>OW026451.1:5209109-15209109 GCA_932274525.1 Podabrus alpinus
TAACAAAATCTTTCCTTACTGCTCTAATGAGAAGTCAGCTCGGAAAAGATTAAGTCCACGCAGAAGGATCAACCATCTACTTTAAATTTGCGTGGGGCCCTGGTGTTAGGTTTTAAACTAGCTCGTTTATTGCGGAAGCGAGAGTCGTGGATCGTGTGAAAGAAACACCCCGGAGAGATCAAGGAAACAGCTTTGCTAACACAACACAATTAAAATGGACAATTGGATGCTAATTGTCAGAAGGCAAAGATATTAACGATGTCGGATGTAAAAGGTGTTAGCCGACCAACACAAGCACAGTGGCAACGACACTGCCACCGAAAATCACTCCCAAACATAAACCAAGGGCACATTCGAATGGTTATATAAAAATCCCACGATAAAGTGGAACCATATCGAATCCCCAATGATAAAACAAAAGACAGCAATCTCGGTGAAATGCCGCACCCTGTATATGGGTCGAACATCGCAGCCTTTCATAAAAAAGAACATAAAAACAAAAATAAACACACAAAAAAATGTTCAACATAGAATTTCAAATATGAAATTCGAACCCATGTCAAACGCTTAGGAATTTCAGAGTCTTTGCATTTGACCAACGCCGGTTGATATTTCCTAGTGAAATTTAAATGCACAAATAAAACTCAATTAACAATACATAATTAAATATTATTATTAATTAAAATAATTATCAAAAAGTAAAGTTTAGCATTGGCATTAAAATTCACGTCTTCGAACGTGTGAGATTAGATAGAATATCTCATCGTGCATACAACGAAAAATACGGCGTATCAACTATCTCGGCCAACATTCGTACAAAAAAATATGCAAGACAATGAAACCCTTTGTAATAAACATATCACATAAAAAAATAAGACAGTCAAGGGTTAGTTAAAACGTAATCGAACACCAGATGTACGGCGGAAAATTTGGCCAAGTCGAGTAATGCATTTCCCTGTGAAGCAATCAGTTCAAATTATAAAAACTTACCGAACTGAGTAAAAAAATATCCTTCGAGAAAATATGGACAAGGTGGTCCGACAAAAAGATAACGACCTGGAATACATCCACAATTCAGCTACCACGAACGTAAAAAATCCCCATAGTAATGGGTTGGAGCGCAAACCATCCAAAACAATTCATGATGCTGAAAGGGACCCCCCACAAAATCGCTACCAATATTTTATCAAAATTGGAACCAAAATTGTTATCACTTCACATTGAAACACAAAACCGACCGCTCGTACGAGCGCTAACCCAAGAAGTCCTTCTCGTTGCATGCGCGAGTTTTAATCTCTGTCAAATACGTTCGCTATACAGAGTGCTACGAAATATGTCGCTAGATGTAAAAGTTGAATTTAATAAATTCAACGTTGTTGCGAAAAAGAGAAAATTTTTCGTAACACACCCCCGAAGTAAGATATCTGACCGGAGGTCAAGATAAAAAAATCAAAAAATTATTAGAGAAACGAAGTTGACAACGAACTGTAAATTGACGGAAAAAAACTTATTTATTTACTGTAGTGTGGAGGTAGTTTGTAGCAGTACTTGGTAGGAAAGAAATATTAAGCTTGGGTAAGACAAAAAAATGAGCTTAAATATTTCAATAAAAAAATAAAAAAATCAAAATCTCTAAAAGATTGAGATAAAAAAATAATAATAATAATTGTATGGTTTAGTACACAATTGACGAAACGCCATCGTAAATCCGCAGAAGCGAAAACCAAATGGTAGAGCTAACAATAGCTACTGAAAACCATATAATAGGTGATTTTGTCTCAGATAAAAATCAATGAGTACAAAATGGGCAGCCCGCATTGGACCTGCACCGAAAAAAACTGTGGGCAGCCCGCATTGGACCTGCACCGAAAAAACTGAACAGCTAGGAAAAAAAACATCTAGACTGTCGATAAGGAATGGCTCGCATCGGACCCATTCGAGAATAGTCGAACAAAAATATCTTCGAACTAATTCTTCTCTTCCAGTATGAGACAGTCATGATTCTCAACACATAGGAAGGGTAATTTGTCAAAACGACAAAATAATTAATAATTTGATCAAGAAACTTGACCAACAGATCGTCCTACCAAGACTTAAACAAATTTCCTCAAACCGTTGGAATAAATTCCGATGAAATAATTAATAGCTTGATGTTATGCTATAATTATGACGGGTTTTATGTGAATATGTGATCTCAGATGAAATTAGACCAATAGCGAGTGCATTACCCAACCTCCAGTTAGGTAATGTTATGATTTAAGGTGTTGTTAAACCACATAGCGAACAAACATTACTATGTAATGTATGATGTAATGTATGGTTCAAGCTGTTATGGAACCAATATGTGTACAAACAATTACTCCATCCAACCACCCTTTGGTATTGTAGATCCACGGCAAGCTAAAGGGATTTCACCCCCAGTAGCTTGTGGAAAACCAAAAAATAAAATTCGCTACACATAGCAACGAACAGTACACATATCAAGGTAAAAAAATTTACACATAACACTTTACCAATAAAATAATAATAAAAATTTTAATTTAAATCGAAGGTATAAAATAATTATAAAAAATATTTTTCATAACCCTTCAAACACTCGGCATCAAGGAATTTACACAATCACCAAAAAAATATACGTTGAAACAATCCAATTACGGTGCGCGACTTAAACAACAACAGTCGTAACAGCAACCAAGGATCAACAAACGCAGTTGGCTGCAAAAAATAATTCCGCCGGTATAAACAAAAATGTTTCATTCAAAAAACATAATAATAAAATTGACAACAAAACAAAATTGCCAATAAAATAAAGCAAAAGCTGTTCCTGAAATTATCTCCGGGCATTCACCAAAAATACAGATGGAAATGAAGCAAACAGTAGCAAATACAGAAGCTCCCACGCTTTGGACGCCAGTGTAACATAACAGTAGCAGCCCCACGATGGAACGCCAGTGTAACATAATCTTTCCTTACTGCTCTAATGAGAAGTCAGCTCGGAAAAGATTAAGTCCACGCAGAAGGATCAACCATCTACTTTAAATTTGCGTGGGGCCCTGGTGTTAGGTTTTAAACTAGCTCGTTTATTGCGGAAGCGAGAGTCGTGGATCGTGTGAAAGAAACACCCCGGAGAGATCAAGGAAACAGCTTTGCTAACACAACACAATTAAAATGGACAATTGGATGCTAATTGTCAGAAGGCAAAGATATTAACGATGTCGGATGTAAAAGGTGTTAGCCGACCAACACAAGCACAGTGGCAACGACACTGCCACCGAAAATCACTCCCAAACATAAACCAAGGGCACATTCGAATGGTTATATAAAAATCCCACGATAAAGTGGAACCATATCGAATCCCCAATGATAAAACAAAAGACAGCAATCTCGGTGAAATGCCGCACCCTGTATATGGGTCGAACATCGCAGCCTTTCATAAAAAAGAACATAAAAACAAAAATAAACACACAAAAAAATGTTCAACATAGAATTTCAAATATGAAATTCGAACCCATGTCAAACGCTTAGGAATTTCAGAGTCTTTGCATTTGACCAACGCCGGTTGATATTTCCTAGTGAAATTTAAATGCACAAATAAAACTCAATTAACAATACATAATTAAATATTATTATTAATTAAAATAATTATCAAAAAGTAAAGTTTAGCATTGGCATTAAAATTCACGTCTTCGAACGTGTGAGATTAGATAGAATATCTCATCGTGCATACAACGAAAAATACGGCGTATCAACTATCTCGGCCAACATTCGTACAAAAAAATATGCAAGACAATGAAACCCTTTGTAATAAACATATCACATAAAAAAATAAGACAGTCAAGGGTTAGTTAAAACGTAATCGAACACCAGATGTACGGCGGAAAATTTGGCCAAGTCGAGTAATGCATTTCCCTGTGAAGCAATCAGTTCAAATTATAAAAACTTAACGAACTGAGTAAAAAAATATCCTTCGAGAAAATATGGACAAGGTGGTCCGACAAAAAGATAACGACCTGGAATACATCCACAATTCAGCTACCACGAACGTAAAAAATCCCCATAGTAATGGGTTGGAGCGCAAACCATCCAAAACAATTCATGATGCTGAAAGGGACCCCCCACAAAATCGCTACCAATATTTTATCAAAATTGGAACCAAAATTGTTATCACTTCACATTGAAACACAAAACCGACCGCTCGTACGAGCGCTAACCCAAGAAGTCCTTCTCGTTGCATGCGCGAGTTTTAATCTCTGTCAAATACGTTCGCTATACAGAGTGCTACGAAATATGTCGCTAGATGTAAAAGTTGAATTTAATAAATTCAACGTTGTTGCGAAAAAGAGAAAATTTTTCGTAAATTGATACAATACAGTAGCACATACAGAAGCAAGCCCCACGTTGGAACGACAGTGATACATTATTTTTAATTATTGCTTGCGAGTAACGCTACGCCCATTTTCAAAATTGGTCACAATTAATGGATGCTTTGAAAGTCCGATTTTTATCTCTCGATTATAGTAGAGAATATGCCGATCAAATCCGGGCTCGGAAACAATTACCAGGCGAATCTGTTCTGGGATTCATAGAATCCATGATTGCTCAATTTTCTAGATTAAATCCAATTCCTTCGGATGAGGAACAGCTATGGGTTATAAGACGTAACATGTCTCCACAAATTTCATTAACCTTAGGGTTAAACGAATACAAAACTAGAGAAGCACTTATTACAGCAGCTCAAGCGGCTGAAAGAGTCATAAAGTGGACTACTCCATCAGAGGCCACTTGCTCAATGTCTTCATCTCCCATTACTACTACTCATTTTCCATTAGACCCTCAGTCAGACAACTCTCTAGATAACTGTTGGAACTGTAATAATCCCGCGCATGGTTTTGAGGATTGCCCAAAACCTTTATCTAAATTTTTGTCTTTTTGTCGACACATCGTTACCTATAGTCACATTCTAACAATGATCTCGGTTTTGAGAGAGAACCGAGTGAGTTTTTTACGTCTCTCAATGGCATATTGTCATTCCCCGGGGTACAACCTTTCTTCCTTTTCCTCAAAGATTGCTATGTGCCCGGTGCCTTTTCGTCTTGGAGGTGTGAGTCTGTTAGCTGGCTGTCCACGACGCGTTTTTTCCAACCATACGCGAGGACGGGCTATCGCTCATGTCATTGAGGCGGGGACGCATTGGCCATATTAGTCGTCTATCCTTCCCATAACCAGATCACTCCATAATTCCAATCACCTTATCTTCCTTTCCAATTTCCTTCCTTCGTTTTATCACATTGGGCACCTATTATTTATTTCCTGGGTGGGTCAAGGGTTTTATTTTTTTACTCCCTGGTTTTTACGTCATAATTAGTGCAGACCATCTCGCCACTAATTATTCCATCGGAATTTATTCCAACGATTCCGGAGAAGCTGTCAAAGTCTTGGTAGGACGATCTGTTGATCAAATATTCGTTTGATCAAATTATTTAATTATTTTGTTTATTTTGCAAAATACCATTTCCTTTGGGTTGAGAACCATGAGTGTCTCACACTGGAAAGTAGAATTAGTTGAAGATAATTTTTTTGTTTGACTATTCTAGAATGGATCCTATGTGACCCATTCCCAGGTTGATTATCAGACGTTTTTTTGTCTTGATGTCCCTAAAGATTTTTTTGTATTCACTTTTTTCGGTGCAGGTCCAATGCGGGCTGCCCATTTTGTACTCATTGATTTTTATCTGAGACAAAATCATTTATACATTATGGTTTTCAGTAGCTATCATTAGCTCTACCAATTGGTTTTCGTTTCCGCGGATTTAAGGCGACATTTAGTCCCATGGGTGAAAAACCATACAATTATTATTTTATTCTTAATCCTTTAGAGATTTTTTTATTTTATTTTTTTATTGAAATATTTTAAGCTCATTTTTTTTACTTGTTAAGCTTGATATTTCTATCCTACCATTATTGCGACAAACTCTCTCCTCACTACAGTACGGTTTCTTCTGTAAATTCACAGTTCGTTGTAAATGTCAACTTCTTTATCTGATCTTTTTAGATCTTGGCCTGCGGCCAGATCGTTTAGTTGGGGGGTGTGTAACAAAATATGTTTATTTCGTCACCTGATTTTGAATCTAATTTAAATTATAAATTGTTACTCCAAGCGCCATCTCTTTACTCATTTTTGCAACGTACTTGATAGTACAGGATATAGACGCGCGCCGTTAAAAACTTAACTTTGGCTTTGAAGTGCGATACGACAGGTCGATATTTATTGATCGTGTGAAAATCGATATTTTATCGGTTGATTTTCGTTACAAAAATAGTTATACGCAGTAGTTAATTCCACCGTCATTACGGATTTCGTGAATGCAGTGCGTAACTATTTTGTTTTAGCCAGTTCAAGCATTTTTTGGAAAATATTCGATTGGTTATATCTCGAACCATCATATTTTCGTTATCGAAGTACAAATTGGTACCAACCATAATTTTATTTGGTAACATTCGTCTGGTGACTATTTTGACAGCTGCTTTTATTTACATTTGGAAGTCGATTGTTATTGTCAATCGCGGCTTCAGTTTTTGTGATCAAATTGTACTGGACGATCACTTTGTTTTATTTGGATCGTCAACCTGTACCATACTGTCAACGCAGCGGAGTGCCGCCTGTCCATCTTCGTATCCGCCTGTCAAAACCTGCTCATCGAGTATTACGTCGGTGTACTGCAGTCCGAGGATCTTAGATTGGGAGCCATTGAAATTCAACACCAACCACTGCATTCCATACAAGGATTATTGCTGTCATCTCCATTGTGTGAACTCACGATTGATATCAAGGTGAGACAAATTTTATATTCTTGTGTGGATTTATTCTTGTGGTATTGTGGTAATTCATTACAGTCAATTATTTGTATTGACGGGCCTACCATTCTGGTGTCCCGTATTGTGTCACCTTTGACGTACCGTTGTCACCATCAGTTAACGTGCTTCTTGTTCTTGGCACGCCACTACCACGAGCGTTTGTAATTGTCGTAATCGTTTCAATTTTCATTAAAATTTTATTGTTAATTATTGTTTTATTTTTCGACGAAGCGTACCCTCGTATTTTTCAGCACAACGCAGAGTGGAAATTTCATTGGACTTACGACTCTCGCTTCCAGGCTATAGCGAGTTAGCTTATACCAACATCAGGGTTACCACGAATATAAGTAGGAGTTTTACTTCTGCGTGGTCTTGTTTGCCTTTCCAAACCGTTCTCTCATTAGGAACGGAAAGGAGGGTAAACATATCACTGGCGCCCAACGTGGGGCTCAATTTGTTGATTTTCCAACTCTGTGTTTGTCCCGAGGTGCGTTTTCGTGTATACGATTCGACAACGGAACGTTTGTGGTCGTGTTAATTTTTTATTATTACAGCAGTTTTTGGCAACTGGAGAGCGTTGTGGACTGGGCGCTTTGCGTGTTTGTATGGTTTGGTACATGGTAAATAATAATAGATTGAGTTGTCAACCTAGTACTCGTACCGGCGAAAAACCTTTTTACTTTGATATTTGTGGTGCACAAGTTTTGTTGCTTCAAGAACGAAATATCCTTTTGTTGTGCTCTCGCCTTATTCATTTTTGCAATATATATATTATTTTTAATTATTGCTTGCGAGTAACGCTACGCCCATTTTCAAAATTGGTCACAATTAATGGATGCTTTGAAAGTCCGATTTTTATCTCTCGATTATAGTAGAGAATATGCCGATCAAATCCGGGCTCGGAAACAATTACCAGGCGAATCTGTTCTGGGATTCATAGAATCCATGATTGCTCAATTTTCTAGATTAAATCCAATTCCTTCGGATGAGGAACAGCTATGGGTTATAAGACGTAACATGTCTCCACAAATTTCATTAACCTTAGGGTTAAACGAATACAAAACTAGAGAAGCACTTATTACAGCAGCTCAAGCGGCTGAAAGAGTCATAAAGTGGACTACTCCATCAGAGGCCACTTGCTCAATGTCTTCATCTCCCATTACTACTACTCATTTTCCATTAGACCCTCAGTCTAATGTGTTACGAAAAATTTTCACTTTTCGCAACAACGTTGAATTTATTAAATTCAACTTTTACATCTAGCGACATATTTCGTAGCACCCTGTATAGCGAGCGTGATTGACGGAGATTAAACTCGCGCATGCGATGAGAAGAGGTCATTGGTGGGCGCTCGAACGCTCCGGTCATGTTTGAAAGTGCTGTGAAATGGTTATCAGTTTTTGGTTAAAAATTTTGAAAAGGGATGATTCGATTTTGTGAGGGTTCCCATCCATCAATACGAATGGTTTTTTGGATCTTGCGCTCCAAAACCCTTCATGGGGATGTGACATTCGTGATTTGAGGGATGGTTGATTTTTCCCGGATCGTACATTTTTTGTTGGACCCATGGTCAGTGCTTCCTGTGAAATATTACTTCATTTTCACAATGGTAAGTCGCCAAATAATTTTGTTCATTGCTTCGCAGTTACTGGATAATTAATTTAGCCAAATTTTCTTCCATACACCTGGAGAACGATGACGTTGGAGTTCACCCTTGACCAATTTATGTGTTTTTTATGTGTAACATTTTGGTTTCCTTTTTGTCATGCATTTTTTTATTCTTAGAGTGGTCGCCAAGATTGCGATAGCCTTGCAATTTTATATTCCTGCGGCGAGGTGATATTAGTTTATCTTATCCAGTTCGCATTCGCAAGTGTGAAATGGATCGAATGTTCAGGTTGATATGTAATAAACTTTTAATTATTAATTATTGATATTTGTGTTTTATTTAATTAACTTGTTCAGGGTATTTATTTCCACTTATTACATCGAACCGCTTATGGTAGAATGCATTGACGAAGGGATTCCAAAATGATAGTAGTACGTTCGAATTTCGTATTTGAAATTCTATGTTAAACATTTTTTTTTGTGTTTATTTCGCTTTATGTTCTTTTTTTATGAAAGGCTACGATGTTCGACCCATATACAGGGTGCGACATTTCATCGAGATTGCTTTCGTTTGTTTTTCATAGGGGATTCGATATGGTTCCACTTTATCGTGGGATTTTTATATAACCATTCGAATGTGCCCTTGGTTTATGTTTGGGAGTGATTTTCGGTGGCAATGTCGTTGCTACTGTGCTTGTTTTGGGTCGGCTAACACCTCTTACATCCGACATCGCTTATATCTTTGCCTTCTGACAATTAACATCCAATTGTCCATTTTAATTGTGTTGTGTTAGCAAAGCTGTTTCCTTGATCTCTCCGGGGTGTTTCTTTCACACGATCCACGACTCTCGCTTCCAGGCTATAACGAGCTAGTTTAAAACCTAACACCAGGGCCCCACGCAAATTTAAAGTAGATGGTTTATCCTTCTGCGTGGACTTAATCTTTTCCGAGCTGACTTCTCATTAGAGCAGTAAGGAAAGATTATGTTACACTGGCGTCCAAAGCGTGGGAGCTTCTGTATTTGCTTCTGTTTGCTTCATTTCCATCTGTATTTTTGGTGAATGCCCGGAGATAATTTCAGGAACAGCTTTTGCATTATTTTATTGGCAATTTTGTTTTGTTGTCAATTTTATTATTATGTTTTTTGAATGAAACATTTTTGTTTATACCGGCGGAATTATTTTTTGCAGCCAACTGCGTTTGTTGATCCTTGGTTGCTGTTACGACTGTTGTTGTTTAAGTCGCGCATCGTAATTGGATTGTTTCAACGTATATTTTTTTGGTGATTGTGTAAATTCCTTGATGCCGAGTGTTTGAAGGGTTATGAAAAATATTTTTTATAATTATTTTATACCTTCGATTTAAATTAAAATTTTTATTATTATTTTATTGGTAAAGTGTTATGTGTAAATTTTTTTACCTTGATATGTGTGTTGTTCGTTGCTATGTGTAGCGAATTTTATTTTTTTTGGTTTTCCACAAGCTACTGGGGGTGAAATCCCTTTAGCTTGCCGTGGATCTACAATACCAAAGGGTGGTTGGTTGGAGTAATTGTTTGTATCCTAATTGGTTCAATAACATCCTGAATCATACATTACATAAGGGTGGTTGGATGGAGTAATTGTTTGTACACATATTGGTTCCATAACAGCTTGAACCATACATTACACTAAGGGTGGAGGCTGGGTAATGTTGTAACTAATTGGTTCAATAACATCTTGAATCATACATTACATAAGGGTGGTTGGATGGAGTAATTGTTTGTACACATATTGGTTCCATAACAGCTTGAACCATACATTACACTAAGGGTGGAGGCTGGGTAATGTTTGTCACTGTGGGTTCGTTAACATCTTGAATCCTATCTTACATTACATCATACATTACATAGTAATGTTTGTTCGCTATGTGGTTTAACAACACCTTAAATCATAACTAGAGAGCGGATTTATATGTAGTAAAAAACACCAAAATATTTTTTTTTATGTAGTTAAAATTAGCCCAAATATTTTTTTTATATGTGCGAAAATAGTGCTAAAATAATTCATATTTTACGGATACACAAAAACACGAATTCAGTCTAATTTAATTAATTTATTAATGTTCGTATTAATAATCAGGGATTGAACTGATCCGAAATTGCACAATACGAATCACTGCAATCCCTGAAGTGTCTTCTAGGTTATTTTGTTACAATACAGCACTAAAATTTTATTTAAATTTTCAATGGTAAAATTATGCCTTTTATCGGTGAGAACATTTTTATATGCCGAAAAGGAACGCTCTACATCACACGATGTAACGGGTGCATATTTCATTGCTGCTGTAACAAACCGCCCATTCATTTTATTGATAATTACGATACAAATATTAAATTTGTATAAACAACTTCCGACATGAGTAATTTGTCATAATAAATTAGCATAAAGAATAATATTATAAAAATAATTTAGGTAAAGAAATTTAAACACCCGGTACATTGATCTAACTATTAAAAGTTTTGGCTTTTATTCAAAATGTAGGGTGCAAACACCTGTTTTACAAAAAACTCGGCACGGCACCATGAGGGTGCTTAGTTAAATCAATGCAAACGGTGGGAACAAAGTCATTTTTCTAAGTAAGACCCACACGTGTGAGGAAATGGGGGATTAGCCAGTATACCGCCAAAAAGAACAGTTTTAAGAAATATTCAAAATTCTTCATAAGGCGTGATTCCAATCTAATGCCTCATTTGTTTTAACGAGTTTAGTAATTATGTTTTAAATTAAGAAATACAAAATCTGTGGGAAAATTAAACTATTCCCAACCGGATCAGTCACACACGTGCAAGGAAGTAAGTTTTGAGAATATCCAATTTATAAGCCTACCCTCTTTTAAAGTTAAGGGAAAAAGCACCCACGCAATTGGTCAATAAATTCAATTCGAAGGCGTAATCTTAATATTCAGAAACGGGGAGAAGTTAATAAAATACCCCGAGAGCGAATCAAAAAAAAGTTCAAGCCCAGTTCGCGAATTCAATAAAGTTCGAAGTCACGTTGAGAGATAGTCCACGAATCCATCAGATTCAAACTCCGCGTTTGATGCAGTAAACCCAACGGGTGAATTTTATTTGAGAGTTAACCGAAAACTCGACAAAATCGGTCAAAATCATTTTAAATTAAGTGAAAATAGTCAGTTTAAAAATTATTATTATTATATTTTTTCTTCGGCAGTTCGAGAAACGCGAATAAATAAATTCTTAAAGTGATCAAAGGTCAATATTTTAAAATCAATTTACTTGTCTTTAACTTTTAATCAGTCAACGAAACGATTGTGTTAAAACTATAAGTGTAACCAATTGGGATTACCATAAGGATATTCATCTCAAACCTTACCACCCGTAGAGCACAGGATTTTTTGTAATAAATAGGTATTGTGACTTTTAGTTAAATTAATACTTGTAACCAATTTCTCTTTTGTATTATATGTGTGTGGATCTCTTTCACTTGTAAGATCTTGATATAATTGTAATCCTTTGTATAAATCTTATAAAAGGTTTATTTAGTTGTTCAATATATGAAATTATACCAAGTTAAATCTTTAATTGGTCGTTACTCCAGCGATCGACTTTAATTAGTTTGTGTAAGTTATTTCTCTGGGTTTCCCTACGTCTTCCAAAACAATAGTAGAGGCACGTTACCTAAACATCAAACAACAAGGTCCAGTGAAGTTGGAAGGTAGTTAACTTTAAGGGGTTTCTTAATCTACCTCAGTAATTAACCGCACCAAGGAGGTTATTACGATATCACAAAGATTAAGTGGTGGCAGTTCTATCATTCGTAATCGAAAACCTACAAACCACCCCCTTGAAGAACTAAACGGAGTTCCAATAAAACGCTACTAATCCCGTTTTGTTACATGGTGTCAGAGGTGGGATTAAATTTACAATAACGCTACGCAGAGTTGTTACACTGCTATGTCTGCGGGGCTCATGTCGTCATGTCATCAATTGTTTCATTTTGTCCCCTTAACACAGCACAAATCTTCCTCAATTTTATGTACCCAGGATTTCGCTGCAGCACGTTGTCTAGTTTTGTGGTAACTTGCACACCCATAGCGCCAGGAACTAACTTCATATCTTCCATTACTTCCTCCAATATAGAGAATGCCTTACTTAAAGACAATTGGGTCGTTTCTAATTCCGTAATGGCAGATATTAATCGAGTAAAATGAGCTTTAATAAAAGCTAATTGTGTCACGATATTAATATCTGACACGCACTCCTTACAAGTTTTCAAAGCTAGCGATTCGTCTTCAAAAGATAGAAAACAATCTTTCATTTTTGTAAAATTATCTGCATAAAATACTGCAGCTCCACCCATTTACCCCACCTGGTTATAATTGGTTCAGGTGGCAATGGCAGATCAGGAGCCAATTCTTTATATTTTTGTATCCTAATTGGAGCCTTTAAAAATGCCTTTTTGCCATTATTAATTAATTTATTTACCTGAGTGTATTCCAGTCGTACCAGTTCAGCCAACCTGTTTAATGCATGAGCATACATGTAAAATGGATCAACTGTGGGTAAAAGACTTCCAAAGCCTGCCCTGCTTTGATCATATAAGCTGCAGCATCCGACAACATCAATTTCACTTTTTCGGACTTTACTGGATTCGGAGTATATAGCAGAGTTAAGCTATCGTTAACAAAACGAGCTATCGTGGAATGATTAGTTTTATCCAAAACTGCAGTATTTATTAAGTAAGACTGTAACAAACCGCCCGTTCATTTCATTCATAATTAGATACAAATATTAAGTTTGTATAACCAACTTCCGACATGAGTAATTTGTCGTATTAAACTACCAGAAGGCACACTTAGAATGCCCTACTAGTATAAAAAATAAAATTATAAAAATAATTTAGGTAAAGAATTTTAAACACCCTGTACATTGATTTAACTAATAAACGTTTTGGCGTTCATTTAAAAATAGGGTGCAAACACCTGCTAGAACAACCACTCCGGCACGGCACCAAGGGTTGTTAGTTAAATCAATGCAGCTGGTAAGAAATTCCACACTTGTTGATAAATCCACACGTGAAAGGAAATGATACATTTTTATGGATATACCGCCAAAAGATTCGTTTAAAGAAATATTCAAATTCTGCATAAGGCGTGATCCCAACTTAATGCCTCATTTACTTTAACGATGTTAGGAATTAGGTTTTTAAATTAAGAAATACAAAATCTGTGGGAAAACTACACAATTCACATGCGAATCAGTCACACACGTGCAGGGAAGTAAGTTTTGAGAGATCCAATTAATAAGACAACCCTCTTCTAAAGTTAAGGGAAAAAGCACACACGCAATTGGTCAAAGAATTCAAATCGAAGGCGTAATATTAATATTCAGAAACGGGGACAAGTTTATAAA
Source organism: Podabrus alpinus (assembly GCA_932274525.1). NCBI lineage: Eukaryota > Metazoa > Arthropoda > Insecta > Coleoptera > Cantharidae > Podabrus > Podabrus alpinus. The sequence continues at coordinate 5,222,987 of OW026451.1, forward strand.
ATACCCCGGGAGCGAATCGAAAAAGCATATTGGTGGTAGTAACACGTTTCGCGCTTTGATTGTTCCATTCAGTAACCCCAACCGGGTGAATTTAATTCAAGAGTTAACCGAAAACTCGACAAATCGGCCAAAATAAATTCAAGTACAAATTCTCCAAGTTAAGTGAAAAACAGTCAATTAAATCAATTATTATTATTTTATAGTTCGGATTTCGAGAGCGCGAGTTAATAATTATTTACGGTGTTCCATAATATAATATCAATTGTGGTGTCATTAAATTAATCATTGAACGAACCGAGTTGTAGTTAAAAAAATAATAAGTGAAACCACTTGGGATTACCAGAAGGGTCTAATATTTCAAAACTTACCACCCCGGAGCACAGGATTCTTGTAATAAATAGGTATTGTGACATTTCGTTAAATTAATACTTGTAACCTTTCTTTTTTAATTGTATCTTGTATGTGGATTTCTATTACTCTATAATTTAAAATAATCAATTTATACCAACTGGTAGTGTTTATGAGTTAATTGTGTACTTTGATAAATTCTTGTAGAACATCAAATTCTGTTCAATATTATAACAATTTAAATCTTTAATTGGTCGTTACTCCAACGATCGACTCTAATTAGTAAAGTGTAGTTATTTCTCTGGGTTTTCCTGCGACTCCGAAACAATAGAAGAGTCACGTTACCTTAAACATCAGACAACAACGTCCACTTTAAGAGGTTTCTTAATCTACCTCAGTAATTAACCGCACCAAGGTGGTTAGTACCAGAATTCAAAGATTAAGTGGTGGCAGCTATAATCATTCAATGATCGAAATTTAAATCAACCCCTTTTTTTTGAATATTAATTTTTCAAATAACGCTACCCCGTTTTATTACAAGACACTGGAGGATTGTACTAATCTGAAGCCGGTGAATTAATAACTTATTCCACTGTTGACTTCCAGTTGCACTTTACTTACTTATGGGTTAATTTTAATTAACCCTTTCTTATAATTAGAGCTGCCACCAGGATCGTCTTTTCTATCTGAATGGAATTTGATAGCGAGTCGATGATCCAAAACTCGAAATACTTACTGGTTCAATGGTCCCTTTTTGGTTTACTTTAGGTAGACGTGAAAACAAGACGGGTATTCTTCTCTAAGGCGTAGGATTATATGACAAACAGCTTTAGCCCAAAATATAAACACATGTGTTTACAATAAAAGATCATAAACTTCAAATTTAATCAATTTATTTAATATTAATAGAACAATTTATTTTAAAAGACAATTAGATTAATTAGTTTAATTATGAATGTTACAAAAAATGATTAACTCTAAATTTAATAAATCCAGGTTGGATTTAGGGAGACGAATAGACTGATAAATAAGAATAAACCTTTCAATTTCACAGTTAGGTACACTTATTTAAATACCTGGTAATTACTTGTATGACCCTCCTTTGTAAATGACAATTTAAGTTGAAAAGACCCTTGAATGGTGAGGTAGAGCGGTGAATAATCCTTAATTTGCTTAGTATTTATAATCCACAATAAAACTTTAACACTCAATTTATTTTAAACGGTTTACGCGATTTGAAATAATTAAATTTATAAAAACTCAAGAAATGAGAGAAAATTGTGAGTATCACTTTTAATTTAATGAAATTAAATAAAATAAAATAAAAAAAAATTAGTTGAAAATTTTGAGCACTTTCCGAAAAGAACTAACTTTGATGATTTGGTTGAATTATTATTAAAAATTACTTAAACTGATTTTAATTGAACTTAGATGAATATCTCGAAATTAAAGACACACACACGGTCTTTATTAATTAAAGAAAAATTATACGGCTCTCTCGGAAGGACTGACTAGTTTTGGATTTTTCCTGTCTTTTTATTGATTTGATTTCTGTTAATTGGAGTGGGGCTTTGACGATGTTTTATACGTAGGGAGGTTCTGCTCTTTTGAGATAGTGAATTGGGCTAATTACTATTTTTAAGCTGTGTGTACGGGCTCTAGATAACTCAAATATTAAGTTATTCGTTTGCCTGTTATCTTGCCTCTGTGATTTCCAAATCTTTTAATTTTCATGTTATAGGTTTTAAGGGAAGTTATTAATTATAATATCTGTCAATTTTAATAGCACATAATTGCTTTTTGCTTTTAGAAATTGGTGATCTTTAATATTATGTTGACTTTTTCCACATATGTTATGTGTGATAAAGTCAAATAATCGTTTTTGGCTCGTCTTAACAGTTAAGAAATACTTATTTTATCAGTTTACCGTCTAGACTTAACAAAATTAAGGTTGACCCTTGATTGGATATTTATGTTACATTTTTCCCAAAAATGTGGGAATTATATTTTACTAAGATAAAATGTCTCTTATTTTAAATTTATTACGCTGTGTGCACATAGGCGTACGTAGGTATTATTTAGTTAAAATGTTTTTCTTAAAATTAATTACTATCTACTACTAATTTTACAAATAAGGTTGGCCGTGATTTATATAATTATTTATTCACAATTTTAATTTAAGAAATGTAATTAAATGGCGGTTGTTACAGGATCAGAGTCACTTAACATTCCAACAATTTCGGATTAAAATTTTAAATTTAAATTTTAAATTATATTTAATTTTAAAATAAAATAAAAAATGGTTAAGAAAATTGTCCAATATGGATTATATATGCTATTATATGCGATATATGGATAATAAATATATATGTGGTAAAAACCGAAAATATTTTGTAATATGCGGTATAAAACTGCGTATTTTGGCTTCTTTCAGTAAGAAACGTTTAGTAACAAAAATTCAGCTTTCTGTGGTACATCAAACAAAAGATGTAAGTACATATAAATCCGCTCTCTAATCATAACCATTACCTAACAGGAGGTTGGGTAATGCATTTTCTACTGATCTAATTACATCTAAGATCATATTTGCACATAATTAAAACCCGTCATAATTATAGCATAACATCAAGCTATTAATTATTTCATCGGAATTTATTCCAACGGTTTGAGGAAATTTGTTTAAGTCTTGGTAGGACGATCTGTTGGTCAAGTTTCTTGATCAAATTATTAATTATTTTGTCGTTTTGACAAATTACCCTTCCTATGTGTTGAGAATCATGACTGTCTCATACTGGAAGAGAAGAATTAGTTCGAAGATATTTTTGTTCGACTATTCTCGAATGGGTCCGATGCGAGCCATTCCTTATCGACAGTCTAGATGTTTTTTTCCTAGCTGTTCAGTTTTTTCGGTGCAGGTCCAATGCGGGCTGCCCACAGTTTTTTTCGGTGCAGGTCCAATGCGGGCTGCCCATTTTGTACTCATTGATTTTTATCTGAGACAAAATCACACACTATATGGTTTTCAGTAGCTATTGTTAGCTCTACCATTTGGTTTTCGCTTCTGCGGATTTACGATGGCGTTTCGTCAATTGTGTACTAAACCATACAAGTATTATTATTATTTTTTTGATCTCAATCTTTTAGAGATTTTGATTTTTTTATTTTTTTGAAATATTTTAAGCTCATTTTTTTATTAGCAACGCTTAATATTTCTTTCCTACCAAGTACTGCTACAAACTACCTCCACACTACAGTAAATAAATAAGTTTTTTTCCGTCAATTTACAGTTCGTTGTCAACTTCGTTTCCCTAATAATTTTTTGATTTTTTTATCTTGACCTCCGGTCAGATATCTTACTTCGGGGGTGTGTTACGAAAAATTTTCACTTTTCGCAACAACGTTGAATTTATTAAATTCAACTTTTACATCTAGCGACATATTTCGTAGCACCCTGTATAGCGAGCGTGATTGACGGAGATTAAACTCGCGCATGCGATGAGAAGAGGTCATTGGTGGGCGCTCGAACGCTCCGGTCATGTTTGAAAGTGCTGTGAAATGGTTATCAGTTTTTGGTTAAAAATTTTGAAAAGGGATGATTCGATTTTGTGAGGGTTCCCATCCATCAATACGAATGGTTTTTTGGATCTTGCGCTCCAAAACCCTTCATGGGGATGTGACATTCGTGATTTGAGGGATGGTTGATTTTTCCCGGATCGTACATTTTTTGTTGGACCCATGGTCAGTGCTTCCTGTGAAATATTACTTCATTTTCACAATGGTAAGTCGCCAAATAATTTTGTTCATTGCTTCGCAGTTACTGGATAATTAATTTAGCCAAATTTTCTTCCATACACCTGGAGAACGATGACGTTGGAGTTCACCCTTGACCAATTTATGTGTTTTTTATGTGTAACATTTTGGTTTCCTTTTTGTCATGCATTTTTTTATTCTTAGAGTGGTCGCCAAGATTGCGATAGCCTTGCAATTTTATATTCCTGCGGCGAGGTGATATTAGTTTATCTTATCCAGTTCGCATTCGCAAGTGTGAAATGGATCGAATGTTCAGGTTGATATGTAATAAACTTTTAATTATTAATTATTGATATTTGTGTTTTATTTAATTAACTTGTTCAGGGTATTTATTTCCACTTATTACATCGAACCGCTTATGGTAGAATGCATTGACGAAGGGATTCCAAAATGATAGTAGTACGTTCGAATTTCGTATTTGAAATTCTATGTTAAACATTTTTTTTTGTGTTTATTTCGCTTTATGTTCTTTTTTTATGAAAGGCTACGATGTTCGACCCATATACAGGGTGCGACATTTCATCGAGATTGCTTTCGTTTGTTTTTCATAGGGGATTCGATATGGTTCCACTTTATCGTGGGATTTTTATATAACCATTCGAATGTGCCCTTGGTTTATGTTTGGGAGTGATTTTCGGTGGCAATGTCGTTGCTACTGTGCTTGTTTTGGGTCGGCTAACACCTCTTACATCCGACATCGCTTATATCTTTGCCTTCTGACAATTAACATCCAATTGTCCATTTTAATTGTGTTGTGTTAGCAAAGCTGTTTCCTTGATCTCTCCGGGGTGTTTCTTTCACACGATCCACGACTCTCGCTTCCAGGCTATAACGAGCTAGTTTAAAACCTAACACCAGGGCCCCACGCAAATTTAAAGTAGATGGTTTATCCTTCTGCGTGGACTTAATCTTTTCCGAGCTGACTTCTCATTAGAGCAGTAAGGAAAGATTTTGTTACACTTGGCTCCCCGGCGGGGAATCGAACCCCGGTCTCCCGCGTGACAGGCGGGGATACTGACCACTATACTACCGAGGAAAAATACAGATGGAAATGAAGCAAACAGTAGCAAATACAGAAGCTCCCACGTTGGGCGCCAGTGATACAAAATCTTTCCTTACTGCTCTAATGAGAAGTCAGCTCGGAAAAGATTAAGTCCACGCAGAAGGATAAAACCATCTACTTTAATTTTGCGTGGGGCCCTGGTGTTAGGTTTTAAACTAGCTCATTTATTGCGGAAGCGAGAGTCGTGGATCGTGTGAAAGAAACACCCCGGAGAGATCAAGGAAACAGCTTTGCTAACAACACAATTAAAATTAACAATAAGAAGTTCATTGTCAGAAGGCAAAGATATACGCGATGTCGGATGTAAGAGGTGTTAGCCGACCAAAACAGGCACAGTAGCAACGGCATTGCCACCGAAAATCACTCCCAAACATAAACCAAGGGCACATTCGAATGGTTATATAAAAATCCCACGATAAAGTGGAACCATATCGAATCCCAATGATAAAACAAAAGACAGCAATCTCGGTGAAATGCCGCACCCTGTATATGGGTCGAACATCGTAGCCTTTCATAAAAAAAGAACATAAAAACAAAAATAAACACACAAAAAATTGTTCACCATAGAATTTCAAATATGAAATTCGAACGTACTACGATCATTTTGGAATCCCTTCGTCAATGCATTTTACCATAAGCTATTCGATGTTATAAGTGGAAATAAATACCCTGAACAAGTTAATTAAATAAAACACAAATATCAATAATTAATAATTAAAAGTTTATTACATATCAACCTGAACATTCGATCCATTTCACACTTGCGAATGCGAACTGGATAAGATAAACTAATATCACCTCGCCGCAGGAATATAAAATTGCAAGGCTATCGCAATCTTGGCGACCACTCTAAGAATAAAAAAATGCATGACAAAAAGGAAACCAAAATGTTACACATAAAAAACACATAAATTGGTCAAGGGTGAACTCCAACGTCATCGTTCTCCAGGTGTATGGAAGAAAATTTGGCTAAATTAATTATCCAGTAACTGCGAAGCAATGAACAAAATTATTTGGCGACTTACCATTGTGAAAATGAAGTAATATTTCACAGGAAGCACTGACCATGGGTCCAACAAAAAATGTACGATCCGGGAAAAATCAACCATCCCTCAAATCACGAATGTCACATCCCCATGAAGGGTTTTGGAGCGCAAGATCCAAAAAACCATTCGTATTGATGGATGGGAACCCTCACAAAATCGAATCATCCCTTTTCAAAATTTTTAACCAAAAACTGATAACCATTTCACAGCACTTTCAAACATGACCGGAGCGTTCGAGCGCCCACCAATGACCTCTTATCATCGCATGCTCGAGTTTTGATCTCCGTCAAATACGTTCGCTATACAGAGTGCTACGAAATATGTCGCTAGATGTTAAAAGTTGAATTTATAAATTCAACGTTGTTGCGAAAAGTGAAAATTTTTCGTAACACACCCCCGAAGTAAGATATCTGACCGGAGGTCAAGATAAAAAAATCAAAAAATTATCAGACAAGCGAAGCTGGAAACGAACTGTGAATTGACGGAAAAAAACTTATTCATTTACTGTAGTGTGGGAGGTAGTTTGTAGCAGTACTTGGTAGGAATGAAATATTAAGCTTGGCTAATAAAAAATGAGCTTAAAATACTTCAATAAAAAAATAAAAAAATCAAAATCTCTAAAAGATTGAGATCAAAAAAATAATAATAATACTTGTATGGTTTAGTACACAATTGACGAAACGCCATCGTAAATCCGCAGAAGCGAAAACCAAATGGTAGAGCTAACAATAGCTACTGAAAACCATATAGTGTGTGATTTTGTCTCAGATAAAAAATCAATGAGTACAAAATTGGCAGCCCGCATTGGACCTGCACCGAAAAAACTGTGGGCAGCCCGCATTGGACCTGCACCGAAAAAACTGAACAGCTAGGAAAAAAACATCTAGACTGTCGATAAGGAATGGCTCGCATCGGACCCATTCGAGAATAGTCGAACAAAAATATCTTCGAACTAATTCTTCTCTTCCAGTATGAGACAGTCATGATTCTCAACACATAGGAAGGGTAATTTGTCAAAACGACAAAATAATTAATAATTTGATCAAGAAACTTGACCAACAGATCGTCCTACCAAGACTTTAACAAATTTCCTCAAACCGTTGGAATAAATTCCGATGAAATAATTAATAGCTTGATGTTATGCTATAATTATGACGGGTTTTAATTATGTGCAAATATGATCTTAGATGTAATTAGATCAGTAGAAAATGCATTACCCAACCTCCTGTTAGGTAATGGTTATGATTTAAGTTGTTGTTAAACCATTAAGTGAACAAACATTACCCATCCTCCACCCTTATGTAATGTATGATTCAAGATGTTATTGAACCAATTAGTTACAACATTACCCAGCCTCCACCCTTGTGTAATGTATGGTTCAAGCTGTTATGGAACCAATATGTGTACAAACAATTACTCCATCCAACCACCCTTATGTAATGTAGATCCACGGCAAGCTAAAGGGATTTCACCCCCAGTAGCTTGTGGAAAACCAAAAAATAAAATTCGCTACACATAGCAACGAACAGTACACATATCAAGGTAAAAAAATTTACACATAACACTTTACCAATAAAATAATAATAAAAATTTTAATTTAAATCGAAGGTATAAAATAATTATAAAAAATATTTTTCATAACCCTTCAAACACTCGGCATCAAGGAATTTACACAATCACCAAAAAAATATACGTTGAAACAATATAATTACGGTGCGCGACTTAAACAACAACAGTCGTAGCAGCAACCAAGGATCAACAAACGCAGTTGGCTTCAAAAAATAATTCCGCCGGTATAAACAAAAATGTTTCATTCAAAAAAACATAATAATAAAATTGACAACAAAACAAAATTGCCAATAAAATAATGCAAAAGCTGTTCCTGAAATTATCTCCGGGCATTCACCAAAAATACAGATGGAAATGAAGCAAACAGTAGCAAATACAGAAGCTCCCACGCTTTGGACGCCAGTGATACAATACAGTAGCACATACAGAAGCAAGCCCCACGTTGGAACGACAGTGATACAGTATTTTTAATTATTGCTTGCGAGTAACGCTACGCCCATTTTCAAAATTGGTCACAATTAATGGATGCTTTGAAAGTCCGATTTTTATCTCTCGATTATAGTAGAGAATATGCCGATCAAATCCGGGCTCGGAAACAATTACCAGGCGAATCTGTTCTGGGATTCATAGAATCCATGATTGCTCAATTTTCTAGATTAAATCCAATTCCTTCGGATGAGGAACAGCTATGGGTTATAAGACGTAACATGTCTCCACAATAATTACAGTCAATTATTTGTATTGACGGGCCTACCATTCTGGTGTCCCGTATTGTGTCACCTTTGACGTACCGTTGTCACCATCAGTTAACGTGCTTCTTGTTCTTGGCACGCCACTACCACGAGCGTTTGTAATTGTCGTAATCGTTTCAATTTTCATTAAAATTTTATTGTTAATTATTGTTTTATTTTTCGACGAAGCGTACCCTCGTATTTTTCAGCACAACGCAGAGTGGAAATTTCATTGGACTTACGACCCTCGCTTCCAGGCTATAGCGAGTTAGCTTATACCAACATCAGGGTTACCACGAATATAAGTAGGAGTTTTACTTCTGCGTGGTCTTGTTTGCCTTTCCAAACCGTTCTCTCATTAGGAACGGAAAGGAGGGTAAACATATCACTGGCGCCCAACGTGGGGCCAGTGGTGGGCGCTCGAACGCTCCGGTCATGTTTGAAAGTGCTGTGAAATGGTTATCAGTTTTTGGTTAAAAATTTTGAAAAGGGATGATTCGATTTTGTGAGGGTTCCCATCCATCAATACGAATGGTTTTTTGGATCTTGCGCTCCAAAACCCTTCATGGGGATGTGACATTCGTGATTTGAGGGATGGTTGATTTTTCCCGGATCGTACATTTTTTGTTGGACCCATGGTCAGTGCTTCCTGTGAAATATTACTTCATTTTCACAATGGTAAGTCGCCAAATAATTTTGTTCATTGCTTCGCAGTTACTGGATAATTAATTTAGCCAAATTTTCTTCCATACACCTGGAGAACGATGACGTTGGAGTTCACCCTTGACCAATTTATGTGTTTTTTATGTGTAACATTTTGGTTTCCTTTTTGTCATGCATTTTTTTATTCTTAGAGTGGTCGCCAAGATTGCGATAGCCTTGCAATTTTATATTCCTGCGGCGAGGTGATATTAGTTTATCTTATCCAGTTCGCATTCGCAAGTGTGAAATGGATCGAATGTTCAGGTTGATATGTAATAAACTTTTAATTATTAATTATTGATATTTGTGTTTTATTTAATTAACTTGTTCAGGGTATTTATTTCCACTTATTACATCGAACCGCTTATGGTAGAATGCATTGACGAAGGGATTCCAAAATGATAGTAGTACGTTCGAATTTCGTATTTGAAATTCTATGTTAAACATTTTTTTTTGTGTTTATTTCGCTTTATGTTCTTTTTTTTTTGAAAGGCTACGATGTTCGACCCATATACAGGGTGCGACATTTCATCGAGATTGCTTTCGTTTGTTTTTCATAGGGGATTCGATATGGTTCCACTTTATCGTGGGATTTTTATATAACCATTCGAATGTGCCCTTGGTTTATGTTTGGGAGTGATTTTCGGTGGCAATGTCGTTGCTACTGTGCTTGTTTTGGGTCGGCTAACACCTCTTACATCCGACATCGCGTATATCTTTGCCTTCTGACAATTAACATCCAATTGTCCATTTTAATTGTGTTGTGTTAGCAAAGCTGTTTCCTTGATCTCTCCGGGGTGTTTCTTTCACACGATCCACGACTCTCGCTTCCGCAATAAATGAGCTAGTCTAAAACCTAACACCAGGGCCCCACGCAAAATTAAAGTAGATGGTTTTATCCTTCTGCGTGGACTTAATCTTTTCCGAGCTGACTTCTCATTAGAGCAGTAAGGAAAGATTTTGTATCACTGGCTGTGATACTGGCTGTGTGTTACGAAAAATTTTCTCTTTTTCGCAACAACGTTGAATTTATTAAATTCAACTTTTACATCTAGCGACATATTTCGTAGCACTCTGTATAGCGAACGTATTTGACAGAGAGAAAACTCGCGCATGCAACGATAAGGACTTCTGGGGTTAGCGCTCGTACGAGCGGTCGGTTTTGTGTTTCAATGTGAAGTGATAACAATTTTTGGTTCCAATTTTGACAAAATATGGTAGCGATTTTGTGATGGGTCCCTTTCCGCATCATGAGTTGTTTTGGATGGTTTGCGCTCCAACCCATTACTATGGGGATTTTTTACGTTCGTGGTAGCTGAATTGTGGATGTATTCCAGGTCGTTATCTTTTTGTCGGACCACCTTGTCCATATTTTCTGGAAGGATATTTTTTACTCAGTTCGGTAAGTTTTTATAATTTGAACTGATTGCTTCACAGGGAAATGCATTACTCGACTTGGCCAAATTTTCCGCCGTACATCTGGTGTTCGATTACGTTTTAACTAACCCTTGACTGTCTTATTTTTTTATGTGATATGTTTATTACAAAGGGTTTCATTGTCTTGCATATTTTTTTGTACGAATGTTGGCCGAGATAGTTGATACGCCGTATTTTTCGTTGTATGCACGATGAGATATTCTATCTAATCTCACACGTTCGAAGACGTGAATTTTAATGCCAATGCTAAACTTTACTTTTTGATAATTATTTTAATTAATAATAATATTTAATTATGTATTGTTAATTGAGTTTTATTTGTGCATTTAAATTTCACTAGGAAATATCAACCGGCGTTGGTCAAATGCAAAGACTCTGAAATTCCTAAGCGTTTGACATGGGTTCGAATTTCATATTTGAAATTCTATGTTGAACATTTTTTTGTGTGTTTATTTTTGTTTTTATGTTCTTTTTTATGAAAGGCTGCGATGTTCGACCCATATACAGGGTGCGGCATTTCACCGAGATTGCTGTCTTTTGTTTTATCATTGGGGATTCGATATGGTTCCACTTTATCGTGGGATTTTTATATAACCATTCGAATGTGCCCTTGGTTTATGTTTGGGAGTGATTTTCGGTGGCAGTGTCGTTGCCACTGTGCTTGTGTTGGTCGGCTAACACCTTTTACATCCGACATCGTTAATATCTTTGCCTTCTGACAATTAGCATCCAATTGTCCATTTTAATTGTGTTGTGTTAGCAAAGCTGTTTCCTTGATCTCTCCGGGGTGTTTCTTTCACACGATCCACGACTCTCGCTTCCGCAATAAATGAGCTAGTCTAAAACCTAACACCAGGGCCCCACGCAAAATTAAAGTAGATGGTTTTATCCTTCTGCGTGGACTTAATCTTTTCCGAGCTGACTTCTCATTAGAGCAGTAAGGAAAGATTTTGTATCACTGGCTGTGATACTGGCTGTGTGTTACGAAAAATTTTCTCTTTTTCGCAACAACGTTGAATTTATTAAATTCAACTTTTACATCTAGCGACATATTTCGTAGCACTCTGTATAGCGAACGTATTTGACAGAGAGAAAACTCGCGCATGCAACGATAAGGACTTCTGGGGTTAGCGCTCGTACGAGCGGTCGGTTTTGTGTTTCAATGTGAAGTGATAACAATTTTTGGTTCCAATTTTGACAAAATATGGTAGCGATTTTGTGATGGGTCCCTTTCCGCATCATGAGTTGTTTTGGATGGTTTGCGCTCCAACCCATTACTATGGGGATTTTTTACGTTCGTGGTAGCTGAATTGTGGATGTATTCCAGGTCGTTATCTTTTTGTCGGACCACCTTGTCCATATTTTCTGGAAGGATATTTTTTACTCAGTTCGGTAAGTTTTTATAATTTGAACTGATTGCTTCACAGGGAAATGCATTACTCGACTTGGCCAAATTTTCCGCCGTACATCTGGTGTTCGATTACGTTTTAACTAACCCTTGACTGTCTTATTTTTTTATGTGATATGTTTATTACAAAGGGTTTCATTGTCTTGCATATTTTTTTGTACGAATGTTGGCCGAGATAGTTGATACGCCGTATTTTTCGTTGTATGCACGATGAGATATTCTATCTAATCTCACACGTTCGAAGACGTGAATTTTAATGCCAATGCTAAACTTTACTTTTTGATAATTATTTTAATTAATAATAATATTTAATTATGTATTGTTAATTGAGTTTTATTTGTGCATTTAAATTTCACTAGGAAATATCAACCGGCGTTGGTCAAATGCAAAGACTCTGAAATTCCTAAGCGTTTGACATGGGTTCGAATTTCATATTTGAAATTCTATGTTGAACATTTTTTTGTGTGTTTATTTTTGTTTTTATGTTCTTTTTTATGAAAGGCTGCGATGTTCGACCCATATACAGGGTGCGGCATTTCACCGAGATTGCTGTCTTTTGTTTTATCATTGGGGATTCGATATGGTTCCACTTTATCGTGGGATTTTTATATAACCATTCGAATGTGCCCTTGGTTTATGTTTGGGAGTGATTTTCGGTGGCAGTGTCGTTGCCACTGTGCTTGTGTTGGTCGGCTAACACCTTTTACATCCGACATCGTTAATATCTTTGCCTTCTGACAATTAGCATCCAATTGTCCATTTTAATTGTGTTGTGTTAGCAAAGCTGTTTCCTTGATCTCTCCGGGGTGTTTCTTTCACACGATCCACGACTCTCGCTTCCGCAATAAACGAGCTAGTTTAAAACCTAACACCAGGGCCCCACGCAAATTTAAAGTAGATGGTTGATCCTTCTGCGTGGACTTAATCTTTTCCGAGCTGACTTCTCATTAGAGCAGTAAGGAAAGATTTTGTTACACTGGCGTTCCATCGTGGGGCTGCTACTGTTATGTTACACTGGCGTCCAAAGCGTGGGAGCTTCTGTATTTGCTTCTGTTTGCTACTGTTTGCTTCATTTCCATCTGTATTTTTGGTGAATGCCCGGAGATAATTTCAGGAACAGCTTTTGCATTATTTTATTGGCAATTTTGTTTTGTTGTCAATTTTATTATTATGTTTTTTTGAATGAAACATTTTTGTTTATACCGGCGGAATTATTTTTTAAGCCAACTGCGTTTGTTGATCCTTGGTTGCTGTTACGACTGTTGTTGTTTAAGTCGCGCACCGTAATTGGATTGTTTCAACGTATATTTTTTTGGTGATTGTGTAAATTCCTTGATGCCGAGTGTTTGAAGGGTTATGAAAAATATTTTTATAATTATTTTATACCTTCGATTTAAATTAAAATTTTTATTATTATTTTATTGGTAAAGTGTTATGTGTAAATTTTTTTACCTTGATATGTGTACTGTTCGTTGCTATGTGTAGCGAATTTTATTTTTTGGTTTTCCACAAGCTACTGGGGGTGAAATCCCTTTAGCTTGCCGTGGATCTACAATACCAAAGGGTGGTTGGATGGAGTAATTGTTTGTAAACAAATTGGTTCCATAACAGCTTGAACCATACATTACACTAAGGGTGGAGGATGGGTAATGTTTGTTCACTTAATGGTTTAACAAAAACTTAAATCATACATTTCATTAGTAATGTTTGTCACTGTGGGTTCGTTAACATCTTGAATCCTATCTTACATTACATCATACATTACATAGTAATGTTTGTTCGCTATGTGGTTTAACAACACCTTAAATCATAACATTACCTAACTGGAGGTTGGGTAATGCACTCGCTATTGGTCTAATTTCATCTGAGATCACATATTCACATAAAACCCGTCATAATTATAGCATAACATCAAGCTATTAATTATTTCATCGGAATTTATTCCAACGGTTTGAGGAAATTTGTTTAAGTCTTGGTAGGACGATCTGTTGGTCAAGTTTCTTGATCAAATTATTAATTATTTTGTCGTTTTGACAAATTACCCTTCCTATGTGTTGAGAATCATGACTGTCTCATACTGGAAGAGAAGAATTAGTTCGAAGATATTTTTGTTCGACTATTCTCGAATGGGTCCGATGCGAGCCATTCCTTATCGACAGTCTAGATGTTTTTTTCCTAGCTGTTCAGTTTTTTCGGTGCAGGTCCAATGCGGGCTGCCCACAGTTTTTTTCGGTGCAGGTCCAATGCGGGCTGCCCATTTTGTACTCATTGATTTTTATCTGAGACAAAATCATCTATTAATATGGTTTTCAGTAGCTATCATTAGCTCTACCATTTGGTTTTCGCTTCTGCGGATTTAAGGCGACATTTAGTCCCATGTGTAAAGAACCATACAACTATTATTATTATTTTTTATCTCAATCTTTTAGAGATTTTGATTTTTTTATTTTTTTATTGAAATATTTTAAGCTCATTTTTTATTAGCAACGCTTAATATTTCTTTCCTACCAAGTACTGCTACAAACTACCTCCACACTACAGTAAATAAATAAGTTTTTTTCCGTCAATTTACAGTTCGTTGTCAACTTCGTTCCTCTAATAATTTTTTGATTTTTTTATCTTGACCTCCGGTCAGATATCTTACTTCGGGGGTGTGTTACGAAAAATTTTCTCTTTTTCGCAACAACGTTGAATTTATTAAATTCAACTTTTACATCTAGCGACATATTTCGTAGCACTCTGTATAGCGAACGTATTTGACAGAGAGAAAACTCGCGCATGCAACGATAAGGACTTCTGGGGTTAGCGCTCGTACGAGCGGTCGGTTTTGTGTTTCAATGTGAAGTGATAACAATTTTTGGTTCCAATTTTGACAAAATATGGTAGCGATTTTGTGATGGGTCCCTTTCCGCATCATGAGTTGTTTTGGATGGTTTGCGCTCCAACCCATTACTATGGGGATTTTTTACGTTCGTGGTAGCTGAATTGTGGATGTATTCCAGGTCGTTATCTTTTTGTCGGACCACCTTGTCCATATTTTCTGGAAGGATATTTTTTACTCAGTTCGGTAAGTTTTTATAATTTGAACTGATTGCTTCACAGGGAAATGCATTACTCGACTTGGCCAAATTTTCCGCCGTACATCTGGTGTTCGATTACGTTTTAACTAACCCTTGACTGTCTTATTTTTTTATGTGATATGTTTATTACAAAGGGTTTCATTGTCTTGCATATTTTTTTGTACGAATGTTGGCCGAGATAGTTGATACGCCGTATTTTTCGTTGTATGCACGATGAGATATTCTATCTAATCTCACACGTTCGAAGACGTGAATTTTAATGCCAATGCTAAACTTTACTTTTTGATAATTATTTTAATTAATAATAATATTTAATTATGTATTGTTAATTGAGTTTTATTTGTGCATTTAAATTTCACTAGGAAATATCAACCGGCGTTGGTCAAATGCAAAGACTCTGAAATTCCTAAGCGTTTGACATGGGTTCGAATTTCATATTTGAAATTCTATGTTGAACATTTTTTTGTGTGTTTATTTTTGTTTTTATGTTCTTTTTTATGAAAGGCTGCGATGTTCGACCCATATACAGGGTGCGGCATTTCACCGAGATTGCTGTCTTTTGTTTTATCATTGGGGATTCGATATGGTTCCACTTTATCGTGGGATTTTTATATAACCATTCGAATGTGCCCTTGGTTTATGTTTGGGAGTGATTTTCGGTGGCAGTGTCGTTGCCACTGTGCTTGTGTTGGTCGGCTAACACCTTTTACATCCGACATCGTTAATATCTTTGCCTTCTGACAATTAGCATCCAATTGTCCATTTTAATTGTGTTGTGTTAGCAAAGCTGTTTCCTTGATCTCTCCGGGGTGTTTCTTTCACACGATCCACGACTCTCGCTTCCGCAATAAACGAGCTAGTTTAAAACCTAACACCAGGGCCCCACGCAAATTTAAAGTAGATGGTTGATCCTTCTGCGTGGACTTAATCTTTTCCGAGCTGACTTCTCATTAGAGCAGTAAGGAAAGATTTTGTTACAAATTACCAAAAATTATTATCTTTAATTCATTGTTGGCTTCGAAATTTTTCCATTAAATAATAGAAGTTTAGATACTCCATGTTTTTCTTGGAGAAAAATGGTAAATGTGTGGTCTGCTTTAAAAACAGTTGGTGGTACAAAAGGCTTAGGGCAACACCCAAGAGTCATCATAACAGCTAAAAACAAACAAAGTTGTATTTTTTAGCAACTAAAACAATGCGATTTTGAACTGCAGACACCCAAGATAACTTAAAAATTTTAACTATGGGCATGGGTGAGTCTTTAAAATAAAATATTAAAATAAAAGTCAACAATTGAGAAAAATACTTAAAATTTAACGAGTACCGACCTGATGAGCTTAATAATCCTTAACGTAATAAAAAAAAATTGTCACCAGGCATATAAAAAATTCTAAAAATTAATTCAAGTTAACTGTTCCAACAAATACCAAAGTTTTATAATATTCTCTTTGATGCAATAGACGAATGAACGAAAATTACGTGATTGATCGCGAAAGTCCGAAATTAAAAAGTTTTTAACTCAATTAAAATAATTTAACCTACATACAATTTGTAGAAGAGGATTTCGTGTTGCCTCTCCCATTTGGTGTTTTAGTGAAATATAAACTGACACGCAATCTTCTATAGGTATTTCTTCAAATTTTTGTGTTGCAATTTTGTAACAAACCGATTTTATTCAAACTGAAAAAAATTCACAAACAAACACGAAAGGATGCCAGTAGACGCGATTATCACTAACCTCTATCAACAACAAAATTTCGGAACTATTACGGCATGGTTACCAAAAATCTAATAATTTATTATATCTTAGATGGTTACTAATAAAAGCAATACATGCTATCACGAAAACTTTTGTTAGTATGTTATGCACCCAATTCCCTACTCACCAGTAGCAGCTGCTGCTTCGGCACCCTCCTCATTTACTTCGATAAACGCTTTCTGGATAACTTCGCTAACAACCAGTGGTTCACAACTATCGGATATTTCAGTCAAATCACATAGTTTCTCATTAAAAATAATACCCAAACCCATCTAAAATAAAAAAAAACTATTTTGGAAAACTGAAGTTTTCTACTCACCGCATTCAAAACAGATTTCAGATCCATAGTAGTTTCAATTTTGAACTTTGGCAAAGAAACTTCAACTTCTTCGGAATACAAATTGTCGGTAATAGTAGAAAGGTCAACATTTACCAATTTTTTCTCCAAATCAGCGATTCCATCTACTTTGTTAGGTAAAATAACCACCATGCTAATATCCCGGTTAGTGTAAGGAAGTTCCAATATTTTAGCATCGAGATCCTGATTTTCGGAAAATCTAAAACGTTTCTTGATGTGCATCATGCTGCAGTCCATCTTTTCATCTTTCGAAATATAAAATGGTTCTATTTTGGTTGCAGATTTACTAAACGGGTAAAGCCAATCGCCTTTAAAATAAACTGCATTTACAAGAACCAAACGAGTATACTTGTCCAAACTCTTCGGTGCTATTAAATCTTTAATTTTTGAATTAGTCTTTTCTTCTACCCAGTTGTTTATGACAGCAGCGGATTCCACACTTTTTTCAAAGTCCAATAATTGGGCTTCGGAGAAGAACAATTCGGACGCAGTTTTAGCAAACTTTTCTTTTAACGGAAAATCGATCTTCACAAAAATTTTGTTTGCTACATGCAATACAACTTTTTCGATGTTGTTGAGCGAATTTATCACGCTGTTGTATCCTTTGGCAGCTACGTCCTTATCAGGCACGCATAAAGTTTTTGCAAAATCTTCGGCAGTTTTTCCACCCGCGCCTTGATAAGTCAAAGCCAAAATTGTGTGGGCACTTAGGGGCGAAAAAAATAAATTTTTACCCACGTTTTCTTTATCGTGCGCTAAAACGTCGTAGAATTTGCTTGCAAATTTTGCGTTCCCACTTGCAACTTGTACATGATGTGGGTTTGCCGCCTCCATGCTGAGTTAGGAGATTCAAACGGAAACTGGAAATTCATTAAAAATTAAAATAACATTTTTGAAAGGAAATTTTAGAGCATAAAATTAGGTCAAAATGATTTTGAATAATTGAAGGGCCTAGTGGAAAAAGTAGTTAAGTCACTTTTTTTTCAATTTGTAGTTGAGCACATTTTCACATTGCGGTATTTATTCTCTACAAATTAGTATAAAAATCACATCTTAAAAGTGTTAGTAAGTCGGTCATATTGCGCACCAGCCGGCCCTGCTATCATCGCGTTCGGAGTACAAAAGTAGGCAAGTCAGACTTAACTACTTTTTACCCGAATGAAAAACCAACTTCCAGTGAAAAAAAGCAGTAAGTCATGACTAAATGAGATTATCTGTCAATTTATTGTTTGCGAATGGTAAAATAATAATACTATATAATATAATGCAATAAGATAGAAGGTTTTATTACAAAAAATGATGCGGAAAGAAGATATGGAAAATATTACCCAGCACCAGGCAGAAATCGAAACAATCGTGCACAACGAAACTGGTGAGGAAGTTATTTTGGCAGAAAACGTTGATCGAATGAAGGCCAAGAAAAGGCGTTGTAATCCTAGTACATGGAAGAAAAAGGTGTTGAAGAAAAGAAGGGTAGAGAGAAAACAGTGCACCACGAAATATGGAAAGGTAATCCTTGAGTGTGTTATCCATAATTGGGAGTGCCGATGTAAATGCTCAGTGAAGTTCAGTGATGGCGAAAAACGAACATTGATGGAAACTTTTCGCAAGTTAGCTACACACACGGAGCAAAACATTTACCTTCGAGGATGTATGGAGGGGATCAATATAAACCAGCGTCGAATGCGGAACGAAGACATTGGAAATCCAAGGCCGTGTCACTGTCCTACAAATACACTGTTTTAAAAATCGGCATTTCTACGAAAGTTTGTAAAAAGGCTTTTCTTTTATTACATGGTATTAAAGCCAGCCAACTTGAACGAAAGGTTCGACATTTTGATGAAGACATTTCAGACCATAGAGGAAAATCCGCCAACCCACACAAACTTCATCCACGGCATTTATTGTACTATTCAGAGTTGAGAAGAACGTTGTGCCTTCGTTCAGGGTTACATATTTAAGTAGTTCCTTGACATCTATCAATTTTGCTGGTTTTATTGGAACAAAATCTTCCAATTTCTTTGCAGTTGTCATCGCTGCAACAACATGAGAATGTTGTTTACCTCGTTTCAACAAACTGTTTTTGGACAACTGCACCGTGCATAATAACCCACCACCATTAGACCATGTAAAATTGATTTTTTTCCAGCCAATTGGAAGATTTTGTACCAATAAAACCAGCAAAATTGATAGATGTCAAGGAACTACTTAAATATGTAACCCTGAATGAAGGCACAACGTTCTTACTCTGAATAGTACAATAAATGTCGTGGATGAAGATGAAGAAGATACGAATAGTATTAATTTATTGTTTTTATATTTTATTTTAGTATTATTATTTTTATTAAAATAAATTAACGCAATTCCAAAACTTTAAAACCAATTTTTTTAAAAATTCCATTATATGACTTAATGACTTCTTCCACTAAGTCCTTCAATTTACCTACTTTACTGAGGTGTAGTGGAAAAAGTAGCTAAGTCATTTATAATTTTTTCCGCTTATCTACATTATTTTTTACCAAATATATTTTTTTACTCTTGAATTACATTCTTTAAGCTCATATCTATCCATGCCCTGCATTGAATTTAAAAAATTTCGAATAAAAAGTATTATAAACGCAATTCCAAAACTTTAAATCCAATTTCTAGAGAAACTCTAAAACATGACTTAGTGACTTTTTCCACTAGGCCCTTCAATTTTTGGAACAATTTAATAATTATATTAAAATAAAAATTATAAAACACCTAAATTATTTTCGCCTTTTTTAAATATTTCTCTAATATTTCGCTATCTATTTTATTTGTGTAAACAGTCCACCCTATGGCCTTGTCAATAATAATTATTTAACTCGCAACAAACTTGACCTTCGATGATATAAAATTTGGAATTTTTGTTAAAACTACTTTTGGATTGTAAGCAATATAAAATAATTAATGGTATGGTGAAACAAAGCATTTAAAAATCCATTTCATTAAATTCAAAAAGGTCACTAACCAATTGCAAATTTTCAAAACAAATACACAAAACACACACGAGCAATGTCAACTGTGAAATATTATGCAATTCTGGATTGACTCACGACAATTAAATACATAGGCATTCAAAATTACATAAAAGTATAGTAATAGCAACGGTAATAGCCCGAATTAATTACAACGGTCGAATGTTTCGTGATTTGAAGCAACAAACATTTGTGTAACACTACACCATGCGCATTACTCCACAGTAGTAAGCGCTGGTAGTACAATATAGATTTATAGTAGATAGATACTTACATAAAGTTACAAAAATTATTTGGAACGGAGAAAACTTTTCGATTCACGCTTTCCACAGTAATATCTATTTCAAGTTTCTCAACTAGAGTAAATCGATAAATTCGTGGCGCCAGCAAGTTTTCATCAAATTTTCGCCGTCATCGCCCAGCTATTTATAAAAATATTTTTACTTGGATAATAAAAACTCTCATTACACCAACCTACCGTTTAAAAATATTTACAAATCGTAAATGTAAACCACATTTTTATGTTAACCAGTAGGTATTTTTATCATACATTTAAAAAGTTGGTAAACTATTTAGGAAGTTCTGAATAATACGATTTTCCGAAATTTTTCGTAAATCATAGTAATATTGTACTATATTTAAAATGTGTTGCGTCCCTTGGGAAGAGTAATCGGAAAGGTCATAACGTCATAACATTAACAAATTTTTAAACCGAAAGATGAAAGAATGTTTATTGTTATCTGCAAGGCATGGGCAAGAATTACAAAAATAATATCTATATTTTTTCATAATAAACATTTTATTAATCTTAAAGGCCAGTGCTTTTGGAATTTCACCCCGAAAGAGGTCGCGAATGGACAAAACTTGTACTAAATTTAAAATTTCACTTCTGTTATATTGGATACCTTTTGAAGTTAATGTTTTTAGGGCGGAAGAAACATTTTGTAATTATTTGTTTTGTGCTTAAAATGTGCTATCACCTTAATGAAAACACGTGATGCATCTTAAAATATTTATTTCATCCTTAAACGCCTAAGAAACACGCAAAAGTAAAAAAAGGCATTTTTCAAAATAAAAAAAGGGTTCCTAAAATTGGATACCCTATCCAAAATTAGGAACCTATTTATCCAAGCAAAAATCACACACGTAAGCTTTCTTCTTGTCACTACCAGCACAATCTTCATGTGACCATCTGTAGCAAATTGAACACTGTACCCAATTTTCTCCATGTTGGTCCTCTGAATAATGTCCAATG
Organism: Podabrus alpinus; assembly: GCA_932274525.1. NCBI lineage: Eukaryota > Metazoa > Arthropoda > Insecta > Coleoptera > Cantharidae > Podabrus > Podabrus alpinus. The sequence goes on from OW026451.1 coordinate 5,244,555, forward strand.
CAGAAAATACACTCAGCGTCACTGTTTTGATCGGCATCCATATCTGAGTCTTCATTATAAGGAATATCTTCTGAGGAGTCCGAGGATTCACTATCTTCTTTAACTTTCTTTATCTTTTTATTTTTGCCCATAGTCTTTTTAGTTTTATTTAAAACTTTTAATTTCGGCAACTGTTTTTTATTTTTAAGTGATTCTTTTCTTTGTTTCTCTTTAATACTAGCTTCTAAATCATCTTTGTAGGGCGAACTTGTAATTAACGCTGCAGAACCGGCTTTACGTCCCCTGTTTGAAGTAGGTTTCGATGAACTGCAAGATGGTAAAGGCAAAAAGTGTTGAACTGTCACAATATTCGATAACTCTTTATTTTCAACACCACTAGCCGTTTGTTGTTTCGGGGGGGTTTTTTAGAGTGTTATCGGAAGTATGCTGTAAAGGCGGAGTTCTTTCCCTTTGTTTCTCTATAAGAAAATCTGCTTCTGAGAATATATTCCGATTGAATGGAAAAATTCCTGCTTTACGAAACCCATTGGCTGATATCTCAGCAGTCGCACATTTCTGATAAGCAGGGCAGAATAATGTGCAATTTGAAAGGGACTTACATTTCGGGAAGGGTTATTCTTTAACCAATTTTGGATTTCTCTTGAATAGTCGTATGTCTTTAATGGAGACATAAAATACAAATCTAACGGTTGGATTTTATGTGACGTATGGGGCGGAATGCATACAACAGAAACATAATTTTTTTTCGCTAAGTCTATAACGTCCAGATTTCGCGTATGGCTATAATGGCCGTCAAGAATGAGCAACACGGGATCATCTTTTGAAGGTTTTACGTGTTTGATAAAATGTTGCATCCATCGCGTAAAGATGTGGCTCTGTATCCATCCTGAAGGGTGACACATAGCGATTGACCCAGGTGGAGCTCCGTCTAATAGCTCGTCCTTCATATTTTTGCGTGGAAATACAAACAACGGAGGAACGAATCCTCCGGCAGCATTCATGCATGTAACTACGGTTACTAGTGCTCCTCTTTCTGCAGCAGTCACGGCTCCTACTTGCTTCTTTCCTTTCAGGGTTATGACTCTAGCAATCTTAGATTGGACAGTGGTGATACCTGTTTCGTCGACATTATAGACTCTTAGTGGGTTGAAATTTATCTGCTCCATAGATGGTTCCAGAATATCAAAAAAACGGTTGATATTTTCCGAGGTAAAACCTTTTATTCTATTTTTTGAATTGCCCTGCGGTTTTCTCAGTGACAGATTGGGATGACGTGTGAAGAAATTTCGGAGCCATTTTTTACCGGCATTGCCATCTCTTTTTGAAAAGGGATGGGGAAGGTTATTTCTTATAGCAAGCTGGTATGCCAGTCTGCGAAAGTCTGCAACTCGTAGACCATAATATCTTCTGTCCATTTCCAAACAGTGCTGTACCAAGTCTTCTTCCATTTCAGCTGTTAAAACTGGTTTTCGACCCATTCGTAGCGTGCATTGTTCTTCTAAGGATTTGCCACGTTTTACATATAGTTCGAGTGTTGGTTTTGGAACGTTGAAGCACTTTGACGCTTTTAAATATCCCATTTCCTTATTTTTAACAGCGTCAATGGCTTTTTTCATATTGTCGTGATTCCATTTTTTATGTGGGAGTCCTTTCTTAGGCATTTTACTGAAAAGAATGTAGAGGTAAACACGTTTTGAATCATACATACAGCTGGGGTCCTAATTTTGGATATCTAATTTTTTTTTCCTGCAGGGAAGGGGGAAACCTTCATAGGCACCACCCCATCAGGGATGGTAGTGTCAGATTCTAACTGACTAAAACCCCCTCCCCGACGACAGCGGGCTTTACCTTCTCGGCATTACTTCCGCTGTCGTCTGCGATCTTCCATGCTGCATCGATGATGCAGGCTCCCGATGACCTCCCGGTTTAGCACGAAAGTTTGTGTCCGGGAGGTCAGGCACTATCACTTGATTCTACTTTTTCAATTGAACCGGACACACCGCTCGCCGCGATCCAACACGTCTCACCGGGTCACCTAGTGGTCCGTGATCGTCAGTATAGGTGAAAGTCCACTCGTCATTAACTTAATAGGCGGAAATTCCGGCGACAAAGTCAAGGCCGAGCCGACCGTCATCCATACCGGAGACTCCGAGCCCCCAAGCGACCCTGCAAATCATATTAAATCACAGAGCGCGATGCGACCGGGTCATCTTGAAAAACTTGTGGTCGCTGGCAAAGTGCCAGTCCACTCGTCTTTATATTTGACGGCACTATTTTCGCGATCGTCCCCCTCTGGATTAGCACGAGAGTTTGTGTCCACAGAGGGTCTACGCGCTATCGTCGTACCGACACTAACCTACCCCGTCGAACGACCGTCACTACTCGATCCGACCCGACCCGCCGATCAATGACGATATTCTTCGGGAATTCTCTTGGGAACTTCTCGCGCATCTTCTCGCGGTAACTTCTCAAGGGAACTTTAAAAGGCTGTCATTGACTTAACTGTAGGGCGAGGACTCGAGCTTCGGCTTGCTCAGCTCGTCCGTCCCCCTCCTTGGTCTTCATCACTTGACTGATGAAGACCGCTACAGCCAGCCATTCGGATATCTAATTTTAAGACACCTTATCTATCCAAAGTTAGGCAACCTTCATATTCAAGATTATTTGATCAAAACAAAAGAATGCTTGGCAGAAATGTTCGATTCAAATACTTGGGCTTATTCTACAACTATTCTAGTACATCCATGCCAAATTTCACTGTAATACTATCAATAGTTACCTTTTTATAACAATTTTTAACCGGAATAACAAAAAACTCTGTTTCACAAATAAACATGTCATTATATGGTATCACTTAGTAGTGAACAACTGAACTATATGGTTTACACAGGATCATTGTATGTTAGAAATCTTTTGTTTTGTGCACTCAGTTACAGAAAACTGTCAATGGGTTTTGAGATAATGCAGTATCCAAAATTAGGCAACCATCCAATATTAGGCGACCTTCCCTAATAATCATTCTACACAAATTGTTGAATTATTAGCATCCGACCAATCAAGCAATGATACGATTACGTCATCATCAAATGTTGAAAATGTGTTGCAACCTCATCAAGAAAATATTACGACAAGAAAGAACGACCTTGACAGTAACGAATTTAATTTATCCGATGACGATGAACCTAACAATGCTGGCGTCTACGTTAAAAACTGTGACGAAAATTATTGTGATAGCAGCGATGATTATATTAATAAAGACATGGAATCTTGTTTGAATTTCATTTCCGAGTTGAAATCTAATTTACGACGATGGTCAATTAAACACGTGGCTACACAAGTGGCCGTAGAAGAACTTTTGGAACTTTTAAATAATACTTTTAAGTTAAATTTACCAAAAGATGCACGAACCTTGAAAAAAACTCCTAAAAATATTCAAATCACTAATTACGATGATAAAATTAATGGCCAATATTGGCACAATGGTGTCGAGTTATGCCTACAGAAATGTTTCGAAGATTTAAATAACAGACCCCTGGCAAATCCCTACCACAGGCACTTTACAGGGCCCTACAAAGAAGTTATAAACAGACCCCTGGCAAATCCCTACCGCAGGCATTTCACAGGTCCCTACAAAGTACCTGTAACAGACCCCTGGCAAATCCCTACCACAGGCATTTCACAGGGCCCTACAAAGAACCTCTAACAGACCCCTGGCAAATCCCTACCACAGGCATTTCACAGGCAAATCCAAAACCCTGTTATAATTACCTACCAGGTATTTGCCAGGTACCTACCAGGGTCACATGGAATTGTCACAGGGAAAATGTTACTTGGGATATATGGCACGACTAGGTATTTGTATATTTTCAGAACTACCCCACCCCTGAGATTTGATGTATGACCGCCACTATATGGGAGCTACTTGTAAAATTTATTCTAAATGTTGATTCAAAATCAGCATAAAAAATGTATTTAAATTCGTTTTGCGGTCCATCAGTAAATAAATAAGTTGTGCTGAGATGTACTAAACCAATAGAAATATTGATTTTTCGTGTGTACTGATAACTAAAACAATTTTCAATATTTTCAAAGATCGTTTTAGTGATTGAAATAATTATCACATATACAGGGTAACCCTGCATAATTAAAATATTAAAATTTAAATAAATATATTTATAATAATATAGAATTATAATTTATTGATAGCAAAACCATTATGTATGTTCCATTGTACAAGAAAACTAACAAGATTAATCACTCTCTTGGGGATTCACAAGTTTTCCATAAAATAAAATTGTTTTCCACTTCTTGGTACAACTTTGCAAAATTATTACAAAAGGATGATCAGCTTCGAAAGTCTTTGGTGGAGACCACGAAGTTAAGCTATATACAATTCCTACAAATAATAAAACACATTAAAAAATAATTATTGCAGTAGGCTCAATTAATTCTCAGCAAAAATCTTGCATTGAAAAAAATAAATAGCAATAATTGAAACTGAACCTACTTTATGCGACAATGAATTGCAGTACAAATTATAATTATTGTTCTATTTAAAAAAAAATAGATGGTCTCACCAAGTGCTACCGATGCTGCTGTAGCTTCTGCTCCATCTTCATTAATTTCAATAAATGCCTTTTGAACAACTTTACTAACATATAATCGTTCTGAACTATCAGAAATTTCAGAAAAATCAGCTTTGGCTGGATTAAAAATTTCTCCCATACCAATCTAAAAGAAGTAGGAGTTGGAGAATGCACAGTAGAAAAAAATAATTATAGAATTAACCTTAGACAAAATTAATTCCAAGTCCATATTAATTTCCATTTTAAACCTAGGCAGGGAAAGTGCTACTTCAACATAGCTTACCCCTTCTGTTAGCTTTGATAAATCGACGTTATATAACTTTGTCTCTAAAGCTTCAATCCCATCCACCGCGTTGGGTAATATCACGACCATACTGACGTCTTTGTTATCATACGGTATTTCTAACACTTTGGCATCCAAATTTGCATCTTCGCGATACATATACTTCTTGGTGATATGCATCATCTGGCAATCCACTTTTTGCTTTTTGGTAACATAAAACGGTTCGGTCTTCGTATTATTTTTATCAAACTGATCAGACCAATTCCCTTTGAAATAAACTGCGTTGACTAAAACAATACGAGTCAACCAGTTCAAAAATTCTGGTTTAACCAAATCTTTAATTTTCGAATTTGTTTTGCCTTCTACCCACTGGTTAATAATGAAAGCGGCCTCTTCACTTTCGTCAAAATTGACCGGTTCCACTTCCGATAAAAATAAATCTGCAGTTGTTTTCTGGAATTCTGCCTTCAACGGAAACTGATCCATGATAAAAATTTTGTTCGCTACATGAAGGGTCACATTTTTAATATTATTGAGGCTGTCTATAACACCGTTGTAGCCTTTGGCAGTGGATAATTTGTCAAGCAAGTTGAGGGAACTAGCCAAACTTTGAGAGGTTGTTCCAGCTGCGCCTTGGTAAACCAAAGACAGAACGGCGTGCGCGCTTAGGGGTGAGAAGAATATATTTGCACTTGAATTTTTTTTCGCTAAAATCTTGTAGACCTTGTTGGCGAATTTCGCATTGCCGGTTGTTATTATCGATATTTCTATAGTAGTCATCGAGCGATTCCATGTCAAATCAATCACGTTTTAATTAAATTTAAAGTTTCACAAACATCTCAGATTTCATTGATTTTTGGTACACTATTATGTAGTTCTGTCTATTAAGAACAAGACATGAATAACCCAAATTTTGGATTATTGCATTCCAAAGTCTATAGATTCGAAACGTTTGGTCCTAACATTTAAGCTGATTTATAATGCAAGTCGATTAAAAAGAAAATTTGAATTATTCATTTACTCGAAAACTACTAACATACCAAAAATTATTGAAAATCAGTTCAAACCCTTTGTTGATTTGACATGGATTGACCCCATCGTGATAGAAAATTTTGTAACGAGAAAACTAATCAGTGTTGGAACGAAACGTGTGAATTAACTGAAGTTTCAGAAACGACTAACGGAATAGTTGTGGTAGATAAACCATACTCTTCGAGAACTTGCATTACATTATATTTGATTTCTTTTAAATTTTGGATGGTCTTTTAATTTTTTTTTTTAATGAAAACTGTAACCAATTAATTAAGTTCGTGTTTATTGAAATAATCGAATAAATTATCACTCACATGTAAATAAAATTCTTTTCACCAAGCTGTTTGTTAATTTATATTTGGAGAAATTAAACATGTGTGGGTTAACGTATACAAAAGCCAAAAGCAACTTTGAAACCGTGTGTTATACTTGCGAGTGAACTTTTCTAGAATAACTTGCTATATGAGCGTGTTACGGTATCTTTACAAAATAAACTCGTAAAATGTAAAAATTGAATTTTGACATGACTTCACCACGAGCTCTGCCAAAATATTTAGGGACTATATGGGAAATTGGAGGGATTGGGATAGACTTTAGTAGTTGCGCATATCATTCTCAAAATTTTGTTGAGATGAATATTTCGTTTGTTTGTATGAGAGCCATTATTTGTGTAGAAAATATTCCGCCACCAATAGTTGTGTTGCTGTGTACGAAGTGTATGCTCGGTCGCTCCAAATTGTCCAGGCTACTTTTCTGATATGGTTCCCATTTTTAATTTTTTTAATGTAATGTTTTGCAAACTAATACTTAAAGATATTTTGGTTAAGATCTTCTTAGTTGCCTTGTCAGAGTTTGTTTGCCTTCTCTGATTAGAATGAGATATGCCAATATCAGCGTGGTTGCAGATGTGTCCCTGAAATACCGGGTGTCCCCGCAACTGATGTAGGGGAGGTGTGCATACAGTGGTACACATTTTGGTTAATGTGATTTTTCTCTCACATTTTTAGTTTTTTAGCATGATTTTCGGTTTACTTACTCCTTGGACTATTTCTTCTTAATGTATTAACAAAATCATTATATGTGCAACTGTTTGGAAGTTACAAATTTTTTTTTCTGTCATCGGCATTTGTGCCACTGTGCCCATACGTATGGGTACAGTGAAACAATATAGCGGATACAGTGGAACAGCAATTTATTTTACAGAAAATGTATCAATAATTGTTATGTAAACTCAAAAAACTTATAAATTTAAAGGTTTATTAAATTTTAATTAGGAAAAATAGGAACATAAAATTAATATTTCTTGTAACAAATTAATGTAGTTTTATTTTAAGGTTAACTTATATTTTGTTAAATCTATGTCGAAAACCAGGAAATCTAAACACCGTTTCGTGCCACCAGAAGGATTAGGTTCAGGTAGAATTTTGACAACATCAGATTGTTGAAACGTGTAAACTTCATTTGTTTTTACAAATTTTAAAAATGGAGTCAATCGTCGAATATAGGTGACAACTACTTCAGTATCCTCGATTTTTGTTATCTGTCCTATGGAATATGGTTTTTCATTTTATTTTTTCCTTGTCCTTCACATATTAATGCATATTTGCCTACTTCTACTTCCTGGCTGAAGAAATCTTCTGCCTCTGAATCAGCTGCGAAATCTATATCATCATCGGACGTGGAATTGTCTTTTAAGCTGATATCACTTTCAGATGTGTCTGAACTTTCTACAAGTGCCCGTTTGGTATTTTGTATCTTCTTATTCTTCTTTTCTTCTTATTCCAATAGCATTTATTATTCCGCAAACTGTTACAAGTATACCTCGTTCACCCGAGGTAACCTGGCCTACTTGTTTACAACCCTTTTTAGCAAGCACATTTGGTGGGTTGTGGACTGTAGTAAGGCCTGTTTCATCAAGATTATAAATGTTCACGGGAAATAAATTGTGGTGTTCTTCGAGTTGTTTGTAAGCTGATGCTACATTATTAAAAAATTCATTGACGGTAGTACGATTAAAACTAGAAGCTCTAGCTGCACTTGTGGCTTCAGGTTTTTTTACTGAAAGTTCCGGCCATCTTTGACGAAAACATTTCAGCCAGTCTTCGCCTGCTGCTTGATTAGTTTCCCACGATTGAGGCATTTTTAGGTTGTTCATTTTGGCTAATTGATATGCAAAACATTTACATTCCCTTTTCGTTAATCCGTGATGAATTTTTGCAGCAAAAATCAAATAATCTTTTAATTTTTTCTCTAATTCATTGTCAAATATTTTATTAATATCATATTTTGGGCAAAACAACATTCTTTGTTGATCTTCGACAGGCAGATTTTTATATTGTATTTGGTATCTTCTTAATGTAGTAAGAGGAACATCATATTGTCGACTGACTTCTCTCAAACCTATACCTTCATTAACTATTTGAGTCGTCTAGATGCAAAACTCACTGTTTGCAATTTTGCGTAATTTGAGTTAGACGCGGTATCCGATGCAAAATCTTATAAAGAATCATTGTATAATATAAGATTGTAGCAAAAGTCACAATTTATTATCTTAAAACTCAAGTAAAATTTTTGGTTGGGTGCAAAACTCCCTCTTTGCTTTTGACATTTAATTGCAAAACACACTATTTACTTTCCAGGCAATCCCAATCACTTCTGAGTTAGTGTCAGGAGATAATAATGTTATTGTAACCTAAAAATAATTAATGTTATTCTGCGATTGTTGTGCTTTGTGCTACGGTTTTTAAGATTTGTTTGGTGTTAATCACAATTGTCTATTGTGCCTTGTTCTTCAGGAAAGGGGAGGCAGGAAAGGCAGCTAAAGAAAAAAGCAGTAATAATTAATTCCAAAGAGTACGACGACATAATAAGAAGTAATGCCACAGTTCGAAACATTGATCAGTGGAATACTTTTGATTGGCGTAAAGAAGCAAAACAGTATACAAAATTGCCAGGAACATGGCATTTTCAATTTTACAAGACCAAAAGATTTATTATCACTAGAAGTGGAAAAGAAAATACTGCTATACGCGGTGAACCCAACTATTTTACTGATATTGGAGTAGCCAAAGGAATATGCAAAAGGGCCAAAAGGATTTCTTTATTATCATCTACGCTTATTCCTTTTGGAATAAAAATCACAAATCACAAAGGCGACAAAAGCACTATTGGTAACTTATTAAAATCACACTTTGGTGATGATTGGAAGCTGAATCCAGAGCTTTCACTCTACAATAATTTTTTACATCAACCACCAGGCATTATAAATCTGACAATTGAAAGTAGTGACTATGAAAATGAGCCGTTAAACGAAGAAAAATGCATGAACCAGCAATATGTAGACCTGGAAGTTTAATTTTATTAGATAGGTACTTTGTACCTATACTATTATTTTTGTATTTCATACTTTTTAGAATAAATGTTTTTTCCCTTTACCATAATAAATATTTATCTTGTAAAATGAATTTTGTTTTGATAGAATTGGGGGCAAAACGCGCCATTTACAACAACTGGATGCAAAACTCACTATTCGCCTTTTTAAAAATGAATTTTTTGGTATTTTTGGACATTTTTGAAGCAAGCTATTATCACTGTTATTCTAGACAAGTTAGTATTCTCACTTAAGTATACCAAAGCTCAATATAATACGGCATAATAGTATAGCTAAAATAGTTTTCTTTATGTTAAAAATAAATTTCTTCCTCAGCTAAGTGATGACTATGACTGATTTTTGGGTGTGAGGGAATGCAATCAAACAAATATTATCGTTAAGCCAACGTTTCGATCAGTTTATTTGATCATCATCAGGGCTGGAAAACAATACAAAGGTGCTCAATAATTACATAATACATAAAGGCACGGTTACTACATACCAAACAATAAAAGACGGACAAAGTTTGATCATTGAAATAATTTAAATATGCGGACATAGGTGATAGAACAGGGCGAAGCGCTCAACATCTTTATATAGTTTTATAGTTTTATATTACCAAAACTAGAAAATATGCAAACAGTAAGTTTTGCATCTAGACGACTCGTTTGATGTACTGCTTGTCTCATAGTCTCATTCGATACATTTCCTATCAATCGTTCTTCATTTCTCCTTCTTCGAGGCATGCTTCTCTAAATATTACAAAAAAATCATAATTACTTATGGGTACAGTGGAACGATAGTGGTACAGTGAAACACTGTACCACTGTAAACAAGCATAACATGTTCCAGTGTTACCCTACCTCCATTTTTGAAATAAATTGTAAAAATTTTAGAAACTAAAACATTTTGCATGCATTTAATTATTCTACATTATAGGCAATACACTAGTTTAAAATAAGAAATACACAGTTACTTACAAAGTTGATTATTACGGACAATATTAAAAAAAATCTGATGTGGCCATCGCATAACTTTCCGAACAGACGTAAATTTTTATATTATTTTTTTAATAAAATGGTTACATAATTTCAACAGTAAATAGAGGAAAAATTTCATATTTTGCCAAAATGGGAAGAAAAAAACTTTTGAATGCCTATATCTTGCAAACGAAGCATTTTTGGACCCATGTTATTAGAAACTTTTCATCTTATTTTTATAAGTAGAATGCGTTTTACTATTTTATTTACAAATACAAAATTTTTTGAAACACCCTGTATATTTGAGAGAAAAACTTGTAGGACAAAAAATGTAGGAAATTCCATAGCGCTAATTTTTTGTTATTAATATTTTTACATATTTAATTTCGTATCGAAGTTATGACGCATAATGTCATAATCGCTCCAGGTAAACCCCCCTTTCCCGTTACACGATTTAATTTATTTTCATCTGGCTTCGTCCTACGACAGGAAAAAGCTTATATGGAAAATTTGGAATGATTTGCTTGCTTCGTTTAGACGCTATCGTGTTCCAGACGTACACACATACACACATACATACAGACAACCTTCCAAAAATGATAAAAATGGATACAGGGGACCTCAAAACGTGAACATCTGTCAAAAAATTAGGGGGTCAAATTTTGCCTGATAACAATACTTTCCTTACCTAGGGTTCCGAAAGTAAAAATTTGAGCTCACAAAAACTTAGTTGATGGCAACAAATTTGACGTTTGCATTATAAATTTCTTAGATCTGTATTATCGACCGTCATCAATAGTAGTACAGCGCATCACTACCAGAGGGAGCTGCATGTATGAAACCATGCCGAAATATATAATATTTTTCCCAATATTTAAATTGTTCCACTGTACCAGGTGTGCCATTGTATGCACATCTCCCCTACATCTCTTGGTGATTAATTTGAGGTGGTGATAGCTAATGAAAAATTTTAGTTAACACTTTTTAAATTTCTATTTTTTAAGGGCAATAGCACTAGGACTAGGGGTGCGCGATTATGAAATTTCATAATCGTTTATCGATTATAAAAAACTAGATGATACCCCGTCCGAGGACGGGCAGGCAGCCAAGGTCATATGGCTTTTGGATTGCACTGAGAGCTTTCCTTAATCTTCATTCAACTTAAGTTACCTTGGGTAGCTGCCCGTCCTTCTAGCTGCCCGTCCTCGGACCCCGGGGTATCATCTAGTTTTGAATATGATCGGATAGACCTTGATACAATTCAGTACGCAATTTACTTTGTTGATATCGTATGTAGTTCAAATTATTGGCTTCCACTTGCAAATATGAGTCGACAATCCACTGTTGCGTAAGTTTTCCCGCACTCATGATCGGATTGAAATCGTTTCTAATTGCTGTTTGCGCAACTTTAAATTGTAACATGCTGATTTTATTACGGGATTGCCGATATCCTTCGCAACTCCAATTGGGTTGCCACCCCGGTTCGCCAAACGGATAAAGAATGCCATAAGTCATAGGGTCAAGATTTGGACTGAGAATACTTATTGATACGAATGAATTGTTGTGCATTGTCGACGGGATTTCGAGGATAGATACGGATATCACGTTCAAATGGAGGTTCGCCGTCATCATTTACGAACACCATTGCAATTTCATTGGACGTTGGAGCATTGTAACGTCTTTGATCAGACTGCCGATTGCGCCGCATCACCATATTGACGACCGGAACTGGTTGTCCTTCTTCTTCGGCTCGTACACGCTCTTGTTGCTCAATTTCTTTCATCATGCAATATGAAGCTGCGATACGATTGTTGACGCGGAAGAAACGATCGATTTTCTCAATCACTTCAGGTAGACAACCTATATTCTCAGGCAGATTTACTCGTTCATTGACCGCTTCTGTCGTGTCCATTACATATAGTTGTGCAAACTTTCTTGTTTGTCCTTCAGGTGGATACAGGTTTGTGGTTCTGTGGTACGTCTGTCCATGAATTTTGAAAACGTATGGTCCGTTACCCGGCATTGAAACAATCTCTGCTTCCATTGAAGCGAAAGAAACCGAGGAATTGTAAGAGCGGATGTGATGACGAAAGTTCTTGTAGTAAGGATTATCTGAATCTGAAAGCATAGAGCGAAGGAATTCGGGATATAACAATAGATTTCCATGTTGATCGAGCGGTTGCGGAATCTTCACTTTTCCTTTATGACAGCAGTTGTTAAATTGTTTATCAACTGGACGCTCCTTGGCGAAATTCTTGGAGCCGCAGAACTGACAGATGGAATTCATTTCTCCACAATCGTGTCGAGTAACGTGAGATTCATCAAATCTCAATGCTCTTATTTGGAGTTGAATTGCTTGACTTTGGTATCGATTTTCTTTCTGTCGATGTATCGCATGGGACCGAGCGTCAGCAGCTTGCCGCGCTTGAGTTTCTTCTAAAGTTTCACGTTGTTGACGTATCGCATGGGACCGAGCGTCAGCAGCTTGCCGCGCTTGAGTTTCTTCTAAAGTTTCACGTTGTTAACGTATCGCATGGGACCGAGCGTCAGCAGCTTGTCGCGCTTGAGTTTGTTTCAAAGTTTCACGTTGTCGACGTATCGCATGAGACCGAGCGTCAGCTTGTCGCTGTGATCGAAGCTGTTCTTCTGTGTTATTAGCTCTTGTACGTGCTTTTCTCTCACGATTCAATCGCCGTCGCTTTGCAGCAGGATTTTCAAAATTTTCATTATCCATTATGGAAGTTCACATAATGCTTTTTTGGAAATAGCTGTCCTATATAGACAAAATGATACGATGATGGGCCACCCATCGACTGCAGGGCCACCCATCGACTGCACCTAGCATTGGTGGGGTGCGAATCGCGGGACTTCTCAGAGCTCGGTCATCGAGCGGACGTCCCTGGTTTGTAGTGCCGGCCATTGTTGGGGAGTTATGGTCGGTGGTGAGGCCGAGAGACCGCCTAACGGCTGCGGTCATACTTGGCAGTGTCGACATTGTGGGTCAGGCTGGGGGTGAGCAACAAAGTGGAGGCAGTACAATGGGCCCGGTAGAGTGGCCTAAGTGCGTGCAAGTTAATACTTGCCCCTCCCCCGAAATCCAGAATCCAGATACGATGATACGTTGATCCGATGATACGTTGATACGATGATACGTTGATCCGATGATACGTTGATCCGATGATACGTTGTGCGTTCGGTTCGGTTCGGTTTGCTTCGGGTATTTCCGTGGGACAGACAGAAAGAAAGACTTGGCCTTTTATAATAAGAGATAATCGATTTTTTTCCATTAATCGATTATTGAAATAATCGATTATTCATAATCGAGTTATGAGTTCATAATCGATTATGAACTCATAACTCCATTATGAGTAGGGTGCGCATGCTCTTATAATCGATTAATCGATCACCGTAATTCGAATAATCGATTAATTCGGTCGTTCTAATTGCTGTTGGGGTTGGGATTACGTTTAAGTTTAAAGTTGTATTTATTAAAACAAGATATTATGCTTATATAGAATAAACTTGTTACCAATAAAAAATAAAGTATTCTATAATCGAATATTTTCCACAATCGATTATTTTCAAAATCGATTATTTTCATAATCGATTATTTCCACAATCGATTATTTTTATAATTATAAATTATCATAATCGATTATGAAATAATCGATTATTCGAATTACGGTGATCGATTATATGCGCACCCCTAACTAGGTATATTTAATTTATGGTGATGATGAAGTTTAGATTTATTGTCTAAAGTAAATTGATTTTTAGTTATTGAGCGAAGAAAAGTAAAAATAATCGAAATTTTGTGTTGACCCAATCATCACCGTTGTTGGTGGCGCTGCGTCACGTGTTCCACATAAACTAAGCTTTATTATTTCAGCTAATGATGGTGTTTAAATTATTGCCCTTAGTTTTTAGCTTGAAAATAAGTTCAAATTTTTATTTTTTGAAATACTTTTAATGGCATTTTCCTCAAATTTTCATGTATCCTAACTAAATCTGGGTTTATGTAGACGTAGAGTTTATAATACTATTCAATTCTTTTGCTGTAAGTTGAAAATTTATTAAGATAATGGCAAAGAACGGAAATATAAAATTACTCCTTTACCTGAAAAAAAATGGGATTCAAAACTGTCCATCGAAGGGAATTTACATAAATCTCCGCTAAAATATAAATATATGTATATTAATTTTATACCTGTAGATATTTTTTCCGGAAAATATGCACAGTAATTTTTTTCATGTAAATTTTTCATTTGCGCTGGACTGTTGTGAGTTTTGCGCTTGCAATTTTACAAAAGTTTAGAAGCTATAATTGGAACTAAAAATAAATGTGCATAGGTATACTGGAATGTTTGAAGTAAATAAACAATCGCTTAAGTGAAGGGCGTATAATATTACGTAATAACTATGTGGGTGTAAATCTGATTCATTTGTAATGCATTTCAAATTTAGTAGGTAAAAGGGGTGGAATTGGGTACTAGGTTTTACAAAATGTGCTGTGTAGGCTATCCCTCATTGAAATTCCTTAATATTTTTATGCCTTCATTTGAAGGTTGTTAATTATAATCTTTTCACCTAGTTTTACACCTGCAGCTTATTTAATAACGGAAAAAATTTTTTTCATACTTAATTACCCCCAAGGGGGGAATTGGGTGTTATACCTCTAACTCTCTTAAAGTACTACATAGTTAAAAATACAAGGGAAATTGATGTTATTAAGAAAACCAAAAGCAATCTTTTAAGCGAAGTTTCATTGACCTATCACTTTTTTGGCTAAGGTATTAAACGTTAAAGTCAAATTTTGAAAACTTGATAAATTTTTGGAAAACTAATGGATGGTAAAAACCCTTTATGAAATAGGGTTGTGAAAATCATATTTAAAGTAGTTTAAGAGAGGTACTATTTTAAGGGGATAAAAGTTGGAATGTTGTAACTTGTACAGAAAAACAGTTATCACTTGTCAAAACTTTGAAAAAAGCTTCAATTCTTCTAGCGTTCTCGTATGGAGAAAGATGACAGAATGTTGTCTTCCACATGAAAGTTGACTGAATTTATTTGTTTGATAATTTACAATAACTGTTTTATAATTATTAGATTGATAAAATTGAAGAAAAAAATCTTCCGTGCTTCGGAGGGCACGTAAAGACTCTGTGTTAATTATTCCCCCTGTGTTAATGATTTGCCATCATAACAATAAAGAAACAGGGTACAGGCACATCGAAAGGCAAGCTTAGCAAAGTACCAGAGATGTAAAAATCAAAATGCTCATAGAACTAGTACATAAATTAGTAAAAGGACAGGTCCTGACCTACATTAAGAAAAAAACTTTTTAATAAGAGTAGAAGAAAAAGAAAGAATGATAAAAATAGCTTTTTGTTACTTAACAAATTTTTGTTTGGTTTCATAACATCTTTTTAAACGTATTAAAGCACAAAATAACAAACATTTTTCTAAAATCACAAAAACAATAGCACTCCTTTCCGCACAGGGGGTTAATTGGGTGTTAACTTTTACTACCCTCAAAAACTACCCCTTGTAGGTAATTGAAAATTATTATTATTCTGCATTTCAATTTTTGTAAGATAAAAAAAATGTTTTAAATCGCTATCAGCTGACACTGTTTGTTAATTATTTATCAGTAGTTATATAGATAAATAAATTTTGGTTGCTATTTATTAAATAATTACCAATTATAATTATAATTCTATTAAAATAGTTTGATTACGATTATGCCAAAACCTCAGAAGAAAATCGAAAATCACCTTTCTGATGCCGCAAAATACCCACCAAGATAGAAAAAGGTTGCATTATGAATAATTATTATATTCTGTCGTCCCACATGGACCGGAAAATTTTCTATAAAATTAGGAACGGTGAGTAATTCGCCAAACTTGATATTTTATCATTTCGAAAGATAAATAAATAGGCGGTGTCCGATTTATTGCAATATTGTACTAATTTATGTTACATCTGCAAGTACAATTTTGAATTTATGCTAGTTTTATGTGAAAAAATGATGGAAGTTCAAAGACAAAATTCCTTCGCTCAAAGTAAAATCTGTGGATTTAAGGTTGTGCTTTTGGGAAAAATGTCTGTTGGAAAAACGAGTTTAGCTGTACGGTTTGCTAAAGGAAGATTTAACCCGACAGAAGAGAATACAATAGGTGCGGCATATTTAACACAAACCGTACTTTTAGACGATACGACTATCAGATTAGAGATATGGGACACGGCGGGGCAGGAGAGGTATGAATGGCTAGTCGCACTTTATTATCGTGGGGCTCAAGCTGCAATCGTTGTATACGATATAACTGACGAAGTGACTTTTGAGGGTGCCAAAAAATGGGTAAAAGTATTGCGGAGAGAAATCGATCCTCAAACTCTAATTGTTTTGGTCGGTAATAAACAAGACTTGGCTAATAAGCGCATGGTTGAATGCGAGGAAGCCCAAGCATACGCCGATGAAAATAAACTTATATTTATGGAAGCTTCGGCTAAAACTGCAATTAATGTTAACGAGATATTTTTGACGATAGCAAAGAAGTTGTCTACTAAAAAGGAAAAACCTGGAGAGCCAGATAAAGGAAGACGTCTCACAGGAAGTGATACAGGAGTCAAAACATCAAGCAATTGTTGCAAGTGATTGTTCCGAATAATCTCTTATTTTTATAGTTAAGTAATTTATTATATTAATGAATACTTTTATAAAAATCAATAAAAAATTAGAAAATCACTGGCTTGTCTTGCAAATTGTTTGCCCGATTATTTAATTTTAAAACGGCAAAGAATACAAATAGTACTACATTATTTTGAAACTGGATTCGGTCATCAGTACCACTTTTAAGTGAGGTTGTGAAAAAGTACTATGGAGGCAAGTTTACTCATCTAATGGATAAACTTCAGCTTTTGGTAGCCAATGTTTAACACTTCTCTTGTCCAGTATTTTTTCGGGTAAGGTGCCCAAGGTATTCTAGCTTTCTTGTTCATATGGTGACCAATCATTCATTGCCTTTCATCATTATTTGGAGAATAACCTCATTCGTGACACGATTTGTCCATGACATTCGCAGTATCCGGCGATAATCCACATTTCAAACACCTTCAATCTTTTACTTATCTTATCGCTTCGCATTATTATTCTCTAGATTAGATTTAGAGTAGTTTGTAAAATGGTAGCAAGCTGTAGGAAGGCTACTATCTTTAAGTACGTATCAATTTCGTAGGACTCGAAAATATGTCATTCAGTTGTAGAAAACCGTGGAGGCGTAATGTAGATTTTATTCCACCGCTAAGTCCACCAATGTAGAAAACCGTGGTTGGGGTTTAGTAAAAATATAATTAATTAATTCCACCTCTGACAACAATGTAGAAAATCGGAGGTGCGTTGTTTAATAGCTTCTTTCGCTGCCACCACGAGCTTCCTTTTAGTTTAAATTACCTTGTAATTATTGGTTCGGTAATTTTGGGAGAGAATAGCTCGACGGAACTCCCTATTTGAATCTTACCTAACTTTAGTAGCTTGGTCGTTTCGGAAACGCAGGTAAAGGAGGTTTCAACGCTAACACTTGCGTATTTACTAGCAATAATAAATTGAATTCTTTATAACAAAACAAATCTATTGAGTTCACAGCGGTGGCTTAGACTGCATACTGGTTGAATTCGGAGCGGTAATTTCGGGTTCGAATAACGGACCTCGCGGAATTGCTTACTCAGTTCCCCGGTATGCGTCATGCACACACTGTGGATCAAAAACCATACTAAAAACAAACCCTACCAAAAGTAACCCTTACAAATAAACCCATACCAACAAAAAGCGTAATGACCTTGCTGTTACAAACGCTATATAAGAGAAAAAAAAATCTATTGATACCTTTATACAACGAAAAAAAGTTGGTACATTAAAAAAAATAATTACAAAATAACAAATTACTGGGAACAGATTGGTCTGGTCACAATACCTTATTTTGATGCGCCTCGACAAGCCAAGTCCCCCAAGGTAATATCCAGGAAAACTTTGAAAACTCAGTAAACTTCTCTTTAATTTTACTAACAATAATCTTTTTAATCTCGTACTATAATTAATCAAAATTAACACTGACTACTTTATTCACGCAACTTTGGCTTTTAAACTAAGCAACTTTATACTTTTTTAATTATAAAGTATTGACTCGCATAACTCTTAAACTTTAACTTTTAGTTGAATATTGAATTCAAAATAGCACTTTATACTTTTTAATTATTAAGCAACTTTAACTTTTAAATTAATATTGACTCAGTACTCGTGAATTTTATCGAGCACGGGCTCGATGAACAACTGCCGAATTTTTCTCAAGTTGGGATTTTTATGATTAATTTCCCACTTTGGATATTCATTATACCACCCCCGCGCCAGGCGAAGAACCAATCCCCTGATTCTTCATCCTACTTAAAACCAAGGGGGATGTGACCAAATCTCCTCGTTTTCAAAACTTATTTCCTTTTTACATGGGTGGCCGTTCAGGGACCGTGTGACTTTTCAGCGGTACCTTATTTTTAAAGTTTCCTCGAAATAAGGGTTTCTACAAACTATTCCCACACATTAGGCAAATGAGCCGTTAAATTAAAACTACACTTTACGATCTCTTGCTTTGAATTATGGGCTAGGATCGTTTGGCGGTGCAGATATAACTCATACGCATTTCCGCACACATGCAAAATAAGTGCAATGTAAAATTAATTCTATTGTATGCATTGACTTACACTAATCGTTACTACGAAATAAGCGGCAGAGCGCCCTTTTGACTACATAGCCGCCAGCATTTGTACTCGGCTTTCTTAGAGCCAGTTCACGCCTTGACAAATGATTTCCTGCTCTTTTCGGCAAAGTCAATGCATCGATATTTAAAATTTAAATCCTACACAATTATTTTATGCGTTAAATTAAATAGGGTATTCTTACATTATCTCTATTTAATTATCTCAATTACAATTATCTATGTCGGTAATGAAAATACTTAAACAGTATTTTCTTGGTCGGTATTTAAATTAAATTAAATAAAAGCGCGGGTTGTTACACAATAGAGAGAGCGGGGCTAGTTGGCACACTTTCCATTTTTAGTTTTTAAAGGCGGAGTGACACTTGTGTAAATTTGCGTGTAGATTTACGTGTAAATTTACGTGTAGATTTTTACACCGTGTCAAACACGTAAATTTGCTTGTAAATTTTGTTGAAAATCTGCTAGCAATTTTTTTTGCGAGTGTGTTTGCCACTTGTGTAAAAATTTACACGTAAATTTACAATTTGCACATGCGCGTTCTGGTCAATTGAAAATTCAATCGGTAAGTGGCTATAAGAAGTTTGTATGTCTGGTCGCCTTGTGTTGTTTAGTACTAAAAGAAACGTGATAATGGATTCAAATTGGCAATTAATGCCAATTCAAACTTTTACCAACTGACAAAAACACAACACAAGAAAAAATTGACCACACCTTCGAATATTCTTCTGCGCAATTTTACACGCACAACTTGCGAGAAAATATAGAAATATTCCAACAAAATATTTACACGTAAATCTACACGCAAATTTACACAAGTGTCACACCGCCTTAAGTGAGTTATGTGGGTAAGTTGTTGATTGTAAGATGTTGATCATCTTGACATAGACAAAGTTTCAAAAATTTTTAAAAGAATTATATTTGCTTCAATAATTTTTGAGTATTTACCGATTTAATATTGATATACTATTTACAGACTTACGGAATTTTTAAGCAAAAGGTATTTTCATACCTCCCTGAAAACCAGTGACGGTTCGTGACTTCTTTCAATAGGAGAGCACTACGTTGAAATAAAAACAAAAAATATAAAAAATATAACAATATATTATTGTGTTACTTTGAATGTTACTTTTCATATAAAATATTTAGTAATTTGAATTCCTTTTTACATTCAACTAGATACATAAATCAATACCGAGTTTCAGAATTGTTAATCAAAGTTTATTTTTCATCACTTTAGAAAGACCACCCTATAGCACTTAAATTTTTTTAGTATTTTTTATGTTTTTTCGGGTTTAATGTTAGTGTATGTACTGAGTTTCAATTTTTTTGATCAAAGTTTATTTTTCATCCCTCCATAAAAACTACCTTGTAGCACCTCGAAGTTTTCTAGTATTTTTTATGTAAGTATTCACGAGAAATATAATTTCATCTTCGGGTGGATGACTTGAGGCGTTATCCAAGAGAAAAAGGGCTTTTTCAGAAAGACCTTGTTTTCTGAGAAATGTTCTCACCTACAGTTTTTTGAGATTTTAATATTATGCAGATGAAAGATTACGTGAACTTACCTCAGGAACAAATATTTCATTAAACCGTTCCTTAAAAATTAATGATGTCATCCATGCAGACTTGGAGTTTTTGTAGTGCACAGGAACTTCAAAATTTTGGAAGCATCGTGGTTTTCTTGATTTCCCTATGATTAAAGGTTTCAATTTATGTAATGCGGTTGCGTTTGTACATGTTAAGAATGTTATCCGTTCTTTTGCTGTTTTTCTATCAGGGGCAGTTTTCTCTTCACTGGATACATAAATTTTCCCTGGCAAAAGCTTCCATTACAAGCCGGTTTCATCCGTATTGTATATCTGATTGTGATCTAAATTTAGCTCCTCAATTGTACTGGCAAGTTTTTGTAAGAATGGAGAAACTAGCTCTGGCTGTGGAGATAATTTTTCACCAGATATTGTTAAAATTCGTATGCCATGCCGTTTCTTGAATTTTTGCAACCAACCTGAACTAGCAGAGAACGTACTATGTTGATTTTCTTGCAATTTATCATGAAAATATTTGGCTTCTTGTTTTAATACGTCACCTCTTACACGAGCATTTCTTTCTCGTTGTTTCAAAAACCATTTATATAATGCTTTTTCCATCCTGGGAAATTCTGACCTTCTCAATGATTTTCGTTTGCTTGGACCAGCATATGTTTCAGCGGGTGACGGTAAATTGCACCCCCGACTGCAGGTAGCCGAAAAAAAAAGTAGTAAATTGCACCCCGGGTAAACTGCACCAAATTTTGCAAACTGGTAAACTGCACCCCGAACATTTTCCAGGTAAAAATAAAATAAAAATATTTATTTTTATAATCATGAAATAGTAATGAGTTCGAGTGAGCGGTTAATCCACCTCTTGCGGCAGATCCACCTCTTTGTGGCAGATTTAACTTTACGCGGAGATTTGTTTTTTTAATTGGTTTTCTAAAGAAATATAAAAAACTAACACTAACCTAAAGGCAGATCCACCTCTTCGCAGCAGATCCACCTCTTTGCGGCAGATTTAACTTTACGCGGAGATTTGTTTGTTTTTAATTGGTTTTCTAAAGAAATATCAAAAACTAACACTAACCTAACGGCAGATCCACCTCTTCGCGGAAGATCCACCTCTTTGCGGAAGATTTAACTTTACATGAAGATTTAACTTTCCGTGAAGATTTATTTGTTTTTAATTGGTTTTCTAAAGAAATATCAAAAACTAACACTAACCTAACGGCAGATTCACCTCTTCGCGGAAGATCCACTTCTTTGCGGAAGATTTAACTTTACGTGAAGATTTATTTGTTTTTAATTGGTTTTCTAAAGAAATATAAAAAACTAACACTAACCTAACGGCAGATCCACCTCTTCGCGGAAGATCCAGCTCTTTGCGGAAGATTTAACTTTACATGAAGATTTAACTTTCCGTGAAGATTTATTTGTTTTTAATTGGTTTTCTAAAGAAATATCAAAAACTAACACTAACCTAACGGCAGATCCACCTCTTCGCGGAAGATCCACCTCTTTGCGGAAGATTTAACTTTACATGAAGATTTAACTTTCCGTGAAGATTTATTTGTTTTTAATTGGTTTTCTAAAGAAATATCAAAAACTAACACTAACCTAACGGCAGATCCACCTCTTCGCGGAAGATCCACCTCTTCGCGGAAGATCCACCTCTTTGCGGAAGATTTAACTTTTCGTGAAGATTTATTTGTTTTTAATTGGTTTTCTAAAGAAATATAAAAAACTAACACTAACCTAACGGCAGATCCACCTCTTCGCGGCAGATCCACCTCTTCGCGGCAGATCCACCTCTCTTTGTGGCAGATTTAACTTTACGCAGAGATTTGTTTTTTAATAAAAAAATTTAATAATTTTTGTTTGGGGTGCAGTTTACCATTTTTATTTTTACCTGGAAAATGTTCGGGGTGCAGTTTACCAGTTTTCAAAATTTAGTGCAGTTTACCCGGGGTGCAGTTTACCATTAACAGGTGGTTTTGGGGGTGCCGAGAAGGTAAATCCCGCTGTCGTCGGGGAAGGGGTTTTAGTCGGTAAGAATCCGACACTACCACCCCAGATCATCGGGGTGGTGTCTTTTGAAGATTTCCCCCTTCCCTGCATTAAAAAAAAAAAAAAAAAAAAGTGGTTTTGGGGTGCAGTTTACCTTACCCCGTTTCAGCAACTGTAGAAATAATTTTAACTGTTTATTTTTAATACTACATTCAGTTGACTTAGCAACTCCATATTTTTTTTATAAATAAGTCACTCCAAAACCTTTTTTAGCATCCGTTAAAAGATTTATTTTATTTTCTCAAGCTAAACGATTTGGTTGGTTTGGTACAAAAACATAAGAATAATATAGACAGTGTTCGGTTTAGGCACTTTTTTCGCTTTGAAGCTCCGTCGAACATATTCTGATAACTCGATTTGGAGCTGTTCCGTACTTTCAAACGCTATGGTTCCGTCCATTTCAGAAGCTTAAAACACGCGAAGTTCTGAAATGAGCGTAGATAAAGCGTTTCAAAGCATGAAAAAAACCCAAATCGAAATATCAGAGTGCATTGACGGAACTTCAAAGCGAAAACAGTGCCAGACCGAACACGGCCATAATAATACGAGTTGTATGCAGTTTTAACTTCGTATTGTCAACATTGTTCACGTTTTATAGTATACGAAAACTATTAAATAAAGCTTGCGTTAACGAAGTTATATACCGACTGGCTCTTTATTTAATCAACAATACATAAGTCACACTAGGTGGCGCTGGCTATATTTTTAGTATACAGTACATTTCAACACCCCCACTTACTAAAAATACAATGAACATTATAATACAATCTTATTCATTACCAATTCCTAACAACTTCATAAATCGAAAATGTTTATCAGTGCCTAAGCCTTTAGTTAACATATCTGCTGGCATTACATTCGTAGATAAATATTTCAATTCATCTTGGTTATTAGATACAACTTCCCTTATGAAATGATGTCTTATATCTATGTGTTTTGACCTTTTATGATATGAATGATTTGCTGATAAGTTTATAGCAGCCTGATTATCATTATAGAGCTTAATAATCTGATCATCTCCTGTCAATTCACATAACAAATTTTTTAAATAAATGGCTTCTTTTGCTGCTTCGGAAACAGCCATGTATTCTGCTTCAGTGCTAGAAAGTGCAACCGTTTTTTGTTTACTACTTTCCCACGAGATTACCGAACCACAAAATTTAAAAACGTATCCTGTGTATGATTTCCTATCTATTACCACCTATTACATTGTTACCCCAATCAGCATCTATAAAACCAATTAATTCTGTACCTTCCTTTGAGAATTTCAAACAATAATCTTTCGTACCTTTCAGATATTTCAATATGCGCTTAGCACATTTCCAATGCTGTTCTGTATGCGATTTATTAAACTGGCTTAAATAACTTACACTGAAAGCTATGTCAGGCCTCGCAAGTACGGCCAAGTACATTAAACTGCCTATCAAATTTTGATACGGTATGTTGTCCCTATCAGTTACATTCTGATCACATTCAAAATTTAATTTAGTTTCAATTGGAGTTTTAACTTCATTACAATCAGTCATATTAAATTTCTGTAATAATTTATCAATGTAACTATTCTGACTTAAAGTTAAAATACCTTTTTCTCTGTCTCGACTTATTACTATACCTAAACATTCCCTTATCTTTCCCAAATCTTTGATTTTAAATCTAAAGCCCAATTCCTCTTTTAAGGAACTTGATTCGCTTTCGTCATTTGAAAAAACAAAAAAATCGTCTACATACAAAGTCACAACTGTAATTAAATCATTGTTCCGTTTTATGAAAACACAAGGTTCATATTTCGACTTGACATAATTTAATTTTAACAAGACTGAATTAACTCTATCATTCCAACATTTTGAGGACTGCTTTAAGCCATAAACTGCTCTATTAAGCTTCAAAACCTTGTTTTTGTCTGAATCCGCGCATACAAAATCTTCTGGTATTTTCATAAAAACGTTTTCTTTTAAAAAACCATTCAAGAAAGCTGTCTTAACATCAAGATGCGTAATATCTAAATCTAGTTTTACTGCCAAAGCTATTCACTTTTTTCTTAAAAACCCACTTACTATCCACCACTGTAACATTTTTTTTTACGTTGACAAGATCCCAGGCTTTATTTTCCTCAAAAGATTCCAGCTCCTCTTCAATTGCACTCCGCCAAAATACGCCTTCTGGTCCTGAAAGGGCTTCCGAAACGCTAACTGGATCACCTTCCACGCTTGAGCTCCCTCCACACATGTAGGACACAAAGTCTTTATCGACCTTCGGTTTTGGTTGCCTTTGACTTCTTCTCAATGGTTCTTGAGATAAATCCTCATTGTTTTCTGGAAAATAATCGACGTCATCATCCTTCGACTCTTCAGTTGAAATTGTTGTTTCTTCCCCCACTGAGTCTGACGCCTCCAACCTGTTCTCTATAACAAAACTTATTTCATTAGCTTTTTCTGTTATAATTACATCTCGACTGGTGATGATGTTTCTTGTACTTGGGTTGTACAACTTGTAACCCTTTGTGGTTTCGTCATACCCAACTAGAATATGTTTTGTTGCCTTCTTATCCCATTTTTGTCTGTTTACTTTAGGTATATGTACCATTGCTGTACTACCGAATACCTTCAAGTGACTAACATTTGGTTTCTTGCCGTTCCAAATCTCGAATGGAGTTTTTGAAACACCTGAAGCTACCGAACGATTCATGAGATAGCATGCAATGTTGCAAGCTTCTGCCCAAAAAATCTTGCTTAAGTTCTGATCAAATAATAAACTTTTTGCCTTTTCGACAATGGTTCGATTGAATCTTTCTGCCATTCCATTTTGTTCAGGAGTATGGCTATTCGTTTTCTGATGAGTAATTCCATTATCGCGTAGAAATTTTTTAAAAATTTTGCTACAATACTCTCCTCCGTTGTCGGTTCTTAGCATTTTAATCTGTTTATTTGTTTGCTTTTCAACTTTGTTTTTAAAATCTTTGAATTTTTCAATTACTTCATCTTTTGTTCTCAAAAAATAAATATAACACATTCTGCTGTAATCATCGATAAACGTTAGAAAATATTTTGAACCTCCTACTGACCTTTTCTCCATCGGTCCACAAACATCACTGTGAATCACTTCTAACAATCCTCCAGCTCTACTACCCTTTTTCGGAAAAGGTAAGCGAGTTTGCTTTGCTTCACAACAAACCTCACAATTGAGTTTCTGAATATTTGCTTGTCCTTTGTAAATCAGTCCGTCCACTAAACCTGTTAATTTATCTAAATAACTCGCGTTTATATGTCCTAATCGTCTATGCCATAAATTACTTGAGATTAAAGAAGTACTTAACAAACTCACGCTTTGTTTTTCTAAATTCAGTTTATATACATTATTTTCTAAATTTGCTATTCCTACTAACACATTGTCTTTATTGTAAATCTTGCAACCTTTTTCATCGAACTTAACTTTGTTGCCGTTACGAATTAACTGACCCACGGACAATAAGTTCGTTGTTATATCTGGAACATAATACTGCACATTCTTTAAAATAACGTTCAAACTAACCTTATTTACAACTGTTTTTATTTCTACATCTCCGGCACTTTTGACTGGAATTTTTGACTTGTTGACCACCATAATTTCAGTCACTTCTGGTTTACGTTCATCTTTTAACCACTCTTTGTTTGCTGTTAAGTGAAAACTGGATCCACTATCGATAAACCATTCCTTTGTATCAAATTTACCGTTCGTAAACACTGCACTTAATGCGAAATTTTGTTTGTTTGGGCATTTTGACATAAAATGTCCAGGTTGTTTACACTTGTAACAAATGATTTTGCTTTTTTCTGAGCTTTTATCGTCATTGCTTTCTTTGTTTACATTATTCGTATTTGACATTTTTGTAGTACCTCTACCGCCATCTTTCCAATTTTTCGAATACTGTTGTTTGCTTCTTGCATAGAATGCTCCATTAGAACTCCTAGTGACATCTTCTTGCATGTCAAGCAACTTCGTTTTAATGGAATCTGTGGTAATGTCAATTCCGGAATGCTCAACCGCCATTATCATTGGCGCGAATTTTTCAGGTAAACCTGCTAATAATAGCGAACCAATCCAATTTTCGTCAATGTTGAATCCCGTTCTTCGTAATTTTTGCGATGTGTCGACGACTTGATTAACATATGATTCCATCGAGTCACAGTTTTCTAGTCGTAAAGATATCAGGTTTCGCAGTAAACCAATCTTTCTCGTAAAACCACTGTCATCGTAAAGATGCTTTAACTTTGTCCACACGTCCTTAGCTGTTCCCGCACTTTTTATATTATGCACAAATAAAGTTGGATCAAGAGTTAAAATCAATTTAGCTTTGGCCTTTGCTACAAGAACTGTATCCTTTTCTGTGTCATCTAGGCACTTGGATAACCCTTCAAGTATGAAAACATTTTCGACGCGGCAAACGACCATTCATCGAAATTTTCACGACCGATAAGCTTTGGCACATTATTTAAATAATTCACTGCCATGTTGTAATAACTTAACACACTTATTTTTTTATAATTAAAACGAGACTGTGCCCATAACCTATTAAATAAAGCTTGCGTTAACGAAGTTATATACCGACTGGCTCTTTATTTAATCAACAATACATAAGTCACACTAGGTGGCGCTGGCTATATTTTTAGTATACAGTACATTTCAACAAAAACTTTTGCGTTCACATTACGGAATAGGTACAAAATCAAATCAGGTGGATGTTCACGTTATGGGACATTCATGTTATAGAGACTACACTGTTATTATTAATCGTTTTTGTCGTCGCGAATTATTTTTGTTATTGTTAAGCGCCATCTCAGATTAAAACAAGCGCTCTATTGTTTGTTTTTAAATTAGTGTTGACTAAATTCACGAATCTTCAACCACTTGATGTGAATTTTTAATTTAAAAAATGAATACGGTCGACTTTAATAATCATCGAACTTGCAAGACAATGATCCGATATTCATTAAATTATTCCTTAAAAAGAATTTGTACTCCAGTATTATCTATAATCAGCAGACCTACCCATGTGCAATTGTTTTGGATTACATTTTCTACATAAAGGGTAAATAATCTTAAAATAATTTATAATCTTAAAAATTCTAGTTTGTTCAAACTGTAAATTTTCACTTCGACCAGAGCCAATTACTTCGACATCCTTTCATAATTTTTCGATATTAACTTTTACATATTTCTTTCAAATAAAATAAACATTCCATTGTCGACGTGTAATAACTATTCTGTCTTAACACAAAAATTTTCTGCTTTCAGGATTGAAGATTATAAGACATTTCCAGGTCGGAGAACAACGGTACCTGTAAATCGACTACATCCATAACAGTCCACATCATGAAGTTTTAAATTCTTGGTAAGTGTTTACTATTTCTTGCGCATTCGTGGATTGGTAGTTACCAAGTTTCAAATTTTTTGGTCAAAGTTTAGTTTTCATCACTCTATAAAGGCCACCCTGTAGTATCTAGAATTTTTATACTATTTTTTTCGTATTCATGAATTTAATGTTAGTGTAGTTGCCAAGTTTCAAATTTTTTGGTCAAAGTTTAGTTTTCATCACTCTATAAAGGCCACCCTGTAGCAACTTGAATTTTTCTACTATTTTTTGCGTATTGATGGATTTACTGTTAGTGTAGTCACCAAGTTTAAAATATTTAGTTCAAAGTTTAGTTTTCATCACTCTATAAAGGCCACCAAGTAGCATCTAGAATTTTTCTACAATTTTTTGCGTATTCATGAATTTAATGTTAGTGTAGTAGCCAAGTTTAAAATTTTTTGGTTAATGTTTAGTTTTCATCACTCTATAAAGGCCACCCTGTAGCATCTATAATTTTTCTACAATTTTTTTCGTATTCAAGGATATACTGTTAGTGTAGTTACCAAGTTTATAGTATTTTATGTAATAAGTACGCAAAATATGGTTTTAGCGGACGAATCGTAATGTTACGGACGAGGCGCCAGCCGAGTTCGTAACATGAAGATGAGTCTGCTAAAACTATTTGCGTACGTATTGCATACAACGTTTTATTGTATTAGTTTCGCAAAAAATATTTTCTTGAATTAAAATATTCATTTTAAATAGACATCAATAACATAATATGTATGTATATTAGAAGGCTGTGCGAAAATGTTTATAGCAACCGGTTGCCAGATTTTGGAATAAACAAATTTGAATCCGCTAAAGTGCTGTCAAGACGACTTTAAGTACTAGGCCGCTAAAATAGAATTTTGCGGACCCGAAACAGCTTCAAAAGTAACCATTTTGCGTAGCTAATACAATAAAAATTTGTAGGTCAAAGTTTAGTTTTCATCACTCTATAAAGGCCACCCTGTAGCATCTAGAATTTTTCTACAATTTTTTGCGTATTCATGGATTTAATGTTAGTGTATGTAATAATATTTCAGTTTTCCCTTTTATTTCCGTGTTCCCCGCGAAATTTTTGAAGTTTCTAAAGTCCGCCATCTAGCGTTGACAGGAGTTAGTTGAGTTTCATGTGGCGCGCGCACGACCACAACCACAGGGGATTGACAAAAATGGCGTAGTACGAAAGAACGCTTGTGTAATTATTGTGTGATTGAAAACTTGGTAAAATTACCGAAATTGGCGTAATTCCTTTGTTCGTTCATCTGGGTGTTAATGAAAAAGGCCGTCCTTGTGACAATTATTACGATCGCCAATACTTGGTTATATTAGATGCATATTTGGTTTTATGTAATCAACAGCTTTATGCAAATTTATCTTACTGGAGTTTTAACGACAAAACCAATCACCACGCAATTCAATCAATCTGTTGAAGTTTTTGCTACAAAATTAGGTTCGATCTCTTCCTTAAATATTGTGGTATTCGAAGCTGAGGTATTTTGATGACGCCATTCCTTTGTTCGCACATTCCTGAATGCAGGACCGTATTTCGCCCCATCGTCAATGTGTATTTATTGTTCATGTTAAATTTTGCGTAAGTACTTTTTATCAGTTTATTTTAATTAACCCCGCTACCGATTCTAAATATTACAAACATTAAATTACGTCAAATTAAATATAAATTAATCATCACTTATTCTACCGGTTTTAAACAATTGAACTCCGAATGAAGTGTTTCGCCCATCCCTTTAGTTTTTGTGTTTCGGAGTTGCTATTCAAACAATTTTGCGTTCACCTTCAGCATAAATCTCGTGAACACTTGTGGTCCGTACCCAGGTGTAGTGCATTGTGTAATTCGATATTTTAAACATTTTAGTTATCTTCACGTCAAACTTTTCAACATTATTTGTTTTATCAAATGTTCATATATTTAATTATAATCTTAAGTACTAACCCCTTTTTTTGGTTCTCGAACGTGGAATCGAGGTGTTGTTTTAGTGGGATACTACCCGAGTCAATTTTCATCTCGATTCGACTGACCGAAACCTTGTTTATATTACATTTATGTTCTTTTATGTGTTTAGGTTATATATACAGTGTGTTGAACATTTTATGTTCACCTTTAGCATAAGTATTATTATTCTTTATATTATTATTTTATTATTGTGTATTATTAGTCATAAGTTATTTAAATCCGACCACTATTTACCGTATTTATATTTCATTATTTTACAATCTCATCAACGTTTATTATTATTAATCTACATAAATTGTCAAAATCGCTGTCATTATTATTCACATATTAAGTTTATTAGCTCCACCAAAATTAAGTCTTTTAATTAAAATATTGTTACTCGTTATTGGATATATTTTATTTCACTCTCGACTCCCCCCCCTATTTCTATATAGGTAAGTTCTGAATTACTTTTGGGGTAAGTTTATGACAAATTCAGTGGCGCCCTAATACCCGATTGTGACTTCCCTTGATTTTGCCGTCCCGGATTGTTATTGGAGTGATTCAAGCACCACGACCCACGCGATTGAGCTAGCGGCATCCAATACAAATCCAGGTAGGTGCCACACATTCACCTGTGTGATCACAGTTTGTTGACGGAACCAATTTGGCCCGTTACAAAATTTGCCGCCCAACGTGGTAGCCTTTTGTTAAAAATTGTTCCCCAACGTTTAGGCCGACGTTTAGGCCTGACCACTACAAAATTTGACCCCTATCGTGTTGGCTTTGTTAAGTCATCTTCAAGCTCTTCCGAAACCATTGTGGTAATTTTAGTCCCTTTTTGATTTTATAATTTTTTATTTTTATTACGATTATTTACTTTTACGCCATGGAGTGCGAATTTGAGAATTTAACTGCCAGTTATAAGTTGATTGTAGAACGACTTATCAAGACAGAATTAATCTATGAACTCGAGGTTCGAGGCTCGCAGTCAGTAGGTGATGTTCCAGCCCTACGAACTTTATTAAGAAAAGTCCTGAAAAAGGAAATGACCGACCCAAAATTTGTACGCCCCCCCTATTCAAGAACCTTTTCGGATGATTCAGTTTACATCAATCTTATGATTGAAAATCTTAGTTCTTTAATTGAGACTTCCGATTTAGATAAATCGGCCCCCTTAATTCAAACTAAAATTTTACATTTAGTTCATCGAATTAAAAATTCAAATCCCAGCAATGATGAGGAAAATAACATAAAATTAGATTGGGTGAATGTTGTTAAAGATATGATAGTAAATTATGAACTTGCGTTGAAAGCTTCCAAACTCTCGCTAGATGCTCCCGTGATAAATACCGCTAGTGAAACCCCTGTGTTAAAAATTGCTAATCTAAAATTAGAAAATGATGCTACTAACCCTCTAACGCTTGCTGCTTCTACTTTGCAAAATGTTATGCCAGCTAGTACTTATTGTGTTCCATCTACAATTTTGACTCCCCCTGTTACGGTTAACTCAAGAATGAGTAATGTTATGTCGGACGTACAGAAATCTGTACCTGTTTTTAAATGGGGATTTACTTTTTCGGGTGACAAAACCCAATCATTAAATGCATTTTTAGAACGTGTTAGGGAGTATAGTATTACCAGAAATGTTTCGGAAATACAATTATTTCGCGAATCATATGAACTCTTCAGTTCGAAGGCTTTGATTTGGTTTAGAGCAAATCGTGAAAATTTTAATACTTGGAGTGATATCGAATCGGCCTTACGAGAAGAATATTTACCACCAGATTATGATGATGTTTTAATTCGAGAAATTGAACGAAGAACTCAAGCTTCTTCGGAATCGATTGGTACTTTTGTTGCAGTCATGAAAAGTTTATTTTCTAGATTAGTTGAAAAATTATCTGAAGCCAAACAATTAAAAATTATAAATAAAAATTTACATCCGTCGTATCAAACTCAATTAGGCCTTGTAAAAATTACGTCTATCCCCGAATTAATTAAGTATTGCAAAATCATCGAAGAACGAAGGATTGCGATTGATAATTACGTTCCCCCTGTGAAAAAGAAGAATGATTTAGAACCTGAATTAGCTTTTGTTGATGTTTCATGTAACGTTGAGACTGTTAAAGAAGTGGAGAAAAATTCTTCACAACCTACCCCGTTAATGAGTCAATCTTATTCAAACCCTTATAAGGCAAGTTCGTCAAAGGAAAATAGTTATTCCCATTATCGTTCAAATACTTTTACGAATTCTCGTTCTAACGATCATAATAATCCACGCTTCAGTACTTTTACGAAATTTAATAATAATGTTCAAAATTCTCGAAGTCCTACCAATAATGCTAGTCTTAATTTTAGAAATTGTTGGAATTGTAATTCTAACCAACACCTTTCAAAAGAATGTACCGTTCCGAAGAAAGGAAACTATTGTTTTAAGTGTGGGAAACCCAATTTTACGACACGTACTTGTCCCAAATGTTCTGTTTCGGGAAACGAGCGTCGAGGTCAGTAAAAGACGGGATTGCTACCTCGAAGATTTTTTATAACTCCACCCGTTATTTAAGTAATCTTGTCGACAACCGAAATTTAATTTACGATAAAAATAAAATTATGTTAAATTATATATTGGAAAATTCTAAACATGACGAACGTCCTTATGTGACAGTTGAAATTTTTGGTAAATCTTTTGCAGCACTTTTAGATTCCGGTGCCTCTAGGACAATTTTAGGAATTGAAGGTTGGAATCGAATTTCTAATTTAGGCCTTCATTTAAATAATGTTAAGTCGAATTGCGCTTTGGCTGATGGCAGCCAAATAAATATTTTAGGTTCGGTTTCGTTACCAATTAAGCTACGTCACAAAACCATCGTGATCAATGTCTTGATAGTGCCTGATGTTACGCACACGGTAATTTTAGGAATAGACTTTTGGAGGGCTATTGGCTTTGTGCCTAATGTTATTCGTGGTGAGTGGAATTTTTCGAAGCCTGAACAATTGTCGCTGGTGTCTTTAGAGGACGAACAAACCCAATTGGTCTCTGAACAAAGTTTAACCCGTGAGCAGGGAGCTATCTTAAATAATTTAATTAATTCTAGTTTTAAAGATGTTAATAAGTCAGAAATTTTAGGATGTGCTTTAGGTGTGGAACATGTTATTACAACAAAGTCCCCTCCTATTAAGCAAAGATATTACCCGGTGAACCCTAATGTTCAAGCTCAAATAGACGCAGAATTAACCCAAATGATAAAGTCTGGTGTAGTAGAAAAAAGCCATTCAGCTTGGTCGAATCCCGTTTTGTTAATTAAAAAGAAAGACGGAAAATTTAGATTTTGTATAGATTTTAGAAAATTGAATCAAGTTACTGAACGTGATGCATATCCCTTACCTTATGTTTCCGCTATATTAGATCGCCTGCGCGATGCAAAATTTATAACGTCCTTGGATATAAAATCAGCTTATTGGCAGATCCCATTGTCTGAAGAATCGAAAGCTTACACTGCTTTCACTGTACCTGGTAGAGGTCTTTTTCAATTCACCCGTATGGCATTTGGTTTGCATAATGCCCCGGCGACCTTTCAGCGTTTTATTGACAAAATTCTTGGTCCAGAATTAGAACCTTATGTATTTGTGTATTTAGATGATGTAATTATTTGTGCTCCAACTTTCGACAAACATATTGAAATCCTTACGGATGTTTTAAAGAGATTAAAAGATGAAGGTCTTACGTTGAGTAGGGAAAAATGTTATTTTTGTAAACCTGAGCTCAAATATCTCGGTTACGTTGTGAATCAACAAGGTCTTGCGGTTGACCCCGGTAAAGTTGAAGCTATTTTAAAAATACCAACGCCCAAAAGCGTTAGTGATGTACGCACTATAATTGGTATGGCATCTTGGTATAGGCGATTTATACCTGAATTTTCAACAATCATTGCACCTCTTACCGCTCTTTTAAAGAGGAATCAAAAATTTATTTGGAACGAAAATTGTGACACTGCGTTAAGCTTGGTTAAAGATAGTTTGGTTAATGCTCCTATTTTAGTTTGTCCAAATTTTGATGTACCTTTTGTTGTTCAAACCGATGCCTCAGGCTTTGGCATCGCTGCAGTCCTCACTCAAGAAATTGATGGTGTAGAACATGTAGTATGTTATTTAAGTCGTTCACTTACGCGTCAAGAGAGAAATTACTCTGTTACGGAAAGAGAGTGTCTCGCGGTTCTTTGGGCCATTGAGAGACTAAGACCGTATTTGGAAGGTTCCCATTTTCGTGTAATCACTGACCATTATAGTCTCGTTTGGTTAAATAATCTTGTTCAACCAAGTGGTAGATTAGCTCGATGGATGGTAAGATTACAACAGTACGACTTCGAAATTACGCATAGAAAAGGTAAAGATCATGTAGTTCCGGATGCGTTATCAAGATCCGTTCCCGTGATTGATAATGTTTCGATTACTCCCAAATTTAGTCAAAATAAGAATGTAAATAAGATCCCTAATGCTCCTAAAACAATACAGATTGGTGAAATAACCGACGATCATTCCGGTTATAATAACGACGAGGATCATGAGCTTCTTCATGAGTCCAATGATGATGATCATGACTCCTATCCCAATCCTGTAAGTAACCTTAACGATAAATGGTATAAGTCCATGTTAAGTAAGGTTAAGAACAAACCAGATAAATTTCCCCTATGGCGAATCGAAAATAACCTTTTGTTTAAATATGTAACTCCCGATTATCCTGAACTTCGTGAGAAGGCGGAATGGAAGGAAGTGGTTCCAAATTCTCGACGAAATGACATTCTAAAATCTTGTCACGATGAACCTACTGCTGGTCATCTCGGAATTCGCAAAACTTTAAGTAGAATAACGCAAAAATATTATTGGCCTTTGTTGAAATCTTCAGTATCCCGTTATGTAAATAGATGTCCCGTTTGTATTGCCCACAAACCAGAACAGAAAAAGCCCGCTGGTTTTATGACTTCCCATCCCAATGTAACTCGTCCTTGGCAGATGATTTCTGTTGACTTAGTAGGTCCCTTACCACGCTCAACCCGCGGCTACGTGTATATCCTAGTTGTAGCAGATTATTTTACTAAGTATTCCTTGTGTTTTCCTTTACGTTCTGCCACTGCTGCGTCTGTTACCCGTAAAATCGAAGAAGACGTAATTTTAGTTTATGGTGCTCCCAAAATTTTACTTTGTGATAACGGTGTACAATTCCGTAGCCGTGAATTTAGAAACATGAATTCCCTGTATAATGTTAAAATTACTTATAACGCCAATTATCACCCTCAAGCTAACCCGGTCGAAAGGGTTAATAGAGTTTTGAAGACCATGTTGTCCTCCTATGTAGCGGACAATCATAGGAATTGGGATAAATATTTAGCCCGTGTTGCTTGCGCCATGCGCACAGCAGTACACGAAGTAACTGGAGTAACGCCTTATTTCGCGAATTTTGGTAGAGAAATTAATTTAGATGGAGGTACCGTAGGCTCTTCTGAATTGACAGGAGATACGGATATTTCGTTTGGAGATAGGTTATACCTACAAGGTAAACCTAAGGCTCTCCACAAGTTGTATGACGATATTGTTAAAAGGCTTAGAGTAGCCTATGAAAAGAACAAGAGTTCTTACG
Source organism: Podabrus alpinus (assembly GCA_932274525.1). Lineage (NCBI taxonomy): Eukaryota > Metazoa > Arthropoda > Insecta > Coleoptera > Cantharidae > Podabrus > Podabrus alpinus. The sequence continues at coordinate 5,280,139 of OW026451.1, forward strand.
ATTTAAGACGTCGAGCTGCTACTTTCGAAGTAGGAGATTCGGTGTGGCGACGCAATTATGTGTTATCTGACGCGTCAAAATATTTTACGGCGAAATTAGCTCCCAAATTTCGTGGACCCTTTTACATCAGAAAGAAAGTTTCGTATGCCACTTATGAGCTTTCTGATGAATCTGGAACTTCCCAAGGCGTGTGGAATGCCAAAGATCTTAAATCCGCTCCCGAGTAAGTCATATTAGTAGCGTACCTTGAGTTATGCAGAGGGCGTTAACTAACCCCAACTGCGACTATAATTTAGTAAATGTATCTTGAGTTACGAAGAGAGCGTTTTGCTAAACCTGATTTGTCTTGTTTATCTAACGTTTTGTTCTGACCAATTTGATGAGATTTGAATTGGGAAACTGATTCGCTTCGTGGACCGATGCGGTTAGGCCATATCGACAGATAAATGAACTTGTATATAATATGTATTTTTTTAGCTACCGATTTCGCTGTATTATAATATTTATGTATTTTGTGTTTTATGTGCTTTAGCTTTTATCTTTTAAGTGCTTATGTTATATTGGCGATATATGTTACTGTTTGCTAAGCTTTGGTTCGTAAGAACAAAAGAGGCTTTTGTTCTTCCAGCCCGGGTGATGTAATAATATTTCAGTTTTCCCTTTTATTTCCGTGTTCCCCGCGAAATTTTTGAAGTTTCTAAAGTCCGCCATCTAGCGTTGACAGGAGTTAGTTGAGTTTCATGTGGCGCGCGCACGACCACAACCACAGGGGATTGACAAAAATGGCGTAGTACGAAAGAACGCTTGTGTAATTATTGTGTGATTGAAAACTTGGTAAAATTACCGAAATTGGCGTAATTCCTTTGTTCGTTCATCTGGGTGTTAATGAAAAAGGCCGTCCTTGTGACAATTATTACGATCGCCAATACTTGGTTATATTAGATGCATATTTGGTTTTATGTAATCAACAGCTTTATGCAAATTTATCTTACTGGAGTTTTAACGACAAAACCAATCACCACGCAATTCAATCAATCTGTTGAAGTTTTTGCTACAAAATTAGGTTCGATCTCTTCCTTAAATATTGTGGTATTCGAAGCTGAGGTATTTTGATGACGCCATTCCTTTGTTCGCACATTCCTGAATGCAGGACCGTATTTCGCCCCATCGTCAATGTGTATTTATTGTTCATGTTAAATTTTGCGTAAGTACTTTTTATCAGTTTATTTTAATTAACCCCGCTACCGATTCTAAATATTACAAACATTAAATTACGTCAAATTAAATATAAATTAATCATCACTTATTCTACCGGTTTTAAACAATTGAACTCCGAATGAAGTGTTTCGCCCATCCCTTTAGTTTTTGTGTTTCGGAGTTGCTATTCAAACAATTTTGCGTTCACCTTCAGCATAAATCTCGTGAACACTTGTGGTCCGTACCCAGGTGTAGTGCATTGTGTAATTCGATATTTTAAACATTTTAGTTATCTTCACGTCAAACTTTTCAACATTATTTGTTTTATCAAATGTTCATATATTTAATTATAATCTTAAGTACTAACCCCTTTTTTTGGTTCTCGAACGTGGAATCGAGGTGTTGTTTTAGTGGGATACTACCCGAGTCAATTTTCATCTCGATTCGACTGACCGAAACCTTGTTTATATTACATTTATGTTCTTTTATGTGTTTAGGTTATATATACAGTGTGTTGAACATTTTATGTTCACCTTTAGCATAAGTATTATTATTCTTTATATTATTATTTTATTATTGTGTATTATTAGTCATAAGTTATTTAAATCCGACCACTATTTACCGTATTTATATTTCATTATTTTACAATCTCATCAACGTTTATTATTATTAATCTACATAAATTGTCAAAATCGCTGTCATTATTATTCACATATTAAGTTTATTAGCTCCACCAAAATTAAGTCTTTTAATTAAAATATTGTTACTCGTTATTGGATATATTTTATTTCACTCTCGACTCCCCCCCCTATTTCTATATAGGTAAGTTCTGAATTACTTTTGGGGTAAGTTTATGACAAATTCAGTGGCGCCCTAATACCCGATTGTGACTTCCCTTGATTTTGCCGTCCCGGATTGTTATTGGAGTGATTCAAGCACCACGACCCACGCGATTGAGCTAGCGGCATCCAATACAAATCCAGGTAGGTGCCACACATTCACCTGTGTGATCACAGTTTGTTGACGGAACCAATTTGGCCCGTTACATGTATCTGCCAAGTTTCAAATTTTTTGGTCAAAGAGACGGTCGCCAGCTTAGCGGTTAAGTGCGTTGCTGCTAATGCTAAATACCTGGTTCAACTCCGGGCTCAGTAAAACTTTGTTCTGACCGTCTCCCCTCGGAAGGCAATGGCAAACCACCGAGGTGTAATCTGCCTGGTACAGCCTCTCTGGAGATGAAGTGAATACACTTCCCGCGGTTCGGAGCCCGCGTTAAGCAGTAGGTCCCCTATGTATGTGATAATACTTCATACGCACAACACATACATAGGAGAGAGGTCGCCTACGTCTGAAATCAGGCACGGCACTTGAAGAAGAAGAAGTTGCCAAGTTTCAAATTTTTTGGTCAATGTTTAGTTTTCATCACTCTATAAAGGCCACCCTGTAGCATCCAGAATTTTTCTACTATTTTTTGCGTATTCATGGATTTAATGTTAGTGTAGTTGCCAAGTTTCAAATTTTTTGGTCAAAGTTTAGTTTTCATCAAACTATAAAGGCCACCCTGTAACAACTAGAATTTTTCTACTATTTTTGCGTATTCATGGATTTACTGTTAGTGTAGTTACCAAGTTTAAAATTTTTAGGTCATAGTTTAGTTTTCATCACTCTGTAAAGGCCACCCTGTAGCATCTAGAATTTTTCTACAATTTTTTGCGTATTCACGGATTTAATGTTAGTCTAGTTGCCAATTTTCAAATTTTTTGGTCAATGTTTAGTTTTCATCACTCTATAAAGGCCACCCATCAGCATCTAGAATTTTTCTACAATTTTTTGCGTATTCATGGATTTAATATTAGTGTATTTGCCAAGTTTCAAATTTTTTGGTCAATGTTTAGTTTTCATCACTCTATAAAGGCCACCCTGTAGGATCCAGAATTTTTCTACTATTTTTTGCGAATTCATGGATTTAATGTTAGTGTAATTGCCAAGTTTCAAATTTTTTGGTGAAAGTTTAGTTTTCATCACTCTATAAAGGCCACCCTGTAGCATCCAGAATTTTTCTACTATTTTTTGCGTATTCATGGATTTACTTTAGTGTAGTTACCAAGTTTGAAATTTTTAGGTCAAAGTTTAGTTTTCATCACTCTATAAAGGCCACCCTGTAGGATCCAGAATTTTTCTACTATTTTTTGCGTATTCGTGGATTTAATGTTAGTGTAGTTGCCAAGTTTCAAATTTTTTGGTCAATGTTTAGTTTTCATCACTCTATAAAGGCCACCCTGTACCATCCAGAATTTTTCTACTATTTTTTGCGTATTCATGGATTTACTGTTAGTGTAGTTACCAAGTTTAAAATTTTTAGGTCATAGTTTAGTTTTCATCACTCTGTAAAGGCCACCCTGTAGCATCTAGAATTTTTCTACAATTTTTTGCGTATTCATGGATTTAATATTAGTGTATTTGCCAAGTTTCAAATTTTTTGGTCAAAGTTTAGTTTTCATCACTCTATAAAGGCCACCCTGTAGCATCTAGAATTTTTCTACTATTTTTGCGTATTTATGGATTTACTGTTAGTGTAGTTGCCAAGTTTCAAATTTTTTGGTCAAAGTTTAGTTTTCATCACTCTATATAAAGGCCACCCTGTAGCATCTAGAATTTTTCTACTATTTTTTTCGTATTCATGGATTTACTGTTAGTGTAGCTACCAAGTTTAAAATTTTTTGGTCAAAGTTTAGTTTTCATCACTCTATAAAGGCCACCCTGTAGCAACTAGAATTTTTCTACTATTTTTTGCGTATTCATGGATTTACTGTTAGTGTAGTTGCCAAGTTTAAAATTTTTAGGTTAAAGTTTAGTTTTCTTCACTCTATAAAGGCCACCCTGTAGGATCCAGAATTTTTCTACTATTTTTTGCGTATTCGTGGATTTAATGTTAGTGTAGTTGCCAAGTTTCAAATTTTTTGGTCAAAGTTTAGTTTTCATCACTCTATAAAGGCCATCCTGTAGCAACTACAATTTTTCTACTATTTTTGCGTATTCATGGATTTACTGTTAGTGTAGTTGCCAAGTTTCACATTTTTTGGTCAAAGTTTAGTTTTCATCACTCTATAAAGGCCACCCTGTAGCATCTAGAATTTTTCTACTATTTTTTTCGTATTCATGGATTTACTGTTAGTGTAGCTACCAAGTTTAAAATTTTTTGGTCAAAGTTTAGTTTTCATCAATCTATAAAGGCCACCCTGTAGCAACTACAATTTTTCTACTATTTTTGCGTATTCATGGATTTACTGTTAGTGTAGTTGCCAAGTTTCAAATTTTTTGGTCAAAGTTTAGTTTTCATCACTCTATAAAGGCCACCCTGTAGCAACTACAATTTTTCTACTATTTTTGCGTATTCATGGATTTACTGTTAGTGTAGTTGCCAAGTTTCACATTTTTTGGTCAAAGTTTAGTTTTCATCACTCTATAAAGGCCACCCTGTAGCATCTAGAATTTTTCTACTATTTTTGCGTATTCATGGATTTACTGTTAGTGTAGTTGCCAAGTTTCAAATTTTTTGGTCAATGTTTAGTTTTCATCACTCTATAAAGGCCACCCTGTAGGATCCAGAATTTTTCTACTATTTTTTGCGTATTCATGGATTTAATGTTACTGTAGTTGCCAAGTTTCAAATTTTTTGGTGAAAGTTTAGTTTTCATCACTCTATAAAGGCCACCCTGTAGGATCCAGAATTTTTCTACTATTTTTTGCGTATTCGTGGATTTAATGTTAGTGTAGTTGCCAAGTTTCAAATTTTTTGGTCAATGTTTAGTTTTCATCACTCTATAAAGGCCACCCTGTAGCATCCAGAATTTTTCTACTATTTTTTTTAGCGTATTCATGGATTTAATGTTAGTGTAGTTGCCAAGTTTCAAATTTTTTGGTCAAAGTTTAGTTTTCATCAATCTATAAAGGCCACCCTGTAACAACTAGAATTTTTCTACTATTTTGGCGTATTCATGGATTTACTGTTAGTGTAGTTACCAAGTTTAAAATTTTTAGGTCATAGTTTAGTTTTCATCACTCTATAAAGGCCACCCTGTAGCAACTAGAATTTTTCAACTATTTTTTGCGTATTCATGGATTTACTGTTAGTGTAGTTACCAAGTTTAAAATTTTTAGGTCATAGTTTAGTTTTCATCACTCTGTAAAGGCCACCCTGTAGCATCTAGAATTTTTCTACAATTTTTTGCGTATTCATGGATTTAATATTAGTGTATTTGCCAAGTTTCAAATTTTTTGGTCAAAGTTTAGTTTTCATCACTCTATAAAGGCCACCCTGTAGCATCTAGAATTTTTCTACTATTTTTGCGTATTCATGGATTTACTGTTAGTGTAGTTGCCAAGTTTCAAATTTTTTGGTCAAAGTTTAGTTTTCATCACTCTATAAAGGCCACCCTGTAGCAACTACAATTTTTCTACTATTTTTGCGTATTCATGGATTTACTGTTAGTGTAGTTGCCAAGTTTCAAATTTTTTGGTCAAAGTTTAGTTTTCATCACTCTATAAAGGCCACCCTGTAGCAACTACAATTTTTCTACTATTTTTGCGTATTCATGGATTTACTGTTAGTGTAGTTGCCAAGTTTCACATTTTTTGGTCAAAGTTTAGTTTTCATCACTCTATAAAGGCCACCCTGTAGCATCTAGAATTTTTCTACTATTTTTTTCGCATTCATGGATTTACTGTTAGTGTAGCTACCAAGTTTAAAATTTTTTGGTCAAAGTTTAGTTTTCATCACTCAATTAAGGCCACCCTGTAGCAACTAGAATTTTTCTACTATTTTTTGCGTATTCATGGATTTACTGTTAGTGTAGTTGCCAAGTTTAAAATTTTTAGGTCAAAGTTTAGTTTTCTTCACTCTATAAAGGCCACCCTGTAGGATCCAGAATTTTTCTACTATTTTTTGCGTATTCGTGGATTTAATGTTAGTGTAGTTGCCAAGTTTCAAATTTTTTGGTCAAAGTTTAGTTTTCATCACTCTATAAAGGCCATCCTGTAGCAACTACAATTTTTCTACTATTTTTGCGTATTCATGGATTTACTGTTAGTGTAGTTGCCAAGTTTCACATTTTTTGGTCAAAGTTTAGTTTTCATCACTCTATAAAGGCCACCCTGTAGCATCTAGAATTTTTCTACTATTTTTTTCGTATTCATGGATTTACTGTTAGTGTAGCTACCCAGTTTAAAATTTTTTGGTCAAAGTTTAGTTTTCATCAATCTATAAAGGCCACCCTGTAGCAACTAGAATTTTTCTACTATTTTTTGCGTATTCATGGATTTACTGTTAGTGTAGTTACCAAGTTTAAAATTTTTAGGTCATAGTTTAGTTTTCATCACTCTGTAAAGGCCACCCTGTAGCATCTAGAATTTTTCTACAATTTTTTGCGTATTCATGGATTTAATATTAGTGTATTTGCCAAGTTTCAAATTTTTTGGTCAAAGTTTAGTTTTCATCACTCTATAAAGGCCACCCTGTAGCATCTAGAATTTTTCTACTATTTTTGCGTATTCATGGATTTACTGTTAGTGTAGTTGCCAAGTTTCAAATTTTTTGGTCAAAGTTTAGTTTTCATCACTCTATATAAAGGCCACCCTGTAGCAACTACAATTTTTCTACTATTTTTGCGTATTCATGGATTTACTGTTAGTGTAGTTGCCAAGTTTCAAATTTTTTGGTCAAAGTTTAGTTTTCATCACTCTATAAAGGCCACCCTGTAGCAACTACAATTTTTCTACTATTTTTGCGTATTCATGGATTTACTGTTAGTGTAGTTGCCAAGTTTCACATTTTTTGGTCAAAGTTTAGTTTTCATCACTCTATAAAGGCCACCCTGTAGCATCTAGAATTTTTCTACTATTTTTTTCGTATTCATGGATTTACTGTTAGTGTAGCTACCAAGTTTAAAATTTTTTGGTCAAAGTTTAGTTTTCATCACTCTATAAAGGCCACCCTGTAGCAACTAGAATTTTTCTACTATTTTTTGCGTATTCATGGATTTACTGTTAGTGTAGTTGCCAAGTTTAAAATTTTTAGGTTAAAGTTTAGTTTTCTTCACTCTATAAAGGCCACCCTGTAGGATCCAGAATTTTTCTACTATTTTTTGCGTATTCGTGGATTTAATGTTAGTGTAGTTGCCAAGTTTCAAATTTTTTGGTCAAAGTTTAGTTTTCATCACTCTATAAAGGCCATCCTGTAGCAACTACAATTTTTCTACTATTTTTGCGTATTCATGGATTTACTGTTAGTGTAGTTGCCAAGTTTCACATTTTTTGGTCAAAGTTTAGTTTTCATCACTCTATAAAGGCCACCCTGTAGCATCTAGAATTTTTCTACTATTTTTTTCGTATTCATGGATTTACTGTTAGTGTAGCTACCAAGTTTAAAATTTTTTGGTCAAAGTTTAGTTTTCTTTCATCACTCTATAAAGGCCACCCTGTAGCAACTACAATTTTTCTACTATTTTTGCGTATTCATGGATTTACTGTTAGTGTAGTTGCCAAGTTTCACATTTTTTGGTCAAAGTTTAGTTTTCATCACTCTATAAAGGCCACCCTGTAGCATCTAGAATTTTTCTACTATTTTTTTCGTATTCATGGATTTACTGTTAGTGTAGCTACCAAGTTTAAAATTTTTTGGTCAAAGTTTAGTTTTCATCACTCTATAAAGGCCACCCTGTAGCAACTAGAATTTTTCTACTATTTTTTGCGTATTCATGGATTTACTGTTAGTGTAGTTGCCAAGTTTCACATTTTTAGGTCAAAGTTTAGTTTTCTTCACTCTATAAAGGCCACCCTGTAGGATCCAGAATTTTTCTTCTATTTTTTGCGTATTCGTGGATTTAATGTTAGTGTAGTTGCCAAGTTTCAAATTTTTTGGTCAAAGTTTAGTTTTCATCACTCTATAAAGGCCATCCTGTAGCAACTACAATTTTTCTACTATTTTTGCGTATTCATGGATTTACTGTTAGTGTAGTTGCCAAGTTTCACATTTTTTGGTCAAAGTTTAGTTTTCATCACTCTATAAAGGCCACCCTGTAGCATCTAGAATTTTTCTACTATTTTTTTCGTATTCATGGATTTACTGTTAGTGTAGCTACCAAGTTTAAAATTTTTTGGTCAAAGTTTAGTTTTCATCAATCTATAAAGGCCACCCTGTAGCAACTAGAATTTTTCTACTATTTTTTGCGTATTCATGGATTTACTGTTAGTGTAGTTACCAAGTTTAAAATTTTTAGGTCATAGTTTAGTTTTCATTACTCTGTAAAGGCCACCCTGTAGCATCTAGAATTTTTCTACTATTTTTTGCGTATTCATGGATTTACTGTTAGTGTAGTTACCACGTTTAAATTTTTAGGTCATAGTTTAGTTTTCATCACTCTGTAAAGGCCACCCTGTAGCATCTAGAATTTTTCTACTATTTTTTTCGTATTCATGGATTTACTGTTAGTGTAGCTACCAAGTTTAAAATTTTTTGGTCAAAGTTTAGTTTTCATCAATCTATAAAGGCCACCCTGTAGCAACTAGAATTTTTCTACTATTTTTTGCGTATTCATGGATTTACTGTTAGTGTAGTTACCAAGTTTAAAATTTTTTGGTCAAAGTTTAGTTTTCATCACTCTATAAAGGCCACCCTGTAGCACCTAGAATTTTTCTACAATATTTGGTATTTTTACAGGTTAAACCGGGAATGATTCGGGTCAACGCTTTGTGGGTAGGGATTGGAAGAACTTCGGGTGATAAATACAAACATAAGTTGCAAAACTCAGTGACTATGGAAGTTTATCTTTGGTTTTAAATTTTCATCATAGTATGAAGAACAATAGATGGATGAAATAACAAAAGGTTTGTTACATTACAAATAATATAATTAATTAGATAATTTCATGCATTTAAAATTTGAATTGTTTCAATAGCAAAGCATCAAAATATTTTGCAGGAGTCTGTAATATGGTAGTGCATATTGTTTATCACATATTACAGGAATCTGTAATATGGTAGTGGAAATTGGTTATCTCATATTACAGGAATCTGTAATTTCATATTGTTTATCACATATTACAGGTATCTGTAATACGGTAGTGGATATTGTTTATCAGATATTACAGGAATCTGTTATATGATTTTGTATATTGTGTATCGCATTTTACAGGAATCTGTAATATGGTAGTGGATATTGTTTATCACATATTACAGGAATCTGTTATATAGAGGTGCATATTGTGTATCGCATATTACAGGTATCTGTAAGGTATGCAGATGTAATGTTTATGGTTAGATGGCGCCCGTTTTATTTATTAATAAGTTGTCTTATTTCGTGGTAAATTATCTTTCAATTACAATTTATTCGGAATGATTAATTTTCAAATACTATTTTTGGTGTGAAATGAAACGGTAAGCAGGTTATATTTGCGATGATTTGTTATTAAAATCACAGGATTTCATTTAGTGTTGGTTATTTGCGTACTAGAACAATCTTGGGCCATTCACTTTTTGGTTATGATATTTAAAAAATATGTATCCTGCAATGTCAAATGTAGATAAGTTTTAGTAGTAGATAAGCTATTTTCAAACTTCAATCACAAACTTATTTTAATTTAAGTAAACTGTATAAAGGTTCCTTCATAGTTCAATTTAAAGAGCGAGTTGTATCGGTAAGAATTATTCATATTTGTTCTTCTCTGTAAGTACCTTTCATTTTTTGATTTGTCGATCACAGTTTGATTCTTTCGGATTTTGCTGTTGTCCGAAAATAAATTGCCAATTGTGGAAATTTAAAAATGTTTTTCAGTTCAAAGGTAAATGCAGAAATTTACTCCACAATCGACGAAATTATTTACTGCAACATAAAAGTGAAATTCGAGACAATAAAAATATGATAGTAAAATACAACCCTACCCATACAATTACGAATAGATAATTAATTGTAAACAACTTTAAACTAATTCTTACCAATTTATTTGTTTCAGGGAGGGAAATCACCACCGACGATACAAGACTGGAAGTTATCTATCGGTTTTAATATATCACATTGGTTTGGCTTCTGAAAGTTACATGGGAAAATAATCAGGTTAGTTATATTTAATTATTATTAGCCATGTGTTATTTTGCATGAATTTTAAATTCCGTGTTTTGAATCGAGATTTCATGGCGACATAAAACGACAAACCGTGGAAGAATTGCTATGTATCGTTTTTCTAACTTCCTGATGTGCGAGTGATCGATTTTTTACTGGTTTCTTATGGCACCCCTTATTTATCGAGTTCGAAATAAACTTATTAAATAATATTTTGTCACATTTCAAGATAATTTTAATGATGAAAAATGTAATTCAATATCTGGTTTCATTACGGGGGGATTGAAAATATATACAATTTGCAAAATCAGTATAATTTCCGTATTCTTATAGACATTGCAAATCAGAAAATCACGTACTTTTTCCAATTACAATAAATTCAATATTCATGTAAAAACTGTGTTCTTCGTTCTCATTCTCATTACGTTAAAACAGCCAAAATGAAATACCAAGAAAAAATTTTACTACAGTATCAAGTATCAACATTGCATTGTTAGATTTTCAACACTACAAGAGGAAATCAACTAATTTGGTGAAAACGGTATAAGGAATCAAAATACTTTTTACTGAAATAAAATTTTTATTTAAATTATTTTTCGTTAAGGTTAAGCTTCATTGTACACTTCAAGCATATCATATTGTATTTATTTTTCACTTTTATCACTTTTTTTGTTAAAAATATTATTACATTTTATCTTCATTTTTACAAATGTCAAAACTACAATTAAAAATTTAATAAAAAGCCACACATTGCTTGCATTGATTTAATTATTGAAAACTGGCCTTCTATTTGATTTTGTTGCGAATTCCTTTGGGGATTTTTAACGCCCGGATTCATAGACAAGGGATACCTTACCCTTAGAACGTTCCTTGGCTAAGGGACCACTGATACTTGAGTACCTGTTGTTTGTCATAGTGATAACTTCGTGTATGTTCGGATTTAAATACTTGAGCAGGGATTTTTTGGTGACTAAAAGTTATTTCATGTTACGTGACTGTATAAAATAATTTCATAAACGTCAGTCAATTAAAATTTGTATTTATTAACCTATTTATATTATATTTACGACGTTTATAATGCCAAATGCGTTAGTTCGTGGTTTACCCGTTACTTGAAACGCCACCTTGGAAAAGGAACGGTTGTTACTTGAGTATCTGTTTTTTTCTCGTCCATTTCATAGTCGATACTTCGTGAATACTCGGGAAAGGAACCCTTACTCAGGGATATTTCGATATTTGGTAACTTTAGTGTTTCAAGTTTATTGTTTATTAGTACTATTGTTTATTAAAATTAATATTAAGAATTAATTATTGTAGCAATTGGATGTATGAGGATAACTTTAAAATCATTCTTTGTGTTGTTTTTAAGCGCAATAGTTTCCGTAAACTCCATAAAATAAATTTACGATTTAGCCGCACAACCGCAAGTGCGCGCTTCGACTTATAAGCGGGTGGCCAGTCAACCACCCGAGTATATATAGGAAAGTAGCATGGAAAATCAACTTTTTCTTTAGATTTCTGTTCCCCGTAGTAATTTTGGTATCAATCGAAAGAAAATTTCTTTTTGCGTTTGGAGATATCCAACAGTTGCCATTTCCTCTTTCATTATTATTAAAATTGCAAAAATAAGTTATGCGCTTTTTAAGAGCACAACTTGCCCTGAAAAAATATTCGCCTAAAAATCACTTGAACAAATTTGATTTGTAATTTATGGCGACTATTTTTTCAATGCATATCGAATGTCTTCAAAACCACCCAATTTATTATTGCATTTTTAAGATGAATTAAAGGCGAAATAACAAGTGTTAGGTATCTCCAAACGCGAAACAAAAATCGATTTTGATCGATACAATTTTCAGTATTACCCGTTTGTTGGGAAGCAAGAATTTTAAAAACACTGATTTACCATGTTAAAAACCTACGTTGAGTTGGTCGACTAACCATTTGCCATAGTAAGTTTTTTTCTAAGGAGTGCCGTAAGAAACCTTCTCAAATTATCACGCCACGCGAACTCTGTAAATCCCCGCTGCAATTTGAACTTCAGATTAGGGAGGCAGTTGGTCTCGTTGACGAAATCGCGATCTTGTTACGGTAACTGCTTAAAAAGTTAAGCGGTGTCATACTAGAACTATAAGTCCCCACTTCAAATTTTAATTAGAGGTTAGAGGGATCGGTGAAAGTTGGCCTCATTGCCCAAACCGGTCGCTCTTATTCTGGTGCTTCATTAAAAAATTAGATCCTGTCGCGTTAAAAATGTAAGTTTCCACTTCAATTTTTGATTCGGATTAGGGAGGCCTTCGGCACAGTATGGAACGAAATGTCAAATGAGTGCAAATTCAAAATTTATTGTTTTTGCAATTTGCAAAGTATTAAATGTTGATATTTTGTAATATCCCGTAATAATATGTAATAATTTTTATACCATTATGGTATTACACAATGTCAGCATTTAATACTTAGGAAAATAAATCGTAAATGTTCACTCTTTTGTCATTTTGATCCACTGTGCGTCAGTTGGTCTTATCGGCCAAAACGCGAAATTCATCTGGCGACCTATTAAAAATTTGGTTTCGTCACGCGAGAACCGTTAGGACCGTTGGTAATTCGTCTTACTACCCAAAACTCGATCCTGCTCCGATCTCTCGATGGTTTTACAAGTTAAATGCCGTCGAAAACCGTAATTGTTTATTCACAATTTTAACACATAAAGTTAAAACCATTCCAAGTTAATGTAATTATATGAAGTTTATGGTCGTACTTAAAATTACATTGAAAGTTAAAATTGTTTCAACTTGTTGTTTTAAAAAATTATGCTTTATGGAAATTTTGCATATTTCTTATGTCAGACGTTCATTGTGAACAAACACTACGTTTATCTGCGATTTGTAATTCGGGTTAGAGCAGCTGACGTCATTGCCTAAATCGCGATTTCAACCCGGTAAATAATGACAGAGTTCGGATCCGTCACGTGTAAACTGTAAGTCCCCATTATAATTTGTAATTCGGGTTAGAGCAGCTGACGTCATTGCCCAAATCGCGATTTCAATCCGGTGAATAATGAAAAGAGTTCGGATCCGTCACGTGTAAACTGTAAGTCCCCACTATGATTTGTAATTCGGGTTAGAGCAGCTGATGTCATTGCCTAAATCGCGATTTCAACCCGGTAAATAATGAAAAGAGTTCGGATCCGTCACGTGTAAACTATAAGTCCCCATTATAATTTGTAATTCGGGTTAGAGCAGCTGACGTCATTGCCCAAATCGCGATTTCAATCCGGTGAATAATGAAAAGAGTTCGGATCCGTACGTGTAAACTGTAAGTCCCCCACTATGATTTGTAATTCGGGTTAGAGCAGCTGACGTCATTGCCCAAATCGCGATTTCAATCCGGTGAATAATGACTGAGTTCGGATCCGTCACGTGTAAACTGTAAGTCCCCACTATGATTTTTAATTAGGGATGTTTTCAGCCTCTTCGAACCGCAATCTACATTTGAAAATAGTGACTGTCACAGGATCGTTGTAAGTCCCCTCCTGCTCGATGGGGGCGTTGCGCTGAGGAACGCGTCAGCAGACAAACGGAGTTCCGAAAGTACGATCCCTCTCCAGTAATTCTTTAAATAGTTAAGTACAGTCACGCTTAAACTGGAATCCCTCGCGTCATATGTATTTGGGAGTCATCGACATCTCAATCGTGGCGATATGACCAGCCTAGTTTTAAGAATTTGGTTGGTGAGGCACGTCTTTGAAACGTATGAAATTACGTAGATGCTAGAAAATGGTGTCGGGTGTCGAGTCACTCGAAAATGTGTTGTGTATGTAAACATGATTGTAATTTATTTTTCACATTGCAGATAATGAATGGTCGATTCACATAGCAACAAGCGATAACCACGCCAGCGCACTACGTACGAGTTTGGACTTAGCAGTTTTCGTTAGAACATCCAAAAGAAAATGGTAGTGCAGTGTGTATTTAATATTTGTATTGTCTTGTACTTACTTACTTACCGTTACAATAAAAGCTATAATTGCGTATTCTTGTATCATTGATATGAGGTATCTATTACTAATATAAGTTTCCCCACCAACTAGTCATATAAGCATTCAAGGTAAGTTAGTGACATCACCTATTCGGAACTACGTAAGCAACTTGCCCGGAGCGGACTTAGAAAATATTTCAATTAGTTTACTTCTCCCACTTTCGTTTATGGCCCCACCAAGTATTCCGAACGAAACCGAACTCGGTTCGGTTGGAAGTGGGGGAAACCAATTTGGTATATAAGTAATGTATCGCCTGGGGTTGAGGTGGGTGGGCGAAGGCCGTTGGCCAGCAAACATATAGCTCCTCCAACTCGATTAACAAGCCGCGAAGCGGCTTGTTGTATAGGGGCGCGCTTTGCGCGCCCCCAGGCCGCGAAGCGGCCTGTTAATCGAGTTGGAGGAGCTAGATGTTTGCTGGTCTACTGTTCAGCCCGTCCCACCCACCCCATAGTTAATACATTGCTTATATACCAAATTTGTTTCCCCCACTCTCAAACGAAGCTAGTTCGGTTTTCGTTCGGAACTGGTGGGGCATCTGCGTCATCGACTTACGTATCGTACATTGCTATGTGTTAGTAATAATAAAACATATAATTTATTTCAAGTTTCATTTATTATCGATAACGGTGCATCATTATAAGATTGAAAATATTTTAACAAGTTATTGTAAAACATTAAAGTGAATAAACTTACATACTTTTGCTTGCAAAAATATTCTAAGTTGACGGATTTTAAGTTTTAAATAAAGCTAATTTATTTTACACTTCATTATATTATACCAGTTTAAGAAACGGCTCCAAACCAACTTCAAACCTTTGATGGATCTTCCTCTTGAGGGTTCCATATCCATAATCTGCAAAGTAGAAAACGTATATTACAAACATTTTCAATACAATTCGTTAACATTAATTTTTACATACTACAACACAAATTGAAGCGAGGACTTATCAGTTTTTGCGCAACGGGATTTACATTTCAAGGAATTACTCGATCGGGATCCTTTTTTTTGGCATTGTGTTCTCCAACGCGATTTGCAAATCGATATGGGAATTTCTAATTTTTCCGCGACGAACGCAGGATTTTAAGAAATTGAGCTCGAGTTTTCGGCGTAGAGTCAATCGATCGACGACCCGGAGTTCCAAATCCAAGCGGACACTTACATTTTTCGCGCGGTGCCCAACTTTTTAAGGAATCACTGCATCGAGCTCGGGTTTTCGGCAGTCAATTGGTCGACGGCCCGGAATTCCAAACCCAAGCGGACACTTACATTTTTCGTGCTGTGCCCAACTTTTTGTGCTCAACAATGTCGGCTTCCCCAACGCAACCCATAAAACAATGGGAGAACTTCTAGGTTTTGCGTGACAAGGTCCAAGTTTTAAACAAACTGTCGGGTCGAGATCGCGTTTTTGGAATAGTCCGAAGTAGAAATAGCCGACGGCCCCGGATTACAAATCGAAGGGGATGCTCAGTTTTCCCGTAGGATCAAACTTTAAACGAATAACAGGGTGGAGATCGTGGTCACGTTATTATAAGCCAACGGCCTTCTCATCGCGATTTACATATTGTGTAGGGGGCTCGTCACAAGTAACTTGACTTATTTATTATTCGGGATGTTTGCTGGATGGAAATCACAATTTTTAATTCGGTCGTGAAAATTGAAGATTTATTTGTGCCTCTGGTTTAACATGTGTTTATTAAAAAACAATTTTGTTGATTATTTTTTATTACTTTATTATATTACGCGGGGTGGTGAATTGGTTCACGCACAGTGGGAATTTCAATGCTAAATTCATTGATCCTAAATTATTTTAGAGAAAAATTATAAATAAATTTTTTATAGAAAAAAAACTGCATCCACACACATTATTTTCTGTAATTTTCCGTTCCGCCGAGGGTAAAAATTAAAGAAACTAAAAGTGATGTTTTAACAAATCTACATTGCTTTGAAATTGAACTTGTCAATGGGAGAGTTGCTTTTTGAATCAACCGATTTAACACAATTTTCAATCACCTTTTAGTATCTTTGATTTGACCTAATGTTTAAGAAATCGCCGGATTAGGATCGCAATTACAAATCCAATCGGAAACTTATAGTTTTCACGCGGAACCTAACTGTTTTTAACATATTGATTAGGCGTTTTCGGCAAAGCGCCTTGGAGAAGACCTTCCTAACACAGAGAAAAATTCTTTTGATTTGAAGTATTTTTTACTTCAAATTCAAGTGCAAATTCGTCTCGCATCAATTTGATGTCAATTCTACTAAAAATGAAGTAAATTTGACAACAATTAAAGTAATATTTATTTCAAATTATTGCGAGACGAATTCCTACTTCAATTTTTTCTCAGTGAATGCACAAACCGTTGTCTGGACTTATAAGTTTTCGCAGAATGGGACCTAAATTTTTATGTTAAAGTTATGTGAATGAATTACCCTAAAAGTTGGTGCGAGAATACACGACTTTTCTCTGTCGTAAGTCAAGAAAACATTATAATCTACAAGACGTTTTAAATCTACAGGGTGTAAAATAATAACTGACGCACTAAAAATAACAAATTAAAAATGAAGATTTGTATAGAAACATATAAATTTTTTACTAAAAATTGCGGCGTACACCACTTCGTCTGGTATTTCATCCCACACTTTGGTTATAACTTTTTAAACTTCTGTAAATTTTTAATTTTTTAGATTCCCCAATTTACTAAGCATATAACTCCAAAATTCAAAGGGTTAAGATCTGTAGATGCTGCACGCCATTGTTCGACCCTAATAAATTCAGGTAAATTTTTTTGGCACCACTGTTGGTCACTTGTCTTATGGGAGGGTGCTGAATCTTGTTGGAAGCAAAATTTTTTATCGCCAAATAAGATTTTGGCATGGGGTAGATGATCAATTGAAATATTATTCAAGTACGAGTAATAAGAAGCATTAATTTTCACACCTTTGTCAATAATGAATGGAAATTGCAATGGAAGCCTGCCTCTTTTGGAAACCGTCCCCCCAAACCATTATCGATGACTTTTCTGGAACCACTCAACACTAATTTTGCTTCTAGATATATTAACCGTACCAGTAGCATACAAACGATCATTCTGGAGGCTGTGTGGTTCTTGAAATATAAAGTTTTTCATCTAAAGAGATAATTTCACAGTCACAATGCTTTGTATTTTTCGTGCCTATTTATTTTTATTTTTGTGTAAGACCATGAATTCTTCTTTATATATATTGCTGTGTACTGACGTAGCCTCACGTTGGGCTAGCCAAAAAGTGCTGTGAAGGCCTTTGCCTCCCCGGAGCTAAACGTTTTAATGTTAATACCTTGTACGAGTGTACGTAAAAGTACCTCGTCAATAGAAATATAAGCAAATTATTCTTGACAAATACAAATAATATAAATTGATGCCTCGGCTTGACTAGTTCGGATAGCACAGACCTACCTTTTCCCAAGCTGGGTTCCTTCCTTAGCCAAATCTCAAATCTGAAATGTAATATTGGGGCTTTTGGAATGATCATACGCAAATTTATGCTCCGTTGATACAGCAAATCGTATTTTATTATAAATTAATATCAAAGTGTAAATAATTAAAGTCAATAAAATTCTTATCTCTAATAACAAAGATCTTAATTCTATGATAAATCTAACGTTTTCCCGCACGTGTGAAGTTAATCGTTAATTTGCACAAATTTTTACGTTTTTAATAATTTTGGATGGGACGGTACCTTTATCTGGTGTAATTCTGTTTCTTCGGTTCATATACCATGAAATTATACGGTGGTATTCGTTCGATGGCCTTGAAGGGTGTGGGATCTATCTGGATTGAATTCCCTCGTGGTAGTTTTATGGTTGTATCGTGACCAAAGTTTTTGTTCAATATAATAGTGAATCTTTTCAATTTTGTACAGATTTTCACTTTTTGTAATACGTAAGTATAATGTTCTCTCAATCACTAACTTTTTAATCACTTTCTTAATCAAATTTTATTATATTTTTAACTTTTAGCTGGACACACCAAAATTTGCCACACATTTACTTTTATTAAGCAATCAACCTCCCCTATCAACAATCCATTGTTTTTACCATAGTTACTTGTATTTTCAAGGCACTTCTGATTTTCCATTTTATCGAAAATAAAATCGATTTATTTTGACGTAAAATTTCCAGGTTCGTACTTAGCTCAAAATGATTTTTAAAAATTTTAATGAAATTTTTATGTTTCAGATTTATTTTGAAGTATTAACATCTCCTGTGGTCTTCCAGTAAACCTTTTGAAGAATATGTTTTTCGCATTCGTGGTACATTGAGTTTACGGCGCACTTTGACACGTAAAAATTTGTTATTTTAAAAGTTCTACGTTTCAACACATTTTTATAACTAATACTTTTAACAAATTGTTTTTGATTTCAAATTACATTTTTATATATCACTACTTAAATTAATTTACAATTCTAACAAACCTTTATTTTAAAAACTGAATTAAAACGTTGCATTTGAATTTATGTTGTTTTCTCATTCCGTGACCTTATCTTCATTAAATTTATGACGTTAAAACAATTCTTTGGTGTCGGATAAAACCCTTTCGTTTGAACAAATAAGTCTCGTGCTACCTTTGTTAATAAATTAAAAACTTTGAATCAAAACGTAATCATTTCTATTGACGTGGTTTTGGTACACCGCAATATGTACCTTTAGACCCAGATCTTCTCTCAAAATTAAATAGACTGACTGGTGACTCATATCGAAACTGTGGCCAAGTTTTCTTGTCGAAACTGCGTTTCGTCGTATTAGTTCTCGTATAATGTTTTTTTGTTCTAATGGTACGATTTCGACCGAGTTTTTTTTAAATGTTAACTGTTCCCCCATCCCGTAATCGCGTTGTACAAATCTTCCATTACTTTTCTGATTTTTTAAGAACTTCACAATTTCACAACTTTTCTTTCAATTCAAGTTTAAATTTAGAACAAGCTCGCGTTTTACGTCCATCGCTACAAAATTTTTATTGAGGAATGTATAGTATAATTAAATACTGATTGTAGCATTAAGATACAATAAATAGATGATGCAATTGGCATTTGCAAAATTTGTCTAACTAAGTATGTTCACAGTGAATATGTAAATTTACTTTCAAGTGCGACAGTTATTATTTTACACTCTGAATAGAGATCACAATTTATTTTTAATTTAGTTATGAATGTAGGGTGCCTAATATTTTACGTATCAATACAGCTGCTCAAATCTCATTCATTACCCGATTTGATCATTATCATGTGTTAATTTGTCAAATTGAAAAAAATTCTGTTGAAGTAATACAATTTTCTCGGTAAAAATTAGCCTTTCATATTTTTAAAAAATATTCCACTTTAACGCGTATGTCGAAAAATAAAAGAGGTGATGTGAGATGTGAAGATATAATTTACGACATGTTTCATTAAACCAAGAGTAATTTAATTTTTACTACTATATTTAAATTTTAACCCTTCGCCAGCAGAGTTCCTATTGAATTTTCTTAAACTAATTCCCTGACTTAATAATAATAACCTAATGTAGAAAAATTTGTTAATACAAACTATAAAGAATTTATAAATTGAATAAATAAAAAACTTAACATTAAGAATTATTTTCTAAATAAATTTTATTAAGTGTCGAATTTTCCCTGACCTAAATTTCAATTTACCTGAGTTTCGTTTAAAAGGCAAATATTTCTCAAATTTCCATGATGAATTTTGTACATTTCTGAATTCCCCAACTTCCCGATTTTCAAGAAGACTGGAACTCTGCATAACGTCATAATTTTGCATTGTCCTAAACCTCTTGCAAAACTTGAAATTAAAGGTCATTGCGAATTGCATTTAATTATTTCAAAAATAAATTTTTACAAAATACGTAACCGATACAACGTAACATAATTATAAAACCATCTCTTTCGAGTTTCGATCAGATAATATTGAAATTATTAAAATTCTAATTGGATTTTCAAAGGCACTCGCAAAGATCTACAATTTCATTTGTATCAACAAGAATAAATTATTTTAAGTTGAAATAATGTTGATTGGGTAAAGCAGCAAAGGGGTAGATTTTTACCATCACAAAAAAAGTAAGTTTTGGTTGGTTCTTTGAAATTTGTCATGTTTTATAACTTCCATTTTATTTTTCCATGAGGGTAACATTTCAAAAATAAATTCATTGCATTTTGATTTTTACTTTCTTTGCACCTGCAAGTTGAATATTTTCCAAGGACAGTTGCACCAAGTAAGTACGAAATCTAGAACTGGAGTTTAATGAACTTGGTTGGTACAAAGTCGTTCTTATTGTCAGTTCCAATTTGAGGTATAAAATGGTTTAGATTTATGAAATTTCGATAATAAATTACATACGTAGTTTTATTTCTCTTTTCTTTCAAAATAAATTGATATATTTACGGTGAATCACCAAACGAGTCGAAACGTGCACGTTTATAAACGTGATATAATTTTTTTTATAAATTTGAATAAAATAAAAACAGAGTTGCGATTATTTTTGAATTTTGTACAGTTTTAACAAAATATTGAAAAATAAAATACTTTCGATTAATTTTTACGTATGTGGCAAATTATTACAAAAGATACGGTTGCACATTGGGGTAGTCTTTAATTTGGACATATCAGAATTTTAATGCAACCATGCTCTAAAATGTCTTCAAATACATTATTAAAAAGATAAAAAGGAAAACCACCGTTTTTATCTCAACCTTAAATACCTCCCCAACAGCTTTCAAATATTCATATTTGAATAACATAAATTATAGCATTTCGCGGTACTTGGATATTTTTCCTATCGCAGTATTACACTCAAAAAAAATTCGAAACTTGGCATATTTTAATGAAGAATTTTACCGATTTTCATTTTAACGTAAATAAGAAAAAAAATGAGCAATTAGTGATTTACTTTCGAAAATTAATCGTTAAAAATCGGCAAAATTGTAATGGTTACGTAGTTTAGTGCCATATGTAAGAAATATAACACGTTTCAAGTTTTTTGTAGCAATACTGCGATAAGAAATAAAAATTAAAGAAATTCAAAAATCATATTATTCAAATATAAAAATGCGAAAGACAAAGGATATTGAGAATTAAAATAAGAACCTATAATTTTTCCCACATATTTGGACATTTTAACTTGTGAAAGCATTAATATTCGGATATGACCAACTGAACTACAACTCCAATAACATAATGATGTTCTAGTAATTAATAAATAATATTACTTCAACAGAAAAAAAATTAATCATATCAATCATAAAAATTATCAATTAAACTTTCTTCTACTTTGACGGATTTGCTCATAGGAGTACATTATCCGTAGATGTTGCAAAAGTTGTACTAGGAAATTAGAAACTCTTTCTTCAAAGCCTGCACCCAAAAATTAGCAAGTTTTTAAAACAAAAACTACATTATGCCTTTGCAGTCCGCTCAATGTGTTTTTTACTTTCCAAAGTAGGTCAAGGTCATATCGATTGACAAAATTTACGTTTTAAAAATTACCTCACTATTGTGGGTTCATAAAGAATTACCCTATAAAATGAATTTTGTACTAGCACTGCTTAAATTTACAAGAGGGAAGCGAATTGATAAAAATTAAAATTCAACTTTCAAAAACACCACTTAGCCAAGATTGTGCAATTACAACTAACCTTTGATTTTCTGATGCACCACTTAGTATGTAGATCCTCAAAACTCCAAAATAGTTTTTCGTTTCACACACTTTTCACTATCCAATTTTCTGTAGGTGTACTGCGACCATCGGAATTCTTATGAAATCTGAAAAAGATTAACAATCGTCAGAATTTAATAAAAACAGATATAAGTGAAGCGATTCTCTAATCTGAATTAATAATAATTGATGCTCGATTGCACCACCTACTATTAAAAAAATTTGAGGGTGCTTTAAATTGTTAAATGCCTCTTATTCGGTTGGACCACTGTGCAACAGAATAAAAGGCATTTAAAGATACAAGGGACCCTTAAATTTTAAGTGTAGGTGGTGCAATCGGGCATAAGTAATTCAAATGCAAAAACTAAATTACTTTACACAACAACACAAAACAAATAAGTAACGTTTCCTTTTTCAAATATGGTCCCCCTTATGCCATAACCACGAATGTGCATTTTACTAGTTTTCAGTAAAATGCATTTGAAGTTTTAAAGTTAATTTAAAATTCACCAAATTAATCAATTTAAACAAATTTTTTACTGTTATCCGAATATGTCGTAGCCAAAATGAACCATTTGTGGTTCTGGTATAACATAGATAATGCATTCCTAACTTCCGCTGTGCACTTTGACCAAATGGGAAATTTTGCACATTCGTGGTTTTGGCATAAGGGGGACGTGATAATATTGGTAGATCAACTACACAGTATGACAACAGAGATGATTAAACGTTACTCAAATATTTCAAGCTTATTGCAATTGACGTTAAAAAGAAAGGTAAGTCAAGTTAAACGAACCTTAAATCTCCTTAGAATTCCAAAACACATCTGCATCTTGTTAATTTTCTAAAAGTTACTGCACAATCCGATTTGTTGAGTTCTAGAACAAAATAGAAATTTTGAGCATATCTCCAAGGTTTTAATACATCACAAAATTAAGTTGCTTACCAATTTTTTTCATAAAAGTAACATATTTAAAAATAATTGCAAACGATAACAAAAAGGACAATTTATTATGACACCTAATGATCAGTGGTCATTGACATTAAATGAGCGCCACCTAACCAGCAACATCAAGAATTAAAACTCGGGTGTACGTAGATATCTATGTACATGTACTTTACTATTTTACCGCTAGATGGCAGAACACACATAACGCAGATACCTATATTACCTAACTCGGTAAATGTTTCGCCGTTAGATGTCTCAATTACACATCTATTCAAATTTTTGAAATTTAAAATGCAAGCACCTAACAAAATTAATTAAATATTAATTATTGTAGTCACCAAAAACTAACGTACAAACCTTTTACTATCTTCACATCATTATGACAATTTAAATCCAATCTGATAGTTGACATTGAGTTTTATTTTATAACTTTTGATGATTTTCATGAAATATTTGTTCTTCTACGATTTCCTTTCCCTTATCCGTGCACACTGAAAGAAAAAAGTTGGTTAGAAACTGGTCCAAGAAATTTTTAATTAATCAATTAATTAATTTCAACAAATCGTTGTATCGTTTTCGACATAGTCAGCCCTTGACCCCAATTACAAAATGAAGCGTAAAATTTTAGTACTATAAAAATATAGTACAGAAACTTAAAATTTTACGAAATTGTTTTTAGGGTGACATGAAAAATAAATTGTGTCTAAAAATCTTGAAACTTCGTATGTACACTAATATCCTACCTGTACACACTCCAAAAATGGTAACAAAAAAATTCTAAGCTGCAAGGGGTTGTTTTTATGGAGGGATGAAAAATAAATTGTGTCTAAAAATTTTGAAATTTTGTAGGTACACTTATATGGTACACCTGTAAACACTCCAAAAATAATCAAACAATTTTAAATCCAAAGGGGATGTTTTCATAGAGGGATGAAAAATAAATTATGTCTAAAAATTTTGCAACTTTGTATGTACACTAATATGCTACCTATAAATACGCCAAATATAGTAAAAAAAATTCTAAACCGCAAGGGGTTGTTTTTATAGAGGGATGAAAAATAATTTGCGTCTAAAAATTCTGAAATTTTGTACGTACACTTATATGGTACCTGAAAACACTCCAAAAATAGTCAAAAATTTCTAAATCCAAAGGGGTTGTTTTCATCTAGGGATGAAAAATTAAATATCTCGAAAAATTTTGCAACTTTGTATGTACACTAATATGCCACTTGTAAATACTCCAAAAATAGTAAAAACATTCTAAACCGCAATGGGTTGTTTTTATAGAGGAATATAAGTGTTGACTTAACTTTATTAAAAAAAATATAGACCTCTCTTGTCTTGTTAATTTGATACAAAATATTGACAATTTTCTCTTTCGATTAATTTTTAGGTATATGGCAGAAAGGAAGCCAAAGTATGGATGGATATAGGAGTAGTCCAAAATTAGATCAAAATTTTAATGTGACAATGCGCTAAAATGTCTCCAACAAATACAAAACAGCTGTTAGAAAACCATCAGTTTGTTTTTACTTCATTCTGAATACCTCCACAACAGTTTTAGAATTTTTTTGTTAATAAGATAATTTCAGGGTATTTCGTGGTACTATATATTTTTTCTATCGCAGTATTACTCCAAAAAATCTAAAACATTGCACATTATTGAAAAAATATTGACAATTTTATTTACCAATTTCTGTAATCTGTAAAATTCTCGTGAATGACATCCTACATAAGAAATGCGACCAGCAATAGTCTTTTTCTAGCAATACGATACTTGGGAAAAACATTAACTGTGTAGTTCCAAAATAATCTTATTCAAATATGAAAATTCGAAGGTTGAGGATATGTTTAAAATTGAAATACAAACCTATAAGTTTTCTATGTATTTTTACATGTATTCAGAGACATTTTAGCCTGTGGGGAAGTATTAATATTCAGATATGACCAAATTAAGGATACCCTAATAGAATATGGCAAACTATAAAAAGTTCCTAATAAATAGTATTACTAGTAGGGGAAAGTGACGTACCTTGCACAGGTTCGTACCTTGAGCCACTTTTAATTTTTGTGCCAATTTTAGTCGCATACCATCTATACATAGGGTTTAGTACTCTAATATTACAGTAGATGGTTCTACTCGAAAATCAGTTGAATGTAAAGCGTGGTTCCTGAGATAAATCGTGAAAACTGTTTTACTGCCTGAAAAGTAAAAAAAAAAAGAGCTAAGTTTTTTGTAATTACATGTTAATTGTTATTTTGTGTTGTTCTGCCTTGGCAATCTAAGATATAATGTGGTCTTCGCTATCTAACCATAGTATTACATTTAGTCATTTCCTAATCTAAAAATCCTCTCGTTGGTTTATATCAAGACACGACGTGTGTTGTACCTTGAGCCATGCCTTGGTGATGTACCTTGACCCGGTGCAAGGTACTGTAACGATTCAAAAATAATACAATTTCTAGTACCTATATCGCTTATCTAAAAAACGTTCCTGGGACAAACAAATTTTTGTTGGATGATTCAGCCAAAAGTTACGTGGTTGACGAAAGACGTGATTTTGAAACTACCTCCTCCAATGACCACAGGAGGATCGGCTCGAAGGCAGTCATACTTCAGATTTCCAGTAAATATTAGCTCCTATGATATGAAATAATCAAAACAATAAATTTTATTTCGTAATTGTCGTTTTTATATCATGGCTCAAGGTACATTATCACATGGTTCAAGGTACAACTCCATGTTGTACCATGAGCCACTTTTCTTTTTTTTTTCATAGATTTATAAAAAAATTCCCTAAAATATTTTTCTACAAATCGTATGATCAGAGTGTAGACAAATAGTCAAATGTTATTATAGCAACAATCATATTACCGAAATGTCATTTCAATGACAATTTAGGAACACTTTTGTAAAACTGGTAGCAAGGTACAACACTCTCCCCTACTTCAACACAAAAAAAAGTAATCTAAAAAGTGGACCGCATTTCATGGTATTGCTAACTGATGATGTACGTGATGTTCACTTAAAATAACAATGGAATAATCGTAATATACAAAAGGTCCACAATTATTGGTAAAACCAATGTTTTAAAAACTACTTCACCCCAGCAATAGCAAAATCAATTTGGTGCCACTTGCTTATATTCACGAGTGGGAAGCGGTTTAACATAAATTTAAATTCAACTTTCCACCGATTTATTTGAAATCTTTGAAACTTACCTTCACTTTCCAATGAAGCAGCTAAATCTTCACAATTCCAAAATATTGTTTCGTTTCACCAAGAAGTTTCACGTATTTTCACTATCCCATGTTCGGCAACCACCGAAATTACTATGAAAGCTGGAATAAATTAAAACTCGTAAGAATTTGTTCAACGTTCTAAGCAAATTTGTTTGCATTTCATCTTGCTGTGCACATATTTTTTTGAAAATAAAATCAGCAAAACAAATACTGCATAAAGATTGTTAAGTGCAACGAAGTAAAACTTAAACGTACCTTAGGTAGAAATCCGAAACACATCTTCCTCTTGCATATTTTCTAAAGGGAGTCTCTGCACATTCGATTTGTCGAGTGCTAGAACAAAATAAAAATTTTAAGCATTTCTCAAAGATGTAAATAAAAATCGCTTACCATTTTATTGCATACATGAAATTAATATTTAAAAATATGAAAATTATCGTAAATTAAAACAAAAATGCACGAGTATGACAACAAAACCGACATCTTATGACAGCTCAAGGGCACGGCATTAAATCGAGCGCCATCTAATTAGCAACATCAGAAGTAAAACCCGAATGTATGTAGGTATCTACCCCTACTTTACCGATTTACATAATGCAGGTACCTGTATCTAATTATTTCTATATTTCGCCGTATGATGTCTCTATTGCACATCTATTCAAATTTAAAATTTTAAAAAACATGCAATTATCAAAATGAACTAATTTTTAATAATTTCAGTCACCAAAAACTACTGTACAAACCTTTTATTATCTTATCCGCCTGCATTTCTTCTTGAATTTCATTTAAAACCAAACGGATAGTTGACATTTAAGTTTTACTTTATAACTTGAATGATTTTCACAAAATTCTTGTTTTTCGCCCATTTCCTTTCTCTCATCCGTACAAGCTGAAACAAAAAATTAGTTAGAATTTAAGTAGTTTAGACATTAGTTTAATAACTTATTCTTGATTCGCGGTTATAACACAAGCTCGGCGATTAATTTAAAAAAGCCACGACATACTAAATTATATGAAGCGCCTTAACTATTCAACAGCAATGTTGTAGTTTACTATAGACTCTTAATTTCTTAATCCAGGGGTATATCAATTAAAAATATAAGTAAAATATCATTTTTGACATATTTGTTAAATCATTGTTGTTATCGAGTGCATTCCTCCTAAATGAACAATTTTGGAGCTATTTCTAAAACAATCCAAATTGGTATGTTACCTTTAGCGATAACGAATATTTTTACTAAAAATACGATTTAATTTTGTTTCATTCATTATAGAGCAAAATGCGATTTTTTGCATAAATCGTTTATTTTGGGATTGCAACAACAGCTGTTTTTAATATCAGGATTAGATTATTAGAACAGTGGTAAATTTGTCGAAGAAGGTCTCAAAAATTACAGTCGCGGTTAGCTATCTCCTATGAATACTAGGACAAAATAGGTCTTACTAAAATTAAACAAAATAAAATTACGTGTAAAACTTAAAATAAATAGCATCCATTGTTTCTGAGATGCAGCCCCATGTAATACTAACTTTTTCTATTAATCTGACACAAAAGTGGCCCACAGATAAGAGAAACTATAATAATGTCTTCATAAATTTTGCACACAGCCATTTAGGATCTAAATTGTGAGCTTTAAAATTTAATACTCATTTTAACATTCTTCAAAGAATATTTTTTAGTGATTAAAAGTTTAGTTGAGTATAGGTCTAATTCAACTAAACTTTTAATCATTAAATAAATAAAATCAACTAATACTCCAATAATAAAATATTTTTTAGGGTTTCAGATTTTTTAAATAGACTCGTTTACAGTCCATACCAAGACAAAAAAAGTATATGGGCGTGTTTTTTGGGAAAACTAAATAAGAAATCGGGGTTATATGGAAAGCTGAATCTCAGAAACTATAGGAATAAAACAATATTTTTTTAGTT
This sequence comes from Podabrus alpinus, assembly GCA_932274525.1. Taxonomy (NCBI): domain Eukaryota; kingdom Metazoa; phylum Arthropoda; class Insecta; order Coleoptera; family Cantharidae; genus Podabrus; species Podabrus alpinus. The sequence continues at coordinate 5,308,299 of OW026451.1, forward strand.
CTACGTATAATTTTATTACTTAGTTAGTTAAATTTTGCTATACCGATTTTGGGGTAGAATGCCTAGGAAATGGTAATTCCAAGACTTAAGTGATATTTTTGAAATTTCATCAAGAAATTTGCCCCCAAATACATATTACAAAACTTCACAAAAAAATTCGTTATTTAACATTTCAAATCCGTCTCAATAAGCAAAGCCTCGAAGTAGTATACTTAAATACTGACCTGGCTGAAGTTTGATTCAAACTCATACTCATATTCTAACACATTACAGGACACCAGTTAAATCAAGCTAAAAAAAATTAATATTCTTATTCTTGCTTTTAAATTTAAAATTAAACTATAAAGCACGTATAGAAGGCGCCAATACAAACTAATTAAATAAATTAAAGTAAAAATTATATTAATAGACCTCATTTAGGCTTCCAAAACTATGCAATAATAAATACTACACAAAATAATAAAAAATTTCCAGGCTGCGCACTTGACGAGCTCTCCTCCTAACTTTTTGATATAATAATCTACTTGATGACCGGAATCTATGCTCCAAATTGCATAGTCCTTTTATGAGGCTAAGGGTGTCAAAAACCAACCCTTACCAGTAAGAAGTTAGTGAAAAATTCCCAGACAGCGCAGTTGACGAGATCCCCTCCCAACTTTTTGATATAATAATCTACTTGTTGATATGAATCTACGTTCCAAATTTCATAACCCTCTTTTGGGGATAAGGTTGTCAAAAACCAACCCTTACCTTTAAGACGTTAGTAAAAAATACCCAGATGGCACAGTTGACGAGATACCCTTCCAAATTTTTGACAGAACAATCTACTTGATGACCTGAATCTACGTACCAAATTTCATAATCCTATTTTGGGGATAAGGGTGTCAAAATCCAACCCTTACCTCTAAGAAATTAGTAAAAACTTCCAAAATGGCGCAGTTGACGAGATCCCCTCCTAAATTTTTGATAACATAATCTACTTGATTACCCGAATCTACGTTTCAAATTTCATAACCCTCTTTTGGGGATAAGGGTGTCAAAAACCAACCCTTACCTTTAAGAAGTTAGTAAAAAATTCCCAGATGGCACAGTTGACGAGCTCCCCTCCCAAATTTTTGATATAAAATTCTACTTGATGACCTGAATCTATGTACGTTCCAAATTTCATAACCCTCTATTGGGGATAAGATTGTCAAAACCAACCCTTACCTTTAGGAAGTTAGTTAAAGATTTCCAGATGGCACAGTTGACGAGATCCCCTCCTAAATTTTTGATGTAATAATCTACCTAGCAATAAAAAAACTATAAGCAAAAATTTGATTAAACAAACCTAATAAATTTGGTTTGGTTTGGCTGGCGAAGACTACTGAGGGTGCCCTGGATGAGAAAGGAAAAATTGTTTCCATTTTGGAAGAAATTCAAGAGGCGGTAAGATTGTCCAATCTCAGTCAGAGGGGATTGGCAATATTCTTTGGGCATATACAGCGTAGAAAGTCAGACAATAAGGAGATATTGGTTGTACAAGGAAATGTATAGGACAAAAGAACACGAGGTCGCCCGCCAAGGAGGTGGGCTGACTAAATCAAGAAAATTACAGCCGGCAAACTAGAGCAAGCCATAAGGAAAGCCCGGAACAGAGATGTCGATGTTAAAACATCATAAGGAGAAATATTCAAAATAAATAGTCTTAGAGGGTCACGAGTCGTGACCTTTATACCTACTAGTAGTAGGTATAAAGGACATTATATCCATAATTTCAATTAAAGTTTATAATACAAGATCTTTCTTTAAAATATAATTGCATGAAATGCTAGCACCGGTAGCTGCGTTTCAATGCAGCCACAGTACATTCGACTGTACCTACATTCGATGCGTGTACGTATCACGAGCTTTAAGAATTATTATTGTATAAAAATACATAAATTTTAATTTTATGCATTCATAATTTTATTTAATGTTGCAAAATCTGTCAAAAAATAATTTAACTACTGTTTTGCTATAAATATGTGCAAGAAACTTGGTGTAATTAAAAGTTTTTAAAAAATTTATTGCTTATGCCCTAATTTCACTGCAATTTGTTTAACAATTGATGAACTAATATTAAAATTAGTTTTTCTTTTCAAAATTCGAATTGTAAACTACCTCGAAACAAAATAATAAAATATATACCACGTAAAATATACCAATTGCTATAGCATAGTAGTCTGCGTTTAATTACAGCTCGGCTTCGTACAAGTGTATAGCGTTCAAGTTAAACAAACATTTTGATAGCGGACTGGACGTGTATTTATTATTAGATTATTACACTATTTATGTGACTAGCTGTTAAATTATATATCAGTTACTGATATGCTAGCGAAAATAAGAAACACGCTTTCAAAGCTAAGCTGATAATGCACCGTTCTTTATAATAATTTAAATCTGATTAAGGTTATAATTATATAATTAATTATGCAAGTATTGGTATTTTTATTGTTATTTTTGGTGGTTCTGCAGCTCTGCAGCTCCTATGGTAGAACCGCCACTGGTCACGACGCTTCTGACAAGAAGCATACGACTAAGAAGAGAAGAAACCTAAAAAATGTGAAATAAATAAATAAAAGCTGATATAAGTCATAATTACTAGGTAAGTAAACGGTGTATATGTAATTGGAATTCATAATTAAATTCTTCGATATTATGGAGTTCCCTGTAATTTGCAATCATATTGTTTGCACCATTTTCTTCTATGCCATAGAATTTTGAAAACAGTTTTTAGATTTACGGTGCTCGAAAGTGCGAAGCACAACAGTTTCAAGTCTAGACCTGGACAGACTTTCGATATTTTTTTGGCCAATGTTAAAGTCATTCCGATCACTAATGAATTCTGTGGAAAAATCCCATTATAAATTAATATATGGACGCGAGTTATAAATTTAGATTCTGTTGTATAAGAATTATAATATTAATCATACTATGTAGTTCGCATTACCTTCCTTACCAAGAATAGTATGTTAGAGCGTCTACACACGATCCAATCTGGTCGGGCCGACAAGCTGTCCTACACGTCAGTTGAACAAGGACACAATAGCCGCATCCTTATTCAACTCATGTGTAGGACAGCCGGTCGGCCCGACCAGATTGGATCGTGTGTAGACCCTATTACACACCAAGTTGCTAAAGCAGGCCATTTAATCTCGCGTGCAAATTGCGAACCTGCGGTGGTGGGGGTAGCGATAGCTACCCCCTCCACCAAGAGGTCGCAAGCACAAGAGATTTAATGGCGCTTTAGCCACGAGTTGTGTATACTATTTTATGCAATCCTAATAACTACCGACAAAAAATAGCCGAAAAGAAAAATTGAAATAAACAGGTACAAATCAAATTATAAAAATTGAAGTGGCAGTTAAAAAGCGCATTGCAAAAGATAACAGTGTATGCAAAATTACTTTGTAATTATGCAATTTATAAAATTGTCTATTAATGTATCCCATTACTAATTATAACAGTGGTTGTAGGATTAAAAGAAAGAGCGCTTACGTATATGAAGCTTTGGCGGCATAAAACGCCTACACGTCGAAAGAATATCTCATTGCAATATGATAACGCATTCCTTTCAAGGAAGCGATAAATAATTCTAACGTAAGATAAAATATAGCATGTAGACTTTTTTTGAGTCAATAATTATGTCATACTATGATCCCAAGGGACTAAATTTTAACGTGGGACTGAAGGTCATTACGGACCGCAAAAGTAGTCATAAATCCACGATAAACACGCAAGGATTGCATAAAGATAATTGTAAAGCTTGATAAGGAAATGCATAAAAGTAGTTGTAAGTTTATCTCAACCGCTTTTTGTTTTAAACATTTGTAAGAGTAACTAATCACGGTTATTCTTAGTTTTTAATAAAAGTCCTGTGTAAAAGATTTTTAGTTTTTAAAAAACCGTTTATGTCAAACGAAAACATTTTTCGCGTATTCATTACGTAATCGCGTCGAAATAAGAAAAAAATTTGTTGTTGGAGCACGTAGCGCTCTGAAATTTAAAAGACATGTAAAGAAGGCCTTTCCTATGGCACAGTTAAATTTTGGGAGAGGATTTCGTCAACTGTGCCATCTGGGAATTTTTTACTAACTTCTTAAAGGTAGTAAGGGTTGGTTTTTGACTCGAAAATTAAAAGTAGAATTCATTGGGATTCTTCTGTTATCAAGCTAGCATCACGAATATTATCTAATATGTACTCAAAAGTTACATCTTCCTTAATTCGAAAGTGGAACCTAGAAGTTTCTAGGTTCTAATTCGCCAATTAGAACAATTCAAACAGCTGATCTGCTGTAATCGAGTAATAAAACAAAATATTAAGTTAAACTTTAAGACACCGGAAAATTTTCGTAGTAAGCAAGATTCCGGCTTTTCCAGTGTTTGGATCTATGATTAGTCAATTAAGAAATATGATTAGACGTGATAATATAAATATGTAATTACGGTTTACACTCACCATCATAATTCCCCCGAACTCTCTCTCCTGGTTCCACGTCAAAACGTCGAAACAAAAACATCGAAAACAAAATATAGGGAGTAGCACGCGAAAAACCCCCCGGAATTTTGAAAATTCCCTATAGATGTTCGGAGAGCTGATGGTTTATATAGTAGAAATAGCCAAAAAAATATTGATAAAAAATGGATGTAGATTTTTCGTGTGCTTCTAACTTTTAACGTTCAGCTAGGGAAAAAATTCGTTTCCTAACACTAACCTACCGACCGCTTCACCTCTTCGCGGTCGTTCCACCTCTGCGCACAGTAGCTTTTGTTTTCGGCGTTGTTTCCGATGTTTTTGTTCCGACGTTTCGACGGGATACCCTCTTACGTATCTGCTATGTTGAATGTGGAAAGTGTTATCAAACAAGGGAAGTGTACTCTTATATTGTTTTGTTTTTTGTATTATTTTTGCAAATGAATTTTTGTCAAAATTTTAGTACGCCTATGATTGAAGAAATTTGTAAAATCCAGGGTAGTGAGAACTCGGCGTTGAACACGAAAGCGAGTCAGTCGCATTTTTGGATGAAAAATAAATGGATTTGATGAGCTCTTTGAGCCCAGACAATTGAAAGGAATGAATTAAAAAGTATTCGTACATTTTTGTGGAATTTGTCTATATTTACCGTTTATCTGACCTTTGAGTTAACATAAATATATAATAAATTATTAGTTACCGTCTAGTAAAAATTAATAATACGCTAATAAGCAAAAATAAAATGTAAATTACCTATTATAGCTGTCAGTAATACTAATTAAATTAAAATAAATTTATTGCTGAAAACTCATGAAATAATTTGAATTTTATTTTGTTTTCTGAGCTTTTTAATTTAATTTGAAAATTTTTATTATGCAATATTTAATCACGATTAAATACAAATTAAACATAGTAATAGTGCCTATAAGAACAAATCAGCGCCGTAGGTAGACCCTCGCAAGCCCTGCGATGCGGGAGGACCCGAGAAGTCCTCAAAAAATTAGGAATACTGTATAAAAATTAAAAAAAAAGGTAACTGGTTTAGCATGCTGATTTTCAATCCAGTACCTGGGAATCCAGTACCTAGAGGCGGTCATAGCTTGGCAGTTAAGTGCGTCTACTGCTAATGCGAAACGCTCGGATCGAATCCGGGCAGGGTAAGAACTTTATTCTGACCGTCTCTCCTCGGCAGGCAATGGCAAACAACCGAGGTAATCTGACAAGAAAATCCATCTCTAAATGAAGTGTAGTACACTTCCCGTGGTTCGGAGCCCACGTTAAACAAGTAGAGGTCCTCTATGTATGTGAAAACAATTTGAACGCACATCATATGCATAGAAAGAGATAGAACGAGATGGGTCACCAAACCCTCATTAGGGTAAAAGGACTGAGAAGGAAGGAACCTGGGAATCGTGGTTTCACGAATTTGGGCAGCCATCAAGACGTTCCTTGACGTGAAAGTTAAACCAAAGTCTGGACTCGGCCTTTTGATACAGATCAATAAGCTTGCAATTTTAGTATCTTCAAAGAGGGCGTAATATGGTCATAGCGGTCTGTATTATATGCAGAATATAGACATGTGCTTTATAAAACTTGCAGTTACTTCTTTAGATAGTCTGTGATGAAACCATAATAGACCGTAGAGCAGTAGCCAATCTGACACAGTACCCAGATTTTTGACCTGATTCCACTTGATTTGGGTAGGAAGAAAGAGTCTGTACTTGTACAAGAACTTGAGCTTGAAATAGCCGAAATTATAGATTTTGTTAATATGGACTTCAAAGTCTAAGGGCCGATTGCACCAAGCCCATTTAAGGCTTTAATAGCGATTTAGTCTAAATGTCTGTTAAATATTGCGATTTAACTTAAAAATTCGTTGCACCAATGTAATTTAGTTTAACTGACTCGTAAATCTACGCTTAAATTAACGTCAAATAATTTATGGAATTGATATTAACAGGCTCATAATAAAGAGACTATTAGCACTTAATAGACTGATTTTAATTGAGCTTGGTGCAATCGGGCCTAAGCCCAAGTACCATATAACACCAAGATATTTGGCTTCATAACTGAAGTTGATCACATTGTTGTTCAGCAGGACATCATTCCCTCGTGTTCCTTCAGCAGCAGTACGACAGCAATTACCGGTATAGGAATACTTTTTTCGTAACATACTGTACACTTTATTTTCAAAGAGACTCGACTAGGTAGTTTACACCTGTGACTTACACCTTGGTAGTTTGCCACAACCTTCCGAGGAAACCATAAAAATTAAGTTTGTACTTCACTCCGATGTATAAAATTGACAAATTCGTCTGTGACACAAACGATGCATACATCAGCTTTATACCATTTGGTAAGAGAAAATAAGTTTTGAAAACTAAGTATACTACCGTACAACCGAAGAAATTAGTAATTCTAGTACTAGAAGTTTCTTCTTGGACTGTATAGTAGTATAGCGAGAGCGAGAATTAATAGTAATGGATTTACCCACCAGATTGTGAGGTTCCATACATTGCAGGTCGATTTTTTATTACTTAGTTTAGGAAGTTATCAATTTATAGAATAACAAATACAAATACTATGTTTTCAAAACATTGTCTTGCATTCTTCCATTTCGTGCCGTTTCAAGCTAAATTTTAAAAATATTAACAATAAATCTGCCGCCAATAACAGCGCTGTAAAAAATAAATTTGCTGATAGCTTTGAAACATTGTAGAACAAGTATGAGTAGGTATACAGTATTGCTATGCCAAAAATATCTGTCGACATGGTAAGCAAACCTCCAGATATTGCTTCTGGTTCTGGATAAGTGAGTTCTACTCCTAACTCAAACCCAATATTGAGTAAACTGTTATTAAAGAAACTGTAAAAAATATTTTCGTTTTAATCGAACTTATGAACTCAACGTTTTCATAGATAAATTACCATAAACATGCACCATTAAAATAAACCAGTGGCAATCCAAAATCCATCAAAAATAATAGTGTAGATGTAAATATTAAACTGAGCACGTGATACGTTATAGTAATTTCCCTAAAAATTTAATTAATGTCAGACAAATTTCAAGATTAAATAATATTTAGGTACTTGAGTCTCCCAAATTTACTTATAAGTACTCCAGTAACAAACATTCCTAAAATTCCAGCACACGTCATCAATAAACCTATTATTCCAACATCTTCATATGCATCCTAAAAGTAAGTACATAGGTACTATTTATAACAGGAAGTTTAATTTTAATTGTAGAATTTACGTGATAATGTGACAGTACTATCTCGTTCAGCAAAACCGATAGAGCAAGCACAGACCCTATATTAACTCCATAAGCTATAGCCAGTATTGGGAAAGATTTACATTTTAGGATTTTCATTAAAGATGTGTTAAAATGAAATGATATTTTTGTTTTTCGTACAACATGCGATTGGGCTTTAGATGGAGGAGTCGTTGGTACATCATCAAACCCTTCAATAAACAATACAAATTAAAAAAATGAGCGAATTGAGTGTTCCCAAAATTCTTACAAAAATATAATATTGGGATTAATATTGTTGCAAAAGTTGCGTACGAATACAACATCGCACGTAATCCGTATTCGACCATTTCTAAATTACCTTGTTTTACTATCAATGGTGGAATGATAAATCCCAACGCAATTCCTATCTATAAAATAAGTTAAGCCATTTTGGTTATTTAGAAATCGTAGAAGAATACCTGGGTAGCCATAGCGGCAAGACTGCAAGCTAATGAAACCTCTTTGGCCCCAAACCATACTGCTGCGAGTTTTGGAGCGACGGGCAATATTAAAACTTGAAATGAAGCCACAATACTTTGCCCAAATAGGTATACCCAATATCGATTTGGATCAACTGATCCGACTTTTATCCAAGACCCTACAGAAGTTCCAATTATTCCAATAAGGATTGATATCCGAAGTCCCTAAAACGTTTGTTGTTTTAGTCACACGATAAACTAATCGGAAACCCATTTTTTCTAGATTACTTACAAATTTATCTAACATGTAACTGCCAGGAATTCCAAACAGAATATAAAAAAGGAAATATAGCATTGAACTCCAGTTAATTGCTAAGGACGATACTTGATAGTAATCGACTACAACATCTGCAATGGAAGAGTATTGAATCCATTGAACTACGCTACTAATATTATATGCATAATAAAGTAACAAAATTATCCAACGTTTTTTATATAAACGGTAATTCGTTTCTTCTCTTTTACCTTGTTCGGACTTTTCTAAAATATCTGGAATTTAAAAAAAAATCATTTTTTTAATACGCCCGCCACTGATATATTACAAAAATTAAATTAATTAAAATATGATAGAAGCTATAATATGGTACCAAGTTAAAATCTTTGAATGAGGTAAAACAGGTGGTTAGCCCGTTTTGTCCTTAAGATGCTCGTTCAAGACAGAAAATTAATTTAATCACGAAATTGTTTTATAATAATTAAAAAAAGATAAGAGGAAGGTAAATAATTCTGGAAATCCAAATTTGCGTACGGCCATTATGGATCAACTACAAATGTTCACAAAATCATTATTGTATGCAAATGCAAACGTTTTTCAAATAAAAATATTCGCAAACGTTTTCTAACGAATGAAAACCTGCAAAATTGCTGATTTCTCCTTTTTTAAGTTTTACACATTATATTATGAGTTCATTGTAATTTATTGTAACCAAAAATAAAGATTACCATTATCATTAGTAGTTGTATGTTTTCCAAACTAGTTTAAAAAAATATAATATCCGGTTTGCTTTTTGGAGTTATTTTTAGCTCGAAACTTTAACAAAAAGCTAATGATATGTATCTACTTAATTCTATAAGAACTAAAATTTTAGCATAATTTTAAATATTATATATAGGTAATGTCGTATCGTATAGTGTATTTCAAATTAATTGGAATTAAAAAAAGTCTAGCATCAAATTACGTTGTTATAAAAACTTACAAACTTACTGTACACCTGGTACACGCGTCCACGTGGAGTCGCAAAGAGAATTTTCGTAATAGAAATATTATCCAATAATAAGTCCTTATTATAAATATTAACCAATTAGAACTACACTACTCCACGTGGAGTATGAAATGCGGGCTTTCGTTGGCGCGATAATCTTATCTCTTATATTGTTTTTCCTTGCATAGTTTGTATGTTTTTATAACAACGTAATTTGATGCTAGACTTTTTTTAATTCCAATTAATTTGAAATACACTATACTAAAGTGGTAATTTTGTAGTAGGTACTTCCCGAGGGGTTTATCACTCTCAAAATCGTTCTCCAAAGTAATACATTGTATTACATGTAATACATTGTATTACATAAGTATTACATGGTATTAGTATAATATAAGTATTACATTTGATCTGTCCCAACTATTACATAAGTAATAAACTCCTCGGTACTCACATAGAGAACTTAATTTCATATTTCGTTAAGTTATGAATGTAAATATTCCAGAACAAACTCCGGGACTTGGCAAATTTTCAAAAATGTAGATTTGTAACATATTATTAAAAACAGTATAGCTCAACACCTATTTTAATAATGGTTATTTTGTAGTTGGGAGAAAACAATAATCTCAAATTTTTATTTAAAATACATTTACCCGAAATTATGTCTTAAATATTTTATACTTATGCTAAGAATATTACAAACGACAAACCTACTACTTCCATCACTTTTTAATGATTTACGTTACTATAAAGACTTCTGCAAGGTTTATAATAAATTATGTAGTACTTGCTGTAGGTACTATCGTCACACTGCAATTTCACGCCTTGTAACATTCAAGTATTGCACTTTTTTCGTGTTCATTCAAGCCGCAAGGCATACCAGCATATCTAACGAATTTAAACTAAATATTATGATTACGTTTAATATAAATTTTATAAATTACAAAAAAAACATCTTACAGACAACATATCAATGTTACTTTAAATGTGGATATAAATAATATATAATTATTAAGTTATCACAAATTTATTATAATGTTTGTACAATCAAAACAGTTTTTTCGCATTTACAATAATGCAGGTAACAAAAATAATTAACTTTGCACAATCAAGGATAACACAGAGCCCAGATGTTAATTGTTGCTTTCGTTCCTTGTTAGAGAGCTGAGGTCGTGGGCTTGACGTCGAAACGTTGCCCTTAATTTAATTAAAGGGTGCCAGCTGATGAAGGCTTATATATCGCAGAGCTATTATAATAAACTTAACCGGTAAAGAATTTCACTGATAAACTATTCCACTCAGATACATTTTTAAGGCTTTTAAACCAATACGTTGTATAAGGTATAAGTGGGAAAACCACAAAACTATGACATGTATTAATATGCTTCTTCTTCAAGTGCCATATCCGGTCTCCCGGACGTTGGCGACCTCTCACCTATGTATGTGTTGTGCGTTTGAAGTATTATCACACACATAGGGGACCTACTGCTTAACGCGGGCTCCGAACCGCGGGAAGTGTATACACTTCATTTCCAGAGAGGCTGTTCCAGGCAGATTACACCTCGGTGGTTTGCCATTGCCTTCCGAGGGGAGACGGTCAGAATAAAGTTTTTACTGAGCCCGGAGTCGAACCAGGCATTCAGCTTTAGCAGCAACGCACTTAACTGCTTTAGCTGACGACCGTCTCCTACGACGACCGTATGCTACGTTCGTGCAATCTCCTTTACATGATTTTACATGTTTTTCAGTTTACAGTTTACATGATTATTCAGCGATAGGAAACCATCTCACATAATTTCCCAAAACTCGTTACATAAAAATGTTAAAATTTCGTTAAAATTTTGATGATTATTCAGCGATAGGAAACCATCTTACATAATTTCACAATACTCGTTACATAAAAATGTTAAAATTTCGTTAACATTTTTTTACATAGTTTCTAAGCTCAACAACCCTAAAAATCGAAGCAGAAGACTCAAATTGGCTTCTCCTCGCGCAGATTAGGATTTTTGAGCTTTGAAACTATCTCTACTTTCGCAGAATAATTATCTAAACTGCAGCTCGTGTTCGAAATATCCTTTGAACATTCATCTCGTACAGGTTTTAGCTGCGGACACAATGTTCTTGTTAAAATCTGTCCTTGACAAATCTTCAAGTATTTTTCTTGCACTTATTATTTGCACTTTCTTTCGATTATAAACCGCTTCTTTGCTTGATATACATACAGGGTGTCCCCGTGACCGTGGAGAGGTGGTGATAAAGGACACTTTTTTAAGACAAATTTTCAAATAAAATTTTTGCCTAAGTCCAAACCCTTGGGGGGTACCTCCCTTTAAAGCAATTTTTTGAATTGCTGATTTCAAACGGCCATAGCTCCGATATTATTGATTTTTTAAGGTTAATGAATTAGAACTTTTTTAAAGATCATTGGCTTGTCTACAAATTAGGTTATAACCCCTTATCGTCTAGAATCAACGGATTTCGAGTTATAAATTAAATTAAGGGAAAAAATGTTTAAAAAATTCAGGTTTTTATTTTTTTAATTTTCTTGCGAGCCCCGTATCTCTTAAACGAAACGTCTAAGAGAAAAACTAACGGCACAATCCGGATAGGGAATTTAACGGGATACAACTTTCGTCAAATACATTTTTTTGGGCAACCAACCGTTTTCACAGAAACTCTGAAAATAATGAACAAGGTGTAGGTAAAAAATATAAATTCACATAATTACTAAAAATCTCAATTTGATTTATAGCATTTGTTTTAATGTTAAAACATTGTTAAAACGTATTGTAGCGTTTGACGTTTGAGCGACATTGTTATAAAGCGCATTAGTTTATCGGCAATTACTTTGTTAATTTATATTGTTTATTTATTATTGTTAATATTGATAATTTTTTTTTTGTACTTAACTTTTGTATTGCTTAGCAGTGGCAGCTAGTACGGGGAGGGCGACGGGGCGCCACCCTCCCAAAACAGAATAGCAACTCTGAATATTAGGCAATTTGACATCGATTAGATCGTAAACGGTTGCACAGATTTAAAACACATGACTACAAGGTGATAAATATAATTTGCAATCCGCCCCCCTTAACAAACCACGAGTGAGTTGCCGTTGATGAGCAGATTAAACAAATTAAATTGATTTAATCCCCCGCTACATTAAAACACATTTCTATTTTAATGATTCATTTATATATCCAAAGCAAACATATTCAGAAACTATTAAGGAAGCAATCCGGGAGAAGAGAAGATCAAGGAAGACTTGGATGATGACCAGGGCTCCTCACGACAAAGAAAAATTTAATTCATCAATAAGACACACCAAAAATCTCCTAAACGATGAAAGAAACCAAGCTATTCAGGAATACCTTGAAGGATTAACACCAACCGAGGCTACTGAATATTCGCTTTGGAAGGCAACGGCAAAAATTAAAAAACATCAAGTAAACGTACCCTCCATTAGAAAACCTGATAGATCATGAGCAAGAACAGATAGAGAAAAGGCCGAAGTGTTTGCTAACCATCTGCAAAACGTATTTATGCCCATTCCATCTGAGATTCCCCAAGAGGAAGAAGATGAAATATCTGTATTTCTGCAAGCACCGTTCCAAATGGAACTATACCTATCAAAGCCATAAAATTAAGCGAAATCAAAGAGCTAATTAAAAATAACCTTAATCCAAAGAAAGCTCCAGGTTATTATCTTATAACTGGCACAGTTATTAAACAACTACCAGAGAGAGCACTTATCAACCTGCTACACATTTTTAACTCTATTTTAAGAACCGGCCTTTACCCATCACAGTGGAAGGTGGGTAAAATAATATTGATCCCAAAACCAGGCAAACCAACGGAAGAGGTATCATCGTATAGACCAATAAGTCTCCTACCTATACTATCGAAGCTCTTTGAAAGATTGCTCCTGAAAAGACTAAAACCGACACTTGATCAACTCAATATAATCCCGGAACATCAGTTCGGATTCCGCGAACAGCACGCTACCGTTGAACAAGTGCACAGAATTATCGAAATAATAAATAACACCTTCGAGCGCAAGAGATACTGTTCTGCCGCTTTTTTTGGACGTTTCTCAGGCGTTCGGCAAGGTGTGGCACAAGGGTCTGCTATTTAAAATAAAAACAAAACTACCGGCACGCTACTATCGACTACTGAAATCATATATGACTGAGAGATATTTCATGGTTAAATTCCAAGAAGAAGTCACTCAACTACGCAGAATACAGTCGGGGGTACCAAAAGGCAACGTTTTGGGGCCAGTATTATACCTTCTATATACTGCAGACATCCCTACCACACCAAATACTGTGACGGCCACTTTTGCTGATGACACAGCAATCCTTGCAACCAGTGAGGTTCCTGCGTATGCCTCGGAGAAGCTCCAGGAGGCACTTGACGATGTTATGGCATGGTTTAGGAGATGGCGAATTAGGGTAAACGAAGCCAAATCTCAACATGTGACGTTTACTCTGCGGAGAACGACATGCCCCAGTGTTACCCTAAATGGACAACAACTTCCCCAAGTGGATAATGCAAAGTATCTTGGGATGCACCTCGATCGCAGGCTCAACTGGAAACACCATATTTTCACAAAACGCAAACAACTCGGACTAAAATTATCTAAACTTTATTGGCTAATTGGTAATAAATCTAAGCTTTCCCTGGAAAATAAACTAACAGTGTATAAAGTTATTCTTAAACCGGTGTGGACATATGTATGGTGTGCAGTTGTGGGGTACCGCGAGTACTTCAAACATCGAAATCCTGCAGCGATTCCAATCGAAGGTACTACTTATAATTACGGACGCTCCGCGGTTCGTAACTATTGGCTATGTTTACACCGTAAACTGCTTGGTTCGGTCCGATCGGACTAAGAGGGAGGGGATAGTTCGATGCGACAAAATATAGTTCGCAAGTGGTTCGCAAGTGTTTACACCGTACACTAGAACCGAGGACCAAAATGTGTCATATAACACATAATAATAATTGTAATTAACCAACGGTTAATTTATAATCTACTTACTTGAAAGTAAATGACACTTTACACTTTACTTTTATAACCTATAAAAATTAAAAATGGGCGCATTCGGAATTAAAAATACTCGAGTGATGTCGAAAGTAGTCGAACATGTCGAACCATTGGTCGTATTTAGTTCAGTACTCATACTTAGTCCTATACGTTTACACCACGCGGACTAAAAATATAGTTCGGTACGGCTTTAGTCCGCGTACCAAGTGTACGGTGTAAACCAGGCCAATAAATCCATACAGAGTGACCTAAATGTTTCTATTGTGCTCCAAGAAGCTAAGTGCGCGAGTGGACGGTACTTATCGCGACTCAATATCCACCCCAACCCTCTTGCAGTGAATCTCCTAAACAACAAACAAACTGTAAGGCGCCTAAAGCGCATTAACCCGCTTCATATAGGAAATAGGAAATAAGATGTACTATTGATTACATTATCAAAGTTTGATTGCTGAAATGTTGAGCAACGTATTTATTGGTTCTTTAATGTAAGATACTAATCACCTGCTTGTTATGTACTCTGTATAAATAATGTATAAATTATTCGATTATTGTTCTCGAACAGATCTCGAATTATGTACTGGTGTTAAAATAAAAAAAAAAGTATATATCCATTACTTTTCTACTAATGCGTAATTTTTATGATTGTGAGGCCTTAGGTAACAAAAATAAAGCAATAGATCGACATAGGCGATGTTTTAAGATGCACTGATTCTTGATTGCCTAGGTCGTGCGGCTTAAAGACCGCACTGAGAGACCGGGTCATCGCGCAATTTAGCGTTACAGACAGACACACGCATAGACCAATTTAGACAGGTGTTTAAACATTCTGTGGTTTAAACCCTTTGCAGAAAAGTATTACCACTAGCACTCTCGCTTGACGCAGTTGTGAGCTCAAACAAATGCCCAATAACAACGTCGGTTTTCCCTGTTATTCCGTAAAAAGAACTTTGAAGGAACCCCTTCGGTTTATTTTATTCATCCCCCTCCCCCCCCCAAGCGATTTACTTAATTAAACAAATACTGGTTGTACAGGATGACAGTATGTCGTGAATGTAAAGAAATAAATGGGAAATTAGATGTTTATTTTTCATGTTGCACAAGGACACGTGCCCCTCTATTCAAAATCGGAAACTACAACTATCAAAAAATAATAATTTTAAATATAGAATACCCCCCCAGCATAATAATATGATGATCAGAATGGCTATCATGATATGCCCCACGGATTATTTATTATATTTATATTTTTCGTTTTTATTTCTATTTTATGCCCTCCCATTGAAAGAAGCCACTGTTGCTTTGCCACATACCAAAGTAATACTGTTTATAATTAGTTATTATCAAAATTACTAAATTAAAATACTTTTTAAATATAGGTCGATGACAACTTCGGTTTAAACATAAAATTTTATTACACCAAAATCGCGTTTTGTACTAAATACAACTATTTATTTACCACTTTAATTATTAAAATACTATTTGTATACAAGTACGAAAGCTTATTATTCGAATTTATCTTATTAGCTGTTTAAATATGTATTATTCGGCAAAACAGAAGATTAATTTGTTATTATATAGTAAACGAGAAGTATGGGCTGATATAACATTACG
This sequence comes from Podabrus alpinus, assembly GCA_932274525.1. Taxonomy (NCBI): domain Eukaryota; kingdom Metazoa; phylum Arthropoda; class Insecta; order Coleoptera; family Cantharidae; genus Podabrus; species Podabrus alpinus. The sequence goes on from OW026451.1 coordinate 5,324,428, forward strand.
TAATAATATAAAATTTAAAGTGATTTTTTTTCACCTATTAATGAAAGTGTCTATTCTTTCAGTGATACAATTTGATGGTCTGATAAAGGTATCTATAATAGGGTCCTCGTATTTTATGTTTTAGTATATTGGGAAATATTGTGCTATGTGTATGTGTTTTTAGTTTCGGAAAAAATGAATTCGGGTGAAAATTTCAAGAAGAACGCAAATCCAAGACAACATGCAAATATCATCAATATCGCTACGTTTTTGTAAGAATTTCTTTTTTTTAATTAATATCATTATTCTATCGTATTTCAACTTCTTTCAGTTATACCTTCACGCTATTTTTCAAAGGTTACAAACGGGAACTTCAACAAAGTGACCTTTACGATCCCCTCACAAGTCACAAGTCATCCAAATTAGGCAATAAAATTGAAATTGCGTGGAAGAATGAAGTGGAGTCTTCAGCAAAACGAAAAAAAGCTCCGTCTTTAACTTGGGTGCTGATCAAACTTTTTGGATTTGAATATTTTCAATTTGGGATAGTTCATATAATTACCGACATAGTCGTAAAGTAAGTATTCTATGATTGTATTTATGTACCTATTTTTTACATTGCAAACTTTTTTTTGTCTCTATTGCAAAAAACCGATAAGGCATTGCGCGGTGTCAAGTAGTGCTTATACTGATGAACGTTACAATTTTTAAAACTCATTTATCTCGTATTAGCTGGTAGATACAAATTAATGAGTGTATCAGTTTGATAAGGAAATTTATCGTTATACTTAAATAAATTAGTAATTATCGGTATTAATCTATAGGTATCGTTATTTGTATTAGCACTTAAAATTAAAAAAACAAAAGTTATTGTTCAAGAAACAATAATGAGTATGCTAACCCAGCAGAGGGCCATGCTGGAAAAATAAGCGACTACAAAGAAGTGGTTGAGGGTTTGCATTCCACATTCGCCCTTTCTCTTCCATTATATAGAAAATTTAAAAATCAGTTGTAATTAAGATTTTAAAATAGATAAACTTCCCAATATAGCATGCATCATAAAAAGCACCAATAGTCAAGGCCGCTTTTAGAATCAAAATTGTGAAAGATAACAATTAAATTATAAATTCAAAGTAACCTTACTGATTCATCTCCTCGTGAATCAGAGGAGATGAATATCGCAGGTAAAATTGTGATTAATTTAGAAACATGTCATTTGATAAATTTATAATTTGATTTATCTTTAATTTAATTGTTGATTGTGAGGACGGCCTTGACTATTGATGCGTTTATGATGAATGCTATGTTTAAAAGTTTATCTATATATTTTAATATAGATTGATACCTCAATTTTTTCATTATCTAAATATATAAAAGTGAAGATCTGTTTGCGTGTTCGCTATACGTTCTTAGACCCGTGGACCGATCTCGACCAAATTTTGCACAGTTATTTTGTAGCTCCAGGCGCAACTATTCGTGCATAAATGGAGAAGAAATTCGAGCGGGGAAAAAAGTTATTCGCTTTTTTCGAAAATCAAATCACAAGTTTGACAAAAAATTTAATTTGTCAAATAATTAATCTGACGTACAGTCAGTGATTCAAAATACTGTCAACAGATGGCGGGGATGGCGGCTTTAATTCGAAAAATGCAAACCACTAACAAAAAAACACTAACAAATTAATCTGAAAATACTGTCAACAGATGGCGGGGATGGCGGCTTTAATTCGAAAAATGCAAACCACTAACAAAAAACCACTAACAAATTAATCTGAATGCCGCGAATAAGACCGGAGCACTTTATATAGGTCGCAGAACGTGGAAGATCCACCTCTTTGCGGAAGATTTAACTTTACATGAAGATGTAACTTTACGTGAAGATTATGTATGTATGTATGACAGATGACGGATGACAGATGAAAGATGACAGATGAAGGCCGAACAACTATGGCCTTCACGGATCTATTATGGTCCGGTCTGTGAGGCCGAAGGCCAAACAACTATGGCCTTCACGGATCTATTATGGTCCGGTCTGTGAGGCCGAAGGCCGAACAACTTTGACCTTCACGGATCTATTATGGTCCGGTCTGTGAGGCCGAAGGCCGAACAACTATGGCCTTCACGGATCTATTATGGTCCGGTCTGTGAGGCCGAAGGCCGAACAACTATGGCCTTCACGGATCTATTATGGTCCGGTCTGTGAGGCCGAAGGCCGAACAACTATGGCCTTCACGGATCTATTATGGTCCGGTCTGTGAGGCCGAAGGCCGAACAACTATGGCCTTCACGGATCTATTATGGTTCGGTCTGTGAGGCCGAAGGCCGAACAACTATGGCCTTCACGGATCTATTATTGTCCGCCCTGTGAGGCCGAAGGCCGAACAACTTTGACCTTCACGGATCTATTATGGTCCGGTCTGTGAGGCCGAAGGCCGAACAACTATGGCCTTCACGGATCTATTATGGTCCTCCCCCTGTGAGGCCGAAGGCCGAACAACTATGGCCTACTCGGATTTATTCTGGGTCTAGATGGCTAAGGGCGGTGGATGCCGCCCGTGCCAGCTAGTATTTTTATAAACTTCAGAAAAACCATCTCGGTTTTTAGTAATCGCCAAAGTATCGTAATCGAATTTTCTTGACTTAATTACTCGGGTGATTTAGTATTTACTTACATCCAGATTGTCAATATTTCCGTACGATAATAAATAAGCAGTTTTCAAAACAATTAAAGTATGGGTTGTCTTGCTTAGCAAAATTTCAAAAAGGGGAAGTCTCAGCGTCAGAATTGTAGAGCGCTCAGCTACTAAAATGGGTCTGCATGCAAAATATTTCTCTAATAACTATGTAGTAGTTCGGAACGAACTTCAAACAGTAGGTTCCCTTCGCTCAATTTTCACAAGGCTTTTGATTCCATTAAAACGTGGGCTTTCCTAATATCTATGGATCTAGTCAGAATAGATTCAAGGTACCCAAGTAACTTTGACAGTTAAACTTGACCAAGATCGAAAGACCGATAGAATATTTTTGAAAAGAGGAGTCCGAAAAGGAACCACAATGTTTCCGAAGTTGTTCACTTTGGCTTTTGAGGATGTTGTCATGGGGCGGGGGGCAAAGGTGTGAAAATTGATAGATCCTATCTAAAGCCACTTAAGATTCGCTGATGATCTTGTTCTGGTTTCTGATGATCTAAAGACTCAAAGAGAAGTTCCATCAACTTAATTAGACAGCTAAATAAATACGTTTAAAAATTACCAAAGATAAAAGTAAAATTATAAGTCCAAACAATGTTTGCTAGAGCGGATCGCACCTTCGAGAATGTCCCCGAATATATTATCTATGTATCTGGGTCACTTTATTAAAATCGAAAAAGACTGCCAAACTGCAGAAATAACACGAAAAATTGGGCTGATTTGGGAGGCTTTAGGAAAATTAGGACACATTTTGAAAAATACAAAAACATCTATCAACTTCAATAAACTAAAAGTACATTGCTATCAGCGGCGGCTCGTGGGGTAAAATCTTAGGTAGGCCAGCTTGTTAAATACAGAAAAAAAAACTCCGACGGGGGGTAATATTTATTAAATAATATATCCTTGAAATATTAAATTAAACTGTTAATTTTCAGTTTTTAATTCTCAATAATTATTAATTGTGAAAATTAAAATATTTTTATTTGTAAAATAAAACGGTGAAAGATATTATAGTATACTACTATATTATGTTTCTAGGGTAGAGTGCACTATCCATTAGCGTTCTGATCATAATTTCTTCTGCTACACACTAAAGAAGAAGGTTAATAGAGCAAATTGCCATAAGAATTAGGGTGAACGGGGTCGATTACATATCAATAAATCGATTTTGAAGTTAGCTAATTTTCATGTTTAAAGTGGTGGATTAACGAGATTCAGGGGCGCATCAGCCATTCTATCGTCGGTCCACGCGCTATGATATACTCTAACACTTAGAAAATTTCGCACCGGCAGATGCACCTCGACTGTCGTACATGCAACATCGATTATTTTTTGTTTTTAGGCAATTTTTAGGGGGTGAAACGTAATAGTATACTTCCCCATACCGCAACTGTACTTTTTAATGCTATTTCGAGGGTCTCTCACTTCCCGGTTGCATTTATCCCGGTTTTCTTGATCCGTGGCGCTTCTCGTATGTTTAGCCTAGTAACCAGAGTCAAAACCGCCCTAGAGGGGTACAACCCGGAGCGGAGCGGAGGGGCGCCCCGTAAGGGTAGGTTTTGACGATGGATTACCCTCCTTATCGAATGCACACCCCAAAATAAGAAGGAAAAATTTTTTTAATATTTTCACTTTTTCGGCAATACACGGCTTATTTTCCATTTTTTTGATTTTATTTATTACTAATATCCACTAATCACACCCCCATCTATCCGAATTTCAAAGAAAAATTCAAATCGGAGCGAAAAAATTTTACGCATTTTCGACGTAGCACGGCCGACTGATGCACATATACACCCCGGTCGCGGTCGGCCGCCTAATCGATGCGACTTTCCCGTACTTTTCAAAAGTCGATTTTGGAGTTGTTTTTACTCCGTTCACCCTTTTTTTTTGTTTTATTAGACAAATATAAGCCTGTTCTTTAGTGTGTAGCAGAAGAAAGTTTGATTAGAACGCTAAGGAATACTGCTCCGTACCCTGTTTCTATGTATGTACCTAATTGTAAAATGTGATTATAAAAAATATAATATTTTTAATTAATCATCGATAAGAACTCCACGACAACTTTTATGACACGAATTCAAGTTATTAGGTTTTGCTTTACCATTCTGAAGTTATTTTTGATAACTCCTGAAGACAATCCTGAAATAAGTTAAATTCTTTTACAAGAATAGCACATTTGATTTAAACAATTATTGTTTACCTACAAACCAACATACCAATAATATATATGTAGTTCATAGCAAAATTACATGAACACGCGTAGTAAATACTACAAAGTTTCAAATATTTATTGTACAGTGCAACATAGCGCATAATAATCCACGGCCTACCCAGCCTGTTATCATATGGTACGTGATTCATACGTTTCAGTATGCGAGTAGATATCGGCTTTCACTGCCTATTGAATACTCATACAAATAAAAATTACCGACTTTTACTGATGTATTATTTAAATTTTGAATATATATAATGAAAACAATAAAAAAATAGTAAAAATATAAACTGCATTACATTTAAAAAACGTATGATTATAGTTAAAAAATTCAATGAAATAATCCACGGCCTAAAGCATCACAAGTTGCCGAGTAGGCTAGGGGCCACTTGAAAACAATTATACTTTAAAAAAATTATAGCGCGGTGAATTTTGTTATGTATTTTTGTACTTTTTAGTATAAATAATGAAAACAATCAAAAAATAACAACAATTAATTGTATTTAATACTAATATTAAAATATATAAAAAATATTATATTCTTGGGTAGGCCTGGCCTAACTTGCCTGGTCGGTAAAACCGCCACTGATTGCTATACATTTGAAGCATTTGAAGCCCTAATTCCAATTCAGACAAGTGAGGCGTCTATTTGCAATACCGGCTGCATCCATTTAAAGTAAATTTACAGAATGGTCTATTATTGTTATTGTATCTCTTATATTATAGCAAAGCAGAATTTTTTCAACAATCTGTATATTTAAAAGCTTATTTGAATGGGATCTAGACGTTTTTGAAAGGATCTGAGTTTAACACAAGAAAGATCAGATATTATACTATAGTTTTTCACTGTTAGATAAATATTCAGGATGGATGTAGCCGGTATTGCAAGTAGACGCCTCAAGTATAAAGCCCGAGATACACATGTACTTACTGGCACGAAAAGCATGCTATTATGACGTAAATGTCGTAAAATTACGTCTATTATGACGTAATTGTCGTAAAATTACGTCATAATAGCATGCTTTTCGTGCCAGTAAGTAGCATGTGCTTCATTACGATAGCCTCTCGTTGAACGTTGAACCTCAATCATCACCTAATATACAGGGTTGGGTCAACGTAAATTAACTTTTTGCGAAGAAATTTAAGAATTGTAATTATATATTAAAGTTGCAGAAGCTAATAACTTTATATGTGATAAAACAAGGGAATATAAATTATCATGAACTGAAAAAGAAAAAACAGAAAACAGCTGAAAATCTACATGTAATATCTTCGTGTACACGACACTTTAAAAATGAATAAAAAAATTGTTCTTGCAAAATTTCAACATGTTTTAAATATTTCAAAATAATGCAATAGATTAAGAACTGTTATCATAAAAAAAAATTATTTTAAGCAATGGATTGTTGTAATTGGGGAAACCTTGTTTCTAGTAAACGTATAAGTAAATAATTATAAGCACCTGACGATGCAAGAATAAGTAAGTAGATATAATAATTTTATGACAATGATACGCATAATATTTACTTATTACAAACCAATTTTTACTAGTTACTACCTATTTAAAAATTTGTAATGATTTTCATTGATAATGTGACGAATACAATTTAGATACGTACTAGGTATAATAAACAATTGAAAACTTGTAATGAGAACCTGTGAACTTGCCAAAAATACTTTTTTAGGTAAAGACATGAAAACAATACTAAATATAAGCCATTACCAATAATGCATTAAGTGGGCTAAGTGCCATGATCATATATAACCATATAAACGGCTAAGTTGCAGGGTTTGTGTCATAAGTCCTTTGAATAGATATATTTTTATAAAACATCATTTTTCTCGGAACAGTAGTTTTGGCACTTAGCCTGGTTTTCATTACAAGTCTTCAATTTACTGTTCCTAATACATTATAATATGATAGACAATCGGGCTACGTCCCACCAATCCGAAACCAATTCTTAAATTTTGAGATAAAACCCAATATGGTACCCTAACAATAATTTATTGAAAATCTAGAAGACGAGTTAAATAATTGTAGAATACCTAAAAATATGAGAGAAAAATTGAATCACTGCAAAAATTTCATGATATGGATAATTATTATAGAGTTTATTGTTACGTAATACTAACGTTCATAATGTTTATAGATAAGAAGATAAGATAAAAAGTCAAAGATATTTAATCGTTCACAATATACGTTCCCTATTGATAAAATATTAAATGGGCGTTGATAATGTTACATCAATAAAAATTTAAATTATACTTTGGCCATCATCAAGTTTCAAAATTGTTTTTCTTTCCACAGAATTGCCCAATCGTTGTTCCTGGCCAAGCTAATTGATTTTTATACACCATTTCAAACGCACACAAGTCAAACTGAAGCTTATCTATATGCTGGTGCGGTGGCTGGCTGTTCCTTAATAGTTGTACTGCTGGTACATCCAACTGTTATGGCCGAGTTGCACGTTGGTATGAAAATACGAGTTGCGTGCTGTTCTTTACTGTATCGCAAATGTCTGCGATTAAACACCAGCGCTTACCAAGAGACCACCGTGGGTCAAATTGTAAATTTACTTTCTAACGATGTTAACAGGTTCGATCTTCTTCCAGCATTTTTACATTACATTTGGATTGGACCACTCCAAACCGCAATTAGTTTGTATTTTATGTATCAGTCAGTTGGATTATCATCTGTGTTCGGAATAGTTTTTATTCTTCTGTTTATACCGTTGGAGAGTAAGTCGTCCCAAGAAAACACTATTGCACTTGTATATAAAATCTCTTTTATTTACAGTTTTATTGGCTAAAATTGCTGCAAAACTTCGATTAAAAACTGCCATTAGAACTGACGAAAGAGTTCGCTTAATGAACGAAATCATTTTAGGAATCCAAGTAATCAAAATGTATACGTGGGAAAAACCATTTGATAAATTTGTTGCAATAGCTAGGAAGTAAGTAACCTTGAAAGGATTTTCAGCGCCTACTGACGCAAATTTTTCAGGCTCGAAATTGATGTGGTTTTGGCGGGATCTTACGTAAAAGCCATCTACAGTTCCTTCATAATGTTTACAAGTCGTACGGCTCTTTTTGTTACCTTGATAATCTATGTATTGCCATACAATAACATCGTCAACGCTCAACAAGTATTTTTGTTAACCGCTTTCTACAATATCATACGACATTCCATGACGATCCTCTTCCCACAAGGTTTAGCCGTTTTGGCAGAAACAAAAATTTCGATAAATAGGTTAACCAAGTTTCTAATGTACGGTGAACAAATTCCTGCAATAAATAACTACGATGGCTCAAACGGAACGGATGGTAACTTAAAAGGTAATAATGATGTGGTGGTGATTGAAAATGGAAGCGCAAAATGGATGGAAACTCAAAAAGAAAACCTTTTTGATAATATAAACGTAAATATAAAGAAAGGACAACTGATTGCAATAATTGGACCAGTCGGAAGTGGAAAGAGCAGTTTATTTCACGTAATATTAAACGAGCTACCTTTGGTTAAAGGTCGGGTGGGTGTGAACGGCAAAATCAGTTATGCTTCTCAAGAACCATGGCTGTTTAGTGGCAACGTTCGCCAAAATATTCTATTTGGTGATGATATGGATAAGAACCACTACAGAACAGTTGTAAATAGATGCGCATTAGAGGAAGACTTTAGACTTTTTCCTTACGGTGATAAAACTATGGTAGGCGAAAGAGGAATATCGTTGAGCGGTGGTCAAAGAGCAAGAATAAATTTAGCCCGTGCTATTTATAAAGAAGCCGATATTTATTTATTAGATGATCCACTCTCAGCTGTTGATACGCACGTCGGTAAACATATTTTTGAAAAGTGCATCAAAGGATATTTGGAGAATAAAACGGTCATTTTAATAACCCATCAACTTCAGTTCTTAAAAGAAGTCGATAGAATAATCATAGTTGAAAATGGATCGATAAAAGCAGAAGGAAGTTACGGTGAACTTACAAGTTTAGGTTTGGACTTTACTAAACTATTGAAATTAGAAACTGAGTTGAATCAAGAGGTTGAAGCTACTAAAAAGGTATCAATTATCGATAGACCGGATTTTTCAAGAAGTGCCAGTGTAGTTTCGGAAGCATTTGATTCGCGCGATCCGCAAGAGCAAGCCGAGCAAAAAACTGAAGGTTCAATTTCTGGATACGTTTACAAAGCTTACATTGGTGCCGGAGGAAATTGTTGTATTTTGTTCATCATCTTCTCTATGCTAATTGGTGCTCAAGTTGTAGCCAGTTTATCTGATTACTTTATTACATTTTGGTAAGTAAAAAATATAATATACATTATCGCGTAGTGTGAATTAAATTGAATAGAAAATTTCCAATTTTAGGGTAAATCTATTGCAAGACAAAGACGCGAAACCAATATCTACTGCTAGCCGATTTTTACCACCGCCTTATAATATGAATCATAGTTCACCGATAGATATTGAACTGAAAGCTATCGATGAAGACAGTTTTTGGAATATTTCGAACGAAACCGCTATTTACATTTATTCAGGTTTGACAATCGCAGTGATAGTCCTCTCAATAACCCGTACGATAACCTTCTTCCGAGTTTGCATGGCTTCATCCATAAAACTCCACGGACAATTATTCAACAGTATAATTTATTCAAAAATGTTGTTCTTTAATACTAACACGTCCGGAAGAGTCTTAAATCGTTTCTCCAAAGATATGGGAAATATCGACGATAGGTTACCACTTGTCCTAATGGAAACGCTCCAAATTTTTTTGAACGTGATAGCGGTGGTAATCATGGTCATCATTGTTAACTATTGGTTATCGATTCCTTCAGTTGTAATAATGATAATTTTTTACTTTTTGCGAATCTTTTTTTTGAAAACCAGTCGAGCGGTGAAAAGGTTGGAAGGAACAAGTAAGTCGAATCGTAAATTCAATGTCGATAATAATTACACCAATTATTTCAGCGAGAAGTCCAGTTTTTGGACACTTGGGTGCATCGTTGGAAGGTTTACCCACTATCAGGGCATTCGGTTCGCAGAATAAGCTTCAAAAGGAATTTGATCGTTTTCAAGATGTTCACAGTTCTGCTTGGTTTTCTTTTATATCTGCTGCTATGGCGTTTGGTTACTGGCTAGATCTTATTTGCGTTATATACATTGCAATTGTAACGGTAACATTCGTTCTACTTGATTCAGGTAAGCCTAAACTTAGATTAACTATCTAAATTACTGCAAAAAAAAACTTTCAGAGGAATACGGTGGTAATGTTGGATTAGCAATCACGCAATCTCTTTCTTTAACCGGAATGTTCCAATGGGGAATGAAACAGTCCACCGAATTAGAAAACCAAATGACTTCTGTCGAACGTGTTTTGGAATACATAAATGATATTGAACCAGAACCAGCTTTAGAAAGTAGCAGTGATAAAAAGCCAAAACCTGAATGGCCCGACAAAGGAGTAATTGAGTTCAAAAATTTGAACCTAACATATTCACCAAACGATCCTCCAGTGTTAAAAAATTTAAACTTTACTATTGGATCGTTGGAAAAAGTGGGAATTGTTGGAAGAACGGGAGCAGGAAAAAGTTCCTTAATTGCCGCACTCTTTCGTCTTGCCGATTGTGAAGGAATCATTTCTATAGATAAGATCAATACCGGCGAGATTGGATTACACGATTTGAGATCCAAAATATCCATCATTCCTCAAGAGCCTGTTTTGTTTTCTGGAACTTTACGTAAAAATTTGGATCCGTTTGATAAGTACAATGATGAAATTTTATGGAAAGCCTTGGAAGAAGTCGAGCTGAAAAAGGCGGTGACTGATTCCAAAGATGGTTTGTTCGAATTATAAAAATTAACTTGCTTTATTGATTTTGTATATTTTAGGCCTCGGCATGCCAATGGTTGAAGGTGGTAAAAATTTCAGTTTAGGTCAACGTCAATTGGTGTGTCTAGCTAGAGCTATTATACAAAATAATAAGGTTCTCATAATGGACGAAGCAACTGCTAATGTGGACCTTCAAACTGATGCGTTAATACAAAACACGATTAGGAAGAAATTTGCCGACTGTTCGGTCCTTACAATAGCGCATAGATTAAATACTGTAATAGATTCTGATAAAGTATTGGTAATGAACGCGGGTATGATGGTTGAATTTGATCATCCTTACATTTTATTGCAAAACACAGATAGCTACTTTTATAAAATGGTTGCAGAAACGGGAAAAACAATGACGAGCGTTCTTATAGAAGCAGCTGCAACCGTAAGGAGAATTGTTTGAATATTTAATTCTTTACTAATATTTAATTTTCAGAGTTACAACAAAAGTCAAAAATCAAAATCGGAATGAAATTAAACTTATTGCGTCAATTTCTGTTTAAATTTAGATCGAGCAAATAATGCTATAAGAGACAGAAAGCTTCAAAACTCATCGGAGACTGCTCCTGAGGTAGAGAAGAAAATGTGATTTTTATCCGTTTAGCAAATTTAATAGTTTAAGCACATTCCCGATTTGTACGTTTATCTTTATATTTTACGATATTATTAATTTATGAGAATTAAAATAAAGAATCTGTAGAAACATTCGTTTGAATTTTTGGCAACCATTTGTTTTATCAAATTTTTAATTAGCGAACTTGGGAATATTCTTCCATTACTTAAGTTTAAAGCAGATAGAAATTTCAAATTTCTTCCAAGTCTCGCACTGAATTATTCATATAATGTTGTCCACTGTAAAACTAAATCTATGTGTTTATTTATCATCCCAATCTATTTTTGAAATAGAAACTGCTTTTATTCGCAATTTACATTAAGCAAACGCCACCATGCAGGAGAATTACAAATTAGTAACTTGACACGTATTAAATGAAAATAAAATTACGTTCTTCAGGTTCAAGACATAACAAACTAAACTAATTAACAAAACATAATACAATAAATTTAACAACTCATTAAAATCATTTGCAAACTGTCACAATAAAATTAATTTGAATTTTGAAATATACGTCCAAACACGACCATGTTTTTGTTGCTGGTGGCGCCACTAACGATAATGTAAATCGCGAATATATCACGCTTTTGTTTCAAATGACGCATCGCTTTACTAATAAACAATGCATCGTAGACAAAAAAGTTTCGAATAAAACTTACAAAACACAATTTTTTCTTTAAAACTGGTATTTTAGAGACTCAGTTTATTGGAAACTATCGATTTGAAAGCAAATCTCATGCGGAATCTTAATTGAGTCAAGAATTATTAATTACATACAAAAGGATGGATAAAAATCTTTGAATATAAAGCTTGCAATTTTTTATGACAACCTATAACTTGCCAAAGATATCAGACTTTTCATATTTAAAAAAAATAGTAAGAATGACAATTTTTTTTAGATTGCAATTTAATTGCTATAAATTTGAAAAATGTACCTTCATTACAATTGCGTATTCTCGTGGTTGCGGATCTTACGGCAGTGGTTTGGTGTAAGTAATTCCGTGGAATTGATACGCATGGTGTAGGACTGAAGAGGAGTTTCAGATGAAGATCGCCAGCCTCCGATAGGAGACGGCACCTTAAGAAGAATTAATGAAAGATCACGTTGCAGCAACAGCGCTATGTAGAAATGACAATTCCCAATCGGAGAAAAAGCCGCCATGGGATTTTAGGGGAGTTCATTTTTGGCAAGCTAAAAATGTACCTTGCCTGGACTCCAAAATAATATAAAACATTTACGACTTTCGAGACTATCTTTTGTTCATACATATTTCTGCAAGAATTTGATTGATTTTGTAATTTATAAATGTTACAATTGCGTATTGGAAAACTTTACAGTATCATCCGCAGACCATCTCATTGTTGAATAGTGCTAAGTTTCATGGATTAAAATTCCAAAAAGTAAACACACGATTATCTTCCACATGATGTTTGTATATTTGCAATGAAAAATTAAATTGGCCTCACGTTAATAAAATAGGAGTAATTCGCTTGCCTATATATTTGATAATTCCACTCAGGGTCATATTAGAGTGGTTCCGACCAATCAGCGTGCGCTATTTTACATTGTACTTATATGGATATGACGCATGCACAGTCGAATAATATTCGAAAATAAAAAATATTCAAAATACCCTACCAGAATATCGAATATTTGTAGTGGGGTGTAAAAGATAATTCCACTCAGGGTCATATTGTAGTGGTTCCGACCAATCAGCGTGCGCTATTTTACATTGTAGTTAAATGGATACGACGCATGCACAGTCGAATAATATCCGAAAATAAAAAATATTCCAAATACCCTACCAGAATATCGAATATTTGTGGTGGGGCGTAAAAGAATTCATACGTAATAAAAAATCTCGCAATATAAATATTCGAAAATCGAATATTTGTAGTGTGTATTTGTAGACTAACGCACTTCGCAACCGATGCGATGTAGGAAACCGGTTCAACGCATTAGTTCCCACCCGAGTTCACTTAACGTTTCTTCACGGAATTATCATCGCAACAACATTGCGGGTTCGGACAATACTCAAAGATTCAGCGAGTACAGGTTTTAGCAAGGAGATTGGCACTCGCTCCGCTGCGCTTCGCTCGTGCAATCTCCTTGCTAAAACCTGTACTCGCTGAATCTTTGAGTATTGTCCTTGCCCTTGTGTTGTAACATACGAGTATCAGAATGAACCATTCTAAAGTTCCCTAAAATCTTCTTTTGGCTTCTTCTCCAATACCTATGAGATTTTAGCTCCTCAATGCAGTTTTTCACCTATAACTCGCTTACTTTAATTGTTAATGAAAATTATCATCAGACCAAAATTAAACAGCACAAACTTTTCTAATATAATAATAATTTTGAAATAAAAATCAACTCCAAAAAGGCGAAATGCGTTGTTTAACAAAATTTAAAAACAGTTAAAGGTTTTGTTTAATTCTTATTCTGAATAAAAATTTCGTACATTCATCTTGATCATCAAAAATAAATTTGTAGATAATTTTTTCTCTTTAATTTTAGTCTGATGACAATTTTCTGTAAAAATTAAATTAAGTAAGTTATTTGCGGAAAACCGAGTCTAGGTGACTATATATAATCCTCAATTGAGGAAAAACCGGCAGGGGGATTTTAGAGGGTTCATAAAACACTTAAATATACAGGTCTGCTAAATTTCAGCTATTTCCGGATATTCTGCTAGCTAAAAATATAACTTGCCTAGACTAGAAATTAATAATATGCCTTTCGATACTTTGTAACTACAAAAATTTCATCAAGTTTCGAATATTAAAAAGGTTTCCTTGTCAAAAAAAGTTGAGAAAACGCTGTATTAATAGATTTTCAACAAAGCTTGCACTCATCAAAAGAATACGTCAAATGAGAAGCTAGCAAAAAATCATATAATTCAAATACTATGCGAAAACATCCACTGTAGATTAGGCACATACTATATACCAACTCCCTACCTAAGGGTCGGAATATATTGCTATGAGGGGTTGTCGTTTTTAATCGAGCCCCACGTTATGAGCCTAAAAGTGCTATGTGCTGACTTAGCCTCACGTTGGGCTAGCCAAAAAGTGCTATGTACGGAGTGCTTTAAGCTTGCCTTTGTAATAGAGCGGTAACCTTTGATAGTGCGGGTTTACACAAATTAACCCCGTCAATAGAGACGTTTGCAATGTTATTGTCGCAAATAAATATTTACCTCGGCTAGATATAATTTTTTTTTTATTGTAAGCATGAAACCTACCTTTATCTCGGGCTTGGGTCCCTTCCGTGACCAAATCTGTGAATTGCTGAAATCAAATATTTTTGGATCTCGGAACAAGATTGGAAAATAATTCTCCGTTTCAAAGGCAAATGTAAATTTTATTGTTTGTATTATAATTATAGCAAATAAAAATTCTTAATATTAATAAAATAATTCCTTAAAATTACCCAAACTGTTAATTTTAACGTAGGCGCAACGCGGTGATAATTTTTACGCACGCACTGAATTTTATAAAAATTATAAAGTTTTATGTAGATTTACCTTTATCTAGGGTTTTTCTGGTTCGTAAGATATTTGACCATGAATCTTATCTGCTTGCGTAGAGCGATCAGCTGTTGTACCATTGATAAAAACGGATGGGTGTCGATGCACAGTTTTACCTCGTGTAATTTTGTGAATAGTTTTTGTTGAAAATCTCACTAATCACTGGACTTTTCTTTTATAAAACACTTTAATCTGACGTAAGTAATTATTATTTAATTATTCTATACTTTTGTTGTTAATTTCTATTAAAATTTTTATTAATTCAATTAAATTTTATTGCAGCACAAAATCACCATTTGCATAACCAAACTTCGTTTATTAATTTATTATTCTCGCTTGTTTTTGTTGCCTTGATACCCAACTTTCCAGGCAAGGTTGATTATTATTTTTGTTGAAAACAACAACATCGATATTGCATAGTCAGGTACGTATTTGCCCATTTTGTTTTGACAAAATTTTTAATGAAATTTTATCTTTTCCAGATTGAATTGGTTTTCTACATTCCATTTGATTGTTATACGATTAATTGGTGAAGATGCACCATCCATTTACTGTTCATTGATTAACGAAGCACTTTAATGTCATGTAATGTTTTAACTTGCTATTAATTTTATGCTAACAAATTTTTCATATTAATAAGTTATTCAACAATATTTTGATATTAATTAGGATTACTCATAACTAAACAAATTGATTTTAAGACTAAAATAACAAATTTTATGATAACGGAATTTAAATTTCACATTGTTAAATTATTTTATTAATCTTGGTTCCATGAATGTAATTTGAATTAATTTTTGAATTTGAATTAAAGTATTTGCTATCAGATAGAATCTTTCCGTATGATTTTAAAATAAGTCTCATGCTTTAATAATCGTTGATCAACTTTTGAATATTAACGTACGCATCTCTATTAACGTGGTCAGTGCATAACATCGCAATATACATCCAAGAACACCCTTACAGGTTGTTGCTGGTGGCGCCATCAACGGTAATGTAAATCACGAATACCTTTCAAATCCTACCACGTCTGCAACCAATGAGATTTCTCGAATTTATAAACGTTTAGATTAGGCCCCTCTTTTTGATTATTTTTGTGAGCCCTTAGTTGCCCACTCCCAGAACCCCTTTTATTAATTTCATTTCACCTCATTAAAAAGTTGACCAACTTTAGGAAATTTAAGCCAACTGGTTTAAAAGTTGCTGTGCTATACAGGGGCCAAGAATAAATAATACGTTGCTCTTTGATTTCAAAAATCAGATTTCTTTTATATTTTATTGCGTTAATATAAAAAAAAAACATACAAATAAAGATTTTAATTTAAAATTTCAAAAAAGCTACATTTCAGTTTAAGGGAAACCATCATCATCTTCCTCAGCCATTTCTTTAGCAAGCTCCAAGTCTTGCTGCTCCCGCTCGCGTCTCTCTTCAGCAGATTCCAATTCCTTGCCATAAGCTTTGGGAGGATAACGCATTGCCTTAACACTTTGATTGTGCAAATCTAAACAAAATGCAATCCTCTGGTGGAAAGCATTCTGAGGTTCTTTCGTACAGTAAATATCGCAGCTCTCCTTACTCCTCATGTAACCACCTTGGGGATCTAATGTTGCCTCAATGACACCATCACGGATGGCTTTAGCCACAATAAACTCGGCATCCTCGGCAGAATCTAATCCCAACTTTTTAGCAATGTCCTGTGGCGAAATTCTCGAGTACGACAAACCAATCGAACGAATAGCAGTCTTGATCACGTTGTGTCTTAAGCGCAAAATAAGGGTAAAGGTAAAGTCTTGACGGAATTGAGGTCCAAAATTTTCCAAAACTTCACCAAAACGTTGCAAATTTCCCATACGAACTGCTTGGGTTAACTGGAAGTATGGGGCCAACGAATGACGCATACTGGCTTGCCTGAAGATTTGACGTTCGGGTATGTCACCCAGTAGAAGTTCAACAACAACCAACAACTTTTGAACTGTTTGACGAAAACCAACTGCCGCATTTTGGGGTGCCTTACGCATAGCTTGAACCAAGTGCTTATGAGCAACACTGTATTCCAAACGAGCCGCTTTAATTCTACCCAAGTAGTACAAAAATCTTGCCCATTCGTTGTTACTTGCAGTTTCAGGAAACACACATTTACTCACCAACTTATCGGCTTGGTCGTACAAGGAGTAGTGTAAATAATTTCTAAGAAGACAGTTAATCAACACAGCTTGACCTTCAAAATCGTTACGTAGAGTTGCGGTTCTCAAACGAGCGTGTAGAAAGCCACGAATGGAATCCAGCTTTGAAGTCAGTTCGGCAACACGAGAGTGATAAAAGTAACATTTTGCGGCAATCAAATCTAACGTACGACGATTTTGTCCGGTAATTTTATTCAACACAGCGGTTGAACATCTTCCAGCTTCTTCAAGTTTACCGTTATCAATCAAACGAACCAATATTAGCAAATTGATGTAAGAGTCGACTTCAGGTACGGGCGATTTGATGGCGGAACGTGTTCTGGTAGTGGTATCATCAGCACCCGCAGTGGGTTCTTCGATGAAACATAACAAAGCTTCGCGTTCGGTTTGTGGGTAAACCTGGTTAATCAACCCTCTGAGAACGAACCCGTTCAACTTCTTCCTGGTGGTAGGTAAACCTCGCAAGACACGTAAAATGAAACGATTTTCTTTATTAGCGACCGCCTTCTCGATTTGTCTTGTGTGTTCTCGTAGTTCCAGCAAACTTTGTAAATCGGCGTCGCGTTTACTGTCGCCGGCTTCCAGTCCAGCGGGACTATCGGCGTTTTTCATTTCCACATCCACACTGTCGCTTGTAACCATTTCGATTATTTGAGTTTTTGCAAAACTTATTCACAAGTAACAAACACAAAAGTTCAATTTTGCAAGTAACGTAGCTGACAAACACTTTGTAATGTCAAATTATTTAAATTGTAGCGCCTCATGCGACGAACTTGTAAACAAAAATTACCAGTGGCGTAACGCTGGCATCTTTTAATAACGTTCAATAAATCATTTATTATTATTAGTCCAATCATTACTTCGCGAAAAAGGGGTCTATAAGCTAATAATTTTGCTTAAACTCTTTACTTTTCTTCTTCTTCTTCAGGTGCCTATCCGTTATCGGATGTTGGCGACCTCTCTCCTATGTATGTGTTGTGCATTTGTAGTACTATCACACACATAGGGGACCTACTTGTTTAACGCGGGCTCCGAACCGCGGGAAGTGTATACACTTCAACTCCAGAGAGGCTATTCTTGGCATATTACACCTCGGTGGTTTGCCATTGCCTTCCGAGGGGAGACGGTCAGAATAAAGTTTTTACTGAGCCCGGAGTCGAACCGGGCATTCAGCTATAGCAGCAATGCACTTAACCGCTTAAGCTGATTACCGTCTCTTATTACCGTCTTTACTTTTACATGAGAAAAAAACCTCTACGTTTTCGATATAAGGTTCGGTCCAAAACAGAGACAAGGAAGGTCCAAAAAATCACCACGTCATGAATTTGCCGTTTCCTATGCATCCTATGTCCAAAATAGGCATAAACTAAATAAAATTGTGAGCCAATGTAAAATAAGGTATTCTATTTTTGCTCAAAATAACGTCTTTTCAGATTTTGATGCATAATACTTTTATACTTATCCATCTGACACAAAAGAGGTCCGTAAATAAATGAAAGAAGATTAAATTATCTGTCAAACTATGGGTAGAATAACTTTGATCACTTTTTACGGTTTTAGAGGGCTTTTCAGGTTATTAATTTTTTCATTTGTTTTTCATCATTTCTATTGTTTTGTCATCGAGCAAGGCAATGATTTCTCGACTCTTTTTCAACTTTACGACAGAAATGGTTATTTTCAAAATTAAAGCTAATGAAACTTTCTACAAAAGAATATTTATATATTTTTTTTTGTCAGATCAGTGCTTAAGCTAGTAATAATCGACTCAAGTTGAGCTAAGTTGCATAACGTCAATATCAAATCAAAAAATTAGCGGTTAAATTTAGCCTGATAACGAACTTTCCTTACCGAAGAGGCGTGGAAAGTAAAAACGACGAAATCGAGGATTTTTGGGATCTAAGTTTCGGAGTTTGACGACGCGTGCAAGCTAAACTACTGACTTGACAATAAATATTGTTCAGGTCATTATTGTAGATAATTTTACGCTCTACAAAAAAGGTACGGATAGTTTGTTATTCTATCTTGCTTGGTTTTCGAGATATTTGAGAAAAACAAAATAGTTCATAAAAGCGTTAATAACCTTGTAGACCGCGGCCATTTTTCGAAACAAAACATATTTAAACCAAAGCGATTCATGGTATTTGCAATCTGGGAAGACATTCTTTTAAGTATAGCAGCAGACAACATAAAAATAATCGTCTCATCAGTATCCTAATCATCGTACGCCAACTGCATATTTTACAGTTGCAATCAAAATTGGTGATCCCGACAAAACATTAAATATCATCGATAAAAAATTCTTACTTACCCCGTTAACAGAACGGCATAACTACAGCAGTGGCTTATTGGTGTGATCGCTGGTTGAGTTACGGGGCGGAAACTCCGGGTTCGAATTGCGGACTCCATGGAATTCTTCGGCTCGGCCCTCCGATTATCATCGACACGCTGTGGATTTAAGAATTGATTCTATATTACAATAAGTCTGACCAATTGAGTGAACGTTAAGATTAAATAAAACAAAGAAACAGAACGGTTATTATGTACGACAACTTTATGATAAGACATCGTAGACGACAGAACCGTATAAAAAAATTAATCAAGCAAAATACCCACGTTTAATATTCGTTACGCAATTTAAAAATAAACTTCCGAGATAAAATAAACGGTAATAAAAAATTCATAGTGCGGCAAATACCTGTACGGGTTCGTTATGTAACGACGACATTTTTTAACTTGGAATTCAAATTTCAACATTTGCCGCCATTTATAATTATTTCGAATGTGTAGGGGATTTCCTAGATTTTTAAGCATTTTATCGTCGTTTCGATAAGAATTTACGTCGACATTTAATCGGCAAGAAAAGTTCCATTAACAATAAAAGCGGTGTAGGAGGCAAAAATCGGCGTTCATTTTACACGAGAGCTGTCAGTCTCCATATTTCTGTCAGTGATCATTCCAATTCGCTAACTTTATTTTTGGTAATTTTCAATGTTGGATTTATGATTGCGTATTTTAATTAGTTTGTGTGTGTACGTGGATTTATTTAGATATACAGGTGTAATCCGTGGTATGTTCCTTCGTGAATGTATTGGATGTAAGTTGTAAATGTGAGGTTATGTTGACATATATCTTTAAATCCGTTTTATTCGTAGATATTTGACTAAAATATTCGATGTTTACTGGAGATGGTGTGTAAAGAGGATGTTTTATTATGGTTTAGAGACCTGGAAGGTTTTAAACGCATTGATGTGATGTTTCAGTTATTAAATATGTGTGTTCCGTTTGAAGTTCGATTTCTGGGTACCTGTATCGAAGAGATTGGTAAACACAGTTATCAAGAGTTGCGTGGTTCGTTCATTACGGCCAATGACATTGATAAGCTCACAAAGGATGTATCGTTAAATCACAGTATATTAGATGATGGTGTGCGGCATCGTGTATTAATTTATTTATCTTTATTATCTGGTACTAATTGCAAGTGTGCAAATTGGTATTATCAAACATTATTACGAACAGAATCCGTCGAAGCGTGCGTTACTAAACAAAATTTTAAGGATGAAAATTTTAAAAGTGAATTGTTATTATTATTTACTTTGGGTTTGCATCATCCTGCGTTCACTTTCGATCAAAAATTATTTTTTGGACAAATGTTAGAGCAGACGATTAAACGCGAGTGTCAAAAACCTCTAGCAGCCAAAACGTTTCCACCTTATCAACCCACATTAAGTCACACCAACATGCAAAAAGTTACCGTAAGAAGCTTTCACTCTCTCTTTTTTTACAGCTCCCTTTTGGCTCACAATTAAAAAATTATTTTCTTAAATTTTACAGCTTCCCACAGGTCTAGACATACACACACTAACTTGTATGAACTCGATACCGTGCCATGGTGGTGACGCCATACAACAACCACCTCAAGGTTTAATTGCTCACAATTTAGCTCCAATTGAATTGATTCAAATGTGGAATAGACCGGGCTTCCCGGGTGTCATTAGTGGTGCTCCTGAGGTAATGCAAACTTGTTGATCATTTTAAGCTTTATAATTTTACGACTCATTTTTATAGATGGCTTCATTTCCTCATCCTCAACCACCCGTCTCTCCTTTAATTAGTCAGCCTACGTCGCCCACTCCGAGTCGCTCCAGTTCCCCACCCAGAGCTTTTCCTTTTCTAGCCCCCGCGCCATTACAGCCACCTAATCAAGCGATTGAAGTTTTGCCCATGTATTCAGTTCCTGCTGATCCGCTTTCTCAGTCCAGCATGCCGGCATTATGTTCAGAAAACAATGTAAGTGAGAACAACCTTAATTTATAACAACGTGGAAGTTTTTGCTTATTTATAACAAATAATGGCGAAAACTTATTTTGGTTAGCACAAGTCGAAGAGTTGGTTGAAATTTACTTGCTTGTGGTAACGAAAATTTGTTTTAAATTAGTTTTTGGGTGTTTTTCACTAATATTTTTTGTTGAGCAATGTTTAACTTGTAACACTTAATTCAGCAGAATTCACTTAAATAAACTGTGTTTGTGAGTTTGAGCACGAGGAACGTGATTGAAGAGAAAATAATCATCATTGAATGTATCACAAAGTTGCATGAATTTAATGTTTTGTTGGTGGTAATCTGTTTGTGACTATTTTATTTTTCTACTGCCAATTTTAACATGATTTGTAGTAGTAGTAGTTTTGTAGTGCTCAGTAGATTGTCGGGTATTAACAGTAATTCTTACTTGATTTATTTCAATTCACGAGGGGTTAATCACAGAGGAAGTCTGGTGTACAAGTCTCGTGGCATTATGTGGAAGTCTTTACATTAATTTGGCAGTCTGGTGTACATGAATTTTGCTTGTGATTAACCCCTCGTCAATTCGGGTAATTAGGTGCAGGGTGAACAAATTTTGTTGTTTCGGCAGGCTAACTGTAGTTAATCGGTTAACTAAATTATTCATTTATGCAGTCAGAGTTAAACTGAGAGTTAACTCTGACTTGAACTTTATGCACACAGCTCTATCCTAAAATTGAGAAACCTTATAACTTGAGTTGTTTGGTTCTTGCTGTGTAATTGTTATATCCTTTTTAAAGAGTTTTTACGTGGAAAAATGCTTTATAACTGTAGGTTTTATGTTGACAAGGTCCTGGAGATTAATTGGCTAGGCAAATTTTAAATTTACTTAATTTTTCGATTGTATGTGAGAACTGTATATTGTTAGAGTAAACTTTAAAATACTACACGTAAATAAAAACTTAATATGCCATCAAATTGTGGTTTTGCAATTAAACTAATTTTAGACTCGATCAAAACTGAACTATTCAATAAATAGTAAATTTTCAAGTAAAACAAAGAAAAAAATTACGTGAAATTTGCAATATGCAAATAATACTAACAAAAAAAAAATTCCACAGCTTTTCACATCATATGTGCTGCAAAAACCATACAGATTTAGAAAAAATAATTTATAGACATTATTGTTGAGACTTTAATTTCCTACAAAGAAGTTTCAAGCTATTGTTATCTTTAATAGTTTAGGCGTGGGAGGCATCCAAAGTCGCGCATGTTGAAACTAATTTTTAACGACTTTGCCTAGTGAACTCTTGAGTGTTAAACTAAATATTGCTATTTTGATTTTATACAAACACTTTGGAAAAATTTACGATAAGAATAGATTGACTTGCTTACAAAAAAACTTAACAAATTTTTTCAATGAAAAATGATAATTTGTTAATAATATAGAGCAAAGTCCATGCTGTATTGAGTAATTCACATTTTACGTCGTTTATTTCTAGATCCTTATAATAATTTAAATAATCACTTGAAGTTTCGGGGATTCCCAAGTTTTCATTTTATGCGATGTGTGATTAACTGATTAGTAAATCAATTTCGTGTTTGCATAAATACATTTCTCAAGATTGGAGGAAACTAACGATTTTTTGGATTTTTGTACAATTCGGAAAGTAAAATGATCTAAAACATGGGTTACTCAGAACAGCATTGGACAACACTCTTAATAAAGATTTTACTACAACGTCGCTCTTTAAATTTCAGGGTGGCCACTTGCCATAAATTCATAAAAAATCATAAATTTTTAAAATTGCCATAAAAATCATAAATTTTACGACTTTGCCATAAAATATCATAAATTTTAATTAAAATTAAAAATTTAAAATACTTAAATTATTTTTAGTAACAGAACCCATGCTTATTCCATGATCAAATTTGGTAAAAATTATATCTTATACTTATGGTGACCATATTACTTTTATAAAAAAAAAGTAGATTTCGGCGAAACACGGTAAATACCTAAAAAAAGGTCAACGGCGCACAGTGTGGTGGAAGCGGACAAATGGTGATTTTTAAAGTAATTCATTTGGTCTGTTTAATAATAGTTTCTTGCTAGGAACATCCCAAGGATTCAGGAACACAAAAAAAAATCATTAAAAATGCGCTTGGAAAGTGCCGAAAAAATGGGGCAGTCAACCTTTTTTATATACATATATGTACCGTTTAAAAACGGAAATACATTGATTTTTTTCAGTTTTCAGGTTGAAATATTATTTCTGTTTCTCGTTACTAGCACACAAGTGCCAAAACAAAACAAAGAATTACATTTTTAACGGTTTGTAGACCTAATTTCGACCTAAAGACTCGATTTTTTAAATGTTAACTTCTCTTAAACATTTAGTTGTGTGAGAACGCATGAGACACACCGAAAATTTTTTTGTGGTATCATTGGTATCTCTAGTACTTGCCCTCCAAATTTCAGCTGCAGATACTTGCAGATGCGAACACAAGAGCGTTTTTACTGACACTTGTCCAATTTTTACCGAAGGTATTATTGGATTAACAAATCAATAAATTTTTCCCAAATGCCCATGTGTAAACAATACATAAGCAGAACGGACGATACAGAAAGATATTAAAAACAATTGAAAACTATTTTAAAATTACGAACTTTAGCATTTCGAATCGTGGCTTATGCAATATTCTGTGGGAAAACACAAAAATTATTGTTTTCTTCTATTCTATTAAGGATTAGCTGGCACAGTCGGCCTACCGGCCGCCTTTAGCCATCTAGACCGTGTCGGATGTGGTTGTTCGGCCTTCGGCCTCACTCCAAGGTACTAAAGTAGCCTGCCTATGTTTTTCGTAGCGTTGTAAATAACTTCTACACCAAATTTGGTTAAGATTGGTCAAATAGAAACGTAAAGCACGTGCACACGTATTTGCATTGTCGATCGGTTGACAGTTTGACAGCATTCATTATTGTTTTTTAAGTTGATTTTGAGTAGCCTGCCTTCCTTTAAGGAATCTCGATAATCCATTCATGCGCGTCCCTCTGGGACGCGCATGAATGGATTATCGAGATTCCTTAAAGGAAGGCAGTCTACTCAAAATCAACTTTCCTTTGCGAATTTTTGCACTATTTCAATACAAAAACATGCGCAGGGACCTACATAATAACTAAATTTGCCATAAATTTTTGTATCGAGTGCCATAAAATTGCCATAAATTTTTGCTTGGAGTGCCATAAATTCATAAATAAATGTTACTTATTGCTAGTGGCCGCCCTGAAATTTCAAAAATCTTAAACCTTATTGATTGTAGAATAAAAAACTAAAATGCATTGTGACTGAAATAAATCCAGTCATTAGGCAGTTTTGTGTGCCAAACCCTTTAGTTTGGCATTGTCGAAGAGCCTCTAAGTTTTCAACATCAGGCTGGGACTGGAACGGTTAAATTTTCTAAAGGTCCTGAAAATCACAAAGTTATGAATTGGTCATTTCCTATGCATCCAATGTTGAAAATAGGTATTACTAAAATTACTCTAAATAAAATTGGTAGCAAATTCTATAAAAAAGAAATTCTCTAGCTCCTCAATTATCTGTAAATACCCGTATAAAACAACCTTGTAGGCCTAATAGGTCCCTAACTGTGAACTTTCAAAGTTAACCGGTTTTTAAACCTTTTCTGCTATTTTTTACATTTCTGCAAATGGCTCAATTTCAGTGCAATTAAAGTACAAATTGGATAGAACTTAAAGTATAGACAGAAAATAATGGTTCTTTAGGGCGTCATTAAGAAATCCTGAAGTTTCCTCCCTCCAATGATATCGGGGTCACCTTCTATGGAGTGGTAAAAAATTTCGTTAGATTCGTACTTCACCAAGAAATGACCGAATAAAATTTGTACGAGGATAAAAACATTATTCTTGAGGAAAGTGTGTTTTTATCATATAATTAATTACCTCGAGGAGCTTTTCCAATAATTATAAATAAAATTTGAGCTGAGTTACGCTCTGCATGAGCTTTTACTTCGTATACATATATTGCAAATATTCAAATAGTTTGCAGTTGTAGAAAAGCTGGACTGTATTGCTCTGTAATTTGTGGGAGCTGTCGGGGACAGTCATATATATGCCTGAAACTTCAGAACAAATTCAAAATTTGATCTGATTATTGGTACAGGCCTTAAGGGCTTTTAATTTTTGGCAATCTGGACCGCCAGAATTGTATTATAAGAATCTTAAAAACTAGAAAATTCATTTACGTTTTAGAAATATTCACCAGAAAATTTATTTTATAGCTAGAAGTTCAAATTTGATTGCGTCAAAATTTAGTTGAATTTTATGGCTAAACAATGTCTAATTTAATTGGCATAAAATGTAATAATAAATAGAAATAAAATCATTTAAAATAATAAATGTATAATCATAATATCAAAGCACTGCTGAGTTTTCCACAAAATTTATTCACCTAATTTTGGCAGGAATTATGAATGTATATGTGTAAAGAGCACTTCCTGGTCTTCTCCTTTCTTTTTGTTTAAAATTTGTATTAATTTTGTTAGTACAGACAAGATTACCAAAGTATTTTAAATAATATTCAGTAAAATGCGCTTTTAACAAGAGAGATAAATTAATGACTAACATAGAAAGATTAAAGAGCTTTTAATGTTTTGGTAATCTTGGCCGTAACTGCCATCATAATATTATAGCCTCTCATTTAATAGGAAGAACGAGCAACGATCGCACTAATGATTAAATTTTGCTGGTTAAAAATGTATACTAAAGTTGTTCTCTGTTTTTAGTTAAATCATGCACCAGACGAGAAAGTTCAGGAATCGAATTACACGAATCCGTTAATGGTACGTTTGAACAATATGAAACCACCAAACGGTGTGCGGTATAACTCTTATAGTAAAGTTCATCAGCCATATTTGTTAGAGCAGATGCAAGCATTAAGCATCGATGGTGTAGATGGAAATTTTCAACAATGTTCGAGTTCGAATTCGTCGAGTAATAATAGTTTAAATCACACGCCGCCCGATACTCCCACTGTTCCGGTTCTATCAAATCACAGTCCTCCTAATGAAGAAAAAGCTAGATTAAATGGCGCCCCGCCACCGCCATTTACTACTAATCCAAGTTTAACTAATTTAAATGCAATAGCGCCGCCAATATGTGATACTTCAACGCCACCTCCACCTTTGCCTACTGCTTTAAGCAACTGTTCTGTGCCTTATTCCTCAAATTATCCTAACCAAGTTACCGCAATTCCTAACAGGTCTGTTTTTAATTACCCTCAAGGATATAGACCGCCATTTAGTGCTCCATATAATTATCCTCATTCTGAATTAATTTATTTTCCTGTACTGGTTTCCAGTACAATTTCGCAGATGCACCCAAGAAACGCTAATAATTGTTACAATTGCGGAGCCGAAGGTCATAAAGGAGCTGAATGTACGGGTCAAACCATAGAAGATATTACACAAAAAAAGGCTTACATGTTAGAATACAGTACGAAATTATCCGATTACGATAAATGATAATGACTGTAGGTATAGGTTGTTTTATATTTATCACACGTGATTAGAACTGAGTTACCAATAATGATTATGGTTTTACGCGTTACTTTTTTGTTGATTGTTTTTGTTAATTACATTTAAAATAATCATATTAAGCGTTACGTTGATTGTTGAACAATTTTCAACTATACTTAAAAATGCGAGTGTGTTGATATTTTAAAAAATATTATTGAATTCTTTGTTAAGAGGGGGGTTAAAATTGTTAAGATCAACTGTTTAATTTTTTCAATGCATGCTACTAACCCACTTACTAATTTTTATGTTTGACAGTAAATTTTATTATCGCATTATTTGTACAAATTCTAGTTTTTGTAAATTTTATTTTGATATTCATGATTTTTTTATGTTGGGTGGAATGTATTTGCTTAATTAACGATTGGTTACCTTCCCTTTTTCAAAGAATGTTAAAATTGTGTTTACTAATTCATCGAACAAATGAAAACTTAAATTATTAGCAAGGTTTTTTTTGGAACGAATGACCGTTTTATTAATTTCGTTATTAATTGAATAAAATATTATTTGTTATTATCCGCCCAGTGATTTTTCATGTACCATCAATCTATTGGTGTGCGGTATGAATGTTTTACCTGTTGCAAATTAAAAATGTATTTATTATGTGTGAAAAAGTTGTAAGTACTTATATTTTTGTGAATTGGTGTGTTTGTTTTTTAGATTAATTTTTTTAGGGTGTAGTAATAATAATTAAAAATAGTGAAATAAAAAAGTAATAAATTATTGGTCTGTATATAAATAATTAATAAAAGTTGAGAGAATTGTTTCGTAATTGAAAAATTTTAATGGCATTTTAATGTTACACTGTACTCATCTTATTTTGATATAATGTCTAATTTTTTGTTTTGTTATATCTGATTTTATTGTAAATATAGACTTAGCATTATTAATATTGATATCTTTATAATAATGCAATCAGCATCTGATTCAATATCATTTAAATTGATTAATAAAATGCAACATTTTCTAAATACTTTTTGGGTTTTATTTCAAGTTGGTAAAGTTAAAACAAATTGGGATGCAGGTTTGTATGTATAGAAAATATTACATTATTATGCTGTCCACAGGCTTTTCAGATATCCCAAAATAATAGCGTAGTCCTGAACTATAAAATTTTCTAAAGAATTGATTGAAAAAAAGCATAAAACTTGCGCTAGCAAATCCTATCTAGAAAAAGCAATCTCCAATTTTCAAAGTAAAGATTTTTAGTTATACGGAATATTCCATAAATTAATCTTGATTTTATTAACGATGATATCTAATAAAATTGAAACAATTGCTTTTCAATTATGTTTTATTTCAAATTCTCCCATTTATTTTTCATTTGCCTACTTTCAGTTTCTCATATTTCTGGAATGTCTCTAAAATATCTTTTGATTCAAATTTGTATTCGTTTCAACTTACAGTTAGGTATAATTATTTTATTTTATAATTTTAGTCCAATTCTTTTGTAAGTGAGCTATGAAAAAATGGTAAATGAGCAAATTTAATTTGGAATTTGAATAGAATTGTGGGAAAATTATAAAATAATCCGAATCCTAAATTTGAGTATTCTAAAATTATTATTTATCATGTAATAGCTAGCTTCCTTGTTCTTTGTGCACTATGGAATAGTTTGACTATGTCTACTCAATATTCGCCATTGGCATTTCTTGCCCATTATCAACCGCTCTAATCTTTTACAGTTTTGTAAAACATCACAAGCCAATTCAATTTCCAAAAGTTTAAAAAATAATTTGTTTTATTAAAACACTCAATCCAATTTAAATCTCTCGCATAATATTAATAAAATAGTGGCTAAATTAATCAAAATAAAGATAAAAAATAGAAAATTGAAATTCAAAAAAAAAACTTCTGAAAACGTCGTGGCAGGAATAATGCCAATATATCTGCAAGCTTCCGTAAGAACAAAAAGGTATACAAAAAGGATTGGTACGATGGCAACAAAGGTAGCGCGAAAATGGAAAAAGGAAGATGGATCTACAAATTGACAACCGACATTAGAGAATGGATACAGAGAAAGCATAGAGGAATGGACTTCCACGTCACACAGTTTTTCATCGGTCATGGATGCTACAATAGCTATCTGCATGAAAGGCACATCTGGGATTCACCGATTTGCCTATATTGTGATTGCGAGGACACCGCGGATCATACCATGTTTGAATGCCTAAAATGGCAACACTAAAGGTACGAATAACTTTGTCAGAAGGTAGATGAAATTGTAAACAATACAAACGTCATAAAGCTGATGACTGAAAAGGAAGAAAACTGGTACAATATCGCGGAATACATCCGGGAGGTCATGACAACCAAGGAAAAGGATGAAAGATTGTAGCAAAATAGAGAAAAGCCCCAAAAGGGCGAAACAAGAATGGGGAAAATAGGAAAAACGTAAGAAAACAAGACAACACCGACGCCAATCAGCGTTAAATCGGAAAGGGCGGTGAAGACATTCTGGGAGGCGGGTACCAAGCTCCTTCGGTCACTGAATATGGGGGGGGGTTTAGTGAGTGTGAAACCCACACTACCACCTAAAAGCATCTGGGCGGTGTCTTTTGAAGATTTCCCCTTTCCAACGCACAATAAAAAAAACTAATTTCTGATAATTTTAAAGTTTTAGAGCCATAATTAGCCCTACAATAAAATACTAACTGCAAAGACAAAAAAATCCATTCATTTTAAATTGAAAACTTGGTGTCCTGTAGTCAAGGGTTAAATACTAATAAAAAGCAGAAATAATTATAGGTTTGTTTTCCCATATTTATTTGCAACCTATTTGGAGGGTGGTTGGATAAAAATTCGAACAGATTCCAAATAACTCCCATCCTAACCTACTTATTATTTCTTAGTCAAAACCAAAACATTAATAAAAACAGGAATATACGAAAAATTACTGGTTTAAAAAAATAGGAGGAGATTAAAATAAAAAATATGTTTGAATAATTATTATTCCATCATCAGATACAGAAGGATAAATGACTTTATTCGTTTGATTATCCTTATTTTGATTTATTCTTCTTTTTTTAATCCATAATTTTTCGTTTCTTCTGGATTTTTAATTCATTATTTGATTTTAGCCAAAAATAAATACAAAAATTGCGGTTAAAATAGAAATGCTAGATAATAAATAATAAAATAAATTAATAATTAAATGAAGAAAGACAGGATGAATTTCAAAATATACTAAAATGCAATGAAGAAAATACAAGGTAAAATTTCAAATGATGAGTCGGGGAGATGCAAAGATGTGCTCATAACTTGGAAATAATACCATTCCACTTTCATTCTTTTCAAAATTTCTATATCGGGGATCGTGCGATTTTAATAAGAATGTTTAGAAAACTTTTCCTGAACACAAATTAAAATTTTTTAGTTGGTTGAAAACAATTTTGATTGTTTTCACCAATTTTAATGTTTAATCTATAATGTTTTGTTTGCTGTCTATGGTAACAATTGAGCAGTTTGGTCGATAACAACTCAGCTTTCAATTTAATTGACACAAAGTAGAATTTTTTCATAAAATGGATAATTTCGATAGTCTTGACATTGTAAGATTATCCGAATTATTGAAACCCAATCGAGGGGATCAGTCGGATTCTGAAGATGAATTACAAGATGTATCATCATCTCAAGGTACTTAAAATAATTTAACCTTTATACAACATAGCAAAACACTTTGAAAATTTTTAGGGTTGACACCTAGCGATGTCGGAAAAAAATCGAATGGAAAAGAAAAGAAACAAAGTGTATACACCAAAATTACAGAACCGAAACCCAAAAATGTTGATGTGTTCCATCCCGATAATGACGGTGCTTACTTTGATGAACAATCCCAATCCTTATCGGAATGGAAAAAAACTCCTCAATGGGAAGTGTCTTACAAACAGCAAGTCACATCAAGTGACGTATTTTTACAGGTACACTTTCTTGTTCTTTTTTTCTCAATAGTAACTTTAAAAATTCAGATGAATGGAAAAAGTACCTCTACGGCAAGTTGTGAAGACATGATTTTGAAAATTCTTCTACCGGAAGAGGACCATCACAACATAGATTTAAAAATAACAAAGAAGAATATTTTACTGGTTTCTTCGAAATATAAACTCGACATGCCGCTTCCTCAGCCTGTCGATCCGAAATTGGGAAATGCTCAGTGGGATAAAGAAAGTGAAAAGCTTATAATAACTTTAAGAATGGATCGCGAATTTGATTACGTAAACTTCTAATTATTATTTTGCTCTCGTGAACTGGATTATGAACGCACGGAATATTATAACTTGTATTTGGACACGAAGAAGAAAATTTTGAACCGTGCAATATTATTTTAAGCTTTATTTTGAAATTTAATTTAACAAAATAAACTTGTTATACCTACCTTTAATATTTTTATTCCATCCTCAGTGAAATACCTTTTTTTACTTGCAGCCAATATTTAAGATATTGTTCAGTACTATATCTTGAACAGTTAACCCAATTTGCAATTATTACACCAACATCAATCAACGTATAGTTTGCTAATGAAATGACCCATTTGCTTAACAACATAATTTATAAATCAATGCCTCCAATTTCACTTAATTGTAACAATTCGATAGTTTAAAAGTTACAGGACACAATGAATACCATCTAATTTTAGACCATAAATTAATTTTTCAGTTTATCCGCTTGCATGATTTTAAATAATTAAAATTTAATATAGCAAATAACTTAGCAAGAGGACTAATTTTCATCAGTCTTGTCCTTGGTGGGCTTTTGCAAGGAGCGAGTGTGGTACTGGAACTTTTAAAAAAATGTAAGTTTAACTTAATTTTTCTGCAAGAATTTATTCATTCGAAATGTGGAAATCGGTTTTCTTTATATTGACCCAACGGAAAACGAAATTTTATTTACGAAAATATTTTTAAGTTAGCATCAATTATATTTTCAAATCGTGACTTGGCCAATAAAAAGTGCGATGGCAGTGTTTAAATAAATTCAAAGAATCGGCAAATTGAATGATTAATTAATTGACCTTTGAATACAATTTGGAAACTTTAAGTTTAAGCGAACTTGTTAAATTATTCATTGATTTACTTTTAGTGTAAAATGTTTCTTAAGTACCATTGCTTATTATACGGAGTTTTGCTGGTAGCTCTTGTGGGTTACTCTTATGAGGAATGGCGTCACGATCGAAGTAAGTTTCAATTTATTTTAAAATAAAAATCATCTCAGATTATAATGTTTTTAGAACCAAGAGTTATGGGCGACAAAATCCCCTACCCCACGTTAATGCCGTACAGAAAACGAATCCAAAAGAGGATTGTTTTATACCACAACTTCTTCAGAACCAAAGTGCTTCCCAGAGCTTCCAACATGTTACGGATGGTGCGTCTAACGATTTCGCTCTTGGCTGCTTAATTTCGTAAAGTAGGTCTAACCTACTCAGTACTTAAATTTAAGGGTAACTCTTTGTCTCCAAAGTGTTTCTTTTTGGAATTATAGCAAAACCTTGTCTTTCTACTCTTTTAGCCTTTTTTGACGATTTGGTTCTTTTCAGAAATGGCACGCAGGGGCTGCTAGATCTGCACAATTATGGGCCGAAAAGTGCATGTTTCTTGTACATGATAACGTTGCTGGAAGACATATAAACAATTATGGATCATGTGGGCAAAATATATTTGTTTCTTCGCATGAGGTACCTTGGTAAGCATAAATCGATTAAGTTAATTTGTCCTCAATTACCGATCGTTATTGTGTATCGCAATGTTATTTATCGATCATATCGACACCCCCAAGGAACAAAGCCGTAACTCATTTTTACCTATTTTGCAGGAGAGCCAATTGAAAGTTTCAAAAAGTTAAAAAAAGCGATAAAAACGCTGAGTTACAACTTTGTTCCACTGATTATCTCTGTAAATATTTGTCGTAAATTAAAATTTTTTTTACCAAAAGAAAGATATTTTTGTCAGGATTACAGTGGTAGTCATAACTCAAATTTGTCGTAACTCGAGTTACGGCTTTGTTCCTTGGGGGTGTCGATATTAACTTAAGCAATAAATTCACCAATCACATTATCGATTCAGAGGTGGACTGGCCACGAGGAGAGTATAGTTAATTCATTTTGGGGTTTGTTATAACGAAAAAAATCGCCGGTAGTATTATGTTCCATTATGTATCCACTATCGTATTTTGCTGAAAGCACAAATCAAGCCCTTATGGCCACAGCTAAATTTGAGTATTGAGGACCTACAAGTACAGCAAATGAAAAACTGAACGACTTTAAAATCTAATCGAGCACAACTCTTTCGTTTTTCCAAAAAATGTTAATTTAATATGTTTTCCTGTGTGCCCGTACACTTAAAGACAATTTTTGACCACGATTTTAGGGTTCCTTATATCATTTCTAGAGGCATTTCTTACATTTGACACTTTATTAACTTTTACGCTGTAGGATTGTTTCAATTTTGGATTCATTTGACTGTGATTTTAAAAAGCCCCCCATATCAGGATGGATAAAAGATACGCTTTTGTGTTCAACGAATTTTAAGGTCTTCTTAAAGCGTGTGCTTTTTGCGGAGTCTTGGTGATATAATATCCAATTACCAGTTGGCGTAATCGCTTCACATCTTTCAGAAGTGGCTTAAACAATTCTCAATTTAATATCCTGAGTTAATTTTCGTTCCATTCAGGAACCAAAATTTTTCGTAACAGTGTCTTTGGTTTCTTCATAAATTTTAGTTTTAAATTATGCTGAATAGCACCTTTAGATTCTTTGAAATGTTTTCCTATATATGATTTTGTGTTGGGGGATTCTTTTTGGGTAGCATTTTCTTTAAATCCGATAATTCATTATTTCTTCGAGTTGGCTTTTTGCCGCTACCTTTCTTTAAGTTTTGGATTTATTTTGCAGAATTCTATATGTTTTTGTAGCTAATGAGTGCATCATCAACATTATCTACTTTATGGATTAGGCCTGTTCCGACTAAAGTCGCCATCGTGCTAGGGGTTTTACCACATCTTTTTTCCCTGTGGGTTTATGGTAAAGCATTTTTCTGGGAATTCTTGAGAAGTCCATTCTTTGTAGGTGCTCTTCCCATTTTTGTCTGCGTTGGTTTATTCTTTCTTGCAGAGGCTTCGTTTTCAACTTTTCCGAACAATTATGTTTATGTTATGTGGTTCTTGTACACCTAATAAGTGTACCTTAAAGCTGGTTCACACTATGCAACTTCTCACGTGACAAGTCATATGACTTCTCATATGACTACGATTTTTACGTTCAGACTATATGATTTTATGTATTATTGAAGTCATAGCTAAAGTCATAAGCAAATAATAGCAAAATAATAAGTGATTTTCAGAATAGAACCGTGTCTATTTTGCTATGACTTCTTGTATGATATTTTTGAATAAACCGCTTTTTTTAAGATTTTAACATTATATGGTTGGTATTTTTAATATTATGGTTAGTAATTCAGATTTGTTTATTCCGTTTATTCTATTTATTAAAATTAATTTGATAATTAAAATTTATTTTTTAAATTTTAATTTAAAATTTTGAAAATTTCAAATTCTTTGAAAATTTATTATTATGGTAAAACGGGTCTTAGTATTATTTAATTGTTATTTTATTTAATTTCTGTTAATCAAAAAATTAGTTTTATAAAAATATTACAATTGATTTTTTAGTATGAATGGACTAAAGAAAGCTTACAACAGCTGATAAGTTGTTATGAGCAGTATCCCTGTTTGTATGACCCAAAAAACAAATTTTATAGCAATAAGCATGCTAGAAACGATGATCAACCACACACTAGAGACTACAAACTGCTATAAACTTAGGTTAATTACAACATTTTTGACAGTAGACAGTATTGTGACAGTTTAAATCATACGAAAAGTCATAAGCAATATTGTATAGTGTGAACTTAAAAGTTGTTGGTCATGTGATATTAGCGTTTCTTATGATTTTAGATATGATTTTTCTTATGATCAAGTCACATGAGAAGTTGCATAGTGTGAACCAGCTTTTACGAAATATAAAAATGCCAATCTTGATACTTTTTTTGCATCACAAAAAAACTTAAATTTTGTTCTAAAAGAATAAAAAATTATGATTTTTTGTTCTTCAGTTAATGCCATGAAAGTCGTATTGTGTATTCTATAAAACAATTTGAATTTTTTTCAAAAAGTAAAGGATATTCGAGAAATTTGAAATTCGTTCAGTTTTTCATTTGAGGTACAACTAACAGGAATATGCCCATTTTTATACCCTTTAAGTTAATAAAAAAAAATTCCCACTTTAAAACCGACGGCACTTTATGTACGTGAAAGACTGATCAAAAATTTTCATATTTTTCATTTCAGGCTATTTGCTATAAAAACATGGTGGTTGGAAAAAGATAATTTTACCTATGGAAGCTCGAATAACGATTTATTAGTAGTTGGACACTACACCCAAATGGTTTGGGCAGCAACCCATGAAGTAGGTTGTGGATTAGCCAAATGTGATAGAATAGGAAACGTAGTGGGCCGAAAATATTTTAGTTACGTTTGCAATTATTGTCCCATGTAAGTTGAAACCAAAAAATGTATTTGATCGCTAAAATAGGTTCTTGAATTTCGAACTTTTCTGTAAGACAGCCAGCGGCTGCACCAAGCCACCCCTGGCTGTGCTCGTTTACTGATTCTTTATTCTTAATCTCTTAATCTTTATTATAGAGTCTTACAAAATAGTCAACTTTATTAAAGTAAGTTCATTTTCACTTTCTTACTAAATTGGAATTTCCGTTTCCTTGTACCGAAAGGAAGTAAGGTTAAATGAAGCATGGACTAACACAAAACACAAAAGATCATTTTGAACATGTTACGCTTTGCTAGATTCCTTATTAAATCACTTAGATTGGACAGGTCATGTTTTGAGATTATTTTTCCTTTTTCTGTTGTGAAATTTAATTGGGACAGCAGTTCCTAAACTACTACTATGAATTTTACAAGCCTTCACTATATTTTTTACTGTGATAGATTTTCGTGTTATTAAGAAAACTAAATTATACGACGATTTTGTTACAATAATTCAAAACACGCACCGCTATGATGATAAGCAAAATTTGCACGGTGTCCTAATTCCATGTTTTATTATGATCATTCCATACAATAGATTTGTGTGTATCCAATAAGCTAACGTTTACCATCAAGTTATCGTATTTTCAGGGGCAATAATCTTGAGAAGATTGGTAAACCGTACAAAAGAGGTAGACCTTGTGGAAGATGTAAGCGGTTTTGTCACGCCAAAAAATTATGTACTAATTCTTGCAACTATGCAAATTATTGGGCAAATTGTCAGGAGCTATTCACCGTTTGGCCGGATTGGTTGTGCCGTACAGACACCGAAAAAGGACAACAACGTTTGGAAGCGTGCAGAGCTACTTGCTTGTGTAAAGCCAAAATACACGATTGATTTAACTTAATTTTTAACCAAACGATTAGTGCCTTTAGTTTTTAAGAAAATGAATTTTATAACTTGCAAAATAAAATAATTTCCAAATAATAAACGAAAAGTTGTTTTATTATTGTGGACTTTAATTGTCAATTATGCACTACGTTCAAAAAATCGTTAATTAAATTAATTTATAAAAAAAAAGGTGCCCATTATACAAGTGCAACTCATTAGAAATCCACCGTTATAAAATATAACCACGCAGCTTTACAATTCCAGTAGGTATTACTTTCACTTCTTACACTCTTCCTTACTTATTATCGCTGATTTATATTTGATTGCCGTTTAATTACGTTCATGTCTGTATAAAATTATAATTACTTGACAAATTAAAACCAAAATAGCTCTTGTTCCAAAAATTTGAATTGTTAAATTTTTTGAATTCATGTAAGAGAACGCGTGGAATTTAATAGATTTAAATTTCCAAATTTAAATTATAGAAATAACAATTAAGGTAATATAAAAAATTTACAGCGATCATTAGACAACAATATCGCAAACTAAAAATTTAACACATTAACATCAATTAAGAGAAATTTTTTTTTAATTAAAAATTTGTTGAAGATAGCTCGTTTTTGTCTTCTAATAGTTTAACATGGGATAGAATTGGCGTTTTACTTGGTTAAATAATGCAGTATCGATATTTTCGGATTATTTAAAACACTTGGAAAATCTATGGTAAAATGAGGAGATTCTAAAAACATTTCTAGGATCTAAATAATAATTATATTTTTAAAATTTTGAACATCTTAAAAACAACTTATTGTAGAAGAAAAAAAGAATTATCATTTTCTATAAAAGTTTTGTCGAAAGTTTAATCCTTTTCCAATTAAATTTAAATTGGTGATTGAGCGTCATTGTTTTATTGTTCATGAGAATATGTTAATAATAAATTTAATATCTTGTTTTGGAATATAATGGAAGGCAGGAAAGCATGATTTAAGAATTAATACTTTGTTATTTATTAATATAACTTGGGTGATTTCTTTAATCGCAATGAACACTTTTATATATAAATTTGGATATTTACATTTTTTGCCAATATAAATAATTTAAATAAATAATTATTGAGTAATAATATGATTATTATACGAAATTTGTAAATAAACAGTAGATATTATCAATTAAAAAAATTGAATTACAAGACATTCTTTAAAAATTGCTGTAAAAATGTAAATACTTTTCTCCTCTTTCAACATCACTCGAGGAATTCAATGTGACAATTTCAAGTTCAACTTCAATTTTTGAAAACGAGAATTAAAGTATCAGTTTTACTCTCGGATGTGTAAATAACAAATTAGTAGCATTTTCATGGACAACAAAACAACGACGCTGACTGAACAATTTAAATTTCATAAACAATGGTGTAACTTTCAAAAAAATATCAAGATATAGATTTTATATAGCAACTGAAATTTCCAACAAAATTGTGTGAAATTTCTTGTTTTGCAATAAATATTTCTTGAGATATATAATTTAACAAGCGAGGACAAAACAACAGTGGCTTAGGACGTATCCCACTTCTAAACTATCGAAGTCGATAAAAATATGCTGCCCAGGACTTTATTATGGGCAATACAATTTTGTACAAAATTGTTTAAATGCATTTTTTTTGCACGGTTGTAGCAGTGTTTCGAATGAATAGTCGTGGTGTACTTTTTTTACACGTAATATCTGAGGCCGATTTTCACATAACATTTGTTTATTATATTTGAAACTGTTTTTGCTATATGCAATACCTCAGGTTTGAGTAAATTAAAAATTAGTTCCATTAAAATCCTGATTTGATAGGGCCCACTAAAAACAATGTAAGCGGAAGAACTTGAATTGCTGGATAACCCAAAAAAACTGTATAGTACTACACCTTAAAAGTAAATACCATTTTTGACTGAAACAATAAAAACTAAATGAAGAGGAATCTAATTAAAAACCTTCCAAAGTTTGTAAACCAAAGAATCGACTTTTTAAACTCCCATCCCTAACTTGACCGATTTAAAAATACTCCTTCCTTGTTATTAAATAAAAGTATAAATTGTAAAAAAGACGGTCACCATACAAAATTGTGTAAAATATTTAAAAAATAATTTAGCACGTAGCGGATTTTAAATTCTTCAGTTTTCTCTCTCGATTGTCTACTCGGTTTTGTCTTCTTAATTTGAAATTCAAATAAAAACATTGTTTACTTCATTAAAGTCGTGTGCTGCATATTAAACGATTAATTAAACACGAGGTTGTACCACCGATCATTTGTTTCCTCTCCAGGTGTTTTCAAGCTAAACGAGATCGTCTTTAAAATCTTCATTGTTGTGATTGAAAATTATTTGTTTACGTTTTCCATACAAAGGATTGGATTAATTAAGGGTGCAAAATTCCACATGTCGATATTTCCTAACGTGACTGGCACGCAAATGAATTCGACCATATTGTCATGCTGTCACGGTCCGCGTTACCATCCGCACAATTACAATGTCATTGCTTCACAGCCACTTGAACTTTTATTCTCAAGCAGACGTTAGTTTTCAATCCTTAGTCAAAATTATATGGCGTACGTAATACCATCATCATCTTTTGTTAGTTTAGTAAACTTACGGGACTTTATTATTTAATAAGACAACTTGGTAGTGTTCTTCTGTGTGTCAACCGAAATGTTTCTTAAAAATTGTGAAATATTTGGATTTTGGTGAAGTGAATTTTATGTGCATGATATGTTCGTACCTACAATGTTACTAACTACGGGTTTTTTGAAAAAATGCGAAAGGGCCCAAGAAGTCACTTCCAGGAGGATATTGAAGGATTACGATGCAATCGAAATGGATTCGTTGGAAATCTTTTCCAACGATTCCGAAAAGGTAATTTTTACAATTTTAATTACTTTGTTGAATATCGAAATTTTGTAGGACCCAGAACCTAAAGTGAAAGCCTCCTCGTCGAACACAAAAAATCCAAAACACCTAAAACGCCTCAATCTTAACGGACTGTGCAAGAACAGACTGGATAACAATTACTACACAGAAGATTTAATTTTGCCGGAAAATTCGATTAAATCTCTTGTGGATCTACAAGTTTTAACGTTACGATCGAACGTTCTTCACGTTTTTCCAGCTTGCGTTCTTCAGCTCAAGTCGCTGATTTGTCTAGACCTAGCCGATAATAATCTTTTGACAATTCCTACCGAAATTAATCAGCTAGCCAAGTGAGTAAATTTGATTAAATTATTTTTTGCGAAATTTAAAAAAATTGATGGTAAAATATAGAAACTTCAATGTACGATATAACTTCCGTTGTTTCTTTCACGGACTCTTGCTCATACGAAACGCATATCATTAAGAAGAACTGAACATGATGGCCAGCTCGTGCTGGTTTCGGTCCGAGGATTCCTAAAAGAAGCACACGCGTATTATCATCAACTTGACACCTCTCCAGTAATAATCCACAGGATATTGTATTTGTATCGATAAATCGGCGTTTTTAATTTGTGGTGAAAATATTTTTGGCCTTGATGTGTCCTGCATGTGCATCCGCTGAAGTGTTTATGTCTACTTTCGTTTTTATTTTTCCAGTTTACAAGAATTAGTGTTGGATCAGAATGTGTTAAGTGTTTTACCAGCAACCTTATGGAGTCTGAAATTTTTCAAAATTTTGAGGGTCGCCTATAACCGCCTCGCGCTGCCTCCAGATAAATTTGCAGACATGAGAGCGTTTGTTTTATCGGTTAGTATTTAACAATTGTTAATTCGATGACCTAATCTAAATTTGTGCTACTTTTTTAATTACGAAATTAACCGTTTAACAATTAACAATTTAACAAGTCGATTTCAAAACATTCCCGTATTTTTTAGGAATCCGACAAAAATACGGAAGACACGCCAACCACCAACGTATTAACGAGTTTAAATTTAAGGGCTAATCGATTGAAAGGCAATATTATTTTAGGGAATTATGGGGTAAGTTCGTTTTAATTAATTATGGCGTAATCAAATAAACATGTTGCTTTATTCCGTAGAAAGTTACTCCGCTTTCTATTATTTGGCCGATAATTTTAACAAAATTAAATTTTCAGAACTTAACCGATTTAGATGTGAGCGAAAACAGCATTGAAACTTTGGATTTAAGTGCAATTGAACACTTACAAACGATACATTGTTCCAGAAATAGTATCATTCTTTTATCGCTGAATGGAAAATCGCTGACGTCTCTAATAGCTGGAAATAACAGTAAGTTGATTTGTTGACAATTCTACAGGATGGTCAATATTATGCAAATTAGTTGTGACTACGTCTTATATTGAACAATCCGTAATTATGTTTGAGTAAATTACTTAGATTAGATTCTTCCTTTTCAAAAACCGTTCAAGAACCACAAACTAACAGGCAGTCAATGGAACACCAGTTTTGGTACCCCTGCTTTTTAAAGTTTTCTGTGTCGCAGTTCAGATTTCACGTTAAACTGTCCAGCTGTTGTAAGGTTTATCCGTAATATTGCCGTAAAATAAGTTTACGTGGTCAATTTTGTCCCATTTCACGATTTTAAAAATTGAAAAAGTATTTGTCTTTGGATACTCATACAAAATAGGGAATACATGAGAAAATCTCATCGTATAGGTGGCCAATCTCACCCCAAATGTTACAGTGTCGTGCTGAGCCTTTTAGAGTGGGAGGAGCAGAGTATTTTGGGGAGCAGCAATTCTTATCGTATCCAAATAATACCAGACCTTTTACTTGGTTATGGTGGGCATGTAACTACACTCATATTAATGCAACAGAATATAAAAGATATCACAAAAAAATAATTTTTGATGTTAACTTTGTTTCAGACAATTGATTGAATTTTCATATTGAAAATATTATAATATTCTAGTAATAAATTACCGATTATAGTTTACATTTTAAAGAACGATATCAAGGGGAATACTATGGAATTGGTCAATCAAACCAATTGATCCAAGTCTTCTCTCCCCCCCCTGCGCTGGGAAGATTTTTAAATACATAAATCATGATTGGAATGCAATCACAAGTAGGTTGAGTGAATTGGGACCAACAATGTATGAAAAAGATTCATGTCAATAATAAACTAAAAGTTTGATACCGAACACAAAGTTTG
The DNA here is from genome assembly GCA_932274525.1 of Podabrus alpinus. Taxonomy (NCBI): domain Eukaryota; kingdom Metazoa; phylum Arthropoda; class Insecta; order Coleoptera; family Cantharidae; genus Podabrus; species Podabrus alpinus. Next base: position 5,365,961 of record OW026451.1, read on the forward strand.
AACACAAAACTTCGAGAGCTTTTATATGGGAGATAAATTTTAATATAACTTCTAAAAGTAGAGATGTTCTACAAGACTGATCAATAATTCGTTAGTCTTTTTACTTGTTGAAATCTTAACTTTGCAGACTACCTACAACAATTTTAACATAATATTATGTAGGTTATGGTTATATTTTGTGACCCTTAAGTTCACAGGGTTCCCACTCCATTTAAAAAAAAAATTACCTGACTTTCCAGGTTTCCCTGACCTTTTCAGTAAATGAATATAATATATTCAGAGGAAAAACTTTTGGAATTTCTTTTGTTTACCCTAAGACTTTTGACACCGAGAAGATTCTGGAATTGTAGTTCCTGCAGAATTCATTCCACTAAAACTCCTCTCCTTACGTCAATTTCCACTGGCACTACTGCCAATTTCTAGTAGCAGAGTAGTGTCAAAGTCAACTGTGGCCAGCCACACAAGTTAAGGATATATTCATAGAGGGCAGGCAATGAAAGGGATCCATATTAAATTAAAATTTAAAAAACAGTATGTTATGCAACTTGAGAATGAAGTGATACTTTTAATCTCGCGTGTGAAGAGTGTACCAAGACGTAGCCCGGCGGAGTCACGGGTACAACCTTCGGGTAAGAGATTAAGAGTTGCATATTATACTATTTTATGCAACGGAGATAGAGAAACAAACAGCAACCCAAACTTCAGATAAACCAAACACGATAAAATACCGAAAATGAACTTTGTAAATAACATTTAGAAAATAAAAGAATATATAAAACTCGAGATTGGAGTGTCTTAATTTATCGCATTACACATACAAAGTATGTTTGTATGTACGTAATTTAATTAGTACAATTATAATATTGCACAATCTAATCTACACCTACGCATTGGAATGTATGCAAACGGATCATTGCATACTTACATATAAATTAAGCAAGATTTTTATAAAACTGTGGGTTACGAATTCTACTCAACGAGAGAATGAAGAAGGTCACGGGTCTCAGAAAAGTCATCACAAAACAGTAGTTTATCTATCTCCGTTGCATAAAATTGTTTTTACATATTAAGCTTTCAGCTGTGTTTATTTCATTGCTTATCTTATCTTTATTATGCTATATCATTTATGACTATCTTTATTGTTTAATTAATTAGTTAATTTTCAATATTAATAATTTCAATAGTTAAAAAATCACAATTTTGAAATTATCTGAAAAGGAAAGCCACTTTCAGCTTTTCAATTTACAACCTAGGAAAAATTATTAAGCTCTTCAAGAATTCAAATTAAGGAGTGATTCTCAGTAGTAGGTAGAAAACTTAACCAAATCTAATGCATCTCTTAATAAAATAGCGAAACAGGAGAAGCAGTAATAATATTTGTCTTTATCCAGGAAATACGGCAGTACTAGAAAAGTAAAACTTACAGTCTGAAGTTGATCAAAGAACAATTTCTCAACAGCTTGTTACTGTGCAGTTCCACCTCGTTTCATTAGTTTATCCAATTACAGCCATATTTTTTACTGCATTATTTGTAGACCCTTTATTTATTTTCTGGTTGAGTTTCGATTTTTTATTCTCATTTTGAGCCTCTCTCGCATTAAATGTTCATAAAAACAATTCTATAGGTCGTGGCAAAAATTGTATCGTTGTTTTCATATTCAAAGGAAAATTTAGTCAATTGTTTCAAAAATGAGAAAGTATACTAAAATTATTAATATTACTATCTATGAACTTTTTACGGGCATAAAATCTAAAAGTAACAGTCGTAAAGCAAAGGTTAACAAGAAATACAGAAGAAAATTTTGCAAATATTAAACTGCCCCAGGTCTAAGATTGGAGGAAAGTGAATCTGCCCCCCCCCCCCAGCTGAGTGGGGCTTGACGAGTTAGACCACAACTAATTTGGTTACCAATATACTGCTGATTCCGGTGAACAGTCCATGCATATGTGGGAAATTCAGATTTATGGTAACATTTTATAAGATCACTTCCTGGTGAAATTTGTTTTCTGCTTCAAAATAGTCAAAAGATTTGGTATATCAAAAATTTTGTAAATTTAAGTTTGTTGTCTTTGATTACAATGGTGAGGCAGACTGCCCGCATTAGGTGTTTTTTTTTCAAAAACGGTTAGTCGTAGAGAATTAGAAAAAAAATGTTGACCACAAAAGTATACTTGAAAATTCGAATGTTGATACTGGCATTCCCCGGAAATGTTGGGATCCTGAAAAGTTTGCTTCAAAATGTCGAAAATTTCAGATTTATCGAAATGATGGTTTTTCAAAAATAAGCAAGTTTTGGAGGAATAAAATTTTATTGCCCGCACTCCTTTCCAGGAATATTCCATTAAATTAAATTGCCATTAAACAATGGCAGAGTTTTTTCAATTTTAAAGTTAAGAAATGATAAAAATGTAAGTTAGAAAATTTGTTGTTGATAAGACTTTGTTTGATATCATTTGCATTGATACATTAATTTTTGTGCACACATTTGTGATAAGATTGTGTTAAAATTTAATTATAGATACTATTAACCTGAATCGAGTTACGTTGTGATTGTTATTGCGTAAATCCACGTAAATCAAAGATTAAAACAATGACATTGTCGAATTTAGCAGCTTTCGACATGAAAGTGGTATTAGGAGAATGTGGAAAAATTACAGAGCCGCTGAACGTCTGCCTCACCCTGTATGGTATCAGATTGACAAACCTTACGAGAGTTTTGGAAACACCTGTTTTAATTCAAAAGGTCAGCGACAGATGGCGCTACTTAATTTGAAGTCACAATAAATTGCTTTATTATTGTAATTCGTGTTTGTATTGATGTTACGGATCTTTAAGAGGTTCCTAATTTATTCCGCCTGCCAATTTAGTAGGGCTATTTGTTAATAACCTTTTGAACTCCACCAGGCGTTCTAAAACTCCGAGAAGTTTTTTTTTAGTACTAAAGTTGACCGAAAAATCGATGTTTGATAATATGATAAACAATCACATTACCAATATTTAGGAATAAATTGTTTAGGGCGTTCCGTTCGCCTTCTAAGGTTGCACAAAATAAATCCAGGAATCCCGAAAGTTTTCCAGTTTTATAGGAACATCAGTAGTTCCCGTTCTCCTCAGCAGAAGAAAAAGAACAATATTCCCTGAGTTTTGCTACGGTAAAAACTTATTTTCATCTAAATTTGATGTTGTTTTCGAATGTTTCTAATAATAATAATCAAGTCTGTATTTATGTAGGTTTCCAATGTAAAAAATTATTTGATCTACTCTGAAATCGCACGAGCACCTCGTTTTTTTTAAATTTATGATTTACTTCAATATTAGGCACCCCGCATTTAATCGAAATTTATTAATTGCATACAAAATCAAAAATATTGTAAACACTTACCTACTACTTGAAGTTGTATGAGCGCCGCGCCGCGCCGACTTGATTTCAGCAACAGGTACTACCTACTATAAAGAAAAGTTTAATTTTACTTTTCTATTAATGTCAAAAATTCACTCTAATTATTATCCTTATCCAAATTTAATAAAACTATTAAACAATCTCAAAAATGTATTAACTTAAAACAAAACATAATCGGTACATAGTACGACGTGTATTATTCAATTTCTTACCTTTGAAATGCAAATAGAATCCATTATTGCCAATAAAGTTTGAATCGACACTTTTAAAGAAAAGAAACTTTGGTAACCAGTAACTAAATGACACCCTAACAATAAAGTTTGTTTATTTCTTTAGTTTTTTGCAAATAACCGGTATTTAGCAACAAAATTCTGAAAAACACGCACAGCTACAACCGGCTTAACATCGCGTCACGAACAAAAGTGACTCAAGTTTGAGTCATTGCGGGGCATCTGGAAGCTGTTGCCATAGTTACAAAACAATTGAACGCGCATCATGCACACTAACTTGATTTTTTAAATTAATTATAATCGGCTTGAATAAATTTATATTTTTAGCAATTTTTAGTAAAATGCATTTATTTGATCATTTCATTCGTTATATATTATTATGATTTTTAAATAACATAAAAATATTAAAAACTTGAAACAATTCTAATATTATATAAAATTATTTTAGTAATTTGTTGAGGATAGGGGTCAAATAAGTTATTATTATATAGCCCAACGGTGGGCAACCTCCGGCCCGCGGGCCAACTCCGGTCCGCGTAAAGTTCTAATCCGGCCCGCGAGATCTTTAGAAGAAATAATAAATAAATATTTTCAAAAACAAAAATTTTAAAGAAAAGGATTAGGTTAGTACCTAACATAAGGAAAAAGGAGAGATCTACAGTTTAATTTTCGATATAATTCGTCTTATTTAAATTAAATTAAAAAGTATTGTAAAAAGTAAATTGAAAAGTACACTAGACCCTCCATGTACGCGAGTTCGATGTACGCGAATTCAGAATAACGCGAATTAGATTTTGATACCTGAATTTTTTATACGCGAAGCAAAATTCCCTTTAACGCGAATTAAGTTTTCGCGTATTATTAAAATAACTAGGTGGCACAGTCGGCCTACCGGCCGCCTTTAGCCATCTAGACCAGGGCTTCTTAAACTTTTTTATATAGCGACCCCCTTCAAGCTTAGGAAATTTTAAACGACCCCCTCCATATAGGGACGCGCATGAATGGATTATCGAGATTCCTTAAAGGAAGGCAGGCTACTCAAAATCAACTTTCAATGTAAATAAAATAAGGATTAAAGAATACGTACCCATTCATTTCACATATATATAATTGGAAACGTTGACGGGATATCGGTCGTAATAAAACACAATAAATAGAATGACATAAAACTATATATATATTTATTCAATAGAAAAAATAAACTTTTGTAACAATTTTTTTATAAGAAAACATAAAACTATATCTATATATTCAATAGAAAAAATAAACTTTTGTAACAATTTTTTTAATAAAAACATATTATTAACATCAAACAATATTAATGTGACGGATGTGATTGTTTATTTTTACACAAATAATTAAATCTAGGCTCAATTTGAGTTATTGCAGATCGTAATAAATTTTCAACGTTTATTAAAGTTGAACGGTATTTTGATTTTATGTAAGTTAATGTGGAAAAGGCTGATTCACATAAATATGTTGTACAAAATGGCAGTAATTTATTCATTGCCATTTCCGATAGTAGGGGATATTCTGATTTGATTTCTATCCAAAATTCATGCACAGGCACTTGAGAAAATCTGAGTCGCAAGGTAGTATCACTTGTTAATTCGGCAAATTCTTCTTGTGCTTTGAGGTTTAAAAAATTAATTTCTTCCATTTCAATTGAAAATGGATTGCAAATCCATTGTTGTGTATCGATATCATTGGGAAAATACCTATGCATGTTAACTTCCATATCCTTCAAATGATTAACTATAATTTTTGTAATAGGAGTATCTTTTTTTGAAATATTGTTACTAATTATATACTCGTCAGTAAATGGAAACATTTCGAGCGATCCACTTTCCACTCTGTTCTTCCATATAAGAATTTTTTTAACAAAAGCCTCAAGTTTATTTTTTAACATAAACATATTAACGCAGACTCCCTGCATTGATAAATTCATATCATTGATTTTATCAAAAATATCTGCCAAATAGCATAGCTTGAGAAGCCATAAATTATCGTGAAAATAATCGGCCAAATTAGAATTTTGCTCTGTTAGAAATATAAGAACTTCATCTTTTAAAGTTAATAATCGTTTCAAACTTCGACCTCTTGATAGCCACCTAACTTCAGCATGTAGCAATAAACTTGTATAATCCGAATCCATATCAATGCACAAATTTTTAAACAATCGACTATTAAGTGCTCGACTTTTAATAAAGTTAATGATTTTGACTGCATCAAAAAACACAGTGTTTAATTCTGGTGCAATTTTTTTAACAACAAGTGCCTCTCGGTGAATCATACAATGTGTAAATGTAATATGATCATTTCCAGCTTTAACAAATGCTGTAAAACCAAGATCTTGTCCGGTCATTGCTGCAGCACCGTCCGTGCACACACCAACACAATTTTTCCAATTTAATCCTTCTTTTTCAAAAAACTCATTTACTTTTTTATATATATCTTTTCCACGAGTATGACCTTCCAGAGGACGACAAAACAGTATATCTTCATGAATGCTTCCCTCATAAATATATCTTACAAAAAGTAACAACTGTGCTATTTTTGAAATGTCTGTCGACTCGTCCAGTTGTATTGCAAACTTTGAGCTGTCTTTAAGCCTCATAAGAAGCTGTTGAAATTGATCATTGCTAATGTCTGAAATTCTTTTGGACACAGTGTCATTTGATAATGGAATTTTACTAATTTCAGCAGCATACTGTTTTCCATGAACAATTTCAGACATTCTTATAGCTGCAGGTAGTAAAAGTTGCTCTCCAATAGTAAAAGGCTTTTTCGTTTTTGCTATCAAATACGAAACTTCATACGATGCCAATAGATATTTATCATTCAAAGTAACATACTTCTCCAAAGTGTTCTTTTCTTTATTTGATGTTTGCAAAAGACGCTCAAAATATTCTATTGGCTTTTTTGATAACGTTGCATGTTTAGTATTCAAATGTCGTTGCAGTTTTGACGGTTTCATGCTTTCTGCAGCCAAAACTTCTTTGCAAATTAAGCACACTGGTTGTTCTTCATTGTTGTGAGAAGAGCATGTGAAGCCATACTGCAAATATGATTCGTCATATTTTCTTTTTTTTGTTTTGCTAGAAGTCGGATTTGAAGCACTGCAACTTGGTTGTGACGGCGTGGCAGACTTATTAGTTGGAATTTTAAATAGCCATTTATCCATGATGGTTAAATAATAATAAATAATTAAACAAAATGTAGTTGAACTTTAACGTAATAATTAAAAACACCAACTGAAAACTACACAGTAAATACACACATGTCACTACGAAGACAAAGCTGAGTCCAAACTGAAGTACAAACAGAAAAATAACTACACTCGAATCTTTACCAGTGCAATGACAACAAATTACGATCAGATCAACCCCGACGCATGGCGTGTTCAAAGTGTGCAGCGCACAAAGGCACCGTATCACAAAGACGCCGAAAAAGAAGCTTTCATTTAATTTTTTTTATTATTCTTTCATAAAAATAATATGCCGATTCGCCTAGCCTAGCTTGATTATGCTTCCGTATTGTATGTGTAAGCTGTAAGGCGACGCGGCGTCTGGGTACTTATAATCACTAAGTTATCTTGCAAACATTGGCGCCGGCGGCCAGACATCAATGTCGAACGTTCAGTTGAAAATCGAGGAGCGCGTTGTATTTATTATTTTAAATGCTACTTCCATATTTTCATTTATAGGCCCTACATAACAGTTTTGCATTGCCACTTTTTTCAAAAAATAGTTATAATAAAACTACAATAGTATTTTGTATGATTTTTATTTGTATTTATATTTGTACGTAGTGTGTATACTAATTTTAAAATTTTATTTATAATGATTGAAAAGTATCAGATCTTTGCGACCCCCTTTCAGTAGTCTCGCGACCCCCAGGGGGGTCGCGACCCACAGTTTAAGAAGCCCTGATCTAGACCGTGTCGGATGTGGTTGTTCGGCCTTCGGCCTCACTACAAGGTTCTAAAGTAGCCTATGTTTTTCGTAGCGTTGTAAATATCGTAACTTCTACACCAAATTTGGTTAAGATTGGTCAAATAGAAACGTAAAGCACGTGCACGCGTATTTGCATTGTCGATCGGTTGACAGCTTGACAGCATTCATTATTGTTTTTTAAGTTGATTTTGAGTAGCCTGCCTTCCTTTAAGGAATCTCGATAATCCATTCATGCGCGTCCCATAGGGACGCGCATGAATGGATTATCGAGATTCCTTAAAGGAAGGCAGGCTACTCAAAATCAACTTTCCTTTCCTTTGCGAATTTGTTTCTTTGTAATTTGTTATAAATGATAAGAGAAATAAATATAGTACTTAATTAACTTTGTTATAAATATTATTGTTTTTATATTTTCAGAAAAAAATACAAGTAACAAAAATGTGTCCATTAACTATACTAAGGCCCGCGGACGAAACGTAAATATTATTCCGGCCCCTGTTATACAAAAGGTTGCCCACCCCTGATTTAGCCCATACTAACAAATTACACTAAAACTACTTATTATGAAATATCTAACTAAAATAATTATTATATTTACCTACGTGAATTAAAAAAGAAGTGCTTTTTAAGATTAAGATCAAGCCTACTAGTTGACAATTTGATCGAAAGATGTCCTTTGCTATATGACATGAAATATATGACGTAAATTAGGAAATTTATAATTAAATTAGTGTCAAACGTTTGAGCAAACCACGGGAATAGAAACTCCTTGGAGCTTAAACGATTCTCGATCGATCGACACCAATTTTGTAAAAAAGATTGCGATTGCACGGGGGGGGGGCAACGTTTCTACCTCTCCAAACTTTTTGCTCGTGATGCGTGTGGTTCAAACAATGTGAATGGAAGCTCTTTGAAGCTCAAACGCAACTCAAGCACTTTACACTAATTATAAGGGGGGGGGGGAGACGAAATGTACCTATAATAAATGACTGTACCTTTGCATTTTTGATCTTCTGTATCATATGGCTATTACTCAATGCATTAAAACTTTGTGTAATGTAAAATTGTATTGAACAACTTTCTCTATCAAAGTCCACATGACGTCTAAGTAATCTACCGTCTGTTCAGCCTCTTTTCGAGGTTGATATTTCTTTTGTATATTATTCAATTGCTTTATTTTTGTCTGTTATCAATATATTCCCAGTTAATCTGTAGGCATAATATATTTATTTCTCACTTTTAGGACTGAGAAGTGTCGTGGTGATGTCGATACCAGCATGCTTGAAGCACGTAGATGTGTCATACAACGAATTGGAGAGATTACCCGATTGGCTATCCAACTGTCAACAACTGAGATCGTTATTCGCCAGCAACAACCGCTTAAAGTCCCTACCAGACCATTTATTTTGCAACGACATTCCATATCTTCACACTCTACAATTGGCATACAACCAACTGCAAATGCTTCCATCAATCCAAAGAAAAATACCCATCCAAGAAATGTTCCTGCAAAACAACAGCCTATCAAGTTTATCGGACGATTTTTTCAAATTTCTAAACGACATCAAAGTTCTGAATATCTCAAACAACAGACTATGCGACTTACCAAAACCAGATGGTATATTAAAATTGGAAAAGCTATTTATTACTGCAAACTGTTTAACCGACAACTCTTTCGAAAGAATTGCCCCGTATTGTCGAAACCTTAAAATTCTCCACGCGGCTTACAACAATTTTACGTCACTATCCTCAACCTGTATGTCGTATTGGACTGAAATCGAAGAGCTAGTTTTATCCGGAAACAAACTTCTGAGACTTCCGGAAAATATCGGAACCCTACAACATTTAGCAGTTTTAAGAGTTCACTCCAACTTATTACAAGCTTGCCCCACGTTATCAAATTTGACATCCCTGCGTGTGTTAGATTTGGCACACAATCAATTGGATAAAATAAATTTATCAATATTGATTCCACCAAATCTAAAATTTCTGGACTTGTCTTGCAATTTAAAACTTCACGTCGATTCGCAGCAATTTCATAATTATCGCTCTCAACGACCGATGAGTTTGGTCGACGTTTCCGGCAAAAATCGAACTAGTTTGCCGTTAACTCCATCACCTTATTGCGAAAGCGATTTAACTGAATCCAGTTGGAGTGCTGGTTTTTCGGAAACCTCTGGATCGAAACAAAAATTGTATATTTCACAAATTCGATTACCTGCGTTTTGTAACACCGAAGGTCTGTTTGGAATGTTTGATGGAGAAAATAATAATGACATTCCCATTGCAACGGATAAGGTTGTCCCTAGGATATTGTTGGAAGAACGGACGGTGAAAGAAACTGCTAGTAATTACATGAAGTATACCTTGTTGTCAACTTATAAAGAATTAAGAGATAAAGGTCAAAAACCTGGAATGAGCGCAATCGTGGTTCATATTTTGAAATCAAAACAGACGGTCGATTTTTCTTTTTGTGGAGGTATAAAACGCTACGTAATGAGAATTTCGAGCGTTGGAGAAATTAGGATTGTGTTGGGACGAAATGTGGGGCCAATTAAGTTACTACCGTCGAAACCAAAACGAGAAGTTAGAAGTAATCCACAACTCCAATCCATAATTCCAGATCCTGAAGTGATAGATCTGCAGTTAGATGATAAAGACGAATACATGATTATTGCTAATAAAAACCTATGGGATGTGATGAGTCCTGAAAACGCAATTAGGGAAGTGAGTCTTCAACCAAACGTGATTTTAGCAGCAAAACGATTACAGGATTTGGCGCAAAGCTACGGTGCGGAAGAAAATTTAAGTATAATAGTTGTTAGGTTTAATTTAATCAGTTCGGATGTGGATCTCTTGATGCGAGAGTTAAGGCAAACGATTAAGAAGAATAAGTACCAAAGTGAGAGTGGAATTTCTAATGCTAGTACTTGTCAACCTGGGTGTTGCTGTGAAGTTTTAAATGTAGCTTGCACTAGTTGCTTGGAAAAAATTCCAGTTCCTCCGCCGATGATGAATAATAACGAAGATAGATCGTCTCCTAGTGGTCAAAGTGATCACGCGTGTAGCGATTGCAATTCTTCTGCTAAAATGTTTATTCATCAACTTAACAAACAGAATGATGCTCGGTCTGTGAGAAGTTTGTCCTCTTCTCATTACGAAGCAGCCGAAGTGAAAGCTTCTCCAGAACGACGTAGTTATCGTGGTGTTGCAAGAGCGGTGAAGGCCCGAAAGGAAGAAGAAAGGTCTCGCGAGGATTCTGATTCCGCGTTATCCGAAGAGCAGTTTAAGTGCTGGGAATATATGTTGGAGCAAAATACTCAGATGCTGTTTGATAAAGAATTAAACACTTTGAATAAGAGTGGAAGGAGATCACAGTTTTCTGTAAAAAATTCGACTCTATCGAGAAGTAGTCCGCATTTGGTGGACACCAGTGGATCTCAGACACCTTTCTTATCTCGGCAGTTTGGAAGTACGAGGTCGTTCAATCCGTTGAGTTCCAAACCCATCTCTCGCTTTACTCCAGATAAAAAACAGTTGGTAGGAGGGCCACATGCTGCCTATTTTGGAAGCCTACAAAGACTGATGCCTTATAACCTTGAGTATGATTTTGCCGTTATGCAGGAAAGAGGGTTAGCGGATTCTTTGGATTTAGATAGAATGCACCAATATTGGGGAGTAACAACCACCGAACTTTAATTGTATTTATTTCGTGTAAAATAATGTAATTTGTAAAGTAATTGCTACAATAGTAAAGTGTTAAATGTACAAATAGATTTAGGAAAATATATTTTTGTTTACACATCTAGAGAATTTCATTTTCTGTATTGGCTGCATGTTTACCTTTCGTCCAGATGAGTAGGGAGTAAAATTCATAATCCCACACTGCGTCATATTTCGAATTTTGAAGAGGGGCTAGGCTGACCAAATAACAAATCATGGCTGGCCGATTAATAAAATTTACCAAAATATGTTTTTCAAGTTGGCATGGAAATATAAATAAGAGTTGTAAAAAATTTACAGTACTTATTTGGTCATTGTTTTGGAGTTATATTTTGGTCGGAGTTTTTTCCGTTTTCTTTCATAGAAACATGAAGCGGCCTTTAAAAACCCCTACAGAGGTAGAATTGACATTTAAGAAGAAAACTGGTCAAATCAAATGTAAAACTAAACAAAACGCATTTTTCAAATTTCTACATGAATACAGAACCCAAGTTACCGGGAAGAAGGCTAAAGAAATCGTAAAAGAAGGAAGTGCCATTTGGAGGAAAATGAGCGAATCTGAAAAAGAACAATATCGTGAAATGAAATGAAAACTTGCACTTTTTTGTAGTCGACTATATTTTTTGTGATATGTCATTTTCAGAAATAAATAAAATTTAATAAATTCAGAATTTCGGTTTTTTAATTTCAATTAAGGAGGAATAATCTCAAAAGGATCACTTGAGATCCAAACGCTGACCAATATACCTTAATTTATGTGATTTTAGAGCACAAGTTGATAACATTTTGAAGAAAAGGAAACAAACATTTTGGGTTTCTAGAGACAGAAAGGCAGCACTCGTAATTCCGTTAAGGGTTTTTATATAACTTTGGTTTTACCAACAAACTGGATAATAATTTTCATACTTGATGAAACAAAGCCAATAACGCTAAATTCTCAGTTCATCTTGACAATATGTGCGGCCTATAAGCAGGGCCGTAGCTAGGGGGGGGCGGTGGGGGCGGACCGCCCCGGGTGCCACCCGCCTGGGGGTGACACCCGACCCCAAATTAACAAAAAAAAAGGTCATCAGCCGGCATCTCACCCACCTGCCTGGGGGTGACACCCGACCCTCCCATGCCTCATAGCTGTTTCCTTAAGTGCAACCCCTAAAATAAAAAGGTCATCAGCCTTAGGCGGGGGTGAAACCCATTAAATCCGCACCGGGTGTCACCCATGCTAGCTACGCCACTGCTATAAGGCGCACATTAACTCTTTACATTGGAAAATAAATTAATCAATCAGGAAAAACTTCAGATTTGTTTGATAACTTTGGAGGTTTACTACCCCTTTACTACTCAAGACTTTAATCAAGCAGGCAGAAGTCCCCTTGGTAATTTTGTTGGCAAAACAAAACAAAAATATTTTGTTAATAATTAATCAAGATACTTTCTTCCAATGAGGAATACATCTGGAGTTCCATATTAAATTTACAAAAAAGTCAATGCAATTTGAAATAATTATATTTATTTTAACTTCCCCTTTAAATTCATTTGAAATCTCTTCAAGCTTAGAAGGATCACATACAATTGCAGTTCTCACCTTTGTAGGATCAATGAGAGCCTCGCAGTACTTATGAGCAACTTTATTAAAGATCTTTCACCGAAATCTCTTTGCCTAATCGTAATTAGGCTTACAATCAGAATTATGAAAATCTTCTTTTTCTTTAAATTTCTGGAGATCTGTTTATCTGTTTTGCTACCAATTTTTTCAAATTAGTTTAATGAGGATAATTAATGTTTACATCTTAGGTAGCTTGCTAATATGGCCTTCGATGTGCCTATACCCTGTTTTTTTTATTGTTATGAAGGCTTTACGGGCCCGGTCAAGAAATTTTTACGCTTAAACCCGAAATACGCTCCAGAACGACGTAGTTATCGTGGTGTTGCAAGAGCGGTGAAGGCCCGAAAGGAAGAAGAAAGGTCTCGCGAGGATTCTGATTCCGCGTTATCCGAAGAGCAGTTTAAGTGCTGGGAATATATGTTGGAGCAAAATACTCAGATGCTGTTTGATAAAGAATTAAACACTTTGAATAAGAGTGGAAGGCGATCGCAGTTTTCTGTAAAAAATTCGACTCTATCGAGAAGTAGTCCGCATTTGGTGGACACCAGTGGATCTCAGACACCTTTCTTATCTCGGCAGTTCGGAAGTACGAGATCGTTCAATCCGTTGAGTTCCAAACCCATCTCTCGCTTTACTCCAGATAAAAAACAGTTGGTAGGAGGGCCACATGCTGCCTATTTTGGAAGCCTACAAAGACTGATGCCTTATAACCTTGAATATGATTTTGCCGTTATGCAGGAAAGAGGGTTAGCGGATTCTTTGGATTTAGATAGAATGCATCAATATTGGGGAGTAACAACCACCGAACTTTAATTGTATTTATATCGTGTAAAATAATGTAATTTGTAAAGTAATTGCTACAATAGTAAAGTGTTAAATGTACAAATAGATTTAGGAAAATATATTTTTGTTTACACATCTAGAGAATTTCATTTTCTATATTGGCTGCATGTTTACCTTTCGTCCAGATGAATAGGGAGTAAAATTCATAATCCCACACTGCGCCATATTTCGAATTTTGAAGAGGGGCTAGGGTGACAAAATAACAAATCATGGCTGGCCGATTAATAAAATTTACCAAAATATGTTTTTCAAGTTGGCATGGAAATATAAATAAGAGTTGTCAAAAATTTACAGTAGAAACATGAAGCGGCCTTTAAAAACCCCCACAGAGGCAGAATCGACATTTAAGAAGAAAACTGGTAAAACTAAACAAAACGCATTTTTCAAATTTCTACGTGAATACAGAACTCAAGTTACCGGGAAGAAGGCTAAAGAAATCGTAAAAGAAGGAAGTGCCATTTGGAGGAAAATGAGCGAATCTGAAAAGGAAAAATATCGTAAAATGAAATGAAAACTTGCACTTTTTTGTAGTCGACTATATTTTTTGTGATATATTTATGTCATTTTCAGAAATAAATAAACTTTAATAAATTCAGAATTTCGTTTTTTTAATTTCAATTAAGGAGGAAAAATCTCAAAATGAGCACTTGAGATCCAAACGCTGACCAATATACCTTAATTTATGTGATTTTAGAGCACAAGTTGATAACATTTTGAAGAAAAGGAAACAAACATTTTGGGTTTCTAGAGACAGAAAGGCAGCACTCGTCATTCCGTTAAGGGTTTTTATATAACTTTGGTTTTACCAACAAACTGGATAATAATTTTCATACTTGATGAAACAAAGCCAATAAAGCTAAATTCTCAGTTCATCTTGACAATATTATGTGCGGCCTATAAGCAGTGGCGTAGCTAGGGGGGCGGTGGGGGCGGACCGCCCCGGGTGCCACCCGTCTGGGGGTGACACCCGACCCTCCATGCCTCATAGCTGTTTCCTTAAGTGCAACCCCTAAAATAAAAAGGTCATCAGCCTTAGGCGAGGGTGAAACCCATTAAATCCGCACCGTGTGTCACCCATGCTAGCTACGCCACTGCTATAAGGCGCACATTAACTCTTTACATTGGAAAATAAATTAATCAATCAGGAAAAACTTCAGATTTGTTTGATAACTTTGGAGGTTTACTACCCCTTTAATACTCAAGACTTTAATCAAGCAGGCAGAAGTCCCCTTGGTAATTTTATTGGCAAAACAAAAAAAAATAATATTTTGTTTATAATTAATCAAGATACTTTCTTCCAATGAGGAATACATCTGGATTTCCATATTAAATTTACAAAAAAGTCAATGCAATTTGTAAAATTTTAGAAGGATCACATACAATTGCAGTTCTCACCTTTGTAGGATCAATGAGAGCCTCGCAGTACTTATGAGCAACTTTATTAAAGATCTTTCACCGAAATCGCTTTGCCTAATCGTAATTAGGCTTACAATCAGAATTATGAAAATCTTCTTTTTCTTTAAATTTCTGGAGATCTGTTTATCTGTTTTGCTACCAATTTTTTCAAATTAGTTTTATGAGGATAATTAATGTTTACATCTTAGGTAGCTTGCTAATATGGCCTTCGATGTGCCTATACCCTGTTTTTTTTATTGTTATGAAGGCTTTACGGGCCCGGTCAAGAAATTTTTACGCTCAAACCCGAAATACGCTCCAGAACGACGTAGTTATCGTGGTGTTGCAAGAGCGGTGAAGGCCCGAAAGGAAGACAAAGATCTCGCTAGGATTCTGATTCCGCGTTATCCGAAGAGCAATTTAAGTGCTGGGAATATATGTTGGAGCAAAATACTCAGATGCTGTTTGATAAAGAATTAAACACTTTGAATAAGAGTGGAAGGAGATCGCAGTTTTCTGTAAAAAATTCGACTCTATCGAGAAGTAGTCCGCATTTGGTGAACACTAGTGGATCTCAGACACCTTTCTTATCTCGGCAGTTCGGAAGTACGAGATCGTTCAATCCGTTGAGTTCCAAACCCATTTCTCGCTTTACTCCAGATAAAAAACAGTTGGTAGGAGGGCCACATGCTGCCTATTTTGGAAGCCTACAAAGACTGATGCCTTATAACCTTGAATATGATTTTGCCGTTATGCAGGAAAGAGGGTTAGCGGATTCTTTGGATTTAGATAGAATGCATCAATATTGGGGAGTAACAACCACCGAACTTTAATTGTATTTATTTCGTGTAAAATAATGTAATTTGTAAAGTAATTGCTACAATAGTAAAGTGTTAAATGTACAAATAGATTTAGGAAAATATATTTTTGTTTACACATCTAGAGAATTTCATTTTCTATATTGGCTGCATGTTTACCTTTCGTCCAGATGAGTAGGGAGTAAAATTCATAATCCCACACTGCGCCATATTTCGAATTTTGAAGAGGGGCTAGGGTGACCAAATAACAAATCATGGCTGGCCGATTAATAAAATTTACCAAAATATGTTTTTCAAGTTGGCATGGAAATATAAATAAGAGTTGTCAAAAATTTACAGTAGAAACATGAAGCGGCCTTTAAAAACCCCCACAGAGGCAGAATCGACATTTAAGAAGAAAACTGGTAAAACTAAACAAAACGCATTTTTCAAATTTCTACGTGAATACAGAACCCAAGTTACCGGGAAGAAGGCTAAAGAAATCGTAAAAGAAGGAAGTGCCATTTGGAGGAAAATGAGCGAATCTGAAAAGGAAAAATATCGTAAAATGAAATGAAAACTTGCACTTTTTTGTAGTCGACTATATTTTTTGTGATATATTTATGTCATTTTCAGAAATAAATAAAATTTAATAAATTCAGAATTTCGGTTTTTTAATTTCAATTAAGGAGGAAAAATCTCAAAATGAGCACTTGAGATCCAAACGCTGACCAATATACCTTAATTTATGTGATTTTAGAGCACAAGTTGATAACATTTTGAAGAAAAGGAAACAAACATTTTGGGTTTCTAGACACAGAAAGGCAGCACTCGTCATTCCTTTGAGGGTTTTTATATAACTTTGGTTTTACCAACAAACTGGATAATAATTTTCATACTTGATGAAACAAAGCCAATAAAGCTAAATTCTCAGTTCATCTTGACAATATGTGCGGCCTATAAGGCGCACATTAACTCTTTGCATTGGAAAATAAATTAATCAATCAGGAAAAACTTCAGATTTGTTTGATAACTTTGGAGGTTTACTACCCCTTTAATACTCAAGACTTTAATCAAGCATGCAGAAGTCCCCTTGGTAATTTTGTTGGCAAAACAAAAAAAAATAATATTTTGTTTATAATTAATCAAGATACTTTCTTCCAATGAGGAATACATCTGGAGTTCCATATTAAATTTACAAAAAAGTCAATGCAATTTGAAATAATTATTTTAATTTTAACTTCCCCTTTAAATTCATTTGAAATCTCTTCAAGCTTAGAAGGATCACATACAATTGCAGTTCTCACCTATGTATAGGATCAATGAGAGCCTCGAAGTACTTATGACCAACTTTATTAAAGATCTTTCACCGAAATCTCTTTGCCTAATCGTAATTAGGCTTACAATCAGAATTATGAAAATCTTCTTTTTCTTTAAATTTCTGGAGATCTGTTTATCTGTTTTGCTACCAATTTTTTCAAATTAGTTTTATGAGGATAATTAATGTTTACATCTTAGGTAGCTTGCTAATATGGCATTCGATGTGCCTATACCCTGTTTTTTTATTGTTATGAAGGCTTTAATAATAATAAAAATAATAATAATCTTTATTAGGTTACTAAGTACAAAATTAATTTACATCAGTCCTAAATGGTGGAGATCAGCAGTTGCTGGTTTTCATCTCAATTCAATTTGGAAGAATTCGTCCTCATCATATAGCGCACTTTCATTTAGTGTTTTCTTCATTTCACTTTTAAATTTCCTAGTCGGAAGATTTTTGATTCGTTTTGATTCATTTTGATTGAACATTTTGATTCATTTACGTGCCCGGTCAAGAAATTTTTACGCTCAAACCCGGAATAGAACCGGGAAACCCTACGTTAACAGTTGACAGCCGTCATTAAGAAAATAAGACAACAAAATAAATTCTTCATTCATTATTACTCCGCATACTAAGCCACTCTTGGCAGTTCTCAAAAGAGTTAGATTCCAGGTTTGTTAAGGATTTGAGGTAGGGGCACTCAAAGCCAAAATTTGATCAGGGGCTTCATTTTGTGACCTTATTTTTTTTCATTCAAAAACTCACTGAAAAGGCCTACTCAATGTCTTCATTTCATAAAAAAATAGTGCCTGTCAGTGATGCGGTTCGGTCAGTAGAAATAATTTATGGAAGTTCTACAAGCCAAATTTGACTTTTTGAAGGGCTGTACAATGTAAAGGGGCAACTTTAGGACCAAACAAAAATACGGGCCTGTTTATTTGGATTAACTTAGAAGTATACCAAATTTGAGCAAAATCGAAGAAGGACATGAAAATATGATGGTTGATTTGATTATGGAATGACCCCTAAGCAGTTCATACCTACCACACTTAACAGGAAAATGTAGTTTGGGAGGCTTAATAATTTCCATACTGGTGTGGCGTGTAAACTGCAAAAAATAGCCCAGTAATAAGGAATTCTAAAACAGGATTCTTACTCTTTCTGCTTTCCTATCAGATTAAGGTGTAATGAGAGATTTAATTATATATTTGTAATTTAAATATAAAACCATTAATTTAGTCGAAAAAAACCAGGTGAAGTGATTAAAGTTTAATGGTTATATTTTGCAATAGATCGCGACCCCACCCTTCTCCGGAAGTTTCAGTCCGAGTCCTGATGTGGAAAACTTTGGGACTGTTTTCCAAAGCCAGGCTAAGAGTTTAAGCAAAAAAATTGCATTTATAAGTTATTTCCAGGTAGACCCCGTTTTCGGGATATAACTGTTATTGTCATAATTATTATAGCCTAAAGTTATGTCGCAATCCTAGGTTTTTTTTGGCTACTGCATGTACATAGACTAATAATGCAAAACATTTTAAGACAAAACGTTTTTTTTTTTCATTAAAATGCATTTTGTTTTATCTAAAAACATGATAAAACAAAATGTTGTCGAACAAAATGTTTTGTTTTGTCTTAAAGCATTTTGTTTTGTCTTAAAACGTTTTACTTGATCTGCAAACAAACTGATTAAAGCAAATCTGAAATCTTGATTTGAAAACAAATTGATTAAAGAAAATATAAGTTTGTTTTCAAATTAAGCAAAACGTTTTAAGAGAAAACAAAACATTTTGTTTGACAATGTTTTGTTTTATCATGGTTTTAGATAAAACACAATGTTTTGTCTTAAAACGTTTTGCTTTATCAATCTGCATGCAGCCTAAAGCCTATTTTCGGTGTCTTGTTTCTAATATGGCGTCGAACGAAGGCTTTGTAGAATGGTGCAAACATAGGCATAGTGATCATCATTTTAACTGAATCATAATAGTTGAAACTTCTCAAAAATTAGTTTCTACTATCCTTTGTGTGCCTTTTTGTATTAGCCATAAAATTTCCACAACTTCTCACGATACTTCAGTTATTTATTCGGTTTTTAGAAAAACTGCCAGGTGCCTGTCGATTAGTTTCATTTATAACACTGTAGATTAGGAAAACAGAAATCTGCAGCGCTTCCTAGGGGAAGATGTAACTCAAAAATGTCCTGCTGGAAGGCATTTGCCAAATTCAGGATGACGCGTTAATTTGTTAACACTTTTGAAAAGCTTGGTAAAGTGAATAAATCAGTAGTGAAATTAGTTAGGAAGTCGAAAGGATTATTTCCCGGTTATATCTACCACAGAACATACTTAAAAATATATTCAATGTTTGCTGGATCTTGTTTAAACAAAGGCAAGTCGGAGGTAAGAATCTACCTCCAACCAGGGGTCAATCTGGAACCAGCAATTCTTCGGGCACACTATAAAATCATGTAAGAGTATAAAGACAACAAACCTTCCCTGAGCTTCCAGAGATAACCGATGTGGTTGAAATGTTGATGAAGATGGCAGTTATTCTCCAGTTCTGTTTGTTATCTTTTGCTGCAATTGGCCATCTACATAGAACTAACTAACTGTTCAAAAAGATAAGTGTCGGACAGCCTGTAAATGTGAAGCAGAGGAAAACAGGTGTGAAAATTTTCCCACAGATAACAGCATACTGCTTGATAATTTAAGTGATTTGAAGGACATCTCAAATAATATCGATCCGATTTTTAATTAATTCAATTAAATATTATGTTAAAATATTAAATTAATTGAAATAAAATTTTTTTAACCCCTGAAAGTTCCGTAGTATAACAGGATACTACTGTAAAAGGCAGTGGCTAGGTGTCGAAGAAGATATTATTGGTATTTTGACAATTAAATTTACGGCAGATCGTGTCAAGAACAATCAGATGATTGCTTTTTACTTTTGTGGCAATTGAACTAAAATCCTTCAGGTGGCACAGAAGTAAGCAAATGAATCCATTATAATAAATTTTTTAATGAATTTCCTGTAGCAAAAATATTTGGCGATTAGGAGTTTGAGATCTCACAGGAATGAAGCCGAAACAAAATTATTCTATGCGAATACTGCCAACATTAGAACCCTCGGTAGACGAACAACCTGTGTTCGCACTAGATGACCTGATGAACAGATTTTTAAAAACATCTGGATCAGCTACATGCCTCGTAATTTGTCACAAATTGAGAACTCGATTCCGACGCCAAGCTGGAATCTCTAGAGGACTCCAGGATGAAGTCAGTCGAAAAGTTGTACAATATGTACCTGGACGCCGAAGACTGTCATCTTAACTATATCCATAATTCGCTAGGCCGCACCCTTGACTTAATCTTTTCAAACGTGGTCGTTACAGTGTCGCGCAGTCTTGATGCACTGGTCCCGGAGGACGAGTATCATCCCTCACTTAATTTAGTTCTCCAATTGTCGGGTCCCGACACTCCCAGTTTTGCTCCTAATTTGGATAAGAGCTTAAACTTTAAAAAAGCAGACCTCAATCTTATGTACCGTTTATTCGATGAGACGGACTGGACCTCCGTCTGTGACTGCACGAATGTTGATTTGGCTTGCGACGCATTCTATGCGATTACTAACGGCGTATTCCATGCGAGTGTCCCACTGGGTACGAGTGGTACTCCCAGACAATACCCCCACTGGTTTACAAAGGCACTTATAGCTAACATCCGGTTAAAGGCGGCGCATCATCGACGTTACCAAAAGTCGGGTTCAGTTAGCGATTTCGAGGCATTTAGACGCCTTAGAGCTCTGGTGAAGAAGCAGACTGCCGAGAGCCATCGGGATTACCTTTCTGGTTCCGCAAACGCTATCTGTTCAGATCCTTCGCAGTTCTGGTCCTTTGTGAAGTGCAGAAAGGGTAACTCTAGGATACCAGGTTCCCTGCAATTTAACAATGTTGAGTATTCTAGTCCTGAATCTATTGTCAATGCTTTTGCGGATTACTTCCAATCAGTTTACATGGATTCTGATAAGGATTGCGCGACAGGTTGCGACGATGCTAACCCTTCGTTACTAATCCATAGTCCGAAAGTCTCGAATGCGGATGTTATAGCTGCTTTGCAACGTTCTAAAAACAAACTTACCAGCGGCGTGGATGGTATACCCGCTTTTATACTAAAGGACTGTGCCACGACTTTTTCGGTACCCCTACTACATATTTTTAATCTAATATTTACTACCGCCACGTTTCCCCAATCCTGGAAGGTAGCACGACTATGTCCAGTCCTGAAAAAAGGTAGTCCATCAATGATCAGTAATTATCGGCCAATCTCTATCTTATCCAACTTGTCCAAGGCATTTGAACGGATTTTGTATGACCATATTTATGCTCATATCAAGAGTTCACTATCCCTTCATCAACACGGCTTTATGAACGGGCGCTCAACTGTCACGAACCTTGCGACATTTAAACAGTTCGTATCCGAAACTTTGGACAGCCAGGGACAAATCGATACAATCTACACTGACTTCCAGAAGGCGTTTGACCAACTTGATCTATATAGATTGATTGGGAAATTGTCATCGTTTGGCTTCTCTAATCAGCTGATTAATCTCTTCAGTACATACCTATTTGAACGCAAGCAATTTGTTGAATACCGGGGTCATAAATCTTCGGTCTTCTCGGTTAGCTCGGGCGTTCCTCAGGGGTCCAACCTTGGTCCTCTCCTTTTTATAATTTTCGTGAACGACCTGCCCAATATTATATCATCGCAAAAACTGCTATATGCCGATGATTTAAAAATTTACGCAGGCATTTCCTCATTAGAGGATTGCCATCGTCTGCAATCTGATCTGGACCTGATTGGGACCTGGTGTAGGAGTAATCGGTTGCAACTACAAATCTCCAAATGTAAAGTAGTCTCTTTTACAAACAAGAAGACTTTTATTGACTTCTCCTACACTTGCGAGGGCAGAATTTTGGAGAGATGCGATTCCTTCAGAGATTTGGGAGTTATCTTTGACTCACGACTAACCTTCACCGAACACATTAGCGATACCCTAGGTTGTGCGTCCCGCATGTATGGATTCATCTACAGAAACGCACGTGACCTTCAAAGCATTCCATGTTTGAAGCTTCTCTACTATAGCTTTGTTCGTTCAAGGCTGGAATACGCTGCGCTGATCTGGTACCCAACACATGCGTACCACATTAGGCGACTTGAGTCGGTACAACGTCGATTTTTGAAATTCTTGGCATTCCTTCAAGATGGTCTTTACCCGATACAGGGCTATAATCATCGCAAACTCTTGGCTCAATTCGATGTTGAAACACTAGAGAGCAGGCGCTTTGTATCGTCCGTCGTATTTATATACAAACTTCTGAGATACAACATCGATTGTCCACCATTATTGGCAGAGATAAATTTTCGAGTACCTAGAGGTAACTCTAGACAGAGCGACCTGTTCTACTGTAGGTTTAGCCGTACCAACTTCTTGGCCACGTCCCCCATCTCCATCTGCAGCCGCAACTTTAATGTTATTACTGACATTGCCGACCCCAACCACACGGGCCTCAAGGAGTTGGTTGCATGCTGTTACAGGCGAGTTGGGTAATCGCCCCGTCCAAACGATCCAGCACTGACTTATATAAATATGGGTTATTTTATTTTGTTTTGTTTGTGCTATGTACTTCTATATATTATAGTTAGTATATATATGTATATACATTTGTATACACACTCCTTGTAATTAGTTTTTACTGTTAGGAGTGTGTCTAAATCTTTAAATAAATAAATAAATCTTACACCAGGTGGGGTAGTAGATACGCGAATTCTCGTTCAATCAGATGGACAAGTAAAATAACTCGCAGTTTTTTTTTCAAGCCAAGAAGAACCAAATAATGTCAACTCATTCCTTCCCTTCTTCTGTAAGGTCTTCTGATGTACTACCTATACTGAATAATCACATCCTTTAATTCACATCTCCTTACAAATTTAAATTTATAAAGAAAATTTACTCACATTTTATGCGATTTTCTATAAAGGCATAATTTCCCTTCCCATTTTCTAATCGAGAAAATTAAATTGTTAGAAATAATTCATTTATAAATCCAGGAATAGTTTAAGGAAATGAGTGTAAATTACTAGAAATATTTAAAAAATAAACGATTTTAATCCACCTATACGGATTCTATACGGAATTCTACGGGTGGTTTTTGAAAAATTGTTGCACACGTTATTAATAAGTTAACATATAATAAATTTTATTTTTTTACAATTATATTAGTTACATAATTTTAAATTAAATAAATAATACCCACTTTATACGACTAGATTTGTATTGTAAACGGACACAAATTTAGATCCATTTGACTAGAATCGAACTATACAGCAAAAATGTTTTAAAAGTGTAAAGTTAATTTTAAGAAAATGATTTTATAATAATTTGTACATTTGGTTGATTTCTTAATTTTAACTTTAGCACGTTGTGCGACACTGCGTAATATAGTACAACCATGCTGATGAAAAAATAAAAAAATTGAAAATAAATAGGTAATAATAAATAAGTAAGTATATGACTTTGTAGAGTTTCTTTTAGAGGGTCAGTAATGTGCACTGGACGGTTCCCCTAACCACGAATCGGGACTTGGAGGAAAATCTGGATAACCTCTTGGACTGCTATCGTTACTGATATCTGTATCGGCTCCTGGTGGCATCCCGTGCGGTAAACTCATACCAGGAGGTGGACCTTGACCTAAAAAAAGTTTGTTTAATAATTATAATTCAATAAAAACTACATCGACATCTTACTTAATGATGTGTAAACTGAAAGTTGATCCGAGTATGGAAACTGTTCCATACCTTGCGGGGGTGTGTGTCCTGGTAGATACGAAGGCGAACCGGATCCGCGTAAAAATGAGTGCGATCTTCCTATTCCGGCATGTGGCGAGGAACCGTCTTGATCCATACTCATATTTACTACCGTTCCGTAACTATCATCACTTAAATCTGAAATTGGCGGACGATTAAAATAATGTCTCGATCAAAATTTAACGTGGCTACTCACCGTGATGACTATAACTATCTAAGTCTACTTTCAGTTCATCTTTGTCTAACAATTTGTCGTGCCTCGGTGACGATCCACCTTTCATTGATCTAAAGTATTGACTCCATCTCGTTCTTCCAGCATCTTTCTTTAATCGTTTTTCTTTTGCTCTTCTAAATATTTCAAAAATTATAAGAGTGCAATTATGTTTTATGGAAAAAAGATTGTTTACCTGTTTTGGAACCACACTTGAACCACTCTCATATCCAACCCCGTGTCTTGACTGAGTTGCTCTCTGACATGTCTTGCTGGCTTTGGACTATTGTTGTACGCCGTTTTAAGAGTTTCTAATTGTTTGGCAGTTATAGTGGTACGAGGTCTTTTATTTGGTTGGTCTCCATCTAAACACTCCGCCGCTGAAGGTTAACAAAAAATTAGTAAACGTTTTATTGCTATAATCTAAACCACCTACCTTTACTTTTGGCTGCTTCGTAATCCGGTTTGCACACAAGTTTCCTGTCTTCCATGAGATAAAACTCATCTCCCGTGTTAAGTTGTCTCGCACACATGATGCAGGCAAAACACTGAAGATGGTAAACATTGTCTTGGGCTCTCCGCACAACTTGAGTTGGAGGAATTCCGAGGTCACATCCTGCACATTTGGTGCCAAATCGTCTGCACCCACAGCGCCACATAGACAATCGTCATTGTTACACCTTCACTACTTTACATTTCAACAATTTTATGAAGCAATTAAAACATAACTTTTGCGATTCATAAAACTATTGAACTGATACACTAATTTTATAAGCAAGAATGGATACTTACTTGAAAAAGTCTTCCTTGCAAAAAAGTTGTCCGTTTCTAGCAAAACATTTATCTGTTAATTGAATCCTACAGTCGCTACACTGAAGACACTTGGCATGCCATGTTCGATCTGCTACTTTTAAAATAAATCTGTCTAGTATCATTTCGTGACATCCTCCACATTTTGGTATCGTCGCTAAAACAACAAGAAAAAGTTAGAAAAACGAAATTTGGCTAAAAAATTAAGATGGAATTAAATTTGCGAAAAGTTTATTGAAAATAATTGAGGTATCCAGGTCGAACTTTAAGGCGCTCATTGCATATCTTCGATAATTTTAAATTAGATTTTTATATATTATGAAGGCACTGCGGGAAAACTTTAGAACAGTAATGTTTTGAGTTATTCAAATTTGAAAGTTTCAAAGTGCCGAAATTCGGCAGGGTTTAATAAAAATGATTGGATATTATAGAAAATTAAATAGTCGATTTTATATGGACTGTCTGTGTTCTGTGCTTCTAAACTGTTCAGAATTATTATGTAAAATTTGGCACCAAGTTCTTATACCATGTTGTTTCCCTGTAGGGGTTGATTCAATTAAAAAAAATTATTGGTAATAGGCACTACACTAAAAATTTGAAGAAATAGATAACTTCGAGAGAAGCATTACGACAAGCAAGGGAAATAGGAAAAAAATTTGTGGGAACAAAAAATTAAACCAATTGTTTTTGTTTATTTCGTTGCCGTTCCAGCATCATTGAACCCACTATAACCTTATATTAGCAGACCTTTTGCAAGAAGTTTTTTTTTAGAGATATAAAGGATGGTGTACACCAAGTTAGAAAACAATAACAATAACAAAACTTAATGACATACACAGAAGTACTTCGGGAAGACCATCAAGGGTAATTGGCGGTACACGGTACATGTCTATGCACAAGCTATTTGGTTCTTCTTTACACTGACTTATCATGATTATCACAGTAAATATTCACTAAATTCTACGTCCAATTTGACTAGTCAACAACCGTTCAAAAACTGTTGACAGAAACTCGAGAATGCGCCGTCGCAACGTCTTTTAGTATCGACCGAAATATCCTTCTAACGCCTACAACTCGATGACATGGACTAGATTTGTATTCATGTCCCCAAATAAAACCAACTTTATTAAACGACGCACCCTCGTTTTTCAATGTATCTTCTGATTGGCAGGCGCTTGTATTGCGTCGAGACGCCACACCCTATCGACGCCCTGTGCTGCTTCACCCTTATCACAATTTCATGTCCTTGTAAAGCTTTGTTATTATTTTTCTCTACTTATTTCTAAGAATAAAATGAAGTCGTTTAATAGAATATACGAGCGCTGAAAGTTTATGTCTGAAGTGAAGACGTTTTCTCGCTATATTTAATATCAACTTTTATCTTTAATTTTCACTAAAAGAAATATG
The DNA here is from genome assembly GCA_932274525.1 of Podabrus alpinus. Taxonomy (NCBI): domain Eukaryota; kingdom Metazoa; phylum Arthropoda; class Insecta; order Coleoptera; family Cantharidae; genus Podabrus; species Podabrus alpinus. The sequence continues at coordinate 5,392,521 of OW026451.1, forward strand.
ACCGTCTGAAATTTTGCGAAAAGTTGCAAAGTAAAATGAAGAATTCCTTTTTGACTTATTTACTTCAGTTTACAACTTAAATCGTACAAGTTTTAGGGGTGAAAAGTAAACTCGGAAAAAAGAAAAACCTCGACGCCCGGCGTGCTATTACCGTCGAGAAAGCATTTTTAATTGGCGCACTAGGACTTTTAAACAATTTTTTGTTATAATAATAAATTTTAAACTAAAAACTTGATTCGAGAATTATCTCAACACTAAAACTTTGTTAGCTAACAACATTAGTTTGTTGTTAAAAGGTACTTGACGGTGAAGTTGGCCAATTTACCATCCTCAACATAAATAATTCAGCAATCTAAACAAATGTTGCAAACTACGTTAAATGGTTCAAAAGTTATAAAAGCAGTCAGGGTTTTTTATTTTAGGATTTAAAGGTATCGATTAAAAGTGACCACCGGTCGGTCGTGCGGAAAAATAGGTGAAAAGCTGTAATGACAAAATTAGGAAAAAATTTGTTCGGATAAAATATTATTTATTGACAAGAAAAACGTAGTGAAAATAAAAATACAAAAATTTCGTTCATAACAAGCCAAATAAACATTTCATAATAGCATCATACACTTTGTGATTTCTTTTATTATTGATGGTTTGGCAACGACCAAAAGCAATCGAGTTAGTATCGATATCAACTATATGCAAAAAGCTGTACACATTTTCCGAGTAGATTGTTAACAGATGGTGTGTTTTTCTGTTCCATTTGAGCATTAACACCCCTTACGTAGTATATCGACGGTGGTGTTAGTGAGTTATGCACGGACTTAGTGACATTAGCGCCAGTTGCAAACGGGATCAACAAGGGAGGGTAGCAGGTTTATGCTTAACATTGGAAAGCATTTTTATCGCTTCGATGATAATACTCAATGATTTTACTTTATTGATTTGTCTGCTCCATTTAAATTTTTATTAGATAATTGATCGCAGCACTTAAAATATTTTCCAATCATTAAATTTCCAACTCCCTACAGCTAATAACTGAAACAAATAAAATGTTTTCAATTAAGAAAAGGAACGAGGAAACTGAAATGGAAGCAAAAACACCTGGTTAGTTAAAACGAAGCGTTTAACCCTATATTGAAAATTACGAAATTTTATGTTGGGTAGGTTAAAGGTAAAAACGATAAGCAGTATAGTGAAATGAACGTTTAACTTTTATTGGGTGTTTATTATGGCAATAATTATGCATAAGAATGCTTCCAGCTTACCACTTAGAAAGTAAATGGGGTTAAAAGCATCTACCGCACTCATGAATAAATAACGCATTGACGCACCCTGTTGGGGACACTTTTACTAAATGGATCGGATTATGGCAATGTGTCACCCTAGGAAACTGGAAGATATTGTAGTAACCACTGTAATCCAGTCCTTTTCCCTATTAGAATAGCAATAGAAATTGAAACTCTTCACCAGTCAACTTTTACGATGACAACCGTATTTGCTTAATCCAAGAAGGGCGTAAGATCCGATTATTAAAAATAGAATTCAATTATTAGTCACACAGAATAATTATTAACGAAATGTGTTACATTTGTATCCATCAGCTTGTTCAAACGGTTAGGTAGCTACCGTCTAAGCTTTATTGTGAAAAATCGTTGATGTGTAGAAGGAGTGCCAAATAAACCGGATGTTGATATCATTTATTCATTGTTGAAACAGATTTCACACCCTTCGTAGCTTAAAAATCAAAATTATTTTATAGTTGTTAAAATTATCAATAAATGAAGTCATTAAATTTTCGTTTTAGCTCCAACGGATTTAGGGAGACCTAAATTTATGGACTCGAAGAATAATCGATGCAAGTTGTTTATTTTCAATAGGAAAACATAAAATTTTACCTAGCTTTCGATAGTTTCTAGTTATTATGCCAACTGTACACATGGTTTTACCGAGGGATGTTTCCTGTTATTTATTTGATATCAAGAGATAATTCAGACCATTACCAAACTGAACGTCTAACGATTTAGAAAAACTTCTAATCAACGAAGGTATTAAATTTATCAAAAACAGAGAGAAGTCAAATTACTTCGTCAAACTTATCCACTTATTGGAAGATCCATGGAAAAATACCACGAGTTGTGAAGTTATCAAAAATTATGCTGATTAATCTATGTCATTACTTCCAACTTGTGGAAACTTGTTGGAAGTGAATGATAAACTCTCGAAAAACAAAATTTTCTTATTGCCTTATTGTATAGTAAATTTATGATCGAGCACATTTTGATTATTTAAAATGTTGGACCTCAAAGCAGAACACTGGAAAGAAAATTTGGCATCCGTTGCCGAAGCTCAAGCAGCTGCTCCCGTAATGGAAGAAAGTAAATTATCCGAAAATGAAGGCAATGATGCGAATCTCTTTGATTAATTTAAAAAACAAAGGCAATCATTTATATTTAAATGGGGACCAATTTCGATTATAAAGTATTCATGTTTGTAATAAAATTGTTTGTTTTATTGAATCTTCGACTAAATGTGCTGAGAAAGACTTTAAAGTCGAAACCGGCCAGTTCACATTTAAATATAAATTATTGAGGAAGGTGTGCTTTTGTTTTTGAAATAAGTAGGTATCCTTAAAGGAAATCCCTGAACTCTTTGATAAAGTTTTTTTGTCAAGTTATTTATTGCAACGCTAAATGGATGACAATTCATATAAAATACAAAGAGGATTTTTATTCAAAAGCTAACCCAAATCCCCAATATTATCCATGCCCGCAAGTAAAATTAGAGACATCGGCTATATCCCTTCAATCTCCTCATCATCAAGCATTAATTGAATATTTAAATTTCAGTGCCATCACAATATCGTTAATCAAAATATTTTAATGCATATGTTACAGTTAAAACCCGAAATCAGTTAAAACCCGATCTAACTAGTAAATTCTAGTTTTAACTTACCCCTTTAGTTAATTCTAGTATTAACTGAAATAACTTTAGTAAAAACTAGATTTCAAGTAAAAGCAAACATAATTAGATTAAAATTATTGATTTATTAAGTTGATTCTGTTTACATTATTATTACATATCTACAATTTACTTGTTGGCACATGGAATACTGCTATGACATTTGGAATTGCAAAGAATTTCTTTTTTTAAACATAGGCATTGCTTTAAAGTGCAATTTATATGCAAGAACTGCATAAGAATTCTGTACACGCCACTCCTTTCCTTTCGATTATTACTCCTATGATGTTTCGTAAGTCTGCCTTAGCTCTGTCGACATCAGGAATTGGAATTGTTACATCATTACCTCTGATGTCAACCGCAGGATGTGTTGCATCTGAAATCTTTTTCATTCTTTCCGCCTGTTTTTTAAAACTTTTTCTGTGCTTCCTTTCTAGCTGAAGAAATGTTTGATGATGTATCAGCTAGCGGCGCCGGCATCTTCTCTTCCTCCTGTGCTTCTCCTTCACCCTGTTCTGCATTCAGTTGCTCAATAAATTCATGAAAGTCGTCTTCTTCATGTATATTTGTAAGTAATACAGATGGCAATGCGGTTATTGTCAGTCCTGCTCTTGATTCAATTCCAAACATAGTCTTGTAGAGAGATTGTTTGATTCCTGAATGATGGACTCTATTCTTTATAAATTGTACAAAACGGACACCTTTTGACCAATTAGTGGTATTGTTGTCCTTCACCCATGAAGCCAACGTTTCTTCTATGTCCTGATTAGCTCTTTCAACCGGACCCTGACTCTGACTATGGCGTGGTTTTCCATGAACACTTTTTAATTTTGTAATATAAACAGAATCAACTTCCTACAACAATTTTACGTTTGCTTTTACTTGAAATCTAGTTTATTACTAGCATTTACTAACAGCAGTCAGTTAATTCTAAGTTTAACTAAAATCATCTCAGTTAAAACTAGTTTTAACTAAAATTATATCAGTTAAAACTAGAATTAACTAAAGCGGTTAGTTAAAACTAGAATTTACTAGTTAGATCGGGTTTTAACTGATTTCGGGTTTTAACTGTAACACATACATACATAGTTTGCGCAACACATTCTATTCACAAAATATTTTTTTCTGCCATTTTCTGCGATATAATGATTTGCTTTATATCAGAAAGGGACTGGGAGGAATTTGATGTGAAAAATAAACGTGTTACTGAACCATTGTGACCGGTTACAATCTGTCAAATGTTAAATGTCAATTTTAATTTTGTTTGGAACGGCAGTAACTAATATTTGAATAGAATATTATCCCGTCAATAATGACGGTACATCTTCGAAATGGTATCCATTTGAACTTGACGGATGTACGACATAAAATTCTTTAATTATTTGGTTCTTCATTTTCATATTAAATTTTAAACAAGCCTTTAGTACCAACTGCTGCTTTTATATTGGCTGTTTGAACTAATAATCGTTTTCTAAATATTTTCACCATAAAGGAAATATTGAGCCACTTGGATCAAGCGGGCTAATTTTTTCTGAGTGAATAATATTCTTTAATTCACTTATTGCTTCATACAAAATCGAGAGATCCAAAAATATTTGGAAAGCCCAAGTGCATCAGAAGTCACTGATTATTCATTGTGGAAAACAAAGAAAAAGTTAAATAGACCACAACAATCAAATACAAAAATAACCAATACGCAAGAAACGACAAAGAAAAAATAATGCGTTTCGAATGCATCTGACTCTTCAACCATTTCTTTAAAACCCCCCTTCAAATGGCCTTTCCTATACAAAAATTTAAACCAAAGGAAATAGGAAGACAATTCTAACGGAAATTAATCCGAAGAGAGCCCCTGGATATGATCGACTTAATAACTGGAAAAGCGCTAAAATAGCCAACTAAAAATGTTTAAGTAACAACTATTGCTCAAATTTTTAAGGCCATCGTTAGATTAAATAATTTTCTACATCAAAAGAAGGTCGCACAGATTGTGGTGATAAAAAACCTGGCAAAACATTAGATGATGTGAAATCGTACATACCATTTAGCTTGCTCCCTGTACTGTCCAAGGTTCATGTACTGTCAAATCAAAAATCGTAATTTAATACCCAATCATCAATTTGGATTTCGCAACTCACATGGAACATGGACATTAGTCAGGAATTATGGAATAAACAGGCATTTCTGGTCAAACAATAAAGTGAATATACCGACCTTTATGCTATTAACTCCGGAGTTTCCCAAAGAAGTGTATTGGGTCTCTTTTGTTTAAGTCGAACCTTCCTGAAACTGAGCCAACTACCATTGCGAACTTCGCCCACGACATTGCAATTCTTGCACCCCATATTAATCCAATAACAGCATCAGAGATTGTCCAACTTGATTTGGATGGTATACAGGGTTGGATTCAAAAGTGGCAAATTAAGGCCAGCGAAACAAAATCGGTATGCATCTCGATAAACGATTAATTAACATAACTACATTTTTACCAAACGAGAACAGCTTGAACTGAAGTTATTTAAGATGTATTGGATTATTGGAAGGAAATCACAATTCCCTCATGAAAGTAAGGTACTTCTCTACAAGGCAATACTTAAACCGATTTGGACTTTTGGAATCCAACTCTGAAGACAAATTTTAAAGGTTTAAATCAGCAGATCTTTGCAACAGATTTAAATAAAATTTGAGTTTTAAGTAGAACTCAATATCTATCTGGTAGAGAGATTGCCAAATAAATTGAGCTAAAAAGCGTGTTTCATACAATATTTTGTCCAACACCTCTCGATAAATTATAATACATTACAATGTGTAATAATTTATTAATGATATAATTATTTTAGTCATTAGCACAATATTGAAAAAAATCATGCATAGAAACGACGTTACTAAAAAGTTGCTCTCATTATGTCATAGATTATTAAAGTTAATAAATAATGGTAATAATATATTCTATCCTATATAATTTAACCATAACTCTGACACGAAGTATTACCTACTTCTAAATGCCCACAATATATTTTGAAAGTTTTACACCAAAATGACTTAAAAAATACGTATATAGGTATATTTGTTATGTCTTTTAAGTATGAAACAACCTGTAAAGAAACCCTTTAAAAAGGTTGTAAAAGCCTGATTCAAAGGACTTCATGAGCTTTCTAATCAAACGACATGGATAGACCGAACAACATCCATTAATGCATTAGTAACGTCCATTCATTACGTCAGGACGATTTTTTAAATTTGGCACCCAACGTAAGGATTACTAAGATTTTTTACCCCCCCCCCCGATCCCTCGCGTAATTAATGGACGTTCCCATGTAAATATACAAATTTTCCAATTAATAGCCAATGTCCTAAGGGTAGCTGAGCCAGAGTCCTTAGGATATTCTAGGGACTTTTTAGGTATAGAATAATTTAAAATAAAAACTAAAGCCACACTTTCATCAAGACAAAGCTTCTCAATGAATTTTTCAAATAAATATAGAATAATCTGATATATTGATACTATTTGAGGACAGCCATTACAGTATATTTAGGATATCCTTAGCCATTTAATTAATTAAATTAATTTTTGTAAAATTTAATAAAACTCTTCATCAAAAAATGACCTACATACATTCATACATGAAATTATTTAAATTTATAGGACGAAAATCGATGTTTTTGAAGCTAATAAGCAAAGCATGAGCTAGCGGGGCTCGCTTAATTTCCTTCATCTGAATGAATGGGGGGGGGGGATGTTTTTGAGGTTGTGAATTATCGACTTATAATTTTACAATTGGCGAAATTTTGATATGCACCATATTTATGTAATGTGGGTAGTGCCATCTGTAAATATTAAATTATAATGTCTTCAATAAATATTTTAGAGACATTAAAATATATAACATTTTTAGGAAGAGGATCACCTTTTGACGGATATTTTCAGGAAATCTAGATGGGATTTGCCTGAAATATCCGCGTCTAGATAGGACGTTTTTATAATTGACTCACCATTTGGAATATTCTAAGGATATATTCAAGATTGTCCTCAACCGGAAGATGCCTTGTGCTATGTGGGTTAGTTCTAACACAATGTATTCCAATTATTAATTTCAATTATCATTTATATTATGTTTGAGCTTACCTCATGGATATTTAATGAAACCAAAACATCAATACATAAGCTATAATTTTTTAGGATTCTGTGCGAAGTTTAGTTTAATGTACCGGAGTTGGCAGGAAATTCAGCAAGGTCCTGGCAATAATGAAAGGAAATTCCTGATCTACACTTCTACGTGGTACTAGACGGGCAACATCTAAGATGGCTAACGTAGACAGGAACCGAGCAAGTATCGGGATAATGCTTAATTTCGTCTTGACGAAAAAGGACATTCTCTTGTCCTGGAGGGGATAAACCCCCTCCAAAGGCGGATGAACCAAGAAATAACGAAAAGGGGAAACCACTCAATTATCTTCCTTAGAGTGCACCATTTTTTTATGCCACTATATCCTTACGTAGGACGAAGGAAGCTGAGAGAGATACGAAGTTTATTTTTTATTTCACTGTCCCCCTTTTTAAATTCATAATCTACAACATCGTTTTTTTAAAGGGATAAAAATGAGAGAGGAGACAGTTTAATACAGTCCTGCAAGGAAGAAAAATTAATTATCTCCAATACTTGGTTCAAACAACCAGCAACACGATTGTATACTTGGAAGTCACCGCAGGATGCGGTCAATCATATTGTGAAAAAACAAATAGACTCTCTGTTATTAGATAAAAGATACAGAAATGAAATAAGAGGAATAAAAGGAGTAAGATTTAAACTAAAAAACCTGCAACGAATAAATGAAAAACTCTTAACAATGACGTAAATAAGATGAGATCAAGTATGGAGTTGGAACCGAAAATGAGACGATGATTGAATCTGGCTGGGAACAGCTGAAAACACCATTAGCTGTCATTAGGAGTATATAAAATTAAGAGACCACAGAACACATTAAACAATGAAAAAATGAATGACTGATCAGATACTTAGTTAATTAACCAAATAATACAGTGTAAAGTTGAAGACCAGACAAGATATGGGGAGATTCGGAAAGCAATATTAGGAGATGGAGAAAAGATAAAAGAGGTTACAGGTATGCAGCAGACATGTATAACAACAAAACTGGCGAATGAGCATAAAAGAGGTTTTTGACGACGAACCACAGTTCCAGTTACTGAAAGGGAGAGCAGTCCAAATATAATAGCAAGCGAAGTTCGTTAAACAATACATCTATTGAAGACAACAAAAATTGCGGATCCCGATGAAATACATTCAGATATGATTAAAACTCATAGGTAAATGAAGATAACATCGAAATAATAGTTAAACTTTATAACAAAATATATCATTTGGAATAAAATATATCAAATGAGTAAACTGCCTGAAGACTGGTGTAAGTCAATTTTCAAGACCATTCTAAAAAAAAGAATGTAAACAAATGTGATCGATACCTATTAAAAAGTTTTATGGAATATCTTGAAGGTATTCCTAAAAATAATACACTAGAATCATAAATAGATGCGAAATAGACATCAGCGATCAACAGTTTGGCCTTTGAAGGGGTCTTGTCCTTGTCCAAACTCTGTTTGGGTTTTCTGTCCTCATATAGAAATGCCTGAACCAGCAAAAGGAGCATCCAGCAAAGGAGCATGGCATAAAAATTAATGGCAGGATCCTAAACAACCTTAGATATGCTGACGATACAACAATAATCGCAGACAGTCATGATGAATTCCAACTCCAACGCTTGATGGATAACATTGTAAAAGAAGAAGATGCACGTGGACTAAAAATAAACACAAAGGAAACAAAGGTAATGGTGATTAACCGAAGCCTCGACAAATAAGCAAGTCTGAACGTATCTAACAAATAAATAGAAAGGTATCTGAGCTGCTGGTTGACAAATAAAATGGATCCGGATATAGAAATACGTGCCAGGATCGAGCATGCAGGTCAAATTTCATCTCATAAAGATGAGATATTTGTTATCCAATTTGAGATAGTATAGGCATAGATTGGAAGTCTTGCTTTATGGAATGGAGGCGTGGACACTAACGGTTGGTTTTATAAACCGATTGGAGACATTTGAGATGTGGGTCTTCCGGAGGATGTTGAGTATATCGTGAACGGAATATTCCCTATTTAAACTAATAATGGAGGGAAAGTAAGAGGGCCGAAGACAATGTTCCTGGCCCAAGGACATCAAAAATTGGTCAGGCCTTGACTTGCACGCACTGCTAAGAACAGTGCAGAACAGAGAAGAATTTGCGATTATTATTGCCAATGTTCATTAGAAGAAACTTTTTTTTATTTTTAGTTTTGAATGCGGTTCTTATTGAAGAGTTTGTGATTTTATCTGCTGTTAACAGTAATTTACAGGTTAACAGTACCGAGTCAAAGTTTAATTCAAAGTTGTATTTGCAGACTATGTAGGGGTATATAATCAAACTTGGAAAAAAATAGAAAACATCCTGGGTGAATTGTTTTAATATAATATAAGTATTATTTATATTAGATATTCAATTTATATTCTAAAGATAGCCGTGAATGTGGAGGAGCAATTGAAATTTTGACGTTCATACAAGTGCATTAATATTTTGCATTACTAAAATGAAAAGAATAGGATTGGTTATTACCTAATGATTTAAAGATTAATTCATTTGAAATGTTCTTATAATAAGTAAAGAATTTTAAAAATAGACTCGGTATATTTGAGTTATAACCCCTCGGGTAGTAATAGGGAGCTTTTCGTGTCCCAGGTGGTTCGAATACTCCGTAATTACCTGACCGCGCTTCATTATCTACAATCAGCGAAGCACGCCCAGATTACAAAATCACTGATAACAAAATCTAGGTTTTATAGATCGCTGCGGTGTTATTACAATACATTTTTAATGAAGCTAAAACTAACAATGTAGCACAAGTTTATTATAATTAAAATTGAGTATAAAACTTCCCTTATTTTAATTTAGTATGCGGAAACGGCTTTACATTTTATATCAGGTCTGCCTTACTGAAGACAAGTTTGTAAGAAAACATTTATAGATTTTCATATTGTTGTATTACGTAGGGCAGTTTGTCCGAGCACTTTGGTTGATTAAAATGGGGAGTAAAGCGATTCACTTTTTCCATATCCCTTAAACGATATTTTGTCATGGATACGACCCCCAAATCCCTTGCAGTATTACTTACATAATATAATTTCGTCTAGAACAGCAAAATTTTTGAAAATTTTTATCCCTACTGCAACGTAGGGGAAATACGATATTAGAAATCCAAAAATTTGAAGCCTTACAGATCACATCTGAGATAACACGTGTCACTTGGTGGGCTGCGATGCACGCGACCACCATGTGGCAGACGGACGTGCGCCCATCCAAACATTATCCGATTCGGAGTTAGGGTTGACACATACTGTACCACAATTCGTAATTGTTTCCTGCTATTATTATTGTGTCCGATAAACGGTGCAATTTTGATAAAATCGCGAAAAATCATTCAAAGAATGGGTTCTTGTGTGATGTGTAGACTGTGGAGGGTTAATAACAGAAGAAAGTTGGGGAATTACCGGGTACAATTCAATTTCTTTATTTCAAATAAATACTTTCATTTTTTAAGTCCCTATTAATAGAACCAATCTTTAATGGTGAAATTGAGTAAATAAGATAAATTAGAAAGTGAATTCAATTATTTATGCCACTATTAGTGTGTCAAGTATTCGGAACAAATGACCATTGATGTAGGTACCTGTGCCGAGTTATAAAAATAATGTAATAATTTGATCGATATTGCTTAATGGAAGAACTTACGTTACTACATACTACTCAAAAGTCAATAACATTTCTTGTCCAAATACAATTTCGGTTTCGAACCCATCATATGCATTTGAATTTTTTGAAAGGTCTCTCTTCGAAGAGATCGTGGGGGTATTTCTATTGCTACCAACTAATGGAATAGACGGTACTGTTGATTATATTTTTATCATTACACTTTGAAAAGATTGTCATCAAACAATAATCCAAAAGTAAACTATTATAGTTCACCCTTTATCGGCTTTATCAACGAAACTAATCACAAATGTATACTTAAAGAATCAACGTTATTTATACACACTCGACCTAATGTAACTCGTAAGTACCAATTTTAAGAGTCCTTTTAAGCCCTCATACTTTTATTATTTGGAGTGAAAATCTGTCGGTCTCATCTCCGGTCACGTCCACCCCATTTGTACATACCTCCTCTTTATCGGAGAACGGTTCCTATATTTACCGGCACTGTGCCAAGCACGTGCCCTTTGAAAAGACAAGTAACACAAATTTTATTTAGTACTCTTGTATTTCAAGTTACAACAAGTGTGCTTTGTAATTGGAGATGTTTCGATAAAATTTGTTATCGTTTGAATGGAAACCGTTGTAAATCTTATCAAATTCGGATTTATTTCAAATTTGTGTTAATTCTTTGGTCGGTAGTAAGTACTTGTCAAATTACATTTTTAATATCACCATGCCAACGTTATCATAATAATCCAAAAGTTATACAACGTAAAGTATATTATGGAATATGGATTGATTATATTCTAAGCTATTAGCGTGGTCAAGCTAAAGTTGATATGCATCTCCTTAAATATTAAAACTAATATGTCTAAAAGCTATTACATATGCCTAAAGCTATGGTGCCATCCACACCCTTATCATGTAATTACTCAATAACTATTACAATTTGATGAGGGACATTTCTAACATTTGTCATTCTATTGTCGTCGACACGCAAGAGTACTTTTTAAAGACTTCTACAATAAAAAACACAGTCATTGTTCAAAAAACATTTTTAACTAATGTTTGTTTAACAAATTGTATATAACAAGTCAATATATTTAGAAAATCACTTTATTTGCCCACAAATTACACTTTCCCCAATTTTACCACGGTATTTAAATACTCGTAAAATAAATTAGAACCAAACAAACATAATGATTTGCATGAATAAAAAAAAATAATTTGGTGGGATTTGTAAGAAAAATGAATAATCATGAAAAAGGAGAGTGAGCAAAACACAAAATCGATAAGAGAGGAAATGAAGAGGTTGGAAGAAAACTCGGCGCTCCGCGCCTCGCAAAGGGGCTCCGCCCCCTTGACCCCCGGATTCCTTCTATTTTAGTCTCCGACTAATATCTTTAACATGGAACATGTTTTTCGGTACCAAACCGTTTATCATAGTTTTCCTCGAGATTTAGGGGTGCCGCGGGTGCGGCGCCTATCTCGTTTCTTCTTCTTCTTACTGTTTTCCGAAGTGCGGCGTAGTTGTGTAACCGTGTTGGTTATAATAGGATAATCCCTTAATTTTTGTGTTGGTAATAAAAATTTACTGTATAATATAAGCAAATTTTCTTTTTGCGCTCGGTTTTGGATTTAAATTTTTGGTAATAAAAATTTTGTTATTGAAAATTCATTATTGTGAATGCGAAGATGTTATTCGATAATCTACTCTATATTCAAATTATAAATTGGAATTATACATGTGGTGCCGATTTTTCGTGTCGATTTTTGGTGTCAATTTTTGGTGTCGGTTTTGGTGTCGGTTTTTGGTGTCGATTTTTGCGAGGTAACGACCGTAAAAACATGTTCCATGTTAAAAATAAATAAAAGCAAGAGTGCAAACGTCTTGCAGAGACGCATTATGAAGGAAATAAGAACAAGAGCAAACATTGAGAGGAAACAAGTTGGAACGTGCTTCAGCAGCGGTTCCTAGGCTTCTATACATACAACTACATTTCTGGTGTGAAAAGTTGTTGTTATTTTTGGTCGCCATAATTTTATAATGTGATATCAGATAATCCGATCATTCGGAACCGAGGGAAACCAACTTAAAAAATATTCTATATAAGTAAATTTTAGTGACAAAACATTTAGATTTTCAGATTAGTATCTTTATTATCGGATAAAAATTATTTTTTCAGATACCTATAAGAAAAAGTTGTTATTATCTGGTTATTTTTGATCGCCATATAATGTAACATCACATAATCAGATAATCTGCACCAATTAAATTTTTTGCGATTGGTAATTATCATTTACTATATCTTATATATAAAAATGCTTGTATGTGGGTATGTGGGTATGTGTGTGTGTTCCGCATAGACGCCTAAATCCCGTAACTGTGGGCGTTGAAACTTTCGCGAGATCTGGCGACATTCAATAGGAAACTTTTCGTCGTCTTTGATTTTACTAATTCGCCACCATAAGACGGTCATCAGCAGTTAAACGCTTCAGGTCACAGTAGTTGTCATAGTTACGATGCGATTTTGACGCTAAAAGATTAATTCAATGACATTGACATATTATAGTCAGTAGCGGCTCGACAAATAGGGGGAATGACAGATGACATATACTCAGTGGCGTTCCAAATATTTTTAAAATTAAATGACTTAACCTTAAAAATGACAGATGACATATACTCAGTGGCGTTCCAAATATTTTTAAAATTAAATGACTTTGACATATTATAGTCAGTAGCGGCTCGACAAATAGGGGGCACAACTTTGACATAAGAATGTTAACCTTAAAAATGACAGATGACATATACTCAGTGGCGTTCCAAATATTTTTAAAATTAAAAATGACAGATGACATATACTCAGTGGCGTTCCAAATATTTTTAAAATTAAATTAAATTAAATATTATAGTCAGTAGCGGCTCGACAAATAGGGGGCACAACTTTGACATAAGAATGTTAACCTTAAAAATGACAGATGACATATACTCAGTGGCGTTCCAAATATTTTTAAAATTAAATGACATTGACATATTATAGTCAGTAGCGTTGCACAATATTTTTAAAATTATCAAAAATCAAGTTATAAGGTGACAAATGAATTAAATTATGACATTCAGTGTACATTTTAATTAATAATTGTGTTCATTGCAAATTAATAATTATAAAAGTGTGCAAAGCTGTCTTAGAAGGGGTAAGAATAGATAATAATTGAAGTAATTAATGTGTATGGGTATGTATGTGTCGAGAATAAATTCCTCATATTTGGCACGATACATATTTGGTATAATATCAATAGTAGGTAACATAAAACGTTTTAGCAAGACGCGCCCCCTTTTCACATTTGTATGGGGGCATCACTACATGCAAAAAAAACCACATATGTCTGCCGATTCTTGAATTTATTTGTACATCCATACGCAAAACATGATGCTACCATTTTAGGTAAATAGTTGAACCCCCCGATAGTGTCAAAGTGACGGAATTAACTACATAACCTAAAAATCATTTTGCATATACAGGGTAAAATATAAATAGTGCGCGTTTTAACCAAGTGATAAATTCCTCATATTTGGTATATCAAAAACAATTGTGACGGACCTAATCACATAACCCTAAAATCATTTTAAAAGTGGAAATTTTTTTTGACATTTACCCCCACTTAAAGAGTTTTTACTAAAGTCTAGAATAAATTCTTCATATTTGGTATATCAATAGGTAACATAAAACAATTTTATAAAAATAAATTTTTCCCCCTCCACCACAAAATTTTGGACTAAAGACACTCAGAAATTTAAAAAAATATATATCTGATTTCCACTAATCGTCTTAATGAATAATACGAAAAAAAATTTTAAAATTTATCCGAAAAACAAAAGTTTTTTTTGGAACTTCATCGATCATCACCAAAATTGATATCTGATTCCCCCTAATAATCTAAATGAATAATACGAAAAAAAAATTTAAAAATTATGCGCAAAACAAAATTTTTTTTTGGAACTTCATCGATCATCACCAAAATTGATATCTGATTACCCCTAATCATCTAAACGAATAATACGAAAAATTTTTTTAAAAATCATCCGCACAAAAAAAGTTTTTTTTGGAACTTCATCGATCATCACCAAAATTGATATCTGATTACCCCTAATCATCTAAACGAATAATACGAAAAATTTTTTTAAAAATCATCCTCACAAAAAAAGTTTTTTTTGGAACTTCATCGATCATCACCAAAATTGATTACTGATTCCCCCTAATCATCTAAATGAATAATACGAAAAAAAATTTTAAAATTTATCCGCAAAACAAAAGTTTTTTTTGGAACTTCAGCGATCATCACCAAAATTGATATCTGATTCCCCCTAATCATCTAAATGAATAATACGAAAAAAAATTTTAAAAATTATCCGAAAACAAAAGTTTTTTTTGGAACTTCATCGATCATCACCAAAATTGATATCTGATTCCCCCTAATCATCTAAACGAATAATACGAAAAAAAATTTTAAAATTTATCCGTAAAACAAAAGTTTTTTTTGGAATTTCATCGATCATCACCAAAATTGATATCTGATTCCCCCTAATCATCTAAATGAATAATACGAAAGTGGCCCAAACATTTTTACCTACTGCTATTAAGTTCCATTACGATTTCAATTTTCGAGATTTACCTAATTTTTCAGCGCATTCTATTTTCTTTTTCAGAAAGTGAAACTGACATTGATAAAACTACGTTACATTTTGTATAAAATTAATTTTGCTAAATATATCGTACATACAATGCCACCTAAAAAAGCATTTATAGGAAATAAAACACCAATAACAAAGGCTAAGAAGGTAAGTAAAAAAAGAGCTGCCGAAACTGAGGAAGTACGCGAAATCCGGCTTGAAGATAAACGCGCCAGAGCTTCGACGTCAAGAGCTGGCGAAACTGAGGAAGCACGCGAAATCCGGCTTGAAGATAAACGCGCCAGAGCTTCGACGTCAAGAGCTGGCGAAACTGAGGAAGTACGCGAAATCCGGCTTGAAGAATTACGCGACAGAGCTTCGACGTCAAGAGCTGGCGAAACTGAGGAAGTACGCGAAATTCGGCTTGAAGGTAAACGCGCCATAGCTTCGACGTCAAGAGCTGGCGAAACTGAGGAAGTACGCGAAATCCGGCTTGAAGAATTACGCGACAGAGCTTCGACGTCAAGAGCTGGCGAAACTGAGGAAGTACGCGAAATTCGGCTTGAAGGTAAACGCGCCATAGCTTCGACGTCAAGAGCTGGCGAAACTGAGGAAGTACGTTTAGAACGACTTAATGTCAATCGCTTACGATTAGTTCGATCAAGACAAAAATTGAATTTAACATTGGAAGCATTTAATTACGACAAAGACTACGATTACATGAATCACGAGGATGTAGTAATAGGACTTATGAACAAACTTTGCTTGCATTGTCGTGTTTCGAAGTTCGCTAAGGAATCACCAGGAATGTGTTGTTCGAACGGCAAAGTTGTATTGCCACCGTTGATTGATCCACCTGAGCCGCTTCTAAGTTACCTTACTGGCACCACTGCAATTTCAAAACACTTCCTGCTAAACATTCGCAAGTACAACTCATGCTTTCAAATGACTTCATTCGGAGCAACAAACATTTTCTCCAACGTCGGTTACATGCCCACATTCAAGGTTCAAGGCCAAATATATCACCAAATCGGTTCTTTGCTTCCATTACCAGAAGAAAATCCGAAGTTTCTCCAGATATATTTCACTGGCAATGAAGAAAGAGAAGTTGAACTGCGCTGCGCAATTAATACTGCAACCAGACGCGAAATCATTTCAAACTTACAAGCGATGTTTCATGAAAGCAACAATTTAATTCGTCTATTCAAGTCAGCTATAGATCAAATGCCATCAGATGACTATACTGTTATTATAAAACCAGACAAAACACCGCCTGGTGAACATGAAAGACGATTTAATGCACCGGTGATAGGTGATGTAGCAGTTGTGATGGTCGGCACCGAATTCAATCGACGTGACATAGTCATCCACCGCCGGAATACAGATTTGCAACGAGTTTCGGAAACACATCGATCGTACGACGCACTCCAATATCCAGTGCTGTTTCCGCGGGGAGAAGATGGCTACCATTTTAACATCATGCAAATCGACCCCATTACGAATGAAGAATTGAGGAAGAAAGTTTCCTGCATGGATTATTACGCATGCCGCATTATGATTCGTCCAAATGAAACCAATCACATATTGAAATGCCGTGAACTATTCCATCAATACATTGTGGACATGTATGCGAAAATTGAAAGCGAACGTCTTCTTTTCATTCGGTTAAATCAACAGAAGCTGCGCGTTGAAGATTACGTTCACTTGCGTGATGCAATTGCCAATGATGGAGACGTTGCTAACATTGGGCAAATGGTGATCTTGCCAGCAACATTTGCCGGAAGTCCACGCCACATGCATGAATACGCGCAAGATCCCAGGTAACACAACTGGTGTAAATTACGTCATTTGTACGTCATTATGACGTCGGCGACGTCATAATGACGTACAAATGACGTCATTTACACCAGTTGTGTTACCTGGGATGCCATGACGTATGTTCGAAAATATGGACGTCCAGATTTGTTCGTCACTTTTACATGCAATCCAGCGTGGAGAGAAATCACAGATCTGCTTTTCCCCGGTCAAAACTCATCGCACAGACATGATCTTCTCGCTCGAGTTTTCAAGCAAAAGCTAATTAGACTGATGGACGTCATCACCAAAAACTACATTTTTGGAGAAACCCGATGCTGGATGTATTCAATTGAATGGCAAAAAAGGGGCCTGCCGCACGTTCATATTTTAATTTGGTTGAAGCAAAAAATCGTGCCAACACAAATTGACAGCGTGATTTCTGCTGAGCTTCCAAATCCAGAAGAAGATCCAATACTTTTTCAACTGGTCAAAAAAAATATGATTCATGGGCCATGTGGTGCTTTGAATCCGAACTCACCTTGCATGAAGGATGGCATATGCACAAAACAATATCCACGTAAGCTCATTCCTGAAACGCAAACTGGTGGCGATGGATATCCGCTGTACAGACGTCGAAAACCCGAAGATGGTGGACACACAACCACCATCAATGTGAGACATGTAGAGGTAGACGTCGACAACAGATGGATAGTACCCTACTCGCCATTACTGTGCAAAATGTTTGAGGCTCACATAAATGTCGAGTGCTGCAATTCTGTGAAGTCCATCAAATACATTTGTAAATATGTTAACAAGGGCAGTGACATGGCAGTATTCGGGCTAGCAAATCAAGGCGATGAAATTACACAATTTCAGATGGGACGCTACATCAGCAGCAATGAAGCGGTTTGGCGGATATTATCTTTCAACATTCATGAACGCTATCCAACAGTTCAACATCTCGCCGTACATCTGGAAAATGGTCAGCGAGTGTACTTTACCGCACAAAATGCACAAAATAGAGCTGATGAACCACCAAACACAACACTCACCGCCTTCTTTCAATTGTGTGAATCCGATGATTTTGCTAAAACGTTGCTGTATCACGAAGCACCTAAATACTACACTTGGAATACATCGACAAAGAAGTTCGTGAGAAGAAAGCGGGGTGCAATTGTTGCAGAGTATGCAGGTGTACGTTCGTCGGATGCCTTAGGACGGGTATATACAGTACATCCGAATAACGCTGAATGTTATTTTTTGCGATTATTATTGCATGAAATCAAAGGTCCTACATCATTCCTTTCCTTGAAAACCGTCGATGGGTTGGTATGCCAAACGTACAGAGAAGCATGTTTCAAATTGGGCTTACTTGAAAATGATCAGCATTGGAACACAACACTCACAGAGGCATCGCTTACATGTCATCCAAAGCAAATACGTACTTTGTTTGCGATCATTTTAACAACTTGCGCACCATCAAATCCCATAGACCTGTGGGAAACGCATCGCGAAAGCCTCAGTGAAGACATTTTCAGGCAAGCATGTGCAACCGATCCAAATCAGGAGTATTCGGACGACATTTTTAATGCAGTTCTAATATTGATTGAGGACTTATGCATATCAATCAACAACAAAGTCCTTTGTCAACTTGGTATGCCGGCATCTATACGAGACAGAAATGACGTGCAAGACAGAGACCTTGTGCGAGAACATCAATTCGACGTAGGCCAGCAACAACATTTTGTGGAAACGCAAACAAGACTTTTAGTTGCTGATCAAAGAATTGCCTACGACAAAGTCATGCTACGTGTAGCCAACGCAAATGGTGGAATTGTTTTTCTTGATGCTCCAGGTGGCACAGGAAAAACATTTCTTTTGAATTTGATATTGATGGCATCGATTCGAATGCAGAATGGGATTGCACTCGCAGTGGCATCATCGGGAATTGCGTCAACGCTACTCCATGGCGGACGTACAGCACATTCAGCACTCAAGCTTCCGTTGAATTTGAACCTGACCGAAACGCCAACATGTAACATCAGCAAAAATTCCGGTATGGCCACAATCCTTAAAACGTGCAAAATCATCGTTTGGGACGAATGCACTATGGCCCACAAAAAATCGCTCGAAGCGCTCGACCGGACTCTTCGTGATTTCCGAGGAGAAAACCAAGCGATGGGAGGCGCTCTGATACTTCTTGCGGGTGATTTTCGCCAAATTTTGCCGGTTATACCTCGATCAACGCCCGCAGATGAGCTGAACGCTTGCTTAAAAGCATCATATTTATGGAACCGAGTTGAGAAAATTACGCTCTCAACAAACATGCGTGTGCATTTAATGCAAGATGTGTCTGCCCAAACGTTTTCGAGACAACTTTTGGACGTGGGAAATGGCAAAATTCCAATTGATCGCATAACAAATGAGATTTCGTTTCCGCCTAATTTTTGTCAGATGCAGCCGAATATTCAAGCCGTAGTAAACAAGGTATTCCAAAATTTAACAAGCAACTACAAAAATCCAGATTGGCTATGCGAACGTGCAATTTTAGCCCCCAAAAATGATGATGTCAACAAGCTAAATGAACAAATTCAATCGAAATTACCCGGAACATCAGTCAAATATAAATCAATAGACACAGTCATAGAGCAAGAACAGGCAGTCAATTACCCAACCGAATTTCTAAATTCATTGGAGCCACCTGGAATGCCACAACACATATTGACATTGAAAGTTGGGTCACCGGTGATACTCATTCGAAACTTGAACGCGCCAAAACTGTGTAACGGAACCAGATTGGTCATAAAAAAATTGACACCTAATTTGATCGAGGCAACAATCATCAGTGGCGAATTCAAAGGGGAAGATGTGCTGATTCCACGCATACCCATGATTACCAACGATTTACCATTCGAGTTTAAGCGGCTTCAGTTCCCCTTGCGTCTTGCCTTCGCGATTACCATCAACAAAGCACAAGGGCAATCATTAACTGTTGCTGGCTTGAATTTGGAGAATTCGTGTTTTTCACATGGCCAATTGTATGTTGCTTGCTCCCGAGTTGGCACACCAAAAAATTTGTACATTTATACACCGAACGGAACTACCAAAAATATTGTGTATCCTTTGGCATTAAGATAAAATTAAAGGATTTTATTTTAATTAACCGTCATCGTCTTTTCCTGCAAAGGACTCTTCTTAAAGCCTACGGTCCATTCTACTATTTTAACATATGAAACAGGGTAATAAAATCACCTCTTCCGCTCCATCGACTGCATATTGCTCGACTTTGTTGCGATTTCGAGCCGCACAGCATGGTCCAGGGGCTAATCGTCGACTGCAATTCGCACTGGTTTAGAGTACCACAAATCACGTAGACTAAAAAGTCCCTGATTGTACCTCCCTTTGTTGAAATTTTACCAGTCAAACGATAAGGCCGAGAGACCACCTAAAGGCTGCAATCATATCTAGCACTGTCGACACTGTGACTCTAAAAATGTCTGTGGGTCTAAAAATGAGCATAAAAAATAAAGTAGTACAATGGACTCGATAGCGGAAGAAGTACCGTAAGGTATCCGGGAGGGGGTTTTTAGTGGGCTGACCCCACACTACCATCCAGTACGGGCTGGTGGTGTCTTTTTTAAGATTTTCCCCCTTCCGACACGCATAAACAAAAACAAAAAAAAAAACTCATTATCTTTGGATCTAGGGTCATTTTAAAGTTGAAATAATAAAAAAATTGTTCATAATGTTTTGTTTCTGTTTACTATACGTTTGTCTAGCGCCGCAGGCGCTAGTAAGTAATAACAATCAAACTTTTCCATTCTATTAGAAATTTTACTTCTCTGTAATGTATGGTCCTTTTTTTGAGGTGGACCAATCCTCTCCTTTCTCTTTTATTTCTAACTTAACTTCACTAACCACATCAATAAAAAATTATTTTTTCACATCAAAGTAAAACAAGTAGTTTATATAGGGAGACCTCTTCGAAAATATCTTTAACTTAGTAAATTTCTTTCGAACATTTGCGTATTTATAAATTGCATTAGCGAATCGAAGCAACGGATTAACAGATTAACGCAATACTATATAGACGAAGTATTTAAAATATAACAACGTATCAGTTGATCAACGTTATGATTGACTCTGAAACATGCGGACGGACACGAAGCCAGACCATAAGGCTTCTTTCTATACCTTGTATAGAAGCCTAAAAATAGCGCACTGGCTAACCAGTTCTTAGACCTCTATACACACAGAGTATTTCCAACACGATTTGAAACGCTCTGTATGATTTTGAATTATGCGGACGGACAGACGGACACGGAGCCAGATCATAAGGCTTCTTGTTATACTTTGTATAGAAGCCTAAAAAGTAGCGCACTGGCTACCCAGTTCTTAGACATCTATACACACAGAGTATTTCCAACACGATTTGAAACGCTCTGTATGATTTTGAATTATGCGGACGGACGGACAGACGGACAGACACCGAGCCAGATCATAAGGCTTCTTGCTATACTTTGTATAGAAGCCTAAAAGGGGAAAAAGTGAGGATAGGTCTTCTAAAACTTGTCACGACGGGAAAGGTTGTAACCTGGGATCCACATGAATGAAAAGGACAGACGCCTCTTTCCCGATATCAAAAAACTAAATATACACGAAATGGATAGTAAACTGTTGATGGAACGGAAAGTGCAAGGATGAACGAATATTGAAAAATGAAAAATCGAAAGAATATGGAATAGGAATTACTTAGAAGGAAACAAAAACAAGCACAGATTTCTCAAAAAATTTGTTTACCACCCTCCCAACAGTTATCACGATAGTTATGAAAAGAGATCTAACAGGGTTTCCATGAATGTTATGCAAGGAAGAAAATTTAATCTTGATGATGTGAACGAATGGAGTGCTATTTTTTTAATGTTTTTCTGAGGCGACCTACACATCATCGTCCTGCCGGTTTGTATTGGAATATTTTTTTGGGCCTCGGGACTGATCCATTCTATGCTGTTCTGTAGTCTTTTATTTTTTCAATGGTGCTGTAGATGTTTAATTCAATTTTGATTGGTTTTGTTTTTGAACGTTTCTCTTAGTGTGCCATTTATGTAATTTAACTTTTCAATTTTGCTCTTCAAATATGGACATTAGCAGCCTATGAAGTTAAAAGGCGCTACTTGCTCTATGGTCTGATCGTTTAGTACTATTTTTGAGCGTATTTGTTATTATCCTCTGAATTCCATCCACATTGTATCGTTCTATCGTTTGGCTTAGTATAAAAAGTGCGCATTGTAAGAAGTTCTCGTTGTCTGTTTATGTTTGTTCGATTCTTTAAATTCTTCGCGCCATATCCCTATTCCTTTCCTTTACTTTTTTTTTCGAGATCTAAGGAATTCAAATGTTGCTTCTTTGGCGATGGTTTTGATGCTACAACGTAAGGCTCGATTGGCGAACCAAAACCGTGGGGCTCGATAAAAGTGATCGAAGTAAAGAAAAGCAAGTTGAACCTACTATAACCCTGAGAAAAAGAGAATAAAACAAAAATGGATTGGAATCTAATCATGTTGGCTATAAAAAATTTAAACAAAAAACTTGACGAAAATAAACAAGAAATAATTGACGAAAATTATCAAAATTTTTAACAAAAATTAAGACTTAAACTTAGTCTTTTGCAGATTCGAAAAAAGCTTGAACCAAAATATGAGAAATGCACTATAGATGTTCAAGTATCACGGAAGTTGGAAGAAAATAATAATAACCAAGTGAAATCACAGGGGGAGGACCATAATAGATCCGTGAAGGCCATAGTTGTTCGGCCTCACAGAGGGAGGACCATAATAGATCCGTGAAGGCCATAGTTGTTCAGCCTTCGACTTCACAGGGCGGACCATAATAAATCCGTGAAGGCCATAGTTGTTCGGCCTTACAGGGCGGACCATAATAGATCCGTGAAAGCCATAGTTGTTCGGCCTCACAGGGGGAGGACTATAATAGATCCGTGAAGGCCATAGTTGTTCGGCCTTCGGCTTCACAGGGCGGACCATAATAAATCCGTGAAGGCCCTAGTTGTTCGGCCTTCGGCCTCACAGGGCGGACCATAATAGATTATATTTATATGCCTTCAGCTATCTTGACTGCTAGTCCGTGATTGCCAGTGTTGTTCGGCCTTTTTGTGAAAAATTTTTACAATTTTTTCGACGTTTTTTGCCGACCCACGAAAAGGGGAGGGGGAAATTTTTTAATTTTTTTAGCTTTGTCAAAAAACTATTTTCCCTAAAAACCGGTTGGAGGTTGAGGCGGCGGGGGCGGCATGGGGTTGGGGCGGTTGCCACCTCCGCCCCCTATCCATAGCCGCCATTCCCACGGTCCTAGCCCTCTCGGTTCCGGAGTTATGCTGGCTCCCACTTGCTTTTGAGAACACGGGTCGGGTCGGCCTTCGGCCTCCAACTTGCTTATAAAACTACGGGTCGGCCTCCCACTTGCCTTTCAGGAACACGGGTCGGGTCGGCCTCACACTGGCATTTAAGAATACGGGTCGGCCCTCGGCCTCCAACTTGCTTATAAGAATACGGGAAAATTTTTTCGACGTTTTTTGCCGACCCACGAAAAGGGAGAATGGGGGGGGATTTTTTAATTTTGTTAGTTTTGTCAAAAAACTAAAACTAGCTTCAAAATTTTTGAAAAATAAAAATTTTGAAAATTTTTTTGACGTTTTTTGCCGACCCACGAAAAGGGGAGGGGGGGTTTTAATTTAAAAAAAATGTTTTAATTTTTTTAGTTTTGTCAAAAACTATTTTCCCTAAAAATCGGTTGGAGGCGGCGTGGGGTCGGGTCAGGGGCGGTTGCCTCCCACTTGCTTTAGAGAACACGGGTCGGGTCGGCCTCCCACTGGCATTTATGAATATGGGTCGGCTTTCGGCCTCCAACGTGCTTATAAGAATACGGGTCGGCCTTCGGCCTCCCACTTGATTTAGAGAACACGGGTCGGGTCGGCCTTCGGCCTCCCACTGGCATTTAAGAATACGGGTCGGCCTTCGGCCTCCAACTTGCTTATAAGAATACGGGAAAATGTTTTCGACGTTTTTTGCCGACCCACGAAAAGGGAAAAAGGGGGGGCGGGAAATTTTTAATTTTGTAAGTTTTGTCAAAAAACTAAAACTAGCTTCAAAATTTTTGAAAAATAAAAATTTTGAAAATTTTTTTGACGTTTTTTGCCGACCCACGAAAAGGGGAGGGGGGGTTTTAATTTAAAAAAAATGTTTTAATTTTTTTAGTTTTGTCAAAAACTATTTTCCCTAAAAATCGGTTGGAGGCGGCGGGGCGGCGTGGGGTCGGGTCAGGGGCGGTTGCCTCCCACTTGCTTTAGAGAACACGGGTCGGGTCGGCGTCCCACTGGCATTTATGAATATGGGTCGGCCTTCGGCCTCCAACGTGCTTATAAGAATACGGGTCGGCCTTCGGCCTCCCACTTGATTTAGAGAACACGGGTCGGGTCGGCCTTCGGCCTCCCACTGGCATTTAAGAATACGGGTCGGCCTTCGGCCTCCAACTTGCTTATAAGAATACGGGAAAATGTTTTCGACGTTTTTTGCCGACCCACGAAAAGGGAAAAAGGGGGGGCGGGAAATTTTTAATTTTGTAAGTTTTGTCAAAAAACTAAAACTAGCTTCAAAATTTTTGAAAAATAAAAATTTTAAAAATTTTTTTGACGTTTTTTGCCGACCCACGAAAAGGGGTGGGTGGGGGGGAAATGTTTAAATTTTTTTAGTTTTGTTAAAAAACTATTTTCCATAAAAACCGGTTGGAGGCGGCGTGGGGTCGGGGTCGGGGGCGGTTGCCACATCCGCCCCCTATCCATAGCCACCATTCCCAGGGTCCTAGCCCTCTCGGTTCCGGAGTTATGGTGTTTGAAGGGAAGTTCGAAATTTGAAAGTCGCGGTCGAAATTTGTGTGACGAATTTGCGTTACATATTTCCGTTACATATTTGTGTGACGATTTTGTGTGACGATTTTGTGTGACGAACGATTTTTTTCAGTTAACTGCCCGTGCGATACCCGTGCAAAATACACGTGCAATACCCGTGCGATAAGAAGCATAGCTTCAAAAACTCATTTAAATGGACAATACAATTAACAGACGTGAGAGGAAAATTCATCACCAGTACAAAGACGACAAAAAAAACTAAAGATGTAAATTATATTGGAATAACTGGACAAGGATGGAAAAATGGAAAATTGAAAGGTTCTCAGAAAAAGAAGAAAATGAAGCGTGAATATTTAAGAAACGAAAAAATTAACATCAAAAAGAAATTTAAAAACGAATATTTAAAAAATGCAGACAATAAAATGAAAATTGATCCCACGAAGAGGAAAATTAAAATTGAAAATAGGGAAAGCAACAAGAAAAGGTGCGAATAAAAAAATTAAAGTTTGGATTGAATCCGTTTGAAACGACGGGAACGGGAGGGATGGACAAATAGTTTTCCACGTGGAATCGAATTAATGAGAGGGATGTAAAAAGTATCAAGCATAGAAGTCCTCAACTATTGGAAATCTTATTGATTAAAAATTGATTTGATTTAAAGTTTAATAGTTTGCAATGCACATTTGACTGGATGATTTAATAAGCGATAAAATTAACAAATGAATGCTTATTTAATATTGAAAATTTTTATAAAATCACATTTGGCGAACAACCTGAGGCGTGTTTATAAAAAATTAAATTAAAATTTACACCACTATAAAAGTCATGTGGTTTAGATAAGATAATATAATACATTATATCTTTTGCAAATTTTCGGAAAATTCTCTGACTTCTTTTTTACCTTCATGTGGTGCATACATTCATATTATCGTCATGTTACCTATCTATTTTGCATCTTTGTCTCATTTATAAAGTCGTATGAGGGTTGATTAAAATTGCAACGTGTACTTGTAGGACTTCACTGTATACAATTGTATATTTCTCCAGATCGCAGGTGCCCTCCAATTTTTTCTTATTAGTAATAACAGCAGTATCTATTTTTCTTTCTTTTAGCGCTAATTCCAGTTCTTCAATCGTATTCCCATCACCACTGACATTCCAACATCCGATATTCATATAATCCTTTACACCCAATCGTTTATTCCCTTTCCGTTTGGCAAAAATCCGAGGCAAAATTTGAGTGAGCGAGAGTCACTAAATTACATTATAAAACATAAATTGCTTTAGCATATTGGAAACCAAGAATTACCATTTCCTTGCAACTATTGATAATCATTTGAACTACAATAGGTATTTTTCAAAAACTCCCATAAGGTTCGTCTATCTGATTGTGTATAAATTAATTAAAGATGTTACCAATATGTGGGAAAAGTTCTTGTGGAATAAAATTTGTACCCGAACCTGGTTTGCAAAATTGACAGGTTTTCTTGTATCGGCAATTCCTTGCAAAAATTATTTTAAAAGAACAAATATTTTAAACACTTTAAAATGTTAAAAAAATTATTTAATGTTGAGTTTGGAAAATCAATTTCAACAAAAATTAGCATAAACAAAAATTCATACACAAAGTATGTTGAAGGTTTTGGTGGATTGAAGGCATATTGGCCGTAAAATATTTTCGAAATAAGCGTAAATGAATCACATACTTATGTGTGAATTTTTACCTTAAAACATATTCACTACTATTTAAATTACTTTTATCGCAACTCGATCCGTAAGTGAGCAGATAGAGCGCTGTACAGATTGTGCGTAAGCACGTGTTCCTTCCCGGCTATCTGTTGCTATAAATAATTTTTGTCTAGAGCTCATTAACTCGTCTTGGGAGATTTTAATGTTCACTTTGCAATTTTTATTTATATTTGCTTTTGAATTAACGTGTTCAATATATCTTTAATTAAAGTTAATTTCAATAATTACATTGGTTATTTAAAAGCGAAAGTATTTTGTATTGTAATCATCTTGCATTATTCGTAAATAGATCCTTCGTTTTTAGATGCTTATCACTTATCACTTCACAAAGTTATTTTTGCAACGACCTTACGGCTTAACAAAGATGTACCGCGCTTATCGTTTGGTATGCATTAGATCAGGGGTGGGCAACCTTTTGTATAACAGGGACCAGAATAATATTTACGTTTCGTCCGCGGGCCTTAGTATAGTTAATGGACACATTTTTGTTACTTGTATTTTTTTCTGAAAATATAAAAACAATAATAGAGTTAATTAAGTACTATATTTATTTCTCTTATCATTTTTAACAAATTACAAAGAAAAAATAAATAAAAAATTTTTTTAAAAAAAAGCTTTTATAAAAACATGCACTAAAAAGTTAAAAATAATTTTTCGTCACAAAAAGGATCAACAAAATAAAATCAACCCATACAAAACCTCCAAAACTCAATTTGACTAATTAGAGTAAAAGCGTGGGACACTAATTGACTAATTGTGCTTAAAATTTATTGCCCCCCCCCATCGAATTTAAACTTCAAAACCCTGAAAACATTTAATTGAATAAAAGCGTGCAGCTGTTAATTTTAATTTAAGTAATTGCTAAACAGCCGCACGCTTTTATTCAATTAAATGTTTTCAGGGTTTTGAAGTTTAAATTCGATGGGGGGGGGGCAATAAATTTTAAGCACAATTAGTCAATTAGTGTCCCACGCTTTTACTCTAATTAGTCAAATTGAGTTTTGGAGGTTTTGTATGCGTTGATTTTATTTTGTTGATCCTTTTTGTGACGAAAAATTATTTTTAACTTTTTAGTGCATGTTTTTATAAAAGCTTTTTTTTAAAAAATTTTTTTATTTATTTTTTATTTATTTCTTTTTAGTCTTCCAAAAATTTTTTTTAAGAAAAAAGAAGCAAAATATTAAAAATTTATTAAAATTTCTAATTCGAAAAAAAACCTTATTAAAACATTAATATTTTGTTATAAATTTGAAGAAACATTTCTTAATCGCTCCATTTCTTTTAAAGCCTTTTTATTACAAGGTTTTTGCCCCGTTAATTTTGTACAATCTATTTCTTCTATCTGTAGACCATCTAACGTCCGAACTCGACTTAAGGCGACATATGCTTGACCTTCGGCAAAAAGTTTTGGTCCTAAATAGATCACGGCACAATCGACTGTACTCCCCTGCATCTTATGAACTGTGGAAGCCCATGAAAGAACCATCGGCAGCATTCTTCGTTCTGCCGTTCCATAACCGTATTTCGCCGGAAATTGAATCGCCTTTGGTTTAATTATCTTATTTTTAATTAATAAAAATTAAAAAAAAAAATTAAAAAAATTAAAAAAGCAAAAAGTGTTTAAAAAAAACACGATGAGACCTGGGGAAAGCTTCGATAAGGCACTAAATATTCGTTCCAAACCATCAAAGTTGAATTGAGTTAATGAACAGAGTTAATTTCTTTAAATGACGTATTTCGATGCGTATAGTGTTCGAAAAACACGATGAGACCTGCTTTCCGTTGCCATGGTAACCGTAATAAGGATTATTTCAAGGGATCCTATGCTTTCCGTTGCCATGGTAACCGTAATAAGGATTATTTCAAGGGATTCCTATGCTGTCCGTTGCCATGACAACCGTAATAAGAAATTCTTTGTATTTAACCCATTTGCTATGCTTTCCGTTGCCATGGTAACCGTAATAAGTATTATTTCAAAGGATTCCTATGCTTTCCGTTGCCATGGTAACCGTAATAAGGATTATTCCAAGAGATTCCTATGCTGTCCGTTGCTATGACAACCGTAATAAGAAATTTTTTGTATTTAAACTATATTCAAGTCGCGCGTATAGGATATGCGCGAGGTCAATTTTGTACGAGCTAAATAAAAGCTTTTAAAAAATTCGCAAAGGAAAGGAAAGTTGATTTTGAGTAGCCTGCTTTCCTTTAAGGAATCTCGATAATCCATTCATGCGCGTCTATGGGGTCCTATGGGACGCGCATGAATGGATTATCGAGATTCCTTAAAGGAAGGCAGGCTACTCAAAATCAACTTAAAAAACAATAATGAATGCTGTCAAGCTGTCAACCGATCGACAATGCAAATACGCGTGCACGTGCTTTACGTTTCTATTTGACCAATCTTAACCAAATTTGGTGTAGAAGTTACGATATTTACAACGCTACGAAAAACATAGGCTATTTTAGAACCTTGTAGTGAGGCCGAAGGCCGAACAACCACATCCGACACGGTCTAGATGGCTAAAGGCGGCCGGTAGGCCGACTGTGCCACCTAGTTATTTTAATAATACGCGAAAACTTAATTCGCGTTAAAGGGAATTTTGCTTCGTGTATAAAAAATTTAGGTATCAAAATCTAATTCGCGTTATTCTGAATTCGCGTACATCGAACTCGCGTACATGGAGGGTGTAGTGCACTTTTCAATTTACTTTTTACAATACTTTTTAATTTAATTTAAATAAGACGAATTATATCGAAAATTAAACTGTAGATCTCTCCTTTTTCCTTATGTTAGGTACTAACCTAATCCTTTTCTTTAAAATTTTTGTTTTTGAAAATATTTATTTATTATTTCTTCTAAAGATCTCGCGGGCCGGATTAGAACTTTACGCGGACCGGAGTTGGCCCGCGGGCCGGAGGTTGCCCACCGTTGCATTAGATAACTGATTACGCTACTTTTCTTAGTAGCGTTTTCCCCGTATAATGTATTTTCTTTACATTGTATAGTGTTTGCTTACATTGTTACGCCTTTTTTGCTGGTCTTCAGCAAGTTATTTTTGCATCATATTTTTATAAATAGTTGCAATATTTTAATTATGTCTGTTTTTAATTATACTTCCTCCAAATTTGTTTATTTATTGTATTTTGGTTCTTACGGATCGAGATTGCGATAAAATATCTTATTTTTCCTCGGCTCGTTGGGAGTCTCCTAACGAGACTCGGAGGATAATATACTATTAAGATCTTGCTTACCAATTAATAATTAGTTGTGCAAACTCTTAATAATGTTCATTATTGGAAATAATCAACTATTGCGAATAATACACACTCAATGTAATATGTATTAGAAACTTGAATGGTTAATAAAAGGTTTTTAATAAAAAACAACATTCTAACCTGCTAATCAAAAGTTCCAAATTAAAAAAAAAATTTTCTTGCAATACTTTCTAAAGAAGAAGGAACACAAGGCAAGCCGCCGAACTAACAACAAAGTTTGAAAAAGAAAAATTTTAATTTCATTTTATAAAAAAAAATTCTTGAAAACCTTGAAAATGAAATCTCGTGATGAATAAGCTCCAAGTTTTTACAGAATGAGACATCTTACACCTTTCTCTTCTTTTTTTTAACAGAGCGGTCATATTTTTTATTTGATTAATTCCTTCACGTTTTGAAACCTACAATCCAAATTTCCCATGCGAGTACTGAAAATTTTAATCTGAAATCATCAACCTTTTTAATGATTAACATTTATAATTGCAAGTCGACAAGCAACACTAAATCAAATCTTTTTGCAATTAGGTCAATTAAGTTTATTTCAAAATCAAGTTTATGTTCTTAAAAGTATATCGTTTTTGAGATTTTACGTTTCTTATATATTTTTTAATCTTTTTTTTTATCGTTGAGGCTAACGACCTCTGTAGATCATTGACTGTATCATTTATTTGTTGTAGCAAAAATCACTTTTACTATTAATAACGTTGTCACCATTAAGTGTTTGTTTCATTTTCGCTATTTCTATTCCTTGACACATCATGATTAGTTATAGTGTAGTAAAATTAATCAAAACTCATCAGTAGCGTCAACTTCACTTGTCTTCATTGTACGATAGCATGAAAGCCGTGGATTATCATAAATTTTTAGATATCTGTTGATGGTAGTTTTTTGCATCAAATTTCCTACCGAATTTTTGCATCCGCCTCGTATATCTCGCTTTACCTTACAACTCAAGCAATGTGGTTCAAGGTTTAGCTGGCGCATGCTTTAGCTCTTCCTTTTATGCATCGCTCGTCACTGAATGCACAAGTTGAATTTTCTACTGCAAAATTTAGAACTTCTTGCATTATTAATTTATTTCACTAATGATAAACTAATGTAGCCAATGTAATTAATTCCTATTGTTTTAAATTAATTTTAACGATGTGCAAATTTATTATAAATTAATGTGCCGTATTATTTACACAGATCTTGAGACTCCGTTTATTCGTTCATTCGTCTGAAACTATTCTATCCATCTTCGCATGGGTATATGTGTATGCTTTCCCATTATGATACCACTTCCATCTCTCTGCAACTATTAATATCCATTCATGTTCCACTCGCCAATTTATATAGTTTGTCCACCTACTCTGGGGCATCCCACCTTTCTTTTGTGAGCTTGTGGTCTCCACTCCATCATCCAATTTCATCGCTACTCAAACAATTAATCGCGTCTATTACTTTTCGTCCTTTTGTATCTCTTTGTGCTGTACATGCTGTCTAAGGATGGTGTCTCTCTATTTTCCGTAGATACATTTTCCGCTGTGCAAGTTGTCCTTTATACGTTTGAACTGGGTCTAAGTTTCCCTTCCGTGTTAGCACTGGTAGTATAATTGTTTGAAAATTTGGCCCAGATCTGATTTAAGGATTTTTGCTACTAAAGCTACTTAATTATATTTTTCTGTTTAGATCGACTTGTCCTTTATCTTGATCATAGGCGCAACTAGGCCCCAATTTTTTGGGTAGGCTATTATTTATTTTTTCAATTTTTGATCAGAACAATGTAGCTTTTTGGTTTTGGTACAGAATGTTTCTTATGTTCGTATAACACAAAATTGGTTCACAGAAAGATACTTTTTGAAGCATCTTTTACAGGATTTTTTTTTTATTTTTTTTTTTTTTTTTTTTTTTTTTTTCAGATAAACAGGGTAAAACTTGACTCGAAAATTTGAAGAAAACAATTTTGTTTAGGGCGATTCTCTAAAACTAAATGGAGAAAAAGTAGGAAATTGCAAGAATATTTTCTTTTGGAATTGCAACAAATTTTTTTTTATAATGTGGTTATTTAAATTATCGTTAATTATTTAAATAATTTATTATTTAACAGAATAAAGCAAACCGTAAGCATTAAAACTTAAACTTTGATGTTGATCAAGTGCGAGGCCGAAGCCGCGCTTATTATTGAGACCGTCGACTGTCAACTTGTAGAGAATATTTTTTATTCTACATTTGTAGAATAAAACTATCACTTATTCATCACGATACCGAAGAATTTTACTTCTAACCTTATTTTGTGCACATTTTGTTGTATCCCGAAGTGCCGCAACATTTCACATACAGCGAGCCAATATGAAATATTGAACCAGTCGAATAACTATGACCTTCTTTTTCTGGATCTTCATTCTTTGTGGAATATTATCACATCCTTTGATGTTTTCAAATCCATTTCATTGGGGCGGATTAGTCCCCATTTTACTAACTTTGGTTTTTTTAGAGTTGTTTTGTTTTAAATCCTTCTATTGGTCCTCGCTTCCTCCACGACTCTTTACCACATCTTCTTATCTAGAACTCTTATTCGCCAGTCACATATTCCCTTTTCCATCAGATCGTCGATAACATCGTCCCTCCATCTTATCCTTGACCTCCCCTTCATTGGCGTAGCTAGGGATTTTTCCTAGGGTGGGCCATGGCCCCAGCCATAAATCGGCCGGCCACGGCAAGGTGGTCACTGACTATCAGCGCATGCGCAACTTTGTAGGTATCAAGTTTGGATTTCAGTTATCTTATCCTATAGGACATCTAGCTAGGTCTAGCTATATTATCGACTTAATTTACATAGTTTTGGTCAGGACACATATAAGGTAAAAAAAGAATAGTATAATAGAATAGGATACCTAACTGAAATCCATATTGAGTACCTAAAGTCTATTTCTTTCATTTCTGCCCAAAATGTAAACAAACCATAGATACCCTTACCTTACATTCAGCAAAATATCTTAACTTTTCACTGTCTGCTGACTAAGTATGATGTTTAATGAACAATATTAATACTGCTTCACTATATAATGCACATTTAAATAAGAAACTTATGAATTTCATCACAAAATAGACGCCATGTTTGTTTACATTTTGAGCAGATATCAAAGAAACAGACTATACACATTACACCGACAAGAGCTCCACTCTTAAATTACTAACAACGGGGTAAATCAAATAGATATTACATACTTATAATGTTATTTATTTGTTACAAATTAAAAAACAGCAACCAAAAACAAATAAATCCACTCCACGAAAACGACATTAAAGTAACGAAAAAAAACCAAAAATATATAATTCGGTCCACTCCACGACCTTGAAATATGAGAAAAATGTTTTCAAACAATTTTAAGTTTTCTATGTTTTTCGCTAAACCGTTTCAAGACTGCCTCTGATGTTATGGTATTTTTCACCAATTCGTTTTCGATATTTATCAAAGATACTTGAGAGAAACGGTTCTGGAGCATAGTTGTCCTCAGCCAGGTTTTTATTCGCCTCATTGCAGAAAAACTCCTTTCGCAACTGGCGGAGCTTACAGGGAGCGTTAGTGCTGCCTGAAGCAGTTTATATAAATTTGGGCAATAGTCCTTATTTATACATTTTTTTATGTTTTCTGCGTTTACCTCAATTTTTTTTAATACAAACAGGTTTTTCAATATCACTGCCTCGGCATTCAACGCCTCTTCATCGATTTTTAAAATATCTTTATAATTTTTAATAAAATCATCTGCATTCTCTATATCTAACTTCAGGAAAGCGTCTACTGCATTCGCCAATGGTATGTTTTCAAACCGCCGTTTAAAGTTGGCAATAATGCTGTCTAATACCTGGTTATAAATATTTATTTTCCAGTATTCCCGTGGCTGAGTGTCTGTTGGCAAATCGAGGATGTTACTTTTTCCAACTGTTGTTTCAATATAGAAATCATTTTCCTGACGCCTCCTTTTTGATACTCGGACAGGTTCCACAGAAATGTCATGTTTCTTTGCAAACTCTTCGATCTCGTCCCAAATTTTAAATTGGTTTCTAGATGTTTCAAAGGTGAGAATTGTGCTGGCTATTAAATCACTGGCCTGAGACAAAGTTGCATCTTTGGTCTGAAAATATTTACTCAGAACATTAACTGTAGCGAGAACAGAGTGAAATATATGTATGTAAGGATATGATAAACTCTGGTTTATTTATAGTTGTTAGCAGCCCTAGGGCTTCTACAGCATTTTTGTCACGACTCTCCACGACCTCTTCATTCAAAGCCATTTTGATGGCTTCAAAATTAGTGAGTACTGCTTGGCAGTTTTCGAAGCGACAACTCCATCTTGTGGTACTCAGACTTCCCATTTCACGACTGGTATTGATTCCGAGAGATCCTTGTATCTTAGCAAGGCTGGCATGATGTCCGGGTTGCGAAAAATGAATGTATAAACATTCGATTGCATTAAAAAAAGTCTTTGCTAATGCAACGTTAGCACAGGAAACCACAACCACCAGATTTAATTTATGCGCTAAGCAATGGACGTATATGGCATGAGGATGTGTCTCTTTTATAATCGCCTGCAAACCTTTGTTTTTGCCAGACATGACGCTAGCCCCGTCATAAGACTGAGCAAGAATCGGAACATCGCTCAGTTGGCTTTTATTTAGTGTTTCGAAAATCAGCGTTGCCAATCCTTTGGCATCTCTGGACGTCGAACAATTAATAAAACCAATAAATCTTTCAACCACATTTAGATCGATCATGTATCTGATCGTAATTGATAATTGCTCCTCTTTGTAACATCTCGCCTCGGTTTTCGGTTTCGGTAGGTAAATTGAGGATGAAGTTATTTTAATTTTATGGATGAGGAAGGGTATTTTTCTAGGGTGGGCCCACAGCTTTCTAGGGTGGGCCCGGCCCACCCTGGCCCCCCCTTAGCTACGCCTATGCTCCCCTTCGGTCTGTTTATATCTGGTATCCATTTCATTAAACCCGAAATGGCCCTTCCCTCTTGTGCTCTCATAGCGTGTCCCATCCATCCCAATCTCAGTGCTTTAATATACCACATTATATTAGTTTCTTCTAGCTCAATTTTTACTTCCCTATTTCTTCTTCTCGACCAGAGACGGTCGCCAGCTTAGCGGTTAAGTGCGTTGCTGCTAATGCTAGATACCTGGTTCAACTCCGGGCTCAGTAAAAACTTTATTATGACCGTCTCCCCTCGGAAGGCAATGGCAAACCACCGAGGTGTAATCTGCCTGGTACAGCCTCTCTGGAGATGAAGTATATACACTTCCCGCGGTTCGGAGCTCGCGTTAAGCAGTAGGTCCCCTATGTGTGTGATAATACTTCAAACGCACAACACATGCATAGGAGAAAAGTCGCCTACGTCTGAAATCAGGCAAGGCACTTAAAGAAGAAGATTTCTTCTGCATCGAAGTTATTCATAATTCACTTTCACGGGACCCAAGTTTCTTCTCATAACCTTTCTCTCAAAAACTTTCAGCTTTTCGTCCTCTGTTTTCGTTAGATAAAGCACCTCAGTCCCACATGTCACTACAGGTCTCATTAACGTTTTGTATATCTTTATTTTCGTCTTCTTCTTCAATATGTTATTTTTCAGCAGGTTCTGATTACTCAAAAAGGCTCTTGTAACGAATTTTTTTCCCATTAAATTCGTTCCCAATAATTATTTATTGGCACTTCTCGCTCCATCTAACGGTCGAACTGGGAAGAGGGACTGGAAAGGGAGATAAGAGGTTCCATCGGCGCAAAATACAGTCTTGGGTGAACCTTTGAACAAGCAAGACGCTTGTTGTGTCAGTTTTTGAAGCAAGATAAGAGGGGTGTGAATTTTTCACACACCAATGTCGATTTGTATTTCTACTGTGGAGCGATCATGGACTCCTGGATTACGTAATTAGCGGGTATGGAGCGAGGATATGGCTACCGGGACAATTTTTGTTCGCGCAGACTCGATGGAGATCTGACATATCTTCGTTGTTGACGCTTCTTGGTCGGATCTGCTGTTCATACTGCTTCTGAAGGTTTTGGAATTCCGTCGGAGCGGTGAGTAACATTTTTGTTATAAGATTGTTTCACAGTGGTTTATGTTGATCGACTTTGCCAATTTTTCTCCGTCCACCTGTAGTTTGCTTTGTTGGAATTCACCCTTGGCTGATTTATGTTTTTTTATGTTTTAACATTTTGGTTTCTCTTTTGTCTTGCATTTTTAATTGCAGAGTGTTTGCCGAGATTACGATTGAGTTGCAGGTTTTGTATGCTGCATCGAAGTGATTAAAGGCAATCTAATCTCTTTTGCGTTCGCAAGTGTGGAAATGGATCGAATGTTTAAGTTTTATGTTTGAAAACTTATTAATTACTAATTATATTGTAATGTTTTATTTAATTAAATTTGAACGACGTATTATTTCCACTAGGTAACATCGAACAGCGTTTGGTGAAATGCATTGGCAAGAGAATTCCGAATTGGTCGACTTAAGTTCAAATCTTGTATTTGAAATTTTATGTTCGATATTTCTTGTGTGTTTATTTTTGGTTTTATGTTTCTTTTTTTGAAGGCAGCGATGTGCGACCAACGTACAGGGTGTTGCATTTCATCGGGGTCGCTTCCACTTGATTTTATTGTTGGAAGTTCGATTGTGGTTCCACCGTTTGTGGGATTTTTTTTAATGACCACTTCAACGTTCCGTGGATTAATTTTGGGGAGTGGTTCTTGGTGGTAATGTCTTTGCCACTGTACTGGTTCTGGTCGGCTAACGCAATTTCCATCCGACATCGCTTATGTCATCGCCTTCCAGCAACGAACATCTAATTGCTGATTATTTTTGTTGTGTTAGCAAAGCTGTTTCCTTGATTTCTGTTCCTTGATGATATCTGTTCCGAGCTACCTTCTCATTAGAGATAGTGAGGACAGATTTTGTTTCACTCTCTTTCCTGCCATCACTCTATCCTTTATAATTTCTTCTCTTTAGTTAGTGCTATTAATCTCCATTTCTAGATAACTTTTGAACTGTTTACCTTCTTCGAATGTATAATTTAGGATTCGTATCTAATTCAATCCTCCTGTTCCATCTCTGATGCACCTCATAAACTCGGCCTTATCATCATTCACTGAAGATAAGAATATTTTCTATGAAAAAGAATACTGGGTTGAGGAATCGTTGTGGTTCCTTTACTAATATTTGGATTTGAAACATTATTTTACTACGCTCTCAAACCATATGTAGTGGTCCTAAAATTAATAACAAATAGTTATGGTAGATCCACGCAATATCAAACCAATTGCAGCGGTATTTATAATTATTTCAGCACATCGTCGTTGTATTGGTAACCCAGATATAACATAAAACAGTTTCTGTTATAAAAATCTCGTTTGTATGATACATCACGCTTATCTCCTCCTTCCAATCGTCAAAGGCTAACTAAGCTACGAAAGAGAGTCCACTACCTGCCTTCCAACAGCCACAATCACTACTTGTAATTGACAAAGTTGTTAGTAATGTAGCGGTCCTTAAATTAGCAATAAATACCAATCACAGTAATAAACCAATCGATTATGATATAGCAATTGGTTCCAATCCAAATTGCGATTATTTTCAGCACATCATTTTACTATAATTCCAATTTATTGGTTTTAGAATCCAAATTAATTAAACCAAATGCATTCCAACTCTATTTTTACTTTCAATTTTACATGGCACCTTGATGTCTAATATACGTGTATGGCGTCAAATTTTTCCACGTTTTACTGAAAATCGACGTAATCGATTTTGCAATAGAATTCCAGATTCATTACTATGCTCACTCTCTGGTTACGAAAACTGCAATATTAATTTTAGTTTGCCATTTAGCAGAAATGTCTTAAATTTGCACAACATTACTCTTTTGCGACGAAGCTTTCATCATCTCTACGTTAACTTTTGATTTTCAACAGCCAGGTATTGTTCTGCTTTCAGTTATTGTTCACAAAGAGCAAAAGTGTGATGTATGCTAAATTAAATGGGCTGTCGTACAAATATGTGCGTAAAAATAAATTATTCTCAGGTTTGAAATTTTGAACCTATTCATTAATTTTTCCTAAAGAATTAGTTATCTTCAGGCAGGATGGGTTCTACTGTTTTCAGTACTCTCAGACAACAATGTAATATAAAAAAAAATTATGAGGTAAATATTACTTTCTTTATTGAAATAGATCCACGACTTTTTAAAAGATTGAATAATTATGACATAAAAAGTTTCAATATCCGTTTATTATATTCAACACTCCTTGCCTACGTCTCGCTGATAAATTTCTCTTTTGGAGAGGAACCGAGATTATAATTGTTTATATCTGATATAATGTCTCAACGCAGTGAAATCGAATGTTGATGTTTAAGGAGAATTAACAATTCACTTTAGTCAACCATATAATTTTTAAGAGTTCACATCTTCCGGAAACTTCACTTTTACTTCTGCAGGTTGTGTGTGAGTTAGTGTACATTTATATATTGTTTAAAATGTTTACAATAATATTGTGACAGTGCATTTAAAAGCTTTATAAGCAATTAAAAGTAGATCACAATTACTTTAATTAATGATAAATGTGATAGTGTGTGTCGTGAGTTACACTTAAGCAAAAAATGGATAGTCAGCAATTTAGGGAGTTTGGAAAGGCCATGGTTGATTACATCGCCGATTATTTGGAAAATATTAGAGACAGGTAATAATTTTTTTTAATTAATTATAAAATTAAACAATTTTAACGAAGCTTAAGTTATGCTAAGCTTACATCTTGGCATGATGCAACAGATAATAACTTCCAGTGCACTAAAGTGATTCAACATTTTCTAGAAACATTCCTAAATAATTATAAGTGAAAGTAAGACATTTCTCTTAAATTTAATATTAAAATATCAGCCAATTAATTATGTGGCAAGAGAATTCGATTGTGTAATTTGTGATGTCACAGACGCTGAACACTTTAAGATTAAATTACCCGCATTTTTCAGAAAACTGCCTTTAAAATTAACGGGCACGGCGAGGGGGGGATTATTGATAACGAAAGAATTTTTGTACAATAAACCTAATTTTCCAGAAAACCGTGCGGTCAAGCACGAAGTGTTACCAAACACCATCTTTTAGATCTAAAAAATGCATAATTTAATAAAAATTTGCATAAATTATTGATTATTTCTGATTGCAAATTAATCAATAGCTTCCTTATTTTGCTTACATAATTAATTACATTAGGAAGTAAAATTAGGCAATCGTTTATTTCGACATTGTAAAAGTTATGAATTAAATTATTGAAATTTTAGGAATGTGCTACCATCGGTAAAACCTGGATATTTATATAATATGATTCCCACGGAGACACCAAAAAATGGAGAAGATTGGAAAGACATAATGGAAGACATCGAAAACATAATAATGCCGGGAGTTACACATTGGCACTCACCAAATTTTCACGCTTACTGTCCAACCGGAAATTCTTATCCGGGGATTGTTGGTGAATTATTAAGTGCCGGGATCGGATGCGTCGGATTCAGTTGGGTTTGTCATTTTATAAAATTTTAACTTCTTAACGACTCTTGAGATAATTTTCACTTAATGATGCAATTTGTGTTGTCACTTTCTAAAGGCCTCAACCTTGTTTAGGTGTCAAGTCCGGCGTGTACCGAATTAGAGGTCGTAATGATGAACTGGCTAGGAAAACTATTAGGATTACCCGAAATATTTCTCAATAGCTCGGAAGGACCCGGAGGTGGTGTTATCCAAGTACGAAATTAGTAAAACGATAAATTCCAAATTAAAATTTACTGTTTTAGGGCTCAGCAAGCGAATCGACCCTAATAGCGTTATTAGCGGCAAAAGAAAAAATGGTGCGTAACATGATTTCGCAAGATCCTAATTTAACGGAAGCTGAAATAAAAGGAAAATTGGTGGCTTATACGTCCGATCAAGCAAATTCCTCGGTGGAAAAAGCCGGATTGTTGGGATCTATGAAAATGAGACTTTTACCAGCCGACGAAAATTGCGTGTTAAGAGGCGAAACTTTATTAGAAGCGATACGAAAAGATAAGGCGGACGGATTGATCCCTTGCTATGCCGTTGCAACATTGGGCACCACGGGAACATGCGCTTTTGATAATATTTACGAAATGGGACTTGTGTGCAATCAGGAAAATGTTTGGTTACACATCGACGCTGCATACGCGGGGTCTGCATTTGTTTGTCCCGAATACCGTCATCTAATGAACGGTGTCGAATATGCAGATTCTTTCGATTTTAATCCACACAAATGGATGATGATTAATTCCGATTGTTCGGCAATGTGGGTTAAAGACGCACGGTACCTCGTAGACGCTTTTAACGTCGACAGAATTTATCTTCCAAGTAAACACGAGGGACAAGTACCAAATTATCGTCACTGGCAAATTTCTTTAGGGCGCAGATTTAGAGCGTTAAAGGTTTGGTTTGTTCTCCGCATTTACGGAGTTGAAGGAATCCAACAGCACATACGAAACCAAATCGCATTAGCAAATTATTTTGAAGGATTAGTCAACAAAGATGATCGGTTTGAAGTTTGCACGACCAACATGGGATTGGTGTGTTACAGACTTAAAGGTCCCGACGAAGCCAATAAGAAAATGTTAGAAAAACTTACCGATAGAAAAAATATTTATGTTATTCCCTGTTACTATCAAGGAAAATACGTTATTAGGTTTGTAGTTTGTAGTCGCTTCACCGAAAAAAAGGACATCGACTACGCTTGGAAGGAAATTTGCGAAGTCGCCGAAGAGATCATGATTCCACAAGGAACTAAAATAAATCACTTCGTCTCTGTGGTTTCCCAAACAAGACTTTTGGAAAAACTTGAAATTTCGTCCATAAATAATTTACGCAACGCGGAAGATAATAATAATAATAATAATGAAAAATCAAAATAGTCCAAGTGCACTAAAACTTAAAAAAATTTAAATTAAAAAATAATAAAAATTGAAGTAAATCAAGCGCTACGCGG
The DNA here is from genome assembly GCA_932274525.1 of Podabrus alpinus. Classification (NCBI taxonomy): domain Eukaryota; kingdom Metazoa; phylum Arthropoda; class Insecta; order Coleoptera; family Cantharidae; genus Podabrus; species Podabrus alpinus. Next base: position 5,433,707 of record OW026451.1, read on the forward strand.
GTGGTTCAAAAAGTAGCCCAATCATAATAATGATTTTTCTTTGATGGGTATCCAAAGTGGTTTTGATTTACGTTAACTTTTATTTAATAATCTTTTCATTTACAAAAAGATGTACTATGTATAGAAATTTAAGTAATAATTTAAGACTTAGGTTTTAGTTTGTTCTTCATAATTATGAAAAATTGTGTTAAATATATTATTGATTTATTAAAACTTAAGAATTAAAATTTCAGTTATTTAAATGTCGTGGAGTCTGTAATTTTGAATTTTACTTGCTTGGAGATATACGACCAGAAAGGGTGGATCCGGACGGACGAGTAGACAAGTGAATAGGGATGAAATAGAGACGGGGATGTAAGCCGACATTACATGGCTTCAATCAGACCATTCTGCGTTGAAACCATTGTTATGAAAAGTCAGCAGGTTTTGTTTGATTAGAAAAGCATGGAACGTTTTGTCCCTAATCATCACAGTGAATGCTATGAATGGATGGCTTATGTGTATTACTGCTCTATCGTGAACTACTTCGATGATGAAGAGAAGGGTGGTTCTTGGTTAAAACTTATATTAGGGAGGCATATTGTGTTCGCACTGCATTTGTAGACATCAAGATGAATTAAAAGAATCTAAATCAGACCATCTGGCAATTAACAAAGTGATTTTTCCGGCAATATATTGTTGTTCTTGTTCTTGCAAATTTTCAATGTAAATTACTTGTCGTTTGTAATAAAAAGCATAAAACCCTTAACTTGACATTTATTAATTAATGAAATCTGAACGCAACAGTTACAAGAAATTACGCTACAATCCATTCATTCATTGATCGGCTTTTAATTAAATTTTAAGAAATGGGTCAAAATTTGCAGCTCGATTATTTTTATTCTTTTAGTGGTTTACCGAATTTTTACATTTTGTACATACATTTGTTTGTTATTTAAAATTTTATCGAACTTCCATCTTGCGCCGACGACCTGGTCAAGAGCAGCTCGTTGCCGTCGCTCTGAAAACTTATGATGGAACCCTGCTTCGACTCGATGAAAATGTTAATCGGCAAAAGAAGCAGATGTTCCACAGTCTCTTACATAAATTCTTTGTGAGCATTCGCGTCCAACCACCAGATCAACCGGCTCCAGATTCCCCATGGTATTTTGAGACGCGTCAGCTCTACGTTGGTAAAGAGTAAAATTATTTAAGAAAAGCCGGGTCTGTGATCGACCCCCTTCGATTTGGCTGATTTTTTGTGGGCACATTACCCATCCGGGGAGTAGTCAAAGGCCAGAATATTACGTCCCAAGTTTTTTTTCACAATTTTTACTTGAATTTGGGTATTTTCGATTACGCAGCGGGTTTTCGCACTACGTGGCTGAAAAAGGGTTTCCTTATGTAAAATTGACCGAGAAACAAGAGAAACGAGAAATATGGCCACAGATTTGACCTACGACCAATACCTACAGAAATATTGACCAAAATCACTCGAAATTTACCAAAAAAGTCCCAAATCTTGGGCAAACTGTGAAAAAAAATAATTTCACTATATTAGACCGCCATCTTGTAGAAAATAAACCAACGAATCCAATGAGCACACTCCCAGATTTTTAGGACGAACCGTTCAGGAGATACGCGGCGTCAAAGTTAGACGTTTTCGTTTTTTCTATAAAAAAATTGACATTTTCTACCTTGTGGGACAATGTTCGACCTACAGGACTATTTTGCGATGTTCCCTGCCATCCATTGGCACTCGGTGTGGGCAGCGGGACGTGAAAGAAGCTGGCAAACGTGCGCTGTGCTGAGCGCCCTCTTACTGTGCTGTGCAGTCATACCACTGGTCACCGAAACAAGCGGCAACAGTTCATCCCACAGTCATTTATTTCAAAGATAGCAGCAATGAACTGCAACACAGGAGCATTATATTCATTTCAGATGATCTGGATCATGATGTTCCTCTAGTAAATAAATTTCAAGAAAAAACGACATTATGAGTAAAACAAAATCTCCCTCACGTCAGACGAATTGAATATGCGACTGATGGCTGTGCAAGCCAGTATAAGAGCAAAGGGTATTTCAAGAATCTTTGCACTCAAGAATTAGAGTTTGGGTTTGAAGTGTCGCATACTTATTATGCAACCAGCCACGGAAAATCACAATGTGATGCTGATGGTGGCTCTGTCAAGAGGAAGGCAAGACATGCCAGCTTGCAGAGACCACTGGACAACCAAATTATCAATGCGCTTGACTTATTCGAATTTTGTACTGCAGAGATGAGCGGTAAATTTATATTTCAGTTTGTTTCAAAGTCTGAAGTAGAAGATCTGAGGAAAATGCAAATAAACATTATGCCAAAATTGGAGACAGTACCTGGAACGAGAACATTCCATTTCATAAAGCCAAGCACAGGTAAGAGAATCAAACGTTAATTGATGTGACTCTTTTTATGTAGCTATTTTTTTCTCAAGTTTCCAATTTATTTTTTGTATCCCTTTTTTTCAGACAATTCAGTAGCTTGCTGGAAGATTTCGAATGACCAGTTTCATGAGCCTTTGTTGATTCATGCCCTTACCAAGACTCCCAGACCATCAGAAACTTTGAGTGTTGCCAGTGGAATGTATGTTGTTGTTAGGCTGGCAAAGAACAGATACATTGCTATGATCACCAACATCTACAGCGATGAATCAGAAGTTGATATATCTCTCCTGATGCCAAAGTTGCCAGCTAAGGAGCTGAACTGGCCAGAAGATATCAAAACTGCGACAATTCCACTTCCGTATGTGCTCTGCGAAGTCGCACTTGAGGAGAAGCTAAATAGAATGTACTTGACTTCCTCTGATCTGGACAAAATGTACGCTCTTAGAATATTGAGAAGCCCTCGTTAGAGGCACTTATTACTATTTGGTTTCGTATTAAAATAAATTAAATCATTCTAGCCAGCACCTCATAAGTCTCTTTCGATAAAAATAACCTATCAATGCACCATTTAGAGAGTCAGGAGTCGTAAAATAGTCCTGTAGGTCGAACATTGTCCCACGAGGTAGAAAATGTCAATATTTTATAGAAAAAACGAAAACGTCTAACTTTGACGCCGTGTATCTCCTGAACGGTTCGTCCTAAAAATCTGGGAGTGTGCTCATTGGATTCGTTGGTTCATTTTCTACAAGATGGCGGTCTAATATAGTGAAATTATTTTTTTTCACAGTTTGCCCAAGATTTGGGACTTTTTTGGTAAATTTCGAGAGTTTTTGGTCAATATTTCTGTAGGTATTGGTCGTAGGTCAAATCTGTGGCCATAGTCTTGTTCCTCGGTCAATTTTACATAAGGAAACCCATTTTCAGCCACATAGTGCGAAAACCCGCTGCGTAATCGAAAATACCCAAATTCAAGTAAAAATTGTGAAAAAAACTTAGAATAGCTATAGCTCAGCCAATAAATTTTTTTGGGACGTAATATTCTGGCTTTTGACTACTCACTGACCCGGCTTTTCTTAAATAATTTTACTCACTACATTGATATCCTTGGAGGATTTTAAGTACACAAAAAAGTTCTACGACAGGTTCTTGGAAGCGCATAAACCCCTCGTCCGAGCTGACATAGTAGAACTTGGAAAATTTTCCTTAGAAAATAACAAAATATGCTGTACTAGTTTACGTTAATTTATTATAAACAGTCACAGCTTACCCAGGTACCCGATTCGAACCCCGGTGAAAAAATAACTTTATTATAGTCTTCTCCTTTCGGAAAGTTCTGGCAAAGCATTGCGAGCAGTGGCGGCTTGTGACTAGTTTCAATGGAAGGACAGAAATAGATTTACTTCCAAAATATTTTAAATCTAAAGAATTGATAATCCTTAGAATAAATGTAAATTTTAACGAAATGCTACTTTCCAAATGCTGACCATAGATAATCAAAAACCTCAAAAAATCAGCCTCAAAAAAATCATATTTTTTAACATCAAAAAAGAAAACGAGTATCACAGTCGATAAAAATGGTTTACTAGTCCATAGTACTGGTGTGAGTTTTTCGCGAATTATTTTGAATCGCGAATAAATTTTAAAATCTTCTAATTAAATAATTTTTTTTGTTAGAATAAAAATGAGCTTCAATGCCCCCCCCCCCATATGCGAATTTTCTAAAGACATTTGTGTCAACGGTTTGAACTTTGTTTTAGCTCTAATAGTTTCTATTTCCGTCGTATGAGTTTCAAAGGTTTTTAATAAAAATTGAAAAAATAACACCCAAATTTTGAGCGCTACTTGCTTGGACGGATATTAATAAAATTTACAATTTCACAATCTTTTAAACGCCCTAACGGTTTTTCTCTACTCTAACGTACCATTGGGATTAAAACGATGGGAATTGAATCTCAAACGATTCTCTATCGATTGACAGAGCAATTTTATTAAAAAAAATCGAGGTGGTCCTCTCTCGTATGTGGTACAACTGATTTTTAAGGAAGCTCATTGGATTTCAAACAAAGCTTAAACGTTTGTGTTAATTTTATTAAACAATTCGCAACGGGGGGTGGGGGGGGTTAAAATGTCACTCATTTTCACACCCTTTCAAACGCTCTAACTTTTCTACCGTTAGTGTTCAAATGATGGGAATTGGAGCTCAAACGATTCTCTATCGATTGACACCAATTTTATAAAAAAAAATCGCGATGAGGGGGGCTGTCGTTTCGACAGAAGCTCCCCTCAAATTTTTCGCGAATAACTTCGCAATGCGTGTGGTACAAACGATTTTAATGGAAGTTCATTGTAGCTCAAACGAAGCTTAAATGATACTAATTTTATTACAAATTCGCGATGGGGGGGGGGGGGTGAAATGTCACTCTATATCACACTCCTTCAAACGCTCCTATTTTTTTTCGGAATTGGAGCTCATTGTAGCTCAAACGGTTCTCGATCGATTGGTATTTATTTTATTAAAAAATCACATCTCGAAAAGCAGCATTTCTACAGCCCCCAAAATTATTTTAAAGAATTTAATTTTTATTGAAAACCTTTGGGGTACAAACGATTTTTATGGAAGCTCATACGATTAACAATAATTTATATTAAAAAATTGAGAAGGTGATGGCGAAATGAACCTCGCTTTAAGATAGAAATAAGAAAAATTTATTTAGGAAGACTTCCCCAGAGGGTCTTGTGGCCCTTCGGTTAAGTTTTTCTTAAGAAAACGGCTTTTATTAAACTAAAAAAAAAAACTTTTAAGGAATACAGGAGTGGTTTTTTGTGGGTTCAAATCAGGACATTACACAATTTCTTAGCACAGCACTCCGGTGAACATCAACACTCTATGGATGAGCTAAATTGTAAAAGTAAGAGCGAAGGTATAATCTGTCTATGAAACCTTGTTTAAAATGAGGTGTATTCCCGTGATTCGGAGTCCACATTAAACTGTATAACAGTTTACACCAATCATAAATTACGAGAGAGAAGAATAATTTTGGTATTTTATTTTTGAAGCTACAATAAATGCTAAATCGTAATTACAGAAGAACTCTTCCGTCCAAAATTAGTCGTAGCTTTAAAATTAGCCATTATTTGCAGTTTTTGAAGAGGGTTACGGGATTCAACTTAATAATAAGAAAAACAAATACAATTAAAATTAATATAAATAAAGCGGTAGGTATTCCGAAATCAAACCGCAGGGGTAATGTTAGTTTATACAAAGGGTGTTTGCATTATGAGGGTCGGTTTCTTTATCCAGCCCATACTTCACGGTATAATTTGTAGGATATATTGATGAACATATTTATTATCAATCTCCAGAGATACAATTTATAAAATTTTCTGTCTTTGATTTTCTGTGTACAGAGCATTAAATTGTAAAAGCACTTTTTATCTGAAACTTGCTGTTTGTAATCGCAGTAATACACAAATGACCGTATTATTGGTGAATCATGCACCAGCAGATGGTTTGGTGAAGCACCAAACACGCACATCAAAAGAAGCCAAAAGCCATATCATGACACGACAGATGAAAAAGTGAGTAAACTCCGTTATCTATCTTGTTCAGAACGCTACATTTTGTTCAGAACGATGCATTTTGTATTACCCCATCTTTTGAATATATTGGACAGAAGTAGCCAACCCCCCGTGGCTTACAGCTGCTAACACTTAAAACTATAACGGGGTAATTACTACTCTAACTGGATCCAAATTAACAAAAAGCTACCAATTTATTTTTCTGTTATTTGCGCATTACAAACAAATATATTTAATGCATTACCAATATTAATCCAATTTGTTACAACATAATATCAATAAAAAAAAATTTATTTATCGATAACTTTTCCAGTACCACTTAATTTAATATTCATTCGAATGTAATTTTTGCATTAACATACAATCAAAAAATGTATCGAGATACATAATATTATAACGAATTATTTCATCGAGTGTTAATTTTATTAAGGTGAAGGATCCATTAAAATATAACGAAACATTTCCGGTTGCTACTTGCTGTAAATCTCACATAATCTGATAAAAATTAAAAATAAACATATGAAATTAATAAGTTAATCAGTGTGAGATAACGAAACCAAAAACACTTGTGATAATATGTTTACAAACACAAATCCATATCGATTAGGTAGTTTCGTTTATTAAAACTGCAACACGCTTTGGTGCCCAACAAAGTAATTTATTACAAGAACGGAAACAGAGATTTTCGGCTAGGAAATGTATTGTTGTAAACGGAAGTAGGTATGTCGAGGTTCCATCGGTGTCAACAGATGGTACTCGTGAAGGAGATCCCCATCGATTAACAGTTACCGCGTTTCATTTAAGCACACGCTTCTGGCACGCGTCTAATATCAAAAATTTCCGGTAAACTATTGAATAGGTTTTCTTTTATGTTAAATTTTTGCGATTAATGGTTTTGTTTACCGGATAATGGAATTTTACGCTTTTGGTGTAATGAAGCCTGGTGAAGTCGAAAATCGGTTCAAATATACCATCCGAATTTATAGAGGAAGTATGAAAGAAGGCTTTCTGTACGCCCTATCAGAGTATCGCCAACAATCTGGCATGAGGTAGACAATTAAAAAAAATTCATGGCCAATAGCACAAATAATTTGGCAGTTACCGATTATTGAACTGGAATTCAGTTCCTTCAGATTTATTTTGGGTTACGAGAACTGTTTTAAGACTAAATAACAATCTATTGATGATATTTACCGTGAGATGAAGAGATTCGAACATTAAACAGTGGGGTTTGCAATATCGGTAGATATTTGGTGTTATGAGAAGCTAAAATCTGAAAATCAGTTTATGCTGAGACAATTAAAAGTTCTCAATATTAATGCCGGTATTTAATACACAAAATGTATCTGATTTGGTGCTCAATTTTTACCATTCAGCTTCAATTTTGTTGGATCATCTGTTGTGGAGCTTCGAATTGTTTTGCTATAGTCAATGGCTATAGTCCAGAGGTGGTCATAGCTTTGGCAGTTAAGTGCGTCTACTGCTAATGCGAAACGCTCGGATCGAATCCGGGCAGGGTAAGAACTTTGTTCTGGCCGTCTCTCCTCGGAAGGCAATGGCAAACCACCGAGGTAATTTGCCAAGAGCGCCCATCTCAACATGAAGTGTATTACACTTCCCGTGGTTCGGAGCCCACGTTAAACAAGTAGGTCCTCTATGTATGTGAAAACACTTAATGGAACGCACATCACATACATAGAAAGAGATGGGTCACGACGTTCGGAAACGAACAATTCGACTTACAAGAAAGAGTCCATGGCAATTTTTCTGGTGGAATTTGCATATCTGGTGTAGGGTCTATTGGACGGCGCTTGTCACGAACAAAGAGTCTTGGAGAAAAACGGACAGCGTTATGGGTTGCTTTAGTTGAAACTCCAAGGAAGGGTAGATGGAAAGAGAAGACCTGGCAGGAGACACATTTCATAGCTAAAAACCTAAGAAAGTGGTTTTCAACAACAACAAAACTATTCAGAATTTCCACCAACAAAGTCATGAGGTAATGAAATAATTAACCGCCAAAAAAACATGTTGCACAATTTTGCTAAAGATACTCGACGTAACAATATAATGATGTAAATATAGGTGTCATTCCTCTAGGGATGACGGTCATCAGTTTAAGTGGTTAAGTGCGTTGATGTTAATGCTGAATGCCTGGATCGACTCCGGCAGGCCCGTAGCCAGGGGGGGGGGCACCTGGGGGCACGTGCCCCCCCCGAAATGTTCAAAAGAAATAAAAATTTTTTTTGGAAATTAAAAAATTTAAATTTCGAAAATGAAATAGCTGTATTTTAAAGTGGGAAAAAGTTTTTTTCCAAGTTTATTTGCCGTAATTCATTGTTATTTACCTTGTCGGCTTATAGGTTACCCTGCTTATCCCTTTTTTTACCTGAAAGTCATGGAATGAATTTAATATAAAAACCATGTAATGGTAAACATAATAGCTCTTAAGAATAAAATATAAACTCTATTCATGCCTGACCAGTGCAGGATTGACGTATAAGCTACACAAACTATAGCTTAGGGCCGGCCCCCACTTTCTTGAGGGCCCCCAAAAAAATTTTTCGGAGTGAGCAATTGTCATATTATGTATCTCAAATAGCTTAGGGCCTTATCAAGTCTAAATCCGGCGCTGGGCCTGACTCTGTTTAAAATTTATTTTTGGAATTTTCCACATTTTTTGTAATTATTTGGTTGGTATTTGTATCTAACATTATAATATATATAAGTTAGCGCTATTACAACTTTTAGTTAAGTTTGACCGATTAACTTTTCAGCGACAAAATTACATTGATACTGATATTATAATAGATAATTTTACGATGAAAAAAGAAAGGCGCTTAGAGTTTAAATTATAAAGTAGAGAGTGAATAAAGTCTTCATGTAATGTTTGTTTTAGATAAAAATAAATTTAATTTTTTTTAAATAAATTAAGATAAATAAAAGATTGAAAAAATTTGTTTGTAATAATATAAATTCCCGGAAGGGGAACCCCCGAAAATTTTACTTTTAAAATTTTTTTTTAAAAGTAGTTTAATATATAAATAAATAAAACTTAAAAAAAATTGCAATAAAAGGGGGAACCCCCAAAAATTTACTTTTTACAAAAGACTTTTTACAAGTGCCCCCCCCCGAAATGAAATCCTGGCTACGGGCCTGGACTCCGGGCTAGGTAAAATTTTATTCTAACCGTCTCGGAAGGCAATGGTAAACCATTGAGGTGTAATGTGCTTGATACAGCCTTTCTGGGGATGAAACACTTCATGCGGTTCGAATCCTGCGTTAATCCCTTCCAGTGCGGCCTTTAGGCGGCACAACCTTGGCAATCACATACTAAATGGTTAAATACAGTCGAACTCCCACCTGTAGCAGCTGATATAAAATAATAACAATAATAAAGAATTTACTTTCTGTTTGATAGTTATTTACAAAAGTAACCGTCCAAGTATTTGAATTTTAACTGCAAGTTGAAAAACATTATAACAGGATGGGGTTAGAAATATTTTTGAATAAAAAAATTTAATTAATTAAATGTATCAAATGTTTGGATAATATAGACGGTGACCTTGCCAAGATTGAAAGAAGTAATGCCTGCGAAGAAGCAGCAAAATGAATCGAGAGATATGGAGAGGATAAAGCTCTGAAAGAGCTGTTTTTTGTTAGAACGATAAAATATAATTAAATAATTTGAAATACGTAGATAAAAACACAATATGGCACCATTTCATCATTATTTCGAATCTTCAGAAGCGCATATAGTCCAGACAAGGAATATTTTTGGTCTGCAAAAATCCGGATAAGCTGAAATTTGACAGACATGTGTGTATTTAATTGTTTGAATGAACCCCCAAAAAGATATCCTAAAATCCCCTGTCGGTTTCTCCCATGCACCTACGTAGCTTTCCGCCTATAACTTGTTCAATTTCATTTTTAGGGAAAGTTATCAAGTTATATAAAATTTTATATAACAGGGGTGGGCAACCTTTTGTATAACAGGGGCCAGAATAATATTTACGTTTCGTCCGCGGGCCTTAGTATAGTTAATGGACACATTTTTGTTACTTGTATTTTTTTCTGAAAATATGTTCCCTATAGACTCCTAAACCGTTTGACCGATCGGAACCAAATTTGGCACAGTTATTATGTAGGTCCCTGCGCATGTTTTTGTATTGAAATAGTGCAAAAATTCGCAAAGGAAAGTTGATTTTGAGTAGCCTGCCTTCCTTTAAGGAATCTCGATAATCCATTCATGCGCGTCCCTATGGGACGCGCATGAATGGATTATCGAGATTCCTTAAAGGAAGGCAGGCTACTCAAAATCAACTTAAAAAACAATAATGAATGCTGTCAAGCTGTCAACCGATCGACAATGCAAATACGCGTGCACGTGCTTTACGTTTCTATTTGACCAATCTTAACCAAATTTGGTGTAGAAGTTACGATATTTACAACGCTACGAAAAACATAGGCTACTTTAAAACCTTGTAGTGAGGCCGAAGGCCGAACAACCACATTCGACACGGTCTAGATGGCTAAAGGCGGCCGGTAGGCCGACTGTGCCACCTAGTTATTTTAATAATACGCGAAAACTTAATTCGCGTTAAAGGGAATTTTGCTTCGCGTATAAAAAATTCAGGTATCAAAATCTAATTCGCGTTATTCTGAATTTGCGTACATCGAACTCGCGTACATGGAGGGTCTAGTGTACTTTTCAATTTACTTTTTACAATACTTTTTAATTTAATTTAAATAAGACGAATTATATCGAAAATTAAATGGTAGATCTCTCCTTTTTCCTTATGTTAGGTACTAACCTAATCCTTTTCTTTAAAATTTTTGTTTTTCAAAATATTTATTTATTATTTCTTCTAAAGATCTCGCGGGCCGGATTAGAACTTTACGCGGACCGGAGTTGGCCCGCGGGCCGGAGGTTGCCCACCGTTGTTCTATAAAATGGATTATGAAAATGAAAGTTATTCAAAATACGAATATTTTGGTTTTGTTTTCAATTTGAAAACAAAAACGCATTTCGTATGAATTCTTACATGAATTCATTTGTATTCAAATTAGAAAACTTCAGTTTGTAGAAAATTTTATGTTCTTCAATTTTTATCAAATGAGAATTTTCCGTGAAACTGAAATAAAACGAGTTATTGACGAAATTCGCAGCAGTGAATTTAAAGCAACTTTAAATTTAAAGAAAAAGAAGAGGATTGATCCGGTTGAAAAATGGATCGTGAAATCTTTGCAGAAAAGCAGAGTAGCAATATTCTGAATAGAATGGAAAGACTTGAATTGGATTGGCGGAAAACCACGCTAGCGCGGCTAAAATCCCCAGTCTTAAAAGGAGCCGATAAGAGATTTTAAAGAAATTTTGAGGAGTTCATTACAAACACATCACATTTGTAAAATTTCAGGTTGACTGGGTTTTTTGAAAACTCGAACCGTTACCTATACGTAAAATTTGGGAAAGCTCTGTTTTATTGAGAATTTTATGCTCTTTAATTTCAGTGTAATGAAAATTTTACGTAAAAATGAAATTAAACAAATTATAGGCCAAAAACCAAGTTGGAAGAACTAAAATCCCCAATTGAGGGAGAAGCCGACAGGGAATGTCAGGGAACTTTTGGGGGTTCATTTGGATACTGATATCTACCAAATTTCAGCTTGCCCGGAATTTTTGAAAGTTTGAGCAAATTTTTAGGCTTCGTTGTCTGAACGAATAATCAAGAAACAAAACAAATATGTTTAAATTTGTATATTTAATTATATTTTATGATTTTAACATTCGACTCGTATTTCAAAATTTTAATAACACGCCTTTTTCATTATTCTTATCTTTTTCAGAAATACTTTTAGATCTGCCCCGGACAAAGTGGTAAATAAATGTCTAAAAAATGCATTAGTATAACCAAATAACTAAACGTCTTTTATGGAAATGTGGATTTATATCTTTTCGAGATTTCACTGATGATGCAAATTTATAAATAAATCCTGATCTTGACCTATACTAATTGAAATTAACCCCTTGTTATTTTAATTTTTGAAAGAATTTATAGGAATTTGAGGGGAATTTTGACTTTTTTATTCTTGAATTATTATTAAAAAAATCTCTATTTTTCAAATGCTTCCGAAATTTTTCCTACGATAAGCCAGATTATATAATTAATTTCAATTTTCATTATCGCAATAAATAATAATGAAGTACCTACTTAATTTTTAAAAATGTATAAAACATTTCCGTTTAAAAGCCGTATTTACAATTTTCAGGACATCTAAATCCAGAAAAAACGTAACAACTTGGAACACTCCGTATACCTCCCCATTTTAATATGGGTGGTATCTATATATATTTTAAGAGCAGGTTAAAAAGAAAATTTCTGTATAACGCAAAGAAGGAATACATAAAATACATATTAGCCTACTTAATTCAATTTGAATGAATTATTTACTCACTTGAATACTTGAGTTAAGCTTTTATGCTAATTAAAAGTTGTTAACTTAAGATAAATAACGCACGTAATTCATAAAATAAATTAAAGGCACGAGTCGTCCAAAATAGCCCTTCCGGATTTTTCGTTGCCAAAATTTAAGATTTTCGATACGTTAGAAAGCTTCAACTTGTCTAGGGCTTCTCTCGGTAATTGCCGAAGCAGAATTAGATTTAGAGTAGTGCACAAAAAGAACATCAATTTTAACCCAATTATTCTTCAAATAAAGGGAGAAAACTTACAGATTAAAGCAGATACTGGCGGATCTATAGATTTCCCATGTGAACATCAAGGCATACGTTGCTACTGTTGCACTCCGGTAACCGGAGTTGAAAAACACGTGCGGTCGCGTGTTTTAGCCCACACTGACACGCGCTGTAAAAAGCAGACAAACACCCACCGGCCATCATCTAAGTGCTGTTTGATTGAAAATTCTGTTACCATTTTACTGCTATATAATTATCGTCTTTTATAACACAAAACCAATGAGTAAATACTGGTCAAGGATGAAAGCACCCATCAAGAGCTTAAATATTGAGATTTACTTACGACAATTAAATTCGCTTTAGGGCGTTCTCTATGTTTAGATTAAAATATTAAATTAAAAATTGATCTACTCGTTGTTTACCATATTTAAATATTTATCATTCTCATCAGCAAGAAGCCATTAATCGAAAAATGAAAAATGAAGGGAGAAAATATGAAAATGTGTTGAATTCATCTCCAGAATTGTTGGGTTTTTGAATCTGTAAATAAACTCTTGATAAATTACAAAAGAGCGAATGGAAACCACAAAGTAATCTGTTCCAAAACAGATTACCCACATAACAAAGTTTAGGAATGGAAAATTCTACTAGTACTGATAGCCATTAGGAAAGAAAACTAAATTTGCTCTGTAGTTTATGAAGACAAACTATCTAAATTATGGCAAATGATGTTGTGGTTGTGGCTACCACTAAATGCATTATCGCGGTCTGGCTCGTCGACTTGCTATAAAAGTCACTCTCAAAATCAACTCCCAGTAGTCTTCAGAAACTTTCGTACTGATAAGATGAAGAGTTGGAAAACTTTTTAAAACCCCGATTATAAAAATTTTGTGTTTTTTTAATACTTTCGTGGGTGGAAATGCGACACTCGTTCATAAATTTAAGTGATATCTGAATTATTTCAAAATTAAATTATCTAAAGAAACAAGTGTGGGAATCACAGAGTTTTCTAATTGGCGCAGTCGGTACACTATCGAAAATCGTGTAATGTTAAATGTATTTTGGTTCTTACCTTCGAGTCCTTTATTTCGTGCTAATAAAGCAAGCAATACATCAGGATTTGGAGGTCCTTCGAGAGGATGCGGCGGCATGATTTGATTAGCGCCGGTGGTTAGTCCATGCACGTGTGTTAAAGCTCTTGATTGTTCCAACAATGACATTTTCCACTAAATTCACAATCACTCCCGATTTAAAAATTGTAAAAATACCTACTATGCAAACCTAACAAGTGGATTTGTTATCAAAAATTTCTTATCTTCGAACATGTAACCTTGAATTTAGATGCTGTAGGAGTACATAATTTACTTTCGTTATGTTAATATTACATCTTGACAGGTAATGACAACAATTAAAACTTTATGTTTCCAACAACTTGCGGTTACAATCATAAAAAATTATTGGTAATGAACACATAAGTGAAATATCATATTTCTGCATTTTTACGATATTTTAATGTTGTAGGTAAAATAACTCATTTTCATGGTTTAATGCAATTAAAAATTTTGGACACTTTCAGTAAGTTTTAACAAATTTTGTCCGGTAACTATAACTTAACTCTTTTGTTTATTTTCATCAAAAAAAATTCTTGTACAAGAATATATTTTCATTTACTAAGTTCGTCGAGTTCGTTTAATTTCACTAAGTGTTTCACCCCGGACCCTGAGATTCACTGGAGTAAGAAACCTGTCCCCTCTACACCATGCCAAGCGACGCCATTATTGAGTATCAGTCTTGATTATCAGTTGTGACGTCACACGACGTCTGGATTCGGCGCAAATCTTGGACACTCCCTCCAGCGTCGCGACGATACTTTTAATATCATGTAAACCATTTTTGACAAAAATGTTATCAATTTAATTGCTAGTAACGGCTGGAAGTAGCTAAGCAAGAATTTTTGTATTTTTAAAAACTGGAATAACAACATAAATTCATTTTAATTATTTCAATTTGGGAAAAATCGCTTTGATGTAGGTACAAAAAAAAAGTTCAGATCCAAACAACTGTCGGTGAAAGAAAATATTATTGGTGTGGAAAGCCTTTGTTCGACTGAAATGAACAAAGAACTTTTGGTTACCTTCAAAAGTTATCATGTTCTTTAAAATAATTAAATTATATACTATTGGCCATTCCTTTTGTTGGAAACTGAAGTCAAAGATTTTCTGTGCTGACATGGATTCAATTGAAAAACCGTTAATCTTTCTCCGGATGGTTTGGACATCTTGGATGATTTTGGTAAATTTTCATGAATTATCAATAGAGATAAAAAGTTATATAAAAACTTTTCCAGCTAGCATCAACAATATACTGAGTGGTCAATCTCACCCCAAAATACAGATCAACGAATTAATTTCCGAATAACAAATTAGGAATATTTAATGGTTTTAGTAAATTATGTAGAAAACTTTTCTGTTGATGTACTAAAATCATGTCATCAAGTAAATGAAAATCTAATATAATTATTATTGGAAGGTGGAAGATAAAATGTTACATTTTTTGAGTTTTTCAAAATATACTTGGTGATGTGCCATGCTGTTCAAATTTTTTCTGTTACGACTGACCCCACTATTCATTGAAGATAACCAACCCGTTTGGACTTTCCGTACTTTAATTCATTGAATAAAGTTTCGTATTGAAAATGAAGCCATTCAATACAGATGAATCACACGAATAAATTGCAACAGTTCTCATTGTAAAAATGTAAAAAATTTTGTTTTCAAACTTTTCAGCTTTTATCTATTTTATTTTAATGATACATTTAAGCATGGATATCCGTATTGATTCTAAATTTTAAAAAACTTAAATTTTAATTGGAAGTTAAAAAAAATTGGTATGCACAAAAATTTTATTCGGAAGGCACTTTGTAAGACAGTTATTTTTCCCCGTCACAAAATCGTAAATAAATGTCTTAAAAACGAATCTTTTGAATAAAATTTCTATCTCGTGTTTATGTGGTTAAGTTCTTGTTAAAATTTATAATTTTACAACGTAGTAGATTTTCCACTGCATAGATTCGAATTTAATCAGATTCGGTATAATCAATATCCGACCAACTGAGACATAACATAAATATATTTATGTCAAATGTGGATCTAGAACTGCTAGTTATATAATACCAGTAATGTATACATATTAATATAGTAGTACTTGATTACCATGGTTGTGTGGCCTAAAGGCCGCATCTCGGGGGGGGGGGGGTTAATAGATCATCTGCATGCAAGTGCACTATTTGTAAAGATGGACACGAACAACTTAAAGTATTTGATAAGAAAAGCCATTTAAAAAAAAATAGTGCCGTAGGTGATTTTTATATCCAGATCATACTAGAGGAGGGGTGCAGCTGAAGTACGGCATCCGGTCCCCCCCCCCGCTTTTGGTTATGTTATAGACGGGTAACTGTGATCATTTTTTTATACAAAAGTTAAACTATAATTTTCCTATGTTCTGGTTTGGTTTTGTAAATATAGAATAATTATTCCTTTCTCTAACATCTCAGGATCCTTATAAACTGAATTGGCTATATTTGTATGAAATTGGCAGAGCCTTGCAAAGTTAATAGGAGGTTAGGTCATACGTACTATGTATTATGTAAAGCATAGTTCTATTCATCAAAACTCTGTTAAACTGAATATATATACATAAAACTCATAATAAACCAAAATCCAAAATAACCAACGAAAGAAATTACTTAAATAATTTAACCATCGGAAAATATCATTAGAATCATTTATTATAATCACATCATGAATAATTAAATCCAAAGACATCCATACGATTTGTAACCGCACATTAGATTACCTAATATCGTGATAACTGATAAGCGATGCGACGTGCGGTCATTTCATTATGACCTAAATAGTTTTGAATAATCTAAACTTTTTTATATTTCTAACTATTTTTTGAGGCCCCTTGAAGTCAAAACCAGGGGACAAGAGACCTTCATGGTCTTTCTTTGCCTGGACATTAATGCGTACGGAAGGTGGTTAAATACGGAAGGGGGGGGTAACAAATTTTTTCTACCGGGCCCTTGATTATATCACAAGTTTTTAAGACTTTTTATTACGATTATTTTTAATTTCATAGTGTAAACTTCCTTGAAAATAGAAAAAATCATTCATAACAGTGGTATAGAAAACTAGGAGCGACGAACTGGGAACCAGAACAACTGGGCGCAAACCGTATTAAAATTTTAATGAAATAAATTTGTTGCCATTTAATTTTTGTTCCTTGTAAAACAGTTTAATTGCTTCACTTCGCGCCAATTGGACCTCTGCCAGTCGGAAGTGCCCAATTTTCCAGTTTCTTCATATAGTAATAGTTATTCGCGAGTTGAATATATATCTTAGTTTCGAACACTAGTCAATTAATAAAAAATTAAGTTCTCAATAATAAATAAATCAATGATCGCAGTAAAATTTAAATGAATTAACTTTTGTGGAAGTTATTGTTATTCAAATATGCTGTTCTATAATGCATTAGGGAGTACAGTCGGTCTATCCACAGCTCTAGCTCCTAGCTCACGGCTTTACCCCCCCCCATCTCTTTTATTGGACGGACACCCAAGTCGACCAGGTGTCGTTAAGCTTACTGCAGTCGTTAAAAATATACTGGGAATTACCCTCGTAAAGCAGGCAGCTACAATCGCAATTAACGACCAAAGCGCCTCCTATCGTTAGAACAACAATGCACTTATGCCGTGGGTTCAGAACCACGGTAGAGAAAATTCACCCACTCATCTGAGACTTGAACCCGCAGTTGATCGACTGCAAAGTTCTTATTCATTCCGCTATGGAAAACTACGATAAACGAAGAACTTGTAGGATTAGACGGAACACCAAGGCTTGGGCCTAATATCTCCTTCATTTGGAGGCCTATTAACTTCAGAGTTGAGCGCTGGGCAAATGAAACAAAATGCAGAATAAGAATAACAGTGACGTTTTGGTACGATAACACCTAAAGTTTCATTGGGCGTGTTCTTGGTGGGCATGGACTGTCCTAGTTTTAGCGGAAATTGATGTTATTGATGTGATGTAATCCCTAAGAAAAATGTTAGGCGCTAGCGGGCGGCGGGTTGGGGTTCAGTGACTAGTGGGTTGAGAAATGACTTGGATCTCAGCTGATTGCGGTAGTAGTCCGGCTGGTATTGTCCGAGTTATTGGATCAGCGGGTTATCTGCGAATTGAATTTTAAAATATAATTTTGTGGCGAGTTTATGTGCATGGGCAACGATGGCGACCAGATTGGCGTCTACATACAGTCACCGGTTTGTGATCTAGAATGGGGGGTCGAAGGTGGACCTGAGGTGATGGTCCTGGGTGATGGCTTTGAAGATGCGCAGCTTGCTGTTCGGTGGCATATTGCTGTTCCTGTTAAGCATTGAGTAAAGCTTGCAGAAGAGTGCCTTGGCTCGGTTGGTGGCGGTGGTGACGTAGGGTCTCCATTTAAGGCGACGATCCATGGTGAGGCCTAGGTACTTGACCTGGGTTTTCCACGGGATCTGCTCTTCGAAGATCCACACGCTGGACGTCTGAGGTTTTCAATAATTTCTGAAGATAATTGCGGAACTTTTGCTGGAGTTAATCCCGATGCGCCAAGTTTCGAGCCACCCTTGTGAATTGTTGGATGCCTCTTAAAGGCAGGCCGTGGCGATGTCCGGGTTAATTGAGTACGTAGATGCCGTGTCATCTGCGTACAAAGAAATTTTTGGGAGCGGGGGAATGTCGCTCATGGGGAGTCCTGGCGGACTTCGGCCGTGATGGGTCTCTCCGTGGAGTGGGTTGCTTCGAGTTTGATCCTGAAGAGTCGATTCTCGAGGTACGAGGTGGTGAGTTTCACTAAGGCAGATTAGATATTGGCCTGAAACTTTGTGAAAAAGAGACCTTTGTGGTTGAAGGTTTTCATCGAAGACTTTCGATACGCAGTACAAACCTTTGAATTCCTGTTTGTTGAAACCAATGGTTTTCTGCTAATTTTGGATGACGTGGTTGTCAAAAATGGTGACAAACTTCCTTTTCTCATGTCTATACAACTCTTCAAACATTTTTATAGGTCATGTTTTTGAGTAACGCCCTCTGCATTTCTTTGGTCTATGAAAATCAGAGAAACTCCAATAACTCCGTCAGTGTGAAATTTCTTTCCATGTGGTTTAACAGCTTTCCAGGTGGTCCACAAGTGGCCAAACAATTACAGCGTGACATAAATCAGAGTTTCCTGCGTGTTCATTATAATAATAATATAATCGAAAATTTGAATTCAAAAAGGAAATTTTTTTTTAAATACCCCGTTGTATTTAAAAAGTTTATCTTTTCTGAATTCAAATTTCGATATTTATATTCCTAATAGTGACATATATACTTTGTGGTTTAATTTCAAATTAATTTTTAAAACTTATTCAAAATTATTTTCTTCCATTATGGGGTTTAAAATTTATCGCAAGTTAAGTTCTACTTCTTGTAGCCATTCTGAAATTTTTAATTTTCCAGTAGCCTTAGGTAAGATAATTTACGTTGTTTTTAAAATTGCTCTAGATATCTTTTTTTATTCATTTTTCAGTTTTATTTTGCTTCTTACATTTTATTTTCTTTCCTTCATTTCTGTATTATTTGATATTTGTATCTAGAATTAAAATTTTTTAAATTCTTATTATAAAAGGCCAAGTCTTTCTTTCTTTCTTTCTGTCTGTCCCACGGAAATACCCGAAGCAAACCGAACCGAACGCACAACGTATCATCGGATCAACGTATCATCGGATCAACGTATCATCGTATCAACGTATCATCGGATCAACGTATCATCGTATCATTTTGTCTATATAGGACAGCTATTTCCAAAAAAGCATTATGTGAACTTCCATAATGGATAATGAAAATTTTGAAAATCCTGCTGCAAAGCGACGGCGATTGAATCGTGAGAGAAAAGCACGTACAAGAGCTAATAACACAGAAGAACAGCTTCGATCACAGCGACAAGCTGACGCTCGGTCTCATGCGATACGTCGACAACGTGAAACTTTGGAACAAACTCAAGCGCGGCAAGCTGCTGACGCTCGGTCCCATGCGATACGTCAACAACGTGAAACTTTAGAAGAAACTCAAGCGCGGCAAGTTGCTGACGCTCGGTCCCATGCGATACGTTGATCCGATGATACGTTGATCCGATGATACGTTGATACGATGATACGTTCATCCGATTGGTTATGAAATTATCCGTTATGCGTTCGGTTCGGTTCGGTTTGCTTCGGGTATTTCCGTGGGACAGACAGAAGGAAGGAAGGAAGGAAGGACTTGGCCTTTTATAATAAGAGATTTTTCACCTATATAGGAAATTTAAATACGTTGATACGTTGATTCGATGATACGTTGATCCGATGATACGATGATACGTTGGTACGATGATACGTTCATCCGATTGGTTATGAAATTATCCGTTATGCGTTCGGTTCGGTTTGCTTCGGGTATTTCCGTGGGACAGACAGAAGGAAAGAAGGACTTGACCTTTTATAATAAGAGATGAGAACAACATTAAATAAATAAACAAAAAACTTACATATATTTTTTTAAATTAAATTAAACTTAATCAATATTTAAAATTTTTTTACTTATTTTAAACTAATGATACCCCGTCCGAGGACGGGCAGCTAGAAGGACGGGCAGCTACCCAAGGTAACTTAAGTTGAATGAAGATTAAGGAAAGCTCTCAGTGCAATCCAAAAGCCATATGACCTTGGGTAGCTGCCCGTCCTTCTAGCTGCCCGTCCTCGGACGGGGTATCATCTAGTTTCTTAATATTTCATTAATTCTGGATTATATTAAAATTTTTGATTTTGGCCCAAGAAAGTACGCATTTGTTCTGATATTTAAAATTTAATTATTCCCTACTTTTATATTAATTACTCCCTATATTTTGAAAATTGTGGTCACCTGATTTATTAAAACTCAAGATTTGTTATTTTATTGCAAACATTTTTAGTTTGCTATATCGACTTTTTCTGATTCTGATTCAAGAGATTAAAAAATTGAATATGATTCAATTTTAGAGCAAATTACATTTTTGTTTTCAAAAATACTTTTTGAAGTTTCACAGCTAACAGCGCATAAACGAATGGTTTGTAGGGAAAAAAGTACGTAATAATATTATTAGCTACAAAAATGGAGTAACAAATGTCTATAAAAGTCAGAAAAATTTAAATCGGTTAACTTTTATACAAGTTATTGATATGAACAGCGTTACAAACATAAATTTTAAGATTTTAAGAAGTGTGAGCTTACTTTTGGAAAACTTTTAAAAAATTGAAAATAATTAATTTTGACACCATGGACAAAAAAGTACGCAAGAGGACCGATCCATGTGGACAAATCAGCATTCTTTACATTGCCAGTTCACCTCTGTTTAGAATATTTTCAAAAGTTATGAGTTGTCTGTAAAAATATTATTTTGAAAACTCCATTATAGAAAATTAGCATTTTACAGATGCAGCATAGAAATTCAGAAACACTTTTTTTTTCATTTAAGATATTAACAACTGATGAGTTGTACAAGTAGCGAAACACGTGTCTGACGATGGTAAACTTTCTTTATCATAAAATAGCATAAAGAATGTAATTTTTTAATTTCTCAAAAAGATGTGGCTTCGTCCAAATAAAAATAATAAATTATGGTTTTCAGAACGACCAACCTTTAAAATTTTTTATTACAAAGGAAAATGGAGTAAAAGCATATAGTATATGGTTGATCATATACCGCCAAATATGTCGATGAATACTACTGGGTGTGGTTGTGGTGGCGGCGGTGTTAGCGTCGGGGCGGCGTCGTCATAGCAACTCCACTTCATCGACATACTATGAAAAATCCCCAAGCGCTGAAAAACGTAATCAATAGTCATAATTCTATCAAGATCTTTGAAAAGCTTTCATTCCAAGCATTACCTTCTACAAAGGTCTGCTCGAACAATGGGAATAGGTAAAAGATAACGTGATAGAGAAAAACAAAATTTAAAAATAATTTAATTATTTAAATTGTATTTTTACATTGGTCAATAAAACTAAAAAATATACGCTCCCAAAAAAGTCAATTCAATCGCGTAGTTCTAGTATAGTAAGTGTGTAATGATGTGGAAAGCTTTTACTTCCTGCTTTATCACTTTTATTGGCACTGAAAATTTGTTTACAACTTTTGTACTAAAATGTGTTCTGTTGTGTAATATTTTAAGCCCACGTATTTTGAATTTACAATAATTTCTGTGGAATCTTATTTGAAGAAGAACAAAGTGAAATTGAACAGAAATAAAACGCACAAACAAGTCTCACAACTCAAATTCAAAATAACAGATATTTTTGCAAATAATTTTATTTATTACGTTGCACTTTTTAAGTTTTGATATTTATTAATTTTGCGATTTTACAATTTTGTAAAAGGAACTATCTGGACACGGATTCTGTTTAATTAAGGTTTGATAAATAATTTTACGTTTCGTTGCGAATAAATTTTAATAAAATTCTTTTAAAAGATGCACATCTACAAGACAGGAACATCCACCACTCTGCTTTGGAAGGTCTCCGACCTAAGTAATTATTCATTTTATAATGGTACAAAATTTGATTAAAAAAGTTTTTCTTTTTCTGGCAGCTATTTGTAGACCAGCCTGTACGACGGTTTTAAATTGAATGAGCACTTGTTAAACAAAAAGTTTACAACTTTGTAGTTGTTATGTATAATTTTTTGAGTAGGTACTCTTTATAAATTATCAGATTGTCAAAACATAATAAAAATTAGTGTTTCAATATTGGGTACTAAAAAAGCTAAATTAATATTTATGATAGGCAAGTTAATTGTCAGCTAGAACGGGAACGATCGCCATATATTCCCTTATCAGCAGGAGGTCTCCTAGAAGTTCAACACCAAAAGGCTAAAATTATACCCCCAACCGTTTGATTTATTCATTATTTATTAAATATTTTAATCAAACTTTAAACCATTGCAGAATTACAGTATTGCAGGTGTTTTTGGGAAAATGTTGCGCTAAATTAAAAGGGAAATCCCGGAAAATCCATAATCAAACATCTTAAGAGCGCGCTGCGGAAAGAGAGAGAGGGAAGCAGTAGATATGATGTTGAAAGAAGCCTCTAATCTTTAGTAGAAATTTAAAAAATGTAAAAAAATTATTTGCGCCATATCTAAGGGAACCTTTGAACCCTTTGTGCATTAAGTTGATTTTATATATTTTAAAACTCCACTAAGGGCACTTTTTGTTTTACAAGTTTTGTACAAGTTTTCTATAATTGATGATGAAATCGCTTCAAAATCAGGTTTTGTCCTAATAATGATCTGCAGAAGGCAATAACGAAGTTTCATTAAGATCGGTTGGCATAAAAATTCAAAATTGTCCTTTTTCATAAATTAAATTAACCTATTTACTTTTAATTTAAAGCGCTCAAAATTGGTTATTGCCTTCAATTGTCTTTTCTTATTAATATAAAAAAAGAATTATATTGATACGACGTTTAGTTTTTTAAATTTGTACAAAAGATTAGAGGCTTCTTTCAACATCATTCCCTCTCTCTCTTTCCGCAGCGCGCTCTTAATGTTATGAAAAGTATTAAATTAAATTTTTTTAAAACGATTTTCTACCGATTGATTGGAAATTATAAATTAGTTATGATTAGAAAAATATGGTAAATTAAAAATTGTTAATTTCTTCTTCTTTTCGCTCTTCCTTACACTTATTCCCCTATATTTCAGAAATTATTAAAAATGTCAAGCTTAAAGTTAAACTTCAAATATTTTTAGTTGTTTATTAATTTTTTATATAAATTAATTGCAAAGAATCAAATAGATAAAATGTGAGAAACAAGGAAAAAGTTTTTTCAATACAGAAAAATCTATCTGTACACCAAAATTGCAAAATTTGCAAATAACCCTAAAATGTGATAGAAATCGACAGAATTATACACACTTATTGCAAACAATTGCAGACATTTGCAACATCCTGTAAGGTAAGGTGGGGTAAGAGCGTTTTTGGGGCAAGTGCGACTCTTGCTATAAATATTAACAACGGAAACCGAAAAAGGAGTGCCCTCTTTGTATTGTAAGAAGTCCCGGATACATGAATATAAACCTCGATAAACCTCATACAGATCGGTAGTTCAACTATTGATTACTAAAGATTAGAGACAAGGTTTTAAAGTTTATGTAATCAACTATACGCTCTTGCTCCATTACGTTTTACGGGTCGAGGACGCTATTATTGGTCACCCCAAAAAAATTGAAAATTTCCTATTGCAAAGAGGAAGGTTTATATAGTATAATGACATAATTTTTACAAGCGAAGATATAATCAAAATTTCGAGAAAAATCAATTTGAAAAGTACGGGGAAGTAGCATCGAGTATGCGGCCGACCCGGGTCGATGCGACATCAGTCGCCCGTGGTCCCTTGAAAATGCGTAAAATTTTTTCGCTCCGATTTGAATTTTTCTTTGAAATTCGGATAGATGGGGGTGTGATTAGTAGATATTAGTAATAAATATTCGCAAAAAAATGGAAAACAACACGTGTATTGCCGAAAAAGTGAAAAAATTAAAAAATTTTTTCCTTCGTTTTTTGGGGTGTGCATTCGATAGGGAGGGTAATCCATCGTCAAAATCTACTCTTCCGGGTCGCCGCTCCGCTCCGCGTTGCACCCCTCCAGAGCGGTTTTGACTCTGGTTACTAGGCTAAACATACGAGAAGGGCCTCCGATCAAGAAAACCGGGATTAAGGCAACCGGGATGTGAGAGACCCTCGAAATAGCATTAAAAAGTATAGTTGCGGTATGGAGCAGTAAACTATTACGTTTCACCCCCAAAAAATCGCCTAAAAACAAAAAATAATCGATGTTACATGTACGACAGTCGAGCTGCATCTGCCGGTGCGAACCTTTACCTTTACCTGATATGTATTTGATGGAGCATCCCGGCATGGCCGGCCTTCTCCTTCATCTGAAAGAATACATTAATGACATTGGAAGTTGTAGAGACCGGTGGGTCTCTGGGAATTGGCGCTTGGCGGACTGACTGGTTAGAAACCTGGGCTGTGACTGTGAATATGAGATATGTGAAGAAAAAGAAATTTTTTACGTTTGCCGATATAGTAGAGTCCCTAATTCGAAGAAAGAAATTATAATTTCTATTGATGACCTCGAAGTGAGTGGCTTCTACTTGGAACTAGTCAGAATTGGCGACTAGTGGGATTGTAGTGATACTATGGGGGGTGATTTATCGAAGCTTGTGGAAATTGATCGAAAAATTACACAAATCTAGTGAATAAATTCACTTTCGAAGAGAATTTGTGTAAGTTAAACCTGTGAACATACATTAGTCTGTGTGGGGGTGAGTTATGGTCAGGAGTTGTCCGTGGTCAGGAGTGATTTGGGACGGGGAATGAAGAAGTCGGCTGGGTTGTATTGACCTAGTTGATTTACTAGTGGGTTTTCTGAAAATTTGGATTTGTTGTAAAGATTGGTGGCATGTTTGCGGTTAAGAGTGTTAATAAGATCTAGTTTGGCGTCTGCATGTAGTCGCCTGTTAGTGACGTAATAGGGGGCGCTGAAAATAGCTCGGAGATTTTTGTTTTGAATGACTTGAAGTTTATTTATGGCCCTAGGGCGTGCGTATCCCCAGACAGGGGAGGCATAAATCATTGTCGGGCGGATTATGGCTTTGTATAAACTTAGTTTGTTAGCGGGGGACATGGTACTTTTACTGTTCATGAGGACGAACAATCTATTGAAGAGGCATTTGGCTTTACCGGTTGCGGAGGAAATGTGAGCGTCCCATTTGAGACTTCGGTCCATGGTAACGCCAAGGTACTTGACCTTGGTTTTCCAGGGGATTTGCTCCTCAAACATCCAGACACTGGAGTTGTGAGGCTTGCAACGATTTCGAAACATGATTGCGGAACTTTTGCTCGAGTTAACCTCGATGCGCCAAGTTTCGTACCACCTCCCGAGATCGTTGATCGCCTCCTGGAGGCGGGTTGTGGCTATGTCCGGGTGGATTGAGGACGTGTATATTGCAGTGTCATCTGCATATAATGAAATTTTTGTTGCGGGATCTGAGGGGGTTGGAATGTCACTCATAAAGATGTTAAACAGTGAAGCTGCAAGGATCGAACCCTGGGGGACCCCGGAGGTGATGGGGCGCTTTGTGGATCTAGTGTTCATGAGTTTGACTTGGAGTTTTCTGTCGTGAAGGTAGGAGGCAATAAGTCGGACTATGCCGGTGCGAAATATTCTAAGTGTTAGAGTCATTCATAGCGCACGTACCGTCAACAGAATGGCGACGCGCGGGAATCTCACTATGTTTTTGGGTGTTTGTACATGAAAATTAGCTAACTTCAAAATCGATTTACTCAAAATTTTGATTATATCTTCGCTCGGAGTGACCAACAATAGCGTACTATAGCCCTTTTTACTATTAGTTTAAATACGAAAGTAGAATCGGTATCGCACTTACCCCAGTCTACGGGGCAAGTGCGACCCACTGACCAAAAAATTTCAAAAGGGTATATTTAAGTTCGTATGACTGCAATTTTCCTCAATTTATAACGTGTGACTCCTAATAGTGTATATATTGTTGTGTTAATTTTAGAAATCTGAAGACTGTAATCAAAAGTTTTTATTGCTACTTATGTCTTAATTAAGAATTTTTCGTGTCGTACTTGCCCCACTTTTTTTTTCCTGCAGGGAAGGGGGAAACCTTCATAGGCACCACCCCATCAGGGATGGTAGTGTCAGATTCTAACTGACTAAAACCCCCTCCCCGACGACAGCGGGCTTTACCTTCTCGGCATTACTTCCGCTGTCGTCTGCGATCTTCCATGCTGCATCGACGATGCAGGCTCCCGATGACCTCCCGGTTTAGCACGAAAGTTTGTGTCCGGGAGGTCAGGCACTATCACTTGATTCTACTTTTTCAATTGAACCGGACACACCGCTCGCCACGATCTAACACGTCTCACCGGGTCACCTAGTGGTCCGCAATCGTCAGTATAGGTGTAAGTCCACTCGTCATTAACTTAATGGGCGGAAATTCCGGCGACAAAGTCAAGGCCGAGCCGACCGTCATCCATACCGGAGACTCCGAGCCCCCAAGCGACCCTGCAAATCATATTAAATCACAGAGCGCGATGCGACCGGGTCATCTTGAAAAACTTGTGGTCGCTGGCAAAATGCCAGTCCACTCGTCTTTATATTTGACGGCACTATTTTCGCGATCGTCCCCCTCTGGATTAGCACGAGAGTTTGTGTCCACAGAGGGTCTACGCGCTATCGTCGTACCGACACTAACCTACCCCGTCGAACGACCGTCACTACTCGACCCGACCCGACCCGACCCGCCGATCAATGACGATATTCTTCGGGAATTCTCTTGGGAACTTCTCGCGCATCTTCTCGCGGGAACTTCTCAAGGGAACTTTAAAAGGCTGTCATTGACTTAACTGCAGGGCGAGGACTCGAGCTTCGGCTTGCTCAGCTCGTCCGTCCCCCTCCTTGGTCTTCATCACTTGACTGATGAAGACCGCTACAGCCAGCCATTCGTCTTCGCCGGACAGCATGAAAGCAATCATGTTGTCCGGGCTTAGTGTGTCGCCCATCCGGAGCGAAATCCACCTTACCTTACCTCAAAATTGCAAAATGTTCAACTCCCCCACCCGACCCTTAACCAGTGGCGGTTAGACTTCTTTCAATGGTATTGTACCAAATTTAAAGAAAATTCTGATAATACATTCTTGTTACTTTAAAAATATTAATATTCATCATTGTCAAATTAAATACTCATGTCAACAATGGGAAGTACAAATACAAACGGGAGGGGGGGTATAGAATACCCCCAGCATATCAACATGGCCATCTTGCGAAATTAAGAAGAAATTAAGAATCCATCATTGAACAAATTTTGAGTGGAACCAAAATATTGGACAGCCACATTAAAGTTTTCATTTTGAGATATTAAAGATACATAATAATATGAACAATATTAAGGTGTTGATTTATGCCGATGGTTTTTAACCAATATTCCTTTAATTTTATTTCAAGGACAAAAAAATAAATGTGCAAGCCAAATTTCAGATTTGGCAGACATAAGTATTTGACATTTGCTTGTCGGAGTAAACCCCCTAAAGTACCCCAATATGATTTTTGCCTATAGCTATTTTAATTTTACGAAAAATTATCATTGGAATAAAATTGAAGAGCATAATAAGATTCTCTATAGTCTATACTATAGAATTTTCAAAATCAGCCTTCTAGTTCAGGCAAGGAATCCGTAAAAATGGGTCAAGATTACAAAAGAATTCGACCAAGTCAGTTGAAATTTGGCAAATATGCGTTTTTAAGTCTGGATTTTAGCCCCTTAAAGCGTTTTTCGTCTATAACTGGCTTAATTTCATTTTTAGTGAAAATTATCTTTTTAAACACTTTTTTTAAAATTTGGTTTAAAATACAAATTAATCTAGGACAGGCGAAATACTTTGTATTAAAAAAATAATAGAATTTTGAATAATTTTTGCTTTGAATATGAATTGTGTACCTTTCATCTTCTTCTTTTTCAAATGCTGTTCTGTTCCTCCTCTCATTTTTATCATCTAAAGTAAATTCTGAACCACTTCTTTTGTAGATAATTTTGTGCTCTTAATTTTTACTCCGGTGATAATTTGCTGTAAAAATGGAATTAAGCTCGTTATATGTGAAAAACCGCATCGAGGGACTAAAATTCTCAATTGGGGAGAAGCAGACAGAAATTTTAGAGCACCTTTGGTGGAGGGGGACTGTTCATGATTTTCCTGCTCCGCAAATTTTGCTTGTAATCGAAAGTGTTTATTGACTTGGAAAAGGTTAAGAACCATCATTGGTCTAGACTTGACTTACCGAAATAAGGGTCGTCCATAAAGGACGTCTACGCCTAGGGGGGAAGGGGGTTGGACAAATGTGACGTCCGTCCGCATAAAAATCCTATTTTTAGGATTTCCAAGAAAATCGAGTTTGAATATTTTTTTTATAATATTTTGTAAACAAAATTATTTACTCCTTAAATTGCAAATGTCGTGTAAACAATGTCGTGTTAAATTTGAATAAATGAGGGGGGATATTTTATTTGTAACTGTAGGGCTTTCCTTTGGAGGGGGGATCCGAAGATTGTGATCAACTGCGACAAGGTTGAAAAGTAGAAAAAATTGCGGACATCCTTTGTGGACGACCCCTAATAAATAATTTTGTTAGGGGTCATCCATTAATTACGTAAGGGTTTTTTGGGGGGGGAGGGGTATTGGATATCTTACGGACCCTTACGTAGGGGGGGAGGGGTACGACGTATTTACGTAAGTTTCTTAAAATATTTTTTTAAATTAAATTTAACAATCTAATATAATTTTTTCTTTTTATGTTGGTAATTATATCCAGGTATAATGGAAATATATTGAAATATATAGTACCTAAAAATCATTAAACATAGTGGCATAATAGTGTGAATTATAGAAAATGGCATCAAACTTTGGTGATCTTTACGAACGGTTTTTCATCTATGTAAATAAAAATTTAATTTAAATTTTTGTATTTATTATTATCTATCTAAATATATAAAAATGGATGTATGTGTGTATGTATGTTCCCTATAGACTCCTAAACCGTTTGACCGATCGGAACCAAATTTGGCACAGTTATTATGTAGGTCCCTGCGCATGTTTTTGTATTGAAATAGTGCAAAAATTCGCAAAGGAGAGGAAAGTTGATTTTGAGTAGCCTCAAATCAACATAAAAAACAATAATGAATGCTGTCAAACTGTCAACCGATCGACAATGCAAATACGCGTGCACGTGCTTTACGTTTCTATTTGACCAATCTTAACCAAATTTGGTGTAAAAGTTATTTACAATGCTACGAAAAACATAGGCTACTTTAGTACCTTGGAGTGAGGCCGAAGGCCGAAAAACCACGGTCTACACGTATGCCTGCCATACTCTTGAGTGAGGCCGAAGGCCGAACAACCACATCCCACACGGTCTAGACGGCTGAAAGCGGCTGGTAGGCCGACTGTGCCAGCTAGTATAATATATTATTATTCATATTTTATAAATATAAGGGGAGGAGAGGGGGGTCAAAATTAATATTCTTTTAAATAATCCTTACGTAAGATGTAGGGGGGGGGGGGGGTTGCCACAATCTTACGTACGTAAAAATCATCCTTACGTAATTAATGGACGGCCCCTTATCCATAAAATTTTTCCAATATGTCTTATTGAATTTCACATTGTTTTGTTTTCCTTTGCATATACCCAATCTATCAACATCCATGTAAGTGACGAATCACGAATAACAAGAAATGATCATGAAAAATTGATTTGGAACCTTCAAAAATGAACAAAATATCGCAGGTTTAAAAACATTGGCATTGCAACATTTAGAACAGTCGTAAATTTTTATTATATAATAGATTTTGTGGACTCATGCAAAATGAAACTACACTTGACCTTGAAAAATAAAATTTGCATTAAATTGCATATTTTAGTACTGCAGAAACCGCAATTATTGTTATTTTATTACATTTATTGTCATTAAATCCTTTCACAAAATAAAAACAATTTTAAGTGCTCAATTAAATTATCAATTAACCTTGCTTCTAGCTTGCATTTTCGGAATTCTAATTTAAAACAAAAAATATTGCTTGTTAAATCTTCTTCTTCTTCTACCACGCACCTACCGTATGTTATGTTTTTCTACCACTTTTTAGGCTTCTATACAAAGTATAGCAAGAAGCCTTATTTTGTTTCCATGCCGTTACAACTTCAAACTTGGGATTTGTTTATTAAACAAAAAACGCAGCATGTTGTGTAGTTCATATTCAGAGATTTGGTTAGCCTAAATTTGAAGTTGTAAAGGTATAGACAAAAAATAAATATCTAAATTTTATTTCCCTATCGTGTCAAGTTTGAATTCGAATTTTTCAGTTAAAAACCTCCTTCAAAATGATATGCACAGCTCCGTGGGCATAATAAAGGACGCTAAAATATAAACTGTTTAAGCAATTTCAGCAGACATGATAAATAATTAATCTGAAGCACCGCTATCGAAAAATCTTAGTAAGTTTTACGATCGCCACGAGAATTTAGCGGAGAGGGTTAGCGTGCGAATTGTTAATTCTCTCAGTTTCTAAACAGTTAATCAGACCATCAGGGAGGAAACTCTCAGTACTCTAATAGAATTAGGTACGCTATCTGAATGCTCTCTTCTCTCGTGGGTGCAATGAGCTTCACGACACGATCACCGCCTTCTCTCAAGAGACCTGGCATGTCCCATTAATTCGATTACCATACAAAAACTTCACGTTCCATTTTTATGCGAACCGTTCATAATATTCAAACACAAGGACTTTCCTTATTTTTTAGGAATAACTTGAAGAAAATAATCAAATTTAATTAAGAAAAGCGTTTGAAAAGTTACGGGCAATACAAGCGCAGGCATCGCACAAAGTTTTCGGACTTTTAATTAATAATTTAAAGAAAACCAACAAACGAAAGATATTACTTCTTTAAAAATGCTTTTTTATTACTTAAACAAATACTTCCTAAAACATGAAATTATAATCCAAAAGCTTTGTAGTTCTCGTTAAGTATTCTTGTTCTTCTTTATTAAACTGTTTCTCGTTCTCAGCTGGCGCTTTTAGTTTCAGCAGTTTTGTTCGTTCGTGCGTTATTTATTTTAAATCTTTTTGATTTCGTAATTCCCAGACGGGGTCTTTAAATATTGATATATCTTGTTCATCAAGTTTACAAAATTGTAAATGTGCTATAGAATTGGAATAAAATTTTTTTTTAGCTATTTTTATAACCAAATAATAATCATTTCAGTTACTAGCCCATCGCCATCGCATCATCGGTCGTGTAGTATATAGCTTACACAATCACACGGTATGTCGCGTGTCAGGGAATACCTTGCATCAGGTAAATAACGCTTTTTAAATGGAATAGCCTTTTTCTAGAGCATAAAATAATCGCTCTTAATATTTCTGAACGGTGTAATACAAAATGGATTAAAAAGTCTCGCTACGTTGCAGCTTTATTGAGCTTCTCGAATTTTAAGGATGTTTTACTTTATGATAACATTATTTTTAAATGATCAATATTATGATGCTTGACCAATCACATTGCTCCCATTTCTAAAAAACACAAAGCAGAAAAAATATGAAAGAAAAAGTTAAAATGCTTACAAAGCCAGAAGAAATGCAGACAGGTTTTAAACGATCGTTGGGATTGAATTCGCTTTATTATTAATTAACTGTTCATAATCTGGAACGCGATTGTCATGGTTTTGCGGCCTGAAGGCCGCACTGAAAATGATTGCAAAGTACAACTTGTAATATTTTGTTTCACAAAATCAAAACCAATAACCAAAGTCCAATCAAATGATAAATAATTTACTATTGGTGGAAACAGTTTCTGTTACCTCAAAATAGGAACCCTTCTCTAACATGAGTCTTTTGGAATCGACGTTAAGCATTAGGTCTTTCATACCTTCAGATTACAGCAGTGTAGCCGGTATCACCAAGAATAGAACCCAGGTTTTCTCGAGATTTCCTAAGAGTGTAGTATATTCGATATCCACACCCTTCTCGACTAAAAGACCCATTGAAGGGCGGATCAGAGGCTAAACGAATAAATAATGATTGGGCATATTTAAAAATATCAGGTTCAGTCAATTTAGGAAATTTCCTAAATAAATTGTTAAATAAATTTAGTAATAAAATCTTCAACAAGAAATCTCTTATCCCTATCATAGTCCAGTCAAATTAGACGAAAAAAGGGGTTCAGCTCGGAAAAATTCCCACCTTATTTGTCCATTTTGTTGGCCTTATAACGCAAAAACTATCAACTTAACGTGAAAATGTCATAAGACCATTTTTGTAGATAATTACCTCCTCTACAAATTGTATCTAAAACTTTTTATTGTACGACTAATAAAAAACGAGATATTAAAAAAAGGCCAATTTCGTGACCTTTGACCTCGAATAACCTTTAACGCGTACATGATATCGAGGTCGACTTTTTACATATTGTTTACAACGATGTCATAAAGATGTGTACCAAAATTCAGCTAGGTGGGAATTTTTCCGACCTGAAAACCTAATTTGACTGGACTATCAGCAATTCAAGTCATCATGAAAAAGAGTGTAAAGGCATAAAGATAAATGCTATAATTAGGTAGTTATTCTAAGTACTATTAATAATTGAAGGGCCTAGTGGAAAAAGTAGTTAAGTCACTTTTTTTCAATTTGTAGTTGAGCACATTTTCACATTGCGGTATTTATTCTCTACAAATTAGTATAAAAATCAACAAATTAAAAAAAAAGTGACTTAGGTAACTACTTTTTCCACTAGGCCCTTCAATTATAGAACCATTTTCTGCATATAATTTAATAGTAGAAGGGGATTTTAATTCTGAATTACGCTATGAAACTTCAGCTGCAGTGTCAATTTAAAATTTAAATTAAAAATCGAGTAATCGACCATTTTCCCGGTCAGCAATACTAATGGTTATAATATTGTGACCATCCTTTAGTTTTCCGAAGAATAATTGCATACATATTATTAAAATTACGATGGTACCGTCATACCGAAATATTCGGTGATAGTTTAATAATTAATCATTTTTTTTTATTTCAATTTTTGGGGGGCCTTGTCAGATCCCCTAAACTTTGGTTACTCTCTCTTCTATGTCTGTTGTGCGCGGTTAAAGCTTTACCACAAATGTACTTATATAGGGGACCTACTCTTTAACGTGGGTTCCATACCACGGGGAGTGTAACACATTTCAATTTTAGAAAGATTTAATTAGGCAGATTATACCTAATTGGTTGATGAGTCGTCGGTCAGAATAAGTTCTCACTTTGACTGGGATCAAACTCTCTTTTTCTTTGCCTTTTATTTTTATTTAAGGCGTTCAATCTCGAATTAAAAAGATATTCTGAAATCATCCCACACTCGCTATCTTCGATTCTTGAAAATTCGCCCTCTTTCTCTACTTCCGCTGTATATTCTCCTCGGTGCTAAGATTAAATATGGGGACCTACAGTTTACCTAACGACTCAGCACTAGATAAAAGTTTAAATTTAGACCCTTCGGTTGCTGCCTATACGAGGTTGGTAAATTGTATATGGTTGAATTCAAAATTATATTTTTAATTTTGAATACAAACATAGTTCACGAGCAATCTAGGCCGCATTTGCTTTAACACTTTTTTCGTTTTCAAGCTCCGTTAAATGCATTTTGGCCATTCCATGTTTAGCTTTTGCATGCTTGCAAACGCTTTATAGTTCCACTCATTTCAGAATCTCGAAACTCACGAAATTCTGCAAAGAGCAAATCTAAAGAATTTCTAATTATGCATAGCTTCCAAACCGACCAGTCAAGATTAGTTTAACCTGTTTAACGGAGTTTCAAAGCGAATAAAGTATCAGACCGAATGCGGTCCTAATCTTAAACATTCACGCCAGCATTCAAGTGCTCTAACACTCGACTAACCGCACACTCGTGATTAGTAATGATTAATAATAAAATAATTTAAAATATTATGATATTGATTTCGTTTGATTTCGGGGGAGAGGCAAGTATATAAACTCGCATGCACTTAGGCGACTCTACTGGGCTCGTTGTACTACCTCCCCTTTTTGCTGCTCACCCCCAGCCTGACCCACAATGCCACATTACCAGGTATGACCGCAGCCGTTAGGTGGCCTCTCGGCACTACGAACCAGAGACGTCCGCTTGATGACCAAGCTCTGAGAAGTCCAGTGATTCGCACTCCACCAGTGCTAGGTGCAATCGATGTGGGGGGGGGTTAGGGGTGATTTTCATTACTGACATATTAGATCAGGTCAAATCAGGGGGACCGCCGGCTTTACGTGCGCTCCGAAGCATGGAGATGGTCATTGAAGCAAAGAAAATCCTAAAGAAGATCGACTCCTGCTGGATTCGAACCAATACCTTTAGTATCAATAGTCGATTGCTCTAACTACTAGGCCAATGACCACCTCTTTTATTATAATTAAACATTAGTGGCTTGGTGTGATCGCCAGTTGAGTTACAGCACGGAAATTCCAGTTTCAAATTGCAGACTTCACGGGGTTTCTAAGCGCGATCTTCCAATTAACATCGACATGCTGCAAATAAGTTAAAAAGGGAGCGTCCATTGATTACTTAATAGTTAGGGGGGGTTACGGAACATCTTTCAAATTCTTACGTGGGGAAGGATAAAAGTGCTTTTTACGTAAGTTTTTCTTTATATTCGCCTTTGAAAATTACTATTGCATGTAAAAATTGATATTTCCTCAAAAATCGTAAGAGGCCTTATAGGGGGGGGGTCAAAAATTTTAAAAATCGTCCTTTTGTAATTAATGGATGATCCC
The DNA here is from genome assembly GCA_932274525.1 of Podabrus alpinus. Lineage (NCBI taxonomy): Eukaryota > Metazoa > Arthropoda > Insecta > Coleoptera > Cantharidae > Podabrus > Podabrus alpinus. The sequence continues at coordinate 5,468,872 of OW026451.1, forward strand.
AAAGTAAAACAGAGAGAAGAGGATATTCTAAATGAGGAGAGTGAAGGAGTGATCCACCTCTGAAATGGATCGTGAAGACTTTGAAAAATTTTGATTTTTAAATAATTTTGATTAAATATACATAAATCCAAAGTCTTCTTCTCGTTCTTACGTTAGGTCTTGGACCTGTGTGTAACCAATTCAATAGCATTATTGGTTTTTACATCTTAGGTATCTTGCTAAGCTAGCCCTCGATATGCCTGAACCCTGTTGTTTATTGTTATGAAGGCAAACCGTGAACACAGGGGGGATCGACGGCTTTACGTGCCCCCCGAAGTATGGAGACGGTCAAGAAATTATTAAGCTCAAACCCTACGTTAGCAGTTGATCGCGCTAACTATCAGGCCATGACCGCTGAATCCGAAGTAAACATTGAAAACTGCAGGTGATGGGGTCCAATCAAATTCTAAATTTGAATCTTAATTTACTTATTTCCTCGTTCTTCTTTTAATTGGCTGTTTAGTCTTCAATAAAACCTAGCATATGACTTTGAGTGAGACTATTGTATGTATACATCGGTCTTTCGTCTTCCGCTTTCGCTGTCTGTGCTCATTGCGTGTTGAGACCGTGTGCCGAGACAAAGAACTTATAGCTTAACGTGGATTCCGAACCACGGAAATAGATGATTTTTATACCGTTCACTCCGATCAATGAAGTTGGTTTTACCCATACTATGTAATGTTACCTGGGGCTAGCAGATAATATTCCTTCTATAAATAGCACTTTACAGGATTTGAACCCGTAAATCTTGGCATGAGGAGCTAACCCGCTAACCTCTCAGCAGTACGCTCACCTATCAGTGAGACTATTAAATAATATATTTTAAGATGAAGGTCACAAAATTTATGACGATATATCACATAGTAAAATATTTAATTATTATAGATAATATTGTACAAAGTACAATGGCTTATAATTATTAGACGGCTACTTCTTTCACATACGTAACCAAGGCTTAAGCACGAAGCGATCGATGAGGTAGCGCCATCTGCATAGAGTATAAAAAAACTGCCAAAAAACGGACCAGATTAGTCTTATTGCATTACTAATTTCGGTATTACCACAAGGAATTCAATTTGTTAACATTTATAATTCAGATTAACATTCAAGTAGGTAATTTGGTGGTAATTTTTTTGATAGATCGAAAAATTGGATAATTTAACAAAACCTTGATGGAAACACTAAATTATTGTAATTTTCATTGCAAGTTTGATATAGAAGCCCGAACTAGAAATATTTCTTTGAACAGATAAGGCAAGTACTTCATCATTCATGAAGTACGTTAAATGTGTTAAAATATGATATAAAATAATAATAATAAATAAAGAACGATATTTAATATTACAATATACTGTTTTTGTGACTACATGTAAATGATAGAGACCTACAGTTTAACGTGTAATGCAAACCACGTCGCAAGTAACTTGGGAGCAGCCGTATGGTTCTAAAGCCCGAAGCTAAACTCCATATGAACAATGTACATACATAATATAGCAAAAGAAGTTCAGAAAAATTTAATTATACAAAACTAACCAATCCTTTTTAATCAGTTGTTATTTTTTATTTATGTAAATATTATGCTTGATTGGCAGCTGCAAAAGGGTCCTGAATGATATTTTAATTTCGTCTCGGAAGAACATTTTTTCAATTTTTAAGACGCATTGCCACATAAGTTTGTAAATTGCATTCTTACTAAAATGAGTCTAATTAGATAACCGTCAATTTGGAAAACTTTGAAGAGTTAAATGTGTTGCCACAAGTGACTTTTGAGTTTTCAACTAAACTAATTCAATTGAAGCTGAAGTTCCCTAAGGGCATTGATTCTAAGGGTGAGCTGAGATGTTTGAATAAACGAATTAGCAAACAGAAAAGCGAGCTATAGCACGCGCCTTTTAAACAAGCATAATAATTAATAATTAAAAATTATGTTGCTTCAGGCAAAGGCTATCCATTTTAATCTAATTTTTTATTCACTTTATGTAGCATCTTACGCACGATTTTTTATTTTATAAATAATAATGACATTGCTCAAAGTAAGCACGAAATTGAGTTTTCTTTAAATTTGAGATTCGATATTTTTCAAGCAAAAATATTTTCATTTTAAAATGTAAGGAGCTCGGCTGGTGTCACGATAAAAAATAGTTTTATCGACTAGTACTTCAAGTACCTAGAGGGTTTATAGAGGCTCAAATTACAAGGGTCGTATCTCTTGGGAGGCGACATTAAATCCACTGCGAGTTGGCAATGTTCCTAAAACATATTGTTTTAGGTTGGCCATGTCAACTTTCACATTCAGTCAAGTGAAAATTATCAATTTCATTGCACAAACCTGAGGGACTATTTTAATTTGCGACACTTTCTACAGGACAAACTTGAAGTTTGTGGAGTTGCTAATTTGCTCTCGACATCTCATGTGCTTTCATTAGTGAGCATACGGTTTAAATAGTCGAAAAAGTTTTCCTCGCAAATCTTGCGACTACCGCACTTGTCATAATTTGGTGAGCACTAATTAAACATTAATACGAAATGAATATCTAATTAACTGTAATAACAAAACGATTTACGATTAAAGGGAGGAAAATTTGGACGTTTAATTTTCCCCTAGCACAAACGAAGTGCAAATAACACACCAAATTATACAAAAATTATTCGACAATACCATAAACAAACAGTATTTTTGGATCTGATAAAATAAAATTTATTTTTGTTGACCATCCCTATGAATAACAGATTTATTTGTTTCGGGAAAACTACCACCACTTAAATTTCTCAAACTTTTATAACTGTGTGGGTTGTTGGTATTTTAAATTCCTCTGCTGATTTTTGTTTTGTTCCACTTTCAAATGTTTTGCAAAAACACTTGGTACATACCAGTGCAGTATTGAAACAAACCGCCCTCACCCCTTGTTGATATTTCCGTATCCACCAGTGGGAAGCCATGTTGACTCTGGTCTCATTAATCATCTCGCATCACGGCGCAACGGGGGTTTATTGAGGGTGGATAGGATGTTTAGAGAAACAGGGGTTGATTGATTATATAGTCGGAACATATCAAAGTAATAATATTGTTTAGTACTTATGCATTAACAAATTTTATGATTAAACCATACTGTAATTCATATTATATTACAAATATTCTTTACCATGATCTTTATTTTTAACTCGAAATAGAATTCAGTCTGAGAACTCTGATTTAATACAACGTTTTCGAGTGGAGCTGGAGTGAACGAGGTAACCTATTTCATTCTCAATCCATGTTAGATGGGTTCTCGATCAACTTTGATCTGAAATTTTCTTTGATGCACTTTTTTACACTTCAATAATTGTTCCATGAACAGAAACAGACGTCCATATGACATGGAGAGAGTAGCGAGGATGGATTGGAAACATCTGGCATAGGGCAAAGACAAAGCTAAAATGTTATAATAATAATATATTTATTCACGGATAAACCACTTTAGAACAAAATAATTCACACAATAAATGAGCACTGCAAAATCTACGCTACTCAAATTTTTTTTGAGCATCGTTAACGATTGTTTGTAAAATAGAAATCAAAGACTACGTTACCATCCTGGGGGTTAGGATCGATAAACATCTCAACTTCGCGGCCCACATACAGGAAGCTAGCAGAAAGGCGGCGGCGGTGACGAGTTCCATCGTCCGCCTGATGCCCAACGTCGGAGGACCGAAGACGACCAAAAGAAGGATGCTCGGCACCATCGCTCATGCGGTGATGTTATATGCGGCCCCGGTGTGGCACGAGGCGACACTCGTCGCGAGGAACGCCAAGAGACTCCTGTCGGTCCAACGGAAGATGGCGTTGCGCGTAACGTGCGCCTACAGGACCGTGTCAGGCGAGGCGGTGCGACTGCTGGCCAGCATGCCGCCGATAGATCTCCTGGCAAAGGAAAGAGGCGGCAAGCTAGCAGAGCCAGATAGAAGGAGGGCAACCCTCGACGAGTGGCAAGCACGATGGACGGCAGCAGCAACCGGAAGCTGGACGAGACGACTCGTCCCCAGCGTCGAGCCGTGGGTCGCCAGGAAGCATGGAGAACTTTCGTTCCACCTCACCCAAATCCTGACGGGGCACGGGTGCTTCAACGAGTACCTCCATCTCTTCAATATACTGGACGACCCAACCTGCTGCCATTGCGACGAAGAAGACACTGCGTGCCACACCATCTTCAGATGCATTAGATGGGAGCGTGAGCGAGTGTCGGCATCGCTGTACTTCGGGGAATCCCTCACCCCGGAGAACTTGGTCCTCAAGATGTTGGAGAACGAAGAAGGCTGGAAAGTTATCACGGCCTTCGTGACCTCCATCATGAGGACGAAAGAACAGCTCGAGAGGGAAATGCAACAAGGACGATGAAACGCGCAATAGCCGCGACTCCCGAAGTAATGCCCAGACGGCGAAACCGGGAGTCGAGGATAGGGGTGAGGTTTTAGTCAGTGCGAGTCTGACACTACCGGCTTAGATAAAGCCGGTGTCTCGCACGAGATTTCCTCATCCCGGCGCAAAGCTAAAAAAAAAAGAAAGATCTACTTGGCTTCCAAACACGAAAACAATTGAGGAATTATTTGCAAACAATTATGTGACTTAACAAGCCATGAACAAAGCAGAGGTCGGAAGTTAATCTTCTGTAAGCCAAGGACCTCATATTACAAAACGTCAGGAAATCATCATCAGAGAAGTCAACAATTGGAAGCCCATGTTTATAATGCAAATACTTGAAAAACTTGTGTTGAACTTGTTCAAATTGATTGATGTATATCATGTAATGAGGAGACCAAATACCAGATGCATATTCTAATTGCGAACGAACCAGCGAGTAATACAATAATTTTACTTGCAACATAATATGTTTGTGATGTGACTTTTGAACGTCAAAACAACATCGAAACTTACACCAAGATCGTTAATTTCTATGGCACCTTCTATTTATCTACCATTTAAATAGTTCCCAAAAGGAATACCACGACTTTTTGAATATAAGAGAGCATAGCACATATTTATGGAGAAATGCAGAGGTAATCCTTATACGCAAAGAAGGCAACACTATAGATATAGAGAACTATCGACCAATAAGTCTCCTGTCACACCTATTCAAGCTGTTGACAAAGACCCCCCCCCCCTGAAGTTTTAGTTTCTTCCCAAAAGCTGAAAATCGCTAGTCAATATCAATTAATTCTTTATTATTCTACCAATTTTCCTCTGTTCAAGTCAGAATATGATGTCTAAAATTTTGGAACACTTTTCCAACGCTAAAAGGCTGCATTCACATTGCTAGAGCCAAGAGTTTCAGGATAAAACGTTTTGTAGTATTAAAAAGTATTTTGTTTCATCTAAAAACATGTTAGAACAAAACTTTTCGAAACAAAATGTTTTGTTTTGTCTTGTCTTGTGAAACAAAATCTGTCCTCACTATCTCTAATGAGAAGGTAGCTCGGAACAGATAATGTCCACGCAGAAAATAAATTCTACTTTTATTTGCGTGGGGCCCTGATGTTAGGTATAAACCAGCTCGTTAATAGCGGCGGCAACGCCGTGGGTCATGTCAAATGAACGCCCCGGAGAAAATCAAGGAAACAGCTTTGCTAACACACAAAAAATAAAATCAACAATAAGATGTTCGTTGTCGGAAGGCGATGACATAAGCGATGTCGGATGTAAAGTGCATTAGCCGACCAGACTCAGTACAGTGGCAAAGACATTACCACCAAGAAGCACTCCCCCACAATCAATCAACAGAACGTTCGAGTGGTCATATAAAAAATCCCACAAACGGTGGAACCACAATCGAACTTCCGACAATAAAATCAAGTGGAAGCGACCCCGATGAAATGCAACACCGTGTACGTTGGTCGCACATCGTTGCCTTCAAAAAAACATAAAAACAAAAATAAACACAAAAAAAATATCGAACATAAAATTTCAAATACAAGATTTGAACTTAAGTCGACCACTTTGGAATTCCTTTGCCAATGCATTCAGCCAGCACCGTTCGATGTTACGTAGTGGAAATAATACGTCGTTCAAATTCAATAAATAAAACATTATAATATAATTAATAATTAATGTTTCAAACACAAAATTCAAACATTCGATCCATTTCCACACTTGCGAACGCAAAAGAGATTAGATTGCCTTTAATCACTTCGATGCAGCAATACAAAACCTGCAACTCAATCGTAATCTTGGCAAACACTCTGCAATTAAAAATGCAAGACAAAAGAGAAACCAAAATGTTAAAACAATTAAAAAAATAATAATTAATACCATAACACAAAAGAGAAATGATACGAAATACCTGGGACTCCTGATCAGGTCTGAAGGAGCCTCGGTGCTCGAGAATAGATTGCAGCGAAAACCAACTGGATCCCCAAACTACCGTGGGTGATTGATCTTCCAAATCAAACTTGGTTCCACTATCACTTCATCGATGCACTCGAAAAACACAACCATTCGGCTCGACAGCCCTGACCAGAGTCTCTTATTGCGCCGATTCCAATGCTTTTCTTATCCCAATCTCTCTTCCCAGTTCGACCGTTAGATGGAGCGAGAAGTGCCAATTAAATGAATATTGGGAACGAATTTGGAGACAAAAATTCGTTATACACTTGCAACGTTTTGTTTTGTCTTAAAACGTTTTAATCAGTTTCTTTCAGATCATGCTAAACGTTACAAGGCGAAACAAAACGTTTTAAGGCAAGACAAAAACACATTTTGTTTCGAAACGGTATCTTCTATCGGGTCATTCCATATCAAATAAACCAACGTATGTCCCTCTTCGATTTTGCTCAAATTTTGTATACTTCTAAGTTAGGCAAATAAACAGACCCGTATTTTTTTGTTTGGCCCTAAAATGGCCCGTTTACATTGTATAGCCTTCCAAAATAAGTCAAATTTGGCTTATAGAGCTTCGATAAATTATTTGTACTGGCCGAACTGTACCACTTACGTCCGTATTCATAGACAAAGTGTTACTTATACTTACAACTTTACTTGAAAAATTAACCCCTTTGTAATTGAGTAACTGATTTTTATCAATGCATTTCATCTTAGTTTTTTACGAAGTTTCTGAATTTCCAAGTGTTTTTGCCCGAAAATGCGTCTATGCAATATAAATTTGACCCTTAAGTAAGTATACTTATACTTAAGTTGTCTCTTTTGTCTTTTGAAGATTTCCCCACTCCCACCGAACGCAAATTTGAGCGTTAGAGACACAATTTTATTTTATGACATGAAGATATTGAGTACGCCTTTTCAGAGAGTTTTGTATGTAAATAATTAAGCTCACAAAATGGGGGCATTGATCAAATTTTGACTTTGAGTACCCGTCCCCCAAAAACGAGTCACGAGAAATTCACCAGAATTCCAGAAGAAAAAAGTTATCAAGTTTAACTCTTTGAGTTCTATCTATTCAATAACTTCTAAACCATATTATGATAATAGAGCTGAAGTCAAGAAAATAACCGAGTGATCAACGCAATCAAATGCTTTAACAAAGTCTGTATGAACAGAATCAACCTGCAAATGCTTCTCGAATGCATGGAGAGAATCTATCTATATATAAATGGATGTATGTGTGTATGTATGTATGTTCCCTATAGACTCCTAAACCGTTTGACCGATCGGAACCAAATTTGGCCCAGTTATTATGTAGGTCCCTGCGCATGTTTTTGTATTGAAATAGTGCAAAAATTCGCAAAGGAAAGGAAAGTTAATTTTGAGTAGCCTGCCTTCCTTTAAGGAAGGCAGGCTACTCAAAATCAACTTAAAAAACAATAATGAATGCTGTCAAACTGTCAACTGATCGGCAATGCAAATACGCGTGCACGTGCTTTACGTTTCTATTTGACCAATCTTAACCAAATTTGGTGTAGAAGTTATTTACAACGCTACGAAAAACATAGGCTACTTTAGTACCTTGGAGTGAGGCCGAAAGCCGAACAACCACGGTCTACACGTATTCCTGCGATACCTTTGCGTGAGGCCGAAGGCCGAACAACCACATCCGACACGGTCTAGATGGCTAAAGGCGGCCGGTAGGCCGACTGTGCCAGCTAGTATGTAATAAATCACAATAAATTGAAAGAAGTTGATCGACTTGGAAAGAATCCATGTTGGTGATCAACAAGAAAATTTCTACACGAGAGGCTTAATTGATCCGACACCAATCTGTCAAGCATCTCGGATATAGAAGATTGAATAAAGATGCCTCTAAAATTACTGATATTGCTTCTTTCGCCTTTTTTAAATAAGGGCGTAATAAAATTTTCCTTCCAAATTTTCGGAAAACAACCACTTTGAAGAGAAATCTTAAAGATATTGCATATGGGCCCCATATAATGAGTACAAGCACCTTTTTAAAAAATGTGAGGGAATGCCATCACATACCATATTACTAAAGCTATCTGATGGAGTACCGATTGCATCAAAAATACAAACTTCGGACACATTCCGGTGACAGTCGATCAGCTTATCTACGTGATACTGGTAAGTGAAGTGGTCAATATCCCTACACACCGTCGAAAAGTATTTAGCGAATAAGTTTACACACTGCTGACCTGTACTAGATTTCGAATCATGTCAGCTGAATACCCGTACAAGAAAAAGTCTCTGCTTCACTACGACTTAATAAAAAATTTAATTATAATTACAAGCACCAAAAAATGAAAACACACGATATACCTTCTTATCAAAGAGTGCATAAAAATATTCAAATATAATTATTGTTTTGTAAACAATAAAGTAATACATGCGCAGTGTTATTTATTGTAATTTTATGATTAACAAATTTTACCAAAAATGAACTCAGTTTCGTTATCAAACTTATCAGGTAGGTACCCACTAATAGGAATTAGTTTTGAAATGTTGCAATTGTTCTTAGTTAAAATATTTTATAAACGTCAAATAATTTTTTCTGTTATTTTTATTAATATATTTTACAAAAAACTTAATTATGCCTCATTCTGCACATACCAAAAAAATGTCGTGCAACTTGAACGTAGCTTATAGCGAATTGATTTCTCCGTCTCTTGAATTTCCATTAGATGAGACGGAATCTTATCTGGATTTTCACAACGTACGAATATCGCCTTCTTCCATGATATTCAAAGATGCCTTCGAAGGGAAAAGTTATTACCAAACGATTAGTATACAAAACTGTGGAAAATCGGCTGCGTTTATCAGAATTGGACAAGCTGCATCATCGGTGAGCTTTTTAAAATCTCCTACCTGGATTTTAATTTTATTACTTCATTTGCAGTCGTTCCACATTAAAAGTCTAACTCGTGGACGCCATTTACCGCCTGGTTTAATTATAACGCGATATATTAAGTACACATACATGAGAGCAACTTCCGTTTTATTATCTAGCATACCGATTATTATCAATGATAAAATGTTGGATTACAAACTAAAAGTGTAAGTGTTTTCCAATTAATTTCAGATAAATTTTATTTACTTAAAAAACAATAGCAATTTATCATGTTCAAAGTGCTAAAAAATGTTATGTAAAGCAGACTTCCTGATTTGCGGTTTCAACAATAATTCAAGTTAAACAACAATAAATAAAGATTTTCTTATAGTCGATCAATTAAATTATTTCAATGCCTCTTAAATAATTTGAAAGTTTTCCGTTTAAATCTTTGCGGTTCAATGGTCATTCCTGATTGAAGTACGTTTTTGTTTAATTATATGTTTCCCTTAGGTTTCTGTCAAAAGTCTCGATTTCTGTTATTCCTCAACAGTTGGATTTTGGCACGATAGACGCAGGATGTTCGGCAGCAGTACGCATGTTTTCACTTCGTAACGACGGCAGTAAGGGAACTCGTTTTGCTATCGATCTAGGAACTAACGACATCCAGCTTATTGTGGAACCACATAAAGGAATCATCCAGGCAATTAATTGGAAAAAAGTTTTTAAACGACCTAACAATTTTATAACCGATAGCCTCACGATAACGTCAACTTTCGGGTGGAATGTTTAGGAACTCAGGAAGGCATGTTTCAGCGAGAATTTTGGGTTCAGTGTGAAACCCCTAAAAGAATTGATGTCCAAGTCAACGTCATTGCTCAGAAACTCCAATCCTTGCATCCCAACACCACCGGAGATTGTACCATGATAAATTTTGGAAGAGCATACTTTGGCAGTTCCATCACAAAAACTTCAGTTGTCAGAAACATAAGTGGTTCTCCAACTGTATTCTGCGTTTTGGGCGACATTCTAAATAAAGCTATGGTAATTTATGATATCATTGCGCTTTCTAGCGTTTAAATTTTTTAATATTGACATACAATTTTGTGCTGAGTAATTACGGAGAGAGTATTGTAATTCGGAATATGACCCGACTAATTGGCATATTATGTGAGGAAAACTTTTTATACAAATTACACAATTATTAACACATTACTTCTCATGTTTACAATTACAAAAAAAGCTTTCGTTTTTAAATTATCGGTAATTAATCTAAAAACTAACATAAATAAACATAGAGCACATAGTCACCTTTCACAACCTTTTTTACTGAAAAATTTGGATAAATCTATCTAAAATATATTGAACGATGGAAAGAAGGCTTTTTATGACCGAAAACGCAAAGAAGTTGTACAACAACATTATTTGAAATGTTATTCTTGAAACCTTTCGACTCATCAAATCTGAGTTCTCTCCGATGATTTCCCAAATTAGGTCATAGCTTAAATTCCACAGAGAAAAAGAACGCATTTCCGGAATTTTTGAACTCGCACTCTACTTTGCATTTGATAAATTAAGAAATTTTATTTTTCAGGTTCTAAATGAAGCTCGAACGTGCGATCCATTCTTCAATGACTTTTTGATAACCCCTTTGGAAGGTTCGTGGTTACCAAAAGAAGGTGAAATATTTCACTTTACGTAAGAACGAAATTTGAAAATTAATTTAAAAAATCATTCTTTTACAATTTAATTTTAGATATAAACCAATTTTTGACAAAACTCACGAAATATGTGGTCATATGGAAAAGCAATCCAGTTGTAGTATCAGAATTGGTCGATTGCCTTGTGTAAACTTAAATGATATGCATTACGGAGGTAAACAAATTTTTATGTATGAGAAATATCGATTTCTTTGTTTACATTAGAAAGCTTTTGATAAAAACTATAATATAGTGACCTTCTTCAATGATTGCGAAGACGCCAATTTACTTCGTGGATGACTGACCCGATTGCTCAGAAATTCTTGACGTTGTATTTACGGACATTTACCTTACAAATTGTTTTTTTTTATATATTTAAACGTTTCCGTTAATCAGAAAAGTTTTGCAAAACTTACCCAAAAAATTAATTGCAATCGTAGTAACAATTAATAATTTAAACACATCAACCAAACAAGTCGACTTAATACCGATTTTGCCGAGGAAGAAGAAAATAAGCGTTTTCAGTTTTTCTGTGAAATGGATTGGTTTTTCAAAAGACTAAAATTGTAGCCCGTTAAACGTTTCATTTCACAGGATTTGCAAAACAAAACAAAAAAGTACTCATAATTTTTTAACATTTTTTTATTCAATTTACTCCAATCACCATCGGTCGCGGAGACACCCTGTATAGCATTCCTTCCAATGCAGTCGTCCGTCTTGCATTAATATTCAACCCTCATTTTTCATATTTTTCCTCTTTTAATTATTGCACCATACAATCGAGGTCTTCTTTTCCATTTGCACAGATTACCTAATTATCGAAAATCTTAGAATATGTAGAAGCAGGTGCCATCGTCAATTTCAATATCCATCTCGCATTTTTACCATTCTTTATTCTTTATTTCGGTCGCCAACATCCGGTAACGGATAGGCACTCGAAGAAGAAGAAGATTCTTTATTTAAAACCATTCAAAACAAATTTTTTTTTTAAATATAGATGACGAAAAGCAAGAAACATATCGCGCAAAAACGGACGATTCGGTATCACTGAAATCAGACTTATTTTCATTTGATGGTAATATCAATAACATTAAATAATCCTTAATGAACTCACTCATAACTCAACTTACAGATTTCACTGACACTTCCTTAGGGGATGTCCAGCAAAAATTGGAAGCCTACCACATAATGGCCGCTAGTATACCCTCGTTCGTGCGTGTTTTTTTATACGGTGAGGCAGAAGAAGCAAAAATAAGTTTAAGACCAACCACTCTCCATCTACTAGACGTCGAGTCAAATTTAGAAATAACCAGAGAACTGTTAATAACTAACCAATCTTGGGATTTACCAATAACAATCGAATATAAAAAAGTTTGCTACGTTAAAGTCCAACCCATTAAAAAGTTTTTGCAACCCTTAGAACAATTTGAAGTGTGCGTAACAATTATGACCACCACGTTGGGAAAAGTTTCGACAAAAATTGGATTCGACTTGCTGTGTTATAATGAACCAAGAGAAACGAGTGAGTGCGTTCGTATTGGTTATGCCGAAATACCGCTAACTTTCAACGTGGTTCCGGGTCCTGTCAAGATTAAACAAAAATTTAATACTGGAATAACGCCAGAATACATCAAAGAAGTTGGTTATAATGTCGATGATGTTAGATATAATTCTTCCATCGTACCTCCAAGAGCAACTTTAATAGATCCGTTTCGAAGGGAAGTCTGTGCAGCTGATGACGCCATAATAGCGTTTCCCAACGATAGGCCGAAAAATTTAAGGCCCTGGAGAAGTGCAACTCCGTAAAAAGTAATTTTATAGGTTGAACAAGTAACAATTATTTTTTTCGCAGATGTCGCACAATTTGTGCCGGAATTCCGAGAGGAATTGATGATAGTCGCGATCCTCACTACCAATTATCCAGAAGTTTGAGTAATTTCAAACATCAACAGTACGGTTACTATCAAAAATACACCAGAGAAGAGGGAAATCGTTTAAGGATGCTACTCCCGGTTGAAAATAAGGCGTCCGATTATGACATTTCCAGCGACAAAATGTTGCTCAAATATTCAATTACTCCAAAATGCAAAAGAGTTCACTATTTGAAACCCACAAAAACACAGGGTGTTATTCCATTAACACCGTTACAACTTGGTAAAATTAAGGTGCATCCTACATCCGTGTACGTTGGAAAAGTAATTTTTGGAATTAACCAGCATTTAATTTTATCATTTGGCACAATTGTTTTAGGTAGCAGCCAAATCAAAGTCAAATGCAATCATTACAGTGTTCAATGATAACGATTTTGTCATAGAGCTTCTGGTGAGAAGTAGAAAACCAGCCATTTCAATTCCTAATGGGCATCATCAAATCCTAAAACCACAGAGTAAAATAGAAATTACGTTAATTTACCTGTCGCCTTCTGCGCTGGGCCGTGCAATCGCAACCATCGACTTCATCATTAACAGTACTCACACTTTTATAGTGTCCATGATAGCGGATGTATTTCCAAAATTTGCCAAATGCTCGCAAACCGAATTAACATTTTTGTCCAGCGAAGATTCCTACAAATTTCTTAATGTCCATAACATACTAAACGTTCCCATCAAATTTGATTGGGAAGTACCGGAATCTTGTTTTAATTTCTACCCATTACACGCCATCATACCTCCGGGCTGTTTTATAACCTGCATGGTTCAATACTTTCCCAATAATAGGGTACCATCCAGCATCGGAGTTTCGTTAAAATCGGAGAATGGATGTCAGCAAACTGTGAGCGTGGTAACTGATATGGTGATACCGAAAGCCGATTTCAAGGTTAAAGAAGTTGAATTTAAAGATATTCCTCTCAATATTTTGGTAGAAAAAAAAATTGTTTTAACCAATTTTGACGGAGGGTCAGTGACGTACACCGTTTGTAATTCTGAACCACTAGATGGAATATTTATAAATCCTACTGAAGGAATATTGGAAGGCCATGCCGAACAAATACTTGTGATTCAAGTTAGAATGACTGCATGTATTGAATTTAAATGCACAGTTGAAGTTGAGATTCAAATGATGAAATCTGTCGAGTTTGGCATAAAAGGCAATGTTCTATATCCTAGCATTTCTTTCAAACCTGATTTGCTGCGTCTGAGAAAAATTGTAGCGGACTCGATCGATCATCAAAAGTTTATGATTATCAACAAAAGCAACGCAAAAGTGTGCATCGACTTTGATATGGAAGACCTTCTGGAATATTCGATTATGAAGCACAACTACATCAATTATAATTCAATTCCAATTAGCAAGGTGGAATTAGAAGCGAACGAAACTAAACAATTTTACATATTTTTTAAGCCCATGGGTGCTGCTTCCTACAGTTTCTTGTTACCGTACGTGATTAACGGTATGATTGGTCCCATAAATGCCACCAATCCGCCATCATCAAAACCACCGTTCTATTTGGAAGAATCCACGAAACATTATATGGAAGTAGGGGGTGTTAAACCAATTGATCTGCCCAAAAAGTTACCTATTTTAAACGTATACAGCAGCGTTGGTGGAGATATGTTACGGTTTTCCAAGTTACATTTAAAATTTAACTATTTTCCTGACGTAACTTACACTGCGGAGTCGTTAATTGAATTAAAAATTTGGAACGCTTCGAAAGACAATTGTAAATTTTGTTTAAGGACCGACGATTTGGCTCCACCATTTTTCCTGAACTATTGCAACGGTAACGAAATAGAAAGACTCCAGTATTCCATAGTTTGTACGCTAGGTCCTGAAGAGTGGGTAACACTTCGGGCAGAATTTTATCCTTCTATTCCTGGAAGCTACCACATCAAATTGCCCATATATGTGAAGAATTATCTCGATTGCCACGTGTTTAATTATGTTTCTTTAGTTGGAATCTATCCAGCACCTCTGATATATGCAAGCGAGCATACAATTTGTTTCGAACCGGTAGCTTTAAAATGTGAGAGCGAATACAATTTAGAACTCCGTACCGAATACCATAAACCAAACTGTAAAATCTCTTCATCGTGTGATGTTTGCGAAATAGTTATTATAATTTCCAACAGCATACTTTTTCTTGAACAAACGTTTTTCAAGAAAATATCGGTCGTACTAAAATTTGCTTCTAATGTTCGAAAATCATTTAATTCGACTATTAGATTTCATTGCTCGTGTGATGCGGTGCTTGAAGTTGCAGTTAATGGATGTGCCGATAACTGTCTTGCAACCACGTACGCATTTGCTAGATGTTACGTGAAGTTTCTGATTTCTCAACTTACATTAAAAGGTCATGCAAAATCTTCCAGTACCTTTGAATTGCCTAATATTAAGGTAAGTGTTATTCCTTTCTCTAAATACCGATCACAAACATATTTATTCACCTTTCAGAAACGCTTAACGTCATTAACAAGTTCGAAAAGCCATCTGGAAGAAAACTCTGAAGCAGCAACAACCTTCGTTGATTCTGCGCCGTTATTTGACTTTAGTATGAACTACAACGAAAGCACATTTCCGATGTTTCCGGAACGCTATAATGAAACAGACCAGGCAAGGTACATGTGCAAGGTGTTAACGACAATGGAAGAATGGCTATTCAATCAAGGTTTTTTTTGTAAATCGTATTTCAAAATACCAGAAGGAATATCATCCGTCCCAGATCCAATTATTCTCGACGAAAAAGCGGCTAAAGACAAGAAGAAAACAACCCCCGAAGTATTTGCACTTCTCAATTACGTGCAATTATTGACCACTCTTGTTGGACCTCAAATTAGCGATTACATTCCCGTCAAGTAAAGTTTCATTACCTTAATTCACACAACCCAATATATTACACATACTTTTCCAGCAAAATTCCAGAAGATAATGTACAACGAATAAATTACATGTACAACGTCTATTTGAAATCAAAGGAATTTATAATAAACCACGGAGGTTTCCTCCCCCACGTTTCTCCGGAATACTTGCTCGAATATAACGACTACGCGATTTTCATCCAAAGTGTCAGTATTTTACGTAGCGATTGCGAGGAAATCTGTAGGAACAGACTTTTGGACAACTACACGTTTTTCCTTATCTCCAAACAATGTTGGTTGGACGTACTTTTGCAAACGTATAAAGTATTCGTTTTGGCAAGAATCAGAGGGCCTCCACAATTTACAGAGGTGGACAGCAACGAAACTGTAAAGTGTGTTAGTAACCCATCGCTGAATAAGATAATAAAAATGAATAAGAGCGCAGTAAGCCAAATTTCAATGTTTAATAAGAGAGCGACGAAAGAACGATCCAGCCATATAATCGGTCCTCATAAAGATTATTCAAAATTTAACATAATCGACGATATAACTTTTTGGCACGAGTTGAACGAGACGGAAACTAAAAATACGAATATCTTCAGCCAAGCGGAAGTTATTTTATTGTTTTGGTTGGAATACCATTTCAATAGAACTAAGGACAAATTATTGAGCGAAAATCGTTTCAAGTACCAAACCGAAGAAGTTGCTAAAAGAATTGTTCAATATTTTACCATTGATTTGCCTGACGGGTTACTCTTGATTGGTGTCACCGCTACTTACTGTCCGTACCTTTTGCCATACTTGAGGGATGTTTATCTGAATCCAACTAACATCCAGCAACGGTTTCATAACGCCACTCAAATTGTGCAATGTTGGTCAAAATTAAAATTAACTTTTGCTGTAACTCCAATGGAGATTACCGATCCTAATTCGGTAAAAATTTTGATGTTAGTGGCTTACCTGTACGAAGTGTTGCCATATTTTTATCCATCTCAATACTTGTACATGAATGCGCCTTTAAGTGGTAGCGTTACCGAAGAAATTTTGATTGAAAATCTTAACGATTTTCCCATATGTTACCAAATAATATTTTTGAATAATAATGCCGAGTTAGTCAGTGCTCCATTTTCGAGTATTGTTATAGCTTCCAAGCAAAATGGTAAAATTCCCGTTCAATTTTATGCCAAATTTGCGATTCACGAAGACATTTATTTGATCTTGAACGGCGAAACGCCTAAATACAGGTATGCGAAAAGTATGGCGTTTAGACTAGAAGTAAATTCCGATATGTCTTACGCAACGTCTACCTTAACCGTTCCTGTTCAATTGTACAAAGTCGTTGATATGGAGTTTTCTATCCAATCTCCTTATACGGAACCAGCAGTATATGATATTTTTTATTCCTACAGTGAACCGACAAGTATAAGCACTTGCACGTTATATAGTTCACTAAATGATAAAACTGTCATTCCTAAAAGGGTGGTGATACTTCAAGACAACTTGGAATGTGACGAAACCGGAGTGGGCATATTAAATATAACGTTTGCTGCACTAACGTCAGAGTCCAAAACGTTTTGGATTGTGTTTAGAGATGCATCGGTAGGAGACTTTACAATTAAAGTCATCAATGTATGTGATACGTCCGTCATCATGTACGAAGTCATTGATGTAGAAATACCAAAAGGATTTCACCAAATTCGATGCACATGTAAAGTTAACTCTGAGACTTGTAAAAGATACATTTCAATCAGAATACCTTGCTTTAATATTTATCTATATAACACCTTTATAGCTGTTATGTTAAAATTATCAAATACTGCCGAATCTAAATTCTGGAGAAAGCATATAGGTAACCCATTTAATTTCATTTTTGCTATTCTTTGTAATGCTTGTGGCGTTTTAGGCAGTGCAGCTGGTAAGCAGATGATGTGTTGGTTGATGAACTTAGTAAGAACAGACTTTTCGGAAGAGATATCAAAAGTGCTGAATAGTTTTAAGATGTATTATATTACGTCTTCATTAAATTTACCCCCTTCGACGATAATTCCAAACGTTACACATCCAATAAAACATGTAATACCATACCATGTTGAATATAATACGATACCCCCAAAGACGGCTTATGCGGCTTTGGTGTCTAGCAGTGGTCTGGAACATCGAAACTACGAATTTCATTTTGAAGAAGAACTTTAAAATAAGATAATATTTGTTTAATTTTACACATTTATATTAAATTATTTTATAAAAAGAAGTTGGAAGAATTTATTAAAAGTTGATATTTTTATTTATTAATAACGTATTAAAAATTTGGTTCTTCCAAAGAAGACTATCTTTGATATCTATTATATGCAGTATTGCAGACTCCTCAAAAATCGACAATTCAAAACATAGTATTATGGAAGAAACGTTTTCAATTAGGCCTGAATCAAGACTATGCTGGGTTCAGTGGAGGTTTTCAAGAACAGTCATGTTAGACCCACGGAACACCAGTGGAAAAAGTATTGCTTTTATCTTAAGATTTAAAAACTGCGGTCTTACCCAATATTTTAACCCACAAACCACTGTTGGACATGAACAAACTTCACTCCATAAGTCAATCCGTAAACCTATAATATTGGTGTATCCAGATGTGTGACACCGCCAGCCAGTGACTTAACAAAGCATTTTCAGTATGCTTACCAATGTAGGTAATTATATTGCAATAAAGGTAGTAATAACAATAAAATACTAATAAAAATAACAATAAATGCGGTAGCAATAATTTATGTTCCAAATTATGTCATTTGTCGAGTTGTTCAAGTCGCTACTATTAAAGAAGATATTGCTAATCTGAGTGGAAGATACTGAGGGAGTGAAAATATTAAAAGGTTTGACCCGGTAACTTCTTATTAATATTGAGTAACTAGTATTTGGTACACTCGGTTGAACATCGCAAGAGAAGCTTACTATTAGGATAGACTCCGCTATGTCATTTATTATATAATTATTGTTCTAATAGTTAGATTGTAATCAAGGATTATCCAACAAAAGCCAATTTCTCTGTGTAATAACTCGAGAAATAATTAAGAATGTGAGTTTTCTTGCATATAATTATCTTCTATTAAGACTATACCATTAGACATGGACCACGATATCGGTTAAATAGCAGCTATAGGTATGGGTTCTTTTGACGGAGCTTTTCATCACATTAGAGTATTTCGTGTTTCTGTTTCTAAGAAATCTAATAGGGTCAAGTCGCAATTTGGAAATGGAATTTAAGAAATGGAGAAAAATATCAAGAGGAAAATTAGGAATACTGGTGAACGAAAAACAGACAAAATATATGAAGTGCGACAGAAATACCTCACGTATCCAGAATAACATTAAAATATGAAAATAGAGTTTTGAAGAAGTAGACCGAATCCACCGATCGATCTTATGGCGGAGAAAGAGTGCGAAACCACCGCAACCCAGATAAAAAACCAGCGAGCAGGAGAGAAAGCAGAAGAGTCCTCCTGGAAGCATGGCAACAACGATGGTCTCATGGGGAGAAAGAAGCCTGGACGAGACTCCTTATTCCAGACGTCAAACCATGCGTCGAGAGAAGTCGCGGTGAAGTGAGCTACGAAGTCACCCAAGCCCTGACGGGATACGGGTACTTCAACTCCTACCTCCACCGCTTCAAACGACGAGAATCGCCGGAGTGCTTTTACTGCGACGAGGAGCAAGACGACAACGATAGCAGAAATGCTATCGTCAAAGCATGATTGGGATAGAGTTACCGATGCCTCAACATAGATCATCCGTACCAAGTTGGACGTCGGGTTACGAAGACTGAAAAAATAAAAAAGTACCGAAAGGGGACAAGAACGTTTATAGCAGGCTGAAGTGGTTTTCCCATTCCAGTCGAACAAAGAACAAAGACCCGAAAGGGCGGAATAATAAGGGTACGATACAACAACATCGCAGGTGACATCTGAAGAAACAACGAGAGGGGAATCCGGCTGTCACCGAGAAGGGATTTTTAGTGAGTAAGAATCTCGCACTACCATCCCAGATTGAGGTGGTGCCTATGAAGGTTTCCCCCTTCCCTGCATTGAATAAATAAATATGTAGGGACGCATGTACTAGATAAGAACTGTAACAGATGAGAAGAAATAAGAAACGAGTGCAATGTGGGCAATGTAGAACATACCACACGAACAAAACAATGCAGAAAGCTAAGAAACTCAAGAGAAAAACAAAGATGAAAATCTGTAGAACATTAATAAGATGTGCTTTTCTCAGGCGGAAGCCGAACGTCTTTCGCACAATTCTGGGCCCAAAAAAGGATACCAACAACGAATGTAGATCACTCACGAACCTTAAAATAGAGAAGGAAATACAAGGTCAAGATGTAGTGAAATACATGAAGTCGCAATGAATCAGATGGTTGGGGCACATTTTGAGAAAAAACGACGACAATATTGTAAGAAAAATAACAATATGGAAATCCAACGAGGAAGACAAAAAGTGAGATGGTGGGATCAAGTGATGGGCGAACTGAAAGTAATAAAGGTAGAGAAGTGGATATTAAAGACCCAAGCCAGGCAGATTTGGAGGAAAATTGTCACTGACCCTGCGACCTATGATAAATTGTAAAAAAATAAGATAGGAAAGAAAGAAACATTTTCAAATTGATTTATATTGCATGGGTGCTGAGCGTCCCTTCAAATGGATTTGTGAAGCCCAGATTGGGATAGCAAAAGGCTATAAATATAATGGTTCAGGTTAGGTTTTTAATTTTTATATTTCAAAACCATAATTTCTTTTTGTGGCTTTGCGGTGTGGCAGTTCTGCACCTGACGTATTTGCTTCGTTTTCCCTGATTGGTTTGGTTTTGATTTTGACAGAGCAAGGAAGATGCTGGCAAAATCTGATAGCAAAACCCTCTCGGATACGAAAACTTGGTTGGTTGGGGACAAACTTGCTCATTTGATAGTGAATTTAAAAATTTTAGAAATCACAACCAGGAATATTATTGATTCAGGAATCCTTTCAGTAAAATGATTATACTATGGCATTTTTGAAATTTATTAAATTGTGACTTATTATTTTGTTTTATATTAACATAGTTTTTTAATAAATTGCCGACTTCTTCGCCAGTAAAAGACCCTTTTTCATATTTCAAAAGACACTCCAACGAAGCAGCTTTGGTATGTTGTACAAGTGGCTCGAAAATCTGAAACTATAAATTTCATTTAAAAGATAAGATAATTTGTCAAGTTTTACGAATCTAAGAATCCTTGAAGAATAAAATTTTATGCTGCGATTACATACAAATTGATATTTTAATTGAAAATTTTTATTGCTAAGCAATTTTATCGTGCTTATTAAAATATAAACTACATGGTTATTCAATAAGAGGTGTCATATTGATGTATTAAAAACACGTATTTATAATTATTGCAAAAATTGGAAAATTTTTATTTTAACATAAAGAGCATCATTTAAATGTCCTCCAAAATTTTTCATTACGTTTTCGCATAAATGGGACTCAATGTTTGTAATTTCACGTCGAATATTGTAATGAAGGTCTGGAATTGTTTTAGGTTTGTCGATATAAATTTTTCTCTTCAAGTAACCCCAAAGAAAATAAATTTAATGGCGTCAAATCGCAAGATCCGGGCGCCCAACTAAGAGATAACGCGATCTTTGAATTTTGCACTATTGCTAAAACCACATATCTTCGAGATCCATATCAACTAGATAGATAGATTAAATCTTTCAAAATAACACTCTTCTGAATCCCCTTTAGGTACAGGTACTGAATATAACTATGGGTTGTCTTAGAGCTGTTTTACATTACACTAAATTTTTCAGGACTGAAATTTTTAGTCCTAAAAATGCAATGCGCGCGCCGAATTAGGACGCTGACAGCAAGAATTTAGAACATGTTCTAATTAATTGTTGTTAGCGTCCTGATTCGGCGCGCGCATGATGTAAAATTAGTTTCATAATTTAAAATTCAAAATTCAAAATTCTTGGTAACGGCAAAAGGTTGGCAATGCATCTTTTCATATACCTACTATATAAGTAGGTATTGTTAACAGTTGTTTTATTATCCCAACCCTCACACCCGAGATTTTATTTTATAAGAGTACAAGCTTCTTATAATTTTACAAAAAAAATAACAAACGCGAACAAATCATTGGAAGTTTAGTCCATAATCGCTTTTTTTTTAAAGTTTGATTTTTTGTTTTTGCAAGTAACGTTGTAATAATTATGCAGCACATAATTTTTTTCTTTTGCTAATTTGCATTTTTATTTAATTATTTTAAATCACTTTTAAACACTTACAAACCAATCGACATTATTTGACAATTTACCTAATGCGCGCGGCGCATATTCAGTCGCTGAAAAAGTTAAAATTGTCAGGTTGTAGTTGCAAACAGGAAAGTATTACAACAAGTTTTCTATCATCCTAATTCGGCGCGCGCATTGCATTTTTAGGACTAAAAATTTCAGTCCTGAAAAATTTAGTGTAATGTAAAACAGCTCTTAAAGAATCATAGATTAAATTTTTTAAAATAGTCAGCTCCCCTACTAAAATAGTTCTTAAACTTCAATTTAAAACAATTTTATGGCAATAAATACATATAATGAATGTACTTCGGTTTGCCCCTGCTTTAAACAATACCTTCCTTACCTGAGCTTCGGAAAATAAAAATTGTGTGTACATGTTTAGGGGCCGTCCATTAATTACGTAAGGATGATTTTTGTAATTTTGGACCCCCTCTCCCCGCCACGTAAGGGTACGTAAGATTGTGGCAACCCCCCCCCCACATCTTACGTATGGATTATTTAAAAGAAAATTAATTTTGACCCCCCTCTCTTCCCCTTATATTTATAAAAGATGAATAATAATATATTATACTAGCTGGCACAGTCGGCCTACCGGCAGCATTTAGCCATCTAGACCGTGTCGGATGTGGTTGTTCGGCCTTCGGCCTCACTCAAGGGTATCACAGGCATACGTGTAGACCGTGGTTTTTCGGCCTTCGGCCTCGCTCCAAGGTACTAAAGTAGCCTATGTTTTTCGTAGCATTATAAATAACTTCTACACCAAATTTGGCTAAGATTGGTCAAATAGAAACGTAAAGCACGTGCACGTGTATTTGCATTGTCGATCGGTTGACAGTTTGACAGCATTCATTATTGTTTTTTAAGTTGATTTTGAGTAGCCTGCCTTCCTTTAAGGAATCTCGATAATTCATTCATGCGCGTCCCGTAGGGACGCGCATGAATGGATTATCGAGATTCCTTAAAGGAAGGCAGGCTACTCAAAATCAACTTTCCTTTCCTTTGCGAATTTTTGCACTATTTCAATACAAAAACATGCGCAGGGACCTACATAATAACTCTTCCATATTTGGTTCCGATCGGTCAAACGGTTTAGGAGTCTATAGGGAACATACATACACACATACATCAATTTTTATATATAGATAGATAATAATAAATACAAAAATTTAAATTAAATTTTTATTTACATAGATGAAAAACCGTTCGTAAAGATCATGCCATTTTCTATAATTCACACTATTATGCCACTATGTTTAATGATTTTTAAGTACTATATACACTACAGCTCAAAAAGATAAGTACACTTATATTTTTTAAGTATCTTCAAAATTTTAAACATTAAACCCTTTATAAATCAATTATTTAAATGAAATCAAGTAATATAATTTATTTACAACAAGTTTAACAAAAAAAACTGAAAAAATGTTATTATGTTGGCTAAATTCTGGTTTCTTACAAAAATCCATCTTTTGCTTTTATAACAGCGCGGCACAATCGAAGGCATTCTTTGGGTGAGTTTATGCAAAGTTTCAAATTGAATTGCATTCCAAGCATTTTGCAAAACTTGCCATAAATGGGTTTGTGATTTTGGGCACTTTAGTTGAACGTTCCGATCCAGTTCCTCCCATAATAGCTCTATAGGATTCAAATCCGGAAACGGATGGCCAATCCATATAATTTAGCACTCTTCGTTTTTCATTTTCGCTCAAATAGTCTCTGGACAACTTCGATGAGTGCTTGGGATCATTTTCTTCTTGAAAAATAAAACCTCTCCCAATTAAACGTCGACCTGATGGGAGCACATCATTGTTTTCCAATATTGGTTTATAACCTTCTTTTTCAAAATTCCTTCTATTTTAATAATATCTGCGAGGCAATTGTTGCCAAAAACTTCAAAAACGTAAAGATAAATTAATTGTAAGGCGTAGCATTCGAAATTGGAGAATGACGGCACCTCAACTTACCGCTGAAATCAACGAAACTCGTACAAATAATTTCAGTTTGTCGACGGTAAAATGAAGGTTGCAAACAGCTGGTCAATTGAAGAATTGCTATGCGGAAACTTCTGTTAAGACCTCAAAACATAGTGAAGAGACTAGCTTGTGCTAAAAAACATTAAATGTAGTCAATTAGTCAATGGAAAAAGGTTGTTTGCTCGGATGGGTCGAAGTTTCAAATCTTCGGTCCTCATCGACGAGTTTTTGTGAGAAAGCTCAAGGGAGAACGTGATGCTTTGGATGAATGTATTGTCCCAATGGTGAAACACGGCGAAGGGTCCGTTATGATTTGGGGATGTTTTGGCAAGAATGGTGTCGGATATATTATTAAAATAGAAGGTATTTTGAAAAACGGAGGTTATAAACAAATATTGGAAAACAATGTGTTGCCATCAGGTCGACGTTTAATTGGGAGAGGTTTTATTTTTCAAGAAGGAAATGATCCCAAGCATTCATCAAAGTTGTCCAGAGACTATTTGATAGAAAATGAAAAACGGAGAGTGCTAAATTATATGGATTGGCCACCTGTTCCCGGATTTGAATCCTATAGAGCTATTGTGGGAGGAACTGGATCGGAAGGTTCGACTAAAGGGCCCAAATTCACAAACCAATTTATGGCAAGTCTTGCAAGATGCTTGGAATGCAATTCAATCTGAAACTATGCATAAACTCACCCAAAGAATGCCTCGTTTGTGCCGAGCTGTTATGAAAGCAAAAGGTGGACTTTTGTAAAAAACCAGAATTTAGCCAACACAATAACATTTCTTGAGTTTTTTTTGTGTTAAACTTGATGCAAATAAATTATATTACTTGATTTCTTTTAAAATAATCGATTGAAAAAGAGTTTATTGTTTAAAATTTTGAAAACTGTTAAATAATATAAAGTGTACTTATCTTTTTGAGCTGTACTGTATTTCAATATATTGTATTTCCATTATACCTGGAAATAATTACCAACATAAAAAGAAAAAATTATATTTGATTTTTAAATTTAATTTAAAAAAATATTTTAAGAAACTTACGTAAGGAATACGTCGGACCCCCCCCCCCCTACGTAAGGGTCCGTAAGATATCCAATACCCCCTCCCCCCCAAAAAACCCTTACGTAATTAATGGATGACCCCTTAGTTGATTGTCGAATATTATGCGATATCGTCACCTAAGTTATTCAATTACGTACATAATAAAATATTAAGATTGACTATTTGACCCCAGCCACTTATCTCATGATAACAGAAAAATTTCGTCAGCTAGCATATCGATAGATCTCAAGTAAAAATTACTTGTCAAATATTTAGTTTTTGTAAAAAAATGTTTTCGTACCTATGTTCTTTTCAGAAAATTTGGAACTAACTTTTGAAAAAAAAATTATTGATTTTGATTTTCAATAAACGTTTTCACTTATTTCATTATTTCTTTAAATATGTATTGAGAATTTGACGTTTTTACCTCTTTGTTACTTTTAAATCTATTAGACTATAAAAATAAATAACAAATCTTTAGCGCGTAAATGAAACCTTGAAGTGAACGCATTTTTTTTAACTCAAATAAACTTTAATTTGACTAAATCGATTTACTTTCGAATATAAAAACCTCGCTATTGTAAAAAAAAAATCTCATTTTGTTGCTAATTATGATCTCTATAAATACTGTCTTTGCAATTGTTTTTGCGTTATTCATACATAGAAACGAACACGGAAAGTATGTACCCCGGACTACTCCGTGTGACTTAAATTTAATCGCTCGAATAACGTGACAGAAGATTATTATAAATAAGCTATAAAAGGTTTTTTTCAGATATTGTTTAATGTGAAGTGCACTACATCGTTCTCATAATGGACTCCAAAGAGTTTCGCGAATTTGGAAAAGCGATGATAGATTATGTAGCCGATTACTTGGATAATATCAGAGAACGGTAAGTCTTTTACGCTTTTTTATTTAAAAAAAATATTAATTACTTTCCTACTTAATTTCCTATTACTTTCCCAGTAAATGAAAGTATTGTGATCATTTTTCCCAGCACGGTCTATGAATAACCCATATAAATGGTTTTTATAATAATTTTTTTGGAAGCGACATTCACCCCAATTTATCAATTTGTTTTACATCATTTTCATTAATTGGGTTAACATTTTTACCAAAAAATAACTTAGTTTAATAACAAGAAATATTTTCGACTTTAAATTTTCTTACAAATTTGCAATTATTAGGTTGCTTTGTAGAAAATTTTATGAAAACGTGCAATGGCATAATTTTTGTCAATTTAAAAAACAATTTCCAAATTTTTTTAATTCCAAATTGTATTAACTTTTTAAATTTTTGTAGTTTATTTTAATATTCTTAATGTAAATTTAAAAATTGGTTTAATTTTATTTCCATTTTCATAATTTCCATCTACAAGTAGGCACTTAGATTCCTGATCAAAATAGTTATGAGTTGAATCCATTCTACTCCTATTTTTTATGCCGTGGTTCGGAATCCACTTTCAGTAGTAAGGCCCATTTCTGGGCACTTTCTCGAAAAGGAAATTATTCAATCATGTACATTATGAGGAGAAGGTCATAAAAAAATTCGTGTTATTCGCTATTTTCAACATTTAAAAATCAAAGTTTCTGCATCTCAAAATGGGTCATCCATTAATTACGTAAGGGTTTTTTGGGGGGGAGGGAGTATTGGATATCTTACGGACCCTTACGTAGGGGGGAGGGGTCCGACGTATTCCTTACGTAAGTTTCTTAAAATATTTTTTTAAATTAAATTTAACAATCTAATATAATTTTTTCTTTTTATGTTGGTAATTATATCCAGGTATAATGGAAATATCATATATTGAAATATATAGTACTTAAAAATCATTAAACATAGTGGCATAATAGTGTGAATTATAGAAAATGGCATCAAACTTTGGTGATCTTTACGAACGGTTTTTCATCTATGTACCTAAATAAAAATTTAATTTAAATTTTTGTATTTATTATTATCTATCTAAATATATAAAAATGGATGTATGTGTGTATGTATGTTCCCTATAGACTCCTAAACCGTTTGACGGATCGGAACCAAATTTGGCACAGTTATTATGTAGGTCCCTGCGCATGTTTTTGTATTGAAATAGTGCAAAAATTCGCAAAGGAGAGGAAAGTTGATTTTGAGTAGCCTGCCTTCCTTTAAGGAATCTCGATAATCCATTCATGCGCGTCCCTATGGGACGCGCATGAATGGATTATCGAGATTCCTTAAAGGAAGGCAGGCTACTCAAAATCAACTTAAAAAACAATAATGAATGCTGTCAAACTGTCAACCGATCGACAATGCAAATACGCGTGCACGTGCTTTACGTTTCTATTTGACCAATCTTAACCAAATTTGCTGTAGAAGTTATTTACAATGCTACGAAAAACATAGGCTACTTTAGTACCTTGGAGTGAGGCTGAAAAACCACGGTCTACACGTATGTCTGCGATACTCTTGAATGAGGCCGAAGGCCGAACAACCACATCCCACACGGTCTAGACGGCTGAAAGCGGCTGGTAGGCCGACTGTGCCAGCTAGTATAATATATTATTATTCATATTTTATAAATATAAGGGGTGGAGAGGGGGGTCAAAATTAATTTTCTTTTAAATAATCCTTACGTAAGATGTGGGGGGGGGTTGCCACAATCTTACGTACCCTTACGTGGCGGGGGGAGGGGGTCCAAAATTACAAAAATCATCCTTACGTAATTAATGGACGGCCCCAAAGCATTCTATTAATTTTTTCATTAAATTGAAAAAATTTAAAATTAACAACCCGAGCTAAATCAAATTGTTTCATAAGTTTCTGCAATGCCATTTCTTTCCGCAGATATAATGAATTTTCAAAATTAATAAATTTTTAATCTTACATTAGTAGTAATTGAACAAGAAATAAAAATTATTTTTAGCAATGTTTATTGCTATCTCCGGCACCTAGGATGTGCCACTTATGATGAAGATAGCATAGTCAACCAATTAATTTTTAAAGTTTAATTTAGATGGTCTGGTCATAGTTTACACACAGGCCACAACAATTTAAGCCTTACGCCAATTTAGCCATTAAAATAGTTAGAAGTTACCATCAATCGGTAAAAGTTAGAGGACATTAAAAGTCCCTGACTGGTTTTCTACAAATTGTGAAATTTAATTTCAATTTTACGGAAAACTATCGTCGAACCAAAATTAAAGAACAGAAAATTCTCTACAAGATAGATTTTTTTTTAATTTGCTTGAGATGATCAATATGCAACGTAAGAAACTTTTATTCCGAGTAAGAATTATTCGAAATTTATAATTTCAATTTTTTTGAATAAGACGCTTTTCTTCTTTCCTAAATTGATTTTTATCTCCGGATTTTTATCTTTGACCATGTAGGCAAATTTTAAAAACTGTTATTTTGTTCATAATTTTGTACTCTTCAATTTTGGTCCGATAATTTTCAGTAAAAATTAAATTAATCGTGTTGTAGGTCAAAGCCCGCCATTTGGGACTAAAATTCTTAATTAGGGTAGAAGCCGAAAGGCTATTTTAAGAAATTTAGAAAACCAGAAAAACCAGAAATTTCAGATAGTCTGGATTTTTGCAAACTTTAACTATTTTTTTGGCATCTCGCGTAGACTGAAAAAATCTGTTTTGTAAAAATGTATTTGCTTTACAATTTTTGTGTACTATTAATGATAATTTTACTTAAAATGTAAATTACGAGAGTATAAGTGAAAAACTACATTGGGGATGAGGAGGGATAAATTCTCCAGTTGTATTAGGAGAAAACAACAGGATTTTTGCAAGCTTCACCAATTTTTCATATTCTTTGCTTGGACTACTAAATAATTTTAAAAGTAATGGAAAATTCTAGTCGTATAATAAATAACCTAAGGTCCCAATCTGAATTAAGAAGTTGTTGGCAGTTTATAGGAAAACATTTTTAAATTTCGAAGAAATTTTTCCCGATTTTTTATTCGTGAAAAAACTTAAAAAATTTCAGAGGGAAATGCAATCGAGTCGCAGGCGGAACCTGGAAGTCAATGAGTTCAGTCAAGACATTTTCCGGATGTGTATACGTAAGCAGCTTTACCGGTTTGTATTGCTTTTCGGGTTTTGTTCTGTAAAAATGTATTTTCCAGTAAAAAAATCAGAAGTAGCAGATTCTGAACGGACTCAAAAAAAGTTTAATTAATCTCATTCGTGAACAATCGTAGTAAAGTCCTCTTTACTTAAACCTTCCTTAAACCAACAAACCAGAGAATAAATTTACCTTAATTTATACTGAATACAGAAATCAATTACATCCCATAAGTTCGATTTATTCCAGGGACTAAATGCACAAAAAATTAGAAGTGGGACAATCAAAACTCTAACATTTTTGTAAAAGCTAAATTTTAGCAGTCGATTCAATGTATGTATGTGTCACTGTGCAAGGGAAAGAAGATAGAATCAAAAACTGGCCCAGACAAAAAATCTCTTCAACAATCATCAATGGCTACGTTGAAATGAAAATATAAAGTAACGTAAACAACTAAAGAGCATCAATTTTATTGTTACATATGGATCTTCAATAGTCTGCAATATTGATATGAATTAATTTCAACAGTAAGTTGCAAATGCATGTAAATTTTAGCCAGAGACAATATTAGAAATTCCAGATAAATGAAAATTGAAACTTGAAAGCAATGGTAATGGGAATGAAAAAGGGGTCAATTCTAAATTAATAAAAGTTGGAAAGCTTTAAATCGAAAACACTTAATAAATGTATTACAACAAAGTCGTAACAATTAAGTAGTAAAAATGCTTATAATATTAATTCAAATAACAGTAGTAAATTAAGGAAAGTCCTAAAAGCAAACAAAACAGAATTATTAAATTAATTAGTAATTTATTTTAACATCGAAGTTTTGATAACATTGTGGCGAATTCATGCCGTCAATTTTTTGCCATCATAATAAATTAGTATATTGAACTCTTCTTATACTTTTGGACATAGATAGTATTAGATAGAGACGGTGATCAGCTTAAGCGGTTAAGTGCGTTGCTGCTAATGCTGAATGCCCGGTTCGACTTCGGGCTCAGTAAAAACTTTATTCTGACCGTCTCCCCTCGGAAAGCAATGGCAAACCACCGAGGTGTAATCTGCTTAGAACAGCCTCTCTGGAGATGAAGTGTATACACTTCCCGCGGTTCGGAGCCCGCGTTAAACAAGTAGGTCCCCTATGTGTGTGATAGTACTACAAACGCACAACACATATTACATAGGAGAGAGGTCGCCAACATCCGGTAACGGATAGGCACGTTAAGAAGAAGAAGTATTAGATACATATTTATCAGCAAATTTATATTTCCGTATTGTTTAAATATTGTTTATTATACTATAATTAAAACGGAAACTTTGTTTGTGCCCTCTAAAATCCAAGATTTGTTTATTGTTAACCCAAAAAAAGTTTATTGCCTTCCCCTAAAAAATAGTTCAAAGAATTTCTAAACAATAAAATAACTTAGTAAATAATAAAAATGAAAGTTTGTTATGCGCTCTAAAATCCCTGATTGATTGATTTAATTTTACCAACCCAAATTTATTACCCACACAAAATTTAAATATGGATTTATTATCGATCCAAAATCTAAATATTTAAAATGAAGGTTAATTCGATTAAAATTTCTTGATTGGTTGATTTATTTATTACTAACCCAACAAATGGTTATTTCCATCCCCTACAAAATAGTCTCCTGCAAGGATTGAGGAAGAAATGTAAAAATATAGGACTTAGAGTGGGAGACGACAGATTCTACACTCCTAGGACTACACCCTCATTTTTGCAGACGATCAAGTTGTGATATGTCCAAAAAACTCGATGCACAACATGCAAAAGCCGGACCCACCATAAATTTAATTAAGCGCGAATTTCTCATTGTTGGAAACCAAGAATGCAGCAATGACCTCCCCCTAGAAGGAAAATCAACAAAAGGGGTGCCTAAATGTAAATATATGGGAGTCATACTGAACTAGGAAAGAAACAGTAATGACAAAGTTAAGGAAAGAACGATCAACGGCAGAAATGTGATAGGTGTACTGAATTCAATCTTGTATGAAAAGAATATAAGGAAAGAAACAAAGAAAATAATTTACAAATCTATAATGCGAAGTGTGATAATTGATAATGCATGGCGCAAAAGTGTGGGGGCTTAATTGCAGTAAATATACAAAAATTGTTGGCTACAGAAATGGAAGAAGATCAAAATTGGGAAGTAACCGAAACGAGATTATTGGAAGAAACATAAATATGGAAACAAGCATTGAAGAAGAAGCAGGAAAGAAAGAAAATGGTTCGGATACACAAAAAGAATTTAAAAAAATAGATGGCCACAAAAAATATTAGAATGGATCCCGCTGGAGCGAAGGAAGAGACGATCACATTGGAGAAGTTGGAGAGACGACATGGGCAATGAATTCCAGAAATTTGGAAATTCAGTTATGCTTACATCCCTTTGCACTTGAAGTTTAATTAAACTAGTCAATAAAAATTAACGACTTTATTTTAGCCACGCTTTTCTTTAAAGTTTAAAGACCTTTCAGACAAAGGAATGACCAGAACCGACATATTAACCTTGATTCCTAGCGTAACCGAAATTAATTTTTAATGCAGGTCATCTTTGTTTATAAAATTTTATCTTCTATTTTTTATCGAACTTGAATTATCATATTTATTAATTACTATTATGCTATTAATTTAAAAAATATTGGCGATACTCTTTATTAATTGCCCAACTTGAATGAATTGATATTGCCTTAAATATTTATTATAAAAATGGTTTTCAAAATATATTATTGATTATACCGGTAGATTATATAAGTGTACTTTGAAGGGAATACGTGATCACATAAAAATAGAAAGTATAATATTATCAGTTTTTCTAGCTAACTTTATAGTAAATTCATTCTTCCATTACACTTCCTTCAACGAAGAAATTTTGAAAATTCAACCTTGACCTTGCGTTGCAATAAATTTTCGTAATAATATTCATAAAATTTAATATATGAAATTATTTTTAAAAATGCAGGTCAAGATTAATGATCTAATTGTTTATATTATACTTTATACAAAAACAATATTACGAAAAATTAAAAACCTAAACATGATCAATAGTATACATATAAAATTATTCTAAATCCCCCATTCGTATAATTTTTTTCAGAGACGTTTTACCATCAGTCCAACCTGGTTACCTCAAAGATTTACTGCCCAGTGAAGCTCCTATTCATCCCGAAAGCTGGCAAGATGTGTTACATGATGTAGAGAAAGTCATAATGCCCGGAGTTACCCACTGGAGCTCTCCCAGTTTTCATGCTTATTATCCCACTGCAAACTCATATCCCGCAATTGTTGGGGAAATATTAAGCGCAGGCATTGCAACCATTGGCTTCAACTGGGTAAGTTTTCAAAAATAAAATAAACTCAAACTATAAAACACTTTTCAGATGGCAGGTCCCGCTTGTACAGAATTAGAAGTCGTCATGATGAATTGGTTAGGAAAAATCTTAAACTTACCAGAAGAATTTTTGAACTCTTCGGAAGGACCAGGTGGAGGCGTCATTCAGGTAAATTACTTCCGGACCAACCAAAACACTTAATTAAAAATTCATAATTACAGGGTTCTGCGAGTGAAAGCACTTTAATCGGTTTGCTGTCGGCAAAAGAAAAATCCACAAGATATCTGATGGAATTAAATCCAGAATTAACCGAATACGATGTAAAAAATAATTTAATTGCTTATACGTCCGATCAGTCTAATTCTTCCGTCGAAAAATCTGGTTTGCTGGCAGGGGTTCCAATGATTCACCTCCAATCTGAAAACTGCATTTTAACCGGAGAGATTTTAAAGGAAGCAATTTTAAGAGATAGGCAGAAGGGGTTAATTCCGTGTTACGTTGTTGCCACTTTAGGTACTACCGGCACTTGTGCTTTTGACGATATTGAAGGTATTGGTAAAATATGTCAAGAAGAAAACTTGTGGTTGCATATCGACGCTGCTTATGCTGGTGCTGCGTTTGTTTGTCCGGAATACCGCTACCTCATGAAAGGTGTCGAATTATGCGATTCGTTTAGTTTTAATCCCCACAAATGGATGCTCGTAAATTTTGATTGTTCGGCACTGTGGGTCAAAAATTCTAAGTACCTCGTTGAAGCCTTCAATGTTGAGAGGATATATTTGCGTCATGAACATCAAGGCGACGCACCAGATTATAGGCACTGGCAAATACCTTTAGGAAGACGGTTTAGATCCCTAAAACTATGGTTTGTTCTTAGAATTTATGGAGTCGAAGGAATCCAAAATTTCATTCGCACACATATTAGTTTGGCGAAACAATTTGAAACAATGGTTAATAACGACTCCAGATTTCAAGTCTGCACCTCAAGTCTGGGCCTTGTTTGTTTTAGACTGAAGGGTGATAACAGTTACACGAAGGAACTGTTTGAAAACATTACTGCCAGAAAAAAAGTTTACGTTGTAACTTGCTTTATTGAAGATCAACTAGTAATTCGCTTTGCTATTTGTTCTAGAATGACCACTTCCGATGACATAGAATCATCGTGGAGAGAAATATTACTAAGTGCAGACAAAATTGTTTCGCCAAGTGATGGTGGATTGATAAAAATACCCAATCTTAAGAACCTTAATATTGGAACTCTTGCGGAAGCTCAAAATGTGAACATGGAAAAATCTAAATAGAGCCGTTTCCTCTGATTGTTTTTTTAACTCATTTTCTTTAAATCCTTGCCTTTCATTGTTCTTAAAATATATGTTTGTTCATTCTAACCATACTATCATATTTCTCTCGAGTGGAGATGATCTTCTGGGTGTTACGAAACAATTCTTCTTCTCTTAGTTTTCACTATTCTGATCTTCTGGTGGTGGTCTTCCTATCTTGCTTGACATTTCCTGATTTACCTTAATTCATTCTTATTCATGAATCCCTCTATGACCGCTAGCACATTCTAGTTTCTTGTGTTTTATTTTTTTTTATCATCCTCATTCGTCCATTTATTGTTTTGAAAAATATATTACACAATTATTGTTATTATTTAATTTTTAGTAATAAAATTTTAAATCCAAATTTTTTTTTATTTTATCCATCTGAACTGAAAAATCCACTTCAACATGAAATATGATCAAACCATATTGATATTTCCGCGAACAAATCCTAAAGGGTTTAAGGTTTGAGCTTTGTCGACATAGATTTTTCCCTTCAAGTACCTAGCGTCAAAGTAAATACTTAAAAAATTTAATATATTTTATTTAAAATATGTGTAGGTTCGAATATAAAAACCTCGCTATTGTAAAAAATTTCATTTTGTTACTAATTAATTAATTTTCGCCATTGCTTCCTATCCATGGTGATTTCTGTTGCTGCTCTCCATGTTACTTCTCTTTCGCGGAGTATTTCTCGTATAACACCATTCCAGGTTTTGTGAGGTCTTCCCCGGGATCGTCGCCCACCTGTTCTGGATAACCATATCTTTTTTGCTGGTATATCCGTCTTCATTCTATTTAGGTGACCAAGCCATCCCAGTTGTTGTTTTTCTATTTTTTCCTGTACCGTGTTGAATTCCAGTCTTCTTCTTATTTCCTCATTTCTTATCTTATCCCTTCTAGTGACCCCTTCAACTCTTCTGAGATACTTCATCTCTGCTGCCTAGAGCCTACTCTTCATTTTTTGCGTTGTTATCCACGACTCACAGCCAAAAGTCAGCACCGGCAGATAGATGGTTTTGTACACCGTCATCTTTGTCTTTTTCGTTATTTCTTTTTTGTTTATAATTGTTCCACACAACGCATAATATACATTTGCAACGGAAATCAGCCGGTTATTGATCTCGGTTTCGTAGCTCCCATTGCTTTCGAATAGTGCACCCAAATATTTGAACTTCTCCACCTGTTCTATTTGTTTGCCTTCAATGTAGATGTTTATCTTGCTCTCCTCTTTTCCAAAAACCATTGTTTTCGTTTTGTCTACATTTATCTTCATGCTTTTTGTTTTCAAAATCTCATTCCAAACGTCAATATTATGCTGCAGGTCTCTTTCATTTTCCGCAAACACCACCAAGTCGTCCGCAAATGCAAGTTCAGAAACCTCTGTTGGTTGCATATTTCTGTAACCTATGGTTATTTTTTTTGTTTTTACTTTGGTTTCCTTAATTATTTCGTCCATCAGGGCAATAAACAAAATCGGGCTAAGCACCCCACCCTGTCTCATGCCCTCCAGTGTTGTAAACTCATCGGATACCCAATTCCCCGTTGTTACATAGCTGCTAGTTCTTCTATAAATGCTCTTGATTGCTTGTATCAGCTTCTTCCCGACTTTTCTTTCTTCCAAGATGGTCCATATTTGTTGTCTTGGTACTCTATCAAAAGCCTTTTCTAAGTCTACAAAGCACGCATATGTCAATTCATTGTAT
This sequence comes from Podabrus alpinus, assembly GCA_932274525.1. NCBI lineage: Eukaryota > Metazoa > Arthropoda > Insecta > Coleoptera > Cantharidae > Podabrus > Podabrus alpinus. The sequence continues at coordinate 5,504,401 of OW026451.1, forward strand.
GCACTCCTTTTTTCTGCGATTTGTCTTGTTGAAAATATATGGTCTTTTGGTCTTGTATACTATGTCCTCTTCTAAAGCCGCTTTGTACTTCATCTAAAGTTGATTCGAGTATTACCTTAAGTTTCTTTCCCAATATTGCTTCATATAATTTTGCCGCGATGCACAGCAATGATATGCCCCTATAATTACTGCACTCTCTACTATCTCCTTTCTTATGAATAGGCATAATCACCGCCACCTCCCAGTCAGTTGGTATTCTTTAGCTCTTCCACGCCAAATTAAAAATTTTGTGCAATTTTTCAACTCCTTTTTCTCCCATATACTTCAACATCTCTGGCTTGAGCCCATCGTGCCCCGCTGCCTTTCCTAATTTTAGTTTTTGTATCACCACTTCTGTTTCATTTAGAGAAATTTCTGATTCTTCCTCTTGGAATACCACCTCTTTCTTCACATTACTCACATCATCCAGATTGGCTTCCAAAAGTTCCTCAAAATACTCCTTCCATCTCTTCATTATTTCTTTTCTGTCACTCAATATTTCTCCCCTGCTATTTTTAATCTGTTTTAAAGAGACTTGTCTGGGTTTTCTCGGGCTTTTTATCACTCTATAGAACAGCTTTTGGTTTTGGTTTTTATTCTTTTCCATCTTATTACCGAAATCTTCCCATGATTTTCTCTTTGTTTCAGTTACTAGTTGTTTAGTTATTAGTCTCTGTCTTTTGTACTCTTCATATGACTCGTCGGTTTTTTGTTCCATATATTTCTGCCACTTAACTTTCTTTTCTTTAACTTCATTCTTGATTTGCTGGTTCCACCATGCTGTTTGTTTTTTATTTATTTGGTTTTTAATTGTACCGCATACTTGTTTAGCAGCCATTTGTAGCGTTTTCTTTAATGTCTCTCATTGTAAATCTATATCCATACCATCATCGTCGTTATCTTCTGGATTCTGGATTTTGGGGGAGGGGCAAGTATTAACTTGCACGCACTTAGGCCACTCTACCGGGCCCATTGTACTGCCTCCACTTTGTTGCTCACCCCCAGTCTGACCCACAATGTCGACACTGCTAAGTATAACCGCAGCCGTTAGGCGGTCTCTCGGCCTCACCACCGACCAGAACTCCCCAACAATGGCCGGCACTACGAACCAGGGACGTCCGCTCGATGACCGAGCTCTGAGAAGTCCCGCGATTCGCACCCCACCAATGCTAGGTGCAGTCGATGGGTGGCCCCAGGACCAGGCCACCCAGCCCGAAGCCTCAACAAAGTCAATCATTGCATAGTCGATGGGGAGTAGGGGTGATTTTTATTACCCTGTTTGACATATTAGATCAGGTCAAAACAGGGGGACCGCCGGCTTAACGTGCCCTCCGAAGCACGGAGACGGCCATTGAAGGAAAGAAAGTCCGAAAGAAAATGGACTTCTACTGGACTCGAACCAGTGCCTTTAGCATCAGTAGTCGATTGCTCTAACTACTCGGCCAATGACCGTCATTTTCGGCCAATGACTATCTCCTACTATCTCCTGGTATGCATTTCTGATTGTATCTTCTTTCAGTTTATAAGCCTTGATTCTTTCCAAACAATTTACTTCCGTTTTCTTCATATTTTTTGTTTCTTCAACCGAAGTTTTTTTAATTCTTCCTACCAGAAGATAGTGGTCGCTTCCGATTTCATACCCTCTGCGTACTGCGTAAATCCAGCAGATTTCTTCTATTTTTCTTCTCGATCAATATATAGTCTATGATGGACTTTTCCATTCTACTTGGTTCCTCTCGTGTGTATTTATGTACATCTTTGTGTTCAAATAACGAATTACCAATCATCATTCTATTCAAAATATAAAAGTCGATTAATCGTTCACCGTTTTCATTTACTTTAGTTTCTCCAAAGGGTCCCATAATCTCTTCCCTTCCCTTCAGATTTCGTCCCACACGACCATTAAAATCACCCGCTATATAGATTGTTCCCAACGCATTTTCTAATGTTATTTGCAGCTCTTCCCAGAAGCGGTCTTTATCCACTTTGTTGGCATCATCATTTGGTCCATACACAACTATGATCGTTGTTAGTTGATCTATATTCAGCGTAACTGTCAATATTCTTTCTGAGACAAAAACGCAGCTGTGAAGTTTGTTTTTTAGTATATTTCCCATTAGACAACCCACTCCAGCCGCCGCTCTGCTATTAATCGGTACTCCACTATAAATCAATATTTGTCCATTTTCAATTTCTGTCATACCTGAACCTTTCTTTTTAGTCTAGGTTAAAGCTAATATTTGTAGACCACTCTTCGCAAATTCTTCTGCCAGCTCCGGCTCCTTACCGTTTATACTTCTGATGTTCCATGTTCCTATCTTCCATTCCATTAAACCTCTCTCATTTATTCGTTTCCTCGCCGTTTTCGTCATATTATTCCTCCCACATTCCAGTTTGTTATCATTTTTCCGTTTCCTTGCACTTTTCGTCATATTTGTTTTCCGTCCGAGACACTTTTCTGTTAGTTTTTTGGTGCGTAAAGTGTCTCATTTCTTTTTATTTCGCTGGTTTGTTGGTCCCAATCCCAACGTTCACGATTTATAAAGACCTTTGCGTAGCCCACCTTTGCTTCCTTTCCCTTTTCTCTTTCGTTTTTAGCAATTTCTCTCAATCTCGCTTGCATCTTTCGCTCTTCCTGTGTCAAATCGTCATCGATGTATTTTCTTGTGCCCCTTAATTTAGTTTTTGCTTTCATCACAGTTACTTTATCATGCCATGTTTCTAGTTTTGCTAATACAAAGGAATTTCCAGATCTCGGTTTTATTAGTTCTGCCGTTTTGATTGTTACTTCGAGGTCCAATTCATTCTTCAAAAATGTTTGCTCCGTCCTAACCGTTTTTTCATTCATATTTACGCCCTTCAAAACAATGTTGTTCTTTTTCTCAATTTTTTCCGTTTGATTCAGTCTGCTCGCCAGGGCCATAACTCGATCTTTCAGTATTTTATTTTCATCCTTCAAAATCCGGATATCATTTTCATATACCTGTTGTCCCGACTTGATACCCGTTACCTCAATCAGCAGTTCCCTCATCATTTCTTTCAGTTCTTCCATTTCTTTGTCGTTCTTGTTATCTGATTTCTTTGGTGGAGTTCTGCCGAATTTTTTACTTTTACGGAATATTTCAAATTCTGCTTGCCGTTTTCTATTTTTCTGTTCTTCTGTTGTTGAACTTTCGCTATCGTACTGCTGCTCTTCAGATGGAATCTCGTTTATCGCGAATAAGAACAGCACTCGGGTCGGTGTTACTAATTATGATCTCTAAATAATATCTTTTTGTAATTTGTTGTTTTTACATTATTCATAACATAATGGAGTATGTACTATGTAAAAACAAGCACGGTAAGTTTGTACCCTGGACTACTCCGGTAACATCATGATACCGGTAACATAACTTTAATCGCTCCAGTAACGTCATAGACGATTATAATAAATAAACTACTATAAAAGGTTTTTTTTTAGATTTATTTAATGTGAAGTGCACTACATCGCTCTCATAATGAACTCCAAAGAGTTTCGCGAATTTGGAAAAGCGATGATAGACTATGTAGCCGATTACTTGGATAATATTAGAGAACGGTAAGTCTTCTACGCTTTTTTATTTAAAGAAATATTAATTACTTTCCAATTTACGTAAGTAAAGGAAATTATTGTGATCGACTTTAAAAATATTTTGAGTTACCGTTTTTCCCAATGTAGTCTATGTACGTATAGTATACGTAAATCCTTCAAAAATTTTTTTTGCAAGGGACAACCAACAGTTGTCCAATTCAGTTGTCCAGTTGGACAATCATCAGTTTGTTTTACTTTATTTTCATAAATTGAGTTTTTTAAATTTTTACCAAAAAATATATTAGTTTAGTAAAAGATAATATTTTGTAATTGAAACAAATTAAATTTTTTTTGCTTTGTAGAAATTTCATTGTAAACGTGTAATGGCATCATTTTTGTCAATTCAGAAAAACAATTTTCAGATGTTTTAAATTCCTAGTTGTAAAAACTTTTTAAAAAACTGCATATGGCAATGAATTTTTGATGAAAGATTGTTTTTCTGATTTTAATATTATATTTTATTTTAATATTCATAACATAAATTTTAAAATTGGTTTAATTTTATTCGAATTTTTCATGATTTCCATTTAGAGGTTGGCACTTGGATTCCTGATCAAAATAGTAATTAATTCAAACCCTCATACTCCCATTCTTCATTCATTTTCATTAGTAAGGCCCATTTAAGCACACTTGCTCGAAACAGAAATTCTTGAATTACATACATAATGAGGAAAAGGTCATTGAAAAAAATCCGATTAAGTTGAGATTTGGCGGAAATCTGCATTCGAATGTCCGAATAAGCCCCTCAAAAGTCCTGGTCGGGTTTTCTCCCAATTGGGAAATTTAGTTTCTCCAACGCGGTATTCAGCCCAAGTATAAATCGCATAGTTTTATTTTTACGGAAAATTGTCGTCAGACCAAAATTAAAAAACAGAAAATTCTCTACAAAATAGATTTTTCATAATTTGCTTAAAGAAAAATTTCTTCAGAGTAAAAATTTTTCAAACACTTACAATTTCCATATTTTTAAATAAAACGCCTTTCTTCTGTTCTGAATTGATTTTTATCTTAGGATATCTATCTCAGGTAATTAATGTAGGCAAATTTTGAAAATTTTTGTTTTATTAAGAATTTTGTACTTTATACAAATCTGCGAATTGGTTGCTTTGTAAAAATATCATGATAAACGTGTATTGGCATCATTTTCGTCAATTTAGAAAAACAATTTTCAGATTTTTGTAATTCCTAGTTGAATAAACTTTTTAAAAAACTAAAAATGACAATAAACATTGCTGAAAGATTTTCTATTTTTCTGATTTTAATTTTGTATTTTATTTTAATATTCATAATATAAATTCGTATTTTTTATGATTTCCATCTACAGGTAAGCAATTAGATTCCTGATCAAAATAGTAATGAGTTGTATTGTTGATTCCGTGGCTTGGAATCCATTTTCAGCAGTAAGGCCCATTTGCTCAAAACAAAAATTCGCGAATCATATACATAATGAGGAAAAGGTCATATGGGATTTTCCCATAAAAAATTCGTGTAATTAGATTTACCCATTGAATATCAAATTAATTATTATTATTATTCTGTGTAAAATTAAATTTTCTACAATTTTCAGCATTTGGAAATGATAGTTTTTGGATCTCAAAAGCATCATATTAATTTTTTCATTAAAATAATTCGGAATAATTCAAAATTAAAAAGATGAGACGTAGGATAAAATATGCTATAAATTTCAAATTATTTAAAAAGTTTCTGCAATGTTATTTCCTTTCTCAGATATAATCAATTTTAAAGTTTAATTTTTAATTTTTAATCAAAATTAAAGAACAGAAAATTCTCTATAAAATAGATTTTTCATAATTTGCCTTAATGGTTAATCTGCAATGTAAGAAAATTTTATTCCGACTAAAAATTATTCACACTTATAATTTCAATATTTTTAAACGAATCGTTTTTATTCTTTCCTGAATTGATTTCTATCTTGGGATTTTTATATCAGGTCATACAGGCAATTTTTGAAAAATGTTATTTTATTGAGAATTTTGTACTCTTCAATTTAAGTCCGATGAGAATTTTCCGTAAAAATGGAAATTAATCGTGTTATATTGCTTTACTAAATAATACTAAATAAATAATAAAATTGCTTTAAAATTTTTTTGTACTCATAATGAAAATTTTTCCTAAAATTTAAATTACGCGAATATAAGTGAAAAAAAACATTGGGGATCAGGAGAGACTTTAATTTGGTATTTTTGCAAGCTTAGCAATTTTTCAACTTCATTGCTTGGACTGACAAATAATTTCAAAAAGTAATGAAAAATTCTGCTCGTATATTCTATAAAATTGCCATGTATGAGTATACATTTTTGGATATTTTCGGAAAAAGTTATTTTCTAACCAAAAAAATAATCAGAAACAGCTAAGTTTCTGGACGGAAGAAAAAAAAAGTTTAATAAATCTCATTCATGAACCAATCGTAGTAAAGTCATCTGCAGTAGAACCTTGTTTTCTGTAAGTCTAAAACTCTCGATAAGGTTTTGATAAAGGAAATTTTTTGCGCATTTTAAATTTAGTGATCGAATTGATACAAATTTTTACAACAACCAATCCAATATTCACTACTACTAATAAGTATACTTCCAATTTGGGTATATGCAAGTATACTTGCAATTATGCTTGGAATCATAGAAGGCTAGAGGAAATCAATTTAGTTTTATTTACATGCAAGTAATGTTACATACAACGCAAAATTGTATTGGGACAATTACCATATTTAATATACAAGAAAAGTGCATTATGTTAATTTTGTTATAATTATAAGTAGTACATTAGAACCTAAATCTTGTACAAATAATCTAATGAATAATTCTATAACAGTAAAGACATTCCGAATTGTGTAGCATTCTGTTTGTCACACCATCATACCAAGGCCAGGAAATTAAGTAAAATGTAGATGTCAAAACTTACCTTGATGGGCCTTTATGTTAATCTTGCCATCCAGATCTAAGTGTTGTCCAACAAAAGTTTTTTGCAAAAGCTGCTGTACGAAACCAACCACTACGTTCAGCAATTTAAAATGGCACTTGCATCATATAATCCAAATCCAAAAATCGCAATTACAGCAAACAGGAAACCACCACAATGCCATGCACATGTTTTTAATACATTTACAGTCAATTAAGTCGCCATCATCATTGCTGGAAGTGAGTTTGAAAAATTAAAAATGTAAAAAAAAGAAACCCACTAAGACTGCACGTCTAAAGATATTTTCAATGCACTTCCACGAGGGAATCATCAAATGTCTTCAGAATTCACTGAGGCCGGTAGATCATTTAAGTGCACTTTGAAGGGAATACGTGATTGAATAAAAATAGAAAGTTAATACCAGTTTTTACTAGCCAAGTCTACAGTAAATTCATTCATCCATTACACTTCCTTCAACGAAGAAATTTTGAAAAAAAAATCCTTGGCCTTGCTATGCAATAAACTTTCATATTATAATGTGATATATAAAATTATTTTTAAACAAGGTGGAACTCGCTTTAGCGGCAGTTCTTAGGCTTCTATACAGCTACCTTTCTGGTGTGGAAAGTTGTTATTATCTGGTTATTTTTGGTCGCCATAATGTAACATCACATAATCAGATAATCTGCACTAATTATTTATTATTTTATTTTAACAACAGCAGTGGCTTGATGTGGATAGTGAAGTTAAGTTGTAAATAAAAGAGAAGGAAGAGGATGGATCCACCTCAAAAAATGGACCGGAAATTACGCGAATTTCGAAAGCGAAAGCAAATTGCCAACATGACCCCTTCGCAAATATTACATCGTTCACGTAGTCATGCAATTCGCCGACAAAATCCACGAAGTAAAAACGCAGCTGTTCTTGAAGTAGGTAACGTTGTAGAACCAAATGTCGACGTTCATAACGGTAGTTTTACACTACCAGAAAAGTACACTACCACAACTACCAGAAAAGTAGTTGTATTTTATTTTACTTTGATGTGAAAAAATAATTTTTTAATGATGTGGTTAGTGAAGTTAAGTTGTAAATAAAAGAGAAAGGAGAGGATTGGTCCACCTCAAAAAAGGACCAAACATTACAGAGAAGTAAAGTTTCGAATAGAATGGAAAAGTTTGATTGTTATTACTTATATAGTAAATGATAATTACCAACCGCAAAAAATTTAATTGGTGCAGATTATCTGATTATGTGATGTTACATTATATGGCGATCAAAACTAACCAGATAATAACAACTTTCCACACCAGAAAGGTAGCTGTATAGAAGCCTAAGAACTGCCGCTAAAGCGAGTTCCACCTTGTTTATATCTGTGGTAATTCTGATAATCTGAATTTTTAATACCTACCAAGCTAAAAAATATTCTAGTATAGTATAAGTAAAATTTAGTGACAATAAGAGATTTCGATTATCAGATTAGTATCTTTATTATCGGATAAAAAATTATTTTTTCACATAAAAGCAAAAGAATAGCATTTTAAGTTCAAATATAAATCTCAGAATATTTCATTTCTTAAATCTGTTGTATAGAAACCTAGGAACCGCTGCTAAAGCAAGTTCCAACTTGTTTCTTTTTCTGTTCGGCAGCAATCAGTTTCTCCACTCTTTTTCTGTTTCTTATACGTTTTGCCGCCACTTTTTTTTTCGCAATATTTAAATCAATTTTACGCATTCCATTGCTGCTAAACTCACGAAGTGCCTCCTTTAACGAATTAATAGTAGCTCGTTTGAATTCTTCTCTGACTTCAAAATCTTCGTATTTTCCGAACGATAAGTCCCTCTTTAGCGCCTGTTCCACATCCTTTATTAATTCACCTGAAAACATTTTTCGTTGACGTTCAACACTTATTATTTCGTTATAATGTAATTCTGCTTATATAGTAATTTTGAGTAGGATAATCGGATTAACTTATCCGATGATACGTTGATCCGATGATGCGTTGATACGATGATAGGTTGATACGATGATACGTTCATCCGATGATACGTTGATCCGATGATACGTTGATCCGATGATACGTTGATGTTCGGTTTGCTTCGGGTATTTCCGTGGGACAGACAGAAGGACTTGGCCTTTTATAATAAGAGATTTGGTATGCATTGAAAAAAACAGATCAACATATCAACGGATCAACGTATTTAAATTTCCTATATAGGTGAAAAATTATGTAAATAAAATACGTATAACTTATATTTGGTCTGCATTGAAAAAACATGCAGACGGACACGAAGCCAGACCATAAGGCTTCTTTCTATACCTTGTATAGAAGCCTAAAAGTAGCGCACTGGCTACCCAGTTCATAGACCTCTATACACACAGAGTATTTCCAATACGATTTGAAACGCTCTGTATGATTTTGAATTATGCGGACGGACAGACAGACAGACAGACAGACGGACACGGAGCCAGATCATAAGGCTTCTTGCTATACTTTGTATAGAAGCATAAAAGGGAGGAAAAATTGGCTGCTGCCTATATGAAGAAGAAACAGAAAGAAGAACAGGAATTGGCAATATCGCTGCGTGCTTTCGAAAATTCCTTATTAGAAGACGAATAATAGTTCATATTACAATATCTTAATATATAAAATGCCAGCTCTCTCCTGCGGCGTGTCAAAACCTAATCTCATTGGTCCAAATTTGATACCAACATAAGCACTAATCGAAGTTATGGAAGGGGAAGGATCTGAACGGAACGAAAAGAAGAAACAAAAATCGAGGAGATAGAAAATAACGGTTATTAATGATTAACTTAAATCCGGATTAACGGATTAACGTTAATACGTTAATCCGTTAATATTTAATAAAAATACTATATAATCCAAATGATTTATTATGACTTAAATGTGTTGAACGTGAACTAAAAATGTCTTGACAAAAAATGGCTTTGCGAGAATTAAATAAGGTTGTGGAAGGGGCGCTAAACAGGGCTTTATCGTTCGCTAAATATGAAGATTTAACATGGAACCTGTTTTTCGGTACCAAACCATTTATCATAGTTTTCCTCGAGATTTAGGGGTGCCGCGGGAGTGGCGCCTATCTCGTTTCTTCTTCTTTTTACCGTTTTCCGAAGTGCTGCGTAGTTGTGTAACCGTGTATTACACGTAGTTGGTTACACGGGGGATAATCCCTTAATTTTTGTGTTGGTAATAAAAAATTTACTATATAAGCAAATTTGCTTTTTGCGATCGGTTTCGGATTTAAATTTTTGGTAATGAAAATTTTGTTATTGAAAATTCATTATTGTGAATGGGAAGATGTTATTCGATAATCTACTCTATTCAAATTATAAACTATAAATTTGAATTATACATGTGGTGCCAATTTTTGGTATCGATTTTTGGTGTCGGTTTTTGCTGTCGGTTTTTGGTGTCGGTTTTTTGGTGTCGATTTTTGCGAGGTAACGACCGTGAAAACATGTTCCATGTTAAAAAACTCAATGGATCAATAGATCAACGGATCAAATAAAGAGATCAACAATATATAGGTAAACCACTCAGTTATGTATATTTCAGCAACCTTCTTCACATATCTACTCATTTTCAGAGTGTTTCCCAACACAATTTGGAGCGCACTGGCTACCCAGTTCTTAGACCTCTATACACACAGAGTATTTCCAACACGATTTGAAACGCTCTGTATGATTTTGAATTATGCGGACGGACAGACAGACGGACAGACGGACGGACGGACAGACACGGAGCCAGATCATAAGGCTTCTTGCTATACTTTGTATAGAAGCCTAAAACAGATATAAGTCTATATAAGACAGCTATTTCCAAAATAATAGCGCACTGGGTACCCAGTTCTTAGACCTCTATACACACTGAGTATATTCAACACGATTTGAAACGCTCTGTATGATTTTGAATTATGCGGACGGACGGACAGACAGACGGACGGACGGACAGACGGACGGACAGACACGGAGCCAGATCATAAGGCTTCTTGCTATACTTTGTATAGAAGCCTAAAATGCAAGTTAATTGATATAATTGTTTGTGTTTCACTGTTATTGAAGCTCTTCAGATGGGGATGTTATATTGTATGTAATTGACAGTATTTTAAAAAGTTAAAAACCTAAACATCATAAAAATTATAAATAACAATTTATTCTAAATCCTTCATTTGTATTATTTTTTTTCAGAGACGTTTTACCATCAGTCCAGCCTGGTTACCTCAAAGATTTACTGCCCAGTGAAGCTCCTATTCATCCCGAAAGCTGGCAAGATGTGTTACATGATGTAGAGAAAGTCATAATGCCCGGAGTTACCCACTGGAGCTCTCCCAGTTTTCATGCTTATTTTCCCACTGCAAACTCATATCCCGCAATTGTTGGAGAAATATTAAGCGCAGGTCTTGCAACCATTGGCTTCAACTGGGTAAGTTTTCAAAAATAAAATAAACTAAAACTATAAAACACTTTTCAGATGGCAAGTCCCGCTTGTACAGAATTAGAAGTAGTCATGATGAATTGGTTAGGAAAAATCTTAAACTTACCCGAAGAATTTTTGAACTGTTCGGAAGGACCAGGTGGAGGCGTCATTCAGGTAAAAATTACTTCCGGACCAACTAAAACACTTACTAATTAAAAATTCAAAATTACAGGGTTCTGCGAGTGAAAGCACTTTAATCGGTTTGCTGTCGGCAAAAGAAAAAACCAAAAGATACCTGATGGAATTAAATCCACAATTAACCGAATACGATATAAAAAATAATTTAATCGCTTATACGTCCGATCAGGCTAATTCCTCAGTCGAGAAAGCTGGTTTGCTGGCAGGGGTTCCAATGATTCACCTCCAATCTGAAAATTGCATTTTAACCGGAGAGATTTTAAAGGAAGCAATTTTAAGAGATAGGCAGAAGGGGTTAATTCCGTGTTACGTTGTTGCCACTTTAGGTACTACGGGTACTTGTGCTTTTGATGATATTGAAGGTATTGGTAAAATATGTCAAGAAGAAAAATTGTGGTTGCATATCGACGCTGCTTATGCTGGTGCTGCGTTTGTTTGTCCAGAATTCCGCTACCGTATGAAAGGCGTCGAATTATGCGATTCGTTTGTTTTTAATCCGCACAAATGGATGCTCGTAAATTTTGATTGTTCAGCACTGTGGGTCAAAAATTCTAGGTACCTCGTTGAAGCCTTAAATGTTGAGAGGATATATTTGCGTCATGAACATCAAGGCGACGCACCAGATTATAGGCACTGGCAAATACCTTTAGGAAGACGGTTTAGATCTCTAAAACTATGGTTTGTTCTTAGAATTTATGGAGTCGAAGGAATCCAAAATTTCATTCGCACACATATTAGCTTGGCGAAACAATTTGAAACAATGGTTCATAACGACTCCAGATTTCAAGTTTGCACCTCAAGTCTGGGCCTTGTTTGTTTTAGACTGAAGGGCGATAACAGTTATACGAAGGAACTATTTGAAAGACTTACTGCCAGAAAAAAAGTTTACGTTGTAACTTGCTTTATTGAAGATGAACTAGTAATTCGCTTCGCTATTTGTTCTACAATGACCACTTCCGATGACATAGAATCCTCGTGGATGGAAATATTACTAAGTGCAGACAAAATTATTTCCCAAATGATGGTGGATTGATAAAAACGCCTAATCTTGAGAATTTTATTATTGGAACTCTTTCTGAAGCTTAAAATGTGAACATGAAAAAATCTAAATCGAGTCTTTTTCTGTTATGATTTATTTAACTTATTTTCTTTAAATGCTTTCCTTTAATTCTTCTTAAAATATATATTCTTTCATTCTAACCATACTATCATGTATCTCTCGAGTGGAGATGAATTTATGGGCATAAGCTAACCTCCCAATTTAGTGGAACAATAAGAGAGTAGACTTTCTGAGCAGTTTGATTTCGAGTCTCACTCGAAGAAATCCTGTCGTGAAAACAATATTGTTCTCAATAGTAACTACCATACTTACTCTTCTGTTATTGGGTGATGGTGAACCTGTTGGAAATGGATGTTGTTATTATTGTTATTAGGTTAAAGTTGATATTCTGTATTTTTCTTGTGTTTTATTCTTATTTATCATCCTCATTCATCATCCATTTATTGTTTTGAAAAAGAAATTACACATTTAGCATTATTGTTATTATTTAATTTTTTAGTAATAAAATTTAAAATTCAATTTTTTTTTTATTTTATCCATCTGAACTGAAAATTCCATATCAACATGAAATATGATCAAGCCATATTGATATTTCAGCTAACAAATCCTAATCGCTTGAACGTTTATTTGACGTCTCTGAACTTTCAAAATGAGATTAATTTAATTATAAAATTTCTGTTTGAAAATTAAAAATGCTTTTATGTAAAGTCGGTTCGTTATTTCCTTTAAGTTTATTTAGAAATACTTGTCGGTAAGTTTTGAAAGCTTTCAGTATAAAATATGTTAAAGTTAAAATTTTCAGAAATTTGGCACTGTCAAACAATTTATTAATTAATGTCTCAAACAAATTAAATGCAGACGATAAATCTGCGTGTCCAAGTAAAGGTGACAGTGTCGAAGTATGCACAATTTCGGATTGCATGGTAGATCCTTGCAAGCCTGAACCGACAGTTGTAATCATAGGTGCAGGTATTGCAGGATTATCAGCTGCACATCGACTACAACAATGTGGAATAGGAAATTTTACAATTGTGGAGGCTACAGACAGGTTGGTCCATCTCTATTCTAATTGCGATACTCGTAACAGAAAACTAATCTCTTAAAAATCGATAGGCCTGGAGGAAGAATTCATTCGTGTTGGTTAGGGGATGTTATTGCAGAGATGGGGGCGCAATATATAGAAGGGGGTTGTATGGCTAACCCCGTTTATAACTTGGCGTGTCAAGAAGGGTTACTAACGCCACCTATAAATCGACCGGACCCCTCTAAAGGACTCTACTGTACGAGTGACGGTCGCGCTATTGATATGCCTGTCGGAATCACTGCTTATCATACATTTCGACAGATAGAGCAAGAGGCGAGTTTACTGTTCAGTATGGGATGCGGGCGCGAACATGGTTCTCTGATGAATTTTTTTGGACTCCGAATTCATCAAGAACTTCAAAATTTTCCGGAAGAGCAACGGTATGATGCTGCTCGAGTTATGTATGGCTTAACGCATAGCATACGTGCAAGATGTGGAGACGATTTAACGCAGGTTAGCGCCGACAATTACGGAAGCTTCATAAATATTCCTGGCGGAAGTGTTCGAGTGCCTTTGGGTTACGTAGGAGTTTTGGCTCCACTCTTACGGGAACTTCCGGAATGTACTTTAAAGTATTGTAAGCCCGTCGAAAACATACGGTGGGGAGCTCAAGATCACGGAAGCGCCAGGGCAATTATTCGGTGTTGCGATGGAGAAGAATTCTGTGCCGATTATGTCATCGTGACCGTTTCCTTAGGCGTTTTAAAACAATACGCTGATAAATTGTTTTGCCCACCTTTGCCGTCAGAAAAAATGGAAGCCATTTATAATTTGGGTTATGGACAAATCAACAAGGTGTTTTTAGATTATTGTAGGCCTTTTTGGGTATGGAGCGAAGGTACTCTCAAATTTGCGTGGTCACCCGACGAATTGTCTTGCAGAAGTGATTGGACGAAAGGTCTTAGTCAAATAGAAGAAGTTCAAGGTAGTAAACACGTGTTGTGTGCGTATATTTCGGGACCCGAAGCTAAAACAATGGAAAAGGTGTCAGACGAAGAAGTAGCCGAAGGAATAACTCGAGTATTGAGACAGTTTACAGGGGACTCGTCTTTACCATATCCCAGCACAATTTTAAGATCAAAATGGTCCACCGATCCGTACTTTTGTGGAGCTTACAGTTACATGAGTTTGACTTCGACGGTGGGACATCAGTGTGATTTATCGTGTCCTTTGCCTGGTCCTTGCGAACCGGTAGCACCCGTTTTGTTATTCGCGGGAGAAGCTACATGTGCAGGTCACTACTCTACGGTTCATGGCGCACGACTAAGTGGAATACGAGAAGCTGAAAGAATAATTCAAATGACCAAAAAACATGGAGGTCCTCCTGGAAGTTAATATAAAGTTGTCTGTTGAAGTAAATTTGTCGAATGTAAAAGCATCCCGCATTTTGTCGAGTCTTTGAGAATTTTTTAAATGTATAGTAGTTTTTACACTTTTTTATTTATATAATATACGAAGTTTTATTTATTTTATGTTGGTTTTATTCGGGAAAATATTGTTTTGGAAGTCTTTGCAAGCACTAGAAATTAATAAAAACTGGAATTATTATCGACATTAAATTTGCTTACATTTATTTATCACAACTGACATGGCGCTAATCGCCATTGCATATACGGTGATTTACATAAATAACTTTACATACATTATTTAACATAATATCTAACTAACATTTTTACATTTTACTTAACTTTTTTACATTATTATAAAGTAAGTTCTACGCAAACGCAACAGATTGCCATCGCATGCATGATAAGAAATACTGTGGAATATTAATGGCTGTAGCCATTGTTTTGAGAAACCTCAACTTTTTTACTCAAAACTTCCGTGGCAGCCTCGCGCACCTCCTTCCAAGATATATCAATATCTTCTTTTTCGGTAAATCTTGAGCATATGGCCAATCTAAGAAAATAGACATCGTTGATTTTTGACGGAACAAGATGGATTACTCCTTTTCCGTTTAGCTTTTTCAACAAAACTTCGTTGATCTCGTTAGTTCCTTTCAACCTAAAGCAAACCAAGCCCATTATCACTTCTGCGGTGACCTCAAACCTATCGTCCCCGTTAACCAGAGACTCGAAGTAGTGGGCCAACAAAATATGCTTTCTTATGTGTTTTTGCAAGTTCTCTATTCCGTAAAGTCTCAATACAAACCACAGTTTCAGAGCTCTAAAACGCCGACCAAGAGGAATTTGCCAGTGACGATAATCGGGGGCAGATCCTTGTTGGTCGTGTTTCAAATACAGAGGATCAACGTTAAATGCGTTAACCACCCAATTTGGATTTTTTAACCACATCGCGGAACAATCAAAATTAACAAGTAACCATTTATGAGGATTGAAATTAAACGAATCGGATTTTTCTATTCCTTTCATTAAGTATCTGTATTCGGGACAGATAAACGAAGATCCTGCGTATGCCGCATCAACGTGTAACCAGATTTTGTATTCGTTGCAAACGTCGCCCAATTCGTCCAAATCGTCAAACGCACAAGAGGAAGTTGTGCCTAACGTTGCAACAACCTTAAAATTACAATTTTAATTAAAAAACAAATCATAAAATTTGGATTACTTACATAAAATGGAATGAGGCCATTATCAATGTCTTTTTGTACGGCCTCCCTCAGAGTGTTTCCTCTTAATTTGTGCTTACCGTCGGTTGCCAACGAACGCAGCTTAATTCCGCCGAGAAGACCTGCACGTTCTACGGATGAATGACTTTGACCTAAAATAATGCAATGAAAAATTTTCAACAAATTTTGGCAATTATAAACGCTTACTTGACGTGTACCCGACAAGTTTGTCAATTATTTCGGATTCGGGCCATTCGGGATGTTTCTCTTTCATTTCTAATACTGTACGTGCTTTCGCTCCAAGTAGAGCAACTAAAGTAGCTTCGCTAGCGGTTCCCTGAATAACACCGCCACCCTTTCCTCCAGAGCTTGCTAAAAACTCGGATGGTAAATCTAACATTTTACCCAACCAATCCAACATGACGACTTCTAATTCTGTGCAAGCTGGACTTGCAATCTAAATAATATTATTTTAATTTCGCTTCTGAAATTTTTGACGAAGTACATACCCAAGAAAATCCAATACATGCAATCGCGCCGCTCAAAATATCGGCAACAATTGCGGGATAGGAATTCGCTGTGGGAAAATAAGCGTGGAATCTTGGAGAATGCCAGTGCGTTACCTGTTAAAAAATTAATATTATGGAAAATGTAAAAACAGAAATTCGGAAACTTACACCTGGCATGATGACTTTTTCGACATCCGTTAAAACGTCTTCCCATTTGTCTGGTTTTTCTGGTGCAGTTTCCGGCAACAAAGGACGCAAGTATCCGGGTTCAACTGTTGGTAGTACACGCCTAGAAAAATAATGTGGGTCATGATAAAATAAACTACTTTTACTAATATATTGGATCAAATGGACGAGTAAACATAGAATTTTTTAATTAACTTAAAATTGTATTTTTAAATTTCTCAATGTCTTACTAAATAACATTTTATTGCAAGTGGAATATTGCACAAAGTTAACCATGAACCAATTATTTTCTTACAATTTAATTACCTTTTTATCATTTCTAAAATATTTGGAAATTTAATTTTATAAATCAAAAATGTTATTAAATTTAATTTTTTAAGGGCGTTAAGTGCGAAATGTTCCCCGAGGTTACTCTAGGAAAGTACGAGTTCCAAAATGGAATGCAAATTATTTTATTGTAGGTTATTTCCATTACGAATGACCGTGAACATTATTGTTGGAATAAAGGCAAATTATAACTGCCATTGAAAAGTTGCACGATTTGGCGTTTGCAAAGACCTCGATCTTCAAAATTACGTACCAATCCAAGTAATTTGTTAATGTTTTCGTTTCGGTAGGAATAAAATTTCAGACGACATCGATGACAAAAACTTGTATACTGTACAACAAGCTGAAGATCATATTGAAGCTTAGGTACTTTATACAGGCAGCTCGCCCTGCTCTGCCTACAATTTCGTATAATAAAAAATCTCCCAAGTCTCTTCTACACCAGAGGTAGAGGCCTAGCCATCACAGCGCAAGGGATCTAAGGATCAGAGGACCCCCAGACTATCTCATGGTAAAAAATAAATCAACATGGAGAATTTTGTTAACTCATGGACATTTGTGTTACGTTAAGGACAGTACTTCGTCCTTTATCACTGTGTCGCGTCACTTTGCACTCAAACAGCAAAGAAGTCGAGGATGCCTTAATATATTATACATCAAATAGCCACTTTCGTCAAGTAGTAATGATGGTGCGCAACTGGAGAGAGGTGTCACCCTCAAAAAAATCAAAATCCCCCCTTAAATGGCTATAGTCAACATTTTGATGGGCTCTTTATAGCATTTTCATAAAAATATTCTTTTCTGTCTCCAAAACTCGTAGTACTAGAAAAAGTTTTCTTTTAAATCTTACGTAGAATTTCTTTTTTTAAATTTTAATCAATACAATTTTAAACCCTGAAAACATCCTTCAAAAAAATTAAAAAATGGTCAAGTTTGAAATCTCACAGCGAAGGCCTTATTATACTCGTATCTAGAAAGTGACTTCGCCCAGACCTTCTGTCACTCATTTCTTATCCATGAACCACTTGTATGTTGGACAAAGAAATCAAAATTTCTACATGGAAAACAAACAGCTATTTTTTGGGCGAAAATAATTAAAGAAACAACTTTTAGCGATTTTTATTTTATTACAAAAAATTATAGTATGGATAGGTATTATTATTCAATTCAGAACCCGAAAAAATGTCTGGAAATCATAATAAAAATAAAAGAATACTTCATAGCACATTTTAATCAATTTTAATTTAACTTTGGCAATTTTAAATGCGTTTTTGGTGTGGTAGAAGGAGTTGAACTGTGAACCTGATTGTCAGAGTTCGAATCTCAGCGACCCCTGAATTATTTCGCTGATAAAAGGCCTCCGTACAGCCGGCCGTGCCAGCTGATTTAGTAAATAATAAACAATTAGAAGAAAAAATTAGTATTAATTACCATTAATAATTCAATTAATAAATTCAAAATATTTCGTAAGACCAAAAAATTAGCGTTTCCCTTTAGAAAACTATCATAATCATTATAGCCTAAGGGGGGGGGGGGGGGGTAGGCTTTTACAATGTCTTGCATCAGGGCCGAAAATTCTTAACTACACCACTGTCTACACCCTAAACTATTTAAATTCCATTTAAGTAGCCAAGTCATAAAAAATTGTATTAAATTTGAAAGCCGACAAAAGCACTTCTGTGAAAGACCCTGAAAATGGATGGGAATTTATTTAAAATTAAATTAACTAAATAATTGAATCCACCTTTGCCTATTTTATTTCCCTTATACAGGGTGTCCCCGTGACCGTGGAGAACCTTTGAGGTGGTGATAAAGGAGACTTTTCTAAGACAAATTTTCAAATAAAATTTTTGCCCAAGTCCAAACCCTTGGGGGGTACCTCCCTTTAAAGCAATTTTTTGAATTTCTGATTTAAAACGGCCATAGCTCCGATATTATTGATTTTTAAGGTTAATGGATTAGAACTTTTTTAAAGATCATTCGCTTGTCTACAAATTATGTTATAACCCCTTATCGTCTAGAATCAACGGATTTCGAGTTATAAATTAAATTAAGGGAAAAAATGTTTAAAAAATTCAGGTTTTTTGTTTTTTAATTTTCTTGCGAACCCCGTATCTCTTAAACGAAACGTCTAAGAGAAAAACTAATGGCCCACACCGGATAGGGAATTTAACGGGCTACAACTTTCGTCAAATAAATTTTTTTGGGCAACCAACCGTTTTCACAGAAACTCTGAAAATAATGAACAAGGTGTAGGTAAAAAAAAATAAATTCACAAAAGTAATTTAATAAATGCTCAAAATGGCCTCCCTCATTTTCAGCACACATGCGTGCTCTTTTCAAAATGTGTTGCACGGTATTATTTAATACGTTTTAACATTAAAACAAATGCTATAAATCAAATTGAGATTTTTAGTAATTACTAGCTGGCACAGTCGGCCTACCAGCCGCCTTTAGCCATCTAGACCATGTCGGATGTGGTTGTTCGGCCTCACTCAAGGGTATCGCAGGCATTTGTGTAGACCGTGGTTGTTCGGCCTTCGGCCTTACTCCAAGGTACTAAAGTAACCTATGTTTTTCGTAGCGTTGTAAATAACTTTTACACCAAATTTGGTTAAGATTGGTCAAATAGAAACGTAAAGCACGTGCACGCGTATTTGCATTGTCGATCGGTTGACAGTTTGAAAGCATTCATTATTGTTTTAGGCTTCTATACAAAGTATAGCAAGAAGCCTTATGATCTGGTTTTAAGTTGATTTTGAGTAGCCTGCCTTCCTTTAAGGCTCTTAAGCCTTAAGGCCCTATGGGACGCGCATGAATGGATTATCGAGATTCCTTAAAGGAAGGCAGGCTACTCAAAATCAACTTTCCTTTCCTTTGCGAATATTTGCACTATTTCAATACAAAAACATGCGCAGGGACCTACATAATAACTGTGCCAAATTTGGTTCCGATCGGTCAAACGGTTTAGGAGTCTATAGAGAACATACATACATCCATTTTTATACATATAGATGTGAATTTATATTTTTTACCTACACCTTGTTCATTATTTTCAGTTTCTGTGAAAACGGTTGGTTGCCCAAAAAAATTTATCTGACGAAAGTTGTAGCCCGTTAAATTCCCTATCCGGTTTGGGCCGTTAGTTTTTCTCTTAGACGTTTCGTTTAAGAGATACGGGGTTCGCAAGAAAATTAAAAAGAAAACCTGAATTTTTTAAACATTTTTTCCCTTAATTTAATTTATAACTCGAAATCCGTTGATTCTAGACGATAAGGGGTTATAACCTAATTTGTAGACAAGCGAATGATCTTTAAAAAAGTCCTAATCCATTAACCTTAAAAAATCAATAATATCGGAGCTATCGCCGTTTGAAATCATAAATTCAAAAAATTGCTTTAAAGGGAGGTACCCCCTAAGGGTTTGGACTTGGGCAAAAATTTTATTTGAAACTTTGTCTTAGAAAAGTTTCCTTTATCACCACCTCAAAGGTTCTCCACAGTCACGGGGACACCCTGTATATGTTATATTCTCTCAAAATATTTTTTTAAATAAAAAAGGAGTTTCTGTTGTTTATTTTTGGCCAGTAAATAACCTTCCAAAAATATGTTGTGTTCTGCATTACATGTGAGAAAATGTAAATTTAAAATACCTGAATATCTCACACAACAACCATTGTCACCTAATAACTTTTTTCTTTGTTATATAATTTGTTTTCGTTGTCTCCAAATAACCTAAAGCTGCTGTACTAAACCGAGGTGTTGCTACTGATGATTCAAATTAATCTTGCATAATTTGGCTATAAGTTTACTGACCTATACCTGTTCTAGGTCAACTTTTATTTCCAATAAGAGCTAAAAGCAGTTGGGTTATCCACAGCTAAGTCTGGTGTGGTGTGGAAAACCCCACTACGTCTTCATTTCTCTGATGAGATAAAAATTCTTGAAAAATTAAGCAGCTTACAATTTGACTTTACAGAAAATAAAGCAATTAGAATTTACTTAATTCTTGCATCGCCTTGGTAGTCAAATTAAATGGTAATTACCTAAATTAGTCATATTTGTATAAGTTTATTAAATTACCACACTTTGTTAGCAAGGCAAAAAACTAATAAATTATTTTTAAAAACATTGAAAATTGTTGTATGTGCATTTGAAAGTCGTTTTTTTTAAAGGAAATTTTAACTTCTGAATCAGCACTGATGAAATTTTACTTCAAATTGAATCAAAAAATGTTAACCCCAAGGCCAAATGCTTGCACTCAATTAATTATCATATTATAGCAAAGAATCGATAGATAAAGTTTCAAGGTGATTTCAATATTGAGAGTTTATAATTTATTATAAATAATTAATATAAATAAAAATAGAAAAAAATATATAAATAAAAGTAAAAAAAAAAAAGTAAAAAAGAACGCAATTCCGATACCTCCTGGAAAGAAATACTAAAAATAAGTTCACATCGTACTGACGGTTATTTACATAAAAAAATTGATAACATTTTTGTAACAAAATCGTTGCGTTGTTTTGAAACGACTTATCCATCGTGCATATTTTTTCCTTCTATTATTTATTTTCTTTTATCAAGATTACTTTTATTCCATTATTTGAAACTAAAACAAATTAAGTTTTTCAAAAACTTACCTATCTCTGATATTTTCCAAGTAATTGGAAACATAGTCGACCATTTCCTTGGCAAAATCCTTAAACTGATTAGCTTCCATTTCTACAAGCACAATATTCACTGATTACTGACTAAATAACTAAGTTATAATAGCAAAATACACCCCACTTTTAATCAAGTTTGAAGGTAATTTAAGTTTAAAAGGCTCACTTTCACAAGCTATTTTGTAATATTAACGTTCGTTTAAAAAATATGAACAATTTCGACCAAGTTCCATCCACTACTGATCGCTTGGAATTTTAAAATCCCAAGTTGATTAACTCCCATTGAGTTCTTGACGTCACCTGGATTTTCTAACTTTTTGTGACATTTGCATTATTCCCCATTATATTGCGTGTAGACATTGAAACATTCTAATTAATTTAATTATTCATCGCTTAGCAATAAATATCACGAATAAAAGGAACTCAGAGGTTGCGGTTAGATCCTGACTATTGACAATAAAGCCGCTCACTTCAGCAAAACACTAGACTGCATTTGCATACCACTTATCAAGGTACTTCCAGTTTCTGCGTTGAAAAGGTCGCAAATTTTGAAAGTCACGGTTAACATAATAATATTGTAAATACTGATAAATTTATACGCTTGGCATTGTAAAGCCTTAAAAAAGTTTTGATGGAAATTGTGGTTTAACGTAATATTCCGTAGCCGCTGAATCTCCAACGGCGCACTTTAAAGAAAACTGTTGACATGTAATATAGATCAGGGGTGGGCAACCTTTTGTATAACAGGGGCCAGAATAATATTTACGTTTCGTCCGCGGGCCTTAGTATAGTTAATGGACACATTTTTGTTACTTGTATTTTTTTCTGAAAATATGTTCCCTATAGACTCCTAAACCGTTTGACCGATCGGAACCAAATTTGGCACAGTTATTATGTAGGTCCCTGCGCATGTTTTTGTATTGAAATAGTGCAAAAATTCGCAAAGGAAAGGAAAGTTGATTTTGAGTAGCCTGCCTTCCTTTAAGGAATCTCGCCAACAATAACTCCCCCGAAATCCATACATTCATGGGGTTTGAGGTAGTGCATAGCTTCATATACCTATAGGCTCTCTCATCTTCAACTCTGAAGGAAGTACGCCAGAAATAAGGCGGCGACTGGCTATGGTAAGAACGGCGACCAGTAAACTCGTAAATATATGGAGAGACACGACCGTTACTAGAACAACAAAGATGAGGCTCCTGAAGGCACTGATATTCCCGGTGGCCACATAGCAGCAGAAACGTGGACATTGAAGGCAGACGATAGAAGACGAGTCGAAGCCTTTGAGATGTGGGCATACCGGCGCATGCTGAGAATACCTTGGACGGCCCACCGCACAAATGTGTCCATTTTCAATGAACTAAAGGTCGATACGCGACTATCAACCAAGATCACCCAGTCACTCTTGCGATATTTCGGACACATTGCAAGAAGACCAGAAGCAATGGAAAAATTGATGATCCAGAGTAAGATCGAAGGAAAGCGTCCGAGGGGAAGGTCTCCAATAAGATGGGTAGACCAGATCAAAGCCCTAACTGGTCAAACACTACATGTGGCGACTCACGCAGCGCATGACCGGGGAGCATGGAGCACCTCACTGAAGACGCTACCGTCATGATGCCACTATGTCCTTACGTAGGACGAAGGAATCTGAGAGAGAGATAGTAGACGGAAACATCGGTGCCTAGCCTTTGCACATGAATTGACCGTTTTGACAAGAACAAAAGGCGAACTGGTGGAAACTGTGAAAAATTGTTGACCGAAGCAAAGAAGATGGGACTAGAGGTGAATGAAAAGAAAACAAAAATTGTAAACGCTGAGTTTTGAGGAAGTAGAACTTTTTAACTATTTGGAAACGGTTATTGCAAGAACTACAAGCAAGAATCACTGCGGGGACACGGAGCTCTTACTCTATGAAAACGATGTTAAACAGTAAAATCTTCTCACAAACACTGAAGCTATATAAAACAATAATAAGACCAACAGTAACATACGGATTATGGAACTTCAGAAATCAAGATCGAACGATGGTAGAAATATGGGAAAGAAAGATTCTGAAGAAGATTTTTGGAGGAAAAGAAATGAACAAACAGTGATTAAGAAGAACGAATAAAGAATTGGAAGAACTATACGGCAAACAAAGTTTGGTAAGTTTTGTGAAAACTCAGAAATTAAGGTGATTGAGACCACATTGTTAATCAAAATTTAATATTTACAAGTTAGAAGGCTATTTATTAGTATTAAACAGTGGAAAAAATGTTTGTAAAGGAGTGTTTTCATAACAAGCAATAACAGCCTTCCAACTTTTACAAAATTAAATTTCAATTATAATCAGCTGCAGTTTATTAAAATGTTTTTATTTTGTTGCAATGCATTTTACTCGAAAAGCCTAATGTCGGATAAAAAAAATTTTCCAACAAAAGTTGTTTATTTATTCATGAAAAATATGAATCTGCTAAAAAAAATATATGGAGCCATTTAAAAAAACAAAGTTGACCTTCAAATGACCTTGAAAAGGTCAATAAATTAAAAAAACAATTATGCCATATTCTTTCTCCCTCGCTATCACACAACTTTTGTCCGAAACATTTTTTCATCTAACTTTTGGTTTTTGTAGGTAGGTCCCTGTGCATGTTTTTGTATTGAAATAGTGCAAAAATTCGCAAAGGAAAGGAAAGTTGATTTTGAGTAGCCTATGTAACCTATGGGACGCGCATGAATGGATTATCGAGATTCCTTAAAGGAAGGCAGGCTATTCAAAATCAACTTAAAAAACAATAATGAATGCTGTCAAGCTGTCAACCGATCGATAATGCAAATACGCGTGCACGTGCTTTACGTTTCTATTTGACTAATCTTAACCAAATTTGGTGTAGAAGTTACGATATTTACAACGCTACGAAAAACATAGGCTACTTTAGAACCTTGTAGTGAGGCCGAAGGCCGAACAACCACATCCGACACGGTCTAGATGGCTAAAGGCGGCCGGTAGGCCGACTGTGCCACCTAGTTATTTTAATAATACGCGAAAACTTAATTCGCGTTAAAGGGAATTTTGCTTCGCGTATAAAAAATTCAGGTATCAAAATCTAATTCGCGTTATTCTGAATTCGCGTACATCGAACTCGCGTACATGGAGGGTCTAGTGTACTTTTCAATTTACTTTTTACAATACTTTTTAATTTAATTTAAATAAGACGAATTATATCGAAAATTAAACTGTAGATCTCTCCTTTTTCCTTATGTTAGGTACTAACCTAATCCTTTTCTTTAAAATTTTTGTTTTTGAAAATATTTATTTATTATTTCTTCTAAAGATCTCGCGGGCCGGATTAGAACTTTACGTGGACCGGAGTTGGCCCGCGGGCCGAAGGTTGCCCACCGTTGATATAGATAATGCGGACAATTCCGTATTTTGAAGAAAACTTCAAGGTCAAACTGTTTTCTGCAGAAATTTAGAGCTATTGTTACGTCAGTAGTCCTTTTGTTGGTTTAAATGAACCCGTTTATGATCTAAGGTCATGGTCATGTTAATAAACCATAAGTCGATAAAGAATTATGGGAAGTAGGTCGACAGCTGAGGAAGTGTGTACACCAAACTCTTTGCAGGTTACTTTGTCTCCTTGAAGGTAAGGATTGTTTTAATAATCTATACAACAGCGACGAGTCCGCTACTTAACCACACGACTACTTCGTCGTATTGCAATGCGATAGAGCTCCAATTTGAGTTAAAATCCGATTTTTGAAAATTTCTAAAACTAGTCCTTCCGGAAAGAATTTCCACTTTGTGGTGAAAAAATTGAAAAGATAGAATTATTGCATCCAAGCTTGTTAATTTTAATTAACAACAAAAAAATTAGATTGCAATATAAATTCGGGTATTAATTCGGGTTACCGAGTTTGTTTTTTGGTGAAGCAATAAAAAAAATAGTGCAAGCTTTCTATTCCAACAATATTGCAAATTATAATTGTTAAGTTATTAGCAACAAATCATGCAATTATTGAATCAACTAACCATCGTGAAGTTTCAAATTTTCGAAATCCATTAGTTTCTAAAGATTGATAATTATTCGGATGATAAAATTTAGATAAACTTATTTTAGCACGAACACTGTACCATTCAACAAGTTTCGGCGACGGAATTGAAATAAACGATCGGGGTAACTACCGGCAGTGTTTAAATCTCGGCACAAGTGGAAGGCCCCACTTCCTAACCAGTATTGATCATCACTACCTACTTCATACTCAGAAACTACCACCAAGGAAAATCCTTATCCTGGCTCTTTTCAAGTGTATTTTTTTAGTGGTAAAATATTTTCCAAATAAAGATTTGTTTCATAGATAATAAATTTAGTTGAATTATTTTTTCTTATCTGCAGGTGTTTGTTTAATTTTTGTAAAATTTGGTTGTTTTTCACGATTTTTATTTTGAAGATTTTTTTAAATTTGAGTATAGTTTGTCAAATATATTGATTACAAAATCCAAGAATCTTCTTGCGTAATATTTATTTCGTATAACATTTCACTCCCAATTAAAGTATTATACTATTCTTTTCATTTTTTATACTGAAAACGCCACTCTGAAATTCAGAAATCAAAAAACAGCGCTATACCGCCGAACAAGTATTCAATCAAATCAATAAGCTTAAGATCGATTAAAACCTAAAAAAGATGCTTAAAAGTTTGATATTCTGATTTGTTCTTCTTCTTCTTCAGTCGTTCTCTGTCCACTCCTGAACGTAGACCTCCCCTCTTTGCGTTCTATTTTGAGCTATATGAAGCAACTTTTTGCCTGCCATCTGTTTAATGTTGTCTATCCATCTTCTCTGCAGTCTATCCACGCTTCTTCTAGTTTCTCTTGGTCTCCATTGCACAATTCTTATGACCATTTGGCCATCGCCATTTCGGCTTTACCATTCATCGAATTACGTCCATCAACCCAATCGTTTCGTTTCTTATTCTGCCCTTCAAAGAAACATCAAGCATCGCCCTCTGGGTCACCACTATGAGGCAATTAGCAGTTTTTGTTGTAATAAACATTGTCTATTCGTGAATAGTTGATGGGTATTTTTCTAAATGTGTCCTAATTATCCAAAAGAAAGTTATTTCTGCGGTTTGGTTGTCTTGGCCGATTTTATAAGGTGACCCAGATCGATAGATATATTCGAGAACATTCTCGAATGTGTGATCCGCTATGGCAATTTTTGCATTGTTGGCACTCATGATTTTAGTTTTATCCTTGTTAATTTTTAAACCTATTTATTGAGCTGCCTGATTAAGTTGATAGAAGAAGATCTCTTTGAATTCCTCTAGATCCTCAGAAACCAAAACAAGATCATCAGTGACTAGGATAGGACCCATCAATTTTCACGCCTTTGTCCCTCATTCCTCATGAGAACCTCTTGAAAACATCCTCCAAAGCCATAGTAAAGAATTTCAAAGAAATTGTGTCTCCTTGTTGCATTCACCTTTTCAAAAATATTTGATCTGTCTTTCAATCTTCGTCAAGTTTAACTATCACAAATGCCTGTGTTTCTCACCCCAAAATTTGCATTTGACAAAGGAGGAGAAATGTTTTAGTTAATTGTAAAATTTAAAATTGGAATGAAGCGCCAAAGGAAATAAAATAACTGTGGTGAATGCGATAAACGCATTGGAGAGGATGGGTTAGATAATAATTTGAACTTCACTAAACGAGTGTTTGATTGGAAATGGATGGGTGAAGTGGAATGAAATAAGGAAAATTGTTGCGATAAGATATAGAATTTTAATTGAAAATATAAGGGGCCGACAGTTGAATTTGACCAGTATGCAGTGGCGGCTCATGGGTTTTTATAATGGAAGGGCTATGACTAGAAATATAATAATCCTGTATGACATCGATTCCCAAAGTGTGGGTTATGAGCCGATTTTATTGGATCTTACAAAAATTGTACCAGCCGCCACTGCCAATATGTGATAAGCTGACATATAGGGGGAAGGGGGGTTACAAAATATGACCAGGTGTGACCAGTGGGGAGGGGGTTTGAACAAATGTGATGTCCGCATAAAAATCCCATTTTTGGGATAGTCAAATAAAGTTTACCTAAATTCTTGCATGTTTAATTCCAATTTTTATTACAGCCATAACAATTTAAAAAAATTAATGTATAGGTTTTTTCGAGTTTGATTTTAGACAAATGAGGCGGGGTTGATTTGTGACCATATGACGTTCCGGGGGGGGTCGAAGATTGTGACCAACTGTAACAGGCGGGGGGGTTGAAAATGCGGACGTTCTTTATGAACGACCCCTTAGTGATAGCACCGCTTATATGTGGTCTGCTGTGCTAATTTTTTTTTTTCTAAAACTGATAAAAGTCAAATTTTCTTTCCAAGCCATTTGCTACTATTTTTGTAAAGAGTTTATACATACAGATTAGCGAAGTTCATAATTTTTTTCAAAATATATTTTATTCAGGTTCCGCAAGAAACCTCCATCTTTTTGAGGGTCTTCCGGAGCACCTTCTGATGTTTGGACTTTTTGTCATCACTATTTTGCGATTCTCCTATCACCCATCCTATCAATGTAGGCTCTTGTCTATTTTTCGTAAGCTATTTCGCTTCTTACTCTATTCCATAATGTAACTCCTGCTATTGATATCAGCGTTCTCATCCCTGTAGATCTGCAAAACAATGCATTCTATAGGTTATGCTCAAAATAAATATTTGATATCCTTGTTTTATTTTTAGTCAACATGTGTTTGTTGAGCCATATAATGTTTGGCAGACAGCCCGCAATCATCGCTGAGTTGGTCGCCTCTTCTGAGACGATACTGTGATCATTGGTTATATTCATACCAATGTATGTAGCCTATGGGATATTTAGAGATCACCATAGATTTTGGGTGGTCCTTTACGTCAGTCAATTTGGTCGCTCCATCTCTTTCTGGGGCGACCTACATATCTATTTGTAGATAAAATACTCCCACCAGTTCTGGAAACAAGGAACTGGAAACTGGATTGGAAGCATTGAAATGGGATCTTACCTGCTGTAGGATAATCTCCTATACCTGGAAATAAATTGACTCTCGCTCACTAAAATTTTGCCTCTATTTACTTATTTTTCTTATAATATGACGTGTCCTCAATAAATAGAACAAGATATCAACTTAGCAAACCCATGGTGCTTTTAATAAGGAATATTATAATTAATTAACAGGTTTTCCGTTGGTTTCTCTGGAGTTTATTTAAAAATTTTTTTACAAGTTTTAGAAAGCCATAATCAGGTAACCATTATTGGCCTTAACTTGTGAAGCTCTTTACAGTTTTGACAGAATTCATATTGGTAAGTGAAATTTACCAGACCTTCTACTATATGTAGCTCTGTGAGGTCTAATATCGTCCCTTCTTTAATATTAGTCTTTTCGACGCTACATTAAAAAACTGTAGGTCCCCTATACTTAACCTTAGCGTTAAGGAGCGGTTCTACATAATAATATATAGCGTAATGTGTACAGAAGAAGACTTATATTCAACACTGGAATATGAAATCCAGTTTTCCTGCAAATTTGTTCAATTTAGACATAATTTAGTCCTGTGTCTCCTTTTGATCAAACCGTATCCTGTCCATCGTTTGTGCCGAATTGTCCCTTGATGCAGTCGAATCTATTTTGTCATGTAGTCCACCATTTAAGAATTCAGGAAAAACGTTTACCATGAAAGCCATTTGGCTGTGATACAGCGTTTCTCCCACACGAAGTCATAATAATTGAAAATATACAAGATGATTTTGATAACATAAAAATTCCACAGAAGCTGATTATTATTAATATAATTGTGTATTTTCTTGGTCAAAAATTAATATTTATGAATGCGGAAATATACGATCACAACCCTGTGACCGTGTAACTAATCATTGTTTTGTACATCTATTTAATTATAAAATTTTTCTTGTGATCCTCCAAGGTGATCTGAGTTTCTATCATTAACCAATAATAATCAAGAATAACTTTCAGATTTTATCAAACTAAATATATCTATAAATTATTTGGCAATTTTCGTTTAAAAGGAAATTTAAGAATTTTCTTCATTTATCTTAGGTATGGAAATGAGCTCGAATAATGGATCCAAATCCAAACAATCAAGAAAAAAATTATATTTCAGTGTTTTTATGTAAATATCTTGTAAGTTTGTTTTTTAAAATGTTTGAATTTTATGACGTACCTACTATACTTTCATATTGCTTTAATGTATCACCTTGGAAAATCTATTTCATTGCAACGATCAACTTGCTGTATGCTTGTGTATGTAATTTAGATAGTAGGTATTTGGGGATTTCTTATGGTTTTAGCAGTGAATATGACAATACGTATAAATTTTCGCATATTCATAATTTCTTTTTAAATTTTAAAATAAATTCAATAATAGTAAATTGCATGACATAAATATAAATGAATGGGAAATTCGAGCAAACTGAAATTTGTCAAACATGTCTATTTTAGTGGTCGAATGAACCCTGTAACAGTCCCCTAAAATCCCTTGCCGGCTTCTGCCCAAATTGGTAATTTTAATTCTTATATCGTGTAAAGCTCGCTTAATTTCTAATAAAGGAAAAATTATTTAAATTTTCTATAATATGGATATTTCAGAATTCACTTCAGATGCCGAAAATTACATGTAAGGTAGGATGGTCGACAGTGATGGATCACCAATTTTTCAAACCCATATATCTTGAAAAATAATACATTAATTTTTTTGAAATTTAGGGTAGAGTAACATGGACTATAATCTTATCGAGATGTGGTAATTTAAACTAAGTTGTATTACAAGCAAACTATGAAAAAAATATTTAATTTTAAGTGCATAATGATTCAGTGTTGACCAGGGGTGGTCCACAGTGGATCGGCCTACGGTTAACAGTGGATCAGCCACCACAATTATTGCACATATTTTAAAATGGAAAAACTAACAGATTTTCAAACTAAAAATATAGAAAAACAATATAATTTCGAAAAAAATATATTATAGAGAAACAGAAAAAATACATTTTAGAGATAAAAATATAGGAAAATAAAAAAATTAGCACATTTTCAATAGAGAAAGATCAACCGAGAACTTATAATAAGACCGTCGCCTAGCGGTACCGCTAATTATTGGATTCGGAAGGATGAATCTTACATCCTGCTCTTTGACAAACGCCAGGTCAGGCACATCTGGCATACAAAATTGTTGCTGCGATTTAAATTTTAATCTTAAAAAGCTGACATAATATCCCATATTATGGTTCAAGGTGTCCAAAACTTTCGCAGTGTAGAAAACCCTTTGCTTTTTTGTACAAAATAGGACGAGCACAAATTCTGCTTGACGTGCTAAGGGTTGTTCTAAACGTTCTTCAGTCAACACGTTTTCATCGACTTCCATTTCGTCTTCTTCAAACCAATCATTGTCATTGTGAGAATCTTGACACAATACTTTTTCATCATAGTCTTCTTCAGAATCACTTTGCAAAACTTGACACTTCACTTTTTTTTCTTTGGCTTCTTTTCTTCTTTTAGTTGCTTCTCTGGCCGTTGCTATTTCATTTTTTTCTGGAGTGTCGGTGGCTATGATGTTTTTTCCTAAATTTCTTGGTTTTCTTTTGTTGGTTCTAGGTTTGGTTTTCAGTGGTGCCCTGAATTGTTCTGGTGATACAAAATTACTGTTGCAAATGGATGATCCAGCAACAGCATCATCGTGTGATACCATATTACCTGCGCCAATATTATGAACTCCTTTTGTACGAGTAGTGGTTGAATTTTCAGTCAATTCAGGTGTTCGCAACGTCAATTCAATATCGTCAACAGTATCGTAACAGTAGCTATTGACACATCAACTGGAGGAACTGACGTTTGGTCAACATTTTCAGACTGGATTGCAGACTGGAATGGAATCAGGCTGGCTGGAGTCGGTCGATCTGTCACTGTGCTGGGCAAGAAATCATCACTGGAGAATATATCCCTGTCAAAGAGGCACCAGAAATCTAAAATAAGAAAATATTGCATATATAAGATAAACAATAGGGTATTTTATTACATTGTGAGATAAGCATAATAAATATTATACACACAATACGTCATTTCGCCTTTCTGGAAATTTCCATTAATAAGTAATTCAAAATATATTTGCAAAAAGAAAAAGTTTATAATTTTTTGGCCAGGTACTAATATAGGTCCACAGTGGATCATGATCCACTGTTAACCATGTAGCACTAATCCACTGTAGACCAACCCACCATTTAATTTTCAAACCGAGGTTTTGACAAAATAAATTGAGAAAAACCTGTTATTCAAGTGTCCTCACGTGCGTTAATTATTTCTTAAAACAATGAAAACATCCAGAACTCTATCATAGAAGATCTGATCAAATTACACAAAAAGTTCGACTTACCTGCTAATAACAAATGGAGGCTTTAAACCACAAATGTAACTGGTGAACATCCCACCATCAACGGAACCTCTCAGTTGTGAAATGAGTCAATGAGGGATCACATTGGCTACCACGTACATCTCGCACAAGCGCATACATACAATGGTTTAACTAATAAATGAGTGTTTCACTGTGTACCACCGATCCACTGTTGACCACCCTACCCTACCTAAGAAAAGTTGTTTTCTAAAAAGTTAATTTTTATTTCAGCAATGCTGTGAAGCAAGAAAATTTTAGAAAACTATATTTTGTAGAGGATTTTATGCTCTTCAATTGTCATTTAATGGGAATTTTTCGTAAAGCTGAAATTAAGCAAGTTATACGTGAAAACTACTTTAAAGGAGGTAAAATCGTGATTTTGGTAAAGGGGGTTCTTACGACACTCGAAATTTTAGCTTTTCCGGATTGCACATTCAAAACAGTATTTCGACCTTTGCTTTAATTTTGCAAACTTCTGTTTAATAGAGAAAGAATACGCGAAAGTCTTGGTTGTCTATTCCTAGTTTTCTCTCACACCTCACGTCTCTACATCACTGAATTAATACTTGGGTGCAGAACAGCGCTTGACGCGTTTCGGTCGCTTTTCTAAATCCAAACTGGTTATTTCCCATATGCTCCTCGTAGAATGCGTACAGTCTTCTCTGGATGATTTTTAGGAATATTTTTAGAAAGTAACTCATAAAGCTAATTGTTCGATATTCGTTGCACTTTTTGGAGTTACTATCTTGAAGATAGCTATGACTGTAGATTTCAGGCTTTCATTCAGTTAGCCGTTTGGTCCACCTCTCCCATAGCATCCATGCCACGTAGCCAACAAAATTCAAATCCCGAATTTTACAATATTTCCATAGCTCGGCTTTCCGGTGGACTTTGATAGAGCTTATGGTGATATACGAGTAGGTACGTTAAAAACAAATTTAAAAAAGGTGAAAAAATTTAACGGTGGAACATCGTTTATCCTTTTTTGTAACATGCGAAGCATTCAAATTTTATCTTCTATATCTATAAAAATGGATGTATGTATGTATGTATATCTATGTATGTTCCCTATAGACTCCTAAACCGTTTGACCGATCGGAACCAAATTTGGCACAGCCATTATGTAGGTTCCTGCGCATGCTTTTGTATTGAAATAGTGCAAAAATTCGCAAAGGAAAGGAAAGTTGATTTTGAGTAGCCTGCCTTCCTTTAAGGAATCTCGATAATCCATTCATGCGCGTCCCTAGGGGACGCGCATGAATGGATTATAGAGATTCCTTAAAGGAAGGCAGGCTACTCAAAATCAACTTAAAAAACAATAATTAATGCTGTCAATCTGTCAACCGATCGACAATGCAAATACGCGTGCACGTGCTTTACGTTTCTATTTGACCAATCTTAACCAAATTTGGTGTAGAAGTTATTTACAACGCTACGAAAAACATAGGCTGCTTTAGAATCTTGGAGTGAGGCCGAAGGCCGAACAACCACAATCGACACGGTATAGATGGCTAAAGGCGGCCGGTAGGCCGACTGTGCCAGCTAGTAAGTGATAAATTTAGAAATACTTTAAAAAAAGGTTTCATATTTCAATCAAAATAATTATTATTTTATATACGTACACCATTATTTGTAAATCGCCCTGTACAACAAATAAAAATAGTGAATTGTTAGAATAAGTTATCAATAAACTAAACATAGGAGTCTGGGTAAATGGTAAGTTCATTCAGAAAATGTAACGATCTGTTAAGACCCACATTTATTACTCAAAGGTCTCTTGACAATACACGAATTCTCTCATTTTCTTCTTCAAAGGAATGAAAGGAAATTGACTCTCGACAACCATCTCTTTGTGTAAGCGACATAATCCAACTTGTTCTTAATAATTAGTATCCAGAACCTTTTTAATCAAAAATCCAAAAACTTTTCATTAATAATATTTTAATGACCGACGTAAATAAATTCACTCTATTTTAAATTGGAACGTTTCATTGATTGATCGTTGATTGCAGGCTTTTCACTTTTTCATTGTGTGTGACGTTTCCAAGGAAACAGAGTGCTCTTGTGCAACAAGTAGCATAATATAAATGGTCTGACCTGGTAGCTTGCTGTAATTTATTTGATGAGGGATATAAAGACTCGATTTTTATTTTTTACCCCCAGATCGCTAAAGGTGAGATCAAAATCATTAATTCCATGTCCGATTTGGATTATACGTTCACCACCCTGTCGTTATATGAACTGCCACTTCATTTACATTTAATAATAAAATGTAAAGAAAAATTAATTGCAAATTGTAAATTAAACTAAGTAAATAAATTTTATTTCAAGAAAAAAAAAGTTGCAAGCATGGAAATGATAATGGAATAGATACCACTACACACTACTAAAGCAATCTACGAAAGCTTTTATCCTCTTCCTTTATTTTCAAGATTTATAAGTTCTTTTATT
The DNA here is from genome assembly GCA_932274525.1 of Podabrus alpinus. Lineage (NCBI taxonomy): Eukaryota > Metazoa > Arthropoda > Insecta > Coleoptera > Cantharidae > Podabrus > Podabrus alpinus. The sequence continues at coordinate 5,538,874 of OW026451.1, forward strand.
TCTACCCTCCATTTATTTCATTCAGACTGAATAAATAAAATTCTCTTATGTTTTATAGATTTTATAGAGTTTAACGTAATTGCTTTTAAAATCCAATATTGATTTCAGATTGTGAAGTCGAACTAAACTGCAATTAAATATCGTATTAGATTTTTTTATTGCATAATTTTAAAATTCGCTAATTCGTGATCAGACAAAGAGAATAAATTGCACCCCTGCCCTATTCCAATTAATTCTGACGTGCCTCAGTGTAGCGTGCTAGGTCCTGTCTTGTCCTGGTACCTGCTATGAACGGTTGATCCCCAAAGTTTTCCCGAATAATTGAAGCCCAAACAATCGCATTGACAAATCAAAGTATTGGATAAAAAAAGTAATTTATAAAACAAGTTTAATTAAAAGCGCCGCAAGCGATTTATCTGTTCGTGATTGCGTTACCAGTTCATTTTTTTAAACTTTTTATACGTTTAGTTTAAAAAGTTGAAAATATTCGTATTAATTACGCAGTTGTTTAATTACGTTTAAATTTGCTCGTAAATATTCAAGAAGTCGAACATCAAATCCTACGCGATCCTACGTTTATCTAATTAGTAATGACTTCGCAGATTAAAAATCTGATGTGGCCAGCACATGACTTCCCTATAAGGAATCATTCCTTCATCGTTCATCTAAAGATTCGCAGAAATATTTTCAACCCAGAAATGGGTCATTTTCCGGGTTACTCGGGTCAGTTTTGCTTTTTTTTCGATTTTCATCGAAATCGGACCCCAGCATTTAATTAAATTATTAAATTTGTTGTATTATTAAATTGTATTTTGTTCATAAAAATATATTCTAACATTTATAGAAAATTTTATTTGCTTTAATTTTGATTAAAAAATAAAAATTCATCAATAAAATATTTATTATAATATACTTAAGAAAAAAACCATTTCGTCCTTCAAGTAAAGTGCTACTTCCGGTTTAGGGATTTGCTCCAAAATCAAATGGTGCTTTCGTATACCGATTAAAGTGTTAAATATGAAATTTGGTTACTATATAACAATTCGTTCCTGAGATATTGAAGAAAAACTATTTCGTCCTTCAAGTAAAGTGCCATTTCCGGTTTAAGGATTTCCTCCAAAATCAAATGGTTCTTTCGTATATTGATTAAAGTGTTAAATATGAAATTTGGTTACTATATAACAATTTGTTCCTGAGATATTGAAGAAAAACCATTTCGTCCTTCAAGTAAAGTGCTACTTCCGGTTTAGGGATTTCTTCCAAAATCACATGGTGCTTTAGTATACTGATTAAAGTGTTAAATATGAAATTTGGTTACTATATAACAATTCGTTCCAGAGATACAGAACTTACAGACATTTCGCGTTACATACATCCATACAGACATACATACAGACATCATTGCGAAAGTAGTCAAAACGGATTCAGAAATGCTCAAAACGGATATTTCCGTTAAAATATTGACATCGAATTTTTTCATGATTACAATACTTCCTTATAGGGAAGTAAAAATTAAAACAAACCTCCGACATACCAGAATCCTCTCAGGGGTTGAGAGAGTTTATCATTTTATTTTATCGATAGAATGTTTCAAGTGGTCATGGGACCCGACATCAGTTCCCCAAGGAAACTAAAGAACGGGCTATCACAGGGACCAATCCTTGCTCGACTCCTCTTTAGCTTGTACATTGCAGACATGTCAGAAACAAAATCAAGAAAGTTTGACTATGCGGACGACTGAGTATTTGCAACAAGGTCCTGTTCGCTCGAACAGTCAGAGGAAATTCTAACGATAGATCTAGAGGTGGTGGGAAAATACTTTTGCAAATGGAGGCTTCAGCTAAACGCCATCAAAACACCTTTTGAACACACCATACCTAATGAGAACTACTGAAAAAGTGAAAACAAGAAACAACATCATTCAAAAGCTGTGTGGTACAACCTGCGAAGTATCGGCCTCCACTCTGGTGGTTTGTTTTTTGTTGTTGCTGAATACTGCGTTTCATTTTGGTTGAATAGTCCACACGTACAAAAAATAGACGCCCAGCTAAATAACACCATGAGAATGATTGCTGGTGTTATCAAGCTAACTCCCACGCAATGGCTACCAGTTGTGACCCACATCCCCCCCCCCCAACTGTGCCGTATAAATCCTCTTACAAACGAATAAAAAAAGATATTGAAGACGCCAACCATGCCGACTCCGTTCTAAACGATGCAAAAAGTAGGCAGACTCTACAACATTTATTGTCTTGCTGCCCAAAGTACACCCAACATCGTCACAACTACGCCTTACATTGTCAGTTTCATAATATTACACCTTTTAACATTTCGGACATAATCACCAATAAATTTATTACCAAATTATACATATTATCCTATTGCAAATTAATCATCAACACATTAAAACAGTTCAACACCCCCCACCCCACCCCTTAACTTGTCTACAATGAGTTTAATGGATTTATGCTCTCACCTGCCAATTGTTACCTTACCAATAAATTCACATTCTATTTAAATTTCATTCAAAGTTACATTCGATTCAATTTCACTCAGTTTAATTTTATTCTTCAAGTATTTACAACATTCTTTCGTTTATCAACAGCCGCAGTTTTGCTCTAAATATTTATTGTTAATCATTACCCATCACTATTTATTTAATCACCCCATTCACCATATCGTTTTTGTTATTGTTAAGTTATATTAAGTTTTATTACAATGTATCCATTTGCATTAATATACTCCCTCTCTAGAGAGGAAACAGGAAAAAAAACGATGCAACGCTAAACAGTCTTCTTGATATGCAAAAGTTACCTCATTGCCGTTCTTCCACCTACCTGTACCTCATAGCCTCCAAAACCGAAGCTACGGCTCCGCTCAACTGAGAGCAATTTAGGATGGTGTGTAATCGGGAGTGATGCCAGATTTCACTCTAAAACATAAAAAAGCGCCATTTCAAAAGTATGAAATTGTTATCGCCAATTGGCCTTAAGGAAACTAATAATCATGATTAACCTTGGAGTATTATTTTATTAATAAGGGGTCATCCATAAAGGACGTCTGCAATTTTTTCCGACTTTTCACCCCCGCCCTTGTTACAGTTGGTTACAATCTTTGGACCTCCTTCCTCCCATAGGAACGTCCTATGGTCACAAATCAATGACCTCATTTGTCTAAAATCGACATTGGGAAATTAAGGAGTAAATAAATTTTTGTATAAAAACATTCACACACATTTTCTTTGAAATCCCACAACTAGGATTTTTTAATACTTGGTGCGCTGATGGCAGTTTATGTCTTCGTTTTTTTTTTGTTGCTACCTTTTTACTTTTTTTCGGATAGAGTGCGTTTAGGCTACTTCTTCTCCAGCAAACTGCGATATTTCAAACGTTACATCTGGCAACCCTGGTGCGGACATCACATTTATCCCCCCCCCCCCGATGTGGACGTCCTTTAAGGACGATCCCTAATTGAATATGACGGCTGGGGAAGATGAGTTCAGCCTCACCAACGTATGGACTGCTTAAGAATGGACTGCAGAACAAAACAATAACATGCTATGTATCAACCAAAAGCCATCAGGTTTCGACTTGCCACATCGAACGTGGTCCACGCTTAATAGAATCATAATCCGGCATCGTACATATGCATAAGTATTCTCTACACAAGTCGGGAAAGTAGTCATCCCCACTCTGAAACCGGACAGTTTACGCCCAGACATTTCGCTCCCGGATAACAAACTCCCTACTAGCATTTTACTTTTCTTTCCAATTATTTTTTTAAATTTGAAGTGCAACACGCGCACGACCGACTTAAACTACGAACTAATATTGAGTAATTTTGAATTTTGAAAAATTTTTTAATGAAATTAGTGCCAAAAGTTTGAGCTTCAATGGTCTCCATTCAAATCGTTTGAACCACACGTATCGAAAAGTTATTAGCGAAGACTTACGACAGCCCCCCCCCCAGCGCAATTTTTTTTTGTAAAATTGCTGTCAATCGTTTGAGCTCCAATGAGTTTCTATTTCCGTCGTTTGAGCGTCAAGGGTTTTTAATAAAAATTCAATTTTTTAGAACAATTTTAGGGAGGGTTTTTCTTTCTTTTAAGAATTGATTTTTAATAAAATTAATACCAATCGATCGAGAAAAAAAAGTTAGAGCTGTAACCTTTCACCTTTGGGGTTCAAACGATGGGAAGAGAAGCTCGATTGGTGTTAATTTCATTAAAAAGATCACTTCTTAGAAAAAGTATTTATACAATCCTTCACTCAAATTGTTGTGGGAGGGGGGGCTGAAATGTACCTGCGAATATTAACAGTTGCCTAAATTACACCCCCGCACCCCGTTAGCTTTGGCAATTGAAGAGCACTAGAGAACGACGTAAATATTAGTTTTTTAATTATTTTTCTAGAACTTTATTATAATTATATAAATTTTCCCTCTAATGGAAAATCTGAAGATTATTATAATACAAAAATCTGGAAAAAAATGGGAATATCGTGCCATCAGTCTAATACTTCCATTTTTTCACTCTATGGTGTTTGAAAAAATTTTACTGAAGAAACTCTAACCCCTGTTTGATGAAAATGAAACCTTCCCGGCTTACCAGTTTGGGTTTTGCCAAGGACACGTCCACATCACCCTCTTCCGGAGAAAAGGAACCTATCCAAATAACATTTAAAACCAGCTAATCCCTCAGTCCGAAGAGGTCAAGAATCTGGGTAAGTGACTGAATGTGAGAATTGAATAATTGAAACTATAAAAATACAAAGACATGAATTAGGATATTTTAGTGTAAGAATCGCCTTAAGGGGTAATGACACTCTAGAACAGGGGTGGGCAACCTTTTGTATAACAGGGGCCAGAATAATATTTACGTTTCGTCCGCGGGCCTTAGTATAGTTCAATGAATATCTTTAGCTTCGACGTAAGATTTATATACACCTACACCTCCAAATTTGTTTATGCTATTTGGATAACACATAATCTATATATATAAAAATGGATGTATGTATGTATGTTCCCTATAGACTCCTAAACCGTTTGACCGATCGGAACCAAATTTGGCAGTTATTATGTAGGTCCCTGCGCATGTTTTTGTATTGAAATAGTGCAAAAATTCGCAAAGGAAAAGAAAGTTGATTTTGAGTAGCCTGCCTTCCTTTAAGGAATCTCGATAATCCATTCATGCGCGTCCCCATGGGACGCGCATGAATGGATTATCGAGATTCCTTAAAGGAAGGAAGGCAGGCTACTCAAAATCAACTTAAAAACAATAATGAATGCTGTCAAGCTGTCAAGCTGTCAAGCTGTCAACCGATCGACAATGCAAATACGCGTGCAGGTGCTTTACGTTTCTATTTGACCAATCTTAACCAAATTTGGGTGTAGAAGTTACTACGATATTTAAAACGCTACGAAAAACATAGGCTACTTTAGAACCTTGTAGTGAGGCCGAAGGCCGAACAACCACATCCGACACGGTCTAGATGGCTAAAGGCGGCCGGTAGGCCGACTGTGCCACACAGTTATTTTAATAATACGCGAAAACTTAATTCGCGTTAAAGGGAATTTTGCCTCGCGTATAAAAAATTCAGGTATCAAAATCTAATTCGCGTTATTCTGAATTCGCGTACATCGAACTCGCGTACATGGAGGGTCTAGTGTACTTTTCGATTTACTTTTTACAATACTTTTTAATTTAATTTAAATAAGACGAATTATATCGAAAATTAAACTGTAGATCTCTCCTTTTTCCTTATGTTAGGTACTAACCTAATCCTTTTCTTTAAAATTTTTGTTTTTGAAAATATTTATTTATTATTTCTTCTAAAGATCTCGCGGGCCGGATTAGAACTTTACGCGGACCGGAGTTGGCCCGCGGGCCGGAGGTTGCCCACCGTTGCTATAGAAGACACAAAAATAGCATAATTATTTTAACAATTTTTTATGGCGCTATAGTAAATGCAATAGAAAATCTGTTTAAAGCGGTTTATTGTACATATTTTATAGAATAGTTTATAATTATTTTTTTAAATTTTTTTACAAAATGGCAGCGTCACATCCCAGCAAAGGAAACCTCTCTTTACAAATAGCGTTCCGCGGCCGGCAAGATTTCTCCGCCAATTTTTGATCTAGAACAAAAAACAAAAAATTTTTCAGTTCTATATAAGATTATCTAGAGAAGTAAGTACGTACCGAAATTAAAAAAATATTGATTTTTGTAAAAATAGCGCACGATTAATTTCAAATTTCTATTTTTGATCAAAAATTACGTGAAAAATTGTTTATAACAAGGAAAGTTTACAATTTAGCGCCAAATCCGTACGTACTTCCCTAGATAATGTAATTTTATAGCTACAGTTAAAATATCTAGCAAATCGATTAAAATCTGTAAAATTTATGTTGCCGGCCAATTGAGAAATTGTCATTTTTAGATAGAGCGTTTTAAAGTTTTACATAGCATTATTGAATGAAATTTTTGTATTTACCTCTAATCTGCAATACCTGCACCATACAATTGGCCTTCTAGGTTAATATGCTGCTCTTCTTCTGCCTTTCTGGCTGATTTTAACGAAAGCCGAGCCTCTTTTGCAGCGTCAGACAGCGATTGCTCCGAGAACTTAATGCGGCGTGCATCGGCTTCCGCACAGAAATTAAAGCAATTGGGCCCGATTGTCATACCCAATACCTTCATAATTTTTAAAAGGCTACACATACCATCATTAAATCGACACCCCCAAGGAACAAAGCCGTAACTCCAGTTACGACAAATTTGAGTTATAACTACCACTGTAATCCTGACAAAAATATCTTTCTTTTGGTAAAAAAAATTTTAATTTACGACAAATATTTACAGAGATAATCAGTGGAACAAAGTTGTAACTCAGCGTTTTTATCGCTTTTTTTAACTTTTTGAAACTTTCAATTGGCTCTCCTGCAAAATAGGTAAAAATGAGTTACGGCTTTGTTCCTTGGGGGTGTCGAAATGTACATACAGCTATTCGCGATTTCGATTAAGGAAAATCACGTGACCAAATATTCAAAATGGCCGCTTAAAACGGGTAGTTCTATGTTTTGCCATCATAAGCAAGGTTATTATATGCACATTAACGGGTTCAGAAACGTGTTGTGGTTTGTTTATTATACTTGTTTGTGTTTAAATATCTAAATATCAATAAACGATTAACAATAAACAATATTTTGAAATTCTGTGGGAGTTCTGAGGCTAGAAACTTTTGGTGAGGGTGAAGCTTTGGCAAACGCTAAGCACGTTGTGTTGTGTGGGAAAACGCCTAGTAACGACGGATTCCATCATATTTATAGCTTAGTTTTACAAACTACAGCTTTGTCTGCACCGCCTCATGAGCTATCAGGGCTAATTGACAAAAGAAGCTTGTTGACACAACCATGTATTTTGTAGGCTCCTTTCCCATTTTGAAGCTTTTCATCCACGCTTTTCTGCTATCAATTACTTCCACCTCACCCAACGGATTTGTCCATTTCACTTTGAATTTTCGTTTCATGGGAAACTTGTGGAAACTAAGGTCAGAATTCTTTCTAGCACTAGAATTACATCCGTGAACACAACAAAACGCTCTTGATTTTGATTTACCTGTATTCATTTTGTCGTTTGCCTAATAACAAATTAATTTCGAAGGAATTTTCAAACACAATCACTTAAAAGCAGTATTTAACGTTAATACCGGCTATAAACATGCACTAGATGTACATGTAAACTTATGACAATGCCCGTTTTAGCGAGTTAACATTTCTGCCGCCAGACGTCGCTTCACTTAGCTGTAATCGCGAATTGTTGCTGCTATATCGATGATAACTTTGCCACTTGAAACAGCATTCGGAGCTTTCGAAATGCAAAATTGCAACCGGATGTAAATAAAGCCATAAAAATTTTTAAAAAATTTGATTTTTTCACGTACATATTTCGTCGCCTCAGAACCAGAGTATTCTATCTCCATTTTTTTGATAAATTGAGTTATTTATGCCATTTTATTCTATGTTCATTTCTCTACAGTATAATGCAATAAAAATTGCCAAAATGTGTATTATTACCGTTAATTCAAAGAGGCAATTTTATTCTATATCCATTAACCATGCTAATATTTAGAACCAGAGTATTCTATATCCAAGCGACCAATAAGCTTACAGTAAGTGCTTGGACATAGAATAACCTGATCCCAACGTTATCACTGCATAATAATAATTATGCAGAAAAGCCAATATATTTATATTACTGGCGCCATTCTCTTTACGTTCAAGAATAGGTTGGTGCTTGTGCCCATTTGCAGTGCAATACATTATCATCTGTGATGTGATATTTTTGATTTCGTAGAATTCAAAAATATGTCAAAATAATATACCTTATATATAACTTGAGTTATATAACAAATAAATAGATATAAAAATAAAAATAAAGGGATATAACTTGTAGAGTTAGAGAATTTTTAATAGTCTATAGAGAATTTTATGTTCTTCAACTTTGCTTAATGGTAATTTTTCGTAAAAGTAGAAATAAGTGAGCTATAGGCGAAAAACCGCACTTAGGGGACTAAAATCTTCATTTGGGGGGAAACGCCGGCTTGGGATTTTTATAAGACATTTTGGGGGTTTATTAGAACACTTCAATATACATCTTTGCCAAATTTCGGCTTGCCCAGACCTTCTGTAAGCTCAAACCAAAATTTCGGTTTCGTTACTTGGAAGATACTATAACTTGGGCAAATTTTGAAAAAATCTATTTTTCTCTTCATTTTCCAACCTTGGCCACAATTTCAATTAATTTATTATTAAAAGCATTTCCTGTGCCTGAAAACATTTCTCTCCCTGCAACGAATCAATATTGTGCCATTTTAAGGGTGGGTCGTGTTTTCGATCAATAATTTAAGTATTAGTGTGCCATGGAAAAATATGAAAAAAAACTATTTTATAGAGAATTTTATGCTCTTCAATAATTATGGTCTGATCATAATTTTCCATACAAGCATAAATAAGCGAGTTATCGGCAAAAAATCGCGTTGGGGGAGTTAAAGCCCCCGATTGTGGGGGACGCCGGCGTGGGATTTTATGGGATTTTTGGGAGGTTCATTAGAACACTCCAATATACATCTCTGCCAAAATTCAGCTTGCCCGGATTTTTTGCAAATTAAAAAAATTCCTTGCCTGGACTATGATGCTAGTTTTGTTTCGTTTTGTTTTGTTAACCAAATAGGTGTTTTTTGTATTTAAACATGTAGTTAATATACAAATAAAATTAAATAATATCGAAAAATATTTTATTTAAAAACTATACAATAGTTATAAACCAAAATGTTGGACATAGAATAAAATGACTTCAGAAAAATTTGTTATCGCGTGCAAATTTATTCTATCTCCGTTTTTCTTCTTTTTTTAATTTGAATTAATTTAAATTTTATAATTAAAATTTGTAAACTAACCACGAAAAGCGACTTGTGGGGTTATCTGTTATTAACTTTTTCAATTGAAATTATGTCTAAATATCCTAATGAAGAATGAGGCAATAGAGAAACTTTAAACAGCTGTACTGTAAAATTTATAAAAATGGAGATAGAATACTCTGATTCTGACGCGACGATTTATTTAGAATTTTTAAAAGTAATAAAGATGCACTTTGGTTTATTATCGTTTTTATGATAGTTGTCATGGTCTAGCATCATAAACTTGGGTAGTTTATTGCCTACTTCCTAATGCACTTTAAAGGCCTATAGTTCCGAAAATATTCGGAATATCGATATGAAATTTTAACACATAAATTTTAAGATACTGAACTATTAATTAATGCAAAAAAAAATTTTTGCTTTTTTTAAAAATCCTAGTGTCATTACCCCTTAATATAATTTTAAACGGGCGAGTCATCTATTAACCATTCGCAGAGTTAACGTGACGTTAGTAGTTAACATGCCAAAAATATATCAAAATGAATTTTTATATAAATAAGTTTCGCCAATTTGGTGGATTGTACAGATTAGTGTTAAATAATAAACATTTTACGTTAAATTATCACCACGCGATACCAAAAAGTAAGGTTTCAAATTATGGCAACTATTTGAAGTTAGGTTATATTAGCAAATTTAAAAATGAAACTGCAATTAAATGTGTGCTGGCTCTAAATGTGTTAAGTTGGTTGGGGTTTTCTGAAGAAGATGACGAGAAAGAGTCCGAGCTAATTGTGACGCTGAAACGTTCTATATTGGCTACTAGAAGGGAAGAGTACGAAAAAGCTGAACGGTTGTTGCATTTGGCTTTACGGATAGCCCAGCAGCAGCAAAGTGAACAAGGTATTACGTACTGTTACGATTTGATGGCGAATGTTGCGTTTGGCCGGAGAGAGCTGGATAAAGCAGAGAAATTATTTGTAAGCGTATTGCAGAGATTGCTAAGTAAAGGTACTAGTCAAGATGATTTAAAAGTAAGTAAGAAAAGAAGAGAGAGAATTTTTAACAACGTTGTTTCGTTTTAGGTCGTGCACATAAGTTTGAAACTGGCCCGGATTTGTCATCTAAAGGCTGATAGTGAGAAGGCCGAGATTGGATACGAATGGTGTTTAAATCAAGTTAAAGATAAAACGGATGCTGAAAGTAAATTATTATACGGTGTGATACAGGATTGGTATGCACAATTTTTACTGGATACGGGGGCAGTAAGTAAATCTTTGACTCACTTAACCGAGGCTTACCGAGTGTATTCAGAAGTTAGAGGTAGAAATTGTGAGCAAAGTATGCTTTTACTTAACGACTTAGGAATTACAAATTGGAGGGCTGGTGAAATTCAAAATGCTGAAAATTGTCTGGTGGAAGCCGTTTCAATTGGAAGGAAATTGGAAGACCAAACTCATGTTGGTGTTGTGCATGCTAATTTGGGACTGGTTTATCTTGAAAGAGGAGTGGTAAAGGAAGCCGAAAGTAATTGTAATGAGGCTTTAAAGTTAGGGAAACGGCATGAGAATACAGAATCTCTCATGCAGGCAAATTATTGTATAGAACAAATTCAAGAATTTTTTAAGGCAGAGAAAAATATAAATTATGATTCTTAGTTTGGTTTCCTTTAAAATTAGATAGTTTTACAAAAACCTAAGTAAATCCTGAAATATTTTAATTTTAGCAAACTGTGAGTTGATATACGTAATGTTTATATAGAGTTACCATTTGTCACGGACATGGTTCCCACTCTTTTGGAATACCTGGTAAAGTTGGGAACTTATGAATGAAAACTCGGCGAATTTTGATTTCCAAGTCAGGAAAAATTCTTTAAAACTTACAAAAATATATATAATTTTTTTAAATTTCAAATTTAAAAAAACAGGAAATATTTTCAATATAAATCAGGGAAAAATCAGGAAAATCCTTGACAGTACAAGGCTAAAAACATTTTTTGAAAAATATGGAATATTCTGTTCACAATAATTATCCTTGTTGTCTTTATTTCGTAAACAAATTTTTATTGTTTATTAAAATTTTTTTTAATCTAATTATTTATCAGGACGGACATCCTGTTATTTCTCAACTAAATATGGATTAATTAAATCATTTATATATTATGTGGAGCATTCCATATCAAATTAGCAGTCCTACTTTGCAAGTTTTGATTTAATGATTTTTTTTATCTTTTAGTATCTATTGAAATCAATTTATTGTGTTTTTTTTCCAGAATTTTATCTCCGCTATTAATGAGATATGAATTTTTTTTAAATATTCACAAGTTTTTTCAAAAACCTATAACTTATGAAAAATTGCAATATCCAAGAGAAATAGGGAATCATTTTGATTTGTTTCGGAACATCCTTTCATTAAAAATTATTAGAAGCGTATTTGACCTCATATTTTCATGTTTTAGATAATATTATTTTAAACCCATATGTAATTGATTTTTTTTTAGAGAAGAATTGTTTTCCTTTCTACGAATTTTAAGCCATAATAATTTTTAAAAAATTAATGAATAGGGTCGGGTGCAATAACTAGCCCCGGCCAAAAAAAATTTTCGTGTGCTACACACTAAAGAACATGGTTAATATAGTCTATAGAAAAATTATTTTGCCTGAAAACTTGAAAAATAACCCTTATTTCGAATGTTTATATATGTATATACCGGGTGACCGGCCGAAAACTGAACATAGGGAAATAACATGGGAAATTAATTTTTTCTAAATTCCTGCTTCCCATTATAACTTATATGTTATAACAGATAATGTTGACAGATTAAAATTAATTTTGTTAACAATGAAGTGGTCTGTTGAAGAAAAAGTTTTCATGGTAAAATATTATTACAGCGGTAATAGTTTACGCCAAATACGTGACTTATTTTCTGTTAAATTTAATAATAGCCAAATTCCATCAATATCGGCCATACAGAATATAATTAAGAAATTTGAAGACACTGGCAATACTTCGACAAATTTAAATAAAGGTATTAACCAAAATTGAGGTGAGCGAATGGCTGAAATGCTAGCGTGTTCGCTTTCAAGCCAATATTCACGGGTTCAAACCCTGTGAGGTGCTATCTATAGAAGAAATTTTCGCTCACCAAATGTCTATCTGCTGGCCCCAGATAACATTATTTATGGCTAAAAAACTTCCCTGATGGAGTAGGCGGTGTAAAAATCGTCTATTCCCGTGGTTCGGAATCCACGTTAAGCTGTAGGTCCTCTGTGCTCGTCACACATTTTCAACACGCAACGAGCAGAGGCAGGGAGGTATCGGGAAAATGTCGCAAGACGTTCATAACCGAATATACAATACAATTAACCAAAATTATTATTTGAAGTTGTCTTATTATTATTTTTTAAATAGGATATCAGAGAAACAACCATGAATTGGAAGAAACTATATTAGGTTTAATTTCTGCGAATCCAAATGCAAGCATTAGATCCATTGCAGCTGAGTGTAATGTTGGTAGAGAAAATGTTCGAACAATTTTAAAAAAGCACAAGTACCATCCTTTTAAATATCAATGTCATCAGAAATATTTTTGTTTGACGAAGAATCCAGGCTTGTATTTTGTGAGAAAATGCAAGAACGTGCTAACAGAAACCGAAACTTTCTGAAACAAATATGTTTTACAGACGAATGTACATTTACATTAAACAATGAGCCAAATGTACAAAACCATCGCTATTGGGCTACTTATACAAAATCCGAGACTAAATTTAATGACCGGCTCACAATATCCTCAAAAAATTAATATTTGGGCTGGCATTTATAATAACCGTGTTCTTGGTCCATTTGAAATACTTGGAAATTTAAATTCAGATATGTATTTAGATCTTCTTATAAATAATATTGGTCCTGCGTTAGACGAAATAGCTTCTGAACACCATGAGGTCTGGTTTCAGCAAGACGGTTGTCCAGCACATTTTGGGGTAAACGTTAGAGATTATTTAAACCAAGCATATCCAAATCGATGGATTGGTCGTGGTGGTGCTATAAACTGGCCAGCCCGATCTCCTGATCTGGCACTGTGTGACTTCTTTTTGTGGGGTCATATTAAAAGCAAAATTTATAAAACTCGTCACCCAAATATTGATTCTTTGAGGAACGCGATCTTTGCAGAATGCAATCAAATTTCTGCTAGACAGCTAGCAAATGTAAGAGAATCATTTTATAATAGATTGGGTTACTGTTTAGTGCAGAATGGAGGGTTATTCGAATACTTGTTATAATATTATTATTATTTGGTTACTTTCGTTCAGTATTTAATAATCCAATTGATATTTTTCTTATTCTTGGGTTTTGTTGACTAAATAAAACTACTTTTAACTTTTAATATTGGTCAACTTGTTATAATAAAATAATATTCAAATTGCGTTCTTATTATTTTTAAAATAAAAACAAATTTAAAAAGTTTAAAAACAATAGTAATGCGGCACATTAGACGTAATGCAACGACCCAGCCCGCTAATATTTTTTTAAGAAGCGCTATTTCTTAATTTTACTATCGACTTTTTAACAATAATTTAAAAAACAAAATATTAAGTGTTTGGTATCTTTAGGCGCGGAAAAAAAATATCTTTAATTTGGTATTTTTTTTATTCATATCAGTTATAATGGGAAGCAGGAATTTAGAAAAAATCAATTTCCCTTGTTATTTCCCTATGTTCAGTTTTCGGCCGGTCACCCGGTATATAATACGGATTTTTTTCTTTTTTGTTACGGTTAGTACCGCTTCTCCGTCCCTAGTTTCCATATTCTTCTCTATTCTGACATGCATCTTCTTCGAGACCTCGAGCTTGCATCCCCTCACTTATTTTGTCTCTCCAGCTCCTTCGTGCTCGTCCTCTCTTTCTTCTCTCTGGTGGAATCCATTCTAAAATCCTTCTAGGCCATCTATCCTCGTCCATTCTTTTCACGTGTCCGAACCACACCAATTGTCTCCACCCCATTTCCTTTACGATGTTACCCTCAACCTCCATACTTGCTCTAATTACCTCGTTTCTTACTCTCTCCATGCGAGATCTTCTACAGCTCCTTCTCAAGAAATCCATTTCCGTGGCTAAAAGCTTTCCTTTATTAACTTTACTCACGTCCCAGACTTCTGCCCCGTACAATGTTATGCTTTGGACTGTACTAAACTCAACTATTATAAATTGAAAATCCCACCGCTGACTTCCAGATGTACTAAACGCCGAACGATGGTTTTAATAATTCCACCTCTGATCCGTCAAATGTATTTTACTTACTTATGGGTTAACTTTCGGTTAACCCATAACCGGCAAACCCGGAGACGGTCGTAGCTTTGGCAGTTAAGTGCGTCTACTGCTAATGCGAAACGCTCGGATCGAATCCGGGCAGGGTAAGAACTTTATTCTAGCCGTCTCTCCTCGGAAGGCAATGGCAAACCACCGAGGTAATTTGCCAAGAGCGCCCATCTCAACATGAAGTGTATTACACTTCCCGTGGTTCGGAGCCCACGTTAAACAAGTAGGTCCTCTATGTATGTGAAATCACTTAGAACGCACATCACATGCATAGAAAGAGATGGGTCACGACGTTCGGAAACGAACAATACGACTAAGAAGAATGGGTTAACTTTAATTAACCCCTTCTTCTAATTAGCGCTGCCACCAGGATTGTCTGTTTGCTATCCAATGGAATTTGATAGCGAGCCGATAATCCAAAACTCGAACAGTTACTTACTTAAGGATTCTTTATGATTGGTAAACGTGTGAATTTGCGGAAGGCTTCCTCGTAGACGCAGGATATTTATGACAAACAATTAACTACACTGAATATAAACGTATTTGTTTATAAGAAAAGATTTCAATTTTAAAAATAACTGGTTTATTAAGTATTAATATTAAACAATAATAAAAACAAAAAAAACAAAGCAATTGGTTCTACAAACATATGTAATGTTAATAAACTAGAACTAATTTAATTAAGTAATTGAGGTTTGTATTTGACGAGAGACAGTAGGATAAAACTTAATCTTTTTACAAATTTACCTTCATTTATATTCTTTTGGTCAAAATTTGGACAGCTTTATTGGCCCTTGGTGATTCGAAGATTAATTGATGAGTAAATATTTATTTGAACTTGTATTTATTTATATATTAACGAACTCGCGAATAATTTATTTAACCCGTTGTAAAACTAATTTAATTTAATAAAAATTATAAAAATTGTTAACACTTCAATAAAAAAAAAAGGAGCTAAGTTTATTAGTTAGCTCGAATTAACACTTAGTTGATAATTGATTTACTTGAGTTAAAAACTTGATCGAATTTCTTTAATTTAATAGATGACCGAATTTATGAACCCCATGCCAGGAGACCGGCTTGGCCCATTCCCCGTATAAAACGCGCCCGTTCCCGAAGAGGACTGCGTATCTGACTGGTGAATACTAACTGAATTTTTAGTCATCATCCCTATTTATTAGCTTTCTAATTTCATTGGTAGTGGGGTTGAAATATGTGATTTAACAAATGAAATGCCACTCTTTGAGATTGTGTTATAGACTATTTTACTTTTTACCAGGGGTGTCCTTTTTGGGACCTCACACTAAGTTTATCAGTTTTAAGAAATCTCTTATTTTTAAACACCGGAGGATGTGCCCTTGCTATCCCTAAAGCTTTTATTTTCATGTTCTTATATTTAAGGGTAGCTATTAATTGTAATATCTGTCAATTTTAATATTGCACTAATTGCTTTTTGCTTTTAAAGTTTGGTGTTCCTTATTATTATATTGACTTTTCACATGTTCCATGTGTGAGATAAAATCATTTAATAGTTTTTGGTCTAGACTCTAGACTGATGGAAGAATTTTACTTATTCTACTGTCTCTTTGTTTAACATACATTGACCACCCACGCGTCAATTCCATAGACGTATCCTTAAGGGTAATTGATTATTATTATATACTAATATGTTTAAATAATTATGGACAATTTAATCCTTCTAATGAATAATAATTATAACCTAATTTATAAGTAACATGATTTAACATATAAATTCAGCTTTACTAGTTACAATTTCCGGGGTCGGTATATATTTAATTAAGAATTAATTTACGCGGGTTGTTACAGGACTATGCTATTATAGAGTTTCTTTTTTGTTTCTCTTTTTATGGTTTTGTCCCATAGCAATGAATTTAAAGATCTTATAACGCTTCTGCCTTTATTTATCCTTTGATTGATTTCCTCGCCGCTGTTTCCTTGTTTGTTAAAAATTACACCAAGATATTTACATTTATCCACTCCTTTAATAGTGTTCGCTTCGAGAGGTAAGTCACTTTGGTCGTTATTCCCCACTATTAGGTATTCACATTTTTTCATATTCATGTTCAAACCCGCACTCTTATAGTCTTCTTCTAACTTTCGTACCATATATCCCAAATCGTCTTCATCTTTTGCTATTACTACCTGATCGTCTACGTAGTACAAGGTGTGCAGTCTGTGTTCTCCGCCTACTTGTAGTCCCATTGTTCTACATTTTTTTGTCCACCCATTCAGGGTTCTGTCAAGGTAGATCTTAAATAAAGTTGTAGATAGGCTGCATCCTTGTCTGAGGCCCTTTGTGGTAGAGAAACTGTTTGTTATGCTGTTACCAGTCTTCACCTGTGCTGTGTTGTTTTCGTAGTATTTTTTACTGGCATTAATTAAGTCTCGGTTGATGTTTAGATTTTCCATTTCTTTCCATAGTCTTGATGTTGGCACACTGTCGTATGCCTTTTCTAAATCTATGAGGGCTATATGGGTTTCTTTATTTCGTTGGGTTCGTTTTTCAAGTGCTATTTTTAGGGTGAATATGTTGTCAATTGTAGATCGTCCTGCCCGGAAGCCCGATTGTTCTTCCGGTTGTCTCGTTTTTATTTCGTTTTCTATTTGGTTTCTTAATATTCTGGAATACATCCTACCTATTGTGGGGATTACGGCTATTCCTCGATAAGTTTTTGGGTCATCTCGAGGTCCTTTTTTGTGAATTGGTGAGATATACGATGTTTTCCATTCTTCTGGAGTATTTTCGCCGTTGAGGCATCTTTCGAACAGCTTTCTTAACATTTCCGCAAATATTTTTGGACCCTTTTTTATTAGTTCTGGGTATACGCCTCCTGGCCCTGGGGCTCGTTTTGACTTGGTGTTTTTTATGACTTCTTTCACGTTTAATATATCTAATTTTAATTTACCACTGTATGTTACATTAGTTTCTTCAACTTTAAACTGTCGTCGTTTTTCTTGTAGTAGATCTCTGAAATATGCTTCCCATTCACTACTAGCCTACTAGTTATGATGTTTAGATTAATTCCGACTTTGTTATTTGTTCTCATGGATTTAACTGTTTTTCAAGCCTCAGAACTTTTGGCACCCCCAATATAACTATCAATATATTCACACCTTTTGATCCATGCGTTTTTCTTTTTTATTACTTCTTGTTTAACTTTTCTATTAGCTCTTCTATATATTTCTTTACTTTTGACATCGTTGTTCTGAAGACTTTTTAAATACAGCACTTTCTTTTCTTTGATATCTTTTTCAATTTCGTAATCCCACCAATATGGTTTTTATTCTCTACATACGTTCCAAGAGCTTCTTGTGCGGCGTCATGTATACATGCTTTTATATGTTCGTATTCCTCTTCGGTCGTTCTTGCTTTTTGAGTCAGCTTTTCTTCCAATCTTCTTTTATACAGATTAGTTGTGCTTTCGTAATACATACTTTCCAAATTATATCGTGGTATCTTTACTCTCTTACTCCCAATATTACAATTCTCTGTCACCTTGTTATTAACTGTTACGTATGGAATGTATATTTTTGATGTTACTAAGCAGTCGTCTGAGCCACAATCTGCACCTCGGCTAGCTTTGACGTCGTGCACCTTTATACCTGATCTTTGCCTTATTATAAGGTAATCGATAATTGATTTTAGATTTCTAGTATGTTGATACCATGTGTATTTGTGTATATCTTTATGTGCATAGAAGGTATTTGCTATCTTTAGATTGTATTGCTCGCATATATTTCTCAGCCTTTCCCCGTTGTTGTTCAGATTTTTCTCTCCATGTAGTCTGACTCCTCACCTTTGACCTGTTCGACGAGGGTGGCCCTACCAGCAGCTACGCTGCTGTCGACATAGCTCTCAGGATCATCAGAGTACTCAAGCCCCCCCACCCGACTAGAAAGTCTTCTGCAAGGTGGAGATACTACGGGGGAGTCGAATTTTTAAAGTTCGTAAATTTAGCATTGAAAACTGGCGAATAGGCCACGCCCCCATGCAATTTTACGAATATTGGGGTAATTTCGGGACTTTATGTTTCGGTCCGAATGTGCCTCTAACGCCGTTGCGGACATGAAGATTAAAAAAAGTGAGAAAATCGGAAACATTCTTACCAGGGGCTACAAGTCGCGTAGCGTCAGGCTCACCTACTGGCATCGGGGTCCCCTGTCGGAATGAGTGAAATTTTTTCGCTCGGAAATTGATTTTTTCTTTGAGATTCGGATAGCTGGGGGTGTGATTGGTAGATTTAGTAAAAAATATTAGCAAAAAAATCGAAAATTACCCGTGTATTAACGAAAAAGTGAAAAAATTTAATTTTTTTTTTCGATTTTTGAGGTGTTCATTAAATGTTTGGGGTGGATTCGAGACTCGTCCGGCTGTGCGCATCGAGAAACCCAAGCCTGGGGTGCGCCATCCATCAAGAAAACCGGGATCTTAGAGAACCTTGAAATAGCATTAAAAAGTATAGTCGCGGTAATCGGCAGTTACCTTTTACGTTTCACCCCCAAAATATCGAATAAAACAAAAAATAATGACAAAATAGTAACCTTTCGTGCATGTTACGCTTACGAGTGGTGTCGTGCATCTGCCGGAGCGAAAATTTCTAAGTGTTAGGGTATACCTTTCTGCACGGACTGTCAACAAAATGGGTGAGATTCCACAAATCGCACTCCCGCGCGTCACTGAATAGTGTAAAATTAGCTAAGTTCAAATTCGATTTATTCAAAAGTTTGACCCGCGCTTTCAGGCAAAATATTTTAACAATTTACTATATTAACCATGTTCTTTAGTGTAGAACACACGAAATTTTGATTTGAGTGGGGCTAGTTATGGCACCCTAGCCAATGAATAAATTTTGAATATGACAATGGGGGGAGGGGTGTTGAAAAGTCGGAAAAAATGTATTACATTACATACCTCTTCTTAAATCCTTCATCATCACTTCTTAAATTCTTCTCCATACGGCCCTGATTTCTTTACATGTACTTGAAAATCGCTAAATTATCTTTTAATTTAAATTCTGGTAAATTTTCTACAAGGCCCATTTCCGATTCCTTCGTACCAATTGTTCCGGTTTGAATTATTCTTTTTAATTCATATAAGGGCCATTTTCGATTTCGTTCATCGCCATTATTATCCTATAATCTCATATAGGATAAGAAAAAATGCTTTCATAAAGGGGGCGTAAAATAGTGCTTGAAATTGAGTGACGTAATTTATGAACGATCCTTTAAGAAAAATGACCAATAGATGCCATTGCAATTTGCCGCCCTCACGAAGGGGGGGGGGCATAGTTTGTACTACAAATATTAGCGAAAGCCAGTTATACCCAAAGAAAGAGCAAATTTTCCTCTATCAGAATAATATTGTATTCAATTGTTGACTTCATCAACAATTAAGAATTGCTGGTAAATCGCCCAACGGTTTACTGTATCTTTTGTTTTTAATTGAACTCCTTGCAGCTCAAATGGAAAATTATTAAAATTTCCATTTCTTTCAAAGTCAATTTTTCAAACACTCGATGAAGGGAGACGAGCGTATCCCACATACCCCACTTAGCAAGCAAGTATAATAGTTTTTTCGTATTTATTATGATTTTGCAGCGTTTAGAGTGAAAGTTTGCAGAAATTTGTTACTCAATCAATAATAGTTCGATTTAACTTGAACAACAAACTAATAAATTCCGTAATCACGTAGAAAAATATTTACATTGTGCAAATTTTTCGAGTTGGCACGTTAAAGGTTTATAATTAATTACAAATAACTTTATAATTATTATGGTTTAATGCCCATGGCTGGAGCCCACCCCTTTCAGCCGGGCCTGCTTAGTAGCTACTGGGTATCTCTTATCTATGGCTACTGCAGCAATAGTAGTAACCAGAGATAAGAGTACTTGGCTCTATATAGTGCACAATCAAGATGTTTCAATTATTTATTTAATGATTTTTTTCTCCCGTTTTGGCTTTTTACCTTATTTTGGAAATATATTTTTACCTCTAGGCTTCCAAAAATTTTTAGATTTATGTATCTATCAAATATTTTAGCATAAACATTTGCAATTTTCCATTATTAGAATAATTACCACCCAATTAGTTGATATTATTTTTGAAGTGATTTCCTCTTTTAAACTTAATTTCTTCCACCAATAAAATTCGAATAAAATTTGTGACAGTACATTTTTTATTATAAGTTACACATAAAAAATATAAGAGATTATGGAAAAACAGACTTTCATTAAAATAAATAACAAAAAAGTTATTCGTACTCTGCTATTTTTACCATCATATAAACCCCCACTAACATGGCACTAAGCTGCAGCAAAGTTTGTGTGATGCTTGGTTTTTCTTCTTCTAATAATTCGGGAATCACAGATACTAAAGCTATATAAATAAAACCTCCTGCCGTGAAGGGCAGGATCCAGTTCGTAGCCATTAAGCCGTCCTGAAAAGACAACGACAAAACAGTCCCAAGTAAAGCCCCCACAGCTGTCGTTAGCTGTAACAACATAGCTTTTTTGCGAGAAACACCCGACTGCACAAGAATAGCAAAATCGCCTATTTCGTGAGGAACTTCATGCAGTAAAATCGTAACAGTGGTAATAAAACCCACACTGTTTCCCGCTAAATACGACGCACCTATGGCTAAACCGTCTGTAAAATTATGACAAAAATCGGCAGCCAGATTTAAGTAACCGGCCACTTTAATTTTATTTGGAGCATCTTTAGTTTCTTCCTTAATTTTTTTTTTACCATCTTTACTCCCTTTGTCTTTCTCACTTGGAGGACTCTTTTTAGCGTGAGAATGTCCATGACCTCCCTTCATAAACCGGACGATTTTCTCGACAACTAAAAATACCACAATTCCAGAAAGCACACCCAAACCGACCGACATGTCGTGCGTATGTTCACCCCCATGATCGTGAGAATGCTCATGACCGTGATGGTGTCCTTCCACGTTCATAGTCGCATGTGGAATTAAATGTAAGAATGCGTCGCCCAAAAGTCCGCCCGACGCAAATGCCAGTAAAATTTTAAGTAAAGGTTGTTTTTGTTCCGTATTATCGAGAGGAACAATCCACAATATCACAACTGGAGCAGCACTTATCAACAAAGTCGAACCGATTGCATTAAGCCAAATGTCACTCTTTGTACTTTCGGGTATCTCTTTCTTTGGTTCCTCTTTGTGGAGATGCTCGTTAGCAGCACGAGAATATTTATAAGACGGAGGAGTATCGTCGTGATGGTGGTGATGATCGTGGTCATGGTCATGATCATGGTTGGAATGTGCTAGACAAATACCATTCAGCAAACACCACGCAAAAAATACACAAAGTAATTTAAAATCCATTTTGTTAAAATAAGTCCACGTATTCAGTTAATCATTTTCTTGTGCAAAATTTTAACCCGGCTTGAAAAAAACACTAACCAAAAGTATCAATTTGACAGTTCAACTGCAGTTCAACAACGACACGTCAGAAATATGCCAAACAGGTTATCTTGGGTTATCTTGTATTTAGAGCAGAGGCGGACTGGTTTGATTTTGCATGGGTGGCCTTTCCTAAAATTCAAGTTTTAAAGTCCTAAAATGGAAGTTTAATTAGAAATTAATTTCATTTCATTAGGTACTGTACTAAAACGACTGCAATACGGTCTGCAGGCCCCTTTTGTACTTCGAAACAAAAAGCTATTCGGAATTTATTCGTTTTTGAGTTTGAGTCAAGTTCTCGTTTCGATTATCTCTGAATCATTTTTGCATTAAATAAACAAAAAAATCTACGTCTAAACCTAGGTTTTTTTGTACAAAAATCAAAAAATTCAATGTTTTAACAGAATTTTATTTAGTTTAATTTTGCTGGGGCCTATTTTGGGCGTAGGATGTATATAAAAGTTAGATCCCTGTCCGCGTACATCTCTAAAACTCGCATAACAAAACCTCGTCGAACACAAATTTTGACGCATCCTATACAGTATGATTTGTACGAAAGAAACCATTACTGGGCAAAATAAAAGTGAGGTTATGTTTGTCGCTTGTTAGTTTGAAAAGCAAAACGATCTTGTGTGTGAAAATTTCCAAAATACATTAAAATGTCTGCTCGTTACGATCGTGCTATCACAGTATTCTCCCCAGATGGACATTTGTTACAAGTAGAGTACGCTCAAGAAGCCGTGCGAAAGGGCTCGACTGCGGTAAATTCTTCTGAATTATCACAATTTCAATTATTTTAATTGCATTATTTTGCAGGTCGGTGTTCGTGGTAAGGATGTTGTGGTATTGGGTGTCGAGAAAAAGTCAGTGGCCAAGTTGCAGGAAGAACGAACCGTACGTAAAATTTGCCTTTTAGATGATCATGTCGTGATGTCCTTCGCCGGCCTTACTGCCGACGCTAGGATCCTCATAAATCGTGCTCAAATCGAATGCCAATCTCATAAACTAACCGTTGAAGATCCTGTTACTTTGGAATACATCACCCGCTTCATCGCCAGCTTGAAACAAAAATACACCCAAAGTAACGGTCGACGACCATTCGGCATGTCGTGCCTTATCGGTGGATTCGATTACGACGGCTCTGCTCATTTATACCAAACCGAACCCTCCGGTATTTACTACGAATGGAAAGCTAACGCAACGGGACGTTCCGCTAAAACGGTACGCGAGTTTTTGGAGAAGTACTACACCGATGAAGAAGTTGCCAACGAACGTGGCACGGTTAAACTTGCCATTCGTGCTTTGCTCGAAGTGGTGCAGTCGGGACAAAAGAATTTAGAAATTGCCGTCATGAGAAGGGGTGAACCGTTGGTTATGCTTGACACTACTACCATAGCAGAATACGTAACTTTAATTGAAAAAGAGAAGGAAGAGGAGGCTGAGAAGAAGAAACAAAAGAAATGATTTTTAGTTAATTATTATTATCTAATTACTATTTTTATTGCTTTTTAAAATAAGAACTTGTCTTGTTTTTTCTATTTCTTTGAGCTATTTGGTAATAAAAATTTTAAAAGGTGTAATTTAATTTTATTGGCAGATGCCAAAATTAGGCAGGATCTTGAGGCTAAATTTTAGCAGGTAGAATGAAGTTTGCTTCTTACAAGAAATCTCGTTAAAAAATGTAAAGCATTCCTGATGTGAAGTAGTCTGATATTTTGTACTTCACATGTATAAAGTAGCTTTTTCAAAATGCACTACTATAAATGTGGATGGTCATTCAAAAAATATATCGGTTATGTCAAAAGAATTGCTTAAAAATCTTTTGAAAATGATGTATCAGGAAACGGGAATAAAAGGGGTCCTAGGTTCTAGTCATCTGTTCTATAAATAATAATTCAAAAAGAGTTATAAAAGCTGACCAAGGTGCTAGCAGTTAATCTTTGATTATTTGGTATTAGATTGGCAAACCTCATGGGAGTTTTAGAAACACCTTCCTCCATCACAGCGCAGGTCTAAACTCCTTCCCTTCGTGCGTGACTTAATCTTGTAAATTAGGGTCATTCCATCTCAAATCAACTGAAGAATTTACTCGACCCCCACCAAATTTGACGAAACTTGGTACACACCATCTTAGTAAGAAATAAAAAATACAAATTTCAGGATTTATCCAAAAAGGCATTCGTTTCCTTGTTTTAGTCCTTCAAAAAGTTGGTATGTAGACTTGTAGGAAAACAACTGTAACTTCATCCACAGTGGTCTAAAATTAAAAATGTTCTGGAAAGGTAAATGAACGCTCTATTGAAATATTCAACCACATTTTATATTTTCAACCCCTAACTGGATTAATTTTCTAATATTAACCCTATTTCTAAAAGGGTATTTTTATTTTGTTCATTTTTTAACTATTTTTTTATGCAATTGTGCTGAGCATGCATACCAAATTTTATCATAGGAATGGGTTCGGTTAATAAAAATAAATTAAGTATAGCGAGAAACAGACAAAAATCAGTTTTTCGCCGATTTCTCAAGTTTCTTTGAACTTGATGACAAAATAGTTTAATATAAAATTAAAGATAATAAAATTCTCTACAAAAAAACTTCAATACATATTTTTCGTCAGATTCGTATTAACATAACCGCTCAAAGTATAGATAAGTTGCGCGACCCCCGTTTTAGTTATTTAAAATGGTCGGAATCGATTTTCAATTATAGTCCAGGCAAGGAAGGTTTTTAGTATGCAAAAAATCCGGGCAAGCTGAATTTTGGCAGAGATATACCTTGGGGTGTTCTAATGAACCCCTCAAAAGTCCCATAAAATCCCACGCCGGCATCCCCCACAATCGGGGGTTTTAGCTCCCCCAACGCGATTTTTTGCCAATAACTCGCTTATTTATGCTTGTGTGAAAAATTATGATCAGACCATAATTGAAGAGCATAAAATTCTCTATAAAATAGTTTGCTTTTCATATTTTTCCATGGCACACTAATACTTAAATTATTGACCGAAAACACGACCCACCCTTAAAATGGCACAATATTGATTCGTTGCAGGGAGAGAAATGTTTTCGGGCATAGGAAATACTTTTAATAATAAATTAATTGAAATTGTGGCCAAGGATGGAAAATGAGGAGAAAAATAGATTTTTTCAAAAATTGCCCAAGTTATAGTATCTTCCAAGTAACGAAACCGAAATTTTGGTTTGAGCTTACAGAAGGTCCGGGCAAGCTGAAATTTGACAAAGATGTATATTGAAGTGTTCTAATAAACCCCCAAAAGGTCTCATAAAAATCCCAAGCCGGCGATCCCCCAAATGAGGATTTTAGACCCCTAGGTGCGGTTTTCGTCTATAACTCACGTATTTTTACTTTTATGAAAAATTACCTTATAAGGTATAACTTATAAAATAATACATAAATGATAGGTGATATTTATATAGTATATATTTTTCTCAATCTGCAATTGTCGCCCCAAAATAGAATTTAGTACACATGTTGACTATGTTAGGCCTAATAATATCTATTAATTTTTAGGGGAAAAAATAGACCCGTTTGGGGAGGGGGTGCAAAACTAACAATTAAAAAAATACTTGGGGATTTAATGGAGTAGTGAAGCGTCTCTAATAGCCTCTCCTACTCAATTCCTACTCGCACCTCCAAGATGGTAATCCCCGGCAACCTGCGGATTGTTCTCAGAGATCGGGTAACCAACCCTGGTGGATGAGAGGGATTCGCAGGGCTAACGCGAGAGGAAGCCTTCCTTCGGGTTGTGCAATGGGCTAGTAACCCATTCACGTAAAAAATATATATACTTACAGCACCCTAAATAGCCTCGGAATTAGATCGGGAATTACAAAGACAACCAATGCAAAGAAAAAGGACAAGAATTGGATTGCGGAAGAATTAAAAGTAGCTTGTTGGAATGTCAGATCTATAAAAAATAAAGAAGATGAGTTAGCAAGAATACTGGAGAAAAAAGATATCAATATAGCAGTAATATCTTAAACAAAGAAAAAATTACGGGGAAGCAAAGATGTTGGAAAATATGTGATGCTGTACAGCGGAGTAAACCTCAGTGAAAGAGCAAGCAAAGGCGTGGCAGTATTTATTGACGACAAATGGAAATCACAAATAAGAAGCTATGAATTCGTGAATGAAAGAATTATTACTGTCAGATTTGGAATAGATCGAGGAAACCTAACAATAATCGCAGTATATGCCCCAGAGAATGGTAAAACACAAGAGTCTGAAGAGATATACCATACCCTACAGAAAATAGTGACGAAATATAACCAATCAGACAATATCTTAATACTAGGAGACTTAAACGCAAGGGTAGGTAAACTAACTATTCCAAAAGTAGTAGGGCAATATGGCGAACAAATGGTAAATGAAAATGGCGAAATGCTGAGACAGTTCGCACTCTTTAATGAGCTTAAGATCACTAACACATTTTTCCGCAAGAAAGACATACATAAATATACATGGGCGGCAAGAGGATCTAGATCCATAATCGACTACGTTATAGCTAATAAGAAATTCGCCAAACAGATAATAGATGTGAGAGTCCATAGAGGATACGATATATACTCAGACCATTTCTTGGTAATAGGAAAAATAAACCTATATACAAGATGGAAAAAACCAAAACAACCCACGCCTATGAAAAATACTGAAAACGTGTACAAAATCTACCAACTAGAAAACGAGGATACGAGACTGCAATACCAAAATAAAATTAACAGTTTGGTGACTACCGTTTCAACAAGCAGCAATGTAGAAGAAGAATGGCAAAATATAAAAAATATAATTAACGAATCTGCCCTCTATACCCTCGGAACAAAGAAGAAATATAGAAAGAAAAAGGGTCTCGAGAAATGGACACCTGAGATTGAAAGTGCCGTGAAAGAGAAGAACAAAGCGTACAGAATATATCTAAATAACCCTACAGAAGACAACAAACAGAATTATACGAGACTTAGAAATCGTGCAAGAAACACTTGCAGGAAGGTACACCAGGAAGCATGGGACAGATTTGTAGAAAAGTTAGAGGAAGATGTTCATGGAAGACAAGCACTGGCGTATAAAACCATGAAAAGACTTAACCAAACAGAAAAAGATAATGCGCAACTCAACTGTATAGCAGAAGACGAATGGATCAAACATTATAAAGATCTATGGTTTGATGAGACAATTCCAAAAGATGAAAAACAAGTACCAAATCCATATGGATTGGATGATATATGCATGGAAGAGCTACAAGAAGCTCTGAGAGGAAGTAAGAATAGAAAGGCATGCGGATTGGATGGAATTAACGTAGAACTGTTCAAGTATGGAGGGTATTTATTGCATCTTAGACTGCTTCACTTATACAACATGTGCTGGAAGACTTTAGAAATCCCAAAACAATGGAAAATATCTAAAATTATACAACTGTTTAAAAAGGGAAAGCGTACCCAATGCGGTAACTATCGAGGAATTAGTCTGTTAAATAGCGGATACAAATTATACGCTAGAATAATAAATACCAGACTAAAAACAATTACCGAACACATTTTAGATGAAGAACAAATGGGTTTCAGGAAAGGAAGATCCACTACGGATGCAGTCTTTACCTTAAAACAGATAATAGAAAAAAGACGAGAATTCAATCAAGAAACTCACATCGCCTTTATAGACTTCGAGAAGGCATTCGATAATTTAATTCGGGAACTGCTCTGGGAAATAATGGAACAACATGGGTACCCACAACACCTAATAAAAGCAATCAGAAGTCTATACAACAACACTACAGTAGTTCTAGACTTGGGAGAAAAGCTTTCTCAAGAAATATTAATAAACAAAGGTGTCAAACAAGGATGCTGCCTTTCACCTACACTCTTCAACATATATATCGACCAAATTCTTAAAGAATGGAAAAAAATAATAACCTTCGGCATACAGTTGAATAACCTAACAACGCTAAAGCTAATTTTATACGCGGATGATACAGTAATTCTACAAAAAAACGAAGATGATCTCCAAAGAGCTATACATTCCCTATACCTTATATGCAAGAATTACAATGTCAAGATCTCAACCCGTAAAACGAAGACCATGGCTTTTAAAGGAAAACAACCAGTCAGAACAAAGATAGTTGTAGACGGAAACAGCATAGAACAAGTGCTACATTTTAGATATTTAGGATGCGATGTGTCTGTGGATAAAGACTACGACATCGACGACAAACTGACTAAGTTTGGACAAATCTGTGGAACAATACACAGATTTTTGAAGAATAAGACAAAAACAAACACACGCATTAAACTATATAAAACGATAGCTGTCCCAACACTAACATATGGAAGTGAGACATGGGTACCTACATCTAGAGATGCAAGTAAAATTCAAGCCAGTGAGATGAGATTCCTGAGAGCAACCAAGGGATGTACAAGAGAGGACAGGTTCAGAAACGACGACATCCGAGCGGAACTAAATGTAAACAAAATGCAAGACCAAATCAAGAGTAACAACAAAAGATGGAACGACCACATAGAAAGAATGTCAGAAGAAAGGCTACCAATAGCAGCCCGAAAGTATAAACCTAATGGAAAGAGATGCATAGGTCGGCCGAGGAAGAGATGGGTGCCGGAACAGGCAACAGAGCCTAATCCATGAAGCGAAGAAGAAAAAAATACTTGTTCCGGCAATCTAAACTAATCAAAATTATATATGATGTGGTAAACTTACATTCAGATAATAAATATTTATTATCTCATTCAATTAATTGAAAATCGATTCCGACCATTTTTACTAACTAAAACGGTGGTCGCGCAACTTATTTATACTTTGAGCGGTTATTGCTATGTTAATACGAATCTGACGAAAAATATGTATTGAAGTTCTTTTGTAGAGAATTTTATTATCTTTAATTTTATATGAAACTATTTTGTCATAAAGTTCAAAGAAACTTGAGAAATCGGGGGAAAACTGATTTTTGTCTGTTTCTCGCTATACTTAATTTATTTTTAGTAACCGAACTCATGCTCATCCCATGATGAAATTTGGTATGCATGCTCAGCACAACTGCACAAAAAAATAGTTAAAAAATGAACAAAATAAAAATACACGTTTAGAAATAGGAGTTGAAATAGGGTTAATATTAGAAAATTAATCCAGTTAGGGGTTGAAAAAATAAAATGGTGTTGAATATTTTAATAAAGCGTTCATTTACCTTTCCAGAACATTTTTAATTTTCGACCACTGTGGATGAAGTTACAGTCGTTTTCCTACAAGTCTACATACCAAGTTTTTGACTTTTTGAAGGACTAAAACAAGGAAACAAATGCCTTTTTGCACAAATGCTTAAAATTGTATTTTTTATTTCTTACTAGGATGGTGTGTACCAAGTTTCGTCAAATTTGGTGGGGGTCGAGTCAATTTTGCCTATTTTTCAGGTACCGGAATTGGGCCATATACTTTCTTCATTAAGGGCCAGTTTATCAATCTCCAAATAAACTTACCTATTAGATACATCTTCTATTTGACGCCTTTTAGTCCAATGAGCAAACGTCAAACCTCACTTACCTGTCAATGCCCTTTAGTTGAACTACAGAGAACGATGGCGTTGGGTAATTTGGGACTGTCCTATTTGTAGTGCAAGCAATACTGGATCTATCCAGTGCATTCTTTTTTTGTTTTAGCTTGCACAGGGAGGTGAGAATCTCATACGAGACACCAATTCATCAGAGCTGGTAGTGTGGAACTTCACTCACCCTTTTACCTGGGTGAGCACTGAGTTTCGGCATTACATTTGTCATATTCGGTGTCCTCGACTCACTGTGGCTTTCGTGAGTTGTCATCGTCACGTCCGGGTTTTTGTTTCCAAGTTTCTTCATGTTATTAGTCTTCAGTTAGCGAAGGCTTGTTCAGCGCGCTGCGCCTCTTCCTTTGTCTTCACAATATTGCTTAAGAAGCTTGCTATGATGTTCCACTTGTCTTGGCTCTCAAGTATAATGGCAATCATATTTTCTCTTCACAATATCTTCAGTTGCGGGAGTCCAGTTTTCTAAACTGATGAAGGTAGTGATTGAAACAACCGTGGCCGGCGAGCTCTCTGGAGACTAATTGTTGGACGTTGGGGATGAACTTGCTACTTTCTGTTGGTCTCGTCTGCGACCTCTTCGACGTACCTACTTCGCAGCTAGTAGAAGGTCAACGGTTGGTGTCAGATGCAATAACTAGCACTGCTTCGAGGGAGACCGTCCTATAGGCGCATGCCACTCTGATAGGCTCAGGATTTTGGCTCGGTTCCTGGCAATTCCCATTCCTTCCTGCCATACTGCGCGATCGTGCCGAACGTCCTCCTCTTTGTGGCATTGGGTCCCTCGATATTGGGCATCAGTCATACGATGGAAGTTGTCGCTGCTAATGCCCTAGTGGATACGACCTTGATATCCTTGGCATAATTAAAGTTCTTATCTAAGTATACGCCAAGGATGATGACCGAGTCCCTAAGCGTTATAGCAGACTGACTCAAATAAAGACTTTTCTTCTTCCTCTGACCACAACAGCCTCCGATTTCTCAGGGACCAGGGCGAGTCCTCTGCAGTTCAGACACAGTCTGGAGTGGGATCTAGCGCGTTCTATATGCCAAGTTAAACGCACATTGAATCTGTGATTGTTCTGCATTTTGGCATGGAAGAAAAAAAGAGGAAAGATCGGCGAAGAGGGTGCGGATCATGGCTTGCCCTTGCGCATGGAACTTTAAGATCACCTCGGGCCTCTTATCTAAAGATTTTCAAGCTGAGGGTTATACCTAATTTGCGGATTTGTGCGTTGTCGGTAGATCTCGAGCTTTCGTAGAAAGCTTACCCATCACGTGATGAATAAATTCTTGGATATTGTAACAACCCGCGTTTAATTCATTATTATTTATATATATTGCGATGTGCCGTTCCTCAAAGACGGGGCCACATGCAAATTTAAATAAATGTTGAATACAAAAAGTCTTTATATTTTTGAATTATTTCGGCTAGCTCAATTTTAAATGATTTTACTTTTATTTAGCATGAAATCTCTCAATCACAGTAGCAGGTTCCTCGAGGGTTGATTCTTTGCTTATACTGAAAAATAAAGGTGGACGGGAAATTCATTTCCAATGATACGCTCATGGAAATTTTAACGCAATTTGATTTATTAATCATCAAAAATAAATGAAAACACAAATCTTATAATTTTTGAAATTTAAATAAACAAACATGGACAATAAATACTTAAAAACTACGCGCAACCCCAAAGTTATTACGTGGCGTGAATTTTGTTTTTAAACGTTTAAATAATGCACTCGCGGCGTGATAAATTATGCAAGTTTGTCTTACCGAGCGCAGATATCGCAATTCTTCGCATCAACTCTTATTCTGGATCAACTTATCAAAGACGGCAGGAATTTCCAAAGTTTTTCTGTAACTCGCCTTTTTGCTCGTGACTGTGTTCTCCAATAACCCTTTTATATTAGTGATTGTACCAAACCACTTACCATCACTCTCCAAATTATCAAATGTAAGTATTGTAACAACCCGCATATTTGGCTAATTAAATTAATGGCTAATTAAATTAATGGCGGTTTTTAGCTAATTAATTTAAATACCTAATTAATTCAAATACCGATCTAGAAAATACGTTTTAAAGTAATTTCATCACCAACATAGATAATTGTAATTGAGATAATTAAATAGAGTTAATTTAAGAATACTCTATTTAATTTAATGAATAAAAATAACTATGTAGGATTTTAATTTTTAAATATCGATGCATGGGTTTATAAGCAGGAAACGATTTGTCAATACGTTAAGGGGCTCAAAGAATGCCGAGCACACAGCTGCACCGACGGCTACATAGTTAAAAGAAAGACCTACCACTTGTTCATGGAAAGATTAGTTTAAATCCATGCATATCAATAGATTTAACTTCACATTGCACTTATTTTGCATGTGAGAGGAAATGCTTTGTAAAGTTAATAGCTGCACCGCCCAAAAACTGCAGTGTTAATTTCACACCTCATTTGCTTAATGTTGGGAATATTCTGTATAAACCCTCAGTTCCAAGAAATTTTAAATATTGTATAATTCTGTAAAAGTCACACGATGGCCGAAGGCCCACCCAGGCAAAAGGAAATAAGTTTTGAAAACGATGAATTTTGGTCACATCCCCCTGGACGGGGCTGGACTAAGAATCAACAAGATTGGTTCTTTGACTAGCTTAAGGGAGGTGAATATGATAATCCAGTGGGAAATTGTTGATAAAAAATCACAACTTAGAAAAAATAAGTTAGTTGTCATCGGGAAGGGACCCGAAATAAATAAGTTCAATTGATACGCGAACCGGGGTTCGATTAAAATAAAATATACAGTGTTATTTTGAGTTTGATATTAAATTAAAAGTTAAAGTTGTTTGAATAAATTTTAGAGTCAATATTTAATTAAAAGTAGAAGTGATTTGAAATTGAATTGAATTAAATATTAAATGTTAATTTTGAGAACGGGCAGTACGAATTTAAAAGATTGAGTGTTTTATTGAAATAGTCAATAAGGTGAAAAAGAGAAATTTTGTTTAGCTTCCAAGCCTATTTCCTGGATTACATTGTGGACTTAGCAAACGGATTAATAAATTAACCAGGTATTTTGCACGTGTATTATTAAACTAAAACCCAGATATTTGTATAATTTGTATATTTTTGTAATTATTATATAATTTGCCAACTTTGTTTTGTGTACAAAGACTTTAATATATTTGGTTGTTATAAATAGTCAGTTTATTATTTATTGAAAATACGCAAGTGCTCGCATCGAGAAATTCCTTTACCTACGCTTCTAACAGGACAAAAGCTACCAATCGAAGAAGGAGTAAAAAGGGAGTTCCATCGAATAATCTCTCCCTAAATTATCAACCAACAATTGCAAGGTAATTTAAATTAAAAGATTTTCGTGGTGGCAGTGAAACAAATTAATTTAATTAAAATCAAATCATTAAAACCGCGTAGTCCGGTTTGCTTCATTGGTGACCAGCGGTGGGATTTCGGTAAAAAGCCTTTTCTAAGGTTAAAAAGGAATTTTCGACGCAAAACACTAGCGAGAAATTTCAATAAAAAGATTGCAGACTTCAGGTAAAAGGTTTTAAAGTAATAAATGAGTATACCTACGAAAGGAAAATACTGCAGTGGCGTAGCACTTTGAACGAGTCATTTAATTTTTAATTTTGTTTTCTCTTCGAATAAAATTGGCTGTTATTGAAATACACAAAACAATACAAAGTTAGATTTTCATAACAACTGTAGTTAGAGAAATTAACCTTTTGTTTTACAGGCATTTTAGTTGGGTTTATAATATTTGGAATTTTTTTTTTTTTGTGTGTTGCTTTGATTAATTGTTAAAATCACATATTTGAATTTCTTCTGAAATGACGAACATTCAGGAAGAAATAAATTTACCCTTTGACGACGATACAACGATGTCCGGTTCGGAGCAAAATCGACACGTTCGCGAGGCTTCACCTCCACCCGCGAGATTAATTTTACAATATCCAATGGGCGGCTTAAGTCAATTTATAAATTCAGTTGAGGCATTTGACGGAAGTGCGGATCCACTAGAGTATTTCGAGCTTTTGGAAATGCGGGCTTCAGCTGACAACGTGGATCACGCGACACTACTAAATATTTTAAAACTAAAATTAAAAGGGAGCGCGAGATGTTTCTACAAGTCAGATCCGGGCTTAATGGCACTAGATTTTGCACAATTCAGGGATAGATTACTGAAACAGTTTAAGCGTAGGGTTATACCTGGCGAGGCTATGGCGAAATTACATCGCTGTTTCCAACGCCAGGACGAGAAAGTTAGGGACTTTGCGATACGCCTTAGGCGATTAGGTGAAAAAGCGGCGCAAGAAGGAAATGATAAGGCGGCACCCGCGGAGATACCGGGTAGAATGGCTCAAATGAAAGAGACTATTCTGATTCAATTCAGGTTAGGGTTGAAACAGGAGTTACAAAGGGGCAGTGGCGTAGCGCTGATGAGTGAAGACAACCTAACAATAGATAGGGCGGTTCAGATAGCGGAATTTCAAGAGTTGAACGACTCACTAATCAAATCGCGATCAAATTCGGTCTACGCGACTGGCATAAATCAGTCAAGGGACGCCGACTCGGATGACGAGGCACCGCGAGCAAGAAATCAAAGGCCGGCCAATGATCATAACAACGGACGGCGCCCGGTAACAAATCAATTCGCGAATCGTAACAATAATAACAATAATTATCCGCGTCAGAATTTTGGCAACCCTAGGTCCCGTCCAACGAACTTTCCAAATAGCCAAGGGCCGAATTACCCCCGAAATAATAAAAATGGAAATTTTCCGAATAATAACCCTTTCACCGCGAGATCGAACTTTTATAACAGTCCAAATGAACGCAACACGCAAGGCCAAAACTTTCAACCGACACACACGAGGTACAATAACGGCGGTAGAAATTTTCACCAGGATACGCGGTTCCACGCTAATGATAACGCTTTCCGGCCAGAAGGAAGAAACTTTAATAAACCCCGCGAATCTCCAAATTTAAACCGTCCAAACGGCTACGGCAACTCTCGCCCTAACCCCAACTGGCAACAAGGAAACGAAGGTAATTATCCGTATAATCGAGAAGCGGATCAAATTGATCACCAAACCGCGGATCAATCAAAAAACGCGAATCCTGCGACGACCACCTCTCGGTCAGCCGCAGAGACTGGACGCAATTAATCAGGAAAAATGCACATGAAAACCCCCGTGAATCAAATAACAAATTTTTAATCAATGAACAACCCATTTTAACCCACCGTGTAAAAACGATCGAACGGAAATCGCCGTATGCGGTCGAATTAATGTTGAACGGCGTTTATTGCCGACTCTTTATAGATACGGGCGCGACATTAAGCCTGTTGAAAAGCAAAGTGTTAAATTTAAGTGAATTAAAACAACCCGCGGAAGATATTTATGTAAGCGGTATTGAGGGTGGTAAACGACCTACTCTAGGGACAATGAAGGTAGAGGTAGGTACGAATAGGGTAGCCAAACTGGCTGAAATAGAATTTGTTATTTGCGACAACGATCTTTGCTTTGAGGCAGACGGATTACTAGGGGAAGATTTTTTCATGGCAATCAACGCCACTATAGATTATGCCAATAGGGCACTGTTAGTTTTAGGCGAAAACATACCCATGCGCAAACTATGCGAGATGGATGAAATTGAATATTTTAATTGCGAACGGAATGGAGAGGATTTAGTTAGAAAACAGGAGTTAAACGAGGCACTGAAGATTGATTCAGGCACTAGCTCAAGTGTAATTAATAATATAGTTAAACCGTCCGAGGACGAGGAAATAGGTAGGAATAGGGAAGTAAAAAGAGGTCCATTAGTGCAATCGGAGGAACTAACGGACGATGTTCAATTAAACCCGGTTAATCAAGTATTAATAGACAAAACGGAAAATGGAAATGCGGTTCACGCACTCAATAAAGTGGAAAGTAAGGAAAAGTTAAATTTGGAAAGGACCCCGTGTATAGAGGGATTAGGTAGTTCGCGAAATAGCGGAAGTTTAATTAAAGAGGTAGAAAGGGTTGATGGTAAATTCCAACCGAAAATTGTTAATGGGAATAAAGCCGAGGAATTATGCCGGCATATTAATAAGGTTAAGCCTAATAAATCAATTAAACGTGTAAGTTTTAATGTGGGAAAGAAATGTGATGAGGTAGTTAATGAGGGGTTAGTAGATGAAGTTACGCGAGGTAATAGCGAAAAATTAAAGTCCACCGGTGCAATTAAGAAAAGTAACCGATATGACAGCGCTTGTCAGGACAAATTGGGATTGGAAAAAGCGTCCAGCGAATGGACAAGGTACAAATTTATAGGGTACGATGATAAAGGTGTAGAGGTACTTAGGGAAAGAAAGGATAACCGCGAATTGAACAGAGTGGACTCGCGTAGTAGCGAAGAATTGAGTATAGATAATAAAATAGCCGATTATACAGGCGGGTTGATTAAACCATTGAATGAATTTAGAAAAAATAAAGTAATAAAATCAGTAAATGATAGCGCGAAGGGAAATTTAATTGAACCAATTAACGGGGTGAATAAAGATAAACGGGTTGAACGCGATTTAGTTGAAAAATGCAATGAATTTGAGACAGATAATTTCATAGGCACTCTTACAGTAGACAAGGAGGTGGTTATACCCAAGAGAAGTGAAAGCGAGCTTGATTTTAAAGTCAAATTCAAATCGGTTCGAGGTATACGACCACCCCGCGAAAGAAATAAAAAGGTATTGTTAATAGAACAGGACGATCGGAACCACCAAGATTTGATTATAGCAACGGCTTTAGTGAATGACGATGGTGAAAAAATAATTACGCGTGTAATAAATCCCAACAATTACGAGGTGGTACTCAACGCGAATGACCTAATAGGCAAGATATCGGACAATGTAATGGTGTTAAGTAAAGACCCGCCGATCGGGCAAACATGCGGAATTAATTATACTTCGGAACAACAAGTGAATAAGGAGGAGATTCTGGCCCAGCTGAATTTCTCTCACTTAGACGACAGCACTGTTGATTTATTATATGACCTCATACTAAAGTACTTGGACGTGTTTATTACCGACGAAGCACCCTTGACAAGTGTTCGGGGCGTGCAGCATCGCATTATAACTGAGGACGTGGCCCCTATTGCGAAACGACCTTACAGGGTCCCGTTCCACCAACGCGAGGTATTACAAACGGAAATCAATAAGTTATTAGATTCTGGCGTCATCTATCCGAGTGCGTCAAGCTGGAGTGCTCCAGTTGTAATTGTGGAGAAAAAACTCCCTAATGGCGAATCGAAAGTGCGAATTTGCATTGATTACCGCGGATTGAACGCGGTCACTAAACGCGACTTTTACCCTTTGCCCGATCTTCACGAAACGATCGAGCAATACTTTCATGCAGCCAGTCTATTCACAACCCTAGACGTCTCCCAAGCGTACCATCAGATAGAAGTCTACGGGCCGGACCGCGAGAAGACCGCGTTCACTACACCCGCGGGTCACTACGAGTATGCCCGCTTGCCCTTCGGGATGGCAAATAGCCCGGCAACCTATCAGAGGTTTATGAATGTAACCCTCTCCGGGCTAACCGGAAATATGTGTCTGGTCTATTTGGACGACATCATCGTCTATAGCCCAAACGACGTAGACGAGCATTTACGTAGGTTAAGCACAGTGTTTGATAAACTGCAAGAGGCCAATGTCAAACTAAAACCGAGCAAGTGTAACTTTTTAGTCAGCGAAGTGAAATACCTAGGGCACGTAATTACAAAAGATGGTCTTAGACCCGATCCCGAGAAATTGAAAGCTCTCGAGGAATTTCCGATCCCCAGGAACGTAAGAGAAACACGATCATTTCTAGGTTTAGCGTCCTGGTATCGAAGGTTCATAAAAGACTTTTCAAAAATAGCTCTCCCTCTGACCAATCTAACGAAGAAGGAGAACAAGTTCATAATTACTCCGGAAGTAGTTAGCGCTATAGAGAAACTGAAGTCCGCGGTCAAATCGGACTCAGTACTAATCTACCCAAATTTTAATGACCCCTTTTTGCTAACCACAGACGCAAGTCTATCCGGAATCGGCGCGATCTTAAGCCAAAAACGCGAGGGATTTGAGAGGCCAATCGCGTTCGCGAGCCGCAAATTGCAAAAGGCCGAGACTAATTACACGGTTACCGAGCTCGAGTGCTTAGCTGTGGTATTTGCGGTCAAACAATTCCGCGGATTTTTATACGGGAAAAAATTTACGATCATCACCGATCACCGACCACTTAAATGGTTGCTGACCGTCAAGGACGTGAGCTCCAGACTCGCGCGCTGGGCCATGTTGTTATCTCAATACGACTTTGAAATCGTACATCGCGCGGGAACTCAGAATGGCAATGCGGACGCCCTAAGCCGGGCGCACGCCACTGACAAGCCTACTTTAAAAGAATTTTTATTATCCCTAGCGAACACAAAGGATTGCGAGAATCCCAGAGTAACAGTCGAGGCTGTACACCTGTTTGCGTTACCGGAAAATCACGCACTAGCAGTATGTACTATAAAAGATTTTTCAATGGACGCAGGTATAGAAAAAGCTTTTAGACAAAATTTTGGTAATTTAAACGGGTTAAAATCGCAACGTAAAAATGTAGGCGACGTCGCGGAATTAAACCTGCCAGAACGGAATGTGTACTATTTAATAACAAAGAGTAGACATTACGGTAAAACGACGTATGATTCCATTTTCGATGCTTTGAGCAGTTAGTCGATCGCTGTCTGATCCATAAAGATTTCAGTTTAGCGTTATCAAAATCAAACCTCGAGGCGCAACAATTAGAATTCTGTAAATTATTGGCAATGATTAAATTTATCTTCAGAAATACCGCTATACAAATTAAAATTTGCGAGGTAAATCCCGAAAATACAACATCAATAAACGTCGTAAACATTGAAGCGCCCTTTATACCTGTCTGGGACAGATCCCAAATTAAGCGTGAGCAAGAAAAGGACGAATTCTGTAGGCTAATCGCCCCAGGAGGGGACGAAAGTGAAACCTCGGAATTACCTTACTACCTAGACCGAGACGGTCTATTGTACAAAATAAATAAAGACACAGGTCAGGACTTGCTGGTCATACCCCGAACATTCATAAGAAAAGCGATTCATGACTTTCATGACTTACCAATTTCGGGACACCCAGGGCAAGCACGAACCCTGTCCTTTATACAAACCAGACTATACTGGCCGAACATGAAGAAGGATATTTTCAATTACGTTGCCACTTGCAACAAATGCAACCAGTTAAAAACGAGTCCGCATTTCAAAGCGGCTCCTTTACAAAAATTCCCCCCCCTATCTGAACCCTTTCAGAGGACGGCCATCGATATTGTAGGGCCGCTGGTCACATCTGACCTCGGAAATAAGTATTTATTGACCTTTCAGGATCATTTCACAAAATACCTGGAAGCAATTCCAATACCTGACCAAACCGCGGAGACAGTCGCTAAAGCGTTCGTGACTCATGTAATTACGCGTCACGGCACCCCGGCTCAAATTATTTCGGACCAAGGTCAAACATTTTTGAGCAACCTCTTCAAGGAGACCTGCCGTTTATTGCACATAGAAAAGATTCAAACAGTCGCGTACCGACCGGAAAGTAACGGTAGCTTGGAGCGAAGCCACCGGGTTATTAAGAACATTTTAGCGTGCTATGTATCGCGATCGCAACGAGATTGGGATCAATGGATCCCCTATGTCCTATTAGCTTACCGGTCGCATATTAATTCATCTACCGGATTTTCCCCCTTCTTTCTCATGCACGGTAGGGACATGACACTACCATTCGACGATGTCATGAAAGCGGACCGCGTAAAGTACGACGTAAGTACCAATTATCCATCGGAGATGATGGCGCGGTTAAACGAAGCCTTCAAAACCGTCCGGCAAAATATGGAAGCGAGCGCGGAAAAACGAACGGAAAATTTCAGGCGCAAAGCGAAGGAAAGAGAATTTCAGATCGGTGATGCAGTTTATTTGTACGACCCGTCACACAAGATAGGCGTATCAAAGAAATTGGTGTTAAGTTGGTCTGGTCCCTTTAGGGTAATCGAAAAGAAAGGACCAGTAACCTATCGGATACGGAAAGTAGGAGCGCGTACGGACCAAATAGTTCACATAAACAGGCTGAAACCATTCTTAAGCCACGATACGAGCGAACCCGCTCCTAGAGAAAGCGCGACCCCCGTCGAGGAGACAGTGGACATGCAGCCCGAGCCACTAGTTCTCGGCGATGATGACGAGGTACCCTCGCTAGATGTGGATACGACAGAAGTCCCACTTGACAATTTCATAGAACCGTGTGATGTGGAGTCCGACATCGCGGACCCACTAGACGACGATGTCGACCCCCTTCAACTAGATACCGACGCCGCGAATCGCGAAGTTGAGACATCCGATACACTACCGCGCCGTACGACCAGAGTTCAGAAAATGAGAAAGCTAGTCGATTACGACTATTATTAAAAACCTACAACCTTTTTGTTTTTTTTTTCAATTTTTTTTTTATAGAATATTAAACGACCCCGCTAATTAATTAAAAACGTAAATAATAAACCACTTTAAAAATTTTTTTTTATAAATCACCCATAGAAAAATTAAGAGATACGCCTATGCGTACGAAATGTAGGTCAGTATGCCAGGTAGCGGTTAGAAAGGAATGCTTTGTTGAACGAATGAAAGGAAAAGTTGTTGCTATTTTAGATTGTAAAGAATATAGGGGTAAACTTAAGGAATTTATTAGGGTACACATATTTGGTGAAAAAGCGAAAGTGGACTTTTAAAAGCGAGAGGGCACCGTAGTACTCACGAAAATTAGACGGGCAGGATTTTGAGCGCGTTAAAGTTGAATAACATTAATTTAGTAATTAGTAAGGTACCTGAGCGCGGACGGGTAAGAATATCCGAGCAGGTTTTACAACCTTGTCGTAAAAGGCGACAAAATCGTAAACCTTTAATTAAGCCTATCTGTAAAATAATAATTAATGATTGAAAAAAAAAAACAAATAGTTAACTAATAAGTAAGGTACCTGCGCGCGGACGGGTTAGAATATCCGAGCAGGTTGTACAACCTTATCGTAAAAGGCGATTAAAACGTAAAATTTGTAAATTAATCAAGTTTAAAAAAAAAAAAAAAATAGGAAATTAATAATCAATTTAAATAAGTAATTAATAATTAACATAAACCAGTAGTTAATAAGTGAATTTTACCTGTGCCAATTGACGGGTTCATTTTAGAATATATGGCAGTAAAAGACGCTAATCGTAAGTATTAAAGAAAAAAAAATCTTGGGAAAAATTATATAAAATTCGCACACAAAAATCTATCGTCACACGAATTTAAGCACAGAAAAGATAAGTAAATACATTAAAGCATACTAATGTCACAAGGGCCGAAAGACCGGGTTTTGACACGCATTCGAGAGGAAGGTAAGAAGTTGGTTGGTAAAGAGTTAAATTGATGAGGAAAAGAAATAGGCAATGGCCATAAATAAATATTCAAGTAAAAATCTAGGTTGGTCAAAAGGACAACTAGAGTAGGTAAGACACCGCCAAAAGGTAGCGGGTCATTAAGTAATAAATTGGAAGTCTGCAGTCAGACAAGTTAGAAATAAAAAGAAACGGAAAAAGTACCGTATAATTTAGAGAAAGATAGGAAGCATAAACAGTAAAGGTAGAATGATGTCAAACCAGGGTGTCTTTCGGGCTCAGTATAAACTTCAACGAATCGCACGAGGAAACCGACGAAGCCCTAGGGATCTCGGATAAAATAATTTCGCAGCGAGAATTGATAATCAAAGAATTCAGGTAAGGATGAGTGAACGGTGTGTGTACGATGGTGGCGACATCTGGCGAGCGCGGTGCAAACTCTCACAGATGCAACGGAAAAAAAAAAACGGTTCACTAAACGTCAATAGGACGCAAAGAACGGTCGTGCACAATGGGTGGCCTATGTATGCGGCTCATTTGGCATGATTTTCAGTACATAAATAGGTAACCCTTTGACCACATTATGGATGGATCGAATGGCTACGCTATTAGAATAATTTATGTAATTATATTATTTAACATTTATTTTTTTCGAAATTAAGAGAATTTTCTCATAGTAATTAAGTTTTTTTTTATTAATAATGAATTTTTTTTTCTTTCATTATGTGAATTGGTTAACTACATTATTTGATTTATTTTTTTTATGTGCATTGATTAAATGTCACAAGTACTGTGTATTATGGGACTGATAAGTGAACAGCTAAATAATAGTGCGATTAAGGTACGGAGTGCAACGAACAATTACAATTATATCAAGTGAACGTAAATGAGACGCGAGTGTACCCCCCCCCCATTGCAAAAAGCAATAGCATCAATTATTGCGTTTAGGATAAGGTCAGGCCACAACGCATCACGCGGAATAATGGAAGGCATCTGGGGTTTAAGCAACAACAAGTCGATGGTTACACATCAGTAACATCGACCCATAATTATTGAGTAATTACGCAGGTCGCGTAAACGGAGGACCAACATAAGTCAATGTCACTCCGCATTATTGGCAATAATTCGAACACGCTTGGTATTACCTTACCAGAGCGACTAACTGGGTTCGATTTAATAATTATCGTGGGATGTAATATCCACACGCAATGGGACTCTTCTAGGAGGTCACCATTTGGGCAACGCAGCCACGAGTGGCCAGGCAAAGGCACTGGTACACTTCTTTTCCTTAATTTAAAGCCAAAGTATGTAAGCAACTAATATCGTGCGAACAAGTTGGTTCCACTGATATTTTACAACCCCCCCCCCCCTTTTTCACAATGCAAGGATGGGATGGAGCAGTATCTACCCTTCCAGACAGATGGCACCACTTCAACCTGACCCCAACCTAAGCGTAATACATCATCTACTAAGTGCGGGACACCAGAACAGTAGTGCGTCACATAATTCGCGAGTCATTTAAGTGGACAGAAAAGAAACAGCAATGATGCGCAAAGACTGTTAATGCGCAGAAGTGTTACTTAAGTGAGAAATTTTATTTTTTTATTTGTCATAGGGCTTATGTTGATATTGATGTTTATTATGCATACTGTACCAGTAGCTGTACCTGTACCATCTAAATAAAACAGCACAGACATCAATCAATGTACAGGATAAGTTAAGTTACGACGTTACAATTACTATGTCGGAACGCGGATTGTACCCTTTTCTTTTCTCTACAAAAGGATCCGTCTTGTCTTTCAGACCCGACTGATCTTTTTAAAAACAGGGGGTGATGTAACAACCCGCATATTTGGCTAATTAAATTAATGGCTAATTAAATTAATGGCGGTTTTTAGCTAATTAATTTAAATACCTAATTAATTCAAATACCGATCTAGAAAATACGTTTTAAAGTAATTTCATCACCAACATAGATAATTGTAATTGAGATAATTAAATAGAGTTAATTTAAGAATACTCTATTTAATTTAATGAATAAAAATAACTATGTAGGATTTTAATTTTTAAATATCGATGCATGGGTTTATAAGCAGGAAACGATTTGTCAATACGTTAAGGGGCTCAAAGAATGCCGAGCACACAGCTGCACCGACGGCTACATAGTTAAAAGAAAGACCTACCACTTGTTCATGGAAAGATTAGTTTAAATCCATGCATATCAATAGATTTAACTTCACATTGCACTTATTTTGCATGTGAGAGGAAATGC
This sequence comes from Podabrus alpinus, assembly GCA_932274525.1. Taxonomy (NCBI): domain Eukaryota; kingdom Metazoa; phylum Arthropoda; class Insecta; order Coleoptera; family Cantharidae; genus Podabrus; species Podabrus alpinus. Next base: position 5,582,378 of record OW026451.1, read on the forward strand.
TTTGTAAAGTTAATAGCTGCACCGCCCAAAAACTGCAGTGTTAATTTCACACCTCATTTGCTTAATGTTGGGAATATTCTGTATAAACCCTCAGTTCCAAGAAATTTTAAATATTGTATAATTCTGTAAAAGTCACACGATGGCCGAAGGCCCACCCAGGCAAAAGGAAATAAGTTTTGAAAACGATGAATTTTGGTCACATCCCCCTGGACGGGGCTGGACTAAGAATCAACAAGATTGGTTCTTTGACTAGCTTAAGGGAGGTGAATATGATAATCCAGTGGGAAATTGTTGATAAAAAATCACAACTTAGAAAAAATAAGTTAGTTGTCATCGGGAAGGGACCCGAAATAAATAAGTTCAATTGATACGCGAACCGGGGTTCGATTAAAATAAAATATACAGTGTTATTTTGAGTTTGATATTAAATTAAAAGTTAAAGTTGTTTGAATAAATTTTAGAGTCAATATTTAATTAAAAGTAGAAGTGATTTGAAATTGAATTGAATTAAATATTAAATGTTAATTTTGAGAACGGGCAGTACGAATTTAAAAGATTGAGTGTTTTATTGAAATAGTCAATAAGGTGAAAAAGAGAAATTTTGTTTAGCTTCCAAGCCTATTTCCTGGATTACATTGTGGACTTAGCAAACGGATTAATAAATTAACCAGGTATTTTGCACGTGTATTATTAAACTAAAACCCAGATATTTGTATAATTTGTATATTTTTGTAATTATTATATAATTTGCCAACTTTGTTTTGTGTACAAAGACTTTAATATATTTGGTTGTTATAAATAGTCAGTTTATTATTTATTGAAAATACGCAAGTGCTCGCATCGAGAAATTCCTTTACCTACGCTTCTAACAGGACAAAAGCTACCAATCGAAGAAGGAGTAAAAAGGGAGTTCCATCGAATAATCTCTCCCTAAATTATCAACCAACAATTGCAAGGTAATTTAAATTAAAAGATTTTCGTGGTGGCAGTGAAACAAATTAATTTAATTAAAATCAAATCATTAAAACCGCGTAGTCCGGTTTGCTTCAGTATCATCAACTTTTATTACATTTAACCTCACTAACGCTTCTGTGAATCTTTGCAATTTAATCATATACTTTTTGTTATTTTATTCTCCACACTTTTTCATCAATTATTATGATCTCTTTCTTTCAGATCGCCGCACTTTGAGTTGGATTAATCAAAAAAAATATCACTTGATAACAAGAGGACACAAAACCCTCCGTTCTTTTAACGCACTTGCGTTTCCGACCTTTTTTTGTATTCTATCTTATTTATTATTCTTCTCCCGTTTCCAAGGTTTTGTTACGATTTTCAAATTTCGTCACTCCTTGATAAATCCTTTTTTCCACTACTAGTCATATAGGCTATCATTTTTACTTAGGTTAGTCGATCAAGAAGTGACACGTTTTCAACTAGTGGTGAATAATATTTCCATTATTAACCTATGAACAAAATGACATTTTTTGATAACTTGGCGACTATTTTAAAGAAAAATGTTGTTAATAAATGATTTAGAATAACCAAGAAATGCTAATTAATTGTATTTAAACTATTTAAAACGCTTTTTTAATACATTAATTTAATTTTAAAAATTCATTATAATCGAATTAAATGTGACAGCAAGTGACAGCGCCATCCATTGTTAATTTGACGAACCGCGATTTATTTTATTTAATAACCTAAATTTGTCAACAACTGTCAAATCAACTGTCAAATCAACAAAACAAAACTGTCATTTGAAATAAATATTTTAAATTTGAAAATTTTTTTGTTAAAAAGAATTTTAAAAAATGGTAATAAATCTAGTAGTGGAAAAAATCGTATATAAACCACGGTTGTGAAGACCATTATTGCCTCCGCGCCTTATATTCCTCGGTGCAAAGCACCTCGGAATATAATCTTGGCGCTAGGGCAATAATGACGGCCTTCACAACCTTGATATATAATATACTATTTTATGTGAGTATCCCGCATCTTTGATAGTTTTATCATTTTATAAATGTCATTTAATTATTTTATTTTTGATTTTTAGCGTTTCCATCTCAACACATCGTCTGGTACAGTTACACGTAACCGTCTGTCTCGGATGACGAATCGCTGCATCTGTTTTTATCGTTCATCACTAATTACGTAAACTCATTTTTTATTACCTCACTTACTTAAAATTAACCTATTCTTTATAATTCTAAAACTATTCTACATTAAACAAATTTTTCTTTGAATATTAAAAACATCATTTGTAGTTAATAATTTTTGTTCATATCATTGTTGAACGAGTTTTCCCTCTCACTTATTTTGCGAATAAACTGACTTTATCAGAGCTTTCAACTTGTCTGTTGGAATCTTTGTTTGTTATTGAAAAACCTCATGCAATTTGTAATCTTTGAGAGTGCTTATTTAATTCAAAATTATTGGTATTTTGAATCACAACAATATCGACCACGTAATTTTAACACGTAAAGATGAATTTATCAATGATAAATAAATGAAAATAAACATTAAACCATGTTATAAAATAGATTATAAGTATTAAACCATATTATGTGTAAACTATTTAGTTTATAATTATTGAAACTTATTTAGTTTATAATAATTATTTTGTTTATAATGATTGTTAAACCAGGGTAAAATTTGTTTGAGATGCACTGGAAATTCTCGAGTGATATTGTAAACTTTTACAATATCCGTCCTTTAATATTTGTAACAATGAGAGCGGAAACGTTGATAGCTTTGTAACGAGAATTTCCAGCAAAGTTAAAAGAAAGCGACAAAGACTTTGAAAGTTATACCGGGTCATAAAATAATTCACTTGCTGCACATGCGACTTCTTCTTGGAAAAAAAGATATAAGTTTCTATTTTGTGAATGGAGCCAAAGTTTTCCATTCTTTAGAATCTTTGGCACCCCGTAGTATCTTCAGAACGAAAGCGAGTAATAAAAACTACCCCGAAGAGACCATACATGTAGTCTCCACTCGAGGTCCGAAATTAATAAATCTCGTATGTTATTATACCCTCTCCATAAGGAAATCTTAGTCAATAAATACGATCCCGGAAGAAAAAGTCAGTTAGTTGCCGGTTTTTTTCAAGCGCATACGCGTAAATCAATCAGACGCTATTTTCCACGCGGAAGTTTTCTAGTCAATTCAATTAATTAAGTCCAACCTAAGTTAAATATAAAATACGCGAGTAAAGCGAATTCACTAAGTTAAAGATTCATATAAATTGTTAGTACCGATCGATAAAACAGCATTTTGTCCAAAAGTTGGCGGCATCATAAATCAACTCAATATAAGTCCAAATTAAATCTATATTTTCGGTTTATGCATAATTCAAAGTGAAATAGCAAAAAGGAAGGATTACGTTCGTGTGCAGTAACAAGGATTATAACTTCAGGTATCAAATAATATTACTAGTAAAAATCTTTTACAAACATTACTCTGGTCGGATTAGCATAACTAAATAATTTTAGGTCACAACCCTAGTATTGTAATATCATAAAACTTTTAAGTTTGCATAGCTGTTAAATTCTGTCTGTTTTTTTTTGTTATTTAAATAAATTGTTTTAATTAAGCTAAAGGTGTCTCAATTATTGAAATCTCCTATAAGTAATCTATCGTTCGTCTTAAATATTTTTCCCACGTTTCTGCTCTAAGGCTCATCACGCTATCAATTAAACAAATTAATGAGAAGTTAAAGTAAGTATTTAAAATAATATTCACGAGTTAGGAATCGGACTCGCCAATTCATCTAATTACGATTCCTGGTGGCAGCAATTATATCAAACAATCAAGTAAAATAATACATTCACAAGTTCAATTAAAATAAAGCAATCAGCTTTAGTACAATATACTCAATTTTGAAGCCTCTCGTTTGTTACGAAACATGGGACCTTCGCGGCTCACTTGATGACTATATTATGAGACATCTGGAGGTCAATTACTCCTGCCTTGTGTGGGGGTCACATTTATACCGTAATCCACATAAATCCATCAATTCGTTAATATTACACTGTATCCATGGATCAAAGCATAAGTTGATCTGAAGATTAGAAAAATGGAAAGAAAATAGGTAAAAGCATGAAGTCGACGATATAGGCCAAGTTATCAAAGTTCTAATTTTAAAGTTGCATTTGTAATAAAGGGGTTGTAAATGTAAATAAAGGGGGTTTAGTTACCCCCATGAATTTTTAAAAATTACAAAAGAACTATTAAATAATAGACTGAAATTTTTACAAATTAATTTGAAATATTTACCTTAATTTTTCTTGATAATGAAAAGTGGTAACATAGTTTATTGTGCTTACCTAAGAATCCTTTTAAACTACAACAGGTAAAAAAGGCAATTTTCAGGTTGAATGATTACCAAACTGCTCTTCAAATTCGCTAGGGTTTATTTGGTTGGTCGACTTTTGATCTCGCCGGGAGTTGCAGTCACGAAACAAAAGTAATTTTCGCATTTGTTTATATTTTAAATTCGACGTCGATGACTCCAAAAACCTCAATGCTTGTCCAACCGTAGCTCACTCTGTTGCACGCCACTGCGTTTGTTGATTTGTTGACATCTTAATCATGAATTTTATTTTTTAAACTTGTGATTGGCTTTTCCATTTCCTGTGTTATATTATTATTTTAATAATTCCAAACATTCTTGCAGCATTTATGTTCCACAATTGTTATTATCGTGTAACGAGGAACTCGAACTTTTGTAAACATGGATAAAGAGAGGTAAGTTGGCCGATTTGTAGTTCATCAACATTATACTTTTAAATTGATAATTTTACTTGTAGATTTTCACTCTTGCTGCTGGAACCCGGCGAAATATACTTTGAAGATTTCAGTGCAACACTGGTACATCCTGACACGACAGTAGACACCTACGATTCAAAGAAACAAAACGGAAGATTAAGGCTGTGTTCCAAATCGTTAGTCTTTGATCCTAAAGAATTAAGCAAACCAATTGTAAAGATTCTTTTCAAGGAATGTAGGATTTTGGAACAATTTAAAGGTAGTGCGAAGTTTTTAATAAATACTAAAAATGTTTTGAGTGTTTGCTGCCAGCAGTACATCGAAATGTTGGGGAATAATAAGATCGAACCCTACAAGTTTTGTAACAGTGCTAAATTTTTGTTTGTGTTGCATTATGCCAGCATAGCGGATTCCTTGTCACGAATTTCTCAATTGCATCGAGCTTCTACTTTAGCGGCTGCCGAGCAGGCAGATATGGTGAGTATATTTCTAAATCTTGTTTTCTATGAAGTTGTTAGTCCTGTTTGAGACGATTTTTTATTTAAGATTGCAACTATCGTTCACTCGAGACAATCTAGGGTTCGTTTTGATCCGTTATGGTTGGATTTAAATGATCGAGCCTTAATGAAAGCCGAAGCTGATAAAATTACTCCACTCGTAATTAATCCGGGCTTAATTGTGTTGTCACAGAAGCAGTTGCTTTTCCAACCGTTTAATAACATCGAAGTGGTAATTTTTAAAACCTCGTGGAAGTTAGCTTCAGATTTATATGTACAGATTATAAAATTATGACGATGCATTCATTCACTCATATTATAAATTACCTTTTTTCTTGTAAAGCGTAAAATTAGCTACAATAATGCTTTCAGTAACATTTATCATCAAGTCAAGTTAGAAACTTTGGTCTCGAAAATCCTCGATGTCGTTGTTGTGCCGGTAATTTTTTTGGACCATTTAGAACGGAATTAAAAATCCGAAAAAATTCACACACTATTTGAGAACTTTAAAGAATACTTTTTATGGTGTAACCGATTTTTAGACCCATTTTTGTTTATTTTGTAGCTATGTAAACTTTTTGGAATAGTCTTATTTTTTTACAGTTTTGAGGTCTTAAAATTGATTTTACCGAATTCTTATTACGTGTATCTTATTGCAGACAACATTTTAAACAAAAAAGAACTATTTGTTTTTTTTCGTACGATGAACGTAGAATTTTTTATTGACGCGCAAAAATAGTCCAGTCAAATTACGAAATCTTCAAACATAAAATTATGTAGTTTGGCGATTGTTAAGGATCGATAGGGGTGTGCATTCTGAGCATACATTTCAATTTGAGGGGTTCTCCGAAGGTCAGCTGTACCTCATTTCGCTAAAAACGCGTTTAATTCGATATCTCGAGAACGGTTAGTGTTAGGCAAAAAATTGTAGAGACCTTTTCTCTTCTAAATTAAATTTACTAACTTTTTTATCTAAAACCTTTTTATAGAATAAATAGAATGTAAAATTCGGAAAATTTTTGCCTTTCGGAAGTAATAAGTTGAAAAATATTGATGTTAAAAAAAAAAGTTTCAGATAAAAAAGTTAGTATATTTAATTTAGAAGAGAAAAGGTCTCTACAATTTTTTGCCTAACACTAACCGTTCTCGAGATATCGAATTAAACGCGTTTTTAGCGAAATGAGGTACAGCTGACCTTCGGAGAACCCCTCAAATTGGAATTTATGTTCAGAATCCACCCCCCTATCGATCCCTAATAATCTCCAAACTACATAATTTTATGTTTGATAAACCCATTTTGAGCCGTAATTTGACTGGACTAAAAGAAGGCAATATCAGATATTGTATTGTATTGTACTTAGGGGTCGATTGGCCGCAAGAGCCTTTCAGAACTGCAACCAGTATTGATCTTTTGTTCATTACCCTGCTAATTAGGTATTCAGGAATTCAATTTTGCTAGCAAAACATAGAATACTCCTGAGAGGTTTTTGTTGCACCTCTTTGGGTGTTAATTGCGTCTGTCCTTTGTTGGACAGACGTTGGAATGAATGGCTTCAAGTTGTTCCATAGTCAGGAGCTCTTTTGGATATAAGGAATGCATGATTCCTATCTTAACCCCGGTTAAGGCCTGGCTGAAGGTAGGTTTAGCCACCCCATCAGGTGCCGCCCCATCCTCATCAGTCCTTGCCCGCTTTTTATAACGGGTTTCCGGGGTACTGCCATCCGATCTGTTTCTTTTGGCAGTTTTAGGATTATATTTATATCCTACACGGGCAAGTTCCCTGGCTTTATCAGCCGGTTGACCCATTTGGATGAAGTATTTCATCCGCTTGCGAGCAGCTCCACTGAGTCTTTCCCTTTTAGCCTTTATTTGTAGGCTTTGTAGGGCTGTGTTGACTTCTTCGTCGCTGCTCGCGAGAAGTACCTCCTCTGTTCTTTGGTCTGGATTTTCACCCAGTTCCATGGTTATTATCTCCTCAGCCTGTTACAAACCCCTGACTTTAATTGGCAATCAGAGATTTTAATAATCTCACATATGTGAATTATACCCTGGCTAAAATACTCACCGGTTCTTACTTATCTCAGGATCTTATGTTTATAAGTTTCACTAAATAAGGAGAGGTTTTATGAAGAATAAAAAACATAACAACTACAAAAATTTAAATATAATAAATAAATAAAAATTAAGTTGTACAAAAACAATTATAATTATAAAAGTATGCCTCAGTGGCGTTTATAATTTAACTAAAAATTTAATATTAAAAATTATTAAAAAAAATGTTCTATCATCACTATATATCTTAAAATTAAATTAAAAATTTACCTTGGTAAGTTTTTGTAATGTTGTAACTTAGAATAATTTTCATTAATCGAAAGTTCTTATTGCTTGCACTATTCCAACACGCAAAAGTTTAAAATTGTCTTTGTTTTCACAATGGAAACATATTTTTAATTAATATTGTTTATTTATTTATTTCGCACTTGTATCCACTAAATTATTATTTTAGCGTCGCGCACATTTATTAATTATTAATTTATAATTTTCTCGCTTCACTTCAATTAGGAAAAATTCAAATTATCTCCTTTTTTTACCATTTGAAACGCGTTTTTATTAGCCAATATAAATTTATTATATTTTGGCGTTTTGCACATTTGTTGATTACTTTTCTTATTGGTATATTCTAGTCATTAATTAACTTATTAACAAATAGTCAGAACTGTTAAAAATTGAATAAGTTGATTTTTATGTGAGATGTACAAATTCTACATCTCACCTCTTCAGAGATTGTCAACTTAATACCTTATCTTTTCTTTTTAAAATTTAAGAAATCTTTTTTTTAAAATAGAAGAACCAATGATATTAACATATTTCTTTATAGCCATCAATCACAGAAATTGGTTCTACACGTAACAGAAAATTGAATTGAACAAGATATAACGTAACGATAAACCGTTCAAAACTGACAATAAATAGATTAATTTATGGTCTCCAAATGGTGCTATATGACGTTAACTTATTTCAGGCGACTAAAAATTCTGTGAAAAATAATTGAATTTTTTGTAATACTTGTAAACTCCTATTCACTAAAATTATTTTGTATATAACATGTGTTCCCAGAACACTTTTTAATTTTAAAATTGTTTACTTCTTGTCAAAATCGGAACAAATAAATTACTATAATAGGGGTAGTTTCTATGAATGTTGAAATAAAATAAAAATTATGACTGTGGGATATAATTGAATATTACAACATTTGGACACAGAAAATTGTCGTTGTTCGAAAAATAATATTAAAATTTGATAACGTAACAAGCCTTTTGGCCAGAATTTTCATTCTGCGCCATAGGCTTTAGGATTGGGTTAAGGCCTTGGGGGGCCTTTGTTGAGGGCGAGTCTCCCTTTGTTTTTTTTTCTATTTTTCTTCGTGTTGATCCCACGAGGAGCTAGGGAAAATTATCACCTGCAGCAGAGCCTCGCTTACCACAGGGAGGCTATATAAAACCGAGACAGCGCCGGGTGCTCGGAGTTCGCATATTAGTGACTGGGATTACCTTCCCAGCCATACAGTCTTGGCATATGCTGTTCCACCGTGACTTTAGGGTTTTTAATAGAGGATTTCTCCTCGCGAGTCAGGCGATTGAGCCCAGCCCCCCGCGATGTTCCTTTCCGCAGCGTACCGGCACCTCGCCTATTGTCGGTTGTTGTTGCGGAATGAACATCCTACGGTGTTAAGCAGACGAGTGGCGAGTTTCGTCTGTAGCTAGGGTACCTCGGGTGCGCTGTACCCGTACTTAGGTTATTTCAGCCTAAGCCCCTGAGGGGAATATCAGATAATTTTGCATGGCAATCAAAAATTCTACCTACATCGCCGTCGTAGGAAAAATGGTTTTTTTGTATAAAATTTTATCCCCACTAAGATAAGAATAAGATAATATTCCTGTTATATCAATTTTAAAGGACCATTTACATGCACAGGTTGGTGCCAACGTGAAACTGAATGCTTTCTGTTTTGCTTTTACACGCTCTGATTTACTTTCGAGCGTTGTAAATAACTTCTACACCAAATTTGGTTAAGATTGGTCAAATAGAAACGTAAAGCACGTGCACGCGTATTTGCATTGTCGATCGGTTGTCAGCTTGACAGCATTCATTATTGTTTCTTAAGTTGATTTTGAGTAGCCTGCCTTCCTTTAAGGAATCTCGATAATCCATTCATGCGCGTCCCATAGGGACGCGCATGAATGGATTATCGAGATTCCTTAAAGGAAAGCAGGCTACTCAAAATCAACTTTCCTTTCCTTTGCGAATTTTTGCACTATTTCAATACAAAAATATGCACAGGGACCTACATAACAACTGTGCCAAATTTGGTTCCGATCGGTCAAACGGTTACATACAGTACCGTCGGAAAGTTTGGAAGCAGACACAATTTCTACAATTTGTTCAATAAAACACACATAATTTTCAAAAATTTAATTATTTCGAAGGTAATATTAAGAAAATAGGTGAATAGCTATGGATTCTACAACATACAAAAATTAAATTATTATATAAAACATTTCTAAATGTCTCTCATCAATATGTCCTCCTTTCGCACGTATTACTGCGTTACAAATTCTCGGCATTCTTTCTATCAAATTGATGGGAAGAGTTATCTAACTCTCACTAGCTGAAACAAAATTTCTTCAGCTACACACTAAAGAACAGGCTTATTTTAGTCTTTAGAAATAATATTTAGGGTGAATTTGATGAAAAAAACAAAATTTCGACTTGAAAAGAAGGGAAAAGTAAATTCATGTAGCCGGTCGAACCCGGGGTCTGCACATATATCCGGTTACAGTCCCTTGAAATGGAGTGAAATTTTTTCGGTCCGATTTGAATTTTTCTTTGAAATTCGGATAGATGGGGGTGTGATTAGTAGATATTAGTAATAAATATAAACAAAAAAATGGAAAATGACTCGTGTATTGCCTAAAAAGTGAAAAAATTAAATTTTTTTGCCTTCCAATTTTAGGGGTGTGCATTCGAAAAGGAGGGTAATCCATCGTCAAATCCTACCCTTACGGGGCGCCGCTCCGCTCCGCTCTGCACCCCTCCAGGGCGGATTTGACTCTGGTTACTAGGCTAAACATACGAGAAGCGCCACCGATCAAGAAAACCGGGATAAATGCAACCGGGATGTGAGAGACCCTCGAAATAGCATTAAAAAGTATAGTTGCGGTATGGGGCAGTATACTATTATGTTTCACCCCCAAAAAATCGCGTAAAAACAAAAAATTATCGATGTTGCATGTACGACAGTCGAGGTGCATCTGCCGGTGCGAAATTTTCTAAGTGCGCGGACCGCCAACAGAATGGGTGAGATTCCACTGCGCGTCAGTGAAACATGTAAAATTAGCTAACTTCAAAATCGATTTATTGATATGTAATCGACCCCGTTCACCCTAATTCTTTTGGCAATTTGCTCTATTAACCTTCTTCTTTAGTGTGTAGCAGAAGAAAGTTTGTTTCGAGTTGTGAGAGATAGATAACTCATACCGCCAAACCATTATTTGAAGTTCCCCAGCGGTTTTTTTTCTTCCAAATGGCTTTTTCATAATCGGAAGGAATGTTTTGAATCATTATCCTGCTGGAACACAACATTTTTCCCAGCGATCCGCCGTCCAGATGGAACTGAATTCTCTTGCAAAATTTTTAAATGTTGCTCTTTCCGCATTATTCCTTCTTTTTTAACTAAATCGCGGACCATATCTCCAGCAAAACATCTCCAAACAATAATACCGTCTCCACAGTATTTCACTGTGGGCACTAAACATTGATCTGCCGTTCGCTCACTGGGTTTACGCCGAATATACAAACATCTTTTAGAACCGAATATTTCTAATTTCGATTCGTCGATCCAAAGTACTTTTTTCCATTTTTTTATCGACCAATTTGAATGTTGACGAGCCCAAGAAGCCTGTTTTTTTTGAAAACTGGTTTTAAAAGAGGTTTTTTGCCGAGGTTGTGCAGAATACACAACCCCTTAAACCTGCTGCCAACAACCGCGTTTTAACGGTTGTAACAGAAATTCTTTTATCCCGAATTTGATTCACCCTGTGGGTTATTTTGGGTGCGGTAAGTTGTCGATTATGTTTAGACATTGTTACAATATAATTATCTTCGGCACTAGTTGTTGCACGAGGTCGTCCACTGCGTTTCCTATAATTTACCTGCCCGGTTTCGCTTTTGCGAGCTATGATGTAATGCACCCCTTTGCAAGATACATTTAATCTACTTGCAATTTCACGTTCTGTTAAACCCTCGTCGTGTAATGCACAGATAGCAGTACGTTTTCCAATTGATATTTGATTTTTTTTGGCCATTTTTCAAAAATTTTAAAATTATTATACAAATTAAGTTAAACTTGATCTACTGCTAAAAATACTTACTTCTAGACGTAAACTAAACAAATGAATTACTTTTCAGGACTTGTGGGTGACTAGTAGCAATAAAAAAAGGCAATAAAAACACAGATTGTTAATATTTCGTTATGCTTGACCGGAACTTAAAATCCAGACGAAGAATACCGTTAGTTTTAAAATGCGATTTTGTGAAATGTATTTGAAAGAAATATTATTTTTAAGTTAAAATACCACCAAAAATACTTAAATACTATGTATTTATAATGACAATCAAAAATTTTCAATAAAAAAATTTATAAAATATTATTAATTAAATTTTTTAATTAATTAATGCTTGCTTCCAAACTTTCCGACGGTAGTGTACATACACACATACATCCATTTTTATATACCGGGTGTTCATTTTAAAACTTCCAGCAATTAATATCTCAAAAACCAAAAGTCAGATGAAAAAATGTTTCGGACAAAAGTTGTGTGATAACGAGGGGGAAAGAATATGGCATAATTGTTTTTTTAATTTATTGACCTTTTCAAGGTCATTTGAAGGTCAACTTTGTTTTTTTAAATGGCTCCTTATATTTTTTTTAGCAGATTCATATTTTGCATGAATAAATAAACAACTTTTGTTGGAAAATTTTTTTTATCCGACATTAGGCTTTTCGAGTAAAATGCATTGCAACAAAATAAAAACATTTTAATAAACTGCAACTGATTATAATCGAAATTTAATTTTGTAAAAGTTAGAAGGCTGTTATTGTTTGTTATGAAAACACTCGTTTACAAACATTTTTTCCACTGTTTAATACTAATAAATAGCCTTCTAAAACTTGTAAATATTAAATTTTGATTAACAATGTGGTCTCAATCACCTTAATTTCTGAGTTTTCACAAAACTTACCAAACTTTGTTTGCCGTATAGTTCTTCCAATTCTTTATTCGTTCTTCTTAATCACTGTTTGTTCACTTCTTTTCCTCCAAAAATCTTCTTCAGAATCTTTCTTTCCCATATTTCTACCATCGTTCGATCTTGATTTCTTAAGTTCCATAATCCGTATGTTACTGTTGGTCTTATTATTGTTTTATATAGCTTCAGTGTTTGCGAGAAGATTTTACTGTTCAACATCGTTTTCATAGAGTAAGAGCTCCGTGTCCCCGCAGCGATTCTTGCTTGTAGTTCTTGCAATAACCGTTTCCAAATAGTTAAAAAGTTCTACTTCCTCAAAACTCAGCGTTTACAATTTTTGTTTTCTTTTCACTCACCTCTAGTCCCAACTTCTTTCGCCTTTTGTTCTTGTCAAAACGGTCAATTCATGTGCAAAGGCTAGGCACCGATGTTTCCGTCTACTATCTCTCTCTCAGATTCCTTCGTCCTACGTAAGGACATAGTGGCATCATGACGGTAACGTCTTCAGTGAGGTGCTCCATGCTCCCCGGTCATGCGCTGCGTGAGTCGCCACATGTAGTGTTTGGCCAGTTAGAGCTTTGATCTGGTCCACCCATCTTGTTGGAGACCTTCCCCTCGGACGCTTTCCTTCGATCTTACCCTGGATCATAAATTTTTCCATTGCTTCTGGTCTTCTTGCAATGTGTCCGAAATATCGCAAGAATGACTGGCTGATCTTGATTGATAGTCGCGTTTCGACCTTTAGATCATTGAAAATGGACACATTTGTGCGGTGGGCCGTCTAAGGTATTCTCAGCATGCGCCGGTATGCCCACATCTCAAAAGCTTCGACTCGTCTTCTATCGTCTGCCTTCAATGTCCACGTTTCTGCTGCTATGTGGCCACCGGGAATATCAGTGCCTTCAGGAGCCACATCTTTGTTGTTCTAGTAACGGTCGTGTCTCTCCATATATTTACGAGTTTAGTGGTCGCCGTTATTACCATAGCCAGTCGCCGCCTTATTTCTGGCGTACTTCCTTCAGAGTTGAAGATGAGAGAGCCTAGGTATATGAAGCTATGCACTACCTCAAACCCCATGAATGTATGGATTTCGGGGGAGTTATTGTTGGCGCGGTCTACTATCATGATTTTTGTCTTATTGTTATTAATATGTGGACTATAATGCCTGCTTATCTCGATTAGTCTAATCATGATAGCTTCAAGTTCTTCTAGACTCGACGCAATTATTAGGGTGTCATCCGCATATCTCAAATTGGAGATCTTCCTACCGCCTACTGTTATACCGCCATTCCACCCAGAGAGCATCTTACGCATTACAAACTCGGAGTATATATTGTATAGTATTGGCGATAAGATGCATCCTTGTCTTACACCGGCACCTATACTGAACTTTCGCGAATACGTTCTATCTATATGTATTCTTGTCAAGTTTTCGTTATATAGTCGTTTTATTAAATGTATCAGGTGACTTGGTGTGGCCATGTCTTCAAGGATGCTCCACAATTTATTCCAGTTTACAGAATCAAAGGCCTTCCTGTAGTCCACGAAGCATAGAACCATTGGGACGCAGAACTCGCGCGTCTTTTCGATGATTTGACGTACGTTTAATATATGCTCTCTGGTTCCCCTACCCGGGACAAATCCGGCCTGTTCTTCTGAAATTTGGGGCAAGAGGAAACTCTTCAGTCGTTCGTTGATTATGTGGAGCATTATCTTGCTTGAATGAGGGATTAGGGCAATTAACCTATAGTTGTTACAGTCTGTTGGTGAACCTTTCTTGTGTAGGGGAATGAATGTTGATTCGCACCATTCCTCCGGCCATTTGCCCGTTTGCCATATGATTTGACATAACGAGTGTATCATTTTTACTCCAGCCTCTCCCATCGCCTTGATGAGCTCTCCGGTAATTCCGTCTACTCCAACCGCTTTTCGGTTTTTTAATTTATTTATTGCTCTCTCTACCTCGGATCTTATGCCTAGATTACACGTAACGAGTACTTACAGTGGCGAGGGAGTAAAATGTTACTAGCGCGAGAGAGTGGTATGGGCGAGAGCGTGTTTATACGTATTTGGCTCTTTTTCGACTTTTGTGGCAAGTCAGTTCACTTTCCAGCTACTTTAAACTCATACGTTAACCCTCGGGAGGTCGCGGTGTATCTGACAGATACATGCAAAATGTTTTCTTAAATATTTTAAAATCTTATTATTATTATTTTGTGCAAAATGTTGATTACTTTAAATTTTTTATTGTATTTTTCTATAAACTAGAGTGGTTTATAAATAAACAATCATTATAATTATATTTGCAAAGTTTATTTATATCTATTTTGCATTTTAGAGCACATTAAAAGGCATGTATCCCACAGATACGCGCGACCTCGTGTGTGATTTTTAGTACCGCGACCTCCCGAGGGTTAAGTGGATGCGGTGCGCGCGCATGTTGAAACGAGTGGCGAATACGCACCGAGTGTGTGTTCAAACATGCCGAGAGGGCTAGCGAGTCAGTGTCGGTAGAGTGGGGGGTTAGCACTCGGTCTAGTAAGTAGAAAAGGGTCCGAGTGACTGTCTCGCCATTCTACTAGGCCGAACTCTCGGCCGACCGCTCGGTAATACGTTTAGACCAACCGAGCACTCGGCCGAGAGCACCGTCTCGTCACTGTACTCGTTCCGTGTAATCTAGGCATTAGGATGTTCGGTTCTAAATGCTCACTTCGCTCTGGTGCGAATGGATCTTTTTGCGGTGTCTCTCCAAACAGGTCGGAACAATACTCCCTCCATACTTCAACTATTTTGTTGTTATCTGTATAGGTCTCTCCATTTTGATCTTTTATGATCTGTGTACGTGGTTTAAATTCTCGTGACAGGTATTTTACCTTTTTGTAGAGCTGATGCTGATCATGTCGATCCGCGTGCAGTTCAAGTTCTACGCAGATATCCTTGATGTGTTTGTTTTTATCGTTTCTACATGACCGTTTTACTTTAATGTTTAGATCCTTTAGTGTACATGTTTTCTCTGGTGTTGGTGCTCCTGTGGTTCTCTGATGTCTTCGTTCTTCCAATAAGCGTCTACTATATGGATATTATATTACTTCTATTCAGGTTCGCTCTTCTTATCACTCTTTCTAAGGCCAAATGAAACAAAAGTGATGACAATGGATCTCCCTGTTTCAGTTCCACTTCTGCAATAAACCCTCTGGATAGTTCTCCGTTGACTCAAAAAATATCGCATTCGGAGTTATTTTCCTTTTTTTTGCATCGTAATGAGTAGACAATTACGCAATGATTGACTTTGTTGAGGCTTCGGACTGGGTGGCCTGGTCCAGGGGCCACCCATCGACTGCACCTAGCATTGGTGGGGTGCGAATCGCGGGACTTCTCAGAGCTCGGTCATCGAGCGGACGTCCCTGGTTCGTAGTGCCGGCCATTGTTGGGGAGTTCTGGTCGGTGGTGAGGCCGAGAGACCGCCTAACGGCTGCGGTCATGCTTAGCAGTGTCGACATTGTGGGTCAGGCTGGGGGTGAGCAACAAAGTGGAGGCAGTACAATGGGCCCGGTAGAGTGGCCTAAGTGCGTGCAAGTTAATACTTGCCCCTCCCCCGAAATCCAAAAAAAAAAAGACAATTATTTGGACAAATAAAAACACGAATCTCAAAGATCAAACTGAATATAACTTCCACGACGTATTTTGAAATAACAAAATTTAAAACTCAAACTAAGCAATTTGTTGTTACAGGAGCCTGTATTAAAAATTATCTTGAGCAGTATTAAAAGGGTGATAAAACGAAGGTTTTTGTTACGTCAGGTCGTAAGTTTCACGTCATTCTAATTTTCATTAAATTTGTTGACAATTTTGTAGGGCTTAGAAATCTATTCCGACGAAAATAATTCCGTTCCTTATATTTACGTAGCATTTCGAACTCAAAATGATCGTGATGAACTATACAATGCCTTGTTGGCATCCGGCTTGAATTTGAGCGAAATTGAGCAGGATGTTATGACTCTGCAATGGCAAAACGGTTACGTTTCTAATTACGACTATCTGATGTATTTAAATAGGTGACAATTTTTTCTTGCCTTGAAGCATTTCACCAGCCTCCCCATTTTAATACGAATAGGTAGAAACGATTTATTTTGAATCCAAAATGGACGAAGGGGACTGGCGAAATGCCCTTAATTACCATGATCACAATTCATTCTTGTTTTAGTTTGGCCGATCGTACAGTTAATGATTTAACCCAATATCCAGTGTTTCCGTGGGTTATTTCAGATTATACCAGTCAAGAATTGGATCTAAACAATCCAAATTCTTACCGTGATTTATCAAAACCAGTGGGAGCTTTAAATCAAGAACGTTTGGAGAGGCTGTTGAGAAGGAGCGAAGAAATGGGTGACGTTCCAAAATTTATTTATGGTTCACATTATTCTACCCCCGCCTTTGTTTTATTTTATTTGGTGAGGCTGTACCCTCACTACGTGTTGTGTTTGCAAAACGGTCGTTTTGATCACCCGGATAGGATGTTTAATTCTTGTTCGGATGTCTACAACAACTGTTTGAAAAATATGTCCGATTTTAAGGAATTAATTCCCGAATTTTATAACGTCGAACAAGGTGGGGATTTTTTAGTCAATAGTTTGGGAATAAATTTTGGGAGTCGTCACAATTCGGTCAAAGTGGGTGACGTCGAATTGCCCCCTTGGGCCGAAAACCCTAAACACTTTGTTACCACTTTGAAGAACGCTTTAGAATCCGATTTTGTTTCTGAAAAACTGCACTTGTGGATTGATTTGATTTTTGGGTACAAGCAAAGAGGAGAAGAAGCCATCAAAGCTAACAACTGTAAAGTGTACGGTTTTTCTTGAAATTTGTACTTTATTAGATTGTTTTCAGTGTTTTATCATACTTGCTATGAGGGAAATGTCGATTTAGATTTGATAGAAGATTTTAATAAGAGGCATGCAGTGGAAGTTCAAATCATGGAATTTGGGCAAATTCCTAAGCAAATATTTAAGGTACCTCACCCTAAAAGAGAGCCGGCAAATAAAAATGGTCTTTCACGGGGCGTATCAGAATCGGAGGATGTAATCGATGGTTGGTATGATACATTCGTGTTTTGAACCTTTTCATCATAATATTAACAATTCCAGAAACTTTAAGTGTCTGGAAAAATTTTACTCTACAATTACAACAAACATTTAGCAGTCATAAAGACGCCATTGGGTGGCTTTTATTGGCTGAAGCCGACACTAAAATCATTTCAGTTGGTCATGATTTTAAACTCAAAGTATTTTCTTTATCTCAAAATCGGCAAATCCGAAGCGCCAGTATTGGGGAGTTACCACTGAGCAGTTGTATTAAGTTACCCAATATGAACGTCATCGTTATTGGCAGTTTTGACAACAGTATGTAAGTCTTTTTAAAGTTTTTTTGGGCCTTAAAACCTTCCATTTCCTAAATTCATAATAAACCACCAAGGGTCACCAAGAGTTCATTTTTTCTTTCCAAAAAAAGAGAAAAGTAAACTTCTAAACATTTTTTAGTTTGATGCGCCGTTTCTTCCATAATAAAAAGTCTGGGTGACCTCTTGGGGGTTTTCTTCATAAAAATGTTGTACTCATTTAATTTCAAAGGTTTAATGACTGCGTTTTTCAGAACCTTATATGATTTAGATTTTGTTAAAGTGTCTCAAAGTGTGATGGCGCACGAAGATGCGGTAACTTGTTTAGCTTGGGCGGAAAAGCCCCAACTTTTAGCATCTGGTAGTTCAGATTGCACAGTAAGGATATGGAAAAGTTTTGAATCGGGCAACAACATAAAACCAGTGCAGTCACTTAAAGCACGTTTTGATCATAATTCGCAAGTTACTTGTTTATGTTTTAATCCGTAAGTTGTTTAAATAAAATTGTTATTGATACATTAAAAAGGATTTTCCAGCGAAAATAATTATTTGGTTTCGGGTACCAGTGATGGGGAAATTTACATTTGGGATGTGGTGAATAACACATTGTTTCGAAAGTTTTCCTTACATAAATGTTCAGTGATGGCTGTTAATTTTAGTCCAGATGGGCAGAAGTTGGTTTCTTGTGCATTGGATAAAATATTCCAAGTAATTGATATTCATACAGGAATGGCGTTGTACAATAAAACGCTGGAATCTCAATTGTATTGTTTAAAATGGCAGGATTTTTTGTTATTGTTGGGAGCGGCAGATGGAACTCTTTATATTTACGATATTGTTGAAGTTAAATTGTTATGCAAAATTCAGGCTCACAGTGGTAAGTAGGGCTGGCCGATATTAAAATTACCTTATATTGAATAATTTGATATTTTTTAATTCAATTTTGTTGTTTAAAATTGAAAAATATATAGAAGAGGAACATAATATGTAAAAAATTAATGTACCGTGGCTGGCTTTAGAGAAGCAATCATCTTAAGGCTGGTTTAAATGAAAAAACATAGTGCCACCTTCACTGAAGCTACCACGTAATTACATAATATGTACCCCCACCGATATAAATTATTCAGTACATTTAAAATTTGAATTAATGTAAAATTTAATGCACAGGTCCGATAACAGTGATTGACGTGTCGATGGACAAGACGTTAATAGTGACCGGCAGCCAAGATCATTCCATCAAAATTTGGAAACCCATGTGATAAAATTACTTTTTTAATTAATATTTATGTATTATCTATGGACTGTGAATAGGAAAGTACTTATCAAACTTAGACTTAAGCAAAAATTATGAAATATTGTGATCATCGTCAATATTTTTTATTAAATTTCAAATTTTTACTTATTTAATGACACCACTGCTTTCACCAATTTGCTCCGCTTTCATTTGTAAACGTGACAACAGCGCTTTTATGTAATCGTTTCTGTCAAATCTGACAGATGGTTGACAATTTGCAAGTGATAAATTTATTTATTGTGAATCATATTTTAAATTAACATTTAATGATCACGATTATTTATGTAAATAGTAATCAGTTTTTATTTCAAAGTACTGCAAAGGTGGGTCGACCGTGAGACGTGCGAAATTTCTATCCTAACCTAGTCAATTTGACATGTTTGTGTTACTCATATTTTTAAATGTTTTATTAACTTTCATTTAGTTTTAATTAGTAAAATATGTTTGCGTCTTTAAAAAATAAAATTCGGGAAGAAACCGGAAGTGATTTATCCAAATTGACTGCTAAAATTACTTCTTCGACGACGCAACGGTTTGAAGCCATCAGGGGTCGGTCTCAACATGGATCTACTTCTAGTGTTAATTCAATTTTGTCGTCTGAGGGCAATAAGGATGAAAGTAGCGAGGGTGGGCGACAAGAGGAGGATAACAGAAAGCGTAGGCTGGAGTCTGAATTAGCTGCTAGAAATTTCGAAGAAAAAACTAGGGAATGGCAATCGATAATAGACGAAAAAGATAAGAAAATTCAAGAAATTGAGAAGGAGAAAGAAGATGCTAAAAAATTGATCGGGTCGTTGCAAGAGTCGTTAAAATATGCTGAAGGTTTGTGAACTTTACCTTAATTGACTTGATTACTAGAAAGTTTTTTTTTTAGCCATGCAGAAAAAGTTAATGGAGCATAGAGACGATATAGAACAAGTGGAAAATTTTCAGATACAAGAATTAACCAAAGTGAAACAATTAGTTTTATTAAGGGAGCAAGAGTTGGCCGAAAAAAGTTCTTTGCTTAAGGAAACCACTAGTCAGGTTGATAAAATGCGAAATGAATTAACCAGATTGAGGAGGCAGGAGGAGCGGTTAAGTGATATTCAGGTAGGTGTATTTATTGATTTTAAGATAAAATTTTGTTATCTTGTCTCAATTTCCCACATTTGTGTTGTGTAAGTTGCAGTCACTTTTAGGACACCAAAATTTTTTATTTGACGTCGATAGTAATTTTTGATTACCTACATATGAAATCAATTCAAATATACTTTTGTTCCACCTACCATTTAATTTTTATTTCATTATATACCTGTATTGTACTTCCTATTTTTTTTATCTTTTCCCTTATCACATTGTTTACTTATTTGCATTGTAAAATTGACTAATTAACAGGTAGGTAGAATAATAATTATGCTAGTTGATATTTTTTACCGTTTCCATGTTCCATTCCACATGTAACTTCTTTTTAATTATATTTTGAAAGAAATAACAAAACTTTTTGGGTATTTTTTCCTTAGGACATCAGCAGGGTCGCACTTTATTTGTTTAATTTATAAATAAAAATATTAGAATTTCTTCTTTAGCTTCTTTATTTTGCTTACCTCTATCAATCAGGATGCAGTGTCTAACAATGAATAAAATTTATCCATAAGTTTTGAACGCCTTGTATAGATGAATGTGGGAAGTTTTACTCTTTAATTTTAATTTTACAACAGAAATTTTTAAATTATACCAAATAGAATGTAGCATTAATGG
The DNA here is from genome assembly GCA_932274525.1 of Podabrus alpinus. Taxonomy (NCBI): domain Eukaryota; kingdom Metazoa; phylum Arthropoda; class Insecta; order Coleoptera; family Cantharidae; genus Podabrus; species Podabrus alpinus. Next base: position 5,603,383 of record OW026451.1, read on the forward strand.
TAGGCATGCTTGTAGGTTGTCATCTACCGTTTTTATATCAAAAATTATATTCCCAATATTTGGAGTTAATTAATAACAAACTAATAAAATATTTCAATTGTAGTACTACTAATGTTTCTCATTTTTGAGGATCCGCATTTAAAAATAAAAGTAAAGCAGTAGCTGTCTGCTACAAAATTAACATACAAAGCTTAAAATATGGTAAAATTTGGCGTCATATAAATATGACTTGACGGAAGAATAAAATAAACATATATATGTGATGTTACGTCCAAAAACGCCCTATGTAATCACTAATGTAGATAAGTTGTAGGCGTCCACATTAAAATAGTAGCAGCTTTAAAGTATTTGACTTCAAGAAAAGATATAAAAGCTGCAAAGAAATAAAATAAAATCCATCTACTTAGCACCTTACTACGGAAAGTAAAATATAAGTGTTCTGACAAAATTTATTTGTAATCAATTGGAACATTTAATTTTTACTTTCCGTACTAGGGCACAAGATGGCAATACCTTTTCTGGGAAAAATATGTTGCATATAATAAATTTGTATTGTTAGAAATAACTCGAAAGTACACAATTCGTATCTTTATTCAGAACTTTTAATCAACACAATAATGCAGTTAATTATATGCAGCTGTTATCTCACAGGCCGGTGAGAACGCAAGTGTCGTTTCCCCGGACAGGCAGCGGCAAGCATTTCCCTCTCTGATTCTAACACGGCCAGACTGACATTTGTTCCGCTCTCTGGAACATCATAAATGCCCACATCTAAAAGCAAAAGTTCACATTACAACAGGATGTGATTTCTTCTAACGAATAATTTCAATAGTCGAAACTATCGTTAGGCATGACGGGTCTTGACATAATATTGACACCCTTAGTCAACATTCCATCCTGACGTCTAAAGCACGCAGGTATGGTGTCTCACCGCCCTATGGGAGTATGCTGACCCCATAGTCATTTACAACAACCTGATGACTAAAGCACGCAGGTTAACCTATGGATCACACCATAGCAAATTTAAACAACAGCCTGATGACTAAAGCACGCAGGCTAACCTATGGATCACACCATAGCAAATTTAAACAACAGCCTGATGACTAAAGCACGCAGGCTAACCTATGGATCACACCATAGCAAATTTATACAACAGCCTGATGACTAAAGCACGCAGGCTAACCTATGGATCACACCATAGCAAATTAATACAATAGCCTGATGACTAAAGCACGCAGGCTAACCTATGGATCACACCATAGCAAATTTAAACAACAGCCTGATGACTAAAGCACGCAGGCTAACCTATGGATCACACCATAGCAAATTTAAACAACAGCCTGATGACTAAAGCACGCAGGCTAACCTATGGATCACACCATAGCAAATTTAAACAACAGCCTGATGACTAAAGCACGCAGGCTAACCTATGGATCACACCATAGCAAATTTATACAACAGCCTGATGACTAAAGTACGCAGGCTAACCTATGGATCACACCATAGCAAATTTATACAAGAGCCTGATGACTAAAGCACGCAGGCTAACCTATGGATCACACCATAGCAAATTTAAACAACAACCTGATGACTAAAGCACGCAGGCTAACCTATGGATCACACCATAGCAAATTTAAACAACAACCTGATGACTAAAGCACGCAGGCTAACCTATGGATCACACCATAGCAAATTTAAACAACAACCTGATGACTAAAGCACGCAGGCTAACCTATGGATCACACCATAGCAAATTTATACAACAGCCTGATGACTAAAGCACGCAGGCTAACCTATGGATCACACCATAGCAAATTTATACAACAGCCTGATGACTAAAGCACGCAGGCTAACCTATGGATCACACCATAGCAAATTTAAACAACAACCTGATGACTAAAGCACGCAGGCTAACCTATGGATCACACCATAGCAAATTTATACAACAGCCTGATGACTAAAGCACGCAGGCTAACCTATGGATCACACCATAGCAAATTTAAACAACAACCTGATGACTAAAGCACGCAGGCTAACCTATGGATCACACCATAGCAAATTTATACAACAGCCTGATGACTAAAGCACGCAGGCTAACCTATGAATCACACCATAGCAAATTTATACAACAGCCTGATGACTAAAGCACGCAGGCTAACCTATGGATCACAACATAGCAAATTTATACAACAGCCTGATGACTAAAGCACGCAGGCTAACCTATGGATCACACCATAGCAAATTTAAACAACAACCTGATGACTAAAGCACGCAGGCTAACCTATGGATCACACCATAGCAAATTTATACAACAGCCTGATGACTAAAGCACGCAGGCTAACCTATGGATCACACCATAGCAAATTTAAACAACAACCTGATGACTAAAGCACGCAGGCTAACCTATGGATCACACCATAGCAAATTTATACAACAGCCTGATGACTAAAGCACGCAGGCTAACCTACGGATCACACCATAGCAAATTTAAACAACAACCTGATGACTAAAGCACGCAGGCTAACCTATGGATCACACCATAGCAAATTTAAACAACAGACTGATGACTAAAGCACGCAGGCTAACCTATGGATCACACCATAGCAAATTTATACAACAGCCTGATGACTAAAGCACGCAGGCTAACCTATGGATCACACCATAGCAAATTTATACAATAGCCTGATGACTAAAGCACGCAGGCTAACCTATGGATCACACCATAGCAAATTTAAACAACAACCTGATGACTAAAGCACGCAGGCTAACCTATGGATCACACCATAGCAAATTTAAACAACAGCCTGATGACTAAAGCACACAGGCTAACCTATGGATCCCACCATAGCAAATTTAAACAACAGCCTGATGACTAAAGCACGCAGGCTAACCTATGGATCACACCATAGCAAATTTAAACAACAGCCTGATGACTAAAGCACGCAGGCTAACCTATGGATCACACCATAGCAAATTTAAACAACAACCTGATGACTAAAGCACGCAGGCTAACCTATGGATCACACCATAGCAAATTTATACAACAGCCTGATGACTAAAGCACGCAGGCTAACCTACGGATCACACCATAGCAAATTTAAACAACAACCTGATGACTAAAGCACGCAGGCTAACCTATGGATCACACCATAGCAAATTTATACAACAGCCTGATGACTAAAGCACGCAGGCTAACCTACGGATCACACCATAGCAAATTTAAACAACAACCTGATGACTAAAGCACGTAGGCTAACCTATGGATCACACCATAGCAAATTTAAACAACAGACTGATGACTAAAGCACGCAGGCTAACCTATGGATCACACCATAGCAAATTTATACAACAGCCTGATGACTAAAGCACGCAGGCTAACCTATGGATCACACCATAGCAAATTTATACAATAGCCTGATGACTAAAGCACGCAGGCTAACCTATGGATCACACCATAGCAAATTTAAACAACAACCTGATGACTAAAGCACGCAGGCTAACCTATGGATCACACCATAGCAAATTTAAACAACAGCCTGATGACTAAAGCACACAGGCTAACCTATGGATCACACCATAGCAAATTTAAACAACAGCCTGATGACTAAAGCACGCAGGCTAACCTATGGATCACACCATAGCAAATTTAAACAACAGCCTGATGACTAAAGCACGCAGGCTAACCTATGGATCACACCATAGCAAATTTAAACAACAACCTGATGACTAAAGCACGCAGGCTAACCTATGGATCACACCATAGCAAATTTAAACAACAACCTGATGACTAAAGCACGCAGGCTAACCTATGGATCACACCATAGCAAATTTAAACAACAGCCTGATGACTAAAGCACGCAGGCTAACCTATGGATCACACCATAGCAAATTTAAACAACAGCCTGATGACTAAAGCACGCAGGCTAATCTATTAAATGAATACAGATATCATAATCAAAATTACCTTCATTTTCTAGTAGACCAATCAGGTCTTCCATATCACCTCCAGTCCAGGGTCCAGTCAACAGGCCATAAACGTAATTGTTCCTTGGCAGCCTTGATTATTCTATTCTTCCCCACACCAACTCTCTTTAACTCGTATCGTCCTTCGTCAGTAATACCAACAATTTCATACGGTCCCAAAAATTCAAAGTCCATTTTACTGGCATGCAGTTTACTTGCACGATGGAGCAATACAAAATTCCCCACCACATACTGAACAGTATCTCGTCTCTTCGCATTTAATTTATCTTTTTCCGATTCGTTAAGTTTAAGTTTTTCAATAATGCGTTGTCGATCCAAATTCAAGTCGCGAATCGGTGACAAATCGTGAGACAAATCATGCAAAGCAGATTGTATTAACGGAGTTGCTGATTTTATACCAATTAAGGCTTGCAAAGGTGTCATTGCTATTGATTTTTGAACGGTCGTATTTAAAACTATAGTCTATCTGGTTTTGGATTGCAGTAGAGGTCGCCTTGAACGGCAGGTCAGATTTACACTGGGAAACGTCAAATAATTAAAGTGTATGAGCGACAAAAACCAAATGTCACTTATTTGATACTTGAAAAAATCGAGTTAAATGTATTTTTTTATCAAATAGCAATTTATCTTGTACACATTTTTTAAATTTTCCAGAAACTTTTAGAAATAAATATTCGCGAGTCATCAATCACAAACGAAATTTCGACACTGTAAACGGGAATAAATTTTCACCAATCACGTTCCGAGTTCACAATTTTAGTACAATCTAGTTCTGCATTCTTAAAACGGATGGACATAATTGAATTTTCCAAAGAACAGTTGACCACTCTGCTTTAACTTTCGTTTCTACCCTAATTAAATTCATAACAGTACGCATATAGCGTTTGACTTGACCGTTAGCCCTATGCACATCAGGTGTTACAAAATGATAATTAATATTAACTGAGTCTAAAAATTTACAAAGTGACAAGTTATGAAAGTGCGTTCCACCATCCATAATAAAAACTTTTGAAGTTCCAAAACAAGAAATGAATACTTTCAGGGGCTTTTCAGTTTCCTCAGCTTTTACAGTAATTAATGGTGTTAAATAACAGTATTTGGTAAAGGCATCAATTAATACCAAGACATATTTAAAACCATCTCTACAAGCAGGCTAAGGCCCAAGACAATCTACATAGACTGTATGGACGGGCTCAGGTGATTTTACGGGCAAAAGTATATTCCCTTGCAACGGGCCGGTACGTGTCTTTTTTTAAGGTACAAACAAGACAGTGTTTGACGTAATTTTTTCACAAAGTTCCTAAGTCTAGGGAACCAAAAATGCAACAATATTGAACAAATAGTTTTCTCAACACCAACGTGACATTGTTCATCATGAAACAATCGCAATAGCCCAAGCCTACTCTGTCGAGGTACAAAGTATCGAATTACTTGTTTCTTATTAGATAGTGTTTGCACATGGCACAAAAGACCCTTTTTCTCAACATACTGGCGTGAATCTAATTTACCTTCTCGTAAATCTACTAGCATTTGCTGTACTTCGGCATTCCCTTTCTGTTGTCTTTTGAATTCCAGGTGTCTTTTGAATTCCGCGAGATTCGCAATATTGACACCGGATTACGGCTCAGAAAATCGACGTGACTTAAGGAGGAACCTTTCCTTAATTGTGTGTGCATTTAGTTCCCTAAAATCCACGCACATTCTGAACGTACCTTCCTTTTTTCTTACCAATAAAATTGGGCTAGAATACGATGAATTACTTGCACGGATAATGCCGTTAGAGAGTAATTCATCAATGATCTTGCGAACTTCTTCTCTTTCACTATAACCGCAAGTCGATATGGACGCCGTGAAACGATAAAATTATCGATTAAATCAGGGGTACTCCAATTTCCGCGTAAATTTTTAAGTAATGATAACTTTTTATGCACGTACGCGACATAAGTATTACATTCGGAAGTATTGAATATTGCCGCTTCATAAAACAAACGCCCAAGAATTTTCTTTGGGGGAAAAGACTATAAAGATTCGTTTTTGAAAACAACCCAACTTCGTGCGACCGGACACCAATTTTCAAACCAAATTTTTGCCTCATTAGTTAAAAATCTAGCAATTCTTACCAATATTTGCAAATCCGGCCACTCAAATTCTTCTTTGATTTTTGTCACCTCTTTTATCCAACACTCGGCATCATCGATGTCAGGACGAAACAACGGTAGATCTACTTGCTCAGGAACCGTCTTGTTGTTTTTGATAGCCTTCAAAAATTCCGCTAATATCGCCTCCATATTAATTGTGGAGCATGGACACGATCTCACTTCTGATGTTAGAAATAACTCGAAAGTACACCATTCGTATCTTTATTCAGAACTTTTTATCAACACAATAATGCAGTTAATTATATGCAGCTGTTATCTCACAGGCCGGCGAGAACGCAAGTGTCGTTTCCCCGGACAGGCAGCGGCAAGCATTTCCCTCTCTCCTTCTGATTCTAACAGTATAGCATTTTTTATCTTTACAGCTCTTATATCTTTGCTTTAAGGCACCTGGTTTCAATGTTATACTTACAATTATACACCTTGGGCAACTTGGGTCCAATGGAAACGCTCCACCCTGCCCTAGTGCTGTTACCAACAAGGAGAGTTTTTTTAAATTTCAATGTTCTGACGACGAAATTTGTGGAAAAAGTAAACATTTATCTCGGCCAGGGTTTTTAGCGCAGGATCATATTATGTCTATGACCTAGTATTTGACCTACCAAACGCTTTTGCCAAATCTCATAGAAATTTAATGTATTATTAAAATATATTCAATTTATGGTTTTTTCAGTGCAGCAACATTTTTGCATTTCCTGCTCATTTTGGTCAATTTTATCAATTAAAAGAAAATAGCAGCATAAAATATCTAAATAGGCCAATGAATTGACCTAAGTGCATCAAATAGTGTGCTGTTGTCCCTTTTCTCTAAAGAACCATTTTATAAATTAGCGGTCATTTAAAATTTGGTTTTTATTAGTCAAGAAACTTACCTCAAAATAAAAAATCGAAGAGAAGAAGAATGAAATAAACTTACAATCGGCATTATTGCAATAAAAACCGTTTAGGCAAAATCCTAAACAGTTATATAACTTATAAAAGTTTATGATAAATCCGAAGTTTTTCGGCGGTGCAAAAATTTGAAGAAGAATTAATTTTCCGCTAAAGTGATGAAATTTGCTGAAGTTGCCGCTTTGCGAGGGCTTTCTCAAAAAATCACCTGCGTGGCATTTTTGTATTAATTATAAATAAAAAATAATGTAATTTTACGCAGAGCGAGCAACATAACTACAAAGTTCATCATCAAAATAAGCGCCATTATACGAAAATTATCTGGTACAAATTTTCTAGCCACAACGGTCGTTCTTAGTTTTTTCTAGGAAGCTGTTTTCTCTCAAACTGTTTGCTCTCAAGATTTTGTGATCTTCGTTCTGATTAGATTTGGGAAACGGAATATTGTAGTGTGATTGAGAAATGTACCCTAAAAATTTAAAATCTGGAGCTAAATCAGTAATTGGACTTGGCACATAAAAGAAAACTCAATAATTTTATATAAAAATGTTCAATTATTTTGTAATAAAATAAGACAACACCGTAAATTAGTGTAATCTTTGATTATGTAATATCAGATAGACAAATCTTATGGGAGCTTTTCAACCCCTGGTGGAGATCAAAAAGTTATCAACCTCGAATGGTTCGAGCACCAATCAACTATGGCACCAATACAAAGGAAAAATTATAATAATAATAAACCAATTTATTACGGCTTTTTTAGCTGCAGCAGGTCTTTCCAAAACTCCCATAAGATTTGTCAATCTGGCACTATGTATTCAAACTTAAATAGACTAAATTATTATATAGATTGAGGGCGAGGGGTGTTACATTTTTAACCAATTTAATGCGAGATGTGTATTGCTAATACACAGTTCCCAGTTAGACAATGATTTACCTTCTCTCACAGAAATTCAAATTATTTTATTTTGTTGTGAAAAAACATTTTTGATTTGTCTCTCGGCCGTTCCTTTAATTTTTTTTATTATTTAAGTTCAAGGGTTCGCACCGGATGTAGAAAGTTGCACATGTGTTGAGTAGCATTTTATGTTTGTGAGCTTCAAGTTGGCGTTGCAGGTATGTGCTTTGGGCTTCAAAATTTAACAGCGAGTCTTAAATTCTTGTTTACGCTTGCACCACACGTCTATTTAAGACTCTTGTTAGATATCAACATCTTTTTAATTTTGTAGGACGATTTGGAAAGCTTGAGGCATTCCAGCGCTCGCGATTTAGCATCTTTGGCTACTCAATTAGCAAAACGCGAAGAAGAGAAAAGACATTTGACTGATTTAGTTGCCGTGTTAAGACAAAGGAGTACGTCAGACTCCACGGATACCGATCAAGCCAGCCAAGAGCGGAAATTACTAGAACATAGATTAGAAGAAGCACATTTGCACTTGGCTGATATAAAAACGTCTTGGAGCGATAAAATTACATCCTTGGAAACGCAGGTAATGATTACACGCCTTACAAGGCGTTTTTGGTTACTCAAAACATAAAATTAATTTCAGGTGGGTAGGCTAAGTAGACAAGCAGCTGAAGAGAGCGCCGAGAGACGAAGGGCGGTTCAAGAAAAGGAGGAATTAGAAGAAAAATTTAAGCAATTAGAGTGCGAATTAGAATGCAATCGTCTCGAGCTGAATAATAAAGATTCTAAAATTAAACGGCTCACTAGCGAAATTGAAGATCTCGCTAAAGAATTGAGAAATCTTCGCACCGAATCTGAGGAGGAAGTTATCATACTGAAACGACAAATTGTGAGTTAAGTGGAAATGTGGAAAACCGGATGTTGTTTGTTTAGAATTTTAGGAGTTGCCTGGCTTGGTATATACGGCAGAAAAAATTATAGTTGTTTTTCCTAGGGTCTTCCATTTGCAGAACCCGAAAAAAATTCTGTTCACATTATTAAAAAAAATAAAAAAATGTTTTTTTGGGTTTAACTGTTTGTGAGTTCTGCAAAATGAAATAAAACGCTTTTCTTTCCTCTTTTGTTATTTGCACTTGAAGCAAACTAGATTTCTGAACTTCACTTCTAATTTTTGCTTGATTTATGTTTAAGAAAGTATTTTTAGGGCTGCTTTGTTCTAGTTGCTAGAAAATCGCAACATAAGTGCTTAGGCTTTTAGGATTCCCCAGTTTTTTTTTTAATTTAATTGAGGTGAGGAGTCTCCTAAGATCTCTCACTTGAGTTAAGATTGTAAAACAACTCTTCCAGTATTTTTGGAATTTTTATTTTTTAAGTAGAAAACCTCGCAACTTTTCCTATAATTGTCAGTATTATGATGCACTTGGGTGTGTACCCTACCAGCAATTTAATTTTATTGGCTTTTACACTAAACATTCCAATTTATTTAAGTTAGAATTTTCACATTATTAAATTTAATACTTGGGTGGGTACTTTATAATCAGTGTTGTAACAGATGCGTCTTTTTTTTGGTATCTAAATATTATTCTAGCCAGGGACTTGCGTTGTAGGCATCTTAACTTGGTGCTAATGACCGATTGTTTATATAAACAAATAAGTCTTTGTTACACTTTTTTCTATTTGTCAATATAAACGATTGTATGCACTGCATTTTGGGACACTTACGACGTGGATCCCAGATTACAAAATTATAACTATAGATACATTAAAGATAGAAAATCAAAATAGTCCTTTGCTCTGCTTAATATTTGATAATAGCAATTCTTTTTTACTATAAGATTTTGCATTGGTAATGCTTTAATTAAGACTTAAGCAATTGAGGATCTTTGCTTGGTCCTCTATAAACCTATCATTAATTTTTTGATAGAAGAAGATAATTTAATTTAATTGCTCGGCCTCACTGTGGGTTTCCAGTGAGATTTTCATATTAGCAATGTCTTACTTGCTACTCAAGCAATTGAAACTCTTTGATTTGATACAACATTGTTTACATTGAGACTGACGGAACTAAATAGTTGAAATACCCTTCAGCTAGGCCTGTTTTTCTATGTGTAAAAAGAAAAATTCATAACTTAAAAAAATTTTACCCGCAATATATTTTTATACACAACATTGGAACTGAATCCCACGTTGTTCACAAATTGTTAATGCCTGAATTATTTCATTTTTTAGTTACTTATTATTTTATATTAAGTTAGTTTTAAGATTTTTATGTTTTTTTTAAACCTAACACTGTTATTTTAGTTTTATAAAAAAAAATTTATTTCCATTTTACTATTATTTTTTTGACAAATAAACTCTTACATTCCAAATTTTTTTTCTTTTATCCGCCTTAGATTGTTTCCTCTTCATCACATAATTAAAAAATATTATTTTAAAATTTGAAAAATTACAGCAAGATTCAAACGTCGAAATAAAAGTAGTGCGCAAAAATTTAGACAACAGCGAAAGCAAGCTGGATAAATCTGAGGACGAATGTGGCAAGCTACGTTTATCCGCCGAATCGGAACACCAAGCAAACGTTTCCTTAAAACAAATTATAACCAAGTTGGAGAAGGAGTTGGGCGAAGAAAAATCGAATTCTCTCAACGTACAAAAAACGCTAACAAGGTAAAAGAAATCACTTTTGTTGTACTTGTGGTTAAATTATATTTTTAGGGTGACAGCCGAAAAAAACTCCTCATTGTTACGGAATGCTGAGATATCACAACAAATGGAAATGTCAAAACGAGACATGAGACAACAAGAAATGGAAATGAGCGAACTTTCCAACAAAATTTCATCTTTGGAAGAGGAAAATAAGAGGTACAAGAGTAAAGAAAATAAAACGGTTGAACAGGAACTAAAAGGTACCATAAGCAATTTGGAAGACCAACTTATGGATAAAAATAAGGTGCGTTTTTAAGTTGTTTTTGTAAATTTCCACTCTGTTCAAAAAATTCTTTTTGAATAAATTTGGATTCCCATTTTAGATCATAAAAACTCTACAGTTACGTTTAGCAGACATGAAGAAAACTTTACAACAAGAATTGAGAACTGGTAATACGAATATTTACAACGACCTAACAGATCCAACTTGTGTGGCTATTTTGGCACCCAGTCAAACGTCGACTAAAAATTTGCAAAATACCATGCGTAAAGATGAAGATGACGTAAACTCCAAGTACCTAAAGCATGTTCTAATTAAATTTTTAACAAGTAGAGAATACGAAGCGCAACATTTGATAAGAGCCGTATCGACTTTATTAAAATTTTCGCCCGAAGAAGAAAAGTTATTACACGACACGCTAGAATGGAAAATGTCGTGGTTTGGTGTATTTGGTTCGAAACCGAAAGGGTCAGGTAATGGACAAAAGGCAACAAATATTCCGCCTAGCTGATGGTTGTTCTAATGTTAGTGCTAAGATTACAATATTCGCTTAGAGCAGCTGATTGCCAATTAGTATTAAAAGTACATTCCTCGGTCAAGAATATGGAGGCGAAGTTTTCTTCCATTCCATTCCAACCTGCCTGAAGTCAGGCTATAGTTTTTATAACGTTCAGATTATCACTGTTATAGAAATGTTAGACGATTTTATGTACAAATTTGTTAATGAAGAACAACTTAACGGTATTAATATATTTTAAATACATTTTAAATTAATAATCAACTTTCATTTGTAAAATCCATTTATTTACTGTAATATGATTTAAATTTTCAAAATATATTTGCAAATTTTATATTTCTTACATTTTTTTATGGAGAGTATTTGGTAGGAAGAGTTCTATAAGGTTGAGAAAGTATTTGGAGTTACAAATAACGAGGAAGCTTTTTAACAATTGGATAAACTCAAAAAGTAATAATTTTAGGTCAGAATTTGAAATTAATTTTTTAAAAGGTTTTTTAATTTTGCTCCTTATTGCAAACATTTTTTTTTTATTCAAAGGACATTTTTTTAATGAGAAAATATGCTAAACTTCTTGTCACTATGTTGGAATATTTTATGGATATAAAATATAATGCAAAATGAGAAAAAATCAAGTAGTTGGTAGAATTGGCTCCAGCTGTAAGCTCATTTTTAGGCTGAGAATAATAATTCCACCAATTTTTAGCTGATCAATCAATGAGTAAATACTCTTCCAAAACATCAACTGCTCCAATTATTAAAATTTTTCCTGACTTCAAGCAACGATCACTGCCTTCTCTTGGGCTTGGTGGCACTGCTGTTATTGGCTTGCCTTCAATTGAGCTTTTAAAACTATTAAGAGGCCCTAGGGAACATCCATTAGTTGTGCGAGGATTTTCAGGTAAGTTTTCTGGCACATTTGTTGCATAATCATCTTGGGTACACAACTCAAAATCCAGAGTGAAAAGAAAAAACGTTAAATGAAAAGTTTCTCCAATTGGAGAAATACAAATTTCTGATTTAGACTTTTTATTTCAGTCTGTTTAAAAACATTAAAACACAACACATAGCATCACAATGAATTTTATTTAATTAAAAATAGGTAAATGTATTTTTTTAATCGATTTTATAATAAAACTTAGAATTAAAACGGAAAACCCTGTAAAACTAAAAATCACAAAATATTCAAATTTATTGACTAGATTTATAATAATATGACCTAATTTTTTATATAAATTGTGCCAAAAACTTTATAAAAAAATGTTTATGCGACCACAAACTTATTTAATCAGTAGAAATGGACTTATTGTTAGTTATTTTATAAAAGTGATCCGAGCGAGGGTATTAATTAGTTTCGTACAAAATTGTTAGATTCAGTTAAGTGCATCCGCGCACACGTTATCCTGACCTGCGCGCATTTTTTTTTAAGTAGGAAAGGATATGTTGTCTGATATGGGTAATCCTTAATATCTGGTGATGTTACAAAATGTATGCTATATACAGAGAGCATAAATTTCTTCACTGTTGCGATAGTGCTTCTGTTGTGTTTTAATAAAAATGTAAAGATCCGAGTGCTCTCAGACTTAAAAATATTTATGGTCGCATAACATTAAATTTGAAACAGCCAGTTTAAAAAATTTAGTGCTCAATACAATTTTTAGGAAATTATAGCTCTTCTAAGGCCAAATAGTGCAAAAGCACAGTTGGTAATGGAAGTCGATAAATTTTTTGCATCAATTGCTTACCTAACAAACTTCTAATTCGAATTCTACATAAATCTTTTAAATTTAAAGGGTTGCTATTAATTTGTATTAGGAAATCGTAGAGCGGGTCGTCGTTTTGTGTCTTGAGGCATTTAATATCGGAGAAAATGTTGAAATTGAAACCCGCAAAAATCAACAGTTTTAGTAATTCCAAGTCGCCGTTCTTTTTTGCAAGAGTTAAATTATCGACTATGCCTCGACCTCCTCTTGCGTTTACATCGGCGCCGTATTTTATTAACATGCTCGCTGCTCGAATGTTGCCGCAGATGATGGCGTAAAATATGACGTTTCCCATGTAGCTTTCGCAGTTGATGTCGGCGTTGTGTAATAATAACAGTTCTAGGAATTGTTTACAGTGGTTTATGTCGCGAATGTACTCGACGCATATGTGTAGAGCCGATAGTCCGGTCAAGTCGTTTTTTGCATTTGCTGTGGCACCTAAGACAAGAAATTATTTTATGTAAAAAATTATCACATTGGGGTAACCACTCATGTAAAGCTTGGGGAAACCAATTTGGAAATCTAATGCTGTGTAATGGAATTATTACTGCATTAGGGCTGGGCAGTACTCAAATACAAGTATTTGAAATACCGGTGGGGATTACCTAACCCTGGTCACTCCAAATAAATTGAAAATTTCCTATTGCAAAGAAGAAGGTTTATATAGTATACTGACATAATTTTCACAAGCGAAGATATAATCAAAATTTTGAGTAAATCGATTTTGAAGTTTGCAAATGTACATGTAAAATTAACGAGATTCCCGCGCGTCACTCATTAACACTTAGAGTATTTTTGCCTTCATTCCGGTTTGCTTGATGGGTGGCGCCTTCTCGTATGTTTAGCTCTGCCGCGGAGCGGCGTACGCGAATGAAAAACCGCCCGGAGGGCCGTAGGGTAGGTTTTTTGTTGCGCCCAATTCTGGCCGTGCCAGATTATATTTATTACTAATATCCACTAATCACACCCCCAATCTATCCGAATTTCAAAGAAAAATTCAAATCGGAAACCGGGATGAAGGCAAAAAAAACCTACCCTACGGCCCTCCGGGCGGTTTTTCATTCGCGTACGCCGCTCCGCGGCAGAGCTAAACATACGAGAAGGCGCCACCCATCAAGCAAACCGGGATGAAGGCAAAAATACTCTTAAGTGTTAATGAGCGACGCGCGGGAATCTCGTTAATTTTACATGTAAATTTGCAAACTTCAAAATCGATTTACTCAAAATTTTGATTATATCTTCGCTTGTGAAAATTATGTCATTATACTATATAAACCTTCCTCTTTGCAATAGGAAATTTTCAATTTATTTGGAGTGACCAGGGTTAGGTAATCCACCCCGAAATACCTAAATAATAATAATAATCTTTAATTTCAAAGTAATTAGAGACATAAAAAAAGTATCAATAATCAAAACGGAACATTGTCAAAAACTAAAAGGATTTGTAATGCAACAAAGTTTTCAACATTAGGCTTGAAGCGGAACAGAAGCAAATTTGCTGAAGAAGGTTCCAAAAATCACAGTCATGAATTGGCTGTTTTATTTACAGCTTAGGTCTAATTATGTATAAGAAAATTTAAACTAAATAAAATTGTGAGTGAAAGTTAAAAAAAAAGGAACCCCCGGGTTCCTTCTATTTTAGTCTCCGACTAATATCTTTAACATGGAACATGTTTTTCGGTACTAAACCGTTTATCATAGTTTTCCTCGAGATTTAGGGGTGCCTATCTCGTTTCTTCTTCTTACTGTTTTCCGAAGTGCGGCGTAGTTGTGTCACCGTGTTGGTTATAATAGGATAATCCCTTAATTTTTGTGTTGGTAATAAAAATTTACTATACAGGGTGTCCCCGTGACCGTGGAGAACCTTTGAGGTGGTGATAAAGGACACTTTTCTAAAGCTCGTCTTACATCAGGACATTTCTGGCGTCATTTCTTGCGCCATTTCCTGAGACATTTCTGGCGTCATTTCTGACGCCATTTCTTGCTCCAAAAATAAAGCCTGTATTATATCAGGCCATTTCTTGCGCTGATTTTGCGCAGTAGGTAATTTTAGCAACTTACGTGAAACATTTTGTAGGCCAAATATATAGAACGTGTTCTATTTTGAGGCAATTTTCAACGCAATTTGCCTGCGAGCGTGCGCAGTAAGATTAAACGAACGATAATTTAGTGTTGATGTAAATTTTGAAAACTGTGCTTCACATAAAAATTGAAATGGATAAAGAAAGCGATTTAATTGCAGAAAATGTGATTGCAGCAAACATAATAGTAGTATTAAAAAAATTACAAAAACAAACAAATTTTTAAAAAAATTCAAATTTTCAAATGATTATTAAGTTTTCAAATTTGATTTTTTAATTTCAGTGAAAAACGAAAACATTTGCGATTATTTAAAAAAAAAGTAACTTTTAGTAATAAAAGTAACTCATTCCTAACCCTGCATTTGACAATTACTACCTTACTACCTGCGCATTCAATCTGTACTGCGCACGCTCACAGGCAAATTGTTCAAGAATAGAGCACGCGCCAAATATATTGCCTACAATCCGAGTCAGGACATTTTCCAAGACATTTGCTGTTTTAAACTAGGCAATTTATTTGGCTCAAGAAATGGCGCAAGAAATGACGCCAGAAATGTCCTGATGTAAGACGGGCTTTAGAAAAGTGTCCTTTATCACCACCTCAAAGGTTCTCCACGGTCACGGGGACACCCTGTATAAGCAAATTTTCTTTTTGCGCTCAGTTTCGGATTTAAATTTTTGGTAATAAAAATTTTGTTATTGAAAATTCATTATTGTGAATGCGAAGATGTTATTCGATAATCTACTCTATATTCAAATTATAAACTATAAATTTGAATTATACATGTGGTGCCGATTTTTCGTGTCGGTTTTTGGTGTCGATTTTTGCGAGGTAATGACCGTAAAAACATGTTCCATGTTAAAAGTTCTAGCCTCTATAGTTTCCGAGATAGATTTGTAAAGAACTTCTTTATTTCCAGTTTTGCTCAAAATAACGTAGTTTTCAGATTTTGATGTAGACTTTTTTACCTGTTCATCTGATACAAAAATGGTCCATAGATAAATGAATGATTAAATTCTCCGTAAATCTCGGCATAGAACAACTTTCTAACCCTAATCGAGCCTCAGCTGAGAGCTTTCAAAATTAATAGTTTTTTTATTGTATTTTTCAAGATTTATTCAGGTTATCAGTTCTCATCATTTAGTCGTTTTAGTGCATCCCACTACAAAAAAGTATAAAATAAAATTGAAGTAAATAAAACTGTGCATAACTGAAAAAAAAATTGTTCTAGCTTTAGTTGTTTTGGAAATATGCCCAGAAGAACAAAAAAATGTTTGGTGAAAATTATGTAAATTGCATAGAATGAAGTCCTGTATAATTTTCACTTATCATTTTTATTCGTAAGATTCCTAAGAAAAACTCTATTTTCAAAATAATTAAATTGAATAATTTTCAGTAACAATTTAATGAAAATTAGAGTTTAATTTTAGTGTAAGAAAATTGGGCACATTTTGATAAAAAAAATCCAAAATCGGTTTTCTGCAATTTTTCGACGAATTTCGTTAGGTAATTGTTCGTACTTTAACATACTAAAAAACGTCCTCTCGGAACCCTGAGCTTCTTACCGAATTCTTCGTCTGAAGTTAAAATTTTTTATAAAGAAGTGAAAATTATGTTTTTCGGCAAAATATTTAAAAAAAATTTTTATTTAAGCTATATGGGTTCTTGTTTGGGGTCCTAATAAAAACTCGAGTTGGCGACCGCCCGGAAGTGCCGCCATTTTAAGAAAAATGGCGAAAACAATATAGTACTTTATGCACCAAGGGAGCAACGTGACATTTTTTTTGGCTCCAGGGTAAAGGATTGTTTACACGAGGCGCCAGCCGTGTGAAACAATTACCCATGGACCAAAAGTCACTTTACTCCCGTTGTGCATATACTGTTTTTTGCAATTCCGGGAGGTAAAGTAGGAACTTCGCCAATTTAGAAACTTAAAGCAAAAATTTAACGCATTTTTTTAATAATGCACGTGGTCGATAGTATCACAAAATAGCACTAGTAATATTACGAACTACTACCAAAAAGTACTAGGAAATAGCAGTTGACACCCCTGATTCTACCAATGGTTCATTTACATTTGTGCCTTGGAAACAGCAAGACGTACCGTGAACGAGAACCTAGAAATTGCCGAAGCAGCGAAGATGGCGTTGGTGGAACTTTTGCCGACAAAATCTAGAAAACTTGACCAAAAGCACTACGACGTTTTTGTGCAGTGGTGCAAGAACAAAGAATTGGCAGATTGTTTTACTGAAGACGTGTTTTTGGCATTTTTTTACGAAAAGGCTAAAACGTTGAAGTCGTCGAACATTGACATCGGCAATTTCCACAAGTTATCCGCTTTTATGAAGCGAAAAAACGAAGGATATGTGGCGAAAAAATCGCGCGTCCTAACATCTCACCGCGTGGCGACATTTTTAAAAAGCATCTAGTGACTTTTTTATTGCCCTAGAGCAGGGTTTCTCAAAGTGGGGTTCGCGAACCCCTAGGGGTTCACCATTTAATGGTAGGGGTTCACGACAAGATTTATGTAATGGCGGCTGGATGGCTGTGAAGCGCGTGATTTTTGGAAAACTTGCTTGAGATCAAATATTGTTGAATGTTTTCCTCTTCTGCACGAATTTATTACGACGAACGCCCTGACCGTGGATGCTGACATGAGGGCTGAAATTGTTCTTCATCTTTCTCAGCTCTCCGGCGAACTGAAAAGGTATATTCCAGATATTGATAATGCTGAAGGCTGGATTCGAAACCCATTAATGGTCACAACCGAGAACATAATTGCTGGTTTCAGTATTAAGCAACAGGAGTCATTACTAGAAATGTCGGCAGATGAAACTCTTCTAGCTTATTTTAAAAGGATGTCTTTAATTGATTTTTGGGCAGCTAGACAGGAAGAATATCCCGAACTCTCACGCAAAGCGGTGAATTTCCTCTTACCCTTCGCAACAACTTACTTATGTGAGAGTGGGTTTTCACACTTGGTCATGTTAAAAACCAAGTACAGAAATCGACTTGATGTTGAGTCAGAATTATTAAGATTAAAGTTGTCCAAATTTGCTCCTAAAATCGACTCAATTTGCGACAAGAAACAAGCCCACCCATCACATTAATATTAACATACCTATTTATTTTTGTCACTGTAATACAGTGTATTATTTTATTTAAATTTTATTAAAATAAAATTATTTTCTTTATACAGCTAGATTTTATTTTTTTGGGGGGGGGCGGGGGTTAGGGGTTCGCAGTCATTTGGGAACTTGAACAGGGGTACGTGGAGCCATAAGTTTGAGAAACCCTGCCCTAGAGCAAAAAAAAGTTTTTTTCTCCCGCTCCCCCCCTATTTTTTAACTTTACTCCCTCAGGGTAAAAAAGTGCCCCTTTATACCCGCAAATCGGGGTAAAAAGTGAGTACTTGACCCCCGGAATGGCAAAAAATACCTTAGATAAAAGTTGTAGTAAATTTTATTCTCCATAACAACGCGCAAGAAGAGCGGCTACAGCTCCACTCCCCAACCCTACAAATCTTATAGACTTAACTATCGTTGGAAAGTACAGGGAAACGAAACGAACCGTTTCTCCTCTTTGATAGTGGCCCTTCCGATGACCGTATCCTCTTCTTTAGTACCCAAAAAAATTTAGATTTAATGAAGGACTGTAACCACTGGTATGCGGATGGAACATTCAAGTCTGCTCCCCCATTGTTCGAACAGTTGTTCACCATTCACGCTGTTCAGTACAATAGCGTGATTCCGACCGTGTTTGCTCTTTTGCCAAATAAACGTCAGGAGACATACGGCAAAGTCCTTGATGTTCTCAAGAACCTCATGCCTGGGCTAACTCCTGATAGCGTCATGACAGATTTTGAAGTCGCTCAGATTAATGCTTTCAGACAGGCATTCGAAGGCATTAATAACAGAGGCTGTTTTTTCCATTTCAGTCAATGTATATGGAGAGTTATTCAAAGAAACCATGAGATTCGAGTCCAGTGCGAGAACCGTGAGAACATTCAGTTCTAATATTTGAAAGTTGGCTGCTTTGAGTTTTGTCCCCGTCGACGAAGTGGTTCAATCTTTTGAGGAACTCATTCAAACCGAATTCTTCACTACTAACGATGAGATACTTGAACCTTTGGTCTATTATTTCGAAGATACTTGGATCGGCCGCCAGCGTGGGTCAACTAGACGTCCCCCAAAGTTTTCAATTGCACTTTGGAATTGTTATGAAGCTGTCCTCAACGACCTGCCCAAAACAAACAATTTTGTGGAAGGATGGCATCGAGCTTTCAGTTCTCTCTTGAGCTGCAACCACCCTTCAATTTGGAAGTTTATCGATGTTTTGAAGAAAGAACAGGGTATGAACGAGTTCAAAATAGAACAGTATATCAGCGGTCAGCAACCACCTCGAAGACGAAAAAAGTATCGCGACGTTGCGGCCAGAATTAAGTCCATAGTACTGTCGTATGGTGAGCGTAACCTGGATGACTATCTGACTGTTATCGCCTATAACTTTCAATTCCAAGACAGTTGATAAAGTTATTTTGAACTTTTGCATTTTAAGCAAGCTTTATTACTTGTGTATGTATATTTATATACCGGGTGTTCATTTTAAAACTTCCAGCAATTAATATCTCAAAAACCAAAAGTCAGATGAAAAAATGTTACGAACAAAAGTTGTATGATAGCAAGGGGGAGAGAATATAGGATAATTGTTTTTTTAATTTATTGACCTTTTCAAGGTCATTTGAAGGTCAACTTGGTTTTTTTAAATGGCACCTTATATTTTTTTTAGCAGATTCATATTTTTCATGAATAAATAAACAACTTTTGTTGGAAAATTTTTTTTATCCGACATTAGGCTTTTCGAGTAAGATACGTTGAAACTAGCGACGCGCATGAATGGATTATCGAGATTCCTTAAAGGATATAGTCAACATTGTTAATCAAAATTTAATATTTACAAATGGGGAACATTTTGAAAACTTGTTATGAAAACACTCGTTTACAAACATTTTTTCCACTGTTTAATACTAGTAAATAGCCTTCTAAAACTTGTAAATATTAAATTTTGATTAAGCTCGATTCTTACTCGAAAAGCCTAATGTCGGATAAAAAAAATTTTCCAACAAAAGTTGTTTATTTATTCATGAAAAATATTAATCTGATAAAAAAAATATAAGGTGCCATTTAAAAAAACCAAGTTGACCTTCAAATGACCTTGAAAAGGTCAATAAATTAAAAAAACAATTATCCCATATTCTCTCCCCCTCGCTATAATATAACTTTTGTTCGAAACATTTTTTCATCTGACTTTTGGTTTTTGAGATATTAAATGCTGGAAGTTTTAAAATGAACACCCGGTATATTGCTTAATAAACATTATTATTATTATTTTAAATAGTTTTTGTTTTCGACGTTTTTGATTTCGACGTTTTTGTTTTTCGACATTATTGCTTTTCGACGTTTTTGTTTTCGACGTTTTTGTTTTCGACGTTTTGACTTCGACTTTTTTGTTTTCGACGTTTTGACATGGAATCTGTTAAAGTACGAACAATTACATAACGAAATCCGTCGAAAAATCGCAGAAAACCGATTTTGGTTTTTTTTTCGCAATTTTCTTACACTAGGATGCATAGAAAATCACCAATTCATGATTTTGTAACTGTTGGGATTTTCTGCACTAAATTTACCTATTTTGGTCTGAGCCTGTTGCGGAAAACTTCAGGGCTCTTCTCCAATGCCAAACTAAAGGGTTTACGCGGGGGGGCGGGAATTTGACTACCCTGCAAGTTTGGTATACAATATCTGCAATTTTTTCAATTTCCTCGACATTTCTGGGGCGTTTGCAATTTTTTTTTGCAAATATGCAAATTTCGCAATTTTTAATCGTATTTCCGACTTATTTACACACAAAAGTACCTAATGACTAGATTAACAACCAAATTTGAGCAATTTTAAATTTCCCAATTTATTCTGAAGAGTGGAAACTCTGTAATATAATGGTCGAGACAGTTATTTCTCGAGTGGTTACCTCCTTGAATGATTCCTCTCCAGGTTATTTTAAAATAAAAATATACACTCACCATTCTCCAGCAAATACTTGGCAAACTGCAAATTGTTGATCATGCAAGCAAACATCACAGGAGTTAAACCGCTTTCATTTTTGATGTTAAGAATTGCCCCGTATTGATACAGCAACTTGAGCATTTCAAAATTTTGATGTCTAATTGCCCAATGTAACAAGAACTGCGATTGCACAATTTTTGCACCAAAACTCAACAGTATTTTGATGACATCCACCATATTATTCCACACCGCTCGTTGCAAAATTGTGGCACCATTTGATTCCTCATTATTTAAACGCGTTCCCTTTTTGATCAAAACAATTGCAGCCTCCGGTTGGTTGTGAGAAATGGCATGAGAAAGAGGACTGCGCTCCTCCAAATCGTAACAATTAACATTGGCCCCATTTTCTATCAACGTGTTAATTATGTCGATGTAACCCTTCTTGGCAGCTAAATGTAGGGCGGTGTGTTTCCGCCTGTTTGTGAGATTAACATTTGCTCCTTTTTCTATCAACAACTTGACCATTCTGTGACAACCATTATAAGAGGTAATTTGCAACGGACTAAACATATCCGCATTCGTCTGATTAACACAAAACTCTTTACAATTATCAAGTAAGTATTTAACAATATCACAGTGTCCTTTAATAACAGCATAATGAAGTGCATTTTGACCAAACTTATCGACACGTGCAACGTCATTCTCAGGAGACTGCAATATTATGGCCGAACGGTTCAATATGTCTGCATACCATTTATATATCTTAGCTTCGGGCGGGGTGGACGATAAAGACTCCTCGTCTGCGTTCTCGTTACTTATTTCCATGTCCCATTCCAACGCTTCCATGCCTTCAGGCGTCGGACCTTCGCCCAATTCATTATCTTCTACATCTTTACAAACTACAAAGTAACCAATATTTTTGTTCTTGTTATTAAATGGCAGGTCCAAATTCATCATTTTATGGCCACCGACATCGCCTTTGTCGCCGAGACTTTTAATCGACTCCTTTTGATTTTCCAATAATGTAAGAAAAATTTCAAAGTTTCCATGCTCTGCTGCTAAACCTAAAGCCGTTCGACCAGAAAAGCTGATTTTATTGGGATTTACACCTACAAAAATAAAAATAAAATTTTTTTTTTCCTACTTCCTTGCGATTTACCTTTAGATAGGCAATACTTGATGGATTGTAAGTTATCTTCTATAATCGAATTATAAAATAACTTCTCATAAAACTCCATTCGAAAATAACATTCACTTTATATTTTTGTTGGTTAAAATTATGACAACAGACAAAAAAAATGTTTACGATGTAGAAAAAATCGATATAAAAATATCGAGTCGGCGAAATTTATGTAGTAAAATGTAAAGTGACGTTACGGAAGACGATTTAAATAATAAAATTTGTGTTTTAATTCAATTTAAAATATTTACATGCAGGACTGTTCACGGTGTAGTACTCTGTACATAAAGTTGTTTTTCGGGATTTCATATTTTAAACAGTTGGTACGTTCCCTTTGTAACGCTTGTTAACGTTTACAGCGTTATTAACGTCCATTTTGTTGTGTCGTTCGACCATCTAATTATCGATTCCGTTATTTACCAAAAGTGTGATATTTGAGTGTTAATTAAACTGCATAAAGATGAGTGTGAATGATCAGTACGCGTTAAATTGGAGTAACCATACTTCGCACATAAGGAAGGCGTTCGATACGCTGTTATCGGAAAACCAATTTGTAGACGTTACGCTTAGCTGTGAAGGAAAAAAGGTAGTGGCCCATAAAATTATATTGTCTGCGTGCAGCACATATTTCCACGATCTCTTCCGTGATAATCCTTGCCAGCATCCGATTGTAATATTAAAAGACGTTAAGTTTCAAAATTTAATCGACATTTTAAAGTTTATTTATAATGGTGAAGTTAGTGTATCCTCGGACAATTTCGATTCGTTTCTCAAAACGGCAGAATTGTTACAAATTAGTGGCTTAACCGACGACGATAGTAAACAACTAGACGAAGCTTCAACTAGCATCGAAAATAATGAGACGCCATCGCTGGAAAGTACGTCAATAAGTTTAAAATCAGCACCACAACCACAGCCTTCTACAAGTAGTACTTCCACTTCCATAACACACCAAGTCAAATCTCCCGTATCTAAAAAGAGGCCTATGGAAGTACCCCTAAGTGAAGAACTGATTACACAAAAGAAAAAGAAAGAAAGCGTACTTGATATCGAAATAAAGGAAGAAATTTCTGAAAGCAATTTCGAAGAAGACGAATTAAACAGTATTATCGACATAAAAGATCCTTTACAACTTGAACAACAACAAGAGGAACCCGATCTGTCCGAATCATTACCTGGTGGTAAGTCTTTTCATTTTACTTATTTATTTTGCTTTGGAATAATGTTGTAATGCCAATTAAGACTCGTTTCAAGTTGGTTATTGTAAAAAAAATAATTATCTTCCGTTAGATAATAATTATTAATTCCCCTAATTTGTTTGGTTGCCAGAGCTTAGTACAAAGTTTTGTCACGTAAATTTTAAAGTTGGTTTCTACTTCAGAACCAATTTTTGTGAAGATATTTAAACAAACGACAGAAATGCTTGTAATTGTTTGGGTGGGGCCATATCTACAGGATGTCCCATGAAATGTTAACTTGTTTTGTTTGTCACATCATTGTAGGGTAGAAATCGAAAATGTTTGTACTCTTATGCCCGTTTGCACCGTATTTTTATTAGTAGCTAAAGGTGGGTTTATGCACAACGTCGTCAAGTTCATGGCAAAGTCCACACGTGGCAAAAAATTCGATTTAAATGTTACCATGTTCTCTGGTACTGTTGCTCTTTCTCAAGATAAATTTTAGTAGGACTTGATTTCATTACCTAATAAAATTATTCGATAATAAAATAAAACAGAAATTTGTAAATTTTATTATCTTGACTCTAAATAGACATACTAATTTTGCAACCTCGAGAGATCCCGTCACAGTCGAAAAACTACGCGAATAATTACGTTGTTATGAATATCTCGGTTTCAGTGCATTTTAGAGTAAAATAAAGTACAATAATTGAACCCGTCATTTCGAAAAGGAGACAAGTCCACTAATTAAAACTTTTCAGGATCAACAATAGTCCGGGACTCGTGTCATTTTCAAACAGACTTTAATTTTCGTTTACCTTTTAAGTCGACTTGTGGTATATGACGATGTGCCCTTTTCACAGGGAATATGTAAAACGCATCAATAAATAAAATGGCGCCAAAAAACGATTTTGGAAAAAGTGTGACTCATGCCGTTTTCGAAATGACGGGTTCAATTGTATGTTACAGCACAAGGGTAAGGACAATACTCAAAGATTCAGCGAGTACAGGTTTTAGCAAGGAGATTGCACGAGCGTAGCGCAGCGGAGCGAGTGCCAATCTCCTTGCTAAAACCTGTACTCGCTGAATCTTTGAGTATTGTCCGAACCCGCGTTGCTGTTGCGATAATAATTCCGTGAAGAAACGCCACAACTTAAAAGCACAACATCACATACGAAAATCGACATTTCAAACGCCATTTTTAATGTCGAAAATGGTGAAACAAATTGACCATATCGCATCACAATCATTACAAAAAAAATTTCGTAAGTACCGAAAAAAATGGAAGCATAATTGCACTAAATTCGTAATATAAAATTCGTTAGAAGTACATTGCTTTAAGTCAACTCGGGTGGGAACTAATGCGTTGATGCTATATAACCGGTTTCCTACATCGCATCGGGTGCGAGAGTGCGTTAGTCACGTATGTATTCTTTTACGCCCCACTACAAATATCCGATTTTCACCATGCACCTAGGGCAGGGGTCGGCAACCTTTTGAGATGGAAGAGCCAAAAGTTACAATTTACAAAATTTCCCAGTTTTTAAAGAGCCACTAACATTTTTGTAGATTTGGTTTTTGATTTAAAATAAATAGCTTTAAATATGAAATAATATTTATTCATATAAAAATAGGTATAAAAATGTTTCGCACAAAACATATTGAAGTATTTTAGCTAGCTCTGCTAGAATAATAAAATTAGTAATCAAATATGAGTGCCTCAATTCGCGGCATTTCTTTTAGAGCTGTCCACTTGTGCAGCGTGACGTGCATACTTTTCTGGACCTCCAACTCTTCGAACTTGCTCTTGAATTCTGTGAACTTGCCACTCCACAAGTGTTTTTAAAATCCAGCAATTGCGTTTTGAATTGCTTAAATCTCTCAGCGAATCCATCCTTCATTTTGTTTATAGCCATGCTGAAGTAATTGTGTCTATAGATCTATAGTTGCATTGGTTTCTTCACGATATTGCTTCAGATTTTTGAAATGAAGTAATTTACCGCTCTCCATGTCTTCGACAAAAAGAAGTAATTTATTTTCGAAACAAACCACTTCTTCAAGCAAGGCAGAGGCTGGGTTTCCCTTTCCTTGCAGTTTTACATTAAGCTCATTTAGTTTCTTTGTGATATCCACCATGAAGTTGAATTTTTGCAGCCATTTGTCTTCTTTCAATTCGGGATGGACAATGCCTTTTTCATTGAAAAATGTTTTTGTTTCACTCAAGCAAGAAGCAAAACGTTTCAATACGTTACCCCTGGAAAGCCATTGCACTTTATTGTGCAGAAGTAGGTCAGAATACTGGCTTTCTATTTCTTGAAGAAATTCCTTAAACTGGCGATGGTAGAGTGCTTTTGCCAAAATGCTGTTAATGATATTAATTAGCAAGTTCATGACCTCAACTATTTCGGCCGGAAATGTTTGGGCACAAAGCGCCTCTTGATGAATTGTGCAGTGAAACATTAAAATTTCGTGGTTTATTTTTTGCCGAAGAATTGTTGTTACCCCTTTATTGCCCAGTTTCAGCAACTTTAATTTAGGAATTTAATCATAGATTAAATATTTAATCATAGATTAAGTCCGATTTGGGTTTTAGCAATATAATTTTTAACACAGGTTAAATTTAATCAATGATTAGCGTAATCATAGATTAAATCTGTAGTTTGGGTTGTAGCAACGTTAATTTATGCTTAACACAGGTTAAATACCCAAAGTATTTAATTACTAGTTGACCAGTGATTAAAGTTAAATTACCAAAAACCTAACCTCCTTTTATTATAGAAAAGTGTGTAAATACGCAATTAATATAAATTTTACCGTCTCATACAGAGAAAACCAGAGAAAAAAATTATTACAATTTTGTTTAAAATGTTTTTTTCAAATTCCAGGCGTGATAGGTGCCATCGACTGCACACACGTGCGAATTAATTTTTAAAGCTTTATTAAATTTACAATAAAATAAAATAAAAGTTTAATATTTTTTTATGAGCACCTGAGTACTTTTTGAGAAAAAAAATTCAGTTATTAACAAATTAACAATTTATTTATCAATATCACGTAATTTTACATTTAGTAGCCGCAATTGTCTTCCTTCTCTACTTCTTATAATTTTTTGTTCTTTTCTGTGCCATTTCAGTAAAATATATGTAAAATATAAAATATTTCAATGAACTGTATTCACAGAATATAGGTTATAAACCTCACTTGTTGATAATTTTCGAACTAATTGAACTACTTGCATAGTATGAAGTAGGCGTTGTTGTCGTTTCAGGAGTACCACCATAACTATTCTACACATAATCCGAGATTAACTAATTACATATTAGAAAAGGTTGCTACAACCCATTCAAAATTTAACAACGGATTATTTTTAATTTGTGTTAACTAACACAGGTTAAGGTTAAGGTTGCTGAAACCGGCCCTATGTATTCCTGTCATACTTCTGGCTCCATCAGTTGCTATGGAACCGATTTTATTTATATCGATTGCATAGTCTTCCAGGCATTTTTGCACAGCATTCGCTATATCTTCTCCACGAGTTTGCCCTGAGAGCGGCAGCAATCCTAGCAGTTCTTCTAGTGGATAATATAATTATTAATATTTGCACATGGAACTAGAGAGCCGCAGCTTGACATCGAAAGAGCCGCAGGTCGCCGACCCCTGACCTAGGGTATATTGCGAGATTTTTTATTACGTATGAATTCTTTTACGCCCCACTACAACTATCCGATATTCTGCTAGGGTATTTGGAATATTTTTTATTTTCGGGTATTATTCGACTGTGCATGCGTCGTATCCATATAAGTACAATGTAAAATAGCGCACGCTGATTGGTCGGAACCACCATAATATGACCCTGAGTGGAATTGAAGGGCCTAGTGGAAAAAGTAGTTAAGTCACTTTTTTTTCAATTTGTAGTTGAGCACATTTTCACATTGCGGCATTTATTCTCTACAAATTAGTATAAAAAGCAACAAATTGAAAAAAAAGTGACTTACTTTTTCCACTAGGCCCTTCAATTATTGTTTAGAGAAAAGTCTTCCTACTTTTTTCTTGGTCTTCAAACCACTTGAACCAATTTATATTTACATCAAACTTTACCCTCCCCAATTTACCTTCAAAGGTTAGGTAGAGTGAGTGACTATGAAAAGAACAGCAGGGTCGTGAGCAAAAAAGCAGTGGTTACTTACAGAAAACTATGTAAAAATATGTAATTGTATTCAATATTTTTTTTATAGAGTGAATATTTGTCAATGTTATGTCATATTGAATCGTATAGCAACTCTATACCATTTCAATAATATTAACAAAGATTCAGCAATATCATTTTACCTCTAGGGGGGGGGGGCTAATTCGCACCGCTTTCGAAAATACACCAACATTAGGCAGTCGGAAGTTGCTAGTCCCTTCGTATCTCGCCCCCTGATCTTTTTATAGTCGCTCACTACCCAAGTCTTTTTTGCGGGTGCATTGAGGAGGGTCAAGTTTGATATAAATTGGTTAAGATGGCTTAAAATATGTTCATGAATGACATTATTAATAAATAAGAAATTTTAAATATATTTTTCGCGTTCTGGTGGCTCTAAAATGCACTCAAACCGAAATATTCACGAATATTCGTAAAAAATGTCATTCTCGAAGTCCTTCGAGGGTGCAAAATCAGTACTATATCTTTTTTGAGGTCCTAATCAAGATAATAAAATTTATTACAGCTTGCCCCCATTTTTGTACCCGATGAAACTCTTGTCGATTGACTTTGAAGTAATATTATGAAATATTTTATTTTAGTTGTAGGTAGGTAATTACCAATTAAAATTATATAAGTATCTAGAAAAAATTTATTGCACTTATTCAACGTTGACTGCGCAAGGGTTGAAATATAAACGAATATGAAACTATTTTAAATTTGTATCTGAGAAAACCTTTCAACAAAATTTCCTATTTGATTTTATTGATTTAAACGTGACGCGAAGTGCTTAAACACCCGTGAAGGAATTTATATAAATTTCTATACTATGCAAGTGGGCATGCGGGGGCGCGTACGTCGACGTTCTACGCCGTCGTGCATAAACTTCCCTTAATTCTTGCGAAAGCAATTCTTAAAAGTTTAAATTCGTGACTTATAATTTATAGTAACTACGGTGATCTGGACATGTAAGCTAAGAGTCATAACTAATAAAAGAAATCACGATTGATTTATGAAACGAAATAATACAAAAAATCCCCTATTGTGGAAATAAATTTATATTATATAGGAGCGAACGAAACCTCTTTCCCAGCGAGGCCAAAAGCCAATCAACCAAGTTCAACTATCTTCTATTAAAAGGATTGATTTACAATCGGTCAATACAATAATTCCAATCAACGATTGGAATTTTTTAAGAAGCAATTTATGAATTGAATATACATTTTTTTCGTGTGACCTATAAAAAAAATTGAATCAATTTGATTTAATAATAGCTTTGTTCCAACGAGCCGATAAACCGTACAATGTACGGTCGCGCTCATGTGCAATAGATAAAAACCTGTCGGTTAGAACGCTTTTTATCTATTGCGCACTAGCGCGACCGTACATTGAACGGTTTATCGGGCTCGTTGGAACAAAGCTTATAATTCTATATTTTCTGCACGATCGGAGAAAAAATACTATATGCATCACGCGTAAAAAGCATAAGTATTTATTTTGCTCGACTTGTCTTGAGCTGCAATTTCGTCAAGCGTAATAAATATGTAGGTACCTTTTCTACTACACCTTTAGAACTTCAAATTGGGAATAATCAAAACATATATCATAATGTCGCCCATATTCAGAGACTCCTCATTCATGCATTAATAATATAATAGACGACGTATTTTAATATTTATTTTCATCTAAAAAAGGGGCAATTTGTTATTGAAATTCCCCAATTATATAATGGAAAATAAATCTTTTTGAATTTTAATATGATTGTGCAGCCCATTATAGCACCAATAATAATTTTTGGAATTTGTCTCATCTAGATTTGATCTGCACTTGCAAAATTAATCCGGATTACTTAAATATAGAAAAATTATTTGGACCGCTTTAAAATCTTCTTCTTAAAATTTCTGAATTTTGAATTCCTACATATTCAAAACTTGATGCATACATAGTTGCATGATGCTTAGGAAACCATAAAATCAAAAAACCTTATCTAATTACATATTTCGAAGTCAGTTTTAGAATTGTACCTATTTATAGATTATAAAGACCGATTCCTCAATTATAATTTTACAATATTTTCTTATTCTTATTTTTGCCTAATCAAATCGAATAAACCAAATTAAAAATATTACTTAAATAATTTACCTACGGGAAATTATACATTCGTGACTACAGTTGTTGTAGCCGATACTTCATTTGGTAAGTATCTACTACTTGAAGTATTAGCTTTTACTTCGTTTTATGCATACTAAATCTACCTGTAACCGAAATAATTATATAGATACCGATTGATTTATTAACATAACATTTGATTAAAATTTTGAAAATACATGTAATTCGTGAAAATACCTCAAAATAAGAGCCATTTAGATTTAAATATTTCTTCAGATTTTGAAGAACATTCTGCAAATGTAATTTCAACCCCTTTAACTGAAAAATCACGACTGAAATACGAAATGGCATATAAGCGCTTCGAGAAATGGTGCGAAGAGGAAGTGAAGACTGAAACGAACGAGGAAGTTTTGTTGGAATATTTTGTGAATTTATCGAAAATTCAACAACCTTCCTCTCTCTGGTCTAATTATTCCATGTTGCGAACCGTAATATCCGTGAAGAGAAACGAGGATATTAGCAAATACACACAACTCAGTGCCTTTTTAAAAACGAAATCGAAAGGGTATCGAGCTAAAAAGTCAAAAATTTTAACTAAACGAGATATTACTAAATTTTTGAAGGAAGCCGACGATATGCGCTTTTTAATGATGAAGGTAAGATTATATAATGCCTCTTTCACATGGAACGAGTGCTGTTAGCGTCCGCATGTAAGTGCGGATGCGGGCTTCCGAGACTTCACACATGTGGCACTCGAAAGTTTTGTCCGCACATTGTCAGTCAAGCTCGTGTTGCCATCTAATGAACACCTGTCTTGCATTTTTGAGAGATGGATGAAAGAAAACGACAGATTACTGCATCTCCTTTACTTGCAGAGGAAAAAATTGCAATCCTATTAATACGGAGAGATCCGTACTTGGGGCATTCAAAGGCCTTTGTTATTAACTGCAAATTAATATACCTCACAACTTTTAACAAGATCGATATTCGATCGATATACAAAAAAAAAGCACCGCGACTTTTAAATACTTCAAAAAGGGTGAAATGTTCCGGGCAGAGACCTGCATTTTGTCAATGTACAAAACGGGTACGTGTGCGAGCCCGCAGCCATATTGAGATATCGACGGATGCTTGGGATGTACTTGATTCGTATGAAAGCCTGCATTAGAATCATCAGTTAAAAATTCCTACGGGTTTTTCTGTATTTCCATGCAGAGGCGGGCAGCACCCGTTCAGTGTAAAAGAGGCCCAAGGCATTCAAAATTCAATAATTATTGAATTGATTTTTAGGTTACGTTGATTATTGGACTTCGTGGTGCATGTAGAAGAGAAGAGCTGACGAATCTATTGATAGATAACGTACAAGATGAAGATCAGTTTTACCGATTTGTAATACCAAACATGAAAACAAAAGTTTCTCGAGAATTTTATGTAACATCTGGGGATATTGATGGATTAAACATGGTAGAAATCGTTCGAAGCTATATCGCGCTTCGCCCTAAACAAACCGAGAATCGTCGTTTTTTTATCAGATACACAAACGGTAAATGTGTTAATCAACCAGTTGGTATCAATACATTTGGTAATATGCCAAAGGTTATTGCTACATTTCTGAAACTACCAAATCCTGAGAAGTATACAGGACATTGTTTCAGAAGGTCTTCTAAGTCATTGCTTACAAATTCAGAAGAAGTTGATCTTTAAACGCTCTCAAGTTACGCATGATTTTTTTTATGTATTTTATTTGTATTAACAATCGGATGCAAGATTTGATTTATATTTAATTAAAAACGGATCACGGCATTTTCAAATTAATTGTTATTAGTTCATATTGACATAATTATTTACATTACAAAGTTTTAAAGTTAAATAGATATTTTAAAGTTTATTTGTTATAATTCTGAAGTTGCTATATTCTCGAACACTTTATATTTATTTCTAAAAACTGCATAATTATTATAAATTAATGGCTTAACTAACGATGACGGTAAACAACTCGAAGGTAATAAGACACCATCGTTGGAAAGTACGTCAATAAATTTAAAATCAGTACCACAGCCTTTTATTTCTGTAACGCATTAAGTGAAGAACTGGTTAAGAGAGATAAAAATGGGGGCTTGATATTGAAATAAAGGAAAACAATTCAGAAAGCAATTTTGAAAATGAAAGATCATTTATAACTTAAGAAGAAGTTACAATAACAAGAGGAACCTAATCTGTCCAAAATATTACCATGTGGTAAGTCTTCAATTTTTCTTGTTTATTTTTCTGTGGGTTATTTTGATACTGCTCTATCGCGCTAATTAAGACTCGTTTCAAGTTGGTTATTGGCTTATTGTTTTGATCGTTTAAGCTTGGTACAAAGTTTGGTCATTTACATAGATTATTGTAACGTTGGTTCCTTCTCCAGAAATAACTCTTGCCGATGATTATTTAAATAAATGATGGAAATTCTTATGATTTTGTGCTTGGGTGGGGCCATATATCTTTTATTTTGTATTATAATGAATTTAATCTGGATCAGAATCAGGCGTCCATAGGATTTTTTCTTTGTGCAAAGTGGTTTATTAAGAATTGCTTATAAAACGTTGTACCGAAAAATGTCAACTAAAGTTTTTCTTAACTATTACTGTGCAAACGGGTATTAAATTCTCAATTGAAAACAATTTTAATAGCCATGGTAGGGTACCTGCCCTCTCTCTCATTAAGGATGCCCGCATTTGGAAATTGCCGTTAATTATTTATAAATTTTTGAAAAGATGCACTACTTTATGGGACCATCCCTGATCCCATGGATATCCCAGGGTGCTCTGCACCTCCCGATATATTCTTGGCCTTATGCAATAATAGTACACTTCTCAATCTTGGTGCATAATATACTATTAGTGCTTGTTCACAATGAACTTAAAACATAAGAAATACGTAAGACGTCAAATTGACATAAAGCGTAATTTTAATACATAAAATTAAAATCGTTCCAATTTAATGCAATTGTGTTGAGATTATTGTCGTACGTAAAATTACATCAAGTTGAAATGGTTTCAACTTTTTGTATTAAAATTAGGCTTAATATAAATTTTACGTCTTATGTATTTCTTATGTCTTACGTTCATTGTGAATCAGCACTTACGGAATAAATTATGGTACCTATAATATTTATAATCAGATTGCGTATCTTGCTCAAATTTATAATCAATATTTGAATTTGACACAAAGATTTGAAGTTTTATTTCATGCAAGGAGATACCTCCACCAAAAATTTCTTAATATTTGAATTGTTTTGAAAATACGACTACTGACCACAGATCACATATTTTATAATTTTTTGAGGGCTCCAATAATTTAGGTAATATAACTGCATCTAATATAAATGGTAATATAAATGCATCATTATCACAAAAGTACGATAATATTGCATTATTCCACTTGTTGCATGAAATATTTTATCTACGACCGTTCACCGTTCAAGTTTTATTTCAATTGACAATTCCCATAATTTATTCAACAAATAATGTAAATGTTTAGTTTAATTCATAATCCGAGTGTAGCAAATAGATACCTACTTGTTGTTATTGATTATCGGGCCAACAAGCTTTAGTTGTTTATAAACATAAATGTTGTTAAAATTCTAAAAATAATATAATTCGTAAAAATACCTCAAAATATGAGCAATTTAGACAAGTATTCCTTCAGATATTGAAGAATCTGAAGAATCGGCTACAAGTGTTATTCCAACCCTTTTACCTG
This sequence comes from Podabrus alpinus, assembly GCA_932274525.1. Taxonomy (NCBI): domain Eukaryota; kingdom Metazoa; phylum Arthropoda; class Insecta; order Coleoptera; family Cantharidae; genus Podabrus; species Podabrus alpinus. The sequence continues at coordinate 5,637,068 of OW026451.1, forward strand.
AAAAATCGCGACTGAGATACGAATTGGCATATAAGCGCTTCGAGAAATGGTGCGAAGAAAGGCAATTGGAGAATGCTACGAACGAGGAAGTTTTGATAGAATATTTCGAGCACCTATCGATAATTCAGAAACCTTCCTCTCTTTGGTCTAATTACTCTATGCTGCGGGCTGTCATATCGATTAAGAAAAGCGTGGATATTAGCCAAAACGCAAATCTTATTACACTTTTAAAAAGGAAATCAGTGGGATATCAACCTAATAAATCTAAAATTTTAACTAAACAAGATGTTGCTAAATTTTTGAAGGAAGCTGATGATGATCGCTTTTTAATGATTAAGGTAAGATTGTCCTAAGGCATTCAAATTCAATATATCGTTTTCTTAAATTACTAGAATGATTTTTAGGTGGTGTTGATTGTTGGACTTCGTGGAGCATGTATGAGAGAGGAGCTGACAAATCTATTGATGAGAAACGTACAAGATGAAGAACGATTTTTCCGATTTGTAGTATTAAACACGAAACAAAACAATTCACGAGAATTTTTTGTAACATCTGGGGATATTGATGGATTAAACATGGTAGAAATTATTCGAAAATATATTTCACTTCGTCCTTATCATACCGATCATCAACGTTTTTTTATCGGATACAGAAATGGCAAATGTGTTAATCAACCAGTTGGTATCCACACTATTGGTAAAATGGCAAATGTCGTTGCTTCATATCTGAAACTACCAAACCCTGAAAAGTATACCGGTAATTGCTTCAGGAAGTCTTCTAAATCATTTCTTAAAAATTCAGGAGCATCCTTAACTTGAGCTGCGCGAGTAAAATATTTCTTGCAATATTTATTATTTTTTGTATCAATAGTGGGGTGACCAATTATATACACACAAAATTTTATTTACATATCAAAATAAATAACCATTTGGCAAGGATATTTTTGAAACTTTTGTTTCCAAACTTAATTTCCATGCTTTTCAGTAATCCTCATGATTGATTTCTCTTTAAGGATATATCTCATTCTTTTTGTAGTAAAGGAACTGTAAGAATTTTCTGTAGATAGGCTGCCCATCTTGTATTGTTAAAATTTTTACAATTTCTAATCTTCCAACTAACCGTTTTATATTCTTTACATGTACATCGAACCATAACTTTTCCACTGATTATGCGTATTTCATCAATTGTCCATTTGTCATTATTGTGTAATCACAGTTTTTTTTTGTTAGAAAGTGTCATAACTATAGTTTCCGTCACGAAAGATGAAGCTGACGGCAGAACCTTCTGAATCAAGTACCGACAATTTGTTTTTTAAATTAATAATTAGTAACATAGGTGCAATAAAGACAGTCTGAAATAAGTATGTCGTAAGTGTGTGATTTTAGTAAACTTGTACGTTGCGTTAGCTTCTTCTTTCATGACAACAACTATATACATTTTTTGTGGTTGATATGTAAACCATGGGTTTTGTAATCACTTGATCACCGAGTTTAGATTAATTTGGAGTTCCATATTATAATCATTATGGTTGTTTAAATTCTGGAGATATTTGCATATAGGTTTATAGACCACATGAACTTCCTTGACAAATTGTTTATTGTTAGAATGAAGAGCAGGAGTCTTAAATTAGATCCCCCTGTTATACCCAATTTATGTTATGTATTGGATTTTTCATCTCCACAAATTATATTTTGTGGTATATGTATATAAATTCTTAATACTCGACTAGTTGGTACTTCGACAACATAATAACGTCGACGAAATCTACAAGCGAGTTTGAATATTCTATAATATGGATTTGAAAATTTTATATATTTATTTAAAATTGTACGACTGGATATTCCGCTAATTAATTAGAACAATTTCATTAAAACTTTTCGTTTGGGTACCAGTTGTTTTATCATTGGCTGTCTATCTTTTAAAAAAAAATTGCCAACAAGGAAATAAAATGGTTGGTGAAGTTTTAACTTGAAAAATTCGTAATTTTTACGAAAAGATATATTGAAAGATCTGTAGAAAATATCAATAAATATTCTTGGTGAAGTGGAAAATATACAATTATAATAAAGTATTATTATTATTTATAATAAGTAAGGTCCTCTGTTAAATAGTAATTGAAATAAATTTTGCTTTATATCACTCATTGTTTATTTAAGTAAAAAACCAGTGCGGTAACAAAACTTATACCTAATTTGAAAAATAGGCTTTATTAAACGGTCGTAGATAAAATATGTACTTATATTACAGCAATCTGAAATTTACATGGGCGATTTTAGGAACGATAATCAAGTTAAATCTATGATCAAAATTAATTATAACCATTGTTAAAACATGAATTATTTAATAATCGTTTCTGAAACCGACCAAGCTCGTAAAATTCACAAAAATTTCATAAGCGTTTTAATAAGTTTCTAACTAAAATCAAATCTTGTGTTGTTTAATGCACATCTAATGTGATTTGACCATGATTCAATAATTGGAATGGGTTCACTTAAATATCTGCGCCAGTTTAAACTTGGCAATTGTTTAATTACGCGAATGTATTCTTTTCTCACTGTGGTTATATACCAAGTGGCCAGTCTTCCACCCAAACTTGGGGAAATTGCATGGTAAATCGGTTTCCTGCTTACCATTGTAACGGATAAGAATAAAGTGTTAATAGAAAATTACGATATGTGTCTGATGATACTTGATATTTATAGAGTAGATATATTGCCTAGATGATTTTATTTACGACCATTCACAACTTTTTCAAAATCGCTTGTTATTTGAATTGAGCGTCCCCATAATGTATTCAGCAAATAATAATATAAATGTTTAGTTTAATTCATATTCCATTGCTGTTGTTGAATACCGTTGTTTATAAATTAATTTAAATGTTAAAATTCTAAAAGTAAATTTAATTCGTTAAAATACCTCAAAATATGAACAATTTAGACAAGTATTCCTTCAGATAACGAAGAATCTGAAGAATCGGCTACAAGTGTTATTCCATACTTTTTACCTGAAAAATCACGACTGAGATATGAATTGGCATATAAACGCTTTGAGAAATGGTGTGAAGAAAGGCAAGTGGAGCATATTACGAACGAAGAAGTTTTGATAGAATATTTTGAGCATTTATCGATAATTCAGAAACCTTCCACACTTTGGTCGCATTATTCCATGTTGCGGGCTGTCATGTCGATAAAGAAAAACGTGGATATTAGTCAAAACGCAGAACTTATTACACTTTTAAAAACAAAATCAGTAGGATATCAACCTAATAAAACTAAAATTTTAACTAAGCCAGAAGTTGCAAAATTTTTAAGGGAAGCTGATGATGATCGCTTTTTAATGATGAAGGTAAGATTATCAGGCATTCAAAATTCAATATATGGTTTTCACAAATTACTGGAATGATTTTTAGGTGGTGTTGATTGTTGGACTTCGTGGAGCATGTATGAGAGATGAGCTGACAAATCTATTGATGAGAAATGTACAAGATGAAGAGCGATTTTTCCGATTTGTAGTATTAAACACGAAACAAAACAATTCACGAGAATTTTTTGTAACATCTGGGGATATTGAGGGATTAAACATGGTAGAAATTATCCGAAAATATATTTCACTTCGTCCTTATCATACCGATCATCAACGTTTTTTTATCGGATACAGAAATGGCAAATGTGTTAATCAACCAGTTGGTGTCAACACATTTGGTAATATGCCAAGGGTTATTGCTACATATCTGAAACTTCCTAATCCTGAGAGGTACACAGGTAATTGCTTCAGGAAGTCTTCAAAGTCATTTCTGAAAAATTCAGGTGCATCCTTAACTTGAGCTGCACACTCGTAAAATATTTCTTACAACATTAATTTCTTTTCTATTAACAGTCGGTTACCAGTTATACATAATCACAAGATTTTATTTACATATCAAAATTATTATGTTACTATCATAATTATTATAATTCTCCGAGGATCTTCCTGAAACTGTAAACGCTCATTTTTCAAGTTCATATCCTTGAAAATTGTATTGTTCAGTTCTGGCTTGCTTCAAACAAAATTGGTGGTTGGTCTTTTGTTTTCAAAACTTGTAATTCATTTGCTGTTCAGTACATCATCATGATTGATCCCACTGTAGGGATACTTTCCATCCTTTTTATATTAAAGGAACATCTTTTCTGTGGACACTCTCCACATCTTGTGTTCTTCTTTAACGTTATTATGTGTATGTATGTATGTTGATGCATAACTTTTTCAATATTTATTCATCATTATCGTGTAATCATAGTTGATTATGTTTTTTTTTGTTAGAAAATGTTATTGCTACATTTTTCTGATGGATTTGTAAAGCATGATTTTTGTAACATATTTACTACAGAGTTCAGATCATATTAGAGCTCCATACAATCCTTAGGGCTGTTGATAATTCTGTAAATTTTAGAATCATCTGCATATAATAGGTATTAAACCTCATTGACTACCTATTGATTTTTATTGTTAGAATGCAGAGCAGGAGTCCTAAATTAAATCTCCACGTTACACCTGGTTCATATTTTATATTAGATTTTTCATCTCAACAAATTATTATCCATCATTGTGGTACTTAGAAATTTTGAATCTTACACTAGTCACTAGTTAGTACTTCGACTCCAACCGAATAATGTCAAAGAAATTTACAAGGGAGTTGGAAGATTTCATAATATGGATTTAAAAATGTTATTTTTGAAATTATATGATAATACCTGCCGTTTTATCGTTGGCCTTTATCTTTCAAAAAAATTACAATCTTGTTGACAAGAATTTTAATACAAAGAAATAAAATGGTTAGTGAAATGTAATTTGAAAAATTCCCACATCTACTTTCAATAAATTTCAGGGGCGACAATTATAAAAGGGTGTGCAACCTCAATTGTTTTGGCGCCAATCTGATGGAGGTCTAATACCATTGCAGAAAGAATATTGAAAATTGTTGGAAATAAAAAGAAAATATCAACAAAAATTCTTGGTGAAATGGAAAATTTATTAATTATATTGAAGTATTACTATTATTTATAATAAGGATCTCTGTTAAAAAGTTGAATAAATCTTTTTTATATCACTCATTGTTTATTTGAGCAAAAAAGGAGTGTAGTAACGAATCTCATTGTCTAACATCTAACTGAAAGTAATCGGAAAAGTAGGCTTTCCGAAACGGTCGTGGATAAAATATATAATTGAATTGCAATAAATATAAAATCTGCAACCTTGATGGCTGTTTATTTGATAATTTGAATTGCATTCTATTGTAGGAAGAGTTTACAAAAATGCGTATTCACAAAAGTGTTTAACTAAATTTAAATCTTATCTATGAAAACCTTTGTACTTCATAAAAAAAGTTTCTAACGCGTTTATCAGTGTTATTCACGAAGGTCTTGTTACCTTATCAATATTGTTAATTTCACGGATAAGTCGCATTGTTGCAGGTTATTAAGTGCTTGTTAACAAACCTAAATTAAATTTGATTAATAATAATCTAAACGTAATGCCTCTTCAAACCAGCGAGCGGATTGGCAAGCTTCTCGTTGAAAAATGGCATAACGCACAACTGTTGTAAGGGCACATTTCGTAAATTTTCAGCAGCTAAATTGAAACTTCAAAATACTTGATCTATTCGAAAATTGGTTTATTTTTTCTAAAAAAAAATATCTACATTGATCCCTTAGTTAAGTTTTTAAATAAATATATAAATGATTCCATAAATTTATTCGAGAACAGAAATTAAAGAACATCCACACACCCTGTGGATAGGTTAAGACTTGGCAAAGTATCAATGAAAAGCTTAATTATTATTACATTAAAACAGTAGCTGTTAATAGTTCTTTAACATTGCTAACTAATAAGAATTCAGATTGTGAATAGTATTGAATGACGATAAACATTAATCCAACATTTAAACAAATTACGGAAAAGCTGAATTTTGATTTACCCAGTGACTAATAATTATGTTGTAACTTGCAACTCTTTCAAGTTGAAATACCGTGGCAATAAGCTTAAAAACATTGTTAAAATTTAAAAAAATATATATAATTTGTTAAATTACCATAAACTATGAGCAATCAAGACAAGTATTCCTTCAGATACTGAAGAATCTTTCCTTTTACCGGAAAAATCACGACTGAAATACGAATTGGCTTATAAGCGCTTCGAGAAATGGTGTGAAGAAAGTCAAGTGGAGAATGTTACGAACAAGGAAGTTTTGATAGAATATTTTGAGCACTTATCGATAATTCAGAAACCTTCTACTCTTTGGTCTCATTACTCCATGTTACGGGCCGTCATATCGATAAAGAAAAATGTGGATATTAGCCAAAACGCAGATCTTCTTACTCTTTTAAGAACGAAATCAGTAGGATATCAACCTAACAAATCTAAAATTTTAACTAAAAAAGATGTTGCTAAATTTTTGAAGGAAGCTGATGATGATCGCTTTTTATTGATTAAGGTAAGATTATCCAACGCGTTCAAAAATCAATATATCGTTTTTTAAATTACTGGAATGATTTTTAGGTGGTGTTGATTATTGGAATTTGTGGAGAATGTATGGGAGAAGAGCTGACAAATTTATTAATGAAAAACGTACAAGATGAAGAACGATTTTTCCGATTTGTAGTATTAAACACGAAACAAAACAATTCACGAGAATTTTTTGTAACATCTGGGGATATTGAGGGATTAAACATGGTAGAAATTATTCGAAAATATATTTCACTTCGCCCGTATAAAGATCATCAACGTTTTTTTATCGGATACAGAAATGGGAAATGTATTAATCAACCAGTTGGTATCCACACTATTGGTAAAATGGCAAATGTTGTTGCTTCATTTTTGAAACTGCCAAATCCTGAAAAGTATACCGGTAATTGCTTCAGGAAGTCTTCTAAGTCGTTTAACAATTCAGGAGAATGGCTAATTTGAACTGCACGCGCGTAAAATATTTCTTTTTATATCAATTCAGTGAGGACCCCTGAAACTGGAAACGCTCCCCCTTTCCGAGCGAAATAGAAAATATATTTTAAGTATTATTTATAGTGAATGAGGTTCTCCGTTAAGAAGTGAAATAAATTTTGCTGTATATCATTCATTGTTTATTTGAGTAAAAACCAGTGCGGTATAGAATTTCTTTGTTTAACTGCAATGAATTGAAAAAGTAAGATTTATCAAAGGGTCATATTTAGATTACAACAAATTTGAAACTTTTATCCTATAAAAGGTTGCATTGAATTGAAGAAATTACAAGAATGAATATTTGCATTACATCACGAAAGTTTCTTAAGGGTTTCATTAAATTTCTGCACCCGCACAATCGTACAAAATAGTCTTTTTATATTTATCACTGTTCACTGTTTGTTTTGGGAATTACAGCTTGGAGGTAACAGTCCTCGGGCTGTTACCATCCCCGAGGGTTGTAATTTGTAAAACAAGTTTCTAGCATGTTTCTGATTTTTAAGGAAAAGCTGAATTTTGACTTAACCTGTAACTCTTTCAAGTTATAATTTATTGGTATCTTTCAGTTTCTGTTATTGCAGCGATCAGAGTTATACTATCTAGCTTTTAATTCATAAGTAGCGAAATCATTTTTTAATTGGTTAACACTTTCACTCCTACCTCATAATACATTACGTACGCCCCACGCTAAATAGTTGTTTTTCGTAATATTTTGATTGTATTTATTTAGACTGTAATATTATTAACAAGCAAGTAAATTCAAAAATTAGTGCTCAAATGCACTCAAATGGCAATGACGTACAAATCCGTCACGCGCACTAGACTACAAATTCTGTCGCCAGTGCTGATGACGGACATAGACGTCATACTAGAAATAAATACATTACTTGAAATTTTACATTAGAAAAACACCATTTATGTAAACAAAATTTTAATTACTTAAAAGATTAAATTCGTTCAATTAAAATGGGTAAGGAAAATTTTTTTTTTTAAATTAATGTACCTAATTATTAATTTAATAAAAATACAATAAAAAAATAAAATTCACAAAATACATAATCAAAATAATCATAAAAAACAATATTCATTTTGATGATATAACATAAAACATTCATCCACACATAAATATGGATTGTTTTCGCAGGTAGGGCAATAGTAAGACGTGTCTTTTTGTAACGTCTGTTATTAAAACAGTACGTGCATCTTCTAGAAATTGCCTTACCGCGAGGTCCGATAGGATTTTTTTTCGGGAAGTGCCCAGCTTCAGCAATACCTCTTTCTGGTCTTGGGTTTTCCGGAACTAAACTTGAAATTAGTTCTAAACGGAAAACGTAAAATGGCATTTTTGAATTTGTATATTTTTTAAATAATAAGTAAGAATTCAAAATTAACATTTGAAAAATGTGAATTCCTATTTTTTTATACCATCTTAGCGTTTTCCGTTCACAGGGATAATAGGATGAAAGTTGGTCCTGTCGGTCCACCCCCACCCATGAATTTATTGTACATATAAATTGGGTGAGGTTTTTGCCTTTCGTTCTTTCTCTTATCTTCATATGTCATCATATTATTTGTAAATTCTGTGGAAATGTACGCTACCTATCTTTTATCACGCCATTTTCCAATTAACACCCCATTACTATATCGAGCAATTGTTTCCCCTGTCCGCAGTTTAGATGATTTGACGTCATAATGGGTATTTTTTCTATCTACTCGAAGCGTATCAGTGCAATAGGTTTGACGCTCTAGTAATTTAACCGCGAGATCGTAAGAGTTGTAGTAGTTGTCCATGTAAATTGAGTGTCCGACATCTAATCTACGTTGCATCAAATGGAGAACTACATTTGCTGCGTGGCCTTTTCCTCCAAAATCATCCAGTTGCCCAGTGTAAACTGCAAATTTAAGAATGGTTCCATCCGGTTCGGTTAAAATATATAATTTAACGCCATACTTATGTCGTTTATTTTTTATATATTGTCTGGGACAATCTTCCTCTCCACAAAACCATAGACTCATCCAGAGATAAATTTTGGTCTGGATAATATGTATTAGCCATTTTTTCATTAAAATAATTAATAAGAGGCCGAATTTTAAAAAGTCTATCAAGGGGATTAGGCTCATTATCTGTAGGATTAGTGGAAAAATGAAGGCACCTCATAATTATCATAAATCTATCTCTGCCCATAGCAGATGAAAAAAATGGTATGCTGAAAAATCTCGAAGTTTTCCAGTAATCCTGCAATCTGTTAATCGTGATTGTCCCCATATGCATAAATATGCCGAAGAATTTACGCAATTCTTGGGACGAAAGGTTTTTCCAACGATTTATTCGTGATGACGGTCCTACTCCTTCTGATTGGAAAGTTTCTTCAGCATATTTATTTGTTTCTTCAACAATCAAATCAAAAAAGGTGTCGTCCAACATAAGATTAAAAAAATCTACTGGTGTTACCTTTGAAAAGAAATTTAAAGTTAATTTAATGCGGATAGATCGATAAAGAATTGTACGCAAGAAAATAGAAAAAAAACCTACCTTGCGGAACAACAAGCAACTCTTCTTTTGGTGAAGTTTATTGTTTTTATGCCGGATGAATCTTCTAGCCATACAGGTGCCACAGACTGCAGGGGAGTTGTAGCTGTTGCTGTTGATAGAGGAACAGTAACTGAAGGTGCAACTTCTTGACCGGTACCATCATCCTCCGATTCCGATTCACTTGCACCTTCTAATCCCTTAGCTTCTTCATCCGAATCACCTTCCCAACCATCGTCGTTAGTATCTTTTCCAATTCTTTTTCCGATAAGGGGGCTCGATGTCAGCTTAAACTATATGCTCATACTGTTACATTTACTTAAAAGCAACGCTAACATAATCCTCAGGTCGTTTAAAATATAACATCGATTGACGGCCAAGTCCGTCACGCCCCATACGCTAAAGAATGCGATGACGGACATATCCGTCATGAGCAGTGAACGTGTTAGGCTACTTTTGATAATACTGATAATACATTCATAGTACATTTAAAACTGGTTTTATACGAATGCAATGTGACTTTGACTTGAAATGATTGGAAGGGGGTTTACTTAACCCTTTAACGCGAAAAAAAATCGGTAACAAAATTGGTCCGAATATTTATTGTAATTGATTCGTTTTTGCAAGGTCGTGTCGCCTGAAGAATTTTTTTTTTATTACCACATCAATAAAAAGCAGTTTGATTGTTATTGACTTTATCTGGCGTAAATTTATGAATCAAAATAAAAATCTCATTACCACCTCTTGGTATAACAAAAAGCGTTAAAATGGTTAACTATCTGTACCGGTATGTTTTGCACCGGTCATGACCTTTTTTTTAGATTGCAAATATATATATTTTTCTCAGGAAAAAGCATTTTTAACGTTAAAAACTGGTTTATTCTAGAATTGGGCGAAAAACAGTTACTTTGCACTCGGAAGGAAATTTATGTCATCATCAAATATCAATTAAAAAATAAATCGAGCACCATAATAGAACATCTTGTAAGATGTCTATCCCAAAACAGTGGATATGTAGTAGAAATAAATAAAGAAGTGAAGAGGACCTTATCGTGGTTATTTTCTAACATTAGAAGTAGACGTAAAACTATCCCATGCACGGATAGTATATTTTTTCAAAAATATGCGAAATGGCTTAATGTTCTGGTATCTTTTCCGATATCTGCCACTAACCTGGAGGCACCAAATCATGAAGACAGCATGTATAGTTAATACTCGGACTGACTTTCGGCAGAAACGCAATTTTGTACTATGTCGACTATCAATTTCGATACTAAATTTTTTTTAAGTAGACATATTTTTTTAACATATCGTAAATCAGTAGTACGTTGTTTTGTTTATAACCATAAATTTTGATTTGGAATTTCTAATTCGGGACTCACTAAACTTTTTGGAATATATTCTCAAGACTAAATTATTGTATTGGGAAGAGTAACATTAAAAAAATAATTTACCAGAAAAGATTTTTGATTGATAGGGAAAATGGGTACTTTTTACGTTTTTATTCTGAAAATTTTAAAACCTATTATCAATAGGTGGGTGACTAATAGTAGCTTATTTGGCTACTACCCTTTTTTATAACCAAGTATGAAATTTCAAAAATATATCTATACAAAACCTTCGGCATACTTACAATTTTTTTTCTTTTTATCAACAGCATTACTTTATTATGCAACTCTCGAGTAATTTCCTTGGTCAACTTGGCCCCACCCGTTCAACTTTGCCCCACCTTTGCCCACTACAACCAAGACGAAGTTATTTGAAAAAATATCTGAAAATGTGTTTAGCTAATAATAGTAATAATCGCTTAGGTCACAAAATTTTATGTAATAACGTGTTGGCGAACATTGTTCGTCTTGATTCGAACCTGGCTTAAAAAGTAAGAGCAAAATCATGTCAAAAATTTTGTACTTGATCTTAATATTAACCGGGCCTGAGAATTTTTTCCAAATCTGGATTGTATAATGATATTGAATTTAAAAAATATTGATACGATATTTTATTTGTCAATATCGTCTAACACTAATATTAATCACTACTACAATTTTTGTGAAAACCGTACATCTTGATAATTATGTTTATTGAGCGCGTACATTGCAGCAACAGATAAAGCGGAAGAATTCACTCGAGGTCACCCGCAAATAAGGAATCGAGGATATTGTGTGCCATGTGGAAAGAAAAAGAATGTTAGCACAACAGTTTTGTCATTTATGTGTGTTAAAAGCACTCGACAAAAATAGTTAATTGCAAAAAATGTGAAAATCCCATTCCAAAACTGTCAAAAAGCATCAGTAATCGAGGACGATGTCTAACATGTGGGAAAAAGAAAAAAAGACACCACATCCAAATGTGATATACATATTATGTGGAAATTACCTGTGAAAAGTGTGAAGCGATTATTAAATTGGAACAGGATCCTGAATAAAACTGTTTATACATTTTTATTGCTCTAATCTGTGTTTTTCTAGTACCCAAATTTAGCAATTGCGTATAAAAACAGTAAATTGCGCTTGGTCGTGTTAAAGTGTTCTCTACAAGATTTACTCTCGAATGTCGCACTGCCTAAGTATTAAAACTGGCATTATTTAAATTGTGATTGGTGTTATCCGATTAGGTAAGCAAAAGTTTACTTAGTTTTATTTTGAGTTTTTGGTTGTGAAGGTTTTTCTTTAGTAGAAATTTTTGCATGCTAGACTTTCTTCATATTTTTCTCATGTACATTTGACACCATGTGAGTCTGCCAAAATTCAGCTTTTCTCAAATTTTTACACCTTTAGAAGTTGCCTCCTGATATTTTTGTAAATTCCTTGATACATAATTTGAAATTTTCATTCAAGAGTTCACGCTATTTGGGGGGGGGGGGATCAATCTATTTAATACTATTTAATAATTATATTTTATTTATTCGATTAAAACTAATTTGTTGCAAAGACGCTTACTTTTTACTTAAACCTTCTTTTCTTAATTCTCATCTTATTAGGAGTAATATAACGTAGCTTAATTAATTTTGTTTTAAATTTACAAAATAAGAAAGAAAGTATATAAAAAGTAAGTAATGATGTAAATAATCTTGCTCAGGAATAGTTCATGAACGTATTGTTTTTTTTTCAAGAAACACTAAACTTGAATCCGGCAATTGGAGGCACCAGCGGAGGATCAAGTAAAATTCTGGTAAACAACATTATTATGAACCTCACAAACCAAGTCAAGTCTTTACAAGACCAATTGGATAAGTTTGCAAACTCGATTATTAATAAAAGATCAGTTTTGAATTTTGATGATGATGAAATAGACGAAGAGTTATTTCCAATTAAGTCGGTCGAAGTTCTCAATAACTTTGAGCAAAATATCAGAACGGATATTATTTGGAAAAATAAATTGGTAGGCAATGTAATAATTTAATTGTAGCATTGTAAGACTAATCAATTTTTTTGTAATGCAGCTTAAAAGGTTGACACGCCTTGGAGGTAGGAATCCTACTAAAATGGCTAGAAACATCTCCCATTTTCTTTTCGATGATCATCTAATGCAACAGTTTTCTTGGCTTGGCAAGTCCAGCAAACGAGCATTCTGCATCTATAAAGAAACTTGCAAATTGATAGTTAGCTCGGTGTCGCACTCCTACAAATCTTATAATGATTTTGAAAATTCCAACTTTTTCAAAGAATATCTAAAACATGCAAAAAGCCGGATTACAAAAAAGTAAGTGCTGCATTTATTAAATAGGCATGATTTTGGGGGAAGAGAGAATATATGGGGAAGTGCATAATGGTTTACTTTAAGTGGTTTTTATTATTGCAGAGACACTACTGTGCATTCTGAAAATAAAAGTAAATGAAAATTAAGTGGCAGCACAACATCCCATTTGAACGACTTCAATCAGTAGACAAGCACTATAGAAATGAAAACAACACGACCAACACAGACCGACTTATTTAATTTCTATGAATACTATTTCACTTGTATAATAATTCTATTCTGTACTTGATGAAGAGTGTTGTAAGCAAAAATATTATTCAATAAATTTTTTTATTGCGAATGTTCTTTCTTATGTACCGCCATTATCCTACCCAGAATTTCACGATGAAGAGCCAAGAAGTTTTAACACATTTTGTGGTTCCTCTTATATAGTGTGCAACGAGATTATTACGAGGCACATTTCGCCCCCCTCCCATCTCAAAGTTTTTTTAAATTAAATTGGTGTAAATCGATTGAGAATCGTTTGAGCCTCCAATGAACTTCTTTTTTTATTCCCTTCGTTTGAACTTCAAGAGCTTTGGAACAATTTTGGGTGGGACTATACCAATGTTTTTTTTAAGAAGTGATTTTTTTAATAAACTTAATATCTATCCATCGATTGAGAATCATTTGAGCTTTTGTTCCCATCATTTAAACCTCAAAGGTACAAAAGTTGGAGCATTTAAAAGATTGTAAAAAAATTTTAGTTTTTATTTTTAATAAAAAAGAAAAAACGAGCATCATCGTCGATAAAAATTATTTGCTAGTCCATAGCACACTGGCTTGAGTTTTCGCGATTTGTTTTTTGTCGGGAGTTTAAAATTTTTTTATTAAATAAAATTGGTGTAATCGATCCAGAATTGTTTGAGCTTCTATTCTCATTGTTTGAGATTGAACGGCTTTTAATAAAAATTTTATTCTTTAGAACAATTTTGGGAGGGACTGTAGGAATTCCTTTTTTAACCAGTGACTTTTTGTAATAAAATTGATATAAACCGGTAGAGAATCGTTTGAGCTTCAATGAGCACCTTTTCCCATCGCTTAAACTCCAAAGGTAAAGAAGTTGTAGCTTTTTAAAGATTGTTAGCGTCGCTTCGAGCAAGTATGAAAATAACTAACTATAATTCTAGTTGGACCATTTTTTCAGAAACTCAAAATTACTAAAACGGAAGAAATAATTTTTTTTTAAAACATCAACAGTTCATAACCCAGTAAACGAATGTTTACACTGGCGTTATATTAAACAGATTTGAATTAAAATTAAATATTTTCGCTAAAAAGTGTTTTGAATTATTGAAACCCAGTTTCAAATATTTTTAGGTTTTCCAAATTTGTAACTTTGTTTTCAGTAATTTCAAGCAAAAGTGGTCTATCAGCTAAATCATTTAAAACAATTACAGAATTTCTTGCGTATGGCAACAATACTTAAAATTTACAATTTCGTAATCTTTTGAACCCTCCAACTTTTTTTACTTTTGGGGTTCAAACGATGGGAATAGAAACTCATTAAAGCTCGATGGATTGGTAACAATTTGATTCTAATCGCACCAAAAAAATTAATTGTGGCAGGGGACGGGGTCGGTGAAATGTACCTATTATTACGCCCTATATCACTTCGTCAGATTATTTAATTTTTTCTTTTGGCAGACTTGACGGGGCCTAACAAAGAGTGTTACCGTTTGATTATGCTCGACGAGTTTAAAAAGGGCATATCTGCAGCAGCTTGTGCAAGGATCATTTGCAATCAGTTCGGTGCAAATACAATTACGGAACGTACGTGCCAACGTATGTTTAAGAAGTTCCGGTCTGGACTTTTTGACATGCAACGCATCTAATGTGGTGTGTTGTTTTTATTTTGTATTATCCACTAAGTAAAATTTATTGTAAATATCAACCATATCATAGAAATTGTTAAATAAATCGAATTATTTATTTTGCTGATTATCAAGTAAACAACCATAGCATTTAAATTTTCATGGGATCGTCATTTTTGAATGGTTTGTATCAGAGAAAGTTGGTATTGGTTCTATACAAGGTGTTTCATTGGCAAAACTAACTGCAGTCACACAGGAAGTAGTAGTGGTTTTAAGTTCCGGTTAGATCATTGGAGAAATAAACAAATTTTAGCAAAATTAGAATAAACTATAAATTGTATTGCTTATTAAGACGACAAAATTCAATCTTTGTTTTTATTTGTAGTTGGTATGGATTCAGAATCTAAAAAAAGAGCGAAGAGGTCTTATATTACAAAAAGACCGTCATTACCTAAAGAAGTGCTTGAAGAGGCCGTTCAGACTGTGCTAGATAAGAAAATGTCGATTAGAGTAGCAGCACGTCAATTTAATATGACAAAATCTGTGCTAGCTCGATTTGTTATTAGAGCCAGATCTGAACCAGATAAATCATTTGTGTATGAACCTAGAAATAGGAGAGTTTTTACGTCTAAAGAAGAAGATCAGTTAATTGGCTATTTAAATTTGATATTGAGAACAACACAAGTTCTCACATATCTAAAAATACGAGAGTTTGCCTTTCATTATGCAGTTAAATTAGGTAAAGACACCTTACCAAGAAATTGGATAGTGCAGAAAAAAGCTGGAATGGATTGGACCAAATTATTTATGAAACGCCACCAAGATTTATTAGTGCAGTATCAAAAAGATAAAATAATTTACGCCGAAGGAGATTTTGTTGTTGTTAAAACAGAGTGTGCGGGATATGCTGTAGGGGAAGTGATTATAATACTCACGGAGAAAAAAATTGTCGTTAAGTTTTTGGAGAAACTACTCGACAGTTACCGCTTTGTTTATCCGGAGTATGAAGATGTGGTCGACATTGACACCCCAAATATTTTTTTAAAATTAACTCAACCTGTAATTGACAAAACTAACGAGGAGATGCCGATTTTGTCATTTAATTTTGATTTATCTGATTTTTTGTAAAAAAAAAAAAAAGATTTGTTATTTCATAGTTCAAGAAGTTGTTTTTTAGTTTTAGGATAATATAATAATCATGACCTTATTTTCTGGTTCGAGAAAACTTCTATAAATATATTACACAATCCTTTTTGTTTGCTTGTTCATTAATATGGAAATCTGTAATTCTGGAATGGAACATAAAAATATAAATATTATGTGTTAGTAAATTTATTAACCTCTCCCTCAACAGTGAGCTCCATTTTACAGATTTCGACGTAAATTTTATTGCTCAAGTTGTCTCTAGGAAAGATGATAAATGATTTGTGCACCAGGATAATGCATTCTAAAGTTATGTAAGGAAAATAGTAGCTGAGTTGTTAACTTAGTGTTTCCAACCTAGAGCACCACCATCAGGAACATTTGCACTCCCAATTGTTTCGCCATGAGGGTGGAAGGATTTTTATCTTCTGTTAATTAATTTCCAAAAACAGTTAATGGATCTACTACTTGGCATTGTTACTGAAAGATTTGCTTTGCCAGACACTCAAAAATGATTACATTTTAAAGCTTCTTTCCAATACAGATTATTTTCCCAAATTATATTAGCTATCCAAGGTAAGGAGTTTTGGCCGATTGGAAAAGCCAGTTCTTAGTACTAATTGCACCAATCCGACAAAGTAAAATATCGTTCCCTAAATAAAATGTCCAACTTGAAACAGTCTTATATTTGTCTTTCACCTTTTTTTGTTGTTTTTCGTGACATCAGATGATGTTAAAAATTTTATTAATCCGCTTCTATTTTGTTACAGCACAACAGTCATATCCCGAAGTGAAAGATTTACTAATAAATGGTAAGTACCTATTTTTTTTCTTAGACTAATTGGGGTTTAATTTCTGATTTCTTGGACCGAAAAAAAAGAAAAGTTTAATTCCTCATTTGCATACTTTGCAACCAAGTCTCGAAATTAGGCTCCGATTATCGTATTTATTTATTTGGCGTTCTTATGTTGTACTTACATTTTTTATTTAAATTCTTCATGATTTGGTTTGTCCCAGCATGGGTATTTATTGCGTATTCTAGTGTCTCCTATAAACTTTTCTTCACTCAGATTAAATTGCTTCTTTTGAAATTTTATTTGATTTAGTGTTAAAGTGGTTTAGAAAGGTTACAAAATTTTATCCGAAGTTCTTCTAAATAGAATAGAAAATAATGGTGGATGACATTTTATATTTTTGAGAGTTGTTAGTTTTGTAAGGATCAGATTTTGTTGCTTTTTGGCTCTTTAAATTAGCTTTTCTTTGACTTCTAATTATTTTTGCTCGTTTTGGGATGATGATAAGAGTGTCTTCTTCTATTCGGCCTGTCAAGTCGCCGCGTTATCCTATTGCTTAGGCTTGTTGAATTTTACACTGAAAAAACTGTGTATTAAAAAAGTTGATTACGTATATTATAAATTTTATTTATATTTTATGAACAATGCCGTTCCATATTATAGGGTTTAGTTTGATTATTGCCATGTTGTATAGGCGCACCAACTTATACCATTTTGCGGTTTGAAATTGTATTGGTGTTGAACAGTGGTAATTATCGATTTGAAAGGTGTTCCTAAATATTTTTGTTGTAACTGGAGTAATGGTTTAGCGCAGCATCTTGGTTTTCTTGCACATAGCACACCCAAATAAAACTTGGTAATACGCAGTTTTTTCCGTGTAAGATCAAGAACTCTTCAGACCAACATTGTTATTTTTAAATCAAATTTCGACGTTTAATTGGCATGAAGTAATTTATAATTTCTTGAGGGATATTTCAAGTTGTGTTCGGTAGGAAGCCTGCGTTCTTACCGCATGACTATTTGAGTAGGTTTTTTTATTACTTGTATAAGTTTATTTATATTTAAATTTGATACATAATAGCAAACTGATACTATATTAAGAGATATTGGAAGGATAAATGAGTGCATACCCAGCTAGAATAGAGAAGTTCTGCAAGAAAATTTAAAAATTATATTAAATGAATAAATATTTAATAAATTAGTATTAAAAGAAAATAAAATATTGCAAAATTATAGTTACAAATTAATGTTTGGCAAGCCAAGTTTAAATTCTGCATTTTTAAAATTAATATTTTTACATGGACTACTTCCATAACAGATTATTCAAAATTCAAAATTTTGATCAAAGCAGCAACTGCGTGACCCTACTCGTCATTAATCTGCTTTTACTCAGAAATATTTTCCAACTCCATTGATAACAAATTTGAGAAGAAACGTAGCAAAAAATGATTTTTTTTATCCTTTTCATTTCTCGCTTTGCAAAAGTAAAATTTTCTTCTTTAAGCTTACTAAACCAATCATTAAATGTTAGAAAAAACATCTTGTCAAGTTAGTCTCGCTGTAAAGACGTAGGCTTCCTGACTAGTTTTGAAAAATAATTAATGAAAATCCTTGTTTTAGTAAACTTGAAAGCAGAAATTACTTTCATAAAGCACGAAATGAAGATGATTAAAAAAAATCTAGAAAATCACACAAAAATAGTTGAAAATAATTTTGGAAAAGTTTTTACTTACTTGGAAAAGATTACAGCAATGATGGAAGGTAATTCGGGCAACACGATTTGTGGTCAGAAACGCCCTGTAGAAGAAGTTAAAGTTATTCCAAGAAGTGTCGAGATTATACTTGGTCAGCACTGTTTGCCTTTATCGACCCCCGATTCTGTGTCCAAGTTCGATGAAGAATTGCGGAGTAATAACACTTTCAAAGAAGCAGTGGTTAGTGGGAAAATACATAAGAAACTGCAATTAAAATTACATTTGTAGGTCAATCGATTTCATTTAATGGTGGGTGGAAATAGCGCTGCCACTGCTAATAAAGTAGGCTACCGCTTAGTTGATGAACTATTTACTTCTGAAGTGCTGACGAAGTATACGTGGACGGGAGTTTCGAGGTCCAAACTACAGAAATGGTCGTTTATTGTTTTCAGAGGAATTTTGTCGGTATTTTTCGAAGTTCTGTATAAATTTGATAATCGTTACACGATGTGTAAACTTGAAATATTTTTTAAGGATCAGGTGCTAAAACACGCCCTTAAAAGACACGTACGAAAATGGTAAACTTAATTTTGCAATGGTTCTATTTGCAGTAATATTTTCTTTTTGGCAGTAGCTCTAAAACCAGTAAGGAAATGGCCGATCCTGAGAGTTTAGATATTTTGGCTGAACAATTGAAAAACGTTATGGATGAAAGTGATGAGGATAATCCTAACGAATTACCATAGAGGGGAATTTTATAAGCATGCGGGAATTTAATTCATTGTTTATTAATGTGCATAATATGCTGTATGATTTTTAGTTTATTATATTATGCAACCAAGTCTCGTATTTTATTTTGAAACGTTTGAAAGCTAGCTGGGTATGTTGCAATTCCACTTGGTGCATTCTTTTAATAACTAAATTAAATATTTTATTTGTAAGTATAAGTAAGAGATTTGGTATTGCAATAATTACATTGAAAATTCGCGCATTTAGTAAACTTGACTTTCTCATATATATTTTTGGCTTGGTTCTGGTAAAAAGCGCCCGCACGTTTCGTCCAAAATACTGAACATTAATTTTGCTTTATCGGTAAGTTAAAAAGAACCGACAGCGCTTTGTGGATGTTCCCAAACAACGATATTAGATAGTTTTTCGCTTTGTGGCCGTTTTAAGTTGACCACAACTGAAGTGAAAGTAATTAATAGAAAATTGGAAGTGACCCGCTCGGAAAGAGAGCCGACTTCGTTAACGTGGGTAGAAAATCTGTTACCGTTATAACCAAAATATTTTTGTTTTCGCCAAAGCTCTTGAAATTAACCTGGTAACTTAACCGCTTCTGCTTCCAAATTTAAACCCACGTTTAGTATCGTTGGGTCGGCTATTGTTGTCAAGAATTCAATCTTGCTAAAGTGTTGGTCGAAAACACGCCAAAAAATAGTTCCAGTAATATTTGGTCGTCTTCTCTCAAATAATAGGAAGAACGAGTACAAAATTGGTACTCGTAGATAATTGGTCCCTTGATGGAACAGGGTATAGGAATTGTTATTCAAATACTTTCATAATCTGGTATTTGCTTCTTGGCAAAAAATGATTAAATTGAAAATGGTGTTATCCAGCAACCCGGATTTTATTTTTTGTGAAAGTGAGATTTTTAATTTTTGGAATCTTCGATAACATCAGATTAAAGTTTTGAAGGTAAGTCTTATCGTATTTTTACTAAATGCAGGATCGTCAATGTAGGAATAATAATGGCAGTATCACTTGTTCCGCTGGTTAGGGATAACTTCAAGGCTCATCTGCGCATGATATATCGAGACCGATTCATAATTTTGTTCATTGAAACCTATTCTAATGTGATGAGTGTTTACCATCTATGTTGTTGGCGAATTCAATGAAACTCGGTAAAGCTTCTTTTGCCTTGGCCCAATTATTTAATTGAGAATATCATTTTACAACTGCTCCTCATTTTTTATTTTCTGGTTTTCCGAGAACTTAAAAATAATACGCGCTGTTTTTCTACACAGAACACCCCATTGACTCGAACGTTCTTCCCGAGGAATCGATGAAAGAGTTCATCCCAATAAATGAGCACGGGGTTGTTGCACAAACGAGTGAATTCCCACCTTCAAAAGATCAAGCTGGTGAATCGTCTAAAGCTTTTGACGTGTTTCCTCCCCCAGATTTGAAATGCGTAAGTTTTCATTGCAAAAATTCAGTTATTTTTCTACTTTCGTTTTTATAGGAGTTATTGGAACATCTTAATAGTTGCAACGAAGGTAGATCTATCATAGCATCTTATAAAAGGAAAAATATGTTGGATAGTCTTGGCCAAAAGCGCCTGTGTCATTTTATAATTAATCGCGAATTAAGTGTCGAAGAGGACTGGCGTGTTCCACCGCCCAGACTGTACGACTTGGCCTGTCAAATAAAAAAGGTTTTCCCTACGGAAAATATAAACACCTATTTTGTTCCATATGGTGGAAAAGCATCGAAAGCTAGGGGCAAATTATGGGATCGTCTTTGCAACAGGAGGCGAGATTTTAGAAAGGCCGGTTTAATACCGAAGAAGCGTGTTTGGGCTCCATCGTCGCCGGATAATTCTTCTTCTACTTAAATTACTTCTTTGGGGTGTATTGGGAAGGGGAATTTAATTGGAAGCCCGCTGAAGAGGTGAGTTTAACTGGCGAATGAAATTGTGTTTTATAATTTATTTGTGGGGGATTGCTACTGCCACTGTTCAAAATTCTTTATTTTATTAATGCTATCTAACACAGATACAGGGATCAGCATTGTGCTCTAAAACTAATTGAAGCTTAGTTGCTTAGCATGTTGTATTGATGCCGTTATATTTTTTCGACGGCTGTATTGCGCGAATTAGAAAAAAACCATGTCAAATATAATTATTTAGTTTTGAATCTAGATCTTATTGTACATTTTGCACCTTTTCCAAAGTTTCAAAGATATATTTTATCTCAAAAAAAATTTTCTGTGACCTTGTTGATTTTGTGGTTGGCTTCAACTGCTGCGAAGCGAAAAACTACCAAATATCGGCGGTTGGTTGTCTAGGAGCATTCATCCACATTGCATTCAACAATATATTTTTTTATTCCATTACCCAAATAAAATAGAAAAACCCAATGTGCGATATTGCCTGACAACAAATTCTGTCAGGATTTTTTAAATCGTTAAATAGTGAGTTTTGATCAACAATTTTGAAAGTATTTGGATTTAAACTGGATATATTAGTAAGGCCCCGTAGATAGAATTCACCCGTAAATTATTAATACAAATATTAATATTTTATTGTAGTCGTAATTCATTAATTACCTTTTATTGATGATTTGCAGTTTCTGATGATGAACGGTTAGATACTGAAACGTATGCCGAAACTGGACGCAAATGTGAATTATGCGATAAGACTTTTAAAAATCCGTTAAGTCTGAGACATCACCTTCACGTACATAAGGGAGAAACTCAATGTACGATATGTGGGACTGTTTTGTCCAGGATATATCAATTGAAACTTCATATGAAAACTCGTCATAATATTAATTATTAAATGATAAGAATTTTATTATTATTACTAAATTTATGATTATTGTAAATTTTGATGTTTATATCCTGAATAATGATTTTTTTAAAATTAAATTCTTTTTTTGTTTCTCCATGTTTTAGTTTGGTTGGAGCAGATTTTTCGCTAAACGAACCTAAAGGGGTTTCGGCGAAAAACATGTGTGCATGCATTCCAATTTTTCGATGTGTAATATCTGTCGAGGAAAAAATTGAAATAATAGAAATGTTTAATTCGCTATTGGATGTGGTTCCTAATTTTGTCCAAATTTCTTGGTATATCCTCTCATTTTCAACCGTGCTTTATATTTTTTCATCGCCGGAATACACTTTGAAATATAGAATCGCCCTACCGGATCATGATTTTGTTACCTAATGCATCTGAAGTTCCTGCTGCTTCAGGATTTTACCACTATGGAATAGTTAATATGTGTCTTTATTATATTAATACTAGGTACGTCCTAGTATGATTATGTTTTTGATTCTTGTCATTTACAGTTCCCAATGAACAGTTCGTGAATCTGGACTTCAATGTAGTTTATGCGATAAGGTTTTTACTCATCCCTCAAGCCTAAAACATCAACTTTACGTACATAAGGGAAAACTCAATGTTCAATATGTGGAATTGTTTTGTCCGAATATATCAATTGAAACTTCATATTATGAGAATTCGCCATAATGTTAATTACTAAATAATAAAAAAAATTTATTACTGAATTCATGATTATTGTAAATTTTGATATTTATTTTCTGAATAATGATTTTATGAAACTAAATTCATTATTTTTCTCCATGTTTTAATTTATTATGCATTACCTTTTCGAAATTTTTATTTTGCTGTTCAGTGGAGTTTCTTGGGTTCACAGGATAAGCGTGGTTTCTCACCTTGTCCAAATTTTGTGGTACATCCATTCATATATTTCTTCACCTGTTCTTTCAATATTACAATTTAAACATATCCTGCTTTATTACCTAACCCATCTTAAGTTCCTTCTGTTTCAGGATTTTACCACTATGGGATTTTATATGATTATAATAAGTACCTACTAGTAAGATTATATTTTTTGATTCTTGGTCATTTACAGTTCCCAATGAACAGTTAGATGGTGAATCTGGACTTCAATGTAGTGTATGCGATAAGACCTTTACTCATCCCTCAAGCCTGCAACATCATCTTCCGGTCCATACAGGAAAAACTCAATGTAGAATATGCGGGCTTGTTTTAGCTAGGAAATATTGTTTAAAAATTCATATGCTAAATCGACATAGTAAATAGTAATCGAATAGGCAAATAAATTAATTTATTGTCATTAATTATTATTGTTATTGTTGTAATATTTATTTCTTAAATATGACTTTATTTAAATCATATCTCGTTTTTTATTCGAAAACCATTAAATTTTTCGTCGCGGCCCTAAGGGCGGGGGGGGGGAGTTTTTTTTGAATAGTTTTCGTGAATTCGTGACTAATCTTGAATTTCTTCGTACCTCAATGGTCCCAATGTGGTCTGTCTGGTGTAATTCCTATTTCCATCTACTTTTTTCAATCTAAAAGCTATTTAATGTCTGAGTGTTCGGTGGATAGAAGAGTGTTTTTTATATTCCAACCTTTTATAAGATGTTAGCATGATGTGTTTCTACATTGAGCACTTTTCCATTATTTTATGTATTGATGATTTCCAGTTTCCGAAGAACAGTTCAATGCCAAAAATCTCCGTTCCAATGTAATTTATGCAATAAAACCTGTAGCCATCCTTGAAGTCGACGCCATCACCTTTATGTGCACAGAGGAGAAACTCTATGTACCATATTTATTTTATGTGGGCTTGTATTGTCAAGAGAGAACATATCGATTGAAACTTCACGTGAAGGCACGTCATATAGTACATCAAATAAGATTTTGTTATTGTTGTTGAAAAAACTTGATAAACGCCAGCGACTTATCGGTTAGTTTGCGCTTAGAACAAAATAGGTCTCTTCCCCGATTTTTTAACATTAAACCGCAAACCAAAAATTCCGTATTAGTCATTTATTTATCATTTCCAGTTTCTGAAGAACCGCTAAGTACCCAAACGAGCGAAGAATTTGGACTGCAATGTAAAGCATGCCCTAAGACTTTTAATCATCCCTTAAGCCTGCAACAGCACCTACACGTTCATAAAGGAAATACCCAGTGTAGAATATGTGGGCTTGTGTTAGCTAGGAAATATTGTTTAAAAATCCATATGCAAAATCGACATAAAAAATAATAATCGAATTGGTACATAAATATAATTTTGCACTCTCGGAAGTAAAAGTACTACTTTTCTCTTCTTTTTCAGTGAATAAGAGGCGTGAGCACAATTCTGCGTAGTGACGAACTTAGGGCGTTTGCGCAGAAGGAACTCGACTAAAAATAAACATCCCGTTTACCTCAATTACTTACAAAATTTGTATAATGTTATTCATTAAATCAAGGCCGCCTATTTGTGAATTATAAATATCAAAATTAATTTATATTTAGAAATCATGATCGGGAGTGCAAAAAATAGCGTACATAACACGCAACTAAAATGCCTACTAATCCCTCGTGTGATTATTGCCATCGACTTCTACTCGGGCAATAAACCTCACACTTGGGATTAAAAAATGCAATTAGTCCTTTGTTATTCATATTACAATCTACTATTATTGTTATTATTATTGTATTGTTTTTGAATATGACTTTATTTAATCACATTTCGTTTTTTATTCTTACAAAACAAAAACCGTTCAATTTGGCATCTTGGGAGGGGGAGGTATTTTATGAGCTGATAGGGACGGGCGTAGTCTCTCATCTTCAAATTTCTTGCTTTGTCGCTGTTTTCTTCTCTAGTTTCATCAATATGAAATTAAATATTTGTAATTCCTTGCTGTAAACCTTCTTAATTCGTGCTGCGAGTATGCGTTAGTTTCTTCGTGTGCATAAAGGTAAAACTATGTGATATATTGGTTTTAAAATATATATGGCTCGTCCTGCTTACCAGACAGAAGGGCTGCCTTTTAATATTAGTGTTGAAAACTATCTAAACAATTTTTAAATTTTGATTTAAAGCAAAAATGTATCTAATGTCTGAGTGTTTTGTGGATGAAAGAGGTATCTAGTGGTTTTTATGTTACAACCTTTTATAACATAGCATGATGTTGTGTTCCTTGTTTGATCAGTTTTTCATTATTTTATGTATTGATGATTTCCAGTTCCCGAAGAACAGTTCAATAGCGATACGACTGCACAATCTCCGTTCCAATGTAATTTATGCAATAAAACCTTTAGTCATCCTTTAAGTCTACGCCATCATCTTTATGTGCACACAGGAGAAACTCAATGTACCATATGTGGGGTTGTTCTGTCTAGGACATATCGATTGAAGCTTCACATGAAGTCTCGCCATAATATTTACATTAAATAAAACTTTGTTATTGTTGTTTAAAAAATTGTAGTAAATTTTGATGTTCTTGGAAAAAGTTTAGACTTTTTATTCAATCTTCCTGTCTTTCTATTCCTTAAATGTTCTCATTCGCCGAAAGTTAGGTTATTTCAATTTGTTAGGATCCATTAAGACGATTGCGTTGCCGCTTAGGTTTTTTTCTATTCAACTTTAGCTGTTAGGGGTTTTTGTGGTAAAATTTATCCGCAGCGTGTCAATGTTCACCGGAGGGCCGAGCTAAGAAACTCTGTATATTACACGATTTGAACCCGGAATTTCCGCTCTGTAACTGAACCGGTGATCACGCCGAATTACTGACGGTTAGTTTGCGTTTATAACAAAATGGAAATTAACCTGATTTCCAAATTAAACCAAATACCATTAAAACTGATAAAAAAAAAATCCTTGATCATTTATTCATAATTTTTCAGTTTTTGAAGAACCGCTAAGTACCCAAACGAACGAAGAATTACCACTACAATGTACAGAATGCCATAAGATTTTTAATCATCGCCAAAGTCTGCGACAGCACATGCATGTTCATAAAGGAAATACCCAATGTGGTATTTGTGGGGCAGTTTTATCTAGGGCATATCGTTTAAAACTTCACATGAATGCTCTCCATAATATCGAACTAAATACATAACAGCTTAAAAGATAGAAGATGTTATTTTTAGTTGAAACGTGTAATTTTTTTCATTAAATGTTTTTTTTAATTATATAGTTTCACTTTCTTAAGCCCTGTTTGACCAGTTTTAGTTCAAGGATTAAATGTAGATGTTTGCTAGAATTGCAGATAAGGCATGTTTGGAAAGTTTCTTTTAAAATTTGTCAATTCCGTTATCCACCGGTCGGACAGGCTTAGCTTTTATTTTAACATTGAATTGTCTTCTCTTTATAATTAAGAAGTATAGAAATCATTTTCATCTTTGGTAGAATATTGTATACTTTTTATAATTGTTTAGTCGTTAAATTTTAGTCTATTTTAGTCATGTATTGATGATTTACAGTTTCTGAAGAGCCGTTATATTCCAAAACGAGTGATTCTGGGTCCAAATGTAAATTATGCGATAAGACATTTAATCATCCCATAAGCCTGCGCCAGCATCTTCATGTACATAAAGGAAAGACCCAATGTACGATATGTGGGGCTGTTTTATCTAGAACATATCATTTGAAACTTCACATGAAAAGTCGCCATAATATGTAAAAGTAATGAGATTTTATTTATTTTTTAAACTTATAAATGTAAAAAATTATTTAAGTAATTTTGAAAAACTTGAAAATGTTAATATTAGAAAATTTTGATACTTTTTAGTTTTTGGATTTTTAAATTCAACATTGTTCTTAGTATAAATATAACAAAGACTTGCCTGTCAAATATAAGTTAATTCATTATGTGTCTTGGTTTCTTTTCTTTCTTAGCGCGAATGTTGTTGGTAGAGGGTTGCGGGGGGTAGAGGTGCTTCAATGAGCATGAGCCGTGTTCTCTAAACGGTCACCCATCCGAGTGCAATTCGACGAGAACGGGCATTTGTTTATCTATCACGACGTCGTCGTCGTCACTTTATCATCAAATATTCGATCAAAGAGATGGTGTCTTCTTCGTAACGCTTTGTTTTTGATGTGGAATTCAATGTTGTTTTTTCTCGTTTCTCATTCGTTACACCTAGAAACTCTCGGAATTCTAATTTGTTTTCAGTTAAAAATATTTTTAAACAGGTTTAATTATTGTGCGAATAGTGATGTATTTCCATGGTGGACGAAGATCTTAAAACATTTTCTATAATTTTTACAGGTAAGTTGTATTACATTTTTAACTGTTTATCAATGTATCGGTGATGATCAGTAAACTTGCATTGGTAAACCAGTCTTTATAATTATTGATCATAGTATAATATTATATTTTGTGGATGAATGGTAATCACTTCTTATTTAAACAATTTTATATACAGCTTTGGCCTTAACAGTGGCACACCCTAATAAATGTGTTATAACTTAGTAACCCAAGAAAAAAAAATGAAAAAACGATTAAGCTTTATAAAAACATTTATTTAAATATAATTTTCAATGTTTGGTCGGCCCGCCCTTGGCTTTAATGACTGCCACAATTCTTCTTGGCATACTGTCTACTAATTTTACAAATGATAGGAGACAATTTGTTCCATTCCACCTGCAATTTTTCTTGTAGTACATTTTTTGAATTTACATTGTGTTTTGCTACATTTTTTTATCAAAATGGACCACAAATGTTCTATTGGATTGAGGTCCGGAGACCTTGCACTGGCCGCTGGCAGTTTCCTTGTTTAAATGGAATGGTGAAGCCAATTTACGGCAAGGATTCATTCAAATAACCATGAGCCAGAGTTTTTTCAATTAATTTTAGACAAATTCTTTCACACGCTGCTATTTTTGGACAAAATCCTGAAGCTTCCCTCGCCATAATGGTTACTTTTTGTATAGTCACTAATATCTTCCTTTCTTATCTCTTTGCTTAGATTAAAATTGTTGACATTTTTGAAAATAATAATATTTTTATTTCATACAGAAGATAATATAGAAGATGCTGTGGACATAACCTGTCCTCCTCACCTCTCAGAAAGATTAATGAATGAGTTAGTACCAACAATGGGTCCGAGTTCTAGGACTAACCATACAAGTGAGCAACGGTCTGATGAGGTTCAAGAGGCAGCTAGTGAGGAAAATGTCGACTTTTCTTACCTGGACGACGTAAAATCTGTAAGTTAATTTGAAGTGATTCAAGTGTGAAAAACTAAACTGATTCCTTGCTTTCATTTTGTAGGAAGTAATGGATATGCTTAATAGTTGCAACGAAGGAAAGTCTATTCTTTCTAGTTTTAAAAGCAACAAGGGGGTATTGAACCACGTTTTTCGCAGACGCCTGTGTCATTTTATTATTAACAACGAATTGAGCGAAGATGCAGGGCGACGTGTTCCGCCGGAAAGATTGTATAATTTAGCTTGCCAAATAAAAAAAGTTTTTCCTAAAGAGCACATAAGCACTTATTATACTCCTTATTCTAATTACGGCCCCGGTTTGAGAAAGCCACCGAAGGGTAAACTATGGGACCTTCTTTGCAACAGAAAACGAGAATATAGGAAATCCGGATTAATAACTAAGCGGGTGCGACGTGCATGGCAACCTATTCCATACCCACTGTCGCCTGAAAATCCTTCCTCTTCTAAGTAAAACATGGAAACGTCAATTTCACATTGAATTGTCGGACTTTTAGCCAATGTAGTTTTTACTATTTTAATGTTTTTCAAAATAGAAACTTGTGATTATTTAAGGTGTCTCCACACCCATTTGGATCTTGTGTGCCTAATTTAATTTTAAAATTGTACACTGAAAAAAATAAATATTTGTTTATACTGTAGCTTGTTTTATATTTTGCACCTTATCCTAGTCATAATTTCGAAAGGCGAAGTAATATTCACTGGTTCGAACTTTCATCAACAATTTTTTTTATGGAACTTGGTTTTACTTCTAACGTTAGAATTTCACTCTAAATTGTGGCACGATAAAGATACGATATTTTACGTTAAAAACTTCATGGAATTAGTTAGACAACATTAAAATTAAGCGAATAAGGTACGGATGAATTTGATAACCCTTGTAATTTAGCAATAATCTTTCAAGAGCTGAACCAATAAGAAGCTCGCATTCGATTTGGGGCGGAACTACCGCATGCATTCTGTTGACGGTACGTGCATTTTCACTTAGTCTAAACATTTAGCCGCATTTTCAGAAGTGCATCGTTCATTTTACAAGTTTACCCGAAAAATCTAGATCGTTTTTTTTTACAAATCTGTCGCGCTCATGCAAATTTTTTCAAAGTTTACCGTAAGTAAGGCTTCTTGCTGTACTTTGTATAGAAGCCTAAAAGTCGGGGTGGGGCGTGGCCTAAGAGTACCAACAGGCAATGGGAGACTCCTGTTTCGCTACTACTTTAAAGGCTGTTTTGAGGGTTAAACATGTATTTTCCGCAATTTATTTTGTTTAATTATTCTACTATAGGTATAAAGCTTCAACTTCCCGAATATCTATAAAAAAATTTTATAATCGCGGTTGTGCTTTTCGTGCTATCGCCTTGTGGTATTGTCAAAACACGAAATATCAAATAATATTTTAATGTAAATATTCGACAATACGGTCCTGGCTAGTGAAAGAATTAAAATTATATAAGATTGTAAATAATTAAGTTTGATAATGAAGTACAATACACGAGCAGGAAATACGTGTGCACTTTTAGAAGTGATGGTACCGAAGTAGGGGTCAGGAGTTTAGTTAAGTAGTAACTGGACAGTGAAAAGGATGTGTCGTTAGTTAGAAATAGAATGAAGATGAAAGTTGGAATGGGTTGTAAAGGGGTAGTTAAAATAAGGAAGATGTACCTAATATGAAATTCGACGGATCCATAAGTTAAGAAATTATCTTTATTATTATCTATTCTACTACTATTATACTATTATTATCTAAGTATCTACTTCCTAATTGATTCCGTTCTGCATGATCATTTCATAACGTGGAACGTCTTCAGTTATTTAGAGTAATTGGTTTATATAATTTTTATTGGTCATTTACAGTTCCTGGAAAACGATTAGATACCGAAAAGGATGTTGGATCGCCGATCCAATGTACTTTATGTCCTAAGACTTTTTATCACCGTAAAAGTCTGGCCCATCATCTTCAAGTGCATAAAGGAGGAACTGAGTGTAAAATATGTGGGGTTGTTTTGTCTAGAAAGTATCGTTTAAAACTTCATATGAAAAATGTCCACAATATTAATATTAATACTATTAATATGTAAGAGTTTGTTTTTTTATATTAAAAAATAAAATGTTAAATGATATATTTTTTCTTTTTATTCCGATTTTCGATGCTTGGAATGCATGACAAAACATTTCATAATATGCAGGTTGGATATTAATGCAAAAAAGCATCGTTATCTCAGCTTATGAGTAACTTCTTCTAAAAACGGTTTCACTTTGCTTGTCCAGAGCGCTAAACTGTTGTTCAGGATTCATTGCTACCATTTTTTCTGGAGCTTGGCTTTTCACCGCAGTAAAATTTCATTCCAAATGATTATATACAGAAACGGATTCTGAAATGCCAATCCAAGGTACTTTAATGACCATACTCTTAGAAACCGAATGTAGAAATACGTGGGGCTGTTCGAAACTTCATAATATTGATATCATGTAAAATTTTGTGATTACATATTTTTAAATATGAATTATTCTGATAAATAAAAATGTCTTGCCTTTTTAACACAGCAGGTTTGGAAGTCAAAATTTTCGGAAACTTAACTTTGATTCTTACGCCTTGCTTAGCGGAAAATAAATCCTACTTATGTGTTTATTTGTACAGTCAAAAATTTCTTCTTAACAATAAACATCAAAATTTATTGTATACCTTATATTATAAGGCGTTTCTTCTTCAAACAGCTGGTCAAGAAGTAAGGATACTTCCAACACCTCGTGCACCTAGATTTGACGCTGTCGAGAGACTGTCTGGCGACATGAGCAAGCATAAGTTGGAGCCCATTATTGGAATTGGGAGAAAAAAGTATCCGCAAAAATGTTGCAAAGTTTGTGCTGCGCATAAAAAAAGAAAAGATACGAGATATATCTGCGCACATTGTAAAGTTCCTCTGCATAGGAAAATTTGCTTCGACAGATATCACACTCTCTACAAGTATTAGGCATTTTGGTAAGTATTTACCAAATTTTAAAAACATTTCTTCATAACATAAAATTTTTGCGCATAAATTCGGCAAAACGTGACGTGGTTTGTGGGAAGTCAGTTTTTGTGCTTTTAACTAAAAATAACAGGATTTATTTTCTGTTAATGCAAGATGCGATGATATGAATTAATATATATTTGGCAAAGTCTTGGTTGTAATTCAAAGAAATTTATTTTACAATTTTCGTTTTATTTCTGAAATTAACTTGAGTTACGCGGATGAAAAGGAAGGGAGCGATGTTATAGTTTGGTAGCTGATTTGTTCTTTTCTCTTAGTAGCAATTGACTAGAAATTTTCTCTTATTATTTTTTTGCACAACTTGGTTATTTTTTCCTTCAAATTTGTTTAGCGTGTAGGGTGGATAATGAAATGTTTGTTGATGAGGTTTTCGAAGTCGTTTCCGGTGTTTGTACTAATTTCCATTTTTTGTTAAATCACTAATACTTAGGAGCCGATGGCTAGTAGAAAATTTAACCATACCACTTGTTACAGATTATCCCCCCAAATTAAAGGTAATTTTTACATGTCCTGTGTGTGCAAAGGATTTTTCTTCGCAAAGCAATTTAAATCTTCATATGCCTGCTCATACAGGCGAAACTACCTGCAAATTTTGTAACCGCGTTTATTCGAGAGTGGAAAACCTTTATAGACATTTACGCAATGCCCACTATGTTCTGAAGAATTAGTTCTATTTTTTTACCACTTAATTCTTACTAGAAACGCTGTGTTAGAGAAAATAATTGTTTATTTTATTAAAAAATTATTTATCTGGATTTAAGATAATTTATGTTGCTTTTTTGTGTGCTGGCATTTAAATGATGATTTTTTATTTTATAGTAAAAGAGAACCAACCTGAAACTACTTGTAAACTGTGTTTTAAAAAATTCACACACCCTCTCAGTCTTGTACAACATCGGCATGTTCATACCGGAAGTACAAAGTGTCCTGTTTGTAACGTAGTATGCTCCAGAAAGTATAATTTGAAAACGCACATTAGGAATGTTCATGCGGACGTGGCATCAAAATACGAATAATTTTTTTTACTACAGTCCACTTAATAATCGTTGATTGCGAAATGATTGGTCCTTCGAGCCGGATTAACGATTATTATGTCACTGTAACTATTTAAATTCGAAAAAGTTGCACACTTCATATTTTGTTAATTATTATCTGGATTTGTAGTGTTCTCCAAAGTATCTCTTGTGATTGCAGTTTTGTAAGCTATTTTTTTTTGTTTTCTCGAAATGGACGAGAAATAAATTGTAATATTTCCGCTACCACTATTACTTGTTTTTTATTTTAGGAAGCGCTCGTCAATCGAAGAATATGTGCAATATTTGTCTGAAAACTTTCACCCACCCCCTCAGTCTTATACAACACCGTCCTGTACATACGGGGGGGACGCAATGCCCTGTATGTAAATTCGTAAGCTGTAGAAAATACGATTTAAAGAAACACATAAAGAATATTCATCCGGACTACAATTTAGCCCTATTGGAGATTAAGATTTAACTTATCTGGATTTTATTTCGTATGTTCAAAAATGTTAGCTGCCTTCTTCAAATCAGACGTTTCTCTTTTTTTTGATTTTCTTCTTGATATATACCCCCCGCCCCAGTACGTTTTCAAACAGATTGTATACTAATACGATTAAAAAAATTAATTAATTTTAGTAGTAACAATTTTCTCTTTTTTTAGTAAATGGCAAAAAAGGAGGGAATTATAAGTGTCGAACATGTTTCAAAACATTCGCTCACCCTATCAGTCTTATACAGCATCGTCATGTGCATACCGGAGGTACAAAGTGTCCTATCTGTCATATTGTGTGCTCCAGAACTCATAATTTGAAAAAACACATTTGGAATGTCCATGGTGACGTGGCTGCTTCAAAATATCAATAACTCATTTAATTTCGTTTTTATTAAAATTATATTTCGGTTTTTGCGCAAGAAAATGTTAATTTGAAATTTAGAAAAAACAATGCATATAGGGGTGCATTATAATTTGTTACTTATCTGGGTTTTTAATTTCTAAAGTATCTCGACGATTTGCAGTTTTGTATATTATGCTTTGTTTTATTTGCTTTCCCGAAACGAATTTGAATTAAACTGTTTGTTTCTATAATTGTTTTTTATTTTAGCCAACCCTCGCCAGAAGAATACGTGTAATATTTGCCTGAAAACTTTCACTCACCCTTTCAGTCTCACCCAACATCGTCCGGTACATACAGGAGGCACGCGGTGTCCTGTGTGCAATTTCGAAAGCAATAGAAAATACGATTTAAAAAAACACATAAAGAATATTCATCCCCAATACGATTTGGACCTCAAATTTTAACTTATCTGGATTTTGTTTCACATGTACAAAACTTTTAGCACGCTCTATATGTTTCGTTTAAAATTAAGAAATTTGGGTCACCAATTTTTTCTCCTCTTCGTTTTCGCTCTCTCCTCCCTTCTGCAGTATAAAATAATTTTTATTTTGTTGGTAAAATATTTTTCTTTTCTTTTCTAGTAAATGACAAAAAGCGAGGAATTTATAGGTGTCAGACGTGTTTCAAAACATTTACTCATCGTGATAGTCTTATACAACATCGTCACGTACATACGGGAGGTACAAAGTGTCCTGTTTGTAATATAGTATTTTCCAGAAAATATAATTTGAAAACACACATTAAGAATGTGCATCGTGACGTGGCTTCACTGTATTTATAATATCGTTTAAAAATGTAACTCGATCTACGTAATAATCGTTGTTTGGTTCTTCGAGCCGGATTAACGATTCTTATGGGGTCCATATTTTTATATTTAGTTACTTATCTGGATTTTTAATAGTATTCCACAGCGGTCACTTTAAGTCTTACGTTCGCTCACCTAACACTAATTTAAGATCACGACAAATTTCATGCAATGACTTTTCTTCTTCAAAGTGCCTTATCGGATGGCGTGCTACTTCATACTTAGGGGACCTACAGTTCAGCGGGGGCTTTCCAGATTATTTGTTCAGGCCATTATTTCCGATTTAAATAATTTTTGTCCTCTCGGATTTTCGAATAGATAACGCATCGATACGAAGTTTTTAATTAATTTCGAATTTTTTTTATAGTAAATGGTAAAAAACCAGGAAATTATCGGTGTCGAACATGTTTCAAAACATTCTCTCACCCTATCAGTCTTATACAACATCGCCACGTGCATACGGGAGGCACGGAGTGTCACGTTTGTCACACTGTATTTTCTAGAAAATATAACTTGAAAACGCACATCAAAAACGTCCACGGCGACGTGGCTTTAAAAAACGATTAAATTTTTAGTGAATTTCGTCTGTCTTTTTTTAAAGTACAATTTGATCTCCGTAATAGTCGTTGGTTTCGTAAAATTGATGAGAAATATTTTTGGTTATTCGAACCGGATCAACGATTATTGTAGGGTCGTTGTTTTAAAATTGGACAAGACCATGTACAAAAGTCCATATTTTAATATCTAGTTACTTATCTGGATTCTATTAAAATTTCACCAAAGTATCTCTCTTTTAGTGGCAGTTTTGTATGCTATAAATACACTCTCCCAAAACGAATTACATGAGAATCAATTTGTAATGTGTCTACAATTTTGTTTTTTATTTTAGCAAAGTCACAGAAGTCGAAGAATATGTGCAATATTTGTCTGAAAACTTTCACCCACCCCCTCAGTCTTATACAGCACCGCCCGGTACATACTGGGGACACGCGATGCCCCGTGTGTAAATTCGAGAGCAGTAGGAAATACAATTTAAAGAAACACATTAAGAATATCCACCCCGAATACTATGGAACTAACAATTAGATTTTGCTGTTGGCGGTGTTAGGTTAGCCCGGTGGTAGAGCGCTCCACTACCGAGGTGAAGATGCCAGGTTCGATTCCTGGTAAAACCTATGTAACAAACATTTAAACAATTAGTACCTTTTTCAAACATTCAATCGTATGTCCTTCATGCTCAACCTTAGTGATGAGGAAAAGTATGGGGCGGCAGAGAAGAAGGCTTACATCCGACGATTTCTAATTTACTTTAAATCAGAGGGATGGAAAACGGCTAAGGACAATTAGATTAACTTATCTGGATTTCATTTTATATGTTCAAACATTTTAGACTGCGTATTACATTCAACTTCCATTATTATTTGTTTCGTTATCCCCCCACATCATTCAACGCCCCCCCCCTTTACTTTCGTTTTCGAATCAATTGCATAGTATTAAATATTTTCTCTTGTTTTAGTCAATGGTGGTATGCGGGGACATTATAGGTGTCGTACGTGTTTCAAAACATTCTCTCACCCTATCAGTCTTATTCAACATCGTCACGTTCATACGGGAGGCACAAGGTGTCCTGTGTGTAGAAAATCGTACTGTAGAACTCACGATTTAAAGAAGCACGTTCAGAAATTGCATCCAGATTACGATTGCGCCAAATTAAACTCGAAGCACCGAAAGGTTTAAATTATCTGGATTTTCATTTCATGTGTATCAATTTGACAAAAAATACACCTTTACCAACAAGTTGTCGGTTTAAATCTCACCTCCCCCCCTCCCCATTGTTTGAAATCGACCCAGATTTTAATTTTGAAAGTAAAAATGTTTTTTTCTTTTAGAGAAAAAAAAGCCTGAAGAGATCAAGTGTCGAATATGTTCGAAAACATTCACCCACCGGCTTAGTTTAAGTCACCACCGTTCGGTACATAAGGGAAAAACTAGGTGCCCTGTTTGTAACTTCGTGAGTTGTAGGAGATACGACTTGAAGAAACACGTCAAATGTTTCCATCCCCATTACGATGTGACCTTACTCGACTCGAAAGATTTCTAACTTATCTGGATTTTTATTTCACATGTACAAACATTTTAAATCACTTTGTATATTATCCAAACGTTGCTATATTTTTTAAATTAATCGACTCGCTCGGGTTTAAATTCAAAAAACCAAAACGCGAAAAAGTTAGAGTAGTTCAAAAGCGTTTCGATTTTGTCACGAGGTGTAAAGTATCGATTTGAATTTCTTAAGGCACGTGGGGTTCCCCTCAATACGATTTTGTTGTGTAAATCAATATTTCGTCTGAAATTTTAGCATTAAGAATAAAATTTCTTTTTCGTTCTAGTAGGGGAGAGTCAAAGAGAGAAGAATCGATGTCGCATATGTTTGAAAACCTTCACCCACCCTTTGAGTTTAGTTCATCACTATTCTGTACATAAAGGAGAAACTAGGTGTCCCATCTGTAACTATATAAGCTGCAGGAAATACTATCTAAAGCAGCACATCAAGCGTTTACATCCCGATTTTGATATGGCCCAATTGGGCTACAAAATGTAACTTATCTGGATTTTTATTTCATATTCAGAAATTTTAAACACCTCGCCTTGGTTTCATAGCATCCCCCTATCCATACGCTTCACACCGCTTAACTCATTCAGATTTAATTTATTAGTAAATATTTCTTTTTTCTTATAGTAAGAGACGACCAACAAGAGAAGAATAAGTGTAGCATATGTTTGAAAACATTCACCCACCCTTTAAGTCTAATACACCATCGACATGTTCACACAGGCAGCACGAGATGCCCCATATGCAACTTTGTGTGTTCCAGAAAATATAATCTCAAAAAACACATTAGCAAAGTTCATGGTGATAATTTTATGGACTTACACGCTTAGTTTTGTTTTTAATTAAAATGTGATTGATTTTGCATTACTTATCTGGATTGTTGTGAGTTCGGGCAAAATACTCGTTACATTTCAAGGTCATCCAAAATTAAACACATCAGACACTTTCACACAGCAACATGACTTGAAATAACACCAAGACTGTAAACCTTCTTTTGATTATTCTTGACTTTTTCCGAACCCTATACGAAAATTCCGGCGAAAATTGATATACATAACGGGGAGGGGGGGTTAATTTCCATTTCTTCTATTAATATTTCCGTTTTTAAATTGCATAGGAATTTGACCATGTTTAATTTGGAGGCAATAGAATTCTGTGATATGGTTTCTCTGGGTATTTGATCTAATACTAATTTAGAAAATATTTTGAGAAAATTTTTAGTACATATTTTTAAACTGACTTTGTTGTTCTAGCTACTCGTAAGCCAAATATGTGCCCAATCTGTCTGAAAACGTTTTCTCATCCTTATAGCTTGAAACTGCACTTACCAAGTCACACAGGCAACACTGAATGTAATGTTTGTGGAGCGATACTTTGTAGGACATATGAATTAAAAAAACATATGCAAAAAAAGCATAAAATTTACATTTGAAATGCTAATCCAGATAAGTAATTTTTAACTGTTAATAATAATTATGATAACTATTATATTATTTTTTGTCTTATAAAACATTTATTTATTTATACCATACGGGCCCGTTGAAGAGTAACTCGCGCCTTAATGTATTTGAATATGGCGAGTTACTTTTTGAACGACCCACATAAATTTTATTACTGTAGTTAACATAGTCTAAAAGCTGACCAGCGATGGTGAGCGTAACGTGCGCATATTAAGCATTATGTTAGCCCCACCTGGACATTTTCTTTTTGTGAATACTTTTGTACATATTTTAGAGATACATTTTATATTTAAGCAGATTTGGGGTGATCTGATCCATGTTTTAACATTAAGTGATAGCGTTAAATGGTGAAGCACAATTGATTTTTGCTTCTTGCAGTATTAATAAGTTCGGTTTGTTCATTTTAACCGAAGTTGCACGTTGGTTTTTGAGCGACCATTGCAGCTGAGTTTGCCAGACATTGTGATTTGTGACCCTAAAATAGCAACTTGGCTGCTGTGGTTTTTCTATATTTTTTGATTGGTTGGATTCATTTTTTTCTTTAGCTTTTTGTACGTTACAATGACGTGCACTTCTGGTAAACATGATCAAATTTTAATTGTAGGTAGAAAAATTGTGATGGCTAAACTTTTTTCAGTTTCAAAATGTAACCCAAAAATGAAATTTTTGCAAATTGTATTATACAGTTTAGTCTTAGATTTGAATTTAGTTCAATGTACTATAAATGAATTTGTTGTATTTTTTATTATACAAAATTAAATTTTTTTGAAAATTTAATAGCGTTTTTCTGCCATAGGAGGGGGGACAAAAATGTTGCAATTCTAATGAGTTTGAAACGAAATTGAAGAATTGCCGCTATTAAAATAATTAAAACATTAGGTTTTCTATTTGGTTCACGTTTTAATGTACCCTTCCCTCCAGACGAACCTTTAAAAAATTGAAATAAAATGGACTTTGATGATGACATTTTCAGATATCTATGACACCGCATTCCCATACATTGAACACAAAATTCCTAATCGAAAAAATGGAACGCTATAAGGTAAAAGACCGCATGATTTGGAAAGAAAGTAAAAATTAAAATTTTTGTACTTCCGGAATAAAAAAATCAGTTACTAAAAGTTAGCAGAATTTATTATTATCAGTATTCAATTAAATTTTTGAGAACTATAGAATATTTGGGGAGACTACTTAAGCTGGGCAAACCACTTCATACAGTAACTGCTTGTATTACTATGTGACTTTCAGCTACATCAAATAATAATATGCTTTAGATACATTTTATATCTAGATTAAAAAAAGTTTTGAAATTTTGAACTACCAAATTCGCGTGTAAAAAATGCCACTCAGTGGCGTGTTGAGCCTTTCGGGGCAGGAGGGTCTCACAATATTCTTAGGGAAAAAATAAAACATTGCTTTGCTTGCTATGGCGCCGGGCGGAGGTAAATGTGCCACCAAATGTACCTGACCAGAAAAGGGTACCGGTAAATGTGCCACCGACCAAAAGGGTTCTTTAAATAAACACAGGTATTTGTGCCACTAACAGTGAAAAAATTAAATTTTTTTTGCCTTCGAATTTTGGGGTGTGCATTCGATAAGGCTGTAGGCCAGCTCGGCAAATGGTCAGATATTTAATCCGGGTCCAAATTTTCTACCTGGAAATACATAGACCAACTCGGCAAAATAATAAATTTTGGCTTGGCCAGAACTGCGAGCATCAAAAAACCTACCCTCCGATGCTCCGCATCTCCGGGCGGTTTTTCGTGCTCCGAGCCGCTACGCGGCGGGCGCTAAACATACGAGAGGCGCGACAGATCAAGGAAACCGGGATAAATGCAACCGGGATGTGAGAGACCCTCGAAATAGCATTAAAAAGTATAGTTGCGCTATGGGGCAGTAAACTATTACGTTTCACCCCCAAAAAATCGTGTAAAATCAAAAAATAATCGATGTTACATGTAGGAGATGCATCAGGTAGATGCCATTTTCTCCGGTGGCACAAATACCTGTGTACTTTTAATATCCTAAATTCGTAGCAGGTAGAATAACATTACTGGTGGCACATTTACCTCCGCCCATGGCGCCAATATTGGTCAGGGGCTAGTGGTTATAGACATTTAGGAATGTCTCCACACCCCAGGTACATTTTTCATTGGGTATTTTCACGGGACGAAATAAAATGGTTTCTTCTTGTATAAACTTCATCTCCAGAGAGGCTGTGCCAGGCAGATTACACCTAGGTGGTTTGCCTTCCATGGGGAGACGGTCAGAATAAAGTTTTACTGAACCCAGAGTCGAATCAAGTATTTAGCATTAGCAGCACCGCACTGAACCGCTTAAGCTGATGACCGTCTCACTAGCAATAAATATAAGGGATAAAAGGAATAGCCTCTAAAGCATTTCTATTCACATCACAAAGGATAGGGTTTCACTCTAGATCAAGTTTATCTTGGCACTAATCAAGCTCAATTCACTATTGAGTAAGTTCGAAACTCCTCACTACATCTTCCAACCAGCACGTATGATTATGCGGAGAAGGGGGTAATGTAGCAGACCAACAATATCAAAACATTTATGAGCGATTATGGTATTGTTCAGTGTCATGAGTCAACTACTTAAATCCGTCACAATGTGAACTGTTTTTCGATTTGGATGATCATAGTCATAAATACGTGAGTGTCTACAATGCTAAACAGTGTTTTTGATCAGTTAAAGGCTGAAATAATGAATATTTCTTTTGCGTTAGAGGTATTGAAATAATCATTATTACCTCTATCATGGCAAGAGAAGAGCTACAACTCGTCTGCCCAGGAAGTTTACGTCTACCTTTAAGTATCAGAATTTAAATAGTTATTTTCTGTTCACGAATTAAAAAATGTAAAATTTTCTCATCACAGTTATATTTTGCTAGCTATCAAAGCCGATTTAGCTCCCAGTTCATTTTCAAAATTCATCATCTTTCATAAACATTCAGAAAATACATTTTCGTTTCTGCAGGTAAATATTGCAACACCATAAATATTCTTCAAACCCAGTTAGCATTCCAGCCTTTGTAGTTTTCTCATTTTATTTTCTGTTGCAGCCTGCATACGGCCTATGTCTGCAAATACAGGTAATTATTATTACAATAAAATTTGCTCTTGTTACCACCATTTTATCCATTTCCCTAATGTTTTTCCAGTTCCAGACCACAATCGTTTAGTCTTAAGGAAGCTTAATACGATTATACGGAAATTGGAATTAGTAGATGATAGACTTCATAACATTGCAATCAAGAATTTAGGAATCGAAGATAACGTGCAATTTGAAGAAATCGAATCGCTTTTTCCAATAGAAGACGAAGAGAAGCTTACAAATTTTGAAGACCGTTTGAAGCACGAAACAGGTTTTAGAACTAAAATGGTTACTAGCCTTTATGGATAGAAAAAAAGGGAGCCTTAATTTTATATATTACAGATTTCAATATTAAAAGGCATCGGAGGACAAGACATGTGTTCTGTGACAACGGGAATAATGCGAAGAATTTGGACCGATTCCTTAGCTAGCACTTATAGTATGTTGGGAAGAAAACAGAAGAAAACGTTTCGAAATTTATCGACATATAAAGTGGTTATCGATACTGTGAGAGTTCACAGGCCAAGTGCTACCGAAGATCAAGTTCAGGAAGTTATTGCTAAATGGCTGGTGCATGCTCCATTAAGACATACCAGAGCAAACAAGTACGTACATTTTTGTTGTATCAGTTGGGATTTCCATCTAAACTGTTGTGTTTGATCAAATCATATCACCCTGTAATTCTGTAACGATTTATTTTTTCTAGGCCAAAAGAAGATCCTGCAAGTACACCAATTTAAATACTCAAATAATGTTAAAAGTTAATATTTTGATAGTTAAACAATAAAAAATGTTGATCGAATCTGCTTTGTGTTTTTTATTTTATATTCAATAAAAGCGATCTACCCAAGTATTTCCTGAACCAAAACAAATATTAATATCAGAACCGCAATTATGAGTGTATCCAACTTTATAATCTTAAACGACCGTGTTGAAAATAATTAGGCACTTATGATTATGAAAATAAGTCAAATTTCATAGGAAGGTCATCGTCAAAATATTTTGTAATGGATACTTAGGGTCATTTTGGGTATCATTGAAAAATTAATTTTTTATCTTTCAGACTCT
Source organism: Podabrus alpinus (assembly GCA_932274525.1). NCBI lineage: Eukaryota > Metazoa > Arthropoda > Insecta > Coleoptera > Cantharidae > Podabrus > Podabrus alpinus. The sequence continues at coordinate 5,679,032 of OW026451.1, forward strand.
ACCATTACAATGGAAGCTTCATTCGATGAGGACGAATCATTTGAAGATTTATTGGTAAATCGATACATGTCTGAGAAGGATTGGGAGAATTTTCGTATTCCGTACGAAAAATTGAGTTCGCAGGCGTTCGCAGACTGTAGAAATGGTAACCGAAATAAGGAATCCATTAATGCAGTAGTTCGTATGACAGTAAATTCTGTGAGGGACATACAAACGTATGTGCCTTGTAGAGTTTTCAAGGTTTTGGCAAAGAAGCTAATCACGAAATTTCCCAAAATGTTTCAAGAAGTTGATTCCAATGGCGCATCAATAGCAATTGGGTTTCATTCTATTTATAGTAAACTCATGGATAGGAACAACTACCTTAATAGGCCTCGCAAGCAAAAAAAAGTGTAATTTCTGAATCTTCAAAGCAGTTAAAAACCAATAAAAGGTAATTCACTCTGGTAATCAAACCAAAATTTTTCTTAATTTTTTTCAATTTTTTGTTACTGAATTATTGTAAAGCTTTTCTTAAAATATATTACTATTATTAAGAATTTCACTTGGTTTTTTTCAAAATACCGAATTGCATAATATTGATTAGAAATAGAAGAGCCATTAAGATGAGGTATGCGGTAAATTTGGAGGTACCATTAAATAGAATTAGTTTAAAAAAATTGATTATTATTGGTAATTTTCTTATAAAAGGATATTTTAAAGTGCACAACTTGTAAAAATTTAATTGGTTGAATTCGCTATTATGTAACTATCAATTATGAAAATAATTTCAAGAGGTAAAACAACGTTTCAATAATTAATTATTATGTAGTTCTATTTCCTTTTTGAATCGGTTTTTCTGATATTAATAAAATATTGCTACAGGAAATACGTACATCAGGTGTATTGCTTTTAAATGGATTGGACGTGGATGTCAAGCCAAAGTTTGTGCACATTTGGGTCCTAGATGCTATCTCTGAGTATAATTGCACAATACGTCCTTGAATTGCGGGGAAGTCCCCCAAAACAAATCCATAGAAGATTTTGGACTCGCAATATGCTTAATAATTATTTCTTAGAACTATTTTTCTTTTTTATAACTTATAATTTATAACTTATTTTAATTAACACATAAACATCCAAACGATCTGTACAAATATCTAATAATAAGAAACACATCAACTGTGAGTAAGTAATCATTAGTAATCGATGTTGGTTGATTAGCATTTCCTATAATTCTCGTCATAAGAGATAGCAAACAGTAGACAAGCTTTTAGATATTTCATTTAAGTGGCCAATGCTCACCAAATTGAACTGAATATTAATTCCCAGGAACTTGACAGAATTAGTAGACGTTAAGGTAGTCAAGCCGCACCAAATTAAGTCACCTCTCTTCAAAAAAACAGGTTATTTTTTGCTTTAAAAATGCGAGTGAGGATTCTTTTTGCCAATTATTTATTTCAAACTTGTCACCGTTGGACAGTCACATCAAACTAGCAGGATCACCACCACACGCAACGCCACTGCAATCATCTGCGAATAAGGTAAGTGCCTTTTGGACCCAACGTTGATCCTTGAAAGACACCACATTTAATAATTATAAATAATGATATAGATAAAGTTTTCTGAATTATAAATCATGGTTCACAAAATAATAAGCCTTGGTCATATCATAAAATATTCCGAAGGTACAAAGACCCATTTTGTTCTCCAACTACTTATGATGTTTTTACTTTTTAGATAGCTAAGTATAGAGGTGCTGTATTTAGAACGTTTCTAATATTTTAAAGAAAACTGATTGTATGGTAACAGTTTTGCCTGTATTTGCCAAGGTAATCCTCACTACCTTTTGGGTTTTTATACGCATGATAGAGAGAAACCTTATGATCTGGCTCCGTGTCGGCCCTCATGATTCAAAACAAACATAAAGCTAAGAGTCCTCATACCGTTTAAACACTTGATCATTGTTCTCTCCGCCAAATTCCACGCTTTCAGGCTTCCATAACAGTGGTATAGAGATCCTTTCAGTAAGTAATTGGATACGTCATCCGGACCAGAACATCTGCTAAGTTCTAATAAGCAAATAGCTAAAAAGGTAGGACGAAAGTATGAATGGTAGGATCACGTATTTTTTCATTCCAGAAGTACCTCCACGTTCAGATGTCTTGATATATTTCAAAATGACCCAACTAATTGTAGAAATAATCAACATTGGTGTGGAAAACTGAATTTATATTTAAAATTGATCGCTGCCACCAGAGTTCCTTTTCTCGCTAATTAGATTAATCGGCGAGCGAGTTGAAACTCAAACCCGCATCAAACAACAAAAAAAAAACTTAATTTTTATAGCTTAATTTCTAAATTAGGTAGAGTGAACCGCCTCGAAGATGCAGGGAAAATATTTAAGACAGACAATTGTTTGCTTACAGAAAATCACAAATAAGACACCATTAATTAAGTAATAAATTTATTTAATTTCTAAATATGCAATTATCTACAGAACAAAATCCTTAAATGAGAAATAAATACGATAAAACAAATTACAACTTATCCTAATCTTAGGTGAATGGAATTTACATGCCCAAGTAACAAATTGAGAAAGGTTTTAATCAAATAATAAAATGGTACCTGCTTTACTGGTAATAGTCGTGAATGGGTAAGACGGACTTTAGCCTTAGGCTCAATTGGTTAATCCTTGCATTGAACGAATAACTGCTCGATTTTAATTAAACTTTAATGAGCTGACACCACTTATGGAATTTAAACGGTTCGCGTAATATTTATTTAATGATACTGATTTCTGATTGTTAACTCGACTTAGAGTGAAATTGATTGACTAGAGAATTTTAATTAACACTTCGCGTAAACTGACTCTTTAATGACCGCGGGCGCGTAACTAGCAACTGCCTAATTTTTGGGGTTCCTGCCCTTTTTATTGTATCATCCCGCTAAGGGGAGTGGGAAAAATATCGTATGTGATTTCTTGATTTGATCCCCATGTAGAGACTAGAATTCGAAAGTTTTCGGGGGTTAGTTTTTATTACCCTGATTTCTCTTGGTTCTGAAAATCTAACGGCTTCAAGCGATTTCTAAAAATTAGAAATCGTTGGATCTATTCATAAAAAGAGAAACTCTATTTTTTTGGCTTTGAGTCCGCCGTCCGGTCCCCATAAAGTTCATATGCCGACGGTCAGCTTTATGACTTCTTACAATTTTTGTTCTTTGACTTTTTGCCGCTAACTTTTCTAATAGTTCTGAAATTCCCGTTACAAAATATGAAAGTTTTGGTTCTTTATTATATTTTCTAAAAAGAGGGTTGTTAAATTTATAGTATTAACTCGAGAATTTCAGTGGTTCTCAAACAATTTGTCAAAGGGCTTAATAATTATAAACTTTTTATCAGTTTTGGATTCGTACTCCCGACTCTGAAGTTGAAAAATTGTTAAAACTCTTTACTTTTGAGACTGTAGGTGCTATTTCAGATCTGATGAGGCAACATAAGGAAAAACCCGAGCTTAAATTGCCTCAAAAGAAGTTAGCCGAGCAGACTATGTTGTTGGTTCACGGAGAAAAAGGTTTGCTAGAGGCTAAAAATATAGATAGAAATAGCAATGATGATTGCCAAACTCCGTAGCGGGGACGGCACTTGAAGAAGAAGAAGAAAAATGCTACGGAAGCTTTATACGACGGGAACGTGGAAGTTTTGGGTAACATGAATGTTGAAGAAATTACGCAGATGTTTCAAGGAGCCACTGTGGTGGAGATGTTATCCGAACCGGGTCAAAATGTTTTAGAAATGGCAATGAAAGCCAAGTGTTTCCCCACAAATAGTAAGCTATTTTGATGCTTTATTTCCTTGGTTTAATTTTTGAATTGTAGGCGATGCCATTAGAATTATTAGTGCTGGCGGATTTTACATAAATCAACAACGAACGAAGAATCCTAACGAAATTTTAAATCCTTCGGTGCATATACTTAGAAATAATGTTTCGCTAGTTCGAGTTGGAAAAAGAACGTATTACATAGTCAAGTGGCAATAATTGTTAAATTAAAATTATTTTTGAATGTTCAGTGTTTTTTTTACCGAAAACCTCTTAGAATTTAAAGTTAACTCTTTTAAAAAGGAAAATTATTTACCATTTACGATCACAATTTTCACATTGATAATTTTGTCACAATACAAACTATTTTCTTTTCAAATTTTCCACGAGAGCGATCCCGTCAAAATGTATATATGAAATTGTGAGGTTATGTTAAACGTCACTTGCAAAATTGACAATAAATGAACTAAAAGCGAGACGATAGTCTGCGCATGTCTAGACGGCTACAAACAAAAGGAATTTACATACTATCAATTCCAAGAAGTTACGCTAGTTCTCGCTACTCTACTATTTATTTGCATCGAATGAACCGGCCATGTTTATTATTGTTGAATGAAAATTCAAAATAGAATCGATTTTTCGACTATTTCTTCATCTTAGCGCTAAAAAGTTGACTTAAAACAATTATTTACTATTAAATTTAATTAAAAAAGCTTTAAAACATCATTTTAGGTAAAAATTAATTTTTGAATGAAAGATCTCTTACTGTAAAGCGGAGTGTTTTTTAAGAAAATAGTTTATTGTTTACATTATAAATATGGTGACCATATGTACTTATTTTAATAGGACAGTACTCTTTTTTAGAACGATGTCCTATGTACTTAAAAACTTCTCCAAGTACTTACAAATGTACTTATATTTTGTACACCCGCCGGGGGGGGGGGGTGCCTCCCGACTCTGCCCCAAACCTCATGGTTGTTTCCTTCAGTGCAACCCCAGAAAAAAAAAGGTCATCAATCGTAATCGTCGTATATTTAGGTACGCCGCACAGTGTGGTGAAATGGGGTTTTTGTGGACAAACGGTTATTGAGCCTTCAATTTTAGGGCTAAAAATCTGGAAGTTGTCTTACTATATCTTTAATCCTTAATATATATAAAAATGGATGTATGTGTGTATGTATGTATGTTCCCTATAGACTCCTAAACCGTTTAACCGATCGGAACCAAATTTGGCACAGTTATTATGTAGGTACCTGCGCATGTTTTTGTATTGAAATAGTGCAAAAATTCACAAAGGAAAGGAAAGTTGATTTTGAGTAGCCTGCCTTCCTTTAAGGAATCTCGATAATCCATTCATGCGCGTCCCTATGGGACGCGCATGAATGGATTATCGAGATTCCTTAAAGGAAGGCAGGCTACTCAAAATCAACTTAAAAAGAATAATGAATGCTTACGTTTCTATTTGACCAATCTTAACCAAATTTGGTGTAGAAGTTATTTACAACGCTACGAAAAACATGGCTAAGGGCGGCCGGTAGGCCGACTGTGCCAGCTAGTCCTTATTGGAATAGAAGAAAACAATAATTTTTGTGTTTTCCCACAGAATATTGCATAAGCCACGATTCGAAATGCTAAAGTTCGTCATTTTAAAATAGTTTTCAATTGTTTTTAATATCTTTCTGTAGCGTCCGTTCTGCTTATGTATTGTTTACATGGGAATTTGGGAAAAATTGATTGGTTTGTTAATCCAATAATACCTTCGTAAAAATTGGACAAGCCTCAGTAAAAACGCTCTTGTGTTCGCATCTGCAAGTATCTGCAGCTGAAATTTGGAGGGCAAGTACTAGAGATACCAATGATACCACAAAAAAATTTCAGTGTGTCTCATGCGTTCTCACACAACTAAAGGTTTAAGAGAAGTTAACATTTAAAAAAATCGAGTTTTTAGGTCGAAATTAGATCTACAAACCGTTAAAAATGTAGTTCTTTGTTTTGTTTTGGCACTTGTGCGCTAGTAACGAGAAACAGAAATAATATTTCAACTTGAAAACTGAAAAAAATCAATGTATTTCCGTTTTTAAGCAAAGTTAAAGTACCTATGTATACGGTACATATATGTATATAAAAAAGGTTGACTTTGCCCCATTTTTTCCACACTTTCCAAGCGCATTTTTTATGATTTTTTTGTGTTCCTGAATCCTTGGGATGTTCCTAGCAAGAAACTATTATTAAACAGACCAAATGAATTACTTTAAAAATCACCATTTGTCCGCCTCCACCACACTGTGCGCCGTTGACCTTTTTTTAGGTATTTACCGTGTTTCGCCGAAATGTACTTTTTTTTCATAAAAATAATATGGTCACCATAATTATAAACCTTTTTCGGGTTAGTCATGTAATTTTTTAAAAAAGGTAATTCACACTTTAATAAGCAGTGTTGATTTTACAAATCAGTATGTAAGTAGTATGTACATACTACATTAGTAGAGAAAAGTTAGATAAATTGAACCCCTCAAGAAAAATGGTCCCTACAAACAATCTATCAAAACAGCACGAATTTGATTGTAATACGCGGTTGTCTCAGTAATACCTCCTAAGACCTCTCAAGTTGTTTAGTTTGACGAGTGGAATTTTTTCATTTTTATGATGTTATCACAAGAGATTTTACGATTCTTTTTTTCTTGCAAGTGCCGTACCAGATTCTACAGGTGTAAAAGATCTCTCTTCTAGGTATGTTTTCAATTCATGAAACAAATCCTTTTGCAGTATTACAAAATGATACGACCGAGGAATTACGGGTTACAAGAGAAGAAGTAGAAATTAATCTATCAAAAATGAAAAATGGAAGAGTAACCAGTCCAGGAAATATTCTGTGGAGTTGTCGAAGTATGGAGTGAGGTGCTGTCAGAAAGTATATGGGTTTTGATGGATAATTGTTGTTAATCTAATACCATTCCAAAAGAGTGGAAATTATCGCATATAGTATCACTCTTCAAACCAGATCATAAGGCTTCTTGTTATACTTTGTATAGAAGCCTAAAAGGGCGACAGAAGAAATCCAACAAAATCTTTAAGCAGACTTTTCGGAAAGATTTTACAGGAGAAGTTGAGATTGAGCTTTGGAAATTTGGTGGAAAAAGATCAAAGTGGTTATACACCGGGTCGATTAGGCGTGGATAATCTGTTTACACTACAACAGGTAAGGGATACTAGTCCACAATTAATTAACATTATTGAAGAATTTTATACAGATGACAAAGCATATAATTATATCAGAAGTGGAAAAAGTTTATCTGAATCATTACTTACTTCTAAGGGGCTTAAGCAGGGTTGTAGTTTGTCTCCGTTGCTGTTTAATGTGTACCTTCAAAGAGCTTTAAAGAACTGGAAGAGACTCTGCGAAGGGATGATGGGAATACCCATTGGTGATCGCCCGCTGTTTTCTTTGAGTTTTGCTAACGACCAAGTAGTGCTATCTCAGAATTCTTACGATCTGGAATTTATGATAAAAAGGTTTTACGATGAAAATATGAAAGTTTAACTGATGAGATGAAATACTTGGTGGTGAGATCGGAGGTAAGATTCCAAATATTGATCGACGGCATTTGCCTCAGGCGCCATCGCAATGGGGGCGCTAAACCTTGACAAATTTTATTATTTATTTGTATTTATTTAATTTACATTTGGTTATGGTTGTCACATAATAACGGGACATGGCGAGTTTAGGAGGCACATTAGTCAAGTAGGGAAATCTCCGTGCTGCTTTGCCCATTCTGCCTTATATTAGATGAACCCGTCCATAGAATCCTGGAGTGTAAACTGTACAACGAGGAAAAGAAAGCGGTGGAAAAGTTCCTTCAGAACTGTACAGACACCCTAGGAACTGGAAGAATACAAATCCAAACCCTACGTTTCAATTTTTAAATTGTTAAATGCTCATAACTTGGTTAATAATGAGAGATGAAGCTTTTCTGCTTGCGCAAGTGTCGCAACTAGAACAGGACCGTCCCTAAAGATATTAATAAGTACTTCCTGGTTAAGTTAGAGCGGACATACTGTTGATGAGGTACTAGAAATATTCGCTTGTGATAATCAGTCTGAAATGTTTGAAACATTGAATATTGTATAACCTTTTATTAACTATATATCAATACATAATCACATTAGTGGGTACCTACATTTTTAAAATAATATTTTATTTCTTATAATTTTTTGATATATAGCTCCTGTGAGTGGTTCGAAGAACCCAGAGGTTTTGTTTAAATAATAAATTTTATCGGTTAAATTGCCCGGATCAAATCCTTCTACAGCATAAAATATTTTTCTTTTATTAAAATCTGTTAAATCATGACATTGATTGACTATTCGCACGATAACAGGACAGGCATAATACGGAATATACTTTAGTATTTGTTGCGAAAACATTGCCATGTTGATGTTATCTTCCAAATCAACTATCGACACCATACCAATTTTCCCATCTACCCCAGGCACCTAAAGACTCCATTTAGATGACTTGACGATTTACAAATAATTTCAACTTACTTGGACACCATAAACCAAACAATGCGATTGGCCTAGAATAATTTTGATAATCGATTCCACTTCCTTGGTGATTATAGTTTTGCCTTTCCACGTGTAAGCGTCTTCCGTTCTACCCAATAAGTGGAGATGAATCATTTTGTCTTTCATTACCGTTTTTTGCTGATTCAGGATCTCTTTTCGCTCTACAAACTGGTGCGATTTTGTGGGGCCTTGAAAAGTTTTGTAATAATTTAAATTGGAAATTGAATTTTCCGCCTCATTTTGGATTATGGTATCGATATTTGGTTCAACTGAAAAATAATTTGAAACATTTTCCTCGCTGGTGGTTTTCGAATTGCTTTTAAGTTCGGTTTTCACCGGATGGTTTAATGTTGTTATTGCAATGAACCGATTCTCTGGTCCATCGGTGGATTCTGAGAGTTGGCTATCGGAACCGTTCATCACAATTGGATACATGTACTGGGACAGTAACGAAGATAAAAAACCGACTTGTGGTTTTCTCGCTCCGATGTTGACTGGAAAGGAAACTCATTTTAATTTGTTACTTCGACTGATGGTGTCGTTTCTTACTAATGTTTTGATTACTTTCTCCCGAAATTGGATTATCAACCGTATTAAAACGCAGCAAAAACTTTTTCCAAGTAACTGGATTCACTTTATTTCCAATTATTTTCCGGATGGTGTGGTATTTCTCGTTCTCGTGTTGAGGTTCTGAAAGAAGGTTTTGGCAAACATCGTCGACGTATTGTCCCACCTGAAGTGTTAAATTATTGATTTTTATTTTATTGAAACATATTTCGTAATTACATACGGTACATTTGTATTTAATACAATCGGACCAATATTTGGTAGGAGAAAATTTGCGACATATGACAGATGGAATGCCACAAATTATTGTTGGGCCTGTACCCATAACTATTCCCGAAGAATTACACAATGGAAGAGGATTGTACACTACGTCATCCATTTGCAAATTTAGTAAATGCGTGATTCCAACGCTTTGCGAGATAAATCTGGAACAGAAGTTTTTGGGACATCTTAAACACCATTTTGTTGTACGTACTTTGAATGGGACAGCATCGTGTATTTGGGTATATTCGTATCAGTGCACGTGTAAATGTACAATAACGGATCTTGCTGATTTACTTTGTGTATAATCTCCGGGGTTTGGAATGGTGCTTCGATAAGTGAGTTACTTAAATTTTTAAAATTTTCGTATGTGTTTTTACCGCCCAATTGAAATAACTCGATTTTTCCGTTAACTTTATTTTGTATTTTGTGGACTTCTAGAAGGTTTTGTAATTCCATGTTCTATTACTGTATGGAGTTTAGAGAGAACTTGACGTTTTAACTTACCTTGAATTATATCTTCGGAAATGATCATTCCACGACAATCGGATAAGTATATGGAATTTAGTAGCGAATCTCCTTTAAGGTTTGTATCAATTAAAGCCGCAACGATTCCAATTCTTGCTAATCCAATGACCAAAGTGATATATTCTGGTCTATTGGTGACCATTATTGCGACCACGTCTCCCTTTTCGTAATTCAAAGTTAAAAAATAATTGGTTATTTTATTAGTTAATATTTCTGCCTGAAAATCAGATCAAGTGGTGTATACAATTTTGAAGAATTGGATGAAGGTAAGGGTTACTTGTTTGTACGTCCATTTTGTGTTTTCAAAATGCATCATCGTATCGTTACTTCGTTTTAGGGCAAGATAATCGAAACATTCGGCAAGACTCATATCGTTTGCTGCAAATTTGGCGTCGGTTATTCGTGCTCGAACATATCTTTTTATAATTCTGAAAGAAACGCACATGGCACCTACTTTTGATTAAAAAAAAGTTTAACTTACATCATGTTTCTTGCACATGCACCGAAGCAATCTTTAATTACTTCATAATGTAAGATAAAGAGAGGTAAAGCGGCAATACCGTAAGAAACATCTCCAATAAAGTAGGAACCTACGAAAGCAGACATTCCAACGGCCCCCCAAATACTTAGAGGTTTGGTAAGATTGAATATTTCTTTATCTTTTGAAAAATTCTCTATTATTAATTCTTTTTCACTGTCTGCTTCGCTTTTAGCGGTAGCAAAATTTCTGTTCACGTCTATCGGTTTCAATGGGTTTTTTTGGGAAAAATTCCTTAACGTAATTGGCTTAAATTTTTTTGAAGCACTTTTAAATTTATTTTTAGACGAAATACTGAACTTGGCTACATTTTCTTGGTTGGAATGGTTAATGTAATATTTTTGTAGTAGTTTAATTAAATTAGTAGAATGTAATCTATTTTGACAAATATAATTTTGATGCATTTTTTGACACTATACGAAATTAGCTAATGACAGTTATTTCCAAGGTATCCCAATTGAAGTTTCATTTTTGGGAATTATTATGGATACGTAACTATGACCTCACGGTGATAGGACGCCAATCAAATTAAGGCTTTTGTATATATAATCAATTTAACCCATAGATTTAACCTCTACTATCCGAATGCTATTATTTACAAAATGTGTCCACTCCTTCCTGTGTATAGCCAGTTGTTTTGCCTCTTGCATTGACTTTCCTTTATTTGTCACAACTTTTTCTACTATTCCAACTAGGGTCTCCGGTGGTCTACCTCTTCTTCTGAACCCTCTCGCTTTCCATATTCTTCTGGACGGCCGATCGTCACTCGTTCTTTGCAAGTGTCCCCACTATCCTAGCTGTCTTTTCTCAATATTCGCTCCTCACATCTATATTTCTCTCTACCCATTCTGGTTATTCCCCGAACTAATCTCAAGTATTTCATCTCGATTGCCTGTATCCTGCTCTTCATTGTCGTACTCTGGACCCATGCTTCGTTACAGTATATCAGTATTGGGGTATATACGGTCCCGAAAACCGCGATTTTCGTTTTCTTTGCAACTTCTGTTCATCTTAGAAACACCTTGTTTATCATGTGGTACATATTGTCATGTTTCTTTATGAAAAGCCAATAAAGAATTACCTTAACCAAACCAAGAATCAAATAATATCACCCAAGTAGTTCAAAAACAAATGAATAAATAAAAGAATCACACTAAAGATGCGATATTTTGAACTATTTCATGACATCATAAAAAAAATTGTTTTGCATTGTAAAATAAATTGTATAAAATGTATAAAAACTTATTAATTAATCTACATAATCATTATTTATAATTTGAATTTTTATATTATTTGTATTATTATATTTTGGATCACATCATAATTTAAACAAAGTGGATTGTTCGCGTAGTTATCAAAAACAACAAAAAGTGTATTTTAAAAGCTACAAAATTTAAAATTCAAATTCAATCCAGACATCATTGGTTGATAGAATTGAACGAAAATGGACTTATACGCAATTTTATCAAAAATACGAAAAGAGAGAAACAATTATTTGTTTAAACAAGGCAGTTGATATCCAGACCTCCGTTAAGAGAGACGAAAAACCAAAACTGGAACAAAAGTTAGTTATAAAATGTGCGAAGAAGTTTAATTAAATTTGATAATTAAGAAACCTATCAATCCAGGAAGAAGAAATTAAATATTGTGGTAAAAAGAAAGGAAACAATACGTACCTCCAATAAAATCGTATTTTGGAGTAATTGCGTTGCGAATGGATGCAGATGGGGAAAGAGAGAATTTTGGAATGAAGAACATCAAATGGAATGCATACACCACTCAACATTGAAGTCAACAAAAAACCAGGTAGCAAATAAACATTTATAAAACTTTAGTGCGCTTTAAAAAAAAAATAAATACACAAAACGGACAAGATAACAATTATGATATTGATAAACAAATTAATTATTAAATGCAATTTTTAACAAAAAAACCTGTTGATTTTATTTTTGATAATTTAATGTAGTATAAGCAACTGATCCATGATTTTTAAATTAAAAGTATAGCATTTTTAATGGTTGATTTTATTTTTTTGATAATTTCCACTCAGGGGTTGATTCTAGGTGAAGGAAAAGGTAATCCAAATAATCTAGGAAATCACCAGTGCCGTGTGACCTGCGAAATGCTCGAATTTTGAGAGCCCCTGTTTTTAAAAGAGTAATTAAGGTGGTGTGTTTCTAAGGGTGGAAATTAAGCTTAATATACCTAAGGGAACATAGCAATATGTACATCTTAGTAGCGTTTTCGCAGCTTTCTTCTATGTCTTTCTCTTGTTTTCCGTTGCTCTATTTTTCCACTCCCAGGTGTAGATACATATAAATTTCTTCACCTGCTTGATTTTTTCTGCGTCTATCGTGATATTTACTGTTTCTATTTCTCGAGATATTACCATTACTTTAGTTTTGCCTTTGTTCATCTTCATTCCATTTCTCTTACCGGCCATTGTCACCATATCGTCTGCAAAGGCGCATACCGATATTTCTACTCGTGGCATGTTTCTATGTCCTACCAATAGCTTTTTTTATATTCTGATGACACCCCTTGATTATTTCATATATACGTAAATATTGTGAAAAATACGGGGCTCCTTGTTTTGTTCGGAGTTTCTCTGATTTCATGTTTCTGGCAGCGACATAGTTATTAGAGTACTTCTGAATTGGAGCTATCTCTTCCCACTCTTCTGTTGAAATCCCTCCCCCCCATCGCCATGTAGATTTTTCCTCTACTACTCTCTATCGTCATATTTAGATCATCTCTACTTTTTCGTCTTCGTTAGGTCCATACGCAGCAATTATGGTATTCATTTCACCTTTCTTATAATATTTTCTCGGTTAGGGCATCTCACTTCCTAACGTGATCTATCAAATTTTTCCTTATTACACACCCGACACCAGCCGCTGCTCTCTCTTTCATTGGCACCCCTCCGTATATTAACAGATGTTCATTCAGCATAGTCTCTTCTTTACCTATTTTCTTTGTCTCAGTGTTAGTATTATCTAGAACAACGGTGGGCAACCTGCGGCCCGCGGGCCAACTGCGGACCGTGTAAAGTTCTAATCCGGCCCGCGAGATCTTTAGAAGAAATAATAAATAAATATTTTCAAAAACAAAAATTTTAAAGAAAAGGATTAGGTTAGTACCTAACATACGGAAAAAGGAGAGATCTACAGTTTAATTTTCGATATAATTCGTCTTATTTAAATTAAACACACATAGCTACATCTTTGTTCATAATTTAGTACTAACGTCGTAACATAGAAAGTCGTAACGCAGAAACTTCGGATATATTCAATAATCGTTTAACGTCGGAAATGTTCAATAATCGTTTAACGTCGGAAATGTTCGACAATTCGTTTCTTCGATCGGGGAATCCCCCGTGTAGGCACGTAGTAAATGAATGGTTTTAAAGTGAAATTAAAATTTGTTTTCATTTATATTTACTGTTTTGTGAATAATACTTACTTATTTTTTTCATTTCTTTGTAATTTGTTATAAATGATAAGAGAAATAAATATAGTAGGGAGAGGCATGTAAGTTGACCATGCATGTAAGATGACCACCCAGTCTTTTTGAAGAAACTACAAATGGCAACTCCGAAATTTTAACTGTCCACGTGCTCATTCACATGGTCATCAATTTTTATGTAGTTTAGAAACGTCTAGACGCGACGCAGTAGTTCCTGTAGACATTGTGTAAAACAAAATTGAGAAATATTAAAATATTGATTTTTGTGTGCGTTCATAAAGTGATTATTTTCGTTCAAATTGCAAGGTAAATATATGTGCTTAACTTGTTTTTCATTGAATTTTAATAATTCAAAGTGAATTCCAAACATAATCGTGTTTGTGTGCGTTTAAAAATGGTCGAGAATGTAAGATGACCACCCCAGTTTTTCTACTGTTTGCATTGTAAAACCATTTTTTATAACATTATTTATATCATCAAGTGATGATGATTAATTAATTCATCTTTTATATATTTTTTTTTAACTTTTGTACTTAAAACTCAATAAAAGATCATTAATTTTGTATATCAGTTGGTTTCATTTAAGTTTTTTGACTTTTCAGCAACTTTTTAGGGGGTGGTCAACTTACATGCCAAAAATTAAAATTTCCAATTTTCGACTCTTCGGGAGAATGGTCATAACTCTTTTGTTTCTTGAGTAATCTAATAAGTATCTTTAGCAAAATTTTAGCTAAAGACCTCTTCTTTCCAATGGTGTAAAGGAATCCAAAATATTTCAATTTGAAGATGAGTTATGAGCAAAAATGCTAAGGGTGGTCAAATTACAAGCCTTTCCCTACTTAACTAACTTTGTTATATTATTGTTTTTATATTTTCAGAAAAAAATACAAGTAACAAAAATGTGTCCATTAACTACTAAGGCCCGCGGACGAAACGTAAATATTATTCTGGCCCCTGTTATAGAAAAGGTTGCCCACCCCTGATCTAGACTATTCTCATTAAACTTGCACAACAATTCTGCCTCCTTACCATTTATGTCCAGTCCGTTTTTTGGGTACTTCCTTCAGGCATCCATCATCTCTCTGATCTTGATCAAGCCTATCTCTCCAGCCCTTCTCAGTTTTTCTGCTTTTTCAAAATCATGAAACCACTATAAGAAGCATGAAAAAATTGTAGGGAATTCAATTTTTGACTAAACCCCAATTATTATTGTACGGATTTTCAATGTTTCCATTCTACTACTGATGGTTTTACGTGGAGCGAGTTTTCCTTTTAAAAGATAATGAAAATGTTTTTAGGATCTAGGAAAAAAGAAGATCGCTGAAATTGTAACAATTGAAAGACTTTATTACGCATTTTAAACAATAACAATTTTACAAAACAATGCAAATAATCACGAATTGTATACCTAACCTAGTTAACCTTTTTTGTATAAAAATAAGTACGTACCTACAAGTATACGTTGAATAAATAATAAATTTCTAATCTACCATTCTCTTAAAATAGATGTTTAAATATAAAAATATCCCTGTATACACGTATAAAAAGGATCAAACTAGTTTTCATACACAACGCAAAGTACAATTAGGTAGGTACCAGGATCTCACTTTAATTTAATGCAATCCACCTTATGTTCCTCTCAAGAGAACAACTCTACCTAAACTTACTTAAAAATTACAAATAAAAAACAATATCAGTCGTTTTTGGTTGTGGTTCTGTTTTTTAAAGCCTAATAGTACCATTATTTATATCATCATAAATCTTTTCAGTTATCTTTTCATAAGAACCTGAAGAGTTCAAGTAATACAAGGTGTCGCTTATGCTCCTAGGATTGAAACCCTCCTCTTGCAAATCGTTCTTCTTTAACTTGTACGTTCCTGTCATGTCTAATTTTCCCAAAATTCTTATAAAAATAGGTCTAGCATATGAAGGCAATACTTTTTTAACTTTTTGAGCTAGGGTAACTAAATTAACTACATTTTCGCTATCTAAAATTGCAGCCATGCCTGCACGTCCTTCTTGACCGTTTATCTATTTAAAAAAAATTTGTAAACGTTTTTACAAAAAAAAAGGTTCAAGAAGAAACTTACTTGTACACCGTACACTACAACATCTTTGTAATCCACTAAATTCGAAACGACGGCTTCCACTTCTGACGTGGATACGTTTTCACCTTTCCATCTAAAAGTATCTCCCGTTCTGTCCTTGAAAAATAAGTACCCAAAATCGTCGGCCACTACAATATCTCCTAAAAAAACAATTTCTTGAGTAAATTATGTCCAACTTCCGCTTGTAAATACGAACCTGATAAGAATGCAGAATCTCCTTCTTTAAATACATTGTAGATAACTTTCTTTTGCGAAGCATTTTTATCAACGTAGCCCAAAAACGCCCTGGTAGGATTAGCCGTTATTTTTCCTATAAAGGCACCAGGCTCGTTCGCTTTACAAGGTATGCAAAAACCTCGAACGTCCCTAATAGGCTCTCCAGTAAACGGCTCAACCCTGATTATCGAAATTGGATAAACTCCTGGAAGAATTCTCGAAACAAATCCGACAGCTCCTACCGTGTTATCAGAGTTGACTAAAAAGTTAAAATTTGTTACAGCTAGAACAACAAAATTAATTTTGAAAATACCGATATTTGCGTTTCCTTCAGTAGCACCGTAAAACTCGGCAACTTTTGGTATATTAAATCGTTTAACAAATTCGCTCCATATTTGGGGTCTTAAGCCGTTTCCAAATATCATCCTAACCTTGTGGGAAGAGTCGCTAGATTTTTGAGGCACAGCGAGAATATATCGACACATTTCTCCTATGTATTGAGCAATCTAAATAACAAAACTCGTTAAATTGTAAAAAAAATAAGTATGTCAGTTAGCTTACCGTGCAATTATATCTTTCGCAATCTGAGAAAAACGCGGAAGCAGAAAATTTTTTACGTATCACAACGGTGCTACCAAATAACAGCATTTGGCCGATGGTCATACAGCCCCCAGCTGTATGATATAAAGGAAGAGGGGTGTAATATTTGTCGTTAATTCGAAATCCCGAAATGTAATGCATTCCGGCAGCGATGAAAATGTATCTAAAAATTTAACATTAGTTTGCGTTCTTCCGTTATTTTCTCGGTGGGAAATACCTGGCGTTACTGATAACTGCCGCTTTAGGAAGACCTGTGGTTCCCGATGTGAAAATATAAACGAGATGAGAATGATGCTCCACTTTTTCGTTAATTACAGGAGGAGTTGGCGGTACTTCGTTCAATAAGCTGTTTAAATTTTTGAATCGTAAATCGGTTCCTTCGCTTAAATGTTTTGTGGTTTTACTGCTCACTTCGTAAAACGCCACTTTGGATTCTATTTGGTGTAGAATTTCTCGAACCGCTAAAAATATTGGTATGAATTAAGTGCACTTAAGCGATTGAAAATTTCTGTATACCTTCCGACAATTCGGATCCAAAAATAATGGCTTGACTTTTGGCGATCGTTATTGAATGTACGAGTGGAATAAGTCTTTGATTTGTGTTAATTAGGGGCACAATGATACCCAATTTTGATAATCCTAACCACAGACAAACAAATTCTGGTTTATTTTCCACGAAGAGCGCTACAACGTCTCCTTTTTTATAACCATGGCTTTTGAACACATTTGCCACCCTGTTACTGTAATCTTCAACCTGTAATGATATTGGTTCGTAAGTCGATGATTTTTTTCCGAGATAATAAAAACGCAACCTTTCCACCTTTAATAATGCGAAAATCAGGGAGTCCAATCACTTAAATTGGAGATATTTCGCGAACGGTGCTAACACAAACGAAAATAATGAATACATAAACGATTGACACCAAATTCGATTCAAAATTCGCTGGGAAAAACCTGTTCACAAAGACAATAACCAAAAGTAATGGGTCAATTAAGGTCAGTGAAGGTAATTACGCCACCTTAAGCTTTGTCAATTTTTAAAAATTTTCCTGAGGATAGAGAGAAGAAATAAAAATAGGTACCACCAAGAGGAACTTTTTGGGTACAAGAAAAAAAATAATATTTGAGAGCTTTAGCTGTCTTTTCAATTCCAAAAGATGTGTTTTTCAAAAAGTTGGGAAACTGGCGTATTTACCAACCTATGCAGGCAATTACGCCACCCAAATAAATTATTTAAATAAATTAATTTTACAGCAAGTTAACTATAACAAATGCTTAAATAAAATATGTTACGAGTTTTTTGTAATATATAGGCTCATTTATGGAAAAAAAACCTTTATTTTTTTAATGTATTGACGCAAAGTCCTTCTTGAAATGCCATAAGTTTCCGATGCTTTTTTTCACCGACATGGTATTTAATTTCACATCTGCCAATGTTTTTTAAGATCATCCTCAACCCATTTATTGCGTGGAGGAGCCATAGTCAATCCTAGTAAACGCAAAAATAAATCATAAAATACGTAAGAACTGAATAATAATGACGCATGGCGTAATTGCCAGCCATTACTACTTCATGAATAAACTAATTTTTCTGTGCGTTGAAATTATTTATCACCAGAAAGTGATACATATTCTTGAAGAGCATTAAATTTACAACAAAACAAGTAGGTATATGCAAAATTTTTACCACGTAAAAAATAATGTATACACAAAAGTAAATGCTTGTCTTACTTACATCAACAAAATCGTACACCGCCATTAACAACAAAAACAGTTGACAAACTCAAGTTAGCCATAAAAATCGGATAATTTCTGTTTTATTGACTTAAGAATGTTGTGCCTAAAGGTACAGCGTGCGGTATATTGCGAAAATTTTATTTATTACCGGAGATATTTGAAGGTGGCGTAATTAGCTGAGTGGCGTAATTACCCTCACTCACCTTACCATGAGCGACAGTGATGAAATAAATTCCAAAAAAATTGGATTGGAAGAAAAATGCTATTCCAAATTAATTCTTACACTAAATCAATCCAAGAAAGGATCGAAAATTCGTGATAACCACTCCAATTTGTACAATTCAAAATTTAATTGCCATCATTATCTTTTTATGAGAAAGTTCTATCAATTTATTTTTAAAATGTCGAATTGCAACGCCATATATTGAGACTTTGTTTAAGTTTATTGCAGTAATCTACAAGAAATTCAGACACTTTTCCATTTTTAACTAAAAGATCCCATTTGATTTGTAACACTGTTCTGGGCAATATTTCACCTCTGTGGTTGTGAAAATTGATAATAATCCCGAAACATCCTCATTCACAAAGATATTTCGAATTTCGTTGAAACAGGCCAAAAATTGGACAAGAAGATTGGTAAAACAGTGTTCTTTATCTTTTTCAGCTGGCAAGAAAGTCCCAATGTTTTAACCTAACCTAACGGACTTCAGTAACACCGAAGAGAATTCAAATCAACCCTGGTGGGTGAGAGC
The DNA here is from genome assembly GCA_932274525.1 of Podabrus alpinus. Taxonomy (NCBI): domain Eukaryota; kingdom Metazoa; phylum Arthropoda; class Insecta; order Coleoptera; family Cantharidae; genus Podabrus; species Podabrus alpinus. Next base: position 5,698,170 of record OW026451.1, read on the forward strand.
CGAATATCAGATCCTCAGCCATATGATGCAGAAGTGCAACGTTAAAGCTCGCCTTGAAGACTCTCATCAATTCAATATGTTGAGTCTAGACTTAAAATTGAGACTAAGTTACCTGCGTCCAAATGTCCGCCTTCAGTTTCGGCTCCAAATTCATATTTAAATAAACACAATTGCTGAAGCTGAAGAAGTCGATCGTTTCATGAATTTAAATTATGGCTTATTTAGGCTCAATTATAGAATAGCATCCTTATGAATCCTTGTAAAAGCTTTATATTATTATCAGTTTATTGTTTTTTTGGATTAAGTACAATATTTATGAATTTTTTTTATATATTATTCCACTTCCTAAAGTTCATACTGCAACCAAGTTTGAAGATTTACGACCAATTAGTATTTTACCAGCTCTCTCCAAAGTTTTGGAATCTATTATCTTTAGCCAACTGCTTGAACATATGGAACTTAATCGTGTGCTTCCTCAATGTCAGTCTGGTTTTCGCACTAATTTCAGCACCGCAACTGCGTTATCCAAGGTAGCAAGTGACATCATTAGGGATATGGATGACTCGCTCATTAACATTCTTGTTCTACTCGACTACAGCAAGGCATTTGATGTGATTGATCCTGAATTGCTCATCGCGAAGCTCTCATATTATGGTTGTAGTTCATCAGCGCTAAAACTACTGAAGAATTACCTCGACAACCGAACTCAAGTAACGCAGCTGCATGGTTTTAGTTCGGATGAACTTATTCCCAGGCGAGGTGTTCCTCAGGGCAGCATACTCGGGACCTCTATTGTTTATTGTTTTTACTGCTGACCTTCCACGGATCCTTCAGGCCTTGTGCGTCTCACATTTTTATGCAGACGACACGCAGCTCCACATCGCTGGCCCACCTGAGCGGATTGATGAAGTTATCGGTAAAATGAATAGTGCTCTCAATCTCGTACAACGTTGGTCTACTGAAAATGGATTGTTTCTGAACCCCGTTAAAACTGTTAGGATGTGTATGGGAAGCCCACGAAACTATAAAGTTGCTATGCAAATGAGGGCCTATGATATTGTTCTCAATAACTGCAAGATAGATTTTTGCAATAAGACGAAGAACCTAGGTGTGATTTGGGATAACCACCTTACATTCAATGACCATGTCAACAAGACTGTGAGCGTTGGCTACTTCAAGCTCAGGTCTCTTTATAGATACAAGGAACTCTTGCCTTCAAGTACGAAATGGTACTTGGTTCAAAGCCTTGTCCTGTGCCATGTAGACTACTGCATAACTGTTTACTACGGCTTTATCACTGAGGACTTGAGGAGAAAACTACAAGTATTACAGAATGCAGCTCTACGTTTCTCGTACAATTGGGAGTATGGAGATCACATAACACCTCTCTATCGTTCGTTGAATATCTTGAAGCTCGAGGCTAGGTTTGAGCTCAGGTTCGCAACTCAGCTGTTCTCGATTCTGAAGTCAGGACGTCCTGGTTACCTAGCCAACATCTTGGTTCGAAGATCTGATTACCATGGTCTCAATCTTCGCAATACTGAGGATCTTACAATTCCGTCACATAGGACTACCAAGTTTAAGGGATCATTTGAGTACTTGGGGTGCCGTATCTACAACAAACATATGGATCTGTATCACCAGAATTGCTCTGCTTACACCTTCAAGACCACACTGACGAGTCGACTGCTTGGCTTGCAACAAACTCAATAACCAGGTTATGTTGAAAAACAGCTTTGCTGAACATAATATACCTTTTAATGCAACATATTCTTCTTTTAAACTTGTAAATATTTTATATTAGCATTAATAAACTATTATTATTATTATAATGAATGTTCATCAAAATGACGCAAATCCATGTTATATAATTCATTGACCATATAATTTAGCCAAATACCAAAGGCTAGCATTTTACATTAATTATGAATCGTTAGGTATAATAGTTTTGCATGTTAATTAATGAATGTTTAATAATTCGATATTGAGATTCCGATAAGACCAATCTACGACAGTTGCCTGCTTCATCCATTATTTGCAAAAATGAGAAATAAATATATAAGATTGAATTAAACTCAAAAATTACGATAGGGTGATGAGCCTAAGTTTCAAATTTCAGGATGCAACTGCAAAACTTATGGGGTATGTAGAAACCAACAGAGCGCATAAATTTGGAATCAAAATTCCAGTAATTTTCCAATAGCCAATATTTAATTTTTTTCCGTAAACGGTTGTACAAATTTGTGAATCAAGATACTACTGTTAGAGTTAATTTTATTGTTAATTTTTGAAACCGAAAAAAATAGCAGTAGGATGAAACCCATTGGAAAAGGAAGAGAATATAACAAAAATGAAAGGAAAAGCAATTTACGGGCGATCTGAGGTCGGGAAGTGGAAAGGGGTGAGTTTTAAGGGTAGAAAACTGTTTTTCTCGATTTCCGGCAAAACCACAAGTCCTATGGAAAAAAGTTAAATGGCAAAGTTGTAGGTAATAAAAAGATCTACAATTTTTGTATTTACACTTTTTTCACATAACCTCAAAATTTATGTGAAAAATTCAAATAACCAAGTTTTTGGTTTTTAATTTTTATCTTTTACAAAAAAAAATTTTTTTTCACGAAATTTGGTGAAAACTTACCTTTTTATGTCCCAAACACACTGTAATTTTTTTGATTTAAAATATTTATTTTTTCACCTTATTTTGACTTAATATCGAAAAAGCACCCTAATTTTCAATCGAAAATTCTCGCGTCAAAATATCTGCTTTTTTAAAAAACTCTGTGGGCTTTTTGTTCGTTGAAATCTCTACTTTTCGATGGTGTAAAAAAAATATACATTACTATGGTAAATATTCTCAAAAATGCAAAGAAACGAAAAAAACTAAAAAAAAATTAAAGTAAATTTGTCACAATTCTATTAAAGTAACTCAGCCTGCACGTGTATTTTCATGAACGATGTTGTTTATTTCGACTTGCAATTTTTTGTTTATCAATGTAACACGGAATCTTACGTTTTTCGAGTAATTAAAGTATAAATTTTAATAAATAGCTCAAAATTGTACATGATGATTTAAGAAAAAAAAATTTCTGATTCGAGTTGTTTTCGTTTCTTTGCATTTTTGGAGAACATTTACCATAGTAATGTATATATTTTTTTACACCATCAAAAAGTACAGATTTCAACGAACAAAAAGCCCACCGAGTTTTTTAAAAAGCAGATATTTTGACGCGAGAATTTTCGATTGAAAATTAGGGTGCTTTTTCGATATTAAGTCAAAATAAGGTGAAAAAATAAATATTTTAAATCAAAACAATTACAGTGTGTTTGGGACATAAAAAGGTAAGTTTTCACCACATTTCGTGAAAAAAAATTTTTTTTTGTAAAAGATAAAAATTAAAAACCAAAAACTTGGTTATTTGAATTTTTCACATAAATTTTGAGGTTATGTGAAAAAAGTGTAAATACAAAAGTTGTAGATCTTTTTATTACCTACAACTTTGCCATTTAACTTTTTTCCATAGGACTTGTGGTTTTGCCGGAAATCGAGAAAAACAGTTTTCTACCCTTAAAACTCACCCCCTTCCACTTCCCGACCTCAGATCGCCCGTAAATTGTTTTTCCTTTCATTTTTGTTATATTCTCTTCCTTTTCCAATGGGTTTCATCCTACTGCTATTTTTGTTCACTTTTTATCATTTTCAAAGGCTTCTGCACTGGTCTATGTAAACTTGGTAATGAAATAGCAATTACCGTTTTTATTCCAACGGAAATAGAATACAATAGAACATTAAAAACAATTAAAGAAATCATTCATATTCTGACGTAAAGAGACCATAAATTCAACTAACCTCTTTGAAAGTCCACTCCTCATCTTCAAAAATGAGCGCAGTTTTGTTTGGGTGTTTGGCCACATTTTGTTGAAATATTTCGGCAACGGTATGATCTTTGCGTGTGTGCGTTCTAATGTATAATAAAATTCGTATGTAACTAATTACCGCTCTGTAAGAAAGAGAAATGTTAAATTAATAATAATTTAATATATAATTTTTGATGAAAGTCTTATTAATTTTAAAAAGTATGTCATATAGTTTGTTTTGCTGATAACAATAAAAAATTATAAATGAAAGTTGCTAAATCTCAAACTTAATATAGAGCAATTATTTTTATTTTTGATGCGGTCGGGACTTTTGCCAAATTACGATAAAATTAATAAAATATAAAGTATTAATGGAAAATATTGTGGATCCTTCAGGTACAACGTTCAAGGTAATTCAACTTAATTAGAATTCACAATTATATTTTTTGCCATAAATTGTTTTGCAAAAACAGAGCCAAAAATTCAAATTGTGTGGTAGGCAACTACCAATGAAAAAAAATTAAAGGAACTAACTTGGCGCCCAATACGAATTAGGGGCAGGCATGAAAGTAAAATTTGGATTACTTACACTAAATCACGAGGAGCAGTCATAATAGCGACATACACCCATTTGTAATGTTTTGCTGCTATAAAATATGCAACTGCTACTACCAAAACCAGCTGCACCAAATAAAGCCATGATGTGTAATACCATAATAAGGCCGCTGCTGCAATCACTCCAGAAAAAATCAATGTCATGATGATAATACGCAGTACGATAACATAGACTGGCCGTCGAATCCGATTTCGAGACGTAACTACAATTTGTTTAGCTTTCTCGTTCACACAAACCAGTTTGCCACTTTCTAGGTTTGGTAAATCAGCAATAATCTTGGAGCTGGGAACCTATAATACGTCAATACATTAGTTCTCTTGGTTGCATACAACTAAGGAGGAGGGAAAAAACTAATTTTACAAAAATATTTCAAATGTCGTAAAGCGACATCTTACTCGAAAAGCGCAACTATGCTAAAAATCGATACTCTGTATAATGATTGGTAAATGCACAAACTTCGTGGTACATGAAGTGTGCACCACACTTGTTGCTAATTTCTACCAGGATAGCAGAAAAAGAAGCGGTGTTACGTGGGCGATCGAGCTAATGACCACTAATGACCGTCATTTAACAAGCTGTGATTTGGCGGCTCGCTCGTGGTAAAAGCCGCACTACCCCAAACTAAATTGGTCTAAATTTTGGAGAAAAGTTTAGACTCCAAAAGAGATGGTGTTCCACGTTTTAGGGCACTAATGGGCAAAATAAAAATGTTGTTCCAAATGGATAAGAGCAGCAATACCCACATACTCTCGTAATTGATTTTAATAACTAACTCTTTAACTACTTACAATTTTTTTGCAACTCATTCTGTTTAAGTAACCACAATTTGTTAGTTATTATTTTACAGGATAAAATTGTGATAATTATATTACGACTTTGTACTAATAATGTTTCAATAATTTCTAGTTACAATAATGGAGTACTTTGAAACTTAATAATCATGATGGTAATAATTACTACATTTTGTCATTGACCCAATTTTGTAGAAGAAAATATTATGCTTATTAATAAATAATAATCAATTAAATACAATAAAATTATTATTTCTTGAAAGATTTTATCTTTAAATATTGAAAATTGCCAGTTTACAAAATAAAAATTTTGTGGTGCACCACAAGACTTAGAAATGGGACCAATGTTTTTTTTAAGTTATTATTATTATTAGAAATTATATACCCACCTAAATAATTTCCTAATTAAATATTACCTTTTCGTATTTACAACATTTTAACTAGACGTTACGAAGGTCGTTTTCAAACTTAATTGAACATTTTTCATAATTTTTTTATAATAATCTTTATCAAAAATCATTTTATTTTCCCAATATTTTGGAGTTAAGTAAATAATTTAAAATAAAAATTCACCTTTTTCTCCTAAATTTGAAATTTAATTTAAAAAAGGACATTGGAGAGAAGGACAAATTTTTATTTATAATTTAATAATCTTTATAATAATACTAGCTGGCACAGTCGGCCTACCGGCCGCCTTTAGCCATCTAGACCGTGTCGGATGTGGTTGTGGAGGCTTCGGCCTCGGGGAAATCGCAACCATACGTGTAGACCGTGGTTGTTCGGCCTCACTCCAAGGTTCTAAAGTAGCCTATGTTTTTCTTAGCGTTGTAAATAACTTTTACACCAAATTTGATTAAGATTGGTCAAATAGAAACGTAAAGCACGTGCACGCGTATTTGCATTGTCGATCGGTTGACAGCTTGACAGCATTCATTATTGTTTTTTAAGTTGATTTTGAGTAGCCTGCCTTCCTTTAAGGCTGCCTGCAGACTGATCAAGCAAAAACGTTGTGCGACAAAACGTTTTTGTTTGATCCAATCAAATTTGATTTTGTTTGATTTGAACTTGATTTTGTTTGATTTGAACCAATCACAAAAAACGTTTTGTCGCACAACGTTTTTGCTTGATCAGTCTGTAGGAAGCCTAAGGAATCTCGATAATAAGGAATAAAGTAGGCAGGCTACTCAAAATCAACTTTCCTTTCCTTTGCGAATTTTTGCACTATTTCAAGACAATAAAAAACATGCGCAGGGACCTACATAATAACTGTGCCAAATTTGGTTCCGATCGGTCAAACGGTCTAGGAGTCTATAGGGAACATACATACATACATACATCCATTTTTATATATATTGTTGTGTCCATCAATGCGGTATTAGATTGTTTATCGCGCAGTCAGAGAAAATATGGCATGAGAAAAGTTTATCAAAAACAATTAAAAAAAAAGATGTTAGAATTGTAGTTATAAAAATGTAGTAGGCAAAATGTTAGGAATGATAAAAAACGGGTAACCATAGCGATGGGAAGAGAATAAACAACGGTGATAAAAGCAGTACGTTATCAAACGCAGAACCGATCACACGTGTAAAAAAACTATGTCCAATTGAGAAACAAGGATTTTAGTCGCGGGCAAGTGAAGGAGAATTTGCGTGATTGAAATAAATATAGTCGTTTATCAAACGGCAAACCGATCACGCGCGTCGAGATAAACAAACTAAAGATAACCAAGAGTAAATTGGCCTGAATTGAGTTAATGCCGAGTGGAGTGGAGATTATAAAATAGGAGAGGAAGATAAGCGCTGTTTATTGGAAAAGATAAGCGCTGTTTATTGGGATACAGAAAGAAGGTGTAAGGCGAGGGGTGCAGGGGCGGTCCTAGCAAGATTTTCAGGTGGTGCGAGATCTTATTTTGGCGCCCCCTCCCCCACTGCCCCCCCCACATTTTTTTTTAATTTGATGAAATTTTTTCAAAAAAAAATTTAAAAAAAAAAATATAAAAAGAAATTTTAAATTTTATTTATTGGCAGCAGAGAGTTTTTAGACTAAAGATACGATAATATGTGTTTAAAAAGATTTATTTAATCAAATTAAGAAATAAAAAAATTAACTACAAAGCCACTTTTCTCGCTTTTGCACCTGCAAATTTTTTTATTAGTTCGGAATAATCTAAGTCCTTGCCAATATTATTTTCTATGGACAAAATTGCTAAATCTGAAAGTCGCTCCTGACACATAGTCGAACGTAAATAAGTTTTAATCAGCTTTAATTTACTGAAGCTTCGTTCTCCATTGGCGACCGTTACAGGTATGGTTAACAGAATCCGAAGTGCTGTCCACACATTCGGAAATATATCCTGCCAACCATTTGTTTTAATAAGTTGAAGAACTTTTATTGGTTCTGCTGATTCAATGTCTTTCAACAGTGGATTCAGGTGTAAAAGTTCCTCAACCAATTCACAACCAGATATGTCATATTTTTCCCCATCGGTTAAACTTATCTCTAAATTCTCACATGCTTTGTCCAATTTTGTCTTTTCAGGAATTTCTTTGATATTGTACAAAAATGACCATACATCATTAAATTTCGATAGTTGTAAAAATCTATTAACCAACGCATTTTCAATTGTATCGATCATGGGGTAAAAGACGCTTATTTTAAACAACTTTTCGGGATCCGTTGGTGTCTCATCAGCGGCTTCGTATTCAAATAGTTTCTTTTTTCTTCGGATGCGGACTGGCTTAAAAATAATATCTATCCCAGCCTGAGAAGCAATTTCCGTAGCTGTTATCAGAGCAGTCGAATAATCCCTGTACTCTTTTACAAATTCCGAGCAGTTCTTCAGCAATCGTGAAGCGTTTGGTATATCCATTGTTTTAGACTGCATAGCCTTACTTACAATGTTTACTTGAAACAATATATCATACCAAGCCACCATTGTTATTATGAACTCAAATTGCTCCATATTCTGAATCAGGGACAAGGCCTCTGATGCTGCAACTGAGTCATTTGTTTCTTCGTGAAGTTCCAGAAGGGCGTCACGAACTGAAGAGTATTGATAACGAACTGCAGCGAGACTAGAAACTCTACTCTCCCAACGAGTTTCACAAACTTTTTTCAGCGATAGTGCTTCTACATGCTTGTATATCACTTCCCATCGCTTTGTTGATCCAGAGAATAGAACAAACAGTTTTTGAAGAAATCCGAACAAAGAAACCGATTTAACAGATGTTTTGGCGGCATCTGCTATTACCAAATTTAAGCTATGACAACCACATGGATTAAAAAATGCTCGTGGATATTGCTTCAAAACTCTGCTTTGGACACCTTTGTTTACTCCTACCATATTAGATCCATTATCGTATCCTTGACCGCGACAATCATTCATATCTAAATCAAACTCTTGCACAATATCATCAAGAAAGAGGCCAGTAAGTCCAGCTCCCGAAGAGTCACTTACCGGCTTGTAAGCAATGAAACACTCGCGCACTTGGACTTCATCTTCATTAGTGTCAACAAAACGCAATGTTAAAGATAATTGTTCAATGTGACTGACATCAGGAGTGCAATCCAGTATGATGGAGAAGTATTTCGATGATTTTACCATACTCAAAATTGTATTTCGAACTTCACTTCCAAGTAAGCCGATCAACTCGTTTTGAATATGTTTGCTAAAATAGTGAACATTAGTCTCCTTATTAACAATACGGCGGAGGTGCTCCATTATCACAGGGTCAAATTTTCCCATCAGTTGCACTAAACCCAGAAAGTTACCATTATTAGGAGTATATAGTGCCTCAGATCCAGATCCTCTGAAAGCCAAATTATTACTTGCTAAAAAGAATACTATGGACATCATTCGTTCGAGGATAGCAACCCACCGTGATTTCTCGTCTTTAATCTGTTTTTGCAAATGCTTGTCAATTCCACTAAAATTCTTTAATCGACTCGACGCTTCTATCCAACTGTTCATGGCGTGCTGGTGATGTGAGGAAGTTTCGTGAGTTTTGAGACGCACTGATAAGTGCGACCAGTCGTCAAATCCATCTTTTCCTAAATTAGAGTGGGACATTCTGTTGAATAAACGGCAACAAAAACAATATACTTTATTTTCAGATTTAGAGTAAACGAGCCATCTTCTTTTATAAGTTTCTCCATTTGGCATCACCCTTTGAAAATGCGTATTCGAAAAATGACGTCCGTCAGTTTTTTTTGGATACTTGTCGTTGCTCATTTCGTTACTAACAGGACCACGAATAATTATTTCATCTATGGTTCTAGAGTTAACGAATGACCATTTCGAAATATCATCAATTTCACAATTAGTATTTTGATTTTGAAGAGGTGACAGAGATGGTATGTCTGGTGTACTCTCTGTAATATTTTGAACTTCAGAGGAAATTCCAGAAATAGTTAGATTATTTTGTGCATACTGCTCTTCATCTTCATGGGCTTCATCTGAAGAACTTCTATTATATAGGTCTTCTTCCGTCGCGTTTTGAACTGGTTCTGATGATGCCGATTCAGATGACTTCTCAACTCTAAAAAAAGTTGCCATCAATTTTGCAGCCTTTTCACTTTCGTCTTGCTTTTTTCGTTTTCTTTTCAAGTTTTGAGCGCCGGATAGTTTTTTTGCAGGTGGGGACATTGTTAATAAAATTTCTACGGCAGCGTGGTGAGGATATTTTTAAAATAATGCACTGGTAATGGTAAATTTTCTTTTGACACCTTTGCTTGTCCATTCCTATTATAAATAGAGGTATGGGGGTATGGCGGACAGATTGTCTACCAACAAAAAAAATATTTTTTATTATATTGGCAACTCTATTATTTTAAATATAGTTACATTGTTTACTGAATGAATTGTGTTTTTAAATAATATTTTTTCAAAATATTTTCTCAATTTGGCCCCTTTCCAACGGCGCCCGACGCGGTCAAAATATTTTTTCAAAATATTTAAAAAATATTTTTTTCAGCATATTTTCTCAATTTGGCGCCCCCCTTACAACGGCGCCCGGCGCGACTGCGCCGGTCGCTCCGCCCTAGAACCGCCGCTGGAGGGGTGACTATAACCCTGCATCAAGACGAAGCATAGGAAATTAGGATTGTGTGGTGCGACCGCGAATACAGTGCGTGTGCGTACAAGATAAAAGAAAAGGTAACATTAAATCTTTGATTATTGTTAATTTATGTCGAGTTGCTATATTGTTTCTGTTAATTGTATGTTAATTGTTTATGTTATTTGTTCATTATATGTTCTTAAAAATTAGATTTGCGTATTTTCTTTGACTGTGTGATCAGACTAATTCCACCGTAAAAGTCCAAAGAACCTGCAGCCTGAGATTAAGAGCAAGTCGTGTCAGTACCGAAACCTGTGAGAAGCTATCACAGATCTTGAAGTTCCCGGTGGACATAGCAATATATAGATACAGTGAGCTCGTAAAGTATGGTATTTACAAATTCGATTAAATAAATACTTTAGGGAAATTTTCTCAGAAAATCCTCGGACGCGTCAACTTTATTTTTTTAAATGTCACTTTTTTCTGTCGTAAACATATTTCTATCATGTTTTGTTTTTGAGTTGTGACGTCGTCGTAAATTTTTTTGTTCTTTCCGGATTTGGATAGAGCACAATTTTCTGAGCATGAAAATGTACAAGAACTATAATCTCGAAAAGAAAAGTTTTCGAGATAATCAATCTTAAAGTTTCAAAATAGCATGATAAAATTATTAGAGTATACCAAGGCGTTGGAAAAAATAACACGAATTTGTCAAAAAGATGTTCATTAAAAATATTTTACCTACTGAGTTTCAAGAAAATCCATATAAAGTGGTTCTGGTTTAAGAACTAAACGAAGATGATCCTGACCATAGGTTACAGTTTTGTGAAACCATATTGCAGAACCAGGATGCGGATGAAGGATTCCAAAGTAATATAATTTTTGGGATGAAGATACCTTTTATTTCGACGACACAGTTAATAAGCAAAACTGTAGATATTGGTCTCCTGTTAACCCACACTGGAAAATGGAAACTCGACATAGCCAGTTTCCACAAAAACCTTAACGTTTGGGTTGGCATTGAAGGTAACCGTATTTTGGGTCCATTTTTCTTTCAAAATACTTGCTTCTATCATTCCATGCATCTTTCATCAAGTTTCTTGAACTCATTGCCTTTCTTATCTCTCCTATCTAGTTCTATTTTGGCCTTCCTCGCTTTCTTCTTTCTTGTAGTGCCCATTCTAATGCTTTTGGGAGTCTGTTCTCTTGCATTCTTTGTACGTGTCCGTGCCATATTAGATATTTTCTTTCAATTTCACTTATAAGACCATCTTCTATTCCCATCATTTGCATCACTTCTTCATTTTTGATCCTTTCTCTACGCGATATTCCCAGATACCTCCTAAATGCGTCCATTTCTATTGCCTGAATTTTCTTTTTGTATCAATCTATTAGCCTCCACGTTTCTGATGCATATAAATCAATCTCTTCATTGTTTGTTCTTTCTTTATTAAATGTGACTCCCAAATTTTTGTAACTATTGCAACCATTAATGATTTTGTCTTCCAACTCGAGAATATTATCGTTATCATTCGCTCCTACTCACAGATATTTATTTTTACTTTCCGAACCCCTAGGTAAGGAAAGTATTGTTATCAGTCAAAATTTGACCCCCCAATTTTTTGACAGATGTTCACGTTTTGAGGTCCCCTGAATCCATTTTTATCATTTTTGGAAGGATGTCTGTATGTATGTGTGTGTGTATGTACGTCTGTGAACACGATAGCGTCTAAACGAAGCAAACAAATCATTCCAAATTTTGCATATAAGCTTTTTCCTGTCGTAGGACGAAGCCAGATGAAAATAATTTAAATCGTGTAACGGGAAAGGGGGGTTTACCTGGAGCTATTATGATATTATGCGTCATAACTTCGAAACGAAATTAAATATGTAAAAATATTAATAACAAAAACTTAGCGCTATGGAATTTCCTACATTTTTTGTCCTACAAGTTTTTCTCTAAAATATACAGGGCGTTTCAAAAAAATTTGTATTTGTAAAAATTTTTTGTATTTGTTAATAAAATAGTAAACCGCATTCTATACTAACGAAAATAAGATGAAAAGTTTCTAATAACATGGGTCCAAAAATGCTTCGTTTGCAAGATATAGGCATTCAAAAGTTTTTTTCTTCCTATTTTGGCAAAATATGAAATTTTTCATCGATTTACTGTTGAAATTATGTAACCATTTTATTTAAAAATATAATGTAAAAATTTGCGTCTGTTCGGAAAGTTATGCGATGGCCACATCAGATTTTTTTCAATGTTAATATTAAGTCCCCACTTCTCGTATTCTTCCAATAACTTTCTGATCATGTACTCCATGTCTTCTCTATCGGTGGCTATTACTACTTGATCGTCTGCAAATTGTAATGTATAAAGACACGTACTTCTCATTTCAATTCCCATTCCATAACATTTCCTTTTAGGAAAAATATATTGTCGGTATTGCTTGATCTTCCTAATCTGAACTAATACGAATTAGTTCCTGCGTTTGCAGTGCTATGCCCAAATGATGGAGATCCAGATCTGTCCAACAACACGATATGGTACCAGCAACATGGAGCTCAACTCCACTTTGCAGTGATTCATAAATGGATTGGTCGTTGGGGAACGATCGAATGGTCACCAAGATCTTCGGATCTTACTCCGCTTGATTACTTTTTATGGAGTTATTTAAAGAACAAAGTCTATTTCAATAAACCAACTACCATTGACGAACTGAAGGATTGAATTCGCGATGATATTCGCCCAATTCAACCCGATACGATTGAAAATATTTTACAGGAGCTTCAATGGCGAATCGGGTATTACCAAGAAGTGAGCGACGGTCACTTCGAACATTTAATTTGCATTTTTTGCAAAAACCTTAATAATTACAGGTTTTATTAAATTTATTGAATTTTTCTCTTCAAGGTTACGGTTTTTGCACATTTTCAAATTTGGAAAGTTACGCTCTTTTCAAATTCGTAAAAAAATAAGGGTTGCTATTTAAAAAAATACGTTGACGTTACAACTCAAAAACAAATAACGATAAAAATATGTTAACGGCAGAAAAAAGTGACATTTAAAAAACTAAGGTTGACTTGTCTGAGGATTTTCTGCGAAAATCCCTTTAAAAATTTTTATCGAATTTGTTCCAAAGTTTACGAGCTCACTGTATAATTATTACAATAAATTATAAAAACTGCTATCTAGGTAGGTAATTAAATATTCATTAATCATAATTTTCTTTGACTTTGACGGATGGAAAATAGCAACACCCAATGTGATTGTTGTTTTCGGCAAAAATATCAAAAAAGTATAAATTTATTATAAACAATATAATAAAGGTTCTACTACCTGCAAATTAGTTTTTATGGCCGTATTCGGTCTGGCACTTTTTTCGCTTTGAAGCTCTGTCAACGCATTCTGATATTTCGATTTAAGGTTTTTTCACGTTTTCAAACGTTTTATCTGCGCTCATTTCAGAACTTTACGTGTTTTAAGATTCAGAAATGGACGGAACCATAGCATTTGTAAGTGCGGAACAGCTCCAAATCGAGTTATCAGAATATGTTCGACGGAGCTTCGAAGGGAAAAAGCGCCAGACCGAACAAGGCTATAAGTCGTGTCTGGTCTGGCGCTTTATATTGATGATAATTCAATTCAGGGTCAAATTTTGTCGTTTCGACCAATCAGCGTGCGTTATTTTACATTGTAGTTAAATGGGTACAACGCATGCACGGTCGAATAATATCCGAAAATAAAAAATATTCCAAATACCCTACCAGAATATCGAATATTTGTAGTGGAGTGTAAAACAATTCATACGTAATAAAAAATCTCTTTGAATATTATAATTTATGTAGTGTGTATGACTGGTATGACTAACGCACTCAACAGATGCGATGTATAAAACCGGTTCAACGCATTAGTTCCAACCCGGGTTCACTTAAAGCAATGTACTTCTAACGAATTTTATAGTAACGAATTTTATATTACAAATTTAGTGCGATTATGCTTCCATTTTTTTCGGTACTTACGAAATTTTTTGTTTGATTTTTTTTGCAATGATTGTGATGCGATATGGTCAATTTGTTTCACAATTTTCGACATTAAAAATGGCGTTTGAAATGTCGATTTTCGTATGTGATGTTGTGCTTTTAAGTTGTGGCGTTTCTTCACGGAATTATCACCGCAACAGCAACGCGGGTTCGGACAATACTCAAAGATTCAGCGAGTACAGGTTTTAGCAAGGAGATTGCACTCGCTCCGCTGCGCTTCGCTCGTGCAATCTCCTTGCTAAAACCTGTACTCGCTGAATCTTTGAGTATTGTCCTAGCCCTTGTGTTGTACCGTACGACAATTATTATAAATGGCCAAAACCTTCTCTAGTCAGAATGAACGGTGTTAAAATCATTTATTTCGGCGATTTGGAATTCACATTGTGCTCTTCACATATTGGACAATGTCGCAAGACGTTTAAAAATCAAGTTATATATTTTTTGTTTGTTATATCAACGGTGCGTACTTTTTCGTTAGCTTCCTTATCGGCCAAAATATCAAAAGAAATGCAAATATAAATTTGTATCTACTTAACTTTAGCCTAAAATTATTTTAACTATGCAGAATGTTCTATTTTGACGAAACTCCTGATTTGAAGTTTTTTTGGTATTTTAAATTATTGAAGAAGTCCATACTATTTCACAATTAGTTCACCATGTATACGACATTAAACTGTTGTACCTGTACATACCCTCGTTACATAAATTATTATTAAAAATTTACTCACCAAAAACAGAAAGGAATTTATTTACAATTTTTTTCCATTTTCAACTGAAAATTGTTGTAAAGTTTAACAGAACTAAATTTATAATTTTATTATCAAAACAGTTCGGATGTTTGATTATCAACAATAACAATTTGATTTGATATTTTGCAATTATTATCTAAATATAAATTTATTATTAGTGGTTATATATCACGACTCAACTTTTTTAAATTATAATTTCTCAATTTTTCTTCATTTTTTTTAAAAATTAATTATAGTTATTTGTTGGTCGACCTTCCATTTGAAATTATTTAAACTAAGTAATACCTAGTACACATAACAATAAATGTTTTTTAATTTCTAACTCTACCCAGTGGTAGAAGACTCGGTTGCTCCCAATATCAACGTCCTTTTAGTCTGAATTAAATTCAAAAATACATAAGTCACAACAACATTGTTTCGCCCTAATTTGGGGCTTTTCAAGTAACTGTAATAATTAATTTCAAGTAAATTTAAATTCAATACTTTGGATTTAAAACAGTAAATATGATTAAAAATATTTTGAAGTTAAAACTCAATGTAACAAAACGGGATTTTAATTCATAAAAATTAATTTTCATATTTTAAATTCAGATATAATTATAAATTATTATTGAGATAATAACTGATGATTGTTAATCAACCATATTTATCAACAGCGGAAGAGATAAGGTTTGTAGCGCGAACGAGAATTGATAATGGATTTTATCAATTTTCAGCTGTATGCGAACTTCCTGCATCTGAAGATGACTTTAACACTGTTCTTTGTTCAGGTGAACTGATTAATTTCAGACAACAGTGGAGTATCGCCAATTTGACCGGATATTGCAATGCAGTCTATTTGATTGCATTGATGAAGCAATCAAGATTTGATTGCATTGAAGCAGTCAGTAGACATTGCTTCTCGTTAAAAAGCGATAGGGATGTATCTGTCTATAGGTGAAATTTGTCAGTGGTGCAAATTCTCACGCTATGGAAGGTCAAACCCGCGGGATTTCTGGAAGGAGTACGATAGTTTCGCGAGAGATATAAATATGGTTGAATTAATGAGTTAATCAGTCAGAAGCCGGGGTGTGCCCGTAGAGCCGCGGCCGGGGGCCATGGGTTTTTCGGGATGAATGTTAATGTCAGTTGAGTTAATGAGTCAGAAGTCGGGGTGGGCCATAGAGCCACGGTCGAGGGGCCAAAGGGCATTTCGGGATTAATGTTAATATGTAGTTGAATTGAGTAGTGTAAATTCTCTTGTGCGGGACATTTTTATGAGTTTGGTAATTGTGATTTTGTATTGGGAAATAGTTAAGGGAGTGTCTTTGTTGAGTTTGTTTAGCTTAAGTGTTTTCAAATGTCAAATCGTTTTGTTGATTGACATGGTAAGTCCATGTTTTATTATTTTTGGATAGTGTTTTCGTTTTTCCTGTTGAGGAAAAGAACGTCTTTTTTTCAGTGTCGAGCTTAGTGTCGTTTTGCCCGCACCGAAGTTTCAACTTCAACATTTAGCCGGGGAACGTAACGCCAAAACGGGGAGTGTCTGGGGCTCATTACCAGAAAGTCGCGTACCAAATTGATAGTATGTTTTTTTGAGAACAGAATTCTACGGTGGGCGTAATCGGTTGAACGGTGGTGGCAGCTTAATCGATAAATGTTCTTAGTAGATCGATAAGCGTCTAAGTGGAATTTTGTTCGATCAACAGATTTGTTATTTTTTTTAAATAACTCCAACCGTTCCTAGGAAAAGTAGTTCCGAAGGACGGTCGGCGGTTACATCAATACTTGGTATAATAATATATAAGATATAATATAGATAAATTCTATATAATCAAAGGTATTATCTTTGAACTCTTGGACGTTAAATTATAACCGTTTTACCTGAATTTTAAAGGTCTTATGGAAAATATTCCTCAACCTGAGGATGTTTAATTTAATGTTTAAAATAAGCTTTCACTTTTAATAAGCAAAATAAAATAACATACTAAAAATCCCAAGTCATCCCGAGTGGGGATGCTCCTATAAAACCTTCGGGTTTTCCGGATTACATTTGGGTACCTTTGACATACCATTTTGTTTTATAAATACTGGTAATGACGTTGTCTATCATCCACAAAATCACTTTTTACGTCAACGTCAATTTTGATTAACAATGTAACATATTCTTTGAGTTTCATTTAATAATTCTGTTATTTCCAGGTTTGACCCTAAAATCGCTTAAATGCACTGGACTAATTTCTTGACATCCTCGCAGGATGTTTAATTGTAAGATCATTTACCTTAATTTGATCGAGAATGTTATATAATAATTTCTGATATTATTTCAAAATTTAAAATAACCTTAAAAGTTAACCCAATGTTTCAGAATAAAAGTTGCCTAAATAACAAAAATTTAATTAAAGGCATTCTGGAAGGGCAAGGTGATCAATAATAAGCTAGGTATCAAGGACGAACTTATTTCCTAATAGTTTTCTTGAAATTACTATGAAATTTTGTTCATCGTAGTTAATAAAATAATCCATTAATGTACTTAATTTGTTCGGTATTTTATTGACCAATAAATTATGTGAAAATTTAATGAACAACTTTTAAATTTATTTAAATATAATATCCACGCAAAAAATTGTTAAATATTTACCAATACTTACCTAGGTATAATTAAGTTATTTATGTGTCTACAATTCAAATTGTGTTTGTTTAATTTACTTTAATAATATAAAATTGCGGTAATTATAGATTTATATGCAAATTTTTATGTGTTATAATAAAACGGCAATTAAAAAATAAAACGATAAGTATTCAATAATTTATTGTTATAATAGTTTTTTTGCCATTCCGGGGGTAAAGTACTCACTTTTTACCCCGATTTGCGGGTGAAAAGGGGTACTTTTTTACCCTGGGGGAGTAAAGTTAAAAATTAGGGGGGGGGGGGCGAAAAAAAACTTTTTTTGCCCTAGGGCAATAAAAAGTCACCAGATAAGTTTTTTTGCCCTAGGGCAATAAAAAAGTCACCAGATGACTGATAAAAAAGTCACTAGATTTACTAAATGTCGCCACGGGGTGAGATGTTAGGACGCGCGATTTTTCGCCACATATCCTTCGTTTTTCCGCTTCATAAAAGCGGATAACTTGTGGAAATTGCCGATGTCAATGTTTTTTCTAGTTTAGTCACGGCCTTGATCATGGAATAGTCTTCAACGTTTTAGCCTTTTCGTAAAAAATGCCAAAAACACATCTTCAGTAAAATAATCTGCCAATTCTTTGTTCTTGCACCACTGCACAAAAGCGTCGTAGTGCTTTTGATAAAGTTTTCTAGATTTTGTCGGCAACAGTTCCACCAACGCCATCTTCACTGCTTCAGCAATTTCTACGTTCTCGCTCATGGTACGTCTTGCTCTTTCTAAGGCACAAATGTAAATGAAATGAATCATTGGTAGAATCAGGGGTGCCATCTGCTATTTCCTAGTACTTTTTAGTAGTAGTTGGTAATATTACTATATAGTGCTACTTTGTGACACTGTCGACCACGTGCATTATTAAAAATATGCGTTAAATTTTTGCTTTTAGTTTCTAAATTGGCGAAGTTCCTACTTTACCTCCCGGAATTGCAAAAAACAGTATATGCACGACGGGAGTAAAGTAAAGTACTATTATGTAAATTTAAAGTTAATACCTTCATAAGGATTTAAAATTTTTTTATTGATTTTGTATAATTACAGAACAATAAATCGTAAAAAATATTGTTAAATTTAATTAGGGGTCATCCATTAATTACGTAAGGGTTTGGGGGGGTATTGGATATCTTACGGCCCCTTACGTAGGGGGGGAGGGGTCCGACGTATTCCTTACGTAAGTTTCTTAAAATATTTTTTTCAATTAAATTTAAAAATCGAATATAATATTTGATAAAAAATCAAATATATTGAAATATATAGTACTTAAAGGCGCTGATACACTGTAATAATATTTCAGTTTTCCCTTTTATTTCCGTGTTCCCCGCGAAATTTTTGAAGTTTCTAAAGTCCGCCATCTAGCGTTGACAGGAGTTAGTTGAGTTTCATGTGGCGCGCGCACGACCACAACCACAGGAGATTGACAAAAATGGCGTAGTACGAAAGAACGCTTGTGTAATTGTGTGATTGAAAACTTGGTAAAATTACCGAAATTGGCGTAATTCCTTTGTTCGTTCATCTGGGTGTTAATGAAAAAGGCCGTCCTTGTGACAATTATTACGATCGCCAATACTTGGTTATATTGAATGCATATTTGGTGTTATGCAATCAACAGCTTTATGCAAATTTATGTTACTGGAGTTTTAACGACAAAACCAATCACCACGCAATTCAATCAATCCGTTGAAGTTTTTGCTACAAAATTAGGTTCGATCTCTTCCTTAAATATTGTGGTATTCGAAGCTGATGTATTTTGATGACGCCATTCCTTGGTTCGCACATTCCTGAATACAGGACCGTACCTAGCGATATGGTCAATGTGTTTTTATTGTTTATTGTAAACTTTTCCGTAAGTACCTTTTATCAGTTTATTTTAATTAACCCCGCTATCGATTCTAAATATTACAAACATTAAATTACGTCAAATTAAATATAAATTAATCATCACTTATTCTACCGGTTTTAAACAATTGAACTCCGAATGAAGTGTTTCGCCCATCCCTTTAGTTTTTGTGTTTCGGAGTTGCTATTCAAACAATTTTGCGTTCACCTTCAGCATAAATCTCGTGAACACTTGTGGTCCGTACCCAGGTGTAGTGCATTGTGTAATTCGATATTTTAAACATTTTAGTTATCTTCACGTCAAACTTTTCAACATTATTTAGTTTATCAAATGTTCATATATTTAATTATAATCTTAAGTACTAACCCCTTTTTTTTTGGTTCTCGAACGTGGAATCGAGGTGTTGTTTTAGTGGGATACTACCCGAGTCAATTTTCATCTCGATTCGACTGACCGAAACCTTGTTTATGTTACATTTATGTTCTTTTATGTGTTTAGTTTATATATACAGTGTGTTGAACATTTTATGTTCACCTTTAGCATAAGTGTTATTATTCTTTATATCATTATTTTATTATTGTGTATTATTAGCCATAAGTTATTTAAATCTGACAACTATTTACCGTATTTATATTTCATTATTTTACAATCTTATCAACGTTTATTATTATTAATCTACCTAAATTGTCAAAATCGCTGTCATTATTATTCACATATTAAGTTTATTAGCTTCACCAAAATTAAGTCTTTTAATTAAAATATTGTTACTCGTTGTTGGATATATTTTATTTCACTCTCGACTCCCCCCCCTATTTCTATATAGGTAAGTTCTGAATTACTTTTGGGGTAAGTTTATGACAAATTCAGTGGCGCCCTAATACCCGATTGTGACTTCCCTTGATTTTGCCGTCCCGGATTGTTATTGGAGTGATTCAAGCACCACGACCCACGCGATTGAGCTAGCGGCATCCAATACAAATCCAGGTAGGTGCCACACATTCACCTGTGTGATCACAGTTTGTTGACGGAACCAATTTGGCCCGTTACAACACATGCTACTTACTGGCACGAAAAGCATGCTATTATGACGTAATTTTACGACATTTACGTTATAATAGACGGTGTATCAGCTGAAGTAATGCACTGCGTTCCAGCTGCCGCCAGAGGAGGGGTTTTTAGTGGGTAACATCTCGTACCATCCTGAGCTGAGTCCCACACTCCCGGTCTTAGGAAAGCCCGGGGTTAGTACATAAAGTATTTTCCCCTCCTCCAACGCACACAAAAAAAAAGACGGTGTATCAGCGCCTTAAAAATCATTAAACATAGTGGCATAATAGTATAATATACTAGCTGGCACAGTCGGCCTACCGGCCGCCTTTAGCCATCTAGACCGTGTCGGATGTGGTTGTTCGGCTTTCGGCCTCATTCCAAGGTTCTAAAGTAGCCTATGTTTTTCGTAGCGATGTAAATAACTTCTACACCAAATTTGGTTAAGATGGTCAAATAGAAACGTAAATCACGTGCACGCGTATTTGCATTGTCGATCGGTTGACAGCTTGACAGCATTAATTATTGTTTTTTAAGTTGATTTTGAGTAGCTTCCCTATGGGACGCGCATGAATGGATTATCGAGATTCCTTAAAGGAAGGCAGGCTACTCAAAATCAATTTACCTTTCCTTTGCGAATTTTTGCACTATTTCAATACAAAAACATGCGCAGGAACCTACATAATAACTGTGCCAAATTTGGTTCCGATCGGTCAAACGGTTTAGGAGTCTATAGGGTACATCCATTTTTATATATTGCCATGTTTCGCTACTGTTCAGATTAAAATTTTTTACTTATATAGCGGGGAATGTAATGGCACTTAATTCAATAATGCTCCGACCAGCTATGCATGACAGACTCGATAATTTGGGTCGAAACTTGGGTTCATGTAGATCAATCGAAACACTCATATACGTCACCTTAATCAGTGATCTTTCTTATAAAGACGACTCAAATAAATGGAAAATTGTATCTGTTTCTTCTTCGATCTACTACTGCTATTAAATGAAATTAAACGCAAACGTTATTAAAACGAAAATAATGGAATACAAAGTGAAACATTCGTAATAAAATCCCCCTAAAGTTTATGCGCGCCCGAATTTTAAAAACGATTTGTCTATTTATCAAATAGTAAGTGCGTCACTAAAAAACTCTTACCGAAATGTACCGTTCTTCCGGAGTTCTCCGATGCGGCCGCTATGGTGTGGAGCGTCGAAGCGTGAATATTATAGTTGAAAAAAAACAGCTTCTGATCTTGGACCAAACAAAAGCAGGTAGGAACGACCAGTGAGTAATTATCCTCCTCCGAATCATACAATCAACAACAGGTGAGTAATTTGAATTATTTTCTCCAATAAATTCCATTCACATAACCATAAAATATAACCATCAAAAATTTATGTCCAAAAACTTATTTCCAAAAATTTATATCCAAAAACTTATTTCCAAAAATTAATACGATCAGCGCGTCTTAGCTCTTCGACCGCTGGCTTGGGAATCTCAATCCAGAAACTCAATTCAAAATTATAGTACAAACAGCACGTCTTAACTCCTCGACGGCTGGCATCAGAATCCCCTTCGCTCCGTTATCATTTACAAACCCCACTAAATTCTTCACTCGCGCATTCGCAAATCTCAAAATTGTCACTTTATTTTATTTACAAAAATCCTACTTTAACAAATAAAGCAAATTAATTTAATTTGTTTCCTCTTATTTCCATTGAATCAAATAACCACCAATACTTTGTCCTTTACAATTTTCTCATATTTTTCAGATTCAACAGCGCTTGCATCTTCCGGATATGTGAGGTAAAAGCAGTTAAACAATCTTTCAATCAAAGAAAATTCAGATACAACTTAGTGATTGCCTGTTATGGTCTTATTTTGAGAATTAAAATTATGAGTGTTTTAATAAATCTACCCAATTACGCCATACCCCATATCTCTTATAAGCGGAACATGACAATATATAGATTATTATTCATATTTTATAAATATAAGGGGTGGAGAGGGTGGTCAAAATTAATTTTCTTTTAAATAATCCTTACGTAAGATGTGGGGGGGGGGGTTCTACAATCTTACGTACCCTTACGTGGGGGGGAGGGGATCCAAAATTACAAAAATCATCTTTACGTAATTAATGGACGGCCCGAGATTTTTAGAAATAAGCAAGAACATCAATATGACAATGGAACATTTAAAAAAATTTAATAAGATAAAAAAAACATTTACTAAATCTGAAATGACCTGGAAGAGAAATAAAACTTAAAATCCATCCTACTATTTTCTAAAAGGAATTTTCAGACAAAATCACGTCTACTTTTTTTTTAGATTGGGTTGATCATAGGGCGATGTTAATCTGCAAGATATAGATAAAAGTTACGGTTACACGCACTTCAAATTAAAACTTTTTTTTTTCTATTGTAAATTTTAAAATTATTACAGTAAGAGAAAGTACAATTTTTTACACCTTATGGAGAGAGAAATTACAAAAAGAACTATGAGAATCGGAATTGAATGTAATTTAATTTTTTATGTACATCATAGAATTTATTATTATTTTACTTTCATAATTTAATAATTTGTTCTCTAATTGTAAATAGTAAAAAAAAGTCGGTTAAATCGTAAAAATTTTAAGTGTAGCGAAGTTTTTAATAAGCAATTATAAAATTTAATTTATTCTGATACCAATCAAATTACAGTAACTCACCTAATTAGTAACTTTATGGAACAAATTATTAAGAAAAGGAATGACATTCAAATGCAAAGTACTCAGTACATGAAACGGTTTTTTTTTGAGTAATTATTTAAATGCGTGGCCCGTTTTATTCGTAATACCTGACACTATCTACTCTGTTAAATAAACTTCAAGTATTTAAACATTTTTAAGGAGCAATTAAGGTCATTGTATTGCATTTTCGAGTCACGCTGTTTATTTACTATTCTTTTATTGTATTGATGAGTATGTAGGTAAATGGAGCGATTTATTATTGTTATAAATTTTAATTATACAAAACGAAACTGTTACATTGCCGACTGTCCCTTAGATTAAACTTTAATGAAGCGGGAAATGAGGTCTTATTAGTTGAACTATTATATAATTTTAATTCCACATAAATTATAAAAGGTGATTGCCCCTTCTAAAATTTCTATATGTTTATTTTCGCATCAAAATTGAAATGTAACCTCAACATTTTAAAAATTTGTCCTACTTCCTACTCCTAGTAAAAATGTGAAATAAATTTTAGTTATTGATTTGATGGTAAAACTTTCAGCCTCATTACTAGAAAATAAGTGGCACTTTCTCATAAAATTCTAATTAGTTTTTCATGAACGTAATCTAATTCATACCCTTCATTTTGAGAAGGTTTCTGAATAGATTATACGAGGGAGATCAATAAGTTCGGTAAAAACGGTTTAAGGAAAGGAGTTATAACAAAAACCCCAAAATAGAAGGTCAGTTTTCAAAAATTAAATCAATCCAACCAACCGTTGAATTTTTATTCCATATTTTACAAAATGATATGCTTGAAGTTTACAAGGAATCTTCACGTTCACTAAACACAACTTCCAAGTAGGTACGGCTCTTAAATGCAGGACATGTGTCCTTAGAAGATGATCACCGCACTGGTCGTCCTGCGGATGCAGGTGGTCACGAAAATGTACTCAAACTAAAAGTGGTGGTACTATCCATACAATTCTACAATTTGCTGTCTCCTGAACAGAAGCAATTTCCAGTCAAAACTTCTAGGCAATTTTTAGAAATGCGTGAGGGTGATCCGAGAAAAATTTTAAATAACATGACAGATGATGAGACATAGACAGTGAATAGAAAAGGGAAAACCGCCACCGAAGAAGTTTAAAACTCATCCGACCGCTGGCAAGATTATGGCCACAATTTTTTGGGATGCCGAGGGAATTCTTTTAATTGATTACCTGTGTCGTAAAGAGCGTAAAGATCTACTATGCAGGATTATTACAGAAATTTAAGGAAGCTATCCAACAAAAATGAAAAGGTAAAGTGAAACAAAACTTTTTGCTTCTCTACGACAATGCACCAGTTCACAACTCGCAAGTTTCACAGGCTGCAATTAAGAAGTATGGCTTCGAAGAAATAAATCAGCCATCTTGCAGTCCAGACCTAGCCCCTAGCGATTACTTTCAATTCCCAAATTCCCAAAGCGTCGACCTATGCTGTGGAAAGCTATTTTGCAAGGCAATCGAAACAATTTTTTTCCAGTGGTTTAGTAAATTAATTCAAAGAAGTACCAAAGTGCCTTGAGCTTCAAAGAGATTAAATTTATTTCTTTCAAAATTTTGATTCCTTATACCGTTTTTACCAATCTTATTGATTTTCCCTCCTCGTACCTCGAAGGTTGCTATTGCCTTCCGATGGGAAAATGTCAGAATAAAATTTTTACGTCGCCCGGAATTGAAAACAACAATTACGAATTATGCTGTATTACTTTCCCTACGTCAATTCTAGTTTTAAACTTTAAGGTTGTGAATGCAGCGTCATGGTCAAGGTGCTAATGGGTGCACGATCTTAACAAGGTTTAAATTTTATATATAGGAAGTTCTAAATCTTTGCCCCTGATTTTTTGCAAATTTTCATCAGTTAGTTCCAGAATCACGTTTTAATAATATAATTCGTTCGAGAATTTTATCTTGAGATAATTGTTGTTGATATAATATTTAAGTGCTATACATTAAGCACAAAAAGGCACCAATTTCATGCACCTTCAATATTTTCCTGTGTTTTTTTGGTTACTTTTTGCCCAAGATCACATAAGTATATCACGAGGTGCAATTTTTTTATTGAACTATAATTGTTCCTCTACTTCAAAAGTAGGGCGAAGAAGTATAGTAAAAATTATGGAAAGAAAGTTCGTCAGAACTGTAATCGAGTAGGTAGGTAATAACTGTAATAACGTGAAAGTGTATTTGATAAGGTAATTGCTTTAAAATAGCACAAATTAATGTACGTTTTTTTATTGTAAGTATGCAAAAATATAATTTGCATAATATTTTATTATTAGCAAACGGTTTTCTAGTTGCGAGATGAAAAATTTCGGGGCAACTTTATTAGTAGTAATTAAGCAAATAAAAGTGAAATTGGAATGTTTGCAAAAAAAATTAAATAATTCGGCCGGTGTTGTAAAATATTATTGCAAGTTAGTTACTTTAAACACGCTTTGAAAGTTTATCGTTGTGATTAGCACTGACCAAAAATACTTGCGTAAAGCGAAACAAAGTTAGCCTCAAGGATAAGTCGTAGACTTGCTCTCAGTGTTATGTAAGAAAATTACAGGCTCAAAATATATCACAAGGTGTATGGAGTTTTAGGGGAAACATTTATCCAAAAATGTTGAGAAGAATGGGGGAACCCTGTTAGGATAATTGGCCACATAGAGTTTCCCTTGCCCTTGGAATACTTACAGGTGCCTCTCTATTAGAGAAGTATAATCAGGTAAAATAACCGGGGAATCCCAAATTGGACTAAAAGTTTGGAACCTCATCGAGACTCTTGACGACAGTCGTTATTCTGATATTTTTTATTAAAATACCCCTGAAACCCACTTCAATAAATTTTGATTTTTGGAAGAGTTAAAATGGTAAACATTTTATTTCAGCAGAGTAGTCGTGGGTTCGAATAAATTAAAATTTACAAAATGTTCTAATGTTCTAAATCAACAAGCACTTCTTCAAATCAAACACCAGAATCCTTGAATGAATAAAAATATCCACTAATTTGTTTTGCTTACTACGACAATATTTACTTAGGCAAGAATTTTGCACTAACATGTATTACGATTTTCAATTTAATTAAAATTCAAAATATAAAAAAAACCATTTCAAAACTCAAAAAATTACCTTGTCGTTGGTAGAATTTTCTAAATTACTCATTGCACATTAAAAATTTCACACCAAAAATAAACAAATTTAAAAATGTCCGATCATTATATTATATTTTATATAAAAAAAAATAAGCACCAATAATTAAAAAACTTCACTTAATTCCTTCGATAGCTGATTGGTGTGGTGACACCAATGAGTTTTCTTTGCTTACAAGAGCGAAACTGTTTGGTATGAACATAGCCCCCCTTCTACACAACTTCTTACCTACTAACTGTTGGCTCCATTCAATTTTCCACCTTAATTGATATTTAATTTTGTGCAGTGCATAAAAAATTTAGAAAAAATACTTTTTTCAGCTAAATTTGCACGTCTTCGACTTTCTAAAAATGTTGAAACTGCAAAAATTAAGGACGTGTAACGTAACAATGCATTTTGAACTAACAAAATTTTTTGTCACAATTTATAATGGTACAATCGACGTTTCTCAACAAATTATTTACTTTTGTGTCGCATAGTGGTGTCAAAAATTTATTCAACATAATATAAGTTCATTGTCAAGCCGCCGATTTCCTTATTTAATATTAAATTATTCAAATGTGCGACATCCACGATCTAATACTGGAATAATAAATTTTTGTGTGCGTAATTTATTGTTCGGTAAAAATTGTAATGCTTCTCGTTTAAAATAATAGTTATGTATATTTTACAACACTATAGTATTACATTATGGTACATCCGTGTATGTAGTACCATTATAATTATGTACGTTATGTACATACAATAAAAATGCAATTTTGTAATAATTAACATGCGATTGCGTTAATCCTCATATTTTTTTATTTACAAGGAAAAATTGTCAAGTCAATGGGTGATTATGAGTTAGACCATTTTTACACACCAATAACGCAATCAATAATTTATTAATTTATTTAAAAAATAATCACAACAAGTAATTACTTGGTGGCTAATTTGGGTTTATTCCAAAATAAATTGGTTTACTACAAATCAAAATTTGCATGTAGAAATGTTTTCTAAAATTGTAACAATTTATTGAAAGAATATTTTCAATATCAAATTAAATTGACGTCATTATGATATCTGCCCGACCTTACCAAATTTATTTGATATCTGTCTGCATCAATCCATATAGTCAAGGATTCTAGTATGTACTACGTTGTCTAATTTACCATTTCTATTTAAATTGTGCATTGCTAATTAATTTTAACTACTTGAGAATTATTATTGGTCCGAATAAAAGTTTTCAGATCGTAAAAATATTGAAATTTCCATTTGGATGTTTTCTTCATCTTTGAACTCAATGAACTCGTAGTAATCAAAATGAAATGTTCAATGCATTTTGTTATTACAAAAAACCTTGCATTCTTCTCTTTCTTGTTGTAAGTAATTCAGAAAACTAGTCATTAATGTCTTCCGGAATATGAAAATAAGATAATGCGTCTTATTTGATGATGGTATACGTGACTTACATCAGGTTGAGTGGGAAATATTTGCTAAAAGAAAGAAAAACTTTGATTCTTGTAATTGCTCTTTGCACCCATATATAGATATTTATTATTTATGGTGTCTACAAAATTTGATTTTGATGAATTTGGTACGAATTTGTATATAAACTTGATGATTTCATGAATCACTTTAATTAAGTTTTTGAATGCTAATAAGTTCTGTTGGATTCTCATGTAGGACACCTTAAACTTCACCTTGAAACTGGTAAATTATTAATAAATTGCAATTTTAAATTTTATTTGTTTAGTCTTGCATTCTTAATCACTGAACAGCAAAAAACAGAGCGAGTTTTAAAATATCAACTAAATATTTGACGTCTTGATTAATTAAAATTATTTTAAAAATTAATTAAAATACGTTAAATTTATTATTTTTTATTAAATTATTTATTTATTACTTAGTTGTAATGTATTATTATCGTTCAAAACCAAATCAAAGTATTTCTGAGCGAGGTCAAGCGAGGTTATATTATTAGCGTGCATTAGCGTGACGTTACGTTGATGTTGCTTACAGCGCACCATCGTTAATATTTCTCCCCTATATTATAAAAAAAATAAGAAAAATGCCACTATGTCCTTACGTAGGACGAAGGAATCTGAGAGAGAAAAGAAAAATACAGTATTTATGTAGTATCAGATAGACAAACCCTATGGAAGTTTTGAAAACATCTGATGGAGTTCAAACGGTTATCACCAGAAGGCGTTACCAAATTGGAAAGCGGATGGAATTATTGAAACTCCAATCATGGACGTCTTAAAAATCGGTGACACCAATACAAATGAAGAATTACAATAATAAAGTAATTCATTATGTTTTCAAATTAAGTAACAGCATGTAGCGTCGATTGCTGACACCTTCGCCTCTTAAGTCCGCTGGACAGCTAGCCGCACAGTCCGAGGGCGAACTGGGCCTGAGCTCGTTTAGAATTTGCACGACAGTGCTAGAATACAATCCACCTAGCTGAAAGAAAGAATTGAGATGTTGCGGTTTGGGCGCCGTGGAGGCAATAAAACAAACAAGAGAGGTAAAGGGTGTTTTAGTAACCTCCGAAGGATACAGTTCAGGAAACTCCTGACTCAAATTCACAATTTTATAAACAAATGGTTCACAAATTCCGGACCAGTGGTCCCAAACAGAAGTCTGCCTGAGGGGCCTAATACCTGAAGGGTAAAAAAATGCTATAATTCGGCAACAGACGTTGCCTTTCAAATCGTAATATGGACGGCTGCTCGCAGCTATATCCGGATGCACGACAATGTGGTGAATACGCCAATAGCGTGATAAAAAACCCGGGCGCAAATGGAGAGTGGTTCGGCAGACAAAAAAATACAGCTCTGTACTTACCAGCTGCTCCAGATAAAAGGTGGTTTGAACAAAAAAAGGTTATGTTACATACGCAGGTCAGCGTACCCTGCTAAATCACAAGAGCGTTCCTGACGATTCGGCCTGGCTGTCTTCCCTGCTATATCCAAGCTTGAGGTAAAAAGGCTAAAAAATACAAAGCTGCATATGTTATCGTACACAAACCAACTACCCTGCGTGTCTGTTCTATTAAATGAAATTGCCACGTCAACACGTCGATCAAAAATGCAGGCGATGGTGTTTTTCCCCAGGACCCACGTGCTGGAAATTGACCCTGCGTATTCCAATTGACTTCCGGATTCGTAGGGGCTCTCGAAATAATATTTCCAAAATTTTACCCGTGACTAGGAATTGACTTGCCGGAAGCAGATGTAGTCGGTCACACAAAAGGAATATTCTCTACGACTCTCCTTAAATATATTTGAAATTGAAGTTCTCAGTTTTGATCTCCAAAACGGTGAGCAACTTGACGTGCAGGTAGTAATAAAAAAAACTAATGAATTATTACTAATAATTGCCGTTAAAAATTAATATTATTTTACGAGTCTTTTACAAAAATCGACCATTTTTTGTCTCGTATCTCACGGCTTATCCCTTTTAGTTTTTTATAACTATTCAAGTTATCGCGCGGAACAGCTATATAGGGTATGTCGCAAATAACGTTCACTTTTGAACGTTACAAGCATCTGCTGATTGCCCTTTTAACTATCAAACAAAAGGTGTTTCCAAAACTCTTATACGGTTTTCCGATCTGATACTGTATAGGTAATCAAAGGTTATATGTTCAAAGCTGAGAGTTTCACAAAAATGTTGAGTTTTCCTGGTAAAAAATGCATGACAGAGTAATTTTACTTGGAAGTATTGATTTATCTAAATTATTTTTTAAATTTCAATGAAAATCTTTATCATTAGACTATCCCACGTGATGTAGGATATGGCAGTCAAAACTACATTACCTCTAAGGTTCTAAAGTTGATACTGTAATGTTCCTGAGCCTCACGTTGGGCCGTAAAATAAATATGTAATGTTACTGACCTTTAATTGCCCTTAACGTTGGTACGATAAATAAATATACAATGTTCCCCTTTACTTTACTAATTAAATAATGCTTTCAATAAACTTTGCCCTTACCTGGATGCTTATCCCACAATGATAACTTTTGTGGACAAAATTTTGTAGGTCACCACGGCTAGCTCTTTATTTTATAAAAAAAATCTTTTATTGTTAATAACTTTTCTTGATTGCATTAGCTCATCATTAAAATGAACAAAATTCATAAATTTTTAATATTGATTTATTTGATTTTAAATTGAAAATAACATTTTCATGGCAATTTGATTTTAATGAAAAATTTTCATAAATTTTTATAAATGGTTGTTATGGAAACAATTAAAGTTTTACGCACACGCCTTAAATTTAATGATAACAAAATTTCTTAATTATAAAATAGATTTATGCAAATAAATGTTTATTAATATAAGATTTCTGACCTTTTATTTTGTTCATTAATTCCGCACTGTATAGTTAAAGAATTTAACCTCACTTCCTGATTTCATCATTTCTTCAATTTTACATCGATTGTTGGTCGTTTACCCACAATATCTCCATAAATTATTGTTGTGTTCATCTGATTTAATTTTCGGCAAATCCAACGATATTCACCGCCGTAAATAACATAATTTTAATATAAATTGGTGAGTACCCTGGCAAAATTTTACATTTATCACGTAATATCACTTCTTTTTAGGTTAATCCATTTTCACTTCCCTATTTCGGGTTATTTTAACACTTTTTATTGTAACAACTCTGGAGCAACTAAAATTACGTGTACATCTTCTTGAAATTCTTTTGTTACTAGGTAAAACAAACACGTTACCAAGGATATTATTTTTGTTGCAAATTTCCAACGCCTGTCTGTTTTTATGTTATAAAGTTTTTATTGGCAGGTAAATTAATCGATATTTTCGTCACTTGATTTTTAATTCAAATATTGTTTTTATAGGAACGATCCGCAAATTCGAATATGATGCACTATAATTGTTTAATTTGAAGCGAATAATTATCCGTTCAGTTTATCGCACTAAATTGTGATAAATATTATCGAGAAACCTTTTTTTTTAAGTTTGCATAACACACTAATTACCTAATTTTATAACAAATTTTTAACTAACATAATTTTTAACTAACAACTTATAACTAACAAATAATAATTATTTTTACATGATCTAATTTTAATTTTATTTACGATTTAATCGTTTTTTTCATATTGCCATGATTTCTGTTAATAATTGCACATTTATTTAAATTTTGATTAACAACTTGTTCATCCTTTTAACTTGCTACTGCAGCTAAGCAAAGAACATTACAATACCTATCCAAGAATTGACGCTAAGTAAAGACATACGCTCCACTTTTCTTTCAGTTATTAGTCCAGGATTTCAAAATTCGTATAGTATTCTAAAAGGTACTTCCTCTGCTCAAAGGATTGGCTGATAAATTTCTCACCTTATTACGAGATAATATATAAGAGACTATATATTATATAAGAGAGAATATATAAGAAGTTTAATGTGGGCTTTCCAACATGAAAAGCACACTTTTTTCATTTTGAGTTACTATTAGGAAGATTACATCATGGTTATGTTAATACAAAATTTGTTGGTTTATTATTAAATATTATTTGTTGATAAATATTAAAATAAAACTTTGAAATTTAAAATGAATTTATTAAATAAACAAATATTATTTCATTTTACAGGGAAATGAATTTTTAAGGATTCGTAAGCTTTCCATAAAATAAGATAACCTTCCAATTGTTGATAGAGCTTTGCAGCGTGATTATAAAAGGATGATCAGCTGTGAACATCTTGGGAGGAAGCGGTACAGTGCACGAAAAACATGTGTTTGTGACCATTACTGCAATAAAACAAATAAATTAATAAATTTTCAATAGTATGCATCAATATTTGATATCTTTCTATATTCTATGTTGTAAACTGATAATCGATATAATTATGGAAATTCGATAGCTTTTTCTTCTCCTACTTCATATTATAGGACAACGTCCTGTTTTTTCCATACTGCTTTCGTACTTCTTTAGGGGCTGCTATCCTGTGACGATGACATCCAACTTTTGTTCTATCCCTTATGTGGTCTACCGGAAATTTACGATAGCTTTTTGAATATATTTAATAATGGTACGTGCAGAAAAACAAACTATCGAATATCGAACAAAAAGAACATTTCCTATAATTTTACATGCATGTACTATAAGGGTTATAAAGAACTAATTTTAAGGTTACTTGAGGTTCTTTATCATCAAAAAAACTGTGTTGTGCATGACATTATTCATCAATATCTTCTCGAGGTGCCGAAAATAAATAGTACTTAATAATTGTGAAATTTAAGCAACTTTGAAATTAAAAATAAATTTATTCTAGAAAACAAATTAACACAATGTAATACTTCATACTTCATTTTACAGGAAGACAAATTTTTAAGGATTCATAAGCTTTCCATAGAATAAGATAACATTCGAATTATTCACACGACTTTGCAAAGTGATTATGAAAGGATGATCGGCCTTGAACTTTGAAGGAACCGCCGCTCTGCAGGAGCCAAAGGCCATTACCATAGCTGCAGACAATAATAAAAATATATAACTTATCAATCATCAATCTGTATAATAAAGATATTACAAAGGGCGATTCAATAGGAGGTGTCACTTTGAATTATACAAATAATGCGATTTGATCGTGGAACGTTACACGATCGACGAACGTATAGTTATTGTGAAAATTTGTGAAATTTTGATGATTACCAACGAAACTGTTCTTTTGCATGACATGATTAACCCTTCTTGTTCGTAAAATAACAGTATAATTACTAAAAATGTACCTTTTGGGATTACCCAAGAACATAAAATAAAATAAACGGTACTTACCAGTAGCTGCTGCCGCTTCTGCTCCTTCTTCATTAACTTCAATAAAAGCTTTTTGGACTGCTGTACTAATGTAAAGTGGTGCATCGGAAATTTCAGAAAAATCAGCCACAGCCGGATCAAAAATTTCTCCCATACCCATCTGAAAGAAACAAAAGTTGAACAAAGAATTCAATAAAAGACGAATCCTGAATTTTTACCTGAGTCAAAATTGGTTTCAAATCCATATTAGCTTCCATTTTAAATTTGGGCAAAGAAAGTTGCACTTCAACATAATCCATTGTTTCCGTTAACTTAGACAAATCAACGTTAAGCAAGTTTTTCTCCAAAGCTTCAATCCCATCCACGTCGTTGGGCAAAATCAAAACCATGCTCACGTCTTTGTTATCATAAGGTATTTCTATCATCTTGGCATTTAAATATGCAACTTCGCGATATTTATACTTCTTGGTGATATGCATCATCTGGCAATTCACTTTATTCTGTTTAGTAACGTAAAATGGTTCGGTTTTCGTATTATATTTTATAAATTGATTCGCCCAATTTCCTTTGAAATAAACTGCGTTGACTAAAACGAGACGCGTGAACCCGTCCAAATAATGTGGCAGAATCAAATCCTTAATCTTCGAATTTGTTTTATCTTCCACCCATTGGTTAATAATCGCAGCGGCTGCTTTATTTGCACCAAAATTGACTGATTGGACTTCGGATAAAAATAAATCAGAAGCTACCTGCTTGAATGCTGTCTTCAGTGGAAACTGATCCTTGATGAATATTTTGTTAGCTACGTGAAGGGTCACATTTTTAATGTTATTAAGGGTGCTTATAATACCATTGTAGCCCTTAGCAGTGGATAATTTATCAGGTACGTTGAGGCCGCTAGCCAAACTTTGAGCAGTTGTTCCAGATGCGCCTTGGTAAATCATAGACAAAACGGTATGGACACTTAAAGGCGAGAAAAAAATATTTTCGCCTGGTTTTTCTTTCACTAAAATCTCGTAGAACTTGTTGGCGAATTGAACACTATCAGTTGTTATTTTCGGGCTTGTAAAAGCTGCCATCATGTCGGAAAAATTTGAATCGGTAAAAGCCATTGGTACTGGTACGAAACGTGTGCTGTTATACGAAGATTCAAA
Source organism: Podabrus alpinus (assembly GCA_932274525.1). Lineage (NCBI taxonomy): Eukaryota > Metazoa > Arthropoda > Insecta > Coleoptera > Cantharidae > Podabrus > Podabrus alpinus. The sequence goes on from OW026451.1 coordinate 5,732,651, forward strand.
ACACCACTAAGGAAATACTTGACGTGAATGTGATTTTTAAGGACTTGGATTACACAATATTTGAAATATGGTGCATTAACTGCGACGTTGGTATACCAAACTTGTATCCAAACAAAGTATAACTCCCATTGAATTATATTATGCAATGTTAGATACAGGCTACGTCGCAATAATTTGACTCTCCAGTCAAACTGTATTATATAAATTGCACAACATTGTGTATCATAAAATTAGAATGTTTACTGTTCTAATATATTATTGTGCAATGTATAGTTTGACTCTTTTGACTACTTAGAAACAGTTTCTATAAATTTTATGTTACATACTGTTGTGCAATTTATACATAGTTTGACTGAAGAGTCATTGAGCTCTTATAATTTTTAAACTCAAATCGATTGAATATGTACAGAAAAATTATAACTCACCACAGAAATATTAGAAGAACGATGCTGATCTGAAAAATATGTTCCGCAATCAGGATTCGAACCCTGGCGAATTGTGAATAGGCAATTAATTTTATCTTCCACCAAACTTCTATATTTCGTATTTAATTCCAAGATCGTTACATACTAATAAATTTATTTTTAATTCTTCTACATTATGTGTTGTACGTTCATCTCCAGGAAGGCTTTGCTAGGTAGCTTACAACTCGATGGTTGATCATTGCGTTTCGAGGGGGAGACGCTCAGATTAAACATTTACTTAACCCGGATAAGTACCTTAACATTAGTAGTCAACGCACTTAAAGCCATGACCGTCTCAATTCAAGGTTTACATGATTGTTTAAAAATCAACCTTCAAATTATCGAACGCGAACGAGTATTTACCGAATGTTATAGACAACAGTGGCGTATCTACAGGTTTGGGGCTTTAGTTTGAGATTTACCGCATTTTCACGTAGTCTGTCCACCACTGCACGATTCAGAAATATTTTTTCAAAAATACCCCACGATTAGGGGTTTGAGATTTCATAGAAGCTGAAACAAAATTATTCAGTACAATAGATTTTAACATTAAAATTTAAACTGAAAAAATTCTATTTCAAAAATTCTGAATTGGATAAATCTTGACTGTTTTAATTTCACCATATTAGAGATGAAAAACAGCCCCCAATAAGGTGAATTTATGCGGGTTTAACCACATCCTCTGAATAATAATCTTGTTTTAACAAAATGAACCAAAATATATTCTCCAAAATCTTAAAAGCACTCCTTATTGAATGAAACATCAAAATCTCAAGCTAGACTACAAAAGATTCAAATAAATACCAAGATACGTACAAAAATCCCCTCGCCCCCAAAAGAAGTAAATACAAAAACTGTTTTCACAAGTTATATTTTAAAATTGTAAATCAACTAAAAAAATTGATGTGATAATATTGTAAAACACACAAATAATACTCAAATACAAAAATAAAATCTTGATTAATCAATCAAGAAACTTTCTTCCAACGAGGGATACGTACGAGGCTCCATGTTGAAACTAAAAAAAAAACGTTGGTAATATTTAAAATTATCCCTTTAATTTTAACTTACGCTTTAAATTCATTTGCAATCTCTTCGACCTTAGAAGGATCACACACGATTGCAGTTTTCACTTTGGTAGGATCAATAAGAGCTTCAAAATACTTATGACCAACTTTATTGAGGTCTTCCAACGAAACCTCATTGACTAATCGCAAAAGGGTCTTGTTGTACTTGTAATCGACGCCATGGAAATAGGATGACAAAGAGCACAAGCTTACACTTGCAACAGATTGTTCATCCGTTATAAATTCGTATATTAAGGAACTCTTGGCCGATTCCAAAAGAGTTTGATCCCAGGTTTCGTTAAGAATTTGTTGGGCAATGATTTCGTGGGTTTCTTTGTAGGCACCGACAACATTGGTGGCTCTTGAAAAAGACAGATACAGGAGACCCTCGTTAACTTTCAGTGCAATGGAATAACCATAGGCAAAACCTTTTCCACGTATTTGTTTCCAAAGTGGACCCTAAAATTTTAGATGGTTTGTTAGCTGAAATATATTAAACTTTTTGTTGCTCACCTCAGCTTGGATTAAATACTGGGCGTAGACTAAAATAGCTGGCATGTCTGGATTATCGTAGGTGTTAATACAGGGGGTTGTTTGTATAAACTCTGAGGAATCCAAGCAGCCCATACCGACCACACATAATGACAAGGAGCTATCACCTGGTGGGGTTAACAGCTGCCAATCTGGTGTGACGTGTAAACTGTAAAAAATAAAGTTGTGGTAGGAAGGGATCCACCTAAAAATATTACTTACCCTTTTTGATTTCCTATCAAATTAAGGTCTGGAGGTAAAAACTTGTTGATAACAGCTGGCAGGTCGATTTCCAAAGTATCCAAATTAGCTGCACAGTATAAAGTTACATTCGAAGGATCTGTTATGATCGATCTTATATCTTCAAGCTCTCGAATCACTTCGTCACATTTATCACTGTCCAACTTCTCAAGAAGGTTTGTTAGGAACTTGTGTTGTTTTAAAACATTTGTGATGTATTGGTTGCTAGCTAAAAGGAAAAGTGTGATGTTTCTGCTATAAATGCAAGTTTATAACCAACTTACCAGGTAAAAATCGCATTGCCTTCATTAGCTGGCGAACCATACCCCGTCCTGAGCGTTTCAAAAGAGGAACATTGTTTGCCATTTTGGACGCAATAATTTTTAGGCGTTCGGGAGTGAATTTGGTCTGGTAGAGCAATTCCCTTAGCCAAGAGATGCCAAGGTTTAGTTTTTGTTGTTCTACTTGGATGGTGATTGTAAGAGTGTGGGCAAATTTGCCACATACAAAGTCACTCGGTGTGGAACCTCCAAAACCAATATCTACATTTGTCGATATTGTGTCGTTTTGCAACTGAGTTACAACTTCTTCGTGCGGAATTAGAACGCCCTCTCGGTAGATGGGCGCTTCAAACAACGCTTCCAAGAGAAGAGGCAAATAAAAGCGTTTTTCTGGATCGATGGATGAACTGTCTAATAAGGCTACCAACTGCAAGTTTTAAAAAATGAAAGATGTGTAGTATTGCGATAAAAAAACTCACGTAAACAAAGCTGGTGTTGATGTGATCACAGTAAGTGAAAACAGAAGTGTCGGATAAATTAATTCGGCTTTTATCCTCTGAACTTGAACTGTATCGACTAATCGAGTGGTAATTTATGTGATCTATACCTGGAATAGACACACAAGTTAGCAATTCTGGTGGTGGAATTCTGTTGTTATGTTCGATGGCGTCATCCAAAATTTTTTCCTGCTTCAATAAACCATCGGTGGTCAATTGTTCGATTTGAGCATCCACTCTTCCCTTTTCTTCGGTTGCCATCTGAGCTTGTTCCTCACAACTTGCCTCTGCTTGGATAGAAATAACGGTGTTGTTTACAAACCATTTTGAAAGGAGATCCACCCAAAAAGTTTTTGGTTCGTTCAATAACTTATCCAAATTATCCAATGGGTTCATTCTATGCTGCAACTAAAATGATTTCATTATAGTTATTGTTTTCATTTCACAGAACAATTTACATCATCCTTGGTGTTTCCATACAACATGTGACCTATAATTAAGTCTGCTATGGCGGAATGAGGATATTCTTCCAGTTTGCTCAGGTTTTTCAATTTCTGCCTATTTATAATTGACTGAATTCGTTCCAAATCGATGTCCCCTGCATCTACTAGAGCCTTAAGCACCTCCGTCAATTTTGGCTTCACTTCATTTAACTTTGGTTTAGGAACATTATCAAAAGACACATAAAAGCAAGTTTCTGAATTTTCAAGTAGACCATAGGATACCTAAAAATGTAATCGTATATTTTTTGAATTTCACACGAGATTCTAAATTTACTTCACTGGCATAGGGATCTTCAATTTCAACAAATTGTTTTTGAAGTGGTGCAATGGATAAGTCCGTTAAGTACGTCATTAAAATGGAACAGGCACTTAAACCATACACATCTTTAACAGCAGATGGTCCCCTCCAAGCAACAGCGACCATACCGTGGCTTTCATCGTCAGCTGGATATTTTATATGTAGATGTTGTGATTCCTCAACGGCTGGACAAGGATTTTGCCACGGTTTGGTGAATGGGCCTCTGTCTCCCTAAAGGAAAAATTTTAAATGTAAAATATTTTGATGGATTTAAAAAAAAATGCTAGTGAGCTGTGTGTGCTAGAACAGATGTGTTGATAGTATGATTAGGTTATCTGGTTATCAGTGTACCCTACCTGATTATAGCCCGAAATGAAACTAATTCCAAACTCAATATACTTTAGAAGCATTTTAAATATTGTAAATTGGAGTGGTATTTGAAACAGTCAAATAAATATATTTAAAAATATAGGTTTATATAAGAAAGTATTAAATTTTTAAATAATTTGTATTGTACAAAAACTTGCCCAATAATAAATACTTTATTGCAAAAACTTAGGTTCAAAATTAAGATTTTGATGAATTTATTTCGGCAAGAGGACGTATTGTCCAACCGCGATTTGCAAATTTACCTATCCGTTTTCGGATAGTTTAAGGTTTTTAAAAGGCAATGAAAACACCAAAAGTGGTGGATAAATGAAAAACTAATAGAGAAAATCGACTTTGAAGTTCGCAAAAAATCACAATTCGCCGACGCGCGGGGCGGAGTTTAGCGGGATCTCACCCATTTTGTTGACGGTACGTGCAATTCAATATACTCTTACACTTAGCGGTTTCCGCACCGGCAGAAGCAACACGTCTCCCGTACCTGTAACATCGACGAAAGGTTACTGTTTTGTCATTATTTTTTTTACGCGATTTTTTGGGGGTTAAACGTAAAAGGGAACCGCAGCATACCGCAACTATACTTTTAAATGCTAAATCCAGGATTTCTATGATCCCGATTTTTTTTATCCCGGTTTTCTTGATGGATGGCGCCTTCAAGTATGTTTAGCTTTTGCCGCGTAGCGGCGTACGCCATGAAAATCCGGGCGGAGCTGCGGAGTAGCGCAGGCTCTGGTTTTTCGATGGCGAACAACCGCGACAAGTCTCGAATCCACCCCAAACATTTAATAGAGACCTCATTCTTACAATATTTGTGGTTCTGAAAAGAACCTTTTTTTTATCAATGCGACGACAGAATGTACGGTTACACCTCTAAATTTTCATTCATTTCCTCCAAAAAGTTCAAGAGCGACATCGGCACGTCTTCTAATGACCCCACCCAATCACCCATATTTATATGCTCGGTTCGGGGGCGCGGCCTAATTTCCACGCAAAATTAGGCCGACACCCTATCACACAGAGGCACAACGAATTTAATTAAATTATGGTAGTTTTTTCAAATGTAACCTCCGAAATCCGAAATCATGAACTGTATTGTGGTGTGTCTGGCTTAGCCGTACAACCTTCTAATGGCTGGTGCGCCACGCACCTTATTTGTTTGTGAATACAGGGTTGGGTTTTGACACCCCCCCTGTACCCGAGATCCGCCGAAGGTCGAAGTTGGGTTTTACCCCCCCCTTCGATGCTCGACGAAAATGGCAGAATTTATTCATAGATAGGGCTTAAATACGCAGTCTCTGTCCGTAAAGCTGGTAATGCTAATCTGACGTCGCTAAAGACCCAAAAATGACAGGGTATGCAAGCGAATTAAAATAGGAAAGAATGGCAAAATTTCGCGTATGAGTGGCAAAGTCGAGAACCCTTCGGCCGGAATTTCCGTTTCGGAGGAGTGTCAGGCCTAACTGCTTCCCAGGGGGGGAGTTACCCCCCCCCCCTGTGTGGAGCCTGAGCCTGCGTGCTAGCTCCGTGAAAGCCGCCGGAGATCGAAGTCTCCCGCATACATCCACCCTTCATTCCGTATCGTACGCCCGTAAAACGAGCAGGAAAACCCGCCACCAACCGGGACCTGCAAGAGATACCTGGAAGAGAGAGCCTGAAAAAGAAACACAGAAAGAGGTTCTTAGCGAGCTAAGAGTCCCCGTATGGCCTGCGGTACTGCATTTCCCGCATATCGCGGACCTTGTGGTCGCGAGATCCCAGAAGTGCTTTATTTAGGCAACGCTAAAGCACGGGTGGCTTCGGTGCGATAATCGCCTTGGGCCTCTTATACCTCAGAAAATCGTCAAGTTGGTAGTTACCAAGCCCGTTGATAAGTGGGTTTTCGGAGGTGGCCAAGCGATCGTAGAAGTTACCCGTCAGGTGACGGATAAAGTCGTCGATTGATTCCACGCCTGTGTCCTCCCGAATTATAGCGTTTGAGACTAGTTTTGGAGCCTTCAAAATTCGTCTCAGTGCTACGCTTTGAGTTCCACGGAGTTTTCTCAGGTGAGAATCGGCAGCGTAGCCCCAAGCCTCGCACGCGTATGTCATTACGGGTCTGACGCACGCTTTATACAAATGAATCTTTGATTTTAGAGAGCACTTGCTTTTACCTTGAAGAAATGGGTTGAGCTGTTTTAGAGCTCCTCTGGCTTTGTTTCTTATTTCCGTTATTATGTTGGCACCACCGTAGCCCCTTGTCAAGCTTCACCCCTAAATATTTGGAAGTGTCGCTCCAAGGGATTTCGGTGTCATACATCCGGAGACATGAAGTTGGGAGTTTTGAATGTTTCGAGGGTAAGATCCGTTTCTTGTGTCTGGTAAAAAAGGTTGCAGTGCTCTTGCTAGGGTTTACCCCTATGCGCCAAGTACTGAACCATTTTTCCAGGTTTTCTAAGTGTCGTTGAAGACGATTAATTATGAGAGTGGGACTATGCGAACTCGAAAACACCGCCGTATCGTCCGCGTATAGCGCTACTTCGACCCTATTATCGCCCCCCCCCTGTTCGCACATGGAACGTCGTGAATAAAGATGGAGAAGAGCCTGGGAGAGAGGATGCTCCCTTGGGGGACCCCCGCTGTGATGCACTTTAAAGTGGAGCGGGTGTCCTCGAGTTTCACTCGAAACTTCCGGTCCCTCAGGAACGACTCCATCAGTAGCACTATTTCCGCTCGAATTCCAGCTTCCAGCATTTTGAATAGCAGGCCCTGGTGCCATACTTTATCGAATGCCTTGGCGACATCTAGGAACACAGCCCCCGTAGGCTGCTTTTTGTTCCAGTTAAGCGTGATATGTTCCGCGAGCCTTACCACCTGGTGCACGGTTGAATGGCCTGGTCGAAAACCAAATTGGGGGGTTTATATACAGCTGTTAGATGCAACCATCCGTTGTTCAGCGTAGAAATGTTGACGGAGGTTGCTTCTAAGTTCTGTAGCGGCGGAACTGACCTTTCGTGGTGTTCAATGCAAGATTTGACATAGACCGCGGTGCCGCCCTTCCGGCCCCACAATGATCCCTTTTTATGTTAAAGTTAATGCCTTTTTTGATCTAACTATCAAGCCTAATAGGAAATTTTCGATTTTGGGTTGGATGCTTCACCACAGACCCTTTATTTAAGGGGTTATCCTACTGTTACGCAGGGACGTGCCCATGGGGGGGGGATGGGGGGGCAGCTTCCCCCCCAATATTTTAGAAAGTTGGCAAAATCACCTAAAAGTTGGTGAAGTTGGCAAAAGCCAATGTAAAAATTTTATCAACTCAAAACAATTTCAAGTAATAAAAAAATAATATGCCTATTTCTCCAACCGTACTGTACAAAATAACGTGTTTAGTTATACTTTGTAACAATTTTAGTTTTATATTTTGTAACTAAACACGTTATTTTAGTTACACAATGTTACTAATTTTAAAATCTATATATATATAAAAATGCTCCTAAACCGTTTGACCGATCGGAACCAAATTTGGCACAGTTATTATGTAGGTCCCTGCGCATGTTTTTGTATTGAAATAGTGCAAAAATTCGAAAAGGAAAGGAAAGTTGATTTTGAGTAGCCTGCCTTCCTTTAAGGAATCTCGATAATCCATTCATGCGCGTCCCTATGGGACGCGCATGAATGGATTATCGAGATTCCTTAAAGGAAGGCAGGCTACTCAAAATCAACTTCAAAATAATAATGAATGCTGTCAAACTGTCAACCGATCGACAATGCAAATACGCGTGCACGTGCTTTACGTTTCTATTTGACCATTTTTAACCAAATTTGGTGTAGAAGTTATTTACAACGCTACGAAAAACATAGGCTACTTTAGAACTTTGGAGTGAGGCCGAAGGCCGAACAACCACGATCTACACGTATGCCTGCGATATCCTTGAGTGAGGCCGAAGGCCGAACAACCACATCCGACAATGTCTAGATATCTAAAGGCGGCCGGTAGGCCGACTGTGCCAGCTAGTAATTAAATAATGCGTAAAAGTTTTGCTTAGTTGTTGAAACCAACATTCAATGTAAAATGTAATAATAAATTTTAATTTAAGTATTCATAATTATTTTATTTAGGGCCGCGATTATAAAAGACAAATATTTGTCCTAAAAGTTGTAAAATTCCTCAAAAATTGCTTTACTACAACACGGTTTTGCTATAAATATAAATTTTTAAACAACAAAACACGTGTTTGCAGGGCCGGGCCGGCCTGAAAATATTGAATATTTTTTAAAATAAAACGTTTTTATTTTTTTTAAGTTTAAGAATTTTTAATAGGGATTAATAGGGAAAATTATATTTTTATTATTTATAAAATGATCTATTTTTATGTCCCAATTTATACCCAATGTACAGCGGCGGTTTGTCAATGGAGGCAAGGGAGGCTTAGCCTCCTCTCAAATTGTTGGACGGACTTGCTATTTATATTTCGTTTTAAATTAGTATTTTTTCCAATTTTTAATTTTTTTTGAATTTGTTTAAAACAAAATTTAATTTAATAATGAAATTAGCTTAAGAACTTGGCTTACGCTTGAAATAAATTCGAAATAGTACCTACATATCCAGAGGCTAGCCTTTCTTTATATTATTACTTGATTAGCACAGAGTTAGGCAACCCAGAATACGGTATAAATCTTTACTCTTTCTTATAAATCTTTTACGTTCGAGATACCTACGTCATAGAGGCTACTGCTTAGTAAGATCTATGATTAAAATGAGCGACTAATAGATGAATTGTAAGTAATAAGCTTGTAACATAAGCGCATACTATTATGTGTTATTTTACTACATGCATGAATATAATTATTTTTCATGCTTTGGAGGCTGCCCTCATTATGCGTGGGTGTATTATCAAATGCACCTGCAAACCTTTGCATTATCATGCATATGTTCTAAATTTAATATAAATCACTTGTATGTGAACTTCTAAAAGTGTGCTACATTTTTCAAGTTTGTGACCAAAATACAGGTTTTTTTTTAAATTTTATTATTGAGACTATTTTTAAATTGGTTATTATTTTTAATTAGTTATTATTATGGATAGATTATGCGAAATCAAACAATGCGATGATATTGTACATCCCAAGTAACACGAATGTTGATTTTGTGCCGGTATATCATTGAAGAATGAATAATATGTACATATTTTTTCATAACTGAAAATTATGTACCGAAAAGATACCGAAGTGGTACATAATTTTTAATTCATATCTACACTGTACTATTTATGTGCAGTATCAATGTATACATTTTCATTGCGTTTGTTTAAAGTAAATTTCGATGCATAATATGCACATAGCATTTATTAACTAAAAAATATTTAATTTTAGTTACGAGTTTCAATGCATACAGTTTCGTTGCGTTTGTTTGAAGTAAATTTCGATGCATAATATGCACATAGCATTTTTTAACTAAAAAATATTTAATTTTATTTAAGAGTTTCAATGCATACATTTTCGTTGCGTTTGTTTGAAGTAAATTTCGATGCATAATATGCACACAGCATTTATTAACTAAAAAATATTTAATTTTAGTTACGAGTTTCAATGCATACAGTTTAGTTGCGTTTGTTTGAAGTAAATTTCGATGCATAATATGCACATAGCATTTTTTAACCAAAAAATATTTAATTTTAGTTACGAGTTTCAATGCATACATTTTCGTTGCGTTTGTTTGAAGTAAATTTCGATGCATAATATGCACATAGCATTTTTTAACTAAAAAATATTTAATTTTATTTAAGAGTTTCAATTCATACATTTTCGTTGCGTTTGTTTGAAGTAAATTTCGATGCATAATATGCACATAGCATTTTTTAACTAAAAAATATTTAATTTTAGTTACGAGTTTCAATGCATACATTTTCGTTGCGTTTGTTTGAAGTAAATTTCGATGCATAATATGCACACAGCATTTATTAACTAAAAAATATTTAATTTTAGTTACGATTTTCAATGCATACATTTTCGTTGCGTTTGTTTGAAGTAAATTTCGATGCATAATATGCAGATAGCATTTATTAACTAAAAAATATTTAATTTTCGTTACGAGTTTCAATGCATACATTTTCGTTGCGTTTGTTTGAAGTAAATTTCGATGCATAATATGCACATAGCATTTATTAACTACAAAATATTTAATTTTAGTTACGAGTTTCAATGCATACATTTTCATAGCGTTTTTTTGAAGTAAGTAAATTTTTGAAGTATCTACATGTGCAGGAGTGAAGGCCATTAAACAACAGGGGGTTTGCACAATAACATCCCTTTTTAGTTTTTAGTATTGTCATAGAATTGTTAAATGTAAAATGACCTGCCTAAATTTATATTATACTTCTATTTACTTCGACATTTCCACTTTCCTAATTTATATAATAGCTGGATTTAACTATCTTATTAATCATTATTATTTATCATTTTGGTTTTTAATTACAATATACTTATTTAATTTTACCTAATTTTAAATTAAATTTGTGCAAAAATACCTAATATAACCTTTAAGATTGTTTGTAATTTGCCTGCAAATAAAGTAACATAGTTACGACAGAATCGATGCATCAGAATTTAAATTATTAATAAATTAAAGCTCAAATAAAGAAATATACCGATTAATTATTTTATTATTTAATAACTCGAATAAAAATATCTACGAATATAATTGAAATTTTTGTAACTAAAAAAGAATACTTTTATTATCTTTATTATTTTACATTACTTTTATGTTTACTGGAAAATAATAATTAATGACTAATAGAGTATTTATTATTGTGCCGTTTCATCAAATTTATGAAAAATTTGCTTTACGAAAAATACGGCTTTTGTACTAATTATTTAATTTAAAAATGTTTCAAATTCATTAATAAATAAATGTAATATTAATTATAACAAATTTATAATAATTTTGATGTTGAAATAATATAATTGTTATAGTAGACCGAATATGTATTTAAACCATGTTTCCTCTAAAAGGTTGTATGCAGGCTAGAAACACATGCTCAAATTGCTTTAAAAATTGAAAGGGTCATAAAACTTTATAGTCATCTGAAAATGGACACAATTGTAAAACCGTAACAAAAATTCAAGGTCTGATGAGAGTAACGATGAGTAACTGCTTAAGCAGTTTACATTTCATAATAAAAGGAACTTGCAGTTTGTAAAAACCACATTTCGCGTTTTTTGTAGTTACGTATTTTGAAAAAAATTCTTTCACATCACAAATGATGTTAAATTGATGAGATTGCGACATACATTTAAAAGCAATGTTAAAACATAATATATTTGATTCTACGAATAATAAATGCTTATTACTACCCTTATTAGATTCGAAATCTAAATTTTTCTGTATACCTTCGTGTAATTATAAAAAATAGCGTATTTTATTTTGTTGTATTTTTTAATATTTGTGTAAATAAATAAATATTTTATTCAATTCTGTGGAATTTATTGCGATATCAACGCACTGTAATATTTTAAAGTAAAGCTGTAAAACTTGAAATATTCAATAAGTAATGTTTGAAACTAAGCGCCCCGGATAACTTGGTGCTTAGCAGCCGGACTCCCAAGCAGAAATTCCAGGATCGAATCCCACATCGGCAGTTAGTAGGTAAAAAAAAAGTAAGTAAAATTTGTATAATTTAATGACAAATTTTCAGATCCTAGCATTGCAAACAAATGGAATCAAGAATAATATTATAAGGCAGGCAGGCTTATTTATATGTCAATTTAGTATTAATAATGTAATAATAAAACATAACAATAAATAATTGACTGTAAAAAGTTTCAAATCTAAATAAAAATTACATTTATTTTTAATTATTATTAATAATTATAAAATTTTACTAAATGCTTATAATTTATAATTAATTAAAAATAATTTTTTTATATTAATATTTATTACGTTTGGTACATAAATTATTAGTGCCGTATCGGCACCTAAATTTTACGTATTGAGACGTATTGAAACGTCATCGAAAAAAACGTCACAATACCGTAACGAAAATATGGGCAAATCAATGCCGTTTAGTTAAGAAATCGTTACGAAAATTTATTCAAACGATGCATATAATACTGAAACGGAAAAATCAATGCCTTTTAGTTATGAAAATTCATGTAACGCACATGTACATAATCCATGAATAAAATACCGTAACCCGTAACGGAAAAATCAATGCCGATTAGTTAAGAAATCGTTGCGAAAAATTATTTAGCGAATATGTACATAAACTATACATATAATACCGTAACGACAAAGTGGGCAAATCAATGCAATATCGTCACGGAAAAATATGTACAGAATATGTGCATTTCTGACGGTCTTGTGTTGCTTGGGATTGGCTAGTACATAATAATTTTAGTTCATTAAGCTATGATAACAAAGTTTATATTGCAAATATTGTAATGAAACCCCGTCCAAATTCTATTACACTTAAATACACGGATAAAAGGCAAAATCGGGGTTTTAACACTGAATGGTACAATAAATGTGCTTGGTTAACAGGTTCTGTTAAACAAGAAAAGTTGTATTGTTGGCCGTGTTTACTTTTTTCAGCGGATAATTCAGTTTGGTCAAAAATCGGGTTTTCCGATATGAAAAATTTATCTCGTTGTATTGAACGTCATACAAAATCAAAAGAACATATTTCTTCGTCGTGTAAAATTAAATTATTTGGAAAAGAAAATATAGCAACTGCATTAAACAGCGAACGTCTAAATTCGATTTCATTATATAATGATCAGGTTAGGGAAAATCGAAATAATTTAAAAAGATTAATTGACTTGACAATATTTTTGGCATCCCAAGATTTGGCTTTCCGTGGTCATGATGAAACAGCAACATCGGTTAATCGGGGAAATTATAAAGAATTAATTGCGCTATTTAGTAAATATGATCAAAATTTTAATAAATTTGTAAGTGGTAATATTTTTTCCGGGACGTCAAAAACAATTCAAAATGACTTGATAGATTGCGTGTCATTTATTTTAAATGAACACATAGATGCAGAAATAAAAAATTCTCAATTTTTCTCGTGGCAAGTAGATGAAACGACGGACATTTCTTGCGTTTCGCAACTTTCAATTGTAGCTCGGTACGTTACAAACGGCCAAGTCGTAGAAAGATTTTTAGGTTTCTATGATGTTTCTTCAGGTCGGACCGCGGAAGATTTGTTTAATTTTTTAATCTCTCGTTGCGACAAATATGATTTTAAAAATAAATTAATAGCTCAAACATATGATGGCGCAGCAGTTATGGCAAGTCATTTAAACGGTTTACAAAGCAAAATTAAATCGATTGCACCTCAAGCACTTTTTACGCACTGCTATGCTCACGCGTTAAATTTAGTTTTGAGTAAGGCATGTAATTCGAATAAAGATTCCCGAATTTTTTTTTCAAATTTGAACGGATTTTCCACATTTTTTTCAAAATCGACCAAACAGACGAATGTTTTAAATGAAATTTGTGGCAGTAAATTACCGACAAACGTTGCTACACGTTGGAATTTTACCTCGCGAGCAGTATTTACAGTGCAATTAAGAAAACAACAATTAATTGACGTATTTAATTTTATAATCGACAGCGATGATTTTAAAAACGACTCTCAAACTATTAGAGAAGCGGTAGGTTTAAGACAATATTTAAATGAATCAAAATTTAGCTTATTATTAGAAACTTTTAAATTAATTTTTGAACAGACAGACGTAGTATTTTCAATTTTACAAAGTAAACTAACCGATATTAATTTCGCCAAATGTCGTTTAACAAAATTAATCGAAACTCTGCACAGATACCGTAGTGATGATTTGTATTTTGACAACATATTTAACAGTTTAGAATTAAATTGCGAGCCGGCTCAGAAAAAACGAAAAACGACATTTGATTTACCAGATATGCGTCAAAGTTATAAACAAATTTTTGCGGAAATTTTGGATACGGTTATCGTGCAAATTGAAGTTAGATTTGCAGACTTACATAAATTAAAATTTTTTGATCTATTAACATTTGCTAAATTTTCGGATTATAGGAAAAACTTTCCTCAAAATTTATTAGATAGTCTATTAGAGCAGTATCCATTTTTTGATCAAATCCAACTCAAAAATGAATTATCGGTAGCATATAATGACCCCGAAATGTTTGGACAATGTAGGACTCCATCAGAGATATTAAATTTTACTTTCAAAAATGATTTACACAGTTGTATGCCTGAATTTTATAAACTTTTATGTGTGGTCGTCACCATACCGGTAACATCGGCTTCGGTTGAAAGAAGTTTTTCCACACTAAAACGTATTAAAACTTACACTCGTAATACGATGAACCAAAATCGGTTAAGTAACGTCGCGGTAATGTCTATTGAAAAGGAATTCGTTACCTTATTGTCTCGAAATAATGAATTCTACGAGAATATCATCGATCACTTCGCGAATACTAAAAATCGCCGTATACCTCTTACGTTTAAAGCTTCATAAATTTCGAATGACTTAAAATAATATTAATCTTTATATTGTACAGCATTTTTTCCAAAAAACACTCTGCACTCATCGAACAATTTTTTCCATTGTACACAGTACTGAAGATAGCCAACGGGCTCGAAACACGTGTCTACCGCAGATTAAATAATATTTTATTAAAATTTTTTGTAAGTTTTATTTTATAAGGTAGTTAAGCTGTAATATTAGCCTCCTCAAATGCAAAAGTCACGAGCCGCCGCTGCCAATGTATTACTTACAAAAAATTGGCAATTTTTAATTGATTCAGTTGGCAAATTGAGGATTGCTCCCCCCTGAAAAAAGTTGGTTCAGCACGTCCCTACTGTTACGAACCATAAAACAGTGTAAATTTTGAGAATTAATTCCGGAAAAACTATAAATGCGATTTTATTGATTTTTTAGGTATTGATTGATATCAATCTTACTAATTTTAAAAAATATAAAATTTTAGAAACGAAATATTCATAATTGTAGGAATTCCGTGACTTGGCAGACCAAGATTTTTGTCTATTTTCGTTTCAGTCGATGTTGATTTTTTCCCTTTTGTTAATTTTTCAAAGCAAAATTAATCCCACTTATAAAAACTCAAACCAAAGCAATTCATGGTAATTTTAACCTGGGAAGACTAATTATTGAAGGGTTCGATGTCTAATATGACCGCCCTAATTGGGAAGGCAAAAAGAACAAATCCAGTTTTAGGTCTATTTATTAGCCTATTGACCAATAGACCTAATTTGAGAGATAATGTTGCTGGATGTATCCTCAAAAAAAAAGAATAAAATTTTTTTTAAATACCTTAGCCAAGATTTTCTTCTCGATGGGTATCAAAGCCTTAAAAACATCTTCGGGTTTGATCTGACCAGTGATGATCAACTTCAAATTTTCAGGTCTATAGAAACCCTTGTGATAATTTCGCACCTTTTCGTTGGTAGTCGATTCCCTCAGGTTCTTCATTATTCCTCCGGTATTTGAAGAGTACCCACAATGACCAGGATAAATAGCACGTTGCATTGCCAAATGCATTCGTGATTCACCTGAATTTTCGCAACCCTGCATCTCACAATAAACCACACCGGCATCATCACCACTTTTGGTTATGTGGTGTACCTCCGTTATAAAAGCCTCGTCGGTTAACGTTGGATATAAAATGTGATCTACATAAATTGGCATCAAAGACAGGAAACCTTCATATCCTGCAGTTTCCATGGTATAACAAGTGTGATCCACATCAGTCCAAGCATTTGTACCGGAAGCCAAACATCTGTTTGCTAGCAAATCTAGCACTCCTTTGTACGGGTACTCTTCGCTGGCCATAAAAATGAGATGCTCGAGGGTGTGGGGCAATCCATCATCGTCGAACGCCTCGGTTGCTAGAATATTATTTTGTTAGGAATATTTTAAAATAAGAAATTTGTTGAATACACACCTAAACAAAAGAAGCCGTTAACAACAGGACCGTCCACTTCGGCTATAACCACGGTTAGTCCTGTATCCTTCGATATAAACTCATGAACCGGTATTTTGTTGTAAGCCTTCACAGTGTAGACATGTTCAAATGAACCCACACTCGATACACTATTTGTATTCGATGGCATATTTCTAAATATTTCGAAAAATATTTAGGAAGACGGTTAAATAATTTGTAGCAATTACAAATTAGGGCGTAAAACTTTTATGTTCACTGATTCAACTTATCGAATCACTAATCTTGCCGAAAAACTCAATAACAGATAAGTGCTGATTAGTTGAAATTTGAAAAGTCACAATGACAGCTCACCGTCACCCACGTTGCCAAACTTAGATAATAATAATCTCATCACTATGCACACAGGGTGTGACAGTAAACATTGTCATGGCCTCTCTATATTTGGGATTTTTAGCAATCGGTAATCAATAAATTCTATAAGCTCTGTCATTTTAGATTAGACTTCGGAAAATTTACAATCTATTTGAACTTTTGTGACAACCATTATTTTCAGAAACACTTTAAAATAATTATTATCGAAAATAAAGGTTTTTACATAAAACTTGATACTTTTTTTTTAATTCCGGACAAAGTACGATCAAGTAATAATGAAGTATGTGTGAGTAGTTTTTACTACAAAACCCAAGATAAGGTAGTTTGAAATTTGCATCTTTGATATCGTTAAGACTACAGATGTAAATTTAAAATAATAAAATAAGGGGGTACGCACACTTAACAAATTATGCTGTTGATACGCGATGAGAATGGGAGTTTAGCAAGATGGTATGCTGAAAAATATGTTCCTCAACTTGAATTCTAACCCAGACGTATTAGCTGTGAATACGTGCGCTTAAACAACTGCGCTGCTGAGGCGATTAGTTTAAGTAGCGCGGAACTTCAATTTATCGTGAACTAATTCTAGGACCGCTACAGGAGTATATATATTTTTTTTATTAACATCCTTGATATAATTACAATCTGTTACATTTAGTAACAATAAGCATTTATTATTGACTTTGAAAAATAACATAGATGGGTGAGACTCATTAGCCTAACCCGTAATTACAATTAAAAATATTTGGACACAGTTGACTATCCGCACTACCACAACACTGCATTTAAAATCGCCGCGGTAGATCCAGGGGGTCATGTCTCTTCAACCTTTTTACAGTAGGGGCGGTGAGGAGATCTGATGCCAATATGTTTGGGTGATCACTTAGTCGATATTGGTACCGCCTGCTCATTGAGGCAATCTCTTCTTTGACAGTGCACATACACGTGTCGTTAGGCACATACCAAGGTGCACCACAGACTGCTCGCAGCACTTTAGACTGGAATCGTTGTAACTTGAGGATATTTGAGTCGCTTGCAGAACCCCACAGCTGTATGCCATACGTCCACACAGGTTTGATGATAGACTTGTATATCAAAAGTTTGTTTTGCATGTTTAAATGGGAGTTTCTACTCATTAACCAGTGCAGCTTGCGGTAGATAAGACCCAGCTGCAACCTCATTTTTCAGATGTGTGCTGCCCACTTCAGGCGTATGTCTAGGTCAGTGATTCTCAACCTTTTTTTTGTTGCGGCACACTTTTAACGATTTCAAAATTTGGCGGCACACAAAGAAAAAGATAAGTTTAAAAATTATATATTGTTGTGATATAAAGGGGCTTTTCGCTTTTTGCTCCCTTGATAAACACACTCTTACTCACCACGACTAGCTCCAGAACTTGAGACTCTTCTATTATTATATTGGTAAAATGTTGAACTGCGATGTATTGTCTTTGTAAATCTGACGCAGTCCTTAATTCAGTTGCTTTAATAAAACTGCAACTTGAGATACAAATAATGATAATTTGTTGATTTACCCCGCTATGTTTGAAATAAAATCCTAGTACCACTCTGCAAATGTAGCCCTTTTTATTGACGTTAAATAAAAGAAACAATATCTCATAGACAATTGTATTGGTTATTTTTATTACAAAACCAGATGAATGTTTGCTGTGGCTATTAGAAAAATGTAAACTTGACGATATCAAATAACAAAATACATAAAAAGTTTTGGTACACAAATACTGTTCACGATTATTAAAAATAAAAGATAATTTCGAAACTTTTAAGAATGTTTTAACTAAATTTAAATAACAGTTACCTTCGTTTAGTGCGCCACTGTGAATGATGACATTAGTGATATTAGCTTCTGTAGAAACAATCAGAACAGGTGTGTTGTTGTCTGCAAGCTTGACAGATGAGTTGATATTCCCAGATCCAAATAACGGTATCCCGTTCGTATGATATCCAATCGTACATCCAAAATAACCAGGTACGTTAAGTTTAATTCCAATACTTTGTGGACCACTCTTGAAATTTATTGAAATTGACCAAAATTTATTTCCAGATAACCTTAAATTTCCCTCCAACGGTACGAAATTTTCCAACATAACCAGGCAGTCCTCGATATAATAAAAAAACAGTAAAATTTTCCAAAATGCTGCACAAAAATGGCTCTCAAAACCAGCATAAAGCCAATATTGATTGAAAATCCAAATAATTTTTCCAATCCAATCTTAAAATGCACAAAAATTTCTGCCAACTGTAAAAATTCTTCTCCCGTACCAACTGCTAAATCCAAAATTAACCAAACTATTTTCAATTGTACGACGTTTATTCCAGCACATTACAAATACGACTGAGAGAGATTAAGTTGTTCCAAGTCCTTTTATAAACTTCGAGCGTGGACCGGAAATGGTTGGATAAAGGTTGCAAAAAATTCAAAATTGTTGATGGAAATCCCAGTGATCCGGACTCGATAAACATTTGGTAAATATTCTTTTTAATTTTAACGTACACTACACTTGTAATTTTAATCAAAACACTAATTTTTAAATAATTTTCAGATTTCAACCCGTAATCATAAAGCATCGTAGCAAAAATCACCCTTATTAAATTTACAACAAAATTAGCGAAAAACCACAGCAAACGTAATATTACACAATATAATAACAATGTACAGAGGTAAGGTCAAGTCTACATCATCAAAAACTTAAAATTTATTGAAAAAGTAACCAAGGTAAACATTTCAGTTCAATGACCTCGAATACAGATGAGGTTTCAACTAACCATGAGATTTGTTAATAATCAGATGCCATCGATCTGATTTTATGAAGGGAAACTAAGCCACCTAATGTTCCGCAGGGATGTACCAGGAGAATATTTAATTTTTTGCTCTAATGCGAACAACATGAATTCAAACTAAAAGCTACCGAGAATGAGTCAAATCTGCAAAACTTAACTTTCCAGTTCAATATCTTAGGGGTCAATTACGTAAGGATTTTGGGGGGAGGGGGTATTGGATATCTTACGGACCCTTACGTAGGGGGGGGTCCGACGTATTCCTTATGTAACAAACCGCCCGTTCATTTCATTCATAATTACGATACAAATATTAAGTTTGTACAACCAACTTCCGACATGAGTAAATTGTCGTAATAAACCAGCAGAGGCACAATTAGAATGCCCTGCTAGTATAAAAATTATAAAAATTTAGGTAAAGAAGTTTAAACACCCGGTACATTGATTTAACTAATAAACGTCTTGGCGTTCATTTAAAATAGGGTGCAAACACCTGCTTAGAACAACCACTTCGGCACGGCACCAAGGGTTGTAAGTTAAACCAATGCAGCTGGTAAGAAATACCACACTTGTTGAAAAATCCACACGTGCAGGGAAATGAGACATTATACATGGATATACCGCCAAAAGATTCGTTTTAAGAAATATTCAAATTCTTCATAAGGCGTGATTCCAATTTAATGCCTCATTTGCTTTAACGAGGTTGGGAATTATTTTATAAATTAAGAAATACGAAATCTGTGGGATGCCACCCTGGTCAGATGTGAATTCGTTCCACACGTGCAGGGAAGTAAGTTTTGAGAGATCCAATTAATAAGACACCCCTCTGGGAAAATTGGAGGAAAGATCACACACGCAATTGGCCAAAAGGGTCCTAGTCGAAGGCGTGATATTTCTATTCAAAACGGGGAAAAGTTTATAAAATAGCTAGCAGAGAGTCAGTAAAAAGATTAAAAAAAGTTCCGCGCTTTGGTTTTTGATTCAGTAACCCAAACGGGTGAATTTTATTTAAAGAGTTAACCGAACTCTACCCAAATCGGAATCTACATATTCAAGTGTAAATTTTTCTAAGTCAAGTGACCAATTTAATTAATCATACTTTTATTGATTGAACTTTCGGTAGTTCGAGGACGCGAATAAATAACTTCTTTAAAGTGATAAAGATCAATATTTTAACATCATCTTGCTTGTCATTAAATTTTAATCATTAACCGAAACGATTGTGTTAAACGAATAAGTGTAACCATTTGGGATTACAAGAAGGATATACCATCTCAAAACTTACCACCCTTGGAGCACAGGAGTTTTGTAATAAAATAGGTATTGTGACATTTCGTTAAATTACTACTTGTAACCTTTTTGTATTATATGTGTGTGGATTTTTTTTTACTACCCTAAAAAATTAACTTAATCAAATTATAACAACTTGTACTATTGTTGGTGTAATTGTATACTTTGTATATTGCTTGTAAAATACTTAATTGTTTGGTTCAATATACGCAATTATACCAATTTAAATCTTTAATTGGTCGTTACTCCAGCGACCAACTCTAATTAGTAAAGTGTATTTATTTCTCTGGGTTTTCCTACGGCTCTAATTAGAAGAGACACGTTACCTTAAAACAACTAACAACGTTCCGTTCAAATCAAGAATACGTATCCAATTCGAGAGGTTTTCTTAATTCTATCCTCCGGGCTTAACCCACAAGGTGGTTACACACGTGAAAGCCAAAAGAATTGAGTGGTGGCAGCTATCAACAACAGTATAAAAATCGTACTCAAGGACCGAATCAAACCCCTTTAATTAAAAACGGGGTTCAGTTTTGTTACATGTTGTCATTGAAAGGATTAAATTCAATTATAACGCTACCTGCGACTTATTACACTTACGTGGGGGGGGGGGGGGGTTGCCACAATCTTACGTACCCTTACGTGGGGGAGAGCGGGGGTCCAAAATTACAAAAATTATCCTTACGTAATTAATGGACGGCCCCTTATACATATACATAATTATATATCTAAAATTTGGCGGCACACTTTTAGAATTTCGCGGCACACAAAAGTGCCGCGGCACAGTGGTTGAGAATCACTGGTCTAGGTGAAGACCGAGGTACCTGACCTCCTCACTCTGTGGGAGGACACTGTTGTTTAATGAGACCCCAGGACATGTTACTCTCCTAAGAGTAAATGTGATATGAGTGGACTTGGTACTATTGGCTCTAATTCGCCACAATTTCAGCCATTTCTCTATTTCGGTGAGATGATCTTGTAGGAATCGAGAGGCCATGTAGGTTCTGATGTGAGGCCGCTAGCGCAGTATCATCGGCAAAAGTGGCTATTTCGGTGTTGGTATTAATTGGCAGATCGAAAGTGTAAAGGAGGTACAAGAATGGGCCGAGTACACTGCCCTGTGGTACACCAGATTCGATGGGAACCAGAGTGGAATAGTTTTCTCCGTACTTCACTCGGAAATGTCTATCTTTCAGGTAAGACTTCAGTACTTGACAATAAGAATGAGGTAAATTGTTCTTAATTTTGTAGACCAGGCCCGCATGCCACACCTTGTCGAATGCCTGCGAGATGTCTAGAAAGGCTGCTGAGCAGTATTTTTTATGTTCAAGGTTTTCTCTAATTTTTCTTACAACTCTATGCACCTGTTCTATGGTGGAATAATTTTGTCGAAACCCGAATTGGTGGTTTGGTATTACATTGCCTTCTTCTAGAAGTGGTTTAAGCTTAGCTACGAACATTTTTTCAAATACCTTGGATAGGATAGGCAGGAGACTGATCGGTCGGTAAGATGTGGCCTCGGTTGGATCCTTGTCAGGTTTTTGGATCATGATTATTTGGGCCACCTTCCATTGTGAGGGGAAGTAGCCTAATCTAAGGATAGCATTAAATATCTAGGTGATCATTTTAAATCCATCAGGCGAGAGCTTTTCAGAATTCTTCCTGTTATCAGGTCATACCCCGGAGCCTTTTTTGGATTAATATTATTTTTGATACATGTTCTCACTTCTGATACCTTTATGGGCTTTATGGGGAGGTCCATTTGATAAGGAGCATCCAAGAATTGAGTAATAGGGTTTTCCTCCTCAGGGGTAGTTTCGGTAGGAAATGGTTTAAAGACATTACCGAGATGTTCCGCAAATAAATTTACCTTTTCTACATCATTTCTAGCCCAGTTGCCGCCATCCGTCCTAATCGGTGGTTTCATGTTTTGGGGTTGCTTGATGTTCTTTGTAACCTTCCATAGGGAATAATCCGTTGATTCTGTAGGTGACAAATTTTCTAAGAATTTCTTGATGCCTTGATTCTTATTGTCAATTAACATCTGTTTTAATTGCCTAATAGAGCGATTTAGTTTGATCTTGTCACTAGGGGCATGAGTAGCCTGCCATCGTTTCCTTAGTCTTCGTTTTTCTTCTAATTTCTTCTTTATATGCTCAGGGCAAACCCTGGTTGTTCTGTTTTCTGTACTGGTGGGGTAGCAGTCCACGCAGCTTGTATTGAACGATTTAATTGTTCAACCGCTTCGTCAACTCTTGTCCCTCCGACTTTAAAGGAATTTTGGAATTTAGTGTTTTTGAGAATATGTTACGAAATAATTCCCAATCAGTATTTTTTCTTGACAGAACTGGTGGTGTAGGTTTGACGATTACTTGACTCTCAAATGTAACCAACAGAGGGGAATGACCCGAGGAGAGGTTTGTAGGTAGGAGTAGGTAATTGCGTGCAATGTTTTTGGTGACGCAGAAGTCGATAACATCAGGTACTTTATTTGTATCCGTTGGCCAGTAAGTTGGATGCCCAGTAGAAAGTTGTTGAAAGTTATTTCTTATCATCGCTTGGTATAATTGTCTGCCGCGAGGCGTGGTTAGTCTGGAGCCCCAGTGACTGTGTTTGGCATTGAAATCACCTCCAGCTATAAATCTATGTCCAAGTGTCTCAAAGAAAGATTCAAAGTGTTCCCTCCTGATAGCCACGCTCGGAGGGCAATACACTGCAGCCAGAATAAGTTTGCCGTTCCAGTCTTCTATTTCTCGTGATGTTTGATATTATTGTTGACTATAGCCGATGTTCCTCCTCGAGCTTTACCCCCAGGATGATTTGTGCAGTATATCGAGTACTTTGGAATTTTAATGTAACTTTTTGCAGTCATGTGAGTTTCTGAGATGAGCATAACGTCCAATTTGTGATTTGTTAAAAAATATTTAGTTTCTTGGCTATGATTGACCAAGCCATTGGCATTCCATATAGAAATTTTTAATGTAGAGTTACTCCCCATTACATTTTTCCGATCATAGTAATTAGGAGATCAAGCATTCTATCCATTTTCTCCATCATTTTTGTTATCATTTTTTCTAAATTTTGCTGTGTTTGGTGTTGTATCTCTGTTTGCGTTTGGTTTGATTGAGGAATATTGTGAGGTTGCTGGTACTGGGTGTAATTTCCAGTTATTTGGGTATAAGAAGTTCCTTGTTGAATTTGGTTTATACTATTTGTAGTATTTGGAAGAGGAGGGAAGTTTGTCATATCTGGCGGATTATTTATTTGCTTCCTTCTTAGTGTTGGGAACCTTTTCATTTGTAGCTCTTTATATACGGAGCAACCTTTGTAGTTTGCTGGGTGTTTATCGTTACAATTTGTGCACTTTACTTAACGTCTCTATCTTTTCTGGAGCAATGTTGGGTTGCATGATCGCCCGTGCATTTGACACATCGCGGTTTATATTGGCAATATTTCTGTGTATGCCCATAGTATTGGCATCGCATGCATTGGGGGATCTCCCGTTTGGGGTGTGGAGGTTCGAATGTAACTATGGTATTCATTAGCCTTGTGATTTTGTAAATTTCCTTATTGTTTGGTTTAACTGCCAATTTGTAACATAAAATTTACGCGACACAAGTGCCCTATTTTACTGCTTGCTCTTTGGGTTAATTCGGAGGCTGGGTCGTGGGTCGAACTCAGAAAACGTGTTTTTGATATTTATAATGGCGCCAGCTAATTTCCAAAACCGTTTTCTATAGGATCTCCTTTCATTCAGGTGTAGTAGTCGAAAACGACTGTAAAAAACCAAACCAGCAAAAGTAATTTACTGAATGAAAGAGTTAAAATTTTGATTATTCGTGTATTTACAAAAAAAATAAATGTTCGCCCTGTGGAAGAAAATATCGACATACACATAAAATACTTAGACACCTGTCTAATCAAATGACTTAACCGGAAACTTCATATGCATATAAAATCTTCGTTTACATAAAATATAAATAATTTGCGATATTATTCCACACGGTATAAAAGTTTTTACATGAAAATCAAAGTTGACTTGAAATGAATATTTGCGTTAACCAATTAAGTAAACCTGATATTTGATTACATTTGTTATCAGACATGGAACCATAATCTTCGTTTACATAAAACATAAATTTTATCTGACCTTAGCTATTACTGCAGTTTTTGTTCAGCAGTCTTTGAATTGAACGAATGATAATCCAGTTGTTGGATGATTGGAAACTTGATAAAATACAGCTACCCTGGGGTTGAATGAATGATGGTGTTGATAAATGATGAATGATAATAACATAAATGAGATATCCAGTTGTTCTTTACACGTCCGTCTTAAATTTGGAATCTTTGGATCCTTTGAGTTCCTACTTGCAATTCAATCGAATTGGTATATACAAAAATTGGTCCCTTAGAATAGCAATCGGGATGGCTGTTCAGAACGAACTTTTAAAACGGGATTTTTGGACTAAATTTTAGAACCTACATCGGAAAATAAAAAAAGATAACTTCTAGCTAATCAATGAATTAATTATTACATACCAGATGGTCGGTTCTAAGTGAAATTGATTCAGAATTCAGCTGATCATTGACTTTTTGACGTGTGAACTCTAACGAATAAATGTAGGAACTAACCTACAATTAACATTTTCGAGAGTCTACTGCGCATCCCCTCTCAAAATTTACACTAAATTGATCAAAACAACAATTTTTGAAATAGCAAAATCGGAACGTCGGATAATATACAGGGTGCGTAAAATAAAAACGCTACAAATTCAATATTAAATAACGGTAGCGTTTCTTTGGTGGCTCTTCGTCTGATACCAGAGATGTTCATAACTTCGTGCCCTTTAGCTTTAATTTCATTTTTGAGAATTTCTATATCTGTAGTGAGATGTACGTTGCGTAGTACTACACGGAAAGTACGATTTTTTTTAACTGGTAGGTGTGAAAGTATGTTTTTTTGGCAGTAAGGGATTTTACTATGTCGGTGAACATTGTAGAGGTGTTTGGTTGAATTTTTACCTGGTTGCCATACAGATTCTTAATTGTGTATCCATTTGGGGCGCATTTATTGAGTAATTCAATTAGGGGTTGAATATATGCGACTCCATCCACAAATATTGGTTGTGCCTTATCTGCATTGGGTTCTTTGGTCTCTTCTTCAGGAATTACCACTTCTTCCTTCTCATTTTCTTGGTCGTAGACATCGACTGGTGTTAGAGCCTCGAAGGAGTTGTTGGTCTGCGTGGATGTACTCAGCCAATAGTCGCTGAGGATTGTTTGTTTGGGTGGTCTTGCTCTTATCTCAGGGCTTTCATTTTGTCGTTGTCTTTTTCTGTAATTAACGGTGTTCCAGCCTAATTCACTACCTGAAGGAATTTGCACTGCTTCAGCTGATAGTGGGGTTTGCTGAATGGTTGTGAAAGAACTGTAGTTGGGATTTATTACTTGCTGTTGTGGAAGATAATAATTTGTGTTTATAATTTCTTGTTGAGGAGGGTGTGGTCCCGGTAGCGGTTGATAATTTTGGCCATAATATAGACCAACGGAGGTTGCTGTGATTGTGGCAAGTACGGTCCTGGATACTGATTTGTCGCTTGTGCATTGCCACTTTGGAAAGAGGTGTTTTTCGGTAATATAGCCGTACTCGGCTGATTTGACTGCAAATCATTTTTCTGAATACCGACCCCTTGAGACTAGGGTGGTGCATTAAACCTCTTGGAGGGTGGGGTTCTGTGCATGTTTACATTCTAACCTATCTTAAGTAATCAAGGAAAAGCTAACCTACTCACGATTTTTGGAGTGGTACGAGTATAACACTATCACCACTATTTTATAACTTTTCTCTGCTGTTATCACTATGTTAATCACTCGAAACTATGCAAAAACTATTATTTTTACAAAAAAAAAATATAAAAAAGAATATACAGGAGTATATGATGCAAAAATGTGTGGAAGAGACTGGACGACATATTCAGGGCTTAGCTAAAGAAGACATTATATCCCCGCAAGAAGCCGCCAGCGAGTATCCGTGGAAACAGTATCTAATGGGAATCCCGATAGCTGCCGAGTTGTCGAATTTTGCCATGATAGACACGACGTTCAAACTGTTGACATCCCCATACCTGATTATCAGCACCATAGCAAAGGACGAACTGACAAATACGGTATCCAGGAGAATCAGGACTAGCACCCCTCAACGACTTCTGGAAGAGTACACGAGTGGTTTAATGGAAGGAGCATTCGGGGATGGACGCAACAAAATTGCCAACGTTTGGACAAAGGTGAGAGCAATATCCAGAAATCAAGACATCGTCTGGATCATTCCCAGTGGGGAAGCGAATATCGGCATAGGCTCCCAAACAATCATGCCCGGAAAAAGAAGGCGTGTAATGGCGAATCTACGATCCGTCCAAGAGAATGTCAAAAATCTAACGACTCTCCTCACTAAAAAACCAAGGAAAACACTAACAAATTTCAGTCAGGATCAATCGAGTGGGCACTTCATTACTCTTCATTTTTTCGTAAAGAATTTTTAATGCAGTAGTATGAAAGCTTATCAAAATTATATTAATTCAGAATAGGGAGCGATTAGGTAGTCTATTGAACTCATTATTATTCTGTACTGGTCTCTAATTAAGATTTTCTAATTGGTATTCTGGATCTGTAGGGACGATTCACCTGATGCCTTCTTGTTGGCTCATCTATCGATTTCTTTAAACAGATTTTAGTTTAAAGCTTGTTGATGATATTTTAGTAGAAATAAAAAAATTTATTTATTCAAAACATTTCAAGTACACTTAAGACTATTATATACATCAAATACAAATTGTGCAGAAAAACAAGTATGTATACCATTTTTGAGATCTAAAAACAGATAAGTTTCATTGTACCATTTCAACACTTTAGTTTAAACAACCTCAATCGACGTCTTCTGACTAGCCTTTCTAACAACAACAGTGTATGGGGAAATACACCAGCAACATTTAAATTCAATCATCTTCTCCGGCAATAAAACATTCATCTAGGAAATTTTCGAGCGAATGGTACAAGTGTGGCCGAACTGTTCCTAACGAATGATCTTCATCTGGATAGGTCTAAAAAATGTAAACCGTTAAGTTTTCTTTTTTGAGCACTTGGCTAAAAGTTTTTACCAATTGTCGAAATAGAATATCCTGTTGTTCCAAAACTTTTGCCCATAACATTGACTGTTGGTAGTGAACGTTATCGTCTAAAGTTCCATGGATTAAAAAGTATAATTTGTCACGTAATCCGTTGAATTTTGTAACCAATTGGGCATTCCTGTAACCAATCTGATTATCTTCAGAAGTTGGAAGACCCATAAATCTTTCGGTATAAATCGAATCTGGAACAAACCTATAAAGTATCTAAATTTCGTATAACATAAAATTTACCATATAAAGCCCAATCCGTGACCGGAGCCACAGAAATTCCGCATTTGAAAATTCCTTCCGTGTCTGTAGCTAAAACCATACCGGATGCAAATCCACCATAACTCCATCCCCAAATTGCTGTTCTGCTGGCATCAATAAAAGGAAGTTTTTCTTGCATTTGTCTAAAATTCAAAAAGTTAACTCTCACGAAGCATTTTAATAAAAACTACCTTGTGACGTTAATTTGGTCCGTTATTTCGATTGTTCCCAAACGCCTATACAATGAAAATAAAATGTCGTCTCCTCTTAAACCCGAACCACGTCCGTCTATAGTTGCATAGATAATACTTTTATTCGCTGCCAAATAGCTACCCCAATCTATACCGTATTTATCAACCACTTGGTAGGAATCCGGTCCACCATACCTAAAATATAGTTTACGTAAATAAGAAAAACAAAATAAACCTGCTCATCAACTTACACATTAACAAGCATGGGATATTTCGTATTTCCGCTTCTATCTAAATTATGTGGAAGTTTGAGTAAAACGTTGGCTTTAAAGCCATCAGCAACATCAAAGGTAAACTTTTGCGTTGTTGGAAATTCAGTAGTTTTCATGACATCAATAATTTCTTTATTATTTTCCCACACGGCGATCCGTTTATTTCTTGAAACTATTACATTTTCTGGAACTCCCGGACCGTCACAGCTGAGCACATATTGAGAAAAATTCTTGCTCAACTCAGCAGAATTATACAAACAATCTGACTTTGTATTAAGCGATTTTAAGTTGCAGGTCAAACAGCTCGTCACGTTTGACTTTAAAGAGATCGTGTAGATGTGTTGAGAAGCAGAATCTTTCATTCCGGTAGCTTGAAAGTAGCTAAAATTTGAAAATTACGGTTTAGTTCTCAACAAAATCTGTTAGCTTACATAAGATCGGCCTCTTCATCCCATCCTAAAATATCGGTCACCACGTATTGTCCTCGAGTTACGGCTGCTACAGCGGAGTTTTGTTTCCTTTCAAGAATGGTTATGTGTTTATATGACCCCAAGTTATTTCCTTGATCTTGAGACAAAATGAGTAGAAGTTTTGTACCATCTTTTGAAAAAACGGGTGATTTGAATAGTTCCAGCCAGCCACCGTTTTGCTTCAAGTTTTTGATCTAAAAAGCAAAAATTAGAGTCAATGTTTATTCTGTTGAAAGTATCTTACAACTTCTGTTGTGAAAGGATCGTCGGTGTTGTAAGCTACAACGCTAGCTTCATTTTGAACCCGATTCATCCAAATTGCACTTATTATGCTGTTGGTTGCCCAACTGACTGCAGCCAAAACAGGTTCCCTATTCTCAAGGGTGCTTGGCGCTTCAAGATTAAGTATGCCCGATTCGGAATTGAGATCGGCGACATGCAAACTTACAAATGGATTAGGTGTACCTGGCTGAAATTTGAAGTTAAGTTAAAATTTTGTTTTTAGTTTGGGGGTTCATTTTACCTTCGGATACCTGACTTGAACAGCCCTAGTGTATTGAAATTCGAGCGTTCCGGGCTCCCCATAAACTGGAAGCGTCATTGTTGGTACGTAAGTGTCTGTGAATTTGGCGTACGCTAATTTTTTGCCATCAGGTGATAACCAAATTGCTTTGTTGGAAGCAAATACTTCTTCTAAAATGTCAATTTAAAAATTAAAAGAGGATCATTTCGTTTAGTGGCACAAACCTTCGTACACCCAATCGGGGACTCCGTTATAAACTTTTCCTATTATACCATCAGATGTAATTTGTCTAACGTTTGGAGATAATACGCTAGCAAGGTAAAAGATGTTGTTTCTGGCGACGAAGACTAGGGAATTTCCAACGGGTCCCCAAATTGCAAGTTGTAGGACCACTTCTCCGTTTGCATTCAGACTGGTCGTTCCTTGTGTCTCTAAATTTATAATGGTATACTGGGTCACGTAGCTGTACCTAAACAACTAAATCAGAGGAATTGGAATGTTAAGTAAGCAATTCATCTTGTAGGTTTTACCTTTCTCAAATCGTGGGAAACCAGTAAAAATTTTCTATCTGCCGATATGGTGTACTCGATTGTTGTGGCTAAAATCTAAAATACAGCATCGTGAATTCGTGTGAGAGCAAAATTTTATGTAAGGTGGACTTACAGGTACGGTAAAAGGAAGAATGACTTGCGATTTTAATGTGTCGGTATCATAGATCATTACATCACCGTATTGGCTTCTGTACAAAATTTCGTGTCCTAAAAAAAAGGTTGAAGGTTAAGGTTGAAGTTTTAATGAAGGTTCAGATAAGAAAAAATAAATCTCCAAGCTGTTAAAATCAATTTAAATATTTTTATGAAGAGAAGAGAGAGATGTAAAGTTGGAACCAAAAGATAAAAAGACTTTCTAAGAATACCTGATATCCATGTTCCGTTAAATCCTTTTGGACTCAAACTTCCATTCAAAATATCTTCTAAAGCTATGCTCTTCTGTTCTTTTGTAATGGAAGCTGCATCGATGGAATCAGATAATAAAACAATTGCAGCAATAACTAACGCTATCACAACTAATATCAGAGTTCCACTCGCTATCATTATTATGCTTTTTCTTCTTCCTATGTTTTTTTCTGCTATCAGCTCCTGAAAAATGAAAAAAAAAAGTTTAATTTTATATTCATTTGATTAGCGCAAGAAAAGCTTGATTCTATATTAGAGAAAACATTTTTTACGAAACTGGTTTTTAATGTTGGTCCTAGGATTTATTTTGGTTTGGTTATTTAGGTTCCGAATTTACCATATATTTTTTACGTGTTGATTTAAATTTTACCAGTAATCCACTTGCCCGCTTCTTCGTTGCAAAAGTATCTACCAAATATTAGAAGATTAGAAAATCTACTAATTTCGTTTGAATTCTGACCAAATTCAATTTTTCCGACTAGATGTGTAAATTCGGAAACAAGGGTAGTGGGTCAATGGTAAATTTAAATCGACGTACTACAAACAAAAAGATAACAAATTTATTTTCAGAATAAATAAAAAAAGTTCTAAATAATGTGATTATCCAACTTCGAACTAACGTCATCAGGATTCAAGGACTGAAAAGTTCAGAAAAGTCGTTCATGAGAGACTGAACCAAAAAAAATTTATCCCGTTTTCTTATCAACTTGTACCCCTACGTTGAATGTGTGTAGGTATATATTTATAATGGAAATATCAAGTTTAATGCAACTTTATGCAAATTAATTTAAAAATTATGCCGAGTAGTTATCAAAAAATTGCATTTTAATTTATGATAAATTAATGTATGTCTAATTTAGACAAAAAAGAAAATTATTGCTGTTAAGTTCGAAAAAAGTTGATTTTACACACATAAATTAGTGTTTATCTAATTTAATCGCAGTGGGTAGTAATATAAAGTAAGGTCAGTTGGAAAAATGTCGTAGTGATAAGAAAATTTATCGTTTCCAAGTTCCAACTTCTTTGAGTGCATTTCCTTAGCATTTTTCTAAATATAGAAAATGTGTGAATTTAACTAAAATGTTAAAACAAATTGATTTTAACTCAAATGCAAGTTATATGCATAAAATTTTAATTAAAATAAATAATTAGAGACAATTCAAATACTTGAGGGTGTTTTCGAAATTAACGAAAATTGGAAAAACTTTCAATGCCAGTTTATTTTAATTAGTAAACTTCTTTTTTAATTTTCTAAGTTATTTTCTACCACAACTTTTTCACAAAAATGCTTTCAAAAAAAATTTCTCAGTGTCATGCGTGTTATCACATTTCGAAAGCCTCGAGTTTGTTTACTGATGATACCTTCAGTGTCCATCCCTCCACTCCATACAACAAAACTGGTAGAACATAGGGCCTTAATGTGCGCCAACGCGTCTTCAATGATATATTGCGACTTTCTATTCTTGTGTGGATTTCTGTAAAGTCTATTTGATTTCTAATTTCTAATAATATGATCGGGTCTGTCTTGAGAAGATTTTCAGGTGTACACGTCTTGGGGATTATTGAAGCCTTTGGTGATAAGTGATAACAAAATCATTTTCATGGCAAAATTCTAGTAGTCTGTCTCCTCTTTCTTTCCTGTCTCCTAAAGCGTATTTTCCAACAAATTTTTCAAATCCAATAGCACCACAGGCCTTGCAGACCCATGACTTGTTTAATCACATCGGACCATATCTTCCTATTCCTGACCTTATCCATCCATTTCGTGATGTGCAAGGAATTCAAGTCATCCTGTATTTCATTCTTCCATTTAGATCTTGGTCTACCCCTTCTTCTTCTGTTTCCACCCATATTCATCCTTGACATCCAGTTTGGTATTCTCTTGTCACTCATTCTTGTCAAGTAGCCCAATCATCTAATTAGTTGAACATATACTTTCCACAAAACACTCTTATCAAGATTTTACGCTTCCATACACTTAGCATTATTTGATCCTGTTTCTTTAGTATTGTTATTATTAATATATTATTGTTTTATTGACTCGAAGCTTCACCGACCTTGAAAACATTTTTCGTCGCAGCTCTTCTGGATCTTATCTCATCATTGCATCTGGATTCCCTCGTTACTAATGTTCCAAGGTATGTGAACGACTCCATCTCTTCGAAGTTTACCACCTTGCCTCGTTTTAATTCCACTTGAAAAAACCTGCCCTGTTCTGCAAGACCCAGTTTGTACGCTGCTTTCAAAATCCTTTTTATGGTTCGTAATAGTTCTTGCTTCGTTCATGTTAAGATTGTCATGTCATCAGCATAAGCGAGACATTGTCGGCAATTGAGAAATATTGTGCCTTTCCCATTAATATTGTTGTCTCGAAGAGCCTTTTCAAATACTAAGTTGAACAGAATTGCTGAAAGTGGATCTCCCTGCCTTAGTCCACTCTCAATCTTGAACTTCCTTGTAAACTTTCCATTCACTTTCACTTTATTGGTGGTTTCTTCAAGTGTTATCTTCAACAGTCTTATCAATTTTTGCCCTTTCGAAACCCACTTTGGTATTCTCCTAATATGTTTTCCGTATACTCACTCATTCGATTTTTGATCCATGTTGCCAAAATCTTGTTCTCGCAATTGAAAACCCTGGTGCAAGAAGGGGATAAGTAACGTTATAAACACATGTACATATCCCCTTCTTGCACCAGGGTCTTCAATTGGTCTTGTCGCCTTTCTTATGTAGTGGGCATATTACTGCTTCTCTCCATGAAGTTGGCATTTCTTCACTGGTCCATACTTTTTCTATTAGTTCATGTACCTTGGTTTCGATTACTTCTCCACCACCTTTTATCATTTCGGCTAGTATTTGATCTTCCCCCTACACTTTTGTTGTTTTTTAGACTATTATTATTCTTTGTATGTCTTATAATTTCGGTTTTTCCACGTTTGGTTCGTTTACGTTGTTTTTTGGTTCTTCCTATATTTCTTCGTTATTTGATTGTTTGTTATAAGTAGTTCTTCGAAATATTCAGCCCATCTTTTCAATACATCAGATTGCCCCCCATCAAATACATCAGATATCCAGTTTTTGTTGCCACATCACGTCGCAGTTAGTGTTTGACGCCGTCGTGCATAAAAAAAATCGATTTTTATAAATAGCAGAAAATTGGAAAATATTATCCGGCCTATAAGCAATTGCCACTCATTGGATATCTTGCCCAGATACAAAAGAAATAAATGGCCCTCCGCAGTAAAATTTTACTATAACCTAAACGATACAATTGAAAAACAGTTTAAAGCAAAAGAAAAGCTTTTGATTAAGCCCCGATAAGTTAAAAATAGGCACACGGCTTTTCTTTTAATTAAAAATTGCTTTTTTATTAATTTACGTATACAATTTAAATAGAAAATTATTGCGTGAAGTTTTAAATTCATACCACATAAATAGTAGTAAGAAACATGCTAGAAGCTTTATTCTTTATCGAGGCGTACTTTGTTTATTAATTTTCTTATCTCTACACAGGGAAAGCATTCTTTTGGCGTGTTTGATACATTACGTCGTACATATTGAAAAAGCGCTTTGTGTGCGCTTAATTAAGAACTTTTGTGGTTTACAATAATGCACTGTTAAATTTTAAGTGTATTTGTTGGCTTCCTCTTCACAATGGAAGTAAAAAGCATTATTATGCCTCGAAGTTGTACAGTTTAGCCAAATCTTATTAAATTTCTAAATAATTCTTTGTTCACATTTCGTGTATACGTAGTAGCAAAATTTAATTTCATGTTATTTATAAATACAATCACCGTTTTCTTCACTTTTATGGGATTTATTAAAAGTACCGTTCATTGCTCGTTCATCAGGACGAAAATCTTAGACGATGTAAAAATGAAAGGTTTAGCTGTTTACTTAGTACAGATAGAGATAACATTACTTTATCCATCAACAATTACGATGACAAAACAAGTCGTGCAAAACCAACGCCTCATAATTGTTCCAACATTCAATGTCACTTTGGTCATGGATTGTATTGTTGTGGTCGGTATTAATAAAATAATATGCAAATATAAAATACAAAAAGCGTAATAAATTGTTGATATATTGGTTCATGCAAATTATTTCGTCTTCATCAGTGAGGATGTGTCAAGACTTGATGGGAAAGAATCTCTGGGTGTGAACTTAAAAAAGTTTTCTGAATTGAAAGGAAAACATTATGTAAGGAGGTAAAAAAATGTCTATTAAATAATAGCAATAATAAAAACAACTCCATTTATTACAGGACAATTTCAAGGTGAAGAACGCTAGCACTTAGTGGTTTTTGTGTGTTCTTCTGTCATCATTTTGTTTGATTAGTTATGATCTGTAACAGTTTTATTTTACTCGTGATTTTCTAAGAATTATTAAGAAAAATATTCTCATATGTGTGTCTTTCCTTTAACAGCTTTCACAGTTATCCTTGGTTGGGTAAACCGCAAGCATTACAGCCAAGTTCTCCAATTTTGGAATTTACCATCAAAATAAATTAGCATTTTAAGTTTTGGTCAGGTACCAATTTTGAAACTAATTATTATGTTAATTTTAATTACTGCGAATTAATTAAAAAAAAAACAAGAATATATCCTAATTAATTGGGATTTTTTGGTCTATAATATTGGACGTCGAGGCTAATTGGCGACTCTACCACTAACTCAGCCACTCGAAAAAATTTTTCGAGTGCTACACACTAAAGAACAGGCTTATATCTGTCTATTAAAACAATAAAAAATGTGAACATTGTCAAAACAACCAAAATATCGACTTTTGAAAAGTACGGGAAAGTCGCATCGAGTAGGCGGCAGACCACGGTCGATGTGCAACAGTCGCCCGTGGTCCCTTGAAAATGCGTAAAATTTTTTCGCTCCGATTTGAACTTTTTCTTTGAAATTCGGATAGATGGGGATGTGATTAGTGGATATTAGTAATAAATAAAATCAAAAAAATGGAAAATAAGCCGTGTATTGCCGAAAAAGTGAAAAAATTAAAATTTTTTTGCCTTCGAATTTTGGGGTGTGCATTCGATAAGGAGGGTAATCCATCGTCAAAACCTACCCTTACGGGGCGCCGCTGCGCTCAGCTCCGCGTTGCACCCCTCCAGGGCGGTTTTGACTCTGGTTACTAGGCTAAACATACGAGAAGGGCCTCCGATCAAGAAAACCGGGATTAAGGCAACCGGGATGTGAGAGACCCTCGAAATAGCATTAAAAAGTATAGTTGCGGTATGGGGCAGTAAACTATTACGTTTCACCCCCAAAAAATCGCCTAAAAACAAAAAATAATCGATGTTACATGTACGACAGTCGAGCTGCATCTGCCGGTTCGAAATACTCTAAGTGTTAGGGTCATTCATAGCGCACGGACTGTCAACAGAATGAGCGACGCGCTCCGAATCTCGTTAATCCACCACTGAATTACATGAAAATTATCTAAGTTCAAAATTCGATATTGGGGTTGTTTTGACCATGTTCACACTTTTTATTGTTTTAATAGACAGATATAAGCATGTTCTTTAGTGTGTAGCACTCGAAAAATTTTTTCGAGTGGCTGAGTTAGTGGTAGAGTACCCTAATTTTCTTTAAGCACAACAATAAAACTTATTAGAAAGAATTGAGGATAAATTAGAAACATAATAGATAATATCGAGCCCAATATAAGTTTTATAATAAAACTTAACAAACTGATGAGGAGGTTTTAGTATGTAATAGTCTAAAGTGATCCATACGTGTGTCTGTAATCCTAAATTGATCTATCGAGGCGACGATTAATTAATCTGTTCCTCTAAGTGCGACCTTTAGGATGCACAACCAAGGCAATCATGCACCAGACTGCTAATGACGTCCGAATGATCGCCTTTGAGAATTAATATATTAATAATTACTTGAATAAAATATTATCAACAACTCTCTATACAAGTAAGAATGCCTAAAATTTATTATAATTATTGGTCCCTGTTATATCGGGGGCCTGAAGATCGATGAAGCATCATTACCTTAAATGTAGATCCGACACTGTTAGTATTGAAATCTTATAAATTTATTTTAACTGTCGTTTTCTACATATTTTTATTTGCCAATTAAAACACAAGAGGAAAATTTAATGTAATAATTATTATTACTCTATTAAAAATTCAAGATGTTTTATTTATTATATATTTAAAAAAAAATATTTTTAAGTAAAATAAGAAAATCATTATGGAGAATTTTTGGTAGAGACAGATCTAAATTTATGGAGAGTTCACAGCATTCTAGAGAGGAAATTGATCACGCCACAAAAGAAACCACTGAAAAAATCACCACAAGTGAGGTCAAGATTAATATAATGGCAATGAAACATGGAGGAGAAGTGTTATGGGAGAGAATAGCACAATTCATGGAGAACTGCTGGAAGAAATGTAAGGTACCCAGTGAATGGAAAACACCTTATGTAATTTCAATCTTTAAAAAAGGAGACAGGAGAGATCTAAAAACTATCGAGGATTGAGTGTCACTAGGATCTTGATTAGATTATTCAGAAAAATACTACAGAGCAGGTTAAATAGGAGAAGATCATAGTGGTTTTGTTCCTCGAAGAAACAAATCCTTTTACTCTCTAGCAACTAATGAAAAAATAATTTAAATGGGGCAGGAAGTCCACTTAGAATTTATAGATATGAAAAAAGCCTTTGGCTAGGTACCTAGATGTAAACTGTGGCATTACTACAGAATATGAATATAAACCCATCATTGAAAGGGTTTCGATTTATGACCATGATCATTCATTTCAATGTCACTCCTAAACCAAAAACGCACCCTCTCTAAAATTTGGTATCTAAGCAGCCAATTTTCAGTTCTATGTTTTTGAGACCCGCCATAAGAATTATGATTGTGAGAAATTTTATTTTCGGGAAATTTTCTGGGTTAAAAAGGCCTTCCTGTAACTATCAATAAAACTAGTGTGATCAATACGTAACCAGAGCTTTTTACTAAAAATCGTAAGACTATCAGATTTCTTCAGTTGTAGCAAAACTGATCCAAAAATTAAACCACAAATGCTGCTTTAAATAAGTGAAAATAATAATTAATATTTTGATATAGTGCAAAAATTCGCAAAGGAAAGTTGATTTTGAGTAGCCTGCCTTCCTTTAAGGAATCTCGATAATCCATTCATGCGCGTCCCTATGGGTAAGAAAGATTATTGTAAAAAGGCTTAGCCGTGGATGAAATAAATGAAATGAAATGAAATAATTAAATTTTTGCGGTCACAATCACAATTTCGAAGGTTCTGATTAGATTTGAATTATGCGGACAGACAGACGCGGAGCCAGATCATAAGGGTTCTTGCTATACTTTGTATAGAAGCCTAACAAGTAGTTTATATAGGGAGACCTCTTTGAAAATATCTTTAACTTAGTAAATTTCTTTCGAACATTTGCGTATTTGTAAATTGCATTAGCGAATCGAAACAACGGATTAACAGATTAACGCAATACTATATAGACGAAGTATTTACAATATAACAACGTATCAGTTGATCAACGTTATGATTGGCTCTGAAACATGCGGACGGACACGAAGCCAGACCATAAGGCTTCTTTCTATACCTTGTATAGAAGCCTAAATAAGGCTTCTTGTTATATCGTACTTTGTATAGAAGCCTAAAAGTAGCGCACTGGCTACCCAGTTCTTAGACCTTTATACACACAGAGTATTTCCAACACGATTTGAAACGCTCTGTATGATTTTGAATTATGCGGACAGACGGACGGACAGACAGACGGACACGGAGCTAGATCATAAGGCTTCTTGTTATACTTTGTATAGAAGCCTAACAAAATAGCTGTAGCGAAATTATCTCGATGAACACACTTTTGTCCAAGCGGTCTATGCGGTATGACAGCTGAGCGTATAATGACGATTTCATCGCAAATCTTGAGGACTATGACGATTTTTACGGTTGGTAAATGTTTAGGTGCATTATGGATAATTGCGCGAAAATTGGTTATATAAGTTACTACCTGTATAAACCTTATACGTTGATACTTTGATCCGTTGTTATGTTGATCCTTTTTTTTTGTGGTGTGTTATTTACTTTATCTACTCTATATATATAAAAAGATAAGGGTTTTTATGCAACGTTTTTATGCAACGATTTTATGCAACGTTTTCGATAATAGGATAATCTGACAACCAATAAAAAATTCTATTATATAATTCAAAGGGAATCTACTCTATATATATCTGTGGCTTGGTACAAGAAATGACTATGTCGAAAATGGTGACTTTTCAGGAGCTGCAATTTCCTTTTTACATTGAAAACTTCATGTTTTTATGAAGTACTTTGGCCAAAAATCTCAAAACAGACGAAAACTGACTTGGTCACTTCTTGTACCAAGCCACAGATATAAAAAGATAAGGGTTTTTATGCAACGTTTTTATGCAACGATTTTATGCAACGTTTTCGATAATAGGATAATCTGACAACCAATAAAAAATTCTATTATATAATTCAAAGCGAATGCAATATAAATTAAAAACCAAAATTTGTAAACATCGATTTATCAATTTAACAAGGTAGTTCTCCAAGATTTTCTTCGTTTTAAAATATAAGGCTGGTAATCCCTTATCCATTAAACGTTTTGCAATTTCATTGGCTATTGGTTAAAAAAAAGAACCAATCATTAATTTGATTTAAAATTGTTATTCAAAAACGTTCCATAAAAAGTTTGCACATAAAGTTTTATGTTTTACTTATATGGAGTAAAAGAGTACGGATTATCTGACCCGTAATCAGATAATCAGATTATTGCTTTCTTCGGATCATTGAATCACCGTATCATCGGATTATAGCCTATATGTATGTATATATTTATAGGACGTTGATGTCTATATATTAAGTAAGTTAAAGAAGTTTTACTATCACGATCACAATTTGGAGAATTAAGTACTATAAAAGTAATTGAAGTAAAAAATAATTTAATACTATTGTCCAAAAATTACTACCATTCTACCTTTAAATTCAATAGCTGTTCGAGAGTTAACATCTAATCGCTACCTTTCAACTTTGATCATATCACAAAATTTAATGAGATCCTGACGGTTAAAACATAGTTTCGGCTAGAGATGAGCACTCATTTAAAAGTTATCTTTAACCAAAAAAGGATTTTACGTTTTCCGACTGTTATAATTAGCGGAGCTTCTTTAATTCTAAGAACAGATGGAATAAAAGCAAACAAAGGAGTGCGACCACAACGGGATACATCCTCAGATACTGAAAGTACACAGAAAGAAAAAAAAACATCTACTGAACGTTCGAGAAAACACAAAACTAGACAGCAACAACTACAAGAGAAACAAGAACCTTCAACATCAAGACCACCAGCAACAACTTCAACTGAAAGAAGCAGAAAAAGAAGAGCGCTACAGCAACCATCGACAGATCTGGCTACTGTTTTAGAATCGGTACAATTACAAGAGGAACAAGAACCTTCAACATCAAACCCACCAGCAAAAACTTCAACCGAAAGAAACAGAAAACGAAGAGCGCTACAGCAACCATCGACAGATCTGGCCACTGTTTTAGAATCGGTACAACTACAAGAGGAACAAGAACCTTCAACATTAAAACCACCAGCAAAACCTTCAACTGAAAGAAGCACAAAAAGAAGAGCGCTACAGCGATCATCGACAGATCTGGTCACTGTTTTGGAATCGTTGAAGATTTAATAATTATACCGTTTGTATTATCGACGTTCACTTATATAACTTTTAATCCGTTGATCCGCTGATACGTTGATCCGCTGATACGTTGATCCGCTGATACGTTGATCCGCTGATACGTTGATCCGCTAATCCGATGATACGTTGATAAGATTCTATACTTTGATTATATCGCTTCTACACACACCGAGAAAAAAATTATGTAGGAATTTGTCTTGCAACAATTTGAAATAATTATTACATTAATTGTTGTCAAATTTACTTCACTTCTTGTAAAATTGACATCAAATTGATGCGAGACGAATTTGCACTTCAATTTGAAGTAAAAAAATACTTCAAATCAAAACAATTTTTTCTCTGTGAAGAGAAATTATTTCAAATTGTTGCAAGACAAATTCCTACTTAATTTTTTTTTCTCGGTGTATACTTTGTATAGAGACCTAAATTAACGGATAATCTGTTTTTTTAAGTTGGTGATCATTGCCAACTAAAATTCTATATAATAATAATGCAAATTGGAATTAAATTCTTTTTCCGAATATTTTTGACATCGATACGATCAACTTCCTAAACTTGGTGAATTATATGTCTAACCCCAGCTTCTTTTCCACTGTCCCAAGACATACTCTAAGTAAATATTGAATATTTTTGGAGGTCGCCATATAATGTAATATCACATAATCAGATAATCTGCACCAATTAAATTTTTTGCGGTTGGTAATTATCATTTACTATATAGTAAGTAATAGCAATTAAACTTTTAAATTCCATTCGAAACTTTACTTCTCTGTACTGGACGGTCCATTTTTTGAGGTGAACCAATCCTCTCCTTTCTCTTTTATTTACAACTTAACTTCACTAATCACATCAAGCCACTGCTATGGTTAAAATAAGTAAAAAATTATTTTTTCACATAAATAAGGCTTCTTGCTATACTTTGTATAGAAGCCTAAAACAAAATCCAATATAAATCCCAGAACATTTCATTTCTTAAATCATAAAAAAAATTTTTTACAGAACGTGGCTAGAAAGTCGATTTTAAATTTAAAACAAATTTTATTTAATTATATATAGGTACACGATGTGTTTACAATCACAATTTCGAAGGTTCTGATTAGATTTGAATTATGCGGACAGACAGACGGACAGACGCGGAGCCAGATCATAAGGGTTCTTGCTATACTTCGTACAGTAGCCTAACAAGTAGTTTATATAGGGAGACCTCGTTGAAAATATCTTTCGAACATTTGGTATTTATAAATTGCATTAGCGAATCGAAACAACGGATAAACAGATTAACGCAATACTATATAGACGACGTATTTACAATATAAGAACGTATCAGTTGATCAACGTTATGATTGGCTCTGAAACATGCGGACGGACACGAAGCCAGACCATAAGGCTTCTTTCTATACCTGGTATAGAAGCCTAAAAGTAGCGCACTGGCTACCCAGTTCTTAGACCTCTATACACACAGAGTATTTCCAACACGATTTGAAACGCTCTGTATGATCTTGAATTATGCGGACAGACAGACAGACAGACAGACGGACGGACAGACGGACAAACGGACAGACGGACGGACAGACAGACACGGAGCTAGATCATAAGGCTTCTTGCTATACTTTGTATAGAAGCCTAAAATTATGAAAATAAAATATAACTTATATTTGGTGTGCATTGAAAATAGATAATCTGCACTAAATATATTTTTGCGGTTGGTTTTTATCATTTACTATATAATCAATAATAAGCAAACTTTTCCATTCCATCCGGAACTTTACTTCTCTGTAATGTACGATCCATTTCTTAAGGTCGATCAATCCTAATCTTACTCTTTTATTTACAACTTAACTTCACCAATCACATCAAGCCACTGCTGTGGTTACAATAAAACCGGATCAACGTATCAACAGATCAACGTATCAACGGATCAACGTATCAACGTATCAACGTATCAACGTATCAACGTATCATCGTATCAACGTATCAACGTATCAACGTATCATCGTATCAACGTATCAACGTATCATCGTATCAACGTA
Source organism: Podabrus alpinus (assembly GCA_932274525.1). Lineage (NCBI taxonomy): Eukaryota > Metazoa > Arthropoda > Insecta > Coleoptera > Cantharidae > Podabrus > Podabrus alpinus. Next base: position 5,774,923 of record OW026451.1, read on the forward strand.
TCAACGTATTTAAATTTCCTATATAGGTGAAAAATTATGTAAATAAAATATAACTTATATTTGGTCTGCATTGAAAAAAAAGTTGTTATTTTTGGTCGCCATATTATTATAAGGTAATATCAGATAATCTGCACTAATTAAATTTTTGCGGTCACAATCACAATTTCGAAGGTTCTGATTAGATTTGAATTATGCGGACAGACAGACGCGGAGCCAGATCATAAGGGTTCTTGCTATACTTTGTATAGAAGCCTAACAAGTAGTTTATATAGGGAGACCTCTTTGAAAATATCTTTAACTTAGTAAATTTCTTTCGAACATTTGCGTATTTGTAAATTGCATTAGCGAATCGAAACAACGGATTAACAGAATAACGCAATACTATATAGACGAAGTATTTACAATATAACAACGTATCAGTTGATCAACGTTATGATTGGCTCTGAAACATGCGGACGGACACGAAGCCAGACCATAAGGCTTCTTTCTATACCTTGTATAGAAGCCTAAATAAGGCTTCTTGTTATATCGTACTTTGTATAGAAGCCTAAAAGTAGCGCACTGGCTACCCAGTTCTTAGACCTTTATACACACAGAGTATTTCCAACACGATTTGAAACGCTCTGTATGATTTTGAATTATGCGGACAGACGGACGGACAGACAGACGGACACGGAGCTAGATCATAAGGCTTCTTGTTATACTTTGTATAGAAGCCTATTTTGATATAGTGCAAAAATTCGCAAAGGAAAGGAAAGTTGATTTTGAGTAGCCTGCCTTCCTTTAAGGAATCTCGATAATCCATTCATGCGCGTCCCTATGGGACGCGCATGAATGGATTATCGAGATTCCTTAAAGGAAGGCAGGCTACTCAAAATCAACTTAAAAAACAATAATGAATGCTGTCAAGCTGTCAACCGATCGACAATGCAAATACGCGTGCACGTGCTGTACGTTTCTATTTGACCAATCTTAACCAAATTTGGTGTAGAAGTTATTTACAACGCTACGAAAAACATAGGCTACTTTATTACCTTGGAGTGAGGCCGAAGGCCGAACAACCACATCCGACACGGTCTAGATGGCTAAAGGCGGCCTGTAGGCCGACTGTGCCAGCTAGTGATAAATAATCCCTCTCAGTGTGGGTTTTAGTTTGCACAACTTAAGCAACATACAAATGTTAATTAATTATTAAATAATGAAAAAGGAATAAGACGTGCATTTAGTCAAGCTACTATCTCAGCCAACCATTCTTCTACTATTTCAGTAGTATTATTATTTATTTCTTTATACACGTGCGTTAGTCATGATTGATTTCAAAAATGCAGACAAGAAATTTCCTTGATCACGATTTCATGATTTTCTATGCATACTAATAAAGAATTTAAACCAACCTCTATTGACTCATCCATTAAAAATTCTTCACCGTATTAATTATCCCTATTTGCGTTCGCTCATTGCAAAGAATAATTGGATTTTAGGAAAACTCTATGTACTATATTTATATAATTCATCAAATATCGGAAAAACTTTTTGCCTAGCCAAATTATTACATAAAATTCGATTAGCTGATGTGATACAAATATTGGATGAAAAAGAAGTAAGTACTAACTAAATTAAACGAGAAGAGCATCACTAAAATTAAAACCAATGAAAGGATTACAGAGGCTATTTCAACAACCACAGCCTCTGAGCACAGGGATAAGGCAAGACAATGGGCTTAGCATAAGTTAGTGGTGTTTGACATAGTAATTGATAGGACAAACAAAGTAAAATCTGCGAAGGTCAGATATTAAATGGGTACCCACACTTTCAAATTATGTGTTATGCAGTGATGCGGTTCTAATAACCAACACCTAAGACAATCGCCAACGTTTGCCCCACATTTTCAATTTTATGAGTGAAAAGTATAATGTGAGAATATCAATGCTTAACCATATCCAAATAATCAATAAAATCCAAACTGGAGATCCAGAATCAAATGATTGAACAAACATCGTCGTTTAATTCTCTCATTCATTATTCATTACGCACTCATTTAAGATAAATAAATATATGACTGCTAATCCTAAGGGCCAGTTGGATAAAGCTCGCGTCAGAGTTAATTCAGTATTCGGCCACTATGTTTGGCTAAATCGAGGGTTAACTCTGACTCGACATGCATGGACAAATACAATCAAGACAAGGGCAGTCATCGCAGAGCTCTCTGAAGAATGCAGATGATATTGAGATGTCAAGATCATACTAGTTATTGGGAAAAAGATGGGATTTCTCTGAAAGGATCGAGAGATCCTTGCGGATATTCAGAGTTTTGTAAGATGAGGATGCCAGAGAAGAAAGCAATGGAACGAGCATATAACAAGAATATACAATAGCAGAATGGTAAAAGTGAGATAATCAAAAACAGAGAGCTCCAGATCACAAAAAATGAAACAGCTGGTCATCACAATCTTAAGAAATCCAGTAAGATCCTGCAACACCTACGTTAGGTTTTATTACGTTAATAAGGTGAAGAAAGACAGTATTTTTTAGTGTACCCCCCCCCCAACATAACAACTAAGGAATTTAATTTATTGTTGAAAATTTTCGTAAATTTTTCAGTATGTACTACAAATGTGAAGCCACTGTATTTTTTTAATTAAAATAAATTTTATTTTAAACATTTTTAACTTTTTAATTACATATAGGGGCTCGTCATAAAAACCTTCATGTTTTTATTTTTTAAATATTTAATTAAGATATAAAAACCATAATTTTATAAACTAATTCTTATAACACACTTATGCTAATTGCAAAACCTAATTAGTATTTAAATTGAAACTTAGAGCGTAATTATGTAGAACAACTTACTAATTTGTTAGTACATACATGTAATGCACATTACTCACTTTCATTTCGGAATATACTTATGTAAATTTTTGAATATTTTAAGAAAGGAAATGGTTTAGCAAGCACGAAGAATTATTACCACATTGGCAGCATTGTACTCAAGTTATTTTAGGAATACCTAATGGTTTGATTAATTTTTTAAATCTGCAATTAGTGAATACACTCACATAATATCCCCCTTTTAATTATGTTGCACCACCCCACCATCGTAAAACTTCGTACCACAATTTGGCACTTGCTTTTAAATTTTAAAAAATTAACATCTCCTGCCATTGCAAAACCTTTGAAGTCGCAATTTCAAAACTAAAATTAGCTAAAATAATCAATATCAAAAATTTTAGAATTTTTGTTTAATTTAAAATTTAATGAGGTCTTAATCTACCATCTTAGTTCTATAGTCATACAAGAGCTTTGTACACGCTTTGATTAGAGCTTTTACCTTAGCAATTGTGTTTTATGTATTTATACATTAATTATCTCGAAATTCTTAGGTTTGCTTGCATACAATAGTTATAATGCAAACACGCTCAATAAAAATTATGCAGAAAATTTTCTATGATTTTTAATTTTTATTACTTCATGCAAAAAAAACTTTGTTAAAAAATATTAAACATTTTAAACTTCCACTTAAAAATTCACCCTTATTAGTCGTAAATATATTGCTTAGCTCAATATTCAAAATAAAAATTTGTACCTAAGCACCGATACTTTAATAAAAAAAAAACAATGAATTTTAAGCGAATAATTACATTTTTATGTAATTTAAAATGTAAACTAATTATAAAAGTTGACACACGTATTAATACAATTTTAATAGACTTAATAGAAAAATTATACATTCTTAAAATTTACATCTAAACTGCTAAATTATTTACTTAAAATATCGTGCAAGTGACAAATGGGCTAATAATTACAGATTTGTCTGAAATAAAAAATTGCCATTAAAATTCAAACTTTTCGATTGGCTTACAATTGCAATTTCAAGTCCAATTAAATTTGTAAAACTTTCTTTCAAGTGTTTACTAATTTATCTCGATTTCTTTATATATTTAGAACGTAATTGAAATTTAAATTAGATGATGCAGTTTTAATTGACTTAAAATAATAATAAAAAAAAAGAAAAGAAAAGAAAAAATTTTTATTAATAGAAAAATAATAAATCACGCACTTTGACGCTTTAGAAAATAAAACGCTAAGTAGAATCGGATATAAAGAATAGTTAATTTTTTATGATAACTTAACAATGAATAATTAATTTATTTGACGAGATGATTTCGTGCAACGCCAAAGGTGTATAATTTACATATTTTGTAATGTTTCAATAAAATAGAGCTTTTAGGCTTGTTATACTTTATTATAAATTAATTATAGTAATCAAAAGTCACTTAATAGTTCAAACCTAACAAAATTAATTATAAATGCAATTTAAAGTTTTTTTCACAATGTAAAATTTATATTATCTTCATTTTTTTCTTTGCGTAAAGCGGTCCCTAGACGATCAATATTTACGTCAATATATTGCACAATTTATTGTGTCAATATATTACGTGGCCAACCCACACGGTGCAATATTATTGCTCAATAAATTAATTCACGGGTGATACTTGTGCAGTCGGTCATAGAGGCGGTCATAGCTTGGCAGTTAAGTGCGTATACTGCTAATGCGAAACGCCTGGATCGAATCCGGGCAGGGTAAGAACTTTATTCTGACCGTCTCTCCTCGGCAGGCAATGGCAAACCACCGAGGTAATCTGCCAAGAAAATCCATCTCGAAATGAAATGTAGTACACTTCCCGTGGTTCGGAGCCCACGTTAAACAAGTAGGTCCTCTATGTATGTGAAAACAATTTGAACGCACATCATATGCATAGAAAGAGATAGAACGAGATGGGTCACCAAACCCTCATTAGGGTAAAAGGACTGAGAAGGAAGGACTTGTGCAGTCAACATGTGGAATAATGAGAAGACAGCAAGTTGTGTGGCTATAGCATTGGTTATAGCTTCAAAAAAGAAGGAAAAGTAGAAGCGCAGGTGGTTGAAGGAATAGTTTAAAGAAAGAAATAAGTACACTCATGAAAATCTGTTAAGTGAACTAAGAATTAGTGAACCAAGTGATTTTCAAAATTTTTGCGACTAGATAGTGCATTATTTGATGAACTACTGAGAATGGTTACATCTGAAATACAAAAAAGGGATACTATAATGCGAGATGCTATCCCTCCAACACAGAACTGAACCAGTATTGTGCAATATTGCCAACAGACGATGCAATATTCACTAGATTGCACAATAAAAATCAAACTGTTTTTGATTGACTCAATATATTGCGCAATCTTCCAATGTGATCTACAGACGCTCAATATTATTGTACAATGTCAATTATTGTGCAATATATTGACGTAAATATTGATCGTCTAGGGGCCGCTTAAGGAAATTTATGTTATCTTTAAAGACTATCATGATTTATTCAGGATTCAACCTTGAAAAACTTTTTTTTTATCGTAATTTTACTTTGTGAACGTTTCTTTGGATTGATCTATAACCCTTTCAAAACTATCAAGGTTTTTAAAATCGTATGAACAATTTTCATATTTAGTATATTCGGTTCCAAATATTTTATTTTTTCAAAGGCTGAATTAATATTGTCAAAAAGTTCATTGTTCACCATCTGCAGGGGGTCTCGTAAAGATCGAGTCGGAAATGAATCTCTTACACGCCCTACAGGAAGAGGGCATGGACAAGAGTCAAGGATTTGTAAAATAATTAGTAACGGAGTCGTGGAAATCGAGTAAAAGAAAAGTGAAGTAGGCATCAAATACAGTGTCATGGGAAAATGCTATAGAAATAATAGAACACGTAATTAACGGACAAGTGAAATAATATTCAGTGTTAGAATAGGGATAAATTAAGTGTAAGGATATAAAATAAGGCAATTAAATGACAACAACGTCAAATTAAGTAGGAGTTCTTTCTGTTTTACGATTAAGCGATTTTTTAACTCCAATTTTACACGCGAATTTATTTCGGAAGTTGTATTAATAAATTTGTTTATTATTATTACTGCTAGCATTGTATTCCTGTCGAAATATATGTGTCTTTGCAGACTTGACAAATTCGATTATTGGAGTGGATTAGTCCCCTTATAATCTGTATATTTACTGTTGGTAGTTTTTGCGTCTCTTGCTATCTTTCTCCATTTCTGATGTCTATCATTCAGCTTTCGCCTGTTGCTGCCTCCTCACTTTGGGTCTACCTCTAATTCGTTCTTCCATGAACCTCCACTGGGTGCGTATTCTTCTTCTTTCATTTATATAAAAAAAGGGAAAAATGGAATGAAGACCTTAGGTGCATGTCTTTCAATACATAAAAAATCTACTTAAAGCGGATTAATCAAACTAAACAAAACTAAACGTTAAAATATTTATAAGGTACGCATTATCAATCGTCAGCTGGATAATGAGAAAATATGATGCGCAAAAGGTGAACGCTTTCTAGATGTGTTATTGGCGTATAGCTCTCTGAGGGTATCATGAACTCTCTCTATTGTAGAAGAAATTCAAGAACCCGAAAGACTGTCCAGCTTTATTCAAAGAAGAATGGCAATATACCTTGGACAATATATGAGCCGGACAATATGGAAAGGCTCTTAGTACAAGATCGCGTGGCCGCTCGCCAAAAAGATGGAATGACCAAATTAAAGAAACTACAGGTGGCACACTAGAACAAGCTGCAAGAGCGGCCCAGAACGACTCTACACGACGCTTCTGTCAAGAGGAATACGAGGATGAAAAAGAAGATGAAATACTAGGGAAAAAAAGACATAAAATGCATAATATGTAAGGCTTACTTTCAGAGCTTCTTAAATGAAGAGACAGAAGGAGATGCAAATGATACCTACGATTGGAGAGACAAAGAAAATGGAAACAAGGAAGCGGTAGAAGAACCAAGCTTAAAGAAACAATAAAAAATATGAAAATCAACAAAACACTAATCTTATAAAGATGGAAGATGAGAAGCTACGGGCAAGAATGCACGGTTTATTGTTAGAGGTGTGAAAAAAGAAAAATGCCAATAGAGTGGAGTACAGCTGGTATTTTACCAATACCCAAGGAGGGAAGCGTAAAAGAATCTAAAAACGACAGAGGGAAAACTTAAGAATACATGAAAGGAGAATAACAAGAAGAATACATGGTCCAATAAAAGTCAGAGATGATAACAATACAGAAGAAGAAAGAACTATGAAATAATGCAGGAAATGGAAGGATAAGACATAGTGAGACATCTTAAAGCAATGAGAAGAGGATGGATAGGCCAAGTTATGAGGACACAACAGACAAGTGTGATTAAAACTATGATGGAGTGGAATCAGGATGTAGGCAGACGAAAAGGAAGACCGAGAATAAAATGGTAAGACTTGAAAACCATGGAAATTGATAATTTGAAAGAGAGAATCCTCAATAGAATCTTATTGAAGAGGCTAAATCGCTTGATAACCTATACAGAAGCAAAGATGGGGACTACTCCACCCCAGAAAATGGATTCAAGATAATATTCCGTAAGGAATGAAACGCCAAGAAGAATCGTCAGCTGCATTTAATTAATTTGTTTTTCAATATTATATTGATCGGCTTTCAACGGTGTGATATCATCAATGCTTTTATAAACATAACATCAATAGCCATTATCAATGGGTAATGTATTCGTGTAAGTTTTTCAAATAATGAATATTCTAGATATAGCAAAAATTTGCATACCTTCTTCCGGTCGTGATCGTCGGTCAAATTGATAAAGTAGGTCAAGCAGATTCCTATTTTTAAAATTCACTAAGAACATTGCACGTAATTATTTCAGTTAGGTGTGCAATAAAATTATTGAAATTTTGAAACCGTGCTGAAAATTAATTTGCCGCAATCGATTTCTAACGTTACACAAATTATAAGTAACAGATTAAGTTTAAAAATATTTGGGTTAATAACCATGTTTAAACTTGGATCACGCTATATTTAGATAAAATAAATTTATTAATAAAATAAAAAATATTATTAGTATTAGTTTATATCAAGTTTTTGAATGGAACGACATTATTATGCTTGCAAGATTGTCTAGCTTGATAATAGCCATAAATTTTGCTTCAAATTTGTGTGTTACAGGTAATTGGCTAAATAATAAATTTTTCCGCAAAAATTTCTTTGTTAGGGTAACAAAAACAACCGCCCGGTTATTGCGTTACATACGTTATGATATTTTGATACCATCTGATTGTTGCTTTTACGTTGTACGTTGATAATTTTTGATAATTACATAGTTGCCACCGATCATGATCACATAAATTTGCTTCAAGTGTACTCAACCCCGTGCATTACATTGCATTAGATTTTAGGGTGAGATATATTGGGGTAGGTTTATAATAACACCAATCCATGTTAAGTTTTGGAGTTTTTACCATTTTCAGTTAATTTGTTCTCATTATCTGCAGGTTCGATATTTTCTTATTCAAAAAAGCAGAAAAAGTTTATAAAATTTATTAAACAATTGAATTGTTGTTCCTACCTATAACAGTTCGTTTATGCTAGCGCAAGCAGGAAATGCTTTCTTTAAATGAGCTTAATTGTATGGTGCTAAAACTAAGAGATAAACGACATGGTCTGTTTATGCAAAATTATGTTTTTTCTGGCGGTTGATGTTTAAATAATACAATGGATGGATATGTTAATTATTATGAACACTTAGCGCACGTCTTCAGGATATAAAATGAATTTTCCATACCAGCAAAGACAGTTTGCTGGAAAATTTAGTACTGGCTACAAAAATCTTTGCTGTTTTTAGTAATACATTAAATTTTAGTACTTACAGCAAATTAATTGGTTTCAGGAAAATTTCAACATAAATAAACCTTCATAATAACAACAACTGAGCTTTGTAAAGAAAATTGTTGCCCACTTCTTGAGATATGCGATAAAATCATAATATAAGATTTTTTCAGGATATTTCAAAAACTAAAAACTGCATTCAAAATTTCAAAACAGATTACAAATCGTTCAGCTTATCTTTTTAAAAAGCTTTTGTGCCGAATTCTAAATGTTGGAGCTCAGTTTTAATACAATAATAATTATTCATTTTCCACAAAAAATTTAATTTCCTTAAAAGAAAATTTGTCTAACGTCAAGCTAAAAATTTATGATAATACGAAAATATTTAGTATAATCTTCGTTATTATACCTTTTAACAAAATTACAACGTGAAAAACCATCGTTCTAAATAATTTTGATATAATCGTAATAAAATTTGCATTATTGTTATTATATTATAATTATAATTCGATTAATTTTTTCGAAGAGTAATTTGCATAACAAAGACAATTAACTTTATATTCCTAGCTAAGGAAGTTATTTAGTTCATTACAATTAGGACTTTTTTATTATGAATTAATTAGAGAATTGTTTACTTGAACATTACGTGTAATTATTACATTATAACAATCTGAATTGTAATGTTTTTTTTGCAAAATTATGTATGTCTCGATGATCACGACTCGCGTAGGTACCACCCAATAATTATTTCATATTACAGAATGATAAGCAATTTTTTTCAGTTAATTAAATTAAACAGACAGACACGTAATTAAGGAGCTAAACTGGTGGAATCAATGTTAGAAAAAACTTATTGTTTTACATTTATTAAATTAAATGGTTATCCGGGAACCCTTTAAATCTATTTTCGGATCCTTAAATTTAGCACTAAGCTCAAAAATTAATTTTTGGTTTATTCTCCGAATTTCCATTCGCAAAATTTTGTTCAACTAAAATTTAATCCAATAAAAAAAACTGTAATGGAAACGTGACTTGAAATATTTTCTTGTGCGATATCTTGATGTAAATGAGACTCCGAAATAAGATTGAGACTTTCCTTCAAGTTTCCGTAAGCGAAGTTTAAATCTAGAAACCTTATGTAAGCATGAAATTGCAACATTTTATTATCCTTGTTTGTAGAAGAATTACCAATCAATATCGCAGAAATTTTAATTATTAAAGTCCTCGGTTCAGTTTTTCTACCATTTTTTCTAAAACATCATTTAATGATACGTAACGGTGTCAATTTTTGTTATATCAATTTATTTTATTCTGCGAAGGTTATTTCGTTTTTAATATCAAGTTGTTGATAAATAATATCAACAACTTCGACATGTTGTGTCTTATGGTACTAACCTTGTAAATATCCAATTGTTTCAATTTAGCTAATAGAGTTAAGTTTCAAAATCAAAGGTCCTATAAATAAATTTTATAATTTTATAAGTGGCCCTTGAAGTATATTTGAGGGTCAACTTTAGATTTAAAATTGAGAGAGATCGAGAAAAAGAGACAATAAAAAACCAAAACACATAAAATAATGGGAAAATTATGCTACCAAAGTAGGAAAACATTTTTGGACATTTCATATTAAAATTCCACACTTCCTCATTGTATTATTAAATATGATAATGTAGTCCACGTAGAATCCAAGTAACAAACAATTAAATAGTCTTGGATGAATTGATTTTGGCTAGCAATCCTTGCCCTGCTCATGCGTTGAATATTTTTAAAAATTAATTTTAAAATTCGTGCTTCATAGAAATTTACTGCATAGTAATAAAATAGTTATCTTGAAAAATAATTTTCTGGATATAAAAATACTAAATGGAGCATTTATAAAGCCATCGGATTTTATGCAAATTTTAACGTTCAAAGCTTTATCAGCAAGTCTTATAAAAATAAAAATTTAAAAGTTCCTTAACCTACAACATGGAACAAAAAATAAGCTGTTAAAATTTTAAGTTATCCTGTAACTAGTGAAATATGGATACCAACATGACCTGACCAATTGATGAGCTAAACTTTTGAATAATCAATGGATTTGTAATTATTGTATTTTAGAATAACCAAAATATGCTTAAATAATTTTCAGGACTTTTTCTTCTTCACTTCAATGATTAGGTTTTTATGACCTGTTGCAATGTCCATCGTTTTCTCGACACTCTTCTTCTTCTCGGTTTATAATGTCATGTTTTCAGAGGTCCTTCCATTCCTTCCATTTTTTAAGTTCTTTGATCTCCAGCTCTTGACTTATTTCTTCGTTTCTTTTTCTGTATGTCAATTTATATTCTACTGTATAAAATAAACAGAACTAGTTGTAATGTAGTAGTATTCTTTACAATTTTTTGGAATCATCTTCGCGCTATTTAAATTTGGGAGCTGTGTCAACACAACCCATTACTTTTCATCGGGATTCATTATCCATTGCATTATGTTTGGAAATAAGTCTTCATCCGATTGCATAATCCTGGACACCGTCAGATTATCAACGGATCGAAAATTCAATTATTTTGTTCCTTCAAATCGAACAAGTGGAAGGAGAGATATCGAAACACCTTTTGTTATCGCTGTTATCATTAACATTTAGAGTTACAAACAAGAGTTAAGAGCGGGAAAAATCGTGCGATGTCGAGCGTTACTTTTCCCATGTTTTTTTTTGGGAATCAACACCTTAAGCTCTCCAGCTGGTCGAAGCTCCGCTCCTAGGATAAAGCTCTTAATTGGAGTTACATTTTACAGGGCCCATACGTAAGCTGTCTTAGTGACTAGGAAGGTACATTACAAACTGTTAGCGAAAATTCCAGTTACAATAGTTTTTGGTTTTTTTTTTGAAATTTTTAATTCTGAAAAATGAAAATCCATTTCAAATTTTATACAACTGTGGCAGTTTGTATTTGCATAAAAATCCGTGGATCAAGCAATTAATCCAATGTGATTATAAGTAAAACCAATAACCAGTACAAAGGGAGTGCGTTGATCTTTTTGCTGAGCAATTCTCTGAGAGCTATTGTAGTGATGGTGGTGCTAAATATGACTATGAAGCATCTGAAATCATCGATTGTAGTTCGTTTTTAATATCCAGTGGTGATGTCTTTGATTCCATTAAGGGACTTCCGGACAGTTTATGTTGTGGTCCTGATGGCATTCCTCCCTACTTCATTAAAAGGTGCCAGTTTTCTCTGTCGCTTCCTATCTGGTATATTTTTAAGCTCTCACTATCGAGTGGTAAATTTCCCAACATTTGGAAGATGAGTTTTATTACACCAATTTTTAAAAAAGGTGATCGTCATGACATTGCTAATTATAGAGGGGTCTCGATCCAGTCAACTTTAGCTAAGATGTTGGATAAATTGGTTGCAACTCAACTTATGCATGCTAGTAGGAATTGTATAGTCAGCAATCAGCACGGCTTTCTTCCTGGCCGATCGACAACCACTAATCTTATGTCATTTGTTACTCATATTATAGAGTCATTTGAAGATCACAAGCATGTTGATGCCGTTTATACGGACTTCTCCAAGGCTTTTGACCGCGTTTCACACTCTGCTCTGCTGTCCAAAATCACTGCGTTGGGGTTTGGATCAATTGTGGTTAACTGGCTAGCCACAGTTATCTAACAAATAGGACACAGAAGGTTCGCATTCATAATAATAAATGGAGGGATATTATGGTTTCTTCAGGGGTTCCCCAGGGGTCTCATTGTGGTCCTATCCTCTTCCTGTTGTTTATAAATGATATTGGTCAATACATAGAGCATTGCTCATTTCTGTTGTTTGCTGATGATTTAAAGATTTTTAAATCGATTGGTTCTGAGGAGGACTGTAGATTACTTCAGTGTGATCTTGACGGTCTCCGCAACTGGTGTGTTGTTAATGATTTGGCTTTGAATTTCGAGAAGTGCTCAGTAATTTCTTACGCTAAACACGCGGTGGTGCCGGTCAGCTATTACATGGGTGGTGTCAAGTTGGCGCGAGTTGACGTGATTGATGACTTGGGTGTGCGACTTGATAAATGTCTAACCTTCAAGCATCACATCGAAAAAATATCCAACGGTGCACTTCGTGCTATTGGCTTTATCCGTCGACAAGGTGGTCTTTTTTCGGCTAACACTGTAAAGTTTTTATATTTTTCGCTTGTTAGATCTAAACTTGAGTACGCTTCGCCTGTGTGGTCGCCTTTCTACCGGGTCCATGTTGCTAGAATGGAATCGGTGGAACGCAAGTTTTTACGATTCTTTAGTTTTAAGCTTGGACATAAGTATGAGGACTTTTCTTATGCTTCCAGTCTTCTTCAAGCCAACTGCAGATCGTTGGAGCATAGAAGAATGGTTGCCGATCTGTGTTTTGTCCATCGCTTGGTGAATGGCGGGATTGATTGCGAATTTTTGTTGTCACTGATTCAGTTTTATGTTCCAGTCCATCCCATTAGGAACTCAAGGTTACTATGGGTGAAGTTTCATGGTTCGAACTATGGATTAAATAGCCCAATATCGAGAATGTGTCGGATGGTCAACGTTTCAAACGAGAGTGACCATCAGTTTGACCTATTTCACCCGTCTTACATCGGGTTCAAGAGGACTGTTATGTGGGAATTGAGTTAGTGTGGAATTTTGATTTGTTGTGTGTGCTTTTGTGTTGTATTATTTCAATTGGTATATCCGTAAATAAATAAATAAATAAAAAATAACATACAGCCTCAAAAGCCACAACACTCTCTTCCTAATGATCTAGTAACGACTCCATAAAAAGCTATCTTCAAACTAATTATTAGTAGCAACTCACGCGTTACACAACTTTTTTTTATTTATTTTTCCAATCCTTAAAAAAAATTGTTTTTACTCCCCCACCCCTTTTAAACTTTCAGGAAATAGTATTTTTTCATTAAAATTTCCACATATTGTTACGTATGTGGGTATTTCAAGTTAACAACTGATTATCCAGGGAAGAAAGCTCAAAAATTGCTTAGAGCTTGTAAAAACTTCGGGAAACCTGAAATTTGGCAAACATGTGGACTCGAGTGTCCAAATGAATTCCTTAAAGGTCACCTAAAAATCTCTTGTCGATGTTTCCTTCAATTGAAGTCTATAACTCGCTGAATTTTATTTTTACGGAAAATTATGTATCATTAGACTAAAGTTGAAGAGAAGAAAATTCTTCTCAATATAGATACAGACGACGGTCATGGCCTGATAGTTAGCGCGATCAACTGCTAACGTAAGGCTCCTCGGTTCGACTCGGGGTACAGTCTAAAATTTCTTTGACCGTCTTCCGTGCTTTCGGAGGGCACGTAAAGCCGTCGGTCCCCCTGTGTTAATGATTTGCCATCATAACAATAAAAAACAGGGTCAGGCACATCGAAAGGCAAGCCTAGCAAGCTACCTGAGATGTAAAAACAAAAATGCTCACAGAACTAATTGCAAAAATTAGTGATGAACAGGTCCTGGACCTACTATATTAAGAGGGAGACTTCTTAATAAAAGTAAGTAGAAGTAGAATATAGATACAAAAAATGTATTCTATTGGCTTCTTCTTCAATTAGAGATTTTAAAACCCTCAATGCAGTTTTTTTGGTCTGATAAGAAAACAATTTTATATCAGACCAAAATTGAAGGGTATAAAATTCTCTACAAATTTGGCATTTGAAAATTTTCCTAAATCATACTTTTATGAAAATAAAAATTAATTCAAGAAAGGCAAAATGCATTTCATTTAAAAAAATTCAAATTGCAACAAAATATTTGAATAATTATTCTATTCATAAAAAAATTTTGTTATATATTTTTTTGATCATCTGAATTAAATTCTGAAATGAAATTAAGCGAGTTATACAATAATTACAATGTAAAATGTGTAAAAAGTGTCCAATTCGGATTTCATCCAATTCGGTCCGATTTTAGCTTTCCCTAATTATTTGCTAGCTAAAAATGTATCTTGCAGTGAACATAAAATAATTCGCTAAAGCCCATAAAAATCAATAAATTAAAATATTTTCAAAATGAAAAAATAATTAAACTTTAAAAATCAGTTTCATATTCTTTGGCTAAAACCAAAACCTGAATAAAATCCAAAACGAATTAAAAATTTAGAATTTAAAGGGGAGTGGTAAAAGTGAATTGAAAAGTGAATAAAGAAAATAGCGATGTTTCCATATTCAGGCAAATTTGTCTTTACTAATCTTTATTTTAATTTACTAATTTTTTAATTAAATATTTAACCTCCCCCCCCCCCGCCTTTTTTAAATTCTTAATTTTTCATTCATTCTGGATTTTAATACAAGTTTCCGAAATAATTAATTTATGAAAGTTAAATAATGTAAAAATAAATTAATTTTAACTGAAAGTTAGCCAGAAAAATTAAAATTGAAGAAAAATTGGAGAGGTAGAAATGAATCAAAATTGCTTCCTACAATTGTTTCGTTCTAATAGAATTTCATCGGACAAGCATAATTGCAATAAATAAATCAAGACCAATTTAAACAATAAAAATGCAACTGTGGATTTGGAAAACTGAATACCTAAAAAATTTAAGGTAAATAACGGTAAAAATAAAGTGAAACCTTGTAAGAATTAAAAGAACAATAAGTAATTTTTTAATGTAAAAATAGAATAGAATTGAACATTAGAATTAAAAAATAATAATTAATTCGGAAAACATTTTTAAATAGCGGTGATAACTAATATACAAAATTAGCATTTAAAACTGTAAATTTTCCGACATAGGAAAATTATGAAGTGAAAAATGACGCACGTGGTGGAATAACTAATTGCAATAGTTCAAACTTAATAACTGCAATTGCCAGTGTAAAACTCCTGAATATGCAATATTTTATCGGTTTTTTATTTTCGAAAACCAGAAAAAATTAAAATCAGCGGCGGCTCGTGTGGTAAAATATTGGGTATGCTGACAGCTTATTAAGCAGATACAATCTGAGGAAGAAATTTTTTTGTAAAGTAATATACAGGGTCTCCCACTGACCATACAAAGCTCGAAGGTGGTAATAAAATCCGCATTCTTAAGAAAAAATAACCCTCAAAACGACCTTCAGAGGTCCTGAGTGTTAATCATTACTAATCGTTACTTTCAAGTTAAATTGTTCCAGAATTACGATACATCATCGTCGCTAAAAGAATGATTTATATATATGGTGACCATATGTACTTATTTTAGTAGGACAGTACTCTTTTTTAGAACGATGTCCTATGTACTTAAAAACTTCTCCAAGTACTTACAAATGTACTTATTTTTTGTACACCCGCCGGGGGGGGGGGGTGCTACCCGACGCTGCCCCAAACCTCATGGTTGTTTCCTTCAGTGCAACCCCAGAAAAAAAAGGTCATCAATCGTAATCGTCGTATATTTAGGTACGCCGTATAGTGTGGTGAAATGGGGTTTTTGTGGACAAACGGTTGCTGAGCCTTAAATTTTAGGGCAAAAAATCTGGAACTTGTCTTACTATATCCTTAATCCTTAATATATATAAAAATGGATGTATGTGTGTATGTATGTATGTTCTCTATAGACTCCTAAACCGTTTGACCGATCGGAACCAAATTTGGCACAGTTATTATGTAGGTCCCTGCGCATGTTTTTGTATTGAAATAGTGCAAAAATTCGCAAAGAAAAGGAAAGTTGATTTTGAGTAGCCTGCCTTCCTTTAAGGAATCCCGATAATCCATTCTAGCTAGTCCTTAATAGAATAGAAGAAAACAATAATTTTTGTGTTTTCTCACAGAATATTGCATAAGCCACGATTCGAAATGCTAAAGTTCGTCATTTTAAAATAGTTTTCAATTGTTTTTAATATCTTTCTGTATCGTCCGTTCTGCTTATGTATTGTTTACATGGGCATTTGGGAAAAATTTATTGATTTGTTAATCCAATAATACCTTCGGTAAAAATTGGACAAGTCTCAGTAAAAACGCTCTTGTGTTCGCATCTGCAGCTGAAATTTGGAGGGCAAGTACTAGAGATACCAATGATACCACAAAAATTTTTCGGTGTGTCTCATGCGTTCTCACACAACTAAAAGTTTAAGAGAAGATAACATTTAAAAAAATCGAGTTTTAGGTCGAAATTAGGTCTACAAACTGTTAAAAATGTAATTCTTTGTTTTGTTTTGGCACTTGTGTGCTAGTAACGAGAAACAGAAATAATATTTCAACCTGAAAACTGAAAAAAATCAATGTATTTCCGTTTTTATGCAAAGTTAAAGTACCTATGTATACGGTACATATATTTTATGTGTATATAAAAGGGAGGACGGTCCGCTAACTTTGGTCACCCCAAAAAAATTGAAAATTTCCTATAGCAAAGAGGAAGGTTTATAGGGTATACTATAAAAATTTAGCGCATTTTTCTTCGATTTTTGGGGTGTGTATTCGATAGGGAGGTTTATCCATCGTCAAAACCTACCCTTTCGGGGCGCCGCTGCGCTCCGCTCCGCTCTGCACCCCTCCAGGGCGGTTTTGACTCTGGTTACTGTGCTAAACATACGAGAAGGCGCCTCCCATTAAAAAAAACCGGGATAAATAAAACCGGGAGCTTAGAGACCCTTGAAATAGCATTAAAAAGTATAGTTGCGGTATGGGGCAGTAAACTATTACGTTTCACCCCCAAAAAATCGCGTAAAAACAAAAAATAATCGATGTTACATGTACGAGAGACGAGCTGCATCTGCCGGTGCGAAATACTCTAAGTGTTAGGGTCATTCATATTGCACGTACCGTCAACAGAATGAGCGACGCGCGGGAATCTCGTTAATTTTACATGCAAATTTGCAAACTTCAAATTCGATTTACTCAAAATTTTGTTAATACATTCGCAGGTTTAAATTATATCAGTATACTATATAAACCTTCCTCTTTGCAATAGGAAATTTTCAATTTATTTGGAGTCGCCAAAGATAGCGGACCGTACCCAAAAAGGTTGACTTTGCCCCATTTTTTCGACACTTTCAAGCGCATTTTTTATGATTTTTTTTGTGTTCCTGAATCCTCGGGATGTTCCTAGCAAGAAACTATTATTAAACAGACCAAATGAATTACTTTAAAAATCACCATTTGTCCGCCTCCACCACACTGTGCGCCGTTGACCTTTTTTTAGGTATTTACCGTGTTTCGCCGAAATGTACCTACTTTTTTTTCATAAAAATAATATGGTCACCATATTTATATAGGCAAATGTGTAAAATTTTGTAATTTTGAGTATGAAGTAAATACACCAAAAATATTACTTATGTCCACATTTTTTGGGTAGGCTGAACTTAACCTGCCTCTTCGTTAAAACCACCACTGATTAAAATCTTTTTCAGAGACTTTTTGAGAAAAATAAAACAGAAAATATTTCTTTTTATTTGCATTCACCGAATTCAGCTCGAGAGATCTTATCGGAAATGTAATAAAGCCTGAAAATATAAAACATTGTTCTGGATTTCTTCGTTAAACGGTTTTTACACCAGACCAGACAACCTTCTACTGAATTTTTGGCATATAGATAAATCCTCGTACATTGACAGCCCGAAGATACTAAAGAAACTTATCCCAATACACCGAACTAAGTAAGTGAAAGTAATGAAAGTAATTGAATATTTTAGGTCTGATCAACATTACATATATATTGTTATCGTTGCCATGCGTTTCTTTAACACAAAAAATTTTAAACAATTACGTTTCTAATATTTTCAATTGTTGTGCTTACTTTGACCCATATAATTAAATAACAAGCGAGCCGGATCGTTTTCCACATTCCACAATATAGTTTATTACCAATTTTACCTTTAAAAATTGTATTCGTGTTGACATGTAATTAAGCTATTAAGTAAAATAGTTCTTTTTAATGTAAAATAGATTTTCCTTTTAAAAAAAAGCTGATACCACGTAATCGTTCATTACACGATAGTCCAACTGCTAGACCTTGTCTTTGAGGGCCACATTAGTTATGTGAACAATATTATTCACTGCCCCATATTATTTACAAAATACGACAAATTAAATAAAAGTAGCAATTAAGTGAAAAATTGACCAAACGCTTCCGTTTGTGCAATTACAAGATTTGTACTGATAATTCTTCTAGTGTAAATTGATAACCGCGTGTGGATATAATTTTCGTGAAAACCAAAAATGTTTGGTGCCGGTCTGACAAGTAAAGATAAGTAATTTTTGAATATTTTGATTAGGAATTTTGAATGTGGTTAGCTTGACGAGAACATTTAAAAACACGTACCTGGTTACTGTGGGCGATTTCAAAGTTACCGCTTCCATTTGCGCTCCTAATGTTTTTCATTTTGGCTTTTCACTTAATTAATTTTTTACTAACACATTTTCAAAATATAAAAAAAAATAAATCACACTTTAAAATTTAAACATCGAAGACGATAAAATTGACATACAGGTAAATGGTTACTTTATCAATAGTAAAACTAAAATAATTTGGCGAGCGATTTAAATGTTCTCATAAAATTGTATGAAGCTTCAACTATTACTTCGGCGGTGTAACAATGAATGGTGTACTTTTAATGAGCCCCCGAGTTGTTAGCTACTACTGAACGGAACAGGTGGGGACTTCGCTCCGATTAAAGATTATACCAAAGGTAGAATTTGTTTGCGCGGATCATGTAATATTTTTCATATCTATTTTGGTTATCACAACACGCGCTCAGCTGTTTAACCGATTACCATAAAGACACAAAGTAATTAATCGTTTTGGAAACTCACTCTTTCGAAGTAATGAAGTTTGCGACATTTACTCAATCAAATCTTATCGTACAACACGACGTTACAACTCAATTAGATGATTTGATTAGAGATTCTATTGTTTGAGAGTTGCTGAAGCTAATAAAATTTTGCACGATATCTTTATGTTTCTGTTATCACTTTCCAAACACGCGTTGCGTAGAGACTTTTCAATCTTAAAAGTAAAATCTTGGGAAAATAATTTTGCGTTCAATTTATTGTGTAATGGCAGGCAAACTTGTGAACGATGAAAGAAACCGCATTGAAATAATATAAGAGAAATTTTGCTGAATGAGAAGTGGTAAGCCATCCTGATGTGGATTTTTACAAAAGTAGAGCTCATCGTTCGGTATTTTTGGATGGTGTTTCGTTTCATGGTTATTTACCAATCACTTAGCTGGATAGAACAGAAAAGATTTCATGTTGGGAAATTTTGGATTTGACGTGAGCAACAGCAAGTCAGGCTATAAGTGGAGGATTATTGCGTGTCCTTTGGTGTCAATTTTGTTGATGTTTGTGAACGAGCCCAAAAGCTTACTGCCAGAGATGAATTGAGGAAACAATTGCTATAAAAAGCTAATTATATTGTGCAAATTTAAAAATGACGACGGTCATGGCCTGAATGTTAGCGAAATTAACTGCTAATGCAAGACTCCCAGGTTTGACTCCGGGCACAGTCTAAAATTTCTTTACCGTTTTCCGTGCTTTGGAGGGCACGTAAAACTGTCGGCTCCCCTGTGATTTGCCATCATAACAATAAAAACACAGTAGGCACATCGAAGGCAAGCCTAGCAAGCTACCTAAGATGTAAAAACCAAATGCTGAAAGATTTAATTAACTAAATTAGTTAAAGAATATGGCATACCTATGGTGACCATATTATTTTTATGAAAAAAAAGTAGGTGCATTTCGGCGAAACACGGTAAATACCTAAAAAAAGGTCAACGGCGCACAGTGTGGTGGAGGCGGACAAATGGTGATTTTTAAAGTAATTCATTTAGTCTGTTTAATAATAGTTTCTTGCTAGGAACATCCCAAGGATTCAGGAACACAATAAAAATCATAAAAAATGCACTTGGAAAGTGTCGAAAAAATGGGGCAAAGTCAACCTTTTTTATATACATTATGTACCGTATACATAGGTACTTTAACTTTGCTTAAAAACGAAAATTCATTGATTTTTTTCAGTTTTCAAGTTGAAATATTATTTCTGTTTCTCGTTACTAGCACACAAGTGCCAAAACAAAACAAAGAATTACATTTTTAACGGTTTGTAGACCTAATTTCGACCTAAAAACTCGATTTTTTTAAATGTTAACTTCTCTTAAACTTTTAGTTGTGTGAGAACGCATGAGACACACCGAACATTTTTTTATGGTATCATTGGTATCTCTAGTACTTGCCTTCCAAATTTCAGCTGCAGATACTTGCAGATGCGAACACAAGAGCGGTTTTACTGAGACTTGTCCAATTTTTACCGAAGGTATTATTGGATTAACAAATCAATAAATTTTTCCCAAATGCCCTTGTAAACAATACATAAGCAGAACGGACGATACAGAAAGATATTAAAAACAATTGAAAACTATTTTAAAATGACGAACTTTAGAATTTCGAATCGTGGCTTATGCAATATTCTGTGGGAAAACACAAAAATTATTGTTTTCTTCTATTCTATTAAGGACTAGCTGGCACAGTCGGCCTACCGGCCGCCTTTAGCCATCTAGACCGTGTCGGATGTCCATAGGGACGCGCATGAATGGATTATCGAGATTCCTTAAAGGAAGGCAAGCTACTCAAAATCAACTTTCCTTTCCTTTGCGAATTTTTGCACTATTTTAATACAAAAACATGCGCAGGGACCTACATAATAACTGTGCCAAATTTGGTTTCGATCGGTCAAACGATTTAGGAGTATAGGGAACATACATACATCCATTTTTATATATATTAAGGATTAAGGATATAGTAAGACAACTTCCAGATTTTTTGCCCTAAAATTGAAGGCTCAACAACCGTTTGTCCACAAAAACCCCATTTCACCACACTGATGTGCGGCGTACCTAAATATACGACGATTACGATTGATGACCTTTTTTTTCTGGGGTTGCACTGAAGGAAACAACCATGAGGTTTGGGGCAGCGTCGGGTGGCACCCCCCCGGCGGGTGTACAAAATATAAGTACATTAATTTGTAAGTACTTGGAGAAGTTTTTAAGTACATAGGACATCGTTCTAAAAAAGAGTACTGTCCTACTAAAATAAGTACATATGGTCACCATAGGCATACCCTATATTAAGAGGAAGAAGAAGAAATTTAAAAATGTAGAGTATTCGGCACAAAAAATGAAAAATAAGGATAACATTAAAGATTTTCCTAACATGAAAGCTAGGAAGAAGAATTTTAATATCTGTTTTAAATTTTTATTGAAAAAGTAAAATTTTATTGGGGTCTGTGTAATTGTGTTTGCAAGGGAGGGGGGTACTTTTCAAGTTTTCCTTTTTCCCTTTTGAAATTAGTAAGGATATTATTGCAGAATTTCCTAATATAAAGGCTAGGAAGAAGTGTTTTAATATTTAATAGCTGATTTTTTCAGATTATCTACTTATACCTAATTTTTTACATTAAAAAGGTTAAAAATTCATTGGAGACTCGGAAACAATTTTTATGGGAGGAGGTAATTTTGAAATTCCCTATATTCCTTTTTTGAAATCAAGGATGTTATTGAAAATTTTTCTAATATAAACGCTAGGAAGGAGTTCTTTAATATTTAATATCTGAATTTTTTAAATGACTTTTTTTACCAAAAAATTAAAACTTTTTTTAAGGCTCCGATGATACCGAAAAGTAGAAAGTTTCAAACACTAATAGAAAAAGGGACGGCTCTATACAGTATAGGTACATAGTACATCCAGTAGTCAAGGCCAGCTCAACTTCATAACTTCATAACCTTAGCGCAAAATAAAAAAAAATGAGCAAGGAAACTTTAAAATTAAAAATCCTCATCAGATCCGTACTAAATTCGCATGATGAGCGAAACATAGTATCTCCCTTTTTGATTCCTAAAGGCCACCTTATCACAATGGATGCAATCTCTAGAAAGAAAAGACGATGCCTGACAGGCGAAGCGAAGCGACAGCCGTTCATTATGTCAACATCCTGAGCCTGATTCGCTAGCCCATCGTCCTTAACTACAAAAAATTAAAAGAAGTTTCAAGGTATGTAGGACCTTAAATAAAAATTTTAAAATAAATAAAAATAAAAATGAAAAATTTAAGTGTGTTTCTCTATTCCTTTAATTTAAAAGAAAAGATAAAATTAACAAATAATAGAAGAACATTATTTTATGCTGATTGAGTTATTGACCGAAAGAAAATATTTTTGAAAGGATTATTTATATCTACTATAAAATGTTTGACAAAAAAATAACGGTTTAGAAAGCTTATTGCCACTCTTATTAACGTTAAAATGACTTTGATAGTAATTTGAATTTTTTGTAAATATTATTTCTAATCTGTTCTAAAAAGAACAGTAATAAACTTGAATGTTTAAAACTTCATCATCTTTACAAAAATATTATAATGATGTTTTGATCAATATCTCGAGAACACGGTACTCAATTGTTCTTTCATTTACGCCATGTCAATCAGCATGAAATATAGTACTAACACTTTACTAATTTAACCATTTTTTTAGATGCAGTATGATTACAAAGGTAACATACTTAAACCTTTAATGCGCAAAATTACTTGTAAGGAAATTTGTTCAAAAATTTATTTTTCTCTTTTTCAGTCCTATAGTGAGTGAATGCCTTTTATGCCAAAAGGCATTGAAGAGTTAATTTGGTTCAATCTTCAAGCTACCGGAGAGCATTGAAGGGTTAATTGGGTTTAATCGATTATTATTTTTTCACGAAAATTAAGACAGAAAATAGGCAAGTAGGCAATAATTTATAAAGTTTTTTGTAATTAAATGGAAGATTTCTAAGCCCTGACGGTATAAATATAAATCGAAAGGAAGAAACAAAAATTATATCAGAGATGTGAGATCATATCGAGGAGTTGATGTAGACTGGGATCATTTCATGGTGGGGATAAAGATGAAGCAGATAGCCCCAGATAAGGAAGGTAAAAAAGAAAAGCTGAAAAGTCGAAATAAAAGAATACAGCTCAATGATAAATAAGAACAGGAGGAATGTAGAAAGGAATTGGAAAAAGTACTGGAGATGACAGAAAAATACAAGATGATGTCAATGAAATATTTTTACAAAATAGCATAAATAAAGTAAACAAGACAAATTTCAAAGAAAAACGAAAAGAAGAAAAGGACTGGTATGGCGAACAATGTAAGGAAGAAATAGAAAAGCAAGAAAATATAAGAGACTAATTCTAAAGAAAAGAATAGAAGAGGATATGATAAAGTATCAAGAGCAGAGAAAGCGGTGCAAAAGGATAATAAGAGAAAAGAAGCAAAGGTATAATGTTCAGAAACTAGACGAAAAATGCAAGAACAAGGAATTAAGAAATTTTTACCAGGGAGTCAAAAAGATTAAACGGGGATGTAAGGATGGTGAACTGCTTGGGGAAACAGAGGGTGTGAACAAATAAGAAAAACTGGTGAAAAGAGAAACATCGAACAAAAGTAGTGATTACGGATATAGAAGTGACAACGGCAGATGAAATCTTGAAAATAATACGAAACATAAAAATAATTGAAGCACCGGAGAGGATGGAATGCATGCAGAAATGATTAAATACGGTGGAAGTAGATTACAGGAAATGACAATAGTATTGATTCAAAAAATTTGGATAAGCGAAGAAATGCCACAGACCTGGAGAGTGGCACTTATTTGCTTTATCCATAAGATTGTTAGATGTTGGATGTCACTTACAAGATCATGCAAAAAATAGATTGAGAACCTATACAGGAGATGTAATAGCCGAATACCAGAGTGGCTTTAGGAAAGATAGATCTGTAACGGATCAAATTTTGTACTCAGAGAAATTCAAGCAACAAGCCACGAATATGGGTTGAATACACATGCACTGTTCTTGGATTTCGGACAGGTCCTACAGGGCAATGCACGATCTAGAGATACCAACAAAGTTGATTAGTCTAGTAAAAATGACACTGCACGGAACACAAAACAAAGTAAAAATCGACGGACGTATATAAGTGGGATTTCGTCCTAGAAAGAGCAAGAATAAATAGAAGTGAAACCATTTATCAACTGAAACACCAATGCCTGGCTTTTCCAGATGATCTAACAATACTGACAAGGACAAAAAACAAATTGCAAGAGACTACAAGAAGATTGTTAAGCGCAGCAGGTACAGTGGGTCTAGAGGTTAATGAGCATGAAACCAAATATATGATGTGGGAAGAAAAACCATATGAAATTAATAAAACACTTGCCATTAAAATGAGCAAAGATAAACAGATTACATTTAATGAAGTAGAATCTTTGGGAACGGTCATAGCAAAGAAACCAGGAAACGAGATTGAAATAAAGACAAAAATAGCGGTGGGAACAAGAAGCGCCTTTGTGATCAAAGCATTGTTGAGTGCTAAAGTTTTCTCTCCATCATTAAAGTTGTGATTCTATAGGACTATAATAAGACCAGCAGTGACATATGGTTGTGAGACTTGGACACTGAGAAAACAGGAACAGTTGATGCTGGAGATATGGGAAAGAAAGATTCGGGATGGGACGTTTCGCAGCAGCCGGTTCGGCGCAGTCCGGTTCGGCGCGAGCCTTATTTTATTTGTAGCATTTATATTCTATATTGAATATTGCTATCCCAATCTTTCGGGATTTACAAATCCGTTTGAAGAGGAGGATTACATTTTTACAAACATCTCTTCCATTTTCTTACGGGAACTCGCCATTATTTTCCTCCTTACGCCTTTTGCGCGTTTCAATTTCTATTCGTATATAGCACAAGCACCCGGCTCAACGCCTCGGAGTTAAAAGATTAACTTGAATTTTCATCAGGCAGACATTAGGAACCACCACGTTATCAATAGCAAATTTTTTATTAAGCGGTCCGGGTTGGCGTGCCGGCCCCTAATCTGATAATCCGAAAATTTTCTTGGATTGGTATTTCTGATAAAAAATTTACCTATATAAATGATGCACCACACTTTGTCAGTATCAAAATTTTTATAAAACTGTAGTGACTCAAAACATCATTTTGATCTCTTCGCTAATCCAAAAATGTTAAATATTGTAAGTAAACGCCAGAAGGAAAAGTTCTCGAATAATGGATTCATATATATCTTTTATAAATTAATACTATTGGGATAGTGGATCGCAATAAAACTACAAAGTTGTCAAGTCGACGTTTATATATCTTTGATCGTATGAGCGCTTCCGGATCGAAAATATTTTGGCGATGTAAAAGGAAAGACTCTTGCAAAGGTCGAATTCACACTGAAAATAGTATTGTAGTCAAAATGGTTAATGATCATTCTCATGACAGTTCGGCAGCTAAAGTTGAGGTTGATGTAGCTGTATCTGCAATGAAGCAAAGAATTGAAGAAGATGTTCCGGAAAGAACTTCGCAAATTATTGATGCTTGCCTCGGCGAATTATCCGAAGGCGCTTTAGCCAGGTCCATTTCGCCAGCCCCCCCCCATCGCGAATTTGGGGTCGAATTTGATGTCAATCGTTTGTGCTTCGTTTGTGCTTGTTTGTGCTTCTATTATTTTCGTTTGTGCCAACACCGTTCGCGAAATATCTTAAAAATAAGTTTGGGGGGCTGGCGAAATGCTAGCCCCCCCCATCGCGAATTTGGGGTCGAATTTGGTGTCAATCGTTTGTGCTTCGTTTGTGCTCGTTTGTGCTTCTATTATTTTCGTTTGTGCCAACACCGTTCGCGAAATATCTTAAAAATAAGTTGGGGGGGCTGGCGAAATGCTAGCCCCCCCCATCGCGAATTTGGGGTCGAATTTGGTGCCAATCGTTTGTGCTTCGTTTGTGCTCGTTTGTGCTTCTATTATTTTCGTTTGTGCCAACACCGTTCGCGAAATATAGACTTTTAAAATTTTATAAACCTCCGAGCAACAATCGTTACAACAAACATTAACTTAGGAAGAAATAAAGTACATTGTAACAGTTTTCGTAAAATATTTTTATTATAAATTATGATTTTCATCTACAAACAAATTTAAAAATTACTATAATGTACTTTACATTTGTATTAGACCGTATGTTGGATTTGCGATTCATTTTTAAAAGGTCGTCGTATTTTTCCAAAAGACCTAGATGGGATCGCCAGCAATAAGCTATATAATGTCCTAAGGATAACAAATTTCTTCTTTAAGGTGGGAGAAAACTAATAATTCCTTTCAAATGAAATTGTTTTTCTAGAATATTTAAAATTCAGGGAACATTTGAAAGAGCTGTTGAAAATTGGGATTCATGCGGTATAGAACTGGTTACAGTTTCTATAAAAAAAATGAGAACCTATTGTGAAACTTCGCGCTATAGACGGATTACCGCAGAACCACATTTTGCTGGATCTTCGAAATACCTTAACATGACTTGTTGTAAAAGTTGAAGATTATCCATAGGTAGATTAGCCACTATTGTTTCCCCGGGTCGATTGTTTTCGAAATCGCAAGAAGAGCATTTTCTGATTTCTGTGAAAGAAGGATATTTTCTAAATAATTGAGTTAGTAAATAATTTGCCCGGGCTGGGGAAATGCTTGCACCCCCCATCGCGAATTTGGGGTCGAATTTGGTGTCAATCGTTTGTGCTTCGTTAGTGGTCGTTTGTGCTTCTATTATTTTCGTTTGTGCCAACACCGTTCGCGAAATATCTTAAAAATAAGTTTGGGGGTTGGCGAAATGCTAGCCCCCCCCATCGCGAAATTGGGGTCGAATTTGGTATCAATCGTTTGTGCTTCGTTTGTGCTCGTTTGTGCTCCTATTATTTTCGTTTGTGCCAACACCGTTCGCGAAATATCTTAAAAATAAGTTTGGGGGTTGGCGAAATGCTAGCCCCCCCATCGCGAATTTGGGGTCGAATTTGGTATCAATCGTTTGTGCTTCGTTTGTGCTCGTTTGTGCTTCTATTATTTTCGTTTGTGCCAACACCGTTCGCGAAATATCTTAAAAATAAGTTTGGGGGTTGGCGAAATGCTAGCCCCCCCCCCCATCGCGAATTTAGGGTCGAATTTGGTATCAATCGTTTGTGCTTCGTTTGTGCTCGTTTGTGCTTCTATTATTTTCGTTTGTGCCAACATCGTTCGCGAAATATCTTAAAGATAAGTTTGGGGGTTGGCGAAATGCTAGCCCCCCCCCATCGCGAATTTGGGGTCGAATTTGGTATCAATCGTTTGTGCTTCGTTTGTGCTCGTTTGTGCTTCTATTATTTTCGTTTGTGCCAGCATCGTTCGCGAAATATCTTAAAAATAAGTTTTGGGGTTGGCGAAATGCTAGCCCCCCCCATCGCGAATTTGGGGTCGAATTTGGTATCAATCGTTTGTGCTTCGTTTGTGCTCGTTTGTGCTCCTATTATTTTCGTTTGTGCCAACACCGTTCGCGAAATATCTTAAAAATAAGTTTGGGGGTTGGCGAAATGCTAGCCCCCCCCCCATCGCGAATTTGGGGTCGAATTTGGTGTCAATCGTTTGTGCTTCGTTAGTGGTCGTTTGTGCTTCTATTATTTTCGTTTGTGCCAACACCGTTCGCGAAATATCTTAAAAATAAGTTTGGGTAAAAATAAGTATCTTAAAATAAGTAAATTCAATTATCCTTTGATAATTATGGTTGGATAATCCAATAATATTATTACGGTTGGTAAGAAATACGATTATTTTACTATAATAATATATTCTTTAACTATATTAGTAAAATAATAATAATTAAATTTAACGATTAACGACAAGATTATAATAATGCCTCGCAAAGCAAACGTCAACGTGTAAAATCTACTAGATGTTCTTCATAAACATAAATCTTAAATTCGGGATCCAAATAACAAAATTATTATTGGATTATCCAATCATGTCCCAATGATAATTGGATTATCTAATCATAATTATCAAAGGATAATTGAATTTTTCTATGATAATTATAATCTTTTGATTATCCTTTGATAATTAACTTTTGAGTCTGATCATTTTAAATAAAAATAAATTTACGAAAAACTGTTACAATGCACTTTATTTCTTCCTAAGTTAATGATTGTTGTAACGATTGTTGCTCGGAGGTTTATAAAATTTTAAAAGTCTATATTTCGCGAACGGTGTTGGCATAAACGAAAATAATAGAAGCACAAACGAGCACAAACGAAGCACAAACGATTGATACCAAATTCGACCCCAAATTCGCGATGGGGGGGGGGCTAGCATTTCGCCAACCCCAAAACTTATTTTTAAGATATTTCGCGAACGGTGTTGGCACAAACGAAAATAATAGAAGCACAAACGAGCACAAACGAAGCACAAACGATTGATACCAAATTCGACCCCAAATTCGCGATGGGGGGGGGCTAGCATTTCGCCAACCCCCAAACTTATTTTTAAGATATTTCGCGAACGGTGTTGGCACAAACGAAAATAATAGAAGCACAAACGAGCACAAACGAAGCACAAACGATTGATACCAAATTCGACCCCAAATTCGCGATGGGGGGGGCTAGCATTTCGCCAACCCCAAAACTTATTTTTAAGATATTTCGCGAACGGTGTTGGCACAAACGAAAATAATAGAAGCACAAACGACCACTAACGAAGCACAAACGATTGACACCAAATTCGACCCCAAATTCGCGATGGGGGGGGCTAGCATTTCGCCAGCCCCCCCAACTTATTTTTAAGATATTTCGCGAACGGTGTTGGCACAAACGAAAATAATAGAAGCACAAACGAGCACAAACGAAGCACAAACGATTGACACCAAATTCGACCCCAAATTCGCGATGGGGGGGGCTAGCATTTCGCCAGCCCCCCAAACTTATTTTTAAGATATTTCGCGAACGGTGTTGGCACAAACGAAAATAATAGAAGCACAAACAAGCACAAACGAAGCACAAACGATTGACATCAAATTCGACCCCAAATTCGCGATGGGGGGGGCTGGCGAAATGGACCTGCTTTAGCCGCTATGCCAAACCACGCTGCATTACGAAAAGTAATCCGAAGGACAAGAAATGTTGTGCAAGCTGTTCCCCCCGCGCCTGAAAATGTACAAGATTTAATAATTCCTGAAAAATATAAAATTTACAATCTCCAGCCCGGTATTCAAGAAAACTTTTTACTGGCTAATAGTGGTCAAGTTGCCGGAAGAATTCTTATTTTTGGTGTTGAACGAAACCTTCGCATTTTGAGCGAATGTGACCATTGGTTTATAGATGGGACCTTTAAAATTACGCCACCGTTATTTTCGCAGGTGTATGTAATCTTGGCGGAGAAATATGGAGGAGTTCATCCATTGTTATACGCGCTTCTTCCTAACAAACAAGCTGCAACATACACTACAATGCTAGATATGTTGAAAAATTTGGAACCAAATTTGAATCCAATACATATTTCATGTGATTTTGAATTGGCTGCGATTTCTGCGTTTAGAAACGCATTTCCTACAGCGGAAATGCAGGGATGCTTTTTTCATTTGACTAAAAATATGAAAAAACAACTCACAAATTTCAATGTAATTGGGAACTACAATACAGACTCTAATTTTGCTTTGTATGCTAGAATGGTGGTGTCTCTTGCATTTGTACCAACTGCAGATTTAGATCATGCAATAGACAGGTTAGCTGGAGTGTTGCCTATCGAACTACAACCACTATTGCAATGGTTTGAAGATTTTTATGTTGGCCGAATGAATCATCGAGGAAATGGTAGAAGGCCTGCAGTTTTCAGCCCAGAATTGTGGTCTTTATATAATCGCGTTTTGAACGACATGGATAGAACAAACAACCATGCTGAGGCGGCCCATCGACGCCTCCAATTGGAAATGGGAATGGATCATCCAATTTTGTGGAAATTTATAGACGGATTGAAAAAAATTCAGAAAGGTCGTGATATGTTTTATGAACACCTACTAGCAGGTCACGAGCCACCAAAAAAATTAAAGAAATATCGTGATGCTGATAAACGTATCAAAACCATTGTGACTGATTATGCGAATCGGGATATAATCGACTATCTGCGAGGATTGTCTTATAATTACGAGATGAGTGCATAGGAAAACAATCATTGCAGCATTACAGCTATAACAACCTCTTCTTTTGTACATTAATAAATTTATTATCCACATTATTTATCTATCAATATTATATTAAAAAAATTTTTTTGATTAGTTAAATAAACAATTAATTAACCATGATCAGATAGAAGTCAAATAATAAAAAAAAAACTACTTCCATAACGATTCTTTTCTTGCGCCGAACCGGCATCGCGCCGAACCGCCCCGCGCCAAACCGGGTTTACGCCGAACCGGCCTCGCGCCGAACCGGCCCGCGCCGAATCGGCTGGGGCAAAACGGTTGCGCCGAACCGGCTGCAGCGAAACGGTCGCGCGGAAAATATGTAGAGGGTCAATAGATGAG
The DNA here is from genome assembly GCA_932274525.1 of Podabrus alpinus. NCBI lineage: Eukaryota > Metazoa > Arthropoda > Insecta > Coleoptera > Cantharidae > Podabrus > Podabrus alpinus. Next base: position 5,805,954 of record OW026451.1, read on the forward strand.
AAGAACTAAAAAACGAGTTAAAGGAATTGCAAGACGAACCAAATATAGTGAGCTTTGTAAAGACCCAGAGAATTAAATGGATGGACCATGTAATGAGAATGAGTGATAGAAGAACCCCAAAAATTGCATGGAAATCAGAATTTCGAGGTGTAAGAAAGAGGGGAATTCCAATGAACAGATGGAAGAGAGAGGTACAGGAAGACTTGACCAGAACGAATGTGAGAGATTGGGAAAACAAGGCGAAGGATAGAAAGAAATGGGTACAAGTGATAAATTAAGCCATGGGTCCAATACGTCTGTAGTGCTGTTATATATTTTTTTTATTTGGTGTACAAACTCATAATGGGATCAAGAATAAAGATTCGAAAAGTTACCACCTATCCGGTGGATAAAACATTCTGGTTTTGGAGGAAAACCACGCACGACGGAACCTGGCGCCGGTTTACTCATTTTTCTTCAGAACCGTCGGTCTTACAAAATATTATAATTAAAATAAATATCATTAAATTCTAAGTTAAAAGGTTTAGGATTATTCGACTAATCTTTATCCAGTTCTCGCCAACAACGTTCAAAGTTGAAATAACAGTACTTGAGCCTTTGAAGGTTAACTTGAAGAAAAACATTATATATAGTTTTGAAATTCGATATACATACTCATGAGTAAAGTAAACTCGAATATCCATTCAGTTCTCCTGCTAATTTCTTCTTTTTCATTAACTTTTTTGAGATATACTGATCTGTTCTGCTATCAGTTATTTATTGTCTTGAGAGATCGTTTCCTAGCTATTTCTCCATCGTTTTTTGCCTTCAAAAAACCTGGTATTGTCGATCCTTCTTTGTCCTTCCCATCTCACATCGTCATCTATTCCGCATTCTTGTCTTATATCATTACTCCTTACTCCATCTCGAAGGAACTTGCCAGTTATGGATCCGAGTGTTTTCATCTTGATGGTTCTCAACATACTCTTGGTCTTACTTGTCTCTGTCCATGTCTCAGCAATCCCATAAACCAAAATATATAATTTATTTCCGCCAAAATGGCTGTTAGAGGTATGGCAGTAGAACTTAAACTTTGGAGGTTATTTGCGAGAGTTGGGAATTGGGTGACGTTAATCTCTTCAGGGACATATTTCGTTTTGAAAACAAACAAATTTTATATTATTCAAAACATAAATTTGTCCCTGAAGAGGTTAACATAGGATTTAATAATAAATATTTTCATTTCCATTAATTTTTTGTACAACTAACGGTTTGGGTATAAATTAGGAAAACCACCTCCAAGTTCTATTGGGAATTATTTTGGAGTTGTTTCATTCATCGGCACCAGGCAGGTTGAAACTTTTCAGATTTTTATTCTTGATCCCATTGAGAATCCATGTAAATATAAACACTAACTTCATAAATCATTTCTTCCATAAATTCTAATTTACGTGTTATAATAATAATAATTAAGGTGGATTATCATATAGTTATTGATTAGTTAAGCTTCTATTTGCATAACATCGTGTACTGTAATATTAGTTAATCCAAGCTAGTGGCAAATAAACACATAAAATTGGTTTTCTTTCTTTTTTGCACATTAATTTTTTCCTTTTACAGCGATTCACGTTTTTTTATTTTTCAAGTCCCACGGCCCATTTTTTCGATCCTTCTTTGGTCAAAGATGAAACTGAAATCTAACTAATCAAAAAAATGGGAAAACGAATTTTTATGGCACTTTTTTGCACATCAATAAGAAATTAAAGAGTGTCAAGTTACTGGTAGGTAAACTAGATTAAACTTACCTGTATAATTGTAATTCCTTCATTTGAAGATCAAGGTAACGTTTTCAAACATCATTATTAATATAAAATTGGTTAGAAACAGGAAATACGCCATTTTATTTTTTAAAACTTTTGCTACTAGAATTTTTTCAATCGAGCAAACGTAACGCAATAAATAATTTACATCGAACGTTTTAACAATTACCTTGGTCTTATGATATCCTTGCTTTCAAATGAGTGGTAACTACACTTAAAGACTCTCAATGTGTTCCATAATAATAAATTGACTTGGTCACAATCTCAAGATTTATAATCTAGATTCTTGTATCCTATCTAAGAGGTAACAAATAAACATTGATTACTGTAATATTGTTAACAAGACGTAAAAATTTATAAAACGGCAGTTTCCAAAGCAATCGTTTCCAATTCGATATGGTGGAAGTCTGATATAAGCGAATCGATGGTCTATAATTATTTTTTAACCATATTTTGCATAAATTACAAAGGAAGTTAGGAAGTTTTAAAAAATTCCAAGTTCAGCTCTATTGTTTTTTGTAGTTATATTTTCATGTGCGTGAAGATAAACCATAGCTTTCACTACACGAAGTTGACATTTAAGTCATCCAATGTAAAAAAAATTTTCAATTTTTTGAATTGGGGACTTGAAAATGTCACTTCTATTAAATTTAATCATTAATAATAATTTTCTAATTATTCGATAGTTGTTTGCCTCGTGAGTTCAGAATCGTTCTTATTCAGATTTGTTAAAAAATTAGTAGGTACCAAAGTTACAATTATTTATAATAACTCTTAATTTAATTATCTGCTTTATTATTTTAATCAATCCTCATCTTTAACACTTTCGTTTTTATTAACCGTTTTTGCTAACTTTCTCTCTCTTAATTTTTTAAAACATTAGAAACGATTTATTAGTTTCAAATTTGCAGACTTTAAAATAGTAAAAGCTTACGATTAAGAAAATTTTCCTTATTTATAAAAAATTACCATACGGTTATAATTATTATTTACCTTGCACTTCACTAATAATTGCAGTAGTTCATGATTAGCGTGTCCTTCCCAATGCAATCGGCACTATCACTAAAATACTATTAACATTTTTCTTAATTTTTTTTCAAATTTTGACTACTCGACACTGCAAGACAAAAAGACAAAACTGAAATGGAAACTCGTTCAGATAACAAAAATATTTTAAAGGCTAAAGCTATGAGAAAGTAGTAAACAATTCGGTATCTCCCAACAGGTTTGCCTCGAGATCTTATATTTCATAAAACTTCTACTATATATTTCAAAATTTTTATATCAAAACAAAGATTATGAAAAATTTCGTTGAACCTATTTCCGCAACAAGTTAAATTAAGAACAAAAAACGATGACCCAATTTGATTATTGACCTGATACCCTTATTAATTTTTGTTATGAAATAATATACTATAGGGGTTAATTTTGAGTCGTCGGTTTCAGCGTAAAAAACTTAATTACCGTATAACTTTAAACTAGAAATTAAAATTGTGTCGATGACAGGCCACAGTCACTTCTAATTTTAACTTAAAATTACATTAATTAGCATAACTTGTAGTAATTTTGTGTAGAAAAATATTATTAGAGGATTCGAAGTCATGTGAAAGGGGCCGTCCATTAATTTCGTAAGGATAATTTTTGTAATTTTGGACCCCCTCCCCCCGCCACGTAAGGGTACGTAAGATTGTGGCAACCCCCCCCCCACATCTTACGTAAGGATTATTTAAAAGAAAATTAATTTTGACCCCCTTCTCCACCCCTTATATTTATAAAAGATGAATAATAATATATTATACTAGCTGGCACAGTCGGCCTACCGGCCGCCTTTAACCATCTAGACCGTGTCGGATGTGGTTGTTCGGCCTTCGGCCTCACTTAAGGGTATCACAGGCATACGTGCAGACCGTGGTTTTTCGGCCTTCGGCCTCGCTCTAAGGTACTAAAGTAGCCTATGTTTTTCGTAGCATTGTAAATAACTTCTACACCAAATTTGGTTAAGATTGGTCAAATAGAAACGTAAAGCACGTGCACGCGTATTTGAATTGTCGATCGGTTGACAGTTTGACAGCATTCATTATTGTTTTTTAAGTTGATTTTGAGTAGCCTGCCTTCCTTTAAGGAATCTCGATAATCCATTCATGCGCGTCCCATAGGGACGCGCATGAATGGATTATCGAGATTCCTTAAAGGAAGGCAGGCTACTCAAAATCAACTTTCCTTTGCGAATTTTTGCACTATTTCAATACAAAATATGCGCAGGGACCTACATGCGCAGGGACCAGGGCGCAGGGATCGGTCAAACGGTTTAGGAGTCTATAGGGAACATACATACACACATACATCCATTTTAGGCTTCTATACAAAGTATAGCAAGAAGCCTTATGATCTGGCTCCGTGTCCGTCTGTCTGTCCGTCTGTCCGTCTGTCCGTCTGTCCGTCTGTCCGTCTGTCCGTCCGCATAATTCAAAATCATACAGAGCGTTTCAAATCGTGTTGGAAATACTCTGTGTGTATAGAGGTCTAAGAACTGGGTAGCCAGTGCGCTACTTTTAGGCTTCTATTTATATATAGCTAGATAATGATAAATACAAAAATTTAAATTACATTTTTATTTACATAGATAGATGAAAAACCGTTCGTAAAGATCGCCAAAGTTTGATGCCATTTTCTATAATTCACACTATTATGCCACTATGTTTAATGATTTTTAAGTACTATACAGGGTGTTGAATGAGTTAGCCGTTCATAGGATATTTACATGTAAAAACTTATTTATGCAAATTCCTGCTTCCCTAATTATTTTAGAAAAAAAATGAAAGACACAAAAATCATGCAGAAAAATAAACTACAAATGATAAAAGAATTATTTTCATCTAGCTTTTACTTAAAGCGGCAAAAAATGCTTTTGAAATTGTTCAAACTTTCATTTATCAGACTAGCCATGAAAGTTTCCAAGGTAATTATTTTTGATAAGTATTAAAAAACAATTGCACTTTGTTTACAGTTTTGCACTTTATTAAATTTTAATTTCATAAAATGGAAGCAAAGTACACAATTAGTGAAAAAAATCAATTTTTAAAACTATATTACTCTGGAAACAGTATACGTATGGTACGAGATCTCTTTGCTGGTTTATACCCAGAAAGACCAATCCCTACTTATTCGACAATTAAAAATGTAATTGATAATCAAAATCAATATGGATCTGTATTTAAGCCGTCATGCAAGACCTGCAGAAATAAAAGAATAAATTTAGAAGAAATCAATATTGGTGAAGCTCCAGGTACCGATATCGAAACAAATGTAATTGCTGCCGTAGTGAATAATCCTTGTATCAGTACAAGAACAATTGGTGCGGAGTTAAATATTCATCACACTACGGCGTTCAAAATTATAAAAAAACATAAATTTATATCTTATAAGTTCCAAAACCATCAAGAAATTTTTGAAGAGGATATGTACAAAAGAATGATTTTCTGTGAAAGCATTATCGAAAAGGCCAATTTGGATAGAAATTTTATTAAAAATATTTGTTTTACCGATGAGACAACGTTTAGTATTAACGGGGAACCAAATGTTCAAAATTATCGGTTTTGGTCCACCGAAAATCCTCATTTAATGATCAACAATCGTTCACAGTATCGCCAAACTGTAAATGTTTGGGCAGGGATATTAGGAGCAAACATCATCGGACCATTTTTTATTGATGGAAATTTGAATGGACTAAAATATCTAGAAATGTTACAAAACGAAATTGGACCGGCAATTGATATTGTGACAGGAGAAAATAACGTAATCTACTATCAACAAGACGGATGTCCGGCACATTATACTAGAGATGTAACCAATTATTTAAATGAATGTTATCCCAATTCTTGGATAGGACGCAATGGACCAATAAACTGGCCAGCTCGGTCACCAGACTTGGCTCCAAATGACTTTTTTTTGTGGGGTCATTTAAAATCTAAAATTTATGGTGAATGATACCAAAGTATTGATTCATTAAAAAATAAAATTGTGGAGGAGTGTGGCAATATTACCGAAAGACAACTTGCGAATGTACGATGTAACTTTTATGATAGACTTGGTTTTTGTTTAGCTGAATATGGAAACCTGTTTGAACATTTGCTGTAAATTTAATTATTTCTTAATGTTTGTAATTGTTTATTATTAATAATTTATGTAATAAATAAATTAAATTGAATTTATTTCATGGCTAGTCTGATAAATGAAAATTTGAACAATTTCAAAAGCATTTTTTGCCACTTTAAGTAAAAGCTAGATGAAAATAATTCTTTTATCATTTGTAATTTATTTTTCTGCATGATTTTTGTGTCTTTCATTTTTTTTCTAAAATAATTAGGGAAGCAGGAATTTGCTTAAATAAGTTTTTACATGTAAATATCCTATGAACGGCTAACTCATTCAACACCCGGTATATTTCAATATATGGTATTTCCATTATACCTGGATATAATTACCAACATAAAAAGAAAAAATTATATTTGATTTTTAAATTTAATTTAAAAAAATGTTTTAAGAAACTTACGTAAGGAATACGTCGGACCCCCCCTACGTAAGGGTCCGTAAGATATCCAATACCCCCTCCCCCCAAAAAACCCTTACGTAATTAATGGATGACCGTAAAGGAAAGTACGCTTTTTTGCACGTTTTGAAAATGCTCGAATTACCGAGAATTTTATATACTTGTTTATAAAAACAAAGAAAAATTGAGTTTCTTCTAGGAATTTTTTTCTATCGTCACTGATGAGATCTAATAAGATCGCAACACGTACTATGTCGTTGATAAACTTCCTGATTGTGATTTGAATTGTTCAGTATATCCTTCCTTACGCGTTTCTCCTCCCTCGGCCAAGCAATTTCAGAATTTATTATTTTTCTTTAACGGAAAAGAAAACTCAGCAGTGGCTTGTGTGAACACTGGTTGACTTATAGAGCGAAAATTTTGAGTTCGAATAAAGGACCTCGAGGAATTTCTTAGCTCGGCCCTCCGGTACAAAACCGTACAAAAAGCTTCTAGCAAATTGCCCTTAGGGGTCATCCATTAATTACGTAAGGGTTTTTTGGGGGGGGGAGGGGTATTGGATATCTTACGGACCCTTACGTAGGGGGGGGACGTATTCCTTACGTAAGTTTCTTAAAATATTTTTTTTAATTAAATTTAACAATCTAATATCATTTTTTCTTTTTATGTTGGTAATTATATCCAGGTATAATGGAAATATCATATATTGAAATATATAGTACTTAAAAATCATTAAACATAGTGGCATAATAGTGTGAATTATAGAAAATGGCATCAAACTTTGGTGATCTTTACGAACGGTTTTTCATCTATGTAAATAAAAATTTAATTTAAATTTTTGTATTTTTTATTATCTATCTAAATCTTCTTCTCTTATATATAAAAATGGATGTATGTATGTATGTATGTGTGTTCCGCATAGACGCCTAAATACCGTAACTGTGGGCGTTGAAACTTTCACGAGATCTGGCGAGGTTCAAGAGTAAACTTTTCGTCGTCTTTGATTTTACTAATTCGCCACCATAAGACGGTCATCAGCAGTTAAACACTTCAGGTCAACGTCGTTGTCATAGTTACGAGCGATTTTGACACTAAAAGTTTAATTTAATGACATTGACATAAATGATGTAAAGGGTGAACCATAAATAGTGCGCGTTTTAGCAAGGCACTCTAAAAGTTTAATTCTAAAATTCTGACATTGACGTAAATCATGTAAAGGGTAAACCATAAATAGTGCGCGTTTTAGCAAGGCACTCCTTTCCTTCGACATTATTAAAAGATAGTGTCAAAGTGACGGAAAGTGAAGTGAAAAACATACGAGTGATACTAATAAAGTAAAGTAGAAAAATAATACACATACTACAACAGTGTACTACCCGAAATAAATTTAACACCTAAGATTATGTTACCCAATAATTAAGACACAATAACGTCAGGGAAAGCCAATTGTTTTATACCCCTACTCCAAAGTCCAAATCAAATTCTTCTTTGTTTCTAATGAAATTCACATATCGGTGGTCTTTAGACACGCCCTCTTTAAAAGTGGAATTTTTTTTTCACATTTACCCCCACTACAAGAGTTTTTATTAAAGTCTGCAATAAATTCCTCATATTTGGTATATCAATAGGTAACATAAAACAATTTTATAAAAATATAATTTTCTCCCCCTCCACAAAATTTTGGACTAAAGACACTCAGAAATTTAAAAAAATATATATCTGATTCCCACTAATCGTCTAAAAGAATAATACGAAAAAAAATTTTTAAAATTACCCGCACAAAAGAAGTTTCTTTTGGACCTTCATCGATCATCACCAAAATTGATATCTCATTCCCCCTAAGCATCTAAATGCTAAATACGAAAAAAAAAATTTTAAATTATCCGCACAAAAAAAATTGGTATACGTTTCCTTAAATTTTTCCACAAAGGAAGAATAATTTTTGGAAACTTTTTACATCGAAAAATCTTAAAACTGCTCGCCAAACGACATGTCGTCTTTAAAGATTATGTGACCCAATTACAATACAACGTCAGGGAAAGCCAATTGTTCTATACCCCTACGCCAAAGTCCAAATCAAATTCTTCTTTGTTTCTAATAAAATTCACATATTGGTGGTCTTTAGACACGCCCTTTTTAAAAGTGGAAATTTTTTTTGACATTTACCCCCACTTAAAGAGTTTTTACTAAAGTCTAGAATAAATTCTTCATATTTGGTATATCAATAGGTAACATAAAACAATTTTATAAAAATAAATTTTCCCCCTCCACCACAAAATTTTGGACTAAAGACACTCAGAAATTTAAAAAAATTTATATCTGATTCCCCCTAATCATGTAAATGAATAATACGAAAAAAAATTTTTTAAATTATCCGCGCAAAAAAAGTTTTTTTTGGAACTTCATCGATCATCACCAAAATTGATCTCTGATTCCCCCTAATCATCTAAATGAATAATACGAAAAAAAAATTTTTAAATTATCCGCACAAAAAAAAGTTTTTTTTTTAACTTCATCGATCATCACCAAAATTGATATCTGATTTCCCCTAATCATCTAAATGAATAATACGAAAAAAAATTTTTTAAATTATCCGCACAAAAAAAAGTTTTTTTTTTAACTTCATCGATCATCACCAAAATTGATATCTGATTTCCCCTAATCATCTAAATGAATAATACGAAAAAAAATTTTTTAAATTATCCGCACAAAAAAAAGTTTTTTTTTTAACTTCATCGATCATCACCAAAATTGATATCTGATTTCCCCTAATCATCTAAATGAATAATACGAAAAAAAATTTTTTAAATTATCCGCACAAAAAAAAGTTTTTTTTTTAACTTCATCGATCATCACCAAAATTGATATCTGATTTCCCCTAATCATCTAAATGAATAATACGAAAAAAAATTTTAAAATTATTAGTAAATACATCCGAAACTGTCAGGATTCGATATTACTACTTTTAATGTAAATTTTTTGGTTTTTTCATAACTTGTTTAATTATTTCGAATAATTTATATTTGAATAAACAATTCTCTGAGTGGCATAAAAATTAATTTCGGGCGGGACAACGTCTGCCGGGTCAGCTATATACAAGTAAAACTTAAATACTGCGCGTTTTTCGAGATTTATCAGGGTATGCTGGTTTCTTTCTCATAAATTAAAATTGACGTTGACGGAAAACTTTGTTTTTTCATAATTTGTTTAATTATTTCGAATAATTTATATTTGGATAAACAATTCTTTGAGTGGCATAAAAATTAAATTCGGGCAGGACAACGTCTGCCGGGTCAGCTAGTATTATATAAAAATGGATGTATGTGTGTATGTATGTTCCCTATAGACTCCTAAACCGTTTGACCGATCGGAACCAAATTTGGCACAGTTATTATGTAGGTCCCTGCGCATGTTTTTGTATTGAAATAGTGCAAAAATTCGCAAAGGAGAGGAAAGTTGATTTTGAGTAGCCTGCCTTCCTTTAAGAAATCTCGATAATCCATTCATGCGCGTCCCATAGGGACGCGCATGAATGGATTATCGAGATTCCTTAAAGGAAGGCAGGCTACTCAAAATCAACTTAAAAAACAATAATAAATGCTGTCAAACTGTCAACCGATAGACAATGCAAATACGCGTGCACGTGCTTTACGTTTCTATTTGACCAATCTTAACCAAATTTGGTGTAGAAGTTATTTACAACGCTACGAAAAACATAGGCTACTTTAGTACCTTGGAGTGAGGCCGAAGGCCGAAAAACCACGGTCTACACGTATGCCTGCGATACTCTTGATTGAGGCCGAGGGCCGAACAACCACATCCCACACGGTCTAGACGGCTAAAGGCGGCTGGTAGGCCGACTGTGCCAGCTAGTATAATATATTATTATTCATATTTTATAAATATAAGGGGTGGAGAGGGGGGTCAAAATTAATTTTCTTTTAAATAATCCTTTCGTAAGATGTGGGGGGGGGGTTGCCACAATCTTACGTACCCTTACGTGGCGGGGGGAGGGGGTCCAAAATTACAAAAATCATCCTTACGTAATTAATGGACGGCCCCTTACCAATTAAAACTAAATATAAAAAAATCCACAGCATTGACAATCGGTCAGACTTTAGTTAGGCTCCCAAATTACACTTTTGGTCTAAGTGGATGATCGTCTGAAGTTCCGATCCGCACTGCTACGAAGGACTCTTACCCCATTTATTATAAAGGGCCAGAGATTTGGATCCTAGTCAGCTCTTACACGCCTGTCTGTCTTGTGATCAGTTGGGAAGGATCCATGATTCTCTGTAGTTTTATCATTGCACCAATCTGGATCTGCTAATCTCTCACGTAAAAGTCTTTATGCACTAAGTTGTTGAGCCATTCTCAAGGGAAGATATCTTAATTTCAGCCTGTTTCTATGAAACTGAGAAACTTTATCTTGGATGCGTAGGATTGTCATCTTTATTGGAGCTATTATTTATTAACTTATTTTAGTTCTAAATAAAAGATTCTTTTAGCCTGAATATTAGAATATTCTCCTTCAGTCTTATAACGTTTATCGCATAATATGATCTCTTTTTCTGCCACATACTATCCTGAGGTATAAGGTGGGTGGTATATATGGGAGACTTACAGTTTAAAGTCCGTTCCGAAAGATACACTGTAAAGAAAGGTCTTCGGCATTAAAACGCCATGACTGCTTACACCCGATTGTGGAATTGTGTGCGATTGTTACATAGGTTACCAGTAATCAAAGCTGGTGTTTCCACCTCAGTAATTGAGCGTTTTACCACTGGGCTAACCGTACTATTTATTACTATTACACTAAAATATTCATCACGATATCTTGCAAAATAGTAGAGATCAGATAAAAAGGGAAATCGCGAAATTTTACATTTAACATCCAAGATTTAACCGTGAAAAAACCCATGACATATTTTTGTTGAAGGTAGATCACGTCACAATATAAAATCTGGCATGCTGAAAAAATCACCTGAAATGCTGACATTTTCGAAAGTCCATCCGCATAGTTTTGAGAGTTCCATAAACAAACAGTCGAGAAACTCAGATCTAAAGCCTATACATATTGTTTAATTTCTCTCCCGTTTCAGAAGAAATTAACTTCTACGTAACATATTTTAAGCTCCATAAAAATATTTGTAACGTAGTTTGAATTTCACGTTGAACTATACGTCGTGGTCGTATTATATACTTGTACGTAAATTCGGTAATTTAAAACTGCTGGCATGTAATGTATCACTCAATATTGTAAAATGAATTTTTTAGGGGCCATTTGATTCAACCTGTGCGATCAAAAAAGTATCAAATTTTCATTCATACTTATTAGTGTGTGTATTTAAGCATAGTGTTTACGCACATATTAAAACCTTAACAACATTCCGACTCGTAAGAATTCGCCAAGAGTGAATTACAAGTCAGCAATTTTACTTCTACTAGTAAAAGTAGAAAAAAAAAGAGAGACGGTCGTAGCTTTGGCAGTTAAGTGCGTCTACTGCTAATGCGAAACGCTCGGATCGAATCCGGGCAGGGTAAGAAATTTATTCTAGCCGTCTCTCCTCGGAAGGTAATGGCAAACCACCGAGGTAATTTGCCAAGAGCGCCCATCTCAACATGAAGTGTATTACACTTCCCGTGGTTCGGAGCCCACGTTAAACAAGTAGGTCCTCTATGTATGTGAAAACACTTAGAACGCACATCACATGCATAGAAAGAGATGGGTCACGACGTTCGGAAACGAACAATACGACTAAGAAGAAGAAGTAAAAGTAGAACCGATAGTTTCACGTGTGATTCCATCCACGGTACAAATAATTTGGGAATAACCGTGATTCGAACCTATCGCCTAAATAGATCTGTACATTTTTACATGTCAAATGACAATTTCAAAAAATCACCTGCGGCTTGACCTAAATTTTTAATCAGAAAGCAATAGTTTGTTTTGCAAAATCTGGTACCTTTCAGCAATCTCTTGTCCCTCTCCCAGGAATCAACTTTCTTAATGTACAAGAATTCATTTTTGGAATACTCTCAAATAATAACTCATTACCGTGGTTCTAATTTCACGTCAAACTTACGGTTCTTCTTTCACGATATAAAAAAGGGATAAAAAAAACAAATTAGTTTAATTTTTACCTGATTTCGCTGCATTATAATGTTTAAGTAGCTTATACAATGTGAATAATTAAGAAGCAATAATAAACTAACCAACACACCACGTTTTTTTGTACAAAAACATTACACACCTTAGTAAGAACTTCTTTAGCGTAGAGAAATAGATATGTGGAATCTTCTTTGTCTTTATTTTGCAATTTATGATATTTGTAAGTCCGTTTAATTTTAGAGTCAAACATTCTTAATAGCTATGTATCACATTATTAAGTATAATCATTACATAGCAAATTTTACTTTTACCGTCTCTGTGAGGTAAAACCCGCAAATAAACTAAACTTTCTCTCATATTATGTCTAGAGATTGTTAAATTCCCACTCAAGTTATGACATTTTTTATCACAATGATGTTATATTTATTATGGGAACCTTTTCAAAAGTCAGGGATTCTTCGCTATAATATAAATTTAGATTAATTAATAATTATAGTTAGGTACTGCATAAATTGACATAAATTTTGGTACCATCCTTAAATTTCGTCAAGGACGGTTTTAAATTAAGATGACCAGAATCCTAAATGATTTATCCTTTTTGGCTTCATTTTCCAACTTTTCTCAGCGCAACGACAGGGTTGCCACAAGCAGTCCCTGCTCTAGAAAATATGTTTCTTTACCGCTCGAATATTATTTTCATTAATTTAGGAATCTGGTTCCCACCAGGAAAAATTGTGCTGCTCTCCCCTCATAGATATTTAACAAAACATCAGTTGAACATTAAACAGATAATTTCAAAGTAGGGGGAAATAATTGAACATATTTCTTCTATTTGTAAAAAAACTATGATTTTAATATTCATTACAAGTTTAGGTAAAATTTCGTTGCAAATAATAAGTTTTTCCAGTCAAAAGCTTTATATAGGTGAAGTCAAAAGTAGAAAATAATTTTTGTCAAAATTTTCTTTTGAAGCTTAAAGCTTTGATGGCTTATATTTTCCTTCATACATTTTCCTCACGCTTCGAAAGAAAATTTTGTTGCAAAAAATTTAGAAGAACTTTTTTTTGGTTAGTTTTTATGTAATTTTCTTTTAAAAATTCATTACATCCCCTTGTTCCACCTCTGGCATATTTATAATATAAATTTCAAAAGATAGCCTTAAATTTTCCTCACGTCATCAAAGCTTTAAGTTTCGAAAGAAAATTTTGTTGCAAGAAATTTAGAAGGAAGAACTTTGTTTTGCTTAGTGTTTATATAATTTTTTTTGAAAATTTATTACATCCCCTTGCCCCACCTCTGGCATATTTATAATATAAATTTCAAAAGGTGTCCTTATATTTTCCTCACGTCATCAAAGCTTCGAAAGAAAATTTTGATATAAGAAATTTAGAAGGATGAACTTTTTTTTGCTTAGTGTTTATGTAATTTTTTTTTTGAAAATTCATTACATCCCCTTGTCCCACCTTTGGCATATTTATAATTTGGGCATCTATTTGATCTGCCCTCTCTCTTTTCTTTGCCTCTTGCCTGGCCTTCTTTTCTCTTTTTCTATTGGATAGATTTTAAAAGATGGCCTTATATTGTTATGTATTGTGTAAACACAACTTTAGAACTTAACAACTAAAGTTGGTGACATTTGATATTGAGTTGATATTCTACTTTGTGTGGCGACTCATGAAATAAAATGTAATCTACAGTGCTGTCTTTTAATAACTTATGAAAACCAAAACATAGTGTCAGGTGTTAAAAGAAGAACTAAAATGGCTTACGTTTACAAAGTTCCGGATACGATTGAGAATTTCAACGAAACGAACTGGTGCCAATGGAAAAAGAAATTTAACATTTTTATGCTAGCATCGAAAAACGCACAAGAATCCGAAGTAACGAAAATAGCGGTATTTCTAAATTGTATAGCTGATGCAGGGCTAGAAATTTATGAAACGTTTGATGAAGAATCACAAAAGACGTTGGTTAGTGTTCTGAAATGTTTCGACGAACACGTGTTACCAAAGCAAAACATAACCATGGAAAGATTTAAATTCAACAATACTTTTCAAAAATCGACGGAATCCACCGACTCATTCGTTACGACTTTAAGAAATCAAGCTAAAGTATGTGATTTTACATGCAAAAAAGCTGAATGTAAAACAAGTTTCGAAAATCAAATGATCCGAGATCGCTTAATATTAGGTATGTCGGACAAAGTATCGCAGCAGAAATTTTTAAGAGAAACTAACTGCAGCATAGAAGATATTCTACAACATTGTAAGTCGGTTGAAGTATCGAGGGAGCATTCAAAGTTGTTGAACCCCCAAATTGATGTCGTTAACAAAACCTATCAAGAAAGAAAGGTTAAATGCTCAATGTGTTTGTTTGAGCACGTAAAAGGAAGGTGTCCGGCGTATAATAAAATTTGTAATTATTGCAAAAAGAAAAATCATTTTGCCAGTGCATGTAAAAATAAAGAAGGAACGAAGAAAGTTCACGAAGTGGTTCAGGATGAGCAAGAGTCAGCAATAGAAGACTTAGTGTACGTACAATCATATGTCACGAGAAAATCGCGAAATTCATTGCGGGAAACTTTACAAATTGGTCAAAATCATGTTGTTTTCAAAATCGACACAGGTGCCGATGTGAGCATTCTACCGAGATCACAACATGAGAAGTTGCAAGCCGATGCACCGATACAACCAACGACGGTGACATTAGTAACATTTGGTAATTTTAAAATAAAAGGTCTTGGTGAAACAAAGTTAATGTGCAAATGTAACAATATTACAAATTTAGTTAAATTTATAATTGTCGATGTAGAATGTGAACCGTTGCTAAGTTTAACGGATTGTATGAACTTTAAATTAATAAACTTAAATACTAAGTACATAAACTCTTTGTCGGACTCAAAAACCAGTGTGCACCAAACATACAGTGATATCTTCGAAGGATTAGGTAAAATGCCAGGCACATGTTCTATACAGTTAACCAACGATGCGATACCAGTTGTGCAAGGACAAAGGAAAGTACCGTATGGTCTTAGGGACAGACTGAAAGTCGCATTGCAAAATCTCGAAGAAAAACAAGTTATTTCAAAAGTTGATTACCCTACGGATTGGGTCAACAGTTTAATGATTGTCGAAAAACCTAATAAAACATAAGATTGTGTTTAGATCCGAAACCGTTAAATAAATTTATACGTAGGCCGCATTTCCAAATTCCTACAAACAATGATATTGTAAGTAATTTGGTAGGTAAAAGTATTTTTTCTGTTATAGACATGAAGGATGGATTTTGGCAGATTGTGCTTGATGAAAGTAGTTCAAACTTGTGTACGTTCAACACTCCATTTGGAAGGTATAAATTCAATCGATTGCCATTTGGAATTTCCAGTGCTCCGGAGTTATTTCAGAAAAAGAATCAAGACATTTTTGGCGATATTCTAAACGTGAACATTTACTTTGATGATATAATAATTTCAGGCAAGGATGAACTAGAACATGATACCGCATTAATGAACGTCTTCGAAAGAGCAAGATTAAACAACATCAAATTTAATTTTAACAAATTTCAATACAAGCTAACAAATGTAACGTTCATGGGGCACGTCATTTCAGCCGATGGGGTGAAAGCAGATGAAAAAAACATCAGAGCTATATTAAGCATTGAGGATCCTCAAACTAAAACAGAATTACTTAGGATTTTGGGTATGATAAAATTTTTTTCAAAATTCATTCCTAATTTGTCACAGCAAACTGCAAATTTACGCGAATTGACAAAGAAAGATGTGCAATTTGTGTTTACAGATGTCCACAAAAAGGAAATTAGTATGTTAAAAGCATTGCTGGTTAAAGCCCCGATTTTAAAAATATTTGATCCCAAATTGGAAACTGTCATTCAATGCGACGCATCGATGGACGGAATCGGTTGCGTTTTAATGCAGGAAGAGCATCCGATTGCTTTTGCGTCAAGGGCTTTGTCGCCAGCAGAAAAACGCTATGCGCAAATCGAAAAGGAATTATTGGCCATAGTTTTTGCTTGCGAAAAATTTCATCAATACTTATATGGCATCGTTGTTACTGTTCAAAGTGATCATAATCCGCTGATACCAATTTTTAAAAAGAACTTAGATAAGGTGACTGTAAGATTACAGAGAATGTTACTAAAATTAGCTAAATACAGCTTAATTGTAACATACTTGCCAGGCTCACAGATGTATGTTGCAGACACTTTATCCCGTGCATTCATAAAAGATGTGGTGCAAAATGATCCAGAAATGGAATATATTGTGCATGCGTTAGCAAAGAATATTCCTATGTCTGAGGAGAAGAAGGTAATTTTTGCTAATCAAATCGATGAAGACGAGGTCTTATCAAAAATCAAGGAGTATTCGCAAACTCGGTGGCCGCATAATTGGGATCGGAACAATTATGAACTTAAGCACTACTTCTCGTTAAAGGAATTTATCCATGTCTCGAACAATTTACTATTTTTAAACGACAAAGTAGTAGTACCAAAAGTGTTGATAAAAGAAATGTTAAAGCTAGTGCATGAGCCTCATTTTGGTATCGTTAAAACCAAATTAAGAGCTCGTCAGTCATTATATTGGTTAAATATGTCCAGAGATATAGAAAATTACGTTAACCAGTGTGATGTGTGTCAAACCCATAGAAGATTTAATGCAAAAGAATCATTGATGAATCATAGCATACCCACCAGACCATGGCAAAATTTAAGCATGGATTTTTGTGAATATGAATCGAAGAATTATGTAGTACTTGTAGATGCATATTCAAACTGGATCGAAGCGTATAATACTAAAGGAAAAACTGCAGAAGACGCAATAATGTTTTTGAAAGATGTTTTTTCAAAATTTGGATCACCAGATCAGGTGTTTTCTGACAATGTGCCATTTAATAGCCAAACTTTTAGGGATTTTGCCAACGAATGGAATTTTGAAGTAATTTTTTCAAGTCCACACCATCATCAGTCAAATGGACTAGCCGAAAAGGGGGTGGGCATTGTTAAAAACATGCTGAAGAAAACAAACAGTCCCAAAGATTTACCTATGATTCTCTTAGAATATCGCAATACTCCATTGCCAAGTTTAGGATTTTCCCCAGCTCAATTATTATTAAATAGAATCTTAAAAACTAAAATTCCCACTTGTTCGAACTTACTCAGGCCAACCATGTTCAATAAACAAGTGGTGAAGGATAAACTGAAACAAAAACAAAGTACTCAGAAATATTATTTTGATAGAAATTCAAGAGAACTACCTAAATTGTCCAAAGGTGAAAACATTAGGATGTGGAATAATAATGACAAAACTTGGAAAGAAGGAAAAATAATTAAAGAAGTCAGTAAAAGATCATATATTGTAGAAGATTCATTGGGAAAACGTTATCGAAGAAATAGGAAATTTTTAAATAAAAGCTTATCGAAGAACGACACTCACAATCAGTTTAATGATTTACTGAATGATGATTCTCCAATAATGACGACTCCGGAGGCTCAAAACATAGTGGAAAGTAATGCTAATGCAGAAGATCAGGAAGACCAATGTGAACCACACGCCAATGTGGAAGTTCAAAATCGGTCGACTAGAATTAAAACGACTCCAAGTTACTTAAAAGATTATGTATTAGAATAGAGTTCAATATTATGTAAATAGTGTAAAATTTGTTATTGTATATAATGTTAATATTTATTAGATTGAAGTAATGTATGTAGTATGGTAAATGTTAATTAAGAAAGGACGTGTTATGTATTGTGTAAACACAACTTTAGAACTTAACAACTAAAGTTGGTGACATTTTTATTTGATATTGAGTTGATATTCTACTTTGTGTGGCGACTCATGAAATAAAATGTAATCTACAGTGCTGTCTTTTAATAACTTATGAAAACCAAAACATATATTTTCCTCACGTCATCAAAGCTTTAAACTTCGAAAGAAAATTTTGTTGCAAGAAATTTAGAAGGAAGAACTTTTGATTTGCTTAGTGTTTATGTAATAATTTTTTGAAAATTCATTACATCCCCTTGGCCCACCTCTGGCATATTTATAATATAAATTTCAAGAGATAGCCTTATATTTTCCTCACGTCATCAAAGCTTTAAGCTTGGAAAGAAAATTTTGTTGCAAACAATTTAGAAGAACTTTTTTTGCTTACTTTTTATGTAATTTTCTTTTAAAAATTCATTACATCCCCTTGTTCCACCTCTGGCATATTATTTATAATATAAATTTCAAAAGATAGCCTTAAATTTTCCTCACGTCATCAAAGCTTTAAGTTTCGAAAGATAATTTTGTTGCAAGAAATTTAGAAGGAAGAACTTTGTTTTGCTTAGTGTTTTTGTAATTTTTTGTTTAAATTCATTACATCCCCTTGTTCCACCTCTGGCATATTTATAATATAAATTTCAAAAGCTGGCCTTATATTTTCCTCACGTTATCAAAGCTTTAAGCTTCAAAAGAAAATTTTGTTGCAAGAAATTCAGAAGGAAGAACTTTTTTTGCTCAGTGTTTATATAATTTTTTTTGAAAATTTATTACATCCCCTTGCGCCACCTCTGGCATATTTATAATATAAATTTCAAAAGGTGTCCTTATATTTTCCTCACGTCATCAAAGCTTCGAAAGAAAATTTTGATATAAGAAATTTAGAAGGATGAACTTTTTGAAGCTATTGAAGCTATGTTGAAGCTATGCTTCTTATCGCACGGGTATTGCACGTGTATTTTGCACGGGTATCGCACGGGCAGTTAACTGAAAAAAATCGTTCGTCACACAAAATCGTCACACAAAATCGTCACGGAAATATGTAACGCAAATTCGTCACACAAATTTCGACCGCGACTTTCAAATTTCAAACTTCCCTTCAAACACCATAACTCCGGAACCGAGAGGGCTAGGACCCTGGGAATGGTGGCTATGGATAGGGGGCGGAAGTGGCAACCGCCCCCGACCCCACGCCGCCCCCGCCGCCTCCAACCGGTTTTTAGGGGAAATAGTTTTTTGACAAAACTAAAAAAATTAAAACATTTTTTTTTTAAATTAAAACCCCCCCCTCCCCTTTTCGTGGGTCGGCAAAAAACGTCAAAAAAATTTTCAAAATTTTTATTTTTCAAAAATTTGGAGCTAGTTTTAGTTTTTTCACAAAATTAAAAAATTCCCGCCCCCCCCCTTTCTCCCTTTTCGTGGGTCGGAAAAAAACGTCGAAAAAATTTTCCCGTATTCTTATAAGCAAATTGGAGGCCGAAGGCCGACCCGTATTCTTAAATGCCAGTGGGAGGCCGAAGGCCGACCCGACCCGTGGTCTCTAAATCAAGTGGGAGGCCGAACGCCGAGCAGTATTCTTATAAGCACGTTGGAGGCCGAAGGCCGACCCATATTCATAAATGCCAGTGGGAGGCCGACCCGACCCGTGTTCTCTAAAGCCAGTGGGAGGCAACCGCCCCCGACCCCACGCCGCCCCCGCCGCCTCCAACCGGTTTTAAGGGAAAATAGTTTTTGACCAAACTAAAAAAATTAAAACATTTTTTTTTAAATTAAAACCCCCCTCCCCTTTTCGTGGGTCGGCAAAAAACGTCAAAAAAATTTTCAAAATTTTTATTTTTCAAAAATTTTGAAGCTAGTTTTAGTTTTTTGATAAAACTAACAAAATTTAAAAATGCCCCCCCATTCTCCCTTTTCGTGGGTCGGCAAAAAACGTCGAAAAAATTATAAGAAATTCTTATAAGCAAGTTGGAGGCCGAGGGCCGACCCGTATTCTTAAATGCCAGTGGGAGGCCGAAGGCCGACCCGACCCGTGTTCTCTAAAGCAAGTGGGAGGCCGAAGGCCGACCCGTATTCTTATAAGCACGTTGGAGGCCGAAGGCCGGCCCGTATTCTTAAATGCCAGTGGGAGGCCGAAGGCCGACCCGTGTTCTTGAAAGGCAAGTGGGACGCCGACCCGTAGTTTTATAAGCAAGTTGGAGGCCGACCCGACCCGACCCGTGTTCTCAAAAGCAAGTGGGAGCAAGCATAACTCCGGTACCGAGAGTGCTAGGACCCTGGGAATGGTGGCTATGGATAGGGGGCGGAGGTGGCAACCACCCCCCCGACCCCACGCCGCCCCCGCCGCCTCAACCTCCAACCGGTTTTTAGGGAAAATAGTTTTTTGACAAAACTAAAAAAATTTAAAAAAAAACCTTTTCGTGGGTCGGCAAAAAACGTCGAAAAAATTTTAAAAATTTTTCACAAAAAGGCCGAAGGCCGAACAACTGTGGCCTTTACGGATCTAGTATGGTCCTCCCCCTGTGAGACCGAAGGCCGAACAACAACTGGCAATCACGGACTAGCAGTCCAGACAGCTGAAGGCATATAAATATAATCTATTATGGTCCGCCCTGTGAGGCCGATGGCCGAACAACTATGGCCTTCACGGATTTATTATGGTCCACCCTGTGAAGCCGAAGGCCGAACTACTATGGCCTGCACGGATCTATTATGGTCTTCCCCCTGTGAGGCCGAAGGTCAAACAACTATGGCCTTCACGGATCTATTATGGTTCGCCCTGTGAGGCAGAAGGCCGAACAACTATGTCGTTCAAGGATCTATTATGGTTTGCTCTGTGCGTAAGAAGCATAGCTTCTGTGGACGGTCCGACGACCGCTCTCATTTTTTTTTGCTTAGTGTTTATGTAATTTTTTTTTTGAAAATTCATTACATCCCCTTGTCCCACCTTTGGCATATTTATAATTTGGGCATCTATTTGATCTGACCTCTCTCTTTTCTTTGCCTCTTGTCTGGCCTACTTTTCTCTTTTTCTATTGGATAGATTTTAAAAGATGGCCTTATATTTTCCTCACGTCATCAAAGCTTTAAACTTCGAAAGAAAATTTTGTTGCAAGAAATTTAGAAGGAAAACCTTTTGATTTGCTTAGTGTTTATGTAATAATTTTTTGAAAATTCATTACATCCCCTTGGCCCACCTCTGGCATATTTATAATATAAATTTCAAGAGATAGCCTTATATGTTCCTCACGTCATCAAAGCTTTAAGCTTGGAAAGAAAATTTTGTTGCAAACAATTTAGATTAACTTTTTTTGCTTAGTTTTTATGTAATTTTCTTTTAAAAATTCATTACATCCCCTTGTTCCACCTCTGGCATATTATTTATAATATAAATTTAAAAGATAGCCTTAAATTTTCCTCACGTTATCAAAGCTTTAAGCTTCAAAAGAAAATTTTGTTGCAAGAAATTCAGAAGGAAGAACTTTTTTTGCTCAAATTAGATTGCGTGTTCGAATCTACTCCAAAATTTGATAGAATACAATGTTTTTATAATTATACTGATTACAATTATTTTAATTTATATGTAAACTTACATTAGTTACACTTTTATAAGATGGATTAATGTAAAAATAATCGGAATTTACAACGTTTAGGTATACTTTTATTTATATCATTTATATGACAACATTAAATTGATTGTATTTTCACATTAATAAATAATATTGTTTATTATAATGAAAAAAAAATTGGACTTACAGAAATTAAAACACGTTCAACGTTCAAAACAAAAGTATTACCAGACAAGCAAACAAAGAACATATTGACTTTGCCTCATTTCTTCTTCATTTTCCTGCGGGATTTGGATCCGTTGACCCCTGGGCTGGGTGGTTTGGTTGAACCTGGTACCAGACCAGCTGCAATGTAAAGCAAATTTTTGAAAGGATTAAAATAAACATTCTGATGGTATAAAAGAAAATAAAATAAATACAGAAATAATCTATTATCTCATAATATTATACAGAATCAAACATCGATATGCCCGGAAATAATTAATCATCATAAAACAAATCAAGATGTAAGCAAAAGAATTATCATCAATATTAATTTTTCAACAAAATTACAAAATAACGTATTAATCCTTAAATTTAATGAAACATAAAAACATTTTAGTTCGTAACTTATAATAGTACAAATATTTATCAATAAAATCAAAAATGTTCAAGTTGAAAAATAAAAATTAGCGTCTAGTTCTTTTGGAATTTGGCCTATCAAAATCATTTCCTTTACGCTTGCTCTTCCTCGAGTTTTGCTTATGAATCTTACGTTTGCTCTCAATAATTTTGAGCGTCTTCTCCAAAAACTCCTTCTCTTCGTCACCTTCTAAAATTTTCAGTGTAAGTTTAACATCTTCAACTTCTAGCACTCCATCGGGTAGAATGTCCATCACAGATTTAGCTCCATTTTCCACACCCATTCGGATATAACCGTTCATATCTCCTTTATTATAGTCAATATAAGAAGCTTCGGTGTTGGTCACCTCTTTTATTTTCTGCTTAATACTTTCTCGTGTGATCAACTGATCTTCGTTATCAACAACAAAGTGTAAAACCGCACATGAAGGAATGCTGAATGCTTCAACTTCGACCTTGTCCTTTTTCCCCTTATTTTTAGCCAATTTGTATTCTTCCCTTTTGTCTTGCAAATAGGCAACTTGAAATTTGCGAACCAATTCAACTTCCTTGTATTTTATACTTTCATTCTCGACAAATTTCTTACAGTCCTCCAAATTTTTAAAAGTAACAAAACAGGATCCTTTAAATTTGTGTTCTTTGGTTGCTTGGTCGGAAAAAGTGCGCTTGTAACACGACTCGATTGGGCTGATCGTTTCCAAATAGGCAATAATGTCGTCAAGAGATTCTTCGAGAGGGAATCCTTTAGCGTAAGCTAAAAAAGTATTGATTATAAAATTTAGTCTCACTGTAAAGAGAATATTTCTTACCGGTTCGCTCCATTATGGCCTTCTTACGTTCGTCGGTATATTCGGGTACCGGATTATCAGGATTTCTACGAATTTGTTTTCCATCGGCACTGACGTTGACGATACCTTTGTCGGCCTTCTCCAAAGCCTTAACAACCACTTCAGCATCTGTAGTTAGATTGGACATTCGTTGGAAAGTTAACAACACTTCGATGTCGACCCATCCATCATTTTCGGCAGTTTTTTCTCGCAAAAATTTATCACGAGGTAAATTGTAATCGCCGAAATAATATTCGATTTGTTTTATGATTTTACCGTTTAATTCTTCAGTCATGATTGTTAAAATGTAAGTAAATCACAAATAACCTTGATATTTTTATTCCTTTCGTAATGTTACTTCAATTTACGAAAACGTAGTGAATGATGTGTGCAAACCAGTGCAAACCCAGCGTGTTTTCAATTCTAACCTCAATTAGAGAAAGTATTTCAAAATTTGATTGTTATGTTGGCAGCGCTACAATTGCACAAGATGCGGCAGCAATATGAACATTTAAAAAAAATATTTTTGTAGTTCAAACGGTTTCGTTAAGTTTTAAATAAAACTAAAAAATGCCTTTCAATTAGCCAAGAGGCCAATTGACCACTAAATCCAATATAGAGCTGCTGAAACTGAAAAACGAATGCTATTTAAATTTTAAATCTTCTTCAATAGCCCGCGAGCCCGAATGCTGCTTTTAGGCTTCTATACAAAGTATAGCAAGAAGCCTTATGATCTGGCTCCGTGTCTGTCCGTCCGTCTGTCCGTCCGTCCGTCTGTCTGTCCGTCCGTCCGCATAATTCAAAATCATACAGAGCGTTTCAAATCGTGTTGAATATACTCAGTGTGTATAGAGGTCTAAGAACTGGGTACCCAGTGCGCTATTATTTTGGAAATAGCTGTCTTATATAGACATATCTGTTTTAGGCTTCTATACAAAGTATAGCAAGAAGCCTTATGATCTGGCTCCGTGTCTGTCCGTCCGTCCGTCTGTCCGTCTGTCTGTCCGTCCGCATAATTCAAAATCATACAGAGCGTTTCAAATCGTGTTGGAAATACTCTGTGTGTATAGAGGTCTAAGAACTGGGTAGCCAGTGCGCTCCAAATTGTGTTGGGAAACACTCTGAAAATGAGTAGATATGTGAAGAAGGTTGCTGAAATATACATAACTGAGTGGTTTACCTATATATTGTTGATCTCTTTATTTGATCCGTTGATCTATTGATCCATTGAGTTTTTTAACATGGAACATGTTTTCACGGTCGTTACCTCGCAAAAATCGACACCAAAAAACCGACACCAAAAACCGACAGCAAAAACCGACACCAAAAATCGATACCAAAAATTGGCACCACATGTATAATTCAAATTTATAGTTTATAATTTGAATAGAGTAGATTATCGAATAACATCTTCCCATTCACAATAATGAATTTTCAATAACAAAATTTTCATTACCAAAAATTTAAATCCGAAACCGATCGCAAAAAGCAAATTTGCTTATATAGTAAATTTTTTATTACCAACACAAAAATTAAGGGATTATCCCCCGTGTAACACAACTACGTGTAATACACGGTTACACAACTACGCAGCACTTCGGAAAACGGTAAAAAGAAGAAGAAACGAGATAGGCGCCACTCCCGCGGCACCCCTAAATCTCGAGGAAAACTATGATAAATGGTTTGGTACCGAAAAACAGGTTCCATGTTAAATCTTCATATTTAGCGAACGATAAAACCCTGTTTAGCGCCCCTTCCACAACCTTATTTAATTCTCGCAAAGCCATTTTTTGTAAAGACATTTTTAGTTCACGTTCAACACATTTAAGTCATAATAAATCATTTGGATTATATAGTATTTTTATTAAATATTAACGGATTAACGTTAATCCGTTAATCCGGATTTAAGTTAATCATTAATAACCGTTATTTTCTATCTCCTCGATTTTTGTTTCTTCTTTTCGTTCCGTTCAGATCCTTCCCCTTCCATAACTTCGATTAGTGCTTATGTTGGTATCAAATTTGGACCAATGAGATTAGGTTTTGACACGCCGCAGGAGAGAGCTGGCATTTTATATATTAAGATATTGTAATATGAACTATTATTCGTCTTCTAATAAGGAATTTTCGAAAGCACGCAGCGATATTGCCAATTCCTGTTCTTCTTTCTGTTTCTTCTTCATATAGGCAGCAGCCAATTTTTCCTCCCTTTTAGGCTTCTATACAAAGTATAGCAAGAAGCCTTATGATCTGGCTCCGTGTCCGTCTGTCTGTCTGTCTGTCTGTCCGTCCGCATAATTCAAAATCATACAGAGCGTTTCAAATCGTATTGGAAATACTCTGTGTGTATAGAGGTCTATGAACTGGGTAGCCAGTGCGCTACTTTTAGGCTTCTATACAAGGTATAGAAAGAAGCCTTATGGTCTGGCTTCGTGTCCGTCCGCATGTTTTTTCAATGCAGACCAAATATAAGTTATACGTATTTTATTTACATAATTTTTCACCTATATAGGAAATTTAAATACGTTGATCCGTTGATATGTTGATCTGTTTTTTTCAATGCATACCAAATCTCTTATTATAAAAGGCCAAGTCCTTCTGTCTGTCCCACGGAAATACCCGAAGCAAACCGAACATCAACGTATCATCGGATCAACGTATCATCGGATCAACGTATCATCGGATGAACGTATCATCGTATCAACGTATCATCGTATCAACGTATCATCGTATCAACGCATCATCGGATCAACGTATCATCGGATAAGTTAATCCGATTATCCTACTCAAAATTACTATATAAGCAGAATTACATTATAACGAAATAATAAGTGTTGAACGTCAACGAAAAATGTTTTCAGGTGAATTAATAAAGGATGTGGAACAGGCGCTAAAGAGGGACTTATCGTTCGGAAAATACGAAGATTTTGAAGTCGGAGAAGAATTCAAACGAGCTACTATTAATTCGTTAAAGGAGGCACTTCGTGAGTTTAGCAGCAATGGAATGCGTAAAATTGATTTAAATATTGCGAAAAAAAAAGTGGCGGCAAAACGTATAAGAAACAGAAAAAGAGTGGAGAAACTGATTGCTGCCGAACAGAAAAAGAAACAAGTTGGAACTTGCTTTAGCAGCGGTTCCTAGGCTTCTATACAACAGATTTAAGAAATGAAATATTCTGAGATTTATATTTGAACTTAAAATGCTATTCTTTTGCTTTTATGTGAAAAAATAATTTTTTATCCGATAATAAAGATACTAATCTGATAATCGAAATCTCTTATTGTCACTAAATTTTACTTATACTATACTAGAATATTTTTTAGCTTGGTAGGTATTAAAAATTCAGATTATCAGAATTACCACAGATATAAACAAGGTGGAACTCGCTTTAGCGGCAGTTCTTAGGCTTCTATACAGCTACCTTTCTGGTGTGGAAAGTTGTTATTATCTGGTTAGTTTTGATCGCCATATAATGTAACATCACATAATCAGATAATCTGCACCAATTAAATTTTTTGCGGTTGGTAATTATCATTTACTATATAAGTAATAACAATCAAACTTTTCCATTCTATTCGAAACTTTACTTCTCTGTAATGTTTGGTCCTTTTTTGAGGTGGACCAATCCTCTCCTTTCTCTTTTATTTACAACTTAACTTCACTAACCACATCATTAAAAAATTATTTTTTCACATCAAAGTAAAATAAAATACAACTACTTTTCTGGTAGTTGTGGTAGTGTACTTTTCTGGTAGTGTAAAACTACCGTTATGAACGTCGACATTTGGTTCTACAACGTTACCTACTTCAAGAACAGCTGCGTTTTTACTTCGTGGATTTTGTCGGCGAATTGCATGACTACGTGAACGATGTAATATTTGCGAAGGGGTCATGTTGGCAATTTGCTTTCGCTTTCGAAATTCGCGTAATTTCCGGTCCATTTTTTGAGGTGGATCCATCCTCTTCCTTCTCTTTTATTTACAACTTAACTTCACTATCCACATCAAGCCACTGCTGTTGTTAAAATAAAATAATAAATAATTAGTGCAGATTATCTGATTATGTGATGTTACATTATATGGCGACCAAAAATAACCAGATAATAACAACTTTCCACACCAGAAAGGTAGCTGTATAGAAGCCTAAGAACTGCCGCTAAAGCGAGTTCCACCTTGTTTACAAACAATTCTCGTCGATCTCTCCTGGACTTTAGGCCTCTCCCTCGTTTAGGGGAGGGTTAAGGTCATATCCTGATTCCATACCCCCCAGTAAAAAATTAGTATAAAATAAATCTTCCTTGGAATTAAAATATTTTGAAAATAAACAAGTAAATTTTTACCGCATCAAAATTTGCCAGTGCGCCTCTAACCTAAACTATTGAAGATAATCAAGAAAAATCATGATTTATTTTTGGACGTTTTGGAACAAAACGTTTTAAGACAAGACAAGACGCTTTTTTGATTGCTATAATTTTCATTTGATTGTTTTTTATATTATTACTAGCTGGCACAGTCGGCCTACCGACCGCCTTTAGCCATCTAAACCGTGTCGGATGTGGTTGTTCGGCCTCACTCAAGGGTGTCGCAGGCATACGTGTGGACCGTGGTTGTTCGGCCTTCGGCCTCACTCCAAGGTTCTAAAATAGCATATGTTTTTCGTAGCGTTGTAAATAACTTCTACACCAAATTTGGTTAAGATTGGTCAAATAGAAACGTAAAGCACGTGCACGCGTATTTGCATTGTCGATGGGTTGACAGCTTGACAGCATTCATTATTGTTTTTAAGTTGATTTTTTTAAGTTGCTTTAAAAAAAATTAACATCGAAAGCTTGGAGCAAGAAAGCACAAAACTTCTCTACCAAACCAGACTGAATCTCTTATTATAAAAGGCCAAGTCCTTCTGTCTGTCCCACGGAAATACCCGAAGCAAACCGAACCGAACCGATCATCGTACAACGTATCATCGTATCAACGTATCATCGGATCAACGTATCATCGGATCAACGTATCAAGGGATCAACGTATTTCAATTTCCTATATAGGTGAAAAATTATGTAAATAAAATATCTATCTATCTATCTTCTATATATATAAAAATGCTTGTCTGTTTGTTTGTTTGTTTGTTCGCTATACGTTCCTACACCCTTTGACCGATCTCAACCAAATTTTGCACAGTTATTCTGTAGGTCCAGGCGCAACTATTCGTGCATAAATGGAGAAAAAATTCCCGCGGGGAGCAAAGTTATTCGCGTTTTTCGATTTTTTATTGATACTCTGTATACTTTACCCTGAGGTTAAGTACCCAGTTACCTGGGTACTTAACCCAGTTAACAAACCCTTACTTACTTACAGGGCCGGGCTGGCCTGAACGTTCCTACACCCTTGGACCGATCTCAACCAAATTTTGCACAGTTATTCTGTAGGTCCAGGCGCAACTATTCGTGCATAAATGGAAAAAAATTTGCGCGGGGAAAAAAGTTATTCGCGTTTTTCGATTTTTTATTGATTCACCCTATACTACGGTGAATCACCCTATACCACGCTTTCGCTAGATGGTGCACTTAATCTATCATATAAGTGTACTGATTGGTGCCCAAAAATATAAATATATTTTTTAAAATCGATCAGTTATCCCACCCTGTAGTGTACGGAAAGTACACTTTTGGGTTGGTATCATACTATATAATACTAAATGGTATATAAGCTCAAGTGTACGAGCTAATATAATAACAAATAATATAATTTTGCTAATATAATAACAAATTCTACAAATATAATTTACACAAAAATATACAAATTTGCTAAAAATGCCACCTAAGAAGCGCCCTTCGTATGGATCCAATGCAGCGGCTAAGCGAATGCGATTGAATAGAGCGAATGAATCTGAAGATGAACACAATCAAAGACTTAATGCGCAAGCTGAAAGACAGTTCACTCTAAGGCAACAAGAGACAGAAATTGGTAAGTATTATTGAACAGTTTAACATACGCTGTAATTTTATGTATTACTTTTTAAAATTTATGCCTTTTAATAATAGTGCTTGCTTTTTTAGAACGCGATCAAAGACTTCAAACGCAATCTGGAAGACAGTCCACTCTAAGGCAACAAGAGACAGAAATTGGTAAGTATTATTGAACAGTTTAACATACGCTGTAATTTTATGTATTACTTTTTAAAATTTATGCCTTTTAATAATAGTGCTTGCTTTTTTAGAACGCGATCAAAGACTTCAAACGCAATCTGGAAGACAGTCCACTCTAAGGCAACAAGAGACAGAAATTGGTAAGTATTATTGAACAGTTTAACATACGCTGTAATTTTATGTATTACTTTTTAAAATTTATGCCTTTTAATAATAGTGCTTGCTTTTTTAGAACGCGATCAAAGACTTCAAACGCAGTCTGTAAGGCAGTTTACCATGAGGCAACAAGAGACAGAAATTGGTAAGTATTATTCAAATGTTTAACCTACGCATAACAGTGCTTGCTTTTTTAGAACGTGATCAAAGACTTCGGGCCGACAGAACAAGACGAGCTGAAACTCGAACAGTAGCCTTAAGATTGGGTTGGAATTTAAGTGCTTTCAACTATAATCCACAAATTCCTTATGCGTCCGATAAGTTAGTTACAATTGGATCTATGTCTAAAATATGTGCCAAGTCTGATGCTAAAAAGTGGGATAAAGAATCCCCAGGAATGTGTTGCAGTAATGGGAAAGTTCAATTACCTGCGCTTTTAGAACCTCCGGAACCGTTGAAAAGTTTACTTACAGGAACGACACGTGATTCGGAAAATTTCTTGAACAACATTCGTGCATACAATTCGACATTTCAAATGACCTCCTTTGGAGGTAACGTCATTACCGAAAGTGGATTCATGCCTACATTCAAAGTCCAGGGTCAAATATACCACAGGATTGGTTCCTTGCGTCCATTGCCTAACGAACAACCAAGGTTTCTGCAATTGTACTTCATTGGAGATTGGCAACATCAAGCAGAACAAAGAAACAATCTGTACCCGGCAACCGAATTAGAATTAATTAACCGACTTCAAGACATGCTGCATACGTCCAATCGTTACGTTCAAAGTTTTAAATGTGCTCTCGAAAACGTTCCTACTACCGAATACAAAATTGTTATCGATGCTGACAAGAGACCTTCCGCAGAACATGCCAGACGATTTAATCTCCCCGAATGCAATGAAGTTGCTGTATTAATTACCGGTGAAGAACACGGCAAAAGAGACATAGTACTTCAAACTAGAGCGAATACTCTCCAATTTATAAATGAAACCCATAGATCTTATGATGCTTTACAATATCCGCTGTTGTTTGTCTATGGAGAAGATGGATACCACTTTCAAATATCCCAAACGGGTGTACGTTCGAACAAAACTGTTTCCTGTATGGACTTCTATGCGTACAGATTTATGGTTCGCAGTAATTCGTTAAGTTATCTTTTGCTTTCTAGACATCTTTTTCACCAGTTTGTTGTAGATATGTTTGCAAAAATAGAAGCCGAAAGATTATGTTACATAAGAACTCACCAGAAGGAATTAAGATGCGACTCATACATTCATTTACGAGATGCCGTTAACAATGATAGAACTGGAGGCGATATTGGACAAATTTGCATTCTTCCGTCGTCGTTTACTGGCAGTCCCCGTTACATGCATGAAAGAACCCAGGACGCAATGACATATGTTCGCACTTATGGTCGTCCTGACCTCTTCATCACCTTTACGTGTAATTCGCAATGGCAAGAACTTAAAGATGAGTTACTACCTGGACAAAAACATATTCACAGACATGACCTTATAGCTAGAGTGTTTCGATTAAAATTATTGAAGTTGATGGATCTGATAACGAAATCCAACATTTTTGGTCCAGTTCGATGCTACATGTACACTATTGAATGGCAAAAGAGGGGATTGCCTCATGCGCATATTTTGATTTGGTTGGTCGATAAAATTCGGGCAGATCAAATTGATTCCATTATTTCTGCTGAACTTCCCGATCCTAACGTAGACAAGGGCCTCTTCGACATAGTTAAAAAACATATGGTTCATGGTCCATGTGGTCGTCTTAATTTCAATTCGCCATGTATGAAAGAAAATAAATGTTCGAAACGTTATCCGAAATCATTTTTAAAAGAAACCCAAACTGGAGAAGATGGTTATCCTTCCTACCGTCGAAGAAAACGTGATGATGGAGGTTTTACCACCGAAATAGGGCGACATCAAATTGATAACAGATGGATAGTTCCGTATTGTCCCCTTTTGAGTAAAACTTTTAATGCCCATATTAATGTGGAATTTTGTAATTCGGTTAAATCAATCAAATATGTCTGCAAGTACGTTAACAAGGGTTCCGATGCGGCAATGTTTGGTTTAGAAAAACAAAATTCCCATGATGAAGTTACCCAGTATCAAGAAGGTCGTTACATAAGCAGCAATGAAGCTATTTGGAGAATTTTCGGTTTCTCCATACACGAGAGATATCCTACGGTACAGCAACTAGCGGTGCATTTAGAAAACGGACAAAGGGTTTATTTTACTAACGAAACGGCTGCCCAACGAGCCGCTGCTCCCAGAGATACCACTCTTACTGCTTTTTTTAAATTGTGCCAGGATGATGAGTTTGCGCAAACTTTGTTGTACCACCAATTGCCCTCTTATTACACTTGGAACAATAACAGATGGTCTAGAAGAAAAAGAGGAAGCGAAGTTGAAGGTCATCCCGGTGTGAAATTTGACAGTGCTATTGGTAGGTTATTATTTTTGTGTGTGTAAATATCCAATCAAACATATTGTGATTTTAATTTAGGTCGAGTATACAGTGTTCATCCCACTCAGCAGGAGTGTTTCTTTTTAAGGATGTTGCTACACGAGGTTAAAGGGCCTACATGTTTTGAAGACCTTAAATCAATTGATGGTGTTATTTGTGAGACATTTAGAGAAGCATGCCACAAACTTGGATTGTTGGAGGACGATAATCAGTGGGACGCCACTTTGGAAGAAGCAGCCACGTACAAATTTCCAAAGCAACTTAGGAATTTATTTGCAATATTACTTAACAGCTGTAATGTTGGAAATCCCTCTGATTTATGGCATAAATACAAAGATGATTTGGCACAAGATTACAGGCATCGAGAACAACTTCGCCACCCCCACATTGATGTCGTTTACAATGAAAGAATGTACAATGAAGCCTTAATTGACATTGAAGATAAAATAGCGTCCATGGGTGGACCGAGTTTAGCTTCCTTTGGACTACCGCAAACTGACAGGACGCTAATTAGCAATTTATCTACGGAGGTGATTAGAGAAACTTCGTATGATGTGAACGTTTTGACCGAATTCGTAAATGATAACGAAAATAAGTTGCTACCTGAACAAAAAACTGCCTATTCTACGATACTAAATAGTATCTCTACGCAGAATGGAGGTATTTATTTTTTGGATGCTCCTGGTGGAACTGGAAAAACGTTTGTTTCGAAATTGTTATTGGCCAGTGTTCGAAGCCAAAATAAAATTGCTGTAGCAGTAGCTTCCTCTGGTATAGCTGCTACATTACTGCCTGGTGGTCGTACAGCTCATTCTGCATTTAAACTTCCGTTCGATTTGGCCAACATCGATGACTCTGTTTGTAAAATCACGAAAAATTCTGGAATGGGAGAGGTTCTCCAAAGATGTGAATTGATAATTTGGGATGAATGTACCATGGCGCATAAAAAGGCATTGGAGGCACTTAATAACAGTTTACAAGATTTAAGAAACCGGAAAGTACTGATGGGTGGTATAACAGTTGTGTTGTCGGGAGATTTTCGTCAAACTCTTCCCGTAATACCTAAAGGAACCAAGGCTGACGAAATTCGAGCGTGTCTTAAATCTTCCTCTTTGTGGCGTGATGTGAAATCTTTTAAACTTACCACGAACATGCGAGCAAGAAATTCTGGGGATCACGATTCGGGATTGTTTGCTCAGAACTTAATTAAACTCGGCGAAGGAAGACTCTCTGTGGACTCCGAAAAGAAGGTCTTTATATCTAAAATAAGTATAGTAGTTCAAAGTATTGATGAATTAACGCAAAAAGTATTTCCAAACCTAGATTCCAATTACAAAGATTGCACTTGGTTGTGTGAAAGAGCAATATTGGCACCGAAAAATGTTACGGTTGATTGTATCAATCGACAATTACTTGATAAAATTCCGGTGGATTCTCATATATACAAATCAGTGGATACAGTTACTGATCTCGACGAAGTTGTCCACTATCCGATTGAGTTTCTGCATTCGTTACAAGTTCCAGGGCTGCCTCCTCACTTATTACGTTTAAAAATTGGAGCTCCGATAATGCTTTTACGCAATTTAGATCAGCCCAAGCTTTGCAATGGTACGCGATTGATAATAAAAGCCTTGCACCCTCATGTTATTGAAGCCGAAATACAAACTGGTTGTGGCAAGGGCGAAGTCACGTTTATTCCGAGGATACCCTTAATAACATCAGATGTGCCAATCCAGTTTAAGCGCTTGCAATTTCCAATAAAGCTAAGTTTTGCAATGTCGATCAATAAATCTCAGGGACAAACGTTGCAAGTTGTAGGTCTACAATTAGAAGAAGATTGTTTTGCTCATGGTCAACTGTATGTGGGATGCTCCAGAGTAGGGACACCCAACAAACTATTTGTATACGCTCCTTCTGGAAAAACAAGAAATGTGGTTTATTCTGAAGTTTTGTAGTGAATGTTGATGGATCGATTTATGTTGTCCGGGGGAGGTTTTAGTGAGTTTTAGTGATTTCCTCCTCCCTTTTTTTGTAAGAGTTCATTTTTGGTTGGTGATTTATTTGGTAAGGTACGGTTGATCCACGGCATGTCGATGCCCACCGTACGGTCGAGTTAGAGAATTCCGCGAATTTTCACTCTGCACTGCATCGAGAGGTCGCGTCAACCTTGCCGTGTGGATTCTGAACTTTTATTAAATATATTACTATTAAATACTCCTTCTGGTAAACCAAGAAATTTGGTTTATTCAGACGTTTTTATTATTTTTAAATAAAGAGTACTTACATTACAACTTTTTTTACATTTATTTTACTTTAGGTCGCAGAACTCGCCGGAATTGTGCAAGAAGACTAAGAAATGTTACGTTGAATACTCATCGAACTGCTTTCCCGGAAAGTCCGATATTTGTTGACTTGAACTTTTTCATATATTTTATGATTTTTATTGCTAAGTTGTGGTTGGTGATTTATTTGTTGATCCATGGGGACGGATCTATTATGGTCCGCCCTGTGAGGCCGAAGGCCGAACAACTATGGCCTTCGCGGATCTATTATGGTCCTCCCCCTGTGAGGCCGAAGGCCGAACAACTATGGCCTTCTCGGATCTATTCTGGGTCTAGATGGCTAAGGGCGGCCGAAGGCCGCCCGTGCCAGCTAGTAACTTATATTTGGTCTGCATTGAAAAAACAGATCAACGTATCAACGTATTTAAATTTCCTATATCGGTGAAAAATTATGTAAATAATAAATAAGGCTTCTTGCTATACTTTGTATAGAAGCCTAAAATAGTAAACACTAAATGGCCGAAGCACGACCGAACCGAATGCATCAACGGACAATCGTATCATTATTGTAACAACGGATTATTGTATCAACGGATCATTTTGTCTATATAAGACAGCTATTTCCAAAAAAGGATTATGTGAACTTCCATAATGGATAATGAAAATTTTGAAAATCCTGCTGCAAAGCGACGGCTGAAAAAATCAAACAGTGGTACATCAAATCAAGCATTAGGAAAAAGATATACCAACGTAAATAAAACTGGTAACACGACCCCATGGTTTGATGAAAGAGTAAAGGTATTTGCGGCGGAAAAGAAACGAGCGTTTCTCAAATATAAAGCGGAACAAACAGAAAGTAGCCGCATTGCATACATGAACACTACAAATAGAACAAAACGCGAAATAGAAAACATCAAAGAAGAGTAATGGGAACGGTAAGTACACAAAGAGCATGGAATTTGACTTCTATGGTGCTCAGAGAAAAGTATGGAAAACAATAAGAAAATTGCGGCAGGAAACCAACGAATGTATAAGAGGATTAGGTACTATTCGGCGCAGCCGATTTGACGCGACTTATTCGGCGCGAGCGATTTGACACAAGATTTTTCGGCACGGAACCGATTCGCCGCGAGTCCGATTCGGCGCATGACTATTCGGCGCACGTCTTTTTCGGCACCATACCACTTTCGCCGCAAGCCGTTCCGGCGCTAATCCGTTTCGGAGCAAAGGCCCAAGTCATTTCGATGCAATTATTTTTGGCGGAAAGCTTATTTATTCATTCCATTCCGAATATTTTTACTTTGTTCCTCTGCGAAATCTTCACGTTCAAAAACTAACACTAACCTAACGGCAGATCCACCTCTTCGCGGAAGATCCACCTCTTTGCGGAAGATTTAACTTTACGTGAAGATTTATTTGTTTTTAATTAGTTTTCTAAAGAAAGATCAAAAACTAACACTAACCTAACGGCAGATCCACCTCTTCGTGGAAGATCCACCTCTTTGCGTGTTTAATTTAGAAATTAAACAGCTTTTTGTTGGTTGAGTGTTATAGTTTAGAACCATCCTGTATATAAATAATTTAAGCAAATATTGTAAAAAACCTACGTAGAAAAGTAAATAAAGCGAAAATGCATACTAACACTTTTCAGTAGGTCAAAAAATAATTCATTTCCGCATTGTCAACATTCAAAACAATTAATCATCAGTTCAAGTAATACATTTAAAATTATTATAATGGAAAATTTATATCATAAGTCATCAGATTAATACCTTTAATTTAATTGGAATGTGATAACCTAGCTATTAAAAGTTTTTGTATAAATACCTGTATTTAAAACTTAATAAATCAGTAGCATTTAAATTTACGACTTGAATGTTATTCACCAATAAGTTAGGAAAGGTACTTCTAGCCACTTTTCCTAATTTAGATTATCACTAGAACTTACAACTCTAGTGGTTCTCAATTCACCTAAATTAAGACGGGTACTTCTTGCCACCCTCATCTTAATTTAGACATTGCGGAAGATTTAACTTTACGTGAAGATTTAACATTACGTGAAGATTTATTTGTACTATTTAATTAGTTTTCTAAAGAAATTTCAAAATCTAACACTAACCTAACGGCAGATCCACCTCTTCGTGGAAGATCCACCTATTCGCGGAAGATCCGCCTCTTTGCGGCAGATTTAACTTTACGTGAAGATTTATTTGTTTTTAATTAGTTTTCTAAAGAAAGATCAAAAACTAACACTAACCTAACGGCAGATCCACCTCTTCGCGGAAGATCCACCTCTTTGCGGAAGATTTAGCTTTACGTGAAGATTTAACTTTATGCGGAGATTTATTAATATCAATAACAGATCTAGCACAAAATCTGCTCTGAAGAAACCTCACACCGAATAAGCCTCACGCTGAATGATCCTCGCGCCGAATGAGCTTCGCACCGTATAAACCGGCGCCGAAACAGATGTCGCCGAAAGGGCTTCACGCCGAAAGGGATTGCGCCGAAAGGGATTGCGCCGAACATGGTTGGCGTCGAAAC
Organism: Podabrus alpinus; assembly: GCA_932274525.1. NCBI lineage: Eukaryota > Metazoa > Arthropoda > Insecta > Coleoptera > Cantharidae > Podabrus > Podabrus alpinus. The sequence goes on from OW026451.1 coordinate 5,842,815, forward strand.
GGCTGCGCCGAAAAAGTCGCGCCGATTCGGCTGTGCCGAAAAGTCCTATTCCCTGTATAAGAATATGCAATATTAGCGAACAACAATGGTCCAAGTATTTTGATGAACTATACAACAGAGACGGGGAAAGCGAACCTGTGGATAATTGTAACACAATAGACTAACCTATATAGCAATAAGCAATAACAATAGAGGAGTTGCAAAACAGCATAAAATACCTGAAGAATCGTAAAACACCTGGGTCTGATGGAGTGTATAACGAAATGCTTAAGTATGGTGGAGAAATTTTGCACAGAGAATTGCGCTTGTTGTTTAACAATGTAATGCAAAATGGAAAGATCCCATCAGAGGAATGGAGAGTGAACCATACGATACCTATATTTAAAAAAGGAAACAAAAAGGATCCTGACAATTATCGTGGAATTACCCTCTTAAACACCACCCTCAAGTTGTTCACGTTCATTCTAAAAGAAAAACTAGGACAACAGATAGATATCGCCGATGAGCAGCCGGGATTTCGAAAAAACAGGAGCACAATAGATGCCATTTTTATACTACGACAAATCACGGAAAAGGCAATAGAATACAACCTATCTATATTCGGTTACGAAACGTCTTGCGACATTTTCCCGATACCTCCCTGTCTCTGCTCGTTGCGTGTTGAAAATGTGTGACGAGCACAGAGGACCTACAGCTTAACGTGGATTCCGAACCACGGGAATAGACGATTTTTACACCGCCTACTCCATCAGGGAAGTTTTTTAGCCATAAATAATGTTATCTGGGGACAGCAGATAGACATTTGGTGAGCGAAAATTTCTTCTATAGATAGCACCTCACAGGATTTGAACCCGTAAATATTGGCTTGAAAGCGAACACGCTAGCATTTCAGCCATTCGCTCACCTTGAGCCTTGAGAATACAACCTGCCAGCATATATTTGTTTTGTAGACCTTAAAAAGGCTTTCGATAAAATCAGGAAAAGCGACATAATTAAAATCTTAAAAGAACAAAATGTAAATCAAAATCTCATTAACATTATATATTATGTTATATGACATTAACACAGATAACAGCACAAAGGTTATAACCGACAAAGGACTAACAGCACCAATACCGATAACAGCCGGAGTAAGACAGGGAGACTCCTTAAGTCCGTTATTATTTAATCTAATAATGAATAAAATAATTGCAAGTGTGAGAAAACTCAACGTATATAAAATAGGAAGAAAAATTATTAACATCATATGCTATGCGGATGACGCAGTACTGATAGCCGACAATGAAGACGACTTGCAAAGGCTGCTACACCAGTTTAATACCACTGCAAAGCAACTTAACATGGAAATCTCTGCAAAAAAAACCAAGGCTATGGTAATATCAAAGATGCCATCCCGCTGTAAGTTGGAATTGGAGGGTGCTATGATTGAACAGGTCATGAGGTTTACATATTTGGGAGCTGAAATAACTGCATCCAGACACCTAAACGAAGAAGTGGACTTACAAATAACAAAAGCAGCCTAAATTGCTGGATGTCTGAGTCACAGTATATTATGGAGTAACATATATATGCTGCAGGAATGCAAGGTTAGGTTATACAAGACTATAGTGAGACCTGTTCTGGCTTACGCGGGGGAGACAAGAGCCGATACGAAAAGAACGAAACAAAAATTAAGAACAACAGAAATTAAAACACTACGAAGACTGCTGGGAATAAAGTGGTCAGATAGACAGACCAACGAGAGCGTTAGAGACAGGACTAACGTGCAAGACGTCGTGAAGTGGATGAACACCAGAAGAAGAGAATGGAACGAGCATGTTGGCAGAATGAACGAAGAAACATTAACACGGGCGTCTAGAGATGGACGACCTCCGGGTAAAAGACTTCCGGGCCGACCCCCAAAACGATGGGCGCAAAGCTGGTTCTCCTCTTCGACAGAAGACAGTCCGAGGTCAAGGCAAACAGGAGTAACCTAGCCTAAAAGTAGAAGAAGAAGAAGAACAAAATCAATTTTCCTTTCCTTTGCGAATTTTTGACTATTTCAATACAAAAACATGCGCAGGAACCTACATAATAACTGTGCCAAATTTGGTTCCGATCGGTCAAACTAATTTGTAATTAGGTTTCGATTGGCGACACGATAACCGTTAATATGGCTCTGTCACATAATGAGGTTTGATAACTTATTTTTGTTTTGTTCGCCCGCTGCTTGATTTTGAAAATCATTAGTGGAGGATGAGCAGGAGTTGGACACAGCCTTACCGGGAGAGGAAGAGGCGGAGGAGCAGGAGTTGGATACAGCCTTACCAGGAGAAGAAGGGGGGGAGCAGGAGAAGGGCAGGGCTTTGTCATTCGCTCAATATAAAGAAGATAAGGAAGTAAAAGCAGAATATAATCGATTGACTGTAGATTCTTTAAAAATTGCACTAAACGAATTTTGCGAGACGTCAATGTCACGTTGTAACGGAACTTCCCGGGCAACTTTTCCAATATTTTTTACGTAAGAACCATCTTCGGACTATTACGAAAAATAAAAAATAATTTTAAAAGAAAAATTAACAAAATCGGACCAGCCGTTTTAAGTTTTAACAAAAACTTAATTTTTTGCTTACCATTGGATTTTTAATAATTCCAAATGCGGTCCTGCATTGGTTTACATAAGCTCAAAATATAACAGTGGCGCCCCAAATTGATAGTTATAGCCGTGTTCGGTCTGACGCCTTTTAGCTCCGTTGAACATATTCTGATAACTTGATTTGGAGCTGTTCTGCGCTTGCAAACACTATAGTTTTGACCATTTCAGAAGCTTAAAACACGCGAAGTTCTGAAATGAGAGCAGATAAAGCGCTTGAAAGCGTGTAAAACTCCCGAATCGAACTATCAGAATCCGTTGACGGTGCCTCAAAGCGAAAAAAGTGCCAGACCGAACACAGCCTGAAAGGAATACGGTGCGACCGTTAAATAGTTTTTGTTTTTACCGTCAAAATTTTTTGAAGTCTATCACTCATTATATTCAAGTTGAAATATAATACATCTATGATTCAAGTAAATGATGCTCAACAGTGCCGCAAGAACTTAATAATTATAAGGTAATGCGATGCCGACGCAAATTTAGGGTGCTTTTTGAACAAAATCCAAAATTGAATTTTGAAGGCAAGGGAAGGGCATTTCGAAAAAACTTTTACTCTACATTTCACCTGTAATTCGCCGGTACGTTCGATTGAGAGGATAAAAAAATTGAAATTTGAAATTCTTCGTTTTTGGGAAGTCGGTGCGGCGCCCCACGGTATTTTAAAAATTCTGCACCATACCTAAATGCAAGTTTGGACCTTTGGCCGTCGATCGGCGCCGGTCCGGTCGAAATCCGTCGGACGGTTCGGGCGCATTCCGCGGATTCTTTGCTCCGCGGTACCACGCGGAGAAGGTTTTTGCTCTCTCTCCGTCGCCCCCGAACCACAATCTCAAATATTTCGCCGTCAACGAATAGGATTCGTCGGAGCCGACATTTTAAGATGTCTAACTTTCCGGGAGAGCAGTTCGATGAGTATTCAACGTAACAGTTCTTGGTCTTCTTGCACAATTTCGTTCAATTTCATTTTCCTCGCGTTGCTCTGCAGTTCGATTATTTCGAATATATCTTTGGCTTGCAGCATTGCGAGTTCTGCGACCTAAAGTGCTCCGTCTTATTTGCGGCATTCTGTTCTTTGTAATTATTGGTATAATTTTGAGCGTTGAAATTACTAAATTCTTTTGGTTTTTTACTCCATGCAATGAATAAATTGGCAGGCGTAATAATATATTAATTTATTCGTGGTTTTCATTTGTTGAATTAAAGCCGCCATCTGTTGATCATTTATTTAACTAAAATGTAGTATTACTCGAATTTTCCAATTTTCCGGGCAACTTTTCCAATTTTTTGTTACGTAAGAACCATCTTCTGACTATTGCGAACATTTAAAAAAAAGAGCAACAAAATCGGTCCAGCCGTTATCAAGTGATGGCGTGACAAATGTTTTCAGATTCATTTTAGGCTTCTATACAAAGTATAGCAAGAAGCCTTATGATCTGGCTCCGTGTCCGTCTGTCTGTCCGTCTGTCCGTCCGCATAATTCAAAATCATACAGAGCGTTTCAAATCGTGTTGGAAATACTCTGTGTGTATAGAGGTCTAAGAACTGGGTAGCCAGTGCGCTACTTTTAGGCTTCTATACAAGGTATAGAAAGAAGCCTTATGGTCTGGCTTCGTGTCCGTCCGCATGTTTCAGAGCCAATCATAACGTTGATCAACTGATACGTTGTTATCTCTTATTATAAAAGGCCAAGTCTTTCTTTCTTTCTGTCCGTCCCACGGAAATACCCGAAGCAAACCGAACCGAACCGAACGCACAACGTATCATCGGATCAACGTATCATCGGATCAACGTATCATCGTATCAACGTATCATCGTATCAACGTATCAACGTATCATCGTATCATCGGATCAACGTATCATTGTATCAACGTATCATCGTATCATTTTGTCTATATAGGTAAGTCTATTTCCAAAAAAGCATTATGTGAACTTCCATAATGGATAATGAAAATTTTGAAAATCCTGCTGCAAAGCGACGACGATTGAATCGTGAGAGAAAAGCACGTACAAGAGCTAATAACACAGAAGAACAGCTTCGATCACAGCGACAAGCTAACGCTCGGTCTCATGCGATACGTCGACAACGTGAAACTTTGGAACAAACTCAAGCGCGGCAAGCTGCTGACGCTCGGTCCCATGCGATACGTTGATCCGATGATACGATGATACGTTCATCCGATTGGTTATGAAATTATCCGTTATGCGTTCGGTTCGGTTTGCTTCGGGTATTTCCGTGGGACAGACAGAAGGAAGGAAGGACTTGGCCTTTTATAATAAGAGATTTTTCACCTATATAGGAAATTTAAATACGTTGATACGTTGATCCGATGATACGTTGATCCGATGATACGATGATACGTTTATCCGATTGGTTATGAAATTATCCGTTATGCGTTCGGTTCGGTTTGCTTCGGGTATTTCCGTGGGACAGACAGAAGGAAGGAAGGACTTGGCCTTTTATAATAAGAGATGAGAACAACATTAAATAAATAAACAAAAAACTTACATATATTTTTTTAAATTAAATTAAACTTAATCAATATTTAAAATTTTTTTACTTATTTTAAACTAGATGATACCCCGTCCGAGGACGGGCAGCTAGAAGGACGGGCAGCTACCCAAGGTAACTTAAGTTGAATGAAGATTAAGGAAAGCTCTCAGTGCAATCCAAAAGCCATATGACCTTGGGTAGCTGCCCGTCCTTCTAGCTGCCCGTCCTCGGACGGGGTATCATCTAGTATTTTAAATACTTCGTCTATATAGTATTGCGTTAATCTGTTAATCCGTTGCTTCGATTCGCTAATGCAATTTATAAATACGCAAATGTTCGAAAGAAATTTACTAAGTTAAAGATATTTTCGAAGAGGTCTCCCTATATAAACTACTTGTTTTACTTTGATGTGAAAAAATAATTTTTTATTGATGTGGTTAGTGAAGTTAAGTTATAAATAAAAGAGAAAGGAGAGGATTGGTCCACCTCAAAAAAAGGACCATACATTCCAGAGAAGTAAAATTTCTAATAGAATGGAAAGGTTTGATTGTTATTACTTATATAGTAAATGATAATTACCAATCGCAAAAAATTTTATTGGTGCAGATTATCTGATTATGTGATGTTACATTATATGGCGATCAAAAATAACCAGATAATAACAACTTTCCACACCAGAAAGGTAGCTGTATAGAAGCCTAAGAACTGCCGCTAAAGCGAGTTCCACCTTGTTTATATTATATAAAGACACGAAGAAGAAGAAGATTATTGTCTGTGCATCCGGGCCTCGAATTTCATGCAACTCTTTTCTATTTTGGTAAATAATAAATTTACATTTAATAGGTAATTTCCATCACATTTGAAATTAGTTCAAATGAAACGCCATTAAAAGTTTTTTAAACTAATTTTTCAAATTACCAATGGAATTTTGAATAAAGCCTAAAATCCGATCCTGCGTAACCAATAAATAAAAATTTTAAAAGTCAAAAAATTTGAATTTGATTTTAAAAATAATTGTAACAACCTAAGAAAATTATAAAAATATTTGCCAGTGTAGTCACCAAATTTACCGACGTTGCCATTTGTCGCTTCTGCGCTTACATCGTTCTTCGTAAGTTTGCCCTCGTAGCGAGCGGTTGTGTTGTTTTTTGTTCTAAATAAATCCAAATCATCTTCCAAAATGCGTATTTACAAAGATATTTTTACTGGTAAGTTTCTCTCGTTACTTAATTTCCTCGACGATTCGAACGATATTTTTGCGAAAAATTGCCGTTTTATGCCAAAATTTGCTAAAATATTTTACGTGTGTGGTCGTGCTTGACCTTTCATGTCGAGTTCGTCCGCACGTAATTCACTTTTTCGTTGATTTGTCGTAATGTCGATGACTTGGTTAATTTTTAACCTAATTTATTTTGTGAACAGGTGATGAGATGTTCTCTGACTCCTATAAACTCAAATTAGTTGATGACGTTTTGTATGAAGTGTATGGAAAACACATTAGTCGTAAACAAGGTGATATTGAAATCGCCGGTTTCAACCCATCTGCAGAAGATGGTGCCGAAGATTGTAGCGAAGCTGTAGAGTCCGGTGTCGACATCGTCCTCAATCATAGGTTGTGTGAAACATATGCTTTCGGTGATAAGAAAGGCTACACTAGTTATCTCAAGGATTACATGAAAAAGTATGTACAGCTTTTGTTACTTTAACGGCTTAATTTGCAGCAAATCAGAGATTTTATTACTTCATATTCCTGTGAATTTGAAGCAAAAATTAAAACGAGTATAGAAAGATATTGATTTTATTAATTTTTGGAATTGCTCCATAATTATATGCTTTGCCAACTTGGTTGTGTTGTAATAGTTTATTTATTAATTTTTTTTATTTCAGATTGGTAGCAAAGTTACAAGAAACGGCACCCGATCAAGTGGACATATTCAAAACTAACATGAACAAAGTAATGAAAGACATCCTTGGTAGGTTTAAGGAATTACAGTTCTTTACCGGCGAATCAATGGAAATCGAGGGCATGGTAGGGTTATTGGAATACCGTGAAGTTGATGGTACCCAAATACCAGTTATGATGTTCTTTAAACATGGTTTGGATGAAGAGAAATTTTAATTAATTTTAACGCTTAAAATTTTTTCATATTTTATCGTATTGTTTATTTATATTCATTCACAAAATTGATTTAAATCTACAATAAAATTATGTAAACGAATTGTCTCTTTGTTACCGAACTGATATTATTGTGAACAATAAAACAATTTTCTTAATTTACCCGACTACTCTTTGAAATTTGGTAAGACCTGCGAAACTCGAATATAATATTTTGTATAGTATGAATATTAACAAATTAAAATAATGCTTGATGTTATTTATTTCTTGGACATTTAATAATCAGTACCACTATTATTTTCATTTTTTATTCATGAACTTTTAGATTAGATGCAACAATTGATTGAATTTTATAATTTATTCTATAGTCAGCTTACATTAAGACGTAGAAAAATGTTTTAATGTTTTTTATTAAACTGTTTTCAACAAGAAAAAAGCAATTTTAAATAGGAAAATTCAATGTAAATAAATTTCAATATGCAAAAAATCAATTTTATTATAGAAAAGATAATGTTTGATAAGAAATTCAATTTTTTTACTTTTCAACAAGGAAAAACCACTTTAATGATTCCTAAAATTCATGCAGAGTATTAAGGCTGCCCTCCTGAGCGTGGGCGATTGAAAATACCATTAGGGGTCATCCATTAATTACGTAAGGATTTTTTGGGGGGGGAGGGGGTTATTGGATATCTTACGGACCCTTACGTAGGGGGGGAGGGATCCGACGTATTCCTTACGTAAGTTTCTTAAAATATTTTTTTAAATTAAATTTAAAAATTAAATATAATTTTTTCTTTTTATGGGTAATTATATCCAGGTATAATGGAAATACCATTATCACAGATAACTTACTACAGATAGCTCACGCTATACAATTTCCTCAAATTGTGCAGGTTGCCTATGCAGCAGGGATTTTTAGTTATCTTTAAATAAAAAAGGTAACCCACAGTAACAAGACAGGTAAAAGCACGGTAAAAGGTACTTATCAAGATTAATATTTGTACCTGTCAAGGGTTAGTTTTGCATGTACAGTTATTACGGTATTAATTATCAAACATTTATTTGTAGATTTAAGGTTTCCAAAAATAAATAAATTTTTTAACATTTTATCTGTATCAAAATAAATTTTATTGTACATTATAAGTTTATTATACAAGGTCATTATTACAAACCAAAAAAAAAAAATGAAGGAAAGATATTTATACATTTTTAAAATTTTTTAATTTTTGATTATTTGAGCAATTTGATTTACTATTGGCTGTGCTTATTGCCCACTTACAATGCTTAAATAATTTAACATTTAATAATAAGTCTATAAAATAGTTTTCATGTTCGTCTATAGAACAAATTACATTTTTCATATTTTTTCTTTCAAAGAGTTCTTTCATGTTTAATTTAATTGTTATGCTGGACTTATCTACATCAAAAACTTTATGAAATTTCGCCAATGAAAGAAAACCTCTATTTTTACAGGGGCGGTATTTCATGCTACATTTTAACTTTTTCTAATAAGGATAGAAAAGTCGCAAAGTTTCCAAATGGAATCAAGGACGCATCACAGGGGGGGGGGCAATAATAATTCTATTTACGTTCCACGCAATTTTAAAGTTAAAATTATTACTAATTAAGGTACTGTGATATCATTACGGGGCGATATTTCAGTCTACATTTTAACTTTTTCTAATAAGGAAAGAAAAGTCACTAAGTTTCCAAATAATCAAGGACGCATCACAGGGGGGGGGCAATAATAATTCAATTTACGTTCCACGCAATTTTAAAGTTAAAATTATTACTAATTAAGGTACTGTGATATCATTAAGGAGCGGTATTTCAGTCTACATTTTAACTTTTTCTAATAAGGAAAGAAAAGTCACTAAGTTTCCAAATGGAATCAAGGACGCATTACGGGGGGGGGGGGGCAATAATAATTCTATTTATGTTCCACGCAATTTTAAAGTTAAACATGAACAACTAAATTTTGCCAATGAAAAAAAAACCTCTATTTTTACAGACATACACCGGAATCATACAACAGCAGTCGGCTGCTAATGCAATTTTTTTCAATGTTTAAAAAGATAGCTTATTTGACTTGACTTGTATTCGAAACTACCCCCCCCTTGACATAGGGGGGTCTCATTAAGGTACTGTGATTTCTCAACTATAAAAGTGATAAAATTATTCTACTATTATTACTTTGTTGTTAAAAACATTTCGAACTTTTAGATATTCCAAATTTATTTCCCTTTTTCCATTTGACTTGAGGTATTTTTATATTCATATACAAGACGTTTACAGAAAATTCTTATTTTTATTGACTAGTGTTTCATGTAACGCTGATACGGCCCTGAAGTTTATGTGAATTAAAAATTAATTTAAAAAACAATAATTAAAGAACAAAATATCCAGTGTTGGGTATCTTTAAAAGCCAAAAAAAAGTCTTTTAAATGATACCTTTTCATTTTTATCCCTTAGAAGAAAAAAATAAAAATAATTTTTTATATGTTCATTCCAAAATTCAAATCAATAAACAGAAACACAAAATGTTTGTAAAAACCCAACAGTTTTTACTACCTGAGTTAGGTAGGTAGTACCTGAGCCGCCTGGGGTTATTTTTGCCTGAGGGCTGGAAGCAAATACATGCAGCGCCTCTCTTACTTTTAACCATTGGCTTCCAAACTAATTTTCATTCGCTTCCAAATATAACTGAATAGGGACACCCATTTCTCCATAAGCGTGAGCTATCTGTAGTAAGTTATCTGTGCCATTATATTATATGGCATCAAACTTTGGCGATCTTTACGAACCATTTTTCATCTATGTAAATAAAAATTTAATTTAAAGTTTTGTATTTATCATTATCTAACAATATATATATAAAAATGGATGTGTGTATGTATGTATGTTCCCTATAGACTCCTAAACCGTTTGACCGATCGGAACCAAATTTGGAAGAGTTATTATGTAGGTCCCTGCGCATATTTTTGTATTAAAATAGTGCAAAAATTCGCAAAGGAAAGGAAAGTTGATTTTGAGTAGCCTGCCTTCCTTTAAGGAATCTCGATAATCCATTCATGCGCGTCCCTATGGGACGCGCATGAATGGATTATCGAGATTCCTTAAAGGAAGGCAGGCTACTCAAAATCAACTTAAAAAACAATAATGAATGCTGTCAAACTGTCAACCGATCGACAATGCAAATACGCGTGCACGTGCTTTACGTTTCTATTTGACCAATCTTAACCAAATTTGCTGTAGAAGTTATTTACAATGCTACGAAAAACATAGGCTACTTTAGTACCTTGGAGTGAGGCCGAAGGCCGAAAAACCACGGTCTACACGTATGCCTGCGATACCCTTGAGTGACGCCGAAGGCCGAACAACCACATCCAACACGGTCTAGATGGCTAAAGGCGGCCGGTAGGCCGACTGTGCCAGCTAGTATAATATATTATTATTCATATTTTATAAATATAAGGGTGGAGAGGGGGGTCAAAATTAATTTTATTTTAAATAATCCTTACGTAAGATGTGGGTGGGGGGTTGCCACAATCTTACGTGGCGGGGGGAGGGAGTCCAAAATTACAAAAATCATCCTTACGTAATTAATGGACGGCCCCTTAGACAAATGAGCAATAAACCATAAGAAGTAATTCCGATATAGAATAGACAAACTATTTTAACCGAGATCCAACTAACTTCGTTAGAAATGCAACAGAACTCTGCTCACCATTTCAAAAAAATCCTTCAAAACAAGAAAAAATTATTATTATTTTCGGACGCAGTATCTTCTAGAAAAATGCATATAATTCTACTAAATTTTTTTTCAAATTAGGTCAAGCATTTGTCCTGGATGTGAAACACTTTTACAAGTTTGTAATTATAACTGTAATGTATTGTTGTGATACGCTTTATCCATGTTGAGGATAGGTTATTACCAACAAGGAGAGAACAACGGTGGGTTCAAACACAAGGGCGTACCAAGGATTTGAGCTAGGGGGGGGCAGACCTCTCAATGATTCATAAACTCGAGGAATGTATGAGTGTCCCCCTCCCCACTCCCACCACCCCACTAAGTTGGAGGAATGTTATTCTTTAGGAAAAAATGTTTAAATTCACCCATTATGAATTCACGTTTAAGTTTGAACATTTAATAGTTTATTCTTTGTTTATCAAATACTATTACCTACTGTATTGATAACATGAGTGCTATAATCAATTCTTGAATTTTGTAAAACCAATTGACGTTTGAACCTTTGAACTGTGAGCAACACTGAAAATTTGTTTAATATAACAAGAGGTGATATTATTAACCAAATTCATCTTAAAATAAATTATTAATAAGGTCAATAAGGACTAGGGAGAAAATATAACTCCAATTATGAAGGAAAAGCTTTTGTAATTAGAGATAATAACGAAAACTATACAAGTGCACATGAACAACTCATACATATTACATCGTATAGAACAATAAGCTATATACATTTACGAACAAATTTATTCAATTCACACATACTGTTGGTTGTTTTTACTTCAATAATAATCTTCTAGGATTGGATGCAAACTTATCCAATACTTCCTTTGAAAACTTGCTTTTATTTTCTTGTACAAATTTTCTGTGGACGCTCATCAAACACAGTCCACTGAGTCTTTCTTCTCCCATCGTGCTTCTAAGCCAGGTCTTAACTCGTCGCAAGGTGCTAAATGATCTCTCTACTGTAGCTGTAGTAGCTGGGATAGCCAACAGAATTAAAAGAGCTTGTTTGACTGATGGGTAAAATAGGTTGGTTTCTGTGTACAGATCCACAATTTCCAGTTCCTTTAGACTTTCCTTAGACAACTTTTTGTTCTTCCACAGATTGAACAAAAGATCTACTTCAGCCTCTATCTCTTCTAAGCCATAAAACTCCATGAAGCGTTTGGTTATGTTTCTTAGCTCTTGAATCCCGATTTCGAGCATTGAAGAAGGGTGAAGTTTGGTTAGAGAAAAGGCTGCATCATTTTCTTCAGAGAAACGAACGTTAAGAGATGATGTCAATGAATCTAGGTAGGGTATGATGAGAGCCCGCCTCCAGTATTCATTGATAGTGGACGAAGGAGGATTGCTTCTTTGCTGTTGTTTTCCGGCGAGACGTGGAATAGCAATTTCAATATCAATTTGTTCAGCAATTTTAAGAATTAGACATACATACCATAGTTCATGTTCGACTTTTATGACTCTAGATCGACACCGTATTGAGCCCTACTCCTCTCCTACTTTCTCCTGTCGCGTGATAATTCTTTTCGATGCTGTTACTTATTTAAAACAGATTAATTAAATTCTGTATTAGTCGACTTGCAATAAAATATTTGAACATGCTTAATCTTTGTCTAGGGGGGGGGCAGCTGCCCCCCCCCTGCCCCTCTCTGGGTACGCCCTTGTTCAAACATATGTGACGCATGTGTTTGTTTTTTGTGTCGTTTGAATAATTTTAAGTTTGTGTTGTATGTTGTATGTAAGCATTATATACAACATGGCAAAAATCAAAGGTGCAGAGAACCGTCGTCCATATATAAACAAACCGCGAATTATATGAAGCTCCGGTTTTAAAAACAAAACGATATGGTAACGAAAGTTACACAAAGTAAATAAGATAGTCACAGCGAGATTCCTAAACGGAACGGTCGCACATAAGTTACTGCGAGACGCAGTCGTGCGAATAATTGCGATTCAATTAATTAGAATTGAAATAAATTATATTCGCGAGTGATAAAGATAGTATCATCAAGATTCCTAAACGGAACGGTCGCACAAAAGTACTGTGAGACGCAGTCGTGTAAATAATTGAGATTCAATTAAAAATATAACTGAAATAAATTATATTCGCGAATTAAACGGTGGTGCTACAAGGGGAGAATCATTCTTCCAATCAATTAAAATTCCTTGAGATAGTGGAATTCGGGAGGTGTCGGCAACAAAGATTTGTTGGTCGAAATCGTATAGTACGGATACGTATGTGAGATCCGGATACAAAAATATCCGGTCTATTAGAAGAGATCGTGGAAATATTGGGACGATCAGATCAGAACGAGAGTGGATCGTGAGAAGATTGGAAGGAGAGATTGGAAGATACAAGAGCGAAGAACGAAAATTGTACGCACGGTACGATATATCAGGTTAGCTAAAATTCATTAATTCAGTGCGTAGAATATTAGTCCGATAAAGATTGTTTGAGTTACATTGCTGTATGTTAAAATTTGTTAAATTTATTAAAAACTTGTTAACGGAATCCAATCGTGTTTTGTCTTTGTTGGCATCGAGAAGTCGTCCGTACATAAGCTCGTATACCAAAAGGGTCGTTGTTGGATCAGATCCCGACGCTTTTATCCTGAGAAGTAGAGTCAAATAAAGGTAGGTGACCGAAAACGATTGTGGGTGTTCTCGTGCATCTCTCAAGTGCACCAGACGCTACAGTATATAAAAATTATTGCACGGTCACTTTTGTGCCCTGTAAAATAGGGCATCTTAACAGCAAAAATTTCAATATTTCTGATTGGAATTAAAAATATATCAGATCCAAGGGCCAAGTTTTAGCTTCACAATGATCATAAAATGGTTGCCTAAAAGTGCATACTTTTTTACCTAGTGCGTCCGCAATCTCGACATATTTCCCATATATTAAACACTGTCAGGACGGCAGCCTTCAATCCCTAAAATTATTTCATGTTCTTTTGCAGGATAAAAAATTTTAAATTGAAAATTAACCAACTAAAGGATAGTTTTTCGTTATCTTGTAACCTGGGTTATTTTCTATAAAAATGATTGTTTTAAGAATTGTATCCAAGAAATTAATTAAGGTTACAAGATAACCTAATGCTGAACAACTGGGCCTAGGTAAACAATAAAAATTAAATTTAAAGAAAGTACACTAATCTGAAAGTTTGGTTACTGTGTCATAATGTTAACCACCCAAATCAAAATTTCTTCTGCTACATACTAAAGAACATAGTTAATATAGCAAATTGTAAAAATATTTAAGGTGATAGGGGTCCAAACTTTTGAATAAATCGAATTTGAACTTAGCAAAGAGATTTAACGAGATTCCGCGCGTCGCTCATTCTGTTGACGGTACGTGCAGAAAGAACTAGTTTTAAACTTAGCGTTTTACGGACCGGCCCAACCCGACACCCAGGGTGCTTCACACCCAGACCGCACCACATACTCCTCCTCCAGCCGAATCCCTCCAATTGTCCTCCGTACAAAGGACAACTGGCCGGCCATCAATAAAATGATTCGTGACCGAAAAATTGCCACCACTAAAATCCGCACGCTCGTGGACGGCATCTCAATTCAGCCGGCCACCGAGACAGATTACCGGGCCCTCAGCCGCTTACTTGAGGAAAAATCCCTCCCCTCACACTCTTTCTCTCTCCCTCAGGACAAACCACTAAAAGTGGTCATTCGAGGGCTCCCAATCACTATCACTGCTGCAGAAGTTAAAGAAGACCTTGTAGAACAGGGCTTTGAAATTCAGTCAGTTTTTCAGATGCGCCAAGGTCGCGACAAAAAACCTATGCCATTATACCTTGTCCATCTAACCCACAACTCAGATGGCAAGAGAATTTTTGACATGACATCGGTCCTGTCCATAAATACCCGCACCGAAACCCCCCACAAACGTACAGAGGTCGGTCAATGCCACCGTTGCCAACGGTTCGGGCACGCCCAAACCCTCTGCCGCGCCCCACCCAAATGCGTTAAATGCGCAGGGGATCACCTCACTCCGGTATGTCAAAAAATCCGTGAAGACCCAGCCACCTGCGCTAACTGCACAGGAAACCACCCCGCAAACTACAAAGGTTGCGTTTCGTTCCCTAAGCCCAAGAGGCGAGAACTTTCAGCCCGCGAAGCAGCTTCCCGCTTCGCTGACCGCCCCACTTACAATTACCCCTCCTCCCAAGGCCCCAATCGACCTTCCTATCTGGGAGTCGCTAGTCGGCATGCCCCTCACAGGGAAGCAACTCACACCACCCCCACGCCCACCACCTCCTACGATGAGACTCCCTCCCGACAAACAAAAGCAATTTTTGAACAACTCCGTAATTTCAATGCCAATGCCGAACTCGTCCGCAATATTGAAATAATCATGAACGCCAAAGCCACTAATATCACACCCGTTAATGTCTAAACCCAGATTCCAACCCACCACTTTGCAGATGGCTTTTTGGAACGCCAACGGCCTTTCAGCCAAACGAAATGAACTTCTCGCGTTCGCGCACGATCACGACCTTGACGTAATCTTGGTCAACGAAACCCACTTCAGAGCTGGCCAACTGGCAAAACTCCCTTGCTATTCACTTTATAGGAATGACCGTGACGGACGCGGCGGCGGAACCGCAATTTACGTAAAATCATCCATCGAACACGTTGCAATACCGACCCCCGACCTAGAGTACCTTGAAGTCACCACGGTGAGCATCCACACCGCACATCACGGTTGGTTGCAAATCTCCTCCGTCTATAATCGCCCTCAGCAACGCATCCTCAAAGAGGACCTAGAAACCCTCCTCGAAGGCCCCGACGCGAAGATCATCGCCGGCGATTTCAATGCTAAACACTCCAACTGGTTGTGTAAACACACAAACCATGTAGGACGTGACCTTCTTTCACTAGCAAACGAGCTGGACTTCGCGATCATCGCTCCCACCTCCCCCACCCACTTTTCTAACGCAGGTACGCCGTCCATTCTGGACATAGCCATTTTCAAAGACGTACAACTCCAATACGACATCTCCACCAGCGAAGAACTAAACTCAGATCACTACCCGGTCCTCCTGACACTTGGACCGCTGTTACCCCCAAAAGGCCCTCCCACGAGAACGACAACAGACTGGACCTCTTTCAAAGACACTCTGTCAAAAAACCTTGGACCAATCCCATTCTTTGAGTCCCCCACTGACCTAGACCAATTCATTGCCAATTTCCAAGACAACATCAAAAAATCCGTTGACGAAACTTCATTTGAAGTCAACACCACGGACGTCAGAGACAAACTCACTCCCTCCCTCAAAGATCTTATCAGAGCCAAAAACCTAGCGAGGAAACTCGCCCGGCGAACTCGCAACCCTGATGACCAAAGGTCATACAACCGGCTCAAAGAGCAAGTAGACGTTAAAGTCAAAGAATTTCATGACAATGAATGGTTAGACACCATTAACTCCCTATCATTTAAAGACATGTCCGCATGGCGCATGGCCGCCGCCCTCCAGGGGAAAAAGAAAGTCACCATCCCAATTCTCTCCCGCCCTGACGGCACTATTGCCCGGAGCGATCTTGAAAAGGCTGAAATCTTCGCCGACAGCCTCCAAGCTCAATGCTCCCCCAACACCACAAGATTAGACCAAGACCACATTAATTCGGTCGAAAATTATGTCACCACAACCCTAAACACCTCCGATGACACACATATCACCCCCGCCTCCCTTCTGGAGGTTACCATTGCCATTAAACGCCTCAAAAAGAGGAAAGCCCCAGGTCCCGATGGCATCACCAATACCGCCCTCAAAGAACTCCCCCAAAAAGCCAAAGTTGCCATCACCGGCATAATTAACGCATGTTTTCGACTCAACTACTACCCACAAATATGGAAAACCGCTGACGTAGTGGTAATCCCCAAACCCGGTCAAAATCTCAAACTTCCGAAAAGCTATAGACCAATCAGCCTGCTCCCCTCCATCGGAAAAGTAGTTGAAAAAGTCATTCTCACCCGTCTCCAAGAAGCCATGTTCGATAACAGTATTATTCAAAACGAACAATTCGGCTTCCGTGCTGGACACAGCACGACCCACCAAGCCCTCCGATTAGTTGAGCACGTCACGCAGGCACTCAACAAAAAAGAATTCACCGGCCTAGTGCTACTCGACGTATCGAAAGCTTTCGATAAGGTCTGGCACGAAGGCCTCCTGTTCAAAATGCTTCAATCCAAAATTCAAATTCCACTAGTCCGACTTATTGCCTCCTACCTTCACGACAGAAATCTCCAAGTCAAACTCATGAACACCAGATCCACAAAGCGTCCCATCACCTCCGGGGTCCCCCAGGGATCGATCCTTGCAGCTTCACTGTTTAACATCTTCATGAGCGACATTCCAACCCCCTTAGATCCCGCAACAAAAATTTCACTATATGCAGATTACACTGCAATATACATATCCTCAATCCACCCGGACATAGCCACAACCCGCCTCCAGGAGGCGATCACCGATCTCGGAAGGTGGTACGAAACTTGGCGCATCGAGGTTAACTCGAGCAAAAGTTCCGCGATCATGTTTCGAAATCGTTGCAAGCCTCACAACTCCAGTGTCTGGATGTTTGAGGAACATATCCCCTGGAAAACCAAGGTCAAGTACCTTGGCATTACCATGGACCGGCGCCTCAAATGGGACGCTCACATTTCCTCCGCAACCGGTAAAGCCAAATGCCTCTTCAATAGATTGTTCGTCCTCATGAACGCAAAAAGTACCATGTCCCCCGCTAACAAACTAAGATTATACAAAGCCATAATCCGCCCGACAATGATTTATGCCTCCCCTGTCTGGGGATATGCACGCCCCAGGGCCATAAATAAACTTCAAGTCATCCAAAACAAAAATCTCCGAGCTATTTTCAGCGCCCCCTATTATGTCACTAACAGGCGACTACATGCAGACGCCAAACTAGACCTCATTAACACTCTTAATCGTAAACATGCCACCAATCTCTACAACAAATCCAAATTCTCAGAAAACCCACTAGTAAATCAACTAGGTCAATACAACCCAGCCGACTTTTTCATTCCCCGTCCCAAATCACTCCTGACCACGGACAACTCCTGACCATAACTCACCCCCACACAGACTAATGTATGTTCATAGGTTTAACTTACACAAATTCTCTTCGAAAGTGAATTTATTCACTAGATTTGTGTAATTTTTCGATCAATTTTCACAAGATTCGATAAATCACCCCCCATAGTATCACTATAATCCCACTAGTCGCCAATTCTGACTAGTTCCAAGTAGAAGCCAATCACTTCGAGGTCATCAATAGAAATTAATTCATAATTTCTTTCTTCGAATTAGGGACTCTACTATATCGGCAAACGTAAAAATTTTCTTTTTCTTCTCATATTACATTTTCACAGTCACAGCTCAGGTTTTTACCAGTCAGTCCGCCAAGCGCCAATTCCCAGAGACCCACCGGTCTCTATAAATTCCAATGTCATTAATGTATTCTTTCAGATGAAGGAGAAGGCCGGCTGCGCCGGGATGCTCCATCAAATACATATCAGGTAAAGGTAAAGGTTACGGACCGGCAGAAGCAGCACGTCTCTCGTACATGTAACATCGATTATTTTCAGGGTCTCTAAGCTCCCGGTTGCCTACATCCCGGTTTTCTTGATTTATGGCGCCTCTCGTATGTTTAGCACCCGCCGCGGAGCGGCTCACGCCATGAAAAACCGCCCGGAGTCCCGGAGGGGCGTAGGGTAGGTTTTTTGATGCGCACAGTTCTGGCCGTGCCAGATCCACCCAAAAAAGGAAGTAGCACCATCAAAACCAGCCCCGCAAGCCCTAGGTTTTCCCCATAGTTTTTTATGTCGTTTCAATGTTAATTTTACGTACTTTTAAAAGTACTTTGTTTTTCAGGATTTCACCCAAAATATTTTTTCTATAGACAAATATAAGCATGTTCTTTAGTGTGTAGCACACGAAAATTTTTTTCGGGTGGTTAACATGATGGAACTCTTCCCGAAAGTTTTGATTGAGGAAATTTTCCAGTTTTCAAAATTTTCATTAATTACTTGATATTTTTAAAAGATCATAAATAACTTTGTGAAAACTGAAAAAGCTGAGGCATTTTGAATCGCACAAATGTGGTTATGGAATATCCAGAAACTTACTTTTTATGCGAAAATCGGGAAAAACTTTTTTAAGTCCAATAAAGTTTTAATCAAATGAAAAGCGGCAGAGCCTGGCGGAGTACCTATAGAATTAATTAAATATGGAGAAGTATTATGGGAGAGAATAGCACAATACATGGACAACTGTTAGAAGTAAAAGCCAAAATGGGAGAAGATCAAAGTGGTTTTGGCCATGGAAGATCATTTGTAGATAATTTTTTTACTCCAACAACTAATGGAAAAGAGAATTTCAGTGGGATAGGAGGTCCACTTGATTTTTACAGATTTGCAAAAAAGCCTATGATTCGGTACCCAGATGCAAACTGTGGCAAGTACTACAGAATATGAATATAAGCCCATCATTGATTAGGCTCCTAAGAGAATTGTACAAGGAGACATCTCATTTGTGAAGGTTGGTCAACAACTGCTTAACCAAATAAAAACTAATAAAGGTCCCAGACAGGAATGTAGCCTCTTACCATTGTTGTTCAACTTATACATCGAGAATGCTCTGCAAAACTGGAAAAGAAACTGTGAAGGCATGGGTGTTGCTATTAATTTTGAGGTCTTAATCAATGACGAAGTATAAACGGAGCTGAAATATTTGGGAGTCACTATCAATAAGGAATGAGAGGGGATAGTAGAAGTTAGAGAAAGATCGTGGGAGCACTGAATTCTTGTGGTGAGACAAACATATTTCAGATAAAAATAAAAAAAGAGTCTTAATGGTTATGGCCGAATCGGTTCTTTGGTATGGATGTGAAGTTTGGAACTCAAATGAAAGCAAAAGAAGTAGTCCAAAGAATTGAGAAACGGGGTTTGGAACGATGGTATAAAGAGAGCTATAGCAGTGAGGAACTTAATGGAAGAAGAGAGGAAATGTGGCCGTGAAAAATCGGGACTTTGGATTTTCAAAAGCTATTCTAAATATGTATGAAAATGTTGAAAAAGCAGGAAATTAGTTTTTATCGCACCTTTGATCTTTTAGGTGCGTGATTGCCATGGTTATGCGGCCTGAAGGCTGCACAGGTAATTGCAAAATAAACCAATTAGAGGTTCGCTATGAACAGATTTACAGCAGTGGTGTAAAATTACTAACACATTTTTTGAACTTAAATTTTTAATGTTTTTGTTTTACTTGTTGAGAATAGAGGCCAGTAAAGGACTAAAGGAATTGTCCGACGTTTCGGGCCTTCATTCACCCATTTTTAAGGCTAGAAATAAAAAGAAGTCAAGGAATTTTCTTTGAAAAATTTAGTGGGAACTGAATCTCAATGAGCTTACATTTGTTTCGTTCGAACCTCAAATGTGGTGAAGTTATTGTAGACATGAAGCCCTAACCCAAGTCGAATGTTTGGGTGATATTTGGGTTTGAGTCTGAATGAGGTTCCAATTTTTTCGTTTGAGCCTCAACCATCGCAGAGTTATTCGCGAAATCTTTAGAGAAGATTTTCCTTCACACTTTGAATTTTTGTGTAAAATTGATTAAAATTCCTTGAGCTTCGTTTCTGGGAAAGACTTTCGTCCAATTGCGGATTTTTAGTTTCTCCAACCTTATTTTCATTTTTAAGGAAATTAACAAATCTCGTTGAGGGTCAAAAGTGCGACACCAATTTCACAAAAAAATTTACTGATGGTGACCCCTAAAGATTGCACAAATTGAATTTTTCAAGAAAATTGGTGTCAAACGTTTGAGCCCTAGTGAGCTCCGAAGATAACTTATTCACAAATTTTTAGGGTTCGTTGGTGACACGTTTTTCTATTTTTTTCCTTCCGGTTTGTACGAAACTGATGTCAATCGATAGAGCTTTGTTTGAACTTCAATATGTTTGTATGATCATCACCATAATTTAAATTTTTTCAAAGTTTCAATTTGATTTTTCCAGATTAAAATTTCGCTAATAACTTCGTGACGATTGAGGCTCCAACGAAAAAATTTGAACCTCATTGAGGCTCAAACGATGCTCAATGTTTGACACCAATTTTACCTAAAAATTCGACTTGGGGCGTATATCATGTCTACGGCCCCCTCCCCTAAAAGATTTCCCTAATAATTTCGCAACGGTTAATGTTCAAACGAAATTAATGGAAGATCATTAAGGTTCTAACGATTGGTACCAAATTTATTTTAAAAAATCCACTCATCCACCCTTTTCTTATTTAAATTTTTTAGTTATAATAAATTATTGATTGTACAAGATATAATATGGTTTACGCTATGAGTTAGGAATGGCGATTAAATCAAATCAAATCGTGCAGCTCTACAACCCTGGGTGATTAGTGCCGATACCTAGGGACAATAACAATGGGGGGTGAAACAATTTCAAAATCGCGCTATCGCCAACCGAATAATTTTCGTGGCGAGGGAGGTAACTCCATATTTTTGAGTATTTCCTTTTTTACTAAAATTATGGCAATCCTACCTAGCTTCTTTACCAAAACGATTTGGCGGTTTCGATGTTAGAAAAACGGTAGACGTGGCTCTTCCAGCTTTTATTTATTCTATTTATAGTACTGAGATACTCATTGATTCTATTTCTAGTCTATTTTTACCAAATTTTGAAGTTTCTCACTTAAAAGAAACTGTTGTTGCCTGGAAAACAATTTATCCATCTGAAGTTTTGTAAGTCGTGGTAAGATTCAATCAAATTAAAGAATAAGAGAACGAGAGCATAGTTACTATAATTTCATTGGTTCTTGCAACGATTAACAAGGCAAGACAAATAATTTCTATATGAATAATAGCACTGTAGACTTCTAAATTTCGGTATAAAAATGCTTAGCCAAAAACTTTCAAGTTTGTAGTGGGAGGCTTAATGGTTAAATTATTTTCTCAGTGACGTAGTAAGAACTTGTACCTTGACTTGTACCGGGTACCTGGCGAAAAATAATTTTGATCATTTGGGTTAAAATACGTGAAATACTTCATCTTCAAGAACAAAATCTTCTACAAGAAATGCAGACTACAGCAGGGCTATGACGGACCACCCTTGTAGATGTAGGCGCGATCGTGACCTGGGCCTATGCCCAAGTGCCTGACAACTCTTGTGATATTCTTATTGTAAGTATTACCTAATTTTAAGTAAGTTGCAAAGATGCTCTCAAGAGCATTCCAGAAGTGTGTGTTCCACATTCCAGAACACAAAAAGGAGTCGTGTGTGCCACGAGCAGAAGCGCCGTTGTCGCTCTCGTATGGTAATATACTACTTTCTACCATGGTTACATAAATAACTATTTTTTTATTAGAGATAAATTTGTAGCGTTTACCGAAACCGTAATATGGGTTCTTTTCTCCAAAATGGTGGTATTATGATGCTGACGTCAGAAATCGCTGTTTCTAATTCTTCAAGCATTTTTAATGTTCAATATTTGAGGATTAGAAATAAGAGTAGTTTTATTAAAAGTTTTTATTTCACAACGTTTATGCTGATATGGTGATGTTGTATTTACTAATTGAAGCAGCTTAGCAATAATGATTATCGAGTTAAAGGGGGATTGTAAGACGCATTAACTTTGTGAAATGTGAGAAACGGAGCCGCAATTAAGTGAGCTACGGGAAACCATAGACCATAGACAATGGTAGTATTAGTAGACCATTCATAGACACCATGTGAAGGCAGTTCATCAAAACGGAACACCGAACAATTGGAGCTTTGTCAAGATTTGTAATTGGAAATAGGGATGACTAAATAAAATCATAAAATAAAAGCAAGAGTTTAACTTTCATCCCTCCCATGGTAACATGTATTTGTAATCCCCTAAGTATTTATTATTTTTCCAAAAAAAAACATGGTAATATAATTTTTATAAATATTAATTATTCATATTAATTAGAATTATTCTACATCAAAATCTAAAATAAATTCCTGGCTTGGTCCATCAACATACATAAAACTCTTGAAGCCAATTATTAATTTTGTTTCTGTGGCTCTCAAATTAATAAGCAACTGTATATTTTATCTTGTCGTCTAAAAAACTTACGACGTGGATATCTGAAGCCCATGCTAGAACAACAAGTTTTTTGTTGTAAAATCGCATAAATATGATGGACGGTCTATATTGTAAATTGTAATTTTAATTTTCCTGCTTTTAGACAAATTATATTAATGATGTGTTCATTACGCCCGCCAAGTGCAATCATGTCTGTTGCGACAGCAACAACATTTTAGAATTATAGGATTAGATTAAGTCATAAACTTAAAAGCACCATTGTCAATTTGTGTGACCAAGTTTGTAAAATCTTAGCCGACAAACAAACATGAAGTACTTTTGTACAAATGTAAGCTCCCTTCTTAGAAGAGGTAGATAGTTGTACGTGACGATGACAATGGTGATTTCAAGACAATTTTGTTCCCACGAAATGGGAAAATTTCCTAAACATTGTACCGTTATAAATAATTTAAAATCTGTAAATTTGTATTAGTTGTAAGTTGTTCATAAAAGGGCCGTCTTGTCGGACGGACTTCAGTATTCACCTAGCTTCTGCCAAGTGACAAATAAGGAAACACTACGCTTTTCTTGTGACTTGACAAAAAGAACAAAAAGGTTTACTCATTAGTGTAATTGAGTTGTGCAGTTGTACTAATTATTAATATAGTGTAAATAAAGACTGTTATAATAATCACGTTATTTAAATTCGTCTTTGATATCAAATCGCAACTGGTCCTTCGTTTATTATACAATCAAGAAGTTTTTCGGCAGCCGTACACTTTTACAGTGAAAAAATCAAAAGGCCCGATCAATGTCTTCATCAAAGGCCACTGCAAAACTACGCACTCTTCCGAAATATTTAATTGTTCCAAATTTCTTATGCCATAAAATAGTTTTACTTTTAATGTGTCTCCTTCTGCAATATCAGAGGTAATTCCCATAACAATTAGATCACCTTGTCGAAAAACATCAGAACAGTAATACAGACGTGTACTGAATTTATCAATACATTTTTTCTCCCAGTTGTATATGGTTCTTTGAATTTTATCCATTCGCCATGAAATAATCTCAACTCTGTATATGTGAAAATTATTGTTTATTCGCCAAAATCAATAACTTTGGAATCTTTAAAACCCTTGTATCCTGGTCTAAAAACGAGGTACTGTTGCGTTGATTATGCATCTAGGAAGAAATTCATTTAATTTTTCACAAATTTCAATTTTCGAAAAATTTCGTAAAGAAATTTGAAGACCTTTCCCCCGCGTCTTTTACCATAGTAAATGGTACCTCAGTTCTTTTTCTGAACCATGCGGCAGTTTTTTTTAAATTGTTGGTTCAAAATCACTCTAAGGCCCAGTTGTTCAATATTAGGTTATCTTTTAACCTAAATTATTTTCCATGGAAACAATTCTTGAAACAATCATTTCTATGGAAAATAACCCAGGTTAAAAAATAACCCGAAACTGAACAACTGGGCCTTATTAAGTGAATAATCGGTCAAACAAAAATACATTTTACTGAATGCCCATTTTTGCCCATATAGAGGGCTGGTAGCCAGTAGAATCCAATGAAAACCTTTCTTACTTACCACTAATGGCTGCCAACTAATCTTCAGTTACATCCCAATACAGTTATTTATAATCCATATTATTAACAACCTAGGACTATTTATTTTTATTCTAAATTTTTGCCTTAAACCGCAATAAAAATTAATTCTTCAAATTTTACGCGCATAACATAAATTTCTGGGGTTGGTAGGTACTAATACGTCCAGGTTAATGATAATTTCTATTTTACATCGATAAGTTATTTGCTGTTATTATTTCCACGTGCTCGTGCTATCATCATTCGCTTTTGGTTTCGAATTATTTCAAGAAAAATTAAACATGATTAACCCCGTACCTAATCTACCACTAAATACGAAAATGGCTACAGGCCAAACGAAAAATTGGAATTCAAACCCCAGAAAGTTTGGGCAAGGATCAAGGTCATGGTAAGCATAAATACTATATTAAAATATTGTAGATATCATTTTTAAGTTTACATGCATTTCCATTTACAGCAGAAGATGTGGTAATTCTCATGGTATAATCCGCAAGTTCGGTTTGAACTTTTGCAGGCAATGCTTCAGAGAGAAAGCCAAAGAGACAGGCTGGATAAAGGTAAATTGCTTCATAAATTTCACAATTCTTGATAATAATTAATCCTATTATTTTTTACAGTTTGATTAGAGTCAAAATCAGTTGACCGGAATTGTCAAAAAATAGAATTTTTTTGAGTTTTACATACATGATGGAATTTTATTTCTTTTTTTATATTTAATTTAATTATTAAAAGAAGCATTTAATAAAATATATTTAAAAAAACTTTTCTTTTGATGAAATTATTTATTGTGGGGTTGATTGGAAACCAATGTTTTGATGCGAAAAAATTGTAATTGTCGGTTTTCTGTAATTTTTATATAGCCAGTTTACTCTCGAAAAAAATCATAATTTTGAATTACAGTTATCCTTTCCATATTTCCCACGTTGCAATTCAAAAGAATTACAAGATATCTGATGAGGTCTATTTCTTCAAAGTTTTCATTTTACAGGTGTTGACAACGAAAGGTTGAAAGTGATAAAAATCGTACCACTTGATCTGACCACCTTTCTTTACTATTCAAAAGTAAAAATTTCCAAAGTGAGGGTTGAAAATTTTCAAGTAATGACTCCCTGAGGAATCATTTGCCATTCGATGCCGCACCTCTACAGACAGACGGTCGAGTAGGGCATTTCATCGTTGACCAAAATAAACTGTTAACCAAAACTGTCAGTGGTTTCAAGTGAGACCTCCGGCACTGATTGGTAAATCTACTTAACAATTACAATTAAAAATATACATTACGTACACCGATGATATTCTAATCTGAGGATGCTCAAATATAGGAGAGATGGGCTTTGCGTATTATTACTCTATCCCTATTATATATCACCAACCAATCAGGGACGTGCTCATGGGGGGAGGGGGGCAGATCCTCCCCCCAATATTTTAGAAAGTTGGCAAAATCACCCAAAAGTTGATGAAGTTGGCAAAAGCCAATGTAAAAATTTTATCAACTCAAAATAATTTCAAGTATTAAAAAAATAATATTCCTATTTTCTCCAACTGTACTGTACATACCAACTGTACAAAATAACGTGTTTAGTTATATTTTGTAACTAAACACGTTATTTTAGTTACACAATGTTACTAATTTTGAAATAATTAAATAATGTGTAAAAGTTTTGCTTAGTTGTTGAAACCAACATTCAATGTAAAATGTAATAATAAATTTTTTGACATTCCGGGGGTAAAGTACTCACTTTTTACCGGGTGTAAAGGGGTACTTTTTTACCCTGGGGGAGTAAAGCTAAAAAAAAGGGGGGAGTGGGAGAAAAAAACTTTTTTTTGCTCTAGGGCAATAAAAAGTCACCAGATGACTGATAAAAAAGTCACTAGATTGCCACGTGATCGATGGGGTTTTCTTCGCCGTTCTTAATGACGAAAGTGCGCCCCACGCCGGTTTTAGATTTTTGAATCGTGCATATTAGCGTGGAAGAATCAAATTTATTCCAAACAATGAAATAAATTGATGAGTCAATAAATAAATAAAATGTACTTAATTTAGCTACTAAATAATTCTCACGAGGTGCCGTTTTTAAAAATGTCGCCACGTGGTCAGATGTTAGGACGCGCGATTTTTTCGGCAATTTCTAGGTTCTCACTCATGGTAGACTACGTGCCAAAGCTCAAAAGTTATACAATGCGCGACGGAGGACCCAAGAGGGCGAAATACATACATATGAAATGCTACGTAAAAACATTAGCTTAGCGCGAAAATTTAAAAAATGTAAATAAGGCTAAAATAGCCTTAAAGAAGGCTAATTGTTATTTATATTATGAAATAATACTAATACCATTTAATAATAAAACGCGAAATTTGTGTAAAACTGTCAAAACGAAAGCAAAAATTCAACGAATGTTTTCTAGTTGGGCTTTTTAGTATTTGGACTCGTTTTCGTTATTGCGCCGATGACAGTATAACTTTTGACCTTTGGCAGGAGCTCTACGTCTTGCTGTTTCCAAGGCACAAATGTAAATGAACTGAAATGAACCATTGGTAGAATCAGGGGTGCCAACTGCTATTTCCTAGTACTTTTTGGTAGTAGTTCGTAATATTACTAGTGCTAGTTTGTGGTACCATCGAGCACGTGCATTATTAAAAATATGCGTTAAATTTTTGCTTTAAGTTTCTAAATTGGCGAAGTTCCTACTTTACCTCCCGGAATTGCAAAAAACAGTATATGCAAGACGGGAGTAAAGTGACTTTTGGCCCATGGGTAATTGTTTCACTCGGCTAGCGCCTCGCGTAAACAATCATTTACCCATTTTAATAGGGAAAATTATATTTTTATTATTTATAAAATGATCTATTTTTTATGTCACAATTTATACCCAATGTATTACTTACAAAAAGTTGGCAATTTTTAATTGATTCAGTTGGCAAATTGAGGATTGCTCCCCCCTGAAAAAAGTTGGTTGAGCATGTCCCTGCAACCATTCATAAGTCTCTCGAAATCTGGAATCAAATCTTAATTTGAAGTTGAATCCAAAATACCGAATTCTATGAATGACTTAAATTTGAATAATTGGAGGAAAGATAAATTATTCATAGAAGTTTTTGGACCAAAAATGGTACAAAAAAACGTTTAAAACCTACAATTTCCAAATAAATCGAATCGAAAATGTTCTCACTTTTCTAAAACTCAAGGAAATACTTTAAACCCAAACATTACAAGGTTCAAATAAAAAATATTGTTTTAAGCCAGATATAAAGTTTAAAGTACAATGGAAGATAATACTGGATTGACCCATATCTCATGACTAGAGATGAGATTTTTAGGTCGTATAAATGTTATACCAGAGAGCGTTAAAGGGTTAATTGATACACGGCCCCGTTCGAAAGTTATGCTGTATGAAAAAGAAAGAAGAAACGGGGCCGTGTATCAATTAACCCTTTAACGCTCTCTGGTATAACATTTATACGACCTAAAAATCTCATCTCTACTAATGACCTATTATCATAAAGTAATCATCTCATAGATTTGAGCTCTATTTGGCGGTCAAATATTTTAAAATAAAAAGTGTAGTTTTGGGAGATCCCATTCCGGATCATATTTTTCAGGTACTCGTCCAATTACATAATTGATGTGACTTAAAAAGTAGGAAGATCTATCATGTAATGGATTGATTACCTTGAAGAAACCTTACAAGGATTTAAAAGCATTTTCTTCAAAAATACTTCTTGTTCCACTTGTCATAGCATAACAAACAACTTATTTTATTGCTTTTTTATTTATAAACTTGTATTCATTATTAAATTAATGGTAAACGAACGACTTATTGCATAATTGCTTATGTGGTGCAATATTAGTACCTAATTGTTTATTGTAATTATTACGGAAATAATTAAAAATAAATTATAAAAACATACGAATGGCTAAATAAATTAGAACTAGAACTAGACTTATTGGTCCTATTATGTACGCGTATTCGAAGATGGAAAACTCCGATTCAGGACATCGACATTGGGCAGATAATGCAATCTAAAAATAACATAATATTTAAAAGGTTATCTTCAGTGAAAATGAGAAAAATATACCCATCCTCCATTTGTGGCCACCCAGTCAGCTAAATCATCTTCCAAAACTTCCGTCATTCCATCCATCAGTGTGTGTAAGTATTCGGGATGTCCTTGGAAGACGCAATCGACAGCTAAACCACCAGCAACAGCAAACACGGAAACAACTTTTCCCCAAGTTATATCAGACTTGAGTAGATCGTGCGAAATGGCAACCAATAATCCTGCTGCTGCTTTATCCGATACCAAAACACCTCCAGGTGCCATGCTGGCCTGTCTAGATATGCTGGTATAAAGTTTTGGATACAGTCTTTCTAATTCAATTCCAGCTGCCACTAAAAATGGATACACTTCTCGAACAGTCACACCGTCAATCGTACCTAATACACTACGTAATCTATACAAATTCAGTTTCTTGCTAAAAAAACCGGAACGTTTTAACCTATTTCTAATATATTGTCCACACAACATTCTTCCTTGCGTTATTACCTCTTCGGGAGGAACACTTGTTGATCTCCAACCAATCGTATTTGATAATTTTCTCGAGACCGCATCACCGACGTTGCTGAATCGTCTTTTAGCGTTAATGGCTTCTTTTCCATTTTCGCCACTTCCATTGGTCGAAATTCCTAAGAGGTTGGCATGTAACGCAGCCGGAAAACTAAATTTTCTTTGTGAAAATATTGTTCTATTTGGTGTTGCTTTATTCAACGGCAATGATTCGAAATGAGTTTTCCGCTCCGACGCGTTGGTGTTAATAGCCATGTATGTAGATGAGTTTTCTGAAAATAAAAAAAATAGTTAAAAAACTTGCAGAAAATTAAAATAAATTGGAATAGTTTAAATATATTCTAATATTAATCGAAGAAAATGGAAACAAGGGAAAGTCTGATCAAAAGTGGGGGTTCGAAATTCGTGAAAAATTTGAAAACGACAGTTTTTCAATTGCTTAGGTCCTGTTGGAATCTTCAGGCAAGCAACATCACTAGAATTGATAAATAAAAAGCAGTTCGAAAATATAATCTCAAATTTTTATCATTATTCGCCCCCTTTCTGCAACTGATATCTATGTTCAAAAAGCTGCTGGCCTATCCAATATTTTACTCTACGAGCCGCCGCTGCCATAAGTATGCTTTCTTGCAGAGCAAATTTTCGTGAATATCTAAATAATTTTCATTCAGATTTTCCTTTGTTTTATTGTATTTTGATTAAAATATATTTGTTTGGATTTCAACGTACAGTCAAAATTAATGTTATTGTTGTAAATTTATATGTACTTACAGGGTGTCCCCGTGACCGTGGAGAACCTTTGAGGTGGTGATAAAGGACACTTTTCTAAGACAAATTTTCAAATAAAATTTTTGCCCAAGTCCAAAACCTTGGGGGGTACCTCCCTTTAAAGCAATTTTTTGAATTTCTGATTTCAAACGGCCATAGCTCCGATATTATTGATTTTTTAAGGTTAATGGATTAGAACTTTTTTAAAGATCATTCGCTTATCTACAAATTAGGTTATAACCCCTTATCGTCTAGAATCAACGGATTTCGAGTTATAAATTAAAGGAAAAAATGTTTAAAAAATTCAGGTTTTTTTTTAATTTTCTTGCGAACCCCGTATCTCTTAAACGAAACGTCTAAGAGAAAAACTAACGGCTCACACCGGATAGGGAATTTAACGGGCTACAACTTTCGTCAAATAAATTTTTTGGGTATCCAACCGTTTTCACAGAAACTCTGAAAATAATGAACAAGGTGTAGGTAAAAAAATATAAATTCATATAATTACTAAAAATCTCAATTTGATTTATAGCATTTGTTTTAATGTTAAAACGTATTAAATAATACCGTGCAACACCTCTTGAAAAGATCACGCCTGTGTGCTGAAAATGAGGGAGGCCATTTTGAGCATTTATTAAATTAATTTTGTGAATTTATTTTTTTTACCTACACCTTGTTCATTATTTTCAGAGTTTCTGTGAAAACGTTTGGTTACCCAAAAAAATTTATTTGACGAAAGTTGTAGCCCGTTAAATTCCCTATCCGGTTTGGGCCATTAGTTTTTCTCTTAGGCCCGCTTTTACAATAGTCAGTTAAGGCTCAGTTACTTTACACTGGTGTTTAATTTGAGGTTTGACGTCTTCTCATTGGACATCATGTTAGATTTATCACCAGTGTAAAGTAACTGAGACTTAACCGACTATTGTAAAAGCGGACCTTAGACGTTTCGTTTAAGAGATACGGGGTTCGCAAGAAAATTAAAAAAAAATAGAATTTTTTAAACATTTTTTCCTTGAATTTAATTTATAACTCGAAATCCGTTGATTCTAGACGATAAGGGGTTATAACCTAATTTGTAGACAAGCAAATGATCTTTAAAAAAGTTCTAATCCATTAACCTTAAAAAATCAATAATATCGGAGCCATGGCCGTTTGAAATCAGAAATTCAAAAAATTGCTTTAAGGGGTAATGACACTCTAGGATTTTTAAAAAAAGCAAATTTTTTTTACATTAATTAATAGTTCAATATCTTAAAATTTATGTGTTAAAATTTCATATCGATATTCCGAATATTTTCGGAACTATAGGCATTTAAGCGCATAAGAAGTAGGCAATAAATTACCCAAGTTTATGGTACTGAGCATTACAATAATAAACCAAAGTGCATCCTTTATTATTACTTTTAAAAATTCTAAATAGGTACGAAAATTAAAAATTTTTTTATTTTTATCCTGTAATATTATATTAATTTTATAACATGTAAATCAAATATGAAATTTGGCGAAAGTGGACGACGTGGTTTAGGATTTAAAACTGTTATTTCTTGCGAGAACTGTAACGAAACTCTCATTCCAAATTGCCCATTTATTGATAAAGCATATGAAATTAACCCTAAAATTATCCTGGGCCCAATTGCTTGAATTTCTGTGCGAAAGCTGATGCACGCCGCATTAAGTTCTCGGAGCGATCGCTGTCTGACGCTGCTAAAGAGGCTCGGTTTTGGTTAAAATCAGCCAGAAATGAAGAAGAACAGCAGTATATTAACATAGAAGACCAATTGTATGGTGCAGGTATTGCAGATTAGAGGTAAATAAAAAATTTTCATTCAATAGTGCTATGTAAAACTTTAAAACGCTCTATCTCAAAATGACAATTTCTCAATTGGCCGGCAACATAACTTTGACATATCTTAATAGATTTGCTTGATATTTTAACTGTAGCTATAAAATTACATTATCTTGGGAATTACGTACGGATTTGGCGCTAAATTGTAAACTTTTCTTGATATAAACAATTTTTCACGTAATTTTTGATCAAAAATAGAAATTTGAAATCAATCGTGCGCTATTCTTACAAAAATCAATATTTTTTAATTTCCGTACGTACTTCTCTAGATAATCTTATATAGAACTGAAAATTTTTTTGTTTTTTGTTCTGGGTCAAAAATTAGCGGAGAAATCTTACCGGCCGCGGAACGCTATTTGTAAAGAGAGGTTTCCTTTGCTGGGATGTGACGCTGCCATTTTGTAAAGTTTAAAAAAAGAAATTATAAACTATTCTATAAAATATGCACAATAAACCGCTTTAAACAGATTTTCTATTGCATTTACTATAGCGCCATAAAAAATTGTTAAAGTTATGCTATTTTTGTGTCTTCTAGAGTGTCATTACCCCTTAAAGGGAGGTACCCCCCAAGGGTTTGGACTTGGGCAAAAATTTTATTTGAAAATTTGTCTTAGAAAAGTGTCCTTTATCATCACCTCAAAGGTTCTCCACGGTCACGGGGACACCCTGTATATCTGCAAATGCGTAGGTAATAAATAATACTACCCTGTTGAAAAAGTGTTTTTATTGAATATGGTGAATTATTGACTGAGGATTAACAGAAGTGCAGATTTAAATATTTAATAAAAAACATCACAAATCGATTGCGATACAAACCATGGTTATAAATAATTAATATGAAGTTGGCGAAGTAATTTATGGTAATGATAGAGAAAGTTTTGAAAGAAAATGATTAATTCTTGTAATCGCTTACCATTTATGTCTTAATTTGATAAGGATGCTTAAGTACTTAATTGAATATTTATGCATCCAAGGCTTACACATTTTTGCAATTACCAATTTTCTACTCATTTGAATAAAATTTAACTTCAGTTTAGAGAAATACGCTTCAACAATTTTAATTCTTTAAAAGTGGTATTGGGGAAAAAATTATTGGTCTGCTCAAACGGCTATCGAATGAAACTTCTATTCATCACTTTGTATTGATCTCATAAATAATCGTACAGATTGACTTCCAGTTTATATTAGGAATCCATCACCAATATTAGATACAAGATTGTGAGACAAGCTTATTCAGCTACCTTGTAGATAAAAATAAGTATTTTGCACATCAGTACTATTATTGGAGTTATCTGTTTCGTAAAAATTTCAACAAACCTCCAATGCTGAATTTTTGAACAATTTCATATTATTAAAAACGTAATTTGAGAAACTATAAAATTAATATCAGTTTTACTTAATTTTGGACTTCATTGATCTTCATCATCATTAAACTTTTTTTTCAAATTTGTAGGTCGAATATGATTTTGTATAAAAGGCCGGTTTAATTCTGAATTTACAAAAGTTCCATTTTTGGAAACAGTTATAATTATAAAAAATCAGGGGTGATTTCTGATACATAAATTCAAACTAAAATAATCCGTTTGGGAAATAGAATTAGGTTTCCTTCCTAGATTTTCTATGTAAGCAGTCCTGACACCATAGGCCTCAAATAAAAAAAAACAATTAAAACAGCCCTCAACGCCATTATTCCTATATGGCCATTCCGATCCTGTACTACGTAATCCTTTTCCCTACGAATGAACAAAATACTTCTTCAGCTTTATAAATTTAATTTTTTTTTAATAATGAAGCAAGTACAAACTCCTTAAATTTTCTCTATTGTTTGCCCAGAACGCTGCTCATTTGCATTGGTTACAACTGGCTAAACACTTCAGTGCTCAGTTATTGTTCTTTCATTATTGCGAAATGAAACAAAAAAGAAGACGCAAAAAATATATTAAAATAGCTTCGTAGCTTTTAAAATTGCTTGTTTCTTGTTATATTATGCGCTATTGTTGCGTTCAATCATTTTTTCGTATTGTTGCTATGCTAATTTAATTAAAATCAATTTAAAGGCGCGCTTCCATCGCCAACCTTTGCTAAATCACTTAAATTTTCTAAAAAAAAAATGTTAACAAATTAATCACAAATCGATAAACAATAACACTTGCACTGCGTATTAATTTCTCTTTTAATCGTGACATTCGTAAATCCATTAAGCACGATTTTTTAAACAAGAACGGTGCTCCAAAAACCCACAACACTTTTGAACCTCCGTTTATAGTAGCTCCATTATTTATTGGTTTGTGACAATATTTAATCAATAATCAATCCGAATGACCGACTGGAAAATTTGTCAAAACATGTTGTGTTGGTCACGACTTGAAAAGTGGCAGAATTAAAAAGCTATAAAAGGAATAAAAGTTGTAAATGAATGCAGTCGATCTAAACACCTTAAAATGAAATATTTGGTGCCCATAATTATTTGTGTTTGTTTTAAATTTGTGTTAACAGACAATATAAATCGTAAAGTTGGTGGTCAAGATTACAATTACGATCCACCTTGGAACGACGTGCAATTAGGCTATAATTATATTCTTCCTTATTCCAAGCAAGTCGTTATACTAGAAGAAGCTACACATCCGCACCATCACGTTCCTGTTGCACCTCCTTTACACCCGATTCAAAATGTTCCTGAATATTTACCGCCCCAAGTTCCCGTTCCTCCACCGGTGAGTTTCGATCCAATTCCTTTCGACGATACCGTAGCTATTTATCCACCAAATCCAGTACCTCAGGACTATCTTCCACCACCTGCAACTTATGGCGTTCCACAAATGACACCCGACGTAAAAGTCCTCAACATGAGTTGCTTGGATGACATATCGAATCGTTTCTTTCGTTCCGTAATTCATACTCCCCAAATCCTAGAAACACCCCCAGTAATTGATAATTCCAGAAGCGATTGTTTGCACGGATTTGGCGACACCTTCAGAATTGATTTAAGTGGTAACCAGTTAATAGAGTGCGGTGTACGTTATTGTTCGTCGGGTGAAAATCCATATTTATGCGCTTCCATCCGCTTTCCTACATTAAGAGGTTTAAAGTTACCCGAAGATTACGTAATAAATTTACATTGTAAACCACAGGAGCGAATAGCAAGTCACACGAAACACTTAAAAGTTAGCCCGCAAATTATGTAAGTTTTATCATAATGCGGATAGCTAAAAACGTTTAGTAATTTAAAATTTAGCCAAGGTCGTACGGTATCAAATGTGGCAACCGGGGGAACCCAGAAAAACTTTGCAACTCAAGTAAGTTTGCTTAGAAAAGGGCCGGATGGTAATGAATTTAATCAAGTCGTTACTCCTGGAAGCGCCGTCAATTTAGGAGAAGATTTACTACTAAAGGCAGTCGTTCGTGATGGAGATGGTAAGAAATCCATGATAATTAATTAATACGTGCACGAATATTTCGTGTTAATTTGACACGAGGAATAATTCAGATATGTCGATGTTGTTTCAAAACTTTGAGCTTCCTTTAAGGTGTATTTTTAGTTCATTTTCAATAGAGTTCTATTAAAATATTCAGTTGAGACGCCACAAGTTTACTTGAAGTAAGAAAACAAAGCTTTTTAGAATGCTAAAAGCAGAAACTACACAACTTTCGAGTAAATCAATTCTGGGATTTACAGGAAACGCTTTGTCAGCTTCAGCGTTCCACTTTAATTAAATGATAGAATTGAAAATTTAGTGCAAATTCTCGCCAAAAATGAAATATTGGGGTCGGTTTAGTTTTAAATTGAATTTTTCTAAATTTTAGGGTGGAAATACAGCCGAATTGGAGACGTAACAATGCAACATGTAGTATCCTCTAAAGCAGCGTTATTAATGACGAAAACAAATTTCGATTCGGTTACAATGGTAGATAGTTTGGGATGTAGAGTTTCGTCAATGAAAAGTGTATGCCCTGAACATCCTCGTCAAGTGAGCTCGCTTATCACGACAATGCCTTTCCGAGCATTCATGTTTCAAGGGGCTAATAGCGGAGATGAAATGGTCCTTTCTATCAGGATGCTCGGATGTCTATTATACGAGGACTGTTTCCCTGTAAGTATTAAAATATTCATGTGCGATACGCTTTTGCTAAAAATACTTTAAAGGACACTTCACTATATCATTTATCTTGACAACGTTCAGGTTTTCTGTAGGAAACTGTTATTAATGATGAACTAAAAATAATCTTGATTTTTCAATAATAGAATTACACCAAAAAATTCTATTTCAAAAAAAATTCATTAAATAAAAGCTTCTTTATATGTTTGCAACTTTGTATTTGGAACAAAAGGAGCTCCTCCTTTGTACTGATTCTTTCAGGTCACAATTCAACCCATTCTAAACTGTGCTTATATATAAATGTTCACATAAATTTCCTTTCTCAGTTTGATTTTACAAGATTTCAATGAAAAGCGTCTTAGGAAGTCTACTTATAGCTATTTAACCAAACTTACGTGCGGCATATTTTCGTAAATCCTGGAAGAGATATAAAACTTTTTGACTTCTTCATTAAGGAGAAAAGGGCCTACAAAATGTTAGATTTGCCAAAACAACTCGAAAATATTGAATTAATAATGGCCCTTTTTCTTTAAAATTTTACATTATGTACGGAACTTTTTTGTTTCTTTTTACTCAAAATAATATTTCGATTATAATGGAATTACCATTCCATGGCAACATAGCAATTTTCAGTTGATTATCATTAGGAGATATTATTATTTCCATTATACCAGCAGTTTTCAATGTAACTAGTGGATAACAGTAAAGGATTTTCACATTATGTATAATAATTTGCGCTTTAACCTGTAATGGTTAAACCATAGAGGCATAGACGTATCCAGGTGAAGAGCACCTTAAGCCTTAAAAAGGAATTCTTGATATTTTGGTGATAAATCATGATTCTTGATGATAAAGCCTTTTATTCTTGATGTAGAATTTTTGGGCTGGTAAAAACTGAAATATAAATACTCTAATTGCAAATCTCTGTTCTCATCCATCATATTGGTCAATTCATTGGCTATCGGTAAATTTGACTTTATAAATTAAAAGGTTTTCAGTCCTGAAGAAGATTATAAATAAATTGAAACTAAATATCAGAAGTTTGGACTTTAGGATAATAAAAAACTTTTTACCAATAGTAAAAGTGTTTTATTGCCCTGAATTTCGATACCCGAATTTTTTTATAATTAAGTTGATGGACGAGAATGATTAAATTACAAATAAAGTTAATCGAACGTCAACTTAATATACAAAGTTTTATTATCAAGTCGAATATCCCGATAGCTAATTAATTTATAAATTCTCTGTAAATCTCCGTATAGAACAACTTTCTACCCCTAATGGGGTCCCAGCTGTGGAATTTCAAAGTTGATTATTTTTAACCCTTTTTAAGGATAATTTTCAGCATTTAGGTTTTTCGAAATTTGCTCATTTATGGTGAATCGTATGATAAAACTTTGATGGTTAAGATTTAAAATAAATGCAATTCTGCGTAGCAAATGAAAAGAAAAAAATCAATTTCAAAAAATATATTCGGTTGCAACAGATAAAATTTTTCATTTTTTAGTAGAATTTTATTCTCCATAGCCAGGGTTTTTATTTATAGTCTTTATAGTCTCGTTTATTAAATTAACAAGTTACAGGTTGAATCTCCTCAGTGGCATATTTATGGGGGGGGGGGAGGTTACAGGGGCTGTAGCCTAGCAAGAAAAATTCGCGTGAGAAAATAATTTTATCCTGAATTTGAAAAATGTGCTTTCATTAATCTCTTTACAATACAATTTACCCTCATGCAGGTAAATTTAAAAACATGTAGAGGGTACAGGCATGTACAGGGTAGAACAGCAATCTCTTGAACCTTCTTTGGTAAAAAATTAAACAGTTAATCCTTGATGCCCAATATTACCAACTCTCAAGTTTTAAAAAACTTTTAGGATTACGTATTAAGTAAATATTTTTCACAGAAAATAGCGGCGGATTTATTCCCCTGTTAGCCCCCCCCCCCCCACATGGTTTCAGCAAGAGAAATTAAATTTTGATAGAACTTTTTTGTTTTATACACTTTAAAAAGTTGCAAATAATTTTTTCCAGTAGCCGCGCCCCATTTAAAAAAAATTTTGCCTGCTGGACCATTTGGGTCAATCCTTGAGTCAATCCAAGATCCGCTACTGAATCTGAAGATGCTGCAATAGCGAAACTTGTTATCCAAAATATATCAATTTTACGAACGAAAACTTCTATTAATTAAATTAATTATTTAAAAATAAACTAAATTTTTTTTTTAATGAAACGAATGAAATTGTTGATTTTTGCATAATATTGTTATATGTCCGGAACTGCGTCAATTTCGCGTGACCGAAATTTAGTCCAAAGTTATCTCATTGAATTTTCCAAAACAAGTTCCCCAATTTTACCATGATCAAAATTGAAAACTTTCCCTGACTTTTCGAAACAGTAAATTCCAAAAATCAAACGTGAATCAATTAAACAAATAAAATTAAAAATGTAACTTTTATTATGTTATTAAATTTTTAAGAATCTTCCTGGCTCAAGTTTTAATTTTTCTGACTTTGTTGTAAAAATCAAAAAATCTCCGATTATCCATAACCAAATTTGTATAATATTCCTAAATTCTTTTAAGCTAAATTCGTTGATTTTTCCAGATATTTCAAATTTTCCGGAAGAGTGAGAGCCTTGCCGTAAAGTAAAATGTCAATACAATTTTTGGACGTTTTAGATTTTAAAACGTAATTGTTATATTATTTCTATTTAGAATTATTCTTGATGTTGTTTTTGATGAACGAATTGATTTTTAATATTTTTTAATTTTACTTTCATCTTTTTTATTTTCTTAGTTTATGAATTATTTGACGGAACCTTTGGGTTTTTTGGCCGAACCCACTTTGAAAACCGCTGCTCTATATTTTAAAGTAAGCACTGCGAAAAGGCAAAGTGCTAAAAAGAAAGCTCACAGCTAGGGGAGTTAGGTGATTAGGGCTGGAAGGTTGCTTTGGACTTTTTGGGATAAATTTTTAAAATTAACGGGGTTCTTAGGAGGGTTACATCTCGAAAACTGTAGGGACTAGGTAATCGTTTTTCTCAGAATTATATCTCGAATATTTTTTATTATAACTATTTTGGGCATAGGATGCATAAGAAAGAGTCAATTCACGACTTGATAGTTTTTGGAATCTTCTTCGACAAATTTGAAGGAGCTATTTTCTGATGCCACACAAAAAGAAAAATATAATAAATTATAAAATGTCTACAAAATAAATAAAAAACGATATTGTAAAAGTTTCAGGTTCCCATCTCAAAACTAAATACCTCTCTAAAGCCTCTATAAACATTTTCTCATTTGAATAACATATTTTATATGAATAACTAATAACTTCTTGAATAATTGAATAAATAATTAAAATAAAGAATTAAAAAATATAATAAAGAATAGTCGAATAACTAATTTTGAGGGGTTAAGCCTCCTTACCCCCATTTCCTTAACTTAAAAACTTAATACTAAATGCAGAAAACCGGACTTTGCATTACACTGGGCACTAATTAAAAGAAAATATTTTCTATTTCGTTACAATTTTAGATTTATTGGAACAATGGATAAATGCTGTATTATTCGTTCCATTTGTTGTAATGTTTTTCGGGTTCTCTTAATGAAAATTGACATAAGCTTTGTGTGATGGACGAAAATCCGTCTGTCGGATTTGTATTTAAAGTTTAATTAGTTAAACAAACTGTGTCTCATTGTTGATGAAATGAAATAAATTTCCTTGTTGTTTATTCATTTTCTCATTTTGTAAAATCGTTGTGCTAGTAGTATTATGTATTCAAATTTGTTAGATAGAAAATCACTTGATGATTTACATAAATATGTACCTATAGAAATCCAGCTTCTCAATGTTTTAGTTAAATTAAAATATAAATTGGTTCTAGGTTTTCAAAATGTTCATTAAAGCAATTTTTAAAGCTTTGATGTTGGTCTATGGTGTGAGAAGTTGGAGACCACCAAATAGTATAATTTTCGCTTTGCTTACCAGAGCTTTCGTCGAGGACCACGAACGACTTTTTCTGACCCACGTTTATCAAAAAAAAAACTTGAGTTTGTTCACATCATGCCTACTGTAATGTTTTGACGTTTAACTTGAAAATATTAAACGAAATTAATTAACTTCTTAAAAATTCAAGTTAGTCAACTTACAATATTTACTAACTCGAAAATTCATACCTAAATTGTTTAACTTAATTTTTCAGTTTGAAATTTTTTAAATATCGCCTTTAGCGCCGTTTGTAATAAAATAAAAAATGCGTTAACGATCGTTATTAAAAATGTTTTGCTTGCAATTTATATTTGTTTGGAGCTTATAATTGTTAAGTCTTCTTTAAAAAACTTTCGTTCGGTTTATTTTTTCATTCCCTTTGCAAGTATTTAGAAAATTAAATTAGGGGATGTTAAATGTTATAAATTCGAGAGAAGAGTATTAAAATATATTTATCAAATTTAATATTTCAATCAATCAATCAACGGCACTCCATTTCTCGAGAAATATCGCCGCGTCGCTGGACGCTTTTAAATCCATTATTTAAGGTGGATTAATCCTTATCTTCTGCTGTTTTCTTTGCGTGTTGTTAAATTTCCCCCATTTACAGCTCCATATGTTTCTTCACCTCCTCCACTATCTTTCTCCAAAGCGGTCTGTTAAGCGCCTTCTCTCTCCAGTCGCTGATCTTCATAGTCATCAAGTCACTCTCCACCTCGTCCAACCACCTCGTTCTCGGCCTCCCTCTCGGTCTTTCAGCATCTGGTCGCCACTTCATTATACATCTTATGGTTCTGCTCTCTTGCGCTCTGAGCACGTGACCCAACCAGCCCAACTTCCCAGCCTTGACGTGTCGGACAATATTACCGTGCTCCAGCATTACTTCTATTTCATTATTGGTTCTTATTCTATACTGTTCGTCGTTTATCTTTCTTATGCCGAGGATCTTTCTCATGATCTTCCTCTCAAACACTTGAAGCCGGTGTTCCTCGCTATTCGTCATACATACTATTTCCGTTCCGTACGTCACGACGGGTCTTATAAGGGTTTTATAAATTCTTATTTTGGTCTCTTTCCGTATATGTTTGCTCATTAGCAGCTTCTTGTTTACGTAGAAGGCTCTATTCCCCGCTGCTCTTCGGTCTCTTATCATCTCTTCTTTTTCATTATTGTTGTTTATCTGCATGCCCAGGTACTTGAAGGCTTTCACCTCTTCAAAGCTATATCCCCGTATTTGTAGTGGTTCGGTTCGTTCGTTTCTTCCTCTGTGCCATCTCATGTATTTTCTCTTCTTCTCATTCACTTCAAGGTCTGCTTTTTGTGCTTCTCTATCCAGTACTGTAAACTTTTCAATAAGTGCTCTGCGTGTTCTTGCTAATATTACTATGTCATCAGCGTCTGCTATCACCTGGACTTCCTTATTTATCACTGTTCCATTGCATTCAGCTTTTTTTATAATGCCTTCAAGTATGATGTTGAATAGGGTTGCCGATAGTGTGTCTCCTTATCTCACTCCTGCGTTTACGGCAAATTCTTCGGTTGCTCCTTTCTTAGTTACAACTGATCTGGACCAATCTTATAAGCTTTGGTGGTAGCTTCATTTCTTCCATTTCCTTTAGTAGGAGATTTCTTCTAACTCGGTCAAACGCTTTCTTGAAGTCCACAAATAGCATCTCTATCCGTATGTCGTGTTCGTAGCACTTCTCCATTATTTGGGTTACAGTTGTTACAGTCTCTTCTGTCACCTTTCTTGTAAACTGGTATGATTTTTGATTTATTCCATTCCGATGGCATCTTCTCCTCCCTCCATACTTGTTTCATCATTTGGTACAGTCTACTCATCGTTGTCTCCTCTGCCATTTTTATCAGTTCAGTATTTATGCCATCTACTCCCGGTGCTTTATTGTTTTTCATTGATGATATCGTCTTACAGAATTC
Source organism: Podabrus alpinus (assembly GCA_932274525.1). Taxonomy (NCBI): domain Eukaryota; kingdom Metazoa; phylum Arthropoda; class Insecta; order Coleoptera; family Cantharidae; genus Podabrus; species Podabrus alpinus. The sequence continues at coordinate 5,884,709 of OW026451.1, forward strand.
GTCGTAGGTTGGTTCTTCTATTCTTTCTTGTTCTATGGTTGTTGACCTTGCATTTTCTCTGTTTCGGTTACTTATTTCTTCGTCCAATAGTTCCTCAAAGTGTTCTTTCCATATTCTTTTGATTTCTTCCTCTACGTATGTCGTTGTTCCGTTTTTATCTTTTAGTCCTCTCACTTCAGTTTAATTCCTATTTCTTTGTTCTTTTATTTTCTTGTAGAATTCTCTTGAGTTTTTATGTGACTTTTCTATTAATGTCATCATCTCTTCTATCCATTGGTTCTTCTTATTTCTGCACAGATTCACTGCTTGTCTTCTCTTTTCTTTGTATTTCTCCCGGTCTGTTTCAGTTTGGGTACTCATCCATTTCAGTTTGGCTTCTCTTTTCTGTTGTATCAACACTTCACATTCGCCGTCAAACCATTATTTTCTATTGTTTGTTTTTCTATAACCGATTGCTTTCTCAGATGCTTTAATTATATTGTTCTTAATATTACTCCATTCTTCTTCAATGTTCTGGCTTTGTTGGCTGTTCTGTGTTTCTTTCTTTAGTTCTTGGGTGTATTTCTTTAGGTTTTTTTCGTTCTTCAGCTTTTCAATTGCTATTCTGTTATTTTCGGTTTTCTCTTTCTTTTCATCCATTCCGATCTTATCCATTTCAATCTTCATTATTACCATATTGTGATCCGTGTCCACACTGGTGCCTCTGTATGATCTTGCATCTCTTACTTTGAATGTTCTTCTTTTAGACACCATTATGTGGTCTATCTGATTTCCTTTATTACTCCCAGGTCTCATCCAAATTTCTTTATGCAATCTCTTGTGTATAAAATCTGTTGTTACTATTCTTGAGTTGCATATCGTTAAAAATATTTTATGTTCAAATGTTCATTAAAAATGTTTTGCTTGCAATTTATATTTGTTTGGGGCTTATAATAATTGTTAAGTCTTCTTTAAAAAACTTTCGTTCGGTTTATTTTTTCATTCCCTTGGCAAGTATTTAGAAAATTAAATTAGGGGATGTGAAATGTTATAAATTCGAGAGAAGAGTATTAAAATAGATTTATCAAATTTAATATTTAGCATACGAAATATTTTTATCCGACATTTCTTGAAGTAAGAATTCACGAAATTAATTTGACTTAAAATCATTAAGATAATAACTTATAGTTATGAAAATTATACGACAAATGTTAATGCTTTTTGTTTAATTTCCGCTGTAAGGTTTTCTACTCGACAAAAATCATCGGCGGAAATGAGACGTTTTAAAACAGATTCAACATTCAAAGATAATTGCAAAAAGTTGTTTTTCTTCGACTACTTTTGCTAGTTTTTTTTACATTAAATTACATTTGCTTTACACTAGATTTGCTTTTATTTATCTGAAAAAATATAATTTAAACTGACGAGAAAATTTCCGTACAACATTCGGAATATAAAAAGCCGCATTTTCCATTTTTAAACTTGACATGTGTGTCGTTATTTGTAGAGATATTCCAGTTTGTTTGATCTCATGAAATTGTAAGCTCGTACATTTACAAAACAATATTGCAAGATTATCCTTCACATGTACTACGAGTATATAAATTACATCGCGATATTTTGAACAGTTTCCGACTTGATATTCCAAATTAATGTTTAGTAGAAAACGTCAGTTGCTGCTAACATCGGAATAAAGGAACAAAATCCATTATGCAAACAAGAAACATTTCAAATTTCTAAAATTTTAAAATTATGAGTTCATATTTTGAACACTTCAAGTTCCCAAGTTCCTATATAAGAACCCTCAAGCATTTCTTGGATTTGCAATCCTTGTAAGCTACTTCTGCTTGCAAGCTTTATTTGTCTTTATAAAATATTGCAAGACTTTAGTTTCGTATAATAGTTTTCTCGATTTCAGCTTCAGCTAGAAAAAAATTTTTATCGCAATTTCGTCTTAAAATTTAAATATTTCGGGTTGCTTTCAAACAACTTCGATAATAGCGGTATAGAATGCGACCCCGTGGAACGCCAGACTTCATAAGTGACTACACTTAAGTAAAATTAAAAAATATCCAAGCGACGATTAAATATTATGTGACCTCAGCAATTTGAAACTGTGAACCTTATAATTAATTTTAATTTGTCACAACTCTTCTACTTATGTTATGTTGTTATGAGATGGATCAATAAAACAGTTTAAACTTGCAAATCTATATACCGGGTGACCGGCCGAAAACTGAACATAGGGAAATAACATGGGAAATTGATTTTTTCTAAATTCTTGCTTCCCATTATAACTGATATGAATAAAAAAAATACCAAATTAAAGAGATTTTTTTTCCGCGCCTAAAGATACCAAACACTTAATATTTTGTTTTTTAATTATTGTTAAAAAGTCGATAGTAAAATTAAGAAATAGCGCTTCTTGAAAAAATATTAGCGGGCTTGGTCGTTGCATTACGTCTAATGTGCCGCATTGCTATTGTTTTTAAACTTTTTAAATTTGTTTTTATTTTAAAAATAATAAGAACGCAATTTGAATATTATTTTATTATAACAAGTTGACCAATATTAAAAGTTAAAAGTAGTTTTATTTAGTCAACAAAACCCAAGAATAAGAAAAATATCAATTGAATTATTAAATACTGAACGAAAGTAACCAAATAATAATAATATTATAACAAGTATTCGAATAACCCTCCATTCTGCACTAAACAGTAACCCAATCTATTATAAAATGATTATCTTACATTTGCTAGCTGTAATTTGATTGCATTCTGCAAAGATCGCGTTCCTCAAAGAATCAATATTTGAGTGACGAGTTTTATAAATTTTGCTTTTAATATGACCCCACAAAAAGAAGTCACACGGTGCCAGATCAGGAGATCGGGCTGGCCAGTTTATAGCACCACCACGACCAATCCATCGATTTGGATATGCTTGGTTTAAATAATCTCTAACGTTTACCCCAAAATGTGTTGGACAACCGTCTTGCTGAAACCAGACCTCATGGTGTTCAGAAGCTATTTCGTCTAACGCAGGACCAATATTATTTATAAGAAGATCTAAATACATATCTGAATTTAAATTTCCAAGTATTTCAAATGGACCAATAACACGGTTATTATAAATGCCAGCCCAAATATTAATTTTTTGATGATATTGTGAGCCGGTCATTAAATTTAGTCTCGGATTTTGTATAGCCCAATAGCGATGGTTTTGCACATTTGGCTCATTGTTTAATGTAAATGTACATTCGTCTGTAAAACATATTTGTTTCAGAAAGTTTCGGTTTCTGTTAGCACGTTCTTACATTTTCTCACAAAATACAAGCCTGGATTCTTCGTCAAACAAAAATATTTCTTGATGACATTCATATTTAAAAAGATGGTACTTGTGCTTTTTTAAAATTGTTCGAACATTTTCTCTAGCAACATTACACTCAGCTGCAACGGATCTAATGCTTGCATTTGGATTCGCAGAAATTAAACCTAATATAGTTTCTTCCAATTCATGGTTGTTTCTCTGATATCCTATTTAAAAAATAATGATAAGACAACATCAATTAATAATTTTGGTTAATACCTTTATTTAAATTTGTCGAAGTATTACCAGTGTCTTCAAATTTCTTAATTATATTCTGTATGGCCGATATTGATGGAATTTGGTTATTATTAAATTTAACAGAAAATAAGTCACGTATTTGGCGTAAACTATTACCGCTGTAATAATATTTTACCATGAAAACTTTTTCTTCAACAGACCACTTCATTGTTAACAAAATTAATTTTAATCTGTCAAAGTAACTTTTGTTTGTAATATTTGGCTTTCATACAATAGCAATGCGGCACATTAGACGTAATGCAAAGACCCAGCCCGCTAATATTTTTTTAAGAAGCGCTATTTCTTAATTTTACTATCGACTTTTTAACAATAATTAAAAAACAAAATATTAAGTGTTTGGTATCTTTAGGCGCGGAAAAAAAATCTCTTTAATTTGGTATTTTTTTTATTCATATCAGTTATATAATGGGAAGCAGGAATTTAGAAAAAATCAATTTCCCATGTTATTTCCCTATGTTCAGTTTTCGGCCGGTCACCCGGTATATATAAAAATGGATGTATGTGTGTATGTATATGTTCCCTATAGACTCCTAAACCGTTTGACCGTTCGGAACCAAATTTGGCACAGTTATTATGTAGGTCCCTGCGCATGTTTTTGTACTGAAATAGTGCAAAAATTCGCAAAGGAAAGAAAAGTTGATTTTGAGTAGCCTGCCTTCCTTTAAGGAATCTCGATAATCCATTCATGCGCGTCCCTATGGGACGCGCATGAATGGATTATCGAGATTCCTTAAAGGAAGGCAGGCTACTCAAAATCAACTTAAAAAACAATAATGAATGCTGTCAAACTGTCAACCGATCGACAATGCAAATACACGTGCACGTGCTTTACGTTTCTATTTGACCAATCTTAACCAAATTTAGTGTAGAAGTTATTTACAACGCTACGAACAACCACATCCGACACGGCCTAGATGGCTAAAGGCGGCCGGCAGGCCGACTGTGCCAGCTAGTATAATAATAGTTTCCAACTGATGCGAAAATTATGCGGTATCAGTCGGTGAAAAGTTTCCTAAAATTTGAAATCAAAACGTGAACATTTAATTAAGCCGCCTGATGAAGACATAAAGAAAATTTTAACTTTTTCTTTTTTCCATTTACATGTAAATGTGGTTTTTAGGTTCTATAAAAAAGAAATTAAATTATTCAAAAATGTTGGAATTGCTGCGGGTGTATTTTACAAAGCTTTGTTATTTTTATATCGCCAACACATAAAAAGTAGTTTCGAATTTAAAAATTTGCAAAGTTTCATCCATTACAATTTGCACCAAAATGTTTCCAAAGAGAACAATAAATCTTAAGAAAGTCGGGAAGAAAATTCTATCGAATTATTTAATTAGCAACACTTCCAGAACAACGCACTGCTGTGGAGTAAATGCCACAATAATGTTGGAAATGTTTTATACCTACGTAACAAATAAAAATTTTTTTTTTAATGAACTGGAAATATTTAAAGGAAATGTGGTTTGATATTGGATTTTGTTCCTGTAAACCTGCTTTGCATAAATATTGTTTGATTTCAACAACTTCATTAGTTACTGAAAATATTGGAAGTAAGAAATTTCATTTTGTTTGTCTCTCGAGAATATAAAGCAATATTTCCCAGACGATGCGACCTTAAATCTAATTTTTAGATTTAAAACTTCTTTAGTTCCAGTGGTTGAGAATTGTGTTTCCAATTAAATACCTTAATTAGACTTCACAGCAGGGGCGGACTTGCCACGTGTCGAATCCAACTTGATGTGATTTTCTTAAAGGTCGAGATTTATAATGTAATTTTGTGCCCCCTCCCCTTGTAGGGAACAGCCAAATATACGAAATTTTTGGTGACCGGACAGGTGACCACATGACAAGTGAACGAACGACAAGTGAACGCACGACATCCGAACACATGACAACTGACCCCACGGACAACTGAACACACGGACAACTGAACACACGGACAACTGAACACACTGACAACTGAACACAATCTTAATTTTTAAATTTAAATATTTGTTATTTATTTTTATAATAATGAAATAGTAAATTTGAGGTTTACGATATTACAATTATTGTTTTACATGCTAATTAAAAATAGCCAATAGTTTTTCAATTTTTTTTTTCAAATGATTATTTTCAAAATGACACCCCACAAGGATGGTCCATTTTAGCTAATAAGGTTTGAAACCGACTTTGCATTGTTCCTCGACAATTTTGCAACGAGATCTCTCAACTTTCGTTCATTTTCGCCATCGATGTCACAACAAAGAGATGCGAATTTCAGATTTTTTCAAAAAATGTCAACTTTGAGGTCATTTTTTTGGGTCGCGGAAGAATAATATTACTAAATGTTTTTCGACAAAAATTCTTAGAATTACTCGGCAAATGAGATTTAGTCGTTAAAATTTCGATTTTCGAAGAGAAAATTTTGCAATTAATGTTCAAAAATAATTTGAAAATTTTGTTTTTCATTTTACAGCTTTGCGGTGCGAGATACGAAAAACAGCTATAAAAGTAAAATTGTTTAGGCCCGGGGTGTACTTGCGATGCCGGTGGAAAATTAAAAATCCCTTCGTAAATAAGGACGCTATGGCCGTTTTAAAAATTTTCTAAATTTCGACCTTAAAGTCGTTGTGGCGCGACGACTATGAAACAATTTTTAATTTTAAAAACGGTATTGGGTGGCATTTCTCGAGCGCGAATTTTTAGAAATGTATACTTTTTTTCGTGCGGCGTCAATTAAGGTGACAAATTGTAAAAACGCCAATTTTGAAAAATTTCGATTTGAAATTTTATATATAAATATTTGCGCACAATTTTAAACGAAACGAGTTGGTTTTTCGAAAAATTTTATTGAACACTTTCCGTTTTATTTGGCGAATTTAAGCGGTACGTGAAAAATAATTTCAATTTTCCACAATTGTTTTCAACGTCCCCACATAATGTGCCGAAAGAATTGTTGGATTAATGTTAAATTTTTAACGGGGATGCTTTATACTTACAACAAAGTATTGGGATAATTTTTGAAAATTTTACATCGCATCCCGCAATACTTTTTAGCCGTCGAGTTTGTGATTTTGTACAGTTTTGGAAGAGCTTTCTACATTTTGCAAAATTTTTGCACAAAGGAAAATTAATTTTTCCAAATTTTTTACATCGGTTATCTACGAAAATGCTCACTGAAGACGCTTATTCCGTTAAAATAGCAATTTTCGAAAATAAAAACTTCCGATTTAGTTTCCAAGAGTTAAAGATCCCGGTGGGGTGTATGGATCATCTACAGGGATGTTTTAGCTGTTGTAGGTAATGGGGTAAACCTCCAATTGGGGAAAGGGGGCCAAGCCCCTGGCGAAGCGCCAAGTTTACATGTAACGTCAGTTAACGTGATAAATTGCAAAAAATGAAAATTTGTAGAAATTAAATTCGAGATCGAGTTGATTATGCATATACATATTGACTAAAAACAATGAAATCTCCGCGAAAAGTTAAATCTGCCACAAAGAGGTGGATCTGCCGCGAAGAGGTGGATCTGCCGTTAGGTTAGTGTTAGTTTTTGATATTTCTTTAGAAAACTAATTAAAAACAAACAAATCTCCGCGTAAAGTTAAATCTGCCGCAAAGAGGTGGATCTGCCGGAAAGAGGTGGGTCTGCCGTTAGGTTAGTGTTAGTTTTTGATATTTCTTTAGAAAACTTATTAAAAAAAAAACAAATCTCCGCGTAAAGTTAAATCTGCCGCAAGGAGGTAGATCTGCCGCGAAGAGGTGGATCTGCCGTTAGGTTAGTGTTAGTTTTTGATATTTCCTTAGAAAACCAATGAAAAACAAACAAATCTCCGCGTAAAGTTAAATCTGCCGCAAAGAGGTGGATCTACCGCTCCCTCGAACTTGTTTCCAAGTTAAACGCAAAAAGTGAGAATGGACTCAAAAATAATAATAATTACCCCAAAAAGCTAGATCCATTACGATTGTGTTCAGTTGTCAATAATTATAAAATCGTAAACCTCAAAGTTACTATTTCATGATTATAAAAATAAATAACAAATATTTAAATTTAAAAATTAAGATTGTGTTCAGTTGTCAGTGTGTTCAGTTGTCCGTGTGTTCAGTTGTCCGTGTGTTCAGTTGTCCGTGGGGTCAGTTGTCATGTGTTCGGATGTCGTGCATTCACTTGTCGTGCGTTCACTTGTCATGTGGTCACCTGTCATAGAATCGAAATTTTTATATTAAATAAAACGAATTTGTGGTATTTAAAATACATTTTTTATATTGATAACGTGGTATTCAGGTAGCTAAAGCTCGATGAGATTACAGCCTTTAACCATCACTCTGCGGTGCTTTTGTTTTAAGTTATCAAAGTTTGAGGCCTAAATAAATCACTTCAATGTAAAACTTTTTTCGTCCATTATCTTTCCTGCCAAATTGTGTATTTTTATTATCTTACGAAAGGGCGCTAGCAATAGCAAATAATAATGACAGCCGTCCTTATTGAGAGCCTTCTGTTCCATATTTTGCAATATACCATCAATTTTAGTGATTAATAAGCAAAATTTGCAAATTTAACCGTAAAAGTCGGAAAACTAAGCAATAATGTATAATCGAGGTTGATAAAATCAATGTTTGCGATATTCACCTAAATTTCTGTTCTATTCTATGCTATATTTTCACGTTAATTTGATTTGTTTTAGACGAGAAGTTGTGAAGAGAACGTACAGAGTAAAACGAGAGTCAAAAGAAGTGTAAATAAAGGAAACTCCACTACTACAAACTGGCAATCGCACTTGGAATTTAAAGTTGTTTTACCGGAACTTAAACCTAGTGGGATACAATCCCGGAGTCGCAATGCTAATATTACTGCTCCGGTTTTCTTGTTAGCCGGATTAGTTACAGTAGCATTTTCGTTATCGGTGTACTTAATTGTAACCGTTATGAAGAGAAACCCTAAAATAAACTTCTAATGTTGATTTAATTAATTTGTTTTGTTAATTATTAACAGTTTTATCTTGCCAGTTAGTTATGGCTCAGCATAATTTAGGTCAATTCTGCTTATAATCCAATTATTGTACAATAAAATCTTGCTTCATTTGTTATTTTTACTTTTCTGTTTTCCTTAGATCTACGACACCGCAGTATTAATTTATCAAAAAATTTTTTCATTATATTCCTAGAAAGAAAATCTCGTGTAGGCATTTGTGGTGCGAATAAGTGTTATGTTAAATTAATTATGATAATTAAAAACTGCTTTAGACAAGTGGTTTAACATGAAAAACATATAAGGTGTGACGCATAATACGCAGCAATAATTAGATATAATTTTTTTTCAATTAAGAAACAATCCCTAATTTAAAATTGAAAACACACAATTAAAACTCGTTATTGTTATTACTAGTATTTAATTGCATGTTGAAATTAATTCGTTGAAACTATTAATTTAGTATGCGCCATGTTAGTATTGTGTTCAAGTGAATTATCCGTTTAAGCGTAAATAGCTAATTAAATTTTGTTAAGGTAATAATTGATAAAATATACGGAGGTGTAGAGGAAGTATACTAAAACAATTGGTGTTTGGGTTAATAATTGAATTAAGATGACGTTGTACACTGCCAAATAAAATGGAATGAGAATATCAAAATTATCGATCATCTAATTTGCAGTTTTCCCAACTCGTCCCCGCGGTTACGGAATATTGGGCGCGGCCGATTGGGCGCGGAGACAACCGGGCGCAAAGACAATTGGAAGCAAACACTATTGGGCGTAAAGACTATTGGGCGCAAATACAATTGGGCGCGAGGAAAATTTTATAAAACTATTATTTACATATTAGCTTCGTTCCAACAAGCAGTTCTGTTATTGTTCACGAGCAATAAATATTCAACAGAGTTGTTGCTATCGTTCCAACTACAATCATAAGAAAAAAAAATTGCATAGGAAATGGCAGCGTTTAAAAAAAAATTGAAATTTTCTACATTTCCTCATTTTTTAAATTTTTTACAAAATTCTTTCACTAACATGTTCCAGAAAGATTCCAGATTAATAATAAGTACTATATAAAAAAAATGTATTTTTTGAAGTGAAAATAATGGAATTATTCTTAAATCTAAAATTTAAAATGAAACAGTTGCTGTTGCAACAAATGAACACGATCTGTAAACAAAGTTTAAACTCGTTTGCGAATTCGCGCAACGCGTATCCACTTTAAGAACGCTTGGTTCTTGCTCTAGAGCAAGAATCGTTTGAACTCGTTTGGCCGATAATATTACTGATTCTAAACTTGTCGGAACTGCAGATTTATAGTAAGGGGCCGTTCATGTATTACGTAAGACGTTTTTTCCTACTTTTAACTAGACTCCCCCCCTAGTAGTAAGATAAAATAAGAAAATGTATAACCCACCCCCCACACTAATCTTACGTAAGGTAAATTATTACCCAATGAGAAGCCAGATATTAATTATAAACAGATACATGTAACAGATAAAAACAGTATTGTGTTTCACATTAACATTAATACCAACAGCACCTAAATTAGATTAAATAATTTTTAAATTTTTAAATTTAATTAAAAAAATAAAATATTACGTAAGAAATTGTCTTGACCCCCCTACCCCCGAGTAAGAAAAAATAAGATGTCAGCTACCCCCTCCTCCCCCTAAACGTCTTACGTAATACATGAACGGCCCCTGATCTAGAATTCCGTCCTAGTAGTTCTAGTCTGTGGGAACGACATTTCATGAATGCGCTTGCGTTGTAGTAATATTACTGGAAATAATCGTTGTTGGAACGAAGCTATTATAACAATTTTATAAATTATTAACTAAATCTAGAAATGTTTATTTTGGCAATAAAAAAAATTATAATTAAAAATTTAAAGAAAAAGTTTTTAAAATGTTTATTCCTTCTAACAATTACAAATAAAATAAAAATGTCTATTAATAAAGTACCTAACTAATCACGGATTCATTTCATAATTATGGGAAATGCCCCGCAAGAAGTCTATAATATTTCTATTGGCGTAATCCTCTACTGGATTTCTGATGCGCGCATCAGCCTCCAAGTATTTCCTTTTCTTAATAGATGGATTGCTGCCAGGCAAGTAATTGCTCATAAAAAACATCTCTCCCATGTTGAATGATTTTTAAGCTAGAAATTAATTTCCAAATGTTTGGGTGATCAGTTATAATAATTAATACGTAATGGATAAATTTTTCCTCGCGCCCAATTGTATTTGCGCCCAATAGTCTTTGCGCCCAATAGTCTTTGCGCCCAATAGTCTTTGCGTCCGGTTGTCTTTGCCCGGTTGTCTCCGCGCACAATCGGCCGCGTCCAATCGGTCGCGCCCAATTGTCCTAGACCGCTCGTCCCCGTTATCTGTTGAAAATGTATGACTGATATAGGAGACTTACAGTCTAACTTGTATTCGTAAACACGAAAATAGACAAGTTTTACGCTGTAGGGTTTAGTATAGGCTTCGTACTAAAAAATTTGGAATCCAATTGGTAAACCTTGGAACGAGATAATAATTCCATTAAACATAAACTAAAATTATTCACTAAGACAAAAGATACAATAAAGAGAAGGATGTAAAAGCCCCGTTGTATCCCTTATTAGGGATAAGCTTAAAATCAATGAAACCAATTTATTAAGATATCTGTCGATTCCAAAAATATTGGGACGAAGAATGTGTAGAGTAATACCTTACTCACATCAATCCAATAATAGTTAATATGCAAAGACGTACCTACGAATTGCCGAAAAGGGGGGAAGGATTATAGGTTTGAAATATTTTTATGTAAAATTAAATGTAAAAAATTTCAATAACGCACCGTCGTGTCGTCAAGGAGAATTACAGATTAAAATGAAAAACTCATCTAATTTATAATTTATCAATGGGGGGGGGGGGGGGGAAGTATTTCCGGACAAATATTATTAGGAAACCTTTTGTCCTTTTTGTTAGTATGTTGAATACGTCAGCAAAATAAGTATGGTCAAGTATTTCAGGAGAACCCTCATGCAATCAGTTTGGCAGTCCTTACAAAAACTCTTGTACAGTCCAGGATTAGGATAATTATTAAAGACGGTTAATAAAGATTGTATGACAACTAAATCACACAAAGTGTAAAGTTCAAATATATGTATACTAATAAATTTAATTGATTGCTATTTTATCAATTTATCATTCCAGTTTTAACAGATTGCTCAGAGACATAGAGTTTGACTAAGAACTGCAGTTAATTATAATTTAACTTCTATAAGTTTGTTTATTCAGTTTATTTCTGAATAAATATGAAGTATCTATTTTAGTTTACATGACATTAAATTACATTAATAATAGATAAAATTTTATAAACAAATTTATGAAGACTTTTAGAGAGCATTAATATTTAATAAGATTTTGCATGACGTAGAATAATAGGTTTTTTTACATTTATTTATTTAAATGCAAATATGATCAGCTAACTTCTTAGATATAAAAAAAATTTACATCAAATTGTAATCTTGGAATTTTTAGTTTATTATTTTATTTTGAAATTATCAGCCTGAAAATTAAAAGTGTTACCGAATTCTTCTTCTTGTCTGCATTTGCTAACGCTTGCTAATGTTCTGAAACGCTTTCTTCATCAACTGCAGACCTTGTAACTTAATGATTTCAAGGATTGTCCAAAATATGAACAATTTAAAACAATAGCTTAATAATTAGCGATATGAAAAGAGCAAATCCATACCAACACGTCAGAACTCAAATCCAGATCGATGAACATATTTTTCAGCATTTCCTTTCCCTGGATTGGCGACCTGCCAAGTGCTTACGATTAACGGTCAATACGACTATACAACCACCCAAATAAACACCTACAAGGTTTTACGCATACGGTGAATAACTCGAAAGTAAATCTAAAAACTATTCCAAACAAATCTAAATCAATTTTGCTTATACAACCCCTAATTTAAAAGACCTTTAGCAATATGGTATGATGGTAACTTGGATTCGAACGCAGGCTTATTAGCTGTAAATACGCGCGCTTTAACAACTGCGCTGCCGGGGCGATTAGTTTATATAGCGCGGAACTTCCATTTCGCGTGGACTACTTCTAGGACCGCTGACAACTACCATATCAGTAAATCTTCTTCTTCTTCTTCTTCTATTAGGGCTTAGCCCTGTTGGTTAATCATGTTCTGCCCTCTTGGGATTCGGACGTCCAGCTGTCTTTCCATCTTTTTGGAGGTCTTCCGGGGGGTCTCTTGGATCTAGGTCTTTGTGTCATGGCAATCTTTGCGATTCGTTTGTCGTCCATTCTGTTGACGTGGTCTCTCAAGAACCTTCTCCTTGCTCTAGTCCATGTGACAACGTCCTGGATTTTACATTTTTCGCGCGTCACCTCGCTTCTTACTCTATCCCACAGTGTCACTCCCGCTATCGATCTCAACGTTCTCATTTCTGTAGTTCTCATTATTTGCTTGGTTCTTGATGTTGCGGCTCTTGTCTCGGCCGCGTATGTCAGGACTGGTCGCACGCATGTTTTGTATATTCTTGCCTTGTTCTCAATTGACATGTGTTTGTTGGACCATATAATATTACGTAAGCAGCCTGAGATCATGGCTGATTTTGACGCTTGCGTGCGCACCTCCGATATGGTATTTCGGTCATTGGTATGTGAACTTGCTAACCTGCTCGATGGGTTTCTCATCGACCATCAGTTTGCAGCGTATGGGATATTTCGCGATCACCATAGATTTAGTTTTTTGGGTTGATATCTTCATATTGAACGCTTTTGATAAGTTATTGAGTCCAAACAGGAGTCGCTGTAGGTCGTCCTCATTTTCGGCTGTCAGGGCCACGTCATCCGCATAGCACACCATCTGGATTCTACTGCCCCCCTATCTCATAGCCAATGTTAGTGTCTCTGATTCCCCGGATTATTTGTTCCATAATCAAGTTGAACAGTGTGGGGCTCAGGCTATCCCCCTGCCTGATTCCAGTTTTAGTTGGGATCTCTTCTGTGAGCGAACCTGCTATTTTGATTCTGGTTCTAGTATTAGTGTTCAATTCCTTGATTATTTTAATTATCTTTCTACTAATGTTGTTATTATCTAGGGTTGTTAGCACGTCGTTGAGTCTTACTCTGTCGAAGGCTTGTGTGAAATCGACAAAACAAAGGTATAGCGGCTTGTCATATTCAATCGATCCCTCTATTAGTTGTCGTATTATGAATATTCCGTCGATAGTCGATATATTTTGGCGGAAACCTTGTTGTTCGTCGCTTATTCCGGTCGAATCAATGATTTTCTGGGAGAGGATCTTTGTGAATAATTTTGATATACTGCTCAGTAGGGTTATGCCCCTGTAATTTTTTGGGTCGTTTTTTGATCCCTTCTTGAATATGGGTATCGTAACGCTTATGCGCCATTCTTCGGGTATATTCCCGGATGATATTATCCTTTGGAATAGCATTGTTATCTCTTTTGATAGTTCGGTACCTCCGTATTTAATCATCTCGTTGGTGATATGATCCATTCCTGGCGATTTTCGGTTTTTTTTTATTGCTTCGTCCACCTCGCTTTGCGTTACGATCACCTCTTCGCTCAGATTCCCTCCCTACACATCTGGTGTCGCTACGTTGTCTTGTGGTGTGCCATCCGTCGTCTCGTAGAGCACTTGGAAATGGTTGATCCATTCATCTTTCGTGATATTTGTGAGCAGTGTGTATTCCGTTACCGGTCTTTTTGCGCTACGGATCATTTGCCAGATTCTCTTTTGGCCGCCATACATATCGTGTTCCATGTCTGCTGAGAATTTCGCCCAGTATTCTCGTTTCAACATTGTTATTTGGTTGTTTATTGTGTTTCTAATGGCTTTATATCTTATATATTCCTCAGGTGATCTATCCATACTATACCTTAGGTGAGCTTTTCTTTTCTCATTTGCCAAATTCTTCACTTCTCTTGTGAACCATGGTTTGGTGTTGGTGTTTTTCCTCCTTCCGATGTTAACTTTTCTAATTCCTATCGCTTCCTCGCCGATTTTTGTGATGTTAGTTTTATTTTAAGCCATGCTTGGTCCACATTATCTTCTTGTGTCACTCCATTTTTTGTTATCTTATCCTTCAGTAATCAGTAATCAGTAAATCTGTTACTTTAAAATACTGTTAAATTAATAGAGGATTATATAAAAAGATCAAAATAAGTTTAGTTCAAATCAAAACGCAACTATCAAGTTTCTAGGAAATGAAGAGCATCATCATTTCCTTCTCTTCCGAATGGTGGCACATAATTTAATTTCTTCTTATCAAACGCCTCCGATATGGAGGAACCAGGTAGGCGTTTTGAATGCATGCAACAATTATCATCTCCAAGAGGCTGTACATCACAAAATGTGCTTTCACGCATTACGGAGACTGTAGTGGAAGAAATTCTCAAAAATAACTGTACAAGAGAAATTAAGCTAAATTATAATTTGTATTTAAGACGGTTTTCCTTCATGAATGTTCCTATCAAAATCCAATCCACTGTGATATTTGAACTATGGGAATTATTTCTATTTGAACCATGTTCTAGCACAGGGGTGGGCAACCTTTTGTATAACAGGGGCCAGAATAATATTTACGTTTCGTTCGCGGGCCTTAGTATAGTTCAATGAATATCTTTAGCTTCGACGTAAGATTTATATACACCTACACCTCCAAATTTGTTTATGCTATTTGGATAACACATAATCTATTGTAGCGTCTGGTGCACTTGAAAAATGCACGAGAACACACACAACTGGTTTTCGGTCACCTAACTTTATTTTGACTCTTACTTCTCAGTTAAATATGCGTCGGGATCTGATTCAACCAACAACACTTTAGTATACGAGCTTATGTTCGAACGAATTCTTGATTCCAACAAAGATAAAACACGGTTGGATTCCGTTAACAAGTTTTTAATAAATTGAACAAATTCTAACATACAACATGTAACACAAACAATCTTTATCTGAACTAATCTTCTACGCACTAAATAAATAAATTGTAGCTAACCTGCTAATCGTATCGTGCGCACAATTTTCTTTCTTCGCTCTTCTATCTTCCACTCTCTCCTTCCAATCTTCTCACGATCCACTCTCGTGCGGATTTGATCGTCCCAATATTTCTATGACCTCTTCTAATAGACCGGATAATTTTGTATCTGGATCTCACATACGTATCCGTATGATACGATCTCGACCACAAATCTTTGTTGCCGACACCTTCCGTATTCCACTATTTCAAGGAATATTAATTTCTTGGAGGAATTATTCTCCCCTTGTAGCACCACCGTTTAATTCACGAATATAATTTATTTCAATTATATTTGAGGTGAATCTCAATTAATTTCACGACTGTGTCTCACAGTACTATTTTGCGACCGTCCCGTTTCGGGATCTTGATGATACTTTCACTCGCGAATATAATTTATCTCAATTATATTCAATTGAATCGCAATTATTCGCACGACTGCGTATCGCAGTAACTAATATGCGACCGTCCCTTTTAGGAATCTTGATGCTACTGTCTTATTTACTTTAGGTAACTTTCGTTACTATATATTTTTGTTTTAAAACCGGAGCTTCATATATTCGCGGTTTGTTTGTATATGGACGACGGTTCTCTGCACGTTTGATTTTTGCCATGTTGTATATAACGTTTACATACAACATGTAACACGAACAACTTAAAATTAATTCAAACGACACAAAAAACAAACACATGCTAACAATGTGTTTGAACCTACGGTATCCAACCGTAGTTCTCTCCTTGTTGATAATAACCTATCCTCAACCTGGATTACGCGTATCACAACACTATATATATAAAAATGGATGTATGTATGTATGTTCCCTATAGACTCCTAAACCATTTGACCGATCGGAACCAAATTTGGCACAGTTATTATGTAAGTCCCTGCGCATGTTTTTGTATTGAAATAGTGCAAAAATTCGCAAAGGAAAGGAAAGTTGATTTTGAGTAGCCTGCCTTCCTTTAAGGAATCTCGATAATCCATTCATGCGCGTCCCATAGGGACGCGCATGAATGGATTATCGAGATTCCTTAAAGGAAGGCAGGCTACTCAAAATCAACTTTAAAAACAGTAATGAATGCTGTCAAGCTGTCGACCGATCGACAATGCAAATACGCGTGCACGTGCTTTACGTTTCTATTTGACCAATCTTAACCAAATTTGGTGTAGAAGTTACGATATTTACAACGCTACGAAAAACATAGGCTACTTTAGAACCTTGTAGTGAGGCCGAACAACCACATCCGACACGGTCTAGATGGCTAAAGGCGGCCGGTAGGCCGACTGTGCCACCTAGTTATTTTAATAATACGGGAAAACTTAATTCGCGTTAAAGGGAATTTTGCTTCGCGTATAAATAATTCAGGTATCAAAATCTAATTCGCGTTATTCTGAATTCGCGTACATCAAACTCGCGTACATGGAGGGTCTAGTGTACTTTTCAATTTACTTTTTACAATACTTTTTAATTTAATTTAAATAAGACGAATTATATAGAAAATTAAACTGTAGATCTCTCCTTTTTCCTTATGTTAGGTACTAACCTAATCCTTTTCTTTAAAATTTTTGTTTTTGAATATATTTATTTATTATTTCTTCTAAAGATCTCGCGGGCCGGATTAGAACTTTACGCGGACCGGAGTTGGCCCGCGGGCGGGAGGTTGCCCACCGTTGTTCTAGCATCCAGAAAAAATCAGGGTCGCAAAGTTTTTTAAACAAAGTGATGAAAGTCAAACTAATTAAAATTTTCGATCGACAAAACCTCGAATTCGTTGATAAGCACATCCGAACTTCTATTTGCTTTATTTTCTATTTTTCTCCAATTTCCGCTTCCGCTAAATTTTGCGAACGGTCATAAAGCATAAATTAATGCTCACGTCTTCATTGTAAAATAAAATTTAGTAAGTAAACGTGTTAGGTTTACGTAATTTTCAATTGTAATAAAATAATTAACAACTCTAAGCGGCTTTAGTCCATTGTTAAATTGTTATTGTATAACTTTGCGTGTAGAGATTATATAAATTATTGTATTTCAACACTAATCATTAATACACATAAATTATTTTATTAGCTGTATGCGACAACAAAACGGTCTGCTAATCAAAATATTGCAATTTAGATAAATTAAAATGCTTCACGAACGGGCAAGCAGTGTTTAACGTGCGTTATCAGTTTTATCTCGTTTAAATATTGCGTTATGCATAAACACATAAAGTGCTTTTATTTGTACGACTTCACTTAATTTTTAAAAATCGTTCAACCGATTTATTTTCCTATTTTTCCTCGATTTCTCGTCAATTGGCAAAATTTGTGCAAATATACAATCAACTCTTTGATCTACAGCACGATTTTTGTGAAATCTGAAATGAAACCCAAAATTCGACAAGCCACAGCTGTGACCTCAAAACTATTTTGATACGAATTTGCATAAAAAATAATTTATATTTCCACAGCATCTGCGCAAAATTGGAATTAGATTTACCATAATACCGTTCCATTATTTACAAATTTTCCCTACCGAATATTATACAGCAGTTAATATAATCTAAATGCAAGTCTCGATTTTCCACTTTTTGTAAAATTCTATTGTTAAATTTATTTTGTAACACAATACACATAATTTTTGGTTGAAAGGGTCGACAAGAAAATGTAAATAAAATACGTGCCACTTTTATTTATTCTTTTTGCTAAAAATTTCCAATTGAATCGCCTCCCTTTCACATTAAATTTTTAATTTGTGATTGAGTGGATAATTGCAAGTGCTAAAATAAACATTCCAAATTTTATATCGGAAATACATTAAGTTATTTGCTTAATGGTCATCAACATCATCCAATTATCAAATATTTTCTCTTTCGTTTTGAAATATTAAATTATACAGGCATGATTTATGCTAAAATATCAAATATCAAACTAAATTAGTTAAAAAAAATTGGAATCCTTAGGAGGAAATTGTGAGAAGCTTTTTACTGGAATACGAGGGTCAAGCTGAATTTATTGAGAATAAAAAACACGGTTAATATTTTCTAGGATTTTATTTTAAATATGCTCAAAGTAATTCCCTCCAACAATGATACACTTGACCATTCTTTCTTTCCATTGCTTAAAAGCTCCCAACCAATCTTCTTTCGGAACACCTTCAAAATAAGTATGAACTGCGGTATCAATCTCTTCTTCAGACGAAAACCTTCTGCCCCGCAAATTTTTTTTAAGCCCAGAAAATAGCCAAAAGTCGCACATTGCTAAATCAGGTGAGTACGGCGGATGTTCTATGACTTTTATATTTTTTTCAGCCAAAAACTGGCGAGTTATAGCTGCCGAATGGGATGATGCATTATCATGGTGGAGCATAATTCCCTTGGCTGGAACTCTACTGAACACATCAGGTAAACATTTTTCAGTGTACCATTTAGCTGTAACTGTCTTTTGTCCATCTAGCTTAATGGCATTTACTAGGCCCGTACTTCTGAAGAATACCGCATACATAACTTTTTTCATAGCTCGCTGTTCCTTGATCATTGTTGGAGTTTCCTCATCTTCGTGAATCCATACACGACTCTCTTGACGAGTAGGTATGTCGAAAAAGGAAATATAAGTTTCGTCACCTGTCACGATTTTGGAATAAATTTGGTGTCCGCCATTATTTAACAAATTTTGAGTTTCATGGCAAATTCTTACACGCTCTGCTTTTTGGAAATCAGAAAGGTGATGCGGCACAAAACGACGGACCACTTTTTTTAAATGGAGGTGATCGTGTATGATTGTTTTAACAGCTGAGGATCCAATCTTGCGTTGATGCTCTATTACCCCATAAGTGGATTTATTGTCCTCTTTAATTATTTTTTTAACAGCAGCAATGTTTTTGTCGGTAACAGCGGTAGAAGGACGTCCTGCTCCTTTTTGATGCTGAACGGAATTCCTTTCGCGTTCAAATTCCTTATACCATCGGTAAATTGTAGCCAAGGAAGGTGCTTGTTCACTGAAAGTTGAATCTAAACTCTTTTTGCACTCGTAAGCGCTTAAATCTTTTTTAAAATCATAATAAATCATGATTCGAAAAAGCTCTCTTGTTAATTCCATGTTTTCACTTGCAATGTCACTTTAAAAAATTAGTAACTTGAGTTATAACGAACGTATTTTCAACTTCTAAACTTCAAATGACAGATAAAGAGTTTCTCTAAATAATACCGTATGTTTTAT
The DNA here is from genome assembly GCA_932274525.1 of Podabrus alpinus. NCBI lineage: Eukaryota > Metazoa > Arthropoda > Insecta > Coleoptera > Cantharidae > Podabrus > Podabrus alpinus. Next base: position 5,904,524 of record OW026451.1, read on the forward strand.
TTTTAACAACTTACTAGATCTATTTTATTCTCAATAAATTCAGCTTGACCCTCGTAACTATTTTGTAGATTTTGTAAATATTGACGTGCAAAAATTGAACACGAAACTTATTTACCCCTATATTAATAAATCGTTTAAAGGTCATACAGAATAGCGATTTAATTTTGATAAGCTTAAGGATTTAGTGTTCAAAATGCATTTGATGGAGTGCTACTTGAAAATGCGGTCAGCTCTCGAAACGTATCAAGTTATATATTGCCCTTGATAATTTTCAATGGAATATGGATTTGGAAAGAAATTATGGGGACATAAAATTCAGAGATACGAAAAATATAGCTTAAAGAATTTTGCCTGGTCCAATTTCTTTTATAATTTTTTACCAAGTGAACCTTTAAAGTGGAGAAGAATTTAATTTCAAGTTTAAGTTAACACCACACCTTATGTAATTTAAAATTACAACGGAAATGCTTCCATTTTACTTCATTAGCAAATATTTCAATGTCGACTGGTAACCAAAAAAACATAAATCTAAAATTAATGTCAATGCTAATAGGCTTAGAGTAAAAAAGCAAGTATCGTTGAGATAACCCAAATACATACAAAGAGAAAGTACCTACATACATAACAACCAACAATTTTTCCTTACTAAAGTTTGCTTCGACTTGCTTCATTTTTGATTTTTGTTATACAAATATTTTTAGAAATGATTTCTAGTAGACATTAAAGTTTTTGCAAATTATTCATAAACAACTGTAATTCAATAATAATTTATGATTACGTAAAACTTATTTTCAAATTAATCCAGTTTTATATTTTATTAGGTAGTAATCACGACGAGGTGACAGCAACCGGAATGCTAATTAGGTAATGTCCATATATTTATTGTATTTTAACCATATAATTTGGAAAATTTTTAAAAGAACCATAAATTTATAAACTAATACTGCACTGCAGACCGAAATATTAATTAATTCCATGGAAAATAACCCAACAAGTTTAATGGTTCACTTTTACCTTCTTCTTCGTTTGATTAGGTGGCTCCACAAACCAGAAGGAATTTTTTGTTGTTTATCCATTTATTGGGATAGATTGCTCCCCATATCTATTATAAGTCTTTTATTACTAATTCTGAGGTAGTCGGTGTAATCTTGCCTTTCTCATTATTTTTTTCACATCATCCTGTCTCAAGCTTATTCTTTTCATCTCTTCATTCTCATGGTCATCAACAGTTTGAATTTATTTTTTGGGTCCCAATATTGTTATCAGAAAATCACTTTTTTTAGCATAAATCCACGAGCAAAGAACACAAAATTTAGATTTTCGTGATCTACTCATAAAAGATTTCATATGTTACAAAATTAAAACCCATTCACCTGAGGAACTTGTAACAGGTGGATGAGATTACACCATTGTTACACAAAGTCAGAATGAATAATAAAAGAGACCATAAATTATTTATATATATATACGTTTAATCGAAATCATTTTAATATTGCAATGGAAAGTTCATGGCAAAGTCGTTAAATAATATTTAATGTGCATCCTTAAAAATTAAAGCATATTATTGTCCCCAACCGATTACACGTCTATAGTTTACGTAATAACTTTATTGTGACCATAAATTTTATAATATCCAGTGCTATATTGAAAAACGTAACTTTTGATGAAATTACACGTTATATAGTTCATACTATATTATGTAAAAAAAAATATTCTGTAATTTTTTTCCAGCCTTGATGTATGCAAAGCGATTAATGTTAATTACACACATTTGTGTGGTAAATGAGACTGAAAATGTTCTGTATTCAACCTTATCTGTGTTAAATATAATTTCAAGATAAACTAAATTGTAAACAGCCTTTAGAAACGGTTACAGTTGGTTATGTTTTGTCAACCACCATTTTTTAATCAGTTCATGATTAGTAATCAGTGAAACGAATTCAAAATATAATTAATTATAGTACTACCATTAAGATTGACTTATCAAATTTATTACCACAATAGAGAAAAAACAATGAACTGTGGATATAACATTTAAAGTTATTTTCGTGTTAATTGTAATGGCCTAAATAGAAAACTTATTAAAAAGGATAAAAGTATTTTTGGACTATAATTGATAGTATGAAAATTATAGGTAGGTACAGGTAGGTTTTTTAGGTACAATTTGGTGGAGGTTATCAGTGTTCGAGTAAATTAAGCTGATTCCTCACTCATCAAAAAATTAGGATTGGTTCCCAATGAAATAATCAACGAGCCAGATCCTGTATGGATGCCAAATAATATTTGCTCTTTAATTATCAGAAATAATAATCGTTCCGAGTGAGGCCAAAGGCCGAACGACTACTCAATCACGTTCTACATGGTCTGTCAGCTGGTAAGTTTTAAAATAAAAAATAAATAAAATTAATTAATCAAATTAAACCCCTCCCATGCCATACTATACATCCATGTACAGCCTTGACTTTTGCCTATGTTATAGTAGATTCAAAAGACTCATCATACTTCTCTATATGAATTTCGTGTTTTAGTTAATTAAATTTGAATTTCAATAAATTTCAATAAAATATTAAATTAGTGGTGTAATAATCGAATACCTTGAAAATACATTAGGTATTATCTGAAAGAAAATTCCACATAATTTCCATTGTCTGAATGCAAAATTTTATAACTTGCATTGAAAGCTTGCAATATTAATTTTTTATTGGTTTTTTAATTACTAATTAAATGATTATTACTTGGTAATATCAGTGGTATGTTGTTGCATCCTTATTGTGGGAATCGTAATTATTTACTTGCCGTTTTATTATTTTTATTAATTAATTTAATCATATGAATGATACTTTTCATCCAAAAAATTATTAAAAACAACGAAAACTTCAGCTTTTGGAAACATAAATTTAAAGTAATCTAATTTGCTTATTTACTTCCAGAGTAATTTAATTCCAAAGAAGCTTTAATCTATAACCCTTAGGATAAATGCAAGCATTTAAGAAATTTAGTTTTTCATGCGGCCCCCGTGCTGTGGAGGGGGGGTGTTTCTGGAATTTGCAAAAAAAATGTAGCGGCAGCTTTTGTTACTTTGAAAATATTAATACTCTTTATTGTCCAATTAAATACTCAAGTCAAAATTATTACAGAAAGTGAAAAATAGAATCCTGATGGGGTTCTGGAGGTTTTTAATCGAACTAAAATGTAAGTAAAAAAATATTCATTAATTTTGAATTTTTAAAAAAATTTTATCATTGAGATAAACTAAAAATCTAAAATTTAGATAAACTTTTAAAAATATTCAAACACAATTTTCTTAGAAATCCCAAAAATTGGATTTTTATGCGTACGTCATATTTGTCCCCTCTGATCACAATTTCACCCCCCCCCCCACCAGAACCCAGGAGCGAACGTCCTTCATGGACGACCCCTAATCCCTATGTGAATGGTACTTTTAATGTGCAACTGATATAATTTCAATATGTTCGTCGTCGTCGTCTGCTTCACGGTGTAGGCCCCAGGCCTGTTCCGATTTCTAATCAGCCCACCTCTTCCTTGGACGTCCAACATCTCTTCTCCCGCTTGGGTCATATTTCATGGCACTCTTTGGCAAACGCTGATCTTCCATTCTCTGCACATGCTCCTTCCATTGACGTTTATAATCGTAAACCTTGTCTTTCACCGAAAAGATCTGCAATTCCTCTCTGATATCCTCATTTCTATTCATATCTAGCAATGTACATCCTTTGACTGATCGCAAAAATTTCATCTCTGCTGCTGTTATTTTAGCTTCTTGCCTGGTCGTAATCGTCCAAGTTTCGCTTCCATACAGCAAGGTGGGAACCGCCATGACCTTGTAGAACTTTAGCTGCGTTTCTTGTCTACATTGTTTTCCCAATGTTCGTGTAATGGTTCCACACATTCTCTGGAAAGTATTTAGTTTTTTTGCTATGTCCTCATCATATTCGTAAGAAACATCGCAGCCCAAGTACTTGAAATGAGAAACCTGTTCCAGGCAAGCGTTGTTTATATATATTTTAGACCTAATAGGATCTTTTCCTTTAAACGCCATTATTTTGATTTTTCCTACAGATATTTCGCAGTTATATTTGCTGGACAAGATATTTAGCTGATACACAGCTCTTTGCAGGTCGTCTTCTGTGGCTGTAATCAATGCTTGGTCGTCTGCAAATAGTATTGTATTGAGGTATTTGTTTTGGCCGAGGTGTATGCCTTGTGGAGCCGTCTCTTTCCAGGTTTTCATCAGATCATCTATGTACAAGTTAAACAATATTGGAGACAAACAACACCCTTGTCGAACTCCTTGATTGATACTAATTAGTTCTGTATCTTCGTCATTGTTAAAAATTTTTATTGCAGAGTGTTTGTATAAACTTTTTACTATAGATATTAGATGTCTGGGAAAGCCTCTATTTTTTAGTATCTCCCACAGTTTCTTTCTGGTGACCCTATCGAACGCTTTTGTAAAGTCCACGAAGGCAACATGTGTCTCTAAGTTTTTCTCTCTTCTTTTTTCTATTATTTGTTTAAGTGTAAACACAGCGTCTGTGCATGATCGACCCTTCCGAAAACCATTTTGTTCTTCCTCGAGGAGAACCTCCGCTATTGTTTGTATTCTGCTGGTTATTATTTCAATATGTTTTGTTAATGAATTCACTTTGTTATGTCTTGAGCTTGAAGAACATATTTTTATTTTCATTTAATACGTCACTTACTGATTTAAAATTCTCCGCATGGTGGCATTTTCTTAATGTAAATCGCGAAATGGTTAATTATTGTTTTAAATTGTGTGAAAATAAATCAGCATATGGGCTTGTAAATAATTGCCATTTCATCTTCTGAGCCTTTTTTATGCATTATTCTTTCAAATATGATTACAGATTAAGCGCGCCGCAGTTCGGCCCTAAACTTTTTCATAGCCTCCCGCAGTTGTGGCTATGAAAAAGATTTAATCATTTTTAAATCCAACTAGGGATTAACTTCGCCGCAGTTCGGATCTACCCATTGAGAAAAGCCACGATCCGCCACTGCAAATGAAGTTCTAAAATTTGTTGGCTGCAGAAACCGGGAGGTCTGAAATGGAGGTCATTTGCATACCTTTTTCAATAAACAAATTTTAAAGAAAAAATATAAATTTACTGTATTTTTATTTAGGTACACGTCGCTGGTGCTCTTTAGAGGAAGCCTACACTGGAAAGATCCAGTAAATCAGTTGGAAGTAATCGGATTTTTTGTCTTGTAAGGAAACAATAAACGATTCAATTACACCACTGTGAACGATTCTGCAAAGCTGTAATCGTTCAATCAAGATAATTACCGATCCGATTAAGCAACATGGTTCAAGAGGAGGGGGGGGGGGTCACTGCTTAAATAATGATAAAAGTTGCATTGAAAGCTTGCAATATTAATTTGTTATTGGGTTTTTAATTACCAATTAAACGATTATTACTTGTCAACTTACCCACGTAGTCAACTAGCCCTAGTCCCTCTTTGTAAATTGAAAACTTTATCACTTTTTCATAGAAAAAGTTCGCTAAATGATTGATTAAAACTTAAAAATATTAAATTTCACATAGTTTGGTGTAGTGGTCTATTCGTAAGGGAATATTTATGATCGAATAGAGCAGGACCATTTTTTTCTCTTGACTTCCTTGATATGTTCAAAAAGTTTTGATAAGAAGTGATGGACCGCAATGTAGGTAATAAAATTCCACACAAAAATTTTATGGTTTTAAAAGATTATATCAATTTTGGCAAAAAAACGACAAAATAAAATTTTATCTGATTTGTTTGTAAAAAAAGGAAATTCCAGTTTGTTCTATGTAAATGTACCGTGTTCAGTGAAAAAGCGAGATTTTTATTTGCAAAAATATATAATGCAAATTTATCGATTTAAGAATGTCGGTGTCCTTAACAATAATTTTGTGAATTTTACCTAATTTATTATAATCAACGATTCAATTTAATTAATCGCCAATAACATCAAAATAAATAAACAAGAAATTTGCTGATGTTAATTTGTGATAATTTAAATTTAATATTTCACTGCAAATTTGTTCAATTCCTCATTATTATTAATTAAATTTAATATTTCGTGAAATTAAAGAAGTTTCACTGCATAATTATGTACAAGAAAAACTTGTTTTCAAGTGACTTACCTAATTATAACAAAACATGCCGAGAAAAAAATTGAAGTAGCGTAAAACCTACTTTGCGATCCGATTCATTAATTTTTATTTTACGAACACGTTCATTATTAAGCGGTTTGGTCGCCAACGGAACATGTTCACGCTCACAAACGAAACTAAACTAAACTGTGATAACGTTTTCATTGAGCGTCTAATGTTATGAGTGAAAAGCGCGAAATTTCACGAAATAATCGCGTCTTGTACTGAAAATTGTCAGCATTGGTAACTCAAAAAATGTAATAAATTAGTTTAATTAATTAAGCGACTTTTGGTTATTCCCAATCGCGTGCGTCAGAAATTATTCGGTGAGAAAATATTTGAAAATTCTACCAAACTTTTTTTTAATTTTATGCATAAACTTTTTCAAGTATTTTATCCAATTAGTACGTCGATCTTGGCTGAAACAATACTGGTAATGAATTTTTATCCAAATGGATTACAAATTTTAGTGGAGTTTTCGTAGGGTCGTATTGCCTGGTCTGGTTTTTCCAAATGAAGCTAAGAAAATTTATTTTTTGTTGAAAATAAACCACTTAAGTTTTAATGTATTAATTTTAAAATTTGATAGTGCAGTGATAATTAAATGTAAACTTTCAGGATTCCCTCCATCTAGCAAATATTTAAGCAAACTTCAGAAAGAATTCGATATTTTTGTAAAATCTCAGTTGAGGAGAAATTAACGTGGTAGATAGCGCACGTACAATCGATTCATTCCTCACTTTTATCAGCTGCTGCTATCCTGCTAACAGAAACATGAGAAACTTTCAAAACTAAATTTTCAATATTTAAATACTTTTGATTTCAAGATACCAAACATTTCCTGACAATCCAACGACTAATAATATCATACATATAAAGGTTCGTACACACTACGCACATGAGATCCAATCGTGTGTCGCACCTGGCATTCGTAAGGATGCACAGACAAATATATTGTTCGTGGTATTTATGAACAGCATTCATAGTATTTATGAACACTTTCATAAATAAACTGTAAACGGTGTAGTTTATTTTCATAATATTAATAAAACGATCATAAATACTATGAATATCAGATTTTCCTTAAATATTCTGAATTAGTTAACAATCGCGAAAGTTATCAAAATATTTCGGCCGTGGTTTGGAATTCACGTTAAACTGACGCTTTCACACTAGACGAACTAAATATTTGCACCTCAGATACTATAATATTTTATAATAAAAGCTAGTTCGAAGTTTTGCACGTTCAAAATTTTGGCACTGGATGCACTCTGACTTCCTGCCGCCCTGGTAGTACAAACATGAGCAGTTGCCCTACACTGGTTTATCAACATTCATAAAATTTGGTAAAATTAAAATTCTGAAATATATATTTTTTTAAATTAACATTTTGAAGAATTGAATTGCTTTGTTGATTGAATATTGATTGAAAAACAGTTTTTTTTAATTATAAGTTTTCTTACCCCCGAAAAAAAATCGCCCATGTTCTTTTAATTATTTTGATTTATCATATCTAAATTAATTAGAAAAACTGAATCTGGCGATGGCTAAATTTACTTTGTTTCTATTTTCTTATTAGATTTAAAAAATTTATCTTTATAGATAACATTTTGGCTCTTGGTCGCAGCTAAGATGACTTACTTAATGGGGAAATACCGAAATACGAAATATAATTTTGTAAGAAACGGGTGGTTTTCCGTTGGTTTCCCCGTAGTTCACATATCGATATTGGATTTTTAGATCACAGCAGCAGCGTATTTTGCAAGATCAAGAATAAAACAGCGGTTTTCCGTTTTACACCATATTCCTGATTAAAAAAGCTTTTCTGGAAAGAAACTTAACAAGCTGTAAATTAAAAAATAATTTAGAAAGTTTCTTATAGCTCTACAAACTTAGATGTAATTTAAGTTTGAATTCCGTATACTTTTTAAAAGCCATTAATTTTTTCTTATCTATAATCAATAATTATAAGATGTATCGATACTAATTACACAATGATTTTATTTCGACTAAGTTTCTACGAGATTTCACCTCAGGTCACCGGCCCACAAATTATTTTTTTCTGATTTATCTGCTTACTAATGGCTTACGTAACCTGTGAATTGTTTTCAAAAATCGCCTGCGGCGTTGTTTACAGATGTAATATAATATGATAAACGCAATAAATTGGAATTTATTCGACGACATAGTAGGTATTTTTCTGCAAAAACAGTTAAAATTGTTTTATTTTTCGCTTGTAAGATCTCAGCTGGATTATCCTCCAAGTATATGGTCTCCATATTATTAAGTTTACAAAGCTATATAAGTTGGTTTCGTTAGAAAGGAAGTTCTACTGAAGAGAATTTTTTTGATCGGCTCCCATACGACGAATTCCGGACTTCATAGTTCAATGACAAAAATGTGCCAATTAATAAATAAGCTAAATGAATGTGACGAGTTTAATCTATTTTTTTTTTAGATCATACCCCAAATTCAAAACGAATTTACATACGAGTAAATGTGTATAATTAACATCTTTTATATTTTGTATGTAAATTATTGCATTTTTTTAAATTTAAAAACTATAGTCCCTTAAATCATAAATTGAAGACCGAGATAGAAGAGTGGGAAAATAAAGGGGAGGACTATGTCCAATATTGGAATGAATGAGTTTGAAGAAGTTCCTTAAAATAAATAAATAAATTATTATAGTCCAGTCAAATTAGGTTTTCAGCTCGGAAAAATTCCCACCTAGCTGAATTTTGGTACACATCTTTATGACATCGTTGTAAACAATATGTAAAAAGTCGACCTCGATATCATGTCCGCGTTAAAGGTTATTCGAGGTCAAAGGTCACGAAATTGGCCTTTTTTTTAATATCTCGTTTTTTAATAGTCGTACAATAAAAAGTTTTAGATACAATTTGTAGAGGAGGTAATTATCTACAAAAATGGTCTTATGACATTTTCACGTTAAGTTGATAGTTTTTGCACAAACACACGACCCACCCTTAAAATGGCACAATATTGATTCGTTGCAGGGAGAGATATGTTTTCGGGCACGGGAAATGCTTTTAATAATAAATTAATTGAAATTGTGGCCAAGGTTGGAAAATGAAGAGAAAAATAAATTTTTTCAAAATTTTCCGAAGTTATAGTATCTTCCAAGTACCGAAGGCGAAATTTTGGTTTGAGCTTACCGAAGGTCCGGGCAAGCTGAAAATTGCCAAAGATGTATATTGAAGTGTTCTAATAAACCCCCAAAATTCTCATAAAAATCCCAAGCCGGCGTTCCTCCAATTGAGGATTTTAGCCCCCTAGGTGCGGTCTCGCCTGTCCAGTCAAATTAGGTTTTCAGCTCGGAAAAATTCCCACCTAGCTGAATTTTGGTACATACATACTGCAATAGGCAAATTAAACTTTGTTTAATGGTAATTTTTCGTAAAAGTAAAAATACGTGAGCTATAGGCTTTTTTCGTCTAATTTGACTGGACTATTAGGCGAAAATTGACTACCTACCCATTTTTTAATTTAATTTTTTTAAATAATAAATAATAATAATCAATTGAATAATCGTCTATTGATGACAAAGTGTTACGAAAATTATGCAACGTGCAACAGGACTAAAATTAATTTTAAAAAAGAGAAGAAAAGTGTGGGAATCAGAAAAATGCTAAAATTTTGATAATTTACTAAAATTTAATAAATAAATTAAAACATGGATTTAATTGTGAATCATCAGTTGAACCAACAAATAAACAAAAAATTGGAAAAACTGATGGCAAAAAAATGTTGAATAACATTTATTTGAAAATAATGTAAATCAAGATAATATACAAACTTTTCCAATGTTGAAATTAATAACAAATTTTAAGGGGCCATTCATTTATAATTATTACGTCACGCAATTTTAAGCACCTCCCTTCATTCCACAAGTTTAAAATGATATAAATTAACAATTTAATATATTTTAATTTTGGAAACTTCTCCTTCCTCCATCATCATGCAGTCTTTGAAGCCCCCCCCACCCCTATGTGTGATGTAAACGGTCCCTAAAAATTAAATAAAACATCTTCTGAAGATATAGCAAGCTTATAAAGAGAAAATATTTTGAGTTTTCAATTGTTTAATTTATTAGCTGATCGGCTTTTCAAGTTTATTTTAATAATAATATTGTTATATTACACGCGCACGAAATGACGGGATAGTTAGCAGTCTACGTCCCAAAAAATCTATAATCCAACTTAATGAAATCGTGATGCTGGAAATAACAATTAGTAGGCTTAAATTCAGAAGAAGAATATTGTTATTAGACGTTCCTTTTTTTGTATCATAATCCTGATGTCCTAAAAAAGATCATCATCAAGGCAATCAATAGTAAAAAATGAACCATAATAATTTGGGTAGTTGTCCATAATACAAATTTATTTGTAAATAATTAATTCCATAAATCGAAGTTTTTATTTGTAAATACGTCAATACTTTTTAAACATGGAAATTGACTTCAGTATTAATAAATTAAAATAATTGTTGGATCTGATGATGCTATAATAGCGAAACCGGTTATCCAAGTATAATAATTTTACAAACAAAAACTTCAATTTATTTAATACATTGTTTATAAATGATAATGGAAAAAATAAATAAATATAGCTTAGTTCAGGACTTTTAGATCTTGACCGAGAAAAAGTACTTACTGTAAATTAGAAAATTTGTTTTCTATAGCTTTAAAAGTTCAAATTAGGGAATTTGAATAAAAATTTGGACATTTTTTACAATACATGAAAAGTTGAATCTTGCAATATGAGCGATTATTATATGGCATTTTTAGTAATTTGTTAAATCCCAATTTGAAATTGGTTAGTCCCAATGTGAAGTTGTAAAGGTATAGAAGGCTTATATGGTTAGAAAATAATAATAATCAGGTTCAGATTAGAATATAGGCAAATTGATCAAATAAGGTCCCAACAAAATTAAACTAAACAAAATGATAATCGAAAACTAAAACAAATTATTTTATACTCCATATAATTTCCAAGATACAACTCTCTAAAGAATCTCTTTATTTTAAATTTTTACTATTCAAAACAATGTAAGTAGTTTTGAGATTTCAATTAGACTTTTTACTGTGCACCCGATACAAGAGTGGTTCCCAGATGCAATTATCTATAAATTCTTATAATATAGAACATCCATCTAACCCAGTGGAGAACTTTCAAAGTTGATAATTTTGGAATCTTTCCTGGCATTTTTACAAATAGCTTTTAGTTTGGTGTATAGTTTGGTTTCATACAAAGCAAAGATCAAAATTTTTCGTATATTGAAAACTTACTTAACATTTTTTACAAAACTATTTTAATAACCTCCTGCAGAATTCGCAACCTCCGGATCTTGACCTTTATTCTCAGGTTTAAATTCCTCGCAGACTTTCTTATTAGCAGCGGAATCTGAACAATTTGTGTTGTCCATGCTAACTTTGGGCACTATGGAAGGCGGCGGCGTTAAACTCATCCGCGTTTTACGAACATTTGCATTTGGTTTTGCAACTTTTAGTGGTAAAAGGGACCCAAAAAGTATATGCTGAACAACAGGAAATTTACCCAGCACCTAGAAATGCAAAAATTGAAACCACAATTAAATGTAGCCAAAAAATAACCTACTTCTCCTTTGTACATCTTGATTAAACCGCCGTTGATTTTTGACCAAGTGGATACACCACTGATACCCCAAAGTTGGTTGGAATGTTCGGCAAATAGTCCAGTTTTCACTTTATTTATGTATTTTATGCAGCCCAAAAATAAATATTCAGATGCGTATGTTTCGACTATGTCCTCTTGTAAAAATGATACCGGTTCGATACGAGCATGTGCAATTAATTGCGAACTGCCCCAGATAAATGGAACAAATTGATAGTCATCCAAACTCCACACACCGTGGCTTCCGGCAGGTTCCATCCTGTATGTTTGTTGTAATTTCCTAACCACTTCTAAATACCTTAAAAACAAGAAAACTTATTATTATTCGAGTCCGGATTTATATGCGATAAAAAACATCAATATATGTATTTTATATGCGCTTAAAATTAGTCGATATATGCGGTAATATTGCTGAAATTTTGATAATATGCGGTTAAATTAAAACAAAGGAATATAATGCAAAATCGAAATTTTTAGTATTGTATAGTACAGGGGTGGCCAAGCTCCTTGATAGTCGAGCCATTTTTCAAAATTTGAAATTTTTCGCGAGTCGCAATTAAATACGTATTTAAAAAGTATGCAAAAAAGGTATTAAAAAAATTTTTTTTACAGAAATTATATTTATTGAAAACATAAATAAAAGTACAAAATATGTGTATTAAATCACATTTATTTTACTTCTCTTGATAATTTTTTAAAATATAATAGCACAAAAATGAAAAGGGAACTCGGGTACATTTATCGAGAGCCACAAATAATCCTTCAAAGAGTCGCATGTGGCTCGCGAGCCGCAGGTTGGCCACCCCTGGTATAGTACATAAATAATATTTACATATTATTTACATAATATATAATTATTAATTTAGGAATTCGCAGAAATAAAATTTATTGAAATCAACGTCGCCAAATTTTCTGGATCGGGCGGGTTAAGATTAGTTTAGAAGTTACAAAAAGATGGTAATATTTTTCAGACCCCAATAAATAAGAAGTGATAATAAAATTTTTAATTTATTGATTTAAAAGGTTGCAGACGTGCTACCGTGTTATTTTTTTAAATGGAACATGTTGCAAGGGATAGAAATTGTCCAGAAAACGTGTACCCATAAATAAATACGTTTGACAAGATTGGATTTTGTACCACATTTTTAACATTAGGATTTTATTTTAAAAAACTTGCACCTACATGTAATTAATCATAATTATGCCAAATATTGGCTATATATACGGTTATGTGCAATTATATGGATAATAATTTTATATGCGGTAAAAATCCAAAATATTAAATTATATGCACAATAAAACTTCGTATTTCGCTTCATTCCGTAGAGAAAGGTATAGATCAGGGGTGGCCAACCTGCGGCTCGCGAGCCACATGCGGTTCTTTGAAGGATTATTTGTGGCTCTCGATAAATGTACCTGAGTTCCCTTTTCATTTTTGTGCTATTATATTTTAAAAAATTATTATCGTTCCGTATGTTTCAAATTTTGAAAAATGGCTCAACTATCAAGGAGCTTGGCCACCCCTGGTATAGATACTAAAAATTAGCTCCTTGTGATAGAGCAAATAAAACATGTAAAAACATATAAATCCGGACTCTACTTATTATAATGGGTGTTATTTCAAAAGTAGCCAGAGTCTAAATAACTTATTTTTTTTGAGTAAATTTGAGAAAAACAAAAAACACGTCGGAATTTTAAGTTTAAACCCCTCCATACCTTTACGTTGAAATTTTAAAAAAAGCACGTGCGATCCATCATTTTAAAGGTGGAAGAAGTCCTTGTTCGTCTATGTTAAAAACATTGGATTTGATGGATGCGTTTATGAGTTGGAGGTAAAAATTGAAAGGTGAAACAAAAAATACTTAATTTTATTTGGATATTATGAAACTTGTAGAAAATACATTAAATTACGTTTTCAAAATGTTGTCCATTATTACCCAAACCATAGTAGGTATTTTGGAACTCTTCGCGAACTTGTTTCTGGACTAATCCACCAACATTCTTGGGTTAACCTATTTTTCAGTTCTAGGAGATCATCAGGAGGAATTTCGTAAACTAGTTTGCAAATGTCTTGTCGGCCATTCTACTGGATATCTTCCAATTCATTTGCCAGGAAATTTTTTATTCAACCATTGTCGCACATTTAATACGTAAAAATTTAATTTTCTAATAGATTGTGATACATTTGTGTGGTCAGGTTTCCTTCAACAAAAATTGACCCAATAATGTCATTTCCAAGTATACCAGCCCACGTATTGACATTTCGAAGATATTCTGTATGATCTTCTCGAAACACGTATTTTATATTTTTCCAACACCTACAATTAATTGTGTTTCTTGACAAATTCGTTTAAAAAAAACTTAATTCGTCGCTGCAAATTATTTTTTTTACCAAGTTTGTGTCATCTTGAATTCTCTAAGACATTAGTTCACAAAACTCCCTTCTGCCCACAAAACAAAGCAACCTTTGAAATGGAGATACCAGGATTCGCAGCAAAATTACCTGGTACTTCCATCTTTGAAACTTTATCAAAAATTCTGCATTTCTCATTAATTTTGTTGCATATGGAACTGGTTTTTTAAATTTTAGTACTAACTTATCAAGTACTGTTGGTCTACATTTTTTCAGGGTGGCTTTTATTGAAATTCGAACAGTTCTATGAGCACAACGATTTTCAGACCCGGAAATACTTTTTTTTATCAAGTACCTATACACAATTTTCAAGCAATTTTTATTTTCAACAATACCTGAACCATTTTCAAGTGTTAAAACTCAAATAATTGATTTGAAATGGATTGTTTTATTATCTAAAAGCCGTATTACATTAGACAATTTCTTGAGCAAGAAATTGAGCAATTTTTGGAACAATCTAAATTGTGTAGTATTTTGATTAGTCCCAACAAGCCCTGTTTGATATTAACACAATTTCTTGTACAATAGATAGTGTGGGATTCTGCGCAGTTTATTGTCATCTGTCATAATTTGAAAGAAACTGTCAGATATCGAGAATTATTTACTGGCAGATAAAGTATCCTTAAAAATATTAAATATGGACATTGAAAGAGAAGTGATAGCAGCAGGTACCATTTGCGCAAATATTGTGTTTAAGAAAGTGTTACAAAGACGACTGAACAGCAGGAAAAAACAACGGAGGCCACGAAAGACATGGCAAGAAAAGTGGCTACAGCGAAGAGAGGAAGGAGGAAAGAGAGGAAATATGTTGCGATCTGAACTTTTAATCGAGGATCGCGATGCATTTAAAAACTATCTTCGTATGGACGACAAATTGCGTAGAAAATTGTGTGAAAAATAGAGCACGTTTTAATATTTTCCAGACAATCTAAAAGCAAGACAATATTTCACACAATTTGCTGTTTGACACTACACAATTTAGATTGTTCCAAAAATTACTCAATTTCTTGCTCAAGAAATTGTCTAATGTAATACGGCTTTTAGGTGATAGTGGAGTGCACATGTTTATCATTGCTAACGTGATTTTAATAAAACTAAACGAATTTCCGAATAAAATTATTTTTTGATATCTATCAATTTTTACCTCCAACTCAAAAACAGTTCCACCAAACCCAATTTTGTTAACTTAGATGAACAAAGATTTTGTCCACCTATAAAATCTTGTATCGCAAGGTAAAGGGTCCTATTTCAAATTTTAAAGTAGGGGTAGCTGGTGGGGAGGGGGTTAAACTTAAAATTCAAACAGTATTGGTTTTGAACGTCTCCTTGGCTATCTAAACTGATGTGGTGTTTGTTTTTCTCAAATTTACACAAAACATAGTTAATTTTTTGTTTTTCCCGGTATATTAAATGGGACCGAACCTTTACTTCACATTTTTTGACTTCGCTGATCATTTTTATCTTTTAGTATTTATTAATAGAAAGTTATTTGATCTTTATCACAAACCAATTTGAGGTATGAATATTTAAGTTTCACTCAATTTTTTTTCAAATAACTTACTGAAAAATAAAATTCTAAAATTCATTTTAGAATTAGCTTTTATTAAAAAATATGTAAAATAGTACTTGGCCAATTAAATGACCTGGTAATATAAATAACCGATGCACAGAAAAAAATCCGGACAACCTGAAATTTTAGTCCCTCTAATATGGTTTTTCGCCTATAGCTTGCTGATTTTCGTTTTTACAAAAAATTATCATCAGATCAAAATTAAAGAGCATAAAATTCTCTACAGGATATACTTCTCAAACTTTTTATATGACATACTATTATTCAGCTAAACAGGTCATGTAGGCCCAAGGATTCTTCATTCATCCTTTCTCCATTATTTTACAACACAACTCATCCACAGAGCATTGATGTTCAGTAGAAGGCCACACTAAGAAATTTTGTGGAGTCCGCAATTCGAACCCACTATTTCCGCACCATAACTCAAACCAGCGATCACACCAAGCCACTGCTTGTGTCATATTTATTTTTATACACATTTCGCTTTTCTCAAAACATTTCTCTCCATGCAACAAATCAATATTGCACGAAGGTCGGTTGTGCTTTTGTTAAGTTATTTCAGGAATATTATGCAGCATAAAAATTTTGAAAAAATATGTTTTGTAGAGAATTTTATCGTCTTTAATTTTAATCTGATGATAACTTTTCGTAAAGTGAAAATAAGCGACGAGCTATATAAACCCTCAATTGGATTGTACGGGACTTTTTTAATTTAAAAACTTATCCTACATAAAAACATTTTTCAAGTTCTATTTAATATAAATTTCTGGTAACTCCTAAAATGATTTTGATATAATTGGCTACAGTTTAAAATGAAAAGTTGTAAAAACAACCAGATAATCTGGCTAGTAAAATAGAAAGGAGAAACAACACAATTAAAACTTACTTAGCAAAAACTTTGCAAGGTATGGCACATTTATCGGAGTCCACCAGGGCCCCAATTTTAAACAAGCAGCACAGAAACATTATGAAAGATATTTCGTGTCCTGTTCCATAATCAATTCTTGTAGAATTTCCAAAACCTTCGATCAAGTAGTACATGATTTCTGGGATTGCACGAAACAGATGTTCCGGTAAGACGGCTTGTAAAAGAGTGAATGATCGCTATAGAAAAGGGTGTAACATACTGGGTCGGTTTAAAGTTTCAACTTACGTCATTTAATTTTTGATACCAGGTACGAAAAGCTTGGTTACCAAAACGTTGTGGCTGTTGTATGGGGGGTGTGTCGTCAATCATTTCGTCCAGTTTCTGCAGCATATCCAGCAGGTTTTGAACAGTTGATGATAACGGAAAGTTGCCAAGCGAATTAGTTTTGCCTTTTATGGCTTCATTTAAGGCGATAATAAAACCGAGGTATTCCTAAAATTTACATTAAATTGAAATTTAGAAGTATCTGTTGGTACTCGACTTTTGAACTCACAAAATAGGCTTCCGATTTTTCCCACAGCCTCATATCTTCCGGCATCTTAACCATTTTAATTGGTACGATATATTCGTGATCCTCGTCCACTGAAAGGACAAAATTAGTAAAAATAGAAGGGTTATAGTAAAATTTGTTACCCATGCAAGTCGAACTGCTACTACAACTACTTTCTTGATCCCCTCGATTTAATAGGGGATGTGTGTGAAACATTTTGCTTTGTCGACTAGTACGATCAAAAAAATTACCACCTTTTGATATTTAACCAAATTCTTTGAAAAATAATTCAATATTTTTTTAAATTTGTCATACTGCACTGCGACGAAGTTTGACGTTTAACTATATTTGTTTTGTTATTAATTCGCCTAAATCGCATTCCGTCTAAAATCATTTTATTATTGGTACAAAACAGTAGCGTAGTCAAAGGGGGTGTTTGAGGTTCGTACACACCCCCTAATTAAAATAAATTTTTGTAAAGGAAAGCTCAAATAAAAATTTGGGATAAGAATTACATATTAAGTATGTTATCCTTTTTTATACTTTACTAGCTGGCACAGTCGGCCTACCGGCCGCCTTTAGCCATCTAGACCGTGTCGGATATGGTTGTTCGGCCTTTGGCCGCACTCCAAGGTACTATCTGGATCGATTCTGGATCGATTTAGGAGGGCAAACCTAGGTTCGCGCGCACTCAGGCCACATATCGGGCCCATTATGCTATGCTACCTCCTTTGCATCAGCGGCCCACCGTCCCTCCTATTCCTCCAGCCATCCCAGACTCAGGACAAACTCGAGTATTTTGGAGGGCAGCATGCCACTAATACTGGCCATGTCAGGCCAGAAGTCGCCTAACATGGATCTTCTCTTTGACGCAAGCGATGGGCACTTGCAAAGTACATGTTCCATTGTTTCGTCTGCTTCGTTGCACCCCCTACACGTTGGGCTATCAACCAGTCCCATTGTGTGTAGATGTATGTTTAACTTACAATGTCCCGTGAGAAAGCCCACGATGGTTCGCAGACTGTCCAGGGACAATTGTATATAATATTTTGCATGCTTACCAGATGGTCCACGTATCGCCGCCCTTGATTATCGGCACCCATCCACATTCAACCACCTTTCTGCATGCAATCTATGAGTTTCCTCCTTTATGATTGTATCCAAGGTTTTGATGCTCGGCGTAATAAAAGGCTCAGGACCACATGGTGGGTTATCCGAGCCCCAGTCTCCCCAATTCATCAGCCCTCTCGTTACCCTCATTTCCATCATGTCCTTTTACCCAATTGAGAGTTAGGACATTGTGTGTTGATATCACTTCCAATGCCTAAATGCATTGAAGCACCAGGCCCGAGCCGATCCTATGCCGATCAAGTGCCATAAGAGCAGCCCTACTGTCTGTAAATATCTTGATTGTTTTGCCCCGAATATTCATTTCTTGGGCTATTTCTGCGCAGTGAAGTATGCCCATAATTTCCGTTTGGAAGACAGAGGCACATCTACCCAGCGATAGTTTTATATCAAGCTGCAGTTCCGAGGAGAAGACCCCCGCACCTGAGCCTGTATTTGTTTTGGAGCCATCTGTGTACAGACATATGTCTGCA
Organism: Podabrus alpinus; assembly: GCA_932274525.1. Classification (NCBI taxonomy): domain Eukaryota; kingdom Metazoa; phylum Arthropoda; class Insecta; order Coleoptera; family Cantharidae; genus Podabrus; species Podabrus alpinus. The sequence goes on from OW026451.1 coordinate 5,923,377, forward strand.
TCGTCGGTTCCTGTCGTGTTTAGCAGGATGTTAAAACCTCTGCTAAACACATATTTAGGAGGTATTCTGTCGGCATCAAGACCCAAAAGAGGCAGCCTATTCAGGCAGTCCTTCAGAATCCGCGTGTGCCCACCAGTTCCCTGCCTATAGGTCCATAGGCCCCATGCCCGCATTCTAAGAGCAGCTCTCACCGCCTGCTCCTCCACATGGAGATCCAGCGGAGGAAGGCAGAGGAGAGTCTCCAAGGCCGCAGTAGGTGCCGTTCGCATCACTCCCGTTATAGCCAGGCACACAGCCCTTTGTAGCCGATGAAGGGAGGATGCTGCTGTTACCAGTTTAGTTCTGGGCCACCAAACTAGTGCGCCATAGCATAGCATGGGCCTTATAACGGCAGTGTACAGCCAAAGGGCAATCTTAGGGGAGAAACCCCAAGATCTTCCCATCGCCCTGCGGCACTGCCACAAGGCCATGCCCGCTTTCGTAGTCTTAAAGTTGTCATGTTTACCCCAATTTAGCGTCCTGTCCAGTATTATACCCAGATACTTGACCTCAGTTGCTATTTTAAGAGGGGTTCCTCTTAAACTAGGCATTACCATGTGCCTTAGTTTCCTTTTCCTGGTGAACAGAACAAGCTCAGTTTTGGCCGGGTTAACCGAGAGAGATTGCTCCGCACACCATTTCTCTACAATTCTAAGAGCGTCCTGCATCAGTTCACACAGGACATTCTCGAATTTCCCATTGAGCAGTATGGTTATATCATCTGCATAACCTATGGTATAATAACCTTTCCTGTTGAGGCGTCGTAAAAGGCTGTGTACCACAAAATCCCACAAAAGTGGGGAGAGTACACCTCCCTGCGGGCAGCCTTTGGTAACAACACCTTTAATATTTGCATCTCCTACTCCAATCGCAACCGCCTTGCCGCTCAGAATGGAGCTAATCCATCTCACGATGGTGCCGGGCACATTGTGGGTTTGTAGGGATGCGCTAATACTTTCGAAGGTGGCATTATCAAATGCCCCTTCGATATCTATAAACGCTCCTAGGGTAGATTCCTGGATCTGTAGCGATTTCTCGATACATACCACAACTTTATGAAGTGCGGACTCCGTGGATCTCCCCGGAATGTATGCATGTTGATTCTGATGTAGTGGGTTATACACCAACACTTTATCACGAATTTCTCTATCACACAGTCTTTCCAGTGTCTTCAAGAAGAAGGTGGTAAGACTTATTGGCCTGAAAGATTTAGCCAGGGAGTAATTACTGCGACCTGGCTTGGGTATAAATATCACCTTGACCTTTCGCCATTCCTTGGGTGTATAGGCATGCGCAAATCCTTGTACACTTTCACCAGGGGACAGAGTATGTGGTCCAGGCCCAATTGAAGTAGGGCTGGATACACTCCATCAAGCCCCTGCGATTTGTAAGGACTAAAGGATCTAATGGCCCATTTCGTTTTGATTGGATTTACAATCTGATTTGCAGTTTCCCAATCCGTCTCGGTCGGTGTCCGAGCTGTATGCTCAGTCCATACGTAATTCAAGACGGTTTTGCTATCAGGAAAATGTGTTTTTAGCAGTACTTCAGCAGTCTCCTCGAGGCTCTCCGTATAGGAGCCGTCCTCGCGGAGGATCGTGCCAGGCTGCTGATTTGGGTCTTTGGAGAGGATCTTCCTCAGCCTGGCAGCATCCTTTATAAAGTAGCCTATGTTTTTCGTAGCGTTGTAAATAACTTCTACACCAAATTTGGTTAAGATTGCTCAAATAGAAACGTAAAGCACGTGCACGCGTATTTGCATTGTCGATCGGTTGACAGTTTGACAGCATTCATTATTGTTTTTTAAGTTGATTTTGAGTAGCCTGCCTTTCTTTAAGGAATCTCGATAATCCATTCATGCGCGTCCCTATGGGACGCGCATGAATGGATTATCGAGATTCCTTAAAGAAAGGCAGGCTACTCAAAATAAACTTTCCTTCCCTTTGCGAATTTTTGCACTATTTCAATACAAAAACATGCGCAGGGACCTACGTAATAACTGGACCAAATTTGGTTCCGATCGGTCAAACGGTTTAGGAGTCTATAGGGAACATACATACACACATACATCCATTTTTATATATATAGATTAGTTGTCTAAGAGTAAAAAAATTGTCAAATTTTTTGTTCTCAAAACAGTGAATCTTTATAATTTATTATAATTTAAAAAAATGTGAAAAATACGAGGAAGAGGTAAATTAAAATTGTTTTTAAATCTATTTATTGAGGCCGAAACGCGTCACAATTAAATATTTTATCTACGACAAAAGTGCGTTACGTTAATATTACTTTTATGTAAAATTTACAAATAATCATCCAGAACTTTTACAAAAATATTATAAAATTATTCTAATTACTTTAATTATTTTTTTGAATGTGGTTAAAATTTACATTACATTTAAAAAGAAGTTAAAACTAGTAAGTTTCGGAAAAACTACTTTAAACTCAAGTTAATAATAAAATTATTTAAGATGAACTTTGTTACAAGAAAGGTTACAAAATGATGTAAGTAGAGACGACAAAGGTGTCTATTTTTAAATAAATTTAAAATAATATAAATAAATTCGCAATAAAAAAAATAATGGCGACTACAATTTTTTAAACAGGAAACAAAATTTTAACAAATAATACTACGATGATTAATTTATATGCAAATTTCTTGAATATAAATTAGTCAAAAGTATTGATTTTGAATCAATTATTAACTAATTCACTAAAATAAGAGGAAACAAAGGAAATTTATGCATAAAATGCAAAATTCGTTTCCTACTTTACTTTTTAAACATTTGATTCAAAAATTTTCTTAAGATTTGGTTAATTTTTCTTTTAATTTTTAGCAACAATCGAAAGAACCTTCTTGATTTTTAAATTTTTATCCTGAAGGATAAAAAATAATGATATCATTTTTGTTTTCATATCATTATTTTTCAGGAAGTTATTTTACAGTGAGCTCGTAAAGTTTGGAACAAATTCGATAAAAAATTTTAGAGGGATTTTCTTCTCTGAAAATTTTTAGAAATTTCACTTTTCTGCCATTGATATATTTTTATCGTGTTTTGTTTTACGTAAATGTTTTTAAATTGCAACCATTATTTTTCTTGACAAATTTGGAAAGAGCACAATTTTCTGATTATGAAATATAAAAAAACCAGATCTTGAAGAGAAAACTTTTCCATGTAATCAGTCCTAAAGTTACAAAAAAAAACATTAAACAATTACTTTTTTTAAATTTTAATTTAATGAAAACAATAATTATGAAGGTTTTTGAAAAAAATTATGTAAAGAAGAAAATCAAATTAAATGTTCGGAGTGAGCACCGCTCACTTCTTGGTAATATCACATCTGCCACTGAAACTCCTGTAATTGCAAAGTTTATAAGTTTTTGTGGAAACTGGCTATGAGTTTCCATTTTCCAGTTAGGGTCTACATGGGTCCAATATTTATTTAACTGTGCTCTCAAGATCAAAGGTAGCTTCATCATAAAAAATTATATTATTTTGGAATCCATCATTAGCATCCTGGCATTGCAACATGGTTTCACAAACTGTAACCTACGGTCAGGATCATCTAAGTTTAATTCTTGAAGCAGGACGAATTTATGTGGATGCCACTGCCTCAATTTAAAATATTTTATAATGGTGCTCTAAACTATCGCGTTATTTGACGGGTGGATAAATGGAGATTTTCCTGAAATATTTAGCTGAAAATCTTTTTGAACTGATGGACGACCCGATCTAGGATGATCTCTCATATGATCCGCTAGCAAGAAAATTTTGCTCTATTTTGCCAACAGTGGCATGCGTAATTGGTTGCCTCTCAGACAAGCGAAGAACCATTTTAAAATAGTTCAAAAAATACAAATGAATTTTAAATACAATTTAGGCAACGATTAATAATCAAAATACCAGACCACAGATTACAAAGTTTTATGTACTGTCAAACCGTATTAGTTTTTCCAGCACCTTCTTGATGAATAAATAATTGATATATTATGTACCTACTCTAATAATTTTATCATGCATTTTTGAAACTTTTGGACTAATCTCGAAAACTTTTCTCTTCAAGGTTACAGTTTTTTTTTACATTTTCATACTCAGAAAATTGTGCTCTATCCAATTCCGGACGGTAAAATAAGGGTTACAATTTCAAAAACATTTACGATAACGTCATAGCTCAAAAAGAAAACACGATAATGGCAGAAAAATAAAAAATAATAGCAAATCAAATTTTTATTCATAAAATTCTCTTCGTCCATGTACAATCGTTAAATTTATTATTTTATTTTTCTAAAAGAAATTCTCCAATTTTTGTTTTGTTTTCTGATCCGATGAGTTAAGGCCATAAGATATTTCTATCTGAAACTCTTCCAAGATATAAAGTTCATTGCAAATATCCATACTTCAGTAGATTACTTGTTTTTATTTTGTAATTCTTCATATTTTAAATTTTTGTTTACATTAAGTTTTAATATTTTAATCATATCAATACTTTTCTTATTCTTTAGAATTTTGTGCTTCTTTTTGCTTCTGTTCACTCCAAACCATTGCTTTGATTTTTCTTTCATAGCGTAACTGATAACAATTTTTAAATGGGAGATATCTTTTATCCTTTTAGGCCCAGTTGTTCAGTTTCGGGTTATCTTTTAACCTGAATTATTTTCCATGGAAATAATTCTTGAAACAATCATTTCTATGGAAAATAACCCAGGTTAAAAGATAACCCGAAACTGAACAACTGGGCCTTTAGTCGTATGCTGTGGATTTTTAATATGTGCTCCAAATCATTTTTATTTTTATAAGTCACTTCCAATATTCTCTGTTCACCTTCAATTTTAATATTGTCAAGAAATGTGCACCTTGCACTTATTTGATACGGAATTTCATCAATATCCAGTTATATTACTTTCTTCCCGCATCTTTTTTATATTTACATCCAATTTTTCTATTTTCAGATTGAATCTCTTTTAGGTTTTTCCCTTTGCTTTTTCTAATTTCAAAATACTTACGTTTATTTCTGTTTAATTCAATTTTGTTTTAATTATTTCCATATTTTGTTTGTTTGTCCATTGCCTTAGTTCTGCTCCGGGTGCTTGAGAACTAAAAACAACTCAAAAGAAAACACAAAATTCCACATTCTTTTCATAATGCCACACTTGCAAATACAATACACTAAAAATGTTACCTCGACCTTCAATTTTTAATTTAAATTCTTCAACTTTAAAATTTTAAATACAACATTTCAAATTAAATGTCGCAAAGTCCCACTTGGAATCTCCAATAAATAGATGCTGTGACACTCAGCTAAAATTTAACTCTAATTTCCGTGATATAGGCGTGGATGCAATTGGTGCTGGAGAATTCATCCAAAGTGAGACCCCATTTAAAATTAACGAACTTGAGCAATTTACGCTCCACTGGTTCCAATTTACCAATATTAGGCCCAGTTGTTCAGTATTAGGCTCTTATATCTTTGGTATTAGGTTATCTTTTAACCTGAATTATTTTCCATGGAAACAATTTATAAAACATCATTTCTATGGAAAATAACCCAGGTTAAAAGATAACACGAAACTGAACAACTGAGCCTAAGTTTGATAAAAGGGAAACCAGACACATGAGGATGAGGCGTATTTTAACTGGAATCGAACAAGCGAGACGTAGAGCAATTTAATAGTGTTGACTGATGTCATCACGATTGCCATTCTTAAAAATAGGTGTTAAGAAGCTATTTATTCAAATATTAAGGGATCTTATCTTCAATTATTACAAAATACTTCGTCAAAATTTAATACTTTTCGCAACTCATGTCTACCTCGTTGCATGGTCCTGCCGTGAGTGCTCACCTTCTATTCTATACAAATTTTACAAAATTCAATTCAAAACAATTTAAAACAAAAATCAAAAATATCATGGCAATATATTTGAGAGAGTGAGTTTCACGAAAAACTGATTTGAGTCAAACTATTTTATTGATTTAGATTAGAATATCACTTGTGCTACCACTGTGTAGTTAGTGGAATTAATACTGATTTAATGCATAAATTCTTGAATCCATATTTTTTGTGCTATTAAATAATAAAATTTAGATAGGAAGAGTTTTGGTGGAAAATGACAGATAATATTAGTTTTGGAAACAATTCTAATGGATAAGTACAATTTTGGAACTACAACTAAAAATAAGCAGAACTTAAAATTTTTTTATTACAAAATTGCAAATAAAAAATAACAACTTCTTTAAAAAAAATAGCAAATAAAAATATAATTTGGATCAAATGATTAAAAAATCACCTTTTTCGGGTGATTCTTTCAGCTCTTCATCTTCTTCAACATCTTGTGGAACTGTTGCTAGATAATCTAATCCATCCTGTTCTTTCCAGTTGTTTCTAAAACGATGCTTCAACAGTTTGTCAACATCTTGCAGTTATTCAGTTTTCACTGGAACTTGGGATGAAAGCTCCTTTAATTCTAAACGCAAATTTTTTTTGCGTTTTGTAAGAAACGGTTTGAAGGTTCCCAAGTCATTGTTATAGGCAGTTTCACCTTTCATCAGTGTAAATAACAAGAAAATGAAATTATTTTACTTAAACCCTTTAGTTTGGTATCGGAAAAGAACACCTAAGTTTTCACATCAAGCTCAGACAAAGACGAAAACTTAGAGGCTCATTTCTGATGCAGAACTAAAGAATGTAAACAAAAAAAAATCGCACTTCCGAGTTATTTCCACACAGACCCGTTTTCGTGACGCAATAACTGGACTATAATTACGTAACGTTCAAAAATTTTAGTCCAGGATCAAAAATTTGCATATAAATATTATTATAGTCATTGCCACGAAAGTTGACATCTCGTCATAAAAGCATAATCGTCTGAACTAAGCCAATACTCCCTAGTCAAATGAAGTGTATTTTAAAATAAGAATATATTGGTTATCTTTTTTTTTTAATTTTCTTTCTCACTTTCCTTTTAGTTTAACAAATTTGAACTTGTCACCTGTCAAACCAAATATAGGTTATGCTGAAAGGAAACTTTTATGTTTTTATTGTCGCTTACCAAATTTATTTATTTATTAAGCAATAGTTATGAACAAATTCAAAATAAGACACAGCATAAGTATAGGTATACAGCACCTGTGCAATGCAAAAGCAAAACAATGAATGGCAAAAATTGCGATTTTGAGATTTTTGTACCGTTGCGTTGATAATTTCTTTGTCAATCTGTTCAGAGCTTTACTCAAAACTAACTTTTGGCAATTACATTGTTTTGCCTTTTCACACAGACCTGAAGAAAAACAAAATTGTGTAACACCCCACGGCGTTAAAGAGTTGAATTAATTGAAATTTTTCGGATTAACTGCCACCACATCGAAAATTTTTGGTTACTTTACCTGAAACCTGAGCTTTACGATGAACACTCAATTTGGGAATACGTAGCGCTGACCATGATCGAATTTCGGAAGTCGTAGGATGATTAAGATTAAACAACGTCTTAATAGGGAAGATGCATACATTTTTTTTATAGCGTAGTTGGATCAAAAATAACTAAATATACTAATTAATGCTATTTAATTTATTTATTTTCGTTTTGATAATAATTTAAAAAATATTTAAAAATCCGTCAATTTGAATTGAAGGAAACGCCCGCGCAATTTGCCACAGAACGTGTGACGTCACAGTTTAATTTTACATTCATTTATATTATTTTTCTGTGGTTTTGTGCTTTGAAAGTTGAAGTTTGTTAGTGTTAAAAGCTGTTATTTATCATAATTAAATCAATTAAAAACAAGAAAGTTAAAAAAGTACTCCAAACGAGTATAGTAAACATGAAAGTGAGGTTATTGTTATTGTACCGGTGACTTCGTTGCGTTTAAGGTCACATGATTTATTTTAAATTATTATTGAATTTTAAAATGGATTATTTATAACAATATATGTTACCGATAATGTGGATAATGCAGTAAAAGTAAATAATTACTAGGGACTGCAGACATTTACTGGACTACTTAGGAAAAGTAGATAATTTACTTTTGATTCACAAAAAAGATCAACTCTTACTAGTGAGAGTCTACAACACCTAGCGAATGTATACTATTCCTACAAGAGGTCAGGAATAGTAGATTTTAGGGGTTTTAGTAGAATTTTAGGGGTGTGCATTCGAAAAGGAGGGTAATCCATCGTCAAATCCTACTCCTACGGGGCGCCGCTGCGCTCCGCTCCGCTCTGCACCCCTACGGAGCGGATTTGACTCTGGTTACTAGGCTAAACATACGAGAAGGCGCCATCCATCAAGAACACCGGGATCTATGCAACCGGAATGCGAGAGACCCTCGAAATAGCATTAAAAAGTATAGTTGCGGTATGGGGCAGTAAAAATATCACATTATGGGATTAGGTTTACATATTATTCCACATTTCCTAAACGGTATCAGTGACTGTATACATTCGCTAGTGAAAGTGTTTTTTTATGTTATTGTAAACTTTCACTGCCCATATTAGTGAGAGTATACCTTCACTAGAAATTGTATATATTTCCTAACAATCCACATTATCGGTGACATATACAATAAATAGAAGTTATTTTTGCTGATTTGATATTTAATATATAGGATTAATCGGAAAATACTGTTTTAACTAAAATTTTTTTTTCATGCATGTTCCCCATTATTTCAACAATAAAAAAAAAGAATCGCTCTAATTTAATTATTTATTAATTATCAAACAAAAATAATTAATGTTTTGGACATAAAAATTGTACATATTAATTAGCATTAATTAGCAATAAATAATAATTTTACAACAAAATTTCTCGTATAAAAAAGGTGGAGAATTTAATTCTCTACAAATTTGGTTCTCACCATTTTTAGCGAGAAATGCAAAATACTCCTGCAAATTACAAAACACTTTTTATACTCCGTAATGACTTTTTACCAACACACGTGTTTTATTCATAAATTAACCTTTTAACACTTTTCAGATATCTACCACCGAATTCGGATCATTAGATTATTAACTTTTACACGGAACCCGTAATTTATACGTCCGTTCTTCGAATCACCCTTTTTGGGTTCAAAATAATTTAATAAATTTAAAATCAACTGTTGCGATTGAGATTTTAATGTTCTTCCACGTACAGAACTAGACATTTCGAGAGTTCTGAAAAGAACTAATTTTGTATTTTGACTAATTTTGACAAGCTTAAATCCACAAACCGAAAACTTAAACCACGAAAACTCCAAACTTCAAAAATACTAAAAGTGACAGAAATTTTATATAAATTACTACGCGAATCAAATTCTTTTTCGGGTACTAGTTACGACATGCTATGAATATATCTGTCTTTTACTATCGTCTAACAAACGCAACAGCGTATGTCGTTACTGGAAACACGTGCAATATATTTTCGTGCTTTGTCATATCAATACAAAATGACTGGTAATGCTCATAAGCAATACGTCGTTGCTATATTCAGTCAATCTATGACGAGACGTCTTCTTTCATGGCAATGACTGATCTATATATCACTTTTTCGATCAAAACCTGACAACTGAAAACAAAATTCGGCATTCATATTTGACAGCAATGTAATGCTTTTTACAAAACCAAATTTCATGTTTTCTTAGTACATGTCTGCGCCATTTGCACGTTTGTTTCAGAATGCCCAGAAGCATTGGAATTCGATCTCATTAGGATGGCGCTCATATGGTCGAAATTCATATCAAATATTTAAATCTCCATATTTATACATACATGGTCGTAAGCACGAGCGATTTTATTGTAATATGTGGACCTGTCGAATTCTCCCAAGCATTGCTTTGTTATCAAAAACCATCGATAGTACCGTATCCAACTTAGACATCGAAGACAACATAACTCATTTACTAACTTTAGCGAGAATTGCGTTAGAAAAAGGTGATTCCGAAAGAGCCGAAGCGATATTACAGATGGGACTTAAAATTTCCGAAGATCACAAAGTTTACATTGGAATACCATACATCTACGATGTCTTAACTAGCATTGCACTTGCGAAAGGCGAAATAGACAAAGCCGAAAAGTTATTAATGGATGCTGTAGAAAAAATGATTAATATTGGAATGCCCGAAAATAACCACCACATTGTCGATTTTAAACTACGTTTATCCCGAATTTATAGTAGTTTTAGGGATAACAAGATGGCCGAAATTGGATTTAAAACTTGTTTGGACGCCCAAAAAAATAAAATTATAAGTGGTGATAACAGTACAAAAACTGGAATGCTTTACGTCAACGTGTTATTTTGGTACGGAGTTCACATGATAAGGAACGAACATTTTGGAGAAGCAAAGAAGATGCTCGATACGGCTTACAACTATTCCATAAAAATTAAAGGACTTTCGCCTTACCAGGAGATGGTAATTTTGTACACGTTAGGAGATCTAAATACGGAATTGGGGCACTACGATATTGCGCTACAGAATATGCTGAACGCTGTACTTTTGGGAAAAGGTATTAGCAGTGCGGATTTACCTCGATGTTATGTCAAACTTGCGAAAATCTACTCAAAAATGGGAGTGTACGACCAAGCTGAAGCTTCAGCTTTAGAAGCTGCAAAATTAGCCAAGCTATTTAATTATCCTGATATAATTTTGGAAGCCCACATGTTAATGGACGAAATCAAAAGAGCGAGTGTATATTTTATTTTAGACTCTTATTTTAATAAATTTATTTACTTTTAGGTTAACAATTATGCTTGAGAGGGTTCCAATAAGATTATCGGTCTTCACAGAAGAAAGAAATCTGCTTACGTGGTTATGTCCAAATTTATTAATGAGTTTTTTATATTTTTTATTTTTGTGAGAAGTAATATCTAAATAAAATAAAAACTTGTAGGACTGGTCCTGTTTTTATCTTTATACCCGTGAATTTAATAGTTATATTATCGGCGTAACCTTTTGTTGAATTTAATAGATAATGAGAGGATATATAAAAAGAATAGCAAAAAATAAATATACGACATTTGTTAAATGTAAGAAAAGTTCCACTAGAGTTACGATGATGGGTATATTTCTAAATGTGAGAAGAGGACACCCGAAAAGTAGACTTGAAGGGGTTTGGGGGTCATGGTGCAGATCAGGAAAAAATGGAGAACTGCTAGGCAATAAGCCTTAGGCCAAATAATGACCTGTGCGGTTTGCAGTTAATACCAGAAAGTAGAAGACATAAAGTTTATATTTTTTCTTATAATTTACAATTTTTACAAATTATTAGTATACATGTGTACACAATAGCTACGCATAAAAATAGATATTTCAAGTAATTGAGTTTACACAAAATGTTTAAACATATTTTCTGGTCATGATATCTTACCTTTTTGGTTAATGGAATACCATTTGAAATGTTCTTTATTATTTCTACATTACATTGCATAAACGTTTATCTGTTACAGGAAGCTAATACATTTTAATTTGACAAATTCGAAATTTACACTTAACATTGGAATGACTACGTTTACACGGAATGTTCTTTTCCCAAATCATTATAACCGACACGATATAGGTCAAGTTAGAGAGCTGCATGGGTAACTTTTCAGTTTTTGGCCCACATACCGGGCCAAGCCTGTCTAATAAACTTTGCCGAATCCATAATCTCACCGGTCCACAATTTTAGATTACGGCCATGGATTTAATTCCTAGGCCCAGTCCCAGTTAGGATTACACGTTAAACTATGTATCCCATTACTACTTTAAAGTCAGTACTACTCACTTTCATTATAGGAAGCAAAAATCATGGTCCCAATGTATGTAAATAATCGTTATGAGCAATTCAAACCTGACGTTATGTGGATTAAGTCAAGGATCAGGGATAAATGTTCCAAAAAAGTCTATTAAACATGTGAATCGTAAAAAAATGTACCCAAACCTGTGGGTTGGACATCCGACAGCTCTCCAGGTTAAGCAACCTGACCTAAGCGCTTGACCAACTTTTGTATTTGGAAGGACGAAATCTATCACTCGTTTCCCATTAATCTATGCTGTAAACGTAGCCAATATTTGGATAATATATTTTTAGATAAACTCATTTGTTATGCAATAAAAGAAACCATATTTTGGGCATTTATTTTAAAAAATATATCTCGTCAAAAAGTGTTCTCTCTAATTTTTATGGTCCTCGCAATAAATTCAAACTAGAAAGAATATTTCAGTTTTTACTCCTCTTGAAAAATTAATCAACTAACTTTTGACTAACTGTTCTCTAATCTTTGATATTATATTAAGCGTATTTCATTTTTTTCTAGACAGTTTCAAATTTCAGTTCTTAAACGTTCCCCTTGACTTCGGCTAACGGCAACCACTGAGCGGTCGCAGTTTTGCTATGAAACATATCGGCAAAAAATTCTTTTTCGTGTCTCTTACATTCTGGAGTTTGCCCAACTCGTGCTTTTCCCAAAATTTCACTGGCACCTAATAAACTGTCGTGCATAACACAAAATTCTATTATGCATTTTCTTAACGTATTTTTTCCGATGTCGAAAGTTAACGCTTCGTTAAATACAGGGTTTACTGTATTGCGATGAACTCCTGTTTTCCTCTTTTTCAGTTTCTTACTTCCTTGATTTATGGTTACTTTCACGTATGGATCTGCAACAAAAATTTGGCTATAAAATATCGAAAATTAAGCAACGTGGGTTCAAATCTCGGTACTTTAATAATTAAGGATTTGGCTTTCTAAACTATGACAGGGGTTATCGAACATTTCATTGATATAAATTAATCTTGCACCAATTAAGAATGCAATTAGATTGTGCAATATTTTACACATTACATAAGATGTACAAAATTTGTAGCGTTCTGATTTAGAAAACCGAATGCAATATTGTGAAGATAATTATTATTACGGCATGACGAAAATGTTCAGATTAAACCATACAAAAATACGTTTAAATAAATTGAAGGAGGTAATTATTTAATAATTAAACTATGTTTCATAACATTTAAAATTAATAAACAAGGGTTACGAGCTTCAAATTTACATTAATGGAAATAATCAGATTTTAGTCGTAGATCCGAATAATAAATTAAAATTTGATTGTCCTTGTTCAGCAATGAAAAAAAAGTGTGAAAATCCAGCACTATATAAAAATCAAGTTTAGTCAGTAATCATATCATTGTTAAATCTTAGTTCATCTCAGTTACGTACACTTCGATTAATTACAACAAAATGAAGCTTTTGGTGTTGGCCCTTTGTATTTCGATACAAATTTTATCGTCGTATTCGAAAGTACTACGTAAGTATAAATAAAAAAATTTTAATTTAATGGGGGTTTAATTTTTTATTTTTTAGTTAATTATTAAATAAATTAGGTTAAAAATGAAATGATATGATGAAAAAAAAACAAATATGATTATGAATTTTCTTTTATAAAGGATTATTCATCACCTTATCAATTTCGTCTGCTTTGCACCATTTTTGTAATCTCTTACACAATCATAATTTCGATAGGGCAGGTTGTAGAGGAGGCCCAAAGATTTATTTATCGTGATTATAGGTGGTTTACTAAATTTCATTAATTAAAAATTGATTAACAAATAATATGGCCTTCCATTCTTCGTTAAATATTACTGTAAAGAATCCTTGACATTGCTCATGACTTGATGTTATATTTATCGGAAATATTATTTATAATTTTATTCTCAACATTTTTTTTCAAGCCCTTAAATTGTACGAAGTTTGTTACTATGTACAAACTTATTGTCTAGACCAGGGGTGGGCAACCTTTTGTATAACAGGGGCCAGAATAATATTTACGTTTCGTCCGCGGGCCTTAGTATAGTTAATGGACACATTTTTGTTACTTGTATTTTTTTCTGAAAATATAAAAACAATAATATTTATAACAAAGTTAATTAAGTACTATATTTATTTCTCTTATCATTTATAACAAATTACAAAGAAAAAAATTCGCAAAGGATAGGAAAGTTGATTTTGAGTAGCCTGCCTTCCTTTAAGGAATCTCGATAATCCATTCATGTGCGTCCCTATGGGACGCGCATGAATGGATTATCGAGATTCCTTAAAGGAAGGCAGGCTACTCAAAATCAACTTTAAAAACAATAATGAATGCTGTCAAGCTGTCAAGCTGTCAACCGATCGACAATGCAAATACGCGTGCACGTGCTTTACGTTTCTATTTGACCAATCTTAACCAAATTTGGTGTAGAAGTTACGATATTTACAACGCTACGAAAAACATAGGCTACTTTAGAACCTTGTAGTGAGGCCGAAGGCCGAACAACCACATCCGACACGGTCTAGATGGCTAAAGGCGGCCGGTAGGCCGACTGTGCCACATAGTTATTTTAATAATATACGCGAAAACTTAATTCGCGTTAAAGGGAATTTTGCTTCGCGTATAAAAAATTCAGGTATCAAAATGCAATTCGCGTTATTCTGAATTCGCGTACATCGAACTCGCGTACATGGAGGGTCTAGTGTACTTTTCAATTTACTTTTTACAATACTTTTTAATTTAATTTAAATAAGACGAATTATATCGAAAATTAAACTGTAGATCTCTCCTTTTTCCTTATGTTACGTTAGGTACTAACCTAATGCTTTTCTTTAAAATTTTTGTTTTTGAAAATATATATTTATTATTTTTTCTAAAGATCTCGCGGGCCGATTAGAACTTTACGAGGACCGGAGTTGGCCCGCGGGCCGGAGGTTGCCCACCGTTGGTCTAGACTTAGATAACAAAGTAAATATTTTCTTTTAACTTTTCTACTTCCTATTGTAAGTTTGTAACTTCCCATTGTAAATAAAATAAGCGCCTTTTAAAAAATATGACTTTTAAATATGATAAGAAGCACCTCAAATTTATTGGACAATCTTTAGATACGTATTTGAATGTTACCTTAGGACTCTAAACGCTGTCAAATTTAAGTCGATTTTTCTATGTCTTATGGTCCGAAAAATGTTGGAACTACAAGTTATTTGAAATCCTAGAGAAGGATTTTTCGCTTATAAAATAACTACTGCTGTTCTGGAATGGACGATGTTAAAAATTGTATGTCCCTATGTTCATTACACATTTACAACACGAGTTGAGCACAGGCAGGGAAGACCGGAACTATTTATGTAAAAAACCAAATCCAAATTTAACTTACATGTAATAATTGTTTAAATATAAATTTCGACGACGTCGTTTCACCCTCCATTAGAGCTTATCAAGCAACCGTATATTTTTCTCGTGACTCCAGAATAATTATTCTTTGACTTTTTAAATATTGTGGTTGCTTGATAAACCCCAAGAAGGGTGAAACGATATCGTCGCAATTTATATTTAAGCAATTATTGCATGTCTTTAACTTGGTTATTAAAAAAATATAAAATTTTTTCGACAAGTGATAAATCAATATTATGTCTACATAAGATTTATTCAAGGTTAATAAATAATTTTTTCCTCAAGAAGAAATTTGTTATTTGAAATAAAAATAGAATTTTATATGATATAGATATACCTACATAATAATTTATATTTATTATTTTGAATAAATTTGATATGCTATTTTCACATGGCAGTTATAACAATTTAAGTTCACTTATTGCTTTAATGTTCCGGTAAATTACATAATAAATTAAAACCGACAGCTCAAGATGAATTTTTAATTTCAACAAAAATTTAAAAACACTTTTTTCTTATTATTTCAGCCAAGAACTTTCCCGAATTTTGCTCCAAGAACGATCCAGAATACAACGAATGCATGAAAAATGCTTTCCGGAAAATGGGTCCTTATTTCTTAAAAGGAATCAAGGCTATAGATTTTCCAAAACTACACCCCTTGACAATTCCTTCATTTCTAATTAACAGAGAGTTGAATGGTTTTGTAAAAGTTAAGGGCGAAATGAAAAACATTCAGGTTTATGGTTTCGACTTGGTGGAACTTACAAAATTCGAGTATGAAGTTGACCAAAGTTGCGTACTGTGATAAAATTGTACTTTTATTCCAGATTTGATCCAAGCACGTTAAGAGGAGTTCTTGGTGTACACATTCCAAACTTTGATTTTAAATTGGAATATGACGCAACCGGTATCATTGGCGAATTATCTATCCAAAACGCAGGATTTGTCTCGGGCAATGTGTGTAAGTAATTTTTATATATTTTATTTCATTGGTATTTTATTGACCAAAGGCATTTACCTCATTAACAACCTTGAGAGTAGGAAAACCAATTTAACGAGACAAATAAATAAGATCTCATCATTTACTTAACCAAACGAGTTGAAAAAGTAAATCGACTGCAAAAATTTATAGAATAATTAATACACAAGATATAGTTTAGATTTTTTCTTCAAAAGTGATCCGCGCTCACACTAAAAGATCCACTTAAAAATAATTAAGGAAACATACATAAATATACATAATGTTAAGATCCTTTATTTCTTTTTTTGTTCATTTTAAAATGGTCCCTCCGGTTTCCATTAATTTTATGTTAGGTTGGTATAATATAGCAATAAATTAAACTTTAAAAATTAACTAGTTAATAAAACAACCAATCATAATTACTTTCTTCTGCTATTTGAATTGGCTTATATTTATTTCCAGCTCTCTATACATTAGGCAAAAATATGGAAACTTCTATCTGTGATATAAATTATTATTTTCATTGGCTACCCTCAAATATAAAGTCAAAATATTCCATTATGATGATTCTCATTCGTTCAAAAACCAATGTTTCTCATGGACCATTTTGTGGTCCGGTTTTATTTTCGCAAATATAAAACTACTTAACTTTTTTATTTACTTTTTGCTGTTAATGCATTAATTACCGCAAATTGAAGGTTTTCAAGTTTTAAAGTGGTTTGCGCTGTTTTATAATTCCATATTTTCAACCTGGTTGCACACATGAAATTACAAATAAACATCAATAATTATAATACAATAAGTAGTAACAATAATTATTATGTTACAAAAAGTTACAAATAAAATTTAATTATGCACCTATTAATAATTCAAAGTTTAGCATTCAAAAAACGAATAAATAACAAACATGATCTTCTAACTACATAAGTACGTTTCCTGCCCAATTAATTAAACCCAGACTTTAACCGATGATGAATTAAACCATAATTAAATTCAATTATATAATAATTTTTTAAAATTATTCTTCTAGCCGACATTGACTTAGAATTCCATATAAAAATGAAGAAAGTCGACAGGGTTGGAGTAGAATATTTAACTCTTACCAATGTAGAAGCCAAAGGATCAGTTCAAGCTGCACATATAAAAATGATTGCCAAAAATCCTGCAGAACAACCTAACGGTAAAATAAACTTGAAAAATTTATGTTATTTAGCTAACCGCAAATAATTTTTATTTTAGCTAACTTCATCTCGGAAGTTTTCAATGAAAACGCTAAAGATATATTCGAAATTGTGGATCCAATATTCGAAGAGAGTCTTGAAGAATATTATGGAGAATTTTTCGAGAAGTTTTTGGCTTCTGTACCAGCAGATGAACTTCTTCCAGAATAATAAAATAATGTTATTCCAATTTAGATTTAAAAAATAAACTAACATAATCTCGTATATCAAATAGATTTTGTGCAAGTGGCATTACAAGCACTTAAGCTGTTCATGAGACAAATTTAATAATTTCCAAACCAAATTCAAATTAACAAATCCAGTGACTTGGTGGAACCCCTAGCTAGTATTTCGTGTTCTAGCGAAGGACGCTGTGATTCCAAGTCAATAAAAGCCAAATATACGATTTTATTTTAATTTCATGAAGAACTGCAGCTTATGACCAGTTTGCGATGAACTTGACTGCACAAACTATTTTTTTATTTGGTTGACAATCTAGAGGGTAATTTTTACAAAAATCGATACCTAATAAATGAAATAAAATTAAACTAACATTTGTGACTATGTTTTTTATTTTGTGACCTATAAGAAGTATTGGCATCATTTCCGACATGCCGTTAATTGAGTAATCGAACACGAAACGAGTCGAGCAAATTTAGTAATAAGTCAATTATAAGTTTCCAATCATTTTTCAAATACGATGAAGCCGTTTAATATGCAAATCTATTTTGCAGGCAACTTTGACCACTGAAAGCTTTGATCAGTTTCCGCTACTCTAATTGTAACTGATAGGTCAGCAGATTCTACTTAGCAAATCTATCTAAATAAACAAACCTTGAAAACCTTTTAATTTTAGAGATAAAGTTGAAATGATAAAGGTTCATAGGGTGGCCCATCGGATACGCCGGATTTTTTAAAATAGAATACAGTAAATTATTATTTAGTTGGGTAATTGATATTAATTTATAAAGTAGGCATGTTAAAATAAATTATGGAATACGATGTCGGCCAATTGACCGACCCTGACCTTTTTGATCAAATTTTTGAAGACTTTTGCAAGGCGGTTTTTGGCTCAATTTCAGAATTAACGTGTTGAATTTCTGTTTTCAGTTCAGGAATTGTTTGTGGTTTGTTACCTCAGAGGAAAATATTTAGAGATTAGCCACCCGAAAGTGGCATTGGAGTCAAATCTTGAACTTGAAGTTTACAAATGGAGGGGAAGGGTTGGAAAGGAGTAAGGATTGGGATTGACCCGTTGGACTACCTTACCTGATGGGCTGCATAATAGCGATTATGGACGATTTCTTCCAGCTTACTGGTTAATTTTTGCAATTGTTGTTTGATGGTTTTATTAAATATGGTCCTTCTCGGTCCCTTCACCCTACCGAGGATTTGGATACGTTTTCTTCAAGTTTCTTGGTCGTCGTCGTCTGCTTCACGGTGTAGGCTTTGAGCCTGTTCCGATTTCTAGTCAGCCCATCTTTTCCTTGGACGTCCAACGTCTCTTCTCCCACTTGGACAATACTTCATGGCACTTTTTGGAAAACGCTGTTCTTCCATCCTTTGCACATGTTCCTTCCATTGGCGTTTATAATCGTAAACCTTGTCTTTCACCGAAAAGATCTGCAGTTCCCCTCTGATATCTTCATTTCTTTTCATATCCAGTAATGTACAGCCTTTTACTGATCGCAAAAACTTCATTTCTGCTGCTATTATTTTAGCTTCTTGCCCAAAATTTTTTCTTGGTTTCTTGGTCTTCAGTCAAACGAATTGTCCCCTGTAGTCTGCGATTTATTGGATATTTTGTTTGATCGGCCCATCTTTTTGGCGATCTTCCTCTCGGTCGTTCCATTTCTCCTGGATATATCGTCGATTTAGAGGTAGAACTTGGTAAATAACATATTCATATTTTAGAGTAGATAAGGATTTACTTGTAATCAAAAACGTAATTAAATTGCAATTAATTGAATTGTTCCTAACAACGTAAAATCATTACAATTCAATTCGCACAATTACAAGTAAAAATTTCTATAATTTTCTTCCTTGTTTTAGATATTATCACCACATCATCGTAATCACAAACACCATAATATGTATTTCCATGCTATGCACGTAAAACTTTTCAATTAGCTACTTCAAAATATGCATGGCATTAATCGTAAATCGACCCTCTATAAATACCGATCGATTTTCTGTGAGTGCCTGCTCTGCGTATTTTTCAGTTTCTCTAGGATTAAGGATGACATCACTGGTAATAGGGTTATACCTCTGTAATTGCTACATTCCTCCACATCTCCTTATTATTCTCTCCAGCTGCCATTCTTCGGATATTTTTTCTACTTTCCAAGCTGATTTTATTAGGTCATATAATTTTCGTTGTAATTGGCTTCCTTCATTTTTTATCATCTCCATCTCTGCCAGACGCTTTTCTATTCGTCACTTTATCCAATATTGTTTTCATTTCTTCAAATGTGGGTCCTTCTATCCGTTTTCCATCTTCCTTCTTGGTATCTATTGTATTACGTTCTTGATTCATGCTCCCATTGTTGAGCAATTTTTGAATGTAATGCTTCCATATTTCTTTTATTTTCATTGCAGGGTCAGACACTGACCCATGAAGGCTTTTTAAATGACCCAATCGTTCTCCAATTCGTCGATCATATCGTTCATCTTTGTTTGCAAATTTTATCGGCTTCTTTCCATATTTCAGCATACTTACTAAAATCCTACAGATTTTCTGTACTTAGCTTTTCAATATTACTCTCTTTTCCTGAGGTTATTTTCTTTGTTTATTTTTTCCTCGTACTTTATTCTTGCTTCTTGGTTATTTAGTTTTAGCAAATCATATCTCTCTGTTCCTTTCTTGTTAATGATCTTTAATCATGTTCATCTTTTATTGATGATTCATTTCTTTCTACTACAAAATATAAAAAATTAATTCATTATTAACTTATAGGGAAAAAAGGGTCAATGGTATGGTGTTTAAGTACGTTGACTACTAATGCTGAGTACCGTGGTAATAATCGTGCCATCTACCTTTAACAGTTCAGATTAGATATACATAAAAAGATAACTTCTTGTATTTAGTCACATACTACGTATAACTACGTGATTGTTGTAGCTGTTTAACCTTCAGTTTGGTTTGGTTGTTTGGATATGTACTAAGCAGCAATTCAATAACAAAAACACCGACAACGAAATAAATATGTAAATGATGCGTTGACCTAGAAATTAGCAAGAATTTCGTATCGTGAGAGTTTTCCATCCCCAAGGTTTTAGTGAAGGAACAAATGGATAAACTTGAAGAAATAAATCGTACAAATTACTTATTAATCTTATTCAAAAATTTTTAAATATTGTGGTGTTCCGT
The DNA here is from genome assembly GCA_932274525.1 of Podabrus alpinus. Taxonomy (NCBI): domain Eukaryota; kingdom Metazoa; phylum Arthropoda; class Insecta; order Coleoptera; family Cantharidae; genus Podabrus; species Podabrus alpinus. The sequence continues at coordinate 5,944,119 of OW026451.1, forward strand.
TCGCTAAATTCGAATCCACGACAGATATAATTTTTTTTGTTTTTAAAATAATTCAATTCTTCAATTTTATGAATTTTTTGTTTAATAAAATTTTTTCAATACAAAATATGGGTTAGTAAATAAATTATTGTTTTCACACATAAAGAAATTAATTGCGCCTCTATAACATAAATTGTTCAGATATAAAAAAGTCATTCAGTTTACAAACACATGTGTGATTGTAGCATGTTTTAAAAGTAATAATTTTCACTGATTTAAAGTTTCAAAAAAATCTAAACACCTTGTCTTTTGTTTTAAATTTTGTTTATAACACTCAATAAACATACCAACTTCTTGTGTAGGTTGATTTCCAATACTTTCCAAACCAACTTTTCATAAACCAAATCCACAATTGAATTTTGCAAATAATTTTTGGTTAATTTTGCAACCATCGATTTTCGCTAACATTGACCGCTTTTTTTTCCTCTTACTTGTAATTTTCTTAAGTTTCCACTTCGAAAAACCATTTAAGGATCCTCTTTATAACCACTTTTAATTCCACTTATATAAATCCGCTTTTTTTAAATCCACTTTTCGATTGAAAAATCACCGCTTGATCTCCCTTTCATTCCAGAACGAATACGTCCATGTCAATTTTGTTGCCGAAAATTCTTCACCACGCGTGTGCAATTTTTGATTCAGGTCCTCTGATTGGTTGATTTTGTGGATCTTGGCTTGCAATTTTAAAATGTGTCCATGTACTGGACGTTCACGAAATTTTCCAAATCTATCGAGTGCAAGTTTCGCGCACTTGTTTTTTATACACTTCACGCATGAAATTAGCCACAAAATTTAAATTTAAAATTTTTAAATACAAATAATGTTTTTGATTTATTTTAATAAAAACAAATCTAGTCTCCTTGGAACATACTCCAGACTTGTAAATTTAATAAATTTGAAGAATTATTTTTTTGTTTAAATTTATTGACTATTAAAGATTTTTGTGTATAACGAAATTATAATATTGACATTAGAAAATTATTTTATTAAATTTTGAATTTATTTTTTAGAAAAAATTTTGGTAGATTGTGAAATTTTGTTGAAGACAGTTCAATATATTATATTTTAAATTTATATAAATTAAAATTTTAAATATTAATTTTTGTAATATATTAAACAAGTTTGGAATTATTGTTTTAACATTTTGAAATGTTCAAAATTGCTTATTACATTGAAGTTAATATGTTTTAGCTTTTAACGTATCGATTATAATTAGTAGCACAATATTAATTTGCGAAGTTACTGTGAAAATGGTTACTAGTTGTTTATATAATAATTTAATTATTTATACAGTTTATGCCAAAATATGGTTTAAAATTACATTTTCAATAAAATCCACAATTCATTCGGAATTGTACTGGCATAGAACCTGTTATAATAATATATTGAGAAATTAAAAACAAATAATTTACAAAGTAAATTTAAATATAAATTATCTAAATCCACATCCCCAGGATCGGACGAAGTCCACGTTAACATGATAAAATATCTACACATCTCATCCTTTGAACTTCTTCTTGAAATCTACAATACCATCTGGGATACACATGAAATCCCCCCAAGATGGAAGCACTCCAAAATAATTCCAATATTAAAATCACAAAAAAATAAGCAAAAACTCGATAGTTACAGACCAATATTTTTAACTAGCCATCTGGGCAAAATAATGGAAAAAATGGTTCTTAACCGACTAAAATGGATCCTAGAAACTAAAAATTTATTAACAGACTCACAATATGGATTCAGGCCCAATCGATCAACAATAGACAGCTTAACAATAATCGACACAAATATTAAAAATGCACTCATCCTAAATCAAAACACAAATGCAGTAATAATCGACCTAGAAAAAGCATTCGATACAATATGGAGACGCAAAATAATAGCAACCTTACAAAGCTGGAACCTTAAAGGAAATTTGCCCAAATACATCCAAAATTTCTTATCAAACAGAACCTTCGAAGTCAAAATAGGATCTATCATATCCACTAAACGCATTCAAACAAATGGAATTCCGCAGGGTTCGGTGATCAGTGCAACACTGTTCAATATCGCTATCAACGACATATCCAATTGCTTTGTTCCTCCTGTCAACCATGGTCTCTTTGCAGATGATTTAATATTTTATATGCACTCATCGAGCGAAAAATACTCACAAAAATACCTGCAAACAACTTTGGCCAAAATAGAACAATGGAGTAACCAAAACGGACTAAACATCTCAATTCCAAGAAACAAAGTATATGTCATTCCACAAAAATAAACCTCATCAACTCAACCTACAGATTAAAAAACAATTAATCGAACGAACAAAGAATCATAAACTCCTTGGTCTAATATTTGACGAGAAACTAAAATGGAAAAACCACATAGACCATTTAAAAACACAGTGTATGAAATCAATGAATATCCTAAAAATAATAAACAATAAAAATGAAGGACCAAACAGGAAAGCTCTTCAACGCCTATACAACTGCCTAATACTAAGCAAAATCGATTACGGATGTACGATATACAACTCAGCGAAAGATAACTTACTAAAACAATTAACCCGATACAAAACGCTGCCCTAAGAATCATTACCGGTGCTTACAGAACCACCCCGATAACAAGTTTACATAATGATGTAGGGATACTAACACTAAGCGAAAGAAGAATGTTCCTCACAGCAAAATACTATATAAGAACTGCCCAAAAAGACACCAGTCAAGAACATAAAAAAATGGCAATCAACCATCAACTAGAACGATATTCAAAATACAAATCTAATCCTAAAACGATATCCTTAAATGTGACAAACATCTTTTCGCACCTTAACATTGATCCCCAAATCATTAAGAGTATAATACCGTTAGAAAATGCACAGGCTCCAAACTGGTTGCTTACAACAATACACACCAAAAATTTCGTGAGTTGCTCGCCACAAAATATCTAAACTACTGCCCAATATATACGGATGGATCAAAAATAGAAGGATCAACTTCATGTGCTGTAATCTTCAACTTTCCCAAAACAACAACACATTACCGCTATAAACTACTGGAAGCAAATTCTATTTTTACCGCTGAAGCGGTAGCGATAAAAATTGCACTAACCATTATCGAAACGGAACCAAAAGAAGGCAAGAATTATCTGTTAATAAGCGATTCTCTCAGCGTTATCCAAGCAATAGGCCAGAGACAGGGAAGCATCCTACCAATAATTCAGGTGATCCAAAACAAAATCATAGCTCTGCGAAGTAACCAAATCAGGGTTCAACTTCTGTGGGTCCCATCTCACACAAATATTCCAGGAAATGAAGAAGCAGATACATCAGCACAGGAATCCCATACCAATGGAGCTTTCTATCCAATAACAACGAGCAAAGACTTGATAAGCTTGGCAAGACGGAGAATAGAACTCCACAGAAAAATATCCTGGAACTCCGAAATTTTTAACAAGCTCCAAAATATAAAGGAAGAGACAATAGAATGGATGACATGTAACTAAATCCTTCCTTACTGCTCTAATGAGAAGCAGTTTGGAGAAGATAAAGTCCACGCAGAAAGTAAGAACCTTCTACTTTTGAATGCGTGGTGCCCTGGTGTTAGGTCAACTAGCTCTTTGATGGAAACGTCGGTATGCGAGGGCCATGGGTCGTGTAAAAACGCCTCGGATAAACTCAAGGAAGCAGCTTTGCAAACACACACAAAATAAACTTAACAATAAAATAAAATAAACATAAAAATAAACAATACGGTGGTCATTGCTTAAAGGCGTAGAGAATTAACGATGCTGTTGATGCTAGTATGGCACCAGTGGAACATAAAACAGTAGTCCACTACAGTAGCCGACCAGAACGGCACAGTAGCGACCGCACTGACACCCAGAATCCCCACCCAAACAATCAATCGACGGAACACTCGAATGGTCATATAACAATCCCATAATGGTAACCACATCGAGCCTCCGACGACCAAACCAAGTAGCAGCAACCCCGGCGCAATGCCGCACTCTGTATATAAGTATGCCACACATCGAAGCCTTCATAAAAATATTATTAAATCATAATTAAAAACAAGAAAAAATTAACGAACATAAAATTTCAAGTCGAGGCTTGAACTTAGAACGCTCATTCTGGACTCCGATCGCCGATGCACCATACTAAAGCCGCTTGATGTAGTTACGTGGAAATAAAACCCAGTCGATGTACACATTATAACACATTTTTATATCAAATAATTATTAATTAAATAAATAATTATACCAAAACCAACATTCAAACTTAAATTCATTTCCACGTTTAGCGAACGTCAAAGAGATTAGATACGCCAATCACTACGATGCAGGTATACAAAAATGCACCGCAATCGTAATCTCGTACAACATTCTTTAATAAAAAAATGCACGACGAACAGAAAAACCAGAATATTACACATAATTAAAAAATAAAACACATTAAAAAGCCAAGGGAAAAATACGTCATAGAGCTTCTGGTGTTCAAATATTGGCCAATCGACTAACCGGTGGCTGTGAAGTAATGGCAAAATTAATTATGTGACTCACCATACTACCGGATAAAAATCCTTCCCAGAAATTGTGGGCCAGGGTGGTCCGATGATGACACATGGCACGGCAAAAAGAACCCATCGTCCTCCAATCTCGAATCAAACCCCCTACTGGGATGGAAAACAACATGTTCCATATAATATCCGGACTGTCGGAACGGAATTCCCAATAAACGTAACCATATTCACTTAATCGAAAGCACCCCAAATCAAACACTTCACAGCACCAAAAAATGTGACCTTCTCGTCCGACATTTTCCCCAAAGACCTCCCCAGCGCGCATCTCGACTTGCGTTCCGGAAACAGATAACAACCAATCTAGTAGTCTCCACCAATTTGATGTAGATGGCAGTGACCAACAAATTACTGTACAAGGTTGAGCATAACGGATGTAAGGTCAAAAATCCGTTATACACCCCCCCCCTAAACGTCTTTGCCGGTATAGATAGGGCTAAAGGCTCAAAAAGAAAAAATCGCCTATGGCTCAAAAAAATCAACCGATCTCTAGTGTTTCCGTGAGCGCAAACCGCGCCTGCTGAATGCTAACTAAGAGTGATAATAATATCTGTAGTGATAGTAGGTGATCTCTGATCTCATCATGGCAGGGACAACGGAATAAAAAAATATTCCACAAAGAAAAAAAATGATAAGAATTAGCTCAAAAAACAACGACACGTTGCCTTAAAAACCGCATAAAGCGTGAGCTACTGGTCAAGCGAATCGCTATAATCGACCAACACGGGAACAGAGGGAATGAGTGCACGACTCGCATCGGACCCGCACCAACTCACCCAAAGGCTGAACAGCAAGCACACACATCGCTTGACTGTCACCTATATCAGAAGGGCTCACATTGGACCCCCCCCCTCTCAATGAAAAGACTAGACAGCAAGGTTCGCAACACTTGCACTGTCAGCCACTCTGAAGGGACCACATAGGACTCCCCCAACAAGGGAAAAGACTGCACAGCAAGGTTCGCAACACTTGCACTGTGAGCACATGAGAAGGGACCACATAGGACCCCTCCTAATGAGACGAAGGAACGCGCACGCTCCCCCCCAGACTCCTCAAGGGTTCTGATGCAGGGCAATCTTCGTCCCTGACATACAGACCGGAAAAATAAAAAATGAAAACTTGGTTTAAAAAAAACCAACAAAAACACTGCCATAATAAAAACAAGAGATCATCCTCAGATGAGATAGTATAACTAGCATCTAGATGGTGTGATGTCTAGTTATGTTACATAAAACAAGAAATAAATAAAAATAAAAACAACGAAAAAAAATCATGGTCGTAGATGTTAATGGACCATGCAGAGTTCAAGGTGGTAATCGAACCCACAGTGACAAACATTACCCAGCCTCCACCCTTATGTAATGTATGATTTAAGGTGTTGTTAAACCAATCAGTGTACAAACAATTACTCCAACCAACCCCCCGTTTGGTATTGTAGATCCACGCAAGCTAAAAGGATTTCACCCCTTAATAACTTGTGGAAAACCAAAACACAAAATAACAAAATTGACAAACAAACAAAATTGTCAATTAAACAATGCAAAAGCCGTCCCTGAAATTGTCTCCGAGCATTCACCAAAATACAGATGGTAGAGCAACATCATCTGTCCAATACTGTAGAAAATCGTAAGTGATACAAAAGCAAAACAGAGGCAATACAGTAGCTCCCACGCTTCGGCGCCAGTGTTACTAAATCCTTCCTTACTGCTCTAATGAGAAGCAGTTTGGAGAAGATAAAGTCCACGCAGAAAGTAAGAACCTTCTACTTTTGAATGCGTGGTGCCCTGGTGTTAGGTCAACTAGCTCTTTGATGGAAACGTCGGTATGCGAGGGCCATGGGTCGTGTAAAAACGCCTCGGATAAACTCAAGGAAGCAGCTTTGCAAACACACACAAAATAAACTTAACAATAAAATAAAATAAACATAAAAATAAACAATACGGTGGTCATTGCTTAAAGGCGTAGAGAATTAACGATGCTGTTGATGCTAGTATGGCACCAGTGGAACATAAAACAGTAGTCCACTACAGTAGCCGACCAGAACGGCACAGTAGCGACCGCACTGACACCCAGAATCCCCACCCAAACAATCAATCGACGGAACACTCGAATGGTCATATAACAATCCCATAATGGTAACCACATCGAGCCTCCGACGACCAAACCAAGTAGCAGCAACCCCGGCGCAATGCCGCACTCTGTATATAAGTATGCCACACATCGAAGCCTTCATAAAAATATTATTAAATCATAATTAAAAACAAGAAAAAATTAACGAACATAAAATTTCAAGTCGAGGCTTGAACTTAGAACGCTCATTCTGGACTCCGATCGCCGATGCACCATACTAAAGCCGCTTGATGTAGTTACGTGGAAATAAAACCCAGTCGATGTACACATTATAACACATTTTTATATCAAATAATTATTAATTAAATAAATAATTATACCAAAACCAACATTCAAACTTAAATTCATTTCCACGTTTAGCGAACGTCAAAGAGATTAGATACGCCAATCACTACGATGCAGGTATACAAAAATGCACCGCAATCGTAATCTCGTACAACATTCTTTAATAAAAAAATGCACGACGAACAGAAAAACCAGAATATTACACATAATTAAAAAATAAAACACATTAAAAAGCCAAGGGAAAAATACGTCATAGAGCTTCTGGTGTTCAAATATTGGCCAATCGACTAACCGGTGGCTGTGAAGTAATGGCAAAATTAATTATGTGACTCACCATACTACCGGATAAAAATCCTTCCCAGAAATTGTGGGCCAGGGTGGTCCGATGATGACACATGGCACGGCAAAAAGAACCCATCGTCCTCCAATCTCGAATCAAACCCCCTACTGGGATGGAAAACAACATGTTCCATATAATATCCGGACTGTCGGAACGGAATTCCCAATAAACGTAACCATATTCACTTAATCGAAAGCACCCCAAATCAAACACTTCACAGCACCAAAAAATGTGACCTTCTCGTCCGACATTTTCCCCAAAGACCTCCCCAGCGCGCATCTCGACTTGCGTTCCGGAAACAGATAACAACCAATCTAGTAGTCTCCACCAATTTGATGTAGATGGCAGTGACCAACAAATTACTGTACAAGGTTGAGCATAACGGATGTAAGGTCAAAAATCCGTTATAGACATCGCACAGAGAAAACAGAATAGAAGAAATCGTACTAAGTAGAATGCGCACAGGTCACTCAAAACTCACACACTCGTACCTCATGGACAGGTGTGAACCCCCGCAATGCGAAACATGCGGTGAACTACTTTCAGTCTCTCACATCATCACGAACTGTCAAAAATATAAAGAATTCCGCAAAGAAGCAAAATTAGAAGGACAAATAAAAGAAGTCTTAGCAAATGAAGAAGAAGCCATTAACAAACTTATAAAATTTGTCAAAATATCGAATCTATACAAACAATTATGAACTGAAAAACAATCAAATAACAAAACCAAACAATATGTATGATACTAAGCGTAATGACCCTAGCAGTTATAAACGCAACTCTCAAATAAAAAAAATATATAAATTAAATATTCGCAGAATAAAAACACGAAAGAAAACCATCAAAACTTGCGAACGATGTACAGAAATTTATAACTCCGACTAATTTTGAGGTTGTGAATCCAGCTTAATTTTTAAATTGGTATTTTTAAAATATACAGAAAATTATTTGTAAAAAAAACACCGGGGAAGATCAGAATATATTGCAAGCAAAAGCAACAAATTTCCAAAATTTAGTAGGTAGCTTTTACAAACTTTTATTGCTTTATTTAAATTTAATTAATTAGGTATACTCGTATACTTAACAGGTATTTAATTTAGTCGCAAAAAAGTTGCATTCACCTGGATGTCCTTGATTGTGCAAAGAAAATGCGTTAAATATTAACTCTATATGGCTAAGATTCTTCAGGTATCTGATCATTAGCTTACTGGTTGTTCTCAATACTTAACAAGAAAAAGTTGTCAATACCAAAATGAAGACATTCGTGCTAGTTGTTTGTATTTCGCTGCAAGTTTTATCCCTTTCTGCAAAAAGATTGCGTAAGTACTTAATTATTCTTAATTTATACGATTTAGGCACATTTATTCATAATCAGTCAAGTAAGATTATAATATTTTTAGATGTAATTTCATTTCTTGTATCTTTTAATCGATTTTTCATGGTACTATACGTTTAGGATTATTTTAAAATACCTATCTAATAATTTTAATTATAAAGGGAAGTTTTAATAAAAATAAGAACAATTTAAAAAAGTTCCAATCCTGTATGGGGTTACGAGTGAGGTTCAATCCTCAACACATACTGAAAACTTTTGTAACGAAATCCTTTATACACCTGATTGCAATCGGGGATTCCATTTTACTTATTATATTTCATAAAAAATCAACCAGTTTGTATTTTAGGCTTTTCTCGTATGAGAAATTGAAATAAGAAAAAATAAAGAAACGGCGTAGTATTTAATTTTAATGACTAGAACAACCTTTTAAGTTTATTCTGGGTGTTTTTTATTGGGTTAATAATTAATATGTTATACCTTGAATGTTGTAAAAATTACCTTTGCAAATAAGAAAAATCAAAGGTTAGTTAAAATGTTTAAAGAAAAATAAGCAAACTAATAATATAAAATTCAAGGTTTGTTTCACTACGATTTTTATTAATATCTGAGATTTTAATTGATGCAAAAAGTACCATTACCATGTAAATTATTAGAAGTGTATTTGGAATTTTACCAAATTTTATAATTGTTGGATTTTTAATGATTTTCTCTTTGAGTGATTTATGAACCAACCATATCCGTACATAATTCATTTTAATTTACCCATTACAAACCCATTGCTTATAAATTTGAGAAAAATGCCCAACCACAGGATACATTTAAAAAAATAAACCTCTTATATAAAAAAAATGTTAACAGGATTTGTAAAATTTCATTTTATTTTTTAATTGTTTCAGCTAAAAATTTCCCCGCATTTTGCTCAAAATCTGAACCAAATTACAACAAATGCATGCAAAATGCGTTGGAAACAATGGGACCGTACTTTTTGAAAGGAATCAAATCAATAGATTTTCCAACATTGCAACCTCTGACAATTCCTTTCTTTTCTGTAAATAGAAAAATAGCAGAAAACATAGTCATGCAAGCCGAATTAAAAAATTTATTGTTTTATGGATACGATAAAATGGAACTTAGAGAATTTAAGTAAGCTTATATCCGTACACTTTCTTATTTATCACTAATATTTTCAAAATGCGTTTTTAGTTTTGATCCAAATGAACTTCAAGGAAAAATTGTCCTATACATTCCAAAATTAGATTTTAAAATGGAATACAACGTACTAGGCCAATTAATTGGTTTGAATATAACAAACGAAGGATTTTCCGCAGGAAATGCATGTAAGTATACCTAACCCAACTCGCCCTTAAAATAAGTTCCCTACTTGTGAAAAGGTTTCAAGAATTGTATCCCCTGAACAACAAAACACTTATAAAAGTCAAATGTGAATTAATATTTCAGCTGGTCTCGATTTAGAATTTGATTTGAAGTTGAAGAAAATCAACAAAGTTGGAGTCGATTATTTAGCTATTGATAAGATTGATGTGAAAGGGGCAGTACAAGATGGACGAATCAAATTGATCGCCAGAGATCCGGCAGCTCAATCAACATGTAAAATGATAAGAATTTACATAAAAACATTTTTTACAAGATTATTTTTCAGCCGACTTTATTTCCACATTTTTCAATCAACACGCCAAAGAATTACTGCAAATTGTACATCCAATATATGAAGAAAGTCTGGCGACATATTATGGAAGCTTTATAGACAGGTTCTTGTCTTCAGTTCCAGCAGATGAGATTATTCCAGAATAATTAAATTAATAATTTATTGTCTGCTATGGAATTTTTATTTAAGTAACTGATGCTCTGCTTTATAAGGGCGTATTGTTTGTAAATTTTGTATACATTCATCTACAAAGAATTAAAGTTGTGTTGTGTAAATTGCAGAAGTTTTATTTGGGAAGTGTAAACAATAAAGCTGAAAACTTGGAGAATAAAGGAGAAACACATGGAAGCAAAGCTCATATTATGTTGTGTGTTTTACTACTGCTTGGACGTTGTTCATAAAGGACCTCCACTGCTGGGGGGGATTGCAAAATGTGACCCAGTGTGACCAGGGGTGAAGGGGAGTTGGACAAATATGACGTCCGAATAAAAATCCCATTATTAGGATTTCTAAGAAAATTGTGTTTGAATATTTTTAAAAGTTTATAAAATAAAGTTTAACTAAATCCTCGCTTATTTAATTCCAATTTTCATTACAGCCATAAAAAGTTTGAAGAGATTAAAAATTAATAAATATTTTTTTGAGTTTAAATGATCAAGTTCGATTTTAGACAAATGATGGGAGGTCTTTGATTTGTGACCATAGGACATCCCTAGGGGTGAGGGGGTCCGAAGATTGTGACCAAGTGTGACGGAGGGGGGGGGGGAGTTTAAAGTCGGAAAAACTTGCAGGCGTCCTTTATGGACAACCACTTGGCGGTGAAATATTATTGGTCGGTATCAGCAGTTGCCTGCGGAGTCATGACAAAAATTCATCTTCTGAACCTCAAAATGTTGGAAGCACGAAGAAGAATTAAATCTCTCCAAACGATTTCAAATACAGGAAATAAAGACTAAAGTTGCACTCCTCCATATATCATAGATGTTCATCGATCATCATCTTTCCCCACCCCTTCTTTTTCGTCTCTATCAGCACCAAGCTATCTAGTTTTTATTCATTAAATTCGTAGAGTAGTTCCGCTTCCTAACCATTAATTCCTCGTACATTTCAAATGAATTCTGTCTTTTACAAATCATTTATTTTATTTTCTCATCGGTTTTTGTGAGTTTTTTGGCATTTCATGCAGGCATCCATCTTGTCTCTTCCATCTTAGCACTTTCTTTTCGTATAACAGTTTCTGGTAGCCTATCTTAACTTTCTTTTCAGCCTTTCCCAACTTTTCTGCCCATTTTCTTATTTGTGATTGTATTTTTGTTTCTTTAACCGTTAGATATTATTCTCTCTCTTTATCCATAGTTTAGTACAGTTAAACTCCAATTATCCGAATCAATTGGGACCGGACCCCATTCGGATAACCAAAAATCCGGATAATTGGATGTTTTCCGATAAAAGGTCTTCTCGGTCACTTCTTCTCAAAGAAGAAAACTTCTCGGTCAAAGTAATCTGTTTGACTGTCCGTTTTCGGGCAGCCAAGTCGCGCATCCGCTTGACAGTGAGAAGTTGCATGTGCTCACACTCGGGTTGACGCAAAATCATCATTTTGCTAATCGCAGTACGTTTCCGTCTTAAATTTTTGTTCTGAAAGCGATTCGGATAATCGGCGATTCGGATAGTCGGAGTTCGGATAATTGGAGTTCTACTGTACTTAGATCACAAGATTTTTATTTATAAAGTTTTCCATTTTTTCCTCCAATATTTTGGCGATCATCCACCTTCAATCCTTTCACCAGTTTGTTTGTTTATTATCTTTTCTCTCTCTTGTAGTTCCGATCTATGTTGAACTAAGAGGGAAGATAAATTCCGTGAATTTTTTTTTTTGTTTTTTTTAGGATATTTGGTTGTTATTCAAAACCTAGGGAAGTTTTATCCGTAAGCATCGGTTACCTGTAAAAAGGATTCCAAATATTTGTGATTCAAACACACCCAAGAAAAAAATATAAAATATTGCAAATCACTAAGAAATCAAATTCATCAACTACCATAGTGTTAATAATGCTGTTTTTCGCAAATTAATTAAATTGGTTAACCATAATTAACATTTACATAACCGAATATCCTTGATTATTAATTGAAAATATTGAAATCCACCACTGACCATATAAGGATGAATTTCTTCTTCTATCGAATCATTAGTATATTAAAAGTGTCTGCCCTCAATACGAGTACTTGAAAAAATTACTGACAACATTATGAAGATCTTGGTGTTAATTTTTTGTATTTCGATTCAAATTTTATCGATATCGACGAAGATATTACGTAAGTAGACTAAATTAAAATTGAAGGAAGAAGTGTCAAATAAATTTGTGTTATTAATTTTATGCCAATTATACAGGGTGGCCTAATTATTCACCATTATTTTCGTCTATAAAAAGTACAGTGGAACAACCTTTATGTATTTAATTTGTCGAATTCAAACTGCTAATAATTTTTATCTCATTTCAGCTAAAACCTTTCCTGCATTTTGCTCAAAGTCCGAGCCCAATTACAACAAGTGCATGGAAATAGGATTCCAAAAAATGGGTCCTTACTTTCTAAAAGGCATCAAGTCTATAGACTTTCCAAAGCTACACCCATTAATAATTTCTTCTTTTTCTTTCGATAGACAACTACCTCAAAACACATCAATTAAAAGCGAACTCAAAAATTTACAATTTTATGGTTACGACAATTTGGAACTAAGAAAATTTGAGTAAGCATAAAATATTATAGACGTGCATACGAGTATAAACTGATTTCCTCAACTGTATTTTAGGTTTGACCCAACTTCTTTAACAGGACGAGTCGTTTTGTACATCCCAGATCTAAACTATAAATTTGAATATGATGCAAGTGCCGCATTGGATAGCTTCAGTTTCGCAAACATTGGATACCTCACAGGAAATGCAAGTAAGTCAGCACAGTTTTTCGGTTAGTGGCCCACGAAGGGGAAACTTTCATTTAAACATTTTGTAACTTAGAGTTCATAGATTAATCATAAATAATAAATAAAATATTGCTTTGTAAATAAATCATAAAATAATACGTTCGACCTACATCATGCGTTAACGAAGGTTTTCAAGTTTTGACCTTGTTGGAAATGCAAATTTCATCAATTAGAAATCATGAACATTATAACGTAAAATTACATATTTCTGAACTTTGACGTTCGGGCAGAAATACAAGTGTGCAAGTAATTACGCTTCCTGATCACTTAATAATGAAAGACTTGAAAGCCTTTGCAGTGAGGCCGGACAAAACAATTAAACGTTGAATTAACATTTCAGCTGGCCTCGACGTGGAATTTAATTTAAAATTGAAGAAAATAAACAAAGTGGGAATCGATTATTTAACTATCGATAAGTTTGAAGCGAAAGGGGATATACAAGATGCATACATAAAGCCGATTTCCAGAGATCCAACACAACAATCAACTTGTAAGAAAAATAATTTTTAAATTGCAAGCTTTTTTTTAACTGCGAATTTTATTCAGGTAACTTTGTTGCGGCTGTGTTCAACGAATACCCTAAAGAAATAATTCAACTAGGAAATGCAATATACGATGAATGTCTTGCTGCGTATTATGGAAGTTTGGTTGAAAAATTCTTGTCTGCAGTCCCAGTGAATGAAATTATACCAGAATAAATAGGCTTGTTTTAATTTAGATTTAAGTATTTACTTAAATAAAAAACTTTTATTTAATAAAGACAACTAATTTTTTGGTCAGTATTTTTTTCATTAAATGGTCAGTATTTTTTAGAATAAATGGTCAGTATATAAATAATATTTTGGTCAGTAAAAATATTTAAGTGTCAGTATTAAATCGAATTTTGGTCAGTATAATTTGTTAATTTGGTCAGTATAAATAACAAAGTTGCAGTTTTGGTTAGTATACTTTATTCTTTGTTAATTGTTTTTGTCAGTGACCATTTTTAATATAAAATTAGAAATCCAAATAATTATTATAAAAATTTTATTTAATTTATCACAATCAATTACAAAAAAATGCGAATAAAATATAATTATAATTAATCCACTAGAAGAGCTTTAGTAGCTAATTTTGGCCTTCCCCTTGAACGCTTTTCACCTATAGATATTTGTTTAGCTGCTGGAGGAGGTTTAACATATTTTAAGCGCATAGCCAAGTGTACCTGGACAAGTGCAGCGGCCATGCATCCAGTTTTCTGTTTGTTTTGGGAGATTCACAAACCACACTGTGAATGCTCTTCGTTTGAATTGATCAAAAGTGTTCCAGCGCATTTCTGATACGGTTTGAATTTCCTCCTCTGTAACAGTAGGTTCTTCATTGGATGGACAAAAATATTTAACTGAATTTTCGCATGTCATTGATGAAATTTTGACGTTTGCTTTTGCCCATTGATAACCATTCGTCCATTGGTGTCATTCGACTGTTGTCGCAGTTTTGAATACTCGACTTCCACTGGAATATTCTTTTAACCACTTCTCTACTGTTTTAATGGTTTAATCATCAGACTCAGGCAAATCATTATGATCCAAACACCGCTCTTCAAATTCACCTAAACTTATTCCAGCTGGTCCATAATGTTTCTTTCTTAGTTGGATTAAATAATTACTTAGCTGCATTTTGTTTTTAGGTTTTAAACCTTTTTCATTTAGAATTTCCAACATCTTTTTGGGTTTCACTTTTAAATGAAATAGATTTTGAATTTCTTCTTTCATTTCATTTGAATGTTTTATTGTTTGTTGATCTAACCTTTCATGAGAATGTTCTTCATCGGCTCTGAACATAATTACCAGTAGCGTAGCTACCATATGGGTGACACCCGGGGCGGATTTAATGGGTGTCACCCCCACTCAGGGAAAAACTACGGGTCACTCGTTTTTGTTTTTAAAAACCAAGAAACGAGGTAATTTTAGTCAGGAAATTTAAATAATTTGGGGTCCGGTGTCACCCCTAGACGGGTGACACTCGAGGCGGTCCGCCCCCACCGCTCCCCTTAGCTACGCCACTGTAATTACACTTTCACTTTTATTGTTATATAATCCAGCATTGATGCATTGTTCTTCCCTTCGTTTTACTTTGTTGCACCGATAATAAGCTTTAACACCATCTGCAGTATTATTTCGATAATGGAAACTCGAAACATATTCTGCAGTTACTGCATTTATTGCTTCTTCTTTGTTATTATATGTAGAAGTTTTCGTCCAGATACGTTGCCTTTTCCTTTTTCGAATTTTGTTAGAAATTGAATCAATTGCTTCGTTGTCATCATCGTCAGATGTATAGTTGTCTATATTTTTTGTTGCCATTGCATTAAAGGATTGAAAAAATGTAAATTACTCATTATAGAAAAATATTAATTTGTTTACCTACTAACTATCTTAAAAAAACAAATACCAACATGAAAATTTTTTCATTTCATTTTAAATTTTATTACTATACTAGCTGGCACCGTCGGCCTACCGGCCGCCTTTAGCCATCTAGACCGTGTCGGATGTGGTTGTTCGGCCTCACTCCAAGGTTCTAAAGTAGCCTATGTTTATCGTAGCGCTGTAAATAACTTTTACACCAAATTTGGTTAAGATTGGTCAAATAGAAACGTAAAGCACGTGTACGCGTATTTGCATTGTCGATCGGTTGACAGCTTGACAGCATTCATTATTGTTTTTTAAGTTGATTTTGAGTAGCCTGCCTTCCTTTAAGGAATCTCGATAATCCATTCATGCGCGTCCCATAGGGACGCGCATGAATGGATTATCGAGATTCCTTAAAGGAAGGCAGGCTACTCAAAATCAACTTTCCTTTGCGAATTTTTGCACTTTTTCAATACAAAACCATGCGCAGGGACCTACATAATAACTGTGCCAAATTTGGTTCCGATCGGTCAAACGGTCTAGGAGTCTATAGGGGACATACATACATACATCCATTTTTATATATATAGAAGATAGGGTGGCGGCGCGAAACGATCGTTATGGTTTGAATGCTTAATAACTTTTTTATTCCAAGGTTAATTTTTTTTTAAATACAGTACGTAAATGGATAAAAGTTTCGGCTTAAACATGAAAAAAGTGATATCTCGCAAGTGGTGGTCATTTTCTGTTTTGCACATTCATATTCTTTCCATAACTTTTCGTAAAATTTCTGGTGTTATGGTTCGGATTTCATTACGAAAGTTGTTTTCAGCTCGGGTATGGTCGCTGACTTATTGACGTACACCCTTTCTTTCAAATAACCTCAAAGGAAACAGTCGGGAGCGTATGGGCGCCTATAAGGGGTTGCGCCCCCCCCCCCCCCGAAATGTTATAATTTATGTGCAATAAAATTGCATACTGGTGAATGATTTTTTAAACTTCGCACAGTACCCCCCTGGAATGTTATAATTTATGTGCAATAAAATTGTATATGAGTGTATGATTTTTTTAAACTTCGCACTTGCACCCCCCTGAATTTAGCTACATGGGCGCCCATACGGGAGCGATTAAATTCGGTGAACGTGTACTGTTCCATTTCAAATTCCAAAAGTCTGCATTACGAAATTCTGAAAAAAAATAAAAAACTAACCCTGAAATAAAAAATCTGATGTGGCCATCGCATAACTTTCCGAACAGACGCAAATTTTTACATTATATTTTTAAATAAAATGGTTACATAATTTCAACAGTAAATCGATGAAAAATTTCATATTTTGCCAAAATAGGAAGAAAAAAACTTTTGAATGCCTATATCTTGCAAACGAAGCATTTTTGGACCCATGTTATTAGAAACTTTTCATCTTATTTTCGTTAGTAGAATGCGGTTTACTATTTTATTTACAAATACAAAAAATTTTTACAAATACAAAAATTTTTGAAACGCCCTGTATATTTTAGAGAAAAACTTGTAGGACAAAAAATGTAGGAAATTCCATAGCGCTAATTTTTTGTTATTAATATTTTTACATATTTAATTTCGTTTCGAAGTTATGACGCATAATGTCATAATAGCTCCAGGTAAACCCCCCTTTCCCGTTACACGATTTAAATTATTTTCATCTGGCTTCGTCCTACGACAGGAAAAAGCTTATATGCAAAATTTGGAATGATTTGCTTGCTTCGTTTAGACGCTATCGTGTTCACAGACGTACATACATACACACATACATACAGACATCCTTCCAAAAATGATAAAAATGGATTCAGGGGACCTCAAAACGTGAACATCTGTCAAAAAATTGGGGGGTCAAATTTTGACTGATAACAATACTTTCCTTACCTAGGGGTTCGAAAAGTAAAAAGTTATTAAGCATTCAAACCATTCCGATTGTTTTGGGCCACCCTGTATATACTGATATGTTTAAAATATTGACCATTTATTTAAAATACTGACCATATTATTTAAAATACTGACCATTTATTTAAAATGCTTATACCAATTACTTAAAATACTGACCATTTATTTAAAATACTGACCATTTGTTTAAAATACTGACCATCCATTTAAAATACTGACCAAAAATTATTTTAAATACTGACCAAATAAATACAGGCCTTTAATAAATAATTAGTATTGATTGTTATATGGAATCCTATGGGCAACAGTGAGACATTTTGAAGATAGTGCATTCACATTTTTAAATTAACAGTGGAGTTAGCGAATATTTTCTGACGAAAAAATGTTCAAAAAACAAAGTATATAAGATCTGTGGCAAAAAATAATTATTTAATTAATTTTGATTCAATAGATATTCGCCTAAATCTTGAACTTAGTCTCTAAGCACAATATTGTATATTATAAATTTGGTAAATAAATACTAGTAAAAAATATTTTATTGGTTCCAAAAATTAATGTCTCATTGTTACCCATGGGTATTTGTGTTTTAGAGCAACGGTGGGCAACCTCCGGCCCGCGGGCCAACTCCGGCCCGCGTAAAGTTCTAATCCGGCTCGCGAGATCTTTAGAAGAAATAATAAATAAATATTTTCAAAAACAAAAATTTTAAAGAAAAGGATTAGGTTAGTACCTAACATAAGGAAAATGGAGAGATCTACAGTTTAATTTTCGATATAATTCGTCTTATTTAAATTAAATTAAAAAGTATTGTAAAAAGTAAATTGAAAAGTACACTAGACCCTCCATGTACGCGAGTTCGATGTACGCGAATTCAGAATAACGCGAATTAGATTTTGATACCTGAATTTTTTATACGCGAAGCAAAATTCCCTTTACCGCGAATTAAGTTTTCGCGTATTATTAAAATAACTAGGTGGCACAGTCGGCCTACCGGCCGCCTTTAGCCATCTAGACCGTGTCGGATGTGGTTGTTCGGCCTTCGGCCTCACTACAAGGTTCTAAAGTAGCCTATGTTTTTCGTAGCGTTGTAAATATCGTAACTTCTACACCAAATTTGGTTAAGATTGGTCAAATAGAAACGTAAAGCACGTGCACGCGTATTTGCATTGTCGATCGGTTGACAGCTTGACAGCATTAATTATTGTTTTTTAAGTTGATTTTGAGTAGCCTGCCTTCCTTTAAGGAATCTCGATAATCCATTCATGCGCGTCCCTATGGGACGCGCATGAATGGATTATCGAGATTCCTTAAAGGAAGGCAGGCTACTCAAAATCAACTTTCCTTTCCTTTGCGAATTTTTGCACTATTTCAATACAAAAACATGCGCAGGGACCTACATAGTAACTGTGCCAAATTTGGTTCCGATCGGTCAAACGGTTTAGGAGTCTATAGGGAACATATGTACATACATACATCCATTTTTATATATATAGATTTTGTGTTATCCAAATAGCATAAACAAATTTGGAGGTGTAGGTGTATATAAATCTTACGTCGAAGCTAAAGATATTCATTGAACTATACTAAGGCCCGCGGACGAAACGTAAATATTGCCCCTGTTATACAAAAGGTTGCCCACCCCTGTTTTAGAGTATTCCAGTCATTACCAAATTGACCAGTGAAAACTAAAAACCATAATATGTTAGCAAGTCTACGCAAATTTTCTTTTTAATTATATCTTATAACAACCTAGTTTAGGGCCTTAGAAAAAAAGTGTCTCACTATTACCCGTGCTCCCCTACTAATACATAATATACAAATAATAGCAGATACATTTAAAAGTAATAAGAGGTACTTTACGTCTGTGAGGTATTTATTAGCAATAAATTACATATTATTTTTAAATTATTCATTCAAACAAAATAAAAAAATAATTACCAATAATTTATAAAACAATCATGAGCTCTAATAATTATTAAATGACCGTCAGTATTCCGCAGCATTTCATTTGTTACAGACTTAAAAAAGACTTGACAAATTGAAAATTCAGTCGCTGAAAATGAAGAACAAATTTGCATTACTTTTCTGTGTTTTGGCAATAACACAAATATCGGGTACTTTTTCGAAACACTTACGTAAGTATTTATTATTTTAAAAAATCGCAAAAGTAATTTAAATAATTTTGCTTCTAGACATTTTTTAATTTAATTAATAATATATTTTATGCAAATTCTGTAAAGGGTACTGATAGAAAATGGGTAATAAATTAAGTAACAATAATACATAAATAAAATGGGGTTAAATTAATTTTTTTTCGGGTTTATCAATATTTTATTAAATATGCTAAACATTGAAAGAATCTAAATGACACTAAGAAGTTGAAAACTGAAAAATATGAAAATCCGAAAACTTGCAATAAATTACAATATCCAATCGCTACATTAAAATCTGACAATTAAAATATTTTCGAAGTAGGGGGTGTTCGGATTATTGAATTTTCGGATTAGTAAATTTCATTAAAAAATTTTTTTAAACGCATAAATAAATAATACAATTAGCAATGTTTTATTTTTTCTTTAATTAAAAAGAAACCATAATAATTTATGTCGAGTTTTTCACATCATTTCTCAAAATTAATCGTACATTTTTGGTTACAAAATAAAACAAGTTAATAGACCCAATATTATTGAAATTGGTGGCGCCCTCGATAACTTCAATAAACAGTACCGGATGTGCTAGGTGCTAGGATAACTGCGTAGATTGTAATTTATTGATAAGATCAATAATGCAGGGTATTTACGTAAGTTAATTTAAATAGTTTCAAATACAGGTTTAAATTAAATTTAAAATTTTTCATTTTTAATGGCATGCCTTCACGCACATCACAACATCATATTTTTATTAAGTAATAGAAAAGTGAGCATTGGTAATTATATATTATTAAAAAATGTATCCTATAATTTATTTTCAATATTTCCTGCGCCAGAAAACAACATTATCAATTTTTTAATACCATATCTAAAATATTTTTAGTCGTGCCTCATTCCAAGACCATATTTTGTTAATTTACCCTGCAGGTTGTTTTCTAAATTATCCTGCTACAAAGATTTTTCAATTTTTTGTTTCAATTGTTAAATATTTTTAGCTGAAGACTCGACCAAGTTTTGCTCATCTGTGGACGAAAGTTATGAAATATGTATGGACAGTGTTATTCCAAATATAGGCCATTATTTTCTGGATGATGATGCAGATTTACCAGAACTAGATCCATTCAAAATTGAATCCGTTTCCGTTTACAAAAAAGTGAACAAAAATGTTGAATTTCGAGGACTTATAGAAGATATTGTAATTCACGGTTTGCAAAATACAAATCTGGAACGTATCAGGTTGGCATATTTTAACACCATCCGACATAAATTAGCTGATGGCCGCTTTTTGAGTAGATAAGCTCGGAATGTTCTGGGCCGCTTCCCTCTTAAGAAATACATGAGGTGTATAACTTCGAACTTCACCTTTTTTAAGCGTGCCCTATCGAGAAGGGCCAAACTCACTATGAACTTGAAATTTTATTAAGTTAAGTGAGTTCGAAGTGGTCCAGAAAATTCGTAGCTTATCCATTCCACTGATTGGAGTTGGCTTATCGTACACTTTACTTTTGCTTTAGGTTAGACCCAGAAACGTTAGATGGTTACATCCATCTAACCATTCCATCTATATTTGCAAAATCAAAATACAACATGCTATTGAAATATGGAAACACAAACACAACATACACTGGAATGTCAAGCGGAAACGCAAGTAAATATTAAAAAAGGCACATTCGCACGTTAAAAATTTAAAATATTACTTTTAGCTGACATCGATTTGCAATTTTACTTCCAATTGGAAAACATTGTGAAATCGGACGTGGAGTATTTTACAATTAAAAACATGAAAGGAAAAATTTTTGTGCGAAAAGCACAAGTAATGTCGAAAACGTTTGATCCCGCACACCAATCAACAGGTTGAAAGCAATTAAGTCTTTTTCAGTCGTTCAACTAATTCTGTTTCAGCCGACTTCTTTGTTGATTACTTTAACAAAAATTATAAACGTCTATTGAACGATCCAAATTCCATGTTTCAAAAACATTCTATCGAAATGTTGAGAATTATAGCAGAAGAATTTTTGTCCACTGTACCCGCTGAAAAGCTCATGGCAGAATAATTCAAGAAAATCTTAAACTTGTTGTTAATTAAAGCTGTACTTTTAAAAAATAAATGAATTCCTGTTGTTAAATATTTCAAATTTTAAATCAGATCGAGGACATAATCGAGTGTTGGCCACCAACACGACTGAGTTGACTAAGTAAACTAAGTAAACTTTATATTATTTATATTGATTTGAATGAATACAACATTAACCTCATTAAATGAACCATTAGAATTGCATGACAAGCAAAACTCGACACTAAATGTACTAAATATTACCGATTATATAATTACATACAATTTTCAAAAGAAACTACTCTAATTTCGCAGGAAGTGCAAACATATTGGCAACAACCATACGTTTTATTTTTTGTTGCTGCAAGTTTATGTAACCGACTCCGGAAAAAATTACCGGTTGTTAATCGCCATATGCCTCATTGACTGATATTTTCTTTATTTAAGAAACCAATTTCGAATTAAAGGAAGACACACTTTCTAATTCACCTTAGCCATATAAGAATTGTGTGTCAACCAGAGTTCCAAACACAACTACAATGAAAGGTGCCGTGCTATTGATTGGTATTTTTCTACAAATTTTAATTACTTCTTCAAAAATTTTACGTGAGTAAATAATTACAAATGTTTTTATGTATTATAACTATTTTGTTTTTAAAATATATTCGGTGCGAATATATTTTTAATTTAATATTTAGTGTTTGTTTTAATTACATTAATAATATAAGATATTGGAAAGTAACGGAAATACACCGAGGTGACCTGCTTAGAAAATCCGCTGAAAATTTGTGTGAAGAAGAAAAATAGTTAAAACGACTGATCAACTCTTTATTTTATTTTCTTCTTAATATTATATTTCAGTTTATTTTAATCTTTTAGCCCAATCTCTGCCCGAACTATGTTCGCAATCGACACCAAACTACAACGAATGCATGCTAACGGCTTTGAAAAAATGGGGTCCATACTTGTTAAAAGGAATTACAAAATTAAACTTCCCGAAACTAAATCCACTAGAAATACCAACATTTGCAGTCAACAGAACGGCAAATGAATTTGTTTCCATGTCAGTTTTATTAACAGACATCAAAATATGGGGATTCGATACCCTGGATCTCAAAAGTTTCAAGTAAGTTTCATGTTCAGCACTAATACAGCATGACTTGATTTAAATATTTTAGGCTCGACCCAACCACAAAGGAAGGACACCTTCATTTAATCATCTACGATCTGTATCCAAAAATGGATTACGACGCAACGGGTAAATTATTTAATATCGACTTGAAGAGCGCAGGAATATTTACTGGAAACGCTAGTAAGTGAAGAAAATTTTCAAATGATTTTCATTTAAACGACTGTTTCAGGTGTTATCGATTTGTTGTTTAATTTCAAACTAAAGAAATTTGAAAAGTTGGGAATCGAATACTACGGATTCGAAAAGTTTGAAACCAAATCTTCAATCGACAACGGCTATGTTAAAATATATCCCAAAAATCCATCGTTCCAATATACCGGTAAGTCTGGCATTAAAAAATTAGTTTGGGGAAAAAGTTTGTCGTCCAAACATTTTTACTTAAATAAGAAAAGGGCGACTTTTTCTCCAAGCGTCACTGAAATATTTAGAAACTTTAACGTAATGTTTTTAGCCGATTTGATTACAAACTTTTTCAATGAAAATCCGAAACGTACGATCAAGGCGGTTCATTCTATTTACGAAGAAAGTGCGAACGTGTTTTATCGAGGTTTGGCAGAACAATTTTTGTCTTCGATACCTGCAGATGAGTTTTTGCCAAAATAGTTAAAACTTTTGAACGAGAAAATTGATTCAACTTTTAGTTGTTAAGGTTAACGTATAAGACAATATTAAAGTTTATGTTAAATCAAAAATGAAATAAATCGTGATAAGAGCTGTTTGTTTATTTCACTTCATTTTCTGTTTTCAGATGTTTTCAGTAAAAACCTTGTTTTTATTTTTCTTTCAACAACCATTTCGTTAAAAATTCAAAAGAAGCTAATGGATTTTCTAATCGACAACCTTTAACGTAAACTGGGTTTTCCTTTTGTAAAATAAAAAATGGGTTTTTTATAAGGGGTCATCCATTAATTACGTAAGGGTTTTTTTTTGGGGGGGGGGGTATTGGATATCTTACGGACCCGTACGTAGGGGGGGAGGGGTCCGACGTATTCCTTACGTAAGTTTCTTAAAAAAAATTTTTAAATTAAATTTAACAATCTAATATAATTTTTTCTTTTTATGTTGGTAATTATATCCAGGTATAATGGAAATATCATATATTGAAATACTATATATAGTACTTACAAATCATTAAACATAGTGGCATAATAGTGTGAATTATAGAAAATGGCATCAAACTTTGGTGATCTTTACGAACGGTTTTTCATCTATGTAAATAAAAATTTAATTTAAATTTTTGTATTTATTATTATCTATCTATATCTATCTAAATATATAAAAGAGAAGATCTGTTTGTTTGCGTGTTTGTTCGCTATACGTTCCTAGACCCTTGGACCGATCTCGACCAAATTTTGCACAGTTATTTTGTAGCTCCAGGCGCAACTATTCTCGCATATATGGAGAAGAAATTCGAGCGGGGAAAAAAGTTATTCGCTTTTTTCGAAAATCAAATCACAAGTTTGACAAAAAATTTAATTTGTCAAATAATTAATTTGACGTACAGTCAGTGGCGGGGAAAAAAGTTATTCCAAAATATTTAATTTGTCAAATAATTAATTTGACGTACAGTCAGTGGCGGGGAAAAAAGTTATTCGCTTTTTGCGAAAATCAAATCACAAGTTTGACAAAAAATTTAATTTGTCAAATATATAAAAAACTACTAAAGTTGGGACCAAACAAATTGAGACCTGCGTCACAAATTTCTGATTAAGAAAAGACATCCTGAATATAATTTAGGACGTCGTTTAGCTTTATTAAAAAGAGAAAAAACATATTTGAAAGTCTTTCTGGCAAAGACTTAAGAAAAGACGTACGTTATCAACATTTTACATTAATAATAAATACTATATAAAATTAGTATGTCTGAACTTAAAAATAAAAGCAATAAAAATTGAATTGACTCGCGTATTGAAATTGAAATCAACAATGAGTAGGTAACTACGGATATAATTTGTTTATGTCATTTTCATGAACTTTTCTGGTTGTAAAATTTCGCATTACGTGACGACCTTTCAGAAAGTAAGTTTTGATAAATTAAGAAATAGAGTAAGAAATCAAAAGATTTGCCAGAATCGTCAAAAATGAATATAAGGGAATCCATCTACGAAATGTACAGAAAAAGTAAGTTTTAAAATATTAGATATTTCTGGATTATTTTTTTAAGTAATGAACAAGAAATATAGGTTTTCAAAAAATTTTGGTATTTTTTTCAGAAGAACATTTAACTGTTGCTACATTAAACAAGAAACTTCAAAAACTGCATATTATTTTAAGCAACACTAGCTTAAAACGAACTCTCCACGAAATTGGTTTTAAATTTTGTAAAGAAAGTAATCGTAGAGCATTAGTGGAAAAACACAATATTGCTTTTAATCGAGTACATTTCATGAAAAGCTATATAAACAATATAAATTCCGAATTTAAACGTCAAGTTGTGTTTTTGGATGAGACATGGATTTTTTCGAAAGGTAACCCTGGAAAGTCTTGGCAAGATAATTGAGTAAAAAGTGTTAGAAAACCAGAAGGTTATGATGGGAAACGCTTGATTGTTCTTCATGCAGGTTCGGAGTCTGGATTTATAGATAATGCATCATTAGTCTTTGCATCAAAATCTCAAAAAGAAGATTACCATGGAGAAATGAATGGTGACTTATTTAAAAAATGGGTTACTGAGAAACTTATATGCAACTTGGAAGAACCAAGTTTAATAATATTGGACAATGCATCTTACCACTCTACGTTAGTTGAAAAACAGCCTACGTCGGCGTGGAAGAAAGCAGATATTGCAGCTTGGTTGTCTGCAAACAACATTTGTTTTAGTGAACGATTGTTTAAAGTAGATTTGTTAGAATTGGCAAAATTGAACAGAAAAGATAAACGGTATGAAGTGGATGAGCTGTTACGAAACCATGGCCATGAAGTTTTACGCTTACCCCCCTACCACTGCGAGTTTAATGCGATTGAACTTATATGGGCGAATTGTAAAACTTATTACAATATAAGCATATCGGAAGAGATGGTTATGGGGATGAAAAAGTAATTTCGATGTGGAATGAAGCATTGGATAATTGTACATCTGAAATTTGGAAAAATTGCATTCGTCACACCGAAAATGTGATAACAAATTGGTATGAACGGGAAAAACTTTTAGATGTCACCGTAGAAGAACTCGTCATACAATTAACCAATGACTCCGATACTGGTAGTGACAACGACTCCGATGAATAAAAATGAGCAGTTCCTCTGTACGTTTTAGGTATTTATTAACCCGTTTATTTTGACGACGAATTCATGGAAAAAATTTAAACAGTTTTTCAAAAATATTTCTTTAAAAATAATACAATTATTTCAAATTTGGTAATTCCGGAATCTTGTTTTTATTAAAAATTTAAGCATTTTCAAAGAAAACCCTAAAATTCAAGTTTTATTTATAATCAGTAAATTGCAATTCTATGAAAAGGTGTTTATGGGAAACATATTTATTACATAACCCAACTTTAGTTATATGACATTGACAGAAAGATAATTTAAATTATTACAGGAAAGAGAAAGAAAGCTATATTAAAATGAAAAGGGCAGATGCATCTTAAAATGCACTCATTTGACTAGCGATTTTAATATTAATTCGTACTGTTTTAAGTAATGACGCAAGTCTCAATTTATTTGGTCCCAACTATAACAAAAAACCACTAACAAATTAATCTGAAAATACTGTCAACAGATGGCGGGGATGGCGGCTTTAATTCGAAAAATGCAAACCACTAACAAATTAATCTGAATGCCGCGAATAAGACCGGAGCACTTTATATAGGTCGCAGAACTCGCCGGAATTGTGCAAGAAGACGCAGATCCACTTCTTCGTGGAAGATCTACCTCTTTGCGGAAGATTTAACTTTACATGAAGATGTAACTTTACGTGAAGATTATGTATGTATGTATGTATGTATGTATGTATGTATGTATGTATGACAGATGACGGATGACAGATGGCGGATGACAGATGACGGATGACAGATGACAGATGACAGATGGCAGATGACAGATGACAGATTAAAGATGAAAGATGACAGATGAAGGCCGAACAACTATGGCCTTCATGGATCTATTATGGTCCGGTCTGTGAGGCCGAAGGCCGAACAACTATGGCCTTCACGGATCTATTATGGTTCGGTCTGTGAGGCCGAAGGCCGAACAACTATGGCCATCACGGATCTATTATGGTCCGGTCTGTGAGGCCGAAGGCCGAACAACTTTGACCTTCACGGATCTATTATGATCCGGTCTGTGAGGCCGAAGGCCGAACAACTATGGCCTTCACCGATCTATTATGGTCCGGTCTGTGAGGCCGAAGGCCGAACTACTATGGCCCTCACGGATCTATTATGGTCCGGTCTGTGAGGCCGAAGGCCGAACAACTTTGACCTTCACGGATCTATTATGGTCCGGTCTGTGAGGCCGAAGGCCAAACAACTATGGCCTTCACGGATCTATTATGGTCCGGTCTGTGAGGCCGAAGGCCGAACAATTTTGACCTTCACGGATCTATTATGATCCGGTCTGTGAGGCCGAAGGCCGAACAACTATGGCCTTCACGGATCTATTATGGTCCGGTCTGTGAGGCCGAAGGCCGAACAACTATGGCCTTCACGGATCTATTATGGTTCGCCCTGTGAGGCCGAAGGCCGAACAACTATGGCCTTCACCGATCTATTATGGTCTTCCCCCTGTGAGGCCGAAGGCCGAACAACTATGGCCTTCGCGGATCTATTATGGTCCTCCCCCTGTGAGGCCGAAGGCCGAACAACTATGGCCTACTCGGATCTATTCTGGGTCTAGATGGCTAAGGGCGGCGGATGCCGCCCGTGCCAGCTAGTCTAAATATATAAAAATGGATGTATGTGTGTATGTATGTTCCCTATAGACTCCTAAACCGTTTGACCGATCGGAACCAAATTTGGCACAGTTATTATGTAGGTCCCTGCGCAAGTTTTTGTATTGAAATAGTGCAAAAATTCGCAACGGAGAGGAAAGTTGATTTTGAGTAGCCTGCCTTCCTTTTTTTTTTCCTTTTTTCTTCTCAGGCTAAACCACCCGGGAAGAAGTGTATATTCTGCTAATTTATACAGATTAATAACTAAATTATTTAAATATTTAACAATATGAAAATGCGGGTGAACATATTAAATTTGATAGATGGGATGAAATGTGAATGGATAAATAAAATAAAATTTTAACAATATACATATAACAATAATACATGGGTTCGAGTAAAAATGGGTGGCAAATAATAAATTGGATAACTGGAACAGCAATAACAAATAATACTAATAAGGCTCTTTGGAGACGTAATAATAATAATAATATTATGTAACTTAGGCTGCAGCACAAATGGCAGCAACCAATAATTGTATAACACGAACAGCAATAAAAAAAAAAGTTTAAACATATAAAATGGAACATAAAACGGTAAACGTTTAGAAAGTTAAAAATGGATGGAATTAAAAACAAAAATGAGAACTGATGGTATTAAATTTTTTAGTGCCAAGTGTGAGTACAAACAAATTCATATAGAAGTAGATTAAGGGATGGTATTGAACGCTTTTAGTGTATTGATTATTGATTTGCAGAATTTGGTGAATAATTTTGATATGAAACTGTTTTTTGAGATTTGTGTAAGGTCGAAAGGTGAAATATTATAAAAGTGGCAATGGTTAGTATAGGTGTGTTTGATGTTGGTATATCTTGGGCAGCAAGACAATAAATGTTGCAGAGTCTGCCTACTTTTTGAATCGCAGGGGCACACGTCAGTAGGACTGATCTTAAACCTATACAAATGCTCGCGCGCAAACGAGTGACCCGTCAATATCTGTGTCATTTCAAAAGAGGTATCAAAGCCACCTCGGAACAAACGAACATCTTGTAGTGTGGGTAAATGCTGCCGGGTGGTTGAGCCTTGGACGGCATTTCTGTACTCGGTGTCCCAAGTACATGCCGACTCAAGGCGAATCACCCTTCTTGCGTAACTTAGAGGGAACTGGTTGTATGCCATGCGGCTCTGCGAGACAGCCGCGTTTTTGGCACATTGATCTGCAACCTCGTTCCCTTCGATACCACAATGAGCCTTTACCCAGACAAACTTGATGATCGTCTGATTATTTAGCTTGAGAAGTGAACGATGGATGGAGTTGACCAAGGGTACAGTGCTGCTCCTATTAGCAATGGTAACAAGCGAGGATAGGCTGTCGGAGAATATGCACGCGGAGTGCAATCTCCTGGAGGAGATCCAAGACAGGGCAGCGTCAATCGCATATAGCTCGGCTTGAAACACGCTATAAGCACAATTTAACTTGTACTTGTGGGTTTCTTGTCGAGCTTCATGGTATATAACGATTGCCGCGCCGACCTCCCCACCTTCCTGCTTGCTACCATCGGTAAAGATAGCAGCACTGACATTGTCGCATATTCGATCGACTTCCAGCGAGTCGTTTACTTTTTCAAAACAGATCGTTTGTCTGTAACGGGGATGTAACATCCCCGCTGGCGACGTACGATTTTGTAAGACGACGTCATCTCTGGAAGTCGATCGAAAGTACCATCCATTTTCACTTGCTCTACCCTTGCTACCTCCTTTATCCTTAGCTCGATTGGTGTAAATCCAGCTAAGGCTAACGCAGATATTGCCGAGACCGTATGAAATACGCGAGTAGCCCTAATGGCGAATGCCCGTTGGAAGGAGCGTAGCCATTTCAGCACATACTTATACCTAAGCACTCCACACCAAATAAGAGAACCGTAAGTAATGGTTGGTTCGATGACCGCGTGGTATATCATCTCCACATTACATGGATTGATACCCCACGTAGGCCGTACGAACCCACATAAAGTTTTAAAAATTTTGTTTGCTTTGACTATGATGTGTCGAACGTGTTCATTGAATTTTAAATGTTGATCCAAGATAATTCCTAAAATTTTAATATAAGGCTCAAAAGTCAAAACAGTGTTCCCGAAAGAAATTTTGCAAAATTTGGTTTTTGGTGTGAAGGCTATTGCTTGAGTTTTCGGGGCGCTAAATGTTAGTTTAACACCTGCGCCCCACTCACCGATCGCAAATAGTGCTGCATTGGCACGCTCCTCCATCTGCACTATGTTGGACGAGCTCACGATTAGAAGGACGTCATCTGCGAATGCTTGCAGATGACATCCTTCCGGTAATCCTACATCGAGAAGTTCGTCCAATATAATGTTCCAAAAAGTAGGTCCACGCGCGTCCCGTAGGGACGCGCATGAATGGATTATCGAGATTCCTTAAAGGAAGGCAGGCTACTCAAAATCAACTTAAAAAACAATAATGAATGCTGTCAAACTGTCAACCGATCGACAATGCAAATACGCGTGCACGTGCTTTACGTTTCTATTTGACCAATCTTAACCAAATTTGGTGTAGAAGTTATTTACAATGCTACGAAAAACATAGGCTACTTTACTACCTTGGAGCGAGGCCGAAGGCCGAAAAACCACGGTCTACACGTATGCCTGTGATACCCTTGAGTGAGGCCAAAGGCCGAACAACCACATCCGACACGGTCTAGATGGCCAAAGGCGGCCGGTAGGCCGACTGTGCCAGCTAGTATAATAAATATATTATTATTCATATTTTATAAATATAAGGGGTGAAGAGGGGGGTCAAAATTAATTTTCTTTTAAATAATCCTTACGTAAGATGTGGGAAGGGGGGTTGCCACAATCTTACGTACCCTTACGTGGCGGGGGGAGGGGGTCCAAAATTACAAAAATCATCCTTACGTAATTAATGGACGGCCCCTAACAAGAAAACTAAATCAGTAACAGAGTACTAATGCAAGATTTTTTAAGTATTTTTATGCACAACCATAAGTTGGAGTGCGATTGGTCAGTAAAGATTAAAAACTAATTCGATAATCAACCGCACACAATTTCTCAATCCAACCAATGAGGTTTAATGCAAAAACCTTTCTTTGTGTTCCATTATTCCACCTTATAGCTGAGAAGAAAGGTTGCATGATCAAAAATGGACGGTAAAAGACTGAAAAAGACAAGTTAATCCTGTAACTTCTAGGACATTAATGCCCGTTTTCACCAACTTTTCCTTAAGAATTACCTACCAAGGAATTCTTAGCGCTAAGTATTCCATAAAAAAATACGCTCGAAAAAAAAATTCCACGCTCTTAAGGAACTCTTAGCACCTGGTGAAAACCAAATGTGTCATAAAGAGTTTCTTAACTCCAAGTTAGGGAACTCTTAACATTAGGAATTTGTTGGTGAAAACGGGCATTAGAGACTTTCAGTATTAGTCAAACAAACTTCCCTGATGGAAAGATTTCATTAGGAGGATTTAAACAAATTGAAGTTCTTATATATACTAACACATCTTCAATTGATTAACTGATGAGTTTCAATCTCACCTAATCCGTAGTTATTTGTGCCGTAGTACGGATTCCACGTTAAATTTTAAAATATGTCCTATTACTTCTCTTCTCTTCTGTGCCGTTTGTTGTTCAACTTTGAACATAGGCCTCTTCCAACGCTCTCCATCTAACTCTGTTTCTTGCAATACTGTTCAGCCCCGTCACCCTCCATGTATCAGCCGCGACTGCTAAATACATATTGAAGGGTTGTTGTAAAGAGTTTTGCTGATATTATAACACCTTGACGCATCCTTTACTAATTATTGTGATTAGATTTGTATCGTTGCTGATTACTGTTGTGCTCTGGCCATAGGCGTTTTCGACCAGTTGGATATAATCGATAGTCCTATCCGACTATCCACTGCCCAAAATTCGACACTATCAAATGCTTTTACATAATCCACAAATCTTAAGGTATAATAATAAGTTGTACTCTGTGACCTTTTCTATTAAAATTTTAATGCTATGGAGACGATTGCAGGTATCGCAGCCAGTTCAAATTCCAGGTTGTTGGTTTGGTTGGTATTTTATTTAATTTATTTTTGTACACATACCTACGTATAAAATGCTAATGAGCTTCAGAAAATCATGCACTTCGTAGTAGATTCAAATTAATGAATTTACTAAATTTGTGTTAATTTACATTTTCTTGTTTTTACGATGTTTCATATTATTATTAAGACAATTTCGAATTTCAATAAATTTTCAAAAATTAATAAACAGGGTAATTTAAAAA
The DNA here is from genome assembly GCA_932274525.1 of Podabrus alpinus. NCBI lineage: Eukaryota > Metazoa > Arthropoda > Insecta > Coleoptera > Cantharidae > Podabrus > Podabrus alpinus. Next base: position 5,976,343 of record OW026451.1, read on the forward strand.
TAAATTTAAGCAGTTCATGACTTTTCAGGTTAATTAACTAAAATAAAAAAGTTAAAGTAACTCAACTTTCTCATTTCTTCTATATAAGCATTTTTTCTCCAACTTGATTCCAAACACAACAAAAATGAAGCGTGCGGTGCTCTTGATTTGCATTTTTGAAGTAATTATTGTATTTACTACTGCTAGAATATTACGTGAGTAATTTACTTATCTTATAAATGATCATTAGATTAAAAAAGAATAACCTTTCAACTTACCAAAGAGTTTTGAGTTTTGGCAAAGTAAATCAAATTTTGTATTGACCTTTTTTTATTATTTGTCATTATTTATTATTATTGTTTTAGCAAAAAGTATGGTATCGCCTTGCTCACAATCAGAACCAAATTATAACGAATGTATGGAAACCACTTTCAAGGAATGGGGTCCAGTTTTATTAAACGGAAATTCACAATTAGGTTTTCCAAGTTTAAATCCTCTGAAATTACCAATATTTGCAATTAACAGAACTCTCAACAATTTTGTTTCGTTGTCGGTTGTGTTAAGAGATATTGAAATATACGGATTCAACACACTCGACCTGGAGAGTTTCAAGTAAAACTAATTAGATTTATAAAGCTGCATTCACAACATCAAAATAAAGAACCAAAATTAACACAAATATTTGATTCGTTATGCTAACTGTAAAAATGTTAATTTTGGACCTTAATTTGAGGTTGCGAATGCAGTTTTACAACTTGTACTAATTTTTCAATTTTAGACTTAACACGACCACCAAAGAAGGTGAACTCCATTTGAGAATCTACGATTTGTACCCAAAATGGAGTTTTGAAGCAACCGGAACCTTATTTGGCCTAGACTTAAAAAGCGAAGGAGTTTTCATTGGAAATGCAAGTAGGTCCACATGCAAATTAAAAGTTGATAAATAGTTGCTTTTTTGACATTCATGAAATTTTTGCAGGTGTCATCGATTTACTATTCGATTTCAAATTAAAAAAATTTGAAAGGCTGGGAATCGAATATTACGGATTTGAAAAATTTAAAACAAGAAATACGATTGATAACGCTTACATCAAAATAATTTCGAAAGATCCATTTTCCCAGTATACAAGTAAGGATGAAACGATTTTCAAAAAGTATTTTTAACTTGAAATATTTTTAGCCGACTTAATTACAAACTTTTTTAACGATAATCCAAAACGAACCCTTACTGCAACGCAGGGAATTTACGAAGAAAGTGCAAACGTATTTTATCGACATTTGGGTGAACAACTTCTGTCTTCTATCCCAGCCAATGAATTGTTACCAGAATGATTTTGAAAAATATGTTAGTTTAAATTGTAGAATTTGTATTTATTACTTTAGCAGAAATAACATATATTATTCATTGTTAAAAAGTTTACAAACAATTTTAAAATCGACATCACACCTAAAATGTTTTATTCCAAGGTTCATTTTTTTTTCTTCAATGAAGAAAATAATATCTTCTATACTCCACAAGGTTTGCAGGATCTTTGATTTAATTTTGTCTATTTGAACTTAACCATTTTTGTTTTGTCCACATCCGACATGTTGATTTGTGGAACTACTTCAGCAGTGCTTCCTTGGTTAAAATATAAAACATTGCGAAAATTGCAATGAAGTACTTGGAAAAAAAAAGTTTAACGTTCTTACCATTGTTAACACTTTTTGGTAATGTTGAATAAGCTTCATCTTTTGGTCGTCTAACCTGGGCATTCTTTACTTTTTTCTTAATAGGATTTGTCTTCGCTTCCTTCGCTTCTTTCGCTTCCTTCGTTTCCTTCGCTTTTTTCGCAATTGAGTAATAATCTCCAAATGTACTCAATGCAGGAGGCGAACGGTAGTAACTGTCACTATCAAATGTTTCCTTATCAGATGTTTCCTCATCAGATGTTTCCTCATCAGATGTTTCATTATTTTCGTTGGGATTTGCTTTAAATTCTGGTACTAGAGGAATCTCTTCTGAAGTTTTATGATTTTTACTTTTTCTGTAGTTTTTTACAATCTTTAATGTAGAAGCAGCAATAACTACTATATTCCGTTGATATTGGCAACCACCGCGTTGATGTTTGCATAGTTCGTTGAAATCGTTTAAAAAATACTGTTCTTCATCGGTGTCGCAACACCAGCAATAAAAATGATTTAAAAGCAAATGGAAATACAATTCGTCCTTATTCAGAAAATAAGTTTTGCAAAATTCACACTTGGAATGACCACGGTATGAAGTGTCTTCAGGATCTACAGACAAATAATGTTCTTGTAATTGACTTTTACGGTAGTATCGTCTTTGAGCAGGGAAAAGTTTCAAGTTGGCAACGCACACGGCGCAAAATTGTAATTTGTGTCTTTTTTTAAGATGCTTTTCCAATTTTTGAAAAGTTGGAAACTTTATGGATATTTCCTTACAAATTTGACACCTAATTTCCGTCAAACAATTGTATCGTTCTTTCACTTTATCCGACGAAAAATAAATACCATGAGAGTGGTCAGCTAATTTTTCATCATTGTAGAGCTCTTCAAGTTTACCGGACGGTTTGAATATTCGAACAAAAATAACGTTGGGCATATCTTGTCTGCACATGGAACACTCGTTCGAATTACAAATCACACGCCAACGAGTTGAACATTCGAAACATATGGAATGATGACACGGTCCGATTGATTGAATATCAACATTTGGTTTGCAACAAACAAAGCAAAAGGTTTCCGGATAATTGTTTTCCATTATCGCAACACACTTTTTACTAACCAAAATTTAACCCGCTAATTTATAACTTTAAAAAAAGTTTAGGTACTTATGTCTATTTAAATTTTATAAATATGTTACACTTACAACACAATTTTAAATTTTAATAAAATTAAAACGCACATAAAGTTTAGGAATTACAGTAAAACTAATTTTTGAAAGAAGCACGTCTTGGGATCGTAGTTAACCTCCTATAATTTAATTTTCAATAAATTTATTCATGGAGGTCGGAAAAGCTGCTCGAAACGATAAGATATTTGAAAGACAGGTCCGAACTGGGGGCATCGGCGAACAAACCAAAAATTTTATTGGTGCAGAATGATAAAATTCAAAACTCAATTTTTAAGTATAATCAAAAAATTTTACCTGAACTATTGCGAGTATCATCGACGACTCTCAAATTTCTTGCTTTTATAACGACGACAGTCAAACGTTCGGCAGAAGGTAAATAAGCGAGGGAAACCATGAGTTCTCCCAAATCCAAATGCGAATCGTGTCCCAGACACGGAGTAAGTCCTTTCCAAAAGTCCACTTTATCACTTAAATCGATACTGGATAGAGCCAGCTGAACGGTTCCTATTCTATTGTGTCTTGAAAATGCGTCGAAATCATATAAAAGTATTTCTAGCGTGTGGCGAAATAATGTCGCCGCTTTTACTTCGAATACAAAATCTTCATCGAAAACTAAAACAGACAATTTGTTATTAAATATTTCAGCAGAAAGGGAAAATTACCTGGATTTAATGTTTTCTTGTGAATTCTAGTTTGCCAAACGTTGGTCTTATCGGGTAGAAGACGAATCTTAGCATAAGGATCCGCCGTTCCGCTAAAATCGCGCGCTTGTAAGTCTTGTGCCTAGACATTTAAACGTATTTGTTAGTAACGAAATAGCGAGCGCAAAAATTGAGAGGGAAAAGGGGAAAAGAGTGAAGATAGGTCATCTAAAACCTGTCACATTGGGAAGTGTTGTAACCTAGAACCCACATGAAGGAAAACTAGCAGAAAATAGGACAGGCGCCCCTGTTCTGATATCAAAAAATCAAATATAAATGGAATGGATAGTGAACTGTTGATGGACCGGCGAGTGCAAGGAAGAACGAATACTGAAAAATGGAAAATGTTGGGGAAGAAAAGTCAAAGCACAAAGTAATGAGAATTGGCACTTGGAATATAAGAACGCTGCTGAAAATAGGAAAATTAAGTGAAGTCGTAAGCGAACTAAAGAAATACAGAATAGAGGTAGCAGCACTACAGGAAACAATATGGAAGAGTCAGGGTGAAGTTAATGGGGAGGATTACGTGTTTCTGTATTCAGGAGAGTGCAAACAAGGAAGTAAAGACACAGGCTTTATAGTAACGAAAAGGTTGGAGAATAAAATATTGCATTTTAAACCAATGAACAAAAGACTGTCGTAGATAGGAATTGAATTGATAACAAGAAGGCGAAACATGTCTATAAGAGATGTCAGATCTAATAGAGGAACTAATACTGATACGGATCATTATCTCGTAGTTAGTCGCGGAAATCAAACAGAGGACATGAATAGTAAAGATAAAACAACGAAACAAATTGCAACTCAGAAACTGAATAATGGGACAATGGGACAATGGTAAAGAAATATGAAGAAAAGTTAAAAAGTGAATTCGAGAACAAAAGGAAAGGTATGGAGGTCGACATAGATGAATAATGGAAAATAATAACAAAGTGTATTACAGAAAGTACTAAGCAAATAATAGGACACAGAGAAAGACTAAAATGGAAGAAATGGTTTGATAAAGAATGTGAAGAGAAAGTGAGTGAAAAAAATTTAGCAAGACTTAAATGGATAGAAACGAACGATGAAGTTGACTATAACAAATATAACAAAAAGAGAAAAGGAGCAGAAAAGTTATATAAATGTAAGAAAAACAAACTGGTGGAAGAAAAGATGAAAGAAATACATAGAAGAAAGTAACAACAGAAATGATATAAAAAAGTTTTACCAACACATTAAGAACAAAAGAAAACCAAATGCAGCCAAAACAAAGGAAATAAGGAACAATGAAGGCAAACCGGAAGGCGAACCATAAAAAGTTAAAAGATTTTGACAAAACACTTCCAGAAGTTACAGTATACACATAGAGATGAAGAACGAGAACAAATTGAGTTAGACCATCCAGAAGACGAAGACGAAATAATAGAAACCCATAAGGAAGAGATTGTACAAACAATAAAAAGACATAAAAATGGAAAGGCGCCGGAAGGCGATGAGATGATGGCAGAAATGATTAAGTATGGTGGCAAAACACTACACTACCAAATTTATGAAGTGCCAGAAAATAAATACCAAAAATGCGCGAGAAATGAAAATAAACGATTGCATATTTGAACAAGTCGAAAATTTTAATTAATTTGGAGTGCAAATAAATAGCAATAACAACAGAACATCGGAGGTTGGAGCAAAGATCCAAGCTGGTAACAGAGCATATTTTGCAAATGGGAAGATATTGAAAGACAAAGATCTAAATATATAAATCCCTGATAAGGCCGGTTGTAACGTATTCGTCGAAAACAATGTGTTTGACTTGAAGAGAGGAGGAGGACCTGAGGATCTTCGAAAGAAAGATGTCGAGAAAAATTCTGGCCCCGAAGAGAGTAGATGGCGAATACAGAGCGAAAATAAACCACGAAATTCAGAATCCGGACGGAGCTCGAGCCAGAGCAAGACCGAGATTGAGCTGGTGGGACGGTATGGTGGAGGAGTGCTCTTCCACCGGAAGAGGTGGAGATTCACAGTGGAAAGAGCGAGGATAATTGTTAGTAACGATAAAGCCACCTATGGCTGAACAGACAGTCGAACGGATTTGGCAAGTGGAAAAGTTGCATTCTTAAAGTAAACAGCTGCAAGCTGTTTTTCGAAGAATGCAATTAGCTTCAAGCTAAACAAATTAATTGCGAATCTTGTTGAAGAAAATTATATCACGGTGTGATTGTTATTTATTTTTAAACGGAATTTAAAAATGCAATAATTACATTTGTTTTCAACAACAAGAAGACATAATGATTAAGCCCAGCTTACCAAGCTGTTAATATTTTATAACGTTAATCAATCACAGTAAGTCAATTTTTAAAATTAAAAAAATGTTGTTCATTGTATTATTTTCCAATAAAAAAAATTAACTGTTTTTGAATTAGTTAAAACCATTTAAACAGTAAGGGGTCATCCATTAATTACGTAAGGGTTTTTTGGGGGGAGGGGGGTTTTGGATATCTTACGGACCCTTACTTAGTGGGGGAGGGGTCCGACGTATTCCTTACGTAAGTTTCTTAAAATATTTTTTTTAATTAAATTTAAAAATCAAATATAATTTTTTCTTTTTATGTTGGTAATTATATCCAGGTATAATGGAAATACCATATTATATATAGTACTTAAAAAAATAAATAAAAAAAATTTTTTAAAAAAAGCTTTTATAAAAACATGCACTAAAAAGTTAAAAATAATTTTTCGTCACAAAAAGGAATAAAAGCGTGCGGCTGTTAATTTTAATTTAAGTAATTGCTAAACAGCCGCACGCTTTTATTCCTTTTTGTGACGAAAAATTATTTTTAACTTTTTAGTGCATGTTTTTATAAAAGCTTTTTTTAAAAAATTTTTTTTATTTATTTTTTATTTATTACTTTTTAGTCTTCCAAAAATTTTTATATAGGTATATGTTTTTATTTGAAAAATATTCCTGCGTGGGTTCCTTAACAAACAAAACCACTGTTACGCCTATGGGATTATTTGAGTTGACCACTAATAAAAAAAAAAGAGATAGCAACAAATGTCACAACAGTTTATCACATAACCATAATAAAATAAAATAAAAAAAATAGATATTTGCCGCAAAACTAGTTTGATTATCTGATTTTAACACAAAAATTATTACAATACACCAAATTATAACAACGACGGCTTACAGAAAGCGCGCTTTTGTGAAACATCTGATATTCGCGAAGCCATTTTCAAGTTGCGCGTATAGGATATGCGCGAGGTCAATTTTGTACGAGCTAAATAAAAGCTTTTAAAAATCATTAAACATAGTGGCATAATAGTGTGAATTATAGAAAATGGCATCAAACTTTGGCGATCTTTACGAACGTTTATTATGTAAATAAAAATTTAATATTATTATCTATTGTTGTGATACGCTCTATCCAGGTTGAGGATAGGTTATTACCAACAAGGAGAGAACAACGGTTGGATACGGTGGGTTCAAACACATTGTTAGCATGTGCTTGTTTTTTTGTGTCGTTGATTAATTTTAAGTTGTTCGTGTTGCATGTTGTATGTACGCGTTATATACAACAGGGCAAAAATCAAAGGTGCAGAGAACCGTCGTCCATATATAAACAAACCGCAAATTATATGAAGTTCCGGTTTTAAAAACAAAACTATATGGTAACGAAAGTTACTCAAAGTAAATAAGATAGTCACAGCGAGATTCCTAAACGGAACGGTCGCACATAAGTTACTGCGAGACGCAGTCGTGCGAATAATTGCGATTCAATTAAATAGAATTGAAATAAATTATATTCGCGAGTGATAAAGATAGTATCATCAAGATTCCTAAACGGAACGGTCGCACAAAAGTACTGTGAGACGCAGTCGTGTAAATAATTGAGATTCAATTAAAAATATAACTGAAATAAATTATATTCGCGAATTAAACGGTGGTGCTACAAGGGGAGAATAATTCTTCCAAGAAATTAAAATTCCTTGAGATAGTGGAATTCGGGAGGTGTTGGCAACAAAGATTTGTTGGTCGAAATCGTATAGTACGGATACGTATGTGAGATCCGGATACAAAAATATCCGGTCTATTAGAAGAGATCGTGGAAATATTGGGACGATCAGATCAGAACTAGAGTGGATCGTGAGAAGATTGGAAGGAGAGATTGGAAGATACAAGAGCGAAGAACGAAAATTGTGCGCACGGTACGATATAGCAGGTTAGCTAAGTTTCATTAATTCAGTGCGTAGAATATTAGTCCGATAAAGATTGTTTGAGTTACATTATTGTATGTTAAAATTTGTTAAATTCATTAAAAACTTGTTAACGGAAGCCAATCGTGTTTTGTCTTTGTTGGCATCGAGAAGTCGTCCGTACATAAGCTCGTATAAAAAGGTGTCGTTGTTGAATCAGATCCCGACGCAGCTACCCTGAGAAGTAGAGTCAAAATAAAGGTAGGTGACCGAAAACAATTGTGGGTGTTCTCGTGCATTTCTCAAGTGCACCAGACGCTACACTATCTACGTATATAAAAATGGATGTATTTGTGTATGTATGTTCCCTATAGACTCCTAAACCGTTTGACCGATCGGAACCAAATTTGGCACAGTTATTATGTAGGTCCCTGGGCATGCTTTTGTATTGAAATAATGCAAAAATTCGCAAAGGAAAGTTGATTTTGAGTAGCCTGCCTTCCTTTAAGGAATCTCGATAATCCATTCATGCGCGTCCCATAGGGACGCGCATGAATGGATTATCGAGATTCCTTAAAGGAAGGCAGGCTACTCAAAATCAACTTAAAAAACAATAATGAATGCTGTCAAACTGTCAACCGTCGACAATGCAAATACGCGTGCACGTGCTTTACGTTTCTATTTGACCAATCTTAACCAAATTTGGTGTAGAAGTTATTTACAATGCTACGAAAAACATAGGGACTACTTTAGTACCTTGGAGTGAGGCCGAACAACCACATCCGACACGGTCTAGATGGCTAAAGGCGGCCGGTAGGCCGACTGTGCCAGCTAATATAATATATTATTATTCATATTTTATAAATATAAGGGGTGGAGAGGGAGGTCAAAATTAATTTTCTTTTAAATAATCCTTACGTAAGATGTGGGGGGGGGGGGGTTGCCACAATCTTACGTACCCTTACGTGGCGGGGGGGGGGTCCAAAATTACAAAAATCATCCTTACGTAATTAATGAACGGCCCCTAAGTTAAAACACGAAAAATGCATTAAATTAGTATGGCAATAAAGTATCATCTATCAGCATAACCAACATTTAAATAATGAAAATAATTAGCTAAGCTACTCCGCTTGTTTTAAGAATACTATACACAAAGAAATTTAATATTGCGCCCTTGCCTAATTATTGGTAATTTGATATAAATAGCATTGTTACTTGATAGGTTATAATCAAATTTCAAAACTTTGAAGACGCGTAAACTTTAACCTATTATTTGATAAGGTCACGATGCCTGTCACAGTCTATTTGTTTATAGTATTCTTAAGAAAATCCGAGTTTGTAGCTAAGCTACAGCTAACTTCGATAAATGATCGATGAAAACTTTCGGAATACTTGCTTTGGGACTTAGGGATCAAGTTGGAAGAAAATTCGAGAATTGAAAAATCAGACTTACCTCAACTAACCTTACAGTTAATATTTCTGCAATTGGATCGTACGTCAAAGTTATATGAAGGGAACCTCTGACGTCCTCTATTTCCACGGGAGATTCCTGAAAATTGCACTATAATTAAGTAGACAAATATAATCTGCACTGACAATTTAAAAATAATTATCGCAATACTTATCACGGTATTCGCCTTTACGTCTTATTTTTTTAGATTTCTAAATCGTTGCAAACAAGTCAGAACTACTCGTATAATGACTGAAATAAACTTTCAGGAAATAATTTGGTTCGAAATTTAATTAAGGAACGGGTAAAGTAACTTAATTAAACAGTCCTAAATTTGTAAAAGAAAATGTTACGTTTATTTAATTATAAAGCAATGTAAATTTTACAAATTACTATTAATATGAAATTTAGAAATTTACACAAGTTTAATAATTTGGTTGGATGGTGACGAGTAATAAAACGGTAATTTAACTTGACATATTTTTTATATCGCGACAATTAAGTTATTTTATTTACATAATAAACGAATTGTTTATATTGCTAGTTTTATTGACTTAACTTGTTATAAAGTTTGGAGAATTAATTATTGCAACTTCAATTTAATCGAGATCTTAAATATCTCAAGTTGGATTATTTTGATCTTCTCATTTAAATAATAAAGTTTGTATCAACCCGGTTTAATCACATTTTGTTAATGACGATTATTTTCCGACAATGTAATTAATTGAAATTTTTTTCGGACTTGCATATAAATTTCTGTTCGAATTTAAACCCAATTATTGATCTAGTACAATTACCTAATATTTGGTTCTCCATGTTAAACCGTTATGTGGCTGATCACAATCGGTAATTCAAATTATTAATTTAATTTCGGTTGCGTAATTGAGACTAAAAATCATTATTATACAGAATGACCCGCTTCTAGAACATGCAGATGAATCCAATCAAAAAGGTCATTTGAATTGGTAAAACGTAACTGTTTTAACTGCTAATAACTTCTACAGCACTTAAGCTAAGAAAATTGGGTTCGCACTTTTGTCTTAAAATTCCTTAATTAAAAGCTTAAAAATAAGAGCTTAAAAACTGAAATTCCTTAACTTTTGTTAAAACCGAAATCTGAATAAATCTTGTTCCTGTACATTAATTAAATCTATAATCTAAAGTAAAATTAGACTAGACGACGTCAACCACCTTTCAAGTTATACTATAAAATTAATAGTGTGCAACAGCGAAAGATTCTAATAAGAAAACTTGACTGAAAACATGTCTTAATAATTAATGTAATAAAAAAGTTAGCTACCGTTTGATATAAAGAAGTATCGATCTTGGTATAATCTAATTTTGACTGCATTGTAGCCAATTTTGGTCGAACGGGACTTGTATTTGTTAAAATTACGTGCTTCTCATTTCGAACTATTGGAATCGGTCCTGGCACTAGCTGATAACTGATGGAAGACGTAGGACTTTCTGGTACGGAATCTTCTGCAATTTTAAATATTTTAAGGAACACATTAGAAAATTTTAATATTAAAATGTAATAAAAAAGTAATCTGTTTTGTTCGTAACTTTTAAATAAATTTTACTTTGGATTATTAAATTTTAAATCGGGTTCAGTAAAGCAGAGTTTGGTTCGTTAAAAGTAAGGACATAAAATAAAACAATTTAACATGTTATTTAAAAAAGGTAATAGAACGTTATAAATAGTATTTTTGTTCGTGATATCAAACAAAATTAGAAATTTCAGATAACGATTTCAACAGGTTACACTATAATTTAAAATTTACATAAAACAAAATTTTATTTTTTTCATATCAAATCAACCAACTTCCAGAACTCTCTTCCATTTTACTTAAACTTAATTAGTCAAAGTAAATAAGTTAATATTATATAATAATACGAGGGCTATTTGAGGTTGGCAATGGATTGTCAGTTATCATATTGACATGGCGCTTGCGTGATAGTGTTAAGTCATCTATCTGTCAAAACTTCCTAACCGGGTAAGCCAGTGCGCAGCGTAGTTTTTATGTGAGTGTTGTTTTATCATGGCCACTATACTCGAAGCTCCCGCCAAATGCGAGATTCGATCTGTGATCCGTTTTCTCCAAGCTGAAGGCAGTCCTGCGGCTGAAATTCATCGAAGATTGTCTGTAGTGTATGGGGAAAAGATTATGAGTGCAAGTGCAGTGCAAAACTGGTGCAGGTTTTATCGGGAAGGACGAACTGACGTTCATGAAGATGGGGGTCAGGGACGGAAATCCGTAGCAACAAATGAGATTATCGAAAATGTGTTTTGGGATTGTAAAGGAGTCTTACTAGTGGAGTTCATGGATCCTGGGACAACAATTACTGCAGCCACGTATTGTGAAACCCTTAAACGTTTACGGAGAGCAATACAAAACAAAAGGAGAGGCAACATTTTATTTTGCCAGGCGGCAACATTTTATGAGGAGGGTATACAAAAGCTGGTGCCCCGTTACGACAAATGCCTCAATCTCGGTGGCGACTATGTTGAAAAATAGCTGACATGTATGAGCAACTATTGTATGTATATATTAAAATTTTTCCTATTTGCCTTATTTGCTTTTACTAGCTTAATGGAAGTTGATTAAAAAATAGCCCTCGTAATAATAAGTTGACCACATTTTAATATTGTCTTTTTACTTTCCGAACCCCTAGGTAAGGAAAGTATTGTTATCAGGAAAAATTTGACCCCCCAATTTTTTGACAGATGTTCATGTTTTGAAGTCCCCTGAATTCATTTTTATCATTTTTGGAAGGATGTCTAGGTGAGTGAGGGTGTGTATGTGTGTGTGTACGTCTGTGAACACGATAGCGTCTAAACGAAGCAAGCAAATCATTCCAAATTTTGCATATAAGCTTTTTTCTGTAGTAGGACGAAGCCAGATCTCGATTTTTGCGGCAGATCCTAGGCTTCTATACAGCTACCTTTCTGATGTAAAAAGAAGTTGTTAGCTAGTTATTTTTGTTAGACATGTAATTTAATATATCAGATTACATTTTTGTGATCAATGGATCCACAGATAAACGGATTATAGGATAAAAGGAGCATCGGATAAAATGTATGTACTATATATAAATGGGAAACCGGCATAGAGAAGATATAGAAGGATCCAGATAATCTGCACTAATTAAATTGTTTGCGGTTGGTAATTATCATTTACTATATCTATATTATATAAAAATGGATGTATGTATTGCCATGTATTGCTACTGTAAAAGCTCAAAATTTGATTTATATAGCGGGAGAATATTAATGGCACTTAATTTAATTATGCTCCGACTAGCTTGCATGAAAACTCTATTATTTTGGGTCGAAAATTGGGTTCATCAATTTGGTCAAAATGCTCATGTAAGTCACCTTAATTTAGTAACCTTGCAGAAAAGAAAAATAATAAACTTATTGTATCTTACACCTGCTTAATCTTGTCTTCACTGCTGTAGAATTAAATTAAATCAAACGTAATTATTTGTAAACAAAATATAGTAGTTTATTAAACAAATACAATTATTAAAAAACAAAAGATTGATTTTCATTAAAAAGGAAGAAATTAAATTTACAGAAATAATTAAAGAAAAGTTTATAAATCCCCCCTTATTTAAATTCACACGCGAACTTGGTTATTTTATTGTTAAATGTTATTAAAATTCGTCGACACAAATTTTGCTTACCGAAGTCTATACCGTCGTGCACCATCGATGTGTAGGATATGTAGCGGAACAATCAGCGTGGAGATGACTATGCGATTGGATCCAATTTCCATACCATGAAAATTTCAGACAGGATTGATGATGAATTGAATTTCTTCGTCTCTTAGGATAAACGCTCAGGTAAGTCCATAAAATGATAATCTTCAATAATTTTCTAATAATCAATAACATAACCATCAAAAAACGTAACCATATGAAATTTGTCAGCGGTCACCAAAATTTCCAAATATCTTTCAAAATATCAATCGAAACTTTTATCAATCTTCTTATCACTTCATACACTTCATGAATCATCAATCAACAATTAATAATTCCCAACTTAATAAGTAAATTATTAAAAACAATTTCCAAAATTCAACTTTCTTCAAAAAAATCACGTCTTTTCTCTCTCGCCGCTTGTTCAATTATCTCAAAATACGTCCTCACGCTTCGATGGACACACCGTGAGTCCCCACACGCTTCCTTATCCATTTCCTATCCCACCAAAATTGTCTATAAGCCCGCGCACCAATTTGTTTTAGCGCAAACACTTATCATTATTATCTTTCTATTCTTTTACAAATAAATCAATTTTATTTAATTTCTTCCCAAATCTTTTTAACTAAAACAAATAAACCTTCTTTTGCTTTTTCTCTTACATTCTCTCGAAATATTTGTGTATACAAAAACTACGCTTGTTGTATTTCCGATTTAATTGATGCAAGCAGTTCATCATTCGGAAGTACCAAGAATATTCAGGTGTAAATATCAATTGTCATGATGGTCCTTTAATTGAATATCTAGTCATGAGTATTCTACCAGAAATTAACCAAATTACAATAGACCCCCCCCCCCCATTTGATAAACAGAACATGACAGTATGTATTACGATGATCAGGTACGGATGGACCCCGTCAATCGCAATATCTAAATTTAATAAACTTTTCGTTGTTGATGATTGTCACGGCTAGCTAGGTTTTTCAGCATGGAGACTTACTTACCTCAGTAGTGGTTTATTTAGGAAAATTTTTATGTTGATTCTTTTTATGCTGCAAAATTAATAAACCGGGAATACAAGAATCCCAAAAATAATCCGTTTTGTACTAACTGTATTTTTATTGTTATTATTATAAATAATTTTAATGTAAATAAACGTGTACAAATATTGTCAATTTTTATTATCTTCTTCTTCTTTTCAGCCTTTGTCAATCCACTGCTGGATGTAGGCCTCCTTAAATTTCTTCCACGCTTCACGATCCTGGGCTCGTGAATCCCCACAATTAATTAAATTTAAAGCGCGGCGTCGTAATTTTGAATTTCCCGCACTGGTAGCACGAATGTAAGTTTTTGTAAAAATTTCGCTTACCTCGGTAAAAATCTTGTGGTGTTTACCTTCTTGGTGTTGCGCATGAGTCGTGATCGTTGATTCTTTGCATCGATCGTTTCTTACTTGCATTGATTTGTCCAGATCAATCCTCGGTATAATTTTTTTATCCTTGTGGTAAAATTTTTATTTTCTCAAAAATATTTGCAATCGGTAAGTAAAATTTCTGGTTTTTACCTTAGTCCAGTCATTATAGATTTTGACCCGTGAATAATTAGTTCTTGGATTTTTTTTCGTAGGTCCCTCGGGGGGGTCACTGGGAGTGTAAATTCAAAAAGTAGACTGAATCAGGCTCCTGCGTATATTCGAAAAATGTTTTTTTTTTCCAAAAAAACGGTTTTTCTTGAATAACTCGGTCATTTTTGATTTTACAGTAAAACCGTGAGGACAAAATTTGTAGGAAATTTGATTCTCTACAAGTTTGGTCCTCACAATTTTTCTTCTAGGATCGATATTTTGGAAATTAAATTTGAAAAAAGCGACAAATTAAAAATATTTTCATTATCTCGTTTATTTTCAACTTTACGGCATAAATTAAGAGGACTAAACTTGTAGAGAATCAAATTCTGAACAATTTTTGTTCCCACCTTTTTTCCCCCAAAATCGATATTTTGGAAATTAAACCTGAAAAACGCGACAAATTCAAAATATTATCATTATCTCCTATGTTCCACGTTTTACGGCATAAATGAAGAGAAACAAAGTTGTAGAGAATGAAATTCTGAACAATTTTTGTTCGAACTTTTTTTGCACTAAAACGATATTTTTTGAATTGGACCTAAAAAAAGCGACAAATTCGAAATATTATAATTATCTCGTTTATTTTCAACTTGACGGCATAAATGAAGAGAAACAAACTTGTACAGAATCAAGTTTTAAACAATTTTGATCCCCACCTTTTTTCCACCAAAATCGATTTTTTTCGAATTAAACCTGAAAAACGCAACTACTTCAAAATATTATCATTATCTCGTTCATTTTCAACTTTACGGCGTAAATTAAAAGGAACAAACTTGTAGAGAATTAAATGAATGAGATAATGATAATATTTTGAAGTAGTCGCGTTTTTCAGGTTTAATTCGAAAAAACTCGATTTTGGTGGAAAAAAGGTGGGGATCAAAATTGTTTAAAACTTGATTCTGTACAAGTTTGTTTCTCTTCATTTATGCCGTAAAGTTGAAAATAAATGAGATAATTATAATATTTCGAATTTGTCGCTTTTTTTAGGTCCAATTCAAAAAATATCGTTTTGGTGCAAAAAAAGTTCGAACAAAAATTGTTTAGAATTTCATTCTCTACAACTTTGTTTCTCTTCATTTATGCCGTAAAACGTGGAACATAGGAGATAATGATAATATTTTGAATTTGTCGCGTTTTTCAGGTTTAATTTCCAAAATATCGATTTTGGGGGAAAAAAGGTGGGAACCAAAATTGTTCAGAATTTAATTCTCTACAAGTTTAGTCCTGTTCAGTTATGCCGTAAAATTGAAAATAAACGAGATAATGAAAATCGAATGAAAATACTTTTAATTTGTCGCTTTTTTCAAATTTAATTTCCCAAATATCGATCCTAGAAGAAAAATTGTGAGGACCAAACTTGTAGAGAATCAAATTTCCTACAATTTTTGTCCTCACGGTTTTACTGTAAAATCAAAAATGGCCGAGTTATTCAAGAAAAACCGTTTTTTTGGAAAAAAAAAACCATTTTTCGAATATACGCAGGAGCCTGATTCAGTCTACTTTTTGAATTTACACTCCCAGTGACCCCCCCGAGGGACCTACGAAAAAAAATCCAAGAACTAATTATTCACGGGTAGGGTCGGTTTTTTGGATATAATGACTGGACTACCTTATTTATGTTCACACTAATCTTTAATCACTTTATTTTTACAGAACTTCCCTTTCTGTGATAATTTTCACAATAAATTAATTAATTGTTGGAGCTGCCGAAAATTACACGTGCAAGCCCTTTGCAAATATTGGGAAGCCTCTTTTTGTTTGTTTTGTTGTCAAGGTGATCCAAATTTATCACTAATTGATTATTTAACCATAAATTTTGTAGGTAAGTTGACACCATCTTCTTAGTGGCGCGAAATTCAAAATTGTCTTTTAATTTATTCTTTTTGCTGTTTTAGGTTAATGGTTGATTTGAAGCACTTAGTTTATGGTTATCACTCGAAATGTTCACCGATGTGTTCCCGGCTGACGTATCACTTTGTTTTTAATCAGTTTCGACGACACACACGTAATGTTTAAATTTTTATACGCAACGCTTTAACAAATTATCTCTAACACATCTTAACTAATAAATTTCAAAACATTTTATAAATCTTTTACAAACTAAACAATTTTTATTATAATATTTAACAAATTATATCATTACGGATTTTATTGAACATTTAATTTTTATTTTGTGAATTCTTGTATTCTTTATCATTATTATTAAACGATTCTTTTTGTATTTACTTTATGATGACGGTAAACCTCCTCTTTAAGTTAACAGTTGCATGTTAACAGTCCATGTATTATTAATTTTCTATTAATTCAAAATGAATGTACGTATTGCGAGTGGCGTCTCCTCCAGATATCACCGTAGGATGTTCCCTATGACCGATCGGAACCAAATTTGGTACAGTTATTATGTAGGTCCCTGCGCATGTTTTTGTATTGAAATAGTGCAAAAATTCGCAAAGGAAAGGAAAGTTGATTTTGAGTAGCCTGCCTTCCTTTAAGGAATCTCGATTCAACTCAACATTTCAACATACTCAAAATCAACTTAAAATAAAGCTTCTTGCTATACTTTGTATATAGAAGCCTTTTTTTAAAGTTTTTTTTCAGAAAAATATAGTAGATAAAATATGACAATAAATTTTATCCGTTAATTTGATAACTTAATCCGTTGATCCGTTGATACATTGATCTGTTGATACCTTGATCCGTTGATACCTTGATCGGTCAGATCATCGGATTAAGTCTACTACATAGGTTGAAAATTACAATCTTAAAGCACAGAATATTTTTGTAACCTCTCTTAATATATAAATTCTGATTAGATTTGAATTATGCGGACGGACGGACAGACACGGAGCCAGATCATAAGGCTTCTTGTTATACTTTATATAGAAGCCTAATAGTAAAACGTATTCTACTAATGAAAATACGATGAAAAGTTTTTAATAACATGGGTCCATAAATGCTTCGTTTGCAGGATATAGGCATTCAAAAGTTTTTTTCTTCCTATTTTGGCAAAATATAAATTTTTTCATCGATTTACTGTTGAAATTATGTAACCATTTTATTAAAAAATACAATATAAAGATTTACGTCTGTTCGGAAAGTCATGCGATGGCCACATCAGATTTTTTGTTTTAATTTTTAATTCAGAATTTTTATTTTAATTTAATAATTTTCAATGTGTTTAAATAAATTGATTTTATTATGTTATTAATCATTTTTAATCATTTTTGTATATGATCTTTGTTTTTATTTTGTCATATCTTAATGAAACCGCCCCTCGAGATATATTTTTAATTACACCTTTTTTCATAAGGGCCCACTGTAAGTCAACATTAGGTCAGAGCCTCCATTTTTTGACCTTAATTATTTACGCAATCATACTCAACGAAAAGGCGTCCTCAATAGCTGAATTTAAAAAAAAATTGTGCATCTAAGTGGTACGGTTTAGCCAGTATAAATAATTTGTCAAAGTTCCACCACGAATATTTGAATTATTTTGGGGGACTGTACAAAGCAAACAGCGCACTTTAGGGGCAAACAAAACAATAATACGTGTATGCTTATTATGAAACACCAAGAGGATCATGAAAATAATTGCAAAAAATTGGTTGATTTGATATGCAAACCTTATAGTCTAATCTATAACGTAACATAATAAATAATATAAATATGTTAATAGTCAAGTTGAGACGGTCGTTAGCTAAAGCGGTTATGTGCGTTGCTGCTAATGCGGAATGCCTGGTTCGACTCCGGGCTCAGTAAAACTTTATTCTGACCGTCTCCCCTCGGAAGGCAATGGCAAACCATCGAGGTGTAATCTGCCTGGTACAGCCCCTCTGGAAATGACTTCCCGCGGTTCGGAGCCCGCGTTAAGCAGTAGGTCCTCTACGTGTGTGATAATTAGGGGTGCGCATATAATCGATTAATCGATTACGTAATTCGAATAATCGATTATTTCATAATCGATTATGATATTTTATAATAATCGATTAATCGATTATTGAAATAATCGGTTATTCATAATCGACTATGAGTTCATAATCGATTATGAACTCGTAATCGATTATGAACCCATAATCGATTATGAATTCATAATCGATTATGGACTCATAATCGATTATGAACCCATAATCGATTATGAATTCATAATCGATTATGAATTCATAATCGATTATGGACTCATAATCGATTATGAACTCATAGTCGATTATGAACTCATAGTCGATTATGAACTCATAGTCGATTATGAACTTATAACTATAATAGGTAGGGCTATTAAGGGTTACTAAATTACTATATAATTTATTATTTTGCTAATTGTGTTACGGTGGTGCTAATAAGAAGTGTTGTTAAGCACCAGTTGATAACACATTACGGTCCGGTATCAATCTGTAATAACTTACCTGCGTAGCCGATTATAATGTTACTTATGCCTCGATTACACAGAGCGACTTTAGACGCTAGACGCTAGCGTCTAAAGTCGCCAGCGACTGAGCGTGTAGCGACCTGTCCGATTACACACAGCGACTTTAGACGCTAGACGCTAGCGTCTAAACTCGCTAGTCTCGTAGTTGCAATCGCGCATTTGAACTGATAAGTATTAAAAATTAAAATTTAGTTTTGTTTAGCAATAGTTTAATAGTTTAACAATGAAGTGGAACAGCAGTAATATTATTGATTTTTTAAAAGTTTATGAAAAATATCCTTTCTTTGGAACATTAAGCATAAGGACTACTGCAACATCAAGTTAAAAAATGAAATAAGTAAAAGCTTCTATTTAGAACTTCAGAGTGAAGGATTGGTAGAAGAAATGAATGAAAAGCAATTAAAAGCCAAAATAAAAAATATAAAGACGCTAGCACATAGCGTTTTTACACTCTCATGTCGATTACACAGAGCGACTTTAGACGCCGGAGTGTAAAAACGCTAGCGTCTAGCGTCTAAAGTAGCCCGGCTGTCAACTTTAAAAGCGAGCGAACAGCGTCTGTTCAAGACGCGGCGTCTAAGCGTCTAGGTCGATTACACAGAGCGACTTTAGACGCTGCGTCTAAATTCGCTAGCGTCTAGCGTCTAAAGTCGCTCTGTGTAATCGAGGCATTACAGGTGTGTTGATGAGAATTTACGACTCCTTCATAAAAACGCTGATTAAATCTGAAGTACCAAATATTTTGTTTTTAAATTTTAACTGAATGTTACTATTGTATTATGCATTATGTAATTAATTTATTGTTAACAATAATCCATCTAAAAGACTTCTAATTAAAATTCATTTTGTAAAAGTATACACTTTCACTCAAAATATCGGACAAATAATTTAAATCCATATTGATGAAAAAAGGTTGCAATCTTTAATTGAAAAGCAAAAAAATATTTTTTAAAAACTATCAAATTTATAAACAAAAATACCTAAAAGCTGAATGGCAAATCCATATTTGGATTCAAAATGGCAAATCCATATTTGGATTCAAAATATGGATTTGCCATTCAACTTTTAGGTATTTTTGTTTATAAATTTGATAGTTTTTAAAAAATATTTTTTTGCTTTTCAATTAAAGATTGCAACCCTTTTTCATCAATATGGATTTAAATTATTTGTCCGATATTTTGAGTGAAAGTGTATACTTTTACAAAATGAATTTTAATTAGAAGCCTTTTAGATGGATTATTGTTAACAATAAATTAATTACATAATGCATAATACAATAGTAACATTCAGTTAAAATTTAAAAACAAAATATTTGGTACTTCAGATTTAATCAGCGTTTTTATGAAGGAGTCGTAAATTCTCATCAACACACCTGTAAGTAACATTATAATCGGCTACGCAGGTAAGTTATTACTTATTACAGATTGATACCGGACCGTAATGTGTTATCAACTGGTGCTTAACAACACTTCTTATTAGCACCACCGTAACACAATTAGCAAAATAATAAATTATATAGTAATTTAGTAACCCTTAATAGCCCTACCTATTATAGTTATAAGTTCATAATCGACTATGAGTTCATAATCGACTATGAGTTCATAATCGACTATGAGTTCATAATCGATTATGAGTCCATAATCGATTATGAATTCATAATCGATTATGAATTCATAATCGATTATGGGTTCATAATCGATTATGAGTCCATAATCGATTATGAATTCATAATCGATTATGGGTTCATAATCGATTATGAGTCCATAATCGATTATGAGTTCATAATCGATTACAAGTTCATAATCGATTACGAGTTCATAATCGATTATGAACTCATAGTCGATTATGAATAATCAATTATTTTTAATAATCGATTAATCGAAAAAAATCGATTATTTTTTATAATCGATAATCGATTATGAAATTCCATAATCGCGCACCCCTAGTGATAATACTTCAAACGCATAACACATACATACATAGGAGAGAGGTCGCCAACGTCCGGGGGACCGGATATGGCACACAAAGAAGAGATTAGTAAAGTAATAAAATAAATAAATAAAATATTATACCTGGTGAAGTATTATAGCCATCATTATCACTTGGACAAATTGACATTTTCTTAACATTATGAGGCACCCAAAATTTTTCTTCTCCCGAATTAGTACACAAACTTTTACTGCTTCCTGGCACAAAATCTTGAACTAAAGTTTCCTGGCTGAAATAATAAATTTAGTGTTATTGCCAGCTTATCTAACCTGGAATTATTATGGAGTATGCAATATTCCAATTGAGGCAGATAATCTGAATTAAATGTCATTTGATTCATTTAATATTAATGGCCTATTATCATAATCGGCATAACATATTGAACAATTAATATTAGAGCTACGATATGATCACTAAATAAATGTAGAATTTATAGCAAGATACACAGAGAAAAATCTATAATATATTATTGATATAATGCATTCAGTTATTTAAAAGCTTGGTTTGTCATCTGAGTAACTACAATAATGTTTCTATTTACGTCTTAATCCACTTCGCAGCAATAGAAACCGTTAGAAAATGTTTTGCAAAAATATTCCCTGAAAGCCTTTAACGAAATGCCGTTGGAAAACATTCCTGAAAGTAACGAGTTTTGTAATGAAACAAAATTTTCTTATTAAATTGCAAGAAATCTCGTTTAATTTCCTAATTAAATTTAAATGGAGGGATTAAAACTTCTCGAGCAGTGAAAGCTCACCTTTGCTCCAAGTCTCTTGTGCTTGCAGATTCCAAAAGATTTTTTTCGAACCAGTTTAATCTGTATTTTCGGGAGCAAGTCACAAGAACAATTAAAATGAATACAATAACACAAACGAACGACAACACCGCATATAGCAGTGCCACTGCGTAAGCTGACGGTTCGTTCTCTTCATCTTCCGACATTTCCATCCCCTGAAAATAAAAAGCAACTGTTAATTTGTAAATGTGCACATTTTTACGTTCGGGCCAATAGAAGCACGTGATGGATCATTTTTAATTAACCCCAAACTTTCATTATTTAGGCTTCACGCTTCTATTGATTTTTGTTTTATTTATAAACAGTGGGGCAAAGTATCTTAGAGCATTATTTACATAAATTATTTACTTTTAATTATAAGAAGGTGTTACGAATCAAACAATTCCCAAGAATTGGTTATTCGACTTCCGAAATAATTAATTTACTTAATTAGATTGCTACTGAAGATATCCGTTAATAACGGCCGGCATTATTTATGAGACGGTTTCCACTTTTTACGTCGCTCATTAGGGAAATTGTTCGCTAGATGTTACCGAAAATATAGGAAATTTGTCGTTAACATTATTTTCCTCATCGCGTAATGCTTTCAAACACTTTGTGATTTTATTATTAATTTATGCATTACGTCCGTAATTTATTGATTAGTAAACAATTTCTAATAAAATTTCGAAATTATAAATGAGAAAGTTGAAGGAAAACTTTGAAGTTCAAGAAAATTCATCAAGTTTTTCCTAACAATATTAAAAGCGACGCGTCGAAATGTTTAATGTTGCTTGTAATTTCATGAGACGGGGTCAGGGATTCTGCGAAATCCACCTACGAATGTTTTCCAACTTAAAGGGCTTTATCAGTAAAGGTGAAAACGCTAGTTCGCAGTCTGTTGCCAAGGAAACGGTTTAAATTTTGCATCTTCTGCGCCAAGTCGATTGTAATCTTCACGATCTGATTGCATCGAAAGCTTTGAGAAGCAAGTTCTGTATTATCTCGAGCGCCACTTGTTTATACCGTTCAGTAATTCAGCAGAAGCTTGTGAAAAGCCGCTAGCGTTAATTATGCTGTTTGGCGGTAGATAATATATTTGGTTTGAATTTGTCGTACTTTCCCATTTACATACCTATTCATATTTACACAATCGTTTTAGTTGGGGTTAAAATTGTCAACGATTTATTTAGTTGAAATTACGTAAGATGAACTTGACGTCACGACTATAAAACTATATTTAAATTTTAACCAATCACTTGAGGTGAATTTGTTAGCAGAGACCTTGTTTGTAGTAGAATAATTAGTTCGTTGAATATTTTATGGAGATTTTCACCTCCGTATTTAATCATTTCTGCTGTTATATCATTTTCCTCTGGAGGATTGTGATTTTTTTGACTTGTTATCGCTTTTGTGACTTCACCCAGTGAAGGTGCTATTATACATATGTTCCATGCAATTTTTCTATGTTCCATGCAAGGATGGTTTACAGTCTTCGAGTCTGGGGTCACTCAACGCGCTTGAATCGTATCTTCCTAATGCAAAAGAGAGCTGTGCGGGCGCTGGAAGGACTACCTAGCAGAACACACTGTAGGCCACTATTTCAAGCACTCAAAATAATGACGTTGCCTTCTGCATACATATACACATCCGTGGTGTATATGAAATCAAACACCACAGGTCACGTCACTGCCGGTCACTCCTACGGAACCAGACACAGAGACAAACTACAAACAGCACGACTCAGATTGAAGTGCTCCGAGGGAGAGAACTTACGCATAAAATTATACAATAAGCTGCCTGATGATATCAGGAATCTTCTTCTGATCCAATTTAAAAGAAGAACAAAACAGCTTCTGGTGGAGAAAGCGCTCTACGAGGTTGCGGAGTTCTTAAGGGACTAAGTTGAGATGAAAACCAGCAACAGCTGATCTCCACTTTTTTATTGTAATTTTTGTTACTCTAAATAAAGATGTATTATTATTATTATTATTATATTTTCTTCGTCTTCTCTATCACTTGTTCGATTTTTTCGCGATCAATCTCTTCCATGCCGACATCTGATCTCAGAACTTCTCTGAAATATTTCTTCCATCTATTTACTATCTCTTCTGGATCTGTCAGTAATTCACCATTCTCGTTCTTTAGTATACTTGTCCCTTGTGTGTATCCCGTTTCTGCTCTTTTCACTTCTTGGTAGAAGTTTCTGATTTCTTTATTGTTATATTGTTCTTCAAGTCTAATCATCGTTTCCTCTTGTTGGTCTCTTTTTTCCTTCTTGTGATTTGTTTTGCTTGTTTTCTTAAGCTTCCGTAGTTTTTTCTGTTATTTTAAGTGTTGCTTGCTAACGTTTTGCTTCTTACCTTAGTTTTCAACAGTGTCAGTTGTTCACCCTCTTCATCAAACCATTCTTATATAAGTTTTGCCTTTCTTTGCTTTACGAATCTTTTCTGTGACAATTGCTTTTATCATTTTCTCTATTCTTTTTCACTCCTCTTCCATCTTTGTACCCTTCTCCATTTCTTCCAATTTAAGATTTACGAATGTTTTGTATTGTTTTCCTTTTTATCGCTGTTAAACATTTCGGTATCTCTTTATTAAGGTGTTATTATCATTTTGTATACGTCGTTGCTAGTATTTGCTATTTTACACTTAACTCTAACCAGGTAGTGATCGGAGACTGCGTCAGCACCCCCATTTCCAATCCCGGTTATAACAGATTTGTGCCGTTCTTCAATTAAAACGTCATCAATCTGGTTAACTGTTCTTCTATTTGGCGCGGTCCATGTTCCTAGTCCATTTTCGCTAGTTTGTTCGTGTTTACTATATTTTCTATGATGGGTCTGTACATTTCTTCCCTTGCAATCTTTACGTTAGTATCTCCTAGGACTATTTTAATGTCATATTTAGGTGTCTTCCTGTAGAGTTCTTCTAAAGGTTTCGTCTTCATCTTTTTCTTTCGTAGGGGCATGGAAATTTATTAATATGATGTTTCGCTTTTTCCCCTTTAATTTAAGAACACACATCCGTTCCGATATCCCTTGCAACTTCAGAATTTTATGTATTGTTCCTTGTTCATTTTGTTTGCTCCTCCGCTTTTAAGGAAGTGGGTCGTTTCTACCTTCATAACTCTCCGCTTAGTTGTTTGGTTTCTTGGTGTGCCAATACTTCAATTCTGTACCTTTTCATCTTTCTAACCAAGTTCTTGACATCACCAGACGCAAATGTTCCTCTCACGTTGCATGTTATAGTTACACACTTCTCCTATATCTCCTGTTTACATCTTTTGTCGTTTCCATCGCATACATTTCCACCGTTCTCAATCATTTCTCCATGTTCTTACCATTTCGTCACTTCTCCTATTTTCCTGCCGTTCCTTCATTTCTTAGTTTTTTGATAAAGGGCCGGGATCTATGGGTTTCTTCTCTAGTAATTGTTTAATTTGGGTGTTCCATATCTTTTTTTCGTTCACAACCATTTTCATGTAGTATCCCACCCTTACTCTGTTACCTTTTTCTCTCACCGCCTTTACTTCTCCTCTTATATCTTTCATTATCTTCCTTTCTTCAATATTTATTTTTTAATACCTTCATTTTCTCATTAAAACTCGGTAATTTCACCACCCACCGCTGTTCGCCTATTCGGTAGACATCCTCCACTTTGGCTTCTATTTCCATATCTGTTTTAAAAATTTTCTGTACGTGCGTCTATAGAGCTTCCAGACTGCTCAGTTTTCATTCAACCCTGTTATCACTACATTGTTATTCTTTTCTCTCTTTCAAAATTTTCGAGTCTACTCTTCAACAGGTCGTTCTTCTTCTCCAGTATCTCTACGCTTTTTCTCCATTCCTGCTCGTTTTGCGTGGTGTTACTTTTTAATTTATTGTTGTATCTCCTGTCTTGCCTGATCCTTTCCCCTTGTCATTCCCGATAATTCGCTTTTAATTTCAGACATTTCATGTTTCATGCTATTTATATCACTTTTCATTTCTCTCATAAAATTCGCCATAAATTTTGTTAAATCATCAATCTCTTCTTCCATTTCCGTAGCCTTTCCTCCTGTTATTTTTCTTGCTAGCGATCTAAATAGTATCCTACTTCTCGTAAATGGTTTTTCACTTGTTTCCTTCCTTCTGTCCCATTTTCTTCTATCTCTTGGTGCAGTGTTCATATGATTTTCGCGTTTTAGGGGTTTCAATCCGGATCTATCCCTCGGAGATTTCCACCTTCTAAAATGTTCAACTGTAACAAATTTTCCTTTCTTTTTCCAGAAATTCTTCAAGGCTTATTCTTCCTATTACTTAGATATTTCCACCTTTTGAATTATTCGATCTGACCGTTATCGATTCCAATCTGCATTAAATTTTGGTTTTCCTAAAAATTCTGTAGGATGTATTATTAGCTTTTACCTCTTGATGGAGAGTTATTTTCGGTATTTGTTCTCTATATCGCCGTTCTACTAGCTATAATCTACTACAAAACGTCTTTTCTTGTTTAATTTTGTCTTGAATACTTTTCGTATGTGACGCAGCCGTGTTTACGGTAGTGAGAATTTTTCTTCGGGTTTTTTAAAATAATGATTTAAATGATCTTAAGCAAAGAAAATATAAAATTTATATACCTATAATATTTAAAATGATAAAATTGTATGTAATTTTAGCATAATTCGAGCATGTTTAAACTTTTAATTTAAAATCCTTTTTGTGATAATAAACAATAAGGGAGCTATTGAAAACTCCACACTATTGATTCACCCTCTATAGAAAGGTTTGTTGTTTATTCCAATTCAAAAAAGTTCTTTTTGCGTAATATATTAAAATCTGAAGCTCAACAGCTTGTACTGAATTTATACAAATATTTTAAACGCGAGAAGAAAAATGGTGAAAATGATTTTAAAATACACTTTTACTAAAACTTACAATCTTATTTCATATTTACGAAAAGTATTGATGTTTTAAACAAATTTCTATTCGTGTTTATTATTTAAAATAAAACAATTTTCACGTTTATCGGAACTAAAAGCTGTTCATAAATTCAATTTCGACGTTAATTCGAGAAAAAAATCTTGTTTAAATTGCCTGACACCCAATAAATTTGATCCAACGTCAAGGTGTCAATTTTCAATTTATACTTTGCTTATTAACTTTCCCAAACTCTCATCTCATTGCATGAACTTTTTAAGTAATTTTATACCTCTCAATAACTCTTATCATCAAAACACCTTTTAGGAAACGAAATACGTTTGAGGTAAACAAATTTTCTGACAATTTTCGACTGTGAAGTAGAGGTCAACTAGTGCAACGAAAATCTAATGTAACTGTACAATTTATTCAAATAACTAATAAATAACTAACTTAATCGTAACTACGAGAGCTCGAGTAAGGCTCATTACTAAAAATTATGTAAAATGGTATTTTACTTATTGAATTAACACTTAGGTTTCCCGAGTTTAAAGAAAACCCGATAGAAAAGCTCCATGGTAATTGTAATGTAAATAAAAAACTTTATACCTTTATAAAATAAATTGTATTATTTGCTAGCGTACAATATATTTTTCATTCGCTACATTATAAATTTTGTAAAACTTTAAGCCCCTTCGTTTTATTACTTTTTCTAGTTTATTATAGCGTAACATAGTGCAAACAAAACAATAACTTTATTTGCATTCTAATTTTTTGTACAGCGTTCATGCGGTTAGTAAAAAGTTTAACTGAAAGTTGTGCAGGTAAATTATGTAGAATTATTTTCACATTAATTTATTGATTATATATTTGTGAAAGATATGCAACCTTTTGATAAATTATACCATCATTTATTGAGTAAAATTATTTAAGAAAAGCCGGGTCTGTGATCGACCCCCTTCGATTTGGCTGATTTTTTGTGGGAACATTACCCATCCGGGGAGTAGTCAAAAGCCAGAATATTACGCCCCAAAAAAATTTATTGGCTGAGCTATAGCTATTCTAAGTTTTTTTTCACAATTTTTACTTGAATTTGGGTATTTTCGATTACGCAGCGGGTTTTCGCACTATATGGCTGAAAATGGGTTTCCTTATGTTAAATTGACCGAGGGACAAGACTATGGCCACAGATTTGACCTACGACCAATATCTACAGAAATATTGACCAAAAACACTCGAAATTTACCAAAAAAGTCCCAAATCTTGGGCAAACTGTGAAAAAAATATAATTTCACTATATTAGACCGCCATCTTGTAGAAAATGAACCAGCAAATCCAATGAGCACACTCCCAGATTTCTAGGACGAACCGTTCAGGAGATACGCGGCGTCAAAGTTAGACGTTTTCGTTTTTTCTATAAAAAATTGACATTTTCTACCTTGTGGGACAATGTTCGACCTACAGGACTATTTTGCGACTCCTGACTCTCCAAATGGTGCATTGATAGGTTATTTTTATCGAAAGAGACTTATGAGGTGCTGGCTAGAATGATTTAATTTATTTTAATACGAAACCAAATAGTAATAAGTGCCTCTAACGAGGCCTTCTCAATATTCTAAGAGCGTACATTTTGTCCAGATCAGAGGAAGTAAAGTACATTCTATTTAGTTTCTCCTCAAGTACGACTTCGCAGAGCACATACGGAAGTGGAATTGTCGCAGTTTTGATATCTTCTAGCCAGTTCAGCTCCTTAGCTGGCAACTTTGGCATCAGGAGAGATACATCAACTTCTGATTCATCGCTGTAGATGTCGGTAATCATAGCAATGTATCTGTTCTTTGCCAGCCTAACAACAACATACATTCCACTGGCAACACTCAAAGTTTCTCTGATGGTCTGGGAGTTTCGGTAAGGGCATGAATCAACGAAGGCTCATGAAACTGGTCATTCGAAATCTTCCAGCAAGCTACTGAATTGTCTGAAAAAAAGGGATGCAAAAAATAAATTGGAAACTTGAGAAAAAAATAGGTACATAAAGAGAGTCACATCAATTAACGTTTGATTCTCTTACCTGTGCTTGGCTTTATGAAATGGAATGTTCTCGTTCCAGGTACTGTCTCCAATTTTGGCATAATGTTTATTTGCATTTTCCTCAGAACTGCTACTTCAGACTTTGAAACAAACTGAAATATAAATTTACCGCTCATCTCTGCAGTACAAAATTCGAATAAGTCAAGCGCATTGATAATTTGTTTGTCCAGTGGTCTCTGCAAGCTGGCATGTCTTGCCTTCCTCTTGACAGAGCCACCATCAGCATCACATTGTGATTTTCCGTGGCTGGTTGCATAATAAGTATGCGACACTTCAAACCCAAACTCTAATTCTTGAGTGCAAAGATTCTTGAAATACCCTTTGCTCTTATACTGGCTTGCACAGCCACCAGTCGCATATTCAATTCGTCTGACGTGAGGGAGATTTTGTTTTACCCATAATGTCGTTTTTTCTTGAAATTTATTCACTAGAGGAACATCACAATCCAGATCATCTGAAATGAATATAATTCTCCTGTGTTGCAGTTCATTGCTGCTATCTTTGAAATAAATGACTGTGGGATGAACTGTTGCTTGTTTCGGTGACCAATGGTATGACTGCACAGCACAGTAAGAGGGCGCTCAGCACAGCGCACGTTTGCCAGCTTCTTTCACGTCCCGCTGCCCACACCGAGTGCCAATGGATAGGGAACATCGCAAAATAGTCCTGTAGGTCGAACATTGTCCCACAAGGTAGAAAATGTCAATTTTTTATAGAAAAAACGAAAACGTCTAACTTTGACGACGCGTATCTCCTGAACGGTTCGTCCTAAAAATCTGAGAGTGTGCTCATTGGATTCGTTGGTTCATTTTCTACAAGATGGCGGTCTAATATAGTGAAATTTTTTTTTCACAGTTTGCCCAATATTTGAAACTTTTTTGGTAAATTTCGAGTGTTTTTGGTCAATATTTCTGTAGGTATTGGTCGTAGGTCAAATCTGTGGCCATAGTCTTGTTCCTCGGTCAATTTTACATAAGGAAACCCATTTTCAGCCACGTAGTGCGAAAACCCGCTGCGTAATCGAAAATACCCAAATTCAAGTAAAAATTGTGAAAAAACTTAGAATAGCTATAGCTCAGCCAATAAATTTTTTTGGGACGTAATATTCTGGCTTTTGACTACTCCCCGGATGGGTAATGTGCCCACAAAAAATCAGCCAAATCGAAGGGGGTTGATCACAGACCCGGCTTTTCTTAAATAATTTTACTCATTATAGCTGCATTTACACGCTCTTTTTACGCATTTGAATGCTCTGATCTTTATTCAAATTTATAATCAATGATTATGCACTCTTT
Organism: Podabrus alpinus; assembly: GCA_932274525.1. Classification (NCBI taxonomy): domain Eukaryota; kingdom Metazoa; phylum Arthropoda; class Insecta; order Coleoptera; family Cantharidae; genus Podabrus; species Podabrus alpinus. The sequence continues at coordinate 6,006,312 of OW026451.1, forward strand.
TAAAAACATAATGCGACGTACTTTTAAATTATCTATTCAGTCTATACCCAACATTTCCCGACAATTGTTGCGCCAAAGTGGAAACTAATTTGGTTTATCTTTTATGGCACTATAGAGAATCTTAAACCGACAGTGCATTAATGCTATTCGTTCTCATTACGTTTATATTACACAACTCCAAGTCACGAAAATTAAAAGCCATGATGTTACTCTCGCTATTTATTGCAATACAAATTTATGGCGTAACGCACTAATGCACGAAAGCTGTTGGAGTTGAAACGCGTAACAAAGATAATGAAGAAAATGGAAAATAATATTAAACCCTGCAGGGATTTGTATTGCATACGGTTACTTTGTCGAACCCAAAATAAATTGCAACAAGAGTTAATTGAAAAGTTTCACTAATTTGAAAATACAATTTTCTAATTACGAAAATATAGCTATAACGAAAGAAAGTAGCTTGTTAAAGGTACTGTGCGTGAAACGAAATGTTATTTATGGTTCCTATATCATATAGGAATATAGTAACAAGACGAAACCCTAATAAATTTAATAATGTTGAGGAAAAACGTCATCCTATAAAAAATCACTAAAAAAGCAAAAGGTGCTATTTAAAGAAACACGAGTTTCCTGCATTTTTTTTACGACATAAGTACATGAATTGGAAATAATTGAATATTTTTTGCTGAAAATTATCTACATCACTAATGGACTGTAAATTAAAATATTGACCCATTCAAAATTAATTAAAAATCGTGCGGTCCCTGTAGTGCAGTTCATAAATTATACCAAAAATTGAATTTTCACGGGATTAAATTTGAAATATGATAATGTGGTTACGATGTGTGCATAAGTTTGATTTGAATGAAAATTAATTACATGCAAATTAATCCAATTATTTGGCGTATGAATTAACACGAAATCCTTGCAGATTAATAATTGTTGTATTTAACACTCTGTATATAGTTTTTTTCGTAAATCAGAATATTACGGGTGAAATCAATAATCGACTCAGGGTTAGATTTACACAAGGTTTCCTTTCCAATTATTTACAGGGACAACAAAAAACAGATCACGTGAATGATAATTGATTTTTATTTCAGGAATAGAGATCTCGCTATTGTTCGTATCCAGACTAAACAGTTATTATTTTCTTAATGAGAAATAGGACGCTTTGCTCTTGGCTTTAACCTGGAAGGATGTACTACGTAAATGGGAGTCTATTCAAATAAGAAAATTAACATTTAAAGATGATGCAAAGCAAAATATACGAATTCTGTTTAAATAAAAAATTTGATTAAAATTATATATGAAGAAGGCAGCTACTTAATCACATCAACAGTCTGGCAGCTAATAAATATTTTGTAAGATTCTTAGTAAATGTATTTCGTCTAAAAAAAATGTTCTCTATATTTAGCTCTTCATGTTTTGGTTTTTCCGTACTTAATTTAAATTTTTTGTAATTTCATTTTTCCACATTTTCTTAAAAATTAAATTTAGATAATTTCCTTTTTACTTCCCTATAAGGAAGTATTGTAATCATGAAAAAATTCGATGTCGATATTTTAACGGAAATATCCGTTTTGAGCATTTCTGAATCCGTTTTGACTACTTTCGCAATGATGTCTGTATGTATGTATGTATGTATGTATGTATGTATGTCTGTATGTATGGATGTATGTAACGCAAAATGTCTGTAAGTTCTGTATCTCTGGAACGAATTGTTATATAGTAACCAAATTTCATATTTAACACTTTAATCGGTATACAAAGGCACCATTTGATTTTGGAGGAAATCCTTAAACCGGAAGTAGCACTTCACTTGAAGGACGAAATGGTTTTTCTTAAATATCTCAGGAACGAATTGTTATCTAGTAACCAAATTTCATATTTAACACTTTAATCAGTATACTAAAGCACCATGTGATTTTGGAGGAAATCGCTAAACCGGAAGTAGCACTTTACTTGAAGGACGAAATGGTTTTTCTTCAATATCGCAGGAACGAATTTTTATATAGTAACCAAATTTCATATTTAACACTTTAATCGGTATACAAAGGCACCATTTGATTTTGGAGGAAATCCTTAAACCGGAAGTAGCACTTCACTTGAAGGACGAAATGGTTTTTCTTAAATATCTCAGGAACGAATTGTTATCTAGTAACCAAATTTCATATTTAACACTTTAATCAGTATACTAAAGCACCATGTGATTTTGGAGGAAATCGCTAAACCGGAAGTAGCACTTTACTTGAAGGACGAAATGGTTTTTCTTCAATATCTCAGGAACTAATTTTTATATAGTAACCAAATTTCATATTTAACACTTTAATCGGTTTACAAAGGCACCATTTGATTTTGGAGGAAATCCTTAAACCGGAAGTAGCACTTCACTTGAAGGACTACTTAAATATCTCAGGAACGAATTGTTATCTAGTAACCAAATTTCATATTTAACACTTTAATCAGTATACTAAAGCACCATGTGATTTTGGAGGAAATCCCTAAACCGGAAGTAGCACTTTACTTGAAGGACGAAATTTAATAATTTAATTAAATAATAAAATAAAATTTAAATAATATTTCTGCGAATCTTTAGATGAACGATAAAGGAATGATTCCTTATAGGGAAGTCATGTGCTGGCCACATCAGATTTTTGATTTTGAAGTAGTATTATGAATTCTGCATCACTTTGCACCTAAGAACTTAAGCCTGAGTTTATTTAGGACTTTGTCCTGTTATTTTCAACTTAACTTGGCTTCTCTTGACTGAATAGAATGACAGTGTTGGAACCCAAATTCTTTCATCTAATTTAACAACTTGCCATGAATTTGAAGGAGGCTGTTAAATCTCAATGTAACGTCACTTCTGAAGATTTTAGACCATATTTGGCCTGTAAACTGTTCGCTTTTAGCATCTGTCCTACCAATTTTATTAAAATTAACCGAAGTGGGTTTAATGTAGTGATCCCACAACTCACGCAATTACTTTTATGTCGTTTTTTTTGTTCTAAACACTTCCTTTATCACTATCGACTATCGACAGATCTTTATTTAATTATTAATGGATTGTGATAAGTTTTTACGTTGTAGTTTAAGTTTATAAAGTGGTAGTGCATGTTTTGTTTATTTTAAAATACGAGTACGTACAGGTATGATTGTGATTTATAGTTTCATTACATGAATGAATCGATTTTTTGTGCTTGAACTAATAGTAGGAGTTAGAAGCGGAGTACGCAGTTTGGAAAATCCAGAACGACCGGAGGCTTCAGGACTGCAAAGCCTGTCGCTTGTTATTTTTTAATTTAATGCTTGGGTAATTTAACGGAATTAATTTTAAAATATTTTAAATAAATATAATAAGGCCTGTGTTTACTAATTTTTAACAATTAGTTTTCTGGGCATAATTGGTTTTTCACATCTGAGGTAGATTGGGTGCGTTAACCTTCGATATGCCTGCGACCCTCTTTTTATTATAATAAATTTTGCACCTTATATCATAGACAAAATTAAAGAAAAAACTTCACCAAGACGTCAGTGGTGAACATAAAGAAATTTCATACTAAAAACAAGATTAAATCAAATGACTCACGAAATAAAATTACAATAAAATCCTATCAAGAGTTCGTTCAAGAATTGAAACTACAAGAGAATAATTTATGGCGGAGAGTAATAAAAGAATTAACGAAGAATCCAATGAATATCATACCAAACATAATTCTTGGTTTGTCTGTAACAAACAACTTCATGATGAACTATGACACTATGAATATCGTTAATTGAAGAAGATTTTAGAAGAACAAGTTACATCAATACGAGGGTGCCATGGCTTAAGAGAAGACTGCAGCAAGATCTCATTAAAAACTATCAGCAAGAACAATACTTCATTATTCAACAATTTCAGGTTGCTTACTAGCGGCGACTCGTGGATTAAAATATTGAGATGCATTTCGCCAGTCCCCCCTCCCCACTTTGAATTTTGGATTCAAAATAGTCTAAATCGTTTGTACCTCGTTTATGCATCGAAAAGTAACAACAATAAATTTCCTTTTTATTTTATGTAATTAAATTTAAATATGCGAGTATGTGGGTTTATGTTAAGCCTAAGGAAAGCTAAAATTTCAATTTCATTATCTAATCCAGTCATCACGTCGCGAAAGAGGAATTTGCGTGGAAATACCTAACTCTAAAATACGATTTTCTAGCTTAAAACCTTTCGTTTAGCAACGGAAACCAGCCCCTAAGTTTTCGACATCAGAATTAGCCTGAACACAGGCAAATTTGTTGACGAACGTCCAAAAATCACAAAATCCTGAATTGACCACTTGATATTATTAAAACTAAATAAAAGTATGAGTGAAACTAAAAAAATTATTGGTCTAACTCCTATATAGTTTTCAATATGCAATCCTCGATAATCCAAATAATAATCCAATATATTTTTTAAATTTTTGTTCAAAAAGAAGGTAGGTATACATCAAACGGAAAATCTTCTAAGATCATTTATGACTTTTTTTTAACAATATTTTCCAATGTCTCAGTTTTTAAAAACTTACTCGTTTTTGGTGCATTGCACGTAAAAATATTTTAGTTATTAAAATTTAAAGGGTATTAAATTCATTGACTTTTTTTATACAAGAAATGGAAAATCTTCCAAGATTTATGGCACGTTTTTTAACAATATTTTCCAATGTCTCAGTTTTTAGAAATTTTCTGGTTTTTGGTGCATTAAAAATATTTTAGTTATTAAAATTTAAAGGGAATAAAATTCATTGACTTTTTTTATATATCAAACGGAAAATCTTCTAAGATCATTTATGACAATTTTTTTAACAATATTTTCCAAGGTCTCAGTTTTTAGAATTTTACTCGTTTTTGGTGCATTAAAAATATTTTAGTTATTAAAATTTAAAGGGAATTAAATTCATTGACTTTTTTACACATCAAACGGAAAATCTTCTTCTTCTTCTAATTAGGCTTTCACCTATTCTATCTTCGGTCCACCTCTTCATTGTTCAGTGATGTTGTCGCTCCACCTCTTTCTTGGTCTCCCCACACTTCTGCGGCCCACCGGAGACTTATCTCTAGCTATTCTCACCACCCTGTTCTCTGCCATTCTATTTATATGGTGATTCCACTCTCTCTTCCTGCCAATTATCCATTCGTTGATGTTCTCAACGTTACATGACTGTCTTAGGGATTCGCTTAGTTCTCTATCCCAAGGGGTTTTTCCAGCAATCCTGCAAATGGTTTTCATTTCTGATGTTTCCAGGATACGTTTCGTTTTGGTTGTATCAGGTCTCGTTTCCGCTGCGTAGGTCATTATAGGTCTTACTGTTGCCTTATATATTCTAGCTTTTGCTTTTTTTGCTAGGTACTTATTTTTCCAGATAGTATCATTAAGGCATCCTGATATTCTGTTGGCTTTGTCTACCTGTTGTCGAACCTCTGCTTCCGTATCCCCGTAGCTGTACACTGGTATACCTAAATATCTCAAATTTGATACTTGTTGGATCACAACTCCATTCGCCTCAAGCTTACATCTAATTGGTTCTGTGGATATCACCATACATTTGGTTTTTTCAGTCGCTATTGACATGCTAAACATTTTGGTTATTAGGTTGAACTGATGGAGAAGTCTCTGCAGATCCTCCTCACTCTCTGCAACGAGAACAGCATCATCCGCATAGCAGAGTATAGATATATCTTTGTCGCCCATCTTGTACCCTTTGCCACAATGCACCTTTTTTATAATCTCGTCCATCACCACATTAAAGAGTAGAGGACTCAATGAGTCTCCTTGTCGTATACCTCTCTCTACTTCAATCTTGTCTGAGATTTTTCCATTGACTTTTACTTGTATTGTATTTTCTGTGTATAGGATCTTCGATGGTTTTTATTAAATCCATGGGTACATTCTTATTGTATAATAAGTGTATCACATCAGTGAGCTGCACACGATCAAATGCTTTTTCTAAATCAATGAAGCACAAATACGCCGGTCTGTTGTATTCCAGGGACTTTTCCATAATTTGTCTGAGAACAAACACCGCATCATTACATGATCTTCCTGCTCTAAATCCCTGCTGTTCGTCTGCTAATGTTATTCTTGAACTGATCATATTGGTTATTATTTTTGTTGTTAGCTTAAGTGCGGTGTTAAGGAGATTGATACCTCTGTAGTTTTGTGGCACTTTATTGTCTCCCTTTATGAACATTACGATATAGTGGTACTTGTTCTCCAGCTATCGGGTATTTTATGTTGAAAGACTATTTTCTGAATCAATTTCTGCAGTTGTTGGGTTAGTTCCCGACCACCATACTTGAGCAGTTCATTGGGAATCCTATCTGGTCCCGGGGATTTTCGGCTTTTTAATTTTTTTATTGCTTGTTCAACATCCGCTGTAGTTATTTCAAGTCTCTCAGCTATAATTTCTGAATTATTAAGATTAGTTACTGTGATTCTTTCCATTTTGAACAAGTCTGTGAAATATTCCGTCCATATTTCCATTTTTATTTTATTGGACTCGGTGATTTCATTTATTTCTTTTCTTTGTGTTCGTATCAGTCTCCAGATTTGCTTCTGTAGTCCATAGAAATCACTCTCCATTCTTTTTGTAAAACTCTCCCAATAATCCTCCCTAAGTTTTCTTACCAATGCATTTGTTTCATTTCTTATTCTTTTATATTCGTTGTACGCTTCTTCTGTTTGTAGAGATCTATACTTTAAATACGCCTTCTTTTTCTCCCCACACTTTTCCTTAACTTCTATCTGAAACCATGGAGTCTTTCCTTGTATCTTCCTTGCTGCACCTACCATCCTTGTTCCCATAGCCTCCTTTGCTGCTTCTTCTATATTGTTCTTGATTTTGTTCCAGCATATTTGTACGTCATCATCATTTTGTACTGGGTTCGCTTTGATTTTTTCACTCAATCTCTTCTGGTACAGTTGGGTGATTGATTGTTCCCACATCGATTCAATGTTTATTTTTTCTTTTTCTGGGTAGGTGTGGGTTTGGTCTTTGGCTGCATCTTTAGTCTGATTTTTCCCAATAGCAGGCTATGGTCGCTACCGATATTGGCGGAATTCAGTGTTCTTATGTCGAGCATTTGCAGTGGGTGTATTCTACGGTTTGTGACGATGTAATCTATTGTAGATTGCTGGTTTCTAGTGTTCTTGAATGTATACTTATGTTGTGGCTTGTGGTTAAAAAATGTGTTGTTAATTATTCTTAGTTCGTTGTGGCAGCAGAAGTCAACCATCAGTTCTCCATTGTCATTGATAATCTCCTCGTTAAAGCGCTGTTTAACCCCTGGTATTATTTCTTTTCCTACACGAGCATTAAAATCGCCCATCACTATTATGGCGTCGTCTCTAGGAATCTTCTCAATAACTTCTTGTAACGCTTCATAGAACTGCTCTCTCTCGTGCTTGGGTTTGCAATCGCAATCTTCTGGGCCATATATAGCCATTACATGTATCTATCTTTGTCGCTCTCCCTCAAGACTTACTAAAATAATTCTCTCAGATATATACTGGCAATCCCTAATCAAGTGTATGTGTTTATTGTGCATCATGAGTGCTACTCCTGCCTTTGCTCGCTGTTCTTTTGGAACACCACTATATAGTAACAAGTGGTTTTCATATTGTAGTTCACCTTTTCCCTTTTTCTTTGTTTCCTGTAATGAGCAGATATCTATGCTATTGTCTTCCATCTCTTTAATGATTTCCTCGTGTCTATTATTAAGTGATCTCACATTCCATGTTGCGATCCTGAGGAGGCCACTCCTCTTCCATCTCGTTAGCCGTTTTCTCGCGTGGGTCGTCATCGATACATCCGTCCTATTCCGAGGCTTTATACCGGTACTTTGAGCAATCTATTGTTTTTATTACAGGTAGGTCGCTAACCTTGCCTGTAAACCCTCCTCCTTTATCCGGGCTTGGGACCGGCAACGTCAACCGCTGAGCTACTCAATCCACCCAGCAGTCTCCGCAGGCAGGCGGAGTTCGGAAAATCTTCTAAGATCATTTATGACAATTTTTTTAACAATATTTTCTAAAGTCCTAGTATTTAGAAATTTACTCGTTTTTGGTAAAAATATTTTAGTTATTAAAATTTAAAGGGAATAAAATTCATTGACTTTTTTACACATCAAACGGAAAATCTTCTAAGATCACTTATGACAATCTTTTGAAAAATATTTTCCAAGGTCCCAGTTTTTAGAAATGCAGTCGTTTTTGGTGTATTGCACGTAAAAATATTAAACTCATTGACTTTTTTTACACATCAAACGGAAAATTTTCTAAGATCATTTATGACAATTTTTTTTAACAATATTTTCCAATGTATCAGTTTTTAGAACTATACTCGTTTTTGGTACATTAAAAATATTTTAATTATAAAAATTTAAAGGGAATTAAATTGATAGATTTTTAACTTATAACATGTTAAAAAATTAATAATCAAAGGTAAAACTAAATGTAATTAAATAATCCAGGGGGAGGGGGGAGATTTATGGAACATCCCGAGCATATCAAGATGGCCATACTGATCACCATGTGTTGGGGGGTTTCCATACCCTCCCGACCCCCCAATTTTTCATTACTTTATTTGCAATATCGACTCGTGACATTTTTCTATGATAAGACACAAAATGTTAAGGAAAACTATAAATTTACTGTATTTTTATTTACTTATTTATTCTAATTAATATTTTCGATAGTTATTGTTTCCCATTTTGCATAGGGGGCCATGTACCCTTGTACACGTGAGGATTAGCCGCCCCTGTATCAACACAAAAAATAAATATCAACAATCTAAGTCCCATTTATTTGTTTACATGCAAGAGTCCAGTCGGTATTAAGGGGTCGTCCATAAAGACCAACCAAGAGGCATTAATTTCATAACGCCCACTGAAGTCATCAATATCAATGCGGGTGGGAATTACGTAAGTTATTGTTGACGTGAAAATTTAGGACAGTGGGAAAGGTATGATGATTTGCAACTGTCGCCCAAAGAGGAAGACAGCCGACAACAGCTATAAATTGCCAATTCCTTCCATCATGTCTACAGCCCCCCCCCCGTCAATATTTTTACGAATAACATCTTTTCGACCTTTGAGGCTTAATCGAAAATAATGGATGCTCTAACGTTTGATATCGTTTTTATAAGAAAATTCGTTTTTGGGAGGGGGGCACTGACATGCACCTCTTTTAGGGCTAATAGATAGTCTTGAATATGAGGTTTCATTCAGAAGACATCTGTGGTGCACTTTCGAGTCAGCTTAATAAAAAAAATATAAATCTAAAAACTTCGTTTTTTAAGGGGGTAAATAAAATAAACGGGATTATTTTAGAGGCCGTATCTCTAAAACTGTAGCGGTTAAAACGTTATATATTTTATATTTGGAGTTAATTAAAATAATATTCAGTCTTTTTTCTCTCAAGTTCTGTAATTTAAAAATTCGAGGTTATTGACAACTCTTCCGTTTGTCCTCTTTTTCGGGCGAAGATTTTTCGTGGTTTGACTGAAATTCTCAAATCAAAGGACTTTTTAGAAAAATGTCTGAATTTTATTAATTATTTATTAACTATTTCATGCATAGAAAACGACTAATTTACGTTTTTTTAAATATTCAAGTTTCAGAATTTTCAAGCAGAAAAATTTGATTCCCTAGTTATTTATTTTATTTATGTTCCAAGGAGAAAGAAAATTATCCATTTGTGATGTTTGGGGTGCTATTGAATTAGGGGTCGTTCTTACGGGGTCACTTTGGGTCACTTTGTATATAATTAATAACTCATTTGATGTACTATCTACAGTTTATATTTTATTCCCTTTTTACATTATATACACTTTACATTACAACCACCAAGAAACACACTTCATTCTTAGACAGCTCCTGCCATGCTTACATCAATACTGTCACACTAAGACTGCTTTCATACGACTCCTGTACAATCCTCTCATTCCTCGTTCATACTATCAATCTTGCATGCTCATCAAATAATATTAATGCTTATTACTAATTTGTTCCAACTAAAGGTGGACACACACTACAATTTCCTTTAGTTATCAACATATCAATTTGCCAAAACCAAATTAAATTACCAATTCGTCCCTGATCAGAGTAACGCAACTCATTGATTGATAAATTTCGTTAAGTCGAAAATTAAGTTTATTTATTTGCAAAATTAAGTTAATGCTTAGCGCAGAAACTAAGCTGAAACTTGAAACACAAACCAGCGACAAAATCGTAAATAGGAAATGGAATCTGCCTGGAAATTTTCTAAAAACTCGTCTGCGGTGGGATTTATAAATATTTAAAAAATGTTACAATTTCCAAAAAGAATTTGAAGTTCTTTTACAGATTGTTTTAATTAGTTTAGGAATCTCCTTAAAATTTAATGCAAGTCCGCCCCTGCAAGTATTCAAAATTTTCCTAATTGTACGACTTCACCATGTTCGGCAAATAAAAATGTTAAAAGGGAAGGAAATGAAGAGTAAAATCGGTTATACATGGCATCTTTTTTCCAATAAATTGAAAACAAATTTATTTACAAATCCAAATAAAGCGATTTATTAAGAAGGGTGTTCGTCTGCTATGGTACCCCGAAGTTGTGATAAATTAAATAAATTGTCAGTAACAGTTTGTGAAAGCTTCATAATTTATTTTAACGAACGGGATTGATATTTAAATCCAACGTCGCACTTAACACTTCAATTTCTTCAAGAAGCTTTAAATATATTTTATGCTACATTACTTCGTCACTGTGTTACATTATTTCACGACGTGTTGGCGCCAAGACGCCTTACTTTGGCGTCAATATGTTGCAGAAAATTTTTAAAACAGATCCCCTTTCAGTACAACCGCCACCTTTATTAGATTTTTCCGAAGCTTTTAAATTTTTATAATCAAATCTAATGTTCGAATAGAAAAACATTTATTGCTTTCCTTTAAAGAAAATTTTATAGACATCTCAACAGATTTTAATAACAGATCCATAACTCTGTTTATATTAAATCCTGTATACGTTGGAAAATTGTATTTAGAAATCTGAAATTGTTTCGGTCGGAGTTTATGATTTCAATTTCTTATTATTATACGGGGGAGGTTCAAATCAAATAATGTTTTGTAGGTATAGTAGGTACTTAATAAAAGGTTAATCGTTTATGATACTCCTTCCCCACTTAATTTCAATATTAGAAGATATTTCTATGCGATAAAATTATTTTATGACTTTGAGGTTTGTACGTTTTCACGAATTGATATTTGATTTCTGCTTTTAGTCTGACACTCTATTAATTATAAATGATCAAAGCGAAGCTTTGAATTAGTTTTATAAATTTTTGCTTTAAAATTTTATAGGTACTTACTGGAAAAATTAAATATATGCACGCGACGTTATTGAATCGTGCAACAGATTTCAGTTTTTCAGCTATATTATGTTTTTGACCTAAGAACACGCACTATAAATAGTTATTTCTTTATACAAAAAAAAACATTCAATAGAAAATAACGACCAAGCTATCAATGTTACAAATTACCTCATTATATTCATATTTAGCATTTACAGCGTGTCCAAAAAATAGTTTAATCTTCATAAACGCGACTATAGTACACTAGACCCTCCATGTACGCGAGGGTTCCGTTCGCCAAAAACCTAGCGTACATGGAATTCGCGTAAATGGAACCAAAGAAGCAATAGAAAAAAGGGGGTTAGGTTCCAAAATTTATTTAAGACTAAAAACAAAAGTTTAAAACCGTGACCGTCCACTGGACCGACTTTCAACCGACCGACTTTCAACCGACCGACTTTTAACGGACCGACTATTTTTTCGACCGACTATCGATACTACCCGAAGCATTCACTACAAGAATGATTTCCAATTCCACTATTTGTCACATAATATAGTTTCATTTTACAGCCATGAGTGAGGTGTCTAGGAATCCTTCGGGAAACCTGGCCTCAATCGTTTATCTTTCTTATTAAGCAATATCGTGAGTTTTTGGCAGATCCATAACTCTGTTGGTTTGGTTTTCGTGGAGATGCCATAGCGACAGGTGTCTGGGAAGTCTAAGTGACCTCAACCGTGGGCAGCCCTGACGAGAGGTGACAAGGAATCCATACGGAGACCTGATCTCAATCGTTTATTATTGCTTAATAATAAAGATAAACGATTGAGGCCAGGTTTCCCGAAGGATTCCTAGACATCTCACAGTTGTCATGGCTGTAAAATGAAACTATATGATGTGACAAATAGTCGAATTGGAAATCATTCTTGTAGTGAATGCTTCGGGTAGTATCGACAGTCGGTCGAAAAAATAGTCGGTCCGTTAAAAGTCGGTCGGTTGAAAGTCGGTCCGTTGAAAGTCGGTCGAAAAAATAGTCGGTCCGTTAAAAGTCGGTCCGTTAAAAGTCGGTCGGTTGAAAGGCGGTCGGTTGAAAGCCGGTCCGTTGAAAGTCGGTCGGTTGAAAGTCGGTCGGTTCAAGCTGAGTCGGTCGGTTGAAAGTCGGTCCAGTGGACGGGAACTGTTTAAAACTAAGGTTTATTTACGAAATAGGTAAAATATAATGCATAATACAAAAACTAAAATATACCTAATTGATAAAAGAATTAAATATAATGCATAAAAAAAACTATAAATCGTTGACACCATATTTGTATCATTCAAGTTCTACGTTTCAGCGCCTGTGAACGGAGTAGAAATTACTTTGTACATATATAGTACATACATCTCTATTTATTATGTAAATAACTGTCAATGAATATCTTTAGCTTCGACGTAAGATTTATATACACCTATACCTCCAAATTTGTTTATGCTATTTGGATAACACATAATCTATATTATATTGCCATGTTTTGCTACTGTATAACTCAAAAATTAACTTATATAGCGGGGAATAAAATGGCACTTAATTTAACTATGTTCCGACTAACTTGCATGAAAACTCATTATTAGGGGTCGTAAATTGGGTTCATCTATTTGGTCATAAAATACTCATATAAGTTACCTTAAATAAGTAATCTTAAAGAACAAGAAAAATAAACTTATTGTATTTTACACCTGCTTATTTTTGGACTTCACTGCTGTATGCTGTTAAATTAAATTAAACGTAATTATTTGTAAACACAATATTGTAATTTATTAAACAAGTATAATCATTAAAAAACAAAAGACTGATTTTTTTTTATAAATAGGAACAAATTAAATGTACAAATATGATACAAAAAAAAGTTTATAAACCCCCCCGTGTTTAAATTCACGCGCGAACTTTATTTGTTCTACCGTTAGATTTTAATACAGTTTGTCGACACAAATTTGGCTTACCGAAGTTTATATGGTCGTGTCCCATCGATGTGTATTGAAACAAGCCAGCGTGGAAGCGATTATACGATTGGATCCAATTTCCATACCATGGAAAACTCCAGACAGGATGAATGATGAATTGATTTTCTTCGTCTTGTTGGATAAAATACCCAGGTAAGTCCATAAAATGATAATCTTCAATAATTTTCTAATCCAAAAACATAACCATCAAAAAACGTAACCATATGAGATTCGTCAGCGGTCACCAAATTTTTCAAATATCGTTCAAAATATTAATCGAAACTTTTATAAATCTTCTTATCACTTCATACACTTCACGAATCATCAATCAACATTTAATAATTCCCAACTTAACAAGTAAATTATTAAAAACCATTTCCAAAATTCAACTTTCTTGAAAATCACGTCTTTTCTCTCTCGCCGCTTGTTCAATTCTCCTCACGCTTCCTTATCCATTTTTATCCCACCAAAATTGTCTGTAAGCCCGCGCACTAATTCCTTTTAACGCACAACACTTTTCATTATCGCTCTTTCTATTCTTTTACAAATAAATCAATTTCATTTAATTTCTTCCCAAATCTTTTCAAATAAAACAAATAAACCTTCTTTTGCTTTTTTACATTCTTTCTCGAAATATTTGTGTATACAAAATTACATTTGTTGTATTTCAGATTGGATTGATGCAAGCAGTTCATTACTCAGAAGTGCCAAGAAGATTCAGGTGTAATTTATCTAACTGTCATAATGGTCCTTTATCTGAATATTTAGTAATGAGCATTTCACCACAAATTAACCCAATTACATCAGACCCCCCCCCCCATCTGATAAACAGAACATCGCAATAATATAAAAATGGATGTGTGTGTGTATGTAATGTATGTTCCCTATAGACTCCTAAACCGTTTGACCGATCGGAACCAAATTTGGCACAGTTATTATGTAGGTTCCTGCGCATGTTTTTGTATTGAAATAGTGCAAAAATTCGCAAAAAAAGAAAAATTGATTTTGAGTAGCCTGCCTTCCTTTCAACTTAAAAACAATAATGAATGCTGTCAGCTGTCAACCGATCGACAATGCAAATACGCGTGCACGTGCTTTACGTTTCTATTTGATCAACCTTAACCAAATTTGCTGTAGAAGTTATTTACAACGCTACGAAAAACATAGGCTACTTTAGAACTTTGGAGTGAGGCCGAAGGCCGAACAACCACATCCGACACGGTCGAAATGGCTAAAGGCGGCCGGTAGGCCGACTGTGCCAGCTAGTTATTTTAATAATACGCGAAAACTTAATTCGCGTTAAAGGGAATTTTGCTTCGCGTACAAAAAGTTCAGGTATCAAAATCTAATTCGCGTTATTCTGAATTCGCGTACATCGAACTCGCGTACATGAAGGGTCTAGTGTATTATTTATAGAATAAGCTTCTTTAATCGAAGTCCTGAAAAACCAATAAAACATTCTTGTGATGACAGGCAAATTAATATTGGATATTTCAAATAATACAGGAAAATGTAATTTTACGATAAAATTTTTACCTTTACATCGCAAAATCCACATTAAATTAGAATCAAGTTCAGGTGAAATTCATCCTACAAGCTGAAATTGGCTGAAATAAATTTACGATCATGTTTGCTAACTTTATTGACAGGACTGCGTGTTTACATACAATTTCCTCGACACCTTCATGAGCTTTAGCAACTCAATAAATTTTCAAAGTTGGAAAAGTGCACCCTCAATTGAACAAATGTTTTGGAAACGGCCAATATACTACATGTGATGTTGTTTTAGTATCGCTATTATCATTGTAGATTCAAATTATTACACGAAATTATATTTTCAGGTTTATTAACCTGTGGCGGCTTGTGATATTTTTCAAATGAGGGCACAAAATTTAACAAAAAATATAAATTTAACGTGTTTATATGTATTTACTTAATTCCAGAGTAATTTAATTACAAAGAATAACCATTAGGATAAATGCGAGCTTTCAAAAAATTTAGGCTTGCATATGCGACTCCCGAACTGGGAGTAAAATGTTTCTGTAATCTGCAGCGGCCCGACTGATTTACAGAGTTATTAAGTATTAATACTTCTCATTATCTAATTATAAATGAAAATAGAAAATAAAAATAGCAACCGGGGAGGGGGGTCTGAGGGGGTATGGAACAATACCCAGCATTTCATCATAGTTAAGAAAAGTAAGGAAGTACCAAAAAATGATTAGTAATATTTTTATAATTTTTTAGGCTAGTCACTGTTTTTGATTTTGGTCTAGATTATCATATGCAGGAAATGGCAATTACAGGAGTGCCCTCAAACTGCGCATCTTATGATTATGGAATTAACCTCTTCTGCAATTTGAAACTCGCAGAACAATCCGTAATTATTTATTAGACAGTCCAGGATTGTCCAAAAATATTCAGATATCAAGAGGCAGTAGACCAATCTTTAAGGCACTTCGTGCTCATAAGATTGCTTCTGATCTGGTGCCTGACTGTATTCAGACACAGAATGTGATATTCCCTTCGCCAAAATATTCTTTTGTCTTATAGGATCAAAAGGCGCCAAAACAAACCTTCTTTGCGATGCCAAACTGAGATCTCGCCCACCGTAAACCGTAGATCTTCTTCTTCTTAAGGTGCCGTCTCTTAATGAAGGTTGGCAAATTCTTCTCTGTTGTGGGCTGTTCTCAAAAGTGCGTGTGAATCAAGTTCTGACCAATCTCTGATGTTTTTGAGCCAGGAGCATTGTCTTCGACATGGTTCTTTTCGACCCTCTGTCTTGCCCTCCATTAGTAGTTTGAGTAGGGAATATCTATTATGCAATTCTCTCTCTCCCTCCATTCTTCGCAGTACTTCGCTGTTTGTCACATGTTCTGTCCACGATATCTTCAACATCCTCCGGAAGACCCATATCTCAAACTCCCCCAATTGATTTATAGAGCTAACCTTCAGCGTCCACGTCTCCATTCCATAAAGCAGGACCGAGTGTATGTAACACCTTACAAAATTATATCGCACCTCCAATTCAAGTCCCGAATTGCATATTAAACTTCTCAACTTTAACCCCAGATACTCTCCTAAAACAGTCTCCAGAGCTACATTTTAGCAAACGGGTAAAAGTAATTGGATGTAGACAAAGCAAAGGCAGCAATAAAAGCACTTTCAGATAAGCATACTAAATATGAATTGAAGCTGTCCAGTTGCCCAAAATCTTAAGACCACCGCTCTCTTCAACAAAATAAGACAGGTGCTGAAAACATCACCATGTGACGTTATAAGTTACGTATCGATCGACAATCAATAGATCGACAATAATTAATTATTTGCTCTGTAAAAACAACCCAAAATTTAATAAAACGTTCTTTTTAATTATTATTTTTTCCGCTCCGTAATTCATCTTTTTCATAGTTCAATTCCACATATCAGAAGGTCAACTACTGATGCTAAAGGCAATTGTTTGAAACCGAGAAGAGTCTTTCTTGAGACGGAGGACGTGTAAAACCATCGGCCCCCCTGATTTGAACTGATCCAATATGTCGAATAAGGTAATAAAATCACCCCCCCTCAACCTTCTGCATAATTCCTAGTTTTGTTGGGTTTCGGGACAGATGGCATTGTCCAGGGGGAAGCCATTGTCTGCAATGGGCCCGAAAGGGTGACCGAAGTGCCCCTACTATATCCAAAATTCAAAAAAATGAGGTTGCTAATCAACTCACACGGGAATAATCGGCCCAAGTACATTTTTCAATTTTTTTTCATTATAAAAAATGTTGCAAGGGTCATGTTCCTGTTTCTCGCAATCCACTCCACAAATCAATTACAGTATTTTTTGTGTATTAATATTTATGTTCGTTTAGGAAATATTTGGGCTGGAACCTTTTAAAAGAGACATCCTGTATATTTTTATATGAAAAAAATATATTTGTACCTCATATCTATCTATATATATAAAAATGGATGTATGTGTGTATGTATGTGTGTTCCCTATAGACTCCTAAACCGTTTGACCGATCGGAACCAAATTTGGCACAGTTATTATGTAGGTCCTTGCGCATGATTTTGTATTGAAATAGTGCAAAAATTCGCAAAGTAAAGGAAAACAATAATGAATGCTGTCAAGCTGTCAACCGATCGGCAATGCAAATACGCGGGCACGTGCTTTACGTTTCTATTTGACCAATCTTAACCAAATTTGGTGTAGAAGTTATTTACAAAGCTACGAAAAACATAGACTACTTTAGAACCTTAGGGTGAGGCCGAAGGCCGAACAACCACATCCGACACGGTCTAGATGGCTAAAGGCGGCCGGTAGGCCGACTGTGCCAGCTAGTATAATATAGTTTTCTATTATATTATTTTCTATTCATTATAAGCTAATGAACAACGTGATAACCGCAGACAACGGCTCCGTTTTCATAGTGCTAATATATCGTAAATTGTGAATTTTGAAGATATCAGATAGGTGCAATAGTGAGACAAGACGGGTGGTAGTACGTACAAATAAGGTCAGTTTGTAATTCCAGTAATTAAGAAAGGCGATAAGAGTAATTATTACTAGGGGTGCGCATATAATCGATTAATCGATTACGTAATTCGAATAATCGATTATTTCATAATCGATTATGATATTTTATAATAATCGATTAATCGATTATTGAAATAATCGATTATTCATAATCGACTATGAGTTCATAATCGATTATGAACTCGTAATCGATTATGAACTTGTAATCGATTATGAACTCATAATCGATTAAGGACTCATAATCGATTATGAACCCATAATCGATTATGAATTCATAATCGATTATAGACTCATAATCGATTATGAACCCATAATCGATTATGAATTCATAATCGATTATGAATTCATAATCGATTATGGACTCATAATCGATTATGAACTCATAGTCGATTATGAACTCATAGTCGATTATGAACTCATAGTCGATTATGAACTTATAACTATAATAGGTAGGGCTATTAAGGGTTACTAAATTACTATATAATTTATTATTTTGCTAATTGTGTTACGGTGGTGCTAATAAGAAGTGTTGTTAAGCACCAGTTGATAACAATTACGGTCCGGTATCAATCTGTAATAACTTACCTGCGTAGCCGATTATAATGTTACTTACAGGTGTGTTGATGAGAATTTACGACTCCTTCATAAAAACGCTGATTAAATCTGAAGTACCAAATATTTTGTTTTTAAATTTTAACTGAATGTTACTATTGTATTATGCATTATGTAATTAATTTATTGTTAACAATAATCCATCTAAAAGGCTTCTAATTAAAATTCATTTTGTAAAAGTTTACACTTTCACTCAAAATATCGGACAAATAATTTAAATCCATATTGATGAAAAAGGGTTGCAATCTTTAATTGAAAAGCAAAAAAATATTTTTTAAAAACTATCAAATTTATAAACAAAAATACCTAAAAGTTGAATATTTTGAATCCAAATATGGATTTGCCATTCAACTTTTAGGTATTTTTGTTTATAAATTTGATAGTTTTTAAAAAATATTTTTTTGCTTTTCAATTAAAGATTGCAACCCTTTTTCATCAATATGGATTTAAATTATTTGTCCGATATTTTGAGTGAAAGTGTATACTTTTACAAAATGAATTTTAATTAGAAGCCTTTTAGATGGATTATTGTTAACAATAAATTAATTACATAATGCATAATACAATAGTAACATTCAGTTAAAATTTAAAAACAAAATATTTGGTACTTCAGATTTAATCAGCGTTTTTATGAAGGAGTCGCAAATTCTCATCAACACACCTGTAAGTAACATTATAATCGGCTACGCAGGTAAGTTATTACAGATTGATACCGGACCGTAATGTGTTATCAACTGGTGCTTAACAACACTTCTTATTAGCACCACCGTAACACAATTAGCAAAATAATAAATTATATAGTAATTTAGTAACCCTTAATAGCCCTACCTATTATAGTTATAAGTTCATAATCGACTATGAGTTCATAATCGACTATGAGTTCATAATCGACTATGAGTTCATAATCGATTATGAGTCCATAATCGATTATGAATTCATAATCGATTATGAATTCATAATCGATTATGGGTTCATAATCGATTATGAGTCCATAATCGATTATGAATTCATAATCGATTATGGGTTCATAATCGATTATGAGTCCATAATCGATTATGAGTTCATAATCGATTACAAGTTCATAATCGATTACGAGTTCATAATCGATTATGAACTCATAGTCGATTATGAATAATCGATTATTTTTAATAATCGATTAATCGAAAAAAATCGATTATTTTTTATAACCGATAATCGATTATGAAATTCCATAATCGCGCACCCCTAATTATTACTACTAATCAGATTGTGCAAGGTCAAGTAAGGATTGTAAATAAACTAAGACTAGGCAACACAAAACGCAGCAAGTAAAGTGGGTTGTAGACTCCGAGGGGTAGATCCGGTCAACAACCTGCTAACGCGAATAGGGCATGAGCGACACTAGCAAGGGTGGTAACGGCACGGACATTGATAGTGAAGATTCAGTAATAGAGAAGACTGGGAAAAAACGCACAGCAGGAAAAGAGCTTTTTAGAAGGTGCAAAAAAGCGAACGAAGGCACACCGAAGATATCTACTATGGGATCTAATATGGAAGAACTAAAAAATATGATGCGAGAGATGATGGGCGAGATTAAGGAAGTGCGAAAAAGCCAATCAACATACGAGGAAGAAATGAAATCATTAAAGTTCGAGAATGACCAGCTGAAGGATCGCATTGCAACACTGGAGATAAGACTCGACAGAATGGAAAGTATGCAAAAGAAGAACAACATAATAATCAAAGGTGGTGACTTCAATACACACGAAGTAAAAAACGAAGTGCAAGAATTTTTAAAGTCAGAGGTGAAAGTCAATGCAAAGATAATAAAAGCTGAAGTGATAAGACCAAGAACAGTGGCTCCCTTTGTAGTGGCTACATTTGAATCCTGGGAAGGAAAAATGGAAGTTATGAAGTCGAAAAGAGCATTACGGGGTACCAACAAATACATCGACGATGATTTGACAAGTGAAGAAAGGAAGGTCCAGTCGGAACTGAGAAAATTAGCAAAAACCGAAAGAGATAAGGGAAAAAAAGTAAGTGTAGGCTATAAAAAGATCTTTATAGAGGGCGAACGCTGGAACTGGGATACTCGAATGGGAAGAGCAGTGAAACAAGTGGAGCACCCTTTGGCAAAAAACTAGCAATAAGACAAATCGGACGGAAACAAATGAAGATGACAAAGGCAAGACACGGAATAAACGAATTAGGTTATGGAACGGAACAACGAAGAAGTAGAAGAAAAAATTATCACGAGATGTTTATAGCTAGTTGGAATGTTAGGGGTATTTTTGAGAGCGGAATGTTAAAGCAATTAATAAAAGTTCTTAAAGAGTACAGAGTTGATATTTTAGCCCTGCAAGAAACTAAACATGATGGTGGTGGGGTGTTGGATCTCGAGGGATATACTTTTTTTATGAGCAGCGGTTCCAACAGAAGATTGGGAACAGGGATGGTGGTAAGTGACCGACTTAAGGCCGCAGTCATAAGATTTGAACCGGTGTCAGAGAGAATGTGTGTAATGAGACTGAGAGGCAAATATCAAAAAATAAGCTTAATAAATTTCCACGCGCCAACCGAAGAAAAACAAATAGGCCAAAAAGAAGAATACTATGAGGCATTAACCAGGGAGTACGAAAAAATACCAAAATATGATTTAAAAATAGTAATGGGGGACAGTAATGCTAAAATAGGGAAGGAGGAAGTATACCAACCAACCATTGGGAAGTACAGCATGCACACAGAAACCAACCAAAATGGTAGATTTTTGATAGATTTTGCTATGGAACATGAAATGAAAATCGTAAGTACACATTACCAGCACAGAGACATCCATAAGGGAACGTGGACAACACCAGATGGAGGAAGTGTGAACCAGATCGACCATGTGTTGATAGAAAAAAGAAGCGAGACAAGTGTGAACGATGTACGAACATACAGAGGGCCCGATATAGACTCCGACCACTTCATGGTGGGAATAAAGTTCAAACAAATAATACCCATAAGTAAAACAACAACAGGTAAACAAGCAAATAAAGCCCTGCGAATTGCGTTCCAGAAAAAGAAAATTCAAGACGAATATTTGAGGTCAATTGAAGATGCAATGATGAATGAAGTAAAACCGGTGAGCATAGAAGATAAGGCAGAAGTCTTGATAAGGACGATGAAGAATGCAGCATCCAATCAGAACAAGACAAGAACACACAAAAACAAAGAATGGTTTGATCAGGAGTGTCGGGAGGAAGTTAATAAACGAGAAAAGGCTAGAAAGATAATGCTACAATCGAAGACAGTAGCTAACAAACGTGAATACGAAACACAAAGAAAATCATGTAAAGCACTAATCAGAACAAAGAAAAGAAAACACGTAATACAAAACCTAGAGAAGATAGAAGATGACTATAGATCAAAGGAAATAAGAAATTTCTACCAAGGCATCAAGAGGGTACGAAGAGGTTACCAAACGAGAACAACAATATGTAAAGATAAATATGGAAATCTGGTGGGAGGACAAGCTGAAGTGATCGAGCGATGGGCTGAATATTTCGAAGACTTACTGAACAAACCAACAAACGATAATGAAGACCAAGATATTTACGACAATAGCATGAATGAACCAAGTGTAGAAAAACCAACACTAGATGACATACAAAAAATAATTCACAGTTTGAAAAACAACAGAAGCCCTGGAGACGACGAGATACAGGCTGAAATGATAAAATATGGTGGAAAAACAGTAGAAAAAATGGTTCACGAATTAATCGATGAAGTATGGAACAAGGAAGAGATGCCAAGGTCATGGAGGGAAGCTGTGATATGCCCATTACACAAAAAAGGTGATAAAGCTGACTGCGAAAACTATAGGGGCATAGCGTTATTGAATACCACATATAAAATCTTGGCCACATGCATTAAAAACAGATTGAGTCAATACGCTGAAAAAATATTAGGAGAGTACCAGAGTGGATTCAGGGGAGGTAGGTCAGTAACAGATCAAATCTACGTCCTTAAAGAAATTCAATCAATAAGCCACGAACATAGATTGCAGACACACCTATTATTTATTGACTTCAAGCAAGCGTACGATAGCATCAACAGAAAACAACTTTACCTGGTACTGAAAGAATTTGGAATACCGAGCAAATTAATAAGACTGGTACAAATGACGCTAAACGAAACCACAAATAAGGTAAAAATAAATGGAAGAATGTCAAGAAGTTTTAAAATAGAAAGTGGGCTAAGACAAGGCGATCCACTCTCGGCGGTACTATTTAATTTCGCCCTGGAAGGAGTTTTGCGAGACAGCAGAGTTAGCGGTAGAAGTACAATATTTCGAAATCGACATCAGTGTCTGGCTTTTGCAGATGACATGACAGTCATAGCACGATCAAGGTATGAACTACAGCAGGCTACAGAAAACATTTTAAATGCTGCGCAGAAGATGGGACTCAATGTCAACGAAATGAAAACAAAGTACATGGTGTGGGATGATCAACCATTCCAAAAGAACGGTTTTCTACAAGTAAAGTTGAACCAAAATGCAATGGTAAAGTTTGACGAGGTGGAAACATTTACATATCTGGGAACACTGGTGACGAGAGAGCCTGGAAGTGAAGATGAAATTAAGGCGAGAATTGTGGCTGGGAATAAAAGTGCATTTGCACTAAATGCGATACTGACGGGTAGAATGTTTTCAAGAGCAACGAAACTCAGAGTGTACAAAACAATAATACGACCGGTGGTGACGTATGCAAGTGAGGTCTGGTCCATGAGGAAACGAGAACAGATCATGTTGGGTGTGTGGGAGAGGAAGATCTTAAGAAAAATATTGGGCGGAAAATATATTGATGGAATATGGATGAGACGTACTAACCAGGAGTTGTATGATATGTACGAAGAAGCTACAATTATCGGAATAGTCAAGTCACAGAGAATCAGGTGGTTGGGTCATTTGGTTAGAATGAGAGAGGAGAGAATACCGAATATGATGTTGAGGATGGATATGGGTGAAGTGAGAAGAAGGAGGGGAAGGCCGAAGACAAGATGGAACAAGGAGGTACAGGAGGACTTGAATTCCTTGCACATCACGGAATGGAGAGACAAGGCCAGAGATAGGAAGTTATGGTCCAATGTAGTGAAACAAGCCATGGGTCTACAAGGCCCGTAGTGCTACTATATATATATATTATATTTGTTAATAAATTATAGATAAAAATAACGCCTGAGCCCCATTTTGAGTCTAAACAACAAAATTAAACTTTTTATAAAAAAAATATTGCTAATAATGAAGTCTACGATTCAACATCGTGACTAATCTGAACGTTTAACTTATCAACTAAAATTATATTTCAAATTAAAAGTTTTAAAACACCCCGTATATAAAAAATCTCATAATCTTAATTAAAAAATAAACATTAAAGAATGTCAAACTTAGACAATAATCTTCCTTATAATTTTATTAATAAGTTTTCCAAGTTTTACCTTCCTTTATAAATCAAAATAAATTTATAACTCATAAATATTTTTTATTTCCTAAACAAAAGCTTAAAAAATGATAGTTGTGTGTTAAGACCTAGCGATTTCCGCGAAAAACAAAATACGTATACTCGCGTTAGAACTTGCAAAGTTATAATTTGTGACATATCGGCTCCTGTAAATTTAAAAAAGTTAGTGGTTTTTTGTGCTGCGATTTGAAAACTTTTTGTAATTACGTGTTAATTAATTACTGATGAACAAATTTTTGATGTTGGAACGTCAGTAAACGCGATTTTTAGTTACAAAAAACTCGCAGAAATTCGGGATGCGTAATTTGTTACAATACAAAAAGGCATCGAATGTCAATACGGATCCAGCAGCGTCATTGCATTTTAACTATTTTTCATTATTTTAAATTAATGATGTGTCGCTTTTTATTTTTTGAAGATCAAGGAAAGTACAGCGACAGTATAAAATTCGCCGAGAAAATTTTGCACCGCAGTTTCAAACGAAAACAGTAGTTTTGACAATCGCGTCATTTCGTATTAACTCTTTTTTTATTTTTGAACATGAGTGATGTGCGGTGGTGTAGTGGTAAATTAGCATATTTTCCGGAAGGAAGTTTAAAGGTAAAACTTTGAAATCGCTTAATTTATTTTCAAATTTTTAATTGCAATTTTAAAATGTTTGTCAAATTGTAACTAATCTTAAACATTTTTTTTATATTTCAGAGCGTACAACAGAAAGGTGGGATTTTTTTCTAATTTTTTAGTTACCTACCTATTAATTTGTTACCGAAATTTTAAAGATGTCAATTATTAATTTCTTTCTTCGCCTAAAAATGACATAAATAATGGCGTCACGAAATTATTACGTTTTAGACTGCAAACAAATTTAATAATTAATTGTCGATTGAAATTTAATCAAAATATTTCAAATAATTGAGTGGCTTTTCGTTAGAGGCCCAAAAATTTTACTTGCGCCTACTACAGACCAGGCGCGATTTCGTTTATTTACCTACCGATTTTCGATTTTTTGGTTTCGGTTTGATTTTCTTTTTGATTTGATTTAGTTAATTTATAATTTTTATTTTTCGAACTTTGCGTGTCAGTGACGGGCAGATAAGGAAAAATTCAAAACATATTTTTAACATCTGTGATAATCTACGCTGTATTAATTTATAATTCAACAACAAAAAATGGCACGACGGGACCGCAAAAACTAGTTAAAGTTGGTAATAAATCAATAAACCAATCAAGAGTGTCAGATTTCCAGGTGTTCTACAAGTAGTGGCTTATCTTTTATATTTCCGCGCGGAAGTAGGTTCGGTATCCGTTCCCTCCGGAAAAATCACAAAACTCTAAATTTTACTCAGCGGAAAAGATTGACCAATCAATCTGGACCACTTGAAAAGCTGACACCTCTGATTGGCTCATTCATTTATTACCTACTATTAAGCTAAAACAATCTTTACCGCGATGCGCGCTAAACGGTAAAAGAAAAACTAGACACCATAGTACAGGAGTATGGCGAGTATGGAATACCCAGTCGCAAATGTTATTTTTCAGAAAAATTCAAGATTTACCGTGCTTTGTAGTTTCTGTTGCAATTTTCGCTATGTATTAAATGTTTTCCGGATTCCTTCTTTTGATCACCTGATACTGAGGGGTAAAGGTTATAAAGCCTACAGATAGGCTCGTTCTGTAATATTGTTAATTAATATTACCTACGGTACATCCTATCTGGGTGAATCCTAAGGTGAGCGAATGGCTGAAATGCTAGCGTGTTCGCTTTCAAGCCAAGATTCATGGGTTCAAATCCTGTGAGGTGCTATCTATAGAAGAAATTTTCGCTCACCAAATGTCTATCTGCTGGCCCCAGATAACATTATTTATGGCTAAAAAACTTCCCTGATGGAGTAGGCGGTGTAAAAATCGTCTATTCCCGTGGTTCGGAATCCACGTTAAGCTGTAGCTCCTCTGTGCTCATCACACATTTTCAACACGCAACGAGCAGAGACAGGGAGGTATCGGGAAAATGTCGCAAGACGTTCATAACCGAATAATACATACATACATCCTATCTACGGCTTTGAAAATAATTCTCCGTGGCATTCGAGGCATGAATATGAAATCCACTTTGTCTAATCTTTGCCAATTACGTAATAATCTTATCTTATATACCGACTTTTATCTACGGATCTTGATCTGTCAAAAGCCAACTCCCATGGGGTTTGCATATCTGATAGTGCATACTGAAATAAAATATATTGCTGATTCTATACAATATATTACGTCGCTACTTACAAAAACATGTCATTCCTTCTACAGTACAAGATAAATTATTACAAATTTCAATATTCAAATAATATAGCGGTGCGCTCACGATGCAAACTTAAGTTTCTTGCTCTGTTTGTTACCGGAATACGCACCAATAATATAATGATAAACTAATAAGGTTATTATTAGATTATACAGCCATTAGTACACCAAATTGTCAGTACAATTTGCTTAATAATTATAGAATACCATAAATTTTGTTAATGAAGGGAAGGGGTTCAATTTTTATATGTTTAAACAAAACATTTTAATTAAAGCACTGATTTTTTTCTTCGGTGTTGCTTAAGTAATGATTTTCAAGAAGCCAAATGTTTTTCCGATCACGTTTGTTGTGCAGTCACCTGTCATATTTAGATAATTTTCAGCTGGGGGGGGGGTCAAGTCAAGTATTTCCTTTTTTATAACTTTACAAAATTTAGAGTAAAGGGAAAAATACCTATTTATTTAGGGTCAATTTATCAATCTCCAGTTAAAGTTCCAGTTAGATTTATCAAACAAATAAGTGAGGTTTGGCGTCTTCTCATTGGATTAATAGGGGTCACATGGTAGATTTATCTGACAGATAAATTTAACTAGAGATTGATAAACTGGTCTTGATTCGCCTTTGAATAGGGTAGTGCCCTTGTGCACTTTAGGGTAAGCCGCCACTGCATTAACACGAATGCTAGTGTCCCATTTATTTTTTGTATGCACGACATACTGTCGTCCTGTCCGGCCAGTATTTGTTTATTTAAGTAAATCGCTCGGGGGGGGGGGGGTCAAATAAAATAAACCGAAAGGGTCTCTTCAAAGTTTTTTGCACGGAATAGCAGGGAAAGCCGACGTTGTTATTAGGTAATTGTCTGAGACTGCGTCAAATGGGAGTACACTGCCTAAATTGATTTATGTGTGTATCTGTCTGTAACGCTAAATTGAGCTAATGATTCCTTTTAAAGCTAATAATGTTTTTAGGCGTTAGAACCTAGACAACCAAGAGTCGCTGCGGCTTAAAATATTACTTATGTTGATTTATTTGTTCATAAAGCATTAGAAAAATAATAAATAAATAAATGAGAAAATAATTCATATGAAAAGAATTAATTCTGAATCCTTAATAGAAATTATTTTTAATGTAACTATTCGTCTAACAAGCTTCCTTCAAGCTGGTGGCGGAAAATTCAAATGTTTACGTAAGTTAATTTCATTTGTAAACCCTCCTGCTGCTATACAAAAATATGAAAAATACAAAAATATTTAAGGGAGGAAAATAACAGTTCCACTTTCCCCCTTGGGATTGAGAAAAGATTTGTTAAAATTATCTTTAAGAAAGACAACAATTATTTAAACAATGCATGTCATAGTAAATAAATGGTTTTTCACCGGTATGAATCAAAAATAAATTTACATGAATTTAAAGTTTTGAAATTACAACTGAAATTAAATTAAAGTAATGTTCCTTTTGATTTCAATAAATTAAAATTAAATTTTCCCTCTTAACTAGAGTATCTACCCTAAACTAAACTTATTTTTCCAGTGGTCCGCACTACAAATTTTTTGTTTTTAATAATTTTTAAACATTTATAATTTTAATATTAATTACGAATAATTAATTACGATTAATTATATTGTCCATACAAGTAATTTTGATTACTCAAATAATACTGATACAAGTATAAATAAATGCAATAACGCAAGGATTGCATTTTACGCTTACATAGAAATTATTTATTTGCCCCATGTCTAGCGTACATACAGTGAGCTATCGTCAAGTTAGGAACAAATTCGATAAAAACTTTTAAAAGGATTTTGTTAGAAAATTCTCGGACATGTCAACTTTATTTATTAAATGTCACGTTTTTCTGCCATTTGACATATTTTTATCGTGTTTTGTCTTTGAATTGTGACGTCATTATAAGTTTTATTAAATGGCATCCCTTATTTTTCTTTACGAATTTATAAAGAGCACAATTTTCTGAATATGAAAATGTGGCAAACCATGACCTTAAAGAGAATAGTTTTCAAGGTAATCAGTCCCAAAGTTACCAAAAAGCACCTTCTTGATAAATAATTGGTATTTTTTAAAACTTTAGGACTGATTAACTTGAAAAATTTTCTCTTCCAGGCAATAGTTTTTTTTACATTTTTATACTCAGAAAATTGTGCTCTATCCAAATAGTCCAGTCAAATTAGACGAAAAAAGGGGTTCAGCTCGGAAAAATTCCCACCTAGCTGAATTTTGGTACACATCTTTATGACATCGTTGAAAACAATATGTAAAATTCGACCTCGATATCATGTACGCGGGTTTTAGCTCCCGGGGTTTTAGCTCCCCCAACGCGAGTTTTTGCCAATAACTCGCTTATTTATGCTTGTATGATAAATTATGATCAGACCATAATTGAAGAGCACAAAATTCTCTATAAAATAGTTTTTTTCATATTTTTCCATGGCACAGTAATACTTAAATTATTGACCAAAAACACGACCCACCCTTAAAATGGCACAATATTGATTCGTTGCAGGGAGAGAAATATTTTCAGGCACAGGAAATGATTTTAATAATAAATTAATTGAAATTGTGGCCTAGGTTGGAAAATGAAGAGAAAAATAGATTTTTTCAAAATTTGCCCAAGTTATAGTATCTTCCAAGTAACGAGACCGAAATTTTGGTTTGAGCTTACAGAAGGTCCGGGCAAGCTGAAATTTGGCAAAGATGTATATTGAAGTGTTCCAATAAACCCCCAAAATGTCTCATAAAAATCCCAAGCCAACGATCCTTCAAATGAGGATTTCACCCCTAAGTGTGGTGTTTCGCCTATAGCTCACGCGTATTTTTACTTTTACGAAAAATTACCATTAAGCAAAGTTGACGAACATAAAATTCTCTATAACTTGTGGCGCTACAGCAGGTAGTACTAGAATACATACTGTAATAGGCAAATTAAACTTTGTTTAATGGTAATTTTTCGTAAAAGTAAAAATACGTGAGCTATAGGCGAGACCGCACCTAGGGGGCTAAAATCCTCAATTGGGGGAACGCCGGCTTGGGATGTTTATGAGACATTTTGGGGGTTTATTAGAACACTTCAATATACATCTTTGCCAAATTTCAGCTTATGAAAAATATGAAAAAAAAACTATTTTATAGAGAATTTTGTGCTCTTCAATTATGGTCTGATCATAATTTATCATACAAGCATAAATAAGCGAGTTATTGGCAAAAACTCGCGTTGGGGGAGCTAAAACCCCGGGAGCTAAAACCCGCGTACATGATATCGAGGTCGACTTTTTACATATTGTTTACAACGATGTCATAAAGATGTGTACCAAAATTCAGCTAGGTGGGAACTTTTCCGAGCTGAAAACCTAATTTGACTGGACTAAAATCCGGAAAGATAAATACGGTTTGCAATTTAAAACAATTTACGCTGTCGTCATTGGGAATTTACATTAACCATGCGCCACTACGCGTCCATAATATTAACTACTCCGTTTAGTATACCCAAAATTTTATACGTGTTTTTGTTAATTAATTGTGTGTTAGAATTTGAATTTTACCACTATTACAACGCAGTCGACTAGCTATATTAGTACAATACGCATTAATAACTTATGTGCAATATCGTGCTATACTAATTAGAACAGCCATTATGACGCGACGTTAGCGCCCTCATCGGTGATGTAAATTCCCAATAGCTTAAAAAGAAAACACGATAAAAAAATGTCAATAGCAGAAAAAATAAGGTTAATATGTCCGAGGATTTTCTGAGAAAATTCGCCTGAAATATTTTATCGAATTTTTTCTACGAGCTATCACTGTATGTACGCTAGACATGGGGTGAATAAACAAGTGCCTCATTCAATGTAATTCTTTTCTGCATGGCTTTTGTAATATGGTGACCACCATAGGTATTAGAAAAAATTTGTTTTAAAATGTATTTTAAAGCATGAAATCGATGTTTTACCTAATATGAAAATTAATAGGGCATTTTTTATTAAAAATTTAATTTTTTTATTTTTTGTACAAAATACCATCAGATGTGATGGGTTGTCAGATTTAATAAAAAAATAAAATTAATAATTTTCTTTATAGTCCAGGACCTCTTTCTAGACCTGCTCCTGTAGGGAAAGTTGAGTACAGAGAATTTTTCCAGAAATGCTTGGTTGATGCAATTCACTATATCATCATTTTAGACCAATCACAAGTAGGGGTGCGCATATAATCGATCACCGTAATTCGAATAATCGATTATTTCATAATCGATTATGATATTTTATAATAATCGATTAATCGATTATAGAAATAATCGATTGAGAAAATAATCGATTGTGAAAATAATCGATTGTGGAAATAATCGATTATGAAAATAATCGATTTTGAAAATAATCGATTTTGAAAATAATCGATTGTGGAAAATAATCGATTATAGAATACTTTATTTTTTATTGGTAACAGGTTTATTTTATATAAGCATACTACGTATCTTGTTTTAATAAATTAATACAACTTTTTAAACTTAAACGTAATCCCAACCCCAACAGCAATTAGAACGACCGAAATAATCGATTATTCGAATTACGATGATCAATTAATCGATTACATATATGCGCATGCGCACCCCTACTCATAATCGATTATGAATAATCGATTATCTTCGATTATCTTCAATAATCGATTAATCGAAAAAAATCGATTATTTTTTATAATCGATTATGAAATTTCATAATCGCGCCCCCCTAATCACAAGTTTTGATCTATGCTAGTTACTGTGATTTTGATATATAATTGTGAAGTAAACCTATTCATTCAAATTTATCCAATAAACTTCCAAATGAGTCTTGATAATTTGACATTTCACTTGAATTGGTAATTTAAGGTTGTAAACTAAAATGTATTGTAGTTTAGCAACGCACGAGGACCTTAGCTTGCGTACTCTCTCTTAAAAGAAATAATACATATTTTTGTTTTATCAACTCTAAACTACCAAGAAAACACCAGAGATTGCGGTATATTTGACGTATTAAAGTCGTTTTACTATTATATACCATAATAAATCTCATCGCAAAGAGAACTCGTTTCAATTATAACAATACAACATGACCTCACTTTTTAATTGATAAGTTACCTACTTTATAAATACAAAGTGCACTGTTGCTTGAAATCAACAACGCACAAGAATTAATTATTTACAGTATAAACGGCAGTTTATCAAATTAAAAATCGGGTATTTGCTGAGATAATTTTGTAAACAGAAAAATTAAAAATAAGTTTTTCAAATTGACAGGAAATTTACATCAAAACCGTCAACAAACAAAAGGGGCGTGTCAATTAACAGGAAGAGTAATTTTATCACAAGGAAGATAAATCGTTCCCGACTAAGTTTTTGTTGTCGTTGTGTACGAAATTACCTATTAAATTTGTAATCTAATAAGATTAATCAAATTTAACGTGTAGGTAGGTTAAATTTAATATAATTTCTGGATTCCTTTTCTATTAAATTTTCACTTTAATGAAATTCTTTGAGTACAAAAATTTCTTTCGAATTCTTACAAGTCAAATAAATATTTTTGTTTGCTTTATAAAACATATTCAACCATTCCAACTAACATCGGGCACATTTAAACTGATTTCTTTGATGTTTGCATTTTATGCTCTATATAGAATCTCGCGAAAATCTGATCACCAAAGAAAGCGTTTGTTTATCTTTCATATATTATTTAAAAATAAAATTCTTGCCACCGCAATCTTATTACTAATCGACCAAATTGTTTGGAAAATATTTTACCGGTACTATAAAAGATATGGAATTTTGTTTTGTTTTAAATTTGCCTCGTGTTGGTTTTTCTTTTGAAGTGCAAGTAATTTAAAGTAGCGGATTACCGACGACGTAGACAACGTACAGGTAGATGCCAGAAACATCGTTAAATCGCGAGGATTTGAAACTCAAAAACCTAATAAAGTTTTAAACTTATTGTTATAGAACAAGACTGAATTTTTAATTGGGAGATTTAAATTGTAGAAAATATATGGCAAGTTTAAATATTATGCTCCTTACGGTGTTATTCAATGAGAGAAATCTAATGTTGTTTCATCATCCTTTTTGACCATTCCTTTCCCTTGGGATGTTGCCTTTCGGTCTATTGCCCTTTATTGTTGGAAATGTGTCAAATTTGAATTAAATGGTGATCAAAGGGATCATTTGCCATAAAACGGGACCCTGTCTTCTCTAAACTTCGAAACTCTATTATAATTTCAGTACTATAAGGATAATGGTTAATTTTAATTACAAAGATATCGTTTAACTTTTAAATTCAATAACGAATTTGTAAATTTTCCTTCGGTTTAATTAAATAATGTCACGCTAATTAAATATTAATTTGATGTTTTGACTTTTTAGGAAGATTAATTTTATACGAACCGACAAGTAAATAATTAATTTAAAAGGTAATTTGTTCGAACATCTCAACCAAATTCTGGGATCTGACGTAAATATCACCTGATGTGCTTTTATTTCACTAAACAACGTTTTCCTTGTACCTACAGGATCATCTCGTTTTCAGGGGTGCGCTATCCCACTCTCTCACTTCTTGATCCCCCCCCCCCCCCAGTACACTTTCGTTCATCTTTTATTGCTGTTTGTGTTTTTATCTGCCTATTCCGGTTATTGAAACTCCAATTTTATCACCTCAATGTCAATTCAATTCGTTTATCAGATGAAGAAGGTTTAGGTATGGTTTGTCAGAGGCTACATCGCAGGACGACGTCGTTGTGGTGGCTGACGTCACTTCACAATCATAGCTGCAACAATATCAATTTTCTTATCCTGAAAAACTACTGGTTATGATACCAATGAAACGGCTTTCGTTAACCAAAGTTCTTGAATTTATGAAGTTTTTCATAATTATTGATTTTCATTTTTTAGTCGATCTTTGATTGAATTTTGGTTCAGGTAGTAAAATTTACTAATGAACATGTTATATCCACTTGAACAACGTGAATAAAAACATGTCCTAGTTTATATCATACAAACAATTAGATTTTTATCTACAATAATAATTTATTCTAGGTTTACTTACTAGGTTTTAAATAATTTTAGAATAACTAAATCGTGCACTGATATTTGGACAAGCGCAAAATGTTCAAAATACGGTCAATGGTAACAAAAGCATTGTAAATAATAATGAATGCAAAGATAGTACGTACTGGATTATTTTTTCAGTTTATTCAAGAATAATTAGTTCAATCAATAAAAAACATATTTGTAAAAGTGATTACAAATAATCTTGACAAAAAACTCATATATTATGTACAAATTTATGAATTTATGATTAACTTGAAACAAAAGTAATTTTTTTAAATGTTGAAAACACGTAAATGTTTATGTTTGAAAACCAATTTATATTTAAATTTACTATAGTCTATTCTTTCTTATGATATAAATTAATATTCCGTTAGATACTCAAAGAAAACAAGTTTTTAATCTTTTATGAAAATAAATAATGAAATAATATGATATTGCTTCATTCAAGCATGAGACCATCACCTTGAAAAACCATAAGAACCGTGGAAGACCGTTGTATAAAGTGACTTCATAATGTCGCCCTGTGCCCAGGAGGCATAAACCTGAAGGTTTATCGCATTTTCTGATAAGAAAAGTCATTCTTATATGAGAATAAGTGATAAGTGGCCCTTTTGCCGCAAAAATGGCATTATGATGTTCCACCGCGTTAATGGCTAATTGAAAATCCTAAACTTGCAATTACAACAAACCACACTCAAACCGCAAAACAGAAAACTATCGACAGAACAGAGATAATTGATAGGTTTCCTAAAAGCTCAATTTAGCAAAATTTATTCGGTAAAATCTACCTAAAATTGCGCCTTGGTTGGAAAACCGAATGTTTCTCAAGTTACATTAGCTGAGCTTTTTTGGCGACCACTGTTTTAGTATTTGCACGCAAGAACCACTACAAATTAAACACAGCCACTTGGCATAATTTTAGTAATAATTACAGCAAATCTGTAACACAAATAGTATTTTCCAAGCCAAGATTTACCACGCTAAAGAAATATAGTGAATACAAATAGTGCCGAACGAGCTAAAACAACATTTTGTGATAAGTCCAATTACATGAAAAACATGACGGATGCTTTGTTAACCCTTAAAAGGCGCTCTTGGAAATAGCCGAAATCTTGTAAACCTGATTTTAATTGGATTATTTAACACATCGTTTATCACGTTAAATAAAGGGTAAAAAACAAATCGATAAGTAGGTACATAAATTAACTATTTAAACCGAAGTTTGACTACTGCGCTTGTAGGAAAATTCTGAACTAATTTTTTTAATATGAAAAACTATCTCAGAAATTATTGTCACAGTTATCAATAAAATAATGACTTGATAATATTTTTAACATGAATCCTAAAAATTTCCACGTTTTATAAATTCGAAAATATCTCAAAAACCATTAGCTTGAGAGAACATAAAGAAAGAATAACTCTTTTGTGGTTTAAAAATAAATTTATATTGAAAACTAAATTCGGTTGCTAAATAACAGAGTTATTTTAATTTTTCTTTTAAAATTAACCCACTTATATAATTAGTTATATTTTTAGTTACATTTTCCATTAAGCCTAATCGCGGTATCCATTTTCTTTTACAAAGAGACGAGAAAATTTGTCAACTTAATGAGATACTTTCTAGTACAATCCCTTCCAAGTTAATAAAAAAAAACATTGTGTACGGACGTATCCTCAAAAATTTGTGACAATACTTTTTTATTAAAGTACGAAAGGGAAACAGAGAAGAGACTAAAACAGCAATACTCATCACGAAGAGCATCGTAAAGACTAATGTAATTTTTCTTTTAGGATCAATAATCACACCCTATAAAATTCACATTACCTAACTTTAGCACTTAGTTTAGGTTCCATAAAAAATATTACTTCACTTAAACTGTTAGCATTTTTTTATGTAAGCTCTCTTTATGTTTAAACAGGGATTCAATTATTAATGAGAAATCAAAACAAGGGTTTCCACTTTTCCTTAAATTTGTTTATTATGTAAAAATATACAAAAAAGTTGGGGAGAAAAATCTATTTCGGTGTACCATAATATTTAGAAAAAAATTAACTAGCGGTTAAAAATTGAAATAACAATCAATTTTATGAAATATGTTTATAAATCCTGAGACATCCTCTCGGCGTGATGGTGTTCAAGATACTTCTGAATACATTTTTTTGTTTCTACATATTGTCGTATTTTGCTGGCCTCTTAGAAATTCATATAGGTGAAAAGCTTCACACCCTTCTTTCTTTCCTTGTATCTAAAAGGGTTTTTCTCTCATGCGACAGAATTTGTATTTTATGCAAGCAAGCGTTTTGTTCATGGGTGGCTGATGAGCTCGGTAATTCAACATGACCATGTTGACATGATTTAGCAGCAGAATAAGGGGGTTTCTAGTAAAAATAACTTAAATAGGATAAATTTCACTTTCCCACGATTTGTGCTTGGAAACCGAATAAAGCTGTGGAACTCTGAAAAATGTATTTTAGGCTCACTACTTGATCTCATGAAGGAATCTGTCATATCAGATTCAAAGGAAATAATATTGTTGCAGTGAAAATCAAAATTTTGTAGGAAGGTTTCGTTATCTTTAACCTAAAATTGTATAGGTTCTAAAAAGGTGAATCATTGTAAAAATAACAAACTTTGTATGTTATGAGATATTGTATTCTTTCTAAAATTTTTCACAGAGTCATTTTAATACATTAAGAGTCCGGGTTTGTGTAATCTAGCAATAAAGATCATAATTCAGTGTATAAAATCACAACATGGAAGTGACTCGGGTCTCGACAAACTATTTCAACAAAACCAGTGAATTCTGAAACATAAAACACTTTAAAATAGTTTAAAAACTCTAAAATTACATAAAAACTCACCTTCAGACGTTTAATAAATTTAATAACGTGAAATTTGGAAAATTTGGATATAATTAAGATTTAGAAGTGGTACAATAGACACAAAATTTTGAAAATTTCTCACATGATGGTGGGAAAAGTCAGTTTGCCTGGAACGTTCGACCGATGAAGTCCGGTGATGATAAAATTTAACCAATATTGATTTTGGATCCTTACATTTGGAGGTTATGAAACTTTGGACCTCACATTTTGTTGTGAGACTTCGTAGATGGAATGCAACAGCAAAAAAAGCTCACGTTTGAGATACCTTGCTACTTTAATTAATATCCTTTTCTAAATGCATTGTTTTGGTGAAGTAGATGGAATAACCATTTTTAAAGACAAGTCGCTAGTAATTTTATCAATTAGCTATTTTAAACAGTAGCACTTCGTTAAATTGGAGGTGATAACACCGAAAAATGTTGAGAATTTTGATCGATGCAAGAAACTAACGGGTACACCACTCGACATACTGAAGAAAGAAATTTTAACTGGATTATCAATTCTTGATCCTGCGCAGATGCGGAGCATGAGTCATAGTGTAACATCAGGTGAACGAGTTTTAAAAGCGATAAGGTATTTTAAACATTATTATTTAATTTTTATTAAAAACCAATTTTTTGAACTTTACGGCGTCGCATCTAACTTACGGGTACTGATAGAGACTACCATTAAAATTTTAAATAAAATTTCATTATTTCATTCAACAATAAAGACATTTAGTCAAGAAATTAACGCGAATTTAACAAAAACATTTCACATCTGTGTTGGTATTACATCAACACAGCCCAAGGAGTTTAAGAAGAGGAAGCTGCAACAAATTCAACAATTCTATTGTTTTGTAAGAGAATTTTCCCAGTATAAATTTTTGTACAACATTTATTTTATATTTTTAACTGGTACCAGGGTAACTTTAAAATTTTCTAAACTGAATATAAAAATTTTCAAAGCAACTATATTTTATTTGTCTCATAAAAGTGAGGAAATTAACAAAGTTCCACAGCTATTAATAAGTAGCCATTTAAGCAATTTGATGAGTTATTTGTGGGAACATTCTCTGGGTTTTGCACTTCTGTTGTTTTGCTGAGCTGAGCTGAGCTAGGACCGGAGCAGATAGGTTGTTGGGATTATTTTTTTTAGTGCTTAGTCAAATTTGACACTTGAGATCACGACATTTTATGGCATACCAGTAATGTGGGGCTTTAGGGGTTGCTTTGTATGACAATATATATTGAACTAAAGAGTCCACAAGATAAAGTCGTTAAAGATCTTTTTAAAACTTTGGAAGCCTACATGCCTAAACTAACTAAGATAAATATAGACTATAGGATTTTTTTGTAGAAAATTTAATTCCCTACAAATTGACTATGGTTATCGCAGCGTTTTGAGTAAAATGTCGCGTTGTACTTTTTAGGTCGTTTTCGAGCCCGATTTTCATGTACATTTTGTTTATTTTATTTGTATCGTTTTTTTTTTGTTGAAATTGAGTCGGAAATTATTTCCACTTCAGTGATAAAAACATGTGTCCATTAATTAGCGCATTCAACGTAAAACTTTTTCAAGTAGCAATTAATTTTTATGGGCTTCTACTGGAAATTACAATAAACAATATGTAATATTTTTTAATGGAATGTAAAAATGGAATTTATTTGTTATATCCTGAAAATATCGCATGTTATTGCAAAATTAATATCGAAAGTGATAAACGATTGCGCTTAACTCAAAATTGCAATGTGGGCATTTATGTGGTTAATAAAACTCGACGTTAATAATAACGCGTTTAACACATGGAAATAAATCGTGTTTCTACATTTAACAAAATAGATTTGCTATCGGAAAATAGATATTCGTAAGTGGAAAATTGAGATCACAGTAAACACGAAATTCGATATGACTAAATTAAAATTACAATTCGAAATGCTGCTAAACGAAGCTGTTAAATTTTGAAGCGAAATTGTGTATTATAATCACCATGGACGTCCATAAAATATT
Organism: Podabrus alpinus; assembly: GCA_932274525.1. Lineage (NCBI taxonomy): Eukaryota > Metazoa > Arthropoda > Insecta > Coleoptera > Cantharidae > Podabrus > Podabrus alpinus. The sequence continues at coordinate 6,044,516 of OW026451.1, forward strand.
TTATTTCATTTTTTGCTCAGTTTTTCGATATCTAGTGCCGTTTTCGAGTTATTGCTAAATAAAAAAATTAATTCTCGCCCCTCCAAGTTTCTCGCCATAGGAACCATGGCACACCAAAAATTCATAGCACAAACAAAATGACATGATATTTTTTCTCAAAATACTTAATTCTTCAATTTTGACAATTCAAGTACCAAGTACCAAAATGAAATAAAACGTTGTATGTACCTAATTCAGTAGGGGGGAAGTTATTAACTAGTCCTCAAAAAAATTTCAAACATTCGCGAAGTCTACGGTCTTACGTAAGATAACCATGAAAGATTAGTTCCGTCCCAAATCATGTCTATCCAAATTTACCACCAATAAATTTCCGTTTTTAACATTGTAAATATCTTTCACAATTAATTTACTTGAAAATTATCAATGAATTAACCACAACGAAGTTTTCACATGGATAAGCTTTCTAAATTTAAGTAATCGACTAGTGAATTATAATGATGTTGTTTAAGAAAGCAACCGTTTACAGTTACGTGATTTTCCATTTTATTCGAGAATACAAATCCTGAAAACAGTTGGTTGAAACCCATTAAATCCTTTTGAGCGGAAAGGGTTGGTAAAAGGTAAACAAATTGCAGCGAAAGAAAGAAACTCTCAAAGACGATAAATACTCGTACAATACGAAGGATGCTAGAGTAAATTCGATAGAAAATTTTAGGGAAAAATCGACAATTCGTGGGTTAATAATGCAGTGTTGTATGAAATTAGCAAATTTAAAAAATGAATCCACTGTGTACGTACCTACACCAACGCAGCAAAGTAATGAACAAGTAGCAAATAATTTATTAGCGTCAATTTGTTAGGAAAATTAAATTTGATATTTAAAACGAAACCTTCCAAGTATTTACCAAAAATCCACTTAATATTATTCACCCCTTCAGTCGCTTTAAATTAATTTGAGCTTCGTCTATTTCCATAATATTATTATTGAACATCAAAAAAAATATTTTCTTTAAACAAATAAAACCAAAAAATTTTATTTCACCAGCAAAAGCAATATGAAACTGTAAATCTGAGGAATAATTTTAGTTTACGTTAGAGAAATTCTCTCAGTTTGTGGGATGAATTGATGGATTACGAGATTACGGTCAAGCAAAAAATATATAAATCTTAAAAATAAATCCTACCGACAAAACGTATCAATTCGAAAATTTTTCACTCGACTTAGTTTGCGTCATTCCAGTCTTGTTGACATTACTGAAAAGAAATAAAATTGAAAAATATGTTACGTTATATGGTAAAAGGAAATATTTTCATAAAAATTTATAATATATCTATTCTACAATAATAAAATTGTTGCGTAATTTGTGAGTTGACAAATATTGTCATACGTCGATGGCTTAAAAAATCGATAAGAAGATAAAAAAAATTCAAATTCCTATTTCGATGTTATCGTTCGTCTGGCAATAGTATTTTTTAGCTGTAAGATAGCTTTTAAATTTTTGGCACGAACTTGTGTTTTACGATGCGACAATTACTTGATATCCACGTTAAACCCTTGTCAACTGTCAGGAGGGCATAACAGCCCATATTCGAGGATTTTAGTCAACTAACATGAGATAATACCGCTTTAACTCGACCCAGCAAGCTTAAAGAAATAAAACCATATCAAAAGTAACAAAATAACATTTTTTTCCAATTTCGTCACATGTTTTCAAAGTAATAATGTAATTTTTTTAATGCCGAACCATCGCCACCTCACCCGGATTCCTATTTGCTAAACTCGTAACTGCGTGCGTAATTTCCCTGGATAAGAAAATTTGAACGTTTAAATGTTAATTTCGGGTTTTTAGTTATCACGGTTACTTTGATGGTTCAGTCATTAGGATTTACTTTGCGTGGAAATAATCCCAAACTATTTTGCTTAAACCCCCTAAGGACCCCTGAGTTATCGTCATCAGGGTACCGCCCGCATTCTAAGAAAAAATGTTTGTTGTATATTTTCTGTACTCACCTCGTAAGCAATAACGAACAGGGAATCCAACGAACGCTCCAAAATGTTTTTGTAAGAACTAAACATTCACAAATTTTATTTTTATAGCCCATTTAAACTCGTTTCTAAATTTTCCAACAATAACAAAATGCCAGACTTAACAGTTATAAAAATATTACCTACACGGTACAGAAATTAGCTCGCTCTTGTAAAAAATCACGTAAAACCTTCTCTTGTCTGTCTCAATTTTCATAAAGATTTCCTTTCCGAGTGTTAACCATTGAAAAGTTTCGAAAAAGTTTAACACCATTTGATTATTCATGATACTGATAACAAAGTGGTGCGTGTTTAAATTAACTTTAAACTTTTTCTCATTTTGATAAAGTAGCTTTATGCGAACAAAAACCACTTCAATTTATTTAAGTATGATTGCACGAATCATAATCAACCTGTAAATAAAATTCCATTTACAACTTACAACCTCCTTCGTACATGTTTGCGTGTTAAAACTTAGCATAAACAATTCCGACTGTACAACAAAAGAAAATTTCAAAACTCAACGTCCTGCTTTCTCTCGAGCTTTTCGTCTCTCTTGTTTTCAGATCTTAACATTTAGACTAATCGTCCTTCCCTTTTTGTTTTTTTTTGCTGTCCTCGAACTTATTGTCACTCATTTGTCTAGTAGACCAGTGCCGATAATTTTTGAAACCGAAAAAAATAGCAGTAGGATGAAACCCATTGGAAAAGGAAGAGAATATAACAAAAATGAAAGGAAAAATAATTTACGGGCCATCTGAGGCCGGGAAGTGGAAGGGGGTGAGTTTTAAGGGTAGAAAACTGTTTTTCTCGATTTCCGGCAAAACCACAAGTCCTATGGAAAAAAGTTAAATGGCAAAGTTGTAGGTAATAAAAAGATCTACAACTTTTGTATTTACACTTTTTTCACATAACCTCAAAATTTATGTGAAAAATTGAAATAACCAAGTTTTTGGTTTTTAATTTTTATCTTTTACAAAAAAAAAATTTTTTTCACGAAATTTGGTGAAAACTTACCTTTTTATGTCCCAAACACACTGTAATTTTTTTGATTTAAAATATTTATTTTTTCACCTTATTTTGACTTAATATCGAAAAAGCACCCTAATTTTCAATCGAAAATTCTCGCGTCAAAATATCTGCTTTTTTAAAAAACTCGGTGGGCGTTTTGTTCGTTGAAATCTCTACTTTTCGATGGTGTAAAAAAAAATATACATTACTATGGTAAATATTCTCAGAAATGCAAAGAAACGAAAAAAACTCGAATCCGAAAATTTTAAGCTTTGTCACAATTCTCTTAAAGTAACTCAGCCTGCACGTGTATTTTCATGAACGATGTTGTTTATTTCGACTTGCAATTTTTTGTTTATCAATGTAACACGGAATCTTACGTTTTTCGAGTAATTAAAGTATAAATTTTAATAAATAGCTCAAAATTGTACATGATGATTTAAGAAAAAAAAAATTTCTGATTCGAGTTGTTTTCGTTTCTTTGCATTTTTTGAGAATATTTACCATAGTAATGTATATTTTTTTACACCATCGAAAAGTAGAGATTTCAACGAACAAAAAGCCCACCGAGTTTTTTAAAAAAGCAGATATTTTGACGCGAGAATTTTCGATTGAAAATTAGGGTGCTTTTTCGATATTAAGTCAAAATAAGGTGAAAAACTAAATATTTTAAATCAAAAAAATTACAGTGTGTTTGGGACATAAAAAGGTAAGTTTTCACCAAATTTCGTGAAAAAAAATTTTTTTTTGTAAAAGATAAAAATTAAAAACCAAAAACTTGGTTATTTGAATTTTTCACATAAATTTTGAGGTTATGTGAAAAAAGTGTAAATACAAAAGTTGTAGATCTTTTTATTACCTACAACTTTGCCATTTAACTTTTTTCCATAGGACTTGTGGTTTTGCCGGAAATCGAGAGAAACAGTTTTCTACCCTTAAAACTCACCCCCTTCCACTTCCCGACCTCAGATCGCCCGTAAATTATTTTTCCTTTCATTTTTGTTATATTCTCTTCCTTTTCCAATGGGTTTCATCCTACTGCTATTTTTGTTCACTTTTTATCATTTTCAAAGGCTTCTGCACTGGTCTATAGGGACATGCCGCCCATGTGGAAATCCAGAAAGTGTTGCTTTGACCAGCTTTTCAAAGCCATCTCAAATCTAAAATATTATTTGTAGTCCCGAATTTAGTTTTGTTTCGGTTGCTTGTAAATAATAATTTCAAGCGAAGAACTGGCAAATGTTGCTACAAAGGGTTAAAAATATGTCGCACGAAAGGCTTGAAGAATAATGAACGTAAAGTTTAATTTGAAAAAAAAAATGTAAATTTATTCACAATGCAATTTTTACTGGGTCAGTCATCAGAGATTTAAATTTGGAAATAATTCCAGGAAATCCGAATATTGTTTTAATTGCTTTATTTCCAGTCTGTATAGTGAGCATACTAAGTTTTCCGCCTAGTACAAGGTCTGCGTTCGACGCCATATTGCAAAGAAAACACCGAAATGTGAGATTTAGCAAATGTTTCGTTGAAAGTTAGTTTTAAGGCAAAATTCTCTAAATATTCTAAATATATTTTTCGTAAAATCAACCCTTTTCGAGCTATAAACTACGAAAACAAATTTTTTGTTGGATTTCAAATCTTTGCTTACGCTTAAGCTTTGGATGTACGTACTTGCAATAGACGGCTAATATACATTTTTATACATAAAAGTTTCAATGGATTGTGGATTATCTGCATAGACTTGATCTTTCACATAGTATAAATAGTCTAACGGCGTTAAATCACACGATCTAGGTGGCTAATTGACTGCAGAATTACGCAAAATTATTCGATCTGGAAATTTCGTTCGCAATAAATTCAATGTTCTAGTTGTGTGGCATGTAGCCCCCTCCTGTTGAAACCAAATATCATTCATATCCATATCGTCAATAATAAATCAAAAAAATTTATCAACATATCCCGATAACGCAATCATTAACACTAGCAGCATTTCCAGCCTCATTTTTACAAAAATACGGTTCAATCACTTCTCCAGACCAAAGCGCATACCAAACAGTAACACGAGTGGAATGTAAAGGCTTCTCAACAACCATTCTTGAATTTTCTGAAGCCCAAATAATAATAATAATCTTTATTAGGTTACTAAGTACAAAATTAATTTACATCAGTCCTAAATGGTGGAGATCAGCAGTTGCTGGTTTTCATCTCAACTCAGTTTGGAATAATTCGTCCACATCATATAGCGCACTTTCATTTAGTGTTTTCTTGGGTCATGCGGTCATCATCATCGATAAAAATTTTGCCGCTGACCCGATCCAAGACTGATGTCGAAAACTTAGAGAGTATTTTTTTATCTTTAGTTTGCTAAAGGCTTCCAGCAAAAAATTGTAGATCCGATTTATTTGCACGCAGACCCTTTTTTGCGACAGAATAACTGAAATAAATTATTATTGCGTGGAAATCCTAGAATTCTCATAGCTATAGCTCGGAAAAACTAGATTGACCTATAAACAGAGTTTCCGTTAAGTTAGATACTTTTCTGAAAGAAATAGCTTTAGCTTATACGTTACATGAAATCTAATGAACTACTGAAATTGAAGTACTTTATAAGATACCTTTTTCTATTTTTACCTGTTCAGATTAATTTTTCTGCTGAAGATTAACCAATTCGAGAATTTCAAATAAAACATGCATTATAACAAGCATGGACAGTTGTGGTCGTCTTCAGAATGACGATTAAGGAGGTTGTTGCGCAACTTTCTAGTCAATTGAATATCCGTTCTAAATTTAATTTATCGGCAAAACAAAAAATTATTCACATCATATAGATTACAATCAATTCAATAATAATTATTGCCAGAATAGATTTAATAAATTAATGTACAGTGTCTGATTTGAATATAGTATACCAACTTAATTAAATTGAAATTATAATAAGTAAATGTTTATTTTGTTATCTCAAATCTCTTCAAACATGATATGCTAATATATGCTATGATTATTTACAATTTAACAATTGTATTTATCAAATAATCAAGAAATAAATCAATTTTGTTCACGAACACTAACATGACAGTTCGTTCATCATCTATGAAAATGATGGAACAAACTAGATATTTTAAAGGCCGTTTTGAGAGAAAATGAAAATATTGGAGCATTTCCGTATTTAGTGGTTGTGGCATTGCCAAATTTATATCTATATAAGTCATATAACTTAGACCGTGTTCGGTCTGGCGCTTTTTTCGCTTTTTTCTGATAACTCGATTTGGAGCTGCTTCGCGCTTGCAAATGCTATAGTTCCATCCATTTCAGAAGCTTAAAACAAGCCAAGATCTGAAATGAGAGCAGATAAAGCGTTTGAAAGCGTGAAAATACCCCAAATCGAAATATCAGAATGCGTTGGAGGAGCTTCAAAGCGAAAACAGTGCCAGACCGAACACTACCTAAATTATATTTCTACGTATTGGTATAAAAAACTATTAATGACGAATTAACCAAACGGTAAAAAAATCCCAAATTTTTTCATTGAAGACTTGATTATATTCTGTATGTATTAAATTCAAATTGATTAATTAATCTTTACCAGAGAAGCACAAATTAATGTCTAATATAACAAAAAAAATAATAATTTCGCGATTTAAACGGTTGATATAAATAATTTCATAAAAAATTGTTTGCACCAGTGCGCTATGCTGGTAGTTCCGTCTTTTACTTTCCCATTTACGTAGTAAAGGAAAGTATTGTTATCGAGTTAAAAAAAAATTTTGAGTTAGCATTTTTCCCATGGTCTATGAGCCCATACGAATTGTTTAAGACCAATTTTGGAATGATGTCCGGATGTGTGTGTGATGTATGAAGTATGAAGTGTGATGTATGAAGTATGAAGTGTGATGTGTGGTGATTTTCTCGTCAACGTTTTCAGACAAACGCGTGCACCGATTGAGTTGAAATTTTATACACTAGTTTGAAGTAGCTGTCTAAAGAGCTGATTAGATTTTGGTTGAAAACCGTCCATTTGTAACCCCTTTTTTAGGGGAATGAAAATTGTTAAAGAGCATTGCCGCTTGCCGGTGGAACATATGGGATTGAAAATCATATCAATCGAAAGAGATTATTTTTCCGCATCTTTTGATACCCCACACTTGATATTTCCCTCTTAAATTATTGTTAAAATGCAAAAATAAAATAAGGGCTATTTAAATAAATATGGTTTGCCTTGGATAATTTTGATCTGTCAAAGTGATTTGTATTGTTCATTACTATAATTTAATATTTTAACTTACTTTTATTACCATATTATGTAGTTAATACCAAACGAATTTTTTAATTACTTATAAAAAATTAATTCTGACGTCATTACGCCCATAGTTAAAATTTTATTGCATATAGACGGCACGGCATTCCGCAAATTTCTAATTTTTTTTGGAAAATGTCAATTTTAAAAATTTTTCAATGCAAACATGTTATATAATTATTGTTAAAATGAAAATATAAAATAAGTGCTTTTAAAAAATATGAGTTACCATGTTAAATTACAAATTAAATTTCGTAACTTTGATATCTCAAAGTAATTTGTGTATTTTATCGAGTTAAAAATTGTTTTGTGTTAACATCTGTTTTATTAATATTTAATATAATATAAAGTGGAATCTACTAAATGGGAAAGTAATGTGTTGTCACATCATTTTTAATTGACCACTGAATATAAACTACCGGCTCTTAATATAGTAACCGGTACCGGCTATCTAGGCATTGCCTTTCTTAAATTCAAGAACTGACTTCTCTAATAACAACTTTACAGTATATAAAAATGTGTTCATAAGAAACTTGAAAAGTAAAACTCGTAAAATGAATAAGAAATGCAAGAAAAAGTATTTGGCACCAGGAGAGTTAAAATAAAAGAACTACAGTTTCGAATTGTTCAACAAAAGTTCGAGTTGTATATTTACTTTTCAATTTTATTTATAGCTATCCGCGCTTGATCAATTGCTTCGTAGCAATACAATTCATTCAAATGTCCATTTGAATTGGTATTTTACAATTTCTTTAACATCTACTTTTATACTGGCCGATAACGCTGTTCTCTCCTGTCACTTTAGATAAGAGTAGGTATTCGTTATGTATGATATAAGACGCATTTTCAACATCTAAATCTAGGTTTTTATAAATGTCCAAATTCGATTTAAAACTTTTTTATGTATTCAACTAATTCCATTATTTACTTTCGTTCCAGAGTTTTCAAAGAAAATTATTGCGAAGTCAAACTAACAAATTAATCACTGTAATTCACAACTTGAAGTAAATTATTTATATATTTATTGATAAAATTATTAAATTATAGTTTATTTTTTCAGAAATTTTTATATTATTTCCCCATTTAGCTATGAAAATCGTTCTTTCAGCTACGGTAGGGGTACACCCCGGGATCCGGACTATTAGGCGCCGCCGATTAGGCGCTGCCGATTAGGCGCTGCCGATTAGGCGCTGCCGATTAGGCGCTGCCGATTAGGCGCTGCCGATTAGGCGCTACCGATTAGGTACGGCCGATTAGGTGTGGACTCAATTAGGTGCATACCCAATTAGGCGCCGACCATTTAGGCGCCGGCCATAAACAAATTAAATTGTTAATCTGTTATAAGTCTGTATTTATTTTTAAAAATCACAAAAGTCCATTAATAATTAAAAACCAATAAATCTTTGCAAAAAGTTGAATCGGCCACAAAGAGGTGAATCTGCCGCAAAGAGTTGGATCTGCCGCGAAGAGGTGGATCTGCCGGTAGATTAGTGTTAGTTTTTGATATTTCTTTAGAAAACTAATAATTACTAACAAATAAATATTTTCAAAAAGTTAAATCGGCCGCAAAGAGGTGGATTTTTAGAACAATTAATTTCGGGAGCTCCACCTCCGCAGAAGAAACGAAAATATGTTGTGGCCGATGAACGTATCAAGACCCTCGTAATGGACTACGACAATCGTAATATCGTAGAATTTCTTCGTGGGGTCTCGCATAATTATGTCATGTAAATTATTGCAACATATTATGTATTTCTATATTTCCTTATATTGTAGAATTAAATTTCAAAAAAAATTTCAAAAATAATTTGAATTCGGTAGTAATTATTGGAAAACCCATAAGTTATTAATGGACTTTTGTGATTTTTAGAAATAAATGCAGACTCATAACAGATTAACAATTTAATTTGATTATGGCCGGCGCCTAAAATGGCTTGGCGCCTAAACGGTCTGCGCCTAATTATATCCGCGCCTAAATGGCAAATAATTGAGTCGGCACCTAATCGGCCGCGCCTAATTGTCCTAGACCCGTTACACGATCGACGAACGTATAGTAACTGTGAAAACACATTATACTAAAATAGAGAAAATTTTGGGTAGAAGAAGTGCACTTTCTCGTAGTGAAATTATACATTTTATAAAAAAAATTTGAGGAAACAGAGGTTCATTAAGTAATATAAGAAAATTTATAACGTATAAACGCAATGTTTGCTCTTTATGTTAAAATAAAAATTTTCCAATTATTATTAATGCGTTTTGTTAATAAATCAAAATGACACCTCTTATTGAATCACCCTTTACTTTGCAACAATATAGAGATTTTCCCGCGGCATCAATTAATTTCCTTTAAAAAAAATTTAACTGCAATATCAAAAATGTATATTTTAATGAAATAATTTTCTGAAAGTATCGTTTTTGTTACGAACAAACAAAAATTGCTACTTTTAATTTCCTGCTGCGATTTATTATTCCATCTAAAAAGGGTAAAAAGCTGGTGAATTAGCAACCCCAAGTTTTGATTGGGAAAAGTTAAGCTCTATAATTTTCATATCTGATCAATGATCACTAATTTATGTAGACTATCAGAGTAAAAGTTAAAACCAAAAGAAATTAAAAAAGAATAAAAATTGCCTAAGAACTGGCAAAGATCGAATATGTAAATTTCTGGATAAATTATGTAAATCCATGAAGTGTATGAAAGCGAGCCATCATAACACTAATTTATGTAAGGTTTTTTAAACGCATTACGTTTAAGCACTTAATGGGGGTCTAAATACGAATTTTTACTAAATAAATTCTATTTTTAGTCCGTCCGATGCATTTATTGTTACTTACATCAAAATTACTATAAAAGCCAAAATTTTAATAACATGTAAATGATGAATGTAATCATGAAGTCTTAATGAAGAAAACGTACTACAAGGAACTTAAAATTACAACTAAAGCAAAGGATAATTTACCGCTAAAGCACAAAATGAGAGCCGCAAGAGTATAATAGACAGTGAATTAAATTTTATTTGTTTGAATTTCGTGTAATATTACGTATTCCGTTAGGCCTGTCGTTCACAACTTATCCTAGGTTTTGTGAACATTTCGATATTGCCTGGAGGAAATTCGCACTAATAAAACAGACCAAAGTAAATATGACTGTTTAGGAAAAGTACCATAATGTGGCTTTTATTTTGATTTCAAACAAAAATGTATTGTTAAAATATTGAGAAAAGAATGGACTGAAAATGTAGATAATGCGGACATTTCGGCATTGGCCAGCCCTCCTGAAACTACGTTTTAATATTTGGCAAATTTAATTTGAATAACTATGTATATAGAAATTTAATATGATTTCACTTTTTAAACAAAAATTTTAGTTTATTTTATCTTTCATTCAAAATTTAAAAAAAAAGTTTCAATGTTAGACGTGTTTTTGCAGAATTTAATAACCAATATGGATCATTTAGACTGATTGCGACCATTTGTGAAGACCATGTTGTTCTATCTTCAGCTTTATATAGCTATCGGCTTTGTTGTAGGACCTTTAAGGATTCTATAGTCAAGTGTCGGTATATATTATATAGTCGACTTTCGGTTCCCTTGATGGGCCTCATGATGGATTAGTGAATACGGGTCGGACTTTGGGCCCCCTATTTTTTATGAGAGCACGAATCGGCCTGAGGCCTCCATTACTGAATATTACACGTCATTACATGAAATAAAAAAGTTATAGGCCATTTTGGTTTCAATAGCCGTATGTCGCTCTCCGCAGAAGACCATTGGTTTTGTTTGTCTCTTTGGCCTAGTAGTCAAAGCCTTTGGTTCATAGTTTTAGTGAATACAGGTAGGCTTTCGACCTACCGATTGTTTTTAAGAATACGAATCGGCCTACCGCCTTAATTTAATACATTCCTTGCAGAAATTAAAGGTTAAAATAAATTATCCTGTAACGGAAGACAAATCGTTAGAAAAAATGTTTCGTCAAAGGCTTACCGATTGGTTCTAAACTTTTTCGTCTTTATAGCCGATTGTCTATATAGCCGATAGGTTAATCCTACCGGTCAACTGGGCAAATGAAAACCAGAGGCCGTTTTAATTTTCGGTCAGCTCGGCAAACGCGCTGAATAATGCTATTTCGAGGGTCTCTCACATCCCGGTTGCATTTATCCCGGTTTCCTTGATCTGTCGCGCCTCTCGTATGTTTAGAGCCCGCCGCGTAGCGGCTCGGAGCACGAAAAACCGCCCGGAGATGCGGAGCATCGGAGGGTAGGTTTTTTGATGCTCGTAGTTCTGGCCAAGCCAAAATTTATTACTTTGCCGAGTTGGTCTATGTATTTCCAGGTAGAAAATTTGGACCCGGATTAAATATCTGACCATTTGCCGAGCTGGCCTACGACGACCATCGGCTTCATTGGTCGGTCTTTGGCCTCTCAAGGCATATCGATTTGTTATAGACCTTTTTAGGATTATATAGTCAAGTGTCACTTTAGGCAGTCGACCTTTATCGTGAAGTAAAATCATCTAATATTTCTTGTAACTACTGCTTCAGTTGTGAAATTATTCTGGCTGGATTTATACTCAACCGTTTTTTCATTTCATGTAAAAAAGATCAAAACAGTCAAAAGAGCCCAAGAATAATTGTTTAAGCCCATTTTTGGAATGATGTCTGGATGTGTGTATGTTGTGTAAATAAGTGCGTGTCGCATATCGTGTGGTATTTTTTTCGTCAACGATTACAGACAAATGCGTGCACCGATTGAGTTAAAATTTCACATACTACTTGTATACACAAGCAGCTGTCTAAAGAGCTGATTACATTTTGATTGAAAACCGTCCACTTTTAACTCAATTTTTTAGAAGAATGAAAATTGCTATACAACATCAGTGCCGCTTCCCGGTGAAATATATTAGAATAAAAATAGTATCAATAGATAAAGATTATTTTTCCGTATCTTATGATATCCAACACTTGAAATTTTGCTCTTTAATTATTGTTAAAATGCAAAACTAAAATAAGCGCTTTTAAATGAATATTAGTTGCCTTGAATAATTTTGATCTGTCAAAGTGATTTGTATTGTTTTGCGTGTACAGTGTAATTTATTATTGTATGTACTCCCAGGACTTATGTAAGTGACTCCTTTTAATCTCAAGGGATTTAAATACATTTTAAATCCCAAGGGACTTACGTAAATGTAAACAAACCATACATACGTCAACTGCCACTTATTTGTTGAATTATTTCATTTCTTCCTTTAAGTTGATTATAAATGCTAAAAATGAATTATTTTTACAATCATTTGGATGCATAATTAATAATAATGGTGATGACTTTGGTCATTTTTTGAATCAAAATTATTTATATTACATAAAGATTATACTTTTATTTATGTTTATGCACTTTTATTTAATTAATTATTTTATGAATAATGTAAAAAAGCACAGGTTAGAAAAGAAATTTTACATGTTATAAAAATATATACTTCGATGCGCAGCGCCATCTGTTGCATAATTGGCACACTATAACGTCATTACTGAACTTTTAATGAAACTTTACCAAGATACGCAATTACTACAATCCTGAAATTCGACAATTGTGTTTTGAGTTAGTTAGAGAATGAGTTAGTTTAATGAAAATCGGGTAATTTTTTGTCATAAATTTGGCACGATAGCTTGAAAAACCTCATTCTACAATTTAATTATTGCTTATTTATATGGACGCTATGGTTTATACGAATTCTATCTCAGTAAAAATATTTTAATCCACACAATTTAGTTGTTTTTCTAACGTGCCACCTATCGGAGTAAAGCACAGCGGCGCCCTTCTTAACTTCCATTGGTTATTAAATCCAACGTGTGTGTTACTATCAAAATACATAGTACATTATGGGGAACTATGTATTACTGGGAGTACATAAAATAATGTATAAACAGTGGCGTAGCTAGCATGGGTGACACCCGGGGCGGATTTAATGGGTTTCACCCCCGCCTAAGGCTGATGACCTTTTTTTTAGGGGTTGTACTTAAGGAAACAGCTATGAGGCATGGGAGGGTCGGGTGTCACCCCCAGGCAGGTGGGTGAGATGCCGGCTGATGACCTTTTTTTGTTAATTTGGGGTCGGGTGTCATCCCCAGACGGGTGGCACCCGGGGCGGTCCGCCCCACCGCCCCCCCCCTAGCTACGCCTGTGGTATAAATTATGTAGCTCAGGACTCAGTGCCTTATTATGCCTTAGGCTGATCGTAGACTGATCAAGCAAAAACGTTGTGAGATAAAACGGTTTTGTTTGATTGTGTTGAAAACTGTTTTTGGCATGTATTAAATAATTAAATATGATCCAACACACACTGATCAAACAAGACTTGCTAACAAATTTGTTTGATCGGTGTGTGTTGGATCATATTTAATACATGTCAAAAACAGTTTTCAACAACACAATCAAACAAAAACGTTTTGTCTCACAACGTTTTTGCTCGATCAGTCTGCGATCAACCTGACACTGAAATCCTTTGTTATGTAATATACTATTAACAAATTAACAAAAAAAAACAAATCACTTATCAGAAAATCAATGCTGACGTTTTACGACCATAGTTTGATTGCATAGACGGCGTTAATTGCTAATTTTTATGTCAAACGACATTTTAAAATATTTTCAATGTAAACATGTTATTTTATTATTAAAGTGCAAATATATAATAAGCGCTTTTAACAAATATGAGTACAACGTACAACATTATTACAAATTAAATTTGGTAATTTTGATAATATGTTAAAGCTGGTTAAAGCGATTTGTGTATTTTATCGAGTTAAAAAAACTTTTAGTTAACATTTTTGTTTATTTTGCATTAATAAAAAATAATGTAAGTATTTATTTTAACAAAGTTTCGGAATAAACCAATGCATTTAATACAAAATGAAGTTAAATCTAATAAATGGGATTGTAATGTGTTTTGTCACATCAGATTTTTTGTTCCTCCGGGCTTACCTCCAAAACCATTAAAGCTAGAACGATATTTATTTTTACTTTCACTACATTTTTAGTTACTTTAAATCATGTTTTATACTTTTTTGTTGTGGGATGTACCAAAAACAAATAAATGATGAACAACTGGTAAAAAAATTTAAAAATCCCTTAAAAACGGTAAAAAGTTACTAATTTTGAATGCTCATAGCTAAAGCTCTATTAGGGTTAGAAAGTTGTTCTATTCTTCTTCTTCATAGTTCCTCTCCACGTTGGAGTTGGCTATCATCATGGCTATCTTGACTTTATCCGCGGCGGCTCTAAACAGGGACCTTGTACTGGTATGAAACCACTTTCTTAGGTTTTTCAACCAAGAGATTCTTCTTCCCACACCACGTCTTCCCCGAATCTTTCCTTGCAATATCAGTCTCAAAACTCCATACTTCTCTCCCCTCATGATGTGTCCCAAATACTCCAATTTTCTTCTCTTGACTGTGTTCAACACCTCTTTCTCCTTTTCCATACGCTCCAGAACTTCTTCTCAAAGGCCTCGACTCTCCTTGTGGTATTCTGTGTCAGTGTCGAAGCCTCTCTACTCTGTACAGTAACACCGGGAAGATGTAGCATCGCATAATACGGGTCCTTAACTGTAAATTAAAATCTCTATTACTGAGAAGGTTTCGCATCTTAAGGAAGCAGCTTCTTGCTAGTTCTATTCTGCACTTTATTTCTCGAGAATGGTCCCACTGGTCATTCAGCCAACAACCCAAATACTTATTGGTGCACTCGTTCTATTTTTACATCTCCTATTATTAATGGTGCAGCGGGTATTTGACCATTCTTACTGACTATCATTAGTTTGGTCTTTTTTAGATTCATCTTAAGTCCGTACCTTTCACTGGCGCTGTTTACTCTGCACACTAACTCTTGCAACCCCTGCATGTTGTCAGCCAAAATAACCGTGTCATCCGCGTATCTGATGTTATTTATTATCTGTCCGTTTATAATTATTCCTGGTTCTTCTCCTTCTAGTGCTTCTCTAAAAATGGCCTCAGAGTAGGTGTTGAACAAAAGAGGGGAGAGTATGCATCCCTGTCTAACTCCACGACATATATCTATTTCCTCCGTAATACTTCCTTCGACTCCGACTGAAGCTCTCTGGTTCCAATAGAGATTTCCAATTATTCTTATATCTCTACTGTCCATTCCAATATTTTTCAAGATATCTATCAGTTTTTGATGTTTTACTCTGTCAAACGCTTTCTCGAATTCTACAAAACAAGCATACACATCCACGTTCATGTCCCGACACTTTTCCACCAACATCTGAACACTATACAGAGCCTCTCTTGTACCGTATCCGTTTCTGAATCCAAATTGTGTGGTTCCTACGCTCTCTTCGCATCTTGTTCTTATTCTTCCGTGAATTACCCTTAGAAAGATTTTTAGTATATGGCTCATTAGGCTGATAGTTCTATATTCTTCGCATTTTTTCGCTTGTATCTTCTTTGGTAGGTATCGTTATAAATGTTGATTTCAGCCACTCGGAAGGTATTATACCTGTATCGTATATTTTGTTGAATAACTCTACCAAAATGTATATGCCTTCGTCTTCTATCAGTTTTACCATCCCGGTAAAAACATCGTCTGGTCCATTGACATTGCTCGTTCAACCATTTATGCTTAGCTTCACGGATACTCTTTTTAATATGTTTTTGCTTTTGTTCTATGCTTAGTTTTATAGAAAATTTAATCTTCCTTCATTTGTCTGTGGGCCTCTTTTGGGTCAGATGGATAAGAAAAAAAGTCTACATCAAAATATGAAAACTACGTTATTTGGAATAAAAATTTAAAAACACGATAAGGACTTTGTAAGACTGTGCCTTGGAAACTACTATAGGCGTTAGAAGAATTTTAGTTTTTAGCGTTTGCTCACAATTTTCTTTAGTTTAATTTAGCCTCTATCTATTTTGGACATAGCCTGATGTCGAAAAGTAAGGGGCTCAACTAAAGTGTTTAAGCAACAAAAATCTGCTATTGATCAGCATTCTTAACCGAGCTGATTGGAACCGGACGACTTTTTTAAAACGGATTCGTTTTATTGTTCAGTATAGTTAAAAATAAATTTTAAAGCTCAAAATATTATTTTTATACCGAAGGAATTTGTAGTCTTAAATTAATATTTTACTTGAAATGAAACATCCGTTTATACAGTTAAGAAATATTTCAAATTTAAGATATTTACTCGTTAGTAGGTATATCACGTATAAAGTGAAAATTATAATTTGGAAATCAGAATTCTAGTTTTCAGTTTACGCGATGTTCCTATGGGTATACATTCGAATTTTTTTCATATTTGCACGTACTAACGTTGAGATTGGTGGAACTTGGCGATTATTTAAATTTGGGTATAATTTTTTGTAACATTCTGAAAATTAATGACTTAAAACACCAATTACTGAAGTCAGCACTTTTCGTCTCTAATTGTTAAATTTGTCAGGGACCGTCGTCACAGAGGGTCGCCTCAATATTTTAGCACCAATCAACCCTTGCATTAAGACTTGTGTATAAAATATATATTAATTGTGAACAGAATTTACAAAATACTGTTGGAATTTCAAGAAATAAATTTTATTCGGGAAGAAACTGTTAGTGAAAGCAACGGTTTTTCTTTTAGTGATGGGCATGATTTAACTCTAGATGCTTTATGCTTCGAAAAACCTGAGCAGTAATAAATTAATGGAATTTTCGCTTCATAAAATGTTCGTGTCCTAATTACACACCAGCCACTACTTAGTTTGACCTTTCCCAACAGTAATTTCCCACAATACTAAGTTTTGTTAGATCTTCCAGAAATGAGAAAGTCTTTGTCCATTAATTTGCAAAGAGAAATTATTCCTGCACAAATGTAAATAATTGAATTTGCAAATTTTTTAGTTTACTTTTTACCGATTTGTTAAAAAAATGAAAAATAAAACCGTAGGTATTATTGTTTATGCAATGTGCATAATCGTTGCAATTTTTGTGGTCCTCGATAATAACAGATAAATTAACAATTATCAGTCTGAAAGAGGACCTAAATATTTACAATAACAATAATAGTAATCAATACATTATTTTTACTGATAAAAAGTAGGTACATAAATAGATAAGTTCATTGTAAAAGTTTCGTACTCCTGGACGTGAAGCGATTGTAGATATAAAATAAATAAAATTTAAAAATTATTTTTCTAAGCGAAATAATCGTTAAAAATTCGATAAAGAATTGGAAATTTTAGTTAACAAGAAAAATTATTATTTACCCTATATTTGTAACGAAAACAAACTGTTGCTTCGGTAAGTGGCAATACGCCAGAATGTCGCGCAAAGACTGCACATGAGTGCTTTTGGGGCTGCCAGCATCGACCGAGCACACCCACTCATATACGCAGCACCTGCCTGATAGCACACTGCATCTAAAGCTCGCTCTAAATTCCGCTCTCGTCAAAAGCCCAAAATTATTTGTTCAAATATTCTAGAAATTTATTTAAACAAAACCCTTCTCTTGTTAATTTACTTAACAACAATTAAGCATAAGACTCTTTAGCATATTTTCAGTTATAGGAATAAAAAGAAGAGTTTGTCCAAAATTGACTCACGTCACTTCATTACAACATTCATCTTCATATTGCAAAATATTTTGGAAAGAAAATCGGAAGAAATCAAAAGCGTCCTTGTCGACTTAATATTAAGGGATGAATTCCACAGAGGATAGATAACTCACAATTTTATCAATATAAATCTTTAATCGAATTGCAATATACTACGTATGTCGTCAATCATTTTAATTCAAAGTCACTGACTCGAAACATGCGGTTGTGTAGTGAAAATTTAAATTATGATGGTTTTTAAACTAGAAATTCAATAATTTCATTAAGAGTTAAAAATGAAGCTATAAAAATTCAAGAACGGTAAAATAAACAAAAGGATAATAATATAGTTTTCACAAGCAGTATAAATTAAAAAGAAAGAAATATTCGGGTAGATGGGCTGTTATTGGTATAATATTATTTTGATTGGATACCTTCGCACAAGTGACTAGAAATGGACGAATTTGATTCGCTTCCTATTTAAACAAACAATTTTCAACCAAGAAGCGTATTAGTGTATATTTTTAATATAATATTTACATCAATTTATTTTAATCGATTCGGTAAAATCAAAATTTTAAATTAAAACTTCCTAATTTATTTAAAAACAATATTTACAAACTATGAAATTCTTATTCTGAGTTTTATATATTCCTTTACTCATTCCAACATTAGAATCACTTTCGACTTTGAAATATTAGTAATTCCAAAACTTGGTCAAAAATCTGTAATATGCATACTCAGGTATGTGGAAAAATTATGTAAAACAATTAAGGGCAATAATAGGAAAAATATTTTAAATAATCTGACTAATTATAGGGGTAGACAAAACATTAAAAGATTCTGAAAATTCGTAGTTAATTTTTCTTTTATTCTTCAACTTATTTATAGTGATTTATTGAAAATCATCATATCGAACAAGTTCTTTTTCCTAAAAATCCCACAAGTCTGTATATTACTACACCTTTTCCACCAGTAATTCAGAAATCGTCAACCGTTATTCAGATTTATCAATTGATATTCAGAAATCGTCAACCGTTATTCAGATTTGTCAATTAATATTCAGAAATCGTCAACGGTTATTCAGATTTGTCAATTGCAATTCACGATTTCTGAATATCAGTTGACAAATCTGAATTACAATTCACGATTTCTGAACAGCAGGTGAGGTTTTCTGAATTACTGCTGGAAAAGGTGTAGAACCAACAATTGGGTGCTATTAATTATTATTTCAGAAGTTATAGCGAGTTATAAAAATAATTATGAGTTTATCTATAATAATTATTAATAGTAGATAGGCTATGCCGGCCCTAACTCACTTTCTCAAAATTATACCAAATCCGAATTTGATTAATGTGGATTTTTATTCGAGGATTGATTCGATTGAAATTTTGATTCAACATTTTATCCGCAGAATGAAGGTTTCGTGATTCGTATGCAAACATGCGTATGAGTTCTCAAATGGGACTGCGAGATTATTTTTTCTGAACACTTGAAATCGCAAACTGTACACAGAAATATTTCTAGCTTCATATAAACTCTTTCGTGACGTATCAAATCTTTATCTCGTGTAAATCTACACCCGCAATCCGAATTTTTAGATAGCAGTTCAACCACCCCTTCTGAACACTTGCACAAAACGCCCAGGGAAATTGTTTTTGGGTTCTTAAGTAACATTGGAAATTCGTATTTCGTAAATACGAATAATCACAAATTTTACACTTAAATTATCTCTTTCCCATGTGAATTTCGACATGAGATTGCAAAAACACCTTTTCTGAACATTTAAAATCGCAAATTTTACACACGTACATTTTTTGCGTGGCTTTGCAAATAATCTTTCCGTGAAAATCTGGCATTGCAAACTTCGCGAGTAAATGGTTTTTCACCCGTATGAATTATTGAGTGAAGTTACAAGTTACAAGTTTTGCTTTTTACAACACGTACGAGGGTCAAGCTGAATTTATTGAGAATAAAAAACACGGTTAATATTTTCTAGGATTTTATTTTAAATATGCTCAAAGTAATTCCATCCAACAATGATACACTTGACCATTCTTTCTTTCCACTGCTTAAAAGCTCCCAACCAATCTTCTTTCGGAACACCTTCAAAATAAGTATGAACTGCGGTATCAATCTCTTCTTCAGACGAAAACCTTCTGCCCCGCAAATTTTTTTTAAGCCCAGAAAATAGCCAAAAGTCGCACATTGCTAAATCAGGTGAGTACGGCGGATGTTCTATGACTTTTATATTTTTTTCAGCCAAAAACTGGCGAGTTATAGCTGCCGAATGGGATGATGCATTATCATGGTGGAGCATAATTCCCTTGGCTGGAACTCTACTGAACACATCAGGTAAACATTTTTCAGTGTACCATTTAGCTGTAACTGTCTTTTGTCCATCTAGCTTAATGGCATTTACTAGGCCCGTACTTCTGAAGAATACCGCATACATAACTTTTTTCATAGCTCGCTGTTTCTTGATCATTGTTGGAGTTTCCTCATCTTCGTGAATCCATACACGACTCTCTTGACGAGTAGGTATGTCGAAAAAGGAAATATAAGTTTCGTCACCTGTCACGATTTTGGAATAAATTTGGTGTCCGCCATTATTTAACAAATTTTGAGTTTCATGGCAAATTCTTACACGCTCTGCTTTTTGGAAATCAGAAAGGTGATGCGACACAAAACGACGGACCACTTTTTTTAAATGCAGGTGATCGTGTATGATTGTTTTAACAGCTGAATATCCAATCTTGAGTTGATGCTCTATTACCCCATAAGTGGAACTATTGTCCTCTTTAATTATTTTTTTAACAGCAGCAATGTTTTTGTCGGTAATAGCGGTAGAAGGACGTCCTGCTCCTTTTTGATGCTGAACGGAATTCCTTTCGCGTTCAAATTCCTTATACCATCGGTAAATTGTAGCCAAGGAAGGTGCTTGTTCACTAAAAGTTGAATCTAAACTCTCTTTGCACTCGTAAGCGCTTAAATCTTTTTTTAAATCATAATAAATCATGATTCGAAAAAGCTCTCTTGTTAATTCCATGTTTTCACTTGCAATGTCACTTTAAAAAATTAGTAACTTGAGCTATAACGAACGTATTTTCAACTTCTAAACTTCAAATGACAGATAAAGAGTTTCTCTAAATAATATCTACCGTATGTTTTATTTTTAACAACTTACTAGATCTATTTTATTCTCAATAAATTCAGCTTGACCCTCGTATAATCGCAAAAGTCGCACTAAAACGAGGTTTCACCTCTTGTAGAAGTACCTACAAAAATGACAATTAAGATTTTCCCTTATAAAAAATTTCAAATTAACCATTGAAATGGTTTTTCACCTATGTGAGTTGTTAAGCACCGCGCCCGCCGTTGGAATTTCTTTTTGTTGGAAAATTTTGTATTCAAAATAAGGTTTTACACCTGAATGAATTATTGTCCAATAAATTTGGAAATAAAATTTTGTGAGATTTTAAAGCCACAAACTTGACAGTCAAAAGTTTTTTTTACTAATATGATTTGAAGAAGACTGGATTTTTTAGATCACACTTCGAGGTGTCTTCCGTTCTACGTTTTCATGAAACTGGAATACGGATGATGAAAATTGTTAAATTACGTAAATCTTCCAATATGCAGTAAAAAATTTCCTTTTTCATTTCATTACAAGATTGCATTCATTGATTTCAGTAGGTTGTGTTGTGATTGACTTTTATTCTCGTCCTCGAACACTTCGGCCTTAATCATTTCAAGAAAATATAAAAACTTTTGTTATTAAAGAAATATAAGGTGTTGCAAAATTAATCTGACAAAATCCGGACTGATATTTCGTTTAGGATCCGCCTTCGTTGAACCCAGCTTGGGTGGTACATTTCGTCCCCCCCCCCCCCCCCCCGAACGCGAATGTTTTAATGAAATTAATGGCAAACGTTTGAGCTTTCATTAAACTCGTTTGAACCATACGCATCGCGAAGTTATTCACAAAAACTTTTGAGGAAGGTGTAGAAATTGTATTTTTGGAATACAATAATTGGTGTCAATCATTTGAGCTCCAATAAGCTTCTAATATTCACGTCGTTTGGGTTTCAAACGTTTTTAATAAAAATTCAATTCTTTAGAACAATATTGGGAGGGACTGTAGCAATGCTTTCTTTAAGAAGAGATTTGTTTAATATTATTGGTATCAATCGATCGAGAATCGTTTGTGAGATTCCATTCCCATAGTTTGAACCCCAAATAAGGTAAAAAATTAGAGCTTTTAAAAGATTGTGATTTTGTAAATTTCTCCGGGCAAGTAGTGTGATGAATTTTATTATTGTAGTCATAATATGCTAGAAACTGTAGTTATATTAAATCCTTTAACTTAGCAAAAATAATTTAATTTTTCCAGTTTTTTTTAACGTTAAAATCAAAATATATCGATTGTAGACAAAAAAAATGGTAATTAGCAAAGTTGTAGAGAATTAAATTTTCTACAAGCTTGATTAGGACTATTTTTAGTCAAGTTGAAAATGGGCAAAGAGGATGTAGGTGAGGATTACCTATTGTTGGTCACTCCGAATGAGTTGAAACTTTGCAATCGCAAAGAGGAAGGTTTATATAGTATAATGACATAATTTTTATAAGCGAAGATATAATCAAAATTTCGAGTAAATCGATTTTGAAAATTGCTAATTTACATGTAAAAATTTATGAAGATTTCATTTTGTTGACGGTACGTGCACTATGATATACTCTAACACTTAGAAAATTTCGCAGCGGCAGATGCAGCTCGACTGTCTTACATACAACATCGATTATTTTTTGTTTTTAGGCGACTTTTAGGGGGTGAAACGTAATAGTTTACTGCCCCATACCGCGACTATACTTTTTAATGCTATTTTGAGGGTCTCTCGCATTCCGGTTGCCTTAATCCCGGTTTTCTTGATCGGTGGCGCTTCTCGTATGTTTAGCCTAGTAACCAGAGTGAAAACCGCCCTGGAGGGGTGCAGAGCGGAGCGGAGCGCAGCAGCGCCCCGTAAGGGTAGGTTTTGACGATGGATTACCCTCCTTATCGAATGCACACCCCAAAATTCGAAGGCAAAAAAAATTTTAATTTTTTCACTTTTTTGGCAATACACGGGTTATTTTCCATTTTTTTGATTTTATTTATTACTAATATCCACTAATCACACCCCCATCTATCCGAATTTCAAAGAAAAATTCAAATCGGAGCGAAAAAATTTTACGCATTTTCATCGAAGCACGGGCGACTGATGTCGCATCGACCCGGGTCGGAGGCATAGCAGGTTACGTTCCCCGTACTTTTCAAATTGATTTTTCTCGAAATTTTGATTATATCTTCGCTTGTAAAAATTATGTCATTATACTATGTATACTAACCTTCCTCTTTGCAGCGCCATTGTTTTTTTTTATTTTGGGGTGACCAACAATATGTAATTCTGCCCGAGGAGGTATATAATTATGGAGGACAAGATACATGTAAAAATTTTAAATAAATATTTTGCACACTTTTCAGTTCGGTAGATGGCTTTTTCACGCCACCTGGTGGACAAGGTTATCTCTAAGTTATTGTTCTGCGCTTATCAGCTATTTTTAAATTTTAGCATAACAAAAACTTCGAGATAATCCTGTCCACCAGGTGGCGTGAAAAAGTCATCTATCGAACTGAAAATATACAAAATATATTTGACAGGTATAGTTTCATATAAGAGCTGTCCCTCTCTATATACATCCTCTTAGAAATGGGTAAGTTATTTAATAAAAACATTCCCTCTTGTACATAGCGACTGCGCAACCATGGCATTCAGGCGAAAGATCCTGAAACACATTCTAGTTTAACAAACCACCACGAGGGGCGCCTTTTGTGGTGCCGGCCGGCTTCTCTTTCTATCATTCTAAACGCGGGTGTTTTAAATTAATGCTTCTATTTTTACATAAAACCTTCACTTGACATTACCAATTAAGACTTAATTAACGTTTATTGTTTCTTTTAAAAAAAATATACAACGCTTAAAATATAATTACTTAACAATGCAGGTTTTATACATTTAAAAATATTGCATAATAATATAATATTGTTATTATAATTATTTATATCCAGGACTGGCTTGATACAATTTTACAAAAATATTTTTTTAAATTCACAAGACAATCCTGATTGTAATAACTTGTACTGTAAATATAATATTATCTAGATAGTAACAATTAATATAAGACACATTGTAAGTAAATACCATCATAGATTATATAAAAATTACATTTAAAGCTAGAATATGTGATGATACAACAGTAAAAACGAATTCACCGTATTCTCTGAGGTTTTATGGGTACAAAGGTGATATTCCCGCTATTGGGGGATTAAAAATTGGAAAATTGTTGGATTTACCAATACGTTTCATTAATAGCAGTATGCAAGAGTGCAGAAACATTTAGAAGATTTAAATATTTAACGAAAACCCCAACAAAGTTTTTTTAATGGTAATTAAGACGAAACATACTGATCAATATAAAATAATGAGCGAAGTTATTTTAGATTTTTTATTGTAGATATATCACAATAATTACCACCTAATTTTAACTTTGTAAGGATATGTAGGTATAGATAATCGTGAAGAGATCAGATCAAAAATCAAATTACAAAATAAAAAAAATTTTGGTTTGCTTAAAACAATAAAATTAATTTAAAGCCCATTACAACGTTCGTTTAAGCGACGTTCCATCCTGGACTTGTGGTAGCCGGGGATGTGGTCTTACTAATTTGTCTTTCACCTTGAGCCAATTCTCCAGCCTGCCTGGCTTTGAATTTCAAAAATGCGTCAAATGCATATAGTACCATTGCAGAGAATCCAAAAAACTGCAACAACCAGAATATCAAACTTTTGAAACCTTAAAATTTCAAGTACTTACTGCAGCCGCCTCGAAAGCAGCAATTCCCAGAGTAGCTACCATACAGGAACAAATTAAATACAACAGTGCCATGATTGCACAATACAACAATTCAAAAGTGATCCAGGGAATTTTGTACAATTTCTCCACCACATGAAACAGGTACAACACCAATAAAATTCCTGTAATCCAAACCCCTAACATGGAAACGGTGCTGAAGAATTTACCGGTAGCATGGATGGAGAAACGAGTGCATTGAATGCATATAAATCCCAAAAAACTGAGAGCCTACGAAATAGAAGTTAAAATTCTCCAAGAAAAAATGATTTTTATAAACTTACAAACTGGGCAATTTTAATGATTCCATCCCTCGTTCTTATAACCCCTTTATCGTATCGAACGCTGGTGTTAACTTGCGTGTTCGATGTTACCGTAGTGGTGGTTGTATGTTGAGCTGGAAAACCTGGATCACCCATTTCTGCAAATAATTATGAATATCAATAATGAAAAACCCAGAACATTTATAGAAATTTTATTACTCACCGCCGGAAATAAATCGATTATCTTGTCTAACTACACCGATAAATTTTTTCCCTTTTAACTTCTGTACTAGAGCCTAGTTAACACGTCTATTTTAATGTATCCAAATAAATTAATTTCGAAATTGGGTTACTTCATTGTAAAATATATTGTTTGTGGGTGGATTTTCACATCAATGTAAACGGAGACAAGGATGGATTGTGCGCACAAATGACGTTTAAAAGTGGTAGAAAGAGATGAAAGATCACTGTAGGAGATATTTTGCAATTTTGTGTAATACAAGGTGAAACGAAAATTTTGAACCAACACACATTTGAAAAAGTTCAAAATTTGTAGAAAAATTGTTGGGATGTATTGCACTTGGAAACCTATCTAAAATACTGTTTATAGTGAATTACCTTCTTATATAGGTTACACGAAGTATTGTCATTTGGAAACGCAGTGGCGGCTCGTGACTTCTTCCAATTGGAGGGCACAAAATTTAAATAAAAAAGAAACATATAAATTTGGTTATTTCTTATAAAATAATTAAATTCCAAAAAAGCTTTATTTTAACTTTCTTGAAGTTGTGGAGGTACAAAAGGCGCATGTTTCTACCCCCTTACAATATTTGACTGGATGCCCGTACCTCTGACATTTATAGCACCTGACTACGCTGATGTAGTCGTGCACTCGGTAGCTTCTCCAAGCAGCCACCGTGAATTTCCAATCTTTGATAAAAGCCTCTCGGACCAGAGGGTGGACCTCCAGAATCCATTTATTATGGTATTTCTTTTTGATATGGATAGGGTTTATGTTCTTGAGCCAAAAATCCCCAGCCAATTTGACTGCCTCCGGGAAATTTTTCGATGTTTCAATGACGATGTGGTCCTTGGTAATATTTTTCTCCGCCATGTGAATGGCAATTAAAGGTCGCTGAAGTCAGCATCAGGGTCTCCAATTACTTCTCCTTAAGTAGGCTATTATAATACCCTTCGCTATTACCTATTAAATTATTCACTGAGGGATGCGAAGATTCCACCACGACACCTTTGTTCTTAATTAGATATATTTTTTCTACGTTAACTTTCAATAGAGCTACGCTGATGATGGTGAGCATAGCCTTCGTGTCTTCAGCGGATTTTGAGTTATTTCCTTCAGCAGGATATACCTACTGTAATTTTGTTTCTTGAAATGTGTGCTCTGAGGGTTGCTGATGGCGCCCTCTTCACTGCTGCAAAATAATCCCTGGGGGGGGGGGTTGACTCTTGGATTCCTCCTGAGAGGACGAATCCTGTGCTCAGGGAACCCGGACTTGAAGAATGGTCCGGGGTTTCGGGATAGGTTTGGCAAGTACCTTTACCATCTCTTTAATAAACGTAATGGACGGAGAAGAAGAGAGGCTGAGGGCTCTTCCGTTCCTCGTCCATTGTTGTCAATGGTGGAGAAAAGTGACCAAATATGGAATAGTATCCCTAATATGGAATACCATTGTTTTTTTTAAACCATCAATTCAAGACGAAATACGCGACCATCTACTAATCTCACTTACTCACTGAAGTGTTGCAGTCAATGTATCTCGGTAGTCGAGCAAGTGCCATAAAGACGTTAACAGTGTTTTGTTTTGTCGGTGCCAACAAATTTGTCAAGGTACGTATGTAGAAACCATCTGTAGAAACTAAGTGTTTTTCGTTAGTTAATTTGTAAGAATACCGTTATTATACATTTAGCGTGTTGTATTGATGCTTGTTTTGATAACTTTCATACGTTTTATTGTCTACCAAAGCTGATTGCTTTAGTTTTAAATTGAACTTATAATTCGCTTAATAAATGTTGAATTTTGCTGCCACCAGCGATCGTAGTTAGATGAAATTTCGAGTCCGATCGCCAACTCATGAATTTGCTTAAAATACTTACTTTTAATCTTTCATTAATTAGTTTAATTGGTAACGTGAGGAGCTTTTATAACAGAGACGCAGGATAAATATTTACGACAGCTAATTAATTACTCGGAGAAAATTACGACAAAATGAGACTTCTTTGATTTTAAATAACAATTTTATTAAAATAATAAAATAAAAAGGAATTTAACAATTGAACTATTCTATAAAATTAAAGTTTTACAATGACCTAACGGTTTACAATATGAGCTTTACAGCTCAGCTTATTCTACCAGCCCAAAGTAACAATTCGTAAGAGATTTTAAATTAAAATATGCGATACCTGTATTAGTAATCCTCTTTACCGCACGTGTGATGTAACCCTTGGTTTATGATTTTAGGCACTTTGAATTAGGCGTAACTCGCGAAGGTTTATTTAGATGTAACTTATTCGTTTAAATTTTCTGATACCAACAAACTTTTAGATGACTTGGCCTCTTCCCGATCTGTACTAATTATTTAACATGAATCTTTATCTTAGTGAATTTTAATTGACTCGCGTATTTTATATTGACTTTTCTTCTTGACTTTTACTAGAAAACAAAACTGACTTAATTTGAATCGCGAGATGTTGTTTCCGACTGCCTGTGGCAGGGCGCGACTCGATCGTGTGATGTTGAAAGACTCGAACGTGTGTTGTTGAACGACTCGAACGTGTGTTGTTGAACGACTGCCTAATTTTGGCTTAAGGCCTTTCTTTTATTGAATTGCTTCACCTCGTGAAGGGAAGAAAAACCGTATAAGATTTCTTAATTTTGAGCCCTCGCGTAGAGACTACATATATCGTCTCTTCCACGCAAGTTTCCTTACTCGCCTTCGTACTAGAAACCCAGCGGGGTGCTAAGGATTCTATAGATTGGAAAGCGACGGTTCCATTCATAAAATTCTAACGTATTTTTAATTCCACGAAGAGGCGGCTTGGGCAGTGCAAGTGGATTGCTTTATGACCTAGCCCAACTTTCAAAATCTTTGTCGCTTCTTTTAACTCTGCTGGAAATTCTCTTACAAAGCTATTAACGTTTCCGTTCTTATTGTTACAAATATTAAAGGACGGATATTGTAAAAGTTTACAATATCACTCGAGAATTTCCAGTGTATCTCAAACAATTTTTTCTCTGGTTTATCACTTATTATAAACAAAATTAATTACTATAATTTAAATAAGTTTCAATAATTATAACCTAAATGGTTTACACATAATATGGTTTAACGCTCACAATCTATTTTATAACATGGTTTAATGTTTATTTTCATTTATTTATCATTGATAAATTCATCTTTACGTGTTAAAATTACGTGGTCGATATATATATATAAATAATAATGAATTAAATGCGGGTTATTACATCACCCCCCGTTTTTAAAAAGATCAGTCGGGCCTGAAAGCACGACGGATCCTTTTATTAGGAAAAAGAAGGATACAAATCCGCGTTTCGACCTAGTAATTGTAACGCCGTAACTTAACTTAAACATTTCAATGATCAACGTCAATTAAGATCATTCAATTTGATCTTATAGTGTTATAACAAAATTAAAATTATTATTGCTTCTCTTTTCTATTACGGAGGCTTGAATTTGAGGCGAGTAAAGATCTACCGCACTTTTATGTTTCACTTAATTGGCTCGCGATATTTACACGACGCACTAATGTTTTGGTGTCCCGTACTTGTAGATGATGTATTACGCTTTTAGGATTGGGGTCAGGTTGACGTGTTGCCTTCTGGTTTGAATGAGTTGACTCTGCTCCCTCCAGTATTGAAATGTGGCAGGGGGAAGTAAAAATAATTTGTGGAACCAAATTTCTGCTAGACAATTTGTTTTTCCCATACTTTTAATTCACTTTTAAAATCTATCGACGCCCTTGCACGGCTCTCGAGATTTAACAATAAAACGGAGTGACTTTGACTTTTGTCTTGTCCTCCTTCTATGTACGCTGCGTATTAGCAACATAATTACGAACTTGATGTTGCTGATCCAACCCATTAGATTGTTGGATTTGAAAACTCGTGATGCATTCCATCACTAGGAAGGATCACACTCGAACTGTGTGTGACCTCCACTTGTTGCCTGACCTTTTTCCTGAGCGCAATAGTTGATGCTATTGTTTCTTCTCAATGGGGGGGGGGTACACTCGCGTCTCGATTACGTCCACAATATTGGATTAAATGTTTGTCGCACTATAAGCGTCGCACTCCGTACATTAAGTTCATTAAACACAATATTGACATTAAATCATTGCAAAATTATAAACCAATTAACATAAAATAACATAATATTACAAAGAAAATACTTAACTAACGTATAAAAAAACCATCGTTTAAATTAATAAAAAAAATCAAACTAGATCATTAAATTTAGTATTAGCATCAACAAACCAATTCTCTTAAAACCAAAAATAAAATTTTTGTTAATTCAATTATAAAAATCATAGTGTTACAACAATTTGATTCACGCCTCTTGGGTGATCAAGTTGTTTCCTTTAATTAAACTGAAAACTGCCTCATGTCAAATGCTTGCATGTTTATGCATCCATTTGCATGTTGGCTTAAAGCGTCTTTATGACCTTACATGATTCTTTTACTTTAATACACCTGAGAGTGTTCAACCCCGTGCTCTGCAGGTATCGTCACACTATCTTTCATACATCATTCACTCCTTCTTACCTTGTTTCGATGATCACTTGATGATTGCTCTTGCAACTCCGTGCTAATTTTTTATTGGTTTGGACGTTTCCGA
This sequence comes from Podabrus alpinus, assembly GCA_932274525.1. NCBI lineage: Eukaryota > Metazoa > Arthropoda > Insecta > Coleoptera > Cantharidae > Podabrus > Podabrus alpinus. The sequence goes on from OW026451.1 coordinate 6,074,518, forward strand.
AAGACTGCCCGGTTTTGACTTCATTCTAAAATTACTTTTATCGTTTAAACTCGTTCCTTAGAACCTTCGATTCCTTTTTCCCGTTTCCTTCAATATACTTGTCTGTCCTTGGACCTGAAAATTAATTCGTTAACCCGCTCTTTTGGCGGTACATTAATATAGCGCAGTTGTCCTTTGACCAAACTGGCTTTCAATATACTTGTCTGTCTTGAGACCTAAAAATTAATTCTTAACCCGCTCCTTTGACGGTACTTTAATATGGCACAGTTGTCCTTTGACCAACTGGCTCCCTATCCTATCTCTATCTCCTATCTCTCTCGTCAATTTATTTACCCATTAATTACCTTTCAATTTATCGCGAATGAATGTCAAACCGGTCTCTCCGTCCTTTTACAACCTTTCTTATTACGTCTCTTTTTTTTTTTCATCATCTTACGTTTTCTCTTTTTTTTTCTAGTTTTAATTCATGCACTCAATTTTTTCTAACTTTACTAACGCCTAGCTAATGTTTATTATTTACAATTACCGCTTTGTTCGCCTTTTACGAAGAGCGCGTTACGCTGCAGTGATATTCTCGATTTTCCCGTCACCTGCACGGGTGATTTATGCTAACAATTAAAGGGGGTTTATATCTAAGGGATGCAGTTCTGCCTACGGGGTGTAGTGCTAGCTACAGGGTGTAGTTTTAGGTCGTACCCATGACCACAAAAAAGGGGGGGGGGTTAATTAAACTGTAATCATAAAATTCATAAGGTGCACTAACACTTTGCTAACAGAATTACAACAATTCAAAATGAAATAAGTCGTAAACCCAAATATAGGATTAACATAAGAATATGAAGTTAAACAAAACACAAAAAAAAATTACTTTTCTAATAATTAATTGTCGTATGAAGTATGTGATTGATAAAAAAAAATTTTATGAAAGATGATAATCATAAAAACAAATTTTAAATTAATAGATTTGAAATATTTCTACACTGAATAAGTTTAGGTTACTTTTAATTTTATTGGAAGGTAATGAATTTTTGGTTAAACTTAAAATTAAAAAGTTGTTTAATTTTGACGTACTTAAATATTGTTATCTCTTCCTTATAGGTGATTACCGCTACGATTAAAATCTTTCTGCTTTCTTCTCCAATCCTAGTTATTAATTTGCATATCTGCCTTTTAATTTTAAATTTGATAATTATGTTATTAATTACTAACATTAAGGTTTTAAGGGTTATTATTCTTTTATCCGTTATTATTTTTATTCGCGCCGCGAGTTTACGTCTATCGTAATCTTGGTTGATCTCCCGGGCTTTAATTTTAATATCGTTACTTGCTGCCTTACGATGAACTTTATTAGTTAATTCTTTATTATGTTTATCTCTTAGTCTATTCATAATTATTATATTTTTACGATTTGCAATTAGTTTTCTGTTTATTTTAATTCTATTATAATCGATCCTATTAACTTTTGAGTACCGCTGACTCTTTAATTCATTTATACCGCTCGTTTTATTTATAAACCCTACATTGTTTTTATTAGTTATTTCATTTTTACCTACAGCGAATCTAACTCGTTTATTCAACACCTTTTGAATCGCACCGTTACAAACGGTCTTGCTAACCCGTTTGTCTTGAATGAACCTCGTATGTCCGCCTTTGCGTAAACTACTCTCGCTTTCTTCAGAATTATGGTTAATCTTTATTTTGGGGCATTGTTCGCTTTTGGTCCGTTTGGCTACAGTTGAATCGTCCTTGGTTATTAGGGTACCATCTATAAAGTATTCACTTTCCTTTTCCATTATGGGTTGTCGCTTTATTTTTAAGCTTCCATTTAAACTTTCGGTTTCAATTATTGCTTCACCGTTTAATTTTTCCATATACGTGGGCTTTGTGCCTGTATCACTCTTACTTACTAACTTTGCTTCGCCTTCCTTATGGCCATTACTCCAATTCCTCTTCTCACTTGGTTCCCTATAAACTTCTTTACTAATTCCATACTGCGTTTTTTCGCGATTTTCCGTCGTCCCCTCCGTGGTGGGTAATAGTGCGATCACTTTATCATTATTGCTCGGTTTCATGATATCCTTGCGTTCAACCGGGTGTTCACCTTGACTTCTCAGATTAGTTCGCGATAAGTCACAAATTTCCACTGTCCCGTACGGTCCAGTTTGTAGGCCTTCGCGATTTTCGACTACCCTAAGTCTTGATGAAGTTTGGATTGATTCGACAACGTCATCCTCGTCCTCGGACAATAACCCACATTTGTCTTCGGCAATGTCCTCTTCGTCCTCAGACAATAACCCATATTCGTATTCGGCAATGTCCTCTTCGTCTTCAGACAATGGCCCATATTCGCACACCACCTTGATTTCATCATAGTCCATTACCTTTTGATTGCCCTTTTTAATTTCTTTAACCCTTTCGTTTACTACGTTTTTATTGATTATTTGATTTATGTTACCGTTCATTATTGTTGCCGTTTTATTGTTTATTTCGTTGTTAGAATTATCATCTTTATTATTTGTTGCTTTCTGTAGATTAGTTAGTCTATTACGCGTAAAAATTTTAGCTTCATTATTTTCTCGTCCGTTTACCCGATAGCAATGATTAAAACTTAACTGATTGTGATTATGTCTCGAACCGGATTTATTCGTGTACCGATAATAGTTATTTTCGTTTTCGCGATAAGGGTTAAATTGATTTGAGTTTTTTCTAATAGGGTTCCGCCCATTAGTATTTGAATTATTATTTTTATTGATGTTACGTGACTTGCAGTTGTTACCATAATGATTTAAATTATATTGATTAATGTTATTTCGATTAAAATTATATTTCTGGTCAAGGTTCGTCTTAGAAAAGTTTTTCCCGTTGGCACACGGATCGTGCTGCCAATTATTGTAATCTGAGTCTAGAGGTTCATTATAATAGTTACTTTGTTGATACTGTAAATACGAGTTTAATTGATGTGGAGCTTCTCCATGGGGTTGCCTTTTTGTGAATTGGCTAATAAATTTTTGTTTAAGTTGCTCGTAATTCCAAGAATTTGAATTTGCGTTTACCCTAAGAAAATCGCGAGCTTCCTTGTCTAACCTATACTTTATTACCTTAAGGGTCGTTTCTTCGCTCCATTTGTGTGTACGGGCTATTTGTTCAATTTTTTCGAAGTAATGCGTTGGATTTGTTTTGCCGGTGTATTTTTCCATAGTACTCGCAAACATTCCGATTGTCATATATGGTAATTGTGAATGATTTTGAATTGACATTTTGAATATTAATTTTTATCCTCAAATGGTTTAGTAAAATTAAAGGTCAGTTATCGAAATTATGAATAATACAACTAGGCTAATTTTGTTTCATTAGTTAATTTATGAATTGTGTCTTGTGTTTCGACCATAACGTTATACCGTGACCCGTTTAATAAAAAAAACATTTTCGTTGTACAAATTCCTAAAAATGGCTAGTTTCTACTGCTAACTACAAAAGAAATTACAATGTTTTACTTGTTACTTGGCTGTTTCTAAATTGTATTTTTATTGGGGAGAGTCTAATAGCAAGATTTAACACAAAAAAAAAATTCTAAAATGATTTATTGTTTATAAAAATTTAAAATTTAACGAAAAATTTTGCGTTTTCTGTTCGTAACCAATTGGCTGTCTTTTAGTTCGTGAAAGAACAAATTAATTATCGTTTATCTCACCGCTAAGCTACCATTCTACCAAAGCTGATTGCTTTAGTTTTAAATTGAACTTATAATTCGCTTAATAAATGTTGAATTTTGCTGCCACCAGCGATCGTAGTTAGATGAAATTTCGAGTCCGATCGCCAACTCATGAATTTGCTTAAAATACTTACTTTTAATCTTTCATTAATTAGTTTAATTGGTAACGTGAGGAGCTTTTATAACAGAGACGCAGGATAAATATTTACGACAGCTAATTAATTACTCGGAGAAAATTACGACAAAATGAGACTTCTTTGATTTTAAATAACAATTTTATTAAAATAATAAAATAAAAAGGAATTTAACAATTGAACTATTCTATAAAATTAAAGTTTTACAATGACCTAACGGTTTACAATATGAGCTTTACAGCTCAGCTTATTCTACCAGCCCAAAGTAACAATTCGTAAGAGATTTTAAATTAAAATATGCGATACCTGTATTAGTAATCCTCTTTACCGCACGTGTGATGTAACCCTTGGTTTATGATTTTAGGCACTTTGAATTAGGCGTAACTCGCGAAGGTTTATTTAGATGTAACTTATTCGTTTAAATTTTCTGATACCAACAAACTTTTAGATGACTTGGCCTCTTCCCGATCTGTACTAATTATTTAACATGAATCTTTATCTTAGTGAATTTTAATTGACTCGCGTATTTTATATTGACTTTTCTTCTTGACTTTTACTAGAAAACAAAACTGACTTAATTTGAATCGCGAGATGTTGTTTCCGACTGCCTGTGGCAGGGCGCGACTCGATCGTGTGATGTTGAAAGACTCGAACGTGTGTTGTTGAACGACTCGAACGTGTGTTGTTGAACGACTGCCTAATTTTGGCTTAAGGCCTTTCTTTTATTGAATTGCTTCACCTCGTGAAGGGAAGAAAAACCGTATAAGATTTCTTAATTTTGAGCCCTCGCGTAGAGACTACATATATCGTCTCTTCCACGCAAGTTTCCTTACTCGCCTTCGTACTAGAAACCCAGCGGGGTGCTAAGGATTCTATAGATTGGAAAGCGACGGTTCCATTCATAAAATTCTAACGTATTTTTAATTCCACGAAGAGGCGGCTTGGGCAGTGCAAGTGGATTGCTTTATGACCTAGCCCAACTTTCAAAATCTTTGTCGCTTCTTTTAACTCTGCTGGAAATTCTCTTACAAAGCTATTAACGTTTCCGTTCTTATTGTTACAAATATTAAAGGACGGATATTGTAAAAGTTTACAATATCACTCGAGAATTTCCAGTGTATCTCAAACAATTTTTTCTCTGGTTTATCACTTATTATAAACAAAATTAATTACTATAATTTAAATAAGTTTCAATAATTATAACCTAAATGGTTTACACATAATATGGTTTAACGCTCACAATCTATTTTATAACATGGTTTAATGTTTATTTTCATTTATTTATCATTGATAAATTCATCTTTACGTGTTAAAATTACGTGGTCGATATATATATATAAATAATAATGAATTAAATGCGGGTTATTACAATTGCGTAGCTATTGTTATTTATAAAACACGACGACAAGTTTGAGCCTGTCCAAAATTCCAAATATGGAATAGCAATGGGTGCTAAACTAATAAATCCCACGCTGACTGGCTTGAAGCAGTCACGGGATGGTTGTACAATAGATGTCACTCCGAAAGAAGGACTATCTACTGCCAATCCTAGATCACCGGGTAACAATTCTACTTTAAGTGATACTATAGTCGCTGAACTTAGACTTAAAACACAACATGAACCTTCAACTTCCGGACTTGATCGTGGCAGTCTTGGTTTAGTGTCTCCTTATGACATAAGTCCAGTTCCAGAAAAAAAGAGGAGAGTGTCTAACCGGGGAAGGAAAGCTGCTGTGGCAACAGTAATCACTTCTTCACCTTATAAAAATGATCTTATCGAGAAAAATAAGAAAAAAATAGAAAAGGAAAAGAAATTGTCCAAGAAACAAAATAAGAAAACAATAGGAAACAAACAGTAAGGAAAAAAGAATATCAAGGCAGGTCCTGCGACCACCGATGAAGACCATGAGGATGAAGGCGGAGTCCAGTTTGATATAGACGGTGAGCCTGACGCCACAATAGGACAACAATCTCCTGACTCAGCAGACGCTGAATGTATGTTCTGTCAAGAACTGTTTTCTGAAGATAGCCAAGGAGAAACATGGATCAAATGTTTAATGTGTGGGCTCTGGGCACATAAAGACTGAGCTGGTCCAGAGATCGAGACTTGGGTTTGTGATTTCTGCAAGTATGAAAATAAGTTCATTTTAACCAAATAAGTTACTTTAATTTTTGACCAAAGTCTCAAGTTCTCTTATAAAAAGACGTAACTGTTTTTGTTGATTTTATTTTTAAGAAACTTTGTGTCATATTTCCATATTCCATATTTGGGTACCTATTCCATAAATAGCTACTATTTTATTACTTAGATTTTTAAATAAAATAAAATTTATTGATTAATATTAAAACTCACGACTACGACTAAGATAAGCCAAAATGTATGACCGACCGTGGTTATAATTAAAAGCCTTTAATTCATGATAGTTTTTTTATCCCACAAAAACAAAATGGTATTCCATATTTGGTCACTTTCCTCTATTCCTGCATAGTTTTTGTTTCGTTCAGATCTTCTTTTGTTTCCGGATTTATATTGCTTTGTTTCCCTTTCCTGCTCTTTCCTCAGTTTTTCTGATTCTTCGCATTCCTTATTTATTTTCCTATTAACATTTTAACATTTTTAAAGTAACACAAGAATATTCGTATTATTGAATTTGTCCTTTTATTTAAATTTTGTTCCTACTATTGAAATATGTCACGAGCTACCAATATTTATTATTTGACTTGATGGAAATGTATGGCTTTTTCTTTGCTTTTATGATATATACATTATTTTATGCGTTTTCGGGACTTCCCTTTAAAACCCTCGAGATTTAAAGTTAAACTTAAGTCTTCGAAAAAAGGGACTTAATTTGTAAAGGAAATTGCATAAAAACTTTAAAAAGTTGCGGTTAATTTGTTTTCTGTGACCACGCCCAATTCCCCCCCCCCCGGTTTAGACAAACCTTCTTTCAATGCGGCCTTTAGGCCGTACAACCAAGGCAATCAAGTTTTATGTTATGTAGTAACTACATCTAAAAAAAATTTCAGTTTTAAATTCAAAATCCACATAATTTTATATGCGTGCGTGATTGTCAGGATTGTGCGGCTTAAAGGCTGCACTGAAACTTTTTTAGGTTCAGTTCTATCAGAAGTGGTATTTAAAATCCGCACCGATTCGTGATTGCGTATGTTGTGTGGTCTAAAGGCCGCACTGAAGTAACTGATTATCGCCTCAATTTAGCGTTACAGGCACACACAGAGATAAATTTAAAAGAATATGTAGATAATGATGTTAATTCAGGCTTTTGGTACCTACCCCAGTAGTCCTATCGCCCGAGTACCTACCTTCCAATTATACGATTAACTTATTGTTAGTATATAATGCAGAAACTACCTACTAGAAATTGAAAATGAAAGCGTATCTCATTTTTAAATGATTTACAGCATTCGCCAGCGCTTGACGAATATTCTTAAGACATAAAGGAAAATTTAATTTTTGAAATAAATTTGTAAAAGGAGGGGCCAACTTGACATTTCGTCAAAAGTCCATATTTCAATCTCATATATAAAAATACTTGTATGTAGGTGTGTATGTGTGTGTGTTCCGCATAGACGCCTAAATCCCGTAACTGTGGGCGTTGAAACTTTCACGAGATCTGGCGAGGATCAAGAGTAAACTTTTCGTCGTCTTTGATTTTAGTAATTCGCCACCATAAGACGGTCATCTGGAGTTAAACGCTTCAGGTCAACGTCGTTGTCATAGTTACGATGCGATTTTGACACTAAAAGTTTAATTAAATGACATTGACATAAATGATGTAAAGGGTGAACCATAAATAGTGCGCGTTTTAGCAAGGCACTCTAAAAGTTTAATTCTAAAATTCTGACATTGACGTAAATCATGTAAAGGGTAAACCATAAATAGTGCGCGTTTTAGCAAGGCACTCCTTTCCTTCGACATTATTAAAAGATAGTGTCAAAGTGACGGAAAGTGAAGTGAAAAACATACGAGTGATACTAATAAAGTAAAGTAGAAAAATAATACACATACTACAACAGTGTACTACCCGAAATAAATTTAACACCTAAGATTATGTTACCCAATAATTAAGACACAATAACATCAGGGAAAGCCAATTGTTTTATACCCCTACTCCAAAGTCCAAATCAAATTCTTCTTTGTTTCTAATGAAATTCACATATCGGTGGTCTTTAGACACCCCCTCTTTAAAAGTGGAATTTTTTTTTCACATTTACCCCCACTACAAGAGTTTTTATTAAAGTCTGCAATAAATTCCTCATATTTGGTATATCAATAGGTAACATAAAACAATTTTATAAAAATATAATTTTCTCCCCCTCCACAAAATTTTGGACTAAAGACACTCAGAAATTTAAAAAAATATATATCTGATTCCCACTAATCGTCTAAAAGAATAATACGAAAAAAAAAATTTTAAAATTACCCGCACAAAAAAAGTTTCTTTTGGACCTTCATCGATCATCACCAAAATTGATATCTCATTCCCCCTAAGCATCTAAATGCTAAATACGAAAAAAAAAATTTTAAATTATCCGCACAAAAAAAATCACTAAAAGTTTAATTAAATGACATTGACATATAGTCAGTAGCGGCTCGACAAATAGGGAAATACAAGTTTGACATAAGAATGTTAACCTTAAAAATGACATTGAAATATACTCAGTGGCGTAGCACAATATTTTTAAAATTAGCAAAAATCAAGTTACAAAGTGACAAATTAATTAATTTATGACATTTGTATTACTGATTAATTTCAAATTAATACAAAACAACGTAAATATTTGTCGATCACGTTTGTCTTCTACCAAGGGTGTATTTTCATAAAAGTGTGCAAACCGCTCTAGAAGGGGTAAGAAAACATTTATATTCCTTTATATTTCACATTTGTGTAAAACTGGATGTATGTATGTATGGAGGCACCACTACATGCAAAAAAAACCACATATGTCTGCCGACTCTTGAATTTATTTGTACATCCATACGCAAAACATGATGCTACCATTTTAGGTAAATAGTTAAATTCTTTGAGTGCCAATGTCATTATTTTAAGATTAATATTCTTATGTCAAAGTCAGTTAATTCCAGGCAGGACATCGTCTGCCGGGTCAGCTAGTCCTGAATAAAATTTAACCAACCTAGCACTTTTTAAATAAATTACAGCATTCGCCAGCATTTCGCGAGCACTTGTGCCTGGATTACGAAAAATTCGAAAATGGAGGGGCTGCGTCAAGTTCGCCCCTCCGCGGTCAAAAATTCTCAATTTTGAAACATGTTACAATAACAAATTTAATAAACTTTTAGCATAAAGTGATTTGGAATTTTGAGATATACGTCCAAACACAGTCATGTTATTGCTGGTGGCGCCACCAACGATAATGTAAATCGCGAATATAAAGTTAAACCAAAGCGAGTCATGGTGTTAACCTCCCTAAATTAGTTTAATTTGATTGGCCTATGTAGAATTAATATTCATGGACGCCTTCTTAGTTCTTATTGGATGAATCTTTCAAACGCTCCAACTGATTTACCTTTGGGGTTCAAGCAACGGGAATTGAAGCTGCAACGATTCTCTATCGATTGGTTTTATGGTATTAAAAAAATCACATCTTAAAAAAAGCTATTCTAGAGTCCCTCCCAAAATTGTTCTGAAGAATTGCATTTTTATTAAAAACCTTTAGGGTACAAACGATTTTTATGGAAGCTCATACGTTTGACACTAATTTCATTAAAAATTTGCGATGGGGGGGGGGCGAAATGTACCTACAGTTCACCACTTTGCAGCCGCTCTTCTAAAATACATTACGCATCTCACTTATAACTTCTATAGCTCCGTCCTACTCTAATGGTAGATTTCAAATTTTACTTATTAAACTATGATTTTTTACTAGCTACTTTGGGATTATGAATCTATACCATATAAGCTTTAACGGTTGTAACTCCCCAGTCTTTCACAAAAGTTAAGATAATTCGGATTGAGTACCTACTCTACTATATAAATAATAAAACAAATCAAGCTATTTTAACAAATTTAATAGAGAAAATTTATTATTTACATCAACAATTGCTTCTTCATCTTCGCTCTTCATCTCATCTTCGTTGACGAAACTCAAAACCGTCAATTTCTCTTTATTGTTATTTTTCCTACGTCTCCTTTTTCCTTTCGAATTTGTAATATTTTCAGAAAATAATTTCGAAAACTCGTTAAACAAAAATTTACAGCACAATAAAATCGACGAACTTTGTCCCAATAAATTGTTAAGGTAGGAATCGACGTCGGTGCGTTTCATCAAATTCACGGTCATATTGTAAATAAATGTTCCGTCATAAAAATCGGATATCAGAACATTTTGGAAAGGTTCGTTCAGTAACATGTTGAGGTATTGGATATGTAAGAGGCACGTTTGTAGTTCTGCAAAAGGGTGCAAGATTTGGATGTTGTAAATTGCAGAACGATTTGCCATTTTGGATTCCATTTGAAAGAACGTAATGAGTTCTTTCAGGCCCAAGACACAGTGATCGTACGTTACGTCTTCTAATAAATTTTTAAAATTGGCACCTTCTGGTAAAACCATATTACCAGGTTTGATTTTCGATAAAGCTTTAAGTTTGGTATCCAATTTATTCAAAAATTTAGTGGTAGATCGAAAATATCCCACCTGAGGATCCACTACGCTCAAAACCAGCATGCACAAGAATAAGGAGTAAAGTTGAGAATTAATTACTTTAGGATCTGAATTTTTAATCCAGTAGATGATGGCCAAAAAGTACAAGTGCCAATTTTCTGGAAGACCGTCCAGAAAATCGATTTTATCCCGATCGATTCGCAACACGGTTAACAAAATGTTTTTCAACTCTTCGCGACTTAAATGTTCAATTTCGGATAATTTTGGCAAAATTAAATTGCAGGGAGGTGTGCAATAGTTTCGTAAACCGTGACGTCGTTTTCTACTCACGTATGTAAGCGTTTGTAATCTACCGGAAGTTAAAATTTTGTTAATCGCCGACAAAAGATCAACACTGATTTTGTAGGAAGTTAAGACGGAATAATTTTCGACTTGTGGATTACAGAAGTATTTATTACGAGTCAAGATGTCCATAAAGTTAGAGGGATACTTACACTTACGAAAGTTTTGAAGAAACCAAGGTGGAAGATCTCGAATCGTCAATTTTTTAGTAGTTGATGCTTTGGCGTTTTTGGTTCCACGGTTCTGCTTAATTGAAAGTTGTTTCGTTTCACAATCTTGTTCATTACTTTCATTTTTTGGATCTGCATCATTACTTTCCACATCTTCGTCATTACTTTTTGGATCTTCATCATTACATTTTGCATCTTCATCATTACTTTTTAGATCTTCATCATTACTTTTTGGATCTTCATCATTACATTTTGGATCTTCATCGTTACTTTTTAGATCTTCATCATTACTTTTTGGTTCTTCATCATTACTTTCCACCTCTTCATGGTTACTTTCTGAATCTTCATCGTCGCTTGTTGGGTCTTCATCCTCGCTTATTGGCTCTTCATTATTGCTTACCGAATTTTCGTCATCGTCCTCAGAACTTTCATTATCTTCTTCCTTATCGTCTTCTTCCACTTCCAACTCCACCACATCGAAATCATCTTCCACCTCAATGTCCAAAGAAGAAAGTAAAATGCTCTTCCTGCAAATGTATCCTTTTGTGATAAATTTAATTTGAGACTTAACCCTTCTGGTGTGCCTTTTTTTCATTCGATTACAAATTTTTTTAACGGCAGAACTAAAAGTCTCGTTTTGCATCCACCTAAGCAGAGTAATAATTGTCTGCTGTTGGGTAGTCTTTAAGTGTTTAGCTTTGGGAATTTTCATTTCATCAAAAAATTGCTTAAAACTACGTTTCTTGATGTAATCGTTACCCAACAAAGTTGCCATTAGAGGCAGAGTGGTTTTACTTAAGCCCGGATAAGCATTGATAAAATTATCCATTGTATACACTTCACACTTTATGTAATATTGTGTTTTGTTCAATTTGTACTTAACCATTTGAAACGTGGAGAAAGGCAGATAAACAACGTCAAAAATATAAAAATCCGAATCATAACTCAACATGGGGCACTTTAAATTTTGAGCCAAACAAGCCATCTCGTAATCCGCTTCAAAATCGGTCATAACTATTTGATAATTTAATTTCAGCACAATTTGTATGAACAGGTTGTTCATAAGAATAGGAAATATCATTATATTCTTTTGCGATGAGCTGGTTATATACTTTGCTGTTCGAACTTTCTTTTTCAAACGACTATACACAGTTTTCATTTTCTTATTTTCATATCCACCATCAAAAACCACAATCGGTGTGACGTTACAGTCTCGTAATAAGGCAAAAAAATCAAACACCGCTTTTCCATATTTGTCGTAGTCGCCACCGAAGCAATCGTTTCTTTTGCAGTGCCACTTGTAAAGTTGGCAGGCTATGTTATTACCGTCTATAACGATGGTCGTGTCGTGAAGTTCATAATATTCCATGTACTTGGATTTGTTGTTGTTAATAAACGTCGTCAAACCACGTACACCCATTTTGGTTTAACTTTTTAATTGCACTCTGCACGCTTTATTTTATTAACTGTAAGAAAAGATTACGGGCATTCTTTATTATAATCTTATGCTATATAAAAAGTCACTTAACAGAATTTTTCTTTTTGAACCACCAATTTTCTTAATAAGCGAGGTTATGTCTGCACATGTGCTAGTGACATTACAAATTAGGGTGTGACTGCTGCAAGGTCCGACCACGCAATAACGTTTCATTCGAGAACGGTCTGATAATCATAAATTGTCGAATTTGTAGGGGTTTTGGGTATTGCGCCGCGCCGGTAATCTTTTTTGGCCATTTTGCCATTTATAATGGAATTAAAAATCACACATTATCTGAAAACTTCAAAGAATTCTTCTCTTAGTGGGATCAATGTTTTGACCTCTCGTTGTCTACTTTGCAGCGACGTTAACAAAAAAAAATTGAATTTTTAAGGTAGTCTTCGATTTTTTTACTGCTTTCATGTTTGAGAATTAATTTAAGGACATAATTTGACCAAGTTATGTCGCCACTAAACTTAATTTTTATTTTATTCAGACTCATAATAAAGCAAGTTTTTTATTTTAGATTGGAAGAACGGAACAAATGTAGTTCCACCTTTGCCGACCGAACCCGAGAAGTGCTCTCTCATGGAATTGACTTAGCGTTTCAAAAACGTGGAGGCTCAGTCGGCAAAATTGGGAGCAGTCGGAACTGAACCGCAAGTGGCGTCGGCGGATGTTTGCGTGTTTCTGGAACACCGATGTAACAAACCGCCCGTTCATTTCATTCATAATTACGATACAGATATTAAGTTTGTACAACCAACTTCCGGCATGATTAAATTGTAGTAATAAACCAGCAGAGGCACAATTAGAATGCCCTGCGAGTATAAAAATTATAAAGGTTTAGGTAAAGAATTTTAAACACCCGGTACATTGATTTAACTAATAAACGTTTTGGCGTTCATTTAAAAATAGGGTGCAAACACCTGTTTAGAACAACCACTCCGGCACGGCACCAAGGGTTGTTAATTAAATCAATGCAGCTGGTAAGAAATACCACACTTGTTGAAAAATCCACACGTGAAGGGAAATGATACATTTTTATGGATACACCGCCAAAAGATTCGTTTAAAGAAATATTCAAATTCTGCGTAAGGCGTGATCCCAACTTAATGCCTCATTTACTTTAACGATGTTAGGAATTATGTTTTTAAATTAAGAAATACGAAATCTGTGGGAACGCCACCCTGGTCAGAGGTGAATTCGTTCCACACGTGTAGGGAAGTAAGTTTTGAGAGATCCAATTAATAAGACACCCCTCCGGGAAAATTGTAGGAAAGATCACACACGCGATTGGCCAAAAGGGTCCTAGTCGAAGGCGTGATATTTCTATGCAAAACGGGGAAAAGTTTATAAAATATCTGGGAGTCCAAAAAAAACGGGGCTTATGCAGCAGTCAATCAGATTGAAGTTCCGCGCTTTGATTGTTTCATTCAGTAACCCAAACGGGTGAATTTTATTTCAAGAGTTAATCCGAACTCGACCAAATCGGAATTCACATATTCAAGTGTAAATTTTTCTAAGTCAAGTGAAAGAGTCAGTTAATCATATATTTTATTCATTGAAACTTCGGTAGTTCGAGAAACGCGAATAAATAACTTCTTTAAAGTGATAAAGACCAATATTTTAAAAATCATTGTGCTTGTCATTAAATCTAAATCATTAAACGAAACGATCGGGTTAAACGAACAAGTGTAACCATTTGGGATTACAATAGAAGGATTTTGCCATCTCAAAACTTACCACCCCGGACTTAAGGGTTCTTGAAAGAAATAGGTATTTATGCAAATCGTAAATCTAACCATTGTAATATTTTTGTATTGTGGGTGTGGATTTCTTATATTATTGATATAAGTTTAAAATTATTATCTTGTAGATGTTTTTAATATCTCTGAGGAAATTGTGTCCTTTGTATATTTTTGTACAATATTAACTTTGTTCAATATACGCAATTATACCAATCTCAACTCTTTTAATGGTTGTCACTCCGTCAACCGATTGTAACTTAGTAATTGCAATTATCTCTCTGGGTTTTCCTACGACTCCAAAACAATAGAAGAGTCACGTTACCTTAAACATCAGACAACAACGTCCGCTTTAAGAGGTTTCTTAATCTACCTCAGTAATTAACCTCACCCAGGTGGTTATTACGAGAACACAAAGATTAAGTGGTGGCAGCTATCATCATCCAAGGATCGAAATTTAAATAAACCCCCTTTTTGAATATTTTTCAAATAACGCTACCCCGTTTTATTACACCATGGGTCGAAGAACGGACGTGGTCACATCGCGTTTCTGATGTGACATATTATGGAATTGCATTCAGTGTCTCTTCGGAATCAGACAGGACGATTCTCAATTGTTGGAGAAGGTGTTGTAGATGACGTTTTGAAGAGCTGGTCACTACTACTACGGAAAGACTACGATCATGTGATTATACAGCGTAATTAGAATTTAGATTGTTTATTTTAAGCCAATATGTACAAAACGAGTTTTCTTGATGTTTAACCATAGCATTTTAGTGAAATGCTTTAATGTAATTAATCCTCTTTCAAATAAATGTAGCTGAAATGCTTTTATGTGTCTTATTACTGTCTCTGCCCTTTTCTTACATTTATCTTTGGGCTCGTCAAATCGCAAAACTCTCAAAAATACAAATTTTCTGTGTTTTGTACCGCGATTACAAAAATGAAAGATGTAATTACAATAAAATAATCTTTGTGTTTGCTACACCTTGCCGCCAAAATTAAACAATTTCTGAGGTTGGTACTATAGTCTATCCGTTTTAAGAATGCAGAACTAGATTGTACTAAAATTGTGAACTCGAAACGTGATTGGTTAAAATTTATTCCCGTTTACACTGCCGAAATTTTATTTGCGATTGATGACTCTCGAATATTTTTTTCTAAAAGTTTCTGGCAAATTTAAAAAATGTGTACAAGATAAGTTGCTATTTGATAAAAAAATACTTTTAACTTGATTTTTTCAAGTATCAAATAAGTGATATTTGTTTTTTGTCGCTCATACATTTTAATTATTTGACGTTTCCCTGTGTAAATCTGACTTGCCGTTCAAGGCGACCTCTACTGCAATCCAAAACCAGATGGACTATAGGATTACATGAAGCGAAAGAGTAATTTGAAATAAAATAAACACTGTTTCTTTGTTCAATCTTACTGCCAAAATTTAAAAATTTCTGAGCTTCCTACTAGGATTACATGAAGTGCAAGAGGTACTTTGAAATAAAATAAACACTTTTTCTTTGTGCAATCCATACTGCCAAAATATAAAAATTTCTGAGCTTGCTACTAGGATTACATGAAGTGGAAGAGTAATTTGAAATAAAATATTCACTTTTTCTTTGTTCAATCTTACTGCCATAATTTTAAAATTTCTGAGCTTGCTACTAGGATTACATGAAGTGGAAGAGTAATTTGAAATAAAAAAACTCTTCTTCTTTGTTCAATCATCTTGCCAAAATTTCGGAGCTTGCTACTAGGATTACATGAAGTGGAAGAGTAATTTGAAATAAAATATTCACTTTTTCTTTGTTCAATCTTACTGCCATAATTTTAAAATTTCTGAGCTTGCTACTAGGATTACATGAAGTGGAAGAGTAATTTGAAATAAAATAATTACTTTTTCTTTGTTCAATCTTACTGCCATAATTTTAAAATTTCTGAGCTTGCTACTAGGTATTTGAAATAAAATAAGCACTTTTTCTTTGTTCAATCATCTTGCCAAAATTTCGGAGCTTGCTACTAGGATTACATGAAGTGGAAGAGTAATTTGAAATAAAATAATTACTTTTTCTTTGTTCAATCTTACTGCCATAATTTTAAAATTTCTGAGCTTGCTACTAGGTATTTGAAATAAAATAAGCACTTTTTCTTTGTTCAATCATCTTGCCAAAATTTCGGAGCTTGCTACTAGGATTACATGAAGTGGAAGAGTAATTTGAAATAAAATAAGCACTTTTTCTTTGTTCAATCTTACTGCCAAATTTTAAAATTTCTGAGCTTGCTACTAGGATTACATGAAGTGGAAGAGTAATTTGAAATAAAATAAGCACTTTTTCTTTGTTCAATCTTACTGCCAAATTTTAAAATTTCTGAGCTTGCTACTAGGATTACATGAAGTGGAAGAGTAATTTGAAATAAAAAACTCTTCTTCTTTGTTCAATCATCTTGCCAAAATTTCGGAGCTTGCTACTAGGATTACATGAAGTGGAAGAGTAATTTGAAATAAAGTAATCACATTTTCTGTGTTCAATCTTACTGCCACAGTTTTAAAATTTCTGAGCTTGCTACTAGGATTACATGAAGTGGAAGAGTAATTTGAAATAAAAAACTCTTCTTCTTTGTTCAATCATCTTGCCAAAATTTCGGAGCTTGCTACTAGGATTACATGAAGTGGAAGAATAATTTGAAATAAAATAAGCACCTTTTCTTTGTTCAATCTCACTGCCAAAATTTAAAAATTTTTATAATAAAACATAATTTAATTTATTTGAAGTTACATTTATTATCGATAACGGTACATCATTATAAGATTGAAAATATTTTAACTAGTTATTTTAAAACATCAAAGTGAATAAACTTACATACTTTTATGCAATCCTTGCGTGTTTATCGTGCTTTTACTACTACTTTTGCGGTTCGTAATGACCTTATTCAGTCCCACGTTAAACGGTGCGGGACTAAATTTTAATTTAGTCCCGCACCGTTTAACATGGGGGACTAAATTTTAATTTAGTCCCTCATAAATATTACCACTTACTTTTTGTCACATCAATCTCAACGTGCTGGGTTATCTTACGTTAGTATTATTTATCTTGTCGGTTTCCCATTGCTACGACTGCAAATTTCATAGTTTGCAAATTTGGTTACTGTGCAGTTAATGTAACCACTCGAAACTAAATTTCTTCTGCTACACACTAAAGAACACAGTTAATATAACAAATTCTCAAAATATTAGGTAAGAATTTGTTATCAAAATTTTGAAATAATCGATTTTGAAAAGTACGGAAAAGTAGCAAGAGCATGGTGCAGAAGCGGTCGATGCCACTCTATCGCTCGGCCGGCGCGCATTTTGTTGACGGTACGTGCAGATAGATATACTCTTACACTTAGAAAATTTCGGAGCGGCAGATGCAGGTCGACGGTCGTACATGTTACATCGATTATTTTTAGTTTTTACGCGATTTTTTGGGGGTGAAACGAAATAGTTTACTGCCCCATACCGCAACTATACTTTTTAATGCTATTTCGAGGGTCTCTCACATCCCGGTTGCATAGATCCCGGTGTTCTTGATCGGTGGCGCCTTCTCGTATGTTTAGCCTAGTAACCAGAGTCAAATCCGCTCCGTAGGGGTGCAGAGCGGAGCGGAGCGGCGCCCCGGAGGAGTAGGATTTGACGATGGATTACCCTCCTTTTCGAATGCACACCCCTAAAATTCGAAGGCAAAAAAAATTTAATTTTTTCACTTTTTCGGCAATAACCGCCTTATTTTCCATTTTTTCGCGAATATTTATACTAATATCTACTAAGCACACCCCCCCCTACCCGAATTTCAAAGAAAAATTAAAATCGGACCGAAAAAATTTCACTCCATTTCAAGGGACTGTAACCCGATACATGTGCAGACCCCGGGTTCGACCGGCTACATGAATTTACTTTCCCTTCTTTTCAAAAGTCGATATTTTGGTTATTTTTCAAAATTTCTTACAAGTTATTTTTTCTATAGCCTAAAATAAGCCCATTCTTTAGTGTGTAGCTGAAGAAATTTTGTTTCGAGTGGTTACATTAAGTGAACAGTCGCCGCAAATTTTAATAATTTTTTTACGTTAGCATTATTCAAAGGCATTATTTATAAGTTCCTTCAAAGGTATGCGTGATCTCATTGCAGACGCGTTGGCGGTACATGTCAGCAAAGTTTACATAGCAACCTCCGTTATCATTTGTAATGGAATACATTATTAGATAATTTTTTTATCTTTTGCAATGCGCTTTTTAACTGCACTTCAATTTTTATAATTTAATTTGTACCTGTTTATTTCAATTTTTCTTTTCAGCTATTTTTTGTCGGTAGTTATTAGGATTGCATAAAATAGTATACACAACTCGTGGCTAAAGCGCCATTAAATCTCTTATGCTTGCGACCACTTGGAGGAGGGGTCGCTATTGCGACCCCACCTCCGCGTGTTCGCAATCCGCACGCGAGATTAGGGACCACTGATACTTGAGTACCTGTTGTTTGTCATGGTGATAACTTCGTGTATGTTCGGATTTAAATACTTGAGCAGGGATTTTTTGGTGACTAAAAGTTATTTCATGTTACGTGACTGTATAAAATAATTTCATAAACGTCAGTCAATTAAAATTTGTATTTATTATAGTTATTAATTATATTAGAGGCTTGTTAATTCCCGAATGTAATTCAACGTTTTATCCACGACCATGGTCAAAACCACAAGTATAAATTCTGGTTTTGAGAAACGTCAGATTTGACAAATTTATTTTGATCAATTTTGATCAAGAATCAAGAATACTAGTGTATTATGAATTCTAATACACTAGTGTATTAAAAGGCCTCTAATCCACGGAAAACGGACGTATTAAACCTTCTTAATATAGTGGTCGTGGATAATAGTATATTATAGGCCAAGGTTGTGAAGGCCGTCATTATTGCCCTAGCGCCAAGATTATATTCCGAGGTGCTTCGCACCAAGGAATATAAGGCGCGGAGGCAATAATGGTCTTCACAACCGTACGATTTTTTCCACTACTAGATTTATTACCATTTTTTAAAATTCTTTTTAATAAAAAATTTTTCAAATTTAAAATAAATATTTATTAACAATGGATGGCGTTGTCACTTGCTGTCACATTTAATTCGATTTTTTTAAATTTTTAAAATTAAATTAATGTATTAAAAAAGCGTTTTAAATAGTTTAAATACAATTAATTAGCATTTCTTGGTTATTCTAAATCATTTAATAACAACATTTTTCTTTAAAATAGTCGCCAAGTTATCAAAAAATGTCATTTTGTTCATTATTAACCAGTGGTTAATAATGGAAAAATTGTTCACCACTATAGTCCATCCGTTTTAAGAATGCAGAACTAGATTGTACTAAAATTGTGAACTCGGAACGTGATTGGTTAAAATTTTTACAGATTTACACTGCCAAAATTTTATTTGCGATTGATAACTCACGAATATTTTTTTCTAAGTTTCTGGCAAATTTAAATAATTTGTACAAGATAAATTGCTATTTGATAAAAAAATACTTTTAACTCGATTATTTCAAGTATCAAATAAGTGACATTTGGTTTTTGTCACTCATACACTTTAATTATTTGACGTTTCCCAGTGTAACTCTGACTTGCCGTTCAAGGCGACCTCTACTGCAATCCAAAACCAGATGGACTATAGTCGAAAACGTGTCACTTCTTGAGCAACTAACCTAAGTAAAAATGATAGCCTATATGACTAGTAGTGGAAAAACCTATTTATATTATATTTACGACGTTTATAATGCCAAATGCGTTAGTTCGCGGTTTATCCGTTACTTGAAACGCCACCTTGGAAAAGGAACGGTTGTTACTTGAGTATCTGTTTTTTTCTCGTCCATTTCATAGTCGATACTTCGTGAATACTCGGGAAAGGAACCCTTGCGCAGGGATATTTCGATATTTGGTAACTTTAGTGTTTCAAGTTGAATACAATTGTTTGATAAATGTCAATTTAAGGTTATGTACAATCAATTTCCGGCAAGCTTCGTTTGTTTACGTGTTCGATAGTGTTCGTTTTCGTACAAAGTTAAACGAAAATAAAAATTCAGAATAATTTTATATATAAAATTGCTTATTTATATTAAAATTATGCAAATTCTTATGCATTGAGTTATTTCAATTATTAAAACTACTGTAAATGTAAAATATATTATATATTAAAATAAATTTTAAAAATTAACTTGTAACATTTTTATTGCCAATCAGTATAAATAACAAATTTTCGATACATCAAACAACAATCGCAAAAAATTACCAGTGAGTGGGAAGAATTCGTTCATTATTGAAACAATAAAATCAAAATTATAATTTTTAAATACTATAAAATATATATTTTGTAACAAATAATGCGATGTTTGTTTGGTATTTAGCATATTTTCCAATAATAATAATTATTAACAAGCCATTTGTACTTAGTTCGCAATTTATCCGTTACTCAAGTAACCTACTACCCATACTTGAGTTTTTCCTAATAATACCGTCCCTTGAGTAACGGTTACACGTCTATGAAATCGAAATTCGAACCTTAAGTATTGACTAGTACCAATGCTAGTACTCAAGGAGCGGTTTTTAATTAGTTTCTATAGCAACTGTCACTACTTTGCCAAGTAACGCTGCCCTCAAGTAACGGATTTATGACTATGAAATGCGAAAGGATCCCTTAAGGGACAACCAATACTTAAGGAACGACTATGAATCCGGGCGTAAATGGCCTGCTTTAACTACTAGTGCCCAGTTTCAGCAACTTTAATTTAGGAATTTAATCATAGATTAAGTCCGATTTGGGTTTTAGCAATATAATTTTTAACACAGGTTAAATTTAATCAATGATTAGCGTAATCATAGATTAAATCTGTAGTTTGGGTTGTAGCAACGTTAATTTATGCTTAACACAGGTTAAATACCCAAAGTATTTAATTACTAGTTGACCAGTGATTAAAGTTAAATTACCAAAAACCTAACCTCCTTTTATTATAGAAAAGTGTGTAAATACGCAATTAATATAAATTTGACCGTCTCATACAGAGAAAACCAGAGAAAAAAATTATTACAATTTTGTTTAAAATGTTTTTTTCAAATTCCAGGCGTGATAGTTGCCATCGACTGCACACACGTGCGGATTAATTTTTAAAGCTTTATTAAATTTACAATAAAATAAAATAAAAGTTTAATATTTTTTTATGAGCACCCGAGTACTTTTTGAGAAAAAAATTCAGTTATTAACAAATTAACAATTTATTTATCAATATCACGTAATTTTACATTTAGTAGCCGCAATTGTCTTCCTTCTCTACTTCTTATAATTTTTTGTTCTTTTCTGTGCCATTTCAGTAAAATATATGTAAAATATAAAATATTTCAATGAACTGTATTCACAGAATATAGGTTATAAACCTCACTTGTTGATAATTTTCGAACTAATTGAACTACTTGCATAGTATGAAGTAGGCGTGGTTGTCGTTTCAGGAGTACCACCATAACTATTCTACACATAATCCGAGATTAACTAATTACATATTAGAAAAGGTTGCTACAACCCATTCAAAATTTAACAACGGATTATTTTTAATTTGTGTTAACTAACACAGGTTAAGGTTAAGGTTGCTGAAACCGGCCCTAGGTGTGTAACATACTATCGCTTGCTAAAATATTCTAAGTTGACCGACTTTAAGTTTTAAATAAAGCTAATTTATTTTACACTTCATTATTTATTATACCAGTTTAAGAAACGGCTCCAAACCAACTTCAAACCTTTGATGGATCTTCCTCCTGAGGGTTCCATATTTAGAATCTGCAAAGTAGAAAACGTACATTACAAAACTTTTCAAAACAATTCGTTAACATTAATTTTTATATTTTTACATACTACAATACAAATTGAAGCGGGTATAAGTTTTTGCGCAACGGGATTTACATTTTAAGGAATTACCGGTTCGGGATCGCTTTTTCGGCATTGTCTTCGCCAACATGATTTGCCATTCGAGACGGGAACTTATAATTTTTCCGCGAGGAGACTCCGGTTTTTAAGAAATCGTCTGATCGAGCTTGCGTTTTCGGCATAGAGTCAATCAGTCGACGGCCCGGAATTTAAAATCCAAGCGGACACTTACATATTTCGCTCGGTGCCCAACTTTTTAAGGAATCACTGGATTCGATGTTTGATAAGACAAAAATAGTAGCGCTTGAAAATAGAGCCCCGTACGTTTCTGATGGGTCCCCGATATTTTACCTCAATTCTCGTACAACTTCGTTATTTACAGCCGGATTTTTGATATTTTGATTTTTTTGCTATCCTTGTGAAATTAGAATAATTACATTTCCTTAAAAACACTCATAGGTCTTCGCTTACTTTTTACCTTTTCAATAAGTGATTATTTTAGTACGAATTTTAAAATTAAAGCACTGTCATCAAGAAAATGATAAAGCGGACAAAAAAGACGTCTTAACTTTTTGTCGTAATATTAATAGTTAATAAACGTAGTACATTAGTCTATATACAATAATATTCGTACGTAATCTCAATTTTTATTTTTTAAATTATGTAAATATAAACTTTGCAAAATATGACAGTCATAGACGGATTTTAAAATTCGTCTACTGCGTCCGTCCAGTGCGCGCCATCCGCTGCGTCATACAAATTCGAAGTTGTTCCGATTTTTCTACATCTTTCCATAATCACAACGTTAACACTTGCAAATTTATTTCAACGATCAAGTTTACTTTTTATAGTTACACCTCGCCCATTAAAACATTCACAACTCTCGTTCCGTGGTCAAAACCAGCGTCCAAAGTGAAACCCATTCTGTTTGCTTGCTCGTAAATCACTTCGCGTAATATCTACCATAAGCTGTTTTATCACTGCAATCGGTGCCTCTCTTGTCCAGTTTTTTCAGAATTTGTTCTGTGTATTAATTTGGTTATTTGAATAACGTGGTAGTAAGTTAATTATAAAATCGTACAAATTATTCAAAAGCAGGTTTTTAGAAAATTTTTAATTTGAATTAAATACAGGTACAACCATATATATAAACAATTACAATGTAAACTACACGATGGCGTTCCCCTCCAAATGTACAGGAATTTCAGGTTGAAATCGTCCAGACTTAACGCGATTTTGGCGATACATATATTCTTTAGTCATCGAGTGCGAACTGAACATATCTCGACTTTTGTATAAACTAGGATCGATTGGCCCCCATTTTGGAGAAGGCCGTAATAATTTAAAAGACTTCATGTATGAAGTTTTCCAAGTATAACTCAGCGCAAATATCGCGACAATAAAAAATGGCGCAGAAAATATTAAACACTGGATTATATACACGTTTTCGAATCTCCTAAAATATACAGAATTTGGACCAATGGATGAGTAGTAAGTTGATATAATAAAACCCACAAATATTATGAAAGGACAGGCAATCCAACAACAATGCCAAAAAGTGCTGGGCCGGAAACCTAACATGAAATGTATATCATCCACAAAATTGTTCATTCCATATAGCCACATCACACCAAAAACCTCTAAAAAGATTACAAGCAATAATATAGAACCGCCGCATATGTCGCTCACAAAATCCAATAATGTAGGGCCAAATTGTGTAAAATATGGTAAACTTAATATACCAAGAAACAAACAAACAATACCAACACTTAAAGTGTAATAAGTTTGAGCATTCGGGAACGTTTCACACACGGCAGACATTATAGTCCATACCATAAAAATTTGACAACGCAAAGACGATAAATAAGCACTAGAAAATAATAAAAAACTCCACACGTGAGGTATTCCTGGCCAATAAAATAGCGCTAGCGGTAACCGCACAAATAGTAAAGTGTCCTTAGATTTCACAATCATGTCCATAGGCAGTCCAACAGAATAGCTTAAAATTCCAAGTGAAGTAAATGATAAAAAAGCAAATAAAAGAGAAAAGCACAAATCACCTACATTGATGATGATTGCATCAGTATGAAGAGGATAGCGAAAATTATTTAACGATCCATGTAGAATCATACCTCCAAGTCCAACTCCTGCACTACACAACACATACTCCATTGGCATGTTCCATGTACTCACCCCTTCCAATTTAAAAAAATTCTGGTTAATAAAATGGTCGATACCCTGCATAGATCCGGGATGTATCAAAGACACAAACAAAAGAATGATTTGTTCTGCGAACGGAACGACAATAAAGAAGGTCAGGCACTTTTGCAGCGATTTGATCCCATTTCGTAAACAAAATAAAATAATGGTTAACGTTATTACATAACACAAGATGAGTTCCCAACATAAATGACCCAAACCTTCACTTGACGTAGGTTGCAAAACCTTAGTTGTCCAAAAATGAGCTGCACTATTTTGCCAAAACAGTCCTTGGCAGTATTCTTCACTGTAATTTGTTATACAAGCAGATTTTACGCTTATATTTGTAGCATATGTAAAGCAATTTATTTTAGCCCATTCAGGATTACATTCTGTCCATGGCAAGGTTGATTTAAAGCATTGACTGAGGTAATAAAGTAAATATGAAGTAATTGTACCATAATACATAGTCAAACAGATTAAAAGAAATATGCAAGCATATCCCGATCCTTGCCAAAACAAGCACATGTTCCATACACCAATAGGTCCACTACTCGAGAATTGTCCGATCGCCATTTCCATGTAAGTTAAAGGAATTGAAATAAATACGGTCGACAAGATGGAAGGTAGTAAGTAAGCTCCTTGATCGAAGGCCATTAATAACGGAAATTTCCAAATGTTATTCAACCCCAGTGTCCAACACATTAAGCCCATTGCGGAATGATATCTTGAATCCCATTTTTGCTTTACGTTAATTGAATTTTGTGTATTAAATCCTTTTAAAAGTTGCATCTTCTTTACTATATATAATTTCAGTAAACTGACATTTGAAATGTAAAAAAAAGATTAGCCAACTAATAAGATGTATTGAAATGGTTATCCTAAAAAGCAGATGTAAATTTTTTACACAATGTTTGGGTTGGGTACCTGGTTGAACTCCGGGCGTAGTAAGAACATTATTTTGTTTGTTTCACTCTGCAAGCAATGACAAACCACCGAGGTGTAATGTGCCTAGGTAGACTTTGGAGATGAAGTGTATACATTTCCCGCGAATCGAAGCCCGCTATAAGCAGTAAATCCCCTATGTTTGTGATAAATATTGTTAACATTTTCAATGCACAGCACATCTAAATATATAAAAGAGAAGATCTGTTTGCTTGCGTGTTCGCTATACGTTCCTAGACCCTTGGACCGATCTCAACCAAATTTTGCACAGTTATTTTGTAGCTCCAGGCGCAACTATTCGTGCATAAATGGAGAAGAAATTCGCTCGGGGAGCAAAGTTATTCGCTTTTTTCGATAAATCAAATCACAAGTTTGACAAAAAATTTAATTTGTCAAATAATTAATCTGACGGACAGTCAGTGATTCAAAATACTGTCAACAGATGGCGGGGATGGCGGCTTTAATTCGAAAAATGCAAACCACTAACAAAAAACCACTAACAAATTAATCTGAAAATACTGTCAACAGATGGCGGGGATGGCGGCTTTAATTCGAAAAATGCCAACCACTAACAAAAAACCACTAACAAATTAATCTGAATGCCGCGAATAAGACCGGAGCACTTTATATAGGTCGCAGAACGTGGAAGATCCACCTCTTTGCGGAAGATTTAACTTTACATGAAGATGTAACTTTACGTGAAGATTATGTATGTATGTATGTATGTATGTATGTATGTATGTATGTATGTAAGACAGATGACGGATGACAGATGACGGATGACAGATGACGGATGACGGATGACGGATGACTGATGACAGATAAAGGCCGAACAACTATGGCCTTCACGGATCTATTATTGTCCGCCCTGTGACGCCGAAGGCCGAACAACTTTGGCCTTCACGGATCTATTATGGTTCGGTCTGTGAGGCCGAAGGCCGAACAAATATGGCCTTCATGGATCTATTATGGTCCGGTCTGTGAGACCGAAGGCCGAACAACTATGGCTTTCACGGATCTATTATGGTTCGGTCTGTGAGGCCGAAGGCCGAACAACTATGGCCTTCACGGATCTATTATGGTCCGGTCTGTGAGGCCGAAGGCCGAACAACTATGGCCTTCACGGATCTATTATGATCCGGTCTGTGAGGCCGAAGGCCGAACAACTTTGACCTTCACGGATCTATTATGGTCCGGTCTGTGAGGCCGAAGGCCGAACAACTATGGCCTTCACGGATCTATTATGGTCCGGTCTGTGAGGCCGAAGGCCGAACAACTATGGCCTTCACGGATCTATTATGGTCCGGTCTGTGAGGCCGAAGGCCGAACAACTATGGCCTTCACGGATCTATTATGGTCCGGTCTGTGAGGCCGAAGGCCGAACAACTATGGCCTTCACGGATCTATTATGGTCCGGTCTGTGAGGCCGAAGGCCGAACAACTATGGCCTTCACGGATCTATTATGGTCCGGTCTGTGAGGCCGAAGGCCGAACAACTATGGCCTTCACGGATCTATTATGGTCCGGTCTGTGAGGCCGAAGGCCGAACAACTATGGCCTTCACGGATCTATTATGGTCCGGTTTGTGAGGCCGAAGGCCGAACAACTTTGGCCTTCACGGATCTATTATGGTCCGGAATGTGAGGCCGAAGGCCGAACAACTATGGCCTTCACGGATCTATTATGGTCCTCCCCCTGTGAGGCCGAAGGCCGAACAACTATGGCCTACTCGGATCTATTCTGGGTCTAGATGGCTAAGGGCGGCGAATGCCGCCCGTGCCAGCTAGTAATATATAAAATAGGAGGTAGTCAACGCCTGGACTCATGTTCATTTAAAAATTATTTTTTAAGAAGAATAATATTGTTCATAACAATTTTTTAAATTGTTAACAAATAAGTAAAAACGAGAAGATGTACTAAAAACGGCTTTGCGATGATAAATCAACAATTATTTCGGTATGGTGCAATAAGCGTTATCCAACCTAAGCACTTTATTGGGTTATCTTGGCTCGGCAATAAAAAATTCTACGTTCGTCGTGCGAAATAAACGCAAGTACTTTTTTGTTCCTAATAAGATGCATATCTCAAATAAATTCTAAGATCTGAAAATAGCACAAAACGAACACCACTCCAAAAAGTTAATTTTTTGCTTACATAACTATAAAATAAACAAAGAGAGGTCTAAAAATCGGTTGCATCGTGAAAAGTATTCTTTGGAATTCGCAGATAATGTATGAATTTTAGTGCCATTCTAAATGACCGTAAAAAATTATCGGCGCAACATCAAAAACATGACGAAATCGACGATTTTCAAAACCCGAGTTTCAGAGTTTGACGGCACTTGCAAACTAAACGACCGGTTTACAGAAACTCAAACCAAAGCGATTCGTGGTGTTTACAACCTGGAAAGACAGATTGGAGGATTCAATGCGTACCGACACTTGGCTGTTTCAGGGACTAGCCTCTTTTAAGCTTGTTAATGGAAATTATGAAGCGGCGTAAATCTTTAATTTTTATACCAAGTCCCGAGAGCTGGGTTGCATTCGTGGATTTTTCTAATACTCTCATAGTTTGCTCACAATTAACTGGGAAAAATTATGTTGCTATTAGGACGTTAGATAAACATAATAAAATAAGTGAAGACTGAACAAGGCTGTTTGATTTGTTTTCCCAAAAGAATTAAGTCAAAAAGATGGTGGTCAAGTATTTCATTTTTCAAATCCAGGAAAATACAAAATAAAATTAAAAAAAAACAAATTATCAAATTGAAACTTCCCGAAAACATACTGAAGGGAAACTTCCGCGATGCATGTAACAGGCAAAACTAAAACTAAACAATTATTCATGACATAGCATAAAAATTACTTGGGATATTTAATTCAATTATTTTACGCAAGCACCTTCTCAATGCAAATAAATTCAAATTTTTTGAATTTTTTCGGTCATCTAGTGTTCTTAATATAATTTAGAATGAACTGAAAACTTTTGAGACGATTCAAAGCATATCTTCCCTTAATTGGCCAGGCTTACATTTTAAAAAATCCAAATAGGCTAATTTTAAATTAATTTTGGAAACTACAGTCTGAAAGGGCCTTGCTATAGGAAAATGTTAATAATTTTATAGCTATTAACAAAATTTGAAAGTAAAACAGTCAAAATTACAAAAGTTATACCTATTTTTAAATTAATTTTAATAACAGCTGATTTTGACAGGTAGGCACGCCTCTTAATATTACAAT
The DNA here is from genome assembly GCA_932274525.1 of Podabrus alpinus. Taxonomy (NCBI): domain Eukaryota; kingdom Metazoa; phylum Arthropoda; class Insecta; order Coleoptera; family Cantharidae; genus Podabrus; species Podabrus alpinus. Next base: position 6,103,060 of record OW026451.1, read on the forward strand.
GGTCAATGGAAATACTATCATTGTAATCAAAATGATAATAAATAAAATAAGCACAGTATACATCTATTGAATTGCATATAAAAATAATTGTGAGTCTGCTTACCCCTTCTACCTTCAATCAGCAGGTTAGTCTCCAGATCTTCCTAAATTCTCCATATATGCTACTTCTTCTTCGATCGTGATGCTTCTTTGACAGAAGCGTTGTGACCCATCTCTTCCTATGCATGTGATGTACGTTCGAATTATTTCCACATAGGTACATAGAAGATCTACTTGTTTAATTTGGGCTCCTAACCTATGGACCCCTTTTTGAGTCGGCGCTTATCGGCAGATTACCTCGGTGATCTGCCATTGCTTTCCGAACAGAGATGGTCAGAATAAAGTTCTTACTCTGCCCGAATTCGCACTTTACATTTCGCATTAGCAATAGACGCACTTAACCGCCTCTCTTATGATACTTCATTCATCAGTCTGTATTAAACTGTATGTCTGTATAAATGAAAGCTACAACTCACAAAAAATAATAAAATATTCATAAACAAATCGCAATTTGTACCTGTATTCTTCTCATCTTCAAAATTTCTTCTTTCCAACCGTTATTTTATCCACTGCTGGATGTAGACCTTTCCCCACCAGGGGAGGGCAGCAGCGACTTGCGGAGTTATTTTTAAATTGGTCGCCATGTGGTCACCCATCCAAGTGCATATGGCTAGCAACCTTGCTCGATGCTTTGTCATCTAACGACCATAGAAATTTGCATTGCGCTACGTCGCTGCTCTTAAAAATGTCAGACGTAAAACTTAGAGAACATCATCAAAGAGAAAACATCTTCCGTTTGGCAATACAGGCAGGTGGGCATTAATTAGCAGGACAGTAACGAAAAACAGTCACAAAAACACATTTAAAAATATTCCATTCCATATCCAAAAAAGTTAAACTTGTGATCCAACTATCAAATAAAATTCCAGAAGCAGTATGCCTTTGAAAATCCAAGTGTAATGGCGTCGCACAGAAAAATTTTCATAGTGGAACATGCTGATAGGTTGTTGAATTAAATAATGGAGTTATAAAATATAACCCCATGGGAGTTGCTGAAAATTAGTTGTTAGAAACAACGAAGAAATTACAAATAATTTCATCTGTGATTAAACAATTCACAGCATAATAAAATTAGCGAGAAAAAAATTGTATTTCCGGTCACTAACAAGAAATTTCTTACAAGTTCACCAAAGAGGGGAAAACTAATATTGCGCCTTTAACTATCCAAAATGTCATTGATCTAAGACAGTACATTTGTCAACGATATTATATGATGGCAGGAATTTAAAAGGAAACATTTGTCGGAAAAAATTGGTTTAGATGGAAACATTCCAAACGAAACAAATGAAAGAAATACAAATAAAAAATTTATTTCTAGTTTTAAAATCTTCTAACCTGAAACTTGCATTATGTGCATCTTAACTTGATGCGAGCGAATGCCGATTTATATTTACCAACACCATTAGTCCTTTGAAAGAACGATAATTTTATTTATTGAATTCCATCTCTGATGGAATCATAGTTTTTTCAAACAAGCATCATAAGCAAGTAAGACATTTGAATACGCTTTTAAACTCTGTAATTCAGAGGATGAAAATAGAGTTTTGTACAAAATAAAATGAAATCGACCTTATTTAAGGTGTAATTCAATTTTAATATTGTATCAAAGCATCATTTCATTTATCAAGTGGAATACAAGTTTAATGTGCACCTGGTATGTACACTAGGTACAGCTCAAAAAGATAAGTACACCTATATTTTTTAAGAGTTTTCAAAATTTTAAACATTAAACCCTTTATAAATCAATTATTTTAAATGAAATCAAGTAATACAATTTATTTACAACAAGTTTAACAAAAAAAAAACTGAAAAAATGTTATTATGTTGGCTAAATTCTGGTTTCTTACAAAAATCCACCATTTGCTTTTATAACAGCTCGGCACAAACGAGGCATTCTTTGGGTGAGTTTATGCAAAGTTTCAATTTCAATTGCATTCCAAGCATTTTGCAAGCCTTGCCATAAAAGGGTTTGTGATTTTGGGCACTTTAGTTGAACATTCCGATCCAGTTCCTCCCACAATAGCTCTATAGGATTCAAATCCGGGAACGGATGGCCAATCCATATAATTTAGCACTTTTCGTTTTTCATTTTCTCTCAAATAGTCTCTGGACAACACTTTCTTCTTGAAAAATAAAACCTCTCCCAATTAAACGTCGACCTGATGGCAGCACATTGTTTTCCAATATTGGTTTATAACCTTCTTTTTCAAAATTCCTTCTATTTTAATAATATCTCGGAGGCAAGTGTTGCCAAAAACTTCAAAAACGTAAAGATAAATTAATTGTAAGGCATAGCATTCGAAATTGGAGAATGACGGCACCTCAACTTACCGGCTGAAATCAACAAAACTCATACAAATAATGTCAGTTTGTCGACGGTAAAAAGAAGGTTGCAAACAGCTGGCCAATTGAAGAATTGCTATGCGAAAACTTTTGTTAAGGCGTCAAAACATAGTGACGAAAGACTAGCTTGTGCTAAAAAACATTAAATGTAGTCAATTATAGTCCATCCGTTTTAAGAATGCAGAACTAGATTGTACTAAAATTGTGAACTCGGAATGTGATTGGTTAAAATTTTTACAGGTTTACACTGCCAAAATTTTATTTGCGATTGATGACTCACGAATATTTTTTTCTAAAAGTTTCTGGCAAATTTAAATAATTTGTACAAGATAAATTGCTATTTGATAAAAAAATACTTTTAACTCCATTATTTTAAGTATCAAATAAGTGACATTTGGTTTTTGTCACTCATACACTTTAATTATTTGACGTTTCCCAGTGTAAATCTGACTTGCCGTTCAAGGCGACCTCTACTGCAATTCAAAACCAGATGGACTATAGTCAATGAAAAAAGGTTGTTTAGTCGGATGGGTCGAAGTTTCAAATCTTCGGTCCTCATCGACAAGTTTTTGTGAGAAAGTGCAAGGCAGAACGGACTTTGGATGAATGTATTGTCCCAACGGTGAAACACGGCGAAGGGTCCGTTAGGATTTGGGGATGTTTTGGCAAGAATTGTGTCGGAGATATTATTAAAATAGAAGGAATTTTGAAAAAAAAGGTTATAAACAAATATTGGAAAACAATGTGCTGCCATCAGGTCGACGTTTAATTGGGAGAGGTTTTATTTTTTAAGAAGAAAATGATCCCAAGCACTCATCGAAGTTGTCCAGAGACTATTTGATGGAAAATGAAAAACGGAGTGCTAAATTATATGGATTGGCCACTCGTTCCCGGATTTGAATCCTATAGAGCTATTGTGGGAGGAACTGGATCGAAAGGTTCGACTAAAGAGCCCAAATTCACACACCCATTTATGGCAAGTCTTGCAAGATGCTTGGAATGCAATTCAATCTGAAACTTGGCATAAACTCACCCAAAGAATGCCTCGTTTGTGTCGAGCTGTTATAAAAGCAAAAGGTGGATTTTTGTAAGGAACCAGAATTTAGCCAACACAATAACATTTTTTCAGTTTTTTTTTTTGTTAAACTTGATACAAATAGATTATATTACTTGATTTCTTTTAAAATAATCGATTTAAAAAGGGTTTAATGTTTAAAATTTTGAAAACTGTTAAATAATATAAGTGTACTTATCTTTTTGAGCTGTACTGTACATACCTTTCTTTTGCAAGTACACTGGTATTGTGTGGTCATCATAATAATAATGGTTAAAATTAACGTTATACAGTAAAGATTAAATTGAATATAAATAAATCATCTTTATTAGCAAAGAAAACCTTCAATGTATTTGTAAACACCAAAATTAGTTTTTCTTTAATTTGACATTTTGTGTAATTAAAAATTATGTCTTTGATGTTCAGTTTCACGAAAGTTGATTAATTTTAACCCGTGTTAAAAATCTTAACCATTGTAACAATTAAAAAGCATTGTATTTGATCAGAGATTAGTTAATTATAGTTTATATCCTTAATTAACCTTCCTGAAACTGTCCATTAATCATTACGATAAAAAATCAAAACATTTTAATTTTCTCAATCGACAATAATAAATTGTTTTATCAAAATATTTAAAATAAATTTCCAATTAAAATAGTACATAATAAACTGTTGAACTTAAAATCAATCTAATTTTGAGCTGCTGGAAAATTTGCTGCAAGTCTCATTTTTCGTTGCCTTCTTGGTTTATACGACGACTTGGACTGATCCTAAACACAAAAAAATGAAGATCAAAAACATTCACATCATTACAAAAAACTTACATGAGATTTAGACGAAAGGATTTTTATTTCAACATCACTTCTTTCAGCATTACCACTTTCATCTGTAGCTTTTCTCGACGAATTTAATGACCCTTTATTTGAATACATTTTACGTCTATGTTGCCTAACTGCTTGCAACGGCACAAAATCAGTATCTTTACTTGAAGTCGATCCATTATTGGCAGAAGTTTTATCAAGCACAACTTTATTATTGGGTTCACCTTGTTGCTAATAAACAAAACATAAAATAAAAACTGAATTTAGATTATTTTCACGAATGTTCCTACCTTTCCTTTGGCTACATATTTAGTTTGTGGTCCGTGATGCCATTTCTTAGGGGGATCAGGAACAGTACTAACAGGTGGTTTACTATAAAATTGTTCAGAAGGCTAAAAAAAAGAATTGATTGGGGGTAAATTTAAAAGAATTTTAAATATCTATTTTTACATACTCGAGGTCCATTAACATGATTGGAATTGTTGGAACTCTCGTTAATCTTCAGCATTTTTTTTAACATATCTGTGTCTATTTTCATATTTGAAGGATTTGCATTTTGTATCACAGAAGAATTGTGAGTTTTTTTGTTCAAACTCGCATTGGGTGCCTCACCGGACTGTTTGTTTACTTCATTGACGACGTTCTTTTGTGGAGGTTTGGATTCTCTAACAAAAGCTTGCCTAAGGAAAAATTGTCCCCCTGGCATATTGTTACCCTTATATGGTACAAAGGAATTTGGACCTGATTTGTAATTGTTGAAGGCGAGATAACCAGGTGGCGTATAAGAAGTGGGATTTGTTTGAGGTGGAATATTCGATGCATTTGGAGGAGGTCTAGATGGAAAGTTTGGACCGCGTGACCAATTTTGAGGTAGAGTGTTTTGATATCCTGTCAATTGGCTAGGATATATTACCGTTGTGTTTTGCAAAAATGGTGGAACACTATTATACCGAGGATTTCTGTTTGGTTCATTACTTCGGTTAAAATTCACAGATGGTTTACCTACAAGAAATATTTATTGAATTAAAATATGTGTAAGTTAGAATCACAGCTGACATAGTATTTAAATGCTTTTTAAAATGTTTTACTATTTAAAAAATGCAGTTTATTATTTATTACCGACTTTCTATTTTGACTTAAAATAATTTCCGTTAGCATTACTTTTTTAAGAAGTCAGCCAAACTAAACTAAGCAAAAATTGAGAATTTCCCCCAGACACTTTAATGAATGATTTTTTTAAATATAAATTCTCAAAATTTTCTGTATGTAACGTTTTATACCATGAATATTAACAAAATGTCCCATATAAAAAAACTGTTCATAAATCAAGAATGTGTACTAAATTCCAAACTGTTCAAAATTGGTTTTTGAACGTATTTGAATTTAAATACTTTTACCGGAAATCGTCATCGAAACAACACTTCCCTGCGTATTTACGCGCAGGGAAATTGAATCTTACTGACTAGTCCGGTAATATTTAGTAACGCAGGTAACAATGACAATTTTCGGAATAACTATTGTTTGTAACGGTTTGTAACTATGTAGTCAACAAATTGACAAACTTGATTTTAGCTCATTTTAAAAATGTTGTTCAATTAGTGTTTTAAAATTTCGATTTTTTACGATTTTCGGTAAAATTTAATACAAAATACGTCAGGAAAATGTCTCACTTTACTCGGAGCTCTAAAATACTCGGCACGAAGTGCCTCGTATTTCAACATTGCTCCTCGTCAGTAATACATCATTTTCCTGACTTTCATGTAAATAACTATTTCCGGAAATCGTCATTGAAACAACATTTCCCTGCTTATGCACGCGCAGGGAAATTGAACTTTACTGACTAGTCCGGTAATAATTAGTAAGGTTAATAATAACAAAATAAAATAGACAAATGTCAATGTCAAAAAATGTCGTTCAATTAGTGCTTTAAAATTTCGATTTTAAATTTCGATTTTTTACGATTTTCGGAAAAATTTAATACAAAACATGTCAGTAAAATGTCTCACTTGACTCGGAGCTCTAAAATACTCGGCACGAAGTGCCTCGTATTTCAACATTTCCCCTCGTCAGTAATATGTCATTTTCCTGACTTTTATGTAAATAACTATTGTTGACAGATCTGCCTAGTAACAAGAGTGTAATGCAATAAATTACTTACCACTTCGATTAGTTTCTCTCGGTTCTCTTAATCCGTGACTGATATTAATAATTGCAGGTACAGGCATCCGATATCCACAATTTTTTGTACAATTGATTGCCATTCCTCCAGCAAAATCATCATCAAATAAAACGTCATACATAATTTCCATTTCTTTTTCGGAATTTAATCTATGTATTCCAATAATTGTACCTTTTAGACCTAATGGTACCGAATAACCTTCACGTACGTTAACCACACGATCGTACAATTGAAACGTTGTAGTAGGATCTGGCATCAAGTTACCTATTTGTAAATTTGGCTGCAAAAATTTGTTTTTAATTATTGGAAGCTTTTTTCAGTTTTTAAATATTACAAATTGAAACAATTCCATTTTAGTATTTTTGACTGGATCAAAATATTAGCACACTAATGTTTATTTTGAAAGTCCTTATCACAATACCTTAAGTCAAATTTTTTAATTCACATTAAATTTTCAACTTCAAAATTACAATCACAATGAAACAATTGTAACATCTTCTAAAATTACGGGAACTTCCGGTTGAAATCGTTTAGATTTGACGCGATTTTGGCGATACATATATTCTTTAGTCATGGAATGCGAACTGAACATGTCTCGACTTTTGTGTAAGGTAGGATTGGATGGTCCCCACTTTGGAGAAGGTCGTAATAATTTAGAACATTTGGCGTCTTTATTTTTTAAAAAGTAGCTGAATGCAAATACTGCGACAATAAAAAATGGTGCAAAGTAAACAAACCCTTGGAATATACATAAGGCTCTAAATTTTACAAAATGAGAAATTAAAAAGTTAGAAGCGTTGTCGGATGATATGATAAAGTACAAAAATATAATGAAAGGACAGACAATCCAACAAAAGTGCCAAAAAGTGCTAGGGCGAAAACCTAACATGAAATGTAAATCGTCTACAAAATTATTCATTCCGTATAGCCACATCACACCAAAAACCTCCAAAAATATTACCAACAGTAATGCGGAACAGGTGCATATCCCGTCAACATAATCTAATATTACAGGACCAAATTGTGAAAAATAGGGTAAACTTAGCACAGCCATCAACAAACAAACAACAGCAACACTTAGAGTGTGATAAGTTTGAAGGTTTGGAAAAATGCTACATATGGCAGATACTAACGTCGCTATCATAAAAATTTGAGAACGTAAAGCCGATAAATAAACGCTTGAAAAAAATAAAAAACTCCACACGTGAGGTATTCCTGGCCAATAAAATAGCGACAGCGGTAACCGCACAAATAGTAAAGTGTCTTTTGAATTCACTACAAAGTCCATAGGCAATTCAACGGAATAACTTAAAGCTGCAAGCGAAGTAAACGATAAAAACCCAAACATAACGGAATAACATAAATCTACTACATTGATGATGATTGCGTCCAGATGAATAGCATGACGGAAATCATTTGACGATCCATGTACTATCAAACCACCAAGTCCAACTCCTACGCTACACAACACCTGCTCAATTGGAATGTGCCACTGAGCAACATCTTTCAATTTAAAAAAATTCTGGTTAACAAATTGGTCGACACCACGAATGGATCCAGGATGTATCAAAGACACAAATAGAAGAATGCTTTGTTCTAGGAATGGAACGAGGATAAAAAAGGTCACGTATTTTTGAAGCGACTCGATTCCATTTCGTAAACAAAATAAAACAATAGTTAACGATATTATATGACACGCAATGAGTTCCCAACGTAAATAACCCAAATCTCCAGATGCTATAGGCTGTAAAACCTTTTTCGTCCAAAAATGAGCTGCACTATTTTGCCAAAACAGTCCTTTGCAGAATTCTTCACTATGATTTGACATGCAAGCAGATTTTACGCTTACATTTGTGGCATATGTAAAGCAATTTATCTGAGCCCATTGAGGATTACATTCTGTCCATGGCAAGGTTTCTTTAAAGCATTGACTGAGATAATAAAGTAAAAATGAACAAATTGTACCATAGTACATAGTCATACAACTTAAAATAAATATGCAAGCATATCCTGATCCTTGCCAGAATAAGCACATGTTCCATACACCGATAGGTCCACTACTTGAAAATTGTCCAATCGCCATTTCCATATAAGTTAAAGGAATTGAAATAAATAAGGTTGACAAGATGCAGGGTAGTAAGAAAGCTCCTCGATCGTGGGCCATTAATAACGGAAATTTCCAAACGTTACCCACACCCAGTGTCCAGCACATTAAGCCCATCATGGAATAATATTTTGAATCCCATTTTTGCTTTACGTTACTTGAATTTTGTAGATTAAACCCTTTAAAAAGGTGCATTTTGTTAAATTTATAATTTCAGTAAACTGACATTTGAAATGTAAAAAAAAAGATTAGCTAACTAAGATGACATAGTGGAGTAAAACATTGAAAAGATGTGTAAATTTTAGTGAAAATGTAAAAACTAATTTAAAATTTTAAAGGCAACATTTTAAATTTGTAAATTCATCGATGCACCTTGTGGAATGTAAAAATTGAAGATCCTGCTTAAGCTTTAAGAGGAATGCGTCTTTATATTTTGCTAAAAGTTAGTTATTAGCTTTATGTGGCAAAAAATACTTCATTGACTGGTACTCCAAAGATTTAGATAGAATGAATTAGTCCAAAGTTGTAATACATTTTAGTGGTACTTATCTCGATCGGTATTTTGTGCAAGAAGTACAATTCCGGATCTGCTGCCTTGTTACAGCAAAGACATACACAGTAATGTTGATGTTACAAAGTAAATTAAGACCCTTGGAGATGGACTTTTAGAGGCGCAGCTGTGCTATCACCAAATTAGAACATATCTGGAAAGATCATTAGAATGCAACTTTCAAATGTTTCATAAAATTTCAGCATTTCACGCTGAAATTTTAGTCAAGAAAATGTGGAACTAGACTCCAAGCTTTAGGAGAAAGTGAAGACCAGCAAAAACGTGGGGACAGGAGGTCTTAGATGTAATGGAAGCCAGAAGACAACAAGATGGGGACTGAAATAATGGAGAGGAGTGGAAAGCAAGATATGGTTGTACCCGTAAGCATAAAGCACTTGCACAATTTGGTATAAGAAAGAGGCAGCTCCAAATTTTAAAAATTCATTAAGCCGTATAGGAAAGGTATATTTGTTTATGGTGGGCGAACAGCTGAGAGGTTAGCGTGTTAGTCTCGCATGCTAAGATCCACGGGTTCAAATCCTGTGAAGTGCTATATCTAAGAAGGAATTTTCGCTCACCAAATGTCTACTTGCTGGCCCCAGGTAACATTATATATGGCCTAAAAACTTCCCTGGCAGAGTAAACGATGTAAAAATCGTCTATTCCCGTGGTTCGGAATCCACGTTAAGCTGTAGGTCCTCTGTGCTCGTCACACAGTTTCAACACGCAACGAGCACAGACAGGGAGAAAATCTGAAGAAGTAGAAACGTTGTTAAAACCGATATACATATTTGCTTAATAAGGTTCACGACCTTTTGCAAGACGTAGACACTTGATCCAAATTTACATGAACCATTCTTCAGTATCTAAGGAGTTCCACTGCATTTTTTAAATAATTTTTGCCTAATCTGTATTGAAGATAATAGGAATCAAATATCGTAATTTCAACACAGGCTGTTTAGCCCATGTCCCGGGTGATTTTTGGTTCCAATAATTGCCGGAGTGATGAAACTTTCAGAGATGGTGTTTTCCGATGTGAAAACAGGTAATTCATGTTTTGCATACAAAATTTTGATCGGGAACGGTCGCCATATTGAAAAAACGTTGAAAAAATCGCTTATTTTGGAGTTATCCGGAAATAGCTCTAAAACTTTTCATTTTTCGAACTTGTACGTTAAATACGAAAATGTCGGTGCTGAAATTCTGCACAATTTCGTTTTTTATTCATCTTTCTACGACTAATAGAACCGAAGATAGAATTTTTTGAAAAATGGTCAATTTTTTCACTTTTCGAACAACTGCGATCTCTTTGCTCTTTACGTGCAAATTACTGTATGATCGCGGCTCGTAGGCAAAAAATGCTTTCAATAACATCGATGGACAATTAATGTATCTACAAAATGCTTTTTTATACAACCTCGTACGACCAAAACTTGCTGAGATACGGCCGATTGGAACAAATTTTGACGCAAAATTTTATGAAAAATTTTCATTTCCTCTGGTAAAAAGTGGACAACGGCTACTTCTACGGCACAAATCATTCTTAGATAATCGAAAGGTATTTAAATTTGCTACATTTTGCGCCCTGTCACGTTTCTTTGCTTAGCCGTATATTTCCGAAATGTACCTACATTAGCTAAATACGATGGTTTATCCGTATGTATATATTCAATTATTTACTTTCGGGTGATTATTTAAATGGCAAATTGAATATTTGCATAATACTAAATGTACAAAAGTAAAAAAAAATTGTAGTACCGTCTACGTCTGAATATTGTCGATTTATAGCCTTTACAAATTCGTTAATTTCTTTAATACATTTAACAAAAACGGAGTCATCTGTAAAATAAAGTGTAATAATGTCGTTGGAAAAATTATGTTCTATACTTTTTTACTACTTTAAACAACTGTCTAAACGACCCCGAAGTTTAAAACGAGCCAGATGTAATCGGATTTTACATATTGTCATTGAATAAATGCCACTTTTTGGCCAAATTGTTAAAAAACCGGATATTTTTTCGTTTTTTTCGATATAGCTCTGTTTCTATGAGGTTTACGTCAAAAATGCTTATGTCAAAAAAGTTGAAGCTTAGAAAATTTCCGATAAAATGGTCCCTGTGTCATTTAATTTCCGTACTTAACTGATGAGCTACAGCCGTGCAACAGAAGTATATTTTCCGATGATTTTTACTGCACAATTTTAACACGTACGAAAGTGTTAAAAAAAGAACATAACAATTTTTTTTTTTTGAAATGTAAAGTATGGAACTCAATCTATATAATATTGAGATACATTTGCCACAATTTCAGATTTTTCGAGGTGATATTACTCGAGAAATGGTAGAATGTTCCCTCTGCGGCGTGGCACCGCGTACTGTGAGGGTCGCCCAGGTAGCTTCAATTCCAATATTTGGCGGCAACTGTGTAATTTTCGGGCCCCTTTTTATAATCTGGCAACATTGCATGTCATTATACGATACATCCTCTATCTGAGTAACACGCGTTCCAGTCTAACGTACTTTTCACGGCAGTCAGTGTCAGTAGGCGAAATGGCTGAAGAAGTAGCGGAAAAATGTTTTATTTGCGAAAATCTTCTGACAGAAAACGTCGTGAGTGTCAAACAGAGAGGAATCGAAACATTTCGCGAATCAAGTCGAAAGAGAAAGGACGGAAAATTGTCATTTTTAAAAGAAAAAAATTCGGTATCTGTTCACGACGGATGCCGTAAAGTGTATCTCGGCAAGTTTTGGTCGTACGAGGTTGTATAAAAAAGCATTTTGTAGATACATTAATTGTCCATCGATGTTATTAAAAGCATTTTTTGCCTACGAGCCGCGATCATACAGTAATTTGCGCGTAAAGAGCAAAGAGATCGCAGTTGTTCGAAAAGTGAAAAAATTGACCATTTTTCAAAAAATTCTATCTTCGGTTCTATTAGTCGTAGAAAGATGAATAAAAAACGAAATTGTGCACAATTTCAGCACCAACATTTTCGTACTTAACGTCCAAGTTCGAAAAATGAAAAGTTTTAGAGCTATTTCCGGATAACTCCAAAATAAACGATTTTTTCAACGTTTTTTCAATATGGCGACCGTTCCCGATCAAAATTTTGTATGCAAAACATGAATTACCTGTTTTCACATCGGAAAACACCATCTCTGGAAGTTTCATCACTCCGGCAATTATTGGAACCAACAGTGGCAAAAAATCACCCGGGACATGGGCTATGTTATGGAATATACCGCGATGTTTGTTTTGTAAATTTTATAAAAAAAATTAATATTTAATTATTTTGGTACGCCTACGTTTTGGCGAATATTTTAAAAACTGATGGCATTATAATCACTTAGCATTAAACCACAGAGTAAGCAAGTCGTACGTATGGGTGATAAAATTGAAATTTATAGAATGTATTACTTAATAAGTACTTAATAATTGTACTAAATATTGCAAAGTTCCACCCTTTCTACAATTATTTTAAGAATTGTTGTTGTATTATGAAATGTAAATGTAATGTAAAAAAACGTAAATGAAAACAATTTTTTAATAATGCCTAATTAAAATTTACCTTAAACAATAAACGTGGATTCACTTGTACCGACACAGGGGCAGACGGTTTCTTATTCTTTTTATACTCATCGATGAGGTTCTCCAACATTTGTACTGCTTCAGGTTCAATTACTTCACTTCCACAACTTTGACGTTCTACAGAATAATAGGGCTGTTTTTTCATCCAATTGATCATTTCATTTAACTTCTCTTTACTATTTGACCAAAACAAAAATATAAATTACAAATAAAACTACACAAAAATTAAATGTTTACTTACGCATTTCCATCAGGAAACAAATCCTCTTCAAAGTAATTGTCAGCACTTTCGGCTGCCTTTAATTTCTCAAAAATATCTTGAAACTGTTCCATGTATGATCTAACCAAGTCGATAGCCTTGTATGAATACTTCCACATATTACCTTCTTTTTTTGTATAACCAGGTATTTCTTCATTTTTTTTAGTAAACTTTAAATTAAGACCTATGTTGGTTCTAGGTGAATCGTCTCTACGAGTTGGATTTCGTAATGGTAGAACCAACATAGTCCCGGTAATCCTTGAAAACATGTACTTGGAGACACCTAGAAGATTTTAAAAATTGAGTATAAAGAAAAATCGTCCTGAAGAAAATACTCACCGCTTTTAATTGAAGCCACATGTAAATTCATGTAATTATGGCTACACGACATTTCCCTTTCAATAACTGACGTTAAATCGGGTTCATCAGTTTTCTTGATTGCTAATTTTAAGCGTCCGTTTCTTAAAGAATCTTGACTATCCAATACCTGTTTGTTATTAAAGATTATTCAAATATTCAGGAAGTATTTCAGAGGGAGATCAAACTAACAATTTAAACAAAAAATTCTTGAATTGACCCAAACCGTTGACTGAATGAATTTATTAAGACGCGCAACCTTATGCAAATTAATGTAATACAAACTTATCGCGACAACTAGATGGCGCTACTCGATGTTTTCAATTTAGACCGTGAGATTTTTGCGCGAGATCTCGCGGTCATTCTATTGCAGCACTCTGTTGCGTTCGTATGTTGTCAACGTACCGTGGACGGTAGAGTTAATAAGAAACATGATAGTTGCATGATAAGATGTGGTGCACAATTACCTTTTATCTGTTTTAAAAATACTTGCATAAAAGTAACCTTCCTACATTTGAAAGAAATTATATTTATTCCTATTTGTTATTTAAGCACTTTATTGAATAAAATTTACATGTGTAATATTTTCTTTAGAAGATATAATACTCAAAAAAATTAATTAAATATTCGAAATACATGGAATCATGGAAATACTAAAAAGTACCAAATAATACAAAACAAAATAAGACACGTTGTTAAATAGGCACTAAATCATTATTTAAACTAAAACTCAAAACAAAAATTTCGTTTTAACATAATTTTATGTAAAATATTGCGTTATGAAAGCGGTATTGTACTACAGAAATTAATAGAAAAATTAATGTTTCAATTGCAAATTTATAAAATACATTATACAAAAAGTCCATATTGGGTCATTCCATCTCAAATCGACTGAAGAATTTACCTGACCCCCACCAAATTTGACGAAACTTGGTACACACCATCTTAGTAAGAAATAAAAAATACAAATTTAAGGATTTTTCCAAAAGGGCATTCGTTTCGTTGTTTTGGTCGTTCAAAATGTCAAAAAGTTGGTGTGTAGACTTGTAGGAAAACGGCTGTAACTTCGTCCACGGTGGTCTAAATTTAAAAATAAAAAATGTTCTGTAAAGGTAAATGAACGTTCTATCCAAATATTCAATCACATTTTAATTTTTCAACCCCTAACCTGGATTAATTTTATAATATTAACCCCATTTCAACCCCTATTTAAAAAACGATTCTTTTTTTTGTTTATTTTTTTACTGTTTGTTTGTGCAATTATGCTGAGTATGTGTGCCAAATTTTATCATGGGATCTGCATGGGTTCGGTTGCTAAAAATAAATTAAAAATATGGAATGCAAAATTGAATTTTACAAAATAATGTTTGGCAGTATAAATATACAGGGTGTCCCCGTGACCGTGGAGAACCTTTGAGGTGGTGATAAAGGACACTTTTCTAAGACAAATTTTCAAATAAAATTTTTGCCCAAGTCCAAACCCTTGGGGGTACCTCCCTTTAAAGCAATTTTTTGAATTTCTGATTTAAAACGACCATAGCTCCGATATTATTAATTTTTTAAGGTTAATAGATTAGAACTTTTTTAAAGATCATTCGCTTGTCTACAAAGTAGGTTATAACCACTTATCGTCTAGAATCAACGGATTTCGAGTTTTAATTAAATTAAGGGATAAAATGTTTAAAAAATTCAGGTTTTTATTTTTTTCATTTTCTTGTGAATCCCGTATCTCTTAAACGAAACGTCTAAGAGAAAAACTAACGGCTCAAACCGGATAGGGAATTTAACGGGCTACAACTTTCGTCAAATAAATTTTTTTGGGCAACCAACCGTTTTCACAGAAACTCTGAAAATAATGAATAAGGTGTAGGTAAATGAACAAGATTTATAAATTTATAAATTAAATTGAGATTTTTAGTACTACTCGTAATTATGTGAATTTATAATTTTTTACCTACACCTTGTTCATTATTTTCAGAGTTTCTGTGAAAACGGTTGGTTGCCCAAAAAAATGTATTTGACAAAAGTTGTAGCCCGTTAAATTCCCTATCCGGTTTGAGCCGTTAGTTTTTCTCTTCACAAGAAAATTAAAAAAATAAAAACCTGAATTTTTTAAACTTTTTATCCCTTAATTTAATTTATAACTCGAAATCCGTTGATTCTAGACGATAAGTGGTTATAACCTACTTTGTAGACAAGCGAATGATCTTTAAAAAAGTTCTAATCTATTAACCTTAAAAAATTAATAATATCGGAGCTATGGCCGTTTTAAATCAGAAATTCAAAAAATTGCTTTAAAGGGAGGTACCCCCCAAGGGTTTGGACTTGGGCAAAAATTTTATTTGAAAATTTGTCTTAGAAAAGTGTCCTTTATCACCACCTCAAAGGTTCTCCACGGTCACGGGGACACCCTGTATATTTATACTGCCAAACATTATTTTGTAAAATTCAATTTTGCATTCCATATTTTTAATTTATTTTTAGCAACCGAACCCATGCAGATCCCATGATAAAATTTGGCACACATACTCAGCACAATTGCACAAACAAACAGTAAAAAACTAAACAAAACAAAATAATCGTTTTTTAAATAGGGGTTGAAATAGGGTTAATATTATAAAATTAATCCAGTTAGGGGTTGAAAAATTAAAATGTGATTGAATATTTGGATAGAACGTTCATTTACCTTTACAGAGCATTTTTTATTTTTAAATTTAGACCACCGTGGACGAAGTTACAGCCGTTTTCCTACAAGTCTACACACCAACTTTTTGACATTTTGAACGACCAAAACAACGAAACGAATGCCCTTTTGGACAAATCCTTAAATTTGTATTTTTTATTTCTTACTAAGATGGTGTGTACCAATTTTCGTCAAATTTGGTGCGGGTCAGGTAAATTCTTCAGTTGATTTGAGATGGAATGACCCATTGTAAAGAAAATATTGCAATGCATAATTTATTATATTATTTAAAGTGCCTACATAACAATGAAAAGGAATAAATACAATTTCTTTGAAATGTACGAATGTGCGCTATTTTATTATAGCGATTCTAGTAATTTAAAACCGTTTAAAACAGATAAGAGATATGAACATAAGTTCATACTGTCGTCGCCGTAATTAAAGCGCGCTACCTGTCGATAGGATTAGTTTTAGGACGTGGGACGGCAGGAGAGTAAAGATGAAAGAGGATGGATTGTTGTTCGAGTAAGAGAGATATACAATTCGCATTTGGTCGATGTCGTTGCGTCTCTTAACTAGATTCTTATACTCAATGCCCAAACTTATAAAAACTTTCTACTCAAAAAACATCTTTTTTAATTTGGATTTTTAAAATTTCCTTTATCAGAATTTAAAGTGTCATTAGCACGTTGGGTGCCATGCTTAATCAATAATAAGACAGTTATTATTGCAGTCTCTTTTCATTGCATTGCGAAGTTATGAATCTGTAGGAAGATTATTTTTGAACACAACGTTGTTTTAATTAAAAGCTTTATATTTGAGTTAACTCTAAATATGAGAGGAAAAGCGATAAAACAATTTTGCACCTGTAAATTACGTTTTATCACGTCTTTTCAATCAATTTTTGAGTTAATTCAGATATGCCCTAAGTGCAGTTTACATTATGCGATTTATCGTATGATTTTATTTACGATTTCACATACGATTTCTTTTACGACTTCTCGTACGATTTCTGTATGATAAATCTAGATAAAAAAAGATCTGAAACATTAATGGCAATCGCATGCAAAATCGAAAATAATACACATCCTAATCATACGATTTCCTTTTAAATCGTCTTAGATTTTACTTTCAAGCCATTTCGTATGACAAATCTTATAATGTAAAAGTTGAAATATTTGATTATGACAACTCATATGATAAGTCTTCAACAAGAGCATGATTTGGATTTTTATGTAATATTTATAAGTTGGTAACAAAAATTGAACCAATCAGACATGCATTACATAGTGACAAAAATTGAGCATTTATATAAGCGATGGCTTCTATGGACGGACAAATGCGGAAAGACATAATAATGAATACTTGAATTTTTATTTACACATTTCAAAATAATATTTAAAGTATTCAAAATATCATTTAAAAACAGCTTTGCTTGCTACACCACATGAAACTACTTATACAGAATTTAATCACTTACTTCTGCTAATGATCCATAAAATGGCTGACCAAGCATGAAGCATGTTGAACCTATTGGAAATACGCTAGAAATGTCTTTATAAGACGTGTAAGTTTCTTCGTAAACTTTAAGTTTGCTTATTACTGTTTGTAATGGATATGATGAATCCACATCTGCCCATTGTTTCTCTAAAGTGACGTCGCCTAAGTTGGTGTAAATATATTTTCGTCCAGTCAATAACTTCACATCGACTAAAATATCAATTGAGCCGACATTTATTCCTAATCGATTTTTGTAACTAAAAGTATTATATAAGAAATTGAAACGTTAAGATAAAATAACTTACAATTCGTCTATTGCACTTTTATCAGCATTCCATTTGCCTTGTAATTCGCCTCTATTTGGTTCCACGTTGTATTGTCCTTCCTTTCCTACACTTTTTATGACATGCTCTCTATCAGTTACACGCACAACACTAAAAAAGAAATATGAAGAAGAAAATCAAACATTGGAACATAAACTTACAGGGCTTCCATTAAATGCGGCCATCCGACATGAACGGTTGTACCTAACAAATTTCGTGCAATTGTATTGGTGTCGAATTCTTGTTGTTCATTAATAACGTTGATGATCATACTTTCACTTCGAGAAGGCTGTTCAAACACTTTGACTTTGGCTTTTTGTAATTGTCCCTAGTCATCCATAATAAAATTAATTATAAAGATAAACAAGACCAACATTGAAACTTACATTGTATTTTAAATGTTTCATTGTAGGAAAACCGGGGTAATAAACGTCAAAAATTGCTCCAGGGTAAGCTCCTTTAATTAAATTTTCTCGAGGAATACGAATATCTTCAATGGTTACCCGTTCACACAAAGCATGCGAATTAGAAATTTTTGGAAAATATTTGGTCGCCTCGTACGGGCCAAAATCTTCTAAAGAATATTTATACACCAACATTGGACCGTGACGATTTCGCGACTTTTCTTCTAAAGTCAATTGATTTTCGACGGCCATCATTGCTTTCAGAAGTACATCCTTAACACAGTAACATTTAATACAAATTAAGAGACAAAATTAATCATTTACTTCTTCAATAAATGGAATAAGTACAACGGCCTCCCACTCTTGCTTTTTACCATTGAGGTCAGTTTTGAAATCGTCTGGGTAGTACTCCTTAATTGGAGAATCCTCATTAACCATCAAGTTTTGGAATGGAACAGGTAACAAAATCTTACTTGCGGCTGGTAATACGGCCAACAATTGCTCGTATGGCTTAAAAGGAGTTCCCAATTCGAAATGAATTTTAAAGTCGGCAAATCCTTTAACATCAGATACGTAAGGCGCGTAATGATGGGGGTAGTACCATGACCATGAACAAACGCCATTGTAGTAGTAGTGAAGATTCCATTGAATGGCTCTCACATACTCCTCAGTTTGTGAACGTAATACTTCCCTAAAAATTGTAGTTTAGTAATCAAATGTGTTTCAACTAAACGAAACATGGGCACATTTCATTGTTTGTGTAGTGTAGGTAATAAAAAACGCAATAAAAAACTAATTATTCCATAAGCTTCGTTTACAATATATTTATTAGTTTCAAGTGTTTTCAGCGAGACATGAAAACCAATTTAATTTTATTAAGTAAATTAAATACCGCAATTGACGTACAAATACAAAAATTATAGATCGAATAAAAGAAATAAAGTCGATTAAGAAATATTATTTTAAAAAATTATCCAATAAATTAAAAACAAATACCGACAAAAAATAGATGGAATAGCCACTTTGGACACTCTGGAGGTCAAAACGCCCCCTCTCTTTAAAATTCTTTAGAAGTGAACTTTTTTTAAATAGATTTCTTGATAAAATTGACAAATTCATTTACGACACATTCGGTGTGGAGCATTGTATAAATAACTAGCTGGCATAGTCGGCCTACCGGCCGCCTTTAGCCATCTAGACCGTGTCATATATGGTTGTTCGGCCTCACTCAAGGGTATCGCAGGCATACGTGTAGACTGTGGTTGTTCGGCCTTCGGCCTCACTCCAAGATACTGAAGTAGCCTATGTTTTTCGTAGCGTTGTAAATAACTTCTACACCAAATTTGGTTAAGATTTGGTCGATCGGTTGACAGTTTGACAGCATTCATTATTATTTTTTAAGTTGATTTTGAGTAGCCTGCCTTTCTTTAAGGAATCTCGATAATCCATTCATGCGCGTCCCTCTCAAAATCAACTTTCCTTTCCTTTGCGAATTTTTGCATTATTTCAATACAAAAACATGCGCAGGGACCTACATAATAACTGGGCCAAATTTGGTTCCGATTTAGGTTTAGGAGTCTATAGCAGCGTTTCCCAAAGTGTGGGTCGCGACCCAGCACCGGGTCGCAGAAAAATTCTGCTGGGTCGCGGCAAAAATTGTAAAACACAAAAAATTAACATCATTACTTCCTAATTTGAAATTGTTATGTGATGACAAACAACATCATCCTTCGCACTAAGGACAAAATATGTAAAACAAAATTTACTTCATTTACTAAAGTTTTAAATGAAGATAATGTTTTTTTAATTACATACTTATGTTTTTGTTATATAATTATTTTGCAATTTTTGTGTATGAAATAAACAAACAAATAACTTGATTTTTATTAAAAAATAAAATTTGTTTTGTAAATAAATGTTTTTTTTTCATAAGGTGGGTCGCGAAACATTTTAAAACCTCATACCGGGTCGCGGTCAAAAAAGTTTGGGAAACGCTGGTCTATAGGGAACATACACACATACATCCATTTTTATATACATATATAGATAATCAAAGCCGATAAGTTTATCAAGAAAAGTAATTTATTTTTAGTCACTATGATAAAAAATAATCAGACAAACTTGAAAAATTTTAGTGAGGATTTTTTATACTAAAATTTTAAGAACTTGAACTTAATAATATTGAAAATTTAACTTAAAAAGGGAAGAATTGAAGGAACACCACATAAATCGTTGAGGAGGGGTTAATGAGAGACTAATGTTAGATTTTCCAACATTTTGGGCGTTTTTTACACATTTTTAAGGCTAAAATAAGGTTACAAGAAATAAATGAAAAAATTAGAAAATTTAAAAAATTCAAATACAAAAAGGAGGAAAATATTGATAAATACCATAAAAAAAATAAGAGTTAAGCTCTTAATGGCCTGGTCACAATCAACTGGAAATGTCTTTCTTCTTGACTTGATTCAAACCGAGCGTTTCGCATTTAATTGCCAACGGTATGACTGTCTTTCTCATTAGGTTGGTATAGTTTTATTATGGTTAATTATTTCTTTCTCCTTTTAAGCTTCTATACAAAGTATAACAAGAAGCCTTATGATCTAGCTCCGTGTCCGTCTGTCTGTCCGTCCGTCTGTCTGTCCGCATAATTCAAAATCATACAGAGCGTTTCAAATCGTGTTGGAAATACTCTGTGTGTATAGAGGTCTAAGAACTGGGTAGCCAGTGCGCTACTTTTAGGCTTCTATACAAAGTACGATATAACAAGAAGCCTTATTTAGGCTTCTATACAAGGTATAGAAAGAAGCCTTATGGTCTGGCTTCGTGTCCGTCCGCATGTTTCAGAGCCAATCATAACGTTGATCAACTGATACGTTGTTATATTGTAAATACTTCGTCTATATAGTATTGCGTTAATCTGTTAATCCGTTGTTTCGATTCGCTAATGCAATTTATTATTATTACAGGTTAGATGATGTTTTGTATTGATTTCATCAGAATCAAAATCGGAATCGGAAAAGTCGCTGCTAGAATAATTGCTTGAGTTGTTCATGTTTATAAATTAGTGGTACTTGCTATATCGATTCCTTTTCAAAAGTATTACCTAAATTTTAAATACAAAGTGTAACCTATATAGTAAATTGTTGATCCTTTGATACGTTGATACATTGATACGTTGATACATTGATACGTTGATACCTTGATACATTGATACGTTGATACATTGATACGTTGATACATTGATACGTTGATACATTGATACGTTGATATATTGATACGTTGATACATTGATCCGCTGATCTGTTGATCCGTTAATCTGTTTATCCATTTATTGCATTATCTGCTTATCCGTTATTTGTATTTTTATCTTTTGAACAATATATCCACACCGTTAAGAAATTGTATGTAAAATTACAATCATTAGCAACTTTGTGACCAATTTTTCTTCAGCATAGCGCGAAATCATATCTTTCTTCAGTATTTATCACATCGAAAGTCAGCAATTATGGTACAATCTATATTACGAACGTAACTTATATACCATGCTTTAAAAATAATATTTTCGAAGCATGTTATATCACGTTACTTGGTTCGGACGATGCTATTTTAGGGTTTTGATATCATAGATATCAAAAAACTAATATTTTTTAATCAAAATCAAATTAATTAAAAAAAAATCTTGTAGCTGGTGTGTTATGGTAGTGTTATATCTACGAGGGCTGGGAAATCGAGTATTCGAATACTCGATTCTAGGTAATTTGTTCGACAGCGTTATGTGCGACAGAAATTTGTTTGAAAATGCCCTGTCGATTAAATGTTCAGTCGTACAAATGCTGAGTTGGACGAATTTCTCTCGAACAAATTACCAACTACGGCATATTCAAACATTAGAATATCCCACTAATATTTAAGTGTTTTACTAGGTTTAAGATGATAATTTCATTATTAATAATTAATTTTAATATTATTAATAATAATTATTAATTTAACATAAGCGGCCTGCCGGTGTCGCGAGTAAACAGTCGACTATTCCAGACGTGTTTTTGTTTTTCCAAGCAAAAATGTAATCACTAATCAGTGACATTTACAGCCGTATTCACCAAGCTCTGTTAAGTTGCTAACAGAGAGTCAAGTCAATAACAGTCTGTTAATGTGATATATTTGTATTCACCAATGACTGTTAGCAGTTACCAGTCTGTCAAGTCGTCTGATAAGTTAACAAGAGCAATATTGGGCTGTCAACATAGGTAACAGACTGATAAGTAATATTTTTATGTGTCAATATTGTAGATTATAATTATTATTGACATTTGTTTTTGGTATGTATTTAAGGTTAACTTTTTTCCGCGAAATCAGTTAAAGCTAGTTTTACACGGTTTTACCAACAAAAATTCTAGTTACTTTTAGGCTTCTATACAAAGTATAACAAGAAGCCTTATGATCTGGCTCCGTGTCTGTCCGTCCGTCCGTCCTCATAATTCAAAATTATACAGAGCGTTTCAAATCGTGTTAGAAATACTCTGTGTGCATAGAGGTCTAAGAACTGGGTAGCCAGTGCGCTACTTTTAGGCTTCTATGCAAAGTATAACAAGAAGCCTTATTTAGGCTTCTATACAAGGTATAGAAAGAAGCCTTATGGTCTGGCTTCGTGTCCGTCCGCATGTTTCAGAGCCAATCATAACGTTGATCAACTGATACGTTGTTATATTTTAAATACTTCGTCTGTATAGTATTGCGTTAATCTGTTAATCCGTTGCTTCGATTCACTAATGCAATTTATAAATACGCAAATGTTCGAAAGAAATTTACTAAGTTAAAGATATTTTCGAAGAGATCTCCCTATATAAACTACTTGTTTTACTTAAAATTGTGTATATATAGTTGACCTTCCATTATAAATTAGTGGATATTGTTGAGGAAGCGGTCATAAAAACAAATAAAATTTGCCAACGTTTCGGGTTCTTTATTGACCCATTTTCAAGGCTACAAAAAGAAAGAAAAATTAAATAGAATGTAAAAACATAAAATGTGAAAAAACCATAGAGAAAACAAGATGACTAAAATTATAAAAACTAAGTGATTATAAAATTTTTACAAGAAATATAACAGAATGAAACAAAATGAATAAAAAGATTGAAAAAACACATATAGATGGAATACAAACCTAGATGGAGAAAAATGGACGTTAAAGAGCCATCATTTTTCAAACTGCCCTCCTCCTGGCCAATCTCACTGCCACGTGCTGTCTTCAGATTTAAACTTATTCAACAAAAGAATTAATCGACCAATTCAGATAGTCGTCAACTTAAGAATGAAAAAATTTTTTACCCTAAGTTAACTACTTCCTTGAGGTTGGTACCAGATAAAATTCAAATTGAAAAATCCAAAAACTAAAAACACCCAAAGGAATGAGAAAGGATATAAAGAGAGGAATTTAGGTTAATATTCCATCTAAAAACCAAAAATTATACCGGATTCAACATATCCAAAATATGCTTATAGCCTCCGTCAAAGTGGTCAACATCCCTTTTATCATTTATTGACGATTTTTGTGTATAGATGTGAATTGCCTCCTTAATTTTTCTCTTCTTGTCTATCTTCTCTCGGTCTAGAATGTTAATGTTGTCATAGTCAATGGAGTGGTTTTCATCCACCATATGTCTGCATAAAGCCGTGGGTTTTTTAGAATTTTTGCACCCCCCTTCTCCGTCAGCCAATCCGAGGGTACGAGCGTTCTTTAAATCCCTAGAATGTTCTTTTATGCGGACACATAGTTTCCTGCCCGTCTCACCAACATATACCGCATCGCAATCCATACACGGGATTTTATAAACAAGACCACTATGGAGGTCCCCAGAGATTGGATCTTTGGTTTTTGAGAAAAACCTAGAGTTCTTGTTGGGACAACTCAACCCTAATTTAATCTCTGGAGAAGATCTCAAAATAGCAATTAATTGTTCCGTAAGTCCTCTGACATAAGTGAGGCTAAAAAATTTACTATCAGAGCTCGTGGATCTACTTTCCTTATTATTTACGTTAACTTTCTTCTGGGTCAGGACAGTATTAAGGAGGGAGTTAATAACATTCTTGGGAAAGTTATTGCTAGAAAGGATACTGGTTATTTTAAGGATATTCTTGGAATGGAACGAGGGATGTGAGGTGGTAAGGACTTTGTGAATAAAATTACGCCCGACGTTAAGAATTTGGTATTTAGGATGACTTGAAAAATAATTTAAAAGCCTTCCTGAATACGTGTCTTTGTGGTACCAATCAGTGATTAGTATACCACTCGGATCCCTAATGACGAGTAAGTCCAGGAAAGGCAAGGATTTATTACATTCAAGTTCCATAGTGAATTGAAGATCCACATGGAAGTCATTAAAGTGATCCAGAAGAAAGGAAACGTATTCACCTTTGATCACGAGAAAAAGATCATCGACATATTTTTTAATCAGTCTTATGCCGTTGTTGTGTTTTTGATTAAAAGACACAACACGGTCATCAAGAAGGATGTTCATACAGATGTTGGCAAGATCAACAGATATGCTTCCACCCATAGGAACTCCCTTCTTCTGAAGATAAGTTTTCCCGTTTGCTACAAAATAGTTTTTAGCCGTGATAAGTCTTAAAGCTCTCATTAAGATATCAGCAGGGATGTCCAAACAATTTTGCAGCTTAGGGATCTGATTATCAATATAATCGATGACCAATTTCACGGGAACATTGGTGAATAATGATGACACATCTAAAGAGACCAACATGTCATCGTCCTGAAGGGAATAATTAGAGAATATATCCATAAGTTGAAACGCGTTTTTGACATCATAACAATTGTCTTTATGAAAAATCTTTAAATACGGAGCAATGAATTTAGAGAGAGGGCGAAGAGGACCATTAAGATCAGAAACAATAGGTCTTAAAGGACGACCGACTTTATGGATCTTAGGTAACCCATATGCTCTAGGTGGAACACCAATCTCCTTCTTCCAGTACCAAGACTGATACTTACTCATACGATCCGATTTAGTTAAAGTGGGTCGTATGAGTAAGTATCAGTCTTGGTACTGGAAGAAGGAGATTGGTGTTCCACCTAGAGCATATGGGTTACCTAAGATCCATAAAGTCGGTCGTCCTTTAAGACCTATTGTTTCTGATCTTAATGGTCCTCTTCGCCCTCTCTCTAAATTCATTGCTCCGTATTTAAAGATTTTTCATAAAGACAATTGTTATGATGTCAAAAACGCGTTTCAACTTATGGATATATTCTCTAATTATTCCCTTCAGGACGATGACATGTTGGTCTCTTTAGATGTGTCATCATTATTCACCAATGTTCCCGTGAAATTGGTCATCGATTATATTGATAATCAGATCCCTAAGCTGCAAAATTGTTTGGACATCCCTGCTGATATCTTAATGAGAGCTTTAAGACTTATCACGGCTAAAAACTATTTTGTAGCAAACGGGAAAACTTATCTTCAGAAGAAGGGAGTTCCTATGGGTGGAAGCATATCTGTTGATCTTGCCAACATCTGTATGAACATCCTTCTTGATGACCGTGTTGTGTCTTTTAATCAAAAACACAACAACGGCATAAGACTGATTAAAAAATATGTCGATGATCTTTTTCTCGTGATCAAAGGTGAATACGTTTCCTTTCTTCTGGATCACTTTAATGACTTCCATGTGGATCTTCAATTCACTATGGAACTTGAATGTAATAAATCCTTGCCTTTCCTGGACTTACTCGTCATTAGGGATCCGAGTGGTATACTAATCACTGATTGGTACCACAAAGACACGTATTCAGGAAGGCTTTTAAATTATTTTTCAAGTCATCCTAAATACCAAATTCTTAACGTCGGGCGTAATTTTATTCACAAAGTCCTTACCACCTCACATCCCTCGTTCCATTCCAAGAATATCCTTAAAATAACCAGTATCCTTTCTAGCAATAACTTTCCCAAGAATGTTATTAACTCCCTCCTTAATACTGTCCTGACCCAGAAGAAAGTTAACGTAAATAATAAGGAAAGTAGATCCACGAGCTCTGATAGTAAATTTTTTAGCCTCACTTATGTCAGAGGACTTACGGAACAATTAATTGCTATTTTGAGATCTTCTCCAGAGATTAAATTAGGGTTGAGTTGTCCCAACAAGAACTCTAGGTTTTTCTCAAAAACCAAAGATCCAATCTCTGGGGACCTCCATAGTGGTCTTGTTTATAAAATCCCGTGTATGGATTGCGATGCGGTATATGTTGGTGAGACGGGCAGGAAACTATGTGTCCGCATAAAAGAACATTCTAGGGATTTAAAGAACGCTCGTACCCTCGGATTGGCTGACGGAGAAGGGGGGTGCAAAAATTCTAAAAAACCCACGGCTTTATGCAGACATATGGTGGATGAAAACCACTCCATTGACTATGACAACATTAACATTCTAGACCGAGAGAAGATAGACAAGAAGAGAAAAATTAAGGAGGCAATTCACATCTATACACAAAAATCGTCAATAAATGATAAAAGGGATGTTGACCACTTTGACGGAGGCTATAAGCATATTTTGGATATGTTGAATCCGGTATAATTTTTGGTTTTTAGATGGAATATTAACCTAAATTCCTCTCTTTATATCCTTTCTCATTCCTTTGGGTGTTTTTAGTTTTTGGATTTTTCAATTTGAATTTTATCTGGTACCAACCTCAAGGAAGTAGTTAACTTAGGGTAAAAAATTTTTTCATTCTTAAGTTGACGACTATCTGAATTGGTCGATTAATTCTTTTGTTGAATAAGTTTAAATCTGAAGACAGCACGTGGCAGTGAGATTGGCCAGGAGGAGGGCAGTTTGAAAAATGATGGCTCTTTAACCTCCATTTTTCTCCATCTAGGTTTGTATTCCATCTATATGTGTTTTTTCAATCTTTTTATTCATTTTGTTTCATTCTGTTATATTTCTTGTAAAAATTTTATAATCACTTAGTTTTTATAATTTTAGTCATCTTGTTTTCTCTATGGTTTTTTCACATTTTATGTTTTTACATTCTATTTAATTTTTCTTTCTTTTTGTAGCCTTGAAAATGGGTCAATAAAGAACCCGAAACGTTGGCAAATTTTATTTGTTTTTATGACCGCTTCCTCAACAATATCCACTAATTTACTTGTTTTACTTTGATGTGAAAAAATAATTTTTTATTGATGTGGTTAGTGAAGTTAAGTTATAAATAAAAGAGAAAGGAGAGGATTGGTCCACCTCAAAAAAAGGACCATACATTACAGAGAAGTAAAATTTCTAATAGAATGGAAAAGTTTGATTGTTATTACTTATATAGTAAATGATAATTACCAATCGCAAAAAATTTAATTGGTGCAGATTATCTGATTATGTGGTGTTACATTATATGGCGATCAAAAATAACCAGATAATAACAACTTTCCACACCAGAAAGGTAGCTGTATAGAAGCCTAAGAACTGCCGCTAAAGCGAGTTCCACCTTGTTTGTATTTTAATTTCTTCTGTAATTTTCTCTTTTTTTTCTATAATTATCTGCAATTTTTCACTTTTATTTTTCTTTTGCTTTTTGTAACAATCTTATTTTAGCCTTAAATGGGTAAACAAACGCCTGAAACGCTGGATAATCTAACAGTCCCAGAAATATGTAAAAAAAAATCTAATTTACCTGTAAGAATATTTCATCAAGTCAAAAGTAAGATTCGGTCAAATCTTAAACCTAGTTTTGATGACGCAATATTCCTATAAATTAATTAGATTTTTTCTTCATGCTTCCTTGCATATAGATGCACGTAATGTTCATAAATGATAAGTCGATAATAATGATAAACATAAAATCAATATACCCAAATCTGTTTGTGCAACTTACAAACTCAAAAAATTAACTTTGTTCTTATTTTGATCTTTGATTATATGGTCTCTCTCCAGTCGTTTAGCTTCTTAACAGAAGCATCGTGATCCATCTCTTCTATGCATGTGACATGCGTTCAATATGTTCTCGCATACATAGAGGACCTACTTGTTTAACGTGGGCTCCGAACCACGGGAAGTGTAATACACTTCATTTTGAGATGGATTCTCTTGGCATATATGGTATACATAATCAAAAGTTTAATATTAATTGAGCCAGTCTACAAAAACAACACAATGTGCTCACCCTGTATCAATATGAAAGTATAAAATTTATATAATGAAATTATTTAATTTGAATAAATGAAAAAGGAGTTTAATTGTTTTAATTTTCAAAAGAGAAATATTCCCTTATCTTTTCAAAAAAACGAAAATATTTACTAAGTAACTTACGGTGTAACATTAGGGTATGACAATTTGTTGATGTAGTAATCATTTTTATGCTGAATAAATTCGGCATTCAGGAGATCGTCGTCGGAATCAGATCCAGACTCATTTTCCTCTTCATCTTTATCTTCCTGTGTGCTCGATTCGGAAGAATCAATCAACTGTAAATAAATTATTTTGTAATGGCGAAAAAAATTCAAGCAAAAAATTGTATTACCATATCATTGGTCGACTTGATTAAAGCTGCCAATGCAGGTTCCAATGCAGGTTCACAACTTAATTTTTCAATTGGTTCATTCACAACATCGTCAGTTTCAGGTTGCCACGTCTGAAGTTCGCGCAATTTGTTCTAAAATACAACAAAAAAAATTCAGATTGCAGATAAGAAAATTTGGGAAACTTACAGGTCGTTTGCTCATTTTGTCATTTAAACTTTGTCCAGTTTTGGCTTGAAACCATTTCAAATCCGCAAATTTTTCTGTAAACGTATCGATGTCTATACAGCTTAACTTGTCAATGAATGCTTCGAATCGAATCAAATTTAACGTTCCACCTTCATTTATGTACCCATCCAATGTTGGCAAAACCTCCATGTAAGCTTTGTACAAAATCGGTAAGGCTCCATTCGTGATATGCATGTTGGGCAAATGTGGAATAAAGTCATTACCCACTAAAAATCCCATCAACACCTAAAGATATAAAATTTGTCCAACAAAAAAAATTAAATAAGACCAAAAAATGAATTACCCAATCATCGATAATTTTCTCCATGTCATAATCAAAACTTAAACTTTCTTTCAACGAATAAAACTCGAGTTCCAAATATTCTCGCATCAGTGAGAGATGAAGTAAAAAAAACTTTGTTTCTTCTGGTACATTTTTTCTCTTACTGTTAGATTTTTTCCCAAATTTTACCTGCAAATTAATTGGCAAATTAGCAACAAAAGAACCGGCAATTAAAAACGCTGACTTACTTCTTCCCTTAGCAACGAAAAATGGGGTTCGTGAGTACACAATCCCAACATAATAAGATCGGCATCTAAACCATATAAACAATGCCTCGTGTTGGGATCGTAGCCCGGTTGGGCACGCAAATACCGAATGTAATCCATAATTTTATGTTCTCCTTCTCCGGGCGTCTATTAAAAATGTTGTTATTAAATTTTCATAGTGCAGAATAAAATAATCACAAAATAAAGTGGATATTTTAAAAGATAAAAAAATGTGATCGTTCTCTCTTGGAAATTTTATTACATGATAATTTATTGGTATCAATTTGGCTAACTACATGTGCAAGCTTAGAAAATGTCATGCCGTAATATTATGATTTTGCTTTAATATCAAACACTGCAGCCAGATAACAATGGTATTTTGCACTTGCATGTGTCAAGTTGGATTTTTTGAGGCATGTCTTGGGCGAGTATTTTGAAAATGTTACTTTATTTGTTTTAATGGTAGCCAAAGTAACTCGCATACAAAAATGGGGGGGGGGGGGATTCACCAAACATTCGAGTAATCTGGCTATAGCCTTCTAATATCAAAAGTTTCGATTTGCAGATAACAGGAGTAGATCAAACTATTTTTTTAAGCGAGAACAATAAAATAGAAATCAGAACCATTGGTGCATTACTCCATCGGTGCTTGGTAGTTGTATAAAAACTACAAGAAATTCTGATTCTTGAAATGTTTCAGTTTTGGAAATTCCCATTTGAGCCCTAAAAAATGTATATAAAACCATAAATATCCACCAAGAACAAAGCAATAAGAACTTTATTGATGGAATTACAGTGAAGTTTAGGTGATGGGTGAAACTTGATGCTAATAAAAAATTAGAAATAATTTGCATGCATTCCTTTTAATAAAATCTGTTTTGAAATGAAAAAGAACAGATGTCCTAAAAGTGATGCAATTATTAAAGCAGCCAAACAATATAAACTCTACAGCACCAATCAAACAAATTTACTCATATAAGTTTTGATTATAGAAGATACACAAATTTTATGGGAGTTCTCGAATCAAAAAATGGCGCTACTAAATAAACAGCTTTAGAACCAATACAAAGCAAGATTTACAAAAATAAATAACAAGATATTGCTATAAGGTTATCTTATACCATCTAAGATATTCGCGATTACAGCTAAGTGAAGCGACGTCTGGCGGCAGAAATGTTAACTCGCTAAAACGGGCATTGTCATAAGTTTACATGTGCATCTAGTGCATGTTTATAGCCGGTATTAACGTTAAATATTGCTTCTAAGTAGTGATGGGCACTATCGAAATTTTTTGACTATCGATAGTTAGTTACTAGTTTTTTTTTACTATCGATAGTTAGTAACTAAAAATGTAGTTGCTAAACATCAAATCGAATAAAAACTATCGAATAAAACTATCGAATAAAAACTATCGAATAAAAACTAGCGAATAAAAACTAGCGAATAAAAACTAGCGAATAAAAACTAGCGAATAAAAACTATCGAATAAAAACTAGCGAATAAAAACTAACGAATAAAACTATGGAATAAAAACTAGCGAATAAAAAAATTTTTTATTCGCTAGTTTAATAAATTCTTTTTATTAATTTGCGGTTGGTAATCCGATAATAAACAATTAAATACTACAGCCTTGGCCATATTAGTGGGGCACCCTTTAAAATAGCGGTAAATTCCTTTTCAGTGTAATATTTGACCGATCTATTTTTAGCAGGTAGTCTAGAATGGCATTGTGATATAATACAAAGAAAATTTTGTCCCTTATTATTTTTATGAGGGCCATAAAAATTAAAATATCTTAAAATGTACAAAATTGTTTAATTTAAAGAAAGCGACCGTTCAGTTAGTTTCAATTTATTTGGTGTACATTTGTGTTTAAAATATTTAAAATTATTTCTAAGGTATGCAAATAATTTAATACGCCAAAAAATAGCGTTCTAAGCTATTAGTATAATAAAAGAAGTGGTTGAGCTTTTATTCCACGAAAATGGTAATGGTATTATTGAAAACCACGATTTAATTACTCAACCTACGGTTTCAAATTCGATCTGGGCACTTTTTGATGAAAGGGTTTCGAAAATAAAGGTTGACAGTACAACCAATGTAAATTCGACGGCTAAAAATATGGTTGATCGTTATATCGATATGCAACTGCAAAGTCGAGATTCCAATCCATTCCAGTTTTGGAAAGAACACAAAGATTCAATGCCAGAATTATATCAACTTAGTTCAAAGTAGGTACCTTTGTATTCCGGCAACATCGGTGCCGTCGGAACAAATTTTTTCTAAAGCTGGCCAGATTATTAATGATCGAAGGAATAGATTGGAAGGCAAAAATTTAGACAAAATAATATTTTTAAATACTAATAATTCTTTCTAACAATTTTCTAAAAATACTGTTTATAATAAAGATTGAAGTTAATAAATAAAGATTATAATTTATAATAATTTATGAACGCGTAACATCATGTATGAAACTTACTAACTGACTATGTAAAAATTCATTCGATAGTTTTAGTAACTAAAATTTCATTTGATAGTTTTATTAGTTTTTACGTTTTTAGTCTTTTAGTAACTAAAAATTCATTCAATAGGTTTAGTAAACAAAAAAGTTATTCGAATATTTTTAATAACTAAAAAGTTATTCAAATAGTTTAGTTACTAAAAATTCATTCGAATATTTTTAGTAACTAAAAAGTTATTCGAATAGTTTTAGTACCTAAAAAGTTATTCGAATATTTTTAGTACCTTAAAAGTTATTCGAATAGTTTTAGTTACTAAAAATTCATTCGATAGTTTTTAGTAACTAAAAAAAAAGAAACTATCGATAGTTCGAATAAAGCCTAACTATCGAATAATTCGATAGTTTTTTATTCGATAGTCCCATCACTACTTCTAAGTGCTTGTGTTTGAAAATTCCTCCGAAATTAATTTGTTATTAGGCAAACGACAAAATGAATACAGGTAAATCAAGAGCGTTTTGTTGTGTTCACGGATGTAATTCTAGCGCTAGAAAGAATTCTGACCTTAGTTTCCACAAGTTTCCCATGAAAGGAAAATTCAAAGTGAAATGGACAAATCCGTTGGGTGAGGTGGAAGTAATTGATAGCTGAAAAGCGTGGATGAAAAGCTTCAAAATGAGAAAGGAGCCTACAAAATACATGGTTGTGTGCAGTAAACATTTCAAACCAGAAAATAAATGAGGTGGTGCAGACAAAGCTGTAATTTGTAAAACTAAGCTATAAATATGGGGGAATGGGACTTTTCGGCGCCGCCGATTCGGCGTAGCTAGTTCGGCGCCGCCGGTTCGGCGTAATACCGTTTCGGCGTGAGGACGATTCGGCGTGAGGACGGTTCGGCGTGATGACGGTTCGGCGTGAGAACGATTCGGCGCGAGGACGATTCGGCGCGAGGACGATTCGGCGCGAGGACGATTCGGCGTAGCCCATTTAACGATTCGGCGCTAAGACGATTCAGCGCTAACCTTTTTAGTAATTCGAGATGCTTTTCAAGAATTTAAAATATCCTCATTTTCAGTCGAGAGAGACTATAGAAATATTACAAAAATTATATTTTTGTAATTTTTAGAATTTCTGTTAGTAGTATTCGTAAGTTTCACTGTCTGTGTGTAAGTATAATAATGTTATGTGTTAATGTTTTCATTGGCTAATTTTCGGGTTTTTTATCCTACAGCCTCTTTTCGACCGAAGATGAGAATATTTTAAATTCTCTAGACGCGTCTCAAATTATTCAAGATTTAATTTTTAAATTACATGATCTTGGTTTTCAAACTAATTTTTCATATTGTTAAGGTTATTCAGGATCTCAAGATTAGAGTAATATAAATTTGTAATAAATTTTTGTATTATAGTTGACCTTTATTTGTTAATTTATAAGATATTTTTTAAAATTGGGTATAGGTCTTTTAATATTAAAAGACAAAAATAATCAATAAAAATTGATTAAATTTACATTATCTACTATTGAATTTGTGCTAGTAAATTTGAATAGCTTATTTGCAAAATTTTAGAGCATATTTTGTAGTTTTTTAGTGCCTAAAATCCGATGACTACTAATGAGTAATAAATAAATAAAAATATGACACTGAAAAATAAATTTTCCGAAATTTTTTTATGAAAATCATCCACATTGTATTTTCAAGCCATTTCGATGGTGTTTTTAGAATACCATTAAATTTATTCGTTTTTAAGATTTGCACCGAACAAAAACAGCGAATTTTTCGGCCACCTTAAAGAAATCTTAAAGTATAATACAACAAAAATGTTTTACAATATTTCTAAAAATTATTGAACCTCATGATTTACAAATGAAACCATTTTTGTTCTATAAATCCAGGTTAATACGAAAAGTATTAGCCCACCTCTGCATTTAGAATTTGAATTTTTTAAATCTACCACCTAGAAATGATTCTACGATAAATAATCAAAGGAGAAAATTTCATAGTATAAAATTTAGTAATTTAATTGCTATACATCAACTACATAATATGTATATTAAAAACATTACATATTCAAGTTAATGATCGTATGTAGTTTTACAAACGTGAATTAAAGTTTAATTTGTGATTAAAAACTGCGAAATAATGCATTAATTTTCCATTACAAGAATTTAATTATATTTTAAAATGAATCGGAAAATCATTTCCCGCCGAATTGTCCTTGCGTCTAATTGGTCTTGCGCCGAATCGTCCTCACGCCGAACCGTCCTCACGCCGAATCGTCCTCACGCCGAAACGTCCTCGCGCCGAAACGGTATTACGCCGAACTGGCTACGCCGAATCGGGTGCACGCCGAAAGGGCTACGCCGAACCGCCTGCGCCGAAAAGTCCTAGACCCATAAATATGGGTGACCGGACAGGTGACCACATGACAAGTGAACGCACGACATCCGAACACATGACAACTGACCCCACGGACAACTGAACACAATCTTAATTTTTAAATTTAAATATTTGTTATTTATTTTTATAATAATGAAATTAATAGTAAATTTGAGGTTTACGATTTTACAATTATTGTTTTACATGCTAATTAAAAATAGCCAATAGTTTTTCAATTCCGTTTTTCAAATGATTATTTTCAAAATGACACCCCACAAGGATGGTCCATTTTAGCTAATAAGGTTTGAAACAGACTTTGCATTGTTCCTCGACAATTTTGCAACGAGATCTCTCAACTTTCGTTCATTTTCGCCATCGATGTCACAACAAAGAGATGCGAATTTCAGATTTTTTCAAAAAATGTCAACTTTGAGGTCATTTTTTTGGGTCGCGGAAGAATAATATTACTAAATGTTTTTCGACAAAAATTCTTAGAATTACTCGGCAAATGAGATTTCGTCGTTAAAATTTCGATTTTCGAAGAAAAAATTTTGCAATTTAATGTTCAAGGGAGTGCCCTTCAAAAAAAATTTGAAACTTTTGTTTTTCATTTTACAGCTTTGCGGTGCGAGATACGAAAAACAGCTATAGAGGTAAAATTGTTTAGGCCCGGGGTCTACTTGCGATGCCGGTGGAAAATTAAAAATCCCTTCGTAAATAAGGACGCTATGGCCGTTTGAAACATTTTCTAAATTTCAACCTTCAAGTCGTTGTGGCGCGACGACTATGAAACAATTTTTAATTTTAAAAACGGTATTGGGTGGCATTTCTCGAGCGCGAATTTTTAGAAATGTATACTTTTTTTCGTGCGGCGTCAATTAATGTGGCAAATTGCAAAACCGCAAATTTTGAAAAATTTCGATTTGAAATCGGACCGTTTTATATATAAATATTTGCGCGCAATTTTAAACGAAACGAGTTGGTTTTTCGAAAAATTTTATTGAACACTTTCCGTTTTATTTGGCGAATTTAAGCGGTACGTGAAAAAAAATTTCAATTTTCCACAATTGTTTTCAACGTCCCCACATAATGTGCCGAAAGAATTGTTGGATTAATGTTAAATTTTTAACGGGGATGCTTTAAGCCCGTCTTACATCAGGTCATTTCTGGCGCCATTTCTTGAGCCATTTCTGCGCAGAGACGAGTTCATAGTATTTGCGCTTGCGTATACCGTTGTGCGCAGAAATGGCTCAAGAAATGACGCCAGAAATGACCTGATGTAAGACGGGCTTTATACTTACAACAAAGTATTGGGATAATTTTTGAAAATTTTACATCGCATCCCGCAATACTTTTTAGCCGTCGAGTTTGTGATTTTGTACAGTTTTGGAAGTTTTCTACATTTTGCAAAATTTTTGCACAAAGGAAAATTAATTTTTCCAATTTTTTTACATCGGTTATCTACGAAAATGCTCACTGAAGACGCTTATTCCGTTAAAATAGCAATTTTCGAAAATAAAAACTTCCGATTTAGTTTCCAAGAGTTAAAGATCCCGGTAGGGTGTATGGATCATCTACAGGGATGTTTTAGCTGTTGTAGGTAATGGGGTGA
Organism: Podabrus alpinus; assembly: GCA_932274525.1. Taxonomy (NCBI): domain Eukaryota; kingdom Metazoa; phylum Arthropoda; class Insecta; order Coleoptera; family Cantharidae; genus Podabrus; species Podabrus alpinus. Next base: position 6,139,073 of record OW026451.1, read on the forward strand.
ACCTCCAATTGGGGAAAGGGGGCCAAGCCCCCTGGTTCGCGCGCCAAGTTTACATGCAACGACAGTTAACGTGATAAATTGCAAAAAATGAAAATTTGTAGAAATTCAGTTCGAGATCAAGTTGATTATGCATATAAATATTGACTAAAAACAATGAAATCTCCGCGAAAAGTTAAATCTGCCACAAAGAGGTGGATCTGCCGCGAAGAGGTGGATCTGCCGTAGGTAAGTGTTAGTTTTTGATATTTCTTTAGAAAACGAATTAAAAACAAATAAATCTCCGCGTAAAGTTAAATCTGCCGCAAAGAGGTGGATCTGCCGTTAGGTTAGTGTTAGTTTTTGATATTTCTTTAGAAAACTAATTAAAAACAAACAAATCTCCGCGTAAAGTTAAATCTGCCGCAAAGAGGTGGATCTACCGCTCCCTCGAACTTTTTTCCAAGTTAAACGCAAAAAGTGAGAATGGACTCAAAAATAATAATGATTACCCCAAAAAGCTAGATCCATTACGATTGTGTTCAGTTGTCAATAATTATAAAATCGTAAACCTCAAAGTTACTATTTCATGATTATAAAAATAAATAACAAATATTTAAATTTAAAAACTAAAATTGTGTTCAGTTGTCCTTGGGGTCAGTTGTCATGTGTTCGGATGTCGTGCGTTCACTTGTCATGTGGTCACCTGTCATAGAATCATAAATATGATGGAATCCGTCGTTACTAGGCGTTTTCCCACACAACACAACGTGCTTAGCGTTTGCCAAAGCTTCACCCTCACAAAAGTTTCTAGCCTCAGAACTCCCACAGAATTTCAAAATATTGTTAATTCATATTTAGATATTATTTAAACACAAACGAATATAATAAACAAACCACAACACGTTTCTGAACCCGTCAAGGTGCATATAAGCATACCTTGCTTATGATGGCAAAACATAGAACTACCCGTTTTAAGCGGCCATTTTGAATATTTGGTCACGTGATTTTCCTTAATCGAAATCGCGAATTATGAGTAAGCAAAAAAAATTTAAATTTTTAATAGATGAAACTATTTTTATACGTATTCAAGAGATGGCTGTAAGGAGCAGAATAAATCTAAAATATTTAAACCACCCTGTACACTGCAACTTTCACAATATAAAAATAATCTTATCTTTAAAAACTATCACATTAAAAGCAAGCAAATGAACTTGATTGCATATGCCAAACAAACACCAATAAACATCATGAAAATTAAAGTTATACCTCGTGTCCTGACAGTATAACATTGCATTTACTCCACAACTTATCGGTAGAAATTTTGTTAACAATAAAATACTTTAATTGCTCGTGTAAATTAGTCATAAAAACTGTTCCAGGTGTAATACAGTTGGAATCAAATCTAGCTTCAGTGGGTAATGTTTCACCTCGGTCTCGAGCTTTTGTCTCCAGATCGAGCGCCTCTTTGGCGGACCTAAAACGACGACCGCGTTGTTGATTCATTTTAGCTCTGGGAGCTACACCATCAATGGCCATAAAAAATACTTTTTGTGGCTTAATCATGCGAAATAACACTTCTATGTAATGAAATATGTCCTGAAGTATTTTCTCTTCCGATATTCTAAAATGAGGGTCGCCGTCATCTGGATGGGAACAAGTATGAATTATCCCGTTCATATCCAAATATAAATGATCAAATTCTGGAATCTGAAGAAGAAATGCTATTAGTTTTGACAATAAAGTTAGGTTATATTTCAGATACCTGGTAGTCTTTTACGACTTCACTCAAACACGGATATCGTTCACTGATATATCGGAAAAATTTTGGTACCCCCATTTTCAATTAAAATTTATCGAAATTAAATTAAAAGAAAAGTTTAATTAACACAATTAATACGGTATACAAAACTGCAATGGCGTTTACAAATTTGCTTATACATGCGAACTTTTGTTATACTGTTCATCACTTATAAAATTCTACACAAAGTTGTGCAAAATAAAGTAACATTGTATAAAGCTAGAAATAAAGCTAGAAATTTTAGCGCTAAATTTCAAAATTTTGAGAATTACAAAAAAATAATAAATTATGTTGTTATGTTCCAGCAGTGTCATTAACTCACCCTAAGTCTAAATCAGACACTGTTTTATTTTAAAAAACTTTTAAATAGAGTAAAATTACTACAAATTTGAAAAACGTACCTTCCTTTTTGCGTTTCTAATGAAAAAGTGGGCCTTATTTAACTTATTGCAGTAGAATTTACTCAAATACAGGTAGTAAATTTCTTTCATAAAAAAAACTCCCTCCCATGGCAAAACCTGCAATGACGCCACTGTTATGTTCATTTTTATTTCTCGAGTTGAAGATATTTTTCCAAACATTTACCTACGTTATAATGTCCTCTCAAGAAAATGACACCCCCTTTTCTTTAACTTTTTCTTACAGGTCGTAAGACCCTTAGGTAGTACCTTTGGTAGTACCAACAGATGATTACTAAGAATAATCAGATAAGGCCTTTTTGAGATGGTGGTTTTCGAACAACTGAACGAAAAATCCTCGGACCGATAACAACGGTGACGAGGACATTCAACGATCAGACGAGGATCGTAGAAACGACCAACCTGTCCATTTTTTGTTCATTGCCAGATTAAATACTATTGAACTCAGGCTATCTCCTTGTCTTGTTCCTGATGCGTACAGCGATCGTATAACGGACAAGCTTTGAGGTCAATAAAAAGTTCATCGCTTTTAGAACCATTTTTGGCTAAAGGGCGCTATTGGTCATCGCGCGCGCGCCTTTATCCAAATAAGTTTTGTGAAGTTTAAGGTTAATAGAGTGATATTCAAAAATAAAATTCTTGGATGGGGTCCTTTTAATATGAAAATTATTACTTCGAAAATCGTTAATTTTACATGTTTCACTGACGCGCGGGTGGAATCTCACTCATTTTGTTGACGGTCCGTGCGAGATGAACTAGTCTTAGACTTAGCCGTTTATGGACCGGCAGATGTCGATTATTTTTTGTTTTTACGCGATTTTTTTGGGGATGAAACGTAAAAGATAACTGCCGCATACCGCGACTATACTTTTTAATGCTATTTCGAGGTTCTCTCACATCCCGGTTTCATTTATCCCGGTTTTCTTGATGGGTGGCGCTTCTTGTATGATTAGCCTAGTAACCAGAGGCTGAAATTTATTTTGCTGAAATTTTTAAGAGTAGCTACATTTTTTTTATCGTTTGTGTCAGTGGTGTCAGTCGAGTTAAATAATGATAAACTTAAAATTTTAAAAAATTTATAGAAATTCTAAGTAAAAAATTAAAGTAGGCTATGTTCGGGGACATGGCCGTATGGTTTAACGTGAATACGTCATCGCATGATACCCATTTTCGTTCCAAGCTTTTGCTGAATAATTACAATTCGAAATTTATCATTTCTACACTTTTCGTACACACACAATTTTCGTTACACATTTTTATTAAATTTTTAAACACGTTACCGATTTTATAGACGTATTCACGTCAAAAAAATCTAATAAATATTTTAATTTTTAACAATGTTTACAAAGCGTGTAATTTTTTTAAGTTGTTTTTGTAAAAAAAAACATTTTTTCTATATTAACTTTTTTGCTACATTATGTTGTATTTATTAACATTTCTGATGAATGTAAAGAATGTAAAAACGCATTTCTTATTATTCAACATTCAAGAAATTAAAATGCACAGAATAATCTGTGCATTTGTTTCATCTGTTTCATGGAATTGTGATGTCATTGATAACGGAGCGAATGGGTGTTGATTATGTCGGGTACTTACGTTAGTTTGCCTTCTGGTACCCCACCAGCAGAAACCAGAAAAATATTGTTAGGATAGGCAACCCTCTCAAATTGAGTAAAATGTATTACGCTGGCTATCTGTGCTAATATCTACTAATCACACCCCCACCTATCCGAATTTCAAAGAAAAATTCAAATCGGAGCGAAAAAATTTCACTCGATTTCAAGCAACGACGGATTTTTTTTATGATCACCTCTGCGACGACAAAAGTTATACATTCGGATCAAAACATACCCAAAAAGGCCGTTAATTACCCAAAATTTTGCTAAATTACATGTTAGGGGCGTGTCCGTAGTTCTCGAAACCACGCAAGAAAATAGGCCGACAACCTATCCCGGCCACCGCATAGTGTTTTTACTTAAATTTCGGTATTATTTGCTATTCAAACTCAATAATCTTTTTATTACATTGTAGCTAATGACTTTTTGGTTCGAAATATCAAGCCATTTCTATAGGGAAATTTCAATTTCGCGATGACCGTTGGGGCTCCCGACCCCCAATTTTTTAAAGAGTTATGTCCGGCGGTTTACGGCGTAAGGAGTTTGGTGAAAATGAGTTTTACATCTTTTTGACGCGATATTTGACGGAGGTCTTGGTATCCAATAACAATTGACTTCTCTGGTGGGGGGGGGGCACGCGACACCGGAAGCATTTTTTGATTTGAATTACCGAACTTGAATGTATATATAGGATTACAATTATTTTAGATACAAAAATATCCTAAACTTCTTACAGTTAACAAAACACATTTTTCTTGAACATCCCGTAAAAAATTACCTACATCTAAAATTATTTATTATAATTATCGACAAAATATCTCCAACAAGGAAATACAAAGGTGCACTTTAATTTGAAATTTATTCATCAAATTTTCAATAAACTAAGGTAATCCAATAGAAAGCAGTTATGCGGCTTCACATTTGCAAGTAATGTGGTTAAAAAACCTTGTTAATTAAAAATGGATCACACAGACGATACGGAAACAGTAAAATTGGGTAAATAATTTATGTAATTTTATATTGATCCAATATAATTGCAGGAACCCATTGATTTGGACGAAATTCTACCGCAAGTGGGCGAATTTGGAAAATATCAAAAAATTCTATTGTGGTTTGTTTGCTTACCTGCCTGCATTCCGTGCGGTTTCTGTTCATTCAATCAATTATTTATGACCGATGTGCCCGATCATTGGTGTTACGTGCCGGAATTGGCTAATTTGACCGCAGAACTTCGAAAACATCTAGCAATTCCAAGTGACAATAACACTTATAGTAAATGCGAAAGATATTCTATAAATTGGAGCGAATTTATGAACAGCTACAATGAAATTAGCGAAAACGTTTCTTTGACTACGGAATCGTGCAAGGATGGATGGGAATATGATAAGTCTGAGATTATATCCAGCATTGTTATCGATGTGTGTAACTTTCAAATTTTTCTGTTCAATTATTTTTACCCAAGTTCAGTTTGATTTAGTTTGCGACAAAGATATTTATCCAACTTTGGGTTTAATGGCGTTAAATGTTGGAAGTCCATTGGGCGTTTATTTTTTTGGCTTACTCAACGATAGAATTGGAAGGAAAAAGTCGTTTTTTGCATGCTTATGGACGTTGCTCGTCGGAAGTATTTTAACTGCCTTTTCTCCAAGCTTTTGGTTGTGGGCTTTAAGTCGTGCGATTGTTGGATTAACGTTGCCGGCGATTTACCAAATACCATTTATCATATGTAAGTCCAATAATTTATCTTCCTCAATTATGCAAAATATAATTTTTTTAAATTTTAGCTCTCGAATTAGTAGGTCCAAATTATCGCTCTTTCGTAACTGTAATGACGTGTATTTTTTACACGATAGGATTGATTGCACTTGCCGGAATAGCGTACGTAATTCACGATTGGGTTTACTTAACGTTAGCAACGTCGTTGCCATTTTTACTTTACACCATTTATTGGTTTTTCCTACCCGAAAGCCCGCGCTGGTTGTTGGCAAAAGGAAAATTTGAAGAAGCTCTAAAGATTTTGGAAACATTAACCAAAACAAACAAACGCGAATTGCCTCCAAGTTTCAAGCAACAATTGAAACAAAAAATGATGTTTTCAAAGAGCGAGAGTCAAGAGAGTCAAATGCGCAGGAACAACTCCTTTAATGTTTTTTCTTTATGCAAGACACCCAATATGCGACTCAAAACCATTTTGATAACAATAAATTGGTTTGCAAATACAACCGTTTACATGGGACTGAGTTATTATGGTCCCGTTCTTGGCAGCAACCAATATTTGAGTTTCTTTTTATCTTCAGTTGTTGAGATTCCAAGTTATTTGTTTTGTTGGGTGCTGCTGGATCTTTGGGGACGTCGATGGCTTCTATGTTGCTGTATGGTTGTTAGCGGGGTTACGTGCATATGCACGATGTTATTACCTTCTGGTATGTATTGCCCCTATGGCACTTCATTTGATTAAGAAAATTAGACAACTTTTAGAGTGAACAGTTGACATTTTTCTGAAGCAAGAAGTAGGGCAAGATTTTGTTTATTAACTGATATCTTCCAGATGCTGTAACGTCCACCCTAATTTTATACTTGATATCCAAATTTGCAATTTCAGCTTCATTTTTAATTATATATCCATTTGCTGGCGAGTTGTATCCAACCCAATTAAGAGGAATAGGAATTGGAACGTCAGCTTATGTAGGTGGTTTGGGTTTAATAATTATCCCGATAATAAACTACCTGGTGAGTATCAAACGTTTTGGTAAATTGCGACAATTTTATTGGCAATTTAAACGTAGGGGCGAGAAAATTTAATTTTACCTTTGATCATAATGGGAGTGGTTTCGATAATCGGTGGACTGCTGGGTTTAAGACTACCCGAGACTTTACATCATCGTTTACCCCAAACCTTGGAAGAAGGTGAAGAATTTGGAAAAATGTTTACTTTTCAAGATTGTCTCAGATGCGTTCCTTTGAAGTAAGGTTGAATTATGAAAATTTTTAAATGAAATCTTGATCGTGGTTTAAATTTAGGCCGGATCTTTCCCGAACGAGTTCGTACGAAAATTTAGAATTACATTCCGTTAAAGGGGAAGTTTTGACTGAATCGACACCTTTAGATAGTAAGCGTTTATCAATGAGATTGTTGGCACGACAAAGGAGTTTTATGGACACCCAAAAAGATTACGACGGGGCATTAAAAATAACATATTGGGTGTAAATCACCGATCAGTCGATTAAAGTCGTTGTTGGGACGAATTCTTTGATGTTTCATATTTTTTTTAATAATGAGTAAGTCTAGGTTTTAGATCAAATCGTATAGGCAAGCAGGTTCTAGCTTTTTCTTCTTATTTGATGGAGAAAGTGAAAACCATTCTAATGTAGCTTTACAGTAGTAAAAATTGTATTTTTTTTAAATAAAAAAATTAATAATATTGTAGCGGTCCTAGAATTAGTTCACGATAAATAGAAGTTCCGCGCTACATAAACTAATCGCCTCAGCAGCGCAGTTGTTTAAGCGCACGTATATTCACAGCTAATACGTCTGGGTTGGAATTCAAGTTGAGGAACATATTTTTCAGCATACCATCTTGCTAAATTGGTGACCCCGATAGAACATTGAGCACTCCTGTTCTCAAAAAATCTAATTTCTAGGAAATTCACGCTTAACTCCTTCCTTCTCTCACAACGGCTAACTAAGCCACAACAACAGCCACCGACGGCTACTGCTAACAACCGACAGGGTTGCAGTTATCAGCCACGGCTACTACTCACAACCGACATGGTTGCTAGGGGGAGGGTGATGTAGCTGTCCTAGAATTAGTTCACGATAAATAGAAGTTCCGCGCTACATAAACTAATCGCCTCAGCAGCGCAGTTGTTTAAGCGCACGTATTCACAGCTAATACGTCTGGGTTCCAATTCAAGTTGAGGAACATATTTTTCAGCATACCATCTTGCTAAAATGTCTTTGTAAAATTAAAAACTCAAGATAATGATGTTCCCAGTGCTGTGCAAATATCCTGAAAGAGTTGCGTAGACATTCATTTGGAATTCTTTAAAAATCACTGAAATTCTTTAGAAGTTATTGGAAAATTTTTATAATTCCGAGTTCTGTGTATTATTTATTTACTTTTAATTCCTTGTAAATCATTGGGAATTCCCAGTAGTAGCAGAAATACTATCGTCAAAGGATGATTGAGACAAAGTTGCCGATGCCTTAACAGGGATCATCCGTATACCAAGCTGAATGACGAGAAGGTCCTCGAAGTAGCTCTGGGTTCAGGTCATGAAGACTAAGAAATACCCTTATCGACGAGTGGTATTTCCACTTCAGCCGAAAAAAAAAGAAGAAAAAAGTCCCGAAAGAGTACAAGAACATCGATAGTAGGCTGAAGTGGTTTTCCCAATCCAGTCAAACAAAGACCTGAAAGGGCGGAATAATAAGGATACGGTACAACAACATCTCAGGTGACAGCTAAAGAAATACCGAGAGGTGAATCCAGCTGTTACCGGGGAGGGGCTTTAGTGAGTAATCTCACACTACCATCCCAGATTGGGATGGTGCCTATGAAGGTTTCCCTCTCCCCTGCATTTAAAAAAAAGGTAATAATCCAAAGAAAAATTAACGAAAGAAGAAGTCCAGTCACCCCAGAATCTCGTGCTTGGGAAACCTCAGAAAATAGTATGGGAAGAGCGATGTTGATCGCCAACCTCCGATATGAGAAGGCCCGTGAAGAAGAAAGAAGATGCAAAGTTAATTAATACTGCGCACAGATTAGATAACACTTGTTTTTCTGCGCCAATAAGAAATTCTACGTTCGTCAAACGAACAAAAGGAATTTTTTTTTCTCATTTCAAAATTTAATCCCCAATAAGATGCATATAATAAGATTACAGTAAATTCAATTTTAAGAGCTTAGTTTTCGAGATACTTGAGAAAACCCAAACAGCCAAAATTAACACCACTTATACAAACTTAAACTAAAGCGATTCGTGGTGTTTTCAGCCTGGGTTAACACCTTAAATTACTCTAAAATGACTGGTCCAAATAGTTCAGGCAAGGAAGTCGAATCGAAAAATGGTTCGAGTTTGCAAAAAATCCGAGCAAGTTGAATATTTGCAGAAATGTGTATTGGAGTGTCCCAACGAGCTCCCTAAAATTTCTTTAGAATCCCCCGTCGCTTAATTTAAGTTTCACACAAAATTCTCGTCAAATCAAAATTGAAAAACATAAACTCTCAAAATTTATTAAATTTTTATTCAAATTAGATTTTTGTATCTGTAAGTAGATAAATATTGATTTCAAACAAAAAAATTGGAATCTTAAAATGATCTTGATTTTAATTAAAAAAAAAAAGTTTCATTTTGAAAAGCAAGGTGGGGCAACTGCCCTACCTTAGCCCCCCCCCCCCCTAGACGCTCGTGCTCCACTACGTAATTAGGACAGGAAATTAAAATAATTTATTTGTAAACATTTTTAGATTTTGTTAAAACGTTTTAAAAATAAATTGCGTTTAACAATATTTACAAAGATTTGCATAATGAGCTCATTTATAGTAGCCGACGTAGTAAGATAGAAATTTATTAAAATATAAATACCTACGACAAAACAAACTTTGCATGAAATGAAATTACACTTTTTGTGGTAATTTGCGTAATTACTAAGAATACGATAGAATTTAAAATATTTGCAGTGTTTTTCTTACGTAATTGTAAAACCAAATTAAAAAAATTGCCCCCCCACAAAAAACAAAATAAATTGAAAACTGCGAAAACAGGTGAGTGCTTCACGCTTATTGGTGAAATTTTGAAGAACCTGTCACTTCTTAATGCAAACAGAAATCTGGCAACGGCGCTAAGTACGAAACGCACGTGTAGGCGACGTGCCGGAATCATAAAATTTAAAGATTTGTGGTGGTAATAAAATAATTTGTCTAAAAATTAAATTATCTTGCGTGCTATAAATGATTACGTCGTATTTGTTTGCCAACTCAAATAAATCAGTTATCGATTTTTAAAAATACCGTAATGCAGTTAAGGTAACCTTGCAATTTAAGTAAACAGTTTAAATTAAAAAATATTGTAAAAAGTGGCATGGGAGATCGTAATTGGAGACCTTTTGTGTATGGGGGTCTTGCTTCTTGTGTTGCGGAGTTTGGTAAAATTTTGAAGTTTTAAGATTAAAGTTGGACCTGAGTTTTTTGTTTTGGTTAGGTACTTTTCCGATTGATACTGCAAAGACTAGGCTGCAAGTACAGGGTCAAAAATTAGACGTTAAGCATTCCAGCTTGAAGTATCGTGGCATGATAGATTGTTTCTTGCAGATACAGAAACAGGAAGGTTATAGGGCTTTGTATGCTGGGTGAGTTAATCGTTCGTGATTCGAATTCTTGTGGTTAATGTTTGGTTTTAGAATAAAGCCAGCAGTTTTAAGGCAAGCAACTTATGGTACGATTAAGTTTGGAACTTATTATTCATTGAAAAAGTTTGTTGCACAACGGTATGGTGATGAATCTGTTAGTGCTAATATATTTTGTGCTGTGACTGCGGGTGCATTGTCAAGTGCAATTGCTAATCCAACTGATGTGATAAAAGTTCGCATGCAAGTACAAGGAACAAATGGAAATGTGAGGTTAATTGAATGTTTTAAGGATGTTTACTTGCAAGAAGGTGTTTCTGGCTTATGGAAGGTAAGTTTGATTTCCTTAAAAAAATGTATTCTAATTTTAAATTGTCTTAGGGAGTCAGTCCAACTGCTCAAAGAGCAGCAATAATAGCAGCCGTGGAACTGCCAGTTTATGATTTTTGCAAGAGTCGGTTAATGGGCATATTTGGTGACCAAGTGGCAAACCATTTCATGTAAGTTTACAGTGTCAAAGCAGCAGGGCTGTCTGTATTCCAAATACTTCAATAGGATATTTGATAATTACGATTTAATACTTGAACAGTATTTGAAAAACTCTAAAAAATGAAATACCTATATTAATGCTTTTTCAACCTTTTTTTTTTTTAATTGACTTCAATTTGTATTTACAATCTGTTTATTTTACAAACAATAAGTAAATTATGTGGTAACGAAAAGCAGACGTGTAGGAGTGAATCCATTGATGCACTCCTTTATTTTCAAACTTAGATAAAAGAAATTTAAAATAGGTAAAAAATTGTTAATTAGTATTTGAGATACTATTTGAATATTTGGAATAGTTCTTTAGGTAATCTTTGAAATACTTGCACTTTTATGAGTAAGCATGTATTTGTTATTTCGTACATATGTGAAATTCTTTCGCAGAGGGCTTTTGACAGCTCTGCAAGGCAGAATTTGTTTAATTAATTATTAATTTCCGTTAGTTCGAGTTTCATTGCCAGTTTAGGAAGTGCAATTGCTTCCACCCCAATAGATGTAATAAGGGTAAGATATTTGCTAGAAGTTTTATGAAAAAACTGATTTTTTGATATTTTCAGACAAGATTGATGAATCAACGCCGATTTAAACAAATGGGAAGTTCCTTGCCTGCTCACATTTACACAGGAACTATCGATTGTTTCCTGCAAACGTTTAGAAACGAAGGATTTCCTGCATTTTATAAGGGCTTTATACCGGCACTGGTTCGAATGGGACCTTGGAATATAATATTTTTTATAACGTATGAACAATTAAAAAAATTCTATTAGTCTCCCAAGTTTATCCAATTTATTGTGCACCCATTTTATTAGTGTATCTTGCACCAAAACAAAGTGATATTAGATCTTTTAATTACCATTATTTTATTTATTGATTTGTTGTAAATGTTTTTATCTTACGTCCAATTGTTGTATAATAGAATAAAAATTAACTATCTACAATTAACAAATTCCAAGTTTTATTAACAAGCAAATGGTCAAAAATGGCTTTGATGTGGTAAATTTCTGTATATTTTTTTAATTTTAAGACTAGTTTTTGTTTCGTACCAACGTACTGACATCTTATTCTCGGTGAAACTTCGAATTAAACTTTTTAAAAAACGTACATACATCCTCTTTGGTACAGCTCCGCTTGAGTCAAACAGATGCTATTCATATTCTTAAACCTTTAATCTCCTTGTAACTTTTGTAACAAGAGGAACAGACACCAGCAGAAGTCCATTTTGACTTGCTTCAACATATTCAACTGCAGATTTTTAATTCGATCAAAAGGACGTCAGTTTTGATATTCTGGTTCAGTGACGGAGTTAGGGGGAAGAGTTTAGATCGGGGCGTATGTCCAGGGCCTTGCAGACTTTTTGGCAAACATTTTGTTGTAGTAAAAATTACATGAATATAAGAGTTTGGAATTTTTAAATAAAGGTATAAAAATAATCCAACAAAAATCATGCAATTCATGGTATTTGTGACTACGTGACCTTTCAATGTCATAAAAATTACTATTGTAGGTAAAACTGTAATTATCTGTATAAAATTGTCTTTCAAGTTAAAATTTAAAAATAATTTTCAACAAGGTTTGCATTTATTTAAGTACCTATTAAATTGGTGGTAAAACCCATCAACCTTGTATAAGCTTGATTAGTGAATCAATTGTAATAATATAAAGAAACAGAAAAAAAAGAACAAGACACATTTTTAACAGTTTCTTGCAAATTTGAAAATTAAATAAGTTTTGGTTGCATAATTTAAATGGTCGAGTATGCAATGGTACAGCAACACTTGGAATGAAAGGGTTAAAAACTTGTATAAAATGAGGTAATAAAAATTGGATAGCTCATTCCCATCTCAAAAAGTTTGCACATTTTAATAATATTTTCAATAGATTATAAAAACAACATATATAATAAATTATGATCTACGATTGTTAAAACCAAAAGAAGTGTAGAAAAATTAGTTTCTAAATGCAGGAATGTGAGTTTCAATTACAAGTTAAAAGAAATCCTACTTCTCCATTTCGCTAGAAGCCCTTAAATTAGGTCACGTCCGTTAGAAGAAAAACAACTCCCCCAAAAATGACTTTTCAGTGTTTTCTTTCTCTTGTGAGATCTAGATAATATAATAATTATTACTCAGGGCCCCGCAAAACCTAGCGCGGTCACTGCCCTTGCCAGAAATCACATTTATTAGGAATTTCCATACATAAGGAGAAAATTCATGGAGATGAACAATGACCTTAAAATGTTTGGGCACTGTCCAAAATAATGACTTTGACGTTTTAGTGGATAATAATAACTAGACTTTGAAATAATGACTAATAATGAAAAAACTGACCATCAACTTCCAGTACTGCTGGAAGGACAGCGCCATAAAACTATGTGTCAATTCTGCTCTTCTTTTTAAGTTTTAAATATCTTTTAACTTTTAGCTTAACCTTTCATTATCTATGGCCTGAAAACTAATACAAATGTAGAATTACAATAATAAAGCAATTTACTCACAAACTGAATTTTGCAAATTTTACCCCAAACTTGACTTTTCAGTAACAAGGAAAACATATCATAAAGACGAACCATAAACTATTCATAGTAGAGGAGGTAAACACTGCAATGCTATAAACAATTTAAATTATTACTAATTCTGTAACTTTTCTGATAAAGCATTTTATTGCAACTTACTGCAGTAACTTTATAGGTTTGCTGGTAGGCTTTTGAACTGCTCCCAAAACACATTGGGGTCGTCCATAAATTACGTCACGCAATTTTTAACACCCTCCCCCCCATCTTCACACTTCATCACACAAACCTAGAACCCTTCAAAGTATTACGTCACATATTCTTGACGCCCCCAATTTTACAAATTTCGTTTTTTTTTTAGGGGTAGCACACCAGAGGAAATATCTATAAAAGGCACTCCGCCCCCCCCCCTAGCTTCAGTGGCATAGCCACTTAAAAATAGTTTTTTTTTAACTGCTTATAATAAAATATTTAATCTATATATTTTGTGACGTCACAATTTTTGAAACCTCCCCGCCCCCCAACGTCACAAGGGTCGGAAGCGGAAGTTATGGACGACCCCATACAAAAGTTTTAGCAAATCCATAGTTGAATTCAGAAAAATGTTTAATTTTAAATTTTGTAAAAATTAGGTTGAACAATTGATTAACATTTTCTGTGTTTCTGGAAAATTATTATAAATACTGAATTTAGAGGAAAATTTTGCACACAAAAGTTATTGCAAATCCATAGTTGAATTCAGAAAAATGTTTCAATTTTAAAATTTGTGAAAATTAGGTTTAACAATTGATTAAAATTTTCTGTGTTCCTGGAAAATTATTCTAAATATTGAATTTAGAGGAAAATTTTGCACACAAAAGTCGTTGCAAATCCATAGTTGAATTCAGAAAAATGTTTAAATTTTAAAATTTGTGAAAATTAGGTTGAACAATTGATTACAATTTTCTGTGTTCTTGGAAAATTATTCTAAATATTGAATTTAGAGGAAAATTTTGCACACAAAAGTCGTTGCAAATCCATAGTTGAATTCAGAAAAATGTTTCAATTTTAAAATTTGTGAAAATTAGGTTTAACAATTGATTAAAATTTTCTGTGTTCCTGGAAAATTATTCGAAATACTGAATTTAGAGGAAAATTTTGCACACAAAAGTTATTGCAAATCCATAGTTAAATTCAGAAAAATGTTTCAATTATAAAATTTGTGAAAATTTGGTTGAACAATTGATTAAAATTTTCTGTGTTCTGGAAAATTATTCTAAATACTGAATTTAGAGGAAAATTTTGCACACAAAAGTCGTTGCAAATCCATACTTGAATTCAGAAAAATGTTTAAATTTTAAAATTTGTGAAAATTAGGTTGAACAATTGATTACAATTTTCTGTGTTCTTGGAAAATTATTCTAAATATTGAATTTAGAGGAAAATTTTGCACACAAAAGTCGTTGCAAATCCATAGTTGAATTCAGAAAAATGTTTAAATTTTAAAATATGTGAAAATTAGGTTGAACAATTGATTAAAATTTTCTGTGTTCCTGGAAAATTATTCTAAATACTGAATTTAGAGGAAAATTTTGCACACAAAAGTTGTTGCAAATCCATAGTTGAATTCAGAAAAATGTTTCAATTTTAAAATTTGTGAAAATTAGGTTCAACAATTGATTAAAATTTTCTGTGTTCCTGGAAAATTATTCTAAATACTGAATTTAGAGGCAAATTTTGCACACAAAAGTTGTTGCAAATCCATAGTTGAATTCAGAAAAATGTTTCAATTTTAAAATTTGTGAAAATTAGTTTTAACAATTGATTAAAATTTTCTGTGTTCCTGGAAAATTATTCGAAATACTGAATTTAGAGGAAAATTTTGCACACAAAAGTTGTTGCAAATCCATAGTTGAATTCAGAAAAATGTTTCAATTTTAAAATTTGTGAAAATTAGGTTTAACAATTGATTAAAATTTTCTGTGTTCCTGGAAAATTATTCTAAATACTGAATTTAGAGGAAAATTTTGCACACAAAAGTTGTTGCAAATCCATAGTTGAATTCAGAAAAATGTTTCAATTTTAAAATTTGTGAAAATTAGGTTTAACAATTGATTAAAATTTTCTGTGTTCCTGGAAAATTATTCTAAATACTGAATTTAGAGGAAAATTTTGCACACAAAAGTTGTTGCAAATCCATAGTTGAATTCAGAAAAATGTTTCAATTTTAAAATTTGTGAAAATTAGGTTTAACAATTGATTAAAATTGTCTGTGTTCCTGGAAAATTATTCTAAATACTGAATTTAGAGGCAAATTTTGCACACAAAAGTTGTTGCAAATCCATAGTTGAATTCAGAAAAACGTTTCAATTTTAAAATTTGTGAAAATTAGGTTTAACAATTGATTAAAATTTTCTGTGTTCCTGGAAAATTATTCGAAATACTGAATTTAGAGGAAAATTTTGCACACAAAAGTTGTTGCAAATCCATAGTTGAATTCAGAAAAATGTTTCAATTTTAAAATATGTGAAAATTAGGTTGAACAATTGATTACAATTTTCTGTGTTCCTGGAAAATTATTCTAAATATTGAATTTAGAGGAAAATTTTGCACACAAAAGTCGTTGCAAATCCATAGTTGAATTCAGAAAAATGTTTAAATTTTAAAATATGTGAAAATTAGGTTGAACAATTGATTAAAATTTTCTGTGTTCCTGGAAAATTATTCGAAATACTGAATTTAGAGGAAAATTTTGCACACAAAAGTTGTTGCAAATCCATAGTTGAATTCAGAAAAATGTTTCAATTTTAAAATTTGTGAAAATTAGGTTTAACAATTGATTAAAATTTTCTGTGTTCCTGGAAAATTATTCGAAATACTGAATTTAGAGGAAAATTTTGCACACAAAAGTTGTTGCAAATCCATAGTTGAATTCAGAAAAATGTTTCAATTTTAAAATTTGTGAAAATTAGGTTTAACAATTGATTAAAATTGTCTGTGTTCCTGGAAAATTATTCTAAATACTGAATTTAGAGGCAAATTTTGCACACAAAAGTTGTTGCAAATCCATAGTTGAATTCAGAAAAATGTTTCAATTTTAAAATTTGTGAAAATTAGGTTTAACAATTGATTAAAATTTTCTGTGTTCCTGGAAAATTATTCGAAATACTGAATTTAGAGGAAAATTTTGCACACAAAAGTTGTTGCAAATCCATAGTTGAATTCAGAAAAATGTTTCAATTTTAAAATTTGTGAAAATTAGGTTTAACAATTGATTAAAATTGTCTGTGTTCCTGGAAAATTATTCTAAATACTGAATTTAGAGGCAAATTTTGCACACAAAAGTTGTTGCAAATCCATAGTTGAATTCAGAAAAATGTTTCAATTTTAAAATTTGTGAAAATTAGGTTTAACAATTGATTAAAATTTTCTGTGTTCCTGGAAAATTATTCGAAATACTGAATTTAGAGGAAAATTTTGCACACAAAAGTTGTTGCAAATCCATAGTTGAATTCAGAAAAATGTTTCAATTTTAAAATTTGTGAAAATTAGGTTTAACAATTGATTAAAATTTTCTGTGTTCCTGGAAAATTATTCTAAATACTGAATTTAGAGGAAAATTTTGCACACAAAAGTTGTTGCAAATCCATAGTTGAATTCAGAAAAATGTTTCAATTTTAAAATTTGTGAAAATTAGGTTTAACAATTGATTAAAATTTTCTGTGTTCCTGGAAAATTATTCTAAATACTGAATTTAGAGGAAAATTGTGCACACAAAAGTTGTTGCAAATCCATAGTTGAATTCAGAAAAATGTTTCAATTTTAAAATTTGTGAAAATTAGGTTTAACAATTGATGAAAATTTTCTGTGTTCCTGGAAAATTATTCGAAATACTGAATTTAGAGGAAAATTTTGCAGACGCATGTATTACGTCACATATGGTCCCCCCCAATTTTTCAAATTTCCTTTTTTTTGGGTAGCACCCAAGAGGAAACAGCTATGAAGGGCGGTCCGCCCCCCCTAGCTACGCCATTGGCTTCAGTGGCGTAGCCACTCAAAAAATAGTTTTTTTGCCATGCCGGGGGTAAAGTACTCACATTTTACCCCGATTTGCGGGGTAAAAGGGGCACTTTTTTACCCTGCGGGAGTAAAGTTAAAAAATAGGGGGGGAGCGGGAGAAAAAAACTTTTTTTTGCCCTAGGGCAATAAAGAAGTCACCAGATGACTGATAAAAAAGTCACTAGATGCTTTTTTTACTACCCTAAGTACTAAAAAGCCACGTGGTGAGACGTCAGGACGCGCGATTTTTTCGCCACATATCCTTCGTTTTTCCGCTTCATAAAAGCGGATATAACTTGTGGTAATCGCCGATGTCAATGTTTTTTTCAAGTTTAGTCACGGCCTTAATCATCGAATAGTGCGACCACAAGGTCGACGACTTCAACGTTTTAGCCTTTTCGTAAAAAAATGCCAAAAACACGTCTTCACTAAAATAATCTGCCAATTCTTTGTTCTTGCACCACTGCACAAAAGCGTCGTACTGCTTTTGGTAAACTTTTCGGGTCGGGGGTGAACGGCCCAAGTGACAAGGAATGTCCAAAAATAAAAATCTTTCGGTAGAAAGTTCAAAAAAGGGATAAGGTACAAAATAAGGTGCGGATATTTGAGGATTTTTAAGGATTAATACCGAAAATTTAGTAAAAACTATAACCCGTGGCCGGGATAGGTTGTCGGCCTCTTTTTCGCGTGGCTTGAAGAATTACTGACACGCCCCCAACTTTTAATTTCGAAAAATTTTGTGTTTATCACGGCCTTTTTGGCAATGTTTTGATGCGAATGTATAACTTTTGTCGGCGCGGAGGTGATCATAAAAAAAATCCGAAAAAAGGTTGAAAATAACAAAGATGCTGCGAGTTGAAATAGTAAGGTCGCTGATGCAACACCGGTCGTGTGTTCGATCGTTCGGCCGGTCCCTTGGAAATGGGGTGAAATTTTTTCGCTCCGATTTCAGATATTTTTTGAAATTCGGGTAGGTGGGGGTGTGATTAGTAGATATTAGTAATAAATATTCGCAAAAAAATGGAAAATAACCCGTGTATTGCCGAAAAAGTGAAAAAATTAAATTTTTAATTTTGGGGTAAAAAAACATAATAAACGTTGGCTTGGCCAGAACTGCGAGCATCAAAAAACCTACCCTCCGATGCTCCGCATCTCCGGGCGGTTTTTCGTGCTCCTAGCCGCTACGCGGCAGGGCTAAAGGAACTAGAAGGCGCCACCGATCAAGAAAACCGGAATTAAGGCAATCGGGATTCGAGAGACCCTCAAAATAGCATTAAAAAGTATAGTCGCGGTATGGGGCAGTAAACTATTACGTTTCACCCCCTAAAAATCGCCTAAAAACAAAAAATAATCGATGTTACATGTAAGAGTGACGAGCTGCATCTGCCGATCCGCAACCTTTACCTTTACCTGATATGTATTTGATGGAGCATCCCGGCATGGCCGGCCTTCTCCTTCATCTGAAAGAAGATCCGCAAATGGCTAAGTCTAAGACTAGTTCAAGTTGCGCGGACCGTCAACAAAATGAGTGAGATTCCGGTGAGATTCCACCCGCGCGTCAGTGATACATGGTAAAATGAACGATTTTCAAAGTCGATTTTCTCTATCAAAAGTTGGTTTATCCGCCCATAAAATTGTTACCAGTGACTTCTAAATACATTAAACTATCCGAAAGTCACCAAAAAATATTGAAATTCGATGATGCACCTTACGTACCCTTCCCAACTTTTCTACCAACGCAATCTTCGGCAATTTCTACGTTCTCGCTCATGGCACGTGTTGCTCTTTCTAAAGCACAAATGTAAATGAAATGAATCATTGGTAGAATCAGGGGTGCCATCTGCTATTTCCTAGTACTTTTTGGTAGTAGTTGGTAATATTACTAGTGCTACTTTGTGACACTGTCGACCACGTGCATTATTAAAAATATGCGTTAAATTTTTGCTTTAAGTTTCTAAATTGGCGAAGTTCCTACTTTACCTCCCGGAATTGCAAAAAACAGTATGTGCACGACGGGAGTAAAGTGAAAAAGTGTCACTTTGCTCCCTTGGTGCATAATCTACTATTTTTAAATTGCTTATAATAAAATATTTAATCTATATATTTTGTGACGTCACAATTTTTGAAACCCCCCCCCATTGTCACAAGGGTCCTCCTCCCTAGGAGCATGACGTAATTTATGGACGACCCCCATAAGCGATAAAGGAATGACCAGAATGGACATATCTAAATACTAATAATTTTTAATTGATAAAATAAAAATCAATTTGCTGGAAAGCGGATATGGACATTTTTAATGCAAATCTTGTGCAAAGTTTATCCTGGCAAAAACATTTGCATTGCCACTTTGAACGACAGTAAGGAAGAAGAATTTGTCTTAGGAAATGTACATTTTTGGGCATGCAAGGCGATCCATTTGCTACTGTGCTAAATCCTTTTATTTATAAATTTTGACGTTTCATACAAAATTTTTGATTTACAAAACACTATAAATAAATAATTGCATATTAAAGAATTTCCTACCTTGTAAATAACAAAAATTACACTAAAGACTTCATCTTTACGTCTTACAAACTATTCCTCATCATACGTTCCTGTGCATATTGCGAGGAGAATGCTTTTCCACGGTGGTTAAAGGTATAAAAAGATGGAATGTTGCAATAACTTTCCCAGGACTTACTGTTCAAATCTGCAGCTGCTTTAATTTCTTTAAAATCACCAGTGATGTACAAAACACCATACATTATTACGAACAAACTAACAACTCCTTGAATGATGATCTACAAAGTGATAGGATTAATGTGTAATATTTTAAGAATAAAAAGAAGCTTACGTCTAAAGGTAAACTGATAAACTCCAATTCGTTTAATCGTAAATAGGATCGATCTAGAAATGTATTATTAAAAATTTTAATTTTGAGGTTAAAATTTTTTACGTACGTTGGGCGGATGAATATGCGGCATGAAATAAGGACACGAATCCTGCCACCAGGATTAATCGGTGAAATATCGTCGCAGACATTATTAATTTCTTCAAAAAATTAAAATGTTACAAACACCACATTAACTATTTACAAATTTTCTGGCCGATAGATGGCAACGATCAGTCAACAGTATTGAATATATAGGGTCACGCAAAAACAATTTGCTTTTTTCAAATAGAAACCGCTTTGGTAGGTCCGTTTTTGAAATTGTTTGAGGATAAAGGGTTCCTGGTGTTGTTTTAAAACATTGGGAACTTTTAAAATTTTATTAAAAAAATAAACGAATCCTAAAATTATAAAAACTTAACATTCACAAGTTTTTGTTAAAATATTTTGGCACCACAGGATAAATGAAAATTATGAGCTTATTTATATTTCCTTGAAGAATTATGCCTGTCTTTTGATTTGGATCGATCACTCCTTTTGTGTTTAGAATGTTTAT
The DNA here is from genome assembly GCA_932274525.1 of Podabrus alpinus. NCBI lineage: Eukaryota > Metazoa > Arthropoda > Insecta > Coleoptera > Cantharidae > Podabrus > Podabrus alpinus. The sequence goes on from OW026451.1 coordinate 6,159,752, forward strand.
GGCGTTCTGTACTTTTACTTCTTGATCTTATCGATCTTGTACTTCCATTTCGTTCACTCCTGCTCGACTTTCGGGATCTCCTCGAATCTGTACTTCTACTTCTGCTCCGTTTTGATTTACGTTTATAATTTGAACTGTAATTTAGATCTCTTTCAGGCGATTCTGACCATCTCCAATTTCGAGCGTCATATTCTTCACTAAAATTTAGAAAACTGTAAAATTGTGTTGGTAATTATAATATAGAAGGTTTACTTTTCGTGTTGTTTTGGTGGTGTCCTATGGAGATCTTGATCGGCGTTGCAAAATAAGTTTTGTGGATTTTTAAAAACGTGCAAAAAATTGCATGAACTTCCTTTAGGACACTTTTGTTTTGCAAACAAACCTAAAATAGGAAGTGTTAAATTTATTAATCAAATCAAACAGGATGTAACAAACCACAAATAGCAGACTTCCATGACTCGATATTACAAAATTCTAAATGCAACTGCCTGCCTCCGTACCAACGACCGTAAAAAGTCTGATAGCTCTTCACAGCTTCTCTGTAACTGCTGTATTCCACGTAAACGTTCCCTCTCAGGTGAACTTCCCGATTACAACAAACTTTAAATTGTCTGATACAACCAAACTTTTCCATTTCCGACATAACATCATAAAAAAATTCCTTAAAATGATCGTAAGTCTCTCGACTTTCGAATTCTAAATTAAAATCGTTACCATATTCACTCTCAGTTTGACTCAAGCTGTAATGAGAATAGAAATTGGGCAATAATAAAACCCGACTAATTCCAGGCCTAATGTGATTTCTTGAGCAAGCATCTTTGAAATGACAGCCCCCAGTTTTTTGAAAAAATGGGCAAACCGGTTTGTTAGGGTTCGTCTCAAAGGTGGTCTTCATTCCCTCGGGAACATTTCCATCATTTTCTATAAAATCGAGAATCTGCTGCTGCAATTCCTCTTGCTGTTTCCTCCTATCTTCAGCCTCTTTCTCATTCCTTTCTTTTATATCTCTGAGTTTCTGTTGTTCTTGTTCCCATTCTGCTTTAATACGTGCAGTTTGCTTGGCTCTTTCTTCTCGTGCAACTTTTAGTTTCACTTGCAATGCTTGCCATTTAATTTGAGCTTCTTCCTCAGCTTTCAGCCACTTCTCTTCGGCTTCACATGCCAGCCTCTGCTCTTCTAAAAGCTGAAACTCTTCCGCTTTTTGTTGTTCCTCTAACCATAATCTGTAACTAGGGGATCGTTCCCGCACAAGTCTTTCTGTTGGAAGATAAAATTAAAAACAGGACGAAATAAATAAGACGATTAGTACCTCTTTCTTCATGTTCGTGTCGTTCTTGTGCTAACGCTTGTCGAATTCGTTGTCGCCTAGATTTTTTAACTATTTTTCTCCATTCTTTATGTCTAGATAAATAATTAAGAAAACATAACCTCACCAATTATAACATACTTACTTCATATATTTTGATAGTTAAATTGTTTATTAAGAAAAGGATACCTACTTCCCCATAAATGTTCTAATTGCCAGTGAAAACTGGAAAAATTTTAAATTTTGATGGATTATGCACTGCAATGTGAAATAGAATTTACATTAATTTCATGAGATCTAATTTTATAAAAATAAATTGTTAGGATTACACTCGACATAACATTATTTCATTATCCTTTTTAACTTTTACAATTTTTACATTTATTACTACCAACTAACCGCCAATAAATGTGACAGCAAAGTGTCAAGCGACAGCCGACAGCGAAGCTGCGTTGCCAGGTTTTTTTGACTATCACCATTGATTATATATTTTTAACAAGATGTGCAACTTTATCAGAAATAAATAATTATTTGTTTTTTGTGCGTCTTGGGACATTTTCGGTTTCCCCCTGTGTGTGCTCGTTGAGTGTTGAAAATGTATGACTAGCACAGAAGACCTACAGCTTAACGTGGATTCCAAACCACGGAATATCCGATCAGGGAAGTATTTAGCCATACATGTTAACCTGCGGCCAGCAGATAAACATTTAGGAAATGAAAAAATAAAGTATTTAATTTACGTTATTCCGAAAAATAGATGGCGTTACTCTATTTATTGACTTTTAAGAAAACAGGGTTAATAAAAATTGTATTTTAAAATTTCTCATTTTTGTTTAGATGCAGCCCTGACAATATAAGTAAGGGTACGTTTATGTTGGAGCTGCGATAAACGATAAGAGCAGCGATGAGAGCAGCGATAAGAGCAGCGATAAGAGCAGCGACAAGAGCAGCGCAAAATTCATTTCTATGATATGCAGTTTATAGTGGAGCTTCGACAATAGGCGTTTATGTTGGAGCTGCGATAAACGATAAGAGCAGCGATGAGAGCAGCGACAAGAGCAGCGCAAAATTCATTTCTATGATATGCAGTTTATAGTGGAGCTTCGACAATAGCGACGATCTCTGCTTTGTAGGTGATGTTTCATTTATTATCTAAATCAAACCAATTAATTAAAAATATTTTGTTTAAAAATGAGTGATTCTGAAGAAGAAATACTTTTAACTTCAAATGCCGTAAAGTATTATATTGTTGAAAGTGCTAATAAAAAGCGCAAATGCTCTGCGCACCCTAGAAATACCCAAAGGTACATGTTTGGAGAATATCATCATCTTTGCAAACAATTAAGGCAACACCCTGCAAAATTTATGGAATATATGAGAATGAGAATAGATACCTTTGATTACATACTTTCGCACATCTCTGATGGGATTGAAAAAAGATGGAGAAATTGTCATAGTAGACCAATTTTATCCGAAAAGCGGCTAATGACACCTGATAAAAGCAAAGAAAATAGGCAGTACAATTAGCGCCGCTCTTATCGTTGCTCGGCTGCCAAGCGTGTCTCAACGCATCGCTCCAATATAAACACCTGCATATAAAATAATGACATCATTTTCTTTGCTTCGCTAGTATCGTCGCTCTTATCGTTTATCGCAGCTCCAACATAAACATACCCTACTCGTTGCTCTGCTGCCAAGCGTTGCTCAAAGCTTCGCTCCAATATAAACACCTGCATATAAAATAATGACATCATTTTCTTTGCTTCGCTAGTATCGTCGCTCTTATCGTTTATCGCAGCTCCAACATAAACGTACCCTTAGTATTAAAGCTGTAGGATCGAGTAACCTAAAGTTGACCACCCCAAATAAAATTAAAAATTTCCTATTGCAAAGAGGAAGGTTTATATAGTATACTGTTAAAATTTTACATGTGAAAGTATTATCAAAATTTTGAATAAATCGATTTTGAAGTTAGCAAATTTAACATGTAAAAGCCGACCTTTTTTCATTTTTTCATTTTTCTGTATGATTTTTAGAGCATCCCGACTTTGTCGGCCTTCTCTTGATCTCAACGGGCAGTTGACGATGGGGTTCGTTTAATCTTTTCGATCAAACTTGGGAGCGTAGCTCCGGAATTCTGCACGTAGGGCAAATCTCAGTGGTTTTGTTCAGGAGAGGTAGGGAGGAATAGGTTTACTTCATCATAAGATTTTGTCGGAATTGTTTCACGTTATTCACACGCGGTATTGTCTGAATTGTTTTTTGCGCATTTTCACACGCGGTATTGTCTGAATTTCGCACTTTGGTTCGTTTGCGGGTTTGTTTTAATTGTTTTGAATTGTTTTTTACGCGAAATCACTCGCGGAGGTCCGTGACCGGGGCGTTCAACTGTAATTAGTTTGTAGTGGCGCGCGCTTTGACCGAGTTGGTGACGCTGGTGAGGATGTTCTCTTGAACATCTGTGCTAATATTTGCCTCCCTCAGGGCAGTGATAATGGCATTCGTCATTATTGAAATGACCTCCGAGATGGTCAAGGTTTCAATGTTTCTGGATTGGTCCGGTTCGCTGACAGTTTGTTGCTGCGTCTGTAGTGGTTGACTTGTGGTGCTACGGAGAGCATTTCTTGCAGAAGGATCGGCGATGTATTTTTCGATCAATTGTCTGGCTGATAATTGTTGTTTTGGTTTAGGGTGGGAGGGACACCCTTTATAATTTGCGGTGTGTGCGCCACCACAATTGGCGCAAGTCGCAGGTTCGCTGCGAGGTTTTGTACAGACATCGGTCAAGTGGTCACCAGCGCACTTTACGCACTTCGGTTTAGCATGGCAGTTCCTCCGCACATGCCCGAAGTCTTGGCACCGGTGACATTGACTGATGCCTGTATTTTTCTTCTTTGGCGTTTCAACTGTGACATTAATGCCCAGTATGGTCTCGGCTTTGTAGATTGAAGCACATAATGGCGTCCTTTCAAGGGTGACCAAGAATAACGGCATGGGGTGCTTGTCACGTCCGTGGAGCATCTGATGGACGGAATGGATGGTAAAATCGCGCTCTTCGAGATGCTCCTTGATTTCACTGCATTTGAGCGTTTTGTGCAGCCCGCGGATGACAACTTTCAATGGTTTGTCTTTTGGAAGTGAGTACGAGTGCGACGGGATGCCCTCGGCTTCCAAAAGATGTGACAGCGCGCGGTAGTCCAGTTCAGATTTAGGGTGAATCGATGTTCCGTTTGCCACCGTTTTGATTTTATTATAATTGATTTGTTTTTCTTTAATTAAATTGAAAATATGTGACCAATTGTTGTTAGCTCGAACAACAATTGGTGGCACTTTGCTCGGTCGTACTGGATGTACGTGAGTCGGGTTGATCGGTGGAGCCGGCCGCGGTTGTGTTACCGGGGCGATCGCACTTGCTTTCGCGGGGTTTGCGTTGCCAACTTTCGGAGGGGAGGAGCTAGTGTTTACAACTGGGAGGGCGGAGCCTGGAATAACATGCGAGGATTCGGAGTGGGAAACCACTGCACTAACCTTAACCCTTCGCTGCTTCTTCGTTTCAGCTTGTTTCTGCTTCCAGTCGTATTCTTCTTCGGAGTCACTACCCAAATCTTCAAGTTGACAAAAAAAGCCGACCGACGCGCGGGAATCTCATATGAGATTCCGCGCGTCGAGTTCTGTTGACGGTACGTGTGGAATTATTAGGGGTGCGCGATTATGAAATTTCATAATCGATTATCGATTATAAAAAATAATCGATTTTTTTCATAATCGAGTTCATAATCGATTATGAACTCATAACTCGATTATGAGTAGGGTGCGCATGCGCATATAATCGATTAATCGATCACCATAATTCGAATAATCGATTATTTCGGTCGTTCTAATTGCTGTTGGGGTTGGGATTACGTTTAAGTTTAAAAAGTTGTATTTATTAAAACAAGATATTATGCTTATAATATAGAATAAACCTGTTACCAATAAAAAATAAAGTATTCTATAATCGATTATTTTCCACAATCGATTATTTTCAAAATCGATTATTTTCATAATCGATTATTTCCACAATCGATTATTTTCACAATCGATTATTTCTATAATCGATTAATCGATTATTATAAATTATCATAATCGATTATTTCTATAATCGATTATTCGAATTACGGTGATCGATTAATCGATTATATGCGCACCCCTAACCCTAACACTTTTTATTCATCAGATGCTGCTCGCACGTCCTACAGGTAACATGACTCGAATCCCGGTTTTCTTGAAGGATGGCGCCTTCAAGTATGTTTAGCTTTTGCCGCGTAGCGGCCAGGCGATGAAAATCCCTCCGGAGCTCCGGAGGAGCGCAGGCTTAGGTTTTTCGATGCCCACAGCCGGACGAGTCTCGAATCCAAACCACAAAATTTCAAATTGGTTTTTTTTCAAAATTTTGACTATACTTTCACATATAAAATTTTTACAGTATACTATATAAACCTTCCTCTTTGCTATAGGAAATTTTTAATTTTATTTGGGGTGGTCAACTTTAGGTAACTCCCACCAAGCTGTAAATACCAATCACAATTTGGTAAAAAGCACAATGTACCTACATGATTAGAAAATCAAGTTGAGTTTAGTTAAGTCTTTTGGAACGGAAGTCCTTGTAAGCATTTGCAAATTGAAACCAAAGTAAAATGCCAAAATATGTTATTTTAAATAGGGTCCCACTAGAAGTTTCCCAAAAATGCTTATTGTTTTTAAATAGCAAATCGACTTTAACAATAAGACGTGTGTCAAGATCGTGGAGCAATATTTTAAATTGTGAATATTTCTGGAAAGAAAAATGTAAAATTCCAGATATAATAAGACAGAATGAAATGGACAGTTCCAACAACTTTACGGATAATTCCAACATTTCATTATATATCATAAGTCAAACTAATTTTATTTTAAATCAATTTTCTGAATTAAATTTTTGAATGTGGAACTTTAAAATTTTTCGGCAAAGGTAGAAAGTTGCACATCTAACATACAATTGAAGAATCCAGTAATTAGAGTTACTGGGTTCTTCGATTGTACGTTACATATCCTGGTCACATTTATTAGCGGTTAGTCGCTAAAGCTTTAAGAAACATCACCAACTCATCACTTTATTTTTTTCCTGATGAGAAGTTCAGCTAGTTTTGAATATCAAGAATAATAATTATTATTAATTACTTGCAAACAAATAAGAAATAAAATAAAGATTAAATAAAAAAATTAAATATGACTAGTGATGGGACTATCGAATAAAAACTATCCTATTATTCGATAGTTAGTCTTCATTTTAACTATCGAGAGTCAGAGCTGTAGCAAGGGTGAGGCGACTGAGGCCTTTGCCCCAGGCGCCATCGGAATGGGGGCGCTAAACCTTGACAAAACCCAATGAACAATAATTTAAAATTTTCAAAAAGATAAGAATCTTTTGGGGGCTGCACATATTATATTCAAATTTGACTGAATTCGAAAATTTGACCACGATTTTATTTGCACCATCGCCTAAAATTCCCTGTCGGCCTTTTTTACCGCAAGTGCGGTTTTTAATCCTCTACAGTAGTTTTGAGTCTATAACTCGCTTACTTTCATTTTTAGTGAAAATTATCATCAAATCAAAATTGAAGAGTACAAAATTCTCTAGAAAACTTCTCATACTAAGTATTTATGAAATAAAAAGAAAATCCAGAGAAAACAATTGAAAAAGGTTTTGAATAATAATTCTTATTTTGAATAAAAATTTCGTACATTTAAACTTCACCATCGATGGTGAACAAAACGAAACGAGGTTTCAGAATTTACTTCAGATCTAAAGGAAATCCTGAAACTTTGATTTGTAGGGAAATTTCTCCTCTTCAATTTTGGTCCAATGATAACACAGGGAATTTTAGGAAAGTTGATTCCATCCCCCGCGTTCTTTTTCATTTCCCTTTAACTGACTGGGTAACCGGTAAAAATATCACGTTATCATCGCTACAGTTATTCAAATACATATATTTAAATTGAATAGAAAAATTCCTACCGATAAAAATACTCTCCATATTCAGGGGGGGGGGTTATTGCGTTACGTTACGATGGAAGCGGTGATTCTGACATACTATGTGTATTTTATATAAGATCTTCAGAAGTTCCCAATGATAATCGATATTATATGACCGGGGGGTCTGGGGGGTATGGAATACCCTCCAGGTACACTTGCCATTATTCAGAACCATCAAAATTTATTATTTTTCGTTGAATATTTTAAGAAATAATATAAGTATCCATTTGTTTTCATTACTCTAATCCGGCACCGTAGCAAGGGTGATCGCAATGGGGGCGCTAAACCTCGACAAAACCCAATAAGTAATAGTTTAAAATTTCAAAAATGATAAGAATCTTTTGGGAGAGGGGGGCATACGAATTCAAATTTGTCTCAGGCACCAGGAGAGCTTGCTACGGTGCTGTCGATAGTTACTAAAAAATTCGAATAACTTTTTTAGTTACTAAAACTGTTCGAATAACTTTTTAGTTAATTGGAGTAATTCAATATATTTTATTAGATAATTTTTATTTGCTTTGGTGTTTAATTAGTACTAACTATCGTAAAACAAAAAATAATCTTCAAACTTGTAAAAAAGGCGGGCCAGCGCAAAAATACGTTTTTCGTGAAATTAAAAAAATTACAACAATATAAAATTTTCTATATCACTTTAGTCATTCATTTTACATCAATATCAAAAAATCTACATAATTATTTTATATTCCTTAAGTGATCTATAAACACTAAATAAGTCACGAGTTGAGCAATGTTTTCTTTTTTTTATATTTCGTCGATTTCTTTTATGAGAGATTTGACCGTTTTTCTTCTGGAGTTGTGTATTACGATCTGGTTAAATGGATCTCTGATGCGTCCATGTAATCTATAAACATGGTCGAAATTAGTTACGGTTATTTTCTTGTATTTCTTCATTTCATTTTCCACGTCTATAGACTCGGTACACTCAATTCTTCCGTCTGAGATAATCAGTCCACCATGTGGATCGATTTCATCAGATTTAAATGGTCCATAAGAAATACTGCAAAAATAATTAATATAAGTCATATATAGGTATCCCTTCGGGAAGTAAAAAAGGATTTTTACAATTTAGTTCTAGAAGGTGCTTTAGACATTTTTTGATTATGCAAAACGAATGGAACAAGAAAAGGCAAAATTAGGTTGCATAAATGAGTTTAAATCTACATTCTGGAAGAGGAAGTGGTAATAAATTGAACTGAAATAATGAAAGTTGGAAAAGAGTAACTTACTTCTCATTAATTAATGGCAGCCATCGATTGAGCACTGCGGCTATTTTTCTGGCATATTCGCGGTTGTCTGCAATTAAATGAACATGAATTGATACTAAATTAACAGAGATATCCACTGTTCGATTATTTTAAAGACTAATTGCCAAATTTACTCTCCTGGATATTTTTTATTTTGATATATTTTATCTTTCAAGCTAAATATATTATATCATATATATTTTTATCAATGCCCCAAGCTGCTTGTACAAAAACTTACTTCAAAAGAACTTTTATCGGCAAAATGTGCACCCTATCTAATCTTCAATTATAAATTTTTAAATATTTCATATGCAAGATTCGAAGCCAGGTTGGTTGCTTTATAAAAAATATCGAAAAACGTTTTTCCCAAAACTTATGAAACAAAACCAATCAAAATTCAAAGCAGTGCCCCTGTCATTTTTTTAAAAATACATCGATATCCTTTTAATTTTCGTATTATTTTTTAAATCTAAAATCTCTAAAACTAATCCATCAAATTATTGGATAATGATAAAAACGGATAACTGACTACATAAGTATTTGCTTCCAATCCTTTCTCAGTTTCAGATTTTACCAGTAATCCTGAGGTTTTCATTTTTAAGAAACAGTTAAAAAATCTGAAAGTATCCTGGCAATATGTACGTTTTTATTTGTATAAGTTTAATGTAAAAGTGTTAAGAATTATTTTACCTTTTATCGCCTCGACCAAAGGTGTGAAAACCATTCTTTACACCAAATTCTTTTTTACCAGTTTCCAAAAACAATCAATTTCTTCGCACTCGTAAAAATTTCCAAAGTTTATATTATGTCGAGACACAACAAACTAATTCTTCTAAATTTCAAAAATCGAACCAACGTCTTAAAAAACTTTACACAATAGTAAGAAGACACTAGAACCTCTATATAATATGCAATAATTCGCTTTTATTTAAATAATTTAGTTTCTTAACACTAATCGTTAACCATACAACAAACGGACACATGCAAATTTTTGATAAACATTATTTTCTCAAAACGTGAAACGAAAAATAATTACTTATCATTCGTACATCATGTACGCAAATACAAATAATATTCAATTATTATTATATTAAAATTTAACCCAAAAGCAATTAAAAATATAGGTGAAAAGGGATAATCTTAATAATATGACTGCAATATATGATGTGTATGAATAAACTATAATAAAAAAAAAAATTAAAAGATCTCTATGTTTGCTTTAATTTATTAGCATTGTTTTAATTATTATCTTGATTTTCTTCATGATTAACAATTATTTTTTCTTTTTTTAAGTTCTTATTCTATCCTCAATTAGTAACTATTATAAGCAAAAAGCTAAAATAATACATCACGTCGGCCATAAACGAACGTCTAATAAACACGAGATTATTATTATGAAAGGAGATTTTAACAGTAGAGTTGGAAGACGAAGAAATGAGTATAGAGTGGGCATCTACGGAGAAAATCGTATAAATAATAATGGCGATAAACTATTGGACATATGTGACCAGCGCCGTAGCAAGTTCTTCTGGTGCCTGAGGCAAATTTGAATATATGCGCCCCCCCTCCCAAAAGATTCTTATCATTTTGAAAATTTTAAACTATTATTTATTGAGTTTTGACGAGGTTTAGCGCCCCCATTGCGATCACCCTTGCTACGGTGCCGTCTTAGAGTAATGAAAACAAATGGATGGTTATCAGGAACTCATTTCAGCTGCCGGGACCGGGGGGTCTGGGGGTATGGAATACCCCACAGGTACACTTAATTTATTGCGATTGAAAAATTTTCACTTTTACGTCCCTCGGTATTAAGAAGAACGGTACTGGGATAGTTATGAAAAATATCACCTGCTGCCCCCCCCTCCCGGATTACAAACGAAAATTGCAAAATATTTGATGGTTCTGAATTGTTAAATGCCTTTCCTAATACCTATGTTAAATGCCTTTTCTAATACCTATGTTAAGTGCCTTTTCTAATACCTTTGTTAATTGCTTTTTCTAATACCTTTGTTATTTGCTTTTTCTACTACCTTTGTTAATTGCTTTTTCTAATACCTCAATGGGGTCCTGCATTTTTCTTTATCTTCTTAAGTACAGGGACCATTATACATGTACTTTAGTGTCTAAGCAATAAGCCTGTTTTTATTATACGCAATTTATTATTTAATTAGTTTAGGGGTTCCTAGAATGCTCCCATTCAAATAGTAACACTTGTGCCTTTATTCGGCAATTCTAGGAAACCCTCTCGTTTTTTTTACTCTTAATATTTTCTTAAAATAAGTTAACCTGCGCAGCATCCAGTGAATATTAAATCAGTTAATTTTGTGAGCCGAAACTGGAAGGGTATTCTATACCCCCCAGAGGCCCCCCGGTCATGTAATATCGATTTTTGTCGTTGGGAACTTCTGAAGATCTTATAATATAAAATATGCATAATATGTCAGAATCACCGTTTCCATCATGGTAACGTAACGCAATAACCCCCCGCTCCCTGAATATGGAGATTATTTTTATCGGTAGGAATTTTTCTTTTCAATTTAAATATATTTGAATAACTGTCGAGATGATAACGTGATATTTTTACCGGTTACCAGGTCAGTTAAAGGGAAATGAAGAAGAACGCGGGGGATGGAATCAACTTTCCTAAAATCCCCTGTGTTATCATTGGACCGAAATTGAAGAGGAGAAAATTCCTTATAAAACAAGGTTTCAGGATTTACTTTAGATCTGAAGTAAATCCTGAAACCTTGTTTTGTTTAGTTCACCATCGATGAAGTTAAAGTGTACGAAATTGTTATTCAGATTAAGAATTATTCAAAACCTTTTTCAATTGTTTTCTCTGGATTAGATAATTTTGTACTCTTCAATTTTGATTTAATGATAATTTTCACAAAAAATGAAAGTAAGCAAGTTATAATAGACGAAAAAATACTGTAGAGGATTAAAATCCCCACTCGTGGAAAAGGCCGACAGGGAATTTTAGGTGATGTTGCAAATAAAATCGTGGTCAAATTTGAATATATGCGCAGTGAAAATTTTAAAGTGTTATTTATTGGGTTTTGTCAAGGTTTAGCGCCCCCATTGCGATGGCGCCTGAGGCAAAAACCTCAGTCGCCTCACCCTTGCTACGGCTCTGCATACAAGGAGTAGAAAGAAATAAATACCCGGGTGTCACATTGAACAAAAAAGGAAATAATGAAGAAATCGCTGGCAGAATAAACAAAGGTCGAGGTATAACAAGATCCATCATTTGGGCAACTCCATTCTCCACTTTGCCCAGAGTGAAATTTATCTCTTTAACTATCTTCGATTGTTTTTAAGATAAGTTCTAATCTATTCAAGTTTCGTTCTAAATTTTTTCTACATAAGTGTTTATTATCTTTAAATGGAGATTAAAATATATTTTGATGTACATTCTTCAAAACTAAATTTGAAATAATCGAACTAAAGTGGGTTGTTATTATAAGCGAACAATATACTCGTATAATTAAAAAATTAGTAAGTTGTGTTTGAAATAAATAAATTCGATTCTGTACATCGAAGGTAATATGAACTTTAATGGAGTTAACAGGTATTAATGACAATTATTATTAGTAAAAGTAATTAATTTTGTACTTAAGTGCTAAATAATAAAATTGTTTTATGTACATCACGCACTTTTTTTTACTATAATAATACTTTAATCTCAGTTGCAGAAGCATCAACTTTATTTAAGGAAAATGTACCACCACAATCGATTATAAAATTCCAGATCTACAAAAAGAGATGGATAATTTTATTACTTTATTGCCTTTTCGTAGTATTATCTGCAGTTCAATGGATCCAATATTCCGTTATTGCCGATGTGGTGGTAAAATATTACCACGTACCTACCGTAGCCGTTGATTGGAGTTCTATGATATATTTAATTTTATACATCCCCTGCAGTTTTCCAGGCAATTACATTTTGGATAAATTGGTAATCTGAGGTACCTAATTCAATTATTACAATCTGTAAACTAATTTTTCTAATTAGGGTTTGAGAACCTCCATTCTCATTGGTGTAATAGGAAGTTGTATTGGTACATGGGTAAAAGTTTTATCAGTAGATCCAAACAGATATTGGGTTGTTATATTTGGTCAAGGCATCGTGTCCATATTTCAAGTTTTAGCACTTCCAGTGCCTCCAAAGTTAGCAGCCACTTGGTTTCCAGAAAAGGAAGTTTCATTGGCTTGCAGTATTGGCATCATTTCGTTACAGGAAAGTTGGTGTAGAAATTATTGCTCAAATTAATCGAACTACATAATATTACAGATTGGAATTGCTTTAGGATTTATAATTCCTCCGCTACTAATACAGCCAGAAAGTGTTGAACAAATTGAAAAAGGATTATACATTGTGTCATACTCTTACGCAATCTCCATAACAGTTTTAATTCCATTAGTGTACTTTTGTAAGTAAACGAAATTTTAATTCGTAATTTTCTAATAAATTGATTCATGATTCAACATAATATAACATGGTAACCTAACTATTTCTTTTTAATTTTTGCATATTTTGATGATGCACCACCAACTCTTCCATCAATCGCTCAGTTAAAAATTCAGCAAAATGGAAAACCAGCTTTCAATTACAAAAAATCTTTAAAAACGCTCTTTTCAAACAAATCGTTTATGTCATTGGTTATCATATTCGGAGTTAACATAGGCACGGTAGTTGCTATAAGTATTTTACTGAACCAAATAATTTTACTTCATTTTCCTGTAAGTAGGTTATTATTTCACTATCGATCCATTACAAAAAATAGTAAATTTTAGTTTGCACAAAAAGATATTGGAATTCTCGGTTTACTAATGATGTTTTCAGGCGTATTAGGATCCTACCTAAGTGGATATGTGCTAGGCAAAACGGGAAAATATAAGTAAGTTTTTCAGTTCAGTAAAACTGTTAGTTTTAACTATGTAATGCTTTATTGTTTTAGACAAGTTACCATAGCTGCGGTGTTACTGACGTTAATTTTTCTATCAATGTTTTTCTTTCTCATATGCGAAAGCTTGATCCTTCTTTATATTTTTGGAGTATGTCTTAGGTACGAGACCAATATGATAATTTTGCTTGATAATATTCACTAGTGAATCAAATGCATTTTTCTCATTATAAACTTTGTTTTAGTTTCCTTTCCAATAGCATCTATTGTATTGGATTTGAGTTAGGAGTGGAATTGACATACCCAGAGCCAGAAGGTTCATCATCCAGATTACTTGCTTTATCGACACAAACATTTGGTGTTCTTATTACTTACACGACTTACACCTATTCGTATTTACTTAACAATGTTAGCGAGTCAGCTGCAAGCTGGTATTGTTTAGTCGTAGTTTTTATTGGAGATTGTTTACTACTTCTTATTACATTTGATTTGAAGCGCCAGTCCGTTTCCGAAAAAAAGAGAATTTTAAGATAAAATGCGATCAAAATATTTCTGTTGCTAGGATGGAGAGTTAAGATATAAAATAGTTGTGTAATTATTAACCATGCTGATATTAATTTATGCATATTAAAAGCCATAGATTTCAATGTAATTTTACATTAGTTATAAAACATTGGTTATTAATTTTTTACACTTTTGACAAACCCGAAAGGTGGATTCTAGACAATAAAGGATAATTATCTAAGTTTTACACTAAGCATTTTCTTTTTAAATATGATATTATAAAACGAGAGTATCTGCTTCCCGTGAGTCAATTTTGAAGTTAGAGATACCTTGAATTTGCACAATGTTAGAATGGCAATAGCCTATCTAAAACTATAAAAATCTCCAAAATTGAAAATTTGCAGTTACTACAGTTTTTTGAATATACAATTTTAATATTATTTTAGCTATGCTGCAAGGTTGCGCATCTAACATACAATTGAAGAATCCATTAACTAGAGTAACTATAGAGTTACTGGGTTCTTTGATTGTACGTCAGATATCTTTATCAAATTTATTAGCTGTTATTCGCTAAAGCTTTAAGAAACATCACCAAATCATCACTTCATTTTTCACTACAGGCCTCAGAACAGAAAAAGCCCAATGCAGATCTTGATAAAGGTTATGGCCGTATAAGCGATGATCATGCGATTCAATTGGAAAGGCTGGAGGAAATTTTGCGATCGTGCCAGATCGTAAGGATTCTCTCTATGCTACTACTATACCGTGGCGGTTTTAGCGAACTCGCAGGTTAGGCCTGGCCTACCCAAAAAATGTGAACAAAAATAATATTTCGTCTGCTTACTGGTAAAACCAAGTAACTGACATAACCATAGTTTTGAGATAATAGCGTTTGAAAGTTTGACGTTTAATAACTAAGCAGTATTAATATGTATTGTGTTGTAATTTATTTCTAAGAAGGATTATAGTTTTAGCAATGTCATAACACTTTAAATTAATGTGTAAGATAATAAATAAATAGTGAAAATCCCGATAATTTAAGAAAAGGGAGGTAGTTATCATGTTCTGCCTGTAAAAATTAAAATATCTATTTCTGCCCAATAATTAGATTTATCATAATAATAGTCATAACAAGACAACTGTTTTATGAAAGTATTTGCATATACAGCATTTTGGCATGGAGAAAACAGATAAAAATAGATTTTATGAGTAAATTTCAAGTTTTTGTTGAAGTTATTTGGTTTTGCCTGTAGGCTTTCTAGAAAATCTAACAGTTTAAAGAAAGTAATAATTAATACTTTTAGTCTTACCACAACTATTAATTTGCCAGTAGTCTAATAAAATGTATTTTATTGTATTTTTATTAATAAAATTAACTCATAAAAGTTACAATAGTAAAAATAATATTAAAAATCTTCGTCCGATTCTTCATCCTGAGCAGGCTCTGGTAAGCGATCCACAACGTCGACAGTTCTCAAGCTCCGATACCAGCCATGAAACTCTTCTGGGATGACACCCTTGTCGCAAAGATTCAAAAGGTCTTTTTTCTTTGCCAAGCTAATTGGTAACGATTCCTGATAAAGCTGTTTGAATTCATCAGGCTGCGAATCCAACGTTGACGCCTTGTTTCTTCTGGTCCGTTTTCGTGTTTGAGTGGTTTGAACATTGAAATGTCGAAAATCTTCGGACATGTCGTAGTTAACGAAGATTTTATTCGTTTCTCCTTTATGTATTTCAATCTTTTAATTTTTAACCACATCAATTGCTTCCCATCACTATCTTTCACAGGGTTATTTATTAACTTCTTTGATAAATCTTTCAAATCATAGAACTCATTGTATTTGAATTCTTTGGTTTTGTACGCCTCTTTGCGTACTTTTTTTCCATCTATAACAACGTTTTTCGGAGCCCTCGCGCGTTGAAAAATTGATTTATAATCTGGCATACAATAAACAGAAGAAGCTTTCTTAGCAGATTCGATGCTGCTATGCATAGAATCTACTTCCATGTAGATTCTATGTTCTATTTCTTGTTTACCTTCTACTTCCAACCTAGCATATTTAGAACACACTAATACACATTGATCTTTCTTCGGTACGAAGAAGTTTAGATTATATTCGGTTGAAAATATTCTTCGATACGTTATTTCGGATACTGGTTCAATTTTGTCTCTTTTGCAATCTTCCTTATAAAGATCATGCATTTTCTTAATGGAAAGGGACGTGTCTAAGTACTTTCGTTTTGATGTCTGTCTTACAGTACAGCTCAAAAAGATAAGTACACTTTATATTATTTAACAGTTTTCAAAATTTTAAACAATAAACTCTTTTTCAATCGATTATTTTAAAAGAAATCAAGTAATATAATTTATTTGCATCAAGTATAAAAAAAAAAAAATTCAAAAAATGTTATTGTGTTGGCTAAATTCTGGTTTCTTACAAAAATCCACCTTTTGCTTTCATAACAGCTCGGCACAAACGAGGCATTCTTTGGGTGAGTTTATGCAAAGTTTCAGATTGAATTGCATTCCAAGCATCTTGCAAGACTTGCCATAAATTGGTTTGTGAATTTGGGCCCTTTAGTCGAACCTTCCGATCCAGATCCTCACACAATAGCTCTATAGGATTCAAATCCGGAAACGGATTGCCAATCCATATAATTTAACACTCTTCGTTTTTCATTTTCGCTCAAATAGTCTCTGGACAACTTTGATGAGTGCTTGGGATCATTTCCTTCTTGAAAAATAAAACCTCTCCCAATTAAACGTCGACCTGATGGCAGCACATTGTTTTCCAATATTTGTTTATAACCTCCGTTTTTCAAAATTCCTTCTATTTTAATAATATATCCGACACAATTCTTGCCAAAACATCCCCAAATCATAACGGACCCTTCGCCGTTATTCACCATTGGGACAATACATTCATCCAAAGCACGTTCTCCCTTGAGCTTTCTCACAAAAACTCGTCGATAAGGACCGAAGATTTGAAACTTCGACCCATCCGAGCAAACAACCTTTTTCCATTGACTAATTGACTACATTTAATGTTTTTTAGCACAAGCTAGTCTCTTCACTATGTTTTGAGGTCTTAACAAAAGTTTCCGCATAGCAATTCTTCAATTGACCAGCTGTTTGCAACTTTCATTTTACCATCGACAAACTGAAATTATTTGTACGAGTTTCGTTGATTTCAGCGGTAAGTTGAGGTGCCGTCATTCTCCAATTTCGAATGCTACGCCTTACAATTAATTTATCTTTACGTTTTTGAAGTTTTTGGCAACAATTGCCTCGGAGATATTATTAAAATAGAAGGAATTTTGAAAAAGAAGGTTATAAACCAATAATGGAAAACAATGTGCTCCCATCAGGTCGACGTTTAATTGGGAGAGGTTTTATTTTTCAAGAAGAAAATGATCCCAAACACTCATCGAAGTTGTCCAGAGACTATTTGAGCGAAAATGAAAAACGAAGAGTGCTTAATTATATGGATTGGCCATCCGTTTCCGGATTTGAATCCTATAGAGCTATTATGGGAGGAACTGGATCGGAACGTTCAACTAAAGTGCCCAAAATCACAAACCCATTTATGGCAAGTCTTGCAAAATGCTTGGAATGCAATTCAATTTGAAACTTTGCATAAACTCACCCAAAGAATGCCTCGATTGTGCCGAGCTGTTATAAAAGCAAAAGATGGATTTTTGTAAGAAACCAGAATTTAGCCAACATAATAACATTTTTTCAGTTTTTTTTGTTAAACTTGTTGTAAATAAATTATATTACTTGATTTCATTTAAAATAATTGATTTATAAAGGGTTTAATGTTTAAAATTTTGAAAATACTTAAAAAATATAAGTGTACTTATCTTTTTGAGCTGTAGTGTATATAGTGGGGTTCCATAGTCGGAAACGATTCAATGTGGGCCTACACTAACTTTCGGCTTGCATCACTAGTTTTATTAGGTGGTTCATGTGTACATCTCTTGTCAATGCTTGCGTAGGATCCGGTATCATTTGTATTTTTTATGGCGTCTGTAATAACCGAGGGAGAAATACAAAGTGTTTTGCAGAAAAACTTCTCACAAACTCGGTACTTCTTAAAATCTCTAAGAAAGTAACATTTTTTGGAATATTGTCTTCGGTTTCTCGATCCTTTTGGATTGGCAACAACCCTTTTTGGTGGTTCACATTCAATACGAACAATTATTTACCCTATTTACCCTATTTTAATTCTACTTTTCTACTAGCAGATAAGAATAAATGCATTTAACTGTTTTTGCTTGTATACATTCTTGACTAATACTAAATAAACGACATTAGTGTATTTCACCTGATATCAAATATATAAAAAATAACATTTAATTGTTTTTCATACGGCATAACTTTCGAACGGGGGGAGGTATCAATTAACTTGTTTTACCATTAGAAAGAGCGCAAAAAACATAACATGCCGATATATTTAACTCATTTTCGAAAATTTTGCAGTTACTTGGTTTTACCAGTAAGCAGACGATTTGTTATGTGTTTGAATTATAATACGTACAGAAAATTACAAATTTCTCCGCATTTTCCTATACAAATCGTTCTTTTAGCGACGGTGGTGACGGACATTTCACCATTTTAGGGGGTACATTTGGGAGGTACATTTCACCCCCCCTCCCCCATCGCTAATCTACTCTATATTGTTGTGATACGCGCTATCCATGTTGAGGATAGAGTCGTACCAACAAGGAGAGAAGTACAGTTGGAGACCGGAGGTTCAAACACATTTGTTTACATGTGTTTGTTTTGTTGTGTCGTTTGAATTTAATTTTAAGTTTGTTCGAGTTACATGTTGTGTAAACGGGATATACAACATGCGGAAATTAATCAAACGTGCAGAGAACCGTCGGCCATGTACAAACAAACCGATATATAAGAAGCTCCGGTTTGAAAAAAACAAAATATATAGTAACGAACGTTACATAAAAAGTAAATAACAGTTCGATCAAGATCACGAAGCGTGACGGTCGCATATTAGTTACTGCGATATGCAGTTGTGCGAATAATTGCAATTCAATTAAAGATAATTGAAATAAATTATATTCGCGAAGTTCCATCAAGATCACGAAGCGTGACGGTCGCATATTAGTTACTGCGAGATGCAGTTGTGCGAATAATTGCAATTCAATTAGAATATACTGAAATAAATTATATTCGGGAACGATATACGGTGGTGCTACCCAAGAAGATTAATTCCTTGGAGAATTTAAGATTCCGCAAGATAGTGGGATACAGAAGGTGTTGGCAACGAAGGTTGTGTTCGAGATCGTGTCTTATAGATACGTTGGGAAGATACGGATACCAAGTTTTCCGATATATGAGAAGCAGATTGGAGAGTGGAGATTGGAAAGTGGAATATTAGAAGAAAGAAAATAGTGCGCACGATACAAATCACAGGTTAGCTACCTTTTAATAATCAGTGCGTAGAATAGTAGTTTATAAAGATTGTTTGATTGTTTGGGTTCTTGTTATATGTTGAAATTTGTTGATTTGATTAAAAACTTGTTAACGGAATTCCAACTGTAGTTTTATCTTTGTTGGAATACAGAATTCGTTCAATCAAGAATAAGCTCGTATAAGAAGTGTTGGTTGATTCAGATCCCGACGCATTAATACCCTGAGAAGTAAGAGTCGATTTAAGGTAGGTGTCATAAACCGATTGTGTGCGTACTCGTGCATTCTTCAAGGCATCAGACGCTACAATATATATAAAAAGATAAGGGTTTTTATGCAACGTTTTATGCAACGATTTTATGCAACGTTTTCGATAATGGGATAATCTGACAACCAACAAAAAAATCTATTATATAAGTCAACTGCAATATAAATTAAAAACCAAAATTGGAAAACATCGATTTATCAATTTAACAAGGTAGTTCTCCAAGATTTTCTTCGTTTTAAAATATAAGGTTGGGAATCCCTTATCCATAAAAAGTTTTGCAATATCATTGGCTATTGGTTAAAAAAAAGAACCAATCATTAATTTGATTTAAAATTGTTATTCAAAAACGTTCCATGAAAAGTTTGCACATAAAGTTTTATGTTTTACTTATATAGAGTAAAGAGTACGGATTATCTGACCCGTAATCAGATTATTGCTTTCATCGTATCATCGGATCATTGGATCATCGTATCATCGGATCATTGGATCGTCGTATCAAGAAGGAGAAAATTATTGACACTAATCCGCCCTGACCAAGGAGATTATCCTTATTAAAGGAGATTATCCTTATTAAAGGTGTACCAACTAAAACTAAAAACACTATATAAGAAAACTACATTATTGAACTAAAAAAACAACCTAATAGACACCAAACCACCACGACCACTCGAATTAAACCTGACATAAAGAATTAAATCGACGTTACGTTACTTTTAGTAACATTTGCCGAATTAACTTGCGATCATATTTCATCGAAAGTGCGATTATTAGCGATTTTCTTACATATATTCATATCTACTCTATCTACTCTATATATATAAAAAGATAAGGGTTTTTATGCAACGCTTTTATGCAACGTTTTTATGCAACGATTTCATGCAACGATTTTATGCAACGTTTTCGATAATAGGATAATCTGACAACCAATAAAAAATTCTATTATATAAGTCAAAGGGAATGCAATATATAGGTAAATTAAAAACCAAAATTGGTAAACATCGATTTATTAATTTAAAAAGGTAGTTCTCCAAGATTTTCTTCGTTTTAAAATATAAGGTTGGTAATCCCTTATCCATAAAACGTTTTGCAATTTCATTGGCTATTGGTTAAAAAAAAGAACGAATCATTAATTTGATTTAAAATTGTTATTCAAAAACGTTCCATAAAAAGTTTGCACATAAAGTTTTATGTTTTACTTATATGGAGTAAAAGAGTACGGATTATCTGACCCGTAATCAGATAATCAGATTATTGCTTTCTTCGGATCACCGGATCATTGGATCACCGTATCATAGGATTATAGCCTATATATATATATTTATAGGACGTTGATGTCTATATATTAAGTAAGTTAAAGAAGTTGTACTATCACGATCACAATTTGGAGAATTAAGTACTATAAAAGTAATTGAAGTAAAAAATAATTTAATACTATTGTCCAAAAATTACTACCATTCTACCTTTAAATTCAATAGCTGTTCGAGAGTTAACATCTAATCATTACCTTTCAACTTTGATCATATCACAAAATTTAATGAGATCCTGACGGTTAATACATAGTTTCGGCTAGAGATGAGGACTCATTTAAAAGTTATCTTTAACCAAAAAAGGATTTTACGTTTTCCGACTGTTATAATTAGCGGAGCTTCTTTAATTCTAAGAACAGATGGAATAAAAGCAAACAAAGGAGTGCGACCACAACGGGATACATCCTCAGATACTGAAAGTACACAGAAAGAAAAAAAAGACGAAAAACATCTACTGAACGTTCGAGAAAACACAAAACTCGACAGCAACAACTACAAGAGAAATAAGAACCTTCAACAATCAAGACCACCAGCAACAACTTCAACTGAAAGAAGCAGAAAAAGAAGAACGCTACAGCAACCATCGACAGATCTGGCTACTGTTTTAGAATCGGTACAATTACAAGAGGAACAAGAACCTTCAACATCAAACCCACCAGCAAAAACTTCAACCGAAAGAAACAGAAAACGAAGAGCGCTACAGCAACCATCGACAGATCTGGCCACTGTTTTAGAATCAGTACAACTACAAGAGGAACAAGAACCTTCAACATTAAAACCACCAGCAAAACCTTCAACTGAAAGAAGCACAAAAAGAAGAGCGCTACAGCGATCATCGACAGATCTGGTCACTGTTTTGGAATCGTAACTCCTCATTATGCGGGTGAAATGACCGAGAAATGTTCAAATTGTTATGCTATTTTTTGGAAAAATGAATTTTGCAAGAAAAGTTTTTGTCATAATGGAAAAGTTAAACTGTCCAAATTATCGCCAGGATCCAAATTGGATACTGGCGATACATCTGCAAGCGGATTACCATTTGTACTACATAGACGACAATTTCCGATAGTGTTGGCATTCGCTATAACTATAAATAAATGTCAAGGGCAGAGCTTTGACAAAGTTGGTATAAATGTCGATAGGCCTTTGTTTAGTCACGGACAGTTATATGTAGCATTATCAAGATGTCGAGCAAAGGATGGAATACAAATTCAAAGTACAAGCGACATAACAAAAAAATTTCGTATGGAAAGAAGTTTTATAACTCGCAAGATTTCTCATTTATATGGAATTACGAGGTGGCGAAATGGGGGTGGCCAAGAAGGTCATTGGCCGAGTAGTTAGAGCAATCGACTACTGATGCTAAAGGCATTGGTTCGAGTCCAGTAGGAGTCAATTTTCTTTCGGACTTTCTTTCCTCCAATGAACGTCTTCGTGCTTCGGAGGGCACGTTAAACCGGCGGTCCCCCTGATTTGAGCTGATCTAATATGTCAAACAGGGTAATAAAAAAAATCACCCCTACTCCCCATCGACTACGCAATCGCGGAACTTCTCAGAACTCGGTCATCGAACGGACGTCCCTGGTTCGTGGTGCCGGCCATTGTTGGGGAGTTTTGGTCGGTGGTGAGGGCGAGAGACCGCCTAACGGCTGCGGTCATACTTAGCAGTGTCGACATTGTGGGTCAGGCTGGGGGTGAGCAACAAAGTGGAAGCAGTACAATGGGTCCGGTAGAGTGGCCTAACACCCCTATTCACTAACTTCAATCGAAAACGTTTCGATCATCGAAAAGTAGGCGATCGAGATGTGTCATTTATCCATTGTGGTAAAAATTCGTATTCTGTAACTACACTTTATCGATATGGAAAACGCCAAAAGCTTAACGTTTGGCAACACTGTTGTAAACATAATCATAACCTATAAAATAAAGAAATCTGAAGGGAATTTCTAAATTTAAAAAAATTAGGTTGGTAGTTATGTCATATTATAATCTTTTGCAACTACATACATAATATAATATACCAAATTGAACTTGAATATGTAAATTATAATATTGAATTAGTTTATATTATCTAGTTGTGATTGTGATAATTGCTAAAAATTGTTTTGTTGATCCAAAATGTCTGCAGCAATAATACGTATTTAAGATAAACAAATATAATCCCAATGATCCCAATGCTATCAAATCAATAAATCCATTATAAATCAATAGATCACTCACTTATCAAATTATCTACAAGGTAGTAATTTCGAAAAGTTTAAAATAAATATTGACAAACAGGTAAATTTAAAGGTTATTTGACTATAATGCGCACGGCACTAGACTTTTCGATAGATCGAGAAGCAACAAATATAATCCCAATGATCCCAATGCTATCAAATCAATAAATCCATTATAAATCAATAGATCACTCGCTTATCAAATTATCTACAAGGTAGTAATTTCAAAAAGTTGAAAATAAATATTGACAAACACGTAAATTTAAAGGTTATCTGACTATAATGCGCACGGCACTGGACTTTTTGACGATCGAGAAGCTTAACGTGACCCTTCTCCGTCACGAGAAAACATTCGATCGATCGAGAAGTTTTAACGATCGACCGAACGATAACGTCTCGATTCGTTAGTTACTGGATACGAATTGTCACTCTTTTCGATCCATCGAATACTTAACGATTCGATCGATCGAAAACGGAGTTAGTGAATAGGGGTGTTTTAGGCAAAAGTTTGAAATTAATTAATAAATTAGATGTCACTGTCAACGGAGATAGAAAATGCAATTAAATCTATTAACGATAAGACGGGAGTAATTTGGATAAGTACTCAAAAGGCACGAAGACTATCTTGTCCACTATGTTGATGACATGTTGGTATTTTCGGACAACGACGAAGATCATTTACGACAGTTGGAAGAGGTATTAAGCACGTTGGAACAAACAGGGCTTAAACTAAATTTATCAAAATGTCAATTTATGTTGAATCGAGTAAAATTTTTAGGGTTCACGGTAGACCGAGTAGGAATCTCAGTCGACAATGATAGATTGGAGGAGGTTAAAATTTAGCCGCGAATACGGAATTTACATACGTTGCGAAGTTTTCTCGGAGTGTTGAAAAACGTTAGGTTTCTTAACGTCATTGGAAAAAGGTACACGTAGGAATTGAGGACGGGTACATGAAGATATCTTCAATAGTTTCAAGGAAATGTTAGCAATTGTGTGCGCATTGAACCAGTTAAAATAGTTTAAGGGAAATAGATTTTTGATTGAGACGGATTACTCCGTGTTAATTCTCATGATGAGAAAGATAATTTGATCGCGGATGCCTTCAGCAGGGAAGATGAGGGATGAATAAGAGTCGACAAGAAGTCTTCAAGAATCTACAAGAAAATCTACAGGGGTGTTATTGTAAGCTATGCGCTACAATAATAATTTAAGGTATCAGTAGATACTCGACAAGTTAATGCACTGCGAGTGTCAGAAGATATGTGTGAAAGATTATATGAAATAGTAAGAAGAAGTTGAAGGACATTTTAGACGCGCAAACAAATTTAAATCAGGGACACGGGGTTTATTCATAGAAAAATATTTACAGGAGTCAAGGGAGTCCGGAATTCAGTCAAATCAGGGATCAATGGCTTCTTAAAAGCATGGCGGCAAATGAGCTGTACATAGCGAATAAAGCTACCAACATTCACTGCCGAGAAAATTTCGCAAACGACGAAATCAAACCCGAGCGCATATTAGCAAACAATGCGACTTATTTTTAACAACAATCGTTTTGTTGATCAAGAGAAAACGCGCATCGAAGTTCGAGGAAGTATGAAGAACGGATGAATAGAAGAATCCGAAAGCGACTGTCATTCAATATAGGGGACAGGGTAGTAGTTAAGAGTTTGAGAACCTCAAACAGGGCGCAGAACATCTGTGCAAAGTTATCGTTGCCATACGAAGGACCTTTTAGGATCCATGAGGTGGTTAACGATAACGTTTATATTTAGGCACAAGTTAGAAATCTTAAAATTTAGGAAAGATTCAAAGAATAATTTTGATGAACGAGATCAGGGGGGATAAATTCGGGGAAAATTTCATTTTAACCTGTTATACCCATACGTTGCGGACCCGCAAGAAGAAGAGTCACCATAAGGATGAATTGACTGACTAACAGTACCTCGGACATATAAGAAGATAATTTTACACGGGTAATCTCGTAGGCATTCTCAAATTATGTTTACAAACCACTGACGCTACAAGGGAAGGGACGGGATAAATGTAAGTGACTACTGCAGGATATGCAGGTCCATTAAGAGGGAGGTGTACGCACCAACATAGCCCGAGGGTATGTTAGGGTAAGACTGCACAGTACAGGGAGAACGTAAGAGGCTTGGCTAAAGCCAGTCCAGTTGGGAATAAGACATCGCTGAGTTTGAGGACCCTAAGTCGATGCAAAAGAATAAAAGCGTTAGGAACAGGTGGTGATTGGAGCAAGAGAGAGAATGAATGAAGATGTTAGAGGGAAGTCAGGGTCAATTGAATGGTATGAAAGGGGGTCATGTATGGAAGAAGGGTGTGAAGAATGAATGAAGATGTTGAATGAATGCGAAGATTTACCAAGTTAGTTGCATCGCACTACTGTGGGTAAACTTAGCAGGGGGCATTTGTTGTGATACGCGCTATCCATGTTGAGGATAGAGTCGTACCAACAAGGAGAGAAGTACAGTTGGAGACCGGAGGTTCAAACACATTTGTTTACATGTGTTTGTTTTGTTGTGTCGTTTGAATTTAATTTTAAGTTTGTTCGAGTTACATGTTGTGTAAACGGGATATACAACATGCGGAAATTAATCAAACGTGCAGAGAACCGTCGGCCATGTACAAACAAACCGATATATAAGAAGCTCCGGTTTGAAAAAAACAAAATATATAGTAACGAACGTTACATAAAAAGTAAATAACAGTTCGATCAAGATCACGAAGCGTGACGGTCGCATATTAGTTACTGCGATATGCAGTTGTGCGAATAATTGCAATTCAATTAAAGATAATTGAAATAAATTATATTCGCGAAGTTCCATCAAGATCACGAAGCGTGACGGTCGCATATTAGTTACTGCGAGATGCAGTTGTGCGAATAATTGCAATTCAATTAGAATATACTGAAATAAATTATATTCGGGAACGATATACGGTGGTGCTACCCAAGAAGATTAATTCCTTGGAGAATTTAAGATTCCGCAAGATAGTGGGATACAGAAGGTGTTGGCAACGAAGGTTGTGTTCGAGATCGTGTCTTATAGATACGTTGGGAAGATACGGATACCAAGTTTTCCGATATATGAGAAGCAGATTGGAGAGTGGAGATTGGAAAGTGGAATATTAGAAGAAAGAAAATAGTGCGCACGATACAAATCACAGGTTAGCTACCTTTTAATAATCAGTGCGTAGAATAGTAGTTTATAAAGATTGTTTGATTGTTTGGGTTCTTGTTATATGTTGAAATTTGTTGATTTGATTAAAAACTTGTTAACGGAATTCCAACTGTAGTTTTATCTTTGTTGGAATACAGAATTCGTTCAATCAAGAATAAGCTCGTATAAGAAGTGTTGGTTGATTCAGATCCCGACGCATTAATACCCTGAGAAGTAAGAGTCGATTTAAGGTAGGTGTCATAAACCGATTGTGTGCGTACTCGTGCATTCTTCAAGGCATCAGACGCTACAATATATATAAAAAGATAAGGGTTTTTATGCAACGTTTTATGCAACGATTTTATGCAACGTTTTCGATAATGGGATAATCTGACAACCAACAAAAAAATCTATTATATAAGTCAACTGCAATATAAATTAAAAACCAAAATTGGAAAACATCGATTTATCAATTTAACAAGGTAGTTCTCCAAGATTTTCTTCGTTTTAAAATATAAGGTTGGGAATCCCTTATCCATAAAAAGTTTTGCAATATCATTGGCTATTGGTTAAAAAAAAGAACCAATCATTAATTTGATTTAAAATTGTTATTCAAAAACGTTCCATGAAAAGTTTGCACATAAAGTTTTATGTTTTACTTATATAGAGTAAAGAGTACGGATTATCTGACCCGTAATCAGATTATTGCTTTCATCGTATCATCGGATCATTGGATCATCGTATCATCGGATCATTGGATCGTCGTATCAAGAAGGAGAAAATTATTGACACTAATCCGCCCTGACCAAGGAGATTATCCTTATTAAAGGAGATTATCCTTATTAAAGGTGTACCAACTAAAACTAAAAACACTATATAAGAAAACTACATTATTGAACTAAAAAAACAACCTAATAGACACCAAACCACCACGACCACTCGAATTAAACCTGACATAAAGAATTAAATCGACGTTACGTTACTTTTAGTAACATTTGCCGAATTAACTTGCGATCATATTTCATCGAAAGTGCGATTATTAGCGATTTTCTTACATATATTCATATCTACTCTATCTACTCTATATATATAAAAAGATAAGGGTTTTTATGCAACGCTTTTATGCAACGTTTTTATGCAACGATTTCATGCAACGATTTTATGCAACGTTTTCGATAATAGGATAATCTGACAACCAATAAAAAATTCTATTATATAAGTCAAAGGGAATGCAATATATAGGTAAATTAAAAACCAAAATTGGTAAACATCGATTTATTAATTTAAAAAGGTAGTTCTCCAAGATTTTCTTCGTTTTAAAATATAAGGTTGGTAATCCCTTATCCATAAAACGTTTTGCAATTTCATTGGCTATTGGTTAAAAAAAAGAACGAATCATTAATTTGATTTAAAATTGTTATTCAAAAACGTTCCATAAAAAGTTTGCACATAAAGTTTTATGTTTTACTTATATGGAGTAAAAGAGTACGGATTATCTGACCCGTAATCAGATAATCAGATTATTGCTTTCTTCGGATCACCGGATCATTGGATCACCGTATCATAGGATTATAGCCTATATATATATATTTATAGGACGTTGATGTCTATATATTAAGTAAGTTAAAGAAGTTGTACTATCACGATCACAATTTGGAGAATTAAGTACTATAAAAGTAATTGAAGTAAAAAATAATTTAATACTATTGTCCAAAAATTACTACCATTCTACCTTTAAATTCAATAGCTGTTCGAGAGTTAACATCTAATCATTACCTTTCAACTTTGATCATATCACAAAATTTAATGAGATCCTGACGGTTAATACATAGTTTCGGCTAGAGATGAGGACTCATTTAAAAGTTATCTTTAACCAAAAAAGGATTTTACGTTTTCCGACTGTTATAATTAGCGGAGCTTCTTTAATTCTAAGAACAGATGGAATAAAAGCAAACAAAGGAGTGCGACCACAACGGGATACATCCTCAGATACTGAAAGTACATAGAAAGAAAAAAAAGACGAAAAACATCTACTGAACGTTCGAGAAAACACAAAACTCGACAGCAACAACTACAAGAGAAATAAGAACCTTCAACAATCAAGACCACCAGCAACAACTTCAACTGAAAGAAGCAGAAAAAGAAGAACGCTACAGCAACCATCGACAGATCTGGCTACTGTTTTAGAATCGGTACAATTACAAGAGGAACAAGAACCTTCAACATCAAACCCACCAGCAAAAACTTCAACCGAAAGAAACAGAAAACGAAGAGCGCTACAGCAACCATCGACAGATCTGGCCACTGTTTTAGAATCAGTACAACTACAAGAGGAACAAGAACCTTCAACATTAAAACCACCAGCAAAACCTTCAACTGAAAGAAGCACAAAAAGAAGAGCGCTACAGCGATCATCGACAGATCTGGTCACTGTTTTGGAATCGTAACTCCTCATTATGCGGGTGAAATGACCGAGAAATGTTCAAATTGTTATGCTATTTTTTGGAAAAATGAATTTTGCAAGAAAAGTTTTTGTCATAATGGAAAAGTTAAACTGTCCAAATTATCGCCAGGATCCAAATTGGATACTGGCGATACATCTGCAAGCGGATTACCATTTGTACTACATAGACGACAATTTCCGATAGTGTTGGCATTCGCTATAACTATAAATAAATGTCAAGGGCAGAGCTTTGACAAAGTTGGTATAAATGTCGATAGGCCTTTGTTTAGTCACGGACAGTTATATGTAGCATTATCAAGATGTCGAGCAAAGGATGGAATACAAATTCAAAGTACAAGCGACATAACAAAAAAATTTCGTATGGAAAGAAGTTTTATAACTCGCAAGATTTCTCATTTATATGGAATTACGAGGTGGCGAAATGGGGGTGGCCAAGAAGGTCATTGGCCGAGTAGTTAGAGCAATCGACTACTGATGCTAAAGGCATTGGTTCGAGTCCAGTAGGAGTCAATTTTCTTTCGGACTTTCTTTCCTCCAATGAACGTCTTCGTGCTTCGGAGGGCACGTTAAACCGGCGGTCCCCCTGATTTGAGCTGATCTAATATGTCAAACAGGGTAATAAAAAAAATCACCCCTACTCCCCATCGACTACGCAATCGCGGAACTTCTCAGAACTCGGTCATCGAACGGACGTCCCTGGTTCGTGGTGCCGGCCATTGTTGGGGAGTTTTGGTCGGTGGTGAGGGCGAGAGACCGCCTAACGGCTGCGGTCATACTTAGCAGTGTCGACATTGTGGGTCAGGCTGGGGGTGAGCAACAAAGTGGAAGCAGTACAATGGGTCCGGTAGAGTGGCCTAACACCCCTATTCACTAACTTCAATCGAAAACGTTTCGATCATCGAAAAGTAGGCGATCGAGATGTGTCATTTATCCATTGTGGTAAAAATTCGTATTCTGTAACTACACTTTATCGATATGGAAAACGCCAAAAGCTTAACGTTTGGCAACACTGTTGTAAACATAATCATAACCTATAAAATAAAGAAATCTGAAGGGAATTTCTAAATTTAAAAAAATTAGGTTGGTAGTTATGTCATATTATAATCTTTTGCAACTACATACATAATATAATATACCAAATTGAACTTGAATATGTAAATTATAATATTGAATTAGTTTATATTATCTAGTTGTGATTGTGATAATTGCTAAAAATTGTTTTGTTGATCCAAAATGTCTGCAGCAATAATACGTATTTAAGATAAACAAATATAATCCCAATGATCCCAATGCTATCAAATCAATAAATCCATTATAAATCAATAGATC
Source organism: Podabrus alpinus (assembly GCA_932274525.1). Classification (NCBI taxonomy): domain Eukaryota; kingdom Metazoa; phylum Arthropoda; class Insecta; order Coleoptera; family Cantharidae; genus Podabrus; species Podabrus alpinus. Next base: position 6,189,995 of record OW026451.1, read on the forward strand.
ACTCACTTATCAAATTATCTACAAGGTAGTAATTTCGAAAAGTTTAAAATAAATATTGACAAACAGGTAAATTTAAAGGTTATTTGACTATAATGCGCACGGCACTAGACTTTTCGATAGATCGAGAAGCAACAAATATAATCCCAATGATCCCAATGCTATCAAATCAATAAATCCATTATAAATCAATAGATCACTCGCTTATCAAATTATCTACAAGGTAGTAATTTCAAAAAGTTGAAAATAAATATTGACAAACACGTAAATTTAAAGGTTATCTGACTATAATGCGCACGGCACTGGACTTTTTGACGATCGAGAAGCTTAACGTGACCCTTCTCCGTCACGAGAAAACATTCGATCGATCGAGAAGTTTTAACGATCGACCGAACGATAACGTCTCGATTCGTTAGTTACTGGATACGAATTGTCACTCTTTTCGATCCATCGAATACTTAACGATTCGATCGATCGAAAACGGAGTTAGTGAATAGGGGTGTTTGAGTAGCCTGCCTTCCTTTAAGGAATCTCGATAATCCATTCATGCGCGTCCCTTTTAGTGCGTGCAGGTTAATACTTGCCACTCCCCCTCCCCCGAAATCCAAAATCCAATGGGGGTGGTTCAACCGTAAACCGGCCGGGAATATTGGGCTGCGAAGCGGCCCAAGGGGGTTGGCCCCCCTAGTTTTTTAATAAAATTATTGTCAGATATTTAAGTTTCGTTTGAGCTCCAACGAGCTTCCATAAAAATCGTTTGTACCTCAAAGACTTTTAATAAAAATTCAATTCTTCGGAGCAATTTTGGAACGGGCTGTCGTAGAAATGCCATTTTTAAGATGTGATTTTTTTAATGCATTAATGTCAATCGATCTATAATTTATTGTTTGAGCTCCAATGAGCCTCAATTTCCCTCGTTTGTATCCTAAAGGTAAAAAAGTTAGAGCGTTTCAAAGATTGCGAAATAGTAAATTATCATCGCTCCGAGCAATTTTAGTGTTGCCGATAACAATTAAAATAGATTTTATTTTTTAACATTAAACACGAAAACGAGTATCATAGTCGAAAAAAATAGTTGCTGGTCCAAATACCGGTGTGAGTTTTTCGCAAATTATTTTTAATCGCGAATAAATTTAAAAAGCTCTTAATTAAATAAGTTTTTTTTAAATAAAAATGATGTCAATCGATAGAGAATCGTTTGAGCTCCAATGACCTTCAATACCCCCCCCCATCCATCCAATGCGAATTTCCAAATGAAATTTGTGTCAATCGTTTGAGCTCTAATGAGTTTCTATTCCCGTCGTAACAATTTTGGAAAAATAACACCCACATTTTGGGCCCCACTTGCTTGGACCGATATAATATATTAGTAAAATTTACAATTTCACAATCTTTCAAACCTTTGGGGTTCAAGCGATGGGAATTGAAGCTCAAACGATTCTCTATCGATTGACACCAATTTTATAAAAAAAAATGCGATGATGTCGTTTCTACCCCCTCCCCAAAGTTTTTGCAAATAACTTTGCAATGGGTGTGGCACAAACGATTTTAATGGAAGTTCATTGGAGCTCAAACGATTCTCCATCAATTGGTATATTTATTATAATTATTTCAAAAATCACATCTTAAAAAAAAGCATTTCCAAAATTGTTTTAAAGAAATGAATGAGGGAGGGAATGAGGGTCTTGTTGAAGCTTCTAGTTAAGTTTTCCTTAAGAAAACGACTTCTATTACCATCGAGCTTTGTATTAATCAGTGGGAAACGTACATTACTTTATAAAAAATCCCCTTCTAGTCTAAAAGTGTGGAATTTGGAGGAGGGGACAATAATCAAGTGTTTAAACAGTGAAAACTCTTAGATTTGTACATTTGTATAGATATAATGATTAAAAATAAAAAAAATTATTCCGAATGTTCTGATTAGCTCTGAATCATGCGGACGGGCACGGAGGCAGTTCATAAGGCTTTTCTCGCCATGAAGCCTAAAGCGCAGTTTAATTAAATTTAAATCAATTATCTTCTTGAAGTTAAGCTGAAAAAATAATTGAAGTGTCGTTGACTTTTTAATAAAATGGTCCTCAATTAACAAAAATTAAAAATTTACTGAACAATTTGATTTATAAATAGGAGCAAGTTTGAGAAGATAATCTTAATAAAAAGTGACAATTTTAATTTAGATATTACACAGATGGATTAATCTTGATTCTTGACACTGCATCATGTATAAAATGCAAATTTTACCTGTCGTTATAATGAAGAAGTAGGTGCTTAATTATGTAATTGTAAGGACCGGCTTTATCTTTAAAACATGTTTGTATTTATTATGTTGTTGATACAATTTCTAAAATATTTTATAGATAAAATAATACTAATAAATTTATAAAAGTAATACAAATTCTTATTTCGTATGGGAACGGTGTAGAACCATGTCTTCTTCAGTCATTGTCCTCTTTGACAAAAGCATCAATGACCATCTCCGTGGATTGTCATTGCCTTCCGATGAGGAACCATGTGTACAATTGGATATTATGTAATATGTAAAATGTTTCTAATAGGAACGTAGTTATACAGTTTTCCTATTATTGGTAAAAGGCTAGGTTAGTTTGAAGAAAAAAGGAAATTAAAAATTGATATTATTTAACTGAAAGCGCTCTCCAATAAATAAATATTGAGTACGCTACTGTGGGTAAATTATAACAAAAAGTAAGGCTGCGTAAATTATATTTTTTATCATAATAAATAATGCAAATATGTAACGGTTTCTCTTGCGCCAAGTATGAAAAAAAGAAAGAAGACTTTGAATAAATTTAAAAGTAATTGGAAGTTGCGTATATACTATACAAGATAATATCAATAATGTACATGGTGCAATTTTTTGATAACATTTATGGTTTGATAACCAAATAGACAGAATAGTGAGTGACAAGAACGGAGGACTAAGATGGCGTTAATAATTTTATGTCAAATAATACCCTAACCACTATAAAAGCGCAACATTGCACTATTAATAATAAAATGAGCCGATTGTTTTATTGAGCCCCACGTATACTATTGGATAACGTTTTACTGAGTTATTTAAATTTATGATAATAATTTTTAAGATAAAGCAGAAAATAAAGTTTAGAAATATCTCGACTCTACTGATATTCTATGATTAATCCGTCTTTGTATGTTATTACCCCCTTTGTATTTTATTTTGTAATATATTGAGTCGTTATAGGAAAATAACAAGATAATTTCGAAAGAATGTAGAATACTTATTATGTTACCATTGTAATATCTTCTCTTATACCATCTTCCCATACAGGTAGATCAATTTTTGTGTCAATATGAATAATATATTATGCTGCATAAAGTGGTTATGGGCAACTTTTTTTATTATTTAACAATTCTAATAACATGAAATATGTGGAGAAAGGTGATATAAATTGCTCTATCGCACAGAAAATTATTTTTACTCCGATAATAAAATAAAAATTGGATATCTCTTTGTTATCTCAACAGGTGCATCTTGGAACGTGCTTAACATGCAAGTCAGAATGATGGTCTGATTGTAAATAGAACTGGAGCATTCTTTTGGATATAAAAATAACTGATAAAGCTGTGAGCAAATTATTCTTACAAATAAATTTTAAACTCGGGTTGTGATATTGCTTGATTTCGTTGTTTTGGTTAAAAGAACCTGTCACAAATAATTCGGGAGAAGCTGAGATTCGAACTCGGACCACTAAAAATAATGGGGAATATTTGGAGGAATAACTGGGCGAGCTTGCGGTTCATGAAATTGGCTATCACAAATAGTAAATCTGTACTTAGGAGCTGTGATGACACTACCCATTATTTCTCCAGTCTGCTTTTCTGTATATAAAAATTTTGCAAGTTCTCAACAGGCACAAAATGTTTATCGTGTCAGGATGGCCGAGTGGTCTAAGGCGCTGCGTTCAGGTCGCAGTCCACTTCTGTGGGCGTGGGTTCGAATCCCACTTCTGACAGAGTTTTTTAACATAACAATAGAAAATTATACTTTTTAATATTTGATGAGTTTATGTAGTGGCAACACAAAAACATGAATCGCATCTCGACTTCTTTTAGCATTAGTTAAATCAGTAAATTCTTTTACGTTTTTCACAAATTTTCTTTAATTGCCTTAATTCTTAATTTTCGTAATTATCATTAAAATTCGATAGTACAATTAGTATATTAAAATATCACATACTGTTGTCTGTGTACTACGAAATTAATTGACCATTAAGGAACATGCATATTTTCTCATTAAGTACTTAAAAAATAGATAATTTTAATTCGCGAATGTCTTTCGCTTCATTGTAAAAAATTGCCCCTTGTTAAGCCACAAATTCGCATTCTTTGACAAATTAAAATGTACATGATATTTGATGGCTTTATAAATTGACATTGGCGAACTTTTTCATTAGTCGATTAAAACAAGAAAATTATTCAAATTTTCATGCCTATTTTAAATGTGCGAATTCGGCATTCGAGCTCGAGTATCCCTTCGTGTACCGCAAGGACCGTAAACCTGTTATTAAATGAAATTGTTTAAAAATTAAAAAGTGGAAATAATAAAAATATTCATCATAAGAAGGCAATTAACTTTAGCTGAAACGTTGAAAGCTGAAAAGACAAAATTTTTATTTTAAGGTTTAAACGGGCATTTTCAGAAAGAAAATTTTTTGACCATCAAAAAATTATTTGTGTTAAAACAGAAAGTTTTCAGCAAAATCATCCCATCAAAATGATTAATTTTTGAAAATATTGTTAATTTGTTTTTTTTATCTGCTTTTTTGACCTTGTTTGATAAATTAATAAATATGTAAAAATAAATTTAAGACTCAATTATTTATAGTATGCTGTATGCAGATTAGCATAATACAAATCACAAATCCATAAAAGTTCAACATTAAATTATTATCAAAACTACAAAGACTTCCGCTACAATATAGTGCAAAATTGATAAAACCTTATCAGCTGTATTAAATTAATAATGTAGTATCAATAAATATTAATTTTAATAATAATTAATAGAACACCACAGAATTTATCAATAATTAAAATATTTATAAAAAGAAAAATAGATTATGGTGCTGTGGAGGTTTAGAACAGTGATTACTAAAATTTTGGCAAGTTAATGTTGACACACAATTATTGACAAATAATATTTTTTGAGTTCTTCGCCTGATATTGGTTTCTACTGTAATTTAACGGCTGGCACGGGGTGGGCGACGTGGAGGAAGTCCAAAAATAAATATTTTTAAAAACGAGAAGAATACTTTTTTTCTTATAGGTCTATAACAAAATCACCCATTTTAGGAACGTCCCACCTTGTCCCTTGCTGTGATGTCAGTCGGAACCCAGAATTAATGGAAATATTGCAATTTTGTTTTAAGCTAGTTTTCAGAGAAGATTTATAATAATCGTTATGGATATGGAAGAAGAAGAAGATCCAGTTAATATTGTTGTGATACGCTCTATCCACGTTGAGGATATGTTGCAACCAACAAGGAGCGAACAACGATTGGAAACGGTGAGTTCAAACACATTGTTGACATGTGTTTGTTTTTCTTTGTCGTTAAGTAATTTTAAGTTTGTTCGTGTTGTACATTTTATGTAAACGTTATGTACAACATGTGAAAAATCAAAGGTGCAGATAACCGGCGGACATATGTAAACAAACCGGAAATTATAAGAAGCTCCGGTTTGAAAACAAAACGGAAATGGTAACGAAAGTTACGAATGATAAATAGAGGAGTAGCATCGTGATTCCTGAACGGAATAGTCGCATCAAAGTTACTGCAAGAAGCAGTCGTTTGAATAATTGCTTTTCAATTTAAATATAATTGAAATAGAATTATATTGGCGAGTTATAAAGTGGTGCTACATTGGGAGAATAATATTCCAAGGCGATTTAACTTCCCTGAAATAGTGGACTGAGACGGTCGTCAGCTAAAGCAGTTAAGTGCGTTGCTGCTAAAGCTGAATGCCTGGTTCGACTCCGGGCTCAGTAAAAACTTTATTCTGACCGTCTCCCCTCGGAAGGCAATGGCAAACCACCGAGGTGTAATCTGCCTGGAACAGCCTCTCTGGAGATGAAGTGTATACACTTCCCGCGGTTCAGAGCCCGCGTTAAGCAGTAGGTTCCCTATGTGTGTGATAATACTTCAAACGCACAACACATACATAGGAGAGAGATCGCCAACGTCCGGGAGACCGGATATGGCACTTGAAGAAGAAATAGTGGAAGTCGGGCGTGTTCGACAACAAAGAATATTGTTGATCGAAAATCCCCACGGTACGGGTAACGTACGTGAGACCCTGATAAAATATATCAGGTCTAGTGAAAGAAATTATTGGAAGAGAGTGGAACGAGAATAGTCGAACGAGTGTGGATTGTGGAGTCCAGATTGGGAGAAGAATAGAGATTGGAAGGAGACAAGAGCGAAGAACCAAGATTGTGCGCACGGTGCGAAATAGCAGGTTAGCTTAGATCAATTATTTCAGTGCGTAGAATTGTAGTATTATAAAGATTGTTTTGAGTTGCGTTGATTGAATGTTAAAGTTTGTTAGATTATTAAAAAACTTGTTAACTGAATCCAATCGTGTTTTGTCTTTGTTGGCATCGAGATTTTGTCAATTCCTAAGCTCGTATACTAAAGTGTCGTTGTTAGAGTCAGATCCCGACGTATTTACCCTGAGAAGTAGAGTCGAATTAAGGTAGGTGACCGAAAGCTCACCGCGGAACACTCCCTTTTCCACTGTTGGAGATGGGAACGCGAGAGGACAATGTTCTCCCTAGCACTGGGGTACACGATGACTCCCGAGGACCTAATCGAAGCAATGCTCGTCGACGAGACACAGTGGCAGCGGATAACTACCCTCATCATCACCATATTAAGATGTAAGGAGGCAGCCGAGAGAGCCGAGCAACAGGCAGCCGCCGCCGCCGCCGCTACTCTAACGGAGGACACACAAACGGAGGACGACACACAAATGAAGGACTAACGATTCTACGCGAAACCCGGACAGGTAGAAGAGAGGCATGCGGAAGAGCACACGCCACACGCGAGTTCCATCGCATTGCCCCCTACCCGGCCGACAAACTAGGACGACACTATCAAAGGAGAAGAACGTGGCCCGATTCTAGGACACATCATCCCGGAAGCAATGCCTGACGGCGGACACCCGGGAGGACAGGTAAGGAAGAAGGTAAGTAAAAAAAAAAGGTGACCGAAAGCTATTGTGTGTGTTCTTGTGGACTTCAAAAGTACACCAGGCACTACAATATATTACTTACATTTTTGGCAATATTTTGGAAAAAGTAAATGAATTTTTAGTTAAGCAATTCGAAAAATATACCTGTCGGGCCTTGTCGGGTAAAAATGTTTGTCGCATGAACTTTCGGTACTCCTTAAAAGGTTTAAAAAAAAATCTCTTCCGGCTACGTCCGCTTCTTTCCTCCAACACAACAGAAGGAAGAGAATATAACAAAGGAGAATCAGATGAAGAGGAGGAAAACTCAGCAGAATCTCATTATAACAGCGAAGACCAACATAATATGATTATTTCTTACATTTATTTCATGTTTCATGAATATTTCATTAAAAATAAATAAAATTATTACCAAAAATTGTTCTTTTAATACATTTCATAATCATAAAACTGCAAAAAGCAGCAACTGAAAATGTTACCCCCTAGTCGATCCTTGATCCCAATTTTATCCGCGGTATATTGGATCGGCCATTTTCAATTTCTTAATTCTGATACCGGATTCGTATTAAGTGATCCCAAAAACCCCCGTGGTACAGTTTTTATGTCGATTAATATGGTTTTTGCGTCAAATACTCCTTTGTGCCCCGCCCTCTCAAAACAAAACCGCAACTCAGAAAACTTTTCTTTAATGTTAGCGTAGTTACGCTGCCGAATTTGGGCAATCCCATGTCGCTTGGACCGTAAACGGTTGCACAGATTTAAAAAAGATTTCAATGATCCAAAATCGTTTTTCCCGTAATAAGAAGAAACATATTGCAGCGAATCCGTCTGGACTTTGGAAGCCTCCTCCATAGTGGCAGCTTTCACATTGTTCAATTAATCCTTATTTATTCGAGTGTTCGCTAATTGATTACTAGTGACAAAACAGAAGTTTTTACTAGTCTAGAAAACAAGGAGTAGTTTATTGACAATTCGATAAGATCATAAATAATAGATTATTTAAAGACAACGAAAATTGTTGCTTCATTTTAATATTTATTATTGCGGGGTTTTATGATGAAGGGACCCATAAAAAATAATAAGGCATTTGATAATAATAATGCTAGGCTGTTTTTCTAATTATTAGATTTTCTATTTTAACGTATTTGTTATTGCGTTCACTAACTTGAAGATTGCTTATAATAAAATTTGATATCTACCCAAAATGGGCTAATCCACAAAATTTTAAAATCCAGTAGTCACGAGTGTTTAGATCTACCCACATAAAGGAAGTTTTGGTTAACCTCATTAATCCTTATCCGAAAGACGTCGTTTTTCTTAAATAAAAATTCCCATGCCAAATTTTATTTTCGGTTTTTCATCTATTATTTAGGATATTTCGAATTTGTTCTGAACCATATTTTTATACCTATTTTAGAAGTACAAAGAAATGCATATCAAGTTTGAAACAATCAAGTTTTATTATTATTTATATTATCCTATTAGATGGTACAGGAAAATGAAAAGTAAGTACTAAATTTGAACCATACAGGTGAATTATCTCATCTATAGGGCTCGGCCCAAAAATGCAAAGTATGAAAACAAAAAGGCCTCGAATATCGTAATCCTGACCGTGATTATCAGGAATAAAGAAGGTGCGAGTACAGAATCCTGCATAAGAATCTCAAAAAGTAATCTAGGAATACCACTGAGATCATGAAAATATTAAAGTATAATTAATTTGAGACTTTATTGAGGAATCAATATTCAAAGCAGTGGTAGGTAATCTGAACAGGTTGAATCAACATCTTAGTAGTTGCCCCACAGCGGGGGCTAAATGCTTTATTGTTCTATCATAATATCAAATTTACTTCTCCAGTTATCAAATCATTTCAATGCGCATTAGAAATTAAAAAAAAAGTTTTGAAGAGTTATCCAGAAATCTTTAAAAAAACTGATTTACTATATTATTTTCGTATGTTCAGGTTTAAGACTGCCCACCCAATAAGTGGGTTAAATTACCTAAATATAAAATATTCGCTGTATCTGTTACCAGACAATTTATATTTAAAAAATACCACACCCTGGGTGAGTTGATTTGAAAATGCCCCCTAATGGAGACAAGACAACGTAATTATTAAAATTTAAGTCCACCCTTAATGTAATCTTAAATGGCATCATCTCTCGATGAGACAAATTAATGGGATCTTAAAGTTTACTTTTAGAGTAAAGAAAGTAAAAATCGAATCATGCGTTGCTGAGCCACTTAAAATTTTTTTAAATAATTCTCGATTTTGGGATTATATTTTTGGTTCGGGATGCAATTTTTGTTTTAAACAAAAATGTTTTAATCGAATTCATTTTATAGAGCAATGTCAAGAAACTGTGAAGATCAAACGTCAGCGTTTCAAAAGTTGAAAGAAATTGTGATTCTCACAATGAGAAAATTAACAATGAAAATGACAATGTTATGGAAACAAATAAAAATAATATAATTGATGATAAATATTATGTTTTTGTTCATTTCTTGCACAAAAAATACACATAAAAAATGACCAGAAAATATTTTTCCGACACTAAAAGGGCACAATTAAATTTTCACAAATTATAATACTATAAAATATAATTCGCAAAAGTTTTCGTTACACTGTGACACCTGAAAGTAAAAATACAGATATGACAAATAAAAGTAACCTAAATATTAATTAATTATTTAAATTTTTGCTAGTTTTTTTTGTTACCCATTGACCGATTGAAAGTGAAAAAACGTGGTTTATTTAAATTGCTAATTCTTGATTTGAACGTAAGAATGGTAAATAAAAATGACAACATTTAATTTGAAAAAAGAAGCAATAAAATATTTCGTTCATTTTTACAAAACCCAAACAGTTTTCGTTTTGGGTCCCAATTTGATTAATTTCCACTTCCTACTACGAATCTTGTCATCTGGTTGTAAGCTGAATGAATCGAGTATTCTGCCTTGCATGTTGAATTGGTTATTTCGTTCTTTAGTTGTATCGTAACCACTGTGCAAAGTGGTGTGCGCTGGTTTATTTTTGTGCGCGTTCCACGTGAGATTATTTTGGATCAGTCGTAATTTAAAAATATTGTGCTGCAAGTGCGAGTGCATTTTTACAATTTAAGAGGTAATTGTAATTTGAATAATATCTGATTTTTTATTTTTCATTGTTATTTTAATTTTATTGATAATTGATATGTATCAATTTTTTGTGACTGAATTCAAAATAAAAATTCAAACTATAGATTAAAGTTTTTATAAATTATTACTATTTACCTAATTTAAAAAAAAAGTTTAAGAAATATATTTTATGTGCTTCGAGTTTAATAACTTTTTTAAACGTTTAACCGATTTTAATTTTGGTGCTTTTTGGAATGGCAATCGTTTCAGCTAAACGAGTTGTTCAGATAAATTTTTCCTCGTATTGAGTTATTTCTTGTCAAAATAAAAAACGAAAGAATGAATTGAAGTTCATGATGGTAATAACTTAAAAACTGTGCACTGCAGAAAAAATCAATCCGCGTTTGGCAGAAAATCGGCAATAAAATAATCTTGGCAATAAAAATTGGAATTTCTAAAAATATTTAGTATATAATCAGGATTTTGATTTGAAAAAATTTGAAACAAATTAAGCGGTCGTTTTTAATTTAAAGTGAACAAAATACTTTTTATTAATCAAATTAGAAAAACATGATTAGTGGAATGCGATTTTTGAATGCCGCTAAGCCAATTAGCAATTTTATAAACGAAAATTTTGTTCATCGTCAATTATTAAAAAGAGCCATTAAAGAAGAGATAAAACCAAAATAAAGTGTGCTTATGTACACACTACCGTGTTATTTTGTTTAAAAACAAACAAACAAAACACTAGGAAGCTGAGCAACAAATTTAATAGTCCAGTAAAATAGAGGATTACAAATGATGATGATTAACAATCATTATGAAAGCATTGATGTGAAAAATGAAGAAAAAAATTCGTGGTTTATACTGACGCCCTAAACTAAGTTTTCCTACATTCAAAATAATTTTTTTTTTAAAACTGTACTTTTCAGACTTGCAAGAAATTATTTTTCCTGTTATTACTTCCCTATAAGGAAGTATTGTAATCATGAAAAAATTCGATGTCGATATTTTAACGGAAATATCCGTTTTGAGCATTTCTGAATCCGTTTTTACTACTTTCGCAATGATGTCTGTATGTATGTATGTCTGTATGGATGTATGTAACGCAAAATGTCTGTAAGTTCTGTATCTCTGGAACGAATTGTTATATAGTAACAAAATTTCATATTTAACACTTTAATCGGTATACAAAGGCACCATTTGATTTTGGAGGAAATCCTTAAACCGGAAGTAGCACTTCACTTGAAGGACGAAATGGTTTTTCTTAAATATCTCAGGAACGAATTGTTATCTAGTAACCAAATTTCATATTTAACACTTTAATCAGTATACTAAAGCACCATGTGATTTTGGACGAAATCCCTAAACCGGAAGTAGCACTTTACTTGAAGGACGAAATGGTTTTTCTTCAATATCTCAGGAACAAATTGTTATATAGTAACCAAATTTCATATTTAACACTTTAATCAATATACGAAAGAACCATTTGATTTTGGAGGAAATCCCTAATCCGGAAATGGCACTTTACTTGAAGGACGAAATAGGTTTTCTTCAATATCTCAGGAACGAATTGTTATATAGTAACCAAATTTCATATTTAACACTTTAATCGGTATACGAAAGCACCATTTGATTTTGGAGCAAATCCCTAAACCGGAAGTAGCACTTTACTTGAAGGACGAAATGGTTTTTCTTAAATATATTATGATAAATATTTTATTGATGAATTTTTATTTTTTAATCAAAATTAAAGCAAATAAAATTTTCTATAAATATGTTAGAATATATTTTTATGAACACAATACAATGTAATAATACAACAAATTTAATAATTTAATTAAATAATAAAATAAAATTTAAATAATATTTCTGCGAATCTTTAGATGAACGATGAAGGAATGATTCCTTATAGGGAAGTCATGTGCCGGCCACATCAGATTTTTTTTACATAAGTAATAAACTAATCGTTGGACGATGGCGATGTTCAGCCATTCCATCCTCTAAAATTTCGATCTCTTCAGTTTTAATCATTGAGTAAACCGTATGTCATAAAATGAAATTCTGAAAAACGAATGACGTGAGAAGATGCGAGGCTTGCATTTTGATTGCCTTTTTAACATAATGTCGAAATTTGAAATTATTGTGATTTAAAGATAATAGTTTTGTGTTATCTGGTTGTCTACTTATCTTATAAAGTTTTTTAAGTTTGGTTTCGAGAAGTCTGTTTTATTCTTGATTCCTTTATCAATACTTAAAAATGCAAACTAAATCCTCCTCTTCTTGGTGAGGAGTAATAAGAGAATATGGGTCCCAATAAATAGATTGGGCATCTGCAAATAGGTTTAAATTAAAGCCAAGTTTGATTCAAATACAATACGTTCTAGAAGTAAATAACCCCTCGATTCCCAAAAAGCTCTTAGCAGCCACCAAACAGACGCATGAGTAATTTCATATTAACTCAACTAAGTTTTTGGAAATTATGTTCATGTACTTCTTCGATTTCGCTCAAATTTGGTATACTTCTAAGTTATTCCAAATAAACGAACCCGTATTGTTTTTGTTTGATTCCAAAGTGGTCCGTTTACATTGTACAGCCCTCCAAAATAATTCAAATTTGGCTTGTGAGCTTCGATAAATAATTTATACCGGCCGAACCGTACCACTCAGAAACCCGACATTTTTTGTAAAAGGAAGATATCAAATAGACTTTTTTAGTGATTTTTGTGTAAATAATTAAGGTCACAAAAAGGAGGTCCCTGATCAAATTTTGGCTTTTTGAGTGCCCCTCTCGCAAAAACGAAGTCATTTAAAATTCTTAACAAAATATGTTATCTTTATTATATTTTTGACTATTTGCATACCAAATTTTAGAGTGGGCACTCTTTTGGTTTAGGAGTGACATCGAAATGAATGATCGTAGTCATAAACATGGAATGACCGTAGGATTCGAACATACAACCACTTAATTTGTAGTCACTTGACGTGTGCACCACTCTGCTGGGTTAAATTTGTTTATAATTTGCTTTGCAACTTACAATCATCTTATTATTGAGTTGAAATCTTCAATGTCGCATGGAAGGTCGCTAATGTTTATTTTTTCACTCAAACATGTTGTTAAAGCTTAAACAAATCGCTTTTCAGTTAATTTTAAATGGCTTCCGTTAGCAATTTGCATTTATTACATTAATTTTGATTAATCTTGTTTACATAAAAAAACTACCAAGTTAATATAACTCAGGTAATTAATTCAAAAATTCAATTTTCTTTTCGAATTTTCTTGAACCATTGATACAAAAGCTTGTGGAACCGGTCAAAAATAAACTTCTATAGAAAACGTGATTTGTACAAATTATCCGCAATTTCTAATCTTCCGCAGAGGTACCCAATAATCTTGTAATCTTGTCTATGCCAATGGGAAGTTGTTTATTTTAAAAGGTTGTTCACTCAATATAAATCAATACAAATTAATGCAGGTACGAAAGATTTCCACTTAAAATTTTTTAAATTTTCAAGTTAAGTTTAAAATAAACAAATTTTCTCAAAGTTTACATATTATGTACCAATTTTGGATTAAAATTTAATCTTAATTTGCAATATATTTTCTGTAGGAAAACATAAATCATCAATATATAGTAATTTATCAATATAACACAGCTATTAAAGTGACCTATAATAATAAAGGTCAATTTATTTTTGTGGTTATTTAAATTCAGCGATTTTATCATCCAATGTGTTAATATTACGGACTTAATCTTCAAATAATTTTATTTAATTAATTAATCGCCAAATATAGAATTTTTGGAGCGAAAAAATGATAAACGACTTCTAATTATAATTGATTAGGCTTGTTTTGCAATCGAAATTTCAAACTTTTTATATTCATTACTGTTAATTGGAATGTGAAAGAATATTATGTGAAAAAAATGTTTACTTATCGTTTTCTCTTTTTTCCGTTTGTTTTTCAATATTTTCATGACATTATGCCTTCCAAAATATGTTTTGCTATTATTTATACAGTATTGATTTTTATATCAAGAAGTGGGTCCATTAGTGTTATCAGATAAGGTTAATAATCTAAATCTTACAATAACCTGCATCTGCTAGATCAGGGGTGGGCAACCTTTTGTATAACAGGGGCCAGAATAATATTTACGTTTCGTCCGCGGGCCTTAGTATAGTTAATGGACACATTTTTGTTACTTGAATTTTTTTCTGAAAATATAAAAACAATAATATTTATAACAAAGTTAATTAAGTACTATATTTATTTCTCTTATCATTTATAACACATTACAAAGAAAAAAATTCGCAAAGGAAAGGATAGTTGATTTTGAGTAGCCTGCCTTCCTTTAAGGAATCTCGATAATCCATTCATGCGCGTCCCTATGGGACGCGCATGAATGGATTATCGAGATTCCTTAAAGGAAGGCAGGCTACTCAAAATCAACTTAAAAACAATAATGAATGCTGTCAAGCTGTCAACCGATCGACAATGCAAATACGCGTGCACGTGCTTTACGTTTCTATTTGACCAATCTTAACCAAATTTGGTGTAGAAGTTACGATATTTACAACGCTATGAAAAACATAGGCTACTTTAGAACCTTGTAGTGAGGCCGAAGGCCGAACAACCACATCCGACACGGTCTAGATGGCTAAAGGCGGCCGGTAGGCCGACTGTGCCATCTAGTTATTTTAATAATACGCGAAAACTTAATTCGCGTTAAAGGGAATTTTGCTTCGCGTATAAAAAATTCAGGTATCAAAATCTAATTCGCGTTATTCTGAATTCGCGTACATCGAACTCGCGTACATGGAGGGTCTAGTGTACTTTTCAATTTACTTTTTACAATACTTTTTAATTTCATTTAAATAAGACGAATTATATCGAAAATTAAACTGTAGATCTCTCCTTTGTCCTTATGTTAGGTACTAACCTAATCCTTTTCTTTAAAATTTTTGTTTTTGAAAATATTTATTTATTATTTCTTCGGTATGAGTTATCTATCTCTCACAACTCGAAACAAACTTTCTTCTGCTACACACTAAAGAAGAAGGTTAATAGAGCAAATTGCCAAAAGAATTAGGGTGAACGGGGTCGATTACATATCAATAAATCGATTTTGAAGTTAGCTAATTTTACATGTTTCACTGACGCGCAGTGGAATCTCACCCATTCTGTTGGCGGTCCGCGCACTTAGATATACTCTTACACTTAGAAAATTTCGCACCGGCAGATGCACCTCGACTGTCGTACATGCAACATCGATAATTTTTTGTTTTTACGCGATTTTTTGGGGGTGAAACGTAATAGTATACTGCCCCATACCGCAACTATACTTTTTAATGCTATTTCGAGGGTCTCTCACATCCCGGTTGCATTTATCCCGGTTTTCTTGATCGGTGGCGCTTCTCGTATGTTTAGCCTAGTAACCAGAGTCAAATCCGCCCTGGAGGGGTGCAGAGCGGAGCGGAGCGGAGCGGAGCGGAGCGGCTCCCCGTAAGGGTAGGATTTGACGATGGATTACCCTCCTTTTCGAATGCACACCCTTAAAATTGGAAGGCAAAAAAAATTTAATTTTTTCACTTTTTAGGCAATACACGAGTCATTTTCCATTTTTTTGATTATATTTATTACTAATATCTACTAATCACACCCCCATCTATTCGAATTTCAAAGAAAAATTCAAATCGGACCGAAAAAATTTCACTCCATTTCAAGGGACTGTAACCGGATATATGTGCAGACCCCGGGTTCGACCGGCTACATGAATTTACTTTTCCCTTTTTTTCAAAAGTCGAAATTTTGTGTTTTTTTCATCAAATTCACCCTAAATATTATTTCTAAAGACTAAAATAAGCCTGTTCTTTAGTGTGTAGCTGAAGAAATTTTGTTTCAGCTAGTGAGAGTTAGATAACTCTTCCCTTTCTGGTAAAGATCTCGCGGGCCGGATTAGAACTTTACGCGGACCGGAGTTGGCCCGCGGGCCGGAGGTTGCCCACCGTTGTGCTAGATTACAATAAAAATTGTTTTTATGGTGAGCTTAAGAATTTTGCCCAGAAGTTTCATAACCCAACGTCCTTTTATGTATCCTTCATGTTATTAAAAAACTTTCAATATATTTTTGAGTTTTCAACAAAAA
This sequence comes from Podabrus alpinus, assembly GCA_932274525.1. Lineage (NCBI taxonomy): Eukaryota > Metazoa > Arthropoda > Insecta > Coleoptera > Cantharidae > Podabrus > Podabrus alpinus. The sequence goes on from OW026451.1 coordinate 6,206,480, forward strand.
TGCTATAGTTTATAATTACGTACACATTATTATAGTAATTTGTTAGCAAACATTTTTTTAAATTATTATACTAACATTACCTTGAATTAGGACAATTATTCCTCAAATTATTTCGTTACTGTAAAATATTGAAACATACTACATAGATCACAATACAAGAATACACAATAATATTAGTCCTTCCGCTTTAGATGAATGAACCTTTTTAAAACTTTTCAATTTGCTTGATTAGTAGGTACATACGTTTTTTGTTAGCTGCAATCAAGTCTATTGGTTGCTATTTAAAAAACGGAAATGAAATTTTGCAGAAAGTGGCATATTGAAGTTGTTTCGAAAATACTAAAAAACTTAATGGTTTTTCATTTGAAAGAAACCATTTGCGGAAGTTTTAAGTTGAACGATTTGCTGGTTTCTTTCTGAAACGAGCACTCGGTTATCAGTCTCAACTACACTTTTAAAACAGGATTAAAAATTTAATTTGAATTTTATAATGTCATAAGTTAACGGAATTTTTTGAAAGAAAATGTATTTGCAAGTTTTCCATTCGATACACTCTATTATTATGCTTTATCCACACACTAATCATTTAGAATGAAATATAAATAAATGTATGATTAACTAACTGGTAGTTAAATATGATATAATGTTGGGTAATTTAATTTCAAATGCTCTGGGACATAAAATCATTAGAAACTTATGTATACCTAGTCAAAGTCAAGGTTGAATATAAATTAATGATGTTTGTCGTTCAGTCATTACAATACCGCGAATATTTCACTTCCAACTTTTATTGTAGTTCCACATTATTAACTTTTAGTAGTAATCCAGAAATACAACTGTATAAATTTAGCTTCCTACCGTTAGCCTGAATTTTAAGATATAAGGGGTTTGATTTTAATGATTGATTGTTATGTTTTGATTGATCTTGTCTTAACGAACCCGTTATATTTAACATTTTCGATAAGATTTCAAAATGGAGCTAAAATAAAAAACTTCCAGGGACAACCACCTATTTACCTCTGTGGTAGGAACGCCCCTGCTTTTCCATATTTCGAACGATTTCTTTCCCCAGTTAAATTAAATTATTTTTCGTAAAAATTAATAAAAATAAATTTGGCTAAAGAAATACTATGTAGGAATGTTGATAATTAACGGAACTTACAAATTACATAACATTGAATTAATTTGTAAGCCAAATCCGACAAACAAATTTATATTTTGGCAAATACATTCTAACTAAATGCGTATTTTCAAAAACGTGCACTTCAAAAATTTTGTTACAACCTAAGTTGAAATGTTCAGATTTATGACTGCCGGTTTTAAAATATTAATGATCACAAAAAGAAAAGTAACTTTTGGGACGCAAAGTAGCACGTAAACGTGACTTATTGGCATTTTCTTGGGGGTTAAAATTATACACGGATTACCTACTTAAATGCAGTTACCGACACAGATTTTAGAGCTGGGCAAATGAACTTCAAAAGTTTTTTTTTATGTTCTATTTTTGTAAATAAAGTTTTTTAATAGGTTTTTTTAATCGAGTTCCGATTTGTTACAAAATAATCAAGTAGATGAGGATTACATTCAATGCTATACAAAAACAATCACAAAAATAACATTTGGATAAGGGATGCTTTTAAGATATGGATGTCTACTGCCCGAAGCAAAAATGTACCCTTGTGATTTTTTGTTATTTCATAGTTTTACAACCTACCATAGAAAAAGAACCCCTTGTGAACAAGATCAGGAAGTACGTAACCGATGGTTTTCAGAGAACATATTGTATCTTTTTCATCATAATATAAATGAATGTTTTTCCAATTTTTTCAACTCAAGTATGCAAATACTATATTCATGTTTTATTACTAATATTGCTATAAAAATGTAAATATTTAAATTCACGGACAAACAAGCACATTTTTAAAAATTTATAATTATGACATACGAGCTATAATCGTATTCGATTCGATCTTGCACAACGAAGTAGTCGTTTAAGGCCAGAGTCCTACTGTACCACTTCCTACTACCAAATAAAATTTGAACTAATTCAATTGATTCACACCGAGTTCAAAGACCCACCCTCCCACCCACGAATAAGCAACTTCCATTACCTAGTTAAACTTTTATGTGGTGGTAGGAAGTGGTGCAGTGAGACTCCGGCTTAAGAGTCAAATTTCTCGAAGGTACATGAAGATACAAATCAAAAGTTTTGGAAAACCGTGTAATATTTTTATGCTTCTTCTTCCAAGTGTTATTATACACATAGGATACCTACAGTTTATAGTGGGTTTCAAACTATCCGCTTCATTTTGAGAAAAATCACACCTCGTTATTTTTGACTTCCGAGGGGGCAACGGTCATAATAAAGTTCTTGCTTCGCCCGGAATCGAAAAGTAAAACACACTATCTTATAGTTCGTACGTATATGGGGAGGTCTATGACATTACTAAAATTGTAATAGTAATAAAAATTATTGTTTTAAGTATTTACTAAATATTTATACTTTATTGTTATGATGTGTATAACACACATAAATTATAATTTATAGTTTATGTACTCGGACACCTACTATATTATATGACTTTAAAAATACTTCTAAAAAATTGGGTTAAAATTATAATAACAACCCAATATTTATTGTTACTACCAAATATTGGTATCATAGATGATGCTGATGACTGGCATAATTCCCCAAAGAATTGGAACGCTATTTAAAGGAAAAAGGGTGTGTTCCTATATTAAATAACTTGAACGTTTATTTTTGAATTAATCTAACCCTGTGGTCTAATTTAGCATAATAATGAAGGAGATTTTTTAAATGTTATCTTTGACAAGTAACAGACACATTCTGAACCCCAAATTAATAACTCGTATCTAAAAATATTGCTCTTCAATATTCGGATTAAAATTATTAATTAACATAAAAATTTAAATTACTTAGGTGTTGAGATGTGTCGATAAAATTTTATTTTTATTTTACGGTTTATTAAAATTTCCTTTATTACCTATGACTTTATTTCTTAATTACTTAATTTATACAAATTTATTACAATTTCAATGTGTTTTAATGGTAATTTTTATTTTCAAGTGACAGTAACATGAAAAAGCAATGAAGATTTGATTATATCGATGATAATTTACTACAAATTTTACATAAAAAATAAAATAGGAAGATAATGCTTACGCACTTTTTTCATTAAAATTATTTAAAAATGTTAATGGAAGTGACACTAATTTATTTTTAATTAATCGGGAATTTTTATAACAAATTGTGGTGGTTAACTTTATTGCACCTTAGTTTAATTCTGTAAATAAATTGTTTGTTTAGTCACAATAATTTATGATCATTATGGTGCAATAACCTTTAATATAATCTCATCAATGGAAACTGTAAATAATAGTACAACATACCTTTTAACATAGTAAAAATATGTGGTCTAAATATTTTTTTTAAGTCTAATGTAGTATGAATCTGATAAAGGATTTAAAAACATATAGGAGCGGTTCAAAAGAAAATTTGACCATTGTTAAATTCTTTTTTACCTGAAAAGAGTTTATTTCCATGATGATGAAAAAAGGTACAGAAGAAATGATTAAGCGTTTGCGATTATGTAATTTTGCGGTCTAGATTTCATTTGAATTTTCACCAATTTTTTGCTAATTTAAACAAGATACATCTCCACTTCCTTTGTATGATAATTTCAGAACCACAAAAATGTAGTATAAACATGCATTTTGCGGTTTCTTTACTTGTTTACTTAGCACCTAACCCAATAACCGATGACGTCGGTCTGATTCAAGATTCCACGTCGTAGAAGAAACCCATTCTAAATATTTATTAGGTTGATGAAAAAGTTTGGTCACTTTTGAATATAAACTTAAAGTAATATTGTTTTAATAATAGAAAAGTTTTTGAAACCACTTGGCTTGAAACTAAAGATTTTCTGTTCAGAATATTTGGGAGAGATTGGAATAAGTGAAAATCTGCCGCTAAAAACTCTGGAGTTTAGGGTAGTGTGAAAACTCTGCTCAATAAGTATTTATCAAACATACCAATTCATAGTAATACGAGTTTTGGCGAGGATCCATAATATCAATTAATGTCGTTGGTTGATCATTATCAATATTCTGAGAACCTGACCCACCAAATGTGAGCAGTACAAGATTGAAATGGCTTGATGAGAATAACTAGAAGAGTTGTATGAGTATTTTTGATCCTCCATTTAGAACCGTGCTCTATTTTTTTGGATTTCCAATAAAAATTCTACTACGACGCTCCTTCTGCATTATGGTCATAAATCACTTTGCGACAAAATCGTTTTAAAATGACACATGTGGCCAGTGTGTAATTTATTTTCCATCAAGAACAAAAAATTCCAAAACCCTTTGTTCATCACTTCAGCATAATTTATATGATTCGTTCATTATAATTCGAAGATGTATTGTTTGAGCAAAATGCAGGGTTAGATGAGCGAGCCACCCATGCGATTTTGCCCAACGGGCTTCCAAAGGTGGTACCAAATATTAACGTCCAAAATTAAATGATCTCGTTTTATCAATTCTGCTAACATGTTTTATTACCAAACGAATTAACTTTTTGAAGCGCGCTAACATCATAATTTCTTTTTCAATTAATTTTAATAAAATTGTTGATCCATCAGTTTTATTAACCGAATGAATAAGCTTCGGTCAAATCAATCATCTTATTTATTTTACAACCATTGTTACATCATATCGCTGTTTATGGTATTTCTCCAATATTTATTGTTTTTCCTTAAAAATCATAATGTGCTATACTATTAAATATTCAAATTTTGGTTTAATGCCTAAATTTATAGTTTTATGCTAAATTTCAACTATTTGAATGGGAGACAGTCCAATTAATCACGCTGAAATTTAAGCTTAAGAGGATTATAGCCAATTAACAGATCGTTTATTTTTAATGTTAAAATATGTCAATGCGATTAAATTTGAATTATAAGTGACGTATCTTGTTACTTTTAAGAAAAAGCTGTTGTAATTCCATAATTACAACTAAAGAATGATAAATTTGCTTTTATCATTTTATATACATAAGTTTTTGAAAACCCATTTTCCATTTCGAATAAACCTAATCGATTTAAAAACAATTTCGTTAATTTAACACGATGAATGAGATTAATTGGCTCTTAAAAGATCCCGATAAACAAGTTTTCCCCATACATATATCACATCGATACGCATAGTAAAAAAATTAAAGTCAAATTTGTTTTGGTTCAAAATTGATTTATTTGATTAATGAATGTTAGTGTGCGGGCATAATATAATTTTTTAAGGTACATATTCGTTGATATATCGAACGATCAAAATTTGAACTTAACCTTTCTATATTGAATCGTCGATTAAACATTTATTTCCTTTTTAATGTTTTCTAAATCATAAATAATTAATTTTTCTAGTAAAATAATTTAATTATATTTATACAAATCACAGTTTATTGGGGTGAAATTGGTCAGTTTCACGAAATAACCATACAACTGGAACGGTTCGATCATTATCCTAATAAGCATAATGAGATAATTTAGGAACACAATGGTCTAAAAATAAACCTGTGTCAAATGCTAATATTTTAATTACGGTGCTGGAATGCGTTCAAATAGATCAATCAAGTCGATATAATTAATAAATGATGACTTTCGTTTGAATGACAGTAAGGGGTCACATTTTAAAATACCAGACACCTTGAAATTTTTTTTTTCTAGAGCATTTTTGATCTTGGATTTTCAGACAGTACACATTCTTGCGAGAAATGGAGCAAATTAAGTGTTAAAATGAACAAGTTTGTGGCTGACAATTTTTGCACAATTATTTATAGACGATTTTACTGCAAATACTTTTTGGGTTCCTTAAATTTTTGACCTTGTTCTAAATTTGAAAGAAATTTTTGTTTATAAATGAGCAATCCATTTTTATTATTTTCTTTTTCGTAATTTTACTGATTTTATTTTATTGTTTTTTTATTATTTTTTTTAGATAAGTCAATGATTGGCTTACAACTTTAACAATCTTCCGTTATGGATGTGACCAAGGAACACATTAATGTCAATCCTAGGGACAATGCCAATCCTTTATCTGTTTTATTTTTTACGTTAGTATTTTTTAATTTTTTTTATTAACATTATATTTTAAGTTTTTTCATTAATACTATCATTTTTTACTTTCTTTAAGTTTTAACTAATCTCAAAATGGCGATATAAAACCGCATGAAAAGAAAAGGAAGAAACGAGAAATTGATAGAGTAAATAAAAAAATTATTATAATTTTAGCATAAATTTTCAGCAGCAGCTGTGCATATAAATCTGATAATTTGTTTGCTTGCCTCTTCATTAATTCAACAGTTAACATTATTAAATATTTGTTAATTCTGTAAATATTGTTGTATGGAAATTTATGATTACCAAATTATAAACTGGTTTTTTATTAATCATCAATTGAAACAAGAATTTTTTTTATTGTCAAGCAAATCTCGAGAAAACACTGAAAATTGTAAAAGTAGAGCTAAATCAAGAGTTTTTCGAGAAAATGTTACGCCCCTTTCTTTGATCTAATCTTAGCATTGAATTTATTACTTTCCATCCTTGTTGGTTGCAAAATTAGGCACATTTTGAAAATAAAATTTGCCTATCGTAAATAACCTCTTCGGATGTATAGAAAACATAAAATTAGCATTTTAAAGATTTTTTATTTGAATAAAAATATTAGAGCCGCTTCAATTAAGCCTAACCCATAAATTCTGCTCAATTTCCTGCATTAATTACATGGTGGTTTACACAGCAACAAAAAATACAAATCATATGGCTAATAAGGAGTTGCCGATAAAATTTTAATTTGAATGTTTTGGTTCATCTATCGCGTCACCTTCATTATCCAATTTACTTCAGGAAGTTTACTTGTGAGATTTGTTAATTTAAAAAAATTGTTTATATTACAAAAGGCGCGTGCCTCTTAATTTGCAGCTTGAAGCTTTCTCGTGATTATCAATACGAATCTTCTAAACAATAGGGGTACTTTTCTATGATTGATAGTTTTCAGTTTCGTATTCAAAGTCTGTAATTATTGTTTTTGCCGACATAATTTTATAGTATGTTCTTTGTAACATAAATATACCTAATCATTTAATATTCATGTATGCGGCCAATTGAATTGATAGGATCGAAAAAATCATGAAGTTATTATTTATTGTCTTAAAAAATTTGCGAGTTTCCTGTGCTCTTAAATTTTCTGTCATTATACAATGTGGAATAAGATTTTTCTCTTGCGACTATAAAACTTGCAGATAAGGCCAATAAACTAGATTTAAAAAAAATAGAGACAAATAACTCCATTTCAACACTTCATTATTAATGAATTATTACTAGTATATTTATCAAAAGGTCACCAAATACACTTAAAATTCAACAACCTCTTAGAACAACACTAAATTGTTTTGCTAATTTGAAAAAAATTAACTATTTCGTTAGGTGACCTGGAAGAATGGGATTTGAAAAAATTCGAAAAAATCAAAGTGTGAAGATAACGTCATTAAAATTAAAAATAATGTGTATGATACCTAAGCACCAGCATGGTATGAGAAATTACAGGTACAAAGGTACATGAACATCTTTATAATTCGGGGGATAAGTACTTACATATTTCGAAAATTAAAGTCTGGAAATTTTTTTGCAGTTATCAAACTTTTTTTATTGTTGATGAAATTCTAAAAACTCAGATCTAAAAACGTATCAATGCTAGGGTTCATGGTTCGCAATTTGATTATAGTATTTGATTCAACCGTTTAGTTTATAATCGAGGACATCCACAGAAATTGTTTAAAACTTCCCAATCAATTACAAAACATCAAATTTCTGTAAAAGAGTCAAAATTCCCATGTTATTATGTATTTTCCTTAAATTATAAATTTACCAACAGTGTGATAATATGGAAATGTTAACAAATAAAATAAAAAATTCAATACAGTAGATAATAGTCTAGATAAATATATTATGCAACTTATAAAAATATTTGGTTTACTGGATCATCTGCTTTGGAAAATTATTTTGCTATTCATCTAAACTTCTAAACATAGCAAGTTAAGAAACCATAAAAAATAACGCTGCTTTTAAAAAAATTGTCATGCCGATAGCCTGACGAATATCGCAATCAAAACTTTCAAAATTTAATGATTTAATAAAATTAAGATAGAATTTTTCATCGAATTACAAGTTAGCAGTATGAACTTCTATAATTTAGAGAGGAGGGCTCAAAACTCGAAATAATATATTGTTGAATATAAAAAAGATTAAATCAACAATTTAATTCAGTATTGTAAATCTCAAAAATCCGTTTTAACATTTTTTTAAAAGAACTCAGTTGGAAAACCCAAAATCCGGCGACTGGGGCTTTAAAATCCGGGTACTGCCGATGAGATAATTAAGTTTCATGGTTCAAAAAGTCAAGTATTTTTTTGTTAGCACAACAGACGCCTTCAGAATCAATAATCAATGTTTAAACACAAAAAATAAAGGTCACTTTTTAAATTAGCATTTTGAATGTTTAGAAATTCAAGTGTTAAAGACAGCAAACAAATTGTATTTGACAAGAGGAACAATATTTCAGCTGTTCTCTATTTCTTTTACTACTTCAAATCAATGTATCAAATTGATTATTAAAACATTTAGGTTATATTAACAATTTACATTAACGCGCTATTTCTGAATTTTTGAATTAAAAATAAATCAATATCCGATCCCCCCCTTCGAGGTATGTTGAACATTCCGTGCTTTCAAAATGAAAATTTTTGTTGATTTCAGGAAATAAAAAAGGAAATTGTTTATTTTCTTTGATATTTATATCAGGTTAGCAAAAACTAACTTTGCATCTACTAATGGAAGTTTTTGATGAAAAATCGTCATGTTAGGATTGTTTTTAAAAAATCTTGTATTTGGTTTAATTTTCCGGAAATTGTTTTCATTCCGTATATAAAAATAAATTTCTTTTCTAGGAACAATTTTATGCACGACCGAAGGCTAAAATTGCATGATTCTAATTTTACTTCCTCAAACAATTTAGAAAATTACAAATGTAATTGCGAATTTCATTATATGAAGCCATAAATTTGTTTCAGCTATTGAATTTTTCAAATTGTGTATCTAATGGGGGATACAATTTTAAGTATACCCGCTATAAATTATTTATTGTTTATTAATACAGTAGCGATTTAAAGCCTAATAAATTATGTAATCATAGCAATTGCTAATTTTATAACGAAAACGTCATTTTCACAATGTATTTGGTATTTTAATCTAAATTTCCAATTTAATCTTGTACAGAGAAACTTGTTTTATGCAGTTGGGAATACTTTCGAGTAATTATTATAAATCTTGTTTATTAATAAAGGTTGCAGTGGATGGAATGATAAAAAATATTCCAAGATATTATATAAATTATTAATACTACTATCGACATCCCTGAGGTTTGCACGCACGAAAACTGTGAAAACTTGTGTTTTATTTATTTTACTGCTGTAATAAATTTGTAATTTTTTTATTGCCCATATATATTGCAAATGCAGAACCGAATTTAATTAAATTTCAAAAAATATACAACAAAATGTATGAAAAATATCTACAGGATGGAGATCGACATAACCATCATAAACATAATAATGGAACAGTTTAAGATATGATACCTTATATCAAGACGAAGCAACATTTTAACATATTTATATATTATTCCAGTCTACTTATTGAAATTAATGTTTGTAATCGTTATTTATTATTAAAAACATCAAATATTCCAAATATTTACATAGATAATATAATACTCGAGGACGTTTTACATAAATTATATTCCATTATCAAAATATAAGGATCTGCACCTTAAGATATTCAAGTTATTTTTATGTTATATCCACTATTATATTTATTATTACACGGAAGCACTAAAAATTATACAAAACCTTGATCCTTTCCTGCACCTAGTTTTTGTTTCCAACTGATTAGATTGTCGCGTTGAACTTTGATTTGCAGTAATTACCAATTAATTTGGTCAGGAATTTTTTTCAGATTATTTGGTCAATTTTTAAATTCTGTGAAAATTTTAATTTGTTAACAGTTTCGATCAAAAAGTCGGTCAATAGCATACGCCCAATTATAGTCGAGAGGGCGTAAAATTAATTCGTTACGCTTTTCCATTAATATTTTTATAAATTACCCTCGTCAGCCTTTTTAAGATGCTCATTATACGTAATAGGCGTAAGAGGCATATGATGTTTTCATAAGTGTAATTTAGTAAATGGATGTTTATTTATATACTTCCTTTATTTGTTCCCGCCGATATTCACCTCTTAAGATAAAAAATTGGATAATTAAAATTTTTCTTTGACTTCCTAAGTGATCGACAACATTTGGGCTTTTATAAATTTAATATTAGTTCCACGGAAGTGGTGAAGAAGATTTAGGAAACGAATAACCTAAAAATACTTCATGGGTTCTTGTGTAATAGGTAGTGCAGAAGTGATTGACCAACGAGATAACCGCCTGATTGCTTTCTTAATCTGGTTATGAAAGATGAAAGCTGTTGAGGTTTTATTTTCAACTTTAAAGAAAAAAGAGTGGTCGTTTGGGGTTGGTAAAACCTTCTTCGTTACTTTTAGCCTTACCTCGTATATTGACCTGAGATTATTATCATGACCATGTGAATAATTGCATTCAAATGCAGTAAGCGCCAAGATGTCAATTTAACTTGTGCATAATTCCACTGCAATACAAAGTTCTACTTTTATTTATTATTTATACATCTTATATTCTTAATCTAAAATTAGGAGTGGCCAGACGTGAGTGCACTACAACGATACAAAATCTAATTCATAATCTTGTCATCGACCTTATACAAAATGCACCATGCATTCCTGTACACAATGCAATATTCATCTCAAAAGAAACTCGAATTATGTTTCTTTTAAACCAAAAATTATTCGGTAATGCGACCTGCATAATTGATTCCATATTTTATTTCAAGTACGCTCCAAGTTTTCAAAAAAAAAAAATTTCATTGTTCATTGTACTGCAGGTAAACAAATTACCCCATAAAAAATTTTGAAGTAAAAATATCTTCTTGTTGCGATGAAGCGAACACAAAAATTTAATAAAAGATAATCCAATTAATTATTTTGCAGCTTAAAAATGAGATTTTTTAATAGTTTAAATGTTTTGACATTTATTACAATTTTTAAGTAAGAAGTTGGCGGATAATGAAAGATTTTTTTGATAAATCAGGCGTTTAAACTTTATTTCACGCATGAAAAATGTTTAGCAAAGTAATGACACCATGGATGATAAAATATCACAATTAAACAATAAGTTGAACAGAACGTGGTAAAAAATTAAATATAACACACTGATTCAGAAAATAGGATGGACTTCATAGTCGAAGTGGACACTCGAGACTGCTTTATATGGTATTTTAACTATTAGAAATCTATTGTTATTTATTTGTTTATAAACATATTAATTTATTTATTTATAAACATATTGATTTATTTAATTAATTGTCTATATTATTAGTCATCCCTGACCTTAATTGATTAAAATTGATTGTATTAGCAATAATTGATAAGTAATACTGAGCCTAGAGCAGCAGTTACATAAGATTATCACATTGGCCATTACAATTAAAATTTGCTAAAATTATACTAATCCTGAAACCAGGCAAACCCCCCACGGATGCTTCATTCTATCGTCCAATAAGCTTGCTGACAATAATATCTAAGTTGATGGAAAAACTTATTCTTAAACGATTAAATGATAACAATCTGCTAGATGATTTGATACCGACTCATCAATTTGGGTTTAGACGACAACACTCAACTATTCAACAATGCCATCGTATTGTAGACACAATCTATAGAACTCTAGAAGGGAAAGAATTTTGCTCGGCAGTTTTCCTAGACATAAAGCAGGCTTTTGATAAAGTATGGCACAAAGGACTTCTCTACAAAATTAAACATGCTGTACCACACCACTATTATCTAATTCTGAAATCTTATTTGGAAAACCGAAGTTTTCAAGTTCAACAAGATGAAGATCTATCCGGAATTTATAGCATATCATCGGGAGTTCCACAAGGAAGTGTACTTGGGCCAATATTGTACTTACTGTTTATTGCAGAATTACCCACCACGCCGTTTACAGAATTGTTTACATTTGCAGATGATACTGGCATATTGGCAAGACACAGCAATCCTCAACGCGCTTCCGAATTATTGCAAATACACTTGTTTGAACTACAAAGTTGGTTGTCTAAATGGAGAGTAAAAGTTAATGAAGCCAAATCAAACCACGTCCCAAGTAACATTTTACCGTCATAAATGTACATATACCTTACAGAAATTTCCGTAACGGTAAAGCATTGATTTGCCCCTTTTGCAGTTACTGTATTGATGTATCATTTATGCACATATAAGGTACAGGTATTTTCGCAACGGTACGGCATTGATTTGCCTCTTTTGCAGTTACTGTATTGATGTATCATTTATGTACATATACGTTGCAGGTATTTTTGCAACGGTTCAGCATTGATTTGCCCCTTTTGCAGTTACTGTATTAGTACATCGTTTTTATACCGATTATGTGTTGATTTTTTATGAACGAGATATTTATTTAATAGAAAAAATAATTTTTATAAAAGATAAAATTTTTGATTTTTAAATATTTCTATTTTTTACATACTGCTAAATTGTTTCCCTGTATGTATTTTTGTTTGTCTGCGCCAGAATCTGAAAATTGACATTATAAATGTGATAATTTTTACTTACTTTTTTTTCCGAAGCCAGGTTTTGAACCCATGCTGTACTGTACCTATACGTCTGAAAACCAACTGCTTAGCCAACTCGACTACCTGGGTATACGGTATAAACTATGATATTTGTTATTTGATGGTCAATTTTATTTTCCATTCATAGATTAAAAATATTATTTAATATTGAATTAAAATAAATCAAATATTTTGCTTTGGTACTTTAAAATTTATTACATTATGAATTATTTTAAATAAAAGTTGTTATTTTGCACGTGTTTTGAAGAAAAAATGCTACGACGCCGACGTCACTTTAATTCGAATCGACAGCGGTGGTGGGATTAAATTTATTTAATTTAAATTTATTAAATTTTAATTTCCTGACTTTTAATTTCCAGAATTTTTATTTCAAATTTGGAGATTTTCGAAGATTTTTGATTGTTATTATTTGCGCCGTAGTTTTTCTTAAAAATCCGTATTGAAGTAACGAAGTTAGAAATTTTTTCAATATTTAGAAAATCAAAAATTTGATACATAGTTGAAATAAAGATTTATGATTACTAGAAAGACATAAAAGACCGATTCCCCAACTATAATATTATTCCTTTCTCATTATAAGACAAAAAAATATTGGAGAATGTAAGAAATCTCGATGGCGTAATGGTAAATAGGCACGATAGTACCTTTGGCAATCCGTTGTACAGTGGTTCAACTCCCAAGCCGGCAAAGTTATTTTAAAAATAAATTTCCTAATTAATTAATTTTTTAATATTTTTATTAATAAATATTATAAACACAGTTATTTATGGGTCTTAAAACTTTAAAAGGGCCTTTAGTTAATTAGCTATTAGAAAACATAAAATATTTAAAATACACGTTTTACATTAGCTAGTTAACTAAGGGGCTTTTTATATGGGTTGATAATACCGGACGTAAGAGGTTTAAAATTTCCGCCCCCAATTTAGAAATTTGACCGCCCTTCTTACTCCAATAATATCTCATATAATAATTATTGTAATATAAAATGCTTATCATAATTTGTAACCAATCAGAAACAAGAGTTTTTCTAACGGCGAAATTTTTTTTATACATAATCTTGATACATGAATAACTATAATGTTACATATTTTTTACATTTCAATATTAATAAAAATTGTAAAAAGCGCGTCTCGAAATTTAATTTAATAAAAAGGGACTTTGGAGAATAAGACGGATTTTTATTTATAAAATTATTATATTATACGAGTATATATTTCATAATATTTTATTATGTACTTATTAAAGTAGTCATGGACAATATCAAAACCGTGAAATAAATATCACAAAGTTTAACTAATAAATCATCTTTACATATTATATACCGGAATTGTAAGCGACTAAAACTTTACTATTTAAACTACACTTTCAGGTATCAAACCGGTGATGAAAATATCGTACCGTCCATCTTATAAAATACCTGTATATGTTAGACATTGCTTTTATAGTAACAAAACGAAACGATTAAAACATTACCTAATCGGTACCGTATGTTCAACTATATTTTAGTTGATAAACTTTCAGTGCCGATCCGATAAAGCAATTGCCTTCAGAATAACGGTGCGAAAATATGTACATTGAAACTATACCTAAACAGTACAGTGTAAATATGAACTAAAATTTATGTGCCGCTTAGGTACCATTTTGGTACTTAATTTTCAGGTAATAATTGGGCGGTGTTATGCAGAAAGCTACCAAGCCACATTTTTTTTTTTTTCAATTATTGAAGGTAACGGAGCCAGTAAGGTTCATTATACATTCTGCTGAAAACATCCAAGCCACAGGATAACTTATTAATTTCTTCAGGAAGTTACCTCCTTATTTTTTTAATTTAATACTGTACTAATTGTTAATTATCTCGGATTTATGCAGACGTGGCTTGGTAGCTTTCTGCATAACACCGCCCAATTGTAATATAAAATGCGTATAATAATTTGTAACCAATGAGAACCAAGAGTTTTGCTAACGGTGAAATTTTTCTTCGTTCTGATTGGTTAAAACTGTTTTAAAACGTAATTAAAATTCATTGATCTTTAAATTACTTATTTTTATAATAAATATTTTAATGTTACGTATGTTTCACATTTTAATATTAATAAAAATTATTATATTATATAATATATTTCATAATATGTTATTATGTACTTATTAAACCTGTCATGGACAAATATTATTATGTTGAACAATATCAAAACGGTGAGGTAAAAATCATAAAATTTAACCAATAAAGCATCTTTACATATTATATACCGGAATTGTAGCAACTAAAACATTACTATTTAAACTGCACTTTAAGGTATCAAACCGGTGATGGAAATATCGTACATTCCATCTTATAAAATACATGTACATGTTAGATATCGCTTTTATAGTAACAAAACAAAACGATCAAAACATTACCTAAACGGTACCGTATGTTCAAATATATTTTAGCTAATAAAATTTCAATGCCGATCCGATAAAACAATTGCCTTCAGAATAACGGTGCGAAAATATGTACATTGAAACTATACCTAAACAGTACAGTGTAAATATGAACTAAAATTTATGTGCCGCTTAGGTACCATTTTGGTACTTAATTTTCAGGTATGAAAATATATGTACATATTCGTTATACTTCAATGGTATACCGGTATAAAACCGACGTTGATGTTACTTGGGGTTACATTCACTTTAAATCGTACAGAATGTCCACCTGTATAAATCAACGTTGTAGCGATACCTCAAAAGACAGAAGTAAAGTATTTGGGACTACATCTAGATAAAAGACTTACATGGAAAACGCATATTAAGAAGAAAAGGAAGGAAATGGACATAAAAATTAAAAAAATGTATTGGTTGATGGGAAGAAAGTCTATTCTATCCACAGAAAATAAAGTACTCATATATAAAGTTATTATCAAACCAATATGGACGTACGGGATAGAACTGTGGGGATGCGCTAGCATGTCCAACATAAAAATAATGCAACGATTCCAATCGAAGGCCCTCCGTATGATAGTAAATGCACCATGGTATATAACTAACCAGACTCTTCACACTGACCTAGGCATTAATTATATCCAAGACGAAATCAAAAAACCAGCACAAAAACATGATCTAAAACTTCAAGATCATCCAAATCAAAGTACGACACGACTCATAGAAGAAAATATTTTCAGACGTCTTAAAAGAAAATGGCCTCGCGATCTACTGCCATAAATTAATTGGATACGGGTACCGCCGATGGGCCTATTCCCCCGCATGACAAGAGAGATCAAATCAGCTTATAGAACATTATAATATTTATATTTATTGTAAAATTTTGTTCTGATTGTTGATAATAGCAATAGTTACGAGATAATAAAAAAAAAAAATTAATTGTCTATATTATTAGTCATCCCTGACCTTAATTGATTAAAATTGATTGTATTAGCAATAATTGATAAGTAATACTGAGCCTAGAGCAGCAGTTACATAATAATAAAATAATTGTAGTTACTACATCCTTAAAATTAGTTAAGTAGTAAAACCAGACATAATTTCGCTGCTGAAGTCCCGCTCTATCCTCCTTAAAAATGATATAAATTATAAAAATAAAAAATTATTTATGGTACCATGCTGTACAATATTTTGTTCACCAATTTTTCATACTTAGAACTTTAATAAATAAAAAAACAGTCAACAAATTGTGGTAAATAGCATTTTTTTTATTAATTGAACGTTTATTTTTGGCCACAGCTCAGTTTAATATTTCTGATTTTTAACACCTTCTAATCTTGTTTGATTTATCTTCCACTGTTGGCTTATTTTCTTATGCTTACACTTCAAAGCGATATGATGCTGCTGCTAACATACAGAAATAACATCGCCTTACCTGCACAGTTTCTCTAAAAGTAAAATCCATGTTTTGAAAAACACGAGAAGAAAACGCGTACAAGTGCAGGAAGCTATTAATTTTTTATCTTAACAGCTTAATCAGTGACAAATGAGAGTATGTAAGTGCGTTGTACTATTTTTAAAGTTGCGTCCGTTTGGCCGGAGTCGATAGTAACGCGAGAACAAGAGATTCTGTAACACCTCCTTATCGTAATTGCCCCAAGGTTAGTGAAAAGGTACAAATTTCATGTTGTCATAAATATTTAGGGAAATGATAAAATAAATACAGAACCGTTAGACCATTTTATTAGAAAGCCATAAATACCGCATTTTTTTATTTGGCGGTATCAGAAATTGGCCTGATACAAGTGAACAAATACGTGTCGTAATAAATTAAATTTGATTCGAATGTTGATTAATTTAATTAAAATAAATTAAATTTCATTATTTATGCTTCGATTATTTTCTTCGTATAGTTGGTATTTATGTATACTACTTTTAAAATCTAAAATGCTCCTCTCATAGATTTTGTTAATTGGTGTAAAACAACGGTACGGTTATTTTACAATATAATTCTTTATTTATAACAGAATAATACATCAACATCCAGGATGTGGACAATGTATTTTTTTTTATTGTGTCTGACCATTGCTTACTTTTTGCTGTTTATTAATAATGGCAGTAATGCACGTACATACATATTATAATTATTATGTTAATCTAGGAGTGAACTTTTGTGGTCCACTCAGAGGTTTCTGGGTTTCCCCATATTTCGTCCTTTACTCGAGCCTGTCAAGAAGTATACCATATAGCTCCCGTAGAGAATCACTAGTATAAACTATAATTACAATTATTTTAAAACCCCCAACTTGAAATATTTCTCTATCTATACATGGGTTTATAACGTTAGTATATGCCATCTTCCAATTTCCCTGTCTGTTGAAACTATGTGACGAACACAGAGGACATACAGCTGAACGTGGATTTCGAACCATGGGAATAGACGAGTTTTATACCGTCTACTCCGATCAGGGAAGTTTTTAGCCATAATATTACCTGGAGTCAGCAAATGACATTTGGTGAGCGAAAATTCCTTCTAAGCACTTCACAAAATTTGAGAGAACACTTCAACAAATTATTGAATATTGAAGCAGGAGCAAACGCAATAAAAAGAAATGAAACAGAAACAACAAAAGAAGATGAAAACTTAGAAATAATTAGAGAACCAACATAATATGAAGAATTTCTTGATACGGTCACAAAGATGAAGAATGGTAATACCCCAGGAACAGACAGTATAAATAGTGAATTGATAAAAATGGGGAATGAAACAGTGTTGAGAGAAAGTGTGGAAAAAGGAGAAGATGCCAGTACAGTGAAGTGAGGCAGGATTTATCAATATTCTGACCTTTTATTGGAAAAAGTCACAAGCCACCACTGATATAACTGAGTATTCCGATCAAAAACCTATCAACATTTCATTTTAATTTACATGTGCGTCCATTGGGATGGAAAAGGGGTTTCTACATTAATTTTTTTTTAATGTCTAATAATTTGCCATCATTTGCCAACAATAAAAAACAGGGTATAGGCACATCGAAGGCCAGCATAGATTTAAAAACAAATGCTCATAAAACTAATTGAATAAAAGTTAAAAAAAAAATCTTTTTTTACTAAATATTACATTAAAAAATATTCAATCACAATTCTCTTAGAAATCCCAAAATTCGGATTTTTATGCGGACGTCACATTTGTCCAACCCCCCTTCCCCCGGTCACATTTGGTCGTCCTGTATGGACGATCCCCTATATTTCCCTATACAGTTTTTTTAAATTATTAAATTTTTGTTGTTGATATTTTATAATTGGAGAAACGTTTACAGTCTTACTGTGTGACTGGCTTGAGCACTATTCCTTCTCTTTTTAAATTTGCACAAAAAAAGTGTTGAAAAAAGTTTTAACTCTTATAAAGCCAAGTAACTGTCGAGGTACGTTTCATGACTTGGACATTAAATAAAAATAGAATTCTGAAAGCAAATTTAGTTATGGCCATTACATTTCGCACTGTAAATCCCCAACTTAATTGTTAAACCAAAAAATAAACCAAAAAAATGTAATTGCTTTTCCAACGCTGTTCTAAAATAAATTGTATCACATATAAATTTTTGAGAATAATTGAAATAAATTATGTAAACTACTAAAGACATAATTCTTGAAATTTCCTCTTTAATCGTTAACAAATCTTGTGCTAAAAATACGATTTGATAAATATTTTTACCAGCTGAGCTATTTTGAAAACCGGGATTAACGTTTTAATTGCTATCATTGTGTTATTAACCTCTCGTTAGCTTGAAAATTGATTTTGTTTGCAACATTCTTTTTCTTATTTGTTGATTTCACACTTCCTAACAGCATGTACCCTGCATTGTACCAAACCCCTTTTATCTGCAAAGTCACTTTTGCTTGTAATGATGTAGTAAAAGTAACAACAAAGGCTTGAAAAGCTAAAATTTGAATCGCTTTTAAACGATGTTATGTCCATAATAATAAATTATTCTTGTTGTTGCACGAGTAATTAGTGAAAACTCTTCCAAGTTTTATAAAATGTTTCACTGAAATGATAAATGATTTTTTAAAGACTGTTGGTACCTGTTGAATAGATAGGAACATTTTAATGAGGCAATTATATAATTACATGGTAAAAAATAATTAATGATTTGCTTGACATTGTAAAAGTTAAAATTGGGAGCTCTTAAAAAATAAATCTTTTCACCTGATTTTCATTGCAACTTCAAAAAGCTGCAAAATAAGCTTTGACCAAGCCAATGTATGAATTTGGTCATAAAGCTGTTAAAACTATTATGTCTAGGGATATTATGAAGTATTTTTTCCTAGTGAACATATTTTAAATTCTTTTGGAGTCCCGTACCGTATGATAAACGTGCCAACATGTTTATAATTTCAAAAAACATTTAATGTATTTTATTGTATCCATAGAACATAACATGATGTGCTTGTCAGTTTAATTCTCATTTAACAGTTGGAAAAATGATATTGACTATTATAAGAATAATGAAGTCAAGTGCTGCATTAAAAATAGGCACGTCAGATGGACGAGGCCTGCATTATTAAGAAAACGGTAGATACTGTCACTACTTATCGAACTGTGTAAATTACTGTGAAAAACTATTTGCGGAATTTTAATTTTCCAAGAAAATCAGTTTGGAGAGTACAAAAACTATTCGTTGCAGCCTTCCTCAAAATCAAATGCAATAATCTCGTCCTAGTAGAAATTTTTCCTTAGTCTAACAAAAAATAAATTGGAAACAGTATTCTCTGTTTTGGGCAAGAGGTCGTCTGGTTGAAAACCGACGAGAAGACTATAACAGTAATCTTTTCAGTGAATGAGGTAGGGTGCTATTGAGTTTCTCATATTGATAGAAAAAACTGGGTAATCTACCAACCCTATGAAGGTATCATCAAACTATTCCGTGGTAGCCCATCAGTGAAAAAGAATTTGGATATAATTGTCTATTATATTTTGGACGTCTCCAAATTTAGTTGAGAGATTTTCTCACATATTTTGTGAATGAGATTATTTTTAGCAAAATTATTGTCGTATTGATTTTTGGACTCAATATTTATTTTGATTCTAAGAGAACATCTCGTGGTTATCGTCCAGATCTCCTGCATCATTAAGATGCACAACGCCTTAGTTTTTATTATAATTTTAATTGTTAAGTGGCTTTGAAATGTCAAAGTCAACGTTTTATGTATGCAAATAATAATTTTTCATGTACTCAATATTTTTATAATTATAGTTATTTACGTTAATACTATTTTTGCTATCGCCAATTTAATCCACACGTATAATTAACGGCTGATAGGCATGAAAATGAATGAAGAAAGTTAACTAGACATCTCACGTTTTAAAATTGCATAATTATTTTAAATTGCACTTTGTGACCTTTAAAAATAGAAAATTAATTATTTCTCCAGACTGTCAAGAATTTCGAAGCTCACAAACCACCCAAGTCGATTTCCGATCCCCAAATGAAATTTGTTTACCATTATTTTACCCTTAAAACGTTAAAACGTAGCGGAAATTTGTCGAAAAGGTCACATGTGTTCAATAAACACATTCTAATTTAAAAAGTTTTGTTTATTTATTTAGACCGCTTCTGGTAATTTAATATCCCGGTTATGCGTGAAAGCCCAATGATCAGCTTCGACTAACAGCATGAATCACCAATTAACAAGAGTTACATCTTAATTAATTGCATTTTAAAAATAAGTACGTAAGAGGCGGTACCCTACTTCTTATACATATTTTTGAAATGGAATTTCCTACTTTCAAATTTTCTGCGAATTTCAATTTATTTTTTTGTACATCCTGGATTATATTATCTTATTAGTCATTATTGTATTTTCATATTCCATAATATGGTAATTTAAGGTAAACAGTGGGTGGTATCAGTCACCTATAAGTGTAAATAAATTGCAATTTGTAGGCTAAACTTCATATAAATTTTACCGTCTTAGGAAAAATAATAAAGTTCATTGCTAACTGGATGCTATTGGTCGATCTTGTAAATAAATTAGAAAAATTCAGTAATATAAATTTTATACATCTCCTCAACAGACAAAAATAAATTACCTACAAATGTTGTGATAAAATTGTCACAACCTTGTTTATTTTGGTTACCGGTCATAAAGGAAATACGATATTGGTTGTTACTTAAAAAAATCGTTTAGGATATATTACTGTCTAAAAAACTTAGTTGTTACATTTTTCAAAATACTTGCCGTTATTTTCCGATGGGTTAGTGCCCCTTTTTGTTCTACCTGTACATATTTTTTGATTTTAAATATACATTTAATTTTCCTGACGATTTGTTTAAAATGTGAAACTGCATTCATGAAAACCAGTCAAAATAGATTGGTACATTGCTAATGATATTTTAACAAATGGTCCATTTCATACATTTCAACAGGTTCTCAGTCTGGTATTTCTCATTAAGCTTCTTATTTTGAATCGTACAAAAATATAATAGTTCTTTTAATATTTCAATCGGGATTTTGGAATTTCTTGCTTTTTCTAAAAATGAAGAAGCTGGTTTTTAATCTACTTCTTCATTTCAATTTAGATAATTACTATTACGTCTTTACTTCTTCTGAAGACGTATTTCCTAATATAGAAAATGCAAGTAGTACAGTTGTAGGCATATCTATAATTTTATATTTATAGCGACGATCAAGTATAAATGGCATATATAGCTATTGTGATTTACTTAAACTTCATTTATTATTTATTAATCTTTGCTATTGTAGTAATTACTAACTTTGATAAAAGAATAGCAATAGGTAAGCGTTTTTAAGCTTAATTATATGTTTTTAAATTGCTCGTTTAATTTATGCATTTACTCATAATTAATTGAAATTGTTGCTTATCATGTACAGCACCTGGTTAATTTTTAAATTACTGAAATGAAAAATTATGTATGAATCAATTCGAGAACTTGAAAATTTCCAATGCAAGTTCCAATCGAATTCCCCTCAGGGGCTTAGGCTGAAATAACCTAAGTACGGGTACAGCGCACCCGAGGTACCCTAGCTACAGACGAAACTCGCCACTCGTCTGCTTAACACCGTAGGATGTTCATTCCGCAACAACAACCGACAATAGGCGAGGTGCCGGTACGCTGCGGAAAGGAACATCGCGGGGGGCTGGGCTCAATCGCCTGACTCGCGAGGAGAAATCCTCTATAAAAAACCCTAAAGTCACGGTGGAACAGCATATGCCAAGACTGTATGGCTGGGAAGGTAATCCCAGTCACTAATATGCGAACTCCGAGCACCCGGCGCTGTCTCGGTTTTATATAGCCTCCCTGTGGTAAGCGGGGCTCTGCTGCAGGTGATAATTTTCCCTAGCTTCTCGTGGGATCAACACGAAGAAAAAATAGAAAAAATCAAAGGGAGACTCGCCCTCAACAGAGTCAACAACAGAGGCCCCCCAAGGCCTTAACCCAATCCTAAAGCCTATGGCGCAGGATGAAAATTCTGGCCAAAAGGCTGAGGAGATAATAACCATGGAACTGGGTGAAAATCTAGACCAAAGAACAGAGGAGGTACTTCTCGCGAGCAGCGACGAAGAAGTCAACACAGCCCTACAAAGCCTACAAATAAAGGCTAAAAGGGAAAGACTCAGTGGAGCTGCTCGCAAGCGGATGAAATACTTCATCCAAATGGGTCAACTGGCTGATAAAGCCAGGGAACTTGCCCGTGTAGGATATAATCCTAAAACTGCCAAAAGAAACAGATCGGATGGCAGTACCCCGGAAACCCGTGATAAAAAGCGGGCAAGGACTGATGAGGATGGGGCGGCACCTGATGGGGTGGCTAAACCTACCTTCAGCCAGGCCTTAACCGGGGTTAAGATAGGAATCATGCATTCCTTATATCCAAAGAGGTGCAACAAAAACCTCTCAGAAGTATTCTAAGTTTTGCTAGCAAAATTGAATTCCTGAATACCTAATTAGCAGGGTAATGAACAAAAGATCAATACTGGTCGCAGTTCTGAAAGGCTAATGCGGCCAATCGACCCCTAAGTACAATACAATACAATACAAATCCAATCGAATTAGTTAAAAAAGATATTTAAATAATAATATAATAATAAGGAGCTTTATGCAGACCTTGCAGGTCCATGGTTTGAACTATTTCTCTCCACTACTTCCAGTTTTCCACTCCCATTGTTCGCAGCCTTCTTCATCCGCTTCCAGCTATAGCTGTTTAAATAAAATAATATTTATTATTTAAATGCAACACAATTAAAACAGTATTTAATATTTAAATACTTATTTTTTGTTGTTATTTATGGTAGCTCAGATGTGATATTCAAAATTAATTTCATCTCCTTTTTCTAAACTTTGGGTTCTCTCCAATGAATTGTTTTACTGATGTTTACGTTAAAATGTCCAAGAATTTTTATTGTTGTTCCTTGGCTCATTTATCTCATCAGGGTAAAACAATTAATTTTCTATTTTGCAAGAAACATGTAAATTTTTTTTTACTTATAAAAAAAACTATTTGGCAATATTTGTATAATACTAACATAAAAAAAGTATCATAGTCGAGTGCTAGTTATTCAAACAAACATATTTTTCAAGTTGGCAAATTAAAATTAAATTATATTGGTAATTAACGTTTTTACGATTCATCTTACATAATTTGACGTTATAAAATTATAAAGGTAATATTATAAATTTATGAATGCAAGTCATGTTGGTAGTAATCATGTACGTATATCTCTCGTTTATGAATAATTTTACACATTTTTAAATGTTGCACACGTAATATGAGAATCGTTCGGCAAAATACAATGTGTTTAATTTTTATATGGAAACATACCGGCCCGTGTTAATTAAGAACACCAGCAGTTCAGACCGGAGTCTCACTGTACCACTTCCTACTATCAAATAAAATTTGAACTAATTCAATTGACGAATTCAAAGACCCACCCACAAATCAGCAACTTCCATTAATTAATATTTTATTTGGTGGTAGCAAGTGATGCAGTGAGACGCCGGTCTTATAGGCTTTAGGAAAACTTGGAATTCTGTTCTTCTTTGCCAAAATTTTGTTTTAGATGTATTCATGTTTCACGAATTTAAATATTCCGCTGCAATTTATAGTGCCACACTACATAAACGCAGTATAATAGCGGATTGTTAATTTCAATTGATGATTCAACAATTGAGCGGCCTGGCACAAGCCAATTTTACTATTGGCAGTGCTTCAACGAGGAAGTATTTTAATACAATTTATTTTTTGGGAACTACATTAACCTGTTGCTATACTAGTTTGTTTAATTTATCTCTTTTGCTATACATTTCCTAAAATCATAAAAAAGGAAAAACAAGCTGCGAGCGGGATTAGAAATGATCCAATATACCAAACCAGACTTAAATATCTGAAAATAATTTTCTTTCGGTTAATTAAGGCAATTATGTATTAATGACCTTCTAAGGTTAAACTTATCAATTGGTAATTCTAGCTATACAGTAAAAATTTATTTTGTTGATATTAGCAATAAAATAATAAATTGCAATTACCTTGAGTTTCAGTACTAATTTTATTTTTTATCGACTGTAATAATGCAAGTAATATTGTTGCATAGCTTTTTCCGACAAAAACTTCATTTGCATGCTACATCATCCCGGGGACATGGAAAAACTCAGTTGCTGAAGTCGAATATTACTTTTACTCTTTTATTATGTATAATAAAAATAATCGTGTAAAATGTAAATCATTAAAAATTATATTTATTTATTGCAGATACACGGTAGGAATCTTCAAGAAAGGATACAAGAAAGAATTGGACGTGGATGATTTATATAATCCATTAAAAAGTGATAGAAGTACTTTACTGGGCGATCGCCTTGAATCGTAAGTATAGTCGAAATTTTTTAAATAAGGACGGCCATAAAAATTCAATACCGTAAATAATAACGATGTTGATAGGCTTTTATTTATTGGTTTTTAATTGGAAGTAAGGTGGAATTTTCCTAATGAGACAGTCTTGCACAAAAACTTGCAATAAATTAATTAATTCTGCTCCACCCAATATTTTTAATTTAAATCAAATATTTTGCTGGTTGACCTACGCGTAATTAACGTAATAGAAACTAACGTAATAGTAGTAATATATTGTGACAATATCATAAATATTACCATCTCGTGTAAAAATTATTTTGCATACGTAATTTTCAGTTTATTTATAAAACATATTAAATTTACCTTATATGTCATTTTATTTTTAAAATAATTGACTCATTTCCATATTTGATATCCCAAAACATTTTTTTATCCTGAGAAAAAATACCAATTAATGAGAGTTGTTTCGATTTACATTGGTCAAACCGGAAGATCCGTGATATAGGACAACAGTGGGCAACCTCCGGCCCGCGGGCCAACTCCGGTCCGCGTAAAGTTCTAATCCGGCCCGCGAGATCTTTAGAAGAAATAATAAATAAATATTTTCAAAAACAAAAATTTAAGAAACGGATTAGGTTAGTACCTAACATAAAGAAAAAGGAGAGATCTACAGTTTAATTTTCGATATAATTCGTCTTATTTAAATTAAATTAAAAAGTATTGTAAAAAGTAAATTGAAAAGTACACTAGACCCTTCATGTACGCGAGTTCGATGTACGCGAATTCAGAATAACGCGAATTAGATTTTGATACCTGAATTTTTTATACGCGAAGCTAAATTCCCTTTAACGCGAATTAAGTTTTCGCGTATTATTAAAATAACTAGGTGGCACAGTCGGCCTATTTAATAGCCATCTAGACCGTGTCGGATGTGGTTGTTCGGCCTTCGGCCTCACTACAAGGTTCTAAAGTAGCCTATGTTTTTCATAGCGTTGTAAATATCGTAACTTCTACACCAAATTTGGTTAAGATTGGTCAAATAGAAACGTAAAGCACGTGCACGCGTATTTGCATTGTCGATCGGTTGACAGCTTGACAGCATTCATTATTGTTTTTAAGTTGATTTTGAGTAGCCTGCCTTCCTTTAAGGAATCTCTATAATCCATTCATGCGCGTCCCATGGGGACGCGCATGAATGGATTATAGAGATTCCTTAAAGGAAGGCAGGCTACTCAAAATCAACTTTCCTCTGCGAATTTTTGTACTATTTCAATACAAAAACATGCGCAGGGACCTACATAATAACTGGGCCAAATTTGGTTCCGATCGGTCAAACGGTTTAGGAGGCTATAGGGAACATACATACATACATCCATTTATATATATATAGATTATGTGTTATCCAAATAGCATAAACAAATTTGGAGGTGTAGGTGTAACCTGTGAGTCTAAAGTAGCTGGACAGAATTCAAACGATAATAAAAAAAAGTTGGTTATAGAAAATTTAAAATTAATTAATTATTAATAAAGCACAATATATTGGGAACACAAAAAAAAAACTTTAAAAACATAATGGTCCATTTTCTTCAATTGTTCGCACTTTTCTTTTAACACCTTCCATCATATGCCAGAGCATTTTCAGATCAATTTTTTTGGCACAGGACATAATTCGTTTTTTCAATTGTTCGGCTGATGTTGCTTCCCAACCATTCTTATAAACTAATTGCGATAAAATTGACCAGAAAGTTTCAATCGGACGAGCTGCCGGAATATTTGGGGGATTCGCATATTTTGGCACAAACGGTAACCAATTTAAGGTTTTTTTTTGCATAATGGCAAGATGCCAGATCTGGCCAAAAGATGATTTTATCATTTTTATGGTTTCTTTTAACAAAATTAACCATTTTTGGTAAACAATTTTTTATATAAGTGTCTGCGTTAACAGCAATACCAACTTGGGTTTGAATAAAAAAATTTGATATGCCTTTAACTGATATCGCTCACCACGCTAACACTTTTGGTTCGAATTTTGATTTTCTTATGAACTTTACATTATCAGGAACTGTATTTTTATCGGTGGTATAAAATCCTTTATTTGCAACATCACAACTGTTCCCAAAAGTGAAGTACTTTTCATCGTCCATAATGATCACTGTATCGCCTGATAAAAAATGTTGTCTCAGAAGACGGCACTTTCCGGGTATTTCCACTAATTGTTTATCGGTATATTTTGGTTTAACGTTTCTCTTATACCTTTTCACATTTAATTTTTTCAAATTTCGGCAAATTGTAGTTTGTGAAACTTTAAATTTTCTGGATAGTATGCGAGTACTCACTCCAATTTTGTTTTCAGCAGCTTTCTTCAAGGAACTTAGCCGAGATTTTTTTAGAATTGATTTTCTTCCAGTTTTTTTTATTTTCAGGACCAATATTGTTATTACATCTCGAAATTATCGAATAAATGGTACTTCGACTGAAGCCTTCATTTATAAAATGATGTAAAACATGACTTTTATTTTGCTGGCCAAGCATTTTGAAGACGCGTTTACGCAAAAAATTCTGTTCGCACACTTTCATATTGACAATTCAAACTAAACTACTTCAATTGACATTAAACAAATGAAAGAAGGTACAGTAAAAAAAACAAAAGGATTGCTAGATTATAACTAATGATTTGATGCGATTGAAATTTGTCCAGCTACTTTAGACTCATACGTTATATAAATCTTACGTCGAAGCTAAAGATATTCATTGAACTATACTAAGGCCCGCGGACGAAACGTAAATATTATTCTGGCCCCTGTTATACAAAAGGTTGCCCACCCCTGATATAGGGCATAGACGAGGACTGTAAATTATTTTTCAATTGTTCAGTTATTTTTATTTACATAAAATCCTGGTGCAACATTTTGATACCTCCGAGGAAAGCAAATTAATTTGTAAGGCTTCAGAATTCGTGTTAATTCGGTCAGTATTTTATAAATCTGTAAGGTATATATCTGTTTCCAAATTAAAAACATCAGAGGAAGGCAATAAACCATTGCTGAAAGCTTATGAAATAATTAAAATTTAATTTTGTTTGCTTGGCTAGTTAATTTAATATTATATTGGCTGGAATTGAGAGGAAAAACCGGAAAACTATTTATAAACATATCAACAACATAATTGAATGGGATATTAATTCTTATTGAACATGTATGTCTTGAAATTGTTTCCTATTCAATTACATGGTTGCAATAACTGAACATCGTTTTTAATCGAATTAAATTTATGTTAATAGTTCAAGTGTATCTATGGTAGAATAAGCAGAAAAAGTTAAAATGCGTGGTACATTTTTACTTTGAACGATTTCCTTATAAACATACCGACCGTTTTTATGAAAATATTTTAGCTTTCAGGACGAAGAAAAAAATCTTCAAAAAGAATTGTACAACCCTTTCCATGAATGCGAAAAAAATTTGAAAAGTGGAGCAAAACTTCGGTTATTCATTTAGAATGTTGGAATCGTTTTAATTAATTTATTTATTTAACGGTATATTGTTTATTAGTAACTTTTCAAAAATTTCCGAGCCAGATCGTAATAATTAAATATTCGCGCTATGTAACCTTTCAAGCATATTACTTTTTAATTATCTAAAATAAGCTATTAAATATCACTTTATTTTAATCACGCAAATTGTCATAAATAATTTATAAACATAATAAACCAAACTATATTACCAATTAACCCAAAATCTTTACAATTTCAGACTTGCCTTTGGATCCGCAATTTACGGACTAGTTTTAGTTTTTGCTAGGCAATTTAGGATCATTATGTTAGCAATTTTTACAAATAACTTTAGCAAAACGGTGTTTTATTTTTTTTACCCCTTTTCGGTGTTAATGATATAGCGAGGTGACGTGTCGGTCTGGAAATAACAGATAATGGTGCAAAGTAATGCATGGTTTGGCTTGTAGTTTTATTACCTTGACCACAAATCATAAATTTTCAAAAAATAATTTTAAATATATTGTTGGTTATTATAAAGCGCCCTTGAGTACCTACCATAATAATTAATCACTTCATTTGCGTTCTTATTAGTTATTTAACCACAGACTAGTATAAGCAATTTAAAACTACATAAATGCAGAATTTTGCTAGGAGCTAAAATTTATTGAAGTTGAAGGCTAATTTCAAATAGTATTTATAATTTTCTTGTATACTTAAATAGTAGGTATTTAATTTAAGAATTAACACTGAATATTGTTTGTCCATTTACTGTTATGCAATACTATTAGAGAATCTATTTATTGATTATCGTTTTCTTTACAATTTTTGTAATATCTCCTGCGCGTTTTTATAGAGAAATGCTATTAACACAGTGACAAGTTAACCATTAATTACATGCAGATATAAAACTCCAATAGCAATAATAATCCATGGTACTTGATTATTGCTAATGAAGAATTGCATTCACGTGCATTCTATCAGTTTGCGGAAGGTTAACAAATTTATTTATATCTGCAATAATAAATTTTACCACGGTCACATGTAAAATATAAATTATCAAATCAAAACAATATTCATTGCTGCCTACATACCGTACATAATTTTACTGAGTCGAATTAAGGCGCCAATTGCTCAATATGTGGTGACTTCTTAGCAGTGAATTAATGAAATTTTTCTTTTCGAGTAAATTTTCATTTCGTAATATGACGATTTGGTTGAAGAGATTTTTGCTTGATTTGTTTATACATGACATTTGGGGTTTACGTCGGAAATGTTTAATTTAAGATCAGGTTTGCTATGACTTTAAGATTACATAGGTTGTCTCATTGGGAAAATCCTGTTCCTTACAATGTGTGCCTAAAATGTAAATGCGGGGAATTATATTATGAGATAATCAGTGGCGCCTGGCACGAGGAGGCGTTCTCCAAAAAAATTGGAAATAGGAATAATATTGTTTAATACGAATATAGTTACGCCTCGGAATATTGAACAATCCGACGTCGGCGTCGCTTGGACCGTAAATGGTGGTCCGGATTTAAAACCCTTCGTCAAAATGAGAAAATTATATAAATTTTGATCCCCCTCCCCTCACTATATTAAACCACGAGCCACTACTGATGAGGAAGTAAGTTGGACAAACAACCCTTCCTCGGTCCTCAAGGTAATAGATTCGCCAAGTTAAATTGATTCAACCCCCCCCCCCACTAATTTGAAGAAACAAATGCGTTAGTTATAAGTTATAACACTAGCAACTACCCAGGGTGTTCCGTAAAGTGACGTCGCTGATATTAAATATTAATTCTGATATGATTTTGAATTAACTTTTCACGTGCTAATATGTAGTATAATATTTAGAAAACGATAGGTAAATTTATAATTTAATTCATTATCTTAGATATCGATAACAAAACTCAATTTCTGTAATTTAGTTCGACGTTTCGATGAACTTTATTTCAACGTTCTTCAAGACTGAAAATCTTTTCATTAAATATCAATAGCATAAAAGTTACATTCATTCCTGAAGAATATTGCAATGAAAGTCAATCAAAACGTCGATCTAATATACAGAGTTCGAGGTTTATTATAAAATCCAATCTCCCGATAGTTAATTAATTGTTTAACACGATGGACATCAATAACAGAGATTTACTCTGCCAGAGTAAATTTAAAAATCTGATGTGGCCATCGCATAACTTTCCGAACAGACGCAAATTTTTATATTATTTTTTTAAATAAAATGGTTACATAATTTCAACAGTAAATCGATGAAAAATTTCATATTTTGCCAAAATAGGAAGAAAAAAACTTTTGAATGCCTATATCTTGCAAACGAAGCATTTTTGAACCCATGTTATTAGAAACTTTTCATCTTATTTTCGTTAGTAGAATGCGGTTTACTATTTTATTTACAAATACAAAAAATTTTTACAAATACAAAAATTTTTGAAACGCCCTGTATATTTTAGAGAAAAACTTGTAGGACAAAAAATGTAGGAAATTCCATAGCGCTAATTTTTTGTTATTAATATTTTTACATATTTAATTTCGTTTCGAAGTTATGACGCATAATGTCATAATAGCTCCAGGTAAACCCCCCTTTCCCGTTACACGATTTAAATTATTTTCATCTGGCTTCGTCCTAACAGGAAAAAGCTTATATGCAAAATTTGGAATGATTTGCTTGCTTCGTTTAGACGCTATCGTGTTCACAGACGTACATACACACATACATACAGACATCCTTCCAAAAATGATAAAAATGGATTCAGGGGACCTCAAAACGTGAACATCTGTCAAAAAATTGGGGGGTCAAATTTTGACTGATAACAATACTTTCCTTACCTAGGGGTTCGGAAAGTAAAAATAGAGAAACATTAAAAATAGAATTTTTTCAAAAGCTTTCCAGTAATGGATTATTGTTCATCAATTTTTAAATTATTATATTTCAATAAATCATTTCACAAGTTAATAATTATTAAAACATAATAATTATAATAGCGTTAATTTATTTTAGTCAAAAATGTATGAAAAAAAGTGGAATTCTATAATTCTAATTTCCTTCAATAACGCTTCCTGTTTTACTTTACATATTGAACTGTTATTTTCCTAACCCAAATATTTTCATATTTGCATACCAGCGGAATTTTTAAAAATTAAAATTTATTTGTTATGGACATTGCTAAGAAGGAAGATGAAAGAAGTGTGGATAGAAGATAATGGAAGAAAAATGTGTGCGAGGTCTGCGCGAGGCGGACAGCAAGAGCATTTTTGTATGATCGGTGGAAAAATAAAATTGGATTATAAAAATTAAACGTTGCATTATTGGAATTAGTGTTATGAATAAAAGTTTTTCCAAGTTTTTTTGTGGGTTTTTAAGGTGCCGTATAAAAACACGATAACATTAAATTGGCTGGCCAAAACGTGGCGCCACTAGTAATTTGATAATTGCAATTACGCAAATTTTACGATTTTCACAGTATTGGATTGGCATCATCACTAATTGTGTGGGGCGCGAAAAAATTTAGAACTTGCTCGAACCCTAACTAATTCGAGCTTTTGTTAAAATAGGTGATAGGATAAACCTTTAGGGGAGAGCACCCAAAAAAAAACAAATGTAGATGCATCGGAAGAAGATACCTTTAACGCAGCTAATTTTTTCAGAGTACCATTAATCCTGAATTTAGCTAGCAAGAAGTGATAAAATTTTTATCAATAGCAATAGAAGAAAGCGCAAACAAGACAAATGAAAATATGAAAGAAATAATAAATAAAAAAATAAACATAACAAATCAAGAAACGCAAAATAACATGAAAACAGATAGTGGAAAAAGGTGAAAAACAAACAAAGGAAATGAATGAATCATAGATAGACAATTTGGGAATAGTTTTCCGTAATATCGCGAAAGAGTTGTAACAGAAAAAACTAAACATGAGTATACAAAAAATAAAAACAAATTTTGGAGAAAAAATTTAAGATCTAAAGGACAGTGTAGACGAAAATATGAAAGAAAATACAGATAAAACGATGAAATTAATAAAGAAAAACTTTGACAAAACGCATGAAAAATTAAATAAAATGTTAACTGGTGAAATGCACGAAATAATCGACATTGAAATTAAAGAGAAACCGTCGGAAGAAAAGTATGAAATCCTAAATGAAAACCAATTCTAGGTTATGGATTAAATTTTAAGCAAAGGTACCATCGGAGTTGTCGAATCGCCTGGGCTGGAAGCAATTTTCAGAAATGCGATGAAAGGGGAGCCATCGAAAAACCACCTGAAGAAGACATTTTAGATCCACCTTTTGAAAGAGATGAAACTATTCTTAGTTTTCTGCTACACTACAAATACGTGGCGGGGAAATTGATAAAATTTTTAAAACAATCAATCAAATGTTTAAACTATTGAAAATATTTTATAACAAACCGAATAATACGGGTATGTAAGATGTAACCTTCTATTGCACTAATTATTGGATAAGATTTTCAAGTAAACAAATTTTATCATTGCTGGAGTTATTGCGGGAACATGTAAGATTAGAATAGGATGATAAAGAAAAAAAAGCCTTCCAGGATTTATGGAAGTTTTTCTTGGATGGATTTCAGAAAATGTATTTGGTCCATTTCGATATTATGAAGAAAATCATTATAAAGCGGATGCATCGAAGGCATCCATTTAAATAAATATTACGAAAATCAATACTCATAAGATTAAAATTTTGGTGATTGTGGGTTCAAAATTTTTTAATTGTTTTACAAATTTAGTCTAGGGCAGGAAAATTTAATTTTAATTTATTGAAAAAGGGATTTTATTTTAACTTAATTTCAGTTATAATTTATTTCAAAGTTTTAGTTTATTTACATTTATTTCTGATTCATATCGGTGAAAAACCGTTTACCGTTTAATATTTTTTTTGCATTATCAAAAATTTGGACACACCACAACGGCCATGCATTATTCCAAACAATATTGAGGTTCTTCGAGCACAGGCCTTATTATTATCAAATTTACTTGGAAAATCACATATTTCAATAATTATTGTTGTCTTTCGCATAGATTCTTTTATCAAATCTTTTCTTAATCCAAAGGGGGAAGTTGAACTCTTATTTTCATCCCTCAAATATTTGCATATGTGCATATCAGCGGAATGGTTAAAAATTTAAATTGAATTTGCTGACATCAGTTTGAAGATAATGGAAGAAAAATGTGTGCGAGGTTTCGTGGCAGTTTCGTTAGCGTATCTGGTCCAAAGTTGAAGTTCCTAACTTCTGATACTTTAATTCTCATGTCATGTCTACTAAACCTTTAGGTAATACTTAAAAGTTGATCTCATTATTTGACGACACTGAAATAATACCTTTTGTCGGCATTTTATCCAACATGTAAACATTAATTGACAATGCCAATTACTCAAATCTTTATCATGTGCTTTAGTTAACTGTTGGATAAGCTTTTACTCATTAATGCAATATAATAAATAATAATATAGAGATGTTTGCGTTGGTGGTATTCTCAGCATCCATAAATATGCCCATAAATATTGTAAAAAAGAATAGCTGATTATAAATAGCTGATAGTCCCATCTCAATCCAAAAACTAGAAGATCTACTTCCAATTTTTGCGAAGTTTTATACATATTGGGTTGCTACCGGTTCATTAATCAATACACTCAAATTCAATCAATAGTTGCAACCTGAGAAATATCTATGAAAATATAGTCTACGAAAAACTACATTCTCTCTACATTACTTAACCTTTCCCAACACTTGTACAACTAAAATTCAAATTACCTTAGCATAAATTAGCAATCGCGATAAGTCTTTATTAAAAAAATAGTTATAATTGGCAAATAAATATGTAGAAAACCTTTTACTTGCATGTATTTGCATTCCCAAGCTATCCAAATTACCATAAAAAGTGAAAATGTATACCTTGCCTGATATTTTATTTTTTCGAGATGTACAATTCCGCAAGGTAAGCTGAAACCATTTTGCAACTTGGGTCAACTGTTTCGAGCAGTCAATATATAAGTGATAATGCACATATTTAAGTTTGATTATTCCCATTAGTTTCACTTGTCGACTTGTAACGCGTTAACACCTATCAAGAAAAACTTGTTTATGAAAAAAAAACTGTTTTTAACAAGTAGTAGTTGGAAGATTAAACATGATCGTTGCATGTAAAGTTCAAGCAATTAATAAGGCGGTTTAGCAAATGGTGTCTGAAAGTTTGATACCGAAAGATTTAAATACACCACGGATGTTATACCGAAGTAGCCTGCCTCAATTTACATATTTTTTTACATCATCAGGTAGCACTACAAATTTTTTGCAACAGGCGGTCAAAGTTTTTGTTAAGCCACATTATATATAGGATTTGCCACATTCTCTTCCGCTAACAAAATTTGTGTTTCAGAAAATGGAAAAAGCATCTGGAAAAAAGAGCAAAACTTTCAAAATCGCCCAACCTGCTCTTGGTTTTGGCAAAAACATTTTGGCCAGAATATATGTACTTAGGAACTTTGGCCTTTGTAATAGACATAGTATTGCGGTTGTCTCAACCCCTTATGTTGGGAAAATTACTTGACTACTTCGCACCAGAATCTCTACAACTTAGAAGTGAAGCGTTGTGGTACGCTGGCGCAGTCGTTGGTTTAAATGCAGCAACTGCATTAGCAATTAACCAATACATAATGGAAGCATTCCATTATGGTATGAAAGTTAGAGCTGCATGCTGCGCGTTAATTTACAGAAAGGTAATTTTTCTATTTGAACCTTCAAATCACTAGAATCTCACTTCTATTTTCTCTTAGTCTTTAAAATTGAGTAGAACAGCATTGGGAGAAACAGCGTCTGGAAAAATTGTAAATTTGTTGTCGAACGACGTAAGTCGGTTCGATATCGTGTCAATTTTTGTTCATTCCATGTGGATAGCACCAACATCTGCCCTTATTGTGATGTACTTTCTGTGGTCAGAAGCTGGATACGCTGGAATCATAGGAATGATTCCAGTCTTCCTAGTAGTTCCGTTACAATGTAAGTCCCATTTATTCAACTGTTGCATGCACCTACAAATTTTCTATTTGCAGCTTACACTGGAAAGCTATCGTCACGTTTTAGAAGACAAACTGCCTATAAAACTGATGAAAGAGTTCGCCTAATGGACGAAATCATTTCCGGCGTCCAAGTGATAAAAATGTACGCTTGGGAAGGTCCATTTGGAAAACTTATCAGATATGCCAGAAAATTAGAATTAAAAATTGTTACTAAATTATCTTACGTTAGGGGCTTATTTATGACTTTTAATTTATTTACCACTCGAATTGCATTATTTTGTTCGTTATTAACCATCGCGTTAACTCATCAAGACATCACCGCCTCAAAAGTAAGATTTCCTTCAGTAAACTTAACTCCTTAACCCAAAGTTCAATTTTAGGTGTTCGTTTTCATGTCCTATTTTAACATACTCGCACAAACCATGTCGCAAATGTTCGTGCGAGGGATCTCAGAAATTGCGGAAGCTTTAGTTGCAATTAACAGGATCGAGCAATATTTATTGAACGAAGAGTTCGTCCAAATAAAAACCTCAACCAACAACAACGAATCTCAAATTAAAAACAACATCGCGGTTAACATGGATAATATTACGACGAAATGGAACCAAAACTTCAGCGAAAACGCGTTAGAAAATGTGAACGTATCCGTTGAAAGCGGAAAAATCTTGGGTATAATAGGACCGGTGGGCAGCGGAAAGAGTTCGTTCTTGCAAACAATTTTAGGTGGGTGACCCATATTTTGCCTTACCACGTTTTTATGTACAATCTTTTTCTTTTGTCAGGAGAGCTAATAATCGCAAGGGGTAACATTCAAATTAACGGCAGCGTTTCCTATGCTTCACAAGAACCTTGGGTTTTTGCCGCCAGCATACGACAAAATATAACTTTTGGTCAAGAATTCGATAAAAAGAGATATAACGAAGTCGTACGAGTTTGTGCGCTCCAGAAAGATTTTCATCAATTTCCCGATGGAGATCTATCCATCGTTGGCGATCGAGGTG
The DNA here is from genome assembly GCA_932274525.1 of Podabrus alpinus. Lineage (NCBI taxonomy): Eukaryota > Metazoa > Arthropoda > Insecta > Coleoptera > Cantharidae > Podabrus > Podabrus alpinus. Next base: position 6,243,168 of record OW026451.1, read on the forward strand.
CGTCACTTAGTGGTGGACAAAAAGCAAGAATAAATCTAGCCCGTTCTGTTTACCGAAAAGCCGACATTTATTTACTTGATGACCCGCTATCTGCAGTGGATACACACGTGGCAAAACATTTATATCAAGAATGCATTAACGGATTTTTGAAACACAAGACTAGGATTTTGGTTACACATCAAGTCCACCATTTGAAAAACGCCGATAACATAATCATTCTAAATAACGTAACCTTAATTAACAGAAAATTAAATTGATTTTGTTTTAATATTTGTACATTTTCAGGGTATAGTGGAAATTCAGGGAACTTTCCACGACTTAATAATGAGTTCTAGTATGTATGCAAAAATGTTAACGGAAGAGCCTGAACGACAGGAAGAAGAAAAAGCAAAACCGATTAGGCAAATTTCAGTAAAAGTAAGTTATTCCATTCTTCTTAACCAAATTTTCCAATTTTAATGTTACAGAGTAGGTCGGCTTCTTTGGTAAGCGTTCCAAGCGAAGCGAGCATCACTGAAAGTTTACTGGAAGAAGAAGAATCGGACGTTAACGTTAAAGATATGCAAGAGGAATCTTCCAAAGGAAAAGTTCGTGGTTCGCTATTTATGAAATATTTGTTAGCCGGTGGAAACGTCTGTTTCGTGGTAACGGTTTTAATACTTTACGTTCTCACGCAAGTTGCTGCAAGTTCGATCGATTATTTTGTAAGCTACTGGGTAAAAGTTGAAGCTGTAAGAACCGAACGATTGGTGAGTAACAGCACCGAAATTTCCAGTTCTTGGGAGCCCACGACAGAAACCTGTTTATACATCTACGGCGGATTAATTTTGGCTTTATTTATCATCGCCTTATGTCGTTCCATGTCGTTTTATAAGTTAGCAATGTTGAGTTCCCAAAAACTTCACGATTCCATGTTTACCAGTGTCATTAACACCAACATGAGATTTTTTGATACAAATCCTAGCGGAAGAATATTAAACCGATTTTCCAAAGACATTGGGTGCATTGATGAACTTCTTCCTAAATCCATTTTAGATGCGGGTCAGATTTTGTTACTGATGGTTGGATCCCTAATATTAGTTGCAATTATAAAACCCTATTTTCTGATTCCTATTGCTTTGATAGCAGTTGTGTTTATGCTTTTACGAATAATTTTCCTCAAGTCGTCTAAAAATATTAAGAGATTAGAGGGGATGAGTAAGTTATATTTTTCTGATTTTCTTGAAGATTAATTTTGAACTTTTCAGCACGAAGTCCAGTTTTTACGCATTTAAACGCTACCATACAAGGCCTAACGACGATTAGAGCGTACGGTGCGCAAGATATTTTAAAAATGGAATTTGATAAACACCAAGATTTGCATACAAGTGCCTGGTATATGTACATTGCAGCAAGCTCAGCATTTGGATTTTGCCTCGACGTATTATGTTGTACATTCACCGGATTTGTCACATTCAGTTTTATGCTAATTGGAAGTGGTACGTTTAAAAACTTTTCCTTCTTTCCTTGAACCTACGCTAAATTTAAATTTTAGATTACCCTAGTGGTGATGTTGGTTTGGCGATAACACAAGCTTCTGCTCTAACAGGATTGGTACAGTGGGGAATGAGGCAATCGGCCGAAGTAGCAAATCTATTGATGTCTGTTGAAAGATCAATAGAATACGCTTTATTACCACCAGAAAAACAGCCAGTTATTCCTAAAACACCCGTCGAAAATTGGCCTAAACATGGAAAAATATGTTTCCAAAACATGGGATTAAAATATGCAGATGATGGTGCGTCAGTTCTAAAACATTTGAACGTTATTATTCAGCCTAAAGAGAAAGTACGGTTTTACAAAGTTTACTGATGGAAAAGCAATAACATTTAAAATTCTAGATTGGCATTGTGGGACGTACAGGTGCTGGAAAATCATCGTTAATTTCGGCCATGTTCAGGTTGGCCACAGTGGAAGGCGAAATTGAAGTTGATGGAATTTATACCAAAGATATTAATTTGCAAGAACTGCGTTCAAAAATTTCCATAATCCCACAAGATCCTGTATTATTTTCAGGTACCCTTCGTTATAATTTGGATCCATTTGAAGAGTACCAGGACCACGTTCTTTATAGAGCACTGGAAGAGGTAAGGTGCTTTCTTAATTTTAGAGGTTTTCTACAATGGGTTTTTCTGATTTCTTTAAGGTCGAATTGAGAGATCCTTCAAATATCATAAACAAACTAGAAAATCGCGTAATGGATAGGGGGTCCAATTACAGTGTCGGACAAAGACAGTTAATCTGTCTAGCTCGAGCTATCATCAGAAGTAATAAAATTTTAATGTTGGATGAAGCAACAGCTAATGTTGATCCTCAGTAAGTATTAAAACAGAGGGAAAAACATAATGTGCATTTTTATAATTTCAGAACTGATGCTGTAATCCAAAAAACAATTCGTGAAAAGTTTGCAGACTGCACAGTATTAACAGTGGCCCATCGTTTGAACACAATCATCGATTCTGATAAAGTTTTGGTTATGGATATGGGAACTGTTGTCGAGTTCAACCACCCACACATACTTTTACAAAATCAAAGAGGCACCTTCTACAAAATGGTAACAGAAATGGGAAAAAGTACCATGGAGCAATTTAAACAAATCGCCAAAATTAGTTATGAACAGACGCATGGTGTTAAAGAATGAAGTGAATGTGCCAAACTGTGTGTGTGTGAGCCTGTGCGCGCGTGCGAAAATATTACAAAACCAAAAAATGGAAACTTTAGTTTTATACAGACATAATATTTGTGATATTAACAATTAAATTTAAAAAAATGATATTAGGGCCGCGGAGTTACTTGAAGGCATATGAAATCAGAATTGTTAGATTATTATTTCTAATGAATGCTACTTAATTTTAAAAAAATGTACAAGTGTGCTCTTGATTTTATCAATAATCAAAAGTAAATCGAGGAAGAAAATTGCCTTCTCTTTGATCCGCCCATGTTCTTATTTAAGTTCCTCATATTTTATAGGTAACAGTAATAAAAAATTACTTAATTATTTACTTAAGGATCAGGAAATTTTATCAAAAATGTAGTTGGCTGAAATAAAATAAGGGAAATGGAAAACTTTTGATAATAAGGAAATTTACAAAAGTTTATGCTGCCGAATTGCCAGTTAAACTCGTTTTTATAAGTAGGACTGATACCAAATTGTGATTTTTAAAAATAGAATTAACGTGATGTGTAGATTAGCGCAGCTTAATAAATAAAAATTTGAAAAATTACAAACAAAACGAAATTTTTACTGTATCAATTATTTGCGTTTTTAATTGTAAATATATTTTTCAGATTATTAAAAATTTTATATACTGCAATATTGTTTTAGTTAATAAACATCCGTGAAATTTTTATTAAATAATAAATAAAACAAGTATTGTAATTTACACTCAAATTAAATCGAGACCTAGGTCTTTCGTTCGTGAATCTTGGGTTTCTAAATCTTTGAAAATGCTATGCTAATCATCTGTTCATGATGGTAAAATCTGACTGGGTGGAGAAACCAAAATTCGTATTTTGTCCATCAGACATTTTTTTATCAGCTTGTATCACTTTGTCACTTAAATGATTCGTAAAAGTAATCGAAAAATCTATCCTTGTTTTCATAATTTTTTACTCAATATAACCAAACGTCTCATAATCTGAGACGTTTTTTCATGACAAAAGTTTTGACACGGTTTGCTTCCATTCTGTCTAAATTAGAAGCATTTCGGTTTTCCAAAAGATCTTTAATAATATGCTCACCTGGATAAATATTCTTCTTCTTCCTTTCAAGGTTTAGACATTGTTGCCTGTTTCGACCTCAGAAGTCACACCAACGTTTTCTTGGGCAGCCAATATCCCTCTTCCCTTTTGGATTGTAAGAAAGTATTTTAGCAAAGGCTAAATATTTTGTTAGCAAATTATTTCAACTATAATTATTGCTTGCAATTTAAATTATAGCGGGAAATGATGTGTAACAAAATTATAAAAATGTGTATAAATATGTTGCAAGTAATATCTTCAAGCCATAGTAAACAATTTGTTTCTGACCCAACTAAATAAAATGAACCAATGAGAAGAAATTCAAGATTTATTTTGCAATTTTCCAAGTATTAAATGCTGATATTTTGTAATTCAAATATGGTAGGTAATAATTAGATATACCAGGTGTTCATTTTAAAACTTCCAGCAATTAATATCTCAAAAACCAAAAGTCAGATGAAAAAATGTTTCGGACAAAAGTTGTATGATAGCGAGGGGGAGAGAATATGGCATAATTGTTTTTTAAATTTATTGACCTTTTCAAGGTCATTTGAAGGTAAACTTGTTTTTTTTAAATGGCACCTTATATTTTTTTTAGCAGATTCATATTTTGCATGAATAAATAAACAACTTTTCGAGTAAGGTGCGTTGAAACAAAATAATATAATCAACATTGTTAATCAAAATTTAATATTTACAAGTTTTAGAAGGCTATTTATTAGTTTTAAACAGTGGAAAAACTGTTTGTAAACGAGTGCTTTCATAACAAGTTTTCAAAATGTTCCCAATTTGTAAATATTAAATTTTGATTAACAATGTTGATTATATTATTTTGTTTCAACACATCTTACTCGAAAAGCCTAATGTGGATAAAAAAAATGTTATTTATTCATGCAAAATATGCATCTGCTAAAAAAAATATAAGGTGCCATTTAAAAAAACAAAGTTGACCTTCAAATGACCTTAAAAAGGTCAATAAATTTAAAAAACAATTATGCCATATTCTCTCCCCCTCGCTATCATACAACTTTTGTCCGAAACATTTTTTCATCTGACTTTTGGTTTATGAGATATTGCTGGAAGTTTTAAAATGAACACCCGGTATATTGAGAATTTAATGCTTAAAAATTTGTAAAAAAATTAATCTTGAATTTTCATTTCTTTACAACTTCGTTCTTGGAAATGATTTAGGTTGGTAATTTAAAAATTTATTAAGAAATACGAATGAACCTTATTACACAAACTGGTACTTTATATTATAGATAATTTAAAAAAAACGGTGCTTTAGTTAAACGTATTTTCTTTATTATTCCCGTTTTAAGAAATATTTTAAACAGAACTAAATATAGATGTAGATAATATATAAGATTGCAAACATTTTCCTGGTTGCATAAGAATTTTACCCCAACAGAAATCTTTCATAAGTAAGCTAACCCTTAAAAATTTTCTACACCCATGAGTTTCTCTAATTAAAGCTGGAATAAATAAATAACCCGAAAAGTAACTAAATAATAAAAATTTATATAAAATTAATCATGCAGTTCGTCCTTGATCATTTAAAAATATTTTTTATATTTAAATATTTCAAATTCGAGTAAATGTTTATACCTAAACAAATTTATCTACTTTGAGTTGTTTAAATAATTGGAAAAGTATTTATACTTCTTCTTCTTCTTAACGTGCCTATCCGTTACCGGATGTTGGCGACCTCTCTCCTATGTATGTGTTGTGCGTTTGTAGTACTATCACACACATAGGGGACCTACTTGTTTAACGCGGGCTCCGAACCGCGGGAAGTGTATACACTTCATCTCCAGAGAGGCTGTTCTAAGCAGATTACACCTCGGTGGTTTGCCATTGCCTTCCGAGGGGAGACGGTCAGAATAAAGTTTTTACTGAGCCCGGAGTCGAACCGGGCATTCAGCATTAGCAGCAACGCACTTAACCGCTTAAGCTGATCACCGTCAGTTATACATTTTTTAAAATTTAAATATTATTTTAATTTCATCGATTATTTGAAGGATTTTTAAGATCCAACCAGAATGCTGGCGTTTAGCTCTAGCTATAACGTTAAAAATATGTTAACCAACAAATATAGCAATTTCTGCTGAATTTGTTTTCACTGAAAGTTATTACCTTTTTTTAAATTAATTTAAATACAAAGACAGTACAATGGGCGTGCGAGTGAAAAAAAACCAAAAATATGCTAGTGCTGTAAAAATGTGGACAAACTGAAATCTGGCAGACAACCTTGATCTGACCTGGACTGATCCAACAGTCCCCTGACAGCTTCTTTTTATTTTAGGGAAATTCAGTCCACTAATGCGGATTTCCCCTTATAACTTGCTTCGTAATTATCATCAGACCAACATTGAAAAGTACAAAATTCTTTGAATAAAATTTTTCAAAGTTTTCCTACTAATTCATATTATTTCTGAAATAAAAATTTAAAAAAATAGAAAACGGTTCCGAATAATAAAATGAAAGTGTCCTACATTTCATCTTCATCCTGAACAACTCATTTCATAGAGAATTTTCTACTCTTCAAATTTGGTCTAATGGTAGTTTTCTGTAAGAGTAAAAACCACATTGGGATGCCAAAATCTTAAATTGAGGGAGAAACTGACAGAAAATTTTTGGAAGTTCACATATACACGTCTACCAAATTTCAGCTTGCCCGGATTTTTCCAAGGTAAAACTGTAATTTATTTGGACTATATTAAGGTTTCGAGCTTATAATATTTGTTATGGATTATCTACTGAGCCTGATTGACTATCAAACACAAAATATAATTCCAAAAAGAAATATCAACACAACACAAAAAAATACCAAAATACAAAATCATTAAAATGAAGAGTGAATAAAGTGTATCTGTGGCAGTCCTGTATTTACAAAAAATAACGATGGATTTATAATGCACTAAATAAAAAGGAGCAATCGGGGACTCATGAAACAAATCTGACATCTTCTATAATTACATATCAACCTCAGAGTCTTCACTCATTATTAAATAAGTAGGTCTCCCCTGAGCGATCCTGAAGACTGAGCAACCAAATTTGTCTAATTTTAATACAAAACTTAAAAACCTGTTACGCCTATTACTACACCTGATTAAAACAAACAAAAAAGGAACAATTGGTTTAAAAACAATGAAAACTTTCATTTAGCTTTTAAAATAATGTTTATATTTTCTTATATATACGTACAGTTACAAACTTGAACATCGACAATTTGTTGCTGGGGTAAATATCTCATTCATTATTATCAATTTCTTTAATAAATTCGTTAAAATAAAAAAAATTAAGTCACAGCAAATATTTTAAAATTAAAATTTATTTCATTCTACAAATCTTATTCCTTTAAGTTAATTTTAGAATTGACATATTAGTCGGCATTCGTCCTTATAACTTAAACCATATTTTAAGTCCCTAGAAAAATATTTAAAATTTATAATGATTTTTAACTCACAGATTATGCTAAATGCGAAAGATCGTCGATATCGGGTTGGTGCGGATTTTCCTGCTTTATTTTTTGCGGTTGTTGTATAAAATTTGGTTTTGCAACGACACTAAATGGTGGTTGTGAACTGCTATTAATTACACTGTCACTTTGCACAATGGCAGTCTGAGGTATACCTTGCCCTTGCGTGTTTATTACGGTTGTATTGGTTGTACTTGCATTGGCCATGCAAACTACAACCAACTTCTGCTGTGAGCCCACTATTTTTGATTGTTGATTCGAGTTAGCTGCATTGGACATAATTTTCATTACTTGCGGCTGTAGTGACTGTGGGTGTTGCAGATTTGCTGGAGTTTGTGGTCTTTGGGTGACAAAAACGATTTTCGAGTTACCGGTTGGAGTGCCAACACGACCAGCTTGATTCATGACGATTGTCCTTGCAGGTGTTGCAGTCTAAAATTTTTCAGATACAAAATTGTTGCAACATAAAGCTTAAGAATTACCTGTTGAGAGACAATACCCATCGGTGTGGTAACAACACTTCTGGAAATAGTGGTAGCACCGACAGGTGCAATGGAAGAATTGGAAATGTTAATAGCACTTGCAGGTTGTGCTCGGTGTTTCATAACTGCAGAGTGAAGAGCAGGCCCCAAATAACCATACTCATTTTTATAATCATCGAAATAATCAGGAGGAGGACGCAGAGTTTTAAAAACGGGCGCTAAGATTTTCACCAGTAACGTTTTAATGTGAGTTGCGGCTATTTTATCTAAATTGGAACCGATTGTGTTTTCCAGATGAGCTTCGATACGTGCACCTACAAAAAAACCTAAATATTTGCCCAAACAAAAAATTTCATCTTACCTATAGTTCTGATTTTAGAAAAAATGAAGGTTTTGATGACCTCTGCTCCTAGTTCTGACAGGCCTTCTAATGCACCGTAGAGTGAGGACAATGGTAACTTATCACCTTGTTTCAGAGCGTTACTAAACATGCGTGTAACTCTTGTTTGAATGTTGTTTGTGCTAGTGTTGAAATTTTTACATATTTGCGCCATTAAACGAGCGGCGAAGTCTCTCAACGCCCAATGATTGTCTAATTCTGGACGCACGCAGAGTTGTTTGGAAACAATGCATGTGGTTACTGATGGTATTAATTCATGAAGCTGCAAAAAAATCCCTAACATTAATGTGGGACCAATACAAAACTTATAAGCGTACAAACAGTAGTAGTTTTAAATAGTTTTTTTTAAGTGAAATGGTGTAAATTATGCAGAATTAAGTCGTCTACAACTCTCATTTAGAACTTTGAATCACAAAAAAAATTATTTGCAAAAAACTAAATTTTACAATTTTCAGCAAAAATTGACTGAAACTTAGGCAGGGCGGCCACTAGCAATAAGTAACATTTATTTATGAATTTATGGCACTCCAAGCAAAAATTTATGGCAATTTTATGGCACTCGATACAAAAATTTATGGCAAATTTATGGCCGCACCCCGAGGGGGAACTCCCTTTATACCTCGCCCTATCTAGACAAATTACAAAAAAATGTGTGCATATTTCAAGCTAAAAAGAAACCAGTTGGTGCCCAACCAACTTTTTTCAGGGGGGAGCAATCTTCAATTTGCCAACTGAATCAACCAAAATTGCCTGGGTATAAATTGGGACATAACAAATTGTTAAGTCGTTTCTACTGTTATTCAAATGTGGCGCCCTTAACGCCCACACAGTTTACTTCGAATAACGGCCACCGTCGCGCCTTCCTCTGTAATCATCATTCTTTTATCACACACTTACTTACAACAAGTCAAGCAGGCAAGTCGATTCACAAGCTTTCGATCTGTCTGCGCCAAGTGAATATTAATATCAAACAAATTAAAGTGCTACAAAGTCAAGTATTAGTTTTTTATTATTTCGTTCACTGCAACCTTTGCCTCTTGAGATTGTCAGGAAGGCGTCTTCTACAAAGCGGCCTTACAATCGTTTTGGAAGACCACAAAAACAACGCGCTCCAACCAGCGAAAATACATTTTGGTCCTTCGAGAAGGATTACCGAAGTTACATTTGGTCATCGAGAAAACAAACTATCGAAAACAACGTGGAAAAAACCGCCACGAGGTTAGGTCATCACAGCAAGCACGCTAAGGTATTTATCCTCTGTTATTTTCCTAATCCTCAACTATTTAAACTGATTTAATTTAGTAACGTTTAAATAATATCATTGCTGATATTTACGTACAAATATTTTTTGTAATTTTTACATTTTTGACATATTTTACGTTAAATTGGTATTTTCTAACCTCCAAATATTTTGTTTACCACGTGATTCCGAAATCACATTATTTACTCTTTACCACGTTAACAATAACGTGGCGTGATTCTCACATCACATTACTTATTTTTACCACGTTAACAATAACGTGGTGTGATTCTCATATCACTTTACTTTTTACCACGTTAACAATAACGTGGCGTGATTCTCACATCACATTACTTATTTTTACCACGTTAACAATAACGTGGTGTGATTCTCATATCACTTTACTTTTTACCACGTTAACAATAACGTGGCGTGATTCTCGCATCACGTTACTTTTTACCACGTTAACAATAACGTGTCGTGATTTAACGTCGCTTTTATTTTGCTTACCACGCTACGGTTATCAAAACTTTGTTCTATCGCGGTTTTCAACACCCGATTGGTTTTATTTCATTGTTTTACATCTCTCGCAGTAAACGGTTCAATTTAATCATGACAAAATCTGAAGTCAAGATTTTACTGGCTGAAGCAGAGTCGCTAATAAATCATCTAAACAAATTCGAAGTCTTCTTAGCATCGATCGAAAGTGAGCCTGCTATCACAGCCGCTATGATAAAAAAACTAGAATTAAGGTTCGAAGATTTTGCTCCTATAAACAAGGCTTATTCAAAAATCAGTACTCAGTTAACCGCTCGCGACGTATTTAGCGATTCATTAATGACCTGTTCAGATTTCGATGACCAATACATCGATCTGAAAACCATTGCGTCATTAATACTTGAAAAACAAAAGGATGCAAACAATTCTAAACCTTCAACAAATTCAGATCGAGGATCAAACGTCAAGTTACCTCAAATAAAACTACCTACGTTTTCGGGCAATTATACGGACTTTAAGGGATACTTCGACTCATTTACGGCATTAGTTCACAATAACAAAGATCTCTCACCGATTGAAAAGTTTATCTACCTCAAGTCCAGTTTGGATCATTCTGCCGAACGTTTAATTAGCGACATTCAAATGTCAAACGAAAATTACGACATCGCACTTGCTACCTTACGTGAAAGGTATGATAATACCAAACTAACCATACAGAGCCACATTAAAGCAATCTTTGATTTAAAACCCCTTCCCAGGGACTCATCATCACAAATTTCTAAGCTGTATGATGAATTATCGAAACACATTAGGGCATTAAAAAACTTAAAAGTTCCGGTAGATAACTGCAACGCGTTCATTGCGCACATTCTTATGTCTAAACTTGATGATCAAACTAAAACAGACTTTAGTAAGCTCAAGCCTCGCGAAATTCCTTCACTTTCCGATATAGACACATTTCTCAAAGAAAGGTCTCAACTGGTGGAGGAGTTAAAGGATAGCTCTCATGCTCATTCATTTAAGCTCAATAAGTTTAAGGATCATCGCGTTAATCATGCTCCTAAACTAACGCTGGTAGCTTCCAATCAGCCAGTATTATGTCCACTTTGTAACGAAACTCACTCAGTTGCGCGCTGTCCAATCCTCTTGTCAGAATCGATTCAGCAGAGATACGATACAATCGCGCGCTTAAATAAATGTAAAAATTGCTTAAGTCACCCCGCCAATTCAAAATGCAACTCGCGCTTTACTTGTAAGTACTGCAACAAAAGGCATCATTCTTTATTACATTTCGGACAGGCCTCGAGAACTGAACCGGAGCAATCAAATACGCCGGAAACCGTATCCTCATCTCCGTCGGGTTCAAATGAGCAATCGCAAGTCTCATTAGCGTGTTACGGTGAATCCAGTCAAGTACTTCTTTCCACAGCTTGCGTCAAGGTAAAAAATTCGGAGGGAAAATGGGTTACTGTACGAGCCATCTTGGACACCGGCAGTATGAACTGTTTCATTACTGAATCACTGTGTAGAGCACTCAATTTGAAACATCAACGCGTGAATACCGTGATAAGTGGGATTAATTCAATAAATAACCAAAAAATAAACACCGCCGTTAAAATTAGTATCTCTTCTAGGCAAAACAATTATAAAAACAACATATCATGTTTGGTGATTCCAAAAATCACGTCACATCTTCCATCAGTTTCATTTAACGGCAATTGGCTTAATATCCCTAAAAACTTAGAATTAGCGGACAACCAATATCACAAATCCGCCCCTGTTGATTTGCTGTTGGGGGTATCCATTTTCTATGAATTGCTCTGCATCGGTCAAATTTCATTGGGTAAAAACAAACCCATCTTACAAAAGACGCTATTAGGTTGGATAGTGTCAGGAAATATGATTATTAATCAAGCGCGCCAATCGACTATAATTCCGAATATTTCCGTATCAAACCTCTCAATCTCAAATGAACAATTAGACAAAAGCTTAAGCAAATTTTGGCAACTCGAGGAGGTTAATCCCAGAAGTAATCTTTCACTTCTATCTAAAGAAGAGCAATTTTGCGAAAGTCATTTCAAAAACACCATAACTCGCAATGCATTGGGGAGATTTTCGGTTTCTATTCCTTTCAACTCGAAGCTAGCTGATCTGGGGGAATCTAGAACTCACGCGGTCGATAGATTTTTAAAACTAGAAAAAAGGTTAAGCAATAACTCCGATCTAAAATTAAAATATTCATCGTTCATTCACGAGTATATTTCCCTAGGACACATGTCTAAAATTACTACTCCTCATTCTCAACCTCAAAACAGTAGCTACGTAATAAGGGCAATGAATGCTCAAATACTTTGTTCAAGCTTACCATATTACTATCTGCCAAACCATGCAGTACTAAAATCTAGCTCTTTGACCACCAAACTACGTGTGGTGTTCGATGGCAGCGCAAGGTCAAGCTCTGGAATCTCAATTAATCACGCGCAGTTAGTAGGACCTGTTGTTCAAGATGACTTGTTCTCTATTCTGTTAAGGTTTCGCCAATACAGTGTTGCACTAACCAGTGACATTGAAAAAATGTACCGACAGATTGAGATTAATCCAAACGAGCGGAAGTTTCAATGTATTTTGTGGAGAGACCGGGCTACCGACCCTATTGACACCTACGAACTGAACACGATCACGTACGGAACGGCCTCTGCCAGCTACTTATCCACCAAATGCCTACAGCACTTGGCTGACCTAAATGCCGAAGCATTTCCAACAGCCTCCAAAGTTTTAAAGTCGAACTTCTATGTCGATGACTTGCTGATTTCTCTCCACAATTCAGATGAGCTAATTCAAATTAAAACTCAATTAACGGACATTTTAGCCACAGCTGGCCTACCAATTAGGAAATTTTTATCCAACTGTCCAGATGTTTTAAAGCACGATAAGCAAAATGATTCTTACCACACCATCCCATTAGGCGAGCGTGAAAGCGTCAAGGCACTTGGTGTATCCTGGAATGCCATTTCAGATGCTCTCCAATTCGAAATCAAAGCAAAGCCCAACTTAACAACCGCTTCGAAGAGATCAGTTCTTTCGATAGCATCGCAGCTATTCGACCCTTTAGGATTGCTTGCCCCAATCACCATAAGGGCAAAGATTTTAATCCAAAGGTTATGGGAAGCCAACTTAAGTTGGGATGAAAGTTTACCGCAAAACTTTAATTCAGAATGGGAATCTTTTAAATCTGAGCTCCCATTACTAGCATCATTAAGAATCCCCAGATGTGTCATCCCAGTGAAGTCAAGCGCGGTTCAACTGCATGGCTTTGCTGACAGTAGCTCAATCGCGTACGGGGCTTGCGTTTACGTCAGCCTGAAAATATCTGCTGGCAAGATCAATACGCAACTTCTTTGTGCCAAATCTCGCGTAGCACCCCTAAAGGGAGCCACCATACCAAGGCTGGAACTATCAGCTGCCGTGCTTCTATCCGAACTTATGCAAAGGGTCCAAGCGGCGTTTGACGGATCCTATTCTCAAGTATTTCTCTGGACAGACTCAACTATAGTTTTGAATTGGATAAATTCAGCCCCTAACAAATACAAGGTCTTTGTGGCCAATCGAATTGCCACGATTCAAGAATTAACCAACCAACGTGACTGGTATCACGTCCGTTCGCAGAACAATCCTGCCGATCTGGTGTCTCGCGGTATCAGCGCACAAAACATTCTAACAAACGAGCTTTGGTGGAATGGTCCAAACTTTCTGAGCAAACCACGATCCGAGTGGCCTGAAACTTGTTTCAACCCAAACGTTGAAATTACTGAAATAAAGTCCAATTCCTTGACCTCCCTGTTATGCTCCAGCCCCGCGATATGCTTATTTAATTCGGATACTTCTGATACAAATTCCTCAAAATTTGTTTTCCTATCCAAGTTTTCAACTTTAACTAAACTGCGGCGAGTAACAGCTTGGTTACTCAGATTTAAGCATAATTGCCAAGCTTCCAAAGCATTGAGGAGTACAGGCCCACTCACTGTGGGGGAATTAAACACGTCTCTGCAAACAATTCTTAAAGCCTGCCAAAACGAAGCCTTTTATAACGAGATAAAATCGTTACAGCGTTTTAAATGCATTAAAGGCAAATCGGCCATCTTATCTTTAAACCCGTTCTTAGATGAGAACGACCTTCTCCGTGTAGGAGGCAGATTAAAAAATTCTGATTTCTCGCATGATAAAAAATTTCCCTTTTTATTACCTAAACGGCATCATCTAACCGACCTTATTTTTCTTGAATTTCACTTGAATTTGCAGCATTGCGGTGCTCAACAGTTGCTGTACTGCGTGCGCGAAAAGTACTGGCCAATATGTGGAAAGAACACAGCTAAGAAAATAATTCGGCAGTGCGTCAGATGTTTCAGGGCCAATCCCGCATCGCATTACCCCCTCATGGGAAATCTGCCCTCAAAACGCCTTCAGGCTGAGGCTCCCGCGTTCTATAACACGGGTCTAGATTATGCCGGGCCTATCTTAATTCGCGATCGTAACACGCGAGGCGCAAAGACAATTAAAAGCTATATTTGCTTATTCATCTGCTTAACAACGAAAGCAGTTCATCTCGAGCTAGTCACGAGCCTTACTACTGAAGTTTTCTTAGCCGCGTTAAAGAGATTTATTAGTAGAAGAGGCATGCCTTATTCATTATCTAGTGACAACGCCAAAAACTTTATTGGTGCGTACAATTACTTGCGAGAGTTGTATGAATTTTTGCGAAATAAAGCCAATCAGTCTATCATACATGACTACCTGGCCGTCAGAGGCATCAAATGGGAGTTTATAATCCCACGCAATCCACACGAAGGTGGAATGTGGGAAAGTAATATTAAAGCGACTAAGATTCATTTAAAAAAAGTGTTAGGAAATACCTGCTTGACGTATGAGCAATTTTCGACAGTTTTAGCACAAATTGAGTCAGTTTTAAATTCTCGTCCCCTATCGCCACTTTCCTCTGATCCTAATGATTTCAATCCCCTTACTCCTGGTCATTTCCTTATTGGAAGGCCTCTAGGTGCAGTTGCTGAGAAGGACCTTAGTAACCTAGCGGAAAATCGCCTATCTAAGTACCAGCGAACTCAGCAGATCACTCAACACTTTTGGAAGCGCTGGAGCACTGAAGTCGTTCCAAACATGCAACGCAGAACAAAATGGTTCACTCATTTGCCCGATGTTGTCAAGGTCGACACATTAGTATTAATTAAAGAGGATAACTTGCCGCCATTATCGTGGTCACTCGGACGTGTTACAGCAGTGCATTCCGGTAAGGACAATGTGATCCGTTCTGCGTCTGTGCGGATCAAAAACGGTACGGTGATAAAACGTTCTGTGACGAAGTTATGTGCCCTCCCTATGTGATGACACTTTATTGTGCTCCCTAACTGTGAATATTATTATTAATCTTTGTTTTAATGTACGTAAATTTAGTTCTAATTTGATTATTGTTTTTTGTATTGTTATTTTTCTTTGTATTGTTTTTTTTCTTTGTATTGTTTTTTTGTATTGTTTCCTTTTTGTATTGTTTTCTTTTGAAATTCATTGTATTTCAAGGCCGGCGGTATGTTAAGTCGTTTCTACTGTTATTCAAATGTGGCGCCCTTAACGCCCACACAGTTTACTTCGAATAACGGCCACCGTCGCGCCTTCCTCTGTAATCATCATTCTTTTATCACACACTTACTTACAACAAGTCAAGCAGGCAAGTCGATTCACAAGCTTTCGATCTGTCTGCGCCAAGTGAATATTAATATCAAACAAATTAAAGTGCTACAAAGTCAAGTATTAGTTTTTTATTATTTCGTTCACTGCAACCTTTGCCTCTTGAGATTGTCAGGAAGGCGTCTTCTACAAAGCGGCCTTACAATCGTTTTGGAAGACCACAAAAGCAACGCGCTCCAACCAGCGAAAATACACAAATAGATCATTTCATAAATAATAAAAATATAATTTTCCCTATTAATACCTATTAAAAATTCTTAAACTTAAAAAAAAATAAAAACATTTTATTTTAAAAAATATCCAATATTTTCAGGCCGGCCCGGCCCTGCAAACACGTGTTGTGTTGTTTAAAAATTTATATTTATAGCAAAACCGTGTTGTAAAGCAATTTTTGAGGAATCTTACAAATTTTAGGACAAATATTTGTCCTTTATAATCGCGGCCCTAAATAAAATAATTATGAATAATTAACCCTTTCACCGGTTTACCCACAAATTTGTGGGTAAAAAATGAAGAAAGAAATGCAAAAAATTTGTCAATAACAATCACATAAATTTTTATATAGTATAAGTATGGTGACCATAAATTATGTACTTATTTTAGTACGACAGTACTCATTTTTAGAACGATGTCCTATGTACTTAAAAACTTCTCCAAGTACTTACAAATGTACTTATTTTTTGTACACCCGCCGGGCGGGTGCCACCCGACGCTGCCCCAAACCTCATGGTTGTTTCCTTCAGTGCAACCCCAGAAAAAAAAAGGTCATCAATCGTCGTATATTTAGGTACGCCGCACAGTGTGGTGAAATGGGGGTTTTTGTGGACAAACGGTTGCTGAGCCTTCAATTTTAGGGCAAAAAATCTGGAAGTTGTCTTACTATATCCTTAATCCTTAATATAATTATATAAAAATGGATGTATGTATGTTCCCTATAGACTCCTAAACCGTTTGACCGATCGGAACCAAATTTGGCATAGTTATTATGTAGGTCCCTGCGCATGTTTTTGTATTGAAATAGTGCAAAAATTCGCAAAGGAAAGGAAAGTTGATTTTGAGTAGCCTGCCTTCCTTTAAGGAATCTCGATAATCCATTCATGCGCGTCCCTATGGGACGCGCATGAATGGATTATCGAGATTCCTTAAAGGAAGGCAGGCTACTCAAAATCAACTTAAAAAACAATAATGAATGCTGTCAAACTGTCAACCGATCGACAATGCAAATACGCGTGCACGTGCTTTACGTTTCTATTTGACCAATCTTAACCAAATTTGGTGTAGAAGTTATTTACAACGCTACGAAAAACATAGGCTACTTTAGTACCTTGGAGTGAGGCCGAAGGCCGAACAACCACATCCGACACGGTCTAGATGGCTAAAGGCGGCCGGCAGGCCGACTGTGCCAGCTAGTCCTTAATAGAATAGAAGAAAACAATAATTTTTGTGTTTTCCCACAGAATATTGCATAAGCCACGATTCGAAATGCTCAAGTTCGTCATTTTAAAATAGTTTTCAATTGTTTTTAATATCTTTCTGTATCGTCCGTTCTGCTTATTATGTATTGTTTACATGGGCATTTGGGAAAAATTTATTGATTTGTTAATCCAATAATACCTTCGGTAAAAATTGGACAAGTCTCAGTAAAAACGCTCTTGTGTTCGCATCTGCAAGTATCTGCAGCTGAAATTTGGAGGGCAAGTAGGTACTAGAGATACCAATGATATCACAAAAAAATTTTCGGTGTGTCTCATGCGTTCTCACACAACTAAATGTTTAAGAGAAGTTAACATTTAAAAAATCGAGTCTTTAAGTCGAAATTAGGTCTACAAACCGTTAAAAATGTAATTCTTTGTTTTGTTTTGGCACTTGTGTGCTAGTAACGAGAAACAGAAATAATATTTCAACCTGAAAACTGAAAAAAATCAATGTATTTCCGTTTTTAAGCAAAGTTAAAGTACCTATCTATACGGTACATATATGTATATAAAAAAGGTTGACTGCCCCATTTTTTCGACACTTTCCAAGCGCATTTTTAATGATTTTTTTTGTGTTCCTGAATCCTTGGGATGTTCCTAGCAAGAAACTATTATTAAACAGACCAAATGAATTACTTTAAAAATCACCATTTGTCCGCTTCCACCACACTGCGCCGTTGACCTTTTTTTTAGGTATTTACCGTGTTTCGCCGAAATGTACTTTTTTTTCATAAAAGTAATATGGTCACCATAAGTACAAGATATAATTTTTACCAAATTTGATCATAGAATAAGCATGGGTTCTGTTAATAAAATTAATTTAAGTATTTTAAATTTTTAATTTTAATTAAAATTTATGATATTTTATGGCAAAGTCGTAAAATTTATGATTTTTATGGCAATTTTCAAAATTTATGATTTTTTATGAATTTATGGCAAGTGGCCACCCTGCTTAGGATTCTTTGGAAAGCCACATCTCCAAAGTTATTCTTTTAAAATATATTTAATATAACTTGGAACTTCCAATCAATACCATAAAATTTGCAAAGAATTCCACGAAATTTAAAAAAATGCCATGAGTTTATCAAAGATTGCATCAAATCTACAGAATCCACTAAGATTTCCAGGAATTGCATGAGACTTTCAGGAATTTATAAACACTGCCGAGACTTCCAAAAATGCCAAGGGACTTGCAAAGAATCCAAATTATTTATATACCAGACTTCTGTTCTGCCGTCATAAGTAAGAAGGCAGCAAGTCCAATTTTTTCGAAATTGAGTTTTTTATATTTTTGAAATCAGCGTAAAAAACCGCATCTATATCTGTAATCAGATTTTGCAAAAGTTTTTAAAATTTGAAATAAAACCGATATGAAAAATGAAAAAAAATCGCAAAAACTTAGGTTTTGGCTTAGTTTAGGATTAGTTTTTTGCGTTTTTCTCGAAACTATCAAAAGTGGACTTACTGCCTTCTTACTTATGACGGCAGTGTTGTGATTACCCCCTCAAGTAAAGCCAAAAAGGGTCTTACATTTTAAGGGTGGGAATTCTAAGAAAAACTATATCATATATGACATTTAGAAAATCAGGATCCTGTAGAAAAAACTATGATCTGTGTTTCTAGAGACGAATTATTAAAATTGTGCCTAAAATATAGTCATAAAAATAAAAACTGTAACCTAAAAAAAAAAATTCCAAACCAAAATGTCTTTCTCTAGAAACACGAATATACTTGTGAAGTTTACAGATTATCAAATTAAATTGATAAAAGTTTATTTATATCAGTTATAATCAATCTACAGTTTCGTTTATCATTATTACCATTTTAGGCAGTTTTTGCGAAAAATAATTCACGGTGTGTCATAGTGATGGCGCTGTATTCAGTCAAACTGGTCGGATCGGGATTTACATACATATTTTAACTATACATCTATTACTGAAATACTTAAATACTGAAATAAAATTAATTCGTATTTGACTTTCGATTTCATTTATTAAATGTTCTATAATAAATTTATGCAAATTAATTAAGTGGCCGCAGACTTTTGCACAGTAGTGTACATTTTGGTGCGACATCTGTTTGAAATGAATATCACAAATGGATTTTTAAAATTATTCCAAAAGGTATGAAGCTGAAATAAATTTAATAATAATTGCGACAGTAGCAACGTTGGCGGCCATTTTACCAGGTGTTTGTCAATTCCCCACCTTAACTTCATTTATGAAAAAATTATTGATCCTACAAAAAAATGTATAGAACCTTTTTTATAACGAATTTAAAAAGCTATATTTTTATAACAACTTTCAAAGATGTATCTCTTATCGTTATAGCAAAAGAACCGTTTTGGGGCCACTTCTCCCCCTCTCCTGCCGTGAGCACCCCTCTCAGATTCAGAACACTTAGTATGCTATTCAGACATCAATATGAACTCCACAAATTTTCAAAACTGTCCCAGTGCTTTTTTCTTATTTGACTGGATTATCAGAAAACAGAACAAAAAATTTACAACAAAATCTGAAAACTACGCTATTTTAAACAAAAATACAAAATTCTTTAGAGGGTCTCCAAAACTATAGGAACAAATAGAAAGTTTTTACAAATCACTATCAGATGTAATAACACAGCTTAATAGTGACGATAATTATGGGGACATGAATGCTGAGGTTGGAAAAGGAAAATGCGGTAATTTTGTCGGTGAGTCAGGTTTGGGTACAAGGAATGAACGAGAAGAGAGATTAAAACTCTTTGCAGAAGAAGAGGAATTTGTGATTCTCAACACTTTTTACAGACTACCACTGCGACGGCTAAATACACGGGTAGCACTCCGGAACCAAGCTGACAACGTGGTGAGAAACCAAATTGACTATAGCTTGCGAATAAACGCTTCTGCAGTAGCTGCTTATCAGTCAAGACCTACCCCGGAGCAGAAATAAAATCTGACTATTGTCCTCTAGTTGGAAGATTTAGTATTAAACCAAGGAGTTAATCACAGAGGAAGTCTGGTGTATGGGATTCTTTGGAAGTCTCATGGCATTTTTTGGTAGTTTCTTGGCATTTTTTGTAAACTCCTGAAAGTCGCATGTTTTCAAAATAATTAAAGATCTCATAAATCTTCCTCCTTATGACTTGCAACTTTTATATTTTTCCAAATTTTAATAAGATCAAAATAAATTAATTAAACCAGGATGTAAAAATCTCGGAAGTTGTTTCCAGTCGTGGAATCTATGAATTACATATGCAGTCCCCTTACTCCTGCTTTGATTTGATTTTTATTCAAATAATCTGATAAATAATTTTAAAATAATAACAATGATTTTAATTCTTAGTTTAAAATAAAATGTTTGTTCCACTTACATATTTTTCCAAAAACAAGGATTGATTATCCAGTAACGCTTTAACCATCCTCATTAAGTAAATTAACAGCGCAAGATTATTTTGAACAACATTGACTCGTACACCTTCTGTTATGAAAGTGCACAATCTAGGAAGCATTTCGTGAAGACCTGGATCCGAAGCTAAACTTTGTAACGCCTCCTGCAACAGTTAAAAAATTATTTTAGCCAAAAAAAACTTTCCCATTAAACTAACAGTTCGCCTCGTTTCGTCCGATCCAACACAAGCTTCTGTAATTTCTTTATAATACAGCTGTTGCTCGACAGATAATTCATGAGTGGCCAATTGCTTAATTTGTACAGTTTCGACATTCCTTAACTTCTGGTTTCGTGTAGCCGGTTTTCCAGATGCCTCTTTGCTCGGTTTGTTTAATTTGTTTATTGGATCGACGGATTCCAACTAAAAGGTACACAGTTAATTTATCGACTAATTTATTAATTTATTAACCTACTTTTTGTAAATCTTTGGAAACTGGTGGAGGATTTTCAGGTATTGTTGGTTGAACACCGTCTATAGCTAACCAATGGGTACGTAGAGTTACATCTAAAGGTGTTTTCATGTTGGAATTGCTTACGAATTCATTTAAGTCTACTTCCTTTTCTTCTATAAAATGAAGTTCACGTCCACCACCAGATGCAAATCTAAAGGGTAAGGAATCGGGTGAATGAAATCCATATTGAGGCTAAAATAGAAAAAAATAAAACCACCGTTTTGTAAATCTTCCAGTTGTATACTTCAATATTTTTCTGTTTAAGTGTCATATCGACATCCTCTTGTGTCAACTTGCAGCGGTGTGCGTGGTTCATGAACTTGGCAGCATCTTGTATAATATGTTTGAGCCTAAACGTCACCTCGTCGGCGAGCTCTTTAGCTGCTTCATCAGGTAAGTTCGCAATTCCGATACTTTCAGCAATTACTTTTATCGATTCGGTGGGATACGTAGACCCGTAGAGATCGTCGTTATTTTTTGCCATTGTAGACCACTTAATCTAAAAATGTAACAGAGTAATCACAGGAATGTGTTGGGTACACCAAGTTGTGGACTTACAGAAGAAAGAGAATCAATTTAAATGCATTCGCACCACGACTTAAAAATTAACAATACTAAAATAAGGAACACTCAGGCAAAATACGAAATAAACAGCAAAGACGCACTACAAAATACAGAATAACAGCAAACTCAACAAACTGACTTGTTATAGTGAGGTTAAGAGTGCAACACAAAGGCGTAGAATACGGTAATTTGTGAAGGTATTGGATATTTAAAAAAAATAAAGGTTTGTGTAAATAACTAAATAATTTTTTTTGTAACTAGAAATTTAAGGCTAGGGTATTCGCAATTTACATTAAGCAAACGCCACCATGCGGGAGAATTTCAAATTAGTAAATGACGTATTAAATGAAAATAAAAATTCGTTCTTCAGGCTCAAAACATAACAAAATCAACTATTTAACAAAATATATTATAATAAATTTAAGACTATACTGAAATGTTTGCAAATTTTCACCAGACCATGACTTTGAATTTCGAAATATACGTCTAAACACAGCCATTTTGTTGTCGCTGGTGGCGCCACCAACGGTAATGTAAATCGCCAATATGTGCCCCCCCTCATTTTTCTTTAATTAATATTTATTTTTCATAGACATAATTTACAAGAACAATAAGAATAAAATAACACCTTGAAATTTAGTGGAAAGGCATCGGCTATTTTTTAAAAATTGTTTTCAAATTGCAAAAAAAAGAAAAAGTTTTCTTTGTTTAAAAGGTCAAGTATAATTTTAGACAAATGAGGGGGCTGCCTTTGATTTGTGACCATAGGACGTTCCTGGGGGGGGTCCGAAGATTATGACCAACTGTGACAAGGGCGGGGGGTTGAAAAGTCGGAAAAAGTTGCGGACGTTCTTTATGTACGACCTCTAAGGAGTAGACTGGTGAAATCTTTACGAAATACCTGGACTCCGATCCGTCCAATCCAATGACCCCGCGATATGGCATTTACCAATGGGAATACAGTAGAAATCTTCGCCGAGATACTTGAAAACCAAAGTAACCCCAACCTTGACAACGCGAACGTCACTCACATGGACCTAGTAGATCGATAAATCGAAAGTAAAATAGAAATGGCGGATCCAAATCCAATCGAGCCAGCCACTTTCGAAGAAGTTATACTAACTATCAAGAGAGTTAATGGAAAGAAGACTCCAGGACCGGACGGCATCTAAATCGTCGTACTGAAAGAGCTCCCGAAAAAAATCTGTTTCCGCAATGACTGGTATGATGGTAAACACGGCACTCGGGTTGCGATACTTCCAGAACAGATGGAAGGTGGCTGACGTGGTCGCACAATTCTGCAAAGCCCAAAGCTCTGCCGCAAAACTACTGACAAATCAGCCTCCTTCCAACCATCGGGAGTGTAGCCAAAAAGAATAATTCTAACCAAAATTATCAAAGCAATCGAGGACTAGAAAATCATCCAGGACGAACAGTTTGGCTTCCACCCTGGACACTCCACTTCCCACCAGATCTTGTGTCTCGCTGACGAGGTTACGCTGACCTACAACGACCTTGGATAGCCACAGCTCTATAACAAGGCGATGCTCAGCACCTCCTGTAAAAATTTAAGTACCCTCTAGTCAAAATTTTGGACGAAAAAAATTATTTCTTCCCTGAAATTCCATGAGCACGTCTACAATTAGTTTCTGGCTACAGACCCGGAAAGTCAACATCTGGAATGGATAGGCACTTGAAGAAGAAGTTCAATAAAGGTCTTTTGAACTTCATTAATCATTAAATGTTTTCAGAAAGACTAATATTAAGTTAAAATAACTAAATTTTAACTATTGCTACAAATGCATAGTACATTCTTGAACCAAATCCAAAAACTTAATAAAATCTAGAAGAAACGAAAACTCAATGATCATTAAACCAATGCAGTTTTCATGACCGCTACTGTAAAATGGTAAAGGAACTATCGATGAAGTCCTCATTATTGACTCACCGTGTATATATCATCCGCAGTTTTAGCTAATTAAGAATTATGCCTAAAACTAAAGAACCTCGTTGATTGGTTCATGGCAAACAGAGTTGCCATAAAATTTATCTGATGATTGGGGGGTATGGGATCCCCCCACCCCTGGGGAAAAGAGGTTCAGAACATGCTTAATAAGTAGAACAAAACGTTTCGAAACAAAATGTTTTATTTTGTCTTAAAACGTTTTGCTCTATCGATGTGCATGCAGTATAAGTCATACTGATAAAAACTGGCTTAAATGAAATCAAGTTGTAGACAAGTTTACATTTTTGTCCTTAGCTCTTAACACCCGGTCTACATCAGTTTTCTCTAGGTATTTTTTTGTAATATCTCTAAACTATTTATGCCAGCTCTGTTTACAATAAACTGTTCAACTAGATACGTTTGCTTTAAGTTCAATTAAGGCAATACCAATACAAAATTCTTACAACAATAAAGGATTCGTAATTAAATTAAGTAATTAAAAAGATCAAAAATAGTGCTGGAGACCGGAGGGTTCAAGGTATAGAGACCAGAAAAGAATTTGGTCTTAAACTGTAAGTTTGACTAAACTAGCCAATGAAAATTTACGATTTTATTTTAGCCCCGCCTTTCTTTAAAGTTTAAATACCGTTAAGAGATAAAGAAATGGCCAGAATCGACGTGTAACTCACATTGATGAAAACTCATCCATACCGAGAATAAGGTGGTGGGACCAAGTGAGGGAAGATCTGATGACTATGAAAGTAACTGGATGGATGAAAAAAAGTCAACGACAGAACGAGATGGAGAAACATTGTGGAAGAAGCAAGAAGCCATGCAAGACTATAAGGGGAAGAAAGTGAGGAACCAGTGTACAGTATACAGTAAATTGTAATAAAAGGGGACTAATCCACCCCAACAAAAGGATTGGTAAATCTCAGCTAGAGATGGTAACTAGCCACTTGAAAATCGGCCTTTCGGCCGATTTTCGTGGCTAGCTCTGCGAGGCGCGAGGCCTATGGCCTCGCTGTCGGCCTATCGGCCTCCCGATTGTTTATGGGCTTACCGACCGGTTTTTGGAACTTTTAAGGATTCCATGGTCGAGTGTTGGTTTGCATGTGAGATCCCAGGTTTCTTTGGTCCGGATTTTGCGTCTCAATGGTGAAGCGAACCCGAGTCGGCCTTCGGCCTCCCGATTGCTTTTAATAATAAGGGTGGGCCTTCGGCCTCCCGCTTGTTATTCCTGTTACGGGTCGGCCTTCGGCCTCCGATATACTATCAAATATTGCAGATCCGACATCCCATTGCATATCCGCAGTACAAATTCAAAATTCGATTTGGCGACAAATTTCGGCCTTAAAAATAATTTTCAAGTTCACGTGTCTTGGAACAATTTAAAGCCAACGACGGTGTCTATGAAGAACCTTAATTTGGGCAATTTTGTAAAATTTCAAAAATTCGCCTTAAGGGCCGTAACTGGGCCCTCGAAAGAGATTTCAAGGTCAAAATGAAGGTGCATTTAATAACTGCGCGAGGGCAATGAGATGTCGCGCATTTCAAGTTGGTACAAATTCAAAATTCGATTTGGCGACAAATTTCGGCATTACAAATAATTTTCAAGGTCACGTGTCTTGGAACAATTTAAAGCCAACGACGGTGTCTATCGAGAACCTTAATTTGGGCAATTTTGTAAAATTTCAAAAATTCGCCTTAAGGGCAGTAACTGGGTCCTCGAAAGCGATTTCAAGGTCAAAATGAAGGTGCATTTAATAACTGCGCAAGGGCAATAAGATGTCGCGCATTTCAAGTTCTCCCAGATCCGGGGCAAGAGTCGGAAGGGCACGTAAGCGTCACCGCGCTGTCGCACGAAAAACATCGAAAGACCTAATCTGGGTCGCCGGACAAATCTCCACACGATAACGCAATATCGTCATTTGACCTTGTGGACTTAAAAAAAAAAAAAAAAAAAAAATACAACTTACTTAGTTACCTGTCGAATACTTTGTCTACGCCCTACGTATTGCTTTGCGGAACCGCGAATCCAAATTTGAGGCCGCCGCGATGCGGCCCAAAAATCGAAATTTTAATCTCCACCAAAAAGGTCGAGGTTTGTAATCGAAATTTTTCAAAATTTGCATTTCCGCAATTTGCCGGCTTATCGGACGTCCGACGAAAAAAAGTGTTAATTTCGAAATGGCGTAATTTTACAAAATAATTTCCAAGGGAGAGTGCCTTCAAAATCGAACAGCAAAATTTTTTTTTTTTATATAAAATTTTGACGTCGGAATCGGATTTGGCGAGCTATTTTAATAATAATTTTTGATGCAAAACTTGTTGGGACATTATCATTCGGCCTTGTTTTTTCATGGTCGTCGCGCCCGGACGGCTTTAAGGTGAAAATTTTGAGAATCATTCAAACGGCCACAGGGTCCTTATTTACGGGAGGATTTTTAATTTTTTACCGGCAACCGAGGCACATTCCGGAGATGCACGAAATTGCATTTATAGCATTTTTTCGTATCTCGCACCGTACCGCTATAAAATGCAAAAGTAATTTTCCAAAATAATTTCCAAGGCTCGTACCTTCAAAATCGAATAGCAAAATTTTTTTTTTATGTTTAATTTTAACGTCGACTTTGGATTTGGCGAGCAATTTTAATAATTTTTGATGCAAAACTTGTTGGGAAATTATTCTTCCTCGATAAAAAAAAATCACTTCAAAGTACATGCAGGACTTTGGTTTGTTTGGTCCAGCTTTGGCTTCTCGACAACGATGAAACGAACACGAGTCGGCCTTCGGCCTCCCAAGGGGGGAGGCCTTCGGCCTCCCCCCCTGTTTTTAAAAAGGCAGGTCGGCCTTCGGCCTCCGACTTGCTTATATGCATAAGAGGGTCGGCCTTCGGCCTCCCGCTTGCCTTTATGGATACGGGTCGGCCTTCGGCCTCCCACTTGCTTTTAGGAACACGGGTCGGCCTGCGGCCTCCACATTTTTGCTCCATCATTATTTCATTAGCACGGACCCATCGATTTTACCGAAATTATGTGAGACTTCAAAATGTATGTTTCAATGAATTTTTAAAATTTTCCGTTTTTTAATTTGTATATCACGATTACTCGAAACCGGTCCATTTTTCGAGAAAAAGTATTTGCACAAATTTTGTCGGGCATACGGTCGGCTCGACGACGGCGTATTTTTTTTCGCGATCCGTTCGACGCCGCCCGGCGTAGCGCAAAAAACGGCAAAAAAAATGTAATTTAAATCGTCGTCTCGCTTAGCGGTCTAAATCTATCTACGACCTACGGTTTTTTTTGCAGAAATGCAAATCTAAATTCTGGCGGATCCAAATGAGACCAAAAATCGAAACTTTAATCTGAAAATAAGCGAGCCAGGCGCAAAAAAAGAAAAAAACGCGTCTCCCTCCCTAAAACGGAAACGGGACAAAATTGCGAAAATTTGACCCCAAGCGATTGTTCGTTTTCGTCGCCCCCACCCCTCCCGAAAATTTGAGGTCGATCGGACGAAAACCCCGGAAACAGTGTAAAAAATACGAAAAACCGCGCTGAGCCGTTTTGCCGAGCGCTCGGAAAAAAATTGGAAAAAAAAAAATTTGTTTCGCCCCCTCGGCCGTCGCCCGGGGCTGCCTGCAAAATTTCAACCCTCCAAAATGAATTCTCAAATTTTGGGACCACTTTGAACCGCCATTTCACCCCCACCCTTATGTTCCATCTAAAAACGGACAATTTTCCCG
This sequence comes from Podabrus alpinus, assembly GCA_932274525.1. Taxonomy (NCBI): domain Eukaryota; kingdom Metazoa; phylum Arthropoda; class Insecta; order Coleoptera; family Cantharidae; genus Podabrus; species Podabrus alpinus. The sequence continues at coordinate 6,270,419 of OW026451.1, forward strand.
TTCAATCCTCGTAAAACCACACGGGTATGCAAAATTTCAACTCTCCACGACCCTCGTAGCTATACGCACTAAAACTATGAATGAGTGAGTGATTTGCTCAGCTTTATATATGTTTAATATTGTAACCAGAATGTAAAGCCGATTAATAATAATAATAACATGCACAGGCAGTTTAACATTCTTATCCGGATAAAATTTTAGCAGTAAGGGTAAATGTAATCTCAAAATTTATTATTTGTCAAATATTATTATAATTACATTTTTATCAATTTTCGACATTGAAGAAAATTTAATTCTGAACAAAATAGTTTTTGTGGTTTGTCAGTATTGTCGAGAAATTTAGAAACTTGGTTTTTTACTATTACAAATTAGTTTTCCGATAATTGCATTCAGTGTCACATGATGGTCGTTTCGACCAATCAGCGTGCGTTAATTTACATTGTAGATAAACGAATACATATCGTGCACCTAGTGCAATATCCAGTTATATTGAACCCTAGGAATTTATATTCAAATATAATCCTACGAATATATTTCAAATAACCTTTGGTCAATTTAAATATTTTAAATTGTTTTGATAATAATTATACATTTTTTATATGAAATAAAAATTCGCAGTCGGCAAGATTCTCGTACAGGTTTTATTAGCTCCTTGCTAAAACCTGTACTCGCTGAATCTTTGAATATAGTCGGAACCCTTATGCTGTTACATACGAGTATCTCAAACCATGAAAATTTGTCAAAAAGGTGGGGGGGGGGATTTTGCCCAATGACAATACATTCCTATTCCCAAGGAGGTAGAAAAGTAAAACTATTCAGTCATAAATGGAAAATTTGAATTCAAAAAGAAACTTTTCTGAAAACCAACTTGTTAACTATTAGTAAAATAAGAATATATTCTTCAGGCAAAATCAAACAATTAATAAAATTTATAACGAACGCAAAATTAAGAATTAAAAAATGGAGCGGGGGTTAAATTGGATTGAAAAGTTAGTACAAAAACTTGCGTATCGATGTTTCGGTACCAGATTACCATCATCAGGTAAACTTAATCAAGGAATAAATGACCATTATTGACGATAAATTTCATTAGTTATTAGAACAAAAAATAAAAATTTATTACATTAAATAAACAAAACTTTACCTAAATAAATAATTAATTAAAAGTTTATGTTTGTATAATTAAACTTGATATATAACAAGACAACAATTTTACAAACAAACTTCTAATTAATTAATTATTTATGAGAAAGTTTGCATTATGAACAACTACTCAATTAATAAAAATTGACCTATATTTTTGGGATAAATTCGGCAGTGGTCCCCAAAAGTTTTAACACCTTCATTATAGGATATAGGTCTTTCTTCATAGTAGGATAGTAGGCTCCAAGAACATAATCAATGGGGGTTCAATTAATATTCATCCGAATATTTCGGGAAATTTATTCAAAAAAAATTTGGAGAAGAAAAATCAATGTTTTGAGGTGCATAAACCGAGCGCCTTAAATTTTCTAGGACCCCTGGTTTGTAGTATGTAAATTAAAATGAACATGTTTTTTTAGGAGGTCCGTGGACCTTGTCTAAAGACCTTACTTCTAACGGCTTCTGATAAATTTATGTGACAAACCCGGCAACATTTCTAGACACCCTTGTAAGTAGCACTACGAGGTTGAAAAGTGAACTTACATTTTTTGGTTCATATCTTCTCAGTGTACACTCCAATCTACACTTATTTTTTTGTGAACTATTTTCGAAGTGTACTTTGGTGGTAAAACATTGCATGGTACTTCTCGTAATGATGATTTCGAATTATGTTTTGCAATTTTATTATTTTAAAATTCCATTTGTTTGATGAACTTTATGCGTTTATTCTGGTCTTTTTCTTTAACTCTTAAATGCCCTTAAACTTTAAGTTTGACTAAACTAGCCAATGAAGATCTATAGTTTTATTTTGAAGGAAGAGGGAAAACAAAGTATTTGATAGTTTAATCAAACTTAAAGTTTAAAAACTTTTAAGAGATAAATGAATGACCAGAGTCGACGTATAAAGAGTTTGAAATTATGAGTCATACATATGGTGACCATATTATTTTTATGAAAAAAAAGTACATTTCGGCGAAACACGGTAAATACCTAAAAAAAGGTCAACGGCGCACAGTGTGGTGGAGGCGGACAAATGGTGATTTTTAAAGTAATTCATTTGGTCTGTTTAATAATAGTTTCTTTCTAGGAACATCCCGAGGATTCAGGAACTCGATTTTTTTAAATGTTAACTTCTCTTAAACTTTTAGTTGTGTGAGGACGCATGAGACACACCGAAAAATTTTTTGTCGTATCATTGGTATCTCTAGTACTTGCCCTCCAAATTTCAGCTGCAGATACTTGCAGATGCGAACACAAGAGCGTTTTTACTGAGACTTGTCCAATTTTTACCGAAGGTATTATTGGATTAACAAATCAATAAATTTTTCCCAAATGCCCATGTAAACAATATATAATGAGAACGGACGATACAGAAAGATATTAAAAACAATTGAAAACTATTTTAAAATGACGAACTTTAGCATTTCAAATCGTGGCTTATGCAATATTCTGTGAGTAAACACAAAAATTATTGTTTTCTTCTATTCTATTAAGGACTAGCTGGCACAGTCGGCCTACCGGCAGCCTTTAGCCATCTAGACCGTGTCGGATGTGGTTGTTCGGCCTTCGGCCTCACTCCAAGGTACTAAAGTAGCCTATGTTTTTCGTAGCGTTGTAAATAACTTCTACACCAAATTTGGTTAAGATTGGTCAAATAGAAACGTAAAGCACGTGCACGCGTATTTGCATTGTCGATCGGTTGACAGTTTGACAGCATTCATTATTGTTTTTAAGTTGATTTTGAGTAGCCTGCCTTCCTTTAAGGAATCTCGATCATCCATTCATGCGCGTCCCATAGGGACGCGCTTGAATGTATGATCGAGATTCCTTAAAGGAAGGCAGGCTACTCAAAATCAACTTTCCTTTGCGAACTTTTGCACTATTTCAATACAAAAACATGCGCAGGGACCTACATAATAACTGTGCCAAATTTGGTTCTGATCGGTCAAACGGTTTAGGAGTCTATAGGGAACATACATACATACACATCACATACATCCATTTTTTATATATATTGCCATGTATCGCAACTGTAAAATTCAAAATTTTAATTTCTATAGCGGGGATGTTATGGCACTTAATTTAATAATGCTCCGGCCAGCAATGAGAACTCTTCTAATTCAGGGTCAAAGGTGGGTTCATGAATCTGTCGAATGCTCAATTAAAATTGTTTTAACTCAATAACTTTTAATAAATGCCGGACAACAACTTGCTATACCTTGCACCTATTTTTCTTTTACTCACTGCTGTTAATTAATCAAACCAAATGTAACTATTGTACAACAAGAAATGTAATTTATTAATAAACAGAATTATTCAAAACAAAAGATGAATTTTTAATTACTAGGATTAAATCAGATTTACAAAAATATCAATTAACAATAAAAATTTCATAAAACCCCCCAAAATTTTAAAACACGCGCGAACTGAATGTTACGAAAATGTGTCGACACAATGCTTACCGGAGTCTTACTCGTGCACAGTCGATGCAAAGAACTCACAGCGGATAACCAGGAAAAGATGACTCGTAGTTTGATCCAAATTCCATACTATGAAGAGTCCCAGGGTAAATTAATGATTAATCAAATATCGGCTACTGACAGGATAGGCGTTCAGGTAAGTTGAATTTTTAATAATCTTCTTTAATTTCAATAACTCAGAACATAACCATAAAATATTGTAAACCATACCAAATTTGCAGTAGTCACCAAAAGTTTCCAAATATTTCTCAAAAGTATTAATCTTATCTTCCATTCACAACTTATAATTCAGTAATTTATAATTAATTAATCTTCACACGCAAATAATTCCAAGACAATTTAAAACTCTATTGTTAATTACGTTTTAATTCTTAACCCGGACGTACAGATCGTCCCCAATTTTCCAATTTACTCGAAAAATAACGTCTTCATGCCTCCATTCACTGTACGAGACTCTAAATTACGCGTTGACGTCTCCACAAGCGGGACGAGACTTCCGCTGCATTCTTCTTCCTGGCCCCACCAAAATCGTCCATCTGACCGCGCACTTGTTTCGAAAATCACCATTATTTAAATAAATTCCCTACGCTTTTACAAATAAAATTTATTTCCAATTTAATCCCAAACTTTGTTAAACCAAAACAACTGAATCCTCTTTTGCCTTTCACACATTTTTTTACATACCCTTTTGCACAAATCATTACATTTGTTATTATTTCAGGTTAAATGGAGCAAGCAGTTTACTATGGAGTATTTAGAAATTGTAGGTGCAAGTTCTTATTTTATCATGGTCTCTGAAGTAACTATCTCGATATGAGCATTCTACAGAAAAACACCCAATTATGCTAGACCTACCCTTATAGTAAATGTAACACGACAATATATTAAGGATTAAGGATATAGTAAGACAACTTCCAGATTTTTTGCCCTAAAATTGAAGGCGCAGCAACCGTTTGTCCACAAAAACCCCATTTCACCACACTGTGCGGCGTACCTAAATATACGACGATTACGATTGATGACCTTTTTTTTTCTGGGGTTGCACTGAAGGAAACAACCATGAGGTTTGGGGCAGCGTCGGGTGGCACCCCCCCCCCCCGGCGGGTGTACAAAAAATAAGTACATTTGTAAGTACTTGGAGAAGTTTTTAAGTACATAGGACATCGTTCTAAAAAAGACTACTGTCCTACTAAAATAAGTACATATGGTCACCATTTCAACATGCACTGACTGGGAAATCCGTAAATTGTTCGAAATCGTATACAAACTTCGGAAATTAAATAGATAAGTAATGTCAACATTCTACCGTAGTAGGCTTAAGCAAATTTGACAACAAAAGACTACATTATAAATTATTATGTCAAGTCGATAGACAGTTGTGTGTAAACTTAGTACATTTTTTTTTCTACCTAAATATAATATATTATAAATTATAATCAAGTTGTATTTTCATTTACATTTGAATTTCGAATATATTATGCTAATGAGTGATTCCAACGATTACATAAAAAGTTTATGCAAAACTACTTCACAGAAATTTATTGTCAGCAACCTTTAGTTTTTATACCATTATTGTTGTAAAAAACTAAATAAAATAATTGCCTATATATAGGCAGTTCTCGATTTGCTATAATAGGGAGGGGGGACCACCAAAAATAAAGTTTTTAATATGCATAATAATTATGTAAATAATGATTTTTTATTCGAGGACGACCCAGCGCCCCGTGGCCTTCACCTTGCCAGCCGCCACTCAAATTTGCCATGGTCGACAATGATTTTTATTTAAAACGAATTAACTAAAACCATGTAACTTTGCATTCCATTTTGTTCCCGTTAATTGAACGAAGTTGTAGCTACGTATCTGCAGAACTATGAGCGCATGAGGCTAAAGGCCGAGGCCGAAGGCCAAATAACTATAGCTTTTACATATTTGTTAGCAATTCCGCTAAATGTGGCCGAAGTCTCTCTGAATAATGTCGAATAACTATGACCTACAGGTTTGCCGTTCAAAGTAAAAAAGGCGTAAGTACATTGTTTTTTAATTGAGCTTTTAGTATTTTTGCAATATTTAGCAATTTGCAGAAAACTTTTACAATAATTGTAGAATTGTATTGATATAAAATATATACCTGTACTATAGTTATTAATTCAAGAGAATCAATGTGCAATTAGTTTTCTGCGTTTTTCTCAAAACTGCCTAAAGTATACTTACGACGTTTTGGTCACGATTTTAAACAGTTAAAATAAATAATTTCTTGAAGTCTTTAGCAGGGCCGTACCGACTGACGATAAGGGGGTTTAAAAATGTAAATGCAATTTTTTTTAAGAGTACTGTCGCTAAAGGGATGTTCTTACCACAGGGGGGGGGAGGTTAAACTACCCGCTATTTAGTCTGATGCAACTTAACACTAAAGCGTCATTCACATCCACGTAACGTACGTTCCGGACATAGAATACGTAACGTAGAAAACGTAGTTTTTTATTTGCCATTCACATCCACTTAGTTTACTATGTTTTTACTATGTTTCCATAGAAACGAAAAGCACGGGCACCTGTATTTGCATTGGCTATCGGTTGACAGTTTGACAGCATTAATTTTTGTGACTTAACCTTAAAATTGAAAATACAGTAAAAGGGGTGTTGCCTAATAAAATGTAAGCATCTCCATTGGTCAAACATAAAAAACATAACGTACAAGTTGAAGTTGAACGAACTTTTTGTTACGTTACGTTATGTCTCCCATGTTTTTTCGAATGTGAATGGTGCCATTTGAAACAATGCATTTCAACTTTCCTTACGTTACGTATTCTATGTCCGGAACGTACGTTACGTGGATGTGAATGACCCTTTAACCTATTACGCACACTATTACCATGAAAAACTTGTAATTGCCAATATCTGGATTAATTAGCACAATAGGTTTTTCCTATCTTTAATTAACACGAATTGACAGATATTACTACGAACGTTGATCAGAATAATTGAATTATATGATTACGATAATTTATTAGTACACAGTATTTGTCTGATCCAGATAAACTAAAACAATGTTTCAATAACCTGTAGTATTTTTTCCAATCTTCCAAGTGCGGGCTACTCTATCTTATGTATCTAACCCGTATTCGGCACGCCACTGCTAAAACATACCGTACTTGCATTAAATTATTATTTTATTTAGTACTTATCAAATATTTTGCAGTAGTTGTTACAATCAGTTACAATGAGTGAGGAATACCCACACCAATATTAATTAAAACGCTTTTTTATTTAGTGTAGTTTTTAAATTTTTTTGAGGTAAGCATAAATTATTTTAACCTTTTTCAATTGGTTTTAACCTAGAATTTTCAAAATTACATACAAATAATTTGCTGTTAAATTTATTCTTATCGTCGATTTAAACGGATCGATTTATAAATAAATATTTGTCTTTAAATTCATGTAAATGGAACTATTAAATAAAATTTTCAAGGCTGATTTTGATTTTTAATCGTAGTAATGATTACATAAAAAGAATTAATACCGATAATATTATTACGTGTTTGTTGTCTACGGGGTGTTTAAATATTTTCAAACCTGCGGTTAAAAATTGCTTGCTAGATTAATCTTGACCTTCTTATACAAAACAGATTAATTGCATTTAATTAATTTAGCATCGTCAGTTCAAAATACAATGAGCACTAATTCTTAATAATTTTTATTTTTATTGTTTAAATACGCGGGGCGTTTTTGAAATTTTTGACAAGGTTTTAGTTGTTTTGCATTGGAAGAATTCCAATCTAGGATTTATTTCAAAATCGTAATTTTTGCAGAATTATACAAAGTACAAAATTGAGAATGCCAGTTGCTCTAAATGAAATTAGGAGGGGGGGGGTTTGCAGTTAACTCCATTGCTTTTGTATTTTTTTGCTTGGGTTTTTTATTTACAATGTTACTGAAAAATTGCTATCAATGTTTGTTATTTTTTTGTTAATCAGTTTATTATTCATTGTTCAAATAGTTTGCTACAATAATTAAATAACCTATTAAATGCTATTTATTTACATTAATTCGCCGCTTTTAATAACAGTAATTATTACAATTTTTATTATTATTATAGCAGTTTTCAATTTGCATTGTTTATTTTCCACAATAATTTTAGATTGTTAGATTTTCAATTTATCAAGGTTAATCCAATTATTATGCTTGACTAACGATTTCCAATAAAAATGAAACACGTGTTTAAGACCAGCATTGTTTTTAAATTTCTTTTTAGTTTTATTTATTTATATTTAGTATGTATTTCAAATATCTATGTAATATTTGCGAAAATCCAGTCGCGACTCTTTTTTGGGGAGCAAAGTTTTTCCAAACCGTCAGTCGTACAAAGGTAATATTTCTAATAAATTACTGTTTATTCAAAATATTATTAAACGCCCCCCCCCCCAAATGGTGAATATGTTGAGTTTTCTCTGCAAATGTATCAAAAACGGTGTATCGCCTGAAAATTTTGTATTGGGCAAAATTATTGATGGGATCTTCTAGTATATATTATATACTTCGTTTTCAAGGTAATTTTTGGGAATTCAATATTTTTACAAAGCATTTATATTGAAAATTATGCCAAAGGATTTTGACAGTGTGAAACATTATCTGTCCTCCCTATCTCTAATGAGAAGATAGCTCGGATCAGATATGTCCACGCAGAAAATAAATTCCTACTTATTTTGCGTGAAGCCCTGATGTTCGTCTAAACCAGCTCGTTGTAGCGGTGGATTATCCCAAATGAATGCCCCGAAGAAGATCAAAGAACAACTCTGCTAGTCAAAAAAAAGAAAGTAGCAACCTGATGGTCGTTGCTTGAAGGTGATAATATTTAGCGATGTCTAATGGTAATTGCATTAGCCGACCAGGACCAGAACAGAAGTAAAGACATTACCACCAAGAACCTCTCCCCGAATTAATCAAGAGAACGTTCGAGTGGTCATTAAAATCCCACAAACGGTGGACCCACTACGAACTTCCATACAACCAACCAAGCGTAAGCCCCCGATGAAACAACACCCCGTACTTTGGTCGTGCATCGCTACCTTCTTTCAAAAAAAAAAACACATAAATAAAATAAATAAACACAAAAAAATATCGAGCATAAAATTTCAAATACAAGATTCGAAATTATGTCGACCACTTTGGAATTTCCTTGCCTATGCTATAAGCCAGCTCTGCACGATGGTACCTAGTTAAATATACGTAGTTTAAATAAAATTATTAAAGGAAACATTATAATTCATAATTAATAATTTAGCAAACACAAAATTTAAACATTCATATCTACGCGTGCGAGCGTAAAAGATAAGGTTGCCTTTAATCACTTTTATGCAGAGACACAAAACCTGCAAACAAATGTTAATCTTGGTAAAACTTTCCAATCAAAAATATAAGGCAAAAGAAAACCCAAACTGTTAAAACATTAATTAGCCAAGGGCAAATTCAAACGAGGAAGAAATAATTATTGAAACTTTGAACAAAATCTGTTTCAATAGATAACGATAACGAACTCCAGGTGGACGGAGCAAAAATTGTCCAAGTCGACTAATGTATCCACCTGTGAAGTAATTAGCAACAAATTTTGTAACTTACCAGTTTGAACGGATACCAATCCTTCAAAGAAAGCATGGGCAGTGGGAATCGACAAAAAACGTCCGATATGGGAAGAATCCACCATCCCCCATCAACGAAGATATTTCAAACCCCTACTGAGTTTGGGCAACAAACAATATTCCAAACAATATCTCCGTTCCATATCCCGTTAAATTCGGAACCCAAATCCCACGATCAATTCACAGCAGATCCAAACGTCGACCTTTTTCGTTTGAAAGTTCACACCAGACCTCTTGCTCGTTCACAAGCTGAACCAAGACTGTCCTGCTCGTTCAAAAGGTGACACAAGACTGACTCTCTCGCGCAGTTCTATTGCGCGGATATCATGCGCTCCAAGACATTGTATATATACAAGGTGGAACGTAAGTGGCGGATTCCAAAATCCGTCACAAGTGTCAAGCATCAAGACTTGATGAAGATATTAGCGACGAGAGAAACACCAATTAAAAGATGCATAAGACAGGGTTGTGTATCGTCTCCGCTCCTGTTTAATATTTATTCCGAATATATTTTCCAAAGAGTAGCATAAGACACAGAGGCCGGTATGAAAATCAACAGGAGAACCCTGAACAACCTCAGATATGCTGATGATACAGTAGTGACAACAGTTAATGCAAGGTTCCCCGGTTCGATTCTGGGTACAGTCTTCCGTGCTTCGGAAGGCACGTAAAGCTGTCAGTCCTCCTATGTTAATGATTTGCCATCATAACAATAAAAAACAAGATACAGGCACCTCGACAGGCACTAATTAAATAAATTATTTCAAGAACAAGTCATAGACTTACATTAAAAGAAAGAAGAAGAATGAGGTTCTTATGTACGGGATGAACCGCCTGGAGGCATTTGAGTTGTGAACTTGCAGAATAATGTTGGGAATATCTTATTGGGTGGTTTATATACCTATAACGAAGTACTATGGCAAATGGGGAGAGAGATAGTTTTTGGCCATGGTTAAAAAGCGAATGACTGCATACTTGGGGCACCTGCTTCGACATGAAAGTTATGCCTTATTGAAACAAATAATGGAAGGCAAAATAAAAGGCCGAAGGGGCGCAGGTAGAAGACCATGCTCCTGGCTCGAAGACCCCATATGGGATTTGACTCGCACGAACTACTCAGAACAGCACAAAACTGAGACGAATTTTCCAGAATTGTTGCTAACCATCATTGATGTAGACGGCGCCTGAAGAAGAAGATATTGAAAACTGTAGAAAATACAAATCGACACACAGATCATGTTTAGAAATGGGTATTCAACTGGACGCAGTGCTTTTTTATAAGAGCTAATCTCTAAAAATTGTCTTCAGAAGGTTTTTTTATGACTGCACATAAAGATATTCATTTTATTTTAAAATAACTTGTATAAATTCATAAATTTTATGGGATTGCGTATACTACTATAATATTATACATTCATTATCGTATTATTAAGTGATTTAAATTTTATTATGAAATATTATGACAACAAATTACAGAAGTTAGTCATCGTTTTGGAACTCAATCATTTAACTTTGGTGAGTTTGTTGCACTGCTAACATTGTCATATACTACATTCTTCAGTGTAAACAATTCAATTATTCGTTTTAAAATGCTTATGCACCTTGGGCAACTTAAGCCCTATGAAAACGTTCCATTTTTGATCTGTCGATACCCGGGATCAGACTCTGCCCTAGTGCTCTGTGCATAATCAACGCAATTCAAATAATGGACATTTATCTTGGCCAGGTGTTTTACCTGTCCTGGGCAAATCTTAGATGATTTTCTTGCTTTGATGCTGTTACACCTGAAAACAGTCCTGAGACGGTCATATGGCGGAACGGTTAAGTGCGTTGATGCCGAGTACCCGATTCGATTCCGGGCGAAATAAAAACTTTATTCTGACATCTCACCTTTCATATCATATCATATCTTTTATAAACCATATCAAATTAAGTGTATTAGTAGAGTAGATACAAAAGGTCAAACGTTATACTGTCATCGGCGCATAAACGAAAAGACGTCCAAACACTAAAAAGCCCAACTAGAAAACATTAGTTGAATGTTTACTTTCGTTTGACAGCTTCACACAAATTTCGCGTTTGATTATTAAATGATATTAGTATTATTTCATAATATAAATAACAATCAGCCTTCTTTAAGGCTATTTGACAGGTTCTATTATTTGATGGTAAGTAATAAAATTAGTTAAAATTAGTTTTGTAAATAAAAAACGAAAATATTTTTTTTAGGTTAATCAAACATTAACATTAAATAAAAATCTTTCTTCTTTAAAGCTATTTCACAGTGTTTATTTTGAGGTAAGTTATCAAATTATTTTAGTAGCTATTTGTAAACAAAAACCTTTTTTGCAGTGCAAAAAAACTTTTAGCCGAACACGGTCATGTGGTATTACGGTTACCACCGTATCACTCAGAGCTGAATCCCATAGAAAAAATTTGGGCATTGGTAAAGAATCGTGTAGCCGCACGTAACACAACATTTAAAATGGATGATGTCCGGAGGTTAACCGAAGAAGAATTTAATAATGTCACATTGAAAGAGTGGCAAAATATTTGTCACCATGTGGAAGAAACTGAAAAATCTTTACAATTATTGCACGTCACCGTAAAGTGCAGTTTACGTTATGTGATTTTGTTTACAAGTAGGTAAAAATCAAATAATTCGAAGTTCCACTTTATAAGATTCGGCATACGATACAGCCCAAGGGTGAACTCATAAGCAAATATTACAATTAGAATTGCGTATTATGACAACTTGTAACCAAAATGGCATAACGTAAACTGCACTTAATACAATAATTATTATTACCTATACAACTTAAATGTTACTGGTTACAATGTAAATTATTGCCACTTCAGCAAAGTGTAATAAAGTTTAATAAATTTTATCGATTTGAAAAATTATCTTATTTTCCTGAAATATCCAAACAATCGTCGATTTAAAGCATGGAGCTGACAGGCCCTACGTATGCACTGGTGTGATTTTTATTTAAAATCTACAAAGTAGATATTAAAAAGTGTTTAAAAAGCAGGAAGAACATCATAACCTAAAAAAAACCTCGAAGAATGATATTATGTTCGAACATAATATTGATTTTACAAATTATTTTTAATAAGCAAAGTTCAAAATAAAATAAATAACAATAACTTTTTTATTAAATTACATGCCTAGTGATATTATATTGTTTTCATATTAATTTTCAAGAACGAGTAATTACGTCTTTTTTTATTCACATTTTTTAAATTTTCGCGCCAAGCTAATGTTTTCACGTAACATTTATATGTATGTATTTCGCCCTTCGCGCATTGTATAACTTTTGAGCTTTTGAACGCAGTCTATTAGTGTATTACTATGTGTGTGATAACAATTTGAACGCTCACATCAAGACATAGAAGAGATAATCGTCACGGGCAGGGAAACCGGATAAAAGAGATGTGAAAGAAGTAGAAAATGGAAAAATAGTGTGTAAAAGTAATTTATTTATTTTGAAGCAATTGGCCATGAAGAAGAATATTATTTAATGTTTCGTCAAAATCATGGCACAAATAATTTGGGAGTAGTTGGGGTTTAATCCGTGCAACATAAAATTGTTATTGGGCTAATTAACAAACAAAAAGGATTTAGGTAAAATATAGAACAACATTCTCATATGAACTACACGTCAACTTTAAAATACTGCAATAAAGTTCTCATTGATAGTTCAAATTGTAAAATGGACATTTCCGTAAATAAATAAATAAATAAAATAAATAAAATTTTTATCAGTGCTTAAAAGTATTATTAATTTTTATCTATGAAAGAGTATTCATTGTAATAATATTTACCGTTAAATATAAACTTTCGGTTCATTTTGAAATTTTGCTTTATGGCCGTAGTGAATCAACTGTTTTGGGCCATAAACGAAATATGTATACTACATTATGGGGTCTCTTTTGTAGTACTATTATTATCCTGTTACAACACAGTACAATCCAAGGACATCGATCTACAAAAAATTCTAATAATAAAATTAAAATGATGTCTAGACCCTTTCTGACCTGTACGGGGTCTTTGTGATATCGAAGTACAAAAGCTTGAACTTCATTAGCGTTTAGGTACATCCGTCTCTTATCTGTTCAAGGTTACATTTAAGTTTAAATACAGTCTATTAATATTGCAAGCATTAACCTGACGCCAAACTACATGTAATGGCACGTTTTGAAAATCAGTCTGCAGTTATTCAGATTATTCAAAGTCTATTGAGGGTGACAGGTTGGTTCTACGATACGCACGGAGATACCCGAAGACCTGTCACCGCTTGAAACAGCCCTTGGGCTCTGTCACCGCATGTGTGCAATCGGGCTCCGCCCTCGTTAAATCGTTCAAAACAGGACATGTTCTCGCGCGACGATCGAATTTTATCTCAACCCTAGGTCTGTTACATACGATTACAGATAACACTCTGCAGGCAATCTGTAAACGAGTGGTCACTGTAAGTTTCCTCAAAAAGTACATAACGGATACATCGAGCAGTGCATTGTAATTTACAGTTGGAAAATTTCCGATCAATTACCGAGTAGCCACACCATGAATTAAAGACGTGTAACCGGTCGCCATAATATGCTAACGGATTGAAACATGGTCCTGCTTCATTTATGATGGCAATAACAATAATTTATTTATAAAAGTGATACTTTATAAACTTAAAGTTGATATCACAACAATAACATGTTATACTTCTGTGATCATTTTATGACTATTTATGGACGATTCAGCAAATGATTTTGATGGAATTTTACTGATGTTTTTTGTAAAAAATTAATTTTCTTGATTATTTCTCGCCGATGAGCGACACGTTTTTGGAATGACTTATGGTTAGAGTTGTTCAGAAATGCAATGTTTCCACAATTATGCACGTTCCAAAATTTTGAATCATGCGGTTTCCTGGAGGAATATGTAGTAGGAATTGAAAGCAAAGCTCAGCACTAGACCTTGAATTGATGAACTGTTAAATGGTTTTGAATTTTTCCGTCATTAATAAATGAGTCCTATATTTTCTTTGAACTGATAATGTTACATATCAAGGCTGCAATAACACGCAAGGCATAAGCGAAGGCATGTTATACTAATTACTTCTGCAGTGCACCTACACTTTTCCATATTATGCGTATTACAAGAACTTAACTGTTCTGATGATTTATAATGGCATTATTAGTAATATTTTGTCCTCATAATCTTGAATTTTGGTCAAAGGGAAATGTTGGGATAGCTTAAGGAACCACACTATTCATAAAATATTCATAATATCAATGATCTCGGGTTTATTAGTTGAAATTTACTGATTTTATAAAGCTTTAATAAATACAATGAATTTTTGTTCTTGGTTGAAATTTGAAATTTCAGGAGGGCTATTGAAAAAGGAGTTTGGATCATTTAGGAGATTTAAGCACATATTAGACTGCTCACCCTCACGTTGGAATCCCTCAAGTAAAAAGCTCGCACTCACAGCTAGATATGAGATTTTAATGTCACAAAAATGAATTAGTTTGGTCTATGATTAAAATTACAACCATAGTTATAACAATTAAACGGCATCATTGTTTTATTGTTTAATAATAGAATAAACTGTAATTAACTTTTGTTAAACCCACTAAACCAAATTGTAATATTTTTTACTATTGCTTGGTAAATATTTGATATTTATAATTTAGCTTTGGTTGATGTGTGTTTTGGATTAAGAAACAAAATTAAGATAAGGAAAGATTCTACCATAATATTATTACTCACACCTTAAGCAATTATGGAAAAAAAACTTCTTTTTCAAGTTACGTTTTCCAGAAAATTTTTTAACATGTTCAACACATGATTTTTTTTTTATTTTAACGAATCACATGATTTTGGCACCGTAACCCATGCAAACTAATGGTTCTCATTACGATCTACTTACAACATATTATACAAAATTGAATTTTATTTTTAACAGTTTGTTTTAATAATTTCTTTTTATTCTTTTATTTCTTCTTTATTCTGTCAGCTGTTTTCCATCATTTTGATGTACGTAAGTCTCCCCAATGTATTTCTGTTTTGCGCAACTTTCATCCAGTTCAGTCCAGCTGCCCTCTTCAGGTCGTCGCTCCACTTTGTCTGTGGTCTCTCTACCGATCTTTTGGCTTAATTTCAATATCTTTCCGCTCCAACGATCTTGAGCTCTTGACTTGACCCGAACTCCATTTCAATGAAGTTATTGTATGGATTACATCCCGCACCTTCGTTTTTTCCTCTTCATGTCCTTGAGTGTAATTATCAATATTTTTCTCTCTAGGTCTTTCTGACTTATTCTTAGCATGTTTAGGATGGAGTTTGTGAAAACCCAAGTCTCGGCTTCTCACTCATTTATAAAATTCGGCTTTTAGTCTTAGAGGCATATCCATTTCCAACACGCATCGTATTTTCCCGTAACCTGCCCACGTTAGCCGTATTCTCTCATTTACATCAACTTCCTGATGTGCCTTCCTGGTAGTTACAGTCTGACCCAAGTATTTGTATTTTTCTACCCATTTTATTTGCTCGCTTCCAACTGCAATGAATTGATTATTATCATCTTCCTAATTCGTCATATACTTCGTCTTCTGGAAATTTAGCTGCAGTCCTACTTGTATCGCCGCCTTCCCAATATCATCTATAAGGCCAATCAGTTTCTATATGCTTTGGGCAAAGATGACTATATGATCTGTAAATCTAAGATGATGTAGCCTTTCCCCATTAATACTCGCTCCTCGTTCACCCCACTCGTCCATCTTCAAGGCGTCCTCTGTTAGCAGAGGAAAGAGATTTGGTGACATGGTGTAATCTTATCGAATTTTGTCTGTAGTTTCGTGAAGTTGAACTTGGCATGTTGCATTTTTGTAGATCTGCTTGATGAGGTTCGTGTATCGATGATCAGATCTAGCAATTCTCAAGAGGTTTATCAGTGCCCACGTTTCCACTGTATCAAGGGCTTTTCTATAGTCGATGAACACAATCCAAATTGGTTTATTCTACTCCGTTGATTTTTCTATTAGAGTTCTCACGGTTTGTAGATGTACCATTGTACTGTATTTCTTTCCAAATGCGGCTTGCTCCCTAGGTTGGTAGAAATCGAGTTTTTTGGTTAAAAGGTTTATTTTAGTAAAGAGCTTGTACATCTGAGCGAGAAGGCTTATACGATAGGTAGCAATATGGCGAGAGCATTTGTCCAATTTATTGGAGTGTCGTCCTGTTCCAGACATTTATTATGCAGGTTACTCAGTTTTTTATTAGCTCCTTTCATCCATTTTTTAGAATCTCGGCAGTCACTCCATCTTTGCCCACTTCTTTACGATTCTTCATTTTCCCAAATGCTTCGTTTCTTCTTTCCGCTTCGTCATCTAAATCGTTTTAATTTTTTAAATAGGAATCTTAAATAGAATTTTTTTTAAATTTCTTCCCCTATTGTTTGAGAGGCGTCAATTTTTATCCTTTAGTTTTACGATTTCCTTCTTATCAGCTACTCTTCTTATAAGTACTTTTATGCCTTTATTATTTTCTAGTACTTCTTTTTCCTTTCTCGTGGCGGAAAAACATCAGAAACACCACTTTGGTTATATTTGTATTTCTAAAATTTAAGTCATATGGCTTTTAAAAGTCATATGGATTATCAAAAAGTAATTTATATATGTGGTAGCTATAAAACTGTTCTCAATGCCACATAAAACCACATTTTTATTACTGTGCATCCATATTATTATTGTGTAATTAGATAATGAATCGACTGTATGTATAAACTGCACAATAGCGGAATGAGAATTATACTCAAGGTAGATATAGATTTTTTTTAAATTTGGTGTTGTTGAGTGCTCTCATTGAAAATTGTGTTCATGCTAAAAAATCAAATATTGCCCAAATATCTATGTGCGGACACCCATTGCGTATATGGATAATTTTAGACTTTATAAATTAATGTAGAAACAATAAAACACAAAATATGTTAATGCCATAAAACAGGCATGCCAAAGTGAGACCCAAAAGTAAATTTTTTGTGTCCCAAGATGACGTTTGCAAAACAAATATAGAAAATGGCAAATTTCTAGCAATTCAAAATTTTAACTTTAAAACTAACACCGTACCGGTAATATAAAACTAAACTATCAGAATGTGTCGAAAAGTTACACGGTAGCTAACGTGTTTTCAGCTGTGTATTTCGCTTTCTCCTTAAAAGCGACGTAATTATGGAAATCTGAAAATGCACTTAACCGATAAAGTTTTTTATAATGTGAAATATTTGTATGCTTATTCATATTATTGCTATAATAAACATTGTTGTTTATGAAGTGCTTTAGTAACATGAATTGGATTTTTAATTGGACTATAAGTTTGATAAGCAATAATAGTGATACCGCACCGTAAATAAAGTTAGTTCTATTATTTTAAAGCATGGATATCACACGAGAAATTATCAATACCAACCCTAGGGAGCATGCAAATCCATTAGCAGTTTTATTTTTTTCGTAAGTATATTTTGACTTTTTTCCCAATTCATAAACTTTTTTATTCCGATTATGATAAAATAAGAATTTTAAATTGGGAAAGGGTCACCAATATATTAAAATACAATTATTTCTGATTTTAAAAATGTAATTACTTGCAGGTACACATATAAATTATTCGTTAAAGGATATAAGAAAACTTTAGACATAGACGATTTATACAATCCATTAAATGCCGACAGAAGTTCGGTTTTAGGAGATCGTTTGGAAGTGTAAGTAAAAATTTAATTATAGCATTCTGATGAAAGTCGCTGCCACACTTCTTTACACTGGCTTATGTCTAAAATAAATAAACATAGTTTTATTATCAAAATATTGTATGAGTGACTTACGTAGAACAGGAATTTAAATAACAACAAAACCAAAGATGTTTACTTAGTTATTTACAACCATTTAGCCTCGTTATAAAATTATTTACATTGATGTATTTACCAAGTCTTTAGTTTATCGATCAAATTAGTACCTACTAATAGAAACCATTTTAGTAAATGGAAAGCTCATTTGGAAAAAGTAAAAAAATCAAATGGAAAACCCAGTTTACTCAGGGTGATCGCCCAAACGTTTTGGCCCGAGTACTTGATTAGTGGAGTAATTTTAACAGCAATAGAACTCGTTTTTAGAATAATTCAACCTTTAATGTTAGGGGAACTACTCGATTATTTTAGACCAGGAACGACCAAAACACAAAACGATGCGTATATGTATGCCGGTGCCGTTGTAGCTCTAAACGGCGCAATAGCTTTACTAACCAATCAGTACGTAATGGGAGCTTTCCATTATGGTATGAAAGTTCGAGCGGCATGTTGTACTCTAATTTATAAAAAGGTCAGCATCCCGAATCTCTTGTCCCTAAAGTTTACTCTTAATTTTTTTAGGCCTTAAATTTAAGTAGAACCGCGTTAGGCGAATCGGCTTCTGGAAAAGTAGTCAACTTACTTTCAAACGATGTCAGTCGGTTTGACATATTTTCTTACTTAGTTCATTACATGTGGATAGGACCTGCTTCTTCCATCATCATTGGTTATTTTTTATACTCCAAAGCTGGCTACGCAGGACTTGTCGGAATGATTCCAATTTTTTCTGTTGTTCCAATGCAAGGTACTTGTTCAATTTTATAACCAGAAATTATCGTTCTTACTAAATTACCCTTAGGTTATATTGGAAAATTATCTTCGAAGTTTAGACGACAAACGGCCTACAAAACAGACGAAAGAATTCGGTTAATGGACGAAATTATTTCGGGAGTCCAAGTAATAAAAATGTACGCATGGGAGAAACCATTTGCGAAAATTATTAAAATTGCTCGACAATTGGAGTTAAGACAAGTTATTAAATTATCTTATGCCAGAGGCATTTACATGACGTTTAATTTGTTTACCACAAGGGCTGCTCTCTTTAGCTCCCTGCTAACCATTGCTCTCACAAATGAGGAACTGAGTGCTGCAAATGTAATTAAACAATATATAAACGCAACATGATTTCCAGACTTACAGATTCTTTTTTTAGGTGTTCGTCTTTATGTCTTATTTTAATATATTATCCAACACGATGTCATCTATGTTTGTCAGAGGGATTTCGGAAATCGCGGAAGCATTGGTTGCAGTAAAGAGGTTGCAAAATTTTTTGTTGTATGATGAATTCAAAGGAATTAATGCCATAATAAATGAAGATCCAAACGTGGCAATTAAACTAAATAAAGTGACTACAAAATGGAACGTAGATGCGGAAGAAAATGCGCTATACGATATGAACTTAGTTGTCCCAAACGGAACTCTACTGGGAGTTATAGGTCCAGTTGGAAGTGGAAAAAGTTCTTTCTTGCAAACTCTTTTAGGTAACTTTTTGGACTTTACAGAAGTTGGATCACCGTGTATATTATTATCTTGCAGGTGAATTAGGTGTTACGAGCGGCGTTATCGCAGTAAACGGTTCTGTATCTTATGCCTCTCAAGAACCATGGGTTTTCTCTGCCACTTTAAGGCAAAACATTATTTTTGGTCAAGAATTTGATAAAAGAAGGTACAATGAAGTGATCAGAGTTTGTGCTTTAGAGAAAGATTTTAAACAATTTCCTTCTGGGGATCTATCATTAGTGGGCGAAAGAGGTTCTTCATTAAGTGGTGGTCAAAAAGCAAGAATAAATTTAGCTAGAGCTGTATATCGAAAAGCTGACATTTATTTGCTTGATGATCCACTATCTGCTGTGGATGTTCCTGTTGGTAAACACTTATACCATAGATGTATTAACGGATATTTGGCAAACAAAACAAGAATTTTGGTGACTCATCAAGTGCACCATTTAAAAAATGCAAACAACATTATTATCCTCAAAAATGTAAATTGATTCGGCAGAATGTTGTGGTATTTTACATGTTTTATTATTACAGGGCAGTATAGAAATTCAAGGCACGTTCCGCGAATTGTCGAGCAGTGAAAATTATTATGCCAAAAGTTTAGCGCACGAACCCGAAGTTAACGAAGAAAAATTGAAATTGGAAAGCTATAAACGCACAAGAGAATTGTCTATAGGAGTAGGTACCTTCCATGGTTTTTCTTATATCGATGTGTAAAAACGAATATTTTACAGAGTAGGCAAGAGTCCGTTACAAGTAGCAAAAGTGAATTAAATTTGATAGGCGGATCAAGTTTAGACATGAATAGCATTGAAGAAGAAGAAATCACAGTGAAAGACATGCAGGAAGAATCGTCCAAAGGAAAAGTTGGTGGTTCATTATTTTTCAAGTATTTGTTGGCGGGTGGAAGTTATTGTTTTGTTGGAATTGTGCTGATGTTGTACTTATTTTCGCAAGCAGCTGCAAGTATGGTGGATTATTTTGTTAGTTATTGGGTAAAAATGGAAGAAGCTTATCGAAATGGAGAATATCTGAATGGCTCCACAAGTTTTCCTAGAGAAACTTATATATACATTTACAGTGGATTATTGGGAGCTCTTTTTGTGATAGCATTGACGCGTGCCTTATTGTTTTATTATTTAGCTATGATGAGTTCTCAAAACTTACATAATAGAATGTTTCATAGCATTGTTAATGCTAACATGTACTTTTTTAATACCAATCCGAGCGGACGAATATTGAATAGATTTGCTAAAGATATAGGATCTTTAGACGAAGCACTGCCTAAATCTATTTTGGATGGATCTCAGGTATGAAACTTTTGAGCAGTTTTGGAAAATTCTTACCTAATATTTTAGATAATCTTGTTAATGGTTGGGGCGCTGGTATTAGTGGCAATTATTAAGCCATATTTATTGATCCCAGTTGCGATTATTGGTGTCGTTTTTATATTTTTGAGAAGCGTCTATCTCAAGTCATCTAAAAATATTAAAAGATTGGAAGGAATGAGTAAGTTGAATGAGAACTTTTTGATTCATGTTTAATGTTTTATTTACAGCTCGAAGTCCAGTATTTACACATCTAAATGCTACTTTACAAGGGCTCACGACAATACGAGCATATGGGGCCCAAAACATTTTGAAACAAGAGTTTGATAAACATCAAGATCTACATAGCAGTGCTTGGTTTATGTTCATATGCACCAGTTGCGCGTTTGGGTTCTTCTTAGATCTTCTTTGCTTTTTCTTTACTGTGATAGTAACGTTCAGTTTTGTATTGTTTAAAACTGGTAAGTTATTAATGCGGCTACTTAACTGTTTTATAGGTTTTTTTTATATTTCAGATTCTAGTGGTGCAGATGTGGGGTTAGCAATCACTCAAGCGTCCGCTCTAACTGGAATGGTACAATGGGGTGTTCGTCAATCAGCAGAAGTAGCCAATAATCTTATGTCAGTCGAGAGAATATTGGAATATACACAACTTCCAGCCGAAAAACAACCAAAAATTCCTAAAGTACCATCCATCAGTTGGCCCGAATTTGGTAAAATTTGTTTTCAAAATGTTGGTTTAAAATACTCAGAATACAGTGAACTGGTTTTAAAGGACCTTAATGTGACTATTCAATCAGAAGAGAAGGTGAACAGGTTTTACCGTTTAGAAGTATTTCCTGAATTGAATGTTTGTTTTCCAGATTGGAATTGTGGGTCGCACTGGAGCTGGAAAATCATCACTGATATCAGCCTTATTCAGATTGGCTATAATTGAAGGAGAAATTGAAATTGATGATATTTATACCAAAGACTTGAGTTTACAAATATTGCGATCAAAAATATCGATTATTCCGCAGGATCCTGTGTTATTTTCGGGAACTCTTCGATACAACTTGGATCCATTTGAAGAATACGCAGATGACGTTCTTTATAGAGCGTTGGACGAAGTAATATGTCATATATACACAGTTAATTTTATTAACACTCAAAAATTAATTTCAGGTAGAATTGAAAGATCCAACAAATGTAATTAATAAATTGGAATATAGGGTTTTAGACAGAGGATCAAACTATAGCGTTGGACAAAGGCAGCTTATTTGTTTAGCACGTGCGCTTGTTAGAAACAATAAAATTTTAATGTTGGATGAAGCTACCGCCAATGTTGATCCACAGTAGGTTTTTTGAAAAATTATATTTTTTGAGTTTAAAATACTTTTTGTAGGACTGATGCTTTGATTCAGAAGACAATAAGAGAAAAATTTGCCAAATGTACAGTTTTAACTATAGCACATCGTTTAAATACCATTATGGATTCTGATAAGGTTTTAGTAATGGATTATGGAAGAATTGTAGATTTCGATCATCCATATTTACTGTTGCAAAACCATAACAGCGTTTTTTATAAAATGGCTACAGATACTGGAAGCAGCATGATGGAACAACTGACGTCAATTGCTAAAAATAGTTACGAGATAAAACACGGAATTGTAGAGTAAATACAAAGCAAAATTGCTGATAGACTTGGGATAATTAATGATTTTTGTATTTATCTATTGGAGCTACTTAAAATGGTATTAGGTACCTTACCTACTTATTTTTCAATATGTTGTTATGTTAGTAATAAAAGTGGGTACCACATTATACTTAAAATTTTTAAACCTTTATACTGACCTTTGTCGTTATTTCTGATATTATGTAATACTTTTTTTAAATTGTTTTTTAAAATAAATTTGAAATATATTTCTAGGTTTTTTAAGGCTAATTTTATTTATCAAAAAATTGACAAAACTCGTCAAATACAGTCGCAAAATATTGCAAAGCACATTTTTATAAAATTTTCTTCGAATCTTTTGAGATATAAATAACACGTTCTTTGTTAGTGCATCTGTATAACTAAACCGGATACGAAGTCCATTCACCCCGTCGCGCGTGGCCGTTATCACGGACACGGTCTAACCGGGCGCAATATTGCGCAGTATCTTGGGAATCGTCATTGCGGATGGATGTCTCGGCGTTTAATATCTAGTGTAAATATAAGTTATTTTATTAATATACCTATCAGTGAGCAAAATGTCGGTAGGCAATATAGACGAAAGGTTTTATTCAAATTCTTGCGAATTAAATCTCGAGGTTAATCGTAAACGAGTTATTAAATTGGAAAGAGACGATGAGGATAATCATAGTAATAACGAAACTAATGTCGATTCACATCATAATTTCAATCAGGAACAAAAAGTTATAAAATTGGATATTGACGCCGATACTAGTAGCAATAACGACGATTTTCAAGGTGATTTCATTTGGGACGAAAAAATTATAAAATCGGATATTGATACTGATGATAATAGTAATAATGAAAATGATAGCGATTTTCAAGATGATTTTATTGATGAACAAAAAATTTTAAAATCCGATATCGACAGTGAGGATAACAGTGTTAATGTCGATTTCATTTGGGAACCAAAAAATCGGGCTCCAAAAATTTATGAATATTTGGGTGGGGGTGGTACAAATATAGAAACAAGTGGATTTAGCAGGTGCGATGTTTTTGAATTATTTCTAAATGACAAAATTGTTCAACATATAGTGAAAGAAACAAATAGATTTGGTACGCGCGATAAATATTTCCGGGAAATCACGGCAGACGAATTAAAAGTATATTTTGGGTTGACAATTATTATTGCTTTAGTAGCAAAGTCAAGTTTACAAAGTTATTGGTCCCGCGATGAAAGCATCGAGACGCCATTTTTTAGGAAAAAGATGTCCAGGGATCGATTTATGGCAATTTCTAGAAATCTTCATTTCTCAAATAACGACAATCTGGATTCGAAAGATCCACTCGGGAAAATTAAAGACGTTATGAATATGGTTATTGAAACGTTCCTGACAACGTATACTCCATTCAAAAACATTTGTATAGACGAATCGCTTGTGACGTATAGAACCCAACACCAAGACAAGCAGTTGAATAAATCAAAACGATCTCGATTCGAAGTAACTTTTTATAAACTTTTTGATTCAGATTCAAAATACATTCATAATTTTAAAGTTTACGTAGGAAAAGATAAAAGTGAAAGAGAGTCGGCAAGTACGCGTATTGTTTTAGATTTATTTGAAACAAGCAATTTGCTAAATAAAGGTCATTGTCTTTATTTGGATAATTGGTATAGCTCTCTAGCCTTATATGCAAAATTACATACATTCTACACAAATGTCTGCGGAACGGTACGCCCTAATGGAAGAGGAATGCCGGAAGAATTGATGAGAGTTCAATTGAAAATGGGCGAAGCTGTGATATTTTCTGGTCAAAATATTTCGGCCATCAAATGGAAAGACAAAAGGGATGTCGTTATTCTTTCCACCATGCATAATTTAGACTTTCAAATTATGGAAAAACGTAAAACAAGTAGGAGTATTATAAAGCCAACTGCTGTTTTGGATTACAACAAACATATAGGAGGAGTCGACGTCGGTGATCAACTTTTGAGCAAAGCTCATGTGATGAGAAGATATCAGGACGCGTATAAAAATATGTTTTTTTATTTTATCGACATGATGATTTTTAACAGTTATATAATATACAAAAATAACAAAAAGGATAAAGCCTTCCATGTATTCAAACAAAAATTGGCTGAAGAATTAATAAAGAAATATTTCAAGACAGATACTGGTCCACTGAAAAACCCGAAGGTTGTTCGATGTCCTGATTTACCAACACGCTTTTCTGGTCAACATTATCTGGAGAAAATACAATCTGATCCTTTAAAAAAACAACTCAGAAGGAGATGTGTTGTGTGCTTATCTGATAAAATTACAAAAAGAACAGTCTATATTTGTGATGTGTGTAAAGTGGCATTGTGTATAGATCATTTCAAAGTATATCATATTGAAAATAACGATTAAATTTTTTTATCGTTCCAGAGAAAATGAATATATTGTAATAATAAAGACATTTTATATCGTAGTTTTGCGAGTTTTATAGTTAGAAATGTATTATAACGAAACAGTACATTATATTTTTTATACCTAATTTTATCATTATATACTATTACACCGACAGAGTATCTTAAAGGTACTTACATAATTGGCCCTAATACGGTTTATAATACCGGCCTAATATCAGATCTTTGATCGTGATATTGTTGCTCTTAGATGTATCTTCCCAGATGGATGCTGTTCATTTTTGATACTATTAATGATGTTCCAAATAATATTTCTTGCAATCAGCCGATTTGGTCCTCTATTACCAAAAATATCTGCATGATGCTCTCCTTAAAATGTCAGTTAATATTCAATATCATTTAGTTGTATATTTACATGTTTGTCATATTAGGTGATTTAATTTTTATATAAAAAATAAATTGATATAAATATAGATAAAGTATTAATAAAGCAATGAACTCCCGAGGACTAACATAGAGCGACTGGGAGAACCGCAAGGCTTGGCGTGAGGGATGCGAAACACGATTAAATTTATTGTAAATATTCGCTAAATATAATATATTAATAAAGGTGCCCTCAGGTTACAACAATTTCTTGTTTTCGGAATGGATTAATTTATTGACCTTGACTGATCTTGCTAATAACTTTTCGTACATCCGTATTAGGTAATAATCCTGTTACCAAAAAGCATGTTATTATTTTACGCACTATTTAATCAAAACCGATTGTTTTGAATGAGTTTAAAATAATTGTTTTGTGAAAAAACTACTTTTACTTCTTATTTTTGCTGTGTGATAGATAAAATAGTGAAATTATAATTAAAATTTGGTTGTATCAAATAAAGTATGGACATCACCCAAGAAATTATCAGCAAAAATCCGAGAGAACATGGAAATTTATTGAAGATTATATTTTTTACGTAAGTATTCCTTTTAATTTCTACAATAATTGATGACTTTCCTGAAAAATTCCACAAAAAAAATTGCTGCTATCTACTTGTAAATATAAAATTTTATGGTAATAAAAATGTCATAAATATTTACAAAAGCAGCTTTGAAAATGTCATCACGTCGTTTTAAAGACAACAAAAGTAACTTTGTAGAGGTTGGTTTAAAGTTTTTTTGTCATTTTGGCTTTAGATTTCATTGCGAATACTTTTATTAATTTGTGTGCGTTTAGTGTAGAAGTATCGTTTTAAATTAAAAAAACTGGGGTTTTATGGAGGCCTCTATCTTGAAAAGTTTAAGAGGCTAAAGCAATAATTGGTTTTAGATTAATTTTGCTAATACCTATTTTAGCCCAAACCTTAAGTCGAAAATTTAAGAGCTGCGTTCTGATTCCAAAGCAAAAATGGCTCAATTACAAAAATCGTATTTCTGATTCATTACCATGATGTGGCCATAGCTCGCAGGAAATACACCTGTACCAGGTTTCATATCTACCGAAGTCATGGCATGCAGCACATAGCTAATAAGTTTTCTCCAATTTTTTCTTATGAGTGGGTACAAAGCAGCGGCGGTTTGTCAATGGAGGCAAAGGAGGCTTAGCCTCCTCTCAAATTGTTGGACGGACTTGCTATTTATATTTCGTTTTAAATTAGTATTTTCCAATTTTTAATTTTTTTGAATTTGTTTAAAACAAAATTTAATTTAATAATAAAATTAGCTTAAGAACTTGACTTACGCCTGAAATAAATTCGAAATAGTACATATCCAGCGGGTAGCCTAAAGGCTTATCTTAGTTTATTAGCAGAGTTAGGCAACCCAGAATACCATAGAGGCTACTGGTTAGTAAAATACACAATCAACATGAGCGATTAACAGATGAATTGTAAGTAATAAGCTTGTAATATAAACGCATACTATTCTGTGTTATTTTACTAAACGTACGAAGATAGCAATTTTACACACGTTTGAGGCTAGACTCATATGCGTCTTATCAAAGAGACACCTGCAAATCTTTGCATTATTAATGCATAATTATGTTCTAAATATAATCACTTGTATTGAAAACATATAAAAGTGAAGTGCAGTATTTACAGTGCAATTAAGAAAACAACAATTAATTGACGTATTTAATTTTATAATCGACAGCGATGATTTTAAAAACGACTCTCAAACTATTGGAGAAGCGGTAGGTTTAAGACAATATTTAAATGAATCAAAATTTTGCTTTTTATTAGAAACTTTTAAATTAATTTTTGAACAGACAGACGTAGTATTTTCAATTTTACAAAGTAAACTTACCGATATTAATTTCGCCAAATGTCGTTTAACAAAATTAATCTAAACTCTGCATAGATACCGTAGTGATGATTTGTATTTTGACAACATACGAGGGCGGATTATTAAGTCCTTAGAATGAGAAAGTAAAAACAATTTTTTTGGGAAAATTTCAATTTATTTTTCAATATAGTCTCCTTTTAGGTCGACACACTTGATCCAACGCGGTTCAAGTTTTTGGATGCCATCGGTAAAGTAAGATTTCTCAAACTCTCCAAAATAAGCCTTTGTTGCATCTATCACTTCTTCATTTGACGTAAATCTTCTTCCTCCGAGCCATTTCTTCAAGTTTGGAAACAAGTAGAAATCACTAGGAGCTAAATCTGGTGATTATGGTGGATGTGGAAGCAATTCGTAGCTTAATTCATGCAATTTTGCCATTGCAATTCTTGATGTGTGAGCTGGTGCATTGTCGTGATGAAACAGGATTTTTTTCTTGTTTAAATGAGGTCTTTTTTCTTGGATAGCAGTATTTAATTTGTCCAATAATTCAGCATAGTATTTCCCTGTTATTGTTTTTCCTTTCTGGAGGAAGTCAATTAACACTATTCCATGAGCATCCCAAAAAACAGTTGCCATAACCTTTCCAGCTGATGGAACTGTCCTTGCTTTCTTTGGAGCACTTTCACCAGCTTCCATCCATTGTTTTGATTGTTCTTTCGTTTCTGGGGTATAGTAGTGAATCCATGTTTCATCGACGGTTATGAATCGGCGCAAAAATTCTTTGGGATTACGCTGAAATAATTCCAAAACTTTGCTTTGAAAGATCCATTCGATTGCGTTTCTGATCGTTTGAAAGCAAACGCGGCACCCATCTCGCAGACAACTTTTTCATATGCAGTGTTTTATGTAAAACATCCCAAACACTTTTATACGTTATTCCACATAAGTCAGCTAGCTCACGCAATTTCACTCTTCGATCATTTAATACAGTACGATGGATTTTTTTGACAATGGCTGGAGTAACAACGTCTTTTGGACGTCCTGGCCTTTGTTCGTCACTTGTGCTTTTACGACCACGTTTAAATTCATTATACCAATTATAAACAGTTGCAGTCGACGGAGCAGATTCACCCAACACTGAGTTCATATCAGTAACTATTTCTGAAGGCGTTAAGCCTTTGAGATACAAGTACTTGATAACCGCACGATTTTCGTTTTTCTCCATTTTAGCAAATTTATACAAATTGTTCACTTTAAATGACTATCAAAATTCAACGATTTGACATAAATGGATGAAATTAGAAACTTTAACTTTCCAAGGTTGGTACTTCTCAAAAATAACACTAAATTGGCCAGAGTGGTGACATATCTGTTTCATTCTAAGTACTTAATAATCCGCCCTCGTATTTAACAGTTTAGAATTAAATTGCGAGCCGGCTCAGAAAAAAAGAAAAAAGGACATTTGATTTACCAGATATGCATCAAAGTTATAAACAAATTTTTGCGGAAATTTTGGATACGGTTATCATGCAAATTGAAGTTAGATTTGCACACTTACATAAATAAAAATTTTTTGATCTATTAACATTTGCTAAATTTTCAGATTATAAGAAAAACCTCAAAATTTATTAGATAGTCTATTAAAGCAGTATCCATTTTTTGATCAAATCCAACTCAAAAATGAATTATCGGTAGCATATAATGACCCCAAAATGTTTGGACAATGTAGGACTCCATATCAAAGATATTAGATTTTACTTTCAAAAATGATTTACACAGTTGTATGCCTGAATTTTACAAACTTTTATGTGTGGTCGTCACCATACCGGTAACATCGGCTTCGGTTGAAAGAAGTTTTTCCACACTAAAACGTATTAAAACTTACACTCGTAATACGATGAACCAAAATCGGTTAAGTAACGTCGCGGTAATGTCTATTTAAAAGGAATTCGTTACCTTATTGTCTCGAAATAATGAATTCTACGAGAATATCATCGATCACTTGGCGAATACTAAAAATCGCCGTCTTACGTTTAAAGCTTCATAAATTTCGAATGACTTAAAATAATATTAATCTGTACATATAATGTACAGCATTTTTTCCAAATAACACTCTGCACTCATCGAACAATTTTTTCCATTGTACACAGTACTGAAGATAGCCAACGAGCCCGAAACACGTGTCTACTAATATTTTATTAAATTTTTTTTTTAAGTTTTATTTTATAAGGTAGTTAAGCTGTAAAATTAGCCTCCTCAAATGGAAAAGTCACGAGCCGCCGCTGGTACAAAGTAAACTAGCATTGGACAGAGCTTAATGAGAAAATATCATATTACAGTGATTTAGTTTTGTAACACTTTTATTATAATTCCAACATATTTAAATGGAGGTCAACATCAATAAGGGTCTAGATCAGGGATGAGCAACGCGCGGCCCGCCACACCCTCTCGTGCGGCCCTTCAAAGATTTTACAATTTGACATTTAGGGTTAGGTTTATTTTGTTAATAAAGAGATAATTTGAGTTCCTGATTCAGTGTTTGTATAGGGTGTTTTAGCTGCAAGAGATCTTTCAATAGGGATAACTTTTAAATGAAGTTTGTTAAAGTGACAGTTCTTTGATATTTGTGTTCAGAAAGGTTTGCCATTTAATCATGAATAAATTTAATTAACACTTGAACAACGCTACCAAATTGTGGAAATTTATTTTTAAAGTCAGAATTCCGTTAGGGAAACTTATAGAGCCCTTCGTCCATTTTATGGTCGACATAATCGACCTTCTGAGCAAATTTCGTACTACTTCTTCATTGCATGATGTAAGACCACCAACAAGACAAAGAAATGTGCGTACCGAAGAAACTATCGCTTCTGTGAGTGAAAGTGTGCAAGAGAACGCAAACATTTCAATTCGCCATCGTGCTCAACAACTTGGGCTTTGTCCGTCCACTACATGGAAAATTTTACATCAAGATCTTGGTTTGCATCCTTACAAGATCCAGTTGGTTCAAGAATTGAAGCATAATGACCATCGATTACGTCGTGCGTTCGCAGATTGGGCTCACAACCAATTGGAAGTAGATCCATTTTTTTACCGCCAAATTTTGTCAGTGACGAGGAACATTTCTGATACCAATCCGGAACATTATCTTAAGACTTCCTTGCATCCATTACAATTGTCTGTTTGGTGTGGAATATTTCATCGGTCCATATTTCTTTCGAAATGAGGAAGGAGCTACCGTTACGGTGAATGGTGTGAGATATCGACACACGTTCAATACATTTTTGTTTCCAAAAATCCAAGAATTAAACATCGGCAACTTATGGTTCCAACAGGATAGTGCTACGTGCCACAGAGCCAGCGAAACCATCGATTTATTGACAGGACAATTTGATGACAACATTATTTCAAGAAATGGTCTTATCAATTGGCCTCCAAGATCGTGTGATTTGACGCCTCCAAATTATTTTCTTTGGGGGTATGTTAAATCCATGGTTTATGCTAACAAACCAACAACTCTGGAATCATTGGAGGTCAATATTCAGCAAGCCATTTATGAAATAAGGCCAGAAATATTGGAAAAAGTGGTCAAAAATTGGACTGATCGGATGCGCTTCGTAACGATTAGTCGTGGTGGTCAAATGCCGGAAATCATTTTCAAATCATAAATGGCATTAAATTTACTTTCATAAAAGATTATTAAATAGTATATTGCATATTAAAAGCGGAAAGTGAATCTTTTGTGCTCGGAAGCGAAATAATCGCCTCCGAGCACAAAAGTCACTTTACGCTTGAAGCATGCATACTATTTTTCCTCCGCCCGCTTCAAAAATGATCAAAACCTAGATAAAGATTTACATTCAATCTCTGTAGTGAATTATTTTTATTTCTATCATATTAGCCTTGCTACATCGTTTCTAAGGAAATTTTGCGTTCCATTTGTTTTAAGCTGTCAGTTGATGGTTGAAAGTTGGCATTTGCCGCTTGGCGAGCGGCAATGTTTCATTGCCGCTCGTCAAGCGGCAAATGCCAACTTTCAACCATCAACTGACAGCTTGAAAATCCTACTTTCACTATCGGGCGTAGGAAAAAAAACATTCCATCAATTTTTAATGTTTCATTTCAATTTGAAGTTCTCATGCATCTAAAAAACACCCTATATGATCATAAGTTTCTTACATGCGGCCCGCACAACATTTTTAAATTTGTAGCTGGCCCGTTGTAAAAAAAGGTTGCTCATCCCTGGTCTAGATTAAAATCGTGACCTGACACGATGATGATTTTAACAAATATTCTGACTCTATTTATTCCCTATACTTACTCCTAGTTTGGGTTTTTACCAATAATTTTACAAGCAAGGCATAAGTTCTAAAAACCTGAATATAAAGAAAGATTTCTGGTTACGATTTGGTTTAGAAATTATTAATTTTTTTGTTATACTTACCGTGAAAACATGATTTCTTCTGAATTCCTCTATAATTTACTATGATTTTCCAGTTTTGTGCACCTTGTACCTGAGTGGTCTAAAGTAAAAAAAAAGATTACAATTCGAATTAACCAACAAATCTAATTCTTTGATCAAATATGGTTATATTTTATCACCTTGAAAATTGAATTTTTTGGAAAATTGCACCGAGGAGTTTCGACTACATTTGAATGCAGAATGAAATATTATTAGTATAAGTTTATTTTTATTTATATAACTATTTGTATAATCGCCACATTATCAGAGAAACACATCCAAACCATCCGCCCAGGCTACTGCATTAGATATCAAAGAGTGCAGCTCCACCAAGCCACCGGCAAAGCACCTAACAGGAAAATTGGATTAAATATTATGTGACTGAGTGAGCGTTTGTATTGAATAACTGTAATCTGAAATATCATCGAGTTCCATTTATACAGCATGGAATTTGTGCATGCATGATTCGTTCTTATACGGTTTATTTACCCAACGTCTGCGAGGATGGTCAAAACCTGGAGATCAAAATGCTAGGATCTAATACGAGATCACAGTTGGTTATATTGTTAGATGTTTCTTCCCAGGCAAGACCTCCATTATTCTATTAAATATTAAGTACTTGAAAATATCTCCAACACAATTTCTAAGACTACTAATTGCATTTCAATTACAGTACAGTCTGATTGGAATTTCTTATATTCTTTCAAAAGAACTGCTATACTTCTGATTTTAGGAGGAGCAATGTGAGCAAGAACTGGAAGCCAAAACAGCAATTTTCTTTAATCCCGAATACTAGCTTCTATATGCGAAGTGAATGCTGAAACCTGGTCGCAAAAATTGCGGCCAAATCGGAAACCAGCCTGTTCCACAAGAAATAAAAGTGTTTAAGACTGTATAAATTCTGTTTTAAATTATTACCTCTAAAATTTGGTAACCCAAGCATAGAAGGGAGATGGGTCTGTCTTTTTTGAATTGGCAGCACGATGTTTTGGTTTGCCAGGCTTCAGAACTCCCATAATTTTCGCTTTTCTCCATGCTGTAAATATTTGACCAGTATTAAAACAATTTTTTAGATGACCAACAGCGACGTTAACTTCTTTAAGTGTAGCATCATAAGCATGTTAAGAAGTTTTACAAGACTTTCTTTTATTTTTAAGTTGTTTTTGAATTTATGAAATTGTATCTTGAGAAACAGAAACAGGAAATTTAGAATTAAGAGGACACGGGTATCTATAAAGATGTAGCAGCTCTTAATTTTAGGAGATTAATTAATTTTATTTTAAGAATTATTAATGAAGAACAACAAATCTCAACGAAGTAGTTTAAGTAAATTCTTCTTCTTCCTCTTAGGTCTATGACCTGTTTTTAACTAATTTATTTAATTAGTTCTATGAGCATTTGGTTTCTACATCTTAGGTAGCTTATTAGGCTGTACTTCAATGTGTATGTACACTGTATTTATTGTTAAGATGGTAAATCACCAATAACAGTGGCATCGACGACTTTATGTGCACTCCGAAACACGCAGACGGTCATGAAATTTTAGACTGTATCCGGAGTCGAACCGAGGAACCTTACATTAGCATTTGATCTGGTTCAAATCCAGGTCATGACCGTCTTCCTTAATAAATTAGAAAATGTAATCCAGTAAAAGGAATTATAAATAAAAAAAGAAAAACAAGAAAATTATTACTATCATGCAAAAGCCAGTAAATCGCAAGTCAAATTTTTAAAATAATTATGCATTGTAATAGGCAACTTATTCTTACTATTTGTTATGAAAATACATACATTATTATTATATTAGAACATTAAATAATATAATTTTTTGTATTAAATTTTATTTATTTATGCGATTGTTATCATTAATTACACATTACGTAAAATTATTAAACTTTATTTTGAGTAGATTGCATTCTGTGTCTGATTGGATTATTTCGTGTATATGTAGGTGAGTTAAATTGCAAAAAATAAAAATGTTCAGTGAAATTTCAAAATATTTTTATTACTAGGTATTTATTAATTTTTATGCACAATATTTTTTATACGAAATAGTAATAAAATAAAAAAAATGTATTACCATTTATAACTACAAAAGAAACTCACTTTCAAATTATCTTTTGTATCTTATTTTTATTATACAGCTTTAATTTCTTCGAGCGAGGCCGAAGGCCCAACGTCTATGGTAATCGCGTAGGAATTATACATTTTTGCTACTTACTATCTTATCAAAACTATTTAAATGTTTATAAAAAATCTTCTGTATGTCCTTGTTACATGCGTTATCAAAATGCGTTTAAATGTATTTTATAATATTATTAGAGTAAGTGTATACTCATGAGTTGATTATATGAGTACTTGATGAGTTTATTTTCCGTTTGTTTTATTCATTACAACTTAATATTTTAGTCAGTGGCGTAGCCAGCATTGAAAGGGCCCTGTATCACGAACTTCGCAGGGGGCCCCTGAGACAGGACCGGGGGGGGGGGGGGGGAAATAAAATAAAAAAACTTACCGTCTGACCAGAATAGCTTATTATTTATTAATAACTTTTACTTACAGAAATAAAATAAACATTCTTTCCAACAATAAACATAAACATATGAAGCAGTTTTGAGATCTTTCAGGCAAAAATACAGGTCGGAAATAAATAAATAAAAAAAAACTGGCTAACGCAAGTTACATAAAAAACTGTGATAATAAACCAAAAGCATATTGGGAAGTAATAAATAATTATAGGAAACATAAAATATCTGAGTCAAGTAAAGTGGTGGATATCAAAGCAGACGATTTTAACAATTATTTTGTAAACGCAGCCAATAATATCACCGCCCACCTAAAAAACTACAATACGTCACAATCAACAAATGCAGATCGACTAACGCAAAAAACATTTTGTTTTCAAGAAGTATCATTACTGGATGTGAGAGATACAATAAATAAATTGAAAAACAAGGGCAGCAAGGACATATACAACATGAACTCGAAACTCATCAAAAGTCTGAAAAACCAACTGATCGGTCCAATAACCAAATTGATAAATGAGTGTATTCAAGAGCAAGTCTATCCCAGCTGTTTAAAAGTAACAAAGGTGGTCCCGATACACAAAAAGGGTGCATTGTCAGATACCAGCAACTATAGGCCCATATCGCTAATCCCAATTATATCCAAGATTTTCGAATATTTACTAGAAAAACAACTAAGGAATTATCTAGAATCTAATAACCTGTTGAGTGGGAACCAATTTGGATTTAGGAAGAAAAAATCGACAACCGAAGCGATAAGTGTTTTTATGGAATATGTTATCGAAGGTTTAGAAAATGAAGAATATGTAGGAGCGACATTCTGCGATCTATCCAAAGCGTTTGATTGTGTATTACATAACTTACTAATTTCAAAATTAGAACGATATGGACTACAAAGTGAAGCGTTAAAACTATTAAGAAGCTACCTCACAAATAGGAACCAGAGAACTTTATACGAAGGACAATTTTCAGAATCCAAAATAAACACAAGCGGTGTACCACAAGGCTCAATATTGGGACCATTGTTATTCTTAATATATATAAACGATATAGATTCGGTAACAACACCTGCAAACAAGTTAGTACTATTTGCGGACGATACAACAATCCTCAGTAAAAATAATAACATAGAAGGAATTGAAGAAGACATGAAAAGAAACAAGTCAAACCTTAACAAATGGTTTGAGGAAAATCAACTCTGCCTAAATGAAAAAAAGACCCAAACAATGCTATTTACACTAAAAAAGCACACTTATGCAAACCCAAGGAGTGTCACGTTTCTCGGAGTAGCTTTGGATTCAACTCTGAACTTTGCAACACACGTGGAAGAAACAAGCCGCAAAATATGCAAGAATATTTTCCTACTGAGAAGATTGGTAAATCACGTAGGGAAATCAGTTTGCTTGACAGCCTACCACGCTCTGGTACAGTCAATTGCAAGCTATGCACTTTTGGTGTGGGGACATTCAACCCACATTGAAAGAATTTTTAAACTCCAACGTCGAGCCATAAGAATCCTGGAAGGACTGCCTTATCGCTCAGATGTGAAAAACAAATTCAAGGAGCTTGGTATTCTAACATTACCATCCCAATACATTTTACAGTGTCTGCTACATGCCAAACGTAACTCGATTAAATATAGTTTAGTTGGTTCGATTCATGATCACAACACAAGGTCTAAAGGGAACGTCTACATGAAACATCTTCGACTGTCTAAATCAAGAAACGCAACATTGTACTATGCACCGGAACTCTTTAACAGACTTCCTGCATCGGTTAGAGGCCTTGATGAAATGGAGTTTACGAGGGTAATACGCAAGCACCTGGTAAGGGAAGCGTACTACAGTGTGAACGACTTCAAAATGGCTTCTATCACCCAATGATGACAAACCCTGGCTGGGATGAAAAACAGCAGGAATGCTGATCCTCGCCATTTAAAACTCACTGGAGCACGAAATGTAAAATTGTGTTTAATGATTGTACCTTTTGTAACCCATGTTTTTTAATAAAGTCTATTATATTATATTATATTATTATATTATAAATATCAAAACAAGGAACGTATGGTCTTTGGTAAAATTATACCTACAGAAATAAAATAAATATTCGTTCCAACAATCCAACAACAAACAAACATAAAAATAAAAACAAGGAAATATTATGAAACTAAAATCAAGAAAGGTAACAATAATTATTAGGTATATAACAATTAAAATGATGCCTTCCTAGCTTTTTTTTTCGGCAAAAATATCCTTGCCCTCTGCACTTTGTAACATCGATATTATAAGACCTCAGATTATTCATAATTTCGTCTCTCAGACCAACCGCAGTAGCATCTGCAACTGCTTTAAATCCCAAAAATGATTCGCGTATTTCAATTGTGATTGGAATATTATTATTTTCTATTATGACAACATATCAAAAATTTGGGATAGTTGATCAATTTTTGAGATGTCTTGCGTAGTATCAGTTATAATAGTAAAGAAAGGTGCACATTTGATATCTGCAATGATTTTTTCTCTAATTTCGCTTCCCAGCAAATTCACAATTTCGTTTTGAATTGAGGGACTTAAGTAGTTAATTTTACCTTTCGGATTTAAAAAAAGTTCTCTCAAAACGGGATCGTAATCTGAAATTAATCGTAGGATGGACTGGAAATTTCCAGATTTCTCATCATGCCCCTTAAAGCTAAATTGCACGAAGCCAATGTAATTATGACATTTATTACACGATGTAATACATTCCGCCAAAAATTAATTTGATCTTTAAGTTCGCTTTCAAAATGTTTATCTGTAGTACTATTTTGAACCCAATTATTGTACAACATAGCTGCATTAATATGCTGCTTACTTATTTCATGATCAGCGATATTTTTTGACAAATTGGTTCTTACTGCAATTCCGTTTACCCATGCGCTGAAAAATGATTTACTTGGACCTTGACGATCTTCGAATAGCCAACAAAAATGACAATATTGGCGATTTACATTTAGCAACACGCCACCATGCGGTAGAATTTTAAGTTAGAATGCTACGTATAACATGCGATCAGTTGTCAGTTGTTAACGTTTAAAACGTGTGTTTATAATTTAAAGAAATTGTTACTGTGTGATATTATGAATAATAGACGAGTAAATAATGTAAATTGTTGTGTTTACTTTCAAATTTATTTCACGAATACGTAGCTTGTCGGCCATTGTTTACATTCTAGTGGCGCCACCAACGGTAGGGTAAATCGCCAATACTTTGTTTAAAACATTCGAATAACATAGCCACTGCCTTACAATTTTTATACCTGCCTTATTTAAATACGAATAATGAAAATTCGAAAAGCTCCTACACGTTTCTGGATCTTTTGGAAATGGACCAACTGGTTGATGGTGTCCCAGGTGAAATATAATTTTTGTTTCACTTTCGGTAAGTAAGTCTCCAAAGTTTCCCCTATCAGATGTCTTTATAGTAGTGGCATCAGCATTAGGGATGACAAAATTATTATTTGCATTTGCACCCTCCTGGGAATGTAATTCAGATTCTTGGACTTCAATTATTGTATTATTTATTTCTTCCTCGCTAAGTTTTGCCTCTAAAACTTAAAACAAAACAAAAATATGATTTATAAGTATTTCCAATAAACTATAATTAGTTACGATAGCATACCATTAATACCATCAGCATCAGATGCGTTTACTGCGGGTTCGGAATGTTCCGAACCAATCAAATTTGATATTAGGGAACTGCTTTCTTCTTTTGAAATGGTACTTGTACTTGGCACTGGCATTCGATTTTGAAAAAAGGAAGATATCTTGAGTAACTTTTCAAGACTATGTTGTTTTTGTTGCTTTAATTTACGCTTCTGTGAGCCACTGAGGTAAGTCTTTTTTGTGTCGCTCATTTTTAAAATGTAAACAAATCTTAAGCAAACCAGTAAACAGTAAACGACAGAAAATCTGTGCATTACGCACCGCTAAGTCTTCAATAATAGTATATTACGTAACGAGAGTTGTAAGTAGCGTATTACACACGACGTGGAAAGTTTCTTCACGAGCCGCGAAGCGGCGAGTGAAGTAAATTCCACGAGTGTGTAATGGCTTTACAACTCGAGTTAAGTACTATACTTTTTCTACGACCACACAAATGTAAAATTTTTAACTTTTTAATTGTATTTCTTTGAATTCGCAATAACTCGAGAACGGCGCTAGATATCGAAAAACTGAGCAAAAAATTCGCCCCCCCCAACTCGTGCTAGCCCCCTAATGAATTATCAGTGGGAAGGCGTATGCAAAAATTCAGATCGATCGCGCGCAAAAAAATTTAGTCAAACGTCAAAATTCGTATTTTAGATTAAATTCTCACAAAATGCGAAAAAATTGTATAAACCTCGTAAGCAAAGCCTGATGAATTTACAGTGGGAAGGCGTATGCAAAAATTCAGATCGATTGCGCGCAAAAAAATTTAGTCAAACGTCAAAATAAGTATTTTAGGTTAAATTCTCACAAAATGCGAAAAAATTGTATAAACCTCGTAAAGCCTGATGAATTATCAGTGGAAAGGCGTATGCAAAAATTCTGATCGATTGCGCGCAAAAAAATTTAGTCAAACGTCAAAATTCGTATTTTTGGTTAAATTCTCACAAAACGCGAAAAAATTGTATTTATTCCATTTATTTCAACAAGAGAGTAAAAGTCAAATTCATCACGCATCATAGCTTGAGTGCAAATGGACTATAAGTATGTAATCCGTGTGGATTTATTTAAGTAAACAAGTAATCGAAATAAATTAAAACTGTCGGAACGCCAAACAAATTATCGATAAAGGTTTATATTAAATTAAAAAGTACCTACACTAAAAGTTATAACAAAAAATAAATCCCAAACTTAATCTAAAATATTTATATCTTATGATAATAATTATTAATCGTAACAGAACAGTAGTTATTGAAAACAAGAGACGGATCATTGCTAACATTAGTTGCGGTGCTGGTTGTGGCATAAGATGCAGTTGCATTAGTGTTGGTTACAGTATCAATACTTTGTAATGCAACAGGATCAATGTTGACGTTGATTGCACTTGAAATTTTAGATGACGTAGCAGTCTTATTATAAATAGAGTTATCCACATAACCTTCGGCCACCGTTGACGATCTCCAGCCACCATGTCGTTTTAATGCTAGTAAATCACCACCAGCATCAACAAGAATGGTGGCTGACGATCGTCTAAAACAATGGCCAGTATATTGATTAGGATTTGGTAATTTAAGAAATTCGGCGATTTGTTTCGGTACACCACCAAACTTATTTATCCCGACACATTGTTTGGTGCACTTTTCGTTAACATAGTTTAGAAAAAAAGGTAACAATTTCATATCGTCTCCTAAAGGACGTAACTTCATGTATTTTTTACATGTCAAATAAAAAGTTTCAGGCACTACGAAAGAACGTTGTGTTTTTGTTTTTGAATCCGGAATATTTATAATTAATGATCTTCCCGTGTCTTCAACGTGATCAGGTTTCATGTTTCGTAATTCCTGTTTTCTACATGCACCAGATATACCAATGATAAGAACAGTCTAAAGTGAAGTAAGATATTATTAATGCTAATGTAAGTTTGTTATAGAAATTTTATACCTTCATAAATAAATATTTATTATCTGGAGCATTCTTCAGAAACTTTTGAATTTCGTTTGAAGTCAAAACCTTTGATTTTTTACTTTTAAAACCATCCGATTTCCTCTTCAATAAGGCTACTAATTTAGAATACTTGGAAATATTTACTGGTAGTAAATTAGTGGTTGCTAATTTCGCTTGTGCGATTATGTCCGGTGGTGTGCAAGAAAGTGTACTTCCTTCGCTGGTCGACATGATTTTAAAACTAAAATTATAAAGTTAGGAAATTAGAATAAAATTCATTA
Source organism: Podabrus alpinus (assembly GCA_932274525.1). Classification (NCBI taxonomy): domain Eukaryota; kingdom Metazoa; phylum Arthropoda; class Insecta; order Coleoptera; family Cantharidae; genus Podabrus; species Podabrus alpinus. The sequence goes on from OW026451.1 coordinate 6,310,623, forward strand.
AATTAATATTACCTTGACCGGATAGCAGTAAATAAATAAATAAATATACAAATGAATCTTTCATTAAGAAATAACACAAGTTTTCCGTATAATATTACAGCTGTCAAACTAAAATCAATTAGTTCTGCCAACACAATTGTAGTAAATTATCAAATTCCCTAGCCGTGCGATCGACGATATTACGTAACGGTGACGTCACACCGTGCGTAATGGATTTGTTACTATGTGTGGCTTCTGTGCGATATTCGCCGATTACTCCGATGGTCGTAGAAAAAAATATTAAAATGTAAGAATCGGTACTCGTTTCAACAAAATATCGATACACAACTAATTAAAATCTAAATCGTTCCTCTAGACGCACGATAGAAGTGAGACAAGTGGCGACTGGCGACCAGTGTTGTTTTCAACCCAAGCCAGTACACAGTTCACTGAGTGTCGTAACTAGGGCAGGGCAACCGGGGCATACGCATCACATTTTTGCCGCCCGATCGAATAATTCGGGGAAAAACGCGGTATCGCGCAAAGGTTTTCTGTCTGCCGCCGGCAACCGTTTGATGTATACGGGGACAGGCGAATGCGTGATGGCCGCGTGCTCTGGTTGTAGTTGATACGGGGTTTCATCAAAGTATGAGCAAAGTTTGCATAATTACGAAAAATTTTGATGCTAACATATTTTGATTTTTTTTTACTGCTCGGTGGGCCCCTCAGGCTAGTGGGCCCTGTATCATTGATACAGCGGTTGCTACGCCACTGATTTTAGTTAACTTAGAAGTTTTGAAAATAATGAAAACAAAAAATAATTCCAAACACTGAAGAACTTCTGAAAATCTAAACTTGGGGGTGATTATATTATATTTTGTATTGCGATTGTGTTGAGTAATATCGCCACTAAAAGAGGCGATTTTAAAAATTTATGTCTTCATTGTAATGCCAGTAATTTTCTGTAATGTAATGTAATTTTCTCTCGTCAAAATTCAAAAATTGTATAAATTGTATAAAAAGAACTATAAATAATATTTCAAGATTTCACAAGGGTAACATTATAATAAATTAAACTTTAAAAATTAAATAGTTAATTAAACAATTCTCAATAGTTAAAAATTATATATTTAATAAGTTTAACATTATAAGAATTTTTTTGTGTTAGATAAGAAATTGTCAATTTGTTACTAATATTTAGTTATTATAATTAAAGATTAAATCATGGACATTACACGAGAAATTCTCAATACAAATCCCAGAGAACGTGCAAATTTATTGGAGATTTTATTTTTCTCGTAAGTGTTGCCTTCTAATATTTGTCCTGAATTTTTCGATTTAAGGAAAACTATTATATAATTTAACCCTTCTATATTACGAAAGAATATTTTCTAATTCATGGAAACGTTTTTGCTCTCCTGAAGTTGTAGTTTGGGATCGAAAGTCATCAATTTTTAAAAAAATTTTATAAAACAAAAATAATTTGTTAATAATTTTAGATACACATATAAACTCTTCGTTAAAGGATATAGAAAAGTTTTAGATGTGGACGATCTGTATAACCCATTAAATGCTGACAGAAGTTCCCTATTAGGTGATCGTTTGGAAATGTAAGTATTAAAATGTTTTATCTCTATCAATAAATTATTATAAATTATCTTAAAAGTTAGTGTGTAGGTGTTTTAAAATTTCATTGTATTATTACTACGACTACGACCTACATACATTGACATTATCTTATCTTGTGCGGCGCAATTAACTTTAAGAAAAAGAGTAATTTATATTTTATGTTGATCATCAGGAACTTTAGATTTGAACCCGATGTTGATATGAAACACTAATTTATTGCTCTGCCGAATCATTCAAATTAAGCCCTTCCTTCTAGAGATTTGGAAAACTCTTCTAAATTTCCCCTAATCCATTTTTTTTGACTTATTAGCTGAAAACCAGAACGGTAATTGCAAGAGTACAAAATAATGAAAAACTATAATTTCAGGAAATGGAAGACGCACTTGGAAAAAGTAAAAATATCATCTGGGAAACCCAGTTTACTTATAGCACTCACTCAAACTTTCTGGCCAGAATATCTGATGACTGGTGCAATTCTGTTAGTGGAGAGCATTTTTAGAATAATGCAGCCATTGATGTTAGGGGAATTACTCGATTATTTCAGGCCAGGATCTACCAAAACAAAAAATGATGCTTTAATGTACGCTGGCGCAGTTGTCTTTTTGAATGGGGCCGTTGCTTTACTTACTAATCAATACTTAATGCTATCGTACCATTACGGCATGAAAGTTCGAGCCGCATGCTGTGCTGTAATTTATAGAAAGGTTTGTTTAAGCAATTCAAAATTATAACTTCAAATATACAAAACAATTCTTAGGTCTATTCCAAATTTGTTTCCTGACAATAAACTCAAACTAAAATTTATTTTAGACTTTAAAATTAAGTAGAACAGCTTTGGGTGAATCAGCTTCCGGAAAAGTAGTAAATTTACTTTCAAATGATGTCAGCCGATTTGATACCTTTTCCCTTACAGTACATTACATGTGGATGGGTCCTATCATTTCCGTTGTAATTGCATACTTCTTATGGTCTAAAGCCAGTTTTCCAGGACTTGTTGGAATGGTTCCAGTGCTTGCTGTTGTTCCAACGCAAGGTAATTATCCCTAAAAAGAAATATCTCTTTTGACGAACTGAAAGTTTTTAGGTTATCTTGGACGATTATCTTCCACGTTTAGACGACAAACGGCTTACAAAACCGACGAGAGGATTCGGTTAATGGATGAAATTATATCTGGAGTTCAGGTGATTAAGATGTATGCATGGGAAAAACCATTTGAAAAATGTATTCACATAGCCAGAAGATTGGAATTGAACGAAGTTATTAAATTGTCGTATGTTAGAGGAATTTATATGACGTTTAACTTATTTACAACAAGAGCTGCTCTCTTTAGCTCGCTGCTGACCATTGCTCTTACAAATCAGGAATTTAGTGCTGCAAATGTATGTACATACACCATTTGGAAATTACGTCGCTATATGTAAGTTTCTTTTCAGGTGTTTGTCTTCATGTCCTACTTCAATATCTTATCATTCACAATGTCATCCATGTTTGTCAGAGGAATTTCAGAAGTAGCGGAATGCTTAGTTGCAATAAAGAGATTACAACTTTTTTTATTGTACGACGAATTTAAAGGTATCGACATTATAAAAGATAGTGATCCCGATGTAGCTATCAAATTAAATAAGCTAACAACAAAATGGAATTCGGAGGCAAAAGAAAATGCATTATACGATGTGAATTTGGTTGTTCCAAAAGGTACCCTGTTGGGCGTTATAGGTCCCGTTGGAAGTGGAAAAAGTTGTTTCCTGCAAACTATCTTAGGTAGGTAATATTCCAAATTCCAAATTTTATTCACTAAAATTTTTCACTCCCATACAGGTGAATTGAGCATTTCGAGCGGAATTATTGCAGTAAACGGATCAATTTCGTATGCTTCTCAAGAATCATGGGTTTTCTCTGCCTCACTGAGACAGAATATAATATTTGGTCAAAAATTTGATAAAGCAAGGTACAACGAAGTGGTAAAAGTTTGTGCTTTAGAAAAAGACTTTAAACAGTTTCCATTTGGCGACCTTTCACTAGTGGGAGAAAAAGGTGCTTCGCTAAGTGGTGGGCAAAAAGCTAGAATAAATTTAGCGAGAACTGTTTATCGTGATGCGGATATTTACTTGCTTGATGATCCGTTATCTGCAGTTGATGTAGCTGTTGGAAAGCACCTGTACGAAAAATGTATTAACGGATTTTTAGCAAAGAAGACCAGAATTTTGGTAACTCACCAAGTCCATCACATAAAAAATGCATACAACATTATCATCCTGAATAATGTAAGTTTCGTCGACAACTAGAACGAATTTTACAGACTAGTATTACTGCAGGGCCATTTAGAAATTCAAGGCACATTCACTGAATTATCAGAAAGTGGAAATTACTATGCTGGAAGTCTCGGGGGCGAACCAGAAACCTCTGAAGGAAATTCTCAATCGGATGGAACTAAATCTGTAAGACAAATATTCACTGAATTTGTTGCTAAATTACTGAAATTAGTACAGAAAATTATTTATAATATAGAGTATGAACGAATCTATGACAAGCAGCAAAAGTAATTTGAATTCCATAGATGGGTCAAATTTAACACTGAACGAAATTAAAGAAGTCACAGTAAAAGATTTACAGGAAGAATCGTCTAAAGGAAAAGTTGACGGTGTATTATTTTTCAAGTATCTGTTAGCGTGTGAAAGTTACTTTCTAGTCGGCACTACTTTGATGTTATTTTTGATTACCCAACTATCGGTCAGTATGGTGGATTATTTTGTTAGTTATTGGGCAAAACAGGAAGAAGCTTACAGAAATGGGGAAAGCGGTAACTCTTCGTCCGATTTTCCCAGAAGTACTTACATCCATGTTTATACTGGATTATTGGTAGCCCTGTTTGTGCTAGCATTAATTCGCGCGTTGTTGTTCTATTTTTTGGCCATGAGAAGTTCAAAAAATTTACATAACAAAATGTTTAGTTACATTGTCCATGCTACCATGCGATTTTTTGAAACTAATCCAAGTGGAAGAATTTTGAACAGATTTGCTAAAGATGTTGGATCTATAGATGAAGCCCTACCTAAAGCAATTTTGGATGGAGCTCAGGTAGAAAAAGTGCGAAAGCCGAAATGTTTCTTATTTTAAAAGTTTTAGATAATATTGGTCATGTGTGGGGGGCTTATCTTGATATCCATCATTAGACCGTATTTATTAATTCCAGTTGCAATTATAGGGGTAGCTTTTGTATTTTTAAGAAAAGTTTATTTAAAAACTTCTAAAAACATTAAAAGGTTGGATGGGATAAGTAAGTCGATAGGGGGTGTTCGGTTTAGCGCTAATTTTTACTTTTTAGCTCGTAGTCCGGTATTTACTCACTTGAATGCCACCTTGCAAGGATTGACAACAATAAGAGCTTATGGAGCTCAAAAGATCTTAAAGCAAGAGTTTGATAAACATCAGGATTTGCATAGCAGCGCTTGGTTTATGTACATTTGCACCAGTTCCGCTTTTGGATTCTATTTGGATTTGTTTTGTTTTATTTATACGATTATAGTAACATTCAGTTTTGTCTTGTCCAAAAGTGGTATGCAATTAAGTCGTGTGTCAATTAAGTCTTAAGTTTTCTATTTAAGAATCCAGCGGTGCGGATGTGGGCTTAGCCATAACACAAGCGTCTGCTTTAACTGGACTATTACAATGGGGAGTTCGTCAATCGGCAGAAGTAGCTAACCAACTTATGTCGGTAGAGAGAATATTGGAGTACACCCAACTTCCAGCTGAAAAGCAACCAAAAATTCCAAAAATACCGTCCACGCAATGGCCTAAATTTGGAAAAATTTGTTTCGAAAATGTAGGATTAAGATACTCAGAAGGCGGTAACTTGGTTTTAAAAAATCTTAATGTTACTATTCAATCAGAAGAGAAGGTGAAAATATGATATAATTTCATATTATATTTATTTAATTAATTTCTTTTAGGTCGGAATTGTGGGTCGTACTGGAGCTGGAAAATCGTCGTTGATTTCAGCGTTATTTAGATTGGCGATAGTTGAAGGAGAAATTAAAATTGACGATATTCTCACAAAAGATTTAAATTTACAAACATTGCGATCTCAAATATCTATAATTCCACAAGATCCTGTGTTATTTTCTGGAACTCTTCGCTATAATTTGGATCCTTTCCAGCAATATCCAGATAATGTTCTTTACAAAGCGTTAGATGAAGTTAGTAAATTTTTTTCAGTGCCAATTTGAATATTGACAACAGAAAATAATATGTTGTTTTATAATTTCAGGTGCAACTGAAAGATCCAGAAAATTTAATAAATAAATTGGAGTACAAAGTATTGGAAAGAGGATCAAATTATAGCGCGGGACAAAGGCAATTGATTTGTTTAGCACGTGCCCTTATTAGGAACAACAAAATTTTAATGTTGGATGAAGCTACTGCCAATGTTGATCCTCAGTAGGTTTACTAATACTATAAAATTAAAAATGTGGTTATTTAAAAATAAAATTTTGTTTTCAGGACTGACGCTTTAATTCAAAAAACTATTAGGGAAAAGTTTTATGAATGTACTGTATTAACAGTGGCTCACCGATTAAACACAATTATGGACTCTGATAAGGTTATGGTGATGGATTCGGGAACAATTGTGGATTTTGATCATCCGCACATACTTTTGCAAAATCAGAACAGTGTATTTTACAAAATGGTTTCCGATACTGGAGGTGCCATGATGGAACAGCTGTATACAATTGCGAAACATAGCTACGAGAAAAAGAATGGACCACTGCAATGACGATGTCAAAACCAATTTGTTGAATTATTAAATTTTAGTTGATCTGTTGTTATACATTTTATTTTCATATTGTTCTTTTACGACAGATTCTTATCCCTACGAGTTTTACTTTTGATTTTACGGCTGATGTGTCGTATTTTACGACACCTGGTTTATCTGTTCGGATCTCTTTTCTCTCCTCTGCGAGTAGCCATGTTTGTTCTGTTTTGTTCCAATATTTTCTCTTTTCTCTGTTTATTGAGGTATGGATTATTTATTCATTTACCTCTCCAGGTTGCCTCATACTATATAAGGTTTCTTGGAAGTCCTGCTGATTTGGGGTATTCATTTTTTGTGTTTTCTTATCATTATGTTCTTTCGCAGTTTTAATAAAAACAATTGTCTACCTAGAATATCCATAGCATTATATTATTGAAAAAATTAGGTTCCATTGTTGTTTACCTTATATCCAACGCCCAACAAGATTTAAGAAATTTATGGCTATAGTATATTATAACATGTACCCAGTCAGAAACAACGAAGCGTTTCATTTCGTGGACTTTTCATGTTGATAATTTTTTAACCCTTTCTGCTACTCAATATTAGTTTTAGTTACTTTAAATTTTATTTTATACTTTATTTTGACGTGAGATATACCAAAAACAAATAAATGATTAAAGCTGCTGAAAAAATTGATGACCTTCTTCTCTTCTTAACGTGCCTATCCGTTACCGGATGTTGGCGACCTCTCTCCTATGTATGTGTTGTGCGTTTGTAGTACTATCACACACATAGGGGACCTACTTGTTTAACGCGGGCTCCGAACCGCGGGAAGTGTATACACTTCATCTCCAGAGAGGCTGTTCTAAGCAGATTACACCTCGGTGGTTTGCCATTGCCTTCCGAGGGGAGACGGTCAGAATAAAGTTTTTACTGAGCCCGGAGTCGAACCGGGCATTCAGCATTAGCAGCAACGCACTTAACCGCTTAAGCTGATCACTGTCTCTGACCTTAAAAACCCCTTAAAAAACGGTCAAAAGTGATCACTTTTTAAACCTCCGCCCCACATTATAGGGCTGTAACTAGGAAACTGAAGGGCTTAGAAGAATATTTTTTAGCTTTTGCTCACAATTTTATTTAGTTCAATTTAGCTTATACCTATTTTGGACATAAGATGCATAGGAAACAGCCAATTCATGACTATAATTTTTGAGATTTCTTCGACAAATTTGTCTCTATTCCGGTCCGCGAGAGCCTGATGTTGAAGACTTATAGAGGCTCTTTTATGATGCAAAACTATGGGTTTATGCGAAAAAAATCTCGTGTCTGAGTTATTATCGTATGGACCCCTTTTCGCGATGCAATAACTGGACTATATAAATGTAAAATTTATTTTACCTCATAGGAAACTTATATTTTTGTCAAAAATTCAATTTCAGTTAAGGTGAATGGCTTTTCAATTTGTGGAATGGAATTCCTCAACCAATTACGAATCAAAACAATTTTGTACACCCATAGTCACTAAAAATAAGAAACGGTTAGCAATTAATTAATTAGCAAACAACCTAATAGAAAAGCTTTAGTGACTAGCATATTTATTGATTATAAATTTGGGGAAGATGTACAACCTTATCATACGAGTAAGGTTTGTGAATAATTAATTGCAAAAAATTACTTTGTTAAGTTTCTTTGGATGTGATTATCGATTTTACATGTCTTCAGAAAATTGCTTTAAAATAAAGTTAGCTTATTGCATGGTTTAAAGAAATACCAGAGCTATCCATAAGTGTTTAGAACTGCCCAGTTTATTATGTTGTATTATATTTGAAAATTTATCAATCTTACACCTTTCCTTTTAAAAGTATGCACTATTCAAAATATTTTTCCACGATTTTGACACGTGTCGCATTTTAAAAGTTGATTTGCTATTTAAAAATAACAATCATTCCTGGGAAAGTTATATCATCGGAATGTATTGTCGTGTTCCGCTTATAAGAGATAGGGGGTATGGCGTAATTGGGTAGATTTATTGAAACACTCATAATTTTATTAAGTCAATAAGACCATAATAGGTAATTAATTGATTGTATCTGAATTTTCTTTGATTGAAAGATTGTTTGACTGCCTCCTGCCTCACATATCTGGAAGATGCAAGCGCTGTTGAATCTGAAAAATATGAGAAAATTGTAAAGGACAAGGTATTGGTAGTTGTTTGGTTCAATGAGAATAAGCGGAAACAAATTAAATTAATTTAGTTTATTTGTTAAAGTGGGATTTCGTGTAAATAAAATAAAGTGACAATTTTTGAGATTTGCGAATGCGCGAGTGAGGGATTTAATGGGGTTTGTAAATGATAACGGAGCGAAGAGGATTCTGATGCCAGCCGTCGTCGAGGAGTTAAGACGTGCTGTTTGTATTATAATTTTGAATTGAGTTTTTGGATTGAGATTCCCAAGCCAGCGGTCGAAGAGCTAAGACGCGCTGATCGTATTAATTATTGGAAATAAGTTTTTGGATATTAATTTTTGGAAATAAGTTTTTGGATATAAATTTTTGGAAATAAGTTTTTGGAAATAAATTTTTGATGGTTATATTTTATGGTTATGTGAATGGAATTTATTGGAGAAAATCATTGAAATTACTCACCTGTTGTTGATTGTATGATTCGGAGGAGGATAATTACTCACTGGTCGTTCCTACCTGCTTTTGTTTGGTCCAAGATCAGAAGCTGTTTTCAACTATAATATTCACGCTTCGACGCTCCACATCGGAAACCGGTCGCATCGGAAAACTCCGGAAGAACAGTATACTTCGGTAAGAGTTTTTTAGTGACGCACTTACTATTTGATAAATAGACAAATCGTTTTTAAAATTCGGGCGCGCATAAACTTTTGGGGGATTTTATTACGAATGTTTCACTTTGTAAAATTTAATTTGTTTAGCTATAAGAAAACTAATATTTTGTCTTGAATTTTTATTGTGTTAAATAAATTCCATTATTTTTCGTTTTAATAACGTTTGCGTTTAATTTCATTTAATAGCAGTAGTAGATCGAAGAAGAAACAGATACAATTTTCCATTTATTTGAGTCGTCTTTATAAGAAAGATCACTGATTAAGGTGACGTATATGAGTGTTTCGATTGATCTACATGAACCCAAGTTTCGACCCAAATTATCGAGTCTGTCATGCATAGCTGGTCGGAGCATTATTGAATTAAGTGCCATTACATTCCCCGCTATATAAGTAAAAATTTTTGATCTGAACAGTAGCGAAACATGGCAGTATATCAATTGTTCCCATTTTTATTTGGTGTCCAACTGCTCTGTTGGTGTGCAATTATTATAGATTGATGACCAACTCGATTGGTGATAAATTCGAAAATATGGGTTTTTGTAGGCAATAAATGAAAGAATCAATCAGAACTGCGTTGCAGAATGACCAAATTTGGATGTATGTACTACGTGTTTCCTATGGTTGCACGACCTGAAGGCCGCACCGAAACTGTTTTAGGTACATAACTAAGAAATTAACTAATCAGAAGTGCATCAAAATTTTTGTAATGTTAAACTGAATTTCATTTTTTAATTGGATAATGAAAGTGAATCGTTTTGCCAGTTCTTAAGTGCAATATTAGTTGATAGTCTTGTAGAAATTATATATTGGCGTATAGTAATAGGTGAATTATTTTTAGCCTTAAAAGTAGTAGAAATGTGCGTAACACCATATAGGAGTTCAGGTATTTGTAGGTGTATTGACAGTAACTTGACCAAATTTTCTGAATTTCTAAAACAGTATGAGAAATTTTCCATTATTTGTTAGCCTAACAAACTCATTTTTCTGAATGTGAACACCAATTTAATACTTTGTTACAATAAATGCATATCTAACAAATTTTAATTTATGTTTGTTAGTATTTTTTTATTGTTATCATTAATTACACTTTTAGTGACAGTTTCATTTCGACTGAGACGGTCAGATGATGGTAATATTTTAACGAGACGTTTGCATTTTGAAGAAAAGTAACGTGTAAGTGAAATCTGTTTTTGAAAAAAACCTAAAAAAATTGTACGTTTGCTTTATTAAAAATATGTTTTACGCTTTGCGCATGATAAGACCACGTTATTAAATTATTTTAAAGAGAAGGACTTTGGCGTTAAATAACGTAGATAATATATAAAGTAAACTAAATAATGATCGTAAGATGTCATCAAAAACTTTTAGAAAATAGGTATTATATTATTAAATTAGTAGTTTTTATGGACATCTCTTTAACATAAAAATGAGAAATCGAACCTTCAAAAATTTGAATTGTTTATAAAATCTGATTTTTTAATATTTCAATGGAAAAGTATATCTCCAGTTATTGAAATGTAAGTATGAGCAGATTATATGCTGCTTATCAGTAATACATAATAAAAAATTTAAAGTTACGAACAATAAAAAAACTAAAAATGTTCATAAATACAATTTTAATTATTAAAAAAGCTGTTAAAAACGCTATTAAATTAAAAAAATTACTAAAATAAAATAATTTTTGTTTTTGCATATTATGGTTATGTTTATAACTATTTATGCTTATTTAGAAATTATTAAATAGAAATAATAAATTTTACAGTGATCGAAAATAATTATCCTGATCCTGTATGTAAGATTGAAGAATTTAATTTCTACCAAAATTAAATTTTAGTATTTCGATTTTGGGAATTTTGAATTTTAAATTGCTTAATTATTCAAATTTTTATTTAAATAATTAATCACCAATTAGTATTATCAAATATTAAAACTATGCGTCACTTCAATTAATTCGGAATGTATTAAAAAATTTTTTTTTCGAAAACAGAGTTGTATTTAGAACATAATATAAAAGAACAAGGTAAAAAACAAAAATTAGAAATATCTTACAACTTGAAAAAACGAAAATTAACAATGCTGAACGGGGGGGGGGGGGTAAATTAATGAAGATTAGAAGATATGTTAGGTCGTATATAAAGGACATCCGCAATTTTTTCCGACTTTTCAACCCCCCTCTTGTCACCATTACGTCATCATGTTGTGCCTGCCAGTCAAATGTTGATCGGTCAGCATCCTCAACGTCTGTGCCCAGGAGTACCTAGACGGTATCTAACCTGCGTTTTTGGGGTCCACCACGTTTTCTCTTGTCGTCAGGTTTTCCCTCCACCATCAGGTTTTTCCAATTTGTTGCTTCGATTAATGTGGCCAAAGAATCTAAGTAGAGTGCCATAGACAATCGTAGTTGTTCAGGTTTTACTTCAACTACTATGGACACGTTGGTTCTGTGTTCAGTCCAAGAGACTCCAAGCATTTTCCTCCAGCAACACATTTCAAAAGCATCAATGCGATGCATCGATCGATGCTAATACCGGTCTGCAGCACGAACAATTCAAGTTTTACATGCATATCTGAAAACAGAGAATGCCAGTGTTTGGACAGGTTTATTTTCGTGTTAGAAGTGATACGTTTGTTTTTCCATATTTTTGATAACTGAGTCATGGACGTATTTATTTCCAAGCTGAATTGTCTACAAACAAACCTGTCTACAACATCGTAAATGCCTATTTGACGTATTTGTTGATGGTTTTGGTTGCACCTGTCACCATTAGTTTTGTTTTATCTCTCTCTATTGATGAAAACATTGTGTTCCGAGCTGATGGTTATCCATCATCCCCCCATCTATCCAGTACTATTCTCATTATAAAGGGGGTCCCAACAAGAGCGCCGGATTTAAATCTGCCGCCATTTTGTCAATACGAGTTGTACGGTGATTTTGATTTGACAGTCGTCACGTAAAGACCACGCGATTTAAGAATATGGAAAAGTATTCAAACGAACAATGTTTAATTATTGTAAAAACACATTACAAAAATGGTGAAAGTTTTGCGAAAACAGTTCGCCAATTACGTCAAGTTTTCGGTCGCAATTATGCGCCAAATGAATCGACAGTGAGGCGTTTAATTACAAAATTTCAGACCAAATTTACGCTGATGGATCAGAAGACCATTGTTCGTCGTCGTTCTTGTCTGTCACTCGAAAATATAGTCACAGTAAGGGAATCTGTGGCCGAGAATCCAGGAACTTCCATTCGGCATCGTGGTCAAGAATTAAACATTTCCAGAAGCACTATGCAACGAATTTTGGTAAAAAAAATCTGTATTTGCACGCGTACAAGGTTCAATTGGTGCAAGAAATCAGGCCAAGGGACCATGAGCAGCGCCGTGGATTTGCTGATTGGGTGTTGGAACATCATCAAATTAATGCGGATTTTTCGAAGAAAATCGGTTTTTCAGATGAGGCACATTTTCAACTCGACGGATATGTAAATAAGCAAAACTGTCGGATTTGGGGTGCTGAAAATCCTCGTGTGATACTCGAACAACCAATGTATCCACCACGAGTAACTGTTTGGTGCGCATTTTGGGCTGGCGGAGTGATTGGGCGGTATTTCTATGAAAATGCGGCTGGAAATGCGCCAACTGTTAATGGTGTGCGGTATCGCGAAATGTTAACGGAGTTTTTGTGGCCCGAATTGGATGTAATTGATGTGGAGGACATGTTTTTCCAACAAGACGGTGCGACCTGCCACACAGCACGTGAAACAATGATGTTACTGCAGGCCAAGTTTCCAGGCCGTGTCATTTCCCGATTTGGCGATCAACATTGGCCACCAAGATCGTGCGATCTAACGCCGATGGACTTTTTTCTTTGGGGCTATGTGAAGGAAAAGGTGTATGCGAATAAGCCTGAAACAGTTGAACATCTTAAAGAGGAAATACGGCGCGTTATTGGTGAAATACAGCCACATTTATGCGAAAATGTTATTCAAAATTTCAACAAAAGAATAACCCTGTGCCAGAGGTTTCGTGGTGGCCATTTGCCTGATGTTGTATTTCACGTTTAATCGGAACTATTTTTCTTTATGTTGAAATAAAAATGTTTGCTTAATTCAAAAAATAAATGTGGTTTTCTTTAAAATTAAATCCGGCGCTCTTGTTGGGACACCCTTTATATTCGATGTACAAGCTCAAAAGTTGAAAGGACAAACGCAGGTTAGGTTCAGGTTAGGCTCGGGTTAGGTTCATGTTAGGTTCAGGTAAGGTTCAGGTTAGGTTTAGGTTAGGTTCAGATTAGGATCAGGTTCGGTTCAGGTTAGGTTTAGGTTAGGTTTAGGTTAGGTTTAGGTTAGGTTCAGGTTAGGTTATCAAGTTTTCGTATTGGTGACAGAACTGCGCCATTTTCTTCTGATCAAGCTAAAGTCTATTCGGTTTTTTATTAACTTGTTAGGGGTAGTCCACGTAAATAACTTGCGGATATGATTTTAAAAATTGTTATTAGCAACAATGAAAGTGTTTGTCTGACCCGACTGGGTCTCTCATCAGTTCATTCAAAACACTTGTCAGTTATCCGATCTGTTGCAAGCCGCGAACATTCCAAGTGCATGCGAAGTATTGATCTTCCTTTTATTCATTAGTTATCAATCATCACTGGTCGACGATTTCTCATGTGGTACCCAGTGATCCATAGTTACATGCCCAGTAGCCAACTTCACACTCTCTGACCTAGACGTAGAGGAGCACCAGGCGTTAGGCGGATCGCCATAAAAACTACCATTCAAAGACAACATAATCATAATTCTCTTGGGAAAAAGTAGTGTAGTAGATTCTCTTGCCTTTCTGCATCACCATAGTACCGATGACTACAGCTATCCTCCATCAGGATTTATATCTGGCTATCCTCACTTAGCTTAGCCTGCAGATAAATGCAGTTGCCTGGGGGCACGTGGAGCTATAAGTGAGAGTTGGGAATCCTGCGAGTACCAATTACCAATGCCCATCTTCCGTCGTGACCGTCTTGGCAAAAAGTGCTACCTTTGCAGCATAACCCATATACCCCAAAATCACAATAAATAAAGGGCAATTAAAGATTTTATAATTCAAAATTTCCGTAATTTCAAATGCAATTTCGAGAACTTTTCTAATTTTTGATTCGGTTAAAAAAATTCTATCCATTTAAAGTTCCACTTTTAATTAAATTATTTTAATATTTCAGTTAAGATGCTAGCGAAAGTTATTTTACTTCCTTCCGTATATTATATCAATCAGAACCGTCCAACTACATTTTGGAATGTGGAAAAATTGTCAGGACCCCATATCTTAACGATACTCCATACATACCAGAATTATCGATTTGTCATGTGTGATAATAAAATACAACTAAAACTGGGACATTGGTTTTGCGGGGCCCGGATGCTTTCTACTGCACCCCATCTCTGGCCGGCCCTGTTATCAATAGGTCATTAAATTAATTTTCGTAGTAAATTAGGCACCACATATTAACTAGTTAGCTTTCAATCTGAATTAGAATAGAGAGATAAACGTAATAAGATATATCCTTTTGCTTTCTTTTATACTCACTGTTGTTGCTATAATGTGAACCTACACCAGTTAAAAATTAACGTATAGTATATCAAACTAACTAAAAATAACAGTTTTAATTAATAGACACATTTATTTCTAAAACAGTAATTCTTAATTCACATTTTTAGTTTTAGTTAATTGAAAAATTAACCAAGATGGATGAAACCAGAGAAATTATTAATACAAATCCTAGAGAGCGTGCCAATTTTCTTTCAATTTTATTTTTCACGTAAGTAATTAAAATTTTGTTAACGGTTCGTAAATTTAGGAATATATTTATATAAATTACCTCATCCCAATTGAAGTGGAATTGAGTGAAACACGTGACAAGGCATTCGCGTGAAGACTTTCTCGTCGAAGAATGTCGAAAAGAAATGTGGAGAGAGGCCTACGATGAACATAGCCTAAAAACAAGAACAAGATAAATATTGCCTTAGCAGTGTTGAAAAAATTTATATTACTTTACACGTTTTGACCCTTAACTTTTTTAATAGGTACACAGCTAAGCTATTTCGAAAAGGATATAAGAAAGAGTTGGAAATTGATGATTTATACAATCCTTTAAAAGGTGATCGTTGTTTCAAACTAGGAAACCAATTGGAAGCGTAAGCTAAAATATTTTCCAATAATTCCATAATTTATCAAATTTTGTTTTAGTAAATGGAAAGCCCATTGTGAAGAAACTAATCACGTGAAAAAACCTAGTCTACTAAAGGTATTAAGCAGAACCTACTGGCCGGAATTTTTATTCCTTGGAATATTATTAGCTTTCGCACAACTGGTGCTCCGCATACTATACCCCATCATGCTGGGAGAACTTTTGGACTATTTTACACCAAACACCAGCAAAACCAAACAAGATGCCGTGATATATGCAACAGTTTTGGTTGTCTCTAATGCAGGCATTGCGTTAGTTGTTAATCAATACATGCTTGAAGGTTGTCATACAGGAGTTAAAATTCGGTCAGCTTGTTGCACCCTGGTGTACAGAAAAGTAAGTTCATCTTCAAATCATAACACCACACAAATTCATTTCTTGAAATTGTAGGCTTTAAAACTAAGCAAAACATCTCTATCCCAGTTGGTGACTGGAAAAGTTGTAAATTTGCTATCGACGGACGTAAGTCGGTTTGAAGTTTGTGCCTTTCTTCTCCATTACTTGTGGGTTACTCCATGTGCAGCCATAATCATAACATATTTATTATATTACAAAGCAGGATATGTTGGTGTCGTGGGAGTTATTCCAGCTTCATTAATTATTCCACTGCAAGGTAAAATTTATTCTCAATTTTCATGTTATTAACAACTAAAAATTTTATAACAGGCTATGCTGGAAAATTAGCATCCACATTTAGAAAAAAGACTTCCTTAAAAACGGACGAAAGAATTCGCCTAATGGATGAAATTATCGCGGGAGTTCAAGTGATCAAAATGTATGCTTGGGAAAAACCATTTGAAAAACTTATCAAATTCGCCAGAATAGAAGAATTGCAAATTATTAGAAAATTTTCGTACATAAGAGCTCTGTTTATGACTTTTTCTGTTACTACAACAAAAATTGCAATATTTTCTGCCCTTTTGACGGTGGTTCTAACCAATCAAGAAATAACTTCTGGAAAAGTAAATTATCAATTTTTTATATTTCAATCCAAAAACTGGAAAAGAATTTTTAGGTGTTTGTTTTAGTTTGCTATTACGATATTATAGCGAACATCTTATCCTGTTTGTTTATTCGAGCTGTAACTGAAGTGGCCGAAACGTTAACTTCTATCAGAAGAATAGAAGAATTTTTGTTGTTGGATGAACACAAAGATTTTGAAATAAATAGAAACAAAAATGTAGATCTCGCCATTGGTGCCACCAATTTAACCGCACATTGGACGTTAAATTGCAAAGACGATGCACTCTCTAACGTGAACCTTAAAATTGAGAAAGGGAACTTGGTGGGGATTATAGGACCTGTTGGATCTGGCAAAACTGCTCTGTTGCAAACCCTATTAGGTATTTTTGTCACATTTACTTTCAAAACTGATCAAAATTTTATTAGGTGAATTGTGCATATCAAGCGGCGAAATTGAAGGCGATGGAATTTTTTCATACGTCTCTCAGGATGCTTGGACGTTTACAGCTACAATTCGTCAAAATATTATATTTGGTCAAAAATACAGCAAGGAACGTTACGAAAAAGTTATACAAGCTTGTGCATTGGACAAAGATTTGAAAGAAATTCCTGACGGAGACTTGTCAATAATTGGAGGTAATGGAGCATCTTTAAGCGGAGGCCAAAAAGCTAGAATAAACCTTGCAAGAGCTGTTTATCGTGAAGCAGATATTTACCTGCTCGATGATCCGCTATCTGCCGTAGATGCACCAGTTGCAAAACATATTTACCAAAAATGTATTAACGGTTTGTTGGCTAACAAAACAAGACTTCTGGTAACCCACCAAGTGTATCACTTGAAGAATGCTACCAAAATTTACATTCTTAATAAAGTAAGCAAGTGAAACTTAATCAACTAAACCTAATAATTTATATGTATTTAGGGTTCAATCGAAATAGAAGGCACATTTGACGAATTAGCGCTAAGCAAACATTTTTATGCCCAAACATTGATGAAAGAACCTGAAAGTTTAGATGAAGTATATTTCAGCCAAAATGATCTCAACGTAAGTTCATACTAATTTAAAGGTTTGTTTTGAATCCCAAATTTTAGGAAAAAAGTAAGTCGGAAATAAGCTTAAACAGTAAAGAAGTGTTGCTAGAAAAAATAATGGAAGTGGAGATGGTCGTAGAAATATCAAAAGGGAGGAGAGAAAAATCTTCGAAAGGATCAGTTCCCGGATCGCTCCTTTTAAAATATTTATCTTCTGGAAGCAATTACGGAGTTGTATTTTTATTAATGGCGTCGTTTTTGCTTGTCCAAGTATTTATTTCTTCAGCTCAGTATTACATAAAGTATTGGGTAACCCAAGAAGAATCTACTTCAAAAAGTTACTCATCAAATCACTATTTACAAATCTATGCGGCAATAGTAGTAGGATTATTTATATCAATAATATTCCGGTCCTTTCTGTTTTACTATTTTGCTATTAAGAGTTCGCAAAGTCTTCATGATCAGATGTTTGCTTGCGTGATTAATACCAATATGAATTTTTTTGATAATAATTCAAGCGGAAGAATACTAAACAGATTTTCTAAAGATATCAGCTCCGTCGATGAATTATTACCAAGGGCACTTCTAGATGCTGGCCAGGTAAGACAAAAAATTTTGAACACCAAGAAAGGTTGAAATTTCACCATATTTTCAGATTTTGTTACTAATGGCAGGCTGCATAGTTTTAGTCGTGATAGTGAGGCCATACTTCATTTTTCCCATTATAATTATTGGTTTTATTTTTGCATTTATGAGAAAAGTTTATTTAAAGTCATCTAAAAATGTAAAACGGGTTGAAGGAATTTGTAAGATATGACGATTTGTGGAAACAAATAACTGCAACTAAACTTTTAGGTCGAAGCCCAGTTTTTTCCCATTTGAATTCCACTCTGCAGGGCATCACGATAATAAGAGCTTATAAATCTCAAGGTATTGTGACGTCAGAGTTCGAAAAATACCAGGATTCGTATACCAGTGCTTCGTACATGTTTTTCTCACTTAGTTATGCATTTGGCTTTACGCTCGATTTCTTCTCTTTCATATTTACCGCAATAGTTACCTTCAGTTTTTTGTTGATTGGAGGTAAATTAGTTTTTGCTTTATGGAATAAAATTTTGAAAACATAATTTTAGAGTCCACTGGAGGTGATGTTGGTTTAGCAATAACCCAAGCGGCGACCTTAACTGGAATATTAAATTGGGGCTTAAGGCAGTCTGCAGAAACTGTTAATCAACTTATCGCAGTGGAAAGAATACTGGAATATACGCTTCTACCGTCAGAAAAACAACCTATGCTTCAAAAACAGCTACACCAAAGTTGGCCCGCAAATGGTAAAATTATTTTTAGGGATTTGGGATTGCGATATGGTAGAAATAAACCATTAATACTAAAAAATCTAAATCTAGTTTTTAATGCAACTGAGAAGGTGATTAATGCGATTACAAATTTTGACATTATCAATTAAGATTATATTTTTAGATAGGAATAGTTGGAAGAACTGGAGCCGGTAAATCTTCCATCATAACGGCCTTGCTGAGATTAGCGATAGTCGAAGGTGATATTGAAATTGATGGAGTTTTAACCAAGGAAGTAGATTTGAAAACTTTACGAACCAAAATTTCGATCATTCCGCAAGATCCTGTATTATTTTCGGGAACTTTACGATATAACTTGGATCCGTTTGGAGAGTATCCGGATGATGTATTATACAACGCCTTAAAAGAAGTAAGGTCCTTATTTTTAATTTAGTATTTCATCTAGAAACGGATTTCTTTATATTGAAGGTTGAACTAAAAGATGATTCAAATACAATAAATAATTTGGAAAATAAAGTTCTTGCCCAAGGCTCCAATTACAGTGTTGGGCAAAGGCAATTAATTTGTTTGGCACGTGCGCTTATCAGAAAAAACAGGATACTTCTTTTGGATGAAGCAACAGCTAATGTTGATCCACAGTAAGTATGTTTGCTTTACGCTTTCAACAGAGTTATTGGAATGCTGAAATTTGATTTATGGAGAGAATTTCACTTTTTAATGCAAATTTTTATTTAGAACTGATGAGATGATCCAAAAAACTATTCGAAATCAATTTTTAAATTGTACAGTTTTAACGATCGCTCATAGATTAAATACGATAATTGACTCCGATAGAGTGCTTGTGATGGATAATGGAAAGGTGGTGGAATTTGACCATCCCCATTTGCTTCTCGAAAATAAAAATGGAGCATTTTACAAAATGGTATTAAAAACTGAGAAAAGTACGATCGAACAGCTTATTCAATTAGCCGAACGGAGTTATTTACAAAAACGTGATTCCATAGAACAATTATAATTTAAAAATAAATTTTATAGTGAATTGTACCGTTTTCTAAAATACTCACAATTTAGAACAATTTTGTAATTATTATTATAGCAAAAAAGTAAATTAAAACTTTGGAAAAACTTTTGATTTATACGTGTGCGCCAGTTTTTACTTCGGTATGAGAATATTGAATAACTTTGAAAAAAAAACCAAAAAACTTAAAATTGAATTGTTATCATTTAATTTGGACCTTTACAATTTATTTGGATCAATTTCCGAATACAACATCAATTAAGTGACCGCCCCTATTGGTCACGGCAAAATGGGCTCTTTTTGCGGCATTTTCCATCACTTTTTCAAGCATTTCGGTCGGCATAGCAAGCATTTCGGCACGGATGTTGGCTTTGAGGTCGTCCAGGGTCTGAGGCTTATTGGCGTACACTTTGCTCTTCAAATATCCCCACAAAAAGAAGTCTGGAGGCGTTAAATCTGGAGATCTCGGTGGCCAGTCAATATTGCTATTTTTCGACATTAAACATCCGTTGATGGTGAAGAAATAAGGCCCAATGATGGTTTTGGCGCTAACGCCAGCCCAAATAGTCACTTTTTGGTCATGCAATAGTTGTTCATGGATCACGTGTGGATTTTCGGCACCCCAAATGCGACAATTTTGCTTATCAACGCCGCCAGACAGTATTTTGCTTCCAAAAATCAGGGTCAGTGTCAGCCATTCGAGCGACTGTTTGGCCGTATTCCAAGCGACGTGAATGGTCAGTGGGCAATATTCTTTGTGTTAATTGCACCTTATACGGAAACAATTGCAAATCGTCCTTCAAAATGCGTCGCAAAATTATTCAATGTTTACATACCGAAGTAAAAGATGGCGCACCCCTATACATTTTCTGCATTTAGGCAAACGGTTTAATGTAATGCAAGAGATTAGGAGGTACTAATAGCAAAACGGATACCAGGACGATTCCTTTCCATTTTTGTGTGGGTGTTGTGTCTCAGCTTTAGTTGTTGCTAAATCTAATCGATATTTTGCCAAATTATAGCAAGCTGTACTCATTGCATTGTCGTTGGTGTTTTGAAATAGGACACATGGGTTTAGGTATGTACTAAAATTACCAACTTCTAGCCAATCTCAGCACAGAATTGAACATAAAAATAAAAATATAGAAATGTAATTTATTCAATAGTTAACAAATTCACATAAAAAACTACTATAAATTAATATGGCATTTGTACAAAATATTTACAATAAAATGGCAGTGAAATATAATACATCCATGGCGTTTAATACTCTGAAATAATGACTTGTACTGTTTAAAATGATGCAGCTCATCCAAAGCCTCGTTGGCGTTCAAAAACTCCCCTGTTCCATTTAATTTTCTTGGGAATCACAAACTGCTTGAATTTTACATAAACCAATAATTGCACCTTCTCTATTAATTTTATGGCATACAAATATCTCACTGAATTGTGGGACAAGAATCCAACAAAATGTTACTGATTTTTTCCATTTTTGACCAATCTGCTATATTCTCGCCAATTTTGATATTTTTAATACATCCCTTAAAATTTTCTTTCATTTTCAACGTTCCCACAGGTGCGTAATCTGCAAAATTTTGTTACGAATTATTGATAAACACATGTGTAAAAAAATTAAAACCTGGTAAACCCCCAATATAAAGAGGCGCTTCCAACTCGTCCATTAATGTCTCGTCATCAGGCTGCACCCAAATTTTTCGAATGCCATCAACATTGATGGTAATCTCCGTGCTGGTATAAACAGCAGTAACATTATGCCATTGATTATTACACAAAGCAAAATCAGACAAATTATTGGTAACATTTGTAACAGTTCCATAACCGTTATCAGTGGTCATCACAATCGCACCGTTTTGAAGTTCAACGGCCAAAGCTGGACTGTTTCTAGGATTAGAAACGCTTAACAAAATTCCGTTCTGTTCAGAAGTGCGAAACTCCAAACTTAGTTCCAACGTTTGATCGATATGGAAGAATTTATCTGAGCAAATAAGAAGTTAAGAAAAAAAATTGGAGAAGGTAAACAGAACTTACTGTATATAGCATATGCATCTCCTCCAAAATAAGACCCCTTTTCAATATGTGGAAAACATTGCCCGATATTATGGTGGATTGTATTTTTATCTCGAATTAATGTTTGCGCTTTTTTATTCAGTTTTAATCCTCTCATGCATCCTTTGAACGGATGTAGCGTATTTCTCTGAAAATTGAAACGTTATTTTGGATTTTTATGTTTTGGAGCAACTTACAATGATGCTAGGGATTGTGGTGTTTTGAGAAACACCACCAATGAAAAATTCCCTAAACAGTTTATTCCTAGGTGGTCGAATTGGTTTCGTTTTGAATCCGTTGATTGCTAGAGTTATCTTTCGCTTCTTTTTTAAACCCGCTACTTCAACTATTATGGTGTACCAATTTCCGTCATCAATTTTTTGGGGTAACGTGACTTCCCTCAAGCGTTTTCCGTTTGCTTTAAAATTAAGCTTTCCATTTTTAACTTCTAGTAAATTAAACTGTTGCTTGGGACCCTAAAAGAAGAGTCGGTAGAAAAACAGCTTCTAAATTTACACATCAATTTACAAATGAGAGGAAGAGTAAACCATTGGGTTGAAGAGTTCGAAACTGTATTTCGATGGAGTAGTCTTTTCTCCAAAAGTTGTCTTTTAGATAATGTAGTACATGACTGTGGAGTTTATCACCAAATTTCGCAGCACTTGGATCGAAGGTATAATTTTGGGATTCTCCACAACTTTCGGTATTTTGCATTTCTTTTATGTTGGATGGATTGTTATCTGAATTGACGTTAACTTTGTTTGTTTTGGGAATTCGTAATCTCTTTTGGAGTTCGTTTCGTCCAATTTTGGCGTGCTCGAACGATTTGATCGAGTTTTTGTCGAATTTCACTAATCTGGAATTAAATAAAATAATTTTGGTTGGACTTTTTAAGTTATTGTACTTACACATTGTCGACGACTATGTCGCTGATGATACCAGAAAACAGATTTTGATTTCCAAAAATATGCTGAACTGGTTTTCCTCCGCCTAAATAAATTGTGTCATCTTGCAAGTCATTCTCTGCATTTTCATATCGAACCGTATCTTGAAGAATTCCGTTAACTTCTAAATTTGCAGTGGTATCAGTGGTACCGAGTTCGATTAGGTAATATTGATTGTCGTTTACAATTTCGTTAGAATTCAAAACTTTCTTGTCGGAAAAATCTAACGTGATGCTCATCTTACCATTCACTATATTGAATAAAGTTATATTATTGACCAACATCAAAAAGCAGTTATTTTCTTTGGTTTTTAACAAGAAAGCAACTTTCTTCTGGAATTTCTTTGTTTGCAAGTGCATGTATCCGTTACCCTCAAACCAAACTTGTTGATATGCAAGCTGTAATGGACAAGTTTAGAAAAAACGGAAGAAATCACAGAGAGAAACTTACTTCACCGCTTTGACGCCCAACTCCAAACTTTTCGATGATATCGCCATTAAACGGTTGATATTCGTTAAGTTCATCCAATCCTCCCAACAGAGATGCGTGGGTATGCAAGTTTGAAGTGGCTTCGTTGGATATTAAAAAGTAGTCTGGAGGGACACCACCGAAGTAGTAATTAACTTTTCTTAGTCGTAATATAGCAGAACCATCGATATTACTGCGTATTTCGCTGGGAAGGACTTCATCGTTTATTTTCAAAACCGCGATATCTTGTTTTTTGCTTTTATGCCACACTTTTTCAGCGGAAATTTTCACTTTCTCTCCGTTATTAAATTTTTGTTTTGACCGTAAAACAATATCGTCGTTGTTAGAGTAATGAATTTCGTATTGTATGTATCCGTCCTTCAAAGTTACGGCGATGTAATTTTTCTGAAATGGAAAAATGGTCGAATCAAAAATTTAAAAAAATTAGTTCAAGTTTACCCTTTCAGGATCTGCAGCTAAAAATAAAAGTGCATTTTCGTCGAAGGATCTAAGTGAAAACTGTACGTTAAATTCTCCAGGGTTTGCATTGAGTTCTTGGTGTTCCTTTGCAATTTTGGAGTAGCCATCGCCTTTATAAAAATCGTAATTGTTTTCTATGTTAAGGTCGTTACTCCTAAAATAAAAAATTAGGAAAATTAGGTAAGCTTGGTGCAAAAGGGAAGTCCTTTAATCTGTAGAATAGGATTAAAGGACGATTAGTAGAATAATTTACCTTATGCATCCCAAACAATCTCCTGATGTGGTTTGGAAGTTCCACAATCCAATTCTATATGTGTCATAGAAAATATCCCTCAAGCATCCCGATAAACCAGGACCTATGTGTATCAAATCGGTCGGTTCTGCTCTAAAAATGGCCGTTTCGTTTTCGTATTCAGACATCTTGAAAACTTTGATCTTGTTCACCGACATTTCCGCATAATTTCCAATTCTGAAAATATTTCCAAGATGAAGTAGCTCTTATTAATGTTTAATAATGTTTACCTTTCGATTTCGATAGTATAAAAGCTGTTGTGAATTAAGGGATTACTGAACACCAAGTTATTAACTTGTTCACCAAGTTTCCATTCAAACTGTAAAATATCTTTCGCTATTGTCAAATTTATAAATTGATTTGTGGTTGTGGTTAATTTAAACAAAGAGTTGATAACATCGTTATCTCCATTACTGCTGTAGTTAAACGAAACAAGCAATTTGGTCGTTAGTGAGGGTGACAAATTATTAAGTAAATAAGTTCGTGCACATGTGGGTCCAGTCAAAGAAATTCGAATCTGAAATTAAATAATTAAACCAATATTTCTTATTTCTTAAAAAAAAAATTTGTTTACCCTGTCGGCAGATTTCTTTACGTTTTCAATGCTTGCTTTCAGTTCGTCCAGTTTCCTCGCGACGGAATTATTATTATTTTTAAATTCGTTATATTTGTTTTTGCTCTCCCGAATTATGTCCATATAGGTCTGGTTCCGCTGAAAAACACTTTTCAAGGTATCTTTGGTAACTTCCAATTGTTCTTCCAGCTTATTGAGTTCTGGAATTAAACCGTTAAATTTGGAAATGGAAATTTAAAAACGGTACTTACTTTCAGTCGTAAGAAGAGTTTGTAAACGTTGCAACGGTTTTTCAATTTCAGATTGTTTCAGAACGGCAATATCCATTAATTTTCTATGGACGCTCTTAATCCGGTCAGTTTGATTGATTGCTCCCTTGATTATGTCTTCAATTTTTTTTTGGTCAAATTTGCTTATCTCATTCTTCATTTCTCTTAAAGCATTGTCTTGCTTGCGATTTTCTATTCCGTTACTCCAATTATTTGCATCTAAAGTCGCTACTTGCAGAGCCAAATTGTCCTTCTTTTGTTTTATACCTTAAAAAGCAAATTTAAATTCAATCTCGGGATAGTCCAGGCAGTCAAAATTCGGGGCTGGGCTGTAGTAGTATGAAAAAAGTAAAAAAAAAGGAAAAAGTTCAACGGTTTGGACGGAATGGGTAAAAAAACTTTTAAAGCCAAAAATCGTATAGCTATTTCAAACGATTTTCGTTACTAATGGAAGATCTGGAATAATACCTTTAACTATTTTTTGTAAAGCTTAGTTTGCGGCGTTTTCAGGAAACTGGGCGGCTGGATGAGGCCTTAAAAGACCGTGTAATTGTGTAGAAAATTCAAAAAATTCTTTATATTATTGCGCCTTCCACGTAAACTTCAAATTTTTTTTTCAAGTGAAATAACCGCAATTAAACCTCAAATAATGAAAATTTTAAATCGAAACTGTACAGTTTGTAGTAAAACAATAACTCTTTGCAGTTTCCTTTTCGTTTATTTAAAAAATCAGCGTAACAAGATAGAGATACCTATTTATTAGTTTCAACGCTTAAGAACCCTAACCTGCGTGAGGAGGAGCTAATAAGGCGAAATGCATACATAGTTATACGAATTTGAGCTTTCTGCGTAGATTTTCAGGGTTCTTAAGCTTTGAAACTATCTCTAGCAAAAATGACATAAAGAAGTCAGGACCGGAATTATTTTGAATTATCTTTTTATAATTATTATTACTAAATAATATTATCAAATTTTCCAAACCAAAACGGAACCTTTCCACAAGTTGATAAATGTTTAGGCAGTTTTTTACAATATTAAATAGATTTACTTTAGTAAATCACAATCCTAATTTGCAATTCAGCGTAAATTGTCCAAACGTTCCCAGTTTAAATTATAATTTAGACGCTTTTTAAAATCAAAAAATAGATTTTTAAGTACCTACCAGCAAGATTTTCGCGTTGGTGCTTAATACGAATTTCTAGTCTTTCAGAATCGGCGAGTGAAATTGAAGTGTTGATTGCTATCGAATCTTTCCCTTCGGGTGATAAAGTATCCAATGCGGTATTAACTTCAGAAAGAGCTTTTGAAGCTAATTCTTCAGCTTCGTCTATAATTTTTTTTATATTTGCGTATGCTTCGCTGGCCTTAAGAGCATCGATTTCCTTACTGGTTAAATTGAACAACCTAAAAAAATTCACTATTAATTTCCGAAAAAAAAAATGAAAATTTTACTCACTTTTCATATTTAGTCGCATTGTTTTGTAATTGATCCACGTGCCTTAGAACCTTATTCAAGTATATGTTGACATCAAATTGGGAAATTTCTTCGGTTCGTCTTTTTAATTGTTCCGTTAGATTATGAAATTCAGAACTGTTCAGCAAATTCACATAATCTTTCATTTTATCCAGGACGTCGGAGGTCTGATTTAAAGTTGTTTTAATTTGTGCTAAATCGTCACTTACAGTTTTATTCATCTCCTTCATCATGCTTATTTTCTCTTTTAAAGTTTCGAGATCAAATTCATTGCCTCGATTTAAAGCTTCAGCTTGATCGTTTTTAATTTCGGCCTGAACAGCAACGGTTTCTAAATCCTCCATTCGTTCATTTAAATTGGATAATTGGGTTTGTAATTCTGTAACATCTATCGACGGTTTTTCGAGCATTTTTTCAATAAACTCTTTTACAGTTTTGCATTTTTCGAAAACATTTTCGTTTGGAAATTTAACATTTTGATCGATAAACTTAATTTCGCTTAATAGTAGTTTAGCTCTCTTCACTGCTTCTTTCGTGTCTACGTGAGAATTACCGAAATTTTCTAGAGTTTTCATCAGCAATTGTAACCGATATTTGTCGTCGCGTATATTTTGTAGAATATCTTCAGCAGTATTCAACATGTTTCTGCCATTTGCCAAAACGGTTTCGGGATTTTTGCTACTCAAATTGCGCTTTAAATCATATAACCTATGCTGAAGTTCTGTTAAATTTTGGTTCACATTGAGATCGTTCACAAAATCTTTATTTTCCGAAATTACAACAAATCTATCGTGCAAGTGACCGTAACGAAACTCGAGATCGTTAAGCTTCTTCCAAGGTGGCTGTACGGTTCCATTTAATAAGAAATCGGTGTTTGCGTGCAGATCGTTGGATAACTCATCGATATCGTCTAATAACCATTGACTACAAGTATCACAAGCTGAAAGAAAAATTAAATTGTGACAACAACTTGTAAATCCAAGACGCCACTTACGTGTGCATTCGAATTTTTCCAAAACATGTCGTGGTTTTTCACACTGAGAGCATTGTTTACCCGTAACTCCTGATTTGCAGTTACATTGACCTGTTTCCGAATCACAGTCGTCGCTAGCTTTCCCTTCGACGTTGCAATTACAAGGTAGACAACTCCCTCCAGGAATCTGCGGTTGTCCGTAGTAACCGAAGCTGCACTTATCACATTTCGCACCCGTATAACCTTACATACATTGATTAATAATTTTCAAATTAAAATTCACTTGACTTACCTTCCCGACATTTACAAATAAATTGATTTTGTCTGCTTAAAGGTACGCATTCTTTGGCAAAGTTTTGATGTGGTAGTGGACATGGGCAAGGTTCGCAAGTCCCAAAAGGTATCATGGGATTTCCATAATATCCATCTGCACATCTTTCGCAATACCTTCCGTCGGTGTTTGCACTGCAGTTCTAATTATAATAAAAATTAGAGTGATTACAACCACATTAGTTTTAACCTACCAGACAGTAACCGTCCTCAGTGTTACACGTATTAGATCTTCCATTGCATTGGCAAGGTTTGGATTGCCCAATAAATGTGTCGATTAAAATTGTGCCATTGGTTGTGAAAGGAGTGTAATCACGGAAAAATCCAATACTTGGATCTTGGCACGACGAAGAGTTGTACTGTCGAGGACATTCGCAAATTTCCACACCGCTAGCTAAAGGTGGTGGATTTCCAGGTATTTCTATCGCCGAGTCCAGTATAGCATCTTGTAAACTAAATAGAGATTAAATGTTGAATTTCAAAAACTGTTAATTCTTACATAAGGCTTTCGAAATCGGAAGAATCTGTGGCTTTAATAAAAATATTTTGGACGTTCTGCAAAGTTATCATAAATAACTCTCTGGGTGATAGGTGCGTGTCTTTTGGATAAATACGCTTCCATAAGGACTCGTGGAATCGAACTTCGTGTCGGTTGCTGGTGCTCGGTAGTGGTGGGTAATACTCCAATATTATTTTTCCGTGCCCACGTAGTTGTACAAGAGGATAATGGTTTATTACATCTTGAGGTAGCCTCTGTCGGGAATTTTGAGTATGGGAAACGAAACTGAGATAGCCACCGTACGATAGAATGCGATCTCCATTAAATACTGGATGGAGTTTCCAGTAAAGAGGCGAGTCGAAGTGATAGTTGTGGGTCGTAAGATTCCCGTGGATACCCGGTATCACTAACAATTTCTCCGATATTTCTATATCTTGCACCGTATGCGAGTTATCCTGTTAAACAAAACGTTCAGAAAAAAAATGGATTTGAAACAATTAACTCACATAATTTTGTTGATTTAATGTTAAAGTGCGACTAGAATTAATGCGTATTTGGCCCCAAGTCAGTCCAGATTCGGAACACTGTGACGATCTTCCAAAACAAAAGCATCGTGTACATCCATCAGGATTTTCCAAATGCAAACCAAACGTTCCGTCTTTACATTTATCACATTTGCGTCCAAAAACGTTTGCCTAAAAATGGTAGCTTTGATTACGGGTTCCTCAATAATTTTGAATAGTCCTCTACCTTGCAGGGACAGTGTCCATCTGGGTTACATTGACAAACACCAGTTTTATCACATTGTGCTAAATATTTATCGGTTCCTGCGTAGTTACAATTGCACCTTCGGCATCGAGGATATCCGTGGTATCCATGAGCGCAACGATCACAATAAGTTCCTATATAACCTAATCTACAACTGCAATCACCCGTAAGTAAGTTACATTGCATACTCAAACTTCCAGATTGAGAACAATTGCAGGTCTAAAATTTAAAGTTTAGAAATCATCCAAAGAAAACTTGACGGTTAAGTACCTTACAACCCTTATCGGGTTCGTAACCCCACGTATTTAACGAACAAATCTGGCAGTACTCCCCGTAGCTGTAAGCGGGACATATACAATGTCCCGTGTCGGGATCACAAATATGTCCCTTTTTATTGCAAGGGTCACACGCTAAAAGTGTAATTTTAGTATCAAAAAACTCAATTCTGTACAGGATCTTTCAGAGAATAGCCGTGGGTTTTCAAGCCGAATAAAATTTTTATTAACTTAAGTATTTAGAATTTCGATAGCGCAGGTTGCAGAGGAGGCTTGACAATGAAAAAGTTGGATATTAATAATTAATAGATTAAATAGACGAAATCCTCTAACTCGTACTCTTGACTTGACACCATCAGACTTTTTCGGATATGTAAAAAAGAATCATATTGGAATTTTCGTTGTAAGTTAATAAAAATTGCATCCGACATTAAAACCGACGGTACTTCCATGAAAGACCGATCAGCGTATTGTACCTTTGCATCCCGATGTGGAAAAGGCAAAATGATGTGGTAAACAAACGCTACACCCAAAACCACCTACTCCTGGCTTGCAATCACATTGGCCTGTATTTACATCACACATATTTGATTTGGAACCGTCTATATCACACTCACATTTGACGCATTCATTACCTCGTTCCCAATAACCATCCTAACATAGAAATTTCGTTAAAAAAATTAATCCAATATTTAAACCGAT
Organism: Podabrus alpinus; assembly: GCA_932274525.1. Lineage (NCBI taxonomy): Eukaryota > Metazoa > Arthropoda > Insecta > Coleoptera > Cantharidae > Podabrus > Podabrus alpinus. The sequence goes on from OW026451.1 coordinate 6,340,522, forward strand.
TTAAAAAGTTGCAAAAATGGATTGAAGTTGAAGGTTTGAATAAAAGATTTAAAAAGTTTGATAGATTAAACTGGAAACTAATTAGCAATTAAAATTAAAAAGAGAAAATAGACGATTTGACGCGCTTTTAAGTAGAAACAATTTTTTACCTGACATTTGTCACAAGTCCGTCCCACGTAGAAAGGCTTGCAACGACACTGTCCAGTTGTAATATCGCAAGTCGATAATTCGGAACCTCGGGGATTACAATTACAACCTGAAAGTAACAAAAAGCATTAACGTAATTTCTTTAACACTTTGTTATCGTTGAGCAAAAAAATAGAGCGTGTCGGAAATAAAGCTCCAAAAGCTCTGTTTGATAAATCACCTAAAGTTTGCAAGTTAATTGATCTTACTTTTTGCTGAAAATTTCTTTGTAAATTAACAGAATGTAATTATGAAATAATCAAAGTGATAAATCAAATAATTTAAAAAAATATTGGCGAGGAATGCACCAATGTTATATGTTGTCTTAAAAATGTTTTGTGTGGTTGGTAGTTTTTGTTTGAAAAATTTGTTTCATTGTAGCAAAACATATATACAGCTAAACGAGTTTTTTAATGTCATCATTTTGTCGTACGATTCGCCGAGATCAAAGAGACAAAAGATATAGCAAAATTCTACTACATTTGTTTGCTTTAATCTCAAATGTATAGTCTAAGTGAGTTTGATTTTTATAAAAGCTCCTACACCTTGTAGATATACACACATCTGAGAAAATGGAATTTCCAAGTTGCAAACGTATATCAGGAAAATGTTAATTTAGTAATAGGATTATGTAGGTAATTAAATTACAAAATTCTATGTGCACTAGGAAATTTAAATCATAACTTGTTATTCTATTATGAATGAGCTTAGATGTTAGATCCTGTTTAACTAAATTTTGGTTAAAATTAATCAAGTCAAAGTTGGTGCAGTATACAAAGTAGGTATACAACGTATGTATTTGCTTATCACTGCATCTAAAATTTTTAAATTTTACTCAAAAACATGTATTTTGAAACCCTAAACTATGCACTCGTGTTTACAAGGTACTTTACAACGGTTTCAGTATGTATAATAAGATAGTATCGCAAAGGAAGCTTTCCTCGAGTGATTTTATGTAAATTCTGTGATTTAATTCGATATTCGGTAAATTTATACTAAACTTGAGATTTTGAATTAAGGAGGTTGATAACTTCATTACAACAACTTAATAAACTAGTACAATTTGATGTAGTTAATAATTTATCGCATCACCAATTTTAGTTTCAATTAACGCAATTTTACGAGTAACAAACTTTGCTAATGGAAACCCAAAAACTATAACACCCTGTGTATTTTGCATTTTCCATTTGTTTCAATTATAGGAAATGGTTGAGGAAGAATGCGAAGAGATATCAGAGAGCAAGCGAAGAAGAGAAGAGAAGACAAAATAAGAAGAATACCCCGAATACATACAAATAGAGAAATAAAGAAGCATAGAAAAAGTACAAGGAGAGAAAAGAGAAATGGCTAAAGACATTATGAACGAAATAAAGATAATTGTAAAAGAAGTAACGTTAAGATATTCTACTTTGGAATCAATTAACAAAAATAGTCGGCAGGGTGACAGCAAAATACTTGAGATTAGGAGAAAGGAAGAAATACCGAACGAATGGAAATCTGCAAGAGTAGTACCAATCCCAAAAAAAGAAGACATAGAAATATGCCAAAATTACAGAGGAATAACTTTCCTACAGGTAACGTACAAGATTTTATCGACACTCATAAATTTATAACAGAGTGAAAACTGAGATTTAAGACAAAATTGGAGCATATGAGCACGGTTTTAGAGAAGATCGATCAACAGCAGTAGATGCACTACACATAATGAAACAAATAGCAGAAAAAATCACATGAACATAATAAAGAGCTGAATCTGCTGTTTGTCAACTTCCAACGCTGTTGATTCCGTTAAAAGTGGAAAACTATATTATGAAGTGATGCTCGAAATAGTCATAGTACCTAAATGAAATGAGAAAACTGATACAGATTATGATGATGAATGAATCGAGTGTAAAAGTGAAGATTGGGCAATCGAGAACAGAGCAACGATTTCAACGAAAGAATTTGCAAATATTAGCATATGCAGATAATATCGTAATTTTGCCAGATCAAGACAGAAAATGATACAGATTTTCAATTAATTGAAAAGACAGGTAACAGAAATGTGGTTGAAGATTAATGAAAGCAAAACCAAATATATAAATTTCAAGAGAAAAGACGACACAAGGCGGAATGACTTAAAAATGGATCGTTAAAAATTAGCAGAGAAGCAGAGTGCAATATTCCGAATGAAATGGGAAAGTTTGATCACATTTTTAAGTTGGAAAATTTGATTGTTTTACGACCGCTGGAATTGCATTTTTGAAAATGTCAGAAAATTCTGTTTTGACTTAAAAATGATGTATTGATAAAAATTTTCAGGATTTAAGATTTTCACTTCAAATTTTCCATTTCTTCTCGTTAATTTTGAGTTTTTACCTTCTAACAAAATTTGTATCAATTTTAATCTTTTTGTTATAGCTAATATTTTAATATTAGTCTTTTTGAAAATATTTTATTTAGAAAAATACGTATTAAAATACCATGTTGTTTTTCATAAAATTTTCTTTTTGAATTCAAATTTTCGGTTTATGACTGAATGGTTTTACTTTCCGGCCCCCTTAGAGATCTTGGGGAAGGGAAGTATTGTAATCATGCAAAATTTAACATCCTCACTTTTTTGACAAATTTTCATGTTTTGAGATCCCATGAAAGACTAATTTTTAATAGTAGGTACAAGCAAGTTGTAATCTCAAATATATCAATTTTTAAAAGAAGGAAATTAGTTTATTGTTTAATCATAATTAATTCACTGGTTGTGGTGGAGTTAATAGGGTTTAGCGAACGAACGAAGGGAGTCCGACAAACCATAAAAACTACTTTTACTCCGAGTTAAACATGCCATTCTTCTTCAATGTCGAAAATTCTTAAAAATTTTAATGCAGTATTTGACAAATAATAAATTATATTAATTATATTTGCATTTAATAAAGAATGTATCTTGGGTTGTGGGGAAAGAAATAAAACTAGGTTTGTTTTGTTTTTAATATTTGCATTTACAACTAAAATTTGATAACGTTTACACCTGCAGCTGAGATCTTTTGTGGCCGCTCTTTGGTGATGTCCAATTCACGAACAGGAATTGTTTCTAACTTATCTGGATCAGTTACCAAAACCTGAAGTCCAAACATGCGATTTTTGCATTTTCAATTCGTTTGGGAATAACCTGACTGGCTACTGTGTATTTAAGGCGTAACCCTGAACCAGAATTACACTTTCCCTAACACTCCATCCATGAGCTTTTAGCATGGGATATAAAGGATTACCTTTATTATCGGTAATTTTTTTAATCGTGTTTGCAGCATCCTTGACCATGTTGGAAAAAAGTTCGGCGTTAGCTCGAATAATTTTAAAACTCATTGCAGTTTTGGCTACATTAATAGCACTTTCTCTTTCTAGTTCCTCAATCGGACTGGTGAGATTGTCTTGAATGTATCGGCAGGCCTCTTTTCAGACGAGACGATAACCACTGATAATTGAGGTAAGATAAATTTTCTGTCCGTATTCTTTAACAATTTTGCGGCAATGATAACAACATTTGCGGTGCCATCATTAATTTCCTGATCCTGTAATTGGGACAGTTCTACTAAACTTTTGCCGTGGAATGTTCCACTTCTATGAGTCCCAGAATTGTGGCACCATCATTGGTGCCTATAAGATCAAACATTTTATATAAATGTGACTTCGACAAAAATTTCATACATAAAATATGTTAGGCATTCTGGTTGATTGAAATACATAACCATTGTAAAAACAACCGTAGTTTAAGAGGAAGTAAAGACGAGTAGCTCCATCTGTTCAAGTTGTAAAGTCAGGTAGTCAATAATGGTTTCTTCGATAGCTTCTATTACCATTCTGGATACATGAATATTATAAAAAAATAATTTTATTGGAATTTCAGGAATTTCAGAATTTTCAGCATTTATTGGAAAGTATTATATTATTATGTCTGCTTAACATTCATAATCAACAATTACAGGCTTGATTTTTAAGCAATTAAGCCTGTAACCTGATTACGCGCGTCCGCCGCACCTGATAATTTTGTTAAAATAGTAGGATAAACTTATAACAAAAATTTCGAATCGTTACAATAAATTTTCTAAGTCAAATATTCTTTGAAAAGATATTTGTAGGTCGGGGTATAAAGCAAAAGATTGAAACCATAAATCAACGGACGAATTTATGTTTTACAAACGTATAGTAATTGAAATATCTTTAAGGAAAGAAAGTCTCCTAAATTATTTTAATACACGTATAATGAACCATGCTGTGGACAAAATAGATTCAGAAAGGTTGACGTAGCGTATATCGATTGTTTCCATCATCAGCAGAAAAACCATTGTCCCAGAGGAGTTCAATCCGCACGTCAATTCGCGTAGATACTTATTATAACTTTAAATAGGACGTAGGGACACTTATATTGAGATCTATAAAATCGTGCCTCGTGTCGATATAAAAACAGACACGTGCAGTAGTCAAACCGTGAGAATGAATGCATTTTGTATTGTTATCGGTCGGCATGTGCCAACAGGCAACCATATGTTTAACCATTTTACATGGGAGGTATAGGGATTTCGCAATTTTATAAGTCGACCAAAACCGCACAAAAACTTAAAAGAATGAACCTTTTTGATTCCAGACTGGAACAAAAAATTGTTATTCCAATGCACGTGTGTTGAAATACCCTCGATACATTCTGCATAAATAGAGACAAAAGTGTTGTTATTACACTTCTTTCACTATCCAATCAGGATACACCAAATTTGATGTCTCTATTTTTCAAATAATGAGATCCAATTAAAAGACTTAAATCAATCACGTAGTGGGAAGATTTCTCCCCACGACGAATTTTTGGGTCCAGAAATCATATAAAAGACGCTCCCGCGTACATTTTTGGGATAGATCCTTCAGAATTTCAGTACCGTTCTCACGTATGTTTGCACTAAGTGTTATCGCTTTAAAGCGGAAGTGAATTTGGAATTTCGCAATTAATCGAGATTTCCTTTAAATCAATAACCATTCAGTTGTGCTTAAACGTTGTGTCGTCATACACAGGTATAATTATCGAACTATTGTCAATTATCGAACTTTTATTACGAATTATTTGCATCTTTATTTGAATAATACCGAGAGTATTCAAATCAATTATCGAACTTTTATTACGAATTATTTGCATCTTTAAATAATACCGAGTGTATTCAAATCAATTATCGAACCTTTATTACGAATTATTTTCATCTTTAAATAATACCAAGTGTACTCAAGTCAATGATCGAACTTTCATTCCGGATTCTTTGTTTATTTCGAGTTTAGTTTAAATAAAGTAGTGAACCTTAATTCAAGTAACTTATTAATTCTCGATACGCTTTCTTCCAAAGCTGCTAAATAACTAGTGAATTTTATCCTGACGATTGCACCTTTTAACCACGTTGCGTTTTCACGGTCAATCTTAAGACAGGTGTTGCATTGCGGAAACATTTTTGCATTCAAGCAGTTTTTTTTATCGGTAACCACATTTGCGTTATCGTACCTATACAGTGCCGGCTCTAAATAATTTCAGTTTCGCGAATAATTATTTTAGTACTTTATTTCGAACGTAGTCCCTTGTTTATCGGGAAACGGAGTGCATAAACCCAGTGGCGTACCTAGACCACTTGGGGCCCGGGGCGGATTTATTTTGTAGGCCCCCCCTCACCCTCAAAAAAGGTCATTTATCACTTTTTAATGTGGCTAGCCTTTTTTTTGCCTTAATCTAACCGTCTTCCATAAGCTATTGCCCTGTGCAGAGAAATAATAGATAGAATAAAGGAACAAAATCGTGCAGTCCGAGGTCATCAATTATCATTACTGTTAAAAACGTTAAACTGATAAAAAGTTTTATCGTAAGAGCCCGAATTCGAACAATTGAATCTACGACGTTCAGCACGACGCAACGCAGCTCCGAAACCGACGCTCTCTGAACGACTGAGCCACGAACGAGCTCGCCCACTTGAGAAACATGGAATTATTTATTTTTGGGTGGGTCCCCCTTAATAAAGGGGCCCGGGGCGGACCGCCCCCACCGCCCCCCCCCTAGGTACGCCACTGCATAAACCCCTCTGTCATTCCATACACCCCAACATTTCGATTTGAAGAGGTTTTGGATTTTGATAATCACACCGACTTACTGGTATGGTCCACGGCATTTTATTCAACCCAATTCCGTATTGCGAGGACGACGCTACCACAGTTAGCCCGATTCTCACTCCTGGAGGACCGTTCCAGCGACCTTGTCTGAAGGCCGAACACCAGCAGTAGGATTACGTAAGAAACCTTTGTTTATTTTTAAGATTTTTGACGACCAGTGGTCACACGAACCATCATTTATATTAACGAATTTTCAATTCAAACCGTGAAGTCGATCGCAATCTTTTGTACTTCTTTAGTTTGTAGTCTATTATTAGTGCCTAAAAGTAACTTAATTTTTACTACGCCCTTCAGGCGCTTATATTTACAACAGTGATTTAACGTAATATTTTAGATTTAGCCTTGCAGCCAAAGTTTATTTTCCCCGTTGATGGGAATTTTGGTGATCAATTGCATTGATTAATTCTTTTAATCAACTTTGTGAATCATATTTTCAGACGTTATATATGTTGCACTTGAGTAACCATTTTTGTGGAGTGTAGTATTCAATACACACCCCTTTTACGTATGAACTTTCTTGTTCATACCCTACGAATTTACAGCTCTCGTTCTTGTGTCAGTATTCATTTTACGAATATTAATTTTGTGACGGTAACTACATTGAAAGGTTCCGTCAATTGTACATATTTATTTTTATATTGCGATACATGTAAATTTGATAGTATCTTGTATATATTTTGTCACCACCCCCCTGCTGATATTATTCTATTCATTATATTTTTGTTATTTCCCAACTGTGTGTTTTATTATTATTGTGTCAGTGTTTATTTAGCTATTTTCACCAAAGGAAAGTTCGCCTCCTGTAAAGGTAAGGTCATTGGAGGAGGCTTTTCCGGAGTGAGAATTCACAGTAAGATCATCAAGTTGTCGCGTACCAGCTTAGAAGGTGTGATAATCAGTCCCCTTCAAAAAGATTCAGGTCTTCGTACGCGTGGCGCCCATTTAAACTCCCTCGTGTATATTATCCCCACCGATTTAGACATACTTCCCCCCCCCCCGTGTAAATTATTCACACCGATTTTGACCATTTTTAAAATCGCGATCGAGGATTGCCCGGTCGTCGATTGGAGACACACGACTCGCGACGTTCCGTCACACGACCCTTTTGACTCCTTTTCACCACCCACCCCTTCGCGACTTTGAGCTAGTCACCTTTATTTTATATCTGTTGAGAAGGTGTCGTGGAAGCGAAACGTGTTGTAACAAGCCTCATTCACATTCACTTAACGTACGTAGCGGAGTTAAGTTATAGAGGAAAACTTAATTTTCCATTCTCTCCACTGACGAGCATGAATGGATTAACGAAATTTCAGCGAGCATTGAATAACTGAATTAATGAGATTTGTTTAAATTTACTAGTAAGGTTATAAGATTACTTATACTTACATATCATTATAAAACGTTAGTGAAATACATATAATTAATAAAATTTACTCTCGTTAGGATGCCACATTAGATTTTTACATATTTACTGCGATTTAATTACAATTTATTAATCTATAAATTATTAGATAGAAAACAGTACTAATATTACATTGAAATTTAAAAATTCATAAGCTAAACACACAATCAAATTCAAAGTTTCATAAGTTTTCAGCATGCACTTATTGGAAACATCTGAATAAGGCAAGAAATTTTATAAAAAATTTAAATTTAAACAAATATTTATACTATACTTGCATTGTTGAACAAAAGAATAAGAGAGATTCGGCATTTTAAGAGCGAACAAATAAATTTGATGTAAGAAATACTCTTTAATATTTCATATTGTTCAATATTCAATAACTTTCAAATTGATCTGCTGAAGCAAATTTATTTTCAAGTATAAATTTAGCTGAAAACCTTTCGCTTCCAATCTTTGTTTATTGTTAATAAATTTGTTACGTTCTGTTTTTGTTTATACTATTATACCCTCAAGACGTTTATTATTGTAAATCGTGGTTACCATGAAATTAATGTGGAAGCATCAGTCTTCGTGACCATGCAAGAAAACGATTAAATTAGTTTTCATATTAATCGATTTCGGAATTACATTAAAATTACTTCTTAGCCCTTATTGTTTACAGTACGCAAAAAGTAAAACTGGCGAAAAGGATTGCACTTTTAAGGATTGCAAATTACGTTGCGGTATTTGAAAAAAAAAATAAAAAAATTAATAAAGCTGTAATAAAGTTCATTCAGGTTCGATTTTAATAGGGTGGGAACTTATATTATAAGAAATGAAGACAAAGGAGAATGAAAATCCATAGAAATTTAAGAAAGGCCAGAATTACGTAATAGGTATACCCGCTGTAATAATATTGAAAAAAACAGATAAATCGATTGCGGAAAGGGGTAATAAGACTCCGTAATTACCAAAATTGTATATTTTATCCTTTTATTCTCAGCCATTCTAACTTTATATAGTCAAGCTCAATTAGTCAAAGTTAAACAGAATTAAAACTCTGGGAAAATTTTACTTTTTGAAACAAGTAAATTTAAAATCGTAATATCAGCTATCGCCGAGATAAAGGGTTTTGTTTAAAATTTTCAAGTTTAATATTTAGGAAATCAATAGAAACATTAAGATGTAGTTTGCGGTGAGTTTCGTAGGACCAACATCGACTTATTTTTTAAAATAATAATAACTAGCAGAACTTACTGCGGTTTCATACAGAGGTAATACTATTTTGTCTAAGAAGGAGGTTTTTCGTGTTCATTACATAAAAGGCTTAACGGATTAATTTAAAATTTTGAAATTATATTTATAACATTGTGGTTAAAGCAATTCATATTTTTTATTCATTTATTAGCAGTACAATTTTTTTAAGCATCCAGAAAAATTGGTCTTGTTCATTTTTACACAACATTAATTTAAAAAATCATTTTGAAATAATATTTTTGAATCTATTGGGAAGGGCATGCGCCGTTTTATAATAATAATTTTTTTTTGAAACTTTTGCTCTTCTCAAGCAAAGTTTTCAAAGTAAAACTTTTATAGCGGCGCGCGCGACGGTTAATTTTAGTTGATACGGTTTTGACATATCTGAGGGACGATCTAAGCGTTTCTTACAGATAGAGACTTTCTTTGAAGTCAGTAAAATACGGCATATAAATTTCCACAAAATAAATCAAGTTTATAGATAAAAGAAGCGTAAAATTGTTGCCTACTGAAAAATAAAAGCTCCTGAAGGGAAAACCCCCGTGAGAGATTATTTTGTTTCTGTTTGCTGAAAAGTCTGTTATACACAATTTAATTAAAACATTACTTCAAATTAAGAATAATATCCTGACATTTAATAATATTCAATAAAGGTTCCATAGCTTATACACATCTTAAGCTACCGTAATAACACTTCCATTTGAAATTTATTCATCATTAAATTAATAATATGTATAATCTTTGTGGAATAGCTCGCTTAACTCGTATACAACTTATAATAGTGTATTAAATTTGGCGATACAACGCAAAAAACAATAAGGATAACATTAATTTTTGCTAAATTAAAAGGGACAGGAATTTTAAACCTACGAGGTTGGTTCAATTAAACAGTAAAAGTTACGTGTTAGTGTCGGATTGGTTGCCTACTTTTATTGTTTAACAATGTTTTAATAATAATTAACTTTTTAAAATTTGTCGAATTATCCTCCCAATTATCGTAAAGAATGCTGAATGCATGTTCCTGAAAAACTCATTAAATCGTAATGGTCATTAACTGAGAAAATTGAAAGTCGTCGCATTTTAATTTAAAATGGCGTTTCTGTTCCATTTTATTATAAATACACATTGTCAACGTTGGGTTTAATTAAAATTTATTAAAATTTAAGCAAAATATATCAAATTAAATTAAGAAATTGTGAAATGTTGACACTTTTTCAGCAAACTTGACGTGTATCTAAAAAGTGTGAGATGCTTTTAATATACACAATGCTTTGAAAGTAAATAAGCTGTGTCAACATAAATGTCATCGACTAAACTGCCTTTGGCACGAGCAAATAATTATTAATAATTAACGTTACAATAATAAAATATTGAAAACCTGTCGAACGGCTAAACTTACTTATTTACGCTACTCCCCATATAAAAATATTTTTTAATAGTATTTGATTATAAATTCAGATTAACTCATTAATATTTACATAAATGCATTAATTTAAATGCATTATAGTAAATAAAATTTTATAATTCTATTTATCTAAAGTAAAGTCACTTCTAAGTGTTCTCACGTATAAAAAACGTTAATTGATTGATCAATAATCATTTTAAAATTTCCATTAGATTAGGGATTGTGGAGACCACTTTCAGAAGAGCTTATTAAACGTGATGGATCAATAAATTTTTTATATGCTGATAAATCACAAAGCACTTGAAGAACCGAAAGAAAAGATGCGCTCAGATTTATATGTAGCTATGAAAATTTTAAAATTATTTTTAAACGTAAGTGGCTAGGAAATTCGTTCATGTTCATGAGTGGTAGAGGTAGACGATGTTTTATCAGGATAACCTCAGTTTTATGTTTTAATTAAAATTTTTATTTAAAAATAATTGCAAGCATATTTTACGAGTTACGCAATGAAAGCAATAAGAAACGGGAATTGTATTTAGGATGCTCAGCTTCTGGTATTTAGTGTGCAGAAATTATTAGTGTGTTAAATGTTTTGAATAAACTAAACATTTATTTTTTAAATTTTTTGGCTAGCGTTGAGGATATAAATTACAATTTTTTTTGTTAAAAAATGTATGACTCTATTAAGCATAACAAATTCACGAGAACATTTAAATAATTTATTAAGAAAGTAAACGCTGTTTCTGTGCTTAAATGGTGTTACTCGATGTTCTTACTTGACTGAAATCTCGCTAAATTCTGTCACAAACAGCAAAGTCACCATTAATTACTCCGAACGAATCGATATTTTCTCACAAGAGTTCAGTTCTCCAAAAGTGCAAAAAAAATAATTAAGCATTACAAAGTGATGTCTGCTAAAATATTGAACAATCTTACGAATCAAACATAAGGTGAAGTTGATAAATGGTTTTCCACACGATTTACCATCAGAACAAGGTCAAAACATTAGAAATTTGCAACTTTTTGCTATCTTTGCTTGGCTCTCGCAATTCATATCCAAAAAAATTTGAATGTAATGCCAATAGGAACAATTTGATTTTTAGCAGCCAAGATCTAATAAAACGAGTTCATACGTTTTCTATTTCAGCTTCAAATAAAATCAAACCCCAAATTATTATGAAGCTTTTTGGTAAAACTCACGTATTTTATTTCCTGGTGTGGATTCAATGACAGCGTACGAATGTACTAATTATTGGTTTCATATATTAATTTACATATTTATGTATTTAAATTTAGAAGCAGGTTCAAATTATTCCCGCTAAATCAATATTGGTTTAAGTTTTTGTAAATAATGGATAAAAATAAATTCGATGGATGAAATTAATAAATAGAATTTTATAAAAAATAAACACAATATTGTACAGTCAATTTTATCAGAAGCTATTAATTTTTTACGGTAATAAAAGAAAAACAATTTCATCGAAATTTATGCTCTTTTAATTGCGTTTAAAACAGTTAAAAAGATACAAAATTAGTAAAGTTTAAATGAAAAAATTCAAAATGACCATTTTTATGAGAAGTTTTATTTGTATAAATTTGTTGATCTTGCGATTTAGAAAATTTTGTCATAATCGAACAGATGATTTAAACCCATTGAAGATTGGGTAAACAGAGGCTTAAAACTTTGAAATTTAAAATAATATTTAGGATCTCTTCAATATTTATATTTTTAATTAAAATTTTGGAATATGAGTTTTGGAAGCCTAAAGCAGTAGCCATAATAATTGTCATATGAATAATATGCCTATGGGTGAACCATCAAAAACTATGGTTTATATACTAACTAATAATAATTATTATAATAATAGCTTAAGGCTATTGCCTTGTGAATCATTAGAGGACTAAAATATTTGAAAATTTTAAGTAAAAATATAAATATTGAACATGTAATCAGCAAGTAACCTTTTAGCTGTAATATATTAAACAATACAGTTTGATTTTCAATCGTCTAACCCGATTTAAAAAAACAATCCTTATTAATTTGTTGGAAATATCCCATTAGTTTTTCCTCATAATTATATAATACTGTTTCCTTTTTATTTGTCATTTGATGTAGTTACCCATTAAGACCCACTACTTAACGTGAGTTCTGTAATACAACAAAAGTAATTTGGGAAGGGAATAAACTAAAAATTTTTCGATTGCACCAATTTTAGTTCACATATCGACTGAAAATCGTGTCAAATATGGCAAATTTTCCGGAAATCTCATAGTCGTAATTAGTTGTTTTCTATGCATCCTATACCCAAAATGAAACTACATAAAATTATGAATGAATGCTAAAAAAATATTGCTCTCACCTCTATAGTTTCCGGTATAAGACTTTAATTTATTTCTTTTCGATTTCTGCCCAAAATAATACAATTTTCAGATTTTGATCTGGAAAGTTTTTCTTCTCATCTGACGCAACAGTAGTTTGAAGATGAGTAAATCTTCACTCAATTAGCAGTAAATTCCCTTATTGGAATATAAGTAGTAGTAGAATATAAGTAGGGCTAGAACTACTTTCTAGCTCTAATAGATCCTTAGTTGTAAGCTTTCAAAGTTGAACCTCTTTTAATTATGTCTACCATTTTTATATTTTTGCGAATAGCTGAATTTCAGTGTAGTTGAAATTTGAAATACAAATTGAACACTTTTTCAAGTATTAGAGAATAAAATTCTACGTAAAACTAAAAATAAATAAATATTGTAATCCGAATAGTTGTGAAGATGCATCTTTCTAAAGAATATTAATTTTCAGTATATTTTTCCTGAAAAATTTAGTTTTTTAAAAATATTTTGTTTCCTGGGAATCTTATGAATAAAAATTATGAAAGAAAATTGTAAAGAACTCAAATCTGTGCAATCTACTCCCATCGAGAGTTGCGCCAAAGAAGAGGAAATTTCTAAAAATTGAAACCCTAAAATTATCCTTCAAAAAAGGGTAAAAAATGATCAACTTTGGAAGGTCATAGCTCTTCGGAACACTTTTACGCAGATCAACAGGAAGGCATAAGTCTACATCAAAATCTGAAACTAAGTTATTTTGAACGGAAAATGAAGGAAATCGTTTATAAACGATTTTACACAATAAAATAAAATTCAAAACAAGTAGTGAAAGTTTTTAAATTTATGCCCGGAATTTTACTTTATTTAATTTTGCTATTACCTATTTTAGACATAGGATGCATTTGAAACGACGAATCCATAACTTTGTGAATTTTAAGACCTTCGACAAATTTTCGCCAGTTCCGGTCTGAGCCTAATGTTGAAAACTTAGGTATTGTTTTACGATGTTAAACTAAATGGCTTAAACAAAGAAAATCGCATTTCCCAGTTATCTCTTATTATTTTTCTTATTATTTTTAAATCTATAGTTTGTTAATCTTAATTTCTATTGAAAACAGGATGCAACGAAGGCAAAACATTGTTGCAAGTTTGTAAAAACTCCGGGCGTACTGAAATTTGGCAGACCTGTGTATTTGAGTGTTCTAATGAACTCGTCAAAATTTCCCTAACATTGCTGGTGGCCTTCTTCCCCAATTTAGGATTTTAGCCCTCAACATGGCTTTTTGCCTATAACTCGCTTAATAACTTAAAATTTCTAATAGCAATAGAAATTTCAGAAGTAAAATAATCGAGAATTTTCTACTATTTAATTTTGGTCTAATGATCATTAATCACTTTCAGTAAACAAATCCGCGTTGAAGGAACTAAAATCTCCAATTGGGGGAGAAACCTACAGGAGATTTTAGGGGATTTTGGAGGGGGGTTCATTAGGACACTAATATACACATTTCTGCTAAATTTCAACTGGCCTGGATTTTTTGGAAGCTAACAATGTGTTCTGCCTGGACTAATTTCCGCAAATAAGTAAAAATAAAAAAATACATCCATGCTATGCTTTCCATAATAAATTTTGTACAGCTTCGCGTGCGTACATACGTTTTTTATGGTTTTACCCCCGCAATCTTCTTTGAAATTTCGTTCGTATAAATTCCTCACGTGGCATCCATGATTACACTCAAGAACATGAGCTTATCTGATTTTTCTGCATTTTTAGAACGCAACCTTTGAGTCTTATCTTCATTAACTTTAAATTTATTACTTGAGAACTAATTTTTAGTATCCTGCAGTACCCTCCTTAAATCGTTCGTGTAAATAATAAATAAAACCGGTCCTAAAATTATCCCCGTAAACGCCATAGTTTACTATTCCTTCGTTCGATATATTATCTGCTTATTCCACGTTTACTTTTCCTTAAATATGAAATCAGCAACTGCAGAATCAGACCTTCATTTATACCATAGTTATAAAATTTTCTTATCAGGACACTGCTAGAAACAAGATCCAAACGTTCGAAAGTTCTCACAATATTATTCAAAGTCATATTATTCTTATTTTATTGTATCTTTTTTCAGCATTGGGAACAACCATTTCTTCATCGATTTCGTCACATTTTTAATAAAGGACACCGTGGTCTTGCTAGAAACATATTGAGCTGCATTTAGAACTTCAAAATTAATGTTTCAAATGCTACTTCTTTAGCTACATCATGATCCAGAAATCAGATGAAATAGACATTTCTAATTTTGTTACATCAATTATTGTAAATGCTAATTTAGTCTTAAATTTTAAGATTGCGAATGCAGCTTCACATAATTTCATTTTAAGTAATTAATGGTTTGTTTGAGTTAGTTTTTTACTGTGGGCTAATATTACCAGAAGACATAATAGGAATTGTTAGAGTATATTCAAATATAAACATACGTAGGAATGTACAGTTGAAATCGCCTAACCTGGAACTCATCGACACCAAGTTAAAATGCCTTTAACCCAAGCCCCAGGTTAGAAGATTACAACTGTATGTTTATAATACCGATGCTGACAGAATTGAGCTAACCAACGGCAATAAGAAAATCAATAATGTTATTTGTTTTGATCGTCTACTGCAAGTAAGGCTTTAAGACCACAGCAGCTTGGCGATAACAAACTTAATAAAATATAATTTAATTAAGAGATTAACCGTTTTAAAACATATATTCAAATTTTCTGTAATTTAATGATTCTAATTCGGTGTAACGTTATCTAAGACTGTAATATATTAGACTTATCTATCACGCACACAGTTATAATTTCAGTACTGAAAGTTATCGGCAAGACTCCATATAATCACTATCAGTACATTTCCTTTACCAAATTGCAGATGCTGGTAAGGAAGAGAGTCAATTTAATACGTCACAATGCGGGAACTGTAAACTTAAAAATTTATTCTCCAATTTAATAGCTTTCCAATATTTAGACGTCGTTAAAATCACCTACGTACGATTCAATAATAAAGCTGCGATATTGCAAAATTTTAAGTATGTTAAGCATTGTAACAAACCTAATATCAGCACGTAAATAACAAACTGTTATAGCTTGTAGCCAAAATAAAGCAAAATTAAATAAATTGTTATTGAGAAGTAATAATGGAAATAAAGGCAAATGTGCGGGTAGATGGTCCATTTAGGGTCAAAATGGTTGGGACCATAGTAATTTTTGTAGCGCTATCAACAGACAGCTCTACTTAAGATGTATCAACATCTATGGATCTGTGATTAGGTTAATGCACCGAACGACCATGCAAAACGCTTATGCTAATTCAAGATTAAAACACCGTCTGCTCGTAGCATTAAAATAATAAATACAGTTGGCTATGTGGAGGTTTTATCCCACCAACATTTTCGTACATTTTAAAAATCACAGATTTCTACAAAAAAATTAAAAGTATGCAACCGTAAGTCAAAATTAATTACCGACGTAAGATATTAAAGCAACTTCATTTGTTAATGCTATGCTAAATTAATGTAATGTCGATTCTCGAACCTTTTAGTTTATCGCAAATTCCGTTTAAATAACTAATCTGATTAATTAATTGCCATGTATCGTTTCGAAATGCTTTTTGACCAAGCGCATGATTAATGATTTTTTTGAAATCACCTCTTACAGATTTAGCCTCAAATTTTGGAACCGAGTTACACACCCACATTTGATAATTTAATTAACGAAAAGTTGTTTCTAATGCGTAACGGTGTTTAAAATCATCAAAATCGATAATTAATTTAAAAGTTGATGAGGAAGATGAATAGGATTAAGGGATTACTATAACCATAATTAAATATAATATTTTGGATGGATGTACTACGTATTTACGTAGGCGAAATTTAATTTAAATTTTAACTCAAGTTTAATTTATTTCCATTTTTTATCCTTAACTTGAAATACAGGGTGGATCATAGAGTTTATCAGTATCAGTTTGTAATAATTATAACCTACTATATTTTCCAACCGGTCAGTTCGGGAAGTGGTCACCTTCCGAACTTATGGAACTTCGGAAAATGACCACTTCCCGAACTGAGAATTTTATTATAAGTTACGTTATATCGATTAATAGTATTTCTAATTCTGGCGTGGGTCAGAAACAAAAAAGTACTTGATGAACCTTTTAGGATGGTCAAAGTCGAAGCTTAATTAATATCGCTTTAATATTTACAAAATATCCTATCTATATTTAACATAAATCCTCTAATAAATTGATAAGCTCGTTGCTTCAATCCAAATTAAAATAAACTTTTGCAAAATTGTATCAAAGTATAACCAGTTATTAAAATGTGTCAAGTACGTTAAGATAATAAGAATTTTAATAGAGACATTAATATTATAACTACTTGATAATGTCACCAGTAATCGTATCACAAGCACTTACATTGTAAGTTTTGTAATTATCTGTAAAAAGGCTTAAGTACCTAATTATAACAGGTTTCGATTTGAAAAGCAATTTTCAGTTGCATTTCTGGCAATGTCAGAGGTTGCTAGATTTAAAATCTACAGGTTAATAACACCGGAACGAGAAAACCATTTTCTACAAAAAAGCAAATTTAAAAGCTCAATACTGGAAGCATTCCATTGAAGTAGAACGTATTCAAATGTATCTATCGATTTGCAAAAAATGACTCGTATAACAGCTTCTGAAAGAAGTCGAATAACGCTACTGGAAGTTAAATATACGTGGATATGCATCTACAAGTTTCAGGTGTGCGTAAACTAAATCCTTAATCGTTACTTTAATATTTAAGTTATTCTAGTAGGGAGTGTCCAAAAAGTTTTCATGGTAGCTACCTGTTGCATTTGCGTCAAATAATTATGATAATAATTTGCTCTCGTGTCTATTAATTTCACGTGATAAGAGATCACTCGAATAACCCGTCAACTGCTTGTTCTGAAACCGTTGAAATATGAAAACAGAAAAACTTCGGTCATAAAAACGAAAGTGGTGTCGAAATTGTTTTCTCGTAATACGCGTTCGCAAGTTTACAGGATCGAGAAAATTGGGTATATAAAAGCGGAAATAATTGAGAGCAAATTTTATCAGTAGGGTACACCGGGGCTAGTGGGCCCACTTTTAAGTTTTTTATTTGTTTTAATTTTATTAAAAAGTTTTTTTGATATCCGATTTTGCAGTTTGAAAGTAAAAGTCTTTTTACAAATATCAGAAATAAACTTTATATTAGAGGGCGTTCAAAATGTTTGCGCGGTGTCGCCTTACCTCTGTAGCCGACTAGCCCCGATCTCGCTTACTAATCTGATCTAATTTCGTGAACGATAAGAAATGTCGAAAGAATCCACGTGGCAATCAAATTATGAACTTAAATCGAGGCTCGAACCATAGGTCAAGCACGTAGTGCGAAATCAGGGAAGTATCCAAAACTTTTCCCACTTTTTAAATTTATTAACGTTGATCTTTGCTCCCAATTAAAATAAAAAATCGTTTAATTTTTATCACTTTGTGATAGTAAATTTTATTAAATAATGAATCGAATACTTTTCAAAAAGTTTGCGTGTAATTGAATATGTGTCGAGTAATTTTTATTAGTCAGAACCCGGATATGTAAGCAATTTATATTCTAAGCGAATCTTTAGCAACATGTAAAAAATAAGTAAGGTTTATATCGTGTATTAATAAACATAGTCGACGTGTAATATAATAAGTTACATTAGTTACAATTCTTTGTAAATATTTGCCAAGATTTACCGGGTGTTATAAAATTAGAAGCTTGGGAAATTTATTGAAACTTACAAATAGAGAGGATTTTACTCCTACAATCAAAATTTTGTGATAATTCGAAATGAATCATTCGTATTAATTGTTCGTGTCACTGGATATATAAATTGATGAAGAAAAATGAAATTTTTAGTACAAGATATATCGATATAGAGGTCAATTGCGCTTAAACGGTTTTATTGGTAAATTTACGATAGTGTTTTATAAATGGTCCGCTTTTCAGCTTTTTGGAGAAAAGGGTAAATATTTTTAGTCATAGACTAAAAATTATGGCACATAACCGTAACAGATAAGATTTTGAATGTAGGTTATGTTTGTATGGTACCTTCATAGGCGCAGTAAAAATATTAAAAAATGTTGACGTCTTATTATTATGAAAGTAAACTTATAGATAAAGTAGATAGTTATTTGCTTTAATAAAAATATAATTGTGTAATTTATATACATACTACATAGGTAGGTACTATATACCTATACTTTAGATATATAATTTGTATCTCGAAAAAGTTTCAGTAAAATACTTTGTACCTAATCTAAATTGAGTGGGTGTAATTTTTACAAAGTTTATCAAATTACCTGGATACTTTTATAACCTCGAGTATGAATATTGAATTGAGAAGAGAAATCAAAACACTCAGTATATGAGGCCATCTCAAAGGCAATTTCTATTTTACCCTATGTAAATGTTGTTACAGTAACACGGAGAAACCTTTTTCCCGGTCATTTCAACTCAAATTTTGTCTCTGTTTTGTAAAATTATTAATTATTAAGTAAATATAAATTTAAGGAATAAAATTGAATTAAAATTAATTTGCATTTCTTTACAATCCCGTTATTCCTCATTCAATACGTTCAGCTGTGATTTTGATATTTTCAACATTTCTATATTTAATTTTAAGTCGAAGTTGTTTAAAGCCAATTTTCTATCTTCTATCGATTTATTGATGCGAATAAATTTGGTTAAACTAACCATTTGATTCGAGGATAGTGCGTCTGTTTCTAATGCGGTACAGGGTTCGATTCCGTGTGGAATAAGAACTTGATTCCCGGAGGTCTAATCCGCATAATAAAACCTACTACTTATGGTTTTATTCCAGGCGAAGTGCAAAACTGTAGGTTCCCACTACAAACTTCACCAACTTCCTGGAACGAGACTGCGTTTAAAGAAGAAATCATTACTGAAATTAAACATGACTGCAAAATTGTGAACATGCTTTCGTATGTGAAGAGAAATTTCTCTCAGCTTTGACATACATTATATTCAGTCGACCAGTAATCTTCGGAGCATTTAGGGTTGTAATTCACAATTTATTTTTCGAGACGTTTTCCTCAATGATGCCCTGGAATTGAGGATTCATTGTTTTAAACTTACAATCTATACATATAAAAATGGATGTATGTGTGTATGTATGTTCCCTATAGACTCTTAAACCGTTTGACCGATCGGAACCAAATTTGAAACAGTTATTATGTAGGTCCCTGCGCATGTTTTTGTATTGAAATAGTGCAAAAATTTGCAAAGGAAAGGAAAGTTGATTTTGAGTAGCCTGCCTTCCTTTAAGGAATCTCGATAATCCATTCATGCGCGTCCCATAGGGACGCGCATGAATGGATTATCGAGATTCCTTAAAGGAAGGCAGGCTACTCAAAATCAACTTAAAAAACAATAATGAATGCTGTCAAACTGTCAACCAATGCAAATACGCGTGCACGTGCTTTACGTTTCTATTTGACCAATAATACCAAATTACACGTATGCCTGCGAGTATAATATATTATTATTCATATTTTATAAATATAAGGGGTGGAAAGGGGGGTCAAAATTAATTTTCTTTTAACCCTACAGTAGGCGCGCATACTTTACCTACGAGTTTAGTCGCGCGGATTACGATTGTAATCCACTTTAGTTTTTTAGCTTGCAATAATTTGGACTTTTATTTTTTTAAACTAGACAAATGATATGATTCATTAGGCCTTTTTTAAACATATTTTGTAAAAATTTTCAGAAATATTGATGTGAAAGTAATCGGTTACGTTAAAAGAAACGAGGTTGTAACGGTATGAAATTTGCCGCCGAATTCTTTGGGTTTTTGGAACCAGTGACCGTTGGTACGAGCGAAAAATGCGCAGGAGTAGGTACGCGGGGGACTTGACTTGATACGTTTGCTCGAGTAAGTCGTGGTTTTGTGTGTGCTGTGCGAAAATTTTGTTGAAGGCGGATTTTGAAGAAGAATTGGTTAGTTGTTACCATCCAGTGGCGAGCTGGGATTATCTTCTCGAATCCGTATGTCGAGAAACTCAATTTTTTTTTTGGAATTACTTTATCGGAGTTCTCTTCAGCCTTTATGGGATTAGAAGCTAAACAAATTTTGCATAGGCCGCAAATCAACGAAATTTAGGTATCGTATCATTTTTAGTTAGTTATTTATGATAATAATTATTAATTATTTGGTTGATTTACTTATCATAATTTGTAAATTTTGTATAAATATTCCGTCGATTTTGGGTGATAATCAAACATATGGTTTGATAACATTTTGTAGTACGCCATTATTTTTGCTCAGTTTGTGGAACTGCGCGTAAGATATCTGCGTTTCTGTGCGCGTACAATTATTATTTTGAGTTTATAAAATTTCTTCGTTGTTCAAAATTTTCCGTATGCCCTGAACTCATTGCTGGTTTTTGTTTAAATAATTATCTTTCCAAGCTAGCCGGCAAGATTTACAACGATAGCTCGTGTTTTCTCGATTTTCCTTTGGATCGAGCTATCTATTCTTTCATAACGACGTCTGGTACTTTTGAACGAAATCGAGTGGCGCCTTCTCCATCTTTTTTTCCTCCGTCGTTTTATTTAACACCAGTTGGATAGAAATTAATTCAACATCAAGTATCAACGCTACAATTCGTGAGGAATTTTAACTTTAACTCACACATTTTAAGCGTTACCAGTGGCGCAAATAACCACCGAATTATTCCCGTGGCAAGTGGAAATATTCATCGTGGCAAGGTATGCGATTTGAACGTGTAGTTAAATAGGTACATATTTAGAACAAATTTAGAACAATTATATAGACTAATTGTAGTCCAGTCCTGTTTCAACACAAATAATGGTGAGTTCAGGGAAAATATTTAACGTAATTTATTTTAACGTATTTTAATTTAAGAAAGTTAAATGTACGTAACCACCTATAGGCGTTCGTGCTACATTTAAGGCGCCGTAATTTAATTTAACGTCAGGAAATATTGGTCAACTTCTTAAATGATTGTATCTGCGCATGAGCGTGATATTTAAAATAAAAAATATAACCTATCTATCCTAAGAAGTTGAATTAAAATTATAAATTGATATTTTGTGAAGTAGTTAACTTGTTTGGTATTTGCAATGAATGATACAGTATTGATCGTTTAATTCAAGTTGTTGTGAACAGCTGATGTTTAGGCGGCCATGACACTTTTTGCACTTTTAAATGACTACCATGAACCGGGCCAATTTCTTAGCGCAAAATTAAATAGAATTAAATAGAAATAAATTAAATTACGTCAAGCATGAATTGACCATAACACTTAATACACACAACTTTCAATAGTCAAAAACTACTGAAACTAGGGTTGGTAAATTATCAACAGGTACCCCAAAATTTAACCCGATGTAATGCGATCTGCTACGAACTACCACGGTTAGAAGAAGCGTGGATTACGATTGTAATCCGCGCGACTACTGGAGGGTTAAATAATCCTTACGTAAGATGTGTGGGGGGGGGGGGTTGCCACAATCTTACGTACCCTTACGTGGCGGGGGAGGGGGTTCAAAATTACAAAAATCATCCTTACGTAATTAATGGACGGCCCCAAACATAATAGAACATTTTTAGTTGTAGTCTTTTATATTCTTCATCTTTCTCCAAGTTGTTCGAATCATTTTGTTTTATTTTGCAACTCTGAATTGCAGTTTATCTGATCGAAAAATTTCGATAAAGGTAATTCGCAAAAGTAAGTGAAGATAAAACTAAGTCACGATAAGATAAAAAATCGACGAGTAACTGTGAGAAAATTTGATGCAGCCTGTATATTTTACTTTAAGAAGAAAAATACGAGAAAGTATTGACTTTGTAAAATTCCTCTACTTTGTTGGTTGAGCTAGCTTAAAGCTAGCTTATAATAAATAATACAAGCTTATTGCTTTCCATATTGCTAGCTATAAACGTTTCCATCAAATTTTATAGCAATTTCTGCAAAATTCATCGACATATTGATCTTCAATGTCGGAAACTTGACAGTGCATTTTTGATGTATTTTGTCATTCTTTGCTTCCATAGGAAGCAAAATTGAAATCTTGCTCTACTACTTTTTAAAAAACTGATGAAATTTATAATAAAACAAGAAAAAAATTATAATATTACATTAATTGAATAGTTTATTGATTCTGATTAAACAAACTATTATGGCCTCAATTTACATAATTATTTATTTAATCAGTCACAGCATTCACTGCTTCCAAAATTTCATTTTGTATAACTGCTAATTATTGTATTAGCTTTTCCGTTTATTGTTATTTTCTTTTAGAAAAGCACGTCTTATTAGACCTAAGATCGTCATGTTGGGCAATTATGGTAACCACTAGAATATTGATAAACTATTAAATTAAAAATTCAGTTAATTAGCTCGATATTTTGATTGATAATCGTGTTGATGAAATATTTTGTTACAATTAGGTTCCAAAATTGTTTACTATACAAACTTTTAGTTCAACAGTGATCTAGAGATAACCCCAAAAATTTGAATAATGAGCTTGTTTCATACATTTTGAATAAATTAATTATCGTAATACGACTCATCATTTTTTTTTAACTTTTGATTTCCAAGAAACATGCATAAAATTTAATATAAAACAGGCAAAGAGATTTTCACTAAATTAACTAACATACAAGCTATTTATACTTTACTTAGTATGTAATCTCTTCAATCAAAGTCTAACGTAATAAAATGTTCATTTTTATATAGCTTAAGTCGTTAGGGAAACCAGATATTCTTTCTTAATTTTTTGTTTTACTAAATTGATCACAACTTCACAACAAAAGAAAATGAAGAATATCAAGATAACAAAATAAAGGAAAGAACTGCAATACTGTGAAAGTAAGGTTAAAATCCTTCAAATTTGAATCTTGATTAGACAAAACACCACAATTTGCTTTCAACTCATCAGATTTTTTTTTTACTTTTCTTTTCAAAAATTCAACACTTTTATGAATACCACCGATATGATTACATAGAAGTGTATGTAGATGCTAAAAACACTTTAAATGGTTCTATTTGAGAGAAAATACGATAGCTGATGTTCAAAGGGTTCTATTTTTAAATGCAAAATTTAATGTAAATGTTTCATCTGGAACTCTTTAATTTAAAATAAAAATTAAATGTAAATGCATACATCTGCTTTATGTAAGATATACTGCCCCAGCGGCTCGCGAGCCGCCTCCATCATTATGGTCCCACAAATTAATTTTCGCCAAGATCAAAAATTTAAAATCGTCAAACACTATCAGGACGCAGTTTATCGCACAATTTTGATAACGTGGATGATAAACTTAAAACTGTGATCTCCTCTAATGGCAATACAATAAATTATTGTAGTGTTTGCTTAAAGAGATAAATTTATCACATTATATTTTCTAGAGCTTCTTGAAAACTTGTTGTATGCAAAATCATTAGCGCCCACTTATGCTTGCCTCATTGTTTAATTACAATAGTTTTTATCGATACACTCATCAACTACAAATCTATCAAGGTAAACGTTCGCAAAGCAAATTACAAAACCCACTTGTGAAAAATTTTGATAAACTACTCCGAAATTTTATATTTTTTCTATTTTATTTTACAAGATGACTCATCCTCATAAAAAAGTGAATTTTAAATATAAATTTTGTTTTAGTGTGACGGATGATAGTCATCTAGTGTTATATGAAAAATAAGTAATGTCTATATTACACCTTAAGATACCAGTTTGACATTTTTCAGTTGTTTAAATCAGATAAGATATTCTAGCTTAGGCGTGATCTTATTTTAATGAACATATCCTACAGAGTCATGGTACTTGTATGGTAACACCTGGGCAGCAATTATTACATCCATAAAAGTATTTTACATTTTAAGACGATTTTCCAAAAAAAAAGATGAAAACGACTGAAATAATTAGAAATTACTACCATTTCAGGCGACATCCTATTAATTACATAAACAGTGAACATTAATTAGACGAGACCCCCCTGATATACACCTAACTGGAAAAATCTAAAAATATCACCAACTCTAAATTTACCCAACAGAAACGTGTAAACAATGCCGTATTTTCTAAATAATTGTAATTATTAGAACGTGCTATGTGCCTAAAATTTGTCACTGTAATCGTTTACACATTTTCGTCGAGATTAAGATTTCAAGTAATCTATCTTATCGAATGCTAATTTTAAAATTATGTTGAAAAGAAATTGCTAAATTAGCACGTCTGTATAATTTATTAAAATAACGATACATTTTATTCATAGCCTTAAAGAATGTATACTGGAAGAATGAGTCATTGAATCAAGATCCTTGGGGGCAATTATCGATGATTGATTTTACACGAGCGAGTTGTTTTAAAAAATTTTGAAAAAAATTGTAATCAAGTTATTTACTACATTCTCATTATGTCTTTTATCTCTCATAACTTTACATATTAAATGAGGTGGCTTGATGTAAACGCGGGTTGATCATAGAGCAGAATCAGAGTTTCTGTTTGTAGCTGTCACCAAAAAATTAGAAATGTAAAAAATTGATTCATTATGAGAGTACACGTTTTAACAGTAAAACCACAATTAGTTGTGATTTCTCAACATTTTCATAATTTCATTTTCATCATTTCGGCTATAATAAATGTGACTAAGAATTTACAGAAAATTTAATTAGGTGGTATGTTTATAGCAACATTCTTTATAATTACACGGATACCTTTATTTACAAAATAGCTATCAATGTATAGTACAATCGATTTTCTTTGGGTTAATTGTTTTGTTATTATCCAATAACTTATTGTATGGATTCGAAACTGGGTCGACCGCCCGGGAAGTCAACCTTGCAGGAAGTCTCGTGCACGACTAGCCAGGTCGGTTAATTTAATCGTGTTTGTTAAGTTTTACCTTGTTATACCGTAAGAGACACAACTAAGCCAAAAATACATGTTCCATAATAAAGATGGTGCTAGTGTTTGTACGATTTAACACGATTTTAAGATCCCCTTTAATTGCTAGCGCCATCTTCGTTTCGGGACTAGCCATAAGTTGATAAACTTGCAGCATATCCCTTAAATGTTACACCAGGATCCAGCGAGATCAACAGAATGGGGAAATTATTATTTACTTATTTATTTACAATTTAATTAAATGTTTGTAACAGCTTGGTCATTGTGTTGACCCAGTATATGAAATGTGGGATTCAAACCCACAACTACTTACGTATAATTGTTTACGTTTCCTAGATTGTCAGCTCTCTGTTGGGCTTATTCCAGTTAATAGTTTTCTGCAAAATTCAAAAAGGTCACACTAAAGTGGAAAAATAGTCCTTGGTCCTTGTAAACCATATCAAGGAAGGCCAATAAAATTGTTACAACGTGAAGCTAAGAGGTTGGAAAGCTAGCCTATTTAACACTATGGGCTTATCTAACTGAATGCATTTAATCGACATAATTGAAAAACGAGTATGGAGTTAGTAAATCAATAATTAGCTGCAATTCTAAATGAGATCTATTCAAAGCCATTAGATTATTTAAATCTGTCCCGATACGATTTTCCATATGTAACCCTTCGAGACATCTTAAAAGATCAGACTCATCATGTGCAAAATGGTTTAGGATCTTTTGTGAATCAACAGTTCAATTTAAATCCATTTAATCGATGAAATATAAAAAGTATGCATATTTGCAATCTCACGATTCCCATTGTTCAATATCACACGCACCAGCAGACAACCACAGACAGGTCGAGGATTTCAATAAAGAGGATTTCCTTCAAATTTTTGTGTGGGTAGTGTCCAAAGAAACGTACATTAATAATTTAACGAGACTGATTAAATTCATCAATGTGACTTATCCAAGATGAATCGATATCTGCATCCAAGACGAAAATTAGGAAATAACCATGAAGACTTTTCAAATATTAATTTTACTTAAAGATTTTTAAAATGAGAGCCAATCTAAAATTCCACCAGCAAAGATTAGCAAAGATTGATTTTCTCACACTGTAAAAGGAAACCACATAGTCAGTCGTTTGTTTGCCATTGGAAAACAGCCTTTGAGGTTTAGACATTTAGGGGAAAATTTGTGAAAGAAAGTCCCAAAAATCACTAAATCGTGGATCGATTGTCTAAAATCTATCCTAGGTTCAAGATTCGAAGATCAAATAATATTGTCGTAGCTTTTATGGATTTCAGGAAATAGTCTTCCAATTAACTTCAGATTTTTTCAGCTTTGCTCAAAATAATTTAATTTTCAGATTTCTTAGACTTATTCTCTGTAAATCTCCGTATAGAACAACTTTGTAGCCCTAAATGGGTTTAATTTATGTTGATCATTTTTTGAAGGATATTTTTCAGGATTTAAGTTTTTCATAATTTACTCAATTTTGGTGTATCGTACGGCAAAAACTTATGAGTTATGTTTTAAAGTAAATAAAATTCTACGTGAAACTAAAATAAGAACATTGCTGTAGCCCAAATAGTTTTGAAAATATGATTGTTTCAAAAAAGAACTTGTCTTTGCTGCAAATTGCATAAAATAAATCAGAATTAAGTCTTGCACAACTTTCGTTAAGATGAAATTCCTGCAACTGATTTTGATGTTATTTTTTTTGTCAATGTTTTAAATGTTGCTTGCAATTTGATTACAAGAACTATCAGTGAGTGGATATATGTACATACATCTTATCTTCTTCGGAGAGTTCAATATTTTGTTTTGTGTGGATGTCCTTCAAGGGTAGCCTCAATTTTTAATTCATTTCCTTCATTCAGAACCGTATCAATTTTGTTTGCTGTTGTCTTTCTTTTTGTGTGCTGTACCTCAGATTTCGGATTTTGATCAGCACGTGGCAGAATACTTTTGGAGAGATAGTAAATCCTGCTAGTATGGTTGATAGAATTTTACCATCTAGTCCGGCAAAGGTGCTGTTAATACCGATTATCTAATGTTTCATCATCTAATTACCATAATATTCGGGGGGAGGCCACTTCGTCCTCTCCTTCGACCCCCCCTCCGTCTCTGCAACCACAACTTTTTTACAGCTTTGTTTGTACGATTCCCAGGAAACAAATATTTAGAAATAATGAAATGTTGCAATTTTCAGCAAGAATTTCATTAAAATTAAAAATCTTTGGAAAGCTGTATCTTCGAAACTATTGGGGTTAGAATCTTTTATTTTTTTTAGTTTTATCTGAAATTTTATTGCCTACACTTGAAGTTCTGTTCAATTTGAATATCAAATGCGAAATTGACTTATGTGCCAAAACCTAAAAATGCGACAAAGAAGGATAAAAACCGATCAATTTTGAAATCTTATAGCTAGGTACCTAGAAAAGTATTCTATTTTGAAATTTACATAATATTATAATTGGGGTTATTTTACTCATCTGAGAACCTCTTTTGTGTCAGATGAACAGAAGAAAAGTCTACATTAGATAATTGTTTTTAACTTTTTCAGAATTTTATTTAGCGCAATTTTGCTAATATCCATTTTGGGTATGGAATGGCCAATCTATGATTTTTTGTTATGAAGTTATGAACCTTTGACAAATTTTCCCCTTTTTCGTGGGCACGAGACAGATGTCAAAAATCTCCATTTCCCAGTTACTTCTGCACAGAAGTACTTAATGACTGGATTAAATTAAACCGAAGTTGGTACGAGTAGATTAGGAAATTCCATTAATTTTCTTTAAGGTTTTAATGTAAGTAACCGATTACTAGCTTTTAATAATCACAAGTAAAGGCAGTGGTGATGGTTGTGACTTTGTAATTTGAAATATAAGAACTGCTGAAGTAAGAACACAAAATGGTAACTATTCCAACGTTGAATAACCTACAGCTTTAAAACAATTTAATTAAAAATGATCGAATTTTATAGAAGGAGTTTTAAAATTAGTTAATTTAAAAAGGAAACCAAGTTATTCCAAAAACTAATTTTTCTCATTTTCAGAGAAAATTTATCTAGAGCTTAATGAAATGAAAAACTATGAATTCATTTAAAAAGAAATTTCTTAACAGAATTTTAAAACGAGATCAACATAACGAAGAACCAACCAAATATTGATTTTCTAATTTTCAAGAAAATTCTGTCAATGTTTTTCTTGTCGAAAGATTTTCTTTCAATTTGGTTTTCAAATCCTATAGCAATGACGTAATACATTATAAAGAATGTTGTATTTATTGACTCCTTCAGCTTTCAGGATTACTTTAAAAATAAAAAGAAAAACTAAAGATTCGAACCCACATCGTTGGGCGAGCTTAATGACCCCGCTATTAGCACGATAATAATATAAACTATACTTCTGTAATGTTTGTAAATTTTTAAAATTAGCAATTCCACTCCCTGTATTTACTTTTCATGTAGATAATAATTTCAGTGTTCTCACAATGGCTATTTCTTTAGAAGAGAAAATCCTCATCAGCTAGCTGTGCATTCTAGATGCTTTCGATGCATTCCTATTATGTATTATTGTTACAAGTTTATCCCGTAGTAGCCATAAATAAGTAAGTTCAGCATTGTTTACATTGAATATGCATTAATTCTACAATTTATATAAAGTAGCGGTTTCAAATTATGTGATAATTTATTAGGTTGTTGTCGTCACCTTACAATTACTTAATGGAACTTCTGATTTATGGATGTCTCGAGCATTTAGGATTAAAATAAATCCACCAATTTTCATACAAATATTTAAAAAAAACTTAAAACATCTAAATAAACAAGCATTTTAACCATAGGGTATTTATAAAATGTTAAAAAATGTACACATAGTAATTTTGATTTAAAAAATAAACGTAGGATGAAATTTATAGCATATGATACACATTAGTTACGCATAATTAAAAATAAAAAAAAATTATGAAAATAATTTCGATGACTATATACATACATAAAATATATTTACGGTGAGTTCTAAATGAATAAATTATATTTAAATGTAAACTATTTTATATAAATAGCGCTGTAAACAACGTACACCATATAAGTTCCAATGTATTAATTTTATAATTAAAAAATCGTTCAAATCTTCAAGCTTGTAATTTATTTAATATCGATAAATTATACTCACGCCTATTCAAATTTGTATCCACTAAAGTTTAATTATACGAAAACCAAAATTATGCAATTTTAAACGTAGTAATAATCGTAATTCAAAGTAATAGACCAACATGAATGGGTTAGCCATTCAATTTATATGCTGAATGAATGAGTTATTTTATGACTCGGTAAACGCAACAACGAATACCTTTATTAAACAATAAAAAAATTCTTAATGCAAATTTGGTCATTATTCCACAAGAAAAGTTAAAGCTACCGAGATGCTGCCTCCAGGTTACTTCCAAAAGCTTTCCAACTATAGGAAACTGTTCTTGTGTATCTTAGTTTGCAGGTTTCACTCCACCTTCGGGTATCCCGAAATTTGAAAGCAAAACAAGGTTCTACCTCAAGAATCGCACACTTCACTTCATGCTAAATAGTTTACTCAGCAAATTTACTTCATCACTGCTAAAAGTTATTAATATTATGCGTAAATTATTATTTAAGACCTCTTCAAATTTTGTGTCAAACAGGCACAGAAGGAATAGTGGAATTCGCTCCTTTGATGTAAAACATTAAAGGGAAAATGCTTTAGAAAATTATTTCATCCAAAATAATATACCGACAGTATTATACAGTAAAATCCGTTAGATTAAAGTGACCGTTTTAGCTACATTTCTTAGTTTCCCTCCGAGGAAATTTGGAAAGTGAAAATGTCTATCAACACTGTCGGCTAATTAAATTGTTATTTGCCTCAGTAAACTCAATTATAGTTTATTTATTATTCAAAATTGACGGAGGAAATTGAGAAACACATTTTTTTGGTTTACTTCTGTCAACCCTAATCGTGTTCTCAAGTTATTTTTACTTAATCGTATTTTTGGAGGAGAACCATACTGTGGATATGTATTAGGTAAGGTAACGTTACCCTTCCGTATTGATGAAGGTAAAGTTACAAACATTTCTCGCTTTCACACGAATTTATCGTGCACTTTGATATCAGAGGAACTATTTAAAAAAATTTAAATAATTTATAAAATACATTTTCAGGTTTCGCAAATATTAGAAATTATGCTTTGCCAATAATTTTAATGCTCGAATTTAAGTTGCTTTCGATCGCCCCTAACGTAACTCTGTCGACAAATTAAAATAATTATACAAGATGATTCAATAGTGTGAACTTAATCGATTGATTTGTGGTTAAAAATGCGCAAATTATATTTTAATTGTAATTTACTTGTGAAAATTTTCCTGAAAAGTGTTTTTGTGCATTTTTTTAGATTAAACTAAAAATACAGATACGATTCATCGATTTAAATCAAGCAATCAGAAATATTCAAAGAATGTCAATTCAAAAGTTGTGTAACTGTTAAACTTAAAATTACTTTTAACTATACCGAGTGTTCTCTCTTTCAGAAACCTTCTTTTTCGCCAAATCAGTAAATAATGGCGTTGATGGTGGTTTTCTAAATTCACGATCCGGACTTTAATTATAGGGTTTCGTCGGATCTAGGCCCAAGACCGGAATTCTAAAGCACAGAAATAGGTTAATGCGTGATCTGTTAACAATTACGCTTAGGGGAGAGTAATAAAATAATTGGTCCTTTTAAGATGCAGCTCGGATAACGCATAAAGTGTCTGGTGCCCCAAATAAATTAAAAATTTGACACCAGAAAGTGAAATAAAAAATAAAATAATATTGTAAAAGCATACGGGACAAAGAATGATTTTAATTAAAAGTTAATCGACAAAATGTAGGATTTATTACGGGCATAATTTATTCAATGTGGAAGCTGATTGGTAAGACAAGTTTTTAACTCAAAACGCAATTAAAATTTTCAGCTATATCAATCATGCCACCTTCAATAATAATTTAATTTTTTAACAATTCGTTAATTAATTTTCCTTATTTTGTCGTTACAAAAGACGACTGTTTTTAGTATAAAAAAGATATACTTGAACACACAATCGGTGTGGCCAAACTATTAACTTCTATAAATCAAACCTGTCCAGGTAATGTATATGTTTAAATTTTGACATGTATCGATTTTATCTACTTACAGTATGAGACAAAGAATTGTAAGTGCTCTATTTACCCGGTAAAAAATTGTCTAGATTTATTTTCGTTTTATTGCATTTTCCTTCGATATTAATAGACCACCCTGTACATAGTACAAACTGAAATATTAATTAAACTTGACATAGTTTCGATTGTTAGATCAACTATTTACACTGAGGAATCTTTGCCAATATTGGAAATGCAGCAGCATTCTCTATAAAATATTTAAATTTATGGAACCCTTAAACGTCTAACGATTTATTTTTCAAAACTAAATTGCTCGCTGGCCTAAGGCTATTTTAATTTCCTATATGTAAAATTGTCTGTTACGGTTGAAAAACTATTCAGCTTCCATCACTTTATTTACTTTTTGTCAAATTAAATTTGTTCCAAACGTACAAAGGTTATCGCATTGAAAATTACGTCAATTATCGTGCATTCATTGAATTGAAATATTTTATGCAAGCATCAAAAGCGTCCAATCAAGAATATAACGAGCGTTCTGTTCAAATCTGTGTTAATTATTACGATATCTTATCAAGCTAACATCGATATTTTGAAACTAATTTAAATATTGCGATAATATCTAATATAACCAAATCCAAACGTTAAGAATGTCTGGGGGTTGGATTACAAATATTTCCTTTTACAGCTAAACGCGGAAGTCCAATAAATCAAACGGCACGTTCCATCAGTGTTGCATTATTTTTAAATTTAACGTATAAACAAAACATTACATCAAAAAGTCGTTACCAGATTCAAAATAGATTTAAACCTCGTATAAATATAAATGGGATTATTTACTCGAGTTTCTGGTCAAAATTCTTCATAATTTTTTTTAATATTAAAGGTTAGATCACGATCTAAAAATAGCCAAATCGATACTCGAAGTTGTCTATTGGAAAAGAATCTAAATAAAACTAACCTAATTTCGGCCCAATCCAATATTTTCCGGGTCCAGAATAAATTGGTGGTGGTGGTTTGGACGTCGGTGTGTAAATATGCGGGGGTGGTGTATGAGGAAGAGGAAGTGTATTTGAACCCGCATTTTTGCATGGCTTAAAACAAGCTTCATTTTGACAGCCACAATAAACACAAGCATAAGGGGAATAATAAGTCCATCCGTTGCACCCTACCGAAGGGTTAGAATAAGTGTAATGAACCACCCCATCTTTGGTTACGTAAGAATATCGCTTCCTCCTGTCTATGTCTTTACGTCCTTCAATAATAATCCTACTCTTTAACGATAACTTTTGTCTTTCAAAATCACTCAAGTTGCGATCGTGGTGGTGTCGAATTTTAGGATTTTCATCCAATTTAGAAACTTTTTGAATATCAAATAGATTTTCATTCTTTTGTCGTGCGAAATGATTGGCCAATCTTTTGTTAATCGATCGCTTATACCGTCTTTGTTCGTCATTCTCATAATGCAAAGCGTCACTTTTCTTTTTATTATTCTCTTTTACTTCGTCGTTGAAAAACTTTCCAATCGATAAATTTAAGTGTGGGTGAGTCCGATATTTATTCACATGATTTGCAGTTCTTTGAGGATCGTACACACTTTCCACCGCGAGTAAAAATACAACTGCCCCTACAAACAAAGCTATAACCACATTCATATTGGAAAGCACTCCACATTCACCACGTAATGAAAATGCATGGTAGCGCACTAAACTTTTCACGCAAGTTAATTTTGATCGCGCGATAGATTTTAACTTTTTGTTTTATTTATATATATATATTTTTTTTATTACAAATTATAAACATAAACTTTAATTTCCTTATACAAATTCAAATCATTTTAACCAACCGACTCGCGACATCGCACTGAACTGCGGATCGTATAAACCGCGACTCTGAAGTCGCGAGGTAGGAACTTCTTATCTCGCTGGTTGGAAGTGAATGAGACCAGATTATGCTCTTGGTATTTATGGTTGTCCTCCACGTGCTAGGTGTTGGTCCATTCTTTTAAAGTTTGCAGGTGTTTATGAATATAAAATTAAGGAGACGCACAGTTTTGTCACGGCCATTAGGAGGTTTATAATTTCTTGTACCCAGACAACGCGCAGGCGATGAGGTGTGTTGGCTTTGATTCATTAATATTGTCGGAAGTATGCTGTATACTATTATCAAGAAGAAATGTTTGCTTACTTACGGTGCATATTTAAACTCCGGTGTGTGTGTACGCTCATTTTACTACTTGTGTGGTAATATTATAAAACCACAGATTAGGTAACATGCTGAAAGCTCCTATTATTAAAAAATATATGGACCATACATAGAGGTAGTACGTGGTACTTGGCATCAATGGCTCGATTGTTCCGTTTAAAAAAATATTCTGCTAATTGAAAGTCAAAAAACCGCTACGGTATTATGAACAGATCACGGATTTATATGCACGCGCCGTCGACATGAACAATTAGTTTACTATATTTACGATATTAATAACAACTTTTTTAACCGTTCAATGATTCAATTCACGATGATTAGTCATTGATGAAAAATTTAACTAATAAAAATTTTATTTCGTGATTTTACAATAAATCAAACAACTTTAAATTTTAATTATCATAGCAATTAAATGGTTTGTAAATATTGATTTTAATTAATTTGTTTAAATAAAATCTATATCGATTTTCAAATTTAATAAATATTAATGTTCTAAATTTAAATTTTAATGGCTATTTAAAATACTGACTTAATGAACGGTAATTAATATGGTGGCATAATGTCAAAAAAAATAGTTTCCACTAAAAAATAATTAAAAGAATATTATGGTGCTGAAGTTACCGAATTAAAACTTAAAGTGTAACAAATAAATCATTAATTGGGTAATTAAATTAAGTACTTGATGATTTCTTTGAAAAGTTAGTGGTTTACGTTTCAAGTGTTTAATAACTTTTTAACTATTTAAAAAACGTCAACAAAATTTTATGCGTTAAAAATTATAATAAATTATAGCCTTATAATGGAATTAACTTAAAATTCGCATATAATACGTATTGCCTAATAATTATAATAGGTTTAGCATATGACCAGTTAAACTTCCTGCATGAACTCGGTAGAATTTAAAAATAAAATAATTAGAATTTAAAAAAAATGCTCCTCAAATATTTTTGTATTTAATTTTTAATAAATTTCATTAAGAATCTGAATCCCCAATAAATCTTCAAATTGTAGGTCCAAAAATTTCAGATGTATAAACTGGGCGTATAAGTTCAAGGTCAAGGATAATTTTTTAATTTCTATATCATTAATATTAAACTTTATTTCATTCATCCTTTCAAGTTCAGCATAAACTTGAAATGTACTGCTACTTCAATATCCACTCTCTTGGGTACCGATTTATAAGTTTACGACTCAACCGCGTGTCAAACCTGCCGATAGCTTAATTATTTAAAGGCAGTAATATCCATTATATTGATGTATAGTGTATTTCAAATTAATTGGAATTAAAAAAAGTCTAGCATCAAATTACGTTGTTATAAAAACATACAAACTTACTGTACACCTGGTACACGCGTCCACGTGGAGTCGCAAAGAGAATTTTCGTAATAGAAATATTATCCAATAATAAGTCCTTATTATAAATATTAACCAATTAGAACTACACTACTCCACGTGGAGTATGAAATGCGGGCTTTCGTTGGCGCGATAATCTTATCTCTTATATTGTTTTTCCTTGCATAGTTTGTATGTTTTTATAACAACGTAATTTGATGCTAGACTTTTTTTAATTCCAATTAATTTGAAATACACTATACATTAAACCCTGAATTTTAATGCCTTTAAAATAAAAAAGAAAATTTTTAAGGTAAAAATATTTAAATAATAAAATTTTTAATTTGAATTCATTATTTGTTTGCATTATTTACTTAATCTTATCTGTTCCTGCGTTACTTTGTTATATTAGGCACTGTTGCTATTCTACATTAGAGTAGATGACGTTTACATAATATTTTATATTTATCTACAGAAAAAATAAATAATTGTTTCTTGAGGTTAACCGAATTAGTGGGAGTTATAAACCCACCAATTTGGTGTTAAAGGTTAATAGTGTAACAACACCATTAAGATTAGTCCTGATCTGGATTGAATTAAATTATACATTGTTATTTTTGTTTTGACCAAAGAGATCCATTTATGTTAAAAATGTATTTGTAACTTGTAAATTTTGTATTTGGGAGTGTCATCGATGGCATATGGGACCTCAAAGTCCCACATGGCATTTGCTAAGTTAAATCTTTTATAATTTCTATATTTTAATCTTCTACCCCCACTTTTCTAATAATGTTTTTATGTTGATCCACCCTTTTAACCCAAAACTGCCAACAATAGTTTAAATTCTTACAGTCCTCTAATTTTTTTTCCACTAATCAAACAATCTTTATGCTTAATTCTTATATTTTTAGTACAGCTTGGCGTATAAAAAATTCACCAACCAAAACTCAACAAAACAATTCAAAAATTCAAAATAATAGTCCTGCTTTTTTAACGAGTCCTATTTAACGAGGAAATATAAATTGAATACAATTTTGAAAGTAAAATTAATAACATTTCATCCTCATCCTTTTTCTTTTTAAGTTACATGAGATCTAAATACGTAGGACTCAGTCATCGGGCGGTCTTTATTTACTTTAAATAGTAATAAAAATTTCGAGATTACAGATTAAAACAAAATATTTAAATAAACACTTTTACATGGTATTCCCAAATAAGTTGGTAAGGTCGAAGGTTTTCAAAAATTTTTTTTCTTAATTTCTAGTTAGAAATTTCAGAAGGTGCTATATGCCTTTCAACATCGGAGTAGTTCTTGCCCGGTGTTCCTTGAATTTGTTCCCCAAGGTAGCATAGGGAGAGCCGTGAGATCTAAATGTCTAAAATTCCTTTTTTTGACTTACGCCCAGTTGTTCAGTATCGGACTATCTTTTAACCCATGTGTACAATTCTTGAAACAGTTATTTCTATAAAAATTGACCCAACTTAAAAATTAACCTGAGACTGAACAACTGGGTCTTAGTTGTTCTAAATTGACGTAAAACTATTATAGCCCATTCGGGCAAGTTGAAATTTGGCAGTTCTAATGAACTTCCCCAAATTTACTGTCGGCTTCTCCCCTAATTTAAGATTTTAGTTCATCTAAGGTGTTTTTCGCCTATAAGTAGATTAATTTCATTTATACGGAAAATTATCGTGAGACAAAATTGAAGAGCACCAAAATTTTGCAGAATTTATTTTGTAAGAGAAAAATAAGAATTATTTGCAAAAATAACGTAAATTTTAACTTATTAGTACAAATTCATAAAGAATTGATGATAATTGAAGTTAAAATTAGAACAGAATTTTTAAGAAAAATATAAATCAAAAATTAATGCAAAGAAATGGAAAATTTGGAGTTAAAATCTTAACTGACGGTAATGGAATAATAATTACAAGCAGTAAAACAAAGGAGAATTTGCATTCATAAATAAAACGGTAAGAATCGAATACAAGAAATGGGGCTAAAAATGAAAAAGATTACAATTAGAAAAATTTTAACAGCAAAATTCCTATTACCTAAGAAAATTTTCGTTATTTTGCTACTTCTAATTATTATTTTATTACCTTTATTTAAGATTTTCATTTCAAATTTTTCATTTTCTAACAAATTCTGTGCTAATTTTAGTTTCTTTCTTCCGATTTGGACTTTCTCTAACTCTGGACTAACTTTCTCATCAGAGGAAACTCGTGGTTTATAATAATTGGGGGGCTAAAATTACAATTTTCACATTTTAGTAAAGTGTTTTAAATGTGTACCACGTTTATGGTTCAAACGATGTTAGATTGTCCAATATTTAGTGGAGTATTAAAATGTATTCTGCGTTACTTTTCTGTTTTGAAGGGCGGCACCCCGTCGCCCTCGTCGTACCAGCCGCTATTGAGTATAATATCTATACCTAAACATCGATCTCGTAAGATCTCGCTTTTTCTAAAGTTTTTTATACATATATATTTTTATTGTCATTTTCTGGTTTTGGCTCAAAAATGTACATCGATAGGTGAATAAATTATGGGTTATGGAATACCCCTCAGTTACGCATAAATTGCGAAAGAAAAATGTGTAACCATATGCCCCTCAGTATCAGGTGATCTAGAGAAGAAATTTTGAAAAAAATGCAAAGAGAAAATTGCAACAGAATCGACGAAGAACGGTGAATCTTGAATGCTTTTGAAAACCAACTTTTGCGACTGGGGGTATTCCCTCAGACTCTTTCTTCGGTCAATGGGGTCTATTTTTATCGGTAGGG
This sequence comes from Podabrus alpinus, assembly GCA_932274525.1. Taxonomy (NCBI): domain Eukaryota; kingdom Metazoa; phylum Arthropoda; class Insecta; order Coleoptera; family Cantharidae; genus Podabrus; species Podabrus alpinus. The sequence goes on from OW026451.1 coordinate 6,378,714, forward strand.
GCTTTTGAAGATTTTCAATACTAGACGCGATTGACCGTTAACATGGTAATAAACATTTGAAGGGGAATGGGAAAGAAGGCGGTTCACAGAATTTGAAAAATTTGCTGAAAAAGATTTATTCAGAACCTATTCCAATTTCAATTTTTTAAAATAAAGCGCATTTCTTCATTCTGGAATTGAATTTCACTTTAGGAATAATTTGATGTAGGCAAATTTTTAAAAATATTATTTTTGAAGAGAATTTTACGCTCTTTAAATTTGGTCTAATGATAATTTTTCGTAAAAATTAAATTAAGCGAGTTACGGACAAAAAAACACTTTGCGGGCTGAAATCCTCAATGGAAAGATAATTTACGGAAGTATTGGGACTTGCGTCGTAAAATCGAAAGACTTGTCTACTAAATCTTAGCATTTTTTGTTAGGACTATTAATAATTTTTGTGTTAATTAAAAGAACCACCGGTCTACAGGGCTGCACACTTCCTGAGCGATTAAAGCAGGTCGAAAATGAAGGAATAGCAGGCAGCATCATAATGTGAATGTTCAATTTGTGAAATACACCGTAGGTACCTGCAAGTGATACCATTTGTAGTAGTAGATTAATGATCAAAGTTGGAAAGCACGCAAACTATCCTAACAAATAAATGATGAAAAAAATTCAATTAGCAGCACCGCTGATTTTTTATTAAAAATTTTGATTACTTGACCTTAATGTTAATTTTTTACATTTCTCATTGTCAATATGTTACCATTACAAAATTTGCGCGTGTGTGTAATATTTGACGAATGTCTGTAAGTAAACGTGAGAAGTTTCCTGATCTTGACATTTACCCACATACATTTAAAATATTATTTTATAAACAAATTTAATTAAATTTAATACCTACATCTTAGGAAGTGCTTTTAATGGTACCACAAGTGTATTCGTTTCAAGTGGGGTTCACAATTTTTTGTAGTTTAATTTTAGAGATGTGGGAACGCAATGCTTAATTATTATTCTTGCTAACTTAAAAAATTAGTAATTACAAAACAATTTTGTGAGATTTTGGAAGATTGCATATTTTTAGAAACAAAATTAAACTGCAAAAACTTATTATCATAGTTCAAAAAGTTGTTGTGCAATAATTATTTACAAATATGGTTATTGTGTATATTACAACAATAATTAACTGAACGGCTACGCTGGCGGCTAGTCGAAAGGAAAAAATCCAATTTTGCAATAATTATTTTTTATGAAAATCAAAACTTCGATTGAATCGTTTGAATAGTAGGCGTATTTGTAAAATAAATAAAAAATTCCTTCAAAATTAATTATAACGTTTTTATAAAACGAAAGTGAATTTGTATTTATCGTAATAAAAAATTGTCAATATAGAAGTAATGAAGACAAATTAAGCTCCTTAGGGCACGTAAAATACATTAATATTAAACAGTACGCAACATAAACAACAACTCTAATAAATAATTATTTAATTAATTTAACGTATTAAATTAAATTGAGTTATATTATGGTATTAAGAGTGACCATTAATTAGACATTAAAAAATTAATATTATTCCTACTCCTTTACAGTAATCTTGTGTGCAGTTGTGGACTAACGGTATACACCCACAAAAATTTTGTATAGTCAATAAATAAAAAAAATATACAACAAAAATTAAACGTGTCGAATAAAATTATAAAATACTCCAACACCATAAATTTTGAACTAATTTTTTTGTTAATTTAAAATTTGTTGGTTATTAACCTCTTCTGAAAAAAATCGATGTATACAACGATGTACCGTTGAGTTATTTGCATACAATTACAACATTTAAGATCGTCTTATCCGAATTCTATTTTAATAGAAAATTTTATGACTTTCCGATTTTACGACTCAAATTTCGGTAATGTACACCACTTAAAATAAAGTAGCTTCGATTTAAAAATACATTTAAATGAAATATGGCCGTTACTTGATGTTAACTAAAAAATTTGAACACTTTATTAGTACATAAATATCAAGTTTTTATAATAAATTTGTTAAAAAAAAGCGACGAAAAATGTTAGTCATTTTCAAGGTGGGCGGTATGTTGGGTAGGAATTAAAATTTACTAATTGTCCCATTATATTAAATTAAACCATAAAAATGCAACGCGATGATGAATTTTTACGTTTGGAAAAAATTTGTTGTAAATTTTTATAACTCTAATTAATATTTTACTACTACACAAGTGCCTAATTAGTTAAAATAAACTGCGGCAATTTTTTACGATTGATTGTATAAACACTCTTTTTGCTTTTAAGCAAATGTTTGTTTAGAAAAAAAAAGTTTTCAAAAGTAATACAACCCCTTTCATGTTGAAAGCACAGAAATAACAAATAAAACCGCAAAATATCGTCGATCAAGCTTTTCAGCGGCTTTCGTGTGCGATAGATTTATTTTTTTTAACTACTAGAATATATATGACGGTAATAACTTTTTTATAAAAGTCGGGTATTAGTGGAAGTGTTTTTGAAAATAAACGAAATGTAAATTATGTGTTAACATGGCATCAGTACGCGTATTTCAAGACGGAAAACATAAAGTTCCAGGTGCTAAATCGGGATAATGTTGTGTTTTCGTTTTGGCGAAAATTCATTTGTTTTGATGAACCGGCCCTTAGATTGATTATAAAGTTATATTTGTAGCGATAAAAAAATGCAGGCTGATTCGAGTTTATTATTTTTATCACCTTATAACCTTCTACTATATTATGATTGTTTAGAAAATGAAAAAGCTGAAATGGAAATAATTATCAATAAATATATAACTCGTTACTGAACGCTAGGTAGGTATATTTCTATTTATGTAAACTGAAAAACTTTGCCCGAAATGGTAAGATTCCATATTAAGAGTTTTGACTTTGCTTCCAATTTTTCTTCTAGAATATCAAATTAAAATGGAGTTATACAGAGCGATTGGAAAGAATAGAATAAAATTTCCAATATTTTTGCCAAATAAATTTATTTCTATCATTCCTTCAGTTAGTCTTCAAGGGTTTTCCTGATGTTATTGGAACGAAATTGACATTCATTAATATAATACAAACGTTTGGAATCATTCCGTCTACTAGTCAATCCACTATTCGCGATTTCGATTAAGGAATATCACGTGACCAAATATTCAAAATGGCCGCTTAAAACGGGTAGTTCTATGTTTTGCCATCATAAGCAAGGTTATTTTATGCATATTAACGGGTTCAGAAACGTGTTGTGGTTTGTTTATTATATTCGTTTGTGTTTAAATAATATCTAAATATGAATAAACAATTAACAATAAACAATATTTTGAAATTCTGTGGGAGTTCTGAGGCTAGAAACTTTTGTGAGGGTGAAGCTTTGGCAAACGCTAAGCACGTTGTCTTGTGTGGGAAAACGCCTAGTAACGACGGATTCCATCATATTTATAGCTTAGTTTTACAAACTACAGCTTTGTCTGCACCGCCTCATGAGATATCAGGGATAATTGACAAAAAAAGCTTGTTCTGGTTTGAAATGTTTACTGCACACAACCATGTATTTTGTAGGCTCCTTTCCCATTTTGATGCTTTTCATCCACGCTTTTCTGCTATCAATTACTTCCACCTCACCCAACGGATTTGTCCATTTCACTTTGAATTTTCCTTTCATGGGAAACTTGTGGAAACAGAGGTCAGAATTCTTTCTAGCGCTAGAATTACATCCGTGAACACAACAAAACGCTCTTGATTTTGATTTACCTGTATTCATTTTGTCGTTTGCCTAATAACAAATTAATTTCGGAGGAATTTTCAAACACAAGCACTTAGAAGGAATATTTAACGTTAATACCGGCTATAAACATGCACTAGATGCACATGTAAACTTATGACAATGTCCGTTTTAGCAAGTTAACATTTCTACCGCCAGACGTCACTTCACTTAGCTGTAATCGCGAATATAGTTTTGATCATTTTCACACAGCATTTTTAGTAAAATTTAATAAAACAGAATAAGGCCCATCGGATTAAAAAGGAAATTCAAGTAAACTCGCGAATAAAACTGAAGAATCGATTCGATCTCTTCTTCTTCAATAGTTCCCTGTTCACTCCTGAATGTAGGCCTCTCCTCTTCATCTTCATTCCATTCTATTCCGGGCCATCTGTAGCCACCTTTTGGTGGCAAGTGGCAGAGTGGATAACGTCCAATAAAAAACCAAAGTAATGTCGTCGAAAATTATGCCCTTGGCCCTGTTCTTTCCACCTCTTAGGGTGGAACTTCATCTTGTTCGACGAGTCCTGGGTTTGTCAGCTCTAGCTATTATAACTATTTTTTCTAGTGTCATTTTGATAATGTGTTTGTTTCGCTCTCTACGGCACTGTCTTATCCATCTCACTATATCGGGAATGTTATATCCTCTCTCGATTTCTTCATTTCTAACGCTGCCCATTAATCTAAATTTTGTTATGTTGCGAAGTACCTACATTTCTGATAACTTTAGCATCCACTTGATGGTTGTGTTACTTTCTGCCGAATAGATGTGCATGTTTTTGCCTTCTGTTTTAGATACTTATTGTTATTCAGTTCTTAATGCGGTCTGCTATTTTTCCGCTTTTGTTAATTTACCTTCTTACCTCTTTCAATCGGTTTCGGTTAGCTGTTAGTATATACTACGTTCTAAGATATTGGAATTACATTATTTACCCAATTATGTAATAACTAGTTCGTGATAGCCAAGTTTTTGCGGTCTACACCCAAGTAACATTTTCCCTGTGGCAATTCCGTGTGACCCTGGTAGATCCCTGGCAAATATCTGATAGGTAATTATAACAGGGGTTTTGGCTTTCCTACCACAGGCATTTGGTGAAATGCCTGTGGTAGGGATTTTCCAGGGGTCTGTTAGAGGTCCTTTGTAGGGCCCTGTAAAATGTCTCTGATAAGGATTTGCCAGGGGTCTGTTTACAGCTTCTTTGTAGGGCCCTGAGAAATGCCTATGGTAGGGATTTGCCAGGAGTCTGTTTACAGGTACTTTGTAGGGCCCTGTGAAATGCTTGCGGTAGGGATTTGCCATGAACCCATATACAGGTTCTTTGTAGGGCCTTGTGAAATTCCTGTGATAGGGATTTACCAGGTACTCATTTGTAGGTAGGGCTACCAGGGAAATATGCCTCGGTGTTTCAAGTGAAACTCATGGGCGTACTGCATTGCACAAAACTGGTCCAGGAAAAGAATATCCGGTACAAAACGATACAGATATTGACTGACAGTAAGGCGGTTCTTATGGCACTCAACTGTCATAGGACCACCTCAAATCTGGTGCTCCAATGCATCCGGACGCTGAACGAAATATCGACAAACAACAATGTCTTAAAACTCAGATGGGTCAAAGGGCATCAAGAGAAAGAACGGATGCCCTGGCGTGGATGGGCTCGGACAAACCACCTTGTGGACCTGAACCATTTGTTGCGCCGACCTTTGAGATTTTAAACACCCTCCTTACAGAAGAAACCCATAATCTGCATACCAGCAGATAGAAAAATACCAAGAGATACCGACAAGCAAAGACATCAATACGGAAGCCCTCTTGTAAGCATTCCTATCGCGAGAAGAACTTCGGTTTATTGCGGGAGTCCTGACGTGACACTGCATACTGAATAAATACCTGTACACGATGGGGTTAGTAAACAGCCTCATATGTCGAGGTTGTGATCTAGCAGATGAAACGGCAGAGCATCTGCTTTGCAGCTACCGTGCCCAAGCGTCGAAAAGAGGATCTCTGTTGGGGGAGTTCTGGCCTAGCATGTACAGAATTAGTGGCACGCTACCCTCCGAGATCGTTGAGCAATGGAGAGCAATGGAGAGAAGAATGCTTGGCATAACTCCACGTGACAAGAAACGTAATGAATGGCTCCGTGAAAAACGGGAATCACGAACATAACACAAAAGATAACAAAACAGAAAGGGAGCTGAACTGGACATATTGTGAGAGCGGAAGGCGGCAAGTGGTCGACCAGAGTCATATTATATTGGAGACCTGCAGTAAGAAGAGTGTCGTACGACCGAGAGAGGTAGCCGGAAGTCCATGGATGAGAAAGAGTCGTAACTGCAAATAGTGGAAGAATATAGGGGAAGACTATGTCCAATTTTCAAATGAAAGATCTGAAGAAGAAGAGAATGAACGCCTCAAAAATCTACTGTCGAATTTCCCCAATTGGAGATTTTAGTCTTTCCTATACGGATTTTCGCCTTCAACTAATTTAATTTTATTTTTACACAAAATTATCGTGAGACAAAATTTAAGGGCAGGAAATTCTCTACAAACTGAGTTTTTAAAATTTATTTTCGCTGTTGAAAATGATATGTATAAAATTTTTATTCGGAATAAGAATTATTGAAATTTTTTTTAAATGTTTTTAAATCAACGCATTTCGCAATCTGATATTAATTGATATTATTATTAATAGAAAATTCCAAAAATCTATTTGTGGTCCTTAATTTTAGTCTAATAATTGAATTATGCGGGTATTAGAGACTAAAAAATTCGATGGAAATCTAAACTCTCCATTTTTTGGGTTTCTTGCCTAGATTAGAAGGCAAATTTTGAAGTAATCTATATTGTAGAGAATTGCATGCTCTTAAACTTTGGTCTGATGATAATTTTCCGTAAAACTGAAATTAAACTAGTTTTAGGCGAAAATCATGTTGGGTACTAAAATCCCCAATTGGAGAAGAAGCCGAAATGTCGCAGATTATCAACTGTGTACACGCTCTCTAGGTCTAGGGTGTAATGCCGAAACAGTTCAACAGGTTCGACGCGGAATCCAAACCACGGAATTAGAAAATTAAAGTGCAGATTGTCTATCGTGAGGTAATTAGAGAAATTGAGCAATAAAAGTTTAGACATAATTTATTACAAAATCATTTTGCAATTACTTTATCCCACTGGTGCACTTAAGTCGCGCAATTTCTTGATAAAGAAATGCTGTCATTATAATGAAATATTGTTTTGTAATTAAGATTATTTTTCTTTGGCCTACAAGTTTTCCGTAATTCGATTACTTTGAAACCAATTAATAACGTTACTTCTTCCAATCCTTGCCAATACACGATAACCCATAAATCAACGCTATCTCATAAAAAAATTAATATTGAGACACATGAAATTAGCTGTAGCATTTTGTTACACCTAGGATACGATCGTTACATTTAAAAGGTAAAATAACAAAGTAAATTTAACCAGGAATAAAATCCAAAACCCACACGTGCCTCAATAATGCCATTTGAACAAACGAGTGGGAAGATAAACTTGTGAATGAAATGACGTGGTGAAGTATGCAATAAATAACCTAAGATTTACATTGATTTAACAGGTCGCGATTGCTAAGCTTAATAAATTTGTTTTTTTGTCGGTCGCACAGCTTTACCTATATTCGGAAGTTACATCAACGCCAAGATCTTTTAATGAATTCCAAAGCACCTGTTTGCATACCAAAACTCATTAGCATCAAAAACTTACGGCCAACTAATCGAAATGGATCCAATTTTACGTTTCGACATTATAATAAAACAACATCGTTATACGTAAAGGAAGACCTTAAAAAATTATTTATAGGCTTCTTAAGGTGGTAATTCAATAACAGTTTACAGTTTATTTCCAAAAACTCTAATTAGCGCGGTCACATAATATATGAATAATAAAGCACAAATAAAAAAGTTAGAAATTTTAATTTAAAAACTTTCAAATAAAACTAAGAAGTTATAAAAACATCTTTTCGGCTTAGTTTTATCTAAAGTCAATTTGCATTTTTAAACAGCAATTAAATTTTGTTATTAAGAACCTGATTAATTATAGAAGCTACTCGCTAGTGCGGTGCTTTATTACCAGTGAACGTCCACGATTATTTTTCTCCACTTTCAATTTGCGGTCAAACGTTCAATACCTTTCAATTGCCAATAAACTTCGTATTTTGGATGACCCAATATTGGGTGACCAAAACCTTTTCTGATAGTAGCTACTCCTAATTTTTCAGAAATTGCTTTTATTCGGATTTCATTCCGCTAGAACTGAAATTTCTCAAACAGGAAAGAAATTTCATAACTTGAAAAGCGAATAATTTTATTACTCGACTCGGTCTCGAAGCTTTTCTGCATGATTTCTCAACCACAAGAAAAGATGATAACCGATAGACGAGATGTCTGGAGAATCATGTTGTGTCTACACGTCGTGTTGGTATTACAATAATGAACTGAACTGGTTCTTGTATGACTTTTCCAGTGGCGTAACAATAACGTCATGTTAAAAACCTTGGAAAATATTGAAAGCAAAATTAAAGAATGCCAAAATTATTCTTGCATATTAGTCGCAGGTGTAAGCAGCACGCAACTAGAAGCACTGCCAAAGACCGGTTTATCAATTCGAGGTTAAATCCGAGGTTATCCTTAAACTTCCGGATAACAATGTTTCCTGAAAAGCTCCTCCCTTTTATCCATTCATTGATAACTCTCGAAGAGAAAAATAACCAGAAGAAGAAAAACGAGGATGCTCATTTGAAGGTGCTAATCAAGCACAATCACATTTCAGTGCATTCTTGAACGCGGAGATTAAACTGCGGGTAATTTTCTATGTGAGCATTTACATAGTTAAAGGAAGAAATTAATCACTTAGTAAATAATTAATGCTTCTCGTCTAAAGTTGTGTTTATAATATTTATTATGAATTTGCAATTATTTGACATACATCAGTAGATAATTTGATTGATATCCTACTGTAACCAAGAATTAAGTTCAATATATAATTACACATTTTAATCGAAGTTGAGAAGTTTAATTATACGTGTATTGGAAGTTTGTGTTTACTTTTCCAATATTGGTAATGCGTTGGCGTTAGCAGTGGGCTGTTTCGCCGGTTGTTTATTTTTTATAATCTGTCGTTATTTATACAACTGTAAAATTTGAACGACAATTAAATTTTTCGCCACGGATTTTCTTGTAATTCTCAATGATAAAAAACATCTTCTTAATTACAACTTTGTAGCCCGCAAATAAAAATGTTACGGTGAAAGTTTTAATTACAATTTGCTACTGCAAAGTGCATATTAATAAGTTAACTTTATGTGTACATATAATTATCGTATCGCTGTGGCTGAAACTCTCACATTAAAGGATTTAAAACTTTAATTCTGAACAAGTTTGCTTATCTAAATGGAGCAGAACTTTTAGAAAACTATAAGCCGATACTGAAAAGTCGAAGAAGCTGAATAATTTTATTATAATATCAGACCACCAGACCTCATATTTTATAGCAAAAACTTTTAGTTAAGATGTGCTGTATACCAACAAGTTAAATTGTCGACGATCTGTTTGGAAACTTTTACATCTCCTTTGCAGTTTTTGTACCATTTACTCAGTTTCGGTTTTTCATGCGGAAAAGTATAATATGTAGTTTAACGTGGATTCCTAACCACGGAAATGTACTATTTCCCATACCGCCCATTCCGGAGCAAGAACCCGCAATTTGTTGGTTTTATTTTATATTTTATTAGATAAGCTCTACCAACTGAAAAGAAAAGCCTTTTACAAGTAGTATCAGCCCTAAGAAATGTTTGAGGAAAGTAGATGATATCATAAACAAAAGTTATTAATACGAAGAACAAAAAATAACACGCCGTTAACATAACGAAATAGCGAAATTTAAGCTAATCAGGTTTTCCTAATGTGCTTCTCAACACATTAGTTTTGTATTGTGGTTTTCTCGAAATAAACTTTTGGTGCAAATGGTGTTTACACACATTTTTAATTAAGTCAGTTAGTTATAAAATATGTAAATTAGTTCACAGCATTAATTACATTTGCAAATTCACGCTTTTATAAAAGAGAGGGTGGAAAACACTATTTTAACGATTATGTTGATAGCACATACATATACTGGGTAGTTATGCCAGTAGCAATAACATGCTCTATTAATTTTATTTTTAATGGCGCTATTGTAAAATAAATTTTGATAAAAATGAATTATTAACATTAATGCATAATTTTTGCGTAATGACTTTTTGATGATAACGAGTTTTAAATGAAACTAAAATAATATACTAAGTACCAAGTAGGGACTACTGATACGTAAAATATTGCCTTCGATAAACAAAGTAATTTGACAACAATCGAATCGACAGTTTAAGGTGATCTTCAAAATACTATTTTTTAAAAGAGGAATAATATTTTATAAAATGATCTGATATCTCGGACTGTACCCAGAACACAAAAATACGTATTCAAATTAAACAGCACCATCTGAGTTCGTACTTTGAAACTCACTGTAAACCTCATCTTAATATTTCTTGTAGTGCTCGAGCACCTAACGATAAAATATTTAAAAAAAGGCTATATCTGTTGCATTAGACTTAGATAAACAAAAAAACTACTTAGTAATTTGACGCCAATTCAATCGACAGTTTAAGGTGATACTTAAACCATCCTATCTATTAAAGTGGAATAATGCTATTTGAAATAATAATTTGTTATCTTGGTCTGTATCCAGAAATACTACGTATTCAGATTATACAATAAAATTATAGCACAATCTCAGTTGGTCTTTTGAAACTTTCTGTAAACCGCATCTTAAGATCTTTTCTATTTCTCGAGAACCAAAAGGTGAAAAAGTTAGAAAATAAATGATTTTACCTTTATTTCTCTCAAAAATAAGCATTAATTTGTAAGATTTTTAATTGTAATTTTATCTCTAGAGATCTCTACAGATTTTTTATAATTCCTCTTGGTTGAGGCAATCTTTGATGGATCGTTTTTAAACGACTACATTTTTTGTAGGCTTTCATAATAATTAAATAAAAATTCTAACAAAATTATATAATTATGATAGATTGATATACGCACGATTTTATACGAAGAATGTATTTGGGTTGCCTGTATAGCATTATAAATATTTTGTAAAAAATTTAACTTTAAAAGTGAGGGCCGTACTTATTTATTTGGTAAATTATCTTTTGTTTAAATTACAAAAAGAAGTCATTTTTTCAAAGCTTTATAATATTTGTACTTCTTTTCATAGGCGCAACTAGGCCCATTTTTTTGGGAGGCTAAAAATGTTCTTTCAATTTTTGACCAGAAAACGTAGTTTTTTGTTTTCGATGTCGAATTTTTTTCCTGTTCGTCTGGCGGCGGTCATGGCATAGTCAGCGCGATCAACTGCTAACGTAGGGTGTTTTGGTTTGACTCCGGGTTTGAGCGTAAAATTTTCTTGGCCGTCTCTTTGCTTCGGAGGGCACATAAAACCGTCGATCCTCCTGCGTTTATGATTTTCCTTCATAATAATAAAATACAGGGTACTGGCGCATCGAGGGCCAGCTTAGCAAGCTACAAAGATGTAAAACCCAATTTTGCTCACAAAACTAATTTGAAAAAATTTTCTGAAAATGTTCATATAGAACAACTTCCTAGCCGTCGGGCCTTACAATAGGATATTTTACCCTTTTTGAAGGATATTTTTCAGGATTTTAATTTTTCGAAATTTACTCATTTTTGAGGTACCGTAGAACAAAATTCTATTTTAAGCCTGGTTTTCAAAGCCTGGAAAGTTCACAGCTAAGTTCCTATTAGGGCTAGATGGTTGTTCTTTACCGGGTTTTACAAAAAGTTGATACTATTTAATAATAATAATAATAGACTTTATTAAAAAACATAGGATACAAAGGATACATAGGATACATAGGATACACCCATCCGTGAACTTTTGTGTCAGATAAACAGAATACTCTCCTGGAAAATCTGAAGAAAACTATTCTGGTTTGGGCAATATTCTAAAAATTAACGGAGTTCGTTTGAGGGTTATACTTCAGAAATTATGGGGGCTAGATTTATAATTTTTAGTGTTTACTCGGAATCATTATATAATCTAGTGTAATTTTGATAAGAACTACTTAAATCATGGGACGTATAATATAAGAAATGTTTAATTCCCGACTTTGTGGATTTTGATATCTTCTTCAAGAAATGTTACCTTTAGGAACTATTTTCTGATGTCCATTAAAAGGTTTAAGGTAGTCATTTTTGCAACAATATATAAATTTGAGTAAATTGGAAGAATGTTCCTTGTGAAATTCCAAAACTTTTTCTTTTTCATATTGTAGACATTTAAATTTTTACCGCAGGCAACTTATTTGGGGGGGATTAAGCCCCTCTTCCTTAATTTTTTTTAAATTAATTTACCTACTTCATTTAGAAGACGTTTTTGAAATATAGAAAGTAAAACATTTTCATAATTTACCTGCATATCTCTCTAAATATTAGTTCTGCAAAATTATAAAGAAAAATAGAGTGAACCAACCTAGTCGAGACGGAATATCGGGTATCTAAAATAATAAAACCGTGATAACTTACCTTTATGACCACCTAGCCCTGATCTTTCCCAAATATAAATATTTAACTATAGAATATTTTCAATTCTATTTTTTAAAACTTTGTATAAATATATTTCATGAATATTTCATCAGCATAGCGTAGCAAAACCACCGACTTATATTAACATAATATAATAAATCAGTGGGCAAAACTTATTAGTGGTGTGCGTTGCGGTGGCAAAGTATTGTAATTTGATTTCTGCTATGGAAAAATGATGAATGGAAAAAAGATATTAAACAAAAATTATGTGGTGCAGAGGCGGACTGACTATAGAAGTTTTGTAAATTAACTTACCAGAATTGGAGGTGCCCAATTTCTGTATTTTCAACCGCCCCGACATAAACAATGTTCGTATTATAAATCGTTGAAAAAGGTCGGCATTAAATAATAATTTGTTCACCGAAACTTTTCTAAAATATATTTTGTTTAAAACCATCGTTAAAAGGAAGGTCCCCCATACTCAACCTAAGCACCGAGGACAATACGCAGTAGAGAAAGGATGCGATTTTCAGTAGTAGACATTAAAAGTTAAAGATGATGAAATATTTTCTGATATTTATCTATTTTTTAGGCTAGCGCCTTTTGATAAGTACGCCACTGTGTAAAGTGGGCATTTATGCAAATTTTAAATCAAAATTCACTTACTTGGACATCCCTCTTCCGAAAATCCATAATGTAAATGTTGGCAAGCATCGCAGTGAAACCCTTCCACACCATCCTCACACTCACAAATTCCAGTATGGGAATCGCAGACTTCCGACTTCGATCCAATTTCGCTGCAAACACACTTAGTACATCCTGCCGTAACATTTCCAAATCCAACCTAAAAGATACATTATTACATACTAAACGGGCTGAAACAAAAAACTTGGTATTCTTACTTCACATTGATTACAAGTTTGTCCAACAAAATTTCCCTTGCACGAACACTGCCCCGTAACATTATTACATTCTGTAGATAAAGACCCAAGAGAATCACACAGACAAGCTTGACAATTGGCGGACTCAGGATCTCCGTAATAACCAGCTTTACATTTTTCACATCTCCAACCTGTAAAAAAATAAAATTACTCAAGAAGCCTGAACAACCAATTTTATCTACCTTCTGTATTCCCTGGACAACCCAGACACTGTCCGGTTGACCTGTCACATCGACCTCCTGTACATGAACAAGGCTCACATTTGCTAGATAATTCCATAGGGTTACCAAAATAACCATCATCACACCTAAATTTAAAAAAGTCATAATTTCCGCAAATTTCCAAAAAAATCTACTCACAATTCGCAATGATCTCCGGTATAACCTTTAGGGCATTGTGTGCAAACATAACGATCAAGATCACTTCCGTAATCCAATTCAGTAAAAAAATCAAGTTGACAACTCGGACTAAAATTATTCGATTCTTCAATTAACGGACAAGCGCAAATCTTGCAGTCTCGTGGCGTTCCCGTCAATGGATTTCCATAATACCCAGCTACGCACCGTTCACATTTTTCTCCAATCGTATTATGTTCGCAGAAGCACTGCCCAGTATCTGGATTACAAGTTTTCGAATGACCATTGCAGTTACACTTCACGCAATATCCTTGCTCGTAATGGGTCGAAGTGTTGGTTATAATTTTTACGTAACCGTAATCGCAGTTTTCGCACGACAAACCCGTATAACCCGATGGACACGAACACTTTTCGACGGAGCTATAACTTTCGTTTTCGCCTAGCTCTCCGGAATACAAAATAGCACCCTCGAACATACTTTCAATCTGATCCGTGTGAAAAGTGGCCCGCAACATTATGTGTTTTATGTTAGTCAATACGCTTAAAAGATGGTGGCGACTAACTGGTTCTCCAATATATTCTGATCTTCGTAAACGCGTTACTATATCCTTAATATCGCTTGGTACATGGTACCAGTTGTGTTCAGTCAGTTTGATTGAAAAAGTCGCATTGCTTCCTGTATGTTCATCATCTCCATACGCAATTTTCATGCCGTTATGACCTATTAATATTATGATAGGACCTGCGGTTGGTTTACCACTGGTATCACCGCGCATCACCAACCAGTGTACCTTAAACGTTAAGTTAGAACCGTAACTTTCGAGTTTATTTCCCAAATATTCTTTCGGTGCTAACCAATAAAAGGATTCGACTTCGGGAATTTCGTAGTTTCCAATTAACCATGTGTTTGTGTCTGGGTCCCATGTGGGTAGGACAATTTTGGATACCAAAATATCGGTTATACGCCAGTCGTCTTGAGAATAATGCTGAAATTTTAAAGTTATAGATTTGTCAAGTTTGGTATTATAAACGTACTTTTTGGGATGTCAAAATAGCTGATTCGCATAACGTCGTCACTCCGGAACAATAACATTGAGAACATCCTTCCCGATTGTCAAGCCTTAGTCCAAAGAATCCCGCTTTGCAGTAATCACAATTTCTGCCTTCAGCAAACGGCTAAAATTTTAATTTTAAGTTGTAAGGAGTTCACAAAAACTATGTTACGTTACCTTGCAGGTACAGTCGTTTTCGCAATTATTGTGAGGGACCACTCCTTTAAAATCGCATGGACAGACTTCGCAATTAGGATATCCTCTGAATCCAGACGCACATTCGTTACACGATCGTCCTGCATAACCAGGTTTGCAATGGCAAGTTCCTGCCGCTGGACCATCAGGATCACAAAAATTTGTTGATCCAACTCGATCGCACTCGCACTTAACGCACGGAACTTCTGAATCCAAGGGTACGTCCGGAACTCGATAATAGCCTCTCACGCATTTTTCGCAATTAACTCCAGTCGTATAAGCCTAAAATGGAAGTAAATATGTGCTGCACACGCGTGGCTATAATTTAATTATTTCTTACCGTACAATTATCACAAACTCCACCACCTTGCCGATTTCCATTAACATCGAGGCTGAGTCCGGCCGCATCGATATTTTCGTCATAGTGACATTTTGTTGCATGGCCATTACAGTTACATGGAAGACACTCTCTTGAGTCTCGAGACGATCCCGGTCCCCATTTACGTTGATTAAACAACGGGCAACATTTGTCGCAATGGGCTCCACAGGTATGATGAGAACATTCGCATTCAGGATGCTAAAAAAATTTGATCAAGTTATAAAACTTTATTTTGGAGTTGGATTTTGAAAATTTTACAATTTGGATGACACTCATTAAAACTATTTTCAAACAAAGAAGGAAACATAAATTTAAATTTAAACGTCCATAAATCGTAATACAAATAACATGTGTGGTAAAGGACTAATTAATACATATAATTAATTAAATCAAGTTAATTAATGCAAACAATTTAATTTTAAACACAGAAAGTTGTATAAATTAGTCATACCAATGTATGTGTTGTTAGACATGCTTGTGAATCATTTGGAAGGGAAACGTAAGACGGGTAGCTCCTGACCATTTCAAAAGTGAGCGGTTGAATTTTTTCCATCGCCAGGAAGTTGTATCATCAATTAATTACTGGAAGTTTTTATTTGTGCAAAACCACAACCGTACGGGTTCCGCGAATGATTTCTGATTGCTTGTATATTAGAGGTTCGTGAACGTCTGCAGGTATGTGATTCAGTTTTTAGAGGGTGCGGGTGTATTAATCGATCAATTTGTGGTTGGTTTTACACGACAGCTTCAACTCGTATTTTAAATTTCGAGAGATACAGATTTTTGGAACGATTGTGAATTAACGTTAGAAATTATTTTCCGCATCTTTAATTTAGTGATCAAAATCAAATCGAGCAAAATGTCAAGGACCTCGTACAAAAACTTATGAAAAATGACCTATGGTCAAATTAGCTTAGGTTTTATGTCTTGTAGTTCTAGTGATGCTGGTCGGTGGTCAAAAGTTAATAATAGCACAACATTAATTTATGTACAGATTTAAAACACAGCATCCGTAAGAGTTGCGCGGGGAAGTCTTCAATTCTTTCTCAGTCACCTTGGATGAATTTTTTATATTATTTTATAGTTCCAAGACATAGGTACATAATGAACAAAAAATATTCTAAGTATAATCTTAGCTTTTGGACAGTTTTTTTTATAAAGTGACACATTTGTTTTGCCCAATTTGTTCTACAAATAGGCAAATTTTTATGGTTTTGGTCTAAAAATTCGGGTTATTTTTTTTCTTAAAAAAATAACTGTTTAATAAAATATAGTCATAGTCATCATAAAAATAGGTAATATGCATCCGGGATGGTGAGTTCCATTTTGGGTAACATTCAAACGGTCATACAATCCATGTTTTTGTGCTTTTGTTTGCGTTGGAATCAGGACTGGTTCGCGTTTATGTGAGAGAAGTATTCATCTAATATGGAATGGCGATTGGCACGTGGAGGGTAATGGGGCCCTGCCCTTCCAAAATAGCGACTCAGAAAAATTTTGTTTATTGCGAATGTAGTTACCCCGCTGAATATTGGGCAATCCGACGTCGCTACTACCATAAACGGTAAACCATAAACGGAAGATATGCCCTTGGTTTATTTTATTCAGCTCCCCTTCCCTCCAAAGAGATTCACTTAAATAAACAAATACTGGCTGGACAGGACGAAAGTATGCCATGCATGTAAAAAAAGTCAAGAGACATTGGATGATGTTTATTTTTCGTGCTGTTACAGTGGCGACTAAAGTGTACAAGATCACGTGGCTATCCCTATCCAAAATCGGAAACAACTATCAAAAAATAATAATTTTGAATGAATTCATACATTTCAGTAAATTTATATTTTTCCTTTTTCTTTACATTTTGTGTCCTTCCATTGAAAACACGAGTCGATATTGTAATAAAGTTATAAATAATTGGTGGCTGCAGCGACCGGGAGGTCTGGGGGGTATAGAATACCCCCTAGCACATCGTGATCAGAATGACCATCTTGATATGCTGGGGATATTCCATAAACCCCCCTCCCCCGTATCAACGGATTATTTAATTTGACAATGAAAAGTTTTAATATTTTCGAAGTAACACAGGAATATACTCGTATTATTATATTTATATTTTTCCTTTCTATTTCAATTTAGTGCCCTTCCATTGAAAGAAGTTACGAGCCGTCACTCCTGATATGATGTTATACACGACCAGAAGCTATTGTACTTTTGTATATTTTAATTATTATTTCATATAATAAATTTTTGAATTGGTAATGTTTAGGGGCCGTATAGGAAACTTTCACGAGCTGCAGTTTAGGAACTGAAACTCCATTTCTATTACAATTCCATTCTTGAAGGAAGTTAACCACTCCCTGGGAATCTTCACAATCCATTTCACGAGATGGATCACTCCTCCATTGTTACCGTTCTTACTATAACTTTATAAGTGATTTTGCTTTATTAACTATAGACCTCAATATTTTTCTATCAGCACATTTCGATTTCCATCACATCGTTCAAATCTCTCACAACTACATTCCGCCATCTCCTTCTTGGCCTTTCCTATTTTTCTCCTTATCTGGCTTTCACTCTATCACTACTCTTGTTATTTCTTTTTTTTCTCTTCGCATAACATCGCGTATTTTCTGCGCCTTAATAAACCGCACGATATGTTCATATTCCAATTCTTCTGTTATCTCATCGTTTCTACTTACTCTTAGTTTGTTGCCTTTGGCCTTTTCCCATAATCGTTCGTACTACTGTAACGAATTTTTACATCCGTTACTATAACTTTTGCAGCACCTTGTATATGAGATTTTTGAAATCGACCGATTTTCGTTCGATTTCCGTGACCGCTCGGTGAGGCGACCATCTTGGTTTTGTCTTTGATCAAGTTCAGACGTAGTCTATTTTGTCCTGACTAATTTTCGTTAATTAGACGACTAATTAATTGTTTTACTCATCTAGACAAGTAGATGGTTGTTTTACGCGATTGCGGATTGTATAAAAACATCAATTTCGTAAGTAACTTGTTGATAATACTTCCTTAGGTGATTTGGTTCCTTAATTTTTAGATCACATGTGTTTGTTAAAACACATTTACGCCAGGGCTGTTTTAAACTGTTATAAATTGAATGTCAAGGTCAATTTTCGATTTAATGATTGACGTACTCTTATTGCTGATGTCAACTAGTAATTTTTGGAGTGTTGATGATTGTTATTACACATTACAAGTAACGATTTCAAGAATATTCAATATTTGGGGTTCTACGTTAACCATTTCATTCTGGTGTTTCCGAGCTGTCAAGTTCAACTGTCTTCATACAATCAGTGGAGCCGATCAAAACGTATTCCATTCATCTTACTGGTGCTACAGAAATCAATTTGGAAGTCCGCTTATTGTCGAGCGAGTATTTTGTATTTTTTATTTCAGACCACAAAAGTACTTTTGGGTAAGCATAATTTGTAAGATTTTTAACTTGATTCTGTACATTTGAACTACACCATTTATATATTTTTTTATTACGTATCAGCTTGCTGATTTGTGCATGAATTTTGTTACGATTTCACTACCACAGAATTGTACAGAAAGTTCACGATTATATTTTGGTTATCACGATTTTTTGTTTCATTTGTTTTGATCGACATCATTTTGAAGTACGATCCACAACCCTAGCTTCCGCTAAATACGAGCTGGTTAATACGACCATCAGGGTATCTGTCAACAGCAAATTTTACTGTCAATTATAGTTAGTTGGCAGATGTATCTTTGATACCCTGTAATTCCGCTGACCTCATTAGTCTTCTGAACTTACAGGAGTAGAAAAGTTTACACCCCTAACTCCCTTTATTTACGGCCTTGCAGGAACTAGAAAATATCAAATTTAAGGTAGGTTGACCATATAGGTTATTTTTCAGTTTCATGGCTCAATCGTCACCCTTAATTAAATATCTTACACTCAGAAAAATAAATTCGTAATTACAGCAAAAAAATTTAATTTTAGGATAACAATTAATTAAAATAATATGTTAGTAGATAGTGAAAGACAGTAAATTTTATTCCGAGTACCTATAGAAAAAAGAACCTTTTGTTATGGTTTCGCTGAAGTCTATCAAATTATTAATTCTTGTTAAAGTTATTCCTATAAGAAACGATATGAGTATGGAAGCATTGTTAACAAATATAAATAGGCTTCAAGTTTTTGACTAAAATTCTTTTATAATTTAGTGAACCCGTTAAAAGTCGAGTGCAGCAGACAGGCCATATAAAGATTAAGAGCGCCACTGCCATTCTAAGAAGTGAACACGAGAATAATCTGTATTTGGTATTATTTGATAGCGATCGTGTGGGAAACCTATCGGTCTTGTCTCCTAAACGAGGTACACTAATTACAAATGTGTATGTAAGCATTATTCTCCAAAAGGAATTGTTACCGGGTTTTATTTATTTTATTATATCGTCCGAGTCCGGAAAGCAAGCAACCTTGCAGTTGCTTAATTCAGATGCTTTCACGAATAAACGAGAAGAAATTCCGGTGTCCTTAAAATCGCCATATACGAGTCTATCAGATTAATTTATATCGTCTACCTGAATATCTGTCTGTGCCGTTAAATGTTTACATTTAGTAGTTCTGGGACAGCTCCAGGTTGTAAAATTGCCAAAATTATTTTTCAAATGACATTCATTAGTAATATAAACCCAATTTAAAACGATTATATCCCTTTATAATCGTTATTGATGCTTCCCATTTAATCGAAAAAATTCAATAAAAGAGCTGGATAGTAAATTTTTTATGGAGAACCTAAATGGTTAATGGCATTTTAATTATTAATACCACACAGAAACTTGGTAAAATTATAGTTGGTGTGTGCAATCGTAAAATACACGGTGGACAATTGATCATAATGATATTTAAATACATAAATCTCTTGAGATAGTAGTAATAAGAAATTTTCAATTTACGAAACCTTAAATGGTTAAATGTTAAAGCTATAAATTGCTTCCGTTTATTATGACACTTTTATGTTCTTACATTGGCGATAAAGAACAAGTGGATATTTTTAATTATCCCACCAAATTGCAAAATAATAAAATATAATTGCTTTACTTACACCCGATGCTACGTTGTGTCTACAATGTCCAGCATGTCCATTACAAACACATTGGCCACCAATATTTATGTCACGAATAGAGTAAAAGAGCCTCTTGTCCTTTGAAATATCCTGTGAAAGCCATCTCGGAATTGGTTCTACGTTTGCTCGAAATCCTTGAAATCTCAATCGCACATAGCGAGCTTTAGTGAACTCGAGTAATTCTGGACTCGTTTCATTTGCTCCTGGACGGCCGTGTACTAAAGAAACGTGTATCTATAAAAGCAATTTCAAAAATAAATTTTACTAAAAAAATTAACCTCATTTTTTTATATCCCTTACACACATTTCAAGGCAATTTGGAACACTCATCCAATTTATAAAAGTAATTCGCAAGGTGGTAACAAAATCATGCGAAAATATAATAAAAAAAAAGATATATAAGGAATAAGGACATAAAAAGTTCGTAAAATGTTTCATAAATTTCAATCAAGTAGTGTAAACAGTTACAATCAAATAAACTTTTATGTTACAAAGAAGTTCTCTAAAAACACTCGCTTATTAGTTAACACAAGAGCAAATTTGATAAAATAGTTTGAGAAAACAAAATGTTTAAATGGCATTAAAATACTTGTGAGTAATTTTTTAGCATTTTCAGAAGTAAATCATTGCACTAGCGAGAAACCATATAAATGAGGTCAATAGTATGGCCACAGTTGGCTAATGAATGTAGGCGATTGCGAGTCTGTGACTTATGGGCTTTCTCACCAGAAACGCGCCGGTTGAAAGCAGAAATTGGAGGAGCTTTATTCATTCCATGCATTCTTTCTGTACATGGTTTCATTTTTTACCTCTTTCAATAGGTTTTAATTTTTATTTGAAAAAATATAAATCATAAAAATTTAAAATTAACAAAAGTTCCAATAAATGTTAAATATTTAACGCAATGAAAAATAATTAGTTTATCCAACAGTCTAAAGAATGTATGCCCTCATTATTATCTTGCTTCTCTCGTAGGAGAAGCCATCAGTGGTGTGGATCAAGTTGGGATATTTTTTATACCACAGAAGAGATTATTATAATTTGAATGCTCATTTTGGTCTGACCACATAGGTGCAAACAGGAGGGGGGGGACTTAACTCCCCTAAAATCAAAATTAACCCCTTCCAAAATTAATTTTCAGCAGTTTCTCTATTATCTAGTCATACATTTGCGTGAAAATTTGGAAATACGATTTCTTTTTAATTTATAATTGGAAAAAATTTTACATCAGGATTAGTGCAGAAAATTATGAAATTTATCGAAAAAGATCCTAAAAACCATAAAGTCGTTTTTTATACATCCTAATAAGTATAAGGATTTCAGTATGTTCAACAGATTCATTGTTGATTCCCCCAAAGAGTTGATTGGGTGATTTGAATATTATATCTGGAACACAAAAAGGGAGTTTTCATTTGATGACAATTATTCCGTTCCACCAACTGGATGTTTTGGTAATTTTTTGATGGTTGAAGAACTTTTCCCACATTACATGTTCAAATCTTATGCAACATTAGCGTGATTTAATTCCTCGCTCAATCGATCTCTATCGATAATAGCAATTAGTTTTATTACTCATGCAATTGAACTATTACTTCAATCACCGAGTTTGTGATGAGTAAGTGAGGAGTCATAACATTCTAAATATTATGTATAGAAAAATAATATTTATGTCAAGAAGCACAGGAGTAAAATCGAAAGAAAGTTATTTAAACTGTCTGCAACTTTTTACTATGTATAGCAGTCACCTTTTCGGTCAAAATACAAAAAATACATGAAAAAGCCATGATTCACGACGTGGAATAATACAACGAAGGAGAACTTTTGACATGCAAAGCTATAAATACTATTCAAATTCCTACGATAAAATAAACAGTAAATAATTCGACATATTAAAAAATTTGCATAAAATTTTGCAGGAATTTATTTAATTGATTATGGCATAAACTACTTACTTCGCCATTCTCCATAGGGGTTAACTTTGAATGATACGAGGTGCAAATAACATCCGAGTCCGTGATAAAATAGTGTTTTCCTTTGGTAGCAACAATTCCATATCGCTCGAAACATTCCTTATCATTTCTTGCAAAGTACTGCCAGGGTAGAAAATCTTCTCCGTTCAATGATTTTTCCAAAATCCAAACACCCGGACGTGGAGAATTTGCCGATTTTATTATGACGTAGGATATTTGGTAAACCTGCAAATAAAGTAGAACGTGTTACTTGTGAGTGTACATAAACTTATGGATTACTTTCTGTAAGTTTGGAAAACAAAATTTATGTCCTGACACTTTAAGACCTCTACTACAGGTTTATTTTTGCTGCAATAAGTAAATGGAAGAAAAATTGATTAAACAATAAATAAAGAAACAGCAAAATTCACTTCAACAGGTTAGCGTTACTGGTTTTCGAGTACATCAATAACGATAAATATGTAAATGCTGGAGGTCAAACCGCTTAGTTTTTCTCTTTCGCTTTTTAATTCAGTCAATTTCATTCACAGACTTGAATGAAACAAACGTTTCCTGTAATTAAGTCTGTTTCTGTTATTTTTAAAGTGCAAACTAGTTAACACAACCCTGATAAGAGTTATGAAACAAAAATTGCTCATGTCGCATGCGAATTGACTGTAAATAATTAACTTTGCATTCGTGCTTGTATAGTAATAAACTATGCATTTATTAATATTATTTTCGAGAATTTGAAAATTATTATAGCAATTATTTTTTATTATTAGGTACTGTCCAATACTGTGTACTTAATAAATGTAAATGGTAATGCAGATTTTTCGCGAGGCGTCTAGACAGTTCGTGATCTTCATCTCGTGATGTAACAAGATTCCCCATTGAAAAGAAACGAAAATACTCAGGTTTGAAATAAATTATAAAATAATGCATTTGGATAGACTACCCAACGTACAGCAATGATGCTGATCAGTCAGGAATTTGTGATGATATGGAAAAAGGATTTTACTGCTAATGCTGATGACTTGGTTCGATCTGGTGTGAAGAAAGAACTTTATTCTGGTTGCTCGCTCTCAATAGGCAATGGCAGACTTCTTGCGGCTTATATTGAACTGTAGATCCCCTATATGTGTGATTGGGACGGGTCTAGGTCAATTAGGCGCGGACTCAATAAGGCGCGGACCCAATTAGGCGCCGTGCCAATTAGGCGCGGATACAATTAGGCGCAGACCGTTTAGGCGCGGGCCCATTTAGGCGCGGGCCCAATTAGGCGCCGGCCATTTTAAAAAAAAATCACAAAAGTCCATTAATAACTTATGGGTTTTCCATTAATTACTACCGAATTCAAATTATTTTTGAAAAAAATTTTTTTGATTAATAATAAAATGCTTAATATGTTGCAATAAATTACATGACATAATTATGCGAGACCCCACGAAGAAATTCTACGATATTACGATTGTCGTAGTCCATTACGAGGGTCTTGATACGTTCATCGGCCACAAAATATTTTCGTTTTTTCTGCGGAGGTGGAGCTCCCGAAATTAATTGTTCCAAAAAAACATCCCTACCACGTTGAATTTGTTTTAAAGAATCCAGAAGCTTCCAAATCGTGGAATGGTCCATTGACAGCTCACTTTGCAAACGTCGGTGAGCTGCTTCAGCGTGGTTGTTTGTTCGATCTGTGTCTGTTAAAACTCTTTCGTGAACAGACCATATTTCAGGAGGAAACATAGGGCGACTTCTTCCATTAGCTCTACGATTTGGTCGCCCTAAATAAGTGTCCTCAAACCATTGTAATAATGGTTGCAACTCAAGGCAAAGTTCATTGGATAATACATCAAGAGCAGTGTCCAAGTCCGCAATCCGTACAAATGCCAATGACGTCACCATTCGCGCTTCTAAAGCAAAATCGCCTTCGTTATTGTAGCGGCTTAGTAGGTGAAGATCACCTAAATGCTTTCTCATATTTTTCACAAGATGAAAAAAGCATCCCAAAATTTCAGAATTTGGAAATGCTTCCCTAAACGCATTAATTGCTGCCAACTCAAAATCGCACAAAATTCTTCGAGGGTTTAAATTTGGCTCCACTTGTGTTAGAAGAACGCGTAGATTACTGGATGGACGCCGCCAAATCTCTATGCCATAATTACATACACTTGGTAGAACAAGTGGGGCGCAGTTGAAAATGTTCCATCCACGAACCAATGCTCCGATTCACGTAAAATTCCATGTACATGGCTTTCTCGTCCAAAAAGTAAAATTCTTTCCGCTCCTGGTCCACTGTCGGCCACTAAAAAGTTTTCTACCAATCCGTTCCCTTCAAAAATTCTATACTCTTCCGGAATGACCATATCTTCCAACCTTAATGGTGCAGGAGGTGCAGCATTAATTTGATTTCTTTCCTGCGAATTGTTTTCTTTAACGCCCTATCATTCGGTAATTGTGCTTGTGCTGCCCGTGACATTTGACTATTGAGGCAAGCATTGACAATTTGGGCGGTTGATTCAACAGTAGTTGCAGCACGATTCTTCATACGATTAACCAAAATGCCAGTTTCAAGTTTGGCCGCGTTACTGTCGTGGGAGTGTCAATTCATTTGCTTCACTATGGCACCATTTACTGTATGAACTCTCATTTTGCAACCGTTGTTTTTTTGATCACATCGCCAAAACCTTTTGGAACCACATGCACTGAGCTTATCAAAAACGAAGCAATGCCCGTCAATATGAAGTTTTTCATTTCCTCTTTCCGAAACCACTTCCATTTTGTAATAAATTGTACTTTTGGTTATTTTAATATGTTATTCTCGATTAATTAATTTTGGTTTTTATTTTTGTTTATTAGTTTTCATACTCTTTATATATATAAAATTTTATTTACCACACTAAAAATAAAAATAGTTATTTAAATCATTATAGCTTGGTTTTTTACCTACCCTGTGGCTTTTCTTCTGGTTATTGGGCAAGGGGGTAGTTTATTTCGTTTATTTATTTACCACCCTAAAAATAGTTATAAAAACGAAATAAACTATCCCCTTGCACAAGCACAATTACCGAATGATAGGGCGTTAAAGAAAACAATTCGCAGAAAAAGAAATCAAGTTAATGTTGTACCTCCTGCACCATTAATGTTAGAAGATACTTATGGTCATTCCGGAAGTATATAGAATTTTTGAAACGTATCAAGACCCTCGTAATGGACTACGACAATCGTAATATCGTAGAATTTCTTCGTGGGGTCTCGCATAATTATGTCATGTAAATTATTGCAACATATTATGTATTTCTATATTTCCTTATATTGTGGAAATAAGTAAAAAAAATTTTTTTTAAATAATTTGAATTCGGTAGTAAATACAATACAGACTTATAACAGATTAACAATTTAATTTGTTTATGGCCCGCGCCTAAACGGTCTGCGCCTAATTGTTTCCGCGCCTAATTGGCACGGCGCCTAATTGGCACGGCGCCTAATTGGGTCCGCGCCTAATTGAGTCCGCGCCTTATCGGCCGCGCCTAATTGTCCGGATCCCGATTGGGACAACTTATGTCGAATGAAAACGGTCCCTTTTTGGCCTGTCAATAGGCGGAATCAGACCCGGCCGTAGTGCTGTTACCAGCAACGACAGGTCCCTTCACGCGGTATTTGTATCGCAATTACCACTTGTTCTTTATGAAAATTTTAGAAAATTGAAATTTGTGAAGAAAAGAAAATTTTCCTCGACGCAACATTTTTTTTGCAACAACAGGTTTTTTTATGTAAAACCCTGTTATGATTTTCCCTGCCTTGATGCTGTTACACCAGACAACACTTCACAAGTATTATTTATAACACAGACAAAAGCGAGAGGGTCGCCAAAAGACAGAAAAAAACTAGTAAGCTAATGCAAAATGTATTAAGGACAACATAGAAAGTTTTATATAATAAAATCAATAATTTTATTTTCAACTTAACTGATTTAAGGGCCGTAAAGTTAATATGTTTTTATTGTCAACACATTTTTATTCGAAATAAATCAATTTGCTCCTGAAATGCATAAGCAGGTTTGTATTGTTCACCTTAACTAGAGAAGTTTACCGTTTTATTTAAATTTATTGCGACAAAGAAAAGTTTTTATAAGAAATGGGGTATCTGTGCTGCCCTATTTTTCTTAACAAGATTTTGAAGATTTCGAAAACATATGAGCAAGGTTTATAATAATTAATGACTACTGATAACTAATTGTCTATATAAGGATCACATATTATAACAATCTCAAAAAATGGGATTTTATGGGCGTCTCATCGCCAAGCTCCATTGTCTGAACCACACGATACGATTATCTTAGTAAATAACACGAAATTATGAGGTTGACCTCACGTTTTCACATTGTTTGTATTAAATTAATGATTTTGTGTATGGGAAAACAATAATAAAAACAAAAATTGTAACACACTGGTAACAAGCAAGAAATTTTTGACAATTTATTTACCTCCTTCTTTGTTCTTAACTTATAATTTAAATTAATTAAATTAGTAAAGTGTGAGAAAACACACATTTTGGATGAAAGTTCTGTATTTCTTTATTAATGTAAAATACGATGTAGGAAGTCTATAATCTATGAATGAAAAATAATATTGGACAAATGTCCACCAAGACCACGCATAAGACGTCGATCCGTTTGTCAAAATTTGTGATTACATTTTTGCATAATGCGGCTTTATCTCACCGATTACGCGTCAGATGTTGGTTTTCAAGGCTTCAATGGATTGTGGATTATCTGCATAGACTAGGCGGCCAATTGATTGCAGAATTACGCGAAATTATTGTGAAATGTTTCAGCTGCTGTGTGGCATGTGGAACCACATATCACTCATATCCATATAATTAATAATAGGCAAAGAAAAATTGTTAACATGTCCTGATAACGCAATCCATTGACAGCAACAGCGTTTCCAGCCTCATTTTCAAAAAAATACGATGCAATCACTCCTCCAGACCAAAAAGAACACTAAGCAGAGTAACACAAGTGGAATGGAAGACTTCTCAACAACCACTCTTGCATTTTCTGAAGTCCAAATGTAACGATTCAAATAAAAATCAGCTTCATCTGAAAAGCTTATTTGTTCTGAAAATCCACCACCTTGTTCAAGGTTGAAATTAGCAAATTGTCGACGAACAGAATGGTCGGATCTCTTTAATTATTGCACTAGCCAACCTTTTAAGGTTCTTGACCCACAATTCGCCATGTTGGTGCTCGTGGATAAGCCCAATTGCTGAGAACGCCGTAGAATTGATAAATTTGCATCTTCCTCAATACTTTCACTTACAGCAGCAACATTTTTTAACGACCAAAATATACAAAATTTTGTGCTATGTAGTTTTCACAGATCAACCATTTTCGTAGTGGATTTTAATTATTTTCATGACATTTTCGATTGAAGTTGTAGACATTATAATAAATAGTAAACCTTCTACTTGCCCCTATTAAAAATCAAAGTCCTTGTTGAAAAGCCCTGTGCATAAAATTATTTCCTCGAAAGATAAAAAAAGAAGATAACAGATAAAATATTAAAGAAACTGATCGAAGGAAAGCCGTGTTTCCATGAGAATTGCCAATATCTTGCTTACAAATTAACGATGTTCAATTTAAGTTTTTCAATATTTTCATAATTATTCATTGAAGCGTAAGACGTTGAAAAAGTTAGTCAAACGCGAAATATTTAAATGAGCTCTTTCTTATTTGAGAGGATATCCTTTCTAAGCAATTAAAAGTGTAAAATTCCCTTTCTCCATTTAAAGGAAACACGTAAAAATCGTGATGAAATAAACAAGGCAAACAATCCTCCAGCATTAAAAGCACGTAATTACGTAAAAACAAAAAGACTGCATTTGAATCTAAATTAAACAAATTTACCTCTAGGGCTTTTATTGACAGTAAAATAACTAACTAATTTTACTTTGAAAATATTTAACACCAGTTTTATAAACTATACCGGCTTGGTACAGTGGAATGGGTTCGTATTGATAAATAACCGATTAATCTGAAGTTATATTATATACAGTGTGAATCACCAGTATGATGGATTTCTTCGGAAGCTTTTCCACTCCTCTCTCAGAATAAATATATAAATTCTAACTTAGTCTTTTTATGATTTTTTAAATTATGAGGAGCTACTGAAGATATCTATCTTATATTAGAAAATTTTAACTGTAAACAGTAAAATTGAAAACTCAAAAATATTAGGTTTTTCTTATAGCACAATACGCTTAGATGTTTACCTTTACCCATGAAATACGAATGGGCGATGTCTGTTTTGCTAACTTTCTGGACGATAGTTGGAACAACATCCGTTTAGTAATTTGACGTAGGTTTGAAGTGTAATTTTTATTATGTTCGAATCATTTCGATCAGCTCTGATCTGCTATTTTTCTTTTTGCAGAAGACCTCTGAGGATGTGGAGTTGCTAATCAATTGAGTTGCATTTTTCAGTTTGCTGCAAACATCTCAACTTACTTTATGGACAAAGCCTGAGAACATGGAATATCAGAAGCGAGCTCCTTAACGTTACAAATAAATGAGACTACGGATTGCCATTTACGTCCAGCATAGAGATGGTCCAAAGAATTGCAAACAACTCAGACAAGAAACCATCCGTATATGGCAGGCATACTGAGGTGAGTCAGAAAAGGGGTAGATGGACGTTCAGACTCATCCAAGAGAACACACCATACTGCAACAGAGGCCCACTAGAGGTCAACTACTACCTCACACAAATTCTATGTGTGTGATAATAAACCAAAGTTTCAGAGGAGTCTGTTTGTTATTCATACCTGACGCCCAAATAAGCCAGGTATCTGTTTTAGCCAATTGAAATCACCACCACCTGGGCTCTAACGAAACATTAGGCTAAAGAGAGATGTGCAGATCCAAGAGCAATTTTCCGCTCCAAACTTCGGCTTTTTTAGTTGGAAGAATATCATTCATAATTACCAATGTTTCAAACCAATTATGCACACTTAATAATTTATAAAAACCTTTTAGCATTTTTTCCAAATTTGGATCACCAGTATAATTTGCAATTAAATAACTGACAATTGCAGCAAATACAAAGACTTGGAGCTGCAATTAACGATTCAATATATTAAAATTATATTCCAGACCATTTCACATTAAATTTAAATAATTTAAGTCACTAGGAGCATGTTGCAGTTGGTCCAATTATTTTTGATATGCATTCAAAATTGCATTAATATATACCTAACAGCTTTCTTTAATTGCAAACCAACTTGTATACCTACATAAGTTTTACTTATATGTCTATGTGCATACATGAGAGGTGCCTAAAAGTTTATACTAATAATTATGGTCAGAGTTTAAGTCGGTGGCCGTAGCATTATAACGTCTTGAAGAAACGTGCTTAGAATCCATTAGATGTGGTTTTGATGTTTTGAACCTCAAACCGTTGTGAGACAGATCCATGAATAAAATTAAATGGATGAGCTAATGATCTCACTTACCTCGCAGTTTAAATTTTCATTATTAGTTTGATACCGCCTTAATAGGTATATATTCGTACGTGCAGAATTTTTACTCATAGTACATAATTTCAGTGATTAAGCAATTTTGGTAACGTGAAATTTTAAATTCTTGAATATTACACACTGCATAATGCAATAAAAGTGCC
Organism: Podabrus alpinus; assembly: GCA_932274525.1. NCBI lineage: Eukaryota > Metazoa > Arthropoda > Insecta > Coleoptera > Cantharidae > Podabrus > Podabrus alpinus. The sequence goes on from OW026451.1 coordinate 6,408,754, forward strand.
AAGAAAATCGAGAAAAGGAAATAATAAAGTGAGCACAGCCTAGCGTGCAGTTTTAAGGGGTAATTGTAATTAAAAAGACTTTCATCACCTCGGTGTATGCGTGTTTGAGTTCCACCCTCACTTGAAACCTTCAGGTTAGCATTTTAATGCTTATATATTAGAAGAATTAGCACGATTGCTTTAGTTGTAATTCAATATTGTCTAAAATTCAATTTGAAAAAACCGGACTTTGTGATATCTGGCCACCATTAAGGGCTAATTAAATTAAACTAACAACTGAAACGGTTGATAAAATTATTGTCCCAATCGATAATATATTTTTCGTTGATTTAAATTCAAGATATTTTAAGTACAGTCCGCCTCAATAAGGTCAAATATTTATTTAGCAAATTTGAATAAACGTTAATTATTAAATTATTTAAATTTAATTAATTTAAATTTGTAACAACTGTCACAAGAATTTCAAAATTAAATTCTTGTAACAACTTTACAACTCGTGAAATAATAAATAATACTAAAGAGGTAAATTAGGCGAAAAATGTTAAAGAAATCAATTAAATAGGAACCGTATGTGAACGATTTTCAACCTTTTGGTATTTTGAAGCGATAAAGATTTGATTTTTCATAAAGACTTTTATGGGATAATTTATTTCGAGTGTTATATGTTTAATTATTTTTTTACCTTTTTAATAAATAAGTCGTAAACTTGAAAACAGTTAGAGGTATAAAAATTAGGTTTGGCGTTAAAAATAATTTTAAAATTATAATAATTATAATTTAGAAATAATTAAATAGAAACTACACCATAAATCTTTCAATATGGTAAACTTTAAGCATAAAATCTTGATTACTTAAATTGGAATACCATATTATATTTTTTCAGTAGTATATCATTCCTATCTAAATGACGTTTTCAATTATTATATTGCCTATCAGTATTTATTGATATTTATAAAAATAATCAAGGTTATGAGAATAATTAACTAAAGATTGAAGGTGTTTGAAAATGAAAATACGTTTATATTGCTGTCTTTGGGAAGTCGAAGGATTTGATTGAAAAAGTACTGTTATTGTTCAAAGGAGCAGTTTCAGATTTTATTTTATTGATTCTGAAGACTGCCCTTAGTATTTCATGTTCTTGACGATGTATATTGTGTAGAAATATATCTACTTGTAGATTCAAAATACGGATTCCTCAATTATATTATAATTTCTACAATTTTTAGGAAGTCTAAGGAAATCTCTGGAATTTTCTAGGTAACCTTATAAAAATTCAAAATTTCTTTGGCAAGTTTAGGATTGTCTTAGCGAGAATCCGAATCTTCTCGCTGAGTTGATGAAGAAAGTAAATTGGGTTATGGAAATGATAGGCGACAAAGCGAAGGAGGGAGCGCAGCCCGGCCGAGACGAACTTTGCGCACGACGCGAGTTTTAGAAGAAGTGGGACAAATACTACTGGAGATCGTAACGGAAGACCAAAGCTTCGCCAACGTGACCAATGAGGCATCGGAGAAGATGTTTCAAACCATGGATAAGATAGGCGATGATGTGAAAAGAGTTAATAACTACGTATCGTTGGCCATAGCGTACTCGGCTTATTAGTTCACACACGTGTTAGCAAAACAACTGCTAGATATACTGACTTCAATAGAGAAAAGTCAAGAAGATATTTTGAATGAGTGAAAACTATAGAGATGGAGATTCTGAAACATGGGAAAGAAAAGAATATCCTGGTGTAATTAATGAATATCAAATCGGCGATTAAGTCCATTGAAATCAAGATGGCGTGCAAGAAGGAAGAAATTATAAGAGAGTTTCACCTGGAAGGTATATAAAAGTGGAGGTGAATTCCCCACCCCAAGAAGATGATTAGAAGAGCAATAAACGAACAAAGACACAGGCCATTTTGGAACCATCTGTTGTAGTTCACAAGGTTATCAACAGATGGCGCGACTAAATTGAAAGTCCTAATAAATTACTATACTATTGTAATTTTTAGTTTGTATTGATTCTTAAGCCATTTATAACGCAATCCAATTTAGTAGCTCTATCTGTTTAATATAGAGTTTAATATGTATTAATATCAATAGTTGCATTATTGTACGAGTAGCAGTTGTAACCAACATTTGTTAATCGGTTGTGGCTTTACAGTGAGTTAATAGTGATAGAGACGTGTTCTGGAAGTGTGATACGAGAATAGAGAAATTAAAGTTGTTGGAGAGTTGTTCGCTGGAACAAAGAACTTATATTTGAGAAGATTGGTGAAATGTGCGGTGCCTTTCGAGGTTAACTTTTTGACACTTGAAAGGAAACACAGGTATACCAAAACAGAATATTCTTAAAGCGAAAAATTGGGAAATCACTAGGGTGAAAAACCAATCGCACAAATATCATAACTTGAAAAAGAAGTGAATAATAGCGCATACACTTCCGAAGTGTTGAACTGGGTGTATGTGTTGTACGGGACTAGAAGTGAAAAAGATAGCATTTTGAAGGAAAAATGAGAAGATCTGGTTTATAAGTTTTGCGAGGGTGAAAACCAATTGAAGTGAAAACTAGAAGTGGAACAAATGAACAAAAACACCACAGACCTAAACAATAAAAAGGACACCGCTGAAAATACACCACAGATAGGTAGCGGAAACCAGTATTCCCAATATACGAAAAGAAGAAGATCGCCCTAAAAGACGAAATTGAAAGGGAAAGCACAGAGATAATATTTCAGAGAAACAGAAACATTTTTAGATCACCAACAAACCAAAATCAGTCTGAATCGAAAGACGAAAAACAAGACACAGAAATGGAAGCGGTCTTGAAGGCAATTGAAACCATGAGAACCGAGATACGAGAGGGATTCAAAGAGAATAATGATGAAATAAGAGAACTCAGAGATGAAATTAAAGGAATGCAGGAGGACAGCAAAGAAAAAGAAGAAAAATGGAATGAGAAAAACCAAGCACTTACAAAAAGAATAGGGGAGCTTGAGAATGCTTTTGAATAACAAGAAAAAACAAAAAAGAAGAACAATATAATAATTAAAGGACTAGAAGTACGAAACCCAGAACAACTACAGGAAAAAGTTCAGAAACTACTAAAAGACGAGATGGGAGTGGAAGTTGAACCATTAGAAAGCTTCCAAATTGGAAGCGAAAACGAAGAGAAAATACCAATAGTAGTCAAGTTGAAAAATTGCGAAGAAAAAATGATAGTCATGAAGAGCAAGAATAAACTAAAGGGAAAAAAATATTTGTAGACAGTGATATGACAGTAAGAGAAATGGAAATACAAAAAAAAATAAGAGAAATGGCAATAAGATAGATAGAAAAGGGAAACAAAGCCAGGGCAGGATATCAGAAGATAACCATTAACAACAGAGTACTTGAGTGGAAGGAGATACAGATAGCCATGAGAAACCAGCAGGGATCTGTGAATGACCTGATTCCAAAAAACTAAAAAACAAAAGATGGAACACACAAAGTATAACGACCCCTGCGACGCCCACTGACCTAGAGACTGATAACATGGAATATAAGAGAAGAGAGAAGATATTAGGGAAGAGAAAACAGAAAAATAAAACAAACAAGAGAATAGCAACCTGGAACATTAGAACAATGCTGCTCCCCGGAAAAATAAACGAAGTAGTCAACGATATGGAAAGATACAAGATTGATCTGGCGGCAGTACAAGAAATTAGATGGAAAGGGAATGGAGAAGTGAAAATAAAGAAATATGTAGTACTATACTCGGGCGAAGAAAAACAAGGTAGAAATGGAGTAGCCTTCATAGTAGAGAGAAACATAGCTAAAAACATAATTAAATTTGATCCCATTAATGGAAGACTGGCCTACATTAGAATCAAAGGCGAACACACTAACCTGTCTGTGATAAACGTATACGCCCCAACTGAACAAGCAAAAGACGAAGAAAAAACAGAAATTTACGCGAGACTGCACAGAATAGGAAGAAATGGAGAGAAATAGTGGACAAGACGAAAGTACACAGAGAACTGTAAATGAAATGAAAAAGAAGATAGAAAATGGAAAATAGGGACTAATCCACCCTAAAAAACGGATTCAAGAACGTCCAATGACGTGGCGATATTCCGTAAGGAACGGAGTGCCGACTTATATTATTATTATTATCTGTTTATAACCTTTTGAACTTCACCAGGTATTGGGTGTATTGATACTACAAAATTAAAGCCTTAACTAAGGCAAAGCTTCGCTAAGACTTGTATTTCAAAACTAAAAGATATAAGCCTCAAGGAAGGCTCTGTTAAGGATTATTGGTAAAATATAGATGCTATACGAGCGCAACATAGCTTCCCAGATACAGCCCTGCAAAGAACCTCGATTTGTTCGATTTTTGCTCAAAATAGCGTAGTTTTCAGGTTTTTGATGTAGACTTTTTTTCCTGTACATCTGATATAAAAGTGATCACCAGATGAGTGGAACTACCCTCGATTATGTGTAAATTGCCATATAAAATCACCTTATAACCCTAATAGGGCCCTAGCTGTGAGCTTTCAAAGTTGATCGTTCTGTAACCTTTTCTGCCACTTCTTATATTTTTACTCAATTTCAATTCACCTGAAATATAAATTGGATATGACTTGCCCTTGTATTACAACAAAATGAATTTTTAATTATTTTTTCGTAATACAAAAATTTAAAAGACTAAAATTTGTGTCTAAGTGGTCTTTCAATAAATTTCTTGTAAAATTTAATAAAGATTTCTTCCTGGGGATTTTATCATTTCAAGTAATCAAGTAAAGTTGCAGAGGACTTCATTCTGCGGAATTTCCACAATTTTCACCAAAAAATGGGTTTCTTGTTTTACCGGGCCTATTTCGAAAACTTCCAATTTTCGACCAATTAACGTTTTAGATCTACATACAATTTACTTTAAATCATAATTTTGTCGTGAGAGGCATCAAAAACAAATAAATCTGGAAAAACTGAAAAATATCCTTCAGAAAACTATAAAAAGTGATCTACTTTAAAAACTCACAGCTAGGGCCCTGTTAGGGTTAGAAAGTTGTTCTACGCGGTGATTTACAGAGAATTGAGTCTACTTTTACTCAGGTATGGGCAACTTTTGTGTCAGATGAACAGAAAAACATCTACATCGTAAATTAAAAACTACGATCTTTGGGGGAAAAAATTAGGTTCCGTATCTCGGAATACTACACTAATAATTTTTTTAGTTTCAGTTCAAAATTTTATTTGGTTCAATTTTCGGTAAATTTGCTTCTGTTCCGGTTCGACCCTGATCTCGAAAACTTAGAGGCTATTTTCCGAAGCCAAACTAAAGATTTTAAGCAAAAAAGCATTTCCGAGTTATTTCCATGCAGAACCCTTTTCTGCGACATAATGACCGGAAAGATATTAATATTAATTTAAGTAATAGTTGTTCATTTCAATTTTGAAAATTTCTAAGTAAAGCATTCGCTAATTCTTATCCGCAAACCCCCGTTATTTTCAAAGTTTATAACTATTAATAAATTTCAATATCATTATGAGGTTGCTATGAAGGAATTCGCCGTAAGTAAATACGCTATGTTTTTGACGGACCGTATCTCTGTAAATATAATTTTTTTGGTCTTTTGCCAATAAGAATTATTGTCAGTATCATACGAGTTGCTATCATGAGCGTCCGTACTATTTTCTTTAGACGAGCTAAAAAAGCCAAAAGAAAATAATTTAGAAATTTTTTTTTGTAATTTGTAAATTCGATTGCATATCTTTTAATATGCAAACTCCGGTAATAAGTGGAGTTCCTCAGGAAGAAATTATAGGGTCGATATTGTTAAAGTTATGAAATTTCCTTGTTATTCAGAACTTTCTGAGTTAACATAGATAAACTCACGATATGAACCAACCTCTTAATATGATTTATGTACTAAAACCAAGATACCCGTATCACAGTGACATTTCGTTAATATATACAATGCTGATGACATTTCCAAGTAATTTCTAAATTGTATTTCTGTTACAGAATTGTTAATTTAATTTTGATTGTTCTAAATAGGCATCACTTGCAATTGTATTTAAAGTATCAAAGCGTGCATCTTTGGAAACGTGACATCACGTGCTGTTTGCAATTGTGAACAACGCGTTGTATTGCTGATCTACATTAGTAATGCAGCTCAAGTACTCACACAATTTTAGCCAAGTTACGGATCATTTTGTTATTCGTATCTTGGAATGTATTATGCAGACAGCTGTGAGAAAGAATGTTAAGCGGTAAAGAAGTAAATGAAATTTCGAAAATACAACTACATAATATAATTTCTTAATTAATTGATGTTTTTTTTTGCTCTGTTAGGTTAAAACTCAACGTGGAGGGGATCGAACAAACTAATCAATCTGTCGAGTTTACTTTGTCTAAGGAAAATATTGACAAAAGGGGTGGTAACTACTTGACTAGTAATTTAGTTTGGAATGCATGCTACTATTTATTTTGGTAAGTTTTAATTGCTGTTTGTTTTCCTTTTTTACGTATTATACAAACACTAGTAGGTTATAACTAATTCAACACTTAAGTGATAGGTTCATTATCGCTTCTCATGCACTTCATTAAACGATTTTTGAATTTAAATCTGTAAGCATAAAATTTTCCCCACCCCCGTTCCGTGAAAAACTATGAAATATTCAGAATCACAATTGAGTATTGAGACGTTTAACTTCAAAGTTGTTTACTTTGGTGTTGGTTTTGGATAAATGTGCAAATGCATAGAATATGTCCAATAAACAAATGAACGTGACTATAGCTGCTTGTTTTGAACAAATTCCGCATAAATTTCGATTTGTAAAATATGTCTGAAGGTATGACTCCAACTTCATCACCTTTGTTCATGTATGAGAAAAACTGTCACTTGAAATTGTAAGTTATTGTAAAAAGTGACTTAACATGTTTTCCTGCTTCTCGAAAAACATTTATAAATTTGAAGTAGTAGAAAAACTATTAGTTTCAGGTTTACAATTTAGATAAATATTAGGTAAACGATTGCCGATAGCTTTTCACGAGCTTAGTCCAGTAATGAACGGTGGTGGACAAACGTAGACCACACACAACGTAAAAACGACTTCTATTACCGTTTCCTATATCAGGAAGGGCTTAACTGTTACCGTGCCTATTCGATCGAGAGTCGATGATTAGAAATTTGATGTATTAACCGGAAAGTTTAGTTTTTACAATTTCCAATTTATTTCTTCTGTTTGATCAAAAAGGAAGTGGTTCTAAACTGATGAGACTTTACGTTTAAATGCGTCGGTTAGTTCAGGTGTTGATTATTTTTAATTAAAAAAATTAAAACCTCGCCAGATAAATGTACCGGATGTCCACCTCGGAAAACGTAAAAATATCACGAAAATAAAAATAATATACGTAGAAATTATAATAATTGTTGACATAGGAAACGCGAAAAAAACCCATTTGCTGTAATTTTAAAAGTGTGCAAATTGTCATTTGTACATTAACCCCATCGCTCACATTGATTATCAAAGAGCCCAGTTTTATTTTTATTGGACAGTCATGTTAGTGGTGGATTTATAACAGAAGTGACCAGCGGAATGTTATTGTTTAAAGTTGGTACTTTATATGGAAATTCAGCAATGCTTTAACTTCGTTTAATCCTGTAATATACACAAATGTGCCCATTTACCACGCCTTTTTTATGTTAATTACTTAAATAAAATTTGCATTAATGTTAACAATTTTGAATTGTTCCACTATCTGAAAAAGTTTAACTTAAAAAGGCACTTTTACGAAGTCGTGAAAAAGTTAATTAAAATAACAAAAAATTATTCCGAAAGTCCAGTCTTTAATTTAGGTATAGCAGGGAAGTAAGGGCATGTAGAATAAAAACCCTGATGGAAATGTCACGAATTTTTCGGTTACACCAAATTGAATAAAAATTCTGTACAGCAAGGAAAGCATTTTATGTGCAGCCAGCCACCAAAAGAGAAATGAAATAATAAATTGAAATTTACGATCTCGTTAGGATGTAAATATTAAAATATCAAAAATGTGATAAGCATTAGTTCACCAAACCCAACAATTTTAATTATTGTGTAATAGTAAATTACCCTCACCTAAACTTTAAACTGGAACGTGAAAATTTAGTGAAAAAATTATACTAATGAAATGTGATATAAAAGCGTCTGAATTTCATTACGCTTTTGCGGCCTCCTCTGTTTGATGTGCCCTATCCGCTTAGCGAACGTTGACAATCATGTTGCCGATCGTTACTTTGTCCAAATTTTTCAGTTATGATGTACTACGTCTTCCAGAACCACAGGCTTCCCCCCTTCATGATGAGTTGCAAAATAATATACTTTTCTTATGATTTCTTTGTTATTATTAATCACTTTTATTTAGAAGTCGATCCATCCAACCTGATCCAGCCGTATAAAAGAATGGAAAACATGCAGCATCTGAGCAACCGAATTCAAAGTTGCACATTTAGATCATGACAAAAATAAATCGGAGAAATTAAAGTTTTTCATGCAATATGACACTTAATTTTTATCGAATTACTCCATCTTTCCTTGAGGTTACCACACAAATACACAAATCTCTCCATTCATTCTAGCTGCTTTCCATTAGCCTGGAGCGTTTCTTATTTTGATTTTGTTGAAAAATATTTATTTAGTGTTTATTATATCTATAGGGTTGTTTACGATAACTTCATTCACGGTTACGCCTTCCTCCACTTCAATTACGGTATTGGCCACGGGGACTGCGATTTTCACTCCTCGTTTTTTGCCTCCGGCAATGTAGGTCTCATTAATTTGAGTCCTTGAAAATTACATTTCTTCGTAATTTCACTTAAGCTGGCGCATAAATTAGATCTTCTTTTTTCTAGAGCTAACAGACGTCATCACCAGAAGGATTATTTTAAGTTTATACGCACAGTCAAGACATTCATGGAAGAGGAAGGGTTGAAAGTAAAAAATGACTAAAAGTTACGTCTCCCCGTTTTGAAATCTACCTGTTTGAGGCTAAATTGCAATTTGAGACCATGGGAAAAGTTAGCCTAGCCTTGTGCTTTGGGCCATTATCTAGTTGCATTATAAACTTCTTTTCCGATTACTTTCAATCTAGTAGGAATCGCATGGTTTTCAATAACTTCAAAATATTGTTTCTGCATTTAATTTTTCCTTTCCTTTTCCAACTCCTGCTTCTCAAAAAATCCTCAAATCATCACAGATTCTTCATATGCTAGACGGTAGGTACGTAGCATTCTTCTTGATATTCTTCTCCACACCTTTTTCTTACATATTATTGAAGACGATTGGATTCGAAAATTTTAAATTTGGATTCAGCTGTCCAAATTAATACCTGTTTCAAGTTATTCAATCTCCTATGATTTAGGCTAATTTGCACATTTTAATCTCTTCTTTTCGTCCGGATTTTATAAAAATTTATCGTACATGTATATCAAAATAAAAATTAAAATAAAAATGATATATCTTCTAAAAAAAAATGGGAGGTGCAACCAATTGCGAGAAAATATCGTGCCTCAACATTTTATTTCCCAATCGTCAAATTGGTGCTCGTTCAATAAATCTGCACGTTCGCTTTTGCATTTACGATAAAATTTCTTTCCAATTTTTTTATTAATTAACCAAATCGCTGATAACCTTCAGTATCCAACTTATCCTTTAACAGCCAAACTTATTTTCTTTATTAACCCGTAGGTGAGGATGTAGTAATGCTTGCCACTACGAACTAACTTGTAACCATCCTAATGGAAAGATGAAGGTTTATATATGCCCCTCCTGCAAAAAAATTCTGAGAAAGTATTATCAAAATTTTGAGTAAATCGATTTTGAAGTTAGCTAATTTTCATGTACAAACACCCAAAAACATATTGAGATTCCCGCGCGTCGCCATTCTGTTGACGGTACGTGCGCTATGATATACTCTAACACTTAGAATATTTCGCACCGGCACCAGTCAGTCCGCCAAGCGCCAATTCCCAGAGACCCACCGGTCTCTATAAATTCCAATGTCATTAATGTATTCTTTCAGATGAAGGAGAAGGCCGGCTGCGCCGGGATGCTCCATCAAATACATATCAGGTAAAGGTAAAGGTTTCGCACCGGCAGATGCACCTCGACGCTCCTACATGTAACATCGATTATTTTTTGTTTTTAGGCGATTTTTTGGGGGTGAAACGTAATAGTTTACTGCCCCACACCGCAACTATACTTTTTAATGCTATTTCGAGGGTCTCTCACATCCCAGTTGCCTTAATCCCGGTTTTCTTGATCGGAGGCCCTTCTCGTATGTTTAGCCTAGTAACCAGAGTCAAAACCGCTCTGGAGGGGTGCAACCCGGAGCGGAGCGGAGGGGCGCCCCGGAAGAGTAGGTTTTGACGATGGATTACCCTCCCTATCGAATGCACACCCCAAAAAACGAAGGAAAAAATTTTTTAATTTTTTCACTTTTTTGGCAATACACGTGTTATTTTCCATTTTTTGCGAATATTTATTACTAATATCTACTAATCACACCCCCATCTTCCCGAATTTCAAAGAAAATTTGAAATCGGAGCGAAAAAATTTTACGCATTTTCATCGGACCACGGGCGACTGATGTCGCATCGGCCGCATAGCGATGCTACTTTCCCGTACTTTTCAAATTGATTTTTCTCACAATTTTATATATACTTTCTCGGGCGAAATTTTTACAGGACACTCAAATGAGGTTCCTTTTGCTATAAAAAAATTTTGGGGCGATTTGGGGTGGCAAGCATTAGGTAATTATCCCCAACCCGTAATATTAACCGTGTTTTTACAACAAACTAAAAATTCTCCATTAATTCATTTTTGTTATTCCCAAAACTTTACAACAACCAATTTTTATGCGACTCGACCGATCAACCACCTGGGGTCAAGTAAATTTTTTTTAAACTAAAATGTCCTAAATCAAATCAGCGGCGTCACCCAAACAATTTACAATATAGTAATCTAAACCAAATTTTAAATTGCAAATCTTTCCAAATGAACAATTTCGTCATTTTTATAACATGACAATAATGTACGTACATAAATACATAAAAACATACCTACGTACTTAATCATAGACAAGAAGCTGTGATTATAGCTCAAGAAAAACTCCTTAACTAATCCATCCTCACTAACTTTCACTACGCATAAATGCTTGCATAATTCGTTCACTTATATTTTTTTTATATTATTATAGATTAATATACAACATGGAACAGAGATAGATCACGAAACTGGAAGTGTGGCGTTTTTCTTTGACCCAAGTTTAATGTTCACCGCCGGAGGTATATTGACTAAAGTAAATAAGCTGCTATGTAAAAATATTCCGAGTATTTAATTAATGCCAACAAAAAACTCATACAGAAGCTGCCAAAACTATGATTTATATTTACGAAAATCCCGGAAGTATCATAAGAACGCCGAAGTGATCTATTTTCAACCACTTTCCTGCGATGATTCTGTGTACAAAAATATTGCACGTTGTCAAAGAGAAGCATCTGGATTTTGTATAATTATAGCACAAAAAATCAGATTTAATTAAAAAAAACAGACCTGAAATAAAATAAACGTATGGCCGTTCAATCTGAAGAATAATTGGTTTGGCCAAGAAAGTCATTTTAAAAATCAATTATTGTAGCTTTTACAATATCACAGAAAATAACACAAATCGTTGGGTTCGTTCGCTTCAAGTTATCAGAAATATAAAAGATTTTTGATACGTTTTCAAGTTTTAATAGCAAACCCACAAAGTTTAATTCGACAATAAAAGTTTATTCGCTCAACCAGATTGCTTTAATTTTCGGTGGATTTTCTTGTCAGATAGTGTCAGCTTTGGATTGCAGACGCGTTCTTTCCAAGGTATCTCATATTGCAATGTGTCTTCAGTTGCTTTCCTCATCATAAAGCAATACTTAATTAATTTATATAAAAAGCGAAACCAGCAATTAGATACTGCAGATACTACATGAGCCCACCTATTACAACAAATCGCTTGTACGTTATTAGGTAGGTACAGATAATACAGTTAATAGATTGGATCGTTCGCAATTAGCACATACCAGACCAACAATTATCATTAAAATTAACGAGGAAATAATGAAGTCAAAATTTATAATTAATTAAATTTTACCATTCAATTGAAGATATCAAACCGTCGCAATCAAATATTTTTTACTTGTTTCGGTGGCTACGTCATCGTCAGACTTTTTTTAAATTACAAGTTGAAAACGTAATTAAGTTCTAAACAAGTTTATAATGGGGTGAATTAACCCTTACACCTGAATTAGGAACCAATTACGTTGAGGTATAATTTATAAAAAACGCGTCTTCAAAAGAAGGCGGATATTATGTGAAACAAATTGTCGAACGCCCGAGGGATGCTGGCGTGGTAAAGTGTCGGTGCTTGGTGGTATATTATTTATTATAAAAAAGCCGTACCGAATTCTCCAACCAGTTATTATATTGGTAACCAACGTGTCAGAATATAGGGCAGTTTGTTACGGAAGTGAAGTCGTCATTTGCGGCCATCGCGGACGAAACTAAGCGAAGAGTCTAAATCTCAACAGAACGATATCTCAAGTGTCTGGAGCTCTTGTATATCTTTGTTGATAAAGGTGTGATGAATGATTTTACACAGACAAGGCTACGTAGAAACGTAGAATATAATTTACCCACCTCCGCGTAATTAGTTATCGTTAATTAACACAAGTTCTCTGCGTGGCACTGGTTGAACTAAATATTAGTCATAATCTTGGAAATTATAAATTCAGTTGCATTTATTGAACGCGTCCAGACAATGTGGGGTTCGAACTTATGCATATGTGACGCCATACCTCAAATATTGCGTGAGGGAATATCCGATTACTAAACGTAGGAGTTAAAAGTTCAGGATGTTGCGCGAACCATACAATTTGCTACCTACACGGTAAGTGCATAATTTTTGTAAAAATCCAAATAGTGAAAGCGAATTTATAATGTTTATGGAGGTCGGAGGACAATAATCTCTAATGAGGAAACTATAAATTATGAGCAATACCAATCCGATTCTTTCTGGATTTGCTTCTTCGCATTTTAAAACTGAGAAAAGTAGCCCTATTATCCCTTTGTTTAGGTTCGATTTGATAAGGATCTTCCATCGCGACACTTTTAATTAGGAGTGGTAATTATGTAAATCTTATCGGGTAAGTTATCCCATGTTAGTTTTGAGACAAAACCGAACACTTGTTATCTGGCATTTTATCGAAGACATCGTGTAAAGACTTATCAAGTGTGAGAAATAAAAGTTTCACCCCATTTGTAATGAAGTCACCGCCTAAATGCGTTAGTTAGAAACTTTTTCCTTTATTATACCTAACCTAAAAGTTGGCAAAGCCATTTAAGTGTCATCGTAATTAATGTGGCTAATTGCTTCAGGAAATAATAATAATCTTTAAATGTACTGTTTTGGAAATTAGCCAAATTAACTCCGTTTGTGATAATTGCAAGGTATACTTGGATTTTGCAAAAATTATAGTTATGGAGGAAACGTGAAACCAACGATTACATTATAAATAATAACCTTTATTGAGGCTATCTTAACATCTCGACATGCAGAAGAATGAGGAAGAACCAGTCAATTTATTTTTTATTTTGCATTACTGAATGTTTAGACATGTATCCGCTTATGTTCGCGGCAGACATTTAATTTTAAATGCGTGACTGGGCACATCGATCTGTTCACTTTATCGATCAAGTTACCTGTGTCACGGTTATAAGATTTGATAATTAGTACAAGCAGACTATGTAATTGCTTATCTAATTAATCACAGGAATCTGGTTATTACAAAGAAATTGCGATTGCTGTGAGCGTATTTTTTCAATTATTTTTATTTAGCAATCCAATTAAAAGTAACTCGCTTTCTTAATCAGTCCCTTATTTCTCACAGCGGTCCTTCGAGCCGGATTTCATTAACGCATGTAAATCTACTTCTCGTTCCGTGACACGTAAATAATTTTAGGCAGTAATCTCGAAAAACAGAAACAAAAACATAATATGTTGTTGCATAATATTCCATTTTTGGAGAGACACTTTATATGGTCAAAACTTAATTTTGCAATAAGATTAAGATAAGCGATGCGGAGAGGTATGTTTTGATTTTGATGTAATTTAATACCGACCCAATCGTTCCGAAAATAATCAATTATTTCGGATAAGATCCATAAAATTTGTATTAACCTGTGTTAACGACATATCAATTTCTGGTTTATATTTATGATTACAAGCATCGAGAAAAACGATCTTGCCAATACTTCTTCAGTTTCTATTATGCAAAAATCATGTTATAATAATCGTATGCTAATAGATTTGCAGATAACAAATAGTAAAACTAGAATAAATTAGTTGGTCTTGTATACAGTTATTGTTTATTATCAAACTTGACAGGGCTTAAACAAGTTAAATTGATAAATGATTTGTTAGCAATTGTATTATCGAGCAATTACACAACTGTTACAAAAAATGTTATTAATTTTTTTATTCGTAAACTATTTTGTTTGCAGTCGCAGGTGAAAAGATATATAAAATTGCTCGTGAAGCCATAAAATCTTCAAGGGATTATCCATTTTCATTTATACTTAGGTGGGTACTTCTAAAGGTAAACGTCATAACTGTACAGTTAGAAATCCATTTTAGTGTTTCTAAACGTTAATAATTATGTCGTACAAATTTATAACACCCATTTCAACAAGTTACGACTTCGTAGCTTTATCCTATTGTTAAATTTATTGTTTAAAAGTGTAATCGTAAAATATCTTCCTTCTTTAATACCATAAAAAATCTTTCAATTAACATCTAACAAAAGCCGAAATGAATACAAATGGCGAACTTTATTTTGCCTTCCCACTGCTGATTATTGGTAAGCGAAAATCGCATAAATTATATTAAAAATGTTGTTCAATCAAGAAAAATAAAATAAAAGTAATTTTTAAGAATAAAAGTAGACACATCAAATTTAGCATGACAGATTGGTTTACTAAGCCAAACTGTCAGCAACATGACACGGATGCGGAAGACAGATCACGGCATAAGTAAATATAACCGTACTGATCATTCATTCCACCCCTGTTTAATTTTAAAACAGAAAGTACAAAGTGATGATATATTCTACCCTGATTGCTTATTGACAATTTAATGATAAATACTAAAAATTCCGATTAGTCAAACAGTTCTTGTAAAGTTTGATTTATAAACAAGGGTTTCCTGAAAGGTTTAATATAGAAAGTCACTTTTATTAAGCCGATATCTTGCCCAAAGTTTTGGAAAAAGTATTGCAAAATTTTAAATTAATGGTCAAAGAATGAATACAAATAAGGGTAATTTGGAACCATATAACACAAACATAATCTACAATAGAGAAAAATTTCCATATTATTTATTCGTTATTATTATTTAATTCAGAGTTTTGAACAGATATGGTCATTGTTCTTATTCAACAACCGGATGTAGAATTGGAAATCGTGACTACTTTACTTGTAGTTGTTTATGTTTTTCGCCTTGCAACTCTGCTAGGTTTTCTATCATGCGGTGTTGGGCAAAATACATGACAATGTGAATTTGAAATACAAATTACAACATTTGAATTTTTAAAAATAAAGTGAAATCGAGTTCTCTTCTTCTAAATAGCATGGTTTGCTTAACGGACGTCGTGACGCTCTCTCCTATGCATAATTGATGTGCGTTCGAAGTTAATGTCCTCTCACATAGGGGACCTACTGTTGAATCTGGGGTTTGAACCACGGGAAGCGCAATACAGTTAATTTTGAGAAGCGTTCTCATGGTAGAGAACCACTAGGCTATAGCCGTCTTTTTACAATTCTATTAAATTTATATAAAAAAAATTAAATTAAATACAATCATTTAAAATTAATTTAAGGAAAAATTCTGCGTATGGTCTTGATTACGAAAATTTATATTTTTTGTAATCCGCATCCAAAAATGTCTATTGTAAAATTTGTGTTTGAAATGCCAAATACGCATAATTGAAATAATATTATCCAGCACTGCAGTCCCATGTTCTGGTCTAGAATACACAGATAAAATAATACGATATATTGTGCAAAAATTTTGAATTTCATGTGAAATGCAATTATAAAGAAAATTCTGGGAAGTACAATCCGGGCTAGCTAAAATGTGTACTATATCGTTACAAGAACGAATAATTCAGCGTGTACAAAAATAGGAAGATCATTTACAAAGAATGAATTTGATAGGAATACCAAGAAAAATGCTATGTTACAAGCCCAAGGGAAAATGAGATGTGGGAAAATGAGATGTGAAGCAGATGATAATGGAAATAGGTATTTGAATATCCAAATGAGATTAACTGCTAATAAATGCAAAGCTCCCCAGTTCGACTTCGACTCAGTCTAAAATGTCTTGACCGTCCCCGTGCTTCAGAGGGCACGTAAAGCCGTCGGTCCCCCTGTTGTAACGATTAGCATCATAACAATAAAACAAGATTTAGGCTCATAGAGGGCCTAACAAGCTATACCTACGATGTTAACATCAATGCTCGAAGAACTAATTGAATAAATTAATTATTCAGATCATAGACTTATGTAGGTATAATAAGAGGAAGAAAAAGAAATTAAGAATTAGTGCCTCTAATATGATCTTTTTACTTATAACTCGCTGTTATCAGACCAAAACTGAAGAGCACAAAATTATCTACAAAATAGATTTTGCATCAGAATTCACTTCAGATGATGAACATCACGATCATGTAAGAGCATTTTATTCGGAATAAGAATTATTTAAAAACTTGATCGCAATTTAAATTGTTTAAGTGAAACTCCCTTCGGATTTCTGGTAGTGGCAGTTCGTGGGATTGTACAGTGGTCAGAAGTTGTTTTGATACTAACGAGTTCAACTGAAGGTGCGAGTTTTCCAGCCGAAGCCAACCTTCGGTTTGAAAGAAATTCTACCTTGGGCATGGCTCCAATTCTACTTTCAGATGTGACCTCTTATGTGCTTACTGCTCCAATCTATATTTTATTGAAAAGCTGGACTCATGTCTAAAGCCAGGGGTTAACTTGGAATAACACCGAACAAAAAATTATAAAGCACTTGTGCCTTAAACAAGATAAGTTAGATTTTAACCGGGAGGTATGGGAAGTATTCCATATCCACCAGGTACATGTGATGAATGTATGTACCTTTGATTGGAAACGAACACCTGTCTCCCTCCAAAGCTACGGTGACTGTAATTGTGCCAAAAGATTTTATGCTCTTTCAAATTAAGCAATTTTACCATCGACCTACTACTCTTGTCTCCGCATTTTTCTAGCTAGTTGGAAAATTGCTCTTGCATTAAAACTCATACCAAGTAAATGGTTTTACTTTAAAATTTTTTAGTATTTGTTATTACATATTTTATTTATTGTTTGTAATATTTTCCATTAGGATGAAAATATTTCACTCCCCTTTTCTAAATAAAATGAAACCAAGTTTTGAGGTTGTGAGCCCCTTCTACTTCTAAGTATCCGCTGAAAGACCGCTCAGGAAAGTTTATTCAGCGCTCAATTTTTACATTTTCATTTTTACAGAATTTCAGTTCAAAAACATTTTCAAAAAGTTCTCTCGATTATCCGTTCTTATTTTTACTTCGATGCCAATTATCCAGATTATGCAAATACTCGTATAAATACAAATATCGCTCAAACAGTAATCATGCTTTGCTATCTTTGTGAATTAAAAATTCGCATGTTAGGTACATAAACCTACATTTGCTTAATAAATTTAAAATTTACATATCAGGAAGTCGTCGGCTAACCGCGTGAATACAAGACTGACGTTTCAGAAATTATTACAAGCCAAGATTAATAATTTGAGTGACCTGTTTATTTATCGTGAAAGATTAATAGGCTAGCCAGCTAAAATTCGGAAATTATATTTTCAAAATTTTCCAATAGTAGGTACCGTACAGAACGATAGATGGATCGGAAAATTCAAAAATCTGTTTAAAATGCTTTTCAGAATTTTGACATTTTAGAAAACTTTACAGATAAGGCTTTAAAAATCCTCTGCGGCATTTGAAAAATGGCAAACAAACGTATTATAATTAAAGTTTACAAGGCTACGCTTGGAAAATTATTTTCCAGATTAAGGGGGCCGCGATATAAAAAGTTTGAGTAGCACGTATCTAGAATTGCTAGAACTTTTTCTTTGTCAACTTGTTTTTATACATATTATCATGCCATCTACCTTGAACATTTGAGATCCATTAACATGAAAAACTCCTATAACTTCTTCCGCGAAGAAAATGGCATAAATATGACAATAATTGGGTTGACCTAGAAATTCGCAGCAGGACGTTATGTAAAAAATTGCTTATCACTGAAGTGTTCCATTTGCGATTTTTTAATACGACATACAAACAGAAGGACTAACTTTTGAAAATAAAGTATAGATTATGACGGTATTTAATAAATAATTACATTTTCAATTTCATTTGATTAAATTTCAAAGTGTAATATTTCCCAGGTACTTGGGAAGCTTGAAAACAGTTTCTTTTTCTGATTCTGTATGTTTCTTAATTAATTTGTTTTCTTTTAGGGAAATCTTATTAAAAGTTCCAATAAAGTTTACTTGAAGCTTCATTACCTCTGGATTGTTTACAACAAACTTTTATAAAAATTAAGATTGTAACTCGTTTTATTAATTTGATCGCCAAACAATTTTTGATAAAATATTATTAAATGCTTGTAAATATATAAGGATACAACAAAATAATATTATTTTGTTGAAAGCTGCTTGAAAGAAAATTAAGTTTTATTATTGTAGATCATAAAACGAAGGGTAAATTAAAGCCATCTGCAAATTTGACTCGGAAAGTTTACAACCAAAGTGTTGTAAAATGTTAGAAAATAGAATTTTTCTAAATCTTGTTTTATTGTGAAAAAATTACTTTGTTATCCTTGATATAATGTAGTAATTTTTTGCAACTCTGCATTTTCTTGATCCTTTAAAAATTTCAACCCTGTTAATTTGAAAAATAACTTTTTTTATTATCCTGACAGTATCTCGGAACTTAATTCCGACAACAAAAGTGAGCTTAAAAAAATTAAAAGTAATTTATGTTACTGAAAACTACTCGAGTAGCTTGTATCCTTAATGTAGATCCAATTTTGTTAATGGTTTTATGTTGTAATGTTCAGCAGTTTTAAAAATTTCATTAAAAATACATTAAGAGGAGAACGGCAGTTTAGAACTTCTGTTGTGTTCTTTTCTAGTACAAGATACTCCATCCTACGCCGACAGTTTTGTCGGAACAAAAAGATAAACTTAGTTTATTGTCGATCTATTAGTAATGGAATTTGGTTCACCTGTACGTTTCAAGAAAATTTATGGAATTTTAATTGTGACTGTGTTGAATTGTTATCTAGAAAGTGAATACGATTTAATTTCCATTCTTCAAATCCCATGTTAAAAAACCATGGGCAATTTACTACCATCTATTAAATTACTTTTAAGTCGACTCGATATAGTAAATAGTCTTAAAGTGGCTGGGCAAACTTATGGAGACGATTTTTTTCATTTTCCCACACTCGAGTGTGTTTATTTTGAAAGAAACCTGTCGGCGAAGTACAAAAATTTAGGACAACCTGTAATAAATTTTATTGCCCAGATTAACGTTATTAACTTTGTATGGCGTATCTTCATCAGAAAAAATAATAGCAAAATCACTTTTTGGGAATATCTCTAATTTGGAAAACTCACATTAAAGCAAACCGTTGTAAATATCCATCGTGAAGTCAGTTAGCGTTAATTATCGAGTACAGCCCAGTCAGTTTAACTTTTCAAAAATTAGTAGCAATCCGAAGTTTTGTATACTATAGCTACTATATTTAGTCATTAGAAACACACCCAATTTAAGAGAGCGTTTTACATGTAAAAGCTCGTGGAAAAGTGCGAAGCTTTTTGTAAATACCTCCCTATTGTTCGCACATATGAAAACCAGCGGCATCAAAACAATAAATTAGCGAACCTGAAAAATTATCTCTAAATTAAAAATTTGGTGAAAAAAAATCACGATAATATGATATAAAACTGGCAGTCCGTAGCCTCACATTACAAACGAATTGCTATGACCCTATACTGGAACGGCCGAAACCTCCACGAAGTTTAATCATGCGAAAATCTGAGATCTTCCCATTGAAGTCGAAGGCCGAGTCGTGTGTAGACGACTGGTTTTAACTAAAATAGCAAGAACTTATTAAATAAATAAAAGCAAAAATATTTCACAAGAAAGGCGTTTTTTATTCTACCTCGAAGCAGATGATGCTGAAAGGAATACCTACGTCAGAGCTAGAAGTCCTTTCATGTGAAAACTGTTGCTTCTATGCAAAAAGTGTGTTGAATCTTTTTTGCAGAAAATTTTATTATATAATACTTTTTAGTCTCAAGACCAATTAATATGGAGATATTTACAAAAACACTTATTTTTTTGTATATACTATTAACACTGAAATATAGCTATACGTCAAAATTCAGGTAGAAATAAATTTTTAAGGAGCAAAATACCAAAATTACCGGGTTAGGTATACCATTAATTACCGAATAATTACATGTTTGATACAAGGAATACATGAATTTTAAAAATGTCGTTTAATATTCACACATTCGATTTTGAATTAAAATCAGATTTCCTAATTTAAAATGACTTCATTTTCGAAACTTAATTCAGGTTAAACCAATTACCCCTGCAGTAAAAATCAAACCTTAGTGGAGGTCGAACGAGGTTGCTAACGAAGTGCCGTGAGTAATAAATAAAAGTTCGTTTCAGTGATTTCGAACAAGAAATTTTCACTTACCTGCTTTAGGTCGATAATAATTGTCACATATTCAAATTCCGGTCCATAATATAAACTTGGACTTTGCCACCATCGATTACTAGAATCAATTGCATAGTGAATGGAATGTTTTCTTCCGGGATCATGACTAAAATTATCACAAACTCCACATTTTCCCCTTATTCCTTCCGAAATTCTACAAAACTCTTCCCTGCCGCCTTCACCGCATGTCGCGTTAACGGAAATTAACGCCTTTGTCGCTACGTTGAATGCAGAAGGCCATAATCCAACATTTTCAGAATACTGACCGTCGTTTCCGTATCCATATCCAATATATTTCAGAGCTGAAAATAAAATAAAAAAATATAGGCACTGCTTCCTTTCTGGATTATTTATAACGAAAGCTGAACAATTTGATTTGGAAGTTTTAGATTAACGATTAACACTATTTTCTCGGGCAGTGTCATTCCATTTTCACTAAAGTAAATGTCTGGCATAGAAATAACTTGGTTGTACATAAGTCGTGATCGAGTTACGCTAAATTTATAAAATTTTCAATAGGAGAAAATATTGATAGCGTTACATCGATACATAGTATTGCAATGGCTGTTGTTATATGAGATAAATTATTGATGTAATATAAACGATCTATTCTGTCCATATACGACTTTAATGCTATTTTATGGGTTTTTTATTAATGAACTTCAGGTTTTTAACGTCACATTCTCTTAATAATAAGTACTATTACATAAAATAACCACCATCACTTATGTGATACAAAACTAGCCGACAAAGTATTTAATGCATGTTTAATAAATAATATACTAAAGCTAAGCTCAAATACTTTCATTGAGATTTACTACGATTTGAATGCATCGTGTTTAGTACTTGGAGCCAAAAACACATAAATCATAATAATTGAGTTTTAGATTTTTAGTAAAACAGTGCGACGCGTTAGAACGATTAACAATTAAAATGTTTAGTACCCACGCACACACAGGCAGACAGATATTTTATTAATTAATCCTTTAAAACGTTAAATCTGAAGATGGTTGTGGCAGTAAAAAATTAAATTATTAAAACGCTCTCTGAGCAGCTAACGCAAAAAATTGTAGACATTTCTAAATTCTTATCGCTATTATGCAAGAGTATGAAATATTTTGTTTGGCGCGTCTTTTGAGAAAGTAGTATTATCCTTTCAAGTATAAATTCAAATAAGTAGACAAACATGCAATGCTGCGCATAGAATTTTGAACAATTTTAAAATTTAATTTAATTTAATAAAGAGATTTGAATAAGAATTGAATTTATAAAAAGTCTATTATAATAATGAAGTTATGTGCAAGATAAAATAAACTGCAGACTGCTGAGAATAATACTTAATTGTGATCAAATACCATACATATTTAAAGTTCCCTAGTATTATACAGTTGAAATAAATTCAAATTTGAACCATTTTCCTTCGCCCTTGAATCGACATTATAGTAACTACAATAATCATAAATTAGTTCTAAAAAAAACTTTGAATTAGAACAAACAACAAACATAAAAACATTTTGATAAATTATAAGTCAAATAAGTACACACCTTAATAATATATTACATAATAATAATAATCGACGTCAAATATTGATAACTCTGAGTATTATCGACGCATATTGTTAATACAATCAGAACGAATTATGTTTGTCTTTCTCACAGTTTTCCATGTCTGTACTAAATTTAGATGATCCTGACATAAGATCTCAACTTAAGTGATTTCCACTGTACATAGCAATACTGTAACTTCTGTGTTGTCAAACACGGCTAAACCCAGTTAATCAGGGGAGATTGGTAACCAACATAAGTTTACTTTCTCTCTAAAAATATATTTTAGTATAATTTGTCTAAATGGGAAATTTTAGCCCAATATTGGCATCATGAATTAAAAATCAGAAGCGCCTTTAGTGGTCCAATTTATTAGTAACTTTTCCGTAACCTTTACTAAATATTTTCAAAACTTGAGTATTGACTCTGCTGGGAAAGATATACGTACATCTGTCCTGGTTGTAGGTTAATATTCTCTTTACTTGAAAGACATTAACATTTTAAAAATAGACAAAAAAATATTGACCAAACCTAACCATGTTTTTGAAAGCAAAAAGCAACTTCAAACGGATGTAAATACTAAACTAACTTCGAGTGAACGAAAAAGTGTCAACCTCCCTTGTAGCAATGTTATTTATAAAATTACGTCTATAGAATAGGCTAAATAGCTTTGCAAAATTATTTCATTCGGTAAATTTCCGTAGGCATTGATAAAAAATTGGGGAAACTGTTTTTGTAACATTTTTGTAATAAAAAAATATTTTTTACAATTTTTTACCGGTAAGTCATCCCCGTCAACAGCTAAGCCTGCAGTGTCTGATAGGATTAAATGATAATTTTAAGTTCTAATTGTAGTGGTATGTGTGAGACAGGCCTTAGATTATTACAGTATATGGGGACAATGCTTTTTATAATTAATTAATAAGCATTAATTGTTTACCTGCCAATATAATGCACTTAAAGATGTTCAATACCTTTAATAATCGATTATTATGTACCATACTGTCAGCTATACATAATTGCGAGTATTGTGTTAGTATTAATATGTTTATAGATTTAATAATCTTAATGTAGAACGTCGACATAATTTAATTAGTATTAAACCTAAATTTAATCTGTAATTTATATTACAGTTATAGTAAGAAGAAGATACAACAATATAAACACCAGTTTTCTTATAAATTACGAAGCAATATTATAAGTGCAACATTAATCCCATTATCACATGGCGATCCTGCCAACCGACTGCATTTAATTACATTATCACAAAATGCACAAGCCGTAGTTATTAATTAGGTAATATTTATGAAAGTTTGCATAAGGATTCCTACGAACTAGGGAATTTACTTCTTTAATAATTGGTCGAAGTCGGTTTCGTGATTTTAGAGCAATTTTTATACTAAATAAACACGTAGAAATGTTTGGCCACTTTTGGATCACTTGGGAAATTGAAATTTCACACTAACGTAGGTTAAGTATTCCTTACGTTGAGAAAAGTCGCCTAGACTAAATTTCAATCAGTGAAAAAGTTATCAGTTTCTTCGAATTGTATAGAGTATAGACTATAGACCACCCTGAATGATCTTCATAGTTAAAAATACAGTAAGGGTACAAGATAGAGGGAAATCATGGCTTATAAATAAGTTTTGGGAGTTGTATAGATTAGATATGAGATAAAATCCAGTCCGATGAAGTTTCTACAGGATAGTCGCGCTTCATGTGCCTTCCTTTTTCTTTATAAATATCAGAACTTTCAAAAGAAATAGGGGTAGAATGACGCTTCAAACAAAAATTTCTCTTTACAAATTTATATATCCGGTATTATATACCGCAATATGCGGCTTTTCGGGCGGTAAACCCCAAATATTACGATTAAGTGCATCTCCTTCTTTTTATAAACGGTTTAGATCAGCATTCTCTCTATTATTGTATCGTTCCAGGATTTTCTCGGCCAACCTCTCATTCATTTTCTGGGAGGAGTTCATTTAAACATTTTCTTCGGCCATCTCTGATCAAATTAAACTGAACCGAATGAAAAAATAACAAAACCATTTAAGACCTTTTCTGTCTATTCTATCTAATATACTGTCCTGGGCCCCCATTCTTCGCCTTATCTCTTTATTAATTATGTGCTCAATACTTGATACCCTAGCGCTTCACCTTGCTCGTAGTTCATCTCGCCTGTTTGCACTTCTTTTTTATATTCTGCAAAGATTATCCATATTTCACAGCCATAACTTAAATTGAATTCCACCATTGCTTTACCTATATACTTGTATGGGATCTTAACTGGACACTGCAAACTCAACAGACACATTAACACGTCGAAGATCGTAGATCAGCCAACGTACCGGGGATATATCTGTTACTTTTTTCAATAAACTAAAAGCTCAGTGTTGTACATCGGAAGCCTTAATTCCAAATCAGGCGCATATAAAGGACTTCATTACTACAATAATCTCTCATTGAGCGTTAAGGGAAGGCCAATTCAATTTAACCTTTTGCGAAGAAATTTAGAAATTTCAAGAAGTCACAACCAAAGTATTCCAATAACGACATAAAAGTTGCGATCTTAGATCCCCTCAGTGTCTAAAAGTGTATAAAAGGAAAAACTTTGGTTGTGACAATTAACTTTAAATTGTTACTTTTTTGGTATGTTTTTTCTTAATGACTATTGCTACTCCCGCTCTAGCGCGTTCTGATTTGGGGACTTCAGTCCAGTATTTCAAATCTTTACAGATTTCTACCTATAATTCGATTATATTAAATTAAATAATGCTGTCCATACAAAATTTCTTGCATTTGTTTCAAATAGGTTTGTTTTTCCCCTATTTGTTTATCATAATGTATTTTTATCTGTACATAATTTGTTATTACCTTCATAATTTACTTATTTTTATCTTAAAAACCAACCTAAATTCAGGTTTGCTTTAAGTTTACTACTTGTAACAAAAAAATTTCTATTTCAACTATTTTTAACTTTTAATGTCAAAACTACTTAATTAAATATAGTAGAAAGGGCCTAGGTTCCCTATATCTATAATTGTATAAAAATTCCTGTAAGAAAATCAATAAATGGTTTAAATTAAACTAAACTTACGATGGAAAGGTCCTTAATAATTAATATTATGGGCATTCTTGACCATCACTGTTATAGTCGAAAATTAACCTTGGAGGAACTAAAATCTCCAATTAATTGCGAGAAAACTGATAGGGCATTCTTAGGGGGTTGATTCGGACCCTCTTAGGTGTACACATTTTAACAAATTTCAGTCCACCCAGATTTTTTCCCCACTAAAAGTGTAAACTGCCTGAATTATTAGATACATTTTTAGTTATCCATTTGGTTCATTATTTGACATTTACCTGACAGCACATAGCGTGGCCATTTTAGTAAAAATTTTATTTTCTGCTAAGGTACAGTAGCCGAACAATTTTGGTAGGTTTGTATCCAGATATACAGAATTTTCAGGAGAACAAAGTAGGAATATGTATCTTATAGTATATTTTTTAAATTATTGGTACATATATCACTGCGCCAAAATATCCATATTTACAATTTTAAAGAATAGAACTTGGCCTGGTTTGTTATTAAGGCATTAAGCGTAAGAAATTAAATCAAATTAAAATTTACTGTTCAGGAAATCAAACGAATTAAATTCTGAATTTTTATAAAAGAACAAAACATAATTAAACGGCCCTAAAATGAACCGGTTCCATTTGTATGCAACTGATGATTTAAAATAATGACGAACCAGATCTGTATTGCATTACCATCTTATTATCTATACATTTTATTTCATTAACTTTTTCGATTTTTCAAAAACAATCCTATAAAATTGATATGATGTTTTTTTTAATTGGAATACCAATTTTTCGCTTATAAGTTCCTTCTGGGTTCTTTGACTTATTAATTCTTGTTCAATATTTTTATACCAATTAACTGTGCATTGTTTCTGTATGACTCTCAGTACAGCCCTTTAGGGCGATTGAAATTGCAAATGCAATTAAAATGGATAGAGAAAGCAATAAATCTGTGCAATAACAAAATTCAGTAAAAAAATGATAACTGTGTAATTTGAAAATTGCAATTAATCTACCCCATTTGATAAATTTCTGTAAATTTTGACATTCATAATAATTTTAGCGCTAAATAACTAATTGCGAGTTATAATTGGCATCATCATTTCTTATACTGTTAATTAATTGAAACGAGACGCCTCCTATTTGTCAGAATTACATTTGGATTTTAAAGAGTACGTAAACATCTTTAAAGGTAAAACAACGAAGCCAGGTTAAATATAAAGGAAGATGTAACTTGTCAGACTGACAAGTAGTATATAAATCACAGAAATTGCCTATTTCTAGCTCACAGTTATGTTTTCTTTGTATTACTTCGGAAATTGCTATTGTACTAACAAGTTCAGTATTATTATTCATATTTCTTAAAAGGAAAGATACAACTCAGCTGCGTTGAAAATTGAAAAGGCTTTGAAAGTGTAGTCGAAAAAGTTAGGAATTTGTCGATGTAAAGTCCAAAAGTACACTGAATTAATTTGTTACCACAGTCATTACATTTTCGTAATGTTTTGTGAACAATTTGATTAGTGAGGGAGAAGATTGGTTTCCACCACGAAAATGGACACATTCGTTAATGAGACAGTGTTGCTCTAATCATGTTAACGTTTATTTATAGTAGTTTGTTGGTATCCAGCAAAGTTTGAACATTTCATGTAGTTACAGATAGTAATGAATACGAAATTCAGTTTCAATAAAGTTATTTGAAATTTCAAACATTCAGTTTTCGTGTAGTCTCCCTAGCGCAATTATTTTATGTTGATAATTGACTACTATTTTCAACTTTGGCAACAAACACAAATTTGTAACTTTATTTTATAACATGAAAACATTAACCATTAAACGTTAAGGATTATAATTAACCTTTTCTCATTGGGCATTAAAAATTTTGTACAACGAGTAAAAATAAAATTTTGAGCCAATTCTTTTTTAATTTTCAATTAAAATTAATAGCCACTTCTCTATAAAATTTATAGGTCAGATAAAAGAACATCGTCCAAGAGCAAGTATTATTTTATTCATCACTTGCTTTATTGATAGATGCAATGTTATTTATCTTATGTATCGTCTCATCTTTAAATTTATGGATAACCTGCATCGCTTACTACTGATAAATGAATTATTTCGATGATTTGGTGCTCATATAAAACAAAACCAAAGAAATGTATCCCATTTTGATAATAAACATAGCGTATAAATTTATTATTAGGTTGTAAAATTAATATTAATGTAAATTTCAAAAATTAAGATAAGCGAACACAATAATAGGATTAAAATTATCCCCTAATCTTGTAGAATCAATAAGTTTAAGCAAAAATACACTAACTTAGAGACATTCCAAAAATGAAACTTTAGAATTGAAATTGAAAAAAATGAAGATTTTTAATTAACTACGAATCCATCGATTCAGTTATTATTATATTATGTTATTCAATATCTGTGAATTTTCAGGATCTGAAAAGTTTTCGAAATGATAAATAAGCAAGTTCAATGTGTATAAAATATGAAAACTTAATTTTAAAGGATGTGTTAAATGATAGAAAGATTGATCACTTCTTCTTGCAGTCCTTCTCCTATCGGAGGTTGGACATCATCATGACTATCTTCACTTTATTAACAGCTGCTCTGAACAATTCCGTGCTGCTGCAGCCAAACCATTCGCGCAGGTTCCTCAGCCAAGACACTCGACGCCTACCAACGCTTCTCTTTCCCTTTATCTTCCCTTGCATGATGAGTCGCAAGATGGCATATTTTGGACCTCTCATAACATGTCCCAGGTATTCAAGCTTTCTCCTCTTAATAGATGTTATAATTTCACAATCCTTGTTCATTCTCCTCAACACCTCGACATTAGTAACTCTATCTGTCCAGGGTATACGCCACATTCTGCGGTAGCACCACATCTCGAAGGCTTCTAATCTTTTTATTTGAAGTTGTTTGAGGGTCCATGCTTCAACTCCGTATAGTAGAGTGGAAAACACGTAGCAGCGAAGTATTCTGGTTCGCAGTTCCAGTCTGATATCCCGGTTGCAGAGGAATCCCTTCATTTTCACGAACGCCGATCTTGCTATCTCTATTCTTGTCCTTATCTCAGTTGCCTGGTCTCCTGTCTGTTCCAGCCTGGTGCCCAGGTACTTGTAAGAGTCAACTTTTTCAATTACAGCGTTGTTCACGTAGAGTTGTAGTTGTTGGTTAAGTGACTTAGTGATTATCAATTTATCATGCATTTAGTTTTCTTCACATTCATTTGAATTCCATACTCCTTGCATTGCTGAATAACTCTTTCAAGAATATATTGCAGTTCCGCTCCGTCGCCTGCCAGCAATACTGTATCATCGGCGTATCTGATGTTATTGATATTTTCTCCGTTTATAATTATACCTGCTGTTTCCTCTGATAGGGCCATCTCAAGGATAGCTTCACTGTATATGTTAAACAGCAGCGGAGACAGAATACATCCCTGTCTTACACCACAGCGTATTTCCACTTCATCGGTTAACTCATTTTCAACCTTCACGTTTGCACTTTGTCCCCAATACAAGTTTGTAATTATTCTAATGTCTTTTCGGTCTATATTCCTTCGAAGCAGCAGTTGTTGCAGTTTGTCGTGTTTAACCGTATCGAATGCCTTCTGGAAATCGATAAAGCACGCAAACACGTCTTGATTCATATCCAGGCATCTCTGAAAAAGGACATTAATTCCAAAGAGTGCTTCTCTCGTGCCCAGACCCTCTCTGAAGCCAAATTGGGTGTTACTTATTCCCTCTTCCAGTTTTCTATAGATCCTCTTATGTATTATCTTTAAGATTTTGAGTACGAGACTCATGAGTGCAATTGTCTTGTATTCTGAACATTCTCTACGTCTTGCCTTCTTAGGTATCAATATAAAAGTTGAACGTAGCCACTGTTGCGGTATTATACCTGTGTCAACTGTGTCATATATTGTATTAAGGAGGTCCAGAAGGTTGTCCAACAGCTTTTCATCGAATAGTTTTATTATTTCTGTGGGGATCTGATCGGGTCCAGTGGCTTTTCTGGATTTCATACTCTTTAAGGCATGTTCTAATTCGTGTTTCATTATTTTGGGTTCATCGTCCTCAACCTTCAATACCATTCGCTTTGGTCTTTCATCGTCAAAAAGTTCCTGAATATAATCTTTCCATGTTTGATGTTTGTCCATGATCAATGTTTCCATTGATCACGGAGTACCACAGAGAATTATGTTGAGACCGGTATTGTTTATAATGTTTGTGAATGATATTGGTATAGTTTTATAAACTATCCACAGTGGAATCGATGACTGGAAAAATTAGCAAATTTAAAAAGCGGAAAATTTATTAACAAAAAATTACGAAACTTTGCATTTTTATTACTTCTGCAATGGTAATAATAAGAAAAATATTTAGAAAAATGTAACTGATAAAGGGGCCGTTTTATCGGGGCACCAAATAAATTATTCAAAATTTCTGATTAATTTTTCTTTCATCTTTAATGGATTTTTCTAAATTTATTGAGAAATTTTTTTACAAGAGAAAATGGATTAATAAAACAATTATTCTCTACAATCTATGTCGGCTTTGCTTTTTGATGTCGATTTTATTAATTACATCCTGCTTTGCCCCGATGCAAGTAGATAAAATCGAACAATAAAATTTTTTCATAAAAAATATAAAAAGCTGTCAATAAAAATTGTCTGTTGGTAATTTTTTTTCCATTTCAGATGTTGTGAATTTTATAGTGATTCTGAAATTGATGTCCAAATACATATTTGGATGAAGAATTGTTACATTTTGAGGGGAGGCACGATTATGACACAACAAACAGAAGGAATCTTAATTTGAATATGCAGTTGCATATAATAAATTGCCAATGCAAATTGTACATTTGGAAGGCAATGGCAAACTACCAATGTGTAACCTGTCTAATAAATCTTCTTCAACTCTACGTTTGTATATCCGAATCACCGACATCATCCGAGTCTTTTAAAATCTACAGTCGGTTTCTCTCCCAATCGGAGATTTTATTTCCTCCAATGATTTTTCGCCAATAACCCGCTTAATTTCACGTTTACAGAAAATTATCATCAGAGCGAAATTACAAAGCCTAAAAAATTTTTATATCAATATAAATATGTAGAATTCACTTCAAATGATGAACATGACATGTAAGACAATATTATTCGGAATAAGAATTTATTATTCTGTTAAAAAACTGTTCAATTAAAAAAAATGCATTTCGCCTTTTTGGAATTGATTTGTATTTTATAAATCGTATGATGGAGATAAATTTTGATAAAACATCTCTTTTATAGAGAAGTTATAGCTTTTCTATTTGGTCTGATGAGCATTTTCCGTAAAAGTACCATTAAGTGACTTATAGGTGAAAAATCACGTTAGAGTAATTAATTTAAGGCAGAAATCGGCAGCGGAGTTTAGGGGACCTTCTTCCTGTTCGATACGCCCGTGTCCGGGTATCGTATGATGAACGGCTTTTCACCGTATTGTGCGCACATTCGTGTACCGATGAGCTCGTTCACTTCTTTATCTGGTCTACAATCGGGAGGGAGACCGACCTCTTGGTATCTTGCCCTAAACAACAAGTCTCCGCATCTCACGATGTGGCCAAAGTATTTCAGTATTGCCTTATTTAGGGTTGTGCTCAGTCTTTCTTTGCTGTTAAGCTCGTTCAAGATGGATACATTTGTACCCCTCTCCATCCATGACACCCTTAGCATTCTACGCCAGCAAAACATCTCAAAAGCTTCGATACGTCGTCGATCTGTCAAATATTTTTCTTCCGGTTATCGATATTCGTCCTTTCCATTCATATGTGCGCATTATCCACTCTACGTATGTGTTAAAGAGAATCGACGAAACAATGCAACCCTGTCTCACTCCCCTTCCCAACCAGAAGGTTTTTGTCAATTGGTCATTCACTCTGACCTAAGCTTCATTTGACGCATATACATAGTTTGTTAATCAGGGAGTTGAGATGAGGGGGGGGGGTTAACGCCAAGTGTTATAGTAATGTTCCATAGTTTGTACCATTTTACGAAGTCAAATGCCTTATGGTAGTTTAGTAAACAGAAATAGCCCGGAGTGTTGAATTCTCTCACATTCAGAGTTTCAGGCACCCTCAGTTAGGGGATCTATGAAAGTTAATTTTGACACTCATATACACATGTCAATCACATTTTAGCTTGCTCGTATTTTTGCAAGCTCTAATCAGTTTTTCGAGTTCCTCACCTGGAAGCTTATCCTTTTTGCCAATCATTATGATTAAAGTAAAAAAGTTAAAAAAATAGATTATTCCATTAGAAAAAGCATGTGTTTAGCATTAAACGAATTCTACCTCAAAAATATATTTTATTTTATGATTAGCTGCAATTAATGCCAAAAACGCAGACTCCTCTCGCTTACCCTTAGCTCCAGAGAACTGTAGGCCTCTCATGTGTGATAGAACACCGTGTATTCACGCTGTAGACATAGGATAGAGTGTTGCCAATGTCAGGGGAACAGTTTTGTCTGGTAGGTACTAAATGTACTTATCATTCACATGGCTGGCTTTGTTTCGTTGCGGACCAGTAATTCATTTTGTGTTGTGTTCATTTTAATTTTTAAGTATTTTTTACTGTGGCTTCCCCCAATGGATGCTTCCACGTGTTTTATATATTTTGTACTTTATATGAAGACGCCCCATCCGCTGTCTGAGGTAACAACTTTATCTGTAATGTGTAATTGTTGATTGTATTAATAATGCCATGTATTTTGTCCAATATAGTCCTGATGATGACTAGCATTTAGTCTAAACCGGTCGAAACAGCAATAATTGTTTTCTTTAGTACGTTCCCCTATGCCCGAGATTATCCTTTCGTATGTTAATTGGGACGAGATTTAACTTTTTATTGAATATTGGGTTAGACGCGTGGTTGAACTATTGGATTATACATGAGGAACACCCTAAATTGTTACTACGAGGCCCACTTCTACAACAGTGAAAATAATGGACCTGCCACTTCGGCCCACACATATTCTCAACTCTAGCTGACGATGACACTACATCCTACAGGAGCACCAAGGGATTCTTCCCGTTGCACAGCTCAAACCCTTGGACATCGGAATCATCACATTCAACTCAGATGGGTGAAAAGACATTCGCACAACTTTGGTGGGAAATTTTTAATTGTTTTGTTATGTTTGGTTATGTTGCTCATAGTGTTGTTAGTTATTTTTGTTTACTCAAGTTTGAACAGTTTTGTCTGGTAGGTACTAAATGTACTTATCATTCACATGGCTGGCTTTGTTTCGTTGCGGACCAGTAATTCATTTTGTGTTGTGTTCATTTTAATTTTTAAGTATTTTTTACTGTGGCTTCCCCCAATGGATGCTTCCACGTGTTTTATATATTTTGTACTTTATATGAAGACGCCCCATCCGCTGTCTGAGGTAACAACTTTATCTGTAATGTGTAATTGTTGATTGTATTAATAATGCCATGTATTTTGTCCAATATAGTCCTGATGATGACTAGCATTTAGTCGAAACCGGTCGAAACAGCAATTGTTTTCTTTAGTACGTTCCCCTATGCCCGAGATTATCCTTTCGTATGTTAATTGGGACGAGATTTAACTTTTTATATAAAATTATATTTGCAAATATTGTGTAAATTACTATTATGATAATAACCAAAATAAGCAATATTATTATTATATTAGGTACCTACCTACATACCCGAAGAAAGCAATAACATACTGCTGAAAGCTTCTGAAATGTCTTGTTTTTTTACTTACGTATTTAATTTATAAAATTAGATTTGATATTTTGGTAATATAATAAACACATCTTGTTAATAAAAGCAAAATAAAAGAAAAGAAAACAATAGAATTTAACAACACAAAGTCATTATAATGATGCCACTCCTTTAACAAAAACGTTTGTTGGTCGCCTTTTTATAAATTTTTTGAAGTCGAGTGATTCTTGAATTATTATCTCGTGCGTGTATAAAAGAAAAAGCAGCTCTGTCAGCCTGAAAGGGCTCTCACCATTGTTTCATGTAGGGGGTCTACTAATCCAGACCTACAACCCCATTGCTAACCAAAAGTCTTGTCACAAATCTCAGCAAGCAATGACAAACGTATTCGTGAAGAAGTATTTAGTACATTTTATTGTGATACATTTTAAGTGGGTAAAATAACCTACACGAATAGGGTAGAACAGCAGGTTTATCGATGAATGTGATTTCTTCAAACGTTTTATTAGAAAATTCCGAACATGCACGTAGAAAATTTATTAACCAATTAATTTGAAACGTACACTTTTAAAATCTATTACGTAGTGCTATAAAAGATTTTCGTGGTTTACGGGGTGGTACAACTTCTAAATTGTTCTTTTATGTAATTTAAACCAATAATTTTTTATAGCTACGCAACACCCACTAAATCGTTGCTTTTTTCGATATAATATAAAAGTTTGGGTAGGTACTTTTAGGTTTCAAATAATACCGCTCGCGCTCATTTTTGAGGATAGTGCATGCTGAGAAAACACACATAAATTCGTCTGATAAAAATCCCGACAAAGGATGCTCAACCGACAGGTTCCCAATTTTTTAAATTATTTCAACTAAAGAAAAAATAAAAAGGTTTTCTGACGGTGCTACCAATAAGCCTGCTAATCGGGCATAGAGCTTTGAAACTTGCATTCACATAATATAAGTAAAAGCTCAGGATTATGCTTGCGATGGATGAGATCCAAATTACCAGAGGGCAGTGGAACTTATGAATAAAACATGCCAGTTAAGTAACTCTTCGAGCTAAATAGTTTGAATTATCTCGAAAGTTTTCATAATAATTACAACTTACAAGGAAAGCTTACAATAGCGTAAATGTTCCCACATGTACAGACACAAGTAATCCTGATTTAAATCTTCTTACTGGTAACATAAATAAAATATCAATAACTGAGTTGTATTTGTACTAGGTACAATACATTGTGAATTACACCGCCAAATTTTATTATTTAATTTTAAAAATCTTAAAATATTGGATTTAATTAAGTTGTTTTAATACCATATAAATTAATATTAATTAGTTACGACGAATTTCCTTTTCTGTAAAATAACAGGTTTCAAAATTTTAAAAATTACCTAAGTGATTTTATATCAATTTAAAAAGTGTAGCTAAACGTGACTATGATATTAAAAGCTTTTATTGTATTTATTTTATGTCGCACGTGGCTTGACAAGCAATTTCAAGACTAATTTTATCTATAACGGAAACAAGATTATAAATTGAACATTAAATAATGCAATAAATTTATGACAATTCTCATGTAACTTTTCATGGGTGCAAGTGCAGGAACATTACCTCCAAGTTTATATCTTTAAAACACGGTTGTTGTAGGTACCTATATCGAAGAGATAATTTCAATATTGCTTTATCGAATTATTTATCTCATGAAAAGCTTTCTGTTCAGAATATTAAATAGTAAATAAACAAAAAATGTATTATGACATTTCTACAGAATTTTCCCCCCAATCAAATGAACGCTGCTTAGATTTCCATCGAAAGCTTTTGTGTTGGAATAAAGCTGTGACTGAAAAGATTGATGTTTTCGATTTAGTTGGTTTTATAATAAACTCCAGATCATAGTTTGCAGATATTTTATTTTCCAAACTTGTCTTCTCAAAATGGGTCTTTCAGCTTCTGACAGGATTAAGAGTACACTAACTTCTTGTATTATTTTGAAAATGTTAATATAGTCTTCATTACCAAATTAAATGCTCAGGTCTTTAATAGAAAGTGAAAACAGAAACCGGGGAGTCTGGGAAGTATGGAATACCCCCCAGCATAACAATATGACCACCAAAAGTAAAGTACAGTAGAACTCCAATTATCCGCATCAATTGGGACCGGACCCCATTCGGATAATCCGGGCAGCCAAGTCGCGTATCCGCTTGATAGTGAGAAGTTGCATGTGGTCACACTCGGGCTGACCAAAATCAATATTTTGCGAATTACAGTACGTTTCCATCTTAAATTTTTTTTCTGAAAGCGATTCGGATAATCTGCGATTCGGATAGTCGGAGTTCGGATAATTGGAGTTCTACTGTAGTAACATAAATCTGATTTTTTTTAGAACTTCATTTGTAGTAACGGCTCATGATTTCTTTTAATGGGAGGCAACAAAATTTAAGGAAAAGATTATTTTAATTCAATGTATCTTTCACCACCACTATTACTGTTTCTTTCCACTGATGGATAAAAGCCATTCCCATCATTCTCTATTTCTCTTTATCTTCTTTTATCATTTCTGCAATGATTCCATCACTTCTTCGTGATTTGTGATTTTTAGAGCCTTTTAGGGCACTTACGTATAATTATTTTTGAATAGTTTAAGGCAATCCTCTACTGTTAAGAATTACAAGTAATTAATTTCTGGGTTAAAATCTAATCAACTTTGTATTTGACGGTTTTGTGTTTGATCATACATCTACCTGTTCGAAGAAGATCGAAAATCTAATGATTTCAAGTGAATTGAAGTAACGAATCGAAGCTATTTGGTTGCATCCAGTGACGTAACCAGATTTTACGATTTTTGAATAAAATTCTTCAGATTACTTTATGTACTCATTTATTTTCAACGATAATTTGAAAACTCTTTTAATTTTATTTCTGTTCTATTTCTTCATCAGGGTTAAGTCTTTCACTTAATTTGAACCGAAAAACTACAGAGGAATAGTGTGAGCAACGTATCCAAATTATTCACAAAGATTCTCTCTCAGAAAGTCATCGACGCGACCGGAATAAGTGATGAATAACAAGGGCCGCAATATCGAGAACAAAATAGACAATGAGATCTACAGAGATGAGAACGATAGCTGGAGTAACGTTGTGAGATAGAGTGAGAAGCGAAATAAACCGTGAAAGATGTAAAATTCAGGACGTTGTCAGATGGGCCAGAGCGAGAAGGTTTTGGAGACCATGTAAAGAGGATGGATGATGTGAGAATCGCAAAGATGGTGTTGACGCAAAGACCTAACACGAGGAGAACACCCGGAAGACCCCCAAAGAGATGGAAAAGAAGAAGATCATAATTTTAAATGCTATTTGTTATAGGTTTTATGTTTATCTGCCACCCAAAACTTCGAATTTTTGCATGTAATTTCAGCATTTGTGTTCATAATTAGCTGGAGGACAACCATCTGAGTGAACGAATCTACGAGATCGCAAGCTCTCAATATTATAGATAGAGGATAGTTGCCGTTAATATTACAGATTAGAGCTGCCAATGTCCCTAACAAAGTAGAAAATTATTATATTTCCAGCATCTACATTTTAAAGTAATAGATTCAGATGAAAATGCAATAGTTTAAATGATAAACGAGAAGTAAATATCCAGTAAAAGCAAAATTTTCCTTGGAAATCGTTGGAATTCATTGATATTCTGAAACCATTAAAATTTCTTGGAAATCGTGGACATTCCTTCAAAATCCTTGAAATTACTTGAAAATATTTGGAAATACAAATTTTGTGTATTATTTATTTTTATCCATTTAAAATTATTTGGAATTTCTTAGAAATAATTGGTATTCATTGGAATTCTTTTAAAATACTTGGAATTCTTTATAAATTACTGCGAATTTCTAGGAAATCTTTTGAATTCCTGGGAAATCATTGAAATTTATTGGAAATCCTTGAAAATATTTGGAATTACAAATTTTGTGTAATAATTTATTTTTATTTATTCATTTGAAATCATTAGGAATTCTCTACAAATCACTGGGGATATATGTATAAGAAATATTTGAAATTACTACTTGGAAATTCTTGCAATTCGTTGGTATTCATTGGAATTCCTTATAAATCTTTGAAATTGGAATTCTTCATGGGATTCCTTCCATGAATTTTCAAATATCGAGAAAAACCGATTAAATGCGCCAAAATTACTAAAGAAAATTTAAAATTTACCATTTTTGCGTAACATGCAATAGCCCCCCCCCACTCATGAACTTTGAGTGGATCCGCTTTTGCCTCAAAACAATCAAAATGGATTAATTTTTTCTTTTTCTTAGTATAAGTCCAGGACCTGTTCTTTATTAATTCTATTTTAATTAGTTCCATGAGAATTTTGGGTTTTACATCTCAGGTAGCTTGTTAGGTTTGCTTTTCGATGTGCCTGAACCCTGTTTTTTAGTGTGATGATGGCAGATCAGTTACATAGGGGAGCCGACGACTTTACGTGCCCTCCGAAGCACGAAAGACAGAGACAAAAATTGCAAATGAATTAAGCGGGGCGTAATTCGTTATATTAATTCAAAATCTTAATTTTAGTCGTTAGCTTTGAAGACGCGAATGCAGCATTAATTTTGACTTATTATTTAGGTAATATAATGGTAACCCTAAAAAATGTTATATTTGCCGTGGTTTTTTTTTTTTTTTTTTTTTTCCTGTTTCCTCCCTAGGTTAACCACCTAGAGTGGGAGTATATTTATGCAATGGGATACATAATAATATAATAAACAATAACATAACAATTAAATGACACAAGAATGGTGGTGATACATGGTGGTGAAAATAATGTTGATGAGTTTTTATAACAATTTTTATTAAGTTAATAAAATTAATAAAGGAACAAATGAGCGCTACTACGGCAGCGGCTAAATAGAGAGAAAATGATAATAAAATTTAAATATGAATGAGTGAATTGAATTAATAACTTTAACATAATTTTTTTATTTTATTTTATTTATTTTTTTTTTGATTAATTTAGGTGATGCATAAATCCATTTTAGGCAGACTAAGGGGGGGTGTTAAAGTGTTTAAGAGTGTTAATGATAGACTTACAAAAGGTTATGAAAAGTTTAGTGATAGATTTATTTGCAATGATTTCTGAAATGACAAAGGGTGATATATTTACTAGCGAACAATGAGAGGTGTAGGTGTGGCGTTGCTGGACGTATTTCGGGCAGCAAGACAACAAATGATGTAGAGTCTGCCTACTTTTTGAATCGCAGGGGCACACATCAACAGGACTGATCTTGAATCTGTATAGATACTCGCGCGCAAACGAGTGACCCGTCAATACCTGCGTCATTTCAAAGGAGGTATCAACGGCACTTCGGAACAAGCGAACATCATGTAGCGTAGGTAAATGCTGCCGGGTGGTCGAACCTTGGACGGCATTTCTGTACTCGGTATCCCAAGTACATGCCGACTCAAGGCGGATCACCCTTCTTGCGTAACTTAGAGGGAACTGGTTGTATGCCATGCGACTGTGTGAAACAGCCGCGTCTTTGGCACATTGATCTGCAACCTCGTTCCCTTCAATGCCGCAATGAGCCTTTACCCACGCAAATCTGATGATCGTTTGGTCCTTCAGTTTGAGCAGTGAACGATGGATGGAGGTGACCAAAGGTACGGTGCTACTCCTATTAGCGATGGTAACAAGCGAAGAGAGGCTGTCGGAGAAAATACACACTGAGTGTAACCTCCTGGGGGAGATCCAAGTCAGGGCGGCGTCAATCGCATATAACTCGGCTTGAAACACGCTACAAGTACCGTTTAACCGGTACTTGTGGGTCTCTTGCCCACAAGAGACCGTGATTTAGATTCCACATAAAGTTGATGTAGGTCCTAAAGGTTTTCCTTAATCATTCAAATCCATGTGAACATTGGCTTATATCGGGTATTTCCGAAAAATTTGTTGAAATAAAAGAAAATACTGATCTTCGTCAATTACAACAAAATCATAAATTATTAAATCAACGAAGCTTTAAGCTACTTTTTTATTTAAAAAATTATAGATATAGTCATTATTATGTTTCACTAATCAAATTATTAATCAATGAATTAAATAATTATAAAACCACCAAACTCTTGAATTAAAATTTTCTTGCTTTCTCAAAGATTGGATTTTTACTAATGAACTTCCCTTTGATCCATTAAAATGTGCCATATAATTAATTACCAAACGTTGAACAGGTTAACCTAAATATCAAATTAATGAACGTGTTAATTAAGAAATAAACTTACAAATTAACGTGAAATTCGAACCACGACACAGTCAAATTCGATGAACTATGTGTATTGAATCTGAAAGTGTCAGCTTGATATTCCATCACATCAAAATGCATGTGGTTTTATGTACATGTGTATTTTCAAAAGCTTTTGAATGAGACCTTACTTTTGGAATCGAAATCGTAATCAAGTTATCTCATAAAATAACAAATTTTTATAAACTTTGTTAGGTACCTAATTACTTTCCAATAAAATCAACAAAAATTGATGAAACGCCCAATTAAAAGCCAATGTTTTCGTGACGAAATTATCAATGAATGGCAAGTTTATTAACCGCTTTTTAAAAATAGAATTTTATTCGCTGTGCTACTACACTACAAATGTTGTAGTTTGTAGAGTAATTTTTGAAAGTAATTGTAAAGCGATTAAATTTATTGTGCAATATCTTTGAAGTGAAAAACAATTTTTTATGTGTCGTCTACATTTCTCTTTATGAAGGTACTAACCTATTTGTGTTCGGTTATAAATATCTCAGACGGCAGATGTAAATATTTGCGAATGAAATTAGTATTTTTCGAGACGACTTGCAAGAACCTCCTCAATTTTTAATTAAACTATTAAGATTTTATGCAGCATTTCAGGTGTTCAGAATAGAAACGAGATTGTGCATTTTACAATGAAGAGAAAAACTGAATACCTATAAAAGGATTCAGACAAAGCTCTATTTAGACAATGCTTTTAACTACCCTCACTTTGCGATTACCGTATAAGGAAGGCTTTATCAAAATCGGTAAGTATGTGATTGTAAGAAGTTGCTTTTATTGTACTACAACAAGTGCCTTAGATGGTAGTAAGTAAGAAAGTCTCGAGTTGGAGAAACAATTGTTGCATGTAACTTTTCGCCAACAGATTTTTTTAGGATTTGACGTGTGTTATGCAATCTGATTAACTTGAGAAATTAAGTTTTAGATAACGCGTACGAGTTATGAAACTAAAGTGCCTACATTTTCATAGATAACTTTCCTTGAAATAGAGAGCAAGTATCTGAAAGCTTCAGTAACATTTATGAATTATGCATAATTCCGATAAAATATAGCTCTGTGTCCTGGCAGTTGAATACGTCGGTGTTTTACATAAAGTTGCCCCTTTATAAACATGTAAATACCATAAATCAATATAGCCTTTACAATACACATCAAGCCACTATTAAAAGTGGGGCAATTCCAACAAAAAAGTTATTTGACCAAAATTGGTCTCAAACCAGCTTTATGTCCATTTCTGGCTGATAAGCGATGAGTTAAGAATTAACATACAATCAAGTTGTGAAGAGATTTTAAATGTAATGTATGAAATAAGTCCGTCTCCGAGAAGTTTAAACCACTTTCTATTTGTTAGGTTTTTTGTCCTTGTCAATGTTCTTCAGGAATTTCTTGATTTCATCTGAAAGTCGTGTGGTCTTCTCACATTTTTAGTCAGAAACACTTGTTTGAATGTTTCAACGCTTGTCACAAAATGACCAATGTGATATTCCCGAAGAATTTTAAACAATCAAAATCTTTCATCAGAAACAAATTCCAAAATTAAAAATGTTTTACGTTTTTTGTGCAGTGCGTTGTAATACACATAAATTTTCGGTATCAAAAATTTTAATAAAATCGCTATTACTCCTTCATTAATAAACATGATTACAATCTCTAAATACCAAACTTAGCTATTGAAATCCCTACAAATTCGTATCTGAAAGAAAAAGCAATTTCATTGCGGCGGAACCGTAACTCATGTCAAGTTAAAAATATTGCTGTGCAGCTAATTGGACAATGAAACCTTGGCTTTATATAAATTCGTATAACCACAAAAAATTCGTATTATTTTACCACAACTTATTGATTTTCAAATGATTAAGTTTTTAAATTGCGATAAAAAATGTATCCCTGTCGGTGGTTTTCTTTTCATCTCCACCTGTAAAAATTTTAACCGTGCTAGATTTTAATATCCTTCTTTATCCCGTCACTCCTTCTCCCACTACAGAATGATGTTCATTTTTGCTATTTTTAGTTATTACTTTTGCAGTCTATTTAGCTATCACGAAGATGACTTAATAATTTGATTCGTTTTATCTTCAACTCGATGCTTGCATGAATGCATTAGCACAAACTGCTAGGGGGAATCAAGATGCGAATCTTAAATTGTTATTTTAAATTCAATGGACTTATCGAATTGAAAATATGAACAGTTCTATTTGTAAACTCTAACGATCAATTATATTTAATTAAATTGGAAAACTAAAATTTTGTTCAGTGGAGTTCTTGTAAAACAACGAATTTGTACGTTGACTTTTCCATCTTTTTAATGCCTTTTCTACCAAACTCAACCTTTAGGTCATTTATTCTTTTTATAGAGAAAATTTATTTTCATTAGTCA
The DNA here is from genome assembly GCA_932274525.1 of Podabrus alpinus. Classification (NCBI taxonomy): domain Eukaryota; kingdom Metazoa; phylum Arthropoda; class Insecta; order Coleoptera; family Cantharidae; genus Podabrus; species Podabrus alpinus. Next base: position 6,450,700 of record OW026451.1, read on the forward strand.
AGTGATCGCATTGTACCTTCAAGCTTCTATTTCATTTTAACAGACCTTAATTAATTGCTTAACATAAAATCAAGAAAAACCACCAATCTTTCAATTCTTCTATGTGTTAAAGGAATACAATGGAACAATAAAACTTGGGTTACTTTTTAGATAACTTCAGAATGGTTTATGGATGATTGCGTGGGCCATTTTGGTAGCTTTAATCATAAATAAGAATACCCGATAGATTATGTTAGAAACTAAAAATGTATTTACTTATATCCGCGTTGCTCGCGGGGCACAGTCGCAACTACATTGCCGTTGCCTGAACTGTGAAAATTGCATACCCAACAATTACAGAAACTTTTATTAATACCGAAGTTTTTTAATATTTCTATTTGATGAAGTTGCAGCATCGTCCGAGTTTCAGTTTACTTTTCACAAGTTACAAGTTGTTTCCACTTGAAAAGCACGGAAAAGATTTCTATTACAATAATTCTTATTTTCTTATTTACAACTTCTAACAATTTTTAAAATAAAAAGTTTTGAGGAGTTTCTTATGGCCAAAGTTGGAAGGTTTATTACTTTTTTCAACAGCTTTACAATTCGTATCCTAGAAATATAGAAACAAATTTTTTACGGGTTTTGTTATCTAATTTTATTTAAAAAAGGATCATTTCAAAAAAAAACGAATAGAAAGTTTTTTTAAAATCAAATAAGAACTCCAATTTGACGAAATTGGGAGTCAGTACAAAATGAAATTTTTTATAAAGTTAATTGAAAAACTTTATGATCAAAATAATTAGCTTTTAAAGCTCACAACAAAAATTACAGTGAGAGTTAATCAAAATTTTAATTTTACTGTTTTATTTACATGCATACGAAATGTTTAATGTTTTGCTTTTATGAAACAACATAAATATTTATTATTTAAAGACATCCGGAATTCATAATTAATCATTTGAGTTACGACATGTATAATTATTTTAAAAGATATAGCAGGACCGGAGATCTGAAGCAAAATTAATTTAATTTTTGGTGTAATTAATTATATGCACGAATTACTTAGACAAAAATTTTAAAAATTGGTGGAATTAAACGTGGGTGTAAAAGTTTTACAAGATTTCTCAAGAAGAATTTAAAATTAGGTCGACCATTCAGAAGAACTACAGTTAGTTTCACTGGGGTACAACAAATAATATTATACTACTTGACAACCAATCACTTTATAAATTTCTTAATTTTAATCCGATTATACCTAACTGACGAGTTAAAAATCAATGAAACCTATACACTATGCTATGCTCAAAGGAAGTAACTGCAAATTTACAGTATAGGTACTTATAGGCATATGCCATCAAATATTATGTAAAATTACACACTTTATGTATTTTCATGTTTAGACATTTTATGTAAATTTACATTAATTTATGTTTTTACACTGTGGCTTCACAATGTATAAATAAACTTACATTGTTACACTTATATACTCAAGAGTCCAGGCAATGCAGGCAAAAAATGGCTTCGAGCATGCAAAACAGTCCGGGAAAAAATGAATCTCCTAAAATACTTCTCAAAATTCTCCTCCAATATGCTGATTATAGTCCTCCCGATGCGATTTTTCGTCTATAACCCATTTAATTTTATATTACGGAAAATTAAAATTAAATGAAAATTGAAAAGGGGATTGTAAGCGATTTTTGGGAAATTCATTATGACACTAAAATTAGTTTGCCCGGATTTTTTTCAAGCTAAAATATGTTGGTAATATGATTGTTTGTAATCAGTGTTTGTTGACAGTGTAATATGATTGGATTAAAGACGCAAATTATATTTATTCAACATTGAGAATACAAAAAGGTATAATAAATAGGTAATAATAATCACAAAAAGTTAATTTATTATAAAATACTAAGATGTATTAAAAAGTAATTACTTTAATTAAAATATACCGTTTCAACATAACCTGATCTTAATATTCTTAAGAATCCTACAAATTTAAAGTTGTTATAGTATGAATCGAAAATTTAAATTCCTAAGGACCTAAGGAAACTCTTCTTGAAAAACAACATAGTACGAGTTATATTATTAGTAAGAACTTTTATAAAAATAATTTTTTTTTAAATGGCCAATATGAACTTGTCACAATCAAGGATGAACTCCACCCACGTCAAGCTAGCACCCCCACCTCTTCAAAAAAACAAAAAATATATACCATAATTATGAACTAATTATGAACTAATTTTGAACACTATTCGCGAATTTTGAACAACAACGGTTTCGCGATAAAAGATAAATCTTTGGTGGGGGTGCTGAGTTGACGTCAAGCTAGCACCCCCACCACGAAAAAATGACTTTTTTTTAAAATGAAGTAAACCATAATTATGAACTAATTATGAACTAATTTTGAACACTATTCGCGAATTTTGAACAACAACAGTTTCGCGATAAAAGATAAATCTTTGGACGGGCGACATTGTTTTAAATATTTAAAGACAATTCAAATACTAACAATATAATAGATGTATTTATTAACAAAAAAAATAACAACTTATTCTGAATACAACAGTAAGGCAGGATAAATTTGTTTTTCCTTTGTCACTGTGTTTTTGGCATCCTTGCAATCATCCAATTGCACCCACACTTGTTGGTTTCGCCAACAAAGTGCAGTATAGTGGCCAACGGAACTCAAATCGCCATCTACCACTGGTGGTTCAAAATGTACCAACCCCTTCAGTTTATATCCTTTTTCCATAAAAGAATATTTTATCATTTTAGGAATGCTATTTATTCCGATAAATGGAAGTTTAGAAGGATTATAGGAGTCATAAACTTCAAAAGCAACAAAGTATCCTAAAATATAAATTAATAAATAAAAACGAAAACTTAAAAAACAAGAAAATCCGAATTGATTAATCACTTACCAATCTCTGAAACTGTTATCATTTCAGTGCCTGAGCATTTCCTTCGACAAGGGCACTGCTTTCTTAGTAAAATTTCGCTTTCCATAGCTTCGTTATAATTAAAGGCCAATATTGCATTTGCTGTCATTTGAACGACGGGGAACTCTACTTTTTATTATATTCATGGAAGAGAATGCTTATACCAACAATGTCTATGCCAACATAATTACCAATATAAAATTTAAATAAAAACAAATTACAAATACAAATTACAACTTGGGAGACAGGCCAGTCTCAAGGTTTCACCAAAGATTTATTTTTTATCGCGAAACCGTTGTTGTTCAAAATTCGCGAATAGTGTTCAAAATTAGTTCATAATTAGTTCATAATTATGGTTTACTTCATTTAAAAAAAAAAGTCATTTTTTCGTGGTGGGGGTGCTAGCTTGACGTCAACTCAGCACCCCCACCAAAGATTTATCTTTTATCGCGAAACTGTTGTTGTTCAAAATTCGCCAATAGTGTTCAAAATTAGTTCATAATTAGTTCATAATTATGGTTTACTTCATTTTAAAAAAAAGTCATTTTTTCGTGGTGGGGGTGCTAGCTTGACGTCAAGCTAGCACCCCTACCAAAGATTTATCTTTTATCGCGAAACCGTTGTTGTTCAAAATTCGCGAATAGTGTTCAAAATTAGTTCATAATTAGTTCATAATTATGGTATATATTTTTTGTTTTTTTGAAGAGGTGGGGGTGCTAGCTTGACGCGGGTATGAACTCCTTAGTCTGAAACTACGAGTATGTTAGTGATAGTTCATTATTTGTTACATTCATTACGATAAATTTTTTTATTTATTTTTACTAATATGAATGTTAAAAAAATTTAATCTTAGCTATTAATCCAAATGAGAAAAAAGGAAACAATAATTTCAATTGAAATTAAAAATAACAAAGAACTACATAAAAAGGTAAAAGTGAAAATAAAAAATCAGGCCAAAAATTATTTAAATAAAATAGCGACATCTCATTTCTTTGTGGTTTAATTTTGAATCTTCTTCTTCTGCTTGTTTTGGGTCTGAAACCTGCTTAGTTCTGTTTTTTTCTGGGATTCTGATGACCAACTACCCTCCACTTCTTGGGAGCTCCCGGTGCTTTGGTTTCATGGGGAATTCTCTCTCTGACAATTTTTGGAAGTCGCTCCCGGTTCATACATGATTTGTGCTCACGTATTCAAGTTCATTTTCTTGTTCTAGTCTTCTAGTCCATCTGATTATATCAGGCATGATGCTACACCCTTTTCTTATACGATCGTTTCTAATTCTATCGACAATTGATTTTCCTGTTAGAGCCCTTCGAACTTTTATTTAGTTTGTTTTCAGCATTAGTTTTGTTTTTGCGGGTCCGCTCTTGCCCTTATACCGTAAGTTAATGTGGGTTTCATACCTTATATGACCCCGATAACGTTCCATCGATTATAGTTAAATTAATAGCAATGGAGCACCCCCAAACCATCTTAAGGGTGCTAAATAACTACGCACAAAATGGAAACTTTCCGAACAACTGGAAGAGAACGGCACTTGTACTATTGAAGAAGGGAAACAAACTCCCAGAGTTTTCTAGCTCATATAGATCTATATGTCTTCCAGTGGCGGTTCTACCATAGGAGCTGCAGAGCTGCAGAACCACCAAAAATAACAATAAAAATACCAATACTTGCATAATTAATTATATAATTATAACCTTAATCAAATTTAAATTATTATAAAGAATGGTGCATTATCAGCTTAGCTTTGAAAGCGTGTTTCTTATTTTGGCTAGCATATCAGTAACTGATATATAATTTAACAGCTAGTCACATAAATAGTGTAATAATAAATACACGTCCAGTCCGCTATCAAAATGTTTGACTAACTTGAACGCTATAGGTACTTACACTTGTGCGCAGCTGAGCTGTAATGAAAAGCAGACTACAATGCTATAGCAATTATTGGTATAGTTTTACGTGGTATAAGTATCTTTTATGATTTTGTTTCGAGGTAGTTTACAATTCGAATTTTGAAAAGAAAAACTAATTTTAATATTAGTTCATCAATTGTTAAACAAATTGCAGTGAAATTAGGGCATAAGCAATAAATTTTTTAAAAACTTTTAATTACACCAAGTTTCTTGCACATATTTATAGCAAAACAGTAGTTAAATTATTTTTGGACAGATTTTGCAACTTTAAATAAAATTATGAATGCATAAAATTAAAATGTATGTATTTAATACAATAATAATTCTTAAAGCTCGTGATACGTATGTACACGCATCGAATGTAGAGTCGAATGTACTGTGGCTGCATTGAAACGCAGCTACCGGTGCTAGCATTTCATGCAATAATATTTTAAAGAAAGATCTTGTATTATAAACTTTAATTGAAATTATGGATATAATGTCCTTTATACCTACTAGATAAAATGAATGCTTATGAATTTACTAATATCCCTAATCCTAATAAAATTTTATAATAATTTTGGACTTAGAGATTTTTCTACATTGTAAAACAATTCTCAAACTATAATTTTCTGTAATAAAATGTAGATCAAGAAATTTGGACTTAGGTTTTTACTAACATTACTCATATTATTTATTAACTCAGCTTCTCTCATAACCCGTAAAAATAGGATTTTTTTCGAAAATTAGTTAACAATTACAAAACTTTTTGTGCGCATAAATAAAATCTATTGTTATAAAAATGTTTGCGTCGTTTGTTTTATTTCGAACCGAACACAAACGGCTGTTTAAATTACAAAGTATCGTAATAAGTTCTATTTTTAAAATAACAAATATGCAGAATTATTACGACGTGATAAGCTAACTAAGGCATTTTATTTAGTCGTTTTTAAAATCTCTTACGAAGAAGGTCGTTTTTAAAAATGAATGTAATTTTTAAATTTAGTTATCAAGAACAATTAGTGATAAGAAATTGCCGGTATATACCAAGTCGAGGTAAAATGTATAAATGACAATTTAATACGAATATTTATTTACGGAACAAATGGATTTGTGCCTGTAATCGTAAGAACGAATTGTTTTGTTTTCCGTTTGTGTCTTTCGATATTGTCAATAGTAAAAAAATTTATCTCGGGAATATTGAATTTCAACGAAAAAGTTATTGATAAGTTAAGTTTGCCACAAGCAAGCACTGGCGCACGCCATTAATGCTTAAAAACGTGCAATAAGTAAGTTTATTTTTTGAGATTAGCATTTTACTGATACCTTCCCTTTTTTATAATGCAGAACAGCCAAACATATTTCTCACGAGCCGCCACTGATGTCTTCTGAAAGTCGCTGGCAAGCTGTACAAAAATTCTACTGAACGGCTACTAGACTGAGTGGAAGCCTACCTCGCAAACAATTCGGATTCAGAAAAGGGAAGTCCACGATTGATACTATAAAATCCATTGTACAAATTGCCAAGGAAGTGGTCTTGGGAACTTGGCGTACCCGAAAAAATGTGTCATAGTGACGCTGAATGTGTGAAATCCTTTAAATTCGGCCAGGTGGACGAAAATAGTTGCGAAGCCAGAAAAGAGAGTTCGACAGAAGCACAACAAACATCGTAAAAAGCTGTCTCTCGTGTAAGACGATAATCGTCAAAGCAGAAAAGCCTGCGAAAAGAAGTGAAGGTTACCAGCGCGGTCCCACAGGGGTCAGTATTAGGCCCAACATTATGAAAAGTTATGCATGGTAGTGTGCTGAAGCTGTGCTTCTGACTGAAGAAAGAAGACTGAAAAGTATTAACTTCAGGATGGGACCACATCAAATTAAGCCCTAAAACAACTCAATTACTTTACGTATCCTCAGTCGATATGACTCTCTACAGAAGCTTCGTGATCCATCTCGCTCTATGTATATGATATGGTTTCAAAGTGTTTTAATTTACATAGAGGACCTACTTGTTTAACTTCATTTTAAAATGGATTTTCATGGCAGACTACCTCGGTGGTTTGCTATTGCCTGCCGAGAAGAGACGGTCAGAATAAAGTATAAAGAGGACGGTCATAGTTTTAGTAGTGAAGTGCATCTACTGCTAATGCGAAATGCTCGGTTCGAATCCGGACAGAATAAGAACTGTTGATAAATGGGGTAATTACACTATCCCACCTTTGTTAACTTCGCTAACAAAGCAGAAAGAGAGCATGATCTGTTCTTACAAGATTAATTCCAAACCTGCAGGGGCGACAAGCGATGAAGACATCCGTCGTCTTCTTCATCATGTTATACAGGACGCAGGATTGGATGGACACCATGTCAGCAGATTACCATATGAAGAAGCTAGCAAATGTACATCGTAAGATGTCTCCGAGAGTATGCTGTATGTACAGCACGCCACCCATAAACCGGATGGTGGCAAAAAGAGGTCATGGTCATGAAGAAAATCTCAAACAACGACAAGAGGTAGAAGAGGCCTGACAAGAGAGGTGGAGAACATTGAAGATCGGAGAGCCTAGACCAAGCTCTTCGTCCCAGATCTAAAGCCTTGGATAACCAGAGGACATGGAGAATTGTATTTTCATTTTACCCAAGCCCCCTCAGGATGTGGTTGCTTCAACACATATTTTGATAAGATAAGCAATCTTACCATGGATACTTGTAATTATTGCGACGAGGCTGACACTCCATACACACCATCTTTACGTGCAATACACCTAGAACCACCTTCCAAGAAAAGCACAATCTGATGAGACTTACTCCACAAAGCCTTGTAGCAACCATGATTACGGACGAGATGAAGGAGTGTGATGTGGCGCGAATTATAAGGGCCACACTGACGAAGAAAGGAGAGATTGAGAGGCAACGCAAGAGAGACAACAATTGAGAAGAACAAATTGCTGAAAGGGTGAAGATACGAAACGGATAATCTAACATCATATTATATCCAGTGAGCACGAGAAGAATGCAAGAAGCGTACCACCTTCTCACTGTAAATCTGTGAAGTTCCAACAAGGGAGGGGGTTTTACTGAGTAGAAGTCTCATACTAGCACCCAGTCCATCATGGGTGATGTCTTTTGAATATTTTCCCCTCTCCCGGTACGCAAAGAAAATGTTTAGGTTAATGTTCCCACTCAATTTTCATTGGTTTCGCAGCAATTTTAAAAAATTTTACGTTTATTAATCACTGATAAGTTTTCAAAGAAGAATTAAGAAAAAAATTAAGATTTTAGAATAAAAGAAGGAAAGTAAAGCATAAATTATAATTTGTACACTAAGAAAGGGGGCCAAAATCGAGGGGGCCTCGTAAATAATTTTATGGTGACTGAACCTAATCATACGATAAAAAGTACGAAAACAATTTTAATAGTAATATACACTTGAAATAAATAAATGATGAAAAACAAAGAGGTAGGTACTTAAAATTATAAAATTTAATGTAAAATTAAAAGGGAAAATTAGATTAAACAATTTTTCAAAATTCACTGAAATATTTATAAATATTTCACAACATAATGTAAAAATTGCAGTATTTTTATAAAAGCACCGTGTTTTAATGTTTTTTATATTTTTTGTTTTATTATATTTGCACACCGCTTGAACATTTTCAAAAATGTATTTTATCTACGTTGTGTGACTTTGTCAGTCACCACTTTTCAAACCACGGGCAATCATTAAGAGTACAATTGAAATTCTATTTTTAGATTACTGTCAACGTAATATATCATAGCAAGAGAACTTTTTTAACTGTTACTTAAAAAATCAATTAAACTAAATGCATACAGGTACCTACGTTAAGTGCTAAAAGTGTTAAATTAATCCTTTTCACCATCAACGCAAGATAAATCATGATCATCCACAAAATGAGATTAAATTGAATTACCGAGTGTTTTCAGTCACACATTTGACCATTTAATATTTAATTTTCCTGCGTAGGGTTTTCGCAAAATGCAAACTCATAAATTTATTATTATGTTTTTTTCGTATGGGGATTTGTATCTTACAAATTAAGTCCTGGATTACAATTAATTTTAATCGTTTTACGAGCTTAAAATTTGCTTTTATATAATTCATATTTTATAACATTATACGAAGCGCTCAAAAAATCATTTTCAAGATTTTTATACAAGAATAATTATTCGTATAAAGTAAAATGGAAAAAGAATGTAAAAAGATTTACTTTTTTTGTTTCTGTTAAAATTTTATACCTTAATTAGTATCTGGAAAGCAACTCGTTTTTACAGTCAAAACTTAGGGAATATTTAGTGTAAAAGTTACTTTACATAATTAAGCAAGTTTTTCAGTAAAGTTGTTATAAAAGCCGTTCGTTGTTAAGTTAATGGAGGCGGTGTAAAATTGTTTCATTTTATTTAAAAATTTTTTGGATTAATTAGTATCGGTTGTTGTGCGTTTTCTTGACCTTGCAACAGGAAATGACGGAAATCATTAATTCCGGGTTGCTGAGCGGGGGTTATAAAGCTCGTTCCCTGTGGCGGGCGGCAAAAAAATAATTAAATAACCCGTCCCGTTTTTAGTGTAGCGTATCGTTTACTAAAAGTTTCCTGTCGAAAGCACGAGAAGAACGTAACCGCAACGCCTATGGTTTTATGATTAATTATAACAAAAAGAAGAAAAATATATTTGTTCTTCTGACAAATTGTAGAAACGATTAAATCAACAGATTACATAACGCATTTTACTTTTACATGCATACGAGATGCTTAACTTTCTCATAAAGATGCGATCTTACCTACCCACCAATGAGGATGTCTATATAATTATTAAGTTATATAGACGCGGCGATTCACTTATCATTTAAGAAAAGAAGTTAGAAGAGTATGTGAGAAAATGTGGTCTCCACGTCTAAAAATATTTCTTCCTAATTACCTAACAAATTGACTAATTTAACTTCTTTTAAACTGAATAGCATTATTTTTATGCTGTACAGTCGAACGACTTATTCAAACTTCAAACCTACATCAACAGGATGACAATTAAAAAACTAAAACAAAATGTATAGAAAAAGAAAAGAAAAAAATTGTAAAGAATTCTTTTTTAATGTCGGAAATGAACCTTACAAAATAATAATAGATTTTATTTGATTGATGTTGCTTAAAACTACACAATTTTTTCTCTCTTATTTTTTTTTCTAATTCGATTTTGTACTTACGAGCATTGTCTACTCAACGAAACTTTTAACTAATGGCGCTATATAATATTTAATTAATGTAAAACTTAATCTATCTATCATACTCGTTCTAAGAACTAAGCTTGACATTAGGCACACTAAAATTCCATCCAGTACTTTAATAACGAAAATTACAGATTACAAAAGCTGACAAAGTTTCAAACTTTTGTATGACAAAATATTATATGATATATAAAATTAAGGTTGTTATTAATTTACGTACTTTTAAATTAAATTTACTCGTAATTAAAATTCAGCTTTGATCTTGCTGGTAGTAATCGACCTGTCGATAACTTCATCACCCGAGAGTACTAAATTTCAATATTACAACTTATTTGGTTTTCATCAATATTATATTAATTTATTTATCAGTATATTTTATTAATTCACTCATAAACGCTTGCCTACATGAAAAACGTTACTAATATTAAAAAAACTAAAATTCTACTCAAAAAAGCATTTATAGAACAACAATCAAATTATCAAAAACTTAAAAACGTTATTTTTTTGTATAAAAATATATAATTATTATTATGATGTTACAAGTGTCACTTACCATGACACATAAATGTCATTTGTAAAGGGTGTATACATAGTGTTTTATAATTTTTAATTAAAATTTTAGAGAACGGCAATGAAAGTTTCACATCAGGGTGGAAAGTTTCCCTGACACGGCCCTGCGGTTACGATCAAGTTAATCGAATCTAAGACTAATTGAAATTTCAAAAATTTACAAAATGAATGTTTTTTTAAACGTTAGTCGCAACATTATTTCAAGTTTTCTTCACATAATAATTTCCCACGGTGTTAAATACAGCAACTATTAATCAGAGAATATTGGTCAAATTATTACTAAATCAAGAAGAAAATTATTAAAATTAAAGTTCGAAGATGTGGGTACAATAAATTATTATTTATTGGAATTTTAAGGAGAATTACGAAATTTATTTTCTAAAGCTATACACAATCTTTTGATTATTTTATATAAGATTAAAAATTTTATTTATTACATTATTTAAGTTAAGTAAAGATATTTTTTTGCAGAAAAATCAACGGCTGAAAACCAAAAGTCTTTAAAAATAAAAAAATAAATTAATAAAAGCTCGTCTAATTTTTTTTTTACTTACCTTCTTCCTTACCTGTCCTCCCGGGTGTCCGCCGTCAGGCATTGCTTCCGGGATGATGTGTCCTAGAATCGGACCACGTTCTTCTCCTTTGATAGTGTCGTCCTAGTTTGTCGGCCGGGTAGGGGGCAATGCGATGGAACTCGCGTGTGGCGTGTGCTCTTCCGCATGCCTCTCTTCTACCTGTCCGGGTTTCGCGTAGAATCGTTAGTCCTCCATTTGTGTGTCGTCCTCCGTTTGTGTGTCCTCCGTTAGAGTGGCGGCGGCGGCTGCCTGTTGCTCGGCTCTCCCGGCTGCCTCCTTACATCTTAATATGGTGGTGACGAGGGTAGTTATCCGCTGCCACTGTGTCTCGTCGACAAGCATTGCTTCGATTAGGTCCTCGGGAGTCATCGTGTACCCCAGTGCTAGGGAGACCATTGTCCTCTCTCGTTCCCATCTCCAACAGTGGAAAAGGGAGTGTTCCGCGGTGTCGATTTCCTCGCAATACCTGCAACGGGGGCTTGCCAACTTTCCGAATCTGTGTAGGTAGTGGGCAAAGCAGCCGTGCCCTGACAGCATTTGTGTGAGGTGGAAGCTTACTTGTCCGTGCCGTCTTTCGATCCATCTTTTGATGTTGGGGATTAGTCGTCTGGTCCACAAGCCGCAAGTTGCCATCTCCCATCTGGCCTGCCAAATCTCGGCCATTTAATATTAAATCACTCACAATCGTGGCTTGCTGTGATCGCAGGTTGAGTTACAGGATTACAGGTAGAAATTTTTGGTTCGAAGCTCAAACTTTAGAAATTTCTTAGCTTGGTTCTTTTACAATTCATTTTCCTTCACTTTTCCCTACTTAAATATTTCTTTCTTTCTGACAGTGCTAGCAATGGAATTCTTGCTATATTTGAGTTTTCAAAGCAAATTAAAAAAGTAAATTGCAAAGACACTGCATAAATTTTGACTCTAGAAATGAAAAACTCAAAATAGCAATCTTTGTTTTCTTTGCAAACAACGAAACATTTGAAATTCTAATTTTAAGGGAGGAAATTTGTAATATTAATTGTTTCATAAGAAATAAGGACAAACAAAAGTTGAGAAAAATAAATGCAATCAGGGGCGGTTTGGACAGTCTGGAATTCTAGAAAAATTCAGTACTTTAGTCGGTTACTTCTTTTTTTAAATTCAGCTGAATTTAATACGTTTAAATATCAAGTTTCTGAATTTAGGCATTTTTTTATAAAAAGTTAAAATTTTAGTTCTCTTATCGAATGCAGTCAACATGTCGCGAAAAAGATTGTTGCGAGAAAATAACTCAGAAATGCGGTTTTGTTGCTAAAAACCTTCAATTTCGCATTGGAAAACAGTCCCTAAGTTTTCGACATCAGGCACGGACCGGAGCAAGCAATGGTATATTATCTAAAACAACGTTGGGCAACCTCCGGCCCGCGGGCCAACTTCGGTCCGCGTAAAGTTCTAATCCGGCCCGCGAGATCTTTTGAAGAAATAATAAATAAATATTTTCAAAAACAAAAATTTTAAAGAAAAGGATTAGGTTAGTACCTAACATAAGGAAAAAGGAGAGATCTACAGTTTAATTTTCATATATAATACCACAAGAGACTATCAAATTGTCGGCAATAATTTTTGAAACTGGAACTGAGTGTTTGTCGCCCTTAAAATCATCATGAGTGCTTTAGCACGAATGGTGATTTTAAGGGCGACAAACACGAAGATTCCATGGTTTAAAAATTAACCGACAATTTTATAGTATCGTGTGGAATTCGTTTGACAATTTCGTAAATAAAATTTCAATTTTTTCTGACAACAAATAATTTATAGTATGCGTTTACGTAGTTTCCATCGTTACTTGACAATACAGACCACGGTGGTCGTATTGCCGCGACAATACACCACCGTGGTCTGTATTGTCAAAGGAAGTAGATTATGATTGGTTCAAATTGATGAGATTCTAACATCCTATTGGTTGAATTATTATGAACGAAATTGTCGATATAATTCGTCTTATTTAAATTAAATTAAAAAGTATTTTAAAAAGTAAATTGAAAAGTACACTAGACCCTCCATGTACGCGAGTTCGATGTACGCGAATTCAGAATAACGCGAATTAGATTTTGATACCTGAATTTTTTATACGCGAAGCAAAATTCCCTTTAACGCGAATTAAGTTTTCGCGTATTATTAAAATAACTAGGTGGCACAGTCGGCCTACCGGCCGCCTTTAGCCATCTAGACCGTGTCGGATGTAGTTGTTCGGCCTTCGGCCTCACTACAAGATTCTAAAGTAGCCTATGTTTTTCGTAGCGTTGTAAATATCGTAACTTCTACACCAAATTTGGTTAAGATTGGTCAAATATAAACGTAAAGCACGTGCACGCGTACTTGCATTGTCGATCGGTTGACAGCTTGACAGCATTCATTATTGTTTTTTAAGTTGATTTTGAGTAGCCTGCCTTCCTTTAAGGAATCTCGATAATCCATTCATGCGCGTCCCATAGGGACGCGCATGAATGGATTATCGAGATTCCTTAAAGGAAGGCAGGCTACTCAAAATCAACTTTCCTTTCCTTTGCGAATCTTTTTCTTTGTAATTTGTTATAAATGATAAGAGAAATAAATATAGTACTTAATTAACTTTGGTATAAATATTATTGTTTTTCTATTTTCAGAAAAAAATACAAGTAACAAAAATGTGTCCATTAACTATACTAAGGCCCGCGGACGAAATGTAAATATTATTCTGGCCTCTGTTATACAAAAGGTTGCCCACCCCTGATCTAAAAGACAATTCAGGCTTGGGCCTTGCTAGTGGCACAGCCTCACTAAAAGCCTCAAATATTAAGTAAACGTATAAATATTGAATACTTACACTTCAAATTTTTGTAATAAATGGAAAACAAATTTTTTCTGCATTATTTGCCTACTATGTATGTACTTTTTCTTTTAGTGACGGTGGCGTGGCGGCGCTTTTCATTGAAAGCAATAATTATAGTTCTATTCTACAGTTTCCGAGCTAGTTTATGCCGAAGAAAACCTAGTTTTTAGTTTTTGATGTAAACATTTTTCCTATTCACTTGACGCAAAAGTGGGCCACCTCCGTACAGAACAACTTTCTAACCCTAACAGGGTCCTAACTGTAGGATTTAAAGTTGATCATTTTTTTCTATTGTTTAAAGCATATTTTTCAACGTCTTTGATTTTCAAAACATGGTATAAATTTTCCAGAATAAAACCTTTACAACTTTCATTTATGACATTATTTTATTTACGAAATTCTTAAGCAAAAAAATAACTTTCATGAAAATAAATTTTACAGTTTTCAGCAAAATTTTAATGAAATTAAAATTATCAATTTAGGTTTTCTGGACAGTCATCTCTTAGAAACTACTCGAAACATAGTATTTTAATTTTTCAGTTTTATGTAGAATTACATTCTTATACTTCAAGTTATGTTCACTTTGCACCTCATTAACACTGCAAATAATTCAGCAATTATTTTGAGAATGTAAACGGTAGCAAAAGAGATTAAAAATGATGAACTGTGAAAGCTCACAGCTGGATTCTACAAACAGTAACGACGTTAGGTTTTCTTAGAGGATAGGCAACCTCTTCTTAAAGTACCGTATCCGCTCAGCGAACGTTGGTTATCAACTTGACCGAAGTCAAGATGACTTAACTAGGGAAAGAAATTTAATGGGGATAGGCAACCATGGGCAAAAAATTATTAAAAGACTTAGTGGAAAAGTCGCCAAGTCAATTTAAGGAAATTCTTCAGAAATTGATTTTAAGGTTTTGGAAATGGGTTAACAATACTTTTTATTGGGAATTTTTAGAATCCAGTGCAAGGCATAGATAGATATGAACTTATAGAATGAAATTCCGAAGTAAAAACTTTTTGATAAAAAATATTGTCCGAAAGTGGAAAAACAATTAAATAACTTGCAATTTTTCCACTTAGCTACTGTACTGTTTAGAGTTTAGGCTGTGCAAAACCGATTTAAGATTTATAGAGATTTACGGAAAACAGAGAGTAGTGATGAACCATGAAATTGCAAGATTAACGGAAAGAGAGAACATAGTTAGGTACATGAAGTCACAAAGATTCAGATGGTTGGGGTACATCATGAGAGCTGATGATGCTCGGGCTATAAAAGCGATCACATTGTGGAAACCTGGTGAGAACAGATCTAAAGGAAGACCGAAGATCAGATGGTTGAATCAGGTCACGAGTGACTTTAAAGAGATGAAGATAGAGGGTTGGAAGAGGAGGGTCGCAAACAAACAGGAATGGATGAAAATTATTGCGAAAGCTGTGAACTATCCATAATTATGAAAGCATAATCGAATGTGCACCGAAAACAAAAATTGCAACATGGGGACTAATCCACCCCAACAAACGGATTTGTAAATCTTGGTAATAAGATAGTGATATTCTTTTAGAATGTAGTAACTAAATTAAATAATCACAACCGATTTTGAATTCAAAACTGATTACCTTCTGATATTTATCCATTGTTTTACATGTGCAATATCGGTATTCTGCTCGATAAAATTCTTGTGTAGAGCAACAATGCTGAGTTTCGAGGAGAGATATTTTGTATGCTTGTTACTGGCCCTGCTGTAATGACTTTTTCTCGCAGGAAAATTACGAATGTGATCTTTCATGGTCGATTTTCCTCTTCAATGTTCTCATCAAAACGACAAACCTTTCGTTCAAGACGGCTTGCGCTGATACCGGACAGTAGGGGTAAAGCCTTTTTATAGACTTTTGTTGAAATACTATCTCTTTATAAAATATAAATTGCTTATAGAATACATCAAAAATTAAATTTTTTTTCCAATGAATTGAAGTACTTAGAATACACGATTTGATAGGTATGGAATACCTTCAGGTAGACATGTTCGATTCTTCGTTGATTCTGCCGTATTTTTTTCTCTTAATGATTTGATGCCAAAGAGCATAGGTTTGTAAATTATTTTATAATTTAGGGGTAACGAAGGTATTCCATATCGTCTGTAAGTTATAACATACCTTTTTTCGCTAGAATTGTGGTGTAAAGGTAGACATTTTGTAATAATGCGAGATAAACAAGGTAGTTGACTGCATTTAGAAAGCACGATCTGAAACCGGGGGGTCTGGGGGGTATGAAATACCCCCCAGGTACACACGTGCATATTCTTTGTTGATTCTGTCGAGATGAGGTAAACAAATTCCTTATAGAAAGAAATCTAAAATTGTATAGTTTTTCCCGGATGGACTCTACCCAGCCATCCCAACCCACCACCAGAACCTCCACTGTCGATAAGGGATAGAAGATTGTTTTATACGGGGATTTATACATAATTGAAACTACTTTCACTCATGGGCTTCTAGGGACCTCTTTCACAGCAGTAAACAAGAAAAATGGTCTACGTCGAAATTTAAAAACTACATTTTTTGGATAAATATTGAAAATGAACGAAATTCTTTGAAGGGTTGCATCTTGAAAATTATTGAGTGCTATAATATCACATTTTTTGTATTTAGTTTAATTTTTCTTATAGCGTTAACCTGAAAATAAGGTAAGATTTTCTGAAATGTTATGTGCATTCCGTTCTTCTATACGGGATGGAGGCATAGAAAATAGATTCCATAAACCGGATGGGCACACTTGAGATGGGTACCTTCAGAAGAATGTTGCAAGTATATTGTACTATATGTAACTAACACCAAAGTACTACGGCAAATGGGGAGAGATAGAGAGTTGTTGGTCATGGTTTAAAAGCGAAAACCTGTATACTTGGGGTACCAGTTTCGACATGTAAAAACAAATTTTGGAAGACAAAATAGATAGCCGAAGGGATCCAGGTAGAAGACAATGTTCCTGGTTAAAAATTCTCAGAGACTGGATGACGCTTGTCTCGCATGAATTGTTGCCAACCTTCATTGATGGAGACGGCTTCTAAAGAAGAAGATAGCTATTTTGGGCATAGGATAAATAGGTAACTGGCATTCCACGATTGCAATTTTCGAGTTATTGATAATTTTTGATAAAAAAATATCCATTTTCTGCAATTAAATCATCAATAAATGATTGTAAAACTACCGGCACGGCGCGGGCCGGTCTCGCCATATCTTCCAGAACCTAATTAATATTTAAAAAACATGTTTGGTCAACATGGAATAATCGAAGTATCAAATTAAGTTTTCAAAATGGTTATTGATTCCTTCGGATTTTT
Organism: Podabrus alpinus; assembly: GCA_932274525.1. NCBI lineage: Eukaryota > Metazoa > Arthropoda > Insecta > Coleoptera > Cantharidae > Podabrus > Podabrus alpinus. Next base: position 6,468,090 of record OW026451.1, read on the forward strand.
AATTTATAAATACAATATCACATCAAATTGAAAATAATTACTCTTTCAAAAATTCAAAAGACGCATTGTAATAATTCAAGAATGAAATACATTCGGATTATCCTATGTAAATTTTCTCATATTGAAATTAATTTTCCTTAATAGGGTCAGTTTATAGATGATGCAGAGGGTCAAACAATCACATGAGTAAAAGTTGAAAAAGTGCACTATAAATTTTATTTTCAGCAGGAAAGCTAGCTCAAATGGATTACAAATTTAGGAGATCGACAAATGTATTTATATATTTAGATGCATTGCAAGCACTTGGATACTCGCAAATTGCTTCTCACTGAGATATTAAACAACCACTAATTTTGCTAAATTGACACACCGGCACCGTTTTGTTTGGATACAACCACAAAGTGTCACTGTAATTTGGAGTGCAGAGGAGCATACAGTTTTCAACTAAAACCCCAGATCACAGCACTTGATACGGGGCAGTAAGTATTGTTTGCAACAAGCAAACATGCAAAGCTTTCCAATTTGGAATTAAAAACAAAACTTTCCCCTCTTCTTGTTTTCATTATAAATACGTGCAACTGATGAATCTCTATAATGTGGAAACAGTGATATTATTTATTTAGTCCCTTTTATCCACGTGACAAAATTTTAGAATACATTATATATCTATTAGATCTTGTAAAAATGGTACTAGAAGCTTTCAAATACAAACACCCGAAATTTTGCAAATTAATCACTTTAAAAGTAAAGTTTTGTAAACAAGCAATCTCGAGACTTATCTGAAAGAAAGAACGCATATGCCATGTAGACTTGAAAATTTTTACAAAAGTTTACTTGAATATGTAAACACGCAACCATGCAAGATTAAAGCAGATCTTTTAGCATTTCTCCCCTACTAAAACGGGGAGTTTCCATATATCACTTGAAAAACTTCGTTTAAATGAAAAATTGTGATTACACAATTGAAATAGACAGCGGTTCTGCTATATTTACCATATAATAACAGATTATGGTTATTCTATTTATATTTAAAGAAGTAACTGTAATTTAGGTTTGTTAGTAAATTAACCTTTGTTAAGATAAATTATATGGTAAGAAAGGAATCCTTATACAAATCCAAACGTTCGCGGTTAACTTACATGCGGCATTACTGAGCTCAGAAAGTATACATTGTGTGGTTTTTGTGGTATGCCAAGTAATACAAGTTTTAAATTTATTTTAATTAAAATAATTCTCTTTTTACTTATTTTTGTTAACTCGAGCAAATATACAACAACTTTTGATTCTGTAGGTCTTCTTACTTAAAAAGGAGACATTATTTCAACTTGAACTTTTTTGCATTCCGCCAATTCTAAGCGGAAATTTTTGTAAAATTATGCTTAGAATTTTACTGCAACTTTAGAAAATGTTTCGAATTGCATGTTAATTTTAGTTTAATGCTTGCATTCTTTGATCTTAAAATAAACGTACTTAACCGTATAAAAGCTAAAAAATTCAAGAAATGTTTGCTGAACTTGGAGCAATTCTCATACCATCATAAATGCGGCCTTGTAGGGAATCATATCCCTTTATGGTGGAAAACTGGACGATATAATGTAAAAACAAAGTCATCGACCCATGAAGAATATTACGCATTTCTACTATTAAAGATTACTCACGTGTAGTGTATTCGCACTTACTTCTTTGCCATAACTTGGAAATAAAACGATAACTATAAGATGATTGCTGTAATTTAGCATGGAAACATTACATGGCATGATTTATTGGAAATTTATGATTATACATCAACTTACGGCATAAGAAACACCGTGTATATTTTCATCAATCACTTAAAGACGTGCTAAGTGATATAGCAGCACAATTACTATCAATTACAATAATTTATTGTTAATACAATTATTTGTAATGTTTATTAAATATCGGCACAATTAGAAATATGCCAAAAAAAGATTCTTTGTCTTCAAAACAAAAAAAGAAAATCCCAACAGACGATGATAAAATATTATTAGGTATATAACTATTAATTTATCGAGTATTTCAGATTGGAAATTATAATTAGTAATGGTAAATATTTCTCACTAATTGATTACGTTTACAACTGCAGCAAAACCGTTACAAATTTGATAAATAAAAAAGTTCATATAATTAAATTCTTCTAGCGTAAATTATTAATTAATTAAAAATACATTCCCATTTTATACATCCTTTTTTAGTGTTTAGGAAGTGTGGCGAATAAACATTAATCAAACAATTTTTTTGAAAAATTATAATAAATTTATTAATTATTGTGCCTGAATATTGAATAACACGCGGCACCTTTAAATACTTGATATAGATTGTATTTAATTGCATTTAATAATGTAACAATTGCCGATACCTTATTAAATTTGCAATTAGTACGATAATAAATTTGTTTTGATCAAAATTCAAATTAATTAAGCTTCAAGATAAGATTTATTTTTAATATAACAGATTTAAATGAGGATGTTGTTACTTGATACAAGAAAATTGAAGTAGTTCGTCATTCAAGCTCTCAAGTAGGTACTTTCAGTTAATCAACTAATTAAAATTAATTCTACGAGATTTAAATAAAATCTTAAATTCTTCAATAAAATTTTAAACGATCAACTTTTGTTTAGGCGTGCCGCAAGATCTTCTTGAGGTCAGCCTTTAGGTTTTTGTAATTTTATTTATGCAATTCGATTTATTTTAGTTTAAATTGTTAGGTCGAATAAACAAACTAAATAATTTATTCTGCTCTTCTAAACAATTTTATGTTTTGAATACAAATGATTATCTCTTTATTAATTTATTAATCGATAAACCTTTTTAACAAGAACTGAGAATGTATACAAAACGGATAGCATAGAAGGAGAATGGGAAAACATAAAAAATATAATTAATGGGTCGGCCCTAAATATCTTTAGAACAACGAAGAAATGTAGAAGAAGGATTACACCTATGGAAATTTGCAGGTTAAAGAAAAAGAAATAATATAAAATGAATGGCCGAACCTATGAATGATTGAAGATTGTTGGCTGCGTCACGTAATTGTGAAAATTTTGAGGATAAATATTAATCGAGTAAGGGAACTTGATGTTTAATCTGATATCATGACAGTGAGTTCGCTTGGGTAGCAATTCGATAACGAATTATTTAATAACTGTGGCGAGCAGAAAAAAGGGTTAAGTTTATAAAGAAAACATTTATTTTTGTAAAAATTTTATTGTTATTAACTCTTGCATTGTAATAAATTTGTTCAGCGTCTACAATAATTGAATGGGTGGTTTTAAAAGTACTGGCAAGTTGTTTTATGGCTAGATTTGGTCTTCATCTAGATCAGCGCTTCTCAAATTATTGAATGTGGCGGACCGGTATTATTCTTACTCATCCATGACGGACCACCACAATTTTATCGAAGGTCAAAGAATTTTTTCAATTTATAACAAATGAAACAATAACGAAACATAAGTATTTTATTCATAAACTTGAAAAAGAACTATATATAAACATAAACAAAATAACGCACAACGCTGCCTTAATGTGATAAATAGGCTCGATTATTTTCGGTCAATTTTTCGATCCGTGGTTCAATTGATGACAGCGCTACGCAAAATGGGGAATGAATCTTCATAGTACTCCTATATTTTGTTTTTATTATACCCATGGTTGAAAAGCCAATCTCACAGAGATATGTGGTAAGGAAAGGAAGAAGTTTTTTGAAAGCAATATCGGAAATATCGGGATATTCTGGTCCTGCTTTTATCCAAAAAGATGCGAGTGACATATTTTCAAAGTGTACCTTCAGTCCTTCATCAGCAGCGAGGTCCAACAATTTATTTTCAGTATTGACAGGTAAGTCATCGGTAAGTGGAACAAATGGATTGCGGACCCATACATTTTCTTTGCGCGGATCTTCATCTGTTGGGAAATAAAATTCGAAACGTTCTATCAAGCTTGTCAAGTGTTGGCTGATGACATTTCTTAGAGATGTAACATCAAGCTCTTCTCATGCATCGACCATAAATACTGATAGGTTGTGAAACATATCGTAACAATTTCTTGCGATTCGACTTTTCCATGCTTGTAGTTTTCGTTTCTGTGCATCAATTTTGTCTGCAACAGTAAAACAGGAAGTCATCATTCCCTGCATGGAGTTGTTCAGATCATTGAAGATGGAAAAAATATCAGCTAAATAGGCAAGCTTCGCCACCCAATTTACATCGAGGAAAAGTTGCGCCCAATTTGGTTTCTTGCTTTGAAGGAACTCCATCAGTTCGTTGCGAAGCTCGAATACTCTTGCGAATACTTTTCCTCTTGATAACCAACGCACTTCAGCATGTAATAAGAGCTTCTTATGAGCAGCTCCCATTTCATCGCATAATAGAGCAAAGAGTCACGAATTTAAAGCATTGGCCTTTACATAGTTGACAACCTTGACCACCCCGCTGAGCACACTATTTAATTCTGGCGACATTTTTTTTTGCCAAATTTTCGCGGTGAATAAAACAGTGGGTTGACTTGCATTTAGGTGCAAGCTCTTTAATCTGCGTAATCACTCCTGAAAATCGACCTATCATTGCAGCTGCTCCATCAGAACACACACCTACACAAAAAACCATCTTTTTACTATAATATTTGGGTGAACTAGCCGCGGACCGGCAACACTTTGCTCGCGGACCGGCACTGGTCCGCGGACCACCTATTTGAGAAACGCTGATCTAGATGCTTGGCTGTACTTAACTTTACATTTTGTTCTGGTGTCGAATAAAATTGTACCCAGTGAAGTGAACTTTCTGGTTACGGAAGTATATCAATTTACACTTTTTTTATCACAGAGTATATCAAATTACATTGATAACTTACATCCTACGAGAAACGCTCACTTTCGAATCTAAAAATAGACAAAAAAAATGACGGTTTCGCTGTATCCTGGAGAAAAATAATTTATCGAAGCTCTACACAAACCTAATTCGAATTATTTTGGAGGGCTGTACAATGTAAACGAGCCACTTTAGGGCCAAGCAAAACATACGGGTCCGTTTATTCGGCATAACTTAGAAGTATACCAAATTTGAGCAAAACCGAAGAGAAACATGAAAATAATTGTAAAAAATTGGATGATTTCATTTGGAATGACCCTATAATCACTTGGTCTTGGAGATTTGATCAGGAAAATTGTATGTTTTTCATAGCAAATTTTTGGTGAGTGGAACTGTGTTTTTAATACAGCATAATTTAGTTTGTTAAAGCGATTTATTGGAGGGTGGAATTAGAATTAAAAATAGATGATATTTGCAAAATTTAGAAGCAGTACAAGTAATTGGATTTAATATGAAGTTAGATAAGAAAATTTGAGCTATTGCGCAGATATGAAGTTGCATTGGAAAAATGTGCATAATTATATATTATGATATCATTTTTAAAACATATTATTTAATTTGGAACGAAACTAGGAATACACGATAAGATAAGCAGTTATTAGATAAATTGAAATTGATCAGGAGAATAAATTATAAAAAAAATTAGGCACAATAATTTCACGCAATTGGTACCACCTCCCATTTTGTTGAGAGAAATCATAGCACTTTCGTAACCTAAAGGCCTGGAGCAAGAAAGGGTTGAAAGGGGTGCAAATATGGATTAATAGTTTTTCGACCCTTTTCTTAAATTAACAAGTCAAAAATTTAAAGAGCTAGCCGACGAACAAACAAATAAAATGGATGAGCACAAGTGAAGTGAAATACACGAAGAACATGAAAAAGGAAGCAATGATTTTTCTAAGACAAATGATAGAACAATAATTAATAATTAAAAACAGATAGGTAAAACCAAATTAATAGAGAACAACTCACAAAATTTATTGGAAAAGTCGAGTAAAAACAGGGAAAATTTTAAATAAAAAAATATTCAATAACATGGCAAAACAAAATCAAAATAATGAAAGTGTGAATTTTGCAGAAAAAGATAAATATTTGGAGATAAACTCAAATGTATCAGAGGAAACAAAATTTAGAAGCGAACGGTACAAAACAAAATAATATTGAAAATTCGATATCGGATGAAATAAAAATAAATGGTCAGTATTTAAAAACGATAATTCGCCAAAATAAAAACGATTGTGAGGCAACGAAGAATAGAAGTAATTTTAAAACAATAGAATTTGATTTCATACGAAGAATTCTGGAACGTAAATACGTAAAATGGAATGAAGAGAAACAGTGTAAAATAAAAAACTTTTATTTCAATAAATTGAAGATTCAATTAGATGCATTGAGGTTTGGTAAAGTGAAAGGGATGCACTATCCATTTCCACATGGATAAAAATTTGATACACTGGCAAGAAGAAAACGAACAAAAATGGAAATGTTATCAAGATGATTAGGTTTTATCCTAAGCAGAATAAAGATTCCAGCGTTAACAATATAAAATTTATTGATTTTACAGCTCTTCATCTTTGGTATAATTGACATCGAGGGTTGCTTAAAATTTTTCCGGCCAAAACTTTTAGTGGTGCTCCGTCCCTGCGCAGGATAATGTTTTTAAATTAGTAACGTGGTTATTTTATTGTCGTTTCAATTTTCTTTATTAAATTTATTGTCGTCATGTATATGGAAGATTTTAGATTAAACCAACAAAAGAAGACATCTAATACTTCCCATATCATCTCATAAGATAGCAACCCTAAACTTTATTCAATGTCTTTTAATCCTATCGTGTAATATCTCTATCTTGACACATTTTTTATGTCACACTACGAATATGAATGCCCTAGGGTGGTAAAAATTATAATAAATCTGGTTACTCGACTTTTTGTGTATATGGCGCCACTTTGTCGTAAAATGTATGACATTTTCCCTTTATAATGGCATTACAAATATTTTAAATTGATTTACAAGCTAAAGGTACCTTCGAAACTTGCATCGGTGCTTTTATGACGTAAAGGTTCTTTTCACACTCGACCATAAGGCAGGTCAGTTTCGAAAGCAATAAATAGAACAAGTCTTTTGGGAAACGCGTGCCAACTGAACACATTATTTTTATTTCGCACAAATTCGACAAAGTAAAACTCGATTTTTTCAATTTGAAATGAATTTTGCGTGATGCAAATTTGCATGCTTAAGTGCTCATTTAATCATCAATCTTTGGTATGCAAGCAGCAAAAGGCGTAAATAACTGGTATTGTCATTAACTTTGCAGAAGATGTTTAAAAGATAAATATCCATAATTACTATGAATATTACTAGCATCACTATGCCGCTAAACATGCGATTATCTGCAAAAGCTTAAGATTAACGGAGCGTTTTCACTATACAACTTCTAGAAGTGTGCGATGGATCGGCAACAGTAGCTCTATACTCGTAAATAATAATCAGAACAAGTTTAGTTTTAGTTGATTGACTGTAAATCATTCGAGCAAGCTATAAGAACTTTTCAACCACCAGTTCCTTATGTTTTTTTGCTTTTCTTATTTTCTGCACCGCATCAAAACAAAAATACAAATATTGGTGAGTAGATTGGCAAATTACCGAGCGGGGAATGAACTCATTGTTTATATTCCGAGCAATCACCTTTCTCGGCAAACAAGTGGTAGAAGAAGAAGAAAATAAAGAAATTATAAAATTTCAACAAGCGCCACGGAACCGATAAAACTCACGTTCTTATAACAAAAAGTCGTTTAGAAACTTAAAATCTCAACACTGTATATAACGAGGTACTTTTAATGAAGGTCTACGCCGTATGGGGTGGTGCCTTCAACACCCACAACAACAAAACTTCACACGGTACCTACAAAATTGTCATCAACAATAAATTCCATTCAAAAAAATTCTTGTTTAATAATTTGATTTGAAAAACTTGCCCAATTATTTCGTTACCAATTTCTTTTTAAATAAAAATTTACATCGTATACTGGTTGTATAATATCGAAAAATCAACAGTTCGACCTCACACAATGCCTTCAAGTTCCACGAAACTCACCAATTACACTTTTCCATGGGTTTACATTCCCTGGTCACCTTAGGCTGTGCACTTTAAAATTGGTTCCGGTATTCACAGTTCTTCAGCATTGTGTTAACTTTTTACCTGTTTTTTATAACATTTTAACGCTGCACTTTACGTGTAAAAAACGCCCGAATACAAAAGTTTACAGTAAACGTAATAAATTTCGTATAAAAACCCGAAGGATTTGAATTTAATTGATTAATTATCAGACTAATTACAAATTTTAACAAAACTGGCAATTTAAATTGCATTAATCGTGAAGATGTGAAAACTCATATAATTAACTTGTCGATCTGCATCCGATTAGTGTTTTAAACAACGGGACTCGCTCTTTATACGAATTATACTTTTTCGGTCTGTCCAATTAGTTTACAACTGAAATATTTTATGCTTAAATATTCGAGGAAAAAATACAGCAAAAATCAACAAAATTTATAATTTATTGGTAAAAGGTGTACTGTTTTATTAAAAATACATTATTTTTAGGTGGAAATACTGTATCCTGAATTTGACGTATATTTCGTATCAATAATAAATAACTGTATAACTTGAGAGGAGGAGAATAATTTAATATAAAGACAAACAATGTTGGATATTGGAAAAGCAAAATACATATGAGTATAGAAAGCAAACATAAACCAATAAGTTATTCTCATTATTGCTTTTGTTATTTAAATAGTGTGCAGTGTAATCCTGATACAATACAGAATTCGAATTGTTCCGTATAGATTTTTGGGTCATCCGTAAGTTAGTTTTCGCGAAATTACAGTTCGGATGTTTTCTTCAGGAATACAATTTATATAGCAAGAGAGAAAAAAGCGGGGCATGAGTTTCAGGTGACAGGTGTCATGGAATCGGCAGGTTTGTCCTTTTCAGCTAATTCACACATTTACAAAACAAACTGAAGAAAATATCTTGCTTAATAAGAAAGTTACATGAAATTTTAGCAAATACTGGAAATTTTTTAATTAACCATTAATTACGAAGTTCCCCACCATAGAAAACCGTTATATTTTTCAATTTATTGTTATATTTGATGTACTTATGTACTTAACAAGATTAGTTAAGTCGCATTTAGTTCTAAGCCAAAAAAACTTTTTCAAGGAGTTGTCGCTTTTTATATATTTTACTCCGCTATTTATTGATATAAGATGCAATTTTTGTATTCCATTTATAAGCCATTTGACAACGGCTTTATTGTGGAAATAACGAAATTAATAAATAAAGAATGCAAATCCATATCGCACGCTCTAAAGGCTATAAAGGTGAGTTCATGCAAGATCTTTAACATAACACAATTTAACATAACGCCACGATTTATGCTGATGATTGGTTCGAACGAGCCCGACACAAAACTATACGAAACGTAAACGCGTCTAGCCAATCGGGAAGGTGGAAAGTGGCGTTACGTTAAATTTCTTGCATTCATTCACGTTAACTCTGCAATCTATTAATTAACAAGGAAAAATAGTATTTTGTTCTCAAGTTAACCCAAACCGGGATATTCATTTTCCAATATAACGGCCAAATCCACAGTCTATAGATAATGTAAAATTACTGTGCCTTTTTGTAAAGACAAGGGGTCTGAGAGTCCCCCAGTCACACCTAAATTATAAAAGAAAAATGTACAACCTCAAGATCAAAAGAAGAAATTATTCAAACAATGCAAAAGGAAGATTGCGACAGAGTTAACGAAGAAATATGCACATTTGTACCTGGGGGGTATTCCGTACCCCACAGACCCTCCGGTTTTAAAAAATAGTTTTTTAATACAGTGACTGAAATAATTATGGTATACCAAAGGCGCGGGGTGATATGGAAGGATTTAGAAATTGGATGGAAGACATGTAGAGACCATCAATGAAATTAACGAAAACATGGTTGGAATAAAAAATTGAAATGAGAAGCTAAACGCAAGTGCTACAGAAATTAAAAGTGAAACAGAAATTAACATGGAGAGGACAGTATAGGACATATTATATAATTTTAATGAGGGAATAGAGAAAATATTGGACAGTAACTGCACAAAATTAAACCGAGTGATGGAAAAAAGTTGGACCATGTTTGAAAAAGAAATAAAACAAATAAAAGAAAAAGTAGCAACAATGGACGAAGACAAAGAAGAAGAATAAAAATAAAGAGATAAGAGATTTGTATTGATGAAGACCACAATAGACAACCTGGAAATGGTATTGAATGAAAAGATGGATCATAATATTGAAAATTAAAAAAAAGGAAATAAACACGATTAAATACCGAGTGAAAGAGTTAGAACAGATAATAAAAAGTGAAGTACACCCTGTCAACAAAGTATTATGGTGATGGCAGGACAAATCTCAAAGCACTCATTAAAATTTTAGGGCAAATCACAAATAAAATAGAAGATGTCTCAAAATTAAAAAGCATAATTAAAACAATGTTAAAAGAAATTAAAGATTATCCCAGGCCAATAAATTTAAGAATGTTGAGAGGATTTCTTGGCGGCATGAACTATTATAAAAAGTTTATTCCGAATTGTGTGACAAAAATGTTACCTCTGCTGAAAGCTGAAGGTATTACGAAAGCATGTTAAATGGAAATGGGATGACAGAATAGAAGAAGCATTAGTTGACATGAAAAACAATATAATTTAGTTATTCCAAATTTTTATTTTGAAAAGTTGTAAAACGTTTGATATTATGTGTAAAAATGATGATGATGTTGTTATGTAATTGATGATTAATTTTTTAAGAAAAAACATGCAATTTTATCTTAAATTTAGGTGGAAGCTCACGATGTTCCGACACCAAATTTAGGATTATCCAGGTAATTTATGCGGTGTTTTTTTTGTAATTTCAATAGAGTCGTTGTATTTGGAATTGTAATTTTTGAATTTGAATTGTTGGGGAATTTTGGATTTTTTTTGACTTGGTAAAAGGTTTTATGTGCTGATGATGGCGGAACGACAGTGTTTTTGGAAAATATTAATTTGTAGCACAAATTTTGATTTAAAATAAAAGATTAAAATTGCTCAAAGTGTTTAAAATTTAAATAATGGTGAAAACAAGAATTAGTTAACAAAAAATTTGTATTTGGAAAGTGTTATGGCATATCGGTGCACATTTTGTGGAAAGCCACATAACATAGCAATATTTTTAGATTATTATTATCAAATAGTGATAATAAAATTTATTCCAGTTTTCCCCTTAATCATTTTCGCAATAGCCCTTATAGAATGCGTTTTCGATTGGCCTAATATATTAGAAGTCTATTAGCAATTTATTGTTCAAGCAGGTTAAAAATAAATTGGTCACCCTATCTTTCTTAAATAAAATTGCATTGTGCTCCTCAAACACGGAACACTTTGTATAGTTAGAAATAATTTTACAAATAATACATACTCGTATTTATTACCTGTGTTACTAAAAATGTGATAATTCGTTTATACTTATTATAATAGATAACATTTAATTTAAAATCTTTTCAATATTCTGAACGGTAAGAAATATTACATAATAGTAAATCGAAGAAGTCCACACTGTTATTGATTCCCTATATACTACGTGTTTGAAATACGTATTTCTAAATATGTAATTGAAATACAATTATAATCAAACCAAAAATTCATCATTCGACATAAGAAAAGATAAACAATGTATCGAGTCTGGTTAAATCTATTTCTTTAACATAAGTAATGCATTGATGGATCCTTTAATAATATTTTTATCCTTTAATAATGATTTAAATAATATTTTGTTGACATATAAAACTACACGAGTCGAATCTAAAATTAGAAAAATTTACAATCTTTTTTCCCTTAGGTGAAAATCAGTATGTTTTTTAAATTTAAATTTCCTTCATAATATACTAACATGGTTATAGGTATATATTATCTATGTATAACTCGCATATTTAAATAATTATATTAGGGGCCGTCCATTAATTACGTAAGGATGATTTTTGTAATTTTGGACCCCCTCCCCCCGCCACGTAAGGGTACGTAAGATTGTGGCAACCCCCCCCCCACATCTTACGTAAGGATTATTTAAAAGAAAATTAATTTTGACCCCCTCTTCACCCCTTATATTTATAAAATATGAATAATAATATATTATACTAGCTGGTACAGTCGGCCTGCCGGCCGCCTTTAGCCATCTAGATCGTGTCGGATGTGGTTGTTCGGCCTTCGGCCTCACTCAAGAGTATCGCAGGCATACGTGTAGACCGTGGTTTTTCGGCCTTCGGCCTCACTCCAAGGTACTAAAGTAGCCTATGTTTTTCGTAGCATTGTAAATAACTTCTACACCAAATTTGGTTAAGATTGGTCAAATAGAAACGTAAAGCACGTGCACGCGTATTTGCATTGTCGATCGGTTGACAGTTTGACAGCATTCATTATTGTTTTTTAAGTTGATTTTGAGTAGCCTGCCTTCCTGCATGAATGGATTATCGAGATTCCTTAAAGGAAGGCAGGCTACTCAAAATCAACTTTCCTTTCCTTTGCGAATTTTTGCATTATTTCAATACAAAAACATGCGCAGGGACCTACATAATAACTGTGCCAAATTTGGTTCCGATCGGTCAAACGGTTTAGGAGTCTATAGGGAACATACATACACACATTACATCCATTTTTATATACTATGTAGATATAGATAGATAATAATATTACATATTGATTTTGATTATCAATTACATTTTTAATTGTCGAATAAGTAGGGATTGGTCTTTCTGGGTATAAACCAGCAAAGAGATCTCGTACCATACGTATACTGTTTCCAGAGTAATATAGTTTTAAAAATTGATTTTTTTCACTAATTGTGTACTTTGCTTCCATTTTATGAAATTAAAATTTAATAAAGTGCAAAACTGTAAACAAAGTGCAATTTATTGTTTTTTAATACTTATCAAAAATAATTACCTTGGAAACTTTCATGGCTAGTCTGATAAATGAAAATTTGAACAATTTCAAAAGCATTTTTTGCCACTTTAAGTAAACGCTAGATGAAAATAATTCTTTTATCATTTGTAGTTTATTTTTCTGCATGATTTTTGTGTCTTTCATTTTTTTTCTAAAATAATTAGGGAAGCAGGAATTTGCATAAATAAGTTTTTACATGTAAATATCCTATGAACGGCTAACTCATTCAACACCCTGTATATTTCAATATATGGTATTTCCATTATACCTGGATATAATTACCAACATAAAAAAAAATTATATTTGATTTTTAAATTTAATTTAAAAAAATATTTTAAGAAACTTACGTAAGGAATACGTCGGACCCCTCCCCCCCCTAAGTAAGGGTCCGTAAGATATCCAAAACCCCCCTCCCCCCAAAAAACCCTTACGTAATTAATGGATGACCCTTTATGTAGATGAAAGTTTTTGCTGCAATTCAGTATGGCTAACCCACTAACCCTGCCTCTGTACCTACTGAAAGCTGGCCACCACTCGCACAAGTGGTTTCCAGGACAAATATCTACGAATACGATCAGATCGTGTATAAATGTTGAACTTGAAATTATTTTCATTAGTTTATTTACAACTTGAAATAAATTTTACAACTCGTGACAATAATATAAACTTTCTTTTCAAAAGAACTTCATTTCTATAGTAGAATTTTATTCTTTATAGGTACATTTTCTTTTTATTATTGTATAATACTATAATAATATAACTTGACTCTTTTTTGTTACACAAGTTTTAGTTTAATGTGGTTACTGTATTTGTAGTGTTAATGTTTTGCAATTGTGAAATGTATCGTAACATAATTGTGTTACGATAAATTGGGTATTTGTTTGAAGCTTTGACTTCTGCCTCTTTGACAGCAGACCATTCAGTATTTACTCGATTGATTTGTGGTTCAGATAAATTTGATGTCATTTATTTACTCAGCTGAAACTAGAACTGTAAACTGCTACTGTAATATCAACTATACGGTTTGAAGTTAAAAGTTTATTTGTTGTTAACTTATAAAATTGTCACGATTATGTATTTTTTCTATGTACCTTTACGCTCATCATTACGACTTCCAAATTTTGGGGGTGTTAATTCAGAGTTTCTTACTATCGTTTTCGAGTGGTAGTGGGTGGAAGTTTCTCTATTTTTTAACTTTTGTTGAACAAAACTTTTATAGTTGTTATAGCAGTAGAGAAATCACAAAATTAGCTGCAGGTAATTTGTGTGCCTTTTGCGTTGGAGGTACAGAAACGTTTTATTAGGAAAAATTGCAAAACAGTAAACAGTAAAATGTATATTATGTAATTTGCAATACAACCATTAACTCAACTGAAATATTTATATTATATATAATTTATTAAATATATCGGAGGATTTATGCACTATCATACCATACCTGTTACTAATATGTGGTTTAATATAAATTGCAGCTATATAAAAGCTACTATATAAAATTATACATTTTTAAAAAAAATTAATATAAAATTTATGTGGTAGTATTATATTCACGTTAATTAACGCACATTATTTTCAGAAGTGATAATTAAAATAAACTTTTATTGATACAATAATAAATTAAGTAATATACGATCCCGTTGATTGCTAGTTCAAAAAACTTGGCAATTTAATGAATATGATATTTTTGCATTCTTTCGTAATTATCAATAACTGGTAAAAATATTTATATTATTTAAAGAAAGCTTCTGAAAGAACATTTGTTACATTCTGTGTGATTGACCAACACTGACCTGACCTTGATAGATGTTGCTTACAGTGTAATTGCTTACTGGCAATTAACCATAATAAACGATTGTAATTTTAAGATTAAGCAGTTTGTGTCACAAATTGCGTTATACTGCATTAATTATACTGGTTTTAGATAAATTACAGGCGCCCTTTTATGCAACTTTAATCTTACGTTTGGATCAACCTTTTTAATACCGGTTCCCACTTGTACTCGAATGGGTGACCCTCCAGGGAACATGAACCGTTGTCGCTGTGATTCGGATCCCACATAAAATTGTAGGGCCTTTTACAACATTGCTCATCGTGGTCGTACACATGTTTATCTTTTTAATTTCATATAATTAGGGACCGAGAACCTGCAAAACTTAAATCGACCACGCCGCTGTAGTTCAATAAAACAATTTATTATTTATTATTTCAATTGAAACAAAATATGAGATATTGATTTATAAATCTGTAGGTTGATATAATGCAGAAGAATAATAATTCATTTAAGTGTTCAATATAAGGAATGAGAGTAATTCACGTGAACGTTCCACTTGGAAAAAAACGAAATGAACTAAAAATTGATCGTATTATACGACAAATTTCTGAATAATAATTCATAGAATGCAACCAAAAGGGTGGATGCCTGTGACTGAAGTGCACCACAGCAGCTGCTGCTAATGAAATTATCGTAAGTTTCGTGAAAGGAAAATGGAAATTCCTTCGGTGCATTATTATTATAATAATAATTTTCATCCCTAACACGAAAACAGAACATTTGAGAAAACTATTATGCTAAAGGAGCAGACCGCAAGTAAACATTTGAGCGGAATCGTTTAAAAAAATATCAAGCAGAATTAGCCTAACAAGTTCTTTGTTCGCTGTAATTTCCATTTATAAAAAATTATAATAAATTAATAATTTTGAAGCAAAAATTTTTTTTATAGGCAAATAAATTGTTATTTATTGCCAAGTTCTTTAATTTTAAACTCAACATGTTTATAAATTTGTTGGTACATAAATCGAAGAAGTTATTAAGTTAATGGGATAAAATTATATAGACAAAACGGTGTGCTTAAATTATATTTGGCAATGACATTGTTTAAAAATATATCGTAGGTATAATGAACCTGAATGTATTTATATTCATTAAGTGCATATTGAATGAAAATTATATGTCATTTGGAAGTGAGTCGTAGGTGTTCTGGAGACGATACCTACGGATCCAAGGTTTAAAGCTTCTTTATTATGTTAAATAAACAAGTTGTTAAGGTTAATGCCATTGTTATTATATATTTATATAGCTAAAGCTGTCAAAACTAGAAATAAATTTTACAGTTATCGAAAATCACATTTAGTGTAATAATAACATAATTTAAATTTTATTTTGATTATACCATATGGCTACTGTTATTTTACAAATCTTCAGTCGACAAGTATCAATTTTACAAATTTATTAGATCTACAATGTTGCATCACGCGAACCAATCTGGGTGGAGTAATACCTAACCGAGAACGATTCACGTTCAAACCTTATTTATTCTCTTGTGCAGGTACAATTCAATTTATTAAATGTTTATTTAAATTATACAATGACACTATGAAAGACTTGTTTATTTTGTAATCATTACCATTTGTCAAGACGTCACCCAACCAACTAATATAGTCGGAACGTCCAATGAATCAGCCAGGCCTTTTTAATCTCAATAAAGCTGGAACACCCTGTATACTCTAATCTAGATTTCTCTAAAATGAAGCTTTGGATGACTATTTACTCGTTGCTCACACAAAAAGTTCAATAAGCGAAAACAAACTTGGATGATTGTTTCTACATGAAGCTCGTTTGGAATGAACTTTACTTGGATAATATGTTTCAACAGGAACTTTGCTTAAATAATATCTTCCCTTGTTTTGAAACTTTGTGAAACTAATACTAACCTACCACAAGAGACCGTATAGTTCGTCGTTGGAAATTTAACATGGAAATAAATAAATGTCCAGTTTCGCAATAAATTTCACTTTTCTGGTCCACT
Source organism: Podabrus alpinus (assembly GCA_932274525.1). Taxonomy (NCBI): domain Eukaryota; kingdom Metazoa; phylum Arthropoda; class Insecta; order Coleoptera; family Cantharidae; genus Podabrus; species Podabrus alpinus. Next base: position 6,484,800 of record OW026451.1, read on the forward strand.
TTCATAAAGTCAGCGAATCTCGAAAATACCGAAGACTGGAGTAGTAAAACAAGCTAAGTTTTACAAATGCCCCCGACGAAGGTTTGAATAAATTATCAAAATTTCTAGGAAGTTCAAGGTTTGCCAGTATATTAACTCTTGTCGTGTTGCCAGCTATTCCAGTCTTAGTCACATCACCTATATAGGGAATTTCCATTTAACATGTCACCTAGTTTCGGTTTAAATGCTTTAATAGCGCTGTTTATATTGAAGAATAGAATACATTCATATTTTAGTATTGCAGTAACAGCGAATTTGCATTAGAAAGTTCCATTAGAGTGAAGTTAACACTATCCTATTATAGGTACTGTATTGCCCAAGTTCTGCAAATAGCCACCACTATATCTTTGATTGTATCTCAAAGAAGTAAAATATTCATAACATTCCCTGTCCTTTCCTAAATGTGCTTTGAATAATAATGAATCTACACGTATGGATATATCAATACGAAACAACTTTATTACCTAATGGGAGAGCTTACAATGAGGTTCAATGAAATTAAAAAGTTTTTTGATGGTCTTAAAATTCAAGTTTAAAAGGACTTTTTTACAGATTATTTGGTATACAAAGGAGATTTTATTTTTGCCTAAGTCTTACAAAAGAGATTGAAACCTCAAAGGCAGAAACCGCTGTAGTACAATATAAAAATCTTATTTCCGCAAATAACCGCAAGTCATAATAAATAAATCCGAGTTGTTGTAATCATCAACATATACTTTTCATTGTGATTGATTTATTTATTTATTATGTAACGTATAATATGCATATTGCAAAAAAACAAAAAATTGTAAGCTTCAATAAATTGAAGCTCTTTGTAAAATAGACATTTAAAACTGCAAAATTAGGTTCGAAGAAGAAAATCCGTAAAATTACAACTTTATAATATACTATGTAAGTAATGTTGAAGCTTATATTTTATACTGAAGCTTTAAATGGCGATTTTTTTGGAAAGCAAAGCTTTCGTCGGAAATAATTGGCAATCGGAAAATTATATTTAGTTTAAGATGTAAATCGCATTGCGAATAAAAAATAGATAATTGTAATTGTAATTGATTATAAAAATATTCGCTTTGATAGATATGATCAAATAATCAGAAATTGGCAGCAAAAAGTCAGAATACACCCCGAGCCCCGAGAACTCCGGCACCCTATTCCCGTCTATTATTAAATAAATTAAAATATTGATTTTGTGCTAATTGCACAGATTCTTGTCCGCTGCGTTAAGGGAACCACGTGATTAGCTATGTATGGGAACCAGACAACTGTTCAATATTAAATACATAACATTATGTTAAAATTCACTTTAAAAATTAACAAGTTAATTAAATAGAAAGAAATCAAAATATTTTCTATTTAAGAGCTTTCAGAAAATAGCAATAACTATTGCTGAAAACTTATAAATGAAAATTTTTTTTTGTTTAATTACCTGATGGCTAACTTTTACGGCCCTATAGAATAGATAATCAATTTAGTAGCTTCTAGCATAATATATTGAAATGGTTATGGTACCTTTATAAATAAATAAAATATTATATATTTCTTATACCTTATATGGATACTCGTATGGCTGTAGTAACCATAGATAAGAAATATTACACAACTTGTTAATTAATATAGGTACCATAGCCATTTTAATATTTGCTAAGTAGCTACCAAGTAGACTATGCATACGGCTGTTAAAGTTTATTTTAATATTAATTTCAACAGTTAAAGTTTATTAGGGTTGCATTACTTTAAAATGTTAAACTAGGACATTAATACTAAAAATCTAGGACAATTCCGGACAATCACAGTTCAGAAAAGGAGGACCAAAACTAGGACTGCATTTATACTTTAGATTTTTTATCTTTATTTTTTAATTTTTTCATGTAGTTTAAATTTACTTTAAATACACTTTATACGAGATGTCTTGGGTCTTTTGGTGGTGTTAGAAGATCTTTTTCATTTCTACTTTCAAATCGCCCCACAGCTGTGAAACTATTGAATTTTTAGTGATAATACTCGTAGCTCAGTACTTTTCTAAAGAGTTTGAACTTATAACTACAAACTAGAATAAAACCCTGTTTGCCTAAAATTAACGGCTTTCGAGTTATGGAGTAAATTAAGTAAAGAAATGTTAAAAACTTCGAAGTTGAACTTTTTCTTGCAAACTTTGTATTTTTTAAATAAACATTTTAGAACAAATTAGACGCTCTTTTCCTGATGGAAAATGTAACAACATATAGTAACTTTAGAAAAAATCCGAATTTAATCGACTCCTTTGAAAGATGTGTTAAAATTATTGTTTTAATAAGGCGTTATTGATATGAAAATCCATAGTTTATTAGATTTTGACTTATTTTGACTTTTTCAATTTATGCAGTTATTTTACTAAAATAGTAGATACGTTTTTCCACTTTAACTTAAGTTTTCTTTAAAATAGATTGATTTAAAAAAATTTAGATGAGTAAATTTGTATGCCGTTAAATTTGCTATCCATAAAGAGGGCCCCCATGTTTTTGTAATAAGTTTTGAAAAAACAGAAAACTTCGAATTTTTTAACATTGCGTTACTTAATTTTATTCACAAGGCGAAAGTCGTTGATTTTAGACAATTTATGGTTATCTTATAATCCAGTTTGGAGATTATTTTACGTTCTTTAAAAAATTATTAAACCATCAACACAAAAAAATCAATTTTCGGGATTACGGCCCTTTGAAGGTAGAAATTTAAAAATGCTTTAAAGAGTACCACATATTAAAATGTATTTACAAAGAATAAAAATTAATTTACAATAAAAAAACATTATTATTTTAAAATCAAAACACAAAAATGCAGTTGATCTTTGACCGGAATTTTACTATATTAATTTGACCTCAAAAATGAGGGGGGGGGGGGAGAAAATATCGCATTTAACAATTTAAATTTCTTTGCCTTTTTCCTGTTTATAGCCTGTTTGGCTATTGCGGACTGGACCATATAACTTTTGCTAATTACTTTGATCTTATTCTGTTCCAAACCGTGTATTTAATATTCAATTACAATTCCGAATACAATCTTTATCTTTAGAGCCTACATTTTGAACGAATTCAATTGATTGTAATTTTTCTTTTAAAAATTTTGTATACACTTCTCCGCGCATTATCAAAATTTTCCATAACCAATTTTTCAGCTTTCCAACCAATTAACTCAATCCTGTTTCCACTTAACACAAATTAACTTCACTTCGATGTTTTTTAACGAATTAAATCCGATTTAATATGTTTATCTGATATTTTTATACTGAACTATTCTGAAAATTTGATAAAATAAAAATTATACTATGAAGAACAAAAATAAAATAATACAAAATGGAATTTCAGAATACTTAAAATTAACAATTATTCTTTTTCTGGTTGTTTCGGATATGAGACCTGTTTAATTCTGTAGAAACCACGTTTTTTCCGGGGACGATGCTTATTACTAACTGGGTCATTCCATATCAAATCAACCAATTTTTGCAATTATTTTCAATACCTTCTTCGATTTTACTCAAGCTTGGTATAATTCTACGTTATACAAAATAAACATACACGTATTTTTTTGTTCGCCCGCAAAGTGCGCTGTTCACGTTGTAGGAAAAAAAATTTGCCTTGTAGAGCTTTGATAAATTATTTATATCGATTGATCCGAAACACTTAGAGAGAAAAATTAGGATGCTGGCTGAATTTTTAATTTGAGTGCCCCCCCCCCCCGAAAAAATGCGTAGATTAATATTCTCTAAAAATATTATCTTTATCACGCTTTTGTACCAGCATTGTGCCAGCGTGCTGCAGTCATACAAAGACAACATGTGATATTATAACTTTTTGTTTTTTAAATTAAATTTGAAAATAAACTGATTGAATTATTCTAAAATGTATCTCAAGAGGGGGTTCATTAAAATAATGACTACATAAAAACAAAGATTATACAAAAAATCATTAAAATTCATTAATAACACAAAAATATATGGAAAAACACGACAGTTACCAAACCAACAAAGATGAAGCTGCTGACTGCATCAATATTTCCAGTGACCACGTATGCAACCGAAACGTGGAAATAAAGAAGAACGATGGAAGAAGAGTGGAAGCCTTCGAAATATGGACATACAGGAGAATGCTCAGAATCCCGTGAACGGCGCACCGGACAAATGTACCTATTTTAAGGGAGTTGAAGATCGAAATACGGTTGGCGACTAAGATCGGTAAGTCTTTCCCGAGATATTTCGGCCTTATTGCACGAAGACCAGAAGCAATAGAGAAACTGGTAATCTAGGGTACAATCGAAGTGAAGAGACCAAGAAAAATGTCCCCTACAAGATGGGTGGACCAGATAAAATCCCTAATTGGACAAACCCTACATGCAGTGCATAATTGGAAACCGTGGAGCAGCTCTTTGAAGATGTCATCATGATGCCACCATGTCCTTTTGCAGGACGAACGAAACAGAGAGACCAACTGTTATTGTTTTAATCAAAGATTCTGCATTAAACTCTGGCTCTGGCATTAAACTTTTGGCTCAGTCAAAATTTGGTTAGGTGCCAACTTTTTGACTTTACTTATTTACTCAAAATAAGACCCACCGAAAAGACGAATTCAAAGCAAATTTGAATTATTTTGAAATGCTGTACAACGTGAACGGTGCACTTTAAGGAAAAACAAAAAAATACCTGTATGTTTATTTTATCCCAGACAACACTGAAATCTAGTGGATATCCAGGGATATCCAGTGAATATCCAGTGGACATCCAAAATCTAGTGGATATCCACTAGATATCCATTAGGTATTGAGTGTTGTCTGGGATATAACTTAGAATTACACCAAGTTTGAGCAAATTCGAAGAGAGTCATGAAAATTTGTTGGTTGATTTGATATGGAATGATCAAACTGTCCCTCTATCTTTTAGAAGATCTTCCCGATGGTCAGGTTCCATATCTGATGATTTTAGAAACTTTATGCTCATTCCAAGCTCTTCTTCTTGTTCTGGCCCATCTTATTATATCGGAGATACCACACTCTTTTCTTATACGGTCGTTATGGAAATTAATAATTCATAATAAATAATAAAATTCGTAATAATAATTTCCAGCACATAAACTCAATTATAGGAAATATTCTTCATATTATTGTTAGGATTATCGCATATTAGATTTTCCTCATATCTATATGTATGTAATTCAAGAAGGAACCTTTTTAATGTATTTATTCTTGCAGAAAATGCCTACAAATTGGACCTATTGTTTAACATGTATTCCGAACCACGGCACAAGTAATTTGGCAGTAGACAAGGTTTGAATATTTTATAATGTAAAATATTTACAAAATTGTATAAAACCGTGCTATGATCCTTTTGCACTAAATACTTCAATTATCGCCATAATTATAGAAACCTAGTAGACACCAAAAGAATGTTGTGTCCATTAATCATAAGAAATTTTTAAGACGGGAAATTAAAAGACTTTGAAGCCCTCTTACGGGATTTTCCGCGTTTTCCGTGTAGTTGGTTCGCCTCTATTAATAATTTAATTTATTTTTTAATTTCTTCCTTTTGATGACCAAGTCCAACCACAAGTTACAACAATAAGTCGTGGTATATCATACCACATACCACCATGTCCATTTTTGATAAACTAGCGAACTGACACCATCAGGTTGTTAGGGCATTATGTAAATTTTTACACTGCAGGGTCAATCATCTCTATAAAGAGCATTTCAAGATACTGAAACTTTTTTAATCACCTGAATAATAAGGCAATCTGAACACTCAGTTAGCGATGAAAAAAATTGAATTTTTGAAGCGAATTTTCAAATTTTCAGCTAAATATCGACGAAAATCATATTCACAATGCGTTAAAGATTTTCGAAAATTTTGAAATCAAATAGGTTTTATGTGCAAGGTAGTCATTTTCATATCTGGCAAAATGGACAAAACTCCATTAGTTGAAAATAAAATTTAAAAATATCTTTTGTGGTAAAACAATCGCGTGTACTTACCATTGTCTATAAAAAAAAGATATTCTGATAGCAAGCTTACTCATCAACGAAATAGAAAAATTTCCCCACACGATATAATTTTTATTATTTTATATTATAAATATAGCGATTATGAAAATAATATAATTTTGTAAAAAAATCACTTTGACTAGATAAGTTATTCTGTTTACAATTAGCATATAATACGAAAGATAAGAGTGGTAATTAAACGGATGTCGTGGTTCAATTTTTCAATAATTAATCTACAATTTTTGTTGTAATTCTAACGTCTAAAAATATGCATATAGGTCATTTTATCAATAACTGATAAAATAATTAGTAAAGTGTCATGGGGCAAATCCAAGTCACTAATTTAGATAAAACATGACAAAATAAACCTATATACCGGAGAGGAGCTTTTGATAATGGGTTTTCTAATGCCAAACACCTACATGAAAATGTACTAACTATTAAATATTAAAACAAAGCTTATTATTAAAATGTAACATAAATCATCTCACCCTGTTTGCTTCCTGAATTATGTCTCACTTTTGCTGATTCAATTGGATACAACACCGATATAAATAAAACAATTAGGGTTATTCTTCTAGTCATCTTCTATTACAATAAAGAACCATAACACACAACACAATTTATAAATATTTAATCCTGGTCGATTTTTTCATTATTTATTCACACAAAAAAAGTTCAACTTTCGTATTAAATATTAGCGCGTTAAAAATTCGTTCGTACAAAATTCGACAAGCACGTGATCGTTTATTTTTACCTGGTTACAGCACAGACATCACCGTTGTCACGGTGTATACTGACTTAAGAAGAAGAAAACGTGGTACTTGGAGAGGTCAGGATGCTGGAGTACTGAAATAACTCGAATACCCGCCAGTTTTCAATATGCTGACACAGGCGCTTCCTATAGTTAACCAGCCGAAGATCGTCATTTATCATGATTTGAAATTTTTTACCTAAAAGAAAAAAATAACTCACCTTCGATAATGCTTGCCGAATTTGTTCAAGCACTTGGATGAAAACAAACATTTTCATTTGGTTACATTCCTAAAATATTCGACGATTGTTTCTTTCGCATTTTTTCCACTCTGGATCAAGATAGGTATAAGGTATTCTTTTCAAATCTAAATTATGCAGAAAAAGAAATGACTTTGAGATTGAATTTTTCTAAGAGAAATCTCGCTTTTCTTTCCATTTCTTATATCAAATATTTGAACAAACGAAATTGTTACTTTTATATTTTTTTATTGAAACTAATTTTATGACTTCCAAATATTTTATAATAATAATGTCGCTAAGTAGGCAAATTGAATAAATTTATGGTCATATTTTATGTTTTTTTATTAAAGAAACATTTTTTTACATTAAGAACACACACGAACATTTTGTAAAATAAAACTTTTTGCTATCAAATGTCAATCTAAATAATAAATTGATTGACAGCAAACATGGATTTTTTGTTACAAATTGATTATTTGCTAACATTCGCAATTAACATCCTGTGTTACACCATACAAAAACCACTTGCATTATTTTATTAACTAATAAGAAAGAAATTGCTTGGATAATGGATAATAAAACCAAAAAAAGTATTAAAAAGGCATTTTATGCTCATACTTTTTTAGGCTTACGTTTTTTATGCGGTATCGTAATAATATTATTTTAGGTAAGTATTGCATATACGGGGGTCGCTCGAAAAAACTTATTGGGATCTGTTAAAAAGACGATTCTTATTTTAATTCCACACCTTTTTCCTCTTATGTGTTTCGATCACTTAAATTTTGTAAAAACTGTAAAACCAAATTCCTGAGTTTTGTTTACATTTTGGTCAAACTTAAGAATGACGGTACGATTTGAAGAAACCAAGTGGTTTTTTCTTGAGAGCAAATTGTTTAAATGTTGTTTTGATATGTTGAGATATGGTAAACGTAACGTCAGGAGATATGTACGCTGTTGCATTCTTTGATATGGAATAATAAAAATTTTGTCGTTTGTTAGTTATTGCTTTGTATTGAGGATCAAAAATTTGCTCACAAGACTGCAAGCGTTCGCTCTAAAACAAAACAAAGCCCTCGTTTTAATTTCCTCAAGCTAATTAGCACTTCTAGATTCAATGCTAAACAGAAAAATATTTAAAGGTCATTTGTTTACTCAATATATGGGGATGCTATAGTAAAAAATGGTATGAAAGGTTAATGTTGGAAATTTGGTTTGTTCGTTACTTCAACATCATTATACTATAGATAATGGAATTGTTTAATATTCGTAATTATTGTTAAATCGATATGTTAAAGCAACGAACATTTGAGTATTACACTAGGATTATGGCTAACTTCATAGCTTATCACTATTATCATTATATTATTATTATTATTATCATCCTAAATAATTACACGAGAATAGACAAACACAAAATATTTCCAAAACATCATCGTAATTTATTATAATATTTTGTTTTTCATTTTTTTGTTACTGGTTATAAAACATTTATTTAGTTAAAAGACTATGTCGTGTATTGTATTTGTCTATTTCTAGTGTGCGTTGACATACTTGTATCGTCGGAATAAGGTTGCTACTCTAAATATTATATTTGGAGATTTAACAAAAAATTGGATCAAAATTATCCAACAATTACCGCGATGCACGTGCGACTTGAGTTTGATATTTTTGTGAAATCTCCATTTAAACTTTCAACGTTATTCCAACCCATGTGCATAAAGGTGGCACTCCCACCTTCTCAAAGTAAATCAGATAAAGGAGAACTTAATTCTAAAAGCGCAAATTTATTGCTATGACGTGTAACGAAAAGTAACGAGTGACCCTACCAAAGCACACAAACATTTTTAGTGCTCTTCAAATATTCTATCTCCGATATTTGAATCGTGGAAGTGTTAGATTACCGCTTTTTGCGCTAAATTCTCCCTAACGTTTTTATTCTTTTGAGAAAAGGGGGGGTGCTAGCTTTATACGCGTTTCAAAATCGCCACATTCGAAGCGTATTTCGGCAGTACTGAGCTGATATCATAACATACATTCACAATTGCTGAAAACGGTTACAATTTGCTTTTAAAATTGAAAAACCAAATTGCAATCAAACGCATTCAGTGCACTAATTGTTTACTAAATTTAGGCAACAATTACACGTGTATTTATTAGGGGTCGTATTGTCATCATCCACACTCGCCGAATAATTATCTAGCATTAATTTTTTGTTCACCATTCTGGAACATTTTATTTTGAAGAATAGAAAAATCTAGAATTAGACAATTTTGTATCTTTTCTACAATACTTACAATTCTCTTTTTAAAAAATTAAGTTACAATAACGTTAAATCTACAACAGTACTTTTTTATATATAAAAAAATTTGCAAACGATAACAAGCACTCATGGAAATTTTAAAAGGATAGATGATTAAAATTACACATTTTTTTAGTTGTTTTATCTAAGAGTTTTTTTTATATTTCTAGCCGATCATGCACAGCAAAACTTATCTTGTGTGTTGATCAGCAAGGCGGCAAGCTATGCTGCCAGCCGAGCGCTGGGTTCTGCACCCGACTCACCCTGCAGGCTACGACCCGGCCGCCCCTGCAAAAAATACATCACATTAAGGTTAAGTAAATATTTCGGCCGTTCAACTAAATTCCAAAAAGTATGATCACATCATGATTACTACATTGTCATACAATAAGAATACATAATATTATATAAAGTGAAAGGAGATCGATCCTTATTCCCTCACTTGAGACTTGATACTCTCAAATTGACTCTTTTGGCATTCTTTATTATGAATATTTTGTTTCAATACATTTTTTACTTTCAGTTTTAGAAATTTGAGACCAAATAAATTATAATATGTACCGAGTGATAAAACATTTGAGCTGTTCAAAGTTGTATAGCACAAAGCTTAATAGACCTCTATTTTTATCTTCGTCTTCGTCGTTTACTTCTTGACAGAAGTATCGTGACCCATTCTTTTAAGGGCTGTCTTGGCAGATTACACCTTGGTGGTTTGCCATTACAAGTCGAGATGGTCAGAATAAATTCAAACCGAGTACTCACATCAGAATTAGCAGTTAAGGCACTTAACAATCTGATTGACGTATAATTAATTATGAAACCGAAACGCGTCACAAATGTTTAACTTTGCTAAATGTAATACCTAACTAAAAACTTGTATAAAGATTTTCTTTCAAAATTTCGACAACAAATTCTCAATTCTCTGAGAATATCGAATGTTAATCATAATTATTTATTTATTATATATTCGGGTTTTTAAACGTCTTGCGACATTTTTAACACGCTAACCGTTCAGCCATTCGCTCACCTTAATCATCAATCAGGTTGTAATAATAAATGATTAAAAATAATTAATCATGTTTATTTGAATATTACAATCAAATCTTTGCCTGCAATAATAATACTTTAAGTCTAGTTCTTGAATTTTTTTAAGAGATTAATTTATATCAGGGCTGTCCAACTTCGATTCGATTTTTGACATGTTCGAATATAATAGTCGGATTTTCTCAAGCAGGTGCAGGTATCGCTGTTTAAAACACAACAGCACACAGTACAGTTTCTTTGATTTGTCTTCGTGGTACCTTTGGTGGTACTATGAAGTACCAAGGTATAGCCCTACACTTTCTTCATCAGACTGATTTTCACCTGGAACGATGATGTTGGTAAATTTGGAACTATTTCCCTTATAATGCAAGCAATGTAGGTCAGGGTGCACAATTCGTTACATAGTAGGACCTACAAATTAACGTGGAATCCGAACCACGACATTATATCCCGCGATAATCACTTACTGTCTCAATAATGGTCACGAAAGGTCCTATTAGTTTAATTGGCTGGTTTTTTAACGTCATTCAACATTATTCGATTCCTTGTCAGTGTAACTTGTGTATCAAAAATATATGAAAAGCAAAGAGAACTTTTACATAGTTTCTTCTTCTTCTTCTTAGTCGTATGCCTCTTGTCAGAAGCGTCGTGACTCTGAGACTATTTATCTTGAATATCGACATCTGTTCCAGGCTTTTCTTGTGGCTTGTTCTAGTGTGCAGCCTGTAATTTCCTTGATGTGGTCAGTCCATCTCATTGGCGGGCGACCTCGTGTTCTTTTGTCCTGAACCATTCCTTGTACAACCAATCTCTCCTTATTGTCTGGCTTTCTACGCTGTACATACACTGTGAAATCTTGCCATCCCCCTCCGAATGAGGTTAGAGAGTCTTACCGGTTCCTGAATTTCTTCCAAAATTGAAACATTTGTTCTTTTTTCATCTCACCGTAGACAATAAACGTCAAAATTAAAATGGGCGCAAGTACATTTAAAAAAAATTGAGTTTTCAAACTTTTTGAACTCGGCGTAAAAAACTGCATCTAAATTATATACTTAAAAATTACATTTTTTACAAAAAGTTACATTAATTTTATATAAAAGCAATATGAAAAATTGATCAACCCCCAAAATCATGATTTTTTAGAGTCAGAAGACCGTAACAATACTACAACATGCGAAGTAAAAATGCCACTTGGTAATAGTCAGTTACGGCCTTTTTACTTTGCATTGCCAGAATTAACCCGAGATACTTTTCTGCCGATTTGCAGAAAGCAACTATGCTGCCCTGAATGGATTAATTTATAGTTGTGTAATTTACACTACGATTAGTTGTTTTTAACGAAACTTTTATGCCGGTTAGATAAAAACAAAAATTTGTTCCCCGAAGCAATGCATTGTCAGTAGGAAGAAGGAAGCAAGCAGCTTCCACAAATATTTATGAATAATCGCGATGTGGAAAAATTAACCATTTGACTCGACAATTGCTCGGGTTAAAATAAAAATTGGTGTTTTTTCGTATTTGATCTAATCAATTCAAATTTAGTTTCGATTAATCACATTGTAATAAAACACTTTGAACCTGGGCATACTTTTATGAGCGTCGACAGCTTCCATCATCAAGTGGAGCAGTCAAAGAAAAATAGAAAGATTTACTACTTCAATGATTTTATTGAAGTTGTAAAACGTTCAAATTCTAGCAACGTTCATGCTCATGAAATATAAATAACCGATCTTACAGATTGGATTGATGGGTATTCACAAGTAAAACTAAAAAATGTGGAAATACGGCACTAACTGCCTGAGATGGTTGAATTAGAATTCAACAGAAATAAAATGACGTTTACTTATATACTGGACCGATTTTGTAGGGGACGGTGTCGAGATCGAATTTCTAAAAGCAAACTAACTTAAAAAAGGAATTAAAGAAATCGTATTTCGAGAAGTTCCAAAGAGAATTAAAAATTCGAAAAAAGAAGAGGTAACCAATAAAATTTTCCTTCTGATGTACGAAAATCGGCAACAGTTCTGGAAAAACTGTAAGTTATGTAAAATTTATATTTTAAACAAATAAATGTTTACATTTATGTGTAATGAGATTCACAAAAAGTAAAAAATCATGGTTTTCAAAGTAAGAAGACCGGAACTACAACATGCAATGTAAATAAATACCTCTTCTTATTTTGGAACAATCAGTTACGGCATTTTTACTTTGTAATCTTATAAATATTTAACAGAAAATTTTACCACATTGTAATGGGTGATTCATTTAGAGGTACTTTTTGTGGGGGGATTTAATTGCAGATCGCGCATGCGTCGTGTCAACTGAAGCGGCCATCTTGTTCAGTAGTGTTTGACATTTCATAATGGAAAGACTTACGCCTGAACAACGTTTACAAATCGTTCAACTTTATTACGAAAATTCACGTTCTGTGAGGAATGTGTTTCGTGCACTTCGCTCAACTTATGGTCAACATAATCGGCCTACTGAGCGTACTATTCGCAACACCATCACCCATTTTGAGACCCAGCATTCATTATTGGATAATATTCGACCGAATAGACCACGTCCAGCACGCTGTGAAGAAAATATAGCGGCCGTAGCTGAGAGTGTACACGAAGACCGTCGAGAGTCGATTCGGCGCCGTTAGCAGCAACTCGGACTGACGTATGGAACGACTTGGCGCATTTTACGTCGAGATCTTAAATTGAAAGCATACAAAATACAGCTTGTGCAACAACTGAAGCCGCTCGACCTTCCCAAGCGACATCGCTTCGCTCTATGGGCTCTTGAAAAGTTCCAAGAAGATCCGACGTTTTCGAGGAAAATTTTGTTTAGCGATGAGGCCCATTTCTGGCTTAATGGGTATGTAAACAAACAAAATTGCCGCATTTGGAACGAAGAGCAACCTGAAGAGATTCAAGAGCTGCCACTTCATCCAGAAAAAACAACGGTTTGGTGTGGTTTGTGGGCCGGTGGAATCATCGGTCCATATTTCTTTAAAAATGATGCAGGTGCGAACGTAACCGTCAATGGCGACCGTTATCGTGCCATGATAACCGACTATTTGATGCCTGAAATTGAAGCTCGTGATCTCGGCGACATTTGGTTTCAGCAAGACGGCGCCACTTCCCACACATCGCATCAATCAATGGATTTATTGAGAGAACATTTCGGTGAGCACATAATTTCACGTTTTGGGTCGGTCGATTGGCCACCAAGATCGTGTGATATCACACCGTTAGACTTTTTCCTGTGGGGATATGTAAAGTCTAAAGTTTATGCGGACAAACCCGCTTCGATTCAGGCCTTGGAGGAAAACATCACGCGTGTCATTCGCCAGTTACCAGTCGAAATGCTCGAACGAGTCATCGAAAATTGGATTCAACGGATGGACCATCTGCGACGTAGCAACGGCCAACATTTGATAGACATAATCTTCAAAAAATAAATGCCAAAGAATGTTCTTTCAAATGATGATAAACATTCTCCATTAAATTTGAATTTTCTGTGTTTTTTTCTTTAAAAAAGTAGGGAACCTCGAAATGGATCACCCATTAGTTACCTACTACAATTCCCAACTACAAAAATGCATATTTTTTTAAAAAAAATTTGGAGAAAGCCTTTACAACAACTGTAGAATGGAATTGAATTGACACAAAACAGATTATCGTGTTTCTTCTATAAAATTTACCAAAATTTAAATATTATTTGAAATTAAAAATTATTGTGGGGGTTTTATATTTCTGTTGGCACTATGTTTTCACAGTGGGTTCGACAGCAGAGTCAAACGCCAGTGGGTTTTTGAGTCTTGCTGAGACAGGCACGCTAAACTTTGTAAACCTTGTATAAACAGGCAGGTTTAAAAACTTGTATAGGATAAAATATTCAATTTTTTTTGTATGTATGCATCGGTTTTTTAAACGTTTCTACGTCTTGCGATTTCCCTGTCTGTGCTCGTTGCGTGTTGAAACTGTGTGACGAGCACAGAGGACCTACAGCTTAACGTGGATTCCGAACCACGGGGATAGACGATTTTTACATCGTCTACTCCAACCAGGGAAGTTTTTAAGCCATATATAATGTTACCTGTGGCCAGCAGATAGACATTTGGTGAGCGAAAAATCCTTCTATAGATAGCACCTCACAGGATTTGAACCTATGAATCTCGGCATGAGAGCTAACACGCTAACCGCTCAGCCATTCGCCCACCCCTTTTTTTTATTTATATAAAAATAAAAATATATGTATTTATATAAAAAAAATTTTTTAAGTGTTTAAATAAGAAATTGGGGTGTTTTAGCAAAGTGGCTTTATTAGTCTCATACTATTTCATACATTTCTGCATGAACCATCCAAAAATTGACTAAAAAAATATACCGACAAAAATAGGACACAACTTGAGCTACAAGAAGACGCAAAACCTCGAATATCAAATTTACATTGGCCGATCCCCTTTGACGTGAGTTTTTTATTTATTTATTTATTTATTTATCTACGGCTAAACCTAGAATTGAAGTTGAAGAATCAAATATTTCTGAAAGCGTTAAAAGTCTGGCATCAAAATTTAGTCGCGTTTTGAAGTTCTGGAACCCAGTTTACGTAATCAGCAAAGCTCAGATATAGAGGATTTTATATCGATGGCTCGAATAATATGGAAGATTGTTTTAAAAGGTTCGCCTCGGTTAACATGGACGATCGGATAACCAAGAGTCGGATAATCGACGTTTTACTGTAGTATATAAGCGGAAGTGCGGAAGTCACAGTATTTTAAAGAACTTATTTTAGTGAAAGAAATTTAAAAAAAGCTCCTAAAAAGTTTATTGCTTAAAATATTTCCTAGAAATGCATTTAAATATCTCAGAGAAACCTTTTTAAATCCAAAATAGTATATTATACACCAAGATTGAGAAGACTTATTATTGCCAATAGCGTCAAGATTGTATAGCGAGATGCGAAACGCCGTATATTATTATTTTTTTATGCTTAATTTTATGTGCAGAGTAAATAATTCTATTATTAATTTGTAATAAGAAATGTTATTAATTACTATTACTTAAATAAGTAATGTTGTTAAATAAGTAATTTGTATTTGAATTAAGAAATTACAAAAGTCCTTTCTTGTGTTAAATAAGTGAAATTTCGAGGCTTAAGTTACTTCAAAATCGTAACAAAAGAATGGCAATCAAAAATGGAAGTGAAAAAAATAACTTATAAATAAATAAAAAAGAAAAACCGTGGCTAATTTATTATTTGTTGTTTTATATTGAGGAAAGTTTACATTATTTACATAATTTAACAATGTTATAAAGGTTAATATTGACACTCGGAAACTTTATCAAAAGTTTGAGAAGTTTAGAAAAATAGAAGTGTAGGGTCGGAAAAGATTATTTTAGGACCGAGTAATGAAGACATGTTCTAAATTTAAAAAGAAGGTAAAATTTTGAATTTATATTTTACAAGAAATATTTGAAATAATCTCCGATGTTGTGATAATAAACCTTCTATCCTGAATATTTTACTATTTTTATAGGAAAAACGTATAATTTAAAAATATTTGTTTAATTTAAATGCTTTTTTACTTCCCTATAAGGAAGTATTGTAATCATGAAAAAATTCGATGTCGATATTTTAACGGAAATATCCGTTTTGAGCATTTCTGAATCTGTTTTGACTACTTTCGCAATGATGTCTGTATGTATGTATGTCTGTATGTCTGTCTGTATGGATGTATGTAACGCAAAATGTCTGTAAGTTCTGTATCTCTGGAACGAATTGTTATATAGTAACAAAATTTCATATTTAACACTTTAATCGGTATACAAAGGCACCATTTGATTTTGGAGGAAATCCTTAAACCGGAAGTAGCACTTCACTTGAAGGACGAAATGGTTTTTCTTAAATATCTCAGGAACGAATTGTTATCTAGTAACCAAATTTCATATTTAACACTTTAATCAGTATACTAAAGTACCATGTGATTTTGGAGGAAATCCCTAAACCGGAAGTAGCACTTTACTTGTAGGACGAAATGGTTTTTCTTCAATATCTCAGGAACAAATTGTTATATAGTAACCAAATTTCATATTTAACACTTTAATCAATATACGAAAGAACCATTTGATTTTGGAGGAAATCCCTAAACCGAAAATGGCACTTTACTTGGAGGACGAAATGGTTTTTCTTAAATATCTCAGGAACGAATTGTTATCTAGTAACCAAATTTCATATTTAACACTTTAATCGGTATACGAAAGCACCATTTGATTTTGGAGCAAATCCCTAAACCGGAAGTAGCACTTTACTTGAAGGACGAAATGGTTTTTCTTAAATATATTATGATAAATATTTTATTGATGAATTTTTATTTTTTAATCAAAATTAAAGCAAATAAAATTTTCTATAAATATGTTATAATATATTTTTATGAACAAAATACAATTTAATAATACAACAAATTTAATAATTTAATTAAATGCTGGGGTCCGATTTCGACGAAAATCGAAAAAAAATTGCAAAATTACAGATTTGTTACCACCGCTTGACGTCACTCGAAATAGGAATTTTTGGGAATTCTTTATACTATAAAACGATTTATAACAAATATTCAGCAAAACTGACCCGAGTAACACGGAAAATGACCCATTTTCGTTATATGCATGACTATATAATGAAGTTGTGAAAATAAAATTTGGCATCATTTGAGAACGAAAAGTCGAGATCCAGATTGAAATAACGTCATAGTAGCAAAGCAGAGCTGAAATTTAGTTGGTGGGCCTTTGGAAAGATGGTGATACTATCGCCTGAATTATAAAATCTCTAAATCATGGAATCTGCCACTGCCCTGCGATCCCCACGATATTTTGGTTTTAGTAACTCACATTGATTGTTTTTTGGCAAAACTGCAGAATAATGTGAATTATTTGTACCTGGATCTGTTAACAATAATACAATAGGCTTCTTAGTTGTATTATTTCCGTCAATGTTGTCTTCAATGTTATACGAATATCGTAAATGCATTGTCCTTATTAAGCCAGAGTCACAAAAGTTTTGTAGTTCATCAAATGAAGCAAATTTGGAAGATTCGTTAATATCAACAGCTTGATAAATATAAGTTTCACGATGAGCTGCTAATGAAATAGCTTTTACATGTACTGCACTACCCAAATCGTTTTTACTTCCCTATAAGGAAGTATTGTAATCATGAAAAAATTCGATGTCGATATTTTAACGGAAATATCCGTTTTGAGCATTCCTGAATCCGTTTTGACTACTTTCGCAATGATGTCTGTATGTATGTATGTATGTCTGTCTGTATGGATGTATGTAACGCAAAATGTCTGTAAGTTCTGTATCTCTGGAACGAATCGTTATATAGTAACAAAATTTCATATTTAACACTTTAATCGGTATACAAAGGCACCATTTGATTTTGGAGGAAATCCTTAAACCGGAAGTAGCACCTCACTTGAAGGACGAAATGGTTTTTCTTAAATATCTCAGGAACGAATTGTTATCTAGTAACCAAATTTCATATTTAACACTTTAATCAGTATACTAAAGCACCATGTGATTTTGGAGGAAATCCCTAAACCGGAAGTAGCACTTTACTTGAAGGACGAAATGGTTTTTCTTCAATATCTCAGGAACAAATTGTTATATATTAACCAAATTTCATATTTAACACTTTAATCGATATACAAAGGCACCATTTGATTTTGGAGGAAATCCTTAAACCGGAAGTAGCACTTCACTTGAAGGACGAAATGGTTTTTCTTAAATATCTCAGGAACGAATTGTTATCTAGTAACCAAATTTTATATTTAACACTTTAATCTGTATACTAAAGCACCATGTGATTTTTGAGGAAATCCCTAAACCGGAAGTAGCACTTTAGTTGAAGGACGAAATGGATTTTCTTCAATATCTCAGGAACAAATTGTTATATAGTAACCAAATTTCATATTTAACACTTTAATCGGTATACAAAGGCACCATTTGATTTTGGAGGAAATCCTTAAACCGGAAGTAGCACTTCACTTGAAGGACGAAATGGTTTTTCTTAAATATCTCAGGAACGAATTGTTATCTAGTAACCAAATTTCATATTTAACACTTTAATCAGTATACTAAAGCACCATGTGATTTTGGAGGAAATCCCTAAACCGGAAGTAGCACTTTACTTGAAGGACGAAATTTAATAATTTAATTAAATAATAAAATAAAATTTAAATAATATTTCTGCGAATCTTTAGATGAACGATAAAGGAATGATTCCTTATAGGGAAGTCATGTTGTGCTGGCCACATCAGATTTTTATTATTCATGTTATTATATTTTCTCTTATTTCTGAGCCTAAAATTATGTTATTTACAACCGTGAGCGACATTTGGGTAGTCTAAGCATCGAGGATGACATGTTGAGCTGGATACTATACCAAATTTAAACTAAAATTGAAATAAATTTTATTTTTAAATTAAAAAATATTTGAAATTGCAATTATTTGAATTATTTCTTCTAAAGCATTTTTTGTTGTCTTACCTAAACTTAAATGCAAAAGATACTCGATTTTAAATATATTGCTATTACCTTATTTGAAAAGTTTTTCAAAGAAAGAGAAAATAGTAAACTTTTCATTAGTAATTTAGATCTAAAAGTCTGAAATATAAAATATACATTTAAAAAAAGTAGTCAGAACGATATACTTATAAATTTACGTTGCTATTGACCTCTTGGGCATAAAAAACTTTTTACAAATTGAAAGGTTCTATTCAATAATACCCGTTTCAAGCAGAATACGAGTATGAACCTTACACAGATATTAATTAAAAATGTTATTTATTGATGTAGGATGGATAGAAGTAGCTGATGACCTTTTATGGAAGCACCTCATAAATGTTAAAATGAGTAACAATACACACAAAAAAACTGAGCCAAGTTATAAGGAACGAACATAAAATTTTAAATTGTTTTTTTACTATAATTTGATGTTGTGATATTGGAAGAGTATTTCCTTTAAATCTAATCGAATAAATTTCCTAAATAATTAAATCCTTGTGCCTGCAATTTTTGATTTTTGTATTATTTTCTAATATGCGGGGGCTTAATTATAACTTAAATGAAGATCTTATCGAAATTAGTAATTTAGTTAAGATGATTAATACCTCCAAGAAGCCAAACGCAAGTGCGGGATGAAACTTATAAGTTAATATAGCAGATACGTGTATAGGATTTGAACCGAGTTCTAAGAAAACGACCAACTTGATATTATAAAGTTATTTTTTGTTCTAAAAAATATAATTCGTACCATCTGAAACTCATCAAGGAGATAATATTACTTGAGCAATTAAATGTTTTGACTTTTGAATTGAAAATAACTGAAAGTTTGTATAGGCATCAAAGCTGTATTATGCAGTAAACTCAATCTGTTGAATAGACAGCACTACTGATGATGCACGAGCTTTTTGCTAGCGGTGAAAAGGTTACATTTTAACCTTTTCCAAACCTGTGGTTCATATAATTGTAAAAGTTTAAAATACTTAAATAGACCTGTTGTTAGTGGTAATGTTCTCTTTGAATTACATGGCGAGCTTTGTACTGGAAAGCAAATTACAACGGTCTACCAATTTAATGCAGCTTTCAGAGACTGCAGTATAAGTAACTTTAATTTAAATTATGTGATACCATGTTGGAACGTGAATTGTGCAAGTTAGTTATAATTTAATTCAGAATATTTGTTTCGCAATTAAAAGTTAAACTCTACCTGATTGTAGATTAAATTTCTTAAATCAATCACCGATTATGTCTGGCACGAGTTACGACATAAACTCGAACTAGATTTTTATTTCATAAAATAAATCTTAAGATCTTACCTACTGCTAGACGAACCACTCATCTTTTTGTTGACTTTGAGTGACGAGGTCTGCATCACCGCCGTTGGCGGGTGCATGACTTATTTTGCCTGGCAGTAGAGGCACGCCCGGGGCGGCGTGCTGAGGCGGAACCCTAGTGGGCCCGCAGGGTGGCACCAGTTTCCCTGTATGGGAAGCGTTGTTATCGAACTTTGTTGTTTCATTGCTCCATTGGAGCCGTATATTTGCTGGACTGCAACATAAAAGCAACATTTCGTTAGCATTTTCAATTTGTCTGTTTAAACTTTCAACTTACTCGAATATGATGCATTTTGTTGTTGAGTACTACTATTTCGTGGTCTAGCATTTGAATTTCGACGACATATACAAATTGAAACGGCTACGATGAGAACTAATAAAACTAGAAGAATGCTTACTACCACTACGACGAACCCTGTAACTTCTAATCCGAGAATGGGACCGGACTCGTTGTCTGAAAACAATAAAATATCAACTAATCAATAAATTTTAATTACACCAAATAATGGAAAGATTTGCTTGGTTTTGACAGTCACTTGTACCGAAAAACTATTATACCAATTGAATAGAACTCTAAATTCCAATTTCGCAAAATTATAGTTTGCAGTGCTGAACATAGTTTAAAAAGGTGAGTTTGACTCATTAGTCGTAATGGAAAATTAATTACATACGAACTCACTTCATTTTAAACAATGGTCAATTAATATTAATTAAATTTCACGTTTCAAATCCAATTCACAATTAACTTACTTTGACATAACGTATTGGACGATTCGTCTGATCCATCAGCACAGTGATTAATTCCATCGCAAAGTAAATCCGTGGCGATGCATAATTTCCTAAGTTTACACTGGTATTCCGTACACGTGTGCTCTGAAAATAATGTTATTTCTTAGTGTAATGAATGTTAAAAGAAAATTTATAAATTTGATAAGCAAAATCTCCTAAGGAAACACGCTTTAAAAAATTGACCCTTCAGCTCCTATTTTGTTTCGGCGTCGGCTAAATAACACGCAGCGCTGATCCAGAACAAACATGAAGGTTCGCTTATAAGCTCTCAGGAAAAAGTCAAAATTGTTGTCTTCCAAATATTTTCCAACTTGGTTAGTACATTTTATGTACATAATTTTATAATTTTTTTAATTATTTGTACGTTTCGTTATTTATTTATAAATTCTGAACAAAACTCTTTTCATGTTTTTATACCTATTATTACATGAAAAGTTACCGATATCGTTTTTCAGTTGAAGCTTTAATATAATAGGCTATTTACGAAAATTTTTAGAGTTCAAATTACTTTGATACATTAAACCCAATTATAACAAACAATTTAAATTTTAATTAGAAACTTAGAATTTATGTTTTTATAAATTTTAAATGAAAATCGCGAAATGGTTTGGAAAATTACCTAATAAAATTAAATAAATTGAAACATGGTCTCAATAATGCAATATTGTGTCGTTTCATGGAATATAACAAAAATTAATTGACAACTTCCTCAATATTTTACATGTTTACAGATTTATCAATTAAGGACTTGGAGAAAATTCTTTCAAAAAGAATGCGGGAGAGAAAATGGAAACTCAATCAATTTTAAAACGCCTGAAGAGAGGCAACTTATACTACATGTATTTTTCATCCTATTTACACAAAAATCTGTTGGTACGTAGAAGTGTCCAAACTGGACTGTGGATTAATTTATTGAGTGCAGAATATTTTTTTCGAAAAAAAGGACGGTGGATTTTCCTGCATCAAAATTCGTTTTACTGGGAATAATCGGAAGCGCGGTTTCTTTTTTGTTTAAAAATAGCGAAAGGGTTTTATAATTTAGCAATATTTTAACATTCGCCATTATAAAAAGTATCAAGTATCAAGACCCTTTATTAAAAATACAAATACACAAACAGTTGTATTATTATTTTCCACTGGTTTATTCACTAATGGTGAATTAAATTCCTTTTCACAGTCGTGTTACAAAAACTAGTATTGATTTTGTTTTAACATTGCTCGAAAACATTAACAAAACATTAAAACAATAAGTAATATTTAAACACTGTGATAATGATAAAATTTTACACAGAGTGTTTAACAAAAGTTGTGTGGGTTTTGAAATCGAACAAAAATTGTTAAATGGACTTTCGGTAGTAAAGGTTTTACAAGAAGTGTGAAAGATTTATTTAACATTAAAAAATTGATCTAATACCTTTCAAAATTTCAAATTCAGACCAAACGATTTTAAATTGCAAATGAGCATTTTCAAATTGGAACTAATCAATAATAAATTGCTCATTTTTTGGGATGAAAATCGGTAAAAATAAATATTAAAATACATTAAAAACGTATGTCTATTATATGTATCCTATGTAATATTAACACATAAGGTGCGAATCTTTGAATATGAGAGATATACAAGGTAGCCTTTTAAAAAAATTTTTGTAATTTTTGCCTTCAAATAATCATAGGATTATTTATCCTATTATTTATTAGTAGAAAAAACTTCCCTGATGGAGTAGGCGGAGTAAAAATCGTCTATTCCCGTGGTTCGGAATCCACGTTAAGCTGTAGGTCCTCTGTGTTCGTCCAACATTTTCAACACGCAACGAGCAGAGACAGGGAGGTATCGGGAAAATGTCGAAAGACGTTCATAACCGAATATACATACATACATACAAATAATCATAGGACCAAAATTATTGATTTTTCAGTATTGATAGTTTAGTATTTTTTTAAAGAGCATTCAATTACCTACGAACTATTGTCTAAAAGCTATGAATTAAATTAAGAGACGAAATGTTAAAAAATTTGAAGTTTTGTTTTTGTTTTTCATTGAAATTGTATCTTTTTCCTGTATCTGATTGTTTTAAACGAAACGTTCTACAAAAAGCTGATGGCCCATTCCCGATAGAAAATTTAACGGGCTACAACTTTAGTCTAGTAAACTTTTCTGAAAAACTAATCCCTTTCACGGAAAATCCGAAAATAATGGACAAGTAGGCAAGAAAACAAATTCTTATCAAAAGTTAAAATAAATCAAAAATTAATTTTGTTAAGTTACAGCCCGTTAAATTTTTGACCATCAGTATTTTTGCAAAAACGTATCGTTGAAAAGATGCAGGATTTGCAAAAAAATAAATAAGAAAACTTTGAATTTTCTAACATTTCTTATCTTAATAATTTAATTCTTAACTCGAAATCCCTTGATTTTACTCGTAGATGATAAAGTAATATAATTTAGTTATAGATAACGTACACGAACATTCTTTAGAAAAGTACTAAATCCTTAACACTATAAAATTAATAGTTTCGGTGCTATGGCTATTTTAAGGCCGAAAATGCAAAAACTTACTTTGAATAGGGCTAACCCCTCCCCCCCTTCAGGGTTTCGACTTGGACAAAAAGTTTATTAAAACATTATTTTTATAAGTGTCTTCTATCACCAACAAAGATATTGCGCTCGGTTGCGGGGACACCCTGTTTAGATTACACTGGGTGTTCATTTCAAAAGTAGCCAGCCGAAATAACTTTATTCTTTTGTAAATTTGAGAAAAACAAAAATACGTCAGTTTACACATCGAGAGGGACGTTCAAAACCGATACTGTTTGAGTTTAACCCCCTCCCCACCAGCTACTCCTACTTTCAAATTTTAAATAGCGCTTCCTATCTTGCGATACATAATTTTCTTCTTCTTTAAGTGCCGTGCCTGATTTCAGACGTAGGCGACCTCTCTCCTATGCATGTGTTGTGCGTTTGAAGTATTATCACACACATAGGGGACCTACTGCTTAACGCGGGCTCCGAACCGCGGGAAGTGTATACACTTCATCTCCAGAGAGGCTGTACCAGGCAGATTACACCTCGGTGGTTTGCCATTGCCTTCCGAGGGGAGACGGTCAGAATAAAGTTTTACTGAGCCCGGAGTTGAACCAGGTATTTAGCATTAGCAGCAACGCACTTAACCGCTAAGCTCGCGACCGTCTCCATAATTTTAAAGGTGGAAAAATTATCATTAATCCATGTTAAAAAATTGGATGTATTGAATTCGTGCTTGAATTAGAAGTAAAAATTGAAAGACGAAACAAAAAATTATTTGATTTTTACGAAAATCACATTAGCAGCCATAAACATATGCACTCCAATATCACTTAAGATAATTCCATTTCAAATCAATTATTTGAGTTTCAACACTTGAAAATGGTCGTGTTTTGTTGAAAATAAAAGTTGCTTGAAAGTGGTGTATACTTCACAAGAAAATGTAAAAATAATATTTATTTACTGGGCTAAAAAATGTATGAGAATAAAAACCCTGACAATAATGCAGGCCACCAGTACGTGATAAATTTAGTACGAAACTTTGAAGAAACTGGTTCCATATACAACAAAATTAATAAGCAATGCAGAATTTTGGATCAAGTTTCGCAGATAGAAGTACTTGGTCATTTTTCTGCGAATGCTGGCACCAATCAAAACAAATATTGCTACATCATCTAGTGCTAAAAATCAACAAGTTCCTTCCTTAAACAATTCAAGATTTTGATAGAAGAATCAAGTTTTGTGAACTGATGTCCCAGAGAATTCAATGCCTTGCACATATCAACGAGCAAAACTGCGAGCGTTTCTGCGAGCGTTCTTGCAAGCCGCTCGCTGAAAAGTTGGGAGCTTTTCGACGAGCATCCATAAATGGTGGAAAATAGCTTTTAAAGCCTTAAGGAATTGAATAACGAGCGGATCTGCGAGCAAGTAGCCCTGGGAGTAAGCTACATTTGCAATGAACACCGTTAAGTGTTAAATTAATATAATTTTTTTGTCAAACATATTTGAGTATTTTAAATTTATTGATTGGTACATTGTCAATGAGAGCACATTCACATACTGCATAAATTAAATAGATACAATTTCTTTTATTGAGTGTTTTCTGAGAAAATTGCAATTTCTATCATAATAATTTACATTTTTCATATTTATATGAGCCGATATAAATTGTATATGACTTATAATTGTATAAAACCATTAAAATAGATTGTAAGCCAAATATAATGTTCCCAGCTTTGATGCAACTTTCTTGAGAAGAAGCAAAAGATCCTTAAATATGCACACTCTGCAGTTCTCCGAAAAGCTCACTGAAAAGCTCGTGAAAGAACTCAGCTCGCAGTTTTGATCGTTGATGTGTACGAGGCACAAAGATGACGCAAATTTGGTAAAAAATATTTGTTTCAGCTAGGAATCAAGTTTTTTTAACGGATTTGTCAACAAACACAGTTGTAGGTATTAGAACAATAAAAATCCCCATATGTTTCGAGAAGATCATGTACAGTATTGTGGTTTACTTGGAAATTATATTATTGGGCCAATTTTTATTGAACGAAACCTAACCGGACAAATGTATCACAATCTATTAACAAATGAAATTGTCCCACTTATTGATCAGTCTTTAAAAAATGAAGTCGATGAAGAAGGAGATAAGTACATATATGCTGCTAGATGAACCTAATGTACATTTACATCAAGACGGAGCATCCCTATATTACGCATTAAATGTGCGACAATGGAAAAATGGATTGGTAGGAGAGGTACGATAAAATGGCAGGACAGATTCCCCAATTTGACGCCCCTTGCTTTTCACGTGCTCCTCGCTATCTAAACCGACGTGTTTTATGATTTTCTCAAAGTTGCTCAAAAAACGGTATTTCGATTGACTACTTTTGAAATGAACACCCAGGCAGATCTGATAGTTCTACTTTCAAATTTGAACTACTCCTAAATTATTTATACCGTGGTTTAAATTCCACGTTAAGTTATCTATTATGTATGTACATAAATATGTATAGTCTGTAAGTAAAACTCTAACATGTAATTCGTGAGAGTGGTGTTTATTCCTAAATAAATTGGTTTATTTTTAAAAACGGCACAATACAATATTTACATATTTCCGATACATATTTTGAATATATTTAAATTTATTTAAAAATTAATATTTATTATTGTTGTATTTATAATACGGTGTCCATGCAAATGCGAGCTAGAAAGTTATGTATACCAAATATTAATATAAATACTATTAAAAATTGAAGAGTTACATTTTAAGACTAATAATAATTATATTTCCATATTTACAGTTTTATTGATTTGCACTCTGTTTTTTAAGTTTTGTTAAATAAAATTAAATAAATAAATCTAAATAAAACCGAACGTTTTTTTGACTTTGTTAAACAAACCACTAAAATTTCCCAAATTAATTTTAAACCAGTAGATAAACTACAGGTTTTCTAACTCCCATCCTTCAGAAGTCCAAATTTGTACAACAGAGATTTTCAGTTTTCCAATTTACAAAGCAACAATCACGAGGGCCTTTGTTATAAGGGCTGTATTAACCTCGATTATCCTCTGCCAGTTTTACCAAGGTGACTTTAAATTTTAAATTCTATATTATACTATAGATAGTACGCCAAAGGAGTCACTAACCGACGATAACCGCTCGGCCACTCACTCACCTACTGATAATCTTATTGTTAATCGCATTGGAAATAACCTAATCTAAAGAGACATTCTTTCAAATTTAAATTATTTTCAAAATTCTTTATTTCACCAAGTTACATAAAACATAATATTTAAATTCGCCAGAAAAATGATGTAGCTACATTTACATTCTGGAAGACAATTTAAATTTTTACTCGCTTCGTATAGTGTAGTACAAAGTTAAATAAGAAGTTCCAACTAAAATACGTCATTAAGAAACCATTAAGCAGAAGAAAATATCTAAGTTTTGTACAGTTTGACCTACAAAAAAGTTTTTATTTCGTCCGTAACAAATTTATTGCAAACTTTGTTCTTCAAAAATATTTATTTAAAATTGCACACATTTATTTTTTATCAACTGCTTCAGATAAACGAATTTTAAGAGATCATGTTTAACAGTGAAATTTAAATATTAGGATAGGTACCTCAATGTTCAAAAAGATAGGATCAAAGAAGTATGCATTATTATGCGCTTTTTAAAATCATAGCTCTCAGAAAGGAAATTTCTTTAGTATTTATTTACTATGAAGCTACAACTTGAAGTTTCATAAAATCAATTTTGTATACTTTCGCAAATTATTTACATTAAATATGATTTAAGATTTTCAAACTATTTCAAAAATTGTACCAAGGAATGCAAGGGTTACGAAAAGTTTCGTCAGTTTCGTGCGGTTAATTTTATAAAATTGGGTCATGAAAACCTATACTTAAGTGTTGATTTGTTGCTATTAATGTGCAAGTAATGTGTCATTCAGCATATAATTGTTGATTTAATCTATTTAATTAATGTTGTAATATTGGTTTTTTTGGTAGTTATAAAGCTATTAAATCACTCCCCTCTAACTAACGTTGTTGTTTTTAGACAACATTTAAGAAAATTCCCAATATAACATTTAACGCTGGTGTTCATGTTCTACAAATAAGAGCTCTCGAAAGTCTTTAAAATACGATTAACAGAATAAGTAAAGATAATTATTTAACAAAGGTACTTACTTATGTCCTTAACAGCTGTTATCACTAATTTGAATCCGTTGGAATCTGTTCCCCAGGCATCAGTTACGTATTTCAACGTAACATAATTTGTGTTGGTGAACATTACGCCCAATTTCTGTTTGGTATTTTTACACGTCAAGTCAGACTGAAACAAAAAGAAAAGCATTTAATATTTTTTGAAATCCTTCAATGCAACTTTGATAATCCCTTCAAAAGTTATCGGCTATAACTTTCTTTAGAATTACTATGATTGCATCGCAGTTCAAATATTTGGAAAAGTTAATCAAACTTTTTTTAAATTTATACATTATTTTTATTTTTTGACCGTAGGTAATCCAATAAATGGGTGTTGTGGTAATGGGTAATGTAAAAAGAGATGCATAATGGAATGAACAAAAAAAAAAGAAGCTGTGAAAAGAAATAAAGAAGTGTACAAACGAATGATTGATGAAAAACTGCAACAGAGAGAAAGAAAGGACGTAAAGAAAGATAATGAGGAAATTTATTTATATATTCAAGCAATCAATCAAAAAGGCACTCAATTCCTGAAGGAATATCGCCACGTCGTTGGAAGCTTCTTAATCCATTTTCTATGTGGTGGGTTAGTGCTTTTTTACTTTTTTTGTCGCTCGTTACACTTTTTACAACTCTCTGTGTTTCTTCTCCTCTTCCACTCACTCTCCAATCGTCAACCTGCAGAATTCTCAAATCATTGGTCACTTCATCCTGCCATCTCATTCTTGGCCTTCTATTAGGTCTCTCAACATCTGACCTCCAATTCATTGCACATTTGATTGAACTACTCTCCTGCGCTCTCAGCACGTGACCCAATCAACCCAATATCATAGCTTTAATGTGCTTCACAATACTTCTTTTTTCTAGTTCCAGTTCTATTTCATCGTTTGTTCTTTGTTAAATTTTACCAGTCCCAATATCTTCCCGTAGCTTCTATACTTCTTTCCTTGTCATACACATTATCTTTGTTCCACATGTTACTAAGGGTCTTATCAGGGTTTTATACATTTTTATCTTCGTCCTCTTTCGTATGTATTTATTCATAATTATTTTCTTGTTATTGTATAACGCTCTATTTCCAGCCATTATTTTGTCCTTCATTACCTTTTCTCTCTCATTAGAAGATAGAAAATTGGGATGGTTTCAGGGAAATTATAGATGAGTCAATTTCCTGCACGTTTTCCTGAAAACTCAAAACAGCATCGATACTGCAGTCAAGCGACTTACTGAAAATATCCAAATAACAGCTAGACAAGCAATACCTGGAAAGACAGCAGACTATAAACACGAAAATACTCGAATTGTGGTTAAGTATATTAAACTGCAGGAAAACTAAAACCGATGAAAGGTGGCAAACTGCAAGAAAAGTTACCATGGTAAAAAATAAAAGACTTACTAAACCAGTTAAAAAACAGTGCTATCCAAAACTATCTGCTACCAGCGACAGAATTATCCGATAATTTGCTCTGGAAAGTCATCTGTAAAATAAAACAGCTACAACAGCGTAATGTACCACTCATAAAAGTAGACGGAAACTGGGCTCATGCAGACAAATAAAAAGCGATAGGTAACGTTTTCCAACCACTTAGTTAATGTATTCCAACCTCTATCCAGGCAAGTGTCTCTTGCAGAAGAGAAAAAACTGCTAGAATTTTTGGATGCGCCCTTCCAATTTGATTTGTCAATCGATACTATTAATAATAAAGAGGAAGGTCAACCCTTATTACTAACAACTCCAAATAAGTACCAGGACAAGATCCTATTACGGTTCTAATTTTGAATCAGCAATTCCCACCAACAGGAGTAAAACTGCTGACTTACAATTCCATTCCCAAGCAATAGAAGTAGACATTCGTTATTCTTATAACAAAATCAGGCATAAATCAGCTTTTAGAACTACTTCTAAAAAGATTAAAACCGATTCTTGTTCAAGACTATCAGTTTGGATTCAGACAGCATCAACACTCAAGCATTGAGCAAATTCATCGAGTAGTAAAATACAATAAGTAAAGATCTGGAAGGCGAAAGATAATGCAGTGCAGCTTTCCTTGATATCTCACAAGCCTTTCATAAAGCATGGCATGATGGTATGCTTCTTAAATTGAAACATTTCTTAGAATGTTTAAAACACTGAAAACTTTGATACATTGAAACAAATAAATTTTCTCCACCAATGCTATCAAATAATGAAGCGGTATCTGAGCTATCGACACTTTTTGATCAAGCAAAGAGAAGAAATTCCTCCCTTGTTTACAAATACGTCTGGCGTACCCCAGGGTAGTGTGCTTGGACTTGTGCTGAAATTGATATTCACGACTGATCTACCCACCAGCAGAAGCACTATAGTTGCTACATTTGAATATGGTACTACCATTACGGCATCATATGAGAACCCGCCAGCTGCATTTCGCCTGCTACAGCAAAATCTCGACCAAATCCAACTGTTCAATAACCAATCCAATCGAACTGTATATAAACCAATATCTTCATGTTGGTCAGTTTATTATACCTAAAGCTAATAATAATATCTAAATAGTTAGAATTATATACGTAATTTAAAATATTAATAATTTTCTATCCGAAACACTACATATTTATCACATAAAACCGATTTTTTAAAAATGTATGCGGTTTGTGCGCGATAAAAAATTTAAATACATTGATAACCAGTACTATTGATAACGATGTGTATAAATATACGAAAACAAAAGTAGAACAATAATTTACATTGACTATTTTACAGCCATTTCGACTCGGTAAAATAAATTAGCTTCACTTTAAAATGAAATTATTTATAACATTCCTAGTTTCATTAAGTTTATTTAACATGGTACTTCTGCAGCAAAGTAAGTCATTTAATTTTATGTTATACCTATTATAAACATTTATTTACTATTATTTCAAGATTTTTTATTTTCCAAAAGTATTTTATTCACTGTATTAGTAATATTACAAAATTACAGTACCAAGATAATAATGATTATAGTCCTCCAAGTATGTATATTGTAAATTCCAAAAAATTATTTTGGAACTGTTTAAATTTTGCAAATTTTTGCAAATCTATTATTTGTAAATCCTATTTAGTTAAAAAAAATTAGCAAGTGCGTTTCCATTTCAAAAAAATCAAATAGAAACTTCAAGGAGTCCATATCACAAAACTGATTTAATTCAAATAGTAGCCTACCTAATCCATTTTACCACATTCGTACTTCTAGGATTTACCTACTAATTTAAATGGCTTCTAACTAATGACTTGCAAACTAACAGTTGCTTCCAAATACAATTACTTAGGGACATTACTTTTATTTATAAGCGTGGGTGATTTGTAGTAAGTTACTATTGATTCACCGTGTATACACCGGCAGACTTGCCGGTATTGATAACATTGAAAGAAGAAAACTAATACCATGGATTATAAATTTGAGAAAGATGCGCAACCGGATTATAAATTTTGTGCCATAATGTAATTCAAAAAGTGAATTCAAATTGTAAACCTCCAAATTCCAAAATAAATTACGGAAACATTTTTCCATAAGACTGCACATCTTTCTAGACATTACAATCAATACTAAGGCTTAGTACCGCTAAAATATAACAAATCTTATGTTATATAAATGTTTGACCATTATAAAAGATGGTGTATTACTTTGCAGGCGGAGAACCATGCACTACAACAGTGGACGTTGAAGTGCCCTTCACAATATGTCAAGAAGATTGTAACGGTTCAGAGTCTCCAATCGGAAAATGTGATACAAATTTTCATTGTTGTTTAGATTTAGCAGCTGACTTGAGTGCGTTCAATGAAGATTATTAGAACGATAAATTTAAGAAATGTGAAAACACGTATATTATTTAAAATAAATATTTTACAAAATTTTGTTGTTATTTTTCGAAGCGCCGACGTAAATTTTTCATTTAATAGGTACGTACATAGTGCAGGGAGTGTCTTCATTGGCATATCCGGAAAAATATATCCGGAAAAATTACTAAGCATATTTTTGGTAAAATTAATAAGATTATTGAAATTTTGATTTTGAGTGTTGATTTGAATTGTGAAAAATTTGTATTAGATTCTGAGAGGAGACACTAATAGGGCGATGGAAATAAATTAAAGTGTAATTTGATAATTTGGAATTGAATAAAAGGTTGAATAAATTAAAGAAAGGTAAAGGTGTGTTTAATTGGAATTGGATGTGGACGAGTGATACAAGGAAAAAAGAAGTACGTAATTATATGAATA
The DNA here is from genome assembly GCA_932274525.1 of Podabrus alpinus. Taxonomy (NCBI): domain Eukaryota; kingdom Metazoa; phylum Arthropoda; class Insecta; order Coleoptera; family Cantharidae; genus Podabrus; species Podabrus alpinus. Next base: position 6,516,833 of record OW026451.1, read on the forward strand.
GAAATGAATGGATCATAATTAATTTAGAAAATTATTGGTAATACATAATAAAAATAAATTAAATTTAGCTAAGTACCACAGCAATGCTGTATGTATTAGACACGGTTAAGCTCAATTCCTGTCGGAAGCAGGATTTTTATTAAATGCAGAGACCATGTCGCTACTGGGCTGTGACTTCTTTATCTTAATTAAGGTCTATGACTGCAATTTACTAATTTATTATAATCAGTTCTGTGAGCACAGGATTTTAAATTTGAGGCAGCGTGCTAGGCTGACCTTCCACGGGATCGGACATTTCACCACGGCCGAATTACCGCGGCCATATCACCGCAGGGACATTTTACCGCAAGACATTTTACCACAGGGACATTTTACAGCAGGGACATTTTACCGCAGGGACGTATTACCGCAAAATGTACATACTTTTCATTATTTCATCATTTACGAATGAGTATTCAGCTTTTGTGTATTTTCTTTTGAACATACAAAGGCAACGTCCGTTTTTGTATCTTTAGTTGTATTAAATTTTTGTTTAGTTTGAGGTCAACATTTTTCAATTGGGCGAATACGATTTACGTTTACAGAATACGAATGTTTACCACAATCGATAAATGGCACTTCTCGATCACCTACTTTTCGATGATCGAAACGTTTTCCATTGAAGTTAGTGAATATGGGTGTCAGTTTAGCTTGTCACTAAAGGCTGGTACAGACACAGCTAGCGGCGGTGCAATCTACATGTGACTCTCGGTCATTTCCCCAAAAAAAGGATTAAATACTGACCATCAGTGCAGTCTACATATCTTCTAATTTACTGCTGTGTAAATACCATTAATTAGGTATTATATTTGGCAGTGAAGTGCACTTTTCTGGTAAAAATTTTTTTTGCATGGTATTTTATAATATCGCGGTATTTTAGCTTGCGGTAATATGTCCCTGCGGTAAAATGTCCCTGCGGTAAAATGTCTTGCGGTAAATTGTCCCTGCGGTGATATGGCCGCGGTAATATGGCCGCGGTAATATGGCCGCGGTAATTCGGCCGCGGTAATTCGGCCGCGGTAATTCGGCCGCGGTAATTCGGCCGCGGTGAAATGTCCTAGACCGAACCTTCCATGTCCTTGTGATCCTGTTTTTTCGGTAATGATGGCAATCATTAATAGAAAGGACCGATGGTTTATGTACGTTCAGAAGAATGGTTACGGTGAAGAAATTGTAGACTCTACCCGGAATCGTCTGTAACTTCGAATCCTTCTTCCGAAAAATAGTTTTTTTTTATATTATTAATTATTAATAAATTAGCAAACAGAAAGTAATATTCCATAAACTTAAGTGTGGTATACAGTTTTAAAAGTTAAAGCAAGTTTATAATCTACTTAGAACTATGAAGTTTTAAGTTCTAAAGTAATTAGGGACAAGGCCTGATATTAGTTAAAACAGAGAATTCAAAAATCACGTCATATAACTTTGACAAATCAATCTAACCACCCCATAAAATGTAAGAATACAATCCGGAGTCAGATATCTGAATCTTAGGTATACATAATCAGAGGCGGATTTAGGACCTCGGCCGCCCTAGGCTACGAAAGTTTGGCCGCCCTGTTTGAACTCTGAATAAGAGTTTAAAGGGTTTCAATAATGCACATTGGTAATTTTTAAGTATGCTTTATTTATTTTCATACTTGATAAACATGAGAAAAAAGTAGGTTGAAAATTAATAACTAAGAAAATACTTGTGTAATATATTTGCACTTATAAAATTGCACGTCTCGATTTTTTTGTAGCAAATTCATTTATCACGTCTTCGTAGTCTAGGGATTTTGACAACTGTGATTCTATACTAAGTACGGCGAGAGCATTGAGTCTATCCTCTGTCATTTTCGATCGCAAATAGTTTTTGACACGTCGCAACCAAGAAAAGCTGCGTTCTCCCGAACAATTTGTTACTGGGACACAAGCACACATACGAAGTGCGATGTCGACGTTGGGATACACGGACTGCAGATCTTCTTCGTGAAGCCACATTAACAATTTTAAAGCTGTTCCCGATTTTTCGGGAATCAAAGAACAGTGTGCACCGAAATGAAGACATTCGTCAGCAAAACTTTCTTCCAGATCAGACGGGTACATATTCTGTAAACTGACTGCTTTTACTCGAGTTTCAGCTGGGCTTGAGGCAGAGAGGTTGGTCAGGAACGCAAATTTCTCGTGAAATTTCTCATATGCATCGCGTCGTTTTTTGAACTCACTCAGCAGATTATCAATTATCGTCAAGAAAGTGTTGATTCGTAGATCCTCTCGTCCGTTTAGTGTAACTTCTTCACTGGTGGATTCGTCAGATTGCATCTTTCTTTTTTTCTGTCGTCTCATATCCTTCTCATACTCTTGCAGCACAGACAAGCTCAATGCCCTTTCCTCAAAATAGTTGAAGTCTTCGCGAGTATTTGTAAGAAGATTAATCAATGACTCGTAAAGCTGTACAGCCGTAAATATATCGATATCTACACTCTGCAATTTTTTGTTGGTAGCATTGATTCGGCTCAATATAAAACCCCAAAAAATTGTCATGAAGGCCGTTTCCAATCGTTCAAGCTTGAGTCTAATACCCTTAGCTTCGCACCTGACGATAGCTTTTACATGCTTGTTATCTTCGATGGAGCGCAAAGCACGTAAAATGTTTTCCCATGATTCATACAAACTTCGACAAGCATCTGCGCGTGCTGACCATCGAGTTGCTGACAGATTTTTTATAGTAGCTGGGCCTCTTTTATCTCCTTCCAAATCACGTGTCAGTTGGATCTCATTTTGGAGAATTTCCCAGCGTTGAGTCGACGAAGTAAAGAAATTATAAATTTCTTGTGAAAGCGCAAAAAAACGGCAGGCCTCTTCGCAGCTTTCTGCAGCGGACTCTCCAACCAAATTGAGGGAATGTGCTGCGCAAGGCACATATTCAGCCGTTGATGAAAGTTTTTTTATTTGTGCCTGCAGACCGTTATAAACACCCGACATATTGGCAGCATTGTCGTAAGACTGTCCTCGGCAGTTCGCTATGTCGATTCCGAATTTATCCAATGTGGCCGTTACAGCGTCTGCCATCTTCTGCGCTGAGTGACCCGCGTTTGGAATGAATTCGAGGAAGCGTTCAATAGGTGAACCATCATCTTGCACGTATCGGACTACAAACGTTAGTTGGTCGACATGAGATATGTCGGGTGTAGAATCAACAATCATGGAGAAATATTTTGCTGACTTTATCTCACCAACTATTATACCACTAACTTTGTGCGCCATCATTTGAATGAACTCGTCGCAGATAGTAGAAGACAAGTAACTGGTGTGACCACTGCCTCGGTTGCCATACCGCGAAATGTGTTCTGCCAAAAATGGATCGAATTCGGCGATTAACTCCAATGACATCAGGTAGTTTCCGTTTCGTTGAGAACCAAACTTTTCATCATGACCTCGGAAAGGTAGACCACGTGAGGCAAGAGCGATTACTGTGGCCACTACTCGCTTGAGCACATTTCTCCAGTAAAGTACTCCTTCTTCGAGTTGAGCCGTCAGTTTCCGATCTATCCGATCACAAATATTCCCTCTTTTCTTCAAATTCAATACGCACAACTTGTGGCCGGATGAATTTTCGTGGCATGCTACCCTACTCGAACCATTCTTCCAGTCGTTGAAGCCTTCCTTGCAACCAAATTGTGACCCACCATCGAATGCAAGACATGGTCCACAGTACACTCGGCCAGTACTCTGAGAGTAAATGAGCCAGTTACGAATGCATTTTTCACCATTCAAAAGATGACGCTCGAACAGAGATTTCGACAGATAACGCGTTTGGTCGTCGTATAAACGCTTGCTGCCCGAGAAATCTACACCAGCGTTTTGTTCAATGCCGTGAATCGACAGGTGATCTCGCAAACGATCGTTGATCACCCACTCGACTGGATCTTTGCTAAGTGCGAATTGTTGTTCTGGTAACTTTTGTTGTTCTGGTAACCTTTGTTGTTCTGGCAACTCTTGTTCTTCAGGTAACGCTTCTTGCTCAGCTAACTTTCGTTGCTCAGGTAACTCCAATAGTTTTTCAGATTGCTCAGATTGCTGTTGAGCTGGGAAAGTATTTCCACTCGCACTAGAAGAAGCTGCCGAAACTTCCGGAACTGTACACCCATTTGAGTGAGAAGAAGTAGTAGACTCATTATTTGAACCACTTTTCTTTTCATTTGATTTAATAAGAAACGAGTCTAATTTGTGCGTTTGTTGTATCACCGCATTCTTTCTCTCCAAAGATTCTTTAGCACGCTTTCTGTATTCATAGCCACTCGCTTTCTTTCGCCGATCACTCATTATAAACACCCAAACTCACAAAACCTCTTTCACGATATTATTTAATAACAACGAGCGCGCACTAAAGACTATTAAAGACTGACGCGTCAAGACTTTTAATAAGGTCAAAAATAAATTAAAAACCAGGATATAAAAATCTCGGAGCGATTGCTTTCAGTCGAAGGATCTAGCAAACATCGCGTTCAAGAGATAAATATCACGTGTTGGATATAATCATATGTAGAAAAAAAATATCTTCTGATTGTTCCCATTTTCATTCCTATAAATTACAGTCAGCATCAGGAATCTTTAAAAAACCTGATTTACCATGATATTTCGGTGTACCGTTATTTCTCTATGTTCGCATCAAACTTTTCTTAAAATTCATTCTTTTATGTAGTATTTTATGTGTGTATTTACAAACACTTTATTAATTGGAGAGATAAAATTCCACCCGACTTTAAATAAAACATGATGTTGTGTCGACGTGTCTAAAAATATTTAAAATTATATTATTTGTTACTGTGTCAGCAAACAATTTTCTTAATGTACACATTTCTGCCAAGAAGCAAGAAAAAAATTTCTTAGCAAGCATGTTACAATGTTGTATATTGTAAAATTTGTAATTGCAGGTTTATTTTCATAATCGATTATTTCCACAATCGATTATTTTCACAATCGATTATTTTCACAATCGATTATTCTCACAATCGATTATTTCTATAATCGATTAATCGATTATTATAAATTATCATAATCGATTATGAAATAATCGATTATTCGAATTACGGTGACGATTAATCGATTATATGCGCACCCCTATCTATAATTCCATGATATGTAACTAAATTGACTTCTAAATAGAAAAAAGATGGTGATATAAAGTCAATCATAGCAGTGCTGTCGTCTTGAAACGAAAATATAATTCAATTCGATAAGGAAGCGTGCTAATGTATCATTTAATTTTCGTTTGGTTACTTAGGATGGAAGTATTTGTAGATAAAATCGTACATGAATAAAACGGGAGTATTTTGATTCTGTAGTTTATCCTTAGTTATGGGAGGTAACAGGTCATATCGTTTGTAGAGAAAAGAACTTTTCTAGTGCAGACGGTTCACCGTTGGATTAAGAGGGATACCGAAAAGTGACAGTTCAACGCGGTATACCCGTGGGCAACGAGTCTAGCTGCCTCAGCGTGGGCCGGTTCAATCACGCCAGAATTGTTGTCCATGCATGTAGGATAAATAATATGGATGTGGTATGGATGTACATACTCGAGTACATACTACAGCTGGTACTCGCTATAATGACAATTAGTTCGATTATTAATTTGGTTCAGTTGGATAACATAAATAAATTCCACATGACAAAATGTTGGCTTTATTTATTTTTGTTTGGTAGAAGTTTGTGGCCTCGGAAAATTTCCAATAAAAAAATTGCCGCCCACCAAAATCTGCCGCCCCCCAAAATTTTGCCGCCCTAGGCTATAGCCTACTTAGCCTAGTGGGAAATCCGCCTCTGTACATAATTGATAATTACAATAAACAAAGGCTATGGCTTCATTGTAAAGTGGTTTATGTATCGCTATGTACTTTGTATAAAATTGTAGTTTAAATGTTTTTTAAAAGAAGTTATGAAATTTTGTATACATAATTGCACAAAGCACAGGATACGAAGTTTTCTATTCTCCAGGCAATGTTATAACATCCTTCGGTAGGATTTACGGTAGGATCAAAAAATTACGCCTGGGACTAATCATTCTCAATAGCCTATTACTTATTCCAGGTTCCAGGGATAACTTTGCTTAATATAGATAAAACTTAACCTCTTGGAAATAGTTGATCTGATAAAATTAATAAAATCTTTGCTTCAATCATTTATGTCGATAAATAGTACATCTATCTATATTATATAAAAAATAAAAGTCTATTTGTGTGCTCTAAAATCCTTGATTGATAGATTTATTTTTACCAACCCTAAATTGAAATAATTTAAAATTAAAAGTTTGTTTGCTGAAAAACTTCTGATTGGTTAATTTATTTATTACTAACCCAAAAAAAAGTTCTCTCTCATCCTTTATAAAATAGTCGAAGGAATTTCATATTTATAATGTTTATTTACTATTTATTCATTCATAAGCCCGATCAGTAAATACAATTCAAGTTTTCAAATGTGTTCGACTCAGTCAACTGCATTAATGTCAATGATTAAAATTCAAGTTCAAGTGTTCAGCTGACTCTCCCCTACTGCTGCCCAACAAAGAAGCAAATTTTTTACAAATTTACTTTCTTGGTGACGAAGAATTGCCGTTTTGCTGTGATTCATAGCACTATAACCATGAACAATATGAGATTTCAACAATGTGATAACTATGGCTCTAAAAAATGTTCTAATTATTTGCTCAACGTTAGCAACAACAACAAAAAAAACGGAATTGCAAAATCAAGCTATGAAGAAGTCTGAAGAACAAAAATTTGTCCTATTCTGAAGTCTCATCAATTGGGAGTATCCCAGCGTCGGGGCAAATATTCTGAATCACAATTGGCTTAAGAAATATTAAATTATGAAACCACATCATAGTTGAGGAAATCCATTTAATAAATGATTTGAACACTTGCACCAACATTCTATTCTTCTCTAGAGATAACTGTATAATGAAGATAATGCGACAAAGTATTCGCGCGATTCAGGCACGAAATTCAGCCACACAAATAAGTTGGATCTCCCATTATTACATCAAAAAAGTTTAACTAATTAAAACTGATCAGAACTGATTTGAGATTTCTTATCAAATTATTACAATGCCCTGTATATGGTACAAAAACGAATTGGAATTGGAACGTCAAGACCACATGGATAAAAGATTTAATCAAATTAAACATTGTTGTCGATGAAAAAGCAGATATCAAAATGTCCAAATGAAACAAAACGAATAAAGAATAATTTGTAAATACCTATGTTACTACTTCTTTATTTTTCAATTATTGGTTTGGGGCTTAATCTGCATTTCAATATGCTAAACCAAAACAAAATCGGCATTGTGTTTGTCAATAGAGTCAGAGCCATCGTTCGAGTGAGATCTTTGTTGAAAGGTTTACCTTATGAAAGAATCAAATTCAAGTAATCAAGCAGCTATTGCTTTAACGTATTGTTTCAATCCCTCTGAATAAAACAAAATCTTGGAATCCCCGAGTGTTAGTCCCAACAATCGAGTTCCAACCTATTCATGCAACAGGTGGCTTAGGGCGGTCAGTAGGCCGCCTGTGCCAGCTAGCACTTAATAATTCTATTCGCTTTATTAAATTCAATTACATCTATGTAAATAATGGTGTGATTTTAAGGATGCTGTAATATGCTATGACGCAATTGGATTTTCAACTGAAGGATAAAAATAGGAACAAATCTTCCTCATTGGTTTTTCATTTGATTTGATTAAATATGAGATCAATTATCTCTGTATCCTTTAGATATTGCGATATATTAATTATTCTAATTCAGTTAGAGGAATTATAGTTAACCAATTAAAGAATATGTGAAAGGAAGCAACTTTATAAGAAACTTCATGGGTAATTTAAAGTACTACGACTTGTAGAAACCGCTTCGCTTGGTTTGTGAAAGATGTCAAAGAAATGACCATTGTTTCCCTTAAAATTGACAGGATCGAGATAATTGATGCTATTGTTTATATTTCATCATTAATATCGCCATGTCATATTTGTATCGCTAACGAGTCACATTATATCACATTGGCATGACCAGTTTATCACAATAGGATATCGCTAAGGCGGACGTTATAGCACTAACACAACATGTTTGAAACACTTAAGTAACACTTTTTATGTTATTTATAATACATAATATTTATCTGTACAGTAATTTACCTATATACATACATTTACTTGTAATACTTTTTTTTATACAAGTTCAGAACCCAGCGGCGACTCGTTGGGCAAAATATTGGGTAGGCCAGCAACTTATTAATCTTAGATAAAAACTGTGGGAGGGTAGTTTTTTCAAAAGTAATATACAGAGTGTCCCACTCACCAATGCACATTTCGTATATAGCATTAGAAGACGCTTTCTTAAGAAGAAATGTGAACTGAGATTGTTAGTCTAAATCGAAACCTTTATCGACAGTTGTTAGTTCTACTTTAAAATGGTCGTAGCAACAAAGGTATTGATTTTACGTGTTACTCAATTAATCATACTAATCATCCGGCAAAGGAGCTTTCGATGGAGTCGGTGGGACTGTGAATCGATTTGCATGCTTTGCCACTCTTCAGATGCTGTACGATTCATAGATTATTACTTTGTACCTTTGACCATTCCGTGACCGTTGCCGATCAAAATGGTGAAGAAGAGAGTCCACATGAGCGGCTCATTCATGCACGAACGGCTCCCGGCACATATCATTTTCCCTTCTTTTCTTCCTTTCCACCCTTTCCACCACCGCCTTTACCCGCTGGGGTTTCTTGGTCTAGGTTTTATAACTGGTCCTTTAGGAATGGTAATTTCCAATTCGATATTATTTTTGTTAGGTTGAAACTCTTTCTTTTATTTAAAATGAAAAACATCATAATTGGGATCCACAACGCTTTTCGAGGTGTTCGAGCAGGTGTTTGTAAGTTCAGAAGAGGCATCCGGATTTTTCGATGCAAATCCATAGCCTCCGCAGATCGCGCTGCATCTGGAATATTAAAATTTACACCGAGAGTGTAGTAATTTGAATCTCTACAATAACTTTGACTATATTTCGTTGTTGCTTTTCCCATATGTCTTGCTGTACATGCGCAAAAATCATCAGAATAAGACTCTTTGGTCTGATAATTTTGCTGATAATTAATATCAGAAGTGCATAACAAGAAAAATTTCCAGAACACCAGCTCCAGATCCGTTTGCAGAACATCCTCTCGCTTCCCCATATCCTGTGCTCATCCTAGTCTATTGGGATTGGGAATAAGTAGTTCCACAAGCATTATCATATCCATCCGTTCCTCCTTGTCCATAACGACTACGTCTACCTGAAGCGGATTCTTCACCTCTCGAACCTACTTTTTTATAACGAAATAAAAAAAATGCTTTCTCCATCTTTAAAAAGTTCAGATTTATCAGCTAAATTTATATGAAATTGGGTAACAATAAGTTTTTCCAAATTCCAATTTAAAATTTAATTGTTTGGATAAAAGTTTATTCATTTTCAGACCATACCAAAAATGAATCAAAATATAAAAATATCTTACATTTTTATATCACTCCTAAACCGGAAGTTTCTCCACTCTGAAACTTGGTATGCAGACCAAAAGTGTTATAAAGTTAAAATATTTTTTAGAAAATTTTAAATTATACTCAAATTCAAAATTTAGCTATGGCCCCTATTCCATTTTTGATCTTATTTACATAATAATACTGACCAAAAAGTCGTATTCAACACCTACATTTAAAAACAATCGTGTCACTAAATGGTACAGTTCAGCCAGTATAAATAATTTATCAAAGATGTTCAAGGCAAATTTGAATTATTTGGAGAGCTGCAACGTGAACGGCCAGACCGGTATGCATATTTGATATAACTTGGAATCATACCAAGTTTGAACAAAATCGAAGAGGGTCATGAAAATAATTGCAAAAAAATTGGTTGGTTTAATCTGGAATGTAAAAAAATTCAATAAGATATTCTAATCATGATATTCCTTCATGTGCAGGCGAACTTTATAATCTTACTTGACAACTTATCTCATAATATAACACCCAAAATTTAAGCAATGCGAAAGTGCTACTTACTGGCCTATTTGTTTTCAAGTTTCTCATATTTCAACTTGTAATGGCTCATGAACTAGAAGAGATGTTACGTTGCGGTTTTCGTAAAGTTTTAAGTTGTTGAAAAGGAACAATTTTATGAAATCGACGATGAGAAAAATTTATTCAGACATCCGAACTATAATATCTTAAATAGAAACTAGTACCTATCTTTAGAGGAACTAATTTAGTGTATAAATTTCTCGGTATTGAAAAATAACGCTTCACACAATACCTATGAAGGTTTAGTATTTTAAGTTAACTTTAGATAACCAAGATAATTATTATTAAATTTACAACATTGCCTGAAGTTCAATAATTAGCACTAAAGGATCAACGTTTTACCGAACTTTTCCCATCTCTGATACCATTAACAATATTTAAACAGGAACGTATATTTATAAATTCATTAGCAAAGTTTTAATTTTATATTGAAGCATCGATTTTCATTTATATTATAAAATTAAATTAAAATTGTTTACCTTGTAAGTTCCAACTGGATGCGCTCCATCGTAAATATAAAGATGGTCGTTGCAATCTAACTGAAGAAAATCAAATCTCAACATAAAACGTTGAAGTATTGAATGCGTTTGGAAAGTGACAACGCAATCTAAATTTCTTTCGTTTTGCGACCATAATAAAGCTCCATCAATTTTTCTATAAACTTGTTGAAGGAAATGATTTTTGCATAGCGCTTGCATCGAATCTGAAATAAAAAAAATTTTTAAACCCAAGTTGGAATTATTTAGAAAATTCTTATTGCGTGTAATTTAAAATTTGATGTTAATGTATTGGATGGTCAGCTTTACGTCAAAATTTTCCTTGTCAGATTTGAAACTAATTCCCTGATAAACCATTGAATCGATCAAATAATAATTTAAAATAATAATATGTAATGTAATTACTATTTACTGGAGATTCGAATAGATTGTAATTTTGATTTTGAAATTAAATTAATTATATTATGTATTATCAGGGTGCCTTTTAATTGTGAGTGACACGATTGCTAACCAAATTAATGTGTAATATCAATTTCAGTTATTAAAATTAAATTAAATACCTACAGAGTATTGTAGTACTTAGCTCTTCACAAATGCTGTTGTATTTTAACGGTTGTAAAGAGTTAACGTCGTTTGTTATTGTAAAAAGGCTAATAAATTTTATTAAAAATACAGCAAGTGCATATTTAATAAAACCTTTTTATATTTCAGAACCGTAGTATTCGGGACCTTATAAATATATTACAAAAGTTACTACCACCTTTAAAATGAATACTTCAGCGGTTTCATAAGCGCTAAATAAAAGAGACTAAAGAACGTATTGTTGGAAATAGAAAGAGAACGCTTGACACTTCTTGACTTTCAGACAAAAGCTTTTAAAAGAACAAGCTCCTTGTTTGCAGCTTTATTTTTTGAAGTATTGTGTTTCAATTATAAATTGGACTGCAATTCGACCAATAAACGAAAATTAAATATTTTTGTTGAATTTCTGTCAAGTTTTTGAATAATATTATCGTTATCTCGCACGCAAAAGGCACCTTAGCTAAAATTTTGCTACCAGCTCGCTCTATTAAACCACTTTGAGAGATAAAGATTTTTCGAGAAGTTTTTGTTTTAAATTTCGCATTGCTGTAAGGAAAACAAGTTTTCTTGAGTTTTAAAAGCTTGTTTATTTTCATCGTTTTTAAGTGAAATTTATTAGTTGTTCCCTATAAATATTCCAACCCTTGTTTCATATTTTACTGCTTAAATGTTCGCTTAAATGGTTTATGAAATACTATTTTAAGCTAACACGTTTTACGTTAAATATTTTAATTTAAAATTATAAAACGCATTTGGTACACACAATATTTACAAATACTAAGCCTCAAGGTAGCTGGTGGGATATAATTAATTAAGTAATTTCTAACAAAATATTTATAAACGAATTTTTAAAAAAATTTCTTCGGAAAGTTTAAACAGATTTTATTGAATAATGCCTAAATTACTTTACGTTTTACAGGATATTAAAAAATTCGATTAAAAAATTAAAAGTTTAAATCTGTTTTAGATTTAATTATGTAATTATGAAATATTTCAAGTATACGTCGTTCTAAATTCGTTAAAAGTGAGAAAAATTAAATTTGGGACCACAAAAAATATATTGTTTTTTTTAGAACAAACCCCTAAAAGTGTCCTCATTTTAAGCAAATACACAGCGCAAACTAAACGGCGGCTGCTATATAGGCTTGTTATCAGGACAATGTAATTCTCTTGCGGCACAGACCATCACATCCAATTAATCCCCAATTAGTAGCATTATTTGGAAGAAGCTTACTAGGGATTTAACTTTCTGTCCATTGTGATAAGATTAACTAATCGTCGATCATTTTATTGTAAACAGGACACTGCAAAATTGCTATGTTTTTAAACAAATATGAGTTATACTCGATTTTTCATAATTTTCTAACGCAATTCGGTCCATTTGATTACAAAAGTTATAACATTGACGTACACGCGACGAATGGGAGCCAATCCATTTAATAGTACCTAAGCGCAGACTCAAATAGGCACTGTACCCTTTTGAATTGTGATGGGATTTTAATTTTTATATCCTTTATATAAAGTTAATAATAATCTCATTATTAATAACATACAATTTTCTGTAAAAATTAATCATTGAGAAAATAAAACATACATTTTGTGCACCCCTCGAAAGGAGCTTTCAAACTATGGGTTACATAATATTATATCCTTGCATTTGAAAAACCAGGTTAAGGGTGGTTGCATTCATCCAGGTGACCATAAACTATGAACATTACTGATGAAATGAAAGAACTAAAATTGATGTGTTTTGGAATTTTTACAAAAATACTGTAACACGACAAGATATTGCTTTGAGTTTGCAAAAAAATCCAGAGCAACTGAAATTATGAAAACATGTACATTTGAGTGCTCAAATGAACCCTGCGCAGCGCCAACTCCCTCTGAGATTGGGGGTTTTAACTCGCTTTAATAATTTTATTTACAGAATATTTTCATTGGACAAAAATTGAAGAGCAAAAATTTATCCACAAAACAGATTTTTTCATAATTAACCTACTAATCTGGACCAAGGAGTTGAAAATACCGTTCGGGATTGCAAAAAATTTCTGAAAGCTGAAATTTGAACGACAGATGTATTTGAGTGCCCATAAAACTCCCTTAATTAAATTTTTACGGAACATTCTTACCAGAGGAATATGAACTGTGTTATCCCATGTGCTTTTCACACGTTCTCAACACGAAAGAGTATAAAATTAAATTTATCAAATTTTTAAATCAAAACTTCTGGGACGCCATCTATGCAGGCAATTTAACTATAATCACAAATAGCCAGAATTAATAATTTATTTTTCACTACGTCCATCATTGCTTCAGGAATAATTAAAAAATCGTTCAAAATTAATTGGCCAAAAACCGTGGAAAATAGATCTACAACCTTTGCATTTTTTTACCTAAACGTAAATATAAATTCGAAAGTCTCACATTGAAAACAAAAAATAAAAGTTCTGGTGGTAAATGACGGAGTGGCGGAAGTCAGTCTTTGAAGATTTTGCGCCCCCTTAAAATAAAAACAAGCCCACTTTTTCGATTTTTCTCGGTCTATCCACTACCGAACATACGCGCGTGCAAAATTTCAACATTGCAGATGGCGTGGAGTGGGAAATCATTTCCGGCTATGGAATTTTGAACTTAATTATTATATACCGGATACCGGTAGTAAAAAAATTTCAAAGCACTCAGGAGTTATCTTTCGAGATGAATAAAACGTACATTTTATTTTAATATTCTGCTACCCCGTAATAAATAAACTAATAATATTAAATCTGTGACTACACAAAAATAGTGAAAGACAACTGTAAGCTAAGCACTATTAGAGAGTTGTTTTCAAGTAAGCGAAAGATGAAATTTGTGTAAAAATCTAGAAACTCTGTAAATACTTATATTAATATCGACTAATATTAAACCTGCGAATACGCCAAATATAGTAGAAAAATTCTAAGCACCTTCAAGTCGCACACTTTATCAAGTCATTGCACTTTTTTTGCTGCATAAAACATTTTTACCATTTTTGGTGTATTCAGAAGTTCAATATAATATTTTCAAAGTTTCAAAATTTTTAAATAAAATTTATTTTGAATCCCTTCCTAAATCCCACCTCATATATTGTTTAAAAATGTTCTACTAATTTTTGTGTATTGGCAGGCTCACCTTATAGTCCACTGCTTTTAGTCAAAAAATCAAGCAAACTACGGAATAATTCATACAAAACGTTTTAGTGTGTTTTTGGCTTTAATAGGGTGTTCTAAATAGTTTCTCAAAAGTCCCCAAAGATTGGGTGTCCGCTAAAGTTTTCAGGGCCTGAAAACGGCTGAAATTTCAGTTCCAAAATTAATTTTTGTGAATATCTCAATTTCTATAGGATTTAGGTAAAAAATACATCAGATAAAAAAGTAAGCTGAAGAAATTTTCTAGAAATTACTAAGATAGACATTTTTTCATATAAGCAACCGTGTCCATGATACACGCGAGTGAAATGTCATCTGAAAGCAGGTAAGTATAGTAATATAATATAATTTTGAAGGCAAGGGAAGGGTTTTAGAAAAAAATGTTATTCTACATTTCGCTTTAGATTTGCTCACTTTATCGATTGAAAGAAAAAAACATTTGAAATTGGAAAATTTCTTCAAAAAACGTAACATATTTTTCGATTAGGACCGTTATGTTGTGGATGGATTTTTAACAATCACGCTCGTCGATTGCCGACGAATACACGTTGGACATATTAAATTTTCCTTTCGTTGTGAACCTTTTTTTTCGCCAAAACATTACAAATTCATGCATGTTTATTGTTTTATTATTTTTATT
Organism: Podabrus alpinus; assembly: GCA_932274525.1. NCBI lineage: Eukaryota > Metazoa > Arthropoda > Insecta > Coleoptera > Cantharidae > Podabrus > Podabrus alpinus. Next base: position 6,531,844 of record OW026451.1, read on the forward strand.
ATTCATGATAATATTTTGGCGAGAAAAAAGGTTCACAACGAAAGGAAAATTTAATATGTCCAACGTGTATTCGTCGGCAATCGACGAGCGTGATTGTTAAAAATCCATCCACAACATAACGGTCTTTTCGAAGAGCTCAAATCGAAAAATATGTTACGTTTTTTGAAGAAATTTTCCAATTTCAAATTTTTTTTTCTTTCAATCGATAAAGTGAGCAAATCTAAAGCGAAATGTAGAATAACATTTTTTTCTAAAACCCTTCCCTTGCCTTCAAAATTATATTATATTACTATACTTACCTGCTTTCAGATGACATTTCACTCGCGTGTATCATGGACACGGTTGCTTATATGAAAAAATGTCTATCTTAGTAATTTCTAGAAAATTTCTTCAGCTTACTTTTTTATCTGATGTATTTTTTACCTAAATCCTATAGAAATTGAGATATTCACAAAAATTAATTTTGGAACTGAAATTTCAGCCGTTTTCAGGCCCTGAAAACTTTAGCGGACACCCAATCTTTGGGGACTTTTGAGAAACTATTTAGAACACCCTATTAAAGCCAAAAACACACTAAAACATTTTGTATGAATTATTCCGTATCAAAATCCTAAATGCAGTGGACTATTAGCCTCATCTTTATATAGCCTCAAATTTTTGAACATAATTTATTTTCCCTTAAAAAGAACACAGTATAGTAGATACTTCGAATTTTTCTAGTACTATTATTGGTATTAGGCTATATACGCTATACTGCTATAGTGAATAACAGAATTGAATTGACCATTGCATTGCTGATGATCTAAATGCCATTAGAACTCAATAATTTTATTTAGAAGAAATAATGAAATGTTCATTTATATGCCATTATCTTTAAATAAATGAGTATTAGTTGAAATTTATATTTTTTTATATGTGGGTACCTGATGGGAATGACTGTTTTCCTTATAGGGGCAGCAAACGTGTTAAATAATAATAATCAATGGATCTGTGGTTAATGTAGCGAAATTTGATATTAATCATTATCTGTATTTGATTTTGATATTATTTGATACTGAGATTTGATTTGATATTAATGCAGATATCGCAGTGTGACCAAAAAAGTTTAGGAATTATATTTTACAGTGTACTTTACATATGAATATTTGTGATTTCTTCAATTTTAGTATTATGATAATTTTTGTAAACATGAAATTAAGCGAATTACATGCTAAAAACGATGCTCAAGGAACTAAAATCTCCAATTGGGGAAACAGCCGACAGGGGTTTTTTAAGGATTCCTTAGGACACTCAAATACACATGCCAGACAATTTTAGCTTGCACGTATTTTTTCAAGCTGTTCCTTTTTTGGACTAATATCGAAATTACAGAATTTATTCTATTTAAAGTTTACATACTGAATATAAAATTAAAATCCTTGACTTATTCATTCACACACACATTAAAACGTTCGGGCACTTCTAAACCATCTGAAAAATTAAAATTTTACACAGAGCGAAGTTCGGTACTCCATTCAACGAAAAAAAGGCATAACTCTAAATTTTACTCCGTGGAAAAAATTTTTAAAGGAAATTTTTATCGTAATTTAAACTTGTCGTTGCATCTTTGGCAAAGTATACAAAAAATCGATCCGCGGCAATGGAAGGAAGAAAAGACAAATAATTAAAAATCGTCAATGTCATTGGCAAAAAGGAAACAAAACGCATCAGGGTAAGCAGATGTCAAGATCGACTCTGACACTACAGTTTAATGGAGGCCCAAAGGTTTTCCTTCGCTTGTCAGTAAATATCTAGCTCCCTTTGAATGTTTCTTATCTTTTTTGAAAAATATAAAAATATTTAACTCGTAGATTTACTTCTACATCATCATCATCAACAACAGCTATGCCATCCATCGTCGGATGTAAGCTTCACCCATATTTTTCCACTTCATGCCTTGGAAAAAACAATTTCTCCAACGGAGCATTTATATCTTCAATTTTTTGATTTCAACCATTTCGATTTGTTTTAAACTAAACAATGAAACTGAAAACTGATATTTTTAGTTATGGAGAGGAAAAAATTTTTGTAATTCCACCCAATTTTGGTGGCAACTTTTAAACGAATCTTAATGTACCAAATCTCAGTACCGGCAGTTTCGTATTGCCAAAATAGAACGCAGCAATTGCATACTGCCGTGCTTAGTTAAAACGTCCTAACTAATACGTTGGTTTTCGTGAGAAAACAGACTTTATATAGGTGTTATAAAGCTGTCTTCATTATAAAATTGCATGTAATGCCTTCTGTAATGTATGATTATATTAAATTTCTGATATGATATGAAAATGGCTTAATAACGTCCATATAAACTCATTTTTTCCCGAAAATCAATTTGTTAGTTAAGACGTTTTAACAAATGACGGCAGTATAGGTCTACTGATCTTGTCATTTTTCTTCTTTACAGTTTTCTGTCTCGAAAGGCAATTTCAAGCCCCTGAGGTAAATTTACCATGAAAAACTTTCTCAAGATGACGTGTATTATAGTTTCCGTGGTTAGAATCTCACGTTGAACAGTAAGTCATGTATGTATGTATGGGTCGTATGTGTGGTTATGTATTACTGAAGAGAGGTTAGTGTTTAAAATACGTTATATTTTGTATTTACTCATCCATCGCACAAAAACTTTTGATATCCCTTCTAAATATATGCAAATTTTCTAGGAGGTTGACAGCGAATTTTCTGTAAGTTTCAGACTCCTATTATGAGCTGGCTGAAGTCACTGGGTAATCACCGTTGATTGTATTTAAAATTAGAGGTGTTTCAAACATTAAATCAATGCAAAATTGGAAACTTAAATTTGTAATGTATTTTAATATTTCACTCAATTTGGAATTGTTTATTTCTAATATGAAATTGATTAGTTTGAATTTGATGTTGTAAAGGTATACATAGAATAATTATAAAATAAAAGAGAATAATAAAACTGAATAACAACTAATAAAAACCGAAACAATTCTAAAGTAGTTGCCACGTTCTTGGTTAATTTGACCAACCACGCCGATTCTATATTGCAAAAACTTTAGCAGCGGTTCAGAGCATTTTCTTTAAATGGATCTTGAAAACAGTAAGATTACGTCTTATTTTTACAAAACCGTAAAAATGCTATCAAAATAATTGGAAGTTTGTGTAGTAATCAGAAATGAAACGGTGTATGACTGGCTATGCTGTACGTATAGAACAGAATGCAAAGCTGGAATATTCATTTTAAACAACGATGACTTATGGATAATAGATAATGGACTAAGGGGATCAGGTTACGCTGCGAAAGTTTTCATTAGATAAAATTATTATAATAAAAGTTATCGTTAATTTGCCGATGCTCCCATACTCTTAAAACCCGCAGCTTAGCCAAAAAAAATTAAAGCTAAGTATGAACCAAATATGGAACATTACAGCAGTAAAGCAACAGTTTATTTTAGTATTTAATTTTTAATATAATTTTAGAATATAAAACAAAAATATTGGTTAAATTTTTTATGTTTAGCCATCAGAATAATTTTATTTCGAGCACTAACTATTATATATCTTTTTTTTTGTTCCCCTTATAAGTCTATGACCTGTTTTTGAACTAATTTATTCAATTAGTTCTTTGAGAATTCGTTTTTATATCTTTGCCTTGGATGTGCCTGTAGCCTGTTTTTTATTGTTATGATGGCAAATCATTAACACACGAGAACAGTTTTTTCAGAAAATCACCTACGGCGATATTTATGAATAACCGACATGTGCTTTAAAAGCTTCCAATTATGTATAAACTAATTTTTATTTTTAATATGTGTACAAGGTTCTTTACACTTTAAAGTGTCAACGCTATTTTATGGCCCTAATGGAACTGAATCGAACTTCAAAATTTATTATAGGAAGTAGCAAATAAAAATATATTATGTAAATTGTGTAAAATTGCTTTGAAGAGAAGAAAGTTAAGAGTTAAAAGGTGTTGAATGTGCAACCCTTTCAGTCAAAAGAAGTAGAGCTTTTTTGTTGGTATGGGAGCAGTACCTACGTAAACATCGATTAGCTCGTAGAGTATTTTCTGGTATATTATGTATTTATTATATACGGTATAAAGGAATAATTTACACAACTTTAATCACAAAACAGAATCATAAAACAACAACCACTAAATATGTTCCCCGAGGACATTTATTTGTACATAAAATTGTAGCTAAGCTGTGATTGTTTTACTTAATCGAGCAAAATTTAATTTTATAGCTTAGCTTTACAATGTTATTCAGGATTATTCAAATTATGTGTTACACTATGTAAAAATGTTTATGTGTATTTTAGTATTTACTACTTTTACATTGTAGCATTTGGTCTTTAATACAGCTGTTTGTAAGCAAAAGTTTCTCTTTTAATGAGCAGTAAAGTCAACTTTCCTTTATTAAAAAACTAAAATGTGCATGAGAGATTTAGCCAAGATTTTATGAGAAAAACTGGAGATTTGTTTTGCAATTTTGTATAACCTTTAGTGCCTATAGATATTTATATTACAGTGTAATATTCTGTGACTATCTTTTCTCAACTTTTATAACTCATTCAATTTTTAATTTTAAAATTAAGTTTTAATTCGTTTCCTTATAAAATACAACTTTGTATCGCTATCTGTTCTTAATTTTTCCTTTTCTGTCTTATTGTTAATTTTCATTACGTTTTGTACTTATTGTTTTTCAACAATGAAGCACTTCAATATTTTCTACTTTTTCTTCTTAACATTCTCTGTAATTACTTTATTAGCTTCATTTTAACTTTCAGGTTGATTTTTCATTACAAACTTGGCGCTTACCTTTATGTTTTTACCCAATAACTTACTTCCATTTTAATATCGTGTCCTAGGATTCGGGTTAGGACAGCGCAACGTAATGAAAGGGGCGATAGACTAATATAATTATGTCACGAAAATAAACTCATAATTACTAAAACTTGGTTTCAATTGCTTGCTAGAAAGCTTTATACATAGAAATCACCCCAAGATAGACCCCAGGCCGTTACCAAACCAGGTGGATTTTATTGTGAATAACTCTAGGTTCCGATATGCCAACAAGTCTGTAAAAGCATACCCGGATGTGGAATTGAGTTTGGATCATTTTATAACCCCCTAATAGTGAAAGTTAAACTAATAATGAAGAACTGCCAAACAAAACCATCAGAAAGCAGAAGAGATCTCTAAACATTGAAAGGTCCAATCATGAGGAACATGACACCTCTAATAAAATCAACAACAAAATGAAGAACATCAGAAATGGACAAACATTGAAAAAGTACGGGGGGGGGGGCTTAGGAAACAATGGGACCCCACAAGAAAGAGAAGAAAAGGAATGAATGTGCACAATGAGATACTGGATCTAATGAATGCAAAAAGGAAACAAAAGCTAAACATACAGAAGTGCCATGAAATTCAAAATCTAATTAAAACGAAAATCATAAATACAAATGAACTATGGTTTAATGATGTCGGGAATCGAACAGCTGGAGGACCTGATAACATCCATGCAGAATTACTTCAACTCTAAGACACAGACATAACTTTACAATCATATTAGCAAGACTGGCCACTTGCCCAGGGAATGGTTGAAATCAACATTCGCCCCACTGCCTAAAATGTGAAAACAAGGCATTGTAGTGATCAGATAGACTGATTAGTCTTATGAGTCATCTTTTTGTAAATAATACACGTACGCCTGTGGCGCAAAATTGAGGAAACAATGAGGATACCCAATTTAGTTTCAAAAATGGTCTAGGAACTAGATAAGCTCTGTTTCCATACAAGTCTTAGCACATAAATACCTTGATCAGCAGCGACCAGTGTTTACTTATTTAATTGGCTACGAGAATGCTTTTGGCAAAGTTAGACGCGACATACTCATTAACCTACAACGGAGAATAGAGTTATAGATTGCATGAACAGAAATAGCTCAATTCACATTTGAGGGGGTTAAAGCCATACTGGTGTAAGTCACATTTTTGTAAAAATTTTGTAAAATTGCCTTTCAATAAATTGACTTTTAAAGATATTTCTACAATACATAACTCAAATTTTATCAAGATGTGACTTACACCACTATGGCTTTAACACCCTCATTTGAAGACGTTACAACTTCAGATATCGATACTTAATAGGTAACTCTCATTTGAAATTTTTTTCAGAATGCAGGAAGAAAAGGTGGGTTAAGACATTTGGAACCCAGATATATGCATAACTCGATTTTAAAAATTTTGAGGGTTACGCCTATTGACCTATGACGTGTCGATATGGAAATCCAGAAGGGAGTCCACTAAGGCTGTGTACTCTCACCATTCCTTTTCAATTTATACTTAGAGGTCATTTTTGAGGAAGTTCTCAAAGAACCGCAACACAAATTAAGGTAAACAGAAGACTCATTAATAATATCAAATGTTCAGATGACACCCTCATCCATGCCGACAGCTGTGAAGGTTTGCAAATATTGATAAACAAAATAATTAAAACCAGCAACGCATGTGGTCTCTGCATAAACAAACAAAAACCAAAGCAATTGTAATAACAAAAAAACCAATAAATATAATGTTCATAATAAATAATAATCATAAATATTAATATCGAGAGTGATCGACTGGAGAGGATGGATAAGATCAGATATTTGGGTTGTAGGCTGCACAAATATTGGAATTCTGATAATTACAGATAACACGCAACTTCTTTTTGAAGATGAAGATATGGAATACTTTTGTATGGTGTTGAAGCATGAACTTTGAAGGTTTCATCCGTTAATAAACTGGAGGCTTTCGAGGTGTGGATGTGCCGAATAATCAGAATATTCTAGATTGAGCACGTAACGAACGAAGTCCTAGAGAGGTCCTAACCACTATTGAAAGAAGAAATGCGGCTTACTTCGGGCATATCTTTAGAAGTGAAGGGTGTGATCATCTCCAACTGTTCATGGAGGGGAACATATAGAGGCAATCCTGGCTAAAAAATCTGTGGCAATGTTTTGATTTTCGAGACGCCGCAACATTAATATGACTTGCAGAGAACAGATACGAGTACGGCGTCATGGTAACCTACCTCCTACTATGAGGAAATGGCACTATAAGAAGAAAAATTCAATTAACGAAAAGTTAAGATAAAAATGTTTGGCAGCTGTTGATGTTAAAAATAATAATTTTTTAATCAAGCTTTTAGTTGATTTAATAAATAAATTAGCACAATATGAATGGATGATTTATACTAATCAAATTCAATATTTTCGGTGATTGATATTCATATCAATTTGACCTTTTATTGTTATAAATTATAATTATTATTGTCTTCAATATTAGTTCCTATTTCGATATAAATCGTTTGATTATTTAGTAGTAACAATTAGGTAGTAATAATCACAAAATCAAATATAATAAAACGCTAATGATAACTTGTACAATAGCAAATGTATTACTGTTCGACAATAAACTATCTGATCCATTAAATCTATATTCAAATATTATATTTATAGCGTCACAACATATGATTTTCTAAACATTCCGATCGAGTGAAAACTAAATCGTAAACAATATAATTGGACTGTATTCTAAACAAAATTAGTACTGAAATGCCAGAACCCATGACGTCGAATTAAAATTGATTTTTTTACATTTCTAACTTGTCTTCTATTTATCTACGAATTTTGCAAATTATTGAAAATTAATACGTAATATCGACACGAATAATTATAAAAAGTGAACTATGTATTAGCAGGACCTGCCAACAAGATTTATGGTTCTGTTTGCAAAAATTGTGAGGAGCCTTCTAGACCAATACCGTATAGATATCAATACCAAAAAAAGGGGGAAGGTGAACCAACTGTCTCTGCTTTCAGATAGGGGGGGGGGGTTCAACATAGCTAGCAACGCGAAAAGTTTAGATTATTCAAATATGGCGCAAGTTCACACAAGATTCTCCCGTAATGGAGAAACCATATTCGTAACTTGAGTTAAATACTTAGTTTCTTCTGTTATTTTTTTTTGCATGTCTGAAATCAATAGAGTTATGTAAAAAATATACATTTTCACAGAGAGTTTGAAGTTACTTGGTTTTTCGATTATGTGTGAAGACTGGTCATTATCATGGTAGGTAATAACTATAAATATAATAATAATAAGTATTTTATTCTTGTAAGAATTTGACTGTCTCGTAGAGACTTTACATATTGGTTCATCAATTCTCACATCCAATACAATTCCTCTCCAATGCTGTCTGTTTTTGTCTTCTCCCTCCATCCATTGAATCCCATCTTTTTCAAATCTTCCGTCACTTGGTCGTACTATCGCAAGTTTGGTCTTTCTCTTGCATGGTCCTCTGTATGTTTTCATTCAGCAATTCTCGCCATTGCATCGTCACTTTTCCTCATTACATGACCCGTGCCAACTGATTCTGCTTGATTTGATCGTCTTGACTATATATCTTCATTACCCATTGCCCTTAGTATCTCGTTGTTCGTCATCGATTTTGCTTCCTGACCATCATCTCGTACTGGGCCCAATATTTTGATACATTGATATAACAAAATTAAGACGTAGTTACATTACGTTTTATCTTATAATTAGCAATAATCACAGCAATTTGTATAAAAATAAAACACAACCAAACTGGGGCTACGTTTTGCGGAGCAAAGATGCCTTGGATCTGCTACACCCAGGAATTAAAGTGAGGGGTAACTACTCCGATGAATTTTTAATCATCGCTAGAAAACCAAGTAATACACTAAAATGATTGCACAAATTGTTTGAGTTTCTAAATGCACTTAAAAAATGATGCAGATACAAGGTAGAGAAAATAATTATAATTAATATTTCTCGGTATAACAAACTGCACCAGAACATAAAATATCCATTAAATTCGTACACTAGAAAACAACAAATATAAGTGATTTGTGGTGAATCGAACTCCGAACTAATATGAAATTAAGAAATATCAAAAATATTATAGGTAGGTAGTCTTCTTTCGATAGCTTCTTTATAAATGTTAAAGCTGAATGATTGATTGGTAATAAATTTCTCCAGCCGGGGACTGATGAGACCTGAAGCCCCGTGCGAGTTTTCTCTAAATCAAATGTACCGCTTACTTAAAAGTAAACTGTAAATTATAAGCAGAAACGAACTTTAATTATTTCATGATTTAATAGAAACAAGATGATTATTATCGTTTTACTTCTTAAGTATTTAAAACTAAAGATGAAGCGGTTCTTCCTCTGATTGTCCAGAAAACCCACAATATATCAAAATTTTCCGATCGTTTAAACGAAATTAATCTTCATATGGCTTTATTCATTTTAAAATATTATGCCTTCATTCCAAAATTAACTTCTTTATTACGTATAAGCCCAATTTGGAAATATACCGATTTAATATCCACCATCGACTCTGCAATGAGAACTCATTTTTAAAATTGTTAAATGTCAAACTGAAAGACTCCTCTTTCAAACAAGCTTCTTTACCAATACGTTTTGGCGATTTAGGCGTTAGAAAAACGGTAGACGTGGCTCTTCCAGCTTTTATTTCTTCTATTTACAGTACTGACCAACTCAAGGGGGTTATCCTTAGTCCATCCTTAGCGGATTTTGATATCTCTTACTTAAAAGAAGCTGTTGTAGCCTGGAAGATAATTCTTTGCTCGTCTGAAGTTATTCCATCTGTTTCATGCTTTCAGAAAAATTGGAATATTCTAATTATTAAACCCATCATTACTGAATAATGCAATAATGCTCTAGCCAATCCGGTGATTAGCTAGAGGCGTATACATACGATTATTGTCAAAATCTCTCTCCGAATTTAGTCTAAGTCTAAGAGTTCTCAGCAATTGCGGCCAAATGTAATTTCAATTAAATTTTGTTTATTAGTTATCAATTTTTAATAGCAATTATTAGAACAATTCGTTGGAGTGTTATGAAAATGTAAATCTGATTTAATCATAATCCATACAACCTTCTACAATTGATTAATTGAATTGGTATTAGCATAAAATAAATTAAATTTAGTTTTCCTACTTTTGAATTTATTTACGTGTTTATGCCCCCTCCCCAAAAGTTTTCTATAATATATAGGAGTGACGCCCACGGATTTAAAACGTGCCGCAACGGAGAGGGTGAAACTGATCCTTATTCTGGCATTTCTGAGACACATTTTCTCGTAGAGTAAAATTCTTAATTTAATCCCATATGGTTTCATAAAAATCTCGCTTAAAACATAAATAAATAACTCTTGAATTTATTTGTACATCCATACGCAAAACATGATGCTACCATTTTAGGTAAATAGTTAAATTCACAAAACCACACAACTCTAACTTATAGGGATTTTATGTAAGTGATGCCTCCAGTAGTTCTAATATATACCTCTATGGTGTATGAATGTATGTTCCGTATAGACGTCTAAACTGTTTCCCTGGGCCCCCCGATAGTGTCAAAGTGACGGATTTAACTGCATAACCTAAAAATCATTTTGCATATACAGGGTAAAATATAAATAGTGCGCGTTTTAACCAAGTGGTAAATTCCTCACATTTGGTATATCAAAAACAATTTTATAAAAATAGCGATAGTGTCAAAGTGACGGACCTAATCACATAATCCTAAAATCATTTTAAAAGTGGAAATTTTTTTTGACATTTACCCCCACTTAAAGAGTTTTTACTAAAGGCTAGAATAAATTCTTCATATTTGGTATATCAATAGGTAACATAACACAATTTTATAAAAATAAATTTTTCCCCCTCCACCACAAAATTTTGGACTAAAGACACTCAGAAATTTAAAAAAATATATATCTGATTCCCACTAATCGTCTAAATGAATAATACGAAAAAAAATTTTAAAATTTATCCGCAAAACAAAAGTTTTTTTTGTAACTTTATCGATCATCACCAAAATTGATATCTGATTCCCCCTAATCATCTAAATGAATAATACGAAAAAAATTTTAAAAATTATCCGCAAAACAAAATTTTTTTTTGGAACTTCATCGATCATCACCAAAATTGATATCTGATTCCCCCTAATCATCTAAACGAATATACGAAAAAAATTTTTAAAAATCATCCGCACAAAAAAAGTTTTTTTCGAATTTCATAGATCATCACCAAAATTGATATCTGATTCCCCCTAATCATCTAAATGAATAATACGAAAGTGGCCCAAACATTTTTACCTACTGCTATTAAGTTCCATTACGATTTCAATTTTCGAGATTTACCTAATTTTTCAGCGCATTCTATTTTCTTTTTCAGAAAGTGAAACTGACATTGATAAAACTACGTTACATTTTGTGTAAAATTAATTTTGCTAAATATATCGTACATACAATGCCACCTAAAAAAGCATTTATAGGAAATAAAACACCAATAACAAAGACTAAGAAGGTAAGTAAACAAGGTGGAACTCGCTTTAGCGGCAGTTCTTAGGCTTCTATACAGCTACCTTTCTGGTGTGGAAAGTTGTTATTATCTGGTTATTTTTGATCGCCATATAATGTAACACCACATAATCAGATAATCTGCACCAATTAAATTTTTTGCGATTGGTAATTATCATTTACTATATAAGTAATAACAATCAAACTTTTCCATTCTATTAGAAATTTTACTTCTCTGTAATGTATGGTCCTTTTTTTGAGGTGGACCAATCCTCTCCTTTCTCTTTTATTTATAACTTAACTTCACTAACCACATCAATAAAAAATTATTTTTTCACATCAAAGTAAAACAAGTAGTTTATATAGGGAGACCTCTTCGAAAATATCTTTAACTTAGTAAATTTCTTTCGAACATTTGCGTATTTATAAATTGCATTAGCGAATCGAAGCACTGGATTAACAGATTAACGTAATACTATATAGACGAAGTATTTAAAATATAACAACGTATCAGTTGATCAACGTTATGATTGGCTCTGAAACATGCGGACGGACACGAAGCCAGACCATAAGGCTTCTTTCTATACCTTGTATAGAAGCCTAAATAAGGCTTCTTGTTATATCGTACTTTGTATAGAAGCCTAAAAGTAGCGCACTGGCTACCCAGTTCTTAGACCTCTATGCACACAGAGTATTTCCAACACGATTTTAAACGCTCTGTATGATTTTGAATTATGAGGACGGACGGACGGACAGACGGACGGGCAGACACGGAGCCAGATCATAAGGCTTCTTGTTATACTTTGAATAGAAGCCTAAAAGTAACTAGAATTTTTGTTGGTAAAACCGTGTAAAACTAGCTTTAACTGATTTCGCGGAAAAAAGTTAACCTTAAATACATACCAAAAACAAATGTCAATAATAATTATAACCTACAATATTGACACATAAAAATATTACTTATCAGTCTGTTACCTATGTTGACAGCCCAATATTGCTCTGTTAACTTATCAGACGACTTGACAGACTGGTAACTGCTAACAGTCATTGGTGAATACAAATATATCACATTAACAGACTGTTATTGACTTGACTCTCTGTTAGCAACTTAACAGAGCTTGGTGAATACGGCTGTAAATGTCACTGATTAGTGATTACATTTTTGCTTGGAAAAACAAAAACACGTCTGGAATAGTCGACTGCTTACTCGCGACACCGGCAGGCCGCTTATGTTAAATTAATAATTATTATTAATAATATTAAAATTAATTATTAATAATGAAATTATCATCTTAAACCTAGTAAAACACTTAAATATTAGTGGGATATTCTAATGTTTGAATATGCCGTAGTTGGTAATTTGTTCGAGAGAAATTCGTCCAACTCAGCATTTGTACGACTGAACATTTAATCGACAGGGCATTTTCAAACAAATTTCTGTCGCACATAACGCTGTCGAACAAATTACCTAGAATCGAGTATTCGAATACTCGATTTCCCAGCCCTCGTAGATATAACACTACCATAACACACCAGCTACAAGATTTTTTTTTAATTAATTTGATTTTGATTAAAAAATATTAGTTTTTTGATATCTATGATATCAAAACCCTAAAATAGCATCGTCCGAACCAAGTAACGTGATATAACATGCTTCGAAAATATTATTTTTAAAGCATGGTATATAAGTTACGTTCGTAATATAGATTGTACCATAATTGCTGACTTTCGATGTGATAAATACTGAAGAAAGATATGATTTCGCGCTATGCTGAAGAAAAATTGGTCACAAAGTTGCTAATGATTGTAATTTTACATACAATTTCTTAACGGTGTGGATATATTGTTCAAAAGATAAAAATACAAATAACGGATAAGCAGATAATGCAATAAATGGATAAACAGATTAACGGATCAACAGATCAACAGATCAGCGGATCAATGTATCAACGTATCAATATATCAACGTATCAATGTATCAATGTATCAACGTATCAATGTATCAACGTATCAATGTATCAACGTATCAATGTATCAACGTATCAACGTATCAACGTATCAATGTATCAACGTATCAATGTATCAACGTATCAAAGGATCAACAATTTACTATATAGGTTACACTTTGTATTTAAAATTTAGGTAATACTTTTGAAAAGGAATCGATATAGCAAGTACCACTAATTTATAAACATGAACAACTCAAGCAATTATTCTAGCAGCGACTTTTCCGATTCCGATTTTGATTCTGATGAAATCAATACAAAACATCATCTAACCTGTAATAATAATAAATTGCATTAGCGAATCGAATCAACGGATTAACAGATTAACGCAATACTATATAGACGAAGTATTTACAATATAACAACGTTTCAGTTGATCAACGTTATGATTGGCTCTGAAACATGCGGACCGACACGAAGCCAGACCATAAGGCTTCTTTCTATACCTTGCATAGAAGCCTAAATATGGCTTCTTGTTATACTTTGTACAGAAGCCTAAAAATAGCGCACTGGCTACCCAGTTCTTAGACCTCTATACACACAGAGTATTTCCAGCACGATTTGAAACGCTCTGTATGATTTTGAATTATGCGGACAGACGGACGGACGGACAGACACCGAGCCAGATCATAAGGCTTCTTGCTATACTTTGTATAGAAGCCTAAAAAAGAGCTGCCGAAACTGAGGAAGTACGCGAAATTCGGCTTGAAGCATTACGCGACAGAGCTTCGACGTCAAGAGCTGGCGAAACTGAGGAAGTACGCGAAATTCGGCTTGAAGATAAACGCGACAGAGCTTCGACGTCAAGAGCTGGCGAAACTGAGGAAGTACGCGAAATCCGGCTTGAAGATAAACGCGACAGAGCTTCGACGTCAAGAGCTGGCGAAACTGAGGAAGTACGTTTAGAACGACTTAATGTTAATCGCTTACGATTAGTTCGATCAAGACAAAAATTGAATTTAACATTGGAAGCATTTAATTACGACAAAAACTACGATTACATGAATCACAAGGATGTAGCAATAGGTGTTATGAACAAACTTTGCTTGCATTGTCGTGTTTCGAAATTCGCTAAGGAATCACCAGGAATGTGTTGTTCGAACGGCAAAGTTGTTTTGCCACCGCTGATTGATCCACCTGAGCAATACAACTTTATAATTTATATTTGGATAAACAATTCTTTGAGTGCCAATGTCATTATTTTAAGGTTAATATTCTTATGTCAAAGTCAGTTAATTCCAGGCAGGACATCGTCTGCCGGGTCAGCTAGTAGTATATAAAACTTGAGCTTGAAGTGCCTTTTAGTCTCTCATTTTTTGTAGACCTTTCGCTAAAGGTACACTCGAGATTAAAAGTCCTACTTCAATTACGACCAATTAGGTCCACCCGTCTTGGATCCAGCTTCCGGAACTACTAGTAATAACGGTCAAGGACCTCAAAATTTACGTGAAAGAATTTGGATTGTTACATAGTTACCTGAAATACTGAAGAAGACAACAAAGAAGGAAAACGCAGATTCAGAATACACGCCATTAGTATTACGTTATAATTTCTAAAGAAACATATAATTTGAAGGTTGACCCACTTATTTTACCACACCTTGTACAGAAACAACAATTTTTATCATTGACTGATAAAAATTTGTAACCCGAACACATAGAACTTCAAAAAATAAATGGAAAAAGAAGAATGAACGGATTGTATTGTGTCAACCATTCCGCCAAGCCGAATAGGTTGACAACAAATTTTTCATACTTGGATATTTGAACTAACAATAAATCAATATAAATTGTACCGTTAAAAAGTAATACCTACTGAACTTTATCCTTACTTTCTCTTACTTGTCAAACATTATTATCAGATTTACGTAAAAGCTGTAATAAATTACGAATTCAATTTTAAACAATAGTCGCCAGTTTTTATTAATTTACGATTGTGTAACTAAAAGGATTGTGCTCAATTTTTTGCATAATAAAGGTAGAGGTAAATGAACACAACAAAAGTTAAAATACATTTAATTAAAAGCATTTAAAAAGATTTAGATAAACAAAACTTTAATTTCCGTTATTGTCAGGCGATTTAAATTCTGAGGGTGGAATTTTTGAATACAGATAAAGTACATAAAGTCTACTTTACTTTTACGAACCTCTAGCTTTTGAAGAGGTAAATAATTTTTATAGCAGTTTTTCATTCTTCACGAAGCAAAATAGCACAAAATAAAAAAACGCTACGGTAGATTTTGTAACGCTTAACGCCTCCGTTCTAATTGAAGTTAAGCGTTACTGGGTTTTCAAAGCGTTAGCTATGTTAACACCCGCAACCACTACTCGACTATGCAACACTGATTACACGTGAACTGGTTAACTTTTAGCTACTACGGATGTTAACGTAGTGTCAACAGTAATTAACTTAATAAGATTTGGCGTCTTAAAAATGCGTTAATTTTTAACTTGAATTAAGAATCAAGTGCCATTCAGGAGATATCGTCCTTCCAAATTAGCTTTCATTAGTAAAATCTGAATTAGGATGGATGAATGATTTATGAACTTTATAATAAATCCATTTTCGTTTATCTATCTGCGAAACGTTCGCCATTAGCTGCTTAATTTTATTTTTATTATAAAAAAAATTAATCGTCCAATTAGTGGTAAGTTCAGTTATTCGATAAAAAGTTATTTTTGTTGGTACCACGTACTTATAAATAAAATACAATGTCTATCCAATTAGTATGTTGTATTATTTCGTTCCATTGAAGAAAACTTGAAATAAAATACCGAACATTTCCTGGGCGATTACAACTTCAACAACTTGTAATTGACAAACACTGTAGTCTATACTAAGGAAACAGTAGCAAACTAAGTTAACAAACTTGGTAAACTATTTAGGCAGTGTAGCTAACTTAACTTGGATCATTTCTTTTGCTAATTAAGTACTACTTTTGAAATAATTTATACTGAAATAACAATGAAACAAGAAAGGAAAAAACTTGGAAAGCAATACAAAGCAGAAATGATTAAAAAACAACATAGACGTACTTTAGTTCTTACCTAAAAGTCCGCTAAATTAGAACATAAAAGTTGAAGAAGATTCAAAGAGTACTCACCTGAAACAAAATAAAATTCTTAATGCAAAGAAAGCAGAAAAGTTAGTTTTTTATAACGGTTTGTTTTAAAATTAAAGTTAATAACGTGAAACTTAATGATAAAATGTCTAAAAGCATCTCCCAACAATGTTCTACATTTCAAAGGCTTTCTTAACATTCATGCCATACAGTTGGCTATTCTAAAGTTGATGGCGTACTGCAAATTTCAAAATATAAGAGGACGTAAGTAATCACGAATCATGGAAGCCTTAGTAAGACTCTAAAAAGCTTTAAGCTTGTCATTGCGTTAACAAGTCAGAACGCGTTCATGACCAGCTAGATGGATGTATAAAACGTGCTCCATTAGCTTCATTTTTCACCGTTTGATATTCTTCAGTCGCATAACTGGTTTCTGTACAAAATTTTCTTTAGATTGCAAGCTTTTGTGAGACGTTCGTGTCATTCGCCAATATAATTATAATTTTTGCTTTGTTTGTTACAAGTCTCTTAATGGTCAAATCCATCGACATTTCTTAAATGCATCATTAAAATTTTCAGCAAAGTATTTGAAGACCAATCTTGTTTTAATAAAATTGGTAAAGCACATCAACTTCAACGCGAGATGCTTACTATGGTATTATAAAGAAGATGTGGTAGAAATGGAAGCTTAAGCGCAGCTGAACTTGTTCACAAGCCAATGGCGCAGAAAACAACTGACAAATCCAACTGCATCATAACCTAAGTACTAAGTAAATACTAAAACAAGACAGCAGAACAAACAAAATTTTTCTGCAAATTATAAAACTAATTTTAAGAGATCTGCACTAAATATTGCATTCCCGATTCCCTCAATTAGATTTTAATTTAGGAGAAGGGTGGAATTAACTATACTATAATTGGACGTTATAGTAAGAACTTGTAGCACTAATGAGTTTTTTATGTGAAATAGAAACTGAACCGTTCATGTTTGGATATAGTCCTGACAGATGCATTTTCCAGCCTAAAAAATGATCAGAAACAGCTAACTTTCCGGACGCAAAAAATTATTATTTACGAAGTGATACTTTTGAGAACGAAAAGGCAAGGTGAGTGCTGGAAGCCTGCGAGTCCTGTGAAGACATTTTTAAACTCAAAAAAATATAACTAATAAATTGTGCTGTAATACCGAACTAGATTTTATTAACGTATTGACCCTTTATATTTTAAAATGTTATTATTATGTTTTCATCCATTTAGCGGTAAGGATAATGGGGCTTAACCATTGAAATACTAAAATTAGAATTTTATTGCTTAAAGCAACAAAAAGTTATATTTAAAAACTACTGATAAACATCGCATTCAATATTAAAATTGGAGCTTCTAAATTTATAATTTTACAATTCATGTTATCATGTAATTCAATACTCTATCATATTATCTGTTATAAAAGGTTTATTAACAGAAACCTTTTATTATTGTTGTTTATTTAATAAAAGAAGTAGGTATGTACATATAAAATATTGAAGATCACAGATTTTTCATTTTATTAATAAGAGATGTCAAGAAAATTTTCTCAATACAGATTTTTCTAAATGTAGCTATGCTTATTATAACAAGCGGATTTGGGATTCAAATCCGAGCACGAAATCTCTTATAATTGCCGCTATGCCGTCGTTAGACTTACAAATACTTTAAAAAGCACATGAAAGCTTTATTGGTAGTAATTTTTGGTTCGTGATCAGCACCATTAAAAGTTTTTATAAGATTACAGAAAAATGTTTCTCTATTAAAAACAATGACGGTATTTAAGATTTGAAAACACGTACCTACGATGAAAATTTTCATTGAGGTTTATTTACACTGTAGAGGGTAAGAAACTACTTCAATTTTCCGTAATAGCTAAATTTTGAATTTGTAAATTTTTTCCTTTGTGTACCTTCTCCCAATTTTGGAACATTTTATTGTGTTCATGTTATATTCAAGGATATTTAACCTTCGTAAATAAATTATTATACCTGGTTGTAGTTAATAATTTAATTTATCCCAAACAGCAGCCATTAAATCGATTTTTAAAAGTAGAAAGAACTTAGCTTATTTTAGAGAAACAGTTTATATTTTCTTCCTTTTCCGTTTTTCATTAAGGGAAAATTAATTCATGCCCGACTATTATACACCTACATCGAATCAAATATGACGAGATATAGAACCACAAGTTACCGGAAGTACAGACAAATTCAACTTCCTCTGTTCGTACCAGTTTAAACCACAAAACTTTGGCACTCGTGCTTTCATTTATTTTACGTGCTTTGGCTCCGGATGTCCGGAAAAAGCTAGAAAACCAAACTATATAATCTGCTTAGCATTAAGGGCTGTTTTTAGTTTCAACGGTATGTATTCATGGATTACTTGCCTAATTTAAAAGGATTCACATTTTTAACCACCGGATTTACGGAAACTGCAGCAACGAAATATCACTGAATACTAATTGGAATATTGGTAACTTTGATGGCTTTCCATGATCGAAATGCATATTTTATTAATTTATTTTTAATCACAAAATTTGTTAGTTTTCACATTGCATTCCCGGTTAAAATTTTCTTTTTATTTTCAATTTCTCATTCAGATTGATGGGTTTGTTTATTAAAAATTTAAATGGCAGTTTCGTACTATTTTCAGCGCTTGTCCTATATGAACACAATAAATTATTTATTTTTTGCTGAAATAATTTCAGGTAGAGCTTCTCGTTTGTACGAGAAGTACTTCTTATATTTAGCTTATGCACCTGACTGCACAGAGCAACAACGTGGTCGTAACTTACAGATATTTCATGAAAACTACCCTCTTAGCTCTTTAATATGATCCCAGATATATTTGTCTAACTAATTCAGTCATTAGAGAAGTTTAACTTACATGGCATAACAGACGATTTACTTATGGGTTGTGACAGATGTCTAATTAATGGGGTCGTAAAAGACGCCTAACTTATAGGGCATAAGTTGAAAATTGCTGCCACCTCTACTTTGTTATTCAAAATCCCTTTCGCATAACAACGATTTTTCGCGTATTATGAATGCTACATTAAAATATTTTCAACTATAAACAGCGTCAAATATTTTATCAGATTCCCATGCACCTCGATGATATGCTAAAAAAATGTTGTTTTTCTCGCCTTCAACGATATTTTGCTTCAACCGGTAACCGAATTTTAATTAAAAGATTCAAAACAGAAAGCATATGTACTCTTAACTACCAACTATATTTAAACAGCCAAGAAGTTACATCTGTTGGGATGATAAATTTTTATGAAAGGGTTAATCTAAAAGCAGCTTCCAAAGAAAATCGCAAAATTGAACGAAATCCGGAAGCAGAAGAGGTCTTAGTCAGATCGGATGAAAGGAACTAAATCACTTTCGTTGAAGAAAGATGTATTATTAATTTACCCCAAACAACATGTTTGTGGCTTAACCGGCTGTTGCGGAACACCGTCTGTATATCCTCGGACACAGACACAGAAAGCCAGAAGAATTTTCGTACGATGAAATCCTTATTAACGTTAAAAGGTTAACAGAGAAATTAGAATATCATACATATCAATTTAATTAAATTTGAGATTGATGATCTTTAAGAAATTTGATAGTTTAACGCAATCAGGTAGTTGCACCGCAATCTAATTAATTGTCACACAATCAGCACATAAAAAAATTAGTATAAGCAATATATCGTCCTCAAGGACGACAGTTCAAAGATACACAGTCGTTCCTATCGAAAAATTTGGATCTTCTGCTCATTGTTTCAAATGCATTCGTCTCGATTTAGTTGAATGTCGACTACACTCGAAAAGTTACACTTACTGTATGACTATGATTGATAGATATACAAGATGGACCGAGACAATTCCGTTTGTTGACATTTCAACAAAAACCATATCAGAAACATTATTCCAAATCGGATATCAATATTTGGCGATTCAATCCGTTTCACAACCGATCAAGACAAAGAATGGATATATAGTACATCGTAGAAAAAAAAACGCAATTTAACATCTTTAGTCGGGTGAATACGTATATATTTACGTAAATACGGGGATCTTTCACATTCGATGACAACAATTCGTTATTGGTTAATGAATTTAAACGTAGTCGAACGAGTGTTCCTGACGAAGAACGTCCTGGTCGTCTACATGAGGTAGCTACGGAAGAAATGGTTGAAAAAATTCATGATATCCTATTGTCAGATCGAAAAGTGAAATTGAGTGAGATAGCTGAGGCTGTTGGCATCTCAAAAGCGGAATGGGACGCTTCGCCGTCGCCGTTTCGCCGTCGCCGTTTCGCCGTCGCCGTTTCGCCGTCGCCGTTTCGCCGTCGCCGTTTCGCCGTCGCCGTTTCGCCGTCGCCGTTTCGCCGTCGCCGTTTCGCCGTCGCCGTTTCGCCGTCGCCGTTTCGCCGTCGCCGTTTCGCCGTCGCCGTTTCGCCGTCGCCGTTTCGCCGTCGCCGTTTCGCCGTCGCCGTTTCGCCGTCGCCGTTTCGCCGTCGCCGTTTCGCCGTCGCCGTTTCGCCGTCGCCCGTTTCGCCGTCGCCGTTTCGCCGTCGCCCATTTCGCCGTCGTTAATTAAAAAATATAAATCAAAAGTTACAATTGAAGTTTTATTAAATTATTTTGATTATTTATAAAAGATTATTTTTTGTTTTTACGCGATTTTTGGGGGGTGAAACGTAATAGTTTACTGCCCCATACCGCAACTATACTTTTTAATGCTATTTCGAGGTTCTCTCACATCCCGGTTGCATTTATCCCGGTTTTCTTGATCTGTCGCGCTTCAAGTATGTTTAGCCTAGTAACCAGAGTCAAATCCGCCCTGGAGGGGTGCAGAGCGGAGCGGAGCGCAGCGGCGCCCCGTAAGGGTAGGATTTGACGATGGATTAACCTCCTTTTCGAATGCACACCCCTAAAATTGGAAACGTAATAGTTTACTGCCCCATACCGCAACTACACTTTTTAATGCTATTTCGAGGTTCTCTCACATCCCGGTTGCATTTATCCCGGTTTTCTTGATCTGTCGCGCTTCAAGTATGTTTAGCCTAGTAACCAGAGTCAAATCCGCCCTGGAGGGGTGCAGAGCGGAGCGGAGCGCAGCGGCGCCCCGTAAGGGTAGGATTTGACGATGGATTACCCTCCTTTTCGAATGCACACCCCTAAAATTGGAAGGCAAAAAAAATTTAATTTTTTCACTTTTTTGGCAATACACGAGAATTTCAAAGAAAAATTCAAATCGGAGAGAAAAAATTTCACTCCATTTGAAATTTTTTGGATTATCGCAACATTTTAAGTTGGTAATAAATTTTTACTATATAAATGAAACAGCCTCATATTGTGAGTGGGTTTGAAATCCCAAAAAAAATTCCCATAGGTTAGGTTACATTTTGTTCTTCTTCTAAAACTATTAATTTTATTATAAAATTTTATAATAAAATTTTAATTGTAACTTTTGATTTATATTTTTTAATTAACGACGGCGAAATGGGCGACGGCGAAACGGCGACGGCGAAACGGGCGACGGCGAAACGGCGACGGCGAAACGGCGACGGCGAAACGGCGACGGCGAAACGGCGACGGCGAAGCGTCCTAGACCGCTCAAAAGAACGTGTGGGCAATATTTTACACAAACATTTACCTATGAAAAAGCTATCCGCGCGATGGGTGCCGCGTTTGCTCACAATCGATCAAAAACATGCACGTGCAACCATTTCAAAGCAATGCTTGGATATGTTTAAACATAATACAAAGGATTTTTTGCGTCGTTTCATTACTGTGGATGAAACATGGATACATCATTAAACAACTGAGACAAAAGAACAGTTCAAGCAATGGATAGAAGCTGGATCTAGCGCTCCAAAGAAGGCAAAAGCGGTTCCATCAGCTGGAAAGGTTATGGTTACTGTTTTATGGGATTCTCATGGCATAATTATTCTTATCGACTATCTTCAAAAAGGAAAGACTGTAACAGGGTAATATTATATAAAATTATTGATTCGATTGAATGCCGAAATCAAGGGAGAACGACCACATTTATAGAAGAAAAAGGTGATTTTTCATCAAGACAATACACCTTCACACATGTCCTTAATTGCAATGGCCAAAATCAATGAATTAGGCTTCCAATTACTTCCTCATCCGCCATATCCTCCGGATTTAGCCCCTTGTGACTTTTATCTGTTTCCTAACTTAAAGAAATGGTTCGGAGGTAAAAGATTTACATAGAATTTAGAAATCATCGACGCTGTAAACGTTTATTTTGGAGAGTTCGACAAATCGTATTATTTAGAAGAGAATAAAAAATTGGAAATGCGTTGGAATAAGTGTATTGATCTAAATGAAGACTACATTGAAAAATAAAAAATATTAAATAAACAACAAGATTTTGTTTTCTTATCAGCTCACCCTCTATGGTCCAGATTTACTCCAGTTTTTGATTTTTCGTCAAAACTTGTAAAATAAATCATTTTCTACATTTTACTTTCCCATTTACGTAGTAAAGGAAAGTATTTTATCGAGTTAAAAAAAAATTTTGAGTTAGCATTTTTCCCATGGTCTATGAGCCCATACGAATTGTTTAAGACCAATTTTGGAATGATGTCCGGATGTGTGTGTGATGTATGAAGTATGAAGTGTGATGTATGAAGTATGAAGTGTGATGTGTGGTGATTTTCTCGTCAACGTTTTCAGACAAACGCGTGCACCGATTGAGTTGAAATTTTATACACTAGTTTGAAGTAGCTGTCTAAAGAGCTGATTAGATTTTGGTTGAAAACCGTCCATTTTTAACCCCTTTTTTAGGGGAATGAAAATTGTTAAAGAGCATTGCCGCTTGCCGGTGGAACATATGGGATTGAAAATCATATCAATCGAAAGAGATTATTTTTCCGCATCTTTTGATACCCCACACTTGATATTTCCCTCTTAAATTATTGTTAAAATGCAAAAATAAAATAAGGGCTATTTAAATAAATATGGTTTGCCTTGGATAATTTTGATCTGTCAAAGTGATTTGTATTGTTCATTACTATAATTTAATATTTTAACTTACTTTTATTACCATATTATGTAGTTAATACCAAACGAATTTTTTAATTACTTATAAAAAATTAATTCTGACGTCATTACGCCCATAGTTAAAATTTTATTGCATATAGACGGCACGGCATTCCGCAAATTTCTAATTTTTTTTGGAAAATGTCAATTTTAAAAATTTTTCAATGCAAACATGTTATATAATTATTGTTAAAATGAAAATATAAAATAAGTGCTTTTAAAAAATATGAGTTACCATGTTAAATTACAAATTAAATTTCGTAACTTTGATATCTCAAAGTAATTTGTGTATTTTATCGAGTTAAAAATTGTTTTGTGTTAACATCTGTTTTATTAATATTTAATATAATATAAAGTGGAATCTACTAAATGGGAAAGTAATGTGTTGTCACATCAGATTTTTTTTGGTGTAACGCAGTCACGAATTGATATTAAAAACTTTTATTGTCATGATATTTTCAATTGTTTCCCGGGTTGAAAATATTTAAAAAACTTGATATTTTTTATTTTGAACTAAAATCCTGCGATTGAATTTGTGTTGTGTTTCAAATGTGAAACGATTGTTTGAGTTTTCCAATTAATAGTTGAGTTCCAGAGGGAAAATAAATTTGCTGTTTAAAAATTTATTTGTTATTGTTTTCAAATTTAAATTGTATGCAGGGAAGTTTAAGTTTTATGTTATGTTAGCTATGTGTTTTCTGAACTATCTACCTCCCTTATGTCATTTAATTTTGCTTCTGCTAATTTATTTTATGACGTGGAATTCCCTCTCGTATTTTTTAAAATGTTTGATTCTTCTTCTTTTTTCCTTTTTTCTTGGAGATTTCCATATCTTTTCCAGTGTTTTTCATTTTTATGACAATTTTACCAATGCTAATTTACATATCCAATCCATTTTTAATAATGTCATTTTCAACATCTACACTGTTAAAAATCAAAAGTAAGACTTATTTTATCATGTAAATTTACACGGTAAATCTTAGTAATTTTATAACTTTACATATATTTTCCATGTAAATTTACATGATGAAACATAGGCTTTTCTCATATTTTTTTACAATATAACTAATGGATTTCTTATAACCTTCCATGTCTACTATTCTATTTTCCATTCGTACCACTAGTTTCTGAAGCTGCCCTTGTTTGGCTATCGGATTGGCATTTATCTATCTGTCAGAACAAAATAATATACTTGTTGCATTTTGACGTAGTGTACCTATCAGTAACCGTAAAGTATAGGATACACCGGAAAACTAAAGAGAGGAAACCACCGTTCTATTCTTGCTTGCGCCGGATACTCTGCTATGATCTAAAGTCTAACATAGCGCTGTGGACTATAGAAAAAGCAACAAGAAACCCCGTTAATTAAATTTTCATCACGGCTAAATTGGTAACCAACGCAAATAATAGAGACACGATTTTCTACAAAGCACCAATACAAAAACTAATAACTGGCCAGGTCTGTATCCAGAAAGAAAATATATAAAATTCCTATTAGATTACATGCTTTGACCTTATTCACGATTTAACTCTTGATACTGCTCTAATCAGATGCAAAAGGCATAAAAACTTCTTGATTATAAACTGGACACTAATTTTTGAATTAATGCAATTATTATATCATTCTAAATTAACGTTTTCACTAGAAATGGGATGTTGGTCCTAACTGTATTAATTATACAGCTTGATTTTTCTGCAGTTGGTAGAGATTGCAGTCAAACTTATGTATAGTTCAAAGTTGCAATTCCAAGGATAAAAGTTTGACTATAAATACACATCGCAACAATAAACGTAGCAAATAAATAATTTATTTGTGGAAATTCGAATTTCAAAAATTGCAAAGTTGCTTAGCACAAGCTAACCTTTTTCCACCCTTGTATACATACATATATTCTATATCTAATAAAAGAGAAAGTTTTGTATTGTATTGCGTTAGATAATCAAGTTTTTTTTAAATAAATTAGGTACCCTTGGGTTTAGATTAAATAAAGTTTAAATAAACTGTCTTTTATGCAATTAGGGTAATATAATTTTTAAATTTAATATTTCAAAAGAAACATTTCAAACTTTTATAAAAATTATGAGATACTGAAATATTGAAAAATGATCATATGTAAATTTTGATTAATTGATGATTCAACTTTTACTTTTATCTAAAAGTTTTTCATTTTGTTTGTAGTGCTCTGCATATATTATGGTAATTTGCGTACCAACAAAAAAGTTTTGATTGAATGGAAAAAAGAATATTTGACTGTAAAAATTAAATTTACAAAAATGCTGTAATACCAAAACATTCCCGAAACAAAACTGAAATAATGTTAAAAACCGGAGCTTTATAGGTTCATACGTCAAAACCGTAATGTAAACAAAAAGGAAAGTTTATTATAAAAATGCGAATATTTTTATTTTTTTACATATTCTATTTAATACTTTGTTTATAATCCGTTGTAGTTTAAGAGTTATATGTAAAAATGTGAAAAGCTACGGCAATAATTACACGCAAATTTCTGGTTTGCACTAATTCAGTTACTTTGATTAATTTTCAGGGAAAACATTTTTAATTAAAATTAATTTAAAAAATTTCTTTGTTACCAAAACATAATTTACACTTGCTTTGTTAACGGATATTTCTTACCAAAAAAAGTTAATTAGTTTTCTGCTAAGATTTTATTTTTCTGCGAGATGTTATGGAAATGGGAATTAAAACCAAATTTAAAAGGAAAAGCAAGTAAGTTTGTAACGCGCTACAGTTAAATTTGTAAGTTCCTAGGAAAAACCTCAATTTTAACAATAAAAGAACACAATTACAGCGTATTACAAACGCCTATTTTGCAATAAAAATTCTAATTAAAATGAGTTGTTAGTAGAGCACTCTGGTTTGTTTGTTTTTTGTGAACTGGCGTACAGAAACGGTTCAGCTTTTTGTTAGAAGATAAATTTAATCCGCGGTTTTTGCAGATTTCCTTGTTTGTAATGAAGACCTTTATAGTCCATTCTTCCACAACGGTGCAGTCAGAAATAGAAATTGCTTGTTTAAATTATTATTGCCGTTTTACTTGTAGTCATTAAGAAGTTAAAACTGTTATCGTTTTTATTGGACGCACTTTTGCCAAAACGACTTTTTTTAATTGAGTCAAATTTATTGTAACGACTTTCATAAAATAACGTACGCTAAGCTTTATAATTCCTAAGCAGAATTAGTAAACTGTCACTTGGTTATTCTGAATATTCAAATTTCTTCGTGTGAATTGATACAACGTTTCATTACTTCGGGAGTTAATCCTATTGGATATTCCACCTATCGATCATCTAAAATGATAATATGGTAACTAAGAACTTACAAATCGATAACACCAAAATTTAGAACGAAAAAAAATGTTAGCCCAATAATAACAAATAATTTGTAAATCATCAAAGTTCGGCTGGTTTAATAATAATTAAGTTTATTTTCCACGAGAAAATCCAATTACTAGCGCAGGAAATAACAGATAGCTGAAGCTACGTAGATAAACTAATTTAATGACAGTCATCACCAATAGGTGTCAATTAAATATGTATGCACAAAAACAAATTGCTGTTGTTAAATTATGCAACAGTTACATTGCATTGTACATCTTTAATTTAAGTTGATGTAAAGACGTGTTAAAATATCCAAAACTTCTAGTTTATTAAAAAAGGTAAAAAGGTAGACGTTTAAGATAATGTCAGTCAGTTCATTCCACGCAAGTCGACCTTAACGTGAGGTTCATATAGTCATGTTAATAGTTGAAATTATCCAGAATTTATCTAATGCCAAGTTAAATCGTTGTTTGCGCATTTAAATGGAATCGTCTATGCAATGTTGGTGATTTGTTTTAACCACGAAGAATAATAATTGGTTTTCAACCATAACTGTTTTGGATATGGTTCACGTTTCTATAATTGCACGAATATTGGCATCGCCAATTTATGTTCCTTGTCTGGATAATTTTCATGCATTAGTCGATATGCAAATGAAGCCTTAGTAACTTCTAGTTCCTTCGAGAATATGGACCGAATATACGGGGTGCATTTTAATGTATTTTGGTTACATGTCTATATTCATCTGTATTAGTTTGAAACGTTTATTTTCTGTATAGGTACCATAATCATTTGGCTTAATACACATTGCATGGAAGAAGTTATTCGTGACCTATTATTTTTACCGTATCATTACAAAATAATATATACTATTACAGGAGTCCCATAATATATTTAGCTTCAAGTTATGAAAAGCTAGATCCGTCACCGAATAATCCTAATGCATAATATAACATATAACCATCCATGAATATTTATTACTGAAATAATGGTGAATGACATCTTGAATGCCATTTATCGCTAAAAAACAGAGATATATCGATAAAATCCTGAGTTTTAGAATTTAACAATACGCGATCTTATTAATTCATCGGTATTCTCAGTTTCCAAGAGGAAATCAGACAGACAAGGGAGTTTCTAATATTATTTAACTGCTGCAAACTGGGGCACGTTTTACTTTATAAATTTAATCAATTGATAAATTGATCATAAATTTCATTAAGAACTTCAGATGTTCGGACTTTGGACAGAAAATTTTAACAACATGTTATTAGAAGAACTTTTCCATCATGTAAAGTAACTATAACCTTCTATAACCTAGATATCCAGTAAATGCTGGATAGTGCAACGGAGTTGGCTTAATACTGAAACTCATCTTGAGGGTTAGGACAGGATGACACTGGCTTACTGAATTTCATTTGGGTCAATCTATGGCTGTAAACTATACACAAGACTGGCTAGAAATAATGTTGAGGCTGACCTGGTCCGAGCATCAAGTTGGCTTACTGAAACCGCACTCAACATCAGACATAATAATTTTAGTTAATTGATTCGAATCCACGAAAAGAAATGAACTGTGTAAACCGTTCAAATTATATTTCAACGACAAGAAAATTGGCATTTAAACACGTTCTCAATATTTTTGAAGTGCATGATTCTTGCCAATTTATTTTAGTAGCTGATAAAGATCAATCAAAGTCATTGTTATATAAATGAATTCAATTTCCATGTAAGATTATACAATTGTTTTTAGATGTGTAGTAAGCAAAAACAGAAAAGGGAATAAATTGATGGATCTCACGCACACAAGACCTTCGTCAGACGTTATCCTTCTGCCATCAGGATCTGTTAGTTGGAAATGACTCGATAGTTTTCATGCAAAGCTCTATTGTATTTTCTAAGCTCCTCGCGATATTATTATTCCTTTCAACTTTAAAAATTGAGAATTACATTTGAATTTTTAAGCGTCTCATCGTATTACCACTTTATTCTTATGATGCAAGAATGGAAGATTTCACTTTTTACAAGTCAAGTTTTTCTCCTTTTTATAATAATGATGTAAGGAAAAGTTTTAAGAACGACTTGTATTCAAAGTTTTAAAAAGTATGGTGTTACTTCTCACAAGATATGAAAATTAGTATTTTCGACACTTTTGTTGTAAAATTTTATTTAACAGCGTTTTATAATATACACGATGTGCCAAAAGATATTAAAATTGGATTCTGTTATCTTTTTATTAACAGATTTACCGGTAATAGAACAAATTGGAAGCAAGTGTATCGATCGATCGTAGATAAAGTGGTTCCAATTTATTTGTAGGAAAACCAAAAGCAACGGCCTCGAGGGGCCACTAATACAGTTCATCGGTCAAAACTAACGCGCAAATAATTCGTTTTTTGTTTGAAACAACCTTTTTTTACTCGATCAGGATTTTCTCAATTTTCTCGATGATCGAAAGTCATATCACGTACCAAAAGACATATACACAGATAAATCTATCTATTCAACTTATTCGACAGCTTCATTTCATGGAAAAAACATATCGGTTCGTCTTTATGAAAACTTTTTACGCAAAAAGATTACTTAATGAGATTTTTTTACAGAGAGCAATTTAAAAAATATTTTTTCCTTTCACATTTTGTTGCTGTTACTGAAGCCTTGTTTGTTAATATATGATTACCTACAGTTTGCTTGAAAAGCTATGGCTTTTAAAAGCAGGAAAATAGATGATGTTAAGGGTAGTGTCCCTAACAGAATCAATAAAGAACCAATCAAGAAGGGTGTCATTTTGAAGACTTGAGAGTGGAGATGGGGTCGAATGTAAGAATGAATGAAGGAGCAGTTATAATCGATAAGTCTTCTAGATAAATTAACAATGCTCGATACCCTACTAAGGGTTAATTTAAACTACAATACCTAATGAGTCTATTTCCAATATCATTTGAACATCGATAAAATGGAAATTTTTACGTGCAATAAAAAAATTCTACGTCTCGTAAAGCCCTAAAATAAATTTTCCAATTATAATGGAGTTTGGAAACGAGAATGTTTTTTAAACTCTATTACCTCCTTTTAAGTGTTTTCATTAAAATTCATAATTTAAAAAGTTTTACGTTTCTTATGCTGTACGAGAAAAATGAATTTTTCAGTAATAAGAAAATTAAGCACACACCAACAAAAATAATTTTCGATAATTATTCTTGTTACGTCTTTTAGCCATATTAAACTTTTTGTTAATTGCTCGTAAATAATAAACCTTTAGTTGATGGTTTGGAAATTTTCATCTTGGGAGTAAGTACCTATTATATTTATGTTGTTTAAAACAAACATTGAAGAGAAAATTAATTTAATAATTTATATTGTAGATTATTGGAAAATAAAGTAACAAATAACTTACTTTTATAAGCAAAGAGCTTGTATTTAGTACACCTCATTGGTGTTTTATTGCTTAAACCCCCTGTACATTTTTAAATAAGTATTCGTAACGCCATTTAATTATTAAATTCTCCTAAAGGTCGATTTATTGATCCGGCTAGCGGTGTCGTCTCCATCAGCTAAACGAACAAGAATCAAAACCTATTTTTGAAATGTCAGTTTTGTAGAACTCCAATTATTACTGAAATGCCAATAACTTTAATTCATTTAATTTTTTATATATCGGTAAGTTAGTTAAAAACTTTTATCAATATTTTATTTTTTGGGCGTACAGCTGCTTCTAATGTTCTCCTAATGTTGCTTGTGAAAATCACAATGTAAACAAATAGTTTGAAGGTAATCGGCATTCAATTTTATTCAATTTTAATAATAAATTACATAAAAAAAATATCAACACTTCCGAAAAATTTAAAGTTTTCGGTTAATTTCTTTTTGTATTTAACTGGAAATGTGTAACAAAAAGAAATTTGTTATTAATGATCTTAAACTTTACTTTTCGATTACTTACAAATTGTTGTTAATTATATTATAAACTAGAAGGTCAGACTGCCCTGACCTTTTAAGAGAGAGAAACCGAGAACTCAATAAATTGATGAGCAACTCGTTTGATGAGTAACTCGAATTATAAGTTCATTCTACGACGGGTACAACACTTACGAAATTTTAGGCCGAGAAACAATTCAATTAAACTTTCTGGATATTTTGTGAAGGAATTGAACTGTTTGCTGAGCCTAGAATTTCGTGAGTGTTGCACCCGTCGTAGAACGGACTTATATTCGAGTTACTTACTAAGCGAGTTGCTCATCAATTGAGTTCCCGGTTTCTCTCTTAGAAGTAGTTTATAATATAATTCACAACAACAATTTGTAAGTAATTAAAAAGGTAAAAATCACTAAAAACGTCTTTCCTTTTTGTGAAATACGAAAATTGGGATGTAAAATTCGAATATGCTCGAATAACGTTAAATTCGTTGACTGGGGAAATCAAAATATTCTTCGAAAGCTCGATGTGTCGCGCGGAATAAACATCGCTAAAAAACAAGTGGCAGCCAGAAAACTTAGGAAACGAAAAACAGGTGAGAAACTGGCTGCCTAAAATGAAAGGATACAAAGAGAATTTGTCAGAATCTCTGAATACACCCGGCGAAGACATCGAAGAAAGCGAAGAATAAAATAATAAGATCACCAACTGAAAAAGAGAACCCCCCCCCCCGGTCTCTGCAGCTTCCTATTTTCTAGAACTTCATTTGTAATGACGGATCGTGACTGTTTTCCATGGGGCAATGCTACAAAATTTAAAGAGAAAAGAAAAGTATATATTTAATGTACTTATTTTAATTTACCTACTTATTTACTTAAAATTATTTTTTTGGAATTACTTTTGTGTAGGTGTTTCCAATTTTAAATAGGGGAGCGCATGACAATGTTCCCTTTACACGAAACCGTCACTGCTCAATACAAATCATAAACAAAATCTAGCCAATTAAAACGGCAAAGTACAGGTTCCAATGTCCCACTTATTTCTTGATATAAATGACATCCTGGACTGTCCAGCCAGCATTCATTTGTTTCTTTAAGAGAATCGGTGGGGGGGTAGTGTGGACTCAGGACCCCTGGGAGCGGTAAAAAACCATCATCATTATTATCGAAATACTTATATAAATAGCCTAAATGGATCGGTTTGTCTATTACATTAAATGGAGCCAATGATTTGTTCTTTCAGTGCGGCCTTTAGGCTGCACAACCTGGGCATTCACGAATTAGTGCGGCCATGGTTTATTTTTTGGTAACTTGGTAACTTAAAAATGTTACAAACAAACAATCCTGCATGAGTATAAAATTATGAATGAGAAAATTATTCCCTATAATTATTCTAAATAATTGCAACCATAATTGGTAACTGTTTGTTTGGTCAATTGTCAAACGAATTTCACACGTGATTAATTTTCCTTAGGCAATTTCATGATCACTGGTGGTATTACTGTTGAATATTATATTCTATTAATGTGGATTTTGAAAAATGGAAAAAGTTTTTCAATTAGGCTCTCAAAAATCACGACAACGTAATTTCTTTAGTTGTGCGGCCTATAGGCCGGACTGGACGAGGGATTGACGGATCAATTAAGGATTTTAAACATACAGATAGTTAAATACAATTATAAAAGAGTTACTTGAGGTATTTCTTAGTAAAATTTTTACATAGAAGTTATATTTTTGACTTCATTAAATTATGGTTAAATATTATGTTTTAATAATGAACTTGTGAACTGAATATTGAATTAAAATTTTAATTTGAATTTGATTTAATTAAAAGAATTCTCAAAAATAGAAAATAGCTCAATAAACACTACCATAATATTGATTTGAAAACTTTTAACATACTCTTTAAATTAACATAACAGCAAACTTCTGCTTCGAGTGGAAGAAATGTTGTAATGGAATCTTCAATGTTGTCCTAACTTTATTTTTAAAAAAATCTTCGTTTTTCATTTCATTTTTTTTTTGTTGAATATTAACTAGGAAAAATGGTATGATTATCGCTAATACTAATAAATTGCCAGTAATCCAAATTAACGAGAAGTAATATTTCATCAAGGTATTTTTGGGAAAATTAAGATATTAAACGGTAATCAAGATGGGCCAGCGGATTTTCTTAAGTGCCTCATTTCTTAAAAATGAAGAGCATTTCCTATTGTTGAAAAAATATCACGTAAGCGTAAAATATGTAATAAACAAAATAATAAACAATATTTTGTAATTTTCCTGTAAAATATTTAAGAAAAACTTTCGTGCATTACTTATGTTTATAAAAATAAAGACTTTATATTATATACTGGGTGTTTTAAAATTTAAAAATTCAGATTTGAACATTTGTTTATCAAACAAAACTGTATAAAAAATAAGGAAAAACTCAATTTTAAAATTAAGTTGCATAACAAAAGGAAGTAAGCTTGTCTGGATTGAATACTAAGCATTCGATGGGTTTGATTGATGTGACTGAAAAAACTGATATTAAGAAACGCCCACAAAAGTGAGGTTTAAAATATTGTTGTATAGGAAAAGCTCGATTTGAAAAGCTTTACCGAATACAATGGATTGAAATTTTTGTAATTTTACCGAAAGCTTTTTGTCGCAACAGTTTCATTTTTTCACTATAAATAAGTAATTCGTGCAGAATGCAAAAGATATTGTGATAACTTGAATAAATTAAGGCAAATATTGAAGATATTATAAAACGTAAATACATTAATCATCCTGTAGATTGTTTGTAGTAATTAAGTAGATAAAAACAGCAGCAAATCATGTAACTGTCAGGATCGCGTATCCTTTTCAGAAAAGTTTTCACATTTATTTAAGTTTCAATTACAAGTTTTAAAGTTTGCGAGTTTGTAGAACAAAAAGGATTTTTTTGTTGATGTGACAAACTAGCCAAAAGTACTCAAATTAATTCATTTAATTTTATAACAAAAACTTGTCTCCTAACTGAACGGAAATTTAAAACGAAAATCCTTAAGGGGAAGTTTGAGACTCTAATTAATTTTAAGCCAGTATTTTGGCTAGGACAATGAATTCGTCGTATTTTAAGGACGTCGTTGATCTTGGTAAAGTCTTAAATACAATCTAAAAAGATTATCTTATAAAGAAATTACACTTTATATCAATAAGAGATAAATCTTGAATAAGATTTTCCTGCTTAAAAAGAATATAAATTTAATTTTCAATTCAATATTATTTTATTTAATTAATTAGGAAGCCTAAAACCTGGAAGTAAATTATACAGTTATTTTCCTAAAATATTTACCTTGTAATTTTCATACTTAATTTCTTATCTGCGACCAACTTTCGTTTACAATTTTGATTATTCTAGACGATTTGATTTATATCGTGCAATTTTTGGTCAAAAAGGAAATGTGATCGTATATTTTGGACCTGTCCTGTTGGCAATATTGAATGTTACATAACGACCGGCCTTTCCGCTTGCTCCATACAATTCGACCCTTATTGCTCTTATTGACACCAATCGATATATGGCCAGTGTTTATTGTTAGACAAAAACTTTTGCCATCTTAAATTTATATACCAATTTTAACCACTTCACTTTTATTGCTTAATAAATAAATTCTCGCTTATCAATACTTTTTATGTTGCGGTCTATGTAATTAATGCAATTTCCTTTTTACAGAAAATTTATTGCTGATGGAAACTTGGATACTGAAGTTATTGTTATGCACGAAGTGACTATCCGACAGAAATTGCATTATTCGTAAATATTGTAAACCACTTACAACGTTCTCGTCATTCCATGGAAAACTATTTCGAAATTACTACCGCATCCTCCGACTACGTAATTTAAAAGACACATTACATTTTGGAGCACTCGACTAGCGAGGTGAAAGTACCAAGTATGTTGCCCTGCAAAACTATGCAACAAAATTGAAAACTAATGCTGGAACCAACCGCACGCAAGTCCCCAACCCGGATGGTAACTGTAAGTTCTCCATACTCAACCTTAGCATCAATGAGAGCACATACCAGAGAATGATCTACATACATCAGTAATGGATTGCTTGATTGATGGTACATTTTGTAAAATAAAATTTTTATCGTGTTGAAAATAACTCTTGATGAAATGCTATATCAACACTTCCTTTCTCCTATGTTTGTAATGTGTGTTTTCATATACAAAGGGGGACCTACTGTGTAACTTAAGCCCCGGACCAAGAGAAGCCCAATACACTTCATATAGAAAAGGGTTCTCATGATAGATTACTGCGGTGGTTGGACATTTCAAGAATCTAATTGTTATTTTGCCTCGACTTGAACCGGGTATCATATCAGTTAACGCACTAACCGCTAAACTGTAATTCATTCTAATTTCATTAAAGTGTATATGTTGCAAAAATTAAATAAAACAGGATATCTCAACTGGAAATTTTCATACCGGACTACAAAATAATTAGGCTGTGTCAACTTACCCCTGTGGCTGAACAAACCCTAGTCGCACCTACACATAAACTGTAGTAATCAGTCACACATCCATACACTCATATATTTTGTATTTACTTATTTTGTACTCGGGAGATTTTTTTAAGAAGAAAAAATTTATCCAGATAAAGTTTTAGTATCATTACAAACAGGCCGATGAGAAATTCGGGGAAG
Source organism: Podabrus alpinus (assembly GCA_932274525.1). Lineage (NCBI taxonomy): Eukaryota > Metazoa > Arthropoda > Insecta > Coleoptera > Cantharidae > Podabrus > Podabrus alpinus. Next base: position 6,567,336 of record OW026451.1, read on the forward strand.
CAATAATTGTCTAAATAGACAATTTATTAGTAATAGTTAGATTACAGCATGACAAGCCTCATAACAATACGGCTAGTTTGGTTCTACGGAAGTTAAACTATGCGGATCTGATGGTCATGAGTTTCAATCTTGGCCACTCAGGAATTATTTGTTTTGTGGCTTGTGTTTCGTATTAATGTATAGGTTCTGTTATGTGTACATAATAAGTGAAAATTGCTTTAACTAATTAATCAATTTATGAAATAAGCTTTTATAAATTTACACAATAATTAACAAGTATAATTTACGCCTCTCGTCGAACGGAGAAATCAGGAAAAATTTTCAATGAAAAACTGAAGATCTTTCTAAGAGTATGAAAACTTTGGAAAAGAATTGTAGAACAATCCAGTTGTCATAACTTTTGAAAAAGTTAGACGTTATATTTATAGGTATCTGATACAGTAATTGACATAGAATAATAAAAAGATGCATTGTTTTTGTAAAGGTCGATTGATAGAAAATTCCGCTGTCTAAATTATTTCTGCTAAAATCAGAGCATCCAAGTGGATTCAACTGAAGAAATACATTTTTCACTGCAGTTTTTCGTACAATGCAAAATAATCAAAGTTTTTTTGATAAAATTATCGGCTAGTAATTATCACGTAAGTTTTTCCAGAAAAGCTTCGATTATTTATGCAATGCTTAGCACCGAATGTGTCACGAAAGATTTTGTAAATTTTGATCACTATCATATTTATTAATACAGGATAATATATCAATATACTACATCGTTGTTTGATTTGATATAGTTTATGACGGTCCTAGGTTCGATTCCCAGTCGTTCCCAAATTATTTCTTTAAAAATGTTATAAAACGGTTTATCGGTAAATAAAAAACTGAGTTTTCATTTAAAAAAAGGAACATTAACAAGATTGTTAACATCAATTGGTACAAAAACCGCCCCATTAAAATTATTGATTTTGAATTATTTTTAATTGCCTTCCTCTTCCTGTGCATGTTTAAGTGTGCAATAACTGTTTTCTTAAAAAAATTAGAAGCTTAGTTAGAAACGATAAGGTGCGTTTCTGAGTGGAGAAGAGCACGATTTTAATTAAATATCGCTTAGGCATTTTAATGGCATTTGCATATTCATGTCATTTATATTACTTACACATTGTATTAAACAGGGTAAGTTATGTGTTTAGGGATGGATTTGATTCATCTGCTTGATGCTTTATTCGAGGGTTGTCAGTAGCTTGATTAACTTGAATTCTAAATGCGGTCAGTTAAATAAACGAAGATGCCTCTAGAGAAATTTCCACGAAATTAAAAAAATAATTTATTATTAATACAACTACAAAATTTACCCGTCAAGAAAGACGAACGCATTTTCATTAATATTAACCGGAAATAGTCATAGAACCACATTTCTGACTTTGTAAGCGTTTGATTAAGTTTTGATTCTCAAAGAGCTAGAAATTATAGTTTGTGATTAGTTTAGCTAATGACCTTAGTAGTCAACGCCTGCAAATCTAATAAAAACATGCATAATTTCACACATTCGAAGTTGGATGAAATTTAATTTGTTGTTGGAAAAACTATAGTTTTTAATGAGAAAAGTTGAACTTGCATCATATTACACAATAGCGCAAAAAATAACTAATCTAAATATATAAAACAGAAGATCTGCTTGCGTGTTTGTTCGCTATACGTTCCTAGACCCGTGGACCGATCTCGACCAAATTTTGCACAGTTATTTTGTAGCTCCAGGCGCAACTATTCTCGCATATATGGAGAAGAAATTCGAGCGGGGAAAAAAGTTATTCGCTTTTTTCGAAAATCAAATCACAAGTTTGACAAAAAATTTAATTTGTCAAATAATTAATTTGACGTACAGTCAGTGGCGGGGAAAAAAGTTATTCGCTTTTTTCGAAAATCAAATCACAAGTTTGACAAAAAATTTAATTTGTCAAATATATAAAAAACTACTAACAAAAAACCACTAACAAATTAATCTGAAAATACTGTCAACAGATGGCGGGGATGGCGGCTTTAATTCGAAAAATGCAAACCACTAACAAATTAATCTGAATGCCGCGAATAAGACCGGAGCACTTTATATAGGTCGCAGAACTCGCCGGAATTGTGCAAGAAGACGCAGATCCACTTCTTCGTGGAAGATCTACCTCTTTGCGGAAGATTTAACTTTACATGAAGATGTAACTTTACGTGAAGATTATGTATGTATGTATGTATGTATGTATGTATGTATGTATGTATGACAGATGACGGATGACAGATGACGGATGACAGATGACGGATGACGGATGACAGATGACAGATGACAGATGACAGATGACAGATTAAAGTTGAAAGATGACAGATGACAGATGAAGGCCGAACAACTATGGCCTTCATGGATCTATTATGGTCCGGTCTGTGAGGCCGAAGGCCGAACAACTATGGCCTTCACGGATCTATTATGGTTCGGTCTGTGAGGCCGAAGGCCGAACAACTATGGCCATCACGGATCTATTATGATCCGGTCTGTGAGGCCGAAGGCCGAACAACTTTGACCTTCACGGATCTATTATGATCCGGTCTGTGAGGCCGAAGGCCGAACAACTATGGCCTTCACGGATCTATTATGGTCCGGTCTGTGAGGCCGAACAACTATGGCCTTCACGGATCTATTATGGTCCGGTCTGTGAGGCCGAAGGCCGAACAACTATGGCCTTCACCGATCTATTATGGTCCGGTCTGTGAGGCCGAAGGCCGAACTACTATGGCCTTCACGGATCTATTATGGTCCGGTCTGTGAGGCCGAAGGCCGAACAACTTTGACCTTCACGGATCTATTATGGTCCGGTCTGTGAGGCCGAAGGCCGAACAACTATGGCCTTCACGGATCTATTATGGTCCGGTCTGTGAGGCCGAAGGCCGAACAACTATGGCCTTCACGGATCTATTATGGTCCGGTCTGTGAGGCCGAAGGCCGAACAACTATGGCCTTCACGGATCTATTATGGTCCGGTCTGTGAGGCCGAAGGCCGAACAATTTTGACCTTCACGGATCTATTATGATCCGGTCTGTGAAGCCGAAGGCCGAACAACTATGGCCTTCACGGATCTATTATGGTCCGGTCTGTGAGGCCGAAGGCCGAACAACTATGGCCTTCACGGATCTATTATGATCCGGTCTGTGAGGCCGAAGGCCGAACAACTTTGACCTTCACGGATCTATTATGATCCGGTCTGTGAGGCCGAAGGCCGAACAACTATGGCCTTCACGGATCTATTATGGTCCGGTCTGTGAGGCCGAACAACTATGGCCTTCACGGATCTATTATGGTCCGGTCTGTGAGGCCGAAGGCCGAACAACTATGGCCTTCACCGATCTATTATGGTCCGGTCTGTGAGGCCGAAGGCCGAACTACTATGGCCTTCACGGATCTATTATGGTCCGGTCTGTGAGGCCGAAGGCCGAACAACTTTGACCTTCACGGATCTATTATGGTCCGGTCTGTGAGGCCGAAGGCCGAACAACTATGGCCTTCACGGATCTATTATGGTCCGGTCTGTGAGGCCGAAGGCCGAACAACTATGGCCTTCACGGATCTATTATGGTCCGGTCTGTGAGGCCGAAGGCCGAACAACTATGGCCTTCACGGATCTATTATGGTCCGGTCTGTGAGGCCGAAGGCCGAACAATTTTGACCTTCACGGATCTATTATGATCCGGTCTGTGAAGCCGAAGGCCGAACAACTATGGCCTTCACGGATCTATTATGGTCCGGTCTGTGAGGCCGAAGGCCGAACAACTATGGCCTTCACGGATCTATTATGGTCCGGTCTGTGAGGCCGAAGGCCGAACAACTATGGCCTTCACGGATCTATTATGGTCCGGTCTGTGATGCCGAAGGCCGAACAACTATGGCCTTCACGGATCTATTATGGTCCGGTCTGTGAGGCCGAAGGCCGAACAACTATGGCCTTCACGGATCTATTATGGTTCGCCCTGTGAGGCCGAAGGCCGAACAACTATGGCCTTCGCGGATCTATCATGGTCCTCTCTCTGTGAGGCCGAAGGCCGAACAACTATGGCCTTCGCGGATCTATTATGGTCCTCCCCCTGTGAGGCCGAAGGCCGAACAACTATGGCCTACTCGGATCTATTCTGGGTCTAGATGGCTAAGGGCGGCGGATGCCGCCCGTGCCAGCTAGTGTAAGATAAATTCGTGACAATGTCTAATAAATGCAATTAATTTTTTATAACAAGTTCGTTAACTTATTTCAGTCTTACCACAATCGTTATATTTACTAAATTATTGGTTCGTGTCAATTTGCACTTTGCTGATATCGATTGTATAAAAAATTGTAAAATGCAACTATATACGATAATTATTGGAAAAATTACAATAAATTTTTCACTTTATAGATTTTTAATCCAGACAAGTTTTACCTGTTTTCGGTAGAAAAATTTTATTTTTCACACCGTCGAGTTCGATAAAAATAAAAATCCCTTTACCAAATTTCTGATTTCACCTTAAACATTTTTCAATTAAAATTTTCATTTAGATTTTATTTGAATGTGCAACTCATTATTTGGATACCTCAAGTATCGCATATTAAATAGATTGCAAATTAAATTTCTGGATTATTAATTACATATTAAACTGATATAAATTGCTTTTGTCTGCACTTTAATTCATCACGATTATTATTTTGTTTGTAACAGATAAGTTAATATTAGTATTTGATTTTTACAAAATTTAGCAAAAAAGTGTACAAAAGCACAAAAAAAGTGTAAAAGCAATTTCGAAAACATTGTGAGATATTTTGATTAATTCTATTGGAAAATTGTCATTACCAGAAGCGGGATATTTTATTTTCCAACTATTTATTTACGTGTTTTTTTTTATTTAGTTAACTGTATTGAGAAATGTAATTTTGAAATACTACATGGGGATATTTACTCATAAAAAGTTATGAATGTAAATTTTAGTTGTGTTCTATTTTTAACCAGAATGGTAGTAAATTAGTTGAAGTTTATCAGCAATCAATTTATCAAAATGACAAGCGCATTTTTTATACGAAATCGAAGTCTGATAAAATTTTGAAATATTAAAATTATAAAAACAGGATAATTTTTCGTAAAATGTGTTTCTTGCAATCGCGATATTTAATAATTTTGATAAAGGGATGGTGTAACAACACAACTTCTTATTAGAAATTAGAGAATTAGCTTTGTTATTTGTGTCAAATTATAGCATTAATAGCTTACGAAGACGACAGCCAAAAACATTAAGAACACGGATTAATGTATTATTGTATATATGTCATTAATCAGATTATCTACAACGATCAACAATATAACATTTGTATCTGGCATAATTTATGGATTTGTTATGAGTAATTATACAAAACTTGATTAAATTATTCAATTCTCTTAATCATTATAAAATAAGTTTAAAAGTAAAATAAAAGAAATTTATTGCTGCTCCAACTATTAAATCTTTTATGTATATTACGATAGCTTTGCCAACCTAATTATTTTATTGGCATACCCAAGTAACATTTGTCAAGGTGGAAAATGACTGTGGCAGCCAAATCTCGCATCTGGCTAACTGTGACAACTATCTCAAAAGCTTCTACAAAGAGGAAATCACAGCCGTTTTATTGCTACATGGCAGCTGTAAAATAGCTGTCAAAAGGTTGTGACAGCGCTGTTGGTTGCTGACTTTGTGGCTATCAGTTAGCTGTGAGGTGACTGTAACAGCAGCTGACTAACCAGCGATCTGTTACAACTTTCTAAAATGGTGCTGAAAGTTGCCCCAGTTACACGTGTAAAAACTTTTTACCTAATTGCAAGAATTAAATTTTAACATTTAATTTTTTTATACGCTTAATCGTACATAATTATTTTATTATTACTCCATTTTGCAGGTTTTAGCTCCGAGCAATATCTTCTAAAATTGAAATAATTTAAGTATACCTACTTATATTTGAACTTCACTCTCATAGGACAGTGAACCATCGTGCTTATGGATTGCGAATTTAGATCAGTCTACTTTTTTGCCGTCGAACTAATACGCTTAAATATTTTAGTTGATTTGTAATAATAAATTGACAAATTGATACACCTAATGTTGATTATAATACATCGCGTGCAGTGATGTCCATTGGCATTATAATAATGAAGAATAAACAGTGCTATATAACATTTTTGTTAAGAAACCTGTCGAAAGGCTACAGTTATTAGTAAATATTAATAAGTATTAGAATTTTAAAAATAAGTCCATTTTAATTAATAAAGTTAATTAAAAGTTAATATATCGGTTCATTCTACAAGAGTCTTTTCTACACGTAAGGTAGACAGAAAGTACTACCTTGAGTTGTAATCCGTCTGTATTCAGAAAAGTAAACTTCTCACTAACAAAACAAAAAATTCATATCATTGGTGACAAACCATATTTAAAAAAAAAAGTTTTAAATTTAAAAATTCGAAGATCGATCCGGCCTTATAGTCTTTCCTAGTGCGTAACTACCATGGTTGTGCCACCTAAGGGCCATACTGGAACTTTTTAAGATTGATAACAAAAAAAATGAACCAATGAGAGAAGCGTTAGATAGACAGATACACAGAAGGGATTAAACATACTATGCTTATAATAACAGCTAAATTAAGGACTTTTTATGGATTAATTGCAAAAAACTGAAAGTCGTTCAAGGACTTTTGCTTTTATTAAATGCTGATTACTCTCACACAAAGTAAGACAATTTTTTTTTTAATATATTGAACTGTTATTTTCCTTCCCTAAATATTTCCAATATTTTAACATTCAAGCGGAATGATCCTGTTTTTGAAGTTAAAGCCGTACGCTATTTTTTACCTATTTACTCGTACAATTTTCATACATGAAGACCTAAATGAGGCATTACTCAAAGATAGTCTACATTTTCACTTGAGGAGTGGTGCGATCAAGTTGAGGATCGACCATTCTTCTTTCTAAGTTTTATATTTGGATAGTATGCTTTATTAAAGATTGAAAATAATCTGATTACTAAGCATAGCCGTGCCAACATTATTCAAGGAAATTTAAATTATTTTAATTTACTCAATTAATTTTTTATTATAAAAAACACGACATATTTAATTGTCGGTTCAACGTGTGGGGCTGCTTTTAGACGTTTTGCTGCTCGAGGCAACATTAATTTTCTTTTTATCATAAATAACACGACAATATTATATGTATGCGTTTAAAAATGGACGTCCGAGATTGTTGAATATGTAGGCTATGTTTTCTCGTTTACTTTAGCGGTGATAATAACTATGTAATTTCAAAAATAAGATAATGAAACTTTTTTTTAATGTTTACTTTTCTCAAAACCTCTGGTTTCAGACCAAACCTAAAAAATAGAAGTCGGACTAAAAATGGTAAAATGGCAGCTAGAAAACATTTTATTTTTGCAAAAAGAGTTTGACTTTTTATGAAAAAACGTGCTGTTTTATTATATTCTTTCAAAACTAAAGTTTTTAGGCACTTAAATTTAGGTTTACCCCAAAATGACATGTTTATTTTTATTTTCCCGAATCCATCGGAATCTCCCTTTTTTCCTAATTGTTTTCTTAAACAAAGAGAAAATTAAGTACCAGAAAGATACATTTAAAATTTGAATACATGAATTTTTTGAATTTTGACATAATTCTGCGATCAAAAATTTGTTAATAATGGTATGCTTTTTAGGGAAAAAAAGTGTTATTTACATTATTTGTAGGCTAGTCGATAAAATTTTTATTATGAAAATAATTAGGGTCAACCTGGAGTGAATTTTTTAAAAGGACAGTCCAAATTTTCAGTGTAGAAAATAACCTCGAGTTGGCCACCATATTGGAATAATCGTGCGAAAAGGGCACTTTTACGAATATTTTTGTTCTAAATTCATAAATGTTTTTATAGGAACAACAAATATGGCCTCAACAGAAAATATTATTTAGCTTAACGTTCAACTTGTTGCTTCAACAAACAAATAATATTTTGTTTGTTGCTGTATTTTTGTATTTGTTGCTGAATATATTGCTGTATTTGTTTTTCTTCTTCTGCTTCACTGTATAGGTCTTAGGCCTGTTCCGATACTTAGTCAGCCTATATCTTTCTTGGACGTTCCATGTCTCTTCTTCCCTTTGGATCGTATATCATTACACTTTTTGGCAGTCGCTGGTCTTCCATTCTTTGCATATACTCTTTCCATTGGCGTTGATAGTCTTTTACCTTGTCTTCTACTCTCACTTCCGTAGAGCAAAGAGGGAACCAACGTAACCTTGTAGAACTTCAGTTCCACACATTTTCTTGAAAGAATTCATCTTATTGGCGATGTCTATGTAAGTCGTATTCATAGGATATAACCAACCCAACGTAGGTATACTTTAAATACGAAACCTCTGCTCCAAGCAAGTATTATTTACGCATATATTAGTCAGAATGGGATCTTTTCCTTTGAAACCCATTATCTTTATTTTTTCTATAAAAAATTCACACCTATATTCGTTCGACACATAGACTTGATTGATTATTTCTCTTTGGAGATCGTCTTCTGTATTTTCGTTAAAATAATAAAATTAATATAACTAAGGATTTGCAAAAATTACTATAATATATCGAACGCTCTGATAACTGTAACTCTGCAACCGATTGATTTACAAAAAATATATATAAGATTTTCCATAGAAAATTTAATTTACATTATTTTTAATTTTGTAATATTTTGTGCTCAAGTAACCACAAACCGCAAAATTCGCGAATATTCATGGAAAAGTCCCTTTCCGGAAGGGTTTTCCAATATAGCGGCTAAATCCGTCCATGCTTTCAGTGGGAACTTCAATTTTCATTTTAACTTCAGCGAACCTTATTTGAGATTTCCTTTAATTCAAATTTGGCTTACAACAATAAACGAATTTGCGTTTCAACAGCAAAACCATTATTTGGCGTGGATCTATTTTTTCCTCTCGGTCAATCTGTGACCCTTCGTTCAATATCACAATATTTTTTTCTAATTTTCTAATTCTGTTAATATTCAAAACAGAAACAGGTACCTTAATTACATATTATTTAAATATATAATCTTGATCTCTAAAGAAAGGGTCTCTGGTAGTTCATCACAAAACATATAAGATAATTTGACTGTGTACAGCAAATTAACTTCTAAACTCCAACTTCTTTTGATTTAGACGACAGACTTGTTAGAATGTGAAAATAGGTGAAAGAGATATGCAAGAGCAAAATAGAATTAGTTTAAATGTTACAGGCAATAAAAAACGAAATAAGCAGAAAATTCCTCGTTTTATAGAGAACGTTCAGTGTGAATGTAATTTTAAAAATATTTCTTCGTGTGGAGTTCGAACAGCGTGGAGTATTTGATGAGAAGTTCGTGCGCTAACCAACTGTGTCACGTCGAACGATTGATCTTCCATTGCGTGTATTCACTGTAGGTATCTATTTCTACTAAAAATAGAACCACAGCATTATTTGTTTATATTAATAAGAAATGTTAAAAACTAAATATTTTTTCGATTATATTTATTACAATAGCGGAAAAGCCTCACGAGTGAAGTTACGAAAAGTTTTGCTGTTCCGTAAGAAGGACGTATGCGCCTGTTTAATAAACAAGTTTGAAAAATGGAATAACCTTTTTGCATGGATTCGATTTACTCGTCGCATCTGTCGTAAGTCTGAATTGAGATGACTTTCTCTAAATTTTGCACAAATACAATAATCTTTTTAGCTTTTCGTATTTATATTGTTATTTAATAAATATGATAAAAAATTAATTTAACGGTGAAATAAGAGCAGAAAAAGCGTACGTTATAATTTATTTAACTTGACAGTTTTATTGCGTTTTGCTTATTATTTTTCTATCAAATTATAATGAGGCAATAGGGATAAGAAAAAGACTTAAATTTCATATAATGAGAAAGCTTCGGTAGCTTTATTTACTGCTTACAGGAATCGACTGAAAAATACGGTCATTGATGTATTAATAAAAATTAAAATTAAAGCGCTAATAAAACTGAAAGATTTCGAAACAGTATGTTGATGTATTTCACTTCAAAAGCGTGAAATTGAAAGCGAAATTATAGATATAAAAATAGGAAGAAAATTATTCAGAAACATGAACAAAGAATCACGCAATGGGGACCTATAGGGATGAATATAAGACTCCGGGTAATAAAATGTTACGTTTGCTCTACGGTTATGAAGCATGAATTTTTAATGAAGAAATAATGAAGAGAAACATCAATAAATTGTAGGATGTTAGAACCACGTCTGTTTTTTTTAATATATAATAAAATTTTAATATTTTCCGCGTTTTCATAATTAAATGAAAATACATAAATAAAAGTAACGCACATGTGTTGACATAGATTGATGATAAAATCCAAAAACAATCAAATTAAATGATTTGTATATTAAATATCGGTTATAAATCATTTTTCATGTCAATAGCCATTCTTAATTTTAGAATTAATAATAAATTGTATATAAACAAAGCATTGTATGACAATTTATTATTTAGGAGTAGTAACAAAAAGAAGATTATTTATCAATTTACAAAGGCTTTTTATATAGAAAACATGGAATTTTAGTGAAACGTGGGTATTATAATGAAAGAAAATTACTTTATCAAATGATAAATTTAAAATAGCGTTCGGTGATCCTTTTACATTAGAAAGTTACAATTGTGACAATTAATTTTCGTGTACATTGCAAAACTTTAGCAATAAATAAATTTATAAATTAATTGAATATGCACATTTTACACCCATAGTGGGTTTTCGAGTGTGGAAGCATAGAGAGCACACAAATCGAATAGGGACAATTCTATTTCCCTTCTGGGTTGCTTGTGATTTGCATACTTTGACTTCCGTTGTGATAAACCCTCCGGTTTAAATGACCTAACCCACTTCGTAGTTTAAAGTTCCTATTCCTACTTGACAACGTTTATTAAGCCCGATTGGAAAGCATTACGCGTTAATAAACGTTATTGATTTAAGTGTGAAATAAAAAAAATGAAAAATCGTCTCGTGACAGTGATAAAGTTGCAGACAAACGGAAAAAAATGAAAAGAAAAGAAGAAAACACGAAGCTAAAAGAAATAACAGTCTCATATAACATAAAATATGAAGTTTGCGAGGGACCCGGTAATCAGCAAAAGTTAGATGGTTAATATATTAGCAAAGCAGGCAAATCATGATGAATAAACGACGACTCGAGAATAAAACGTTATAAATTGCAATGCAAATAATTTTACTATTAACGTGGGGATGCTAAATATTTCACTGTATAAATTTTTAATATTTTCTCATTTTAGAAAGTATAACAAAGTTTTCCCATTAAAAATTTTAATATAATTTAAGTGTAATTTATATTACAAATTGCAATGTCTTTTCTTTATTCTTTTAAAAGTTTAAAATTAAAGACTTTAATGATGGCAAGAAAAACTTTAAGTCGTGCACTCGCGGTTTATGTTAATTACTAATCTGTTTTCCATTTTTCATAAAAGGACGCCACCAACGCCGGGTTAATAGTGACAAAGTTTTGTATAAAATCGTACAACCAATATAGAACCGATTATTTAGTTTCTCGCTTGCTTTATACTCATTTATATGCATTTTAAGTGCTAAACCTAATAAAAGTATGGAAAAACTATAGCGCCTCACATTTAAATATCTAAATTTTTATTCGTGGCAGATGATATTACAGTTTTATAGCTCTCAACCTCCCTGTATAAAATTTCACGACAAGAAAACTTTTGAAAATTGCCACGTTGAATTTCAATTTGTATTTTATTTCATGTTGCAAATTTTTAAAGTTGCACTGCCATAAGAATAGACAGTAAAAATGCCCTTAAAATATTGGTCTTATTTCGTCTTCCAATAAATCAATGATAAAGATGTTACCGTAATAGTCATATGGCTCGCAGGGATAGACTTCTATCTAAAGTTTGTTTTAGCAAAAAAAAGTGATCTGATCACTGATATGTTTACTTTTGCCACCACCGATATGAAGGTGCAGTCGGTTACAGATATTTTAAGGGTGAACGACAAAGTCAAATAGAAGGGGTGGTTTAAGTTAGATAATCAATATGCTATGCTGTGTTTGCTCGTTTGCTATCGCGGAGACGATATATTATATAATCCATTTTCTGGAAAAAAAATGTACATGTAATCGTTATTATCGCGCATTTGAAATCCCTTTTTCGGCATAACCTCGCAAGATGTAAAATTGCACTTATTAGACTAGAAAATCATAAAAAGATTGGTTGAACGTGGCTATTATGAAAATCAAGCTGGAAAGCTTTTTAAGTGACTAAACCATGACAGCTATAAAGTATAGGGGTACTTTAATTCCACTGACTTTGCAATGCAAAAGACACAAGTAAGCATAATGATCGAGCTCACCTGTCAGTTACACGTTCTTATCATTAAGATTAACAGGGAATAGTAATTACAAACCCATTTGCAGGAAAGAGTTTTAAGGACAAAGAAGATTATACATGACAGTTTGAGTATTTTGTAATAAATTACCTACCGATATTTTAAAATTTTCAAAACGGGATTAAATAATTTCGCTTTCGGAAAAGCGTGGATTTTCGTTGACTCCAGCACCACGAGCTTTTATAATAAAATTATTTAATATTTATGGGGTAATTTTAATACTAAAACTTCTAATATAAATGTAAATGCATTTTCGATTCCTAAATTGGTACTAAAAAGCATTTAAATGCATTTGCAGCTTTATAATAGCTGCCAGTAGTAAAAAGTTTATTTCAGGATTAAGCTGTTATTTATGCATTAGGTGCATGTAAGCAGATTATGTTGTATGTTATGTGCCAACGGTACGAGAAAATAAAATTAAAGAATGTAATTTATAGGGATTAATCGAATTTCTTTGGTGATTTCCTTCACTTGTTTCTGAAGTTTAACCACCCCTAACAATCAATTACTTTATCTGAAACTTATAAAACTTGGGCTACAAAAAGTATTACGTGAAGATGTTTTCGAGAACCATCAATAAAAGTAACAGCAATGAAATTGGGGTTAATTACACACCCTTTAACCTTCTTGAATGCTGGTCGAATAACTGAATGTAAAATATGGTACTAGAAATATTAAAAAGAATGGCGCCAGCAGTTGTTAAATAAATTCCTGATGAAGGATAAAGCTTTTTTTAGGAATTGGAGGCAAAATTTGGTTACTCTTCCACTGCCAATCCAGAGCTTTCATATCAAAATCTGATTCGATTCGAACGTTCGAATTTTCTTCGTGAATTTGTTAGAAAGTTTTTCAGAAAAATTTAGTTTTTCATAGGCATCTCATTGCTATTATTAAGAAGACAGTTTTAAACAACCTTCATATTATGCTACCTATGAACCAACTCCGATAAAGTGTAAAAAGATTGAAATTGAAAATTGTTAATCTTTTAGGCTTTTAAGTAATCATTAACAATAATATAATCTAAAAATATCGGTACTTGAGAAACGTCGATTATCGGTAGTTCCGTCTTATTAGGATATCATAATATAGGTACTGTAGGAGGTGTAAAGTACAACACAATTAATTATTTTGTATACTGCGGTGCAGTTATATTGCCTAGTAAATTAATTATAGATGGCGACAATGTACTGAGAAATTACTGAGTAAATTCTTCCACGTAAACTATAAAATCTGATCAGAGTACCTACGGATATTGGGAACAAAGTACAAACCAAGTACCTCACATAAACGCTTTCATAATACGCCAATGAGTAATTGGCGATTGGTAACATATTGAAAAAAATTTAAGAGCACAATATTCCAATAAAATGGAATTTATCCAATAAGATGGAAAAGAAGTTTATCTCATCTGTAATAAAAGTTAATTTTCTTCGTAAAAGGAATCAACTTTACTTCCGACCTTCTTAAAAGTCTAGAATCAAGCTAATGAAAGAGTTAAATTAAGTCTTAAAAAAGCAGTTAAATATGTCACTCAAATAAAGAGTAAAAGTTTGTTCAATCGGATCTGATATTACAGTTTGAAAGAACAAGTTTTTGGCTATATGTCCTCGTATACTACGCTAAGCCACGTATTAATAAAAGATGAAATTTTTCAAATAGAGGAAAAAGCGATGATAACTACGCTTAAGACGGTCATCAGCTTTAGCGGTTAAATGCGTTGCTATTAATGCTGAATACCTGGTTCAATTCCAGGCTCAGTAAAAATTTATTCTGGCCGTCTCCCATCGCAAAGCAATGACAAATCACCGAGGTGTAATCTGCCTAGTACAACCTCTCCAAAGATGAAATGTTTTCATACACTTCCTGCGGTTTGGAGCCCGCGTTAAGCAGTAGGTCTCCTATGTGAGTCAGAATACTTCAAACGTCCAACATCCGGTAACGGATAGAAGAAACTACGCTTTACCCTATATAGAATACTAAAATTACAACGACAGATTCAGATCTTATTAAGCGACACTGTGTGACCAGGGACCTTTATGTTGGTGGGCTGCCCAATAATTAATTAGACAGTCATTTATCCCAGTAGCCGAGTAGCTCACACGTCTTGCCTAATAACATATTCTACATGTGAAAGAATGAAAAACCACTCAAGCTGAGCTAAAGCAAAAACAATTCCCAGTTTTATTTGAGAGTGCAGAAGTAACAAAGGAGTTGTTACCTTTAAAGAGATAGAATTTTGGAAAAAACGTTTAAATAATTGGCGATTTACATTACCGTTGGTGGCGCCACCAGCAACAACAACATGGCTGTGTTTAGACGTATATTTGGACATTCAAAGTCCTATAGTCTAGTGAAAATTTGCAAACATTTCAGTATGGTGTTAAATTTATTGCAATGTTCTATTAATTAGTTGATTTTGTTGTGTTTTGAGCCTGAAGAACGAATTTTTATTTTCATTTAATACGTCACATATTAATTTCAAATTCTCCCGCATGGTGGCGTTTGCTTAATGTAAATTGCGAATAGAGTAACTGCAATTTTAATGCTACTCCATGAAAATATCAAAAAAATACTACATATGTTAATGTCGTATAATACAAAATGCATTACCTCCATCTTTGACATCCTCAGCCTCAACACAAAATAACATGTTTTAACTGAAACTGCACTGAAAGTATAATCACAGAAAAATGTACAATTGAGTTCAAGTGAAGGTGCAAACTCGGAGGGTGATAACCAAAATAGGGATTTGTAGTCCCCATAAAAAGATAAATTCGAATTACTACTGCAAATCAAGCAAGTTCTTCTGTATTCCGTTAAAATAGGTGTATTAAAGCTTCAAATACCAATGCGTAAACTTGCTATAAGCAAATTGGGCTCTTGCCTAGAGGCGCTAAATTCATCATCAGAGAATGTAAATTTAGAAAAAAGCAACAAAATAAATTTTAAAGTTACTGGATTATATCACCATAATTGTCGAATTTATATCGCAAAAATTAAAAAAACAGTTCAGGGTCATTACGTCGTAAAAAAGGGGCCTGGGTGGAAATTACTCGGAAATATGCTTTTTGCGCTTAAACTCCTTAGACTGGCATTAAAACAACAGCCCCTAAGTTTTCGACCTCACGTTCGGAAGCAAACTTTTCGAAGAAGAAAACCAACAAATTCATAAATTGACTGTTTTAGCCTATTAAACCAAACAAAATTCTGAATATAAACTAAAAACGTATTGCTCCAGCCCCTATAGATTCTTAGATACGGTTCCTCATGCGTTCTAATTTGTTTTAGATTTTTGCACAAAAATACATAGCTTTCAGTTTTCGGTGTAGATTTGTTTTCTATTCAACTGACGCAACTCTAGCATCATGGTACAGGGCATGCTGGTGTATACCATGCCATGCCAGGTTGGGAAGTTCCAATAATGACGGCCTCGGAGATACAGACGTTTTTGAAAATACAGCGGAATTTTTTTGTTGTGCGGATTTCTGTTCGGTGTCTTCTGGAAAAGTTGTGTGTACGATGTGTCTTTGCGTCACGGATTTTATTATGAAGATAAGGCATCTGTTTGTGTTTAATCGTCTGTGTCATCAACTGAATGTGGTAATTGGTGTAAGGAAATGGAAGATTAGTATTGCCCAATCTTGCCGAAGAAGAATAGAGAAAATCTGCATCATTTTGTCATGTTTCTATTTTCGACATCTTTTTTATTATACCTGCCGTATTTCAATACCAACCTGCAAATTGGGGTTATCATTTAATTTGGATTGTTATGAACTGTCATCTTCTAGGTGTGATCAGTATAATAATTCACCAGTGCTTGTTTGCATAATCCAGTACTTCCTTATCAGTCCTTTTGCCCCAATGAGCGTTTAGTGACCCATTTCGTTCTATGCATGTGATACGTTACACAGAGGACCTACTTATTTAACGTGGACTCAGAACCACGGAAAGTGTAATACACTTCATTTCGTGATGGAATTACTTGGCAGATTACCTAGGTGGTTTTCCATTGCCTGATGAGGAGAAACGGTCAGAATAAAGTTCTTACCCTATCCGGTTTCAAACCAAGCTTTTCGCATTAGCAGTAGATGCACTTAACTGCGAAAGCTATGACCACCTCTTCTAGTCATCCAGTACTAAGAGGATTTATGTATGTATATACATAAGTCTTTAATTATATTTTTTTAATCATTAATCTGTAATTTTTGTCATCACAAGGAGCCAATTGTTGGCTATATTTGCCTATTTTAAACTTGATGTATTAATGAGATTTTTTTTGGACCATTTAATTCAATTCAATTGAGGATAAGATTGTTGTTTACAGCGGATAAGTGCAAGAGTATGAGTTCCGCGTACCAGTAGATTATTTTAACTCTGTTTGATAAATTTATTAAATTATATTTCTTATTGTAAGCTCGAATTGAGCATTTGAGTATCCCTTAGTTTAGGTATAATCTTAGTTATCTACGACTCTTGCCACCGTGTTGAGCCAGCAGAAGATCACGGGCGTTGATTTCCCTACGTTATTTTAAGTAACTCCTTCGGGATTTGGTTCTCGGATTCTTCTTCCATCACTGGCTTCTGTTGGGGAAGTGGTTGAACGAATTGAGTAATAATAAGGAGTCTGGAAATCTCCGCATAATAACACTTTCTAGCCTTAATAGTTCCTGTTGGGAAAACTTGATTTCAGGTGGCATCATCCATATTAATTCTGTAAATAGAATCATAGATGATGGTAATCAGTTACTTCTTTTTATAAATAGTCACTTCTGCGTGAGGAATGGGTTGCCTCGATCCGAATTATATTATGGAAGATTACATTAAAATGTAGAAAAATGCAGTTTGAAATAATTTTCATATATAATACCACAAGAGACTATCAAATTGTCGGCAATAATTTTTGAAACTGGAACTGAGTGTTTGTCGCCCTT
The DNA here is from genome assembly GCA_932274525.1 of Podabrus alpinus. NCBI lineage: Eukaryota > Metazoa > Arthropoda > Insecta > Coleoptera > Cantharidae > Podabrus > Podabrus alpinus. The sequence goes on from OW026451.1 coordinate 6,584,742, forward strand.
AAAATCACCATGAGTGCTTTAGCACGAATGGTGATTTTAAATGGCGACAAACACGAAGATTCCGTGGTTTAAAAATTAACCGACAATTTTATAGTATCGTGTGGAATTCGTTTGACAATTTCGTAAATAAAATTTCAATTTTTTCTGACAACAAATAATTTATATTATAGTATGCGTTCACGTAGTTTCCATCGTTACTATGGAAATTTGACAGTACAGACCACGGTGGTCGTATTGCCGCGACAATACACCACCGTGGTCTGTATTGTCAAAGGAAGTAGATTATGATTGGTTCAAATTGATGAGATTGTAACATCCTATTGGTTGAATTATTATGAACGAAATTGTCATTATAAAATAAAATATTAGAGGACTACATGTAAAACGAAATTCACAAGTTTCGGAACCGATGAATTAAAACTGCACCGATTTTTACATTGAGGAATCAGTCCTGTTGTACTATTGCTGTTCTGCTTGCGAAATACTTACCAATCCGTCTAACCTACAGCAGGCCCTGCTTGCGAGACACTACAGTAGTCCGCGTATTTCATTATCCTAGTATACAATTCCGCTCCTGATTTTGTAGAAACTTCCGAATTTTCCGAGTTTCCACAAAGAAGGAAACTCCCCCCCCCCGGTTGTAAAGTTTCCAATACAGTTGTCAAAGGAACCCCAATAAGGTAGACTGTTTAGATTCTAAGTTTAAAATTCTCGCCCGGCATTGAAAATTTTTTTTTAAATATTATTTTAGTAGTTATAAAAAATATTAGCTACTGACCAGAAATTGGCATTTATTTTTGTTTGTCCTGTGTGGTAGTTCAAATCTATTTAAATTTTAGTCTATTGAAGAATGCCCCCAATTCACCATTTTCCGAATTTTGATTATTTTATAATTTATTAACAGCATTTAGGTTTATTTCATTAGATACATTTTTCTTTTCAGATTGGTTTTCTACTTCAATATAAAAACCTGTCCTATCAAGTAGTAAGGAGTAGTTAGGAGTAAAGTTACTCGAAAGTAGGACTGGTCTCAAAATAGAGTTTGGGATAAATTAGTGTCGCTGAAGTCTTCAGCTGTAAGCTTTCAACATTGTTAATTATTTACTCCTATTTTAATGATTTTTCAGGATCTCGATTCTCATTTGTTTATTCGGTCGTAATGCATCCCACAACAAAATGTACCGGATAAAATTTAAAGTACCTACTTAAAATTCTGTGTAGGAATAAAAAGAAAAGATTTTTCTAGCACTGGTAATTTTGGATATGTGCCCGGTAGAAATAAAACCTTTTTAATGTGAAAATTGTGTAATTATCGTATAATTAAATCCTCCATCATTTTATTCTATCAGTTTAATTCAAGAGATTTTTAAAATTTTAAAAATTGATTGAAAATTGTTTCATTTGAAAACCGTATTTTTAAAACTAGTGGGGTTAAAATATTTATTTACGTAGAATTGTATTCTCTATACTTTAAGTTATGTTCAATTTACATTTCACATACACTGAAATTGAAATTGCTTTAAAAACTGGTAGAAAGGGGTAAAAAATGATAAATTTAATAGCTTATAGCTAGACATGTTAGGGTTAGAATGTGATTTTGTTCACCTGGAGACGATTTTTGCGTCACATAAAGAGGAAAAAATCTATATCAAAATGTAAAACATAGTTGATTTTTGGGTAAACATCGAAGAAAAAACGTACGTTCTTTAGAGACGTGTAAGTATCTCGGAAACTATAAGGGCTAGAACAACAATTTTAGTATTTGCTCACAAGTTTCTTTAGTTTAATTTTACTTATCTGTCTTTTGGGCGTAGGATGCCTACAAGTTAACGACCAATTCACATTTCAGTGATTTTTTAGAACAGTCTTCGACAAATTGCTCCTGTTTCGCGCCTTAGCCTTATTTCCACTTATTAGAGTTATTGCCACACAAAAGTACATAATAACTTAGACGTATACATTTGTTTTTTGAATATTTTATAATACAGCCCAAGTTAATCACGTGTGACTCTTAAAATCTCTAATAAGATCAAATTTCATTGATGCTGTAACAATCAAACAAATTGTAAGTTGACAGCATTTAACCAAGCTGTGCATACAGCGTCTTGATCACAGCTTCCAAAGGCAACAGGTGCAGTTTAATTTGCTTGACAAATTTCCGAAATTTTGAGAACCAAAAGGAAATAATACGAAGTTAGTGCTTTCTAAAGACGAATAAATTGTGAAACACAAAAGATTCGCCATTCTTTCGGGAACTTGTCACGGGTACCAATTTATTTTGAGTTCAAACGTACGGTAGTGCATAATTAACGTACAACAGTAAGCAAGTTTTGTAAAACGATGTTAAAAAATTTAAGAACTTACATATGATGACATTTAGCACTTTACAATGTCATATTGAAATATTTATGTTATTTTATTTCTAAAAAGACCGGAATAAACCTGTGAAAAGCTGATGTTACAAAATTTAATTGAATTTTATTATTGTTTACTCAACTTGTTACTTTCTTAAAATATAATTTAATAATTATCAAGTAAATAATAATATATACTTATAATTAATAATACAATGCAAATTTTTTATTTCAAGTATTATATCCTTGTTCAAAATATAAAAATAATTAATTTAAGTTGTTGACAATATAATATTTATTTAAAATTTTAAGGTGATGCTAAAACCAAATTTAAAAATTCGGCATTGTGTAAAATTTTATTAACTTTAAGGAACCGCTTTGAAGATTCTCCAAGATATAATTTGCATTCATTGTAGAGACCTTTTAAAGACCCATTTCCATACTTCATACAACTTCAAATTAAACCTCATAATCACCACAGAAATGCCTTAAACTCAAAAGTTGGAAAGCACGCTTCTTATAAGTTTGTCAACATGACCTGCATTCTCGTCATTGTTATGGCTCACAGCACATTTCACATCTTTGTATGAAGGGTTAGCAAACGAGACGATATTTTGTCGTAACCTCAGGTGCTGAGGCTAACCTTTAAGGTCTAGAGAACAGCAAGATCATAAAGTTATTTCATGGCTTAAATTAGTTTACTCCAGAGACTCTTGCGAATCACAAAAAACAAAAAATACTCTCTTCTAACCAAAAAGAACAAATTTTATTATTTTCTTCCTTTCTAGTAGTATTAAAAATAACATAAAATAACAGCAGAACGAAATTTCTATAAATTTTATACTTGCCTTAATTAAAATAACTTCTAAACTCAAAAACAAATTTACTTAAGAATATTAGCAAAAGTTATTACTTTGATGTTTTCTCCCCTCACTTAATTGTGTATACTTATATCGCAAATAGATTAATTAATTTTCAAGTTCCACTAGAAAAGTTAGCAAATTGTTTTAAACATAAAATGACAAAATTTTGTATACGTATATCCTGAAGAACAATCGATACTTCAAGTCAGACACAATTCAAAATAAATTTAATACATTAAACGACCCTTAGTACAATCTCTCGACTAATCAAACTAGAATTCTAATCTGAGTTAACGTTTCTCTAATTCAAAACAACCCTTAACCATACAAATTCCAACGGGATTGATTCAGATATATTCTCGCACAGATAACTTCCTGCTAGAACGATAACTCAAGCGAAATTTGCTAGAACCCTACAACAAAATTAACATAATCACAGTTTTGTAAATTTCACTTTCAGCTAAGCAATTTATTCTTAATTTTATTCCGCCCATTTTAAGAGCAATAAATGAGTGAAAAATGTGGGGATTTTATAATTTTTTGGTAATAACTCGTGCAACCGTGCAACCCTACTGAATTAAATATCATCTATCTTTTTACATACCACTTTCTTAAGCTTAACAATTTTTCACATTTATTATAAGTAACATGAGTAGTTTTTTTACAGACACCGAATTTTCTCGTTTTAAATCCAACATAAATTTATGCTAGAACTACACGGTAAATCCATTTTCTCGACGAACTTTACTTTCACATGATACCTTTTTGTTATCATAATTTTTTTTAAATTTTACACCATTTTTGATTTCTAGTAACCCACTTTTGATGTACTAAACGACTACGTGCAGAATCGATGCTTTAGAATCGTTTATGTTTTATGTAGACTGTACTTACTTAGTGTATTATATTGATCTGTATTGTTCCTTGATGACTTTATCAAAACATTAAGGAACATTTATGTCATACTATTACAATTATTGATAAGCCTATACATTAAAATACTATTAACTAAGAAGCTTAGTATGAAACTCAATGAACTTCAGTATTAGGAATATTTTAAAAAGCAGCTACAATGATTCGAATCTCGAATCAACAAATTTCCTATCGGTTGATGGAAGTGCTAGATCTGAGGTCATTTTGTTCATAAATCTTTGTAATGGTCTGGCGATACCAAGTTAATCGTTTCCTGTTACAATTTATCATGTAATGGATAATCTTGACTATGCGTAGTACTACCGATTCCTATTATTCCCGTATCACAATTGATTACTTGGAGTTTTCTATATTGTCTAACATGTTTTGTGTTGAACTTGATTCTTGTCCTCTCCTACCGCATTTTCGGGTTAGTTACATTTTGGAAATTTTTAGACGTAATGTGTATTATTTTACATACATACTTTATATCCAGCATTGGATAGTTGAAAGTGTCTTTATACATCATTGGCAAAATTAAGACAAAACATGGGGGTGGTGTATTTTAAATTTCAAAATATAGGACACACAGGGCACTTAAATAATCAGTATACTACTTACTAAACGTCTTAAAAAACGGTCAGGCAAATTTTACAAGTTCACAAAGAAATGTGTTTGAGATTTTTGCCTTATTTTGTGTAATTTCATATTTCTTCTTTTTCCGACACGGTAAAACTGCTTTTAAATTGATACATTTATAATAGTATTGGCGACATTCAATGCAGTGCGGCCAAAAGCACTCTTTCCTTGATCTTGTGGGGGCTTGGAGATATTCCCGTTTTTACACTGGTTATTCTGTCTGTATCCGTAGGGAATCACTGAGACAGACAATTTTCACACTGTCAATTCCGAACCAGAAAAGCATGTAAGTCATTTATAATGTTAATTGGGGCTAGCAGGTAGACATTTGGTGAGTGAAGTATCCTACTAGAGATGGTATTCCATGTGAGGCGAACTCTTGAATCTTAGCACGAATAGTTAGTTAACACGCCAACCCTTCGGCCATTTACTCACCTTAATTGTTTAAGTCCGCTATTCATATTTTTTTGTATTATTTTTTGAAAAGTTTCTAGAAAAACGGAATGTAATAAAAGATAGATGATAATATTTCAATGAAATATAGATCTAATTTAAGTATTAATGCTGATGGTCGGTGTCGGTTACAAAATTATTAGTACTCGAGAAGAATCAATAGTTGACAATTTTATTGCAATATCAATGCATATTCTAATAAATATGAAGTTCTTTACCCAAAAAAATATGGTTCTAAAAAAGGTTGAAAATATTGCATTTTTTATTATTGTCTAGAAAACGACAGCAAATTAGTGATCAGCATTTGGAAAACATGAAAAATTTTATGTCTGAAAGTGGTTAACATAGTAATCTTTCATAAAATTTAAACTTTAAAGATGCACCTCGGTTAATGGTTTATTTCCAAATTAAGTTAATGAATCGTCCCTTTAAGCGTATAAAAAACTTTAAAAATAGAAATTACAATCAGCAACTGTAGGCCAATTACTGTCCTTTCGAACTATGCATTTGGATCTTTATTGATGATATAAATTGTCCCTATGTCAAATAACGAACTCAAATTACTTCCGGTTGAGAAATTTGCTTTTGTTGTGTTTTCATTATAACACGTAAATGGCTGCAGGAAACGTAAACTAAGTTATAGAGAAAAATATTACAGATATATAGGGTTGGAAACAAATTGCCAATAAATAAAATAGTAAAAAGAAGTCTTAAATTAATAAACGTTAACTCCCATTTTTAAATTGCATAAAAACCAAATAAATGGAGTGACTTCTCAAAAGAATTTGACCATTACATACTTACATGGTTTTTAACGATTTTATTCCTGTGAAGTATTTAAATTCCAAACCGAAACCAGCAGGTTCGAAATTATTGAAATTCCCAAATGTTCCCAATTTTGTAGCAACCGTCGTTCTACAATAATTGTCGAACAGAATTTAATATTCCATCATATCGTATAATACGTATTAATTGTTAAATTGTATGCGGCGCTGTATTAATATGTGAATAAATCAATGCAGTTTAGGTTTATTGTTCTATTATCTTAAAACAATGGCCCCCTTCAACCATGTTGGACTACGATGAGCTCATCTATTCAAGCTCGTTGAAGAACAAAACACTTTTGTCTGAGTTCTTTAAGAAGTAATTACCGACATATTGGGAAATTTTTAGACCACCGACATATTATTTATAAATTCTTAGTTTGCTGAAAATAGCTTTCATAGCTTAATTAATATTTTGTCACCAAAAAACTGCATATGCGGAAATAATTACGCAGTAAAACCTTCTGGTACAGACGTAAATTTTCTCAAGAATGAACAATGGGTTTCCTCTGCTGTAAAGATTTGTGCACAAAACAGGTAAATTGAATAAACTCACGTTGCTCACAGAAACTTAGCAACAATGCAAAACTTAATTATTCAAAACTTAATGTTAAAATTAAAAACAGTACAATTTTAAAATGCTTTTAGAATAAAACGAAAAAAATTTCATGTTTTCCCAATGGAGAGATGTAGCTATTAATGAAAAATGCAAAAAGTTCTAATATTTACCTAGGCAAACTCTTCAAAACTGAAAAATTTAGTTTTCATAATTTAAAAATGTATTTTGAGTTTTACAAAAACTCGAAAATTTTGTAATTTACGTTTTTAATTAAATACTACCCAGAGTACTTTAATAAACTTAATTAAACGGCAATCGGGTATTATCTTAATTTTCTGGTCTAGTCTACATAAATTCGAAGTTAATCCCAACCCAAACCCTCCAAATTAAATTTCAATGCAATTGGTCCGAAATATATCGACCTTCTTGTACGAGTTTTCTAATATAGGAAACTTTTTGCAGGCAAAGGAAAATTGTATTTGCGTAATTTATTAGCGAAATGATAGCAAAAACTATGCAAATTAAAAGAGTTTCAGCAGGATTTATAAAGCAACAATAAATTCTCTCTCGAGCCTTTGAAAACGTGGAGTCCCAGTGGTCAACCCCATTTATAATAATTTTAGATAATAAAATTATCTAAAGCAGCTGCAGCAGTTACTCGGTTTGTTCATATCTAACTCGAGTCGACTAAAATTGAATTTAAATTAAATTGCTAGGAACTCAAACGAAAGCTCAATAAAGCAAAAATGTTTCTGAACTAAAATGCACAAAATAAACGTTTTCATCGTACAACGACATTATCAACCCGTAATTCATTATTTCATGAATTCAGATTAATCATTTCAACAGGCGATTAATCATCTGATGATGTCATAGTATTACGAAACGTTTATTCGTAAAACTTTGTGCATTTAATGGTGATTTTAAAATACAGATATGGTTGCTAACCGGTTTCACTACATGCACACGGATAAGTTAATCAAGTTCAGTTTTTTCAGTAAATTTTCGGAAAATTGTTTAGAATTCTTTTCTGCTTTCTTCTCCTTCTAGAATACCGTAGTTAAAATTTCGTTAGGAACTGCCTCAATTATTTCATCAAAAAATAAAATCCCTCTTCAACATGAAACTTTTAGGCTGAGTAAACCCAAATTTTATTATATTAAAAATAATTAACCTTGTTTCTCTCGGAACTACATTTCCAACATGTTTTCCTTAATTAGAATTTGCACTAATGAACCTACCTTTCCTTGTACTTGTTGCATGATCTTTCGTTAATTTTAAGTTACCCAAAGAATTTTCACATTTTCAATGTTTGCTCATCAAACTCGAAAACAATATAAGTTTTTTATGTAATTTTCCGAATTTTGAAGTCAAAAAGTTGTGGAATAACTTGAAAGTGGTAAAATTGAAAATTGAGTTACTCAAGATTTTAAAACACCACCCGTTAATTTATTTTAAACATCAAAGTTATTTAACTTTTCAGAATTTATTATGTTAGATGATTAGTACATCATTTTGGGTAGAAACATAAACTGGAATGTAATAAACTGAGCTTAAAAATTGTCAACGGGTGAATATCCTCACGGTCTTGCTGAATTGCTTTTTATCTCCTGAATTACGTTCTTTGGGTATGAAAATATTTGCAGATGGAAAAGAGCTATTCGAAATTGGCTATACCCTATGCCAACCAGACGTAGACATTAATAACAATCTTTCTCATCCAGCCAATATGTAAATACAGACATTGATGCACATATATAATAGACAAATTAACAGTTTTATTGTTGCCTCTTCATATTGAATATTTTTGCATAAACTGGAAATTTTTTATTTTAATTCGAAAATTTCCAGACGTTTCGGAAATGACTAAGGATCACTTACTTACTTGGTTTTACTCTGGGAAGCTTTTAAAATGAATAAAAAATTCGACTTACAATATTTATTCTTCTCCGCTATGGTTATAGTAGGCAGCATGAAGAGAAAAAGCATGGCCGATATAAACATCGGCCAAGGGGGCCCAGGCCCCCTGTTTTCCTTCCGCATAGTCAATTAGTTTGTTATCATGGTTCACATCGGGTCACATCACTAATGATTTCATGTAAAATTACGGTTTGAGTTTCACAATTGTAAAATAATAAAATTTAACCTGCATCACTAAGCACGATCAAGTCGATCCCGAAAGTAAAGAGCAACTGAAGCTCAATCGCACTAGTAACGAACTATACTTGTGATTTTATGTAATTTCGATCAAAATTTGTATAAATATTTTATCGAAAAATGGATAGAACTCGAAGTATGTGTGTTTGTACCGACACGAATCCCAAGTATGATTTTACACGCGCTTTTCGCGCAGGACTGTCGTAAAATCGATGCCTAGTACAGACGTCCCAACGCTCTTACGATGACGCTACTAAGGCTACCTTATAGTAAAATTCAGAAACAATTTCCTGGATGTAAACCTTTCCCCTTTCAATTCTTACGTTCACAAAGAACGATATTGTGCTATAATAAAAACTTCAAAATTTTTCCCAAGTGGAAAACTTATTATAAAACAAACTCTGCATTTGTATTTAAACAAAAGTTTGTAGATTATAACCAAAGTACGCCCTTCAGAAGCATAATTGTGGAAAACAACAGGCAAATAAAGCATTTTGGTCGAAATATACTGAGTGTCCTCCGGCCAAATTGCGTATTTCATGCATGACTAATATTTTGCTTACAAGCTTAGACAAGTAAGATTAAATTTTTAAATTTTAATCAAAAATTTTTTAAAACCTCTAGAAAATTCAGATCATCTTAAGCTACAGCAAAATTAATTACAAAAGGAATTTTTTCATAAAGTAAATAATAAAAGTTGTTGTTTTCTACTTGTACCCTGCTCATTTTCATTATTTTCCTTTTTCAACGGAAGCCCCTGCTAAATGTGGAAGATTAATTTGTTAGTGTCATTACACTCGGATTATTTACTTGCACTCTTTTATTGATTTTTGTTTCGTTCTGATCTAGTAAAAGATAAAAGTAAATGTTCTGGAAACAAGAATAACGCAATTACTCCTACCCTCTTTCTTAGTCATCATAATAACGGTGGTTTATCTTTCAAAAATGTATTTTATAACACGACAAGCAGAATTATGGCAAAATGTCACAATGGAAATGTTTTCAAATTTTAAAAATAATTTAATTTTCGTTTTGTACTTAAAGGATATGTTTTACCTTTGGTTTTACGTTGTAACTCCTTATTTTGAAATAGGGATGGCGCAACCAAAAAATTTATATTAGGAGTTGCGCTCCTAAGACCAAGGGTTAACTTGGACTAACCAAAGGGTTATTTTCTTGAATAAAATTCTTGAAATAATATTATTTCCATGGAAATAACACCTTGGTTAATGATACCTAGAGTCTGAACAACAGGGCTTTAAAGGTGCATTTGATCAAAAATAGCGAAGGCAATTTTAAAATTTGCACTCTTTTATCTTATTACTCGTCTTTACTCGTCATACCTTTTATCGTTTTTTAGCATGGCGATTTTATATTTATCACGTAAAACCTCTTACTAAATAATTACGATAGTTATTTAAAAATTATATTAATGACGAAAAATAAAAGGTAAAACTGTGAATATTCGAAAAAAAGAATTACATACGTAAATGATAAGACTTTAAATTTTGGTAACCATAGAGGTCTCGAATACCTGTGTAAAAACCTCTAAAAGCTTTATTACATCTATAGGTACGCGAGACCAGCTAAGGTGATAATTTATCACAATTAATCTACCATTTGAATTGTTTTTGATTAAATTAATTGATAACAACAAAATCAATGTGGGTTGCCTAACAAAAATACCCACTTAAAAATGATTTAATTTAAAAATATCCCAAAATTGCGTTAACTGTACTTTTCAAATTGAATTACATAACTAAATGAAACGTGACAAACTAAATTATTCATTGCGGCAATTTTACCAAAACTTGTTCTTTCAACAGTTTTCTTTGTCGCGTGTTTCCTTTGTAATGAAAGCAGTTAAATTTAAACCCTACCTTAATATTTCGAGAGTAATTTAAACAAAGAATATTCTGTACAATTTTGAAAATATTAAACTGAATCAGGAATTACGGTCCGTCCTCAAATGGTATCCACCTTGATTGACGTCTGGCAGTCTTCTTATATAAGATTAATTATTGAAATCCCGAAGACATCAAGTCTAATATCTGCTTTTCATCCTTGATAATCTTTGACATATATAATATGTATTCAGAATTATAATTTAATTTGGTTACTTAAACCTTGTATTTTTGCAGTTTTGCATTATTGTGCCCTAAGATACCGAAACGCGTCGCCAATAAGTATATAAATATATTGTGAGAATAATTCTTTTCAAAACGAAACTCTGTACATGTATAGGGTGTTTTTTAGCTGCATGAGATCTTTCAATAGGGATAACTTTTAAATGAAATTTGTCAAACTGACAGTTTTTTGACATTTGTGTTCAGAAAGGTTTGCCATTTAATCATGAATAAATTAACACTTAAACAACGCTACCAAAATGTGGAAATTTATTTTCAAAGTCAGAGTTCCGTTCGCGAAACTTATAGAGCTCTTCGCCCATTTTATGGTCGACATAATCGACTCTCTGAGCAGGCTATTGGTGCGGTGATTGATAAATTTCGTACCACTTCTTCATTGCATGATGTAAGACCACCAACAAGACAAAGAAATGTGCGTACCGAAGTGAGTGAAAGTGTGCAAGAGAACCCAAACATTTCAATTCGCCATCATACTCAACAATTTGGACTTTGTCCGTCCACTACATGGAAAATTTTACATCAAAATCTTGGTTTACATCCTTACAAGATCCAGTTGGTTCAAGAATTGAAGCGTAATGTTCATCGATTGCGTCGTGCGTTCGCAGATTGGGCACACAACCAATTGGAAGTGGATCCATTTTACTACCGTCAAATTTTGTTCAGTGACGAGGCACATTTCTGGTTGAATGGGTATGTGAACAAGCAAAATTGCCGTATATGGACTGAGACCAATCCGGATCATTATCTTGAGACTCCATTGCATCCATTAAAATTGACTATTTGGTGTGGAATACACGCCAACGGCATCATCGGTTCATATTTCTTTCAAAATGAGGAAGGAGCTACCGTTACGGTAAATGGTGTGAGATATCGACACATGCTCAATACATTTTTGTTTCCAGTAATCCAAGAGTTAAACATCCACAACTTATGGTTCCAACAGGATGGTGCTACGTGCCACACAGCCACCGAAACCATCGATTTATTGAAAGGACAATTTGGTGACAACATTATTTCAAGAAATGGTCAATTGGCCTCCAAGATCGTGCGATTTGACGCTTCCAGATTATTTTCTTTGGGTGTATGTTAAATCCATGGTTTATGCTAACAAACCAACAACTTTGGAAGCATTGAAGATCAATATTCAGCAAGCCATTTATGAAATAAAGCCAGAAATATTGGAAAAAGTGGTCAAAAATTGGACTGATCGGATGCGCTTCGTAACGATTAGTCGTGGTGGTCACATGCAGGAAATCATTTTCAAATCATAAATGGCATCAAATTTACTTTCATACAAAAATAATTAAAAAAACATTCCATCAATTTTTTAATGTTTTATTTCAATTTGAAGTTCTCATGCAGCTAAAAAACACCCTATACAACATAATGATAAAAGATAAAACTTAGTCCCCCGATATCAACCCCAAATTAAAAAATGTTTCCCGTTACCATATAAACGTTTTATATATTTTTCAGTAACAATTATCACGTCAAAATCATTTTAAAATGGTGAGATATCATAAAGTTTTAAGCATTTTTCAGGAAGAAATATACAGTGACCACCATTGGGAACGTCTAATGCAAAGACCAGAATTAATAAGTAATAAATGGTTTTTCATCATTAAAATTTCTATAAATTCTATTTTTAGTCGTCGAAGTTTATTCGCAATGGTCTGGACCATGTGTGGCTATGTTACCTCGTCTAAAAACTTTAATGCACCACATAGGAGATGCCAAGTTACATTTTGCTATTGTAGGTAATGCAATGTTTGTTTAGTAAACTAAATAACGTCGATGGTAATTTTTTTAGGCTGATTCAGAAAAATTATCTGTTCTTGAACAATTCCGCCAAAGAAGCGAACCTACTTGGATATTTATGATGGTAAGGATGTTATTTTCAGTTTTGTGAATAAAGTAAGATGGGTTTTAGAATGGTAAGCTGGTGAACGTCCTCTTTGGATGCAATGTTCCCAAATTACTTCGCACTGTTTATGAGCAACTAAAAATTGACATGGAAGTAAAGTTAGGTTTGCGTGAACAAACCGAATTGGATATTAATGATCTACCAAAACCAATAGAAGAAAAAGAAGAAGTACAGGAAGAGATTAAAGAAGTTAAGAAACCCGCTCCTAAGAATCCCAATGAAATTATAGAATATAATTATTGTCCATTTTAAAAGATTGATAATTTTTGTCTAGTCTGTAAAAAATAACCTTTTACACAAAAGATTAAATTGGATTGATAAAATTCTAAATTCATAGTAATTTTTAATAATTTTTTTTATCTAATCAGATTATTTTTTTTTTCCTGCAGGGAAATTATATTAAGTTGTATTTATCTTACACGTTCAATTGTATATTTTAAATTAATGATAATGACGTTCCATTACAAATTAGTCATAAATGATATCTTTCTTTATCTTCAATCTAGCCAAAAGTCTATCATGAACGAGAGACGTAGCACATAGAAACTTGAGTGTAAGTTTCATATCCGATAAGGCCACGACCGTGCCCGAAAATTTATTTCGAAAGACATTATCCCAGATCACAAATAAAGTAAAATGTAATCTACTGATTAGTAGTTCATATAATTAGTAAAATTTTATAGTAATAACTAATCGTATTTGGGCGACTGTTGGGTTAATGTAACCACTCGAAACAAAATTTCTTCAGCTACACACTAAAGAATGGGCTTATATTAGGCTATAGAAACAATAACTTGCGAGAAATTTTGAAAAATAACCAAAATATCGACTTTTGAAAAGAAGGGAAAGTAAATTCATGTAGCCGGTCGAACCCGGGGTCTGCACATGTATCGGGTTACAGTTCCTTGAAATGGAGTGCAATTTTTTCGGTCCGATTTTAATTTTTCTTTGAAATTCGGGTAGGGGGGGGTGTGCTTAGTAGATATTAGTATAAATATTCGCGAAAAAATGGAAAATAAGGCGGTTATTGCCTAAAAAGTGAAAAAATTAAATTTTTTTTGCCTTCCATTTTTAAGGGTGTGCATTCGAAAGGGAGGGTCAGCCATCGTCAAATCCTACTCCTCCGGGGCGCCGCTCCGCTCCGCTCCGCTCTGCACCCCTACGGAGCGGATTTGACTCTGGTTACTAGGCTAAACATACGAGAGGCGCCATCCATCAAGAACACCGGGATCTATGCAACCGGGATGTGAGAGACCCTCGAAATAGCATTAAAAAGTATAGTTGCGGTATGGTGCAGTATACTATTACGTTTAACCCCCTAAAAATCGCGTAAAAACAAAAAATAATCGATGTTACATGTAGGAGCGTCGAGCTGCATCTGCCGGTGCGAAATTTTCTAAGTGTAAGAGTATATCCCAGTGCACGTACCGTCAACAAAATGCGCGCCGGCCGGGCGAAGCTAGTGGCATCGACCGGTTGTGTGGCACGATCATGCTACTTTTTCGTACTTTTCAAAATCGATTATTTCAAAATTTTGATAACAAATTCTTACCTAATATTTTGAGAATTTGTTATATTAACTGTGTTCTTTAGTGTGTAGTAGAAGAAATTTAGTTTCGAGTGGTTACATTAACCGTACAGTAACCCGTATTTGTATTTTAGAATCACCAAATAATTTTACAAATTTAATAAACAGAATTGAATTTGTTAATTGAAATTAACTGGGAACCTCTCGACCCGCTCCGAATACCCCTGCCTTAAACTGAAGTCACAAAAGGGTTTCAAATTTTATTATTTTATTTTTTTATAACCAGTCAGAAAAGCAATTAGCTATCTAAAAGACTTCGGAGACAGTTAACCCAAAAACGTAACATCTGCATTAGATGCTACATAAATAATAAGAATGAAATAAAACCACACATGTCACTTTGCATAAGTTTATAAAAAGCAAAATAAAATCTTAAAATTTTTAGAAAAGTTTCATTCCCTTTTTGGCTTAATAAGAGTAAACTGATTCACTTATCTTACTGTCAATCAGCAATGTTGATGTAACTTGATGACTTAGATTTAAAAAAATTTTAGTATTTTTCTTAATTAAACTTCAAATGCAATTTACTTTTCTGCATTATCATCCCCATTCATCTAAATGCGATTTTGTGCAACAAATCAACCACAAATATTACACAGTGGGACTACAATCAATAGATAAAGTATCAAATTTACTCAAAAAATTGTATTATAAATTTTTGTTTGCATAAATTTGAACAAGGAAAGAAAGTAGTAGAGATATTTCCTTTGGCCATGAAATATAAAGTGCGCGAGGAACTACAAGGGCAAAATACGTAAATTAAATGGCTATTTTAATTTGTTTACTTGCCTAAAAATAATGAACGCTGTTAAATAGCCCTAAAGAAGACTCGTTGTTATTTAAAATACGAAATAATATTACTATCGTTAAAAAGCAAAGCCATTTCTTGTTCTTTGAGGAATTTGCGTGTTCGACGTTGAATCTACAGGGATCATGATGAAAGGAAACACTGCACTTTGGGAAAAATTTAACGCAGGAAAGTCTTATTGAGAAGGAGTGCCGTCAGTTTGACGGCATTAATAATGTTACAATTTTCAAGGATACTATTTTGGAAAAACTTTGGAAATTTGTAAATTCACTGTTATCCTTAAAGTGTTATTTGTCATATTCGTATTAGCCATCTTGTACCAATCATCCTTTTCTCAATAATAATATATTCGCATCCAGTCAATTTCTATCAGTCAAGGAGATTGTTCTTTCAGAATCCAGATTCATTATTTATTATTTAATATATTATACAGTAGCAGTCATGAAAACTGCAACGGAAATTATTTAAATAAAAAAATTTTAATTCAGTCAAGTATGTCATTTAAAATTTGCAGTTTCAATTTTTATAATTAAATTTTGATCACCGCCAGACATTCTTTATGCGTTGTTGTACGAATTCTGATAATACTTTTTTTAATTGGCGATTTTTAATTAAAACTCGCTAATGTATTAATAATTAAACAGCAATAAAGAAATAATATAAAAAAATTTATATAGTATTTCAACAACTTGTTATTGTTCAGAAAAATTATTATGGAATCGATATTATTTACACAAATTTTTTTTTTTTAATACTTTATGGTTCTTCCATTTATATTGATAATTTCAGAAACTGATACTATGAATAAAATTGAATTTTGCATAATTTTGTCAGAAATTTCTTCAGGTTATACCGTTTTCCTCGTTTCTTTCAATTCTTTTGCGAGGTTCCAGCTGTGAGATTTTACTCTCAATGATGGCCCTCAAGTTATTAATCGTATTTAGATCAGGGCTATTACCAAGATACGGGAACGATATAATTCCTTTTTTCTATTTACAATCGGTTATCTAAACAAAATATTGATAACAAGAGGTACCAAATAAATTGTTAGCTCACATCGCAACCCACGCAGTTGAAATGTTTGAAATTGGTGTTCCATTTAAGAATATTTTAGTTCTCGCTGCTTCCTTGTCTAGAAAGGCCATTATTTTATTTGTGTTGAGAGATATGTTAAGATTGTATTTATCTCCTACTGGGAAAAGTTGGTGGCAGGCTTGTTGGAGATCGTCTTCGTTCTCTTGAAAAATTGTAAGGTTGTCACCATAATATAATAGACTTTTAAGGTATTGCTTTTATTGTAATTTTTATAGCCATTGGGATTACTACTATCCACTTTTTCAGAGCGTCGTCAATATACATCTATCTCTCGTTTTACACGGTACTTTTTTTACACGTTTTCGCTTTTACACGGTTTAATAAATTTTTTTATATAATTTTAATAATAAATAATTTTTTTATAAATCTTTTAGATTTTATTTTGTGTTCCTTTGTACTTTATATTTAATTAATAAAAGAATTAATATATTTTTTGCCTTTCAATATTTTTGTTTGATTTATGTACCTTAAAACCTCACCCTCATCGTTGTAGACAGGGAGTCGCCGGCCTTGGAAGCCAAAGCAAACGCAGCGATAGCCACCATAAACACCTGGGCGGGCAGCCGCGGACTTACTCTGGTACCGGAGAAATCCGAGGCAGTCGTAATCCGCGGCAGAAGAAACGCCCCCACTATGAGGCTGCTTTTGGGTGGTTCCCCAATTGCAGTCAAAGACTTCGTCACCATACTGGGGGTAAAGATAGACAAGAACCTGAATTTTGCCGATCACATCCGTACGGCGTGCAACAAGGCGACGGCGATAGTTACTTCGTTCGCTAGACTAATGCCCAACATCGGTGGCCCAAAACCGACGAAGCGAAGGATGTTGGGCACCGTCGCACAGTCCGTGATGTTGTACGCCGCTCCCGTTTGGCAAGAGGCAGTCAACGTCCAGCGTAACCGTAAGAGGCTGCAAGCGGTCCAGCGCAAGATGGCACTTCGAGTAAATTGCGCTTATAGGACCGTGTCCGGCGAAGCCGTGCGAGTCTTGGCCTCCATGCCTCCCATAGAGCTTTTAGCTAGAGAGAGAGCAGACGTACGAGCGGGACCGGACCCCACCATTAAGCAGCGGACGCTCGACGATTGGCAAAGGAGCTGGTCCTCCGGCACGAATGCCGCTTGGACCAGAAAGCTCATTCCGGATCTTCGTCCTTGGGTAGCGAGAAAGCACGGAGAGGTGAACTTTCATATAACACAAGCTCTCACCGCCCACGGATGCTTCCAGGCATATCTCCACAGGTTCAGGCTGACCGAGTCACCTGCCTGTCGTTACTGCGGGGACGAAGATACGGCGGAACACACTCTTTTCGGATGCCTAAGATGGGAGAGGGAGAGAGTAATGATTTCGCTCCGGATGGGCGACACACTAAGCCCGGACAACATGATTGCTTTCATGCTGTCCGGCGAAGACGAATGGCTGGCTGTAGCGGTCTTCATCAGTCAAGTGATGAAGACCAAGGAGGGGGACGGACGAGCTGAGCAAGCCGAAGCTCGAGTCCTCGCCCTACAGTTAAGTCAATGACAGCCTTTTAAAGTTCCCTTGAGAAGTTCCCGCGAGAAGATGCGCGAGAAGTTCCCAAGAGAATTCCCGAAGAATATCGTCATTGATCGGCGGGTCGGGTCGGGTCGAGTAGTGACGGTCGTTCGACGGGGTAGGTTAGTGTCGGTACGACGATAGCGCGTAGACCCTCTGTGGACACAAACTCTCGTGCTAATCCAGAGGGGGACGATCGCGAAAATAGTGCCGTCAAATATAAAGACGAGTGGACTGGCATTTTGCCAGCGACCACAAGTTTTTCAAGATGACCCGGTCGCATCGCGCTCTGTGATTTAATATGATTTGCAGGGTCGCTTGGGGGCTCGGGGTCTCCGGTATGGATGACGGTCGGCTCGGCCTTGACTTTGTCGCCGGAATTTCCGCCTATTAAGTTAATGACGAGTGGACTTTCACCTAACTGACGATCACGGACCACTAGGTGACCCGGTGAGAGGTGTTGGATCGCGGCGAGCGGTGTGTCCGGTTCAATTGAAAAAGTAGAATCAAGTGATAGTGCCTGACCTCCCGGACACAAACTTTCGTGCTAAACCGGGAGGTCATCGGGAGCCTGCATCATCGATGCAGCATGGAAGATCGCAGACGACAGCGGAAGTAATGCCGCGAAGGTAAAACCCGCTGTCGTCGGGGAGGGGGTTTTAGTCAGTTAGAATCTGACACTACCATCCCTGATGGGGTGGTGCCTATGAAGGTTTTCCCCTTCCCTGCAGGAAAAAAAAACAAACAAATTGAAAAAAATTAATAATTAATAAACAACGAAATTATGCGTTTTTGTATACTTTTCGATTTACGCGGTTTTACATCTTATAACCTGTGTTTAGTACGCTTATGCCTCTGTAGTTCCAAAGGTATTTACAATGGTTAATCCATTGGAGGTCTTCTATTGTATTCAAGCGCGTATCAATCTATCCCAGCTATCTCTGTGTGCTTGGCGTATTAACCCTTTTGCAGCAGCCCTTTTATAGTTTTCTTTAGTTTCCAGGGATCCATTTCGAAGAGTCTCCAGACATGCTGCATGTTTTTCTTTTAGTATCTCTTCAATTTCGAATTTCATATTCTGCGATCTTTTTTTCTTCTATTTCTTCTTTGCCTATCCAGTACCTCATAAACGGTCTGTTGAATGTTTTCAATGCCTTTATGTTTTCCCATTAGGAAAAAATGTCTTCCACTCGTGTAATTAGGTCATCACAAATCATAATAAAACCATTGTTATTAGGGTGAACTAGCTGTTGCTATATCGTAGAAATTCTCTAATTATTCTGTCTTTCCCTCTTCAGGTGCATACGCTCTAAATTTGATTTTAATTATTTTTTCATTAATATTAATAAACCTGTTTAGTTTACTTTTCTATTTTCCACGATAACATCCAGAGAATATGCGGCACATTAAGAAAAACATTCCGTAAAATAAGCAATGAAAGAGACTCAGATCAAAATGTATGAAGATATGATAATTCCCATTCTGTTGTATGGTAGCGAAACTTGGGTCCTTAAATAAAGTGACCACTCTCACATTCAGGCTAGTGAGATAAAGTTTCAATAAAGTGTGGCAGGATATGCAAGATTGGATGAAATATTGAATACATCTGAGGGAAAATTTAGAGGTAAACCTATGTTGGGCACAATCGATACCAACTGAGCCAACTGGAAAGCCCACGCGAAAAAAAAATTGAAGAAGATCGTATTGCAAAGACAGCTTAAATGTGTAGTCCAACTGGAAAAAGGGATCCTGGCCTTTCAGCAATATACCCCAAAAGCAATAGCAGTGAATTAAATCCGGAACAGGATATAATGGCCTAATCCTTGACGAGAAGAAGAAGAAATACATTTTTAATCATCTCAAAGCTTATAGCTTTCATAGTGTCCACCAAAATGCAGTTTTCATATTCCTTAACAAATTACCTCCAAATCATTTACCCATCTAGTTTTTCCATTATTCTTTGTAAGCATATTTATATTACTCATCAGTTCTACACGTCTCATGTATAGTAATACCATATTATTTATTATGTAGTGATCAGAGCCCGCCCCACAGATTAAACTTACTTTACTCTAAAAGAATTACTCGTTTTCACTCATTTTCAGTCCAACTTTTGTAAATATAAGTATACTTATAGTAAATATAATTCGTATTTCTTACAATAATTACACCTATGAATTATTTTTATTATTTTTAAGCCGAGTTTCATACTGTTATTATATTCAGTTCTTGTTTTAACGCTAGGCCTTACGTTGCAATGCGGGTCGATAAGACACGAATATACCTGAGGAACCCACGAGGATTGACTTGGCAAATCAAACCTGTGCTACTTATTAGTAAGGTGAGTTGAGAGAACCGTGTTGAAAAAGGGAAAGGAAAAGCGAAGCCGTATAATGAGCACAATGAAGAGGTAGAAGTGAATGTGGGCTTACCTATCCCTTCCAGAAAATCCAGAATCGATTATTGCTAAAAGCCCTTTTCACACTAAAATATGTACATGAGTTATTGATTAAGAACATAATTTTGTTGTATCCTTTTATAGGGGAGAACATTTCATAAACGAATCGACATAGCATTCAGCTTCCTGAAAATCATTTTAATATAAGTATTAGTAAATACCTCATACGTTCCTATAAACGTGCTGTTATTATTGAAGCAATAATATTATCTATGAGGTAATTAACAATTTAGTTAATAATTTGTTATTTCGCTAATAAAATTAACCATTATAAATTATTGTTGTTTATCTTGAATTAATTTGATATCTATTTTTATCCAAGGACTTTCGGTTATATTTTAGATTGGAGAATTTTAGGAATTGTGCTAAAGATAAAGTTGTTTTTATCTCATTTTTTTATTGTTCCAAATTTCTACATTTTTCACACCTAAAGAGCCCTATATTTATATGGTTTCCCGAATAAGTTTTCACCGCATATCCAATAATTAAATGACAAATTAAATTAAAATTTATTTGATCCAACTTTCCAAAACTAAAAACAACTTTACATTAAAAGACTTGGAAATTTTATGCAAATTGTTGTTTTCCTACATATTTTTTTAATTTGCTGATAATTTTACAAAAATATGATTGTTTTACTGTTATATCTGCTTAAATTTAAATTTTATTACAACAATTAAAAATGTAATCAAAATTTCCTTTTTGCATATTAGGAATAACTGTAGTAAAATTTATGTTTTTTTCCAATTTGCCGATAAAACATAAAATTACCCAAAGATAGGAAAAATGAATCGATATAACTAATTTTGAAGTATCAAATAGCACTTTAGATTAATCCGCGCATTCGTTTAAAATTTCAGTCAATTATCAAAGTCTTATCTTTTAGGCATTAATTAGGTTAGATACTAAGGTTGCACTCAGTTTTGTTTTGAAGCCCTTAGAAAATGGCAAATTAATTACAGTTTTAAAATGTTTATGGTATCTAGCGTACGAGGGGCCTATGGTGTCGCATTAGACTAAGATAAATTGTTTTACTTCAAAAGTTTTGAGTGATAAACATGCGGTATTACAAATATGACGGTAGTTTTGAAACAAAAAGAGATTCTAATTTTGGATGGTGGTTAAGTGATATATGTGAGGATGATAATGGTAACAACATTCGACGACAAAATCTCTCTTTACAAAATCCGAAACGGACTATAAAACTGCACGATTCTATTTCCATGTCGCATAAAATCAAAAGCAAGAAAGAAATTGTGATCGACAAGTACGAACCGTTAGTTACTGAACATGTTCCAATAAATGTAGAAAAGTTGCAAATTAGTCTTGAAGGGTGTGTCGAAAATAATGATTCCAAACATATCAACGTGTCGGATGACGGAGTAATACAAAACCTCCAAATCGAAAATGTTAACTATACAAGAGAAAAGTTGTCAAATTTGATTACCACAAACACGTTACGAAGTAGGATGTTGATGTCTCTCATAGATTTCCCGAGATATAAAATTTTAATGTCGAATTTTACTTCGACGGAAGTTTCCATTCAACCTATCGAAGAGCTACGAAATCCGTCCAAATTTTTCAGATGTGATTTAATAAATGAAATCGATAAATTTAGCAAATTCGAAAGCACAAATTGTAATTGCACCAAGAAGTTTAAATCTCTTGAAAGTCTGCAGGAAAATATTAGGAATTTGCAACTTAAAATGCAAGTCATGAAACGAGAGGTGATTTGCATACGCGACGATTTTCAGGTATTTAAAATTCTAATTTAGTAAAATAGATTTTCAGCATTTTTTTTCTATTTTATTTTAGAAACAAGAAAAGAAAATAGTTCTTCTGACTAAGCAATCGAAAATTCTCCTGGTAGATTTACAGGAATCTACTTGCATTAACGATATTTTATATTTATTATTGGAGCAACCCGAAAATGTTAAATCTAAAACCTGGCCGTTTAGAATGATTCCCGAGAACGACAACAAATTAAACTTAATTATTTAATATTTCACGTAAACCGTCCAATACAATGTTTGTTCAATAAAAACGACGGGTTGCCATGATCACAAATTTTAGTTATTTCAGTAATTTTTACCACGGGATGGGAATTTTTTAGGGGTTCTATAAAATTTACTTTTAATGGCCAAGAAGGGACAGGCAGTACAATTACAACAGGATATAACCACCGACGAAGAGTGGGAAAAGTTGATGCAGAAACCTGCCTTAATATGTTAGTATTACCAAATTTACTTCTATCGATTTGTATTAACCTTTCAATATTTCCTTTCTTTGCTGAATTTCAATTACACTTGTTTTAATGAAATTTTCACAAATTGCAATAACTTCAAAATTATTTGGCCATTGTCACGATAAATGTCACAATTTACATTTTTTCAGTAATCGATATTTATTCGGAATGGTGTGGACCGTGTGCCTCCATGTGTGCAACGTTGAAGAAAATAAAGGTGGAACTTGGAGGAGATAATTTAGTATTGGCAATAGTAAAATGTCGAATACCCCTAAAATTCATTACAGATTTATTTGATCGTTTTTAGGCCAAATCTGATACCGTTACTGTGCTGGAACGTTTTAGAACAAAAAGTGAACCGACATGGATGTTTGTAATTGTAATTTGTCTATTCCGACTTTTTATTAAATTTTTAATTAATCAATTTGTAGGATAGTAAAATGGTAAATTTAGTTTTCGGCGCGGACGCTCCAAAATTAACCCAAGAGATAATCTCCCAACTTAAAGTATATCAAAATTTCAAAACTTCCGGTGCTTTACCAGCTACAGCCAGAGAAGTTACGGAATTTTCGGATGAGGAAAGTGAAAGATATGCAGTGATTAAAGCTATCGTAGATGAAAAGATCAGAATTGAAACTGAAAAAAGAGTGCAAGCGATTTACGATAGAAGATTCGAGGTTGGTAGTTTCGTATCTGAAAATTTCAAAAGGAATGGAGTTATTCTCGTTTTCCCCATCGTAAAACTTCAAGTTAAAGATGCATTAAAGGAATTATGGGAACCAGCTGGGTTAGTAATTGCTCAAACAGAACGACCAAAAATAACAGAAGAAATGCTCGAAGAATTGTTATTCTTTGCAGATCAAGAATTTTCAGAACAAGACTTGCGTAACCTATTAAATACAGAAACTCTCGCATATTTAATTAAACCTTATGATAATGATCTCTTTACTGGTGAAATAGAGGACCATGTTCTAAAGTTTATTTACGGAGAATCGAAGTGTCCTCCTGGAAGTGAAGATAGTCCAGCATTTAATTTAATATCGCACGTTCCAATTCCAAAAGAACTACCGCCAGAAGAAGCGAAAAAATCGACTACATCCGATGGCATACCGTCCTTGTCCGCTTTTGCTCTACCATCTAAGTCTAAAAGTATAGTGATGTCAAATACTGAACTAACTTCAAAAACTCAAGTGGGATCAAAAACGGGTTCTATGGGTTCGAAAGGTTTGAAGTCTCAGGAATCGGAGGAAGAAACTATTCCCATCACTGGTTTGTGGGCACCACCAAATTCACTTACAAAAGGTTTAGCCATCAAATTATTATTCCCGAGAGCTTATGAGCCTATTGCTTTACCTGAGCCCGTTCCAATTCCACCTTATGTTGCGATCGCTTTCGATACGTTCAAGAGGAGGGAAGTGTACGAATGTATGGAAGAATATGCTACCGAAATTATGAATTATGGATTCTTTACGACAGATAATCCAGAGACGGCAGAACTAATTTGTAAAACTAAAGATAAATTTGAAAAGCAACGTATTGCACCAGGAGGAACTCAGTAAGTTTCATTAATACAATTTCCAATTCAAGTTTAACTTCAATTATTTTCAGAGCTGGAATGCTTGTTATACAACTGTCGAGAAAAACAAGCGAAGCGCATTGTGCTTTCTCACAACTTGCTCCTACTTTCATGAGTTACAGTACAGTTGAAGGAGAAGAAGAATGCAAGATATTCTTCCCAGAAGGTTACGAGGAAGTTGAAGAAATAATAGAGGAGGTTGTCGAGGATCCTAAGAAAAAGAAGAAGAAGGGTAAGAAAGCTAAACCCAAAGAAATGGCAGAAGGAGAAGAGGAAGTCGAAGGCGAAGGTGAAGAAGAAGCAGTTGAAGAAGGTGAAGGGGAAGGGGAAGAAGAGCAAGAAGGTGAAGAAGAAAGGGGAGATGAAGGCGAGGAATTCGAAGGCGAAGGCGAAGAGGAACAAGATAAAGCTACTTCTCCAATGCCAGAAGAATAACTTTTTAGATTTCTCTCTAAATAAATATTTATTTATATTTTGTAAGGAAATGTATTATTAAAATTATACAAATTTATAATTTAAATACTTCTAAGTACTAAACAAATTGACCACTAGCATCACAAGATTTAACAAATTAAATTATCACAATTAAATCTAATATTAATATTCAGTCAAGTTTTTAAATTAATTATCGTTATATTAGCACAGCCATTATTGAATTGAAACAAAGTTGTGTTAAATTCCTGTAAATTGATTTTTAAAATACAAAACAAATACCAAAATTATAAAATATTATCACAGCTAATGCATTATTTAGGACAATGCTTTAAAATTGTACCTGGTTCATTTCTTCTTGAAATGATTTTTGCTTTATACGGAGATTCCATATAAATGCTAATAGACTTGATAAAAATTTTCAAATATTCCAGCAACATTTTCATGCATTACAAAGCATTGTTATTATTTGTGCCAGAATCCTTAGTAAAATTTGATTTTTGTTTTGTTATTTTATGTCTGAAGTAATTAATAATAATTTAACAAATTGTACAAAAACGAGGTCGAGCCAAAAAAAATTATTTTACAGAAATTAAGTTTTTTATTTGGTTTTCAGCATCAAGATTTTATAAATTTCTCTCATTTTCATTTTCACGATTGGAAAACTGATTGTTGCAATAAAAACCAACCATCTCGTTGTTTTATTGTTTACTTCCAACGTGTATCACACTTCCTAAAAATTAAGGTAAGATTCTCAAATTTTAGAAGGAGGAGGTTGATTTGCGTTCTTGTACAAGTGCAAAAATTCTGTAACCGATAATCTTGCTACTGGGGATGGCGTTGGTGGTGTGCGAGGCACCCAAGATTCATCTTCATTTTCTATTTGTTTAGTATTTATAATCGTCAGTTCTTTTACTTTTTTTAGTTGTTCAAGTGCCTCGGAATAACTGGGCAAACCCGATGCAATGGAATAGCTAGGCAGTGATTCACATTCTGGGATTCCATTTTCTATGGTTACTGCATTTCGATTTTGTAACACTGAAAATAAAAAAAATCGTTAATTAAATAGGTAGGTAGGTACTAATTTAAAGTTAAATTCGACTAACGGTTAAAATTTGAAAAACTTTCTACAAAGAACGTTGTTACAGTAAAATCTGCAATTCTAAACTATGATTGAAAATTCTGTTTGAAGAAGAACAATTTATTTATGTAACGAACTTAAATAGTTTATTTTTAGACAGAATAATTACATAATTAAGTGCGTTAGTAATTCATACAGGTGTCTGCAAACAAAGTTTCATTTACATTAAATGCAAATTTTTTCAAGGTAAGAATTTGAAATTTTGTATGTTGGGTGATTTTAACGGACAAAGGAGCTCTGCGCGTTTTTTATTTGTGATCGTTAATTTAAATGCTCGTTTGAAATCAATTTTAACTACAATAAAAGTTTTATTGGAAAATCATCTTGTAACCGCTGAAGCTAATAAACCGTTGTAATTGGAATTAACGCATGAAGTATTATTTGAAACAACAATAATAATTATTGTATGACATTTTCTTCTTGCAAAAGCAACAAAAACGGAGGTAGCCGATGGCTGATGTTTAAAATGCTTTGTTTGTATGTGCCTGGCTTTTCATTTCATTAAAAAAAAATTTATTTAGGATATTAACTTTTGGTCCCTACTAGACTCGGGGAAAGAGTTCTCTAAACTATAATAAAGCACAATTAAGTTTCCTAAACAAATTCTTTCCTAGAAATAAAATTGAAATTCTGCTAATTTTTAATTCTAGCGTGGACTTCCATATTTGACTAATTTAAAAAATAATAGCCCAACATAATTTTCATCTGATCATAACTGACCTTGCATGTGTATATTGCGCGAGATACTCGATTCGAAATCTTCCTTTCTGGAATCTATCAAAATGTTGATTATTTTGTGATGCAAAATGTGCGAAATTGTGAAGCAAAAATTCCACACATATGGGCGATTAACCTAATTATTTTTCTAGCATGTGTTTACAAGGTAATTTACCTTACAAGTAAACAAAAGTTATTATTTATTGCACCGCCCACGCCATCAAGTGCTATTTATGCGTTTCAGAGCTGATTGCACCAACGTCATTTAATAATTTCACGCTTAATTATTTATGGTGATTTGCAATGGATTTCAAACCATCAGCCGTTTGCTTTTTATAATAGTTGTATCAACACCCTCGCTCACCTAATCAGGTTAACAAATTTTATTATTACAATCAACCGATTATTTTGCTGAGATTATTGAGATACTGAATATTATGTCTTTTTCGACTAATGTATTAAAACATACAAATTATTAGCTTGTGAAAATGTTTACCTAAAAATTAACAATATAAAAAATAAAACCATCAATGGAAGAAAGTAATCTGATGTCGAAATTTTAAGAATGAAGCTGAATTTAATTATATTTACTTAGATTTAAGTTTTAATTTGACTAATTACCATACAATTTTATATATGTACAGTTTCTGGAACTTACATGTACTCATTTGAACTCTTATACCGTTAGGCAAGTGCACATCGGATTTTCAAACGGAACTCATGGGTATATTACACTACGAAAAAATAGTTCAGGATAAACTTATCCATGACAAAAATATTCCGATATCTACAGACAGTAAGGCAGCGCTTTGGCACTCGGGGTTCAAAAGATCAACTCCGGTTTGGGTATTTCAATATATCCAGACAGACACTGAATGAGATATCAACTCTAAACGTTGTTTGCCTTAGTTAGATTATAGGACATCCAGGCAATGAGGGAAACGAAAAGGCAGACCAGCCAGAGAGAATCGAGTAAGTTAGCCTTCCCTATGGCCCTGAACCGATGATCATGCCAACTGTCAGAACCACAGATACTTTCCTAAAACAGCATACTCTAGAACTGCATTCCAGCAGATGGGAAACAAGAACTGAATGTCTAGGATGTAAGAAAGCAGACAAAACGCAAAAAGCATGTGCTTTATCACTGCCCAGCTTTGGGATCAAAGAGAGGTACCATATTGGGAGACTTCTGGCCTGACATATCCAGAATCAGTGGCATGTCTGCAAGGGTACTTGAGATTTTCGTGTGGAAATAGTACAATGGACCCTTTTTAGTGGTCTGGGTGCGTGTGAGGTTTCTGTTCCTTACCCTCACACCTAAAATCCAGAGCTGTTTGGATCGACGATATAATTTGAGTGCCACAATGTTGTTTCTGTTATTGTTTTTTAAATTAATAATCAAGTTATATAATTTTAAAATTTCCATCAGCGATGTTGAGAAAAAATATGTTTAGTAACAGAATATTTTATTATACTGACGCACGTTAACAAGTGGCAATTAACGTTGAGTAGTAGTATAACTATTTATACAAATAAATAAACTAAATTGTTTGTTTTTGTTTGGGTTGGTATAAAAATAAATTTTCTATTGACTTTTTTTTCGTGCGAATTTATATTGGCATGAGAAAAGTGAAGCAGAAGGTTGCTTGTTCAATATAATAAAAATTTATATTACAAGATAATCAATTGTTTGATCGATGCTCGGGTAGCTACTAAAATTTAAATGTTATATCAACATTTAAATGAGCAAAAAGTAAATCTTACCAAATCATCAATAAATAAATTACTTATATAATAAATTTTAAAATGCTATCTTTTTTTGTAATCTCAATTTCAAAATACTGGGACACACATTTTTTCTATTTTAAATTATGAAAGTAAATACAACTTTATAATGCAATTGTGTAAATTAAGTCTAGACTCGCCTTTAAATTTTTACACTTGTATGTGCCGCGATTACTGAATATTTATAAATACCGTTGCGTATATTTTGCAATTACCAATTACAGAAAATAAAATCTCCTTGAAAGAATAGTTCATATAAGCAGTTTATGAACAAAAATTTTAATAATTAATGTTTGTTTGCGCAAGTGGCTGCGGTGCAGGTAGTTAAATAATAAATTAATTTAAACAAAAACCTTAACATATACGTGATTTGTTATTGCAATGACCTGGTTACTTATTAAAATTAGTTAAAATTTAAAAAAATATTAATTAAAAATAATGGCATTGTCTTGTGAAAAAGTATACCTAACTTGGGAAAAATAATTATGAGGTGTGAAAGGGTACAAGGTATAATCGAACAAATATGAATTCACAAATTCGTAGCACCTATTAAGTAGTACCACCCTGTCAGTTTTGTAAAATATATTATGACAAAAATGAGTTTAAAATACATCGAAAATGCCAAATATTTTATGAAATCCTAATGAATATTCATGAAAATGTTACCAAAGTAGGTACTTGACAATAAGCATCAACAATTCAGACAGACAATAGCGAACAAATATGGACAATTTTGTATCGATTATACATATTTACTCATACAATCAACCGCTGTGAAGCTTAACGCGCTGATAGCTTTTAAAGTGGATTATCTGCGAATTCAGCATTAAAAACGAATGCATTTGTTCAAGAGACTGAAAAGTTTCCACAAAAATTATTTTTGCGTTAAAATCGACGTCTATCCAAGTTGAAACAAAAAACTGTTTATCGTTGGTGAATATAAAACCAAGCTTTGGCATTACCATAATCGTAATAATTTATTTTAAAATAAAACTTATTATCAGGACATTTCAAACTTTATGTAGAAATGATTAGTTTCCAATATATTAAAAATTGCGATTATATAGGTACTGAAGAGCCAGAAAAATTCTTTACAGAAAAGAAATGGAAAGATGCTAGCAAAATTTAAAAAAACTTTTAATTAAATTAAAAAAATTGCTTTGTACCTATACAAATTTTAAGAAATGATGATTTATTTTAGGTTCCTCTAAAACTGTTGGTAGCAAAATTAAATAGAAATCGAAAAGATTGAAATTTTTAAGTCCAGGTAACGCAGGAAAAACATTGCTCCAAGCTTGCAAAAAATTCGGCAATGCTGAAATTTGGAAAATATTTGAGTGTTCAGATGAATCTCCGAATAAAAGCCTCCTATTAGGAATTTTAGCCACCCCGACACGGTTTTTCGCCTATAGCTCACTTACTTTTATTACAATACAAAATTATCATTGGAAAGAAGTTGACGGACAAAATATTTTCTAACTGTAAGTTTTAAAACTGTAAATGGGAAAATTTAACACAAATAGAAAAGATTTAAATTTTTAAATCCAGGTAACGAAGGAGAAAAATTGCTTTGAAGTTGCTGAAAATCCGGCAAGGCTGAAATTTGGCAAATATTTGAGTGTTCAAATGAATCCCCTAAAGGCTCATATTAGGGATTTTAGCCACACCGGCACGATTTTTCGCCTATAACTCACTTACTTTTATTATAATACACCATTATCATCAGACAGAAGTTGAAAGGCAAAACATTTTCTACAAAATATAGATTTCTTTCAAAATTTTCTTACAGTCCAGGTAAAGAAGCCGAAACAATGGTAATAATATTAAGTTTTAACTTATTGAGAATATTTCAATTATATCTACTTTTTATAATCCATCAAGTTAATAATTTGATATAAGTCTCAAAAAGTACAAAACAACGTTGTGGTAACTTCATGAAAGTTACATTAACTTGGATTATAAAAATTAAATATAATTTGAAATAATGGTGAGAGCGTGCAAAATTTTCCGGGCAAGCTGAAATTTGAATTTGATAGTAATTCGAATATTATACTAACATTTAAATATTAAAAATCATTTTTTCAATATTTAGAGTTATTTACTATAATAAATTAAAAATAAAATTCAGTCTTTTTCTCGAAAGTCCTTTACTTATAAAATTCGAGATGCGTTTCGAGACCGACTCTCATTAATTTAATTTATCGCAATAATTATTGACAACTCTTACGTTTGTCCACTTTATCGACCGAAGATGAGAATAATATATATAATTATGTAGATTTCTCGAAACGCGTCTCGAATTTTATAATTATTAAAGGACTTGGGAGAAAACCACTGAATTTTATGTTTAATTTAATATTATTTAACTATTTTACTCTGTTAACAATAAATTATTATATTAGTATTTAATGTTTACACTTTATATTATAACATCGATTGGTATTAATTAAATTTCAGTCTTTATTGCATAAACAAAATGTTTCATAATGAGCTTATTATGAATACTCGAATATTCAAATATAATCACCATCCTTAATTTTAGCCCTCCCCCCTGTACACATTTTTTTTTGTCTACAATTCGCTTAATTTCATTTTTACTAAATATTCTCCTCGGACCAAACTGAAAGATCATAAATTCTCTACAAATTTAATGTTTCAAAATATTCCTATATCGTATTATTATTGAAATAATAATTAATCCAAGGCAAAATTCATTTTATTGTAAAATGCAGGCAGTGTGGAAATTTTTATTAACTCATACACTTGGTTTGAGCCAAGATTTAAGAGCGTGATGTAATATTTCTGGACGAAGATTTGAACTTCTGCAATTTTTATGTTTTTCAGCTGAGAGATGATTTTTAATTACGTTTTTGAAGAATTGATTTTAAGTAACCCCATAGAAATTAGTCACATGGTGAAAGACTGGGTTAATTTGGTGTCCATATTTCGAGTCTAAGGAAAGCAATACTTCCATTTCCCTAAAATTTCCAAGTTTTCTCTTTGAAATGTAAGCTGGAAAAGACTCCTAGCAAAACTTCCATTTATTATTGACATACAATGGCTAGAATTTTGAATTAATGGTTTTTAATAGTCGTTTATATAATAATTCGAATTAATTTTGACCCCTTTATCGACAAAAACGGGTTCAGTTGCACCATTGTACGATATTTCCATGAAAATCTTGACACTCATTAGATGAAATTATTTTTCGGTACCGTTCGCAATTTTGGTCCTTTGTTTATGGTAAATATATTGCCCATGACATTGACCATCAACATTGGACATAGAGAAGCAAGCTTTATCGACTGTGATATATTTCGCCATTGATTTTATTTTTAGTCGTTTGTATACATAAGCCTAATGACTGACAACGTCGTTTCTCGATCGTTTTTTCAGATAGGAAGTAGCATAACGGTTTCTCTATCAAGTGCACTACGATTATTTTTTAAGACAGTAGGTATCTCATAACATTTTTACTTGATTGAAATGCATTTCAAGACTCCTCTGTGTCGGAAAATTCTTATTTCTCATCATTCGCTTCGGTTGACTAATTGACTGTTCGTTACGAGTAAATTTTTGACCACTCCTATTTTGTTTGCTGATGATCAATTTATAATCAATTTTTTCGATAGATAGTTAATTTAGTTTTCTAAATTGTAATAACTTGATTTTTTTTTTAATTTTGTTAGTCAAATAAACTAATTCCACTTTCTAAAACTAGTAAAATATTGACCTACTGTTCTTCTGAAACCGTCATGTTTAAATTTTAATAAACCCTGCTTTAAAAAAATTTAGAATAAAAGTTGTCCGCTTATGTTTTCACACTACCTGTGTTGAAATTGCAACCAAATTTTTGAATAATTCTTATTCGAAATAAAACTTTCTTATATTACATTTGCATCATCTGAAGTGAATTTGACATAGCTATCTGTGGAAAAATTTCTTCTTTTTAATTTTAATTTCGTGATAATTTTTCATAAATATTAAATTAAATGAGTTATAAGCGAAAAACCGCGTTGGAGGAACTAAAATCTCTGATTGGGGGAGAAGAGACAGAGGATTTTAGGGTACTTTCCAGGGGGTTTATTAGAACACTAAAATACACGTGTGTTAAATTTTAGCTTGCCAGAATATTTTTCAAGCTCAAAATGCTCCTTTAATTTTATAGTATCGGATTGGCAAGCCTTATGGAAATTTTGAAAACCTCTGTTGTGGTTCTAGAGGTTAATCAACAGATGGCGTCACTAAATTGGAAGTCGAAATAAATTACTTTATCATTGCAATTCTTCGTTTTCGTAGGTTCTCAAGCCAATTATTACGCGTTCCAATTTACTAGAGCAATTTGTTGATAACCTTTTTGAACTCTTCTGGGTGTTTCCAAAACTCATAAAAGGTACCCCTATCTGATACTACATAATTCAAACCTGCATTAGTAGAAAAATATCTAAATTTATTATTAAAAGTAAAAATAAATCTTATTATTACTTCACCCGGAATTAAACCGGACACTCGGTAATCCGGTAGCAGTCAACGCATTGTTTTGTATTGCAAAATATTTTAAATTTAATATTTTCTTCTAATAGTTCTATTTATACTTTTATTTTTGTTATGTTTTGTACTAAAAACTGTTATCAAATTTATTTTTCCGAGTTGAACTTTTTAAAATGATGTAGGTACATGTACTTATTCTTAATTTGGAGTTTTAAATCTTCCAAATGTCATGTTTTCATTCTATTTTTATAAGACTAGGTTTTATTTTAGTTAAATTTTTTGGCAATGCTTTTTGCAAGTTTTTCATTAACTTCTCAAATAGATAAACATCATTAACCTTGCAGGTTGGTCGGCCAATGATATCAGCATCACCTGTTGGTAAGCACTTAAAAATAGTATCAATATAGAATCTTAAATTGATACACAGAATTGAATTGAAAAATGTTAGCCAGGAATAAATAAGATTTCTGCAAATGATAGATAAGATATAATAATAGAAACTGATAATAATTGTATTTTTTAGGATGTTATTGTGGACCCAACGGTTAGCAGGGTACTTGGAAACCAAGATACAAGGGTGTAAAGGGGGGGGGGGCTATTTCTCGAACACCTTTTATTTGCACGACCCTGACGGGCAGTTTAACTTCAAAATACTGGTACC
This sequence comes from Podabrus alpinus, assembly GCA_932274525.1. Taxonomy (NCBI): domain Eukaryota; kingdom Metazoa; phylum Arthropoda; class Insecta; order Coleoptera; family Cantharidae; genus Podabrus; species Podabrus alpinus. Next base: position 6,618,104 of record OW026451.1, read on the forward strand.
TAAGAGTTCATAATTTGAAAGGTCGAATATAAAATTTTTAACCTGGGAAAAGATTTAACTTAATTATATATTGATACAGTCAAATGTAAAGCAAACTTTAGAGGTAAAGGCGATTTAAAAAAGTCCTTGAATACTTATTCTTACAATTAAGTACGTAACCAGCTATAAAAGTAATCAGATTTCGTCGATACAGGTATTGTCAACATCGTTGTTTACGATTAAAAAATCGTAATTAATGTGAAATATTGAATGAAAAACTTGTAAAACAACGTATCGTAAATTAATTATTACTACAATTGTATTAAAAATTATAGCTTTTGTAAGAATCCATATAAAATGGATTACGTTTTTGCAATATCATAATTAAAGGAGTTGCAATTTTTTATATTGCAAAAATTGCAATAATTTTTAAACATTACGTAAAATATAGGTAATAAAAAGTGTGAAACTTCGATAAACCTCTAGGTAATATTTAAATTAACTTACTATGAGTCAGGTGGAATTTATAACGCTTATTGATTATTGAGAAACTTGGATGACGCTCGTGAGACGAATCTATAATATTATAATCGTAAGCGATGATAAAATTCCGACTTCCAAATGAAACGGAAATGCTACTTGCAGAAATCGCCACACCAGAAGAAATCGCTCATAATAAATAATATTCCTTGCTCTTCCGCTATCTTGTCCAAATGGTGATAACTCAAGGAGGAAGCGTAGCGAAACGAAGCGAAAATAATCAAAGGTAGTCCGAAACGGTTCGTTCAGTTTCTAACTCTGTTTTAATCTTTTTTGTATTATAAACCTCACAAAACAAATTAAATTTTAAATCGTGACAAAGATGAAGAGAGGAAGACCTCCAAATTCAACCCACCGAGAAAAGACAATAATATATTTGCTTTACTTTTAAAACAATTATGATTTATGATGTTGCTCTCCACAGTTAAAATTTTAATTGTTAGTTTTGACCTTCGTAATTACAATAATTTAAATGAGCTCATATACGAGTGATGGTGGGTTGTGCAAGGTACAAATTACTAAACTTTATGGATTAAATCTTATGAAATTTGCAATTTAGCGACAAATTGTTTATTAAGTATTTAAACAATAAAAGCGAAATTAATGGATAATTTCTAAATTTTATTAGCGTAAAGTTAATTCTATTGTATTTTCTTTCTTTTATAAAATAATGATGAATTCATTTACGATAATTAAAGTGAGCGAAACGATGATGGAATATATTTTCGCATGGAGCAAGTAAGTACAATTAATGGGATGAGTAAACAAATTATACGAAACACAGAAGAGATGTCAATGGTATGTAATAAATTAAAAGAAAGAGTCATTGCTTTGCATTTGAGTCACGCCAATTTTAGTTAATTAATTATCTAGTATTCACGGGAAGTTAGATTCCTATGCAAAAATTACAAATAAAAATATTTAGGAAATAAAACATCACTTCTCGTCCAAAGGCATTAAATTGTTTAGAAATTAAGTCTGAAAAACTTTATGAACGATGAAATTGTGATGACTCGCTACGCGGTGCGTAAGATAATGAAAAAATAATTGCATTAGAAACCACGAAAGTATTTTATCCAGAAAATTATAATTAAGTAGTAAAGTTGATGACTCGGTTATGGAATGCATCGAGAATAGCTAAGTTCGTGACATGTGAAGCAATTTTTACTAGACACAGATATCCAACAGTTAGAAATACAAAATACGATTGTGAAAGAATCGCTCTGAAAATTGAGTTTGGATATTGATTGCGCCAAAGGAAAATCCACCGTCTGAAGATTTTTAATTTGGATTTTGTAAATATCAAAATAATTGGAATATTATTGAGAAATCATTGTTATCTAAATTGAAAACAAAATTGATGAGAGGAGAAAAGCAATTCTATGGTCGAGTATAAGCCAATTGAGGAGAATAACAGAACTTTTAAGAAATCATAGAGGTGACAGATGATCCTTGTGCAAGATAGTACGAGGAAGATAATCAAACTCCATACTATTTTTGTGCGTCCGTTCGGCCTTAGCAACAAAGAGGCTATGTCACCTCAGGCTTCATTACCCGGAAACCGAAGAAATAGCAATTTTACAAATCAACCATCTACTCAAATTAATCAAGGGCACGGAATTGATGGATTAAACACAGCACGTGGGACGTTATAAGCTTCAGGCTTCAGTGCAGTGGGTCTTTCTTGGAACCACGCCCAGTTATAAAAATAATAAATAACAATAAAGTCCAAAACATAGAAGCAAAACGTTTGGACCATCTTCTGAATATTTGAACAAACCTCAAAACCCTTGTGTGAGGTTAGTTTGTCTACCAACTAATAAGCAGTATCAGTTTCCATTTATTCGACGACTACACAGGAATTTTTAATAACAGGAAGTTATTACATTTCTCGGTCAAAAGTTATACTCGTATACAACAAAGTTTCAAAATTACGGAAATGGTAATGAACTATGCTATAATATCACCGTTATAATGATGCACTAAACTTAGGATGTTAAAATTAATCAAAAAACCAACATTAAAGACCTTAATTGTTAAAATTTTATAACTTCCAAATAAATAAAAAAATATTTTTGTGAACTTGACTCATTTGATCTAAAATTAGAGCAAATTATCAATAAAGACAATAAAGTAACGTAAACAAGTACATTAAAAAAATAAAATTCAACGGAGAATATGGGAAAGGAAATTGACGTAACTAATTTATATTTGAATAAAATTATATTTATGTTTTTATCGTCCATAATTTTTAGAAATTGCGCTTAATTTTTTCACAATTTCCTGCCAATTTGAAAAACCGAACGTAGATAATTATTCTAGTTAAAAGTGTGCTGCATTCTTAAAATGCCAAAATAAGGAAATACAAAAAAATTACATGATTATCCTTGACAAAACACGAGAAGTAGATTATGAGAGGTCAATGAAATTAAATATCACATTAATTAGACAGAAATTTTAAAAAACTTAACAAGCGTGTAATTCGAAAAAAATTGCACCTCTTATTTTGACCTAACGGAGTTCCCTGTAAAACATTTTTTATTTTCCTTTACTGTCGGGATAACCAATTATTGCACTTTTAACCGCAGTAATTTCAAAGTACCGTGGAAATACCGTAATATGCGATCCACGGAAAATCAAATGAAACTGACTCACAACAATAAATGACGTAAAACTCACGTATAGATATGTAGTACATACATAAACACAAAGATGAAATAATTGCTCTATTTTAATATTTGCAAATATGTCACAATAATGAAACACTACAGACTGTTGACCTATTTTAAGAAAATTTTTGAGAGAATAAAAAATAGTGACTTACGATTTATTTTCCATTGTTGAAATTTGTGGTAAAGAAGGCAGGAGCACATGCAACAAACACAGCTGAGAACTATGAGAGTTAAAATAATTCCAACCCAAATATCCGCCAAAAATTGTTCATACTTTGGATCTGCTTCCGATCTTAACACTTCGTCGAATTCTGAAGTGCTAATCATCAAAGAATAATTTTTATTGTCTATGTTAACGGACTCGTACTCGACAGCCGATGGAAAGGAAAATGTTATGCTCTTCTCCATTGAATCAAACATAAAATAACTTAAAACACTTAAAAAGCACTACACCACTTCACAATTTGTTGCAAACAACGCTTTGAGGTTCTGTGTTTGAATGACCGTGAGAATACGCGTGGAAGATAAGTAACCGTGTTGCTTTCACTAGCATTAAAATCTCCCACCTTTGCTGACTGAGATTAGTTCCAACAGATTATGGTTTTTTGGAACTTGGAAATTACGCTAACGACCAAAGGAAAAACAAGATTAATACGAATTTTAAGTCGGATAATTAAAATATTGAATTGTTGGACTTTGCGAAACAAAACCAATCAGCAAAAAGTTTACATTGAATACTGAAAGTGTATCAATGTCATATTCAATAAACCGATTTTATTTCAATGAGAACATATCGAAACGCATATTATACTAATTATATGAGGTCAACTATTTCAACTGTATGATTGAATAATATATTGATTAAAAATATATACAGTGAAATCTCTCATAACGGACACCTCCGATGGGCGGACAACTCCATTAGGCGGACACTATTTGATAGTCCGGAATGAAGTATAGAGAATTCAATGAGACATAATCTCTCTTGAGCGGACTCTCTCTTGGGCGGACGCGGACACAATATTTAAGTACAAAACTTGTAAAATTCTCTCTTAAGCGGACACAAAATTAAAAATGTTGCAACGCTGCACTATTAGCCAGCGCGGCGCGCGGCGACATAAATTCTGGGGACTTCCCCATTGTGTGTGTGTGATTCCCCGCGATCATTAACGAATACATTTTTATGGTTAGATCAAAAAGATTTCAGCTCAGCAAGTATGTATTAAAATACCAAAAAATCGCACAATCAAATTCGAAGTGTGGACTAGTTTCGAACTTATTAGTTCTCATCAGCACAATTTACGAATAGATTGTACGAGCGCATTACGGCTATTTGCCAACCACAAGCAAAGTAAAGTTATAGACTTACAAAATTGCTTGCTTCAGCAGCGCCATCGCGCGGTTTTTGGGAGAGGCCCCAGTATAATATGATGAGATCAAAAAGATTTCAGCTCAGCAAGTATGTATTAAAATACCAAAAAATCGCACAATCAAATTCGAAGTGTGGACTAGTTTCGAACTTATTAGTTCTCATCAGCACAATTTACGAATAGATTGTACGAGCGCAATTCTTTGTAAATTAAATTTTTAAATGTATTTTATCTTACCGTTTTGAATTAAATTTAGTTTATTTACCCTTCCGGATACGAAGTCTTATGCAAGTTTGTGGTTCTTATATGTTAACGTTACTATGAATTGCCATTGGCGTATCAATCGCAGTAGAACATCGCAATATGTATTTTTTCATTTTTCCCATACGCGGACACCTCCCTTAGGCGGACATATTTAATAGTCCCGAAGGTGTCCGCTCAAGAGAGATTTCACTGTACAACAAATTGGACAATGACGATAAAAATTAGATGCAGTTTACAACCAAGTTTTAAGCACGAGTTTATCGTAAAAATGCATGATAGGATTAATTATAGAATTTTTTATCAAAATTAACAGGAAGGAAGGATATGAGGTTTATGTTATCTTCTCTTATTAATATAAACAAACTCACTTAGAATTATTTCTTATGGGAAATGAAAATGAAAGTGGTATACATGAGTGATAATAATTACCGAGATAATTTTATTGCTCCGAGCCGGACAAGCATACGCTAACATGCAATGCCAAATTGAAACTTCATTAAAAATATTACCTTAGCTTTTGTCAATTCAGAAGTTCTCTAACTAACTTATTTACTTACTTAGTATATACCTAGTACAATAAAATTACTTTGCACCTTAACATACAATACAAGGTAAAAAACCGTGTAGAAATCTATGTGTCGACTTAGATTTCTAGTTCAAGACCATACAAGAATTTTCCATTAAATGAATACCCTTTTTTTACCATGAAATATCATACAAATTAATTTTTGTAATTTTGTTTAGATTAAATTTAAACCTTTATTTATCTTAGTCGCTTCATTATACTTGCCTCAAGGGAATCTATTAAATTACATAATGTAATAAAAATAAAATAAATTAATAAAAAAAATATTAACTTGCAGAATATATTAATAGTTTAGTCTTCTTCTCCAATTTGTAATTTCAATTCCTTTGCCGTGGATTTTTTCATCTATACTTTGCTTAATTTTATTTTTAGGAAAAATTATCATAAGACCAGTACCTAGAGCACAAAATTCTCTACAAAATACACACGAAGGGAGATTTTTAAGTTCGCGGAATGAGACAGAAGGAGGCGGCCATTTTTTTCAATGTCCTTTTTCATTTTCAAGTATGGACTTAAAATTGTACCTATACATTCATATCAAAAAGTTTAATCGCAATCAATAAAATGGCAAGTGATTCTGTGAGAATTTTTTAAAATGTTAAAAAATATCGAGTTACACGCGGTTATTAAATTCCGTACAAAATAAGGAAAAAATGTTAAAACCATTGCTAATGAAATGGAGGTAGTTTATGGTGACACTGGCCGTGGTAAAACTATGATTTATAAGTGGTACAAATTATATAAACAAGGCAGAGAGTCACTTGAAGATAGGCCAAGTGACGTATTACTTATGAAATGAGAGAAAACGATCTCCTTAAAGTAAAGGAAGTTGCAAAAATGTTCAGGATATCGGAATCGACAACTTTGAAGATTATAAATGATCATCTGGGTATGTCAAAGGTCAACGCGAGATGGGTGCCTAGAATGCTCACACGCATCAAAAACAATATCGTGTTGAATGTTTTAAGGAGTTTTTTATGCTGTGTGGTGCTGATATGATGATAATTTTCCCTAGAAATAAAATTTTACGAGTTAGATGAAAATCCACGTTAATTTACGAATTGGAGAAGCGGGAAAAGGATTTTAGGGTACTTTTGCGGGGTTCATTAGAAAACCTACAGAGACCCAAAATATTCTTAATTTCAATCAGTGGCAGCTCCTGCGCAGGAGCTCACCTTAAAAATTGATTTTCCCTCCATATAAGTTTACATCGGGTAAAAAAAAAATTTATAGTTCTTTCTATAAAAGATTTATTTATTCCATTTGTAGGCCAGTCCATAAGAGTTTGTAAAAATAACTGTAACTCTGCAACCGTGCAATTAACAAGAAAAAAGTATAAAAAAATTCGATAGACAATTTGATTTTCTGTAATTTCAAGTATTTTGTATTTTGCTGCAAAGTAAACCTAACCGAGATATTCACAAAAATGTATAGAACGCCCTATTTTCGAGCTGTTCTTCCTATATGGTGGTCAAGTCCAGAGTTTCCAAACTGTGCAAAATTAGTATGTGTTCTTGAAAAAACTTGTGGATCTGGGAGTTTCCCAGTTAAACCTAAATTATAAAAAAAACTTTACAACCTTAAGCCCCTCGGTATCAAAAGATCAAGAAAGTACAATTTTAAAACAATTGATAAAGAAGATTGAAACAGAATCAACGAAGAACAAACGCATGTGTACCTGGGGGTATTCCATACCTCCCAGAGCCCCCGGTTTCATATCATGTTTTCATATTATAGTTGAGTGCCTTTTATAACTCGTTTTATGTAAACTACAATTATTCTAGAAACCGGGGGGTTTAGGGAGTATGAAATACCCTCCATTCACACCGACTACATACATATATTCACACCCCCTTATGCCACTAAATACTGAGTGTCAAGAGAAGAAATTTTTAAAACAATGCAAAACAATTGGTACAAAATCAACAAATGATTAAATATGTGTACCTATAGAGGCCATTCCATAACTCCCCCCCCCCCCCCCCGCTTCAAATATTTTTGTACAGAATGCAAAAAATCCTGATTGATCAATTGGTTCCCTAAAAAGCTGCTACAATTTATTTATTTAATTTCTGTTATTGTAAATTAGAGAGACTCGAGTCCAGTTTCACGAACGTTAATTAAGTTTAGCAAGCTCCAAATAAAATTTTTACACAAGGTGATGAACGATGGATTACCAGAACCTCATGAAATAATCCGCTATTGAGTGCAACAAAACTAACGTGAGGTTGAAAATCATTTAAAGCAAAACTGCAACCCACAAACTGTTCGAAGGATATTAATAAATAATAATTTACATGGTAGAACGGCAAGAAATAAGTTCCTCACGGGCAAGAACAATATACGTGATAGAATCGCCTTTGCTCATGACTCATGACCATCACAATAGTCCCAAAACTTTTCGCTAACAAAATAACTCCAGAATTGACAAAAATATTGATGGATTCAATACCTAATTCACTACAGGCAGTACTCCAAGAAAATGGTGTTGCAATCAAATACTAAAATGTGAATTAATTGTTTTATGTATCAAATTTGTTTTATGCGTCATTTAAGTTGTGATGCGATTTTTGCTAAGAATTTTTAATTTGGTTTTTACAGTACTTTTTAACAACGGCGGCTCTTGGGGTAAAATATTGGATAGACTAGCAGGTTGTAAAAAGCTGCAAGAGGGGGAATTTTTTTATAAAGTAATATACAGGATTTTCCACTGACCGATGCAGTAGAAATGAAATTAGATGATTAGAAATTAGATGATAATAGAAATCGCTGTCGCTATCGCTGTCGCTATCGCTGTCGCTATCGCTTTCGCTATCGCTGTCGCTATCGCTGTCGCTATCGCTGTCGCTATCGCTGTCGCTATCGCTGTCGCTATCGCTGTCGCTGTCGCTATCGCTGTCGCTATCGCTATCGCTATCGCTGTCGCTATCGCTGTCGCTATCGCTGTCGCTATCTCTGTCGCTATCTCTGTCGCTATCTCTGTCGCTGTCGCTATCGCTATCGCTGTCGATGTCGATGTCGGTTTGGCAAATCAATAACTTTAACACGCATGGAAGCAAACGACAGTGCACAATTGTATGAACAGATTTTGTCACGAAAATCTTTTCCACGAAAAACTTTTCCATTCCATTCGAAACTTTATACTTCTCTGTATACAGAAAAAAAAAGTGGTGTGTATTTAACGAAATTTGTCGTTAATAGTACTACATTTTGATCCTATGAAACTTTTCGTAAATATTACGACAAGCATTTCGTTAATATTACTGCGTACATTATAATGTACGGTCCTTTTTTTTAGGTGGACCAATTCTCTCCTTTCTCTTTTATTTACAACTTAACTTCACTAACCACATCAAGCCACTGCTATGGTTAAAATAAAAAAAAATTATTTTTTCACATCAAAGTAAAACTAGAAAGTCCATTTTAAATTTAAAACAAATTTTAATTTTATTATAGGTACATACGATGTGTTTACAATGACAATTTCTAGGGTTCTGATTAGGTTTGAATTATGCGGACGGACAGACGGACGGACACGGAGCCAGGTCATAAGGCTTCTTGCTATACTTTGATGATTATTATTTTGATATAATTTAATTTAGTATTAAATTCATTTTTATGATTTTAATGTTTCAACATTTTTTTAATTCGTAAAGAAAAGATTGAATGCACCGAATACGTGACTGTTATCTTAAAGTAATTATTTTGTAAATATAATCTTTATCGTGGTTACATGATTGTAACTTTATATTATTTCTTAACCAACCACCCACAAATTCGTGATACATACATCAATAATGAAAATTATTTCTATTGATAATTTTTGGGAAAAAGAAATTACAAATTTTGTTATGTTTATACTGGATTGTCACGTATCTAACGTAATTGTCTAATAAAAATAATGGAAATGGCCCTGGTCGTTAATAGTGAATAACATTTTAGATAAAAATGTTTTTAAATATTGTTTTTAAACTACTCCTATATGTACTGATTTAATTATTACCTCAGTTTTGCTTACGTAAATCCTTATCCAGTGACGGACGTAGAGTTACTCTATCGGGTTTAATTAGTTGAAACTTTCCTAAAATTTTAAATTTAGTGGAAACACCTACGAAAATCAAATATACATAACAGTAATCTTATCTTCTAATTACAGAATATAACATTTCTATTTATATTCAATTTATTCAATCCAATATCTATTTATAACAGCAGTGGCTTGGTATAATTACTGGTTGAGTTGCAACGTGGAAATTGTGGGTTCGAATCGTTGACTAAACGGAATTCCTTAGCACGATCTTCCAGTGAACATCAACACACTGGATAAATTAAGCTAAAAGTAAAAAAGAAAGAAGAGGATTGATCCACCTCAAAAAATGGATCTTATGAAGGCCTCGTAAATGGGTGATTCCTTACTCAGTCCTCAAAAATTCAGATAATGCAGCTTTGACGATAGTTTCGTTAAAAAGTTATGAATAATATCAATTATTGTATACACATTGTTGAGAGTCATAGTTATTCGGTGTTTGTCGTCGCTCAAGGAAATCGCAACCATGCAATCTTATATATAAAAATGCTTGTATGTGGGTATGTGGGTATGTGTGTGTGTTCCGCATAGACGCCTAAATCCCGTAACTGTGGGCGTTGAAACTTTCGCGAGATCTGGCGACATTCAATAGGAAACTTTTCGTCGTCTTTGATTTTACTAATTCGCCACCATAAGACGGTCATCAGCAGTTAAACGCTTCAGGTCACAGTAGTTGTCATAGTTACGATGCGATTTTGACGCTAAAAGATTAATTCAATGACATTGACATATTATAGTCAGTAGCGGCTCGACAAATAGGGGGCACAACTTTGACATAAGAATGTTAACCTTAAAAATGACAGATGACATATACTCAGTGGCGTTCCAAATATTTTTAAAATTAAATGACTTAACCTTAAAAATGACAGATGACATATACTCAGTGGCGTTCCAAATATTTTTAAAATTAAATGACTTTGACATATTATAGTCAGTAGCGGCTCGACAAATAGGGGGCACAACTTTGACATAAGAATGTTAACCTTAAAAATGACAGATGACATATACTCAGTGGCGTTCCAAATATTTTTAAAATTAAATGACTTTGACATATTATAGTCAGTAGCGGCTCGACAAATAGGGGGCACAACTTTGACATAAGAATGTTAACCTTAAAAATGACAGATGACATATACTCAGTGGCGTTCCAAATATTTTTAAGTCAGTAGCGGCTCGACAAATAGGGGGCACAACTTTGACTAACCTTAAAAATGACATTGACATATTATAGTCAGTAGCGTTGCACAATATTTTTAAAATTATCAAAAATCATTTTGCATATACAGGGTAAAACATAAATAGTGCGCGTTTTAGCAAGACCCTTTTCATAACCTAGAGAGTGACCCTGATAGTGTTGAATAGCCCCCATGGGCCCCCCGATAGTGTCAAAGTGACGGCATTAACTACATAACCTAAAAATCATTTTGCACATACAGATTTAACTTTACATGAAGATGTAACTTTACGTGAAGATTATGTATGTATGTGTGTATGTGTGTATGTATGTGTGTCTGTATGTATGTATGTATGACAGATGACGGATGACAGATGACGGATGACAGCTGACAGATGAGATGACAGATGACGGATGACAGATGACAGATGACGGATGACAGATGACGGATGACAGCTGACAGATGAGATGACAGATGACAGATGACGGATGACAGATGACGGATGACAGATGACGGATGACAGATGAGATGACAGATGACAGATGACGGATGACAGATGACAGATGACGGATGACAGATGACGGATGACATATGACAGATGAGATGACGGATGACAGATGACCGATGAGATGACAGATGAGATGACAGATGACGGATGACAGATGACGGATGACAGATGAAGGCCGAACAACTTTGGCCTTCACGGATCTATTATTGTCCGCCCTGTGAGGCCGAAGGCCGAACAACTTTGGCCTTCACGGATCTATTATGGTCCGGTCTGTGAGGCCGAAGGCCGAACAACTATGGCCTTCACGGATCTATTATGGTCCGGTCTGTGAGGCCGAAGGCCGAACAACTGTGGCCTTCACGGATCTATTATGGTTCGGTCTGTGAGGCCGAAGGCCGAACAACTATGGCCTTCACGGATCTATTATGGTTTCACCCTGTGAGGCCGAAGGCCGAACAACTATGGCCTTCACCGATCTATTATGGTCTTCCCCCTGTGAGGAAGACTTTATATAGGTCGCAGAACTCGCCGGAATTGTGCAAGAAGACGCAAATCCACCTCTTCGTGGAAGATCCACCTCTTTGCGGAAGATTTAACTTTACCTGAAGATTAATTTGTTTTTAATTGGTTTTCTAAAGAAAAACTCGCCGGAATTGTGCAAGAAGACGCAGACCCACCTCTTCGTGGAAGATCCACCTCTTTGCGGAAGATTTAACTTTACCTGAAGATTAATTGAAAAGTGAAAATTGTGTAAAAACTTTGGACGTATGTAGCGCTCTTATTTACGCCAGAAATGGACGGGCAAACCGTTTTTGGGATTAGTTCCATCAAGACAAAAATTGAATTTAACATTGGAAGCATTTAATTACGACAAAAACTACGATTACATGAATCACGAGGATGTAGCAATAGGTGTTATGAACAAACTTTGCTTGCATTGTCGTGTTTCGAAGTTCGCTAAGGAATCACCAGGAATGTGTTGTTCGAACGGCAAAGTTGTTTTGCCACCGCTGCGCTGATTGATCCACCTGAGCCGCTTCTAAGTTATCTTACTGGCACCACTGCAATTTCAAAACACTTCCTGCTAAACATTCACAAGTACAATCATGCTTTCAAATGACTTCATTCGGAGCAACAAACATTTTCTCCAACGTCGGTTACATGCCCACAGTCATTTTAAAGTTGAAATAATAAAAAAATTGTTCATAATGTGTTGGTTCTGTTTACTCTACGTATGTCTAGCGCCGCAGGCGCTAGTGAAACTATAATATTGTTCTATTTTCGCACGATACAACACAAGGGCTAGGACAATACTCAAAGATTCAGCGAGTACAGGTTTTAGCAAGGAGATTGCACGAGCGAAGCGCAGCGGAGTGAGTGTCAATCTCCGCAGCTGAAACCTGTACTCGCTGAATCTTTGAGTATTGTCCGAACCCGCGTTGCTGTTGCGGTGATAATTCCGTGAAGAAACGCCACAACTTAAAAGCACAACATCACATACGAAAATCGACATTTCAAACGCCATTTTTAATGTCGAAAATTGTGAAACAAATTGACCATATCGCATCACAATCATTGCAAAAAAAAAATCAAACAAAAAATTTCGTAAGTACCGAAAAAAATGGAAGCATAATCGCACTAAATTTGTAATATAAAATTCGTTACTATAAAATTCGTTAGAAGTACATTGCTTTAAGTGAACTCGGGTGAGAACTAATGCGTTGAACCGGTTTCCTACATCGCATATGTTGAGTGCGTTAGTCATACACACTACATAAATTATAATATTCGAAGAGGTTTTTTATTACGTATGAATTGTTTTACGCTCCACTACAAATATTCGATATTCTGGTAGGGTATTTGGAATATTTTTTATTTTCGGATATTATTCGACTGTGCATGTGTCGTACCCATTTAACTACAATGTAAAATAACGCACGCTGATTGGTCGAAACGGCAAAATTTGACCCTGAATAGAATTATCAGTTTTATACAAAGAGTTGGCAGCACGCGAGCTTAAGTTTGTTGTGGCGTTTCTCGCTTTCTTACTCAAAGTTCTTGACCATATTATTACCTTCTGGTAATAATATTAACTGCTCATTGTATATTAACAAATAAAATAGAATAAGAAAGATCAAAGATCCTCTTGAATTACTTCAATTATTTCACGAACTGTGTATTTACATAAGGTATAATAATCAACCAAACTTGTTAGGTTGATCGTAAGTTTATTTAAGTACTCATCTATCCAATTATTTCTTACGAGTAATTAAAATTCAATAAATTAAATTTTAAAACAAGCAATAGTTAAGTGTAAACTAAATTGCAAACCGCTGTTTAACTGATAAAACCCATTAAATACAAATAAGTAAGTCAATGTTTCTATAATTGATAGTAGTAATTATGATGTAATTAATTCAAGATAAAATTAGATTTAATTATTTTAATAAACTTAATTTGCATTAGTTACGGTTAATAAAATTTTCATGTAGTTACATGCAACTTCAGAAACAATCTGATATGTAACCTTAAAAGGAGTTGGTGCACTAGGTTTCAACAAAATAGTCAACAAAATATTTAAATAATTTTGTTAATAATAAATTGCTGCTTTTTATAACAAACAAATATCCTTCAGCAATGTTCCCACAAACTCAGTAATTGTTAAAATGATAGTTCCTTATGTAACTCGATGTTTTATTGGTATCAAAAAATAAAATTTTGAGAAAATAAGTTTTTACGCACTATAAACAAATAATAATTATATTTAAAAGACAATGCTTTTCATAATACAACTTGTAAGTGAACTTAGAATAACTTATAAGTTAATTACGAGATAAACAATCGTAATTAAAAAATATCATACCCATCATAAGAGTTTAAATGAAGGCGAAACACGTGTCATGATTTATATACAATTAATAGTTAAATCGTTGTTTACACTTTATTGTAAGTTCACTTAACTTGTTCACTTTATCGGAACAAAGAAACAAACAAATAATTGAAGGGCGTAGTGGAAAAAGTCGATAAATAATTTTTTTTAAATTTTCGATTGAGCACTTGGAATGGTACATAATGAATATTATTCCAGATAACGTTGACAAATTACATATTTTCATGGACAACTGCTGTGGGAAGGAAAAGAGTAGGTAGACTAGATTACAAGAACTCCATCTGTACTTCCCCATACCAGGCCACAGTTTTATGCCCATAGATCGAAATTTTGTAAAACTTGAGACAAAGCGAGTTATCCATGACAAAATTAGGCACCAGTCAGAAATCGTGGATATCGTGAAGGCTTCTGGGATAAATGGGAAAGATAATGTATCAAACCAATTGAATTGGTGTATGTCGAACACCAACTAACAAACAACCTTCAAAATTCTGGGACCTACTATGTCCTTAGGTAGATGTCATGGATCTACTAAAATATCCTAAATGAAAGCACAACGTTCCTTTCCACTCTGAACAGTGCAGTAAATACTGTGGATGAAGATGAAGAAGATACGAATAGGACTACTTTATAGATTTTATATGTATTCACAGCTGGTTTTTCCTCCTATACAAATAATAAATAATCATTATTTTATTAATATAAAAACTAATTACTGAGGCTCAGTGGAAAAAGTCGCTAAGCCATTTAATTTTTTTCGCTTTGGAATTTCATTCAATAAGTTCATATCTATCCATTCCTTATATTGGATTAAAAAGTTCCGAATAAAAAACATTGTTAAACCACTTCTAAAACTGTAAAATCAATTTCTGAATAATTTCCATAAGTTGAAAGGAATGCATGGAATGACTCAGTGATTACCAATTTCAACATCTTCTAACTTCATTTTCATGGTTGGAAATCAACCAATCAAGACTTTTTGAGCGAATAAACTTTTATTTTTATATGAATTACATGTAGTTATACCAGACCGATAAAGAGACTTTGATTCCTTGGCCACTGAATAGTGGGCATTTTGATGCTTATGAAAGCACTTCGCCAATTCTGGAAGATGGCGAAGTGTTACCCTTACTTCCCTGCAAATTCCTGATACTTCTTCAAATGCTAATAATAGTGGAATTGAAAATTACAAAGAAAATTTCAACCCATGAGAAAAATTCATTGTAGTTATGAAAATTTCATATAGATATGAATGAAAAAATCATCATAGTATAATTATGTAACATAAATTCAAGGAAAGTTTTTCATTGCTTGAAATCAATGAACTGTTAATTGGTATTTTTTTCAGTGTAGTTAAATAAACAAACCAAAATTATTTTTGAACATAAGCTTTCAGCTGTGTATACTGTTATCATCAGATGTTTATATTTATTAATTTATTAATTAATTATAAGTAGCCCATTCTGAAAAATTTGGTGCATTTAATCTTTAAGGTACGAACGGAGGATTTTCCAATCGTTGAGTGACTTTATTCCAACAAGTATTTTTAAAGTAACTGTGCGTTTTAATGTCGTTGGCTCCTGTATATCCCAATCGTTTTGTGGGATCTTTCTCTAATAAACGTTTTATTAAGCTTTTTGCGTTAATTGACAAATAGTATTCTGGAAAAAACGAAATTGTACTTCCAATAAATTTTAACAAAACATTTGTGCATTGATGGTGAACAGGATACGTTCCTACTACCATCTTATAAAACAATACCCCTAAGGCGTACCAATCAACCGAAAATCCGTAACCTGTTTTCTCGATAATTTCCGGTGCCATGTAATTTTGTGTGCCATATGTATCATAACATAGTTTGTCTTTCGAAAAGTTTTCTAAACTTAAACCAAAGTCTATTATTTTAATATGGCCAGTATCATCTAATAAAATATTACAAGGTTTTATATCCCTGTGAATGATGCCTTGTGAGTGTAAATACTCTAATGCTACCACTATTTCTTGCATGTAGAATAACGCTGCACTTTCTTTCAGCTTCCCCTCTTTTTTTAAAAGATCACTCAAACTACCGCCACTTAAATATGGTAAAACGAAGTAAGCTCTCCTTTTCCCTTGAAACGAATCAATTAATTCGATCACAAATGGATGTTTAATCCGACTTAAAATATTTTTTTCTACAGTAACGTATTCCATTTCTTTAATAATGACTCTCTTTAGAGCGTATATATTGTTAATATCGTCTCCAGTTTTCTTACGAACTCGATAAATTTTTCCGAAACCGCCTTTTCCTACAACTTTTAAAAATTCAAAATCTTTTAATCCCATTTTTGATATTTCAGGTTTGTTTTTGAATTTCTACAATTTTTGAAACATTTGAGCAGTTTTTTAGTTATATAATAAATTTTGCATGGTATTATCCGATAATCTGGATTATAATAAATATGTTTTTTTCTATTTTAATTGAAGATCACCTGTAGCTGTAAATAAGGAAGTTTATCAAAAGCTGTTGCTTGTAGCTACTTTTATATTTATTTCTAGTAGAAAAGTACTAGAAAATCTGTGTGCGTAAGTCCGTCTTCATAATTTAAATTTGCTTTTAATGCGATTAACGCTTTCTTTGATTTTGTAATAACTTGTCCACCTCTAACTATAATTATTTCCATGAACTGCATTACTGACCTCTACACTCGACTAGTTACAAAAAATATTCTTTATCAAATTATCAAAAGCGGATTCGATTTAGAAGATTTTTCGGAACTCCATTTTCTAGGTAATTTTTGTGTTCCATTGACGTTTTTAGCGTCATATATTATTTAACATAATGAACGTTATTAAAATAATGTTAAAAAAACTTGATCGATAAAATTCAAATACGATATTCAATAAGCCTAATCAAGACAGACAATTCGTTTAAAAAAAATTCAATAAAATTGCTTAGATCATAAAATGTCTGGTTCAGTTTGATTACAATTTGAAATTAATCACCGGAATAATTTATCAAGCATAAAGTTTAGAGATCAAGGAGATATTTCACACTTATTTATAAGAAAATCAAGTTTATTTCATTGACAAACTTTAGCCTTCATAGTAATTCGTAATAAGAAATAAAAACTTGAACGTGAAATTGCTCTCACAAACTTAATCCATTCCAAGTCGATTTAATAGTCGATAGTACGTTTTAAGTACAAGGATATTATTCTGAGCACAACTTGTGGTCAAGAAACTAAAATTTAAAAAATTAAAAAATCACCTAATAGCAGAAAAAAGTAAATTTAAAAAATTATTGGATTTAAATCATTGGATGATAAATATAAGATGTCATCGGTAAAGGCGGAGGCGATCACCAGTATCGATTGAATATCTTGAGAACTGTTTATAGTATAATTAAAAACTGGAAATTACTTTCGTGGAAATTTAATTAGCTACAAAATCGATCTCTTGATATTTTGTCGAAAGAATCATAGTTATTGAGTTAAATTTAAAAATTTAAATTTCGTTGGTTTTAAGTATACGTGTTTGATGGTTCAGTGGGATTGCAGACTTACAGTTCTAAGTCCAATTTTAAGACTTAACTGCATTTTTTACTCAATTTAGTTTCTTTTGCCTATCATTAAATAATTAAAATTTCAAAGCAAGGCTATGCTCCTACCTATTATAGGTATCCGCAAGATTTTTGAAAAAATTTTTAGTCTATTTGAAAAATAAGTGAAGGGTGTGTTTGGTTCGAGAGTCAAATTTTCCGCTCTTTCTTAGAAGTGTTTGCCATAAGTATTGTTACACCACGTTCTGCATCCACGACACCTTTCCAACAGGTAATAAAAGGTTGGCTAGCTCAAAGTCGCGAAGGGGTGGGTTGGTGAAAGGAATGAAAGGGTCGTGTGACGGCACGTCGCAAAGCGTGTGTTTCCTATCGACGACCGGGCAATCCTCGATCGCGATTCTAAAAATTGTCAAAATCGGTGTGAATAATTTACACGGGGGGGAGTTAAGTCAAAATCGATGGGGTTAATATACACGAGGGAGTTTAAATGGGCGCCACGCATACGAAGAAATGAATCTCTTTGAAGGGGACTGGTTATCACACCTTCCAAGCTGGTACGCGACAACTTGATGATCTTACGGCGAACTCTCACTCCGGAAAAACCTCGCTCAATGACCTTACCTTTACAGGAGGCGAACTTTCCGTTGGTGAAAATAGCTAAATAAACATTAACACAACAATAATAATAACACACAAAGTTGGGAAATAATAAAAATGTATTAAATAAAATAATATCAGGGGGGAGTTGACAAAGTTTACACAAGATACTATCAAATTTACATGTCTTGTATAAAAATAAATATGTACAGTTGACGGAACCTTTCCGTGTGGTTTCCGTTGCGAAACTAATACTCGTAAAACAATTACTCTTACAAAAATACAAAAGGTTAATTTGCATGAAAGGGGGGCGTATTGAATACAGCACTCCACCAAAATAAATAGTTACTTAAGCGCAACTTGATAATATTCAAAACTATGATTCATAAAATTGATCATGGAACTTAATCAATGCAATTGATCATCAAAATTCCCAACAACGGGACAAACAAACTTTAGCTACAATACTAAACTTGAAACGTTACGTTAAATTGTTCGGTTACACTCTGAACGCTCGAATGGCGTGTTAAAAGTTACGTTAATAATAGATAATAATATTAAGTTAAATAAAAGGTATACAAAATGGTTGCGATATCGTCTTCCAGGGTTGAACTGAACGTTCATAAACACAACTAATGGTCAATAGGACCAATTAACATCACAATCTTAAAAATATAAAAAGGTTTCTTACTTAATTTGGGTGGTTGATGTTCGACCTCTAGGTAAAGTCGATGACGGGTCCTTCAGGAGTGAGATTTCGTCTTCAGAACGTAGAATGAAGCTGAATGTGATGTCTCAAACCATATCAGAAGGGCAGCGTAATAACCAGCTTCCCAAAAACTCTTCAAATCGGAAGGTGGTGAAATAACAGGGTGGTTCACGCACTGTATTTCGCGATAAAATAGGGGTCTCCGTACGAAATAATTCACTAAGTTAGTTATTCGCGAAGTGACAAATAATTCAAGCCGGCACTGTCTAAGTAAGAAATGTTAATGTGGTGTCCGATAAAAAAAACGATTGGAATGCACACATGGGTTGGAAGTGCAACACCTGTTTTGTACCATTCGATAAAAGCAATGTTACGTACTTGCCTTATGAGCGGCAAGCAATAACTCGACGTGATTAACGTGATAAGCAGATGGTATAAAAAGTCCGATAATTGATTCAATGTTTAGTAACCATAGACGATGTTAATTGTTCGATCACTTATTAAATATTGGCAACAATTGACGATATACTGGTTCGATAAAATATTAATTGTTTAAAAACAATTGACGATATTCTGGTTCGATAAAATATTAATTGTTTAACCACAATTGACGATATTCTGGTTCGATAAAATATTAATTGTTTAACCACAATTGACGATATTCTGGTTCGATAAAATATTAATTGTTTAACCACAATTGACGATATTCTGGTTCGATAAAATATTAATTGTTTATTAACAATTGACGATATTCTGGCCCGATAAAATATTAATTGTTTATTAACAATTGACGATATTAATTGTTCGATAGTACCTGCAGTTGACACACACTAATTTTTAGCACCAATGACTTGTATTTATTTAAAGACCTCTAATAAATGTGAGACCTCGATAGTTAATTCCGCTTTTGGAAGCGCTAAGATACGAAAAAGGTAGTATCAGATTCCAAGTGAATCTCTCCGAATATGCAATTTGCAGCTCAATTTATGCATTCTCCCTACTCTGATTTAGGATTTTTCCCACTTACTGATTGATTTGGATCCTTGTAATTGGGTCCTATAAATTTAGAAAGAAGGGCGACGTGATTTAATTGGACAATACCTAGAGTGTGAGAGCACACTTTCTTCTTTCTCCATGCAAAGTGTATCGAGAAGTTTTGCAGGACACGTGCGAGCAAAACAATTTTTTGCTCGTCTAGTCGGACGAAAAGGGTCTAACTTTTGCACTTTTTGTTGGTTTTTATCGAAGTTTTAAAATTGCGAAATCGCTATGCTTTCCATGTTAAAAATTAACACATGAGTTTGCAAGTCGATGCCTGTCTAAGATAACGATGTCGAATGCATTCGTTCCCATGGTCTTACCATCGCACGTGCCCGTTTTTTGTATCGACGGCCGACGTGGATTTATGGATCGCATAAAAGTTTCTCTCAGTCGTTTGAAAGATTATAGTAAAGTATAGGTATGAGTTGACGTTTAGTTTGCAACGTTAATGAATAGAGAATTTATTGCTGATGGGGTGAATTATGGATTAATGCTACGTCAACATTATTAACACTTCCTCATCTACCGTATGGTTTATTGTACGTGTATTAAAATATTTGATGATACTTTCCTAACTATACAATTCTTAAGATTATTGTGCATTTGCAAAACGTAAATTTATTAGTTGAGCGAATGTTTCAATCTTTTACTATTACAACCCGACCTAAAAATGTTTTCTCAAAGAGTAATTTTCAACGGATCGATTCGAAATTTAAAATATAAGTTTAATAGATCATAAACGCAAAATCTAAGGGTGCGCCCGATGCGCGGAATAAGGTGACACTCCCCTTACGTCAAGAGTTGTTATCCCTAACTACTCTTCAACTGGGACGCGCGCAACCTCAACCGAAACAAAAACTGTCCTACGATAAACCATCAACACTTATAGTGCTGCAACATCTACTCAACTAGTGACTAGACTATACGTATATGCCGGGAAAGAGAGAGAAGGTTCACCTAACCCTAGGCTTAATCAACCCGTGAGTCGTAGTGACTCCTACATGAGAGGGCGGTTCGCGAAATCACGCGATCATTCGCTGGCCGTGGGACCCACAAATGTCTGTGAAGACACCGGACTCTAGATCAAGGTAGACCTGAGCTAAGGTAACACTTCCTTGGCGTACTCATATTTACAAAGCCTTCTCTAAAATGGTTCAGTCGATGGGGACTGTCTGCCTTTTTCAATACGTTGAAAAAGCAGAGTAAAAAAAGACGTGTGCTTGGCTGGATCATATTTACAAAAGCCGTTTGATGCACTTCAGTAGATGGGGACTGTCTGTTTTATCAGTTATCGTTGGTGAAACAGAGAAAAAAAACTTGCGCTTAGCTTGATCAAATTTACAAAGCCGTTTGAGAGATCACTAACCTTCCTCATGACTTCGATCCGGACGAGATGATCGGAAGAGAGAGAAGAGGTAATGATGGGGGGGCGAGAAAAAAAAATTTGAGATGGGGTGACAACCTATGAGGGACAGTCGAGGGAACAAATCCTCGATTCGTCCGGCTTGATCACGGATGTACACGAAAAAAAAATGTGGGGCATAATCGACAATCCAGATCGGGATGGGGTAATAAACTACAAGGGCAGTCGAGGGAACTTGTCCTCGATCCGTCCGTGTTGGACATTGATGTATACAAAAAAAGAAAAGAAACATGGGGCCTAGCCATGAATCGGGTTTCCACTGAATAAAAAAATATTCGTGGGGCATAGTTGACGGTACGGGTCGGGATGGTTTGCTTCCATCAGTGTAGTCGAAGGGAACGTCCTTGAACCACACTGACGTAAACGGGAGCTTTCATTGAATACAAAAAAAAATCGTGGGGCCTAACCGTGGACCTACACAATCTATCGCCTCACAAAAAAAAATGAAGCTAGCACACTAAGGTTGACTCTACCAACGCTAGTGGTGAGTTTTGATGTGCAAAAAAAACATCGTCATTTATTGAGAAGTCCTGCGGTGATCGGCACCGGAGAAAACTTCACTCTAAATGTTGTCTTACACAGGTAGTGTTAGTGCAAGACGGGGACGTTGTACCAGTGGAACGTATCCACTAGGGTACAAGGCCACAAAAGATCATAACATGTAACATAAGGGGGGGGTTTAGAAGTTGAACGACGGCTGGATCAAATTTACAAAGCCGGTCCTATCTAATTCGGTAGGCGGGGGGGGGGGGTTGATCAATCTAAACGGGACTAAGTTATCGTTATACACGAGAAAAAAAAATTTAACAACAAAAAAATATATACGAAAACTGACTGAAATTCGAAATGGTGACAACCGTCCGGGTTGCACCTAAATGTTTGCTCAAAAATATATGAAGTGACTCTACTGTATAAAACTGACGAATGTGAGAAATAATTTTTCTCCAAAAGGTCAAAACGTAACTATGAAATTAACGCATGACTAATGATAACATTGGGTAATCAATTCAATGTAATCCTAGTCTCTACTTGATTCAACTGAGCGATTGACTGGGTGATTAGGCCAATGGTTCGCTAAGCGTACCCTCTAAATCCATAAACAATAATTTCTGAAATGGTTGACTGAAAATTCAAAAAAAATTCGAGATTACAAAATGACATGCCGGAAAATTCAAAAAAACAAACTCGAGATTACAAAAATGACTTGCGAGATAAACAATGAAGCAAAAAGAAAAATGACCCGTTTATACTTTGGGGGCACGTAGTTTTCTGTCGTACGATAGGGACATAACAAATATCTCCCTTAACCTCAATGACTTAAAGCTATCTTAAAAGTACCCAAACTTAACGCTAACTAAACCGATACCTAAAATTAACTAAACCGAAATCTAAACTGAACTTAATGCTACCTAAACCGAAATCTAAACTACTCCTTACATACTAAAAGCGCGAGAGAAAAAAAAAGTTACACAGAAAAAAAAATTCCACGTCCCAAGTCTTAAACAATCTGAAGCCGTTGTGACCGTTGCAAGAGAGGGCGGTTCGCGAAGTCACGGGATCGTTCGCTTGCCGTGAGACCCACAATCACAAACAGAAACGCTGAACTCTAGCTTGGGTTGGACCCGAAAACGTGGTAAAAGTTGGGAGGCGTCAAATTATATGCCTCTGGGATGAACGGATCAAATTTACAAGTTCACCCCTAATGGGTTTGTTCTTCCTTAGACCGGCAGGTGTTATGACCGTGTAGCATAGTTGTAGTCAATCTATTATTCCCTAACAAAAGGTAAATTTCCCAGAGTGTTGCTTCGAGTTATAACCCCTTACTTCTGTACGAAATTCCCTTACTAAGAAGGTTCCTTTGGGGCAGATTTTCATCCGCCAAAAAAAAATGGGACGATAATTCACCGGGGAATGGACTAAGCCCACGAAATTACTTTATAACCCTGGGGTTTGGATCGTCGTCCATATGTGGATCGACGTCCAAAAAAAATGTTTATCTAGCAGTGGAACCATGTCCAGCATGATAATTCGATAGCTCGATGAGAAGTGGGTCACTCTAAACAACTATTAACTATGACAACCTTACTACAAAAAATAAAATTCGGTAAAATTTTCTAAAGGGTATGTTACAAAAAACTTCCCCTAAAGGGTGTGTTGCGACAAATGATTTGTCCGAAATTGGACACAAGTCCAAACAATACAACACGGCATGAGGCAATGTCTAATGCAATTGCATTCTCAGCCCTGATCTTAATTTCTAATCTCAAAAACGAAAACGAAAAAGCTAAAAAAAATCTATTTTAAACGGTACTCGATACCAGGAAAGAACGGTGAGGGATGGTGGGGGCAAGTTAACGTCGTGCGATTGACAAAAAGACATGGTCAGTGTGTATGAAGCGACAGTGACGCACTGACCTCAACCCGAAATGATAACTAGATGTTACCCTACCACTAACTTAAAGAAAAATGTCTCAATGGACTGGGATTCAAAACTCCTTGATTGATTTGATTCACCAAAGAAAACTTTACGTTAAACTTTAAATTCAAAAAAAACTCAAAAATAAACTTTAACTGACGTCAAACTTCAAAAAAACTTTAAAAAACTTTAACTTAAATTCAAAAAAAACTTTCAACTGAATTTGAAAACTTTCAATCTAATTTGAAAAACTATTAATCAAGTTTGAAAAACTTTTGATTAAATTCAAAACAACATTCCATTAATTTCAAAAAAAATTCCCCTCAATTCGAAAAAACTTTTCGTTAAACTGAAAAAAACTTGGCTCCAAAGGCCGATATTAGATTCAAAATGTTTATCTTAATTCACGAAAAAACTTGACGTTAAACTAAAAAAAAATTTAATTTAAGTATCACTATTAAATTTAAAATGTCTACTTTAATTAAAAAAACTTGACGTTAAATTCAAAAAACTTTAATTTAAATGGTAACATGAAATTCAAAATGTTTACTTTAAAAAACTTGAGCTAACAATAACTTAAACTGCTCTAGATCAAACTCAAAATTCGGAAATGCGTCTGCAAATGAAAGTCAAAAAAAACTTTTACTATTCCACTAAATGTGTGCGTAAAATCTCAAAACTACACCCACAAAACTAACTTCGAAGATTGAACCTTGAAACTAAATTCAAAAAAAATTTTAGAAAAACTTTACGTTAAATGTCCATACAAAATTCAAAATATTTAAAAAAATAAATGCGTAACCTAATGAAGTGCGTAAATGCGTAAGTGCGTGACCCGTAGTCAAGCGTAAGAATGCGTACGAAACGCTTTGTGTCTTGTTCGAGACAAATGAAAACAAAACAAAAAAAAAATGCGTAATAAGTGTACGGTGTTACTAGCAGAAAATACGTATGGAAACGAGTGCGTAAATAACATGCGTACTTAAATATACTTGATCTAGATGTGAACATGTGTGCTAGGCACAACAAAAAAAACTTTCTATCGCTATTTGCTAAAGATGGAAAAAAACAAGGTTCGCTATAAACGGTATGCAGTGATAATGCGTAAAGGTGCGTAGAAGACGCAGATCAAAATCTTTCATCGTTAAATGCTGAAGGCTAATAAAAATTTGTTACTAAAATTTCCGATGTGAGGGAGGGTTGCATTGCTAAGGGATGGTGCGTTAGGGTGGTTTTCGTTCTACAGAAAGGGTTGCGAAATACAGGGTAGACTTTCAACGTCCGATATAGACGGTAAGGGTTCACACAAAAAAAAATGGTGAAACGAAAAAACTTTAAACTAAGTTGAGTGACAAGTAAGAGTTTTCAACAAAATTTAAGGGTTGCGATATCATCGCCACGTTAGGGCGGTAAGGGTGTTCGCAGTTTTACGTCATGCACGGGACAATAAGGGTTGTACACGCAAAAACGGCATTATGAACCGATAAAAAAAATGTAGGTTGTTTCGGTCTACAGTCAGCGGTGGTCCGCACCAGACCTGACCTCCTCGATTCAACCTAATAAACATGCAATAAAACAAAGCGAAATGTTATGGCGACATTTCCTTAAAAGTACAAAAAGCAAGGTAAAATGTTATGATGACATTTTCTAATACAACGAGAGAAAAAATTTAACAATAATGACTAAGGACTAAATACATTCGCAACGACACGCACGCACTAAAAAAAATTCATTCATACATTCACACGAAAAACAAACACACACAAAAATCTTAATATTAAAATCGGGGCTTTAATTTCTTTTTTGGGGCATTGTGCCCTGCAAACGTTCTCCCCTGAGTCCTATTCTGTCTTAAATTACAATTAGGACAAGTTTTTGTAGTTTCATCTTTTCTCCCACAACGATAGCAATATATACATTTCTGCGGAACGGTACAACGCAACGCTAAATGTCCTGTGCCACCACAATTCCAACACAAAAGGGTGTTATTATTTGTCTTATTATGAATACGGCTCTTATACCCGAATTCACCATTACTTTGCTCGTCATTACGCGGTCCGCTAAAATTTTCGGACTCGTCCCGGGATAAATTTTCAATTTCTCTTACTGACATATTTTCTTTTGTCAGTATAGAGACGTTTTCGACCTGACCCGAAATTCGTAAGTGAAACTTCACGATCGGGGTTGATATTTCGAAATTTCTATTCGAATTCGCCGCTTCGACGGTACCGCGATCAACAGGGGGTTCTTTTGTAATTTCCTCCACGGTATTGGACCTAAAATCTCTCTCCGTCCGGGAGTCTGCTAATAGTAAGCCATAAGTTGACCTAAATTCCTCCAATTGATCTAAAATCCTAAGTTTGGAGTCTTTATCTTTTATTAATACGGGTTTTGATTTAAATAATCGATTAAAATAATGCGTTAGTTTCGTCTCTATGTTCATTTCTAGATTGGGTTTCTGATCACGCGAAACTTCTAAGCGACCAAGTAACTTTTTAATAATTAACGCGCCTTCTTTTAAAGCTGCTAAATCTTCCGCAAAGGAAAACGGATACCATAATAAAATGTATTTTTCACCCTGTTCCTCTTTCACAAGGGCTGATACTAATTCATCGCGTAATTCTCTTAATGAACCGTGAAAAGGTAAACCTCTAATTTTTAATTCGTATTGGACCTCGTCCTTTCGCAACTTGTCCGGTACAATCCTGAATGCCATTATTAATCGAAATGAATAAATTTAATTAAATACAAAAAAGGATTCGCGGAACACGACTCTACTTTGTTCTCTGAACAACTAATGGTAAACGGAAATACAATATTTGATCTTAAAATCGCGATAAATTTTACTTTTAATTCTAAATAGGGGGGCGTCATGGAATCTCGTTAGTCCATTCATGCGCGTCGGTACTACTTTTAAAATTGAAATCTTAATTCAAAACTTCGTGATTTACAAAATTTGACGTAATGTGCCAAAAGGGCTTTATCGATAGCTACTAAGTTGGGTGCCAAGTTATATTTTAACCTACAAAAATTAATTTGGAATTTACTTGATTTACAAACAAAAAAAAATTCGATACCATAACATGCCAAAAGGGCTTTATCGATAGCACCACGTTGGCCGCGCCAAATTATTATCCTGTTACACCACGTTCTGCATCCACGACACCTTTCCAACAGGTAATAAAAGGTTGGCTAGCTCAAAGTCGCGAAGGGGTGGGTTGGTGAAAGGAATGAAAGGGTCGTGTGACGGCACGTCGCAAAGCGTGTGTTTCCTATCGACGACCGGGCAATCCTCGATCGCGATTCTAAAAATTGTCAAAATCGGTGTGAATAATTTACACGGGGGGGAGTTAAGTCAAAATCGATGGGGTTAATATACACGAGGGAGTTTAAATGGGCGCCACGCATACGAAGAAATGAATCTCTTTGAAGGGGACTGGTTATCACACCTTCCAAGCTGGTACGCGACAACTTGATGATCTTACGGCGAACTCTCACTCCGGAAAAACCTCGCTCAATGACCTTACCTTTACAGGAGGCGAACTTTCCGTTGGTGAAAATAGCTAAATAAACATTAACACAACAATAATAATAACACACAAAGTTGGGAAATAATAAAAATGTATTAAATAAAATAATATCAGGGGGGAGTTGACAAAGTTTACACAAGATACTATCAAATTTACATGTCTTGTATAAAAATAAATATGTACAGTTGACGGAACCTTTCCGTGTGGTTTCCGTTGCGAAACTAATACTCGTAAAACAATTACTCTTACAAAAATACAAAAGGTTAATTTGCATGAAAGGGGGGCGTATTGAATACAGCACTCCACCAAAATAAATAGTTACTTAAGCGCAACTTGATAATATTCAAAACTATGATTCATAAAATTGATCATGGAACTTAATCAATGCAATTGATCATCAAAATTCCCAACAACGGGACAAACAAACTTTAGCTACAATACTAAACTTGAAACGTTACGTTAAATTGTTCGGTTACACTCTGAACGCTCGAATGGCGTGTTAAAAGTTACGTTAATAATAGATAATAATATTAAGTTAAATAAAAGGTATACAAAATGGTTGCGATATCGTCTTCCAGGGTTGAACTGAACGTTCATAAACACAACTAATGGTCAATAGGACCAATTAACATCACAATCTTAAAAATATAAAAAGGTTTCTTACTTAATTTGGGTGGTTGATGTTCGACCTCTAGGTAAAGTCGATGACGGGTCCTTCAGGAGTGAGATTTCGTCTTCAGAACGTAGAATGAAGCTGAATGTGATGTCTCAAACCATATCAGAAGGGCAGCGTAATAACCAGCTTCCCAAAAACTCTTCAAATCGGAAGGTGGTGAAATAACAGGGTGGTTCACGCACTGTATTTCGCGATAAAATAGGGGTCTCCGTACGAAATAATTCACTAAGTTAGTTATTCGCGAAGTGACAAATAATTCAAGCCGGCACTGTCTAAGTAAGAAATGTTAATGTGGTGTCCGATAAAAAAAACGATTGGAATGCACACATGGGTTGGAAGTGCAACACCTGTTTTGTACCATTCGATAAAAGCAATGTTACGTACTTGCCTTATGAGCGGCAAGCAATAACTCGACGTGATTAACGTGATAAGCAGATGGTATAAAAAGTCCGATAATTGATTCAATGTTTAGTAACCATAGACGATGTTAATTGTTCGATCACTTATTAAATATTGGCAACAATTGACGATATACTGGTTCGATAAAATATTAATTGTTTAAAAACAATTGACGATATTCTGGTTCGATAAAATATTAATTGTTTAACCACAATTGACGATATTCTGGTTCGATAAAATATTAATTGTTTAACCACAATTGACGATATTCTGGTTCGATAAAATATTAATTGTTTAACCACAATTGACGATATTCTGGTTCGATAAAATATTAATTGTTTATTAACAATTGACGATATTCTGGCCCGATAAAATATTAATTGTTTATTAACAATTGACGATATTAATTGTTCGATAGTACCTGCAGTTGACACACACTAATTTTTAGCACCAATGACTTGTATTTATTTAAAGACCTCTAATAAATGTGAGACCTCGATAGTTAATTCCGCTTTTGGAAGCGCTAAGATACGAAAAAGGTAGTATCAGATTCCAAGTGAATCTCTCCGAATATGCAATTTGCAGCTCAATTTATGCATTCTCCCTACTCTGATTTAGGATTTTTCCCACTTACTGATTGATTTGGATCCTTGTAATTGGGTCCTATAAATTTAGAAAGAAGGGCGACGTGATTTAATTGGACAATACCTAGAGTGTGAGAGCACACTTTCTTCTTTCTCCATGCAAAGTGTATCGAGAAGTTTTGCAGGACACGTGCGAGCAAAACAATTTTTTGCTCGTCTAGTCGGACGAAAAGGGTCTAACTTTTGCACTTTTTGTTGGTTTTTATCGAAGTTTTAAAATTGCGAAATCGCTATGCTTTCCATGTTAAAAATTAACACATGAGTTTGCAAGTCGATGCCTGTCTAAGATAACGATGTCGAATGCATTCGTTCCCATGGTCTTACCATCGCACGTGCCCGTTTTTTGTATCGACGGCCGACGTGGATTTATGGATCGCATAAAAGTTTCTCTCAGTCGTTTGAAAGATTATAGTAAAGTATAGGTATGAGTTGACGTTTAGTTTGCAACGTTAATGAATAGAGAATTTATTGCTGATGGGGTGAATTATGGATTAATGCTACGTCAACATTATTAACACTTCCTCATCTACCGTATGGTTTATTGTACGTGTATTAAAATATTTGATGATACTTTCCTAACTATACAATTCTTAAGATTATTGTGCATTTGCAAAACGTAAATTTATTAGTTGAGCGAATGTTTCAATCTTTTACTATTACAACCCGACCTAAAAATGTTTTCTCAAAGAGTAATTTTCAACGGATCGATTCGAAATTTAAAATATAAGTTTAATAGATCATAAACGCAAAATCTAAGGGTGCGCCCGATGCGCGGAATAAGGTGACAGTATGTCAAGTCGTATATCACAACTAACATGGGTGCACATACGTCCGTTATTACGCTAGTGTTCAAACATTTACTAGAAGGTCTAAGGTAGATACTGTTAAGTAGGTTAAAGGGGTATCTATTATTTTAGAAAAAATTCTGTAATTAAGGTGTAGGTATGAGAACTAACAATGGTGTTAATTATTAATGATTATATTCAACTGGTTGAGTATAATTTGACCATGGTGTCGCTATTTTTATTTAAACGATATTATATAATTTTTTAATTATAATTTATTATAATACTGGTAGTATTTACCATTAATTATTTTTAAACATTCATTATTAATTTAAACACCACGAGTTTAACTAATAAGATTTCCATCGGTACTTCTTACTTCTGGTACTTGTAAAATCATTCCATTAAATACAATTGGGCAGAGGTGCCATTACATGCAATGTTCCAAAGTTTTTGTACTAAGAATAGAAAACTGGGTTCGCCAGTTGACATTTTGTGTTTTTAAATTTTATTCTTGAGGTTCAGACCTCTCTGGCCTTGGGCATTGCATCTAATCACCTCCTGTTGCATCTACTTATTTCTACCTCTGGCAATAATACTTTTAGAACGTGAGGTGCAGGGGCGGCTTGACATCAATATTTTGGTGTAAAAATTTCCTTATGTACAGCTTGACTTATTTTCGCGGGTAATCATTTCTACCACCCCTAAATTTCTAAACGAATAATTTCACCAATGAGGCATCATCACAAAACATGAAGTACTACCATCCTATAATGGATGATCATGTAAAGAAAACAGTAAATCAAATAATAAAATCCTGGATTATATAGTATATCAAATATTTAAATTTAAAAGATTAAATTATTTATTAAAAATGGGAATAAATAGAAATGAATAATATTATTGGAATGATGTGCCTGGATCATTAAACCTTTCTGATTAATACAAGAATGATTCACACTTTTTTTCCTTGATGACACTGTTTATTCTCCAGCTTTAAAAGTTTAAGAAAGTATTTCCAAACAATGGAAAAACCAAAACTCGCAAAGTTAAAAAAATTAGTTATACTATACAAGTTTTAGTTCTTGAACTTCAAATTTATTGGTAAATTACACTGATGAGATCCTTTTAACTTAACATTTTACAATACCGTAAAAAATACGAGGAGTTACGTAAAAAATAAGATCATTCAGATATCAATCAATAAAAGCTTCATTTCATTTGGAATAAAGCTACTTTACTTCTCTGCAATGCCGAGGTGGATCAATCAAAATTTTAAAATTAACAAGTTAGTAAGAACAATTAGAAGAAAGCAATATTCTGTTGTTACAAGCTTTGTGTCCTGACGCCTTCTGATCATCACCGGTATGGATGATATTTATTTACTATGCTTATTGCTTTAGATAAATGTTATAAGAAACTTTGACATCATATCATACAAGTGATAATGTAATCCTGAAGTTCAATAAAACGGTATACCAAAAATTCTGCATTCGAATCACAAGCGCAGGTAAACACAAATTACTACAAGTAAATGGCTTTTAAAAAATGATTGTTTAAATTAATATTTTTTATTTTATTTTCATATTTACAAACAGCTTAAATTTGCAAAATTTACATTGAAATACAAAGAGATTCAAGACATTACAAGAATTAATTACTGTGCAATATTACTTGTTTTCCACATAAAATAGATATGGAAATTGTAAACAAATAAATAAATACATAATGTTATTATGTAAATCGCTATAAGAAAAATTGAAAACAGAGGTCAAGGTCAAAAATATGATAATTAATGGCAATAGATTAATTTATTATAATATATTAAATAACTTAAATTTTTTAAATTATTTAACCGATTTATTTAATATAAAAATTAATTATTTATATTATTCGGTTCAGAAAGTGGGCATCGGGTTTGAAAAATAGTTTTATGAGAAGTATTTATTTATAAGGGTCAATTAAATAAAGATATGATTCGAAATTTGAACTGAAAGAAACGCAATTTTCAGAACATTTGAACCATAGATTATAAATTTATTGGATACTGATCGCAGAATTACGTATTTTTATTTACTAATGAATTGTTAGTAGGTATCGTACACGACAATCGTCACGTAAATATTTTATGGTTTCCGTCAATTAATATCAGTCGGTTTTCATATCAAGAAATTTTTTGTTCTTTATTTTCTTGTTAACAACACAAAAACTAATAATGTAATTATTGCGATAATGTAGTTTTTGCAACTACGTTATTGATCAAGAATTTATAAAGAAAAAATTTCCTGGGACTAAACAAGAAGGTGATTGGAAATTACGGAATCGAGTATGGAAATTCGATATTTTCTTAGTAGTAATAATTTAAAAATGGGAAAATTAATAGTATAATAAATGCAGTGAAACGAACATTTTTTCGATTAGGAAATTTAAAAAACATTGAAATAGATATTTTTCGAAAAAATAAAGATTACAAGAGATTTATTTCTTGTGGAATTTTATTGCTAATTTTGTAACGATGAATCGAGTTCGGATTGATACCAACATTTTACATGTTATAAAGGTTATTTCAACATTGAGTTGGTTTTTAAATTTTAAATAAAACACATTTTGGATAAAAGTTCTGTATTTCTTTATTGATACGAGAAGAAATCATTAAGTTCGGTTAAAATTGTGTAAGGAATCAATATTTTTAATGAAATACATTTTATTTTTCAATTGTAATCTCGATATAATCACTTGGTACTTCTTTGAATAAATTGTTCTAAACCACCGGAAAAAAAAATTATTTCGAAAAATTGCTTTCATCAATATTAAATTTCGTCCCTCGTAATTCTTTCTTTAAATTTAGGAATAGAAAGTAATCGCTAGGGGCTAGGTCTGGACTGTAAGGTGGGTGATTTATTTATTCGAAGCCACATTTTTTAATAGCAGCCTGTGAAATTTTCGACTTGTGAACTGGTGCATTGTCGTGGAGAAGTAAAGAATTTTGTTTCTCTGCGCCCTTTCTTTTCTCTTGGATAGTTTCCTTTAAGTTCTTGTCACCTTATTACGCGCATCGGGCGCACCCTTAGATTTTGCGTTTATGATCTATTAAACTTATATTTTAAATTTCGAATCGATCCGTTGAAAATTACTCTTTGAGAAAACATTTTTAGGTCGGGTTGTAAAAATAAAAGATTGAAACATTCGCTCAACTAATAAATTTACGTTTTGCAAATGCACAATAATCTTAAGAATTGTATAGTTAGGAAAGTATCATCAAATATTTTAATACACGTACAATAAACCATACGGTAGATGAGGAAGTGTTAATAATGTTGACGTAGCATTAATCCATAATTCACCTCATCAGCAATAAATTCTCTATTCATTAACGTTGCAAACTAAACGTCAACTCATACCTATACTTTACTATAATCTTTCAAACGACTGAGAGAAACTTTTATGCGATCCAGAAATCCACGTCGGCCGTCGATACAAAAAACGGGCACGTGCGATGGTAAGACCATGGGAACGAATGCATTCGACATCGTTATCTTAGACAGGCATCGACTTGCAAACTCATGTGTTAATTTTTAACATGGAAAGCATAGCGATTTCGCAATTTTAAAACTTCGATAAAAACCAACAAAAAGTGCAAAAGTTAGACCCTTTTCGTCCGACCAGACGAGCAAAAAATTGTTTTGCTCGCACGTGTCCTGCAAAACTTCTCGATACACTTTGCATGGAGAAAGAAGAAAGTGTGCTCTCACACTCTAGGTATTGTCCAATTAAATCACGTCTCCCTTCTTTCTAAATTTATAGGACCCAATTACAAGGATCCAAATCAATCAGTAAGTGGGAAAAATCCTAAATCAGAGTAGGGAAAATGCATAAATTGAGCTACAAATTGCATATTCAGAGAGATTCACTTGGAATCTGATACTACCTTTTTCGTATCTTAGCGCTTCCAAAAGCGGAATTAACTATCGAGGTCTCACATTTATTAGAGATCTTTAAATAAATACAAGTCATTTGTGCTAAAAATTAGTGTGTGTCAACTGCAGGTACTATCGAACAATTTATATCGTCAATTGTTATTTAAACAATTAATATTTTATCGAACCAGAATATCGTCAATTGTTATTAAACAATTAATATTTTATCAAACCAGAATATCGTCAATTGTTATTAATCAATTAATATTTTATCGAACCAGAATATCGTCAATTGTTGCTAAACCTTCAATAGTTTATCGAACATTAATATCGTCAATTGTTGCTAATATTTAATAAGTGATCGAACAATTAATATCGTCTATTGTTACTAAACATTGAATCAATTATCGGACTTTTTATACCATCTGCTTATCACGTTAATCACGTCGAGTTATTGCTTGCCGCTCATAAGGCAAGTACGTAGCATTGCTTTTATCGAATGGTACAAAACAGGTGTTGCACTTCCAACCCATGTGTGCATTCCAATCGTTCTTTTTTTTATCGGACACCACATTAACATTTCTTACTTAGACAGTGCCGGCTTGAATTATTTGTCACTTCGCGAATAACTAACATAGTGAATTATTTCGTACGGAGACCCCTATTTTATCGTGAAGTACAGTGCGTGAACCACCCTGTTATTTCACCACCTTCCGATTTGAAGAGTTTTTGGGAAGCTGGTTATTACGCTGCCCTTCTGATATGGTTTGAGACATCACATTCAGCTTCATTCTACGTTCTGAAGACGAAATCTCACTCCTGAAGGACCCGTCATCGACTTTACCTAGAGGTCGAACATCAACCACCCAAATTAAGTAAGAAACCTTTTTATATTTTTAAGATTGTGATGTTAATTGGTCCTATTGACCATTAGTTGTGTTTATGAACGTTCAGTTCAACCCTGGAAGACGATATCGCAACCATTTTGTATACCTTTTATTTAACTTAATATTATTATCTATTATTAACGTAACTTTTAACACGCCATTCGAGCGTTCAGAATGTAACCAAACAATTTAACGTAACGTTTCAAGTTTAGTATTGTAGCTAAAGTTTGTTTGTCCCGTTGTTGGGAATTTTGATGATCAATTGCATTGATTAAGTTCCATGATCAATTTTATGAATCATAGTTTTGAATATTATCAAGTTACGCTTAAGTAACTATTTATTTTGGTGGAGTGCTGTATTCAATACGCCCCCCTTTCATGCAAATTAACCTTTTGTATTTTTGTAAGAGTAATTGTTTTACGAGTATTAGTTTCGCAACGGAAACCACACGGAAAGGTTCCGTCAACTGTACATATTTATTTTTATACAAGACATGTAAATGTGATAGTATCTTGTGTAAACCTTGTCAACTCCCCCCTGATATTATTTTATTTAATACATTTTTATTATTTCCCAACTTTGTGTGTTATTATTATTGTTGTGTTAATGTTTATTTAGCTATTTTCACCAACGGAAAGTTCGCCTCCTGTAAAGGTAAGGTCATTGAGCGAGGTTTTTCCGGAGTGAGAGTTCGCCGTAAGATCATCAAGTTGTCGCGTACCAGCTTGGAAGGTGTGATAACCAGTCCCCTTCAAAGAGATTCATTTCTTCGTATGCGTGGCGCCCATTTAAACTCCCGCGTGTATATTAACCCCACCGATTTTGACTTAACTTCCCCCCCGTGTAAATTATTCACACCGATTTTGACAATTTTTAGAATCGCGATCGAGGATTGCCCGGTCGTCGATAGGAAACACACGCTTTGCGACGTGCCGTCACACGACCCTTTCGTTCCATTCACCAACCCACCCCTTCGCGACTTTGAGCTAGCCAACCTTTTATTACCTGTTGGAAAGGTGTCGTGGATGCAGAACGTGGTGTAACAGGATAATAATTTGGCGCGGCCAACGTGGTGCTATCGATAAAGCCCTTTTGGCATGTTATGGTATCGAATTTTTTTTTGTTTATAAAACAAGTAAATTCCAAATTAATTTTTGTAGGTTTAAAAAATAATTTAGCGTCCAACTAGGCGGCTGTCAAGAAAGCCCTTTTGGCACATTATATCGAATTTTTGTTAGTTAATCAAGTAAAATAGTACCGACGCGCATGAATGGACTAACGAGATTCCATAACGCCCCCCTATTTAAATTTAAAAGTGAAAATTATCGCGATTTTAAGATCAAATATTGTATTTCCGTTTACCATTAGTTGTTCAGAGAACAAAGAAGAGTCGTGTTCCGCGAATCCTTTTTTGTATTTAATTAAATTTATTCATTTCGATTAATAATGGCATTCAGGATTGTACCGGACAAGTTGCGAAAGGACGAGGTCCAATACGAATTAAAGATTAGAGGTTTACCTTTTCACGGTTCGGTAAAAGAATTACGTGATGAATTAGTAATAGCCCTTGATAAAGAAGAAGAAGGCGAAAGTTACGCTTTAGCGTGGTATCCGTTTACCTTTGCAGAAGATTTGGTGGCATTAAGAGCCGGCTTATTGATTCTTCATAGACTACTTGGTCGCTTGGAAGTTTCACGAGACCAAGAACCTAACGTAGAGATCGAGGTAGAAACGAAGTTAGCACATTACTTTAATAGATTATCCCGATCAAAACCCTTTTTAGTAAAAGATAAAAATTCAAAACGAACAGTTATGGACGAATTAGAAGAATGTAGATCCGCGTACCGCTTATTTGTAGCAAATTCTCGAACGGAGCGAGACTCATTATCGAATATCGTGGCCGAAATTAGTCGAGAGACCCCAGTAGAACCAGAAGTAATCGTAACTTCAAACCCAGTTTCATTAAATATTAACCCCCCTCCGGTTGAGGTAGGGCAGAAAAGCTATTGTACGAAATCAACACCTGTTGTCAAGTGGCGATTAAAGTTTTCCGGTGAAGCAAAAAGTATTTCGATCACTGCATTTTTAGAAAGAGTCAATGAATTAATTGTTGCTAGACGTGTAAATTTAAGTCAACTCTTCGAAGAGGCGATTGACCTGTTCGAGGGTAAAGCATTATTGTGGTTTCGCGCAAATAGAGATAAGGCATCTACTTGGTCAGAATTAGTAGTATTATTAAATGCACAATTTCGACCAGCTGACTATGACGTCAGATTACTTGAGGAAATTACACGTAGAACTCAAGGGAACGAGGAAAATTTGGCAATGTATGTAGCAATGTTAAAAACGATGTTTGCTCGTTTAGTCATCCCATTATCGGAAGAAAGACAATTAAGTATCGCATTACGAAACTTAAACCCATTTTATATTGCACAGTTAGGTTTTACCGAAATTACGTCTTTTGACAGGCTCATTGAATTGGGGCGCATTCTCGAAGCGCGTAGGTTGACCATTTCCAATTACGCACCGCCGTCAAAGAGGAAAAACGACTTAGAACCAGATGTAGCTTATACCCATTTGAGTGTACCGACTCAAGAAAATGATCGCGCACCGCGTGCCGAATCAACGTTTTTTAATAAATCACGATATAATAAACGATCTGTAAATAAACCGACTTTTAAAAGTCGCAATAGCGCTGTCGAAGTTTTTAGTAAAACTTCAAGTAATAATTCTTGTTGGAATTGTGGTGGCACAGGACATTTAGCGTCGCGTTGTACCGTTCCGCAGAAACAAATATATTGCTATCGCTGTGGGAGAAAAGGTGAAACAACAAAAACCTGCCCCCACTGTAACCCCAGTCAGAGTAGAAGGAGTTCGGAAAACTCTTCCGGGACTCATTAGGACGTGGTCACCTAGTGAACTCCCGCAAGTTTGTAAATTCGACCCATTTTCATAAGGTGTTAGCTAAACGTAAAGATAAAATTAAAACTATATTAGATTATGTATTAGAGGATTCAAGACATGATAATCGTCCCCATGTAAGAGTCAATGTTCTCGGTTGTGAAATTTTAGCCCTCCTGGACTCAGGAGCGACCAACACGATTTTAGGTGAGGAAGGTTGGAATATTTTACAATCTACTGGTGTAAAAATTCAACTTGACTCCACGTTACGACCAAAGTGTACCGTAGCAGACGGTGAAATTATAAACAGTATCGGGATAGCTCAATTACCCATTAGATTGCAGCATCGTGTCGCCCATATTTCAGTCATTGTGGTACCAAAGTTTTCACACGCACTTATTTTAGGTGTAGATTTTTGGGAATCCATCGGTTTCGTCCCTGATTTGAAAAACAAATCGTGGTATTTCGGGAAACCCCAAGTTACATCTGTAATTACCGACAAGAAAACACCCTTAGGAAATCTTTTCAATTTATCAGTTGAGGAACGTCAGCGTTTAGATAAGGTCATTGACCTACATTTTCGGACTAAGGTCAAAGAACTCGGTTGTACTGACCTAGTGCAACATGTTATTAAAACCGACTCAATGCCGATTAAACAGCGTTATTATCCGGTTAACCCTAGTGTACAAGCACATATCGATAAAGAATTAGATCATATGCTTAAGTTAGGTGTAATAGAACGATCATCTAGTGGTTGGTCAAACCCCATTTTGTTAGTCAAAAAGAAAGACAAATCATATCGATTTTGTGTCGATTTCAGAAAATTAAATCAAGTATCCGAGAAGGACGCGTACCCAATCCCGTATGTGTCCTCAATTTTAGATCGTCTTCGAGACGCACGGTTTATAACGTCCCTGGACATTAAGTCAGCGTATTGGCAAATTCCTGTCGAGGAAAATTCCAAAAAAATATACCGCCTTTACAGTACCCGGACGTGGATTGTTTCAATTCACCAGGATGCCCTTCGGGCTTCATAATGCTCCTGCTACTTGGATGAGGCTGATAGATCAAGTTCTAGGTCCCGATCTCGAACCCTTTGTATTCGTATACCTGGATGACATCATCATCTGTACATCCACCTTCGAAAAACATCTTGAAGTGTTACAGGAAGTTTTTTCTCGGTTACGTACCGCAGGTCTATCATTAGGGAAAGACAAATGTCACTTTTGTCAACCCGAATTGAAATATTTAGGATACGTGATCAACGCAAATGGATTACTTGCAGATCCAGATAAGGTAGCGGCAATTACGCGTATACCAGCCCCTCGTACGGTTAAAGAAATTCGGCAATTAATAGGTATGGCTTCGTGGTACCGCAGATTTATCCCGCAGTTTTCAACAATCCTTGCACCGCTCACAGCGTTGTTAAGAAAAAATTCCAAGTTCATTTGGGATGAACCTTGTGAAGTAGCGTTTACGACTATTAAGAATTGTTTAGTTTCAGCCCCTATTCTATCGTGCCCTGATTTTAGCGTCCCCTTTACCGTACAGACAGACGCATCCGGTTTTGGACTCGGAGGAGTCCTCAGCCAAACCATTGACGAGAAAGAACAAGTCATTTGTTATATTAGTAGGTCATTAACTCGTAATGAACGAAATTATTCCGTTACGGAACGAGAATGTTTAGCAGTTTTGTGGGCAGTAGAGAAATTAAGACCCTATCTCGAAGCTTCACATTTCACGGTCATTACCGATCACCACTCCCTGATTTGGTTAAATAATCTGGAAAACCCCTCAGGACGTTTATGTCGTTGGGCTCTCAGGTTACAACAGTACGATTTCAAAATCATCCACCGAAAAGGAAAGGATCATTTAGTCCCTGACGCTTTATCGCGCACTGTTCCCGAAATAACGTCAGTATTAGTTGACCCTGTTCAAGTTAGAAAGTCACCCGATAAAGTAAAGAATCCAGTAGATAACGACCAACCCTTAATTAACTCGCATACCGATCGTTGGTACTATCGAATGTTGAAGAATGTCAGAAGAGACCCCCTTCAGTTTAGGAAATGGCAAGTTATTGATGATGAATTATTTAAACAAGTAAAAGTTCGATATCCATCTCTATCGGATAGAGAGTGTCAATGGAGAACAGTAGTTCCGAAATTTCGTAGAAAGAAAATCATTTCCGAGTGTCACGATAAACCTACTTCCGGTCATTTAGGAGTTTTAAAAACATTTGATCGAGTAGCTCATGAGTATTATTGGCCGAAGATGAAGACCGATATTACTCGTTATGTAAATAAGTGTCCAGTTTGTATGGCTCATAAGCCTGAACAGCAAAAACCCCGTGGTTTTATGTCCCGTCATCCCGTAGTAACTAGGCCATGGCAAATGATATCCATCGATATAGTTGGACCACTGCCTCGGTCGACTAAAGGTTACACTCATATTTTATCGATTGTGGATTGTTTTACCAAATTTGCATTATTTTACCCCTTACGTACAGCTACCGCATCTCAGGTCATTCAAAAACTTGAAGATAACGTTTTGTTAGTGTTTGGAGCCCCACAGTATATTTTGACTGATAACGGAGTCCAATTTAGAAGTAAGGAATTTCAAAAAATGATACAGAAATATAATACCCGAATTATCTTTAATGCATATTACCACCCCCAAGCGAATCCTGTTGAAAGGGTGAATCGTGTTTTAAAAACTATGTTAGCTTCTTACGTTAACGATAATCATAAGAGTTGGGATATTTATCTCCCCCAGGTTGCTTGCGCAGTACGGACTGCACTGCATGAAGTCATCGGAATGACTCCGTACTTTGCAAATTTCGGTCGAGAGATGATCATGTCCGGTGGACAGCGTATCGAAACAGCTGATCAGAACACGCTGAAAGACATAACGTTTGCCGATCGTGACGAACTTAAACGACGTGCATTAGCACTAGGTGATGTTTACGATGACATCACCAAAAGATTAGAAAGCGCTTATGAGAAATCTAAAATTGTTTATGATTTGAGACGACGTCCGTCGAATTTCGATGTCGGTGATACCGTGTATAGACGTAATTATGTTTTATCCGATGCATCGAAGCATTTTAATGCAAAGTTAGCTCCAAAATTTGTAGGACCTTTTGTTATTCATAAGAAACTTTCGAACACCACTTTTGTATTATCAGATACCACAGGAGTGAGACCTGGTGCATGGCATGCCAAGGACTTGAAGTCAAGCCCCGATTAAAGTTCAGGTTAGGATTTAAGTATGTTTTTTGGTGAACTTAATTTTGAAGTTCAAATTTTCTAATTAGTTTATAGGTACGGTTTGGAAGTTTACGCATCCACCTAGTGGACCCGTAGAAGGTTGTTTTTGACTTTCACGTAGTTAATTTACGTCAAGTTTTTTTGAATTCAATACCGACCCTTAAGGTAAAGCTTTTGAAATTTTTTTTATTTAGTATCGACGTTTACCGTAAAGCTTTTCATTTTTTTATTTAGTATCGACGTTTACCGTAAAGCTTTTCAATTTTTTTTCATTTAGTACCGACTTTTACCGTAGAGCTTTTCAAATTTTTTTTGAATTTGGTACCGACTTTTACCGTAAGGCTTTTAAAATTTTTTTTGGATTTAGTATCGACATTTGCCGTGAAGTTTTTCAAATTTTTTTGAATGTAGTACCGACATTTATAATAAGGCTTTTTTAAATTTAGTTGGGAGTTTAGTTTGTCGAATTAAGTTAGAGTTTTCTTTTGAAAGTTTTTTCCTAACGCACCCTGTAAGGAGATTTTTTTTTGTATCGAATTTTATTGTTGTAGCGGTTGTGTTGGTTGATAGTTGTTTAGAGTAACCCGCTTCTCATTGAGTTATCGTATTATCAGGCTGGACCTAGTTCCACTGTCAGATAAAGTTTTTTTGGACGTCAATCCAGTGTTGGATGTCGATCCAAACCCCGGGGTTATTGAGTAATTTCGTGGACATAGTCCATCCCTCGGCGCATTATCGTCTCATATATTTTTTTTTCTTCTCGTAGTTTGGCGATTTATAATCTGCCCCAAAGGAACCTTCTTGGAAAGGGAGCTTTGTACAGGAGTAGTGGTTAAACTCGAAACAACAACCTGGGAAATTTACCTTGTTAGGGAATAACAGATCGACCACCATCGGCCTACGCAGTTAGGACATCTGTCGGTCCACGGAAGGACAATTCGATCATTAGTTTGTATTTTTTTTTCTCCCCCCCCCTTTTTTTTCTCTCTCTCCTCTACGACATTTGGAAAATAAATAGAAAATTAGGGATGAACTTGTATATCTGATCCATTCATCCCAGAGGCCATTGTAGATTTGATCGCGCCTTTCTTAAATTTCACCTTAGATTCGGGCCCAACCCAAACTAGAGTTCGGCGTCTCTGTTGTTAATTGTGGGTCTTACGGCAAGCGAAGGATCGCGTGATTTCGCGAACCGCCCTCTCTTATGACAGTCACAACGGCTTTAGAAGTGATTAGGACCTCGAATATTTTCCTTGTGTGTAACTTTTATTCTTTTATTGTGTAATTAGCAGTTTAGGTTGAGTTTCGGTGTAATTAATTTTAAGGTATCGATTTAATCAATGTTAAGTTTAGATATTATGTAGATAGATTGAAGACGTTAGGGGAAAGGAAGTTATTTAACGGTATCTCGAGCGTATAGAGTAAAATTACAGACCCAATAAGTAATCAGGTCTTTAGTTGGTTTTTTTTGTTTATCACGCATGATGGTAGGAGTCGCGAATTTCGTTTTTTTATCGAACATTTAAGGAAGTAGTTTACGCGAAGTTAGAGGGTGTACTTATCGGTCCATTGGAGTAACTACCCAATAAATCGCTTAGGTAGACCAAGTATAGATTGGTGTTGCGGTGGCTTAGTTACCCAACGTCCTCATCAGTCATACGTTAATTTTGTGGTTAATTTTGATTTTTGTTTGGAAGAACGATTGTGTTCTCCCCCCTTTTTTTGAATGAAATGTAGTAGAGTCACTTCATACGTTTACAGTAAACATTAGAGGTGCAACTCAGACAGTTGTCACCATGTCAAGCCCTGACCAAATTACGTTTTTGTGGGAAGATTTTTTTTCTCGTGGGTAAACAACAACTTTAGTCCCGGTTTAGTCAATTAACTCCCCCCCGGCTACCGAATTGTATATAGAACCAGCATTGAGAATTAGTCCGTGTAAGACATTAAACTACCCTTCTCACTTTTAGTTTTAGGTTCTTAAGATTTTGTTCTCTCACGACGTGATAGTTACGTCCCGAACTTTATGTCGCTGTTGTTATGGTTTTGAAAAATAGTCCGCGTAAGACGTTAAACTACCCTTCTCAATTTTTACTTCCATATTTTTCAGATTTTGTTCACGTACAACGTGATCGTCACGAACGTCGTGTTACTGTTGTTTCTTTTTTGGAAGTGTCGGTGTTTTCCGACGCACGTCCAAGAATACCGGTATAGGAGTATCTGAAATGATGCGAACATTTTTCTTTTTTTCTTTTTCTTCTCGTACTCTAGTGCATAGGTGCTCAACCCTTGCATTCTTTTCTTTAGGATTAAGGTATAACGCTCAGTATCTGTGAACAATATTTCGTTCATTTTGTAACGACATTGGCTCTCGGTTCGAGCCAAAATAAGTTCCCGATATTTTTTTTTGGTTTTCAACCATGTTGACTCTCGGTTGGAGTCACGATAAGTTCCCGATATTTTTTTTTTGGTTTTCAACCATGTTGACTCTCGGTTCGAGCCAAAGTAAGTTCCCGATATTTTTTTTGGTTTTCAACCATGTTGACTCTCGGTTGATGTCATGGTACTACCCTGGGATCCAGGCACTTTACGGATTGCCCGACTCCGAAGTATTATGTCACCATCTTGGAGCAAGACCCTCTTGTTACATTCCTTACACTTTTGTGACATATAGCTCTGGTGGATACGTTCCACTCATATGGTGTCGCCATCTTGGGCGAGCATTGTCGCTTTGCGCGATTTGCGCTTAGATTGGAGATTTCCCCCGGTGTCAGTCACCGCTGGATTTCCCGATCAACCGTCCGTGCAAGACACTAAACTACCTTTCTCGTTTTTTTTTTTTTCTCACCTCTAGATTTTTCAGGTTTTGTCGAGTGTGGTATATTCATACTTTGCATAGGAGGTACAGGACTCCACCGAGTATGGTATATTCATACTTTGACATACTGGTACAGGCGTTCCTTAGATTGGAGTTTCCAGTCGGCGCTTACCGCCGTTGGACTTCGCCAGTCAAGTTGACGTCGGGTATTCCCAAGTAGGAAGTTTTTCCAAGTTTTTTTTTCATGGAAATGTCCCGATCATTTCGGAGTAGCGTTCTCGTTTTCGTCGGTGTAATTCGGAGATTCGGTCCCTTCGGTTATACTGACAAAGACAATCCCTACCCCCGTATAGGGTTCAGTTTTTCTGGTTTTATTTCATATTTGATGCTCGTGTCATCATTGACAACCGTTTTACTTCATATTTGATGCTCGTTGTATCATTGTTGACGACTGATACTCCCGTCTCGTCAACTCGAGCTCTGTAGCGTAAATATCTTTTAAAAAGTATCGCATATTTAGTTGTGCGACCACGAGTTGTGTAACTTGTAC
The DNA here is from genome assembly GCA_932274525.1 of Podabrus alpinus. NCBI lineage: Eukaryota > Metazoa > Arthropoda > Insecta > Coleoptera > Cantharidae > Podabrus > Podabrus alpinus. The sequence goes on from OW026451.1 coordinate 6,662,276, forward strand.
CTTTTGATATGGGTGTCGGTTCGGTACCGTCCCACTCTCGTCCCGCCGGACTCCATATCCCTTATATCGCGTCTTTCGCGAATTTTGGATCACGCCTATCGTGATCCTTTATTAGTCTTTACTTGTTGGTTCGGAGATTCAGCCCCTCCGGTCAACACGATTGACGCGGCATTCGTGCCCCATTTTTTTCTCGTGCTGCACGCTCTCGTGCGTAGATCCGTGTTCAACCCGGACGGTTCGAGGATTTGGTCCCTCGACTGTCCCTTGTAGGTTGTCATCCCACCCTAATTTTTTGAGAAAACCCCCCCCTATTTTTTCTTTTTCTCGTGGTTAGATCCGTGTTCAACCCGGACGGTTCGAGGATTTGCTCCCTCGACTGTCCCTTGTAGGTCGTTATCCCGTCCCGTTTCGTATTACGATTTATGCCCCACTATTTTTCCCGGTTGCATCCGTGTTTAACTCGGACGGTTCGAGGATTTGGTCCCTCAACTGTCCCTTGTAGGTTGCTACCCCTCACTTTTTTAACCCCCCCCCCCTCCCCCACTCTTATCTCTTACCCCCCCCATCACTACCTCTTCTCTCTCTTCCGATCATCTCGTCTGGATCGAAGTCATGATGAAGGTGGATGGTCTCCCAAACGGCTTTGTAAATTTGATCAAGCTAAGCGCAAGTTTTTTTCTCTGTTTCACCAACGATAAATGATAAAACAGACAGTCCCCATCTACTGAAGTGCCCCAAACGGCTTTTGTAAATTTGATCCAGCCAAGCACACGTTTTTTTTTACTCTGTTTTTTCAACGTATTGAAAAAGGCAGACAGTCCCCATCGACTGAACCATTTTAGAGAAGGCTTTGTAAATATGAGTACGCCAAGGAAGTGTTACCTTAGCTCAGGTCTACCTTGATCTAGAGTCCGGTGTCTTCACAGACATTTGTGGGTCCCACGGCCAGCGAATGATCGCGTGATTTCGCGAACCGCCCTCTCATGTAGGAGTCACTACGACTCACGGGTTGATTAAGCCTAGGGTTAGGTGAACCTTCTCTCTCTTTCCCGGCATATACGTATAGTCTAGTCACTAGCTGAGTAGTTGTTTCAACACTACAAGTGTTGATGGTTTATCGCAGGACAGTTTGTGTTTCGGTTGAGGTTGCGCGCGTCCCAGTTGAAGAGTAGTTAGGGATAACAACTCTTGACGTAAGGGGAGTGTCACCTTATTACGCGCATCGGGCGCACCCTTAGATTTTGCGTTTATGATCTATTAAACTTATATTTTAAATTTCGAATCGATCCGTTGAAAATTACTCTTTGAGAAAACATTTTTAGGTCGGGTTGTAAAAATAAAAGATTGAAACATTCGCTCAACTAATAAATTTACGTTTTGCAAATGCACAATAATCTTAAGAATTGTATAGTTAGGAAAGTATCATCAAATATTTTAATACACGTACAATAAACCATACGGTAGATGAGGAAGTGTTAATAATGTTGACGTAGCATTAATCCATAATTCACCTCATCAGCAATAAATTCTCTATTCATTAACGTTGCAAACTAAACGTCAACTCATACCTATACTTTACTATAATCTTTCAAACGACTGAGAGAAACTTTTATGCGATCCAGAAATCCACGTCGGCCGTCGATACAAAAAACGGGCACGTGCGATGGTAAGACCATGGGAACGAATGCATTCGACATCGTTATCTTAGACAGGCATCGACTTGCAAACTCATGTGTTAATTTTTAACATGGAAAGCATAGCGATTTCGCAATTTTAAAACTTCGATAAAAACCAACAAAAAGTGCAAAAGTTAGACCCTTTTCGTCCGACCAGACGAGCAAAAAATTGTTTTGCTCGCACGTGTCCTGCAAAACTTCTCGATACACTTTGCATGGAGAAAGAAGAAAGTGTGCTCTCACACTCTAGGTATTGTCCAATTAAATCACGTCTCCCTTCTTTCTAAATTTATAGGACCCAATTACAAGGATCCAAATCAATCAGTAAGTGGGAAAAATCCTAAATCAGAGTAGGGAAAATGCATAAATTGAGCTACAAATTGCATATTCAGAGAGATTCACTTGGAATCTGATACTACCTTTTTCGTATCTTAGCGCTTCCAAAAGCGGAATTAACTATCGAGGTCTCACATTTATTAGAGATCTTTAAATAAATACAAGTCATTTGTGCTAAAAATTAGTGTGTGTCAACTGCAGGTACTATCGAACAATTTATATCGTCAATTGTTATTTAAACAATTAATATTTTATCGAACCAGAATATCGTCAATTGTTATTAAACAATTAATATTTTATCAAACCAGAATATCGTCAATTGTTATTAATCAATTAATATTTTATCGAACCAGAATATCGTCAATTGTTGCTAAACCTTCAATAGTTTATCGAACATTAATATCGTCAATTGTTGCTAATATTTAATAAGTGATCGAACAATTAATATCGTCTATTGTTACTAAACATTGAATCAATTATCGGACTTTTTATACCATCTGCTTATCACGTTAATCACGTCGAGTTATTGCTTGCCGCTCATAAGGCAAGTACGTAGCATTGCTTTTATCGAATGGTACAAAACAGGTGTTGCACTTCCAACCCATGTGTGCATTCCAATCGTTCTTTTTTTTATCGGACACCACATTAACATTTCTTACTTAGACAGTGCCGGCTTGAATTATTTGTCACTTCGCGAATAACTAACATAGTGAATTATTTCGTACGGAGACCCCTATTTTATCGTGAAGTACAGTGCGTGAACCACCCTGTTATTTCACCACCTTCCGATTTGAAGAGTTTTTGGGAAGCTGGTTATTACGCTGCCCTTCTGATATGGTTTGAGACATCACATTCAGCTTCATTCTACGTTCTGAAGACGAAATCTCACTCCTGAAGGACCCGTCATCGACTTTACCTAGAGGTCGAACATCAACCACCCAAATTAAGTAAGAAACCTTTTTATATTTTTAAGATTGTGATGTTAATTGGTCCTATTGACCATTAGTTGTGTTTATGAACGTTCAGTTCAACCCTGGAAGACGATATCGCAACCATTTTGTATACCTTTTATTTAACTTAATATTATTATCTATTATTAACGTAACTTTTAACACGCCATTCGAGCGTTCAGAATGTAACCAAACAATTTAACGTAACGTTTCAAGTTTAGTATTGTAGCTAAAGTTTGTTTGTCCCGTTGTTGGGAATTTTGATGATCAATTGCATTGATTAAGTTCCATGATCAATTTTATGAATCATAGTTTTGAATATTATCAAGTTACGCTTAAGTAACTATTTATTTTGGTGGAGTGCTGTATTCAATACGCCCCCCTTTCATGCAAATTAACCTTTTGTATTTTTGTAAGAGTAATTGTTTTACGAGTATTAGTTTCGCAACGGAAACCACACGGAAAGGTTCCGTCAACTGTACATATTTATTTTTATACAAGACATGTAAATGTGATAGTATCTTGTGTAAACCTTGTCAACTCCCCCCTGATATTATTTTATTTAATACATTTTTATTATTTCCCAACTTTGTGTGTTATTATTATTGTTGTGTTAATGTTTATTTAGCTATTTTCACCAACGGAAAGTTCGCCTCCTGTAAAGGTAAGGTCATTGAGCGAGGTTTTTCCGGAGTGAGAGTTCGCCGTAAGATCATCAAGTTGTCGCGTACCAGCTTGGAAGGTGTGATAACCAGTCCCCTTCAAAGAGATTCATTTCTTCGTATGCGTGGCGCCCATTTAAACTCCCGCGTGTATATTAACCCCACCGATTTTGACTTAACTTCCCCCCCGTGTAAATTATTCACACCGATTTTGACAATTTTTAGAATCGCGATCGAGGATTGCCCGGTCGTCGATAGGAAACACACGCTTTGCGACGTGCCGTCACACGACCCTTTCGTTCCATTCACCAACCCACCCCTTCGCGACTTTGAGCTAGCCAACCTTTTATTACCTGTTGGAAAGGTGTCGTGGATGCAGAACGTGGTGTAACATTCTGTAATACTCCTGCATAATAGATACTAAGCCACAGATATTTAATTAACAGAAAACAGAAGTGTTGAGTTTTGAACTTCTTAGGTGGCAATTTTCCCTTATCTATGCACTGCATAGACTCTTATTTGGATTCGGGGTCATAATAATGAATCCATGTCTCGTCACCTGTTATAATTTTATTTAAAATTTTTCTCGCATCAGCCTCGCAAATTTCCAAAAATTTCCTAGAAGTTCCGGCTCGAAATTGCTTCTGTTCAGGAGACAGCAAATGTGGAACCCATCTTGAACTTACTTTTAATACATGAAGATGACTATATAGAATTGTATTGATAGTACCATAATATGATAAATTGATGTCTCCTGGGATAGTTTTAACAGAGAGAGACATTTAACAAAGTTTCGACTTTTAGTACATTTTCATGACTAACACTGCATCGTCTTCTAAAGACTCCTGTCCTGCTTGAAAAATCCATACCCTCTTGTAAATTGTTTTTAGCAAAGTTGAAGATTCCTTACACACTTCAAGCATATCATTTTGTTTTTACTTTTGCACCTTTACCCTTTTCTTGTTAAATATTTTATCACAACTTGTGATAGTTCGAGTGTTTCCATTTTTATAAATGTCAACTATAAATGACTACTATGACAACTATAAATGACTACTATTAAAAATTGAATAAAAATACAACGATTGCTTCAATCGATTTAACTTTTGAAAACTGACCTTTTATTTGATTTTGTTACAAACCACTTTCGGGATTTTTTTACAACTCCTTTCCTTGTACCGTTTTTACCGAACTAATTGATTTCCCTCGTATGTATACAATGTAGCAAATCTACAACTTGTGAATGAAAAATATTCATCACACCAAACTCCATCTCACCAATTACGCGTTGGATGTTGGTTTCTAAGGCTTCAATAGATTGTGGATTATCTGCATTAAACTTGATCTTTCACATACCCCACAAGAAATAGTCTAGCGGCGACTCGAAATTATTCAATAGGGATATTTCGTTCCCAATAAATTCAATGTTGCAGTGGTTGTGTGGCATGTGGTGCCGTCCTGTTGAAACCTTATATCACTCACATCCATATCATCAATAATAGGCAAAAAAAATCTTGTCAAGCTATCATTGACAGTAACAGCGTTTCCAGTCTCATTTTCAAAAAAATACGGTCAAATCACTCCTCCAAACCAAAAAACGTACCAAACAGTAACAGGAATGAAAAAAGGCTTTTCAACAATCACTTGGATTTTCTGAAACTCAAATGGGGCAATTTTGCTTATTAACGTAACCATTCAAATGCAAATGAGCTTCATCTAAAGAGATGATTTTTTCAGAAAAATCATCACCTTAACAATGATGAAATTAGCGAATTTTCGACTAACAGAATGATCGGCTGGCTTTAATTCTTGCACTAACTGAACCTTGTAAGGTTTTAGACCCAAATCTTTAAGTAAAATTCGCCATGTACTCGTGGATAGGTCCGATTGCTGAGAACGTCGTGGAATTAATAAATTTGGATCTTCCTCGGCACATTCATTTACACCAGCAATATTTTCGTATAAAACAGCACTAGGGCAAGAAAAATACTCGAAGTTTGGCAAATTTTGTCAGGTTTTAGTAAGGAGCCTTTATGATATGAAACTTCTTACATAATTTCACAAAATTCGTTACATAAAACAGAATAACAAAACTGTCACCATATCCAAAATTGCCCTTACTAAAACAAACAAAGTCCCTCTTGAAAAGTCCTGGATTTGAAAGGACCTGGATTGAAAAGATATTGAAATGAAAAGCTGTTCAATAGTGTCTATGCCTCTGAAATAAAATAATTGCATATTTATGTAGTTATATCGTAAAGTAAACAAAGAGACATTCAACTAGGAATAATTTTTATAAAAAAGGCCACCAAAATCCTATCCATGAAGTTTGAAAAATCTGCAAAATATTGTTAAATTTTCCCGTTTTTATACCTTATATATTATATATTATCGTGTTCTGTTTATCATAGGGGGTGGTCTGTCGTAATTGGGTCAATTTCTGGTACAATGCTCATGACGAAATATTCAATTTAGAGACCATCATGAAAATTAGAGATTTACACCTGCATCTTCTTAATACTTCGGAATAGACTGCTTGCATCACCTAATCTAAAAGAATAACAAGCGTAATTATTTTGTACACACAAGTATTTCAAAAATGTTGTGAAAAGCAAAAGAGGGTTTAGTTGTTTTGTTTCATAAAAATTTTGGGATTAAATTAAAATAAATTTTTATTTGTAAAAGTGTAGGATTCAAAATTTAACAATAATAAGTGTGCGTTAAAGAATAAGTGCGCGGACAGATAAACAATTTGGTGGGATGAACAAGGAGAATGAAGCGGAGTCTCGTATCGTCCGTGGGGACGTCAAGACGTAATTTTGTATTAATTTTGGGAATTGAAGACTCTCTGTACGTCCGTGTAAGAGGAATAGACGAGATAATTAAGAAGTTGAGTTTTAAAGTTGTCATGGAATTATTCGATTATAAAGTTGAGATTAATTAATTATTAATTGATGAGTTATAAATTGTGTGAATGGATAAGAAGATTAAGACAAGTTTCGATTAATATTTAACGACGATAAACTTCGGTAAGCACAATTGTGTCGACACTCTTTAGTAACATTTATTATAATAATCAAGTTCGCACGTGATTTTAAAATTTGGGGGATTTATAAACTTTTTTATTAATTGTTTTTGTAAATTTAATTTACTCCTAATTATTAAAAATCCATCTTTTGTTTTTAAAATAATTATATTTGTTAATAAATTACAGTATTTGGTTTACAAATAACTACGTTTGATTTCACTTAAATTTACAGCAGTGAAGAAAAGAATAGTTAGGTGTAAGGTACAATAAGTTTGTTATCTTGTTTATTTCTTCGAGGTTATTAAATTAAGATATGAGCATTCGACAGATTGATGGACCCAAATTTCGACCCAATAATATAAGAGTTTCATGCAGGCTAGTCGAGGCATAATTGAATTAAGTGCCAGTTCATTCTCCCGCTATATAAGTCAAAATTTTTATTTAAACAGTAGCGATACATGGCAATATATTTAGCGAATATTTACAATTTTTAAAAATGTAATCGTATTTCGCATCCTTCACGCCAAAAGCTTTGCGGTTCTCCCAGTCGCCCTCTGTTAGTCCACGGGAGTTCATTGCTTTTTGGACATCTTTTTGCCATGTTAGTTTTGGCCTTCCTCTTTTCCTTCTTTCTGCAAGTACCCATTCCCATATTCTCTTTGGCCATCTGTAGTCCTCCATTCTTTGGAGGTGACCGTACTACATCAGTCGCTTCTTATCTATGGTGTCCATTATTGTTCCATTTACCCGCATTCTCTGCCGTATTTCCACGTTTCTTATGTGCTCCAGCTTAGATACACCACACAAGCGTCTCCAGTAGTCCATTTCCAGAGCTTTTAAACGGCCTTAATATCTTTTTGTCAACTCCCATACTTCTGATCCATACGTGCATATGCTCTCTACTATCGCTGAATAAATGATGGTTTTGGTTTTTCTCGTGACGTGTTTATTCCATAGGACTGAGTTTAGCTGGCGTATGGCTCGTTTTCCTTGGATAATTTTGTTACTAACATCAGCTTCGCTACTTCCGCTGTTTGATAGAGTTACCCCCAGATACTTGAAGCTTTCGCATCCCCGAATCTTTTCTGGTCCCAATATCAGGTCCTGCCCAGGTTCTCCAATTGTTAGATGTTCAGTTTTGGTGAAGTTTATTTCAAGGCCCCACTTTTCGTACACTTTTTTACTTAAAAAATTGTATTTCGAGAACCCTACGGCCGATTTCGAAATTTTTTTATTCGTAGAACAGTTATTGAATTACTTATGCGAATATGTACATAATATTTTTAAAAAATGCTAATTTTACCAAGGTTTAACGAGCGAAATACGATTGTTTTTTATAATCGTAGTTTTTGAATCGTAATTATTACGATTCAAAAACTATATAAACAATAGAACAATAAATTCTGCATAAAATGAGCGATATTCCTGCTTTGAAAGTTTCACCTGACTTGAGTTGTAGTAATTTTGGTAACAGTTTGGTAACAGAATTGATTAAAAATTACGACTTTATTGTTTACGCCACTTCATTTGGAATCGGAAAATAGTCCCTAAGTTTTCGACATCATCAGGATCGGTCTGGACAATAGAGGAAAATTTATTGAAGAAGGTTAAAATAAATCATAAAATTATGGACTGGTAGATACATAGTTTCAAATTCATCCTGTTTTCGATATCCGACTCGAACCAGGAGAAAATTTGTTGAAGAAGATTCAAAAAATTGTAGACTGGTAGCTTCAAATGCATCGTATGTCCAAAATAGGTATTAGCAAAACAAACTAAAAAAATAATATTTTTCTAGTCTCTGTAGATTCCGAGGTACAACCCTCCAACGAACATCTTTTGCAATTTTTGCCCAAAATAACGTAATAGTTTTCATATCTTGATGTAAATTTTCTTTCCTGTTCTTTCCTTTGCATTCTTTCCTAATATACTAAATTTTCCGTAAATCTCCATATATAAACAATTTTCTAGCCCTAATAGGGCTCTAGCTGTGTCCTTTCAAAGTTTATAATTTTTACCATTCCTTGAAATAGATTTTTCAGGGTATAGGTTTGTCGAAATTTACTCGATTTTGATGCATCTTACGACAAAAATGTATGAGTTAAGATTTAAAGTAAATAAAATTCTCTAGTTCCAGCAGTTTAAAGGTACGCCCGGTAAAAAAAAATGTTTTATTAAAAATTATGCAAATTGCGCAGAATTAAGTTCCAAACGACTTTCATTTTTATAACTACTAAACAAGAACTAGCTGAATCCGGTAAAAAAATAATAAACCGAAATTACTATCTTAGCTCCGGTAAAACATACAAAGCTGGAATACCGTTCATTTAACCTGTTTAACCATCAGTTGTTACTTATTCGGAAAATTAATTCAATTATTCCATAAAAAAAATTTGAAATCGTTCCAGAGATACAACTTTTTAAGTAAAAAACGGGGAAATTTGACAGTATTTTGCCGATTTCTCAAATTTAAAGGACCGGATTTCGGTGGACTTTCTTTTAGACAATGCTTTCACCTCGAGAAATTATTCCGACTTGCCCCTTATTACATTTGCCTACGTTTACTGTACCAATTAATGGTCAATATTTTGCATAATTATTTATAATTGTATGCAGTAGGTGCAAGTATTTTTAAATTAAAATGTAATAATAGAAAGATTTTTTATTGTTTATTAAACAATCCAGCTTGTAGGCTCGTCAATTTATAAAATAAAATAGAAAACAAAAAACTACAGAAATACTTAAGCATTTAAATTCATTTTATTTCATTTATTCATTTAAATTCAAATTAAAACACATTGTAAAATTTCCAAAAGTTCACAAGAAACACCACATTAACCAAAATTTATATCAAAAAAATCATTTACATCACACAGACAGTAAAAAATGATGTAGTAAAACCGACTTTTTAGACACATTTGTTTATAGTCTGTACATTTTCTAAGCCCATTATTTCCGCCACCACATGCTAAATCTTTAAAGCATTACATTTTTATTTTTATTATCCCTTATTATTTATCGGGATCTAAAAAATATTACCTTAGCACTTTTTTGCAATTTGGTTTTTTTCAAACATAAATGTTTCGAAGATGACAAAGATTTAAAGACTAAATTAAATTTTAACAAATGCCTGGACTTATTTCCAATATTTTTACTGATGTCTAAAACAAGGAAATGTAGTAGTTTTTGTTTTAATTTAATTTTTTCTTGGAAGGTGGATTTGTCCGAAACTATCTCATGGTGGGGTACATCCGGACAAGTTTTTAAAATTATAAATTTACTTTGTAAAAGTTTTTGAATATTGAACATTATATTATATCGATTATATCCAAAGAAATTTATACTAAATTTGAAAACAGAAGCTTGAAAATTATATTTCCTCTGGAGACATTCGAAATATCCTTTACATCGGAGAAACGAAATGCATTTTTGTATTTTTAACTCTTTAACTTTCTTAAAAAGTTAACAGCGTGTTTTGTTTTATTTTTAGCTTTAGCAGCCCAGAGAACTGTTGTAAATAACTCCGGTTTCGTCGGTATTCCAAATGCGATTAGAAGGAAAATTATATTTTGTCTGAATTTCCGAATAATTCTTAAAAAATGAATCTACATTAAATTTGTTAAAAGCTTCTGCTCTCGCAAGCTGGTATTTTTTGGTTTACGGTAGACGAGGCCTTCCTATAAATTTCTAACAGCTTTTCGTTTCTCTCCTGGAGAGAAAACTTATCGGGTAGTACTTAGAAAATGAGGATACGTCGTCATTTGAATTACTGATTTCAATGCCTGATTCAGTCAACTTATTCGTTGTTTAGTTTTTACAATTAGTTTTTTCTAAATGAAAATCTAAACTAAGAAAAACAAAGATAATTATCCTCACTTCATATCCTGCCTACAGTGAGCTCGTAAAATTTGGAACAAATGCGAAAAAAAATCATGTGTTTTTGAAACTTGAGGACTGATTATCTCGAAAACTTTTTTCTTGACAGTTATATTATTTTTACATTTTCATACTCATATAATTATTATTGTGCTCTATCTATCCAAATCCAGAAAAAAAATAAGGGTTGCAATTTAAAAAATATACGATGACGTCATTGCTCGAAAAGAAAACACGATAAAAAAAATTGAATGGCAGAAAAAAGTGACATTTAAGAAAATAAGGTTGACGTGTCCGAGGATTAATTCTTAGAGAAAATCCTCCTAAAATATTTTATGGGATGTGTTCCAAATTTTACAAGCTCACTGTGTATCAAACCAAAGTACCTATTTGTTTTTCTTATTTGTGCAATAAATTAACAATATTATGAAAAACGATGAATACAACTGGATGATCATCAATAACACACTTCAAATGAAGGTAAAAGTAACTACAGTTTGTGAAAAACGTGATAGTATGGGCATCCAGAGTAAATTGCACCTGTGACAGGCCCGTAGCCAGGAGGGGGCACCTGGGGGCACGTGCCCCCGCCCCGAAATGTTCAAAAGAATCAAAAATTTTGAAACTAAAACATTTGAATTTCGAAAATAAAATAGGTATACTTTGGAAAAAGTTTTTTTCTAAATTTATTTGGCGTAATTCATTCCTTCGGCCTCACTCCAAGGTTCTAAAGTAGCCTATGTTTTTCGTAGCGTTGTAAATAACTTCTACACCAAATTTGGTTAAGATTGGTCAAATAGAAACGTAAAGCACGTGCACGTGTATTTGCATTGTCGATCGGTTGACAGCTTGACAGCATTCATTATTGTTTTTTATAAGTTGATTTTGAGTAGCCTGCCTTCCTTTAAGGAATCTCGATAATCCATTCATGCGCGTCCCTTTAGGACCCTTTGGGACGCGCATGAATGGGTTATAGAGATTCCTTAAAGGAAGGCAGGCTACTCAAAATCAATTTTCCTTTCCTTTGCGAATTTTTGCACTATTTCAATACAAAAACATGCGCAGGAACCTACATAATAACTGTGCCAAATTTGGTTCCGATCGGTCAAACGGTTTAGGAGTCTATAGGGAACATACATACATACACACATACATACATTTTTTTATATATAATATATAGATATAGATTATGTGTTATCCAAATAGCATAAACAAATTTGGAGGTATAGGTGTATATAAATCTTACGTCGAAGCTAAAGATATTCATTGACAGTTGTTTACATAATAAATAGAGATGTATGTATAGTTTGTTTCAGAATAATTGAAATTAAAAAAAGTCATAACATTAAATTACGTTGATATAAAGACGACACATAATACAGAGATAAGATTGTCGGGTCAACCAAGAGAACATAATATGCATTGCTAAAGGCTGGCGCGAGATTAAAATAATTAACCTTATCTCTATTATTATGATTTGTTTATAGTTTGTACGTTTTTATATCAACGTAATTTGATGCTAGGACTTTTTTTAATTCCAATTATTCTAAAACAAACTATACTATATACAAAGTAATTTCTACTCCGTTCACAGGCGCTGAAACGTCAACGATTTATAGTTTTTTTATGCATTATATTTAATTTTTTTATCAATTAGGTATATTTTAGTTTTTGTATGCATTATATTTTACCTATTAAGTAAATAAACCTTAGTTTTAAACTTTTGTTTTTAGTCTTGAATAAATTTTGGAACCTAACCCCCTTTTTTCTATTGCTTCTTTGGTTCCATTTACGCGAATTCCATGTACACGAGGTTTTTGGCGAACGGAACCCGCGCGTACATGGAGGGTCTAGTGTATTTGATAGAGAATTTTATGCTCTTCAATTATGGTCTGATCATAATTTTTAATACAAGCATAAATAAGCGAGTTATCGGCAAAAAATCGCGTTGGGGGAGCTAAACCCCCCGATTGTGGGGGACGCCGGCGTGGGATTTTATGAGACTTTTGGGGGGTTCATTAGAACACTCCAATGTACATCTCTGCCAAAATTCAGCTTGCCCGGATTTTTACAAACTAAAAACCATCCTTGCCTGGACTATAACGTTTGTTTTAAATAAAAATAAATTAAGAAAAATAAAATATTGAAAAAATTTGTTTGTAATAAAAATTCCCGAAAGGGGAACCTCCGAAAATTTTACTTTAAAATATTTGTAATAAAGTAGTTTAAAACCCATTAATGCCCACCAAGTATCTAGAAAAGTCAAAGACGTTAAACTTGTAAAATAGCTTTAATATAATATGTTAAATATTCTATACAAACTGAAATTTTAAAATTATCTATTGAAATTTAGGATAAAAATAGGTGTACTCTATCAAGTACAACGGGTCATAGACTAATAGACTAATCAGTACAAAAGTGCCCATAATATTTCACCATCGCTTCATCTATGGACAAGTTTTCGTAAAAGATTCCCCATTGCTGAAATTTTTTATTGATCATCTCCATAAACGACCGAATTTTATATAATTTGTCATTTTTGTCAAGTTTTGAGTTGTCATTCAAATGTATATATTTTTTGATGTCGGTGAATCTATTTCGACTGATAGCATTCGATACAAAGAGAATACCCATATCTTCATCCAAACTCCAATGTAAGTGTTCACGCGGAGGCCTGTGATAGCCGGAGAAGAGAAGGAATCCAATAAAGACCTTCATGTCATCTTTCGTAACGTTAAAAATGTGGTCATTGGCGGCTCTTGTATAAAGATTGGTTTGATCTACAATAAGTTCTACAACTTCCACATCAAAAAGTTTTTCAAATATTTGAACCGTATTCAGTCCTGATAGCGCTTCTCGCACAATTATCAGACGAGCTTCAGTTCCATTAGTACCATTGATATCCAGTTTTAAGGGTTTATGAGTCCATTTAGGTTCCGCAATCTTTTGCCTTTTGTTTGGATTTTTCATCAATTCCGCTAACGGAATGTGATCATCATCTTCCCATTTGTCGTCATTTTCCGACTCGTTCATCTCAACTTCTAATTCCCTGGGAACATCATTTGGCAGTTGTGTAGTAAGCAGGTCATCTGCATCAAACTCCTCATCATCAGTTAGATAACCGACATCTGGCGAAATGATTACTAAGTCGATTTCTGCATTCGTCAACGGGGCTCTCTCGATAACATCTTTATCTCACTTTGTCTATCTTTGTCTCACACCTTGTCCCATAAAATTTTGAAATTTTTGAAATAAAAAATTGAAATTCATTGCAAAAGCAGAGCTGAAAAAATTTACGCAATAAGACTTTCATACCGTGCCATTGCCCATTGTACTTTATTGAGTACGGCTATGTTTATAACAATATAAAATAAATACATACCAATATTTTGATTTTCTAATATTTATATATTGTTTTTACACATCTAACAGAAACAAATCACACAAGCAATGGTGTTTTTATATGAGCCGTAAGTTGTTATTTATAATTTTCGCAAGTCACATACTATAACCTAACAAACACAGATACACGTACTTGTTTAAAATACCACCACTTTCAGTATTTAAAAAAAAGTAGAAACTTGCACTAAAATTTGAAAGAATTATATACTACTGAACATTTTTGCAACACTGAACATAAAATATAGTCCAACAGATGGAAGAAAAATCGTACTAAATATGGTGTACTACAGCAAGTACAGTGGTCATTAATGGGTTTTAATATATAAATAAATAAAACTTTAAAAAAATTGTAATAAAAAGGGGAACCCCCTTTACAAGTGCCCCCTCCCAAATGAAATCCTGGCTACGGGCCTGACCTGTGATATATTGTATGTTGGCTAGATCGCTAGATGGGTAAGAAATTTAACAAGTGGATGGGATATTGAGTCAACAAAAGAACAGAATATATTTCATTCGTACACTAACTGTACAATGGAAGCGCTTTTCCAATCAGGTCGTATATGAAGAACTATCATGGATAGAGGCAGAAGTATAACTTCCATAGTCATAAATAAATTAAAATTGGTTAATTTAATGGAGAGGTAAAAAATATTAAGTACTTGCTAGGGGTCATCCATTAATTACGTAAGGGTTTTTGATACATAATCTTTCCTTACTGCTCTAATGAGAAGTCAGCTCGGAAAAGATTAAGTCCACGCAGAAGGATAAAACCATCTACTTTAATTTTGCGTGGGGCCCTGGTGTTAGGTTTTAGACTAGCTCATTTATTGCGGAAGCGAGAGTCGTGGATCGTGTGAAAGAAACACCCCGGAGAGATCAAGGAAACAGCTTTGCTAACACAACACAATTAAAATGGACAATTGGATGTTAATTGTCAGAAGGCAAAGATATACGCGATGTCGGATGTAAGAGGTGTTAGCCGACCCAAAACAAGCACAGTAGCAACGACATTGCCACCGAAAATCACTCCCAAACATAAACCAAGGGCACATTCGAATGGTTATATAAAAATCCCACGATAAAGTGGAACCATATCGAATCCCCTATGAAAAACAAACGAAAGCAATCTCGATGAAATGTCGCACCCTGTATATGGGTCGAACATCGTAGCCTTTCATAAAAAAAAGAACATAAAGCGAAATAAACACAAAAAAAAATGTTTAACATAGAATTTCAAATACGAAATTCGAACGTACTACTATCATTTTGGAATCCCTTCGTCAATGCATTCTACCATAAGCGGTTCGATGTAATAAGTGGAAATAAATACCCTGAACAAGTTAATTAAATAAAACACAAATATCAATAATTAATAATTAAAAGTTTATTACATATCAACCTGAACATTCGATCCATTTCACACTTGCGAATGCGAACTGGATAAGATAAACTAATATCACCTCGCCGCAGGAATATAAAATTGCAAGGCTATCGCAATCTTGGCGACCACTCTAAGAATAAAAAAATGCATGACAAAAAGGAAACCAAAATGTTACACATAAAAAACACATAAATTGGTCAAGGGTGAACTCCAACGTCATCGTTCTCCAGGTGTATGGAAGAAAATTTGGCTAAATTAATTATCCAGTAACTGCGAAGCAATGAACAAAATTATTTGGCGACTTACCATTGTGAAAATGAAGTAATATTTCACAGGAAGCACTGACCATGGGTCCAACAAAAAATGTACGATCCGGGAAAAATCAACCATCCCTCAAATCACGAATGTCACATCCCCATGAAGGGTTTTGGAGCGCAAGATCCAAAAAACCATTCGTATTGATGGATGGGAACCCTCACAAAATCGAATCATCCCTTTTCAAAATTTTTAACCAAAAACTGATAACCATTTCACAGCACTTTCAAACATGACCGGAGCGTTCGAGCGCCCACCAATGACCTCTTCTCATCGCATGCGCGAGTTTAATCTCCGTCAATCACGCTCGCTATACAGGGTGCTACGAAATATGTCGCTAGATGTAAAAGTTGAATTTAATAAATTCAACGTTGTTGCGAAAAGTGAAAATTTTTCGTAACACACCCCCGAAGTAAGATATCTGACCGGAGGTCAAGATAAAAAAATCAAAAAATTATTAGGGAAACGAAGTTGACAACGAACTGTAAATTGACGGAAAAAAACTTATTTATTTACTGTAGTGTGGAGGTAGTTTGTAGCAGTACTTGGTAGGAAAGAAATATTAAGCGTTGCTAATAAAAAAATGAGCTTAAAATATTTCAAAAAAATAAAAAAATCAAAATCTCTAAAAGATTGAGATCAAAAAAATAATAATAATACTTGTATGGTTTAGTACACAATTGACGAAACGCCATCGTAAATCCGCAGAAGCGAAAACCAAATGGTAGAGCTAACAATAGCTACTGAAAACCATATAGTGTGTGATTTTGTCTCAGATAAAAATCAATGAGTACAAAATGGGCAGCCCGCATTGGACCTGCACCGAAAAAAACTGTGGGCAGCCCGCATTGGACCTGCACCGAAAAAACTGAACAGCTAGGAAAAAAAAACATCTAGACTGTCGATAAGGAATGGCTCGCATCGGACCCATTCGAGAATAGTCGAACAAAAATATCTTCGAACTAATTCTTCTCTTCCAGTATGAGACAGTCATGATTCTCAACACATAGGAAGGGTAATTTGTCAAAACGACAAAATAATTAATAATTTGATCAAGAAACTTGACCAACAGATCGTCCTACCAAGACTTAAACAAATTTCCTCAAACCGTTGGAATAAATTCCGATGAAATAATTAATAGCTTGATGTTATGCTATTATTATGACGGGTTTTAATTATGTGCAAATATGATCTTAGATGTAATTAGATCAGTAGAAAATGCATTACCCAACCTCCTGTTAGGTAATGGTTATGATTTAAGTTGTTGTTAAACCATTAAGTGAACAAACATTACCCATCCTCCACCCTTATGTAATGTATGGTTCAAGCTGTTATGGAACCAATATGTGTACAAACAATTACTCCATCCAACCACCCTTATGTAATGTATGATTCAAGATGTTATTGAACCAATAGGATACAAACAAATACTCCAACCAACCACCCTTTGGTATTGTAGATCCACGGCAAGCTAAAGGGATTTCACCCCCAGTAGCTTGTGGAAAACCAAAAAATAAAATTCGCTGCACATAGCAACGAACAGTACACATATCAAGGTAAATAAATTTACACATAACACTTTACCAATAAAATAACAATAAAAATTTTAATTTAAATCGAAGGTATAAAATAATTATAAAAAATATCTTTCATAACCCTTCAAACACTCGGCATCAAGGAATTTACACAATCACCAAAAAAATATACGTTGAAACAATCCAATTACGGTGCGCGACTTAAACAACAACAGTCGTAACAGCAACCAAGGATCAACAAACGCAGTTGGCTTCAAAAAATAATTCCGCCGGTATAAACAAAAATGTTTCATTCAAAAAAACATAATAATAAAATTGACAACAAAACAAAATTGCCAATAAAATAATGCAAAAGCTGTTCCTGAAATTATCTCCGGGCATTCACCAAAAATACAGATGGAAATGAAGCAAACAGTAGCAAATACAGAAGCTCCCACGCTTTGGACGCCAGTGATACATAATCTTTCCTTACTGCTCTAATGAGAAGTCAGCTCGGAAAAGATTAAGTCCACGCAGAAGGATAAAACCATCTACTTTAATTTTGCGTGGGGCCCTGGTGTTAGGTTTTAGACTAGCTCATTTATTGCGGAAGCGAGAGTCGTGGATCGTGTGAAAGAAACACCCCGGAGAGATCAAGGAAACAGCTTTGCTAACACAACACAATTAAAATGGACAATTGGATGTTAATTGTCAGAAGGCAAAGATATACGCGATGTCGGATGTAAGAGGTGTTAGCCGACCCAAAACAAGCACAGTAGCAACGACATTGCCACCGAAAATCACTCCCAAACATAAACCAAGGGCACATTCGAATGGTTATATAAAAATCCCACGATAAAGTGGAACCATATCGAATCCCCTATGAAAAACAAACGAAAGCAATCTCGATGAAATGTCGCACCCTGTATATGGGTCGAACATCGTAGCCTTTCATAAAAAAAAGAACATAAAGCGAAATAAACACAAAAAAAAATGTTTAACATAGAATTTCAAATACGAAATTCGAACGTACTACTATCATTTTGGAATCCCTTCGTCAATGCATTCTACCATAAGCGGTTCGATGTAATAAGTGGAAATAAATACCCTGAACAAGTTAATTAAATAAAACACAAATATCAATAATTAATAATTAAAAGTTTATTACATATCAACCTGAACATTCGATCCATTTCACACTTGCGAATGCGAACTGGATAAGATAAACTAATATCACCTCGCCGCAGGAATATAAAATTGCAAGGCTATCGCAATCTTGGCGACCACTCTAAGAATAAAAAAATGCATGACAAAAAGGAAACCAAAATGTTACACATAAAAAACACATAAATTGGTCAAGGGTGAACTCCAACGTCATCGTTCTCCAGGTGTATGGAAGAAAATTTGGCTAAATTAATTATCCAGTAACTGCGAAGCAATGAACAAAATTATTTGGCGACTTACCATTGTGAAAATGAAGTAATATTTCACAGGAAGCACTGACCATGGGTCCAACAAAAAATGTACGATCCGGGAAAAATCAACCATCCCTCAAATCACGAATGTCACATCCCCATGAAGGGTTTTGGAGCGCAAGATCCAAAAAACCATTCGTATTGATGGATGGGAACCCTCACAAAATCGAATCATCCCTTTTCAAAATTTTTAACCAAAAACTGATAACCATTTCACAGCACTTTCAAACATGACCGGAGCGTTCGAGCGCCCACCAATGACCTCTTCTCATCGCATGCGCGAGTTTAATCTCCGTCAATCACGCTCGCTATACAGGGTGCTACGAAATATGTCGCTAGATGTAAAAGTTGAATTTAATAAATTCAACGTTGTTGCGAAAAGTGAAAATTTTTCGTAACATTTTTTGGGGGGAGGGGGTATTGGATATCTTACGGACCCTTACGTAGGGGGGGAGGGGTCCGACGTATTCCTTACGTAAGTTTCTTAAAATATTTTTTTTAATTAAATTTAAAAATCAAATATAATTTTTTCTTTTTATGTTGGTAATTATATCCAGGTATAATGGAAATACAATATATTGAAATGTATAGTACTTAAAAATCATTAAACATAGTCGCATAATAGTGTGAATTATAGAAAATGGCATCAAACTTTGGCGATCTTTACGAACGGTTTTTCATCTATGTAAATAAAAATTTAATTTAAATTTTTGTATTTATCATTATCTATCTATATATAAAAATGGATGTATGTGTGTATGTATGTTCCCTATAGACTCCTAAACCGTTTGACCGATCGGAACCAAATATGGAAGAGTTATTATGTAGGTCCCTGCGCATGTTTTTGTATTGAAATAGTGCAAAAATTCGCAAAGCAAAGGAAAGTTGATTTTGAGTAGCCTGCCTTCCTTTAAGGAATCTCGATAATCCATTCATGCGCGTCCCTATGGGACGCGCATGAATGGATTATCGAGATTCCTTAAAGGAAGGCAGGCTACTCAAAATCAACTTAAAAAACAATAATGAATGCTGTCAAACTGTCAACCGATCGACAATGCAAATACGCGTGCACGTGCTTTACGTTTCTATATTTGACCAATCTTAACCAAATTTGGTGTAGAAGTTATTTACA
This sequence comes from Podabrus alpinus, assembly GCA_932274525.1. Taxonomy (NCBI): domain Eukaryota; kingdom Metazoa; phylum Arthropoda; class Insecta; order Coleoptera; family Cantharidae; genus Podabrus; species Podabrus alpinus. Next base: position 6,682,023 of record OW026451.1, read on the forward strand.
ATGCTACGAAAAACATAGGCTACTTTAGTACCTTGGAGCGAGGCCGAAGGCCGAAAAACCACGGTCTACACGTATGCCTGTGATACCCTTGAGTGAGGCCGAAGGCCCAACAACCACATCCGACACGGTCTAGATGGCTAAAGGCGGCCGCTAGGCCGACTGTGCCAGCTAGTATAATATATTATTATTCATCTTTTATAAATATAAGGGGTGGAAAGGGGGGTCAAAATTAATTTTCTTTTAAATAATCCTTACATAAGATGTGGGAGGGGGGGGGGTTGCCACAATCTTACGTACCCTTACGTGGCGGGGGGAGGGGGTCCAAAATTACAAAAATCATCCTTACGTAATTAATGGACGGCCCCCTACGTTTTTTTAAATAAAATAATTCTAGAATAAAATTTCTTTCTTTCAATTTTTAATGTTTCTTGCAAAAAAATATTATGTAATATTTGTATTATACATTTAAAATTTAATTTTCTTCGATATTTTCCTTATAACATCAAGAAAACTGCAAAAATGTAAGCAATATTTTAATTTTCATTCAAAGACCATTCAAGATGGTTTCCTTTATAACAATAACATTGTAGTACAGTAGCGAGAACTAGCGTAATTTCTTGGAATAACCGGAATGAAATTCCTTTTGTTTGTAGACACCTGCATTCTTACAATCTGCGCGACCTTGCCAATTTTGTTGATTTTGTCACATTTTACTATCACAGCGTTGAAGTCCAACCCCTTTTTTATAAAGTGACATATCAAAACGAATATAACCTCACTTAAAACTTTTTATATTTTAATCTTAATTTTATGATTTTGTAAATTTATTGAGTCCACATTCAAATAGAATTTAACGAATAAAGCTGTTTTTAATTATTTCAAAATTAAAGTGGAACATTCTGAAAAAAAGAAACTAAACAACTCGATCAACAAAAGTTAGGAAGGTCGAATGTTAACTTATAACAAATATAGGAATAAAATATGCAAGTTTAATCAAATTCATAATTATTCTTGTATAAACAGACCAGCTTTTTGCAAATTTAAAACTTGTTTCTTTTTAAATAAATATTATGTAACGTATTGTTAAAAAACCTAAGAAGAACGATAAAGTCGATGTTTTAATGCATGACTTTTTAAATCCTTCCATTTATTTGATGTTCCATAAATATTGAACAAAGAGCTTTCAGTCTATAAATAAAAATGGGAATTCGTTTGGTAAGTATAATTTATTACATCGATACACTAAATACATAGTAACAGTCGCGTCAATACAAGGGAATAATTACAATTACTTAAAATAAATGTTCACAGAGATAATTTGGTAAAGCAAGGCAACGACAAGTTGTCTTGATTTTACATAAAAATAATTATTATTACATACACATAATTGTCCTATAACCATTTATTTACTTATTTATACTGTGATGGTGGTTCAATATTTTCTATTACCCTATAATACAATAAAATGGAATGAACATTAACAGTTCAAAATTTCAATATGATATTAATTAATTACATTAACGATATTAAAATTACGTATTGGAAAACGTTAAAGTTAGTAATTTTTTTGCAAGACGTAAATTTATTTACAAAAGAAAATTATTGTATGGAAGTGCAAATTGGTCAATCGTAATAAAGAAGACTAGTTTCCTTGTATAAATAAATGGAATGGTTAATTTTGACTCACATTTGAACAAACAATTCACCTAACATTTATGATCAATTGACCTACAAGTCACAAAGATTCCATATTAACCTACCACAATTAATTGCTATCAAATCATTTTTCACCAATTGAGCAAAACCAATTTTTAAAATTATGCAGTCTTAAAAGCATAAATAAATATAAAAGCTACCGGCTTCGGTTAAATATCACCAAGGATTACACAATCATAAATAATCAATACTAAATGATTTGATAATTAAAATAGTCTAAAATGAATATTTCGCATAATATATACATAATAAAATCAGGTTTCGTTACTGATATGTAAATCTCTCAGGCTAAAACTAATAGAAAATGGAAAGAAAATGGTCAAACATTACTATCAAAAACGGGAGCTCCAACAAAACCAATGGGTTGTGCATTGTCTACCAAATTAGAACGCATATTAGAAGAGGGTTTTGGATTTGATTCAGCCGCTGCAGCAGTTCTCATTTCTTCAGCGGACGCCCTAAAAAATAAATCACAATAAAATATGTACTACATAGTAAATATCAAAGTTCTAACCCAAACTATTAATAAAATCATATTCTAGTAAAAATCATTTTTGAGCATGCACTTTCTGCTCTAACTTTATAAGCACATTGCTTAACAAATTATTTTTGCATAGCCAATAGTACAGTCATCGGCTCGCGAAAAAGAGGTCTGTGGTAATAATTATTTTGTGTAATCCCTTTAGTATTACATTAGAAAAGAGCCCCTAAATTTTCGACATCAAGCGGAAATAAGTGTAAAACAAATTTTTTTTAGCACAATTTTACTTAGTTTAATTTTGCTAATATCTATTTTGAACATTGGATGTAAAGAAATGGCTAATTCATGACTATGATTTTGGGAACCCTTTTCGCCAAATTTATCGCTGTTCCGGTCCGAGTCTGATGTCGAAAACTTATAAGCTCTTTTGCGATGCCAAAATATAGGGTTTAAGCCATTCCGAGTTATTTCCACAGAAAAGTACCTAATGACTGGACTACAAGTTAAATTTGTGCTTTGAGCTAGCAATGTTGCTGTGCTTTTGATCTCACTGAAATAAATATGGCTTGGAATAGGGAATTTGATTCATTGTGCAATTTTGAGAGGCCTGCATGCCAAAGCAATGATTTATCAACTCAATACTGATGAGCAGATTCCGGATTTTCATGCTCTTAAAAGTCAATGAGCTAGAATACGTCATTAAATTTAATTGTAATTAATTACTAAATTTTGGAAAGATAAAAAAATAAGTTTCCAATAAAATCTAGAACTTGAGAAATTTACTCAATAGAAATATCGATCTTTTACTTTTTGAAAAAATGCACTTGAAATGAAAGAAATTTCAGACTCAAACAATCAATAAAACGAAGTTTTTTCACTAATTCGGCGAAATATTACTTTCTTGTGAGTTAAGAATTAAAATATAAAGCTAGGAAGTTATTCCTATTAAAAAAATAAAATTTCTTGTTTGCAAAAGATAGTCTCCTATAAAAAGACACTAATTTGAACATAATTCAAGAGAGAATTTTTGACCTTTATAAAAGGAAAAACAAAAAATCTTAGATGCATATTACGAATTTTTATTGTTTTTTTTTTAGTTATTATTGTAAAAATGTTGATGACCTTTATAAATTTATTATCTCCAAAGAAGATATAAGTATGAAACTAAGTTGATTTATAACCAAATATCTATAAATACAAAGGAATAACGCAAATTTGTTGTTTCAAGAGAACCAAACAATTTTAATTGGTAATTATTCATCGTCATTACGAGTAAAATTGAAGCTTTCCATCTGTACAAAAAAAAAGAACAACAAAAATTACAATTTGCTACATCAGTTTCTCAATTCAAATTTTATTATTAATTTCATACTTGTACAGGTACTTTTAAGGTTTGTACGTAGGGGAGGGCGGATTTTTTATTAAGCACAAAATAAAGAAAAAGTTATCTGAAAAATATAGTTTTCATCAGCATTAAAAGCAAAATTGAAGCTTTTCACCTCAATACAAATTAATGTCATGTTTGTACAGATGCTTTCAAGGTCTGTAAGTGATCTTTTAAGTTTTTTGGATGAAAAATATAGTTTTCATCAATATCATTAACAGTAAAATTTTTAAATTAACAATAAAGTTTCATAATTCAAATTTCATTATTTTATGCTTCCACGGGTGCTTTTTAAGGGGTTGTCCTACTGTGAACAACCGCTAAACAATGTAAATTTTGAGAATTAATTCCGGAAAAAACTATAAATGCGATTTAATTTATTTTGGGGGATTTATTAATATCAATCTTGGGTTATTGGAGATTGGGAACAATCTTGTTCAGTCTCGAGTTATTTTTTAACCTGGGTTATTTTCTATAGAAATTATTGTTTCAAGAATTGTATCAAATTCCAAGAATTGGAAAATAATTCAGGTTTAAAGATAACCTAATACAGAACAACTGAGCTTTAGTAAGTATAAACATACAATTTTATTAAAAAAAGTTCATAATAGTAGGAGATGGTGTACATGATTTTAGCCATTTCGCTGATTTTAAAAAAATGAGAGCGGTCGTCGGACCGTCCACAGAAGCTATGCTTCTTACGCACAGAGCAAACCATAATAGATCCTTGAACGACATAGTTGTTCGGCCTTCTGCCTCACAGGGCGAACCATAATAGATCCGTGAAGGCCATAGTTGTTTGACCTTCGGCCTCACAGGGGGAAGACCATAATAGATCCGTGCAGGCCATAGTAGTTCGGCCTTCGGCTTCACAGGGCGGACCATAATAAATCCGTGAAGGCCATAGTTGTTCGGCCATCGGCCTCACAGGGCGGACCATAATAGATTATATTTATATGCCTTCAGCTGTCTGGACTGCTAGTCCGTGATTGCCAGTTGTTGTTCGGCCTTCGGTCTCACAGGGGGAGGACCATACTAGATCCGTAAAGGCCACAGTTGTTCGGCCTTCGGCCTTTTTGTGAAAAATTTTTAAAATTTTTTCGACGTTTTTTGCCGACCCACGAAAAGGTTTTTTTTTAAATTTTTTTAGTTTTGTCAAAAAACTATTTTCCCTAAAAACCGGTTGGAGGTTGAGGCGGCGTGGGGTCGGGGGGTGGTTGCCACCTCCGCCCCCTATCCATAGCCACCATTCCCAGGGTCCTAGCACTCTCGGTACCGGAGTTATGCTTGCTCCCACTTGCTTTTGAGAACACGGGTCGGGTCGGGTCGGCCTCCAACTTGCTTATAAAACTACGGGTCGGCGTCCCACTTGCCTTTCAAGAACACGGGTCGGCCTTCGGCCTCCCACTGGCATTTAAGAATACGGGCCGGCCTTCGGCCTCCAACGTGCTTATAAGAATACGGGTCGGCCTTCGGCCTCCCACTTGCTTTAGAGAACACGGGTCGGGTCGGCCTTCGGCCTCCCACTGGCATTTAAGAATACGGGTCGGCCCTCGGCCTCCAACTTGCTTATAAGAATTTCTTATAATTTTTTCGACGTTTTTTGCCGACCCACGAAAAGGGAGAATGGGGGGGCATTTTTAAATTTTGTTAGTTTTATCAAAAAACTAAAACTAGCTTCAAAATTTTTGAAAAATAAAAATTTTGAAAATTTTTTTGACGTTTTTTGCCGACCCACGAAAAGGGGAGGGGGGTTTTAATTTAAAAAAAAATGTTTTAATTTTTTTAGTTTGGTCAAAAACTATTTTCCCTTAAAACCGGTTGGAGGCGGCGGGGGCGGCGTGGGGTCGGGGGCGGTTGCCTCCCACTGGCTTTAGAGAACACGGGTCGGGTCGGCCTCCCACTGGCATTTATGAATATGGGTCGGCCTTCGGCCTCCAACGTGCTTATAAGAATACTGCTCGGCGTTCGGCCTCCCACTTGATTTAGAGACCACGGGTCGGGTCGGCCTTCGGCCTCCCACTGGCATTTAAGAATACGGGTCGGCCTTCGGCCTCCAATTTGCTTATAAGAATACGGGAAAATTTTTTCGACGTTTTTTTCCGACCCACGAAAAGGGAGAAAGGGGGGGGGCGGGAATTTTTTAATTTTGTGAAAAAACTAAAACTAGCTCCAAATTTTTGAAAAATAAAAATTTTGAAAATTTTTTTGACGTTTTTTGCCGACCCACGAAAAGGGGAGGGGGGGGTTTTAATTTAAAAAAAAAATGTTTTAATTTTTTTAGTTTTGTCAAAAAACTATTTCCCCTAAAAACCGGTTGGAGGCGGCGGGGGCGGCGTGGGGTCGGGGGCGGTTGCCACTTCCGCCCCCTATCCATAGCCACCATTCCCAGGGTCCTAGCCCTCTCGGTTCCGGAGTTATGGTGTTTGAAGGGAAGTTTGAAATTTGAAAGTCGCGGTCGAAATTTGTGTGACGAATTTGCGTTACATATTTCCGTGACGATTTTGTGTGACGATTTTGTGTGACGAACGATTTTTTTCAGTTAACTGCCCGTGCGATACCCGTGCAATACCCGTGCGATAAGAAGCATAGCTTCAAAAATTTTCATTAATTACAATAGATTGGCTATGGCATTACCAAGCTTTTCAACTATCTTCGTTTTACTTGATGAAATAGAAATTTTGAATTTTTTTGCATATAAAAATTGCATTTTCTCTGCATTATTTTTTGAATAAAAATATCAACGAAATCGTGGATCAAATCGAAACTACTATTTTTCTGCATATTATGTATTTTCAAGTCACTTCATCCATTACACTCTGAGAAATCGAGTACACCGTTTTTAAAATGCAATATTTAGATATAGTCAGTGGCGGCTCGTTATAATGAGCCCAGGAGCCATGGCACTAGTATAACAAACCGGCCTTAACTATTTTTTTTAATTTTCAAAAAATATTTAATTTTGTTTAAAAAATGTTTAATCTTAAATATTTTTCTCATATAGTACAAAATATGTAATTTTTATTTCATAAATGTACATGTTACAATAAGATAAATTATTAACAGGGAGTCACTTCAATGTGGGCTCCTGAATAGAACTGGAATTGCAACGAGATACCACGGGTTTGTGATAGCCTTCTACCTACGAACCAAGCCCGCGTTTAAGATTGTAATGTGGCTACCTCCTCCTTCCACAATAAATCTGATTTCATGCAGTGTAATTATTCATACTGCGTTATGTGTTATAAAAAAGAATTCTTCTAATAATTTATTAATAATGAAGTAAATAAAATCGTCCATAGTAATTAAATAATGAATAAAAAAATAACTTTTTATGCAAGCCTTTTTTGGCTTGGCGAAAGAAATGATTGAAATTAAAAAAATGAGTAGACCTTTACTTGATTTGATTATTTCAAAACCTAAGTACAAAATATTTGTCAATAGCTTAAAGTAAGAACGACATAATGCAATCGTAGTATTTATTTAAAAAATGAGTGGATTTACGGGTGTGATGAAAAAAATTGTCGATGGACAATTTTCACGCCTGATTATAAAAGTATCACTTTTACCTCGTGTTGCATAAAAAGCTATTATCAAATCGTTAGTCTTGAAAGAGACCTCTAATACAGCACAGAATGAATTGGTTACGATGTATGCTTAACGTTTATCATGAAGAAGTACCTAAAGCAGCAAACCACAGACGTAGGTATCTAACGAATTTCAGCTTGTTATCATTTTCCGTTACATTCTTGGTGGTAAACCAATTCAAAAGGTTCAAAAAAACCGAAAGAATAATTATTCTTTAGCCAACTATGTATGCTCATTGTTAAGTTCATCAAATTAACCTGATCATGAACGGTGCAGCGTCAATAAATCGATCAGTTAGAATATTTTTTGCATACTTATCTGGAATTTGTTCTTTTTTTAATTTCCTCTCAAGTAACCAGAGCACTGAACAAAATTGTACAGGGACAATGTCGATTATGTTGGAATTACAGTACGAAATAATTATAAATTGCAAATTAAGTCCCGGAAATGTATAAAATAATGTATACACTATTATACAGTTCTTTTGGATTCGGAAGAAATCTTTTTCGGCCTGAACTTGAATTTACAAACTTATCAAAAAAAAATCTGGCACCACCACTATACAACCCCACGAGCCGCCACTGGATATAGTACATATTCGTGTTTAAGTTGAATTTGAGTTTTTCAGTACAATTTGGTCATATCATTAATTTGCCATTCCTGCTCCGTACAATGGACTTTTTTCGCTATGTAAACTTTACTAAAGTTAATACAATATAACTAAACACACATACATTTCGCCCCCCCCCCCCCTATCGCAAATGTTTTAATTAAATTATTGTCAAATGTTTGAGTTCCAATGAGCTTCCATACTTTGGGAGTTTTAGAAAACTTTGGGGAAACGGCAACCCATTGCGATTTTTTTTATAAAATTGGTGTTAATCGATCGACAATCGTTTGAACTCCAATGAGCTTCCATAAAAATCGTTTGTAACCCAAAGGTTTTTAATAAGAATTCAATTCTTTAGAACAATTTTAGGAGCATCTGTAGAAATGCTTTTTTTATGATGGGATGTTTTTAATAAAATAAATACCAATCGATCCAGAATCGCTTGAGCTCCAATGAGCTTCAATTTCCATCGATTATACTCTGAAGTTGGAAAAGTTAGAGCGTTTCAAAGATTGTGAAATTACAAATTCTACAAACTTCGCTCCGAACAAGTAACGTGCAGATTTTAGTGTTGCTGATAACAATTAAAATAGTTTTTATCTTTTAACATTAAAACAGAAAACGAGCATTATAGTGGATAAAAATAGTTTGCTAATCCATAGTACTGGTATGAGTTTTTCGCGAATTATTTTTAGTCGCGAATAAATTTTTAATTAAATAACAAAATTTCAAACGCTCCAACTTTTTACCTTTGGGGTTCAAACGATAGAAATTGAAGCTCAAACGATTCTCTATCGATTGACACCAATTTTATAACAAAATTCGCGACGGGGGGGGAGGCTGCCGTTCCTACAGCCCGCCACCCCCAAGTTTTTGCGAATGACTTCGGGATGAGTGTGGTACAAACGATTTTTATGGTAGTTCATTGGAGCTCAAACGTTTGACACTAATTTCATAAAAATATTCGCGATAGGGGGGGGGGCGAAATATACCTACCAAACACATTGGTTTAATTATTTCATGTTTTGTTATTATTTCAAATGCAAGCATGATTTTACCAATTTATTGTTTACCCCTGGAAGCGGAGGTTATTTTAAAAATATAGTTTTCATTTACTAATTTTTAAAAATAAAATGCAATCATGGTTTTAGATTTTGAATTAATCAAATTTTTGTTTTAATTGATGATTTCATTATTTAATAATTTTTATTTCACCTCCCTTCCACGTTTCAAATTTTTTGTAATATTAGAATTATAATTAAGAAATATGTCATCGTAATCTACCAATATGTAGACAGAGCCGTATATCAACCCTCCCCCATTGATAAGAATATGCCCTAGAAATGTAGAAAATAGATTTACGTTAATTTAACATTTTTTCAAACTCTAAAACCCCCGCATCGTCAGTCCATAGGTACGGCGCTGCACGTAGATATATTTCCGAACAGCGTTCATCCCAAAATAAATCATCAGTCAAGGTCGTCTTCAGAATTAGCGTCAAATGTACCTAAATGACGATGTTTTTTTAGGATGCATGCTGTGTAGATACAATGACCTATTCCTAAACCATAATTCTAAAATTATCAGTAGTATAAAGTAAATAATTATATATTATTATATTTAAATATTCGAGTTTCTTGAAATTCAAAATTTCAATGTTTTGATGCTAAATTTGATATAATTAGTAATTGTCAAAACTTTGTTCCTAAACTCCACTAATTAGTACAAGAGAACGATACATAATAATTACAGCCTTTCTTTTACTTGTCAGAAATTGTATTTAATCCTCTCAGATAATATCGAAAGTGCTAAAACGCGAGTTTTCCTGATAGAATAACCTTTCATGTTTTGAATCAATTATTGAAAGAAATTGAAAGTAAAGATCAATATTTCTAGTAAAAAGTGAAATTTAAACGGAAAAAACAATCAATAACTGCTTTCACTTTTTCGGAAAAAAATTGTAACGAAGTTTTCTGAAAAGAAAGCTTCTATAGTTCTCCTGAAAATTACCCAAAGTGAAAAGATGTCAAGTTTAGCATTTATTCTTTCAGTTATGAGCAAAGAATTCCAAATCTGAAGTTATAAAGTTTTTTGTAATAAAGATTGAATTTTGTTGTTTGCAAAATATAGTCGAAATCCGAATTAATATGTATTTGGATGAAAAGATACCGCAATTTGCTCTTTCCAGGTAAAACGAAGAGTTTTAAAAGACGTAACCAATCAGAATCATTAAAAGTAAAATTGAAATGTTTCATCTGAACAGCAAAAATAATTTAAACAATAAATGAACTATTTCAGCTTCTAAATTCAAATGTGATTTTTTCATGCTTCTACAAATTCAAATATAAATGAAATACGAGATCAATGTGAATATTGTGATTACAAAAATATATCTTCACCCAAAAATAAACCTTTATAAGCACAATAAAAAATTTCCAATTTTAATGGATTAGAATTTTATTTTAAAGGGCCAGTTGAAATTCCAAGTGAAAGTAAAGGTTAGGAAGACTTCCTAGGTAAACAAACTTCAAAGTTTAATAACCCACATTTGTTGAATCGTGCTGATGTTATTTTTGTCTAAAAATAATCCAAGTTCGTAGTCTGGCATTGAAAAAACTACAACTTCATTTTTTTTTAAATTTAAATGCCCATTAACTCGGTTATCATTTTATTAAAAAAAAAAAAAGATAAGCACTAGTAAAGTTTGATAAATTGTGAACATACACTGGGACCGCATAAAGCTATTCGTTATGTAACACATTTTTTAAAATTCATTAAAATGACCTTTTAAATTGTGGGTGGACAATTTAACAAAATGGAACTAAATTGCTATGAATAAGTAAATATAAACTAGTTTGGGTTTTATCTTATCACTAAATGATTAATTGTTATTGATTAATAATTAGTACTAGAAATAAAAATTTCATCAAAATAACCTGAAAATAAAATAAAAGAACCATGCACGTGATGATACAGCTAAGCAAGCAACTGCAGGCAAAAAAACTACTGATTATGAACATAAATACTTCTTTTTCAAAACGACATTTATGTTGGGCGCCAAACATCTGGATCCTCCATTAAAGTAGACCGTTGATCTATAGGACCCCCGATACCTGTCGGCGATGTGGCTAATTGTGGAGATGCCATTGCGGCCATATCTTGTCTAGATGCTCTACATTTAAGCCACAAATTAATGTCAAGCACAAAAACAACACCTTCATGTTAAAAACCCAATTATTACAATTTATTAATAATTCGTTAGTTGATTAAAAAAGTAGAAAAAATAAAATCTTACTTTTTGCCTAGAGACATCATTCCATAAATGACACCGGTTAGAACTATAAGACCACTTCCAAAAAGTGAACTAATAGTTAAACACATAAGAATAGGAGGAATGCCTAATCTGAAATTTAAATTAACAATGTAGTCTGGTTTAATTTGAAATGGAAATAGTGTTTACCCAAAATAACCCGCTGCTCTGTTCCAATATGGGCGTTTTTCAACCCAATCACTTAATGTTTGCACATAGTCTATAAATAGGCAACAACACGGTGCTTCCACACAAACTATTATAAATCCTGCAATTATCTGCCAAATCCCACTAAGCAGGCAGCCGACATCTCCAGTAATGATACTAACACAGTTAAGTACCCCGAGAAGTATGGCAACTAAAAGGATGAGAAAATAAAGACTAATGTAAAAAATTTCGAATAAATAATTACCGACACCCCCTACTGACCCGAGAGCACGACCTCCATATCTCATCCACCAGGGAACATCATCTTTTGGAATCACATCTTGGCCAGGCCGGGCCATTATCGAGGCTATTTTCTCGGAAAATGACTAAAATAAATCAATGACAGTTCAAAAATTGCGATAAAGGCACAAGTTTTATTTTACTTTACCATTTTATTAAATTTTTAAGCACAACGAAACACCACGACAGCAACTATCAACCATACAAAATCAAATGACAGTTGACGTTTGTGTATCGAGTTAACGATCAAGGTCATTTAGCACATAGGCGTACATGCAAATTATTCACTTGTAATCATTTAAACCAATTAAATTTCCGATAGATAACAACCAACAAGATTATAAGACCTAAGATTGAGAAAAGGGCAAATTTTGATTAAATTCGATGTTTTTGTTGTGTAGGTGGTAGATTTGGTAAACCACTTTAATTATTAAATACTTTAATGTAAATCTAATCCACAAGTTATTGTGCGTGTTGCTTACTGGTTACTCCTCTAACATAGCTATTAAAGTAATAAAATAGTTATTTCTGCGGGCCTATTACTTCCCCCCCCCAATCTTTTCGCTCAAAAACCTAACACTAGTTTTTATAAAGTTAGCACCGGCTAGCTCTCAATTATGTTCAAACATCAATATTTTAAACGGAGGGGGGGGGTAATGCTATCCCATCAATATTGATGAAATAGAATTTATTATATTAATGTAAGCATTCTTCAAACCTCAAATTATTTGAAGATCTTTGATGATTTTTTCATTATAATGATGAATTTTATTTTATGATCGGTGTTCATCGGTGTTCATCAGAAGAGGCGGTCATAGCTTGGCAGTTAAGTGCGTCTACTGCTAATGCGAAACGCTCGGATTGAATCCGGGCAGGGTAAGAACTTTATTCTGACCGTCTCTCCTCGGCAGGCAATGGCAAACCACCGAGGTAATCTGCCAAGAAAATCCATCTCGAAATGAAGTGTAGTACACTTCCCGTGGTTCGGAGCCCACGTTAAACAAGTAGGTCCTCTATGTATGTGAAAACAATTTGAACGCACATCATATGCATAAAAAGAGATAGAACAAGATGGGTCACCAAACCCTCATTAGGGTAAAAGGACTGAGAAGGAAGGTTCATCAGTATGATCCCGTTTCTTCCGTGTTGAGGGGGTCCGTAGAAGATTTTTGTTTTCGAATATGGGGTCGTCCATAAATTACGTCACGCAATTTTAAGCAATTTTTAACCCCCGATCGGCACACTTCGTCACACAAACCTAGACCCCCCTCCAAGTATTACGTCACATATATTCTTGAACCCCCCCCCCCACAAATTTTTCAAATTAAAATTTATATAATAAAAAGAAACCCGGGCGGATTGCATGGGTGTCATCCCCACCTCGGCTGATGACCTTTATTTTTTTTTAGGGGTAGCACCCCAGAGGAAACATCTATGAAGGTCGGTCCGCCCCCCCCTAGCTACGTCAGTGCTTCAGTGGCGTAGCCACTCAAAAATTAGTTTTTTTTAAATACTTATAATAAAAATCTATATATTTATATTTTGTGACGTCACAATTTTTGAAACCTCCCCCCGCTCCTCCTCCGCCACTCAAAAAATAGTTTTTTTTTAAATACTTATAATAAAACTAGCTAGCACGGGCGTCCTTCGGCCGCCCTTAGTCATCTAAACCCTGTCGGATGTGGTTGTTCGGCCTTCGGCCTCACAGAAGGGAATCGCAACCATACGTGTAGATCCGTATCCGTATATGAAACTGTATCATTTCTCGAAGCCAAGATAGCTCTATCGCACAACCATTTCTCTGGTTTATTCTTTAAAAATTCAATATCTGGAGATATAAAATAATATAAATTTGTTTTTAAAATGAACCTAATTGCTATATAAAAAATAACTATATTAATTGAAACACTCTAGATTTATGTGTGCCAATAAAATTTGTCTAATCGAGGGGGGGGGCTGACGAATTCAAAATCAAAAAACAAACAATAAAAATATATTTTTTCAAAATAAACCTTGCAATTAATAGATTTTAAGCTCTTCAAGATTTATGAGCGCCGATAAGATTTTCTAGTGGAAGGGGGGGGGGGGCGCAATTCAATTTTTTTGCGCTTATCATTTTTAAGCAAGTCTGTCGGCCGCCTTGACCTACTAATGTTTGAGGGCGATAGTTGTTCGGCCTTCGGCCTCATTCAGGGGGATCACAACCATATCTGTAGATTATAGTTATTCTATCTATATAGTGGTTGCTCGGCCTCGCTCAGGGAAATCGTAACCACACTGGCTTAACAGTCACATCCGACACAGTCTAGATGACTAAAGGCGGCCGGTAGGCACAATAATTGTGTACGATTTGCTAAATTCTACAGGTATGGTTGCGATACCCCTAAGTGAGGCCGAAGGCCGAACAACTATCGCCCTCAAGCATTATATTTATATGCCTTCGGCTGCCTTGACTGCTAGTCCGTGATTGCCAGTGGTTGTTCGGCCTTCGGCCTCACAGGGAGGACCATAATAAATCTCCCTAATATTGTTCTAAATAATAATTAAGTTTTTCAACTAATAAGTCAGTTCCTCTCGCGAATTTTTACTCCAAAATAAATTTCAGTTCATATAGGGTTATATGATAGATTAAGAGCACCATTTAGCGAATGCGGAGTGTGCAAGCATTATAAATAAAATATAGACTAGGTATAGTAAAACTATAGACCGGCCGTTCCGTATTGGAAGTGCCGGCCGTTGTTGCTTGTCTTCTGTTGGTTAATAATGAACGCAAGTCGAATTGCTGGCCTCTACTACGGCCAGTATTTACGGTGCTTAGGTACTTAACGGTAACGGCGTTATAAGTTGGTCGTTTATTTAAAATCGGCTAAAAGCACCATCTAGCGAAAGCGGGGTGAGCAAGCATGGCCCGGTAAAATGTGAAAAACTTTGTTCCCCGCGCGAATTTTTTCTCCATTTATGCACGAATAGTTGCGCCGGGACCTACAGAATAACTGTGCAAAATTTGGTTGAGATCGGTCAAAGGATCAAAGGGTCTAGGAACGTATAGCGAACAAACACGCAAGCACGCACGCAGACAAGCTCTTTTATATATTTAGATAGATAGAAGATATTTAATCTATATATTTTGTGACGTCACAATTTTTGATACCTCCCCCGCCCCCCTCCGTCACACATCGTCACAAGGGTCGGAACCCCCCCAGGAGCGTGACGTAATTTATGGACGACCCCTATGTCAGAAGTTTTTTTTTTTATTGATTTCTAATGAGAGTGTCGAAGAATTCTTCGATATTAGCGTCTTCATGAGGCTCTTCTAAACCTTCATGGCCAGGTGATTGGCGAAAGTAGTTGCCTTTTCTTGATTAGTTCTTGCCCACTCTGGTGTTGGGGTTTTAATAGGTTGAATTGATTGTTGCGCTCCTATGAGTCTTCTAGTTGCCTTCCACAGAGAGCAGTCAGATGCCTCCATGGCCGTCACTCCAATTAGGTAGCCTTATATTTGTTGGTTGTTATGGTCATTTAGTAATTTTTTAAGGTTTTCAATTACCTTCTTTTAATTTGCTTTGTCTGCGGGTGCCCAAGTGATCTGCCATTTTTTTCTCAATGTTCTTTTCTCGCGTAGTTTGTTTTGAATACGTTTGGGACAATAGTTTTGGGACAATAGGACAAAAAACATTTTTTGTTAGGTCTTGAACTGCCTCATCCAGCTAGTATTAAAATTTTCAAATTTCAAGGGAACATCGTGTAGCAGCAGACCGGCGCGGCGTGAAGTACTTCTTTAAACAGTACTCAATCAGTTTGTTTATTATGAAGAGTTGGAAGTTTAGGTTGTTTGACAATTTGTGAAATTGTCAGAAGTTGAGTGCAATTGTTTTTGTCGCTTCCCTATTAGATTTAATTTTAAAACTTTTCGCGAACACCTCGTATTTGGTCCAAAAAAAGTCGCATAATTTGTTGCAGCTTGTGGCGCCAACTAGCAGCGAACACCAAAAGCAAATGTGATGTGTCACCGTAAAACATTTCGAAGTTTTAATCGCAATTTTAACTTTTTGACTTAGTTTTAAAATGATTTTATTAATTCGCAGTTTCGATTTGTGGTTATAAATGGTTTGTTCATACAATTACACATTTTAAAATTATAAACACATCATGTGACTAACTGCGAATGTCATACGAATGAATCGACAAGTCGCTCAGAGAATTTCTTTTGATGGCAAGTTCTGGTTATGCATAATTTATACCTTTAGTAATGTATATCAATAACGAACAATGTGCGAACAATAATAATAATGGTATCTCTTGTTCCAGTGCTATGAAAGCAAATTGTGCAAGTTCAAGAAGGGCAACGTTCATAAATATGAACCATGGATGAAGGAAAATCAAATTGAAAATGTTTTTAAAAAGCACCCATGCCATCTTCCCAAAGGTAACTGCTTTTTTTAATTCTGCAACTTTCTTTTGAGGTTACGCACAATTTCGTTTACTTTAAATTTTAACTTTTTCATAAGGAGAATTTGCATCTCAATTTTTGTGATTTTTATTTCTCTTTACTAGAACTTGAACTGAAAATTACCTATACATTTATTTCGGTGAAAAAAGAGGATATAAAACTAAATTCTTATTACGAAGTAATGCATTCTCATAATTTTTTTTATTTGTTCAGTTTAGAAGATTATCCATACGAAAACGGAGGTCCTGGCAAGAGAGAATCAACTTGGAAGTTTAAAGATCCAGACCATGTTGCAAAATTTGATGACCGCTAGATTACGAATTGATTTTCAATTTTAATGACTGAACAAGAAATAATAAGGTTTGTTAGTACATTTAATATTTGATATTGATTAATAAATTATTTGCTATTTATTAATTCATATGCATTTAAAATTTTAATTTTGGTTTTTAAGTCTACAACACGTAATTTTGCATACACGATTTCTTCCGACATTTGTTGTTATAAGTCGCTTGGTAGATAATTATGATGTTTAAACTTAATTGTATTGTGATATAACATACGATGTCTCAAAAAGTAACTTATTTTATTATTGTAATCATAAAACAAAATTAAAAATATACTATCACGTTTAATAATGTGTCAAGTGAACATTAGAGAAATTGTTACCAACTTTTGATTTTTAATTTATTCTAGATTTCATTATTATACGGATAGGATGGTGCGGTGTAGAAAAAGTGAATGATTACCGACAGGAAGAAATGTCCATCAATTTGAAAATTATAGGTTAGTTACATTCGAATAATAATTGCAAATGTTTTATTTTGTTTGTTATTCTTGAGTTCAAGTCCATTAAAGTAATCAATTTGTAAATTAGTGGAAAGTTGAGTTTTGTTAAAATGAATATCGATATGACTTTGGACACTATAAAGTCCACCTTTAGTCCAGTCAAATTAGACGAAAAAAGGGGTTCAGCTCGGAAAAATTCCCACCTAGCTGAATTTTGGTACACATCTTTACGACATCGTTGTAAACAATATGTAAAAAGTCGACCTCGATATTTTCGACCTCGACCTCTACAATTTGTAGAGGAGGTAATTATCTACAAAAATGGTCTTATGACATTTTCACGTTAAGTTGATAGTTTTTGCGTTATAAGGCCAACAAAATGGACCCACCCTTAAAATGGCACAATATTGATTCGTTGCAGGGAGAGAAATGTTTTCGGGCACGGGAAATGCTTTTAATAATAAATTAATTGAAATTGTGGCCAAGGTTGGAAAATGAAGATAAAAATAAATATTTTCAAAATTTGCCAAAGTTATAGTATCTTCCAAGTACCGAAGCCGAAATTTTAGTTTGAGTTTACCGAAGGTCCGGGCGAGCTGAAAATTGGCAAAGATGTATATTGAAGTGTTCTAATAAACCCCCAAAATTCTCATAAAAATCCCAAGCCAACGATCCTTCAAATGAGGATTTCACCCCTAAGTGCGGTGTTTCGCCTATAGCTCACGCGTATTTTGACTTTTACGAAAAATTACCATTAAGCAAAGTTGACGAACATAAAATTCCCTATAACTTGTGGCGCTACAGTAGGTAGTACTAGAATACATACTGTAATAGGCAAATTAAACTTTGTTTAATGGTAATTTTTCGTAAAAGTAAAAATACGTGAGCTATAGGCGAGACCGCACCTAGGGGCCTAAAATCCTCAATTGGGGGAACGCCGGCTTGGGATTTTTATGAGACATTTTGGGGGTTTATTAGAACACTTATTTTTCGTGTATTCGCGGAATTAAAGTCAGTGCAGTAACCAAGTTTCAAATTTTTTGAAGCAAGTTTATCTTTCATCACTCGATAAAGACCACCCTGTAGTATTTAAAATTTTTCTATTATTTTTCGTGTATTCGCGGAATTAAAGTCAGTGCAGTAACAAAGTTTCAAATTTTTTGAAGCAAGTTTATCTTTCATCACTCTATAAAGACCACCCTGTAGTATTTAAAATGTTTATATTATTTTTCGTGTATTCGCGGAATTAAAGTCAGTGCAGTAACAAAGTTTCAAATGTTTTGAAGCAAGTTTATCTTTCATCACTCTATAAAGACCACCCTGTAGTATTTAAAATTTTTCTATTATTTTTCGTGTATTCGCGGAATTAAAGTCGGTGCAGTAACCAAGTTTCAAATTTTTTGAAGCAAGTTTATTTTTCATCACTCTATAAAGACCACCCTGTAGTATTTAAAATTTTTCTATTATTTTTCGTGTATTCGCGGAATTAAAGTCGGTGCAGTAACAAAGTTTCAAATTTTTTGAAGCAAGTTTATCTTTCATCACTCTATAAAGACCACCCTGTAGTATTTATAGTTTTTCTATTATTTTTCGTGTATTCGCGGAATTAAAGTCGGTGCAGTAACCAAGTTTCAAATTTTTTGAAGCAAGTTTATTTTTCATCACTCTATAAAGACCACCCTGTAGTATTTAAAATTTTTCTATTATTTTTCGTGTATTCGCGGAATTAAAGTCGGTGCAGTAACAAAGTTTCAAATTTTTTGAAGCAAGTTTATCTTTCATCACTCTATAAAGACCACCCTGTAGTATTTATAGTTTTTCTATTATTTTTCGTGTATTCGCGGAATTAAAGTCGGTGCAGTAACCAAGTTTCAAATTTTTTGAAGCAAGTTTATTTTTCATCACTCTATAAAGACCACCCTGTAGTATTTAAAATTTTTCTATTATTTTTCGTGTATTCGCGGAATTAAAGTCGGTGCAGTAACAAAGTTTCAAATTTTTTGAAGCAAGTTTATCTTTCATCACTCTATAAAGACCACCCTGTAGTATTTATAGTTTTTCTATTATTTTTCGTGTATTCGCGGAATTAAAGTCGGTGCAGTAACCAAGTTTCAAATTTTTTGAAGCAAGTTTATTTTTCATCACTTTATAAAGACCACCCTGTAGTATTTAAAATTTTTCTATTATTTTTCGTGTATTCGCGGAATTAAAGTCGGTGCAGTAACCAAGTTTCAAATTTTTTGAAGCAAGTTTATCTTTCATCACTCTATAAAGACCACCCTGTAGTATTTATAGTTTTTCTATTATTTTTCGTGTATTCGCGGAATTAAAGTCGGTGCAGTAACCAAGTTTCAAATTTTTTGAAGCAAGTTTATTTTTCATCACTCTATAAAGACCACCCTGTAGTATTTAAAATTTTTCTATTATTTTTCGTGTATTCGCGGAATTAAAGTCGGTGCAGTAACAAAGTTTCAAATTTTTTGAAGCAAGTTTATCTTTCATCACTCTATAAAGACCACCCTGTAGTATTTATAGTTTTTCTATTATTTTTCGTGTATTCGCGGAATTAAAGTCGGTGCAGTAACCAAGTTTCAAATTTTTTGAAGCAAGTTTATTTTTCATCACTTTATAAAGACCACCCTGTAGTATTTAAAATTTTTCTATTATTTTTCGTGTATTCGCGGAATTAAAGTCGGTGCAGTAACAAAGTTTCAAATTTTTTGAAGCAAGTTTATCTTTCATCACTCTATAAAGACCACCCTGTAGTATTTATAGTTTTTCTATTATTTTTCGTGTATTCGCGGAATTAAAGTCGGTGCAGTAACCAAGTTTCAAATTTTTTGAAGCAAGTTTATTTTTCATCACTCTATAAAGACCACCCTGTAGTATTTAAAATTTTTCTATTATTTTTCGTGTATTCGCGGAATTAAAGTCGGTGCAGTAACAAAGTTTCAAATTTTTTGAAGCAAGTTTATCTTTCATCACTCTATAAAGACCACCCTGTAGTATTTATAGTTTTTCTATTATTTTTCGTGTATTCGCGGAATTAAAGTCGGTGCAGTAACCAAGTTTCAAATTTTTTGAAGCAAGTTTATTTTTCATCACTCTATAAAGACCACCCTGTAGTATTTAAAATTTTTCTATTTTTTTTCGTGTATTCGCGGAATTAAAGTCGGTGCAGTAACCAAGTTTCAAATTTTTTGAAGCAAGTTTATTTTTCATCACTATAAAGACCACCCTGTAGTATTTAAAATTTTTCTATTATTTTTCGTGTATTCGCGGAATTAAAGTCGGTGCAGTAACCAAGTTTCAAATTTTTTGAAGCAAGTTTCTCTTTCATCACTCTATAAAGACCACCCTGTAGTATTTAAAATTTTTCTATTGTTTTTCGTGTATTCGCGGAATTAAAGTCGGTGCAGTAACCAAGTTTCAAATTTTTTGAAGCAAGTTTATTTTTCATCACTCTATAAAGACCACCCTGTAGTATTTAAAATTTTTCTATTGTTTTTCGTGTATTCGCGGAATTAAAGTCGGTGCAGTAACCAAGTTTCAAATTTTTTGAAGCAAGTTTATTTTTCATCACTATAAAGACCACCCTGTAGTATTTAAAATTTTTCTATTATTTTTCGTGTATTCGCGGAATTAAAGTCGGTGCAGTAACCAAGTTTCAAATTTTTTGAAGCAAGTTTATCTTTCATCACTCTATAAAGACCACCCTGTATTATTAAAATTTTTCTATTGTTTTTCGTGTATTCGCGGAATTAAAGTCGGTGCAGTAACCAAGTTTCAAATTTTTTGAAGCAAGTTTATTTTTCATCACTCTATAAAGACCACCCTGTAGTATTTAAAATTTTTCTATTATTTTTCGTGTATTCGCGGAATTAAAGTCGGTGCAGTAACAAAGTTTCAAATTTTTTGAAGCAAGTTTATCTTTCATCACTCTATAAAGACCACCCTGTAGTATTTAAAATGTTTATATTATTTTTCGTGTATTCGCGGAATTAAAGTCAGTGCAGTAACAAAGTTTCAAATGTTTTAAAGCAAGTTTATCTTTCATCACTCTATAAAGACCACCCTGTAGTATTTATAGTTTTTCTATTATTTTTCGTGTATTCGCGGAATTAAAGTCGGTGCAGTAACCAAGTTTCAAATTTTTTGAAGCAAGTTTATTTTTCATCACTCTATAAAGACCACCCTGTAGTATTTAAAATTTTTCTATTGTTTTTCGTGTATTCGCGGAATTAAAGTCGGTGCAGTAACCACGTTTCAAATTTTTTGAAGCAAGTTTATCTTTCATCACTCTATAAAGACCACCCTGTAGTATTTATAGTTTTTCTATTATTTTTCGTGTATTCGCGGAATTAAAGTCGGTGCAGTAACCAAGTTTCAAATTTTTTGAAGCAAGTTTATTTTTCATCACTATAAAGACCACCCTGTAGTATTTAAAATTTTTCTATTATTTTTCGTGTATTCGCGGAATTAAAGTCGGTGCAGTAACCAAGTTTCAAATTTTTTGAAGCAAGTTTATCTTTCATCACTCTATAAAGACCACCCTGTAGTATTTAAAATGTTTATATTATTTTTCGTGTATTCGCGGAATTAAAGTCAGTGCAGTAACAAAGTTTCAAATGTTTTGAAGCAAGTTTATTTTTCATCACTCTATAAAGACCACCCTGTAGTATTTAAAATTTTTCTATTTTTTTCGTGTATTCGCGGAATTAAAGTCGGTGCAGTAACCAAGTTTCAAATTTTTTGAAGCAAGTTTATTTTTCATCACTATAAAGACCACCCTGTAGTATTTAAAATTTTTCTATTATTTTTCTTGTATTCGCGGAATTAAAGTCAGTGCAGTAACAAAGTTTCAAATTTTTTGAAGCAAGTTTATCTTTCATCACTCTATAAAGACCACCCTGTAGTATTTATAGTTTTTCTATTATTTTTCTTGTATTCGCGGAATTAAAGTCAGTGCAGTAACCAAGTTTCAAATTTTTTGAAGCAAGTTTATCTTTCATCACTCTATAAAGACCACCCTGTAGTATTTATAGTTTTTCTATTATTTTTCGTGTATTCGCGGAATTAAAGTCGGTGCAGTAACCAAGTTTCAAATTTTTTGAAGCAAGTTTATTTTTCATCACTCTATAAAGACCACCCTGTAGTATTTAAAATTTTTCTATTATTTTTCGTGTATTCGCGGAATTAAAGTCGGTGCAGTAACAAAGTTTCAAATTTTTTGAAGCAAGTTTATCTTTCATCACTCTATAAAGACCACCCTGTAGTATTTATAGTTTTTCTATTATTTTTCGTGTATTCGCGGAATTAAAGTCGGCGCAGTAACCAAGTTTCAAATTTTTTGAAGCAAGTTTATTTTTCATCACTCTATAAAGACCACCCTGTAGTATTTAAAATTTTTCTATTATTTTTCGTGTATTCGCGGAATTAAAGTCGGTGCAGTAACCAAGTTTCAAATTTTTTGAAGCAAGTTTATTTTTCATCACTATAAAGACCACCCTGTAGTATTTAAAATTTTTCTATTATTTTTCGTGTATTCGCGGAATTAAAGTCGGTGCAGTAACCAAGTTTCAAATTTTTTGAAGCAAGTTTCTCTTTCATCACTCTATAAAGACCACCCTGTAGTATTTAAAATTTTTCTATTGTTTTTCGTGTATTCGCGGAATTAAAGTCGGTGCAGTAACCAAGTTTCAAATTTTTTGAAGCAAGTTTATTTTTCATCACTCTATAAAGACCACCCTGTAGTATTTAAAATTTTTCTATTATTTTTCGTGTATTCGCGGAATTAAAGTCGGTGCAGTAACAAAGTTTCAAATTTTTTGAAGCAAGTTTATCTTTCATCACTCTATAAAGACCACCCTGTAGTATTTATAGTTTTTCTATTATTTTTCGTGTATTCGCGGAATTAAAGTCGGTGCAGTAACCAAGTTTCAAATTTTTTGAAGCAAGTTTATTTTTCATCACTCTATAAAGACCACCCTGTAGTATTTAAAATTTTTCTATTATTTTTCGTGTATTCGCGGAATTAAAGTCGGTGCAGTAACAAAGTTTCAAATTTTTTGAAGCAAGTTTATCTTTCATCACTCTATAAAGACCACCCTGTAGTATTTATAGTTTTTCTATTATTTTTCGTGTATTCGCGGAATTAAAGTCGGTGCAGTAACCAAGTTTCAAATTTTTTGAAGCAAGTTTATTTTTCATCACTCTATAAAGACCACCCTGTAGTATTTAAAATTTTTCTATTATTTTTCGTGTATTCGCGGAATTAAAGTCGGTGCAGTAACAAAGTTTCAAATTTTTTGAAGCAAGTTTATCTTTCATCACTCTATAAAGACCACCCTGTAGTATTTATAGTTTTTCTATTATTTTTCGTGTATTCGCGGAATTAAAGTCGGTGCAGTAACCAAGTTTCAAATTTTTTGAAGCAAGTTTATTTTTCATCACTCTATAAAGACCACCCTGTAGTATTTAAAATTTTTCTATTATTTTTCGTGTATTCGCGGAATTAAAGTCGGTGCAGTAACAAAGTTTCAAATTTTTTGAAGCAAGTTTATCTTTCATCACTCTATAAAGACCACCCTGTAGTATTTATAGTTTTTCTATTATTTTTCGTGTATTCGCGGAATTAAAGTCGGTGCAGTAACCAAGTTTCAAATTTTTTGAAGCAAGTTTATTTTTCATCACTCTATAAAGACCACCCTGTAGTATTTAAAATTTTTCTATTATTTTTCGTGTATTCGCGGAATTAAAGTCGGTGCAGTAACAAAGTTTCAAATTTTTTGAAGCAAGTTTATCTTTCATCACTCTATAAAGACCACCCTGTAGTATTTATAGTTTTTCTATTATTTTTCGTGTATTCGCGGAATTAAAGTCGGTGCAGTAACCAAGTTTCAAATTTTTTGAAGCAAGTTTATTTTTCATCACTCTATAAAGACCACCCTGTAGTATTTAAAATTTTTCTATTATTTTTCGTGTATTCGCGGAATTAAAGTCGGTGCAGTAACCAAGTTTCAAATTTTTTGAAGCAAGTTTATTTTTCATCACTATAAAGACCACCCTGTAGTATTTAAAATTTTTCTATTATTTTTCGTGTATTCGCGGAATTAAAGTCGGTGCAGTAACCAAGTTTCAAATTTTTTGAAGCAAGTTTCTCTTTCATCACTCTATAAAGACCACCCTGTAGTATTTAAAATTTTTCTATTGTTTTTCGTGTATTCGCGGAATTAAAGTCGGTGCAGTAACCAAGTTTCAAATTTTTTGAAGCAAGTTTATTTTTCATCACTCTATAAAGACCACCCTGTAGTATTTAAAATTTTTCTATTGTTTTTCGTGTATTCGCGGAATTAAAGTCGGTGCAGTAACCAAGTTTCAAATTTTTTGAAGCAAGTTTATTTTTCATCACTATAAAGACCACCCTGTAGTATTTAAAATTTTTCTATTATTTTTCGTGTATTCGCGGAATTAAAGTCGGTGCAGTAACCAAGTTTCAAATTTTTTGAAGCAAGTTTATCTTTTATCACTCTATAAAGACCACCCTGTATTATTAAAATTTTTCTATTATTTTTCGTGTATTCGCGGAATTAAAGTCGGTGCAGTAACAAAGTTTCAAATTTTTTGAAGCAAGTTTATCTTTCATCACTCTATAAAGACCACCCTGTAGTATTTAAAATGTTTATATTATTTTTCGTGTATTCGCGGAATTAAAGTCGGTGCAGTAACCAAGTTTCAAATTTTTTGAAGCAAGTTTATCTTTCATCACTCTATAAAGACCACCCTGTAGTATTTATAGTTTTTCTATTATTTTTCGTGTATTCGCGGAATTAAAGTCGGTGCAGTAACCAAGTTTCAAATTTTTTGAAGCAAGTTTATTTTTCATCACTCTATAAAGACCACCCTGTAGTATTTAAAATTTTTCTATTGTTTTTCGTGTATTCGCGGAATTAAAGTCGGTGCAGTAACCACGTTTCAAATTTTTTGAAGCAAGTTTATCTTTCATCACTCTATAAAGACCACCCTGTAGTATTTATAGTTTTTCTATTATTTTTCGTGTATTCGCGGAATTAAAGTCGGTGCAGTAACCAAGTTTCAAATTTTTTGAAGCAAGTTTATTTTTCATCACTATAAAGACCACCCTGTAGTATTTAAAATTTTTCTATTATTTTTCGTGTATTCGCGGAATTAAAGTCGG
Source organism: Podabrus alpinus (assembly GCA_932274525.1). Classification (NCBI taxonomy): domain Eukaryota; kingdom Metazoa; phylum Arthropoda; class Insecta; order Coleoptera; family Cantharidae; genus Podabrus; species Podabrus alpinus. The sequence goes on from OW026451.1 coordinate 6,706,995, forward strand.
TGCAGTAACCAAGTTTCAAATTTTTTGAAGCAAGTTTATCTTTCATCACTCTATAAAGACCACCCTGTAGTATTTAAAATGTTTATATTATTTTTCGTGTATTCGCGGAATTAAAGTCAGTGCAGTAACAAAGTTTCAAATGTTTTGAAGCAAGTTTATTTTTCATCACTCTATAAAGACCACCCTGTAGTATTTAAAATTTTTCTATTTTTTTTCGTGTATTCGCGGAATTAAAGTCGGTGCAGTAACCAAGTTTCAAATTTTTTGAAGCAAGTTTATTTTTCATCACTATAAAGACCCCCCTGTAGTATTTAAAATTTTTCTATTATTTTTCTTGTATTCGCGGAATTAAAGTCAGTGCAGTAACAAAGTTTCAAATTTTTTGAAGCAAGTTTATCTTTCATCACTCTATAAAGACCACCCTGTAGTATTTATAGTTTTTCTATTATTTTTCTTGTATTCGCGGAATTAAAGTCAGTGCAGTAACCAAGTTTCAAATTTTTTGAAGCAAGTTTATCTTTCATCACTCTATAAAGACCACCCTGTAGTATTTATAGTTTTTCTATTATTTTTCGTGTATTCGCGGAATTAAAGTCGGTGCAGTAACCAAGTTTCAAATTTTTTGAAGCAAGTTTATTTTTCATCACTCTATAAAGACCACCCTGTAGTATTTAAAATTTTTCTATTATTTTTCGTGTATTCGCGGAATTAAAGTCGGTGCAGTAACAAAGTTTCAAATTTTTTGAAGCAAGTTATCTTTCATCACTCTATAAAGACCACCCTGTAGTATTTATAGTTTTTCTATTATTTTTCGTGTATTCGCGGAATTAAAGTCGGTGCAGTAACCAAGTTTCAAATTTTTTGAAGCAAGTTTATTTTTCATCACTCTATAAAGACCACCCTGTAGTATTTAAAATTTTTCTATTATTTTTCGTGTATTCGCGGAATTAAAGTCGGTGCAGTAACCAAGTTTCAAATTTTTTGAAGCAAGTTTATTTTTCATCACTATAAAGACCACCCTGTAGTATTTAAAATTTTTCTATTATTTTTCGTGTATTCGCGGAATTAAAGTCGGTGCAGTAACCAAGTTTCAAATTTTTTGAAGCAAGTTTCTCTTTCATCACTCTATAAAGACCACCCTGTAGTATTTAAAATTTTTCTATTGTTTTTCGTGTATTCGCGGAATTAAAGTCGGTGCAGTAACCAAGTTTCAAATTTTTTGAAGCAAGTTTATTTTTCATCACTCTATAAAGACCACCCTGTAGTATTTAAAATTTTACTATTGTTTTTCGTGTATTCGCGGAATTAAAGTCGGTGCAGTAACCAAGTTTCAAATTTTTTGAAGCAAGTTTATTTTTCATCACTATAAAGACCACCCTGTAGTATTTAAAATTTTTCTATTATTTTTCGTGTATTCGCGGAATTAAAGTCGGTGCAGTAACCAAGTTTCAAATTTTTTGAAGCAAGTTTATCTTTCATCACTCTATAAAGACCACCCTGTATTATTAAAATTTTTCTATTGTTTTTCGTGTATTCGCGGAATTAAAGTCGGTGCAGTAACCAAGTTTCAAATTTTTTGAAGCAAGTTTATTTTTCATCACTCTATAAAGACCACCCTGTAGTATTTAAAATTTTTCTATTATTTTTCGTGTATTCGCGGAATTAAAGTCGGTGCAGTAACAAAGTTTCAAATTTTTTGAAGCAAGTTTATCTTTCATCACTCTATAAAGACCACCCTGTAGTATTTAAAATGTTTATATTATTTTTCGTGTATTCGCGGAATTAAAGTCAGTGCAGTAACAAAGTTTCAAATGTTTTGAAGCAAGTTTATTTTTCATCACTCTATAAAGACCACCCTGTAGTATTTAAAATTTTTCTATTTTTTTTCGTGTATTCGCGGAATTAAAGTCGGTGCAGTAACCAAGTTTCAAATTTTTTGAAGCAAGTTTATTTTTCATCACTATAAAGACCACCCTGTAGTATTTAAAATTTTTCTATTATTTTTCTTGTATTCGCGGAATTAAAGTCAGTGCAGTAACAAAGTTTCAAATTTTTTGAAGCAAGTTTATCTTTCATCACTCTATAAAGACCACCCTGTAGTATTTATAGTTTTTCTATTATTTTTCTTGTATTCGCGGAATTAAAGTCAGTGCAGTAACCAAGTTTCAAATTTTTTGAAGCAAGTTTATCTTTCATCACTCTATAAAGACCACCCTGTAGTATTTAAAATTTTTCTATTGTTTTTCGTGTATTCGCGGAATTAAAGTCGGTGCAGTAACCAAGTTTCAAATTTTTTGAAGCAAGTTTATTTTTCATCACTCTATAAAGACCACCCTGTAGTATTTAAAATTTTTCTATTATTTTTCGTGTATTCGCGGAATTAAAGTCGGTGCAGTAACAAAGTTTCAAATTTTTTGAAGCAAGTTTATCTTTCATCACTCTATAAAGACCACCCTGTAGTATTTAAAATGTTTATATTATTTTTCGTGTATTCGCGGAATTAAAGTCAGTGCAGTAACAAAGTTTCAAATGTTTTGAAGCAAGTTTATCTTTCATCACTCTATAAAGACCACCCTGTAGTATTTATAGTTTTTCTATTATTTTTCGTGTATTCGCGGAATTAAAGTCGGTGCAGTAACCAAGTTTCAAATTTTTTGAAGCAAGTTTATTTTTCATCACTCTATAAAGACCACCCTGTAGTATTTAAAATTTTTCTATTGTTTTTCGTGTAATCGCGGAATTAAAGTCGGTGCAGTAACCAAGTTTCAAATTTTTTGAAGCAAGTTTATTTTTCATCACTATAAAGACCACCCTGTAGTATTTAAAATTTTTCTATTATTTTTCGTGTATTCGCGGAATTAAAGTCGGTGCAGTAACCAAGTTTCAAATTTTTTGAAGCAAGTTTATTTTTCATCACTATAAAGACCACCCTGTAGTATTTAAAATTTTTCTATTATTTTTCTTGTATTCGCGGAATTAAAGTCAGTGCAGTAACAAAGTTTCAAATTTTTTGAAGCAAGTTTATCTTTCATCACTCTATAAAGACCACCCTGTAGTATTTAAAATGTTTATATTATTTTTCGTGTATTCGCGGAATTAAAGTCAGTGCAGTAACCAAGTTTCAAATTTTTTGAAGCAAGTTTATTTTTCATCACTCTATGAAGACCACCCTGTAGTATTTAAAATTTTTCTATTATTTTTCGTGTATTCGCGGAATTAAAGTCGGTGCAATAACCAAGTTTCAAATTTTTTGAAGCAAGTTTATTTTTCATCACTCTATAAAGACCACCCTGTAGTATTTAAAATTTTTCTATTATTTATCGTGTATTCGCGGAATTAAAGTCAGTGCAGTAACAAAGTTTCAAATTTTTTGAAGCAAGTTTATCTTTCATCACTCTATAAAGACCACCCTGTAGTATTTAAAATTTTTCTATTATTTTTCGTGTATTCGCGGAATTAAAGTCGGTGCAGTAACCAAGTTTCAAATTTTTTGAAGCAAGTTTATCTTTCATCACTCTATAAAGACCACCCTGTAGTATTTATAGTTTTTCTATTATTTTTCGTGTATTCGCGGAATTAAAGTCGGTGCAGTAACCAAGTTTCAAATTTTTTGAAGCAAGTTTATCTTTCATCACTCTATAAAGACCACCCTGTAGTATTTAGAATTTTTCTATTATTTTTCGTGTATTCGCGGAATTAAAGTCAGTGCAGTAACAAAGTTTCAAATTTTTTAAAGCAAGTTTATCTTTCATCACTCTATAAAGACCACCCTGTAGTATTTAAAATGTTTATATTATTTTCGTGTATTCGCGGAATTAAAGTCGGTGCAGTAACAAAGTTTCAAATGTCTTGAAGCAAGTTTATCTTTCATCACTCTATAAAGACCACCCTGTAGTATTTATAGTTTTTCTATTATTTTTCGTGTATTCGCGGAATTAAAGTCGGTGCAGTAACCAAGTTTCAAATTTTTTGAAGCAAGTTTATTTTTCATCACTCTATAAAGACCACCCTGTAGTATTTAAAATTTTTCTATTGTTTTTCGTGTATTCGCGGAATTAAAGTCGGTGCAGTAACCAAGTTTCAAATTTTTTGAAGCAAGTTTATTTTTCATCACTATAAAGACCACCCTGTAGTATTTAAAATTTTTCTATTATTTTTCGTGTATTCGCGGAATTAAAGTCGGTGCAGTAACCAAGTTTCAAATTTTTTGAAGCAAGTTTATTTTTCATCACTATAAAGACCACCCTGTAGTATTTAAAATTTTTCTATTATTTTTCTTGTATTCGCGGAATTAAAGTCAGTGCAGTAACAAAGTTTCAAATTTTTTGAAGCAAGTTTATCTTTCATCACTCTATAAAGACCACCCGGTAGTATTTAAAATTTTTCTATTATTTTTCGTGTATTCGCGGTATTAAAGTCGGTGCAGTAACCAAGTTTCAAATTTTTTGAAGCAAGTTTATTTTTCATCACTATAAAGACCACCCTGTAGTATTTAAAATTTTTCTATTATTTTTCTTGTATTCGCGGAATTAAAGTCAGTGCAGTAACAAAGTTTCAAATTTTTTGAAGCAAGTTTATCTTTCATCACTCTATAAAGACCACCCGGTAGTATTTAAAATTTTTCTATTATTTTTCGTGTATTCGCGGTATTAAAGTCGGTGCAGTAACCAAGTTTCAAATTTTTTGAAGCAAGTTTATTTTTCATCACTCTATAAAGACCACCCTGTAGTATTTAAAATTTTTCTATTATTTTTCGTGTATTCGCGGTATTAAAGTCGGTGCAGTAACCAAGTTTCAAATTTTTTGAAGCAAGTTTATTTTTCATCACTCTATAAAGACCACCCTGTAGTATTTAAAATTTTTCTATTATTTTTCGTGTATTCGCGGAATTAAAGTCGGTGCAGTAACCAAGTTTCAAATTTTTTGAAGCAAGTTTATTTTTCATCACTCTATAAAGACCACCCTGTAGTATTTAAAATTTTTCTATTATTTTTCGTGTATTCGCGGTATTAAAGTCGGTGCAGTAACCAAGTTTCAAATTTTTTGAAGCAAGTTTATTTTTCATCACTCTATAAAGACCACCCTGTAGTATTTAAAATTTTTCTATTATTTTTCGTGTATTCGCGGAATTAAAGTCGGTGCAGTAACCAAGTTTCAAATTTTTTGAAGCAAGTTTATTTTTCATCACTATAAAGACCACCCTGTAGTATTTAAGAATTTTTCTATTATTTTTCTTGTATTCGCGGAATTAAAGTCAGTGCAGTAACAAAGTTTCAAATTTTTTGAAGCAAGTTTATCTTTCATCACTCTATAAAGACCACCCGGTAGTATTTAAAATTTTTCTATTATTTTTCGTGTATTCGCGGTATTAAAGTCGGTGCAGTAACCAAGTTTCAAATTTTTTGAAGCAAGTTTATTTTTCATCACTCTATAAAGACCACCCTGTAGTATTTAAAATTTTTCTATTATTTTTCGTGTATTCGCGGTATTAAAGTCGGTGCAGTAACCAAGTTTCAAATTTTTTGAAGCAAGTTTATTTTTCATCACTCTATAAAGACCACCCTGTAGTATTTAAAATTTTTCTATTATTTTTCGTGTATTCGCGGAATTAAAGTCGGTGCAGTAACCAAGTTTCAAATTTTTTGAAGCAAGTTTATTTTTCATCACTCTATAAAGACCACCCTGTAGTATTTAAAATTTTTCTATTATTTTTCGTGTATTCGCGGTATTAAAGTCGGTGCAGTAACCAAGTTTCAAATTTTTTGAAGCAAGTTTATTTTTCATCACTCTATAAAGACCACCCTGTAGTATTTAAAATTTTTCTATTATTTTTCGTGTATTCGCGGAATTAAAGTCGGTGCAGTAACCAAGTTTCAAATTTTTTGAAGCAAGTTTATTTTTCATCACTCTATAAAGACCACCCTGTAGTATTTAAAATTTTTCTATTATTTTTCGTGTATTCGCGGTATTAAAGTCGGTGCAGTAACCAAGTTTCAAATTTTTTGAAGCAAGTTTATTTTTCATCACTCTATAAAGACCACCCTGTAGTATTTAAAATTTTTCTATTATTTTTCGTGTATTCGCGGAATTAAAGTCGGTGCAGTAACCAAGTTTCAAATTTTTTGAAGCAAGTTTATTTTTCATCACTCTATAAAGACCACCCTGTAGTATTTAAAATTTTTCTATTATTTTTCGTGTATTCGCGGAATTAAAGTCGGTGCAGTAACCAAGTTTCAAATTTTTTGAAGCAAGTTTATTTTTCATCACTCTATAAAGACCACCCTGTAGTATTTAAAATTTTTCTATTATTTTTCGTGTATTCGCGGAATTAAAGTCGGTGCAGTAACCAAGTTTCAAATTTTTTGAAGCAAGTTTATTTTTCATCACTCTATAAAGACCACCCTGTAGTATTTAAAATTTTTCTATTATTTTTCGTGTATTCGCGGTATTAAAGTCGGTGCAGTAACCAAGTTTCAAATTTTTTGAAGCAAGTTTATTTTTCATCACTCTATAAAGACCACCCTGTAGTATTTAAAATTTTTCTATTATTTTTCGTGTATTCGCGGAATTAAAGTCGGTGCAGTAACCAAGTTTCAAATTTTTTGAAGCAAGTTTATTTTTCATCACTCTATAAAGACCACCCTGTAGTATTTAAAATTTTTCTATTATTTTTCGTGTATTCGCGGTATTAAAGTCGGTGCAGTAACCAAGTTTCAAATTTTTTGAAGCAAGTTTATTTTTCATCACTCTATAAAGACCACCCTGTAGTATTTAAAATTTTTCTATTATTTTTCGTGTATTCGCGGAATTAAAGTCGGTGCAGTAACCAAGTTTCAAATTTTTTGAAGCAAGTTTATTTTTCATCACTCTATAAAGACCACCCTGTAGTATTTAAAATTTTTCTATTATTTTTCGTGTATTCGCGGAATTAAAGTCGGTGCAGTAACCAAGTTTCAAATTTTTTGAAGCAAGTTTATTTTTCATCACTCTATAAAGACCACCCTGTAGTATTTAAAATTTTTCTATTATTTTTCGTGTATTCGCGGAATTAAAGTCGGTGCAGTAACCAAGTTTCAAATTTTTTGAAGCAAGTTTATTTTTCATCACTCTATAAAGACCACCCTGTAGTATTTAAAATTTTTCTATTATTTTTCGTGTATTCGCGGAATTAAAGTCAGTGCAGTGCAATTACATTTTAACAATTCTTTTATTATCGAAAAATATTTCAAACAAGAAATATTTTACATAATAATATTATCTAAATCTTTTGTTCTTAGTATTTTTTTAATAAACTTACCATTAAGTCATAAAGTGAGTTGAAGAATAAGTCAACACTATTAGCGCTATTAGCCAGACAATTCTAGATAAAATTGATAAGAAACATTGAAGAAATTCATGTAAAGCCAAAGTAAAGCTGTTTAGGGACTCTGTTGGCCACAAGGAAAGATATTAAAATTCTCCAAGGTTCTCGTGTTGGCGTTATTTTTGAAAATGGCTACTAAAATCCTATTGTTTTACATTTATCTTGAAAACTATTCACGTTATGAAAAAATGATTCAAACAATATAAGTTTTACATAATATTTTCTACATATTTTGTTCCTATCATTTTTTGGCAGAGCTCTCGTTTATGACTTTTGGGCAGATAAACAAAGATGCACATGGTGTTGGTTCATTTTTTTAATAGGAAAATTTTAAATTTTTGGAGTAATGATAAATTTTATCAAAAAAACGTGAAGAACAAATTAATATAGATGTAAATAATTTTATAGAAAATATTTTTCATTGAAACATTTTTTGATAACATGGATGGTTTCTGAAATTAATTTTCATTTTTATTGCTTGAATTTCATTATAACATGGTCAAATTTTGAAAAAATCTATTTTGCCCTTTACTTTTCAACCTTTGTTCCAATTAAATTCATTTGTTTTAAACGCATTTAGCATTTCTTAAAACATTTCTCTCCATGCAACTAATCTATATTTCCCTATTTTGAAGGTGATAAGTTGTGTTTTTGGCAAGTTATTTCAGGAATATTATACCACATAAAACTTTAGAAAAAAGATGTTTTCTAGAGAATTTTATGGTTTTTTAATTTTGATATGATGATAATTTTTCTAAAAATTGAATATAAGTGAGCTGTTATCAAAAAACCGCATTAGGGTGACTAAAACCTCAAATTGGAGTAGACACTGGCATGGGATTTTAGGGAGTTCATTAGACCACTCCAATATACATGTCATTCAAATTTCAGCTTGCCCAGATTTTTTGTAATCTGAAAATGTTACTTGTTGGACTGAAACAAAATTTGAAAAAGCGATTGCTGATATATGTATTACCATGACTCGAGCATTTGACGTCTCTAGATTGATTGACAATATTCTTGAAGAGTTCTAATTAATTTTTTGTTTCAGTATTTTGATGAAAATCGTCCTAGTTGCAAAATTCAATGACAACTCTCAGATTGGTTTTAAATTTTCATGACGGTGTGTAATAGAACAATAGATGGATGAAATAATAAAAGGTTTGTTACATTACAAATAATAATTTTATAATTAATTGCGTGCATTTAAAATTGACATTATTTGAACTGCATAGATAAAGTATTCCAATACGAATTTGTAATCGGATAATAGTTACAGGAATTTATAAATAATTACAGAAACCTGTAATAAGATTCATTTTTACGAAATTATAAATAATTACAGAAACCTGTAATAAGGTAATGTGTTTTATACAAAATTATAAATAATTACAGAAACCTGTAATAAGGTAATGCATTTTATATGAAACTAGATGATACCCCGTCCGAGAACGGGCAGCTAGAAGGACGGGCAGCTACCCAAGGTAACTTAAGTTGAATGAAGATTAAGGAAAGCTCTCAGTGCAATCCAAAAGCCATATGACCTTGGCTGCCTGCCCGTCCTTCTAGCTGCCCGTCCTCGGACGGGGTATCATCTAGTATAACAATAGATTCCCATGTTGATCGAGCGGTTGCGGAATCTTCACTTTTCCTTTATGACAGCAGTTGTTAAATTGTTTATCAACTGGACGCTCCTTGGCGAAATTCTTGGAGTCGCAGAACTGACAGATGGAATTCATTTCTCCACAATCGTGTCGAGTAACGTGAGATTCATCAAATCTCAATGCTCTTATTTGGAGTTGAATTGCTTGACTTTGGTATAGTTGGGACCAAATAAATTGAGACTTGCGTCATTACTTAAAACAGTACGAATTAATATTAAAATCGCTAGTCAAATGAGTGCATTTTAAGATGCATCTGCCCTTTTCATTTTAATATAGCTTTCTTTCTCTTTCCTGTAATAATTTAAATTATCTTTCTGTCAATGTCATATAACTAAAGTTGGGTTATGTAATAAATATGTTTCCCATAAACACCTTTTCATAGAATTGCAATTTACTGATTATTATAAATAAAACTTGAATTTTAGGGTTTTCTTTGAAAATGCTTAAATTTTTAATAAAAGCAAGATTCCGGAATTACCAAATTTGAAATAATTGTATTATTTTTAAAGAAATATTTTTGAAAAACTGTTTAAATTTTTTCCATGAATTCGTCGTCAAAATAAACGGGTTAATAAATACCTAAAACGTACAGAGGAACTGCTCATTTTTATTCATCGGAGTCGTTGTCACTACCAGTATCGGAGTCATTGGTTAATTGTATGACGAGTTCTTCTACGGTGACATCTAAAAGTTTTTCCCGTTCATACCAATTTGTTATCACATTTTCGGTGTGACGAATGCAATTTTTCCAAATTTCAGATGTACAATTATCCAATGCTTCATTCCACATCGAAATTACTTTTTCATCCCCATAACCATCTCTTCCGATATGCTTATTGTAATAAGTTTTACAATTCGCCCATATAAGTTCAATCGCATTAAACTCGCAGTGGTAGGGGGGTAAGCGTAAAACTTCATGGCCATGGTTTCGTAACAGCTCATCCACTTCATACCGTTTATCTTTTCTGTTCAATTTTGCCAATTCTAACAAATCTACTTTAAACAATCGTTCACTAAAACAAATGTTGTTTGCAGACAACCAAGCTGCAATATCTGCTTTCTTCCACGCCGACGTAGGCTGTTTTTCAACTAACGTAGAGTGGTAAGATGCATTGTCCAATATTATTAAACTTGGTTCTTCCAAGTTGCATATAAGTTTCTCAGTAACCCATTTTTTAAATAAGTCACCATTCATTTCTCCATGGTAATCTTCTTTTTGAGATTTTGATGCAAAGACTAATGATGCATTATCTATAAATCCAGACTCCGAACCTGCATGAAGAACAATGAAGCGTTTCCCATCATAACCTTCTGGTTTTCTAACACTTTTTACTGAATTATCTTGCCAAGACTTTCCAGGGTTACCTTTCGAAAAAATCCATGTCTCATCCAAAAACACAACTTGACGTTTAAATTCGGAATTTATATTGTTTATATAGCTTTTCATGAAATGTACTCGATTAAAAGCAATATTGTGTTTTTCCACTAATGCTCTACGATTATTTTCTTTACAAAATTTAAAACCAATTTCGTGGAGAGTTCGTTTTAAGCTAGTGTTGCTTAAAATAATATGCAGTTTTTGAAGTTTCTTGTTTAATGTAGCAACAGTTAAATGTTCTTCTGAAAAAAATACCAAAATTTTTTGAAAACCTATATTTCTTGTTCATTACTTAAAAAAATAATCCAGAAATATCTAATATTTTAAAACTTACTTTTTCTGTACATTTCGTAGATGGATTCCCTTATATTCATTTTTGACGATTCTGGCAAATCTTTTGATTTCTTACTCTGCTTTGATCTGGTTTTTCCCGGGCTTTTTAAAATTGGATTTTCAGTGATAGTACTCAGTTTCTTAATTCGTTTGACTGAATTAATAGAAACACCCAAAGCGTCCGAAACACGCTACAATTTCCATTATTGTAAAATATCAAGTTAATATTACAAAAAATAACTTACTTCTTGAATAGCAGCTAATGGAATTAATGGTCCATTATTAACTAGCTCACGTTGAAAATAATTTAACAAGTTTAAAATCAATTGTCGGGATTGAGATTTTATGGTGCGACCACTTATAGGCATTGCAGACATTTTGATAAATACAAAATATTGTAATTTAATGTTCAATTAATAATTTATCAAAACTTAACATGAAAATGACATAAACAAATTATATCCCTAGTTACCTACTCATTGTTGATTTCAATTTCAATACGCGAGTCAATTCAATTTTTATTGCTTTTATTTTTAAGTTCAGACATACTAATTTTATATAGTATTTATTATTAATGTAAAATGTTGATAACGTACGTCTTTTCTTAAGTCTTTGCCAGAAAGACTTTCAAATATGTTTTTTCTCTTTTTAATAAAGCTAAACGACGTCCTAAATTATATTCAGGATGTCTTTTCTTAATCAGAAATTTGTGACGCAGGTCTCAATTTATTTGGTCCCAACTTTATCGATTTTCTTTCTGTCGATGTATCGCATGGGATCGAGCGTTAGCAGCTTGCCGCGCTTGAGTTTCTTCTAATGTTTCACGTTGTTGACGTGTCGCATGGGATAGAGCATTAGCAGCTTGCCGCGCTTGAGTTTCTTCTAATGTTTCACGTTGTTGACGTATCGCATGGGACCGAGCGTCAGCAGCTTGCCGCGCTTGAGTTTCTTCTAAAGTTTCACGTTGTTGACGTATCGCATGGGACCGAGCGTCAGCAGCTTGCCGCGCTTGAGTTTGTTCCAAAGTTTCACGTTGTCGACGTATCGCATGAGACCGAGCGTCAGCTTGTCGCTGTGATCGAAGCTGTTCTTCTGTGTTATTAGCTCTTGTACGTGCTTTTCTCTCACGATTCAATCGCCGTCGCTTTGCAGCAGGATTTTCAAAATTTTCATTATCCATTATGGAAGTTCACATAATGCTTTTTTGGAAATAGCTGTCATAATTTTTCACCGATATAGGAAATTTAAATACGTTGATCTGCTTTTTCAATGCAGACCAAATATAAGTTATATTTTATTTACATAATTTTTCACCTATATAGGAAATTTAAATACGTTGATCCCTTGATACGTTGATCCGATGATACGTTGATCCGATGATACGTTGATACGATGATACGTTGATCCGATGATACGTTGATCCGATGATACGTTGTGCGTTCGGTTCGGTTCGGTTTGCTTCGGGTATTTCCGTGGGACAGACAGAAAGAAAGAAAGAAAGACTTGGCCTTTTATAATAAGAGATTCTAAATAATTACAGAAACCTGAAATAAGGTAATGAATTTTATACGAAATTATAAATTAAAAACCTGTAATTATATGTATTGAAGTATTTATATTATAGAAAACTGTAAATTATGTTAATCTAATATATTATGCTAATATCATAGTTCTAATATTAATCGCTATTTAATTTAACACTTATTTTGAAGTTATCAAATATTACTTTCGATTTATGAAATAAACGTAAGCAGCTTATGTTTGCGATGCTGTGTTTTTATTAAAAATATTATTTAGTTGTAGTTATTTGGATACTAGAACAAACTTTGTCAGCCAATTTGTTGGTTATGATTTTAAGATTTATTTTTCTAAATTCAATTGCAAGCTTATTTTAACATAATTAATCTGTATTAAGGTTACTGATACAATTAGGAACGGATTAATTGTGTAAACAACCTTTGACAAATTCTTACCAGTTTTTTTGTTTCAGCGAGGAAAATTAGCACCGACGATATAAGACTTGGATGCAACTTATTTATTGGTTTCAAAATTTCACATTGGTTTTGGCATGTGTCAAGGCAAAAATTGCATGGGAAAATAATCAGGTTAGTTATATTATTTAATTACTATTAGCCATTTGTTATTTTGCATGAATTTTAAATTCCTTGTTTTGAATCGAGATTTCACGGTGACATAAAACGACTAACCGCGGAAGAACTGCTGTGTATCATTCTTCTAACTTCCCGATGTGCGGGTGATCGATTTTTTACTGGTTTCTTATGGCACCCCTTATTTATCCAGTTAGAAATAAACTTATTAAATAATATTTTGTCACATTTCAAGATAATTTTAATGCTGAAAAATGTAATAGTTTCATTATTGAAGGGGGGGGGGGAGATTGAAAATGTATACAATTTGTAAAATTACTATAATTTCCTTATTCTTATAGAATAAATTTTCAAATTTTCTCTGTATTTTAGTTTAGAAGTTATTAAATTAAGTTCTTTACCTTTAATGGATTCAAACATGTTTGAAATTTTGTTCTTAGTTCTCATTCAAGTTTTGCATAACAACGTGATATAAAATACGTTTTTGTATAACCTATTTATTATTAAAAGCTAAAATTGTTTATATTTTTACTATTATTAAATATAATATTTATATAAACAATAGGTATCTGTAATTATTTCGTTGGAACGCTGAGAAGATAAGTTTTTGTAAATATCATGATGTAGTGTCCAACTATAATTTCCATTTAAAAAACACTTCATTTTACTTTATAGCAGCCAAAATGAAATACCAAGAAAAATTTTTCCTACAGTATCGAGTTGTAACTAAAAAACTGCCTTAACATTGCATTGTTAGATTTTCAACGCTACGAGGAGAAATCAACTAATTTGGTGAAAACGGTATAAGGAATCAAAATACTTTTAAATGAAATAAAATTTTTATTTAAATTATTTTTTTTTTTTTCATTGTACACTTCAAGCATATCATATTGTATTTATTTTTCACTTTTACCCCTTTTATTTGTTAAAAATTTTATCACATTTTATCTTCATTTTTACAAATATCAAAACTGGTTACCATTAAAAATTTAATAAAAATCCAAAGATTCCTTGCATTGATTTAATTATTGAAAACTGGCCTTCTATTTGATATTTTTGCGAATCCCTTTGGGGATTTTGTAATAACTCCTTTCCTTATACCGTTTTTGCCGAACTTATTTGATCTCCCCTCGTATTTAATATAAGAATACGCAAATTACAGTATAATGGACTACTAGGAACCAAAAGAATTGGTCCATTAGCCCAAGCGCGCACTCGCAGCGCTTAGAAAGATGCAATTAGTTCTATTTTTGTAGCGGCGCGGTTGTTTGCAAGTAAAATATAATAAATTGATTTGGTATATACCTACACCTGCACGCACTTGTTGATATTTCGAAACACTTCAGATAGGTAATAATCATAGCAGCACTACCAGCGGTTTGTTCACTGGGTATTCTTGTAATGTTGTAGATTCTAGAATATTCTTTGGAAAAATATTCGAAAATTCTTTGTTTTCGGTGTTGGCTTAGCATTAAAATTTTGTCCTTCAGGAAAAAAGTGCACGTGGTGTATATTATAGACTTCAGTGCTGTTATCTGCGATTGAATCTTCACCTCTGCACTTTTTGATTCAGAATAAAATTTAAAAATTACACCAACACGTCTGTTTATTACTGCCAGCAGAATATTCTAGAATGCTAGTTCTTGCCCAGACGTCCAGTGATTTGTTCTGGCAATGAATTTGTTAGTAATGAAAAAACTAATAATAAAACTGTGCATTGGACTCAGAAAAATTATTATTAGAATTAAAAAAACGAACTTCACTCGTGGCCAAAAATTATGGGTTGAAGTTTGCAAAATGAATAAATTAATATTAAGAATTAATTGTAACAATTGGATGTATGAGGATAACTTTAAAATCATTCTTTGTGTTGTTTTTAAGCGCAACAGTTTCCGTAAAATCCATAAAATAAATTTACGATTTAGCCGCACAACCGCAAGTGCGCGCTTCGACTTATAAGCGGGTCATTACAAGTCATTATAATCAACCACCCGAGCATAGGGAAGTAGCATGGAAAATCAACTTTTTCTCGAGATTTCTGTTCCCGTAGTAATTTTGGTATCAATCGAAAGAAAATTTCTTTTCGCGTTTGGAGATATCCAACAGTTGCCATTTCCTCTTTCATTATTATTAAAATTGCAAAAATAAGTTATGCGCTTTTTAAGAGCACAACTTGCCCTGAAAAAATATTCGCCTAAAAATCACTTTAACAAATTGGATTTGTAATTTATAGCGACTATTTTTCCAACGCATATCGTATGTCTTCAAAACCATCCAATTTATTATTGCATTTTTAAGATAAATTAGAGGCGAAATAACAGGTGTTAGGTATCTCCAAACGCGAAACAAAAATCGATTTCGATCGATACAATTTTCAGTATTACCCGCTTGTTGGGAAGCAAGAATTTTAAAAACACTGGTTTCCCATTTTAAAAACCTACGTTGAGTTGGTCGACTGGCCATTTGCCATAATAAGTTTTTTTCTAAGGAATGTCGTAAGAAACCTTCTCAAATTATCACGCCACGCGAACGCTGTAAATCCCCGCTGCAATTTGAACTTCAATTATTAGGAAGGCAGTTGGTCTCGTTGACCAAATCGCGATCTTGTTGCGGTAACTGCTTGAAAAGTTAAGCGGTGTCATGCTAGAACTATAAGTCCCCACTTCAAATTTTAATTCGAGGTTAGAGGGGTCGGTGAAAGTTGGCCTCATTGCCCAAACCGGTCGCTCTTATTCTGGGGCTTCATTAAAAAATTAGATCCTGTCACGGTAAAAATGTAAGTTTCCACTTCAATTTTTGATTCGGATTAGGGAGGCCATCGGCACAGTATGGAACTAAATGTCAAATTAGTGCAAATTCAAAATTTATTGTTTTTGCAATTTGCAAAGTATTAAATGTTGATATTTTGTAATATCACGTAATAATATTTAATAATTATTATACCATTATGGTATTACACAATGTCAGCATTTAGTACTTAGGACTAAAGCCTCCACTGTGATTTGTAATTTCGATAAGTGAAATCGCTGGCAATTGGCTAAAAACACGATTTTACTTAGGAAATTCGTTAAAAATTTACACCCTTCCACATTAAAATTGTAAATCCCCGTTTTATTTTTAATTCGCGTTTGGAGAGCCAGCGGCACTTGCCTCATTCCTCAAAATGTAAACTCGATCCGTCGGCTTGTTAAGAAGTTGCGTTCCGTCACGCAAAAGTTGTAAATCCCCGCATCGATTTGTACTTCGCGTTAAACAAGCTGTCGCCAAATGGTTATTTTTCCCAAAACGCGATGTTCATCTCGCGATTCTTAGAAATGTTGGGTCTGATCAAGCGAAAACTGTAAGACCCCGCTTCGATTTGTTATTCGGGTTAGGACAGCTGACGTCATTGTCGAAAACGCGATCCGGTATATAGTCAACATGTTAATATTCGTCACGGTCAAACTATAAGTCCCCACTATGATTTGTAATTCGGGTTCGAGCAGCTGACGTCATTGCCCAAATCGCGTTTTCAATCCGGTAAATAATGACAGAGTTCGGATTCGTCACGTGTAAACTGTAAGTCCCCACTATGATTTGTAATTCGGGTTAGAGCAGGTGACGTCATTGTCCAAAACGCGATTTCAATCCGGTAAATGATGACAAGAGTTCGGATCCGTCACGTGTTAACTGTAAGTCCCCACTATGATTTGTAATTCGGGTTAGAGCAACTGACGTCATTGCCCAAATCGCGATTTCAATCTGGTAAATAATGACAGAGTTCGGATCCGTCACGTGTAAACTGTAAGTTCCCACTATGATTTGTAATTCGGGTTAGAGCAGCTGACGTCGTTGCCTAAATCGCGATTTCAATCCGGTAAATAATGACAGAGTTCGGATCCGTCACGTGTAAGCTGTAAGTCCCCACTATGATTTGTAATTCGGGTTAGAGCAGCTGACATCGTTGCCGAAATCGCAATTTCAATCCGGTAAATAATGACAGAGTTCGGATCCGTCACGTGTAAACTGTAAGTCCCCACTATGATTTGTAATTCGGGTTAGAGCAGCTGACGTCATTGCCTAAATTGCGATTTCAACCCGGTAAATAATGACAGAGTTCGGATCCGTCACGTGTATACTGAAAGTCCCCACTATGATTTGTAATTCGGGTTAGAGCAGCTGACGTCATTGCCTAAATTGCGATTTCAACCCGGTAAATAATGACAGAGTTCGGATCCGTCACGTGTAAACGTAAAAAAATTTTTAATTTGGGTTAATTAGGGACGTTTTCAGCCTCTTCAAACCGCAATCTACATTTGAAGATAGTGACTGTCACAGGATCGTTGTAAGTCTCCTCCTGCCCGATGGGGGCGTTGCGCTGAAGAACGCGTCAGCAGACAAACGGAGTTCCAAAAGTACGATCCCTCTCCAGTAATTCTTTAAATAGTTAAGTACCGTCACGCTTAAACTGGAATCCCTCGCGTTATATGTATTTGGGAGTCATCGACATCTCAATCATGGCGGTATGACCAGCTTAGTTTTAAGAATTTGATTGGTGAGGCACGTCTTTGAAACGTATGAAATTACGTAGATGCTTAAAAATGGGGTCGGGTGTCGAGTCTCATACTCAAAAATGTGTTGTGTATGTAAACATGATTGTAATTTATTTTTCACATTGCAGTTAATGAATGGTCGATTCACATAGCAACAAGCGATAATCACGCCAGCGCACAACGTACGAGTTTGGACTTAGCAGTTTCGTTAAAACATCCAAAGGAAAATGGTAGTGCAGTGTGTATATTATTTGTATTGTCTTGTACTTACTTACCGTCACAATAAAAGCTATAATTGCGTATTCTTGTATCATTGATATGAGGTATCTATTACTAATATAAGTTTCCCCACCTACTATAGATAGTCATATAAGCATTCAAGGTAAGTTAGTGACATCACCTATTCGGAACGACGTAAGCAACTTGCTCGGAGCGGACTTAGAAATATTTCAATTACTTTACTTCTCCCACTTTCGTCATGGCCCCACCAAGTATTCCGAACGAAACCGAACTTCGTTCGGTTGGAAGTGGGGGAAACCAATTTGGTATATAAGTAATGTATCGCCTGGGGTTGAGGTGGGTGGGCGAAGGCCGTTAGCCAGCAAACATATAGCTCCTCCAACTCGATTAACAAGCCGCGAAGCGGCTTGTTGTATAGGGGCGCGCTTTGCGCGCCCCCAGGCCGCGAAGCGGCCTGTTAATCGAGTTGGAGGAGCTAGATGTTTGCTGGTCTACTGTTCAGCCCGCCCCACCCACCCCGTAGTTAATACATTGCTTATATACCAAATTTGTTTCCCCCACTCTCAAACGAAGCTAGTTCGGTTTTCGTTCGGAACTGGTGGGGCATCTGCGTCATCGACTTACGTATCGTACATTGCTATGTGTTAGTAATAATAAAACATATAATTTATTTCAAGTTTCATTTATTATCGATAACGGTGCATCATTATAAGATTGAAAATATTTTAACAAGTTATTGTAAAACATTAAAGTGAATAAACTTACATACTTTTGCTTGCAAAAATATTCTAAGTTAACGCACTTCAATTTTTAAATAAAGCTAATTTATTTTACACTTCATTATATTATACCAGTTTAAGGAACGGCTCCAAACCAACTTCAAACCTTGGATGGATCTTCTTTCTGAGGGTTCCATATTTAGAATCTGCAAAGTAGAAAACGTACATTACAAAACAATTCGTTAACATTGATTTTTATATGTTTACATAGTACAGCATAAATCGAAGCGGGGACTTATCAATTTTTGCGCAACGGGATTTACATTTTAAGGAATACCGGATCGGGGTCGCTCTTTCGGCATTATTGTTATTTGCAACGTTATTTGCAAATCGAGACGGGAACTTCTAATTTTTCCGCGACGAGACCCAAGTTTTTAATAAATTGTCGGATCGAGCTCGCGTTTTCGACATCAACTCAATCAGTCGACGGCCCGGAATTCCAAATCCAAGCGGACATTTACATTTTTAGCGCGGTACCCAACTTTTTAAGGAGTCACTGGATCGATATCGCGTTTTTGGCATTGAGTTTATCAATGACGGCTTCCCCAAGGCAACCCATAAAACAATGCGAGAACTTCTAGTTTTGGTATGACTAGGTCCAAGTTACTTTAGCTTAAAAATATTAAAGAGAATAAACTGCGACACTTTTGCTTGCAAAAATATTCAAAGTTTACTAACTTCAATATTTTAAAAAAGCTAATTTATTTCACAATTCATACCAGAGTTTAACGAACGCTCCAAGAAACTTCAAACCTTTGATGGATCTTCGTCTTTGAGTCTATCAGTCGACGGCTTCCCCAACGTGACTCGCAAATCGAAACGGGAACTTTTAATTTTTGCAGGAAGCAATTTAACTTTTTAGCAAATAGTCGGGGGTCCCATTCCGCTTAGCAAATTATTGTTTGGTGGATGGAAATCACAATTTTTAATTTATTCATGAAATTTGAGAAACGTAAAGAAGATTATTTTACATGTGAACACAAAGTCGCCCTAATGTATTTGGTCACTTTGATTTTCAGCATGTTGTGTTAATTAAAACAATCTGCTCAAGTAATAAAACTTTTGATTCGTTAAAATCTCATCCATATTTTAATGCTTGTCTCAAAAATTGTATTTGCGAAGCGATTATCTTTTATTAGTTATTGTCATACGCAGGGTGGTAAATTGGTTCACGCACCATTTAATTATCACCAATTAGCACCAGATTTAAATTATTTAAATCTTAAACCATTATAGAGAAAAATTGTAAGGACCTTTTTTTATAGAGAAACAATACTGCATCCATATATATATATTATTTTTTCTGTAATATTCCGATCTATAGAAGCTCAAAATTGAGGTCAATGCAGATTTTTGTATCAACGATTTTCAAGACAATACTGATTTTGTTAAATCGGAACTTTTAGTTTCCTTAATTTTTACCTCCTGTAGAACGGAAAATGTTATGTAGTTGCAATTTTATTCTTTATAAAGGAATTTATTTACCGATTCTTTAAAATAATTAGTAATAGAATGAAACATTAAGAATTTACCATTCAAATTTCCATGGCGAGTGAACCAATTCACCAACCGTAGAATTACTGGTCCAATGGAAAGTCTACCAGATGGAAATTGGACATCTATTTGCCAAATTTTTTTGCAAGTGAAATTAATTATCGAAATTTAATGTTTCTCCTCCAGCTAATCAATTACAGTTTCTTTTTTGTAATACATCATTTTAAATCAGATATAAATTATTTAAAATTTTCACCTCTTTAATCGGAAATTAGAAGAGATAATAACACGAAGATGTACAGATCTTACGACATATTTTAATAAACCAAGAGTAACTTATTTGTCAAAAACCTCTTGCAAAACCTTCAAAATAATTGCAAATGCTTTCGATGATATCTTCGGATTCACTACTTGGAAGGTCGCTGATAAAAAAATTATTATAGCAAATTCGATTTTTATTTATGATAAAATGTAATTGTAGATTTCAAAAATATTTTTTTACAATACTCGTAAGTGGCAGCTAAGGGTAGATTTCTGAAAAATAAGTCAAAGTTGGTTTCTTGCAATTCGTCGCATTTTATAAGATCTCTTTTATTTTTCAATATGAGGGTGAAATTTCAAAAATAAATCCGTTGTTTCAAGTTATGTACAATTCGATTTTTATTTTCTTTACTTCAAAATTGCACATTTTTCTAAAGGCGTTTGCAAATTTGATTGGTACATTCTGCTATGAGAAACCTAATTTGGGGTAGGTTTAGATTTAAAGCCTTTTAATATTACAATTGGGAATGAAATATTAAATTTCGATAATAAATTGCGTAGTTTTGCAAATTGCGCAACAAGTTGAAATAAATTATGTTATAGTCGACTCCGGATATAGTGAACTTGAAAAATGCTTAAAAACTGGTTCACTATAAAAGGAAAAATAAAATCTCCCATGTTTATTATACGTGTAACATATGTATGTATTTTATACGGTCAGATTTAGATGAAATAAGTTTATTATTAGAAAAAAAAACATATTTTTAAAAAAATAAAAAGACATAATAAACTACTTAAGATAATCAGATATTTTAGTTTGTACATGAATGTTATTAAAACTAATATTATTAATATAATTTTCAAGGTCACAAAAACCATTCCAAACTTTTTCTGGAACTTCGCGTGATTGCAAAAAAATGCGAGTATCGGTAATTTTCTGTGTCATTTACAGTAGAATCTGCAACGCTACTGAAAATAAAATTAATTTACTCAACATCTGAAGTTAAAATCGGGGAACTACTGGGAAACCACCGAAAAGTTTACTATAGGTAAACACGTACGTTAAAATCGGAGAATTGCCAGGGGAACCCCCGGAAAGTTTACTATAAACGGAAGTTTTATACCTTACGTGAATAAAATTCGGTTCACTTTATCCGGAAGTTCACTAAAAGCGGGTTCATTGTATCCGGATAAAAAATGTATTAGTCTTATGGGAAAACTATACGGTACCTAAATTAGCGTTCTCTATAGCCGGGAGTTCACTAATAGCGGGTTCACTATATCCGGACTACACTCTATTAATGAAACGAAAAATTAGTCATACCACACACCAAGCAAGTCGAAACGTAGTATACATATAAATAAATTAAAAATACAAGAAAAGGAAGGCAAAATATATTTTTAAAAATGGATCGACATTAGACCAGTCCTTAATTCGGTCATATCCCAATTTTAATGCACGCACGGACTAAAAATGTGTCCAAACAAGTATTAAAAATTGTTGTTAAAATCAACGGTTTCTATCTCAATTCTACACCTTTCAAATTTAATATTTTTTCCTACATGACGTACATTCGACTTAGCAAATTATTGTTCGGAGTGGATGGAAATCACAATTTTTAATTTAGAAATCTGAGAAATTTGAAGATCATTTAAAATTCGTTGCATCCTAAATTATTTTAGAAAAAAATTGTAAATGAATGTCTTAGAGAAAGAAAACTGCAGCCACACATGTTATTTTCTGTAATTTTCCGTTCCGTTGAGGGCATGTTGAGGGTAAAAATTAAGGAAAGTAAAAGTGATGTTATAACAATTGAACTTGTCAATGGGAGAGTTGTTTTTTGTATCGACGATTTACGATAATTTACAATCACCACTTTTAGTATCTTCGATTTTTAACACCTTGAAAACGGAAAATTACAGAAAAACTATGTATGGATGCAGCATTTTTTCATCACAAGAAACTTACAGTTTCATAAAAAAATGAAGAATTAAACATTAAGGGCCATTTGTATAGCAGAAGATCATCCCAGAGTTAGATTTAACCCACGGATTTTTTGTTTATCAACCAATCAAATAGAGGAAATCCGTGGGTTAAATGGGATTCGAGGATGATCTTCTGATATACAACTGGCAGCAAGAGTATAACACTGAAATCCCGCTAGCGTTAACTAATCCACCACCCGGTAGAATTATTGGTTCAACGGAAAGTTGTTTTCCTTTCGTTTGTATTTTTTTTGGCTATAATGTTGGAAGAAAATTTTCTAGCGCGTGAATTTAAAAAATCAAAAGACAGTTTCGGCCAGTGCTTTTAGGATTAAACCTCGAAAGAGATCGCGAATGGACCAATAATTCAAATGAAGTCATGTGTCCCTGGATTTTTTTCATAAATTGTATATTTTCTCATATTTCCACTTTGTTCCATTCTGGATCAACACATTTTAACCATAACTATCGAACGGTTGAATTTACGGGCAAATAATAAGGGAACAAAATTGAAGAGATTATTATTACCAATAAATATAATCGACATTATTCTTCGATCAATACTTCTTGAGATATTAGCAATTAAAGCAAAAAGTGTGGCGTGTTAGTGTTAAGTTTTACCGCGCTAATAAAAAATTAAATAGCAGGTGAAAATCATTTTTTGAAAATATACAAATTATATTATATTATGGCGATGGTGTTCTAATAAACAATGAATTTTTTCAGATTTTTAATTTCATGTTGACGTCGTTTTAAGTAAAATTGACGCATTGGTCAAATTTATGATTTCATCCCAAAGTTGGGGACGGGTGACTATTATCCATCATCGAATTTTAATATTTTTTAGTGACTTTCGGATAGTTTAATGTTTTTAAAAGACAGCGGTAACATTCCTATAGCAGGATAAACCAACTTTTGATAGAGAAAATCGACTTTGAAAATCGATAATTTTGTGGAATCTCACTCATTTTGTTGACGGTATGTGCAAGTTGAACTAGTCTTAGACTTAGCCGTTTACGGACCGGCAGTTGCAGCCCGACTCGCCTACATGTAACATCGATTATTTTTGGTTTTTAGGCGATTTTTTGGGGGTGAAACGTAATAGTTTACTGCCCCATACCGCGACTATACTTTTTAATGCTATTTTGAGGGTCTCTCGAATCCCGATTGCCTTAATCCCGGTGTTCTTGATCGGTGGCGCCTTCTCGTTTCTTTAGCCCTGCCGCGTAGCGGCTCTGAGCACGAAAAACCGCCCGGAGCCCCGGAGGGGCGTAGGGTAGGTTTTTTGATGCTCGCAGTTCTGGCCAAGCCAACGTTTATTATGTTTTTATTACCCCAAAATTAAAAATTTAATTTTTTCACTTTTTCGGCAATACACGGGTTATTTTCAATTTTTTTGCGAATATTTATTACTAATATCTACTAATCACACCCCCACCTACCCGAACTTCAAAAAATATTTCAAATCGGAGCGAAAAAATTTCACCCCATTTCCAAGGGACCGGCCGAACGATCGAACACATCGACCGGTGTTGCATCAGCGACCCTTACTATTGCAACTCGCAGCATCTTCGTTATTTTCACACTTTTTTCGGATTTTTTTTTATGATCACCTGCGCGACGACAAAAGTTATACATTCGCATCAAAACATTGCCAAAAAGGCCGTGATTTACCCACAATTTTGCAAAATTAAATGTTGGGGGTGTGTCAGTAATTCTTCAAGCCACGCGAAAAATAGGCCGGCAGCCTATCCCGGCCACGGGTTATGGTTTTTACTCAATTTTCGGTATTAATTCTTAAAAATCCTCAATTATCCTGGTTTAATTATGTATCTTATCCCTTTTTTGAACTTTCTACCGAAGGATTTTTAATTTTGGATATTCCTTGTCACTTGGGCCGTTCACCCCCGACCCAATTTAAACAAAGTCGGTGGTTTTGTTGATCTGTTAAATGATCTTTTGTTAAATAATTTTATGCTCTACAAAAAATTCCTTTTTGATATTTTCGCTATCTCAGTAAGAAAACCCAAGACTGAACAAGCGTAAGACAAAAATATGTACCATTTTTGATCAAATTCTTTGGTTTTTAATTTTTTACGAAATTGTTGCGTATTGCGAGACCCAGATAATTTGATTTTTACTTCTCTGTATTATTTTACAATTAATTACTTAGTTTGATCCATTTGCGATCTCTTTCGAGGTTTTTATCAAAAATCATTTGAAAGCACTGCCCTATTGTAATAAATTGCTTGACCATTTTGGACGTTTAATTCAACATTTCAATTCAACATTTTCGCATTAAATGGGTTAAATTTTGTATGTAGACAAGTGGATTCCGAACTTCAGTTAAATTTACTATGTATGGACACTTTGGGGTTTTTATGGGTAGTAGTGAAGTTGCAAATCTTATATTAATTAATCGACGGAATTCTGGAAAAATTTAAATATATCAACATTTTACGTGCAAGTTTAAAACCAAGTATTGAAAAATTGGAACTTGAAAATGATTGTTATTTTCAACAACCCAAAGCAGACCGCGTGTGTTGTGAAGCTATGGCTTTTTTTAACTTTAATATTATATCACTCCACATTTAATTTATTAGTGACACCCCTACAAAGTCCCGACAGTAATTTTGTCATATCTTTTGTATGATTTTATTATAAAGTGATATATTTCTTTTAATAGGTAATTGATTTGATTGCAATTTTCTACATTTAATGTTTATGCATGTGGGTAGGTATATAAATTCCTAAAAATACATTCGATTAATTTACTATGGAAACAAATTTTAAACGCTAGGGTATAAATAATTAAAAAGTCACTGTAGATATTTATGAGTGGTAGATTTCTGAAAAATAAGTCACGATTGCTTCCGCGAAATCCGTCATATTTTGTAACAGCAATTTTAGTTTTCGATCTGAGGGTGAAATTTTAAAAATAAACACGTTGTATCTTGGAAATGTACAATTCGAATTTTACTTTCTTGACTTCAAAGTTTTTCATTTTCAAAGGGTACACAACTCGCCCTTAAATTTGAGTTATGACAAGGGGTTTAGATTTAAAGCTGAATGTAAAAGTGGAAATATGACATTTCGATAATAAATCGTAATAACATCATAATAATAATTTTTGACGGTGATTCACTTTGAAACTAACAAATTACTCATCAAGCAAGTCGAAACGTGTAAATAAACTTATTGCACAAGATGCGAATATTTTTAAATTTTGTACAGTTTTAACAAAAAATTGATAAACAAATTCTCTTTCGATGAGTTTTTACGTAGTTTTTACAATTTTGTAATATTTTTTACAAAATAATACAAAAAATATGGATGGACATTGAAGTAAATATTATTCCTTAATTTGGTAATATTTTAATGGCCAATTGCAAAATAGTCACGGGCTAAAAATGTGTCCAATTACAAAAACGATGTTGGAAAAATCAACAGTTCCTATCTCAGTAAATTT
Source organism: Podabrus alpinus (assembly GCA_932274525.1). Taxonomy (NCBI): domain Eukaryota; kingdom Metazoa; phylum Arthropoda; class Insecta; order Coleoptera; family Cantharidae; genus Podabrus; species Podabrus alpinus. The sequence continues at coordinate 6,732,602 of OW026451.1, forward strand.
AAATACCCTCATAACGCTTTTCGAATTTTCATATTTGAATAACATAATTTCGGACATTCGTGGTATATTTTTACTCCTATCACACTCGAAAAAATTCGCAATGTGGCACATTTTTTACCAATGTGTGTGATACTCTTATCAGAATTTTACAGATAATTACGTTTTCAATTTAATGGAAAAACAATTAACAATTTTATTTAGTCATTTGCCTTCGAAAAATATTTCGCTAAAAATGTGTAAGATTCTCATGGACTACGTTATTGATAAGAAATATGGTACGTCTCAGGTTTTTTGTAGCAATAAATACGATAAGAAAAAAATTAAGTGATACGAAGAATATTCAGGCATAACCAAATTAACGGTCACTCTAATAAAACATTGTTTCCTAATAATCTAATAAATTTAAAGAATTGTTACGTAATATTTAGTAATAATTGATGCGTTTCACAAAAAGTGGACGTGATATAAAAAAATCATTGGAAATCTAAAAATTAAGGAACCTTTTGATTTGACATGGATTGATCCTATCGAGTTTTTGATTTTTCTTTATTAATAATCTTTGATTTAATGTTGCGAGTTGATCCTCTGCACTTCTAACAATGCCAAACGAACGTGTCCAAGACTGTTTAGTTATAATAAAATAGTTTAGGGTACAAATAAATATATAATATTTTCATTACGTCATAGGTAATTTAGAAGCATTATTTCGTTAGAACTAATAATTTTTGTTTATAGAAAAAGTTGCCAAAATAATTACTTTACTATTAATTTCAACAAAATAATCTTTCTAAATTGTAATAAAAATATCACATAATATTAGTAAACAACAACGATAAATCACACAAATGCATGATGTCACAATTTTTTTACCTACAGAACTAAAACTAAATTTACCAAAACGAATCAATAGTTTTTAAATAAAAATACTACGTGTGCCTTTTTGTTTTCCAAGTTGATCAAGGTCAAATTAAACTGATGTTTTAAAAATTACTTCGCCAGAGTGGTTTCATGAAGAACATATTAAATCAATTCTGTGCAAACATTCACGAGGGAAGTGAATTACCAAAAATTAAATTTCAACTTTAATTACAAATCGAAGCGGAAACTTCTAGTTTTTGCTCGCGATCTAATTTTTAACGAATCGCAGGAAGTGGGTCCCTAATCCGGATTCACGTCCAATTACCAAACAAGCCGGTGAGGAAAAACACAATTTTTCTCTGACGCAAGTAAAGAAAACATTCATCTACATGACGTTTTACAATCTAATAATCTATTGCCCAGGGTTGTCGCTGGATATTTTCAAAATTTATGACCAAGTAATTATCAAAATTTTGTATTTCGCTGCCAGTTTATTCCAATCCGAGGTATAATTTATTTAAAAGTTTTTCCCTCTTTATTACGTATCTCGGAAACTAAAAGAGATTATATGAAGATGTTAATTTACTACATGTTTTAATAAACCTAGAGTAACTTATTTTTTACAACTTGTAGTGATATTCAAATCTTATCCCTTCACCATTGAATTTTCATAAACTAATTCCTTGACTTCCTAATTTTCGTTGTCCTTGGCTAAGATTTAAAATTTTCCCGAATATTTCGAAATTTGGTAAATTCCATAAATCAAATGTGAATCGACTAAACTAATGTATACAAAATTCTTAATACAAATTTAAAAAATTATTTATTGATTTGAATAAATAAAAAACCTAACTTTTAGAATTTTTTTAAAGAAGCCCTTTTAATTATTGTCAACTAATTTGCCTGACTTTCGCTTAAAAGGCAAAAATTCTCAGACTCTCCATACCCAAATTTGTAGATGAAAGAAGGCCGAACTCTAAACAATGTTATAATTTTGCATTGACCTAAATTTCTTGCAAAACTTGAAATCAAAGGTCATTGTGTATTGTATTTCGATTATTTCAAAAATAATTTTTTACAAAATACGTAACATATAAAACCATCTGTTTCGATCAGATTATTAATTAGCTTTTTCAAAGACACTCGCAAAGATCCACAATTTTATGTGTATTAACACGAACTATTTCAAGTTATAATAATTTGGATTGGGTAAATGACAGCCAGGGGTAGATTTTACCATCGCAAAAAAATTAAATTCCCGATTGGTTCCTTGAAATTCGCCGCAATTTACAAGAACGTTTTTAGTTTTTGATACGAGAGTAAAATTGAACAAGGTTGTATCTTGAGAATGTAAGATTCGATTTTTTTTTCTTTACTCCAAAGTTAAACATTTTTTCAAGGTCAACCATCAATGTCGAAATCTACAATAGGAGTTTACAGAACTTGGTTGGTACACCCTCTCCTTATTAGTCCCAATTTGAGGTATAACATATGGTTTACATTTATAGTTATTTAATACCATAAATATAATTTTAATAAAATTTCGATAATCAAAGTTAATTTCACAATAAATTGTAATATTACGATGAGTCAGATTTAAACTGACGTACTCATAGTGCACCAAACAAGTCGATGCGTGTAAATAAATGTTGATAAAATAATAGCCAGTATTTTTGAATTTTGTACAATTTCAACAAAATATTGAAAAAATCCTCTTTCGATTAATTTGGCAAATATTTTAATGCAACAATGTGCTAAAATGTCTCCAATACATAAAAAACTGTTAGAAAAACACCAGTTTGTTTTTACTTCATTTTAAATACCTCCCCAATAGTTTTCAAATTTTTTGTTAATACCATAATTTCAGGAGATTTCATGTTACTAGATTTGTTTCTATCGCAGTATTACTTCAAAATATCTAAAACGTGGCACATTTAATAAATATACAGTTTATATAAGATACAACTTGTATTTCTACTACATTACAATTTTACCCATTTTCATTTTACTTTCAATTTGATGGAAAGAAAAAATATTGACAATTTTATTTACCAATTTCTGTAGTTTGTAAAATTCTCATGCAAGACATCCTAGATAAGAAATGCGGCACACAGGTTTTTTCTAGCAATCCTATACTTGGGAAAATATTAACTGTGAAGTTCCAAAATAATGGATATAACCAAATTAAGAGCCACCCTCACAGAATATGGTGTTGTAGTAATTACCTAGTAATTAATCATCGATTCACGCTGCCGTATCGAAAATATCAATAGCTGTGTTGATCGCCAATTTCCGGTAGGAGAAGGTATTACCTAATTAATATTAGTACTTCACCAAAAAAAAATGTGACCCCATTCAAAAGGTTTTATATAGCATGTTTATACGAAAACGTAATTGTTATGAGGTAAATAGAAAAAAGGTATTGCTACCAGATTACGTGCCCGATGTTCACTTAAAATAACAATGTAATAATAGTAACATACAAAAAAAGGGTCACATAATTGTCAAGACCAATATTTTAAAAACTACTTCACCCGTGTGATATCACAAAGAATGGTCACATTAAACCAAATTTGTGGAAAGCCACTTACTTATAAAAATACGCGAGTGGGAAGGGGTTTAACAAAAATTTAAATTCAACTTTCCTCCGATTTATTTCAAATATTTAAAACTAACCTTAATTTTCGATGCACCACTAAATCTTCAAAATTCCAAAATATATTTTCGTTGCACCAAGAAGTTGAACGTATTTTCACTATCCCATTTTCTGCAATCACCGGAATTATTACGAAGGCTGGAATAAATTAAAACTCGTAAGTATTTGTTCGACGATCTAAGAAAACTTGTCTGCATTTAATTTTGCTGGGCACATATTATTTTGAAAATAAAATTAGCAAACAAAGTGCCGCATATAGAATTTCAAGTGCAACGAAGTTAAACTTCAACGTACCTTAGGTAAAATTCTAAAACAAATCTTCCTCTTGTATCTTTTCTGAATGTCACTGCATAATTCGATTTGTTGGGTGCTAGAACAAAATAAAAATTGTAAGCTTTCTATAAGGTTATTAATACGATGCAAGAATAAGTTTATTTACCATTTTATTTCGTAAAATGAAAGTATTAATATTTAAAAATATCAAAATTACTATCGCAAATGAAAACAAAAACGACAAAATTAAATTATGACAGCTCACGTACATTCATTAAATCGCGCGCCACCTAAATGACAATAAAAGTAAAACCCAAGTGTACTTGGGCATCTATCTACCTCTACCTCACAGATTTGCCGTTAGATGGCCGAACATACAAAAAGCAGTTTCCTATATCTAATTATTTAGTTATCTCGCCGAACATACAAAAAGCAGTTTCCTGTAACTAATTATTTAGATATTTCAACGTTTGATGTCACTTATTAGACATTTTTCAAATTATTGATATTTAAAATACATGCAATTAACAAAATTAACTAATTTTTAATAATTGTAGTCACCAAAAACTAATGTACAAACCTTTTATTATCTTATCCACCTTTGGTCCTCTTTTTAATTTAATTTAAAACAAATCTGATAGTTGACATTGAGTTATATTTTATAATTTCGATGATTCTCATGAAATATTTGTTTTTCTTCCATTTCCTTTCTCTTATTCAAGCAACTGAAACAAAAAATTAATTAGAATTGAACTAGTTTAGAGATTAGTTTAATTACTTAGAAATATAACTTATTCTCGATTGGTATTGGTAACATAAACTTGACGATCAATTTTCAAAGCCGCAATTTTATTTCATCTGAACTATTCCGTAACTATTCCACGGAAATGTTCTAGTTCATGAACTTTTCATCTTTTTAATCCAGGGGTATCCCAATTATCATTGATCTAAGATGGCACATTTATTAAGTAATTGTTGTTATCATGTTTATTCATCCTAATTGAAAAATTTTGGACATGTTCCAAAACAATTCAAATTGGTATGTTTACCTTTAGCAATATTGAGTGTTTTTACTAAAACTACAATTTAATTTGGTAATGCAATCATTACATAGCTAAATGCAATAATTTTGCTTAAATCTTTTATTTTAGGTTTGGTAAACAGCCCGTAAGTTTTTAGAATGGTAAATGTGCCGAGGAAGATCCCAAAAATCACATAGTCGTGGATTAGCTACCTTGTGTCAATCCTATGTACAAAATTGGTCTTTAAAAAATTAAACAAATCAGTTTTAAACTTACAATACATAGCCCCTATTAATGTCCGAGATGCAGTCCCATGTACAACTAACTTTCCCCATTATTCTGACACAAAAGTGGTCTACAGATGAGTGAAATTATACTAAAATTATACTATAGGGGCCGTTCATGTATTACGTAAGACGTTTAGGGGGAGGGGGGGTAGCTGACATCTTATTTTTTCTTACTCGGGGGTAGGGGGGTCAAGACAATTTCTTACGTAAGATTTTATTTTTTTAATTAAATTTCAAAATTTGAAAATTATTTAATTTAATTTAGGTGCTGTAGGTATTAATGTTAATGTGAAACACAATACTATTAATTATTTACGTTCGAAATGAATAAAATCACATTTTCGGGAGTAGCACGAATTTATTCACCTGAAATCGACAAATTTCCTATAGAGATTTGGAAAGCTGAACGTTTTTATAGTAGAATTGAAAAAGACATATTTTAATAATTTTTGGTTACTCTCTCTCTAAAAAAGTCTATTATTATATACTCTATATATTATTATAAAAAATATGTAAAAAAAATTTTTATTATAAAAAAGTCAGGTCAAAATCGAACGTCATTGAAATTTTCAAAAATGTGCTCTATTTAACAATGCTGACGCTCAGCAACAAACTATTAGACTTATTAGTTAGAGTAAAATAACTTACTTAGATAGAAGTTGTAGTAAATTTTATTCTCTGTAAGATTTATGGAAGTCATTTTCGTCCTAAAGTCAACTGGTAAGGAAATATTGCGAGGAAACATTTCGTTTTCGCCATTTTTTTTAAATGGCGGCACTTCCGAGCGCTCGCCGAAGTCACTAACCCAGAGTTTTTATTAGGACCACAAACCTTAAATATCCAAAAATTAGAACCCCCTGACCATTTTTAGGAAGCTCTTCTTTTCATGATTTCGAGGATGTTGTTAAAATATTTTAAGGCTGCCGTCCTAAGCGTGGGCGATTGAAAATACCATTAGACAAATGAGCAATAAACCGTAAGAAATAATTCTGATATAGTAGATTGGACAAATTATTTTAACCGAGATCCAACACTTGCTGCTCACCATTTCAAAAAAATCGTTCAAAACAAGAAAAAATTATTATTATTTTCGGACGCAGCATCTTCTAGAAAAATGCATATAATTCTACTAAATTTTTTTTCAAATTAGGTCAAGCATTTGTCCTGGATGTGAAACACTTTTCAAGTTTGTAATTATAACTGTAATGATTATAAAAATTATTGCACGGTCACATTTTTGCCCTGTGAAATAGAGCATCTTTACAGCAAAAATTTCAATATTTCTAATTGGAATTAAAAATTTATCAGATCCAAGGGCCACGTTTTAGCTTTATAATGATCATAAAATGGTTGCCTAAAAGTGCATACTTTTTTACCTAGTGCGTCCGCAATCTCGACAAATTTCCCATATTATATTAAACACTGCCAGGACAGCAGCCTTAAGTGCTTTTAATTTTTTTAATGAGTTATATGATATAACAATATAGCTGAAATAGAAATTTGTTTAAAAATATTTTGCCAAAAAACATAATTTTCACTCCTTCATAAAAAAATTTCAACTGCAGACGAAGAATTCGGTAAGAAGCTCAGGGTTCCTATAGAGGACGTTTTTTATTATGCAATTACCTAACGAAATCCGTCGAAAAATCGCAGAAGACCGATTTTGGATTTTTTTTGCAATTTTCTTACACTATAAAGTAATTTGTGTGAATAACATTTTTTTTAATATAAAATAAACATAATATCTTCGTTAATTTCACTTTTATTAATGTTTAATATTATCTGACTTCTCATTGGGTAATAATTTATCTTACGTAAGATTAGTGTGGGGGGGAGGGGGTATACATTTTCTTATTTTTTCTTACTAGGGGGTAGGGGGGAGTCTAAAAGTAGGAAAAAACGTCTTACGTAATACATGAACGGCCCCATACTAAAATAAAAAATTTTGAAACGTGGTGTATACATTAACATCATACTCGCGAATCCATAAAAAATATTAGAAAAAATCTAAGTGCTACAGGGTGGTCTATAAGGAGTGATGAAAATTAAACTTTGATCAAAAATTTTGAAACATGGTGTATACATTAACATCATACTCGCGAATCGATAAAAAATATTAGAAAAAATTTAAGTGCTACAGGGTGGTCTATAAGGAGTGATGAAAATTAATTTTTGATCAAAAATTTTGAAACATGGTGTATACATTAACATCATACTCGCGAATCCATAAAAAATATTCTAAAAAATCTAAGTGCTACAGGGTGGTCTATAAGGAGTGATGAAAATTAAACTTTGATCAAAAATTTTGAAACATGGTGTATACATTAACATCATACTCGCGAATCCATAAAAAATATTAGAAAAAATCTAAGTGCTACAGGGTGGTCTATAAGGAGTGATGAAAATTAAACTTTGATCAAAAATTTTGAAACATGGTGTATACATTAACATCATACTCGCGAATCCATAAAAAATATTCTAAAAAATCTAAGTGCTACAGGGTGGTCTATAAGGAGTGATGAAAATTAAACTTTGATCAAAAATTTTGAAACATGGTGTATACATTAACATCATACTCGCGAATCCATAAAAAATATTAGAAAAAATCTAAGTGCTACAGGGTGGTCTATAAGGAGTGATGAAAATTAAACTTTGATCAAAAATTTTGAAACATGGTGTATACATTAACATCATACTCGCGAATCCATAAAAAATATTAGAAAAAATCTAAGTGCTACAGGGTGGTCTATAAGGAGTGATGAAAATTAAACTTTGATCAAAAATTTTGAAACATGGTGTATACATTAACATCATACCCGCGAATCCATAAAAAATATTAGAAAAAATCTAAGTGCTACAGGGTGGTCTATAAGGAGTGATGAAAATTAAACTTTGATCAAAAATTTTGAAACATGGTGTATACATTAACATCATACTCGCGAATCCATAAAAAATATTAGAAAAAATCTAAGTGCTACAGGGTGGTCTATAAGGAGTGATGAAAATTAAACTTTGATCAAAAATTTTGAAACATGGTGTATACATTAACATCATACTCGCGAATCGATAAAAAATATTAGAAAAAATTTAAGTGCTACAGGGTGGTCTATAAGGAGTGATGAAAATTAATTTTTGATCAAAAATTTTGAAACATGGTGTATACATTAACATCATACTCGCGAATCCATAAAAAATATTCTAAAAAATCTAAGTGCTACAGGGTGGTCTATAAGGAGTGATGAAAATTAAACTTTGATCAAAAATTTTGAAACATGGTGTATACATTAACATCATACTCGCGAATCCATAAAAAATATTAGAAAAAATCTAAGTGCTACAGGGTGGTCTATAAGGAGTGATGAAAATTAAACTTTGATCAAAAATTTTGAAACATGGTGTATACATTAACATCATACTCGCGAATCCATAAAAAATATTAGAAAAAATCTAAGTGCTACAGGGTGGTCTATAAGGAGTGATGAAAATTAAACTTTGATCAAAAATTTTGAAACATGGTGTATACATTAACATCATACCCGCGAATCCATAAAAAATATTAGAAAAAATCTAAGTGCTACAGGGTGGTCTATAAGGAGTGATGAAAATTAAACTTTGATCAAAAATTTTGAAACATGGTGTATACATTAACATCATACCCGCGAATCCATAAAAAATATTAGAAAAAATCTAAGTGCTACAGGGTGGTCTATAAGGAGTGATGAAAATTAAACTTTGATCAAAAATTTTGAAACATGGTGTATACATTAACATCATACTCGCGAATCCATAAAAAATATTAGAAAAAATCTAAGTGCTACAGGGTGGTCTATAAGGAGTGATGAAAATTAAACTTTGATCAAAAATTTTGAAACATGGTGTATACATTAACATCATACTCGCGAATCGATAAAAAATATTAGAAAAAATTTAAGTGCTACAGGGTGGTCTATAAGGAGTGATGAAAATTAATTTTTGATCAAAAATTTTGAAACATGGTGTATACATTAACATCATACTCGCGAATCCATAAAAAATATTCTAAAAAATCTAAGTGCTACAGGGTGGTCTATAAGGAGTGATGAAAATTAAACTTTGATCAAAAATTTTGAAACATGGTGTATACATTAACATCATACTCGCGAATCCATAAAAAATATTAGAAAAAATCTAAGTGCTACAGGGTGGTCTATAAGGAGTGATGAAAATTAAACTTTGATCAAAAATTTTGAAACGTGGTGTATACATTAACATCATACTCGCGAATCCATAAAAAATATTAGAAAAAATCTAAGTGCTACAGGGTGGTCTATAAGGAGTGATGAAAATTAAACTTTGATCAAAAATTTTGAAACATGGTGTATACATTAACATCATACTCGCGAATCCATAAAAAATATTAGAAAAAATCTAAGTGCTACAGGGTGGTCTATAAGGAGTGATGAAAATTAAACTTTGATCAAAAATTTTGAAACATGGTGTATACATTAACATCATACTCGCGAATCCATAAAAAATATTAGAAAAAATCTAAGTGCTACAGGGTGGTGTATAAGGAGTGATGAAAATTAAACTTTGATCAAAAATTTTGAAACGTGGTGTATACATTAACATCATACTCGCGAATCCATAAAAAATATTAGAAAAAATCTAAGTGCTACAGGGTGGTCTATAAGGAGTGATGAAAATTAAACTTTGATCAAAAAATTTGAAACATGGTGTATACATTAACATCATACTCGCGAATCCATAAAAAATATTAGAAAAAATCTAAGTGCTACAAGGTGGTCTATAAGGAGTGATGAAAATTAAACTTTGATCAAAAATTTTGAAACATGGTGTATACATTAACATCATACTCGCGAATCCATAAAAAATATTAGAAAAAATCTAAGTGCTACAGGGTGGTCTATAAGGAGTGATGAAAATTAAACTTTGATCAAAAATTTTGAAACATGGTGTATACATTAACATCATACTCGCGAATCCATAAAAAATATTAGAAAAAATCTAAGTGCTACAGGGTGGTCTATAAGGAATGATGAAAATTAAACTTTGATCAAAAATTTTGAAACATGGTGTATACATTAACATCATACTCGCGAATCCATAAAAAATATTAGAAAAAATCTAAGTGCTACAGGGTGGTCTATAAGGAGTGATGAAAATTAAACTTTGATCAAAAATTTTGAAACATGGTGTATACATTAACATCATACTCGCGAATCCATAAAAAATATTAGAAAAAATCTAAGTGCTACAGGGTGGTCTATAAGGAGTGATGAAAATTAAACTTTGATCAAAAATTTTGAAACATGGTGTATACATTAACATCATACTCGCGAATCCATAAAAAATATTAGAAAAAATCTAAGTGCTACAGGGTGGTCTATAAGGAGTGATGAAAATTAAACTTTGATCAAAAATTTTGAAACATGGTGTATACATTAACATCATACTCGCGAATCCATAAAAAATATTAGAAAAAATCTAAGTGCTACAGGGTGGTGTATAAGGAGTGATGAAAATTAAACTTTGATCAAAAATTTTGAAACGTGGTGTATACATTAACATCATACTCGCGAATCCATAAAAAATATTAGAAAAAATCTAAGTGCTACAGGGTGGTCTATAAGGAGTGATGAAAATTAAACTTTGATCAAAAAATTTGAAACATGGTGTATACATTAACATCATACTCGCGAATCCATAAAAAATATTAGAAAAAATCTAAGTGCTACAAGGTGGTCTATAAGGAGTGATGAAAATTAAACTTTGATCAAAAATTTTGAAACATGGTGTATACATTAACATCATACTCGCGAATCCATAAAAAATATTAGAAAAAATCTAAGTGCTACAGGGTGGTCTATAAGGAGTGATGAAAATTAAACTTTGATCAAAAATTTTGAAACATGGTGTATACATTAACATCATACTCGCGAATCCATAAAAAATATTAGAAAAAATCTAAGTGCTACAGGGTGGTCTATAAGGAATGATGAAAATTAAACTTTGATCAAAAATTTTGAAACATGGTGTATACATTAACATCATACTCGCGAATCCATAAAAAATATTAGAAAAAATCTAAGTGCTACAGGGTGGTCTATAAGGAGTGATGAAAATTAAACTTTGATCAAAAATTTTGAAACATGGTGTATACATTAACATCATACTCGCGAATCCATAAAAAATATTAGAAAAAATCTAAGTGCTACAGGGTGGTCTATAAGGAGTGATGAAAATTAAACTTTGATCAAAAATTTTGAAACATGGTGTATACATTAACATCATACTCGCGAATCCATAAAAAATATTAGAAAAAATCTAAGTGCTACAGGGTGGTCTATAAGGAGTGATGAAAATTAAACTTTGATCAAAAATTTTGAAACATGGTGTATACATTAACATCATACTCGCGAATCCATAAAAAATATTAGAAAAAATCTAAGTGCTACAGGGTGGTGTATAAGGAGTGATGAAAATTAAACTTTGATCAAAAATTTTGAAACATGGTGTATACATTAACATCATACTCGCGAATCCATAAAAAATATTAGAAAAAATCTAAGTGCTACAGGGTGGTCTATAAGGAGTGATGAAAATTAAACTTTGATCAAAAATTTTGAAACATGGTGTATACATTAACATCATACTCGCGAATCCATAAAAAATATTAGAAAAAATCTAAGTGCTACAGGGTGGTCTATAAGGAGTGATGAAAATTAATTTTTGATCAAAAATTTTGAAACATGGTGTATACATTAACATCATACTCGCGAATCCATAAAAAATATTAGAAAAAATCTAAGTGCTACAGGGTGGTGTATAAGGAGTGATGAAAATTAAACTTTGATCAAAAATTTTGAAACATGGTGTATACATTAACATCATACTCGCGAATCCATAAAAAATATTAGAAAAAATCTAAGTGCTACAGGGTGGTCTATAAGGAGTGATGAAAATTAAACTTTGATCAAAAATTTTGAAACATGGTGTATACATTAACATCATACTCGCGAATCCATAAAAAATATTAGAAAAAATCTAAGTGCTACAGGGTGGTCTATAAGGAGTGATGAAAATTAAACTTTGATCAAAAATTTTGAAACATGGTGTATACATTAACATCATACTCGCGAATCCATAAAAAATATTAGAAAAAATCTAAGTGCTACAGGGTGGTCTATAAGGAGTGATGAAAATTAAACTTTGATCAAAAATTTTGAAACATGGTGTATACATTAACATCATACTCGCGAATCCATAAAAAATATTAGAAAAAATCTAAGTGCTACAGGGTGGTCTATAAGGAGTGATGAAAATTAAACTTTGATCAAAAATTTTGAAACATGGTGTATACATTAACATCATACTCGCGAATCCATAAAAAATATTAGAAAAAATCTAAGTGCTACAGGGTGGTCTATAAGGAGTGATGAAAATTAAACTTTGATCAAAAATTTTGAAACATGGTGTATACATTAACATCATACTCGCGAATCCATAAAAAATATTAGAAAAAATCTAAGTGCTACAGGGTGGTCTATAAGGAGTGATGAAAATTAATTTTTGATTAAAAATTTTGAAACATGGTGTATACATTAACATCATACTCGCGAATCCATAAAAAATATTAGAAAAAATCTAAGTGCTACAGGGTGGTGTATAAGGAGTGATGAAAATTAAACTTTGATCAAAAATTTTGAAACGTGGTGTATACATTAACATCATACTCGCGAATCCATAAAAAATATTAGAAAAAATCTAAGTGCTACAGGGTGGTCTATAAGGAGTGATGAAAATTAAACTTTGATCAAAAATTTTGAAACATGGTGTATACATTAACATCATACTCGCGAATCCATAAAAAATATTAGAAAAAATCTAAGTGCTACAGGGTGGTCTATAAGGAGTGATGAAAATTAAACTTTGATCAAAAATTTTGAAACATGGTGTATACATTAACATCATACTCGCGAATCCATAAAAAATATTAGAAAAAATCTAAGTGCTACAGGGTGGTCTATAAGGAGTGATGAAAATTAAACTTTGATCAAAAATTTTGAAACATGGTGTATACATTAACATCATACTCGCGAATCCATAAAAAATATTAGAAAAAATCTAAGTGCTACAGGGTGGTCTATAAGGAGTGATGAAAATTAAACTTTGATCAAAAATTTTGAAACATGGTGTATACATTAACATCATACTCGCGAATCCATAAAAAATATTAGAAAAAATCTAAGTGCTACAGGGTGGTCTATAAGGAGTGATGAAAATTAAACTTTGATCAAAAATTTTGAAACATGGTGTATACATTAACATCATACTCGCGAATCCATAAAAAATATTAGAAAAAATCTAAGTGCTACAGGGTGGTCTATAAGGAGTGATGAAAATTAAACTTTGATCAAAAATTTTGAAACATGGTGTATACATTAACATCATACTCGCGAATCCATAAAAAATATTAGAAAAAATCTAAGTGCTACAGGGTGGTCTATAAGGAGTGATGAAAATTAATTTTTGATCAAAAATTTTGAAACATGGTGTATACATTAACATCATACTCGCGAATCCATAAAAAATATTAGAAAAAATCTAAGTGCTACAGGGTGGTCTATAAGGAGTGATGAAAATTAAACTTTGATCAAAAATTTTGAAACATGGTGTATACATTAACATCATACTCGCGAATCCATAAAAAATATTAGAAAAAATCTAAGTGCTACAGGGTGGTCTATAAGGAGTGATGAAAATTAATTTTTGATCAAAAATTTTGAAACATGGTGTATACATTAACATCATACTCGCGAATCCATAAAAAATATTAGAAAAAATCTAAGTGCTACAGGGTGGTCTATAAGGAGTGATGAAAATTAAACTTTGATCAAAAATTTTGAAACTTGGTGTATACATTAACATCATACTCGCGAATCCATAAAAAATATTAGAAAAAATCTAAGTGCTACAGGGTGGTCTATAAGGAGTGATGAAAATTAAACTTTGATCAAAAATTTTGAAACATGGTGTATACATTAACATCATACCCGCGAATCCATAAAAAATATTAGAAAAAATCTAAGTGCTACAGGGTGGTCTATAAGGAGTGATGAAAATTAAACTTTGATCAAAAATTTTGAAACATGGTGTATACATTAACATCATACTCGCGAATCCATAAAAAATATTAGAAAAAATCTAAGTGCTACAGGGTGGTCTATAAGGAGTGATGAAAATTAAACTTTGATCAAAAATTTTGAAACATGGTGTATACATTAACATCATACTCGCGAATCCATAAAAAATATTAGAAAAAATCTAAGTGCTACAGGGTGGTCTATAAGGAGTGATGAAAATTAATTTTTGATTAAAAATTTTGAAACATGGTGTATACATTAACATCATACTCGCGAATCCATAAAAAATATTAGAAAAAATCTAAGTGCTACAGGGTGGTGTATAAGGAGTGATGAAAATTAAACTTTGATCAAAAATTTTGAAACGTGGTGTATACATTAACATCATACTCGCGAATCCATAAAAAATATTAGAAAAAATCTAAGTGCTACAGGGTGGTCTATAAGGAGTGATGAAAATTAAACTTTGATCAAAAATTTTGAAACATGGTGTATACATTAACATCATACTCGCGAATCCATAAAAAATATTAGAAAAAATCTAAGTGCTACAGGGTGGTCTATAAGGAGTGATGAAAATTAAACTTTGATCAAAAATTTTGAAACATGGTGTATACATTAACATCATACTCGCGAATCCATAAAAAATATTAGAAAAAATCTAAGTGCTACAGGGTGGTCTATAAGGAGTGATGAAAATTAAACTTTGATCAAAAATTTTGAAACATGGTGTATACATTAACATCATACTCGCGAATCCATAAAAAATATTAGAAAAAATCTAAGTGCTACAGGGTGGTCTATAAGGAGTGATGAAAATTAAACTTTGATCAAAAATTTTGAAACATGGTGTATACATTAACATCATACTCGCGAATCCATAAAAAATATTAGAAAAAATCTAAGTGCTACAGGGTGGTCTATAAGGAGTGATGAAAATTAAACTTTGATCAAAAATTTTGAAACATGGTGTATACATTAACATCATACTCGCGAATCCATAAAAAATATTAGAAAAAATCTAAGTGCTACAGGGTGGTCTATAAGGAGTGATGAAAATTAAACTTTGATCAAAAATTTTGAAACATGGTGTATACATTAACATCATACTCGCGAATCCATAAAAAATATTAGAAAAAATCTAAGTGCTACAGGGTGGTCTATAAGGAGTGATGAAAATTAATTTTTGATCAAAAATTTTGAAACATGGTGTATACATTAACATCATACTCGCGAATCCATAAAAAATATTAGAAAAAATCTAAGTGCTACAGGGTGGTCTATAAGGAGTGATGAAAATTAAACTTTGATCAAAAATTTTGAAACATGGTGTATACATTAACATCATACTCGCGAATCCATAAAAAATATTAGAAAAAATCTAAGTGCTACAGGGTGGTCTATAAGGAGTGATGAAAATTAATTTTTGATCAAAAATTTTGAAACATGGTGTATACATTAACATCATACTCGCGAATCCATAAAAAATATTAGAAAAAATCTAAGTGCTACAGGGTGGTCTATAAGGAGTGATGAAAATTAAACTTTGATCAAAAATTTTGAAACATGGTGTATACATTAACATCATACTCGCGAATCCATAAAAAATATTAGAAAAAATCTAAGTGCTACAGGGTGGTGTATAAGGAGTGATGAAAATTAAACTTTGATCAAAAATTTTGAAACGTGGTGTATACATTAACATCATGTTCGCGAATCCATAAAAAATATTAGAAAAAATCTAAGTGCTACAGGGTGGTCTATAAGGAGTGATGAAAATTAAACTTTGATCAAAAATTTTGAAACATGGTGTATACATTAACATCATACTCGCGAATCCATAAAAAATATTAGAAAAAATCTAAGTGCTACAGGGTGGTGTATAAGGAGTGATGAAAATTAAACTTTGATCAAAAATTTTGAAACGTGGTGTATACATTAACATCATGTTCGCGAATCCATAAAAAATATTAGAAAAAATCTAAGTGCTACAGGGTGGTCTATAAGGAGTGATGAAAATTAAACTTTGATCAAAAATTTTGAAACATGGTGTATACATTAACATCATACTCGCGAATCCATAAAAAATATTAGAAAAAATCTAAGTGCTACAGGGTGGTCTATAAGGAGTGATGAAAATTAAACTTTGATCAAAAATTTTGAAACATGGTGTATACATTAACATCATACTCGCGAATCCATAAAAAATATTAGAAAAAATCTAAGTGCTACAGGGTGGTCTATAAGGAGTGATGAAAATTAAACTTTGATCAAAAATTTTGAAACATGGTGTATACATTAACATCATACTCGCGAATCCATAAAAAATATTAGAAAAAATCTAAGTGCTACAGGGTGGTCTATAAGGAGTGATGAAAATTAAACTTTGATCAAAAATTTTGAAACATGGTGTATACATTAACATCATACTCGCGAATCCATAAAAAATATTAGAAAAAATCTAAGTGCTACAGGGTGGTCTATAAGGAGTGATGAAAATTAATTTTTGATCAAAAATTTTGAAACATGGTGTATACATTAACATCATACTCGCGAATCCATAAAAAATATTAGAAAAAATCTAAGTGCTACAGGGTGGTGTATAAGGAGTGATGAAAATTAAACTTTGATCAAAAATTTTGAAACGTGGTGTATACATTAACATCATACTCGCGAATCCATAAAAAATATTAGAAAAAATCTAAGTGCTACAGGGTGGTCTATAAGGAGTGATGAAAATTAAACTTTGATCAAAAATTTTGAAACATGGTGTATACATTAACATCATACTCGCGAATCCATAAAAAATATTAGAAAAAATCTAAGTGCTACAGGGTGGTCTATAAGGAGTGATGAAAATTAAACTTTGATCAAAAATTTTGAAACATGGTGTATACATTAACATCATACTCGCGAATCCATAAAAAATATTAGAAAAAATCTAAGTGCTACAGGGTGGTCTATAAGGAGTGATGAAAATTAAACTTTGATCAAAAATTTTGAAACATGGTGTATACATTAACATCATACTCGCGAATCCATAAAAAATATTAGAAAAAATCTAAGTGCTACAGGGTGGTCTATAAGGAGTGATGAAAATTAAACTTTGATCAAAAATTTTGAAACATGGTGTATACATTAACATCATACTCGCGAATCCATAAAAAATATTAGAAAAAATCTAAGTGCTACAGGGTGGTCTATAAGGAGTGATGAAAATTAAACTTTGATCAAAAATTTTGAAACATGGTGTATACATTAACATCATACTCGCGAATCCATAAAAAATATTAGAAAAAATCTAAGTGCTACAGGGTGGTCTATAAGGAGTGATGAAAATTAAACTTTGATCAAAAATTTTGAAACATGGTGTATACATTAACATCATACTCGCGAATCCATAAAAAATATTAGAAAAAATCTAAGTGCTACAGGGTGGTCTATAAGGAGTGATGAAAATTAATTTTTGATCAAAAATTTTGAAACATGGTGTATACATTAACATCATACTCGCGAATCCATAAAAAATATTAGAAAAAATCTAAGTGCTACAGGGTGGTCTATAAGGAGTGATGAAAATTAATTTTTGATCAAAAATTTTCGTTTAGTTGATGGCAAGTATGGTATCGTCCGCATATACCCTTCTTATTGGGACTGCAGCACATTGATTCTCTTGTTTCTAAAATGAGTCGTAAATACGTGAAAACTTACTTGTGAATACATACCAATTTCTGTATCGCTTCCTTGATGCACACTCGACTCCCTTGAATGTATATTGGTAGTGAAGATTTTAGAACAGTTTGTGCAAAATTTTCATGGCAGTACGTTATAAATGCAATTCGGTTTCGACGTTGAAATTTACCCCGGATAATATTAATTCCTGATATAGGTCCAAACCGGGCGAACTCTTCGTGTAGATCTTCTAGTGTTACATTTTTACTTATTCCAGTAACACGGATACGATTAGGAATATGTATAGGAACGACTATAATTAAAAATCATAATTGAAGTAATAATTATCTAATACTATGTAGTGGAGTAAAATGCACGGGTTTTTCTCGAAGTAGGTGATACCGACGTAGAACTAAATGAAATTTAGATACAACATTAGTTAGGTCATACACTATTTGAATGTAATGTGACGACTTTTTTTACCGGTACGATAAAAGAGATGGACCTAAAACCTCAAAAACTAGGGTATCGCACTATGGCTCATTCTTAATTATTTTTCTTCAAACCTAACCATGTTAGAGAGATGAACTTTTTTTTACATTATTGGTAACAAAATTACCAATACAACGATATATGAAACTTGTTTATTTTGTTTATATTTATCCACATAAAATCCGATTTTCCTAGAAAGTTGTATATTTTTGTAAAGTTACTAGAACTTCAAAAATCAATAACTTTTTATTTCACGATATCAATTTAATTTTTTTTTACACTAAAAACTTCGCTACAGTATGTAGATCATTTTTGCCGGTTTGAATTTTGTCGCGTTTAAAAAATAAAGCCGCTATAGTTCAAAAACTTTCGCGCCGCACGTTTTCTGCGAATTTAGATACGAATTTAGATACGAACGGTGTATACATTAACATCATACTCGCGAATCCATAAAAAATATTAGAAAAAATCTAAGTGCTACAGGGTGGTCTATAAGGAGTGATGAAAATTAAACTTTGATCAAAAATTTTGAAACATGGTGTATACATTAACATCATACTCGCGAATCCATAAAAAATATTAGAAAAAATCTAAGTGCTACAGGGTGGTCTATAAGGAGTGATGAAAATTAAACTCTGATTAAAAAATTTGAAACATAGTCTTTACACTAACATTAATTCCTCGAATACACAAAAAATAGTAGAAAAATTCTAGGTGCTAAAAGGTGGACTTTATCGAGTGTTGAAAATTAAACTTAGATCAAAAAATGTGAAACTTTGCAAGTATTATATCGATTTTTTTTCTTAACTTAAAACACAAGATACAAAATTCAGGAGAAAATTGAATTTTGGCAATCGTTTAAAACAGCACCGTTAATAACAATTTTGTATAAAACCATAATGTAAAAGTAGATTTGAAACAAGTTCTGATGCGCCTGCATCTTTATCTGGATTTATTGAAAAATTCCTGTTTTGTTATAATGCTGCTCTTTAAATAAAATTACTACATAATGCCCACAGCACTTAGTAGATACAGATTAGGATCAGGCAATCAGGTACTATATTTCCCGTGACCGTCCACTGGACCGACTTTCGTGAACAAATCGAATAGACATTATATAAATGATATTCTAACTGTTAAATCCACAAAGACCATAAATTTCAATTGTATTAGAAATGCAACACGTCCGAGTGATAGAAGCGCAATTGGACAACCTTCCCACAGTCAAAAACGCACTTTTAATTTCTGAAATTTCGACTTCGATTTGCCAACCTTTATTTGATTGTGTAAAGTTAGGAAATAGGCTAGAATACGTGACAAAACAAGAATTATTTCAAAACTTAGTTGATATGTTTCATTAAGAACAAACCGATATTGA
Organism: Podabrus alpinus; assembly: GCA_932274525.1. Taxonomy (NCBI): domain Eukaryota; kingdom Metazoa; phylum Arthropoda; class Insecta; order Coleoptera; family Cantharidae; genus Podabrus; species Podabrus alpinus. Next base: position 6,752,386 of record OW026451.1, read on the forward strand.
CAATAATTTTAACAAAAATCAGAATTAACTTTTCTGTAATTCACAAATTGATTGTTAGTGTTATCGACTTGAATTCTAGAATTACCAACAAAAAACATTTACAATTATTATTCAACTAACTAACTAACCTGCAAGTTTGAAATTGATGAATATTTTTTCCTGGCGGTCGGTTTTTCTTTTCACTTTTGCTACACCGCTTACACCATCCTATCAGCATTATAATTATATCTAGAATTAATTAAAAATCAAAAGTTGGTAATAGTTCCTCAAAAGTTGATAATGTTTAAATGTGTTATGATAATGTTTATGATTAAAATAATAAAATAAGTTACTGTTGACACATCGTACGTTATATCACGATACACCGAGTAAAATAATAAATTATGAGAATGCATTACTTCGTAATAAGAATTTAGTTTCATATCCTCTTTTGTCACAGAAATAAATGTATAGTTTTCAGTTCAAGTTCTAGTAAAGAAAAACAAAGATCACAAAAATTGAGATGCAAATTCTCCTTATGAAAAAGTTAACGAAATTGTGAGTAACCTCAAAGAAAATTTGCAGAATTAAAAAAAGCAGTTACCTTTGGGAAGATGGCATGGGTGCTTTTTAAAAGCATTATCAATTTGATTTTCCTTCATCCATGGTTCATATTATGAACGTTGCCCTTCTTGAACTTGCACAATTTGCTTTCATGACACTGGAACAAGAGATACCATTATTATTATTGTTCGCACATTGTTCGTTATTGATATACATTACTAAAGGTATAAATTATGCATAACCAGAACTTACCATCAAAAGAAATTCTCTGAGCAACTTGTTGATTCATTCGTATGACATTCGCAGTTAGTCACATGATGTGTTTATAATTTTAAAATGTGTAATTGTATATAAGAACAAACCATTTATACCAACAAATCGAAACTGCGAATTTATAAAATCATTTTAAAACCAAGTCAAAAAGTTAAAATTGCGATTAAAACTTCGAAATGTTTGACGGTGACACATCACATTTGCTTTTGGTGTTCGCTGCTAGTTGGCGCCACAAGCTGCAACAGATGCGACTTTTTTTGGACCAAATACGAGGTGTTCGCGAAAAGTTTTAAAATTAAATCTAATAGGGAAGCGACAAAAACAATTGCACTCAACTTCTGACAATCTCACAAATTGTCAAACAACCTAAACCTCCAACTCTTCATAATAAACAAACTGATTGAGTACTGTTTAGAGAAGTACTTCACTCCGGTCTGCTGCTACACGATGTTCCCTTGAAATCTGAAAATCTGAATACTAGCTCCCTCCAAACAACAAGGAAAAACAATTCCCGTTATAACGAATCCGCGTCCGCTGGGGTCGCGTTACCTGTAATTTTTTAAAATTTCACTACCAATATCCCTCTTACTGTTGCTGGGCTATTGCCCGATTTGCTAAAATTCGTTTAAGAACTCATCACCAGATAGATTCGGTATTTTCTCCATCTCTACTTTTCCAATTTCTTCCAACCCGAGATATTTTGTGGGTTGTATCAATTTCGGCTAATTTAGATTTTCGCCAATAACATTCGACATCGATGGGTGGTGCTGGCTCTGAACTTCGTCGATGAATTCATTTTATGAATGATCCCGAACGATGTTCTCGTGCGACTGCAGTAAACCTTAATGTTTTACCCTACATTTGGCGTCTTTTGGCACATTAAAGAAAACTTTTGCATTAGTTTTTGTGGATTTATTTCTACACATCGGAACTAAGCAGGTTTTAAATGTATTCGATATTTTAATAATTTTCAAAGTTGAAAATTAATTTTTAGAAATGTAACCAAGTTTTCGACAGACCTCCGAGCAAGTTGCGTCTGGTAAAATGTGTTAAGAAGTAGGAGATGATGTCAAATATTTTTGACCAAACACCATTTTTAATGTAAGCTACGCCAACGTGTTTAGTTGAACAAAATATTGATGTGGTATCCTGTAGAGTTCGAAAAGTACGCCAATGGTGGCTTCGTTGGCGACATCTATAATAAGGTGGAATCATATGATTCTTGGTTATTATGTCAGTCAATATATAAATTTCCATATTTATTTTATAAATATTAAGAAAAAGTGTGTGATTTATTGGTGAGAAATTGAATTTTTCACGAGAGTTCTAAAAAAAATTGCAAAGGTAAGTTTATGTGATTGATTAATAATTAAGGTGGTTACTGTCTTATCCCATTATTGTGTTATTTTATTTATTTTTATTATTTTATTGTAGATAGACTCAGTGTGGGGTTGGGCGTCTCCGCCCTTACGCCTTCAATTGGCATCACATATTCGAGCAACCTGCAGAATGGGAGAAATGTCGGTTGGAGATCGGCCCCCATCACCTGCGAGACTTTCACACACTTCCGATAAGCATCCAAAAAATACCTTAACAGAACTTAATTTACTAAGAAGACATCGAGAACTGTGTGATGTAGTGTTAAATGTAGGAAATAGGAAAATTTTTGCCCATAGAGTTATATTGAGTGCATGTAGTCCATACTTTCACGCTATGTTTACCGGAGAACTTGCAGAGTCGCGTCAAACTGAAGTTACTATTCGCGATATTGACGAAGTGGCTATGGATTTGTTGATAGATTTTTGTTATACATCTCACATAGTTGTGGAAGAATCAAATGTACAAACACTTTTGCCAGCTGCATGTCTTTTACAATTAACCGAGATACAAGACATATGCTGTGAATTTCTAAAACGCCAACTCGATCCCTCCAATTGCTTGGGCATTCGCGCCTTTGCAGACACTCATTCCTGCAGGGAATTACTACGAATTGCCGACAAGTTCACGCAACATAATTTCCAGGAAGTTATGGAGAGTGAAGAATTTTTACTTTTACCTGTTAGTCAATTAGTTGATATTATATCGAGTGATGAGTTGAATGTACGCAGTGAGGAACAAGTTTTTAATGCGGTTATGTCGTGGGTGAAGTACAATGTGTCCGAAAGGCGCCAGCACTTATCTCAAGTTTTGCAACATGTTCGGTTACCTTTGTTGAGTCCAAAATTTTTAGTCGGCACTGTTGGCTCTGATCTGCTGGTTCGCTCCGATGAGTCTTGTCGTGATTTGGTGGACGAAGCTAAAAACTATTTGCTTTTACCTCAAGAACGACCCCTAATGCAGGGCCCAAGGACTAGGCCAAGGAAACCTACTCGGAGAGGTAAGATCTTTGAATGTTTCATTTTTGTTAGCACATATAATTTTTGTATAAAATATTCAATGATGGTGGATCGATAGGCATTAGGTATTTTAAGAGGCCACAATCTGTGAATACTGTTGGAAAAGTTGTTGTTAAGGTGAGACAATTCAAAGTTCTTTAACAAGCAATTTGGCATGGCCGAATGGTAAAGGATTTACAAAAGAATATACAAAACGTTGACAAAATAATGCGATTTGGGGCTCGATCTATCATTATTTGGCTTCAATTTAGTTGGATAACTTACAATTGTTTTCGTATGGTCAGGGACAGTTTTTCTAGCAATATTAGCAGATTGTGGGGCCTAATTGTGCTAAAGGCTGAATACTGGTATTGAAAACTCGATAGTTATGTACATCTACCTTGTTTCATGGAAAAGTTGAACAGTTTTAATGCAAATTAGTCTTTTTGGAGGAGAAACTTAATTTTTTGGACATTTAATTTACTACTCGGCATGAGTCAGCATAGATCCTATTGTTTTTTCAACTTTTTGAAAGTAGAAGGATCTGCAACTAAACAGTCCCTTCACATAGTCTGATCAGTTTTCTTAATTTGATTTATTTTCCAATTGGTCGGGTTTTTTAAATTTACTTGATCGTTTCTATATAATCAGAAATAGTTAATCTTTATTGACAATATTTCTTATCTTTTCAGTTCAGCCACAAATGATCATTCCATTTCCATTAACTAAATTTATGCTTTATTTATTTATTTACACGGATAAACCAATTTAATTATACAAAGTAGCAAGAACAATTTAACTAGGTTCAAGTGCGTTTAATTTCCACATAATGCACTCTTTAAACCTGTTGAACAAGCTGTGGACGATGTCGAAACTTTGGAAAATGCAAGCCAATTTCACCACATATTTTCTAATTAATCTTATAACAGATTATGTTATAAGCTTTCTCTGGGCATAATTTATTTAGTTTTCATTTTTTATTACTAAAATTCTGTTTGAGAAACTTAATAACGAGGTAGCAGTGTCCATTAGTCTGCCTGTGTGATGGGTCTAAAATCTCCAAGTAGGGAAGAAATCGACTGGGGATTTTAGACAAATTTTGAAAAGATATTCAAATATACCAGTCAGCTTGCCAAGAATTTTTTGCAAGCTCTAATAATTTTTTTTTACATTCCGAGCGTAAAGTACTCACTTTTACCCCGATTTGCGGGTGTAAAGGGGCACTTTTTTACCCTGAGGGAGTAAAGTTAAAAAATAGGGGGCGGGAGAAAAAACTTTTTTTTGCTCTAGGGCAATAAAAAAGTCACCAGATGACTGATAAAAAAGTCACTACACCTTTTCCGCAAGTAATTCAGAAATCGTCAACCGTTATTCAGATTTGTCAATTGATATTCAGAAATCGTCAATTTTAATTCAGAAATCGTCAATTTTAATTCAGAAACCGACAAATGAAAATTAGAATGAAATGCAAAAGTGGGGCTTTTACAGTGCAGAAAAAGGCTTTAATAAAAATCGAAAAAAATAACAATATTTTAATTTATTTTTTTATATATATGTTAGCGCGAGCTTTGAATGGGCGATAAAATTAAATAAAATACAACTCACCGATACCGAATAATCACTTTTATTACGTTCACTCTATCTTTCTGACAAAACTTAATAATCTTATAGTTACTTTTTACTTGAGTTATCCAGTTAGAGTAGGTTACCAACTGGATAACTTAGATAAAAGTAAGTTTTTCACATTTAATCATTTGTTCATTTCATTTCCTGATATTGGCCAGGACCGGCTCTTGCATAATTTCCATCTTGTTGATCAGTGTCTCCAGATACTGATCAGGGTCGGCTTTCGTAGGATTTCCATTGGCCAGGACCGGCTCTTGTATGATTTCCATCTTGTTGATCAGTGTCTCCAGATACTGATCAGGGTCGGCTTTCGTAGGATTTCCATTGCTTCTAACATATATTATAAGAGAAACATAAATTATTTCACAACAATGTGTTAAAGAAATTTTTAGCGAATAACTTAGCGACCGACCGGCATATCTTCCATTGATAAGGCTGCTGCATGATGTATTGTGCAGTGTTGCGCAGCACGAGCACAATCGCCTCCATTTACGGTGTCCTTGGCCCTATCTATTATTTCCTCTAAGTAGACCAGTCTTTGTTCCCCAAGATTATGCCCCGCGAAATTGGGAACTCGAATGTTGCTTTTGGCTTCTGCCTTGATTTTCGACCTAATATATTCAATGGGATTTAGCATTGGAGAGTATGGGCCAAGTCGCAACAGAGTTGCTGTCGTCCCAGTAAAGAAAGACCGTTTCCAGTCTTGAATGGCAAGGCGCATTGTCCACAATGAGTACTAAATCGGACAGTTGATTTCCCATATCGTTCCATTGTTGCAGTAATGTCCTTACAAAATCACATGCTAATTGTGAAGTAAATGAACCTCTTCTGTGTTCCATAGCTACAACGCCAGCCACAGAAATTGCTCCAATTAAATTAATGTTAGTTGACAAATCTGAATTGTAATTCACGATTTCTGAATATCAGTTGACAAATCTGGTAAACGGTAGAATAGTCTCAAAATTCAAGGAAAGATTCCTTGGATAACTTTTTAATAAAAAGTTGCGATTACACCGCTTACATACTATAATATACATCATATTAAGGGTCATTCACATCCACGTAACGTATGTACCGGACATACAATACGTAACGTAAGGAAAGTTGAAATGCATTGTTTCAAATGCCACCATTCACATTCGAAAAAACATGGCAGACGTAACGTAACGTAACAAAAAGTTCGTTCAACTTCAATTTGTACGTTATGTTTTCTATGTTTGACCAATGGAGATGCTTTCATTTTATTAGGCAACACCCCTTTTACTGTATTTTCAATTTTAAGGTTAAGTCACAAAAATGAATGCTGTCAAACTGTCAACCAATAGCCAATGCAAATACAGGTGCCCGTGCTTTTAGTTTCTATGTAAACATAGTAAACGAAGTGGATGTGAATGGCAAATAAAAAGCTACGTTTTCTACGTTACGTAGGTATTGTATGTCCAGTACGTACGTTACGTGGATGTGAATGACGCTTAATGATGATGCAGTGATATCATCATTCTGGCACGAAAATACAAGCGAGAATCCACACCTTGATTCTGGAGAGTAATTTTCACATAAAGTACCTTACTCTTAAATACCTTAAACTTATTTTACAGTTGGTATTAACAATCTTTAAATTTAAATTCATTAAATTATAAAGGAGTTTTTGCAATACATGGTAACAGGGCCGTCGAGAGAAAATCGGGGCCCGGGGGTCGATGCATGTTTGTTGTAACTTTTCCCAGATTTCAGGATTTCGATTGAAATCCGGGCCTTCTCAGAAACTCCGGGCCCGGTGGTAATCACTATCTGCATGGTACACATTAAATATTGTAAATATATAGCGAAAATATGCATCATATCACTAGATTTTGGGTAAAATATGCAAATAACCGGCTAAATATTTTGCCCATTCTCACCGGAATCTTTCCTTGAATTTTGCCGTAGACCATTTTTCCATAGACTTTTTTACCTAGACCATTTTACCTAGGCCATTTTACCTAGGCCATTTTACCTAGACTTTTTTACCCGTAGACTTTTTTTCCATAGACTTTTTTACCTAGACCAATTTACCCTAGACTATTACTTCCCTATAAGGAAGTATTGTAATCATGAAAAAATTCGATGTCGATATTTTAACGGAAATATCCGTTTTGAGCATTTCTGAATCCGTTTTGACTACTTTCGCAATGATGTCTGTATGTATGTATGTATGTATGTATGTATGTATGGATGTATGTAACGCATAATGTCTGTAAGTTCTGTATCTCTGGAACGAATTGTTATATAGTAACCAAATTTCATATTTAACACTTTAATCGGTATACAAAGGCACCATTTGATTTTGGAGGAAATCCTTAAACCGGAAGTAGCACTTCACTTGAAGGACGAAATGGTTTTTCTTAAATATCTCAGGAACGAATTGTTATCTAGTAACCAAATTTCATATTTAATACTTTAATCAGTATACTAAAGCACCATGTGATTTTGGAGGAAATCCCTAAACCGGAAGTAGCACTTTACTTGAAGGACGAAATGGTTTTTCTTCAATATCTCAGGAACAAATTGTTATATAGTAACCAAATTTCATATTTAACACTTTAATCGGTATACAAAGGCACCATTTGATTTTGGAGGAAATCCTTAAACCGGAAGTAGCACTTCACTTGAAGGACGAAATGGTTTTTCTTAAATATCTCAGGAATGAATTGTTATCTAGTAACCAAATTTCATATTTAACACTTTAATCAGTATACTAAAGCACCATGTGATTTTGGAGGAAATCCCTAAACCGGAAGTAGCACTTTACTTGAAGGACTAAATTTAATAATTTAATTAAATAATAAAATAAAATTTAAATAATATTTCTGCGAATCTTTAGATGAACGATAAAGGAATGATTCCTTATAGGGAAGTCATGTGCTGGCCACATCAGATTTTTTTTACTTCCCTATAAGGAAGTATTGTAATCATGAAAAAATTCGATGTCGATATTTTAACGGAAATATTCGTTTTGAGCATTTCTGAATCCGTTTTGACTACTTTTGCAATGATGTCTGTATGTAACGCAAAATGTCTGTAAGTTCTGTATCTCTGGAACGAATTGTTATATAGTAACAAAATTTCATATTTAACACTTTAATCGGTATACAAAGGCACCATTTGATTTTGGAGGAAATCCTTAAACCGGAAGTAGCACTTCATTTGAAGGACGAAATGGTTTTTCTTAAATATCTCAGGAACGAATTGTTATATAGTAACCAAATTTCATATTTAACACTTTAATCAGTATACTAAAGCACCATGTGATTTTGGAGGAAATCCCTAAACCGGAAGTAGCACTTTACTTGAAGGACTAAATTTAATAATTTAATTAAATAATAAAATAAAATTTAAATAATATTTCTGCGAATCTTTAGATGAACGATAAAGGAATGATTCCTTATAGGGAAGTCATGTGCTGGCCACATCAGATTTTTTTTACTTCCCTATAAGGAAGTATTGTAATCATGAAAAAATTCGATGTCGATATTTTAACGGAAATATTCGTTTTGAGCATTTCTGAATCCGTTTTGACTACTTTTGCAATGATGTCTGTATGTAACGCAAAATGTCTGTAAGTTCTGTATCTCTGGAACGAATTGTTATATAGTAACAAAATTTCATATTTAACACTTTAATCGGTATACAAAGGCACCATTTGATTTTGGAGGAAATCCTTAAACCGGAAGTAGCACTTCATTTGAAGGACGAAATGGTTTTTCTTAAATATCTCAGGAACGAATTGTTATATAGTAACCAAATTTCATATCTAACACTTTAATCAGTATACTAAAGCACCATGTGATTTTGGAGGAAATCCCTAAACCGGAAGTAGCACTTTACTTGAACGACAAAATTTAATAATTTAATTAAATAATAAAATAAAATTTAAATAATATTTCTGCGAATCTTTAGATGAACGATAAAGGAATGATTCCTTATAGGGAAGTCATGTGCTGGCCACATCAGATTTTTCCTTAGACTATATTTTACCTAGAATCGACAAATCTGAACTACAATTCACAATTTCTGAATATCAGTTGACAAATCTGAATTACTGGTGGAAAAGGTGTAGATTGCCACGTGATGACTGATAAAAAAGTCACTAGATTGCCACGTGATCGATGGGGTTTTCTTCGCCGTTCTTAATGACGAAAGTGCGCCCCACGCCGGTTTTAGATTTTTGAATCGTGCATATTAGCGTGGAAGAATCAAATTCTTTCACATCTGCCACGCTTAAATTTATTTCAAACAATGAAATAAATTGATGAGTCAATAAATAAATAAAAAGTACTTACTTTAGCTACCAAATAATTCTCACGAGGTGCCGTTTTTAAAAATGTCGCCACGTGGTTAGATGTTAGGACGCGCGATTTTTTCGGCAATTTCTATGTTCTCGCTCATGGTACGTCTTGCTGTTTCCAAGGCACAAATGTAAATGAACTGAAATGAACCATGGGTAGAATCAGGGGTGCCAACGGCTATTTCCTAGTACTTTTTGGTAATAGTTCGTAATATTACTAGTGATATTTTTTGGTAGCATCGAGCACGTGCATTATTAAAAAAATGCGTTAAATTTTTGCTTTAAGTTTCTAAATTGGCGAAGTTCCTACTTTACCTCCCGGAATTGCAAAAAACAGTATAATATGCACGACGGGAGTAAAGTGACTTTTGGCCACTTTACTCCCTTGGTGCATAAAGTACTATTTTCGACCTCTTTGCCTGGACTACTACGAAAATTTTGAAAAAAATCTGATTTAATAATATTTTGTTCTCTTCAATTTTTATTCTAATAGTCGAGGGGGGAAGCTTAATTTGGACACTCAATAAATACACGTGTCTACCAAAACTACCTCTAACTACTATTTCGTCTTTGTTGCCTAGACTATATTGGTTTTCCAGGCATGCATTCTTTTCACATCAATTCCCGTCTCCCGCATTAAAACTAAAGCTACTGTAAGTTGTGCACTCGAGAGGTAGCCAGGAATTTTTAGTGACGATTGTAGGAAAACCAAGACTAAGGTGAAGCTGCGATCATCCTGTCAGGTGCCAATAAAAATCCCGAAAACCATAATCCCCTCGGCGAAAATCCCGACTATGTAGAGAAATCCTGATATTGGACAAATCAAAAAAGAACTTTTTAAAAAACAACGTGGTAGGTATTTTTGTAAAAATATTTTCAAGGCTAATGTTAAAATAATAAAATTTATAGTCGGATTTATTTCATAAAAGAATACTTTTTTGTTGAATAAAAAATCTAAAGATACAAAATAAAACTACATTTTTGTACAATAGAAGTCCTAATTCCAATCAAGCCTATAAAGAGGTAATCTTATAAGTTTATATAGGAATCGAAATCTACCTAAGATTTCCTCTTGTAGGGTTCTAACGATTTTGGAAAAGTAAGAAAATTTAGAAATATACTTTGGTCATAGAAAGTCAGGGCAATTAAAATTTGCGCCAGGGAAAATTATTTGAAAGTTAGAAATGTAAAATAGAAACATTTAAAAATTATAAAAGTTTTATAGATTTTATTTTAAATTGGCAAAGTTTCGAAAAGTCATAGAATTTGTATTGGAGAATTCAGTGGAAAATTAATAATAGACCATTTCACGCAACGAGAGCGCTTGCGCGAAGCCAACAGCTGATGTTTGTTTTTCGAACCATGTCAAAACTTTTACGTTAAAACGCATGCTAATATCGTCTTAGATATTTTGTTATAGTTTTGTGTTATTAGGTTTTAAACAATATTTTTTACCACCATTTTGCCCAAGATGAGTGCCCCTAGTGATATACCCCATAGACAAGTCAAATTAAGTGACTGGAGCAACATTAAAAAATCCAAATATTGCAGCAAATAATGTTTTTTTTTAACACTAAACACAATGTTTAATGGCACCAACACGTTTTTTATTCAATTTATGCTCCATTTTAACAATAAATGATTAAATAATTAGCACTACGTTATATGGACATATCCACACTTGGTTCGAAAATCGTCAGCTGATTTGACGCATGCGCCAATGAGTTTTGCTAAAATGAAATGGTCTATATACTGGTAACCTTGGCAAATAATAATATTATAAATGCAGATTTGGTAGCTCGACCTTTTGCCTCGCTGGAGGGAGCTTCCGATCCTTTCTAAATAATAAAAAATTGCTTTTAATGAAAAAAAATTGGATTCTTTATGAACAGCATATGGGCTGATTTGATTCATTTAAAAACTTCAAAATTCGGTTTTAATTATGTACCTACTTAGGAAATATTTTCAATGTCAACTACCACTTACTGGTTACTTCTTAAAGATATTTTGCTTTTGCAACACTCAAAACGTGCGGTCAAAATAATATTACTGAATTATTGAACTATTAAGGTGCCAATCCACAATGAGAATATCTCATGAAATTTTTGTCTCATGAAATAAAAATGTCATAAAAAATGTAATTTCGTTGTGGAAACAGACCTGAGATACGTGATATACTAGAGATACTCTCGTGAGACAATGAATCTCAGGTCTGTTTCTACAACGAAATTACATTTTTTATGACATTTTTATTTCATGAGACAAAAATTTCATGAGATATTCTCATTGTGGATTGGCACCTTTAATGAATAAATCACGACGTTTTTGTTTTAAATTGTACTGTTTTCCGTATGATTGATTTTATTTACTGTTTATAAATAATGTAAACAAAGGTTTAAATTGGTCGAAACTAGCGAGTATTTAAATTTTTGTAACATTTTAGAAATAAATTACTTAAAACAGTGCTCTAAATTAATTTAATCAACTTTGACCTTAATTTGAAAAATTTATTTTTAGGAGAAGTTTTATTTGCGGTAGGAGGATGGTGCAGTGGGGATGCAATAGCGTCCGTTGAAAAATTTGATCCTCAAACAATGGAGTGGAAGATGGTAGCTCCAATGAGCAAAAGGAGGTGCGGCGTTGGCGTAGCCGTGCTTAACGATCTTTTATATGCTGTGGGTGGACACGACGGTCAAAGTTACTTAAACAGTATTGAAAGGTAGTTTCAAATGTTTAACTTTGAATATCGTTTCAACCATTTGCTTTCAGATATGATCCACAGACTGATCAGTGGTCGTGTGATGTGGCTCCCACTACTTCTTGCCGGACAAGTGTTGGAGTGGCTGTGCTCGATAACATGTTGTATGCTGTCGGTGGTCAGGATGGTGTGCAATGTTTGAATCACGTGGAACGATATGATCCAAAAGAAAATAAATGGAGTAAAGTTGCTCCTATGACGACACGGCGATTGGGCGTTGCTGTGGCAGTGTTGGGTGGTTATTTGTACGCTATTGGGGGATCTGATGGCCAATCGCCTTTAAATACAGTGGAAAGATATGATCCAAGGCATAATAAGTGGTCACCTGTTAGTCCCATGTCGACTCGAAGGAAACACTTAGGTTGTGCAGTCTTTAATAACCTGATTTATGCAGTCGGTGGTCGAGACGATTGCATGGAGCTATCGAGTGCCGAACGATATAATCCACACACAAATACGTGGAGCCCTATCGTAGCTATGACTTCCAGGAGAAGTGGAGTAAGTAATTTTTTTTTGGTAATTTCGCCATTACCAAATTTTTTCCATGTTATTAGGTTGGTTTAGCAGTTGTAAATGGACAATTGTATGCTGTGGGTGGATTCGATGGCACAGCATACTTAAAAACAATTGAGGTTTATGACACGGAACAAAATCAGTGGAGGCTTTGTGGTGCTATGAATTATAGGCGGTTGGGTGGAGGCGTTGGTGTAATGAGAGCCCCACAAACTGAAAATCGTATCTGGTAAAAATATAATCTATAAAGTCGTTATAAATGCTAGTTAATTAAATGTGTACATTTTAATAATTATGATATGTTAATGAATAAATTATTTATTTTATTATTTTTAAGAGGTAAATTCGAACTAAGATTTTTTTAAACGTTTTAATTTATAAATTTTCAACTTTTTTTAAATGTTTATTTAATAAGCACTAAAATGCAGCAAATGTAGCACTATTTGTATTATAAGGAAGAAGCTTCTAATCAAAGAATAAAAAGTATTTGAATATTTGTTGTTTTATATACAAAAATTTTACAAACGAAACTTTGTTTTACAAAGTTTTCTTGATGGGTTTTGGAGCGACACTTATTTTCACTGGTTTACATAAATCGACCAGGCATGTTTCGGTTGTCGATTTGTATTTATCAATGTTTGCTTCAGGAACTGCTAGTGCAATGCTGATTTCAACATTGCAAGCTTCTGACCAGACATGTTGAGAAGAAATTAAAACCGTGGTTAGGAGTCTATAATTATTTGCTTCTTCTGATTCTAAAAAAAAAACAATTACCACAGGATCTTTTAAAATTACAAATATGTTACCTAAATTATCAAGCAACAGTGGTTTGATGTGTGCAGGTCTGGGCAAAGAAATTTGTGTTCTCTGATCAGGGTATTTTATTTTAAGTCGCAACCGACTGCGGTCTGCTATGTTATATAACTCGGCGTCGAATGGAACCGCCATTGCAAGTCCAGCAGTGAATTTTAAAGTTGAATCGGTTTGTTCCACAGGCTCAATAATTAAGGCCGAACTTGTTTTGATCTGAAAAGTTTGGAAATACATTAAACTTCACCCGAAATTATTGATCATCTCACTTACCGATAAGTTTGGAGCTGGAATTCTTCCCAACTGTACGTTATTTAAAATTTTTAACAAAATTGTAGCAACCGAACCTGGTTTTGGTTCCTCTAAAATTGATAATTCCTTAAACAAACTGGCTGTAAAAGAATCTGGTTCCAAACTATTGGTATGTAAAAGTTTTTGCAATTCTTCGACAGAAGCTAGAAAGTGTTGGCATAAAATTAAGGCCGACGCGTTGCTACCTCTTACAACGAAAGTCAAATTTAAAGCCAGTGCCCTTATCTGCAACTGCTTGATGTTGCAAATTTCAATTTGACCGAGTCCGATAAAAAGAAACTGCATTTTTAAGCAGCACTCCAGTAAACTCTGGATGCTCGTTTTTAAAGATGTCGCCCACTGGGTTGCTAAACGTGCAGGGTTTTTCCAATACCAATTATCCAAAATTTGTGCAAGCAATAGTTGTGCATCGGCAAACATGGAAGTAAACCGTGCTGCTCCCGTAACAGCCGAATCCATGTCGCTTAAACGATTCAAGTCTTTGATTGCCGTTTGCAAAGCTGACATTTGTATCCTGAAATTGAGAATTTAGCTCCAATAAAAATAAAATTAATCTTCTGCTAAACAAACCTGTAGGATGAGCTGTGAGAAAACAGCAAACCATCAACGACTGTTTTAATGAACTCCAAACTTTCAGAAGCTGACGATCTCACTGTTATGCTACTGTTGGTGGTGGTTGGACTCAATTCTGGTACAAAATTTGGCATGGTGTCTCTTAGATAATCGTAATGTCTTAAAGTGTGTGGCTCAAGCAATGGTTTTATGGTAGGCGAATGTTTTGCAGCGTTCAAGATGAGAATCAACATGCACACATCTAAAAAAAATAAAAATTTATGATTTTAGGAACTGAACTTGGCTATAAAAATTCAATGTAATAGAGGCTGCCCAGTTTAAACTTTTCTCATGGGTACATACTTACAGTTGGTGAATAATATCTAAAAGAAATAATTTAAATCACACAAACATGAGAGGAAGTGGTACAAATGAAATTTGTGATTTAAACTCATTTTTAGATATTGTTTACCAAATAAATGTAAGTACAGTAGATTCCGTTTTTCATACTTTGTAACTGTGAAGGTGAGAAGTTCTTAAGAATGATTATTAAATAGAATTCATGAGCACATTCTTGTCAGGAATGTTGCTCTTGATTGTGCAAAGTTTATATTTAGTATTTTAATCATAATTCGCTTGTCAATAGAGTTAAAACTATATAAAAAGAGCAACAACGTGCTCAGCATGTAATCAGACCCAATTAGCATTGTGATGGACTTCCGCAAACCTTTCAGGGTTATAGTACCTGAGAGAGGGGAAAGAAGAAACCACACAAGAGCTAAGTACCCGATTTAATACCATCTGATACACAGATGGATCTAAAACAGAGAAAAAGCGGTAGAAACACAGTCCAAGGTGTAATACAATGCTTAGAAGTCTTAGAAGTGCAGGTGAGACTGGAGGCTTACAACAGTGTTATTTTGAGGTGGGTACTGGGCCACCAGGGAATAAAGGGTAACGAAAAGACAGACCATAGAATAGTCTAATGGGCCACAGAATTAAGAGTAATAATAGGATGTGAAATTTTCCTATACGCTGTTAAAAATATAAAGGGTATTCACACTCTCTTGTATATTGCCCTTGTATTTATACAAAAGTTTACTAGGGTGTACTTATCCCTCCCCTACTAGTTATTCCCCCCTATTATATAATTATTGATCGAAATTGAAAAATCTAAATGAAATTAAAGGATGGCTTTAACTGTTGCTAAAAATCTAAAGTCAAAAATTCATTTTGATAAAGATATATTTTTCTTCGAAATACTATAAATCTGACAATTGAAGGGCCTAGTGGAAAAAGTCACTAAGTCATGTTTTAGAGTTTCTCTAGAAATTGGATTTAAAGTTTTGGAATTGCGTTTATAATACTTTTTATTCGGAATTTTTTAAATTCAATGCAGGGCATGGATAGATATGAGCTTAAAGAATGTAATTCAAGAGTAAAAAAATACATTTGGTAAAAAATAATGTAGATAAGCGGAAAAAATTATAAATGACTTACCTACTTTTTCCACTACACCTCAGTAAAGTAGGTAAATTGATGGACTTAGTGGAAGAAGTCATATAATGGAATTTTTTAAAAAGTTGCTTTTAAAGTTTTGGAATTGCGTTAATTTATTTTAATAAAAATAATAATACTAAAATCAAATATAAAATCAAAAAATTAATACTATTCGTACTCTTCTTCATCTTCATCCACGGCATTTATTGTACTATTCAGAGTTGAGAAGAACGTTGTGCCTTCGTTCAGGGTTACATGTTTAAGTAGTTCCTTGACATCTATAAATTTTGCTGGTTTTATTGGTACAAAATCTGACTTGCCTACTTTTGTACTCCGAACGCGATGATAGCAGGGCCGGCTGGTGCGCGATATGACCGACTTACCAACACTTTTAAGATGTGATTTTTATACTAATTTGTAGAGAATAAATGCCGCAATGTGAAAATGTGCTCAACTACAAATTGAAAAAAAAGTGACTTAACTACTTTTTCCACTAGGCCCTTCAATTGGTAAATAAAGTGCCATAATCCAAAAGTTGGTAACACTTTTCTGTAGTAATTTTCCTTATTTCCTATAAAATGGGATACACCTATAGTCCATCCGTTTTAAGAATGCAGAACTAGATTGTACTAAAATTGTGAACTCGGAACGTGATTGGTTAAAATTTTTACAGGTTTACACTGCCAAAATTTTATTTGCGATTGATGACTCGCGAATATTTTTTTCTAAAAGTTTCTGGCAAATTTAAATAATTTGTACAAGATAAATTGCTATTTGATAAAAGAATACTTTTAACTCGATTATTTCATTTTTGTTTTTTGTCGCTCATATCATTTTACTCACTGTCATATCATATCACTTACTTATTGTCTATACGGACAGATTGTAATATAAGAGGAAGTCAATATAAAAAAAAAAAAAAAAATATATTTAATTATTTGACGTTTCCCTGTGTAAATCTGACTTGCCGTTCAAGGCGACCTCTACTGCAATCCAAAACCAGATGGACTATAGGTATGGTGACCATATTATTTTTATGAAAAAAGAGTACATTTCGGCGAAACAAGGTAGATACCTAAAAACCTTAAAAAAAGGTCAACGGCGTACCTAAAATTACGATTGAGGACCTTTTTTTTTTTTTAGGGGTCGCACTCAAGGAAACAGCCATGAATGTATTGTCTGGTTCCCCCACAATGAAGTCTGGCACCCCCCAGGCTTCATTGTGATTGCATTTTAAATTTAAATATATCAAATGAAAAAATAAGTACATTTGTATGTACTTGGAGAAGTTTTTAAGTACATAGGACATCGTTCTAAAAAGGAGTACTGTCCTACTAAAAGAAGTACATATGGTCACCATAACTATAGGTGTTGTATTTATAAGTAGCCCTTGGACGTGTTTTTTGGTGTTGTATTTTAATACAAATTACGTTAGTGCATTTAAGTAAATTAAATTTGAAATGGCTAAAAATATGGTCGACGATAAAAGAGGAAAAGTGAAAGCAAAACGCCTAAGAAAGGGGCCGAATAAAAAATAGAATGAGTTGGAAGTCAATCTGCTCATAAACTTTTTAAATGAGAATAGGCCGTTTGAGAAACTTTTTCACTCATTCGAACCGGGTACGGCTAATGCAGTAGGCGAGCCTGCTGCTATGTGACTTGTATCCCCTGGTATGAATGTTGCTGATTTTCGCACTTTTTTCGGAATTTTTCGATTCTTCGTTAATGTTTTACGCTGCAATGGCGTCAGAGTCACATTCGGACCGAAAAAGCCCGAAAATAACGCCAATTTCTGTTCCATTTTATGGGGGGGAGGCCTAATTTTAACAATCGAAATATCGCCCAAAAAAACCGTGTGAAATTCCATGTACCGCAAATTTTATTTGCTTAATCAACTATTCAGACCTTCAGTGTACAGCATCTCTATAAGAAAATTTCAATTTTCGGTTGGATACGTGCCCTCGCCTATTTAATAATCTGATTTACAATAATAATCCCATTATGACTTAGTAATACTTTTAAATCCCTCAGGTACACCATCGGCGCAATCTGTATGCTATCCTTAATGGCTATCGGCGCAATCTACATGTTCCCATGGTCACTAACCCAAAAAAAAGGATTAATTTCTGACCATCGGCGCAGTCTACATATGTCCCAAAATATACTCACTTGAATCCGCAGTGATTAAATCTACTGTAGCTTGTGTGCAGATGGCATGAATTAATTTTTCTTTATCTGAATTTCGTGGCATTTTAAAATAATTTACTTAAGGTTACTAATATTAGCGTTGTTACAAATAATGTGTTGACAGCTGATGAAAGCAAGTTTAAGCTTATATAGGTTTTATGATAATATAATACAGAGTGTGTTCACAAATGATGTATTTACAACAGTGTTAAATTTACAAGGGAGTGTGAATCCCCTCTGTTGTATTTACAAGCTATAAAATACAAGGGCAAATACTAGAGAGTGTGAATACCCTTATAGACCCTGGTTCAATCACGTAAATTTGCATGGTAAATCTCTGTAATTTTATAAGTTTACATATATTTACCATGTAAATTTCGGGGAAGGTAAACTGCACTCCAAAACCACCTGATAATGGTAAACTGCACTCCAGGTAAACTGCACTAAATTTTGCAAACTGGTAAACTGCACTCCGAACATTTTCCAGGTAAAAATGGGGTAATGTAAACTGCCTTCCAAAATAACCGTTTTTTATTTTCTTAAATTTTGGTTTTTAAGTAGGCTTGTAAACTGCCCTCGGACTGTATAATCACTACTTATACGTAAGTAGGAGATTATAACAATTAGAATTTTAGAACGGCTTATTAAATAGACAGGGCCGGTTTAGACGGGGAATTGTAGGGGGGTAGTGACCAAGTGACAATTGCTAATTTCACCTCAGAACTTCATCGTTCACGTTACGTGTGATACATTAAAAGGATATTATAGTTTAATTAAACTACCTGCTGCGCGAAAAGGTAAATCGTCCGCTCAGAGGTGCATCAGCCGGGTCGAGCTTTGGTTAGTGTTAAAACACTAACGATTTTTTTTTGTAAGTTGAAGGTTAAAAGTTAGAAGCACCAGAAATGTCATGAATCTGAATGGCTCAACAAATACACCGTCCGCAAAGAAATTCTGCGTTCAGTCCTGAATTGTCAACGCTAATTACAATTTTTTGATTTGATCCTGGATGTCAGTGCCCCCCCTCCAGTTTCGAATTTTTTTTTGTAAAAATGGTGTCAAACGTTAAAGCACCGTATGGGCCTGAATGATCTTCCATTATTTTCGTTTGAGCTTCAAAGGTCGCGGAGTTATTCGCAAAAAACTTTGGGGGGGGGCCGTAGACATGAATCCCCCGGTATCGAATTTTCGAGTTCATTTGGGGGTCAAACATTAGATCATCGTTTAGGGCCCGAATTAGCCTCCATTATTTTCGTTAGAGTCTCAAGGTCGCGGAATTAATCGCAAAAGTTTACTGAAGGGGGGGGCTAAACATGATGTCCCCCAGTATCAAAGTTTTGGGTGAATTTGGTGTCAAACATTAGACCATCGTTTGAGCCTGATTGAGCTTCCATTATTTTCGTTTGAGTCTCAAAGGTGGCGGAGTTATTCGCGAAAAACTACTGGGGCCGCGCAAAGGTGTGTCAGCCGCGTCGAGTTTAGGATAGTGTTAGGAAACGGTTTTTTTTCGCAAGTGGAATGTTAGAAGCACCAGAAGAATCTCCATCTGTTTTTCATCAATGCTGTGGGAAAAGGTAAATCGTCCGCTAAGGGGTCCAACAGCCGAGTCGAGCTTAGGTTAGTGTTAAAACACTAACGATTTTTTTTTCGTAAGTTGAAGCTTTGGTTGAAGGTAAAAACTTAGAAGCACCAGAAATGTCATGAATCTGGATGGCTCAACAAAAACACCGTTCGCAAAGAAATTCTGCGTACAGTCCTGAGTTGTCAACGGTAATTACAATTTTTTGCTTTGATTCTGTATGACAGTGCCCCCCCCTTTTCGAATTGTTTATAAATGTGGTGTCAAACGTCAGAGCATTGTTTGAGCCTGACTGAGCTTCCATTATTTTGGTTCGAGCTGTAAAGGTCGCGGAGTTATTCACAAGAAAACTTTTGAGGGGCCGTAGACATAATGCCCCCCCCCCACCCAGTATCGAATTTTGGGGTCAAACGTTAGATAATTGTTTAGGGCCTGAACGAGCTTTCATTATTTTCGTTAGTCTCAAGGTCGCGGAGTTATTAGCGAAAAACTACTGGGGGGAAAGGTCAATCGGCCGCTCAGAGGTGTATCAGCCGAGTTGAGGTTAGGTTAGTGTTAGGAAACGATTTTTTTTCGCAAGTTGAACGTTAAAAGTTAGAAGCACTAGAAATGTCAGGAATCTGGATGGCTCAACAAAAACACCGTCTGCAAAGAAATCCTGCGTACGGTCCTGAGTTGTCAACGGTAATTACAATTTTTTGCTTTGATTCTGTATGACAGTGCCCCCCCCCTTTTCGAATTGTTTATAAATGTGGTGTCAAACGTCAGAGCATTGTTTGAGCCTGACTGAGCTTCCATTAGTTTGGTTCGAGCTGTAAAGGTCGCGGAGTTATTCACAAGAAAACTTTTGAGGGGCCGTCGACATAATGCCCCCCCCCCCCACCCAGTATCGAATTTTGGGGTCAAACGTTAGATAATTGTTTAGGGCCTGAACGAGCTTTCATTATTTTCGTTAGTCTCAAGGTCGCGGAGTTATTAGCGAAAAACTACTGGGGGGAAAGGTCAATCGGCCGCTCAGAGGTGTATCAGCCGAGTTGAGGTTAGGTTAGTGTTAGGAAACGATTTTTTTTCGCAAGTTGAACGTTAAAAGTTAGAAGCACTAGAAATGTCAGGAATCTGGATGGCTCAACAAAAACACCGTCTGCAAAGAAATCCTGCGTACGGTCCTGAGTTGTCAACGGTAATTACAATATTTTGCTTTGATTCTGTATGACAGTGCCCCCCCCTTTTCGAATTGTTTATAAATGTGGTGTCAAACGTCAGAGCATTGTTTGAGCCTGACTGAGCTTCCATTATTTTGGTTCGAGCTGTAAAGGTCGCGGAGTTATTCACAAGAAAACTTTTGAGGGGCCGTAGACATAATGCCCCCCCCCCACCCAGTATCGAATTTTGGGGTCAAACGTTAGATAATTGTTTAGGGCCTGAACGAGCTTTCATTATTTTCGTTAGTCTCAAGGTCGCGGAGTTATTAGCGAAAAACTACTGGGGGGAAAGGTCAATCGGCCGCTCAGAGGTTTATCAGCCGAGTTGAGGTTAGGTTAGTGTTAGGAAACGATTTTTTTTCGCAAGTTGAACGTTAAAAGTTAGAAGCACTAGAAATGTCAGGAATCTGGATGGCTCAACAAAAACACCGTCTGCAAAGAAATCCTGCGTACGGTCCTGAGTTGTCAACGGTAATTACAATTTCTTGGTTTGATCCTGCATGTAAACTCCCCTCATCCATTTTAACCTTGGAGAGCAGTTTACAGGTGAGCTTAAGTGTTCACCTTTTGGCTGGAAGGGCAGTTTACATGCTTTTTAGAAATCTACCTGGCGGATGAGGGCAGTTTACATATACCCCCAAAACTACCTGCTAATGGTAAACTGCACTCCAAGTTTGTGCAGTTTACCGTAGGGATTAGTCTTGACCTTTTTGCTCGGAGTGCAATTTACTACTTTTTCTTTCGGCTACCTGCAGTCGTTCGTGCAATTTACCGTCACCCGTAAATTTATATCTTTTACATAGATCTAGCATGTAAATTTACAGGATAAAACATACGTTCTATTTTATTTTTAATTGTGTACATTTCCTAGTATGGAAATTAAAAATATTTTAAAAAAACCTAATTAAAGAAAAAAATTAAGTAAATAAAAGCAACTTACATTGAGGATTATCAATATCAGGTTCCGGAGCATCAAAATAGGGATGAATGCACAAAAATTGAGGCACAAGAGGAAGTACCAATTCAGGGTGTTGCTTTCCCACAAACTGCAAACACCGAAAGGTCGACCTCTTGTCCTGGGGATATTTTTTTAAAATATCCAATAATTTTTCCACACACATTTTTAAACCCACTGTGGTGGCCATCTTACAAGCAGCTAACATTCTGTGAAGTCCCTCCCTTACTTCTCTTGAGAAGTCTTCCAAAGCACCTAATTTAAAAAAATTCTGTTAACTCCATAACATATTTAGCCAAAATTATAACTTACCAAGAATTGTTTCCAACTGATCGTCTCTTAAAATTATGTGAGCGGAAATGTGACGTAAACTGTCAATGGCAATCAGTCGAACATCTTCAATTTCATCATTTAACATGTCCACTAAGAAATCTAATGAAAGATTTGCAAAATCTGGATTGTTTATTGATAATTGGCGCAAGGAATGAACCGTTGCTGATCTTACCTCTACAAATTAAAAACTTGGAACTCTTCAATGTTGAAATAAAGATCAAAATTTACCTAAAAATTCGTCTTCCAATCCATGAACAAATGCTCCACAGGCACCACTGCTTATCAAGCTTATATTGTCCACGTCCACAATTTCTCTCGGCGCATCATCGGCCCACTTTTTACCACTAGCCCACTCTCCACTGGTCACATTTTCCCATGCCAATTCATGTGCAGTTCTCTTTCTTCTCATATTCGACATCAGCTTTTTATCCAATGTCTGATTTAAAAAATGGTAATTCACCAGGGTCATTTTCCCCAACAAAGTTGCTGCAATGGTACGAACATTCATGGATAAATCCATGAGACCACTGCACACTTTACCAAATGCGTCGTCTATTAGACGCAATTCTTGCTCACTATCGGGCAACATTATTAAACTAAAAGTACAAAGTTAGCCACTCCATTTTAAGATGCAACAGTAAAAACCTTACCTCTCAGGTGCCGAAATTCCTAAAAGACATATCAACTTGAGGGCCACTTTCCTCACAATTTCATAATCATCTTTCAAAGCGGCACACACATTTAAGTAGACATCATTATCCAACTTAATTCCTCGCTCGTGCAAAGCCATGGCCGTCGAAAAAGCCTGACTTCTAACTCTCGCATCTTCGTTATTAAAATAAAAGCACACCAACTTGAGAATAACATTACAATCCATGTTGGAGTTAGGTGAAATTAAAGAACCGATCATTTCTAGGCACTTGCATTTTACCAATTGATTCACATTTTTTAAATAAGTCTTCGCAATTTCCAACAATTTTTGATGCAAAGCACAATTGTCAGTTACCACTAAGCTTAATTTAAGCAGCGACTTGACGCCTTGTGCAATTGTTTTATGTGACAGTTCATTTTTGAGTAAAATTATGATTTCGTCAATAATTATAATCAGATCCAGTTTATGTTCCAGACCAATGTCTGCCAGCAACGATAGAATTTTAACTCTAACTGCAGCCTCAACTTCATTTTTATAAGTTTCGCTTAACTTCTTCACTAATTCGGATACGTCATTTGGTTCAAGGGTGTTTATATCCGGAAGACTTAGGAGTAACTGAAGAGTTTCGTTGCTAGTTTTACAATTTTCTAAACAATCAAGTGCACTCGAAGTAGACGGTTGTTGTTCGACTGTTGGCTGCTTAGTTAAACATAATTTCTTAAAGGGAGGTTCAGGAGTTTCCTATAAAATGCAGGTTATTAAAATAATGTTAAGTCGATAGAAATTTGAAATATTTACTTGTATAGTCTGGGTAAATTCGGCTAATGCCCTCTTCTTTAAAACTGCCGCCATTCTGTTCTAGTAATTAAGATTTTAATAAATTAACGCATATTGGAAACTAAGATCCGAAATAGAGAATTACAGAAATTTATTTAAGGTTAAGTAAATAATAAATAATTCCAAGTGACATGTGACACTACAAACGTACCAACCATAAATAATTTATAATGCGGCCATACCCGCCATACATACTAAGTTTTCTCTTATTGACAATGATGGTATTGGGATATTAGGAGAAGTGGGAGAAGCTAATTTAATTTACAAAATACTTGGGATAAGTTATTTAATGGGGTGGCTATGTCGGTCTGGTGGTATCAAGCACCAAGGCCTATCGAAAACAGTTTCTAATTTTGTTTACATTTCAGACTTTTGGAGTAGTATACCGGTCATCAATAAGTACTTTTGCATGGAATTAACTTGGAAATGTAATATTTTTTGCTTAAATCGTTTGGTTTGACATTATGATAGCAGCAGAACAGTGAAACATTTGTGGAAGAAATTCTCAATTTTTTTATCTGTTTAAAAACTAAAAATGACGTATTTTAAGGCGTAATGACGAGCTACATATATGAGTTATGTAGCAATTTACACAGATGGTGTTACTCATCCTCGCTTAGGCCTAATCTTTGGATGTTTTCGCAATAGTTGTATTTGACAATGCGTTTCAATCGAGAAAAGAGTTTGCCTTAGCGGAATGAATGAGAACTTTTCAGTGGCCAATTGCGGGCTCAAGTCTCAGATGCGGGGGTGAATTTTCTCTGCTGGGGTTCGGAATCCATGTAAAACTGTAGGTCTCGTGCATGGGGTCCCGTGCAATGTCGCTTTACTGAGAGGCAGCGCATTGATCGTCAATTGCGCTTAGTAATGCCTACTTTGCAAGGGTAATTATACCGAAATATATTTAGCGACTGTAATCAGATTAGCGACTACGGTGTCCCTACGAAGGAAGGGGTTTGAGGTAAAGTCTCTTTATAATAAAATATTACAATTTGCTCAAAATTCCATTTAGTTTAATTTTATTAATACCTTTTTTGTGGTTTTGTGATTTTTGAAATCTTCTTCGGCAAATTTTCTTTTGTTTCGGTCCGAGCCTGATGTTGAAAACTTAGGGGCTGTTTTCTAATGTCAAACTAATAGGTTTAAGCTAAAAAATTGCGGATCCTTTCTTTCGTGGAGTAATCATTTGACTAATCTCTCTTCTTCTTCCTCATCATCAGAAGAAGATTTTATTCACATTAAAGAGGAAGACTAAATTCATTACATTTAAAACAAAAGTCAAAACTTATTTATTTGGCGTGACAATAAAGAAAGCCTCTTCACTCTTTTTATTATTTTGTTTATTCTCATCTAGTGATTAGCAACACTAACATTACTTCTCCTGGCTAATTGCAAGACAACCGCATGACTGAAAAACATTACGAATATTCCACGCTCTTGACGCTGGTAAAAGCTAGTCACCCTTGACACCAACGATTTATGATTTAAAATAAATCAATTAATGGTAAAATAATCTAAATAACTGAAAGTATAAAATTCACGAATTATAAGTTTAGCAATGGTGATTTGTCCTAAATGGCACAAGGGCATGTGCCCTCCTGTCTAAAACAGAAAAGAAGAACTATCAAAAAAATAATAATTTAAAGTATATGTTTCCGTTTTCTTTTAAGTTAGTGCCCTCACATTGGAAAAAGTTACAAGGCATCACTGCAGATAAAATTAAATGTTTTATGCTACTGATGCTTTACTTTTCTTGGCTATGATGATATCCTGGGGGGGGGGGGGGGTATTCCTTAAAAATAGGTCCAATTATATTTTACGGTTTTTAAAAATGTTATGGCCTCCTATTAAAAATAGTGCTTGTGTTTGATTTCGACTATAGTTTTACATAAGTAGAGTGGTTATGAGATTTCTGGCTCACCTTATTGATCGAAATCCGCTGATCAGTCAGCTTAATCAATCTTTAATTAATTAACGAAAACTTTTGGGACATTATTATGAAAGCTGCCATATGTTGCCAGAAACCATTTTGAATATAAAATTTGGATTGAAAGGGCGCCGGGTGGGGGTAAAATTTGAGATTTGGAAATAGAAATCGCTTTGATTTTTAAAGCGTGCTTGTGTACATTCGAAGCTGTTGTTTTTCAGCAAAAGATAATTTTTATTGATTCTTTCAGAAATTCTAGGTTATAGTATCGGTGTAGAGCTGCCGATTTTTAATATTAAGGATTCTTCAGAGTAATATCCTTTGGTAACCTTGGTTGGTTTTTCAGTAGCGACTGTCATAAAGTGTACAAGTAAAATTTACAAATAAAAGGGTTTCAAGATATTTTTTAATTATCAAGCAAAGGAGTTTATTAACCCCCTCGATGTACCTAACCTTGACGTGGTGAGGAGGCTTGCGTGTTTCAAGGATGCGGCGGCGGGCGTGTACCTGTCAGGATTCGTACCAGGGAATTAAAACCCCCTCGTGTTCGGTCTGACTGACCTGCTGGGCTGGGTCGGGACTTAAAACTCTTTGTGCTCAGTACCTCGCTTGTCAAAAACCGGGATGATGGTCGTCGCGGAGAAACCAGACTAATAAGGTACCCACGTGTTTGTGCCGTGCGTGGAGACCCGTAAGGGGGATGAAGGGATCCTGGTGGCTGAGCCAGCCCGGGGGCGGATAAGATCTCCTGGGTCTGGCAACACTCCACTTTGGCCTGGATTTCCACTTAAACGGGTGGTCTGGCCTAGTCCACCTTAGATCAATCGGCTGTGCTTTTCCGTCAGAGGATCAGCAGGACGAGTTCTTGGGGGAGGATGGAGTGTGCAAACACTTCAACTCCCTGGGGGCTATATCTCTCGGGTAGCCCTGGCGTTGTTTACAGCGTCCCAAAATGATGAGGCTCCGGTGAGGGTGGGGACCTCGAGAGATGAAAATAAAAATTTACTCCACATGGAAAATTTAAACAAAAACAAAAAAACAATAGCTGATGTATCAGCAAATACACAAGCGGGGGCGTCTATCCAAGACACCCCGCTCAAATCATCGGGTGCATCCATACAGGATGCCCCAACCATAAAAGCAGGAGCGTCTGACAAGGACACACTGCTGACAGCTGGTTATCAATCCCCCTTTAAAAAGAGAAAGATCACTGGCGCGCAAGCCAAACGGCGACAAAAAGCCCGTAGAGCGATGGAGAGGCTAACGCCCTCACCTCAAAGCAAGGGCCTAGTGGCAATAAAGGCACTGTTCATGAGCAGGCCAGGCTTATGCAGCCTGCCCGGGACAGTGCGAATAAAAGAAAAGTAGTCCCCTACCGCAAGGAAGGTCAACCCAAACCAGGGGCGTGGCCGACTTCGGGAAGGGACGTCAAGAAAAGGCTGAGGTCTCAGGGGTCTCAACCCTCTCCCTCTAACCAGGAGAAGAGGGGGGAATCATCTCACCATCGGCCTAATATCTCCAGTAGGGTGGATACTGTCTCCTACAAAGAGGCGGCTGGAAAGCACCTCCGAGTAGCGGTGATAGACAGCTCGAACCCCCTGGGCAAACTTTCGGTGGCCCAGGTGAAGAAAATTGAAAACAGCCTAACGGCTGCCCTGGATGTGCTAATCCTAGAAGCAGCAAATGAGGCCAAATCAGCACCAACTTTTGGTGGCTTTCGACACTCTGGGGAGATCCTTCTGATCACCTGCAGTGATCAGAGCTCCCTTGAGTGGTTGCAAAAAACAGTGGCAGAATTCCCACCTTTGTGGGAAAATGCCAAGCTAGACGTAGTCCAGGTGGACAACCTGCCAAGGCTCACGAAGGAAACTCTTTGGGTTCCTGGTAAACAGGAGCCCACTGAAGCTGTCATGAGGCGCCTGGTTGCCCAAAATACCTGGGCAAAACTAAAGGAGTGGTGCATCTTCCTCGATGCTGATAAGGAGGAACCGGAAGGCAAACTCCTTGTCTTTGGTATTGGACAGCAAGATAGTGCTGCACTAAAAGTAAGAGGAGAGCTGCTGAACTATAAGTTCGCAACCCGCAAAGTAAAGTTGCAAAAGTTTACGGACGATCCAGCAACAAAAACAACACCAACAGCCACTGCAACAGCCATGGAGACGGAAGTGATCCAGGAAGCGGTGGTTGAAGGTGAAAGTCAAACAGAGCAGTAAGCTCCCCCAAAGGTAAGCCCAATGGCTTCCTTAGCAGACTGGAGCTTCATACAAGCAAACCTGCAACACTGTCGGGAGGCCGTGGCAACTTTATGCCGCCACCTTGACGTTTGCAGGGATACAGTAGCTCTGATGCAAGAGCCATGGTTAGTGAAATCTGTTATATGTGGTTTCACAAAACTAAACGGTAAAATATTTACAGGCAACCAGTCAAATAAAACTAGGACGTGTATTTACACTCCTAATAATATTCAGGTCAACCTTCTGTCGCAGTGCAGCGACTGCGATCTGACAGCAGTGCGTATTGGCTGCGACTTTGGGAATGGTCAAGAGGATGTCATTCTGGCATCCATCTACCTTCCAATAGAAGCGACGAATCCGCCTACTCAAAAAGTGGTGGATCTCGTGAAACATTGCGAGGAAAAGAAGATTCACCTCATAATTGGCTGCGGTTCAAACTCCCATCATATCGCGTGGGGAAGCAGAGATTGCAACAATCGAGGTAAGTCACTATTTGAATACCTTATCAAATCTAGTAATTCTTAATAGAGGGGATGTCCCTACTTTTTATGTGTCACCCCATCGCAACTCTGTCATTGACATTACAGTAGCGTCATTAGGTATTACAAACTACATTCATGACTGGCGAGTGTCTGACCAACTGACAATGTCAGATCATAGATGGATTTGCTTTAAGTTAAAAGCAAAAACAGTGGATGCTAAGCAGTACCGAAATCCGAGGAGTGCTGACAGGGTAGTCTTTTTAGATCACCTGTCTAAATCCATGGAAAATGGTATATTGCAGGCAGCATCCACAAAGGAATATTTAACAACTACTGAGGAGATTGAAATGTACGCCAACGAGCTGCAAAACTCCCTCATTAAAGCCTATGAGCTGTCTTGTCCGCTTCGAACGGCCGGAATACGGGGTTGAGCAACACCTTGGTGGTGCGCAGAACTTGGCCGGCTGAAGAGATCGGTAGGGAGGCTCTATAATAAGGCGCAGAACTCTAAAAGTTGCACTGACTGGGCAGCATTTAAGGTGCACCGGTCGGAATATAAGAGTCTAATACGCCAAAAGCAACGTGAGTCATGGAGAGCCTTTTGCAGCGGCATCGGAACAACTACTGCCGCAGCAAGGCTACATAAGATCATAGCAAAAGATCCATATCAGCTGTAACAAACTTTTGTTACATCTTGGTTTGCGTTGGCAAAATCCATTTTTGTCAACAAGATTAATTTCCTTTTTTTAATCCCATTTAAGTTTATTATGTTAATAATTTTTATTAACACATTTCTATTTAGTTTATTTGTAAATTAACATCCTTTATAAATTTAATTTGATTTTTAATCAATTATTTTCGTATTTCAATGCTTGCAGTTATGCAACTTAAATAACATTCAATTTTACTTGCAAAGTTTCCTTAAACGCGCAAGATCGAACAATTCAATCAAGTAGGTTTAATAAAGAACAACGTTGGCAAAAAAGATGTCATGGCGGAAGGACGCACGTTTTTGGTGCTCTACCAAAATTTAGTTTTCGACTAGTTTTTGTAAAGTTTTACACCCAAAGTTATTTTCAAAGTGACGATGTTTATTTGTCGTAAATGGTGTGATGGTTTATTTCTTTCATCAAGTGATTATTCAATCGTTTAATCAATTTTATCGAGATCACAAATTTTAAGACGCTCGATGGAAAATGGCCGTTCACCTGAATCTGGATTTAATGACAAACCACCGTCGACCAAGTATTCGAGGAATTTTTTGTTCAATACTTTCACCTCGGACCACCTGGGCAGACCAGAGGGATGTAACCATTCCCGATGGACGATTGCAACTTTCAACAAGTCCAAATGGTGACGTTTTTGAACTCTTTAATCAACTTTATCGCAAGTTGACCCGTTCGAGTTACCAGATGGCTGGGAGATGTCGTAATCAAGCGCGCTTTATTTTCCGATGCGAATTCCGATCCCCGCTGACAACACCCAGCGCATGTGATTGCATTGATAACGAACCGATTTTACATATTTTTCACTTTGAAAAGTACAGCTATATTTCATCATTATATTAACAATTTTTTACATAATATACCCTTCTTAAATTTTGTTTTAGGTCAAAACATTTAACTGAATTTCAGTTACCATAATTCGAAAAGGAGACATGTCCCGTTTGAGAATATTTTTTATTAAAAGTAACATCAAAAACCGTAAGTTGATTTAAGAAATTATTTTGTGTGAAAATTGTTAAATTTTTTTAATACCATCAGTACGAAATAGCTAATTTTCAATAAAAATTAATTCGTCGTTTAATTTGTAGACCATCTTCAATGGCTACAAATTTGTTACTTGCCTGCTTTAGCAGTTTAAAAGCGTATTGTACACGCAGTCTTTTATAAAGACATTTTTTGTTCGTATCGGTACAAGACCCGATTCGAACGACCTAGCCTTAGGGCATTGATTCATTTTGGTGAAAATATTTAATTTTCTGTTGTCATATTTTGAAGTCTTTTGTGTGTATAATTAAGAATTTGTTCCAATAATTTATATTTTCGTTTAAATTTTATTTCATTAAATGTGTGTGTGTTCAGTCTAGAAAATTTTATTCTCATTTTTGTCTTGATAAGAGCATTTAAGTCAACAAAAAAGGATCGCATCAAGACTGGCGCCCAAATCCAATAGCATTATTTAGCAAGGCATGTCATTTAAGAATCCACGAATCTCCTCGGAGGACCCCGCTCTCGAGATTTGGTACTAAACGTACAGAGCTAAGCCAATCCGTTCATAACAGCTACGATTACAAAAAAGGGCAAGGTGAATGCTAGAAAACTCGTTTTTTTTTTAGATGACCGTTTGCCGGGTCATCGCTTTTAGTTTTGTGGCCTGTTTAGCGACGAGCGATTAAGCATCTAAAGTCACACAGCAGCCAGGCAGTCTACGCCGAGAGGACGGTTCCTATACGGAAACACTTTCGCAGACTGCAGAAATACTGCTACAGACACACTTTCCCGATAGCATAACAGTTTCGGACTTTGTCTGGGCGGATATTGAAACTCAGACACCGATTGAAATGAATTGGGAAATTGCAAAAGAGGTTGTAGATGACACAAAAACGGCATGGGCCGTTAAATCCTTTAGCCCCTTTAAATCGCCGGGGCCTGATGGGGTATTCCCGGCCCTGCTCCAGTGGGGTTTGGGAGACATTCTCGATCACCTGGTACGAGTGTTCAGAGCATGCATTGCGCATGGCTACACACCGAGGGGGTGGCGTGGAGTTAAAGTCATCTTCATACCCAAACCAGGCAGGAGCGATTACTCACTGGCCAAATCTTTTAGACCAATTAGTTTGTCCTCGTTTTTCCTTAAAGCGCTGGAGAAACTATGTGATAGGAAGATCCGTGATATGAGCCTGAGTCTCAGACCATTACACGCGCATCAACATGCATACGTTCCGGGGAGATCTACTGAGACTGCGCTCCATATGGTAGTGGAGCGCGTCGAAAGATCGCTGAACCATAAAGAGTCCACCCTAGGAGCGTTTATTGATATCGAGGGAGCGTTTGACAAAACTACCTTCGACAGTATAAGTGAAGCATTGCACCGACACGGAGTCCCCGCTATCATTGTAAGATGGATAAGTTTTCCACTAAGGTGGAGGGCCGTGGAGGTGGGTGTCGGAGACATGAACATCAAGGGCATTGTAACTAAAGGCTGTCCCCAATGAGGGGTACTCTCTCCGCTACTGTGGGTCATGGTGGCGGATAGCCTTCTGCAACGCCTGGATGAAAAAGGTTTTTATACCATAGGATATGCAGATGACTTCACTATCCTGCTTAACGGGAAATTTGAGAACATAATTTGCCAGCGTATGCAAAAAGCTCTCAAAATAATACAAGATTGGTGTATAGAGCACTCCCTCTCGGTTAATCCGATGAAGACGGAGTTAGTACTATTTACCAAGAAAATAAAGCTAATGAGCATGGTAATGCCAAGCTTAACGGGAACTCCTCTGAAACTGGCTGACAATGTCAAGTATCTAGGCATAACACTTGACAAGAAGCTAAATTGGGGGAAACATCTACAAATTAAATTAAGGAAGGCGGGAATGGCATTCTGGCAGTGTCGAAGGGCAATGGGACGATCATGGGGACTTTCCCCTAAGATCACTCTCTGGCTCTACACAGCCGTTGTTCGACCGATGCTTTCCTACGGTGCACTTGCCTGGTGGCCTAGAACCAAGCTAGTAACAGCGGCGTCCTCCTTGCACCGGATTCAGAGAATAATCTGTCTGGCTGTAACTGGAGTGATGCGAACCGCCCCCACTGCGGCGTTTGAGGCCCTTCTCTGCCTCCCACCACTTGATCTTCATGTGCAGGAGATGGCGGTCAAGGCTGCCCTTAGGCTTCGTAGCTGGCGGCTATGGAATGATAGGAATGGAGCTGTGGGACATATGCGGATATTGAGGGACTACTCGGCGAGTGTACCCCTTCTGCATATAGAGTCTGACAGAATTCCCCCTAAATACGTATTCAACAGGAAATTCAAAATCCTGCTAAATCCACCAGCAACTGACGAGAATGACATTTGTTTATTCTCTGACGGTTCCAAAAATAATGTTGGATCAGGGGCAGGAATCTTTTCTGCCGAACTTAATCTGAACATGAGCATATCACTGGGCAAGTACACGTCGGTTTTCCAAGCGGAACTTATCGGTATATTGCACTGTGTAAAAACAGTCTGGGACAAAGGTATCCATGACAAAAACATTCAGATATTTACAGACAGCAGGGCAGTTCTTCTGGCACTTATGAGCCACAAGATCACCTCTGGCCTGGTGCTTGAATGCATCCGGGCCCTGAATCAGATATCAAATCAGAATGTTCTTTCTCTTCACTGGGTTAAGGGACACCAAGGCCATGAAGGTAACGAGAAGGCGGATGGTCTGACTAAAGCCGGCTCAAATTGTCATCCCTGCGGCCCTGAACCGATGATTGTGCCAACCGTTAAAACCCTAGATACCCTTCTAAAACATCACACCCTAGAACTGCATTCCATCAGGTGGGCCAATGAAACTGAATGTAGACAAGCAAGGGCAGCGATAAAAGCACCCTCCAGTAAACATTCAAAATACTACTTGAAGTTGTCCAGAGTCAATCTACGGATAATTGCAGGGATATTAACTGGACACTGCAAACTGAACAAACACCTTAACACGCTGGGGATCGTAGATGAGCCAACGTGCCGGGGGTGTAATGAATCAGACAAAACAGCGGAGCATGTGCTCTGTCACTGCCCAGCTCTAGCGTCAAAAAGAGGTACCATGTTGGGGGACTTCTGGCCTGACATGGCCAGAATTAGGAGCATCTCGCCTGCCAGAATCCTGGAGTTCATCCTTCAGCTGGGATGGCTCGAAGAATGATGGGGCGGGGGCCACTAAAATGGAGGTAGTACAATGGGCCTCGTCTAGTGGCCTAAGTGCGCGTGGGGTCTTCGACCCTACCCTCCTACCTAAAATCCAGAATCCAGAAGGAGTTTATTAATATTGAGATTGCGATACACCTCTGGAGCTTCTCAGCGCATTTTCTCTGAATTGACATCACGCAAAAAAAAATCTTTATGCTAATTTCATAAATTAAATTGAGAAATGCTAGTCAAAGGTGAATTGTAAATAAAGCTTAAAAAAATTACTCTTGCTGAGAGCGGGGTCTAGAGGGGTATGGAATACCCCCAAGAGGCGATCAGGCGCTAAAACATTAATTGTATATAAAAGCCCCAGCGAAGTGACGATATTCGGTTGTTGCACGACGACAGGAATTTTGAGTATTGATTTCTTTCGGTGAGGAAGGTAACATCCCAGGGATGTTACTATATACGGGCCTCTGTAATTTCTCCATACAAACGGCGGAAAGTGATAAAAATTCGGTGTGCTGCCCTTTACCAGTTATTTTGAGCGAAGTCGCATATTTGGCAACATTATCTAAATATATAAAAGAGAAGATCTGCGTGTTTGCGTGTTGGCGTGTTTGCGTGTTTGTTCGCTATACGTTCCTAGACCCGTGGACCGATCTCGACCAAATTTTGCACAGTTATTTTGTAGCTCCAGGCGCAGTTTTTTTTTATAAAATGGAGAAGAACTTCGAGCGGGAAAAAAAGTTATTCGCTTTTTTCGAAAATCAAATCACAAGTTTGACAAAAAATTTAATTTGTCAAATAATTAATCTGACGGACAGTCAGTGATTCAAAATACTGTCAACAGATGGCGGCTTTAATTCGAAAAATGCAAACCACTAACAAAAAACCACTAAAAAATTAATCTGAAAATACTGTCAACAGATGGCGGGGATGGCGGCTTTAATTCGAAAAATGCCAACCACTAACAAAAAACCACTAACAAATTAATCTGAATGCCGCGAATAAGACCGGAGCACTTTATATAGGTCGCAGAACGTGGAAGATCCACCTCTTTGCGGAAGATTTAACTTTACATGAAGATATAACTTTACGTGAAGATTATGTATGTATGTATGTATGTATGTCTGACAGATGACAGTTGACAGATGACAGATGACGGATGACAGATGACGGATGACGGATGACGGATGACAGATGACAGATGACAGATGACAGATGACAGATGACAGATGACAGATGAAAGATGACAGATGACAGATGACAGATGAAGGCCGAACAACTATGGCCTTCACGGATCTATTATTGTCCGCCCTGTGAGGCCGAAGGCCGAACAACTTTGACCTTCACGGATCTATTATGGTCCGGTCTGTGAGGCCGAAGGCCGAACAACTATGGCCTTCACGGATCTATTATGGTCCGGACTGTGAGGCCGAAGGCCGAACAACTATGGCTTTCACGGATCTATTATGGTCCGGTCTGTGAGGCCGAAGGCCGAACAACTATGGCCTTCACGGATCTATTATGGTCCGGTCTGTGAGGCCGAAGGCCGAACAACTTTGGCCTTCACGGATCTATTATGGTCCGGTCTGTGAGGCCGAAGGCCGAACAACTATGGCCTTCACGGATCTATTATGGTCCGGTCTGTGAGGCCGAAGGCCGAACAACTATGGCCTTCACGGATCTATTATGGTTTGGTCTGTGAGGCCGAAGGCCGAACAACTTTGACCTTCATGGATCTATTATGGTCCGGTCTGTGAGGCCGAACAACTATGGCCTTCACGGATCTATTATGGTCCGGTCTGTGAGGCCGAAGGCCGAACAACTATGGCCTTCACGGATCTATTATGGTCCGGTCTGTGAGGCCGAAGGCCGAACAACTATGGCCTTCACGGATCTATTATGGTCCGGTCTGTGAGGCCGAAGGCCGAACAACTATGGCCTTCACGGATCTATTATTGTCCGCCCTGTGAGGCCGAAGGCCGAACAACTTTGGCCTTCACGGATCTATTATGGTCCGGTCTGTGAGGCCGAAGGCCGAACAACTATGGCCTTCACGGATCTATTATGGTCCTCCCCCTGTGAGGCCGAAGGCCGAACAACTATGGCCTACTCGGATCTATTCTGGGTCTAGATGGCTAAGGGCGGCGGATGCCGCCCGTGCCAGCTAGTAAATAATATTAGTGTAAATATGTGTTGTTGCTAAATACCTTTCCATCCAAATGGATTTCCAGGTATTTAATCTCATCAGTATGTGATAATGTGGTAGTTAATATTTATTTATTTCTTTTATTGTTGTAAAAGTTACTGGAACCTATTTCGTTTCATTTTATTGCATTCATCATTGTTTAAGGCAATTTTGTATTCCATCAATGTTACCTTTTTGCATTATGTTTAGCTATTGCAAAAGTAGCAGTATTATTATTTATTAGAGGCTCACGTACATACATTAACCCATGATACGTCCGAATTTATTTAAAGCAATGCCGTATTACAGGGCCGTACCTACGCACTGACGACGATACAAAATTATTATAAAAAATTTCAAAAACGCACTATCGTTAAGGGTATATTTTTGTCAATAAGGGGGAGAGGGTGAATCTTTAAACTCCGCTTATATACGGTAGAATCGTATTGTAACCATTTCAGAACTATAAAATAAACTACTCCTGCATGATCAGCCTTTAGTATTCTCGCTTATCTGTCTAGATGCTAAACTACTACAGTTGCTTCTGGACAAAAGTAATTTGGTTTTTTATTGTAAGATTATTATAGTTAGCAATGCCGTAATTATACGACTTCAAAATTAATTGGATTGTAAATAAAGTAGAATCTGCACGGAATCTCTGTTTAATTTGATTTTCAAAAGCAGTCTTTCAGTTTTTAACATCAGACTCGGACCGAAAAAGAGGCAAATTAGACAGTGAAGATCCCAAAAATCCCAAACTGAATGGTAATAGTATTTTTAGACTAATCTAAAAAATGAACAAAACAATTTTCGAACCAAATTGTAACAATTTTTCACAAATATTTTGTGAAAAATGTCATGAAAAATGCCTGAAGATGTCACAGTTTGATGGAAACCTTTGGGGAATTATATTTAAAGTGTAATTTATTCATGAAAATTTGTGCTGAAAAGGGGTTTTTTATTGTTACCTAAAATTATGTAGTTTTCGAATTTTAACGAATTTTGCTCTTCCTTTAACGAAAAAGATGTCTTTGGATGAGTGAGACTAAGACCCAATTAACTGTAAATTCCGGCATAGAACAACCTTGTAGTCCTAATGGGTCTCTATATCTAAAGATTCAAAATTGATAGGTTTTTAATCTCCTCTGCTATTTATTACATTTTTGCAAATAACTCAACTTTGGAGAATAAAATTCTATGTAAAATAAAATTAAGAATGTTGTAACCTGAATAGTTTTGGAGATTTGGATTTTCAAACAATCCTAATTGTCAATAAATTTTTTCTGAAAATTAAAAATTTTTCTTTCTTGGTAATTACTTTGTTCCTGGGAAGCCATGTATAAAAATTATAAACAAAAGTTGCCGATGACTTCATTCTGCTCAATTTATCTAGAACAATATTTTTTTCCTTTTTATGCATTTGACACGACAAATCAACAACTTTGTGATTTTTCCTGTCCTGTTGCGGTTCAAGCCTGATGTCGAAAACTTACGGACTGTTTTCCGATTCAAAATTAAAGGGTTTAATAAGAATATTTTGAAAAATAAAACCGATATTGAAATATCAAAATAAGAAATTCAGAAAAAATCACTTCAAATGCTCAAAAATGCATCAAAAGATATAACTAGTAATCAATAACAAAATATTCTTAACAAAATTCAAAGCGAATAAAAAAATTATGAATTCAAAAAGGGGGGAGGGTAATAATTAAATTGAATAATTAGAACAATACTGATAATCTCACTACATCTCGATGTTTCGGAATTATTGCCCTAGATAATTGAAGTTAAAATTGGAATGAAAAAAGTGCTGGATAAAATGAAAGAAATGTACACATTATATTTATGATTAGTAAGAAAACAAACACAAAACCGGACTAAAAATTTTTAAAACAGAAACATAAAATAATAAAAATTGTTTCTTATCTAAATTCGAACAAGACAGGTGGAAAGTTTATGGACAATTTTCGGATTTTGGCATTAGAAAATTAACAGCAACTTATGGTATTAAGTCCCTAGCTTTTACACAGCAAAATATCGCATTTTTGAGTTATTACCATGCAGAACCATTTTTCATGACTTAATGACTGAACTAATTTAACTATTCAACCAACGTTATTTTTTGAAGAACGAGGGCGCTTTTAAGCGCCAAAGCCTAAAATTAAATCTCCGCCTGGAAAGGAGGAAATATGCACACCGCAGGAAAAAATATTTCGCAAAAAGGAGCATGGTCAAAGAGCATGGGTGAGGGGTAATTAGAATTACCCATAACTTTAAAAAAAAGTTAAACATTCTATCATTTTGTTTGAAATGAAAAGTTATATTTTCTTATTCATTTGTACTCTTCCCCCCCTTCCCCCACCAGCTGGGAGCTTTCATATGGAATTATTAATTTCACCAGCAACCATACTTAGAGGAAATATCAAATAAGAATCGGTAATTACTCTTGAAATTTATTAATTATTGATATTACGTAGTTGCAATTAATTTATTTAATTCATAAATATTTTATTACGTTCAATAGATTGTATTTATATTATTACCAAGTTAAAAATATGAATGTTTTGTTTATTTAATAATATTTTATCCTCGGGAATATTTTATTTTCGCACTTCTAATTTTTTAGCCTATGGGGTAAAACTTCCTTGATTATTTTAATAACTAAATTATGATTTTTAGTTTAAATTGCATGTTGAATATTTTTGTTGGGAACATTAAAATTAATACAAAAATTGAGGATCTGAAAGGAACAGTGGTAACAGAGACATTTTCAAAAAATGAAATACATATAGGTAATCAGAAGAAGTTGAGAACTATTAAATGAAAAAATGTATTTGCATGCATACCACATAATTAAACTTCGAGTTAATCTGGTAATATTTTTAAACGAGCAGTTATACTATTTTTCCTTGCAGTATCCTTACTGAATCAAAAATACCAAAAAATATCAGTTTCTCAAAAAATGCAATATTAAACATCTTAATAGCAATGGTTATGATCTTGTCATATTTTAAACCATGTTACTTGAATTTTAACGATTGTATTAATCAAAAAATTTTCGAGCTTGTATTACAGAAATAGGCTTCAAATATTTTTTATGCTGTGTGGGTCACAAAGGCTTTAGAATTGACTTTAAAATTTGAAAAGGGGGAAAATTATCGACTACTAACAGGGTTTGTGCTGTAATAGATTATGTCAATGATTTGTAATAGTAGAACAAATTTAATCTTGCATAACGTTCACTTTGTTTACGGCTTATTGCGTCACAAATACTTTGGGCAGTTGTCTTTAATTTTTGTGATTTTTTAATTTCAAAAGTAAATTGAAGCCTTTGCGATCCGTAAAAAATTACAAAAAAAAATTCAAGCCGTGTTTATAATACGACTGTAGCTAATTTACATAAGTTGTAATGTAAATATTAGGGTATATTTAAAAAGTCTCTAAAATGGGGGATAATAATTATAAGTACTTCTGCTATCGGTGTTTTCTGATCTCAATGATATCCTATTTTAATTTAATTATGGTTCCCTCTGTATTAAATTGGCCACTTTATCAAAGGAGCTTTGATGTGCAGTTAATTATTGAAAACCAAAATATTTATTTTAAAATCACAGAGTTGTGGCTAATTTGAAGAGCTATGTAAATTTCTAGGCGTTTGAGTTGGGGCGAGAGGTT
Source organism: Podabrus alpinus (assembly GCA_932274525.1). Lineage (NCBI taxonomy): Eukaryota > Metazoa > Arthropoda > Insecta > Coleoptera > Cantharidae > Podabrus > Podabrus alpinus. Next base: position 6,791,128 of record OW026451.1, read on the forward strand.
CAAATTTAACTTTCAAGATTATAAATCTTGTAAACGGTTATGGTAATAATTTAATAAAATTTAAACTAGATGTGATCAAGGGCTGTGTAAATGAAGTATAATTAAAAAAATTCTTATATACAAGGAGTTTTAACATAAACTTTCTAAAGGACTCGATTATCAAACTTGATAAATGACACAATAAATTCAAAATTTTATTTATTAATAACTAAAATAATTATTACAATATAAAAATTATAAAATGTAAATATAGGTATTACAAGTATAAAAATATTTTAATAAAATAAAATTACAGTATAAAAAAACATAAACTCTGATACAATTAATATACAAAAATATGAATTCTAAACATTGTTTATTATAGTTTTATATAATAAAGTAAATAATTATATTATATGGCTCGAAAAATAAATGAAAAGAAATTACTATAAATAAGCAATCATTTAGAATATGGTAAAAAATCGAGTATTTTGTATTTTACGTATTTTTGGCAGTTCGATAAAAAATACGTATTTTATCAGAGAGAATCTTTGAGATCCAGTACAAAAAATATCCCTTAACCATGGCAAGTGATGAACTCAAGATTAATAACAAGTAACAAAAGCCATTCGTACACAACTGTATTCAGACAATAACAAAAATAAGTATCTAATAAGCAAAATAACGAAAGATTTTCGATTCAGATGCTGGAGCATCCAAATCGCACATCCTTTTTCACAACAGACAGAAACAACATCAATAAACTTTTCTAAAACCATAAAATAAGTAAATAACAAATTGAATGGTAATAATTCTAATTTCTAGTAAATTAAAAATCTTAAAACACAACCTATAAAAAATATTCTTCTGACAAACTGAGAATAAACATTTTTTTATGTGAGTATTATAAAGGTAAATGGTCATATAATGCCTTACTAATATGGTAAACTGTAGTTTATCTAAACACTAAGCACTATGAGATTCTACAATAAGCATGAAAAGATCTAATAATTTATATGAATACTACATATAGGATGGACTTTTTTAAACATCATACGTATACATTTTTTCAACCTATAATACGAAAAAATTTCTAATAAAATATATTTTTACTTTACATAACAATGCGATGATCGTAAATAATTAATAATAAATTAAACTCTCTAATTTATAAGTACGTACAAATAATACAGCAATGGCAAGAAAATTTAGGCGCAGAGTCTTCTTGATTGTTTTCTTTAAAGTTACAAAAGAAATTTTGAAATAATACAAATCACAGCACGTAAACAAAATAAGCTTAGGAACAAATACAGTGATCGACAAATAAGCGTTATTTTGATAAAAATTTCATATCATGGCTTACTTGTAACATTTTACAAAACACTTTACTCAAAAAGTACCGAAACTTTGTGTTATACCAAGAAGCAAATCTCTTTTAAGATTTAAAAAACAACTATAATAATAATTTATTTCTAAAATAAATTAATTTTTTAAAAATAGTATAACACTGAATAATTTAAAAAAATTTCGACGGGTTTTCTCTTTTCGAAAAAGCTACCTTGTTTTCGTTTTAACGGCCGTTGCGTTTCCCGCAGCGGCCGCATTCTTTTGAGCTATGTGTGTCTGATAATGTTTTGCTAGATGTGCTTTTTGTCTAAAACTTTTTCCACATAAACTGCAGTTAAATGGTTTTTCGCCGGTGTGCGTTCGAATGTGGACGTTAACCGAGTATTTGTCTTTAAATCCTTTCGAACAAATACTGCAGTAGTGTAAGGAGCGCTCTTTTCTGATGCCATTACTCGTCGACGACGGATTTTGAGTCGTCGTTTGCTTTGACCCGCTGTTTGACCGTTTGTATTTTTTTGGCGAAGTTTTTGTGCTCGTAACAACGGGGGTGGTTATCGAAATTGGCGACGACAAATTGTTTAGTAACCCAATTTGGTCGGAAGTAATACTGTACACGTTTTCGATTGTACCGTCACTAATTTGACAGTACTGACTAACGGACTCTGCTACTTCGTTAGCTATTCGTTTCAACTTTTCGTAATCTTCCGGATAGGAAGCATCTAAATGGGACAATAAAATATCGTCCATGTTGTTGTGAACACCTTGATGATTGTCGGGATCGACTTGTCTGATTTGTGGTAGGTGCTCTTCAAATATGACGGTTCCGTTTGCGTCAACTCCCGCGACAATCGTGGGAGTCTTGTCGGGATCTTCTTTTATGTAGATGGACTCCGTTTTTCCCGGAGGTGTGGATAGTACTCGCCTTAATTCGCTATTATTTTCGGTTTTAGTAACTTTATTCGTGCCATTGTAACGTACGAAAGCTTTACCTTGCAAAGCACTACGCAATAAAGAGTCGTTTGTTCCGTTATTTGTATTATTATTATTCACTTTCCAATCGTTATTATTGTTATTAAAATTATCGTGAGCTTCTAGTAATGGAGTTTCTATTATAAGCGAACTTGCTAATTCGTCTTTATTGTCCGCAAATCCGCTATCGTCGTAAGTATACGTTTCGGATTTTATTAACCCGTCAGTATTGGAATTTTGTGTATCACTAAAACTATTACTAAAACCGTTAATTTGATGCGGAATAATACTTAAAATTGAATCTATATCTAACCCCGCTTGTAAGTGTTCCATCGAACTCGGACTTGAAAGCGAGCCTTCTTCATCTTTAACAGCAGTCGTCAGAGGCGGACGGTACCAAGTAGCATTTTGATCGATTCCATTTAATACTGTTAATGTATAAATATGTCCGTCCGTATTGTTAACTAATTTGCTAGTATTAGTAGATGAAATTCCGTTAGTGTCGTGATCCGTGGTCCAACAATATTTATTTAAGTCTTCTAAAATGGCAGTTTCTATCCGAACCGTTTCCTTATCGCTCCAAAAATTGGGATCGTAATTTGTAACCCCATCCGAACTTACAGTTTGCGCACTTAACTCGGACGTTAACAAATTATTATTAGTTTCTTTCATCTCGTCCGCATTTCCATTTCCTAAAAATGCATTGACCGTACGCATTTGTTTCGAAAATTGTTGCAAAGAATGAGAATCGTTTGAATCGGGAGTAACAACAAAATCGAAAAAGTCTGTTTTAGTAATATCTTCGGTACGGAAAGCTTCCGTTATATCCATTATCACAAAAAAATTTAAAACCACTTCACTTCAAACTCATTCTTGTAGTTAATTTTTCAGCGTCGGACGGATTATGCGCACCTGCAACAAAATAACTTCAATTAGGTTTAAAAATAATGAGGATACATTTCTATAACTACATAATTTATGCAAACACTAGAGAAATCAATTATTATCAAATTGTTGAGTATTAAAATTTAATTAACTATTAATAGCAAATAGCCATAATACATCTACTATATTAACGTTATTATTATTAATAATAAAATGCAATTCGCCATATGGTAAGTGTAAAATAATATTATATAAAAATATATATATTATATGTTAATACGATATGTACACATAAACAAAAAACATGGATAATTTTAAAGTGCGAGTAAAATATGTATATTCAGGTTTACGTGAAAGTTGCTATTAGAACTACATAATTTTCTAAGACTTTATTAAACTAAAAATAATATACACAATAATTTTATATTTTTGCAGCGATGTACCGGTTTTCAATTTAAATTTATTTTTGTATGGAGTGGACTCTAATTGTTAATTCCAGGATCACCACGGTTGTAAAAAGAAACAAAGAAACAATTAAATAATTAATTTTTATTGTTTTAAAATAATTATTAATACTTAATATTAATAGGTATATTAATATGAGATTGACTTGAAACAAACGGTTTATGATAATTTCAGGGTTTAGGTTAGACCCAATCACCTGGTATCTTATATTATTTATAATTTTAAATTCGTTAAATCAATGCTAAAAATTCAATATCACTATCGTCTATCATGAGAAAAATAATTGTCAATCAACAGCTCTAGAAAAAAATTAGAGAAGCCTTCTGCCAACAATTTGATCGCATTGAACGTTTAACTTATGTTCTATGTGACATCTCATGAATGATACAAAGCGATATAAGTGAATTTATTAGTGTAATCCATGTGGTTTTTCATTTCATCGTAGAATTTAAACGAACTTAAATCTTAATCGTCAAACCTTTCTACCATGACAGATGACAGTGTAAGGCCTGAGTAGGTTATGGTTCTTCTTGCTTCCTTTCTTTGTTTTACTTTTATTTTGCCTTCGTATATTGTCATGATTCTTTATTTCTCTAAAGGCTGCCAACTTTAAAAACTCAGACTTTTATTTCTATAAAATTAATTTTGACTCCTTTTGATTTATTTAATAATTGAATAGGTTGCTTTCCAAATTTTCTGCACTCGACCATATTATGGTAAATTGTGTTAGCACCTTTTTTTGTATAAGTTAACTGCTAATCGAAGAAATTAGAATGTGCCACGTTAAATTATTAAGGGGCTACGCCACCCTCTAGGGATCTCAGAGTCCGATATCTCACATTGTCCTAACAGTTCGATTGATGCAAAATTTATCATGAATATTTTTCAGAATATTCTCTATAAGTGTACATATGGCGTTAAGAAAAAATTTCAAAATGTGGCAGTGGCAGCAAATTAAAAAAAAATTATTTTCACTATAGAAAATTAAACATTATTTAGAAAATGGTCGATAATTTCATATTATTACAGCTTGCCCTTTTCTTTTCTAGAGAATTTAGTTTTAATTACCAGAGATTTTGCTACAAAATGAACCCAACTCGAGATTAATAAAAGTAGAAGTTCACATAAAGATAACAAAATTTATTCCAGCTTGCTCTCAATTTTATTTCAATAATAAATCTCTTTGTCGACTGACCTATAGAAAACATAACTTTTCGAAAACATTTTTTAATAAAATTACTAAGGGGCTACTCCACTCTTTAGGGCTCGTAGAGTTCGATATCTCAGAAACTAACAGTTCGATTGATGCAAAATTTACGATGAATAGTTTTCAGAATATTCTCTACAAGTGTAAATATGGCGTTAAGAAAAAATTTTAAAATGTGGCAGTGGCAGCAAATTCAAAAAAAATTATTTTCACTATAGAAAATTAAACATTATTTAGAAAATGGTCGATAATTTCATATTATTACAGCTTGCTCTTTTTTTAAATTATAAAAATAAAGAATTAACAGGAAAACGAATATGAATTTTTTTTTCTAGAGAATTTAGTTTTAATTACTAGAGATTTTCTCTAAAATGAATCCAACTCGATATATTCACGACGAATATTAATAAAAGTAGAGGTTCACATAAAGATAACAAAATTTATTCCAGCTTGCTCTCAATTTTATTTCAATAATAAATCTCTTTGTCGACTGGCCTATAAAAACCATAACTTTCCGAAAAATTCTTTTAATAAAATTTGGGCTACAAGTAGTTTAAAATACAGATCCGAATCAGGTCAATCATATTTAATACTATTTTGAAAATATTAAATTAGCAAAACAAAAAAGTTCGATTCAATTATACCACAAAGAATTATGCATTCTAATTAATTCTGTAGCATAATTAGTAAGATATTATCTGATCCTTTTTTTCAAAAATTTTATTGACCCAATTGGAATAATATCTCTCTTGCGTTATTGCATAAAGAAAAACAAGAAAAAGGTAACGGTCGTTAAACGAATAAATTACAAAACAATAATTGGATTGAAATTTTTTATTAATTATTAGGTACATTTGATATCTGAAATTAAAAATCATGAGAAAGTATGTCTTTGTCGTAAACTAATAGATAAGAATACAAATATTTTAGATAAGAATCGTGTAATTAAAATTGTATTTTTATTAAATGACTGAAAGACAATTAAAATTCAATGACTTCTTGGTTTTTTCCTCCAAGAACATGTTATCCTGGTTTAAGTATACACGTGAAGTTATGGCTTTTTTGACCATCGAGATATATTTTTATTAAACGTATTGAAAGTTATTCCACAATTATAAGAAATTATTATAATTGCAGATTGATATCTGAATAGATAATTGTCTGGAGTATGACCAAATAATGATTTAGTCGAACTAGCCTGAGAGGTTTCGTTCTACTTTACCTGTTTGGCAAACCTCAACACAAAGAAAAGAGAAAAACGGACTAAAAAAATGTTTGTTTATCTAAATTTCTGTCTAATTATAAAAATTCACCTAAAAGCTTTTGAATAGAAATGATTTTTTAATGCTAATTATATTTAAGTTTTCTTGCATCAAACATAAATTTTTATTATAATTATAATAAAATACAGTGATTAGGACTATTATTTTAAAATGTGCACTTTTAAGTATAATTTAAGTAACTGCCTTAATAGTTAGTAACAGGTTTAAAAGCTTGTACAAAAAATTAATATAATTTCCAACGACTACTTCATTCTGGTTAGGTGATACCGCTTTTTCTACACCCAATTTACTTTATTAATTTTTAATAATCCAAAATTAAACAAATGCAGGCTTATAAATTGATTTAAGTGCTACCGATTTTTCAGAAATTAAATTGATCCATACCGTAGCTTTTTTCTTTGCACATGATAAATAAATAATTCGTTTCCTACACAAATATGATTGAACACTCTTATGGAGACAGGAAAATTGGATACTGCAGGCTACTACCTCCATATTTCCAAATTGACCTTACGAACATTAAATTGAAGACGAACATTATGAAAATTTTTCTAAATAATTTGTGCAAGCTATATTTGGAATTATTAATAATTATTATGGAAACGCAATGACAACTTTATAATGAAACACTCAATAGTTTGATTTATTTCTTCGCAGTTATATTTTTTTTATTAATGATATAACGTTCGATGCTTCCAAAAATAGAAAATCATTGATATAGTACGTCAATAAAGTTAATTAATATATAGTAAAGAAGTTTGAAAGAGCAAGTTTTTGCGCTAAAATGCATTGTTTCCAAATCCAACTTGATGTTGTAAATGGAAGTAATGGAAAAAATTGTAAATCGTGTTATTTTAGTTGTTCTTAAGCTGTGAACTGGTTGTTACATATCTAAACACATACAAGACGGAATGCATTTAAAACTAAATAAGGAGTGAAACTTAATTGATACTAACCGCCCACATCTTGCAACTTGCTATAGGCGAATTGTGATCTATTTCTATAATTCGAATTTTAATTGAGCTCTGCAACTGAAATATTACAATAAAACTTTTTGCAATACTACATGTATATAGGAAATGGTAGGTAGTTACATTTTTTATCTGTTAGAAGTTAATTCTACATGGCATGTTTTATAAAATGCTGGTGGTTATAGTTTTAATTACCAGTTTGAATAACTGGATAGTAATTAACAGCAACAAAAGTTGTTAATTTATTAAAATATTGAAATTACAATTAAGATTCATAAAGTTCACAAATTTAATTTATTACTTAACACCTGACATTATACAATTTTTATATTTATTGTCTGACTTGCAATGCTTAGTTACATAGGTCAAACTGAAAAAAAATTTTTCAGCTCTTTATTTACATTAAACATAAAATGTTTGCTTATTTTACGTCATTATGTAACCATTTTCTATTAATCTTGCTTTGTATTTCCATGAACGTTTTGCCTTTAGTCTCCGGCAAAAATACGAAGACAAAAATTGCCCCTAAAATACAACACCCTGCAAAAATCCAAAATATCGTGTGCATCCCCCATGCGTCAGAAAGCGGCCCGAAAAATCTTACTGTTAAGAATCCTAAAAACGCACTGTAAACCGAAATAATCATCACTGCGTTTCCTTTAATATTGGTAGCAAATATTTCACCTGAAAGTACGTATGGAATTGTAACCACACCCAAAGGATTCATAATTAAATAAAATATTAAAGCCACACTTGGTAACCACGAAATAGAATTCACGTTAACTTTCGCAACGATCTGTAGGTAGAAGAAAACTCCTTCTGCTATTAAAGCTAACGCACATCCAACGGCCGATATTATCAAAAGAGATTTTCGCCCCATTTTGTCTATCAGAAAAGTCGATAGTAACGCTAAAATAGAACTTTGAGAAATTGAAACTAACAATGGGAAAATCAACCTGCTGGAACTTGAACGAAGCCGCAAATTAAGCTTGATATTTCAGGCGAAATGCTACTATTGCTGGCTTTTATTATCGTTTGAAGGTAAGGGTTGATTGCACTCAATCCACTAAACTGCTGAAGAGTTTTAATTCCTACAACATATAAGCCATGTAGGATGCGAGGAAGAAATGCCACGGAATCTCACCCAACATAATAACCAGTGATCTTCTATATAGTCTATTCGTCATTGTTTCCCATATAGTCGTCTTATTCTTCATGTCATAATCTACAGTGGTTTGTATTTCACTTAATCCATCTTTAACAGCAATTTTATCTATGTTACTCCTAGACAAACGTATCAAATTTTTTGTTGCAGATTCCGTCTTTCCAATCTTGATTAAATAGTAAGGAGATTCGGGCATAAAATAAAACGAAACAATAAATATCACTGGAACTACACTGCAACTCAAAGCCAGAGCACTATACGATATAAAAGGTCCGGCAGATAAAACGAATAAACTTCCAGACAATTTTAACACAGTATTAAAAGTTCCCAGTTTTCCTCTTACGTCTTTTTCTGAGATTTCTCCCACATATATTGATAAAGCCTGAAAATGTTATTTGAAGAAATTTTCTTTTTATAACTTTTAAAATACTTACTACCAATGCCATTGCTCCCCCAAATCCACCCATAATTCGGGCAATAATCAAAACTATTGCAGATCTTGCAAATGTTATCATTAACCATGGTATAAACAGCGGTATAGCTGAAAGCAGTAAAGCACCCCTTCGTCCTAACTTTTCTGCACATATCCCCGATATAAACGAGCCTAAACAAAATCCAAGTGAAAGGCTTGATGCTATCCATGACTCTTCTTCCTTTATCGTAAACCAATTAATGTATCGTATCAGAATAAAATCATCAAATTTACCTTTGTAATCTGAACTCCAATAGGAGACTCTGCCGAACTAAGTTTTGGTAACGAAGGAGAAGCCCAGGTAGTGTACATTCCATAATTTGATGCTGTGAGAGTTCCTAATTACAACAACACGTAAGTTTGGAAATTTACAAAATTTTAAGACTATCTTACCGATAAGAGTTGCTACATATTGCATGTATCTCGAATTGTCTAACGAAAAAGTAAATTTCATTTTTGCTTAGAAAACTTTAGGCTGAACCAAAACTTTCGTGTAAATATACTTGGCTATTTTCTGTATTGTGAAGGTTAAGTATGCATAGACATATTTTATCTCTATTATGAATTTTTAAGGATATACCTAATAAAAACAAGATAAGTTTTGTGCTATCGAACAAACATATTTTATTATAATTTGAGTGTTTAATTAAAGTAATCTACATTAATCGATTCATTGTATGATATACTTGTGCAAAACAGCAGAATTTGAAATTCCATAGAATATTTGATATTAATTGGGACGTACCGTACCACTTATAATATTAAACTTCAATTTTAAAAAGTTATACCGGGTGTTGAATGAGTGGGATATTTACATGTAAAAACTTATTTATGCAAATTCCTGCTTCCCTAATTATTTTAGAAAAAAAAATGAAAGACACAAAAATCATGCAGAAAAATAAATTACAAATGATAAAAGAATTATTTTCATCTAGCTTCTACTTAAAGTGGCAAAAAATGCTTTTGAAATTGTTCAAATTTTCATTTATCAGACTAGCCATGAAATAAATTCAATTTAATTTATTTATTACATAAATTATTAATAATAAACAATTACAAACATTAAGAAATAATTAAATTTACAGCAAATGTTCAAACAGGTTTCCATATTCAGCTAAACAAAAACCAAGTCTATCATAAAAGTTACATCGTACATTCGCAAGTTGTCTTTCGGTAATATTGCCACACTCCTCCACAATTTTATTTTTTAATGAATCAATACTTTGGTATCGTTCACCATAAATTTTAGATTTTAAATGACTCCACAAAAAAAAGTCATTTGGAGCCAAGTCTGGTGACCGAGCTGGCCAGTTTATTGGTCCATTGCGTCCTATCCAAGAATTGGGATAACATTCATTTAAATAATTGGTTACATCTCTAGTATAATGTGCCGGACATCCGTCTTGTTGATAGTAGATTACGTTATTTTCTCCTGCCACAATATCAATTGCCGGTCCAATTTCGTTTTGTAACATTTCTAGATATTTTAGTCCATTCAAATTTCCATCAATAAAAAATGGTCCGATGATGTTTGCTCCTAATATCCCTGCCCAAACATTTACAGTTTGGCGATACTGTGAACGATTGTTGATCATTAAATGAGGATTTTCGGTGGACCAAAACCGATAATTTTGAACATTTGGTTCCCCGTTAATACTAAACGTTGTCTCATCGGTAAAACAAATATTTTTAATAAAATTTCTATCCAAATTGGCCTTTTCGATAATGCTTTCACAGAAAATCATTCTTTTGTACATATCCTCTTCAAAAATTTCTTGATGGTTTTGGAACTTATAAGATATAAATTTATGTTTTTTACTTTCCCATTTACGTAGTAAAGGAAAGTATTGTTATCGAGTTAAAAAAAAATTTTGAGTTAGCATTTTTCCCATGGTCTATGAGCCCATACGAATTGTTTAAGACCAATTTTGGAATGATGTCCGGATGTGTGTGTGATGTATGAAGTATGAAGTGTGATGTATGAAGTATGAAGTGTGATGTGTGGTGATTTTCTCGTCAACGTTTTCAGACAAACGCGTGCACCGATTGAGTTGAAATTTTATACACTAGTTTGAAGTAGCTGTCTAAAGAGCTGATTAGATTTTGGTTGAAAACCGTCCATTTTTAACCCCTTTTTTAGGGGAATGAAAATTGTTAAAGAGCATTGCCGCTTGCCGGTGGAACATATGGGATTGAAAATCATATCAATCGAAAGAGATTATTTTTCCGCATCTTTTGATACCCCACACTTGATATTTCCCTCTTAAATTATTGTTAAAATGCAAAAATAAAATAAGGGCTATTTAAATAAATATGGTTTGCCTTGGATAATTTTGATCTGTCAAAGTGATTTGTATTGTTCATTACTATAATTTAATATTTTAACTTACTTTTATTACCATATTATGTAGTTAATACCAAACGAATTTTTTAATTACTTATAAAAAATTAATTCTGACGTCATTACGCCCATAGTTAAAATTTTATTGCATATAGACGGCACGGCATTCCGCAAATTTCTAATTTTTTTTGGAAAATGTCAATTTTAAAAATTTTTCAATGCAAACATGTTATATAATTATTGTTAAAATGAAAATATAAAATAAGTGCTTTTAAAAAATATGAGTTACCATGTTAAATTACAAATTAAATTTCGTAACTTTGATATCTCAAAGTAATTTGTGTATTTTATCGAGTTAAAAATTGTTTTGTGTTAACATCTGTTTTATTAATATTTAATATAATATAAAGTGGAATCTACTAAATGGGAAAGTAATGTGTTGTCACATCAGATTTTTATAATTTTGAACGCCGTAGTGTGATGAATATTTAACTCCGCACCAATTGTTCTTGTACTGATACAAGGATTATTCACTACGGCAGCAATTACATTTGTTTCGATATCGGTACCTGGAGCTTCACCAATATTGATTTCTTCTAAATTTATTCTTTTATTTCTGCAGGTCTTGCATGACGGCTTAAATACAGATCCATATTGATTTTGATTATCAATTACATTTTTAATTGTCGAATAAGTAGGGATTGGTCTTTCTGGGTATAAACCAGCAAAGAGATCTCGTACCATACGTATACTGTTTCCAGAGTAATATATAGTTTTAAAAATTGATTTTTTTCACTAATTGTGTACTTTGCTTCCATTTTATGAAATTAAAATTTAATAAAGTGCAAAACTGTAAACAAAGTGCAATTGTTTTTTAATACTTATCAAAAATAATTACCTTGGAAACTTTCATGGCTAGTCTGATAAATGAAAATTTGAACAATTTCAAAAGCATTTTTTGCCACTTTAAGTAAAAGCTAGATGAAAATAATTCTTTTATCATTTGTAGTTTATTTTTCTGCATGATTTTTGTGTCTTTCATTTTTTTTCTAAAATAATTAGGGAAGCAGGAATTTGCATAAATAAGTTTTTACATGTAAATATCCTATGAACGGCTAACTCATTCAACACCCTGTATAGTATTTCAATGATTAAGTTAAAACAAATCTCAACCAGAGCATTCCAACAACGACATAGTATGTACAAGTTTCGATCTTATTAGATTCCATCAGTGGCGTGTAGAGGGAAAAACTCTGGTTGTAACAATGATTTGATTTATGGTTATATTACTCGGAGGATTATCGTAGACTATCGTAATGAAGTTATTTATAAGCCTGATCTGGAATTAGGGCTTCCATTGTAGAGCAATGTACTTTTAGTTTATTGCATCATATTAATTTTTATTTGTCAAATATAATACACTACCGTTCAAAATTTTGGAAGCAGTTTAAATTTTTGAAATAAAATTAAGTTGTAACTCAAAATACCATCACATTTTTGCATACTTATTCAGTTTTATCAATTTGGAGTGGTTGGCACACTCTAATCTTAACCCATATTGAGTTATTTTGGAAAAAGCTCGGCCCACAAGTTAGATAAAATTCGTATGGCGTTTTAGAATTTTTGCATAAATTACAGAAGTCTTAGAATGCAGCCATTCACTTTAGTTCACCTTACCCGTTCAATTTATTGAAAGAATGCACAGGATTGCGCGGGATTGCGCAACAGGTCATCTAAAATAAAGGTTAAAGAGACTTGTAAATTGTCATTCTTATTAATATTACCTCTTTTTAATATTTTTTTGTTTCTACATAATATATACGACTAAAATTAAAAATTAACAAGAGTATTTTACAATGGCTTTTCAACTTAATATAATACTTTAAAATGCATTTTTTAAATTTGCGATTTTTATTTTTGAGCAACTAAAAGTTTTCAGATAATATGATCGGTTTCTAAAATTTCAACTTTCTGTATTTCGAGAATGAATTGAATGATAAGAAAATGTGTTTTTATAGTTTAAGTAGTGTAATCAACAATAATACAATAATTGATGAGTAAACAATTTTTAAATGAGTATAAATCTATAAAAGTTTGTTTAAATCTTTCCATTGAAAACACACTGCATGGGGCGCAAGAAAACGAATTTTGCTATAAAGTTGAAAAAAGAAAAACGAAATTTGTTTGAATATAAAAATAAAATGAACAGTTACAATTATACGTGTATACGTTACCTAAAAAATAATCAAAATTTTTTTATATCTACCAAATAAATCAAAATTATGATTAGTAAGACTGACATATTTCAACACTTATGATTAAGCGTGCATGACTAGGAGGAGATTTTTTATAATGAAATTAACCCACGTAGATTAAATAAATTTTAAGATTATAAAGTTTAATTGCATGGTTTACTAACAAGGATAAATAGAAAATCATCGTCGAACTACCCATAACCCTATAACATTTACAATTCAAGGGTATGGTAGATACGTACACTGGGCGTGGTAAAATGTAATTACCAGAGCGTAATAGTAATATTTTATTTTAAAAATTAATCTTTTTAAGAAATCTTTATAATAATCAAATCTTATTCATATAACCTTGCTAGTTTTGCATGCCACACTTCATTAAAAGAATTTGCAAAACTTTACGTTTGTTGCAAGGCCATTAATCTCGGTAGTTTGGTATTCCATAAAAACTGTAGACTGTCTAAACATCAAAATATATAAAATCAATGTTTGTAGGTCACAAAGTAATAACAATTTTGTATAAAAACTTTCAAAGTCATAGCATTTCTTCATCGCTTTCCTAACCATCACAAAGGAGGATTCTAAACTTTAATTATTGTAGAAGTAAATATTTTTTTAAATAATGTAGCGCCAATTAAAATACTTTCAAAATTGGATTAATTGTTATTATTATCATTTTTGACATCATTATTGTTCACAAAAAAGTGTAATAATTAAATTTGAGATGGAAAATATCACTCCATTAAAAGTTGCGTTAGATGATAATTTTTTGGAGGAAATTCATACATAGCAACCAATTTCTATGGAAATTCTAGGTTTTTTTCTTTCGTGAATAATCCCCATTACTAGAAATTCGCTAAATTTGTAATATAAAATCGTCATGAAAAACAACGTAAAGGATTTTGGTTAACACTTGTAGATCCTTATAATATCTACATAATACGTATTATATTAAGTACATAATCTCTTATCTGCACTAAGATCTTATCTTTTCCATTCTTACACTATGTGCAACTATTCAGACTTCCAGATTTATCCAGATTTATATTCAAAATTTTAATTATATTTTAATCCCTTTCTAAATATAATTACTAATATCTTTAACATGACATTGGATTTTTACAAATCCCAGACAAATTCCTTTATTCTATTTTTAAACTAAAAAAATTAAAACGGTATAAATATGTTACTTTATTTGTTAAATTCTAATTGTTCTCAAATGCTACCTCTGAAGTTGCATTCACAACCCCAAAATTAGTTGAAATGTTGCAATTCATAATTACCTTAAATATAGTCCTGAATCTTAAGATCGTAAGTGCAGCTTAAGTCAGGATAATCTTAACCCAATGCAAAAAATACAAATTTTTATTAATATGCGATAATTATTTGTGCAGTCCGATTTTCTTGCCGATAGGAAAATATGTTAGGTAAACTTGTATTTTTTATATCAATGTAAAATAAAAAACAAGATTGTTAGTAATCCATTTGCTATTAATATATTAAAATTTATTCCTGACAGAAAATTATACAGCATAAAAGCTTTTATCTTGTTTATGCTCATAACTTCAAATAATTGACAACTTGGAGAAATTTCAGTAAAAAATGTTTACAATAACTTGTAAATTTGTGTTAATAAATTTCCATTAATAATAAGTTTGCGAAAATATTTTATGTGCCTGGCAATAAACAAAAGGAATAGTCACGACTAAACCTTGCAGAGTAAAACCAACTCCAGTTTTCTTTCAACAAGTTAACTATTTGCACGAGAGATACTTGCACAATTTTAGATTACAGATAATGTACCTAATCGAGTAACCTCAACTATCAGTAACATTACATTATTTTGACAATGATTGATTACAAAGTTGGAATGAAGTTAAAGAAATTAAGGATCAATATCAAGGCAGTTAATATTTTGAAACGCCTCGTTATTTTCATTTCATGCTGAGAAATAACGTAAAAAGTACCAAGTAGCTCAAAAAAAAATGTAAAAATGAGCGAATAGAGAAAAGACGTATTGCATATTTTGTTGGCACTTATATGTTATATTTGAACTACCTAACTTTAACGATTATAGTTTCTAACGAGAAGGTACATTTCAAACGCAAGTTACGCTTGTCAACTGCACATGATGTAAAATTAACATACTAGCGTTGTACGGATAAACGAGAAACATATTACAACAGAAAATAATTGCATACTTAATATTAATCCTTTTAGTATTAAAAACCCATCTTAACCTGCTTTCTACGTAATAATATTAATAGAGACTATAAAATTGATACCTACTAAGTGTTGTAGGTACACCAGGAAGCAAAATATTTAAGCAAGTCCACGTCGTCACGTTTCCAAAACGATTAATCTTGTAAAAATTGAGACGCTAAAGTGATAGTTTTGTGCTAATATTTTTTGATTATAAGTTATGATGACAAAAAATTTCTTCGTGTCTTGTTCTTTTAGTAGCAAAAATATGGAGCTCCATCGTGATGGGCGTTGCCTGCTACAATTTCTGCATGCTAAGCATTGTAAACACCGCAAAAAGCGCCTGTTTAGAATTATATTGTTCAGATTGCTATCTAATCGTTAAACTAGTAAATCATGTCTTTCTAGAATATTTTTTTTAAATATAATGAAGAATAGTGCTTGTTGTAGGTGTTAATTCGTTTTGCTCTCACGATCTATAAAATTAGTTGGTTCGTGTTTCTTAACTGTTTACTGTATTCTTAGACTCATTCAACAGATTAAATCAAGGTTTTCTTAAAACCTGCAATTTTGAACAAAAGAACACGGATGATTTAATTTTAAAAGGATTCTGATTAAACTATTTTTTTCTTTCGGCTACGAGTTTTTGCTTAACGGCCCATGTCGAGGTAAATATAGGTAAGTATCCAAATAGTAAAATTATAAAATTAAAACACTTATTTGAATAAGATGCTCCTGAAGATTTCTTATGTGCTAAAACCGAATTTGTTCTAAAAATTTATTTATTGCGTTTGTTGTTGAAATAACCTAGCCTAACCTAAAAGGGTTAAAACGATATTTGGCCAAATTTTGGTAAAAAATCTTCAAAAGCACATTAATTGGATCAAAGAATAAGATTTGTCGACATAAAATATGTGATTATTATGTGATTATGTGGAAAATCCGGAACTTGACGTAATACTGACATATTTCGTGGTCCGGAAATACGCAAGTACATGAGCAGGAAACATGTTTAAAACGGAATATATTTTTGGTTCCAAGCGGTTCCAGCCTATACAAGACTGACGTGAAGTCTCTAGTTTCCATTTTACAAAACTTTGCCCCGTCCATCTTTCACGCGTAGGAAACCTACAGTTTAACGTGAGATCAGTACCACGGAAAGTGTAATACATTTCTATTTCAGAAGGTTTGCTATCTTTCCATAGTTAATAATATATTATATTTTAATTGTGACACGCTTTGGCCTCAATTTTATTTTCATGATATAAACACCTCATATTTTTCTCAATTTTTAACCAAATGAATTAATTACCGCTTGAAATTAAGCGAATAACGCCAAAATAAAAAAATTCCCAAGTGAACTGAAGAAAGTTTTAAAAATTATAATATTTACTAAGATCTGGTTTGGAGGACAGTTTTTAATAATTAATTGTGTTATAACGATTCGTGTAGTTTTTATTGTTTAAAATCGTTTTGTTTAATTAACTCTATTGTATTATTAATTGTATGGTCTGTATAGTCAACAATAGCTAAATACATGTTTTATAATAATAATTAATATAATACTTAATAATTGAAAATTACACATATAGTTTACTTAAATTAAACAAATAAAAGGTGAATAACTAGGAGAAATAGTTTATCTAAAATATAAGTTTATGTACACAAGAATTATTTTAATTTGAAGTTTCTATGGCAAGACCTCTTTTATTGTTTAATTTAGGTGAGCATGGGCAACAGTGAGACGTAGATAACAGTGAGACATTTGAAATATTTTCTGTTCTACTTCATTCAAACAAATGGCACTACAGTACAGCATATTTAACCCCGGAAGGTACCGTTTTATCGTAATTTAATGTATCTGTGCTGGCAGTTTTGGCAGTTATGAGGTGCAATTGGTTTTCGAGAGGCAAAAGAAACTTCCAACAGTGATTTTCTGAAGTGATAAAATGCATAAATCAATCAATATTGTTTAAATTTTGATGGGTTTGGTGAATAATTAGTAGATTTGCCTTTAGATAGTACATTTACATTTTTAAATTAATACGGAAGTTGGTGTATTTGTTTTCTTTTGAAAATTTTGGCGATATGAGTAACAGTGAGACATTCAAAATGAATAACAGTAAAAAGTTCTATTTTTGATTACCAGTTTTTTCAAGTTCTGTTTGGTGAAGGAAAAGTTTAAATTTACCAGAATATCTAGAAATTCGCCAAATAAAACTAATTTTGGACTATTTCTGACGGAAAAATGACTAGAAGTAGAAGAAATTTTCAAAGAACGAACTATAACATCTGTGGCAAAGAGGAGTATTTAATTAATTTTGATTTCATAGATATTCGCTGAAATCATGAGCACAATATTGTATCTACATTTTTCGGTAAATAAATAGTAAAAAATATTTCATTGATAAAATTAAATATCTCACTGTTTTCCACCAATGGCTAACAATGAGACCTGGGTCACGTGTACATTTAATAATGTCTATATTTGAGAGTATTCCACTCGTTACCAATTTGACCAGTTAAAACTAACAACCATATAAATAATATATTAGAATGCCTACGTAAAAAAATAATTTATCCATCCAGTGCGGTCTTTAGGCCGCACTACTAAGGAAATCACCTACTAGTCAATATAAATGATTTTCTCAACTGAAATCACTCTGTAAAGTTCTTTCATCGCTAATAACTTTTAAACAGGACTTCTTCAGACTTAACTCTCGTTTTGCCGCAAATTTTAACCACTTCGGCAGATTTGATTTATTTAAGTTAATTGCCAATCGCAAACATGTAGGTTCATGGATTAGAATATCCTGAAGAATTCATTATAGTTTTAGTTTGACGCTGTTACAAAAATATTTCGCAAAATTCAAAGAAAAACTCTTATTCAAAAATGTGTACGCCAACTACTAAAGCGAATACAAAGATTTAGAAGCAGATTGATTACAAGTATTATACATTGTAATCCTCTCCATGTGAGCGAAAGACGAGAAACTTCGATTTTACAGTTACAGTCTCAATAGTAATGTATATAGGTTCTATGTAGTTTAATTATTATATAAGGTATAAATAATTACAATATGTATATTTTTGGTCAGTCCCTAGGCCGTAAAATAAACCCCAATTAGGAAATAATTCTATTAAAGCTGGAAATTGTTTTAATTGCTTAATTTAAAATTTGTAGTCAACATACTAAGTTTTCCTTATTCTGAGAGGTCCGCATGCAACGCCAATTGGAGAGAAAACGCCAAAATAATTGTTTTTGCAAATATATTGTTGAACGTAGAATGGAAAAGTAAATTATTATTAATATTTTTGAAGATAAAATTCCATACAAAAAATATTCTTGAAATATATTTTTTGTAAAATCAATCCATTCCAAGCTAGAGCCATGAAAATCCTAGGATTTTCATAATATCTGCAAACAATAGTTAATAGTACAGTCATCATCGTCGCGAAAAATGAATCTACATGGAAGTTTTTAATATCGAAAAAATTTCTCGAAGGATGATCTGGTCTAAATAGATGAAATAGATCTAACAAAAAATTAATGCAAGTAAAATTCTGAGCACATACTAAACAATAAAATGTCTTCGACTCTTGGTAGATTTCGAGACAGCCCTCCAAACAACCCTTTTTAGCGTAGTTGTTACACCACGTTCTGCATCCACGACACCTTTCCAACAGGTAATAAAAGGTTGGCTAGCTCAAAGTCGCGAAGGGGTGGGTTGGTGGAAGGAATGAAAGGGTCGTGTGACGGCACGTCGCAAAGCGTGTGTTTCCTATCGACGACCGGGCAATCCTCGATCGCGATTCTAAAAATTGTCAAAATCGGTGTGAATAATTTACACGGGGGGGGAGTTAAGTCAAAATCGGTGGGGTTAATATACACGCGGGAGTTTAAATGGGCGCCACGCATACGAAGAAATGAATCTCTTTGAAGGGGACTGGTTATCACACCTTCCAAGCTGGTACGCGACAACTTGATGATCTTACGGCGAACTCTCACTCCGGAAAAACCTCGCTCAATGACCTTACCTTTACAGGAGGCGAACTTTCCGTTGGTGAAAATAGCTAAATAAACATTAACACAACAATAATAATAACACACAAAGTTGGGAAATAATAAAAATGTATTAAATAAAATAATATCAGGGGGGAGTTGACAAGGTTTACACAAGATACTATCAAATTTACATGTCTTGTATAAAAATAAATATGTACAGTTAACGGAACCTTTCCGTGTGGTTTCCGTTGCGAAACTAATATTCGTAAAACAATTACTCTTACAAAAATACACAAGGTTAATTTGCATGAAAGGGGGGCGTATTGAATACAGCACTCCACCAAAATAAATAGTTACTTAAGCGTAACTTGATAATATTCAAAACTATGATTCATAAAATTGATCATGGAACTTAATCAATGCAATTGATCACCAAAATTCCCAACAACGGGACAAACAAACTTTAGCTACAATACTAAACTTGAAACGTTACGTTAAATTGTTTGGTTACATTCTGAACGCTCGAATGGCGTGGTAAAAGTTACGTTAATAATAGGTAATAATATTAAGTTAAATAAAAGGTATACAAAATGGTTGCGATATCGTCTTCCAGGGTTGAACTGAACGTTCATAAACACAACTAATGGTCAATAGGACCAATTAACATCACAATCTTAAAAATATAAAAAGGTTTCTTACTTAATTTGGGTGGTTGATGTTCGACCTCTAGGTAAAGTCGATGACGGGTCCTTCAGGAGTGAGACTTCGTCTTCAGAACGTAGAATGAAGCTGAATGTGATGTCTCAAACCATATCAGAAGGGCAGCGTAATAACCAGCTTCCCAAAAACTCTTCAAATCGGAAGGTGGTGAAATAACAGGGTGGTTCACGCACTGTATTTCACGATAAAATAGGGGTCTCCGTACGAAATAATTCACTATGTTAGTTATTCGCGAAGTGACAAATAATTCAAGCCGGCACTGTCTAAGTAAGAAATGTTAATGTGGTGTCCGATAAAAAAAGACGATTGGAATGCACACATGGGTTGGAAGTGCAACACCTGTTTTGTACCAATCGATAAAAGCAATGCTACGTACTTGCCTTATGAGCGGCAAGCAATAACTCGACGTGATTAACGTGATAAACAGATGGTATAAAAAGTCCGATAATTGATTCAATGTTTAGTAACAATAGACGATATTAATTGTTCGATCACTTATTAAATATTAGCAACAATTGACGATATTAATGTTCGATAAAATATTGAAGGTTTAGCAACAATTGACGATATTCTGGTTCGATAAAATATGAATTGTTTAATAACAATTGACGATATTCTGGTTCGATAAAATATTGAAGGTTTAATAACAATTGACGATATTCTGGTTCGATAAAATATTGAAGGTTTAATAACAATTGGCGATATTCTGGTTCGATAAAATATTGATTGTTTATTAACAATTGACGATATTCTGGTTCGATAAAATACGAATTGTTTAATAACAATTGGCGATATTAATTGTTCGATAGTACCTGCAGTTGACACACACTAATTTTTAGCACAAATGACTTGTATTTATTTAAAGACCTCTAATAAATGTGAGACCTCGATAGTTAATTCCGCTTTTGGAAGCGCTAAGATACGAAAAAGGTAGTATCAGATTCCAAGTGAATCTCTCCGAATATGCAATTTGCAGCTCAATTTATGCATTCTCCCTACTCTGATTTAGGATTTTTCCCACTTACTGATTGATTTGGATCCTTGTAATTGGGTCCTATAAATTTAGAAAGAAGGGCGACGTGATTTAATTGGACAATACCTAGAGTGTGAGAGCACACTTTCTTCTTTCTCCATGCAAAGTGTATCGAGAAGTTTTGCAGGACACGTGCGAGCAAAACAATTTTTTGCTCGTCTAGTCGGACGAAAAGGGTCTAACTTTTGCACTTTTTGTTGGTTTTTATCGAAGTTTTAAAATTGCGAAATCGCTATGCTTTCCATGTTAAAAATTAACACATGAGTTTGCAAGTCGATGCCTGTCTAAGATAACGATGTCGAATGCATTCGTTCCCATGGTCTTACCATCGCACGTGCCCGTTTTTTGTATCGACGGCCGACGTGGATTTATGGATCGCATAAAAGTTTCTCTCAGTCGTTTGAAAGATTATAGTAAAGTATAGGTATGAGTTGACGTTTAGTTTGCAACGTTAATGAATAGAGAATTTATTGTTGATGAGGTGAATTATGGATTAATGCTACGTCAACATTATTAACACTTCCTCATCTACCGTATGGTTTATTGTACGTGTATTAAAATATTTGATGATACTTTCCTAACTATACAATTCTTAAGATTATTGTGCATTTGCAAAACGTAAATTTATTAGTTGAGCGAATGTTTCAATCTTTTATTTTTACAACCCGACCTAAAAATGTTTTCTCAAAGAGTAATTTTCAACGGATCGATTCGAAATTTAAAATATAAGTTTAATAGATCATAAACGCAAAATCTAAGGGTGCGCCCGATGCGCGGAATAAGGTGACACTCCCCTTACGTCAAGAGTGGTTATCCCTAACTACTCTTCAACTGGGACGCGCGCAACCTCAACCGAAACAAAAACTGTCCTACGATAAACCATCAACACTTATAGTGCTGCAACATCTACTCAACTAGTGACTAGACTATACGTATATGCCGGGAAAGAGAGAGAAGGTTCACCTA
The DNA here is from genome assembly GCA_932274525.1 of Podabrus alpinus. Classification (NCBI taxonomy): domain Eukaryota; kingdom Metazoa; phylum Arthropoda; class Insecta; order Coleoptera; family Cantharidae; genus Podabrus; species Podabrus alpinus. The sequence continues at coordinate 6,813,391 of OW026451.1, forward strand.
ACCCTAGGCTTAATCAACCCGTGAGTCGTAGTGACTCCTACATGAGAGGGCGGTTCGCGAAATCACGCGATCATTCGCTGGCCGTGGGACCCACAAATGTCTGTGAAGACACCGGACTCTAGATCAAGGTAGACCTGAGCTAAGGTAACACTTCCTTGGCGTACTCATATTTACAAAGCCTTCTCTAAAATGGTTCAGTCGATGGGGACTGTCTGCCTTTTTCAATACGTTGAAAAAGCAGAGTAAAAAAAGACGTGTGCTTGGCTGGATCATATTTACAAAAGCCGTTTGATGCACTTCAGTAGATGGGGACTGTCTGTTTTATCAGTTATCGTTGGTGAAACAGAGAAAAAAACTTGCGCTTAGCTTGATCAAATTTACAAAGCCGTTTGAGAGATCACTAACCTTCCTCATGACTTCGATCCGGACGAGATGATCGGAAGAGAGAGAAGAGGTAATGATGGGGGGGCGAGAAAAAAATTTGAGATGGGGTGACAACCTATGAGGGACAGTCGAGGGAACAAATCCTCGATTCGTCCGGCTTGATCACGGATGTACACGAAAAAAAAAATGTGGGGCATAATCGACAATCCAGATCGGGATGGGGTAATAAACTACAAGGGCAGTCGAGGGAACTTGTCCTCGATCCGTCCGTGTTGGACATTGATGTATACAAAAAAGAAAGGAAACATGGGGCCTAGCCATGAATCGGGTTTCCACTGAATAAAAAAATATTCGTGGGGCATAGTTGACGGTACGGGTCGGGATGGTTTGCTTCCATCAGTGTAGTCGAAGGGAACGTCCTTGAACCACACTGACGTAAACGGGAGCTTTCATTGAATACAAAAAAAATCGTGGGGCCTAACCGTGGACCTACACAATCTATCGCCTCACAAAAAAAAATGAAGCTAGCACAACTAAGGTTGACTCTACCAACGCTAGTGGTGAGTTTTGATGTGCAAAAAAAAACATCGTCATTTATTGAGAAGTCCTGCGGTGATCGGCACCGGAGAAAACTTCACTCTAAATGTTGTCTTACACAGGTAGTGTTAGTGCAAGACGGGGACGTTGTACCAGTGGAACGTATCCACTAGGGTACAAGGCCACAAAAGATCATAACATGTAACATAAGGGGGGGGTTTAGAAGTTGAACGACGGCTGGATCAAATTTACAAAGCCGGCTCTATCTAATTCGGTAGGCGGGGGGGGGGTTGATTATTTCAAACGGGACTAAAGTTATCGTTATACACGAGAAAAAAAAATTTAACAACAAAAAAAATATACGTAACTGATTGAAATTCGAAATGGTGACAACCGTTCGGGTGCACCTAAATGTATGCTGAAAAATATATGAAGTGACTCTACTATATGAAACTGACGAATGTGAGAAACAATTTTTCTCCAAAAGGCCAAAACGTAACTATGAAATTAACGCATGACTAATGATAACATTGGGTAATCAATTCAATGTAATCCTAGTCTCTACTTGATTCAACTGAGCGATTGACTGGGTGATTAGGCCAATGGTTCGCTAAGCGTACCCTCTAAATCCATAAACAATAATTTCTGAAATGGTTGACTGAAAATTCAAAAAAAATTCGAGATTACAAAATGACATGCCGGAAAATTCAAAAAAAACAAACTCGAGATTACAAAAATGACTTGCGAGATAAACAATGAAGCAAAAAGAAAAAAAATGACCCGTTTATACTTTGGGGGCACGTAGTTTTCTGTCGTACGATAGGGACATAACAAATATCTCCCTTAACCTTACTGACTTAAAACTAGCTTAAAAATACCCAAACTTAACGCTAACTAAACCGATACCTAAAATTAACTAAACCGAAATCTAAACTGAACTTAATGCTACCTAAACCGAAATCTAAACTACTCCTTACATACTAAAAGCGCGAGAGAAAAAAATTACACAGAAAAAAAATGTTCCACGTCCCAAGTCCTAAACAAGTCTGAAGCCGCTGCGACCGTTGCAAGAGAGGGCGGTTCGCGAAGTCACGGGATCGTTCGCTTGCCGTGAGACCCACAATCACAAACAGAAACGCCGAACTCTGGCTTGGGTTGGACCCGAAAACGTGGTAAAAGTTGGGAGGCGTCAAAATATATGCCTCTGGGATGAACGGATCAAATTTACAAGTTCACCCCTAATGGGTTTGTTCTTCCTTAGACCGGCAGGTGTTATGACCGTGTAGCATAGTTGTAGTCAATCTATTATTCCCTAACAAAAGGTAAATTTCCCAGAGTGTTGCTTCGAGTTATAACCCCTTACTTCTGTACGAAATTCCCTTACTAAGAAGGTTCCTTTGGGGCAGATTGCCATCCGCCAAAAAAATAAATGGGACGATAATTCACCGGGGAATGGACTAAGTCCACGAAATTACTTTATAACCCTGGGGTTTGGAGCGTTATCCAACTGTGGATCAACGTCCAAAAAAAATGTTTATCTAGCAGTGGAACTATGTCCAGCATGATAATTCGATAGCTCGATGAGAAGTGGGTCACTCTAAACAACTATTAACTATGACAACCTTACTACAAAAAATAAAATTCGGTAAAATTTTCCTAAAGGGTATGTTACAAAAAACTTCCCCTAAAGGGTGTGTTGCGACAAATGATTTGTCCGAAATTGGACACAAGTCCAAACAATACAACACGGCATGAGGCAATGTCTAATGCAATTGCATTCTCAGCCCTGATCTTAATTTCTAATCTCAAAAACGAAAACGAAAAAGCTAAAAAAAATCTATTTTAAACGGTACTCGATACCAGGAAAGAACGGTGAGGGATGGTGGGGGCAAGTTAACGTCGTGCGATTGACAAAAAGACATGGTCAGTGTGTATGAAGCGACAGTGACACATTGACCTCAACCCGAAATGATAACTAGATGTTACCCTACCACTAACTTAAAGAAAAATGTCACAATGGACTGGGATTCAAAACTCTTTGATTGATTTGATTCACCAAAGAAAACTTTACGTTAAACTTTAAATTCAAAAAAAAACTCAAAAATAAACTTTAACTGACGTCAAACTTCAAAAAAAACTTTAAAAAACTTTAACTTAAATTCAAAAAAAACTTTCAACTGAATTTGAAAACTTTCAATCTAATTTGAAAAACTATTAATCAAGTTTGAAAAACTTTTGATTAAATTCAAAACAACATTCCATTAATTTCAAAAAAAAATTCCCCTCAATTCGAAAAAACTTTTCGTTAAACTGAAAAAAACTTGGCTCCAAAGGCCGATATTAAATTCAAAATGTTTATCTTAATTCACGAAAAAACTTGACGTTAAACTAAAAAAAAATTTAATTTAAGTATCACTATTAAATTTAAAATGTCTACTTTAATTAAAAAAAACTTGACGTTAAATTCAAAAAACTTTAATTCAAATGGTAACATGAAATTCAAAATGTTTACTTTAAAAAACTTGAAGTTAACAATAATTTAAACTGCTCTAGATCAAACTCAAAATTCGGAAATACGTCTGCAAATGAAATTCAAAAAAAACTTTTACTATTCCACTAAATGTGTGCGTAAAATTTCAAAACTACACCCACAAAACTAACTTCGAAGATTGAACCTTGAAACTAAATTCAAAAAAAATTTTAGAAAAACTTTACGTTAAATGTCCATACAAAATTCAAAATATTTAAAAAAAATAAATGCGTAACCTAATGAAGTGCGTAAATGCGTGAGTGCGTGACCCGTAGTCAAGCGTAAGAATGCGTACGAAACGCTTTGTGTCTTGTTCGAGACACATGCAAACAAAAAAATGCGTAATGAGTGTACGGTGTTACTAGCATAAAATACGTATGGAAACGAGTGCGTAAATAACATGCGTACTTAAATATACTTGATCTAGATGTGAACATGTGTGCTAGGCACAACAAAAAAAACTTTCTATCGCTATTTGCTAAAGATGGAAAAAACAAGGTTCGCTATAAACGGTATGCAGTGATAATGCGTAAAGGTGCGTAGAAGACGCAGATCAAAATCTTTTATCGTTAAATGCTGAAGGCTAATAAAAATTTGTTACTAAAATTTCCGATGTGAGGGAGGGTTGCATTGCTAAGGGATTGTGCGTTAGGGTGGTTTTCGTTCTACAGAAAGGGTTGCGAAATACAGGGTAGACTTTCAACGTCCGATATAGACGGTAAGGGTTCACACAAAAAAAAAATGGTGAAACGAAAAAACTTTAAACTAAGTTGAGTGACAAGTAAGAGTTTTCAACAAAATTTAAGGGTTGCGATATCATCGCCACGTTAGGGCGGTAAGGGTGTTCGCAGTTTTACGTCATGCACGGGACAATAAGGGTTGTACACGCCAAAACGGCATTATGAACCGATAAAAAAAATGTATGTTGTTTCGGTCTACAGTCAGCGGTGGTCCGCACCAGACCTGACCTCCTCGATTCAACCTAATAAACACGCAATAAAAACAAAGCGAAATGTTATGGCGACATTTCCTTAAAAGTACAAAAAGCAAGGTAAAATGTTATGATGACATTTTACAATACAACGAGAAAAAAAAATTTAACAATAATGACTAAGGACTAAATACATTCGCAACGACACACACGCACTAAAAAAAATTCATTCATACATTCACACGAAAAACAAACACACACAAAAATCTTAATATTAAAATCGGGGCTTTAGTTTCTCTTAATTGGAGCATTATGCCCTGCAACGATTTTTTTCTTGGTCCTACTCTGTCTGGGGTTACAATGGGGACAAGTTTTTGTGGTCTCATCTTTTCTCCCACAACGATAGCAATATATACGTTTCTGCGGAACGGTACAACGCAACGCTAAATGTCCTGTGCCACCACAATTCCAACACAAAAGGGTGTTATTATTTGTCTTATTATGAATACGGCTCTTACATCCGAATTCACCATTACTTTGCTCGTCATTACGCGGTCCGCTAAAATTTTCGGACTCGTCCCGGGATAAATTTTCAATTTCTCTTACTGACATATTTTCTTTTGTCAGTATAGAGACGTTTTCGACCTGACCTGAAATTCGTAAGTGAAACTTCACGATCGGGGTTGATATTTCGAAATTTCTATTCGAATTCGCCGCTTCGACGGTACCGCGATCAACAGGGGGTTCTTTTGTAATTTCCTCCACGGTATTGGACCTAAAATCTCTCTCCGTCCGGGAGTCTGCTAATAGTAAGCCATAAGTTGACCTAAATTCCTCCAATTGATCTAAAATCCTAAGTTTGGAGTCTTTATCTTTTATTAATACGGGTTTTGATTTAAATAATCGATTAAAATAATGCGTTAGTTTCGTCTCTATGTTCATTTCTAGATTGGGTTTCTGATCACGCGAAACTTCTAAGCGACCAAGTAACTTTTTAATAATTAACACGCCTTCTTTTAAAGCTGCTAAATCTTCCGCAAAGGAAAACGGATACCATAATAAAATGTATTTTTCACCCTGTTCCTCTTTCATAAGGGCTGATACTAATTCATCGCGTAATTCTCTTAATGAACCGTGAAAAGGTAAACCTCTAATTTTTAATTCGTATTGGACCTCGTCCTTTCGCAACTTGTCCGGTACAATCCTGAATGCCATTATTAATCGAAATGAATAAATTTAATTAAATACAAAAAAGGATTCGCGGAACACGACTCTACTTTGTTCTCTGAACAACTAATGGTAAACGGAAATACAATATTTGATCTTAAAATCGCGATAATTTTCACTTTTAAATTTAAATAGGGGGGCGTTATGGAATCTCGTTAGTCCATTCATGCGCGTCGGTACTACTTTTAAAATTGAAATCTTAATTCAAAACTTCGTGATTTACAAAATTTGACGTAATGTGCCAAAAGGGCTTTATCGATAGCTACTAAGTTGGGTGCCAAGTTATATTTTAACCTACAAAAATTAATTTGGAATTTACTTGATTTACAAACAAAAAAAATTCGATACCATAACATGCCAAAAGGGCTTTATCGATAGCACCACGTTGGCCGCGCCAAATTATTATCCTGTTACACCACGTTCTGCATCCACGACACCTTTCCAACAGGTAATAAAAGGTTGGCTAGCTCAAAGTCGCGAAGGGGTGGGTTGGTGGAAGGAATGAAAGGGTCGTGTGACGGCACGTCGCAAAGCGTGTGTTTCCTATCGACGACCGGGCAATCCTCGATCGCGATTCTAAAAATTGTCAAAATCGGTGTGAATAATTTACACGGGGGGGGAGTTAAGTCAAAATCGGTGGGGTTAATATACACGCGGGAGTTTAAATGGGCGCCACGCATACGAAGAAATGAATCTCTTTGAAGGGGACTGGTTATCACACCTTCCAAGCTGGTACGCGACAACTTGATGATCTTACGGCGAACTCTCACTCCGGAAAAACCTCGCTCAATGACCTTACCTTTACAGGAGGCGAACTTTCCGTTGGTGAAAATAGCTAAATAAACATTAACACAACAATAATAATAACACACAAAGTTGGGAAATAATAAAAATGTATTAAATAAAATAATATCAGGGGGGAGTTGACAAGGTTTACACAAGATACTATCAAATTTACATGTCTTGTATAAAAATAAATATGTACAGTTAACGGAACCTTTCCGTGTGGTTTCCGTTGCGAAACTAATATTCGTAAAACAATTACTCTTACAAAAATACACAAGGTTAATTTGCATGAAAGGGGGGCGTATTGAATACAGCACTCCACCAAAATAAATAGTTACTTAAGCGTAACTTGATAATATTCAAAACTATGATTCATAAAATTGATCATGGAACTTAATCAATGCAATTGATCACCAAAATTCCCAACAACGGGACAAACAAACTTTAGCTACAATACTAAACTTGAAACGTTACGTTAAATTGTTTGGTTACATTCTGAACGCTCGAATGGCGTGGTAAAAGTTACGTTAATAATAGGTAATAATATTAAGTTAAATAAAAGGTATACAAAATGGTTGCGATATCGTCTTCCAGGGTTGAACTGAACGTTCATAAACACAACTAATGGTCAATAGGACCAATTAACATCACAATCTTAAAAATATAAAAAGGTTTCTTACTTAATTTGGGTGGTTGATGTTCGACCTCTAGGTAAAGTCGATGACGGGTCCTTCAGGAGTGAGACTTCGTCTTCAGAACGTAGAATGAAGCTGAATGTGATGTCTCAAACCATATCAGAAGGGCAGCGTAATAACCAGCTTCCCAAAAACTCTTCAAATCGGAAGGTGGTGAAATAACAGGGTGGTTCACGCACTGTATTTCACGATAAAATAGGGGTCTCCGTACGAAATAATTCACTATGTTAGTTATTCGCGAAGTGACAAATAATTCAAGCCGGCACTGTCTAAGTAAGAAATGTTAATGTGGTGTCCGATAAAAAAAGACGATTGGAATGCACACATGGGTTGGAAGTGCAACACCTGTTTTGTACCAATCGATAAAAGCAATGCTACGTACTTGCCTTATGAGCGGCAAGCAATAACTCGACGTGATTAACGTGATAAACAGATGGTATAAAAAGTCCGATAATTGATTCAATGTTTAGTAACAATAGACGATATTAATTGTTCGATCACTTATTAAATATTAGCAACAATTGACGATATTAATGTTCGATAAAATATTGAAGGTTTAGCAACAATTGACGATATTCTGGTTCGATAAAATATGAATTGTTTAATAACAATTGACGATATTCTGGTTCGATAAAATATTGAAGGTTTAATAACAATTGACGATATTCTGGTTCGATAAAATATTGAAGGTTTAATAACAATTGGCGATATTCTGGTTCGATAAAATATTGATTGTTTATTAACAATTGACGATATTCTGGTTCGATAAAATACGAATTGTTTAATAACAATTGGCGATATTAATTGTTCGATAGTACCTGCAGTTGACACACACTAATTTTTAGCACAAATGACTTGTATTTATTTAAAGACCTCTAATAAATGTGAGACCTCGATAGTTAATTCCGCTTTTGGAAGCGCTAAGATACGAAAAAGGTAGTATCAGATTCCAAGTGAATCTCTCCGAATATGCAATTTGCAGCTCAATTTATGCATTCTCCCTACTCTGATTTAGGATTTTTCCCACTTACTGATTGATTTGGATCCTTGTAATTGGGTCCTATAAATTTAGAAAGAAGGGCGACGTGATTTAATTGGACAATACCTAGAGTGTGAGAGCACACTTTCTTCTTTCTCCATGCAAAGTGTATCGAGAAGTTTTGCAGGACACGTGCGAGCAAAACAATTTTTTGCTCGTCTAGTCGGACGAAAAGGGTCTAACTTTTGCACTTTTTGTTGGTTTTTATCGAAGTTTTAAAATTGCGAAATCGCTATGCTTTCCATGTTAAAAATTAACACATGAGTTTGCAAGTCGATGCCTGTCTAAGATAACGATGTCGAATGCATTCGTTCCCATGGTCTTACCATCGCACGTGCCCGTTTTTTGTATCGACGGCCGACGTGGATTTATGGATCGCATAAAAGTTTCTCTCAGTCGTTTGAAAGATTATAGTAAAGTATAGGTATGAGTTGACGTTTAGTTTGCAACGTTAATGAATAGAGAATTTATTGTTGATGAGGTGAATTATGGATTAATGCTACGTCAACATTATTAACACTTCCTCATCTACCGTATGGTTTATTGTACGTGTATTAAAATATTTGATGATACTTTCCTAACTATACAATTCTTAAGATTATTGTGCATTTGCAAAACGTAAATTTATTAGTTGAGCGAATGTTTCAATCTTTTATTTTTACAACCCGACCTAAAAATGTTTTCTCAAAGAGTAATTTTCAACGGATCGATTCGAAATTTAAAATATAAGTTTAATAGATCATAAACGCAAAATCTAAGGGTGCGCCCGATGCGCGGAATAAGGTGACATAGTTCAAACACGATCAACTTTTAAATCTCTCAGTTAAGTTAAGGAATTATTAAGACTACAATGATTTGCAAGCAATCGCGTGGAGTTTTACTCATCCAGGGGATCACTTTTGAGTTAGATAAATGGAAAAAAATCTACAGCAACATTTGAAAATAAAACGGAAACTACATATTATAGGAACCATAACAATATTTTTTAAACTTTTCTGAGAATTTCATTTGGTTTAATAGACAAGGTAGGACAGCAAGTTATTATAAACATTTACAGAGTATAGAAAATTTGTTTCATCCTGGCATCTTTACATCCTACTCAGGCAGTTGCAGGGTAGCATTCTATAAGAATGTAGCACCAAATTAAAACTTGGTACGAAAGCAACTTTAAAGAAAACCCGCAAGGTGGTATGGAAACGAATATAAATGTATCAAAAGTGAAGCTGTGTGAAAATCCTAGATTTCTCGCAATTGAAGCTCGAAAAGGGTTATTAGCGAATTCATCTTGTATAACGTTCACAAAAATTCACTTTATTGTAAAATCAGCGTTTAACGAGATATTTGCGAAAACTCTCATTCTGGTGGCTTCTGTGCAATACGACGTCAAACGCAGACCTCGTAGGATAGGAAAAATTTAAAAAACTTAAAACAAAGCAAAGTAATTGATTTCAAATTTTCCTATAATTATTTCCGAATTAAAATCTCTTGGGAGCGGCCTAATTATTATTAAAGAAAACTAAATTATAATATACATATAATTGCTATTTGTGTTACCAGTGACGAAAAGAACTTTTCGCACGTGTTTCAATTAAAGTCTTTTTCTATTATTGTTTGAATAAGAAACTAAGAAGTTTAATTAATATACACGCCTTTATGTGGCAGGGTGATAACACAAAGAGATCTAGGATTTTCGTTACCATTTTAGACACCTAATTATTATGACCTTTTTGGGGTTTTACAAAACCTTGGCCTTTTTACAAAACATTTGTTTTTCGCCCGCGCGCCAGTTTGGACGATTGTAAAAAATAGTTTTTAATTATATTTTGTTTAATTTAAATAAATAATGATTTATTTTCAACAGGCAAACTTAATAACAGGAAAAATAACGCAGAGTACAATAAAATTGTAATAAAGGCAATCAAGTTAATTGCAAAAAGTTTTCAATTTGTTTTGCAAATCAGCAAAGAATAAAATTGACAACATCAACTATAAAATTCTGCTTCTGTGCAGATTATTTTAACAACGATTATTTTAAATAAATATAATTTAATTCTATATAGTTAATAATTTATCCTTCCTGTTTTATTAAAAAAATCAGAATTATAGAAGATAAAAAATATGTCGAATTCAAATTTTGTAAAAATATATTAATAATTACTTTTTAATCAAATAAAACAAGATGACTAAAGACTTTCCTTTACTTTTCTGCACTGGTGCGGAAAAAGGTACTTGACCTAACTCGAGTGGACATCGAAAAGTAAAACTTTTTGAAAATTAATTAAAAAAATATATAAGGTGTGGACAAATTAAACAAGAAAGTATTTATATATTTCCTTTAAGTTGATTACAATTTTAAATTTTCGGTAATCAATCAGAAGTGATCAAACATTATAACAATTCCACATGTCTTGTATATTGTTGTTTTCAGTTTGTTATTCGAGTATTGGTAGATACAATAATAAATAATATTTATAGTAGATATGTACAGTAGAAAGAGTCTTGTATTTTTAACATATTAATTAATTAATCGATACACCAGTAAAACAAATATTTACTAATAAAATTATTACAATAGTAAATTCACGAACGGTCGAGTAAATTAACAAGTGGTTAACCTGATTTAGTATTTATGACTTCGATTATTTACCAATTTATTACTACACCTATGACAGATACATTGGTAATTATAAATAAAAATTAATTATAATAATAAAACAGCTAAGGTAAGCATAACTAACAGCTCAATAAATGCGTAAGCAAATAATCTAGAAAAAAATAACATCCTAGCTAATACATATAAACGCTAATTTATTAATAAATCATTTGATGAGTGTGCCATTAAAGAAATCGTAAATTTAATGTGTTAATTGGTCATAATTCGATGTTAGAGGTAACATCAAATATCTACTTAATAGTGCAAAAAGTAGTACCAGATTTTATCTATGCTTTAGTGAAAGTTATTAAATGCTTTGATAAACGATAAGAAAAGTTGTTAGAATTAATTACTTTTTGAGTTCGTCTACAAAACGCAAATAGTTTGATTGCAAAATGTTAATTGCGACCAGATACCTCAATCAAAATTTTTCGCATTTATTTAAAAAAACTTAAACTTTATTGGCAATACCAAAGAAGGTGGGCATTAAAAATTTTAATTGCAAGATGAGTAATAAACGAAGAAATTAGCAGTTAGTTAAAATGAGTCAATAAAATAAAGACAATTTACTTGGTAATCGTTAATTACAAAATGTAAGATGTATTAAGCCGTTTCTGTAACATTACAATTTACTGAAGGACATACGTCTTACTTTTTGTTGTCAAGTGCAGAATAAATTCATTATGTTGTTGTTTATTGTTAACAATGTGGGACACAGCAGCTATTCGTTCGTTAAAGCTAATACGTTCATTAATTACCTACAAAGAGGGTGGATATTATTGCAAATATTGCTAATTTAGTGTTATTTGTGTGTGTAATGAATAAACAACATAATTACTCAATGACAAGGCTGATTAATGAATTTGCTCTTAAATTTTTGAGTAATAACTTAAATTGTTATTTTTTTTATGAGCGATGGCAAAAAATGCAATTTACAAAAAATACGACGATAAATAAATATTTGATTGACGTTGAGGTTAAATAGATGCAAGCTTTGGTGATAATTATAATTAGTACTAGCCTTGATTTCGAATCCTGCCAGTTTAATTAAATACGCCTTTTAATTTTAGCAAACTTGGGTCAATAACTAAACGTGCGTTTAACATATTTTAAATGAAAGCATCAGTCCGACTTTTTGAATAAAATTTTAATTGAAAGTTCCTTGACAATGTTTTAGCCTTCAGGTTAAAAGCTTTTTAATAACTGCAACAAAAACTTATAAAGTTTTTATAAACATTTTATTGGTTAAATAAGAATGCACAAATTTTGTACCAATATAAAGGTTATAGGTTATTTGATTGTCCTGGCATATACAGGGCCGTTCATAAAATATTTTTAAGTAAACCGACGCCGCCGTGTCGCTCGAAAAGCCCACAACAAATCTATTTGTTCATTTCGTCGATTAAAATTTATTAAAATAACAAATCACAATGCAGTATTATTTAATTTACACGTTTGATCGTAAATTATAGATTTACTATGCTCTAGCGCCAGCTGTAAGTACATTATTAAATTTTCTATACCTTCTCTGTATTTGCATACACCTACATACCAGAATATAAAATTACCGTAAAATCAAGCTTTTTATTTTACGATATTTTAACTTCCTCCATCGTAGCTTAAAATCAACAATTAAAAGTGCTATGCTCGGCAGTCTCTTCGTTTAACCACGCTACATAGTCACTCATTTTACATTAAAATATAATTTTTTATTAAACCACTAATAAAATTTATTAGTAGTAAATGTTTATTATAAACCGTTTCTTTAACATTTGTAAAGTTCAAGGTGACAATAGAGGCAAATACAAAATACCAGAGCTTATTGTTATCTTAACAAAGTTGAAAAACAGTTGAAACCATAAGATTTGAAATTTTAAGACGGTCGTGTCCTGTACTGTGTACCAAACAAAGTGCCATTGTATAGCAGTTTATATGGGTCAAACGGCAAAGAATTTTATAATGAATGTTATTCCACCGCATGTGTATAATTGCTTCCGTTAATATAGCAATCGAGAAAAGTGAAAAGCGTATCATTAATATTACAACAGGATCACAGCTTTCAGAATAGCCGTACAAAAGTTGTTTATGCATACACTTAACAGTGAATAGCACTTAATAATAAATTAAATAAATATGATACGACTTAGTAAAGATCGCTCCTTGTAATTAATCGTATTCACATAAAACGTGGTTAGATTTCTCTAAAATTGCGAAGATATGATTGAGGTAGAAATAGTTTCCGGTTACAGTAGTGACCGATAATTGAGGTAGTGGTGTAGCATTCTTTGATTAATAAGGATATGAACACCTAGGGCTCTTCCATTTAAGGTAGATGTTTTGCTTTAACACGCGCAGGTTAATCTTCAAGATTTATTATGTTTCATCATTATCATAAGATGTAAGTAGAGGAATTTCATCGGCACTTTGTATAATTAAATGTAATGTAACAATATTTGAAATTTTACTGAATTGTCATGTTTTTCAATGTTTCAGCGGTTCTCCTTTTGTAAATGTTGAAAGTGAGTGTCAACTACCTTTGATCGTTCTTGTGTTATAAAAACCAAAATAAATTCAAAACCGCACAACCGCAAATTGCACTCTGCAGATACGTTTATTGCTATTGTCTGCTGTTCTCATGGAAGGCGACGACTATAAGAAAAACATGACATGTTTTCAATGATACCCACATCTACCGAAGAAAATTTTTGGTATTGAGACTAAATACGGTGAAAATATATGAATTATTAATTAACCAACATTTTTTTAAAGTTTTTCAAACTTGTAAGTTTCTTATTTTACAGGACACTTGCAAACCTTCCAAATTCGTCATGGTAGAGATATTTTGCGCTTGAAGTTTCGGTATCGATTGGGAAAACGGCAAGTTTAATTTATATTTTCAATCGCCATTATGGATCTGACCAGATACGGGTAAAGTGCTGAATAATATCGATACATGTCATTCGTTAAGGTTTCCTTTACTAGTTTTTCATTTGATGTTAATTGGGAAGACGGACGTCGCCGTTTGATATTGTTTACAATGGTGATGGAAAATACGTATCTACTTATATATAAATTATAAAGATCGATTCGTCAATTATATATGATTTTTACATCAAAAACTGAAAACCGACATTGAAAAGCCAAATAAGAAAATTTAACTATCAGTTCAAATGCATACAGAACCTTGATTAACAAAGCTAATGTGGGGAAGATGTACATACATCATCGAATAATTGAAAACTGATATTACACAGAATTTTCGTAAAAATGCAAGTAACATTTTTAACTTGGAAAGATTCGGAAAAGCTGAAATTTGGCAAACGTGGTTTTTCACCTATAACTCACTTAACTTCATTTTTAGGGAAAATTATCATTGGACCAAAATTCAGGAGCAAACAATTCTCTACAAAATAATTTTTTTTAGAATTTACTCCAGTAAGAAAATGTTAGTCGAAATACTAATTATACACTTGATTTTAAAATACCTGTGTGGGACTGATTTTTATTTCAGTACCATGTTTGAAAATTTTGAAAAACAGTATTTTTTAAACAATTTCATGCTCTTCAATTATGATGCGATAAGAATTTTCCGTAAAAATTAAATTAAAGGCAATAAACCGAATTTTGATTTCAGAAAATGTTTGGAAGTTTATTCGAATACTCAATTCTTAACACTGAAGATTGCTTTTAAGAGGTTTGGCTCGGTTAACGTGGAAAATCGGATAACCGAGACTCAGATATTCGGGTTTATATCTACTACATTCTTTAGCCAAAACCAAGAAATTAATAAAATCCCGAGTAAATGAAAAATTATGAATTAATTTTGGAATTTTAAAAACGTTAAATTTTTTCAGTACTTATTAGGGTGAACTCACATACATTTGACCTGATCCAAGACTTCAATTAGCTTTAAGAGGCTCTGCGAATACCAGCACTCATAGCAATGTAAGTTTGTGCTCAGTCACTCATCAACAAATTAATGATTATCTTACAATACACCAATCAATTTTCGAAGTAGTAAAATTAGGGCATTACCAAGATGAAAATATCAGAATTGCTATTAACCTATTTCCGATTATGATGAAAACCTAAACTTTACTAAATCAAAAACTGTCATAAATTTTAACGAATAAATAAAAATTCACTGCATTTATGAACATTTCATAGAAACCATTAATAGGATTTACGAAATTCCTACTAAGTAGTTCAGGCTAGGAACACTTTTAGTTAAAATTCCAATTCGTAATTTTAGTTCCTATAAAGTGGTTCTTCGTCTAGAACTCGCTTAATTTAGTTTTTAGAGAAAATTTTAGAGAAACTAAAATTGAAGAACAGAAAATTCACTTCAGATGATGAAGATAACATGTGTATTCGAAATATTCACAAATATTCAAGTTCAATCATTCAAAGAATGGAAAAATGTTACAAAGTATATTAAAACAGGCAATGGAGGCATCATTTTTTTCAGTCTTCAATACTCCTTATTTGGAATTAGGGCGTCTATTGGACAGCAATGTACTTTTAGTGCACATAACATGAAGAGATAAATTTCAGAAGCTGTGAAAGATAAGATAATGGCTCTCTGATTCATTAGAACAAAATGAAACGATATAAAATGACAAGAAACCACGCTATAGATTTACCTTATGTAGATAAGTGCATCAAAAATCATGGGACTGCTTTATTAGTAGGGTTGAAAATGATCTATATGGAAGAAACTAATTTGCATATAGAGTCATAAAAGTGCTAAACAAAGATGAGCAAGAAAATAAAAGACTTAACCCATACATAATATACCTACAATGTGGAAGAAAGGTTAGGTTATAATCAGGAAGTAGAACTAGAACAATTGCTTAAAAAATTTAAAAATCGCAAAGATTGCTGGGATAGATTGAACTTGGAACTGTTTAAATATGTGGATCCCCTCTTGACATTACGGTTACTGCATTTCTTGAATATTTTTTGGAGAGAGGCTCTAATTCCAAAGGATTGGTTGAAGACGAAAGTGATCTCTATTTCTAACAAAGGTAACAGAACCAGCTTCGATGTTTTAAAATATCAAAAAAACAAAAACTATGGCTTTCGCCGGAAGCCCCCATTGTTACTGACCCATTTTGTCCCCATTAGAACAAAAATTGTCTTAGAGAAAATAGCTTACCTGAGCAGATTCGGCATTTCAATTTCTTTGGCTGTGACGTTACCTATGAGGAAAGAACTACATGCATAATAAATTAAATAGATTTAGAGGAATATCTTGCAAAATCCATAAAAGCTTGAAAAATAAAACTACAAAGAATACCTGCCTAAAATTCTACAAAAGTATAGCAATTCCAACATTGGCCTACGGGTGTGAAGCATGGGTCATAGGGAAAAGAGACGAAAGTAAAATTCAATCAGCTGAAATGCATTTCCTAAGAGCTACAAAAGGCTGCACCAGAATGGAATCGATTCATTCAGGAATCCTGCCTAATGGAATCTAGTAACATTACCGACAACGAACAATGGAGGGAACATCTGAACAGGATGAACAATTATAGACCAGCCAAATAGATACTGAGATACCACCCTAACCCGACCGAGAAAGCCTTTAACCTAACCCACCATGAGTTGATGATATTCATTCCTTTAAATCTAACCAAGTTAATGAAAACGTATTTGAAATCAATAATTTCAAAATGTTAATTGTTTATGATGTAAATCGTGACAAATTTATTTAGCTATAGCTATAAGAGCATATCAGCTCTTCAGATGGTTAGAATATTTAAAAAAATGTTTATAAACTGAAATCGTGTGAGTAATTGAATTTCGTATATTAAAAACTATTTCTGAAGTCCGGATGACATCTAACGTCTATTAATTTCAACTAAGTTGTCATTAACTTGGTTATAGTGAAACGAATTAACCACTTGACTATAATCTAAAATTAAGCGAGTTATTGGCGAAAAACTACATTAACGGAGCTAAAATCACCTAATATAAGGTAAGACGACAGGGGATTTTAGAGATATTTTAGAGGTCTGCCTAGGACACTCAAATTGATACGCCTGTAAAATTTCAGCCTGCCCGGATTTTTGCAAATTCGAACGATTTTCGTACGTAGGAAATCTTTTTCATAGGAAATTGGAAACTTTTGAAAAAACTATTTTATGCTCTTCAATTTAGAGGTTTGTTGATAATTTTCCCTAATACTGAAATTCAGCGAGTTATAGACGAACACCACATCACGTTGGAGAAACTAAAATTACCAATTTTACAAGGAATTTAAGGAGGTTTATTCGAACACTCAAATACACATGTTGATTAAATTTGCCTTGACCGGATGCTCGAGGCATTTTTTCGGCTTTGTTACCTAGATTGTTAGAAGCTTTATAAAATTCGTGAATTTCAACCAATAAACCCGGGTTCATTGATATTACGAACATTATTATATTCAGTGTAAAGGTGGTCGTACTTTAACAAAAATAATCACAGCAATTTGTAGAATGATATAACATAACCAAAACTGTGCCCGGATGCCTTGCATTAACTGCACCGGTAGTTAAGATTCAGGTCAACAACAGTCAAGGACTTTCAAATTTTTTATTTCCAACATTCTGAAATTTGGTACTCAATTTCCCGAAGGCCGATATTATTACAATTTTTGGCTGTACATAACAACGGAACTTGCTCGGAGGTAATTGGAAATGCAATTTTTTTTGTATACAAAATGAAGGTAGCCTAAAAGTGAAAATTGTCTGCATCTTTTGTTGGGCGACAATGACTAATTGCAAAATAGCAAAATTTCTAATTAAAAATAGTTAATTTCATACTTATAGTGTTCATTTAACAGCTTATACTTTTATTGGTACCTTCTAGGAAATGCTTTATTAATTATAGTTTAAAATTCCCTTAAGCAGAACAGAAGCAACAAAAATGTATTGTGTACAGTTTCTAATGTATTATTAATTAAATGTTAATTAACACATAAAAAGCTAACCTCGATACATAGGTAGTTGTCAATTAATATGAACCAAAAAATATATACAATAGACGCATAAATTTGTTTCGTCGGATCTAGTAATTAACGATACTTCTTTAAGAATCATGATGGCAATATGTCACATCTAATATCTTGTTCGGAACATCCTCAATATTTAATTAATGAAGTCGCTTAATTAAAAACGAGATTTTATTTTAGAATTTATTGCTACACTACGAAGATCTATTTACGTACATTATAGGGTAAAAGTATGCAATAAATTGTTGCAAAGAACCTTACCTAGATTCCTGAAGGTATTTCTTAACACAATACTAACTTATAATTGTTGACTCATTAAAATGTTTTACCGTATAATCGATCTAAATTTATAAAGCCTTCCACATTCAAAATTGATTAAGAAACTGGTGCAATTAAAAATTACCCTAAAGTAATTTTCAGTTGACCTTCATAAACTGCTAAATGATTAATTGTAGCTTATAAAAAAACTGTTTGCTAAAATTTTGCATTGAATTCTTTTGAATGGTTAATTATAACGTATAGAAGCTGCGAAGTTTCTAATTAATTTTAGGCAATTATCTTGCTTAATCATTGCTAAAAATTAGACAAATTATTATCATATCACTAAATACAAAGGACGCGCATTTCTCCGCTTCAGCATATACAAATTACTTAAACAAATAGACTGCTACAAAAATGGTTGATAGGAAATTCTAAAAGGAAACACCGTTAATGGTCTTCTTTAACTGTTGGTTTCTTTACATTTCATTTTTAAAACTTTTCAATGTTTTTATACTCAAATTGCAATAAATTGTAATTAACGTTTTAAAATTAATCGTTAATTGTAGTTGTAATCGAGCATAAACCAGCGGGTCGTAGAGGGTGACCTTATGAAATTCTAACTTCTATCGTATGTATAGTAAAAGAGGCGACTGCGTTTTTATGACTTTTACCTATTAGTAGTATTATCGATTAATATTAACGTTTATTAAATATCAAAGCTTGCTGCGATTAGCTACCACACTTAAATAAAATTCAGCCATTTAGATTCTCAAACCATCATAATTAATTTTTCTTACCACACTGTTTATAAATTATTAGCATTCATTAAAGTAATATACCAACTTTCTCATCATTATCATTCTATGTTAAATATTTTTTATCAACTCAAAGATTTTAAATTAACAGTTAAAGTTAAATTAAAATTGTTTTGTAATAATTTTTTTATTATTTTGTTAATTTATTTTAAAGATTAATTTTAGCTACAACCACGAAATTTAATGGTTTTTCTCGCTTAGAAAAACTGGAGCCAGGATGGTGTGCTCATGTAACAATCTATCATGTTAATAAAATTTATAGTAACAATAATTGCTTATATCGAAAAAAATTTAATATCATTTTAAATACCAGTTTGGGCTATATAAAGGATTCGCAATTAATACCTAGCAAAAGTGAAATTCCAACTAAAATATTATTATGGTCGAACAAGTTTTTTTTTAGGGCACGAGGATAGGTAAAACAGTCGAAACTGTTCTTCTTTTCCCAAAATTATAAAAGTAAGAATTTGATTTTATTATACGGAACGTGATTAATTATTTACCCATTTACATTTTATTCCAAACCGAACAAAAGCTTTTGTTTCATTCATAAATGTATTGTCACGAATTTTTCCTTCGAGTTATATATTATTATTTATATAAATTTGTTTGATAAGGATTTAAAAAGTAACAAGCGGAATTATAAAATTGGGTCGTTTATAATTTAGTTAACTGCATATCGATTATTGTATTATTTAAATTGTAGGTATGGAATTTTTTTCAAATAATTTGATACAGTTCAAGTTCGTGACTTTAAGAAAATATAAATCTTGCTTATGATGGGTGTTTGCTAATGTATGTAGTAGAGCTATAAAACTATTTTTATGTTTATCGTGAAAACGAAAGGAGATTTAGCTCAAATCTTGCAAAAGTTAAACAATAAGATTATGCAGCAAACCGACTGTGTTGCGAGAAAACTATGTCTCTTCAGCTGAAATTGGCATCACGTAACAGCCGTAATAAGAAATCTGATAAGAAAATGTAATATTTTCATATGCCCCTAACAAGAAATTCCATATATACGGAAGTAACTCCGTCGTGCTAAAGTAAAATAGGCGGAGTAGATCAATTTATGATGACCTCGACCTAAAGCATCACCTGAGCTGTCGAGTTTGAATTGCTGAGAAAAGGTGAGAGTAAGACTTTTCCGTCAAGTTAATACTTTTTCTTATTTATAGCTTGCTCTCAGTGGTAGACAAATTTGCATGCACAATTTAATGTCAATTCTTATTTTTCATTAGGTTTATTGAAACGGAATGACGATGAAGTTAAGCCAAAAGAAAGATTCCGTCTGTTAGCTCCAGGTCACCTTATAAATTATTAAACTGTTTTCACGATGGTATAAAAATTGAATATTTCGTGGTTAGCAGTTCACGTTAAACTGTAGGTCTTACTTCTTTAAAATCTTTTTATATCTTGACTATCCTATAAATGAAAAGTTCTGATCATTTTTATATTAGGGGTTCACCGGTAACGAGAAATCAAGTGTATACCTCATTGTTTAGTATACTACTGAGAAAGTAAACCCCAGCTGTGATTTTATTATATGGCGAAACATCGGCTATCATAAATCAATGCATTGAATGTTTCTATGTCACGGGCAGCACTCTGTGAGCTAGAGGTTCTAGCGGTAGTTACAAAAAAATGTTTAAGGACTTGTGCAACATACAAAGGATAAGAGACAAGGACATAAGTGGAAAGTTCCTGAAATCAGACCTAGACCGTGTAATTGTTTTTATTCGCTGCAGTATTATCCAACTATAATTGGAGGAATCTGAACTTCATCAGGTTTTTTGAATTAGAGCAAACTGCACTTCATCCGGTTATCATTACGAAACCTGTAATGTCTTCCTCTCTGTTTTGTAACTGTAATAGATTAATATCTCCATAAATATGAAAACCCCTCGAGCTATTTTGAAGCTAGAGAAACCCGAAAATGCAATATGGTGATCAAGTTCTGTAAACACAAGCAGAAGAGAAACAACTCTGGAGAGGATAAACGTCTGCAATTTATTTTAGACGTTGTTTAATGTGTTTAAATAATTGGCAAGTGTCCACTATCGTTCAACAGCAGAAACGTGAGTATGTGTTTTAATGAATATTAAAAGGTAATTAAAACACTGAAAGTGGTATTTCACACCTTAAACCATAAAATTATAGAATAATTTTGTGTAATCTTTTGTAATGTAGTTTTAAATGAAAAATGAACTACCACGAGTTTTGCCATGAATATGTTAATATTCAAAAATTTAAAGCAATGCATTCCCGCTATGTAATTACATTTTCAAAAAAGTTTCTTGTAAAATATGTAAATTAAAAAAGAAAGAAAATTAATTGTAATTAAACGTTAATTATAGAGTTCTGTAGTTTCATACAAAAATTAAATTGTGTTTGCTTTAATAATTATAAGTCGCTAAGCTTTTACGTTTAATTGCTTAATTATTCTGACCCAATACGTTAGACAACTGATAAGAGATTTGCTGTTAACCGTAGCATCTTGAAAGAGAAATTTTAATTATTATTATTAAGATTAACTTAGTTTAAGCCACGATTTACATGATTTCAGTAACAAATAGCATCTAGTCAAACGATTCGTTTCCTGATGCAACAGTAGGAAATAATAGAGGTCTACGTAGCGAGTCTTGCGAAACATCACTTAGTGATTTTTGCAAGAATATCCAACAATGGCATCGAAAAATAAATAATGAACTGCATTAAGGATCTAAGGTAATGGTTTCTCACAGCTTGACTTAATTATTTTTCTAGTCTTGTATATTTTTCTAATTCCATATATGGGAAAACACAGCGATTGGTTGCACACATACTTTTTTATTGAGGTAGTTAAATGAATGGTATACGTACACCTTGGTAACCAAAACGAATATTCTTCATTTTAAACGGGAAGATAACTAAAACCAAGATAAATTATACGCCCACTCTATTAGAACAATAAGGTTTACCGTCAACTTAAAATTTTTTCTACTACAATAAACATTCCTGAAGCACCGATGTAGTATATCAACATAATTCTTATAATGGGAGGCGAGTCTAGAATCTGCGCTATTGCAAAACCCTGTTAAATGGGGTCAACTGTGGAAATCAAACGTTAATGTAAATCGACAAAAAACACGCAGATCATGACCACCCACGCTTACATGAAACATAGGCAGGGAGTATGGAGCAATTTCTTTTAATGTCTTCTAATGTAACTAACTCTTTGTTTTATATTATTGCATGTACTTTAACTTAACGAGTTGAAATTAATAATGCTTGATTTGTTGTGATCATAAAAATTGTACAATTTACTTTATAGCACCAGTTTTTTACATGTTCACTATTCGATCAGATAAGAACTGAGGCATATTTTATTCGCCTCTTATTGGAATCGATTCCGATAAATTACAAGAAATCGTATTTTTTGACATGGCAAAATGTTTCTAGGTTATGTAACCTTTCATCAGCGAATATTGGTAATTTATGAGTTTCAATAAACTTTTCAATGTCAAATTACTAAATAATTTGAAATTAATAATCTATAAGCTATCATTAATATTAACGCTTCTCAGTTAACTGTTAATTTGCAAAATAACTTTGCTGGGTACCTGAAAAACATGAAAACCCATTATACCATTACAAATTATATATAATTATCGTTGGTCGATTTTTATATTTATAAAGCATTAACACCAAAATTTTTCTTTCTAAATATTTGTTTGCCGTTAATTTGGCAATAACCAATTTAATCAGATAAAAAGAAAGTTGTTAGTCGTTTAAAAAAGTTCAAACGTTTTCATCCATTCATCCATCGCAAGGGCTTTAAAATTCTTAATTTTTATGAGTTTTATATTGTTAGTATCCGAAATTCCTAACGGAATGTTTGTTTAAATTTAATTTCTATGTCAGCTGTGAGAATTGGATTATTTAACTGTTTCACTTTTAAAACAGAATTTAGAATAAAAAATTTTATTCGCTAGTCATATGTTTAACTGCTTGTTTACTAAAAACGCATAAAATTTTAAAAATATCCAAAGTAGCAGAAACGTATATTCGGGTTCGTCGGCTCCCTGGCGTTGGAGTCTCCATGTATTTTTAGCGGCACCGACTAATCTGTACTTTAAAACTTATTTAATTAATTTTTATAATAATTATCAACATGTAAATCAATTAATTATTCAATTTAATTAGTAATTAACATTAATTCAAATAAATTTTATAGTATCTACAAGAATCTATTTCATAAAAATTAATTAGTAGTAAAAAAGTTATAAATTTATAATGATGCGAGGGTTTGTTTAAATTTTTTATTTGAACAACTTGCTTGTCAATATTACACGTACTTAAGATTTATTTTAACATTTAAAATCAAGCTAGATAGTACTACGTAAGTAATAATTATACAAATATGCAGTACTTATATATGCGTTTACAGCTGTACGCTCATTTAAATAAATTAGAATCGTTTTATAGCAATTACTAATTATAAATCAAAACTGAAATTATATTACTGTTGACTTAAACTTAAAAACTGCGTGGAAAAGTTCTATTTTGACAAGTCACTTTTTTGAGTTTTCAGTTAATAATTAAGAAATTATATTTAATTAATTGGCCATAAATTATATATTCCGCTGCTTAGGAATGCAACGTCTGGAATAAATTCTCTGCGCTATTAAATAGAAAAACATTCTTGTTATATTTTTAGTTCTTATAACACCATAGGCCTTTTTTAGCTATGCGTAATGCATAAATTAATATCACATCTGTCAATCAAACTTCAGGACATGTTTTACCACTACACACTGTGTCTTGTACCAAATTCGCGGTTAAATCAGACTCATGAAGAATTTAAATAAATAAAGAAATTACAGGGTGTCCTATAAAATAAACTCTGTGTGGCCTTCGGGTATAAAATTTGTGGAATTACAAAATTTATTACCTCAACAAATACGTAATTATAGCTAAACAAAGCAAATCATACGCTGTTAATTTGTTTACCTTCTGTAATTATAGAAAAAAATTATTAAACTTTTTATTAAGTAACAAATAAATTTATTAACATTTTAATTATTAAGCACGTAACTTGTTGAGATCAATGTGGTTAAAAATTATTGGGGCTTAAGAGGAAATTTACAATTTTCGTGGCTTTTCAAGATGCTTCAACCGAAATTCAACTGTTTTATTTAACTTTGCGATGCATATTGATTAAATTTAACATAATTAGTTAAAAAAATTAGAAAGTTAATTAGTATGACTTATTTAAATTTCATTTTTATAAAAAGAAACCGTGCATAAATTTTTATAGCTTGTAAATAATTAGAATATTCTAGTATAGTTGTATTATAATAATTATAAATTCAGTTAATTCTCCTAGTTAATTGCACTTGACAATTTAGCAATTATTCAACTATTATCTAAGAAATTAAATCGTTTAGTAGTTTATTGAGAATTCAAGTTTTAATGAATAAAACCGCAATCAAACAAGTTTATTGAATAAAAACGTAACGATTATGGATTAGATAATACATAAATAATTAAATTGGTTTGCAGCGCAGCTACAATTGGTTAAAAAAGCATTTGTGTCTCAAGACACGATCTCAATAATTACACATTAATTACGCAATGAATGATCTACTAATTAATTATGAGAAAATTTAATAAAAGATATAATAATCCATACACCATGTAATTTTTCCGTTTCCTTTCCTTCCAGATGCGTCTTCATTGCAAAATTTGAGTTAACTCAACGTTCAATAATATTTAAATTGCAATTTATATGCATTATGCATTCAAAACTAATTTATCTAACTGTTAACTAACAAAAAATTTCAAGGTAAACGAGTTTGACTTGGGATTTATATGAGATAAATTCTGGAACAAGTGCTTGGGCTCAATCAAGTTTTTTTTCAACAATATACGAACGTACGTATTAGTTAATTCATGGACCATGTCTAAGCCCGCACTCGCAACACACAGAAAAAATTGTTTATGCAAAATTTTTATATTTTAACAATTAATTGTATGCTTTAAGACAAGTCGTTAATTATCAAAACTACCTGGTGAGGTACGTCATACGATTGACCCACATTATTAACCAATACTGTATGGGTTCTTAAATGAGTAGGGATTCTTGTTTTCTCATTGCATAATTAGCACTTTTTTTTATCAATTCAATTAATTTATACTTTATATCACTGATTATTACATTAAATTAGGGAGCAAAAAAATAGTTTTTATTGGTGCAAATTGGTAAGAAATTCGAATTTTACACCTACATACCTCGACTACGACACGATCATATTAAGAGATGAATAACATTTTTTGTAGTTTTTCAATAATTACATTTTATAGATTCTATTAAGATTAATTAAAATTGCATGCCGTAAAACTTTCTTCTCGATCGTTTACGCTTTCTTAAGAATTATTTACCTCCATCAAAATTTAAAAATTATATTTAATTAACGTATTAAATATGTCACACCTTTGACCTATTATTATGTGGGAAAATGTTTAATTTTGCACGTTTATTTTATTTGCTGTATTTCGCATAAATTTTATTGTGCAAATAAAATTGACAAGTCTGTGGTTTAACCATATTCCATACAAGCTGCGGTACGATGAAAATGCTAGTTCGTGGTGAGTTTTCAAGCAATATAATAATTAACATTAATTACTATGCAATTTATTAATTAAAATGAGAAATTTGGTTGTACTGTAAATTATAAATTTTTTTTGCAAATATAATATAATATTTATTTTATTGATTTATTTTAGATTCACCTGAATTTTATGAGCGTTACTCAGACTTGTTAGTAGTAATGCTTAATTACAAATTCTGTTTTTTGTTCAACTTTCGAAGAAAATTCCGGATTTATTGAAATTTTCCTTCGGTTGTCTGATAGACGACGATATTTTGGCATCTCTATTCAGATAAGTCTGATTAATCGGTAACAAGTAGTCAAATTCTAAGTTAATTGAGCGGACGAATCAATTTATCCGAAAATAACAAATTAATTTTTATATAATCATAAAGGGAATAGGTATTTGTATGGTAGTTTAGAATCACTTTTCTACGACAGATGGACTTCATGGCGATGAATATCATTAAAGATATATCCAAATTTAGCTCTATGTTTTAGACGGAGTAGAATACGTGCATATAATATTACACAGCAGGTTTTTGAAAATTTTCTCCTACAACCCACTCAACTTCTTAATGCACTAAACTTTTACAGACTTAATTGAATGTAATGGACAGTGACCGCCTGCCCCTAATTCTAAAAATCATATAACGTGTAATTTTGTAAGGTATCAGTACTTACGTAATTAATAAAGTAATCTTATTGGATTTGTATACAATAGTTAATGGATCTAAGTGATCGTTTCGAATGTCATATAATTCTTCCAAGCCTCCATTACGACCTGCATTGTAGAAAATTCAATTATTGTTTATCGTAACTAAAATAACTATTAAATTCATGTAAAATATACGCCAAATTATTTAAAGAGAATAATAAAAATCCATATTTTGTTAACAATTCTTACATCAAATGGATTTTAAATTTTAGTTTAGTCGATTTTGGTCTTTAGAATTATAAGAATATAAGAATTAATTCAAGAAAGTACCAAGTTCCTTGAGCTTTAAGAAAATTATGTCGAAAAATAAAATTTATTTAATTATATAAAATAAAACTTATTGATTTTCCTTCGTATTTTCACTTTAAGGAAAGCAATTTTATTTGTAAACACATGAACTATTTTCTTAGAATTTAACTGCTTTAAGATTTTACGACAATTGTGAAGTTTAACATAGTACATCTTAAAAATAATTATTTACAAAGAAATAAACTAAAATATTGAAAAACAATTTTTAATGCACTGAAAAGCCATTGATATGAAAGGCGAAAATATGGAAAACATTTGAAAATTAATTTAAAATTCTTATTGTAATAATATGCTATTGATTTATTTGTACAGGGGAGAGTGGAGTAAATTAGAAAGTGGGGCAAATACAGAAATTTAAAATTAACTGCCTAAAATTTTGGTTAGAAGTTGGTAACCAAGTTAATGAAATTAATATTAGTCGGTTATTAAAATGATTTCTTGAAAATCATATTGGTTTTTATTATAAATATTGAAGTTAGTATTTGCATTTTTCTTATTAATACGTTCTGACTCTCTAAATTTTTACTAAAAAGCAGTGAATTTTGCACTTGCAACCCTATAATAAACAGTCGGTCGAATTTATTTGAAAGCATCTTTTATTTATTTTATGAAACTAGGCAATAAATATATAATTGGTATTCACATAGACCCTGCTAACTCCATAGTTTGCCAAGTGCCGTTTTTATTGCAGTTTGCAAAGTTTCAACTTTGAATACCGGTCTCAGACTACCGATCGAATTTCAATAAAATAAAGGCAAAAGTACAAAAACTTATTCAAAGTTTTTGAGTTCAAGGACATCGGTTTACGTGACAATTTCATTAATGTTTGTAGGTGAGATTCTATTGGGGTCTCAATCCTTCAAGAGATATTAGGAAAAATATATTTGGAAGAAATTATCCCCATTACTTAAAAAAATTATAATATTTATATAATAAAATGTGATGGGATATTAATAAACGTCACCTTATGAGATATTATGAATATCTTATATCTTTTGAATTAAAGTAAACTTTAAAAGTTGACCGTCTAACTCAACCATTAAAATCAAAATGATTTCTATTTAAAAGTTTTGTGAAACGTTTATTGCTACAATCTTCTGGTTAACTATCTAACTTTTAAAGTTTATTTTTATATTAATTTGAACAGTTAAAAATTTTATGATAATATATTTTACATCTCTTTTGTACAATTTTGGAGAAGTGAGATAAGATTTGTTAAAGCTCATATCTATACGTTGTTGATGGTGGTTATAAGTTATAAGCTAAAAAAGCATTAATAATTATATATGAAACACATAATTGAAAGAAAAAGGACAAATAAATTTACTGTATGTTTTATTTACTACTTTAGAGTAGTGACCAAAATTTTATCAAGATCAAGATTATCAAGGCATCGCTATCCGAGAAAGTTTAAAAGCAATTTACTTAAAACTAAAATTTCAGAGATGTCCTATTATAATTCTGAGGCGATGAAATGGTAATCAAGCTGTAGAACATCAAAAAATGTTTTATTGTACTGATTTACTTTTTTTGGCTATGCTGTTACGCTGAGGGGTATTCCATACCCCCAGACCCCGGTCACTATTTTTTCATTTCACATTGTTGATCTGAGTATTTAATTTAACAGTGAAGAGTATTAATATTTACAACTAAATACAAGAACTGACTGGTAACCAGGTCACGCAGGCCACTGCAGATTACAGAAACATATTTTCACCACCCACAGAACGGGGGTTGCATCATGCAAGTCTAAACTTTTGGGTTTATCCTAATGGTTATTCATTGCAGCTTCTTTGGAATTCAATTACTCTGGAAGTGAAAACAACTGTAAATTTATATTTTTCCTTTTTCTTCAAATTTTGTACCCACCGACTGAAAAATAAGTAGGTTGACACTTAAAAATATCAAAACTTTTTAAGAATTGAAGTTAATATTAATATAAACTGAAGTACTTAATTCAACAGTAAAATTTAGTTTTTTTATGAGAAATAAAAACATACTGAAAAACTTATGAAAAGGAAATACTATGTATATTGAGAGTTTCATTGTTTACTGCACTAGTTAATCTTTTATGATTATTTTAATTACAAAAATTAGTTCTGTATAAGGGATTGCTATTTGTATGCAGCAAACATGTAATTAATATAAAATGAACAGTGTTTCTTATGAGTATGTAGCAAGAATATTTTCCTATGCATATATTCCTACAGATCAAAAATTACTTCCATGTAATAAATATTTGTTCTAATTTAATAAAAAGTAATTCTATAGATCAAAACAATTATTTCTATATAACGTTTTCATTTTGCATAATATGAAAAGGATAATATTTTATACAGCATTCTCAATTTTTAATTCAAAATAGGCTAGTAAAAAGAAGATAGTAAACTATAGTCAAAAGTATATGAAATGAATTAAATTCTATTATGTTTATTTCGTCTGCTAATTTTTACTTTCCGAACCCCTAGGTAAGGAAAGTATTGTTATCAGTCAAAATTTGACCCCCCAATTTTTACTTTCCGAACCCCTAGGTAAGGAAAGTATTGTTATCAGTCAAAATTTGACCCCGCAATTTTTTGACAGATGTTCACGTTTTGAGGTCCCCTGAATCCATTTTTATCATTTTTGGAAGGATGTCTGTATGTATGTGTGTGTGTGTGTGTGTGTGTATGTACGTCTGTGAACACGATAGCGTCTAAACGTAGCAAGCAAATCATTCCAAATTTTGCATATAAGCTTTTTCCTGTCGTAGGACGAAGCCAGATGAAAATAATTTAAATCGTATAACGGGAAAGGGGGGTTTACCTGGAGCTATTATGACATTATGCGTCATAACTTCGAAACGAAATTAAATATGTAAAAATATTGATAACAAAAAATTAGCGCTATGGAATTTCCTACATTTTTTGTCCTACAAGTTTTTCTCTAAAATATACAGGGCGTTTCAAAAATTTTTGTATTTGTAAAAATTTTTTGTATTTGTAAATAAAATAGTAAACCGCATTCTACTAACGAAAATAAGATGAAAAGTTTCTAATAACATGGGTCCAAAAATGCTTCGTTTGCAAGATATAGGCATTCAAAAGTTTTTTTCTTCCTATTTTGGCAAAATATGAAATTTTTCATCGATTTATTGTTGAAATTATGTAACCATTTTATTTAAAAATATAATGTAAAAATTTGCGTCTGTTCGGAAAGTTATGCGATGGCCACATCAGATTTTTTGACAGATGTTCACGTTTTGAGGTCCCCTGAATCCATTTTTATCATTTTTGGAACGATGTCTGTATGTATGTGTGTGTGTGTGTGTGTATGTACGTCTGTGAACACGATAGCGTCTAAACGAAGCAAGCAAATCATTCCAAATTTTGCATATAAGCTTTTTCCTGTCGTAGGACGAAGCCAGATGAAAATAATTTAAATCGTGTAACGGGAAAGGGGGGTTTACCTGGAGCTATTATGACATTATGCGTCATAACTTCGAAACGAAATTAAATATGTAAAAATATTAATAACAAAAAATTAGCGCTATGGAATTTCCAACATTTTTTGTCCTACAAGTTTTTCTCTAAAATATACAGGGCGTTTCAAAAAATTTTGTATTTGTAAAAATTTTTTGTATTTGTAAATAATAGTAAACCGCATTCTACTAACGAAAATAAGATGAAAAGTTTCTAATAACATGGGTCCAAAAATGCTTCGTTTGCAAGATATAGGCATTCAAAAGTTTTTTTCTTCCTATTTTGGCAAAATATGAAATTTTTCATCGATTTACTGTTGAAATTATGTAACCATTTTATTTAAAAATATAATGTAAAAATTTGCGTCTGTTCGGAAAGTGATGCGATGGCCACATCAGATTTTTAATTTAATAATAATATCGTTAAGCTAATAATATAATGCGGATACCTATAATATATTGTATTTTTTAAGTTGTGAATGCAGCTATAATTCAACGTTAAGGCGAGCAAGTGTTTGACCTTAAATTTTCGTCAATTAGCCACAATTATTATGTAAATATAGAAGTTCTATACAAGTCGAAGATCAACAACTCAATTTTCTGTATCTCTAATATATTTTGGTCTTGAAAGTTTGTAATTTTATTTTAAGTAGTTTCATCTGCAATTGTGTTGGTGTTGTTCTATATGACTAAAACCCATTTTAAAAACTTTCTGAATATTATTTAAATTTATTGCAACTTATAGTCCCATGAAATTTTTGACAACTTATGCAAAAATTATTAATCAATTTAAGTTTTACCTATAAAGAAGTAGACAGGAAAAAAATGAACTGGATATAAAACTTTTTATTTTTATTTCACTGTTGCCTACTAGGAAAATACAAGTTGGAGCAATCTAGCCTATTTGGAAGAGACCTCATTTTGGAAAATACGCGAGGATCACCTTAAATCCATATTTGCTCAATGCTTCCATTAAAAGGATAAGTGGACAACATATTATCACTCCGTAGGCGCGTTATGAGTTAACGTTGTACGTGTGACATACCACATTAATGTCTTAACGTTTTATTTTGTACAACGATGTGACATGCAGCTAACGCTAATATTCGCTAATTTTTTCATATAATTTATTATGACTTGCCATACCTGTCTACATTTTACTATTCTATCGCAAAAACTCCTTTCTCCATATAGAAAACCATAAATCCATTACTGCTTGATTGTTCAATTTCTTTCTACGAATCTAAATTTCATCGTCGTTGTTAAGTTCTTTGTTTCATAAAAAAAGCCCATTGTTCTGATGCACCTTTTAGGCGTTAACGGTTTGATTGAACGGCGTGTAGCGGCGAGGATTCCTCATTCTCTAAGCAGCACAAATTGTAAATTTGATTCACCTTCAATTAGCGATTAATTTTCATACAAGATTTAATTTAATTCCTTTCAATTTTAATTATCATCTTATTTACTTATAAGATCATCGTGCAAATTTGCTACGCTTGGACGAGCATTTTACTTAATGCATTTTAATTATTTTAAATTAAATCGCTAGTCAATACGACACTTTTAATTTGTTTTCAACACTCTTAACATTTATAAGCCAAAGCAGCACGAGAATTTTATTTAAATAATTTTTTTTAATGTATGCCGAACCGACACGTTTATAAATAATCGACGATTAATTTTACAGCTACTGTCTGCTCTGATAAACAAAACTAAAAACTTAACATTAAATTACGAATTTTATTCAATATGGAAAATTACTTAATAAAATTTACATTTTGAATATAATACGGATGCTCAAAATAACATTAATTTATAATTCTAATAATTTAGCAATTTTCTTGCTAATGAGGCGGCGCAAAATTATTGAACATTAATCTTAGGTTGGAATGTAGAAATACGAAATTTTTACAAAATTAAATTAAACAAGATTATTTAATCATCGAAGAGGTTTTAATTGAACTCATGTTAGATTTCATAATAGCGTTAAGTAAAGTTAAAGTCGAAATACAAAGGAGGAAAGTTATACTCAATTATTGGACATTTTTTATTCTCGAAAACCTTCAGCTATATTAAGTCGACCTAGGAAATTATTTAGCCGTCCTTTAATTGTGCTCCAATTATAATTTAAAAACTATAATTACTTAAATAATTTACTCTAAGTTACTCTAATTATCGTGAATAAAATCTTGAAATTAGTGTCAATTTTTAAGTAACATAGAAGGCGATTTTTTTAAATTAATTAAAGTCATTTAATCTTACTTAAATTATTAAGCCCACAACATAATTTTAGGATATGAAGTCGTTTGTAAAAAATGTACTTAGTATGACTGTTAAGTTTTCTAATGGAAGAATTGATTAGTTGTCATAAAATCCGTTATTTCAATGACATGAAAAAATAAAAAATTACATGAAACGCTGTCCGATAAAGTTGCAATTTGAAAGGACAAACGTAAAATGAATCAGCAATGAACCGATGTTTATTTATTGTTACCACAAGAACTAGTAAAGTAAAAAATTAATCAATACAAACAGCGTTATGATTAAATTGAATAGAATAGACATAAGAGCAGACATGATTTGGAATTTTTCAGGAACGCAAGTGCAAATATATAAAATAAATTATACACAACATGAAATTTTGGTCTATTATATAAATTAGGAAAGCGAAATTATGCAAAATACTAGGAGGTTAGTTTATAATTTATAAATTATAATAAAGATGTAGGTTGTTAAGAATTTTGCCTTAGGATAAAGTGTGCTATTGTGTTGAGACCGTAGCATGCATTTTCTAAAAATTTCTAAGCTTAATTTTACGGTAATTTATTTGTGATGATTTTTTCGAGATATTGCCAATTCGGAAAAATGTTAAAAGTAGCAAAATTGGTTTAAGTGTTTCTGAAAAAATCTCAAGTACGTAACCGTGCTACACAAAGTTGTGATGTTTACCGCTATTATCAGACGGTTTCACCTGTTCCAGTCGCACCAATATTTGCGGAAATATAATGTAACTTATAATTAGCTTTTACACGCAAACCTTATAGTGTAATATTTATTGTATGCGACTGATGCAGAAAAACTTGAAATTGATTTCTAAACAGCGTTAGTGAAATTTGGTAGCGTTAGGACTAACACGCACACATTTAATAACCGTTAGCGTGAAAATAGACGATTTCTTACACTTAATAAGACGATGTTGTTGCGGGCAAGTAATTAAATATTACAGAACATTAGAAAATGCTGAAAAGCTACGAGGGACGTTTTAAACGACCATACTGAACGTTGAATTAGCAGTGTGCGTGAGAGAGTTCCATTTAACTTGAAAGTAAGAAAACTTTATAGCGCTTAAGATTGGAATACGAGAAAATATTGCAGATTTTAAGAAATTACACAATAGTTTTTATTTAAATATTTTATTACAAATAAATAAATTTCCTAGATAGTACGTGATTGCTAATGTCTTTGGTATCGACTAATTTGATAGTGTTCACATTTTTGCACTCAAGCCGTAACTTTTCTTGGTATTTGAGTGTGAGTGTGGCGTCATAGAGACGGTGGAAAGCGTCTGTTTCTCTTCTAATTCTACCTACAGACAACTTGATGTGCTGGATAGAGAGTGAAAATATCAAAACTGGTTCCTTGAATTCGAGTTTACTATTTTGTCAGATTTTTCTATGACATGGTTCAAATTCCACGTTAAGCAACTGTTCGAAAGAATTATTCGTTATATTTTGTTATTAGATTTTGTTCGTATCAAGATCTGGTATTTGTCTAAATTTTTTCTTCTTTAATTTTCTGGTTTTCCAGGGTTTTTGATACATAATAATAATTTTATTGAACTTTGCAGAAATTTTAATGAAACGGCGTACAAACTTATTTCCAAAAATAAAATATTAGTATTATGTGCAACTTATGAAGAATTACTATATCTACAAATTTACATTTTCTTTGAAAAATAAGGAAAATATCACCGTAATGGGATCTTAGCTATATTTTTAAACCAAAGATGAAGAGGTTCTCTATATTATCTAAATTTTCTGTAATAAAAATCTTGTAATAAAAAAGCAGTCTTCTACAGAAATTCTCTATTAGTTTTAGCTGCTTATTGGTTATAGGCTATAATTAATAAAGAATTTCTGCAGAACAGTGGCAGGTTAGGGCCGGCCTGCCCAAAAACTATGGACATAAATACTATTTTTTATATAATATTATAATTAATATTAAACAAAATTTATATTGTTGTTACTCTTCGAGTGTTTTAATTTTAAAATTTTCCGAATTTGCCTTTGTAAATCTTTCTTTCAACGACGGCTATGATGTAACATAATTCTAGGGTAATTTAAAATCAAAGCAAGTAGATAAATTTAGGATCTTCAAAAAGGATTCAATGATAAACTTTAAAAAATATACAGCTTTGGTGCTAGAATCATTCAATCAGAAGCTCAGAGGGCAGCCTCTGAGGGTTTGGACAGAAATTTTAGTTGACATTTTTGTTTAAGAATGCGGCTTCTATTAACACCTTCAAGTGTTGTATTGGCCAGTGGGAGAGCTTGCATATTACTTTAAAAATACCCCTACCCCTAGTGCAATTTTTATCTATGTTTATAATAAGCTGCTAGCCTACCAATATTTTACCCCACCAAGCCGCCGCTGCTGCAGAAGAATATTTTTTATTACATGACTAATAATTTATTTATTGTTATACATAGATATTGCTAGCTTTATTTCGTATTTACTTATTTAAAACAATCGATGGATTCGTGGCTTATGTAACAAATATAGAAAATAATCATATCTGTTTTTTAGCACAGGTAATCTACGAAATGCACAACACCTTTCTCATATTATGATATTTTAGACGATTACATTAAAAATTACAAGAAGACCTGATTAAATATTACTTGAAAATTGTTTTACCGGGGTTTAGGGTAGTAATAATAAGATAGAAGGTTTTCCTATTGGTTGGCGGGAAGGTTGATTTTTGTGTTTAAACAGGAGGGTAAGTTATTTATTAAAATATTTTTTTAAGGAGAATTTTTAGTGAAGCTGAGGTTTTCTGATCCTGACCTTAACAATTCACCTTTGTTACACATCTTCCGTGAATATTTAATTCTTCTCTCTTCGACCACATAAATTTAAACCCCGCCCAGCAAATAGAAAAACTTCCGTTTTCCTAAACGTTTTTAATAAATAACTTACCCTCCTCTTTTAAATATCAAAATTAGCCTTCACCCAGCCAATAGAAAAGCCTTTCATTTCCTATTATCCTAAACCCTGGTAAATACTTTCCATAAACCAATATTAATTTCCAGTAATATTTAATCAGGTCTTTTCGTAAATTTCAGTTTAATCGTCTGAAGATGTCACAGTGTGACAAAAACGTTTGGAAATCATATCTTGCAGTGTAGTTTATTTGAGAAAATTTATCCATTTTAGTTCTAAGAAGTAAATGAGCTAAAAAATACAGATCTTTTGATCATGTAGGCGTACATCACAATAAAAGTCAAATTTATTATTCCATATAATATATTATAATAAAACTAATACAATTTTTTAGAAATTATTTCATAAGCTTTCAGCAATTTATTGGTTATTGCCTTTTTCAGACGTTTTTAATTTGTAATTTTAATATAATTTGCATTGCTTTTATTCAGGCTATTATTCTTTTTTTGCTATTTTCTAACTTTCACTACTATTTTAAACCATTCTTGCTATGTTTTTTATTTCCTTTCTTACCGTTATATTTTTTTTATATTAATTTTGGATTTTTGTTATATTTATTTTCTAACAAATTGTTGTTCTAATTTTTCATTTTTATTTGTTTAATTCATAATTTTTCGTTCATTCTGGATTTTATTAATTTTTTGATTTTGGCTAAAAAATATGCATGCTTTTGTACTTTAATTTATAATCAAAATTTAATTATTTTAACATAAATAGTAGTTTAAATTTAGAATTTTTGAAAAAGAAGTACCGAAATTTAATAATTATTATTGTTGACCGCGTTTTAAAGAAATTATTTAAAAAATATTTTGAAGTTTAGCTGATTATGAGATCGTATAATCTACCGAACGAGAAATCTACAAGCAACCTCGTTGAACCAATAATTATTTCAGAACCGCATCTAAAATTATTATGAACTGAAAAAGAAACAAATAATTAATGGAATCTACAAATTTCAAGACGTTTTCACCTTAAATGCGAGTATTCAACCGTGATATTTGTATGGTCAGATGTATATTCGCACAAATGAAAAATACTAAAACCTACCACTTTTTCGATTTATAATAGCACCAATACTTTGTTATTGAATCAATACACCCATGGTCCTTGATTTTATAGACTATAAGAAAACTTTCAACTGTGTACCCTGGGACGAAGATATAGAGGGCAATAAATGAAATGGGTGTTCTAGATCATCTGGTAGCAATTATACAAAGTTTATATATGATCAATGAGGCAATTGTAAGACTAGGCTATTTAATGCGTATGCTAAATACATCCTGAGAAGGGCTCTGGGTGAATATGAAGGGGGTGTGTCGATCGGTGGAAGATGAATTACGAATCTAAGATACGCGGATTAATTCGCTGAGATACTACAATTGATTATTAAAAAAAGTAAAGCCTTGGACTTAGTAATGGAGAAAATCAAACTGATGGTTATAAGATAGAGGTGGCATCCTATCAATGTCCTAACAATATCTTAAAATCATCTGTACCTGGGTTCATTGATCACCGGTGACGGAGGGTCGGAAAGAGAAATCAGAAGACGTCTTGCAATGGTACGTGGAGCTATGACTAAATTAAAAAAAGTGTGGATAGCCAAGCAAATCACCACGAATGTTTAATTTTCTCAATTTTCCTCTATGGCGTCGAGCCATGGACCAGCAAAATGTTAGAATCCTGAAATATTTTGGACATGTGATGCGTAGAAATGGGTCAAACCTGGAAAAGTTGGTGGATCCATCAAATAAAAAATATAACAAAACGAACCCTACAGGCAACAATAAGAGATGCAGAAGACTGCCAAGAATGGAAGAGCGTAGTGAGCAGCTGCGAATGAGCCGTTGGGATCACGATTCCATGAGGATACGAGTAGAGAGAGGGAATTAAAACCAGTTTATATTTGGTTTTAGAAATTATTATTTCATAGTATAAAAAATTTATATTTCAAATCATTTGTTAATTTTTTAGTTTAACATATCCTAGATGCAGATTTCTCGCCTATTTATTATGTAGATTAAATGATTGTATTCTCACCTAAATTTTAAAAGATTTTTTAAATAGTTTCATTGTTATATTTACTACATAATATGCCATATTATTAAAAAAAAGTTTTCCCTTTTGTAACCATTTATTAGGTAAAATCAGTAAAAATACAAATATTTTATGGTTGATAATAAATTTCCCTATGCATGAAACACAAACCAATTGATTAAAATTAAGAATACTCATTTAATTAGGTAGGCAGTTTGCTGAATCAATATTAAATCAAAATTTAGCAATTCAATTTAATCCATGAATTCGTGGTTTACGTAGTGAAAATTTATAGTAACCATAATATTTGCATTTTAAAATTTTAGAATTAAATTTTGTACGTTTTGGTTTTTAAAAGTGTTTACTACATTTTTTGGTTATTCCAAATACGGATATGGTTAATTAACTTTTTTCTGTTTTAGATAAAAGCAGCAAGTGACAAGATTTGAAACGATTAGATATATTATGGAAATTTGTAATAAAATAACCAAGTATCTGAAAAAACACAGCCACAAGATTCCAAACCTGATAATAACTTAATTAATAATTCAGTAATGTGAAGTTAAAATCTGATATTTCGACCAAATGTACCGATACTATACAAAACTATAGATTAATGAAGATTTAATTAGATTTAAAAATCAATTAGAGTTAAAAAATTTTGGATTTCCTTAACATTCAAAATTCTAAAATCATTTCATATTAAAATAAATTTATTAATCCGCCCGGACTTGAACCGGGTACCTCAGTATTACAGTTAACGAACTTAGTTTAACACAGTATTTTAAATACCGTTTGAAGTATCGTTTAATTTGGATTATCAATATCCACCCTGTGTTGCAATATTAAATTCTTAGTATTTATTGTTGTAAGCATTTAATGATCTCATAAATATGTTACGATTGTGGTATTTTGAATTATTTAACTATATTTAGTTATATGCAAAACTTTCACCTCGCAAACCACTATTTGTATCCAAGTAACTTGGTGGTACCTATTTATGTTTGTGACTAATAAACGGATTAATTTTTGGATTGACTGATACCGGTTTGACGTTTAAAAAGAAAAGTTTTTGACTTGGAAAATATTTCCAACTAAATTCCTTTAATTCTTTTTATCTTAACGTGTTAAAATCGAGAAGGTAATTAAGTAACGGATGAGTTTTTAAATATGGGAACAGTTTACAGATTAAAAGATTAAAAAGATGATTGCTCCGATAAAATTCAAGTGTGCGCCTGTTTGCCTACCAATTTCCTAAAGTTGTAGACAAACATGAAAACAAGTTAATTTTATAGGACCATTTAACTTTTAACCTCATTGGTTTCGAATCGGAATGTTAATAAGTCTGATTTCCTAGTTACCTTTTTTTATTTAAATTCGATAATTGTGTTTCATGCAGTTTGCCCGAGACGGTAATTTTGAAAAGAATAGTTTAAATTACAACCCACACCTTTTTTGACACTCAAAAGTAGTATGTAGTGGTTACAATATCATTTACGAACGATGTGGTTAGAGAAAGTGCAGATGTTAGAAAATGAAGTTGTTAAATAAATAGAACACTACTACTCGACCGACGTGCAAAACTAATAAAGAAAAATTGCAATGATCTATTACCATTTTTTTTAAGTACCGTAAAATACCAAATTTGGAGATTCCATTTCCTACTTTTGCGATGTTAAGACATAATCTTCCGCGATAAAATTTTAAAAATTATAGGTTTACTCCCAAATTTTCGATGAACATAAATCATAATTAAGTGTTAGATAACCCATACAAAATTAGCAAATATTTAATTGGTTTTAACCGATTAAAAAATTGTGCAATAAACCAATTTCAAAAATTTCTTATGCATTTCTGACGCACGAGTTAACCATGCTATAAATCAATACATTTTCTATTGTTTTATTTCTTATTGAAAAAAAGAAACATGAAATAGACATTGAATCAGCATAATGCTTCACGTTACCATTTTCTTCAAAGTTCCCGATGACCTGTTCGTTAAATCGAGATAAGTCGGTGTATTCAAGAGAAAATACTTTTCAAATCTATCAATCTTGTCTGTCTTCAGAACTTATTATAAACTATCAGACATTTATCACTTGCAAAGGTGAATTCCGTATGGTCAGTTGGTCACATCTTATAAAAAAACATAGAAAGAGAATCACGGAGTATAAATCGTGACTTATGCACAATTCCAATATTACAAGTTCATATTTCATATGCACTAGCGTGATAATTATAAGTTCCTAAAAGTAATAATTCAGTTACCATCGCAAAATATCAGTCAATAGAGTAGGTTATGTTGTATTTACAACTTTTTAATTAGACCAATTTCCCTTGCAATCTTTGTGCTTCTATAAATCATTTTATCTGCTTCTATTAGGCACCTGTGGCGATCCTCAATGTCTATAATCAAGAGGCTCGTCCAAGAAGTAAATATTTTTATGGATTTAAAATTGCAAGTGCAGTTGCCCAGTGGCACAATTAAGACCTACTTCGTTAAAAATTTCTATTGATTATCTAAAATTTATACCTACGTTTCAGATTCTTCTCTAATCGATCATATTGATTTTTAACAATGGAGCTATAACTTTTACAAGCTTTTACCAACGTGTCTCTCTAGTCATGAGTTTAATATGTAAACAATAGACGGCGACACCTCACCATCCCTTACCGGGTTTTATGCCCATCAATATAACAATAATTCCTTTTCTGCTTTCCTATATAAATGGAACACAATGCTGTGGCAACGTAAAGCAATTAAAAATTTTTTTTTTCAGAAAATAGAAGTCATAATGAATGTAAATGGCTACTGACTTATGTAATAAGGTAAAATATACCTAAAGAGGTGAATTCCAACATAACAAGTTAAAGTTAATAAAATGAAGGCGTACTGAGAGATATATTTAGTAACCTATAAAACAGGTGCAGCAAGTATTTATAAGATCAGAATTCCTTATCTCTTCTTAGATATAATGCATGTTGAGAGCAATGGAGCTTTGTGAAGGCAGTTCCTAGTACAAAAACCGAGATAAT
This sequence comes from Podabrus alpinus, assembly GCA_932274525.1. Taxonomy (NCBI): domain Eukaryota; kingdom Metazoa; phylum Arthropoda; class Insecta; order Coleoptera; family Cantharidae; genus Podabrus; species Podabrus alpinus. The sequence continues at coordinate 6,853,658 of OW026451.1, forward strand.
CTGAAAAGATTTCAAATAGTTGCAGTTACAATTAAAATAACAATTTTTTTCAGTAAATCAGAGCCTTTTAATTTATTATATTATAAACAACATACATAGCTTTCTCTGCCACAGTACGAGCATCGTTTAATTACTAAATTCCAATTTTAATATAATAAAGTCATATTAATTTATTAAAAGTTGATAATCATGCCACAGATTAAAATTGTAATTTTAAAGTTAAACTGGGTTAGTTATGACAGTAGCATCAACTTGTTGCATGAAATCCTGATTATTTATTTCTTTATGTGAATGCGGAATTCACCTTAAAAGTTGGCTGTTTGCAGATAAGGTGAATAAATGCATATAAAATTTTAATTAAGCAACATAACCTTATTTGTAAGTTTTTTTTTTATATGAAGTTTTGATTATATTTTCAAAAATATTCGGTTTTAAAATATCTGGAGAATTTAAGCATGAATAATTAATAATAGGTTGACACGAATTAAATTCACTATCACTTTATTTCCTAAAAGAGCAGCCTGATTTGGATTTTTGGCTTTCCTTTCCAATACTTACATTTTCACTCCATTACACGAAAATTAGTCAAAGAAAAATCGCCAAATTTTGGCAATGAATTCTAGTCAGGTAGAATTAAACCTGGTTTTTGCTTTTTGATGAACAAATGGATGAAATAGTTAAGACACTTGAAGCAGCCGCCAGAACTATTTAAGCTGCTCATAAATATAATTATTTTTAATTAGCTAATTATACCTATAAGTTTGCAAGTTTTATAATTAATTTAGTAAATTTAGATTTAAGAAGCTCAGCAAATTAATTATTTTATATCATTTGAAAATAAGTATACTTGTTAATATGGATAAAAAATTTTAATTTCAGATTCTATTTGCATCTTATACAAATAAATTTGTAATTTACCATGCTACTGTAATAATAAAATTAAATTAAATAGAAAGATTTTCAATAACGTTAATAATTTATTTATATGTCTATGTAAAATAATAATTAAATTAAGCGTTACTTCTAGTCGACGATTTTAACGATTATGTACTATGTACAATATGGCATGGTATTTCATGGTATTATAAGTTAAAAGAAATTTAAATTAAGTGTAACATTGAACACTAATATAATGATTTTGAACACAATTTTATGGACGTGTTTGCATACGGAATGTTTCTATCTCCAGTTTTCTTTGGTTTTTCCACATTTTACACTACTTTACTTGAATAGAAAGTTATATCGAATTGTATGTTCCTAATATATTATTTTATGTGCAAAAGTACTAATTTTATATCTATAATATTTTACTGTTTTTCTTTCTAATTTATATTCCCTATCTGGGGAACGAAGAAGTCTAAGAAGGTATAATTTCCTTAAGCAATTTTCTAAAAAAACCACAAAATGGATAGAATTTTGTGTACGTCCTGTTGTTTGGATAAGAATAATTTAGCATCACGTTTACATCCGTGGTGCACCACAGATTTTGGGTTACTAATGCATTCCTCGTTCAGACGGAACAGAATTTCAAGTGCAGACACGGACCATGACTTCTGCTTAGCCTTCTGTATCACTTCACGACTAAGTTCAAATCTTTTTGCATCTACTTGAATGACTACATAGACAACGTGGAAAATTTCTTGCATTTAGGTAATTTATTATAATTTTCTTTACATTAGAAGTTATTTTAAATTTATTACATTAAGTACAGTTATGAAAATTTTCCTTTACTTGGTGCTTATTCAATTTAAATTTAGTTAACGAGGTAATTTTAACTGCCGTATATTTGAATTACTAATTACAATTTTTAAATAATTTTAATGTAAAGTGCAATAAATTTTGCAAAATTGTAATTTATGCCGGTTGAGTCGATTCAATTAACTGAAATAATTATTTTTATGCAGTTATATTAATAGACAATGTTCACTGTTAACCGCAAAGCTTACATATTAAGCTACTAATATCACGGAATTTTATCTTGTTAATGTCTGCATAGCATGTAGTGTGAATTGCTTATGAATTTAATTATATATTTTCTTTGAAATTGCTAGTAACAAGGTTTCCCTGTTAATTCGCGGTTTATGGTACTTATTTCTAATTAGCATAACACATAGTTTATCAAAATTAAACACACGCTCTTGTAGTATATCACAAGACTAAAATTTAAAAAAATTTAAATGAGAAGGTAGTGCTACTTACGTTCAATTTAGATTCAGCTATGTTGAATCAGCCCATGGCAATGGCAATCTGAAAAACAAAAAATTTAATTTTTCTATTAGACATGGTACATTTTTCAAGTTATGCTAACTCTGTTTTAATAATATTGCATTTTTAGAAACTGCAATAAACAATTTTTGTAATTTGTCACACTGTTTTGTGAAAGCGACCGTCGACTAATAATACAAATTTGTCGACACTTACAATACCATTTTTTTCTTTCAAAATTTAATTTAATTTTTAATCTCAAATTCAAATAAAATTTGATAACCTAAATAATACAACACGGTTGATATTGAAAGCTGTAAGAGAAAGTTTCAAAGTTTGATTTTAATATTTTTTGCCAAGTTTTTTAATCTCACTTAGTTGTGTTAAAAAAGTGTTACATAATTAAATGTAAAACTAAATTAGATGTTGTAATTCTCCGATTTTCATTTAAATATAAAATCGCGTTATAAGAAAGTTGCAAAAATCTAAAAATAGTTTTTGTTATTTAATACTAACAAAAAAAATTTGCATATAATTTTCTTCACAGTAATTAATATAATTTTACTTAATTACATATTTGTTTAAATAAACAGTTGTTGACATAGTTTGTACTTTATGCTTTTTATTTAAATTTTTTGCATAAATAAATTATGCATATTGGTATTCTTGAAGAATTCTATAAATGGCAAATTTAATTAAATTAATAGACCCCTACTGGTGTTTTTTATGAATGAATACAGTAACGATTATTGTAATAATTGCTAAAATGTAGCCTTAAAGCGTTTTAATTTTGCAAATCAATTTGATATATGACAACAATAATTTGTCTATACACGCATATTGTAATTGACTTAAGTTTCGTTTTAGAGTTCTTGATTTAAAAGCGTGACTCGCTTTTTTACACCGCTAATTAATGCAAAAATATGTCTATAGATATGTTTCCGTAATGTTGAAATGTATTGATTTTAATTGAATATTTAATTTGGTAAGATAAAAAAAATTCACAGCATTTTGTGCACAAAAACATTTTAAAGCTCCCTACACATGGACGGTATGATATACTGGCGCCTTCATCGACCGTGCTACTTTAAAAAAATGCCTGCATATTATAAATGATTGCCAGTTCCGAGCAAAATTTAGTAAAAATCAAGACGCAGTTTCACTTGTTATGCGTGTATTATAGAGAGACCAAGGCTAGTTGACATACTTGGAAGTTTTTAATTTGTGTTTTCAAAATCTGATATTACAGTGAAAAATCACAAGTCTTCGCTTATATTTTTTCAAATATTTTACTCGAATATGTACCTACGTAAAGTTCTGTGGAACATTTCACAATAGGCAAAAAGTGTGTCAACTTACCCCTCGCGTGAGGTAACATACGTATACCATCGGGGCGAGTTGGCATAGTTGACATGGGAAGACAAAATAATTAAACTATGTCAATAATTTACCCCCTGTACTCAAGTCTCGCTTACGATTACTAGATGAGTGATATCCTGATAGTAATAAGCATTTGAAATGCATACAAATTTGTAGCAATTTTGAGATCAAAATAAAATTATTTATACTGCTAGCGACTATTGCGGATTTCTAATTCTTCCAGCAACCGAATTAGTTGATTTTTGTGATAGATTAGATTGATTTCTTATTACTTTCTTTATGACTATTGTATGGTCAGCATTTAGCACACTGTATGTAAGAGTTCCTAAAATTTTATGTAATTTGTCAGTTATCCTACCTTATAATTTTTCTAGGTAAGGAAAAATGTTTATACCTACTTTGCAATTGTTGATTTTGTAATTTGAATTCTCACTGTTATTTAAGTATTTTTAATTTTTATTTTGTTTATTACACTACAAACCTCATTATTACTTTATTTTTAATTACTTTTTAGATTTACTTCAATTTTCATTTCATTTTACCGCTAGTTTCATTTTTTAATAATTTTTATAATTTTAGAGTTTCAAATTAGCCTTTTAGGCTACTTGACAAATTTTTTATTATGAAAATAATTCAGATCAAGTTGGAATAAATTTTGTGAACTTCATTTAGACCTCTAAAAATATACTAATTTTTCGCTGTCTAGAGACCCCGGATTTAACTGTCATTTAAAAAAAAATGTGGGAGAAAACTCGAAAAGGATTCACTTTAGAGCAAAGTAGTTAAGTCATAAAAAATAAAGTATACTAAATTCTCAACAGAAATTTTTTATACCATTTTTCTATTAATCGACAAGTAGTGGCGGAGTTAGTACAGCCATTAGAGCGCCATTTATGGCTTAAATAAATTGCAATAATTGCCTGCAATTCTTTTAATTTCCTACATATTTCAGGATTATTTGTTATTTCTTTGCAAATATTGTATAATTTTGCAATTTTGGTGAACCAATTTTTCTTCATTGGTCAATCTCCCGCATTCAACCGATTTATATTTAGGATGTCGAACTGAGATATGTTTCTAATTTTTCCAATATGGTGGCCAAGTCCAGGGCAAAAAATGTCTAATAATTTGGGGCAGGCTGAAATACATATTAATGTGTTTATTTGAACCTCTAAAACGACAATGCAATAATTAAATACCTAGGATTTGGCCACCGTGGTGGAAAAATTACGCGAAAAATGAAATTTTCATGATTATCCATAAATATTTCAGTTTTTATAATTATAAATCGCGTAATGATTTAACAAATGCATTAAAAATATTTTAGGACAAGCAAAATATGAAATGAAATTAAACGGCTGTAACTCTGCAATCGATAGATTAACAAGAAAAAAGTATAAGATCTTTTCTGTAGAGAATTTAGTTTTCCTTATTTTCAATAATTAAATATTCTGCTCTAAAGTGAACCCAAGCCGAGCTATTCACACATTATATTTTATACAAATGTCTTTTCTCGTGTCCTTTTTCTAATAGACCGACTTAGTTTCAGAGGTTCAAATAGGGATAATAAAATTTATCCCAGCTTCCCTCCAATTATTTCCATAATAACCCATTTAGAAAGCATTCTCGACTGGCCTATGTATTTTATGTAGTGCTTTTATTATGCTTGCCTGAAGAGATTATAATAATAATAATATCGAAACATGTATTAAGCTATGGTTTTACAATTTTCATTAACCTCCCCTCTTATTCATATTCTTTTATATTATGTTCTATTTTCATTTTCAGTTTTGTTTGTTTCTAATTGCTACCATGTTTTTGGCTGAAAATTTGCATGAATTTAAACTACGTCAAAGTAAAATTAAATTAGTGTAACATTTCAGTTGATTTATTTTAGGGAATACAAATATTAATAATAGAAAATACTTTTTAAAAATCTTAAAATACTTCTTAGTTTTCATCCCCGCTGGAAAAACCATATTATTCAGTTTTTAAGTTTTAATATATTTTCATTATAAAATAAATAACCATGTGATTGTTTAACCATTAAGATTAGTATTGAAATAAACTTTAATATAGCAATAAATGTAACCGAAACATTTTTTAATATAAATGTTATATTTTATAGCCACTAAAGGCGCCTATTATCATAGTCGAGAAGAATTTTGTTTTATTTTTTCGATGAAACACCAATTAAGTCAGTAATTTTATTGCTGGTAATTCTTTATTGCAGTAATTCAAGAAATGTCACTAAGCAATCAACAATTTTAACTAACAATTAGTTATCTGGAATTTTAACGGAATGTGAAAATGTCGGCCCTTAATAGGTTTATTTATAAAAATAGACGAATAATTATGATTAAAACTAATAGAGTTTCAAAGTAAATTGTTTGGTCAAAAAGACTCAGAAATTACAGAGAAGAGCAAAACATAATTTCAATTTATTTAGAAGTGACTGAATTGGGTTATACTACGAAACTGTGCGAAGAGGACTAAACTGAAGTGTTTAAAAGCACAATCACTTCGGTTTCACTTAAGAAAATGGAAATATTAAGTCACGGTTAATTAATGTAATCTTAAGTGAGTTCAAAATGCATGTGAAAACACCATTCCTAGTTAAAAGCTCGTCGAACTGCAACACGCAAACACAATTAGATTGTGGCGATTAAGCACCCAAGAGGTTACCCAATTTTTATTGCTCTCACAGAAAAGCTAATAAATAAAAATTTTTTGTACATACAAATACATTTTATTAAAACGTTAAGCGAACTTGATTGAAAAGTTATTATTATAAATTAATAACTTTGATCATAAAATTGTGACGTGAGAATATTTTTTATATGCTTTAAAGTGCTGCCAATCATGATAAACTGGTTGGTTTGGCTATATATTGCGCATAATCCAGCGTAATCATGAATGTGTAAAAAAATATAAATTTATTACTTGTTTGCAAATTAAGATATCGTTTTAATTTGCATAAAATGATTTAATTTCACTCAAAAACTGTTGTGAAAATTTAGACATAAAATGCGAGAAAAAAGAATGAAAGAGAAATTTGATTGGCAGATAATACCGATGAAGCTGTCTCTCGATCAGAAAGCTTATGTGCGCGAGTCTTAGCTTCTCACTATGTTTTACACACCACTTTTGAATTATTAATGCTTCCCCGGAGGTGTAATCCAGTTTTTAATCGGCTCAAACTTCTTGGTATTCAGAAAAATAGCCATACATCTCATATGGTAGTAATAAACCAATATAACGTTAAGGTTAGTAAAGCAATGATCGCGTAATGACTTTAAAATTACGTCGTTTCAATTTTTTCTCAAAATGCAGGTTTTTGAGAAAATTCCATAGTAAGAAAAGTTGTATGATTTGCATTACAAATTTTTCTCGTCGTAGAAACTTGAAAATTTTCCAATATACCTTACTGCATTATTTTTTTACCGATGTTATAAATAGCCTTATCGACTTGATTAACTGCTAATTAAGCGCAACAAATAAATGATACAAGCACGATAAAAACCCCATTAAGAACATTCTTTCAGTGAAAACAGCGGATTTAAAAAAAACTGGAAAGTTAAGAACAATAATGTATTTAAAATACTTATTGGTTAATTATTGTGGGCTCATAAGGAACTTTTATGAACAATGGTGATATAAATAATAAGTACCTACTCAAGTAATAACCATCTATAGCGTAATCAATATTCTTGAGGAATTGTTATTAACATTTTAAATTAAAAAGATACCTATATCCTGAAAACTTTTCATGAGAGAATGTCCAAGATGATTCCAAATTCGCGTTACAAATTTAGGGCGTTTACAGAACTGGCGCTTAAATAATTCGAAAGGGCACGATTTTTTCAGTTCTGTTTGTAAACTCAGCACACTTAAACCGCAAGTGAAATAGTCAAGTCACGAATGCTTTGTATGGTTGTTAGTAACCAAGCGAATCGGCATAAGCGTCAAGCGGAACGAGCCCAAACAGTCCATCGGTGGTCATAAATCTCTTCAAAGTGAAAGAAAACTATTTCTCTTGAACGCCTCAAGGAAAAAGGTTTGTCGATAATCCACAAAAATCGCAGAAAGTTTTATGAGCTTGTTTATTGGCGATATTCTACTTAGTTGAACGAATCTAATCGAATACAATCTTCCCTAACCAAATTGTACACCAAACCGCCAGAAGCGTCAAGTGATAACTTACATAAAAGCTGTGGTTAACTAATTGAACAACTATATACAACTAAACGACAAAACCAAAAAGAAACGGTGAGATATATCCTGGAATCAGCATTAGGAGTCAGCTACTTTTTTTTTCAGGTTAACCACCTAGAAAGGGAGTATAATAATGCAATGTGATACATTTAATGAATAAAACTTAACAATAATGAAGAATTGGTGAGTGTGAATGGGGGTGATTAATGAATGTTGATGGATAATAATTAAACAATGGTGAACAAATTGTAAATATTTTTAGAACCAAACTGCGGCTGATTGATAAATAGAATGAAATAAGTAAAAACTTGAACATAAATAACATTAAATTAAAATTGAATTGAATTAAACATTAAACAAAATTTGAATTGATTTAACATGTAAGAAATCGCAGGTGAGAGCATAAATCCATAAATCCATTTTGAAGACAAGTTAAGGGGTGGTGTTAAATTGTTTAAGTGTATTAATAATAATTTTGTTAAATTTAATGAATTGTGTAGTAATGAATTTATTTGTGATTATTTGTGTTAGTTCGAAAGGTGTAATGTTGTAAAATTGACAGTGTAAGGTGTAATTGTGTCGATGTTGTGTGTACTTTGGGCAGCAAGACAATAAATGATGCAGAGTCTGCCTACTTTTTGAATCGCAGGGGCACACGTCACTAGGACTAATCTTGAATCTGTAAAGATACTCGCGCGCAAATGAGTGACCCGTCAATATCTGCGTTATTTCAAAGGAGGTATCAACGGAACTTCGGAACAAGCGAACATCATTTAGCGTATGTAAATGCTGCCGGGTGGTCGATCCTTGGACGGCATTTCTGTACTCGGTATCCCAAGTACATGCCGCCTCAAGACGAATCACCCTTCTTACGTAACTTAGAGGGAACTTGTTGTATACCATACGACTGTGTAAAACAGCCGCGTCTTTGGCACATTGATCTGCAACCTCGTTCCCTTCAATGTCGCAATGAGCCTTTACCCACGCAAATCTGATGATCGTTTGATCCTTCAGTTTGAGCGTTGACCGATGGATGGAGGTGACCAAAGGTACGGTGCTACTCCTATTAGCGATGGTAACAAGCGATGAAAGGCTGTCGGAGAAAATACACACTGAGTGTAATCTCCTGGGGGAGATCCAAGTCAGGGCGGCGTCAATCGCATATAGCTCGGCTTGAAACACGCTACAAGCACCGTTTAACCGGTACTTGTGGGTCTCTTGCCGAGCCTCACGGTATATGACGATTGCCGCGCCGACCTCCCCACCTTCCTGCTTGCTGCCATCGGTAAATATAGCAACATCGACCTGGTCGCATATTCGATCGACTTCCAGCAAGTCGCTTGCTTTTAAGAAACTGATCGTTTGTCTGTAGCGGGGATGTAACATCTCCGCTGGCGACGTAAGATTTTGCAAGACGACGTCGTCCGGAAGTCGATCGAAAGTACCATCCATTTTCACTTGCTCTATCCTTGCCACCTCCTTTATTCTTAGCTCGATTGGAGTAAATCCAGCTAAGGCTAACGCAGATATTGCCGAGACCTATGGAATGCGCGAGTAGCCCTGATGGCGAATTCCCGCTGAAAAGATCGCAATCAACCCAGCACGTACTTGTATCTTAGCACTCCACTCCAAATAAAGGAACCATAAGTAATAGTCGGTTCGATGACCGCGTGGTATATTGTCTCCACATTACGTGGATTAATACCCCACGTGGGCCGTACAAACCGACATAAAGATTTAAAAATTTTGTTAGATTTGACGATGACATGTCGAACGTGTTCATTGAATTTTAAATGTTGGTCCAAAATTATTCCTAAAATTTTAATGAAAGGGTCAAAGGTCAAGAGAGTGTTCCCGAAATTAATATTGCAAAATTTGGTTTTTGGAGTGAAGGCTATTGCTTGAGTTTTCGGGGCGCTAAATGTTAATTTAACACCTGCGCCCCGCCCCACTCACCGATTGCAAGTAGAGCTGCGTTGGCACGACTTTCCATCTGCATTACACTGGGCGAACTCACGATTAGAAAGACGTCATCTGCGAATGCTTGCAGATGACATCCCTCCGGTAAACCTACATCGAGAAGTTCGTCCAGTATAATATTCCAAAAAGTAGGTCCGCGAACAGAGCCTTGGATGCATCCTTTGGTCATGGTCTTGCGCGACTTCCCGTCAGCGTAGGCCAGCTCAACAGACCGATCGGCGATATAACTTTTTATTAAGTTATAAATGTTCCGCGGGCATGCAATATTTCGCAGCCTGTTGAATAGCGCTGGCCACCAAGCGTTGTCGAACGCCGCTTTGATATCCAAGGATACACCAAGTACCAGACATTTACGACTTTTCTCACGTCGGATAATCGATATTGCATTATGTAAGGCGTTGATCGTAGAGGTCTGTTCCCTGAATCCATACTGTTTAGGACTCCATGCCTGACGCTGAACACCAAAATACGTTAAACGCTTGGTGAACATATTTTCCAGCTACTTAACGCTAAGCAGTAACCGCCGCCTCTCTAAAGACAATAACCATCTCAAAAAAATTCACAAATAATATATAGTCCACCCCCGGCAATACCAATCTAAATGTTATGTTTGCCTTTGAAGTAAAATCTAATTTCTTTGCAATATTGTTCACTACACTTTTTTCTAAGCCGTATCGCTCGATGTCGAACTATTGTCTCCTAAGCTTGTGAGTGCGTTGGAAGTGTTTTCACATGCTTGCCTATTGGGTTAAAAGCATGAGATTAAATTCCTACTAAAATTACATTGCAAAAGTAAACACTATTTTTGCAGTGAGCTCCAAACAGTACCCAATTCGGTACAGGTAGCGGTGGGACTTACATAAATATTGCACCTATTCTATTTTAGTCGTTTTGGAATCTATATTAAACATTAAACTGTGGGTCTGTGGGTCACTGCTTCAATATTGTACTCAAAAATTTGAAAGTCAGTTTTTCGATTATGGGCATTGGGTATAAAATTAACGTATTGATTATTTATTGCAATACATTGAAGAAACTAAAAGAATTTACCTATTCCATTCTGAAAAATTTTAATGTATTAAAATTATGACCGTGTTTATAATACTAACCCAGAAAAAATTGATTTCTTATTATGCACTTCTGAATATATTGATTAAATTTACATGCCATTATGAAAATGATGCTATTATTGCTATTATAGTGCATTTTATTAAGAGAATTAAATATTTCGAGTTCGAACAAAAACTAATATGTATGACTTAGGTCAAATACGTTGAAAATTTTGATATATTTTGTAGTTAAACATCTAATCCTGATGAAAAGTTAATGTAATGACATAATCTTAAATTATGGGCAATCTATTCTGTACTGAACGTTAAATCTGTCCGTTTGTCAACCGTTTTAAGTATGAACGTGTAAGGACTGTCCATAAAATTTTAATTACAGTAGAACTCCGATTATTCGAGTCCCGGTTATCCGATATTCAGCTTTTCCGAACATTGCAAATGGTAATAAATCGCTTGTTTAAATTTTATATTGAACCCCGAGACTTTATTAACGCACCTCCGATGAAACATCTTTCGTTGTATTGTACATTATGAAAATTAGCTTAAGTAATAATGGCTGTAGCCAATACAGTAGGTATTTAAAAGCATACACATGTAAACGAAGGTAATAAATAAAGTAATATATGTAAATACAATAATACAATGTTATTTACAGCTTGTCTCTTTTGTTTAAATGAATAGGTAAATAATATAAATGTCATACCGTACGTCGCTCAAACATGCTGATGGTATTGTACAGTTTACGATATTTGAAGATTTATTCCATACTTCTATGACTTCAAAATGAGACAAGCGATTATACGCCCCATCAAGCTAAATAAATGAATAACAGAAAATTGTGTTCTTGTACCTATAATAAGTTATGACTATTATACTATAAAATTGAAAAATTATCGGTCTCTTTTGAAACATTGCGATACCAGTACCTTATAATCTACCTTATTCTCCTCTCCACATCCTTTCTGATCGAGTGGCTAACTTCGTTAAGAAAATGCCAATGCTGTAATAGCGGCAATATAAATTACTTTTATCGGTAAAATTGTTGAAATTTTTCACATGTATTCTGTTTAGCAGAAACATAACTTAAAGACATTAACATATTATTATCCTTCATTGCAGACATTGTACTTTGACGATCTGAAAGCTTTAAATGCGAACATTCTGATTGTGATTGATCATTGATCTCTTCTGATATGCAATATATGCTTTTAAAAGTTACGGCGGAAACATTACTATGCAACTAAATAATAATATATACAATCATTCTGCAGTTTAATAAACATTTCCTGTTATAAATGGATTTAAACAAGTCGAAGGTTTCTCTTGTAAAATTATCGAGATCTCTGTACCACTATAATTTTTAACACTCGGAGCTGCAAAATCGCAATAACGAGCACCTACTGTACGGTAATTGAGTATGTAAATATAGCAATAAATTTTATTAAACCGGGAACATTAAAAAAAATTTCTATGAATCATTTATTGATTATAAAACAGCAATACATCGTAATTATGGAAATTACCAGTCAACATTTTCCGCGAGAGTGATCCACTAACTAAGGCAGACTAAAAAATATTCGATCAGAAAAGTGATATTAAAAATGAGTAAGCTAACGCCATTTAGAGATGGTGTTTCTTAGTATGGTGAAGCAACAAGCGACGATGCGAAATGGAATCAGTTACACATTGTGCCTGAGAAGTAGAGCATGCACTGAAAATACGTCAGTGAGAAAACTATACTTAATTTTTTATCACACATATTAAAATTCATAAATAGAACATGATATAGGAGGTTCTAGCTATTGTAGTGCACTAAAGAAAAGAATACACTGTCAAATCTCTGTTGATCAAACTCTGCCGCCAAAGACCTCCTTTTGGTATAAGTGTACATACAAGGAAGTACCCTAATCTCAAAATCAATCGCTAATCAAATAGAAAAATTTCTTTGTTTAAATTAGCAATCAATAATGTCTATGGATAAGGATGAATCAACATTTTTAAATTATTTTGCAATCGATTCTTGTTGAACTAAATTAGGTAGATCTTCCATAATTGAAAGCTTATTTAACCACACGTTTGCTTCTTTTAATAAATTAGATGCAATTAGGCGCATGTAACATTTATTACACACTCATGATCAACGTTTAAATGTAATTTTGTATTTCAAATTAATGAAATGATAACTTTGATCAATACCGTTTTACCGCTGATGTCAGCAATGTTGGTTAATTTTTTACATGAAGAATAGAATAATTAAGTGTTGCATTTTTAAATATTTCATGTAGAAATTCGCATAACCTCCTGAACTGCCCAAATTGGGGCTACCACCAAATCTCTTATCTTTGATCATCACGTTCGATGCATGTAATTACATATACTTAGGCTAGCACATCTAACTTCTGCAGAATGATCACATGCTTAATGAGAATGCATCATAATGTGGAATTCAAAACAGGACGTATTCAAACCGCCCCTGATTGACGAGATGCCCACCGTTAAGACGGTTGAAGATAATCAGATGCAAGATGAAACGATAGCGAAGACGTGTCTAGTATTGAAGACGATAGAGGAAGACTGAAGAATTCGTGCTATGATCAATACCCTTCTTTCAGTAGCACGTTCTTGTCTGTTAGCAAATATTTCTTCATAGGCTTGTAAAGTTGGGTTTATGCACACATAGTAGGTATAGTCGAAACTGTGTGCCACTCTTTGGGTATCAATTCTTTCATAATATTATATACAGTTGCAATTTTTTTTAATTTATAGGAGTTTCCAGATTTCGACGTAGATTAAAAAAAAGAGGAAGTGTATTAAACCATCAAATAAAGCAGAATGCCCCGAAAATTTTTTATTCGAAATAAATTCTACATGTAAAATAAATTTTGAATAAATAGGTGGTTTTTAGCAATCAAATGTTTTATAATTTTTTTTTCGAAATTCTTATCGTTTGTGAGTAAAACATCTGCCCGATTATGTCAAAATTCTAAAATATTCTGTATTTCTGGAACTTAAAAAAGCATGCATTTATGTTTATACATATTAATCTTTGACAAAATTTTAAAAGTGTTTTTCTCGGTTTTTAATATTTTGTTTTGCTACAATTGGGAAAAACAGAATTTCTGATTGATTTGAAAAAATTTTTATTTATCTTCAAAACATGTATTATTTCTGACTAAACTTTAAAGGGTCATTTTCACATCCACGTAACGTACGTACCGGACATACAATACGTAACGTAGAAAACGTAGTTTTTTATTTGCCATTCACATCCACTTAGTTTACTATGTTTACCTATACTATGTTTACATAGAAACGAAAAGCACGGGCACCTGTATTTGCATTGGCTATCGGTTGACAATTTGACAGCATTAATTTTTGTGACTTAACCTTAAAATTGAAAATACAGTAAAAGGGGTGTTGCCTAATAAAATGAAAGCATCTCCATTGGTCAAACATAGAAAACATAACGTACAAGTTGAAGTTGAACGAACTTTTTGTTACGTTACGTTACGTCTGCCATGTTTTTTCGAATGTGAATGGTGCCATTTGAAACAATGCATTTCAACTTTCCTTACGTTACGTATTGTATGTCCGGAACGTACGTTACGTGGATGTGAATGACCCTTAAAGGGTCATTCACATCCACGTAACGTACGTTCCGGACATAGAATACGTAACGTAGAAAACGTAGTATTTTATTTGCCATTCACATCCACTTAGTTTACTATGTTTATAATATGTTTCCATAGAAACGAAAAGCACGGGCACCTGTATTTGCATTGGCTATCGGTTGACAGTTTGACAGCATTCATTTTTGTGACTTAACCTTAAAATTGAAAATACAGTAAAAGGGGTGTTGCCTAATAAAATGTAAGAATCTCCATTGGTCAAACATAAAAAACATAACGTACAAGTTGAAGTTGAACGAACTTTTTGTTACGTTACGTTACGTCTCCCATGTTTTTTCGAATGTGAATGGTGCCATTTGAAACAATGCATTTCAACTTTCCTTACGTTACGTATTCTATGTCCGGAACGTACGTTACGTGGATGTGAATGACCCTTAAGTCTATAAAGAATTTTGTTTTGAAGGAAAAAATTAAAGCAGTTCGTTTAATAAAACAAATTTTCACAAAAAGTTATAAACTACTCGACCTTTGTTGCAAATTCGGTAATTTCGATTTGGTCCCAAAGTAGAGGTTTTCATAACAAAAAAATTCAAAAAAAGTTTTAATATTTTATTTTTGAGATTAGATATCACTGCAATATGAAAATAACTAGCCAACATAAATCTAGGGTCGTTGGACGTAAGCACATAAGTCAAAAATGTTAACTTTAATTATGTTATATTGTTTATCAAGTCTCTTGATTATGCTTGCCTGAGGAGGTTCTAATAAGATCGAAACAATTACCTTAAACTATAGTTTTTCTGTTTTTCATTAATTTACCCTCCCCCTTTATTTAGAGTCATAACATGAATTTTCTACAATTGCTTAAATTTTCTGCTTAAATTTTGCGTGTATTTAGTATAAACTTACAGTTAAAATGTTAAGTTATTTTTGTAAAATATTTTGAAGCTGAAACATTTTGAACATATATTTACAATAAATACTATTACTATATTATATAGCTCAAGGTTTGGTTGTAAAAATTATTCTGTGTAATAATAACAGCTAATATAATATAAAATAAAAGAACATAACATTCTTATGATTTAAAGGGTAAATTTAAAATAAATATGATAGATTGTAATATACACATATTAGGTAAAGAAATTAAAAAATTGTGCTTGGTTCAGAAGTCATTAAAAAACATCTCAAGATAGCGATAAACATTTCTGAAAGCTCATGCAAAAATAATTTTGATTTATTGTTTATTTTTTTATTATTGTTTTCCATTAGAATTACCTATATGAATTATGGTGCGTCGCCACCGTAACTAAAAGAACAATTTAATACAGAAGTTATAACGCAAAAATACAATTTTGTGTAATGAATTGAATTTACAACTTGCTGAAAACATAATAAAATTAATATAATGACATATTTAAATAAAAACTTACTTGAAAATCCTAGTTGCAAAATACCAATATTTTTATGATGTGAACAGTTACAAATTTGCTTTATTAAACTAATATTTTTATATGTTATAGCAGTCTGACGAGCTTAAACGAGGGCGAAACAAATTTGTAACTGTTTACATCATAAAAAATTGGTATTTTGCAATTAGGGTTTTCAAGAAGGTGAGTTTTCATTAACTTGTTTATATTTTTGAAAGTATAATTTTATTATTATGTTTAAAATCTAGTTGTTTATCGATAATTTCAGAGATACATAATTTTTCCATATTTGAATTTAATCTAACGTACAAACTGTATAAATGTATATAATTTGTGTACAAATTTATTGTAAACCTTACAAATTTCAAATACATTGTAACAAAAAATATAAAAAATTCATGCAAAATTAAAAATCAAAGTGGATTTTTATGGATTAAATTGGATAATTAGATTAAGAATAAAACCAAAGTGATTAATAATTATAGATGAAACTTTAATATTTACAATTATTACGGTTAAGTATCCGATTACGGCTTCAATTCACATAACTCGAGGACTTACTATGTATAGATGACTGCAGGACTTGCAACTACATAAATATAGCATTAGCATAATAATTTTCAAGATTTTATGCAAAATAAATTTAATTAGTTGAAACCATGGTATTAATCAGTCAATCCGGTGAGTTTCGTGTAATCTCAAACAAAAATTCTAGTTTAATTTATTTACATTTTATTTTCATAACTAATTGCTTTTTGGAACAGGTTCTATCCAGTTCCATTTGAATTCTGTCGTTTTTCAGTTATGCCAATCAAACGCATTACATTCCTGTTCGTTGCGATTAATTGAAAAATAAAAAATTCACGTACGTAGCTGCGTTCTTCCCAAAATTCCATTTTAGCCTCGTGATAGTTTTTCAATAAATCCCTTTCAAGTCGGAGGCTTTGAAGTTATTGATGAGGTTAACACGGCGAACTTTACTCCTTAAATTAAGGCAATATTTCAAAATTTAAAAAATTAAGACTTTACTTGATGTTAAGTATATTGTCAATCATTTATAGAAGCGAGAATTTAATGTACGGTTACAAATGTGACCGAGTCTCAAGGTCGCTGGTGATTTATGAACGAGCAATTTCTCAAGCAGAAAGCTTAATGGATTTAAGTGGAACTTAAAGTGATACAGAGGAGATGATAAATTAATACGGATTTGATACCTTTTCATTTTTGCATTACTTATTTAATTAATTTACTCTGTTGAGATAAGCTTAATATATTCTTATGTCAGTGTCACTTATCAACGCATGATACCCGGAGTAATCCGTGTGCAGGAGAAAAAATAATGGGTTAATAAACTTTAAATTAATATTATGTGTATGAAAATTGTGTCTCATTAATCTAGCAGATTGAAACCTTTGTGGAAGTTTTCAAGCATTTAATAACCGTTAATTAGTGAAAACAATATTAACAATCAGGTAATTTTCAACTCGGTACAACTTAGGTAGGTAATTATCCTGTGGAGCGTTTATTACGTCTTTTCAAAAACTAATCACAGTTTGAAAAGCATAAACTTGCATAATAGCTACCTATGAGAAACATAAATATTTTTTGTTTATTAACAAGTACGAAATATCGACATCGTCGCAATTTTTATTGCTAAATAAATCATGTCCGCAAAAGGTTTATGAATCTTAGATTATTACAGAACAACCTATTGCTAAAGGCTATACGCAGTAAAATTTTAATAAGCTAGAATTCTTTATGTCATTATGAAAGAGTTCAATTAAACATCTTCAAATTAGACTAATTATGAAAAAATTAGAGTGATCATAAAGAAGAAAACTTTCACATGATAATAATAACAATTTCGATGATTTAAAAATTATAATAACACAAAATTTAATTAATGAATATTATTTATATAGTGCAACAAAAATGTACCAGATGTTAAGTGAACATTGTTATTTACACTACACAATTAACTTATGTAATTGGCCTTTTCTTTTCTTGGTAATTAAACTTGTATTGCACTTTGAAATCGCTTAATGCCTGCCCTAGTGCAATGTCACATGAGTTACCGTTATGTTGCACTGCTCCAGAGAATATTTTAGAAACTGTAATTCTGATGAGAGTTTTTAACAAAAATCCTCAATAAGAGAAATTATTAATCATACGTAATTTGCATAATTATTAAATTATAAAGACATCGCAAATAGAAACTTTAAATAACATTTAATTATTACTACAAATATTATTAGAGATATGTAAACATATTCCTGTAATTCATTATGCATTAAGGAAACATCTTATATAAAAGTCGAACCACTTTTTATTAATCACTCCAATTGACAGGTTTAAATGTTAAACAATTTATGAGTTTGTAGATTATTATGTAGAAATCTCTATTAGTAATTTTAATCAACACCTAGCTCTTTAACGTACGAAGGAAAACACGAAAAAGTAGCTGGGAACTACCGAAAACAAATCCTATAAAATCGCTAATTGAGCATAAATATTCAAAATGTATTCCGTAAAACACGAACCGCAAACGTCTAGGAATGCATAATAATGTAACATAAATCACGTAGCTATACTGAAAGCAAAATATTGTTTACTTACTTTATGGTTCTCTTTAAATATTGAAATTAAATATTTAGATATTGTAAATTGACTAAATTTATGTTTTCATATTTGTTCATAGTAAATCAAACACCGACTACCGAAGCGGATAAAACATACAAAATTAAGCTTTTTTTTAAATTATATTGATATAACTGGCGAGTAGCATGGATTTTAGATATGAAAAGTAAGTAAACCAGTAGATAACTGATTATACTGTCATCCAAATATATTATATTATAAATCTAAGGGTCCTCACTTACTCGTCCAAAATTCAGGAATGGTTTACTATGCACCAATCAACGAAATTCAATGCACTACGAAACAAGGGCAAACTTGGATTTGACGGAACAGCTTTATATATTTTTTAAGATGATTTATTACTCGTAAATTAATTATTATCTTAGAAAACTTAATGTGAACTAAAATTCAAATGGAATGCAACGTAACCTATTGCTGAAAGCTTCTGAAAGAATTGTAATTTTACAGTAAATTTTCCAATTAACTTTCAAAACATTGTTGGGATAGAAGCAGGTTATGATAACAGTTTTTAAGTAGTTTTTGTTAAAAACTATACAGAAGTTGAGGTTATATAGGGTAATAAAAATTCACGACGTATTATTTTATAAATTTCCATATTTTCAGCTGCATTTAGTTACTTTTTCAGAGTTTATTTTTAACCCAACAGTGTGACAGTTTTGTATACCTATTGCTGTGACTCAAGCTACCAGGCCGATACAAAACATAAAATTTTTAACTTAATTTAAAACAACATTAAAAGTTTGACCTACTTAAAAATCACACAGATACAAAAGATAAACTATTTACACTATTTTTCAAATTATGAGGATATAAAGATCTTTAAAGATTGGAAAGCTTAATGTAAAGCTGTTAGATTAATTCATAAAGGTTATTGCCACATCAAAATTTTGTAAAAAAGGATATTTAAGTCAAAAATGGTAGTTTCGTTGAGAATTGTAATCAACAGAAACATAACCAACTAATTTGTGTTACAAAAATGTGATTTATTCCATGAATAACTTATTGTGTATAAAACTGATTATATCAGAATGGTGCTACCCGAACTGCACCACGGCTTATCAGGGGTCATTTCTTGTACACAGGTAAATGTAATCCCTTGACCGAACTGCACCACGGTCAAATGTCGTTCCGTAATCGCTTTACCGAATTGCACCACGAGCAAACCGAGCAGGTATCACAAGCAAACAGATAATATAAAGAAATAAATACACAAATATCTAAATTCTTTGCAATTTAAATTTCGAGTTTAATACATTAATTCATATTATATTATACAGGGTCGGAGCAGGTATTAATAAAATAATAACCCAAAACAGTGAAAAAATTAAATTTTTTTTGCCTTCGAATTTTGGGGTGTGCATTCGATAAGGAGGGTAATCCATCGTCAAAACCTACCCTTACGGGGCGCCGCTGCGCTCCGCTCCGCGTTGCACCCCTCCAGGGCGGTTTTGACTCTGGTTACTAGGCTAAACATACGAGAAGGCGCCACACATCAAGAAAACCGGGATAAATGAAACCGGGATGTGAGAGACCCTCGAAATAGCATTAAAAAGTATAGTTGCGGTATGGGGCAGTAAACTATTACGTTTTACCCCCAAAAAATCGCGTAAAAACAAAAAATAATCGATGTTACATCATGTAGGAGGCATCAGATTAAACTCCAGCATTGTGCTTTAACTTTCAACAATAAAACCACCTTACCTAAAATATTACAATAGAGGTGGTGCAATTCGGACGACCGACCCTTGGTGAGGTGTTTACCTGAAATTACGGTGGTGCAATTCGGGTAGGAGATTTGTGAACTAATCTTTTCGTGGTGCAATTCGGGTGCACCGATCAGAATGTATTATGTAATCCACTCTTTGTAATGATTTGCTTCTGTAAATCCTTAAAGAGGTCAATAGTGCTCATTTTCGCTTGAAGTGATAACAAATTTTTAGTGATAAGAAATGGTAAAGAATTCGTCAAAATTGTGCCTACGAAAGTGCTCCTGTATTTTAAAAACGTGCAGAAACCATTAGATAATTCAATACATCACATTTGGAAGCTATCCTGAAAATTTGAAAACATTTAGTTAATGAAAAATTTTACAAAGTATCAAATTTGACTTACTGATAATGAAAATCGACCAATTTTGGAAAACAGCGCAGTCAGAAAGTCAGTCTTATTTGAATGCTTGAAAACGACGGATGTGCGGCTCCATAAAAATGAAAGTCTTCTCCGAACGCTCGAAAATGACGGATGTGTGACTCGAAAAATATAAAGTCTTCTTTTAACGCTCGAAAACGTAGGACGTGTGCAGTTCCAAAGTGAACAATTAAATCCAAAAACATCCAGGTGTTCAACGAGTCCAATATTTATCAAAGTTAGATAGAAGTTTATCTAAAATGGCTACCATTAGTTGAAAACATATCGCCACCGACATCGTGTTAAAAAAGACGACTCACCTTTCTTATAACCTGGAAAAAAATATCAACAACAACTCACTGATACTCCAAGAATTTGATGCAACTGATCAACAAGTGCCAATAGATTAATCAACGTCGCACGATCACAAAAACGGGAGCGAATTTTTTTATCAACCGCTACCAACACGACGTTAGTTGAGTGAATCGCTACGAAGTGACCGCGCATCGCAATAGTGTTTGTGCGCAAGGTTTTTATACAAACCGGATATGTTGACAGCTATATGAAAACTTTATTATTTCCATTTAAATTTAGCCTTAAGCATATAAAAATAGGACGTGACTAAATCCTCATAAGATTTTCAAATAAACATTTTTCCGTTATTTATTTTTCTACGACGAAATTTTACATAAAAACATTTTAAACCGTTATTGGACAGCGGAGGTTTTGAATTCCATTCAAACCAACAAGAGGAAGAAAAGAAGCTTTTTGGATCTGCTCATTTTGATTTTATTTGATGTTTACAATTGTAATTTCCAGAGATAAAAATTTATCTACAAAAATTTGTTTACAAAAATTATAGCGCTAGCGAATTAATTAATTTTGGGTTAATATACAACTATTTTGATTTAAATACAATCTTTTATTCCTGCAATTCAATTTCAAAAACAGCCAAGATTCCAGACTTTAAGATCATAAAAATAAAGGTGAAATTAGTTTATCTCTAGACGATCATTTTGTCAACGATTTCAATCAACGAAAGCATTTATCTAAAATTCAAAAAGCATCCCTTAATTGAGTTTGGAATCTACCATACCTTGAGGAGACTCAACACTGAGCTAGTACGAATGGGACGAGGTGGTGAGTTTTTTTGTAAAGTTGGACCCTCGGAAAATCATTTATTCAGTAATTTTAAAAATTCTCTTTCATTTGAAAGTGGCCCGAGGTGTACAATTTTATGATCAAAACATCATAGCACTATGTACATACATACTAAATTACAATAAACATTACATTTGAACACGAATAAAATTTGTTAATTAAAAAGAGGGGGTGCATTATTAATTTATAATGAAATAAAACAAGCAAATAATGAAGAACATTTTAATTTTCATTATTTTGTTTTGATTATTGTATTCACGGTTTATCATTTTTTTCAGTTTTCCTTCCTAATTTTCCTATTTAAACCACACTTTTGGTCTTTTCTCCTTTTCTTGGGTTGACTTAAATATTTGTAGCTCGGGGTTTGTAACGGCTAAGTGGAGATGATGATAACTATTTACTTTCTACTTGATTACACTTTAAATGATGATATCCAATATTTGAAATAAGTGTTTAATTTTCTATTTTCGTATAAATATTTAACATTCCGTATTGAATTTGTTGAGGCGCTTTTTTATTTTCTTGAGCTTTGGTTGCGGATTCTTTTCTACTCGAAGCGGGGCCAAACACATTTTGTGTTTGGTATTCACTCGTTCGAGACTCCCGAGCAAAAAAACTTGCATCAGTTTCATTTGGGCGACAAGTTAAAATGTTCAGTTAAAATATTAGAATTAAGTAGTATAAGAGTTATTTGATTAGTCCAAAAAGGATAGGTTGATATATTGATGGTAAACTACACTCTGAAAAACAGGGGAAATTTTATATGTAAAAAGTAGTAAAAATTACCCAATTAATAAGAGTTAATTTACCTTAAAAATAGGAGGTAATAGTATAGTTACCTCGTGTTTTTTTAAGTAATTTTACAATAATTTCTTTACAGTATAATAAATTTGGAGTGACTTTAGACATGTCGGACGTGACGCGTATTTAAATTAAAGCCACGTCGGACGGGTCGCGTAGTAAAATTGCAGACACATCGAGTGATTCGCTCAAATATAAAAATTAAAGACACGTCGAACCTTCAAATATATTTTTCTTCCCAACATTTTTTCTAAAATCAATTATAAATGAGAAGTAGATTAATTTTTACCTAACAATTCTAAAAACGAACCTTTAATCGACAATTTTCCATTAAAATGCAGTACGTATGCACGTTTATAATAAAAATGTAATTTTACATAGAAAATGCATTTTGATCTGTATATAATTACATTCGGTAAGTAAATTTACCTTAAAAATAAAAAATAATATAGTTGCATTCTATTTTCCAGGTAATTTTCCATTTTCTATAAAATATTAGAATGTATGAAAATTTAAGTTAAAATTTGAATTACTATTGGCAGTTCAATAGGCGAATCAAAATATAAACAGTATTAGAAAATTAGGGGAAGAAGATAAATTATGAAGAAACTAAATTAAAAGCTTAAATTACAAAAGTTATACATTAAAGTAAATCATATAAAATAATTGAAATATTTTGTTGCAAGAGGCATTGAAAATTTGTGAATAATAAAATTAACCACCCCGTCCTGTGGACCTGTACCTAAATTTTCTACATTTAAAAGCTACAACATCACAAAAATGCTGGATATTTTATAAATTGGCTGATGCTCTCAAAACCCAGAATATTTTTAAAATTAATTTAATAAAATTTTTTTTTTTAAATCTACGCTCCAAGGCAGACTAATGATAATTAACTATGGCAATGGATTATTTCTAGATTATTTAGTTGGTTAGCGTTTGACATCGAAATAATCCGACACCAAAGCAGTGCTCACTAACACATGATTGATTTTTGAATCTCCCTTCTACATAGGGACGTGACGTCATACTCCTAAGTCCTAATATTTTTAAATTTTAATATTTTTTTTTACTATACATAATATATTCAACGAACTTCAAAAATTTAAAAAAAGTAACGCCTTTGTTTTCCTTGATGTCCTCTATTATGAGAACCAAAATTTTCTCAATGAAATTATGCACATTGGCATTCGATTAGATAATGTTAATCTATTAATATTTGTTTAATGTGTGGAATTAGGCTTCTTACCGAAGGGTCGTAGGTTCTATTACCAGTTCATAAGAAATTATTTGTGCCGTGGTTTGGATTCCACGTTGAGTTGTAGATTCCACAGGTATAATTAGATAGTAAATTATAATCACAGTCTTGTCATTTGGTATAGAATCCTGAAAACTTTCACTAACAGAACGTACATTCATTTGGCGACACTTTTTTCTATTATTTATTGGCATAATTATGCAACTTTTTTAATTAAATTATATTGATTTGTTGTTCATGCAGTAAAAGTTATAGTCAACACATCTATTTGTATTTTAGCATTTCTCAATTAATCGCCTGATGGTGTTATAATAAAACATTAGCGAATATTCTTATAGTGCATTGTAGTTCTGCAAAGTTAATATAGCAAACGATATTGTAGAAATTAACAATCATTAATATAACAACCTTTAGGCAACCCAAATCCTGAAATGTGGCACCCGAAAGTTATCAAACCAATTTTATTTTCAACTCCAAGAATCAGCAATTAAGTAAATTCTATCTCATTATTTCGTTAACTAACCACACAGCTTGGTTCGCGTTTCATCTTTCATATAATGTAGCATTTCACTACATAAAGGTTGCCGACTGCTGTCTTTCTGGCATTTATATTTGGAACTGTAATCTGAATTTTCCACTCCTTTATTAGGATGTTTCTCGTGATTGAATGTCATTTACTTATCTTTTTTCATAACAGTGATTAGATATACTGCAGTAATCTAAACACTGGTATGCATTTAGAGAAATTTAAAAATAAAAGAAATAAAATTAAAATTATATCCAGTTAAATCAACTTCAGATGTGTATCAGACGTTTTCTCGATGTTCACTCAACGCAAAATATTTAATACGCTGGAAGCTACAAAGTATTCACTAATATCTAGAGAACTTAGTAATATAGGGAAAGTTTCATTCAGTAATATGGTTGCATCCCATTTCGTCGCCACTCATGAGCGGTTGTTTGGTGAGTGTGACCTTGTTTAGCATAGCACATTACGCTGGTTTGGTATGATGATGACTGATGAGCATTAGAAAAATTAATTGAGCGGCATAAAATTACGATCTTAAACAGCGACGGCTAATATCGACAAGTCATGCGAAATTGTGTGAGCCTGCAAAGGACTAATCTGTCATTTTGATTGGAGATTTGCATCCATTTAGCTTAAGAAAATTTATAATTGTAATTAATTCATCGTTAATAGTAACATAATAAGGTATTTTACAATGTTGTCGATAATTGTTACTATATCACGCTTGGTTGCCTGCTTGTTGCAATGAAAACTGGACGAGTGCTTGCAGGAGGGCAGTTCTCTAAGAGCCATGCTTTCTAATAACATTGACCCAATGTTATTCAATTACTGACAGTAAATTTGGAAAAATACATCCAAAGGTTTTACTATCCAACTGAAAATTTAGAGTTTGAAAAAATTTATTCAAAAAAAAGTTATAGAAATGAAAATCTGTCAAGTGTGCCGACTAGCCCCGATTTCTCCTACACCTCATTTTAATAATCAGAAGTGACTATTCTGTTGTATTTCTCTAAAAAGTGTAAGCAATATTAATTGATCTAATTTATTTTATTTAAATTGACAACCTTTCGGTTCTTTGACTGTTAATAGTTTGCAGAAATTTAAAACTAAAATTTCTAATATTGTTTAAATTCTTGTACTATCCCTAACAGTACTATCACACTCCGTACTTAACTTAAGAACATACTCGAAGTCAAATTATGATAAAGCGGTTGGAAAATTCTATAAATTGCAAATAATGTAAACAACAGTTTAAGCAACGGGATGGTTGTGCTGTTAAACCGTAGACATCCTAACATGGAATTCCAAATAATTAATGTTATTTCTTCAACGCTTTTTTGTAATGAAACCAATATTCAATCAATTTTATTTTCTAAACTTACGAAATATCACATTAATTAACCGCATTTCCAAATGCACCGAATCAAAAATACTACAGGTATTTCAATTCAAGAAATTCGACATTTTTTATAATTGGACTACTTACTCTTAATTACTGCAATTCCAAATTGCTTCAATTTTTTGTTTTTATTTTTAATTAAAACGATGAAAATACGCATGACTTAAAGAAGATAATATGGCATACTTTATAAACAAGATTTCTTAACGATTTGGTAGTTTTACAGTTTTAAAATAAAAAATTAATCGACAATTTTAATACTTTTTAATAATAAACCATGAGCAGATAAAATGGTACATCAAAATTTTGAATTTTAAGTAGACAACTCTATAAAAAATTGACAACAGTCCACACTTCATTATTTAACAAAAAATATATAAAAAACAGGTTTTTCATGTTTAATTATAGAAAATGTTAAGTTGTTTTTCTTCTCTGGGTATTTAGGTGTGTCCTTGTTAATTTTCGATTAACAAGTTTAAATCGGGTTGGAATAAAATTTTTCTGAAATAATTTGTGGTCAGAAATTTCCAATTGGAGTAATTTATGTACGTTATCGAAGAGGGGGGCAGGGGATTTTCTGAAAATCTATGACCAAGTTGTTTATAAAAATTTAAGTTGGACCGAACCTTTAGTTCCGCCACTGCTTGGTATTTGTTCAAAATTTTTATTTAAATTCAATCAAACTTTGACAATACAATACAGTGATTCCTATTTGAATAAAAATTTCTTTCTGCATTTACCACATTTTTAATACAATGTTAACAATTGAAAACATCTAATAGTTTATTTTGTTAACATTTTTTACCTTAACTTAGTTATGGCTGAATGATTTTATGTTTCTTTGTGTCAAGTTCCGGCTATAGCTCGAACATAATTTGAACGCTTCACCTAGCAGAGACTAAAATTAACAGTACCAACCTTAAAAATCCTTTGTAAATCATATACAAAACAATTTTTAATTTTAAATAAAATTTTAATATTTGAAACGCCAATGCTTCTATCAAAAGTGAAAATGGTATAAAAGAATGATATAGTAAATTTAATATTAACTAAATGTAGGACGTTTCATGTTAATGCATGTAAATTACGTGTCTAAAAAAACCAGAAGCTGGAACGTGGGCTAATTATAATTTTTGTAACTGTTTAACTAAAATTTGAATTAATTGATTAATAAAAACTATGTTAAACCGATAGCGTAGGATGGCAGTTAAGCCGCGGACTGAGCGGTACAAACATTTTCCATTTTCAAAAAGTATGCAGATATGATAATTTATTTTGTTCAAAATGACATGGCTTCTATAATAATAATTATGCAGCTGGTCATGCATCTTATTGTACAAACAAGATTAACTACTTTTTAAGTATTTGCTTTGATTGTATTATTATGTTAATAAGTTTTTCTAACTTGACAAACGATAACGTTTTATTTACTCTCGAGATGAGTAAATAATGTCAGTTTAAGCAAATTTAAAAAATCCTAATCAAACAATTTACCACTTTTTTAATGAATTATAAATTCATAAATATAATTTTAAAAACAGAATATAGAAGTTATTTGCGGTATTGTGTTGGTAAATAGAAAATCGATTTAAAAAGTGAATACATCACCGGTTATATATTGCAGGAATTCAAAACATTTATGTAGTTGTTGAAATACCTCATGTAGGTTTTATTCAATTAATTTAATTGCTAATATTAAGTTTAAATTGAGAAAATTGAAGTTGATAAATAATTATCTATACACAGTAACCGTATTTGTATTTAAAGATAAAATATTAGTAAACACTACTAAATAACACCTGTAGAAAAACATTGATTAATTTCAAGTTGCCATTTAATTTACAAAAAATTAATTTTTTTTTCTATAATTGATTAGTAGGTTATCTAATGTTCCTAAAAGGTCACTTAAAATTGGTTTCTATTCGACCTATATTCTCGAAAAAATTTAAAACACAAATTTTATATTTAAAAATAATTAAAACGGATCGATGTTGCATAATTAACTTTTTAAAAAATATTAAAATTTTAGATAAAACGAGATGAAACTAAAAGCAAATCAACTTTTTTCAGCGATATGCATGACAGAACAAGATGCAAATCATGATTTGGAACGACATGAACATCAGTCACTGTTACAATATCCCAACATCTAAAAAGTAAATGTTTATCAGATTTTCAATGATGTATGTAGGTTCATAGTTACAATTTAAAAATAATAAGAAAATTACTTATACATCCATCACTATCGTTATTTATTAACTTTCAATATATAGGTACAAACTTTTAGCGATTAAAATATTTTGTAATATGAAAAGTTTTTGCATCTACATATCGTAAAAAAAATTGCGAATACTTCTGGTATAATTTAAAACTGAAATTTTTAATTTATTAAGGTACATCAAATTTTAAGTAGTAATATTAAATATTAAAAGAAACCAGTAGATCGCAGTAGAAACCTTTTCGCTTCTTTGAGTGTTTCCGAATGAAACAAATTAATATTAATCAGCAATGCAACATTAATTTCATTTAAGTATTTAATGAAAAACCTACTAAAAAATATAAACAATGCTTATTGGCCTAGAATATAAAAAAATTATATAGTCTGGTTCACTTCTTATCTTATCACAGCATATAAATAATGTCATAGGTAATAAAATCTTATTGACCTAGAATATAAAAAATATTTAAATCTCGTTCCCATTTTTGGGGTAATTTAGGGAACCTAAAAAAAATCTTAAAACCATTAAAATCCATGCAATTCGAATAACAGTGTAGTGCGAAAAACAGTAGAAAATATTTTTAAGCCATAAAATTTTATTCTGATTTCTTCTGGTTTCCCTCTTTAAAAAACCGAATTTGAACCCATCTCTTGGAAATTTACCCTGGTGGTCTTTTCCCTTCTAGTCGTTGCTTTTTACAAATGTTGGCCAGTCTATGTTCCTTCATGCGATCAACGTGATCGTTCCAAGCTCTCTTCCGGTATTTAATACATTTTACTACTTATGTCCGCTACGTCGCATCTCTGTCTGATGCTTGCACTAGTTTGTCTGCCTCGTAGTGATAAAACTTGTATTGTTCGTAGCATCTTCATTACAGTTCTTACTTTTTGCTTCGTTCTTTTAGTTTCAGTTCTTGCTTCTGTGGCGTAGCTTAGGATAGGATGAACTAATCTTCACCTTGTGTATTTGTTGTTCCAGACTATTGTTATTAGATTTCCTTATATTTGTGTAGCTTTAATAGTTTGTTTCCTGGTCAACTATCTTTCCGTACACTTCCAGCTTACATTGAATTGGTTCCTTCGTAATCAGCATTATCTTTGCTTTCTTTGCCAATATCTTCACATTATATAATTTGACCATTGTATTGCATTTGAAACAGAAGTCTCTGTGAGTTGTCCTCCTTTCAGCTATCAATAAACTGCACCGTCTGCATAACATAATATATTGATCTTATTATTCTACATGCGAAATCCCATCTTGTGTTTTGTATAATTGCTTGTGCATGCTCATAGTAAAGAGAAAGGGACTAAGGGAGTCTTCTTGTTGTATTCCTGTTTTAATTTCAATAGGTTTTGTGAAGTTATCTGATGTTTTACTTATGTTGTGTTATTTGTATTTATGTCGTATATCAAAGCAGCCAGTTGTTCTTCTACATGTTCCTGGTTTAAAATTCTTATAAGGTCTTCTTTTCTGACTAGGTCAAAGGTCTTTATGAGATCTACAAAGTACAGGTACATATACTGGGTTATTATACTTGTATTCTATAGATTTCGCGACGCAAAACGATCGCTCACACATTCAAGCTAGTAAAATAAAATTTTTCATCGAGGAGTAGCAGGTTACACTAGATTGGACAGATTGGACAGGCTTAAAGGTAATACCCGTTGCCATTTCGATTGATACCAATCGAAATAATTGGTGAGTTCACTTAGAACGGATGGATGACCAGTGATGGCCAAAGCTTGCATATCAATATCGTTCTAGAGGAAAGAGAAACCATGGAAGACCCCGACAGCGATGGCAATAAGAAGTCGAAACAGGTCTAAAAACCTTACTCCTGATGTGAAAAAGAAGATTTTTCGACTATCTTTGAAGTATAAAAATTGTGACTACCGTACTCCGTAATTCTGTTTTTCTTAATCTTTATTGCTCTTCTTCTACTAAAATTTTTTCTTGTAATCTTGCACTAATCACAGCGACGAGCAGCTTT
The DNA here is from genome assembly GCA_932274525.1 of Podabrus alpinus. NCBI lineage: Eukaryota > Metazoa > Arthropoda > Insecta > Coleoptera > Cantharidae > Podabrus > Podabrus alpinus. The sequence goes on from OW026451.1 coordinate 6,883,706, forward strand.
AGTCTCGAGTTCAGAAGTGTTGGACTTGAGTAGAGGTTCGCCTCCATATTTCAGCAGCTCGTTGTGTATTCCATTGGGGCCAGACGATTTTCTATTCTGTACAGCGTTTCAAGGAAACATATCCACTGTTGTTCCTCTATATTACCAAACGACGCATTTTCACTTATCTCCTCTTTATGGCTTCACAGTATTCTTTTTATTATGTTGTTTACAATTTCAGTTCGAAATAGCACAAAAAGAGTTAAAAATATAGATTATGCCTGTATTTCCTGAGAAAGAACTGAATGTTTGAGGTTTCGACGGCTTAATTACAGATTTACAAACCTTAGAACTCCAGAAAGTAGACGTGGAAGAAAATTTTACCGGGTGTGAAATAAAAACATGAGACACGCAAGGTGGTTCACGACTATTTTCAATGGGAGGGCACACATTTGAAAAATAAGAACAAAATGTAAATTTACCATATTTTGATTTATTTACTTCCAGAGTAATTTAATTCCAAAGAAGCCTTTATTGATAACCATTGGGATGAACACGAACATATAAAAACTTTAGACTTGTTTATTACCCCGGTACTGTGGGGGATATAAAAATGGTTCTATAATCTGCAAACGCTTGACTGCTTATGGAGTTTAGGTATAACTGTTTCTTGAAATATTGAATATATTAATACTCTTCATTGTCACGCTAAATACTCAAGTCAATACCTGAAAATGAAAAATAAAATCCGGGGGGGCTCTGAGAGATATGAAATAACTCCCAGCATACCAACACAGCCAAGAAAAGGCTTCTTGTTATACTTTGTATAGAAGCCTAAAAGTAAAACAGTGTCGTAACATTTCTTGTAATGGTTTACAACTTGATTACCATATGGTGGGAATAAGGAGCCCCATAGACCCCCCCCCGGTTTCTGTAGCCTATATCTTTTGGAACCTCATTTTCAGTGGTGGCTCATGGCGTTTTAAAACGAAGTAAAAAAAAGGAAAAATATAACTTCACCGTATTTTTATTGTGCCTTTGTGTTTTTTAAGACAAGCCACCACTGGAGATACGGATATAATACAGGGTGCTCCGCAATGTGATGCGCATATTGCAAATAAATCCTTTAGGAGAAAACAAAGAAAACAAAGAAAGAAAGAATGAAAACAAAGTTAACTAACGCTGATGAAAAAATGTCCCTAAAGAACTCTGTGGTAAAAAGTCGATAGATCATAAGTGTACTTATCGGGTTGTCGATATTTTTGTTGCTCTTTGTTCATAATAATATTGCGTATATTGTAAAAAAAAATTAACAAGATATAAACGCATTATTATAACGAATAGTGAAAATTCTGTTAAAATTTGAATAGTAACAATTTGGTTGATGAAAAATAGATACATGTATACTAATTAATAATGAATCTATGCCAAAATTGTATATTTTACAATCTCAATCGAAACACTTTTTTAGCATTCCTGTAAAATAATTTTTTAGACTATTTTCCTATTACGTTCCTACCACAGCACTACAGTTGGAAACCATTGAAGATCACTTTGGAAACCACTGTTTAAAAGTAAGAGCGGAGTTGTTTGGATTAGTTTCAATCTGCTTCCAACTCTCTACATGAACAAAAATAAGCTTTCAGTATAATGAATTTGGTTGGTAATTTGTAATGATAATAAAATTAACTAGCGGTTGCTATTTTATTTTGTCTTTATGCTTTCAAGTTATATGTTTAAATCATAAAATTAGTATTATGTACATAATGAAAAAAAAAATTCTAGATACTCCACATAACTAATAATAAATAATAAGCTAGACCCTTTTGCGCCAAGTGAAAGAAAGACCGAGGAAGCAGAATAATTGCCCACAATTTTGGAAATTGGAAATCACATACAAGATTACTAAAGGCGGTTGAAAAGCCACATAGGCTAACTAGTTTTTAAATATATCTGATATTTTTCATGTATTATTATTATAAAATTCGTCTTGTCATTACATAGAATAAACTGATACCCACGTAGCAGTGCTTCGGATTCATTTATTTATATGACAAGTTTTTACTTCCTTGCATGGTAATTTTACACAAATACATTTTTCAAATAAGTTATTAGTTCTTATTTTTTCGATTAAATGCAATTCGTGATTGGTAATAATCACAATGTGTGGCCATATTGCATTATCAACCCTTTCTTTTTTTAATTAATTATCATTATTTTATCGCTTTCACTGCTTTCATGACTTGATCATTTTTACTGTCTTTTCTAAATATTAATTTGAATCAGTTTGAAGTCTTGCAAGCTTAGAATAATCATTTTCGACAATTAGATAAATTATTTCATGATATATTTGTTGAAAATTATAAGCCTAATTTTTGTTCAAAAATTTATGGGCTTAATCCATTTTTATGGTTTTATGAAACATTCGCTAGGTAAACAGAAGAAACAAAATCGTGGTGCTCAAAAGCAGAAGGTGAGAACGGGGCGCCACATCCCACATCTAGTTTTGTAAATTAGGTTCACATCTAAAATTACACCAAATTTTACGCTTCCATCGTAAAATGCAAGGTCGTCCGGATTATTGGCATGATTATTGTCGATAAGGACAGCTCCGTGGTGGAAGTATTGTATTACGCCTACCATTTCCTCAGAGATTTTATCGTCCTTGTCCAGAATGTCCATGTACTCAATGCTTAATATTTAGGTAAAGTTACTTAGGCACCTTGCAATACATTGCATTGGTTCTACATTCCTTAATTAATAATTATTGTAAAGGCTGCTCCATTATACCTGAACATCGGTATCTACTAGTTCCGTGGAACTATAAAACATCATGTCAATAGTTACGTTTTTTTTACAATTACATCTTCACGAGTTACACGAATTACACCTTCCTGTTTTGCAGCAAAATTTATCATCCATCTTCATTTTATCACATCGGCAAAAATTCCTTAGTCGCATCTAGTTTGCTTTCGATTGGCTTCTTTTAAATTAAATTTACATAAAATAAATTATCAATACTCGTTCGATTTCTACTTCTATGCGTTTCAGTCATATTTTGAATCAGTTTATTAAAATCAAATGTTATTCTAAGGAGCAGTTTATAATTAGATATTAATATGAATACGGATGATTTGTATTAGATCTCCTCTGTCTTTGGTAGTCCTGTTAACTATCGCCTAGTAGTGGATGCAAAATTTCGGAAATAATAACAAAATATGCCGGAACTAATTTATTGTGATACGGTAATACCTTTTAATAAACTAGTAATATCAGAGCGGAAATTCCGGGTTGGAATCGCGGAATTTTCTAGCTCAGCCCTCCGGTGCACATCGACACGTAGTGGTTATAAAAAAAAACTAACTAAAACTAATAGCAAAATGCCTTAGTAGTTATGTAGCTGAACTACCTTCAAATAAGTCACATATATTGATAAATTGGAACATACGAAAGAATAAAATATGCCTGGAAGGGTAGCTAACCCTCTATTCCGTAACCTGTTCGAAGGATCATCTGGGAGAAAATTATTTAGTTTTGCCGATTAATAAATATAAGAAATTACGTCCTTGCGATGGAAAGGCTCGCGCCTAATTGAAGGGCTTGGTGCAATAACCGTCCACGTGCAGCATACACAGTTTTGAGTAAAATGAGAAAAACGTACCATTCTCTTATTTTCCAATTTCCATTAATTTTTGCGTCTGGAATAAATATATTGATCATAAAGTAACTTCACTTAGTAATTTTTACATTTATATTGTTTGTGGTTTTTTCGAAATTTTAGTCATAAAAGTGTACGTGGCCGGTTTTTGCCACCAAAATAGGGAAAATATGGAATGAACAGGTTAAAATTAGATAAAAATATGGCTTAACTCATTTTATTCGTGTGCAATGAATATAATCAAAAATTTTTACGAGGGGCATTATACTGTCATATTTCTTGCTTTTTAATGGAAGCTTTTCTTTGTATTATGCCAAAGGGGCATTATTTAAGTCATTATGTGACTTATTTAAGTCATTATGGGGCATTATGTGAGTTACGTGGCCGCTTATTGCCACCAATAAATTCACATTTTACAACTGCGCTTGCAACATATTTGGTGCAATAGTGGGTCACGTAGACATATTCGGTATTTCTAAGCGTGATACGTGAACGATTCTTGCACCAAACGATGAAGCGGAATTTTTTTGATCAAAAACTGGCGTTAACTCAATTTTGACAAAATCGGTCTTTGACCGGTTATTGCACCAAGCCCTTCAATTGTCCTGTAACGTTAAACCTTCATAATATTCATATTGAAACCTGAATAATCGTATAGATAAGTCAATACTTGACTCGCGCAAGTTGGAGTGATCAATTAAAAAAATTTGAATTATGAACACGATAATTAAATTTAATCTAAAAGTACAATCTAGTAAAAAATAGTAAAAGTTGCCAGTTTAATTGAAATTATTTCGTACCGACCTATCTAGGTGTATGAAAAATTACATGCCTATCGAAATAGGCATTTGAATTATTGGTTAATTCTAATTTGTTTGTAGTCAATTAATTTTTTAATATCAGTAACTTGTAACTACCGGTATAATTTGTTAAATAATTAGCTGCACGTAAAGTTTTGCAGTAAAAAAGGAGTTAAATTCTATTGAGCTGCTTGGAGATGAAAAGCTACGAAATAAATCAATTAATTAAATTAAAAGATATCATTAAGTTCATTTAATTTGTTGCTTCGTTGACAGTTAAAAATGATAATTTAAATTTTAAAGTAAGGAAATTAATTTTCGATCGTTTAGGTATTTATCGAGATAATGTAACATAATTGAATAATGTCGAGAAAGTGCCTCTCTGGGGCAAAGTAGTGTAATATTTCGAAATTGGTACCACACAGGTGGTAAACTTTTTGCAAAAGCTTGATTAATTACTTTACGTTACTTGAGTTATTATTACTAAACAATTTGAGTGCTATTTTATATAAAAAATAGAAAATTCAATTTTGCCATAAACAAGTTTTGCTTTAATTGCTGAGCGTGGTTTAATTGTTGAAATTCCATAGCCAAGTTTTTGCAAATTTATATGGAGAAATTTTATTTGATATCGTATATTTTATTATGTTCTCATCTTCTAACCGTGTAATTTGCAATTGAAAGTGTGATTATTTATGCTTATAGCTACAGAAGTTAACTTTTTTCGCTTGGGTAAAAATTTTCATCAATTTCGAAATGCACGTGTAGGTATATAAATTAACTTCTTCAGTAATCTTCCTTTTTCAGTTAAATCTATTAAAGGAAGTCAAAAAAATATAGGTTAGTATTGCGAAAAATAGACAACATTTTTCGAGTCACCACACACGATTAGCAATTTTCAAATCGATATTTAATTATTGCTCTTTGAATTAAGTGGTGATTAATATACACGGCGATATCATAACGGTATCAAAATTATCTTTTACAACCACTTTATTGTCGTAATGGGAATGCTTTTATGATATCAATATTTTTCCAGTTGACATTAGTGACAGGTAATGAGTATCATGTGAGGAAGTGAAAATTACTGCTTTACAAATGAATAAAATTTTGCAAAATATGAAGCAAGTGCATCCTGGAGCTACGTTCGTACCGACTTATAATAATGCAGGGAGTGTTCCTATTACTGAAGCCGTGCCCAGAAGAATAGGCGTGCAAAGACATGTGTAAATACTCATTTCGATGCATGAATTTCATTACTTTTTTTATTTCAATCTGCAAGGTGCCACAATTTTTTTTCGCAAGGTGCACAAAACTGGCCACACCGAAAATTCTAATTCCATCCAATAAAAAAATATCGATTTTTTTGAAAAACAGGCTTCCTCGTGGTTATTTGGAAGTGCTTTTGCCCAGCCTACACGAATTATATATGCATGATTAAAAAGTTTGAACTTCTATTGTTTTGGTTTCTTTTTCACACGAATGACATTTTGTCACCTATATGTCACTCTATTGCATTGGAAATTATGTCATAACAACCACCATGAACTTAAAATGGAATAATCAAGATGATGCTCCCACAACAGTTTTAAAATTATTCGCCAAATTTACAGAGAAGAAAAAACAGGAAAGAAAAGTGAAATACCTTTCAGCAGCAAGTAATAATCATAATTCATGTCACCAAAATAAATTTTTAATTTGTCACAACAACAATATAAATAAAATGTTCCTTTCTTTATTATTCCAAGCCAAAGCATTTAATTTTATTTTGTTTGTCAAATTAATTGCCATGCCTGTGGTATTAATTAAGTTTACTTAATTTGGTTTATGAATTATAAATACTGCGCGAAGAAGATGTTGCTTCAAATTTAATAAGATTTTTTATTTGCGTCAGAAATAAATTTAATTTAAAGAAAAAATTATATATTCGGTTGCGCTTGACGGACCATTACAAATGTGTTTTACAAACTGCGTTAAATTTAAAATTGTCCGATGAAGAAATTTAGCTTCGGGCAACAACTTAACGGTTATGTTGTTATTTTCACTGGGAGAAATTATAGCAGTAAGATGACATCCTACGAGCAGAATGAATCACAGCAGATAATGCAAATGTTTTGTTTTGTACAGAATAATGTTTTGCAATATATTTGGAATTGGAATTGGAATAAGAATTAACAAGCATTCGAGGCCATTCCGATTTATGAGGATTATAACTTCTGATTCCTGTTCAAGCGAATAGCTTCTTGTCGAGGCATAAAGTAGGAAATTGAGGAAATTTACACCAAAACAAGAATATGTAGATTTATAGTTGTGTTTACTGTAAGTGCATAAAGCTCTCATACGAAGTGGGTTAGATCGAATTTTTATCGATTACTCAAAAATATTGTCTGTATTACCATATATTTTGACCTCAATGAAATTTTATTCCCTCCCCCTGCGTATCGGTAAAAAGTACGACAGGACCTTATGTTTAAATTAGTAATTTGAGGCTGTATAGAAAAAAATGACAATTACTGAGAGCTTTAGTTAGAGTGCTCTTGCTTAAAAGCAACAATGCGTAGTTTTGTTTAAAAGCTGAAATTATGTTCGAGTTTAACATTAACGCGATTTGCTATAATATAAGAAAACAGGAAAAGTAATTGTTATCGCAGTATAAGTGTTTACTGTTCATATAATTGTGTGAAATTATAGGTTTAATATTTCTATTGAATATAATGTCCATTAAAAATTTCCTAGTAAGTATTTCCCTCCTTCATTCTTTGACCAATCATCAACTTTGATTTATGTTAGATTTTTGTGTGCATAAATTGTGAAGTTCTTTTGATTCAATTTATTCCAGTTTACTCATCGGTAAACATCCCAAATTTTAAAAATTTGATGATATTCGATTTGACATTTAGACAAAAAATATGTCATAATATTATATTAATCATTTACCAACATAATATTATGTTAAGGTAGGTACTGACAAGTATTAATTCTGAATAATATTATTATCAAAATAATAAATTAAACAATAATCTTAATTTTATTTTATGAATAAGATTTTTCCTCTTTTGGTAAATCTTTTAATTTACAATAAAGGTTATATTAATTTTATAATATAACTGCAAATACCTTTGTGCATAGTGAAACAAACCAGTGTTTGAATTACTGAATTTTCGGATTACAAAATTTCATTAGAAAATAATAACGTTCGCAATAATGCTCCAATTTTACCTAAGTTAATTTGAATGCTTTTAAGACAAAGTTAAAAATACATTTTTTAAAATAAAAATATTTACTGTGGGATTCTCGTTAATCCATACATGCGGGTGAATGATAACAGGAAAGTTTATTATAGGAAGAAAAAATTAATTTAACCGATACTTTTAACAGTAATACAACAAAAATTGGCCCAATGGTCAACGATATTGAAATTAAACGGCAATTATTAAAACAATTATAAAAATTATTGTTTTGACTATGAAGTACCCTTTTATCGCCTTAAAAAAATATAGGTTACGTAGGGACCCCAAAGAAAAATCTAAAAATAGTTTGGTAATTGTATCAAGACAATTATTGTATTACGTTAAAAATAAACCTGAAAAAAATGATTTTTTATGCATTTCAATATGATACTTAATTGATATACTATATTTACTTTGTGAATTTTTTTCAGAATATTCGGTCTAGCCGTCCGAAATTTAATGATGTCTTTCCTTTCATCAAAAGATATATTTTTTCCAAATAAGGGTGTGCCGACAGGACTAATACTTACAGGACTGTTCAAGAGTGCATGGACAGTAATGACAAATTTCAGTAAAATCCGTGTGGGAGCAACTGAACAATGCTTTCCATGTTACGGCCTTTATTTTCTTTATTACAAATGTAATTTGAAAATTTCGTAATTTCATTCATCTCAGATTACCGTGGGTTCGGATTATCGAGGTTGTAGCTATTATTTGTTCTAATTATATCGAGGTTGTAATTATTACATAATTATTAGTTTTATTTAGAATATAATCTACAAATTCTTTTTTGACCTGAAAGCCAATATTGCATTATCATCTTTTTAATGTATGAAAAGATTGCAGAAAACGAATTGAATTACAAAATTTAAAATGAATTATTTTCTCATAAGTGATCCAATAAAGGCTTTCAGTTTAAAATAGTATTTTTATAACACTTGTATTTCACTATGCAATTTATTGAGCAAAGCATCACTGGCGGTTTGCGACTTTTTTAATAGAAGGACATAATTTATTAATTTAATTTATTTCTAACGTAATTTAATTCCAAAGAAGCTTTAATTGATAACCCTTAGTATAAATGCTGACCGTAACTGATTAAAAACTTGCATGCCAATCCCGTGCTGTGGGGTTGTAAAAATGTTGCTGCTGAGATTTGCAACTCCTCTCCTTCCCCAGCATATCATCATATCTATGAAAAGTAAAGCAGTATCATAAAATATTACATACCCCTTGGTCAATACAACCGCCTGGTTTTTTAAATTTCATTTTCAGGCGGCTCGCGACTTTTCAATCAAGAAGAGTCGACAAATTTAAACGAAAAAGAAAAATATAAATTAACCATAATTTTACTTATTTATATTCTAAAAATGATTATCATATATAATATATTAAGTGCATTTTTGATTATCGGTAACAATTTGACTACATTGCTATGAAAACTTTGTTGTCAAGTAAATGTCCGAATGCGAAGCATGAGGATATTTACTATTGACAACAAAGTTTGAATTAGCAATGTAGTCAAATTGGACGATAATCAATAATGCACGTAATAAATTCGGTAAGACTATTGCACACATTAGAATTTAGAGGTTAAATATAATTGAAGTAGTGTTTCTATGGTTATTGTGGAGCAGATTTGACAATTTAAAGCTTTACTTTGTATGTCACCGCTGTGGTGAAATGGTGATAGTACATGATTAGCAATGAGAATATCCGAGGTTCGAATCTTGGCGACGGCGAATTTTTATTTCATATAAAAAATGTATCACATGATATAAAGTAAACGTACACAATTATCAAAAGAAGCATATGTGCAATTATCAAAGCAACTTGAACAATTATCGCGTAATTCTAACTCCATTGGTTAGTGCGGATTCACAATGAACGTAAGACATAAGAAATACGTAAGACGGACATAAGACATAAGGATGAACCATAACAAATCAAATGTGACTGTTCACAATGCGCATACATAATTCTTATGTTTACGTATTTCTTATGTCAAGGTTATGAACGAACATAAGATTCCGTAAAGTTGGAATGGTTTCAACTTTATGTATTTCTTATGTAAGTTTTAAGGAAAATCTAGTGAAATTACCAGTTGGTAAGTTGGCACAAAGTAAATAAATGAAGGACAGATTGTTTTCGAACTATATTGACATTAGTTACATTAACGTAACATAACCTTTCTTTTTGAAAATAATAACGCAAGTGTGACGTTAATTTCGAGTATACCGTATACGAAATGCACATTATGTTCCAACCGTCAAAAAAATTAATTTAAATCATGATTGACATTAAAAATGACATATAAATTTTGAATTATTTGTTTTAAATTGACAGTAGCGCCTGCGCAGTTTTTTATAATCTTACGAAAATATTACGTTCATTGTGAACACTTTTTCCCTTATGTCAACTTTATGTCTTACGTATTTCTTATGTCTTATGTATTTCTTATGTCTTACGTTCATTGTGAATCCGCACTTAGAATTGATCGGATCCCTAAATATCATTGGTTGATGTTAGTTATGTGGCACATGTGTGCAATAGTCGTTATAATTATTTTTGGATAGTTATTGTTTCTGGTTTTAGATAGAATGGGTTTTAGAAAGAGATATCGTGCTCTTTTGGGTAAGTCGTCACTTTAAAATATATTTAAAAAATATTTTAATTGCTAGACAAATTAATAGGTAATGTAAACATAAAACATTTACGAGTATATAATATTAGAAGAAATGCGTTTTTCAAAATTATATCTCTAATTATTAGAGATATTCCTCAAATAGAAAATTTAAATTTAAAATGAAAAAACGAAGAATTTAAAATTTATAAGTGAGGGGAGGGGGGGGGAGGATAAATTAATGAAAATTAGAAAAACGATAACTTACGATCATTATTTCGAGCTTTTAGTAGATCTTATTCAAGTATTACTCTTATTATTCTCAAAATCATCCATATACAGATCGTCCAATGATTTTGAGAGTGACCACATTACCAATTATAACAGTATTTTTAGCAAAAATTTGGTTATTACTACAGATATGTTGACGACATAGTCGGATTGTGGATTGGGTCCTTTGATGAGCTTCATAATGTTGTTTTCTACATTAACGATAACACAGCAGTGGCTTGGTGTGAACGCTGATTGAGTTACAGCGCGGAAATTATGGGTTCGAATTGCGGACTTTACTGAATTTCTTAGCACGCACATGAAAGTAAAAGAGAAACAAGAGGATTGATCCACCTCAATAAATGGATCGTAAAGATTTTGCAGAAAAAGCAGAGTAGCAATATTCCGAATGGAATGGAAAAGCTTGATAATAATAATTAACAATGTAACATTAACGATATCCATGACAGGATTGAGTTTGTTCTTGAAGTTGGCGAACGGTGAGGATATACTTTCTAGATGTCAGTATTAACATCAATACAGGTAGATACAATTTTAATGTGTATAGAAAACCAAACTACACTGGTCAAACCATTGATAACAACTTTTTCCACCCAATTGAGCAAAAGTTAGCTACATTCCATCATTTCGTAAATAGAGCTTTGAGTATCTCTTAGCATGGCACATTTAGAGGTAGAAATTAATGTCATCAAGAGCATTGCTTGCCAAAACGATAATAGCGATGTAATCGTTACAATCTTCTCTGATCACATCAATTCGTCATGTTCTTAATACAAAAGTTTGTCGTGCTGGATCCTGCAAGTGAGGTGGAGTCGTCACTTAAGTGGTCGATGCTCAGTCCTCGAATCTAAAAAATAATTTTAGATCCGTTAATGTTATGGTAGACTCTCAGAAGTGAGAAGTCCTTTAATCTATTAATCCCTAAAAATACAATTGATAGGACGTCGGCGACTGGTGTGTAAAAGCTTTCATGCGGACGATGCAGTTGTTCTTATTATGTATGGAGAGGACGGCAAGAAATCCCAGGGAGTTTTTAGTTTAAGATCAGTAAACCACCAAATTTTGCTAATTATCTCCTCGATACAGGACAAGAGTATGTCATGGAGGCTGAATTTGAGAGCGATGGTTATTGACATCTAAAGGACATCTTCTTTTGGGAGTGGAAAGAGTAAGAACATATGAAGAACTGTAAGAGTATTCACCTCATAAATGGATTTGAACGACCTTTGAAAGAGGTGACTATTCCGGAAGGAATTAAAATTAATAATGATGAATAACCAATTTAGAAATATACCACACCTTGTTTTCGTTCAAAATGATTGCCCCCCCCCCTAATATTTCCTGATAATTGCCAAAGCAGATTATGAAAAAACGAAATATAGAAATTCATGAAAATGGAGATAAAACCTAATTCTCTATATTTCATGTATTTAACTATTACTTTGTAAACTTAAGAAGTACCGTTTTGACTTAAAGGAAATTAGAAGTTTTTCGTTTATATACTTTCTTAAAATATGTTAAAAGGAATTTAACAAAAATAAATTCAAAAATAAAAAAAGACCAAATAAGGTCCAGTTGTTCAGTCTCTGGTTATCCTTAAGCAAAAGTTTATAACTATAGAAATTAGTGTTTCAAGAATTGTATTCATGAAAATAAACTTTTGGGCAAAGATAGCCAGAGACAAAATAATTGGATCGAAGAGCCGATCTTTTCACCAGGTAACTAACTGTTAGTTAAAGTTATGGTTACTTAATAGTTTTTTTCAACAGGATAAAGCAAGCAAAGCTTTTTACTACTGCTAAAATGATCAGCTTTAAAACATGCAGTTTTTTCGATATATACATATATCTATTGAAACATTAATCTAATATTACTCATGCAATTTTTTGCAGTTTTTTTATAACATGTGTTATTAAATAATATTAAATTCCTTTCTTAAGGAAGCAATATTACATATTAAAATAGATCACATAACCAAAATTAAAATTCAATTATCTATTTGATTAAAAAAAAACAAGGAATAATAAATCACACGCATTACGTTTAAGAGCTATTCGTAGGTGTTTAAACTTTAAATTTTGGTTCTAACCAATTAATAAAATTTTTTTGGCATATAATTATAAAATAATAAGTACAAACATTTCATTAATAACATAAATGATTAATTAAAATAAATGCAAAAAATGACAAATTGAAATAAAAATAAATTAATTATTATAAAACATTAAAAATAACTAAGAAAAATTTAGGTTATTTTAGAAAGTTATAAACACAATTAAGTCTTATAAAAAAAATAAAATTAAATTAATAAACTAACCTGCAACTTGGTTCGATTTTTTTTGATCAAAATCTCCGTTTGTGTTTGACTGTCGGTCGTACTTTCCTATTAAAAAAAATCAATATTAGTGGATGCTTCTGATACAATTATTCTATAGCGGTTTCGCTTCAAACCGATCGTTAAAGTCTCCTTATATAGCATTATAATAGTAGGAAACTTACAGATTAAACTAAAATTCATAAAAAGATAGAACTACTAAATAAATATACACCAGAAATACGTTTTCAAACCTGCAATTTGTATGAAACAGATTAAACATCACCGACATCGATATAGCAATTTTAATCTAACACAAAGGTTGCCGTATCACGTTCTATATTAAAATTGAGCTATAATTAATAAAAATTAAAGATGGGCCACAATTTCAACTATTTTGATCGCAATGAAAAAGTGTAATAAAGTCGATACAGTTATTTCTCTTTACGATTGTGGGTGTACATAATGCATAGTAATAGGTGGCAATACATAAACGTCAGTAAGAAAAATTAAAGTTCACATTAAGCACAAAATTTTAATACATCGTAGTGGACGAGCGTGAAGAATGGAAAAAAATATTGCTTTCTTGATTAAGTTAAAGCGACGATCGCTAAAGAGGAAGAAATACTTGAAAATCTAACTTCTATTTTTAAGAAGAAATCTAAACGAATAAACCAAAACCACAAGCGTTAGTTTTTCACACAAGAGCAAATGTAATAGCTTGCGACATATCGAGCTTAAAAAATTAAGTTTAAATGTTTAAATGGTTCGTTGGTTCTTAGATATTATCTTTTATTTAAATGTTAAATGCGTGTGTACACATCAGTTAAACCGAGCATATAAAATTTTTGCATATCCAAATTTGACATATTGTTTAATTAAATAATTGTGGCAGTAACTTTTCTTAATTACATTAAATAATATAATTAACTGTCAATGTTTCATACATTGGAACATTGTTTTCAGTAGTCGTGTATATACGTACTATATCATTCACGAAGAAAACTGACCATTTACGTCAAAATAATGAATGCCAAATATAGGAAAACAAGTTTTTGGTTTTATTTTAAACTTTTACAACAACGCAGCGGTTCCTACTTGTAATACGTTTCTGTAAAATAAGAAAACGAAATTAAACTTATTTTGTTTAAATGTTTAATTACTTTATTTTTATTATTGACAATAATCATGCAATTGTCATTAAAATACATTACTTTTTTAAACCTGCATTACCTACTAATACATCTACTTCATTTTGATCTCAATACGGTTGTTTAGAAAGCATAGTTTTCTAAAATGACTTAGCATTTTTTACACGTTTTAAAAACTTAGTTGGTCAATCATAAAACTTTCGTTGAAAATGCATCAAAATTAGCTTTTAATATTTTTTAGGGATTCCCTTCGAAAGTAGGTCCTATATTTTTAAAAACGGAGCGTATTACAATAAATGAAAATTCTCATTTGGAATGCACTTAAACACAATTTAATGGATTAAAATTGCAGTAAAGAAGTGTAATATTTATTTTGTTTATTGACTTTTAATTTTTAAAATTTTAAAATTGAGATTATATTTTTTATTATATTTTATAGGAACGATTTTCTTTCCTTGAGGACAGTGATTTTAAAAACACATTACAAACTCCCTCTTTAAGAAGTTGATAAAATATTATGAAAATTTACTAGAAAAAAATGCAGATTTCAGAACTGAAACTCGAGAGTTTTCCATCGATAAATTTAACTTGTCGAGATTAAAACATCTCATTAATTTCATTCTAATTTAGCAAAAAGGTTTCGTGTGAATTTACAAAAAGTTTTACATTATTGTTATTCCAAATGAATGAAAGAGAACTTGATTATAATATTATCTGAAAATCTATAGCGTAATGCATATTTCAATATCTGCGTGGGGCAAATGGAATATAGCAGAACAAATTAATTGAAATCGTTATTACCATAATTATCTTATAAATAAAATTACAATTAAAAAAGTGCAAGTTAATACTAGATTATAAATTTTCCACTCTCACTAAATCACTTATTAAATTAAAAATTATTTATGGTAATTATTATTATTATTATATTAAAATAGAATTTTAGATTTATTGAATATTTATTAAGGTGATTAACGAGAGTAATTATGGATTCCAATTTCAGAAAAAAAGAACTGGTTCTGGTCTACTTTTTGCTGGATTTGTTAGACAAGAAAAACATTGACGAAAAAATCGATTAGTATCTACTATTAAACATTTACATACAGCTTTTCATTTTATTTAAATTTTTTTTTAATATGTGGATTTACTACTATTTATAAAAAATTCGGTTAAATTTTAAAACGATACTGTTTGTACTGGAAATGCGGGTATTTGAGGAAAGGACATAGTCATATGGATTTCAATGAAAGTAAATGCCGTGTTAGGTCATTAAAACGCTCATATTGATCTTTTACACTACTACAACTAAATGGTAATCTAAATTAAGTTATAAAATAATAATTTATCATTTAATTCATGACACTTTACATAATTTCCTTTATTTATTACAGAAAAATTTTTAAGAGCTCTTATTTAAAATTAAATTTAATAAATTTAGTACCTACCACCAATTATTTATTAACATAAATATTATAGTAGATTACTGATATATGTATAAGTAAATAAAACATGATAATTATATCCCTTATCTATGGCTACTTCTATAGCGGTAGATGAAAGATATATAAATTTTGTTGTGTTGAAAATCAAAATAACGTAATTCTAATGGGAAAACCTCAAAACTCCACTTTGGGCCGAAAATTACATCTGAGTGCTTTTTGAGAGTAGAAACCCTCGTAACTTCATAAAATTTACAACGTGCTAAATATTTCATTTATAACCACGTAACTCCATTACAATAATTTCATGCGTGCGTACAAAAAAGACCAACAACGTATCTGATGAAGAGTTCAACTTAAATCAGCTGGAAAAGAATGAAGCAAAAGAGGAAAAACCAAGAAATAAGACAAACACACATAATCATGTGTACCCAATGGATTTGCAATCTGTACTGTTTAGACCTCAATCAAACGTTTCAATCATCTACATATAAATAATAGCCTTAATTTGTGTACGGTATGTGTGTATGTGTCCGTCACGCTCAGGAACACATCTCCATTTTTTTTCCATTTTTCTGATGGCGAAATCGGAGCACCACAGTTGAACTGCATATTATTTCCTTTGTCTGGGTGGATTGAACGGGCGGTAGAATTTTAAGGAAGCCTTCTGGCCTCGCGGAACTGGTAATGACCTGACTGTGGGGGAACAAAACAAATCTCATCGGATTATTATCATAATATACTATATGGCAAGAAACATAACAAGGGAGCAACGAATGTTACGCGATCTGTCGTGTAAATTTTAATGATAGGTGATATGTGGAAAAATAAATATATAATTGTAGAAGATATGTAGATAGACAGATAGATGTCGTAATTCACTCAGTGCGGCCTTTAGGCCGCCGAACCACGGCTGACTAGTGTACTATAAAACTAAGTTAGCAGTCCATAACTTCACTCTCTACAATCTGAAAAGTAAGGATGGGATTTGTTATATTTCGAATGAGACAGAAGGGAACCTTACAGCTGAAGAATATTTAACAATTATTGGCAGTTTTGTCTTGTCACTTCTATCTCTGCAGAATAGTAATGTGATATTTTACAACGATGGATGTGGCTATCAAAACTGAAACTTTACGTTGTCAAACACCCTTTTAAATATTGCTATGACTGAAAATCTTACTTCTTCTTCTTCGTGTGCCATATCCGGTCTCCCGGACGTTGGCGACCTCTCTCCTTAGATAGATAGACAGAAGATAAAGAAAATCTTACTATAGAACAAAATTTGTGGATAAAGTATAGATGGAAGTAGATTCTATGCATTCTGGCATAGAACGAGTTTTAAGGAAAACAAATATCAAAATGCCAGCAGATAATATCGGTGTCTGTAAAAGAGTTTGAAAAAGGACTACTCCATATACTGTTTAATGCTTGGAAAATCTCTTTTTCAAACATTTAAGTGTTTCAATTCTATAAGGCTAGGAGAGCAAAATGGGAGACGCTCTTGTAACAGATATTAGAGCACTGAAGTACACCCCAGATGGAATTATATTTTATAAACTTAGATTCACAGAAGAATAGAGAGCTTTGCGTTCAAGAAAACGATCTTCTGCAATTAAGTATATGACATTCGTATAAAAATCCAAAAATCGAAATTCGAACATCTGGCGTTGAAAACCACCCTGCTAGCTGATTATCACAACTATTATAACCAAATTCCTCATGAGTAGCGTTTACCTTTGTATTTTTCCAGGAACCTTAAAAGATTTTTATTTAATATTAGCAGTGTTGGAAAACCTCGAAACTTCGAAATCTTCGTAAATCCAATAATTCAGTCAAAGATGTTATTTTAGCTGATTTTCGATTGCCAGTTTCATTGATGAGCTACATAAATAACCTCAGTTTTAAAAAAATACTTCTTTTAGAAATGGCACGTTTTTTGCATCTCCTGTAAAATTTTCATTTGTGGAGTTATGAGGTGTTCTACTCAGGGTGACGATATATAGAATGGGCTAATCCCTCAAATTTTTTTTTTCATTAAAATCGAAAATTTAAGTGTTTTTAAACCCCTCTTGCGTAAAAAAAAATTTTTTTTAGCCATTTTAACGATCGTATTGAAGTTCAAAAATTGAAATATTTTTAAATAATTAAAACGCGGTAAATAATGACGTACATAAAGGTAAGCCAATTAGAAGCCAATACACTCCCACTATTGAAATTTAATTATTTTTAAATGTCAGTTGGTATACTATAACCTTAAAAGTTTAAATAATAATGTAATTAAATGTAAAGAATGAATTGAAACTATATATTATTATTTTTATACTTCAAAATGGGTAGCAATTAGAAATTAATTTTGAACAAGCATCATTTATTTATTTACAAATTGCATATTTTCATAGTGAACGTAGATGGCGTATTATGTATGCATGGTTGCCATGGTTATAATAAGTATTTGAATTTACGGAATTTTAAACACATCACATGGGTACTCAAGGATGTCATTTTCGCATACATATAAATGTGGCATCGTGGTAAATGCAATTTTAATTGCGAATTGTGATTGGACCGCCTTTAGGTACGTCACAGAATGGCGACTTTTCAAACGTATACGTTTAAAAAAGGCACTTTATTTAATTAGTATAGCGTTTTAAAATTATATATTTGTAATTATATATAGTATTTTGCTATGGGCCATCGATTTTTATAGGTAAAAATTATATTTTTGACAACACGGGACAACCCCATTAAAAACATTCCAGAAATGTGAATATTTACATTAAAACAAATAAAATTCCGAATGAAAAGCGGGGAGGTGTTATCGCAATGTTAATAAAAATTGATAATAAGCTATGGTTTTCCAATTTCCATTCACTTCTGAATTTTTTTGAATTAAAATTTTTATATTTGAAATATCACTTTTTCATCACAATTCATCAATTAATCACAATTTACTTGAGAAAATTTATGCTTTTCAGTATCTAGAAAATTGTTTTTGCACATTCTTTAGGTTAAACAAAAAATACAGATAATAAATAATGATTATTCATTCATAAACATTTGGTTTTTCTTATATGACGTTTTGCTTTTTATGTCGTTATAAGATAATAAAATTTATTTCAGCTTGCTTCCAATTATTGCATCATCTAAAGACCGCGGATTGGGCCACCTTATTGGAAAATCACGTGAAAACTTACATATTTATGAATATTCGTGAATATCTTATTGTCACATAAATTACTTAGATGGCTTTCCAATAAAATATTTTAACACACCAAATATCAAATAGTACCTATTTCAAATAATATATTTAAAAATAAATAAAATAGCGCGCTCTGATGGCTGTAACCGAGGCTGTAGCTCTGCAACTGATCGATTAACAGGAAAAAACCTTACATGGTTTTTGTAGAGTTTAGTGTGCTTTATTTTTAATAACTTAACATTTTGATCTAAAGTAAACCCAAACTAAGATATTCACGAATATTCATAAATACCTTTTTCGCGTGGCGAAATCCGGGGTCTCTAGACCGCGCAAAATTAGTAGTAAGTAAAATAAAGATAATAAAATGTATTCCAGCTTGCTCCCAATTATTTGCACAATAACCCTTGTCGACTAGCCTAATAATACTATTAAGCAGACTTTTTATGATGTTTTAATTAGTCTACTACAGTATATATACTTAACATGATTAATTAAATAATGCAGTAATGAACCGGTATTATTTAATATACAACATAACACCTATTAATGCTGTCTAAGTACACAATTTTGCGTACGATATGCGTGAGTGATTTCAATGCAAAGTTAAGCGATACACCCATTAATTCAATTAATGATGATAATTGCAATATAAATTGCACATTCTATTAACTAAATTTCAATTAGAGTTATATTTTATGGATAAACGAATGGAAATATTATCTTAACTATTGAGCGAGTGTTCTGCTATACCCGGCTATATCATATCACAGAAGATCGAGTGCAGCATTGGATGGATTATTCACAGTGGATGTGATATTTAAGTAATTACACACAACATGTGCTGCACTTAACGGTGTTTCATATTTTTTGTTAAGAAGGAAGTAATATATTGGACTTAAGTTACAATGGTACTTAGGAAAAAAAAAAGTTTTTGTGCTTAACTGGTGAAGCTCATAAAGGGAGTAGTTGAACTGATATTATACATGGCGTGTCCAA
Organism: Podabrus alpinus; assembly: GCA_932274525.1. Classification (NCBI taxonomy): domain Eukaryota; kingdom Metazoa; phylum Arthropoda; class Insecta; order Coleoptera; family Cantharidae; genus Podabrus; species Podabrus alpinus. The sequence continues at coordinate 6,903,389 of OW026451.1, forward strand.
GGTCGTCTTGATCTAAATAACTGTACTTGTATGTCCATCCAACGCATCGCTTCCTGCACCTTGAATATTAACAACACAACTGCTTTAATGTCTATGCACCCACTTGCTACTCTTTTATCTGACACATTCCGGTTAAAAGTAAAAAGCTTCGGTTTGTTTTTCTTAATGATGAATACAAGAGATAATTCAATCAAAAAACTAGCTGGGAGGTGGTCACTCTCTTATCCATCAAATATGAAAACAAAATTTAAATAATATTATATTTACATGACCCAAGGTTCCATCAGCAGGATTTTCAAAACACTCATAAATTATTATGTGAAAATATCAATCGTAATTTGTTTTTTAAGAATGCTCAATTAAAAAATCAAAATATTGAAATTAATCATTCCAGTCGTGATGATTAATTATCAAAAACGTGATTTCCGAGTTTTAGGTGCGTGTATGATATTCCTGTATAACGTAAACGTTAACGTAGGTTGTGTTAGATGCATGAACCAACAACAATTATTTAACAAAAATTAACACGTGTGTGCTAATTTGGAGAGCATCGTTCCACAAAGCACAGCTTATGAGAAATAATTTGCATGCTTAAATTTTTCGAGCGATATACATACGTAAATCTTACAACGAAGAGAAAAATAATGGTTAAAATTTTAATTTCTGCTCGTTTTTATACTGCATTCACAGCCTTGAAATTAGCAAAATTTTATTTGTAAACAACAATTAATTCCTGACTTATCTTGTCAAATGATTTTCAGTTTTTTCTTCGAGATTATGAATGCAGTTTTGACGTTTCAGCGTCTCATTAGCTCATGATTTACTGCTTCTTCTTGGAAAGTAAAACTATGATAATCATACTTCTATGTTTCCACTATGTTTGTTAGAGCTTTTTGATATTTTCAATCCAATTAAATAGACCTTCGTATAAAAGCCAAATCTATTAATTAATCAATTGCCAATTTTTTCTTGTCAATTAAAATAATTACATTTAGAAGCATTTCAAATAGCATGATTCTGCAATATATTTTAAATATTGAAGGTAGCTGAAGGTAAAAATAGTCAAAGTGTTGGAACTAAACGCGTTAATGGTTGAAAAATGTGGGCTACAGATGATTTTATCGTTTCTATACATAGGTATCTGCCAATATCGAGTGGATGACCTATAAAAACGCAACTTTGTGTATTTACTTCCGTGCCATTTATATATTTTTTGTACATACCATTAGAAACTGGATTAAGTAAATAATTACAATAGTGAAGTTGCTGTATCAGTTAGTATGCAATTATCATGTTTGAGATATGCAATTAATGGAAGATATTAATCAAATGGACGATGCAATCATTTGAGAAATCAAATGCAGATAGATTATCATGATTTATAGTTTATTTTGCTTTCATTTTATATCGCAAATAAGAAAAATATTTACCAAGATGCATTTACAATTTTCTAGCAACTTCTATTAGATTTCAATCGAAAAAATATATTTATTCGATATTTCTTTGATTTTAAATCCTCTTTTAATCCGTTCAGCTGCGTCAGGCCGGTAAATAATTATTCTATACGTTAAGTTATTTTTGCATTGTCTTTCCTTCGCTACTTCCAAAAACACGTATGCACCACGTCCAGTATAACATAATTTATGTAATTGAATTTTAAATAAATTTATCGTTTTGAATAAAACATGATTAAAATGCATTCTTATGATTAGGTAATACTTAACTTATGACTTAAGTAAACAAGACAGTTATAAAAGGAAACATAACGAGATTCGTTGGGAAACATTTGTTCTTTTCATTAAAAGGAAGAAGAATATGACTAGATAAATAAATATGACAATTACTATAGTTGACGACCTTCATATTACCGTTTATAAACCTCTAAAAACGCGACCAAAGAAAGATACATGGCGGCATGCTGACCTATGAAGCAACGTGGTACTGGTACATACCGAAGAATGCCCTGGGAAACGATGCAACCACAGTTCTTTGTTTGTATTCAACTTCAAAACGTTTCTTTCAAGTTGCTTTTGACCTTCTTTTGTGTAGACTACCTTAATAAAATGTTAATTTTAATATAATAATATTAAGTTCAAAGTGTTCATTAATTGGTAAAATAATGCGTAAATTAAAATTACCTTAAAGTTCATTACCACATTTCATTCTTCATTGTAAAATTTTAATTACTACCTCGGCCTTTGAATTCATCATAAACGTTTAAACCATGCCAAAATTGATATAGTAAAAAGTTTTAGGTTGCAAAATTAATTTTTTGTTGATCTGGATCGCAAAATTGGTATGTTCGTACGCCATGTCTAATTGTGTGGTATTTATTTTACCGTATAATACTTTTTTTAATTTGATGTGTACATAACAATTTTTTAAATTAATTAAAACTTTAATTGGTTCAGAAAAGTTTCATTTCTTTAATTTGATCGTGGCAGACCCCTACGAGGAGTAGCGTTAAGAAAATCTATTCGATGTGAAGGAATAAACCATAAAGTAATTTTAACTAAATTAATATGTGGCACACTTGTAAGTAATTTCCAATTAAATTTTAGCTACCGGCTAAGTTGTTTCAAAAAAATGTGCACGGCTTGAAGAGTTGTTTAAGTTAGGAAAATCGGAAAATTAAATAACGTGAGCGATTAATTAAATTGTTAAAAAAAGTTCAATATGGTTAAATGTGAATTATTCATTTTATGCTAAAGTTAAAAAGTTTCTAAAATTAATTGCTTATATTAATAGTGATGAGATTTATTAATAGTTAAGCGCCAGAAAAAATTTAAATTCATGTTTTTCAATTTTAAACAGCAACACAAATTTTTGAAAAAACATTGTACTTGAATGTTGACGGTTTGTTGTAGATTTACTATCGCAATTTTCTATATTTATGTTTCGTGCCAAGACTATTTACTATACCAATCGCTGTATATGTTTTATTCTTGTATTAATAGTTTTTTGAAAATTTTTATAGAAAATAATAATATCAATTTCATTGTAATAAATGGCAGACATAAAATTTAATAACATGGTATTTTGCTTTGTCCACTTTGCCATCATTACATCCATTTTATATCAATAAAATAACTTTATTTAAACTCTTGGGGTAAAAAAAACTACAATGTTTGCAACAGTTTCGAAAGAGTAATTATTATGCTTATACGTCAGTGCAATTAATTTGCAATAAAAATTATTGCTTTAGGCAGCCGATTATTTTGTTATCTCCACAGCAAAATCTTGTACCATTATCATAACGACAACCTTTAAATAATATTTATTTAATACCTACATTTTATTGTTATGTTCAACAATTTAACTTTATATAACTGTCAAAATGATTGCTAAAATAATTGGAAGACATGCTGTACCATAGAATTAAATAAATTGCTTATGGAAATCATAACAAAACAACCATTTGACGTTGTGTTCACAAAGCCCGTGAATATTTATGTATTCTGACAGATTCAAATTATACATTGCTTTGATAAAACTTTATTCAAATTTGTAGCCTTAAAGATAATACAATTTAGTTTTTATTAATTACAAGTACCTACGAAAAATTTTGGATATTTCCAAAGTGCCTATGGAATTATTTAACATCCTGTATTAATAATATCATAAATTTGATTTACATAACTTGGGTTTTTGTGATGGTGGTTTTTCTCAAGTGTGAATTAGAAGATCCTTTTTATTTTAGTCAAATCAGAAGACAATGTTTTCGGGTTAACATTTCAATGGCAATACAATATGAGCAAAAAGTTGAAAGTTACTCACTGGAACTGGATGTAAATTACTTCCAAACTAACAGTAAAAGTAATGGTATACCTGGTGTAAAATTTACACTTTGATACTTAATATGTTTCTTGAAAAAAACTAATCTGTCAAATAAGAACTTGATTCAAACTGAAAAAATTCAATGTGTACTCTTTGTGCTCAAAATACAGGATGTTCATGAAAATGTAACACATTGACCGAAGCGTACGATCGACTGGGTCAAAATTGGTTCAATATGGAAGTTACTGAGGAAATCTGCAAAGTTGACTGATCACTTTTAAAATTGGAAGAAACTTTATATTTTGGAATTACTGAAAAAGATACACTGTAAATATATTTTCACAAAGGTTTTCGCCATACTGTGACATCAAAATCAATTTAAATTTTAATGTAAGATATATTATTGTTATTATTAATAGTTAATTAGAAGTTACTTTGGTGGGTAACTAAATGTGAACCTTACAAACGAATAAACAGGAACGGTGTTTTGTTTTACTACTTTTAATATATTATTAAATTATTTTTAAATACATACATTTTTGAATTTTATTATGATATATTTACGTATAAGAAACTATGTATAGTAATTAAGAATTTAATTAATATAATAATCATCGTCTATCGTTAAAATACATATATAATTGCCTAAATATATCCGTGTGCTTGTAACTCAACGCTACACAGTGGGCCTGTAGGCCGCACAGCCCAGTCAATCACGAATCATTGCGGCCTTTAAACTAAGGTTAGAGTCGCACAACAAAAAAATTGAAAAAAATCACTTTCCTTCCTTTTGTGCCCTGATATTTTTGTTTTATTATATGCCAGGAGTTAACAATTTGCGGTTCGCGTGGTTAAACAGTTAAACACAATTATGATGCATTATTTCTTGTGCAAACAAATTATTTTCGGTTTTATGAAATAAACAAGAAAAATAGGTTTGATGTTTTTATCTACTAGAAAGTTACAAATCAAATTATATTGTTCCATTATTTAAATTTTAATTACTAAAAATCGATGCGCGATCACGATCATGCGATCACCTAAACAGTAAATAAATATAAAGTTCTTAAACCGTCAAAAAAGTTGTAAGTTAGGTAAGAGTTTAGATTAGGGGTTAGGCTAGAGCCCAATTTGTTCCTCATATTATAAGGATATTTGAATGGAAGGAAAGCTTCTAACGGAAGGCCGAAAGAAAACCTTTTAAAAGTATTTGGTAACTGGTCCCCTAAAGATTCCCTTTACGTAAGGGTTTATCTTTGTGTAAAGGAATCGAACAGCGTTAAAGTATAAACATAATGTGTTTTTCTTCAGAAATGTACATACAAGGTACATACCTTGAATACTTTTGTATACCTTTTTTTCACTTTTATGTATTTATTTGTTGATGTATTAATAAAATACTATAAAAACTAAGTGAGTGAACTTATATTATGTAGTTGGTGATTGCAAAATTAATTGTAATTGTTAAAAAAAATTGTAATTGCTTGTATAGTATAAACAAACTGTGATATATACTGTCGTATTTTTTTAGGACAACAAAGCCATTTAAAAATAATACACTGTGGTTTTCCGAGATTTTACATCCGTTGTGCCTTATCATTGCTTTAATAAAATTCTTCACTCATTAATGATTATTATTAATTATTTTTTTATATTCTAAAACCTTTTCAATTTAAACTTTTATTTTTCTCAAAAATTCGCACTACAAAAATCTCCCAGTCATCAAAAATCGACCTCACGCTTTCGCACATCGAGCGCTTCCCTCCTTATTTTTCTTCCCCTTTCCAATTCCAAAATCCTTGCAGTACCAACCCATTTCTAAATTGCGCATGAAATTCAAAACTTTTGCACAATTATAGGTAAAATATTTGCCTAGTGTACACAATTCAACAAATAAATACAAAATCATCACAATATTGATCATATCAAGAATTTGAGTCTATTTAAAATTTGTGTTTGATTTCAATGAGCATGCAAATTTATTTCAAAAATGCAAAAGATTAATCCCAATTCCGGAAATCCGTGAAAATCCTCAAATCTTTGAATTTCATATCAATGCATTCATATGTTTTGTTTTTATTTAAGCCCATCGGACAATTATAATATTCAAAAAAACAAAATCATGAAATTATTAAATTTTGCATAATAATAAAAAAATATTTAAAGTCTTGGATGATATTCAAAATCTACAGCAATTACGGAATGCAAAACTGTAATAATCCTCATTAATAATGAACTATTGAAATGAATAAGTTTATCTAGTAAAATTAAAAAACTTACAGTAGAATTCGTTGAAAGTGCAGAAAACATAGGAAAACAACACGACATCTGGCAAATAAACAAACCTGCTCAAGATTAAAAAGGACCAAAAATAAACCGCAAACCTAATTATTAGGTTTATTTATGTTTCCAAAACATGCTACAAAATTTATTTTCCGGAAATCGTCATTGAAACAACATTTCCCTGCTTATGCACGCGCAGGGAAATTGAACTTTACTGACTAGTCCGGTAATAATTAGTAAAGTTAATAATAACAAAATAAAATAGACAAATGTCAATGTCAAAAAATGTCGTTCAATTAGTGTTTTAAAATTTCGATTTTAAATTTCGATTTTTTACGATTTTCGGAAAAATTTAATACAAAACATGTCAGTAAAGTGTCTCACTTGACTCGGAGCTCTAAAATACTCGGCACGAAGTGCCTCGTATTTCAACATTGCCCCTCGTCAGTAATATGTCATTTTCCTGACTTTTATGTAAATAACTATTCTATAAAACAATTGGATGTTTGTAACATCGATTTTGATGTGAAATGTTTGTTTGAATGTTGACTCCTTAATGACATGCAACGTGTATAACATCCTAAAAGGAAAACAAACTTTATACCTGCTGTTGTTTGCTTTACAACAAATCTACTTATGTCCTATCTAGTAAATAGAAGATCGATGACTTACAGAATACCAGTCTGAGTTAGAGCATTGGTTAGAGGTTAAGTTACATTAAGTTAGAACAGTGGTCTCCAACCATTTTGTAATGGTTAATCATACTAATTTTGTTGTTTAATTATAAATGTTAATGTTCAATTGCAACTTAACGTTGAAGGATAACAATAGTTTATTTTTAAACAACTTTTTATAAAACATCAAGTTAATGTTAAATTTGGGTAATCAAATTTAGCAAGGTGTAAATATTTTGTGGAAATACTGAAATTGGTCATGCAATAAGACTAATGTGATCCATAATTTTGTGGTTGTCTGCATTTTATACTCTATGCGGATGGCGCAACCTGATCCATCGCTTTTCGCTTTATCTTTGACTGTGTATATGAGAGAAGTATCCATCTAATATGATGATCCACGCGACTAAAAAGGTATTGTGGATGTATTTATTTCTATTTAAATTTTTAGAAAGAAGTTCACTCCTACTATTGCCGGAAAGAAAAATCCTCTATGTTCATAAATGCCAAATATGTACATAAGTGAATTTCATTAAAAAGAAATGCTTAAAAATTTAGTGATTGCTATCCTTTAGTGTTCGGTCGTAATTAACCATTTAACATAAACAACAAAATCAGTATAAATAATGCATTTAAACCTCGAAAATACTACAGTATAATATGCCAGTTATCCATTAATTTGCTTATAAAAATTAAATCTATGGAATTTCATCTAAAATGCAAATTTTCATTGCGCGAGAGTAGTTTTAATAATTCTATGTGTTTTTTTGCGAAAAAAACCGTTCAATGAAACAAAGTACTGAAATATAAAAAAAAATGTTATAATATTTTGGAAATCTTGAATAAAAAAGCAAGTTTTTGGATTTCTTTTCTCAATGTCCTAAAAGTCAACGAAAGGGATAATAATGTTTATTAATACCTGTCTAATAAAATCCTTGTCCCGATCTTCTCTTTAACCAAGGAACACGGAGAGTCGCCAATCGAATCAATGCAAAAATAATTTTTCTGCACACATCATGGGCTATTTGCGATGCAATATTAAATAAAACATTTATTAGTGTTTTATAAAACAAACACAATTTTTGTGTAGAGCAGTTAAATATTTACTGTCAACCACATTCCAAAGATTCTCATCTGTTTTATATAATCTTAGCATAATGTTATTTTGAAGATCTGCAACTATAACTAGAGTTGCTCTAAAAAATTCAACTAAAATCTTATCAATAGCGGCCAAACAGTGGCGGGCATATGCAAAAGGGTCTGTGGGTGTAGGCATAGTTTTGAGGACCCCTGCATTAGAGGTTGAAGGTTAGATAAGTTACTGTTTCTTTTTTCAGCATTAATTTTACGTCGACTACGCGTTCGTAAATAAAGCAATATCCACGCCCTTCGCACCGCACGGTACTGAAACAGCTAGCAACCACTTGCACAAATTACGGTGTAAGAATAAGAATAAGAATATACTTTATTGCTAATAATAAACGACATACATAATATAATATAGTGAGATAATAATATTTATACATATATAAAGGGTGTTGTTGATTATTCGCAAAAGGTGAAGATCAACATCAAATGTTGTTTTTCATCTTAACCCAGGAAAATTGATTCCTCATGTTTCGATTTTTAATGGTGTACAGAAGAAATCATCCACTTTATGGAAGGCCTGATTTATTAAGTATTCTTGCAGTACCGTTTTAAATTTTTGGTCGTTTAGTCCTCTGACCGCTGTTGGTAGTTCATTGTATAACTTCGGTGCGTAATATAGTGTGGCATTTCTTGATTTGGTCAGTCTTAAATATTCTGGCTGTATATTTCTATTCCTTCTGGTGTTATGGGTGTGGGTGCCGTTTACTAGATTGTAATGATTCATATTCCTCTTCGCATAAATCAGGCATTCTAGGATGTATTTTGAGGGTATCGTTAGTACTTTGAGCTCTCTGAAATTCTTTTTTACGTCCGTACGGTAGCTCAAGCCCTCTACAACCCTTATGGCTCTACGTTGGAGTTTGAAAATTCTTTCCATGTGGTTTGAGTGATCCCACACTAGCAATGCGTAGCTTGCTATTGATTGCACTATCGCATGGAAAGCTGTTACACATGTGCTTTCTTCCGCGTGTTTAACAAGGCTGCGAAGTGCAAAGATACCACTGCATATTTTCTTGCTAATTTTTTCTATATGTGCCTTGAAGTTTAGCGTAGGGTCCAGGTATACCCCCAGAAAGCATATACTATCTGGATTCGAGTAGTCATGTTTCTTTAACGTAAAGATCATCGTCTGTGTTTTGTCTTCATTCAAGCATAGTCGATTTGTATTAAACCAATTTTTTAGATCAGTCTTGTTTGTGATTATGCTCCTTTTTATTTCGTCTAAGTGTTTGTTTTTATTTAATTTTGTCGTGTCGTCAGCAAATAGAATAAGTTTGACCTCTTGTGTTACCGTCAAGTTTATATCGTTAATGTATACTAGGAACAGCAGAGGACCTAATATTGAACCTTGCGGTACTCCGTTTGAGATTTGCTTGGCTTCTGATACTTTTCCATCATAATGTGTCCTTTGGGTTCTGTTTTCAAGGTAACTTCTTAGCAGGTTCAGCGCTTCGTTCATCAGTCCAAATTGCCTTAATTTTTCAATCAGACGCTTGTGGGCTACGCAGTCGAAGGCTTTCGAGAGGTCACAGAATATCGCACCAACATATTCTTCCTCTTCCATTCCCCGGATAACGTATTCCATTAGCGAGTTTATAGCTTCTGTGGTCGATTTATTTTTTCTAAAGCCATATTGATTTTTGTTTAGTAGATTGTTTGATTCCAAGTAGTTACGCAACTGATCTTCTAACAAGTATTCAAATATTTTCGATATTATTGGGATCAGTGATATCGGCCTGTAGTTGTTGGTGTCTTCCGTGTTTCCTTTTTTGAAGATTGGGATTACTTTCACCAATTTTAAACAGCTAGGGTATACCTCTTTGTTGATGCATTCGTTGAATAGTTTGGTAAGTGTGCTTATCAGTTGATTTTTGTACATCTTTATGAGCCTGGCATTCATGTCATACATTCTTTGCTGCTTTTGTTCTTTAGTTTGTTAATCGTATCCCTTACTTCTATTAATGATACTTCCCTAAAGTTGAAAGTTGCCTTGTTTAAAGTGTAGCTTGTTTGAGGTGTAGTGGAGATGTTTGTTATCGGAGTGTAAGTATTGTTTAGGTTGCAGATGAGATTATTTGCTATGTTCACAAAATAATTATTAAAATCATCTGCTTTGATGTCGGATACTTTCTTTGCGTCCGTTTTCTTTCCTCTGTGGTTATTGATAATTTCCCAAGATGCTTTTGCTTTGTTATCTGCTTTCGCTATATATTTTTTATTTGCCAGCTTTTTTGCATTTTTAATTTCCGATCTGTATTTTTGCCTGTACCTTTTTAGATTTTCTTCGTGTTCGGGTGATCTCTTATCTAATTGTAAACCAGAGAGACGCATGAATTCTTTTTTCATTTGAAGTAGGTTTTCCGAGAACCATGGGATTTTGTTTTGACTTTTGGTTTTCTTTTTGACCAAGGGAAATGCTAGATGAAGCATGTTTGTTAATGTATTCATAAATCGATTAAATTTGGTTTCTACGCTTGATTGCGATTGAAGAAAATTCCAATTTTGATTTTCTAACATTTGGTACATCGTATTTTGTCCCTGCCTAGTCATTGGTCGATGCATCCTCTCGTTGGTCTTCTTTTCTCTTCTATTTATTTCCAATGTCAAATCTACTGCACAATGATCGCTTAGTTTGAGGTTTAGTACATTTGTCGAGTACATTAGTATACCTTTGAAGTTTACGAAAATGTTGTCTAAGCATGCAGTTTTCCTGGTGTTCTCAAAAATTTCTTGTGTATAACCGTATGACCTGGTGAGGTCTATAAGCTGTTGATTTTTGGTGTTTTCTTCGTTAAAATGAACGTTAAAATCTCCATTTATAATTGCGTGTTTGCCAATCGAGTTTAACATGTACAAGAGTTTGCTAAAATATTCGAGAAATAGATTAAAGTCACCCAGTGGTGGCCTATAAATTGTTACGATGACTACCTTGATCATCAGAATTTCTGCTGCTGCTATTTCGCAGTGCATTTCATGTGAAAGAGCAACTAGGTTTGGCAACTCCTTGTATGGTATGTCATATCGGCACAGTATTATGGCACCTCCACGTTTTCTTGTTTTCCCGGAAAAGTGGGACGCAACATTGAAATTTTCGATTGATAGTGATTCGGCTTCTTGATTTTCTAAGAAATGTTCTGTAAAGCACAATACGTTATAGATAGAATTATTACATTTGAGGTATACCTCTATTTCGCCAATTTTATTTTCAATTGAACATATGTTTTGGTGTAAGATATTCCATGTAGCATTTAGTTGTCCAGTTTTTGTTCGTGCTTTGCAATTACTATTGTTTGTTTTACTAATGTATTCACAAGCTCCGGGTGTCACCTCGAAAAAACTGAAATTTCTTTATTATTACCCCTGTTGGCCAAGTTTCGGGGTTGTAAGCTATTTTCGCTAATCGTTCGTCAATCCCTACCTTAAAAAATTTGTTTACGCTAGTGTTTGTTTCGTGTTTCTTTATTTCTTCCACCTTGAAATTGTTATTTGGATATTTGTTTTTTAGGTAGGTCAATATACCATTTGCACTTGAATTCGAACTTAATCAACCAATGTATACCCATTGATATGTTTCAGCCGCTTTGAAATCATTGCTTTCGCTTGGTGCTGTACCCTTGGTTATTGCTGTGTGACGATATTCTTGCCTTACTTTTCTAGAATCGTAATAAAACCGTAGAAAAATAAATGCAAATGACATTTTAATTTATGGAGTCGTGTCACTTCTAATAATTTTATTTTTTTGACGAACACAAAAATAATTAAAACAACATAAAAATTAAACGCTACATACCCGACAAATTGTCCCACACTATGGTTGAAAAATTTTAACACTGTTGTACGCTAATAATTTACACGGAAACATGAGTGTAATTTTTAAGACAATAGGTTTGAGAAATTTAGAAAAAAAAATTACTTTCAACTATTTCGTCCAACTACTCTTCTTTATCTGTAGTTAATAATTTATTTGGTAAGCTACAAGTTATTATTAATAATAATAAGGAAATAATATTATGACTAATAAAATATATTACTACAAGTTTTACCTTGACATGTCAAGTGTAACAATTTTTCTTTTAAACCAAAACAGACAAATAAGTTAAGAAAAACAACGTAACGGTTCTGACGAAGAATTTGTTAGTCGGTAAAACAATTTACTGCTACTGGGCACTTTTTGTTGCAATTTGCAACAAAAACTTTGTAATTTGCAAGATATGTAAAATTAAAGCAAGTTTTTTGAATGAAAATTCCAAACGTTTCTTTTTCAAGATTGGCGATACCTACTGTTTTGTTTTCTATTATAATTAACTTTCCTTACAAAAAATGATTTTCTTGTTAAAATAAGAGCAGCTTAAATTATTCAAGCAGTGTGTGAATAAGCCATGTGAATTCGGCTGTTTCCTGCACCAAATAGAACAATGTTAACTTATTCACTTGCCTTGTAGTTGGCTTGTTAATGAATATTTATTGTTGCAATTGTAGTGTTACACTTCTAAATCATTAAAGTTTTCACCACAAACTCGATTAAGATTCAAAATTTGGAAAAAATTTCCGTACAACCTGTAACATTAAACGCAACATCCGCGTATTCAAATATTTTAAGCATAGCTTTATTTTTGGAACATTCTTCAAATCAGGTTTCAAGATGAGTAGGCAATCGGTATAAAAAAATCTAACGGTTTTGTCATAGTTGCATTTAGATTTCTTATAACAAAATAATAAGGAATTGAAATTATAAAAATAAGAGCTGTATAAGTTTCGTGATTCAATCTCATCAATCAAGTAGCGCATAAACGTATAAATGGTTATATCCATCATTGAGGTTATGTAGCTACACTCAAAGAAATAGTATAGGTTAATTCAACTAAATTAAATGTTTAGCTAACAATCTAGTCAATTTTGTAAAATCAAACTACATTAATAGTATTTTCAAACCAAAGTGGATTGTTATTACAACTACTAAAAAATTGTTGGACAACAAAATGAAAACCTACTTAAAAAATAGGCACATTTGACTATTATTTTGTCATCTAACTATTAATTTGTTAAATTTTGTAAAATCAAACTACCAACGCGTTCAATTTTACATTTAACTATTATCAAATGGTTAAATCTAACATAGTAATAGTTTGCTTACCTTTATAATTGTTATATAAACAAATATTACAGCAAAATCAACTAGTTGATATGTTTATGTAAACATAAAATTGTTCTGCTACCGACCTTTATGATATTGTATTTTTTCTTAATGCAATTTTGCAATTTTCAGTTCTTTCCACCTAGTGATACAAAAATTTTCTGATCGTGCAATTTGTTTAATTATAAAAATAATATAAAACTTTTTTGAAAAAAATTTGATTTTATAAATTAATCAAGCTAAATTAACGTTATAAATTAACGGTATCTTGGAATATTTTCTGAAATTGAAAAATACAAATACAGCCGTGGCTAAAGTATTAGATCACCCCGGATTTTGGCCAAACGTATTAGATCGGGTGGGAATTTTATTAATTTTCTTGCTTTATGTTACACCTGTGACCTTTTAAAAGATTTTTAATCCAAATCAACCATCATTTGCAGTTCTAGGAAAAAAATTGTCATAAAAATTCTATTTTCTAGTTTATTACCTGACCGTAACGGTACTTTTAAAATCCCTTAAAATGTGATGCTTAAAATAATTCCAAAGGGATAAATTGTTATGTATTTTTTCAAATTATTTGTGTATTTAATAAATGTGACTACAAAATGTGTTTTTAAAAATAGCAACTTTTATCAAAAACTAAAGATTTCTTTAAAATTAAGCTGTTAAAAAATTTTCAAATTTAATTAAACAATTTTAAATAATTCATAATATAAAATTGATCTGAGAAACATTTCAGAAAATATTTTATTTTTATTTTAATTTAACACTGAATTTTTAATCTATGAATTATGATAAATGAAGTTGTTCATCAAAAATCAACATTCGTTTAAGTACACCCTTCCAGCTTCGACGAGTAAGCAGGTACGTTCAAATCTGTATGCACGTTGCGGCTTTGGTTCGAATCTTGTTTGGACGAAAAAAAAATGTAAGTAAATTTTAAGTGATTTATAAATTTTCAGTTATTTCCAGATACACAGATACGGAGGATGGAAGCATAATATGGTAAAATTAATGATTAAATAATATTGTAAATAGTGTCGAATTGTTAATAAAATAATTAATCAAATTGTTTAAAATTGTTAAAATTTAACAGCTGAAACGAAGAAATATGGTTAATTACAAAAATTAAATATTTTTATTTATTATATTTTTATTATAAATTAATATTAAATAATATACTGAACTACTATTAATTTGTTTATATGAACAAATAAAGTTGTCGTAGAACTAAAAAAATTGTTACTTAACTTAAAAAATTGTTTACCAACTATTTCTTAGTTCAAAATAACAATCAAAATTGTATGGTAACAAAAATGGTTTAACTATTATTTTGTGGTTGATTTAACCATGGAACTAGATAGACGCCGTTTCATATGCTCTTTTTAGTTGATTTTACCTATTATTTTCTTTGAGTGTAACTTCTACCTTCTACGGTTAATAATAAAATTGAAATTGAGAATTTATTTAGAAAAAAATTGTTTTTAATCAAATATTACAATATCCCATTTGCATTGTGCTATGTGCTGAAGGCAAGCTCTATAAGTAATCAAATTAATACAACAATGAAAGACATAAGCCGCATTTCATCCAACGATTCTAAGCCGCCTATTATACGCGAGCGTTTCAATCTTCCAGAATCTATCGACGGCTTTTATTTTAATTAAAATTTACAAACGAAATTCTAAATGGAAACAGTTTGAATAATTCGTAGGTAATGCCTTATTTTATTAAAAACCGGTTCTCTCAATTAAAAATATTCTAATCACAAAAAACTGTCAATTTTTTTATTACCGCCGTTTATAAATTGTTACCATATTTGTAAAATTACAATATTTTATATCCAAATCGAGTATTATAATTTCACTCTTTAACATTTAAAATATTTTACAAAGAAAGTTTCACGTGCACGATGCACGTCAGCTTAGATATTAATTTTTCATGATAATCGTCTCTTAATACCACATTTAGAATTAATAAATATTTTCGTTGAGACAACTAAAGTATAAAGGTACATAACTAACTAATTATTTATGGTCTTATTCAAACTTGTAATAGACGTATGAATACTCACTTAACTATATACAACTTGTCGAAATATGTAAGTAACTGCATGTTCAAAATACTAATTATTACTAATAAATTTATATTCCACCTTTCTTATTATACACGAATTAATTGTAAATAATATTTAAGCAATTAGCGAATTACTAACTCGATATCAATTACTCCACATATGGTCATTATTAAAATTTAATAAGTTACTATAAGCAGGTGTACTGTGTCTACCTACTTATTTTCTTCTATATTTTTTATATCATTTATTTTTCATGCATATTCATAGTTTCATTTAGATTTACATAAAGGCACCTTATCTCCTAATCCGCTTATTGAATCAGTGGTTTTGTAATGTGCACCAGTTATGGTTACACTAATTTGTTACCACGTCAATTTCCTTTCAACAGAGTCTAATGGGTTTCCGAGTTTTTTCACCCCCCTCGTTAAGCCAAAAAGCTGAACTTGATGGTCTGGTGCACATCTGCATAAAAATAATTTAAAATTTTGACTCTACGTTATTACCAGCTATAAAATTACTTACGGTTTCATATTTTCTGTAATTGAAGCTTTAAATTGTGCAATAAAATTTTTCTCATTTTATGTTGCCGATTTAATCGTGCATGTTTAATATTGCTAAGGGCATTAGCACGTTTCAAAACTACACGGCGGCTTACATAAACAATTGTGTTCATATCTTGGCAAGAAAAGCAAAAACTAATATTTTACTAATGCAACGCTAATTAAAATAATTTATTTCCTTTTACTACCGTTATCTTATCAATCAACTATTAGAAAGTTAACGATATCTCTCCGAGTAAAAATTATCTTATAATCTTATATTAAATGCGCTGTCCTTCGTCGTAATTCATTTTTTGTTAGTTTTCTTTAAAATTTGTTTGTTTCTTAATAATTAGGTAAATAAATTGAAAATCAAACTACTGTTCGCGGGGTAAAAAATCGTTAAAGAAATTAATTGAATTTTATGAAGGCTTCAAATAGAAGGGCTAGGTTACGTGGAAATCTATAGCGTAATTGAGAATTACCATGTCAATTTAATTTAACGCGATGTTAACCGAATTAGAATCTCTCCGTTTGAATTCAAAACAATCTTGTTTAGCAAAATTTCAACAATCAGTAAATAAACTTCAATCTGTAAAGATTTACATTTGGAACTCTGAAAAGGATGTAGACGAAATAAATTATTTTTGGAAAGTCACGTCTGACACAGATTGTGACTTTTATTTATTTTGCAAATTGAAATTTACGTTATTTTTAATTTTAGGTTTTAATGATTGTTACTTTGTGTACACAATGATTTGCACCGAAGAAATTAACTTTGACCTTTAAACTTGCATAGTTCACTAAGGAAAAATGTTAATTATATTTAGTTAAAAATTCATAAAAATTAAGCAGTGAAATTTTTACAACAAACTAATGATCAAAAAGGCTCCTTGAACTTTAAATAGGCACGACTTTGAAAAATTAATTCGTTCCTTCTTTTTTTTCAATATTATTTTGTTATATAATTATTTTTTCAGTTAATCGTTCATTTATTTTTTATTGATTATTGTTTTTTGACTATAAAAATGGTTTTTACGTGAATGTCTTATTAAAAATATGGGGCACGTAATTGTTTTAGTAAATTATATTTTTTACTGGCCATCATTACTGAAGATTCAGTGTTGGATTCATAATAGAGATTATTTTGTAATAGGTACTATGTTTAAATTTTTACTCTAAATTTTATAATTTTTAAAATTTTAAATTTGTTATCTACAGAGTAAATTCAGAGCGTTTCTGAAATGCATCACCGAAAAATGCAATGTGAAGAAAAATGTTTGTATAGGATGTAAGCGATTTAGGCCCAGTTGTCGAGTCTCGGGGTTATCTTTTAACCCGAGTTTATTTCCTTATACTATGTACCTATACAATTTTTGAAATAATTATTTCTACGGAAATTAATCCGGGTTAAAAGATAATCTGGTAGTGAAAAACTGGACCTTAGAGGTAATCGATTTGTTTTCATACTATAGACTTACTTCAGAAATAAATAAAGAAGTCGGGGCTTTTTGCGTACTTTTTTTTAATTAGACCGCCTTTAGATACCAAGAAACGGTAAGGACTTTTCTTTTTTTTGTCATTTTGAACTTTTTTTCTGGATAAAATTGTTTCGAAAATTAAAAAAAGTGGCAAAAAATTAAAAACATCTATCGCTTGAAAATATTTGACATTGTGAAGGTTGGGTTCACCCCTAGCTAACTTTTTATCTCTTAAATAACGAAGAAATATAAAAAAAGCATCTCCTTCTTCATGGATTAAGCTTTGGATAGCCTGCTCCGACTTTATACGTCTTTCGATATTTTGCGTGGGCGCCCGATATTTCTTTGCCCATGTAGTTTGTAATTTAGAATTTGCTTAGGAATTCTTCAGTCGTTCATTCCTTCCACATGTTCTTTCTATTTCATCCGGTATTCCTGTATCTTTTCATTAACATTGTAAATATTTACATTTTTTCTTATGTGAGTTTTTTAATTCTATTCTGTCTTGTACATCCTTTCCCTCTTCGTAGGAATTTCAAAAAAACATGAAGGTTAAAATTCAAAATACAAAATATGTTGAAGTTCTCACTGTTTTATTCTATTATTCCAGTTCATACTTTCGCATCTTGTCCTATTGTACATAATATAAAGTCCGTACATATTTTTATTGTTTTTTATGCAAAAATAACCATAAAATGTACGTACAATTTCCATACAAATTTCTATATACAATTTTTCGTTAATTATTAATTGAAGAAAATAAACAGGTAGAACATAATTTTAAAATTGATTGTTTAGTCCATAGGCAAGGAACATTGTTAGCTTGCAAGAAATCCACAGAAGCTATCATTTGACAATAATGTTTATTCCCCCAATTAGACGATTTTCATTTTTAAGAAAAATTATCATCAGGTTAGAAACGTTAAGTTGTTCAGAATTTATTTCAGATGATGCACATGACATCCAAGAAAATTTTTAAGAAATGCGAATTAAATTTCAATATTTTAAAATGAAATGCATGTCGCCTTTCAGGAATTGATTTTTATAGGCGATAAACTACACTATAGCAGAGGGCTTCTGAATGAAGCCGACAGAGGATTTTAAAGAAGTTTTATGAAATACACACGCCTGAAAAATTTCAATTTGTCAGGAGTTTTTGCAAACTAGAACTATTTTTCGGCTTGTTTTCCTAGACTACGAGGAAAATGTTGAAAAAGTATATTTTGTATAAAATTTTATATTCTTCAATTTTGGTTTTAAAAAATTTTCAGCAAAAATAAAATTAGGCGAGTTACATGTGAAAAACCATGTTGGAGCGGACAATCGAATTTCGAAGACCTTTGGGGCTTCATTCAGATACTAAAATACAGATGTCTATCAAATTTCAGGTTGCATGATTTCCTTGCATACTCGAACTATTTTTTTTGGCTTTCTGGTATGGATTAAACTATTTAATACTATCATTCGCTTTTACATTTTTCTTTTTACTTGTTCTATATTTTCATCTGTGAAAAGAAACTCCACCACTTAGTAGGGCAGCGGATATGGGTGTAAAAGTTCCAGATTAGTATTATAAAATACTATTTATGTAAGGATTAGTCTCATTTTAAAATTTTCTTTTATTTTAAAATAATTTAACGTAATTATTTAAGCAGACGGTCGCCAGCTTAGCGGTTAAGTGCGTTGCTGCTAATGCTAAATACCTGGTTCAACTCCGGGCCCAGTAAAACTTTATTCTGACCGTCTCCCCTCGGAAGGCAATGGCAAACTACCGAGGTTTAATCTGCCTGGTTCAGCCTCTCTGGAGATCCTCCCTGAGCCCGCGTTAAGCAGTAGGTCCCCTATGTGTGTGATAATACTTCAAACGCACAACACATGCATAGGAGAGAGGTCGCCTACGTCTGAAATCAGGCACGTCACTTACAGAAGAAGATTTAAGTTGAAGATTTTCTTTTTTCACGATATTAAACCAGGATTTTGAATATGGACGAAAACAAATTAATGCTATATAATAATACTCGTTACACGTAAAATGGTATAAGATAAAAGGGATTCTTTTTTACGCCATTTGCCTTTTCGTTCTTAATAGAAATGTTAAACTGGTTTCTTTTACAAGTCGACTTAACGATATTTATGATTTAACTATAAAATGCTGAAAAGTAGTTTTTATCAGATTTTAATCAAAGATCAAAATCAATACATTATAAGATTATTGGAATAAAAATTATATATACTAAAGTACTCAAATCACAATTTTATTTGAGTTTTTCTTCAGTACAAATATATAACCCCTTCTCACTGTTAGCATTCACAAACATAATCTTAAATTCATTATTGGTAAAAGGGGATAAGTATAAGTAATTATGTTTATTACATTTTAACCGGTAAAATGAGATAAGTTTTTCATTTTGTAAATTCTGCAAGTTACATATCCTAGGGCAGTTTTTTTCTTCTAAGAAGTAAATAAGTGAACATCCGTAGCAACATTGTATCATAAAATTACCAGTAGTAGCACTTCAAATGTTACATCGGAAAACAGTATTTTGCCTTCCGTAAAATTGAGTTTTGCGACTTATCCCATTTTACCTGTAAGCCTCAGAGTTGATATTATGCAAAAAGATTAGACCAAGCAAAAACCGTAATAATTATACTCTCATCTGATTGAAATTTGCATACCGCATTTATTTGTTCGTCATTTGATGTTCGCTCGCTTAATCCCTTCCCACCCTAAGAAAATGTTAGTTTACTTAAAGATGAAACCTGAAATGTCCTACAGGCAAAATTGGTTTTGTTATTTTGTTTTTAAACAGGAGTAATTTACTATTACAGTTAAGCACTCATCAAAACATGTTTTAATTTCATAAAGAGAATTTAACATATTGGTATCATTAATAAAATATTATATGTATAAATAATAATTCTGTATACCTGTTTACATGTACTAATTTATAAATTAAATCATCTGAAAAGAGTAGCCTGATAGCTCAAAAAATAATTCGAATTTAATCGTTTTTGCTAACTTGTTAATTTTTAAATTCAAATTAAGTAATATATTACCGATAATATTCTAGGTACAATATTTCGCTGCAATTCTCACCTCAGTTTGAGAAAATAATGATGCTGGTTGTTAGGCGTGATCTCAGATTTTATTATAGACGGAAATTCCGTCCGATTAATTAAATGTTTCTAATAAATTAAGAAACAATAAATTTAATTAATCTGACTATGCGGACTCCCACCAGTCTAACTCTTCCGTCACAAAAACACCTAGGGCAGGCTGCTTTATACACAAGAAACGTTCATGCAGTAGGTGTATAACTTAATGGAGTTAAAGATCTGAAAAATTACACGACGAAGAATTTACTCTTGTTTAGATGAAGATTATATGAAGATTTTTAAATCATCTCAGTAGAGTTATTTTTACAATTCTATTAATGAAAATGTTGAAAACTAGAGGTGACCCTGTGGTACTATAAGGTATACCAAAATATACTAGAAAATTTAAAAATCACTTTGCAATTTACTAAGGTACAATTTGTTGGCAAGTATCGTGCAAATTTTGAAATTTTAGTCTACACATTTTTTTCAGTGATCAACCACCCCGAAAACTTGCAAATCTTATTGCGCGCTCAGTGATTTAGTTAGTTTTTTTTAATAATTAGTGAATATTCTTTGGGCAGGTATCCAAATCCACAGCGTGTCGGTGTTCAGAAGAGAACTGACCGTGAAGTTCTTGATTCGAACCCGTAATTTCCGTTGTGTAATTCAACCAACGATCACACCAAGGCACTACTGAGCAACTTACGTTTTGGTTTCCAAATGCATTGTTCTAATTAAAACGAGGAAATTCTGAAGAAAACGCTTAAATCATTATTAAATGTGGCGTCAAATAGTACTTTGCCAAGGTTCAATAGATTTAGGAAAAGCATGCCGAAACATTTTCTAGTGGTTTGTTATAATGGGAAAGACACAAAGTAATATAATGCGAAATCGATTATTGTAACAACCGCAAGCATTTCCACAATTGACTTTACATTGTATTGTGAACAATAAACGTGGGCGTTCACATAATCATTTGCGGGGTTACAGGAGTGGGGGAGCTAATTCAAAATTTGAAAAAATGTGTAAATATACTCGCTCCCTCCAGGGACACCCATGCTAATAAATTATGCGGTCATTGATCATATTTGTTTTCGAAAAGAGCATTTTGATTTTATGTGACCTAAAAATTAAATTAAAGAAAACGAAATTTTCCAACTGTTCTATAATATCTACTATACGCTAATTAAATACATACTGTATGTATAGTACATAATAAAAAAAATAATAGAGCTACCAAAATAATACAAAATTGAGATTTCTGAAATTTCTTAAATTAGCTTAATAGTTGCTGATTCTAAATCAGCTTTGGAATTATTGAAGAAATTTGCCAAATTTAACATAAACCTCTCTAAAAGAAAATTATAAGGATATCTTTTATGGTGAGCATCCTAATTTGAATCAACACAAATATAAAAGAGTTTATTCCACCCATTATGAATCAGATCGTAAATCTTACAAATAATGATGTGGTGTAAAAAATATAAATATTTAAATTAAGCAAATTTTAATATTTTTATATTTTTATTTATTCGGTCACGTAACTACAATTTGGTATAGCAACACCCAGAAGCGGTTCCTTTATAATATAAAATTTGTGGAAATTTTCGTAAAATGAAGAAGAATAAGATATAATGTTTTTTTCGAAGATACTAATTTAACCGTAACAAATGAGATAATTAACTCAATTTTCTGAGCAAGTTTAGCTGTAAGGTGCATTCAATGAAAGCTTGTCGTATCTACTTCTACTTTTTGTGTTAACTTCACTATCGATATTAAAAACGAATAGAAAACGTCAACACCGTACACGTATTCCTTGTAGTAAGAATTTATAGCTGTTCCAGTGAACGTGATTTGATTCAATTTACTATTTTATTATTTAAAATTAGAAGTAGTTCAGAATTGACAGCTGTATCAGTCGCTATGTATGACTGTATTGCGGCAATGCTGCACCCACATAGCAAGAATGGCTTGTTATTTTTAACATTGTGAATAATCTATTTGATTATTGTGCATTTGCCTTTATATCGTATTATTGTAATAATCAATGAGACATTCTTGTAACTCGTAAATTTGTTCACTCCATACAATAATATTATTACAGATAATTACAGACACAAAGACTTCTTCTCGCACATACTCTCGAACAACATTTTTTATTTTGCTTTGCATCCGATTGACCTAAAAACCTATCGTTTTAAAAATGTTTATTGAAATAATCCATTAGGGAACATTACGCGACAATACATTGATTAACGTAGCGTACGTGCAACAGGTAAGGCATTAATTAAGATAATCTGAAATGCATCTTATGTTAGTGCACTCATTACATCCACTTTTTCTTAGATCAGTTAACTAAACACGGAAACGGTTCAACGCTCAGGAGCTTACTATTTTATAAAATTACATCATAAGGTAACTGGAACACATCAAATGAAATTTTACTCGGTTCTACCATACCCACTTGATAAAACACCCAGACGTTACGCAATATTTACCATTTTATAGTTCAACTTAAGTCTTTTAAAATTTTCATATATAATACCACAAGAGACTATCAAATTGTCGGCAATAATTTTTGAAACTGGAACTGAGTGTTTGTCGCCCTTAAAATCATCATGAGTGCTTTAGCACGAATGGTGATTTTAAGGGCGACAAACACGAAGATTCCATGGTTTAAAAATTAACCGACAATTTTATAGTATCGTGTGGAATTTGTTTGACAATTTCGTAAATAAAATTTCAATTTTTTCTGACAACAAAAAATTTATAGTATGCGTTTACGTAGTTTCCATCGTTACTTGACAATACAGACCACGGTGGTCGTATTGCCGCGACAATACACCACCGTGGTCTGTATTGTCAAAGGAAGTAGATTATGATTGGTTCAAATTGATGAGATTGTAACATCCTATTGGTTGAAATATTATGAACGAAATTGTCAATATAAAATCGACATTATTTATTCATAATTAATTAGTACTGCAGAAAAGTTATATTTTCTCATCGGTAAATTATTCGTAGTTGCTTTAATTATAGCCTACGTATTTAACGCTTTATTTTCTAAATTAATTTATAATGCAATAAGTTTGGATTTTACCAATTTTAAAAATACGTTAGACCATCTTTAAAATAAACATTTTGTGGAAAACTCAAAAATTTGTCTTGAATAATAAAATTTATAACAATCGATAACGGTACTAATGGTATAAAAAGACGTCTAAATGGTCTACTTACTGTTGATCAACAAAAAGGTGCTCTAATATAATTACATTTTGGCCAATCTAGGTCAAATTTTTAACATTTTAATTAAATCATAAAATAGACTGAAAATTAATTGATCACCTAATAAATAATAAATAACTTTACAATGGATAAATATTTACATAGTGGTTATGGCGATATATGTAGCATAAAACGTTAATAGCCTGCTTTCTTATTAAAATAAGTAAAGTCTTATCTGCAGTACTTTATGAAGTATGAAGTTAAAATATTACATTTTTCTGATTAACAGAGTAAATATTTATAATTATTTATTTATGCAAAATAAATTACCAACTGCGAGACACAGAAACCATAAATAGCAACTCGATTTTCACAAAGAAGCCGCCAACGTGGTATGCGGTTAGACCGTTTACTTCTTAAACGGTTGGTCCGTCAATATAGCGTTTGTAATATTGTAACTTAAGGTATGCAACAGATTTATCCAATAAGGATAGCTGCATTTTTGTCACCACATCGTCGTACTTTTAATTAACATACTACATAAATATCGATCATGTTGCTAGATATTTCAATTAATATGTTAATAAGTATAATTACAGGAATAGAACTTATGTATTTAATTTATATATTAAAATAATATCACAAATTTTACAAATTACCTCAATCAAGTTATATAAAAAATAATAAAGTTTTTAAATAACCTATCAAAGTGATATTTACGATTTATTTTGAACAGGTATAACATAAAATATAGAGCAGTGATTTAACACAGAGACCAGGTGCTGTTATCGGTTCTAATCAAACAAAACCATTGCAATTAAATAAGGAATGATGGAAACTGAAAGTGTGAAACCACCAATAATTTATGCATTACAGACATAAACAGAAATGTTAATTTCAGAGAGTACAAGCACATAAGATTAAATATTAGTCAAAGAACCCAGAGGTCTATAAAATCACAAGTATCATTTTTAAGACAATTCGAATTATTGTGTTTCTATCAATAGTGGATACAACTCACCCCAATTTAATAAAAATTATCACGAACATAATTAAAACGTTGTTACGAGCAAACCGAGTAAGTGAGGAGTTAGTGTAGGTATTTTTTTAATTGCTCTAAGTGACTGCTACAAAGTTACAAAGTACTTATTCGCTTCTATTTAGACTTTGCACGATTATTGGCATTTAGCATACGCGTTCCTGGGAGTAATCAGAATTAAATAAATCAATTGGTTAATTAGTAATAAATTAAGCTGTTAGTAGTTTTCCAGATACCTTTGAATGAAGCATAAACGATTTTGAAAAAATATATAATTTAGTAGTCCGCAAGTATAAAAATACAATTATCATAACTATATGAATTAAGTTAGCATTTTGATCTATCTCCCCTTTAGATACATGATACCATATTATACGAACAACGCGACAACATAGCAGATAAAAGAAATTTCAGTATGCAACAATTTTTAATTCAAATTTAAAACAATTGTCAACATATTATTATGGTTGTGTAATACATTACATAACATAAGAATTATTGCCAACTTGTATTGGAATCGAAAAGCAGAAGTTCTGGTAGACCATCATCGAAGAAATCAAACTTCAACGAGGAGTTCGCCAGGTATGTGTGGTGTCACCATTACTCTTCAACGTGTACTCTGAGAAAATATTAAAAGATGATCTACAGGAACTAGAAGAGGGTATAAATAATATTAATGGAGTTTTTGTAAATAATTTGAGGTACGCGGATGACTCGGTACTACTGGCAAAAACTGCAGAAGATCTGCACACCTTAGTGGACAGGGTTGATAGTGAGAGTAAAGAAAATGGACTCAGAATAAATATCAAGACGACTAAATACTATATGGTAGTTAGTAAGACAGAAAACATACCAACAAGATTAACAATAGCCAATGATACAATACCTGGGATGCAATTTATATGAATATTGGGAACAACACCAAGAAATAAGATGTCGAATAGAACAAGCCAGAAATGCTTTTGGAAAATTGGGAAATCTTTTATCTGACCGTTATTTTAACATCGAATTACAAAAACGCATTTTGAAATGTTACGTTTTCCCCATATTGTTGTATAGTTCTGAGGCATGGACTCTCACCGAAGGCACACGCAAGAGAATTGACGCATTTGAAATGTGGATATACCGAAGAATGATGACTATTTCATAAATATAGATCGAATCACAAACCAAGAGGTACTACGTAAACAGGAACGATATTAGAAATAATTTATACAGTAAAGAAAAGAAAATTAGAATATCTGGGACATGCCGGCAATATGTAACATCCTAAATTTGGGTAGCTGTAATGTCAAATTCATCCTCGATGCGGCCTTGAAGCCGCACAACTAAGGCAATTTCGTATAATATTTAACTTTAATTTAAAGTAATAATTTTCTGCATCCTGGTAAAAAGGACTTAAATCAGAAAACCCATTTCATTGCTGCTAAAAAGGAATATAAATGCTTGCCTGATTTGCCAGTTTAATTCTTGCTTTACAGGGAGCTTGCTTTTTTGACTTACGTCTTTTTTACCTGTCAAAATCCAAAAATGCATTGCACCAATCTTAAAATATCAATTTAAAATCTTTGCTAAAACTTGTTGCGATCGGCCCTTATTAGTACAGAAAATACATATAAGGGTATTTTATGTGTGGAATTTTATGAATTTTTATTCTAGCAATTTCTAAAAACTTGTGCATCTTTTGATTATCTTAAAGTACAAAAAATCCTTGTGATATTATGTAAACTACTCAATTAACATGCAAGGTTGGAAAAATAAAAGCATCGGTATTAGCATAAAGTAGGAAGTTGAATTATGGCTAAGAATCAATTTAGCAAACATATTTGTAAAACTAAAATACCAATGGAAAATAGTTAACATAGATTTGGAGTTATGGTGATTAAACATGATCACAACACAAACGGAACCGCTTTCCATTTCTTTCGAGATTCGAGAGCTAAAAAGTAGGGTTAATAATTAATGGAAAGATTTTAAATAATAATTATTATTATTGGCAAAACACTTTTATTCAAAAATAATTTCAAGTTAATCGTGTCATAAAGATGTTAGTCTTCCTGTGCGGTCAGCTGACTATTTAAATACTAAAGGATTAAAAAAACGTGAAATATGACATTCAATTATTATTTGTTAGAATTAAGTTACATAAATTTAACGATCAATAATGTGCAATCGAATCTGATATCTCGCTGATATTTTCCTTAAATCTAAAATTTCAACACTCATCGACTTAGACACTGCAATAGACGCACCTTTTTTTCAAATTTTTGGTTTAAAAAAGCTCAGCAAACCGGTTTTCTGGATTTAATGAAATTTTATAACGATCTCAAAATTTTCCTTTATGATTATCTAATTCTTTTAACAAAATGATCGTTTTGTTTGACTAAAAATATAAAAATTATCTATACACACATTGATGTTATTAAGTTTTAATGCAAATTTCTAAAAATAAAAAAACGAATAACGGTGTTAGTAGTTAACCATAATTAAAAACTTTCATCGCTTTCAAGTTACTATAAATAATTTCATTTGAATACCTAATTTGCCAAAAAATTAAAACTATTTTAACCAACAAAAAATAAATTTATTATTATAATAATTTATTATAAATTTATTACTTCATTGCATTTTGTTTTCCATCTTGTATTTCCATGACATTTAATTTTAGCCTTGCTGACTATTTCGGTAGGTCAGTAATAATAATTAATTAATTTGCATAAAACTACTTTACAAGTTTCAAATTATACTGAAATTATAAAATCAGTCGAAAATATTTTAGTATTATCTATTATAGTTGGGACCAAATAAATTGAGACTTGCGTCATTACTTAAAACAGTACGAATTAATATTAAAATCGCTAGTCAAATGAGTGCATTTTAAGATGCATCTGCCCTTTTCATTTTAATATAGCTTTCTTTCTCTTTCCTGTAATAATTTAAATTATCTTTCTGTCAATGTCATATAACTAAAGTTGGGTTATGTAATAAATATGTTTCCCATAAACACCTTTTCATAGAATTTCAATTTACTGATTATAAATAAAACTTGAATTTTAGGGTTTTCTTTGAAAATGCTTAAATTTTTAATAAAAGCAAGATTCCGGAATTACCAAATTTGAAATAATTGTATTATTTTTAAAGAAATATTTTTGAAAAACTGTTTAAATTTTTTCCATGAATTCGTCGTCAAAATAAACGGGTTAATAAATACCTAAAACGTACAGAGGAACTGCTCATTTTTATTCATCGGAGTCGTTGTCACTACCAGTATCGGAGTCATTGGTTAATTGTATGACGAGTTCTTCTACGGTGACATCTAAAAGTTTTTCCCGTTCATACCAATTTGTTATCACATTTTCGGTGTGACGAATGCAATTTTTCCAAATTTCAGATGTACAATTATCCAATGCTTCATTCCACATCGAAATTACTTTTTCATCCCCATAACCATCTTTTCCGATATGCTTATTGTAATAAGTTTTACAATTCGCCCATATAAGTTCAATCGCATTAAATTCGCAGTGGTAGGGGGGTAAGCGTAAAACTTCATGGCCATGGTTTCGTAACAGCTCATCCACTTCATACCGTTTATCTTTTCTGTTCAATTTTGCCAATTCTAACAAATCTACTTTAAACAATCGTTCACTAAAACAAATGTTGTTTGCAGACAACCAAGCTGCAATATCGGCTTTCTTCCACGCCGACGTAGGCTGTTTTTCAACTAACGTAGAGTGGTAAGATGCATTGTCCAATATTATTAAACTTGGTTCTTCCAAGTTGCATATAAGTTTCTCAGTAACCCATTTTTTAAATAAGTCACCATTCATTTCTCCATGGTAATCTTCTTTTTGAGATTTTGATGCAAAGACTAATGATGCATTATCTATAAATCCAGACTCCGAACCTGCATGAAGAACAATGAAGCGTTTCCCATCATAACCTTCTGGTTTTCTAACACTTTTTACTGAATTATCTTGCCAAGACTTTCCAGGGTTACCTTTCGAAAAAATCCATGTCTCATCCAAAAACACAACTTGACGTTTAAATTCGGAATTTATATTGTTTATAGGATAGCTTTTCATGAAATGTATTCGATTAAAAGCAATATTGTGTTTTTCCACTAATGCTCTACGATTACTTTCTTTACAAAATTTAAAACCAATTTCGTGGAGAGTTCGTTTTAAGCTAGTGTTGCTTAAAATAATATGCAGTTTTTGAAGTTTCTTGTTTAATGTAGCAACAGTTAAATGTTCTTCTGAAAAAAATACCAAAATTTTTTGAAAACCTATATTTCTTGTTCATTACTTAAAAAAATAATCCAGAAATATCTAATATTTTAAAACTTACTTTTTCTGTACATTTCGTAGATGGATTCCCTTATATTCATTTTTGACGATTCTGGCAAATCTTTTGATTTCTTACTCTGCTTTGATCTGGTTTTGTTAATGTTAAATAAATAATTTATCAAAATTTAACATGAAACTGACATAAACAAATTATATCCGTAGTTACCTACTCATTGTTGATTTCAATTTCAATACGCGAGTCAATTCAATTTTTATTGCTTTTATTTTTAAGTTCAGACATACTAATTTTATATAGTATTTATTATTAATGTAAAATGTTGATAACGTACGTCTTTTCTTAGTTTTTGCCAGAAAGACTTTCAAATATGTTTTTTCTCTTTTTAATAAACCTAAACGACGTCCTAAATTATATTCAGGATGTCTTTTCTTAATCAGAAATTTGTGACGCAGGTCTCAATTTATTTGGTCTCAACTTTATACGAATCGATGCAAAAAATATTGTTTAATCATCAGGAGAGGTTACTATAATATATCGTAAAGGATATCGAACAAATAAATTTAAATTTTCCGTTAGTTTAATTATTTATAAAAACCTAAAACTCCGTTATATTAAATGATTAAAAAAAATTCTTTTGTAATTACAGTTCATACTGGTATATTACCAATTAAATATGTGTCCTTGCAAGTTTTTACTGGATCAAGCAATAAGTTATGTTTACACAAAAAAATGTTTATAATAAGCTTGGACTTAAACAAGGTGAGTGTAAAGGCCACAGTTAAGGTCGCTTTGTGGTCAAATGGCGTTAAACGCAAATCACTGCCAAATAGCGGCGCGGCCTTAACTTATTACAACATTGCAGCAAGCTTTATTATCTCAAACCAAGCTTGATGGAGTTCCGTGTATCAAGGTCAAAGTTGTAACAATAGCGTTCAATAAAATTATTATTTTCCGATATAAAAATGTAAAAATAGCAATCGAAGAATTATAGCAGCAAACCATAACATTGGACTAAAAGTGCCAACATTTTTATATCTCATTGTATGGAAGTTTGATTTATAGAAACCAGAAACACCCACCAAGTTAAGGTGTGGTGTTTTCGATTTGCTCCTTGATGTAAAGTCATGTTTACATATTTATTGAGACCGATTTTCGCACGATTTAAAACAAAAATTTTGAAAAGCAGTGGAAAAAAACTGGATAATTGTATGAACAGAATTGGTTGGTTAGAAAATAAAGTGAAACTTGGCAATTTTAAGTCAATTATGATGGTCAGTTTCTGATTTGCAATAACCGACCTTTACTAACAGATAGAAACAAATTAACATTTAAAAATTTAAATTATTATATATACCTACTCATAAATATATTTTCTACACGTACAGGTGATTAATTGGAAATATCACGAGTACGAAGCACCAGAACTTCTACAAGTACACTTCCCAAATTTTTACTACATAGAAGTAAGTTGGTATGGTTGATAGTTCACTTACGGTGAGTAAATTTTATGAAATTTTTTATGGTTAGCTCTTAATATTTGCATAAATCTGGCAATTCCGAAAAGTCAAGGTCAAATAGCAAGAAAGAGATAATAGAAAAATTAGTTTTCATAAAATATATCAACGTTAATATATGTAGAAAGTGTGAACGCATTGTAAGGTTTTGAAGATCTGAGTGATAATAATTTGGGAAAACTATCCGTTATAATATGGAAACCAGTAAGGGATATTACACAGTTATTAAAGTAACGGAGAAGTTTGATACATTTTTTGTATAATGGAATATCACTGATTGCGGTAGAAATACAGTAGAGTCGCGATAACGTGAACTAATTACTGCATCGTTTTCACGTTTTCTAGGAGTTCACGTTTCTGGATATGTAGATAATAATATTTGATGTAGGTTTTTAAAAGGTACATGGTTTGAAAATACGTAAAAAATAGCTAAATTAACATTTACGTTTATGAAATGGAATATAAAAACAAATAAGAAAGAAGAAAGAAGAAAAACAAAGAGAAGAAATGTTCTCACCTAAAAGTTTTTTGAGATTTTAATATTATGCAGACGAAAGGTTAGGTGATCTTACCGGAACAAATATTTCACTAAACCATTCCTTAAAAATTAATGATGTCATCTATGCAGACTTGGAGTTTTTGTAGTGCACAGGAACTTGAAAATTTTTTAAGCATCGTGATTTTCTTGATTTTCCTATGATTAAAGGTTTCAATTTATGTAATCCGGTTGCGTTTGTACATGTTAAGAATGTTATTCGTTCTTTTGATGTTTTTATACCAGGGCCAATTTTCTCTTCACTGAATACATAAGTTTTCCCTGGCAAAAACTTCGATTACAAGCCGATTTTATCCCCATTTCATATATAATTTTGATCTAAATTAAGCTCTTCAATTGTACTGGCAAGTTTATGTAAAAATGGAAAAACTAGCTCTGGCTGTTAAGATAATTTTTCACCAAATATTGTTAAAAATCTTATGCCATACCGTTTCTTGAATTTTTGCAAGCAATCTGAACTAGCATAGAACGTACTAATTATATTGATTTTCTTGCAATTTATCATGAAAATATTTTGCTTTTTGTTTTAATATGTTACCACTTATAAGAGCATTTTTATAGTTGTTGCAAAAACCATTTATATAATGCTTTTTCCATCCTGGAAAATTCTGACCTCAATGATTTTCCTTTTCCTGGGCCGCCCATATGTTTCAGCATCTCTGGAGGTAATCTTTAACTGTTTATTTTTAATACTACACACAGTTAACTTGGCAACTCCTTATTTATTTGATAAATAAGTCACTGCAAAACCATTTTTAGCATCCGTTAAAAGTTTTATTTTATTTTCTAAAGTTAAACAATTTGGTTGGTTTGGTACAAAAACATTATAATAATAATATAATAATACGAGTTGTATGTAGTTTTAAATTCGTATTGACAACATTGTTCACGTTTTAGAGTATACGATAACTTTTGCGTCCACGTTTTGGAATAGGTACAAAATCAAATCAGGTGTTCATGTTTGTGGATGTTCACGTTATGGGAAGTTCACGTTATAGAAACTACACTGTATTTACTTATTTTAGGAATTCATAAATAAAGAATTTTAGGTGTAGATTAGAAGAAATTTGCAAGTCAATATTGTATCAATAATTTTTACTAATATAATTTTTATATTTTTATATATAAGTTAAAAATAGTATTTAATAACTCTCGAAATCTTATATTAACAAATTCAATTTGAATTGTATTGTTACTTGAGCTTTTCCGCTCAAAAAATGTTCATCATGGTGATATCAACAACTTCAATCAATCACGATCTAGTTTCTTTGAAGAGCCAGACCACGGTGTATTGTCGTGGTATGGCTGTGTATGTGACAGCAAGACCAATCTGTCTGTGTATATTTGAGTAGGTGTCCTAATAAATTTCTCAAAATTTTCTTATAAGCCCCTGTGCGCAATTTTCTCAATGAAAGATTTTATCCCCTTACATGGTTTATTGCCCATAACTCGATTAAATTCATATTGAGGGAAAATTCGCATTAGACGAAAATGGAAGAGCAGTATATTCCCTGAAAATTCGAGTTTTTAACATTTTTAACGTCATACTAATTATTGAAATAAAAATCAATATAAGGCGAAATGCATTTTGTGGTTAAAATATGTCAACCAAATGTTGGAATAATTTTAATACAGAATAAAATTTTCTTAAATTTCATCTGCATCATCTGAATTAAATCCCGAAATAGCTATTTTATTTGGAGAATTGTCTGTTCTTCAATTTTTGCGCAATGATAATTTTTCGTAAATATGGACTCTTTGGCAGGGGGGGGGGGAGATTATAAGGACCCTGAAATGTAATATTTTTATAAATTTAATAGCATCATAAATATAATCTCAATATTCCCATCCAATTCTAAAAATGATTGCCGGCACTCTTAAGAGTGCATGTGCAGGGTCGCTGGTCATCGGTAGTAAATTTTAGAATATTTTGTGGAACTTCTTTCTGATATACGCCCAATAAAGTGATTGGCTAACTAATTGATGGGAAATTTAAAAAAAGAATTTATTCCAACGAAAATATTAATTTTTCTGTATTTTTATATGAAAATAGACTTTCAACAATCACATAATTATTATGTAAGTAAGATAAATATTGAAATAAACCAAGGTGCAATCACTAGTATACATGTTTTTCTAAGGTGGAAAGCTTCAAAATTTTTTGATAACGGTTACATAACTTAGAAATATAAATATATAATGGCTACAAAAAAACATCAAATTTCAATTACATTACATTAAGTTTACTATATTAATATCTATTTAAAATTGAAATTTAAACTCGTTAAACCTTAGTCTGAACATTTATTAATTGAAATATTTAAAAATTATATTAAAAAGTAATATAGTTTTGATTTTATCATGTTAATGTTACGGCACTAAAACAACCTATATTTCGCGGGGTATACATGCACTCTTAAATAAGTCACTCTGGTATTAAATGACAATTTCTAAATTATATCTTATAATTTTCGCGAGAAAATAATTTATAATATATTTTTATATCTCTTTATTTTATTCGTTCATAAACTTTTAATTTTATACTCTTTAGGTTTCTTCTTATTTAAACTGTGTGTAATTCTTGAAAATTGGTTAAAATAATAACCAAGTTATATACATCATAAACATTGCAAATATAAAAGTTCAATTTATAAACTATAAAAACCAAAATTCGAATGCTACCTACTGCTGTGACCTCCCTTATCTTTCTCAAGCCCTATGTTGGCTAGACAAAAATATGCTATGTTTTTGTTCAAATAAATTTTTAGTTAAGGAATGTTTAGCACTTATGCCCCTTTTTACTAGCTCAATCAATGACACTCTCAGAAGTCGGTTCCTTGTGATTTTAATTAGAGGTAATCGTTGAAATTGATTTAATTTGTTCTCCCTGGATAGGTTGAAATTGCTTTTATGAAGTGAAATTAAAAAGGTTTCAATAGCTTGAAAGAAATATTTATATTCATGTAAAAAAAATCGCAAAGTGCATATAAACAAATGATTATACAATAATTGCAGATCACAGATCTACTATCAAATAATGGTTCACAAATAAAACATTTAAGTTTCACAAAAATACACAAGTCAAAAAGATCTCTTCTTTTCTTCTTAGATTTGCTTAATTAACTTTCATTAATTAAGTCTTTCGCTGTCCAATATGTTTGAAAATTATAAGTTTGCTTTTGTTAAAGCTTAAAGTTGAAAAAGTAAATAATAATGTTTATGAATAAAAAACCTTCCAAAATTAGGGTGGTCAAAAATATACTTCCTTGAAAGTCTTGATCCAACGTCCTTTATTTTAAATGCTGATGGCAAAAGTTTATAAATGTTAAATAATAATGATTCACTGTACCTTAAGTATCATCAAAGTTGTTGTTTCAAAAATAAAAAGGATATGTGTGTTGTCGCCTTTAGATAACTTAGCACTAGATAACCAAAATAACTGCGCACTGTTGATACACTTGTAGATCGTCGAAGCTGGATGACATAATTTCTGGCTTCGTGTTGTTGTTGAGTTTGTTCCAAAAATTTGTGTTTATCAAAGTTGTTTACGAATTTAGTTGTTACCATAAAAGTTACTTCTGGTAAGTTGAATGAATCGATAATTACTCTTGATCGCAGTGAATTACGAGTTGATTTCAAAAGTTGCAATGTTGCAGACTTGCTACTTGTTGTTAGCCATCTTGATTTTCTAACCTTCCAAAATTTGCATAAATCCTGGACACAATAAAAACACATCTGCGTGGTTCCAACTTTCGGGATCAACTGATTTATGCATCGAAAATCGATAAATTGGTATGCCTGTTGTTCAAAAGTAAGTCAAATTGTTGTATTTTGAATTTTAAATTTTCTTAAAATAATATTTCTGTTCCAGGTTAATGGTCCACATTGAAATTGTGTTTCAAAAAGATGTTTTCCATACAATTCCATTGGTATATGCTGTTTTTATGGTTTAATTCGGAACGTTTCTGACTCAGCTCACGCCATTTTATATTATTTTCAAATTTATGCGATTTTCACCCTTATTCACAACTTTGTCGATTTTTGTCTTTAAATTACTTGAGTTACACAGTTGAAGAGATTACATAATTTTTGATATGAACCGATTTGTACAAAACATGTTATTTTAGAAGTAATTTGGTATCAAAGTTTTACATTTTAGGTTATTGTAATATTCAAGATAACAATACAATATTAATTAATTTCTAGCTAATTAAATCTTTTAGTTACATTTTGATGTGACAATCATCAATTTAATTATTCTCAGCAATTTTTCACATGTCTTTCTTATCCAGAGAGATTCAAATAATGTCATAAAATTGTAAATTGAGAAGGTTTTGAGTTTCTCGTAATCTGAAGTTTTTTAAATGCATTCTTACTTAGAATTTTGTGTTCTTTTTGAATATATTATTCATTTTTGAATTGTGTGCCTCTATAGAGCATTTTGGAACACAGCACTACTTATTTACAAATATTTTGGATTTGGTCTCATAATATATTTTGTAATATGTCTCAAACTAAAATACCTTATTACGATAATAATTTCTTCGAAGGGATAAACTACGTTTATTTATGTAAAGAATTCATATCATGAAGACCATAATTGCAGATATTATATTTCATAAATAAACAATTTTTTTAATGGGAGAACACAAAATGGAACGAAAACGAAAAATTATAAATTTATCATAATTTTATTTACATTCAGAGCAATTTAATTCCAAAGCAGCTTACATCGATAACCTTTAGGATAAATCTTCAGCAGTCCGACTTCTTACCGATTGCGTTACTTTAAAAATATTAACACTGTTTATTGTCAAATTAAATACTGGAGTCAACAATAAAAAGTGAAAAGTAGAAACCGGAGGTCCTGGGGGTTATGGAATACCC
Organism: Podabrus alpinus; assembly: GCA_932274525.1. Lineage (NCBI taxonomy): Eukaryota > Metazoa > Arthropoda > Insecta > Coleoptera > Cantharidae > Podabrus > Podabrus alpinus. The sequence continues at coordinate 6,939,131 of OW026451.1, forward strand.
CCACATATGATCATTGCCAAGAACTGTATTTTACTGCCGGTTCACCACATCGCACTCCCAGTAAAATACTATCGGAAGTTGAAAATTGTAAATTCTAACTATGTATGTGCACTAAAGAGTATAAAATTATGCCGCATGTAATAAAATACTGTTAGGAGTTAATTTAAAAAAGGTGACCATAACACAACAATTCACTGTCATTATTAATAGTTTTTATTGTATTTTTCAATTACAACACTATAAATTCATATCTTAAGAAATAGCGATTTTGCCTGGTATATTTTACTGGGGTCATGTTAGGGGATATGCCCCAGACCCCGGTTACTGCAGCCAGAAACTTTTGAGAATTTTGTTTCTTATAGAGCGAATCGCTAATTAGGTTTATGATTCCATTAACACTTTAATTCTCAAAAAAAGTAAAATTGTAAGTTATGAAAGTTGATAATAATTTAATAAATAATCACTTTGCGATTATCGCAAAGTACATAGTTTTTCAAAACATTATACTTCGGTCATAATTTAGGTTCTAGGGAGTTAGGACAAAAACAAAAAGATGTTCTGAAAGCTAATTAACAGTGGTGAACAACATATTGGCGCTTTTTATATTTCAAAGTCATTTTTAAACCTGTTAAAACAACTTTTTTTGAACTTTGCAACTTAATTCATTTTTATCCTCAACTGTTAGCTATCGTACAGTGCACACCCAACCCCCTAACGCAAACGGTTCTGAAGATATCCGCCATTTACTAAACCCCTCGAAAAATGTAGAAATTATTGTGGAATTTTTAATTTCCAGTATGTTGTTCACAACACTGTTAGCTTTCAGAACATCTTTTGTTTTTGGCGTAGCTCCCTTAAACCCGAAGTTATATCCGAAATACATCTTTGAAAAAATTATAGACTTGGCGATAATACGGAATAATCGCAAATTAACCGAGCAAAATAAGTAGGAAATTCATAATTTTTCGAAAAACAAAATTAGGTTCTGAAGGCCAACATTGAGGCAAATAAAATACTAGAATAGAAAAAAATTTCACGGTAAATCATATTATTCCATTTAAACAATAAAATTGGATTATGTTTAAACATTTTCAGTTAAATTCGTTAATCAGATGCATATCTTTCAATTTTAGATATTGCTTTTTTTATTAAAATTGTAGGGGAGCTATCAAAGACTGTCTAAAATGTTGATTCGCTCTGTAGAGATTAATTTAAACTCAATAGCCAATACATCTGATGATTATCAAATTTTAACTAGGACTATTCGATAATTCTAAATAAGGATCAGAAGATATCGAAATCGTACATGGAGAACTTCGTTACCAACGGCTATGGAACAAGCCAAACAAGTTTTTAGATTATAAGATGCTCCAAAATAAACGTCATTCAAGGTAATATTAACGATACACAAAGTTTAATTTTTCTTTAGATGTATTTTAGATTTACTTCTTGTAATAGGAAAATTAGGAATATGTCTTGTAAGATGGATGTAACTTAAATTGATACACATCCTCACAGTCACTATGTATTTCCGAAATCGTCACTATTAAGCTATTCTGAGCTTAGTAAACGGATACTGCTGATGTTGCTCCAGTTTAAGTTATCTAAAACAGATCGGGGCAGTGCCCGATCTACACATTTTATTACATCTTCTATATCCATCGTTGTCATAGCCTTGGTGTATGTTCTTATTGAAAAATAAGAAAAGGTGCATCACAATATGAATCATTTCCTGTAACTTTCCTTGTCTGTAGATGGTAACAGAGCAATTTCTTCGTTAATTCTTTGTATCATATGTGTTGTGTGCGTTCAAAGTAGGGGACCTACTGTTTAACATGGGTTCTGAACCACTGATTGTTAACCACCTTGGTGGAATTAGCAATAAAGGCACTTAATTACCATACGATGACCATCTTTATCTAAATACTGGATCATAAATTCCGAATGTCAACAAATTTGACACTTCGAATTAAGTATAAACCCTTCAATAATAATAAGCCATTTGTATGTTTAATTTTACACATAACAGTCACCTATGAGTATTATAGAGAATTTATAGAGTGAAACTTGTGCATTATTCTATATTGTGTAGTCTGAGTTATGCATAAGTTTTACAATATATTTTCCGTGAAGCGGGTCTGAGAAGCCACGAAAACCTATAAAACCGCAAAACATAATATATCAAAGTAAATTGTTACAACATTTTATTACTAGATTATGCCCTATTAGCTAACAATTGACAATAAACCACCATAATAAATAAGGCCCGATTTAAGTCACTTTTTATAATTTTAAAAACGAATTTATAAAATTCTCATAAATTTTTGTTATTTACGTTCACCGTTATTTAATTCGAGATATGAGCGGTAAGTATTTTGAGAATGTAATTTAAGTTTCAACTTGTGCCCTGTTATTATGGCAAGGATCCGGGTGATTTTTAGTGCATTACCGTTTTTAAAGCGTATCGCATTCAAATCTTGGAATTTTACAAATTCTTGCACTTAATTTTATAAATTAATATGCATATTAACCACCTTTTAAGAAATTACGTAATTACGTTATCAACGAAAATGAGGTTACCACACCACTTCAACTTGATACTTTAAAATTGTAATTTAATATTTGCTTCAGGTTAAGATTACAATTGGAAACTTTTAATTAATTGAGAACTTTTTAACAGTAGCCAAATGTTTAAATATTAACATAGATATATAATGATAATATTATAGCAGCTCAAGTCGACAGAGACACTAAACTGCAGCGTCGTATAATATATCGTCGGCTTACTGCCAAAACAAGATAACTCCATTTTTGGACAAAATGAGTTATATACATGATTGCATTCAAATAAGAGCAAACTACATTTTGACAAAACCTGATAACTGTAAGTCAAATATTAAAGGAGTAATAAGAAGTTCATTTTTAACTAACACCAACTTGTTTATGGTGAATCAAACTTTAAAATCAGTTTTACTCAAAACTGTCATTTTGGAGTTATCTTGTTTTAGCAGTAAGCCGACGATATATTATAGTTCGTATGAACGGGAATCCACTATATTTATTACATAGTTGCTTTTTCTTATTATACCTTTATCCATCATTACTGGTGGCTCGTTTCGCTTTATAGTATCACCGTACCCGCTGTGAAGTATATAATTAGCGTGTTTAAGTGCCTTTTAATAAAATACTGTTTTACATTTTATTTTAGACAATTTAAATTATTAATTTCTCTAAAACAAAACGTTAGGTTTAACGAAACCACAAAGTAAAAACTAATAAATTTCCGGCTGATCTTACATGTTGTACTGATCAAGATAAAGTAATCCAACCAGTAGAGCAAAACAAAAAGAATTTAAGCTAAATTTTAAAAGTTAAAAATAAAAATAGATCACTTTATTGCAAAATGCTTCGGATATACTTTGTTGCGTGGTGAAAATCCGGTTCAACGTGTAATTCAATCCTACAGGTTAGAACTTTCTATTTACATTGTTTTTTCAGCTTTAAGGTATCATTAATCCGGTGGCATAATTTTATAATGGTAGCACAAACTTCAAGGAAGACACTTTTGAGCGTTTCATGATACAAGTAGCAGAGAAGTTTGATCGAAATTTTTTTTTATTTGAGTTTACATAAAAATAATTATGATGCTGTATCATTTATATAGGTCAGTAGGTAGATGCTTACAGTGCTCGACCATATCAATTTTTATTTGTTTGAAATTATTTTCCACCTTAGTTAGTTAAACGTACCGCAGCCACAATCAAGGGCATTCAAAACTCTGCAGTCTACAGGTTATTAATAACGGTAAAAAATTAAATTTTATATATTATACAGGTACAATAAAGTTTCTGTAATCATTTCTTCTATTGAATCGAATTCTATGGTAATAAATGGTACAATAGATTTTGGTATTATAATATCAATGGGCGTATTTTACTAATAATTAATCCAATATAATAAGGTACATTTTAAGGAACTAATAAATTTTATGGCGTTCCTTTATATTATTTTAAATGTGTTAAAACTTATTACGATAACAAACTGGTTATCTAAACAAATCAAAATATTGACTAACGTTTTACACATTAGTGTTATTTTTAAATTATTGTAATTAACTTAATGATAAGGTACAAGTTCAAAAGTGTTACATTTTTTCAACTATCTGCTTTCCATAAGTAAGATTTCTACCATTTACAGTTAATTTTTCTGAACGCAACATTGTGTGCATATAATATAATCAAATAATGCACACAGAGGTCTAATTATATCGGAATTTCGCTTTTAATTCAATAGCAAATTGAACATTACGCTATTAGTGAACTGAAAAAAGAAGAAAGTTATTAAAAATGCGTTAGTTGGAAATTTAAAAAACGTTTTCTTACTTTTAAATTCTTTAATGTTTACGTTTCCAAAAATTTTGAAATTATTTTCGAACTTTACTCCTATTAATAGTAACATTTGATTGTTGCATATTCAATGAACTTTCTATCACTCAAAACATGTATTTTCTATTGTAGCTTCTCATCTGTTAGTTTTCACTAATTTCACTATCTTGACGTGTTTCTAACATATTTACATAATTAGGGGTTAATACAAAAATGAAGAATTCAAATGGACCATTGAGTAGATTATGACCCCAAAAGTAATCTATAGTTACCCCTAATTAATGATTTTTAATTTAAAATTTATTTTAATTACAATAATTATATAAGCTTCTATTAGAGAAATAATGAAACTAATTTAGATTAATACAGTTAACCATTGTTAAAAAATATTATATGTCATTATTAGCATTTTGAACTAATTGTTCATCTTTTCTTGTTTTAAATCTACCATTTTATTGTTATCCAAAAATAAATGGCTTTAAACAAACCTCGATTGTTGTACCCTGAGAACTGTCTTATCTTTTCATTTAAATAAAAGACTAATTAAATCAAGAAGTAATTAAATTAGTTTTGAAATTTTTAGGAAATTTTGTTATTAATTGCATGTCACTATAAAAAGGCAAGAAACTTTCAAGTTTCCAAAAATATCAACACCGATAATTTGTTTTTCTAGTTTGTGGATCACCAATTAGTGAAATTTATAGCACTAATTTTTAAATGTGTTGATAAAATTTGTAAATCATTTTAGCAAAAATATTATTTAAATAAATTAAATGTTCGTTGTTACACTAACCCAACAGGCTAACGTGGAATTCGAACCCACGACTATTTGTTTAGGTCGTTTATGTTTTCCACTCTGCAACCTTGTTCAGGTTAAAGCCTCGCATGAAAAATAATATTGATGCATTTAGAAAATGTACATACTATCATTCTTATATATGATATTAGCGTGTCATGTGATCATTAGTGTACAAATAAAAGTCAATAGGCCAATAAAACAGCAGCAATACTGAAATAAGTCTTCTGATGCCTACACCACGTGATAAGTTCTTCTTATATGAACTCCACTCGAGCTTGAAGTTAACCCAGTTATCCATTTATAAATTTTTTCAATTTTGATCCGCTTCAGGTTTGACATAAATGTTTTTGCATCAACCCACCCATTGATTAGTGGGACGAAATGCGTTGAATTTAATTGCTTTAATCACCAGGCTTTACAGATTAAAAGTTTTCTATTGTAGGTATACAAGTTAAGTCTAAGCAATGATTTTCAAAGTATAAGTAAAGATAAGGAAAAGCTGATCAAAGGTTTTTGATCCTTGAAATGGTATGGTCGACTGGAAATGAAAAATTCAATCTTTGCGTCCATGAAGCATTGAATAGATAGATATAATAGAATATTACTACGAATTGGGATTAGTATATTTTACCAACATGATTATGGTTTGATGATTAACACGTTCTTGCTAACGTAACCTTTTCTTCCTATTACGCCTAAAAATCTAAATAATTACAAGCACCTATAAATCATTTTATGGTAATTTTGTGCGTAGCAATTTGTACCGGATATACGGCAACAGCAAAAATTTAGTCATAGTATTTTCATACATATTTGCATAATTGACATAGAATTTACATAATTTTAACTTTTTAACTTGATCATTAATTTACAAAATTAAGCAAATGATTTTATACCACCCTGTATAATAATTGGTAATTGCAAATAATAACATGTATGATTAATTATCGAAAATTACACAAGATTGATAATAATACGTTTTGGGAAGCTTTGGTTAACAAAAAGCTCTTGATTGATTGCAAAATTATCGATTGTAACCGCATCGAATACCGCAGCAAAGGCAGAGTTAAATTGGAATCGTAAAATATTGGCACCAATATAAATTACAAATAAATTGCATGCAAATTAAACATAAATTATAATCACGCTACTAATAAACTCTATTCAAACGTTTTCTTGTATACTCAGCTTTCAAAAGGAAAATGCGTTACAGATAGTCGCGTTTTCAATAAAATAAAAAAATATTTAAATTAAAAAATGCTATTATTAATGGCTTCTAATTTTTATATTAATGATAGAATGAGCGCCTTGACATAAATTAGCCAATGAAATTTAAACTAAAGACAACCTATAAACATTATTAATTTTATCAATTAATTATCAAAAATGTTATGGAACATCACGACGGTGCACTAAATAATCGAGTAAAAAATTAATGTTTCTACAAACTTGTAAAGGATTTTTTAAGTTTAGCAATAAGTTAGTGAAAAATTAGCAATATTAATTATAATAAAATTACGAATAACGGAACTGGAGCAAGGTTTTATTAGAATTTGTTTAAAAAATATAATTTTAATTAGCATATCACGATTTATTTAAATATGATTAATGCACGTTTGAAATAATAATTCTCTTATATTCATTCATTAAAAGGATAAATCTTCCATCGCTTAAAAATTGATCAACATCCGATATCCTACATTGTTCTTATTACATATTCCTATTCACAAGCCACAAAAGTATCGTGTTGGTCACTTCCATTGTTTTAATATGCTAATATGTGTTTTACAGATTTCTCTTTTACAAGAGTTTATAGTATTAAAAACTATTGCAAACGATGTGTTTGTCCTGAACGGTAATTAACGCTTAGTTGACTACAGCTTTGTCAATCTTAAAAAAATGCTGCCAGTAACCCCAAAAGATTAATTATTTTTTATATAGATTAAAAGTGAGTTGCAAATTGCAAAAATAGTAGTCTGCGGTGTACCACGCTGACAGCTAAAAGAAGCCGTGGAATAGGTTCGCCAAGGCAATTGGCCTTACTGGGTAGTCAAGGATATACATATATTTTTTAAACTATATAATACTTTGTAAACCAAGAGATCTGACGGAAGCCTTCATTCCGAAACACGAATTGGATCCTAATATTAAATTTCTTTGTATTTTTATAAACTAACCCGTGTACTTCAATATGGAAATTTTTTTGCTATTATGTAAACAACGCTAATTTTGTCAGTTTTTTGCTCAAAAAGGAAAGGATTTTGAGTGCTGATCCTAGCTATTGACTTAGTCCAGGCCAAGTTTACCAATTGTCTACATAGTCCATATTATATCAATTTTGCACTTGAAATAAGCGTGACAGCGTGACAGGATTAAAACAGCAGTTTCCTGCTGTTTATGTTACACTACTAGTTTTCAGAAGGAGATTTTAAGATTTAATTTAAATTATTTATTTATTTTGTAATGATATAAATGAAAATCGGTTATTTATAAAAAAAAGTTGGATTCTTTGCTTCAAATATCCTTATGAAGATTATCCAATGCTGTGGTTTGGATTCCACGTGTAGTAATTTATTATGTCTCTTAGGTTTAATCTTGTGGAGAAAACGCACACAATACCATTCTTAAACGATTTATTAGCTTCAACTTGTTGCATCTTGTTGATGTTATGTTGTGATGGATGCTGCTTGGAGATTACATTCAGTTTGAATAAGCAATTTCTCAAATTGCTCAAATTATGTTAACCTCGTTTCCTGATTGTTCCTACTGAATTTATAAGCAAAAACAAACCGGTCATATGATTAATACTGAAAATTTCGTATCGACCGACAATTTCAAGCAAAAACTATGAGGTTAAATTTTATAAATGAATTAGTTTATACCTAATGGAAATAAATATAAAAAATATAATATTATGGAATAATTGGTAAAAGCTTTTAATATTTCAAAATGTGGTTGAAATATTGCATAATAAAATGCCACTATTCCATAAAATTTCTACAATATGTAAATTCACATTAACTTAATTTGAAATATTACACGGTAAATGTAATTTTATTACATTTTTATTTTACTACAGAAACATTAAATAGAATCCTATAAAGTATAAAGGATTGCCGTACTTTTATATGCATTTTTATTTCAGTGCAGGTATAAATATTATTATTATATTTTCTTTAAAATTTTGTACAAGATTTTCTAGATATTTTTTCTTCAAAAAACGTCGATATTTTATTGTTTGAATAGTAATCCTTGTCCTTGTATGTAAGTAAAAATCGATAATGATTTTTGCGCTTACAACAAAATTGTTTTCCAGCGTCAATATTTCGATCCTTATGGGCGCAGAGTTTCGACTGGCAAAGGTTACAAGGTGAATAATATCACTGACAAAGAATAGTCGTTATATATTTATTACTTCCAAATTATTTTCAATAAAAAAATCTCATCAAAAACTAAATAATAATGTCTTTATTTAATAAATTATAATATTTGTGGATATTGGCTGCTATTATTGTGACAATATTTTGTTTTCAGACACTGAAAAATACACATTTTTCACAATAAATTACATTGTAAAATATAATTTATAATTTCTATTACACAGTATTATTGTGTAATAACCTGATAATAATTTTGAAGTACTAGCGACTACGGAAAAAACCATAAAATCAAAAACCCTTAACTAACTCTTTGTTTCGATCTTATTCACGATTTTACCCGTGAAACTGATCTCATCAAATCCGTACTGGATATCAAAATTTACAAGTTTTGTTTGGATTATGTTTGAAGTTTCGGCATTGTTTATAAAAATGATAAGTTAAATTTATATTTTTAATTTGCAAGTACGGATCTGATGAGATCGGTTCCACGAGAAAAATCGTGAATCGATCCATGTTATTCTTTAATACATCTGTTAAGTACATCAGAAATACATTTATTTATTGATTATAAAAACCGATTCCTCAACAATAATTTTTTTTACTATCGTTTACGGTCAAATTCTTGGAATTTAAAATTTTGAACTGTTATAATAGATATTAAATTAGTATATTTATATAAAATTTTTTTGTTCTTCTTATATACAATTATTGCAGCATATGGAGTGAAAGATTGCGGAGTACTTTTTTTTTACAGTTTTTATGTTAGTTTGCATAATTTACAATTTAACGATGAGTAAAATAAAAATTCTTTTTTAATGTGTTGCCTTATTAGAGTAAATCTTTTCATATTCAGTTCAAGTTTTAACTGACTAAGGGCTGATGCACCAAATGCACCATGTACGGATTTAATAGAAATTTAACTTAAATGGAGATGTAAAGATGACATCTCCATTTAATAAAAAAAAATTCATTGACCTAAATTGAATTAATGAAAATTTTCAATTTAATTTAAAGTAATTATCTGTCCAAAGCCAAAAATTCTTTGCAGTAACCTGTTAAGTCCTCAGAGTCTATTAATAGTTGATGTAATCGACCCTTAGGTTGTTAAGTTAGGTTGTTAGTTAAATATGTAAGTAACTAATAGTTTTTGAATAAGTCAATGTTTTAACTGCAGGTGAAAAGATTGGCCTATATTCGTAACGGCAGCTCTCAAGGGTACCTACGAGCGCTCCTATTCAAAAATAAATTTAAAAGTAATAATTTCAAGTAGGGAAATTTATATGTTTCCTTTTATCAATTCAAATATCAAAAAGTCACTAGTAGTTACTGTAGATGATCGATTAAAGCTTCGATTAAATTACTTCGGAAATAAGTAAGTAAATTTATGTTTTTATTTTCATTAAATGTTGTACCCCCCTATGGAAAAGTCAAGAGTAGCCACTGCTATATTGAAATAATATAGATTGATATTTTTAATAATAATAAATTGAAGCATTAATATGAAGATTTATGTATGAAAAACCAGGGCCGGACTGAGCCGACTACATCATTCTACTTACAATAAAAAGGGTATAGTAGATTTTATAATTTTCCAGTAAATTTTCGAATTTTCCGTGTAAATCAAATACTAATTAATTTAATAAATAAATAATGGATAGAACTGTGAAATTTCTTTTGATTTTTAAAATTTTATAAAACTTTAAATGCATTTATCTCAGAATATTGAACTTACTACATCCTTGTTATTCTGGAGTCTTCAGGGCTCGCCACATAGCCTGTGCTGTGCTATGCTATGCTCTGTGTTATGTCAACACAAACGTTGAACAATGGCATGGTCCATTTTGCGCATGACCATGACATTGTTCAACGTTTGTGTTGACATAACACAGAGCATAGCATAGCACAGCACAGGCTATGTGGCGAGCCCTTTCAATTGAAGGAATCAGTGCAAAAAGTAGGCAAGTTCATTTTTTAGCTGTTTTGAGTTAAGCCGAAGTTAAGCACTGTAAATTAACTAAATTTACCCATACTAACCATTGGTGTAGTCCGTTTTATAAAAAATAGTAAACTGTCATAAAACCTCTACTGGTAAATCTCAGTGTGTCTTGATTTCAGTGCAGTTCCCACACTTCTGGAAACCCTGAAAAAGTCAGGGAATCTATTCTTTGAAACTTGAAAAAAGTAGAAAGAAAAGAATTTAAATTAAAAAAATTCTAAAATGCCTCTTTTTGTTTTTGTATATTAATAAATTTTTTATTGCGTATTTCGTTTAGTCGACTCACATTATTATTTTTTTGTAATTTAGAAAATTTAGGAAAGACGGGGAAAATTTTCAATTTTAATCAGGGAAAACCTGAAAAAGTAAGCTAATTTATTTTGAAAAATACAGTGGAAATTCTGAAAAAATTTCTGAAAGAAGATTTTGCCTTTTTTATGAAAAATAAATATTTTCCATTTTCTTTTCTTCGCCAATAGATTTATTAAAATAATACCAGTAAGTGAATGTTTGCAAATATATCTTTTTTAGGATACTCCTTGCGTAGGATTAATTTTGATTTTATTATTTAACAAAGTCAATACAAAAATTGTTTAAGTCCAAACTATAAAATATTTTTCCAAACTTAAAGCAAAATTTTTGAATAGTAACTAAGGCTTCTTATTGAATTGAAATATAGCCACCTAATATAAAAAAGGATTTTTGAGGGAATGTATTGAAATATTCAATAGTCAATAATTCTCGAAATGATGAAAATGTGACTTAACCAATTTTTATGCTGACCCCTTTAATTGGTCAAGTAATTAAAATATAATATTTTATAATAAAGTACATTGAAATTATTTAATAACTGATAACTATATCATTTTCTTCCCGACGCGCCGAAGGTCCGTCGCGTTCCTCAGTTCAAATAGTTATAATTTGTAATTTATATTCAAAATTTATAAAAAATATATATTTTCTTCGTTCCCATTATAATACTACACGTTCTCGTAAAAACTTGTTTCTAGTCAATCACTACCGGGTATGTACATACCTATATTGCAGTACCCCTGTTGTTCTATGCCCTTTCAAAGCCTTGCGAACCATTGTAACAGATTGTTCCTTTTTAGCCCAGATGGAGACCAAATGTATTCCTCTTTTTTGATGTCCATGTAGGCCCTAACTATTCATATCATATGGCGGGATGTAACATTGTCGAATATTAAGGTGTTACCAAACCACACCCAACAGGGAAGGGTGCAGGAGAAGATATTTTGCTCTAATTTACAATTTTTTTTGGTGAGTCTCGACCAATCTATTTGCCAACAATTTTATTCCAACACCTGAAACGCTTTTTTTTAAGTAGATACAATTTCAATTTGTAATGAAATTAATATGTACTTGTATAATTGGCATGTTTACATGTAACTGTTCTATTTAATTATTATTTTTTGTTAAATGTAACAGGATTTGATTTTATATCGAACAATTAATTATTCCGATTACATACTATTTACAAAATGTACATGCAACGTTTAAGTTGAGGATGAAGTTGATTTATCAGGTTATTCTATTAACGTCCTACTGTGAAACACTCAAATTGCACAATACAAAACCCCACATTATTTTCCGATAATATAAATTATGTGCTAAAATTAAAGAAATGTTTACATGCAACAAAAGATGTAATTAAGAATAATAATGAGATCGAAAATTGACTTTTAGTATTGTAAAGCAACAATGTCTACTTTATCATTTCACCATTGAATTGTATGAAATCTTGAATCTTTGTCCAATTAAGCGTGACAATGTTTATTGCTAGGAAGCGCTAAACTTCTCGAAAGCTGTATCTATACACCCACCTTTAGTGGTTAACGGCAATAATATGACACAAGTTGCAAGCAAACAAATTATTGGATTGCAAGACACATTTGAAAATTTAAATCGAGCCAATAAATTACTTTTACATCCCAGAAATGTCCTCAAATATCTTAAAATTCTTTAACGCCATAATTAGAAAGTTTTTTTTAATTTTAACATCTAATAGTAAAGATTTACTTATAATAAAAATCGCATTTGTCCAACCATGTTATAGAAATTAAAATGACAAAAGAAACTTTTATATTAACAATAAAAGTGTCAAAGTTTTATTGACTTGGAATTTAAATTTTTCTGTTTTCAACTTTTTAAACTTTCTTCAATTGAATTTGAAAAACTTACAGGATGATCGCAAAATGTTACAGTTACACTGATTTCTTTTCTTGCTTTATCATTTTTCTTCGTTAATGTTAAACTTCAAGGAAACTATAATTATTTTATTATCGAGGCCGGGGTCGAAACAATTGATTTTTATATCATATGAATTCCTTCTCATGTTTTATTTAAAATGCATTAAATTTTGAAATCATAACTTAAAGAACAAAAATATATAAATCAGAGTTGTGTGTTGTTTATGTTAATTTTATCTTTGTTTGGTATGAAGAAATCAAGGATACGATTATATCAGCAAAGAACATTAACACATTTAAATAATAAGCGTAGGGATCCATCTTAGCTGTAGACATGTTGCACACGGAAATGTGTAGAATGTAAGTACACCTATGCAATATAATTTAACAACTACACAATATCAATTTCAATGCAAGCAGCAAGCATTTCTAGATAACTAAAGACACTCAACTAATTGGTGCTGGGCACATTTATCTAACAGTCCTAACTTCATATAGTCTCGTAAATATACAAGTTGCTCAGCATCCGGTTACGCAAATAAATCGATTACAACATGTTTGTTCTGTATACCTTGCTGGTATCAATTATTTACAAATGTGTTACGTTTATTTCCAGCAGAAAAATATTTACAACATTTTTTATATGCCAGCAAAGGAGGTTTCCTCAATCCACGAGGGAAAACTCTCAAGTGGCAGATAAATTCTCAAATCACTAAACTGGGGATTCCCCTAAATTAGTATCCAAGTTATCCTTAAGTTTTAATCAAAATGTTGTGCAAACTCGCACAGACACAAGAGAGAAATAAACTTTCAAATTTTTTAGTATGCTACTAAAGCCGCTAACCTGTCTAGTGGTTTTACGATAAGATGAAATTTTATATGAAGGAAATTCTCAAATTACAAAGAACAAGTTTCTCGAAAGTGTTACAAAATTTACAGAACAAATCAATCAGGCTAAGATTATCTGCAAATGGTCAACAAGGTACTAGTTGTAAGTTTACAGGAGGCTTACAATTTTTATATTTATCATATACTTCATTAGGTATCTTTATATGGTATTAGCTACTTACAAGTTAATGGTTAACACACTACTTAGCATAGCAACTTTTAATGAAATATGTAAATTGTATATTTGTTATTATAAATTTTAATCAAACACTGTTAAACAGGTGTAGTTTTAAGTTACGAGCTACCATTGTTTCGGCTCGATAAGTGAAGGTCATCATCAGATATTCAATTTTATTGTCACGTAATTCATTCATAATTTCATTAAAAATTTTCAGTACAACCTACACATCAGAGTAATTACAATAAATTTTGTTTTCATTCATTTTCAATATTTCGTACACGTTTTCTATGTAATGCTGGTATACTACGTATATAACTGAGTAAATAATATATTATTTATTTTGTGTTAATAGTAAAATTTTTGTACGTTAGAAAACGTGCTTCTTGTTTCAAAAAAGCTACTTTTGAGTCAACAAGTTTCCCATTGCGTGACTGGTTTCTTGAATTAAAATATCGATGTATTGTGGATTTTTAATTTCGTTTTAAAATAAATTTAAATAAATTCAAATGTCACACACAAGTTTAATTCAAAAATAATTTGTTGCATTAAAAAATTAATTACACGGAATTGTTTTCCTAGTCTTTAACCACTATAAGGTAATTATCGACATAATTACTACTAGCAAACTAAATTAAAGGTGTGGAATTTTACAACAAAGCACAACAAAATGCAGCAATCGTTAAAGGTCATCAGTAGTTTGCTGCTTTCTTATTTATGGATTTCTAATTATTTGTTATAAATTCTTTACTTTAAAATTGAAATAAATATTATATTTTCACCGTGTAGTTCATTTTACAATAAAAAATCAAACCTGATTTTATTCATCGCGTCAAAATTTAAGGTTTCCAAACACGGATGTGTCTTAACGCAGCATTGAAATCATCAAGCGAAATTTGTAATTCAACGAATTTGTGCAACCAAACCTTGGATGTCGACTAAAATATTTTACTTACATGTAATTTTTCAATCGTATGCTAATCGGTATTCACTATACACTCCCTTTTGATCAATTTTGTCTCAAGTTTCCGGAGCACACAAATTTAATCGGTGGAAATCACACTAAATTATAAAAATGGTTATTTTTTCGGTTTAGCACAGTTTAGAGATACACAGAAAATATTAATTTTCAAAAGCGAAATTCAAACACAGAAAAACACGCGCGTAATTTGAATAAAAGTAGGAGTTGTCGCAGTCTTCAAATATTGACACTGCACTTGTATCTTTTGTCAATAATTGTGTACAGACACTCGAAAAACCAATGTTGACTCAAGTTTTTGACACTACCTTAATCTTCTTGAAGCAGTGGTTAACTTAACCAAACAGTCCTTTGGTAACTTTTAATTTTAAAACCGAACCAAGTTTCTAATAAAAAATTACAAGAAGCCGCTAGTGACGGAATTTAATCTTTAGCGGTTAACACACGATCTTAGACATTTGCAAAACCGGAATAGAAGTGAAGGTCACCGACATAAAATACAAAACTTGCATTAAGATCCCGGTAGATTTTGCGCGAGTTGTTTAAAGAATTACAGAAAATAAATCGGCAATTGTGTTGCAAAATTGGATTACTTCTTTTCATCCTTCCACAAAGTTTAGCACTGGCAATTATCAACGCCCGTATATGGTAAAGTCATTTTTTCGACCACATTTTAAATTGTCTGGGACCGATTGTTTAATGATTTCGAGCCTGATAAATTTTGATAACAATCAACCTCATTTATCTCCCGGCCGCTTCTTGCTTCCTCATCAGTTTATCTTAAAAAGTCACCAAAAAACAAAACTGCACTGCGTTCATGTTAATTTTTATAATCCAAACAATAATACGATTCGATGGTAAACACCACTTCACACTTAGTTCATTTTAACCTTTAAAAATTGATTATCTGTTCATTATTACGACCCTAGAAGCCGGAAATCTTTAACTTCTGCACGCCAGCAGTATCACAAAGCACACGGGCAAACTGATCGCCACCCACCGATGATGGACCCAGAGACCTACATTTGGTCCCCTCCAAGACTTCCCCACTGATGAAGGTTCCCACTTGAGACGTACACTAAGATAGGTGCAAGAACAGGTATACCATTCTTTAAAAACAATATTTTTGTATCAAAAAAGCTCAAGTTGGAAAATTGTGAATTAATTTTATCGTACAAGAAGTTGCAAGCGTTTCAACACCTATAATTGAGATTAATTCAAGAAAAAAAAAACAAAACGATTTTGTTTGACATTTAATTATGTTCCGCTTAATTATAAGTTTCATTAATATTTTGTACCTACCGGTTTTGCTCGATTAATTTTATACCATTTCTTCCTGACATAATTTAAACATTTTTACCACATACTAAATTTTACTGATTATATCTACAGCATTCGGATTGTAATTTTAATAATTTATTATTTGCAATAATAATAGGTCGTCATTATTTGGTTATCAAAGTGTAAAAGTTCATAGCTAGGTTTTTTGTATTGGGCAGGTGATGCTTCTAAATTTCAAATTATCATGCTATTACTACGATACTGATCGATACTTTCCATCTAATTTGTGTTCAATGCAATTTTTTGTGAACTAATTTTAGCAGCAATGCGAAGTTATAATTTCGTATAGAAAGTCATCAGAAATTTTGTTGCAATTTTAAATTAATGCCACCGTACTACATACAGACTGTACTATCAGAATTTTGAAAGCTCGGGCTTAAGTGGTTATAAATAAAAATATTTCCGGTATGTTCAATTTACCTTGTGAGCCCATTTAACCACATTTACCTCATCTACAATGTAATTTAAATAATTAAAATTTAGTTTTATAAATTGCAATTAATAATCTATACCAATGAGTTGCATGTTACAATATTATAAATATAAGCAACCCTAATTGGCGAATAAATGTTGTCAATAGCTTCTTACGAGGGCGTGGTTCGACACAGTAACCTTCTTCTATCAGCAACAAAACTGAAATCGTTAAAACAATAAAATTGTGCAATATCCAATTTAAAATTGTGCTGAACATCCACTTCGAGAAAATTGCATTTCATAGTGGTTGAAAGATTAATAACAATGAATTCATAACAAAATGTATTACCTACTTGTAAATTTCTAATTGCAAAAAAAGGTTAATTGATACTCGAATTCTGAATTCCTACTCCACACTCTGCGAATGCTCACAGCAACACACTTCTGTGATATATGATATTCCATTTGATATGATTGAATTGTACAAAAATTAAAATAATGAAATAAAGAAAATTTTGTTGAAAATGTAAAATAAGATTCAAAAACCTAAATTTTCAGTGCAATCAATTTGTTATACTTTCGGTATTTGAATAAGGAGGACATTGTAAAAGTTTTTGAACATAGTGATGTTGGGTACCAATCAAAAGTTTATTTATTTCTTTTTACAGCTATTATAAAATTGCATTGGATTACGTGGAAGAATTTTGTAAAAAAATTTATTCAAAAGTAATTTTATTTTTAACGAAGTATCTAACGTTGATCTTTAAATGATAATTTCATGAAAGAGTTGCACCTGGAACAAGAATATTAATTTAAAAATAATTTTTATTCAATTTCTTTCTCTTTTAGGCCATGCGTCAAACCAGAATAATTTACAAAATTCAGAAATAATTCCAAGTTGATTTTTTTTCAGATAGAGGTCACATTCTGAAGTTTCCCCCTCTAATAACGAGGTCGGCATCCTCTCTATAGGGAGCTCGAAGGGACAAAAATTAGTTTTTTTTAGCGATTTTTCGGATTTTTTTAACTATCCGACAAAAATGAAAGCTAATTGAACTCTTTACAAAAAAGGTAGTATGCATATTTTTAGGCAGATTTGTACTTCACTCTCGCAGTCATCATGTGAAAAAGAAAGCCAGTAAAAATTTCTTCTACTATTACAAAATATTAGATTTTTAAGTTATTTTTTTCACAATTTTACAGTTCGCAATTGCATTGCGGTGTGGTAATTGGGAGGAAGTATTGGGGTTAACACCGCAAATATTTTCAATAAGTAATGACTATAGGCCAGTCGACAAAAGTTTATTGTGGAAATAAATAGGAGCAAGCTGGAATAAATTTTATTAGCTTCACATGGACTTATAAAAAGGCATACTAATTTTTACGGTTTAGAAACTCTCGATTTGGCTATCATGAGAAAAAATACTCTGTTGTGAATATTCGTGAATATTTGAGTTTGGGTTAACTTAATTGCAAAATATCAAGTCATTGAAAATAAATTAGACTAAATTCTCTACAAAAAATATTTAAAACGTTTTCTTGCCAATCAAGCGGAATGCATTTGCTAGGTCTCTTTAATTTCATTATTTAATAATATAATCGTTTAAACCATTTAACCAAATCGATAAAACTCTGACACATTTGGTGAGGAGCATTTTGTTTTGACTTTATCATTTAACTAATTTATATCCGGGGTAGCCAGGTAGTGTAATCATTGGGGACAGGTTGTAATAAATTTTTTGACCTCTAAAAAGACATACTAATTTGATACAATTTAGCGGCCTCAGATTTTCTCGCCATATTGGAACACCTACACAAAAACATTCAAGAATATCTGTATTTTCTTAATTATTATATTATAAACACATCCATTAAAAATATTATAGGACCCACAGAATATCAAAAAAATAATGAAATTATTAAGTCAAGAATGGCAAATATGTACCGCGCGTTCTGATGGCTGTAACTCTGCAACAAATTGATTTAGAAAAACAACGTATAAAAACTTTCCAGTAGAGAATTTAATTTCCTTTATTTTTAATTACTCATAATTTTGGTCTAAAGTGAACCCAAACCGAGATATTTACGAATATCTATAGAAATAAATTAAACTACGAGGGCGGTTTGATAAGTCAGTGACTTTTTGAATAAAGGATATTTTTTTCGGCAAAAAAGCGTTTCATTTCTCAACATAGTCGCCTTTTTAACCGACTTCAAAAAAGGAGGAGGTTATCAATTCGGCTGTATTTTTTTTTTTTAATGTTTGTTACCTCATAACTCCGTCATTTATTAACCGATTTTCAAAATTTTTTCACAATTCGAAAGGATA
Organism: Podabrus alpinus; assembly: GCA_932274525.1. Taxonomy (NCBI): domain Eukaryota; kingdom Metazoa; phylum Arthropoda; class Insecta; order Coleoptera; family Cantharidae; genus Podabrus; species Podabrus alpinus. Next base: position 6,958,030 of record OW026451.1, read on the forward strand.
TAGTTTCAGATTGGTGCCATATAAATTTCATCAAAATCGGTTGAGTACTTTGGTTTTTAAATTGAAATAACTGATAAAAAATTCAAAATGATGAAAAAATTCAAAATATATAAACGTCGTTGTCATAGTTACGTTGCGATTTTGACACTAAAAGTTTAATTAAATGACATTGACATATAGTCAGTAGCGGCTCGAGAATAGGGGGCACAACTTTGACATAAGAATGTTAACCTTAAAAATGACATTGACATATACTCAGTGGCGTTGCACAATATTTTTAAAATTAGCAAAAATCAAGTTACAAAGTGACAAATGAATTAATTTATGACATTAATGTACATTAATTAATTGTATTAATTTCATACAAAAATTTTTAAAAAAACCGACTTCAAAAAAAGCACTACAAAAAAATTGCACTAAAAAGTTGAAAAAAAAATTTAAAAAAAAAACAAAAACCGACTTCAAAAAAAAGCACTACAAAAAAATTGCACTAAAAAGTAAAAAATAATTAGAAGTTATTAGAAGAAGATTTAACTGAAATTAGAAGTATATTTTTACAGTGCTGAGCATAAAAATTAATGTATTACGTCAATAATATACAATTATTGTTATTTTTGGAGTCGGTGCCAGCCAAGCTGTTAAGAAATTTACAAAATGTATTTGAAATCACATTAATACGACAATGTAGCAATACCGATGTCGTGTTGTTTAACGCCAAGCGCCTGCGATCTTGTCGACTGTGAAACTCTTTGCAGTCAAAGTGATATAAAATGTATACCTACTGGTACTCCGCTACTTGGTTAATACACGTTTGTTAACCTTGGCTGGCACCGACTCCAAAAATAACAATAATTGTATATTATTGACGTAATAAGGTACATTAATTTTTATGCTCAGCACTGTAAAAATATACTTCTAATTTCTGTTAAATCTTCTTCTAATAACTTCTAATTATTTTTTACTTTTTAGTGCAATTTTTTTGTAGTGCTTTTTGTTGAAGTCGGTTTTTAGCTCTATACACTTAGTCCAGCGTTTTTCCAATTTTTTTATCCCTTCCAAATAATACGATTTCTCGAGGCCCTCAAAATAGGCGCTTGTTTCAGTGATGACCTCTTCATTAGACACAAATTTCTTACCTCCGAGCCATTTTTTCAGGTTTAGGAACAGAAAATAGTCGCAGAACAGAGAATATGCTGGATGAGGAAGCAATTCGTAGCCTAATTCATGAAATTTTGCCATGGCGGTGACCTGTGTGCACCCGTACATTGTCTTGGTGAAAGAGCACTTTTTTATTCGCCAAATGCGGTCGTTTTTGCTTCAAATCAATGTCGAATCTGTCCAACAGCTCTGAATAATATTTGCCGGTGATCATTTTACCCTTTTCAAGGTAATCGACGTGAATGACACCGCGTGCATCCCAAAAAACTGTCGCCATGACCTTGTTGGCCGACAGACCCACTTTGGCCTTCTTTGGTGCATGTTCACCCGGAGCAGTCCACTGCTTTGACTGTTCCTTGGTCTCTGGTGTGTTGTGATGGATCCATGTTTCGTCTACGGTTACGAAACGGCGCAAAAACTCATTCAGATTGCGGTTGAACATCGCCAAACACTCAATTGAAGTGGTCACACGATTGCACTTATGGTCGAGTGTGAGCAATTGCGGCACCATCGCGCGGATAGCTTTTTCATGTCCAAATCTTCATGTAAAATGTTATGTACCCGCTGAGTTGAGATGCTTACAGCTTTAGATTTCTTAGACGATTTCTGGCGTGACGACCTCTTTTGGGCGACCTGAACGTTCGGCGTCACTTGTGCTGGTACGACCACAACGGAATGCAGTAAACCACTTCTTAACCATTGAAATTGATGGAGCAGAGTCCCCATAGTATTTATCAAGCCTTTCCTTGATTTCGGTGATGGTTTTTTTACGCAAAAAATTATGCTTGATGAGCACACGAAATTCACTTTTATCCATTTTCGTCGAAATTCACGAGGTTGTCTGCTTTGAATGGCTGTCAAACACAAACTAAATGACGCAGCTTGCTCAAAATTTGACCATTGGCTATTGGCGATTTACATTTAGCAACACGCCACCATGCGGTAGAATTTTAAGTTAGAATGCTACGTATAACATGCGATCAGTTGTCAGTTGTTAACGTTTAAAACGTGTGTTTATAATTTAAAGAAATTGTTACTGTGTGATATTATGAATAATAGACGAGTAAATAATGTAAATTGTTGTGTTTACTTTCAAATTTATTTCACGAATACGTAGCTTGTCGGCCATTGTTTACATTCTAGTGGCGCCACCAACGGTAGGGTAAATCGCCAATTGACAGATGGTAGTTGACAGGGGGAAATACAAAAAGGAAAAAAACGCGGGAAATACAAAAAGTCACTGACTTATCAAACCGCCCTAGTAAATGTAAACTAGATTTTCCATTATGGATACATAATTATTTTAGCATGGTTTTTCCAATATTGCGGCTTCAAATCGAGGGGTTTTAATACATCAATAATGAAGAATTCCCAATGTAAATAATTCCTTAAGAATTTCTGTGACCTAAAGATTATGTTTTGAATTCCAGAAGTAAATCGGCAACAACCCATAAAATGATATGAGAAAATAATCATTGCTTACAAAAATTACAATTTATTTACAAAAAGCTTAAGTCTCTATAAAGAATGCAAAAAATATAAATTGCATTTGCACATCTTGTATACTATGTAAATATCTTAAATATTAAATTACCGGTAAAATGGGGTAATTTTGACCACAATTTTAAATTTTCGAGGTAAAACTATCCGAAATATTTTCAAAAAAGTTCTGCAAAATTTAGATCATCTCTTAGCTATATGTTTGCAAGAAAAATTCTTCCCAATTTTAAAATTTTTCAATTGAAATGGGATAAATTCGATCACAATAATTATGGAATATCGTTTATGAACCAATTTCTAGTAAATTCGATCACTGATTTTATAATTAATATTATCCATTATATAAGTAGTTTTAGACCAATTATTTTATAACCAGCTTTCTTCTTAATTCTTACTAAGTGCAGTATGATTATTTCGGTGCTGCATATGTTTTATATCATTTAACTAAAATGACATAATAAGGAATGCCATTTAGTTTGCAAATACGAATGTCTTAAACTTGCCCGAAAAATTCTGGGTGTTTCTAAGATTCTCTAGAAAATTCCTCAGATTTACTCAGACTTCATTAAAAAAATTAAAAAATTAGATAATCGGGCAAGCGGTCTTTTTAATCTGCAAGTAGATAATCGTATTTCTACATAAGATCCATCGTAAAGAACATTAAATGGAAAGGGCCGTCTTCAGAATCAACATCAAATGAAAACTAACTAAGAACTAAGAATTCTTCAGACATCTTAATACATGCCTACGAAATCCTAAAGAATTCTAGGGATTCCTAAGAATCCCTTAAGAATAACAAAAATTCTCGATCGATGCACCCCTCTGACCAAATCCGGGATTGCAGAACCATGTTCTAAATCGTCATGTTAAAGGTAACAAATAAAGACAATAAAGTTTATTCTAACTTGCCCTCAATGATTTCCACAATAGGCCTTTCGGAAGGTCTTATGGACTGGCCTCCTATCCTTACCTCGAATATCGAAGTTATAAAATTCTTGCGCCCAAAATTTACTTTTTATGCCCTCATTCCAATTTTAAAGAAATGTCTTTGTATTTTATATGTTGTATTGCTGTGTTTACTAAATTGTAAAGGAGGCGAGGACCAGATGGGGAATGTTTTAGTTTCGTATGATTTTTTACTAATTTAAAATTTAAGAGTATTTATTTTTTAACCCAATGATGATATTAAAACAATAATATATTAAAAAAAAACAAAAACCGACTTCAAAAAAAAGCAATACAAAAAAATTGCACTAAAAAGTAAAAAATAATTAGAAGTTATTAGAAGAAGATTTAACAGAAATTAGAAGTATATTTTTACAGTGCTGAGCATAAAAATTAATGTATTACGTCAATAATATACAATTATTGTTATTTTTGGAGTCGGTGCCAGCCAAGGTTAACAAACGTGTATTAACGAAGTAGCGGAGTACCAGTAGGTATACATTTTATATCACTTTGACTGCAAAGAGTTTCACAGTCGACAAGATCGCAGGCGCTTGGCGTTAAACAACACGACATCGGTATTGCTACATTGTCGTATTAATGTGATTTCAAATACATTTTGTAAATTTCTTAACAGCTTGGCTGGCACCGACTCCAAAAATAACAATAATTGTATATTATTGACGTAATACATTAATTTTTATGCTCAGCACTGTAAAAATATACTTCTAATTTCTGTTAAATCTTCTTCTAATAACTTCTAATTATTTTTTACTTTTTAGTGCAATTTTTTTGTATTGCTTTTTTTTGAAGTCGGTTTTTGTTTTTTTTTAAAAATTTTTTTATTTCTTGCTTTTTAGTGAATCTTGCGTTCCTTAACTGATTTATCGAAAGCGAATATGGGTAGACCTACTAAACGCGCTGCCCATATGCGACAGCGCCGTTCAAATGAGACAAGCGAAGAAAGGGCGAAACGCCTATCTCAAAGTTGAAAATGCGGGCTTACAACAAATATTTTATAATTGACAATACGGGAAACGGAATACGGGAAAAATTATTGGCGACAAGATTTACAGCGCATCTACCGGCCTGAATTGTCAATTAACACGTACAAATTGATCCAAATATAAATTATAAAGTTGTATTGGTTTTCTGTACTTTTATTTTAAAAATATATTATAAAAATAAAAATAATTTTAAAAATATTGTGCAACGCTACTGACTATCCGTCAATGTCATTTAATTTTTAAGGTTAACATTATAATTTTAAAAATATTGTGCAACGCTACTGACTATCCGTCAATGTCATTTAATTTTTAAGGTTAACATTATTATGTCAAAGTTGTGCCCCCTATTCTCGAGCCGTTACTGACTATATGTAAATGTCATTATTTAATTAAACTTGTCATACATTATTTTAATTTATAACTTGATTTTTGCTAATTTTAAAAATATTGTGCAACGTCACTGACTATATGTCTGTCAAAGTCATTTAATTAAATTTCTAGTGTCAAAATCGCAACGTATCATTATTTAATTAAACTTGTCATACATTATTTTAATTTATAACTTGATTTTTGTATTGTGCTACGCCACTGACTATATGTCTGTCAAAGTCATTTAATTAAAATAAAAAGTTTTCTTCCCCTCGGATCTGAATATAATAAAATCTCGGGTATGAGGGTTGGGGTAATAAAACGACTGTTTACCACATCGACTAGTTTCGAACCCTGAACGGGTTCATCTTCAAGACTATATTTATGAAAAAGAAAAAGGTCGATACAATCAAAATTCAAAAAATGCTAAAAACGCAACACTAAAAACGAAATTTACCTCGCGGTAAGATGTAGGTGTCGTTAACTCCCGAAACTGGTGATACTTGTAGAATGGTGAAAAATACAGAAGCAATGTTTGTCAATACGATATTTAAAATTCTTATTTTTGAAAGCAGCCTACTTCAAAAAATTCACCAATTCATCAATAAAAACTCATTGGCGTAACATAGAGTTGTCAATTACCTAGTTCAAAAACTAAATAAAGTTAGTTGTCATAATTGATTTTTCCCCTTTTTTTATCCTTCCATATTTTTATCACCGACTTATAAGCATTATCAATCTGTTCGAAGTCGGTTATTTGGTTAACATTATTAGTGCTTGTCAATATACAGGCCGCCTCCAGAAACGCCCGCTTTGGAAAGTTGCTCTCACGTGCAAGAACTTTAACGTTTTCTTCGTCAAATTGGTGATTACAAACACGTAGGTGCTCCGATAATCCGGTTTTATCTAACCCTTTCAATGCATCCAGCCTGTGCTGCCCTATTCGTTTTGATAGCAGTTGTTTAGTTGTTTAAAATAAGAATTTTAAATATCGTATTGACAAACATTGCTTCTGTATTTTTCACCATTCTACAAGTATCACCAGTTTCGGGAGTTAACGACACCTACATCTTACCGCGAGGTAAATTTCGTTTTTAGTGTTGCGTTTTTAGCATTTTTTGAATTTTGATTGTATCGACCTTTTTCTTTTTCATAAATATAGTCTTGAAGATGAACCCGTTCAGGGTTCGAAACTAGTCGATGTGGTAAACAGTCGTTTTATTACCCCAACCCTCATACCCGAGATTTTGTCATTTAATTAAATTTCTAGTGTCAAAATCACAACGTAACTATGACAACGACGTTGACCTGAAGTGTTTAATTGCAGATGACCGTCTTATTTAATTTATAAAAACCAAAGTACTCAACCGATTTTGATGAAATTTAAATGGGACCAATCTGAAACTATATCCTTTCGAATTGTGAAAACATTTTGAAAACATTTTGAAAATCGGTTAATAAATGACGGAGTTATGAGGTAACAAACATTAAAAAAAAAAAAAAAAAAAAAAAAAATACAGACGAATTGATAACCTCCTCCTTTTTTGAAGTCGGTTAAAAATAAAGAATCCCTGATATAACAGTCAAAAAAATACTTAAAAATTACGGTAACTTCTGATCGTAAGGAACATCATATTAGATTAATATTTCTCTCACATACACACCACAGGTATAAGCACGAAGAAAAGGATGAGCGCCATCTCCATAAGGTGTACCAATGCAAACAGGAGCACAAAGCATAGATCACATTATTGCGTGACCAATTTCGATGTTACCCATATGGGATTCATCTCCCCAACGTACGGTCAATATGCAATATTTTGCATCGATACCGTCAATTATTTGGATATATTATTATGCTCCAATAATAATATCCACATATTTTTTCTCGTGATAAAAATGAAATGTCTAAAATTTCAATGATATTGGGATTCCCATAATGTCAATGTTTATCGCAACGAATAACAAACTGAACTTAATTCAATCGTTAATATTGAATCATAGGAATCAAGGTGCTCTCGTGACGTCATAGTTCAATAAACAAAATAATATCTGCATACTTTGTGTATTTGTCTTCATTAAACAAACTGTAGGTAGAATAATATTATGTTAGAATATATTAAAATATTTCTTACTATATGTATATTAAGTAATATTATTTATATAATATTTATTTTAAATGCAACAATACTGCACTTTTAGTGCAATATTACATTACTTTTTGATTACATATTATTTTGGATTCAATTTATCATCAGTCGACCACTTGTACAAACAAATTATTATCAATGTTATATAATGATTTAAAATTAATACGTGCATCGACCTGAGATACCTAAACCTAGATACCTAAACCTAGAAATATAATAAAACGGAAGCCTTGGATTAGCGAATTCACATTTAGCATTATAGAAAAAAGAAGAAAACTGATGGCTCTGGGTTTAAACACAGAACAGGAAAGGGTTGCATACAATAAACTAACAAGCGAAATACAACGAAATTGTAGAAGAGATAAGAACAATTACCTCAACAACATCTGCACAGAAATTCAGAGACACGCTGATGTATTGGATACTCGAGAAGTATTTATAAAGATTAAGGAAATTACCAGGACCTTCAAACCTAAAAACTGGGCAGTAAATGACAAGAATAATGCTCTAATGACAAACTTTAGTGACGTCCTTGAAACCTGGCGACGATACTGTGAGACACTCTATTCTGATAGAGGCTATGACGATGTGGAAGATACCACAGCCTACACTTGTGAACCAGAAATATTACTGACCGAGGTACAGTATGCTGTCTCTAGACTGGCCCTGAATAAGTCTCCTGGTCTGGACCTGATTGATGCAGAAATTATCAGAATTCTGCCTGATAACAGTATTAAGCTGATACATAAAATATGTGACTGTATCTGGAAGACAACTATGTGGCCTAAAGATTGGACTACTTCAATAACCATCCCTCTCCACAAAAAGGGCCCCACCAACAATTGTGACAATTTTCGCCTACTCGCTCTTGTTACACATACGAGTAAAATAATGCTATACATTATACTGTCAAGACTTCAACCATATATCTCCAACCAAATAGCACCTGAGCAAGCGGGTTTTGTCAAAGGAAGAGGTACCCGCGAACAGATCCTTAACACTAGACAACTAATCGAAAAGACTAGAGAGTACTATATCCCAATGTACTTATGCTTCGTCGACTATCAGAAAGCTTTCGACAACGTGAGGTGGCATCTGCTCTGGCCCATAATGATCAATATGGGTGTTCCCCATCATATTGTTGCGGTGATAAGGAATTTGTACTATAATTATACATCGGTTGTACGGCTGGAAAGTTCTTATTCTTCCGACTATAAAATTCAAAAAGGAGTCAGACAGGGCTGCGTTTTGTCCCCTCAGCTTTTCAACTTATATACGGAGTATATAATGAGAATAGTACTGGATGGATGGGAGGGTGGTGTTTCGATTGGGGGAGTGAAGATTGCCAATCTGCGCTATGCCGACGATACATTAATTATTGCCAACAGTGAACAGGAACTCCTGACCATCTTACAAAGACTGGAAACTATCAGCTCAGAACACGGTCTTCTTATTAATAAAAATAAAACTAAGGTAATGATAGTCGACAGGGGCAACCAAAACCACCAACAAATACGTCGAATAGGTAGTTACGAGGTTTTCGACAAGTTTGTCTACCTCGGTGCCGTCTTGACTAACTCTGGAGGGTGCGAAGACGAGATACGCAGAAGAATCCAGCTTGGAAGGACATCCATGACTCAGCTATTAAAAATATGGAAAAACAAAAACGTCACTACCAGCACGAAAATAAACCTTGTCCAAACACTGGTGTTTTCTGTTTTCAGATACGCATGTGAAAGTTGGACTGTTCGTGCTGCAGATCGGCAGCGCATCGATGCTTTCGAGATGTGGTGCTGGCGGAAAATGCTTAGAGTCTCTTGGACTGAACATAGAACCAACGTATCCATACTAGCTGAAATAAAACCTAAACAGCGGTTGTCTACAGCTGTCTATGGCACCATTCTCAGATTCTTTGGCCACATTACCCGAAGCGACAAGTTAGAAAAACTGATGGTTCAGGGAAAACCTGAAGGCAAGAGAAGGCGCGGTAGATCCCCTAAGCGCTGGTTAGATACCGTTGAGGTGCTCCTGGACACAGACGTTGAGCATGCCGTCCGATCAACATCTGATAGGGAGGAATGGCGCAGGACAATACGGCGGGTTACGGCTCGGTTAGACAGCATGGCATAATCACTACGCGTCTGTCAAGACGGATAGACTGGAGGAGGATTGACCTGAGACTTACCCCTGTATTTATAATAAGCAAATGGATGTTTACCCATTGCACGACCGCACTCATTTAAGCGATGATATTTTTACCACTAAATTAAACAAAATGAAAATCTTAAATAAAATATCAGATTCAATCTTGTTCCAGTAGTACGTTCCAAAACGTTTCAGATCACCCTATAACCACTAGTTGCTATGCTTCAAATAACAGAGCGGCTAGAATGATGAATTCAATGATCTTTGGCGACCCTGAATACAAGTCTAAATTTTGCATTAAAAATACTAACTAAATGCTTTTTTTATGGAAACAATGAAGACATTTAGGTAGGAGGGTGGTGGAAGATCATCTCGTGATAGACCAAAACTTTTTCCAATTTCATAAGAACGTCTACAGAACGGATGATGGATTGCTGATAAGGTCATCGATGTCACCTTTGCATGTAAATATTTTTATATGAACGATCGAGGAAGAGATGCAAAAACTTTGATGACGATGACAAAAAACGATTTGATGGCGGATTAGATAATATGTCCACAATATATTAAGTTTATGAAACGGAAAAGAAGATATAATTAATATATTGCGTCGCAAAATTATGTTTATGGTGGAAACAGAAAAATATTAGAAACATTAATTACCTCGAACTTCTGATGACAACCTATTGAATTACAAAATATACCGTAACCTATACACGGACGTTGTCGTACTTAATGATTTCTCTCAGTTGTTTTCTCATCGAAAATTTGCATTCTGATGTTTTTAGATAAATTTGTAGACACGAGGATGAGAAAAGGAAGAAATCGACAAGGATTGCCTACCGATCTATAGACTATTAGGGTATCATGAATGAGAGGTCCCCGAGATGTTCCCAGAGTTCAACAAGTACGACTAACGGATGTATTTATATTCGAGACTGGCTAGAAACCATCGGCCAGGAAAAAGGTATATACTAAGTCTTATTAAATAGCTATGTACCATAAATAATATAGTATACCAAAATAGAAAAACATAAGAAGGACATCAGACTAAATGTGTACTACCACCAATCGTAAATTGAATCATTGTAGGACGCAGCTCTTTATTACTTGGTGGGTGTAGGGACACAAATTGAACCTTCCAGAAGCCTTTGAAATTAGTAGGCAGGAAAGCAATAACTACAACATAGGTATAATTTTCTACACATACACTTCTTGAGTTTGAATCTCAATACGACTATTATTAATTAATCAAAGTTTTCTCCATAGTTTTTATATTATATACAATAACTATTATCGTTACATAAAAATATGTTTTTTCGTTGATATAAAAATATATTTTCTTATAAGTAGTAAGCCGATTTAAAATTAATTAAAATGTTGATTTTCATCCAAGTTTTAAAACGATAAAAAAATTGTCATCTTTTTCTGTAACAGTGATTGATATTAAATTAAAAAGACGATCACTGAACCAAAGATACCGTCAGAAAGATACGCTCGAAGGATTTTCTATCCGAACCTTCAAATTTTATAAATTATTGTAATGCTTTATTTACTCTCATTTAAAATAAAATGTTCTGTTATAATAGTTACACACCCCAGCCCTATAGTTGCATCCGGCTGAAAAATATCTAATTTGTTATGTTGTTAAACCGTTGGTTTACTAAACCTTCCTTATGTGAAATCAGGATTTTAATTTACATTACACCGTGAAATTTTTATGGCACGTGTTAATTTTCTTAGATGCGGAAGCAGATTAAATTAATTAACACAAACTTATTGCTAAAATTATGCAAATGTAAGTTTTAATGCATACCATATCCTATTTTAAATATAAAATCTATCGTATCTTAATTAACTTCGCCAGTAGCTGACGCTTACGCTAAAGCCATCTGTCAACGATTATCTAAACTGAAAGTTAAAATTTGCATACCCACTTGGGAAAAATAACAAAACTGGAATTTAGAAAAAACTAGGTAGATTAAATGCTACAACATTTTTGTTTATCATTGTAATTAAAAGAGTATAAATTAGGTGAGTTCTAAAATGCATTTTAAAGTTTGAAATATAATTAAAACCAGTCGAAGGCAATTAGATATGACTACGATACTAATGTAATTGGCTGGTGTCATAAAAGTCGTGCTTTCTATTTTTTGGGATGTTCAAATAAGCTTTTATTCTTAAGAGTACAAAAGCAACTAGTAGAAAGTTAATTTGACTTTTCAAGATCCTCCAATTTTGGAGTGCGGTAACAAAAGAAGTATAGATTCGGCGTAACAGATTTTGTCTAATGGAAGTGAATTGTTTTGATTTTTGTATGGTGCTTCAGAGTAACTTCAGTTATAAATATTCATCATGTAAGTCATCGCGTTTGATTACGCAATGCTTCCGCCTGCATGTATTTATGATGTGGTGTACACTTTAGTATTCACAAAGTATGGTATGGTAATCAGGTGCCAATAAGCAGCTATTGTAAGGATCTCGTGGAAAATTGCCCAATTATTAATTCTTTTGCTGTCAACTTATAAATAATGGCTACAAGATATTATCTTATTAGTATAAATCACAGAACGGTCAATGTATTAACGACAATTTATTTTAGTTTTCTTAATAAGTTCTAATGACATATTTAATATTGTATATATTTTTTTTAAATTTTTAGGCCACATTAGCTACATTACCGTATTTTACAACTGCGGTCCCCAACATTTTATTGGATATGGAAACATTTGATACATCATTGAAGATTCTGGATGCCCATAGTGGGATGACCAAGGTATGCCCATATTTAGGTTGATAAATTGTTAATTACAATTATTAAAAATCTTTATGCATTGTTTTGATTAATTTTATCGTTGATAACTCTTAACTTCCTCTATTTTTAATTTAAATTGAAATATCTGTGCAATAGCAGACCTCAAGATATTTTATTATTCCATCTTCACCTTCGGCTGTTGTCAATGATGGGTTTGATTTAAAGGTTTTCGTAGGTGGTTCAAGCGTATTTGATGTAGCATTCCACAGGAAGTAGTCCGTTGCGCTCAAGTTTTCCTATTCTAGCTTTCATAGTACTGACATTATTTCATTTTCCTTCATATGATTTAGGCTCTTAGCCTGTTTTGTATATTCGTTCACATAGTGTTTGCTGTTTCTTGATTATAGATATATCCAGTTTTATTCATTTATTTAGTGGTTCTTTGAACATGGAAAATGTGTTAAAGGAAATTTCGTCAATATCACCATAATCCAATAGAAACAGAATACATAATATTCCAACATTCTTCTGGGAGGTTCAATAGCGTCCACTTTCAGGCCTATTCTCTTCAATCACATATGAAGAGTCGAAAGACTGTTTTCACCTCAAATTCTTGTACAAAAATGCAAGAAGAATTACAGTGACCGCATTAAGGGTTCAGTCTGAAATTTTGAAAAAAAATCTAGGCTGAGATGGATTTAGACATGTTCTGTATAGAAAAGATAGAATTTCAATCTCGAAAATGGCGTGTGCGTGGAAAGAACAACCCCTAACTTTTTGATATAAGGCTCAAACATGACCAAAGGGAAATTTGTGGAATAAGGTCCAAAAAATTACAAAGTCGTATCTTATGTATCCTCTTATAAATTATAAAAAAAGAAATTGGCTAATTTCTATATTTGTACAGCCTCTATTATCGACCGATGATGAAAATATTCTAAATTCTCGAAACGCGTCTAGAAATTTAATTAAAAAGGACTTTGGAGAAAAAGACAAATTTTTATTTATAATTTATTACATAACTCCAAAATATTGGGAAAATAAAATGATTTTTGATATCTTTTTATAATATTAAAATAAACTTTAGAAGTTAAGGGGTAAATGACACTCTAGGATTTTTAAAAAAAGCAAAATTTTTTTTTACATTAATTAATAGTTCAATATCTTAAAATTTATGTGTTAAAATTTCATATCGATATTCCGAATATTTTCGGAACTATAGGCATTTAAAGCGCATAAGAAGTAGGCAATAAATTACCCAAGTTTATGGTACTGAGAATTACAACTGTCGGCAAACCATAATACACCAAAGTGCATCCTTTATTACTTTTAAAAATTCTAAATAGGTACGAAAATTTAAAAAAATTTAATTTTTATCCTGTAATATTATATTTTATAACCTGTAAATCAAATATGAAATTTGGCGAAAGTGGACGACGTGGTTTAGGATTTAAAACTGTTATTTCTTGCGAGAACTGTAACAAAACTGTCATTCCAAATTGCCCATTTATTGATAAAGCATATGAAATTAACCCTAAAATTATCCTGGGCCCAATTGCTTGAATTTCTGTGCGAAAACTGATGCACGCCGCATTAAGTTCTCGGAGCGATCGCTGTCTGACGCTGCTAAAGAGCCTCGGTTTTGGTTAAAATCAGCCAGAAATGAAGAAGAACAGCAGTATATTAACATAGAAGACTAATTGTATGGTGCAGGTATTGCAGATTAGAGGTAAATAAAAAATTTTCATTCAATAATGCTGTGTAAAACTTTAAAACGCTCTATCTCAAAATGACAATAATTTCTCAATTGGCCGGCAAGATAACTTTGACAGATCTTAATCGATTTGCTTGATATTTTAACTGTAGCTATAAAATTACATTATCTAGGGAAGTACGTACGGATTTGGCGCTAAATTGTAAACTTTTCTTGTTATAAACAATTTTTCACGTAATTTTTGATCAAAAATAGAAATTTGAAATCAATCGTGCGCTATTCTTACAAAAATCAATATTTTTTAATTTCCGTACGTACTTCTCTAGATAATCTTATATAGAACTGAAAAATTTTTTGTTTTTTGTTCTAGGTCAAAAATTAGCGGAGAAATCTTGCCGGCCGCGGAACGCTATTTGTAAAGAGAGGCTTCCTTTGCTGGGATGTGACGCTGCCATTTTGTAAAAAAATTTAAAAAAAAATTATAAACTATTCTATAAAATATGTACAATAAACCGCTTTACATTTTCTATTGCATTTACTATAGCGCCATAAAAAATTGTTAAAATTATGCTATTTTTGTGTCCTCTAGAGTGTCATTACCCCTTAATCACTTCATTAAACAATAAAAATTCAAAATATTTCTTATTTCTTATTTTGCTTTTTTATTGTTTAACTTGTTAATTTACAAAGCTTTTTTTATAAATATTATCTAAAATATGTGTTAGCAAAATTAAACTAAATGAAAATTAAGTGTGAAACTACAAAAATAATTACTTTCCGAGTTTTACTTCATAGAATCACCAAGTTTTTTGGATTTTTTCCCAGAACAGTAATATTTTTAATTTTCAATGCAGACTGTTTTTTACAATTCTCTATAAATATCTGCTTCGTACAACTTCTTCTTCGCTTCTGGTATAGGCGATGTTGCCTGTACCCATCTTTTTTCTCGGCCATCCCACACTTCTTCCTAGAGGATTATATCTTTGTGCTGCTAACGGTATCCTCTCAGTGTTCATTCGTTATAGGTGTCCACATTCTATATCATGTTGTGTTCGACAATTTTATCTTGGAGGTTATAAATATTTAATTCTTGTCTAATGGATTCGTTTCTTATTCTGTCCGCCCTTGTACATCGCTTACTTGCTCTCAAAAATCTCATTTATTTGGCTTGTATCTTACTTTTATCTTTAGATGTTGGGACTCATGTCTCGCTTCCATATGTTAATACTGGGACAGCTATTGTTTTATTCAGTTTTATGCGTGTATCTGTTATGTATAAACTTAACTAATTTGTCGTTAATATTGCAGTCCTTGTCTACAGATACATCACATCCCAAATATTCAAAATGCTACGATTTTATGTTACGATTGTTTTTATTCTAACCGGATGTCCTTCTTTAAAAGCCATGGTTTTAGTTTTGTGAGCCGAGATCTTGACATTGTAGCTCTTGCATAGATAGTCCAGCCACAATATGGCTCTCTAAAGATCGTTTCATTTCTTTTTGTAAAATTACTATATATTTTCGTATAAAATTGAATTAAGAGTTATTTGCTTGTTTAACTGTAAGGCGAAGGTTATTGTTTCTTTTCATTCTGTAAGAATTTGGTCAATATAAATATTAAAGAGACACACAGCATCC
Source organism: Podabrus alpinus (assembly GCA_932274525.1). Classification (NCBI taxonomy): domain Eukaryota; kingdom Metazoa; phylum Arthropoda; class Insecta; order Coleoptera; family Cantharidae; genus Podabrus; species Podabrus alpinus. The sequence continues at coordinate 6,973,413 of OW026451.1, forward strand.
TTGTTTGTTGGTAGGAATTTTTTAAGTCAACTTTTGTCACAGGTCTGAACTAAACTAGTGTTATTGTATAAGTTTTTAACTGACTTTCCTAGGTGTTGTGGGTAGCCTTCAAGCTCCATTATTTTCCAAAGTTGCTCTCAGATTAGATTGTCAAAAATGCTTTTTCAAATCTATAGAGGCGATATTAGTTACTTGATTAAATTTTCGCCTTTCTTCTATTATTTGCTTTAAGGTAAAGATCGCATTCTGAAACCCATCTGTTCTTCACTTAAAATATGTTTGGATTTTATGTTTAGTCGTTCATTTGTTATTCTAGCATGCAGCCAGATGTGTAAAAATCATTGCGACTTCTTATTTTTGAACAGTTATGTATTTTTAGATTCTTCCAATTATGCGGAATTGCAGTTTCTTCCAACACTTTTTCTGTCAGCTGTTTTCCATATTTTTGATGTAAGCCTCGATAATGTATTTCTATCTTGTGCATCTTTCATCCAGTTCAGTCTCTTGCCCTATTGTGGTTGTCGCTCCAATTTCCTTGTAACATATAGTGAATAAATGAAGCAGTGAAAGATGTAGTAAATAACCTCTATATATTTCAGTAGCTCCATATTAATTTCATCCAACCCGCAGGCTTTCATGTTCTTGTGTCTTGTCAGAGCCTTTTATATTCGACACTTAGGTGAAATCTGACTATGTAATTATTTCCTCAAACTACATAAAAATTCCCCGAAAAAGGATGCCCCATTTTATACTGCATTTTTGGGGTAAGAAATCACCTCAAAATAAAATTTTGGAGTTTTCCAAAACCTACAAAGGCTCCTAAAATATTTACTTCGATACTAAGGTGAAATCTGACTGTACCAATGTATACATCATCTATCCCGCACGAATTTATTGTTTGTATTTCATGTTGCTGGATTACTTCATCGTGCCAAAGTACTTTATAATATTTTATCCACTCAGTTTTTTCCATACAGGTAAGTTTCACACTATCTCTGTCTGTTTGGTTAAGCTTTTTCATAGTTTTATAAGCTCGTGTTTGCCTCCTTGGACATCTTCTTTACCTTCCACGAATTTTTCCCATGATTCTTGGTGTACTTTCCTACAGATATTTTTTGCGTAACTTCTGAGACTTATACATTCTTGTTTGTTGTATACGAATTTTATACGCTTTGTTCTTATTTTTCATTGCATTTGTAATCTTAGGAAACCATATTGCAAGACCTTTTCTTTTTCTATATTTTATCTTAGTTTCATTAATTATATTTTTGATATTTTGCCATTATTCTTCTATGATATTGCTAGTTGCAATGGCGGTTACTGCGGTGTTGATTTTATATTGAAATCGCAGTTTAGTATCTTCATTGTCGAGTATCTATTCAAAATAGATTTTGTATACATTCTCAGTTTTTGTCATTGGGCAGGCTGTTTTTGTTTCTTCCATATCATATATAGGACTAGTTTGTCTATTACTAGGAAACGGTCCAAGTCTAGCTCGCATCCTCTATGGACTCTCACATCTGTTACTTGTTTGGCTATTTTCTTGGTAGCTATTAAGTAGTCTATTAAAACCCAGATAGCGCCAGCGTCTATTTTAAAGGACATTTGAAAATTACGCTCCTAATTAATTAGATAAAAACTAATTAATTAGGAGCGTAAATTTCAAATGTCTTTTAAAAAGGACGGTGGCGCTATCTGGGTTAACTATTGATCTAGATTCTCTTGAGACCCATGTATATTTATGAATATCTTTCTTACGAAAAAAGGTATTTACGGTTTCTCGTTCGCTAAAGAGGGACTATACGTACCTTCCTGGTCACCAGGACGACTACGTATAATGTACTACGTGTAGGCACAGAAAAACTCCAGAAAAACCTTTGTTATACTAGCTAGAGAGCTTAGGGTGTGGATTGTTCAAAATAATTAGTGGAAACAAATAATGATAATGCCCGGCGCCACATGATTTTTTTCGCTCTTGACTCTTGCTGTGTTACCTGGATCGTGAAAGCTAAATAAAGTTCAATAAAACAAACAATAAAAGCATAAAATGGAGTACTATGGAATAATAAAAAATTAGTCAAATCAGTAAAAAAGGTAAATAAATGTCTAAATAAATTCAATTATACTTGAATTTTGCTAGAACGTACGTAAAAATTCAAATAAATTAAAATAAATTTAGGGTGGAAAACAAATCTTGTTGTCCATGGGATCAATTGAGGTGCTATTTATTTCAAATTGCGTCAAAACGTCAGATTAGAACGTACTTAGAATTCAAAGAAATCAAAATTAATTTAGGCACTTATCTTATGGGGTAATCTCCCCTTCCAAGATACACCACTGGTTTCTGTACGGTATTGGATTTGTATACAGCGATAACCGAAGGAGCAAAATAATTGAACTTTCGGTTCGTTGATAATGCAAAGTGATCAGGATTATGTAATTGGATGGTGACTAATGTTAACTTCCTTCCGAACAGAGATGCAATGGATGATGAATCTCGACAATCGATAATGGGTTGTGTTGACTACAAATAGTAATACAGCTTCAAAATTTGAATAGCGCGAAGATATCCCAAAAAAATATGATAAGGACTACTACTGAATCCCAACTCTTGCGCATATTCTAACCAAAATAACACTTTTCAGATGGAAATTACTTAAATCCCACAAGGAAACGTTGTTCAATATCAATCCAATCAAGGATAAAAATTCCAACTATCAAATTTATAATACCCAAAAAAAAACAGAATAAATTAAATGAAAATTAATGTTTTCCTAAAAAATTATTCAGATTACATTTTAATTTCTTTCAATTTTTCCGCCATTTTGTACTTTATGATCGATGTCCATTTTGTACTTCAGGTGTCCTGAAATTGAGGTATTTGCAAAAATGTTAAAAGTAGCAGAAAAAATTAAAATACAATCAATCTTAAAAGCTCACAGCCAGAGCCCTATACTCATAAGGGCTAAAAGATTACTTGTAAGTGAGACTTACTCATCTGTGTACCGATTATTTTAGGTCGGAAGCCAAAGAACTTAGCAGACTTAGAACCTTAGCTAATTTAGTTTTACCAATAGCTTTTTTTCCAGAAGCGAAAATTTAAGGCTCACAAAATTCTTGCTTCATGACCACTTAAAGAAAATGAAAATCCGGTGAATGCTGTTTTGTGCATAAATTAATTTCTAAATCGAATTGTGTTTGTTGAAAAATCGAGTGGGTAACGCACTGGTTTGCTATAAATTACTTGCGGTTGAAATCGCATAAACAAAACGTTTTTAACAAGAAAATTAAAAATGAAAAATAGTTTTACTTAAATACATAATTGGCAAAACAAAAATTATATTAAAGCAGGAACAGATATGAATAAAGGAGCGTTGAAAATTACCGTTGTAAAAGGACAATTACAAAAGTAATGACGATGTAATTTAACTAGCTGCTCTATGAACTTCCATTTTAACCTTTGACATGCAAATTTTACCTAAATAAGTATACCTATATGAACATGGCACTAGGTATAAATTAGCCTCCACAATATACAGGTAATAATAATCCTACATAGTAACCGTTTGCAATTCGAGTATGTACAGTAGCACCTTTTACTGACATAAATAGCGATATTAAAACTTGGAGGTAATTTACAAAATTATTTAATTAAAAAAATTATTTACGTAGTTTTCTGTAGTCACCCGGTGTTTTGCGATTTCTAAAACAGTGCTTTTTGCACAAAAAGTATTAAATCCGGAAAATTTCGAATCGGCTAGAAAAGTAAACTTGAATCATCTCCAAGAGTCAATTCACCATAATATCAAGAATTAAGATAATCTTCTAGTCGTTGAGCATGTTTTGCACTTGAAAATAAATTATTACTATGCAAAATTATCCAATTATTTGCATTGTTAAAGAGCATTTTACACGGATTAAATTACCTTGGCCTTTTAAACCTGACACATTTGATGATTTCAAGTTAGAAAATGAATGAAGTCAAATTAATAAATGCAGTTGGGTAAGTTTTGAAGGTGATCGATATCCCACTGCCACAGTTTAAGCTGTAACGATGTAAATGTAAACAAAACTGAGTTTTAAAGTTAACAACCTTCTATTAAAATATTAAATGATGCAAATAAAATGAGCAAATCGTGTGTTAAGCTCATGTAGACATATGAAGGACATACTCGTGGCCATAGATCAATCCCGACGAAAAATAATAAATTGTTTCGTTAGCATGATAAAGTCATTATAACGGTACTCGCAATTCACATACTAATTATAAAATCAAAAATGAAAATTGGTGGGAATTAATCCTTAACCACAGTGCATTTTTTGAAATCAGTTTAAATTTTATTTGTTTTTGTTAGAAATGCTACCAAGTGCGCAAGGAAAAGTGGGTGAATTAAAAAGATAATTTTGATAAATTAAACTTTTTAACCGGATAGCTTTTATTAAATATTATTAATCATTTAACTTAATGAATTATTAACGAATGACCAATTATCGTATCAGTTCTTGTAACTTGTACAAGATAATCATTTTAATTTTCTCAGGCTGTCGAGTATAAACTATGTAAAAATGACGGGTGTCACCAATAGAAAAAAATTATTAATACAATGTAACGTACGGTATATGTTTTGTTAGTATTCGTTTCAGGGGGGGAAATTGAAACTTACGAAGCCTTCTGGTTTTCTTGTAAAACGGCCAATATGGTCGATTTTATAAATTTTTTCAAATCTGGATACGGTCCTGACTATTTATCGCCCCCGTAAACTTGCCTAGCTCAGCAGGACAATGTACAAATTTAAAAAATGGTAAACTCCCCTATGCTATAAATTTTAAGTAAGTTAATAAGTTCAGACTTAACTAAATTAATCATAATCGCAATTAATAGTAAATAGCCAAATTTATTTAGTATGCGAAATTTAAAACACATAATTATGCACAAAATTTAAATAAAAAATAACCACATGTGGCACTGTGATACAAAATTACCTTTATAAATTCTAATGTTGATACATCACCCATCCTATATTTATTTAAAACTTGAGCTAAACTTTCTAGTCCTTTTTCCGAATTAGTATGTTGTGTATCTTATAGTATGTGCAAATATTATTCAATTTAATATAGATTAAATTCTAATGATTTATTAAAATGTCAGGAAAAACATGAATATTCGATTAGTGGTGATTGAAACCAATAATCTCATTAACTGTAAATCCCTCGATGTCGGAGGAAAAAACTTATCTTGCCTTTACTTAGTTTTAGAAAATATTTATTTTTGGGTGCAATTTTGATAACCCTATCAATAAAACTGAAAGGTCTAGATTTTGACCTATGACGATAATATCCGTATTCTGTTGCTTTTAAGTATTCTTCTTCTTTAAGTGCCGTCCCCGCTACGGAGTTTGGCAATCATCATTGCTATTTCTATCTTTGAAACGGCTGTTCTGAACAATTGGGTAGATGTACACTTATACCATTCTCTCAGATTGTGCAGCCAAGATGTCCGCCTCCGGCCAGTACATAATATTTATTTATAAATTTTAACAAAAAGCTTTTTAATTGTCAAAATCGCGGTTTAATCCGAGAAAGGTAGCAAATATGTTGACCATGACGTAGTCAAAAATCACTGTTGATGGAAGTTCAAGGTGCAAGACCTAATTCCGAGCCAATGAAGGGGTTTTGGTCCCGCAGAGCAGACTGCACTAATACCTAATTATTTCAATAAATTAATCAAGGTGTGAGACAGGGGTGTCCAATGCCCTCGATGCTTTTTATCACATACATCGACGACGTCATTCAACAATGGCAGAAGATGGTGACAAAGCACTTCAAAGTTGCAGATATGACATTGGACACACTACTGTTTAAGGATGACCAAACATTCCTTGCGGAAATAGAGGAAGACCTTCAGAGGGCTAATATACACACTAAAAAATGTCACAAAAATGTATAATCTGAGTATTTCAGAAAAAAGTCAGAGACTGCGACCATCTAAGAGCCAAAATTGTATTACACGATAAATCTATTGAACAAGTGAGGAACTTCGGCTGTCTTGGATTCAAGGTATCATATGAGGACAATATTACAGAGATAGAAACAAAATTGAGCAGATTCCAATAGATATGAGGCACTATCAGACGAACTTTAAAAGCTACAAGACGAGAAACTCTGCTGCGATTCTATAAAGTTATGGCAATTCCAACTTTTCTCTATGACTGTGAAAATTGGGATATGACTCATTAGCAGAAGATATGAATAGAAACGGCTGTAATGACATTTCTAAGATTTGTAGCGGGCTATACATTATGTGACCACGTGAGAAATATTGATATAAGACAAAAGCTGCAAATCGGGAATTTAAACGAACTTATTGTGATGTATAGGGAAAAATGGATTTAACACCTTCAGAGAATGGAGAACAGTCGGGTACCCAAGAAAATAATTGACTACATGCCCACGGGCAAAAGAAACGTGGGACGGCCAAGGAAGCGGTGGAGTATCCAAATTAGTTTAAGTATGAAGTCGTAACAAGCCATCTATGGCTTAATCCTTGCTAATGATGATCATGCAGTCTAAAAACCATGTTTTTTAAATTTTATTCTTAGTACTGCCAACGTTCTTCAAAATTACTTCGTAAATTCTGTTCTGGTATTGAATTTACGGAGTCCTGAAGAATTGTAATAGGATTAACGCTTCAAACCTCATGAATTATTATTTTAGTTCAAAAATATTGTTGAATTGACGTTCCTATGCATCAACTTGACGTAAGAAAATACCTCACAGATTTTCTATCAGGTCAAGTCCACATTAGGGTGTTATGTGAACGATGAATTTGTCTTATTAGAATATGAGTTTCCCTTCCATAAAATCGTCGATAACGGTTGTTAAAACCTTTTTCTGGAGATCAGTATAGTTATTTGAGTTCTTTTTCATTGGAATCCAACCAACTGCACTTTTTCTATAATAAATAAATCCTGCTCACCTCTACCGAAATTTCTACTTAGGAGAACTTCGTGTCCTAGCTAAAATTGTCCCAATAAAATTGGTAGCTGGCAGGACCGTCCAAATTAAAGTTCTTCTTGTCGCCAAAATCTAAATTAGAACATTCATTCTTCCATGATATTTACTTTCTAGTGTCTCTCAGTTATCTTTGAGTTGTTCCATCTTTCCATCCACTAAACTGTTTCCGAATTGCGTAGTATTTGGCGAATATATGTCTATAATTATGTGCAATTTTAATTTCGGCGTACATAGTTTTTCTTTTGCCTCTTTTGGAACAATATTGCATTTTTAACTATTGATTTATCTCAGATTTTGTTTCTGGATACCTTTCTGTCCTTATTGATTTTCTAGTTTAACGTACTCGTAGTTATTAACTACTGACCTTCCCTCCCATTTCGTCCAAAATTATTCCATTTGTCATTCCCAATTTGGACAGTAATTCAATTTTCTCTATTTAATTTTTGGAGAGATTCGTACCGCTTAGGCGTTAAGATTTTTGTACTTTGTGAAAGGAAGGATATAAGTTGCTGGCTTTATTGCAAGAACAGAAAACAAATTTTTTGGTCTATGAATTATATTATGTTTTCTGATAAAATCCTTAAGTGGCTTTATAATCATTTCCTTCACGATTTCCTGTGCAACGGCAGATTTAGCAAAAGTTATTAGGGGGGGGGGGATGTCTAAAAGGTACACTTTCTATTTTTGAATTTATGTGTGTATAACGGTAAATTTTATGGTAAAGCAGGAACGATTTCTCCTATATTGGCTTGCAATGAAGCTGGAAAGTAATAGGGGGGAGGGAAACAAATCAGAGCAGCCATTACACTTTTGTTACTATTTGATTTAATGTTCAGCCATGTCGAAGTCATTGGTCTAGATTTAAACAAACCCCTAAGTATTGGGCAATGTCATTCCAAGGGGTGTCGGTGCAGAAAATCTTACAAGTCTTATTACGAGTCTTCGGGAATTTGCCGACAGTTTAGTATTTATTTCCCAACAAATCAAAACAAAAAAAAATAAAACTAAACAGAAACAAAGAGTTTAGGTATCTAAACTCTTTATTAGATTTCGATGTACTTATCACGCCATCTTCCCTTACTCTATTTTTAATAATGAAGACTATACAGGGCCTAAAATTGGAGATACTCTGATAACTTTTTTCTTGGGGTGAAATTTACAGTTTACTGCTTTTTCTCGGTGCAAGTGCAAAATTTCAGGTTTTCCAGGTGGCTTAGAAGTGACCAAATAATAATTGTGGAAAAAGGATCAGTGTTTTACGTATAACCAATCTGTAGGTTTTTAATACCCTATTAATGGGGTAAACCATATAACTTCTGTGAGTTTATAACAGTTTCAAAACCAGTATTTGTTTTTTAATCGCCGAAGGTGTTTTTACAAATCGGAAAATTGGCAAGTTGTTAGTATTTTTTATGTAATTGGAATACATATCTGAGGATTCCAATATAATGATTGAAAATCGTGTTTAAGGTGAAAATAGCTGATACATTAAGCTTTTAGACTTAATAGATTAATTATTTAGTTATTTTTCAGTACATAAAAATTTTGGATGCGGTCATCAAACAATTATTGAATTCACAGTTACTTGTAGAATTTTTGTCTACTTATTAACCGCATTCTCAATTATATTTTTAAAAATAATAAAAGATTTTTAATTTAGTTATTTTTTACGTAGGTTTTATAGTTTTCTTTAATATACATATTTTAACAATACTCGACAACAAATCAACGCACGGTTTTAAAAATAATAGTATATTGTAATATATTGTTGTATCCTTTGTCCCCCTAATAGCTCTGGGTGACGAAGAACAAACAACTTTGTGCACCTACCTTAGCAAAGCTCTTAATCTCAGGATGTTTTTTTATTATCTTACGTATCTCACGTCAGCAACTCTTAATTAGCATCAGCACAAAAGAAACACAATTTGGTTCAGCTAACAGATTTATTAAACAACAACACATAAATGAAAATGGAACAAATAACAATCAACAGAACTCATCAAACAAATCAAATGCAAACTTAAAATTAAAAAACGAACTATGCTAACCTTGTTATATTTTTCTTGACAAGACGTGGCTATCGTTGCACAACACACTGTACTGGTAATCACCTGGTCCAATTTGATCGCCTTTTCTTGGTAGGCTCCTGGCCTATCACAATTCCAGTCCAAATGCTGCTCTTTATGTGCGGTCTCCTCGTAAGACACACATGTAACTATACCTTTGGATGGTATGTAGTAATCTTTCTCAAATTAATTCTGAATTAATTAATTTTCCTGATCAATTCACCTTCAATCCTGGATAGCCAATATAGGCCCGTATTTCCGCAATTAATCGTTACTATTACTCGTCACACTTGTATAATTCGCGACACGACACGTCGATTCCCAAAACTTCCTCAATATTCAACGATATTCAAAGCGCGACACGACTTGTTTGATCATTTGTCACTGTCAAACCATCCGTCCGGGACGCTCTCTAAATCATAACTAACTATCATCTTCTTATTATCCCTGGATACCAATTCAATTTTTTGTTTTGTTTTTGTTCCTTTTCGGACATCCTTCTTTTCCATGCTTGTTTTTCTTGCCAGTTTATGTGTAGCCTACGTCTTTATTTATCGGTAAACGGTTGCACAGTCTTAACCTACATGCCTTAAAATTAAACATATAACCAAATGAACTTGAACAATAACTAATTTAAACAATTTGGAACAATTCGAACCTCTCCAAATTGTGTTGCCTTTGTACTGGGCTTTTATTAAATTTCTCTCTACATTCAAAAAACGGGTCACAACAATATCAATAGGTTGAAATAGATTGAAACACAGATTATCATGTTTTCTGTTTTTCAGTAAATTTTAGAAACTGCTGAAATTTTCACTACGGGTTTTCATGTACGATTTCATAAAAGAATAAAAAATCCGTTAATTAAGAAGAATTTCCATTAAAGTAAACTTGAAAAAAGAAAATAATTAAAACATTAATTTTTCCAGTATTGCTGTATGGGGCAGAGTCCTGGACACTAAAGGCTAGAGACAGAAGAAGAGTGGACGCTTTTGAAATGTGGTGCTGGAGGAGAGTGCTGCGCGTGCCATGGACAGCCAGAAGAACGAATGTCTCAATCTTAGAACAAATAAGAGAGCCACAGCGATTATCGCAAGTAGTATATGCTTGCATACTGAAATACTTTGGTCACATAGCTCGTAAAGAAGGTGATAACTTGGAAAAACTGGTGGTCCAGGGAAGAATTGAGGGAACCAGGCAGAGAGGAAGATCCTCGAAGCGATGGACTGATCAGGTTAAGGAGTCAACCAACACTACGGTCCATCAGGCCACAAGAAGTGCCCAGAACCGGAATAGATGGCGCAGTATTATCCATGAAGCCGTGAATAGAAGGGTGTGAGATGCGACCACGACTCCTCTGCAAAGAGGAAAACGAAGAAGAAGAAACTTGAAAAATTACTGAACTTCTTTTGAATCTTGTTTATTAAAAAGCATCTGAAGATAGCAATAAACTTTACTGAAAGTTTATGATACAAAAATAATTTTATTTTACTGTTTAATATATATTAATTGATAAATAAATAATATGTTGTAAATAATTAATAGAGTAATAAATTAATAAATAATATTAATTAAAAAATCATACATTTTCAAATGAATTGCAAATGAAATGATGGTCGGTGTTGGTGACATAATTCGTTCTTAAGCAAAAGTTTATCTTTTTGTCTCATTTCCGGGGCAGAAATATAATCAATTGCAGGCATAAACATGGTTATGAAGAGCGCGCTGCGGAAAGAGAGAGAGGGAAGCAGTAGATATGATGTTGAAAAAAGCCTCTAATCTTTCGTAGAGATTTAAAAAATTTAAAAAAATTATTTGCGCCATATCTAAGGGAACCCTTGAACCCTTTGTGCATTAAGTTGATTTTATATAGTTTAAAACTCCACTAAGGGCATTTTTTGATTTACAAGTTTTGTACAAGTTTTCTATAATTGATGATGAAATCGCTTCAAAATCAGGTTTTGTCCTTATAATGATCTGCAGAAGGCAATAACAAAGTTTCATTAAGATCGGTTGTCATAAAAATTCAAAATTGTCCTTTTTCATAAATTAAATTAACCTATTTACTTTTAATTTAAAGCGCTTAAAATTGGTTATTGCCTTCAACAGTCTTTTCTTATTAATATAAAAAAAGAATTACATTGATACGACGTTTAGTTTTTTAAATTTGTACAAAAGATTAGAGGCTTCTTTCAACATCATTCCCTCTCTCTCTTTCCGCAGCGCGCTCTTAAGTAGAAATACAAACGACGTTCAACCAATTAAATATCCTATAGATTTAAACATAAGAAATACTTCCCATGGAATAAAATCCCATAAAATTATTCTACAAAATAAGTTGTGGTGATTCAAAAACTTGCACAAGCTAAAACCGTACACAATGAATCAGCAAAAACCATTCACATTTTTTAATTTCTATTAACCACACCCAACGTTGGAAAATTTTTTGCTAAACTATAAATTTCCTACATGTATGTAAATCAGGTACATAATTAATTAGCAACGGAATAAAAACCATTTGTATTATTCCAAGTTAATTGTTGCATTTGTAACGTACCATTTAAGTTTGCTTCAAATAATTAATTTTCATAAACCTTAATGATCAGTAACTTCCAAATTTGTTTAATTATTTTGTTTTGTTTGTTGCTAGCCGAAGGTAATTAATCTTTAATCGATCTTCAGGATTATTAAAGTACACAAAACACTTCCTTTTTTAGAGTATTGTTAACACAACAATGCTATCAGATTTGCCATAGCAATTTTAACTTTCTTATAATAGATAACATCCAAAAAAAATTTAATGGTTGAAATTTATTGGTTCTAATTTTTTTTTCAATATTCGAACCTGGTTCGACCGAGTACGTTATTATATTAATCGTCCTACTAATATACGAGCGGGTATTGGTAAACTGGTAATAAATTAATTAAATGATTAAATTATTACAGTCGATGTTAACAAGTTTACACGTTGAAAAAGTTTTTCCTCAAATTACTGCACATAAAGAATGCAATAATAACACAATTATTTATTGTTAGCCAGGTGTAGACATTGTATTTGTATTTCCTAGACAAGTGGTAAAGTTGTTCAGATTTATTGGATATCTTACGAGACACTCAGGGATTCCTTGCAGGTGGTAAAGTTTTCTTCGTGTTGTTTATTTTTCGTGATGTGAAATATATTGCTTGCAAAACTTGAAAAGTTTTCTTTCGAGTACTTCTAATATTGCATTCGTAGGTACTTCGTCGTATTACTACCACATCAGTTTGAATAATTTTATGTTAACTATTCCTAGTGTGGGGTTCGTACCTACATTTTTTAATATAAAAGTGTTATAGCTTCTACTTTACTGGAAGTATCATTTTCCCCATTACACACAGAGAAATATTTCATCCGGGTATCGGAAAAGTGACAGCAAAACGTTTTATAGTGCATATTACATAAATTTTACTGACTTCTAGTACATTTTTATTGAAACTACATTTAATAAACTTGACTTATTCTTTATAAATAATAACCAAAAAGGTTATCCTGTAGTTACTTTCTTTTTAATACTTAAATATTTTCTCTGCTCATCTAAGTAAATTAAATATTGTTTTGTTATTTCGTTAGCTGTACGATTATCGTCAAGTTTTATAAATCTCTTAGAAAATATTTATAAAAAAAGATTAAGAATTCGATAAAAATTTTGATAATCAAAATTTAATTTGTGTATCTGAATGGGGAAACACAAAAAAGCTGTAGGAAACTCTTTTTGTGGCGTGCGTACAAGAATAGGAACGCTATTTTAATTAAAGTAAACCTTTGTGAATAAAATTAAACGTCGTGCAAAAATGATTAATAAATAGATTTTAAAATGACTATAACTTTCTTTTTCCAGTACGAACAAATAAAAGAAGAATCATCTGCATTAGATGTAAAAAGTTGAGGATGGTGTCTCTTACACGTAGGCAGAATTGAATGCATTCGAGTATAATTGTAAGCAATCTATCTGCATATTTAGCAACTCAATAACAATCACTAGTTCGTTATACATAAAATAAAACTACTCAAGTACAAATTTAGGTGATTTTTTATTGATACATTAAAGTACATTACCAAATTATACTTATTAATTTCTGAAGGCATATTATGAATGCTAATAATTGATATCCGGTTGCTCAGTACTCACTAAAAGAAAGTGTTCCAATTATAGAGATCTTGTAAATCCATCGAGAGTAATAACAATAATTTACAATGGAGTTACTAGTAATTAAAATAAATTATGCAGAGGTTATTAGCTCTTACAATAAACAATGTTTAGTGATATCAGTAGCGAAGTTTTTCTAAAAATTTAATAAAAATCATTTTTAGATATTGACAGTGGCGGATCTAGCTTTAAGTTATAGGGCATCTAAGTTATAGTTGTATCCTGTAACAATATCTGTACCTAAAAAAAACAAGAAGATCTGTGTAGGCCTTTAGGCCGTCCCTGTAACATCCGGCGCCTAAAGCAAAATTTTTTGCAAATTTGTAAATCAGGAAAATGGTTTATCCTGAAATCGTCATTGCATGATAATATATTAATAAAAGCAGATTATTTTGTTTTTGTGAGTTAATTAATTACTCTATTTCGGTGAGTTTTTATGAAAATTAAAACAGTTCATTGTTAAAGGTCGGCAGCAAACTGTAAAATTTTATAGCAGGGCACAAACCTAATTAAAATATAGAAAAGCTGATCAATTTGGAAACTTTTTTAAATAAAACTAATTACTCGCTAATTACCATTAAAATTTGACAATTCCTGCATAAATATTTATACTATGTTATCCTTTTTACAAAATTTTATTTAACTTCGCATGACAAAATATTGTCCATTAGCAAAATTTAGCTGGCTTGCGCTGTACCCGAATTCTTATAATATTTATTATTATCTTTAATTTTTTAAAGTAAGCAATTGGAAATTAATATAAAAATTAAAAAGCTCCCCTTGGAAAGGGTGCCTGTATCATTCATAAATTATTAACTTCATGCTTTCCATTCTGCTAGATGGTATCTCCAAAATTATATCAAAGTTTTACGGCTTCACTGCTGGATAATTTCTAGTTCGTTCTGTTGCAGTTTCGTTGATTTTTGTATTTTAAAATTTTAATAAGTTAGAACCCAAAGTTTTCCTTCTTTTAAACTAGTAAGAATTTTTATTGAAACTTTTTAAATCATACCACTTAAAAAGAATAGGTACAGTACAGATAATTATATACAATTTTCTAAGTATTTATTTTGTTAGTCAATATGTGGGAGGGCAGCGCCATCATCAAAACCGAGCCATCTTGCAACGGGCTTAAAGCGGTGCCGTGTGCCGCGGATGCACATGCTAGTTGCACGTATTATGGCAACACCAATTCTAGCCCTAAGCCAGCCCAGTATGGTGCTTAGGGAGCAGTTCCAACGTTCAGATATGGCCTCTCCCATATGCCTAATGAAGGAAGACATTTGGGGTGCAAAGACACCATCGACTGATGTTACAAGTGGGGTGAAAGTAGCATGTCGCATTTCACAGGCGTTGGAGTATTTTCTCTTCTTTTCGTCTTCAGCTGATCTTAGGACGGATGTAACAGGACGTGAGAGGTATGAGGGAGCGTCGGTGTCAACAACACGGATATCGAATAACGCCTCCCTCTGAGCATCCCATACACCCCGGCAGGATAGGTCTGCACGCAGTCCACCGTCATTTTCGGAAATGATCGGCTCTTTTGTCACATTGCCCCAGGCGTGTTGGCAGAGCTCACAAAGAAGATCTCTGATCTCATTGTGTCGCCGTGTGATTAGGCCTCCGGTTTTACAGCAGAGCGCGTGATCAATGTTGAAATTGCTGTTACCACAGCCGTCACATGACTATGGCATGCAGTTGGGTATTCTATGGTAACGAATTGATAACGCATCACTGAATTCTAATGGGGATAAATCAAAGTGATCTTTTTTTGTAGGGATAACAGAGAGCCAATTTGAGGATTTCGTTTTCATCTTGGATGCGATGGATCTTTCAAATGCCCTTTTCTTGTTTGCACTGAATTTTGCTAGGGTAGTTTCTAAGAATCAAGAGCTTCTTTTTCTTTGCGGCCCTCTTTGCGTGCGTCTTTTAGAGATGTATTATGGTCAGACAGGATAATCTGTTTTTTTTCTAATAGGGCTATAGTGAGAGCTATGCAGCCTTTCTTGGAAATTTCATAGCTTAAATTAGTGGCTTTAAATGGGTCAGAAATTGCCAATCCACCTTTCTGTACAGGTAAGGAGAATAGGTCCGCTTCTATGGGAGAGACGTCGCTGCCAAAGAGCGCCGGTAGGAAGGTAGTGCGTAATGCATGTGTAAGTGGTTCAAAAAATTCATGGGAGTTATTTAAGACTCGTAATAGGAATGACCATTGGAACTGAATTGCTTTGGTGAGGGCAGTGTAGGCAGCTTGAGGGGAGTCTTTGCATATTTGTGATATTTTTTCTACGGTGGAAACGAATCTGTTTACATTATTTTTTATAAAGTCATCTTTTCCTTCACCGATGTAGCTTCCTAAAAAGCGAGATCCAGTAACTATTGTTAGATTGGTCCCCTTGAAAATCTGGTGAGCTGTTTGTTTATCAGCAT
This sequence comes from Podabrus alpinus, assembly GCA_932274525.1. Lineage (NCBI taxonomy): Eukaryota > Metazoa > Arthropoda > Insecta > Coleoptera > Cantharidae > Podabrus > Podabrus alpinus. Next base: position 6,989,110 of record OW026451.1, read on the forward strand.
CAGCTACAATAAGCAGTGTTTTCTTGGCTTGCGGAAAGTATCCATAGGCTGGTCCTATGATATTTATTTTATTCCACCAAATGCGTAAGTTTTTGAAGTCACCTTGGGCTGAAGAATCATCTGCATACCAAGATTGAATAGTGCTTTGTTCTTCTTTCATTTTATTTATGATAGGTAATGTTGCAAGAGCATAGAGCGGCATGGCTAGTGGGTCTCCCTGAGTTACCCCTTCTTTGCTGTAAAGTCTCATGTCAGAGTCACGAATAATAAGTTCCGCATGACCGTTATAAGTATTATATAAGAAACGAGCACAATGAGGCCAATATATTCTTGCTTGCCAGAGAGCCAATTGTCTATTGACGGCATTAAATGCGTTGTTTGCATCAACAAGGAGCATTCCCCAGTTTGATCCGGGGATACATTTATTTTGATAGAGGTCATTCATTGCATGTATTGCACCTTCGATACCGCTACTAAGGCCACTGCAAAGTTGTGACTGGCCGCATGCTTCTGTAACTTCGGAGCCGGTGGCGAGAATCATGCATTTTGATAAGATTCTTCGTAGGCATTCGCCTATGCCAATCGGTCTCACACCTGGGCATTTGTCTAAAGCTACGAGGCGGCTTGACATTAGTGCTTGTATTTGATTCCATGGGATGTATTCATTACTTAATTTCATGGTTAGTTGTGCTATGGAATTTCTAAGGTGTAGGCTTGCGTTGCCAAATCTTAAGAGGTACTCCTTCCAATTTTCAGAAGAGGTACCTGTTGGGCCACCACCACCATGTAACTTTCTGGCAACGTGTTCCACGTGAATGCTAGTTATGTCGACCTCTAGTAGTGGCGGCATTTCCGTGATTTCATCTGGAAAGGTAAATAAATCAATATTGGGCGTTTTAGGACATGGGTGTTTGTCTTTCAAGGCATCGCCAACAGTTTTACCGGTAGCATCAATTTCATCATTGGTATTAAGTATTTTACTGGTGTCTTTTGTCAGCAGCCAGTTTACGGCATCGCGTATTTTGCCTCTTAAGATTAGGCGTGTGAATGTTTGAGTTACATGGTCATTATGTTTCTTTCGATTGTGGGAATTACGAAGAGTTTTGTCTGATTTGATTGATTCGGTTAAAAATTTCATAATGTTCATCTGCCCATAACTTTAGGCGACGCTCAAGTAAGCGGCTTATGTCTTTCGCTTGTTTAACATTCTTGTCTCTTTGTAGCATTACTGTAATAAAAATTAATACTCGTTCTGAAGGGTATTGGGAATTGGTTAGCAGTTCTATTTCATCAGCGAGCGTATGAACGAATTTCCTGCTGATGGTATTGGAGGAAGGGAGATCGTAGAGCTTGCCACGGAGAGTACATACTTTGTTCCAGCGTGTTTGCCAGATGCCACATTTCAAACCTGTGTCATTGAGGAACAGTGACCCAAAAGCTTCTTCAAGAGGAGATACTTGTATTGGTCTTTGTAGTGGAGATGCTCGTGTGGAATCTTGTGCTTGTGACGAGCAGTCGGCACTGTGAGCGGAACGTATGTGACGTTGTAGACCTTTCTTTTTAAAGGTTTTGGAGCAAGTCGGGCATAATACCATGTCTATATTTTCTTCTTGATTTGTCAGATTGTTGCGTGTGACATCCATTGTGCCAGTTTTAAAGTGACAAATCTATCTTGTGCGTATTAAACATTCAGTCCAAACATAAAATAAAACATTAAAACATTGAATTTGGTAAATGCATCAAAAATATTACGATGTAAATATGTCAAAACGGAATTTTATTATGGAATGTCAAATATGGCAATGTCAAATATCTTTATAATTGATATTGTGTGCCTTCCGGTAGTAATTCTTCGGGAACCTCACTATTACTAAATAACTTCGACTCGATTATCACTTCCAACAAGTTATTCCGAAATTCACAAAATTTCCTATCAACTGGGAACAAATTTTATAGAGACGACATTTTACACGTCTAATGTCGGGGACCAATTTTTTTTTTTTTTTTTTTAAACACTCTAAAGCCACTTTAAATTTTATTTTATTGCAATTAAATCATTAAATTACATGATCTTGGTTTTAATTAATATTTTGTAGATGTTGAAGCCGTCTGAGGATCTCAATACCAGAGTAAAAAAAACAAATTAATAAAATTGTATAAAATAAAATCAGAATGAACGAAAAATTAGGAATTCTGTGTTGATTGTGAAAAAGTACATAAGTCATGTTTTTGCAAAATTAGGAGTTTGACTTATTCCGATAGAAGAAAACTTGCTCTTTCTTTTGATATAACTGCCCAAGTAATAGCTTGCATATTAAGGCAGATATTTAATAGAATACCTTTCGCTCAACTTAAAAGTAATCAATTAAATTTGTGTAATTTTCAGTTTTTATCAATAATTATTTAAGGGCTCGCCATATAGCCTGTGCTGGGCTATGCCAATGTCAAACATTGAAGTAGAAACATAGGGTTTCAATAGTGACGTTCACATAGTTATGAGTTGCTATGCTATTTTGCGCATGACCATGACATTGTTCAACGTATGTGTTGACATAACACAGAGCATAGCGGGAGGTTGTAGACTGCGCCCGATGGTTGAAGGGTCTCATAATCTAGCATGCAGATTGCGCCGGGTTCGGTTAGGGTTAGTATGTAGATTGCGCCGATGGTCAATTAATAGGTAATCTTTTTGGGTAACGACGGAGTGAAAATCCCATTAGAGGATTAAGGTACTTAATTTATTACAGGAGTACTATACATTATGTGCGATTTTTAATTAGGTTAGTAATTTGACGAGGTTATTTTTAAATAACTGCATTATTTTGATTCTTTCATTATTAAAATACTTTTTAATGCTATTTCGAGGTTCTCTCACATCCCGGTTTCATTTATCCCGGTTTTCTTGATGGGTGGCGCCTTCTCGTATGTTTAGCCTAGCAACCAGAGTCAAAACCGCAGGGGTGCAGAGCGGAGCGGAGCGAAGCGGCGCCCCGGAAGGGTAGGTTTTGACGATGGATAACTCTCCTTATCGAATGCACACCCCAAAAATCGAAGAAAATTTTTTTTAATTTTTTCACTTTTTCGGCAATACACCGGTTATTTTCCATTTTTTGATAATATTTATTATTAATATCTACTAATCACACCCCCACCTATCCGAATTTCAAAGAAAAATTCAAATCGGAGCGAAAAAATTTCACTCGATTCGAAGGGAAAGGTTGGAATTTATAAAAAGTATCTGCAATAAGTATTGTCATATTAATGATAATTAGGTACCGCAATTTAATTTTTTATTAATATTTAATAAACTGATTTACAATAATAACCCCATTATGCCTTAGTAATACTTTTTAATCCCCCAGGTACACCATCGGCGCAATCTCTATGTTACCCTTAATGACCATCGGCGCAATCTACAGGTTGCCCATGGTCATTTACCCAAAAAAAAGGATTAATTTCTGACCATCGGCGCAGTCTACATATGTCCATTTTTAACACTAGTTACAAAAATCTAGAACTTCATATTATGCTTACAACTTTTTTTGGTTTTACTTAAAATTGTATACAATTTAGGTGATACATAAAAATGGAAGCTCTTTCTAGTAATATAAAGGTTGCAGTTTAGTTTTACAAATTTCGGCTAAAAATTAATTTACATAATTGTTTATTTCCTTATGAACTACTGGTCCAACAAAAGCATATTTTTGCCTGAAAAACAAGCATTTTGAACGAAAGTCATTTCGGAAAAAATTATTTATAGGTATAATTCATTTTTAAGTTATAAACAAAGTGATTTTTAAATAATTTAAATTCTGAAGAGAGATGAGATGATTATATGACCATAGATATGACTATCCATTATCACTAATTATCAGCATTAAATAGAAGTGCACTTTGGCGCCTACTATTACTACAAAGGAGCTGTAAGGATATTTCATAATTGAATGTAGAAGAAAGTACTACCTTGTGGTTTTGTCGTTAACTTTAAAGGCAATGGCAAACCACCGAGGTGTAATCTGCGTAGTACAGTGGCTCTGAAGATGAACACTTTCCGCGGTTCAGAGCCCATGTTAAACAGTAGGTCCCCTATGTGTGTGATAATACTTCAAATGCACAATACATACATAGAAGAGAGTTGCTTACGTCTATAATCAGGGACGACACTTGGAGAAGAAGTACGTTCAATAATTTTTTTCTAACTCGCTATAATAACATAGAAGCCATATGTCACTGGTTTGTTTAATAATTCAAGAAATCTTCTGAAGAATTTCTACAAAAATTTTATTGTATAATATACATCAGTTTAAAGTTCATAATATTTTAGTTAAAAATGTATGAAACAAAAAATTGTAAAATTATTTTGCATATTTTATTAAATTAAAAAACAAATTGTCAGGGGTCAGAACTTTTTACTGCAATAGTAATAGTACTACTAATGACAATAAGTAGTATAATAGTATATCATTACGTAGTGCGCTGAAAGGATAAAAATCCTATCGGTAGACATTCTAACGATTTATTTAATTTCAAGTTATCCAAAAATTAAATAAAGGCGACAAAGACTTTTTATGTCACCAACTAAAATCAATGCTATTTTATTCTACAATAAATTGAAGATTTTACCTCTTTAAGTACATACCTACAGCTTTTACATTTTATACCTGTTTTATTGTCGATTTTAATTCAACCAACCCCGATACTTTGTTTCATTTTATAATGTTAAATCACAAATTACATTTGCTTATTTGTAAATTAACATAGATTTAATTTGCACCTTCTAAAGATTACCATATTGAATTTCAATTTAAAAAAATATAACATTGGCAAACATTAAATATTTATTCACCTCTATCCTGCCCCTCCCATCCATCTTGAGCTTTTAATTTTAAATGTTTCAGAATTTAAAATAACTTGGATGTTTGTACCGAGATCTTATTAATTTATATAAATAGGTACAACGCGAATGCTCTGCTAGTTGAAGCGGCGGCCTGCTTTGTACCAATCAATCGTATAAAGGCAACAGAGGAAATCGGCAGACTTGAAACAGGTGACACGCTTATCTGGATGGACCATTAAATCCAGTATAGCCTACGACTCTGAGGTTGAGGCAAAGGTCGCATGTGCTACGCTAGTTAGTCTGGGCACTAGCAGGTCAGCTTTGGATTGTAGTCAATTTCCTGATTTGGAAAAGAAAATTTTTTTAGTTACATGTTGCATGCCAATTTTTCATATTATTCCAAAAAAACATTATAATCATCACATATCACAATAAAAAAAAAATTTCATTTTTATCTTAACTTACTCACTTTCAATTTTTGGCCTTTATGAATCCAGATCATTAGAGATTTTGATCCGCGTGCTTTTTAATTCATAAATTTTGATCTATTTGTCATGTTATTTTAGAATATCCGATTTAAAGGGATTTTAAATCGGCGATATTTATACAATCAATATTATCGTGAGTATAATATTGCCATATTTTTAGTATTATAAGCAGCACTTCAACAATATTGGTTCTGTCCTAGTTTTACTTACTTAAAAAACATAATTATAGGCGTCGCCTGTGCTGAATTTATATTATCAGTAATGTCATATTTATATTGCTCCATCAATATTAATTTCAGTAGATAAAAAAATACTGATGACTCAACCTGAAACTTTCGGTAGTTATCAGTACAAAAGTTTTTTTACCGAGCGACAGTCCTACTGTATAATATAATATCTATATTATACAATATAATACTTACATCCGCCTCTTAAGCGGCTTTTAAACGATGTAGTAAAGTATAGGTACAATATAATATAGCAAGTACTTCATACGATCAGAATTAGTGACAATAAAAATATGAATTCTTTATATCATTTGATATAAATTTAAAAATCGCTTAATAGGCGGATGTGGGATTCAAACCCACGACTACCTGATTGCAGCCGCTTGCGATTTCCACTTAAGCCACTCTGCTGAGCTCTATGTAGGGTTTAATTTTAATTGCATTAGAATTCCCATTCTGTTGTTTTCTATTTCGGTGATGGATTGAAAAAATTCAAAACATCCACTTAAAAATATTAAACCTCCAATCGATTGATAAGAAATACAACAATTTGATGAATTGCATGCACTACTTCGTACTATGAACTTTTCCGAAGTTCAGAAAATATTTTACTTAGGTTGACGTTAAATTATTACTTCCTTATTTTTTTAGGTTTGAAATAAGGTTATTCTGAATCTTTTTGGATTGTATGGACTTAGAGAGAAGGTAAATAAAACAATTTGTTATGCGTGCATCTTCTCGCTAGGAAAAAATACGATCAGTTAAATTGCCCTAAAATTAATTCCAGGATATCCACAATTATGTTTATACTTAAAATTTATAAACTGCTCTCTTATTTTAAACGATTAATAATCATAAACAACCGCAAAGAAATTTTTTATAGAAACGGTTGTGCAAAAACTAGAACTATTAATATAAACCTACCATTTTTAGAGATATTCTAGCTAAAATGCGGCTTCTATAGATGTTAGTGGTAAATCTATCAATTATTATGTACAAAGAAGTAGCCAATGAAACTTATAATTTATTAAAATCGTTTCAAATGACGTCAATTTTAAGTGTGTTAATTGCTTTTATATTAAGTACTGTCTGTACCTACTAGCCCAGTCACTTGAGATAGAAAATGCTTCAACGTTGTTTCCTTTTAGTGTTGCGAATTCTGAAAATTCCTAAAAACTGATTATTTTTATCTGTATCATCTTTATAAAAAATATTATAAAAAAAAATAATTAAACAAATAATGTAGAAGATGAAACATATTTTTCACAATTATTTTTGATCAAAAGTTACAGAAGTTTTTGTCTTCTTTTGATAAATTGAAAACCATTCGAATAGTAAAAAGTGTTTCAAAATGAGAAAATTGGTAGAATTATTTGAAAAATTCGTGCCATTAATTTTCATCAATTTTCCATGTCGGTGTTGCTCTGAAACAATATTAATTAAGCTTTTCTTTTAGTTTATTTTAAAATTACTAATATTTCAAAAAGTATTACAAGAAATCGGTATTAAATAGTAGTTTATCTTACAGCTTTGTTTAGAAACAAATTAATCACGTCATAGGATAGATCGCACAAGTAAGTACGTGTAATTTATAGTTTAAGTTATATTTCACGAAGCACTGTCTGTGGCACAATAACGGATTACAAAAATTTATTGCAAATATTGTCAAGGATAAGAAATATTAGTTTTCTAATTTTGTAATTAATATTCACGTGATAAATGATAATATGGTTGGCGTTATTATTCTTCTGAGATGTGATTAGAAATTATCTCGTCTATATATTATTACAGTGTAATTTGTGTTTCAAGACAAACAATAATAAATAAATTTTTCTAGTCTAGACGATTGATCTAATTTGTGTAAAAATTCCCATGCACATTTTAAATTATAATTTCGATTATATTAGCACTGAATTTGTAATTTAAAAAAGTATGAAAAAAGTACCTTGCTATAAATAAAATTACGAATCATACATTAAATTGCAAAAGAAATTTAATTACTTAAAATAATTTAAAAACAATAAAAAATTGAGAGAATTTCTTACTCGATAAAACAACAAAAAAGTAATGTGAAAGCTCCTGTAGCAAATTAAGTTTTTGCAAACAAGAAAATTAATTATTATTTATGTTTTGATATCCACTACTTTTTTATTTAAAAATGAATTCAGCTTTTATTGTTTTACAACATTATTAATGTAATTTTGTTCTTTTTCAATAGTACCTATTGCTCACTTTACGTATATAAAATTAACAGTTCAAATGTAACAATTAAAAAGAGATTAAATATCAGAAATAAAAATACAAACATAACATTACTGCAACTGATCGTTAAATAACTTTGACTAAACATTTAATGAAAGCTGTTATACATTTTTTTCTTATTTCTTTATTCCTTACGCAGGAAACTCGAACTGGTTTGTTTCCGTTGATTTCAGTTTCACCTACTAGTATGTAAAAGATTGAAGTTAACTAGTAACAATTTCACTTCATCGCTGTTAATCTATTTTGGATTTAATTACTTACATGGTTCCATATAAGTAAAACAAATAAAAGTTAATTATAAACATAGCGTGGAAAATCTTATGGGATTTCTGATAATAAAATTTTGTAAAAATCTTTTTTTGTTGCTATATTTTATTATTCTCTGACATTTTATGCTTCATTTTTAATACAAGTAAACTACTATAATGATTATGACTAATAATACCGTGATATTTTGAATAAATAAAGGAGTGGTGTGCAACGGTAACAGTACTATTATTTTTTATAAAACCATTACAAAGTTAATTTTTATCGAGTATCGATAGAAAATCTATACTTAATAAAGAAAAATATAATTAAAATAGTACGAAAATAAATTTAAACAACATTGCTAGGAGCATTTTAGTGTTGTGAGTTTATGAATATTAAATCAAGAGTAGGTAATAAAATTTAAATCTGCCGACAGGTTAGTGCAGTGATTAAGCTGTATACTTCCTATAAAGTCGACTGACATGACGTGACGCTTCGAATCGCTTAACGCTATTTGATAATAAAACTACTTACTGTTTGCATAATAATGATATCAATCTTGTCGAATTTTCCCAATATTTTTAAATTTCAGGATTTCCTTCTCTGAAATAATTTTCCAACTTTCAAATCGACGGCGACGTATTTATTCCATAAAAATATGAAAATGCGATTTAGGTGTATTGTGGGTTTTATATTAGCATTAACAGGCTGGTTGACATTAAAATGTAAGGAAAGTAGTTATAACATTTAACTCATCCAGTCCATAAGAGGGAGCACAACTACAGAAATAATAAATCTTCAAGTGTCAGAAAGAAGTCGGTAATTTCATAATATTACATAGAACAAACAAAAACTACGTCCAAGTTTGGATAAACTAAACAGACATTTTTTGATTTTTAGATGATCGAAACTGAAAATCTTACTTCGAAGTTTGCTAAATGAAAAAGGCGATGTGCTCTGATTGATCATCAAATTTCAAGCAGATGCTGCGGAAACGCAAAAACCAGGACTGAAGTGCATAAACACACAAGATAGAATTTTCACAATTGAATTTTATAAAATATATCTAGTAAATTAAGTTTCATTAAAGTTGGGTGTACTTTTTCATTGGTAAAATGGCAATCTTGGATTAACATAATATATTAATGGTTTAATTAATCAGAAGCTACATTAAGTGTATAATTAATTTAGAAAATTTATGTACTATTTAACGGAATTCCCACTACAATATTGTGATCAATCTACAAGGTAAAATAATTAATAATATTTAATATTTAATATTTTGAATTAACCAATTACAACTCAGACATTTCTGGCCAAGATTCTGAAACATGAATGGTTGAAAATAAGCAGGAAATGTAATAAAAAAATTTCATTATAACCCAAGCATTTTAGATTAAATTTCGCTAGAACTCGGAAAAAAATACTGTGAGTCTGAAAATTAGGTCAAATATTCCTAAAGGTAAGGTCAGACTAGGCTACTTTTGCTGCGCGCAGCAAAAGTAGCTGTGTGTGAACACCACTGCAACCGATAAAAGTGCACACTGCTGCACATGTGGTATACTGCGCACGCTGTTAAAAGCAGCTTAGTGCGAGTGCAAATTTTGTATGTTGCATTCGCAGTAAAAAATCTTCATTTGGTTTAATATTTTGCTGCGAGTAGCGGTGCAGCTTTTATCACATTTAAATAAAATATAATTTTTTATTTTTGTATGCACCCTCCGATGTTGCTCGTAGGTTTTATCTTTGATTAAATCATCAATTTTTCCTGACCAATCCATTTTATTTTGATTTTATTTGTTAATTTCATTCATAAAACTGCACGTGTGGTGTACTGCGTACGCTGTTAAAAGCAGTTTAGTGTGAGTGCAAATTTTATGTGTTGCATACGCAACTGTAGTTAAGCTGCCTACTGTAAGTTGATACCTAACTGATAAGCTGCTCCGGGGAATGTCCTGGGTGACATCATGCTCTGAGTAAACGTAATTCAGTAAATGCACCTGACAAACCATATATTCTATCGCAGTAAAAAATATTCATTTGGTTTAATATTTTGCTGCGTGTAGCTGTGCAGCATTTTAATTTACAATGCCTCCCAGTAAGTGGGAAACCGAACGGGCAAAAAGTGTTTGTTGGCGCCACGAAGCGAAAATATCTCCAAATCGAACGCGGTCTATATATAATCAAATACGAATACGCTATATCTATAATCAAATATATAATCTATAATTATAAATAATATAATTATAATATTATATAATCAAATAACACACACAATTTTTGTTGTTTCAAACGACCGCACAATACTCACGAATAGGGGTGCGCATATAATCGATTAATCGTCACCGTAATTCGAATAATGGATTATTTCATAATCGATTATGATATTATAATAATCGATTATAGAAATAATCGATTGTGAAAATAAACCTGCAATTACAAATTTTACAAACATGCTTGCTAAGAAATTTTTTTCTTGCTTCTTGGCACAAATGTGTACATACATTAAGAAAATTGTTTGCTGACAAACACGTTTCCAACACGTGATATTTATCTCTTGAACGCGATGTTTGCAAAATCTTACTACATTCTTCGACTGAAAGTAATCGCTCCGAGATTTTTATATCCTGGTTTTTAATTTATTTTTGACCTTATTAAAAATTAGAAAAATATAAAAAATTCATGTATTAAAAAATTAAAGTATTAAATCAATAAATTATTCTTAATGAATTTTTTTTGGAGAAATGCATGGTTTCGATAATAGTTAATGTAGTGCAAAAAATGACAGAGTTCATAATCGACTATGAGTTCATAATCGATTATTTTTTTTTTTTCGATAATCGATAATCGATTATGAAATTTCATAATCGCGCACCCCTACTCACGAATAATTATTAGCTATAAAGTACTTTAGCGGTTGCAGTCGTTGCAATTTTTGCAGCCGAAGGAAAAGCAGCTATGTGTGAGCATTTGTTAGTAGGTTTGTATCTTTTGACGCAGCTTTTGCAGCCGTAGTTGCAAAAGCTGCGTGCTGCAGGCTACTTTGACTCTGTGTGTGAGCCTGACATGCAGCTTTTACAGCCAGAGTAAAAAGCGTGCGCAGCAAAAGTAGCCTAGTCTGAGGCTCCATTTCCCCGGCACCCCCACCAAAAATTTTTCAAATCGGACTTGGTTGAATCGTTTGTACTACGTTTGTATCGGTTTGTACCGCAAAAATTTTCGTTTGTACCATCAAGACAAAAAAGTTACAGTACTTTCAAAGTGGGGGTGCCAGGGAAATGCCAGCACCCCCACCACAAAATATTCAAATCGGACTTGGTGGAATCGTTTGTACTACGTTTGTATCGGTTTGTACCGCAAAAATTTTCGTTTGTACCATCAAGACAAAAAAGTTACAGCACTTTCAAAGTGGGGGTGCCAGGGAAATGCCAGCACCCCCACCTCAAAATATTCAAATCGGACTTGGTGGAATCGTTTGTACTACGTTTGTATCGGTTTGTACCGCAAAAATTTTCGTTTGTACCATCAAGACAAAAGAGTTACAGCACTTTCAAAGTGGGGGTGCCAGGGAAATGCCAGCACCCCCACCTCAAAATATTCAAATCGGACTTGGTGGAATCGTTTGTACTTCGTTTGTATCGGTTTGTACCGCAAAAATTTTCGTTTGTATCATCAAGACAAAAAAGTTACAGCACTTTCAAAGTGGGGGAGCCAGGGAAATGCCAGCACCTCCACCTCAAAATATTGAAATCGGACTAGGTGGAATCGTTTGTATCGGTTTGTACCACAAAAATTTTCGTTTGTATCATCAAGACAAAGTTGAAAAGCTGAAAGCAAGCTAAGTAGAAAAGTTCTAGACCAACGCGCATACGCCGCTTTTACAGGGGTGGCTTGAGTACATAATAAAAAAACTTTTTTCCCCCCTCTATTAAGGAAAATAATTATGGATATTAATATTATTATTATAATAAATAATAATGTACAATCTATATTGAAGAAAAGTTTTTACGAAGTTATGAGTATTTCCAATTTTAGAGAACTCTGAGCAAGTTACGCTTGAATGCCGAGATGAATTTCATTCGGCAGAAAAGATGAATAAGAGTTATTTTAAGTAAATAATTTTATTATGTTAATATATAAGAAAACAAACTAAAGAATTAATAAAATGTACAATTATTAATATACTAGCTGGCACGGGCGGCATCCGCCGCCCTTAGCCATCTAGACCCAGAATAGATCCGAGTAGGCCATAGTTGTTCGGCCTTCGGCCTCACAGGGGGAGGACCATAATAGATCCGCGAAGGCCATAGTTGTTCGGCCTTCGGCCTCACAGAGAGAGGACCATGATAGATCCGCGAAGGCCATAGTTGTTCGGCCTTCGGCCTCACAGGGGGCAGACCATAATAGATCGGTGAAGGCCATAGTTGTTCGGCCTTCGGCCTCACAGGGCGAACCATAATAGATCCGTGAAGGCCATAGTTGTTCGGCCTTCGGCCTCACAGACCGGACCATAATAGATCCGTGAAGGCCATAGTTGTTCGGCCTTCGGCCTCACAGACCGGACCATAATAGATCCGTGAAGGCCATAGTTGTTCGGCCTTCGGCATCACAGACCGGACCATAATAGATCCGTGAAGGCCATAGTTGTTCGGCCTTCGGCCTCACAGACCGGATCATAATAGATCCGTGAAGGTCAAAATTGTTCGGCCTTCGGCCTCACAGACCGGACCATAATAGATCCGTGAAGGCCATAGTTGTTCGGCCTTCGGCCTCACAGACCGGACCATAATAGATCCGTGAAGGCCATAGTTGTTCGGCCTTCGGCCTCACAGACCGGACCATAATAGATCCGTGAAGGCCATAGTTGTTCGGCCTTCGGCCTCACAGACCGGACCATAATAGATCCGTGAAGGTCAAAGTTGTTCGGCCTTCGGCCTCACAGACCGGACCATAATAGATCCGTGAAGGCCATAGTAGTTCGGCCTTCGGCCTCACAGACCGGACCATAATAGATCGGTGAAGGCCATAGTTGTTCGGCCTTCGGCCTCACAGACCGGACCATAATAGATCCGTGAAGGCCATAGTTGTTCGGCCTTCGGCCTCACAGACCGGACCATAATAGATCCGTGAAGGCCATAGTTGTTCGGCCTTCGGCCTCACAGACCGGATCATAATAGATCCGTGAAGGTCAAAGTTGTTCGGCCTTCGGCCTCACAGACCGGACCATAATAGATCCATGAAGGCCATAGTTGTTCGGCCTTCATCTGTCATCTGTCATCTTTCATCTGTCATCTGTCATCTGTCATCCGTCATCCGTCATCTGTCATCCGTCATCTGTCATCCGTCATCTGTCATACATACATACATACACACATACATAATCTTCACGTAAAGTTACATCTTCATGTAAAGTTAAATCTTCCGCAAAGAGGTAGATCTTCCACGAAGAAGTGGATCTGCGTCTTCTTGCACAATTCCGGCGAGTTCTGCGACCTATATAAAGTGCTCCGGTCTTATTCGCGGCATTCAGATTAATTTGTTAGTGGTTTGCATTTTTCGAATTAAAGCCGCCATCCCCGCCATCTGTTGACAGTATTTTCAGATTAATTTGTTAGTGGTTTTTTGTTAGTAGTTTTTTATATATTTGACAAATTAAATTTTTTGTCAAACTTGTGATTTGATTTTCGAAAAAAGCGAATAACTTTTTTCCCCGCCACTGACTGTACGTCAAATTAATTATTTGACAAATTAAATTTTTTGTCAAACTTGTGATTTGATTTTCGAAAAAAGCGAATAACTTTTTACCCCGCGGGAATTTCTTCTCCATATATGCGAGAATAGTTGCGCCTGGAGCTACAAAATAACTGTGCAAAATTTGGTCGAGATCGGTCCAAGGGTCTAGGAACGTATAGCGAACAAACACGCAAACACGCAAACAAACAGATCTTCTCTTTTATATATTTAGATTAAGTAGTATAAATCAAAAATTGACAATTTGTTGCTACTATTGATTGTCTCGCTTATCTTGCACCGATATTGTAGGTCGTCATAACGTTCCCATTCTCCAGAACTGTTACGCCAAGAGTAACAGTCGTAGTGACCAAATGCATTCACATTCTTTAATGTTGGAGGTAGAAAACTAATATTGTCTTTCTTATTGGTAATAATACCGATTAAAACGGATTTTATGCAACGTTTTCGGTAATCGGATAATCTGATAACTAACATTAAAAATCCTACATAAGCCCAAGCAGAGATCTACAATATAAATTAAAAACCCAAATTGGAAAACATCGATTTATTAAATTAACAAGGTGGAACTCGGATGACCGTATTCTTCAACATTTTCTTCTTTTTAAAATATATAAGGTTGGTAATCCTTATCCAGAAAACGTGCTGTAATTTCATAGGCTATTGGTTAAAAAAAGAATCAATCACTAATTTGATTTAAAATTTTCATAATGCACAATGCGCATTACGCCTATTCTGTTATTCATCTTCAAAGACGAATAACCTCATACGTTATTGAGGTTATTCGATGAGGTTAACCTCGAGAATCGTGCGAGGGAGCTGCTGAAATCTGCAATTTGATGAACATTATGCATCATCATCATGTGCCAGCGCTAAAAGTTCTATCTTTGGACGAACGCCTCCTCTATCTGTCGCCATAATATATCTCTATCCAATGTCAATCTCAGAAAAAAGTACAGTAATGTCTACAGCGGAATTTATCGACGGTTTGCGAATGAAAATAAATTTAAGTAAATATGGAGCCGTCCCTGCACGGCAGGTATTAACACATTTCTTGAACACTCTTAGGCCCAGTTGTTCAGTATTAGGTTATCCTTTAACCTGAATTATTTTCCATGGAAACAATTCTTGAAACAATCATTTCTATGGAAAATAACACAGGTTAAAAGATAACCCGAAACTGAACAACTGGGCCTTAATGAGATTAACAGGATTACTGCTACCAACTTAATAAGGCTATTACCTGTACTTAATGTAATAAGGCACTATATCCCAATGGCCCAAGACGCAAGAAGACAACAAAAGTATTAGTGACTATAATCTGCTGTAATTGAAATTCTGACGAAAATAAAGGTGATAATCGCTATTGGTGAGTTTTGTTTAATTACTACTTTTTTCATATTTTGTTTAATTATTTGGAATAAATCTAGGTCTATTGTGGAATCTGTAATTTTAGCACAAATTAATAATGCTACCGTTTTTTGATAATAATATATGCCATAATATGCCATTTTGATAATAATATGCTTGTACTAACACGAGATAAATTACCGTAACTGTTACTTTTATACTCAAAGGGCGATAACCTATATACATATAAGAAAATTTATCTGATCATACTGCTATGACCTCCCTTATTTAAATTTCAGACACGTCTTAATTTTGTTGGGCGCCACATCCGGATTGGATGAAAAATATTTAAAAGAAATTTCGGTTAATTAGCGTGCTAAAATTAAACAGAGAGTTCACACCTTTGTCCCTTTCTTGTAGCTCAGTCTAAGACTCTCTCTGGGTAATGTAGGTGTCAAGTCTTGAAATTTCACCATATTTTTTTGGAGTTATTGGAGTTCTGAATATTGAAAAGTTTTTGCTCCAAAATGTATCAATTCTGATTACATAATTATTAGTAGTATCAATTGTTTCTAGTAATTGTAACATTTTAAATTCGTCAATTAATTGATATGCATTAATAAATTTAGACAATTTCTTGGAAATCTTCATGACATCAGAAATGCTTTCATCATTCTTAATATTAGCGGGATTAAAGACACGAAAATATTTTAAAATGCAATTGGGTTTAAAAGCAGAAGATTTAAAAAAATTTTGCATAGCGGCAATATAATGCTTTCGCACATTGTTCAAAAATTCCAAACGTTCTCTTTCGTTCTGTATAGAAAGAATTATAGTTTTAGTAGCCTCTCCACACGAAATATTACTGTGAGCTGTTACTGTTGGCGTAACAGTTCTGGAAAATGGGAACGTTATGACGACCTACAAGATCGGTCCAAGATAGTGAGACAATCAATAGTAGCAACTAATTGTCAATTTTTTATTTATACTATTTAATATATTAATAATTGTACATTTTATTAATTATTTAGTTTTTCTTTTATATTAATATAATAAAATTATTTACTTAAAATAACTCTTGTTCATCTTTTCTGCCGAATGCAATGTAACCAAGCGTAACTTGCTCGGAGTTCTCTAAAATTGGAAATACTCATAACTTCGTAAAAACTTTTCTTTAATATAGATTGCACATTATTATTTATTATAATAATAATATTAATATCCATAATTATTTTCCTTAATAGAGGGGGGAAAAAGTTTTTTATTATGTACTCAAGCCACCCCTGTAAAAGCGGCGTATGCGCGTTGGTCTAGAACTTTTCTACTTAGCTTGCTTTCAGCTTTTCAACTTTGTCTTGATGATACAAACGAAAATTTTTGTGGTACAAACCGATACAAACGAAGTACAAACGATTCCACCAAGTCCGATTTCAATATTTTGAGGTGGAGGTGCTGGCATTTCCCTGGCTCCCCCACTTTGAAAGTGCTGCAACTTTTTTGTCTTGATGATACAAACGAAAATTTTTGCGGTACAAACCGATACAAACGAAGTACAAACGATTCCACCAAGTCCGATTTGAATATTTTGTGGTGGGGGTGCCGGGGAAATGGAGCCTCTGGCACCCCCACTTTGAAAGTGCTGTAACTTTTTTGTCTTGATGGTACAAACGAAAATTTTTGCGGTACAAACCGATACAAACGTAGTACAAACGATTCCACCAAGTCCGATTTGAATATTTTGAGGTGGGGGTGCTGGCATTTCCCTGGCACCCCCACTTTGAAAGTGCTGTAACTTTTTTGTCTTGATGGTACAAACGAAAATTTTTGCGGTACAAACCGATACAAACGTAGTACAAACGATTCCACCAAGTCCGATTTGAAAATTTTTTGGTGGGGGTGCCGGGGAAATGGAGCCCTAGTCTGACCTTACCTTAATGTATTGGCGAAAAACATACTATAACTCCCAAGACCTCTATCTCCGGCTTTACTGATTTCTGTCTTTGTAAGTATTCCATAAACTTTTAGATTATAACTAAAAAAAAAAAAATTCAGAAACCGATTTATCTGCGAAACGCTTTTATCTTTCAGCCTTTGGAAGACGGAAATCAACAAAATTGGAGTTTTCTGAAGTCATGGAAATTTTATTATATTTTTCGGCAAGGCCTTCGAGACATTTGAACTAATTTTTATATTTACAAAATTATTTTTTAGATCAAATTCTAAAAAACTTTTGAGCAGAAGACTTATTATTATTATTATTATTAAGCTTTTCCATTCCATTCGGAATATTGCTAGTTACTCTTCTTATTTTGCAAAGTCTTTACGATCCATTTATTGAGGTGGATCAATACTCTTGTTTCTCTTTACCTTTCAACTAATTTATCCACAGAGTGTTGATGTTAGGGGGTCGCGCTAAGAAATTCAGTCAGGTCCTCAATTCGAATCCACAATTTCCGCGCTGTAACTCAACTAGCGATCACACCAAGCCACTGCTGGGAGCTGAAGACTTATTGTTCAACAAAATCTTAGGGACATTTGAGCCTATTTTCAGAGTTATGATAGTTTTTCTGGGCCAAAACCCAAAAGTCCTGGACTATTAATAAATTGGCTGGTTTTCAGCAGGTGTGAATCGAAATTTTTAGCTGAGTAAAATTTTGAAAATTTGAATTTGTAGAGAATTTCACTTATAAATTAACACCAAATTGCTAAAATGCTATTGGTCAACTGGGGTTGAATTGAGGGGGTGAAAATCAAAATACAGTGCAACTTTTGCAATCCGACTAACGATGTCTCGGATAATACAGTAATTATGATAGTGCTTGATCATAACAGCTTTCTACCATTGAAATCTATAATTCAGGTGTAAATCATGTGCCTCAACTGTAAATAATCCGTAAATATTGAAAATTCAGAAGGGGAAAATTTATATCCGTCCGAATAATTAAAACAAGTTGAACTAAAATTTAATACATTTCTGAAACTTCAGATTTCTAGAGAAATTGACTTAAAAAAATTAGCGGAAAAATAGTAAAAAATTACCATTCATGAATTAATTTGGGTTGATTTCAGGGAGTGAAAATCAAAATGGTTAAATAATATTTTGAAAGTGCGAATTCGTAGAACTCAAAATCAATGGAAAACAGTAAAAAAATTTAAAGATTCAAATTTATTGGTACTTTAAACTTTAACCAAAATTGTAATTTTCACTGGATCTCACCGAAATGTACTCTTAATTATTTTACTATTAAATTTGTAGCAATTCCATTAAAAATTAATTAAAAAAATATTTAAAGATTAAAATTTATTTTTACTTTAAACTTTAACTAAAATTTCAGTTTTCACTGGTTGTGAAACTTAATTGATTTTTACAGCTGGCCCTCGATGTCATTGTATCCATTTGTTTATTGTCATGAAGGCACATCACTAACACAGGGGGACCGACGACTTTATGTGCTCTTCCCAGCACGGAGACAGTCAAGAAACTTTTACCCGGAGTCAAACTGGAAAACTATCAGGCCATGGCCGCCGCAATATTCTTATTATCTAATAATATTCAATGTCTGAACTAAAATAATTAAATCATTTTCGGGTATTGATATTTTTAAATTTCTATGGAGGGTGAAGAAATGGTAACACCTGGAAATCAGTGGTAGTTCACTTATGGAACGGCAGGAGATAGAGGTAATATTTATATTTTAATTATATTTTTAAAAAAAGTAGCACTGAAGAAAGTCAGATTATACAAACAAGTTATCATAAATTTTCCTGTCTGCTTGCAAGTGAAGAAGGCGAGAGGGCAACATACAATATCCCTATTAAGGGTGATTTGTTTTGAGCCCAAAAATAAATTTTTCAATTGTTAGCATTGAATTAATTTATTTGAATTCGTCATTGCAAAGTGAATTATTACATCCAAAATTAGGTGTTACCATCTCCATCAATATTGTCTAGAAAATTTACATTCTTAGCTTGCAAAAAATGAAGATAAACTGAAATTTGGCAAACATGTGTATTTGAGTGTTATAATCAATCCTTTAAAATTTCCTTAAAATACACGGAACGATTTTCTTCCCCCAGCGCGGTTTGCATTCTATAACTCATTTAATTTCATTCTTACAAAAAATTATGATCATATCAAAAATTTAAGAATGAGAGGATTAAATCCAACTACCAAAGCAAAAGTGACTTAAAAATCAAATTTATTAAAAGCAATCGGAACTGTAATTTCTGTGGACCACGATCGTGTACACGCGGAGGAGTTTCTGAATATAAGACAGTGCTTCGGGTGCATGCGATATGGACACACAAAAAGATTCTGCACAGAGAAGTCACCATGCTGCTCTCAATGTGCTGGTAGTCACACTTACCAGGAATGCACCCACAACAACGACCGGGAACTTAGAAAATGTGTTAACTGTGTCAATTCTAACACTAACACTAACAACAAAACAAAATATGATATAATACACTCTGCTACGTCTACGAGTTGTAATATTTACAAAATTATGGAGGGCAAGCTCAGGGAAAAGATTGAATATGGGTGGTAAGGTGTCACCTTATTACGCGCATCGGGCGCACCCTTAGATTTTGCGTTTATGATCTATTAAACTTATATTTTAAATTTCGAATCGATCCGTTGAAAATTACTCTTTGAGAAAACATTTTTAGGTCGGGTTGTAAAAATAAAAGATTGAAACATTCGCTCAACTAATAAATTTACGTTTTGCAAATGCACAATAATCTTAAGAATTGTATAGTTAGGAAAGTATCATCAAATATTTTAATACACGTACAATAAACCATACGGTAGATGAGGAAGTGTTAATAATGTTGACGTAGCATTAATCCATAATTCACCTCATCAGCAATAAATTCTCTATTCATTAACGTTGCAAACTAAACGTCAACTCATACCTATACTTTACTATAATCTTTCAAACGACTGAGAGAAACTTTTATGCGATCCATAAATCCACGTCGGCCGTCGATACAAAAACGGGCACGTGCGATGGTAAGACCATGGGAACGAATGCATTCGACATCGTTATCTTAGACAGGCATCGACTTGCAAACTCATGTGTTAATTTTTAACATGGAAAGCATAGCGATTTCGCAATTTTAAAACTTCGATAAAAACCAACAAAAAGTGCAAAAGTTAGACCCTTTTCGTCCGACCAGACGAGCAAAAAATTGTTTTGCTCGCACGTGTCCTGCAAAACTTCTCGATACACTTTGCATGGAGAAAGAAGAAAGTGTGCTCTCACACTCTAGGTATTGTCCAATTAAATCACGTCTCCCTTCTTTCTAAATTTATAGGACCCAATTACAAGGATCCAAATCAATCAGTAAGTGGGAAAAATCCTAAATCAGAGTAGGGAAAATGCATAAATTGAGCTACAAATTGCATATTCAGAGAGATTCACTTGGAATCTGATACTACCTTTTTCGTATCTTAGCGCTTCCAAAAGCGGAATTAACTATCGAGGTCTCACATTTATTAGAGATCTTTAAATAAATACAAGTCATTTGTGCTAAAAATTAGTGTGTGTCAACTGCAGGTACTATCGAACAATTAATATCGTCAATTGTTATTAAACAATTCATATTTTATCGAACCAGAATATCGTCAATTGTTATTAAACAATTAATATTTTATCAAACCAGAATATCGTCAATTGTTATTAATCAATTAATATTTTATCGAACCAGAATATCGTCAATTGTTATTAAGCAATTAATATTTTATCGAACCAGAATATCGTCAATTGTTGCTAAACCTTCAATAGTTTATCGAACATTAATATCGTCAATTGTTGCTAATATTTAATAAGTGATCGAACAATTAATATCGTCTATTGTTACTAAACATTGAATTAATTATCGGACTTTTTATACCATCTGTTTATCACGTTAATCACGTCGAGTTATTGCTTGCCGCTCATAAGGCAAGTACGTAGCATTGCTTTTATCGAATGGTACAAAACAGGTGTTGCACTTCCAACCCATGTGTGCATTCCAATCGTCTTTTTTTTATCGGACACCACATTAACATTTCTTACTTAGACAGTGCCGGCTTGAATTATTTGTCACTTCGCGAATAACTAACATAGTGAATTATTTCGTACGGAGACCCCTATTTTATCGTGAAGTACAGTGCGTGAACCACCCTGTTATTTCACCACCTTCCGATTTGAAGAGTTTTTGGGAAGCTGGTTATTACGCTGCCCTTCTGATATGGTTTGAGACATCACATTCAGCTTCATTCTACGTTCTGAAGACGAGATCTCACTCCTGAAGGACCCGTCATCGACTTTACCTAGAGGTCGAACATCAACCACCCAAATTAAGTAAGAAACCTTTTTATATTTTTAAGATTGTGATGTTAATTGGTCCTATTGACCATTAGTTGTGTTTATGAACGTTCAGTTCAACCCTGGAAGACGATATCGCAACCATTTTGTATACCTTTTATTTAACTTAATATTATTATCTATTATTAACGTAACTTTTACCACGCCATTCGAGCGTTCAGAATGTAACCAAACAATTTAACGTAACGTTTCAAGTTTAGTATTGTAGCTAAAGTTTGTTTGTCCCGTTGTTGGGAATTTTGATAATCAATTGCATTGATTAAGTTCCATGATCAATTTTATGAATCATAGTTTTGAATATTATCAAGTTACGCTTAAGTAACTATTTATTTTGGTGGAGTGCTGTATTCAATACGCCCCCCTTTCATGCAAATTAACCTTTTGTATTTTTGTAAGAGTAATTGTTTTACGAGTATTAGTTTCGCAACGGAAACCACACGGAAAGGTTCCGTCAACTGTACATATTTATTTTTATACAAGACATGTAAATTTGATAGTATCTTGTGTAAACCTTGTCAACTCCCCCCTGATATTATTTTATTTAATACATTTTTATTATTTCCCAACTTTGTGTGTTATTATTATTGTTGTGTTAATGTTTATTTAGCTATTTTCACCAACGGAAAGTTCGCCTCCTGTAAAGGTAAGGTCATTGAGCGAGGTTTTTCCGGAGTGAGAGTTCGCTGTAAGATCATCAAGTTGTCGCGTACCAGCTTGGAAGGTGTGATAACCAGTCCCCTTCAAAGAGATTCATTTCTTCGTATGCGTGGCGCCCATTTAAACTCCCGCGTGTATATTAACCCCACCGATTTTGACTTAACTCCCCCCCCGTGTAAATTATTCACACCGATTTTGACAATTTTTAGAATCGCGATCGAGGATTGCCCGGTCGTCGATAGGAAATACACGCTTTGCGACGTGCCGTCACACGACCCTTTCGTTCCATTCACCAACCCACCCCTTCGCGACTTTGAGCTAGCCAACCTTTTATTACCTGTTGGAAAGGTGTCGTGGATGCAGAACGTGGTGTAACAGGATAATAATTTGGCGCGGCCAACGTGGTGCTATCGATAAAGCCCTTTTGGCATGTTATGGTATCGAATTTTTTTTTTGTTTATAAAACAAGTAAATTCCGAATTAATTTTTGTAGGTTTAAAAAATAATTTAGCGTCCAACTAGACGGCTGTCAAGAAAGCCCTTTTGGCACATTATATCGAATTTTTGTTAGTTAATCAAGTAAAATAGTACCGACGCGCATGAATGGACTAACGAGATTCCATAACGCCCCCCTATTTAACTTTAAAAGTGAAAATTATCGCGATTTTAAGATCAAATATTGTATTTCCGTTTACCATTAGTTGTTCAGAGAACAAAGTAGAGTCGTGTTCCGCGAATTCTTTTTTGTATTTAATTAAATTTATTCATTTCGATTAATAATGGCATTCAGGATTGTACCGGACAAGTTGCGAAAGGACGAGGTCCAATACGAATTAAAGATTAGAGGTTTACCTTTTCACGGTTCGGTAAAAGAATTACGTGATGAATTAGTAATAGCCCTTGATAAAGAAGAAGAAGGCGAAAGTTACGCTTTAGCGTGGTATCCGTTTACCTTTGCAGAAGATTTGGTGGCATTAAGAGCCGGCTTATTGATTCTTCATAGACTACTTGGTCGCTTGGAAGTTTCACGAGACCAAGAACCTAACGTAGAAATCGAGGTAGAAACGAAGTTAGCACATTACTTTAATAGATTATCCCGATCAAAACCCTTTTTAGTAAAAGATAAAAATTCAAAACGAACAGTTATGGACGAATTAGAAGAATGTAGATCCGCGTACCGCTTATTTGTAGCAAATTCTCGAACGGAGCGAGATTCATTATCGAATATCGTGGCCGAAATTAGTCGAGAGACCCCAGTAGAACCAGAAGTAATCGTAACTTCAAACCCAGTTTCATTAAATATTAACCCCCCTCCGGTTGAGGTAGGGCAGAAAAGTTATTGTACGAAATCAACACCTGTTGTCAAGTGGCGATTAAAGTTTTCCGGTGAAGCAAAAAGTATTTCGATCACTGCATTTTTAGAAAGAGTCAATGAATTAATTGTTGCTAGACGTGTAAATTTAAGTCAACTCTTCGAAGAGGCGATTGACCTGTTCGAGGGTAAAGCATTATTGTGGTTTCGCGCAAATAGAGATAAGGCATCTACTTGGTCAGAATTAGTAGTATTATTAAATGCACAATTTCGACCAGCTGACTATGACGTCAGATTACTTGAGGAAATTACACGTAGAACTCAAGGGAACGAGGAAAATTTGGCAATGTATGTAGCAATGTTAAAAACAATGTTTGCTCGCTTAGTCATCCCATTATCGGAAGAAAGACAATTAAGTATCGCATTACGAAACTTAAACCCATTTTATATTGCACAGTTAGGTTTTACCGAAATTACGTCTTTTGACAGGCTCATTGAATTGGGGCGCATTCTCGAAGCGCGTAGGTTGACCATTTCCAATTACGCACCGCCGTCAAAGAGGAAAAACGACTTAGAACCAGATGTAGCTTATACCCATTTGAGTGTACCGACTCAAGAAAATGATCGCGCACCGCGTGCCGAATCAACGTTTTTTAATAAATCACGAAATAATAAACGATCTGTAAATAAACCGACTTTTAAAAGTCGTAATAGCGCTGTCGAAGTTTTTAGTAAAACTTCAAGTAATAATTCTTGTTGGAATTGTGGTGGCACAGGACATTTAGCGTCGCGTTGTACCGTTCCGCAGAAACAAATATATTGCTATCGCTGTGGGAGAAAAGGTGAAACAACAAAAACCTGCCCCCACTGTAACCCCAGTCAGAGTAGAAGGAGTTCGGAAAACTCTTCCGGGACTCATTAGGACGTGGTCACCTAGTGAACTCCCGCAAGTTTGTAAATTCGACCCATTTTCATAAGATGTTAGCTAAACGTAAAGATAAAATTAAAACTATATTAGATTATGTATTAGAGGATTCAAGACATGATAATCGTCCCCATGTAAGAGTCAATGTTCTCGGTTGTGAAATTTTAGCCCTCCTGGACTCAGGAGCGACCAACACGATTTTAGGCGAGGAAGGTTGGAATATTTTGCAATCTACCGGTGTAAAAATTCAACTTGACTCCACGTTACGACCAAAGTGTACCGTAGCAGACGGTGAAATTATAAACAGTATCGGGATAGCTCAATTACCCATTAGATTGCAGCATCGTGTCGCCCATATTTCAGTCATTGTGGTACCAAAGTTTTCACACGCACTTATTTTAGGTGTAGATTTTTGGGAATCCATCGGTTTCGTCCCTGATTTGAAAAACAAATCGTGGTATTTCGGGAAACCCCAAGTTACCTCGGTAATTACCGACAAGAAAACACCCTTAGGAAATCTTTTCAATTTATCAGTTGAGGAACGTCAGCGTTTAGATAAGGTCATTGACCTACATTTTCGGACTAAGGTCAAAGAACTCGGTTGTACTGACCTAGTGCAACATGTTATTAAAACCGACTCAATGCCGATTAAACAGCGTTATTATCCGGTTAACCCTAGTGTACAAGCACATATCGATAAAGAATTAGATCATATGCTTAAGTTAGGTGTAATAGAACGATCATCTAGTGGTTGGTCAAACCCCATTTTGTTAGTCAAAAAGAAAGACAAATCATATCGATTTTGTGTCGATTTCAGAAAATTAAATCAAGTATCCGAGAAGGACGCGTACCCAATCCCGTATGTGTCCTCAATTTTAGATCGTCTTCGAGACGCACGGTTTATAACGTCCCTGGACATTAAGTCAGCGTATTGGCAAATTCCTGTCGAGGAAAATTCCAAAAAATATACCGCCTTTACAGTACCCGGACGTGGATTGTTTCAATTCACCAGGATGCCCTTCGGGCTTCATAATGCTCCTGCTACTTGGATGAGGCTGATAGATCAAGTTCTAGGTCCCGATCTCGAACCCTTTGTATTCGTATACCTGGATGACATCATCATCTGTACATCCACCTTCGAAAAACATCTTGAAGTGTTACAGGAAGTTTTTTCTCGGTTACGTACCGCAGGTCTATCATTAGGGAAAGACAAATGTCACTTTTGTCAACCCGAATTGAAATATTTAGGATACGTGATCAACGCAAATGGATTACTTGCAGATCCAGATAAGGTAGCGGCAATTACGCGTATACCAGCCCCTCGTACGGTTAAAGAAATTCGGCAATTAATAGGTATGGCTTCGTGGTACCGCAGATTTATCCCGCAGTTTTCAACAATCCTTGCACCGCTCACAGCGTTGTTAAGAAAAAATTCCAAGTTCATTTGGGATGAACCTTGTGAAGTAGCGTTTACGACTATTAAGAATTGTTTAGTTTCAGCCCCTATTCTATCGTGCCCTGATTTTAGCGTCCCCTTTACCGTACAGACAGACGCATCCGGTTTTGGACTCGGAGGAGTCCTCAGCCAAACCATTGACGAGAAAGAACAAGTCATTTGTTATATTAGTAGGTCATTAACTCGTAATGAACGAAATTATTCCGTTACGGAACGAGAATGTTTAGCAGTTTTGTGGGCAGTAGAGAAATTGAGACCCTATCTCGAAGCTTCACATTTCACGGTCATTACCGATCACCACTCCCTGATTTGGTTAAATAATCTGGAAAACCCCTCAGGACGTTTATGTCGTTGGGCTCTCAGGTTACAACAGTACGATTTCAAAATCATCCACCGAAAAGGAAAGGATCATTTAGTCCCTGACGCTTTATCGCGCACTGTTCCCGAAATAACGTCAGTATTAGTTGACCCTGTTCAAGTTAGAAAGTCACCCGATAAAGTAAAGAATCCAGTAGATAACGACCAACCCTTAATTAACTCGCATACCGATCGTTGGTACTATCGAATGTTGAAGAATGTCAGAAGAGACCCCCTTCAGTTTAGGAAATGGCAAGTTATTGAGGACGAATTATTTAAACAAGTAAAAGTTCGATATCCATCTCTATCGGATAGAGAGTGTCAATGGAGAACAGTAGTTCCGAAATTTCGTAGAAAGAAAATCATTTCCGAGTGTCACGATAAACCTACTTCCGGTCATTTAGGAGTTTTAAAAACATTTGATCGAGTAGCTCATGAGTATTATTGGCCGAAGATGAAGACCGATATTACTCGTTATGTAAATAAGTGTCCAGTTTGTATGGCTCATAAGCCTGAACAGCAAAAACCCCGTGGTTTTATGTCCCGTCATCCCGTAGTAACTAGGCCATGGCAAATGATATCCATCGATATAGTTGGACCACTGCCTCGGTCGACTAAAGGTTACACTCATATTTTATCGATTGTGGATTGTTTTACCAAATTTGCATTATTTTATCCCTTACGTACAGCTACCGCATCTCAGGTCATTCAAAAACTTGAAGATAACGTTTTGTTAGTGTTTGGAGCCCCACAGTATATTTTGACTGATAACGGAGTCCAATTTAGAAGTAAGGAATTTCAAAAAATGATACAGAAATATAATACCCGAATTATCTTTAATGCGTATTACCACCCCCAAGCGAATCCTGTTGAAAGGGTGAATCGTGTTTTAAAAACTATGTTAGCTTCTTACGTTAACGATAATCATAAGAGTTGGGATATTTATCTCCCCCAGGTTGCTTGCGCAGTACGAACTGCACTGCATGAAGTCATAGGAATGACTCCGTATTTCGCCAATTTCGGTCGAGAGATGATCATGTCCGGTGGACAGCGTATCGAAACAGCTGATCAGAACACGCTGAAAGACATAACGTTTGCCGATCGTGACGAACTTAAACGACGTGCATTAGCACTAGGTGATGTTTACGATGACATCACCAAAAGATTAGAAAGCGCTTATGAGAAATCTAAAATTGTTTATGATTTAAGACGACGTCCGTCGAATTTCGATGTCGGTGATACCGTGTATAGACGTAATTATGTTTTATCCGATGCATCGAAGCATTTTAATGCAAAGTTAGCTCCAAAATTTGTAGGACCTTTTGTTATTCATAAGAAACTTTCGAACACCACATTTGTACTGTCAGACACCACAGGAGTGAGACCTGGTGCATGGCATGGCAAGGACTTGAAGTCAAGCCCCGATTAAAGTTCAGGTTAGGATTTAAGTATGTTTTTTGGTGAACTTAATTTTGAAGTTCAAATTTTCTAATTAGTTTATAGGTACGGTTTGGAAGTTTACGCATCCACCTAGTGGACCCGTAGAAGGTTGTTTTTGACTTTCACGTAGTTAATTTACGTCAAGTTTTTTGAATTCAATACCGACCCTTAAGGTAAAGCTTTTGGAATTTTTTTTATTTAGTATCGACGTTTACCGTAAAGCTTTTCAATTTTTTTATTTAGTATCGACGTTTACCGTAAAGCTTTTCAATTTTTTTCATTTAGTACCGACTTTTACCGTAGAGCTTTTCAAATTTTTTTTGAATTTAATACCGACATTTATAGTAAGGTTTTTTAAATTTAGTTGGGAGTTTAGTTTGTCGAATTAAGTTAGAGTTTTCTTTTGAAAGTTCTTTTTTTTTCTAACGCACCCTGTAAGGAGATTTTTTTTGTATCGAATTTTATTGTTGTAGTGCGGTTGCGATTGGTTGATAGTTGTTTAGAGTAACCCGCTTCTCATTGAGTTATCGTATTATCAGGCTGGACCTAGTTCCACTGTCAGATAAAATTTTTTTGGACGTCAATCCAGTGTTGGATGTCGATCCAAACCCCGGGGTTATTGAGTAATTTCGTGGACATAGTCCATCCCTCGGCGCATTATCGTCCCATATATTTTTTTTCTTCTCGTAGTTTGGCGATTTATAATCTGCCCCAAAGGAACCTTCTTGGAAAGGGAGCTTTGTACAGGAGTAGTGGTTAAACTCGAAACAACAACCTGGGAAATTTACCTTGTTAGGGAATAACAGATCGACCACCATCGGCCTACGCAGTTAGGACATCTGTCGGTCCACGGAAGGACAATTCGATCATTAGTTTGTATTTTTTTCTCCCCCCCCCTTTTTTTTTCTCTCTCTCCCCTACGACATTTGGAAAATAAATAGAAAATTAGGGATGAACTTGTATATCTGATCCATTCATCCCAGAGGCCATTGTAGATTTGATCGCGCCTTTCTTAAATTTCACCTTAGATTCGGGCCCAACCCAAACTAGAGTTCGGCGTCTCTGTTGTTAATTGTGGGTCTTACGGCAAGCGAAGGATCGCGTGATTTCGCGAACCGCCCTCTCTTATGACAGTCACAACGACTTTAGAAGTGATTAGGACCTCGAATATTTTCCTTGTGTGTAACTTTTATTCTTTTATTGTGTAATTAGCAGTTTAGGTTTCAGTTTAGGTAGTGGAAAGTTTAGGTTGAGTTTCGGTGTAATTAATTTTAAGGTATCGATTTAATCAATGTTAAGTTTAGAGATTATGTAGATAGATTGAAGACGTTAGGGGAAAGGAAGTTATTTAACGGTATCTCGAGCGTATAGAGTAAAATTACAGACCCCATAAGTAATCAGGTCTTTAGTTGGTTTTTTGTTTATCACGCATGACGGTAGGAGTCGCGAATTTCGTTTTTTTTTATCGAACATTTAAGGAAGTAGTTTACGCGAAGTTAGAGGGTGTACTTATCGGTCCATTGGAGTAACTACCCAATAAATCGCTTAGGTAGACCAAGTATAGATTGGTGTTGCGGTGGCTTAGTTACCCAACGTCCTCATCAGTCATACGTTAATTTTGTGGTTAATTTTGATTTTTGTTTGGAAGAACGATTGTGTTCTCCCCCCTTTTTTTTTGAATGAAATGTAGTAGAGTCACTTCATACGTTTACAGTAAACATTAGAGGTGCAACTCAGGCAGTTGTCACCATGTCGAGCCCTGACCAAGTTACGTTTTTGTGGGAATATTTTTTTCTCGTGGGTAAACAACAACTTTAGTCCCGGTTTAGTCAATTAACTCCCCCCCGGCTACCGAATTGTATATAGAACCAGCATTGAGAATTAGTCCGTGTAAGACATTAAACTACCCTTCTCACTTTTAGCTTTAGATTTTTAAGATTTTGTTCTCTCACGACGTGATAGTTACGTCCCGAACTTTATGTCGCTGTTGTTATGGTTTTGAGAAATAGTCCGCGTAAGACGTTAAACTACCCTTCTCAATTTTTACTTCCATATTTTTCAGATTTTGTTCACGTACAACGTGATCGTCACGAACGTCGTGTTACTGTTGTTTCTTTTTTGGAAGTGTCGGTGTTTTCCGACGCACGTCCAAGAATACCGGTATAGGAGTATCTGAAATGATGCGAACATTTTTCTTTTTTTCTTTTTCTTCTCGTACTCTAGTGCATAGGTGCTCAACCCTTGCATTCTTTTCTTTAGGATTAAGGTATAACGCTCAGTATCTGTGAACATTTCGTTCATTTTGTAACGACATTGACTCTCGGTTGGAGTCAAAGTAAGTTCCCGATATTTTTTTTGGTTTTCAACCATATTGACTCTCGGTTGGAGTCAAAGTAAGTTCCCGATATTTTTTTTGGTTTTCAACCATGTTGACTCTCGGTTCGAGCCAAAATAAGTTCCCGATATTTTTTTTTTGGTTTTCAACCATGTTGACTCTCGGTTGATGTCATGGTACTACCCTGGGATCCAGGCACTTTACGGATTGCCCGACTCCAAAGTATTATGTCACCATCTTGGAGCAAGACCCTCTTGTTACATTCCTTACACTTTTGTGACATATAGCTCTGGTGGATACGTTCCACTCATATGGTGTCGCCATCTTGGGCGAGCATTGTCGCTTTGCGCGATTTGCGCTTAGATTGGAGATTTCCCCCGGTGTCAGTCACCGCTGGATTTCCCGATCAACCGTCCGTGCAAGACACTAAACTACCTTTCTCGTTTTTTTTTTTTCCACCTCCAGATTTTTCAGGTTTTGTCGAGTGTGGTATATTCATGCTTTGCATAGGAGGTACAGGACTCCACCGAGTATGGTATATTCATACTTTGACATACTGGTACAGGCGTTCCTTGGATTGGAGTTTCCAGTCGGCGCTTACCGCCGTTGGACTTCGCCAGTCAAGTTGACGTCGGGTATTCTCAAGTAGGAAGTTTTTCCAAGTTTTTTTTTCATGGAAATGTCCCGATCATTTCGGAGTAGCGTTCTCGTTTTCGTCGGTGTAATTCGGAGATTCGGTCCCTTCGGTTATACTGACAAAGACAATCCCTACCCCCGTATAGGGTTCAGTTTTTCTGGTTTTATTTCATATTTGATGCTCGTTGTATCATTGTTGACGACTGATACTCCCGTCTCGTCAACTCGAGCTCTGTAGCGTAAATATCTTTTAAAAAGTATCGCATATTTAGTTGTGCGACCACGAGTTGTGTAACTTGTACCTTTTGATATGGGTGTCGGTTCGGTACCGTCCCACTCTCGTCCCGCCGGACTCCATATCCCGTATATCGCGTCTTTCGCGAATTTTGGATCACGCCTATCGTGATCCTTTATTAGTCTTTACTTGTTGGTTCGGAGATTCAGCCCCTCCGGTCAACACGATTGACGCGGCATTCGTGCCCCATTTTTCTTCTCGTGCTGCACGCTCTCGTGCGTAGATCCGTGTTCAACCCGGACGGTTCGAGGATTTGGTCCCTCGACTGTCCCTTGTAGGTTGTCATCCCACCCTAATTTTTTTGAGAAAACCCCCCCCTATTTTTTCTTTTTCTCGTGGTTAGATCCGTGTTCAACCCGGACGGTTCGAGGATTTGCTCCCTCGACTGTCCCTTGTAGGTCGTTATCCCGTCCCGTTTCGTATTACGATTTATGCCCCACTATTTTTCCCGGTTGCATCCGTGTTTAACTCGGACGGTTCGAGGATTTGGTCCCTCAACTGTCCCTTGTAGGTTGCTACCCCTCACTTTTTTAACCCCCCCCCTCCCCCACTCTTATCTCTTACCCCCCCCCATCACTACCTCTTCTCTCTCTTCCGATCATCTCGTCTGGATCGAAGTCATGATGAAGGTGGATGGTCTCCCAAACGGCTTTGTAAATTTGATCAAGCTAAGCGCAAGTTTTTTTCTCTGTTTCACCAACGATAAATGATAAAACAGACAGTCCCCATCTACTGAAGTGCCCCAAACGGCTTTTGTAAATTTGATCCAGCCAAGCACACGTTTTTTTTTACTCTGTTTTTTCAACGTATTGAAAAAGGCAGACAGTCCCCATCGACTGAACCATTTTAGAGAAGGCTTTGTAAATATGAGTACGCCAAGGAAGTGTTACCTTAGCTCAGGTCTACCTTGATCTAGAGTCCGGTGTCTTCACAGACATTTGTGGGTCCCACGGCCAGCGAATGATCGCGTGATTTCGCGAACCGCCCTCTCATGTAGGAGTCACTACGACTCACGGGTTGATTAAGCCTAGGGTTAGGTGAACCTTCTCTCTCTTTCCCGGCATATACGTATAGTCTAGTCACTAGCTGAGTAGTTGTTTCAACACTACAAGTGTTGATGGTTTATCGCAGGACAGTTTGTGTTTCGGTTGAGGTTGCGCGCGTCCCAGTTGAAGAGTAGTTAGGGATAACAACTCTTGACGTAAGGGGAGTGTCACCTTATTACGCGCATCGGGCGCACCCTTAGATTTTGCGTTTATGATCTATTAAACTTATATTTTAAATTTCGAATCGATCCGTTGAAAATTACTCTTTGAGAAAACATTTTTAGGTCGGGTTGTAAAAATAAAAGATTGAAACATTCGCTCAACTAATAAATTTACGTTTTGCAAATGCACAATAATCTTAAGAATTGTATAGTTAGGAAAGTATCATCAAATATTTTAATACACGTACAATAAACCATACGGTAGATGAGGAAGTGTTAATAATGTTGACGTAGCATTAATCCATAATTCACCTCATCAGCAATAAATTCTCTATTCATTAACGTTGCAAACTAAACGTCAACTCATACCTATACTTTACTATAATCTTTCAAACGACTGAGAGAAACTTTTATGCGATCCATAAATCCACGTCGGCCGTCGATACAAAAACGGGCACGTGCGATGGTAAGACCATGGGAACGAATGCATTCGACATCGTTATCTTAGACAGGCATCGACTTGCAAACTCATGTGTTAATTTTTAACATGGAAAGCATAGCGATTTCGCAATTTTAAAACTTCGATAAAAACCAACAAAAAGTGCAAAAGTTAGACCCTTTTCGTCCGACCAGACGAGCAAAAAATTGTTTTGCTCGCACGTGTCCTGCAAAACTTCTCGATACACTTTGCATGGAGAAAGAAGAAAGTGTGCTCTCACACTCTAGGTATTGTCCAATTAAATCACGTCTCCCTTCTTTCTAAATTTATAGGACCCAATTACAAGGATCCAAATCAATCAGTAAGTGGGAAAAATCCTAAATCAGAGTAGGGAAAATGCATAAATTGAGCTACAAATTGCATATTCAGAGAGATTCACTTGGAATCTGATACTACCTTTTTCGTATCTTAGCGCTTCCAAAAGCGGAATTAACTATCGAGGTCTCACATTTATTAGAGATCTTTAAATAAATACAAGTCATTTGTGCTAAAAATTAGTGTGTGTCAACTGCAGGTACTATCGAACAATTAATATCGTCAATTGTTATTAAACAATTCATATTTTATCGAACCAGAATATCGTCAATTGTTATTAAACAATTAATATTTTATCAAACCAGAATATCGTCAATTGTTATTAATCAATTAATATTTTATCGAACCAGAATATCGTCAATTGTTATTAAGCAATTAATATTTTATCGAACCAGAATATCGTCAATTGTTGCTAAACCTTCAATAGTTTATCGAACATTAATATCGTCAATTGTTGCTAATATTTAATAAGTGATCGAACAATTAATATCGTCTATTGTTACTAAACATTGAATTAATTATCGGACTTTTTATACCATCTGTTTATCACGTTAATCACGTCGAGTTATTGCTTGCCGCTCATAAGGCAAGTACGTAGCATTGCTTTTATCGAATGGTACAAAACAGGTGTTGCACTTCCAACCCATGTGTGCATTCCAATCGTCTTTTTTTTATCGGACACCACATTAACATTTCTTACTTAGACAGTGCCGGCTTGAATTATTTGTCACTTCGCGAATAACTAACATAGTGAATTATTTCGTACGGAGACCCCTATTTTATCGTGAAGTACAGTGCGTGAACCACCCTGTTATTTCACCACCTTCCGATTTGAAGAGTTTTTGGGAAGCTGGTTATTACGCTGCCCTTCTGATATGGTTTGAGACATCACATTCAGCTTCATTCTACGTTCTGAAGACGAGATCTCACTCCTGAAGGACCCGTCATCGACTTTACCTAGAGGTCGAACATCAACCACCCAAATTAAGTAAGAAACCTTTTTATATTTTTAAGATTGTGATGTTAATTGGTCCTATTGACCATTAGTTGTGTTTATGAACGTTCAGTTCAACCCTGGAAGACGATATCGCAACCATTTTGTATACCTTTTATTTAACTTAATATTATTATCTATTATTAACGTAACTTTTACCACGCCATTCGAGCGTTCAGAATGTAACCAAACAATTTAACGTAACGTTTCAAGTTTAGTATTGTAGCTAAAGTTTGTTTGTCCCGTTGTTGGGAATTTTGATAATCAATTGCATTGATTAAGTTCCATGATCAATTTTATGAATCATAGTTTTGAATATTATCAAGTTACGCTTAAGTAACTATTTATTTTGGTGGAGTGCTGTATTCAATACGCCCCCCTTTCATGCAAATTAACCTTTTGTATTTTTGTAAGAGTAATTGTTTTACGAGTATTAGTTTCGCAACGGAAACCACACGGAAAGGTTCCGTCAACTGTACATATTTATTTTTATACAAGACATGTAAATTTGATAGTATCTTGTGTAAACCTTGTCAACTCCCCCCTGATATTATTTTATTTAATACATTTTTATTATTTCCCAACTTTGTGTGTTATTATTATTGTTGTGTTAATGTTTATTTAGCTATTTTCACCAACGGAAAGTTCGCCTCCTGTAAAGGTAAGGTCATTGAGCGAGGTTTTTCCGGAGTGAGAGTTCGCTGTAAGATCATCAAGTTGTCGCGTACCAGCTTGGAAGGTGTGATAACCAGTCCCCTTCAAAGAGATTCATTTCTTCGTATGCGTGGCGCCCATTTAAACTCCCGCGTGTATATTAACCCCACCGATTTTGACTTAACTCCCCCCCCGTGTAAATTATTCACACCGATTTTGACAATTTTTAGAATCGCGATCGAGGATTGCCCGGTCGTCGATAGGAAATACACGCTTTGCGACGTGCCGTCACACGACCCTTTCGTTCCATTCACCAACCCACCCCTTCGCGACTTTGAGCTAGCCAACCTTTTATTACCTGTTGGAAAGGTGTCGTGGATGCAGAACGTGGTGTAACAAAGGCTATAAATGTTGTACAGTGTAATCTAATGCGCTCTTGCGCCTCTTTTCGTGAATTCATGACTTACTTC
The DNA here is from genome assembly GCA_932274525.1 of Podabrus alpinus. Lineage (NCBI taxonomy): Eukaryota > Metazoa > Arthropoda > Insecta > Coleoptera > Cantharidae > Podabrus > Podabrus alpinus. The sequence goes on from OW026451.1 coordinate 7,024,197, forward strand.
ATGCAGAGCGACAGAAATGTCGCTCTGCTTACGGAACCGTACGTAGGACGAATCAACCAGGTAAAAGATGTACACGGCGTATACGTCTTCCAGAGTAACAGGAATAAAAACAACAAACCTAGAGTCAAAAGCTGCATCCTGATCAAGCAGAGTTTGGGAGCGGCGTTGGGCATGTCCCAATACTGCGACACAAACCTCTGCGTGATCAGGATTAACTTCAAACAGCGATTCTTGTACTTTGGAAGCGTGTATGTCGAGCCAGATCATGACGACAACGATACTCAAGTAAACTTGAACAACTTCCTTGCTAACACCAAAGGATCGCACGTTGTTGTCGGCGGGGACCTTAACGGTTCGAACCCCGCTTGGGGCTCGATCAATAGCGATAAACGCGGAGATGATGTTCTGAGCATTGCATGTTCTCACGAATTGAATATATGCAATGTTGGAGGCACATCGACATTTGAGGTTGTCAGGAATGGCAAACTCCTATCGTCGGTCATAGATGTCACATTGGTCTCCGAGAGCATCACCGCCCGTTTGTCGCTGTGGACTATCGACAAATCAGTCTGTCAGTCATCTGATCACAATGCCATTACATACAAAATTTTAGTAGATGACTGTATAAACACAGTCATCGAAACTTCAACGTACCTATTTCGAAACAAAATCGCCAATTGGCAAAAATTCAAACAAAAATTAAAAATTAACGTTTTGGCATCTAAATTATTATCTACAAATTTCGAAAATATTTCTTCAAATGACTTAGACCTGACAGTGGAACAACTCACTGAGGACATACGCAAATCATGTTTCTCCTCAATGAAAATACGTGGAAACTCTAAACCGTATAACCCGTGGTGGTCTAAGGAATTGGAAGATTTGAAAAAACAGTGTATCAGGATTCATCACCGTATTCACTCCGGTCTTCGACAAGGCCTTGATATTTCATGGCTTTTAGAAGACCAAACGGGGCTAAAACGAGAATACCGTGACCTGATACGCTCAACTTCTACAAAACATTTTAGAGACTTTTGTAATAGGCAACACCAGGAAAGTGTGTAGTCTCTGACTAACAGACTCATTAAAGATGCTCCCGCTAAACGCCCTCCGCTGACACTAACGTGCGAAAACAAATTTACTAGCGACAGTGACGATACGGCAGACAAACTGCTTCGGCACTTTTACCCCGACGACACTGACGATATCCTATTGAGATATCACGAACTCAGACTAATGTTTGATTCGACCTACGTATGTGACACGACCGACGAAGAAGAATTCGCCGTAGAAGAGGTGTTGGAGGCATTGATTACAATGGACGCAAACAGAGCGCCCGGCATCGACAATCTCACGTCGGATATCTGCATCTCGTTTGCGGAGGAGTACCCTGAATTCATTACTAGACTAATGAATTCCTTCCTGACAACCGGCCACTTTCCGAAACCGTGGAAGAGGGCTTTTGTAAAAATCTTGCCGAAGCCGAATAGGTCGGATTCAAATGATCTATCGGCGTTCCGGCCGATCGGCCTTCTCCCGGTATTCGGGAAGCTGCTGGAAAAGTTGTTTACAAAACGCTTGACCTACTTTGGTCAACAGCGCCAGGCATGGAATCCTAGACAGTATGGATTCAGGGAACAAACCTCCACAACGGATGCACTACGTGATGCCATCAGCATCATCCGACGTGAGAAAAGTCGTAAATGTTTAGTATTGGGTGTATCCCTGGACATCAAAGCGGCGTTCGACAACGCTTGGTGGCCAGCATTATTCAACAGATTGCGTAACATTGCTTTGCCGTGTAACATGTATAATCTCTTAAAGAGTTATATAGCAGATCGATCTGTTGAGCTGGTCTACGCTGACGGAAAGTCGCACAAGGGGATGACGAAGGGATGCATTCAAGGCTCTGTTTGCGGGCCTACTTTTTGGAACATCATACTGGACGAACTTTTAGATGTAGGCTTACCAGGAGGATGTCATTTGCAAAGTTTTGCAGATGATGTCTTCCTAATCGTAAGTTCGACCAGTGTGATGCAGATGGAGGAACGGGCCAACGCTGCGCTACGTTCTATAAGCGATTGGGGCGCTGGTGTTAAATTAACATTCAGCGCTCCAAAGACGCAAGCTTTAGCTTTCACACCAAAAACCAAGCTATGCAAAATTCATTTCGGCAACTCCCAGTTAAACTTTGAAAAATCTATAAAACTTTTGGGCATTATTTTGGACGATAATTTGAAATTTAACATCCACGTAAAACACGTAATAGCGAAAGCTAGCAAGATTTTTAACAACCTCTGTAGGTATGTGCGACCGATGTGGGGTATCAACCCACTAAACGTGGAAACGATATATCACGCGGTCGTAGAACCTACCATAACCTACGGAGCGTATATTTGGTGTGATGTGCTAAAGTATAACTACGCGCGGCGCTGGCTCCGCTCATTCCAAAGGACATTCGCCATTAGGGCCACTCGCGCATTCCGTACGGTCTCGGCGATATCTGCGTTAGCCTTAGCTGGATTTACTCCGATAGAGCTAAGGATCAGAGAGGTGGCGGAGATAGAGAGGGTAAAGGTGGATGGTATCTTTAATCGCCTTCCGGAAGACGTCGTCCTACAACTTCGTACGCCGCCTGTAGGGATGTTGCATCCCCGCTATAGGCAAACGATAGTTTTCGACAGGGTAGGCGACTCCAAGGAAGTCGATCGAATTTGTGACGGGGTGGATGTGGCTATTTTTACTGATGGCAGCAAGCTGGAAGGCGGGGAGGTCGGCGCTGCAATCGTTATATACCACGAGTCTCGGCTTGAAACACACAAGTATCGCTTACACGATACTTGTAGTGTTTATCAGGCCGAGCTATATGCGATTGACGCTGTCCTGAATTGGATCTCCCCCAGGAGAGTGCACTCAGCGTGTATCCTCTCCGACAGCCTATCTTCGCTTGTTTCCATCAGCGACAGAAGCTGTACTTCACCCCTGGTCACTTCCATCCATCGTTCTCTTCTCCGTCTGAGGAACGAGTTGACCATCAAGTTCGTGTGGGTAAAGGCTCATTGTGGTATAGGAGGGAACGAGGTTGCAGATTTATGTGCCAAAGATGCGGCCGTGTCGCACAGTCGCCTGGCATACACCCAGTTCCCTCTGAGTTACGCAAGAAGGGTGATTCGCCTTGAACTGGCAAGTACTTGGAATTCTGAGTACATTAATGCCGTTCAAGGTTCAACCACCCGGCAGTACTTACCTACACTGCAAGATGTTCGACTGTTCCGAGGTGCCTTCGACACCTCTTTTGATATGACGCAGATATTGACGGGACATTCGTATTCGCGCGAGTATCTATTTAGATTTAAGATCTGCCCTACTGATGTGTGTCCTTGCGATTCAAGGAGTAGACAAACTCTACAACATTTGTTGTCCGATTGCCCACGCTATGTATCTTCCCGTTTTAACCATCTTACTCTCTGTAATTTCTACTCAGTTTCCCCACTCGACCTCCTTCAAATTCTTAAACATCCTTCCTTAGTTATCTCTTTCACCACCTTCATAAAGCATATAATTTCAACACTTAAAGATTTTAATACTCCACCCTGAGCTTGAGCTCATACCAACATCGAATATTGAAGGGCCATTGTATGCTCAAACCCGGTTTTGTTTTTCTTATCTTTCATTCTCTCGTTCTGGCCATGGCTCACACCTTGACTAAACACATTAAACCAACACTAAACCAACACTAAACCAACACTAAACCAACACTAAACCAACACTAAACCAACACTAAACCAACACTAAACCAACACTAAACCAACACTAAACACATACAGGGCAGGGACAGTCAATCTCTTGCCTGAATATGTGTTTGTGTAATTATTTGTTCTCATTACCATGTTTTATCAATTTTTAGTTTTAATAGTTCTACCAAATAAGTGTTTCCATTTTTCCCTAGTTATAAGTTTGCGTTTGTATTACATTTATTACATGTTAATTAATTAGTTTTAAGTTTAGGTCTGTATCCAATTGCAGATTATACTCCCCCGTTGGGTGGTTTAACCCAATGGGGAAACAGAAAAAAAAAACTCACTACAATATAGTAGTTTTTTCCTCTAGAATTTAAAAATCAACAAAATGTTGGAAAATTTAATGTTGCGATATAGAGAAGTGCTTGGATGTAGTAAGTGAGAAACCACATAATTTAAAAGCAATAGAAGTAAAATATGAAATCTTGGAAAAATAAGTATAATTTAAGGATAAAATTGACGATTGCATCGAGAAGCGATTATTATTTATTAGAAAATAACTACAGAATTTGAACAATAAATTTAAGATAAACAAAATGATTTCTTCTTTCACTCTTGCTAAGAAGTTTTCTTCTTAATATAGGTCTAGGACCTGTCCTTTTACTAATTTTTTTTTTTTTTTTTTTTTTTTAGCTCAACGCAGGGAGGAGAAATCTCGTGCGAGACACCCACTTAATCGAAGTGGATAGTGTCAGACTTCACTGACTAAAACTCCCCCCTACCAAGCACCCGGGTTTCGCCGTCAGGCATTTCTTCCGGGATGCTCGGTCCGAGATGTCGGGATCTTCGACATCTCCCGCCCTGGATGTTCGGGCAGATGCGTTGGGTCTGCAGTATCGTGTGCAGACCCGCCTTTTTCGTTTGGGCCTCCAAGTTCCTCTCATGAATGGCTTCCTGGTTGCTCAGTCAGGTAGGGGGCATTGCGATGGAATTCGATGAAACGTGTGCTCTTTCGCATGCCTCTCTTCTACCTGTCCGAGTTCTTTTTTCCTTTTTTCCCTTTCCCTTCCTTTTCCTTTCCTCCTCGTTGGTTGGCCTCCTGGTTTGACGGTCGGGTAGGGGGCATTGCGATGGAATTCGATGTTACGTGTGCTCTTTCGCATGCCACTCTTCCACCCGACCGCGATTGGCCTCGGGTCACTGATCTTCAGTGTCGGAATCCTCCCCCGCATGGGCAGCAGCAGCGGCGGCCCGTTGTTCGGCTCTTCCTGCTGCCTCCTTACACCTCAGGATGTTTGAGATGAGGGTGTTTATCCGCTGCCACTGGGCCTCGTCGACGAGCATTGCTTCGACCAGGTCTTCGGGAGTCATTGTGTACCCCAGTGCAAGCGAGACCATTGTTCGCTCGCGCTCCCATCTCCAGCACTGGAAGAGGGAGTGTTCCGCGGTATCGATTTCCTCGCAGAACCTGCACTTGGGGCTTCCCAATATGCCAAATCGGTGCAGGTAGTACGCAAAGCAGCCGTGCCCTGACAGCATTTGTGTGAGGTGGTAGCTCACCTGTCCATGCCGCCTCTCGACCCATCTCTTGATGTTGGGGATGAGTCTGCGGGTCCACAAGCCGCAAGTTGCCTCCTCCCACCTGGCCTGCCAACTTTCGGCCACCTCGCATCCGGCACCCCCCACTCCGTCGTAGATTCTGCTCCTTGCTAGTGCGAGGAGGTCGATGGGGGGCATCGACGCCAGAACGAGGGCCGCGTCGAGCGAGACCGTCCTGTAAGCGCAGGAAACGCGCAGCGCCATTCTGCGCTGGACGCTCAGCACAGAATGGCGCTGCGCGTTTTTACTAATTTATGTATTAGTTCTATGAGCATTTTTGGTTATTACATCTCAGGTAGCTTGCTAGGCTTGCCTTTAGATGTGCCTGCACTCCGTTTTTTATTGTTACGATGGCAAATCATTAACACAGGGGAACCGCTGTCTATACGTGCCCTCCATAGCACGGAGAACGGTCAAGAAATTTTAGACTGTGCCCGACGTCGAACCGGGAGCCCTACGTTAGCAGTTGATCAGGTCTTGACCGTCGTCAAAATGATTTGAAAATTGAAAGAAAGAAAATATTGAAAAATTAAACTTTAAAAGTGTGTGGTGAAAAAAGAAGCAAGTTTAATGACTAATAAGGAAATGAAATAAAACTCTTCTAAATGAAAGAATTTTGGTATCAAGAAACGACTGTAAAACAAAAAATTTTGGATTTATACAACAAAAACTGAAAATAGAAACCTAAAAACAAGAAAGAAAGATATATAATCATGAAATGAAGCAAAAATTGGTTTCAGGCAAAGAATAATGAAACAGAAATACCAGAGAAGAAAGACACATGACATACATCGAAATGGAAGAAAATTCTATTGCATCCAATGAAGATAAGAAGAGTGAAGGGGATAGTCTATCGGTTGCCTAAATACTGGATGGAATTGGACCATTTTCTGAGGGATTTACTAAGGATTTACAAAATGAGAATATTTTGTTGTGGAAGCACTCCAGATGTAAAAAGTGGACCATGGACCATCTTCATTGTTTGAATTAAAATTGAATTTGAGAGGTATTTGTTTGAATTGGCACTTGATAATAAATTTTTAAATGATGTGGTTAGTTGATAAAAAGTGGTTGAATTTAGAAATTTGATTAGAGTAAATACGATCTTGATTTAATAATGTTGCTGTATGATATGTTTTGATTTAAGATGAATTTGATGGATAATTTATATGATATATAAAACAATTATTGATTTTATTTTGCACAATTATGGTGAATTTTTTTATATTCTGTTGAGAGAATGTTGTATGTATATTTGACATAAGACGTAATTTTGCGAATAACCAAAAGTAACACCGGTTAGCCTCTGGTTAAGATAATTAATCAATAATGGGCCGAATTTACCTAACTGAAGACTAACCGGATGTGCGTGAAGTTAGCCCCCCTTTTTTCGAAAGTTAAATTTTTTTTTGTTGTTCTGAGTTGTTCTCCATTTGTTCTCGAGTGTTCTGTAATTAAAAAATTAAAAAAACAAAAACCAACTGAGAAAATAAAAAAAAACCATTTTTATTGCCAGCCCCCCTTTTTTCGAAAAGTTAACTTTTTTTTGTTTTATTTGATTGTTCTCAGTTTGTTCTCGGTGTTCTCAAAAAAATAATTGCCAAAAGTTCAATAATAACGGAGAAAATCGCGAAATAAGATTTCGCGCCAGCCCCCCTTTTTTCGAAAAGTTAACTTTTTCTTGTTTTATTTGATTGTTCTCAGTTTGTTCTCTGTGTTCTCAAAAAAATAATTGCCAAAAGTTCAATAATAACGGAGAAAATCGCGAAATAAGATTTGGCGCCAGCCCCCCTTTTTTCGAAAAGTTAACTTTATTTTTTTATTTGATTGTTCTCAGTTTCTTCTCGGTGTTCTCAAAAAAAATAATTTTCAAAAGTTCAATAATAACCGAGAAAAACGCGAAATGAGATTTCGCGCCAGCCCCCCTTCTTAAGAAAAAAGGAAGCTGTTTTTTCAGTGTGCATGTCCTTCCACTAGAGATTTACAGATCTCAACTCGTCTCTGCCCTTTCAGTTGGCGTTTATGTACATGATCTATTGAAGGGTCAAAATTTTTCAAACAGCATTCCATAACCACAGAAGATTGAGCAGTAGGCTTATTGATTATGTTACCAGTAAATTTACATCCACATTCTTGACATGTCCCCGTTATCGTTACGTATAGGTTTGCTTCCGATATTTTACACCTTTTGAAATTTATGGCACATGGCAATTTAGTCTTATCATAAATCACCTGATAAAGTTCATCTGTCCAAACATTTCGCTTCAGGCTTCTGTACATCTTATCATCGCCGTAAATAATATCTTCCGGTAATATTTTCATCATGTCGTATGAGATATCGATAGTAAATTGGCCTTCATCCTCATCGTCAAAAATATTGTCTTCTGAAAAATTGAAGGGCCTAGTGGAAATGGTAGTTAAGTCACTTTTTTTTCAATTTGTTGATTTGTATACTAATTTGTAGAGAATAAATGCCGCAATGTGAAAATGTGCTCAACTACAAATTGAAAAAAAGTGACTTAACTACTTTTTCCACTAGGCCCTTCAATTGTTGGCCATCACAGGATCTTTCCTTTGTATTCCAAAAAAGTCCAAAATTTTGTCCAGTACATTGTAGCGGTTGTTTTTACAATGATATAGATATATTTATATTTAATAACACCATCCATTCGCATACTTATCACTTTATAAACTTCATTTTCGGGTCCAACCACTCCTCCATCATCGGTTATAATATTACTGAATTCAGAGGAAAGAATTATATCGAGAAGAGCATCTACATACTTGGCCATTGTTAAAATTTTAAATATGTTGGGATTAAAAGTTGTTTTTATTGAAATAAGATGATAAGCTTATATAAAGAAAAGCTGTTACCAATAAAAATTAAATCCGCTTAATCCGCTCGATGCGGGTCACTACATTACCCCCCATCTAGTGAGATTGTTAAAAAACAAAGTGTAGATGCTACACTGACTTGTCCAATAGCGGGTCTCTTTTTAGGAGGCATTTGAATTTCGTTATTTCGTTAATATTATTGCACTAAAATACATTTTCTCTCTGATTCCTTCTATATCTGTATGCCGGTTTCCCAACCTATATAGACAATCTCCTTCGTTAATACGTTGATCCGTTGATACGTAGATACGTTAATACGTTATTATTGAACTTTTGAAAATTATTTTTTTGAGAACACCGAGAAGAAACTGAGAACAATCAAATAAAAAAAAAAGTTAACTTTTCGAAAAAAAAGTGAAGTTCACGTTGTTTATTTCAGCTGTTGCTCCTGGATTAACGGACAAATTGATCTTCGCTAGAACTCGTTGATCCAAATCTTCATCTAACACCGTACCGGGAGCACATTCCACATGCTTCCACATGCCAGCATCGATCAGAAAATTTTTCATAGCGTGCTTCCACTCGCTATAATTTTCTCCATTCAAATGCTTTGATTGCGGCAGTCCTCCCATTGTTACAACTGTTGAAGATGATCGAGTCCTTAACTGCGATTGTAACAGTTCGATCTGTTGTTGCAAATTTGCTAATTGCGCCTCCATAATTTTTTATTTATAAAATTTTGGATGCAATAATTTGCACAAATTTAAATCAAACGAAAAACAAATTTATTCTCTTATTTGTTACTGGGCCCATAACCTATTGGGAAGGTTGGCAGTAGACAAGAGAATAAATACAACAATCACAACATAAACAATTTAATAAGAGCACATTGGCAATACAACTTAATAAAACAAAGAATGGATAACATCACTAACCTGGTTGTGGACTCGTACTTGAGTGACTAAAAGTACAACCCAGGTGTCCTTATATCCAGCATTGGTATAAAGATAACCAGCTACATAAATATGTCGCGCCATCTATTAGTCACATTGTAACTTACATACCAACAGAATTAATGGAAGTAGCAATTTTGTGTTCATAGTAGAGGGTTTTGTTTTAGTGTAATTTACGTAAAATAACGAGTACGTGCATATTTAAAATATGTTCTCTCAAATGTAGTACCGCTTACGGAATCGATTGCTAACGTAGACAATTAGTTTAAATTTTTAATTTCAAATGTTTCTCTGGAACGTAGATACGTTGATACGTTATTATTGAACTTTGGAAAATTATTTTTTTTGAGAACACCGAGAAGAAACTGAGAACAATCAAATTAAAAAAAAAAGTTAACTTTTCGAAAAAAAGGGCGGCTGACGAGAAATCTTATTTCGCGATTTTCTCCGATATCATTGAACTTTTGGCAATTATTTTTTTGAGAACACCGAGAAGAAACTGAGAACAATCAAATAAAAAAAAAAGAAGTTAACTTTTCGAAAAAAGGGGGGCTGGCGCCAAATCTTATTTCGCGATTTTCTCCGTTATTATTGAACTTTTGGCAATTATTTTTTTGAGAACACCGAGAACAAACTGAGAACAATCAAATAAAAAAAAAAGAAGTTAACTTTTCGAAAAAAGGGGGGCTGGCGCCAAATCTTATTTCGCGATTTTCTCCGTTATTATTGAACTTTTGGCAATTATTTTTTTGAGAACACCGAGAACAAACTGAGAACAATCAAATAAAACAAAAAAAAGTTAACTTTTCGAAAAAAGGGGGGCTGGCAATAAAAATGGTTTTTTTTTATTTTCTCGGTTGTTTTTAGTTTTTTTTTTTTTAATTACAGAACACTCGAGAACAAATGGAGAACAACTCAGAACAACAACAAAAATTTTAACTTTCGAAAAAAGGGGGGCTAACTTCACGCACATACTAACCGGTTACTTTAATTTCTCGCAAAAATATGCCTACATTGTCATGTTCCAAAATATTGACCTAAGTTCAATATTAATAAATTGAGGAAATGTTATAATTTGAAATTTGAATATTATAAATTATTGTATAAAAAATTGAATGTAAAAGAACCTTAAGGTTACTATAATAATTTGGAATGAAAAATATCTTTTTTTTGCAGAAAATTATAGTTTAAGCTAATTAAAATTATTTATTGAAAAACAAATGTAACTAGAGCTTTAAATATCTGTATGTAACAGCTCTAGGAAAGTGACGATATCTGAATAGTTAATAAAGTTGTTCATCGAAGCATGAAGAAAGATAAATTAATAAAAACTTGGAGTTGAAAGGATTGATAATTTGGAAAATTGAAGACAATAAGAAAAATGTAAGTAAAATTGAAGATTGGCAGACGAGATAGGGTGAGAGGATAGTTTAATTAGCTGAGTTTAATGAGCGGAAGAAAATAATTTGTAAACTATAAGAAAAATTCATTAAAAGTTAGATTTAAATTTAAATAATAAAGGTGCGAGCGCGCATATTACTCGAACAAATAACTGCGAAAAGAAATTAAAGTAAAATAAATTGAAACTTATAAAAAAAAAATTTTATTTTAGAAAACAATTTAAATAGAATATTTTCTCGTAACTGGCAGCACCCTCGAAAATATAATTTCAATATTATGCAGTGTTTCCAGGATATTTCAACAAATTAAATAAAATTAAGTAAAGAAATTAAAGAAGGTTTTAGACTTGTATGTATAGTATTAAATCAACATTGCACTGAATCAATATCAATTTATCTTTAGGCACATGGAAGTAATAATTTAATCATAAAATAAAGAGGAGGCGGGCGAAAGACGATTCTTATATTCAAAGTAACCGCACTGACTGAACCACAAGAGCTCAACTCTTAAGTCTAGACCTCATTAAAAAATAGTTCTTCCATGTTTTTCTATTCATGCAATTGTTTTTCTTCCCAGTTGAGCGTTTTTCGGACAAAATTAAAAAATACAAATATCATAGACTCGTTAAATATTGGAAATACGAATGAATCAATAACAATTATGGGTCTAAAGTCACCAAATAATTTCAATTATTTGCGTATTTACAAGTTGTTAGCCTTGTACAAGGCTACGTTAAAAATTAAGCGCCCGTGTTTCAATTAATTATCACTTATAATGCAGTTTGAAAAAAGTAAACCGGAAACACAATTTGATTAATAACTTGCACGATTTTTGATTATATAAAATTACAAACTAAATTTTACACTGTCATTCTATTTTATGTAGTTTTTAAATTGCATAATAATTCTAGTAATTATCTCAATTAGATTTTTAGATTTCGAAACAAATAGACACCTGGATATAGATTTTAGAATCTATTTTAAGTTTTGCAATATCATTCAAATATGTAGGTACTTGTTGCGGTTCAATTCAGATTCAATCGAAATTTAATACATATTGGAATTTTTACTAAAATAAAACTTGAAAATGTCAATTATTAATTTCTCAAATTTTTCAAATAGCATATAATGTCAGCAGATACAAGTAAATCTTGTTTGGCTTTGATGACGACATAATCTTTTTATGTTATAAATTATGTAAAAAAATAAACATCCTTAACATTTGCTTCATATGGCAAGAATGAACAAATGTCCTCCATTTATCGCGGAATTATCGTTCCTGATTTGCGAATCAGGAATCATGCAGATACCAAATACGTCGTTTCGGAAGTAGAAGCTATTTTTGCCAATCGTCAAAAGGAAATTGTCTAATACGGTTAATCTACCACCAACGTTCTTTTGTAATCCTACTCTTTTGTCCTTTTGTGATAATACAATTTGTAATGCAACTTACGTGAAGCTAAACACAAAGTCTTTAAGATAATATCAAAATCTAGTTTAGTAACTGAATAGCTTCAAAGTAACTGTAAAATATTATCTAAGTCATCGTAATCATTTATTAATATGCAAGAACAGTGGGCAGTAGTAATACGGGCAAGCTTCCTCGGTCCATTTACTTCTTAAGAAACGCACCAAAGGCGACGCAGACTATCTCAGCCACCTGCACAAGACACAATTCAACTCTGACCTATCAGCTTTACGCTATTTTGATTTACAAGGCATAATGCGGATCTAACACAGAATTACACGTAATTTATTGGTGAACCAAGACTTACATTAAGTCAATGCGTGGGCAAAACCAAGATTTTTGACCGGGAAGCTATGCGGAAAATATAACGAAAATTTTAATAAGTTCAACTCGTTTACTTTGATTTTTAAAAATTTACTCTTAGTTATTTCCCTCAACTTTACCAACTAAACAGCATTGGAATCGTTTGCGAATGTCTTCATCAAACTTATAATACCCGTGATTTGTGATGTAGTTAATAATTTTTGTAACGTAATTAATTAATTAACGTATAATTTTATAGGAAGAACCATATAAATTATTTTAATAAAATTCTACTAAATGAAAATCATCAATTTGTAACCCAGGATACATTTCAGGTCATCTTGTGTAGGTAGATTACACAAGATCGCTGAAGTATAAAAAATTTGTTAATAATGCTCAAGGAACTAAACTTTTATAAAATATGGTTTGTGAGTTATTGAAACATTTGCGAATATTTTCTATTAAGAATTAATAAATTTACTAAAAACAATAATTAACAACTCTGTTTTTTATGGACCTTCATGTTAATGTGATATAGTAGTCTGGATTGCTACTTTACGTAATTGATCAATCAAACCCAAGAAAATAATTTATGCACATTTGTTAGATGATGATGTTAGGACAATTATTTACCATACTTATATTATATGCAAAAGTTTTCGACACGCCTTGTAGATTTTCTTACGTTTTGTTGTATACACGAATGGTACATTTGTAATTTTGTAAAATATTTCAATATATTGATAAGGTGTGCCCATAATAAAAGGGTATAATTATTTTGTATGTAACTTTATTTTAAAACTTGACACTTTAATATGCTATCGTAAAACATAAACTCAGTAAAATATAGCAAATAAATTTAATTATTGTAGTAAATTATGCGTAGGTGATCAAAGTAGCACACCGCAATTTTTTTTAACCATTTCGATTGCTTAATTAAGTATGAAGAAGTTCTTGTCAATGTACATTTACTATGGTAAGTGTAACCTTTGGTGTAACTCAAATTAAAGTAAATAAAAATTTTAACAATAGATGGCATTAATGAACGTCATTAAGTTCCTCTGAGAGTTATAAAGGCTTAATTTAGGCATTAATGTTGTATTGGTTGAGTATAATCATGAGATGTGAGAAGTTATGCTAAATGGATACTTTTTGCTTCTTGGTATGGTGATTAAACACACTGTAATTTTACTGTAATTATAATAAGTAATAAAATAAAACAATAATTAGACGACTAATGTACGCTTACGGCAGTGACTACAGTAAATCACTTAGTGGATTGTTATACTTACATACAATGTTAACGTTGAATAAATTATATACATACATACAGGGGGTTACGTATTCTAGAAAATGTTTTGTATTATGTAATTAAAAATTTTCCACGAATAGATTAACAGCACCCATGAACATGTTCCCATTGAATATGAGGATGCACGTGTAGTAAGATAGAAGTGATAGAGTGTTCCAAGTGAATATCTACCCTCTCATACTCGAAAGTCAACCTCACCTTTACGTGGTACACTCCGATTTAAATAACGAGACTAACGACCAAGTATTGGCAGTTTAACCATAACAACGTATGTATGTATAGGAAACAGTGGATATTGATCTGATAAGTGAAACTAAGAAGAAGCTGCAAGGTACTTGCGACTTGGAAGGATATACAATGATCTACAGGGGAGTCCCACAAGAGAAATGAGCCGCTACAGGACTGGCAATCTTAGTAAGTAACAAATGGAAGAATCGTATAAACTATTATAGCTGGATAAACGAACGAATTATCCCACTACGCTGTACAATTAATCAACAAAACATAACTTTTGTGCAGCATGTGAACATGAAGAAGGTAAAATAAAGAAATTTAAGCATTTTACGAATAACTGCAAACTGTGTTAGACAAGATTGGGAATAACGATTATTTTATAGTAGGTGGAGATTTCAATGCCCGAATAGACAGAACACCTATGATAAAAATTATTGAAAAGTATAATGAAGAGAAATTAAATGAAAATAGAAAGAAACTAAGAGGTTTCGGTGCGCTATAACAGTACCAAAATAATTAACACATTCTTTAAACACAAAAGAATGCATAAATATACCTACATGGTGTGCTAGAGGACAGGTTTAAAAAGTGATGACATCGAGTGCGAATGCAAAAACTTAAAAAATCTTATTAATAAAAAACGCTGCTTATGAAGCCGTTGGACACCGGAAAAATTCTAAATGGAGAGGACTGAACATATGGAATGGCGAACTGGAAGAATCCGTCAAGCACAAACACAAAGCCTTCCTTAGATTAATATCAAAGTAAAACAAAGAAGATTATAAAGGAAGAAACAAGTTAAACAGCTATGCATACAAAGAATGAAGACAAAATAAATGGGCCAATTTTATTAGTAAAATAGAGAACGACGAGCACGGACGACAAAATATAGCCTATCATACAATGAAACATTTAACAAGAAAGAAATATAAAAGTTAAGATTACAGAAGTGGACAGGATTATCTGGAAGAATTAAATAAAGCACTTAACGATATCAAAAACTGTGAAGCAACGGGAACTGACGGAATAAATGTCGAATTGCTTAAGTATTGCTCCGAAGCAGTAAAAATGGAACTCTTGAAATTCACGATGCAAATGAAAATACCACAAGAATGGAAGATCTCGAAGATAACCCTAATATGCAAGAAGGACAGGGCGTTGTGCGCTCTGGTCAATAAGCTTATTCGTAGCTTATTAAATACCACCTACAAAGCATACTGAAAAATTATCAACAACAGATTAAAATGCCTTATGGAAGCAACGATAATGTAAGAACAAACAGGATTTAGAAGATAATACTCCAAGACCATAGAGTAAATTAGAAACTTCGATTATACCTTGGATGCACAATTTCTCTATACGGCGAAATGGATACAATATGTAGGAGAGAAAATTGAAAAATTAAACTACTATATCAATGAAATCATTCGGAGAACCTTTAAGAACAAATACGGCCAGAACACGGCATTGAAGTTTTATAAAACGATTTCAGTATCAACGGTGACCTATGCAAGCGAAATATGGACTCCATTGAAAGCAGACCAAAAACGCTTACAAAGTGCAGAAGTGCGGTTCCTGAGGTATTGCAGAATATAAGAGAAATGTCCCGAAACGTAACACTGATATTCGGGATGAACTGAACATTTTCAGTCTAAATGAAAATTTTGGAAAACTTAGGAAATTATAGAAATGATTGGAAGCAACATTTCGAAAGAATGACTAACCAACGGGTGCAAAAACAAATGTGCCATTATAAACCCCGGGGCAAGAGAAGTTGGCCTAAGTTCTTAGTTGACCTAAGAAAAGATGTGGAGACCAATGAAGAGTGACGTAACATAAGTCTAATATGTGAAGATGATGACGAGGATAGAAGTGGGGAATATACCTGGATTATTTGTTAGTGAGGCGAGTTGCATTGAAATTAAAGATTATTTTAGTATCGTCAAGTCAATGGGATGCATGGGCTTTGTTTATGGAAACGTATTCCATATGGAATATCAATAATAAAACTTCGAAGGCAACAAGAAACAATCTAAATGATTTCAAATCAAAAAAGTAAAATTTCTTCACCTCGTCCTGGTATAATCTTGAAAGTTACCAAAAATAATCCGGATAGTTGCTACACAAATAAACAAGTTTATTTTGGTTCGTGTCTTGTAGATATCATCGTGTGCAATGCATTTTTCATTTTGTTGTTTTCCGCCTCCATTTCTCATTTATTTTGTGTATTATTATAGTTTTTAGTTTTATTAATGTGAAGTAATAAGTTATTTCAAAAAAATTTAAATACATTTTAATTATTGGTCTACCACAAATTGCTACTAAATTCCTGAGTGTAAAATAAATTTTATGCAATAAAAGCTTTAGTCGCGTACCTCTGCATACTTAAATAATTCAGTTAATTAGATAAAAAAGTTACTTTCCAATTAATCTTTATTATATAATTAATATTATGATATTCTATAAAGATTATAATTAATGAGCAAATTTAATCAGTGTGTGGGTGTCTGGAAATATTAACGCAAACGCAATTTTTTGTAATTTTTAATTATAGTCTTTTGATAATCAAATTATCAGCCACTTTTCTTATAAAATTAGTTAATAGAGAAATGCTGCAAGATTTAAAGATAACTTTGTGACCATTCCTGTACGATTCAAGTGAAAATTAAGAGTAGAGTACCATCATAAACAGAAATTTTTTAATTAACACTGTTTGCAATACTGAATGGGAAAATTTACCTACAACTATCGAATTTCGCCCAAAAACAGAATGAAGTTTTATAACGAAAGTTTATTTTGGGGAATTTTAAAGAATTTTCAAGAAAAAGGATATTTTCCTACATCCTAGAGAGCTGATAGTTTAATAACAGCTTCCCCTGTGTATTGCTAGTAATATTCGTAAATAATATAACAAAATAAATAGTGTGGTGTAAACATAGGTCGACAGGAATTAAGCGGGAAACTAAACTAAACCGACTGTACTATTGTGATAGCAAGTCTAGACTCATATAATATAGGAAAAAATTAATATTTAAAAAAATTTTTAGTTGCCAATTATAGCAAACATGATATATTCTTGGTCACCAGGGTCTGAGCTAAGAAATTACGTGGAGCTGAAATTCGACATTAGAACCTGTAATATGCAATCAATGGAATGTAATCAAAGCAAGGCACTGCAGTTGTCTTCCGTTTGAATATTACATAGAATTAGTGGTATGCAAACATTATTGTGAAAGAATGTAACTTATTGCGGTATCTCCAGACGCGGAAAAACTTATTATTTCGATAGATACTATTAATTTTCATTCTTATTCTTCACAATGGGAAGCAGGAATTAAAAAACAAACAGATTTATTATATGGCATTAATAGTCAACCAATTTTTGCAATTATTTTTCATGACCTTTTTTGATTTGCTCAAACTTATTGTAATTCTAAATTATACTCGTATCAAATAAACGTACATACATGCAATTTTTTGTTTGACCCTACAGTGAAGTTTATGTTGTACTCCAAAGTAATTCAAATTTTCATTACAGAGCTTGTTTTGATTGTTTTTGTATAATATGATCCTTTTTTTATTTCATAATCTTTTAGTGAAACCAAGGTTGAAACTAATGGCACAATATATACAATATTCTAAACACTTGGATATTTATGAAAATATCAAAAATAATATTCCCAATAATTGGAGTGAATGAATAAACTAATAAATAAAATTCAGAGTTTTTCTCAGTCTTTTAATTTTTTTTTCGATTTAGAGGAAAGTCTAAATTTTATATACCTATAATCTTTATATTTGCATTACCAGGATCAGTCATTTTTATGTCACTCCTAAAGCGAAGAAATGTTCAGCATTATTATATAACTAATTTAGGAAGATTGAAAGCAAAATAATGCGATAAAAATTTTGTTATTTGTGGAAATTATTGGTACTATCTCAAGATTCATTCATCAAAGTGAATACCAACTGTGAGATCGTCATAATTAATTGTTATGCATGAGAAATTGCCTTTACAGAAGGTTTTTCATAAAACCCTTCTTATTGGGCGGGTTTGGAAGATAAAAATTTCCTAGTTCGGGTTCTTACGATTTCGCCTTTGAGCTGACGACTCAATTAATGAGAACATTTAGAATTTTTAACAATAAATTAAAAAGTTTAGTAACCACAATAAAATGTAAAGTCTTTCAAAATTCAGTAATAAGTTATAACCCGAAGCTAAATTTTTATATGTTATATTCTACTTTGTTTTGTTTTTAAATTAAAAGACTCCATACAAGATAATATGTAAATTAATGATTGTTTGTAGAAATTAATATTAAATTTGCATTTAAAATTAACATGCTAAGCAAACACAATACAATTCAAATTTTTTCATAAGCTCTCAACAATAAGTTTATTGAAAGATGTTTTTAATTTAATAATTAATATGTAGGTACTAATTACTAATAAGTAATAATTAATTTATTATGAAATTATTTGAATTTTTTTATGCATATTAACTTTCAACAAATAACCAAATTATTTCTGGCCGTTTGATATTTTATTAAGATTTACATAATTATTATTTAAAGCATAAAGTATTTGTTGCAGTAAAATTTGAATGAAAACTTACCTGGGGCTATTATTAATGCCAGCTTTTATTTTAATTAAAATTTATCCGGTCTAGCTTATAAACAATTAAACTTTCTTTGTCTTAGAATTAAAAAAAAATCTTTGAAGGGGCCACACATCAACACATAGCAAGAAATTTATAAAAAATGTTCAAGTGTGTACATGTAATTTAAAGAACCTAATGATCCCATTTTTAATCCAATAAGAAAACATTGATTTGTTGTCAAAAAATATTATCCTATAAAAATTATTTTCGCCTGTAGTAGCTCTTCTAATTTAGTACATGCAGATTGGTGTCGTGAAGGAGGATTTTAACTAGGCCTGGCGGTGATGCGTACAAATTATTTGTTCCGTGGTTATCGTTCCACGTCAAACTATCTTTTACTATCCAATTTAATTTCCGATTTGCAATGGAATTTAACGCTATAACATATGCATTGTAAATTTATTTGATAATCAGCAGATTGATTTTACTTTAGGACTAGAAAATGTTTTTAAGGAACTGGACTGGACAGGTATGGGCATTAACATTGATGGCAAAGATTAGAATCATCTACGCTATGCCGACAATATCGTTTTGATCGTAAAAAATGAAAAAGAAATTACAACAATGCTGGAACAACTGAATGAACAATCAGGGAAGATAGGTCTCCGTATGAATGCACAGAAAACAAAAATTATGTTTACTGGTTCTGAACTTGATGAACTTGAACTGAACTTGAAAAAGAAGAATAAGTTTGGGACGGGTGACATTTGGAAAACTTTCGTTTGTGTTGATGGCAAAAAAAGTTGCCAAAAAAACTTAAGCCAAAAATATATGACTCCTGCATACTAAAAGTTCTAACCTATGGCGTGGAGACTATGACACAAAAGATAGCAAAACAGAAATGAAGCTGAACTGGACATGTTGTGAGAGTGGAAGACGACAGATAGTTGACCAGAACCATAAACTGGAGACCGAAATGCAGTAAGAGGAGTGTCGGACGACTGTCCAAGAAATGGGCAGATGACACAAGGGAGGTAGCTGGAAGACGATGGATGCGAACGGTGCGTAACCGCGAAGCTTTGTCCATTATTGGAATGAATGATTTGGAAGAAGAAGAAGATTGATTGAGAACACAAGAGAACTGATGGGTGACTGTCAATATGGATTAGTTGGGGAAAGATCCACGGTGGATGCAATATATGAAAAATTGAATGAACAAGTGAAAAAAATATATCCAAGATTATGAGATATAGAGTGGATAGAGAAGAATGAGTTGGAAATGAGGGAAAACTGAATAAAAAAGATATGACACTCTAACTGTATTGTAAAATTAATGGAAACGGGGGGAGGGGGGACTAATCCACCCTAAAAATGGGTTTGTAAATCTTGCATGCTGTAGAATGTATTAGCTTGAATAATAATATTTAGTATATCATATTTTTGTACATGAAAACTTTGGTTTATATCGTCCCCTTAATACTATAACTAGGTAACTCGAATTTTGGCTATTTTGTGTTAGCTATATGTAACCACCTAATTTTACCCACTTTATTTAGTGCTACAACTAAAAATGTTCTATTATGTTTCTAAATATCAAATATCCACTTGCTAAAAGTAGATAAGTCCCAGATCCCTTCAATGCTGTTATGCTATAAGTGCATAATTTGAGATACCTAGTTGTGCAAATTCCGAACGTTACGTATAACAACGTATAGTACGTCCGCGACCTTCGCAAGACAGTTGAGATATCTATTTGTGCAATTGTGAAGTTTTATAGTTTTATTCTTTATAATAATTATGTATTTTCTCGATCTTATTTTGTATTATGTAGTATTACTATTTATCAGTCGTTATGAATAAAACTTATTTTGAAATATACAAAGTTAAAATAAAATAAAAGAACTAGATAAGTCTGACTTTTCACATTTTTATTAGTGCTATAGCTATATGTAGATATTGCTATGTCTCGTAGCCTTTAATCACCCTTACGTTTGTACAATAAATATTAATGTTCCCCCTATTTTATTAAATAAATTATGCTTTTTGATAAATTTTACCCTTACCTGGATGCTTAACAATGATAACTTTTGTAAATAAATTTTGGTAGGTCACCACGGCTAGCTCTTAAATTTATATAGAAATTCTTTTATTATTAATAAATTTTCTTGATTGCATTATCCAATCTCAACAATAAACAAGATTCACAGTTTAACAATATTTATTTAATTGATTTAAAATTGAAAATAATTTATCATGGCAATCTGATATTTTTTTATGAAATTTTTATAAATTTTTATAAATGTTGTCATGGAAACAATTAAAATGTACGCACACGCCTTATAACTGTTGTACAAAATTTATCATTATAAATTAGATTGATGCAATTTAATGTTTATAAATATTAAGATTTCTGACCTTTATTTTTATCCAAAAATACTGCACTGTATAATTAAAATTTTAACCTCATTTATTTTCTCCCGTGTAATTCGACTGCTGGTCGTCCACCCACAACTTCTCTACAAACTATCGTTATAATTTTTACCATTTACCATTTTAAAATCCAATTACATCCACCACCATAAATTTCATAATTTTTTTATATAAATTGGTGAGTAACTTAATCAATTTTTATACCATCACATAATATAACCTCTTTTAAGGTTCATTCACCTTCACTTCCCTATTTCGGGTTATTTTATTACATTTTATTAAAAAAAACTCTGGATCACTAAAATTACGTGGACATCTTTGTGAAATTAATACCGTAACTAAGGCAAACAAACACGTTACCAAGGATAAAATTTTGTTGCAAAATCCAAGGCCTGTCTGTTTTTATTGTTTTAAAGTTTTTATTGGTAGGTAAATTAATCAATAATTTTGTCACTTGATTTTTATTCAAATAATTGTCTTTTAGGAACGATCCGCAAATTTGAATACGATGCACTATTATTGTTTATTTGGAAGTGAATATTCGTTCGTTCAGTTTGTTACATCAATCCATTACAGAAATGTCATCGATAAACCTTTTTTTATAAGTTCGCATAACACACTAATTACAAATTAACCTAATTTTAGAACAATTTCTTAACTAATAAAATTTTTCACTAACAACTTATGACTAACAATTATTTTACATGATATATTTTTAATTTCATAAACGAATTACTCGTTTTATCATTTGCCATGATTTTTGTTCATAATTGCACGTTTATTTAAATTTCTATTACCAAACTTATTCATCTCTTAACTTGCCAATGCAGCCAAGAAAATAACATTACAATATCTTACTTCTAATTAAAAATTTCCTAAAATATAAAACATTAGACTGTGAGGGTATTAAATACATTTAACTTACATAAGTAGCTAAAGTTTTAAACGTTAAAACAAAAATAATTTTGAAGTTTAATACTTTTTTTTGCTATTGTAAACTTTAAACTCAATTTACTCAATATCAGTAATTTCAAGTTACCTAGTTATAGTATTAAGGGGACGATATTATTTTCTTAATTTGATATCCTGTTATTATTTACAGTTGAGGACAGACTTAAAATTTCTATCATTTACTCATTTATTTTATTATCAAAAAAATCAGTGATTGGTTTACAATAGACTAATTAACGAACCTTGATTGCTTAATTGGTAATTAAAGTATTTATCAGTCGTATTGTTCGCTTAACGAACGTCATTGGCTTTTTTACTATATCATCTATGATATCCGTTGAGGTGTTTTCACATACATAGGGGCCCTACTGTTTAATGCGGGCTCCGAGAAATTAAGGAATAAATTATTAACACAAAAATCTTATGTTAAGGAAAGAACTGCTACAATGCAGGAGGAACTGAAATCCGGGAAGTGCTAAACAAGAATTACTCAATACAGCACGCACATGTTAATGAGTGATTAGTAAAGTTAATTACGTAATTAGTGAACAATACCTATTTACCACAAGCCGTAAAATATAAATTGATGGGTCGCTTAGATCTACGTACATTAACAGCAATGCACATTGATAATAATATATTATGTAGAAAGGATAGACTAGATATACTTTCAATTAATCAACAGCCGCCAAAAAATTATTACTACAGCTACTACAGTTACTCACAAAAGGATTCGCACCCTATAATAAATTTCAATAAATCGTTTGTATCTTAATTATTTATTAAAAAAAATAATTTTTTAAAATTATATTTAACAAAGTGATTCTTGTAATTAGTACAATTTAAAAAAAAAATCATAAAATTTGCATGGTAACAGAAATAATTAACCTTAAACCAATTAATACGCTAATTTCACGTTACAAAAGGATTCGCACGTATTATAAAAATTATTAAAAAATACAATATTTTACAAAATTTAAAAATAATTTAATATTTTGTTGGATACCCGTTTTGATTCAAAACATGCTCCAATCGTTTGGGCATGTTGCAAATAATTTTTTTTAAATAATCGACGCTTATTAAGTCCCATTCTTCTTGTAGTCTTTTTTTAACTCTTCTTTAGTATGTATCGGAGTTTCCCGAATTTTACGATCTAGATGCTCCCATAGATTTTCTATGGGATTCAAGTCTGGTGATTGGGGAGGGGGTTGTAATACTTTTGGGCACTTGTATAACAGATATTCTTGCACTACACGTGATTTATGTTTAGGGTCGTTATCTTGGTAAAATTTAAAAGTATCGACGATCCCCATTTTAGAGGCACTTTGCAGTAAGTTAGATTTTAAAATGTCTAAATATTTATACTTATTTATTATTTCTTCAATAAACACTAGTGTACCTACCCCTTTAGTTGAAATAGAAGCCCAAACAATTACACTTCCGAATCCGTGTTTTGCAGTACCTTGTAAATTTTTCGGTTGCAGCTCCATATTTGGTTTCCTCCATACCATGGTGCGTCCATCGGAGCCAAAAATATTGTATTTGCTCTCATCCGCAAAAATTACATCATCCCACCACGTTACATCTTTACATTTAAATTCTTTAGCGAAATTAATACGTTTCTTCCTGTTGATTTCACTAATATACGGCTTTTTTCTAGCTATGCGACCGTGATAATTATTTTCTTGTAGTACCCGTCGAATTGTTTGTGGATTAACTTTCTTTCCCATTTCTTGTAACACTTCAGTGGTTATTTTCGGGGCACTCAGTCGAGGGTTTTTCTGTATTTTTCGGACAATTTGCATTCGTTCTCTTTCTGTAAATTTTCGTGGGCGGCCTGTTATTGGTTTGTTTTCGATCCTATCTTCACGTTTATAGCGTTTTATTATGTCTGCTACTGTGCTTTTGCTTAAATTTAAGATATTTCCTATTTGGCTGTATGATTTTCCCTTTTCATAATTATAAATTACCAGTTGTCTGATATCAAAACTAGTAGTTTTACCTTTACGCCCCATTTTAGTAAAAATTATAAATTTTTATGTACATAAACTGTTACACGTTACTTAATAACTGCAGTATGAATCATATTGCTTGCAAACAATGCACATAATCTATATTACAATTCTTAGAAAATGAATGCAATCCTGCAACTTTGTTAAAGGTGTGAATCCTTTTGTAACATGAAATTTGCGTATTAATTGTTTTAATGTTCATTATTTCTGTTACCATGCAAATTTTATGATTTTTTTTTTAAATTGTACTAATTACAAGAATCACTTTGTTAAATATAATTTTAAAAAATTATTTTTTTTAATAAATAATTAAGATACAAACGATTTATTGAAATTTATTATAGGGTGCGAATCCTTTTGTGAGTAACTGTAGGTAGTGTGTGCAATATGAAAATAGCGAAAAATATACTTATTTTTAAATTATTTTTCTTGTGAAAACAATAACAAAATTTTGTTTGAACAATTTTTTATCATCACTAAAAACAACGGTTTTTTGTACTGGGAAATCCTTAACATAATAATTATATTTCTAACAAAAACGATTGACACGCGTTTTGTTTGATATATTAAGTTCTATTACGATATTGACCTTTGGCTTTTTGCCATTTTAAAGACGTTAGGTTAATCATTATTTGTTTTTATCAAATTTGTAAAGTGTGTTTATAATTATATATATATATATTTATATCTCTGGCATATAAATAAAGGAGGGAAAGAAACGGGTGACATGGTGTTCAAAAGTGTTACATACATTGTAAAAAACAATTCAAGTTGAAATATGGATTATGATTACCGTACCTTTATTATGTTCCATGTTAAAAAAAACTTGTTAGCATTTCAAAGAAGAACTAAATATGTAGCCGATTTTAGGCACCTCCCAGCTCGGCTATATCGACATAACTCAATTATTATTCTAACATACTTTTTTGATAATTGAAATTATTGTTTTATTGCTTGTTTGATTTAATAGATTTGACTTTCAGCAGTTTTATGTTGTTAGAAGAACATTTTTATTGTTATTATTGTTATTGAAAGGTACGGATTTGGCAACACTTGAACATTATTAAATGATTTACTAACAATCAAGGAAGGTTAATTTATAGCTGGTAATAATTTGAGTGTCATTTAGTTGTATTAGATTGACTTTCTACAGATCTAGTTAAAATTTGAGATAAATTTAACGTCATGCCAGGTGATAGTAGGTATTAACTGTTTCTATTATACAAATTTTGTTCCTTTCCTTGTCAGGTAACTAATAAGTGTGACAAATTATAAATCAATTGTGAGAATTTTGATTAGGTGCATAAATTCTTATCGGAAAACGTGTATCGGTTATAACTCGATAGAAAAGAACCATACACACAATTGAACAACCTTTAAGGAACAGCATAAATCAGTTAAAATCAATTGAGCAATAATAGAGTTGTCAGTTGTCAAGTCATTTCATTGCACACTTAGATACTTTATAAGCGATTTACCGAGATAATAACATTTCCGTACAGTTAAATAATTACTCCACATTAAATATTTTGATAATTGCCCCTGCAGTTTGGTGATTCAGAAATATGTAACAAATATCGTTATAAAAACTGATAGTTAATTAAAAATTTCAATTAATCTTTTCTATCTACTGTCAAAATCTTTAGATAATAAAAATAAAATAAAAATTTCTTAACTTGAGCGCACCAATATTTACAGTTAGACGCCTTTGTTTTAAAAATATCGTGATCATGACTTCTTGTTTAATACAAAAAGTAAGTACAATATACGCTTTTTGGAAATACAAAAAAAGTTAACGTTCTATATAACCAACATATAATTAAGGTTTTCTCTTTATTAAATTGGCAGTTGTCTTATCTTGGATCGTTGAGTAAAGTTTATACAAAATTCACAACTACTCTTGCAAAGCAATATGCTATCAATTAGTTTTCTTATATGCATGCATGAAAAAGTAATTTTAAACATAGCCAACTTGATTTATAAAGATATTACTCCTCACCATTTCAATTCATTATGCTCGCTAGTAATACTGACTCTGGCTATTAATTTTATTAAAGATGCATCACTTACATAATATTAATACTTACTCGTAATTTATGAAGATTAATTTTAGCACAAATTGTTGATTTAAGTACAGAAACATCCATTTTATCATACAATTACGTAAGAATATTTAATAAACAATTTACTGAAAGGAAAGTCAAATTTGACGCTGCAACGTTAATTTAAATTTACAAAAGTAGCTTAACTGAAGTGTTAAAATTAATTAAATTTAACTGTAAGTTCAAATGCATAAATTTTATCCAAAACGCAATTAGTGACATTCCATACTATCATAACTGAAATTATATACCTAATAATAATAAATATAATTTTTATATCTCTATAATATTTAATATTAAAATTATGACGAATGAAAATTTTTTCTGAAAACTGAAAATTAAAAAATTTAGTGAAGCATTGTAAGAATTTTAATAATAATTAAAATAACTGTGGTTATTAGTTTAGTTCACCTTCTATGTATATTAATAGTATTAAAAACTTGTTGAGTAAAAGGACCAATGAAAGACTGTATATTTATTTTCCAACGTTTCGGACGTTATTCGCTCATTTTCAAAGCTAAAATAGTAACAAAGTTTAACGAAAAATTATAGGAAAAATGGAAAAATTAAAAATAAAAATGATTGAAAAGTTGAAAAAGATATTAATAAACTATATTAAAATATATATCAACCTAATGAGAAAGGAGTGCTTGAAGTTCAGAAAGTAATTTTCAGCCGATGACTACCATACCACAAAGAGGGACAACTGATGGAATGAAAACAGAATAAATTAAAATCGTAACTTTTGGAAAATTACAAAAAACCTTACCGGTTAATCGATTACATTTGCAATTTTCTGTTTTGCTGTTTTTTGCAATTATTGTACAGTTTTTCGTTTCTTTTAGAATTTGTGTAATTTTTTTAAACGTTCCAATTTTAATTTAATTTTAATTTATATTATTTTCAGTACCAGTTTTCTCTTTAGGTGGCCCGATCGTCAACTGAAAAGGATTTGCTGAACTTGAAGCATTTCCTTCGCATTAGGTTGGTATATATTTTAATTAATATATTTTAATAATCTTTCTATAATTTGTATTTGTAATTTTTCCATTTTTGTGTGTAATTTATTACTATACGTTTTCACTATTTTAATGTTATAAATGGACGAACAAAGTCAGAAACGTTGGAAAATAATCCATACAGTCATTTATCGGCCCCTTTACTTAAACAATTTTTTAATAAAATTAAACCAACATTTTAAAATAATAAATAGCAGATTAAAGCGAAAAATAAAATACAAAATATGAGATATTACGAATGTTCTCTTGATGAATAGGTGAGTGGGCGTTATGGATCTAGTCATTATTTGAATCACTAATTTCAGAAAGAGGATTGTCACATTTCTAGAAAAAATGCTGAAGAAATTAAAAAAATTTTTAATTTCTTAAAACCTCACTCCTTTTAGTCAAAATTTCGGCAGCAAGCCTTAGGATATCTACTATGAATTAGTGTATAATATATTTGATTTTCGTTTTCTCAGTTAGCTCAGCTGTCAAATTTGACAGGTCGCCATGTTTCTGCAAGAAAATAAAAACGCGAAAAGGAAAATGTGTCAAAAAGTGTTATATTTTAAAGAATTTTATTAACAATTAATACAGAAACATTTATTCGTCGCCACCTTCTTTGTCCTTAGTTGGCCCCGCTGTAACCTCTTGGCAATAAATCATATTGTGTTCGGTCATCTTCCTTTTGTTAATTGGCAGCTTTTCTGTATAAGCTTTCTCCGTGGGGAGATGTAAATTTTGTTGAGTATTTCGCAATCCGAATGTCTCTGTGTCTAACCTTTATAAATTCCATGCAGACTACCTCTTGTGAGGCAGAAATCTTTACGTGATGGTACATTGGGATAGAAAGCTATTTTCTTTCACGGCTTGGCACATTTTTCCCATAGGATTAATTGTTCAGGCAAGTCTTCTTCTACAATTGAGACCACCAGCTTTTATAATCATAAACCATATGTCTTCGAATTTTTGGACGGTTTGGACATTAACAGAAACCAATTTACTTATTTAATATGAATAAAATAATACTATTATACATAACCTATTGTTCTAATATTATGTAGATAGTCAGGTGATTTGTTATACGTTTGCTGCAGATAGGCAATATGCCCTGGACTTGTCCCGTTTTTATAATAAGCTATTTCTCTATCAACTTATCAACTCACAACGTCAAGAGGAATACTAGAAAATGTCTCAATTTTGCAGAAATTTTTGTGTTTAGACGTCTAGAGCAAGAAAATGTTAAAAAGTCAAATTCGCAAAAAATTTGGTTCTGCAGCCCAAAGGCCGCACTAATTAGAGTCTACAGAAATACGGATACATTAGCGATGTTACATATTGATAAGGTATAGTCAATCTATAACATAAATGAGGGTAACATCCAATTGCGAGAAAATCGCATTCTTAAATTTTCATATTTTTTTGCTGATTTAATTAAAATTATTAGTAATTTGGTTGTTGTTGTTTATTGTTTTCTTGCAATTTTCGTTTCTTTAAGTTTACGTGTTTTAATATTTATTCCTTGTGTTCTTTATAACACATCATCTGCATCCGCAATTATATGCACGAAACAACCTTCATTGAATTGACCGTGCTATTTTATGTTTAATTTAATTTTTAAATTAATGTATATTATTAGAATTTTCAATTTTATCCCATCTGCTTTGAAAACTTAATCAATTAAACTATCCTCTCATGCTATCTCATTTACCAATCTTCAAATTTCCTTTTTTCCTACATTTTACTTTAAATTTTCGGATTTCCTCAATTTTCCCAACAATTAAATTATTTAGCTCCAATTCTATACTTTGCTATGACCCCTCACCTTAATGAGATGAGTAAAGCTTATTGTGAAATGAGACCCTTACCTGGATACTTATCCCACAATGATAACTTACGTGTGGTTAAATTTACTATTTTACCTCAGCTAGCTCAAAAGATATGAAAGAAATTCTTTTATTGTATGTAAAATTTACTTTACTGCATTTGCTCATCTTTAGAATTAACAAGATTCATTTTTTTACACTTTTTATAAACTTGATTTAAATTCAAATAAAATATGATCATGGCAATTTGATTTTAATAAAATTAATAAATTTGAACAAATTGTCGTCATGGAGACAAAAGAAAACTTTAACATGTGCTTTAAAGCTAAATGTAACAAATTTCTTAATTCTAAATAATAAATCTAAATAAATGTTTGTAGAATAAAAAAAGATCTTCTGATATTTAATGTTTTAAATTTCCCGCACTTGGATATTAAATAAAGCTTACCCCACTTTTTAATTGCGTCATCATTCGTTCTTACGCGTGGTTGTACCGGCCGTTCACCTACAACTTGCTGCAGTTCACCTTTCTGTGGTCATCTAAATAAATTTCATAAATCATCCAACTATTTCTTCAGCCATTAATACCATTTTTTTGTATTTTCGTAAGTGTATTAATATTTTTTAACATTTTCGATATCATTTTACCTTTTCCAGCATAAATCATCTTTACTTAACCTTACTTTGGTTTTAAAAACACATTTGTTTACAAATTTTCTGGAACAACGCCAATTTTACGTACATTCACCTTGGTTAATTTTATCGTTGTTAAGGTAAACAAACTCGTCACCAAGGATATAAATTTTCGTTGATTTCGACGTCTGTCTGTTTTTGATGCAACTAATTTTTCATTGGCCGGTAACTTTAATAAATTTTGCCACATTTAAACTTCATTTAAATAATGTTTTTTTTAGGAAAATTGTAAATTGGAGACACGATGCACTTTTAAAGTTTAAATTGAAGCGAATAATCGTCCTTTTAACTCATCACACCAAGCTATTACAACCAATGTCATCAAGAAAACCTTTTTTAGTGCGCTTAACCCAACTAATCCTAAATTAACCTAGTTTTTAATCACAATATTTACTAATATAATTATAACTAACAAATAACACATAATTTTGATGATATAAATTTTATAATTTTTATATAACGATTCAATCGTTATATCGCCTTGCCATGATCTCTCGATAATTCAACTTTTTTTTAACATTTTACTTAAAACTTGTTCACTCTTTGATTTGCCAATACAGCAGAGCAAAGAACATCGCAGTACTTATTTTCTCTTAATCTAATTAATTAAACTTTCACGTCAAATGCAAGTTTTATTTTATTTTTGTCTATTACCTTTTATAACCAGAAATTTGCAACTGCTGACTGAACGAGATTTTTGGTAACAAAACATTCACGCTAATTCTCACAAAATAGTCGAGTTCCCAAATGAAACCACAATACTAAATATAAAAACTTTTCCAAATGATATCAGTCATTATTTTTGAAGCCAATAATAAAATATTAAATAGCTAATTATTTGGCGTTACAAACATCCTGATAAATTTAGGCTAATATATTGAACTGTCTTCAACAAAATTTCTCAATTTAGCAAAATTTTTTCTATAAAATAAATTCAAAATTTAATAAAATAATTTTTTCTAATGTCAATATTATAATTTCGTTGTACACAAAAATCTTTATTGGTCAACATTTAAACAAAAATAATTCTTCAAATTTATTCAATTTACAAGTCTGGAGTATGTTCCAAAAGGACTAGATTTGTTTTTATTAAAACAAATCAAAAATATTATTTGTATTTAAAAATTTTAAATTTAAATTATGTGCTTAAAGTCATGCGTGTAATTTAAAAAAACACAAGTGCGCGAACTGACACAGATTTGGAACATTTCGTGGACGTCCATGTATGGACACATTTTAAAATTGCAAGCCAAGATCCACAAAATCAACCAACCAGAAGAGCTGAATCGCAAATTGCACACGCGTGGTGAAGAATTTTCGGCAACGATAGAGAACATGGACGTATTCGTTCTGGGATGAAGAATCAATCAAGCGGTGATTTTTCAATCAATAAGTGGAATTTTAAAAGCGGATTTCTAAGTGGAATTAAAAGTGGATATTCAAAGATATCCAAAGAAAAGTTACAAAGTGGATCCTTAAATGGTTTTTAGAAGTGGAAACTTAAGAAAATTACAATTAAGAGGAATAAAAAGCGGTCAATGTTAATGAAAATTGATGGTTGCAAAATTAACCACGAATTATTTGCAAAATTCAGCAATTCTGTATTTGGCTTATAAAAAATTGGTATGGAAAATATTGGAAATCAACCTACATAAGAAGTTTATGTTAATCGAGTATTATAACCAAAATTTAAAAGAAAAGACAAGGTATTTAGAATTTTTTGAAACATTTAAACCAGTGAAATTTATTACTTTAAAAACATTATACAATCACATGTGTGTTTGTACACTGAATGACTTTTTATCTCTGAACAATTTATGTTATAGAGGCGCACTTAATTTCTTTATGTGTGAAAACAATAATAATTTACTAACCCATATTTTGTATTGTAAAAAAAATTTTATTAAACAAAAAAATTAATAAAATTGAAGGATTGAATTATTTCAAAAAAAAAAAAAGTTATCACATATGAGAAAAAACAGAATTTTGAGTGTAACGAGAAAATAAAAGTTAAAAAATTAATTTTTCATAAAAAAATATCTGTCGTGGATTCGAATTTAGCTAACGGAACACCACAGCATATTTTGAATAATGATTATAATATTTTCTATTTTCGAAATTACAATAAAACACTGTTTCGTTTAATAAATTCCTAGTGGAATCATTGCACAATTAAAGCCTTTTTGGCTTTCGACAATCTACAACATCATATCGATATTTTGTCAAAAGTGAACAATAGGGGTATAAACTACAAGTATTTTGCTGTGTAATGGAAACCCTAATTTCAAATCCGGCGCATGAAGGACTTAATTACGAAGGTCTCGGTGAGCGTTAAAGGTTGAACCTTAATCATAACCCTATCCAGGTTAGGGCCAAAGCAACTTAATCGTTTGCGAGGAAATTTAACAATTTCCACAATCAAAGGTTTTCCTTCTGCGATCTAATACGATCGAAACATGTATATCGTTGAATGCTCTGGTTGTTGGGGGGGATCCCTTGTCCCCACGCAGGGATATAAATAATTAGAAAGGCAGAAAAACTTTACTACTAAATTTCTCTATTAGAAAATTTTTTTAAAATTTTATTTGTCTTTCTGTTAAAAGGTTAGTATTTGAATTGTGTCGTAACACCCATTGGTCATACACTACTATCCCACTGATAATGATGTCGTAATAAATTATGACTTATATCTATAACATGAAGTGTCATGCAAAAATTATTTTTTTTAAATAACTTCAAACTAAAATGCTGGATTAACGAAGCACATTTCGTTATAAGTAAATTATATCGTTCAATAGTACAGCAATCTATGGTTAAGCTCTGTCCCTACATTTGGAAGACACCCTACATGCTTTATTCATAGACTTACTCATATATTACCTAAAAAAAAAATTGTATTAAGGGGTGTTTACATCATAAAATTTTGTTTAAAATTTTGCTTAAAATTTTTATAAGACAAAAATTTCACTGGTTACACCTTAAAATTTTCGTTAAAATAACTTTTAAGATAAATTTTAACGAATTTTAAGGAATAGGACAGCACCTATTTCCTTAAAATTTTACGTAAAATATAGTGAGTTTTATGGTGTGTTTGGTGATATCAGATTGTATCCGTTGGTAGTAGGTACATTGTTATTATTATGATATTAAGTAACTAACCTATTTTGAAAAGATGGATAGTCTTCAACTGCTAACTCATTGAAAACTAAATTCGACAAACCTCGACAACAATCACGTCTTTGAAGCCACTTTCGGGCCCAAATTTTTCTAATTCTTTGTTTTCTAATGAACCTTTTTTTTCTATATAGATTTAACAACAATACAGTTGTTAAAATTGCACAACTTATCACTTGATGTTTTTGCATCGGGTAAATATTTCCATAAAATAATTTTAAGGTTAATTTTCAGGTGTAAACACAAATCTGCAAATCTACAAATGTTAAGAAATTTTAAAGAAATTTTAACAAAAATTTTAAGCAAAATTTTAAACAAAATTTTATAATGTAAACAGGCCTTTAGAAATACTCTTTTAATCTATAAAAATAATTTTTCATCTATGGAATTAATTTTTTATGAGTACCTAGTCCATTTTCTAAACCCACTGTAAGTTGATAAAACAAATTTATAAAAAAGCGATAAAACGGCCCATTTTACAGTCTATAATTCAGATATTTGGTTTTTAGTAGTTTCATAGAATTTAATTTAGTAAAAAAGAAAAAGCAAGCTAAAAATGAAATTATTTTTCTCAATATACTAAGTAATGATGAAGTTTGAATTTAACCGAAAATTTTATACTTTTCTGTGTTAGGAGAATTTAATCAAATAGCAAAGTTTTATTATTTAAAAAACAGAACATTGCGATTTTTAAACTGTCGTGTACTAGATTTTCACAATTTCGTCATTTTGCGGTTCTATATTTTCTCACTTTTCTTTCTCTGGTGTACATAAAAAAGGTTAGTTCTTCTATACAGCCTTCGCCCTATAATATTGCTTTAATAAATTTTCAATGTTTTTGATTCTCCTTTCTTTTATTTGATTTTAACTTCTATATTGTATGTAAGAAGATAAATTAAAATTATTGAGGGATAAGGAAGGGTCACGGTGCCTACGGTTGGTTCTATAATATAGTTTCCTTTAATGGCATTGGTTTTTGCATTGTACTGAAGTTTTAAATTAAGCTGTAATAATCATAAGATTTTGAAACTATCGTAAGTTTGAATTTTAAAATGCATTTTAAAGCATTGATAGCGGAATTTGTTGATCAGATCGAACCAGCTGGAAATATAGTAGTATATGCAACCAATAAAAAAATATTGTAGTGGGTTTTGAAAATAGGCGACTCAATTAAAATTAATATTATTTTACAGAAGAAGACACACAGACATAAGAGAAAAACTCAACATCTTGCTGTGATTTAAAATGACCCCACACAATACAAATGGTTGTAAAACTGAATTAATCATTATATTTAGGAAAATTAAGCTAATTTTAAGCATTAGATTGAACAGATAAACACATCCAACTCTATTTCAGATATTGTAGAACTAATAAGATCTTTAAAGATGAGAAAGCTATATCAAAACCTGCTAAATACATTCAATTTGAAGGTGAACAAGTCAAAATATTCTAATAAGATGCTTTATCTTAGAAATGATGAAATTTATTACAATTTGTTATCTGAAAAACATAACCTTTACGTTTATAAACTTTGAATTGATAAATCTCTGTGAATAACTTGTTATATGAAAATCTGTTTATAACCAAAATTCTATTATATCTAATTGTATGTGATAACCATAAATTCATCTCCAAAAATTGTAAAAAGGTACATAAGGGTGAAAATCCATTAAAGGTTGATAAGTGAAACGTGATAATGAAAATAGTCAAATGTACTACTTGAAAGGGCTGCCAGATCGACTACTGTGATGGAAAACAACTGGAAAGCATCGAATAAGTAATCTCTTCAATAATGGAACCAACTCTGGAAGTTACATGAAATTTCATTAAAATAAAAATCGAAACGGGGAATAAATTTGACTCACAAATTGTTGAAGTCAGCTCAAATTGGTATTTTGCGCAAGCAAAAGTTAGTTGAATTTTGATATTTGAACTCGATGGTCGTATTACAACGTGATCCAAAAATTCATCAATTTGGTCGATAAAAATCCAAGATGGCAAACTTAGTTGCGTCTCCTAGAAATGAAAAGTATTGATAATCAACTCAACTCTCAAATATCCGAGGATTATATAATTAAAAATTACTTACCGGCATACAATTTAGTAAAATAACACAATTAGAAAGTTAAATTTGGATAATTTCTATAACAACAAGTCAATCCAAGGAAGAGAAGATCCAGCGCGTCGTATCAACTAAAACATCTGACGTGGAAGTGTCTCATAGTGCGCTTGTGTTTATCAAGATAGTGTTTTTCTACGCAGACTTATATAAAAGTCCGGATTATAAATTCGAAAGTTATTATTTTTATTAACTTTACGCCTTCAGCATTTTACGTACAGGATGCTGGGAAAAGACTGTAAAAAGTTAATTTTCGGCTACCCTATTTGATATAAATATTTCATAACAAAACATTATTTTCTTTTATTTTACGTTTTACCAAAAGCAACCATATTATTATAAAAACATTTAACCCGTTTGGATAACGGAAAGACTTAAATTTATTTAAGCATTTAGAAGAAGCAGAAGAAAGAAAAGGATTTTCATTCTACATTTTTGATTATTGTAAAACATTCTGGTGATGGATATGATATCTCCATAAATTTGTTAAATTGATTATTTGCGCTTTGCGATATTATTAAATATAAATATCATTTATAAATTAATGCAATCTTTTATTCTTATTATCAAACATTTACAGGTCAGTATTCTAAATTTTAAAGATCATTCAAATAAAGAAGTGGATCATTTATCTGGTGAAAACAATTAAGCAATTTTATTCAAAGTCATTAAATATTTTTCTATCATTTTAAAACAAAACTTTTCAACTTAATAATAGCAACCACCCCTAATTTATCTTAATACCTGCAATACTCTGAGAGAGCCTTAGACTGAGCTAAACAAAAGGGACAAGTTGGTGAACTCTCTAATTAAATTTTAGCACGCGAATTGAACATTTACATTTTTTATATTTTTCATTCATTTGAATGTGGCGCCCAACTTAAAAAGCCGTGTCTAATTTTAATATAAGGGAGATCACAGCAATCTGTAATTTAAATGAAAAAATTAAAGAATACAGAATATCATGGAAAAATAATCTTGATAGAATGAATCAAACCCGACTGCGAAAAATACATTCCAATATCAGCCTAGAGGAAGAAAATGTGTTGGCCGCACCAGGAAGAGGTGGCAAGATCAGTTAAGGTAAGCGTTCATTATTTGTCGGCATTGGACGCATCGGAATAAAATATTCTTTACATTGTTTTTAATGAACCATCGTTCATTATATCGCATCGTAAGCATCGCATCTCGGTAAATCCGATCAGTATTCTTTGGAAGGCAACTTTTCCGATGAGTGCGATGCGTTCGGATGGTGTCATCGACAAATCCGAGAAATGAACGATAGTAATCGCAACGGCTCGACTGCAGTGTTTGCATTTCTCACAGTATTTGTTGCAAACATGGACGATGGTATGTTAATTTCGTTAGTGCAAAATTATGAAGAACTGTATAATTTAGGGCATGCAGATTATTCGAACCAACAACGCCGAGATAATATTTGGGAGGAAATTTCTTCTTTTTCTTCTTTTCTTCCTCCATTAGGTAACAAACAGCTGATTATTACTGTTTCACTTTCACTGTCACTCATATTTTGAATTTATTTTGAATTTTTGTAACAAATATCAAACACGGTTGTTAGTTCTAGTACGTGCAGAATACGCCGTTTCATACGATCCGAACAAGTGAACGAACTCGACGAAAAAGATACGATTCGTCCGATGCGTCCGATGCGTACGATGCCGATAAATGAACGCTTACCTTTAGAGTGACGTAACGTACCACTAGTATACGATGATGATGCTATTATACATTTTAATAAATTTTATAAATCAAAATAAAAATAGTGTTATCTAATAGATTCATCGTTCAATCATTGCACAACCATTGCACAAAAAGATAAGTAGAACAACTGGAAGCCTACAAATAGGATAATATTTCCTTGAAGAAGTAAATGATCTGCCAAGAAATGGCAGAGAAGATGAAATAAAGGAAAAATTAAAAGTAGGAAATAGAACCTTTTATGCAAATGAGAAAACACTGGAGATCAAAAGTATAAATAGAAAAATGAAATTTGGAACGCAGGTAATGTAGCTTAAGTGCTCTGTATGGCAGGCCTAGAAGAGAAACAACTAAAAGTATTTGAGGGAAAAGTAATTAGAACCATTATGGGACCTAATGACCATCGATGACACCGATCTACGATTAAGAAAGAAAAATTAGATAACGAAGATACTAGAAGGCGATCATATTGTTAGATTCACAATAGTCATGGGTCATACAAAGCGAAGAGAAAGAATGAAATAATGAGATAGGTAATGGAATGGAAGGGTACAGATCTCGTATAGTACAGATTGTATCAATGGATGAGTAATCCACCTCATAAAACAGGATTCCGAAGACCTCAAATTAAGGTGGTTATATTCCGACAGGAATGAACGCCGTCATTCTTTCAAGTAAGTTTTCATTAACTTGGTTAGTTTTTAAAAGAATTAACTTTATTATATTTTTAAAAAGTTACAAAATAAATTTATTAAATATTAATTTAATTTCCGTTTTAACAATTTATTAATTTTAAGTAATTAAATTTAAAAATAAAAAATTTATTTGCCAAGAAGCAAAAGCCAAATGATGATTTCGGGAACATCATGGAAAACTGTAGTATGGAAAATAAGAAATTGCCTCATAACATTTTAACGCAATGAACGGTGGGTGGAGGCTGTAGTTGCGGATGGAGAAGAACGACTACAGCGAAGTAATATATTTAAATATTGCTAAACTCTGAATTGATTGATATCCTTTAGTTACATTGATAATACAATGGAAGTAGGTACTTTTCCAATGAGGCCGTATAAAGGCTATCACTTCAACAGTCCTAAGAGTGTATTAAGAATTCACCTTCCGCATAAACTCTACACAGAGTTGTCCACAAACTTACCCGTTTGAAAGGGTACTTTTGAGAAGCAATTGAAACAAAATAAAAAAATTAACAAACAGGATTAATCGAAACGGTAAAAAGTACCTGCAATTTAAATTTAAATTTAAATGGAGTGAGATAATTGGATATTAATTTTAATAGTTCAAACTTAAGAGAGCATTGTCTGAGCATACCGAGTAGCTCATATTTCAAAATTACTAGGCAATTAATTTATTTATATAAACATGAAAAATAAAATTGATTACCCATTAAAACATTCTACAGAATAAATGACATGAAAACGAATTATTCAATATATTATCATTGGATATTGCTCTTAATAGTAAAACTGTACGTTAAATATAGTAAATAATCTAAGCGGAGGTTGCAAATATATAAATTTACGTTGACGTTAATTTATATGTACAATCGTGTATAAAAAAGGTGAAGAAGAAAGGGCGTAGTTAGCTTCTGTCGCCTCATTTATTCATATGACATGGTGTCAGGATACAAATATAGTGCAATGAATTAATTATTCTTTTTACACAATTGAAGGTGATTTTGAAATATGCAAGGTCTTTATTTATACGAGCATCAGGATACAATTTTATTTGTTCTTGTGTCAGTATACTTAATACCTGGTCGTAGAAAACACGACGTGTATGCAAATCATGAGCCGACAACGAAGAAACTGCTTTACATCAAGTGAAAATCGTCAATCAAATGGAACTCTTTCTATGTTGTAAATTATACAATCATGTTCATTTGTAAAAATAACCTTGAATTATAAATTAGTTAGTTGCCTTTTTAAATATCACATGCCATTATTGTTGAGATTTAATTATTGATTTACTAATTAGGTAAATGTGTAACTAATGCATTTCAAATCTAATTCTACAACAAACCGGTTAACTGTCAATTAATTATTTACACAGCTTAATTACAATTACATTTAGAGATTTTTAAATATAGGTACTTGAATATTTTAAAAATTTACCTGAATTACGCATATAAAATCATTCCCACGCTTTATGCAGTTGAAATAAGAAATTATTGCTAACACTTCTACAGCAGCTATGTCGTTGCTGCAAAGAATATATTGCAATAACATTAAATCACTTGACACTAGTACGAAAAAATATAAACTAAGAAATAAATCAATTTCCTTTACATAAAACTAACAAACAATAAACTTTTCTAAATAGGATGTTTAGTTTTATTATTTATTTTATTGTCTATTAGGATTTCAATTGTCTTCGAGACATTTAATTACAGTATTGTTTAATAAGGAGTCTTTTATTGGTCATTTTTTGTTATTTGTAGCAATAAACATTTTAATGTTTCGGACTAAGAAATTATTGCTAACACAATATTTGCAAGGTAAATGTTATAGAAATATCAAGAAGTGGTCGCGTCGGGGTAGTCGAAATCCGTGACCGCAAAAGCAAGTAATATGTTGAATTATTGGAATTTATTATATTATACGTACAATTTTAAATTAAGAAAATAAGATTCAAAAACAAGTTATTATAAACTGAAAGCTAACCTGTAATTTTAAAGGCATTCAAATCAACTGGATATAATATACAACTTTATATCGATATTTTAATCAGACTTCATTTCATGATATTGGAGTAATAAAATCGTGCTTATTTTAGTAAATTATATTGGTTTAAGCCGACACGAGATCATCAAGAATTGTTCTTGCTTAATAAGATGAATATTTTATGACTCTGGTGTACTTATTAATAATTTAATACTGATGAACTGATAAAGAAGTGGCTTAACTTCTTGATAGGTCCCGTTTCAATGTTCAAAGATAGTTGACAGGACTAGTCAAAATATTTACAAATTTCGGAATAAAGAAACAAAAAGTTGCCCTGATAGCAGAATATTTAATTTGGAATAAATTGACGCATTTTTAAATTATCGAACAAGTTGCTGTATAAACTAATGTAAGCAACAAAGGCGTTGCACGAGTCATTGTTAGAGAAAGTCATCGGGGGCGGATTGTCTATGTGGATAATATCAAAAATTTCGTATTGAAATTTTTGCAATAATTGCAAGTTAATTTTGCAATTTATTACACTGAATTATTTTGATTTGTCTACGATTACCAAGCAGCTATCAAATGGATGGTTTTTTTGGCCCTACCTTTTACTGAGTTCCAAGAGAGTTAAAAAATGACCTGGTACTAGATAATAAAACGAATACTTAAATACAATCCTATTTGCAGTTGTTGATCAGGTCATTATTAAAGAGAGCAAACAAAAGTTGTAAAGTGCAGTTGATAAATTAAATAGATTAAGTACCAGGTATAAATTAAAAATTTCAATTAAAATAACTAAGGCTATTTTTTGGGTGTAAACCTGTAAGAATCAATATTGCAATTTACAAACCATGTTAAAGCAAGTAGCATACTTGCAATATATTACAAAATAAAGATAAGAAAATGAAATCGGTAAATATCAAAGAATACATTCATATAGTTGTAATCTTCTAACTTGAAATTGCCATCTTAGGTGGGTGCGGACGACCGACTCGTTATGTTTACAGTTAAAATAATTATATTCGATTCCCAGTAGCTTTCAAATTATTTTTGCCGTGGTTAGAATTCCACGTTAAGCTACCATCTATTTAAGTATAACGTTAACCCATTACTTCTGACTTGTATTTAGGTCTTGGGTATTTCTGTGGGGAATAAATAAGGATAATATACTACCAATCTTCTCTTCTATGTCTGGTTTGGCCATGTAAGTGTTATCACAAACATAGGGGACCTACTATTGAATGTGGGTTTTGCCATTGCATTTTGAAGGGGTACAGTCAACTTGAAGTGTTTACTTCGCTCAGAGTCGAACACCGGATATTCCAGATTATCAGTCTACATATTTAACCGACTCCAACTAAGAATTGGAGAAACAATAATTAGAAACTGCAAAAAATCCTAAAAAGTGAATTTTTGAATGAATTTAAGATTTAAAAGAAATTTAAAAGATATATAAAATTGTTTGCAATTGAGTCTGATTATTATGGAACAAATTTTGTAAAAATTTAAACTGCCTGAAATTAAGAAAGAAAATTTATAAAAGTGATTTTGAAGTATACAATGTGAAGTATACTTTCTGCGTAATAATAACTCTTTGCTCATAACCGACTATATATATCTAAACAAGAACTGTCTTAAAAATTCGCCTACGGCGCTTTTTTATTTTCAATTACTTTTGTATATTAAATTAATTCTATTTAAATTTCTATAATAATTGTCAATGCGGTTATTTCCTGGGGCGGACCCCCATGATGACGACTTGAAAGCAATTAAATAATAATTTTTTAGGATTCTAAGAAAAATTTGTACTTAAAAAATTTAAGATATAAAATGTATTTACAATTTTAATACAAGAAATGTGCAACTTTTTAAATTTTGAAATTCACCTGGCTTACAACGCAAGCTTTTACAACAAAGTAGCTTCTTATTATAATCTCTTCTGCAGTCGGATAACGATTTTTAAAGCTACTTGTCATATAGCCAGTTTTAAAAGAAATTTTGGTTCGGCTTTGGAAGCCAAAGCAAACGCAGCGATAGCCACCATAAACACCTGGGCGGGCAGCCGCGGACTTACTTTGGTGCCGGAGAAATCCGAGGCAGTCGTAATCCGCGGCAGAAGAAAAGCCCCCACTATGAGGCTGCTTTTGGGTGGTTCCCCAATTGCAGTCAAAGACTTCGTCACCATACTGGGGGTAAAGATAGACAAGAACCTGAATTTTGCCGATCACATCCGTACGGCGTGCAACAAGGCGACGGCGATAGTTACTTCGTTCGCTAGACTAATGCCCAACATCGGTGGCCCAAAACCGACGAAGCGAAGGATGTTGGGCACCGTCGCACAGTCCGTGATGTTGTACGCCGCTCCCGTTTGGCAAGAGGCCGTCAACGTCCAGCGTAACCGTAAGAGGCTGCAAGCGGTCCAGCGCAAGATGGCACTTCGAGTAACTTGCGCTTACAGGACCGTGTCCGGCGAAGCCGTGCGAGTCTTGGCCTCCATGCCTCCCATAGAGCTTTTAGCTAGAGAGAGAGCAGACGTACGAGCGGGACCGGACCCCACCATTAAGCAGCGGACGCTCGACGATTGGCAAAGGAGCTGGTCCTCCGGCACGAATGCCGCTTGGACCAGAAAGCTCATTCCGGATCTTCGTCCTTGGGTAGCGAGAAAGCACGGAGAGGTAAACTTTCATATAACACAAGCTCTCACCGCCCACGGATGCTTCCAGGCATATCTCCACAGGTTCAGGCTGACCGAGTCACCTGCCTGTCGTTACTGCGGGGACGAAGATACGGCGGAACACACTCTTTTCGGATGCCTAAGATGGGAGAGGGAGAGAGTGATGATTTCGCTCCGGATGGGCGACACACTAAGCCCGGACAACATGATTGCTTTCATGCTGTCCGGCGAAGACGAATGGCTGGCTGTAGCGGTCTTCATCAGTCAAGTGATGAAGACCAAGGAGGGGGGCGGACGAGCTGAGCAAGCCGCAGCTCGAGTCCTCGCCCTACAGTTAAGTCAATGACAGCCTTTTTAAGTTCCCTTGAGAAGTTCCCGCGAGAAGATGCGCGAGAAGTTCCCAAGAGAATTCCCGAAGAATATCGTCATTGATCGGCGGGTCGGGTCGGGTCGAGTAGTGACGGTCGTTCGACGGGGTAGGTTAGTGTCGGTACGACGATAGCGCGTAGACCCTCTGTGGACACAAACTCTCGTGCTAATCCAGAGGGGGACGATCGCGAAAATAGTGCCGTCAAATATAAAGACGAGTGGACTGGCATTTTGCCAGCGACCACAAGTTTTTCAAGATGACCCGGTCGCATCGCGCTCTGTGATTTAATATGATTTGCAGGGTCGCTTGGGGGCTCGGAGTCTCCGGTATGGATGACGGTCGGCTCGGCCTTGACTTTGTCGCCGGAATTTCCGCCTATTAAGTTAATGACGAGTGGACTTTCACCTATACTGACGATTGCGGACCACTAGGTGACCCGGTGAGACGTGTTGGATCGCGGCGAGCGGTGTGTCCGGTTCAATTGGAAAAGTAGAATCAAGTGATAGTGCCTGATCTCCCGGACACAAACTTTCGTGCTAAACCGGGAGGTCATCGGGAGCCTGCATCATCGTTGCAGCATGGAAGATCGCAGACGACAGCGGAAGTAATGCCGAGAAGGTAAAGCCCGCTGTCGTCGGGGAGGGGGTTTTAGTCAGTTAGAATCTGACACTACCATCCCTGATGGGGTGGTGCCTATGAAGGTTTCCCCCTTCCCTGCAGAAAAAAAAAAAGAAAAAGAAATTTTGGTGGGAATTTTCTTAAATTTTGACAGTTTCTTGATTTTAAAATTAACTAGCCATAGAGTCTAAATAGGACTAAAATAATGTTGCAAGAAATGTATTGTAGTTAATTGACTATTTATGATGATGGCCATCTAGAAAACTTTATTAAGGAATTGCAAATTTATGAAACGATATTAATTAATTTTTTTCGCCACAAAATTCTTTATAAATAATTTCCAGATTTAAAGAATAGGGGAAGCAATTATTGATTTTCGTTGCTTTAAAAAAAATAAGGCAGGTTCCATGCATATCAGTATTTCGGTACATGGTTGAAATCGGCCAATATTTTATAAACGCACCAGGTTTTTGAGTTCCCATCATGATGTGAATTTTCAGTAAACGCACCACTTTGGGCCCTTATGATACGAATTTTTATAATGCCTCAAAATTATTGTTTTACATACAACTGCCCAAACCTATTGTTTTTTTTCCTGTTTCCCCTTTAGGCTATCCACCTAAAGGGGGAGTATATTTATGCAAGGTGATACATAAGATAACAATATAACATTATAAAAACTTAACAATTAATAAAAACAATAGAATGGTAGTGATGGGAATGGGAGTGATAAGAAATGTGGGTGAATTTAACAATATTTGATGATCAATTAAATTGATTATGATAAAATAAACTAAGGCGCTACCACGGCAGCGGCTGTAGGTGAATGAACGAATGAATAAAATGTGAACATAAATTGAAATATGAAATAAAGTTGAAGTTTAATAAATTTGGTGGTTGGTTGAGCATAAATCCATTTTAGGCAAACTAAGGGGGGGGGGGTGTTAAATTGTTTTAGGGTGTTTATGATTGATTTACAGAAAGTTATTGTTTGGTTATCATTGTGCCTTTGCTATGTCCATCAATATCCACGCTCGCTTTATTAAATTTATGCCAATTTTTTATTTAGTTTCGGCTTCAAATTAATTATTTTCTTCTTATGCCTAACATT
Organism: Podabrus alpinus; assembly: GCA_932274525.1. Lineage (NCBI taxonomy): Eukaryota > Metazoa > Arthropoda > Insecta > Coleoptera > Cantharidae > Podabrus > Podabrus alpinus. The sequence goes on from OW026451.1 coordinate 7,068,128, forward strand.
TCTCAATTATTACCTATTTTTTCCTTCCGATTTATCATTCAACAAATCACTTTCACAACACTAAATTATTCTTAATTCAAATTACTTTACATTGCCAACAGTTTAAAATTTTTATCAACAATTTCTCTCGCTTGTTTCATAGTTCGACTAATTACCATTATACCAATTCAAATTTTTCTTTATCGTCCCAGCCATTTGAACAAAAAATTCAATTTTATAAATTACCTTATATACAAATAAACACAACATTTTACTCGTATAATGCAAAAAGCTAAATTTTTGAAAACCTACGAATATTCCAAAACTTTTTATTTATTTTTCTTTATTTCAACATTTCAATTTTGAAAAAGAATTTTTAAAAAATAATGTTAATCCAAAATATGAAGTTATTTCGATGCATAAAATTAGAAATGATAAACCACTGTCGATATAAATAAAAAGTTAAAAAAGAAAATAAAAACTAATTACCATCTAGTTTAAAAATTATTTTAAGTGCTGAGGAAGGTTTACCAAAAAAAGTTATGAAAAATATTAAATAAAAACAAAACAAACCCAAATAAATGCTTTGCTCATTGAATTCTGATTGAAGTCGAGAAATTGTTCTCGAAGTTAATAAAAGTTAATCTCCATTGGCAAGGTTAATTTTATGAACTGCATGATTTTTGATAAATTTTTTTCTATGAGGAATATTTTGAGATTAGCATCCAAACTAACAGAAAATGCAGTTTGTGCTGTCAATTCACATTATATTAACTTATCTTGTAATTGATGAAAATAATAAATGTGAGAATAAAAATTTTAAAATTTCAAGTTTTGTATTCAGGACGTGACTTTGCTATTATCTTGAACAAGAATCAACTAGTAGGTAATACAAAATGCTGAGTTATGAAGTAAGCATGCACGCAGTATGTATTATTGATGAATTTATCATTAAGATCTGCAAATATGGTTATATGCAAGCGGAAACTATGTTAAGTCAATATTATTTATTATTGCAAAACTTCTAACGGCGAAACAGTTCATACTTACCAAATAATAATAATTGGAATTATCCGATTGAAATATTTTGGGACATCACCTTAAAATTTTATGATGGGTTAATTAACATCAGGAAACTTTCAAAAGCAGAAGAAGAGGAAATTCAAATTAAGAAGACATTAAAAAATACATGCAAAAAAATAATGAGCGAGTTTCAGACTGAAAAGTAAAGCATGAAGTGGTAGGTTATTAAAATTAATTAACAAAATTTAATTATCAAATGCAAAAATATTCTAAATTGATTAACAAAAAAATTAGGTTAAATTAAAAAATTAATTTTACGGTTCTAACCAAATATCGAAGTAAATTACCTTAATTATATTACATAGGTAAATAGGTAATATAGTATATTAAATAATATGAAGCATGACAAATCAAAAATTAGAAAAATTAGTGGATTAACAACCTCTTTATATTTAAACAAACAGAACTCTAATTGTATCAAATTACTTAATGTGGATTTTAAGATTTTTAGCAACTTTTAACATAACTGCTCTGAAAATTTAATGGTATTTTAAAGTTTTTAATTAAAAAACTTCGACTGCTTAATGCTTTAAATTTTGTAATTGCCACATAATTTTCTAACTACAAAAAAGGAGTAATAAATTGGGTAACAAAATTATCAACTTCTTTGTTAATAAAATAAAAGCATCGTTAACTGAAAGTGTCGCCTTTTGGATCAGAGTGGCACCCGAGAACCGAAAAGAAAGTTTACCCATGAATAAAGGTAACCGTGCATTTACTATTACAAATTAAAATGTAATTTTTTTCAATTGAAAATGAAATTGTCAATTGTATACATCGGTGTAAGATAAGTTGTAATAATTTGATTGATATATTAAATTTTGATATCTCTGCATCGTTAAGTAATAGTAAATTAATGTTACACAAGTAGAATTTATATTTACGGACATCATAAAAAATTTGTAACTGTATGTATCATTAGTATCATAAAATTACTTTATTTTCTTTAAGATTTCAGGCACGCGCTTTCAGGTAACGATTGCTACTTTAATATCTTACAAAAGCAGTAGTAATTTTCTGCAATACTTCATTTTATTTAGGTTTATTTAGCGATTAAATTATTAATGGGCCAATTATTTATTTTACGATGTCAGTTCACCTTTCGATAAAAATTGGCCATTTATAACTTAATATGTTGAATCCCAAGCAGGGGTTGCTGATGTATCAAATATATTTCTAATCCAATGTATGCAGTATCGATCTCGACCAAAACATAAAAATAAAGTTCAACGAGTGGAAAATCACAAAAATAAGTATCTTCTCCTAATAGGGATTTAAAATGTATGAAAGAACTATTTGTTGAAAAAAATTACAATTTATAATGAATATTTAGAATGGAAATAAAGTTTTTTTGGAGTTTGAAGGTTCTTTCGTTTTCTCCAATTTATATTATTTTTATTAGTACGAGTATTTATACAGTAAATTATAAGTCTAAATGTAAGCGTTCTTAATAGTATTTCTACTACGCCGAGGACTACGCAAGGATGCAAAAATATAGTAGAGCAATGCTGATCTGGAGGATCCCTGTAGTATCGAATTCTTCCGAAATTATTCCTATTCCGGGATTACTCTAAGGATCTAAAAAAATTTAGTGACATTTTTACCAGATACGTAAAGTGAAAGTGGAATATTATAATACTTCCGATATGGCACCATAGAACATAGAACTTTTAATTATAGAAGTTTTAGTTCTGGTTTCAAACAAAACCTAGTAATACTCGAATTACTTTCTTTAATTGCATAAACTGGATTAAATTGACAGATATAAAGCATGCATAGTAGCCCACAGAGCGTGATATTGTTTGTCGGAAACTTCTTAATTCAACATCGTTAATTTGATAATCATATACCATTGAAATTTGCATAGAACTTCCTTGTTATGTAAAAAATTTATATCTTAATTTATCTTAAAAGGAATATTCTACATACTCGTATCAAATTAAATTGTTCGTAATTATTATTGTATCCATTATTTTTATACATCGCATTTAAATTTTTCTAGAAAGATTCTAATTAGTAATTTTAAATATTACTAGTGTATTTATATTAAAGTTTTTTTTCCTTTAGCATTTGAATTTCTAAAAATTTAAAATAAGCAGGTTTAGATAATATTTTGAAGGACATATGTAGACTGCGCCGATGGTCAGAAATTAATCCTTTTTTTTTTGGGTAAATGACCATGGGCAACCTGTAGATTGCGCCGATGGTCATCATTAAGGGTAACATACAGATTGCGCCGATGGTGTACCTGAGGGATTAAAAAGTATTACTAAGGCATAATGGGGTTATTATTGTAAATCAGTTTATTAAATATTAATAAAAAATTAAATTGCGGTACCTAATTATCATTAATATGACAATACTTATTGCAGATACTTTTTATAAATTCCAACCTTTCCCTTCGAATCGAGTGAAATTTTTTCGCTCCGATTTGAATTTTTCTTTGAAATTCGGATAGGTGGGGGTGTGATTAGTAGATATTAATAATAAATATTATCAAAAAATGGAAAATAACCGGTGTATTGCCGAAAAAGTGAAAAAAAAAATTTTTTCTTCGATTTTTGGGGTGTGCATTCGATAAGGAGAGTTATCCATCGTCAAAACCTACCCTTCCGGGGCGCCGCTTCGCTCCGCTCCGCTCTGCACCCCTGCAGGACGGTTTTGACTCTGGTTGCTAGGCTAAACATACGAGAAGGCGCCACCCATCAAGAAAACCGGGATAAATGAAACCGGGATGTGAGAGAACCTCGAAATAGCATTAAAAAGTATTTTAATAATGAAAGAATCAAAATAATGCAGTTATTTAAAAATAACCTCGTCAAATTACTAACCTAATTAAAAATCGCACATAATGTATAGTACTCCTGTAATAAATTAAGTACCTTAATCCTCTAATGGGATTTTCACTCCGTCGTTACCCAAAAAGATTACCTATTAATTGACCATCGGCGCAATCTACATACTAACCCTAACCGAACCCGGCGCAATCTGCATGCTAGATTATGAGACCCTTCAACCATCGGGCGCAGTCTACAACCTCTCATTTTGAAACTGTAGTTGACTTCAATATTTACATATTTGATGATAAATAATGAATTCTTCTTCTTCTTCTTCGCGTGCCTATCCGTTACCGGATGTTGGCGACCTCTCTCCTATTATGTATGTGTTGTGAATTTGTAGTACTATCACACACATAGGGGACCTACTTGTTTAACGCGGGCTCCGAACCGCGGGAAGTGTATACACTTCATCTCCAGAGAGGCTGTTCTAAGCATATTACACCTCGGTGGTTTGCCATTGCCTTCCGAGGGGAGACGGTCAGAATAAAGTTTTTACAAAATAATGAATACAATTTTTTTAATCATTATTCATGTCGGAAGCGTATTAAAATTTCATGGGTTAATAATTTTCTTTATTACAATTTCTACATATTATTAATTATTATGAGGTAATTATACCTACATCATAATAATATTTATACATAATTATATTATGTAAACAAAAATTCTTAGTGTGTTTGAATTTAAAATGTTATTCCTGAACACGATTAGAACTTCAATCCTTGTTTTTCGCGAAAACAAGCCTCCCACTTGTAACGGAGGTTTGTCAGAAAAGTTTCGTTACGTATGTGTTCCCCTATACATCGTTTGATCTGTAGGAATTGGGTAGGTCTGTTATTGACATCGTTGATTGATAACCTTTGCGAACATTAATATTGTTGAGATTTCATTTTTAAATCATTTTATAACATATCAATTTTGAATCAGTTGTTAGCTTGAAACTGATTAGGGGTCGTTCATAAATGACGTCCACACCTGGAGTGGGATTACAAAATGTGACCAAGTGTGATCAGGGAAGAGAGGGGGGTTTAACAAATGTGACGTCCGCATAAAAAGTAAAAATCGTGTTTTTAGGATTTCTAAAAAAAATTGCGTTTTTGTAAAAAAAATTATTTACTTCTTGAATTCCAAAGGTCCTGTAAACAAAGCCGTGTCTGACAAACAAATGAGGGGGTCTTTGATTTGTGACCATAGGTCGTTCCTGAGGGGGGTCGAAGATTGTGACCAATTTTCGACCAAAAAGACCAAAACAAACGTCCTTTAAGGACCATACCCTAGTGCTATACAATATCTTTGTTATTCTAGACACGGTGTTTTATTTTGAAGTAAATATTTGAGCACTCTTCAGTTAAGCTTTCCCTCTATCCTTCTCGAGTCTAGCAGAAGGTAATGTACATTGATTTGTTGAAAGAAATAAGCCTCTTCCAGTCGTGGATATAACCTTCAAACTTATTCCTTGCTGTAAGCAGGGGCGACTCCTTCATGAGTTTGTTGGGTCAAAGACCTTCCAAAATTTATAATAATCATAGATTTGATTTCCAGCAGGTAAATTTTTAATATTTTAGGAAATAGCATTATATATTCTTTTTGGGAATATTCCATGCGATATGCTTTTTGACGATTCCACGTAGTTCGAGCTAACGGGTGCACGTAAACGTGGCAAATGTCATAATGAAGAAAGCCCCACTAGTAAGCAGTTTTTGTACCGAAATGGAAAGAACTAAAGAGAAGATTAAGCTTTGACTGCGCTCATTCACACTGTTAATACGAAAAAGGTGTAATTTTCAAATGCATAAAAATTATAATTATCCTAGAGCGATCAGATTGCACCAATCTTATTTATGAATTTAACATTTAATAACTTAAATGAAGATTTCAATGAATTGACTTCTAGAGATTTTAATTTATTAATAAAAATATTTAAGTTAAATTTAAGGTAGATTATCTGTCAAAATCTAAAAATTCATTACAGTAACCTGTCAAAATGCTAATTGTAAACCTCCATTTAATTTAAAAGGGTAAAAGTTGCTGCGATCGGCCCTAAGCTAAATCAATTATCACCACCATTATTGAAAGTGGGCGTTTATTATTGGAGCAGGGCTGGCTCTACGGTGAAAGAGGCGCCTTATATACAAAATTTAACAAAAAATTTATAAACAATTTCAATACTTCAAAATAATATTGAAATTATAACATGTGTAGAATAAGCTAATTGTAATAATTAATATTTATTTCAGTTGGGTTTATTTTGGCTCTTTACTTGGGGGGGGGGGAAGCGCAATTTAAACCCTTTAACGGCTAACCATGGCAACTCGTTTTGACTAGGAGTGCAGTATAAAATTTTTTGACGTCGGTCTTCTGGTAGTAATTATTTGCCATCCTGAAAAAAAAACAGGGTACAGGCATATCGACGACCCGCCTAGCAAATGTGTAAAAACCAATACTCGTAGAATTAATTGAAAAAGTTAGTTGAAGAAAAGTTAGTGGAAGAAGAAAAAGAAGATAACTACTAAGGAGGTACAGAAATCATATTAATGCTTTTGCCCGAAATGGACGCAAGTAATTTCCACCGATGCGATGGTTCATAGTTTGTCCTTTTTCCCTGATATAGTCACAGAATGATATCCACAAATTTTAACGATGGCAATAAGCAGATTAAAAATGTTAGTAAGGGTACAATGGGAAAATTAAAAAAATTATTTTCTTTGAGAATGCATTTTGTTAAAGAACCTTAAGAGGTTCTTGATTCGTTATTTATTCCGTCTTCCCTCTACGTATTTCAAATTAGTAGCACCATCTGTTGATAATCTTTTGAATCTTTCAGGTGTTTCTAAAATTCCCATAAGATTTGAGTCCATGTAAAATGAGGCCGTGAGCGCAAGAGTGGTGTAACCATCAAATATACTCGTAACTATTGCAGATATTCACCACTAAAGCTTTGAAATATGCATTACATTTATGGAATGCAAAAACATTGTATGGCTTCCATTTATTAGAATATTACAATAATGTTGGTTACATCGATTTTATTTCAAAGGTATTACTAAGACAGATGCATTACACCAAAAACCCAATTTTGGCAATTTGAGGGTTACACCACTCTTGCGCTCACGGCCTCAAATATTCAATCCCTCGTTATTTTTTTATAGGTGTTCAAGAACTTTGGTTAAGATTGCGGTTTTGGTATTTTTAACTCCGTGTTTGGCAAAAATCTGAAGTACTAGAGTAATTTTTAAAACATGCGTAATCTATAAAAAAAATTGCAGACAGCTTCTGTTTGTTTGACACAAAAATCTTATACAGTCTAATTAAAAAAATTAAATAGTCGAGGAATGGGTCTTTTTATTTGTCGATTGTGCCCTTTCCTGTAAGAAATAAAGAAATTTCCACATAACACCAATTGAAAATATACCTTGCAAGAAAAATCATAAATTTAAAGAAAAAAATATGTCAAACCATCTCCAATTCACTATGGTACACCACTGGTTTAATTAACTAAGCATGGTTTAATAGCTCAAAATTCCATTTATTAAGTTACTTCTAGTTAAGGCACTACTAATCAATGGTTACAGCTAACCGGGTATTGAAAAACACAATTTCATAGTTCAATCGTTGATTAGTCTAATCGGATCGTAAACAGAGCATTGGAAAAACGGCTTTAGCATCTTAACATTGTAAAATATAATTTCATACAAATTTATTTACCATAACATTAAAGTGGCTGATACAATATAACTAATCTATTATATAATATTATATAATCAATGCCAGTACTCTATTGGTTGTTTTGTAGATACTTGAGAAATTATACCTGCTACTTTAACGGTAAGTACCATTAAAAATTTAAATAGTATCTTTTGATGAAAGTACTGAAAGGAATAATAGATGTCAAAATAGTCTTTCTAGGTACAGATTTTTCAAAATTTTAAAAATAAAAGTACACGTGTTATATGGACAAAAATTTATTAAGGTTTATGATGAGTTTACAATTACAATTTTTCAGCAATGATTAAATTTTGATTTCTGAAAGTCAATAAATTTCAAACGAAGTTTTCAACAGTTTCCATTCCAGTATGAACCATTTTGACAAAAACATCGGCACCATAAGTAAAAATTGCCGTTATACGCAAATCTAAAATTTTAACACAATTAACTTGAATTTTTAAAATAAATTGGGCAAACTTACCATATAAATTTATTAGTCTACTTGGACCTTTGACGCATCTTCCTGCGCTTACGTTTTAGCCTTCGCACGCGTTTCTTTCTCCACTACAAACAAAAATAATTTTTTACAAAATATAGAAAGCAAATGATTTCATGCTTACCTTAGCTCTCATCTTGCAAACTGGTCGTCAAGCTTCCTTCTCAAGAATCTAACAGATACTAAAAGTAAACCGCTATAATAGGTTATGGTGTTTTTGTTACAGATGCACCAACTTCTTCCCCCAATAAATTTAAATTTTAAAATTCAATTCTTGTTTGTTTTCTCCTCAGCATTTTCAAGTAAATTTTTGTAGATTTCCTTACTATCTATCGTCTATCGCTTCTATGCATAATTTCACGAATTTTTCTTTACATTTTGATAAATAAATAAGCAGATTTTTGAAACACTTCGTGTAAGTAATCAATTTTAGAGTATAAATTTCTACTTTTAGTTCCTTGTTTAATTAACAATATTGAACCAATTTTGTATAAAAATAAATAACTTATGTAAATGTTTGCCTAAAGCATAAAAAAAAAAGATTTTAAGCAGTGATATCTTGGTACTTAAGGTGCACGCAACTTTTTTAACAGTAAAATTAGGCCATTAACTTCTCTTGCAAACCATAATAATAACTCGTCGGTTGATTTGTAAAAGAAAGGTTTCAGAGCTATATTCAATCAGTATGGTTGTAATTTAGCTTGAGATATCTTATTTTATGCCATCAATTCCATTTTAGTGCTTTCATTTTTTCAAACTTGAAATCTGTCTTGAGTTTACCTCAAGCAATTAAAATTTTATTGTTCCTTTTCGTGCACGTACAAGAAAACATTGGTTCTTCGCATATTTCATCTTTTAGGTGTTAAATTTATGACATTTTAATATGATCAAAATAATAATAATTTGGGTACGGAACGGTCTTACTTATGGTAATCACAAGGTGTGTACTTGTCTCAACGATGGATATTTATCATAACTAAACGTCTATAATTGCAGCTTTTGTAAAGGCTACACGATAATGTAAGTTGTAACCAGGTGTGAGCCATTATAAAATTATAATTCACTTATGTCAGAGTTTTCTACAATTTTATGATAAATCTCGTAGAAAAAAGTATTAATTTTCCTACGCTTAAAAGCCAAGATCCAGTTAGACCTTCAATAAATTACCATACATTGTATTGTGGTGGTATTAGACGTCGCTCTAATCCCTATTTTACTTTATGTAATACCGCGTTGCAAATGCACAAAGGTTTCCTCATTACGTAATTTTTATTAAAGTTTTACGTCTAACGCTATTGAAGAATTACTTTAACAATCCCCGTCTCATTAGGAATATAAATTTTGTTTCCTAATGTTGCTGCCTTTCAGAACTTCTTCTTCTTCATTGTAAATTCAATTCATAAAGGCTGTTCCCAGTATGGGCTTTTTCATTATTTTAAGAATAGAGGAGAAAATTTAGAACTTCTATCTATAAGGTATTTACTTATCTATACGTTTGCCGTTTATTTAAGTACGAAAATTTATTGTAACTCTTAAAATTTATGTTCATAGAACATTAAATTTATTACTACAAACTTTCGCTTGGCGCACGATCTACCTAGAACCTAGGGGTCCTTCTATTAAGAAATAACTGCAATCACATCAAAATCGCATTAATTGGAAATTTCAACCATTTCAATTGGCATTACCCATATTATATTATCGATAATTTGTTAAATTAAAAACAAAACTTTTAGTTAATTCCTATATACAGGGGCGGACTTGCCCTATCGGGAATGTAGATAAAACTGCGAAAAACTGAGGAAATATTAGTTTTTCAGTTTTTCACACACATTTTATATAGTTAAAGAATTAAATATAAGCATGTACTTAATCTATGGTCTGAATACAATTTTCTTGCCAATCAGTATTTATTAATTTTATTCAGAAATAAGGATAGTATATGATTAAACAATATTAATATTATAAAAACTAAATAATATTACTCCCCCTGTACAAGATCATATTTTTGACGTATTTATGAATAAATTCTATTAGGTTGAAAAATTAAATTTTAATTTAAATTCATTGTAAAAAGAATTAAAATTGCTATGATTTTTGAAATTATTAGAGATTAAATTGAGATGAAATTTCTGTTTTATTATTTGCTTAGTATATTACTACTCCTTCAAAACTTCATTTTCATTTTCCTGGGGTTTATAACAGGCTGCTTTATACATTTGAAACGTCATTATAATAATGATTTAAATTTTTATCAGAAATTATTAGAGTGCATCATCCCTAGGTGATTATAATTTATCGTTCCATTAGTTTTCTATATATTTTGAAAATAATATTTTTCTTCTATAAAAAAATTTAAAAATGTAAATTATTTTTATATACTAGATTAATTCAAACTGCGCTCGACGGAGCTTCAATGCAAGAAAAGACTAAATTCGGCCTAAATAAATCTAGTTAGACTATTTTCGTTTTTAAAAAATCTCCTGCGCCACTATTTTTAGCAACGTTTCGTTCCCAATATATAATTTTGATTTATAGATATTTTACCGTTTCCTATAAACGAAATTCCAGTTTTGAACTCATTTATTCAATTAATTATTAGCGTATTAGCTTTTACATCTTAATTAGTTTGCTAGACTGACCTCGATGTGTCTGCACCCTGACTTTTTTGTTCTGATGGCAATTCATTAACCAAGGGGAACAAAGGCTTTACGTATGCGCCGAAGCACGGAGACGGTCAAGAAATTTTAGACTGTACCCAGAGTCGAAGGAACTTGCTTGCATTAGCAGTTGGTTTCGCTAACATTCAAGGCATGACCATCGTCATTAAAAATTATGTCCGTTCAAAAATTCCTCGTCAGATATTTTTTTCATTTTAACAAAATTCTTTACTAAATGGTAAAATAATATTGACTGTAAGTTTCTGTGACGGCGCAAGTTTTGGGAAGACCCTGGGCAAACGGCAATCATGTTGTAAATAGTATTTACAGTTTTGGTTATCCGATCTCCCGAGTTAATGAACAAAACCTCTTAAAGTAATCTTTTGGTATTATTTGAGCCACCAATATAAGATCCACTTTTTCTGACTACGGATTACGTGAACAATTGGACTTTAAAAATGCAAAACACTGATAAAATTTGATATCATACTATAGATATTAAATATCTTCAAAAGTCATTCTTCTTCAAGTGCCGTGCCCGATTTTAGGCATAGGCGACTTCTCTCCTATGTATGCATGTGTTGTGCGTTTGACACATAATAACCTACTGCTTAATGCGAGCTCCGATCCACAGGAAGTGTATATACTTCTTCATCTCCAGAGAGGCTGTACCAGGCAAATTACATCTCCGTGATTGGGCACAACATAATTTTTATAGTCATAAATGCTATTTTGATTATGTTGCAATTTTCACTTTGCATTATTTTCAATATTCATTTTCTTGATGACCTGATACCGAGAGGCATAAGGTTAAATTTTCTTACCCCCCCCCTTCGGTCTCTAAAACCAGGGTCCCAGGTAGGCACGTTCTGTACTATTATTAATTTGTATCATAGTAGAGGCAATCTTTTGTATTAACCGATTCGAACCTCTGTTCGAATATTGGCTTTATCTGATCTTGACCGATTATGTAATAATCTTTTTATATATGCCGACGTTATGTCTGTGATTGTTCACCTGTCGAGTGAGCTGATGATGTTATTAAAAATCCAAAATACATAAAGTTGCGGTATAATCAAAAAAGAGACCTATTTATATTTAATATATTATATTATAGATTTTCATATAATATTATTTTCTATTAATTATCGCACATTTAAAGCTATTGGATTTTGCACGCTGTCATAATATAAGTAATTAGTTACCACTTCATTAATTTTTAAGTTTTAAAGATTTTCGTTGATAATTTACATTTTGTAACTTTTGTGTAACCATTGATCAGGACTGTACTTATGGATTTACGATGAGGGTCATTTCGGGGTTGCAATAACTGTAAAAAAAATTTCAAAAACGCACTGTCGCGAGAAAGATATTTTCGTCAATAAGAGCTGAGGGGGGGGGGGCTTAAACTTCCTTATATGGGGCTTCAATGATGATTATTAATATGCCGGAAATAGAAGCAACGATCAAATAGCGCCACAGTGCGTTGTCAAACACCGGTTTTCAATTTATTTAATTATTTGACATCATCGTCCTTAAAATGTTTCACGTTTCACATAACCCATGAACCTTTTCACATGTTCAATTCAGAAAATTAAATTAATTAATTTTTAAAAAGCGTCTTTTTAACTTTCAGTAAAAATTCAAATATTCCAGTATTTATAATATTAAAATTATTACATAAATACTTGAAAATTGCTTTTTGAGTAATTTTCACAAATTTTATTGAAGCTGTAGGAAGCTCAGTATTTCTGAAAAAATAAAAATCAAAATCCTTCGGAGTTATTTTGTGATTTTATTGTCTTACATGTTTTTATAAAGTAGTGCGAGGCTTTAAATATTAATTATTTGAGCATAATTTTCAAACTACAAAGGATTTTCCAATATTTGGAGTAATTTTTACGAAAGTCAACAAAACTCACCAAAATATGCCATACCAGAAAATCTGAAAAATAAAATACGAGTATACCAAGTTTTTTGAAAGAGTTTTGTAAAAATTGGCGTTATAAAAAATTAATAAATCTGGCGATGTTAAAAAATATCCTACGGTTATTTCCTACTGTTTAAATTACCAAGATTGTGATTATAAAGGTCCGATGAAAAATTAGCGCACCAAAATTTTAGGACTAGTCCGCCCCTGTGCGTATACTAATACATCAAAATCGTGGTATATAATTTCCAATGTCTCATTTAATGTAATCGTACGGCGGAAGTATTTATATAATTTAGTTAAAACGAACATTTCTCACTTAGTTATATCTAATAGCGATTAACACTATACGATGACCTTAATGGTTCTTTAGTTTCATAGGAAAACTTGGAGGAACCAAGTCTCTTATATTCCCGTGACCTTTGGGTCAAACGCACTTCTTCATGAATGATGGATAGTAATCAATCTAATTAATTTCTAAATTAAATGCAATTAAAGTGTCTAATTTAATTTTCCTACAAAAGTTGTCAATAATAAGCCAAGCTTATCTTTTACACATTTTGTTGTTAAATTAATTACGAATTTACCATATCAAATTAACCGATATCAATCTTATTTAATTTTCACGATACGAACACTAATAACACTGGATGGCATTCTAAAGTGGTTCTCGCTTGATTGTAATAAAACTTCTTCACAACTTGCACAAAAAGCTTTATTGGTTTTTTATTGTTAATTACGAATTAGCATGACACTTGAAGGAATACAATTTTTTTTTAATTATAGATTAAACGATCTAACGGAAATTCGCGTTTATTCTATAAAATGATGGTTTCAAAAAACTACTTTTTTAATTTTCAACTGTGATAGGTACACCTAGCGTGGTTAATTATATCTGAAATAAATGGCTCGTTAAAATTGCGCTGTAATATTAAATGAAATTTAATAAGAAATGGAAAAAAATATTGGCCTAAAATAGTTAAAATAAAATTTAATGAAGTAATAGTTATTATGGATAATTGTTAATTTGATTTTAAGTACCGCCTACTTTAGAGGTCAAAAGAGGGTCAGGTATACTTGAATGGATGAGAAGGATACTGACGTACCTGTCGACACAAAAGAGTGAAAATCCAAGAGATACATAATTGTGTGACACACGAGCTTTCGATATTAATATTATAGTAGATAATATGGCAATTATAAAGACGCGCACAATCAGCCACATTTTCTCTTGTTATTCTTTTAAAGTTACTTACATCCAACGTTACAATGGAATGGAAGGACAAATAGGAACAATTATTAATAATTGCATAAGCAGCACAGGTTAGAAATTTTATTCAAAATCAACCAACACCAAAGATTTTTGTTTGTATTGCAAACAACTTCAAACAAGTTAGGTTCATTCACAAAACTTAAGTAGAATGAAAGAAATGGCCCTCAGGACAATTGTCGCTTATTTAATGAAAAATTGTACTCTGTCCTGCTTCGTAGTTCAATGGGTAATTTACATTTTCAAACACAATTATTAATTGATACAGCTGTAAAAGTTGTTTAAACAAATAATAATTAAATGTCAATTTTGTACGACATAGCAAATACTAATTTGCACTAAAAGAAACATAAAAAGTTTTCTCACACGCACTTACTATAATTTATTATTACCTACCCATAAAGTAGCAACAATTTAAAAAAAGTTTTAAAACGTGTTTCTAAACATGCAGTCGTATGTCGCAATTGTAGACAATGGTGAAATTCGAACCACTGTTAGGTTCAGAGAAGCAATAGGGGCGAAAAACAGAACGAGAGAAAGTTTTCTCCGTTTTCTGCAAACAGGGGCGGACTGACATTAACATTTTTGTTTTAAGAAGCCTTATAATCATGTACTCTAAAATGTAATTTTTTTCTTAGAATAGAAAAAACAGAATTCTATAACATTATAAAAAGTGTTTTTTAATACCGAAATTACAAAAAAGCACAACTTTATGGCTGTTTTAAAGCAAACATTGCATATTATAAAAAAGTTAAGAAACTTTTTGAAAGCAAAGAAACACTTGGATACTTTTCGATGGAAAGCCTTTAGCGCTCAATATTGGATTTTCGTTAACATTATAATATACTAGGTATACACAAAATACTGTGACATAAAAAAAGTTTACTCCTGCTTCATTTTTCTTTAGTGGAGAGATCAAGCAGAATGTAAAAGCATTTCTAATGGAATCGGCTTATGCAGGATTTTCCTTCTAGTAGTTCGTTACTGCCGGCTTTCCATGTTTCCATGTGCATTAGTATGTGCAACAATTACCAACCTGTGTTACACCACGTTCTGCATCCACGACACCTTTCCAACAGGTAATAAAAGGTTGGCTAGCTCAAAGTCGCGAAGGGGTGGGTTGGTGGAAGGAATGAAAGGGTCGTGTGACGGCACGTCGCAAAGCGTGTGTTTCCTATCGACGACCGGGCAATCCTCGATCGCGATTCTAAAAATTGTCAAAATCGGTGTGAATAATTTACACGGGGGGGGAGTTAAGTCAAAATCGGTGGGGTTAATATACACGCGGGAGTTTAAATGGGCGCCACGCATACGAAGAAATGAATCTCTTTGAAGGGGACTGGTTATCACACCTTCCAAGCTGGTACGCGACAACTTGATGATCTTACAGCGAACTCTCACT
Organism: Podabrus alpinus; assembly: GCA_932274525.1. Classification (NCBI taxonomy): domain Eukaryota; kingdom Metazoa; phylum Arthropoda; class Insecta; order Coleoptera; family Cantharidae; genus Podabrus; species Podabrus alpinus. Next base: position 7,083,493 of record OW026451.1, read on the forward strand.
CCGGAAAAACCTCGCTCAATGACCTTACCTTTACAGGAGGCGAACTTTCCGTGGGTGAAAATAGCTAAATAAACATTAACACAACAATAATAATAACACACAAAGTTGGGAAATAATAAAAATGTATTAAATAAAATAATATCAGGGGGGAGTTGACAAAGTTTACACAAGATACTATCAAATTTACATGTCTTGTATAAAAATAAATATTTACAGTTGACGGAACCTTTCCGTGTGGTTTCCGTTGCGAAACTAATATTCGTAAAACAATTACTCTTACAAAAATACAAAAGGTTAATTTGCATGAAAGGGGGGCGTATTGAATACAGCACTCCACCAAAATAAATAGTTACTTAAGCGCAACTTGATAATATTCAAAACTATGATTCATAAAATTGATCATGGAACTTAATCAATGCAATTGATCATCAAAATTCCCAACAACGGGACAAACAAACTTTAGCTACAATGCTAAACTTGAAACGTTACGTTAAATTGTTTGGTTACATTCTGAACGCTCGAATGGCGTGGTAAAAGTTACGTTAATAATAGAGAATAATATTAAGTTAAATAAAAGGTATACAAAATGGTTGCGATATCGTCTTCCAGGGTTGAACTGAACGTTCATAAACACAACTAATGGTCAATAGGACCAATTAACATCACAATCTTAAAAATATAAAAAGGTTTCTTACTTAATTTGGGTGGTTGATGTTCGACCTCTAGGTAAAGTCGATGACGGGTCCTTCAGGAGTGAGATTTCGTCTTCAGAACGTAGAATGAAGCTGAATGTGATGTCTCAAACCATATCAGAAGGGCAGCGTAATAACCAGCTTCCCAAAAACTCTTCAAATCGGAAGGTGGTGAAATAACAGGGTGGTTCACGCACTGTATTTCACGATAAAATAGGGGTCTCCGTACGAAATAATTCACTATGTTAGTTATTCGCGAAGTGACAATAATTCAAGCCGGCACTGTCTAAGTAAGAAATGTTAATGTGGTGTCCGATAAAAAAAACGATTGGAATGCACACATGGGTTGGAAGTGCAACACCTGTTTTGTACCATTCGATAAAAGCAATGCTACGTACTTGCCTTATGAGCGGCAAGCAATAACTCGACGTGATTAACGTGATAAGCAGATGGTATAAAAAGTCCGATAATTGATTCAATGTTTAGTAACAATAGACGATATTAATTGTTCGATCACTTATTAAATATTAGCAACAATTGACGATATTAATGTTCGATAAAATATTGAAGGTTTAGCAACAATTGACGATATTCTGGTTCGATAAAATATTAATTGTTTAATAACAATTGACGATATTCTGGTTCGATAAAATATGAAGTGTTTAATAACAATTGACGATATTCTGGTTCGATAAAATATGAATTGTTTAAAAACAATTGACGATATTAATTGTTCGATAGTACCTGCAGTTGACACACACTAATTTTTAGCACAAATGACTTGTATTTATTTAAAGATCTCTAATAAATGTGAGACCTCGATAGTTAATTCCGCTTTTGGAAGCGCTAAGATACGAAAAAGGTAGTATCAGATTCCAAGTGAATCTCCTCGAATATGCAATTTGTAGCTCAATTTATGCATTCTCCCTACTCTGATTTAGGATTTTTCCCACTTACTGATTGATTTGGATCCTTGTAATTGGGTCCCACAAATTTAGAAAGAAGGGAGACGCGACTTAATTGGACAACACCTAGAGTGCGAGAGCACACCTTCCTCCCTCTCCATGCAAAGTGTATCGAGAAGTTTTGCAGGACACGTGCGAGCAAAACAATTTTTTGCTCGTCTGGTCGGACGAAAAGGGTCTAACCCCTGCACTTTTTGTTGGCTTTTATCGAAGTTTTAAAATTGCGAAATCGCCATGCTTTCCATGTTAAAAATTAACACATGAGTTTGCAAGTCGATGCCTGTCTAAGATAACGACGTCGAATGCATTCGTTCCCATGGTCTTACCATCGCACGTGCCCGTTTTTTGTATCGACGGCCGACGTGGATTTATGGATCGCATAAAAGTTTCTCTCAGTCGTTTGAAAGATTATAGTAAAGTATAGGTATGAGTTGACGTTTAGTTTGCAACGTTAATGAATAGAGAATTTATTGCTGATGAGGTGAATTATGGATTAATGCTACGTCAACATTATTAACACTTCCTCATCTACCGTATGGTTTATTGTACGTGTATTAAAATATTTGATGATACTTTCCTAACTCTACAATTCTTAAGATTATTGTGCATTTGCAAAACGTAAATTTATTAGTTGAGCGAATGTTTCAATCTTTTATTTTTACAACCCGACCTAAAAATGTTTTCTCAAAGAGTAATTTTCAACGGATCGATTCGAAATTTAAAATATAAGTTTAATAGATCATAAACGCAAAATCTAAGGGTGCGCCCGATGCGCGTAATAAGGTGACACTCCCCTTACGTCAAGAGTTGTTATCCCTAACTACTCTTCAACTGGGACGCGCGCAACCTCAACCGAAACACAAACTGTCCTGCGATAAACCATCAACACTTGTAGTGTTGAAACAACTACTCAGCTAGTGACTAGACTATACGTATATGCCGGGAAAGAGAGAGAAGGTTCACTTAACATTAGGCTTAATCAACCCGTGAGTCGTAGTGACTCCTACATGAGAGGGCGGTTCGCGAAATCACGCGATCATTCGCTGGCCGTGGGACCCACAAATGTCTGTGAAGACACCGGACTCTAGATCAAGGTAGACCTGAGCTAAGGTAACACTTCCTTGGCGTACTCATATTTACAAAGCCTTCTCTAAAATGGTTCAGTCGATGGGGACTGTCTGCCTTTTTCAATACGTTGAAAAAACAGAGTAAAAAAAAACGTGTGCTTGGCTGGATCAAATTTACAAAAGCCGTTTGGGGCACTTCAGTAGATGGGGACTGTCTGTTTTATCATTTATCGTTGGTGAAACAGAGAAAAAAACTTGCGCTTAGCTTGATCAAATTTACAAAGCCGTTTGGGGAGACCATCCACCTTCATCATGACTTCGATCCAGACGAGATGATCGGAAGAGAGAGAAGAGGTAGTGATGGGGGGGGGGTAAGAGATAAGAGTGGGGGAGGGGGGGGGGTAAAAAAGTGAGGGGTAGCAACCTACAAGGGACAGTTGAGGGACCAAATCCTCGAACCGTCCGAGTTAAACACGGATGCAACCGGGAAAAATAGTGGGGCATAAATCGTAATACGAAACGGGACGGGATAACAACCTACAAGGGACAGTCGAGGGAGCAAATCCTCGAACCGTCCGGGTTGAACACGGATCTAACCACGAGAAAAAGAAAAAATAGGGGGGGGTTTTCTCAAAAAAAATTAGGGTGGGGTGACAACCTACAAGGGACAGTCGAGGGAGCAAATCCTCGAACCGTCCGGGTTGATCACGGATCTACGCACGAGAGCGTGCAGAACGAGAAAAAAAATGGGGCACGAATGCCGTGTCAATCGTGTTGACCGGAGGGGCTGAATCTCCGAACCAACAAGTAAAGACTAATAAAGGATCACGATAGGCGTGATCCAAAATTCGCGAAAGACGCGATATAAGGGATATGGAGTCCGGCGGGACGAGAGTGGGACGGTACCGAACCGACACCCATATCAAAAGGTACAAGTTACACAACTCGTGGTCGCACAACTAAATATGCGATACTTTTCAAAAGATAGTCACGCTACAGAGCTCGAGTTGACGAGACTGGAGTCTCAGTTGTCAACAATGATACAACGAGCATCAAATATGAAGTAAAACGGTTGTCAATGCTGACACGAGCATCAAATATGAAATAAAACCAGAAAAACTGAACCCTATACGGGGGTAGGGATTGTCTTTGTCAGTATAACCGAAGGGACCGAATCTCCGAATTACACCGACGAAAACGAGAACGCTACTCCGAAATGATCGGGACATTTCCATGAAAAAAAACTTGGAAAAACTTCCTACTTGAGAATACCCGACGTCAACTTGACTGGTGGAGTCCAACGGCGGTAAGCGCCGACTGGAAACTCCAATCCAAGGAACGCCTGTACCAGTATGTCAAAGTATGAATATACCATACTCGGTGGAGTCCTGTACCTCCTATGCAAAGTATGAATATACCACACTCGACAAAACCTGAAAAATCTGGAGGTGAGAAAAAAAAAAACGAGAAAGGTAGTTTAGTGTCTTGCACGGACGGTTGATCGGGAAATCCAGCGGTGACTGACACCGGGGGAAATCTCCAATCTAAGCGCAAATCGCGCAAAGCGACAATGCTCGCCCAAGATGGCGACACCATATGAGTGGAACGTATCCACCAGAGCTATATGTCACAAAAGTGTAAGGAATGTAACAAGAGGGTCTTGCTCCAAGATGGTGACATAATACTTCGGAGTCGGGCAATTTGTAAAGTGCCTGGATCCCAGGGTAGTACCATGACATCAACCGAGAGTCAACATGGTTGAAAACCAAAAAAAATATCGGGAACTTATTTTGGCTCGAACCGAGAGTCAACATGGTTGAAAACCAAAAAAAAATATCGGGAACTTACTTTGACTCCAACCGAGAGTCAATATGGTTGAAAACCAAAAAAAATATCGGGAACTTATTTTGACTCCAACCGAGAGTCAACATGGTTGAAAACCAAAAAAAAATATCGGGAACTTATTTTGACTCCAACCGAGAGTCAATATGGTTGAAAACCAAAAAAATATCGGGAACTTACTTTGACTCCAACCGAGAGTCAATGTCGTTACAAAATGAACGAAATGTTCACAGATACTGAGCGTTATACCTTAATCCTAAAGAAAAGAATGCAAGGGTTAAGCACCTATGCACTAGAGTACGAGAAGAAAAAGAAAAAAAAGAAAAATGTTCACGTCATTTCAGATACTCCTATACCGGTATTCTTGGACGTGCGTCGGAAAACACCGACACTTCCAAAAAAGAAACAACAGTAACACGACGTTCGTGACGATCACGTTGTACGTGAACAAAATCTGAAAAATATGGAAGTAAAAATTGAGAAGGGTAGTTTAACGTCTTACGCGGACTATTTTTCAAAACCATAACAACAGCGACATAAAGTTCGGGACGTAACTATCACGTCGTGAGAGAACAAAATCTTAAAAATCTAAAGCTAAAAGTGAGAAGAGTAGTTTAATGTCTTACACGGACTATTTTTCAAAACCATAACAACAGCGACATAAAGTTCGGGACGTAACTATCACGTCGTGAGAGAACAAAATCTTAAAAATCTAAAGCTAAAAGTGAGAAGGGTAGTTTAATGTCTTACACGGACTAATTCTCAATGCTGGTTCTATATACAATTCGGTAGCCGGGGGGGGAGTTAATTGACTAAACCGGGACTAAAGTTGTTGTTTACCCACGAGAAAAAAATATTCCCACAAAAACGTAACTTGGTCAGGGCTCGACATGGTGACAACTGTCTGAGTTGCACCTCTAATGTTTACTGTAACCGCATGAAGTGACTCTACTACATTTCATTCAAAAAAAAGGGGGGAGAACACAATCGTTCTTCCAAACAAAAATCAAAATTGACCACAAAATTAACGTATGACTGATGAGGACGTTGGGTAACTAAGCCACCGCAACACCAATCTATACTTGGTCTACCTAAGCGATTTATTGGGTAGTTACTCCAATGGACCGATAAGTATACCCTCTAACTTCGCGTAAACTACTTCCTTAAATGTTCGATAAAAAAACGAAATTCGCAACTCCTACCATCATGCGTGATAAACCAAAAAAACCAACTAAAGACCTGATTACTTATTGGGTCTGTAATTTTACTCTATACGCTCGAGATACCGTTAAATAACTTCCTTTCCCCTAACGTCTTCAGTCTATCTACATAATATCTAAACTTAACATTGATTAAATCGATACCTTAAAATTAATTACACCGAAACTCAACCTAAACTGCTAATTACACAATAAAAGAATAAAAGTTACACACAAGGAAAATATTCGAGGTCCTAATCACTTCTAAAGCCGTTGTGACTGTCATAAGAGAGGGCGGTTCGCGAAATCACGCGATCCTTCGCTTGCCGTGAGACCCACAATTACCAACAGAGACGCCGAACTCTAGTTTGGGTTGGGCCCGAATCTAAGGTGAAATTTAAGAAAGGCGCGATCAAATCTACAATGGCCTCTGGGATGAATGGATCAGATATACAAGTTCATCCCTAATTTTCTATTTATTTTCCAAATGTCGTAGAGGAGAGAGAGAAAAAAAAGGGGGGGGGAGAAAAAAAAATACAAACTAATGATCGAATTGTCCTTCCGTGGACCGACAGATGTCCTAACTGCGTAGGCCGATGGTGGTCGATCTGTTATTCCCTAACAAGGTAAATTTCCCAGGTTGTTGTTTCGAGTTTAACCACTACTCCTGTACAAAGCTCCCTTTCCAAGAAGGTTCCTTTGGGGCAGATTATAAATCGCCAAACTACGAGAAGAAAAAAATATATGGGACGATAATGCGCCGAGGGATGGACTATGTCCACAAAATTACTCAATAACCCCGGGGTTTGGATCGACATCCAACACTGGATTGACGTCCAAAAAAAATTTTATCTGACAGTGGAACTAGGTCCAGCCTGATAATACGATAACTCAATGAGAAGCGGGTTACTCTAAACAACTATCAACCAACACAACCGCTACAACAATAAAATTCGATACAAAAAAAAATCTCCTTACAGGGTGCGTTAGAAAAAACAAAAAACTTTCAAAAGAAAACTCTAACTTAAGTCGACAAACTAAACTCCCAACTAAATTTAAAAAAGCCTTATTATAAATGTCGGTACTACATTCAAAAAAAATTTGAAAAACTTCACGGCAAATGTCGATACTAAATCCAAAAAAAATTTTAAAAGCCTTACGGTAAATGTCGATACTAAATTCAAAAAAAAATTTTAAAAACTCTACGGTAAAAGTCGGTACTAAATGAAAAAAAATTGAAAAGCTTTACGGTAAGGGTCGGTATTGAATTCAAAAAAACTTGACGTAAATTAACTACGTGAAAGTCAAAAACAACCTTCTACGGGTCCACTAGGTGGATGCGTAAACTTCCAAACCGTACCTATAAACTAATTAGAAAATTTGAACTTCAAAATTAAGTTCAACAAAAAACATACTTAAATCCTAACCTGAACTTTAATCGGGGCTTGACTTCAAGTCCTTGGCATGCCATGCACCAGGTCTCACTCCTGTGGTGTCTGACAGTACAAATGTGGTGTTCGAAAGTTTCTTATGAATAACAAAAGGTCCTACAAATTTTGGAGCTAACTTTGCCTTAAAATGCTTCGATGCATCGGATAAAACATAATTACGTCTATACACGGTATCACCGACATCGAAATTCGACGGACGTCGTCTCAAATCATAAACAATTTTAGATTTCTCGTAAGCGCTTTCTAATCTTTTGGTGATGTCATCGTAAACATCACCTAGTGCTAATGCACGTCGTTTAAGTTCGTCACGATCGGCAAACGTTATGTCTTTCAGCGTGTTCTGATCAGCTGTTTCGATACGCTGTCCACCGGACATGATCATCTCTCGACCGAAATTTGCGAAATACGGAGTCATTCCTATGACTTCATGCAGTGCAGTTCGTACTGCGCAAGCAACCTGGGGGAGATAAATATCCCAACTCTTATGATTATCGTTAACGTAAGAAGCTAACATAGTTTTTAAAACACGATTCACCCTTTCAACAGGATTCGCTTGGGGGTGGTAATATGCATTAAAGATAATTCGAGTATTATATTTCTGTATCATTTTTTGAAATTCCTTACTTCTAAATTGGACTCCGTTATCAGTCAAAATATACTGTGGGGCTCCAAACACTAACAAAACGTTATCTTCAAGTTTTTGAATGACCTGAGATGCGGTAGCTGTACGTAAGGGATAAAATAATGCAAATTTGGTAACACAATCCACAATCGATAAAATATGAGTGTAACCTTTAGTCGACCGAGGCAGTGGTCCAACTATATCGATGGATATCATTTGCCATGGCCTAGTTACTACGGGATGACGGGACATAAAAGCACGGGGTTTTTGCTGTTCAGGCTTATGAGCCATACAAACTGGACACTTATTTACATAACGAGTAATATCGGTCTTCATCTTCGGCCAATAATACTCATGAGCTACTCGATCAAATGTTTTTAAAACTCCTAAATGACCGGAAGTAGGTTTATCGTGACACTCGGAAATGATTTTCTTTCTGCTGAATTTCGGAACTACTGTTCTCCATTGACACTCTCTATACGATAGAGATGGATATCGAACTTTTACTTGTTTAAATAATTCGTCCTCAATAACTTGCCATTTCCTAAACTGAAGGGGGTCTCTTCTGACATTCTTCAACATTCGATAGTACCAACGATCGGTATGCGAGTTAATTAAGGGTTGGTCGTTATCTACTGGATTCTTTACCTTATCGGGTGACTTTCTAACTTGAACAGGGTCAACTAATACTGGCGTTATTTCGGGAACAGTGCGCGATAAAGCGTCAGGAACTAAATGATCCTTTCCTTTTCGGTGGATGATTTTGAAATCGTACTGTTGTAACCTGAGAGCCCAACGACATAAACGTCCAGAGGGGTTTTCCAGATTATTTAACCAAATCAGGGAATGGTGATCGGTAATGACCGTGAAATGTGAAGCTTCGAGATAGGGTCTTAATTTCTCTACTGCCCACAAAACTGCTAAACATTCTTGTTCCGTAACGGAATAATTTCGTTCATTACGAGTTAATGACCTACTAATATAACAAATGACTTGTTCTTTCTCGTCAATGGTTTGGCTGAGGACTCCTCCGAGTCCAAAACCGGATGCGTCTGTCTGTACGGTAAAGGGGACGCTAAAATCAGGGCACGATAGAATAGGGGCTGAAACTAAACAATTCTTAATAGTCGTAAACGCTACTTCACAAGGTTCATCCCAAATGAACTTGGAATTTTTTCTTAACAACGCCGTGAGCGGTGCAAGGATTGTTGAAAACTGCGGGATAAATCTGCGGTACCACGAAGCCATACCTATTAATTGCCGAATTTCTTTAACCGTACGAGGGGCTGGTATTCGCGTAATTGCCGCTACCTTATCTGGATCTGCAAGTAATCCATTTGCGTTAATCACGTATCCTAAATATTTCAATTCGGGTTGACAAAAGTGACATTTGTCTTTCCCTAATGATAGACCTGCGGTACGTAACCGAGAAAAAACTTCCTGTAACACTTCAAGATGTTTTTCGAAGGTGGATGTACAGATGATGATGTCATCCAGGTATACAAATACAAAGGGTTCGAGATCGGGACCTAGAACTTGATCTATCAGCCTCATCCAAGTAGCAGGAGCATTATGAAGCCCGAAGGGCATCCTGGTGAATTGAAACAATCCACGTCCGGGTACTGTAAAGGCGGTATATTTTTTGGAATTTTCCTCGACAGGAATTTGCCAATACGCTGACTTAATGTCCAGGGACGTTATAAACCGTGCGTCTCGAAGACGATCTAAAATTGAGGACACATACGGGATTGGGTACGCGTCCTTCTCGGATACTTGATTTAATTTTCTGAAATCGACACAAAATCGATATGATTTGTCTTTCTTTTTGACTAACAAAATGGGGTTTGACCAACCACTAGATGATCGTTCTATTACACCTAACTTAAGCATATGATCTAATTCTTTATCGATATGTGCTTGTACACTAGGGTTAACCGGATAATAACGCTGTTTAATCGGCATTGAGTCGGTTTTAATTACATGTTGCACTAGGTCAGTACAACCGAGTTCTTTGACCTTAGTCCGAAAATGTAGGTCAATGACCTTATCTAAACGCTGACGTTCCTCAACTGATAAATTGAAAAGATTTCCTAAGGGTGTTTTCTTGTCGGTAATTACAGATGTAACTTGGGGTTTCCCGAAATACCACGATTTGTTTTTCAAATCAGGGACGAAACCGATGGATTCCCAAAAATCTACACCTAAAATAAGTGCGTGTGAAAACTTTGGTACCACAATGACTGAAATATGGGCGACACGATGCTGTAATCTAATGGGTAATTGAGCTATCCCGATACTGTTTATAATTTCACCGTCTGCTACGGTACACTTTGGTCGTAACGTGGAGTCAAGTTGAATTTTTACACCGGTAGATTGTAAAATATTCCAACCTTCCTCGCCTAAAATCGTGTTGGTCGCTCCTGAGTCCAGGAGGGCTAAAATTTCACAACCGAGAACATTGACTCTTACATGGGGACGATTATCATGTCTTGAATCCTCTAATACATAATCTAATATAGTTTTAATTTTATCTTTACGTTTAGCTAACATCTTATGAAAATGGGTCGAATTTACAAACTTGCGGGAGTTCACTAGGTGACCACGTCCTAATGAGTCCCGGAAGAGTTTTCCGAACTCCTTCTACTCTGACTGGGGTTACAGTGGGGGCAGGTTTTTGTTGTTTCACCTTTTCTCCCACAGCGATAGCAATATATTTGTTTCTGCGGAACGGTACAACGCGACGCTAAATGTCCTGTGCCACCACAATTCCAACAAGAATTATTACTTGAAGTTTTACTAAAAACTTCGACAGCGCTATTGCGACTTTTAAAAGTCGGTTTATTTACAGATCGTTTATTATTTCGTGATTTATTAAAAGACGTTGATTCGGCACGCGGTGCGCGATCATTTTCTTGAGTCGGTACACTCAAATGGGTATAAGCTACATCGGGTTCTAAATCGTTTTTCCTCTTTGACGGCGGTGCGTAATTGGAAATGGTCAACCTACGCGCTTCGAGAATGCGCCCCAATTCAATGAGCCTGTCAAAAGACGTAATTTCGGTAAAACCTAACTGTGCAATATAAAATGGGTTTAAGTTTCGTAATGCGATACTTAATTGTCTTTCTTCCGATAATGGGATGACTAAGCGAGCAAACATTGTTTTTAACATTGCTACATACATTGCCAAATTTTCCTCGTTCCCTTGAGTTCTACGTGTAATTTCCTCAAGTAATCTGACGTCATAGTCAGCTGGTCGAAATTGTGCATTTAATAATACTACTAATTCTGACCAAGTAGATGCCTTATCTCTATTTGCGCGAAACCACAATAATGCTTTACCCTCGAACAGGTCAATCGCCTCTTCGAAGAGTTGACTTAAATTTACACGTCTAGCAACAATTAATTCATTGACTCTTTCTAAAAATGCAGTGATCGAAATACTTTTTGCTTCACCGGAAAACTTTAATCGCCACTTGACAACAGGTGTTGATTTCGTACAATAACTTTTCTGCCCTACCTCAACCGGAGGGGGGTTAATATTTAATGAAACTGGATTTGAAGTTACGATTACTTCTGGTTCTACTGGGGTCTCTCGACTAATTTCGGCCACGATATTCGATAATGAATCTCGCTCCGTTCGAGAATTTGCTACAAATAAGCGGTACGCGGATCTACATTCTTCTAATTCGTCCATAACTGTTCGTTTTGAATTTTTATCTTTTACTAAAAAGGGTTTTGATCGGGATAATCTATTAAAGTAATGTGCTAACTTCGTTTCTACCTCGATCTCTACGTTAGGTTCTTGGTCTCGTGAAACTTCCAAGCGACCAAGTAGTCTATGAAGAATCAATAAGCCGGCTCTTAATGCCACCAAATCTTCTGCAAAGGTAAACGGATACCACGCTAAAGCGTAACTTTCGCCTTCTTCTTCTTTATCAAGGGCTATTACTAATTCATCACGTAATTCTTTTACCGAACCGTGAAAAGGTAAACCTCTAATCTTTAATTCGTATTGGACCTCGTCCTTTCGCAACTTGTCCGGTACAATCCTGAATGCCATTATTAATCGAAATGAATAAATTTAATTAAATACAAAAAAGAATTCGCGGAACACGACTCTACTTTGTTCTCTGAACAACTAATGGTAAACGGAAATACAATATTTGATCTTAAAATCGCGATAATTTTCACTTTTAAATTTAAATAGGGGGGCGTTATGGAATCTCTTTAGTCCATTCATGCGCGTCGGTACTATTTTACTTGATTAACTAACAAAAATTCGATGTAATGTGCCAAAAGGGCTTTCTTGACAGCCGCCTAGTTGGACGCTAAATTATTTTTTTTTAACCTACAAAAATTAATTCGGAATTTACTTGTTTTATAAACAAAAAAAAATTCGATACCATAACATGCCAAAAGGGCTTTATCGATAGCACCACGTTGGCCGCGCCAAATTATTATCCTGTTACACCACGTTCTGCATCCACGACACCTTTCCAACAGGTAATAAAAGGTTGGCTAGCTCAAAGTCGCGAAGGGGTGGGTTGGTGGAAGGAATGAAAGGGTCGTGTGACGGCACGTCGCAAAGCGTGTGTTTCCTATCGACGACCGGGCAATCCTCGATCGCGATTCTAAAAATTGTCAAAATCGGTGTGAATAATTTACACGGGGGGGGAGTTAAGTCAAAATCGGTGGGGTTAATATACACGCGGGAGTTTAAATGGGCGCCACGCATACGAAGAAATGAATCTCTTTGAAGGGGACTGGTTATCACACCTTCCAAGCTGGTACGCGACAACTTGATGATCTTACAGCGAACTCTCACTCCGGAAAAACCTCGCTCAATGACCTTACCTTTACAGGAGGCGAACTTTCCGTGGGTGAAAATAGCTAAATAAACATTAACACAACAATAATAATAACACACAAAGTTGGGAAATAATAAAAATGTATTAAATAAAATAATATCAGGGGGGAGTTGACAAAGTTTACACAAGATACTATCAAATTTACATGTCTTGTATAAAAATAAATATTTACAGTTGACGGAACCTTTCCGTGTGGTTTCCGTTGCGAAACTAATATTCGTAAAACAATTACTCTTACAAAAATACAAAAGGTTAATTTGCATGAAAGGGGGGCGTATTGAATACAGCACTCCACCAAAATAAATAGTTACTTAAGCGCAACTTGATAATATTCAAAACTATGATTCATAAAATTGATCATGGAACTTAATCAATGCAATTGATCATCAAAATTCCCAACAACGGGACAAACAAACTTTAGCTACAATGCTAAACTTGAAACGTTACGTTAAATTGTTTGGTTACATTCTGAACGCTCGAATGGCGTGGTAAAAGTTACGTTAATAATAGAGAATAATATTAAGTTAAATAAAAGGTATACAAAATGGTTGCGATATCGTCTTCCAGGGTTGAACTGAACGTTCATAAACACAACTAATGGTCAATAGGACCAATTAACATCACAATCTTAAAAATATAAAAAGGTTTCTTACTTAATTTGGGTGGTTGATGTTCGACCTCTAGGTAAAGTCGATGACGGGTCCTTCAGGAGTGAGATTTCGTCTTCAGAACGTAGAATGAAGCTGAATGTGATGTCTCAAACCATATCAGAAGGGCAGCGTAATAACCAGCTTCCCAAAAACTCTTCAAATCGGAAGGTGGTGAAATAACAGGGTGGTTCACGCACTGTATTTCACGATAAAATAGGGGTCTCCGTACGAAATAATTCACTATGTTAGTTATTCGCGAAGTGACAATAATTCAAGCCGGCACTGTCTAAGTAAGAAATGTTAATGTGGTGTCCGATAAAAAAAACGATTGGAATGCACACATGGGTTGGAAGTGCAACACCTGTTTTGTACCATTCGATAAAAGCAATGCTACGTACTTGCCTTATGAGCGGCAAGCAATAACTCGACGTGATTAACGTGATAAGCAGATGGTATAAAAAGTCCGATAATTGATTCAATGTTTAGTAACAATAGACGATATTAATTGTTCGATCACTTATTAAATATTAGCAACAATTGACGATATTAATGTTCGATAAAATATTGAAGGTTTAGCAACAATTGACGATATTCTGGTTCGATAAAATATTAATTGTTTAATAACAATTGACGATATTCTGGTTCGATAAAATATGAAGTGTTTAATAACAATTGACGATATTCTGGTTCGATAAAATATGAATTGTTTAAAAACAATTGACGATATTAATTGTTCGATAGTACCTGCAGTTGACACACACTAATTTTTAGCACAAATGACTTGTATTTATTTAAAGATCTCTAATAAATGTGAGACCTCGATAGTTAATTCCGCTTTTGGAAGCGCTAAGATACGAAAAAGGTAGTATCAGATTCCAAGTGAATCTCCTCGAATATGCAATTTGTAGCTCAATTTATGCATTCTCCCTACTCTGATTTAGGATTTTTCCCACTTACTGATTGATTTGGATCCTTGTAATTGGGTCCCACAAATTTAGAAAGAAGGGAGACGCGACTTAATTGGACAACACCTAGAGTGCGAGAGCACACCTTCCTCCCTCTCCATGCAAAGTGTATCGAGAAGTTTTGCAGGACACGTGCGAGCAAAACAATTTTTTGCTCGTCTGGTCGGACGAAAAGGGTCTAACCCCTGCACTTTTTGTTGGCTTTTATCGAAGTTTTAAAATTGCGAAATCGCCATGCTTTCCATGTTAAAAATTAACACATGAGTTTGCAAGTCGATGCCTGTCTAAGATAACGACGTCGAATGCATTCGTTCCCATGGTCTTACCATCGCACGTGCCCGTTTTTTGTATCGACGGCCGACGTGGATTTATGGATCGCATAAAAGTTTCTCTCAGTCGTTTGAAAGATTATAGTAAAGTATAGGTATGAGTTGACGTTTAGTTTGCAACGTTAATGAATAGAGAATTTATTGCTGATGAGGTGAATTATGGATTAATGCTACGTCAACATTATTAACACTTCCTCATCTACCGTATGGTTTATTGTACGTGTATTAAAATATTTGATGATACTTTCCTAACTCTACAATTCTTAAGATTATTGTGCATTTGCAAAACGTAAATTTATTAGTTGAGCGAATGTTTCAATCTTTTATTTTTACAACCCGACCTAAAAATGTTTTCTCAAAGAGTAATTTTCAACGGATCGATTCGAAATTTAAAATATAAGTTTAATAGATCATAAACGCAAAATCTAAGGGTGCGCCCGATGCGCGTAATAAGGTGACACCTGTTGAAATCTAAAGCTTGAAAAATTATTACAAAATTGAAAGTATAAGATTAAAATTAAAACGTTAACAATAAAATCTAAGATAAGGTCAAGGATGTATTAAGACAGGTTAGAATCCTTACTCCTTATTAATATCGAACAAAAACTATTGTGTTGGGCGGTTTTGTTGATGCAGTAATTTATTAATAAATTAATGGAATTTGTTCGCGATCCATATTGCTTTAATTAAAACTATATTTTAATATTTTTGTTTAAAGTTTATTATATTAAATATAATCGTACAAGTAAAAATAATGTTTTGATTTTACAACTTATTTAAAAAAAATTTTTTTTAATGTACCTACATAATAATTATTAACCTTTTTACAATATCTAGTTATTTGGACGATAGTAAATTGGGCCAGCGGTCAATGTATTTTAAAATTATTTAGGTGGGTAGCTTAAGAAAACCTGTAAATTGGGCCAGCGGTCGGCGTGGTTATAGCTTAAAGGTAAAGCCATTAAATAATATTCAATTGTATATATTAAGTATCGCAAAACGCAACTAAGAAAATAATATTAAGTGCTATTCCGTACCATTTAACCCCAAAATTTGAAATTGTGGGGTTTGGATTCCAGACTCGTCCGGCTGTGCGCATCGAAAAACCCAAGCCTGCGCTCCTCCGGAGCTCCGGCTGGTTTTTCATCGCGTACGCCGCTACGCGGCAAAAACTAAACATACTTGGAGGCGCCATTCATCAAGAAAACCGGGATAAAAAAAGCCGGGATCTTAGAGAACTTTGAAATAGCAATAAAAAGTATAGTTGCGGTATGCGGCAGTTTCGTTTTACGTTTCACCCCCAAAAAATCGAATAAATCAAAAATTAATGACAAAACAGTAACCTTTCGTGCATGTTACACTTACGAGTGGTGTCTGGCCCAATTTACATGGGAGCCTTATAATCTTTTGGCTCAATTTACGGGTAGGCTTAAAAAGAACCTGACCGCCTGGCCCAATTTACAACCGCCGAGTTATTTTACTTACAAGATTTTAAATTAAGGCAGAAATTTAATTGTTTTTTGCATAAACCATGACACATATTTCGATTTCTAATTTATTATTACATTAATATAAAAATATTTCTTTTTATGCAGCATTTATTTTCGTCTATTTAAAAATGTGAATCATATTGATATGATATACCGGGTAGCACACCTTGCACATACCCAGACAACATTGTTTATAATATTTTTAATAATTATATATTATTAAACAAACAATAAATTAATATAAAAAATCTTGAAAAATATTGTTAGGGAAGGCAAATCAGCTATTTCAAGTTAGGTATATTAAAATGAGAATAATATTATGTTATGTTATATTATGTTATACTATTAAGGACGCATGTAATTTCCACCAATAGTTGACAGTTAATCCCAAGTTAATCCTTTCTCTGGAATGGTCTCAGAAAGGCATCCGTAAATTCCACCGATGGCAATTTTTTAATATTATTAGTAGTTATCTAATTATTGTTATTAATTATAATAATATAAAAATAAAGGATTAATAAGGACACAATAGGAAGATTAAAATAATAAATTTCATTAAAAAGGCGTTTTATAGAAAAATGTAATTATCAGAATATTGTAAATTAACACCAATTAGCACAATGATAGGAAAAACATTTCTTTCATAAACTATTTACCACAAATGTGATACAGTGTTCCCAACTTGGGGGTTTTCCCCCCAGATTTAGGGGTTCTTTAAGTGGAACGGGGGTTTTTTGGGGTGTAATATGTCTAGGGGTATTTTTAGGGGTTTTTCAAATTATTTTTATTTTTAATCTTTACGTGTTTACATGGAGACAGTAACTTGCACAAGTTACTAAAAGCCAGTAAGGTCATTAATCTTTCGCCGAAATGTACTTACTTTGTATTTTAAATTCAATCACAATCAAAAAAAAAAGGTCATCAATCGCTTTTACCTTGTTTCACCATAATTGTTTTTTAAAAAATTTTTTTAGGGGTTTTTAGGGGCTTTTGGTTGTACTTTTAGGGGGTAAATGTTATTCAGAGTTGGTAACCCTGATGTGATAAAAAGAGTCTCATTCTCATCACCTTTCGAGGTAGATCAATCCCGTTCTTTCTCTTTTACTTTTTTACCCACAAAGTGTTGATGTTCCAGCGATCACACCAAGTGTTGTAAGTAAGAGTTAACCCTCTGTTATGTGATTGGTTGATATACCAAAAATTTCTGGGTTAACTCTGACTCGAGTATGACCTTCTATTACACAATTGGCCCTTAGTCCAGCATTTTATTCATACCAATTACATTATTTATAAAATTAATATTTATGCAACTAATATAAAACATAATTGGGAAGTTATAGAATTTATTATACACGTGTAATTGTAAACATCTATCGATGCCAATTGGGCGGTGTTATGCAGAAAGCTACCAAGCCACGTCTGCATAAATCCGAGATAATTAACAATTAGTACAGTATTAAATTAAAAAAATAAGGAGGTAACTTCCTGAAGAAATTAATAAGTTATCCTGTGGCTTGGATGTTTTCAGCAGAATGTATAATGAACCTTACTGGCTCCGTACCTTCAATAATTGAAAGAAAAAAAAATGTGGCTTGGTAGCTTTCTGCATAACACCGCCCAATTTGTAACATCTTTAAGAGTAGAGCATATGACCCCCTCCCCATTTTCTTCGAAATTAATGGAAACACTTGCAATTTCCCTTATTATTTTCACAGTTAACATTTCTTCAAGTGGGACTCGAAATGAATTGTCCGCTTATAAAGTCTAATCTCTCACTGGGCACTAAATTCGGCAGTTATCTTTAAAATTATCTTATCAAAGATATTAGCTATGACTTGCAAAAATTAAAATTATGGGCGTTGTACAGATTTTGATATCTCTTAAAATATCATTTTAAAATTTAGCGGTAATATGTTTCAAGTAATTTGGAAAGACACTTTAGGGGTCGTCCATAAAGAACGTCCGCAATTTTTTCCGACTTTTAAATCCCTCCCCCCGTCCCCAGGAACGTCCTATGGTCACAAATGAAAGACTCCCCCTCATTTGTCACAAATCGAACTTGACCTTATACATATACTAAAAAACCTATTCTTTAATTTTTAATTATTTAAAATTTTTATGGCTGTAATAAAAATTGGAATTAAACAAGCAAGAATTTAGATAAACTTTATTTAACTATTTTATGCCAAATTTCAAAAAATGGGATTTTTATGCGGACGTCACATTTGTAAACCCCGTTCCCCCCAGGCGGAAGAGGGTTTGTCCTTTATGGATAACCCCTTAATATTTTCTAACATGTTTTTTTGTAAAATGCAAGATATAACATTAATTGTAAAGAAAATGGAAGGGGGTCCATATACTCGTACCCTACCCTTAAGGTTTAAGCATCACATACTGCGAATATATACGGGACAACTGAAAGTATAAGATTAAAATTAAAACATTAACAATAAAATCTCATCAGTTAAGGTCAAGGATGGGTTAACACAGGTTAGCATCCTTACTCCTTATTAAGGTGCCTGATTATGTGCTGGACAACAATAATTACATTACATTATTATGAGTCAAGTTATACTCCAGCAGCAATTCACGTCCAAATAATTATCAATAATACGGGATATCGGGTTCGTGGACAGAAATAAATCAAACAAGTGTTTTTATAGTCGACGTTTCGGCCTCAAAACGAAAGCCATCTTCAGAACTGTAATATAATAAGTGAGAATACATAATCACATGGGTCAGCATTAGACATACCTTAAAAAACATAGGTGGAAACTGTTTACAATACATTGAAGGGGCCTGCATTGGTGTCACATGCAAATAAAAACAGAAACATTCGGTGGCGTAAAATTAAAGCGTTGCATAATCCCAAAAGCGAATTAGTCAATAACAATAGGATTTTCATAAATAACCTCATGTACAATATTAAAATATACAGTCAAACTTTTCACAACAACATGCATAAACTAAATACAGATAAGAATACTGATACCGTTGATAGCGTATTAGACATACATTCGTACACCGCTCAGTTTATATTCCATTTAAACTTCCCGCAGTATTCAAGTAGGAATCCACCAAAGCAAGCAGGCGCACCACTACATCACAAAAGTTTCCAACCCGATGTCAACAAACAAGACGAAAACAAACAATTCGCTCCCTTCCACAACGTTAAAATCAAATGAAACCGGCCAAATTAACAGGGATATCCATCCATACACCCCCTCCCCCGACATCCGAGGTCAAAAAGTTGTTCAGGTGACACCACAAATTTTGTCAACGAAGCTGTTTAAAATGTTCTTGTACCCACCACTTATATTGTTAAAATCAGTTATTTTGTTTATATTGTTTTCAGTGGTCATAATGTGAGCTGCTTCAAGAAATAACCTCTTGTGTCAGTTACTCTCCATGTCCAACACCTCAACATCCTCCGAAAGGAAGCCATGCGTACACCCCAATAAATGTTCAGAGAGCCCTGTAGTGGTGCCCCCCCTACGTATGTCACCTCTGTGTTGGTTCAGTCTCATGTTCAACAGTTGTTTCGTTTGTCCCACATAAAAAGCATTACATTGGCACTTGACTCTGTATACAACATTACTCTGCTCTAACTTAGGTATTTTATCTTTAGTAGCTGTGAACAGGATTCTACCCAGTGTGAAGGGGTTATGAAATGCCAGTTGAAACTGTGTCGGATCGACCACCGCATAAAAAAGCTGTTTCATCCTTTCAGCGAGCCTTGGATGATACGTAATTTTCATGTATTTCTTGATAGGTGTGTTATCATCATCATTTTTGGTCACTTTCTGTGTAGGAGGTAACCCGTAGTCAAAGAGGATACGGTCCAGTAAGCGGGTGGGGTAGCCATTTTTCATAAACATTGTTCTAAGTTCTCGAACCCGCACATCGAGAAGATCGTCAGAAACACATATTTTTATTCTGTGCATCATGGTTTTAATCAATGCTACTTTCTGGATTAGAGGGTGGGAGGAGTAAAAACTTAATATTCGATCCGTTGACGTAGGTTTCCTATACCAATCCGTGGACAGCGTTCCATCCTCGGATCGAGTAATGGATAGATCAAGGAACGAGATGTTATTGTCCAATTCTTTCTCGTGAGTGAATTTAATACGGCTATCATATCCATTCAATATCTTCAAGCAATAATCTATTTTGTTTTCGGGCACAGCTGCGAGGATATCGTCGACATAGATGAGCAAAAATGGGATCTCGAAGCTATACTCCCATCGATTTAAATTCGCAAAGCAATAAAGAGTAAAAAAAATCAAAGCCAAAATGAAACTCCGACAGATAACTAATAACCTAATTTAAAATTGCAACTAACAATAAATTTCTACAATTACGGAGTCGGAAACATACGGAGAAGAAAAATCTTTAATAGAAGAAAAGAATCTTTTATTTTCTTTAAAAGTGGTACTTACAAGTCAAAAAGTATTTAAGTCCATATGAACTTCGACACTTTCAGAAAACAAATTCACTAAATTTTTCAGGTTTTCCCTGATTTAAATTGAAAATTTCCGCCAACTTTTCAAAATTTTCAAAATTCCCAAAAAGCAATAATGTGAATCGATAAAACGAAACAGAAAAATATTCATATATAATACCACAAGAGACTATCAAATTGTCGGCAATTTTTGAAACTGGAACTGAGTGTTTGTCGCCCTTAAAATCACCATGAGTGCTTTAGCACGAATGGTGATTTGAAATGGCGACAAACACGAAGATTCCATGGTTTAAAAATTAACCGACAATTTTATAGTATCGTGTGGAATTCGTTTGACAATTTCGTAAATAAAATTTCAATTTTTTCTGACAGCAAATAATTTATAGTATGCGTTCACGTAGTTTCCATCGTTACTATGGAAATTTGACAATACAGACCACGGTGGTCGTATTGCCGCGACAATACACCACCGTGGTCTGTATTGTCAAAGGAAGTAGATTATGATTGGTTCAAATTGATGAGATTGTAACATCCTATTGGTTGAATTATTATGAACGAAATTGTCAATACAAATTTAAAAAATATTATTTATTTACTTTTTTAAGTTTCAGAGATGTTTCCCTGGCTCATACTTTAATTTTTCTGATTTTTGTTGACTAAATTTGGAGATTTTTAGATTTTCCTTACTTTTTCAGGTTTTCAAGCAGCGCGACAACCCTGCTTTTGAACTGACAACTTCTTGCACTGAAATCAAGATACACTGGGATTTACAAGTAGGCGTTGTTTTTACTAAACAGATTTCACCAGAAGGTAACATGGGCAAATTTAGGTAAACTACAGTGATTAACTCAAAACAGCTAAAAGTAGACCACTTTTCCCATTGACGCCTGTAATTGGTCTAGCTTGTGCCAATTTGGCTGTAGAGATACAGCCGTTTAAAGAACCTTTGTTTTCCTGTAGTATAACATAGTTCAAAAACGAACAACTTAGAAAGCTCACAGCTGAGGAAATATTTAAGCTAGACGGTTGTTCAGTTGTTCTATACAGGGATTTACAGATAACTGAGTGCAGTTCACTCATCTGCGAACTACTTTTAATAGTAGTAAAAAATGTAGGTACAGCAAAATCTGAAAATTACGTTTTTCGAGAAAAAATCATAAAAGACTATGTTCTTGGAAGAGCTGAATCTTGTAAACTATGGACTAGAATAAATTTTTTTTTACTTTTATCTGAAATTTTATTTGGCAGAACAACAATTATTTATTGTAAACATTTACGAAGCAAAGACCAAAATTATTTATAACAAAAATGCAGTTCTTTATAATTCTAAGTATAGGTATAGAATTTTAATTTGTGTTAATACATAAAGGGTAATTTAGCAAGAAGTTCATTAAAGTAAGAACACAATTTATGTAAATGCATATTTGCTTAAGATCTCAGAAGTATTAAAACTTTACTCGGATCACTTATGTTACTGCCTAACCAGATAATAAACTGGTTACTAAACTAATTACCTAGAGTATAGTACATAGACTAATCAACTGATGAGAAGATTGTCACCGCAATCTACACAATTGTAAGGCTTCCATAAATATATGCAGGTCCGTAGTCAAGAAGGCACATGACCGGACTCTTCGCCGAAATATCGCTTTAAAAAACTGTGGAGCTCATTTTACCTCTAATTTCCAACAAAATTTCAGAGAGCCCCGGACACCATTGACATAAACTAAAGCTCGTCTTACATCAGGACATTTCTGGCGTCATTTCTTGAGCCAAATAAATTGCCTAGTTTAAAACAGCAAATGTCTTGGAAAATGTCCTAGCTCGAATTGTAGGCAATATATTTAACACGTGCTATATTTTTGAACAATTTACCTGTGAGCGACCGCAATACAGATTGAAGGCGCAGGTAGATTCTGTGGCAGGTAGTAATTGTCAAATGCAGGGCTAGGAATGAGTTACTTTTATCACTAAAAGTTACGTTTTTTTAAATAATCGCAAATGTTTTTATTTTTCACTGAAATTAAAAAATCAAATTTGAAAATTTAATAACCATTGAAAATTTGAATTTTTTTTTAAATTTTTTTGTTGGTAAAAAAAATAATACTATTTTGCTGCAATCACATTTTCTGCAATTAAATCGCTTTCTTTATCCATTTCAATTTTTATGTGTAGCACAATTTTTCTCAATTTATCGTTCGTTTAAGTTTACTGCGCACGCTCGCAGGCAAATTGCGTTGAAAATTGCCTCAAAATAGAACAGGTTCTATATATTTGGCCTACAAAATGTTTCAGGTAATTTGCTAAAATTACCTACTGCGCAAAGTCAATGGCGCATGAAATGGTCTGATATAATACAAGCTTCATTTTTGGAGCAAGAAGTGGCGTCATTTCTGACGCCAGAAATGACGCCAGAAATATGGCGCAAGAAATGGCGCCAGAAATAACCTGATGTAAGACGGGCTTAAAGAAAACTCAAGGAATATCGAATTACAGAATTAAATCCAGAACTGTTCAGAAAACCCACTAAGGGTCTATTTTGACATAATTGGATATTATACTCGTATCTTAGGAATCATAATAAAGACAGTGGCGTACCTAGACCACTTGGGGCCCGGGGCGGATTTATTTTGGAGGCCCCCCTCACCCTCAAAAAAAAAACATTTTAATGTGGCTAACCTTTTTTTGCCTTAATCTAACCGTCTTCCATAAGCTATTGCCCTGTGCAGAGAAATAATAGATAGAATAAGGGAACAAACTCGTGCAGTCCGAGGTCATCAATTATCATTACTGTTAAAAATGTTAAACTGATAAAAAGTTTTATCGTAAGAGCCCGAATTCGAACAATTGAATCTACGACGTTCAGCACGACGCAACGCAGCTCCGAAACCGACGCTCTCTGAACGACTGAGCCACGAATGAGCTCGCTCACTTGAGAAACATGGAATTATTTATTTTTGGGTGGGGCCCCCTTAGTAAAGGGGCCCGGGGCGGACCGCCCCCCCCGCCCCCCCCTAGGTACGCCACTGAATAAAGACACATAAATTTTAACATTGTGCTAAAAGTAGAGAGTCCCTGCATATTCGTACCACTTTTTCCACACGTGAAAGTTTTATAAGGAAAGAGAGCCAAAAGGAAAATACTATTTTGAATGGAAATGGAATGGAATGGAAAACGATAAAAGTGGTTAGTATTTAGTAATTTTCATTTGTTCTAAAATATTATATTCAAAGTTTGTAATAAGGTTGATATAACTGTAATAACGTTGATGAGTCTTATAAATTATCTTTCTTGATTTTTCAGTTCATAATAATTCTGGATGGGGTCCTAATGTAATTATTATTATTGATTTCACAAAATTGCTTGCAGATTTCTTGAATATTTATGCAGATTAACAGATCGCATGCTCAACTAGATTTCTAAAATTACAATTCAACAATTTTTATTACTGAATTTCGTTTTTTCAAAATTAAAAACTTAAACTATTACTTGATGCTATTAATATTTGAAATGTTTCATTTGAAAGACGAATTCAGGGTGCCGAAATGAAATTCCTACGCCCAGTAGCAGGATACCAAAGGATAGATCGAAAAAGAAGTACAAACAAAAGAAAGGAATTGAGCATCTACAGTACCAATTAAAAAAATGAAAGATTACAGGACAGCATGGAAAGGGCTCGTTGATAGAATGGATCAGTCCCGATTACCAAAAAGATGTTCCATTACAAGCCGACATGAAGAAGATGTGTAGGTTGCCACAGAAAGAGATGGAGGCACCAAATTGAGTGACGTAACGGTCCACCGGTCTAAAACTTGAAAATGATGCAAGTATTTTCATCAGGTAATAATGTTACCAAATTAAAAGCTAGTACTTCCAGAATTAGTGATATCGATACAATTTAGTGTGATTTTATAATCATTTTCATAAATATCATTCTGGAATACATAGTAGTAAGTACATGATTTATGGAAGTTACGGAACCTATACAATGTATAAATGAAACTTATTGGTACTTGACCCATTTTTTAATACTGAGTAGAACAAATTGCGTACGAAATTTTATTATCGTTCTTTATAATCGAGTAATTTTGAGGATATAATTAATTAATATTATTCCACTTTATTACATTTTAATTATATTGCAAATATTTCGTAATTGGAATTATATTTACATACCATATACTTATATTGATGTGATTACATTCGTAATCTATAATTACAGCAATTATTTCTTATTCAAAAATAATACATTTTCGAACACTCTGTTGCCGTTTTTTATGATGCGCTTTAAGTCATTATGATAACACATAATGGATTTAACAGATATAAATTTAGGTATTAATTGTAATTATTATATTATAAGATGTACTAGGCATGTTTATTTTTAAGTGAACCCGCGTATTCGTAAAAAATCGTTTTATGTAATACATTAAATGCTGTTTATCTTCATTATTATAATGGAGGTCATAACTCACACACCCTTGGTCAAATGACTTGAGCGGTTCAATTTTTAAGCTCGTCTTACATCAGGACATTTCTGGCGTCATTTCTTGCGCCATTTCTTGAGCCAAATAAATTGCCTAGTTTAAAACAGCAAATGTCTTGGAAAATGTCCTGGCTCGGATTGTAGGCAATATATTTGGCGCGTGCTCTATTCTTGAACAATTTGCCTGTGAGCGTGCGCAGTACAGATTGAATGCGCAGGTAGTAAGGTAGTAATTGTCAAATGCAGGGCTAGGAATGAGTTACTTTTATTACTAAAAGTTACTTTTTTTTTAAATAATCGCAAATGTTGTTTTTCACCGAAATTAAAAAATCAAATTTGAAAATTTAATAACCATTTGAAAATTTGAATTTTTTAAAAAATTCTTTTCTAATTTTTTTAATACTATTTGTTTGCTGCAATCACATTTTCTGCAATTAAATCGCTTTCTTTATCCATTTCAATTTTTATGTGTAGCACAGTTTTCACAATTTAAACACTAAATTATCCTTCGTTTAATCTTACTGCGCACGCTCGCAGGCAAATTGCGTTGAAAATTGCCTCAAAATAGAACAGGTTTATTACAATCTTCCGCGTCGTTACGACAACCCGTAATAGGAAATGGTGCGGCGGCTCAGCTCAGGGAGTTGTGGGGTGGGTTAAAAACTGAATTTTAAGGTTGTCGCGGAACTTAACTTCAGGGGATGGAGTCAAACCTACTTGAAACCATAAATAAATGAAATAGGCGCCACTCAGTTTTTGAATTACGCACTGCCTGTGTAAAAGTGCCAAAAATTGGGAAAACTTACTACAACCGAATGAAATCTGGTTACACCGGACTCCACTAAGGCCTCACAGAACAGCGGTCTATAACCTAAATAATGATACAATATAAACACAGAAATAAGACGATTAACACAAATAAGCATATATTATTAAAAAAAAATAGAACAGATTAAAACCTAAAATTACAAAGATTAAACTTATATTAGAAAGAAAAATATGGCCTTTATTATCACTGAAGGTGAATTCTGACGTCAGTGATTTGAGACAATTTAAACTCTGAATTAAAATAAAATATTAAAACTACGTTAAAATTTAAATTAACAAACTAAATGTGGCCCAAGTTGGCCTAATAATAAAATTGGTTGTGAATTGATGATAAATAAAGTAAAATAAAAGAAACGTGACACAACTCTTCGGTTTAAACACAATAATTGTTTTTGACCATCAAAATGGTGTTGAACAAAAACGATAAAAATATAAAACACTTACGGCGTTTCCACCCAAATAATCCGCTGATGACCTCACGGAGTGATGTAACCAGGGTTTGTAGTAGAAATGATTGGTGTCTTCCCAGTAGCAGATTCTGAACGACAGGCAATACGTAAACCGTTCCTCGAACGAATTGACACTCAAAGGAACATTCCCAAGTGTCGAGTAGCCCTTAATTTTTGTATGGTTCCAAAACGTTAAATCCTCTTCCACAAGATAATATTGATTTTTGATTATTTGGCAAAAATCCGGTAAATCGATAAGATTGGTTCCATATAATTAAGTTGGTGTAATTGCATAATATGTCAATCTTTAGCGAAATTAAACAAAACTGCCACTGTATGAAAGTGCTAAACTGTATTTAAATTGCGTATCACGTTTACTCAAAAGTTGTATTTTTAAATGTTCAAAACCGTCACTATTATTTAGCAATTATGGATATCATTAAACGAAATTTACTAATTTAACCACGGGAATATCGAACTTAAACCGATTCCTTTATGATCCGCATAAGCGATAAAGGACGTTAAATATCCAAACTTTTCACTACATAAACGGATTTGTCTTGTTGCTCATTTGAACAACTGAAGTCAACAATTAACTAACAACAACTGACTACCACCGACCAACAACTGGCTGACACTGACTGCCTCCCGCGGGATTCGCGGTTTTTATCCCATATTGGGACACGTGAAACGCATTATGTGTAGGTCGTATGAGGAAGTTTCGAGAAAAACAAAATCATAAAAATATCAAATTGAATGGTGTTTCTAAATAGTACAAAAATTGTTGCAAAGTAAGAAAGGCAATATGAACGAAGCATGCTTGAAATTTCTACTTTGAGATTTAAGTAAACTTCAAAGATTAGTAAAGCCGCTTCCTATGAATTAACTTATATCTAGTTTCGGTACAATGTAGCTATTTTTTTTATGGTTTCAGAATACATTAAAATTTTATAGGTCTATTAGTTTTAAGTATTAAGTGGTTTTGGTATATTTTTAAGATTTTTAGATACAGGAAATTGTATCATTGTATTACAAAGAAGAAAAATTGAATAATTGTAAATAAGTTTTTACTAAAATATTATTTTAGATCTGCGAAAATAGGCAAATTCAAACGGATGTCACAGGTTCTATATATTTCGCCTACAAAATGTTTCACGTAAGTACAGGCTTTATTTTTGGAGCAAGAAATGGCGTCAGAAATGACGCCAGAAATGTCGCCAGAAATGTCTCAGGAAATGGCGCAAGAAATGACGCCAGAAATGTCCTGATGTAAGACGAGCTTTTACGTATTACTGGATTTTAAATTCAGCCGTCCCTATCATGAAAATCCGACACTGTTTTCAGCTGCCCATTCTGACCAAACGATGATGGGTGTACTTGGGAGTATTTTATTGCCCACCACCCATTGCATCGAATTGGGGAAAAACCTGTCATTAAAAAATAAATTTTGTGGATACACGAACATTTTAAAAACCAAACAATTAAGTAATTGGAACACAGACTATCGAGGTTGCAACGTACATTGGCAGTTCACGATCGTAGATTTTTAACCAGAAAAGTGAGGGGGGACGGAACTACATTTTTTTCCATTTTTAATAGAAATATCCTTCTTAAGCCACCCGCTAAATTTTTAGTTCTTTGTTCTATTTAAAATATCGTGCATTTATTATTGCAATTTACATTTCATTCAACCTCGAATAATAATATGATCAAAGTGATATAATAAATTGAAATCTTGAAACATTACCATTTATCGTGTAATCTTCATTCGTTAACCTTAATGTGTCAGATATGTTTATTATTATTTCGTTGACCTCTAATTAATGCAATCGTTTACATTTTTGGCTGTAGTATACTTAGACTCTGATTAAAAATTATTGGAAAAGCAAAAATTTGGCTACATGCTTTCCGAAAAATTTATTACGTGATGTGGTTTTTAAGAAATCGATTCTTGCAAATTCCTTTCAAGTTGTTTACCATTCATTGCATCAATTTTTTAGTTTTTATCTTCGGTTTTAATTTTTTTGCAGTTTGTAGCTGCTTTTTGCATTGTAAAATAGTGGCTTTTCAAATGATAACTTAGAGGGGAGGTTTTACACTGCCATTGTGAATAGACGATGTTGAAATAGATTTTGAAGTTTTGTAGTATTTATCTGAAAATCTCTTCATAAAAATTTTAATTGTAAGGTGTCATGTAATAAGGTTAAAACGTTCTATTTTGCATCTTTACCTATTATAAATCATAATTTGACTGTTATACGATGCGAAAACCATAAATTTCTAAACTTTTGATTTATCACAGCCAAAAACTAAAATTTAAACTGCAAATTATAGTTAAAGTCTTTATTACTTCTTTAGGCTAATATTAATTTAATTACCAAATTTGTTTAATGGTAGTACATAAACATGTACATAGTATTTTGACACTATAATAAATAATAATAATAAATTTTAATTTACCAATAAACTGAAATTTCAAATTTAGTTATTAATATCTTCAATAAATAGGTTAAAAGGTAAAGAGTAATATATTACCTTTTTTTTGTCTTTTAATGAATACATTTTTTGAAAGCGCGATAGGATCGCAAGATAAAAGATTTTAAAACTTCTGCCTAAAAGTGTCAGAAGGTGCAGCTACTACTAAATCACTACTCCAATTTGAGCATTGTTTCATTGTTCCTCTATGTTCACAAAAAGACCTCCACGTGATTCAGTAGTCAATAATCTCTATAGATGCTAATTAATGGTCAATTAATTACCTATTCGCTATTTAGTTTTATATGCAAAATATAATAAACTAACCATATGTATTACCGGCAAATCCGTTTACTATAGATTTATTTATTACCCGGATTGTGAACTTGCATTTGGAATTTAAATTATTGTTTGTTACATAAACGTTACGGATTTCTTATAAACTACAGACTACAGATATCACTTAATATACAAATAGTTTATCTGCACATAATTGGAAAATTATTACATCTTTGTTTACATGTGGGATTAAGTGAATTCTCTTGTAATGTAGTAAATTCAACCAATATGGGCGTCTAGAGAATTTTTCCTAGCCTAAGGGAGTGGGGGTTTATATAATTTTTGCAGTTATGCGATTATTTTAAAAGTAAATTAGTTTGGTTTCTAATTAAAGTTAATGATTGCAGATAAAATATTATAAAATTTCAAATTAAAAGCTGATCCGAGATATCATCTTCTTATTGTCTTCAAAAAAGTTTAAAATATTGTAATTAAAAGTTCTCGAGTAATGCAAGTTAAATAGAGCGTGAAGACTCTTTAGTAAATAGAAGACATTCTTCTGATAATGGCATAATTAAAATTTGCTGCAATTTAATTATATATATTTTTGATTGAGTTTTTACAATAATATCAAGTCAAATTAAGTGCTAATATTATTTTTTAATAAGTGATTATTAAAAATATGCAAGTACCTACCTACATTACTGGTTAAATTAAAACTCCTGTAGATAGTGCTAAAAAAGAACTGTCTAATTTCCTCAATCCTAATAAATCAGCGAATCGTTGGGAATAATAAAGTGGACTTTACCTGTATCGTTGCACTTTTGCTAACAATGATATTTTGAGCTCATTTTGTCCGTTTTTAATTTTCGACGACCGTATTTTATCGGTGCGATTGAATGAGGTTGACCGCGAACCTTCAATCACTACAATATAACGATAGAAAAAATAGCTGATTGAATAGGTAATTGAGCGCTAGACGAAAACTCTGGCTATGAACGGTGTCTGTTTACTTTTCCCAACAAATTACTTTAAGAATAATGAATTACTTCAAATTTTTTTATTTTCACCTGGAGTGTCTAACTTAATATAAAAATAACGTTAAAGCGTTGGCACTTTTTGGTGTTCCATATAATAAAACACATAAATCATTTATATTATTCTCTCACGATCATGTGATATATGCCCAAATTTACACATTTTACATCCCAAAATTAATTGTTAACGCTTAACAGCTTTATTAACAATTTGATTTATTTCTTAATCATTAGTTTAGAAATTTTTGACACAGACATTAAAAATTAATTAAATAACGTTAATTATAAGTAAAGTTTTTGTTTACGTATAATTAATTGTATAGAGAGGCTAATGTCAACTTTATAATTACTAAATATAATAATTCGGATTATTCCATTTCCGTTATTTCTATACGAAAGGCGCTGGAGTGCTGTTATGGGAAAAGTAAGAACATTGCGACTGGTCCACAACAACACAATATATTTTAACAAAAAGGGGATTAAAAAGTACGCATAATTTACCGTTCGCCGATAATTTATTTAAATAATCTTAATGAATAATAAAACATATTTTGAAGTTATTAGCAGAGATAATTATAAATAAAAATCGCGATTATCAACATAAGTTAAAAAGGAAAAGCCGTAAGAAAACGCCCATCTAACGTTAATATGTTTATAAAGTCAATACAATGTAATCGTGATCGCCTGCAGCTCATCATATACAACAATAATTATATTTAATTTTGAAAATATATAAAATTTACCGTGAAATTATTTTTTCAATTATTAATTCATCATTTTTTTAATTCGCACTTGCAAAATTAAATTTTCCAAATAAAATTTTTGAATTTTACGTCTTCATAATATTCAATAAATAACAAATCTGTCAGTGTAAAACGCAATGGGTGCATGTTTATAAGAAAAATCATAAATATTTTTATTTCTTCCGTACGAAATTTATGTTGTAGGAATTGTAAATCACATTATTCTTAATAAAATTTAGCAAGTCGGGACGCGTCAAAGAGATTTTGTGTGGCAACGAACACCCAGTTCGGAAAGCTTTTAGAATCGTCAAGTATACGCTAGTTGCGTAGCTCAAGTGGCGCTGCCCTGGTGGCCAAATTTAGCGTAACTGATGGGGAGGTGAGCGCAAACGGTTTTAAATACAAGTAATAGTTTAATTACGAATTAAACATTAAGAATTAGAATTAAGAAGTAAATTTGAATTTAAATAATATTCTATATGCCCTATTCGCGATTTCGATTAAGGAAAATCACGTGACCAAATATTCAAAATGGCCGCTCAAAACGGGTAGTTCTATGTTTTGCCATCATAAGCAAGGTTATTATATGCACATTAACGGGTTCAGAAACGTGTTGTGGTTTGTTTATTATATTCGTTTGTGTTTAAATAATATCTAAATATGAATAAACAATTAATAATAAACAATATTTTGAAATTCTGTGGCTAGAAACTTTTGTGAGGGTGAAGCTTTGGCAAACGCTAAGCACGTTGTGTTGTGTGGGAAAACGCCTAGTAACGACGGATTCCATCATATTTATAGCTTAGTTTTACAAACTACAGCTTTGTCTGCACCGCCTCATGAGATATCAGGGCTAATTGACAAAATAAGCTTGTTTATATCTAAGTATAAAAACGGATTTGTCCATTTCACTTTGAATTTTCTTTTCATGGGAAACTTGTGGAAACTAAGGTCAGAATTCTTTCTAGCGCTAGAATTACATCCGTGAACACAACAAAACGCTCTTGATTTTGATTTAGTTACCTGTATTCATTTTGTCGTTTGCCTAATAACAAATTAATTTCGGAGGAATTTTCAAACACAAGCACTTGGAAGCAATATTTAACGTTAATACCGGCTATAAACATGCACTAGATGCACATGTAAGCTTATGACAATGCCCGTTTTAGCGAGTTAATATTTCTGCCGCCAGACGTCGCTTCACTTAGCTGTAATCGCGAATATACTTAATAGCATTATGGTATTGGTAGTGCTGACGGTTTTAGGTAGATTCACATAGAAAAGTTGATTTAAAAATGGGTGCAAAAAGGTATTGTTGTGTAGTTGATGGATGCAATAAATCAGAGAAAAAGAATCCTGATTTAACATTTTATCGCTTTCCTGGAAGATCTTACCAGATTAATCAAAAAAATGAGTGGATACAAGCTGTTAGTGCTGATTCACAATGAACGTAAGACATAAGAAATACATAAAATTAAAATCGTTCCAATTTAATGCAATTGTGTTGAGATTATTGCCGTACGTAAAATTACATCAAGTTGAAATGGTTCAACTTTCTGTATTTAAATTAGGCTTAATATAAATTTTACATCTTACGTATTTCTTATGTCTTATGTTCATTGTGAATCAGCACTTAAACGTAAGAGCGAGTAAGTAAATTTTATTTAATTAATAAAATTAATATTACTTAAAACACTTGTTTTTATACGCTAGTTGCAACTTGTAAATTTTGATAACAAAACATTGTTTATTTTCTTTTATATAATAAAATTCATCTTGGTTATGTACCAACCTAAACTTAAAGGATCGACTACAGTTTATAATCTATCTACTCATATATATAAAAATTGATGTATGTGTGTATGTATGTTCCCTATAGACTCCTAAACCGTTTGACCGATCGGAACCAAATTGCAAAATAGTGCGAAAGGAAAGTTGATTTTGAGTAGCCTGCCTTCCTTTAAGGAATCTTGATAATCCATTCATGCGCGTCCCTATGGGACGCGCATGAATGGATTATCGAGATTCCTTAAAGGAAGGCAGGCTACTCAAAATCAACTTTAAAAACAATAATGAATGCTGTCAAGCTGTCAACCGATCGACAATGTAAATATTTGACCAATCTTAACCAAATTTGGTGTAAAAGTTATTTACAACGCTACGAAAAACATAGGCTACTTTAGTACCATGGAGTGAGGCCGAAGGCCGAACAACCACGGTCTACATGTATGCCTGCGATACCCTTGAGTGAGGCCGAAGGCCGAACAACCACATCCGACACAGTCTAGATGGCTTAAGGCGGCTGGTAGGCCAACTGTGCCAGCTAGTAATTATTACATAATCAAATATTTTAAATTATTAAAAATAATTAATATATTTGCTAATATTACCATATAAACATGAACATTTGGGCATCCCAGTTTAGGCAAAATTTATCCACGAGACGGCGCTTTGTACGCTTTTGGGAGGTACACAACTAGCGTATTACTGATTGCAGCATGCAAATGCAACTTATTGCATTATCGTTTACGATTGACGTATTTATAAGTTTTGCGAAAACCTAAAATTAACGTTTTCCATTATCCTATGCTTCTTAACTAATAATATCGTACTTAACAGGTGATTGATAGACTACCGTAATGCATATAATTTAGAATGTGCATTCCGTAGCGTATTTTTTCAGCGTATGTAATAAACATTTAAGATTGAACAATGATTAGTAAAAATACGATAGGCATGCAATTTGTGAACTTGTTTTACGATACCGAGACTAAGTAGAAATCAAAGTTTATGTGCAGATATTGAATTCTAGAGGGGAAAGGTTCCGGGGGTCATGATAGCCAGTGGCAATCGTGATTGCCTTTGGCTCTTATTTTTCTCAATGCTATTCTGTGACCTTTGATGATTGGATTTCAATCTAATACAATTAGGGCAATTTTAATGAATACTATGCAGATAGTAATTGATTACACTGCAATTGAACCAAAAATCATTTTGGTTCATTTTCAAGCATCAATAACAATCTTTAATCAAAATCAAACTGTAGGTATTTATTACTATGATTTGTATCGAATTTCTTTTATTATAAAAATTCGAACAAATTAAAAATAAGTTTAGCTGACAGTTAATTACTTACCATTGCATTCTGACTATACAAGTTTACAGTCCACTGCTCATTTAGTAACACTTATTTTCTTGACTATAAAATTAGTAGTTAGGTCAAATTCGTGAACTATTTAATTGGTACTCATTTAATTTACAAATACTTAATACATGCAAACTTACTAAGAAAAACCAAACTTGATTTTGCCACGAAAAAACTTCCTAATTGAAAATGTTCATTAAAAAACTGAAATAGAAAATTAAAACGTTATTTTTACATTTCCTGGAATTGTAACGGCGAACTTTCAAATAGTAATTAATTCAATGAACGTCAAAATTTTTCTACCGCTTTTGACTCGTTTGGCTTTTGGTATTCAAACGTGGAGTGCAGTAAAAAATAATACATTCTAACATGCAGTAGCAATAAAATGGTAGTAAATACTTTTCTAAATACTAATTAATTTGCAATTTTATGTTTCTATAAATCATTTATATGTTACTATTTTTAATATTTTTTTTATTATAAACGCACTATGCATTGCATACCTAGTTTTTTTTTAATATTCCACACATGAACAGCTTTTTAAACGGATCCATATCCTTCGGTATCTAAAGGTATGGGCTGGTTGCACGCAAATTTTTTTATTTCTTTTTGCGTTGCGTGCGTTTGATACTTTAAAACATTTAGTTTATCTTTTCTATGCATGCTAAGAGGGCATAATTCGTTTAACATGATAATTAAATAATAATTATTGTAAAGCTTAATCAGCTTAGCTTACTGGAAGAAGAAGCTTACGGCATTTTTACCGTAAAATAAATAATAATATGACATATTAGTAAGATTAAATAGTCCTAATATATTTCATTTGACTAAATTCGATCCA
Source organism: Podabrus alpinus (assembly GCA_932274525.1). NCBI lineage: Eukaryota > Metazoa > Arthropoda > Insecta > Coleoptera > Cantharidae > Podabrus > Podabrus alpinus. The sequence continues at coordinate 7,118,379 of OW026451.1, forward strand.
CCATTGTAATATTTTATCTTATCGAAATTATAATAACAAAAGAAATTTAACCTATGAACTATTTGATCATATTAAGTTGCTTATTTTCTATTGTTATGTATATTGGGTCGGCAAGGCTATATAAATTACGTGTTACATTTTATAAAAGCTAAATCACAACCTGACTCGCTTTTACTTTTCGACCCACCCTCATAACATAACAATTTTATGTCGGTTTTTAAAAAAAACTTGGTTACCTAACATGAAATAGATTTTATAACCTGTATTACTTATTTGGGCTACTAAATTAAATGTAAATTTGTTTATGGAAGCTAACAGCGCGGACAGCGATATGCTAATTCGCAATAAAATGGAATCATTGCAGATACCAACCCACGACAAAATTTCATTACTCGAGAATATTTTTTAAACCAGAAAATAAGAGACTTTAGTGCTCACATTTGCATAATATGATTTTAAAAATTTTAAGAAAGAAATAACGTTATCTTTATGCTCTTTAATTTCAGTGCTCTCTACAACAATTTTATACATAATCGTGTAAAAAATTAATTTTTCAACAATCATAAATGCATTCCACAGTCACCTCTGCCGTACAACTTTATTTTCGTTAAAAATAAATAAAAAAGAGCTGTTAGGAATTTAATAAAATTAATAATACTTCATGTATTACGGGTGTTTTATGTACACTTACTGAAAATTTGAATAAATAATTTTAAAAATATAATATGCAAATGATTGCTATAAAACTCGGCGCATCAAAGTGCATCTTTACCTACTTACTTAAAATAATATTATCTGCTTAAAATGCTTAGTAGATAGTCGATACTTATATTGAGAAACTGATCATTAGATTAAATTGTATGAATTGTAACAGTTAACTAGGTATACCTACATAAACTATAAACATTATTCTACCATTAAAATATTCAATAATAAATTATGTAGTAAAAAATTTGCAAATAGCAATCGCGGATCATTGAACACATGAATTGGAAATCCATTGTGTGTATTCATAAAAGAAATTTTTTATAGTACCCTGAAACCTTGTCGGTTCATGTTGCAACACCCATTAAAAGAAAAGTCGTGATTAATATTTTTTAAAATTCTAATCACTGTTTCTATTCATAATCTGATTTAAGATTGCGTTGTCAATTTTGTTTAACAAATGTAGGTTACAGCCAAGTTTAAATTTTGCTTTCTCGTTATGATGTTGCCATCTACAGCTACATCGGTGAGTTAACAGGTTCCTCGCATTATTGCCTTACGAAGTATTCTACTGGCATTTTCAGCTTTTAAAGTTATGAATTTATTGCACAGGTGGTACTTTCTATAATCGAAACCATAACTTTGAAAATTATAATTTTCATGTATTCAAAATAGATGCAAAATAGTATCTAGTACGTACACGGAGTTTTATGTTTGTGATGACAATTCAAAATGGACAAAAACGCAAGAGTTATGTGCATCAACTTAAAAAAGATATATTTATTTTAAAATGATCCATCCTAAATATTTCTAAACCATAAATGGCTTAAGGTATTTATACATATAAGCGCGAAGAAGTCAACAAATTTAGGAAGGGTGGCCAAAATGGTAAAAATAAATTATCAAAATTTTATGTTAACTCGTCGTGTCTCAGCCGCTCCCAACTTATAATATTTAAAAAAATTGGTAGAGTAGATCCGAAAGGTCAAAAGTTATACTGTCATCGGCGCATTAACGAAAACACGTTCAAACACTAAAAAGCCCAACTAGAAAACATTCGTTGCATGTTTACTTTCGTTTACTTTCAAAATAAAATAAATAACAATAACTTTTTTTATTAAATTACATGCCTAGTGATATTTTTTTCATATTAATTTTCAAGAACGTGTAATTACGTCTTTTTTTATTCACATTTTTTAAATTTTCGCTCCAAGCTAATGTTTTCACGTAACATTTATATGTATGTATTTCGCCCTTCGCGCATTGTATAACTTTTGAGCTTTCGAACGCAGTCTATATGCATTGCTGAGATATGAAAAACAGAAAATACATAAAGATGCGGTTTACGGTGGGGTTTTAAAGACTTAAAAACTTACAATAAGCCATATAATTTAAGGTATCGTATCACATGTACCATTTGAAGTATGTACTACTACTCTGTAGCTCACAAAATTGCATTTTATGAATTTAAACCAATCAGATTAGAGCACTTTTCAGTTTTCCGCCAATAAAACATTGATTATATATGGAATTTTTTTGCAGTGATAATTATTAATACTGTTCAGTCGTTGTCCTGTCGTAATATGCCAATTTGACATCGAACTCTGCCACAGTTGATTGAACTTCGTTGATTGGTACATTGAAAATCAATTAAAATATTATAAATTGTAACCACCGTGAAAACATAATACGATTTTCTGTTTAAATCTATTTTATGATGGTTTTGATTTCCTACGGAAATTTATCTTCGAGAATGTCTCATTCTTTATTATTACTAGGAAATCGCCGCTCGTCTTCACCGCGAGTCGAAGACTAGCGGATTTCCATAGCAATAAAGAACTCAACAGTTCAGAAGAAATTTCCGGAAAGAAAAACCAGCACTGCACATAGATTATGCACGAACATCTCATGACCTGATTGCAATTTCTTTACTTACCTACATACTGCAAAAATATAATTTTTAAAGGATTTTAGAGGGCGAAATATGTTATGATAACTGGACAGTACAGATTGGACCACAAGTTAACTGGGCGAAGACACAAATTGAATTTAATATTTTTAATATAATTTGTTTTTATTTTTTGAATAATTGTAAAACAGGTTAATATGCATGTAACATATTTTATTATAAATTTTAATAAGTTGGAAACGTTGGTGGATAGGCTCCTCGGGAAATTGTAACTTTTCCGGTGGGTTGATGTGCCCAAATCCACACACCTCGGTCTAAAAATACGGTTTAAAAATTTAAATTTTTATAGACATTTGTCCAAAGTAATTATTAGAGAAATTAAACTAAAAATTTTTTTTAGCAAAACTAAACAAAACATAAACATGGTTTTTATATCAAAGCAAGGGTTGAATATTGAAGTAAAATTTGTATAACAAAATTGCAAAATTTACACAATATTTACAAAAAAAAATAAACAACCCTAAAATTTACAGGAAATTGCAGATATGTATTTGCACCATTTGTAAACAAAAATTGCAGGGCAGTCCCCTCCCCGTGTAAACCCTCATAAAAATTATCTAGCTTCTATAGTTTCTGAGATACGATTCTGCTATGAATTCCCAGTTTTTTTTCAACTTTTGCCCAAAAAAACTTAAGTTTTAGATTTCTACATAATCTTTATTTGACCCAAAGGTTCTAGCTCCTATAGGGTATAACGGATTTTTATATCTTCTATCCGTTATCAATCAACCTAAAACAATAATTAGTTGACCACTGCCAATTTTATTCAAAATTATTGAGACGGGTCCATACACACTTCCACTCCCATTTTTTCGTTCTTCCGTGGATACGCATGACGAGTCCGCCATGTTGAATGTAAGTTCACTTTTGTTCTGACGGCCAAAGCATATAGTTCGGAGTGTGTGTACTGCTGCAGTATAAGTTCATTTTATTGCTATTGCAAGTGAATATTAATACATCGAGTTAACTAATATCTACATCGAGTACACGGGGGTGAGGCTGACATATTTTTTTGAATACGGAAGTTTACCGTAGCACATTTTCGTTTTGACATCTGGAAGTCGATCGACATCTTTTTGTGTGCCCGATTATTTTATTCAGACTGCACTTTGCGCATGCTCTTGCGCCCTCTATCGGGATTTGGGAGAGTGACAAGATTGTCAACATAGCGCGACCGAATTGTTTATTTACCATCACCCGCTTTGGTCAGTTAGTGCTATTAGTCAAATTTATCGTCGTGTCCGTTGCCATTCGTTGTCGTCGTACTGCGTTAATTTTTTTTGTGACACTTCCTGCCGATTAATCGAGCGAGCCTGCGTCAACCGTGCTAGTGATTTTGGATTTAATTTTGGAACCCAGCATTACACCAGAGTATTTTGGAATAACTCTTTGGGGTGGAAGAGACCAGAGTATTTTGGAATAACTCTTTGGGGTGGAAAAGTCCAGCCATTGTCCTACCACCGAGTCGTGGTGTCGCTGTTGGAATCATTCGAGGCGTGCAATTCTTCCTGGTGGACCGAGGTTTAGCGGACGACAATTCAACTTCCGTTCTCGTGGGCAATCCATCCAAGCAGGTTGGGGTACCTGTCATCTTCGATTGTGTGAGCTTGCCAAGTACTTAGGTAAGACAATTTTACTTTCTAATCTGTTTTGGGTAGCGATTGCCTTGTTTACATTACGAGTATTTTAATTAACGTTACAAAGAGGTGTTTTATTTTGACACCTCAGATTTTTTTGTTCGCCGGACCTCCCCACGGGAGGATTGATTCACGCAATTGTTTTTTTATCTGGCTTCCTTCAGAAGTCAGCAATTCTTGTATTCACCACCGAAAGGTTGTCGCCATTTGTCAATTGTTATTTTTTTGTGTAGTGTTTTTTGAATATTGTTGTTCATTAAAACTAATTAAAATCAGACCGATTTTTATTTCCCTGGAAGAGGGGATACTTATAACCTTTTTAGTAAGATATAGAGATCTGGACCCACGTCCCTCGCAGACCGACGTTACCATCATAAGAGCTAGTTTATTCCATCCAGGGCTCCCCACGTTAAAAAAGTGAGGTGGTTTTCCACTTCGCGTGGGAGGAGATTTCTCGATCCTGCATCCGCAGGAGAGAGGTTTTTCACTTCTCAAGGGTTGTAAGATTTCGAGGTTTTAATTAGGTTTTAAAACAATTTTGCTCCTTTTCGTATTTATTATGCAAAAAAGCACTCAATTTGAGTGATTTTTAAATAATTATAGAGGATAAACTTGTAAATAAAAGTAAAAAAGTTGAAATGTAGTAATCCAAACAGTTTTACAGATATACAGATCTCAAATTTAATTCAATATTTTTTGCTGAAAACTGTAAAATTAAATTTTTCTGGAATACTTTTTTTTCTGAGGGTTCTTTGAATAAAAATGTTATGCAAAAGTTGAAAAGGACTTAATTCTGCGTAATTTACATGATTTTCACCAAAAATAGGATTTTCTTCTACCAGTCATATCATAAAAGTACCAGGACGAGAATCAAAAACAAGTGAAATATCTTCTAAAACGGATCAAATGTGATCCACTTTGAAAGCTCATAACTAGAGACTGGAAAACCTGCAAAATGCATATCTTTGATTGGCGGTATATTTTTCGACCACTTCGTATTTATCCGTTTCCCACCCTAAAGAATCATTTTTTAACATTTTTTATAGTGCATATTGTAACCCTTTAAGCTAGCTCAAGGTAGAGAATGTACTTAAATAGAAAAAAAAACTCCTTCTCAGGTAGGTTGAAATTTGTTCAAAAAAAATAAGAAATACTTTCGAATTCGATTTTATTATCTGAATTTACAAACATGACCCTCTTCGGTTTGGATTTATTATATTCAGAAAAAAATAACTTTATACTATAATACATTTATCCCTGAAATAAAAAATTTAATAACTAACTTAACTAATAGCAAATTTGACGGCAAAACATCATCGCTCCTTTACGAGATCCTGGCTGCATTTTGTCCATTTGCTCTAATTCATGCTTATGTAAACTTATATCAATATAATTATTTAAAAAAAAAATATGAAATTTGGTTACTATATAACAATTTGTTCCTGAGATATTGAAGAAAAACCATTTCGTCCTTCAAGTAAAGTGCTACTTCCGGTTTAGGGATTTCCTCCAAAATCACATGGTGCTTTAGTATACTGATTAAAGTGTTAAATATGAAATTTGGTTACTAGATAACAATTCGTTCCTGAGATATTTAAGAAAAACCATTTCGTCCTTCAAGTAAAGTGCTACTTCCGGTTTAGGGATTTGCTCCAAAATCAAATGGTGCTTTCGTATACCGATTAAAGTATTAAATATGAAATTTGGTTACTATAATAATTCGTTCCTGAGATATTGAAGAAAAACTATTTCGTCTTTCAAGTAAAGTGCTACTTCCGGTTTAGGGATTTCCTCCAAAATCAAATGGTTCTTTCGTATATTGATTAAAGTGTTAAATATGAAATTTGGTTACAATATAACAATTTGTTCCTGAGATATTGAAGAAAAACCATTTCGTCCTTCAAGTAAAGTGCTACTTCCGGTTTAAGGATTTCCTCCAAAATCAAATGGTGCCTTTGTATATTGATTAAAGTGTTAAATATGAAATTTTGTTACTATATAACAATTCGTTCCAGAGATACAGAACTTACAGACATTTTGCGTTACATACATCCATACATACACACATACATACAGACATCATTGCGAAAGTAGTCAAAACGGATTCAGAAATGCTCAAAACGGATATTTCCGTTAAAATACCGAAATCGAATTTTTTCATGATTACAATACTTCCTTATAGGGAAGTAAAAACATTAATAGTTATTTACATGAAAGTCAGGAAAATGATATATTACTGACGAGGAGCAATGTTGAAATACGAGGCACTTCGTGCCGAGTATTTTAGAGCTCCGAGTAAAGTGAGACATTTTCCTGACGTATTTTGTATTAAATTTTACCGAAAATCGTAAAAAATCTAAATTTTAAAACACTAATTGAACAACATTTTTAAAATGAGCTAAAATCAAGTTTGTCAATTTGTTGACTACATAGTTACAAACAATAGTTATTCCGAAAATTGTCATTGTTACCTGCGTTACTAAATATTACCGGACTAGTCAGTAAGATTCAATTTCCCTGCGCGTAAATACGCAGGGAAGTGTTGTTTCGATGACGATTTCCGGTAAATACCTTTTCCGGAAATCGTCATTGAAACAACATTTCCCTGCTTATACACGCGCAGGGAAATTGAACTTTACTGACTAGTCCGGTAATAATTAGTAAGGTTAATAATAACAAAATAAAATAGACAAATGTCAATGTCAAAAAATTGTAACCCCTTAAGCTAGCTCAAAGTAGAGAATGACTAAAAATAATTAAGGACCCCTTCCCAGGTAGGTCGAATTTCGTTCAAAGAAATAAGAAATACTTCAAATCTCAACATTTATTATTTGAATTTAAACAAAATTTAAAATGATACATACATAAATTAGCACAAACCTATAATCTATTCTCATACATTCACAGATTCACTCCAAATTACATTAAACATCACAGTAGGATGATTTGTAATAAAATAAATCAAATTCAATACATACAAATTAATTAGATACACAATACCTTAAAGAAATTATTTATGCGCTGCCTATGGTGAAGTATTTGCCAATGCAGCAATAAAACACCTGTTTGATGAGTACGTTGAATGATTGCATCCAGGCACACATGTGTAGATGTATTTTCTTTATTTGAATAAAGATGCAGGTAGGGGATTCACCAAACTAAATACGTTGCTTATTTCAACGAAGATTGTTTTTATTTCGCGAAACAAATTGTATTAATGTTATAGTTCAACACTTTTTTGACTTAAATAAACACTAACATTATTATTGTTTTTGTAATATGAACTCATTGTTTTTATATAAGAGTTTCTTTCGCGATGTAAATTGTTTATGCTATGAATTAATCACGCACTTGGTCGACGATAGTTATTCCTTAACGTAAAGATGTTCAAATTATAAACGAAAGAATTATTAATTTATTTTAATATTCATTATTAATTATTAATGTTCAAAAATTAGGTTAAACACTTGATGATTTAAAAATAAAGTTCACTAAGTTTACATGTGACTTGACAACACATTCGATGATTTTTAGTGAAATACACAAAAATTCCATTAATTAGATATACAATAATTATAATGCAAATGGTCTTTAACCAAGAAAATAATCCAACTTGATTATTTTGTCACAAAATAAATACGTTTTCTTTGAAGGTATTAATTGCACTTGTATTTAAAATAAAATACACCAAATAGCAATTTAAGGTAAGTTTGAGATAATTGAAGATAATCGTTGTCGAACTAAAATCAGACTGTCCCCCTCATGTTAGTACGTCCTTATATATTATAGTGTCATCACGCACCCCGTAAGCACAAAAAACTTACGCGTGGCGATGAAGTCATTGAAACCCGGTAATTCCCCGGACTTATGCAATGTTAATGTCTTTATACAAAGAAAAATATCTCACGCTTGTAGCAAGTATGAAGTCATCAGACACGGTGATTCCCCGGTAAAGTAAATGAGATCACGCGTGTTAGCTATTAAAAATACTTTGTACTAACATTGTACTATTACTTTCTTTTGTGTTCTATTATAAAATAACTTACACGTGCGACAGTCATGAAATCACCCGGACGCGGTTATTCCCCGGTAAATGATATCATTCCTGTTGAAAATAACAGATACTTTGTATTAATTCCTTGTATTAATATCGTTGACTGAATGAATTTATTAAGACGCGCAACCTTATGCAAATTAATGTAATACAAACTCATCGCGACAACTAGATGGCGCTACTCGATGTTTTCAATTTAGACCGTGACATTTTTGCGTGAGATCTCGCGGTCATTCTATTGCAGCACTCTGTTGCGTTCGTATATGTTGTCAACGTACCGTGGACGGTAGAGTTAATAAGAAACATGATAGTTGCATGATAAGATGTGGTGCACAATTACCTTTTATCTGTTTTAAAAATACTTGCATAAAAGTAACCTTCCTACATTTGAAAGAAATTATATTTATTCCTATTTGTTATTTAAGCACTTTATTGAATAAAATTTACATGTGTAATATTTTCTTTAGAAGATAATAATATAATACTCAAAAAAATTAATTAAATATTCGAAATACATGGAATCATGGAAATACTAAAAAGTACCAAATAATACAAAACAAAATAAGACACGTTGTTAAATAGGCACTAAATCATTATTTAAACTAAACCTCAAAACAAAAATTTCGTTTTAACATAATTTTATGTAAAATATTGCGTTATGAAAGCGGTATTGTACTACAGAAATTAATAGAAAAATTAATGTTTCAATTGCAAATTTATAAAATACATTATACAAAAAGTCCATATTGGGTCATTCCATCTCAAATCAACTGAAGAATTTACCTGACCCCCACCAAATTTGACGAAAATTGGTACACACCATCTTAGTAAGAAATAAAAAATACAAATTTAAGGATTTGTCCAAAAGGGCATTCGTTTCGTTGTTTTGGTCGTTCAAAATGTCAAAAAGTTGGTGTGTAGACTTGTAGGAAAACGGCTGTAACTTCGTCCACGGTGGTCTAAATTTAAAAATAAAAAAATGTTCTGTAAAGGTAAATGAACTTTCTATCCAAATATTCAATCACATTTTAATTTTTCAACCCCTAACTGGATTAATTTTATAATATTAACCCTATTTCAACCCCTATTTAAAAAACGATTCTTTTTTTTTTGTTTATTTTTTTACTGTTTGTTTGTGCAATTTTGCTGAGTATGTGTGCCAAATTTTATCATGGGATCTGCATGGGTTCGGTTGCTAAAAATAAATTAAAAATATGGAATGCAAAATTGAATTTTACAAAATAATGTTTGGCAGTATAAATATACAGGGTGTCCCCGTGACCGTGGAGAACCTTTAAGGTGGTGATAAAGGACACTTTTCTAAGACAAATTTTCAAGTAAAATTTTTGCCCAAGTTCAAACCCTTGGGTGGTACCTCCCTTTAAAGCAATTTTTTGAATTTCTGATTTAAAACGGCCATATAGCTCCGATATTATTAATTTTTTAAGGTTAATGGATTAGAACTTTTTTAAAGATCATTCGCTTGTCTACAAAGTAGGTTATAACCACTTATCATCTAGAATCAACGGATTTCGAGTTATAAATTAAATTAAGGGAAAAAATGTTTAAAAAATTCAGGTTTTTATTTTTTTAATTTCTTGTGAACCCCGTATCTCTTAAACGAAACGTCTAAGAGAAAAACTAACTGCTCAAACCGGATAGGGAATTTAACGGGCTACAACTTTCGTCAAATAAATTTTTTTGGGCAACCAACCGTTTTCACAGAAACTCTGAAAATAATGAACAAGGTGTAGGTAAAAAATTATAAATTCACATAATTACGAGTAGTACTAAAAATCTCAATTTGATTTATAAATTTATAAATTATAAATTTTTTATAATTTAATTTATAAAGAAAAATAATTAAAAAAAAAAAATTATAAATTTATAAATCAAATTGAGATTTTTAGTAGGTACTACTCGTAATTATGTGAATTTATAATTTTTTACCTACACCTTGTTCATTATTTTCAGAGTTTCTGTGAAAACGGTTGGTTGCCCAAAAAAATTTATTTGACGAAAGTTGTAGCCCGTTAAATTCCCTATCCGGTTTGAGCAGTTAGTTTTTCTCTTAGACGTTTCGTTTAAGAGATACGGGGTTCACAAGAAATTAAAAAAATAAAAACCTGAATTTTTTAAACATTTTTTCCCTTAATTTAATTTATAACTCGAAATCCGTTGATTCTAGACGATAAGTAGTTATAACCTACTTTGTAGACAAGCGAATGATCTTTAAAAAAGTTCTAATCCATTAACCTTAAAAAATTAATAATATCGGAGCTATGGCCGTTTTAAATCAGAAATTCAAAAAGTTGCTTTAAAGGGAGGTACCCCCCAAGGGTTTAGACTTGGGCAAAAATTTTACTTGAAAATTTGTCTTAGAAAAGTGTCCTTTATCACCACCTTAAAGGTTCTCCACGGTCACGGGGATACCCTGTATATTTATACTGCCAAACATTATTTTGTAAAATTCAATTTTGCATTCCATATTTTTAATTTATTTTTAGCAACCGAACCCTTGCAGATCCCATGATAAAATTTGGCACACATACTCAGCATAATTGCACAAACAAACAGTAAAAAAATAAACAAAAAAAAAATCGTTTTTTAAATAGGGGTTGAAATAGGGTTAATATTATAAAATTAATCCAGTTAGGGGTTGAAAAATTAAAATGTGATTGAATATTTGGATAGAACGTTCATTTACCTTTACAGAACATTTTTAATTTTTAAATTTAGACCACCGTGGACGAAGTTACAGCCGTTTTCCTACAAGTCTACACACCAACTTTTTGACATTTTGAACGACCAAAACAACGAAACGAATGCCCTTTTGGACAAATCCTTAAATTTGTATTTTTTATTTCTTACTAAGATGGTGTGTACCAAGTTTCGTCAAATTTGGTGGGGGTCAGGTAAATTCTTCAGTCGATTTGAGATGGAATGACCCCTCACGTAAATTCTACTAGCAATTTGGTAATAATTTTTGAAAAATTATCGAAATCACAAAATAAGGAAATACTGCAATAAATTATAAAATGCAATGATCGATCTTCTATTTTTTAAATGCGCTAAGTTACTAATACTGCTTGAAGATAAAATCATTATTTTTCTGCTTGCAAAGTTAACATTTCAATAGTTTGTTATTATTTTTAAATTTCGGATTTATAAATTGACAAATTTTTCAAAATTTTATACTTTACATTGTAAAGAAAATATTGCAATGCATAATTTATTATATTATTTAAAGTGCATACATAACAGTAAAAAGGAATAAATACAATTTCTTTCAAATGTACGAATGTGCACTATTTTATTCTAGTAATTTAAAACAGTGATAACGGATAAGAGGTTGATAGAGTCGTCCGCTGTAATCACAGCGCGCTACCTGTCGATAGGATTAGTTTTAGGACGTGGGACGGCAGGGGAGTAAAGATGAAAGAGGATGGATTGTTGTTCGAGTAAGAGGGATGTACGATTCGCATTTTGTCGATGTCGTTGCGTCTCTTAACTAAATTCTTATACTCAATGTTAATATTGAATTAATTTTGAATTGTTACAAAATGTCGTTCAATTAGTGTTTTAAAATTTCGATTTTAAATTTCGATTTTTTACGATTTTCGGAAAAATTTAATACAAAACATGTCAGTAAAATGTCTCACTTGACTCGGAGCTCTAAAATACTCGGCACGAAGTGCCTCGTATTTCAACATTGCCCCTCGTCAGTAATATGTCATTTTCCTGACTTTTATGTAAATAACTATTATTTGATATTATTATATTAGTCTAGTAGCAGTCCATTATATTTAGATGATGATTCAACTTGATAGTTTGATGATTGATCCACATAAATATGTCCTGTCACTTGATTTGTTTATTCTCACTATTACTTAACTTCATTTAATTCTTTGTCTTTATTATTTAACGTAATTATTGCGGTAGTTTTTTTTTTAATTTTTATTTTTATTTTAATTACATTAATTTAAATTATTGTTCATTACGAATTTCTTACAAAATCCACATAATATCGTAGGCACTTTTTATCTAAACGCTTATTAATGTTTATTGAAAATTGTATGTAGTCGTAACAACTTTTTTTAAAACAAAATTTGTCGAATATTTAAATTTCGGAGGTAATGTAATATAATTATTACAATTAAAGATATTCATAAAGGTATCGAAGGTAATTTAAGATATTTTCCGAAAAGTATTCAAAAATAATCGTGATCTAACTTGAATCACAATATCACAATCAAAGATAATTTAAGGTATTTCACGAAAGGTACTCAAAGAAAGTCGTGATCGAACTAGGATCAGAATATCCCAACTGCTTGATGGTACGTCTTTATATAATATTAATTCTTCATCACACGCTCCATCAGCAGAAAAACTTACGCGTGGCGATGAAGTCATTGAAACCCGGTAATTCCCCAGACTTATGCAATGTTAATATCTTTATACAAAGAAAAATATCTCACGCGTATAGCAATTATGAAGTCACCAGACGCGGTTATTCCCCGGTAAAGTAAATGAGATCACGCGTGTTAGCTATTAAAAATACTTTGTACTAACATTGTACTATTACTTTCTTTGTGTTCTATAATAAAATAGCTTACACGTGCGACAATTATGAAATCACCCGGACGCGGTTATTCCCCGGTAAATGAGATCATTCATGTTGACGATAACAGATACTTTGTATTAATTCTTTGTACTAATATCGTATTAATTTTGAATCGTTACAATATAATGCATATTTGGTGGTTTTTTTTAAATGCACATGCTAGATCATAATAGTGCATATTTGAGCAAATTTGAAATATGGAAATATGGAGTTAAAAGGCGTTTTTAATTAAAAAAAAAAATTTTGTCTCTTAAATATAAACTATGATTAGTTCTTTTTGATCGATAAAAAAATTTAAAGAGAAAACCACATTTACCTACTTTTTTTATCAACAATAAAAAAATTTACATGATTTATTAAAAACGCATTAGAAACTTAATATAAAGCATATAGGATTCAAAATTTAATGTTTTGCTATACTACACATACTAATCTAAGGAAATAAGGAATAAGAAGAAAATTTATATAAAAAATGTCCACACAAATTAAGAAGCATCAAAGTAGGGCTTCTTTGCTTCAATACATTCACGACAGCATGCTATAATAATATGCTCCATGCACAACCAACATTTACAAAATTTACAGAAATATCTTGTTTTTCTTCGTTTACTATATTTGCTATATCCTCGTTTAGTGCTGTGAGCTGGTGTAAATTTTTCACATAAAATTCAATTTTTGGATTTCAACAGATAGTTACTCGAACACACAGGTGGGGTCTATCAGGACATTTTATTTTTTTTTCGAAAAAATGATAATTTTTACATTTTGTACAATTTGATTATATTATGTCGTTGAACATTTTTGAAAGGTATACAGAAGTTCGAAAACGTAAACTTCTTTTTTTCAAAGTTACAGCGATGTTTGTGTACTCACAGGCCTCACCCGTGCTGGAGGATTAACTGATAGGAGACAAAATTTAACCTTGGGTAATATAGAAAAATACATGGTAGTAAATTATTACAATAATTGAATAATTGTATAATATTTTCGTAAACAATAATGTATTAGTTTCTAACGTATTTTGTAGCCATAGTTTTTAAGAATAGTATATTATTTTCTCGTGTCGTTTAAAAATTTTATTTCTTGTTTAGTTCTTCCTTTACCTGCATAATGATAAGTGCATATTTTGTATTATTTTCATATTATTCCTGCATATTCTTGTATATTTTGGGTGCATATTGCATGCATATTTAACGTGTTTTTTAGTGCATATATTCCAGTGTCTACTCATAACTAAGGTTCAATTTGGGCTATAAGGAGATATAGATAATTTATTCTGGTTTCACTCATCTACGAACTACTATTTTGTCAGATGACGGGGAAAGCAAATCAACATCGAAATGGAAAAATACTTTCTGTTGGGAAAATATTGAAAAAAGGGGTTCTGTGCGGGGTTATATTTCGGAAACAATAGGGACTAAAATAATATTTGTGGTTTAGTTTTATGTATAATTGTGTATGGTTTATTTTTGCTAATACGTAGGCACTTATTATTTTGGGCAAACGAAGCGGTCGGTTCTAGACTTTGTTATTTTTGGGATCTTCGTGAACAAATTTGCTCTGGTTTAGATTCAAGCGTAGTGTCAAAAACTATGGGACTGGTTTTCGATACTAAACTGAGAGGTTTAAGCAAAATATCACTCTTCAGGTTTATTTCAGGCACCTTTTTCACAACCTGACTATGTTATGAAAAGTAAGTTGAATGTTAAAATAATTTTATTTTCAGTTTCAATTATTAATTTTTTCAGGAATATTTTTATGATCTACCCTAGTTATTACGTAACTTATAAATTTTGAGTATAATTGAGAATCGTTTTTCTTAGAAGATTTTATTCATATTTTCGTTTTTGTTTAGAAATTTAAGATTATTTTGGAGAAATATGGGTAGCTTCTATAATATGATGTATGGGGTGGTCCTTTTTTGTCCTAAGTATATAACCGCCCAGTTTAGTTGAACGGTGAGGCAGTCGACTTTCTGAGCGGCCAATTTGATTTCGAGTCACACTCGAAGAAATGCTGTTGTGAAAACGATATTGTTCTTAATAGTAATACTTTCTTTCCGGTTATTGGGTGAAAATCTGTTGAAAATGTATGTTATTATTATATATTGTTCAAAATAATTATAAAAGTGCCCTTAAAATTTCTGCTTTACACCTTTTTATTAATCAATTCTAAAGGGGTTAACTTTTCCATTTGAAATGTACAGGTTTTGTGTTCTTTCCAGTTTGTAATTACATAATTACAGTGCGATATTACACTGTGGATATGGAAAATAATTTCACGTGTCCCTTCTGTTTAAACTAGATAGGAGTTAATCCATATTATTATAATGCTATCTGTTTTTTCAATTGATGTATACAATATTAGAATAAAATTAAAAATTACGTGTCTGTTATTTTTGTTACATCTTTCTCCCCACTTAATACAAAATTTAGGCATATTTTGCAAATTTGTAGCAATAGGGAAGATGCATAAATTTTTTTTATAGCGTAGTTGGATCAAAAATAACTAAATATACTAATTAATGCTATTTAATTTATTTATTTTCGTTTTGATAATAATTTAAAAAATATTTAAAAATCCGTCAATTTGAATTGAACGAAACGACCGCGCAATTTTCCAAGTGACTGATGACGTCACAAGTTAAATTTTACATTCATTTATGTTATTTTTCTGTGGTTTTGTGCTTTGAAAGTTGAAGTTTGTTAGTGTTAAAGCTGTTATTTATCATAATTAAATCAATTAAAAACAAGAAAGTTAAAAAAGTACTCTACATGAGTAGAATAAACATGAAAGTGAGGTTATTGCAAGCAAGCAAGCAAACGCGTTGCGTTTAAAGTCACATGATTTATTTTAAATTATCATTGAATTTTAAAATGGATTATTTATAACAAAATACAATAAATTAAAGTTATTTTTGCTGATTTGATATTTAATATATAGGATTAATCGGAAAATACTGTTTTAACTAAATTTTTTTATTCATGCATGTTCCCCATTGAAATTCAACTAACAATTTTGTCCTTATTTCTGAAAGTTAATGGGCAGTAATTATTGTTCCTTTTACTCCTATTTTCTGTCTTTATCGCGAATAATACAAACTTGGCGAAATATATTTTCCTTTTTTTCTTCTTGTTTGACTTTTATGATATGATCATATGATCTGTTTAGTTGAATCGAAGTTCATCTGTATTTTGAGAGGTAGATTTCCAACTATCGCTCCATCCTTTTGGTGATCTTCCCGGTGGACGACGTCCCCTTAGTTTCCCTACGAAAGCGGTGGGTGGTAGCCCGATGTTATTCGTTCTTTTCACATGTTCGTGGCAGTATTGTCAATGCTGCTTTCCCCTTCTGACCACGTCTTCTACTCCACACATCTCTCTTACACATCTCTCAAATCACTTGAACATAAAATTTCGAGTATTTTTCTAACCCTTGTGCTGTTACACCTGAAACTTGCCAGCCATCGATCTTAAAGTTTTTATTTGATTGGTACATAATATTTTCATCATCTTGGTTGCATCCGATTGTGACTCTATACTATTCGTCATTATAGGTTGCACGCACGACGTTTTGTTTATTTTCGCCTTACTTCCAAAAGCAAAAAACAAGAGCATAAAACGATTTTATCCTAAGTAGGGAGTTAACCTAACTTTTAAATTTTTGAAGATACCTTTATCAACCGTTAATCGGGTCTTAATCAACACGGTTGAAACATTCATTACTTCATTAGTGCGTAAAGTTGTCAAGATCTTCAAGGAAACAGTTGACGAAGTTGCTGAATCTATACAACTGTCCAAAAGAACTGTGCAGCAGTATCTCCATAGTATGGGGCTATACAAAAGAGTCGCAACAAAGAAACCATTGTTAAAAAAATTTCAGAAAACACGGAGGTTAGAGTGGGTTAGAAAAATGGCTATGCATCCTGATAATTTTTAAAGCAAAGTAATTTTTTTCCGACGAAAGCCGATATTGTCAATTTGTTGGGTGTGGTGTCGTCGTACAGATCAACTTGAGGACCAGTTTTTGCAGCAGACGGTAAATATGGTGGAATTAGTGTCATAGTGTGGGATGCAATCTGGAAGGCGGGTCGATCAAATTTGATATTTTGCAATGTAAATAGCAATGGAGATAAATACATCGAAATATTAAAGATTGGGCTATTACCTTCATTTCAGCAACGTCTTGAAAAAGCCCGATTCATTTTTATGGAAGACGGGGCCCCATGTCACAAATTAGAAAAATTTGCAACATGGAAAGCCACAAAAAGTATAAATATTTTACCATGACCGGGATATGAATCCAATTGAGATTGTTTGGCACATTTTGTCAAATGAATGAAAAACATGAATTTGCACAAACGGCCTCGTAAACCTGCCAATAAACAAAAACTATTTGTAAGTCTAACCGAAGAATGGTTCAAAATTCCTCAAGACTCCATCGACAATTTATTATTAAGTATGCCATGAAGAATTAAAACTCTCATCGGGAAGAGAAAGAGGGGGGGGGCAACTAAGTACTAAATTTCTAAAAATAATTTTTTAATAATTGTATACATACTGCCGTGATAAGACGAAAATTTTGATTTATATAGCGGGGTAAACAAACGGCACTTTTTTAAATTGCCTCGGCCAGCATGAAATGAGACTCTTATAGTGGGCGTGTAGATGGTCCGATTATAAGATAAAGACACCTCGTCTGGTTGCTAATTCGCAGTTCAATTAAGTGATTCAAACTTTTAATCTGTACCTGGATCTCTTATACCCATGCTGTATTTATGAAATAAAATGTACTCAAACAAAACCCATTCAACCAATACCTGTTCATTTATTAACACCTTTAATATTGAGACAAACCATAAAATCAAATAAAGAAAAACAAATCAAGTGTACAAAATAATTCTTAAATCTAAAATTACCCCCCCTCGCTCGAAACATTATCCTTGCTCGAAAACCAATTAACAAAAATACGTCCTTACTTGTCTACAGACGTGGTCACCATTTAATTAACAAATAGATCAATACGTCCTCTCCCATTTACGAACGCGGGTAGAGTTTTTAAAAACAAATATTAATACGTCCTCACTTGTTGATGGACGTGGGGAGAGTCCTCGTCCTTCCAGAAAAGTTCTCTTTCCAAAATCTCACGAGCAGGCGCGTTTCACTAATTTTTAATTCGTCGGAAAATAAACCCGTCCTTTTTCATAAGTTATACACTTCATCACACACCGCTATTGCGTTTGCCCAACTCAACAGATTCCCAAAATTACCTAATTTGTTTTATACTGAAAGTGAAAAATATTGATCATTGTTTTATAATTTATTTGTCTCTTACATTTTTATTTTTAGAAACAGCATCCATTGAAGAGACTTCATCTGAGTTTCTTACTAGATCTGAACCAACAGCAATTCAACATTTTTAGGTATTTCCAAACCCTGGTACAGTCAAACAAACAAACTCATAGCTTTTAAACTAACTAAAATACGATTGTGTCTTTTTACTTGAAACGATCCCATTTTGGACCACCGCAATACATTATTACATAATACGTAGATTAAAATATAGCAGTATAAATATTGGTACGGTATAACCCTTACCAGTGTCTAATTGAAAGAGTAGGGAGGTGAAAATTTGTTTCATAAATATTCATAATACCATCATTAACTTACACCAATTTCTGTAAATTTTTTGAACAATATCTCATTCTATGCTTGAGTAAAAACTGACTTGGTAAATAATAAAGATGGAAAACTGAAATTTTAATGGTACTACTTTTTAATTATTTGAAGTTGACTTAGGAGTAGCTCGATAAAAATTTGTCCAGACCCTAAATAGCATCTTGGAGCATTCCAAGTCAATAATCTAGTCCAGTTGTATGATACCTATTAATAAGAGCTTTAATGATGATTTTTTGGGAATTATTTTCTTTCTCCATTCTCAAGTTACGAATTTTTGAATAATTCACACATAAAATTTCAAATGCTTTCTATTCGGTAAAAAATTATAGGTACTGTTAAAAAAATAAACATTTGTAAATGGTACCGTTATAAAAAAAATTTGTAATTTTATTTGACCAAGTTTTTATTTTAATTTACACGATTAAGATCAATTTTAAATTTTTTGCAAAAATTCTTTAAGAAACTAGTGCCGATTACAGCTTTTTGATCGTGGACTTTATGCTATTTGATCATATTTAAAAGAATAATTAAAAAAATATATTTCTTAAAAACAGACTTCGCTTTAAAAAATTTTATTACATTGATAATCAAGAGGAAGATTTGGAATACCTGTTCAATGGAACTTCTTTGGAACAGCACATGAAAAGGTATTTATGGCACAATAAAAAATTGTCATCCGAAGAAGATTATATCAAAGCAAAAGTACAATTCGGCGAAAATGGAAATCAATCCAAAAATTGTAGAATTCCGGTTGGTTGAATATCTACCAAAGAATATTCAACATCGGAAAGCTATATTGCTTTTTCATTTAAAATTTTTAAATGTCAAAGAAAGTAAAACAGTCTTCTTATTTTATTTAGCGTTGAAATACTTTTCTCTAGTTTTATTATAAAATAAATTGTTAAGAATAATCTCATGCAAAACTATAATATATTACGTACTCAGTAAAATTCAAATTATTTCATAATTTCCTTTCAGCATTATGTAAGCTTTTTCAGATGTTTTTATTTGTAAATATTTGTGTACATGAAATCAGGTATACGTATTTATAATGTATTGTCCTTTGAAAGGATCTAGATATAAATGCTATTGAATAATATTATTCTCGCGTCTTCATTTGGAATTTTGTTATTTTGTTTGAGTAAGTATGCAATTTTATTGTGTTTGCTTTGCTTGTTAATTTTTTATCGTTGGTTTATCAATATCATTGCAGGTTATTATTATTTATAGTGTAGAATATACAATTGTAAAGGTAACATTGAAGCATTACGCAGGCAACAAAGGTGGAATGGAATACCACTGATTTCATACATAATACATAGTACGGTTATATTAAAAATATGCATATATCAGTTCCAAACTAACATAGAAATGTAAAACTAAAAATAACCGAAAAAGGCAATAACTTATTGCTGAAAACTTACGTAATAATTTGAATTTTCTTGTGTTTACTTAAATATTTAAACACAGATTAGAAGTTGGTACTAAAATTAAATTGTAATACTTAATTTAAAGAGTCTTGGCTGGCTAACTAACCAATGGTCACTAAATTTCATTAGCTAAACTCTCATATAGAGCTCGTTGACACAGCTTTGCGTTAGAAGATCTGACTTCTATTTGATCCAATTATAGATAAAGCGACTATAAAAACAAAACAACCCCTTGTTGTTATCACAGCCCGCGCATTTCTAACAACTCAACTTACCACACTTCGTCTCGTGGGGAACCTCTGCTGCGTCCGGTTAGTTCTATTTTCCTCTAGTGATGTTACTTTAGTAATTAAATTTTATTGTTTTCATAAATGTATAAGATAAAATTGTTTGTATAATATATATGGAACATACTTCTTAATGTATATTACATTACATAAAAGCTAAATTAAACAAAAGGAGGTGGAGTTATAGCTCGTATTAATTTGTAGTAATTTATCATGAAAAACTTTCTTTTAACTTTTTCAATTATAAAGAAAAGCTTTATACAAAAACAGTAATGCGTTTTTGAAATCAAATTTATGTTTCTAATGTGGGTACGTTGAATGTACCAAAAACGAGGGTAGAATAAGACGATAATCTTAATTCATAAATTTTACTGTATTAAAATCACAGCTTTAACGTGGCCTGACTTGTGCTGGTAGCTCTATTTGTAAAAGTTACTTTGCGAGCTTTTATCAGAATATTTATTTAAGGGTATTATAATATAACATTCGTAGAACCCAGGCCTTTATAAATTGATCATGGCTTACTGATAAAATTATCATTAATTATTATATCCTAAGGAACATTTTCGTTTGTTTCGCTTTTTTGTAACTGCTTAAAAAACAAATCAAAGTCGGCCTCAAATTGGATCAGATTTGAGTAAATTCTGCAGTTTTCAGTCGCGTCTTGAAAACGAAGAAACAGAAAAGAGCGCTTGTATCGAGTTATATCAACAACTCATACTTCATCAAGATTAAATAAATCTCCTACCAACTACACGATCTACTGGGAATTTAAAGAAAATACTAGGGTAAATTAATGTTTTTATTTACTTACAAAAAATCAAAAATATTAAAGTTAAATAGTAGGAAAGAAAGAATTCCTTGGCTAATTTATTACGCTTACGAGGGGGGATCAATAACTTCGGTAAAAACGGTATAAGGAAAGGAGTTATAAAAAATCCCGAAAGTACGAGGCTTGTCCAGAAAGTAAGTACCGTTTTTAAATTACGCCGCCGCAGCACTGCGGTCGCCGTTTAGCGCATGCGCGCCAGGTAGCTACATCTGTTAGGAAGCTACAGACGCCATTACGGAACCATCCGATCGAGTCTACATCTGTTTGCGTGATTTTTAAAAAGGCCGCACCTATTAAGAAGCCCGCCGACAGCGAAGTGCGTGCGTTTTCTCAGTACTAAAGGCTTCAAAGCAGCTGACATTCATCGCCAAATCAGTGATGTTTATGGTGAAAACATTTTGAGTGCTGGAATGGTGCGGAAATAGGTGGGGGCCTTTAAAGATGGCCGCACAAACATTCATGATTAGGAACGATGATGAGACCGTTCCTCATCATGAATGTTTGTGCGGCCATCTTTAAAGGCCCTAACCCATTTCCGCACCATTCCAGCACTCATAATGTTTTCACTAAACATCACTGATTTGGCGATGAATGTCAGCTGCTTTGAAGCCTTTAGTACTGAGAAAACGCACGCACTTCGCAGTCGGCGGGCTTCTTAATAGGTGCGGCCTTTTTAAAAATCACGCAAACAGATGTAGATTCGATCGGATGGTTCCGTAATGGCGTCTGTAGCTTCCCAACAGATGTAGCTACCTGGCGCGCATGCGCTAAACGGCGACCGCAGTACTGCGGCGGCGAAATTTAAAAACGGTACTTACTTTCTGAATGAGCCTCGTAGTTTGCAACAAAATCAAATGGAAGGCCAGCCTTCAAAATTGGAGAAACTCGAACAGCGCGTCATGATAACATTTTTAAGAAAAAAATTGTTAAAGTGCAAAAGAAATAAAAATTCACTAAAAATAATTTACAGGTAGGTACGGCTTTTCAAAGCAGAACAGGAGTCCTTAGAAGATGGTCACCACACTGGCCGTCCTACGGATGCAGTTAGTTATGGATGATAAAGATCTATAAATTATCTTAAAATATCTCAAGATATCATAATTTATCATCAAATTTATCAAAAGTAAGTACAAGTTGGGTTCCACGTTTGCTACCTCCTGAACAGAAGCAATTTCGAGTCGAAACTTCTAGGCAATTTTTGGAAATGTGCGCAGCTGATTCGGGAAAAATTTTAAATAATATGACAGGCGATGACCCCGAATCCAAACTAGAGTCTATGTAGTCGATAGAAAAAGGAGAACGGATCGAGGGAATTCTGTTAAGTGATTAGCTGTGCGACAAAGAAAGTAAAGCAGGCATTTATTATTCAGGATTATAACAGAAATAAAAGGAAGGTATCGAAGGAAAAAGAAAGGGCAAAGTGAAACAAAAATTTTTAATTCTCCACTACAAATCGAAAATTTTACAGGTTGCTATTAAAAAGTGTGGTTACGAAGAAATAAATCATCCACCTTACAGTCCAGACCTGACCCCTAGCGATTGCTTTCTATTCGCAAATTTATAGAAAGAATTACGAATGATGAAATTTAGTACCGATGAGGAGCTATCGGAAAGTTGTTTTGCAAGGCAACCGAAACAAATTTTTTAAGTAGTTTATAAAAATTAATTCAAATATGTATGAAAAGTAAAATTTATTTCATTAAGGTAGTTCTGTCGGTACAGTCCAGGCCAAAAATAACTTTTTTGGCTTAAGACAAAATACATGAAATTCTCTATTTATGAGACAAAAACTTTTATATAATAATTATAAATGATTTTTAACTATTGAAAACTATAATAAATTAAACTTTAAAATTAAATAGTCAATTCTTCTTCTTCCTTTCAAGGTATAGGCAGTGTTTGCCAGCTCCGACTTCATTGATCGATCCAACGCTTTCTTGGGCGGCCGATATCTCTTCTTCCCTGTGGGTTATATAAGAGCATTTTCTCTTGAATTTTTGATTAATAGAGAAGATCTTTAGTTCATCGCAAATATCCTACTTTCTTATTCGATCCATTCTTGTGCAACCTTTAGTTCTTCTCAGAAATGTCATTTCCGCTGCTTGTATTTTTGATTTCTCTCTTCGGAAAGGGACCCCATGTTTCACATACATGCAATAAGACGCGTACCGCCATTATTTTGTAGAATTTGATTTTAGTTTCCCTTCGAGTTAAGATCTGGAGTGTTTTATGTATCGTGACGCTATAATAGTTAATTAAACATTATAATTATTTTTTTATCGAGAAAACAAAGGATAAGAAATGACAGAATAAGAAGCATAATGACATAACAAGAGGATGTAATAGATAGGATAGAAATAAGAGGTCTTAAATGGTTTGGACATCTGTTACGTATGGAAGATAAAAGATGGCCAAAGAAAATATTTCTATGGAAACCACCAGGAAAAAATAAGAGAGGACGTTCCCGAAAGTCGTGCAATGAGGGTATGCGAAGGGCAATGCAAATTAGAGGAAAAGATGGTATATGACCGAAAGGTATGGAGATTGGGATTGGGAAAGCAGTTAAATGCTGTATAGTGATATATTATATTTTTTGTAATTTATACATTAAATATTAACCTTATTTCAAAGTAATCTATAGATTTTTTTGACTGTCCCAACGATCGCGGCAACGGTGTGCACCAATTTGGTAAAACTACTTCGAAAATGTCCACCCAAAACACGTTTGGGAAATTGATAACCGAATATGTTTATTCACTTCAATATTAATTGAACGAAAATTTATATTTTTGTTTCATAGTAAACAACCTCTCAAACTTTTGGATTTACTATTCATGCATTTCATACGATGGATTATTGAATCTATTACGTGTTTTATCTAGGAAGTTAGACGATGAATTATCTTCAAATTTTCTGAGAAGTCTAGTTAAGCATCTTTATTGATTCATTTAGCTTTTATGAGAATGGCTAACTGCGTTTCTATGCTATGTTGAAAAGTGTGAACTAATTAGTACTTTTCATAGGATATACAAAGTAAAAGTACTTAATTTTGAGACGATTATCTCATTTTCTAAACGGTCAAAAATTTTGAAAAACTATTTTCGTATGCACGAAACAATAAGTAATAAGTAGTAATAATTTAAATACCTTACTATAAATTTTGTGAAACAACAGAACTGCGTTTAGTAGAAAATCTGTAACCTTGCCTTGCAGTCAAAGGACCTAATTTTGAAGAGCATTATCTCATTTTCTAAAAAATTTAGAAAAAAATATTTTCGTATGCATAGAATAATAAATAAGAAGCAGTAAAAGTTTAAATACGTTCCTAAGAATTTTGTAGAACGACAGAACTACTTTATAAAATATTGATTCCTTAAATCGATTTTACAAAACTTCTTGATATCCCCTCGTAGTTCATTGAGTGTAGTAAATTGAAACTAAAATTTTTCATGTAAGATTCAAAAATATATTAATATTAAATGGGATGTTTTAGTGCTGAGAAAGTTAGAGAAATTTAAAATATCACACGGAAAGAACCTATTAACTTAAGTTAATTCTATAAATACAATATTAATTATACGTCCCTTTTGTCGCATCACCGGTTTGTTATTCTAATGCTATACTACCTCTGCATGTTTAATTTATTTAAATTCCTTTCATTTTGTAATACGGGGTATAAAATACCTATTTAAGGTCAAGTCAATAAAGACTCGTAAGATCAAAGTAACGACTAAGTGTTGCGATGCTAAACTAAGAGCTAGTAACCTTTATAGCGTACTTACGCGTAGCGTACAATCAAGTAATGGGAATACAAAACCAAATGAAAGATGAAACAATGTAATGGTTTCATATTTTATTAAAAACATAAATTTTAATATTTCGAAAATATAAAATATTTTCCAATATTGTTTTTTTGATTATTTTAGGTTTTTATTATTTTTCGAAAAAACGTACAATACAAAATGCTTGTGCGTCAATAAATATTCATTTGATTTAATTAACATACAATCAAAATATATAAATAATAATAATAGTACAGCGCTGCAATTACACTGTGAAGGAAACACCCAAGGAACCCCAAGGACACTAAAAAACTGGGTGGACCTGAAGGTCTCTGAAGTAACCGGGAATCGAACCCGGGAACTTCCAATCCTATTATTTATCAACTAGTTATATTCGCTAAACCCAGAGGTCTCGTTAAAAATAAAGAAAGATAGATTAAAAAAAAAACCAACAAAATTATTATAAAAGTATGTTACAATTACGGTCAACAAAAATTACTTTGTAAATCAGTGCATAAAATTAAATTGATTAATTTAGTTTTAATTTTAAGATAACAAAAACATTATTACATTCTTCACCTTTTTTGATATGCTAAAATTATATTATACAACTGATCGCATACATGTTAATTACAACCGCTTTTATTACTCCACATCATGCATGCATTAAATTTTTTAATCAACGCTTTATCCATTTATATTAATGACCGATCAATGATGGATACTTCTGATTTCAACATTGTCAAAAAAATGCTTGAAATTCATGTATTACAGAACTGAAAAAAGTCATTACATGTCAATCATTTTTAATATTTAATATTTCTATTTGTTTTTGTGTTTTATGTTCTTTTTAAATTTTATTTATACAATAAAACATTTTCACTACATTTATAAGCCAATTACACATCAATTTTACGACTCAATTTACAAGGTAACTTCTATCCGTACCGTAATAGACATAGCCTCACTTATTCGTGACATAATCTATTTAACAGGTAGTTTGGGGTAGTATATATTAGGGAGATGAGCTATACGCCTGTTTTTAATATTAATGATAGTTAATAATCATAATAATGAGATTATGTCGATACGTTATGGAGAGAAGTTATGTTGTAAAGTGTAATGATGATTTTTATATTGGTATATCATAGTTTATGCCCAACTAAACAAGACCCTCAATAAGTTCTACAAGACCCAATATTATTTTGGGAAGGCAAAACTTTCTTTTCAATTTTTGCCCTCAACAAAATAGAGAGTTATAGCTTGCGTTGCAAAATTTTTCCTATTCATCTGATTCACAAATGGTGCACAGATGAATAAAAGTAAACTACAATTAAATCTCCGTGTATAAAAACTAGTATCTAACCCTAAAATGAGGATTCAAAATTAATATTTTTCAACCCTTTTGGAAGGATAATTCAGGATATAAATTTTTTAAAATTCACTTGTTTTTAGTGCATAGTGCGAAAAATTTGTATTGGCGAATATGTAAAGGTTATATTATATTTAGTCCTAGTTTCTTTTCTTGGCGAAAATACTGTAAATAGCACAGAATTTGTTAGAATTTTCTGCTTATCCGCACCCCTAATGAGAGGGTGCCTAACGAAAAGCAAAAGATTCCTCCACGTGAAGAAGGATTCCTCACTTTTCAAACGTGGGTACCCTAGATGTTCCTGTAAGCTAGCTCTTTGATGTACTCGTCGGTATGCGAGGGCCGCAAGTCCAGGTCACAAGCTTATCCTGCAAGGCTATAAAGTAGTCCCCTCTCTCGAGGAAATAAAATACGGTGTTGGATTTACTATGTTTAATATAACGTTTACTAACAACACAATACAAGACAGGTGACAGACAATGGCGTCGTGAACAATAATTCCCGGCTTCTGAAGGAAGCCGGCCAAGTTGATCTTCGGCGTGAAACAGTCGTCTCCCCGAGAGTACCTCGTGAACGAGTAATTTACAAACTGTGTGCGTAACAAACTTGCACAACTATTACGTTACTAAATATTCGCAAATAATTAAATGGCAATCCCACCCAAAAGAATACAAAATTTGTCTCACCTAGACGTCCGGTGAGTTACACAATATTGGAGACAGCAACTGCAACCTTCAGGCGGACTGCCTACGAATTCGATCTTGAACTCCTTCACTCAGCTTCCCCAGGAAGTACGACTGCACACCTCTCGGTTGACGATGCCTCAGCGACCCCAATCTGGCGCAGGAACACTGGACTAGACTGGTATTCCAACAGAATTACAACGCTTCCGATGGTTTCTCGTCGACGGAAAATTCTAATGTCGTGGTTCAACAACAACCATAAATCGGACAGCACAAAAACGGACGGACTTGACGACGTAAAATGACTCTCGGAATGATAGAATGATTAAAGCTGGCTGATAGTAAAAACGGTCGGTGACCCTCAGAGTGTTGACATAAAATACTTCAATCAATATCCCATAGAGGGCGTCTGACGTCGCGCGCGCAACAAGCTCTTATCAGCGAGCAGATACAAGATGGCGATCCCCGGACACGAGGGAGATAAAGAAAAAATGTGCACCCACTTCTGTAAACGCAGAGAACAGGCTTAATCCTACCTCCAACGCACCGGCGAATCTTTAGTACAAAGATGGTATAATATTCTAATGCCTAAGGCAATTAAATTATTCACTATAAGCACGCGCGACTAGACGACACTCTCACACGGTTTCCAAACCAAAAGTGACTCTTCGCGCCGCATCCTGCGGCAAGAATACGAACTCCCCAAGGAAGTGTCTCCACTCCCATCTAAATTATTTCAAATATAAATGGAAGTGGTCGATGTGAAAATAATTTGTTAAGGTTGATACGTGACGATCTCAAGCCAAAAAATCGTCACACCCCCCCTCCCAAAGCGTCTTTGCCGCCGGTCTATAGGGCTAAAGGCTCAAGAAAAAAGTGGTCATAGGATAAAATCAACCGAACACAACCCCAGTACCGTAAGTGCAAATATAGTTTTAAACATTGTGAGAAAAAAATAAATATCTGTGGTGATAGGAAATGATCATTGAATCCATCATGGCAGGGACAGCGGAATAAAAAGTATTCCCAAAAGAACAGATGGAAAGAAAATGATACAACTAGCTCAAAAAAACAACGACACGTTGCCTTATAACCGCATAAGCGTGAGCTACAGGTCAAGCGCAAATCGCTCTAATCGACCAAACACGGGACAGAGGGAATGAGTGCACGGCTCGCATCGGACCCGTACCAACTCACGTAAAGGCTGAACAGCACGCAACACACATCGCTTGACTGTCACCTATAACAGAAGGGCTCACATCGGACCCCCCCCCTCTCAAGGAAAAGACTACACAGCAAGGTTCGCACCCGCAAACAACTTAAACTGTGAGTCGCCATGAAGGGACCACATAGGACCCCCCCAACAAGGGAAAAGGCTACACAGCAAGGCTCAACAACACTTGAACTGTGAGCAAATGAGAAGGGACCACATAGGACCCCTCCTAGTGAGACGAAGGAACGCGCACGCTCCCCCCAGACTCCTCAAAGGTTCTGATGCAGGGCAATCTTCGTCCCTGACATACAGAACAGAAAAATAAAAATAAAAGCTCGGTTTTGAAAAAAAACCAACAGAAACGCTGCCATGATAAAAACAAGGGATCATCCTCAGATGAGATGGTATAACTAGCATCCGGATGTTATGATGACTAGTTATTCACGGAAAACATGAAACAAAAAAACAAAAAAACGAAACGAAAAAAATATGATCAAGATGTTATGGACCAAATTAGTGACAAACATTACTAATGTAATACATGATGTTATGTTATGTATGATTTAAGTTGTTGTTAAACCATTTAGTGAACAAACATTTACTCCAACCAACCCCCCGTAATGTATCTTAAAAAAAAACAGTCATACAAATTAAAATAAACAGTCAAAAACAATTAAAAATCGAACCCACAGATACATGCTAGAATGGTTCTTCGCCACTATGATTTTTTATAAATATTGCATAGGACAAGGTGTAAATATCACTAATTAAAAGAAAAAAATCATATTAAACATGCATGCACCCTTCCAGGACAGAAACACACCCCACACGGTACGCAAACCCAATAAAGGTCACCCCCGACTACACTTGGTATGCTCTGCGATGGTTTCTCGCCAGTTCGATATCCAAATGGGATTATATCTCGATACACAAACAACAAGAAATTTAAAATATAAAATTATCTATCTATTTACACTATATAACAAGAGCAAGGGCAATCGCTATATCCGGTAGACAAACCCAAGGATTTCTCAAACAATCTATAAATGGTTTCTCACCGCTGAAACGACCGAGTCAAACACACGGACCCCGCTCTGCCGAGTGCAAAAGGAAAAGAATATATAAAAATATCGTGTCAAACCCGTCTCGCTCGAACCCACTATCAAAATTTCTATCGCACAAAAAAAAATTTTGCGATACAAATGAAATTGACAACACGCTGTAAATACTCCCCGCTCAACGAGCAACCCCTCGCGTTTACACAAAAAATAAACTTACTAACCAGTCCAGGTAGTTTCCCACAGCCAAAAGAGTCGCTGAAACATAAAAGAATTACACGAACACCACAAATTCTGCCAACTGTCAAATCACCAAACGAGTGAAAAGCCTTACAAGATGCTCGTAACCTAGATTAAATTTTTGCAAGTACTAGACTCAAAAATAATTCCCGTAATATCTACCACGTTAAAGGGCGCCAGTGTTAGAATTTTCTGCTTATCCGCACCCCTAATGAGAGGGTGCCTAACGAAAAGCAAAAGATTCCTCCACGTGAAGAAGGATTCCTCACTTTTCAAACGTGGGTACCCTAGATGTTCCTGTAAGCTAGCTCTTTGATGTACTCGTCGGTATGCGAGGGCCGCAAGTCCAGGTCACAAGCTTATCCTGCAAGGCTATAAAGTAGTCCCCTCTCTCGAGGAAATAAAATACGGTGTTGGATTTACTATGTTTAATATAACGTTTACTAACAACACAATACAAGACAGGTGACAGACAATGGCGTCGTGAACAATAATTCCCGGCTTCTGAAGGAAGCCGGCCAAGTTGATCTTCGGCGTGAAACAGTCGTCTCCCCGAGAGTACCTCGTGAACGAGTAATTTACAAACTGTGTGCGTAACAAACTTGCACAACTATTACGTTACTAAATATTCGCAAATAATTAAATGGCAATCCCACCCAAAAGAATACAAAATTTGTCTCACCTAGACGTCCGGTGAGTTACACAATATTGGAGACAGCAACTGCAACCTTCAGGCGGACTGCCTACGAATTCGATCTTGAACTCCTTCACTCAGCTTCCCCAGGAAGTACGACTGCACACCTCTCGGTTGACGATGCCTCAGCGACCCCAATCTGGCGCAGGAACACTGGACTAGACTGGTATTCCAACAGAATTACAACGCTTCCGATGGTTTCTCGTCGACGGAAAATTCTAATGTCGTGGTTCAACAACAACCATAAATCGGACAGCACAAAAACGGACGGACTTGACGACGTAAAATGACTCTCGGAATGATAGAATGATTAAAGCTGGCTGATAGTAAAAGCGGTCGGTGACCCTCAGAGTGTTGACATAAAATACTTCAATCAATATCCCATAGAGGGCGTCTGACGTCGCGCGCGCAACAAGCTCTTATCAGCGAGCAGATACAAGATGGCGATCCCCGGACACGAGGGAGATAAAGAAAAAATGTGCACCCACTTCTGTAAACGCAGAGAACAGGCTTAATCCTACCTCCAACGCACCGGCGAATCTTTAGTACAAAGATGGTATAATATTCTAATGCCTAAGGCAATTAAATTATTCACTATAAGCACGCGCGACTAGACGACACTCTCACACGGTTTCCAAACCAAAAGTGACTCTTCGCGCCGCATCCTGCGGCAAGAATACGAACTCCCCAAGGAAGTGTCTCCACTCCCATCTAAATTATTTCAAATATAAATGGAAGTGGTCGATGTGAAAATAATTTGTTAAGGTTGATACGTGACGATCTCAAGCCAAAAAATCGTCACAAATTAAGTCTTGTGCAACAAGTGTACAATTTCAGCTTTTAACTTTTCTTGAAAGATTCTGAGAACTTTCAGCAAAATTTAATGCTTTTTTGGAAAATTGTATCTCCAAATATTTTTGGGTTACGTTTAAATTTGTTTATTTTCAAGGAGAATTTTCTTCTCCTTATTCTTTAGGTACACTTAAATTGAGTATCAGCGGTGGCGGGCCTCTTTTGTATCAGATAAACAGGATGAAAACTCTACTCGAATGAAAATTAAAAGAAAACTATGTTGTTTTCGGAAAAACACAAATGGGGTTCACAGGAGGGCTGTGTCTCAGAAACTACATGGACTAGATAATTTAGGATCTCAGAAGAAAAGTGGTACATGTTTGTGACATTTTTTAAGTTCTGAGATTATTAAATAAATGTAATTTATTCTATAATTAATTTTATTTTTATTTCAGAAAATAACTTGTACTCGCAGCTAAAAGAATTTCCATTAAGAGGCTTGAGAAAAGTAGTGTGAATACCCAAAAGTAATTTAAAATAAGTTTTGGTAATTGAAATACCTTTCTATTATTTTAAATACTTTTTCATCAATTGAAATCAAGGGCGGATCCAGCGTCAAAACTCACCGTTGTGTGATAAAAGTTTTAAAATAATTTTTCTGAATTTTCTTTGGATTTTCAGACAATTTCATATTCTTGATACAGAATAATAACTTTTTATGCAGGGTGGGTCAACCTAGACGATCCACCCTTAATGAAATTAAAAATTTAAAAGTTGAGGGAAGTGGGTTTGAAATGGGTGAATTCAATAAATTAAAATATTAGCATAATGTGGGCCCCTAGCTGCTAAAACATGCAACAACAACCAGGCATGCCATATCACAATCTACTTACAAGTTATTAAGGGTACAACGTCTTGGTTGGGTCACCCTGCAGATTTTGTTTTTGTCACCATTTTTTATTGTCACCAGAATTTGAGCAGCCAAATTTGGTTTGTATAGGTACAGTAGTACGTTATATACCTGTTCATAATTATAGATATTTATTATGGACAAAACTGACATTTAATTTTGCACTGCAGCAAATAATAGTTTTTCCATTACCCTTCGCCATTCCTCTCTGTTCCGTGTTTGTACTTCGTCCAGATTTCTATCTGATATTGCTAGTCGAATTCCAACATTCCACGATCTTCTTGGTATTCCGCTTTTCTTTTATCCGGGAGGGGACCATTGATAACCTCGTTTAGGCCTTCGATCTTCTCTCATCCTCATCAGGTGTCCAAACCATTTCTCTCGTATTCTGTTTTTCATTTCTTCTTTGCCTATACCATTCTTATTAACAATGGCACCCAGGTACTTAAAATCGTCTAGTTGTTTAATCATCACATCATCACCGATCAACACCTCAAAGCTGGTTTTCGAATTAACCACGAAATATTCGGTCTTAATAGTCGGACCGATCTGCAAACCTCACTTTTCATATTCCTTTTACAATCTTTTACTTATAAATTTCAGATCGAAGGAATCGTGGGTGAAGCTCAGAGTGAAAAGCGTGCGATATTCAATAGGAATTCCCATTCCTCCGCAATGTTTTGTCCATTTCCTTAGTATCATCTCTAGATATATGGTTAGCCTGGAACAAAAGTGATCCAAGTAACGTTTTGATAGTTCTGAAATATTAAGCAAAACGCGTTTTCATGAATATTATTGTGTCCTTTAATAAATTTCTTGCTAAATTACTTTCTAAGGTATATCTTCGGAACGAATAGAATTTAAAATTCTGTTTACTCAATATTGTGAAAAACTGTAATTTCATTAAGAAAACTTTTGATTTTCCACTTTTGGATCACTTCTTCTTTGCCAGAAAAAAGATTTTTTATAATTCAAAAAACAGCACAGGAGTATTCTGTAGAGGTAAACCTTATAAATTAATAAAGCACACTACTAATTTTACTTTATTTATTAGTATAATATTAATTTAGAAAAATCAATAGTTCAAAACAAGTCTTCATTTCAGGCTTCTATTTCTTCTTCGTCGTCGCCCATTACCATAGGTACAAAATTGTTGTTTTCCTTTTCAGCTTTGCCTCTACGAGATATGTTCGGCAAGTTTAAAAAAAAAAGGATGGCATATTGGTGAATGGTACACAATGCAGCATCTTCTACTGGTCCTGCATTTTTGCATAAGTAATGGGTTTTGGATTATTCATTGCTTATTTAAAAAAAAAATTATGTTATCACATTTGTTCATGTCCATACTACCACGTATCGAAGTAGTCACTGTTAAAATTTATCTTGCTATCGCCTTTAATAAATTTGATTTTCCGGTTTTTCGAAATTAGAACACGATTTCCGTTGATGCTTTGTCCACATTTAGTCATGATTTTAAATAGATTTTTCAATCTATAAATTTTCCAACCATGTTATTGACAATGAATGTATTTTTTCCGTGTAGAACTAGAAGAAGATAACGTATACTGATTTCCCTGCGTTTTTTTACAACAAATCCTTTGGAATTTGGTGCACAGATTTCACTTCCATGACTGGCTTTCTGTTGGGGAAGTTGAGGAAAGAATTTCATGATTGAATAAAAACAGTTAATCTCATTTACTAATCATTTATACATTTTTAAAACGACACGAACACAACTTAAATTTTTAATTCGTTCATAATCACGCCATTGTATTGTAAGTAAACCTACAGAACTTAAACTGTAATCGCCATAAACTCAGAACATCTTCTTTAATGCACATTTCCATTACAATATTCCTACATCAATCAGAAATAAACACACTAGGCTTACAGTACGATCGATAGTTTAACGTGTAATCATAAGTTTAAGTAGGTTCTCTATAAATACTCAACCTTAGCAATGACGAAAAGCATGCAGCAGAGAAAGGAACCTAGTATGTAGTACATTCGCATGGATTAAACATTATATAGGAGGATCAATAGTTTAACGTGTAATCCTAACCACAGCACACAGCCAAACTGCCTGTGTACTATTATTATTTTTTTTATTATTCGAGGGAAGCCTCGCAAATTTTTTAAATGGAAACAGTCATGTTGAATAATTTGTTTATCTTTTCAACCTATATTTGTGTAAAAAGTTAGATCAAAATGAATGTGGATTTTAAATTAAATAACTGGTTATACGAATATAATATTTTATAATAACAAACAATTTATTTTATGAAATAAACTAGTTTTTGGTGTCATAAATCAATATGAAATACGTTTAAATTAAATTGTCAATTTGCAGTCAATTAATTGTTAAACAACTTCATTGCGTAGATATAATATAAATAAACACATCTTTTATTAACTAAACTAATTTTCTTTAATAAATCAATTTGAGATAATTAAACTTAAAAATAAAATACGTTTTATTACAGTTTTAATTTTCTGCCATGTAACCTCAAAGATAAATAATTACAATTTATTTTTTTTAAATCATTTTTAAAACTTTTTTTTTAATTAATTTTTTTCAATTATTTGGCTTAATTTTCTTCTGGATTTATGTATTTATTTTCAATATCTTGCAAAATAAAATAATTAGCACCCAGAGATGCTCTCTCAGTTGCCGTGAGATAAATATATAAGACTTCAACATTGCAGCGGTCGGAAAAATGATAACATTTGAATCTCAAAACGTTGTAATAACAATGACAGAATAATCAGTGTCAACAAACCAGAACTTTACTATGAGCTTAATAATTTAAATCTTCCACTCAAATCAACGGCTTAAAATGATTCAGACTCATAGTTTCGCCACCTTTATCAAGGTGTTATGCCAAGCTATTTGGGTAAATATTTAGTCTACTTTGATCTTGCTAGTGAAATTTGTTATTTAAAGCTTAACATAACTAATACCTAGTGGTCACTATGAATAACGTAGATCATTGTAATATCCGAAAAAATTTTGATTGAAATTTGTAATATTTCGTTATTAGAGCGGTTCCCAATAAACAATACATCTTGTTAAACTTAAGCCCAAATTGATTCATTTTCCAAGTCAGTCGAGATATACGTATACTTCGTCTCATCGGCTTGATCATCGGTAAAGAGATCACAACTTTTTTGGAGAAGGAATGGGATCCTTTGGAAAGCATCTCGTGACGTATAAATCAATGACAACAAAAATTTTGTTTCTATCAGTAGGCCATTATAATAGCGATTTAAACCCGGTAATTCTACAACTAAGCCTAATTAAAACTGTGCTTCGGTTTGTCTCTAAAATTCATTTCAAACCTACGTAAGTTCACAATAGTTAAGAACTATTAAATATGAATAATTATCAAAAATTTACATTGGAAGTTCGCTGGGTTAACTGCTTGGTATAAAATATAATTTTAGTTTTGAAAAAGTATTACCTACTATATCTAATTTTTATAAACATACCGAAATTGTTAGTAGGGATTGTATGATGTGATAAAGGTTTAATTTTAAATAAAATTTAATATAAAATGTTATTTTGGCAGGCTTTTAGCTTGAAAATTATAATTCGATTAAAACTTAATTGCATCCAATTACTAAAGATATGTTTCATAAAATCTAAATTGGGCATTTCCTCTAAAATTTTCACATGTAACCTAAAAGCAAAAAATGAGCTTTTAGTGGCACCTAACATACCCTATATGTTTTTATTCAAAAGTTGCATAAAAATATTGCACTAAAATTTTATTTTATATCGTTCTTTAATGTTTATAAAAAAAGTGCAATAACAGAATTTATTATACTCGTGGAAGATAAACCCTTGCCAGATTATGTATTTTACAGTAAATTTTACAAACCAAAAATAAGACTAAACATAGGAATTCTTAGACGGATTAAAATATAAAATGATCATATAGTACTGTAACATTATTTATGCATAAAAACCACCTACTTGCGTTCTCTATGCAAAATTGATCAAAGCTTTGTAAATAGCCCTAGTCGGTTCTCTACAACAAACATAGTAAGTATTTAATATTTAAACTAATTTCCTCTATAACAATATCACCAAAAGAAAGCTCTTACAGATCAAAACGTTTGCTACTAACCAGAAGAGACACTGTAACATTAACTACGAAGAAATACTAGGACTACACACAAAACTTAATTTTTTCCTAATGGGCAAACGTACAACCAAATTATTAATGAAAGTGGTTATTTCTTACTGTTTTATTCCTCCTACAATTCAATGTCTATTTTTGCATTTTCCACTATTTATTTCTACAACTTTATGTTAACAGCTCTTCGTTCAGCTCCATGCTTATCATGCTATTCATCATTTCATCCCATCTCGCTTCTAAACCGCATCAGGTATTTGATGTTAAGAGATGCTAGCATCTATGTATATCTCAAGAAGAGGAAGAAAGTTATTTTATTATTCCACGAAGAAAAACGACGAAAGATTGACATAAAGCATTTTAAACTTCAAAATTTTTGCTAAGCGAATTCAAGCTCCCCAAAAGGATGGACTGCATAATAATTACCTTCATGAGGTGGGTAACTCCTTTAAAAAGTAATATAAAGTAATATAATTCAAGGTTGTTCACATTACAGCAGTAGAGCCGGAGTGAGCAGGCCTCCAACCGGACTTTCCTGTTCGATAGTCTGTCAATGTTATGCCTTACGCCACACTGCTGGTCATAGAGATGGGGTGCGCTCATACTTATCGTACTTAATTGAGCGTCGGATTCAAAATTATAATTTTGGTCGAAGTTTCCGTCTCTTTCCAAAATTGCTTACATAATTCAAGTTGTAATCACATCGTAATAAACAAATAAAAATATCATATCTAGATATAATTATTTCAATATTTTATTTGTCGGATTCTTGGCAAGCAACTTCTTGTTAACGAACCTTATTCACGAAATACAATTTGTGTTATAATCAGTAATCGCCTGGAATCCATCCAACGCCAAAACCTGCTCTTCAGCAATGAATTTAGGTCAGGTATCTGCAAGTGTAAGTTATCCAGAAAGTCAGAGGAACTCTTACTTTTGCACGGAGATCCCAAGATAAATCCCCTTCAAAGAGGAAGCATTCTCAGTCGGTATTAGATTTTATTTATTTTTGAATTTGATATTGTATATCTAAAAATGTACGTTAAAGCCTAATTAATTATAACTTCAACAAAACATAACATTGAATAATTTTTTAAACAGTTTTAAAAAGTATTTAACTTTTTAATAACCCGAAAAGTTGTTTTTCTATGCGAGGTATCTGATTACTTTCACTTTCTGAAGGGTACATAACTTCTTTTAGCATAATATTTTCAGTGAAATGCAATGTCTGCAATATTTTAACAAGAATTCGTGTTTACATAATGTAATCGGACAGGATCATTTGCATTTTCTATTTTTATTTAAACGAAATTAGCACATTTCTGTGGTAAATATTTTATTTACCACGTAATCTACAATTTGTGAGGTGTTAAAGCATCTGGTAGTTGAATTTTGTGTTTGTTGTTTTACATTTTTTACAAATAGATGGATGACGCCTAGATTTGCAACTATGCACACCCTAAAACTAAAATCGCAATAGTCTTGCGCACTCAGTAACGATTTTTGCCGCTTCTTGTGCGCCCCTATCGGGCGTCTTTGCAAAGTCCCAGTGTCCCTCCGACGGCGGGCGTCGATCCCGGGCCAGTCACCACACACGCGTCGAAGTTCGCGAAAGCATCGCAAAAAATACCGGCTCACACATCGTGTTAGTATTTTAATCATTAATTAAAAATGTGATCAACTAAGGAAAAATTAATTAATGTGACCAAACGCTTATTAAATTTTCAAGTAATTCCGAACATATCTCTTTTTAGTTATAGGTTAAAAAATTTAGAAAAATGTGTTATCGACAGTTAAAATTTTAAATAAATGTGTCGTTAAGTTTAAAATAATAAAAAAATAAATAAAAGGGAATATTTATCAAATAATAAATCGAGCCTTTTTAAACTACGAAGTGTTTGATTTATCAATGATCAATTTTATAGCACAAATTAAAACTTCATGATAACCTCAATAAAATTCAGAACGTGTGTTTTCATATTGGAAAAATATAAATTAAATCCTGAATTCAGTGAAAGTAAATAAATAAGTTTTTAAATTTTAAAATTTTTAAAATAGCCAAGTATAGATGAATAATTACATTATTAACGAAATAGAAGAAGAAAAATTAAGTGAAAGGTGAACAAAAAATTGTATTAAAGTCAACAAATTAGATTAAAACATCTAAAAGTGTAATTAGTGACCCATAATTGTTTGACTTTTACATTCCTTCTGGTGCTCTTAGAGCTGGAAAATATAAGAGGTGAGTTTGATTTAGTCATCCTAATTGGGTAAAATTCGAATTGAAGAGTTTCATAAATTTCTTTGGTAAAAAATATGCGGGTTCACTGTTCACTTTAGGTTATCCATTACTGTAATTTTTTACTTCTATCATAAAGATGATACTGGAAAATATCCAAACACTTTACTATCCTATCCTATAGTTTCCATATCCATCTTCATAAATAACTGTCATCTAGTAGCTGTCGTGTCGTTTTACAAAATGTGCTGATGCATCTAGGTGCTGAAATATATAGTAATTTGCACTAGTAACGGTTGTAATCTGTCACCACTGCCTGTTTTTCAAAAAGTGAAGTAAGTGGAAAACTGTTTGAACATATA
This sequence comes from Podabrus alpinus, assembly GCA_932274525.1. Taxonomy (NCBI): domain Eukaryota; kingdom Metazoa; phylum Arthropoda; class Insecta; order Coleoptera; family Cantharidae; genus Podabrus; species Podabrus alpinus. The sequence continues at coordinate 7,157,079 of OW026451.1, forward strand.
AAAAACCAAATGAAATGTACGTTCATATTTTGAACATAAACTTGAAATTTATTATTAGCTTTAAAGAATCTCACTTTAATAAATCGCAAAATTTTTCAAATAACAATGGTATTTTTTTATTACTTGAAAATTTGAAACACGCCTAAATTGATGAACGCTTCCTGATATTAACATAAAATATATTTTAATAAATCAAAAACCGAGCATTCTTAAAAAAGATTCTTTGTATCAATCAACTAATGACTTCTTAATGAAAAGTTTTTCGGGAATCAGGACTACTTCGAGTTTTTCGTTCTATATTCCCGTCAACAATCTTTTATACATTTTATTACCGTAAAGTTGCTAGTTGTGATAACTTTAACTTGGGTAGTCATCTTGCAACACTTGAAACTTTATGTGCATTTGAGATTGTCGGTTTTATATTGATGAAGTAAAGCGCCACAACTTCAAAGAACGTAATCGACTTGGTTAATTTTTTAAAGTTTTGGAATATATTTTACAGCACTTCATAAAATTATTATAAAAGTTTTGTTACCACAATAATTTTTCGGTAAAACTTGTAAGATATTGTCGTCAAAATGTATGCAAATTTGACTCCATTATTTCCATTTGTGGAATCAAAGGGACCAAAATGAAGATTATTTATTAAATAATAGACAAAGCTGTTTTGCTTGAATAAGAAACGTTCACCCCTTGAACCCTTTAGTTTACTTACCATTACATTACGAGGACGTGGAGCTTTCAAGCTAAGATGTAGGTACGATAAAACTGAAACTTGCATAAAGTTTACGATGCTAGTACTAATTGCTTCACTTGTAAATTAATATTCAAATTCCATAAATTAAGGTTAATTAATTTTAATTTACACAGTACAAAATTGACTCAAATCTGATGCGTCAACACTTTTGTGAAGTATTTAGAAAGTGTCGGTGAATTGCTTCCGAATATTTCCATTTTTAATTTTTCTATTTCCATTATAAAACGCAGCCCTTATCAGATAATTGAGAAAAAGCAAAGCCAATAGGAAAATAATGTCCTGGGGTGCATTTTTTTTCCAAATAAGACTAAGCGGTACTTTAACGGAAGAGAACTCTTTTGATCTTTATTTCTATAGCCTTCAGAAGTGTGTGAAATTTTAAAACTTTATAAATTATTTCCACCAAATTTCTTTTCACAAATTTATATCACAAACAAAAAGAAATTAATTTTTGTATTTCTTTTAAAATGTAAAAAATTGTTAATTTCATGAAAATTACAAAATTCCAATATAACTAAATTGGTTTTGTCAAGAAGATGTAATTAAATTTATGATAAAAGTTATTATTTAATTTTAATTTTATTAAAAACGGAAACTTTGTAGATATAACAGAATAAAGAACAAATTGTACGTAGAGTTTTAATTAAGAAAATAAAAAAGATTTTTGTGTAAATTCAAATCTTTTTAATTGTTTAGGATATTTCTTAGTCTGGGAAATTTTTAGGATTAGGGTTAAACGAGATAGTTTGATAATTTACACAATTACAGAAACTTCACTACCCTAAACTTTGCAACAAAATATTAGTTTGTCTCATTAAAGCAGAGTGGGTTTTGTTAAGATTGAAGGGAAAGACAACAATTGTTGTTACCGTATGGCAGACGAAGAAAAATATTATGCCTATTCAGAAATCAATAACAATGGGAACTTTTTGCTACTCACGTCAATGTTGGGCTACAGTTTTATTGTTGGTTGTTCCTATCAATGGTTTACAAGTTTTAAAAGTTTTTAATCGATATTAACCATTAAACTGAAATGGTTTAATTCCGCTAATAATTTTTTCTTGATAATTTTAATATTTAAACGACTGTATATATTTTTGCTTTTAAAGAAGAGCACACAAGCTAAAACTTTAGTGTATTGCTAGGCAACAATGCTATTTTCTTACAACCTGAAAATGCTCGTCGATATTAAGCTATTGCCTTTTGGACATCTTATTTGAGCAGCTGTGTTATGGATTCCACATTATTCAAAAATAGTTCGATATTTGTTTATACGTACGTTTTAGGCATTACGTACCGAATTGTTATGAAAATCCAATTTTTCATTAACAACATAAATTTATATTTTATAAAAATAATAAAATAAAATTTTAGAGTATATTAAAACACAATGTAGTTTTTTAACTACAATAAACTGTGCATCAGGCGTAGTTATTTTAACACGTTTCAGTGTAAAAAGGTGTTAATGCGTTTCCATTATCATACGGGTGCTGGGGCAGAAGGACATAAAGACACCATTAGTATAAAAGGTTGAATATCCAAACTTATCTATCGAGTTTTTAGGTCCATAACAGAGATCAATTCGATTTGATGGTTTTGATAAATTATTACTACAAATTGGTTGTGAATTTTATTTAAAATTAAAAAAAAAGTTGTTAAAAGGGAATAAAAAGAAATTTAATCATTTTATATTAACTGAGAGTAATTCACTACGATTTTATAATAAAAAAGACTTTTATTAAGTTTTCAGCTCTACCTGCAAATTTTCGGCTACAAAATATTCTGACATTTTTACGATACTGCAAAATGTATATTTACACTTAAAAACTTTTTAATTATAAATCATATTTTATAAAATGTAAAATTGGCAGTTTTCTTCTTGATAAAAGCTGACAAAGTTTATGTTTATAAAAGTCGAGCTTTTGTGAATTAAAAGTAATGGAAGTGTTAACTTTTAACTTGCACTTGGTTTCACTTTTAACAACTTCCTCTATACCCTCATAAAGATCTTATAATTGTAAAAAAGTTTGGTTTAAATTTAAATATCTTACGTTGCTTTCTGTTTGTACAAGTTTGTTCAGTTAAAAGCTGTATAACAAACCAAGATAAGGTTGGGTGGCGGTTTTTAACAGTCAGCAAAAAGAATTCTTTTAAAACGTTTTCATCATTTATCTAGTCGGAAAAGCGGTTAACATATTATCATTGTGTACAAATACATTATACCTTTTCTACTCAAAATGTTATCGTTTATCCTAGAATGCTAGCCATTTTACCTCTCCTGAAACCACGTTATGCTAAATTAAACATTACAAATGTAATCATTATTTTATAAAACAGTCATCACTGACCCTTTTAAAGCATAAATCAAATTGATTATCAATATATATCATCTACCAGCATTAACTGGCATGTATTTTTCCTAACTACATTTACAAAACCGCTGAAAAGTAGCTCCCGAACTTCTCAACCTCGCTTTTTTAAATTCTCAAAAATTAAATATGTTAGTTTGTACGTAAGAGTCATTAACTACTTTTTCATTTTCTGAAAATATCTTCTCATTGCTGAGAAATTCCATTAAGCTCCTTTCCAGAGGTGAAAACCCGTATAAGTGAGCTTAATTGATTTTTAATTAAAATAAAGCTATTTTGTATCTGAAAATGGTATTATAATAAACAAAAAGCTTTGGTAAAACTTTTCTGAAATAAATTATTGTTAATTTATTTAAATTTAATGAAAACTCATATTAAATTAACTCTGTATTTAACGTCAGTTTCCTCACGCGAGATTCGAAACCAAATTGACCACGTTGAAATTTTTTATAGAACACATGAAAGCTTTCACTTAAGAGTCCCTAACATCGGTTTCAAATTCTTCAAACAGCCTTTACTCTTTGAGGTAGTTCATTAAGCTCACTTGCAGTGGCAAGAAACCATAAAAAGAAGCTTAATTGGTTTTCGAATAAATAAAATCGTTTTTAAACCTCAATTTATGATTATTTTGAACCACAGTGAAGTGCGAATAATTGGTTGTAAATTTTATTCAATATTTTGCATAATTAACGCCTTTATGAGTTATTAAAACTTTCATGTATTATCTACGTAATATCATTTACCAAAAAAAATTTGTGAATTAATTTTCTATTTGAAAATTTGCATTAAATGTTATTAAATTTTTCAATTAACCTTAAATGTGTTCGAAGATTAGCAAACTTTAATTGTAACTAAAATGAAAAACTAAATATTAAGATTTACTGTTCTTTGTAAGTAGCTTTCTGGATAATATTAAAACTTTGTCGGCAACGTTTCACGATAGAAAGATCAAGACGATATTACAAACTTACTTTATTACGAATTTTTATAGTCTTTGTTATATAACTTCTTATCGAATTAGCTGGTTTATTTTGTATTTTTACTGGGCACTCCATAAGACCAATTAAGCTCCAAAGCTGCCGTAATACTAATAATTTAACAAGCGTTAAAGTTTATTCACGCAGCTACAAACTTAAAATGAATTCTCGAACAAAAATTTTCAATTTTTTTTATTAATTTCCTCTTTTAAGAGTTGTAATATTGTAGTCTTGGAACGTGCTTTACACTTTTAATTTTCGGTAAAACACTGAAAAGAAAGTTTTCAAAAAATTATTTTCTTCCAAGCTTGACGAAATTTGTTTGCTTTGAACAGGATTACCGCCCATATAATCACGAAAAGCATTTTATTACTCAAAACACGTTCAAATTTTCAGCTTTAAAATTTAAATTTCATCAATCGCTCAAGAAGTTTTAATAGTTTCTTATTTATTAATATTGTTAATAAATTTATGGTGTTACAACGTTTTTCGTCTCCCTAATTTACCGATATATTTGAATATTGTAGTGTAATTTTGACTCAAATTCGTTTGTACACAACCTAATCAACAACGTAAGATAAGTAACAAAACCGCTAGATTGATGAAACCTTGAGTTTCCGAGAAAGATGTATTTGCATGTTGAATAGTTGAACGTCGATTTGTTAAGGCCGAAACTAATTTCTGTTAAATTTGAAAATGGTTAATTAATTGGTGAGGGGAAATAATAAATTACACGTTTGTGCTTAATCGCGTCTTCGGGCACACTATTGGTATGTAAAATGTAATTTTATGTTGATTGAACTTGTATTGACTTTTTAAGTAGTGCAAAGGACTGCCGTCAAAATGTATAACTCAAAAAATTGAAAAATTGCTGATACAATGATAAAAAATATAATTTATGAACATATTAATAAACTCGACAGTATAAATAATATCAAATAATTACACTGCAGTAAATTCGATTGTAAAATTAATGCAAATATTATATAATATCGACTTTCCATTATAATCAACAGCGTAAATAAATATGTAACTTGCAATACTAATGCAATGAAAAGTTTAGTTTGTTTTACAAGGTAATTATTGTTTTAGATTCTTTGTTGTAATTTTTTAGATTAACACAGTTTTACATTCCAAAATATTTTCAAATATAAAAAAACATAATTGGACAATAATTGAAGGGCCTAGTGGAAAAAGTAGTTAAGTCACTTTTTTTTCAATTTGTAGTTGAGCACATTTTCACATTGCGGCATTTATTCTCTACAAATTAGTATAAAAATCACAAAATTGAAAAAAAAGTGACTTAACTACTTTTTCCATTAGGCCCTTCAATTTGCTATTGAAATGAACCCAGTATTGAAATAATCAGGCTGCGAAATTTCCTCACGTTGCAACGTTTTTATGGTAAAAACGTCAAAATCAAAAAAATAAATTAATAATTATTATTTCCAAAAAAAGATATAAAACTGGTAACCAACCTTTTTCTCCCTATTTTATATTAGTTTTTGATGTGGTTCTTTATTGTAACGTTCATTTTTGACTTTCCTTGTATATTGTATCAATTTTCATTTTCCGAATTTTCAACAAGCTATCAAAAGCGTTACATTACGAATGTTCCCTCATCCATACATGCGATTTTACACCTAGCCGCACCTCATTCAGAAATTTGAGTGTGTACACTCAGCAGACTTCAGTTTATGCCATAGTTTGTTTGACTTCACATGCATCTATAATTTTGAAAACTTCTTAAGTAAATTCCATTTTAAGATTTAATAGGAACCTGTCAACAGGTATTAATGATAATTATTTTATTGGCAAGAAATTATTTTTCTTTGTCTCACAACAGGTTCTTAATAGCGCCCATTCTGATCCGGATTTTGTATTCCATCGTGCCTTGCACAAATTATATCTTAATATATGGTACAATCCTGTTACGTGGTATTCCATCTTTAACGCGTAGGATTAATTTTCTGTTGAAATCTATGGATAGAAACTCTTTGGTTTGCCCAACCTTCGGATTTAGAGGATTTATCCAAAAAAAGCTTTTTTTTCAATTTCAAGTTCTTACAAGTCAAATCAACATCTTAATATTCTGAACTAGGTTAACTAATTACTCATCAAAATCCTTCAGTACTCACAATTTACAAAATATCTAAATGTTATTTTAAAATTGACGCAATAAAAGTCAAATTTCAATTAAACTTTACTTCTTTATATTTACAACGACTTTTCAAATATTTTAGCAAGTTTCCGTGTTTAATTTTTAAGATTAATTAATTATATGGTTGCCAATCACTAAGAAGTCCTTATACCATAAAATAATATGTATTTAAACTTTCGAAACAAAATCAAACTTTAGAAATCAAAAAATTTCAAATCAAATTTGAACAATTCAAAATATTCATAACAATTCGCATCCATATCACAATAATTATAAATTAATTGTAATAACATATTTAAATTATTTACTACATAGTATCTAGAAATTCATAATTATTATTAAATCGAATTATTCACATACATATTTTCCTAATTTAAACATTCTAAAATTGATCAAACTTTCCAATAATCAGTTTTCAATTCCAAAATATTTATCACGGAAACTTAATGTTCAAACCCAGGTTTCTAATTGATGATAGAGTCCATGGTCCATCTTCCATTTTAGGGTTCCTCTCACAGTTTTATCGCCATCTTATATCCTTTCAGGAGAAGATCCTGATCCTAGACTTCTACCACTTAGAAAATAGCTGATTCAACTCCGTATTTCTTTTCATCCTTGGTGGAACCAATTTCCTTACAATTATTTTGCTGAAAACAATAATTATTCTTTCTGGTTTGCACAAATTTTCATTGTTTTGATTTTTTTTAGCCAGGCTGTTGTTAAATACTTCTTTTATTGTTTTCTGTGATTTGTTTCACAACTCTTTTATTTAATTTTTCTACCATGCTTTCGCTTAGTTTTTTAACCATACTTTCATTTTTTGCATAACCGTTATACCCAATTTCCTTGATTTTTCCAACAAGTACTGATTGATTATCTTGCAATGTTGTCGTTGATCTCTAGCCATTCTGGCATTCATATTTTGTTTTTATTTCCTTTTTCTTCGTTTGCTACTCATTTTTAATTCAATTTTGTTTATACGTATCCATCTTTTTGACTCCGTTTTTCAATAATTTTTTATTTTTTGTTTCTATCTTCTGTTGCATTTTCCTCATATATTCTGGAAATAAGCTGAACTCCGTCTTGTCCATGGTTTCAATTCCGCACCTGGTGCTTAATAATGGTGGAGTCTTTTTCTTCTTAGATTATATCTAAATCTTCCTGTTTTTTTGTTTTTAGCATGTTGACTGCTCAAAAACCTTTTAAAAGAAACTATTTGCTACACTATTTGGTATGGCAAGGTTTTAAAAATAAAATTTCCCATCGCAAATACCAGATTGCAAGTGCAATGTTAGATAACATTTTCACATCGACTTAAATTTATCAGTTGTAAAAATTAAAACTTTCAAAATTGAAAATTTTTTAAATAAATTTTACAAAGGCCCAAATTGGAACGCCCAATTTAGGATGTCGTGATACGCAGCTACTAAATTAAACCATCCAATTCCAACAATTTTCCTTCTTTTTTCAAAACCCATCTACTTTTAACGAAACACTTTTTTGCTTTTCACCAATTCAATTTCTTTTTATTTTATTCAAAATTACTTCTCTTATAAACTGCTACAAATGATATCTGACCCACGTCCATCAAGTGACATAACCCTGGCGTGAGTCCTCCTCTCTCTTCTACAATGCGCTTATCGTATTCACCACGCGGTTATCCCACTTCCATGCATTCTCACTTCATAGAAATTTTAAAAGTTAATAACTAAATAAAAAATTCTCCTCTCTTATCAATTACAAAATTCTGGGAAAATACACAGGAATATATTTATATATAATTTTTCAGTATCCTTTCCACTGCTTTAATTTTTCTTGTTAGTGCTTTCCTCACTGTGCTCCGAAATGGGTAGTTTAATGGGTTTCAATTTCTCATTAACTTTTTCCCTGTTTTGCTATGTGCTTCAGTGTCTGTTAATTTTTATCTTTATAATTTCTATAATAGAAGAATGACGGAGATAACTCATGCCAAACTTAGTTCTTTATACTTAACCATTCGAGTATTTCCAATGAGCATTTCAGGCAGTCCTAACATATAATATTGCTTGAATTATTACTTGAAATGTGTGATTAAAAACTAGCTCATATTAAAATTAAGATAGTATGAAAAAATTAATAAAATAATAAAAAATAAACAAAAATAACAGGATCTAATAAATAATAAAAAAAAAATTGAATGCTTCTGCAATTAACTCTTGAGATTGTTTTAAGTTTTCAACCTTTGCAATCATTCTAAAAAGTATAGCTTTTGGAATGAAACAATATATACGTTAAACATTCTGAAACAGCTCTAAGCGATATGATCTGTGGTTATGTGTAGTGGATTGCGTGTCAAAAGTACGTACATAATAAAGCACATATAATTACATCGTATATTATCAGAGTTTCCGCGTGGTACAATCCTAAATACAGTGCACTAGATTAGCCTGACAGTGGTGTTTAGCACTGAATGTTGCTAAATGCACAATTTGTACGTGACTATTCAAGTAATTGCACTAACAGTTTCAAATAAATTATCCAATATCAATAAATAAAAGAAACAAAAAAGTGAAAACATACTGGAAGTTTACCATCAATTTCTTGGGTATACATAATTTTCATGGCAAGTATGCTAATTTTTCACACAACGACCGCTTGGGAAGTCAACTAATGCAAAAGATTATATATTTCTTGTTCAATTTGATTGGTTGGTAAAAATAATTAAAAATTCTTAAGTCATCATTTTTATTTGCTGAAAATTAAAGTGGACACCGAAAACCTTTTTGTTTGTAGTTCGTCTGTTTTCTTCCTCCTTTCTTTTCTTCCTTTTCTTTCATTATGTATAAAATATTCCATTGGTTAAAATTTACATTTAAATTTCTTGAAAATTTTAAATCAAACGTTTTATTTGGTGAAAGCTTAAGCCGGAAACAAATACCTTTGTTTATAAAATCATGTTAAATTAAGTTTCTATAAACAAACAAGTATAATAATTACGTCTCCTGGTTTTCTCCCTTTTCGAGTATTCCGTTTTCAATAAGAGATGTTCATTTTCATTGTTAATACAAAGTTTGATATAAATTACAACTTGTATGTAAAGCAAATAAATCCGTAATAATGCAAACACGGTACAGTATAAAAATACTTAAATTTAACTAAATACAATGTCTAACTTTAAATTAATAAAAACTTTATAAATTTACATGAAAATTACCAAACGCCCTAGTTTAACAAAAAACAAAAGCGTAGAATGCTTAATTCGTGTTATTAGCGCATAACTCATGTATGGTTTTTCAAAAAAGGTAATAAAACTTTAAAGTGGACGTTATTTTTTAGTTCTTTGTTTTATAATATGAACCAGAAAATAGAATAAATAAATAAAAAAATGCAAATAAAGTGAAAGCTGAATTGTTATGAAACGCAAGCGATATTAAAAGATTAAAATCGTTTTAATTTTCCAAGAAAATTTGAATGTCTCAAATGAAATTTGAAGCCAACTTTTTATTTAAATTAAAACAATTTTTCATATTTTCACTGTTACGTGCGTTTTCATACTTAATTACCAGAACAGAATTTTTGGTAATTTGCTGTAATTAAGAGATGAAATTATATGTTAAGGGTAAATTAATGAATAACTTATTTTAAATTATTTTGTGTAGGGGTGTGTCTCGGGCGCCACTCCAACAATACAATATTCCTTAAATTGAGAATTACATGCGAAACTTTTAAATAATCCTTTTGGATTGCATCCAAATCGTGTTGCAAGAATTTTAAAACATTTCTGTACTACTTTTACGTTCGACAAGAGGCACAAAAAGTTCTGTAATTATTTACTGAATAATCTGACAATTTTTTTAGTCGTCTGATTTACATCAAAATTAATTATACAGTACCTACCTTGTTAAAATTTCCCTATTAAAGTTATATTATTTTAAATGAGAGTTTGGAAATGGGTCAATATTATTTAGAAATGGATGAATTTACCGAAATGTAATAAATAATAAATATTATGTATGGATTTTCTCTAAATATTGCCAACATTTATCGACTAAAATAACACAAACTGTAGAGATTATGAGCTTTTGTTGAAAATTTGCATTATGTAAACATGAACGTATTCTTGTCGTTAGGTCTCTTTATTTGTAATAAATGATAATATTCAACGTGATATAGGAAAATCCCGTAGTTAAACAAATAATTATTAAAACGTAAATATTGTAATTAGTGCGGTTTTAGTCAGCGAACAATCATTCTTATTTTACATCAGGCACCAGAGAGAAGCTGTGAGGTAATTGAAATAAAACTAAAGTTTCAGCAATGAACGTTAATTGTCACTTTCAAAAAATTAAATTACAAAGCAATTAACAACCTTAGAGAAAAGCCACTAAGAAAACGTACCGCACGCTTGAATGACGGAAGATAAAATAACCAATTATGCGACGTACATAATTTTGTTAAAAATTAAATAACAAAGTATCTCGTAAAAACAGTCAGCAGCCACAATGAAACTACGGTTTCCACTAACCGCTGTTTACTTAAATCAAACACCAATTTCAGACAGCAACACAAAGAAGCTTTTTATGACGGACAAAAAATTGCATATAATAACTGCATACAAACTGGTTGACTCAATAAGCTGTAACCTACAATGTAAAGTAAATGAAATGTGTAAACAAAAAATTTGCAATTAACTTGCTTCAATAAAGATGATAAATTGAATTGATAAAACTAGTTTAAAATAATACTGCAGTTATTCTTCAGTTGCGATTGCACAGAAGAAGTAATATCAAAGATCAACCATGAACAGCTGATTATCACACAATGCATGCGGTGAAAATTTAAATTAACGATACACATGAAAGTAATATTCCTACAAAACTTAATTTCAACACCAAAAGTTTTGTAATTTTAATCTGAAACGTTGGTTTCAATTTTTTTTAGCTCTCGTCAGTTAAGTTTAATATGGTTAAATTTGGTGAAATAAAAACATCTAAAAATAATAATTTAAATAAATTAATATAAAATGCATACAAATTTTAACTAAAACACAATTCGGTACATTCCAGAAAAAAGTAAATTGAAAACAAAATTGGAAAATGATAACCTAAATAAAACAATTTCCTTTGTTTTATTTCCTTTGCAGCAACCCCATTATTTCTATTTGGTGGCAGATTTGAAAGGATTTTTCTAATTGTTTTCAAAAATAGTATATTCTATGCCAATTGACTTAAGTACATTATTAATAATCCTGAATGTGAAGTGAATCACACGAGAGAATAACAATTCACCAAAGTCTTGACGTAGTTATATATTATATTATTTTATGCATTTTATCATTTAAATTGCAATTAATACATTTACTTTTTCATTGTCATTTATTACTTTCATTCCAAAAGCCTTGAAAATGGGCCAAATTTAAATGACCCGAAACCTTTGACAATATTAATAAAATATAAAGACCTATATCCAATAAAGATTTTATCAATAATAATTTTAAGTTGAACAGTTTGTTTTATTATTTTGTTTTATGAAAAAATATATTTAGCGCTTTGCAAACAATTTTTGTATTTAGTGTGATTCAGAAGTGAAATTTTAGGTTCCCTATATGTGTGTGATAAAACTATTCACAGCATACTGCCGTCCTAAGCTAAGCAGCAGTATCTCCAAAATCGTTGTTTCGAGAAAACGCTCATTTAGGTATTTATGGTTGGGCCACCAAGAAATAATTTATTAATTTTGAATTTTGAAGATACTGCTTCTTAGCTTAGGACGGCAGCATAGTATAGACTATAGAACATTCAAGCAAAAAAGGAAACTATGTTCACTTCCGCCATCTTGCGTTCATAAAAGAAGATAACCATTAGATCTCGTACTCTTAAGTTGATTTTGTTAATTTATACTTGCAAATACGTCCCAAGAACCAGCCAGCTTAAAAAACATTTTCAAATAATTTCGAATGAACCTATATTTCAAAATTATGAAACAAAGTTGTTTAAGATTAAGATTTAATCAGTAGCGCTCTCGACAATTCTTTTTGTACAATTGTTACGAAATTTACATTTGACGATACAGTAAAAATATTATTGAAATATTTTCGTTTTAAATTTTAAATGCTCTACAATCAAAAAAGTAAAATATTATGTAGATTATGTTATGTAATTAATAATTATAATGTTATATTTGATGTTGTTGTGCGGCCTACGGGCCTCATACTTTTGGAAAAATCGTATAGAGGCTAACTAAGTACATTATTTGAGCATAGTTGTATTTTCGACATCAGGCTTAAAAATGGAATAACATTTTTCTCCGAATAAGATCCCAAAAAAGCACAAAGTTTTGAATTGGTCTGTAACTGTGCGTCTTATGCCAAGTGAAAGCTAATAAAATATTGCACAGCCCACCAAAAAAAGCAATTTTCATATTTTCAGGCAAAAATTGAAAAAATTAGAGTTATTGGATTTCTCAGAATTTTATTCTAGCAACATATTCTTGGGAAATGCTTTAACAAATTTTCCTCTGTTTCGGTTAGAGCCAGATGTTAAAAACTTAAAAACTGTTTCGCGATGCCAACCTAAAGGGTTTAAGCTAAAGAAATGAATTATTTTTGTAGTGCAAATTCAGCGATTACTAATAAAGTAATTTTTCAATTAATTTTTTACTTTTGTTGAGTTGGGCGTGCTCCTTAGTTTCGGCGCTATCTCGACGCCCTCGCCCCCTAATGTTGCCTCTTTTGCCCTTCAGGCTACGCCACGTTAATGAATTTAATTAATAATTTATTGTAAAAAAATAATCCAACTTTTACTTATTTATGTAGTAATTTCTTTTAAATTTTAATAAATAAATATTTAATGAAAGTAAATAAAATTTTCATTACGCCAGGAAGAATAATTTAATATGACTTTGTAGTTAACTTATCTTTGTAGTTACTTTATTTTATTTTATTAAAGCTAAGTTATATAAAAATATAAATCTTTTATTGCTTAAAACGCTTTCATTAAATTATATTTAGATGTACAACATAGTTTTAAGCTAAAAAATATTTGTTGGTCGCAATTATAAATTGTATTGAGTAATCTCTAGAGATGTGAAGAATTGAACTAATCATTCTCTCTGAGAGATGTTCTGACTTCTTTAATTACCTATCATTTACCTTAGAGAATACACACTAGAGCACTGCGGTTCATCCTTTCCTAACACTAACTACCATTGGGAAATACAGACTTCGATTTGGAGACTTTGGTAACTACTCTTGGGTACAACTACTGGTGGAATGTAATAGTTATATTAAAGTTATAATTGCCACCGCGAATTGACGACATATTTCCTATTTGATTGCTTTTGGTATTGTTTAGTTTTGTTCTCGATTCCTATTCACACAGGAATTTCTCTAAGAAAATCCAATTTTGTAGTATTACTTGTTCTTTTCCACAAAACTAGATAAATGAATCGTACGTTTTTTATTTTCAGGACTTAAAAAATCTGTGTGTATGGAGGTATCACTTAGCTTATAAATACAGCAATGCGCAATACCTGTTATCTTAAAATGTCACGCAAAATAAGACTTTGCATTTTAATTAAAGGTTTTTACATTTAGGGCTTAAGCATTGGATAATCTGAAAAGTAAGTAAAATTTTGATGAACATTTCTTTATCTGCGCTAGGTCTAATTCAGCAATATAAGCTAAAAATGTAAATTTAAATTAGATTTTCATATAAATGAAATTATTGTCAAGTTTTATTTAAAATTAGCACACGAATTTACAGGGTGAGATGCGCAATCTCTTTGAATCCTAAACTTCCTTTGTCAGCACATCAAAAAGTCATTGTTTTCAAATTTTGCGTTGCTAAAGTAATCTTGCAGCTGCTGCTTGAGTAAACCCTGGGGGAGTTAACATGGAATAGTTAAAACTTTATATTGCAACAATAATCTTGTTCACATCGGTTTAGACTAAAATTTTGATATCGTCTGTTTAGAATATCTCAAATTTAAATTTTAACGTAGAACTTTTACCAAATAAAATCGCAACGTGCAGTCCATACAATTGTACGTCAATGCTGAAAATATTTTGTGGAGCAGTCATGAAAACTGAAAATTAAATTTTATATTATGCCCATAAATCAAATTAATCATTTATTTGAAAAGGGTTACTATAAAAGAAAAATGTCTATTATGCATTTATCTGATGGTAAATATTGAAATGTCAGAAAGGTGTTTACAAGAGGGGTAGCTTTTGTTAAGAATGATGTGACTTTTTTGTTTTACAATGCAGCGAACGCTTTCATAATAAGAACAAGAGTATTTTCGAAATAAAAAGAAATATCGTTCTTTCCAATCCAACGAGTTCATTTAGGAGGTTTCAACTTTTATAAATTCAATGCAATTTTTTATTGCAATTCTTGCAGTCGGCGATGTTCATTTTTACATTACAATTATAAAGGAAATCCGAGGAAATCAAATTTGTTTTTTTATTATTAGAGCGACGAAAAACTTCACACGGATAATTTTTTTAAGTTTAGCTATGCGTTTGTATAATCTAAATATTTTATTATACTACTTTCTTTTCACGAACGATAAATATTTCATGATTTTGGTCACCTCGACACAATTACCAAGAGGTTTCGATAAGGATAACATAATTTGTTATCCAAAAGGAGCATGCTCCCTGATGATTTCCTAAGCGTCTCATTTTATTTAAACTTGTAGCTTCTAAATCTAAACTTTCGTAAAATTTTTGACATTACACACTAAAGCAATTTTTTCCAACATAAATAAAATATTCAACTTTATGATTTTAAACTTATAATAATTTAAGGTTTGATAGTTTATTTATTTCTTTAATTGGTTATTTTATTTCTTCTTGCGTTCCACACATAAAATATTCAAATTTTATGAAGATCATATTGAATAATGCAATCTGTGGAAAGGACGACAAAAATTCTAGAAATACTTACACGAATAAGCACATACACGTTCCCAAATTTCTTTAGGGATTTGTGTTTGTTATATAAAACGTGAAATTTTTTTTAACTATTTAGTTTTTTGTATGTTTTATGTATCAACAAGAAAGCTTGTAATACAAATCTTTCAAAAATTAAAACGGCATAAAAAGATGGAATATTCTATCGATGTATTATTATTATTTATGTATTACTTGCTACTTTTATTATGGTAACTGTAACTTAATTACTTTTGGGTTGAAGTAATAAATACATATCGAATTTTCTCAAGTAACTATGATAATTCAACTATGTCTAAAAATAACTGAGTTACTTTAGTTATCCAAGTTACTTAAATTAGTAGCTATTAGCAAAAGCAAGTTAGTTAACTATATAATTTATTTCAATTACTTCTTTACATATATTATTGAAATATTATTATTGTTTTCATTTAAGTCAAATTCATGAGTTAACAAGTCAAATACAATAAAAATCAAATTATTCTCATGAGCATAATTAAAACATCCGATGATAGCAATAACCCATTGCTGGAAAGCTCATGAGAATAATCTGATTTTTATTGTTCAATTAACTTGTTCATTTTAGAATTTTACTTTAAAAATTAATTTATTTCACAGAAATTTATATTCTATAAATGTTGTTATTATAGCTAGTAGGTGGTTCATGATGTTGATATTAAATTCAAGTTTTTTTTAACTTTCCATAATATGAATTCTCTATTAAGTAGATGCTTTTTAAATTTTAAAATAACAGTATTTGACTTTTAAATTCGATATTTTTAGTCTTTAGAGTATCTGATACGATGTAACAACCCAATAATTTTTAGTTAAGTGTTACAGAAAACTAGCCAGATTTGGTTGCTAGGTCTTTCGGCCTCACTCAGCATTTTATTTGTTAACATACCTCATTAACTTTCAATACCTATTTGTAACTAAACTTGTCCGGCTTTCAGACATTCCTGGTAAGTTTGAGAGCTTGCCGTGTTTGCTGCCAAATTTCAAGCTTCTATGTGGTGTAGGAGTAGAATAGAAGTTCTGGGCATACAAATAAATTTTGTATTTCCTCATTTGAAAAGTTGCAATGTACTGAAATTAATTAATATGAAATAAAACTTTCGAAAAGTCTAAGCGAATATCAGCCAAATGAATTAAATTAATGATTATCATCATGCATAAAACTATTTCGACTTCTCAACCAGTATTCAAAAGTTTCGCGAAATTATGAATTATTATTTATTATAATCTGTAATCCATAATTTTTAATCAAAGTAGGTTCATGCATATTTTATTGTTAATTTTATGACATTCTATTCCAGACAAGTTACATTTTTACCTCACCAAAAATCCTTAGGAACTCCCCGACAGTCACTCAAAACAATCAATTTAAAAGTTTGGTTCCTCTAACGATGTTTTCCCCCCTAAAACTCCTTCAATGTCATTTTAACGGAAAATTATCATCAGGGAAAAATTGAAGAACACATAATTCTCTATAAAATGATTTCACAAAATTCACTTCAGATAATAAAATTAAATTCGGAATAAGAATTATTCAAAATGTTTGCTCTAATTTAAATTTATTAAAATAAAACACATTTCGTCTTTTTACAGGAATTATGATATAGGTAAATTTTGAAAAAAGCTGTTTTGCAGAAAATTTTCAGTTCTCCAATTTTAATTCAATGAGCATTTCCTGAAAAACCTCGTTGGGGGGCTAAAAAGTGAAGACTTGGAGTAGAAGCCAATTGGGTATTTTAAATAACTTGGGAGGGCGGTGTTCATCAGAACACTGAAATACACATGTCTGCAAAATTTAAACTTGTCCAAATTTTTTGCAAGCTTTAACCTTGCCGGGTTCCTTGCCTGGACTACCAGTGGATGTTCTGTAATTTCTTTTTATATTCAAAACTGTTTCGTAACTTCCAAAAAGTTAAGAAGCACTGCTTTATATACTGGAAGTTTAAACCAAAACTTAGTACCTACTGATAACGCCATTAACAATTTGACAGCACTCCCATCGGAGGATTTATCGAGGAAAATCAAGTTTTTGGGGTTGTTTTGTGTTTTAATAAGCTGCATGTGAATGAAAAGCTGGATGTTGTCGATTTATTTGCTTTAGTAATGAACTCGAGTTTCTAATTTGCAGGTAATTTGAATCGGTCTTGTTAAAATAGTTCTTTTAGTTTTTCAGCAAACGGTCATTTTGTTTATCTTGCAATTTTCGAAATTGGATGACATGAAAACTGCATGGAAAGTAATTTTCAAGTAATTATGCAGTAATTTAGTATGCATTGAAAAATTATAAAATTAAACAAACACAAACATTGGCGGTTTTAATGACAGCAATGTTGCCAATATACTACGTATACATATTTTTTATTTGATGATTTTTATTTGTTTAAATTTTTTTTGATGAATACTCAATTTTTCTATTTTCTTATGGTAAATTCTTACTAAAAGTTTTCGAGCTTTAAAGAACCTCGTGGTTCATATTTTGATTTTTCACATTTCTATGTAATCTTGACTTATTTCTCTACTGCTATTTTAAACTTGAAAACTTTCATAGATATTCATCCTATTGGGGATATTTTTCAAAACATATTGAAAAAAATTATTTTTCCAATTCTTGGTGTAAAATGATTGCTGATGACAATTGAATATATTTTGAGCACATTTTTTGAACACATTTAACCCACTTCATGAAATGTTCTGCAATTTTAATTATCTTCTCTCTTGAAGAAAGTATTTTTTCCGGTAGTTAGTTATTTACATTAAGAACGAGACAATTATTGTAAAATTCAGAATCCTCGTTTTTTCAATTTCAATCCTAACTTTTGATATCTAGAATCTTCGTAGTGTTTCCTGGAATGTTGATTCTGAAGACGGCCCATGCCGTTTGATGTTCTTTACGAAGTACTACATTATAGAGAAAAATATCTGTATTTATAAATTATAAGTAACGATATTTCTACTATAGATCGAATTTTAGATTTTTAGGGACTATCAAATTATAATGTGGATCACTTCGTGTGCAAGGTTATCAAAAATAATTGCAGAAGAACAGTATAATATGTGACACTATTTTATATAGATATCCCAGCCATTGCTATTAATAGCGTTGGATCGCACCCTGAAGCCTTCAGTCGCTTATGGATATGAAATATATTTTTCTTTCCTAAAATAAATTTTTTGTATTGGTAATAGAAGCTCGCCGATTGGTTTATTGTAAACTGAGCACGGAATGCTTGATCAGTGAATGCTCTTAGATTGATATAGGTAACATGTACTGAAAATACGAACCTCTAATTGGCAATATACGCGCTAAACCAACTGCGCTACCGAAGCGATTCGTTTGATGCTGCTTGGAACTTTTATTATATTGCTATGATATGTACCCATCACATTGTGTTATTGCTTATTTGTTTATTTATTGCTATATATCTGATTGCAAACCAGGCCAGTAGAGTTTAATTTGATAAAACGAAATAACAGAAATAACTTTAATATAGGTATGTATGTAGGTGCAGTGAGTTTAAAAGTGGAAACAAAATGCTAGAAATGAAAATAAAATAAAATTTGAAGCAAATGCAAGGTTGTAAATGTGGATATCGAGTGCTTTTAGTAAATACAATACAATGCAAAATTTGAAACAAAGAGAAATTTTATTTAAAATGGTTATACTACAATTTGTTAAGGGTTAATATAGCTGCAATATTTTCTCAACATAATATTATATATTATTATGCTGATAATATATATTAATAAATTTTATGCGTGGAAATTTTTAAATTTGAACTTGCCATAATATATAATGAAATAACTTCTAGTTTACATACAATTAAATTTTAAATGTCAACGTAATTAGAAATAACTGTAATAAGGGGGTAGTCGGCCTCCCTCCATGGCGTTTAACATATTTTTAAATTAAAATTAATTTAACCATTAGTAGTCCAGTCAAATTAGACGAAAAAAGGGGTTCAGCTCGGAAAAATTCCCACCTAGCTGAATTTTGGTACACATCTTTATGACATCGTTGTAAACAATATGTAAAAAATCGACCTCGATATCATGTACGCGGGTTTTAGCTCCCAGGGTTTTAGCTCCCCCAACGCGAGATTTTGCTAATAACTCGCTTATTTATGCTTGTATGATAAATTATGATCAGACCATAATTGAAGAGCACAAAATTCTCTATAAAACAGTTTTTTTTCATATTTTTCCATGGCACGGTAATACTTAAATTATTGACCGAAAACACGACCCACCCTTAAAATGGCACAATATTGATTCGTTGCAGGGAGAGAAATATTTTCGGGCACGGGAAATGATTTTAATAATACATTAATTGAAATTGTGGCCAAGGTTGGAAAATGAAGAGTAAAATAGATTTTTTCAAAATTTGCCAAAAATTATAATATCTTCCAAGTAACGAAACCGAAATTTTGGTTTGAGCTTACAGAAGGTCCGGCCAAGCTAAAATTTGGCAAAGATGTATATTGAAGTGTTCTAATAAACCCCCAAAATTCTCATACAAATCCCAAGCCAACGATCCTTCAAATGAGGATTTCACCCCTAAGTGCGGTGTTTCGCCTATAGCTCACGCGTATTTTTACTTTTACGAAAAATTACCATTAAGAAAAGTTGACGAACATAAAATTCTCTATAACTTGTGGCGCTACAGTAGGTAGTACTAGAATACATACTGTAATAGGCAAATTAAACTTTGTTTAATGGTAATTTTTCGTAAAAGTAAAAATACGTGAGCTATTAGGCGAGACCGCACCTAGGGGGTAAAATCCTCAATTGGGGGAACGCCGGCTTGGGATTTTTATGAAACATTTTGGGGGTTTATTAGAACACTTAAATATACATCTTTGCCAAATTTCAGCTTGCCCGGACCTTCTGTAAGCTCAAACCAAAATTTCGGTCTCGTTACTTGGAAGATACTATAACTTGGGCAAATTTTGAAAAAATCTATTTTTCTCTTCATTTTCCAACCTTGGCCACAATTTCAATTAATTTATTATTAAAAGCATTTCCCGTGCCCGAAAACATTTCTCTCCCTGCAACGAATCAATATTGTGCCATTTTAAGGGTGGGTCGTGTTTTCGTCAATAATTTAAGTATTAGTGTGCCATGGAAAAATATTAAAAAAAACTATTTTATAGAGAATTTTATGCTCTTCAATTATGATCTGATCATAATTTTTCATACAAGCATAAATAAGCGAGTTATTGGCAAAAACTCGCGTTGGGGGAGCTAAAACCCGCGTACATGATATCGAGGTCGACTTTTTACATATTGTTTACAACGATGTCATAAAGATGTGTACCAAAATTCAGCTAGGTGGGAATTTTTCCGAGCTGAAAACCTAATTTGACTGGACTATAGAGAGATGCAAAAATGATAAGTTTTATTATTTTTTTACCAATAAGAGTTATTGGTTTGAAAATTATGAAATATTCCGTATTGGCACGACGGTAACAAATTACTATTACTAACCTTTTACTTCAAAAGGATTACATCAAATTTAAAAAATTAGAAAACAAAAAGTTAATGAAATTGTTATAATATTAACCTGGGTCATTTATCATTCGGTTTATTACACAATAGTTTATAGGTACTTCCTTTTATTGACGGTATTGGTTATTCTAATCTTTAAATTTTAAGAAAATATTTTTTTTACGATGCATTTACGATGCAATTTACGAGGTATTGCAGATTGCTATAATTATATTTATCTCCGAAGCGAATTGGGTAGTCTTTGCATGACGATTATACCTAGAAAATGAAAAATTTATAATAATAATGATAGTTTTAATGAGGATGTTATTATTAGTGATGTTTCAATAGAGTCAAGAGATTCTAAATTTGCATTTTTTCTGCGAAGAGAAAATGAAAAAATTTCTTGTTTTATTCATTATATATTTCTTATATTAGAAGAATTAGTTACTATATTATTTGTATATTAGGTTTTGCTCTAATCTCTCATATTGATTATAAAGAGTGGTTCGTGGTGATCACAGTTGGTGACAATAGCACCGACTGCGCCAACTACTTTTCAATTTGTGATCTTAATTTTTTTAGTGTAAAGCAATGAAAATAAAACAATTTACCAACAATGTGACAATAACAATAAAAGAAATATGAGAAATAAAATACTTTTTAGGTGCGCGTTTGATGACCCATTAATGAGCAAGTTTCTTCTCAGTGTCGAATAAAGCATCATAAAAAATTCAATAAAGTTGATACTCGCGATTACATAATTCTAAATAAACAAAGAAAAACTTCTTATGCGAACACTTTTTGCCCCAAACGAAAAGTAAAATCAAGAAAACCGTATAACGAAACTTTTTATAGATTTGTCAAGCTATAAATTTATGTACTCTAATATTTCCTGTCATTTTCGATAACTTGAGAAACGACATCACCACTGTTTTTCAAATGGATTTATACAAAGTGTTTGATAACGTTTTCTATTAAATTCGATTCTTATAAATTCCAGCAATATTTTATTGGGTAACGAAACAATTTTAGGTTTATTTAAATAATGACGACTTGAAAATGAAAATTTGAGGAACCATAAAAGCGTTTCCTACATGTCGCAGAGAAACGGAAAACTTAATTTAAAATTAGTGCGAGAGTGCTGCAAGAAAAGTTTAAACTGAAATTGTAAGGTAAAATGGAGATTTCTGGGTGCATTGCACTTTAGGGAGCTATTTCGAACACGCGAATGCGTTACCAAAAACTTTATAATCTGTTCAAGGCGTTACAGATAGTTTATTGCCATTTTTTTAAAAGAAATTATTTACAACTGAGTTCTCCCTTTAGAACGACTCAAGTTTTGTTAAAAAACAGAGCGTTTCAATAAAATATTCAAGTCGTGATTAAACCAAAGCAATGTAATTATTGATATCAGTTGTTGTTGACATAACTAAGCCGGGGAGTTTTAATTCCCTTAGCCCTAGAAGAAGTAAATGGAAATGGAAACAACGGATATTTGTATTCAACGCATATACACCTAAGTGAATTTTTCGTTTTTCCTGCCATTTGTGGTTGCTCTCCAATTCTTTATTTATCATTTAAATTTTTACACATCCAAAAACTACGAATAAAACGGATGATTGTTTAATTTTGGTTTTAAAGAGTATAAACAACAATACTTCTGAAAAGTGGCCCCTTAAAGTGCAATTTTGGATGATTACCAAGTTTATAAAGCCCACGTGAAATCTACTTTGCAGGATGCCGGATCAACGTGGTGTTTTAAATTTAAGATCACTAAAAGTACTCGAGAGAATTTTTGATGTTGTGCTGTGGGATAACTTTCTAAGTACGGTGGAAACAAAACAAGGTGACTTATGACGAAGTTGAAAATGAAAAACTAAAAATAAAATTGAAAATGTTTTTCTTCTCAGTTTCCAAGTGACGAATTACCTTTTTTTACAACAAATTAAACTGCATTTTTGCCAAAATAGTTCAACTCCTATCGATCTACCAACACAATAACGGCGATGCGAAGCGGAGCAATAATTTAGTTATTCCATTAATCACATGAGCGAACTTGAAATAGTCAACATTTATTTCACTAACACAAACAAAATGAATTGTCGATTATCTAACCCAGTATAAAATTTTAAAGGTTTTTATAAAATATATTATTAGAAAAATCTTCTTCACAAATGCGATCGAGTTTTATTATTTAATATTTGTATAAAAGCTCTTCACGTTTCAAAATTACAAATATAAAAAGTTGTATCTACAAACCAACCAAAAAAGGTGCAGCCAAGTTTCAAACATTAACTTTACCTTCTAAAGACTTACTAGAGCAAATTTTTATAAAATTTTAAATTAAAAATTATCCTCCTTTTAATGAAAAAACGTGAAAGCTGCTAGAAAGCTTTCTTAATGTGATTTACTGGTGAGCAATGTAGCAATGATGTAAAAACCTTAAAAAGTTTTGCACTGCAGATAAAATTTAATTATTAAAAGTTGATTGCTAATGTTGAAAAGTGAAATTGCTTCTTTCATTAATTTAAATTAGATAAAAAGTGCTTAATACAACAATCTTAGCCATTTTCACGATAATAAACCTCATGAAAATGCCACGGTAAATATTATTCCTACGTTTTATTAATTTACTTCAGGTAATATGAGTTTCCAGGACAATTTTCTTTAAAATTAACCTTTATAACCTACTTTGGAAAATTAGTTGTAGTTACGCTTTTCTGGAGCTGAAGCAAACAGGTGCACATGCACAAGGATTAAATTTGCTGATGATATCGCAATTCTTGTAAGTGGGAAATTTGGGGGAGTTGTATCTTTATTGATGCGAGAAACCCTGAGAACAGTCGAAAGGTGTGAGGGATCTGGGGATTTGGGGACAGGAACTACATTTTTTGGTGAAAGAAGTTAAGTATCTGGGTTTAATTTTAGATAACTGGCTAAATTTTACATCTCATAATATATGAAACGCAACAAACAGAGCGACACGGATTCTATGGGCCTGTAGAAGTATGATTGGCAAAATGCTGGAACTAAGACCAAAAATGGTAGTTTGGTTCTACACCAAATTGGTGATACCCACGGTAACGTCAGCTCAGCGCTGACTTAGTGGCATAAAACAAAAACAGGCTTACCAACGTGCAATGATTTGCTGGCTTAGGTATCACGGGGGGCAATTCGGTCAACGCTCACATTATCTAGGAAGGCTCTTTTAGGGTTGCATTCACCAGATGTAGTGGTAGAGATGGAAGCTCTATTAGAAGCATAGAGGCTGACAATTAATGACCCAGGGTAAAATTCCCCCAAGATACAAGAGCTAAGTAGCCGATATGATACCATCATATCCCCCATCATGTATATTGGTATATGACGAAGAAATGATATGGAAGAACTATGTAAATAGTCGGATCAGAACCATAAGAGACAACCGGGTGACATTAATGGCATCGAAAGGGGTAGAGATACAGTTCAAGGTCGTAAAACAATGCCCCTATGCACTAGTAAAACTGGCGACTCGCAACAGCGTTACACTAAGGTGGGTGCCAGGACACTATGGCATAAATGGTCACGACGAGGTACACTTTCTTGTTAGCTACTAACATATTCGTAATGGGCCCTGAATCTGGGGTTTTTTTATGAATAATTGCAAAGAAAAGGTTTAGGGACATAGTACGAAAACAAAACTTCGCCTATTGGGCTGACCTTCCTGGACTGAGGCAAACGCCGATGCTCATTAAATACCCGTCAAGTGAGTCTAGGAGTAACAAAATTCTTTCGCTAAGGAGGAATCAGCTGAGAAGGATAGCAGGATTTTTTACAGGATACTTATGCTGTCGCGGTAAGCACCTCAACATTATTACAGTTGAATTATTACACCTCTATTATTACATTATTACATAAGCTATTATTACATAATAGCTGAAGATCCTATATGCAGGAATGCAGGAGATGTAGTGAAAAGGCCTTGGAAAGGGGAAGGCTCCGTCACCTTGGATTTCCATATCCGATAACTGAGGAGATAATACAAGTCTGCATATTCGACTTCGTTGAGAAGCTTAAGCTTATGGTGGGCGACTACATCACAACGGGTTAATTAATTAATTAGGGTATAAATCAGAACTAGATCGGTGGTGAGCGTTAGTTATTTGTTAAATGAGAGTCTTTGTATATTTATTATCTTGCCTAATTGTTAATAATTATTAATTTATTCTTATGTACCAATTACAATAAAAAGTAGCATCTGAATTAATCACTAAAAAATATTGAGAAAAATTTAATTACCGAAATAAACGAAATTCAAGAAAAATACCAATTGAATAATTATTTAAATGCGATTAAGCAACTATGTTAATTTTTAAAATTATTAGCCCTTTTTATTTTAACTGCTCGCATTAACCGTATTTAAGTTAAATGATAATTGAAGAAAAACGGAACCTGATTCGAGAACCCAGTGTAGGTTGCTTATAAATTGTTAAATTTACCCAACAAAATAACAAACATACTCTTTTACAGAATAAAAAAACAAAAATGGCTAAGCAAGCTTCAGGAAAGTTTTGAAGCCCTAGGTTTGTTTAGAATTTAAAGACAAAAGTTGTTTAGTTGTAGGAAAAGTGAAGTTCCCAATCTGAACTGGAATACTGGAGCTTTTTTATAAGTGAAAAAGCAACATCCAAAAAGTAAATTAAGCGTAAAAGCTCACTTGGATTTATGTTTATAATTTTGACTATCCGTTTTTAATTTTATATCTTGAAAGTTCGAGGACTGGAAGGCCTTTGCAATTATTCTATTGAAATAAATTGTATTTCACGGTTTTAGTAAAGTTTTACAAATAATTAAATGTCTAACCATGAGTACCATTACCTCGTAATGACAATTAGTAATTGAAATGCAGTCAAAGATCTGAAAAGCTTAATCATTCTATTATGCTTAAATGCCATTTACAGTGAAAGCCAGTGCAATTCATGTTGCACCGCATTCAAGTTTTCTATTATATTAATTAGTTACAATTCGGTTGATAAAATCGGTTTCTGCAAGTCGAGTTAGTAAACAAAATAAAATTTTAATCATTAATTCAAAAATTGCAGCATCTCGTCAGAGTCGGTTACTCGAGGAACAACTTTTTAAATCTCCTTTGAGTAATTTAAAATAATTGCATTGAAACCTTTTTAATTAAATTATGTTAAAAAACTTCAAAAAAGACCATATGCATTTTGTTCAGGAATAAAACAAAATTTTGATTAATTAAATTTTCTCTTAGCGTTAATAAGATTTTAATATCTGCTTTCAGCCAGTTATGAATTTTTTCCTTTTTTATTCTTTATAGCAAGCTAGAAGCAAAGCAACGAAAGGCCTGGAGAATGCAATAGAAGCTAAAATTAAAAAGTATCTCATCAGCAGCTGCCAAATTAATAATTCATTTAGGGTTCAATTGGCTACACAGTTTTAAAATTAATTTTAATTTTCATTTCAGCACTTCAGCGATATATCTGCCATATTTTTTTTGTAAAAAATGTTAGCGTTGTTAGTAATACTGCTTCAAATTTTTTATAATTTTCATGCTCAATTTCCATATGCAAATTGATGAATTTTAGTAATTTAAAAAAATTTTAATATAAAATTAATAACATATTTCCATTTGTGATTTCAATAAATTTGTTAATTAACTTGGGAATCAACTTGTACTGATATAAAATATTGATAAATTAGTTTGGACCAAAATAGCATTAACATGAATATTAAAGTTTGCAAATACATAATTAATTATTAGAAATTTTGATTCCTGACAAAATGAAATTTCATCTTTAAACCAGAATCAAAAACCAAAGTAATTATTTTTAATCAATCGATGACGGAGACTAATTCTATAAAAACTACATAAACAGAGTTGTGACCTAAGTCACTCCCTTCCGTCTTTCGACATGGGGCTCCAGCGACCGCTACTACAGCTGAAATGGAAGTTTGTAGAAATAAACCGTTTCATCGCCAATCCGTCCCTGTACATATAGAATATATTTACCGGTCAATAATGCAATATTGTACATACACGAACTGCCCTTATCGACGCCAATAAGTGGTCAATTATTGACCGACTCATTTTAATTTTTAATCCGGCTTGCCATTATTAATCAGACAAAACGTACGATTTGGCTTAACAACTACAGCATCGATCTAACTTTTTCCTCATCCTTTTAATTTTAGGCATATTTGGATCACTAATTTTAACTAACTTTTACTAGGGTAGAATATTCCCTCAGGATGGGTTTATCGGAAAAAAATACTAAATGATTGTTTCGTAGGCAGTTTAAAAATTAAAAAATTATTTGCGGATTTATTAAAATTGATGAAGTTGATGTTTTAAAATCATGTTTACAAAAATTTAAAATTAATCAAATAAATAAAGATTTTCGTACCAACAATTTGGCAATGACCACCTGCCACCATTCACGTGAAGTTTCTTGTTTAAAGATGTAAGCGCCAATTGGTTCACCAATGTCCAATATAATTCTCCCATCCGTTTTTCTGTTTATTATTTAGCACTCGGAAGAAGTAATGCAATTTTCACGATGTTACACATCTTCTATGTTATGTCAGAGCAAATTGAATTATTCAATATGATACCGGCGTATGTACCTCGATCAAAACTATTTCTTGTTAGATATCAAAGTATAAACATAAAAGGATGGCCTACCGCTGGAACTCCTAAAGCAGCGATGTTATCGGAAGTTTAAAAAAAAACTTGGAGAAGTTTGAAAATTTTGTCGAGTTACTTTGAAATAAAAACAGATCCACACTTTTAAATCTCTTTAGTACTCCATCAGGTTTGAAAATTGCTCGACAAACTAAAACAAATTTGTCACATACAATTTCTTATGTTAACAGTAATGTATGAAAATTAGCTTTCTGAAATCGATATTTCATTTGGAATAATAAAAGTCATGTTACATAAATATTTTCAATATTAAAAAAACATTAATAAAGTAAAATGTATACCAATTAATTGCTTCGATAACAATTTGTGTTTGCGTTGTATTAAAACAACAAATTTACATTTTAGTGGAGTACTCGACTATAGTATGCGAAATTTATATTGTAATGTTTACTTTAGAAGTGCACTGTACGATATTAAAATTTGTAGGTTTGGCAAATTAACCCACATTAACAAAAATATTTTATTGCTTATGTTATTTTTGTACAATAAAATTTTATTATGCAAAATGGGTTTCATTGTATGTAGCACATAAAGAAAAAGGGAAAGCAACTTATGTTATATTTATGTTTTATTTTTGATTTATTTCACAATATTCTTTAACACTAAAACGTTTATTATATTCTTTATTCAAAAACTTTTATTCTTTTTTGGTATAAAATATTTTTGTTTAACTTGATTTAAAATCCTAACAAAGTTTTATTTTCTGAAGGATATTTTAATAAATGACTTCAGGTCAAGCATTTGTTTTTATAAAACAAAAGTTGAATTTTCAGGATTTTTTTTATTTTTGGCAAATTAAATTTCTTTGAGATTCTGCCGCATCAAAATATGCTTTAATTAAAATAAGCTTATTTCATTTTTCAGCAAAAGTGTATCAAAGTGTTCCGTTGGCTCTTGTAATCTGTTAACCTTATTAAATTACATTAGTTTAATTTTATAATATTATTTCATGAATTTTCTCAGTTTGTTGGTGTTTGCAAAGAATTTTGTTACACCCTATAGGTGCCCGCTATCAATATTAAATTAATCGTTAATAATTAAATAAGTATCAAAGTATTACATTGATACATTTTGATGTAATCTTATGCACCCTCTTTTCTAAAGACTATCCCACTCAAGCTATCTAAAATTCTCGTTAGGGGTTATCATTAATATTTATAAGAAAGCAACATAGTTTATCTTCATAATTAAAGTTATAGCTGGTCATATTTACTTAGAAAGTAATAAAGTACCACCGTATTGATTTTTCTAAAATACATACTGCAATGTTTAGTGAACCACGTCAATAGAAATACGTTTGTTAAGATTCAAAGAATTTGTTAATAATGAAAAGCATGGGACTTATCTAATCAAACAGATAAACTTTCGTCCGACACCAAGAATTTGAGTTCAGTATCATTTAATTTGAAAAGCGAGGCATGAAACAAGTTAACAAAAATAATTTAAAATGTAACACTTAATTAATTCCGTTTATGTAAAATGTTTATTTATAATACAAAATCAAAATTGTTTAGTCATAAGAAAGGTAATTCAAAAGTCAAAATATTGTTAATTGCTTAATTAATATGAAAATTTGTGTTAGGGTTAAATTTATATGAGTAGTAAAACATTACGTAAGTTCGGAGTGTTTCGATTTAGTGCACCGAAAATGGATGATGCATGTCCATAAATTTCATAAAATCAATCACGAAGCAATGGTGAAGATCAATCCAATCTAAAAATAAAAAAAAAATTTTTATTAAAATTTTAACAAGTCACGTTGAGCTGAATACAAACCTGCAAACTGGAATGTAAAAATGGTATTGATTTTTGCAT
Source organism: Podabrus alpinus (assembly GCA_932274525.1). Lineage (NCBI taxonomy): Eukaryota > Metazoa > Arthropoda > Insecta > Coleoptera > Cantharidae > Podabrus > Podabrus alpinus. Next base: position 7,186,301 of record OW026451.1, read on the forward strand.
CGACCAATAACAAACAATAACGAAGAATCAAGATCGCTATGAATTTCGAGGCGATGGAGAAGAGAAATTTGAGGAGGTCCGTGGGCAAATTTTACATGTAATGGCGTGTTAGTTTTAGCGTCCAGACTAAAATTCGATAATTTTGTGAAAATATTAAGTCATCTTTATCAAAAAAGTGTGAAAATTAATTAAATCAACGTACTTACCTAACGTAGTAGTGAAATTAGTTGAAAATATCAACAGATTGTGATTATTTTTGGAAAAATTGGATACCGACGCCACGTGCACAAGAAACTTAATCTACAAAATTTTATATGTAAATGAAGCCATCGTTTGAGTTCATCTGCGCAATTACATGGTACTTAGTACTAGAAACGAGAAACTCCCTATATTTCATAAAGGTAAATCTCCATTAAACTTTATTTTCGAAATAAAATTAAGTGCAAATAGACAAAATTAAACGCGTGCTTTATTCGTAAACGTTTGATAGTTTTAGAAATAAGATTAATTTTAAGAACATTTTTATTGATAAATCATCTATTTACATAACTTTGCTTAATAAAAATATAATTGTCTTTGCAACGGAAGATATTTTTTTGACCTGTTCCGAGAGCCCAAAATTTGATTTTAGCATTACAGTTATTGGTCCCGGAACGAACCCAGACTGAGTGAGGTAAGTCCATGCACACCGAGACAGTTAAGCCGAGGTATTATTATTTCATTATTTGTCAATTGTGTAAAAGTTTAATATTTCTATCGACGGGGTACATTTACGTGCCCCCGAACATTGTAAAAATTTGTCACAACGAGAAACCCTATTAGCCACGATATCACATTGCAATACGTAAGGCGTAGAGAATCTATAGGGCAATATTTATAAATTAAATTATTGATATAATTTCAGTATACAGAAGTAACGGAATGGGACGTTTTGACGCAGCCGGTTTGATGTGGTAAATTCAATGTCGGCTTGACGCGGAAAACCATAGTTTTAATACGAAATTTATCCCTAGAGCACAACAACCTAGCAAATATCTTTCAGACTCTCCCAAGCTTTCGAATATGAAACACATAAAAGAACGATATAATCGAATAATAATCTATGTACAGTGTATTTACTTTCAGTTTTCAGAGGTGCGGCTTCGATGGTCAATAAGATTTACAATATTTAAATTTTAACTAATCACCGTTGTCGTTTGAGGCCGAGCAACGAAGATTTAAACAAAGTAGACTATAGAACGGATTAAGTGAGTTCAGTAGTAGCGAAATTCTTCAGCTGAGTAGGAATTAGCTGAGAAGGATAGTAGGACTTCTTACAGGATACTGCTGTCTCAGCGAAAATTTTGTAAAGAAAATATTAGTTTGAGTTTTTTTTAAGAATGCATGTGTGAAAAATTAACAAAAGTGTGTAAAAATAAAGAGTTTGTGTTTAAAAAATAATTTCACAACATTTCGGATATTAAAATACAAATTCCGAACATTTTAAATTTTCACAACATTACAATCTATATAATGTATTTATTTCAAAATTTTAGGCAACGTTTAGGGATGCTCGCAACTACATTCCTAAATTCGTCTTTGGTAATTTTTTGCCATCTTTCACAAATTATCGTTTTTAAAGCTGTTTTTGATGGTGTTCCTCGAAGAGCTATGTTATCCTTTAAAATTGTTGATAAATGTTCAATAGGAGATATATCCGGACTCCAAGGTGACCAGTGCAAGAAAGTAATTTTATTTTTTTAAAAGCACTTCATCCTTAACTTTTAACTATGACATGGAGCGTTACCTTGGTGGAAGATGAATTTCTGATCATCTTCCTCGAAAAGTTTTACAACAGAAGCCTTGAGATGTCCTGATAACGTCTCAATATGAGTGGCTGAATTCATACGCCCTCCGCATATTTTAACTTTTGCTACCCTTTTAGCCGACATGGACCCCCAAACATAATACTACCACCGCCGAATTCGACAGTGGGTGTGACTGTTCTTCTTACAACATATTTGTTATTTTGTTCTGCAGGCTATGAACAAAACTATTTTTTAATCTAATTATAAAAATTTTTACGAAAATGACAATACTTTCGTCAGACCAAATTACTTTTAAATAATTTTGTTTAATATTTGCAAAAGCTGATTGTTTTTTTTACTTGTGTCGGATTCAAACGGGGCTTTTTGCGAGCTTTGTGGCCATCATGCAATTCGAGCGACGTGACGTTAACCTACGTCTAACAGTTCTTGCAGAAATTTCAACTGCACTGTCCTTTTTTAATTCTCTTCGTAGCTCGTTTGAAGTTTTAAATCGATATTTTTTTTTAGAAAAATCGATTCTGCCTTGGAGTTGTAGCCTGTATTTGTTCAGTTTTTGTAAGATTTTCAAGAGAATGAGTTTCAACCTTTTGCTTTAAGACGGTTTGCACTGCATACAGCGAACATTTTAATTGTTTCGCCATCTTTGGCGTTGAACCATGCGAATGCAATAATACAATTAGACTTCATTCGTGTTTTTGGCATAATGTTGTTTCTTACACTAACTAAACTCAAATAAAAGTGTAATTCTTGAAAATTCCCCATTTTGGATTGATTAAAAATACCGTTAGAATTAGGTATTACACCATTATACATACATACATTTTTTATACATATATTACACATACATTTTTTTTGAAAATTTTATAAAAAACAACTTGAGTTCAAATTTAAATTAAGGTCTATTTAAAGGTTTCCAGGTAGGTGTATATTTACATACAACATTGAGTTTTAACTTGTTGAGAATATTTAAATTTTATATTTACTCTTTTTTTAATAAACCAAGTTAATGAAATGTAACTTACATCCAATTAAATTTTTTTTAAACGAAACTACGTTGTCGCATCATATATTATTTAGGTGTATATTTACGACAAGGATGTTATGAAATTCAGGGAAGGCTTAATACTTTTTTGCAAAAAATGGTGTTACCAAACACTTTTGGCCAATAAGGCTGTATCTAATACGAGTATGATAAAACGCAAGTAATTTCAGTCATTGAGATTTCATATTATTTCATCTTGTTCGAGAATTTTTTAAATATTTCCTTCTAGTACATTTCTTGTTATTATATTATGTAGGAATATTTTTTTCAGTCCCAAAAAACTCTGCATTATATTTAATTAAAAAATCATTATCCGTTAATACTAGTTTTTATTCACCATGACGGATCCACAACTAGCAATTTTGAAAGTTTGTGCATAGATACGGTGTTGTAACTCCAAAGATTCACATTCAAGAGAATGTATCGGATTTAATGTTTTTAGACCATTAAAGTATGCTAAGTGTATTGGATCCTCCAATTTTAATTATCAAAATACAACGTCAGATTCAGTTATTTGATGACAAAAACAGATCTTGTACTGCGGACGCTATCTAGTAAAGCCATTTTTGTTTAAATGACAATATAGGTAATGCTAGATAATTATTATGGTCCCGTCGCGTCGGTGGGTACTTTTCAGTGAAAAAAGCCTCTTAGTTATTGACATTAAGCTGCAGGGGCAAATATAGAGTGTTTCCTATGTAACCTATGTCCAATGACGCATTATCAAAATTAAGCTTAAATAAAATTAGGTGTAAAATTTCAAATTTGACCGTATTTGAACCTGTTCTGCTATTTCTTACATTTTTGCGAGTAGCTTAATTTGAAAAATGAACATAGTTTGAAGTATAAAGAATAAAATTATAATTTTGAAGAAACAGATTTCCAAGAAAATTTAATTTTCGTTCAATTTCATGTGGAAATTGTAAAATTTAGTTTTAATAATTTTTAGGACCTTATTCGGCAAATTTGTCCCTCATTTGCTAGAACCTGATAAACGAAACGGGGCTGTTACCCGATAGTAAACTAAAGGGTTTAGTTTACTGACCCCTTATTCGCTACGTGAAAACAGGACAATTACTGAAAACCTCTTCAACAATAAATATTATCTAAATATAATAATAATTATTATTGTATTATGTGATACCCGTTTTACATAAATTAAATAAGTTTACAACATCATCGTACGATATAATTTAAATTATATTATTGTTAGGCAAAGAAATATTAAATTAATGTTTGTTACCCAAAAATAACAATAAAAAAGCTATAACTTTTTATAAAGACATAAAAAATTAATGGTAATATTTTCCGATCATCAGCTTTTAAAACTTCGTAAAAGTTTATAAATTTTGTGATAATTCCAAAAGTTATTGGAAATACTGGTAGCTTTGATATTGATTTTGTCGTAATCGATTATACGAGACATACGGTTTTGCTTGCAATTAAAATTAATTATGTTAAAATTTACAAGTGACTGATTACATCAAGTAATTTGTAAGTGCAGTAGTTGACTGCCTGTAGTACGATGACGGTAAAACTCGAGAACTGGAAGGTAATAAAAAATAAATTTGAAGGATAAAACTAACAATGAATCAATAAACACTTCGGGGTATCAATAAAAATTAGATTAATACATTAAGTTGATGTTCTATGAATAAAACGTATATTTATCTATCATTTAATGGTCATTAGGATAAATTCAAACAGTCAGGTTTATACAGAAGACGTTAAATTAAAGATGAGCTATCATAATTTACCTTCGTTAATAGACTTAATAACATTTTGGTTAGACGCCAAATGAAACGTTGCTGAAATTTGGGATATTATAATGAAAGATGGAAAATTTAAAAGCATTGCTTTGGGATTAATAATGATAAATTAAACAAAAATTTATATAAAACAACACAAAAATAAATAAATAATTTGAATATAGCAATTTAACTTATTTAAATGAAACCAAAATTACATAAAATCTTTCGCCAGAATTTTAGTTCGGTATTGATTAATCCTTTCGCATAACCTCAGCATTTCCTTGTTTGTTAAATTTTTTTAAATTATTTTGTTTTTCTAGAAATGTTTTTATGTGTTAAAAAATGATGAACTTAAAGCTGCAGCAGTATAGGTACTGTAGCAATTAAAATTATTGTTGCCACATGGCAGAATATTTTAGTGTTCCTGATAGGTTAATTATCAGCTTTTGACTGCCTTCGGTTGGTTTTGAAGGTTTTAGAGAACTTTGCATAATATAGAACAAAACATTCGGCATGCTCATATAACACAAAAATTAAATACACTCCGTCGCTTCTGGGTCCCTTCTGTATGTATGTATGTTCATACCTGAGCGCCATATACAATACTGGAAAATACATAGTACCATAGTAGCTATGTAAGTCATATAAGTTTATAAATATTTTAATAGTTTTATGACCATTTTGTTTGACAGCAGTAGTTCTTACGCGTAACTATTCAATAATGTTACGACTAAGATTATACTCAAATAAGATCTAGGTGCATAAATAGGTATATTGAAACAAAAAAAATTAAATAAATAAAAAATCTTACGGATGTCTGTTGGCCATTTATTACTTTTCACGATGCGTTAAAAACTGATCTCATTTCAGCTCAAATTATCCTATTAATTAATATTTGAAGATTACTCGACAATATTAATTGCTGAGTTACACCAATTTGAATGTAGATTTTTAGTACTCCATTATCAGCAGCAAAATGGAATTTAAACTGAAGAAGTAAACTAATCAATCTAAAGAAATCTTGTAGTAAACGCAACTTTATTTTGGAACGGCAATAATATTATACTACTATATTTATAAAGAAAGTCATTTATATTAAAGCCATTTCTACAAGGGTGTCATTTAAAGTATAAACATTTCTTATAAGTTACTTTGGACTATTACAGCTGCAAAAATTTTCATTAACTGATGCGAATAAGCCTAGGAATGAAATTAAAATGAAATTCAGAAAATATTGAAAATCAAGTAAATAATCGAAATCCATTGATTTGTACCTACTCAGCAAAAGCAATTATTGTCTATCACCATCTAGTTTATGAAATTTCCCAGTGTGTGGGTTCGGTATTTCTTTATTTTACGTGTAAAACATTGTTTCGTATTGTTAGAGAGTCTAATCATCGAGCGTATCAAATAGTTTGCTTTTATCGAATAGTTCACTTTTAATTACAGTATCATATATAGAGTTGGATCATTTAAAGCATAGCAAATTTCAGTTAAACGGCAACAGAGAATGTTTCCCATAATATCAGCATTGTAAATAAACTTTAACGATGATCGTTAAATAAAAACCTATTTTACAGTTAAAGTGTAACTTGTCTAATTTCAATTTTTTTTTTTCAGGTAAGGATGCTAAACATGTTATGGAGGCGAAGAAAATACTTATTTATTGGCATATACTCGTATATAAAATGGAATTTGGGTCTGTGATTTACAAATCAAACAGGTTTCTATTTTTATTGCTATCCCCAGAATTTAAAAGAAAATTGCAAGAGGGATTCCTTCTATTAGTTTTTAAAGGAATATTAATGGTTATTGGAGCAAAGGAGGTAAATTAAAAGTGAAAATTAACACTGTTAATTTTCGTGGTTTAGCCCTATTTGAAAAATAAGCTTCATAAATCCATTCATATACTATATTAAATAGCAATTTGTGTAAATAATTAGGCACAGTGTTGCTTACTGGAATCTTATTCAACTTCTATCAAATTTTGTCCTTTTTCTTTTATGTTAGTACAGGTTTTCTTATACAATTTCCATTAAAAGAAACATTGAGGTCATTTATATTATAACATCAATCATGATTAATTTGCATTCAGCTTAGGATCTAAATTCGATCTATTCGAAAGTAGATAATTACTTAAAGTTAAGCACGAATTATTAAATTATCAAGTCTAATAGCACGTTAAATCAAAATAAGTTGGTAATTATTATTGATTAGAATTAAGTTATTTATTAATGCTTTCCATTATGGAGCTGTAATAGAAATTTAATTAAGAAATATTTTCCAACAATGTTTGATATTATATGAAAACAACTTTACCGTTTAACTTAAAATGAAAAAATAAATTTTCCATGATTAATGATTCATATTCTACATTTGGTATTTATAAATTATTTATCAATATATTTTGAAAATGATGAATTACACTAAAATAATTTTATGAAACTATAATTCTCAATAAAATATGAATCAAACTTTGTTAAACTTCTCATTTTGTTCTTCTGCACCTGATTATTTATTGTAAAAGTCTTCAAAGAAATTTAAAAGTCTGCAGTGATAAAATCGAGTCCCACTCAGTTTAATTAAAATTTGAGCCTGAAATTAATGTGGCTTCAGTTTATAGTTTCATTGCGAAGTTAATTTTTAACACGACAACGATTTTTGTTTCAGTTAAATGTTAGTAAAAGTTAAGAAAACACTTAATCTAAGTCAATCAACAAATTTTAAAAGATTATAAACTAGGATAATATCTTGCTTAAAATTTGCTTACAAACTTATAAATTTAAATTGAATTTATAAATTATTCATGTACTAAGGCCAGCACAACTTTTCAGGTTTTCGATACTATTAACTTCAATTTATTTTGTATCATTAATCATAGCCAACCAAGCCCGAAAATTTTGTTTTTAAATACTCAACACAGTAATTGCTTAAGACTTTGTTAATAAAAATTCATTAAGTAAATTATTTACGAGTTGAAAAAATTTTCAACAAAAATAACCTACTTCTCCAATCTGAAAAAGAAAATATAAAAGAAGAAATTTAATTTTACTTGTATCGGTGTAAATCTAACTTACTTTAAACTACATCTTCAAGTTTTGTCACCTCGCTCCAACTCTATAAAGAACTGATTTGAATTTAACTTTTTCATCAAATTGATTTTACTGAAAACTTTAAAAAAAAATCGATAAAAGAAAATAATTGAGAGGTAAATTTTTTTGTTTAATTATACTTGGGCACGAGAAAGCTTTGTTCTTAAAGTGATTATAGTTAATATTGTATTGGCTGTAAAAAATATCCAAGATTTCTTAAAACCCTGATGACTTTTTCAACTTTTTCTATCAACTACCAAGTTTTTTCGTTTTGAGGGCAAAAATTTTAACATGGAAGCTGTGCTAATGAGATAAATTCTTTTATTTTATAGTTTTACGAAGGTATTGATTTTAGTCGAAAATTCACCGTTTGTCTTCCCAATTCCCAAACGCTTTGTTACCTTATATGCTTATGGAAATTTAAGCTGTTTATGTAAATAGTAACTTGTAAGTTATATTAAAGTCACTCTTCAATATTGAACTAAATTTGTCAATTTACAGGAAATTATTATCGAAAGCTGTGAGGCGCGCAGGTTTCTATCGATATTTTGTAGAAAAATTGCGATGAACCTGAACTTTGCTATGCAAATGGGTTTATCACGCACGGCCTATCAAAAGCTTGTTATAAATTCTCCAATTAATTGGAAAAAGGGTCTAAGCCTTTTTTTAATTAGCCAACAATCATAACTACTTTTTAAACGAAAGCATAAGTTGAATTATTGTGGTTTTGAAATTGATCAAATAATGATGTTTTCCATTTTTTTAGCGCATTTTTTACTTGACAAATGGGTAAACGCTTAAAAACAGGGGTAAGGTTACGTAAAAAATAATTAGGATGCTATTTATACAGGAGGGCTGAAAATTTTCAGCCCTACTTGCATAGAACTTCACTTGTAAACCTTCTAAAGTAGAACCCCCATTTATGAATTTTTTTTGTAAATATGTCTTCTTTTTGGTTGTTTATTTCTTCGATGAACTGCGATGAAAGATGAACATGTTCTTAGATTATCCATTCATAGTTTATTCAGGAATTAGGAATCGGTTATCGTGAGCATTCAGACTGTGATCTTATGGATTTTATCTAAATTGATACTAAATGGATTTGATTCGTTTGAAAGTAGTAAATGTCGATGCTGGGTTTCGCTTCGAAGATTATAAAAATGTGTCGCTTAACAATCAAAGGCTCCACCACAATCGAGCAGTTCAAAGGAAAGCGGCACTGATTACTGGTTTTTGAGATTATCCTCCAATCGCGTAAACAAATTCAAATTGAAGTATAAAAATGAAAACAGAAAAATGATTGCCTCTGAAAACTAATTAGAAGAATATTTATTAAATCTAAATGATTAGCTATCTGAAAAACTCGATGTTTCTGGAAAATTTACAATGGAAAATCGAACATGCCAAGTATTAGGGTAATTAATTAGAGTTTGTTGATAACCCACGTATTCATTTACATTGAATCGGAAACATGTATACAGTGAAACATAAATTATAATAATAAATTAATTCTTGACGAATAAAATACTATATTACATTTATACTGAGGTGGAAAACACTTTATTACGACCAGGAGCTACAATTATTACCGAGGTACGAAGCGCCGAGGCCTTACAAAGAAGTATGTACCTATACAATTTTATTCAAAATCGTTTAGTATTAAAGAGCAATTAAATAATGATTTATTATACAATCATCAGTGTCATGACTGTTAATTTAAGTAAAGTAACCAAAAATCAATTTGTCGCACCTTTAGGACTTCTTACATGATTAAGTTAGTAACGAAAATTTAATTTACAAATATACAACTAAATAAGCAAACCACCTCCATGGCCCCATAATCTCCATGAAATAAAAGTTGAAACCGACATCGAAAGCGTGCGCACAAAAACAACGAAATCAAGTGAGGGTGCGTCAGAAAAACCAAACAATCAAGTAATATAGAAAAAAAATCATGCAGGCGTGCGCGTATAATTAAGAAAATCGAAAACAACAATTAGTAAGTAAACCAATGCTATAAATTTTATAACTAAATCGAATCAATAATCTAATTAATGGCAACGGCCGCAAACCTTCTAGTAGAGGTTGGTAAGTAATCACAGGTCAGTTAATTATTAATCAACTATTGACTGAAGTATTCTTTTAGCTTCAAAAAGTGATCACTTCTATAAGTAGTCACTTTGGTCACTTTCTATAAGTCGATAAGGCACCCGTCTTATATTCTCTGTGTGCAGCCGAATAGTAAATTTTATTCAACACTTTGTTTATCGCTATATTTTACAATCTAGGTGTTAGATATTTTTGAGTGGAAATAAATCGAAAATTTTTGTTGCTTAAGCTGTTTAATTCGTCATTGGAAAACAGTCCCTAAGTTTTTGACTTTTTTTGACTTTTGAAAGAAGTTCCCAAAAAAGCGAAGTCTTTGTTATTTCAAACCTTATTGGTTAGGTCTTAGCAAAATTAATCCAAATAAAATTCCGAGAAGAAACTAAAAAATATTGTTCTAACCTGTACATCCGAGTAGATACCGAGATCCTCAAAGTGGTAACTATCCCCAAAATGTGTACTTTGTTTTTGGAAATCCTTCATAAAACCTTGGAATTCCGAGTTTTGTATAAATATATTGCCATGATATTTTTGATATTTTACAATGTTAATAAAAATTTTGAAATTTTGTATTCAATTTGGGGGGTGAACTCACGTCAAGGTGATGGTACTGAATGGACGTGCGTCAGTCAGAGTTTGTGCAAGGAATTTTGTAAATTTAACGAATTGGTTTTGATTTGAAATAATGATAAGTTGAATAATTAATTAAAACTGTATTTAATTGAGAGTGTCTGGATTAATAATAAATGGAAAGTCATGCAACTACCACCCACCCTAAGGGAAATCATGGCAGATCACCCTAAAAATATTCAATTATTTTATAGTTTTCTGAACCGCACCGACTTAATTTCCAAATTATAAAACTAAACTGTAACTTCCTTCTCACTTAGTGCTATGATCAATCTAGTTATTAAAGAAAAGAAAATAATAAGAAATATTGATTATTGGAAAATTGGAATTTGAATAAATCCAAAATTTACTTTCTCCTTTGGACGCGGGTGAAGGGGATGCTTTGTAACCTGACAAATCGCAAACAAGACACCTTCCGTACAAAATTAATGGGGTGTGACTAGCTCTAGCCGCGAAGGGGTGGGTCGATTGAAGGAGCAAAAGGGCTTGTGACGAAACGTCGCGATTTGATGGTCTCTCATCAACGATTGGGCGGTCCACAATCGCGATTCTGGATGTTGTCGCTGACAGGGGGGGGGGTAAATTTACACACGGGGTATTTACATGGGCGCCACGTGAACTTAAACCGGAGTTTATTCGAAGGGGATGAAAAACAACCCTTCCAAGCTGGTACACGACAGCTTTCTGATTAATCGCGTTGCCTCTCACACTGGTGACATCTCTTTGGATTACATTACCTTTGACAAAAATATCTTGACAAATTTATTTTTATCTTGACAAAAATAGCTAAACAAAACATACACATGACGACAATAAAACACATAAATAAATAATAAGTCAGATATAATAAAAACGAAATATGCAAGGACATTTGACACTTTACAACAATTGTATAATCAAATTTACAACCACAAATGCTGAAAGACAAAATATTTACACTGACTTGAATAACAGAAAAGTTAACGAGAAAAATATTGATACTGAAATGTAAACAGCTGTTCACCAAAATGGAACAGGCTAACTGGTTTAATTTATTAAACCTCAAATATGACATAAAACACAAAATTCAAACTATGACGTTACTTCGATAAACAATTTCAACACATTGACAACATAGGCGTGGTTACACCACGTCCAAATAAATACTAATACACAAACAAAAAGGAATACAAAATGGTGCGAATTCGTCTTACACGGTAGGACTGAAGGTTCTTTGAAAATATGGTGGTGAAACTAACCACAAGGTACAATAATACTTAAAAATACTAAAAAGAATGCTTACGTAATATTTTACAGGTATGCTCCGATAGAGACGATCGTCCAAGTAGATATGGTCCAGCGTGAGAATGCTATTTCGGTAGGCTAAATCCTTTCCAAAACTCGAGAAGACAAAAAGGTTCGATTGATCGGGGATGCTTCGATAGTGGGTGTTCGTTAATAAACACGAAAATGGAATGCTTCATAATTCTTTAAAACTTGACCTCGAGACGGCCCTGTCTCTTCGACTTTAAATTCGCGCAAACCGTACGTAATCTAGCTTTAATAGATCGTACCACGAAACAAACCAAAACGTAATTCACTCGAAAATGTTCGATAAAATTTGTTTATATTTAACAATTCAAATTCAACTCGTTTATAATCGGCACGAAACATCTGGTTTAAAACCCGAAACTGATTTAAAATAAAGTCAATATGTATGTGTTTAATTTACACTGCGAACTGATTTAAACAGCGGAACGTTACTAAAAGCGTAACTAGTTATAAATGACGTCACCAATAGTTAATTTAAATAACCTATAATTCATAAAAATGTCCATTAAATGTTTACTTTAGAACCCCGGCAATAATTTAGTTTACTGTCCAGGAAATGTTTAATTCGAAACAATCGACAATTTATAACAGCGTTCATTAATATTTAATTTAAAGCGACAAAAGTAATTTTAAAACAACGTCAAAATTAAACGTCAAACTTGCCTGTGTTTCACAATCACTAGTTTTTTTAAACGCACATAAGACTCGATAAATTAATTTACTGTGGTAAATTTATTAACTCCGCTTTTAAAAGCGTCTACCCACGGTCGGGCATAGTTTATTGTAGCACCTTGAGGGATCGTCGAATCTCTATTTTTTTACATGCAGCTACCTCGCTTATATATAATTTCTCCCGAAAAATGTGACCAAAAGATGCATTTCAGGGGAACTTAAATTTCTCCTACGGCGGTATAATGACTGCTGATTGGTTGTAGTCTTCAAAAATTCGACCGAAAATAAAGGATAGCATAATGCCGTCGAATTGCATTGGCTCTAACTAGCGTGCATATGGTTCCCACTTTTTGATCGACAAACTACAACATTTGTCGAGACTTGCAGAAACGTGTCTATTTTTTGTTCGAAATTTAAGTTACTATATCGCCCATGTAGCTGCACTTCTTAATAGTTTTTACTGCTTTTTATCTAGTAAAATTTCAACATAACTACAAAATAGCATAGGAATAAACACATGTAACCATGTGGATCGCTATAAAACCGAGCAAAGCTAACACTTGCATCCACACGTGCGGCCACCTGCAAGCAGTCTATCCTATTCCACGTGAAAATGTCTATACGCGAATAGCTCATATATTTGTTATTACATACAAATTAACGGCGTGAATATAAAATCAATCTATAATTTTAAAAGGTATCGTCAGCATAAAATTTTGCTAGTAGGTTCCTGCTACGTAAGCTTTATTGCGTTATTTCCTAATGTACAAATTTCAATGGTACGTAAGTAGACATTCTTATACCTTGATCGGTAATATTTGATCTGTAATATTTTCGAACGATAAAATTTTAGCTAAGACTTGGATCGTATTTATTTTAATTTTAAAATAACTGACTTTATATTAACTTACGATATTTGATTTTTAAAACGTTACAATGATAACTTACTAATATTTGATTTTCAAAACGTTACAAAGACGAAAATGATTTCTATTATTTTACCGACCATCCTACACAAAAATTTACATTGTACGCGAGCGTAAAATCCAGGTAACAGCTTACAACTCGATTGGTCATCTTGCTGTTTAGACTCTTTGATGAAAATCCTTGTGGGCTTTGAGTTGCAGTACAACGTTGATGTAGGCATTAAATATCTTCAGAAGGAAAGAACTGTAAGGAACGATCCAGCGATTGTAAATTTCCATATCCTCCGACTTAATTTTAAGTCCTTTTTCACCAACTTTAAGTTAAGACGATAATATAAATATTCGTGCATGTTTGGTGGCTCTCCAGTATAATTATGCTACGTTGAATTACTCACTTACCGTAATTTTCTGCATTGCCATCGCTCCAATCGCATTTTCAAATGAATGTACTGATCGACACGAAGCCTCTTTTGGTTCCATGGAATATAATAGCAATCTCTCAGTCTTAATCGTGACATGTATGTCAACCAAATATTGATACAGTAATTGTCTTTTGTTGGTGCCAGGAAATACAGCATAACGACGAAGTTGCGCTTGAGATTCTTCGTCACCAAGAAAGTACATTTGTAGGAAATGTTACTTTTCCTTGGGTAACAATAGAAGAACGAGCCAGCCTTCCAGAACAATTTACCTTGAATTTTAAACGTTTGCATAAATTCAGTTGATTGAGACAAAATTATTATTTGAAAACTTATTTGCAGATCAGGTTTAAAAATTCTTTCGACTACTTTGTAGTCATGAACTTTCCTTGGGTTATTAATAAACAATCAATCAATCAGACATTTTTGAACGAACTTTAATTTTTAAATTTAGATTTTGGATTGGTATTTAAAATTATGTTTGGTAAAACTAAATCAACCAATCTGGAATTTTAGAGCCCATAGACAAACTGTTATTATAGATTTTTTGAAAATTACTGGGAATTCTCTGAATTTCCTGGAAATTTTAGGAATTCCTTGAAAATTATTGAAATTCATTGGAACTTCTGAATGCAATGTAAATCAATAATAGAGCTATAACTAAATGTCCCAAAAAAGCACTTAAGAAAAAAAATAGAATTTTGGAGTTATTGTCACACAGATCCCTATTTAATTTGTCATGAGTCTCCTCCATGGCATTTATAAAAAGAACTTCCTAGGAGGCTTCTAACAAAATGTGACTTGAATGAAAATTCCGCGAAATTCATTTTTAGAAGAAAACTACAGTGGGATGTAAAATCAACGACTTACTCTAGCAACGACTTGGTTAGTAATAAATAAATAAATCAGGCATTTTTGAACGAATTTTCATTTTTAAATTTAGATTTTGGATTAGTAATAAAAATTATTTTTACATATTTAGATTTTGGATTGGTAAGAAATTTGGGTTGGTAAACATACATCACCCAATCTAGAATTGAAGGGCCTAGTGGAAAAAGTAGTTAAGTAACTTTTTTTTCAATTTGTAGTTGAGCACATTTTCACATTGCGGCATTTATTCTCTACAAATTAGTATAAAAATCAACAAATTGAAAAAAAAGTGACTTAGCTACTTTTTCCACTAGGCCCTTCAATTTTAGAGCCCATAAACAAACTTTCATTTTTATGAAATATAGATTTCTTTAAAATTAATAGGAATTCCTTGGAAATCATTGAAATTCCTTGAAAATTATTAAAATTCATTGAAACTTTCGAATGCAATAAAAATCATTGTAATTCATTAGAAATCCTTTAATAATACGGCTCTAGCTAAATGTTCAAACATAGAGCTTAAGCAAAAACAATAGATTTCGGAGTTATTTTCACACAGATCCCTATTTCACAACGTAATGACTGGAAAAAATGAAAATCTAATATATAATTTGCTAAGACGTTCCTGCTCTGCGTCATTTAAAATATAAAACCTCACTAGGAGGCTCCTAACAAAATGTGACTTGATGAAAATTCCGCGAATTTCAATATTTTTAGAAGAAAACTACAGTGGTATATAAAATCAACGACTTGCAGAATAAATAATATCACTTTTGCGAGACTGCAATATTCTGTATAGTCTCCTTTAAGATGGTGAAAATAGTTCATTAATAATAATTATTGTAAAAAATCTTCCTAAGTAAAATTGTCAATCTAACAAATCAAAAAAAAATGCATTTATAAAAGTTTCGGCTTTATTAAACTCGATATTAAAGTCATCGATCAAACTGCAACAATGTATACAATATATATATTGTTGTTTGACGTCTTGAAACCGATAATTCTAACAGCAACATCATGTTGGTGGTTTCAGAATCAATAATATATTTTTAAAAATAAGTTTTTGTGGATATTAAAATTCCATTTATTACAAACTATGAGAGCTAGGGGTATTCATAAAAATGTTCATAGTACCTACAATAATACATAAAAGCGATTAGAAAATCTTGAGAGATAAGAATAGCCGCTATTATAAATTCCGAAACGACTATTTAATTTACATGCAAATACGAAATCTTTTACGTGTTGCCCTTTTTAAAAATTGGTTTAGATTCAATAAAAGGTACTTTAAGGAACAGAAAACAAATGATCCATTTACAAGTTGTTTTTTCACCAAAGAGCGTAGGTTATCGTTTAAAGTAAGGGAGAAAAAACAAGCAAGAAGATGAAGATGGGAAAGTAACCGGAGTAACTTCAAACGAACGTTGTTATGCGCAAACTTGCCAACTATTTGGATCCGGTGTTTTCCAGGGCTATCGCCGTTATGTGCATATTCAACTTTTTAGTTACTGACAACGGCTTCCTTTTTCTCGTTTTACTTGAGCGCCTTATATCGTTTATAAAGCGAATAGAAACAATAAATAACACCGGCTTAAAACAATAATACGGACAAAAAAAACTTTACGGCCTATAAAACTACTTCGAAAATAAAAAAATTTAAATTTCAAAACACAATTTGCTAAGTGAAAAGAAAATTTCTGCATTTTTCCAATAACTTCCAAAAACTTACTCATTAAATTCATATTACACATCATTTACTCGTAAAAATATTATCAGCAGAAATAGTAAATTTGATAAAGCTAACAGGCATTACCGACTAGGTTCCGATTTAATGGGAAATTTTTTTAGTAAACGTTCTTCATTCAATTACAATTTTTCTTATGGCGCGCCACACGTATCCCGGAAACTTGATTTATGTACGTAAAGGAAAGTAATACTAGAAAAAGTTTCGTTTAATAAAAACGTAGAAAAACAAAAGAAAATCTACTTTTAATTTAATTAAATTTAAATATTCTTGTTTTAACTTTTCCACTAGCAAATATTTTAATTAATTTTGATAGCGTACGTACGTCTTCTTGGCGATTGTTAAACTACGAACAATCCCTTACTATTATTACAGTTATTATAAAGGAACGCTGGCTTAGGAATAATTAAGTTTTTTTGGCTACTTGTAATAAATTTCAAATGAGGAATTGTTTCGTTTAATCAAGTTTAGAAAAACTAATAATAGCAAAAGTTGTGGCTTAATAACAATAATAAATGGTTTTGTTGCGGAGGTATTCGATGACAATATTGAAAAACATTGAACCATTTTTCACATCTACAAAAGTTCCAAGCTGCCGTTTCCTTCAGCGAAACAGACAAGAAATTATCTAAAAATTGCTAATTTTCTGAAATGTTTTTTTTATCTCAAGGTTTAATTATAACTGCTCGTTTAAAAACACTTGAGGACTTTTAAGTGGGTATAAAAAAGTAATTGTATGGTCACTTAGTTTAGCATTATGTGGCAATAAAACAGTAAACTTGGTATTAGATTATCGTAAATCTTTTCAGCTTATACTTATTTGTGTTTGCATAGGGCCATAATCTTGTGGAGGAAACGAGAAGGGAAGAAAATTAAAAATATCAACCACATCAATTTAAAATAATTGCGGGTTATGATGAATCCGGTAATTATTTGGACACCCTGTACAGCTGGAGGAATATTAATTATAAAAGTTAACAGTTCTTTAATAATATTAGAAACGACTAGGTTTACAAAAATAAGTTTACTGGAAGTGTGAAAACATATTAATTTTAATTGTAAGTTGAAATGCATATAATACATTTTAAACAAAGGACAAAATTTATTATTCATTCTAAAAATATGAAAATTGAAATTAACATGAAAGAAGATCTTAATTAGAAAATAATATTATTGCAATATCTTCGATCTTATTAGAATCTTATCAAGCAATCATAATAATTGAAAAATGATATGCAATTTTAAATTAAAAACTAAAAGAAAACCGCCAATTAAAAAATGAATAAAAATATAGACGTTTTATATATTTAGTCCCCCTTTGGCAGAGTACCAATAAGTGATAATATGGAATACTTTTGAAATTGATGCCAGATTATTTTATTTTTAGTCCAGTTATTAGGTACTTTTGCGTGAAAATAACTCAAAAACGGAATTTTGGTACTTGAACCGTTAGTTTAGTATCAGAAAGCATCCCCTTAGTTTTCGACAACAGGCTCTGACCAAAACATTGTCAGCTTTATCAAGAAAGGTTCCAAAAAACACAAAAGTCATAAATTAACCGTTTTCTATGCATTCTATGCTATGAAAGTCCATAGGATTTTTTACAGGGAGGAGGTAACTCAATTGTTTTAAATACATCTTGCAATAAAACAAAGGATTGAATCACCAAAACTATATTAACCCTCTTGATTCTAAAATTATTCTAAATTATTTATTTTATAAATCTTCCAAATGTTTAATTTTAATATTCTTAATATGGTCTCGGTTTCTGTAAGTTGACTCTAGTTTTTGAGAAATGCAGTAATAAGAGTATTCACGAGGGATTTACTCATGTTTTATGCAATTTATATCCAGAATTTTGCAAAATTAATTTAACTACTAGTCGCCACCAATATCCAAACCTCTGTACGTGCAATTATGAAGGAAAAATCTAATTTACCCATAGGAATATTGCTTAAACTGCAAAATATGATTAGGGAATTAGCAAAATTTAATTTTCTTTTTACACGATATTCTGGTGGGTGAATCAATTTTTGCTTTCGTGTTTGCATAAAATGATGTCTCAAGATTGATGTGACTAGCGATTATTTTACTTTCTTGTACAATTCTAGAAGAAAATTACCTATGTAAAGGTTCAAGCGGAATGCTAGAGTTTACCCCTAGTGGTCACTGTAAAAAAATTATTTTCAAATAAAACAATTTCTTTGCCCAGATATTTTTTAAACCAAACTTATTCAAGTAAATTTGTAATTTTAAATATTCATATTTTTAAATCTCGGTTAATATTTTTAATTAAAATCGAATTGTTAAGTTAGGAAGCCAATATATTTATGTAGTAGGTCGAAAGATTCTTGTTCGATGCCCAATGAATAACAATAGCCTCAATTTCCTATACATCCCTGTATAGAGAAACTTTATACAATTAATAGGTCCCTAGCTGTAAGCTTCAAAATTGATTATTTTTAAACTTGTTTTGCTACAATTTATAATTTTTCAATC
The DNA here is from genome assembly GCA_932274525.1 of Podabrus alpinus. Classification (NCBI taxonomy): domain Eukaryota; kingdom Metazoa; phylum Arthropoda; class Insecta; order Coleoptera; family Cantharidae; genus Podabrus; species Podabrus alpinus. Next base: position 7,205,171 of record OW026451.1, read on the forward strand.
AGCTGAATTTCAGTGCACATAGAATGCAAATTTAAATTTAATACTTGAAATATCGAGAATAAAATTCTACATTGAATTAACAAAAAATAAAAATATAATTTTTATAATACATATATACGACGGCGACGTTTTCAGAAACTGCAATTTACTTTGAATTTTTTCTGAAAATTTTAAAATTCAATTTTTTTGATATAATTATTTTATTTGACTGTGCAGTTTGAAAGATTTTGTGATTCACCCCATTTTACATTAATTAATTTAATTTAATACATTAATAATTTTGTTATTGGAAAGAAAAGTTGTAGAAGACTTCGTTCTAAGTTTCACTCCATTTTCACCACAAAAAGGTTAACTTTTCTATCTGATGAATCTTCAAAACTATTAGGGCTAAAACTATGTTTTCTTCTCGGTTTTCAGCAGAATTTTCTTTACTTTTTTTAGGTCCAGCAACATCTAGGTTGCATGTATGTATGTATCTATATTTTTATTAGTTTTTCAGTTAGTAAGCGATTTTAATGGGTTATTTTAGGTAAAGATGATCCCCAGCGCGTCGATGTTCTTTTTATGTTTCTATTTTAAAATTTCATTCTGGTTCAAAACTGTAAAAAAATTGTTAGAGTATTCTTTTTTGGAACTATTGTCATCTTGATAATATTTTTCAGGTAGTTTTACACCCCACTTTGTATTCAAATTCAATTAGTTAATTCTTTTCTTCCAAATATCGTATAGGTACATTGTGTTGTCAGTTATTCAGTTGGTACACAATTGAACGTGTAATCGATTTTTTCTGTGATTTTTAAAACTTTTCGGGTTAAAGTTTTACTATTTTATTTAATTTTAATTTGTTCTATGAGTTATTATTACTCATTTTCCTTCAGCTTTCCTCCTTGTGGCACCGGTGTTGGTGGTCATTAACTCGAAATGACTTGCTGAATCTCAAGAATTTTCCTCTCATTAGGTTGGTAGATACTTGCATTTTTATCAATATTATACTAATTTTTGTGTTTAAATTTAAAATTTTTTTTTTGTAATTATCTCACTTTTTTCTTAATTTTCATCTTCAATATTATCATGTTTCGTTTGCTTTTTAAAACCATCTTGTTTTAGCTTTTTAAATGGGTAAATGGATGCTCGAAACGTTGGACAATCAACAGTTTTTCATTGAACCCTCCCGTCAACAACTTATTTAATGATAATTTTTGTGGTTGATTTGGTAATTTGTGGGGACTTTCTTCGACAAATCAGTTCTTATTCCGTTCCGAGGCTAATGTCCAAAACTTCGAAGCTTTTTTTCGATATTAAACTAAGGGACTTAAACAAAAATGTCGCATTTCCATGGAAAGGCTGATATACTAGGGTAGTAAAAGGGGTGGCTTTTCCATTCAAAAATTATAACAGGACTGAAATGGTTATAAATTTTAAAAATGTACTTTTATTTTGAAGTATGTTTTTCATTATTTATTATTATACCGCCCCCTCTGTCTTCCTATGAACTTTGGCTTGATCCGTCCTTATTTCCGATTTAATTTCACATAGATTTATTTTTTGCAACGATTTATTTTTTGCAATTGGACTATAATTAGATTTTTGTGAGAAGGAATATGCTTACAATAGACTGTCGATCAGTATAAGGAGCTGTCAGATTGGAAGTTTCAGGATTATTGCGATCATAATTCAAATGCAGTGTGAATTTGTTTTTCAATAACTACTGTTGATTGATGGGAATCTCTTGGATATGTCATAAATATATCATATCATCAATGATTCAGTTTTGGAAAGGTTCGGAAAATAAGACTGCAGATGATACTACAAGAGAAGATGGAATGTAGAGAAATGTAGAGGACCTAAAAGAAGATGCATTTATTGGCAGTCGGTCTGTTTAGAATAGATGTTAATAGAATAATTTCGACAAGATTAATCGCTAACGCCCACGGAAGGCACGACATTATTTAAGAAGAAAAAGTTGATTGATATTAATTTTGTATATATTTAGGTATTTAGAAATATACCCACTTAAGTCTAGTTTATGAATATTTAGCATTTTTGAGCATTTAAATTTCACAACGTATTATCAGTATCTTGTCAACTTGTATCTTTTATAAATTTGTGGTTCTTTCATGACAAATCGATTTTTGTTTAATTAAATTAAAATAAACTGTTAAGTATTCTATTTACTATTTTAATTATTGTAATTCATTTCTTAAAATAAATTTCTTAAATCGACCTAAAAAAAATTAATATATTAGCCTTCCTATTATGTAACTAAAATTTTTAAAATTTCGTGTAGTGGGGGGGGGGAGGCTTCTCTTCAACTGGAATACATTTAATAACACTCTGCTATTATTAAATAAATATACAAATATTTATGTGAAAAATGTTTAAAGCCAAAAGCAACATCTCTCTCTCTCTCCGATCCTTACTCTTAAAGAGTGTGGTGGCACAAAAAAAAAAATGCGCTCATGGGAGATTAATCGAGTGGTTTCCCGTTGCCTGCTCGATCCTCTGCCGTTGACCATACTATTTGATTCATCCGCCTTTGGGGACGATTTCTTATCCCTAGGGCCGAAGGTAGCCCTGCTCCATCGTACGATGGAGTTGAACGCTTATCCCGGCGTTCGCTCGGTCCCCATCTTCGTTAGCCGTATAATAGTATACGTTGCCCGTCCTTGACCACGAGGAGGTGTAGATTGGGGTTTTCCCTTCATCAGATCCAAGACCAAATGGCATTTCTTGGTTCCTCCAGTACTTTTAAAGGATAAAAGGAAAAAAAAGCTTTAAAGGAAAAAGCAACATAATATTATGTAAATATAAGTTTTTCAGTAAGATATTGAAGCGTTGAAGAGGTGAAGGATTTGCCTTACCATTTCCAAAATTCATAACTTTTACTTCAGACATGCATTGGTTCTAAATATAATCCCATTTTTTTCGTATACCTATAGTCTAAACTTCTTTTCTTTGCAAATTCTCAATTTGTAATGAATTTTTTGCATTGTTTTTAACAGTTGACAAAGTAAGGGGTACTTTATTGCATTATGAAAAGAATATTAATGAAAAAAACGACTTATTTACTTACTAATTTTTCACTAACAATAGGATCTTCCTGATTATTGGCAATTATTTTCAATGATCTTTTTAAAAGTTTGAATTGAAAAATTCTATGATAATAATTGACTATGATAATAATTGACTTACTAGCTCCTTATTATTCCAGCGCACTACACATAATATTATGTTGTTTATACATAAATAACTCAAAGAGCTTCTGACACACGCATATTACCGGTTTTATTTTTTGGTATCGTTGCTATAGGTACTGATCTGCTTGATCTCTAACAAGACATGCCATACACACAGAATAATTAATTGAAGTCATGACTAAACCTTAGGTGGGTACTTATACTATTAGGTAAACTCCTGAATATGTAATATTGTAATGGAGTTTTTATAAAACAATTAGAACACTTTTAAATGTACCGAAAGTTTTACAATCAACGAAGATATAGAAATTATTGTTCAAGCAATGTTTTCTAACAGGGTGATAATAAAAAACTAACTGCAAAACATTTTTAACATTTGTGAAATTTTTAATTGTTCAAATTATTAAGCACTCTAAAATTTCACTGTAAAGCAAAACATGTTGTGTACCTAAGTCTCTACCGATTTTTTTTTTAAAAGATCGTGACTGATTTTGGTCAATTTAAAATACAGAAAGAACCTAGCGCTAGCTAATTAGAGTAAACAACAGCAAACAAATTGCAAACAAAGGTACCGCTGTAACTCGAAAAATGTCAAATTAAAATTGTCTGAAAGTGGGTAGGAAATATTAGTTTTCGTTACATTGCATTGGCGAGTTACTTTAAAAGTAATGGGAAAAATTAACTTTTCAAATAAAGTCAAATTAAATAAGAAAAGAAAGCACTTGTATTTGTAGTGCAACCAACTTGAAAATTGGGAATTATATAAAGAAAATAGAAAAGTTTCTTTTTGTGGTTTGATAAGCAGGATAAATGCAGCGGTTTTCTTGAACTACAACACCCCAATGTATCGTACATTTTACAGCCCTCAGTAAAATGTTTTCAACTACCCTTTTTTTGTTTTTGAAGCTTTACAATGTTAATATGATATTACAAATATTAATATTTATGTCTTTGAGGTAAAATTTTGACCAGAAACCGGAATATTACGTTATTAATAAATAAATGAATACTTGATTAACTGTTAATAATCAAATATGTTAGTAATAGTTTTGAGAGAAAGTTTCGGGACATTGGTCCAACTTAACAAATTTGATTACAGCAGATTCCTACTACAGCGCGGTGACAAAGTCAGGAAACTACGTACGTGACTGAAATTTAAATTAATAATGGATGTAAGCTGAACTTGAAACTTTCAAGATCGAGAGGGAAGTTTATAATGTTTATTATTTAAAACCAAGATTTAATTTTAATTACTGTTGAGAAAATACATTCTCAAACTTTAAATTTTAACAAAATGAAATTAACAATAACGTTTAATCGTTGTTAACAAATGTAGCTGAAATTCAAAGGTAGAATAATGTAATTATTTTTTAATTGCTATTCGTTTTTTATTTCTGTTAACTTTGATTTAATACTTAATTAAACAAATTATGCCCTGAAATTATTTAGATTAATACAATTTTATAATATTATAACTGAAAATACCTCTGTACATTTCAAGACCGACAATGGTTGTGTCTAATTACGCCCTGGGTATTATGTGTAATGTTTGTATTACACTATGCAATTTATTGTACAAGAAACTGTACAATTTCGGCGCAGAACGCACTGCGCAGTTTTCCAAACTGTTCTCTGCGCAGAAATTGTACTATTTCTTGTACGATAAATTGTATAGTGTAATACAAGCATAACAGTGACGTGATATCCGGTAATAACATTATTATGGGCACCGCGCTAACGATTTCGATACATTAGGTGATTTAAATTAAATATTTCAATATCAATCAATTGGTTTAAATGTAGAACAATTTTTTCTAGTTACTTCGTTTCGCCCTACAGAAAAGATCTTTAGGAATAACATTACACATTTCAAATGATTATCTTTAAATTGAAGAATAATTAAATACACGACTGCTTTTAGAATAATTATGTAGTATACCTACTATTTGTTTTGAAATAATATTGTTACATTTTCTAAAACAATAAACAATAATATTATTATTGTAATAATTATTGTAAATGTTGTCTGGAAAACTCGATAAGCACAAAATATTTTTATATCTTATTGAACAAACATTGATTTAACTCTTTTGTAAATACGAGTATGTAGCTGATAAAAGTAGTTGGAAAGTATTTTAAATATTTCATGAACAAAACCCAATTTTTGATATGATGGTTTCCTATTAAATTATACTTAATGGTGATTTAATTTGATTATTGAATGAATTCTTAATATCTTAATCAATAAACTTATAATAAAATAATAAACTACCCGACGCGACGTACAAGATAAAAAAAATAAAATCGTAATCAAATCTACAGCTGTAATAAACCGATTGCTATAACTGTGACAAGTATAACATTATCAGTTTATAGTACATATTTAAAGTAGTTGATCAAAATTGAAAAATAAATATTCGCACGTTAAAAATCGCCATCAAATTTAAAATTTTGTGGGGTACAAACTGTTTTTTTGTAAACTTTTTAGATTCATTTTATTCGTTTTTTTATAGCTCCCTTAAATTTTTAATGCATAAAATCGTTTTCATTGTTATGTTATCAAAACCTTTCCATCATTTTTTGATTCCCATTGTCATTCACCCTTGATCTTCCTTCATATTATATTCCCACTCAAATTATTTTTGAAATTTCCTTTACAAATTATTCCGCATTTTATTATCATCGTATCACAAGTTTTTTTCTTCTAATTTTGAGACTGTTCAGTTTTTCGTTTTCGTTGTTGTATTGTAATTTTCCAAGATATTGTAATTAAAAGTGTAACCTTGCTAAACTTATAACTAGATTTACCTAATACCTAACTATTAACCGCAGACCGTGTGCAAACAAACCACATACATGATTTAATAATGGGCAGTGTATTCAGGTACAACAACTTGGTTCTATCAAAATCTAGGACCTCAATTATTATGATCTGTATGCATTTGAGATATCTGTTAAGATATGTCTCAAATCAAACAAAAACAGATTGGAAACATATTTGAATAGGTAACTAATCCTAAGTTTGAAACTTCAAACAACGAAATGGATATGAAGCCATTGAAAAGTTTATTACATAAATCGTTTAGATAACGAATACAGCAATTTTGTTTACAGAAATTTAATTGACAGTAATGGATATTCCTGAAGACTCCTATGTATCACAATACTGTTTACAGTAAAAAGCTACACATTCATGGAAGTTCTTGACTAACTAAGTATATTTTCTTTGGCACGACATTGTTTTCCAATTTTCAGAATAATTTTTATTTATTCTTATTTTGAATTATTCTTAATATGTTGTGTTTTTATCTCTACAATCAAGCATAATTAAAGCTCTATACTGTATTTATTTCTATAATATTTTAAAACTTTTTGAAGCATTTTTGCATAAAAATAATGCACTGCTTTAGTTTTTACATACTGTATATTAAATGTATGACTATTTATTCTGACAATATAATACTTATTTTAATTTATTGTTTACAAAGTTGTTTGTTATATCTAAAAATAGGACGCATAATTTCATAAAGGGACACTTTGGTTTAATATGTTGTTTTGGTGACATTTTTGATGACTTTTGTAATCACACTGATGTAGGAAGTTCGGATACTATAAAGGAAATATGACATGTTTATAAAACGGAAACTGAAAGGGTTTTGATTTACGTGAGAGACATCTCATTTTATACGAATCTGCTTAAAGCTAGGCTGGAATGGAAAAACTTGAATATACAGAACGAAGAAAAGTGAGACAAATCTGTTAATGTTTAATTTTTTTATTAATTCTGTGAAGAAAAATGTAATTCTAGCTTTTTGACTTTTTTTATTAATTATTTTCGTTTATTACCTTATTCATCATTGTCGACTTAACTATTTCACCATAATACTTTTTACCTATATTTATTACATGTTAAACCGCAAATTTCAAATTTAGTAGAATTTCTCTTCGTGATACAAATGACTGAATCATTTCCCGTTTTTACTGGTATTATTTATATATTAGTTTTATTCATTTATCACGCAATCACGTTTAAGCTTTATAAACGATATTACAGTATGCCAAATTATTGCGATCGAGTTCCCTTAAATTATGTGATTTTATCTGAATAAACATACAGGTTCGTTTTTAAGACCACTCATTTGGAAATTATTTTTAATTATAGGTGGGCAAATAATTTTATTAAATTTACTTTTAATAAAACAAACATAAATGTGATCATTGATTAAAAGAAAATAAAACGAAAATATTTTCAACATTTTCCAATTTTAAAGGTTACGTTATCGAAGCAGCAAGGTTGTAAATGTGATTTTGATATAAAGAATCTGCAAACATCGTTGCACTTAACTGAATTTCCTCCTGAAAATCAACTTGAATTTATGAAATTTATTTCGTTTTCTAGAAAACTGCACCTACGTAGGCATTTTTCTCACGAATTTTGGTAGTTTGTGTAATATTAATTTTCTTGCAAATTGCGAAAATTCTGTGATTATCGAGTGTCAATTTTATTTTTATTGCTGGAAAATATTGAAAATAAATGTACCTACGTGACTGATAAAGTATTGATCTGCGTTACAAAATGTGTAGAAAATTGCTTCAAAATGTAGTAAGTTCACTCGGAAGTCTTATAAAATGAAACTAATAGAAAAGCAAATAAATATATGAAAGGAACGAACGGTTCGGCTTCCGAAATATTATAAATTTTGGAAGCTAAACCATGTATGTTTAGGCTTGTCAAGAATGCAATTGAAGGTGTATAGTTTGGTGTAACCAACACCTGCTCTACATAGTTACGTTGGGGTTTATAGTAAATTGTTTAACAAAAGATAAGGAAAATCGATGCTGCTGCACAAAGCAAATTTGTGGTTGCTTGTTTCAATAATTAAACTCTTTATTAAATTATAATTTTGTAATTACTCCTAGCTGATCAAAGATCCTTATCCTCCTTATTAAAAATATTTAGATAACCTTTCATCGCATAAAGTTCACATTTGGACACAAAAATTTTGTAAATGTTGTAATTTTGTAAATAATTGAATTGTTAAATTTCGAAAAGGGCTCATATCTGAAAATTGAAAATTTTCAGGCAACACAAAAATCTGATTTTCTGTTGAAACAATTGACCTATTTTAGTAATCTTTTTTTCTAAAATTACAGACTATTATGTAAAATTATGCCTATGTAAAATAATATTTTTGAAGAGAAATTTGATTAAGAAAACGATCGATAAAGTTTTCTGAGATGAGTCCTTTTCGAAATTCATCCAAGTACGGTGGTGAATTTATTATTAAAAATACCCATGTTATTTAAAAAAAATAAAAATACAAAATTTGTTAATGAGCGAGAAGGGCCAAAAAAAGTGTAATTGCATTTGGGAATAAAATTTATTTTAAAAAGCAATGATAAAAAATTTAAAAAGCTATGATTCGAAGGATTGCCTGAAAACCTCATAAAAACTCAAAAATTGTAAAATTAATTTTGTCCTCAAAAATTTTAATATATTAAATTAACCCTCTATTTTATTATAATGATGGCACTTCAGCACAAAAACAATTAAAAAACTAAAGGAGAGGATTAAAAATTGAAAAAGCAGTGATTTCAAGAATTGCCTGGAAACACCTTAAAAACTCAAAAATTGTAAAATTGATTTCATTTACAAAAAATTTAGGCTAGAGTAACCTAACATTGGTCACTCCAAATAAATTGACAATTTCCTATTGCAAAGAGGAAGGTTTATATAGTATAATGACATAATTTTCACAAGCGAAGATATAATCAAAATTTTGAGTAAATCGATTTTGAAGTTAGCTAATTTTCATGTAATTCAGTGGTGGATTAACGAGATTCGGGGCGCGTCGCTCATTCTGTGGTCAGTCCGCGCGCAATGATATACCCTAACACTTAGAATGTGTTAGCGCCAATTCCCAGAGACCCACCGGTCTCTATAAATTCCAATGTCACTAATGTATTCTTTCAGATGAAGGAGAAGGCCGGCTGCGCCGGGATGCTCCATCAAATACATATCAGGTAAGGTAAGGTTTCGGATCGGCAGATGCAGCTCGACGCTCCTACATGTAACATCGATTATTTTTTGTTTTTACACGATTTTTTGGGGGTGAAACGTAATAGTTTACTGCCCCATACCGCAACTATACTTTTTAATGCTATTTCGAGGGTCTCTCACATCCCGGTTTCATTTATCCCGGTTTTCTTGATGGGTGGCGCTTCTCGTATGTTTAGCCTAGTAACCAGAGTCAAAACCGCCCTGGAGGGGTGCAACGCGGAGCGGAGCGGCGCCCCGTAAGGGTAGGTTTTGACGATGGATTACCCTCCTTATCGAATGCACACCCCAAAATTCTAAGGAAAAAATTTTTTAATTTTTTCACTTTTTCGGTAATACACGGGTTATTTTCCATTTTTAGATTATATTTATTACTAATAGCTGGCACGGGCGGCATCCGCCGCCCTTAGCCATCTAGACCCAGAATAGATCCGAGTATGCCGTAGTTGTTCGGCCTTCGGCCTCACAGGGGGAGGACCATAATAGATCCGTGAAGGCCATAGTTGTTCGGCCTTCGGCCTCACAGACCGGACCATAATAGATCCGTGAAGGCCAAAGTTGTTCGGCCTTCGGCCTCACAGGGCGGACAATAATAGATCCGTGAAGGCCATAGTTGTTCGGCCTTTGGCCTCACAGACCGGACCATAATAGATCCGTGAAGACCATAGTTGTTCGGCCTTCGGCCTCACAGACCGGACCATAATAGATCCGTGAAGGCCATAGTTGTTCGGCCTTCGGCCTCACAGACCGGACCATAATAGATCCGTGAAGGCCATAGTTGTTCGGCCTTCGGCCTCACAGACCGGACCATAATAGATCCGTGAAGGCCATAGTTGTTCGGCCTTCGGCCTCACAGACCGGACCATAATAGATCCATTAAGGCCATAGTTGTTCGGCCTTCGGCCTCACAGACCGGACCATAATAGATCCGTGAAGGCCATAGTTGTTCGGCCTTCGGCCTCACAGACCGGACCATAATAGATCCGTGAAGGTCAAAGTTGTTCGGCCTTCGGCCTCACAGACCGGATCATAATAGATCCGTGAAGGCCATAGTTGTTCGGCCTTCGGCCTCACAGACCGGACCATAATAGATCCGTGAAGGCCATAGTTGTTCGGCCTTCATCTTTCATCTGTCATCTTTCATCTGTCATCTGTCATCTGTCATCTGTCATCTGTCATCTGTCATCCGTCATCTGTCATCCGTCATCTGTCATCCGTCATCTGTCATCTGTCATACATACATACATACATAATCTTCACGTGAAGTTACATCTTCATGTAAAGTTAAATCTTCCGCAAAGAGGTGGATCTTCCACGTTCTGCGACCTATATAAAGTGCTCCGGTCTTATTCGCGGCATTCAGATTAATTTGTTAGTGTTTTCTTGTTAGTGGTTTGCATTTTTCGAATTAAAGCCGCCATCCCCGCCATCTGTTGACAGTATTTTGAATCACTGACTGTACGTCAGATTAATTATTTGACAAATTAAATTTTTTGTCAAACTTGTGATTTGATTTTCGTAAAAAGCGAATAACTTTTTCCCCGCTCGAATTTCTTCTCCATTTTACAAAAAAAAGTTGCGCCTGGAGCTACAAAATAACTGTGCAAAATTTGGTTGAGATCGGTCCAAGGGTCTAGGAACGTATAGCGAACAAACAAACACGCACGCAGATCTTCCCTTTTATATATTTAGATATCCACTAATCACACCGCCATCTATCCGAATTTCAAAGAAAAATTCAAATCGGAGCAAAAAAATTTTACGCATTTTCAAGGGACCACGGGCGACTGATGGCACATCGACCGGGGTTTACCGCATACTCGATGCTACTTTCCCGTACTTTTCAAATTGATTTTTCTCGAAATTTTTATTATATCTTCGCTTGTGAAAATTATGTCATTATACTATATAAACCTTCCTCTTTGCAATAGGAAATTTTCAATTTTTTTGGGGTCACCAATGTTAGGTAATCCGACCCTTAAATTGGGAAGGTTTCAAATTTAAAAAGCAGTGATTTAGAATATAGCCGGAAATCTTCATAAAAATTCAAAAATTGTAAAATTGATTTAATTTACAATTTTGTTTATATATTTAACTAACCTTCTATTGCATTATGTTCTCATTTGGGCCCAAAATTTTTTTTAAATAACTAAATTCAGAGGATTAAAACTTTAAGAAGTACTGTCTTGAAAGTTACCTGAAAAAAATGTATATCCAAAAAATGATATATTATACGTACATTAACACTATGATGTGTTACTGACCTTCAAGCTCTGGTGTGCAACTTAAGAGATACTTTGGAATTATTCCAAGTAAAATGCCCAGAATCAGTTTCCATTTATAAGGCATCATCGTATGCCAATCACGAGTTTATTTTTGACTCAAAATAATCAATAAATTGAGGAAAATCAGTTCCAAGACTTCAGAAAGTTGCGATTCTAGGGAAATTTGGAGGTAATTATTAATGCATTGCATGTCAATTTTCTTCTTGTAAATTGGACGTTTTTAACATTAGAGGAAAGCAACTCTTCACGAATGATGTGTTGATGATATGGCTCAGTGGGATGCATAATATTGTATCCGCAATGTGACGTAGTATCAACCCGGAAGCTTTATCTGCACTAGTAAATTTTGTGTTGCATTGCTGAATTCTATAAATATTTAGGGTTATAATTATTAACATCAAAGGGCCAAAGCACAGAAAATAGATGTATCAAGTAAATTTACTGAAGGAAAACTAACAATACGTCAACTGAATTCATTACTATGGAATGATAAAATAATGACTAAAATTACTATACGTACCTTAATATAAATATAACGATTATAAAGAGTATATGGATCAGAATCGTGGAAATTGAAGAAAAGTCATATCCTTAGAGAATTAGATCACATTAAAGAAAAATTATAAAATAAATAATTAGGTATTGCTGTAACAAGAACTAATAAGCAATAATTGAAATACGAACTTATAGTGAAAAACTGTGAAAAAAATGAAACCCTTTCCATCCTTTACCACATTTATGATAATCTCGGACATTTATTTTACTATATTATGTTGTGGCTTATCAGCAATGTGCAATCCAATTTTTTTATAAGGCAATAATTTTCCTGAATTATCAAGAGAAATGATAACACTGTACAATAGCAGCAACTTGTTAATGCTTGCAAATGTAGTTTCTTCTTAAATCTTCTAATTGAAGTAAAAGATTTCTCTTTAAAAACTTTTTTCATTGCTATAAAAAATAAGCGAGATCAAACAATTCCAAAACATTAGTTTTATTTTGATGAGTTCGCTATGAAGCGTTATTTGTGGGAACAGCCAAGGGCAGTCGCGCAAGAGTTTTTCAGTTATTACGAGTTACCGAGCGGTAAAACTTAATGAGAACCTTTTAGCAAAGCGATTCCTTCTATTTTTCTTCTTGTATATAACTTTGAAGTTAACATAACAAAAATGTGTTTCCACCTCATTGTAATAAAGATTTTGGTTAAATTGATTGGAATCATGGTTAGTTTTACAAATTTTTCCCAAAATTTAAATTTATATTTAAAATTTTTGGGAGAATTGAAATTGTTTGTACATAACATAATACGCTTGTGGTTCCTGCAGTAATTAGTATCTCTACTTTTGGTTGAAATAACCGCGCCTGAGGAATGTCACTCAAAACTTGATGATCTAACTCAAATATTTGAAGCATTGTTGTGTAGAAATGTAATTTTGTACAATATTACGTTATTTTCAATTTGATGTGAATGTTTTACCTGTGATGATCATATTTCGCACCTGCCTATGTGGGTACAGTAAAATTATTTTGTGTGTTTCAGCTGTTTGGATTTGATTTACTGTAATTTTATTAATTTTTCAGCCTGTTTCAAATTGAAAACTGAAGTGTTATAAAGTTTTTATTACCGCCCGAGCAAGTTTGATTTTCTATTTTTCATTGTTTTACGCCCTCGCTTAGTACGTTATATTAGCTAACATCTGGATTAGCAACGGTAAAATTAAACAAAATAAATTGGTCTCTGGATTAGCTTTCTTCGCTTTATCGCAGAAATTATTCAATTTAAGTTAGGGGTTTTCCTCTGAGAATGTTAAAAGCTGAATTGGGATGCATACGTGCTACCTAATCTTAGAGAAAGTTAACGTTATTCTACCAATGTGGTGTGCAAACGAAAGTCGTGATTCCTGTGGGATTTGCGTAAAGATGTTTGGAGGTTGTTAACGTTTTTAGAAAACTAAAGAAAAAGGAATTGATAACATTTATAACAAAAAGAAAATTCCGGTGAGAGAATATAATATTAAAAAAACATGTGAAAATTTTCATATTATTTGTCTGAAAAAATTCAAGCGATTTTCCAGAATAACGCTCCCTTAACAATTTTCACAATATAAGATTAGTGCAATGTAAAACAAAGGTAAAACTTAGAAATAGAAAGTGCCACAGACGATTTTAGTTCAATAAAATTGAATTCGGGGAGAAACGCGACAACAAACTCAAGCTCAACTTTGTATGTAAAAGTTGGTAGGGCAACTATGTCCCCAATTCGTGGCCCCAATGTATTAGAAGGTCTGGACGCCGTAAGGCGACACGGCCTGATAGTTTATAATCGGGGTTTCATTTGGCACAAATTAATAAATATTACTGCTGTCATTAATAAACTACGCCTAGAGAAACTTATTGAATTTATGTTAGCAATTCTCATCCTGATTGGTTAGATAACGATGTATTGCTCTATTTCACAAACTTTTAAATAGAAAGAAAATTATGCAGGATTTTCTATATTCTATGTTTAAATAATCTGCCATTAGTTTTAAATTTCTTTAGAGCCAATTTTAATTCAATTAAATAAATAACAATGTAACAAAAGCAGAGCTGAAAATACGCGTAACTATGCCCTACAATGTTACTAAACAAAATTACAAGGTAATCCTTAGCCTATGAACACAAAGAGCGCTAAGAGATTGTGGTTCTCACAAAAAATGATCCTTTGGCGTTAAGCGATTTTCGAGTTCATAACTTCACATGTGATGTGGTTGAACTACAGGATTCTGTAAAAGGCAACAGTAGGTTTATAGCACCATAATTTTCCAGGTTTGTGAAACTTCTGGGTTTCAACGTCAGCTTGAGGTAAGTCGAGGAAAGTGTTTTATTGTTTTAAAGTCCTGTAAGGTTGCGTATTTTTCTCCAATGCATAATAAAAGATGTTTTGGAAATGTCTGGTGTAACTCAAAATTATTAAAACATGGTGGTGGTAAATTATAGTAATTTATCGGTGCTCACCCGTGCGGGTTTCGAAACAGCCGCTCCTGTCAGTAGCGGTACGTCCACCTATCCTTCCCACATTCGATCGTCTGCATATATTTTGCATTTGCCAAGTGATTCCATTACCAGAAATTTTCCCCTAGACCCGGATCAGCTTCTGTAAGTGTGGATTTTTATAAGAGTTTTCCAGCATTTTTCTTGGCATTGCTCAGTAAAGTTTATTAGTCTTCTAGCTTCGTTCTCTCTTATTCTACCTCTAGCGGGTTTCTTCAAAATACTCTGTAGTAGCATCTTCTTACATGGATCATATTTTTCGACTATTTTGTTTCTCCTCGTTTGCTAATAAACTTAGGTATCGCTGATTCGCAAGATTGATTGATTCGTTGCTGTGTTCCGTTGGTTTTTGTTATCCAGAAACTTTTCCTGTTATATTTATCTGGTTTTCATAGTAAGTATTGTAATGTATCGTAGCCTCTACGTTGGTACGATCAAATAAATATGCTATGTATCGTACCCCTTTAATCACCCTTAACGTTGGTACGATAATTATGTAATGTTCCCCTTACTTTATTAAATAAATTATGCTTTTTGATAAATTTTACCCTTACCTGGATGCTTAACAATGATAACTTTTGTAAATAAATTTTGATAGGTCACCACGGCTAGCTCTTAAATTTATATAGAAATTCTTTTATTATTAATAAATTTTCTTGATTGCATTAGCCAATCTCAACAATAAACAAGATTCACAGTTTAACAATATTTATTTAATTGATTTAAAATTGAAAATAATTTATCATGGCAATCTGATTTTTTTTAATGAAATTTTTATAAATTTTTATAACTGGTTGTCATGGAAACAAATAAAAAATTATGCACACGCCTTATAACTAATTGTAACAAAATTTATCATTATAAAATAGATTATGCAATTTAATGTTTATAAATAAAAGATTTCTGACCTTTATTTTTGTTCAAAAGTACTGCACTGTATAGTTAAAAATTTAACCTCACTTCCTGACTTGATTATTTTTCTTCCGTGTAATTCGACTGCCGGTCGTCCACCCACAACCCCTCTACAAACTATCGTTATATTTTTTTCCATTTAACATTCGAAAATCCAATTACATCCACCACCACAAATTTCACATTTTTTATATAAATTGGTGAGTAACCCAATAAAACTTTATACAATCACGTAATATAACCTCTCCATAGGTCCACCCACATTCACTTCCCCACCTCGGGCTACTTCAATACATTTTGTTGTAAAAAACTATGGATCACCAAAATTACATGGACATCTTCGTGAAATTATTACCGTAACTAAGGCAAAACAAACTCGTTACCAAGGATATTATTTTCATCGCAAATTTCCAAGGCCTGTTTGTTTTTAGTTTTATAAAGTTTTTATTGGCAGGTAAATTAATCGATAATTTTAACACTTGATTTTTATTCAAATAATTGTTTTTATAGGAACGACCCGCAAATTTGAATACGATGCACTATAATTATTTATTTGGAAGCGAATAATCGTCCGTCCAGTTTGTTACATCAATCCATTACACAAATGTCATCGATAAACCTTTTTTTATAAGTTCGCATAACACACTAATTACAAATTAACCTAGTTTTAGAACAATTTCTTAACTAATAAAATTTTTCACTAACAACTTATAACTAACAATTATTTTACATGATATATTTTTAATTTCATAAACGAATTACTCGTTTTATCATTTGCCATGATTTTTGTTCATAATTGCACGTTTATTTAAATTTTTATTAACAAACTTGTTCATCTTTTTAACTTGCTAATGCAAGTTAATGCAAATATTTTGTAATAAATATTATAAATTAAAATGATTATCTAAATCCTTCTACATTATTTTGAAATGCTAAACCCTTCTTTTACGTTCTACTAAAAGTCGCCATCTGCGAGCTTAATAGTTTTATATAAAAAGCGAAGGGGTCTCTTGATCATTTAACTGTTACCTTAACATACTTTTTAATTTGAATAAACATATTTAGTAAAAATGTAATTCGTGTATAGCGTGCGGATTTTATATTAAATGTGCAAAGGAAGAGATTAATGGTTCACTGTCCTATTATTTTTATTTGACATCTAAGTGAATTTTAATAGCGTGCAACTAAAAGATCTGTTGCATTTAGAACATAAGGTAGATCCGAAAAGTTTTGTTATAAAACTTTATAACGTATAATAATATAGTATACGATATAATATCTAACACATCTTAACTTTCCTAGAAAATGTAGTTTTCAATTACTAAGTACAGGATTAGAGGAGGAACATAAATTTTTTTGGTTTCACATTAAAATGTACATTAAATACTCGCAAAAGTTAGTTTAGCAAACTTTATCTCCCATTAGTGCTAATATCCATAAGCCTAGACTGAAAAGAAAATCGGGTTATTCATAATTGTTGTAATTGGGTTATTAAGAAATATACGATTTAGTTTGCTACAAATTTCTTAATCGATTTGCCCTAAAATGCGCAATATTCCAGATAGCAGCTTTATTGGGTGTGACAAAACGGAGAAGATTAGAAGGGAACGTGAAACTACTAAGTTCTTGTAAAAATCTGAAAACCTTGTTAATTAAAACACTATACTCAGCGGAATAAAAAAGTACAATCACTTGACTTATGCAGCATAAGATGATCTAACCAGGAACTTGTTTGGCGTGCTTTGACCTTTTATTAACGAGGTGGTTCTGATCGTTATCGTTATTACCCGAGAGGATGAAGCATCGATACGTGAAAACCAATAGCTATGATGATATCCGGCGTTTTTCCTTCACGCCCATTTCTTATAGTAAATTGCGAGAGATGTTTTCTTTATTTGATTACTTTGATATTTTGTTTTTTCCATTGTGATGTATCACTCGATCAAATGATATGTGCAAAACAATTCAGTTAACTGGGGCACTTTATCGATGCCATTATAACTTATTCTATGGCAAGCGATAACTTCATAAATTTCACATGAGAAAATACATTCAACTAAATCTTTGTGGTGGATCACCAATTATCCCATTTAAATAATTTTTGGGTTTTGAGTTTTTATACTGCTGTTGATAATTTTTTGAAAAGCTTTGTTGATATAATTTAAGCATTATGTATGACACGTCGTCCTACAAAATGGAATGATAAACGAGTTGCATTTTTTATTTTAAAAAATCAAGAAATAAATGCGCTCGGGACGCGTTCCATATAAATCATATACAAGAAATTGTTTTCTTCGCAAGGATTCATTTCCAACACTTGATTTAATATAAGAATTCTATCAATTTTTAAAATAAAATTTATTTGTTTGTTTAATGTCGGGATGACCTTCAAAGGAAATTTTTGAAAATTGTTTACGTGTATACCTTAGCAGTAATACCATTAAGAGTGAGTGGCGGAGTTTGATAAAGTTATTTGATTGTTTTCGTAAATCTTCTCGTATTGATTGAGGGTTTCAGTCTAGATAAAAAATTGGTTTTTCTAAAAGACGTTCAAAAAATAATAAATTTGAAAAGAAAACTTTTTCAAATTACAAAATAGACAATTAAAAATTACTTTTGCTTCCTACGTGGTAAGTAATACAATAACACAAAACTTCTTTGTGAATGAAACGAAATTTTCCGAAATAACAAAATGTTTTAAATTACTTTTTACGTTCTAATTAAATTTTCATGTTTGTCAAAATTGTCAAGCGAAATAATCGTTACATGTCCTTCCAGTTGCTTAACTCGTGAAAAACTTGGCATTTTCTTGATTATTGTCGCATATGCTGATAATAAATTGTACTTGACGTTTTGATGATCAAAATGTCAAAAACAGTTAAGTTGTTGACACAACACTAATTCTGAAAATCTTTTGTTTTCTAATTAGAAATTTAATTTTCTTAGAAAATCTACAATTCTCTTACATTTAACCTTATTTTTACTTTTAATTAAATAATTGTTCGGCAATCTCGACATTACAATCTAAATAATTTGGATAGCCACTTGAATTAAATTTAAAAAAACCTAAATTTTATACAGGATGCTTTAACCTGGGACTAATGTCATAAACATTTCAAACTAGTTTTCTCATAACTGTACCAACTTGCAATACCAATCTTAGTATATAAACCTCAAATGCATCAATTTGGCTTCCAACCATAAATATTATTATAATTCACCACCTCAAGTTAATATAAATGATCCCAATCAAAACGCAGAAATATCCAACAGCGTATCTTCCACTGCCAGTCCGAGAAATTGTATAGCAACTTGTCTACGACAGTGCAGATAATCCATAATATAAGGTATAAATATAAAACAGAGATAACCCACTATTGGGTCAACTCACTGATAACCGTATAAAATCAATATTCAGCTTTTATTGGCAACCAATAAATAAATAAGTAAGGAAGTCTAAACCTGAGTAAAGACGAAAAAGTGTCCAAAGCTCCACCTACATTTTTGAAACAGGGATGAAACACATGTCTTCTCCACTTGCTACACAATTAACGATATTAGCAAATATGATTATGAAACTGGAGTTCATTATTAATAACTAGGTTAAAATTTAAAATACAACTGAAAGCTCTCGAGCACTCTTCAGCAATTTTCATAGCTTTTGCTGTAAATAATACGAAATTTCATATATTATATTCCATTTATTTTAATGAGATAGAAACACACAGGGATATCAAAAAACTTCTACCGCAGCACTGGCGTGGCGATGCTCGAAGAATATAAGGTCGACTTCCTCATCATGTACTCCAGAGTCAAGTTGGAAGTATAACACCTAAAAGGAGAAATAATTCAGTGCACTTAATGTCAACTTTAAAGACATATAGAAAGTTATCTTTTCGAAGTCGTCGTTGTATAAAATGTGCAGGTCACGTTACCTTTCAATATCGAAGAAACGAACACAATAATCGAGTGAAATGGTTCATAGAGAACCATACCACGAACTGCAAAGAATGCACTATTTATTTAAAAAGACCTACCGAAGAAAAAATTGTCAGGACTTTATACATGATAAAGAACAAATTAGCAACAAATACAGGTTGTTAACAAAATAATGCAATGTACTCGTACCATAACTCAAGCAAAAGATGAAGAAAAAAATTTTCTTTTTTTTAAAGAGAAAGACTCTTGGGAAAAATGGGTACGATGTTAAACCTATTCACAGTTGTATTTACCAAAATTATTTATAAAATATTTTTAAAAGGACTAATATTAAAATGTTAACTATTACTCAACTGCGTGGGACTGAACTGGATGAAAGATAGATATATCTTTCAACAAAATGTTGGAAAACAGCTGGCAGAAGAAGGAGAAGTTAACTATTAGTAACATGAGCCAAAACAAAAAAGTTAATAAAAACCAGTTTAATTCTCCAGCAATTAATTGTACAAAAAAAATGTTGTAATTCCTAAATTTTCCATTTTTGGTCATTTTTAGTCTTTGAATTTTTTGAATTTTATTCCTGCCTTTTTATTATTTTTATTTGCGAACCTCTTAAAGGGGATTCTCTAAAAATATAGAAACGTCGGTCGGTAATAACATGTGTCCGACCTTTTATGCAGTTCAAATAAGTATTTGGCAAAATATTAAGAACTGTTAACTTTCCCTTTTGAAATTTTGTAAAAGTCCTGTTAAAAAATCCTATATTAATTAATATATTTATTAATAATGTTACTAAATTACCGTTTGTTTTCATTAATTTTTTATTTTCAGTTTCCAAGAAATTTTGGTCTCATTTTAACTTCAATTATCGTTCTTTTGTTTATTGATTAAATTCATCTGGTGATGTTAAAATGATATCAAAACATCGATCACGTAAGCTATTATAGGTTTTACTAATTTTAACTTTTTAAATTCATATTATTTTTCATTCTGAATTTTATAAATTTTTGCGTTTTGACCCAAGAATGTATGTATTTGTAATATTTTAAATTTCTTTTTGATAATATACAATTTACAACAATGTGTACTAAAATACGTTGATTTCATAAACGAAATTTTTGAAAATTGTACAGTCACACAATTCGTTTGAATAGCTCTTTCTACAACCACAGCTGAATATCGCACTCCTAGTAAAATACTGTCGGAAGTCGAAAATTGTAAATTCTGAGTTACGTCCCTAAAACGTCTATAAAATAATGCTGCATCTGTAAAAATACTGCCATGGGTAAATTTCAGAAAAAGGAGAACATATTAACACGACAATTCATTATTCTATGATTAGTCATTTCTATTTTATGTTTAAGTTATAAGACTTTAAATTCATGTCTGGAAAAATTGCGATTTTCGACTTACGACAGAATTTTACTGGCATTGTGATAATATAAACTATATATGACCAGCCGCCATCGCCAGCAGCTATGAAAAGCGATAGCTTAAGACAATTGCTTCGATTTTACCAGAATCACCTCAGGCAAGCATAATCACAAGGCTTGATAAACAAAGCACAACTACAGAGTAAAAAATCAAAAGAAGGTAAAAAACTGAAAATACAGTTGAAAAAATGATCTAAAAAATTAATGCAAAAATAAAATTAAACTCAGAAAAATAACGAAACGAAGCTAAATTAAAAATTAACCAAATAATTTTAACTAATAAGTTTTCTAGCCTGAAAATTTAAGACACGTGGCGTAACTTCAGGATGAACTAAAGCAGAAATATTTTGTAACTGGCACTGCCAGTTTTTCTAATTCTAAAACTTCCCTTTTAAAATTAATAATCTGCATTTTTTCAATATTTCAATTTCCAATTTTTCATTTCTAAAAGTTTTTTATGTTTTCTTTCATAGCTACTTCAAAATTTATTTTGAATAAATTTTTCGAATTGTGTGATTGTAATACCATTTATGACACAAAGCCTCCGGATGGCACTGCACATGGTGGTACGGCTTTGATCGTGGAAATTTGATTTAGCATTATGAACTGGAAAAATTTAATTGAGTTACTCAGCTACCAGAATATTAGTATAAGACCATCTCAAAAAGAGTATGGACCTATATAACGGATTTTGGATTCTACATCCGTCATTATCAACCTTTTTCAATCAATTTGGTTGGCCACTGCCATTTCATTTCAAATTTATTGAGATGGTAGTGTAAACACTGCCATTTTTATCTTTTTTCCGGAGCGCGTCCGACCTGCGCGAGGCATCGGAGAAGTCTTGGGTGAATTCTCAAACGAGAAGGTCACGTTTGATGTACTGTGAAGTGATTATGGGGTTGGTTTCGATTTTTACAAGATATGGTTACGTTTGTGGGGATTATAGTCCGACAATCCGAATATTTTATTGGAATATTGTTTGTTTTCCATCCCAGTAGGGGATTTTGATTCGTGATTGTAGGATGATGGATTTTTTTGCCGTACCGTATTTTCTTGTCGGACCACCCTTGCCCATAATTTCTGGGAAGGATTTTTATCCGTTGGCATTGGTAAGTCATCCAATTCTTCTGCTAATTACATCACAGATACTTGTTATTCAATTGGCCGATTTTTTGCTCCGAACAACAGGAGCTCGATGACGATCAGATTCGCCCTTGGCTTATTCATGTTTTTTTATTTATTTATGTGTTACATTTTGGTTTTTCTTTTTGCCATGCATTTTTATTTGCAGAGTGGTTGCCGAGATTGCGATTGCGTTGCAGGTTGTGTATTTCTGCATCGTGGTGATTAAGGCAATCTAATCTAATTTTGCGTTCGCATACGTGGAAATAGATTGAGGTTTGAATTTTTAATGGTTGATATAATTATTAATTAATAATTATTTGATTTTATTATGCTTTGTTTTAATTAAATTCGAACTGTATATTGTTTCCAATATAGTAACATCGAGCGGCGTTTGGTAGAATGCATTGGCGAAGGGACTCCAGAGTGGTCGTCGTACGTTCAAGTTTCGTATTTGAACTTTTATGTTTCTTATTTTTTTTGTGTTTATTTTTTGGTTTTATGTTCTTTTTATAAAGGCTGCGATGTGCGACCTATGTACAGGGTGCTGCATTGCATCGGGGTCGCTACCGTTTGGGTTTATCGTTGGGAGTTCGATGTGGTTCCATCTTGGTGGGATTTTTATATAACCACTCGAACGTTCCGTTGGTGGATTTTTGGGTGGTGATTCTTGGTGGCAATGTAGTTGCTACTGTACCGGTTCTGGTCGGCTAATGCACTAACATCCGACATCGCTTATGTCATTGCCTTCCAACAATGCACATCTTATTGTTTATTTTATCTTATTGTTGTTGATTTTATTTTTGTGTGCGTTAGCAAAGCTGCTTCCTTGAGTTTCTCCGGGGCGTTCTTTTGACACGACCCACGGCCTTCGCAGACCGACGTTAACATCATACGAGCTAGTTTACCTAAGATCAGGGCCCCACGCAATTTAAAGTAGAGGGTTTTACCTTCTGCGTGGACGTTATCTCTTCCGAGCTATCCTCTCATTAGGGATAGTGAGGAAAGATTTCGTTTCACCTATAGACTAAAGCTTTGGGGGGTTCATCCCGTGAGTGGCCACAGGACCCTTATCTCCTTCATCTGATGATTTAACGATCTGCGGGTAGTTTGAGGGTTCTTGGCACCCTGATGGGTGGTTAGCCTTAGGCTAATATTTAAGATGGTTCTATAAAGTGCGTGAGATTAAAGAAAATTTTTGGCTGCTACAGGAGTGGAATTTTGAAGTCAGTCCTAACTTATCAGAGACAATTAATTGGCAAGTGATGGAGTGTATTATTTTATTTGGCTGGCGCCGAAGGATTTGGCGGCTACGGAATTAAACTTGACCATCGCCATCTCACCGATGTAGGTTTCATTAAGGATTGAGATGATTGCGGTGATTAGAGATAATAACGGGGTTATTAGTTTTCATCTCTTTTCAAAATCTTTCCTGTAGGGAAAGATGAACAACCTTTGTAGTTTGCCGGATGCTGCTTGACTCAATTTGCAAATGCGTAGGGTATGTCTGAAGTCAGTAGTCGATGTTAAAGTATCGTAGTGATGTCGGAGATTGCTTTACCTTCCCGTGATCTGTCAAAGACAACTAGGTAAAGCGCCATTTGACGGCGGAGGCGTCCAAACTTCATCTGAATCGTGGCTTATACTGGCAGTTTTGATGTTTGAGGTCGTCTGAGATTTCATCAGCTGACAATGTACCTGAGAGGTCCTTGAGTGTTTTTGGAGTTGAGTTTATTTTGAGATATTTTTCGGCTGGGAGAGTGAAAAAATGAGAAGGGATGCTTGCTGGAAATGGAAATTGGCAATGGCAATACCGTCGGAAATAATTTTATCGTGTGGTCGGAGACTAGCTGATTCGTGGCCGGCCAGTTCTTCTTTATGCAAATGATAATCGGTGGAATATTTACAATAACACATGGTTGATGGTGCGGCAGTACTCGCCTGGAATGGTGGGGGTTGCGGGATTTAGGGGGAATTTTGGAGTGATAGTCTTAGCATTCACCTGACAGCCTACCGCACCGTCTTCGTTCGTTCACTCTCACTGATGTTGTCATAGTCGGTAGGTCTGGCGCCATTATCCAAGTGTCTGAATTGCTTTGGGGACAAGATGCCCTCCAAAGAAGAGAGACCATTAATGTTTTTTTGGTTCTGCTGTTTTTACCACTAAGGGGTCTGGTGTTTTCCATCTTATTTTTTGGGATGTCGAAGGCCGGTTCGAGGGTTGCGGTTGAACATCCAGCGCTTGGTTTCTGGGTTTCACTATATAAAGAAATTGGAGGTGATATTTATTGCTAGGTGATACCCACCTCCAAATTAAAGAGGTTTAAACCTCGATGACCAAGTGGGTATATTTACTAATTTTGTAAAATCAAATTATATTTGATTCAAAATTATATTATAACATAGCTTAAGAGATTTACAGCTCAGTAAAACTTTATTCTGACCGTCTCCCTTCAAAAGGCAATGGCAAACCCCCGAAGTGTAATCTGTTTAGATTCAGCCTCTCTGGCGAAGAATCAATCATTAGGTATCTCATTAAAAATAAAGATATAATAAATTAATATACACTTTGTCGTAAAAAGAGCTAATACCAAAAAAACGTGCTCACAATGAAAGTTAGCAATAATAATTTCACAATGAACTTGGTATCGCTACCCCCGGGCCCTAACCGTTTTTCCCTCGCCACCGTCTCCCCCCTCCCATCAGTTCACGTCTGCACTTGCTTATTCTTTGATATCTTTCCTACTGTCTTCATCCGCTTTATCATTATGCTATGTACTTAAAAGGCCAATTCTGCAAAATGTACCTTAACCCGTCTTAACAGGTGATTAAAAACTTCCAGGGTGGTCAGACCCCGTAACATAGATAATCATCGATTGGGTAAAGATTAACTCGGAAAATTTGTGTTCAATAGACCCATATTTGCTACTTTTTCTGGAAACCCTGTATACATGTAACAGATAGCTGTTGCATTGAAACGGTTCTGCTTTTGTTAACTGGCAAAGCAATATTATTGAAACTGACAGTAAAAAATAAAATAGCTAATGTTTAATATCGCTCTCAAGAAAATGTAACAAACGAAATTATAAGACTGCACTAGAAGTGCAATCCCAAACCAGAACACCACTACTTGACAATTTTGCACAGAGAGTTCAAACAAAATGATTAACGCACACTTAAATAACTGTTACACTTTCAAGTTTCTAAGCTTTAAAAAAGCGTTGACGTTTTGCACAAAATCTCGAGACATCTTCTAAAATCAATAGGTGAATAAATTGCAAAAGTATCTACTAACTACAATCTATGGTAATACTTTACAAAACAAATTCGATTTACATCAATCGAAAAAAACCCTAGTTTATCATGCGTAGGTTCCCTCAACTGTTAAAGAAAAATACACGTCAATTAAATGGATTTAAATGTAACATCTCGTGACCTGTATAATCTAAAACAACCTTAACCCTACACTATACGTCAATAAAAATCACACCAGTGCATACGTAGGGCCTGTCAGGCCTATAATTTAAATCGACGAATGTTTGGATATTTCACGAAAATAAGATAAATTTTGAAATCTATATAATTTATTAAGCTTGATAAAAATAAAAAATTTAAAAAAAATCAAAATTTTTGAAATAAATCAAATAAATTATTACGAAATCTTCAGTCACATTGTAGTTGTATATTATTGTATTGCAGTGACGTGCAAGAATTGTAAAGACACTTTTAATAATATAAATTGAATTACATGGAAATTATAGCATCAGTTTTATTAGGTATAAAATTATTTTGCGGGTAATGATTACCATCAATTGTTATTACCAGCTGAAAGTTTTTTTTACAAAGCTTATAATTCCATTGGAAGTCGATTAATATAAAATAGTAACGCCAGTGAATACGTCGGACTTACTAGACCCAAAGCCCTTTTATTGGCAATCCATTCAACTTTTTCAAGTTTTTTACACACACACCTCGATGTTTTTTCATATTTTAGACAGCTACTAATGATATGGTGAAATTAATTTCAACGGTTCTTTTTTTATATTCATTTAAATGTTCACTCGGGCCTGCCAGGCCCTACGTATGCATTGTAGGGTTAATAACTTCAAATAGGTCGCATACATGTCTGTTTACAAATTTTAAATTATGTTATCAAATTGTGAAACAGATGCTGGCTATGATTCAACAGGGTACTTAAAACTTAGCGAAGCTATGATTCTTCGATCAAAGGTTAAACGTTTTCCTTATCTTCCAAATGAAAACCCGGTCCACGTTAAACCGAAGGTAGTATGAGTAGATTAGAAATCCACTGACTTCGTTTGGCACTGCTGAGTAAGAAATAAAAATACCAAGCGTGCCAACACAAATTAATCACGATGTACAGGCTAGTACAAAATAAATGTGCAACATTAATAGTGTTTGTAAATTATTGTCAAGTGTTGAGTAGAAGTCGTTGAAAAGAAACTGAATTGTTTAAATCCACATTTACCACAGTCAATTTTAGAGTAAGCAAAAACTTGATGCAGTTTTAATCAATAAACATTATATTATTACTGAATTTCAGCGTATTATTTAACCATCAATTACATTGTTTGTATTAATTACAGTTTTAGTGGAGAATTGAATATCGATTCCAGTTAATTGGTTTTATTATTTACTTACAAGAAAAACGTAATTTTAGAGTTTTTTTCTGTAATTCTAAGCACACAAATTTGATGTATTTCGGCAATTATGCCGTTGAACTACCTACGCGGTACAAATACATAACCAATAAAATCGCCCAAATAACAATTTTTAAACCGCTTCATGCAGAGTAAAAAATTTCCAACATTCAAGTTGGTTTTCATCTGAAGCGTACTGTGGGGAAGTGCGATAAATTTATCGATATCAAAAAAGTTGGCTACACGTGCGTCAACGCTTTTCACTTCCGCTACATTGCGTTGCTCTCAGATATCGAAAACCACGGAGCACAATTTAACATAAAATTCATTTTTTCAAGATTAAAATTTTCGATAATTTACTACACAAATTGAAATTTTAAAATTGAATAGGTGTCTTACATTTTCAGTATCGAGAGGAATTCGTTCTGAAGCAGCCATTGTGGAAACAAATAGAAAGTAAAAGAAACTAAGTGTTAAAATTAAAAAAATTCCTGTTCATTTTACACTTTTCTTTTCATCTCTACTCAATTTTTACCAATTCATTACCCAATCGCTTTCATCGATAACCTTTTATATCCAGCTGTCGTGTATTGATTGCAAGAATTCTAAGGTAGGGATGCAAGAATTTGAGCAGGATATCTCTACTTATTGGGTGCGATCGCGTGGTTTGACCACTAAAACTAATATATTTTATATCGGAAGGTTGCAAAGTGATACTCAACAACGCTTTTATGATCAGTTTTGATTGTTAGTAAAAATCTTGTACCCGTTTGTTTTTTTATTTTCACTACATCCGAAAGAGCGAAAACTAGGCCAAAAATTACCAGTTGATGATTTCAAATATAGTCATAATTTTATAAACGTTAATGTAATCGCTTTTTCCAAAACGAATTAATAGTCTGCAGGGACCTATGAATATAAGCACTCAGAAATTGAAGCTGATGGCTGATTATTGGCTTGTTTTTATCATCAAACTTAAAAGCCCAAGGGAATCTTTATCATATCTGCATGCGCGGTAAATGTAAATCGTATGCTAAAAATATTTTCAACATAAGAAAATAATTGATGTAAAGCTTTCATGGATTCCTTCTAAAAGGTAAAAAATTTAATTTGCATTGAAAATGTTTTTATTCGCAATATGAAAACTTACTTTTATTTAAGCAATAAAATACGGTGCAATTTACTTAATAATTTACAAAGAACTTTTGCTCAATCTTAAAATAATTATGTAACTCTAAGTTGAAAAATACCTAAAAATGTTAATCAAGGCGCTTCAAAGACATTCTCGACATTTATAAAAACAAGAAAAGAATAAAATAATTATTAATTAGGAAATGTTAATGCAATATAATCTGTTTTCCTTTTTGTAGAGTTATCTGTTGGGAGTCACTAGAAAACCAACACATATTTGCAAAATTTCATCACAATAAAATTAATGTTAAACAAATTTAAACATAATGGAATTACTTTCTAAAAATATTTTTAAATAAAATTCCTATCATGTATAATTCGCGTATATTAGTAACAAAAAATATGATGATTTATGTTTCTAAACAATTTGCATTAATAAAAATCAAACTCAGTTTCATACCAATATGAAACTTAAAATATTTTATGTAGATTTTAACATAAACGATCATTTTGTCAGTTGTCTGCAAATAGTAATATAAATATTATATTAATAAATATATAATTTTTATTTATTTAAGCAATTTTTATTAACAATCAGTATAAATATAACAAATTTTAGAAACATCAAACAACAATCAACTGAAATTAACAAATTAACACATTTTGAATGAAAGTTCTGTATTTCTTTATATTATTGATATAAAATATAATGTAGAAAATCTACAATTTATGAATGAAAAATAATATAAAAATTTTCGATTACAATTTTACATAATTGCGACTCTAGCTCGCCAATTACATGTCGGATGTTGGTTTTCAAGGCTTCAATGGATTATTTGCATAGACTTTCGTTCAAAATTTCGTTCGTAATAAATTCAGTGTTTCAGTGGCTGTGTAGCGCCGCGCCGACCGTTCTGATTACCGCATATCACTCACATCGAACTCACCAAGAACAGGGCAGTAACAGCATTATTTTCAGCCTCATTTTCAAAAAAATACGGTCCAATCACTCCTCCAGACCGCATTAAACTTTAACACGAGTGGAATTTAAGTGGTTCTCAACAATCACTCTTGGATTTTCTGAAGCACAAATGAAAAAATTTTTCATATTAACGTAATCATTCAAATGAAAATCAGCTTCACCTGAAAATATGATTTTTACAGAAAAGCCATTACCGTGATCAAGGACGAAATTAGCAAATTGTTCGCGAAGAAAATGGTCGGCTGGCTTTAATTACTGCACTAACTGAACCCGCTTATAAGGTTTTACACCAAAATCTTTACGCAAAATTCACCATGTAGTAGTGTTCTCGGATAAGCCCAATTGCTGAAAATGTCGTGAAATTGATAAAAACGAATCTTCTTCACCACCTTCACTTACAGCAGAAATATTTTCAGCTGAACGACCCGGACGAACACGTGTTTATAGCGGTCTCAGAAGGGCTTTTATAACAACTGAAAATATCCTAAATTTTGTGATATGTAGTTTTCACAAATTCACCATTTTCGTAGTAGATTTTGATTATTTTCATACGATTTTCGATTCAAATTCCAGACAGTATAATAAATTGTAGACCTTCTACTTGCCATTACGTCGAAAAAACAGAATAACGAAATAATTGTCGCTACATTCAGAATTGCCCCATTAAAAAGTCAAGTCCCCTGCAGAAGGGCCCTGCATTTATTTCAATATTTGATAGTAGCTGCGAAGTTGACAATGCATACTGTTTAATCTTTCATTGTTAATAAAATGTTATAAGTAATACAATATAATTAAATGTCACCAATAATTATTGCTCAGTTATTCTATTTGGAACATGGATAACTTTAAATTTTATAAACAAGAAATTTAGAGTTACGAATTTATAGGGATTAATTAGTAATGCGTTTGCTTTGAACATCCACAGAAGATCAAATGGTTTTAATCTTTGTATGTCTACACAATTTAATATAAATTTTTTATGATTTTGTTAATCCATAGGGCAAATATTTTCAACTTGTAATATAAAATTATATTTTTTTTATGTAGACCTCAGAAAATCTCTCAAGTAATTTTCCGAGATCAAATAGGACTTCAATATTAACTATATTGTAAGGCTAAAACATAAATTCACTTAAGATTACGGAGCTTACTAATTCAAGTTAGTTCTTTGTTGTTCTATAAACAAATTTAAATCAAGAAATTCTCAAATGAAGTCCCCGAAGGATCAAATGAAATTACAAACTCACTCTGATGGTGTGGATTTAAACTAAATGCGTTTTTTAAACTATATGCGGCGAGTCAAAAAACATATCTGCAATGCTGTATAGGCGTTAATTCATAAGAATTTACCACCAACATATTAAGTAGTTAATTGATTCTATATGGTCAGTTGGTAATTCAACGGGGTTGAAATTTGACTGTATCATTAGAAGAAGCTAAATATGAATAAAAATACATTTAGAAAAATGTAATTTTAGCAAAACTTCTATGAAAATCTACCAATTAATTAGATATCAATAGTTTATAATTAACCAAAACATACGGAAATCATTAAAATTAAACTTTGATCAAAGTTTATTATTTTCGATTACTTTCCTTTGACCTTCAAAAAGTGCCTCGAGGATGGTATTTAATAATATAAAAGCGAATTTATATGCTACGTATGTATAGGGATAAAATTCTACCGATGGGGGCGCTGAATGCAACAACAAGCGTGACGTCACGATGATGTGAAAACCTAACCTCGCTTTTATAATATAAATACCGAAAGTTATTTTAACAGTATATTTTTGTTCTGTTTAAAAATAACGTGGTTTATCACGTGTGAATATTGAACAGTTATTAACCTTGTATTTTAAATAGTTGAGTTGGATAAAAGACACATCATTGCGTTTGGTAAGGTTAACAGTACAGATGATCAAGTAGTAAAAACACTTGCATTGTGTTTGAAAACGAGTGATGCTATAGTTCTGGATGGAGATGAAAAACCAAAAAAGTTGGTAGAAATCAAGTGCCCGTTTATAGGTAATTATTGCTTTGCTTCTGCGCTGAAATGATTTGCATTTTGAACAGTATCTAAAAGACATTTATTTTTAGGAATCACAGCTGTAACATTTGGCAACTCATGTAAATTTTTAAAGTTGACTCCAACTGGATTGATTTTGAAACAGAAGCACCAGTACTATGGACAAGTTCAGCTTGGTATGGCCATCCTAAACTTAAAGGAAACCGATTTCATAGTATATTCGACTTCTTCCCAATCATTTATAAACATCGTTGTACCTTTTGATGAAGTTTTTGCAAGACAAATTTAGCGGTTTAAAACATCTAATTGGACACCTAATTAAGAATCCCGTGTACTTGGATTGGGACATTGCCCGATAATACAAACCGTTGGTGAAACCCACCATAAAAGAAAAACCATTCAAGTAGGTACTCTGTAGTGCGAATATCTTCGAGGTGTCGAACCGGATATCCGTATTGTCGCAGGGAAGAGTTGAATACGTGAGTAAATATAAAAGACAATAACCGTTGGTGGATGACGAACAGACTTCAAAGATAAACAGTACGTCCAAGAAAGCGGAAAACATACAACTGTCGGTAAATGGAAAATAACAGCTATCCAAGGAAAAGATACGACAGCTGGCCGTCTGTTAGAGAATATATGAAAAGGGGAAGAGAGGAAAACCAGAATAAGGAGGAATTAGATAAGGAGGACAACGACGAAATTTCAATCTTTCAAAAAAGTAAAAAGACATTTAAGTCTCCAAACAAAGATAACCAGATCCCTAAACAACAACAAAAATCAAGCGAGAGCGGGATGGAGGAACTGAAGGAAATGTTAAACAACCTTACAGGAGTTGTTAATAATGGCTTCCGAGAAGTAAAAGAGAAACTTGAAAATATGGAAACACGCTGGAGAGAAGAGATACAAGGTATGAGAGAAGAAAATGCAAAACTGGAGGAAAAAGTAAATAAGCAGGATGAAAAAATAACAACTCTGGAAAAACAAATGGAGAAGTATGAAAGAGAAAAGAAAATAACCAATGTTATTATAAAGAATATGCCACTGGCAGGAGACGTAACAAAAGAAAAAGTAGAGAGATTCCTAAACGAAGAAATACAAGCACAGGTTAATGTAACGGACGCGTTCGAAATGTTATTTTCTGAATTCAGTATCACGATGCAGAAATGGTAATTATTTAGCTACAAACGTTTAAATTTATTTCAAATTCAAAATATTTACAATTGTGTTTATATAATTTATTATTTATGGTACTAATATTTTTTTTCTTTGTTTTTAGATATTCTCGATGATAGGGGGGATGAGATAAAACTTATTTATTTGTTATTTATACTGATTGTTAATAAAAACCTATTAAAAATAAAGAAAAAAAACAATTAATTATAATTTACATGATTATTTCATAAATTTGTCTTTTGCAAGAATTGGCGAAGATAAATTGACAACAGCATATGCAATAACAAACAGTTCATCTGCTATTGGAAGTAGTGACAGTGGAAAAGCTGTGTTAAAGATTTTGAATACTTTAATTCGAGTGTTCAATGTGCACCCTCTCGCCTTTGCTATTTTTGCATTCGAAAGTGATTCTTCTGCAGAAAATTGTTTTTTCTTTATTAAGAATGGAGGCTGGATAACTTTAATTCCATGATTACGAGTAACCTCTTCGATCCTAAATCTTTTGTCCAACATAATATGGTCGTTTAATTTTGCTCGTGCAGCTGCACGTTTCCTACGTGAACTTGCCCGGTGAAGGAACGGCATTTGGTAATAATCGTCGATGATGACCAACCCATTCACATCATTAATGGTATCACCATTATAATCACATATCACAAGCAAATGGTTTCTTGCCAGTGTGAGTCATTAAATGAAATTTTAAACTTGATTTCTGGGCACATTTATAATCAGTAATCACATATCTCACAAGAAAACGGTTTCTCGCCAGTGTGCGTTTTCAAATGCCCTTTTAAATCGAATTTATGTGCACATTTATAATCACAGAACTCACAAGCAAATGGTTTCTTGCCAGTGTGACTTTTTAAATGTTTGTTGAAAGTAACCTCAAGGACGCACTCAAAGCCACATATTTTGCAAAGAAACTGTTTGTCATCCATATGGGTTCTTAAATGCAGCTTTAATGTTCGTTTATTAATAACTTTATCTTCACAAACAGCACCCCCAATAAATATGGGCCTTTATATTTACGTGTTATTAACGGCATTTGGTAATAATCGTCGATGATGACCAACCCATTCTAAAAATCAGTAACAGTCACAACTTCTCTTTAAAACGTTAATTTCTTCCTTACCTGCATAATAATAATCTTCTATTGTGAATACTTTTTCTTTGCCCGGATTCGGAAAATTATGAAAACTTAACTTGGGATTTTTGCGAACAAGTTGTACGTCCTGCACGTATTTCCTTTGGCATTCATAACTTAAAACTGCAACATAACAAACACGTTTAAACAAAAAACTAAGTAATAAATAAATAATGTAATAAAAAATAATAAATTTAACGTAGGTATTTTAATTAATATAACCTCAAATTCTATGCTGATAAAAACTTGTTTATATACACAACACAAGAAAAATAGTAAGGTAAACTTTTCAATATGGTTACGTAGAATATCAATACACATTAAAAATTTTGTTATACTTACATATTAATATTATTTCACCATGATAAACAGTAATCACTATCGTATAAAACTCATATGAAAACAATAATAGTATATTACTGTCCGACGAGAGAAAATTCGTCGTTACTGGACGCACAGCTATATTGAAAAGCGAGCGATAGCGAGCTTTTTAAAGCTGTAAGTCCAGTAACAAAGAATTTTATCGTCGAGGTCAGTATACTATTTTATCGGAAAACATAGAGAAAACGAAAAAAATTTAAAAAAATTAAATTAAATTAAAATTAGTCACCTAAAAATTTTTTTTTTGCGCGCAATCGATCTGAATTTTTGTATATGCCTTCCTACTGACAATTCACCGGGGGTAATAGTGACAAGGTTGGTTGGGGGGTGGATTTTTTGCTCAGTTTTTCGATATCTAGCGCCGTTATCGAGTTATTGCTAATTTAAAAAAATCCGAGACCATGTTTTGAAATAAATATGTGGTTACCAAGGCGACATTTTATTTTAAATGAATTTTAAAATAAATGTCAAAATGCTCGGTTTTTGTCGGGTTTTGAAGAGGCGCGGAAAGCTTCACTTTCTCCGCCTGCCGAACTTCGTTCATTTTCTCCGTCAGCCGAACGTTCACTTAGTCGAGACCCGGGAACCTTCGTTTTCTCACCCGAGCGGGTTCGGAACGCATCGTTTTCTCGTTGTTTTCCGATAAAAGTTTTATTTATCCATCATCGTGACGTCAAATATTTAGTTGATATTACAGCCACCAGGGTGCGTACAATTAATATTTTTCCCCTATATAGGGTGGTTAAAATGTAGCCATTATTCAGATCTCTAAAAATTATAGAAAGTTTTTTCTCTTTTATATAATAAAAAGGCATAAGGTGTTTCACGTTTTTTGCTGATAGCAAAAATAATTATAAAAATTAAATAATTCATAAAATTAAAGCATTTTTCATTTAAAAATTTTCCCTAGGAAAACCTACTGGTTTAAAATGTAATAATAGGCTTAAAGGCTTCGAGGTTTGTTTGTCCTTCATAAATTTTTTTAAATTATTAATTTTTCTAAGTGTGTAATACATAATTAATCAAGTAAATAATTCAATAATAAATTCAGACTAAAGAAAAGCTTTCAGAAAATTAATGATGTAGTTGAGATTTATTAATATGAAAGGATGCTTTTGTAGTGAAGTCAATTTTGTTTTAGTTAAAATTTTTAATTATAATGGAAATTTCAAATTATTACAATAATTTGCGAGTTTGCAGGAAATTGACTTTCTTTAAGAGTCTCATTTCGGTTTCGAAAATATTTTATTATTCCTTTCCTTTTCGTCACACGATGTAAAATTAAATAGGAGGTGCCATTACTTTTATATGATACTTGTCACAATTTTCACTTACTTAGAAGAAAAATTTCTTAATGTAATAAATAATTCTGTATAATTCTTGAAAAATATTTCAATTTTAATTTGTCACTCTGTGCACGCACTTAATAAAATTTTGTAAAGCTGAAAGCAATACGCGCTCCATAAAGAAAAATGTAAAAGAAGTTTCTTTTTAAAAATGACATAACAAATAAGTTGGAATTGGTTTTTCATTAAGCAATCTGTTGAAAACGCTTACTAATTTAATTTTAAAGTGCTGGAAATTTTATTGATTTTGAAACTCCCCTTTAGCAATAATTTTTCTCTACTATAAGGGCTGGTATAATAATTACACTGAAGTCAATTTCTAATAAACATAAAGTGATTTTATTGCCTTTATTTGAACAATTTTTAATTTCGGAAAATGTATTACATGGTTTGCTAACTGTGTACGTTACTTTAACCGAAACAACTGAATATTTACTTTTCCAAACACATTTACATGACTTGTTTGTTTATTTTTTATTTAAAAATGTTTATTGTATGTAATATTCGATAGAAGTATAGAAATTTTTTATATGACACAAAACAAATTCATTGTAGTTTTTTAATTTAACAAACCTTGGGTTTTTATTTTTACAGAATTTTCTAACCAAAAACATACAAAGTCGATGAAAACTCACTTTGGAGAGTTTTTCGAGAATATATTTTCCAGATAAATTAATAGGTATCCCGTGGCAGCAAGATGGTAAACCACCACATAATTCAAGAACTGTCAGCAATATTTCAAAGCTACTATTTTGTAATCAATAGAAAAGCAACAATAAAGTTGTCCAGTGACTTTTAAATCTATTTTTGGGTTATCTTGTTAAATATAAAATAGTCTTGACCAAATTAACAAAAAAATTATACTATGGGGGTTACCTTTTAAGTGGAACCAAATTATTTTGTATATTATGAACTGCAAATAGAAATCTAAAAGCCTAAACCTGTAAAAGAACATACCTGGAAAACGAACGTAATTCCAGTGTTATCGGGATAGGAATTACAGGCTAGCATCACAATTAGGGCACTTAGTCCGTAGCTAAATTTACATAAAAATGCAAACCGCGTAATAAAGAAAAAAAACAAACTGTCGATTCCTATTCCCCTTTTTTATGCATTTTAACTCGCGGTGTTGGCCATCCTGATTTTGGATTAACACCAACTTCAACAACATACATATTCATTCTAATTTTTTGTTTTAATACTCCCGTGTAAAATTATACAATTTTAATATTTTATCTAAACATTTTATTTTTAAAGCCGGAAATTTGCGTGCTATTTTAGGCAGTGGTGTAATATATAAAAAATTGTTTGTTTCAAATAATTTTCCATAATTATTATCCAATATTTACATTCCTGAAATTTCTCTGTTTAGTTAACACTCACAATTTAAATTTTCAAACAACTTAATTTTTCAGCAGTTATTCAAAACAATTAAATCAGTTTTATGCCAAATAGTATAATAACTTAATAACTATTGTGTTGTATAGAGCTTCTTAGGGTTATTATAAATTAACTGGGTTTTATAAAAATTAACCGATCCTTTGGTTAGTTTATAGTGATACTTAACCAGAAAATAGTTAATAACCAGTTTATCATTCTGAAATAGAGTAAATAAAATATGTTCTTAGTTACATCATTATAATAGTAAATTCAATATGAGGTTTAATTTTGAATTGTTTGGCATTTCCGATCCGTAGATCTGACAGCATTCATATTTGACATGGAAGGTTACACGATCTCTGAACGTATTTTTGCAGTTAGAATTGGCAAAATTCGTGAAATTTTGGGTAAAAGAAGTGCGCCTTATTGTAGCGGAATTCTAAATTTCATAAAACAATTTGAGAAAACTAGTTTAGTACGTAATGTAAGAACACTTGTCTGCCATCGTGGTGGTCGTTCAGTTTTAAATATCGCTACAGTGAAGGAAATTATTGTCAGAGAAGAGCTGAGAACCGCAAATTGTCATCGTTTGCAGCGATTATTGGACATTTATTATGGTCACCATTAAATTTGTTTCGTTGGAGGTGCTTGAAGGGAAAATTCTATATCGAGAAACCTCAAACCATTCCAGACTTCAAGAACAATATTCGACGTAAAATTACAAAATATCAAGTCTCATTTATACGATAATATAACGAGATTGTTTTCCAAAAATATGATGTTATACCGGCAGAGCTGCGGAAGACATTTGAATGATGTGTTCTACGTATAATCGCAATGTTTGTTCTTTAAGTTAAAATAAAAAAATTTCCAATTTTTCAAATTAATAATGCGTTTTTTAACAAATAAAAATGACACCTTTTATTGAATCACCCTTTATATAAACTAACCAACTGTGTGTAGTTATAGTTGCCTTCATTTAAGATATCTAAAAACGACTTGTGCGTTAAAATTCGACCATGCTAGTGATTGGTTCAATTTATAAAATCTCACGGAAAATTCATGTTCATACACACCGAAGAAAATCTGCAATTGACAGCTTGAAGTAATATTATACTGTGAAACTTGTTGATAGGAAAATTACGATTACTTTGGAGTAACGAATTTTAAATATGCCAACAAAATGTATGCCAATGCCAATATTATGACATTGGAAAAAGACACGGAAATAACTTTCATATATGCAGTAGGAAAAAAGTTGTTGTCTATGGAATAATGAAAATTTACATATTTCGGTGTAAATGTAAAAAAGGCAGCAACAATAAAAGAATGCAAATGTGTTTCTATGGGCTACAAATGCATTTAGTAACTAATGAATTAAAATTGTATTAGTTTTGTTATAATAATACTGATGTATTATTTATATACTAGGTATTATAATAAATTAGTATTACCTATGTACAATATACGTACTATGTACATAATATATTAACATTAAGTATTGTACTGTTGCGGTGTGCATTAATAATGCAACATGATATGAACATTTTTTAAATTAGTCAAAAATACGCTTTGATTAGATTAGCAAACATGAATTTCGGTTACTGTGCAGTTAATCTAACCACTCGAAACTAAATTTCTTCTGCTACACACTAAAGAACACAGTTAATATAACAAATTCTCAAAATATGAACCGAGAATTTATTATCAAAATTTTGAAATAATCGATTTTGAAAATCGTAAATTTTACATGTTTCACTGACGCGCGGGGGGAATCTCACTCATTCTATCGTCGGTCCGCGCACTGTGATATACTCTAACACTTAGAAAATTTCGCACCGGCAGATGCAGCTCGGCCGTCGTACATGCAACATCGATTATTTTTTGTTTTTAGGCGAATTTTAGGGGGTTTAACATCCCGGTTTCCTTGATTCGTGGCGCCTTCTCGTATGTTTAGCTCTGCCGCGTAGCGGCTCTGAGCACGAAAAACCGCCCGGAGCCCCGGAGGGGCGTAGGGTAGGTTTTTTGATGCTCATAGCTCTGGCCAAGCCAACGTTTATGTTAATTTACAGACCTACTTCTTAAGATATTTTTGGTTCTGAAAAGAACCGATTTGACGACCGTGAAACAGCTATTTCTGCGGCAAAGAGGTCCCGATTTGACGCAAGATGTTGAGGAATCTCTCTAGCTTAGTAGGTCCGTACAAGGAACACCACATGTAATGGTTTAGATGTTCGGGTAGTAGGCGGGATCCCATCACACCCATTCGACGGCAAAAAGTTTTGAGTGCAGACCAGTACCCTTCCACCTGGTTTGTGCACACCCCAGTTACGGGGTTCACAAAATTATTGGTATGGTTAACGGTTTGGTGTGTGTAGGGAGATACACCACCGAGGGTGTTCAGCCCGGAATAACCCCTCCAACAATCGGTCCATATTTCCGTGCCAGGCAGTACATATTCTTGAATGAGTGCCCGCAGCGTGGTGGAATCCCTTTTCTCCACGTATTTGACGATGCCACGCTTTTCGGTGGAGCTATATAACCCTAACACCCACTTTTGGGCGCGTGCGGGAATTCGCCCTACACCATACTTCCGCCGGGTGATGACACTTTCATCAATTTGCACTACCTGGCCCGGACCACCGATTTCCAGAACTTCAGGGTGATTCTCGAGCTGCCAAGTGCATACTGCTCAGAGATCCGCGTACAGGTTGAGTACAACCTTACGGGATAGCCCAGAGTATTCACTTGCCACCCCCGCGCGCATATATGTACACCACATCCACATAACCTTAGCCACAAGCCTCGGGTGCAGGCGCGGCCGGTGCTCAAAAAATGTTCCCTTGGTTAGTGAGTACATCCTCCTACAACGCGGACATCTAAAACAATGGTTCAGCCAGAACCCCTTGACATGGATGATCCGACAAGGACGTCTGCAGTTGTTCCTTGCACATCGAAGTTTTGACGGAATTAATTTCATAGCTTGTAGACGACTAACTAATTCACGATCGTCGGCACCGAAAAGGTATGCAACATCTTCGTCAGTATTCACATCTCGAGGCATGTTTACAAGTCGAATGTACGTAACGAAATGATAATACCGCTTGCCTGTCCCCACTTATATTTATAACTTCTGAGGCGTGGCCTATAGTACGGGCGAACGATGTGCAATTACCCGCCCTCGACACGGGTCGAATGGGTGAGAGAGTGAACGGCCCAAGTGACAAGGAATTTTCGAAAAAAATTTTCCCTTGATATATAGGTCAAAAAAGGGTTAAGGTACACAATAAGAGGTGGATAATTGAGGATTTTTAAGAATTAATACCGAAAATTGAGTAAAAACCATAACCCATGGCCGGGATAGGCTGCCGGCCTAATTTTCGCGTGGCTTGAAGAATTATTGACACGCCCCCAACTTTTAATTTCGAAAAATTTTGTGTTTATCACGGCCTTTTTGGCAATGTTTTGATGCGAATGTATAACTTTTGTCGGCGCGGAGGTGATCATAAAAAAAAATTCGAAAAAAGTGTGAAAATAAGAAAGATGCTGCGAGTTGAAATAGTACGGGTCGCTGATGTACCACCGGGTCGATGTGTCACATCGTCGGCCGGTCGCTTGAAATGGGGTGAAATTTTTTGGCTCCGATTTGAAATATTTTTGGAAATTCAGGAAGGTGGGGGTGTGATTAGTAGTAATTAGTAATAAATATTCGCAAAAAAATGGAAAATAACCCGTGTATTGCCGAAAAAGTGAAAAAATAAAATTTTTTTTGTGCATTCGAAAGGGAGGGTCAGCCATCGTCAAATCCTACTCTTCCGGGGCGCCGCTCCGCTCCGCTCCGCTCTGCACCCCTCCAGAGCGGATTTGACTCTGGTTACTAGGCTAAACATACGAGAAGCGCCACCGATCAAGAAAACCGGGATCTATGCAACCGGGATGTTAGGGACCCTTGAAAATGCATTAAAA
Organism: Podabrus alpinus; assembly: GCA_932274525.1. Lineage (NCBI taxonomy): Eukaryota > Metazoa > Arthropoda > Insecta > Coleoptera > Cantharidae > Podabrus > Podabrus alpinus. Next base: position 7,245,346 of record OW026451.1, read on the forward strand.
AGTATAGTCGCGGTATGCGGCAGTTATCTATTACGTTTAACCCCCAAAAAAGCGCGCAAAAACAAAAAATAATCGATGTTACATGCAGTCGAGTCGGGCTGCAACTGCCTCTCCGCAAACGGCTAAGTCTAAGACTAGTTCAACTTGCACGTACCGTCAACAAAATGAGTGAGATTCCACCCGTTTACATGTAAAATTATGTACTTTCAAAGTCGATTTTCTCTATCAAAAGTTGGTTTATCCTGCTATAGGAGGGTTGCCGCTGTCATTTATTAACATTAAACTACCCGAAAGTCACCAAAAAATATTAAAATTCGATGATGGAACATTGTCACCCGTCCCGTCGAATGCATAAATTTCCCGTACTTTTAAAAATTCGATTTTGGGGTTGTTTTTCAAAATTTCTCGCAATTTATTTTTTCTAAAGCCTAAAATAAGCCTGTTCTTTAGTGTGTAGCTGAAGAAATTTTTTTTCAGCCGGTTAGATTAACTGCACAGTCGCCGCTGGTTAATTTGAATATTGGATATTATCACTGAACTGTGATTATTTAATGGAAATCTAATTTTTAAATTAACAAGAAATTAACTATCTTAACGTGGTATCGGAACCACGGCAACACCCCTGTTTAGCCTATACTATATTACTATTTATTAAACGTATCGATAGGTACTACATATTTAGAAACGTGGTAAATTTTTATTGATTTCATGAAAAAATGACAACTTGAAATATTCACATTTCTACGTAAATTTGATATATTCTAGTCGATTGAAACTATTTTTGAAAAATGTATATCCGTGGGTGGGTGGGTGAGCTTGTGATGCGATTCTAGACCAAACGGCAGAACCGATTGGAATGAAATTTTGTTCAAATCGTACATCGCTATAAACCCTAATACCGATTATTTTTTGGGTCAGTTTCATCAATAACTTTTGGTATTTCCAACAATTTCTTCCGAAAAATTAACCCAATTAACCCACTTGAAATTTACAGCAAAAGGTACGTAATTTTATTAAATTTGTAGGAAGTGGTCAAACTTCGAACTTCATTTTTAATGAATTCTTTTGTGCTGTAGTCATCAGGAAGCCAGAAAACAAAATTTCAAAATTCGGTTGTTAATATAATTTGACATTTTTTACTATATTGTATCAATTTACTCGTAAAAGAATGCCTATATGAAAAATTTCCATATGAATAAATCTGAATGACATCAAATTCTACTCAAGAAGAGTATCTATTACCTTTGTTCAGTAATAATCAGAATAGCAGAAAATCAAAATTGCTTTAAAAACTTCAGATATTTTTCGATATGACATAATATTACAAATAATATCATTTGTAACCAGTGGCGGTTCACTAAAAAGAGACAATGAGCAAAGACGCTATTATAACAAATTAGTCTCAAGAATTTTATAAATATATTTAAATTTTTATGATTTTCTCATTTTTAAGTTGAAATATAGTATAAATTTTTTTACATCAACGATGTAACTTATAATCACAAGCGATCCAGTTCGATGTGAGCCTGACTTTTCCATAGAAAATAGACTGCAGCGGTGTACAGGTGAATAAAGTAAATAAAAGGGGTAAACAAGTAATTATTAGAGTCAGGTCCCAGGTCCCCGTAATCCGGTTTGTGTAAAGCACGTAGTTGTCACCTAATGTGGTTTCTTGCTTTCTTCTCTCCATATCCGCTTCCATGTTTCCATGTCCGCTGTCTTCTGAAACCGCAGCAGAGCAATTTGTTTATTTTAAAGGTCATTGCTGATCTTCCTTTTAATTCTGTGCACTAGCTCAATAAGTACCATGTTGACCTCTAAACTAAACTGATGGTTTGGTATAAGTATTCTTTCTTCAATTACCGGTTTGAGACATTTAAGGAAAAGTTTTTCAAGTACTTTTGAAAGAATTAGCAACACACTTACTGGTTTATACTTCTTCCAACTTTTTGCATAGGTTTTGGAAGGAGGATTATTTCAGCAACTTTCCGTTGGCTAGTTGATTGGTAGTTTTGATTGGCAAGTCCATTTGGAATCGTGCTTGCAAGTAATGAAGAACTTCAAAAGTCTCTTCTTCTGTGCGAGTGAAAGGAAACGGTTTGAATACCCCGAAAGATGTTTTGCAACAACATAAGCTTTGTCCTTATCACACCTTGCTCATTCACCATTGTCATTTCTAATTGGTGATGGTACATATATTTTGTGGTCCCATGAAAGTTTTTTGAATTTAATTTCTTGTATCTCCCTGACAAATTCCTCGTATTGGACTGTAAGCCTTAATCCAGTTGGCTCGACAGGTTGGTAGAAATCAAATTTTTTGGTTAGACGGTTTGTTAAAATTTTTGTTAATAATCTATACAAATGCGATAGAAGCTTTATTGGCCAATAGCTTTCAATAATTGTCTTGTCTTCTTTTTTAAACAGTAGGATGATCTCCGAATTTTACCCACGGTGTTGGTATTCTTCCTTGCTTAAAACATTTATTTTCATAGTTTTCCAGTTTCATAGATATTTACGTAAAAGGGCAGTTAACACATATTCCGAATGTGTGAAGTGTGAAAATAATCTGTGCCTAATAACAATGACGTTGATTTTTAAATAAAAAATTCTAGTCTTGCCACTGTACAATCTCACGAGCCGCCACTATTTAAAACGCTTGTTCTCAAGATATCAACTATTATTTAGGACGAAAAGTACCCCTAGTATGGCTCTACGGTTATGGCAAAGTTCGTCAGATTATAAGTTTGAATAGTGCGTCTTTTCTAGTCTGTAATTTTTTAAAGTTAGCTTGAAGTAAGTTTTTCAATGATTTAATTATCTCACAATTCGTGTGACATACGATTAACTAATTGAGAAACTGCAAGTCTCTCAGATTAATCCAGGAAGATATAGAAAACTCACAGTGTGGTAACTTTTACTAAAATGTTAGACACTTTGAAAAGTTGTCAAACTTTTCCAAACATTTTGAAAAGTTTTAATTCCCACGGTTGACTTTGATATTCGGGGATTGTACAGATAAAAACTACTTATACAAGAAACTTTTTAAATAATATATCACATAAATTTAATTAACGTGCACGTTTTAAACAGTCCCCACAGAATAAAAATACGGAATTAATTTAATCCCGGAATTAGCCAATCATATTGTTTAAATGTAAATTAAAAAGGAAAATTTTTGTGTTTTGTATTTCGAATTTAACTGATGATAATCGTGTACACTTGAATGCTCAACGCAAATTAAAATTTTGTGCGAAGCCACTACATATTTTTATGGTTGCTTAATTTTTATGTACTTAATCCTCTTACAATTTAAAAAATCTGAACGAATTATAAATGTCAGCAATTATTCTTTTATCGTATTAGATGAAAGTAAAATACATATTTTTAATTTAAATTACTTAAAACGTTTAAAAAGTCTTTTTTTACAAATAACGTTTGCTTTTAACATGCTATTTGTGTTCATTAGATACACGTACCACTCATTTTTATTTATTTATTTAACAATTAGGTTTCGTATTTATTAAGTATTATTTGCTATTACTTTTAAGCAAGAGAACTCCAACTAAAGTTCCTGCGATTTGCTGGATAACAATACATTCTCTTCAGCATCTGCAGCAGAACATGGCTATTTTCTGTCAGATACTCTCAGATGATGGAATGTTTCACGTACCAAGATAATTTCGTAAAATAATAATTTCATTTGAGTTTGACATTAAAACTCTCTTCGATGTAAGTATTACTGTCCACATAATTGTACGAAATTAACATTAAAACTTATTGCAACGCCGTACGCGAAAGTTTCAAATTACTTAAATTAACAAAACTACTTATAACTAAAAACTCTCAAAGCTGTTAGGTTTGATTTGTGTAAACAAAAATTAATTAAACTTTTTGTAACAAAGTTGCAATTAAATCTGCTAAAACTAATGAGAGTCATTATTTATTTAATTAAAAAAAAAAGTATATAATTTTAATTTGTTTCGTTTGTTGCAGGGTGTATGGATAAGCAAACATCATGAAATGGTAAGAAACATAAAGTTTTTAATGTAAATTTGTGGTGGTGACAAAGGCATGGAAAACAAAATACAGAACCCGACGAAATAATTATAAAATTATTTTTAAAATTAAATTGCCTTGTCTCGCATTAGAAATAGCTTTTATGGTTATGCCAAATGAGAAAATGTATTTCAAAGCTTTGTTGAATGGAAACAGTCAGTTTTTAAAAATTATGTCCATTAGATATGAATTCCACATGTGTGGTGTAGCAGTCTTTTACGCTAGTTTTATCGGTATGTTACAGTTTGTGCAGCATATAACGTTATTACTTTAGTTTTAGTGCAAATATGGTCTCCTAGTTTACAAATAGTACCTTTCCCATTTTGCTTTCTTTAGGAGAAATGGCGGTAGTGCATTTTGAAAAGTCTTATTTTTCAAATCCCTCTTGTAAAATTTAACAATTTGTTACGTTAAATACTAACCTTCGCAGAATGTAGCTATTTAGAAATTTATGTTTATGTTTTTCTCATCTGAAGTATAAAATAGTTTCATTTTAGTTTTCAAATTTTATTTATGGAATGTTCCAAGTAACCAACATAGTGTACCTACTATACGTATTAACATAAATACAATTATTACGAGTATCTCAAACTTTTTCTGAATTTCATGTACGATATACATACATAAATGAATTATTTTTAACAGTTGCTATGGTTATGAAAGAAAATTCGTTTTCCTTACTTTTAATTTAAATTAAAAAATAGGAAGAAAAAAACTTTTGAATGCCTATATCTTGCAAACGAAGCATTTTTGGACCCATGTTATTAGAAACTTTTCATCTTATTTTCGTTAGTAGAATGCGGTTTACTATTTTATTTACAAATACAAAAAATTTTTACAAATACAAAATTTTTTGAAACGCCCTGTATATTTTAGAGAAAAACTTGTAGGACAAAAAATGTAGGAAATTCCATAGCGCTAATTTTTTGTTATTAATATTTTTACATATTTAATTTAGTTTCGAAGTTATGACGCATAATGTCATAATAGCTCCAGGTAAACCCCCCTTTCCCGTTACACGATTTAAATTATTTTCATCTGGCTTCGTCCTACGACAGGAAAAAGCTTATATGCAAAATTTGGAATGATTTGCTTGCTTCGTTTAGACGCTATCGTGTTCACAGACGTACATACACACACACACACACACATACATACAGACATCCTTCCAAAAATGATAAAAATGGATTCAGGGGACCTCAAAACGTGAACATCTGTCAAAAAATTGGGGGGTCAAATTTTGACTGATAACAATACTTTCCTTACCTAGGGGTTCGGAAAGTAAAAATTATTGAAAATCCGCTGAAAAATAATAAAATCGCATTTGGCGTTTCAAATAGGATGACTATACCGCCCAGGAACTCCTTCTTGAATGACGATTTTCTCGGGTAACTTCTTAATCAATCAAAATTGTGAAAAATGAAATGGTACACAATTAATAGAAGAAGAAAAAATGTAAATTTACTGTATTTTTATTTATCCATAATTTTTATTTTTATATGCTCTTAATAGTACCTAGTACATAATATCCTTCATTTATAAATTAATTGTTAAATTATTGGATTTCAATCTCCAATGGCCGGTTTTAGCAACGATAATAATTAATATAGTAGTATTTATCGTTGGGTATAGGTCTAGTAAAAACAACAATTTATTGTCCGACGTTTCGGGCCATTTATTGGTCCATTTTCTAGGCCTATAAGGATGGGTGTAAATATAACAGAATAAACCCTTGTATTTATACTATTCAATTTTAACGATAATCAAGTTTAATCTACGTTTAAAATTATAACCATGATTACTAGCCATTATAATAAATTAAAATTACAATAAGTACAATTGTGATGAGTTAATCTCACATACCTAGAATTTTCCTTTATGTGCCCACATGTTTCGCCGAAGTCCTTCTACAGAATTTTGTAAATAGACCCACTCTGGAAATCTCCAATGAGTGAAATATTTGGGTTTTTGTACAAACAGTAACACCCTAAACCAAATCTGATGTCAACTTTGGGTTCTAAAAATGGTAGATCGGTAAGACCTCTGACCTCTCTTTATAATGGAAAAGATAGATATAATCCGGATATAATTAAATCTTTTAGTTATACCACGAGTTGAGTATAATAGCTTTCACAAGAGTCAAGCGCTTGTGGGATCATTAATACATGTGGTTTTCTTGTAGCTAACCAGGAAGAATGATGCTGGCGTTACTGGGTGCTAGTGACGGTGCCGGGGGTGCTAACCTTGTCATGTTGAATTTTAAATTTCTTGCCACGTAAAGATAATTTGTTTATTGGATTGCGACAGAATCTTCTTTTTTTTACGTTAGGTCTGGGACCTGCGTTTTAATCAATTTTTCAAATTAGTTTTTGCGCATGGTTGGTTTTTATATCTTAGGTTGCTTGCTGATCTGGCCCTCGATGGGCCTGTGCCCTGGTTTTTATTGTTGTGAAGGTAAATTATTAACACAGGGAGACCAATGGCTTTACGTGCCTTCCGAAGCACGGAGACGGTTAAGAAATTTGAAATTCAAGTCCACATCAGTCGCACTGAAAAGCGTTACGTTAGCAGTTACTTATCAGGTCATGGCCGCCGTCGTGACAGAATAATCAAAGATTAAGCACATTTGTGCGTGGCGGCTATTCCCCCGGCTTAAAATTGGGTTTTTTAAATATAGTCTGTACTTGCTTTGCATAATATCTTGGTTCATAATGCAGAATGAAAAAATATCCTGATAGTAAGTATACAAAGTCTTTTTATTTTTCTTCTTTTTTATGATCTGATTATATGTTTTAAACCAAATTTTGATCTTCTTGGGAGATGGACTGCCAGCTGTCCCTCCATCTCTTTGGTGGTGTACCTGGTTGACGGTTACCTTCAGGTTTTAATATCAGTAAATAACTTCATAACTGAGCATAGGAAGATAGGAACTGTGATACTTTCATTCCACTCCTTCGGTATGTTGAGATTTTTAAAATCTTATTGAAGATCAGTGTAAATTCTGCACATATCTTTGGCCAGTCATACTTTAAGAGTTCATTTGGGATGTTGTCTATTCCAGGAGCTTTTCTATTTTTTAGTTTGCTTATTCCTTCCAACACTTCTGCATATTTTATTTCTCTTTTTTCTCTTTCATGGGTTCTATCTTCTCCTTATGGCTTAGTGTTTTTCTCGCTGTTATATAGATTTTCAAAGTGCTCTTCCGACTTATCGAGAGAGACATTCCTGGTTTGTATGAACTCGTTTACCGGTTTTTCTTCTATTCTTAAGCATTTTCCATACCTTTCTTTGTGCACCGTATAGGCCGTGTACCATCTCATTTGTAAACCTTTCCCAATACTATCTCTTCATTTTCTTAATTCTTGCATTAATTGCAAGTGATGGTGAGCTCTTCTATGATTGATAAACCTTTCTCTTTTGTTCTGAAAATTCTGTAATTTCTGAGGTAAACCAAGGCTTAGTTTTATTCCGAGCATTTACATTAATTTTGCTGATTCTAATAGCTTCTTCTGCGGCTTTCTCTAGACAACTTTTAATGTTTGTAAACAAAATTTGTCGAATTGATGGAGATACTAAAAAACACTTTTATTTTTTGCGAAGCGAATTTATATATTTTTCAAAAATCTATTAAATTTTATCATACATTTTGAACAACCAAATTCAGCGGTACGCTATTTTGTTATCTTCAGATATATTGAATTTTCCCTACGTGACACGTGCTTCTAGTTACCAAATATTTCTAATTACTTAATTTCGGATGAACGATATGGTCAAATCATTATCAACGCCAAAGCAATGACTTTGTCAGAGCCTCGTGTTTAGAGAGGGTATGCTGAAAATGGGAATAATAAATTAAATGGAAAATATTTCTATACCCTTAAAAATATACTAATAAAGTAATACTACATTATCTATCTGAAAAGATATTATTTACTTGTATTATTTGTTTAAAGAGAAGTCCTGAAAATGCCTCTATTTTAAGGTTGTTACCGTGGTTTCCAGCCTAAATTATATCTTAATTTTCACAAGTTAATTATTTATTTACATTCAATAACTTGGGAAATAGTGTTTTTTATAGAAGCAAAATGTTACTCGATTTAATTTAAATTTTGTAAATTTCAATTTACAAATTTATTTTATTGAATTCTTTTCGTTGTAAATTAATTTACACAAGGTAATTATTTCTCTAATTTAAATACATTTAGAAATAAGTGTATTTTATACCGAAGCAAAAAATTACTAGCAAATTTCAGTCTACAAATTATTTATATAAAATTTATTCACAATATCATTTATATTTTATATTGAATAATATGAAGCCAGTAAAGTTGGTTTCAGAAAAATTTACAATTTGTTTTGATTTCGTGTTTAATGCTATTTTTTGTTAATTTACGTATAATTATTCAAAACAATTTTGTAATGCCAAGAGGTAATTTTTTAAACAAATTTTATAGGTAAGCTAATTAGAATACATCCTGCAACTGACTTCCAAATAAAGTTAAATATTTTATGGGCCATACAATAAAGTTTAATTTATATAAACCAAACATAGTGGAAAGTCACGAGATCAAAAATAATATGAAAGAATTTGAAAAAGTCTCACCAAATCAGCAAAAACTTCGATATTGGTGAGTCAATTTGCTTATAAGCTGAAAATCCTCTGCCGTGACAATTTATGCTGAGCTGTCAAAAAATTCAAGCTGTCACAGCGAAGGAAAGCAGCAGTGAAGTGAAGATGTGTGTTACAGGAATTACCTAGAGACAATGTAACGAAGTGTCTCCTCTACAATACTGTGGAATGCAATAACGTACGCTAAATGCACGTACGTATTTGCTTGTAGTCCAAGCATGCGATATCTCACAAATGAAGTGAACAAATTTGTAGTGCTAGCACCGTTCTGGATAATCGTTTGCTGTCGCAAAGTGGTAAACTTGGTAACTGAAAAACAGCTGGAGTCAGGTTCACAAGCGTTAATTTAGCCACTAATTGCACTGTTACTGACGTCCTAACTGTTTCAATTACAAAAGTTGCATGAATTATAGGAAAAAGTTAGGTACTGAATTACATGGGGAAACTGTTTATGTTGAAGTTTTTATTATTATGCGTAGCAAATTTGCTTCCCTGTTTTTATTTTTGAATATCCTACGCTAATAATAATTGCTTGAAAGTTAGATTAACTTTCTGCTCTCTAAACGTAAAAACTTTAAAATTATATTCAAATGAGATCAATAAAACACGACATAAGTTAAATTAAGAAAGTAAAAAAATTATAATTGGATGAAAAAATTGATAGACCACAATTCAAAGTTATATCAGTAACTACCTAATATATCAACCTTATAATACCAGACATTTTATTCTTACCCCTCAATCATCCGCATCAGGTACCGGGTACCTCCATGCAATTTTGTTGTCTGCCTTGGAGGTTTTTACCTTTCTTGTATTTGTAAACAATATTGTACTGTAATTTATTAGCTATATAATTATTGTTATGCTACCTTAATGTAACTTTAACTTGCTGAATAATGGTGTTACTAAGCGCAGGACGAAGTTTATAAAACAAAAGAAGAGGAAGGAAGTTACTTTATTGCGCCATTAAAATTGAGATTGAGGTGAATTTGAGAGAAAACTGATGAGATTTCCCCATGGAACATCACAAGATCATCCATTTGGTGACCCATATGGGCCGAATACTATCACCTTCCATATATAGTTTAATAAAACTTCAGTTAAAACTAAATCCTCTCCCACTAAAATTTTATTGTAAATGTGTGCAATTATTTGAAAAAACTGCATAAGTCTTTAAATTTCCTGCACATTTTAATGTTATTTGAATTTTTTTTTACAAATATAGATTTTGGTGTACAAATTGTTTTCCGGTGATCAACCCCTTGAATTTTATGTTGAAAATTAATCATACAAAACAAATTTAAAATGATATTAAGTAATATTCATTATGTAGAATATTACAGAGGATTATTTACCTGCATATTCTTAACTTAGTAGGTTCTGAAAAACAAAGAAAACCCAAGAAACAAAACAAAAGTTGACTATTTTCAGAATTGCAGCTGAAAAAGTCACTAAACAATATCACTAAAGCAATGGATGGTAATAATTATGCAACCAAAAGGGTAATAATATATTATTAATTAAGCTTACTTGAAAACTTCGATGGAAAACTTCACCATTTCACTAAGGGACATTTTTTTCAGAAAGGTACAACATGCAGAAATACTGAATTGAATATTTGAAAAAATTACGAGTATTATAAAACTAATATCTATATTAAATTAAGTTTCCATTGTTATAGGTCCGAATAATAACCGTCCTACACTTAAATATAATTTAATGAAAATCATTCTCACAATTTAATGTTAACTAAGTAAATTTTATGGTAGAAAAACTGTTCCAAGTTTTACAACTTCATAAGAAACTTGGCTGTATCCACATCCTGAAATAAGTTCCTACTGCAAATTTGCTAAAATTAAACGAATATTATGGGGTAATTCAATTTAAAAGTAAATATTAACTTTAATTTAAATTAGATAAACATGTTTTCTCCAAAGTCTGGTTTAATTTTAAACCAATCAACGTACAAGAATTTGAAAACCACCTTAAGCTTTTAGAGAGTTCATCGAATTAAAATTTGATTCAACTAATAAGATTAAACCGTGTCTTTTGCGACAAATTGAATGTACCTTAGAAGTATTTGATTTCTACTGATGGATCACGATTTTCGTAAATATTTTTTATTGTAATAATTTAATTACCAAAGTTTGGAAGTTCATTTAACAAGACGAGATTGTTTTTGTGCTTAACATAAAGTGAACTAGCTAAAAGATGAGTTATAACTGCGTGGTAAGATGAAACATTCCTTACTTACACATTAACGCTATAAATTTGTTGAAATGGTTGGAATTCCCTGCTTTTCTCATGGCATTTTGCAATAAAACAATGTTTATTAAGCGTAAGTAATCATATTAATCATGCACTTCTCACTGTGAGATGTGTCACACCTAAATTAAGTATGACGGATTGATTTATAATAACAACGTGATTTAATATTTTTCTAAAAGAAAATTGCGGAAAATGATAATGCAATTTGTTATGTTTAGAAAAACAATAACGTCCAAATTTGGGGTGTCGAGTTCCTTCAATTGATTTAAAATTTTAAAGTTACAAGTCAACGTTTATAACAGAAATGTCCTACAAGTACTCTAAACTGTCACACCCATAGACTAAATTATGACGAAGGGGTTCCGGATTTCAGAATTTATAATGAATGACTAGAGTTCAGTAAAAGCAAATTACTGCAATGCTGACTAAATTTGCTGGATGTATGTACTATGTATATGTATCGTAACAGATATAATTTTCTATAACGAAGCTAATTACCATCATATAATATGAATTAAAATTTGATTTGTTCCAAGATTATGAAATTTAATAAAAACTTTACAGGCTGTTAGATACTACAAAGTTATAGATTATGAAAAATTTTTATTTCAGGAGTACATTTTTTAAACACAAAAATCCTTTGAAGTGTAATTAATTTATTCTTCCAAGCTTTTCAAAATTATATTAGTTTTGACCTTCAAATAGGAATAAGAGTTGTTAATTTACTTTTAAAAGCACTTTATGTATAAAATATTACCTTGTTTTCAAAAAACTTTAAAGTTGGAAACTTAAAGAAGAACAATATTATCGTATATAAATTGAAAGTTGTTTTTATTTTTATTTACATTTTCCATCTGAAAATTCTATGCCATTTCTGCATGTTTTTTTGACATTGAGTTATCAATTCTGTTTCTGCAACGGATACTGAAAACACCTTCCTCGTTCAAAAAACATTTTTTGTAAAACTTTCTTTTCAAAAAAGTTATTGAATATACAAAGCGTGGTCCTGAAATAGTTGCTCACAATGGTTCAACTTGGGCTAAGAATACAAAAGATTATATTAAACAAGTTGGCAAAAGTGCTTCCCTGAGGAGCTCGGTAAATTTTAATAAACTCTTTATCTTAATCGCATAGTAATAAGTAATGTAACAGAATTTTAGCAGAATTTCATTTATAGATCGTTTTAAATTTAATACATTTACATTTATATTTACCGATAAAAGACCTCTCAAATGAAAACTAGGCTTCAATGTATTCTGTAAAAACCATCGATCAAATTGAATTCATCGAATATGGTTGGTTTCTATGCTTGCACTCCTTGTACATTGTATGGGTCAAGTTATTCACGTTTATCTCTCCGAGTAGATATTGTAAGCTTTCAAGAACGTACTTGTTGTGGAATCTAGCTCTATTATTTCAAGAACCTACTTTGAAGATGGAATTAAATACTGGAAAATGTATCCTTAGTAGGATATTATCACTCCGACAAAGTTCCTCGATGAAGATTTTTGGGCTATATTAAAAATTATAAATTTTTTAATGTAAATGAATCACTTCTTTCTTAAAGAGCATGGAATTATCCAAACTGGAATATAACCCTTTAATGTCTATATCAACGGTTTGCGAGTAATGGATCAAATTAGTTTTTTCCGTATTTCATTTTTTCAATTTTTCTTGCATACCCTGCATCTTTTATAGGAAACATTTTTTTACAAAAAAAATTGACGTACCCTACCTAATAGAAAATTAAACGGGCTATGGTTTAGTAAACTTTTTAAAAAAGCAAATACATTTCATAGAAAATTTAAATTGCTTTTCGATAATGTGTGGAATTTACCACCGAATTCATACCTCTCACTCGGCAAAATCTGTATTTAAATAGTCAACTTATAAAAAATGAAAATTATTGTTACCACAGCGCCAGTACGTTATTGATATGAAAATCCCTAATTTATTCAAAAACGAAACAATTCATTATATTATGTATTTAATTTATATGTATTTGTACGTATTGTACGTAAAAAACAAGTTTTCCTAGCCTGTTAAATTTTCTATCTGAAAATGGGCATGAATTTCTTTGGAAGACGTCCGATTTGAAAGATGCACGGTTTACAAAATAAATTAAAAGAAATAAAACTTCGAATTTTTTAAATATTTCTTCACTAAATTTGATCCATAACTCGGAAGCTGTTGATTTTAGACAACAATAGGTTCTAATCTATTAGTATGAAAATAATTTTACGTTATTTTGAACAGCTCTAAACCATTAACACCAAAAAATTAATAGTTACGGTGCGACGGCCTTTCTAAGGTTGACATTAAAATAATTTCTTTAAAAGAAATCCCCCCAAAGGTTTAAATTTTGTCAAAAATTTGACTTGCAAATACTTGAATGTATACATATTTCTTAGAATTAAAAATTTAAAAGACAATCAGTAACGTCTCTACCAATCCAATAAATTTTTACGGCGGCGTATTTAATAGATAATTTATACCTAAAAAATTAAAAGTGCTAAATTTTCAGCCAAGCATTTTCGGACATATTATTTTCATTCTATACCTTTACAAATTGAAATTAAAACTGATCAATTTTAAACTACAAGTGGTCAATAAGAAACGGCATCTGTTTCGAGTTAAAAATGAATATTAAACTTCACTTTTCTTCGCAATTTTTAAAATCATATATTTTTCTTCACTTTTATGCAAGAAATTCACAATTTTTTTTAGGTTTTTATCCCTTAACTTCGCTATTATAGAAAATACTATTGGGCCAAAATTAAAGAGGACAAAATTGTCTACGCAATAGGTTAATCAAAATTTGCTTAAGACAATATATATATGTAGAAAATTTTTAATTCATAATTAAAAAAAAATTTTATTTCGATATTCGAAATAAAAATTGCCTGAAATTCTCAGGCAAAACCATTCTCAATTTCTTTGTGCTCTTCAATTATAGTCTCAAGGAAGATGTTATCTAAAAATGAAATTAAGTGAATTATAGGTGAAAACCCTCAATGGAGACTGAAATCCTCCAAGTAGGAGAGTATCTGACAATGCACTTTTCGAGAATTTATTTTGTCACTCAGTTTCAGCCATTTTTTGGATCCCTTACTCGGATTAGAAGAGAAATATTGAAATAATGTTTATTGTAGAGAATTATAATATCTATAAAAACAGATTAAAATAAAATGTAAGAATATTTTTTCATTTTTAAACTTCTCAGAATATTTGCAAATTAAAAATGTTTTTACGTTTTTGTCACTTTTTTTAAACTTTTATTAAAAAATCTATAAGTATAGACTTCTTTCATTCACTTTGGCCTCTGTGGTAACTTTACCGTCCTACTACTTAGCTTGCGAGGGTTGCGGCCCAAGGCCGCAATAATTGACTCCGAATTCGGCCTAGCACTTAGATCCCGCTGAAAATGTTCTCGGTTACAACATATTTGCTGCCTTTCTTTAGTTAAACGACGTCGTTGCTATAAAGATTATTTTATGTTGTTAATACGACAGTTAATACCTTTGGTTTAGCACTTAAGCTGGCCATACACCATCCAAATGGATGACATCCGAATGGATGACATCCAAAAACCTAGCACATATACATCATCACTCCAATCATCCACGCAGTCTAGTGTCCATTTTCCATGGATCTTGCCTTATTATGTTGCTTTTTAAAGCAGAACCGTAAATAATTAATTTTTTTCGGGACGGTTTCCCTATTTGCATTAATGGATTTACTCCTAAATAACACCAATAATTGGTCAATAGCCAATAGATAGTCTGCGTTAGTTACTTGCCATAAAAATGGCAAATTTTAATATTTTTGGATCACTTTTAGCACAAATTCGTGTCCAGTCGTCATTATATTTTATTAAAAAGTATTGAAAACTATTTAATAAATGAATTAGAAATATATTTAATAAATGAATTAGAAATATATTTAATAATATGAATTTTAAATTAGAATAAAAAGTTTGCAAATAAAAAACAATATTGTGCAACCACAAGTTAAAGAGATTGACAATCTTAACGGCTCAGCCGTTAAGATTGTTAAGACCACGGACAGAATGAGACCTGTTTGGACCACGTTATCGCCCCACACCATACGATTGGAGGGGTGGCTTGAGGTCACTCCGCGTGGTTTTTCCCATACACTATCAGTTGGATTGAACGGGTTGTAAACTAATTGAATATCCAATTTATCCTGCGACTTCTAATCATCCACCTGGTTTTCCCCATTCAGGATCAAATTTTGGAGTGAGTTCGCTCTATTTGGACGGATGGAGCGATAGTTTATGGCCACCTTTAGAACTCCATCAGAAGTTTCTTTACAACATATTTGCTGCCTTTCTTAAGTTAAACGACTATTTTAGGTTGTGAATAAGTGAATGAACGAATCAGGTGAAAACTTTGCAGGTGGCCCGAAAGCAGCGGAACATTTACTTCGTTAAAGGCTGATTTTATTTTTATCGCAGGTACATGTAACATTTAGACATTTTGATTTAGTCCCCCCCCCCCCCAGCTGTGGCTGGATCTGCCCTTCCAGATAGGTATAACCTGTTGTACAACTCGCCATCATGTTCATGTATCTTTCTTTATATCCTATATTTTCTACCCTCATCCTGTATGGGGTTCTGACCCTCAAAACTTACCGAGATTTTCAAAACAAAGTCCTTTATACGATTTATTACAATTATTAGAGCTTCCATTATACAGGCTTATATTTTTAGTGCATTTTTTGATTATTTATTTAGTCCCAATTTGAAGTTGTTAAGATATAGATCCAAAATTTAAACAAACCATTTTAGCACAACCCTGTATTATTATACACCACATGGGGTTCATTAGATACTACATCAAAGTTATTATTAATTTATATCTACGTACCTTTTTGTAGCAGCGCAAAATTGAATAAACTTAGAGCAGCAATAATGAAACTCAGCATCCACTTCATTTTCAATATACATTTTTTATATAAGCTAAACTTCTTCTGTTGCTAAAAATAAACATACCACTTTAATTTCTTATATCTCTACCAAATCGTTATCGTTTAAATATTTGTTACTTACCTATGTATTTCCATCAACACCCTAAGCGTTATAAATATTAATTAGGAGGTAAATTTGTTTTGAATGGAAATATTTTCGTCGTAAATTTACATTAATATACAGTGTGATCAGCTACAAACCTTTAAATGCCATTAACTGTTAGTCATATCGTCGTGGGCGTTAGTTATTATAGGTCATATTATTATTAGAGCGCGGAAATAAAATCTTGTGCAATCTCTCAAAAAAAGCAAGATTAGGAAGAAAAAATTTGAAATTCAGTAAAATGACAATAAAATATCACACATAGTGAAGTAAATAAAAAACTGTTTACTTACCAACTGCAATATTATATAATATTACACTATAATAACTGTTAATTAAGAAGATAATAATTAAGAAGAAGAAGATAACTAATTTGTATTAATTTACAGGAAAATTGAAACGTCTTATTGAAATGTCAATATTCCTATTTCCAATACTTAGGCTCTTGATGTTATAAATGATGTTATAACTTCTTGATGTTGTTACGTAGAAAAGCCATAACCCGGCAAATGGTTATAAAAAGCATAAGCTTTCGACATCACCTGTCGCTTTTCCCGCTTCATCCGCCACTTGTCATGCCTGTAGTTGGAAGGTACAAGGCAGCTAGCTCATAGGAATTACCCAGTGTCGGAGCTCGCTGGGTCGCTCGAAAGCGTTCGTGGGTTCGTATAAAAATAATTGATCTGCTTTGCGAAAATAACTGTGCCCGGGCGCCAAGCGAAGAAGTAACAGACTTCAGAAATCTCTTAGTCCGTTAAATCAACACTAAAAAGGAAAATGATAAATAAACGAAAAATATTTGAGCGCACACAGTAGCGAAATAGACCCTACTACAGCTCGTGGTAGCTAAGCGGAATGCTTCTTACAAAAAAAGAACAAATTCCAAAAATTTAGTTAAACAATTTAACCAACAAAGATTGCTACCAAGGCTAAAGCAGAGCCTCTGCCCGTTGTAAAGGTGGAATAACTAATACCTGGATGTAGTGGTACGTAGTTATAAAAAAATAAAATGGTAATCTGGTTTATGGTGTTAGGTAACCAGTAGGTGAGTGAACCTTAGCAGATTTATCTGATCCATGATGTTATTGGACCAATAAGCAGACAAACATTACCCGACCAACCCCCCATAAGTAATGTATGATTTAAGGTGTTGTTAAACCAAATAGGATACAAACAATTACTCCAACCAACCTCCCGTGTTAAACGCTTATAAGTTTCAAAGTCATTGCAGTTGACCAACGCCGGTTGATGTTATCTAGTAAAATTCAAATGCACAAATAAAACTCAATTTAGCATAATCATGTAATTTAATTAATAAAAATAATTATTAAAAAGTAAAGCTCAGCATTGGCATTTAAAATTCACATATTCGAATGTGGGACAAGATACAATATCTCATCGAGCAGAAATGCGAAACTTTCGGCGTATCATTCATCTCGGTCAAACATTCAAATAAAAGTGCAAGACAATGAAAACCAATATATTAAAACAATAAAAAAACAATAAGTAGCACAATTTATTAAAATAAACATAAACTCGGCAATCAGCTTGTCGTTGCCTTAACGTGGTGTAAATTAGCAGTGTTTGCAAACCAAAACCCGTACGGAGGCCTGGATGCTATCGCCGAAAACTACTCCCTAAAAACAATCAGCCGGAAGTTCAAGTGGTAATACAAATCCCGCCAAGCGGAACCACTATCGAACTCCAGGGCCGAACAAGCGATAGCGTCGACGACAAAAATCAAACATCCTGTACGTTGGTTTATGACGCTACTTATTTTCAAAAAAGCTCATAAATAAAAATAACACATAAAAAAATGTCAGATGTAAAAATCTTATATTCAGGGTTTGAACGTATGACGTTCAGTTTGGAACTCCAATGCCTATTGCATTCCACCAGCGCCGTTCGATACTAATTATCGAAAATAATGCTATGTTCAAATTCAAACAAATAATTATTAATTTAAAATTCAAAATTGATTAATAATTTTAAAATATAAAGGTTTGAACATATCGCATTTATATTATCGACGCCTTGCGAACGCAAAAGTTCAATCGGCCTGCTATCTCGTCGAACAAAAGTGCTTATCAACTAACAGACGATTACTTTGGCCAAAAAACGTTCACGGCAAAAGTGCGTGGCAAAGCAACCCAAGATGTTGTACAAATAAAAAATAATAAGGCATAAGCAAAAAACAAAAAAAGCAATAAAACATTAAAGTAAAAATTATAAATCGCAAAATGATACGACATACCTGTGGTAGTCTGGCTAGGTCGTCGTAGTAGCAAATGCGGTCAGATTTTTCCCGATGTGGTAGAATGATATTGGTCCGGAAGCGTCAAAAACAGATGCACTTATGCTTCTACACTTAAAGTTAAATTTCACCATTTTAAAAATATCGTAAAATTGCAAAAACCATGCAGAGCAAAAATTTTCACGTCTTGCTCCAACTACAAAATTTTATCGACCCTTTATCTTTTTCAAAAACCGTCTTAACGACCTCTCTGATTTTAATTTTGAAAAATCCTGAACGTCGTTTTGGTTGTCAAACCCACAGGCATAGAAATACATGAATTCTCATTTAAATTCGGTCGTCTTCAAGGTGTTTAAATTAGATCGACCTACGATGGTAATAGAAATGAGAATTGAAAATTAAATTGTTTCGCTGGGCGAAACACAGTAACAATTGGATTGTTACAATGTTATAAAAATGTGCAATGTTCGAGACGAAAGATATATAGGATGGCCGAGTGTTACCTTCGCTTGTTACAGTCAGTTCTAAGTTTAAGTCTAATTTTATAACAACCTAATTTAATAAGATGAAACTTCCACTTCAAATTCCAATGCTTTGTTAGTTAATGATTCTAAACATAAATGAAAACCATGAACATACCTCGGCTTTTGTTTTATTCAACAAGCTCCGTACGGATACACAAAACTTTTGGTGAAATCTGAGAAATTTAAACCGAAACTTCTGCCAAACTGTGTGGTAAAAAAAAAGTTAATCGCATGTGAGACATTCGCTTACGAGTTACGTCTGTATTATAAATCAGTCTTACATCATCAAGTCAATCACTCACTATTTGGATGGGTAATGGGCGGGTACGAGTCATTAGGTTCTAGCATTCAAACCGGTGGAAGTAATAAAATAATAGATACTAATAGTTAATACTGCTGTTAGTTTGTCGTTAATTTGACTAAACTAGTTTTCTTTCATGGCATCATGGCTGCCAATAATTTCGGTCGACTCTTCCAAATAATAAAAACTTGAGAGTTAACTCATCACGGAACAAAACAATAAAAGTTTTAGTAAAGAAATAATTAAGTTGAAAATAACTTTTGTGTCTAATTTCAAATAAAATATCATATTATCAGAAAAAGTTTAAAATAAAACTTGATATTAGTACTATTGTTTTTTATGAAAGTTACTATTAACTTGAAAAAATGTAATCCTAAATTTGCTTGATGTAGTGAATTAATTTATCAACATTAACGAACAGAATGCTTTAGACATCTAAGAACTGGCAAATATTCAGTTAGAACACCAAATAACCAAAAGGAATGCGTTTGCAGCTTTGCATCTTGTGGTCTTATCCTGACAATGCATCCTTGTATTGTTCCACAATTCAAGAAATTTCTCAACAACATTAATTTGAATTAAATCAGTTTCGGAAGTAACTAATCTGAATTAAACTAGATTAATTGGATAAATTTACCATTATTCCAATGTAAAGAAGTTTTTACATCACAATTTGTAATTTATGATTTTAGTTTTAAATTTTGGAGTTGTCACCAAATCCAGAGTCTGATTAATTAAATTTAAAACTACACGGCGCTACTATAAAATTACTGCTAACCAATCAGAAATATGCGAAAGCGCTTTCAATTTTATGTTTCCTCCGACACTAATTTTAGAATTTCAGATTATTTAATGAACAGAAATCAGGAAATTAAACATTGAATTATACATTTGTGCAAGTACGTAGTTCCAAACGTTAGAGTGTCGTAATTACTTTATATTACATACAATGTTAAGCTCAGTGTAAATTGTAAAACAACTTCAGACACCTCTTGTTTGTTAAGCTTCAAAACTGCAAAGTTTCTAAACGAACAACAAAGTCTGGAGCAGCTAAGTTAAACTTACTAATATAGCTAACTTAGGAATATTTATATGTTGATTATAATAAAACAATATGAAAATACACATTACATTGCTTGGTATATGTACTATAAAAAACAATACTTGGTTTTAAATTAAATAATATGTTTGAAAACCATGTTAAAAAAACATATTGGAAAAAAAGGAAAAAATATTATGGCTAACAAATTTTACATTTTTCTTCGTTGTTTAATATTTCGTATTTATAAGTTAATGAAATATCGGACGTTTTTAGTTTCAAAATGTCATGTAGTAAGTTGTAACTTGAAAATAGTTAGAAGCATTAAAACTATGTTTTATATTATGTAGGAGTATTTCACCTGGCAGTCACGTCTTTAGAAATTTAAAATTCGTGATAAAAATAACTAATGGGAACATCAGCGACTCTCCAATTTGTTAAGCTCTAAACGTGTAAATAACTTTCTTTGTATTAAATAGAACATATTTTTCACATTTTATTTTATATTTTATTTCGTTGCTAAACCGGTACTAAGTATCTATCTTATTTTTTTAAACATTTAGTAAATTAAAAATTTATTCAAGCTATTACTAAAAACTGAAAAGGACATAAATAAATTAAAATTTATGGTACTAATTAAACCAGTAGGTATGTTGTGCTCTCACAAAGGATTTATCATGTATGACTTGGAAACTGATAAACAAAGCAATATATTTTGTACACCATAAGTCGTCCAAAATTTAAAACAAATTAAATCCTCTCGTGTAGTTAAAAACATATTGTAACCTTTACAGATGAATAAGTTTCCTATGTGCGGTATTATATAGGACGAAATGTAATACATTGATTCACTTCAATCATGAAAAACTATATTTATATTTTTAGGAATTTTTCTAAACCTTGTGATTTTTTGAAGAAAATTAAAAAACCCGTTCGTTTAAAACTTGGAGCAACAAACAGGAAACTTGGAAAACTAATTGGAAATACTATTGCTTCATCAATGACAAACCTGAATCGAAGTTTCTTTTCAAGTAAAGTTTTGAAATGCGGTTTCCCTTTCTTCAGAAAGAAATGACAGTGAGTAATTCCATTTAGTGTAAAATTTTGGTGATAAATTAAGGGTTGAAAATATTAAAACAATTTAAAATTTATCTGAACTTTAATGACTAAATTTGCAGTTTTATCTAAATTTTGAATTTAATAAAAGTTATAATATGTTATCTATGTCGGATGTATCAAGCCGGAAGTAAGCTCCCTTTAATGTAGGTCACTTCCTCTTTAATCTATTCTTCTCTTCAATAAACGCTATCTTCCCAGTCTACCCTATAATTATTTATCCTAATTGATGCATATATTGATTCGAAGGTTTCCTAAAAAATTTAATTTACCGAAATTTTAAATTGCTTACAGGAACTTAATAGACTCAGCATATTAAAAGTTTGTCGAATTAAATGCCTAAAGCAATTTATCCAAAAAGTTTAAAATTTTATATGATTTAAAATTCTTGTTCATTCTAGTGTGAATTTTGTTCCAACAGAGTTTGTTATTCCTCTAATGTCATCTTTCATTAAGGAACTAATAATGATCAAAACATTCTATTGACATAAATTGTAAAATAAGCACTAACGTTTTAAAATACAATTTTGAGTTTTATTTACCTAAGTAATTCAAAATTAATTGAATTATGGTATGATTTTACTTTTTAAACTTTTAAATTTCCATCGATTTTCTCTTCGACTGTCTTAACGCAGGATAGGATGGAGTTGTTGAATGTCGGAATATTTAATACTATTATGGTTTCTGATTGTTTGTTTTAACATAATCCGTATTAATCATGTTGTAGAAGTTAAGTATGTTAATTAAGTATATCTCATTACATCATACCAAAGTAGAGGGCCCAATTTAGGCATCGTTATGAACAGTTTAGATAGTGAAGTTATGCGGATTACATTGTAAATGTTTATTTGTAATCATTTAATAGATAAATATTGTCTTCTTCTCTAAAGTTTTGCATTTTCTTAGAAAAGGTTGCCTATCAACTTGGTCAAAAAGTTTTGATTACAGACTTGTAATTAACATTTTCGAGCTGTAAAGTAGCTTTACGAGCCAAATTGACTGCCAAGGCTAGCTGAAAAAGTATACCATCAGCTGCTAAAACGAGGAAAAGCAACCAGTTTAGAGCGAAGTGGCTGATCTAAATCATCTGTAATTAATTAAAAATTCTTCTTCATAAGGTCAAAGTAATAACCAATGCAAAACGTTGGGAAATTTTCAAATTTAATTTAATTAAAACACGGCCATAGATTGAAATGACGCAGTATTTTTCTTTAAAACGCGTGAAAAATCTCACAAAATTACTGTTTAAAATTTAAAATTACTAGTTAACGGTCTGTAAATTTAGAAACTCTACATAATCAAACATAAAAATTGAGCGCACAAATATAAGCAATCAAAAATCTTCAAATTTTAATTAAAACCTTTTGCTATCGAATTCATTTAATTCATTCAATTCAGCTAATAACAAGTAGATATGTATGACCATCATTAGCTGCTACAACTTGTCAAAAAAACACAGCGGAATGAACTGTCTTAGACAAGCTTCCAACCAGTTACCGAAGCCAATTTAAAGCCACAGTTGAATAAACTATCTTAGGCCAGCTACCACAGCTGAATAAGCTGCGTTAATCCAGCTTGCAGCTAGTTACCGAAGCCAATTTATAGCCACAGTTGAACCTTCTATATTGCAATCAGTTACCAGCTAGTTACCGCAGCCAAGTTGTCTTTTATAGACCAAAAAGGGCTATTTAGGCTGCTATAACCAGCTGACAGCCAGCTGCAACAGCAAACTTGGCTCCTTCAGCTAAATTTGCAGCTAAAATGTTACTTGTGCAATCAAAGGTCGAAGCCAAGATGACTTACTAGAGAAATATATTTAATGCGGCTGTTTTCTCGAGCTGGATCGTACGACTAGCGGCTACGAATAATAATAGAAAACGGTAACATCTAAAACTAAAACCTTACGATGCAGAATTTTCCTTTATGCCACCAACATTTTTGCTCACTAAATAAAATATCAAAGAAGTTTAAAAATATAACATGAATATTATGTAAACATTTCCATTAATTCAGCAAATATTGTAAATTGACATATCAAATACTTTTGTTGGTCAGGAAAGTGCGGATACGAATCCAATTTAAATTAAATTAAACGTGAATTATAAAACGTTCTACGATTTACAATTTATTATAATTTTTAATGGAAATTAAACCATTTTAATCTTTCGTGTCAACAGTAGTTTTAGCAGACAGCATAATTGAACATTCCATCGTATAGAGTAACAGAGAAGGTGAACTACTGTTCAGTTAACTATGTAATCATCCCGGTAGTAAATATGCAAGAGCTTTAAATGCATTGTTTCGAAAGTTTACAGGGAAGAATGCAGTGGTAGTCAATAGGTTTGTCACGAATCATAAAATTACATTAAATTACTGTTAAACTTTGCAAGAAAACTTTATATGGTTCCGAGTTTGGTTTTTTATTGGCCTAAAGTTTATTTTATTAAAAAAATTCAATAACTTGGGTTGTAAATTTTAGAACTGCAGGATGTGAGCGGTAATACCGGTAATTTTCTTGATTTCTAACCCCGATTTTATATAAAAACGGCGCTTTTAGTATATTGAAATATAAGCATAGAGAGAGATCGCGGGGTCCACACGCCCCAAGGGTAGTAGTTCGCTAAATGAAGTTAAACTACATGGCGCTTTACAAATTGAAAGTTAATCGAAAAATTTTCCAATAAAAACTTTTAAAACCATAATGAACAATTTAAACAGGTATTCAATTTGACAGTTTTAGTTTTTCCTTTCAACAAATTTCAAGTAAAAAAGTCTGCGATATCATTGCTTGCCATTTTCATGAATACCTTTTTTACTGATGATGATTTCCTTAATGGGGTTTACAGGTTATTTATATTTTCAAACCTTGCAGCGTTTATTAATTAATATCGTCCAATAAATGCTTCATTAAACTGTTAATAGGTAATAATAATACATACTACATTAATATGTTAAAATCTGTTTTTCGCCTGTTTCTTAAAAAAGAAGAAAGTGATATATTGCATAACGAAAACGTAGTAAAGCTCAAAAGCTGAAACATAATGAAAGTTTAGACACAAAAAATGGTGAGGCCGACAAAAGAATAAATAAGGAAAAACCAGTAAACATAATTTTCTGAGATAGTGAGGGGTCCAATACACATTCCCACAAACATATTATGCCTATGTATAGTTTCGGAACCACTGTGCTACATCAATGGATAAAATCGGAAATGTAACATTGTGTTTATCCCGATTAAATGGACTCTGGATTAACAATGACCAGTTAATAATTATGTGAGTAACATTTCTAATTAACAAAGCAAAGCGATACAAAATTCAATCAACCAAATCCTGCAGTATGTTAAGGTCGCATACTCTTAAATTAGATGGCAAATATTACAACACTTCGGAGATGAGCCGATGAGCTCTTATTATAACGAAATAGGTAATCCCCATAGGATGTTTGCAAGCTCGTTAAAATTAATTAGGAATTTACTTCAAACGCAAAGATATCAAAATATGTACCAACATACATATTATTAACACAGAGGTCGTTAATCACAACTAAATACATGGATAAGTGTCATCACATTATTTTTTCTATCAAAATGATCACCAATTATTTATAATCCGTGTGCTGTTAATCATTCAAACCGAAAATATTATATTATATTAAATAAGAATTAACATTGCATTAACCTGTTGGTAAAACAATTTTCCGTGTTTTCCTGTTTGATTATTTGGTTATTTTGTTTGCTTTATTACCACGTTTGTACTACAAATCACGTTGATTGCAGTATGAATTTTTGACAAATTTCTCCGAAAGATTTCAATTAGTACGTAATTAAAACGTGGTGGATAATATTTAACTTTGAAATAATAAAAAATGAATTTTTCATTTCTGTGACTTGGGTTTGTTAAAAACAAATTTCAATGACATTAAGAAACTTGCTGTACATTTTAATTAACTTTTAATTAAATAAGTTACATAGGTAAATCTTTAAGATTTAAACAACTTTAATAATTTTCTTGAAAATCGTGTTAAACTCAAAATAAACCACTCAGTTTCCTTATCGAAGTTTGTGACGTCATTTCCCTTCGAACACCTGTTTCTATCTTGCTTTCTACAGGATTCGAAGGGTTCGCTGCAGAGCAGCACTTTGAAATCATTATCTTCATTTTGCTTAGAATGAAATTTTCTGTGCGTATTTTTAGGAGGGCGTCCTAGAAACATCTTAAAAATGTCTATATAAATTGTAATTATACCTTTTAAGGAGTATAGGGCGCCGTGCTCTTCTACGAATTGTATAACTATGCCTCTTGCACCTATTATTAAGATAAAAGATGTACATAAAAGATATAAAAACGAATAAGAACGTCCTGTTATCGTCTTTAGAAAAAGGTGAATTTACATATTTTCATGAGTTTTTGTGTATAATTTTCAATGTGGTGGCATGTGTTGTGAATTGCAGTCGTTTTGTGGTCGATGCCGTTTAATGTTGCGGGTTTTTCAGCAAATATTCACAGGTTTTAGAAATTGCCTCAACGATTTGCTGAAACTCAAACAATTATGATTAATTGGATACGTTATTTTTTATGCGTGTTCAAATTTTTCATAATTGCTTTTGAATCATGCTTTTTAATTGGTTAAAAAGCATCGGATTGGTAGGTCGAATATTCCATCAAACATGTTTATAAAATAAATATACACTTTTTCTTGTATGTTTTTATGAGTTAACGTATGTTTATTAAATTTGTTGCAATAACTTGGTCTGAACAAATATTGATAAATAATTATGTAAATATAGAGCCCTTCTCGAGGTAGCTCCATTTTTAATATTTGATACTATTTTCATATGAAAACGACGCCGAGTTTATAAAAGTACTATTTCATATTCTAAATAATATCTTTGAAGTCTGTTCCTTCAACCGAAATGTTTTTTTAATATTCAACACACAATTTTTTTAATTTATTAATATTTTAATCGGTTCCAGATGAAAAAAACATGTCCGAGTATCCATTAGCTTCAATTAACTTTGATAATTAATACGTCATATGGTGAAACATCAGCACAAACTTAAATTAAAAAACCTATTGAAGCACAGATTCCTACATGTTAGATATTTAACGCTACAGCATTTAAATCCTGAAGATTTTATCTCTTGATTTTTTCTTTTGGAGGATGCGATGTAAGGTTTAAATAATGCAATTTCGAGATAGAAGCAACGTGGCGAATACAATTATTACTTCAGTAACGAATTGCCGATCAGAGATTCTGTATATAGGACGCACAACTTAACACAACCGAGAAGAACATCATTAAAACAAAAGTTAGAAGTTGAAGTTTAAATATTATTTCAAAACAAATCGGAAAAGGCAACACGCCAACTGTATAACGAATGCCAGAGCCGACGTAGTATGTATACCCAACTGAACATATTTCTATTTAGCACAAGTAAAATAAACAATGCCAGTTTTCTTAGAGAGACATCTCATATAATTATTATAAAAGTAATTAATTCTTTTTGGAAAATTGCAATCTCTTTGGAGATTATTAGGTAGCCGAAAAGCGTAAGCATTCTAAAGTCTAGTCACCCTTCTGAACTACTCGGTACCTTTTGGACAATTCTGCCTCTATGTAATTAATAATAATTACACAACTAAACAGAATAATTTGTTTTAGTTCTCATTTAAACTGTTTAACAAACCTTATGTACCTACTACAAACTTTACGCTGGACAATATAGAAACTAAATACCTACACAAAGTTGAAATGGGCTGTTATCGAGATCGGAAAATCCAATAAACCTACTAGAATTTTTTAGGGAGTCTGTAATTGTGCAATGACCTGGTAGGTGTAGTGTCTCTGGTTATTACAGTGGGGCAAGTATGACAAATTACTAAAATGTAATTTAGTTCGGCCTAGTGGGTAAAATAAATCAATCCAAACATTCTAGGCTTATTATTATTATAATTAATAATAATAATAAAGTTTTCTCCATGCCAGTTTACAAAATAAAATTTCATACTACAGATTCACTTCATCATAATTTGCTTGTATTAGAGTTACAGTTTTCGAAGGGTATTGGTTAGTTGTTTTATTTCGATAGCAGATGGTAGAACAAATGGTTAATATTCCTCTAAGCTAATCTGAGTATCATCCTGTTTCGTTATTGCACTATGTTGATTGGAGCCTTGTAATTTTAGCCTTTGTGTTATATAAATAAGCTTCTCTCCTATGTGCGTCGTGTGTGTATGAAGTTTTATCACGCACATAGGGGGAACCTACAGTTTAACTTCTTTTTATAATAGGTATAGAAATTACATAGGAAGCAATTTTGAAGTAATGTGGAGTAATTTAATAGAAAAGTTACCAAAAAAGTTATCTCAATGCTAAATAGATTGCATTTGCATTATTTAAATTTTGTGAATGTATATTATTTACATTTATGTGTTATTACAAATATTAAAATTACATTTACACACAATTGTTAAAAAAAATTAAAATATATTATTTTTGACAGGAGAAATATCTATGAAAAAGTTTTTAAATTTGTTAGAGAAGTAAGTAGTAGATCACATAATATGTACATCAGTGGTTCTTAACCTTCTCTCTCATCCCCAGATTACGGGTACCGCAGGAAAATTATATAAATTTAACAAATGAGGATTTTAGCCACACATAATGTACGTTTTCGCTTATAACTCTCTGAATATCATTTTTACGGAAAATTTAAACTAGACCAATATTAAATAGCATAAAATTCTCTACAAAATAGTTTCTTTAAAAAATTTGTATACATCCAGAAATAAAAATCGCGACACGAGAAATGCGTTTTATAGAAAATTAGTTAAATTGGCAGATAGTTTTTGAATAATTCTTATTCTGAATAAAATTTTCTAACATAACATTGTCTGAAAACTGAATTCTACAAAGTTCATTTTGTGGAGAATATCGTGCTCTTCAATTTTGGTCTAATGATAATTAGAAAAAATGAAGCAAAAAAAGCGCGTTCTAGGCGAAAAACCATATTGAAGAAACAAAAATTTCCAATAGAGGAGAAACCGAGAGGGAATTTGGGGGGGGATAATTCGGATACTCAAATACACATGTATGTAGGTCGAATTTTAACTTGCTTCATCTCTTGTAAGCTAAAACAGTAAGTTACCTGGGCTATAAGCATTGAACTGGATTAAAAATTAAAAGTTAATGATTATATTATTATGTAATAAAATAAAATATAAAGTAGGTAATAAATTTTAATAATTCGTAATTTCTCAGAACACTAACGTATTGAGCGCATTATACTACATTGAAATGTGAAGAATAGAAAAATGGATCACTAGATTTTTAAAAGTCCGAAAACTCGATAGTTTCAGGAAAACTCGTGGTTTCAGGATCCACGAGTTTTATAAGGATTATAAAATTGATAAATAATAAATATAAAAATTTTACAAAAGGATCAGAATAAAGTGTGGATAATAAATTAAAAATATGAATAACATAACTGAAACTGAAAACTTATTGAAATCTGCGGAAAAAAATGTGAAAACTTTTTAACTGTCAGTTCAAATGTAAAATTCTTTAGTTAAAATTGAATAATTAATAAAATCTAGAGTAAACGAAAAATTATGAACTTAAAAAAGGGGGGAGGGAGGCAAATTGCATTAAATAATTTATGGAAAAAACAGGATAGCTTATGCGATCGATGTTTCGGTTTCATTACATTCAGGTAAGCTTAATCAAAGAATAAGCGATAATTTATATTAAAAATTAGAATGAATTTTGTTACAGAAAATGAAACTTCAGGAAATTAGTGAAAAAGGCGAATTGAAGTGAAAATTCGAGATGAGAACGGAAAAATACTTGCAAGTAGCAGTAAATTGAAAACAACACAAATAATTAATAAAAGAGGGAAAATTCAAAGAAATATAGTCATAGAGAAAATTAATATAAAATACAAAACCGGAGTAAATCTTTTAAAATAACGAAGAAAAATCAGATACACCTTACTTAAATTTAATCAAACAAGAATAAGCAAATAAATGTCGATACGAATATATCTCAATAGTATTCAAAAAGAAACTTTTTCTTCTTCTTCTTTAACACATTTTATTTTCGTACGCTTGCTACCACACCCTTGATCAGTCCATCTTTTTCTAGATCTGCTATACTTAGTATATTAAGTTTTCCTATTTGTCGGAATTGTAAGTTATAAAGAAATTTTAAAAAAAAATTGATATTTAAATATTTATTTTAATTTTTGAAAATATTTTGTTGTTATTTAAGGTGTCTAATTAACCACTCTGATCACTTGAGAAATAGATTTATTTTAAATAATTAATAAACCCGCAAGTATCGAATGAAATTTTTTTTGTTTTTGAACTGCATGGTAGCTCATGTTTTGAAAAATAGCTTATATAAAACAACAGTAAATTATAAGAGGCAAAATTATATACGCCGCACAGTGGGGTATTTGGCCTCAAAAGGTAGCATTAAATCAAATACTATTCCAACGGATTTCTAAGTAGGATATTTATTTTCAGGGCTCTTAGTAGTATCTAAAAATACTTTGCATAATTCTGGTACATTTATTTATTAAGAAAATGAATTTATTTGAAAAACTTTGAAAAATTAACATCAGCAAAAAACACAGAAATAGTTTTTGGAAGATATGTGTAAATATACACTTATCCGAAAATACAGGTTGTGATATCACAATACAACAAATATTTAATGGATACGAATTAAAAAATTCAGAAGAGAAGTAGTTAATAATTTTTATATTTATTTTTCAAGTAATAGCGTTAAAAGTAAAAATAAAGCAAACATTTTAAATAACGTCTTGGTCATCTTCGTCATCATCCAACGATCGCATCGTCACTCTCGGAAATCTGTTTATGATCATCAATGACTTGGTCAGTAGGGAGTTTTAATAAATATAATAGCTGCTGAGATAAGTATCAAAAGTTTTTTTTGGGTAATTCTCTTTTGTTTGTTATAACAGGGTCAGAGGTTAAAAGAAATCTCTTTAGAACGTCTCTGTTTGAACTTTCGCGGCTACATTTTCACGAGTTATGTTCACGATATCTCTTGAAATCTTTATTGCAAGCTTCCTGTGCTTCTTCGCTTAACTGACCTATAGGCAGCAACGCAAATTTAACTATTTCTGGGCCAAGAATTAAATATTTGTGCATGGTAGGTGGCATACAGTACCATGGGTATTTATCAACAAAGTACCGGGCAGTGCTGTGGCAGTGTTCCCGAAATCTTTCAACATTTATTTCGTGACCAGAAGCCACAACTATTAATATCACTTGCATTTTTCTAATAAGTTCTACATCAATTGCAGTTACTTCAGCAGAGAGTTCAGGATTTTCAAAAAAGCGCCTTGCCGTGTTTCCATCATTAGAATTGCCAAAACCAGGTTTAGGTTTATCGATAATTAAACCACAGTGTTCTTTAAATTCTTTTTGAATCCGAGTCTTGGTTTCGGCTACTATATCTTTATCACTACCGCGAGCTTGCCATTTTTTGATAGGTAACTTATATGCCATATGGAGTAAACATTCAAAAAAACGAATCCAATCATGTAAAATTGAGAAATAATTTGATAAAAACTATATACAGGGTGACTTAGAAATTTTTGAGTTCTCCAAGTAAAACGCGAATTAAAAAGAATCTCGCAAAGATTCGCAGCCAAAAAATTTATTTTAAAGTCTCAAGTATCAGTATTATCCGTAAAAAAAAAATTGTAACTTTATCGACCTTCATTCGTATTCAAATCTTCTTTTTTTTCTGATAATCTTTTACAAAAATTAATACCATGCATTATATGATTGTAACCATATTTATTTAAAGATCAATTATTACAGACTTTATCTAATATATTTGAACTTCTTGTTTCCATAAGTAAAAGTTACAATTTATAACGATTTCTAGCAAAAATAATCTTTGAAAAGAATGTGTTAACCACCCCCCCCTCAGCAAATTCTTAGCATCTTTTGACGATGTAGTGGAAAGTTGGAACGAGTAATGTTCCTATAAATTCACATAATGGTGCCCAAGATAGTGTAGTTTACGAAAATCATAATAGGGAATATGCATGTAGCATTTGATTTTTGTATTTTATGCCACCTTTTGAGGCCAAATACTCCACTGTGCGCCGAGCCAAAAAAAATTATTTTAATATTATATTGTCCATAAAATAGCACAGTTTACAACGGCGAAACTGAACAGCTATTCTTGAAAACTTCTGTAGTGGTCAGACCTGTTAAGCATTTCTTCAAAAACTTTTTAAGTTAGATTTAAGATTACTAATAAGCATGAATTATTGCTATATCGGAATATCAAACACCGCTTTTAATTTATTACATCCCCTGAAATGAATCCATATTTTTTGTTTTAAACTCTTCAAAGAAATATTTTTAGGCCAGCTCTGTCGCAAAGGGTAAATAAAAAATATCTTTTAAAGTGTCCTTTGAATAAAATTTCTTCGTATGTATATGAAACTTATATTATGTATTTTAGCATTTAGACAAGTTTCATATAAGCAATGGTGAACATGAATGACTCAAATCTTTGATTTACAAAACCGAGTTAAATCCACCCCTGTTCAAATTAATTTAATTTGAATAAAATTTCGGTAATTAAATTAGTTGGTACAAAGCTCTACTAAGGCTTACGAATTTTGGTACATTGTAAAGGAGTTGTTTAGGGATGATCCTAAATATCTTTTTTAAAAATGCATTCATTTAGCTATTCAAAAGCTACGAGAAGTTCATTTCCAGTAACGTCGTTTCCAGTAGTCGATAAAAATCCAGCCACTTGTCATCAGCTTCCTTGCCAGGACACACTTCATGATGATCGCTGTTTATAGAAAAGTTCATTATGTTCTCTTCACAAATATCAAAACAATTTTAGGATCTTTTAAAGTATTTTTTTGGTACTATTCGATATGAGCAGAAGAATGATCGACAATAACATTTATCAGCATGAAAAGTGCTGCTACTTTACCGATTTAACAGTTTTGTAAATTTAAGGATTTAATAAAATAATCGTCGATTAGTAAGTTAGCAAAGGTGATTTAGGAATTATTTCCATATTTTGATAAATTTAATCTTTTCAATATCTTATTCACGCTAATATGAGTAACAATAAAATTTTCTTCCCTTATTTTATTAGCTATAAATTGCCAATTCCTTATACACGTTTATACCCTTCTATAAGATACCCTTTCAACTTTATTTTTAATTGTTATTAATCAAATTTTTACTTTAAATAATAATTTTGCATTTATTATTATAATCATACCGATGAAGAAAATAATGATCATATATTATATTAATTAAAGTGTTATACTCCTTTAATTTTATGATTGCTTTGTAATCAGGCAAAATTAAAGTTAACGCATGTTGCTCGGTGTTCGCTCAGAAATTTCAAATATCCATAACTTTGTAAAATATTAAATTAAAATCATGACTATATAAGCTCATTGAAGCTCAAACGAAGCGCTACCGATTGACATCAATTGCACACATAAATTCAAAATGGGAAGGAAAATAGAAAAACATTTCCTTAGCCACCCCTGAGGATTTCGCGAATAACTGCGCGACCTCTGAGGTTCAAACGAAAATAATGGAAGCTCATTCAGGCTGCTCAAACGATGCTCTAATGTTTGACATCAATTTCACTAAAAAATTCTACTCCGGAGGGGGTCATCATGTCTACAGCCCCCTAAAAGAAAAGTAAGAATTACTCCGTGACCTTTGAGGCTCCAAAGAAAGTAATGGATGCTCATTGATCATTGATTGGGGGGGGGGGGTTACTGACATGCACTTCATTCCAAGATTTTCGGAGACATTCTCTCTTATTTTTCCCTTGTGGTTTCTAAATATTCAAACCATTTAGGGCCTCTTATTACATCTTCTTGTGCCAGTATGTTCCTGATTCTCTCATTTCTTACTCTTTGTGTTCTCGATATCCTGAAACTTTGTCGTAAGTGGTCCATTTCCACCGCCCTAAATCTGCGTTTATCGTGTTATTTCATTATTCATACTTCACTTAAGTAGGTAAGAACGGTCTCTACCATAGTTTTACCAATAATTGTCTTTTTATTGCATTTAGAGATATTCTTATCCCACGAAACCGAATTAAAGGATCCCAGTACTTTTCGTGCTTTCAGGATTCTTTATCCCAGTTATTTTCTATCTATACCGTCTTTATCTACCATCGCTCCCAAATATCAAAATTCATTCACTCGTCAGATCTGCATGTCATAATTCACCAGGACCTCAAATTTAGCGCCAAGATATTCTGTTTTTCCAAGCTGACCTCCAATCCCCATTTTCTATATTATTCTGTTCATAATCTTTTCTGTCATAAGAATCATATGCCTGATTTTAATTTTACCTGCTTTGTCTACAAAGCTTAGGGTATTTATTATATTTGTATTGTGTATATTGGTATCCCCATCCCTTCAAAGGTTTGTTTATTATAAACAAGTAGACCAATTAGATCTTTGCTACAATTTAAAATAATGTAAGTGAATTTAAAAAAAAATTAATTATTACAAATAATAATCCCGAGTTATAAAATCAAATTATAAATTACAGTTAGAATAATTTTTCATGGACTCGGAACTTATTTAAACTATCTTTAATAATTGCGAAATGTGCGAATATTACAAAATTTACAGTTATTACTTGCACGTAGGAAACCAAATAAAAACCAGTGAAAATGAAATTTGTTTTATTTTATTTTTTGATGTAATAAATTTTGTAAAATAATTTTGTTCATTAAATCAGTATAACTTTTAATTTTGTTTTTTAAATTCGTACATAACAAACTGTCCCATTCTTAATCCAAACAAAACCACTTCCTCTTTTTTGTTATGCCGTAGAAAGTTTTAATTGCAACGCTTCTTCCTGTAATTTATTTTGCAATTTTAACCATTAGTTTCAGGTGAATTTATTTGCTCGCGTTGTAAGGTACCATTTATTGCTATTCTCATTAGAATTTTTACTTCTTTTTGGTTCTCGAGATAAACTTTCTCGGCTTATAAAAGTCGTTCCGCTTTTAAGAGTTTCTAAAAGCGGAAATAAAAATATCAAAAATATATAAGTAATGTAAACAAAATATTGTGGGTTATGCGAAATATATTTTATGTAAATACAAACTTAGAAACGATAAACTGCATCGAAACCAATAGGCTGTATACCCACCTACTATACACCTACATACACCTGCCGAGTTCCAACACAGTCTGACATTTTCCAGTTGTCATGGTTACCGAAGGAAACCCAAAAGGGTCAGGAAAGTTGTTCTTTAAATTCTTACATTTCCCCATTTTTCATTTTATTAGAATTTTTAGAATATTCGTCGTCATTGTTGCAGTTCCCTTGGATTGTGTGGATATTTTTATGATGTCAAATTTTGTTAAAACTTTCTCTCCTTCGAAGAACAGATTCGTCCAGATTCACTTAACTTTTAAACAAGCCAACAAGAAAATTTGTTATAACAAAGATATATAATGTTTTGAACTTGCGTAGCTTAAGAATTATCGTCACGAAAAACATTTATGTGACAGCTATTGATATTTATAGTAGCTACTACTTTTAGTTTTCTAAATTGTTACAGGCAATTTGAGAAATTATTATTTATTTTCTGATAGAATGCATAAAAAATTTTGTTAAGGTTAATAGTTGTTTATTGCGCTTTCCGATTTTCAAAATGTTTTTCCGTGCATTACAATTTTGTTTTAGTATTTGGGCTTTAATTCCTTTCGTCGATATGTCTTTTGAAAGGATGCAATTGAGTCGAATTCCTGCTGACCTTTTTTAAATTAAAAGTATCGATTTTTAGCTTTCCAACGAAAAAAGTTAACTTTAGGCAACTTTTGAGAATATAATTTGTTGAGTAAGCGTACTTTTTTATTCGGTCTCATTTGAATAACAACAATAAACCACCATGCTTACAAATTAAATTAACGCTTGATTTTTTTTAAATTTTGGTGGCAAGTTGTGAAAATCAGACTTTTTACAAGAAGCACATGTTTTAGACGAAAAACATTGTAATCTCACATTTTTATTCTTTAGATGTGAATTAAGTCCCGGTGGTGTCGTTTCCATCGCTGAACAATTTATATCATTTTAAATGATATTAAGGAACGCTGGTTATATTGCAGAACAATTTCAAAAAAAACCAATAAATATTTCTTATGGGATTGCTTTGATTTGATTCCTTATAAAGATAATATATTTATGAATTTTTATATTTTATTGGCATTACATTTTATTGGCAGGAATTATTTTTAAGTAACTCGTTTAATGGATTTTTTTACTAAATTTATTAAATTGCCCATAACTTTTCTATTAAAAGACATAGAAAAGTGAAACTTTCGTTCTACGTCATTAACTCGTATTTCTCAAAAATAAATACGAAAACGTAAATTATTGTTGCCTAATTTTTTTCCTTCTCATTTACTTACCCTCGCAGCACAACGATATGATTAAAAGCGGACAGAAATTTTCCGACCCTTATCTAATCAACATCTGCTTTGACCCATATATCCGGGCTTTATTTCCTAATCAGAAAAGGAAATCTTAAAATTTAGGAAGTTTTTATGATTATTTAAGTGGAAATAAAACGTAGCGTTTAATATGAGATAAATGACTTTATTTAAGACAAGCTATTAAAAATACGTCACAGTAAAGAAAAATAGTAGAGATAAAAAGTGTTTTCAGAAAAAAAAATAAAACTCGATTCATAAATACAGAACAAGTAAATGACAACAAAGTAAAAAAGAAGAATTGCTGATGTATAAACGCGATAAAAGAGCAAGCAACAAAAGTCGTTATTACGGTATGCAAATTGAATGCCCCAATTACTGAAATGACTGAGTTAGTTTTATTGCTCAAGGAAAGATCACATGAAGGTTATGAATAAAAGAATCAAATCTCGTGTAGTCTTCAGTATAAAGTAGCATTCTTAAACAGTTTTTGATGAAAAAGAGCACCAAACAAGCAATAATAAAGCTTGAATTAATTTTTAAACAGGTCTCTCATAAAAAATTTAATTTATTGTAAATTTTGTCGATACAAATTTAATGGCACTCCTACAAAGATTCAAGAGATTTTTACTTAACTAAATACATACAATTCAATTCGTTTGAAATCTTCTGAAAATTTTCCAGTTATACAATATTAATTTTACCGTATGCATATTACATCCCCTAAAGTTTTAGTTTTCCATTATTACGCAAAGAAGCTTTTCAAAATAAGCGCGAATAATTGGAAATCTACAAACTTATTAAATCCTATTTTAATCTTTGTGACTTTATATTGGGAGATTTGAATTAAAAAGTTATAATTATGTTGTTGGTTGGTTTGAAAAGTTAAAAGAGGCAATTTAAAAAAAAAATTTTATTCATAAAAGTGGATTTCTTATTGACAACTCAGTTTTAAACAAACAATATTTAATTGCATCTTCGTTTCAACGATTTTGATTCAATCACCCTGAGGTGCTTCATATAAACTCCAACTTTAAACATGGGCCAATTCAACTATTTTAATCATAAAAAGCCAAACGCGGTAGAGATTGCTCTAAATAAAAGCGGTTAAAGTTTTTAATATAATCACAAGAGTTCTATTATAATGTATAGATATAATGTATACGTATACTATAGTATACTTCCGAACGTGGAAGTAAATAATAAATTTTAGAACTTGCAATTAATTATCAAGCATCTTTGATAAAGTAAATAATTTTATTGATTAGAGTTGCCCCAAAATATGAAATTGATATATAAATTTTAATTTTAACCACAACTTTATAATTAAAACTTTGGAGCAATAATTTCATTTAGCAGTCACCCAAATGCAACGATAACTGTTAAAATTAGTAATATGTATGATCATAAATGATATGGTTGAATGTAATGACGCCATTTGTCTTAAGTTCTGGCTAGCACGTTACGTGCTTTTCTATCTAAAATTGCCGAAGCTTCTCGCTACTTTATCATAAAGACGTCTCAAAGTAATTTATTTGGCGAATACTGTAAAATATTGCTGTGAAATCATTTCTTGTGCATCACTGGAGACAGTACGTGCTTTTAAAGCTTTATGGTAATAAATATTACTTTTATGGCGATTTTATTACTCATTTATCTATTAACACTTGTGAAGTGATACTTGGAGTTATAAAACGAAGACGATTTTCGTGAAAAACTGCCACAATTTAGGTGTTACAATGCTTTTAATCTTTTATAGTAACTGTTTTGATTCAAGGAAAACCAATTATTACCTCACGACTTACAAATAATATGTCGTCCGAAAATTTGGTGTTAGAAAATTGCAGGAAACTTGCCAAACAGTTTCCTGTCTACAAAAGCGAGCTATTGATAACTATAAGATTGATTGACGTGTAGTATTTAGTATGTCAACTGGTTGCTATCAATGTTTTTCTGTTTACAGTTAATAATGATTTATTAACACTGCTAACAGTTTTTATTTTTGCGAGATATCGACAAGCATTTTTATGGTTTTGTAAAAATGTTATATGTGAAAGAAAAATATACTTAATTCTAAAAATTAACTTTTATAATAATTTATAGTAATACTCGTATCATAACAAAATAATATATCAAAGAAGTAACTTCCAATAATTAAGCATCACGGTTTTTATCCCACACTTCAAAAACAAATGGAAATTAAGCCTGCAGAATGTAATACATTTTCAGATGTAAGGACGCATTAGTTTAATTAAAATTTCGTAGTTACATATATATTTTTAGTTTAATTAGAAAAATTATTATTACATAATGTCATGTTTAATATGTTTTACGAAATTAGTTTGACTGAAGCACGATGATAATGATGATGTTGGATATAGAACATAGATAACATTTTAAATTAAGGAAATTACCATACTTTTAACTTAGTAAACGTTCTGTTTCAACATTTTTAGTGGAACGTAAATAAAATAAAAAGGCGAAACTAACATTGCAAACCTTATAAATTCCAAGTTCAACATTGTTAAAATGATATTATTATGCAAACCGTATGCCTACCTAACACCGAAGGATATGAGAGTAGCATGGGAGTTGTAGACGAGCAAATGAGGGGTACGAGGAAACCGCGAATTGCATACCTTGCGGGGTGTTGTTACACGTATCATCTAATCATATTGCCCATTATACATTCAAGGTGGAAAACAGGAAGTATCAAGAGTTTTCAGATGCAAAATTAACTAAGCATTAAATTAAACTAACAAACCACAAGGGAAACCATTTTAGAGTTAAATTTTCACACCTAAATCTATTTAAATATTTCTACTTCACATTTTACTTTATAAAACTGCTAAAATTGATTACGCAACGTTTAAATTAAAATACCCCTAATTAAATGGACTTTACTAATTAATTTATAAAAATTTCTGATAAATAGATGGCATAATGATAAAGATTATTATTTATATTTTATTACTTATGCATAGATTAATTTATTATTGTAGTTGAAAAATAGGTCATTGCAATTTGGAAAGTAGATACTTTTCTAATATGGCATTTATTCCAAAGAACAGGAAAGAAAAAACAAAAGACTGCCAAGAAAAACCATAAAGCTACGTTAAGGATGTGAAGGTGTTCCTCAATTATAATTATTCTATGTTATATAATTACAAGTAATTACAATAAAATTTTAGATTTAAGTTCCTTAAATTATAGTAGTACTTTAAATTAATGAAAGAATTAATAATAGAATAAAATATGAAAATCAAACAAAGAAAAATTTTATTTGTTTGAAAACGCTCTTAACAATTATAATTAAATGTCATATTTAAAGTTCAAGAAGGTCTCTTTCATTACTACTGTAGGTAATAAATTTCTAAATAAAATTATTTGTCAATAGTATTACAAGATGAAAGAATTAAATATTACTACATTCTGAGCACTATAAGATAATTAAATAAAGCACAATAAAATTCTATTTATTTGAAAAGGTCTTATCTTAAAACCCAAATTTTTAGGTTCCAAAAAGTCTGTCTTATTATCTGCTATAATTTAATTTTAAAGGAAAAACTTTTACATTCGTGCTGCATATAAATGCATTAATAATACGTCTATACTCCACTGCAGATCTATAATTCCTGTCAATGTCGAAAGTTTAGGGAAAATATTAGCAAATCAGAGTTAAGTCATTTCTGACATTTAGATGATAATATTATCATCTTCATCTAATCAATATTAAATGATGACATGTTTAAAAAGTTCATAATATTTTTTTCATTTTTAAATTCTCATTAGTCCTCCGGATAAAAATGATAATTACATTATTCGTTTAAGATTGTTACGGCCAAATAACAAGAAATCGCATTTATTATGAAACGGCTTGAGCGATTCTGATAAAATTTTAAACTTAGTTTTCAAAGAGTCATTTTTAAAATTCACTACAATAAATTTTTAAAGAATAAACTTTTACAATAGTGCTTTAGTTGAAACTGAAAAAGCTATATCGATGAATTTTAGTAGATAGTGCTATAATTTTTTAATGAAAATTCTTTTGTAAAATTACTATAGATAAAAGTGTTAACCATATTGATTTTTTAAACAAAGAATTATTGAACTTAATGATGTAAGCTTGAGCGAATATGATCAAATTTTATATTTAGATTTTAAAACGTCTGTCTTATAATTTATTTCAATCAACTTTTAAAGAAAAAACTTTTACAGTAGTCCTCCGGATGAAAATGTTAATTATATAACTCATTTAAGAATGTGACGGCCAAACAACCAGCAATTCCATTTATTATAAAACGGCTTGAGCGATTTTGATAAAATTTTATATTCAATTTCCAAAGAGTCCTTTTCATAATTTACTTCAATAAATTTTTAAAGAACAAACTTTTACAATAGTAAGTTAGTTTAAATTGCATTGGTGAGGTTTGTGCATAAACAAAAATTACAATTGCTTTGATTTTAAAATTAATTAGTGTTGAAAAAAATAATCTGCAATAGTGCAAAAGTGTTAATTATATTGCTCACAAAGAAATTACTATATTTATCTGAAAATTCCTTAATAGATTTTGATAAAATTTTATATTAAAGTTTAAGAGTCTTTTTTATAATCTACCATAAAAAAAATTTTAAAGAAAAACTTTTACAATAGTAATATCGATAAAAGTGTTAACGATATTGCTATAGTATAAATATTGTGTATGATCCAATAAAACTAACAACTTTATTTATTTGTAAACGACCATAATGATTATTATCAAATTTTATATTTAAGTACTAATCATTGGCCTTATGACACACTGAATTCGTTTTAAAGTAAATATACATTAGTACTACCCGAGCATTATTACGATAGTAATAAAACTGTAAATAAAGTATTTAAGTAGGCAAAAAGGGGACACTTTCGAACAGTTTAGGAATTGGCTGGTACGACATGCAGGGAAAATAATTTCGATTGAAATTCGATGGGATTATTTGAATTTGATGGCCTTTTGAAGAAGATTAATTATAATCAAATAATTATATTTCCTCGTTGTTGGCTCTCATCATGTGCCCTCACCATCTGATTCTTTGGGCATTATTGTAGTTCACAATCTCATCCCCGTCCATTTATTCGTTTGAAACCCAATAGTTTTCTCAGTACCTTCCTGTTGAACACGCTGAATTCTTCTTTTTCTTCTCTTCTTATTATGTAAATAACCTCAGCTTTGAAGGCAAGTACTGATCTTATCAGTGCCGTCTATATCTTTATTTTAGTTCTTCATTATTTGTTCATATTTTAATATGTATCTAGTATTTACGCAATTTAGCATTACCCGCCTGTATTTATGCTGTTACCTACTTGTTTCTGTTGTTTCTACAATTAACCTGCACACCAAGATAGTAGAATTGTTTGCATGTTGAAATGCAGCATCATCTGTCATAAAGTAATTTCTGGTGTTATTTTTGTCTCTTGTAAGTTTTATGTATTTCGTTTCTCTTGGCTCATGTTTAGACCCATTCCAATTACCTCTCTCGTTCCACTATTGACCTTGAAGCTATCTGTTTTTCCTTCAGACGTTGTTACTGTGGCTCTTGATTCTTTTAGGGTCATCCAGATCATTCTTATCAATTCTTTGGTATGGTACATTCTTTCATAATATTGATCAGCAAGCGAGACGTGGACACTCACTGAAAAAACCGAGAACAGAATTCAACATGATCAAATAAGGTTTTTGAGATCCATCTTAGGACTCACACGTCTGGATAGAGTCAGAAACACTCTGTAAACATCTTTGAATTGGACGAAAAAATAGCTTAATACCGGGGCGAATGGAAAAGCCACACAATAAGAATGACAAGCGACCGATTCCCAAAATAGTTGTACCTCTACAAATCAGTCGGAAGACGAAATGTAGAAAGAACCAAGAAAGAGATGGAAGGACCAGAGATGACGTAAAATTCAAAATTCAAAATTTTGAATTAAATTTTCTTGAGTTACACCGAACTATTTTGTATACAATAAAATTTAATGAATTGCTTGAATTTAATCGGAATTGAATTATACAATAGTTTCTGGTCTAATAGCCGTTGCTGCTTTCAACAATTTTTATTTAATAACTGGCCCTTCGCTTGGGGCGAAGGAAACTGCAAACTATTAGCACTATAGATATTGTTTTCTTCTGTTTATATTCAGTACATAATTTAGGGCAAAATGGTTGAAACCGTCCGCTATGGACCCCCTACCTATGACTACTAATCGAATAACAAATTGAATTTATTAGGAAACAGCTATGAAATAGACAAAAAGATCATTATTATTTGATAATATGCGATTTGAAAACTGCTGTAAGGAAATTATAATTTTCATAACATTTTCGTACATGATTTTATTAGTTATAAGCCACGATTACTCGCGTCCTTAGTGATTAGATGGAATTAACGACATGCTTAATAAAATGCAAACGTAAACATAAACTTAAATTTATTAAATATCTCAAACATCGTTTAAATGAAAAGCAGCGTTGATTAATCGTTTCGGTATTAATTTCCTTCTCTTTGAAAACTAACTAGATGACATAAACATTTCACAGTACACGAAACGTTGATTTCTCGTGTTGCATGAAACCTATCGGCAGTTGAAAATTAACTCATCTGTTTACAAAGGAATGAATTAGTTTTTGTTGGGAAAGTGAGACTTACTTCCCAGTGATATTGTATCGTTAATTTTTTATTAATGCGCGAAAAATGTTAAGAGGTTTACATTTTCAATTTATTAAATATATAAAAGGGAATATTTTACTTAACCGATAGAGATGAATTTTAGCGTGAATTTCAGCTCGATGTTAAGTATACAGAAAAGCATTAACGACAATAAGAATCGCATTGTGAGTAAAAAGATGTCAGAGAAAATCGCGGCGTATTTTGGAGACTGGATTATCTTCAGTATTTTACGACGGCGTATTATCTTAATCGATATTTGAAATGTTTATATTATACGATACATCGAATTTTATAAAAATGTACTAAACATATGGTAAATTAAATTTTTTTCTATAAAGTTAATTATGTAGCTCTATTTGTAATATTAGTTTGCTATATACTACATCATCTTGTTAGTTAACTATCCAACCTTATAATAATATCCTAACTATTGCTGATCTCAAACTGCCATTATGGAAAACATTAACCGCCGCGGTTTAATGGTTAACTGAAATTTAACTTTACTTACTGAATAAAATTATCGACGTTATCATGAAGACCACCAGCGGATGTCTTATCCTTATTAAAGCAAGTTTACACTACCGAGATCATCAAAATGGTTCACATAGTACATGCATAAAGAAGAATAACACGAAAAGTAAGAACATTTAGTTTTGCATTTAGTTTTAATTTTATTTTAATTATGCTGTTAGATATAAATTTTAAAAAAGCACAGTTGTATTGTCTAGCGAAATATTGCTCAATTTTGCCACAGATTCTCTAAAGAAGCTAGGAACAAAATTGTTTTACCATAATAATTCTATACATATAATATTGCCTCATAATTTGTTGAGAATATTGAAACGTTATTTTAACTTAATATGTTAATTTATTATTCGAAAAAATAATTTTTAAATATGAAAATTCTTCGTAACTATAAAATTATAATAAAATATAAAATTATAATAAAATATAAAATTATAATAAAATTCTTTGGTTTTTTAATTATTGCGGTTGTT
Organism: Podabrus alpinus; assembly: GCA_932274525.1. Taxonomy (NCBI): domain Eukaryota; kingdom Metazoa; phylum Arthropoda; class Insecta; order Coleoptera; family Cantharidae; genus Podabrus; species Podabrus alpinus. The sequence continues at coordinate 7,288,821 of OW026451.1, forward strand.
TGACAAGCCCCAATAAGGGCGAAACGACGTTGTCACAATCTAACTATATTTAAATAATTATTGCATGTAAGTTACATTTTATTAAATTGGTTATTAAATAAATAAATATAAAATTTACATAATAATTTTAATATCTAAATTTTTATCCTGGTAAATAGTTACAACACATCTTTGAACTTTTTGTAAAGAAAATAATGTAATCGTAAAATAAATTATGCAACATTTTTATTTTCATTCTCGGTTAAATTATTATTTGGCGGTCATATGTATGTATAGTATATTTCACTTTAAATGGAATTAAAAAAAGTCATAGCATCAAATTACGTTGATATAAAAACGTACAAACTATGCGACGAAATATAATATAGAGATAAGATAACGTATATAACAAGATAACGAATGCATTGCTAAAGGCACGTATTCAGGAAATTGTAAAACTTTTAAATTGAAAGAATAAAATACAAGAACTCAAAATAAAATAGTATAGCACAAAGTGTACCTAACTCCTACACTGTATAGCAATTACTGTGCACCTGTCTTATCGCAATAATTTGCATAGTTTTACCACGTTTTACAATGGTTGTACGTTCTTATATGAAAGTGATATGATTCTATGACTTTTTTTAATTCCAATTAAAGTGAAATATACTATACCTACATATTTTTTGTTTCTAGATTAATGAAATTTTATTATAAACCACGTGAAATTTATTATTAAAGTTAACAACTCGATTAATTAAATTATCCATTAGAACAAATTTTGCTATTTAATTATTTTGTAGAATTAAATTTAAACAATGTTAAATTTTACTAAATAAATATTCTGAAATGGGTTTAAATTATCCTGCAAAAATTAATAATTATTCATGTATAATAATCGTAACGTGTAATGTTCTATTTTTTTATCCGGTAACATATAAACATCTTTTACAGATCTACACAACTGGGCCAAAATTGATGCATATCATGGGTTGAATTTTATGTAGGCGTCATGCGTCGTAAGGACTTTAGAGTACATCGCGTTTTGGTTAATAGTTTAATTTCAATGTTTGCTTTGTATTGATTTAATTATAAAAGCTGTTTTAATATATCAAATATGCGTGCAATGAAAATGAGCCAGTAACTGATTTATGAAACGAACTGTTGGCTAAGAGATGCAAATATTATCAATCGATTACTTTTATCAACTACAAAAGTTATGATTATAACTTATTACTAGTAGTACTTATTATGAAAAATGTCAATAAATAATACAGATGGAAAAAAATACAATCTTGCATGGAAAAACTTTTTATCTCCACCCATTAACAAAATGATAGCAATAAAACAATAGATATACTTTTAAATATATGTATATTTATTGCTTACATAAAATTTTCCATTTCATTATTTTAAATTCAAGAAATGTTGGAAAATGTTCAATGAATTAATAATGTACAATAATTATGACATAGCATTAATTCGAGTTGCTATATAAGGATTCAGATCCAATCAGAAATGGTGTTTATCAAGGTAATGCATAGATTGTTAATCAATTTTGCGATGTAAAATTGGGTGTAAAAATCAGACTAGGGGCAAAAAAGCATTATTTGACCAAAATAGGTTAATCTACACGAAATGTACCGTTTAAACTTAAAAGCAGTAGCTATAATACCGATATAAAAATTTAACATCAAAAATAAAACCTACACTTTTTATATATGAGCATTGGTTTATCGTACAACCAAACATCCTTTTAAGAACCGCCAACCGAATTCCACTTCTTGAAACATCCTGATTTTTTTCTATACTATTAACAAATGCTATAAAATATTCCATCAGTCTTTCTAGTTGGAAAAATGTTTTATTTTTATAATATTTTCAGAACGATAATTTTTACTTTTATCTTCCCGGTCAAAAAAGTGTGGTATTTAAAAAGATTTTTTATGAAATGGTTTACAAAAGCCTTTATGAAATATAAACAAACAAATTTTTGTATAGCTAATCTTTGAACTGTAAGCTTTTAGTGCCACATATTTTTGCCAAAGATTAGACATTCTTTGCGGCGCAGAAATCCCATATTTATAATTTAAAACGTTTTAAAAACAACAATGCTGGTCTTAATATATAACGGGAAAATTATTTAGATTATAAAAATAAGACTTTTCGTAAGCAAATATGCAGTTGTTTTTTACTGATTTCAGAGATTTTCATCCCATTCTACATTTTGCAGCGGGATGTCTTGGTGGTAAAATAATCTAAGTATCTCGTCGCAAGTTTTCTAGACATGGCTTGTAACACATGGCAATAAAACCTACAAATTTAAGTATCGATTTCTTGTTTGGAATGGAAATACAGTCATTGGATTAAATAGAACTCCACTTCTTCCATCAAAAATATTTTAGTTTAAGAAATTCTGCTCTAAATTTCCAAACAGCAGTTGAAGAACTTCTAAAGAGTAATAAAACAATTTTTATGGTATAAACTAGTTTTTGGATTAAATTATATGAAATATGAGTAAGATTTGTAAATCCAGACAAATTGTTGTCGCTTTCGGATTTTGTGCGAAGTATCACAATTTACCTGATATATTAAAGAAATATTAAATTTCCTAAATAACATCCAAGAATCTTTTGTATCGTTTAACAATTTTTATTCTTTGCTTTCAAAAGCTTACTTCTTTTGGTAAAATTGTTGGCTGCTATGGAAACTTTCAATGCGAAATGCTGAATGGATTAGCATAAGAAAAGATTAATTTGTTTACGATCGAGTCTTTTAATTTTTTGTCTTGCGGCTGTTGTTCAGAGATTTTAAATTAAAATGTCTTTGATAAAATTTGAGAAAATAAAAAATCTGGGAAATCTGATTGCAAAAAATTACTTCCGGAACCGTTACTTTGTACCTGCTGAAACCTTCACTGTATATTATGACAAAGTTAACATTTTATGTTTTAATGAAGTAATTAATTTAATATGCGGATTAACTAGGAAGTGCAACTGAAATTATGCTAATTATATGAATTACACTTCGTTTCAGTTTCAATTTAAATTTTCATTCAATTTTGAAATTAATAATTTGAATGTACATATTTATGTTTCGCAAGGTTCGGCTTCATAGTTATCAGATTCGGGTATATACAAAATAAATTAAATTAAAAGTAAATACAGTACAACCTTGAAATCTGACTAATTAACATGTCAAAAAGTTTGAGAAATGAATGAAAAACCTGCAGACGTCCGATTTCCTTTATGCTTATTTATTTAACTTTTAAACTACTGTGGAACTTTCATTTTAATAATGTCTCGACGTTTCCGCTGATCGTGCTTCCAATAATGCGAAATATCAACACTAAAATAAAAACTGTAAAAGAAAGTAGAAAAGCAAACGCTGTGAACTCTAATCTAAAATATATAGATTCCCTGTGAAGTACCGACAGAGCTGAAGTCGATTGTGCATGAAATGCAAATTGATACTGAATGTCAATGATGGTCTGTAACGTGCAAGGCTGGCTCGGTGACTGTGGTTTGTGGCTGTTTTATTAATGAAATTTTGCTTACTTGGTTCTCATTCCCTCTAAATGAATTCCAAATTTTATCATTTTTAAGTGGGTCGGTTACGTGTTTCTAATCCAACTATCTCGGTAGTGCTGTATGAAACGTCTGCAGTTTTTAACGTTCAATTGAAAAAGTTCCAATTTAACAATTTTCGATAAAACAGGAAGTGGAAGTATTTTCTTGACAAAAAATAGATTGAATATAATTTTTTTTATAAAAAAAACGGAGCATTTTCGAGATAAGAAACCGATACTTTTAAATTATTTATTAATACCTTTTGACAACCTTTCAGCTACGACTGCTAGTACTTTCTGAAATGTTCATCCGATCGGTTTAGATATAATTTTCCATTTTTGTTTCATATTTCTTTCAGTTCAATAACATTCATGTTTGCTTATAAAAAGTTTTATTTTTTCTTCTTTCATCCTAAAATATTTTATCTCGTCCGCACATTTTGGAAAAATGAGCAGAAGTGAGATAAAAAGTGGGCACATTTAATAAATTAAAATTTATGTGGAAATTAAGAAACGTGAGACGTATTATGTTAATAAAAATAAAACCTATTTGATGTTTGAAATTATTTTTCGAGTGCTGAAAGTAAACGAAGAATTAAAAATTCTGATACTTAAAGTAATCCTATTATTTTAAAAATTAAATTAAAAATACTTGGGAGGCTCGGAAGCTTTTGCATAATGTTCCAAAAGTCTAAATCAGTAATTTGCTACCTTAAATTTAAATTTTGTGTCGTAAATTAACTTTGAAACTTTCGTAAAGAAAATGAAACTTAATAATATGATTTTTGGATAACAAAAAATTTAATATTTCAAAATTAATTACGAAATTGTTTTTGCTTCATTTATAATTATTTACTTTGAAACTTGACGAAGTTCTAAACTTTTTATGATATTAGAATAATCGATATTTTTATTGTTACGCCTAAAAATTAAATATTTTAATTTAGTAGAAAATAACTTTTAACTCGGAGTGATTAGTTAAATTAACCCTTTACGTGCCTGTAATTAGGTACAGCAATTTTCAAAATTAGGCAATCCTCCTTTCGTAATATTAAGATCTAGAAAATTTTAAGTTTATGAATTCGTATGTATGTATTGCTGTGTTAATCTCTATCAAATTTGCACACCCCGGGTTCGTGTTGAGCGCCAGCTTTGAATAAAAGCAAATTTATAAAATTTTGAAAAATGAAGTTTCCAGGGGTGCAATTTCTCAAGAAATTCACGATCCTTGTCCCTCTTATAGCTCAGTCATGGAGATTCAACTCAAGGTGTGGTAGGTTCATGAAGTCAATTAAGGGATGCTCATTAAGGTTGAATAAATTTTGTAGATTGTAAATTGTTGATGTTGTGATAATGGAGATGAACAAATTTGCTTTCGTTGATGTAATCTTTAAACTTTGAAATGTTTACTGTTGCTGAATAGAATCGATGAATAAAAGATTGTTTTGAATCGAAAAATGGTTTTATATTAATTAAAATAATCAAATCGCAATGCGCACATGCTTTCAGATAAATTTTTATCTGAAAAATAATGACAATGTTTAATACAAAATAAATCAAATGAATACATCCAAAAATATCTTCTTAGGTCGTCGAAATGTTACAATTATAATAAAACATAAAGTTAATAAAAATCTTTCAAATACCTTTAAATTTGTCTGTGTATCCTACTTATATAAAAGTTGCGCAGTACACCAACTCACTAACACACACTTGTCGAACCATGCTGATCAGCTGACGACGGTTGTGAAGGTTGCTTCTGTTGTTGCTGCCTTGTTGTGATTCGCACGGTGTTGATACACGAAAAGGAACTGTTAATCATTTATATTTTATTAATTTAAATGCTGGTAAGTTGCTTCATTATTCTTTACATCCATGATATTTATTGTGACTGTAACTTAAATTATATTTTGTTTGTAGGCTGGTTCATTGACTCGGTAGCCATTTTTGTATCATTTTTGGAAAACTTTCATTATTTTGAGCCGCACATCCGTCGTTTTGAAGAGTTCGTGGAAGACTAACTTTCTGCCTGCGCTGTGCCTCAAATTCATCCAAATTTGCTTATCAGTGAGTAGAGTTCATCACCTTTTGGAATTTTATGATCACCAATTGTTTCTATATTTACAGGAGCGTTTCCATATATGATGAGTTGATTGTTTGTGTGGTTCCCCGACGTCTCGTGAATACAGGAGCAGATTGTAGGCAAGATTTAGCTGGGTTCTACACCTTTTTTCTTATCACGAAGCTCGTTATCAAATTGAAGCGAAAATGACCTTTATATACACTTTTGGAGATTTATAGTTGCAAATTATGACCATTAGAAAGAGTAGATTGTTTAACAAATTTTTATATAATCGGTTTCACACAATAATTGTTATTCATGGAATAAATTCCATTTTTGTACAGTACAATTGTGGTTATGTTCATTTGTGATAACATTCACAGTAATTTTACCATTTTTGACCTAAACAATCCTTTATTATCAAATTTTGAGGTGACAAAAACCTTTGTGAAATTATTTTACAGCTTTTAATATCATTTACCAATGCTTAAAGATCCTTGATTGTTCATAATATTGAGAAATTGCTAAATTTGTTTATCTTTCTTATCTTTAATATTTTAATGAGGTCAAATTCTATGTGAAATTTAAATATGAGTAAGAAATTCAATGATTTGCATCGACCTGGTAGCTTAGGACACAGCAGTATGTATAATAATTATGGAGCAATTTACATAGGTCAGAGTAATAAACGTTAGAAACAAGGTGTAAGAATAAGTGAAATCAATAAAAGGTTAAAATTTATGTACTCATTTTGCATATACGGGCTGGGCTATACAAATATAGTGCTTGCATATAAAAAGTCTTTTTCAATCGTGAAACAAATTTTACTTCTCCTTCAATAAACTATATATCGCTTTAGCATATTTATATGCGCCGTCTGTCATTGTAAATTTTATTGGTTATTATGGTCTTAACATAAATTTTTATTTGATCGATTATAATAATTGTTTCCAGGCCAAAAAAATGATGTTCAACATAAAATATAAATTTATTACAAAAATGTTTAAATGGTGCCAGGTGATGCAAATGATTTTCTTTCTAATAAATTTTCACTTTAAGCAACTTCATTTTATTTTGAATCGGGGGTGGGGAGCTTACACTCAGTCGGATTGAAAAATGCGACATACATACTACATTTAATATTTAACTAAACTTTCAGCTCGGATGTCATTAAGATATACATTTAAGGTTAAGAATTGGTCACTGACCTGTTAAATATTACTTCATGTTTTGCATTAAGATTAAAGGTTCTTACTAGGAGATATTATGCTAATTAATAACCCAGCCAAATTCAAATTTTAACATTAACATTCGAGTCAATATTTATAATTTTTTTTGCATTATGTTAAACAATATTATTATAGTTTATAATTGACGATTTGATTTTTCTGAAAATCAAAAGTATTTTGTCAGTTTTAATAGTTAAAATTAAAATTCTTGAATAACTATATATGTAATATTTTTGTTCGTTTAGTTATAAAAAAATAATGAAGATATTTAAAAATCAATCTGGTTAATAAATAAGCTAGAGCACATATCCTGTTCTAATAGTGGGTGCTTATGGGGCTATTGCCGGCCTAATCGGGTCGTTTTAACCTCTATCTCGTTAACGAAATTGTCAGCAGCTCGACTACCATTACGTATGATGAGTTAACTCTTATATTATGGCTTTTCTAATATTATTTTATGTATGTTCCTCGTTCTCATGCTATATTATTATACTACTTTGTTCATATATGCGTTAAATAAGCGCATTATAAAAGTACTTTCATTTTTAGCTTTTCCCATCAAGCAAATAAAATATAATTAAAAAGAGAGTTTGGTTATGAATATAGCGTGGATGTATAAAGTGGTTGCATTAAAAATATAATGTTAGATATACTATATACAAAATTGGTAGATAAATTTGACAAATTGGTTCAATTTCAATAGGTACATCAATAAAATAGATATTTATAGTAACTTAGTTCGACATTGACATCTATAAATCTTCTCTATTTGCAATAAAGTTTATGTATTTCCATTTTGTAATCATATATATAAAGCTGAGTACACGTAGGTTATAACCTAAGTGAGCAATGAATATTTAGTTTTATAATCTTTTTTGCAAAATTGTCAAGAATAAAATAAAATAAAAATAAATGTAGGATTTTCTCCCGATTTATGTACAAAGATTTTGTTAAAGCTGAAGAATGTCTTGCTTCAGTAATGACTATAAGATGGATCACTTTCTATCGTGGCATGTAGGTACGTCCCTTGTGTCAAATGTCACTTCTTATCCTTTACATGATACAAATTTTGTCAAAACGATGACAAAATAATAAAAACCACTTTCAAATTTTATGTTTTCAAACAGACTTAATTTATTATTAAATAGTCGAGCCGGGTCTAATACCAATCGGCGGTCTTGTGTTCGGATCCCACATCTGCCTGTTTTATATTTAAAAATAAAAATTTAGGTTTAATTTCCCTAGCGTCTCCGACTAAACCACTCAATTGAACCAGGTAATTATAAATTCGTTTATATTTAATTAAACGTTAGTTACGATTTTTGTTGCAAATAATAATATATTCTCGACATTGTTTTGATTATTTAAACAAACAATTAATTAAACAGATGCAAATTTATATAATGCGATGCAAATGCATACTACCTAGCCAAGCTTTCAATTAATTAATATGATAAGAGATAGATTAATTTTATAATGGATATTATACAATATCACGTATATATTAATATAACACCTATTATTGCACCAATTCAATGCAGTTTTGCTGCAAAATAGTTGAGGTTAGTTGAATATATTACATGTATACTTATTGTTAGTCTAAAAATACCATTGTTATTCTTTTTCTCATTTTTCACGTCCATTGTCCAATATTTCTGCACTCAAAACGAAGAGTTTTGGCAAAATTTTATTTTATTGGCGGACTTGAATTAAAATTGCTTTATAAAGTTCACCTTTTATGTTTAACCAAGCTAATAATAAAGTATTGAATTTTAATAAATGCGTAAGTTTTCTAATCTACTTTGAATAAAAACACTAAAAGTGACTTAAACTGATTGTCTCCGAATTAAGTGTTCGACCATAAATTATTGCATATACAACATTGTGCAAAAGTATTAGGCACCCTATAAAATCTAATTACCATATGTTTAAATCAGTTTGTTATATTTAATGTTTAAATCAATATTTAGTGGGTCACCTTTTGCTTCAATTACAGCGACGAGTCTTTTAGGCATACATAGACACTACCATCAGCCTCTAATATTCCTCGTCAGTAATTTTATTCTACTATTGTTTTAACGCATTTAACAGCGACTTTTGGATATTCTTATTCAGAATGATCCATAAATGGTCGAGGGTATTGAGATCTGGCAACTGTACGAGGCCAGTCGAGCAGTGCAAGTCCATTTTTGCGTAATCACCTCATTGAGAGGGCTGATTTATGGCATGGCGCATTGTCTTGCTGAAATTTTATTTAACTGGCGTTATATCTCTATATATTTACTTTAGACTGTTTACACGACTTCTAAATAGAATCACTTTACGCATACCACAATCAGTCATGCAGGCTCACATCATAATCCTGCCTCTACCGTGCTTCGCCGTAGGCACCACGCACTCGGGGCGTAATTCTTCACCTACGTATTCTTTGACTTACGTACGTTGAACTTGGGGTATCATCTCAGTTATTTAGCTTTATGATTAATTAAACATACCTCAAAGATTCATCAGACCACAACACATTCGATCAATTTTCTATAGTTTAATTTTTGTGATTAGGGGCCATTTTAACCAATTCTTCTTATTTCACTCTGAAAGCCATAGCTTCTTTTTGGCTTTACATCCTTTGAGTCCATCTCGAAAAAGCTTTCTACTCACTGTTTGCTTCTGAAAAAGAAGCAGCGAGCGCCGAATAGTTTTTTTTTCGATCTTGTAGTGCTTATCAAAATAATAATCGATCCTCACATACTGTAGCTTTTTTTATACCCATTCTTGTTCTATTCTGATAGGAGCCAGTTGCCTTGAAGCATTTTAATGTATATTGTACAGCACAACGAGAACACTTCACCTCTCGAGCTATTTTAACTTTAAATGTTGAAACAACTTGAAACGACTTGCGTTGTTTGAATAATTATTTAATCTGCTAGCGCTGTTCAGCACTAAGTTCATTTTATTAGACATCGCTGACAGATAAAGTATTAGTCTTAGAAAATACGGTTCAAGAAAAAAAAAACACCGACACATGTATTTTTACCACGAGCTCTGACAACAGACTAGAGCTACCATTTACAATTGCAATGTAAGTCATTTATGGTTGCTAGCCAGTTTTATTACTACTAATAAGTCTTATCTACGGTTTTATTTCCGAGTAAACACGCAATTAATAGAATCGTAATCAATGAAATGAATTCTGAAAACTACTTTTGTAGTTATAGTAAAATAATGAGGGTGCCTAATACTTTTGCACAAAGGTGTATGTGTTTCGTCCTTATTAAAATGGACTATTCAGATTACTGAAATAATCAAATAGTTAGTTAATGGACATAAGGATCGAACTATAAAATAAAATTCTGTAATTAGAAAACTTTTTTCACCAACAAAAATTGCATAACGTCCAATTGACATTTATCAACTATTTGTTGTAATTATATTAATTCGATTCCACAATTTTCTTTTTCTAATCGTAGGTTGGAGTCAAAAAAGGTGGCGAAATTAAGTTATATTTTCAGGTTAAAGTAGAAAAACATCGCTGTGACCGAAAAATGGTAATAACCGAAGTTGTATTAGAGAATTAAATTTCCTACAAGGTTCGTTACAACCATTTTTCTATTTTTAGTCAAAAGTTGAAAATGGGAGAGTTAATTAATAAAAACGAATTATCCTTTAAATTCAAGATGCCAGCTGACGCACAGGGGTGACTCTCGAAAAACTGGATTTAGACCAGCAATGACCCTCCTCTATGGTTCTTCTTCTTTCATGTGCCGTATCAGGTCCTTCCGGCGTTGGCGATCACTTCGGTGTAGGCAGGCCTGTTCTCCGCCATTCTAAACTATTCATCTGCACCCCGAATGCTATAAACTGTCTATGAACGTTTATGCCTATAAACTGACAAAAAAACTTTTAAATCAAAACCAAAAGCTAACTTAACTGGATAAGTGATATCTTTTTATGCGAATTGTTTTATGATTGCTAATTTACTTTGGTAGTTATATAGTGGAAGCTCATCTGAAAACAAAATGTGTAAAAAAACATCAAAAAAACTTCCGACGATCAACAATGCTAATGTGAAGTAAAATGATTATGAATAATGGAATGAAATTAATTATTAAATAAGTTTGAAAAAAGTTGAAATTAATAAGTTGGAATAAAGGAAGATGTGAAAATAGAATTTAAAGTCTTTAAATAAATTACTAAGTTAAAGAAAGGTAAAAATAGGAAAAGTATAAAAGAAAAGTTTTAAAGGATTAGAAGAATGAAGATATTAACTGAAAATTATTAAACAAAAGGAAACGATGTTAAAATTTGCATAATAATTCTTATAAAAATATTGTCATAATAATAGTTATAATATTATTCCAATATATTATAATATGACGTCAGTCATATCTATCAATTTTGTTTGTTATTATATTGTATATAAGCTTAATTCAAACTTACCATCTCCATTTCCCAAGTGGCTATAAAATCCCTCCTAACCTTACCTCTAAAATTGCCTCTTTTTATTTACGTTGTGATGTACTAAACACGCTGTATTATATCTTCTTCTGTTAAGTATCTTATGGGGGGGTCGCTTAGATGTTGGCGACCTTTCATCCTGTATGTGGTATGCGTGTGAAGTATTACCACAAACATTATGGAACCTATAGTTAACGTTGGCCGTAAAGTACGGGAAGTGTAATTCACTTCTATTTTGAGAAGGTTTAGTAGGCTTATTATACGTCGGTTGCATGCCATTGCCTTCCTAAGAAAGTTGGGCCAGAAAGAAGTTTTTACTTTACCTGTGATCGTATTGGGTAGCTAGGTACATATTAGCAATTAAACCCACAAACTGCTCAGCTATTGCGGTAATTATGTATGTACATACATACGTTTCTTTACGTTGTGATGTGTTAAATACGCTGTATATAATTATAATAAATAATTACAACCCCTACTTCCAAAATCGTAACAAATTGGTATGCCTGTAATTGAGGCAAATATACTAATTTAGTAGTTCACTAAACATTTTTTAGGTCATAGGCAAAAGTTTCTAATAAATCACTATATTTAACTCTAATAATATAAAATTGTGAACAAATATTGGGAATAACCAGTAGGTATAATAAGTTTTCCACTTTAATAGCATACACGGCTACTAATAGTAGATGGTGAATTTTCTTTTAAATGAATTTAGAAATAAATTCCAGTAATGATATCCTTTTTTAGATATGTTTTTCCATAAAAAAAATAAATAAACTTTCACAGATTTATCAATATTTCATTTTCTTCTTTTCTTAAAACAACGTTGGTACAAAAATCTAACCATGAATAGATATGTTTTCAGGAACTACAAGAACATTATTTTTATAGGTGGCAAAAATCAATGAAAAATTTATGAAATTAATGGATGTAGAGCTTTTTTATAAAAACATCTATAAATAACAGCATTAACTGACAATAAATCATTTTCATATTGATGTAAATTATGAGGGTCGTTAATTTAGTTTGAATCTGACATACGATGTGATCGACGGTTTATTTCTGCGCTGGTTAATTAGAATAATTTATTAATTAATTTTCTTATAAACAATGAGAGTAATTTATTGTAAATGTAAAAAGAAATACTTGATAACCTTAAACATGTTTTAAATATTAACAATTTATAAAGTTGCTGTTATAAAACTTTTAAAATAAAAATTCCAAGCTTGTACTAAACATTTCCATTAGCTCGAGGTATCTACACATTATTAATGTGGTAAACTTGGTGAATATCCAAGATAAAACCATCAATATTTTCTATTATTTTGTTTTTAAAATTGTATTTCATGAACCAGCGTTAAATCTAAAATCGAGGGTAAATTGATAATACATGTTTAACGACAGTTTGAATGAATAATCAAATAAAAAATTAACTTAATGTTTTAATACAATATGCAATAGTATTACAAAATCCATTAGTACGAAAACTCTTACAAAGTTGACTCTTGAAGCTTTTAATAATTCAGTAGTCTCTGCAACGTTTAAGACAACCATTTCCGTAACGCCACAAATCTCCCACTAATTTAACTTCTACAGCTGTTCCGTATTTTCTTATATACCTTACTTAAACACCTGAGGGATTTTTTAGAGCATCGATGAAGGTTCTTCACCTGATTTTTGTTTCAATCGATCATAATGTGATCGTGCTGTCACGAAACGGTGGAAGTTTATATTATTTATTAAAATATCCTGACAGTAAATTTGACCATATAATAATTTTAGTCGTCAATTTATTCGATTGATGAATTCAAACGAATGTTTAATAATTTTTTTTATTGATACAAATCACAAAACTTTGATGTCAATTTCGATCAATTCCATTGGACTCAAAAAGTTTTTAAATAAAAATAAACTTTTCTAAATCCTACTTTTTAACAACTTTTTAATGGTGGTGCTTTTACGTAAAAATTTTTAATTGTGGAAACGAAAATGTAATAAAGCAACGGGTGGAGTTATTTCTGTAGTCAATCTCTTATGTCATGCAGATAAGGGTTAACGCTAAATGTATTGAGAATTAAATGACCTTTATCAAATCAAACCACAAGGGTGAAAAACGTAAACGATTGCAAAATTTGCATTTATTCCTTTTTATGAGAGTACTTCCACAATGTAGATGCAATTTAAACGTTCCCATTAAACTTTACAATAAAACTTACTCTAGAAAACTGAGAACATTTCACTATAGATGACATAAAACAACCAAATATCGTGTTTTACTATGCAATTTCTGTTTAATGAGTTAGTCAATTATTTCATATAAATTAAAAAGTGTTACCCGAAGAAATACACTCGTGGTTTAATTACAAAACTTTAATCTTCAAGTACCTCACTTAAAACTTTTCAAACACAAGAAGTATGCGAAATTTTTTAAAAAAAATTAATCATTCAGCTTTGAAATACTCAGTCCACTTATTATACAACTTAAAACTTTCAGATCTGAAAGTCACATAAATTAATTGAGCATTATAAAATAATTGCTAATTCATTATCTGGTTTAGTTGTTTTGCTACGATATTAAAAGTTTACATAAGCTAAGGAGCTTATGTAATAAATTTTACTTTGGAGGTTATGATAAAGGAGCGATCAAACTTAAAACTTTGGCTTAACCTTTGCCGTTCTAAAGGGGGCCCCGCTGACCCAGAGATCACCATTATGTAAAGAAACATTATTTATTAAAGTTTTTGTTGATAAACAGAATATAATATCAGGTTTAATGGTTAGCCTTTTTTAAGACATTGATCAGGTGTTTATTTAACTAAGTTAAATTACTGTATAAAATGTCACCGTTTCGCTAATTTTTATTATAAGCCTAATTACTCTGACTAGGGGTTACCAAGACGATACTAAGCCTGTGATGTCAAAAATAAGCCGTTTTAAATTTTAATTTTGCAGATAAAGTAACAAAAGTATGACATGTCTTACATTAGAGGCGAAAATCGCTTACCAAAACCAAGTGATTCTCGCCTTTGAAGATTTTTGACCCGCTCTGTCCAAACCGTTACAACATATTTGTATTGTTCTAAATTTTCTCTACAACTACATGTCAGCTTGGAATATTTCACAACTCCAACTATACCGCAGTTACCATCCGACAACTTCTTAAACTAAGCGTTACAAGAAATTCTTGCAGTTGACGATATTTATATAAAGGTTTTATAGTAATTACTTTTAGTTCAGGCAAGCTGAAAGTTGGCAGATACGATGTGTATTTAAGTATTCGAATAAGCTTCTCTAAATATTCTCTAAAATTCTTTTCGGTTATTTGCCAATTGGGGATTTTAATTTTTCCAACGCGATTTTTACCAAAATTGAAGACAGGAAAATTTTCTATAAATGTAATAAATTTTTTGTGCATTCGTCTTTCTTGATTCTTCATCTTTTATGATTACCGATTGGTATAATTTTCTATCACTTTTTCAAGCTAATTCGGCAACACAATGAATGACAGAACAGCACCAAAAACTTTTAGTTTATTCTAAAAAATGCATAAAACCACTTTTCAGACACTAAAGAAGGCATATTTTTTCACAACTCAATTATACCATAAAATACAATATAATAATGAAAATATACCTGAAAAGTGTGTGTTGCATTTTTAGGTTCAACTAACAATACAGACATGATTAATAACAATTTTCGCTACCAAATCCATCCATCCATCGATTATAAAAAAAATTGATGAATCAACTTATGATGAATTTAATAGAATGGTAGTCAAGATGAAGAATGAAAGGACACCTGGAATCTAATGCAAAATAGCAAACTAATAAAAATTGGAGAAAAAACGATGTTGAGAAGGATGTATAGACTGATGATGTAGGTATGGAGAGAGAAGAGAAAGGCAACAGAATGGAACGTAGCAAATGTGATCATCAATACACACAATAGGATATATGAGAGATTATAAAAACTATAGGGGAATATCACTGCTCATTAACGCATACAAAGCTCTATCAAAGATGATACACTCAAAACTATAAGAATATGTTAGCAGCAACATGGGTGACTATCACAAACAATTTTGACCTGGGAGAACGGCAATAGTTGCTCTATTCTTAATGACACAAATAATGCAAAAAAAACTATGAATACGACATCCTAATAGAGATGCATTTTAGATTCCAAACAAGGTTTCTATAAGGTGAACAGAAGTAATTTGATAATAGAATTGGAAAAAATAAAACTTAGGATATATCGAACCTTGATAAGACCTGTGGTGACATTTGAAAGAGAAATAATGTGCTTGGTGAAAAAAGAAGAAGATAAAAATTAAAGATGTTTGAGGGACATCAATCTCAGAGCACAAAAATGAAGAATAACCAAATGTGTAATGAGATGGAATCCGGATGCCGAGAAACCGAGGGGAAGGCCAAAAGTAAGATGGCAATACGAAGTCAATAAAGGCCTGAGAGCTACGATAACAATAATTGGAGACAACGAGCTTTTAATAATCAACAATGGAGAAGGCAATGGATGAGAGAAAAACATATTATGAAGTTATAAAAGTAATAAAAACCGAAAAAAAAGGAAGAAAAATACATGGAGACTAATCTACCCCAGAAATGGATTGCAAAACGTCTAACGACGCCACATGGCGATATTCCAGAAGGAATGAAGTGACGAAGAAGAAGAATATACAACTAACCTAGTTTAGTATTAAACATGAGCATTCTTAAAGAAATTTTACAAATATTTTAATCCAAAAACAGCTATTTAGATTTTAAAAATCAATGTTTTGCTATTTTATTTTTTATAACTAAAAGATTTTCCCGTCAAGAACGACGGTATCTCTCCAAAAAGGTATCCACCTGGATGAATCTTCTTATCTACTAAGATATACTGACTAATTAAACTTTTTACCTGATAGTTATTTGTAGTAGACTATTTCTTGTGCATAAACCTTCTCGTGCAATGTGGCGTGAAGTCACAAACTTCTTTGATTATTAATTTGTAACTTCATCTTAAATCTCAAGGTAATTTAACTGAAAATCACTGAAACGCAGTAACATTCAAGACGGTGACACGGATTCTGTTGAACAAATTTCATTAATGCGTTTATTTGTCATATTTAAATTTGCGCATAAACCGGGTATAAATGTTGACTCCTAATGTTACATTAACTAAATTGTTCGTATATAGTGGGACTAAAACGAAATAAAAGATAGCGAAGCAGCAAGAATTTTAGTTTTGAATAACATCGGTTGGGGAACGTCTATTAATTTCGTACGGTTTTTCTAGGGGTATGGAAAATATTACAAATCCTTACGTGGAAGTAGGGTGGTACAAAGTATTCCTTACATGTTTTTTAAATTAGTTAATTAATTAAAACCAGGTTAAATTCGGTTTTCAAAATTACTTTTTCATAAAGAAATCGAAAATTTCCCAAATAATCCTTGCATAAGCTAGGGGTTTTCAAAATCTTACGTGCCTTTACCTGCAAATAGAGGAGGTAAAAAATTTCTAAAATCGTTCTTACGTAATTAAATTAACGCTCCCTTCCAAAAATGGTATTTTTATATCCGGAAACCGGAGTGAAATTAATAAGATTTTGATAACTACTAATATCGACAAATTGAAGTTAAAATAAGACATTAAAAGTCAAAAATTAACATTGATGTAGATTTCCTACGCCTTTAGTAGACCATTAATTCAAAAATATTAGCAATTATCAAAGTCTCTCCCCTATTATCAATTTTACCCCAGGTGCCAGTAAAGGTTGCGAAATTGTCCAGTACAGGAATTTAACAAGTAAAATCACACATATTATACAATTTCTTAATTTGTAAAATTAGTTTTAAACTTGAAACAATACGGTTTGTCATGACGCTACGTATTTTTTCTTCCCTTCGCCCATTTAAAGTTTCCGTGTGATTTTAGCTTTATTAGACCCACACTATAAAATGTTGCACACTTCATTGGCAACCTGTATAAATATTGTAGGTTTGAGAAAAAATGTTTCTAAAGTCATCTTTCGTTTGTTGTATTTTAAGGTAAATAATAAATTAATAATTTAACTTTAAATTTTCCATTTGTGTAGTAGTCTGTTGCTGTAGTTGACTTTTTAATTTGATTTTTTTTGCTACTGAAATTAAAATTTTAAATTAATTTTATATAAATGAAACCATTAAATTAGTGGGTCAATTTTGACCCACATTAGGATTGAACGTTTCAAGATTGTTGTTTGAAGTCAGCGGAAGTTAATAGGGCAATACAAATAGTAGTAGGAAAAAAATAATCAAAATTAAAGCAGAATAGATTATAATACCAAAATCCATATCATTAAAATTTTTATTTGCAAAATTTTTATTATAATATACGTAACGAGTTTGTCACAGTTTTAGACAGAATAAGAAAACCTCCTGGAATAATCTGTATGAAATATGGAAACGTGTCTTGAATCTCTATTTTTTTCCTTGTTAAATGAGCATAATTCCTTCATCATTAAAGTTAGATAGCAGGATTTCAGGAGTTTTTCATGCATTCGTGACTTTTTAAAGTGATAGTTTACAATTTGAATTTAGACTTTAATTATAGCAAAAATTAAATTTTGAATGTGAATCCCGCTGTTTCATAATTAATTTGTGTTTTAGTGAGTTTTGCAATGTATCAAACTCATGTTACTGACATTAACTATGCATACGATTTGGAATTTGTTGTTTGGTCTCATAAATAATATTTGTTATGAATTTAGCAGTTTTATTACGGTTGCTGAAAATTATTAATCAGTCACAAAGGAAACAATCGTATTAAGGGTGTTAGTTATAATCCACTTAGAGTGAGAGTACTACGTAAGCGTATGATAGGATTAGATCCTATGCGCGTGGCAACTCTGTACAATAAAGTCACGCGTGCGACGCTTACGAATTTTGCCATTATTTGAGCTAAAAAGCTAAGCACGGGCTTGAATATACATTACCTACTGAAGAAAACCATTTTAGCCAATTGTTCGAAAAGAAATATTAGATAAGAGATGACGAACGCACTTCAATTCGTACTTTAACCCTTTCATTAACTTTTTAATCAACCCCAACATGGGTTATAAAATTAAATTAAAGTTTCAGGACTTTTTATTTTAGAATATTATTTAATTGCAATTCTAATCCAAAAATCTTCCTAATATACACAACATTCACATGTGAGTAATCCCGTGGGACTCCACTGAGGTTTCATAATGTCCGAGAAAGTCGGATTACGCTATATATAGGGATATATTCGCCTAGGCACACTTTTGTTTGCAAACCCCTATTATCCCTTCTTGCAACAAGTGACATTTAACTTTATTTTGTAAATAATGTGACTTTACAACTTATAAAAGACTTAATAAAGTTTGATGATACGGATTCTAAAAACACCTTTGTTATAAAAGCATTAGGAAGTACCTTAATGGTAATAATAAGACCCTACTTCAACTAATAGCAATTTTGTATACTCGAAAGGAGCTTTGTATTTAAAGGGTGGAACAAATAACAACGTATTCCAATTTTGTATTCCGTAAAAAAATACCTCTAACTCAAAACGTTTCATATGGAAATAAATAAGCCCTACTTTAATCAAGCTTTGTCACACACCAGATATGGTATGACTTTTCTTGCTTCTTCAATTTTTTTCACCTAATAATAATTCTACTTCATGCTTTATTGCGAACTCATGACGGGATGCCGGAATGCAAATCAGACTCCATGTATATTTATGAATTTGTTTTTATTATCGGTTTGCAAGCTGTTGGTTTATTCATAAGTTAGAAAAGAATTCAGGAATTTTTCAATTTTATTTAACTAGTTTTCTGACTTTTACTACGAAACACAACGAAGCACGGATTGCTCCAAAATGAATTTTTTTTATCGAAACAATCGATGCTGGGTTGGTTATATAAAGCTTAACAATGATAAATATAGCAAATATATAATTGTTGTGCTATACCGAAACGCCGCATGCACTATTTGCTATTAACGCGAACAATTATTCTGCCTACATTGAAAGTTAAATGTAAAACAACGCTCTAATTAATTGAGCGGGAGAGCAAAAATATCTCCATAAATGAAATTTTTATGTCGACTATTTTACGATGGCTTTTATTTTAAAATGTTCGTTAATGTTTCAACATAAGGCGACACAACTTTCCTGTCACCAAAAAATAAAAACCTGGAGAATATAAATGGAGTGTTATTATGTTTCATTCTTTTCAATAGCTTACTAAAGTATTGAAAATTCCTATTTTCATTTTAAATTAATTTCTACCATTCGTTTCCATCAAAACCCATTTAGGAAGCAATCGAAATTTATTTATTTGATTACATGCTTCGATAACGTTAAAAATTAATTAATTGTGATTTTCTATTTAAGTTTATCGTAAAGCTGTCGTTAAGTTGAAATTAACTGAAAGTTAAGAAAGAAATTTTTGGTGGTAAAAATTTTAAAATAGCTAATCTTTACTTATAAAACTTTTGTACTCATTTATCATTCTCATTTGTACACGTTCCGAATTCAGTGCTCGTCGCATCTTAGCACCAATTTAAAGGAAGAAAAATACACACCATTAATTCTCATCTGTCGACTGGTCTCTACATTTCCCCGTTCCATCAACCTTTACGGCCGGTTTTCTCTATTTTATATGAACTTCCACACCCAACACATGCAGTGTCAAGGGAGAGCCTCTCAATTCGTAGGAGAA
The DNA here is from genome assembly GCA_932274525.1 of Podabrus alpinus. Lineage (NCBI taxonomy): Eukaryota > Metazoa > Arthropoda > Insecta > Coleoptera > Cantharidae > Podabrus > Podabrus alpinus. Next base: position 7,308,848 of record OW026451.1, read on the forward strand.
TGGTCAAGCTCTGACGCAACTTGGGTATTATATTTTATTCTGTAGCTATTTCTTTGGATTTGCTTTTTTGGCAACGATAGTTTTATTATTCTTTTCAAAATATGTGACAAAAGTATGTTTTTGCCGCTATTAAATACAATAATAAAATTGCCTTTTTAAAACCACATTTCGGAATTGAGTGTTTTATCATGCACGAGGATCGTTCGAATAAAAACCCAAAAGCGAAAAAACAATTGAATCGTTTTTTTGTATTTTAAGAACGACGGGTACGCAACACTCTCCCACATTTACGGGACATAAGTAAGGGTGCGAATAGCCGCTTATTGTTAAAAAATTAATACCATTAAGGGATTTTGCTTTACAGGTATTTCGTAATTTCTTCCTGTAGTCAAAATTACACGCCGCGCCGGTTAAGGTAATATAATATAATAATATGTAAGCCATCAAGATATTATCATATGGCCGAGTTTATACTGGGAGTTGATGCATTTATAATCGTAATTTCGCCAAACGAGACTTGGAGAACATTAAATCAGATGAACCATGGGTTTGGAGGATTTAATAATTTCGGAAGAATTAAAATATTTCAGTACGAGTGCTAAAAATGCAAAGCTTTATAATAATGGGGTATAAAAGGACGCAAAACGAGTAACAAACCCCAAATAAAACAAACGAGAGTTTGTGCCGCGAATCCGCTTATTGTTCAAAAATATATGATTCTGCTCTTGAAACAATAAGAGTTTTGATTTACACCGACGTCGTTGTCCGCTTTGTCGCAAGTGTAGGAAAAGTGTACATTTTAAAATTATATCACTTGTAAAACCAGAAACGGAAACGAGATAAAAAGAAGCGGATTTTCGGCGTGGGCAATTATATGCAAGAGTGGAAATTTTTCAAATTAATTCTTTTATCACTTACAAAAAAAGTATTTGCCCAATCATAAGCTGATGACTTTGTATCGAGTATTTCCCCAGAGAATTTAGGTTTATTTTCTCCAATTTTCTCTTTAGTTAAGGGACCACTTTAGCTTTATATCTACTTTATACATACTTTCTAACCATATTTTGTTATTTTAAACACGGTTTTCCTGTTTCAGCACTTTAGAAAGACGATCTTAAGAAGTTGAAAAGATGCTCCGTACAGAAATGTGGAATTTAATTTGGTATTACTTATGTTTATGTTTTTAACTAAAGTGTTATCCTCAAAAACTGACTTGTCAAGATTTTTTATAGCAAATTGCACCGAATCAATATAATATTCAAAAATTTGTATAAAATAAATTAGGGCTTTTATTCTGTTTAACACTTTAACTGCAAAATAACCCCGAAAATAATTAATCCAATAATTCCATAATGTGGAATTTAATTTGGTATTACTTATGTTTATGTTTTTAACTATAATAAAGTGTTATCCTCAAAAACTGACTTGTCAAGATTTTTTATAGCAAATTGCACCGAATCAATATAATATTCAAAAATTTGTATAAAATAAATTAGGGCTTTTATTCTGTTTAACACTTTAACTGCAAAATAACCCCGAAAATAATTAATCATAATATAAATCCTCTTAAATAAAGGATTATCTGATTCTCTCCAATATTAAATTTTAAAATGAAGTTGTGCACGAAATTACTTCTAGTTAACGTCGGATTATTATAGCCAATTAGATTGAATTAAATTTTCTTTTGGTTTTTTAATCGTCGATTAGTTGTTTTTGCTTTATCCTTATTATTTTAGCAACTTCAAAGTACCTTATGGCTTATTTTTCATTCAAAAAGTTGGTAAGATTATCTTGAAATTTTATTGACCGTTCTTTATTTGTTTGTTCCTTAAGCCATTATTTTTCTTACGTTAAGTGCGCCCAACCCATTTATTTATTTACGTTCTCAATCAATAACCCGAATGCTTTTAAGACAACACATACATCTACCAACTAAAACTCCCGTACCTCTACCAATTTAAAACGCAAATATCTGCCTTGTAAACAACTTTAATTGCCTCCCATTGCATGTCACAAATCAATTGAAAACAAATGGAAAATTTATTGAAGAGATTGAATTTTTGACCTTTTAGAATTTACTTCGCCAGTAATGAGATAAAAACCGCTACTCGATAATCCTTCATTACATTTTTGATTTTAGTTCCTCGCGTTTATAAAACACTTTTGTGAACACGTCCTTTGAAGAAAAACTGACACCATTCAACCAACTTTGTCGAAACCTTTAAATTAATATAAAATAATCTGCCAAATATTAATTAAACGTAAAGAGAAGGTTTATGAGCTTTTCGAGCTTTTCCAACCTTTTTAATTGCAAATATTTTGTGCCCTAAATAAAATGGTGTCAAAAGAATCGTAAACAAAAATGACACTAATTAAGAATATTATTCACTTTGATGAACGTTTATAAAAATAATTATACACATTGTTGCAATGTGTCAAAGGGTTTTAATTACAAATAAGATTAATTAAGAATTTTGTTTCAGGCAGTTTTGAATTTTGATGGTTGACGCTTTTCTACAATGTTTCGCCTTCCAGTTTTATTGAGAGCCGGCATTCAAAAAGTGTCCTGCTCACCGAAGAATAAATAGTGAAAAATAATCGGTTTGAGTTTTTATATTTTAATTTCTTAAAATTTTCTTTCGCGAAAATGCTACCAATTACTTAACTCATTTTCGGTATAAAATGGGATCTACAAGTAGGGGCATTTTGCGAGTGTTACTTTTCGCGATCTTAATATTTCTAATAAAATGTAACAATATCTACAAAAATGCTAAAATTAGTACGCGGATAGTGCAAACTCGGTACGGTAGATTGCAAGGACTTATCTTACCTATGGATCAGCACCGTTATCTAAAACCAATCGAAGTGTTCCTCGGTGTACCGTACGCAACGCCTCCGGTAATGTCAAATAGATTTAGTCCGACAAAGACACCAACTCCTTGGAATGGAATTAGAGTGTCCGATAAACTTGGACCCGTGTGTCCACAAAAATTGCCCGATATTTCTAACGAAACTGCCGCTCTCGAGAAAATGCCTAAAGGAAGGCTGGAATACTTGAAACGATTACTGCCGTTCTTGAAGAACCAAAGTGAAGATTGCCTGTATTTGAATATTTATGCTCCTGCTCAAGGTAAGCGCTTATTTATATCATTCTACTTTTTAAATTTTTAATTTGTGTCTGCATTGTTCTGCTACTTTCGACAAGTGTTTGGGGGATTATTTCTCTTCTGCAGTTAAAGATAGCTTAAGAGAAGTCATCCTAATTTTATAAATACGAATTCGCGACGTTATAGTCAAGTACAATCCGAAGTAGAGCAATTTTTGTTTGTAGATTTGTTTATTTTTCAGTTTTCGACGATATTTATTTGTTGTGTGGTTGTTAATCATAAAGTTGTTTTTCACTTGAAAGTTTAAAAGTTTAAGTATTATGGTTACATTTCGTTTCAGCAAAAAAAAACTTCTTTGAAAAAATTCGAAATATCAGCACTAAAAGTTAAATTAATTAGAGTACTACCTACTAACTATCAATAACTTTTTTTTTCAATTTCTCAAAGTCAAGCGAATAGAAAAACTTGCTCATCAACAAATACCTATTAGCACTAAAATTAATGAACTACATAAAGAAAACTAAGCATAATTATTATCGTCGTAGAAAATATTAGCAGTAATAAGATAAAAATTTTAGTAATTTCTTATATTATTTCTAATTTGATTTGAAAAAATTAATTTTTATTCATAAGAATATTATTTGAAATACTTTATCGATAATCCCCACTACACTCTTAAAAATTAGGTTAACAGGTGCCCCAGGATTAAAGCAGTTATAGTATATTACGGGAATTTCTGCATGTCATGCAATGGTATTTTGTCGTAATTTTCAAAATTAATTATTAATGAGGAAACAAATATTTGGCTAGCAAAGTTTAAAGTTGACAATAAACTGATTCTGACAATAATTATAGAATAATCAATAATTGTGGAAGACTAGAATAGAACAGAGAGAAAATCTAACCAAAGTTTATAGATGGAAGGTGGGGGACAGTAAAATGACGGTACACTTTTAAAACTTAAGTCACTATTTTTAGTTTTTGAATGTTCGTACACAACCCATTTTCTTTGTATTACACATTATAATCCACAAAATAGAAGCGTTTCAAATATAGCAGAATATGAAAAGGCTAGGTCATTTTCAGAATCAGCGTCAAATGAAAAACTATTGTGAAAATCATAAGATTTAAAAAAACCTTAGCGAATGACTTGTTTTCATCTTACGTATTTACAATTATTCAAAAACAGTTCATATAATTTTGTAATATTTATTGATGAAAACACCGGCAGTACCATAGATGTATTATATTTCATAGATACAGACTACTAGTAAATTTCAACGGCAACATAGACTACACATACTTTTTTGTCGCCATCCTTGTTTAACACATGCTCATAGCACGTGCTTCATGAATTTTGCATCTCACTCAGGAGTACAGTTATAAAATGACAGCTGTCAAACCTTATTTTTAGGTTAGAATTTTAATATCTTAGCGTAATTTTCTTTAACAGATCGTTGGTAGAAGTAACACGTTGTATTAATCGATAATTTTCTTGCTGTAATTTTTTATTTTTTCTTTGAATTTCTTCGTATTTGCTCTTAAGTAAATACTTCAAACAGTGGCAGTAACGATGGTAACGAGGTAGTAACCATGTAAACGCACACAATATACTTCCAGCAGAATTTTAAGAGAGATAAAAGATTGATAGTACTAGTGTATAACAGAAATAGCAATATAGTACTAAGTCGGAACTATGTTGGTTTTGGATGTTTCAATGCTAAGGTATAGGGCAGTCGGTATCTATGAAATATAATACATCTATGGGCAGTACAAATTTATCACAATTGAAGTTATGGTTGCAAGAATCAGATAAGTTTAGTTTTTTGAAAAACTCAATTTTATTATATTTATGTACAGTAAGGACTTTACATAAATCCCTATGTAAAGGACTTATAAACCCCTTACATAAGGGGTAGCAGGAAACCAAGTACATTTCTTTAAGTACCTCCTTTAATTCTATTTCAGAGTAAGAATCAACCAAGGCTCAAAAATTATTTTATCAATTTTTAAATAACTGAACATCACAATTTCTAAATAAAATAATTATATAAAGTAAGGACTTTACATAAATCCCTATGTAAAGGACTTATAAACCACTTATGTAAGGGGTAGTAGGAAAACAAGCACATTTCCTTAAGCACCCCCTTTAATTCTATTTCAGAGTAAGAATCAACCAATGCTCAAATATTATTTTATCAATTTTTAAATAACTAAACACCACAATTTCTAATTAAAATAATTATATAAAGTAAGGAATTTACATAAATCCCTATGTAAAGGACTTATAAACCACTTATGTAAGGGGTAGTGGGAAACCAAGCATATTTTCTTAAATACCCACTTTAATTCTATTTAAGAGTAAGAATCAACCAAGGCTCAAATATTATTTTATGAATTTTTAAATAATTAAACACCACAATTTGTAATTAAAATTTTTCCTTTCTTTCCACCTTGTAGGTGGTCATCCTGGGTTTCGTTTGTCGGAACCGGGTCTTCACTCTAGTATCCTCTTAGTCCATCGGCTGTCGCTGTATCTTGCAAGGTGTTCTACCCACTTCCTCTTGAGTATGGAAATTCTTTCTATAACATCCTTTATGGTAGCTCAGCTTACCGAAGGTCGCCCAGCCCAAACCAATCCGTCTCTGAAGTTCATATGTTTGACTGTCTTTGTCAAGTCTCACCTCATGTCAGGACAAGATTTGTCATGATCTTGGTTTTCTTTTTATTTATCTTCAATCCTATCTTCTTCTTCTTCAAGTGCCATATCCGGTCTCCCGGACATTGGCGACCTCTCTCCTATGTATGTGTTGTGCGTTTGAAGTATTATCACACACATAGGGGACCTACTGCTTAACTCGGACTCTGAACCGCGGGAAGTGTCTACACTTAATCTCCAGAGAGGCTGTTCCAGGCAGATTACACCTCGGTGGTTTGCCATTGCCTTCCGAGGGGAGACGGTCAGAATAAAGTTTTTACTGAGCCCGGAGTCGAACCAGGTATTCAGCTTTAGCAGCAACGCACTTAACTGCTTTAGCTGACGACCGTCTCTTCAATCCTATATTATGCTAAAAGCATATATACTCGTATATATGATGAGTGCCGGTCGATCAATTCAGTCATCTTGGTTTGTCGTGCTCGCGAAATGCAGGTAAATTATCGAGATATTATGCTGTTCCTAATGAAACTATTAGGCATATCCACCCTAGAGTAGTCATGCAAAGGATTTGGTCGAAAGATAGTTCGGTTACCACTACCCAATTTTGTAAATCCTCAAGTATACACGTATTCACATATTCATTCTATGGGTAATAAGGTTTTACCCTGGTCAAAAGAAAATTTCAGTTTCGCAGTGCCATACAGGTTCTTTTTTCTAGCGCGAGCGATTGCGATTGTTACATTAATCCATTTTTTACTTTTTGTTTGCGTTCATACAAGATGATACACTGCAGGATTGGCTCCTATGAGCAAATGTTTTTGCTGTAAAAGAACGAAATATAGGACAGGAAACCCATAGTTCTCTTCCACAACCAAGTTCCCTCTTTCTATTTCTTGTATTCACTCAGGGTTATACTATTCCTCTTTCTTGTTTTTCGTGGAATACTTATGCTGTTGTTCATTCGCCATTATACTAACATTAATGAAGTAATCTGAAGTTATCCAAGAGATTATCACAGCTTGGCAGTTAAATGCGAAATACCCGGAACGTTATCCTTATCGTCTCTCCTTCGAAGGCAATGCCAACCACCGATGTACTTTGCCATGAACGTCTATCTATAAATAAATTATACTCTCGTGGTTTGGAGTCCACGTTAAACAAGTATGTATCCTTTATGTATGTGAAAACACTTCGAACGCTTATCACATTCATAGAAGAGATGAATTACGACGCTTTTGTAGAGATGCATAATGACTGAGCAGGAGAAATGAAGTAATCTAGTATTGGTATATATGAACCTATCACTGTCTCTTTCAACTTTTTGTTTACTATAAATTAATTACGATTTTAATGTTTTGGTTCTATCGCTACTATAGGAAAGTTTGTCATCATTCTACATATATTATCCAAAATCATATACGTATATTATCCTAATTAAGTCTCTTTCAAAAACCAATATATCCACTCTATACATTCCCAATTTCGCTCATCAGCTATTTTATCGCTTCCCCAACGAAAATTCTCCAAATATTCTTAGTATATGGCTACTAAGGATATAAGGCAAAGCTTGTGTTACGATTATAAAAATTTAATGTAAATGTAATGTTATTAAGTAGTGACCGTAGACATAAATCATAATTATATCCGGCACTTTACAAGTCTGATTCCATTTTACCATCTCAATGTTAATTTCTCGCTGGTCTATAATACTAGATATCCTATCATCTGCGTTAATCAGTTTTGGGTTTCAACAGTTCAAAGTTCCTTTCTTGCAACTCCATTATATTTTCATTCCTATAAAATAGTTCTACTCGATCACGAATTCCTTGAAATCAATTATCACATTTATTACTATTGATATCTCTTCTTTGCCATTTTTCTTAGTTGCTCAATTATTTGTATTTATCTTTTCGCAACCGTATTAAGGTATTCATTTATAAATAATATACCTATTGTTAGAAATAACTCGAAAACACACAATTCGTATCTTTATTCAAAACTTTTTATTAACACAATAACGCAGTTAATTATGCAGCTGTTATTTCACAGGCCGGCGAGAACGTATGTGTCGTCTTTCCGGACGGGCAGCGGCATGCATTTCCCTTTCTCCTTCTGACTCTAACACGGCCAGACTGACATTTGTTCCGCTCTCTGGAACATCATCAATGCCTACATCTAAAAGCAAAAGTTCACATTACAACAGGATGTGATTTCTCCTAACGAATAATTCCAATAGTCGAAACTATTGTTAGGCATGACGGGTCTTGACATAATATTGACACCCTTAGTCAACATTCCATCCTGATGTCTAAAGCACGCAGGTATGGTGTCTCACCGCCCTATGGGAGTATGCTGACCCCATAGTCATTTACAACAACCTGATGACTAAATCACGCAGGTTAACCTATGGATCACACCATAGCAATTTAAACAACAGCCTGATGACTAAAGCACGCAGGCTAACCTATGGATCACACCATAGCAAATTTAAACAACAGCCTGATGACTAAAGCACGCAGGCTAACCTATGGATCACACCATAGCAATTTAAACAACAGCCTGATGACTAAAGCACGCAGGCTAACCTATGGATCACACCATAGCAAATTTAAACAACAGCCCGATTACTAAAGCACGCAGGCTAACCTATGGATCACACCATAGCAATTTAAATAACAGCCTGATGACTAAAGCACGCAGGCTAACCTATGGATCACACCATAGCAAATTTAAACAACAGCCTGATGACTAAAGCACGCAGGCTAACCTATGGATCACACCATAGCAATTTAAACAACAGCCTGATGACTAAAGCACGCAGGCTAACCTATGGATCACACCATAGCAAATTTAAACAACAGCCCGATGACTAAAGCACGCAGGCTAACCTATGGATCACACCATAGCAATTTAAACAACAGCCTGATGACTAAAGCACGCAGGCTAACCTATGGATCACACCATAGCAAATTTAAACAACAGCCTGATGACTAAAGCACGCAGGCTAACCTATGGATCACACCATAGCAATTTAAACAACAGCCTGATGACTAAAGCACGCAGGCTAACCTATGGATCACACCATAGCAAATTTAAACAACAGCCCGATGACTAAAGCACGCAGGCTAACCTATTAAATGAATACAGATATCATAATCAAAATTACCTTCATTTTCTAGTAGGCTAATCAGGTCTTCCATATCAGTTGCTAGGGTCCAGTCTACAGGCCATAAACGTAATTGTTCCTTGGCAGCCTTGATGATTCTATTCTTCCCCACACCAACTCTCTTTAACTCGTATCGTCCTTCGTCAGTAATACCAACAATTTCATACGGTCCCAAAATTCAAAGTCCATTTTACTGGCGTGCAGTTTACTTGCACGATGGAGCAATACAAAATTCCCCACCACATACTGAACATATAGCGTTCGACTTGACCGTTAGCCCTATGCACATCAGGCGTTACAAAATGATAATTAATATTAACCGAGTCTAAAACTTTACAAACTGACAAGTTATGAAAGTTTGTTCCACCATCCATAACAAAAACTTTGGAGTTCCAAAACAAGAAATGAATACTTTCAGGGCCTTTTCAGTTTCCTCAGCTTTTACAGTAATTAATGGTGTTAAATAACAATGTTTGGTAAAGGCATCAATTAATACCAAGACATATTTAAAACCATCTCTACAAGCAGGCAAAGGCCCAAGACAATCTACATGGACTGTATGGACGGGCTCAGGTGATTTTACGGGCAAAAGTATATTCCCTTGCAACGGGCCGGTACGTGTCTTTTTTAAGGTACAAACAAGACAGTGTTTGACGTAATTTTTCACAAAGTTCCTAAGTCTAGGGAACCAAAAATGCAACAATGTTGAACAAATAGTTTTCTCAACACCAACGTGACATTGTTCATCATGAAACAATCGCAATAGCCCAAGACTACTCTGTCGAGGTACAAAGTATCGAATTACCTGTTCCTTATTAGACAGTGTTTGCACATGGCACAAAAGACCCTTTTTCTCAACATACTGGCGTGAATTTAATTTACCTTCTTGTAAATCTACTAGCATTTGCTGTACTTCGGCATTCCCTTTCTGTTCGATGTGTAACCAGGTGTCTTTTGAATTCCGCGAGACTCGCAATATTGACACCGGATTACGGCTCAGAAAATCGACGTGACTTAAGGAGGAACCTTTCCGATACACAATTTAATAATTAAAATCATGCAAATACATCCACCAGCGTGCAACCCTTGGTGCAATATCCTTTTTATTTACAGTAGCTTTCACCGAATTGCAATCTGTGACAATAAGAAATTGGATACCAATTAGGTAAATATACCCGAAAATGTTTCAAAGCATTAACTATCGCTCAAGTCTCAAGTTCGTATGAATGATAATTAGCCTCGTATGCAGTTGTTCTTTTACTAAAATAAGCAACTACTTTGTTTTAATTTAAATTTAAAGCGGTCAATAAATTTATCAGAAATTAACGTGACGTCACTTCCGGTGTCGATCAAACCAACATAAATTTCGTTATCGATTTTTATAACGGTAGGTATCGATTTTTCTTGATCAATAAAATTAACATTACGTCTTCGTTCAATTGCATTTTTAGTAAAACAAACCTCCACTGTATGTCCTTGTTTATTACAAAACGAGCATTTACTGAAACTTGATACGTTCTTATCGTCACGTTTAACTGCAGGTGCAGGTGTGTGCTTAGAGTAACTTGAAGATTGACCTCGAATTTTCTGCGAGTCTCTGACATAACTACAATACGTACAATACCTTTTAATATGTCCCAAACGCCCACAGTTAAAACATGATAACGTAGACTTTTGCAATTGGTCAAGTTTCGGTCTCTTCGCGCCAATTTGTTCAATATTGTTATTATTAGTAACATTTTACTTACAACTTGGTTTTATAACTGTGCTCAAATATGAAATAAGTTCCGATACAGATTTAAAATCACGCATAGTAACAGCTTCTTGTACTTTACTGTCTTGGATGCCATAAACAATTAATTCGATTAAATCAGGGGTACTCCAATTTCCGCGTAAATTTTTAAGTAATGATAACTTTTTATGTACGTACGCGACATAAGTATTACATTCGGAAGTATTGAATATTGCAGCTTCATGAAACAAACGCCCAAGAATTTTCTTTGGGGGAAAAAGACTCTAAAAATTCGTTTTTGAAAACAACCCAACTTCGTGCGACCGGACACCAATTTTCAAACCAAATTTTTGCCTCATTAGTTAAAAATCTAGCAATTCTTACCAATATTTGCAAATCCGACCACTCAAATTCTTATTTGATTTTTGTCACCTCTTTTATCCAAGACTCGGCATCATCGATGTCAGGACGAAACAACGGTAAATCTACTTGCTCAGGAGCCGTCTTGTCGTTTTTGATAGCCTTAAAAAATTCCGCTAATATCGCCTCCATATTAATTGTGGAGCATGGACACGATCTCACTTCTGATGTTAGAAATAACTCGAAAACACACAATTCGTATCTTTATTCAAAACTTTTTATTAACACAATAACGCAGTTAATTATGCAGCTGTTATTTCACAGGCCGGCGAGAACGTATGTGTCGTCTTTCCGGACGGGCAGCGGCATGCATTTCCCTTTCTCCTTCTGACTCTAACATTGTATCATCTGTTTCTCTCAGATCAACTTATTTCTTATAATTTCCATTTTATTGGAAATGCAGTGTAGTAATCATATTTGTGAAAATTTGTGCTTTTCAGTTCTGAAAAGTAATGTGTGCATTTTCCAGGTTGGTCTAAAAATACAGACATTACTTTATTCTCTAGCATAAGAAGTGTACTCAACGTGTCCTAAGCTGTTCTATAAATTATGTTATTTAAATTTTATATTTTATTTCGTATCATGTTTTTTTAAATAAATTTTTCAATTCAATTCTTAGTGTTTCCTTCACAAAAATACTAATAGAGATATTCCAGAAAAGCAGAATTGGATTTGAAAAAATAAAGATATTGAATTTCATGAAATTAATTTATATAAAAAAACTGTATTTCCTCACAATTGTTACGATTTTATTAAAATATTCTCAGACAAGTTATGACTTTATTTACATCCGAAATCACCAGCTTATTTTTTGTATTCCTCCTTCCCATATTTCTAATCAATGTTCTACTCTTTGAGACTTATTAGTAAAATTTTCATTCTTGCATGTATTCGTGTTATTTTCTTTGAAACTCTCCTAATTTTTATGATACGATTTTACAGTCATATTATTATATTTTTGCTAATAGGGAACATGCATGAATAAAAATATTTAGTTAAAACAGTATTTTCCTATTAATCCTATATATTAAATATCAAATCAGCAAAAATAACTTCTATTTATTGTATAATGTTATAAATAATCCATTTTAAAATTCAATGATAATTTAAAATAAATCATGTGACCTTAAACGCAACGCCATTGGTTTGACGTTACACGGCACAATAACAATAACCCCGCTTTCTTGTTTACTCTACTCGTGGCTGTTCTTTCTTTTTAATTGATTTAATAGGGAACATGCATGAATCAAAAAATTTAGTTAAAACAGTATTTTCCGTTTAATCCTATATATTAAATATCAAATCAGCAAAAATAACTATTAATCATGTGACCTTAAACGCAACGCCATTGGTTTGACGTCACAAGGCATAACCCCGATAAGCGCGGTCGTTTCCTTCAATTCAAATTGACGGATTTCTAAATATTTTTACTTTCCGAACCCCTAGGTAAGGAAAGTATTGTTATCAGTCAAAATTTGACCCCCCAATTTTTTGACAGATGTTCACGTTTTGAGGTCCCCTGAATCCATTTTTATCATTTTTCTAAGGATGTCTGTATGTATGTGTGTGTGTGTGTGTGTGTATGTACGTCTGTGAACACGATAGAGTCTAAACGAAGCAAGCAAATCATTCCAAATTTTGCATATAAGCTTTTTCCTGTCGTAGGACGAAGCCAGATGAAAATAATTTAAATCGTGTAACGGGAAAGGGGGGTTTACCTGGAGCTATTATGACATTATGCGTCATAACTTCGAAACTAAATTAAATATGTAAAAATATTAATAACAAAAAATTAGCGCTATGGAATTTCCTACATTTTTTGTCCTACAAGTTTTTCTCTAAAATATACAGGGCGTTTCAAAAAATTTTGTATTTGTAAAAATTTTTTGTATTTGTAAATAAAATAGTAAACCGCATTCTACTAACGAAAATAAGATGGGTGAAGAGATAAGAAGTTTCTAATAACATGGGTCCAAAAATGCTTCGTTTGCAAGATATAGGCATTCAAATGTTTTTTTCTTCCTATTTTGGCAAAATATGAAATTTTTCATCGATTTACTGTTGAAATTATGTAACCATTTTATTTAAAAATATAATGTAAAAATTTGCGTCTGTTCGGAAAGTGATGCGATGGCCACATCAGATTTTTTAAATTATTATCAAAACGAAAATAAATAAATTAAATAGCATTAATTAGTATATTTAGTTATTTTTGATCCAACTACGCTATAAAAAAAATGTATGCATCTTCCCCATTGCATCACCTCCTTCTCTTTCTCTATTTTACTTTACATTCCACTATTCTTCTTTACATCGTCTTTATTATTGTTCATTGACTCCGCTGTTCTAAACTACGTCAATGGCCTTTGTTTACATTTTCTGTGACTTACCTGATACATCCGCGCCCACAAATTATCAATGGCTGTCTTTGATCGCTTGTTTTAGCTTCGAATTGGTTTCCTTTAAAGTTAGTTTAATTGACTTTCCAGAATGAGCTTTTAATTAATCAAACTCCTCTATCTCTATTCTATAAATTCTAAAATTGTTTTCGCTACTAACTAAAGTACGTCAAACTTACACTTTGAGACTAAGGGGTATTAACGCCTCCCTTATATATTTCTATGTTATCTTATGTGTAGGATCGGATTGAGATATAATTTTTAGAAAAGTTTGATTATTAAATATTTTTATATTTAAATTTAACGTGTAATAATAATAATATGCGGTCATATCTTTGGTATTTAGTAAGTGCTTGGTTCGAATCCGGGCAGGGTAAGAACTGTATTCTGACCTATCTTCTCGGTAGGTAATGGCAAACCACTATGGTAATCTGCATTAAAGTCCATCTCAAAATGAATTGTATTACACTTCCCGTGGTTCGGAGCCCACGTTAAATAAGTAGGTGCTCTAGGTATGCGAAAATAATTTGAACGCACACAAATGCAAAGAAAGAGATGGGTCACCAAACCCTCATTGGGGTTAAAGGACTGAGAAGGAAGAGTGAAAGAAGATAACATGCAAGCGCTGCATGACCTGCCTTTGCGAAATCCACATTGTGCTTCTGATAGCATTACTTCAGAGAGTGTGTTTATTCTACAGTAGAGGGGTCTAGAGTAAATTTTATAGCTCGCATTCAAAATGCTGATGCCTCTGTAATTGGAGCAGTCAAGTCTGCCACATTTATTATGAAATTGTATAATTTTGACTATCCTCTACTGTTCGGGGAAATGACCAATAGTCCAGCAAACATTAATGGAGTCCAAAAACCGTATTATAAAATATGGGGAAGAGTATTTAATTAATTCTGTGGCAAGTCTATCCGTGTCAGGCAACTTTTTTCCACTTCTTATATTGTTAATAGAAGTTAGTCCATTGTTATATAGTCTACATGTGGGTTTCCATCTACAAGGTCTCCTGCGCCCTGAATTTTTTATAATATTTTGTCCATTCTTCTAATGATATTGGATTGTGAAAAATGTTATCTTTTTCATTTTTGTTAAATTCTTTAACTAATTTGAAAGCTTTAGATTGCCCTCCACGTGGACCTACTTGGCGTAGCGCTTCCAGCTCTGTCGTCTAATTTTGTAGACCTCTCTTCCTGCAACTGCATTTCGCTTTCTGTATTAAGCAATATAGCAAAACTTATTGAAATTCGAGACATGTACTTTTAAAATTCTTCTTCTTCTTCTTCTGTTGTTAGGGCTCGGCCCTGTTAGTTAATCACAATGTTGCCCTCCTGGGATACAGACGTCCAGCTATCCCTCCATCTCTTTGGGGGTCTTCCAGGGGGTCTCCTGGTATTAGGTCTCTGCGTCATCACTATCTTTGCGATTCTCGCATCATCCATCCTCTCTACATGGTCTCTCCAAAACCTTCTTCTCGCTCTAGCCCATCTGACAACGTCCTGAACTCGACATCTTTCGCGGGTTATCTCACTCTTAATTTACATTAATCTAAATTTACATTACAAAACATTGGTAACTTATACTGATTTTTAATACTATAGAACTGTTAACAGATAATCAGTGCTACTCACAAACATCTTGATAGTTGTCAATTTTGATAAATTGACGTATAATTGACAGTTATATCAAGTGAAATTCATGAAATTTTGCTATTCTGTAACTCATGAATTGTTAATATTAATATGTAAATCCTGTCAGCGCATTAAAAGCGCTTAAAAGTAAAGTTGCCAATATTATCTGGGTTCCAAAGGCATAGCAAGCCAAGTCAATTTTCATATTTTCAAAAATTGTTTAAAAACTCGCGAATAAATACGAGGATCTTATGAATATTTAAAGAGAATAATGAAATAAGTCATAAAAATTCATTATTATGACACGCAGGAAAACAAATACACGGTTACTTTCATCATTCTTTTTCAGATCACACATAAATTCTAGTGCATAAAATAAAGCTTTATTTTACGCTTCAAAAATCTGAATGGAAATTATTGTTAATCAAAAAATCAAAATTAGCAACTTTGAATGTCTCCCACGCTAAAATTATTCAAGATATAGTACATAATAATGTGGCGTCCGGAATTTTTATAAATAATGTATTTCCTACAAAATTATTGACATATTTCCCATTTCCATGGTTGGTTGCATAATTAAACAAATAGATTACGAATGCACGTTATCGAGTCTTGTAGGTATTGGGAAAGATTCCTTTTAAGGCCATTTCCCTCCAGCTTAGCTGAAACCAATTCATACACAAAACTTGATATAGCTGTAAAAACGTTTTTGTGATAGTAAAATTTGTATGCTTGAGTCGTTGAAGTTTAAAAGCAAGCTGGTTGTAGTTCTGTTTAGAATTGGCCAAGTCCAGTTCAATAAAATATTCTTGAAACGTTACCTGCAGTATAATACGTACTAGTTAAATGAGTTTGAAATTTCAGTTGGTCATGTGCCAAATTTCGTTAAAATTCAATCAATATCGTTAAATTACGAAACATTTTCTATTTTTAGTTTATATCCAAAACACAACAAAACAACATTTGACTTTTAATTTAGAAAAATGTAAGAATAAATTGGTATCGAAATTTATTTTTTAATAAAAAAGCTTTCATTATTGAAATAAAACATAAATCCGACAATAAATTTGTTATTCTCAAATTACATTCAGTGGAAATAAGTAGACAACCCTAACAACATATCTTTTTTCATGTAAATACAAACCAATAAATTTTTCGGGTGGACTCCTTCCCAATTTTCTTAGTGTTTTCGGCAGTCCTTGAAAAGCTATTTAGGTTTCCACAAATACTTGCTGTCGACCTAATCAGATCGCCCGAAGAATTGCTTAGATTGAATTAAATCCATAAAGATTCAAAAGAAATAAAAATAAAGTTATTTTTAAATTGATTTCTTTTTATAAATTTAAGTTATAGTTTGAAAAAATTATTGGAATAAATTTGTTATTCAAATGAAGATTTGTCTCCTCTTATAGATTAAATTTGGTATAAAGTGAAATATTTGCCAAGTCAAGTTAAATAATGTTTCATTGTAGATGCTTTGTTTTAATGTTGACATAACAGATGTAGTATTTTATCCCTTTGGGCTCTAACTGCCCTTTTTAGCGATATCATTTTAACCTCAAAGCAAATCAGCGAGTTACAGTAATTCAAGGAATGAATTGTTTGACTTGCAAACAATATTTTAATTTTAGTTACTCAATTACAGCTTCCTTCGGTTTGTTTAGAATTTATTAAGTTCGGCTGCTGAAAAACAGCGACATCATAAATTAAAATTTTTTTGAATGATCCCGCAGAAAAGGGGGAAATGTTAATTTAGTGTTCTGTTATTTTAATTTTTTAAGAAGAGTTTTTCAATTTTTTTAATGCACGAAAAACGTTGACCTATAACACAAACAAATTTTAGTCACAATGAATGGTCACTTTAACTGGTTTTTTAATGTTTCGGCATCAAAATGAAGGTCGAAATTCTGCTGAAGTTTTTTTATGATTTTTCCAAAACATTTAATATAAAAGAAAATTAAGAACATTAAATGATCCACGGATTTCGCATCAAAGGGGAGATCAGGAACGCATAACATTTTAAGATTATAGCGTTCGCAGCGATGTGCGTTGGCGTTTGTTATCTCGATTTAAATTTTATTAATTTTGCAAATTTGCTAAGTTAAACTAATAAATTTAGCTAATATCATATTTTCGCATCACATAGTGGAATTGAGTCACACGAAAGGAGAAGTAAGTAAAAGAATAATGATAAATTAATTCTTCTCCTGTGTATTTTTAAATTTAAGAATAATTTAATCAACGTAAATGTCAAAGTTGGAAAATTTATAATGTGCAATCGATAAAGTTGTGCTCATCAGTAGGCAGCTTACTTCCAACGAACAATTCAAGAAAGCAATTTTCTGAGAATTCGTTGTTTAACTTGTTTAGGATCAACCGTCAATGCCAAAACCTAATAAAAGTAGGAAAACAAATAACCGAAATTTAGTAAACATGGTAACAACGAATCGTGTAGAACGGAGGGAAATTTAAAATAGAAATAAGTAAACTCAAATGAGATTTATTCGGTCGATTGTGTCCCGATTGGCTCGACTTCCCCGTCACGGTGCCGGGGTTTAGACATATGTGACATTCTAAAATCGAATTTATGCAAGCCAGCTAACGGTTCGTTGGTTGCTTGTTACAGGGAAATTTTCTATAAAACCCTTTTACCTTTAAATAAATATTTCCATTTTAATTTGATACGGAGGTAGCATTTGCAAGAATGAAACATATATTTTGTTGTTTTCCAATAATACGTCGATGCACATCTGCAACAATTTAATCTGCACTTTATTTCGGGATTAAGTGGAGTAATTTGGTCATCTGGTAAATTTATATATATTGACCCGAAAATTTATCACTTTATAAAACATAAAAGTGCAAGTAACAAAAATCGATGCATTTTTTTTCGAACCTCCGATGTCCAGCTTCACCGCAATTATTAAATTCTGTGTGAATTTTTGCACCGATATCAATTCAGCCATCACATTAACTGTCTCAATTCACTAATTTATTACAAACTCGAAATTAAACTGAAAGAGCTGCAGGCTATGATGTAACGAAAACTGTTCAATGTGAAAGCTAATATGTTCTCTGTCAACAAAAGTTTTACTGCAACATCTGAATTTAATACCCTGCATAATAAATTTAATATAACATATTTCGAAAAAAATTTGTCTTTAGTTTCGTTAACGATGGAGTCCCTTGCTTATAATAAAAAATTCAATTTTCTAGGATCGTAAATATAAGATTTTAATAGGTTACATTTGAAAGTTTATAATTTATCGTATTAATTTTCTTTTTCTTAGGATAACTTGAAAAGCTGGCTTAAAATTTATTGGAGGCAAAGAACTTTAGAAAACGATAAACTGCTTAATGATTGCTTATGCTTTCCAACAGCTACTGGAGATGTTCAAACAGAGTGTAGTTTGATATTACATTTCTCTTTATTCTCATTTTGTCTCGGATATTATCTCATCATGCAGTTGATTTTACCGAACAAATATAGCAGAGCAACTTGCAGTTGCTACTTAATTATTTCCTGCAAAATGTTTTAAGCAAACATTTTACAGCAAATTGTTAGCTTGCTAGCTAAATAATGGCATTTAAAATGAAGTTATATATAATCACATTTTATGCAATAAACAAAATAATTTTATTGCAGTGTCGAATGCAAAGTTAAGAGCAAAGTTGTGGATAAAAAAAATGAGCCAAGTAAAATATTGGTTATACTGGTTTTACAGTAGTAGTAGTTCGAAGTTTATATGCGGAGGATATACGATATGGATTTTGCAAAAAAATATACATCTGTTTACCATTGCTTGAAAAATTTATATGTCTGTATGTGAGATAAGAATTTATTAAAGATACAGAATTTTATATCTTCAGCAATTCGATTGTACAAAATATTTAATTTAGAGCCAATTTGTTACCACAAAGAAAACCTTTCTTATCATCATAATGGAATTTTAATTTTTTTTACAAAAATGTTAAATTGCAAAGCTAAGATGTTAAAGATTGGAAATAATAATAAAGTTGTAACGGAAGGAGCTTCCTCGTCTTACATCATTTCCTAATTCTCTAGATACGAACATTAATATTACGTTGAACTGAAATACTCTCTCGAGCATATGATCTGAGTTCATTATACGTCAAACCACCATATCAAAAATTTAGTGAAGTAAAAGCGAGATGGAAATTTAAGCTATGCACTTTATAATTAAGTCCATACTTTTTCGATGGTTTTTATTGTATCGCAGAAATTACAGCATGAATATTATGAAAGCTGGAAAGTGTCATGTTAGAATAAAGTCATCTGCACGTTAGGTTGTTTCTACATGGATACAGGCCATATCTGTATTGGCAGCGCAGCTAACTGCCTGCAAAAACTATATTGCTTTGGTGATATATGGACAAAGCAAACGATTTGTAGAACAGATTTTTCATTTTTTGCCAACAATATTGAAACCACGATGATTTCGAAATCTTGGTAAGTATATTTCTTGTACCACTTTCACTGTTAAGTTACGTTTGAATTAACTCGAAAATAATTTAAACCAGCTAAATCAGTAATGAGCGTTGTACGCTGTTCTTGAACCTTCAAGTGGTGTGGAACATTACAAAAGCGGCACACTTAAATTCAAAACAAAGCTCATGAGCACTTCGTACCGCAAGAAGTTATACGAAACAACTTGATAGCATAAACTGTGGATTGTGGTAAAGTTGTCCAGATGGATTAGTTCTTTATGCTACCTCAAAATACTCAACTGGTATTTAACCCTACAATTCCAATAAACTATCATTACAAAAATAATCGGCTTAAAATTGTTACACCTTTGAAAATCTTAAATTATCACGCTATTATTACGTGAAACAATTTCGAAAATTATTATTTTCAAATAAGTTTTTGCGGTTTTGGGAAATATTTAAATAATGTTGTCGTAAAATAACCCACCAAAGTTTTAAACTTTTAATTGACAATTTCCACATTTTTAAATTAAACTTGCTTTGTTGCTGGTTGAATAACAATCTCAAAATGGAACTAAACTTGTTTTATAAAATTCATTATTACATTTTTGAACAGACAATGTTAATATTTAAACGTGATCGAACAAATTCATTGGAAAGCAACAAAATAAACTGCAGTAAAATAGTAGATAAAATAAAAAAGCACAACGAAACGCGTTAAGATACCGGAGGCAAATAATTTAGAATGCAAAGTACCTGAAATACAATTTCACATTTCCACAAAAAAACGTAGTTGACAAATAAGGAAATTAAAGAAAGCTGGTGAATAAACACCATTAGAGAAGAGAGGTGTTGTAGGAGCAAAAATGCAAAAGCATCTGAAAAGAATATATAGAAATCGTCTCCCTAAGAAGTACAAAATTAGATTTACAAAAGTGGATTATACGAAAAACGGATCTAGGCAGACCCTCGCAAAGTGTAGCAACTTATCCCACGGTATTGATGACTTTACGTTTGAATAAGATTAGAAGAAAAGTTTTTCGTTATAACTGAGAAGGCCTTATGCTATAGCACGCATTGCATAATTTAATCAAAAAATATAAAATCCAAACTTCAAATGAAATAAATTAATCTTCTCAACAAAAGGGGATGTAAATTTTCAGAACTTAAGACGTTTATAAACAAATAATAAGTGTAAGACTAAAATAGAACACCATCTCCGATTACACTTCGTTGAAAATATTAGCTTCAAAATTTACTTATTTTTATTAAGAACAAAACTAATTATTGTATCTCTTTAAAGCGAGGGGGACACAGTTCGCTAAGCTACTGTTCTGAAACACAAAATGGCTGGTACATAGAAGATATTATGTTACAGACCTGTGCTTTGTTCCTGGTCTATTGAATAGTAAAATAGATAGCGAGATTTTGCAGAGCCGCTTTCAAGTATAGGCACTACCTCAAGTAACAAGGCAAAATAGGATCCGTTTACTACCATACCGGACTATGGATTTTGTTTAGTCCTAAGTCTAGAATGATCTGAGTGAAGTTGGAAAAGTGGATTTGTTTTAGCGTCTGTTCAAGACTGCTATTATAATGTGACAAACCCAGAACATGTTAAATTTTAATAGCTGGGTTAAAAATGCTTATCAGTATGAACTAAATAAATCTTATTTCTATTTTTAGTTTTTTACAATACATTACACTTAAATTTAACGGAAACCGGTGTCCGCCTGGCTTTACACAAAATTCCCCAAATAACTGAAAAATTTTCAGTAAATCGACCAAAATATGTAAACGATTAATTAGCTACTGGCTTCTCATTGTATGGTTTAAGAGAAAATTCCACAAATAACTGAAAATATTTGAGCAAATCGAGCAACATTTATAAATAATCAAATAATCTCCTGGCCGTTAGCTTCTCATTGTAAAATTCTTCAGTTTTATATTAAGCTATAATATAGAATAGTTACAAATATTTTGTTGGTTTTATGATAGTTTTGTTTAAAATCAGCTATTCATATTATGCGTAAAAGACATCAATAAACAATAAAGCATTCAATGAAAATACATCTAATAGAATAAATCCAACTGTTTTCGAACTGCAATTGATGCGCTTTTCTACTTTTCTATTTGCAATTCATACATATAAACTCCGTAAGCGGTATCAAGTCTTCCTTTGTTTAAGTGATAGACAAATACTTTTTATTGTAATTTACCTCCACTATAGGAACTATAAGAGCAGTTAAGAACAAAACGCTGAGATGAAAGTAGAAATAGACATCCGATCCGGTGAGAAGTCTGGATCCAAATAATTATTATCCATAACCATCATGTTCTTGAAATTTCTTGGTTTTCCAGTTTGTTAATAAGTGCTCTAAAAGCAAACCCTTACCTGAATCGATCTATGTAAATTATTGATTTATTAAGCGGTTTTATTTATACTGAAAACTATAATTATTTCCATCAGATTTATACGAGTAGTAGAAGTATCTACTTATTCCCGGTATTTGCGTTAACATAAAAATTCTATTTTGTCAGTATTTTGCAAATATAAAACGCGAATAATCCGCTCTTCTATGAATATTCATATGATATTTCCAACATTCTATGAAAATATATTGTCTGGATTTTCTACGTTTTAAGAATATTTGAAGAAGACAGTATTACTACCTAATATCAGAATACAACATTATTATATAATAATTTTTGTTATTATTTGCATAGATGCATCGTTTATACGAGTATGTTTATATGATGGGTACATGGTTTCGATAGCATTTATATACGTTTAAGCTCAGATAACTACGGATATGGTTAAGAGGAAAGCAATGGGAAACCACTTCATAAATACCTCAAGGCTTTCCTAAATGCCATTGACATAATATGAATTAGTTGTCTTGCCTTGTCTTGTTAGTTGTGGCAAGAGGCAATCAAATTAAATATGAGAGAGTGAGAGTATACGTATATGTTTTAATTTCATTGGTTCTTGCAACGAATAACAAGGTAAGGCAGACAACTAATCCCTATGTGAATAGCACTTTACATGGAAGCAATAGTATGGTAATCACCATACGTCTGTTAAGATGATTATACTGAGGGAAGAGGAGGAGAATGAGGACATAGTAATATAACGTTATCTAACTTAGAGGCTTAAAACTCGTTTCTTTTATCGGAATAGCTCTTTGGGGCCATTCAGAAAACAATGGCAGACAAACAGAAACGAAGAGGTCAAGAAAAAATTCAACAAAGTAACCAAAGAAGTTAAGGAACTGTTATTTAACTTAAAAATCCAAATAATTCAAGAATACCTGGAGAGCGACAAGATCTGTCAAGCAACCAAAATCAACAAATCCACCAATTAAGGATGTTAATGGAAAATCGGCAAGAAATGCAGTGAAAAAGCCGCAGCTTTTGCACACCACCTATCAAATGTATTTCACCCACTACCCCCAGATGAACCAGAAAACGAAGACGATAAAATACAAAACTACCTATAAGAGCACCTTACCAAATGGATTTACCCATCAAAGCGTTTAAATTGAAAGAAGTAAAGGCAGTCATCAATAAAGAAGTAAACCCAAGAAAAGCACTGGGATTTGTTCTGATCACTGGAAAAATTTAAAAGAATCGACAATGAAGACTCTCATTGCGATTTCAGAAATTTGCAATGCGATGATCAGACTGGAATATTTTCCAAATCAATGGAAGGTGGCGCAAATCATGATAATTCCAAAGCCTGGAAAGAAGACAGACGAGGTAGCGTCATATAGGCACATAAGCCTTCTGCCGATTTTGTCAAAGGTTTTCGAAAAGTTGTTTCTTAAATGATTGCAACCAATCCTGTTGGAAAAGAATATTATATCTAACCATCAATTAGGATTTAGGAATAAGCACAGAACAAATGAAGAAATCCATATAATAATTAAAATAATTAACAATGACCTATATGGTAAAAGATATTGTTCCGCGGCATTCTTGGATATAAGTCAAGCATTTGACAAAGTATAGCACGATGGCTTGAATTACAAGTTAAAAAAGACCTTGCCCCATACCTACTACCAATTATTGGAATCATACCTACAAAACAGACACTTCCTCGTAAAACATAAAGAAAAGTATACAGATCCGTACCCCATCAGTTCAGGAGTGCCACAGGGAAGTGTACTGGGTCCAATACTCTATTTACTGTACACTCCAGATATACTAACAACCAAAGAAACAACAACAGCCACATTTGCCCATAACACCGATGCATAAACAGCCTAGCAAAACTTGCAAAAAAACTCTAAATTTAGATTTTATTCAGTGACTGCTTCAATGAAAAACCGTATCTGGACCCAATAGTCTATAGTCAGATAATCTGTACTGTCATTTTCCTTTATGCTACTATGTCCTGGCACCATCACAGTCTAATCCAATTTTATACGCTAATCAAATTAGAGTTGAATGCTTTTCAATGCATTTTCTAGTGTGGATTATTTTTCTTTCCTTTACCGCTCATTATTTAAAATCCTCTGTGTGCCTTCGCCTTCTCCGCGACCTTTCTCCATTCTTGTATATCTAGAGCTCTGGTTCTGTAATCGCATTGGCTAGCTCGCTAACATTCAGGTCAAGACCGTCGTCGACCTTAATAGTTACATTCTCAACGATCCAATTAGGTCACAGTTGTTGCAGATAAATGAATAATAAAGTTAAGGACTCTCGATGCGATTACTTGATCTACTAAAATCCATATGGGTGATTTTCGGGGTGGTTTTGCTTCAAGCCATTAATCCATTTTATTTTAGAAATTACATCAGTCGGAAATGCTCTGTATAGTCATCTAAGAAGATGTCAATTAGGATCTCAACAAGAATTACCTTATCGGCTATTCAGAACACACCAAGGATTGGACAACTATAAATCTCAACTACTTCGCACTAGTTAACTCAAAATAATCTGGTTCTGCTGTTGCAAACTGTTTTGGAATTGCTTTTTCCACAGCAAGTAGTATAACAATACAAAACTTTTAACTAATTACAAACACAGTAAATTACTTCATTTGCAATTTTCATATATTTAAATAAATTTGAAAATTCGTTTACGACACAAGCTGTGTAATAATGTTTTGTCTAAATTAAATGAAATTAAATCAACATAGCAAAGTTAATAAGCGAAAATTAAGTTTAATATATAATTTTAGAATCTCTAATCCAAGTAGTTTAATTTAAAATTATTATTGCAAAGTTGGCACGAAAATTAAAATTTTGTCGACTTTAAATTATTTTAATTATGTGTTGAATCGATGTAAATTTAAGCCTCATTCACATTATAACTTCTCCTAATCTGCTTTTGTGTTGTATTTTATCAGTAATTAGGGTTACTCTAATTAGGACAATTTTAAGCTTCAGATTGTGTAACACAACAAAAATACACTTAACTAATTGCATCATAAATTTGAGACATTCTGTCATTTCAATGCAAACGACTTAATAACCAATTAAAATGTACAAGCATAGTTTTTCTTATTTTCAATATCATCCTAAAGGTAATTTTGAGACAATAACGTAATCAATTTCTCCTTAATCAGCATCGTGCATCTTTGAGAGGGATTATTTGAAAACTTTTAAATTAGTTTGTCTTACATTTCATTCGTTTAGTTGAACTTAATCTTACACTTTAGTAAAGGTAGGATATGCAAATTGATTTAAAGCGCACTTCCAATTTGTTCTAATTAAAAGCTTCTAATCAAATCACCTATAAATTAGCAAAAATTTTGGAGAAGATGTAATTAGTGATGCTTAAGCCGCCTCACACTATTTTCAAATAACGATAAATTACACTTGCCGTTAGTTTCGAATGTAGTAGTTACGAGTCATCATCAAATATGGGATCATTAAATTTTACCTTGTAAACCTCCTCCGCAGCTATAATTCACAACCAAAATGTCTGGGAGTACAAAATGAGAGTACAGTCTATGACTTAGGGGAAATAATTTTTATGAATTGCCAAAGTTTGTTATTTCATGAACCATAACTATCGTTAAAATTTTAATAAGAGCAAGTCTACATCAGACTACCAGAAAAAGTTATAAAATAGTGCTACTAAAAATTATTCCCTTGCAAGTAGGAGTTTTTAATTAAATTAAATGATAAATCAGAGACATTAAATAGCAACCTATTTCATGAAAATGGCCATTTGTGCTCTGTATAATCGTTTTTTTTTTTCAAGGTGTAAGCCGCAATCTTAATTTAATTTCATGATGACGGTATTCGATTAAATAAAGAAATCTCCTTCAATGCAATTGCCTTTGCTGAATCCGATGAAATCAACGCAGTCGATAAGCAAGATACGTTTAACTGAGCCTGTCATATGAAGCGTTATCTTAGTCGATCATCGAACTTGCTATACGTTTAACCTCATTTCTGATAACATTTGAACCCGGAAAATTTTAGTGTATTACCACATTCAAGTTTAAAGCGTTTTCAAACAGTTTTATGGTGATAGTTAAGGTGCCCGATTTGGCATGTTGTACCAATACGTTCTTCCATAAGTTTCGAGGTTTATAGCATAGTTTTGTTTTAAACAGTTCCACATTCAATTTTTATTTGTTCTTGTTTATTTAGTGTAAATAAAGTAGTACTTAAATGGTCAGTTTCTGATCACAAAAGTGTTATTGTGTGCTTTAGTTTGTCTTGCTTTAATTTTTAATTTTATATTGCACCTAATTAATTTTAGTTACCTAGAGGGCAGAAAATTAAATATAGGCTTCCAACTCGGCTAATTGGTTATTTTGATTTTCTTCTATTTTCCGTAGTTATTATATTATCAAGTTCTTTGTTGAACGAATTTCTAAACTCCTTGGTCTCTGGAGTTGTTTATTTGTTCTTGATATTATAAAGCCAAGATGCTAGCAACATTCTTCATTGCACAGTTTTTTACAGGTTTCCTTGAAACAGGAGCTTTATGAGAGTAATTGCTCATTAAATTGCTATTACCTAAAAATTGTGAACGATTTTATATTATAAAAAGTTCTCATTAATTAGTAACTGAATATTATTATGTGAGAGTCTATACGGTCTTCTATGTAGAATAGTAACATAAGCAGCCGTGTTAACAATGCTGTTTAGACAATAGTAATTACATTAAAATATATCTTTTGATTGTTAGTCAAGTTTATAGTATTAAAATTAGATTATTAATAAATACATTTTCCATGTAAGAATTATTAAGGACAAAAGAGAGAATATATATTTAACCACAACTTATAAGACAGAGACCTAATGTACAAAAAGCAAGTTGACTTGAATAATCAGACTAATTGGGTTTATGCTATGACCAATTAGTTAAAATCTTATAGGGTTTTGAAGCTGCGACCGTATTTCACATAGACTAAAAGTTTAAATGCAGAACGACTTCGTCTGAATTAAATTTAACCTCGTAACGCAACTTTTGATAGGCGGAGCTTTGTAACAACTGTTCATTTTGCTGATAAACTTCAAAATGTTCATTCCTTATTTTCAAAGACTCTCAACTGCCTTAGTTCAGATTACGATCATTACTCTAATCTCTATCATTAAACGAAATTAATTTTCTTATAATAGGTAACTCAATCATATCTACTTTCTTAAGAAAATTTTTCCCACAAATTTTGCCCTTCTTTTATGATATCAAGCCCTTTGGTTATCGATTTACTTTTATACGGGTTACGTTATTATAGAATTTCATTATAATTCAGTAAAAACATAAAAATTTTAATATTACTGCTTTATTCGGTCATAAAATAGATTTTTCTCCAACGTTTTCCATTCAAACAGTGCCCTCTATGAAACTACAAGAATTTATACTTTAGATAACGGCACTATTATTTGTTTATCTATTTTATCTATCCCCGTTTAATGTGGCTTGGAACACTTTAAAACATTTCAAATTAAATTTGTTAGATCTACAGGATGTATCAAATTATTTTGCAACAAAAAAGAGGGTAGCCGAAATAGCTACCAAGTTTAAAACTACTTCTAGCCTAATCACTCAACGTGACTTCCAAACTACAACTAAAATAAGTGAGCATGGCCCGAATCTCAACGCCAACGGCTGTTCGTGTAGTTAATCAACCAAAAGAAAATTTGAAGCTTTTGTAGCATAAATTTCTAAAATATGTGCAATATGTAGAAGGGTTAAGAGCATGTAGGTAAAAGGGTTTGTTCGCGCTAAACATCTTTTTGAAATTTCACACCTTCTTGAAAAGGAAACGAGGTGTTTAGGTTAAATTAGAATATTTCCACTTGAATTACAATCTTAAAATTCACACCTCGCTTTTTCGATTGATAGTATACAGGGCGCTAAAGCATTTTGGTGTAATTCAGAAATATTACTTCCAGTTAACACCCCGTGCTTTAACGGTACTTTCAATTATCTGTATCCATTTAATTTGCGGCAATTTTTCATGATAATTTTTCTATTGGTTTAACCGAGTTAAGTTCCCCTTTTCACATTTTGTATTTCTAAATCAACTTGTTATAAGCATCATTTGTCATGTACAATTATCTAAAATGTTTGAACAATAGCTAGGCGGTTTCTCGTGTTAATTTGAAGACACGAGATTAAGTTACAAATTGCTTAGTAATCGAAACAAATGAACCTGTAACCTCCTCACTATTAATGTTAAATCAAGAGGGTTATAATACTGTACTTCTAGATTTAGTCATCACGTAAACAACATTTACAATATAGGAAAAGCTCACTCGCTTTTGACTGTTAAACTTTAAATCTCCTTTAGATGATTACAGATTTAAGATTAAGCAATTAAAAATTAACGATGCTTACTAATTTATGGTGAATAGTAATAATTTGTATTAGCAATTGGTTTTAGGGGAACGCTTTGTCATTTAATCATACCTGGCAGAGAAGTTATAATACCGGAATCGTTATATTATCTTCACGTTTTATTGCCTTTGGACATGCAGTGAACTGTAAAGGATATTTAGCAACTTGTTGGAATTTTAATTGATATATTTTCAGGAAATGATTTATTTATCAGTTGGTTTCACATAATTATGTAGTACAAATTTACAACAACCAAGTATGACAATTTAATAGATTTTAATTTGAATGCAATTATGTATGTAAAATGATGTTTGGTCAACTAAAAATGCTAATTAGTTAATTTATCGGTCACTGAAAACGATAAACGAAACTACTTAAACCATTCCATTAATTAATACAAAGGTTGCAAAGCCGATATTCCATTTCAGTCAATTAATGGTTTGCAAGAAACTTTAGTCAACCATATATTCTTAATTGTTTTTTTTCCTTTTGGTTTTGACGTTGTTTTAGTAGCTAATAAATTATTTTATGTTTTAAAATGTTCAAAATTGCTACCTAAATATTTTTAATATATAATTTTTCTTACAAATTTTTAGAACTTTTATTTTTACAGTGGATTTACATTAGATTCCAAGCAGAATAACCAATATCTTTCCGTAGAAGAATTTTCAATGGCCTTCGAAGAATTAATAAAACGTAATTCAACAGAAGGCATACTGAAAACCGTCGTGAGCGATTTTATAAATAAATGAATCAATCTCTTTTGTGAAATGAAAACTTGAAAATGCAGTTATCCTCACGAATTAGCTTTTAACTTTTAATTGCATACACAGATTAATAGGATATTATCACAAGTTCTAACGGATGCACTACAAAACACAGGCGTACCAAAATATTTTTTACAACGAAATATAACGAGCGTCAAACCGAAGAAGAAATAATTATTTTTTTGTGAGAAATTAATGAAAAACGACAAAGCCCCGGAAAAAATGACACTGCTGAAGAAATGCTCTAAGAGGATGAACTAGTGTGATACTAATGCTAAAATTTATATGAAAGAAGTATTTCGACGAGGGAAATATACCAAATGGATGCAAAAACGCAATAATAATAAATTTTAATACATAAAAACATTTTTTGCCTGAGACGAAGCTTTACCTCGGAATTAATATGTACTCTCTTGTTATATAATATATCAACTATTAGTTTGTATGGGAAATTTTAAGTTGTTTTTACAGAAATACAGGTAAACTGATAGGTGTAGCCGACGTATAATACCAAACCGAATCTCGTTAATCCATTCATGCGCGTCATTTTCAGGAAACCCTCAGAGAATATCGACAATCCATTCCTGTCTGGAAATTTGTTTGCAACGATTCAAAATTGTTAGTCTCGTTACATGATCACTTTCGTTGTTACCACAAGGAGATCATATTCTTATAATAACAGCCTCATGTATAACAAAAGTACATAGTATTTATTCAATGTGCTGATTCTCAATTATTTTAGATTACAAAGACTAATCGCAAGCGTCGATCCAAGATTTAAATATTTAGTCAGGATCTTTTTACAACGATGTGTTTACCCTACGTAACCTAGCAAACTATCACTCAATAACATTACTTTCACGATTCCATGACAGAACAGAACATGAAAAAACAGAACACGAAAGAACAGAACATGAAGAAACACATCAGTGAAAAAACAGAGCAGTGAAAAAACAGAACAGTGAAAAAACAGAACAGTGAAAAAACAGAACAATGAAAAAGAGACCACTGAAATAAAAGAACATTGACAAAACAGAACATTGAAAATTCAGAACAACATCAGTATAATAAATAATTAATATACCTACTACATAATAATGATATTACTAAATTTTTAAAATTTTGCAATTAAAAAAAATTGCTAAAATTAATGCAACACGATTTATTAATTTTAAATTAGTTTATTATTATTATATTAAATTACTGCAAATTTGCCATTTGCCGCAAAAACCTCAGCTTATCCTCATAATTTCCGTATTCTTGTACTACAACGGTTGCCACTTGATTGTTGAGGTTCTCATACTTCTTTTTCTGTACTTCTGGGCGACCAGTTTGTGCATTGGCTAGTAACAAACGTTGGCAAGCAATGTCTCGCCTTAATCCGTTAATAATAGAAATAATAAGACAAGTTAATAATAGACGGAATGCACTATTGCAACAGGGGTGCCCATGGCTTAGTGGAAAAGCGAAGGGCAGACCTTAAATAGGGTGGACCGATGACTTGAAGAAGGATTACTTTGAAGAAGAAGAGAGGAAAATTAGTAGAAAAACATGAAGCGAAGTGAACGAAGAAGAGGATTATCACAAGTTATATATATATTAGAATTAACAGTTTCGGGATTTACAACAATCATACTTCCTAAGATATTTCACAATATGATCAAAGGAGACAATAAAATATTAAAAATGTATAATTAATATAAATTTATTAAACTTTAGCTCGAGGGCTCTTGTTTGAACGCAATAATACATATTATTGGTTTTGTTTAAAAGTTAAATTACCAATAGAAAAGCGTGTGGCTTCGTTATATTTGCTAAGATGATTATGTAAAATAATAATTTCAATGTAGTATTCGAATTTGAGTTTCTCATTAACATACATCACTGCGTTGCTATTTAATAAGCGGGAGACGAAATTCTTATTTACGGAAGAACTCTTTTCAGTAGAAATGTTCACTTTCTCTGTGAGTACGAAATTATTATACAAACTTAACAACAATAAAATTCTATTTGAATTTGATAACATTGCGAGGTTATAAAAAGTTTTTTTTATACAACTGACATTAAAAATGTCACTTTTAGTTCAATTTACTCAGGTTAGAAATTCAATTTTATAAGGTAGCTTGTTAAAAATATTTTTAACACTAGTAAAATAAAGCTTTTTAACACTAGTGGTAATTAGTTTATACTTTATTTATAAATTGTAACATACACATTAGAATTAGAACAATTACTAATATTAATTCCTTGAGAAGTAGATAATGAATTTCTCGTTGCCATTGCAACATTACCACGATTGCTGCTTGTGTCGTTTCTACTCGATGGTGTACCTAATTATCAGTGGGAAGGCGTATGCAAAAATTCAGATCGATCGCGCGCAAAAAAATTTAGTCAAACGTCAAAATTCGTATTTTAGATTAAATTCTCACAAAATGCGAAAAAATTGTATAAACCTCGTAAGCAAAGCCTGATGAATTTACAGTGGGAAGGCGTATGCAAAAATTCAGATCGATCGCGCGCAAAAAAATTTAGTCAAACGTCAAAATTCGTATTTTTGGTTAAATTCTCACAAAATGCGAAAAAATCAAATATCAAAGTGACGAACATCAACCAATTTGATTTACAAATAAATTACTAAAACAAAATCAGAACCTGCGACAAATTAATTAATGACATTTGTGTACTATATCAATGCAACCTAATATTA
Source organism: Podabrus alpinus (assembly GCA_932274525.1). Classification (NCBI taxonomy): domain Eukaryota; kingdom Metazoa; phylum Arthropoda; class Insecta; order Coleoptera; family Cantharidae; genus Podabrus; species Podabrus alpinus. The sequence continues at coordinate 7,340,699 of OW026451.1, forward strand.
TTTTTTTTTTAAATTTTTTGAATTAGCTATAACTCGGGAACGACGCTAGATATCGAAAAACTGAGCAAAAAATTCACCCCCCCCCCCGATTCGTACTATCCCCCTAATGAATTATCAGTAGGAAGGCATATGCAAAAATTCAGGGCGATTGCGCGCAAAAAAATTTACTCATCAACAAGATCTATTAACAGTTGTATAAAAAATATTGTACGATATACATGTTAAAAGTGATTTTATTTTGTTCGTGGGGGTTGCTCAACTCGCTATCGCTCGTTTCGCAAAATTCCCCACTAACAAAATAAAAAGTCACTTTTAACACTTATATCGTAAATAACTATTTATTAAAGTAAATAGTTGGAACTTTGTAACACATTAAAAGCCGTCGAAAGCTTACATTTATTATTAATTTTCAAGTTTAATTTAATATTAATTTTCAATATTGAAAAAAGTATACATTTGAAATCCAGAATTTGAATTAAAGAAGGAACTTTTATGAATAAAACGGGCTATTTTTAGTACACAGTTTTGTAAATAAAATATTTTCTAGAAGGATAATACTAAAATAATTATATTTTAAATGTTAGTACAAATTCATCTTGAGCCAAAACGCAACAATTTAATAAAATCCAGAATTACTGAAATACCTATTAAGAATGTCTTCTTCTTCTTCTTCTTGTAAAGGATGTAAAAAGGGAATTTAAAATTTAAAAAAGGATAAAATAAGACGTCGATGTGTCTGTATCATTCCGTTAAAAAGAAACACAACAAACTAGAAACGAAACACTGAAAAAAATAAATAATAAAATAATACAGAAATTCAAGTGACAAACAAAAATAAAAACGTAAGACAACTGAAAAAACACCAAAAACATGAATAAATTAGGAACATACATAAAACTAATTTAAAAAAACAACTTATTTTACCTAAGACTGCTAGATAATTAAAATTTAGAATGGCTTCAAGAAGTAGAGACCATTATACTAACGGTGAATTTTTAAACCCCAACTTTACAAACGTTGCCAATGGGACTTAAATAAAATAATTTGGAGTGAGATTTAAAAATCTATTCAAAATTAAACCGCAGAGCAATTAGAATTTGCTACGATGAAATTTATAAATAATAACATACAATAGGCATTCACAAAAATACAACTTCAATGTTATTGTTAACTATCTAAATTTATTTACAAATAGACAAAATTTTACTAAGCGGTAAAATAAAAAATTTATAATAATAATCATAATTGGTTAGAATCAAAATTTAAATTAAAAATTTTCTAAAATTCACTATTTAATTATAAACGTTGCTGTAAATACTTTAATTTTCATGAAACTTATTTAAAATTAATTTGTTTGACCTAGAAATTTCCACTTAATTTTCATGTAATAATCATTTATAAATGTTGTTAGCCTGATGGTTTTCTGTGCAAATAAAAAACAAAAACAAAATTGCTTTTGGAAAGCTATTTTCTGAACATAAGTACCTAAGCTGTAACTACAAAACTACTTTAAGTAAGTCAGTTAGTTGAGCCTGATGTGCACTCTCAGTAGTTTCGATTTTAAATCCGTCACTCCTAGAACTTATTATTAAGAGCTTCTTGTTATATCGGAGAAAACAGTTAGTTTTGCTGTTTTATTTACATCAATATATAATATATAACACCTACGCAATACCGAGATGCTCTTGCTATGCGTTACGGTCATCAACCCAGCAACTTACCACAAACGTGTGATGGATGTGGCGAACATTTTGATTTAACACATGCTCTAAATTGCAAAAAAAGGTGGCCTGGTTAAGAAAGGGCATGACACTCACAGAGACGATTGCGCTAAAATAGCCGAATTGGTATGGGGTCCTGTCACAAAGGAACCAATTATGCGTGAAGAAGATGTTGTTAACAATCAACCGGCATTAATTGGCGACTTGATGATCCAAGGGGTTTGGGAATCTGGAAGATTAGCGTTCTTCGACAACCGCATTGTTAATGCTGACGCTAATTCTTACATAAACCAAACCTGGTTGACAATTGCACAACGACATGCCCGAGAAAAACACCTGAAATACAACACTGCAGCCGAAGATCTGAGAGGTTCATTTACGCCATTAGTGTGTAGTTGTGACGGTGTGCTTCATGCAGAGTATCATCACTTTTTGAAACGAATGGCACAACGCCTAGTAGAAAAATGGGATAAGCCATATTCTCAGGTTATAGGGTGGATACGTGTCAGAATACAATTCTCGATCATACGGGCAGTCTCATTACGTCTTCGAGCCACCAGAAAAAAAGTTTACGGGTTGGGGCTTGAAGATGGTGCTGGACTTTTTTATATCGATGAATGAATTATCATTGTTTATTTTATTTGTACCACTTTATGAATGTAAATGATTATATGCTATTGTTATTAATTTAATAAACATATTTCTTCAGTTAAAAAAAAATATATACTATATTATTACTTTTACAACTGGATGAACAGTCTAACCAGTGCAGTGTGGTTGCAAAATTAAATGCCGGGCTTCAGGTTATTAATATTACCACAGATATATTACTTATTAATATTAGTATAGATATGATTGTACTATATTAATTTTGAAATACCTCTAATAATCATATTTTGATTAAAATTTGTACGGATATATTTCATCCTTCAATTCAAATCTACTTTATGTTAATATTTTACTCATCTAAGATTATTTTGAAAACGAATAATTAAATGTTTTTATAAATCCTTGTTCACGTTATAAATTCTAACTTTTCACTTAAATAATTGACTCTCTTTTGTACACAACGGTTAATTTTTTTTAGTAAATGCATTCTAATAAACAATTATGGTTTGTATAAAGTACTTTTTAAAATAAAATTAAAAAACGATTCTTAATTGAAGACATTACAATTGTAACTCACGTTTTTATTGGCAATTAAAGCGCAGTGTAACACAATCTAACTGCAAAATGAATAAAATAAATTTTAATTTTCATGCTTGACAAACAATTTAATACAATTACTTGTGCAAAGGTCTGCTTTTACAAATATCAATGACAATTTAAAATAATTTTAGTGGTTTAAATCGTTTCCGAATGGAAATTAATTTAAAACGTGTTATATATAGGGTGGCCCATAAAGTTGTACTTGAAAATTGTACGCGCGGATTTAGAAGTCGGCGCTAGAAAAATACTATGTCATACTTAAATTATTAAAATTATTGTAACAATATTAGTTGAAATAATTGAACATGTCGCATAAGTACATACAATTAATTAGTACTGACTAATTAATAAGTAAATTGATTTAAGGTCCGTAATTATTTAACCACGGGCATAATATAACTATTGATAGATGGTAAATCAATAGAAATACTGTACGTGCCAAATTAATGAGTCGACGATAAATAATATTATTTGACAAGCGTTAATAATTAAAACCTGATAATAGATCGATTCTCATTAAGAACCCCGTAAAAAGTATGTATTGTCAAACATTTTTTGTCAATAAATAATCCCCATTTTTGTACTAGCACAAAAAAATAAAAGGACAACGCAATTTTAGTTCCCTCTTATAGAACTCCAGAAGATTTAAAGTAAAGGTATTAGAAAATCTTTTAATGACCGGTCGTTATTTCTTTTGTAGCACATTTAATCTCCGTTCGAGTAAAAAATAATAGAAAAAGTGAAAACGTGATACCTACTACTCGTGTTCTTGCTAAAATGCTACCTTTATTAGATTATTTAATTTTATTACCGAAACGTATCGGTTACATATTAGAAATATAACTATAATGCTTAATTTTGTAAGCTCTAATGCGGATAAATTATTTAGTTTTTTAACAAAAACGTAAGAATATTGTGAAAAACAAACTCTTCACATTAAGTAAGATTTTTGTTGGAATCTAAAAAGTGATAACAAAATAGCACTAGCTTTTGTATTTGTTCCGGAACAAAAATGTCAACCGGAATAACAAAGGTTTAGTTGTTTCGTTTATAAAAACTTAAGAACGCTTTAACCCTCGCTCCATTAATATAATTTTCCTATCGTTAGAGTGATTTTATTATCACAAAATAGCGAGAAAATTTCATTTCTTAGAACATTTTCAGATCCCTTAAAAATCCTGAAAATAGAAAAATTTATATTAACTAATTAATCTGTTTAATTTTTATCCTTTCAGATTAGTTATTTCAGGTTTATATTATGTTTTAACTTCGTAATTTCCCTATAGGTAAATAAATAAATAATTTTAAGAAATTTTAATTTCGAATTTTACGTTCATATCTTTCTCTGTTTTAATTTTCATATATCCCTGAAAAATCTCTAATCACTTTTTTTAGTTATTATTTTTTAAATTTAAATAAAACATAATTATTTAAGTTTGACACTTTTCATGCTTTCAACGCTTAGACGTCGAGAATTTTTTATAAATTTTCATTACGCGTTCCATTTAAATAGATAACAAGCACATTTTTCTTGTAAATCTTTCAGTTTTATTTCTGGCTGGAAGGCACTAATCATTAAATAAGTATGCACAGTGCAATACAATAGCACACTGAATACTAAAACATTCTCAACTTGAAATTAGTCACAAGCTTCAAGCATCGCAACGCAACTTTACAAATAAAAAAGCTTTAAATAATGGATGTTGGCTTCTTTGTATTTTATTAACGAAATTAGTAAATTTAAAATTAAAAACATATTTCATTAGGCTTTCAGAAGTTTTATTAAATTTGCATTTTCAATGACAATTTTGGTCATTTCTACTCCTTCACTGATGATGATGTGAGCACATAATTTCAAAGACGGATTCAATTGGATTCTAACAAAAAATCTTACAGAGGTCATAAGAAACTTTGACTTGTTCTTTGAATTTTCTTTTTGATAGATAAAAAAATTGAAGGCGACATCTACTGCTCGCAAATCCCTGTTAAAATTTTTTTTACAAGTAAACATGTCGGTTTGCTCGCTTATGAATTGTTTCAGTCTTAACAACTCTTTCAGTGGTTCATTTTCAAAATTCAGGACTATCTAAAATATTTATAATCTAAGTTTTCCTTTGATTGAAAAAGCAAAGGGTTGATGCTGTAATTCAATCTAAAACTTTGATTATTCAAATCAAAGGATTTGAATAATCCTAGCGCGAAACATCTATGTCCTAGATTAAACTATAAGAGGAGGTAAACTATTACACTCCATAAACTTTATCGTAATGCCGTCTAATGTAAAATTTAAATTTTTGAATAATAATTAAAATATCAGCCACAATTACAAAAAATAAAATATAGTTAAATAGTTAAACTATAACATAGCTTCCTTAGCTTAGCCACCTGTAGCGGCTTAGCTTAAATTAGGATCAAAAATTGAACTTAATTCGCAAGTCACTCGTTTATAGACAAATCATAATTAATTAAAGAGATTCCATATAATCAATTAAGGTAATATGGAGTAATCACACCATTTAGAAATAAATTATGTAATAATAACTTTTCCGTTGAACCAGATTAAGGAGATTAAGGAGTACATCAATTTAATGGAAGAACATTATCTTCGATTTTAGATTAGCGCAATGAATATCTCACTTTCATTTAAAGACATGTTAAAAAATAAATCCTAGCTTAGCTCAGTAACCAGCCTTCGTTTAGCTTTAGTACTCAATTACAACCCCACCATAATATAATTAAGATATTTAGGCTGGCAACTAAATTTCCCGTAGTTTTTGACAGTAGCGCCAAAACATCAACCGGAGTTGAAAATTATATTAAAAAATGTTATAACGGCTCCCTGTATTTACTACTCCTACATCATTTATTGATCAACTCCAGTAGAGTTCTTGGTGCTACCATGGAAACTACGCTAAGTTTAGTTGTGAGAAGAGATTCCTTAATTTACACTATAACGCAATGACAAATTTAATGGGTGCTTGAGACAGACTGGGATTCAACTTGAAGTTATTTATATTTTTCTATAAATTGATTTCGGCTTTATCATTTCTTCCAAATAAACCAAATTTTTTATAATTTTTCAAGAGGAAATATTTTAGTTACTTTGTGTTGCATTAAATTTTTGTATTGTGCTTATTACTAGGCCTTGCCTATAAAATTGCAAGAAGTTGAAATTTAAGAATTTTGCGATCAAATTAAAATGCCATTGGTAGATATTTAATTTAAATAGGGAAAAACCTCAAATTACATAAAAATACACAAGGTAAAACAATGATAATCGCAATATTAATGGGTTGTATAACAATCAAATTCATAATGCGAATTTATACGCAGCGTCCGTCACCATCGTACCATTTCAGGTATGACAAATGATGTCGGGTTTACATAGAAAATTATACAGGGTGTACAAAATTTTGCTTAAACTGCAGATAATGCAAATGTCCATGACTTCCTGTAACATCTAGTATCGATATAAATTTATATTTGAAAACGCAAAACAACTGAGATGGCAAATAGTTGAGATGAAAAACAGCAAAATGCTGTATTCGCCAATTATGACAGTTCAAGAAATTGATAAATATGTTCTAATAAAGTAACAACGAAGAACAATGAATTCATACTATTTACGATGTTACTGTGTCAGGAGTTATTTACGAAAATGTGGAAAGTTGTTTAAGCTCGGCTGTCATTTCTCTTAGTTTACGAACTTTTAGTATGTTGCTTAGATAGAAAATTAGCATAATAATGGTATTAGCATAAATAAACAGCTTGACTGAATATTTGCAAGATAATATGCGCAATGCCCCAACCCAGCAAACATTAAAATTTTACATTTTATTTTTCAGTAAAGAATTAAAAAAATTCTCTAAAAACTCGATTAATTAAACATTTAATTAAATATTCAAGTAATTAAAGCAAAGAATTTATTATTCGCAATGCTTTAATTGATACCCACCCAACATTTGGCATTATTGAAGAGCGCAAAGCAAAATTAAAAATTTTGTTTGTTTAACATTGGAAGATCAAGCAATTTTCGCAAAAACGAAAAATCCCAGCATTCAACAAACGTGGATAAATAACCGACTGACGTCGGGTTAAAAATCAACAGCAGGGCATGCCGTAGGATCGACAGGCAATTTAGCAGTGCAATGTATCGAAAAACTTGAGAGTAACAAATTGGGTCAAACATTTCTTAAAAATTCATTGTTATTTAGATTATATTTTCTGACAAGGAATCGTTAAATTTAAAGCAAGCTTGAAAGTAAACACGGCTGTTTATTTTCAAGCACAAACATACAGAAGTCTCGGAGGGAATATTAAAAAAAAAATCTTATTAAAGTTTTTATCCTTAGTCATTTACTTTTATCTTGATTAACTCGATATAAAATTAAACATTTTATTGCAAAAGTTCGCAATTAAAAATAAAAAGAAAATTGGTAGGGGAAGTTTGGGTGCTTATACAAACCACTTTCAATTGACCAAATTGGTATTATGTATTTCCATTCAGTAAGCGAGTATTTTATCCTAATAGATGGAGATTCTTAACCTTCCGGTATTTTACCCGAACAATCAATCACACTAGACATCGCTAGCTCACTGACAATTGCTTCTCCTGCTTTTCGACTTGATTATTTTATTCCTGTTTCACTCTAAAGCGTAGCTAAAAGTCAAAATATAGTTGTAGCAGATTTCCCTTACAATTTTGCCTTTCTTATTCTTTACCAATGTCGAATTCGCTTAATGCTCGAATGCGTTGCCTTTTGATGGCTTTTTGACAGCAACAGAAAGAAAATGACTGTCTATACGTGCGAATCTAATATTAAGGAATTTTAGTACAATTTGATAAAGCTTTGTGTGATTCTTTTTAGAAATAAGAAAAAAAATTCAACAGCTTTAAATAAAACTTTAGATTCCACTCGAATAATTTTCAAAAAAGTACGTAGTACTCGATTTTTAAGATTTTTACTACTTTTGTTGTAAAAATATTTTATAGGAAATCTATACAAATAGTTTTGAGTTTATGATATGAAACAACATAAGCATAAATTTCAACCAGGAAAGTATTTTATGACAACATTGTGTATGTAGGTTAATATTTACAATTTCAAATTTTTTAGTGGAAACTCTTGCCGAAATTTTTTATCAAATTTTCTACAAGTTATGAGCAAGAAATAATAAAAATTAGTGCACCCACTGCCTCGGACCGAATAAGAAATTCTGGTTCACTGCCAGCCGTGATACGGTTGATCGTGCGGATCCAGTGTTTCGTAAACAATTTTTTGTCTTTTCAATTGTCTTGAAATAAATCGGTAAGTAAGTAAAATTTTTACCAAACCAAATTTTATTAACAGTAACAAAAACAATAACTTGGGAAAGTTGGTTTATCTTGCATGATCTTAACCGTATTGCTCCGTAGTGAGCTTTTGTTATGTAAGTTGGGATATAACATAAGAAGCTGGGAAAGTTGTTTGCGTATATCATATTTGCTCTTGTTAATTACATACTTCGAAGACGTTAACTTATAATTAATGGGGAAAGATCAACTTGCATGTTTCATTACATTTATAAATTTTTGTGATAATTATTAATACTGTAGCATGAAAATAATGATTAATATGTCAATTAAGATGTTGATTTAAGAAAACATTTCCATGGAATTTTATCACCACTCACATTGAAATACGTACGGTTTGATGGATCCCTATTTACCGTTCAATTAAACACAAGTAAAATACATCCTTGCATTTAATTTAATTAGATATGACTGGTGACAGTTTAACGATCTGTTGCTGTAGCCGTTCTAACGCAACGTATAGATTAAACGGCAAGTTATGTTCTGTCACCTGTGGCAAGCATTGTCAAAGCTATTCCAATTACCTGATAATTAAATTTTTCTCGTCGGAAACCCACTTAACGGACTACAACAAAAATATATTACGTAAATAACAAACTGAAATATCTTCAGATCTTTTCTCTTAAGTAAATTTGTTAGCATGTAAAAACCGTTAAAAATGAATTACATTTTTCGTTCGGCACACAACCGAAACTTACATTTTCAGTTTTATTTTTAAAATTGAATTCTTTCTTTTATTTATTTAACCTCGGAAGCAAACTCCATACTTCACAAAAAGGTTTAATCAGTTTAATTTTCAGTTAATTTCTATAAAGGCTAAATTATGCCAACCTTTGTGAATGCCGTCATGTCATCAACATTCCAAACATTTTAACGTTAATATAAGAAACAAAGTCTTTGTTTTTCTGAAAACAAAATAAAATGTATTAAAAGTCAAGTATATTTGACAAAAGAAGCTTTTCTTTTAGTGAATGAATAATGTAGCAGCGCTGTCTGGAAATTTTGTCTGATTGTATAAATTGTAAAAATTATTATAACGAATAAATTGCATGATAAAAAAAAATCTATATTAAAAATTTTATGTTGCACATAAACGCACAATTTAATATCTTGTCTATTATTCATAGACTCAAGTAGCACTACCTTTTAAAATAAATCAAAAATGCACCCCTGTAACAAAGTGTCACCCACAGTAATGCAATAATGTAGAAGTTTCACTCTACCAAGACTGCGCAGGTGTATGGAATCAATTCGTAGTCAACTGTCTACCATAAACACAAAATTTACCAATCGAAGTGATAATTCCGTCCTACCTAAATAATAATTCAGGGCTTTAAGCTCAGACAGAAATATCAGTAAATTTGATATTGTTGTCCAAACAGATGTCAACATGTTATGTAACCACCATGTCAATTTTCATTAAACAATTTCGCACTATATTTTTATTTCTTACTGTCTAAATTTGTATGGCAGTAACAATGAAAAATGAATATATAACGCAGAAGTTGAGCATAACATACATATAAAAACAATTTGTGACACATCTTATTGCTGAGCGGAAAAACAGACATTTTAAATTTGTTATAACTTTTATTCAACAAAATTGAATTGTGACATTTTTAGAGTTATTTTGACTATTTCGCTAACATCTGAGAAATTCAAATAAAATTTTTTTATTCAAGATTTTGCGAAGGAAAGGGAAAAATCTTCCAAACATTTCACCCAGCCCGTATTGGATGGGTATGCCAGATTTCGACTGGCTAAATCCCCCCAGTTGTCACCTGGTTCCACAAAGCATTGCCTCAGGTGGAGATTTAAACCTGATTAAAGTTATTGCAATTTAAATTAACTATGAATTGTCGTGCATTTTCATCGTCGCTAAATGAACGATTTACATAGGCAAACGTGGATAAATCATCGCCCAAGAATTACCTAGTTCTAAATCATATTTGCAAGAATTTTACGTTTTCACCTTACGTTTTTTAAAAATACCGTTCACTTTCTAAATTATTTAAATTTTATTTATAATTAATTTTAAATTTAATAATTTATGCAATTCAGATATATTAATTTCAGTGATCTGCCTAAAATAATTATACGTAATTATACAAAAAAAATGGTTAGAATTATATGTCAATCTGGGAAATCTTACTAGAAAAAATAAATAATAATAAAAATGGAGAAATTTCGATAGTGGTTGAAATATTAAAACTCGTTAGCTGTGATATGGTGGATTATTATGTTCCTCATTATATCAAAGTTGAAAATAATAAAACTGAGAACAACCACGGGTAAAGAAAATAATAAAGGAAAAGTTGTTACTCGAAAGCGAAAACGGGACCCATGCTCTTAGAGACAAAATATTAGAAAGTGTAAAAACCAGAAAGGAGAAGAATATCTTAATAGTAAGGGAAAGTTAAATCCCAGTAAAGAAGTGAAAAGTGGGCAGGCAATACAAATAAAAATAAGGTGCATTTCGCCAGCCCCCCCCCATTTCGAATTTCGGATCCAAAGTAGTGTAAATCGTTTGTACCTCGTTTGTACCTATTTGTACCTCTTTTATTTTCGTTTGTACCTCTTTCGTTTTCGAGATATATCCAAAAATGTTGGGGGGGGCTGGCGAAATGCTAGCCCCCCCATTTCGAATTTCGGATCCAAAATAGTTTCAATCGTTTGTACCTCGTTTGTACCTAATTGTACTTGTTTTATTTTCGTTTGTACCTCCTTAGTTTTCGAAATATTAAGGAAAATCACCATGACGGTGATTTGGACGGTGAAATAAAATCTTGGGGGGGATCGCCCTCAAGCAGAATTCTTTATTGAAATTTGTCAAATGGTAGAGCATCGTTTGAGCTTCAATGAGATTATAAAACTCTATTAATTTAATTTTATTTTTTATGAAGTTATTGGTATTCGAAATTTTCGATAACTCCGAGCAACACGCGTTAACTTCAAGTTTTTAAGATTAAAATTTAGTTATTAAATTAAAAGAATATAATACTTTGTTGATACCTATAAATGTTCATATTTACCTCTATTATTGCATTTGGAATAATATCGGTGGATTACTACTATACGAAACATCTGGGTGCCACGACACGGATCAGACAGGAACGTCAGATAACTCTCTTGTTTTCTGATGGACATTCAACCGTAAACTTTTTGTTATGTTATCTGTTATGATTTAAAGAAAGTTATAAGTATTAACATTAAACAACGGTGTATTAAATTTATTAAGAAGAAGCGAGCGAAGAATCTCGTTAATCCAAATCACCGTCATGGTGATTTTCCTTAATATTTCGAAAACTAAGGAGGTACAAACGAAAATAAAAGAGGTACAAATAGGTACAAACGAGGTACAAACGATTTACACTATTTTGGATCCGAAATTCGAAATGGGGGGGCTAGCATTTCGCCAGCCCCCCCCAACGAATTTTTGAAATATCTCAAAAACGAAAGAGGTACAAACGAAAATAAAAGAGGTATATACAAATAGGTACAAACGAGGTACAAACGATTTACACTACTTTGGATCCGAAATTCTAAATGGGGGGGGGGGGGGGCGAAAAGTCGATTTTATTGAAGAAAGGAAAAAAATTCAGAAACAATGTTGGAAATTGAATATGATGACGGAAAACTATAGTGTGTAAAGTTTCATTTTTGGACTTTTTAGTGTTTTTCTGGGAAAAATAAAGTTCCGCAGGCGATTTTTCGAAAACTTTCAAGATCTAACGTATTAAAACCAAAGGTTAGACATTTGCAATTGAATCTACACTTGATGAAATTTGACGTTAATTTCCTATTAGACCAATTTTAATTTTTTAAGTTTTGCATGTCAACGTGATATTGTTCTATATCCAAAACAAATAATTGATATTATATTCCAAATATACTCGTATTATACATTATAGCAAAATGTTGTATATCAGATCACATTTATAGAAACTTATGTAAAATCAAAGAATTTTGAGAACAAAATCAAAATAAGCAACAAAAATTGTCACCTTATTCCGCGCATCGGGCGCACCCTTAGATTTTGCGTTTATGATCTATTAAACTTATATGTTAAATTTCGAATCGATCCGTTGAAAATTACTCTTTGGGAAAACATTTTTAGGTCGGGTTGTAAATATAAAAGATTGAAACATTCGCTCAACTAATGAATTTACGTTTTGCAAATGCACAATAATCTTAAGAATTGTATAGTTAGGAAAGTATCATCAAATATTTTAATACACGTACAATAAACCATACGGTAGATGAGGAAGTGTTAATAATGTTGACGTAGCATTAATCCATAATTCACCTCATCGGCAATAAATTCTCTATTCTATAACGTTGCAAACTAAACGTCAATATAGGCAAATGCATTACTATAAATTTTAGGTAGGATCGAGAGACACTTTTATACGATCCATAATCACGAGCCAGTTGTCAATACAAGGACACACACGTGCATGTTTGAAACTCGTGAGAATCAATGCCTTTTGTCTTGCTATCTCGACCATGTGCAGATAAGCGGCCAAATGTGCTCGGGTTTAACATGGAAAGGATAGCGATTTCGAAATTACAGACTTCGATAAAAACAAGTAAAAAGTGCAAAAGTTAGACCTTTCTCGTCCAACCAGACGAGCAAAAAATTGTTTTGCTCGCACGTGTCGTACCAAACTTCTCGATACACTTTACATGGAGAAAGAAGAAAGTGTGCCCTCACACTCTAGGCATTTATCCAATTAAATCACGTCTCCCTTCTTTCTAAATTTATAGGACCCAATTACAAGGATCCAAATCAATCAGTAAGTGGGAAAAATCCCAGATCAGAGTAGGGAGAATGCATAAATTGAGCTGCAAATTGCATATTCGGAGAGATTCACTTGGAATCTGATACTACCTTTTTCGTATCTTAGCGCTTCCAAAAGCGGAATTAACTATCGAGGTCTCACATTTATTAGAGGTCTTTAAATAAATACAAGTCATTGGTGCTAAAAATTAGTGTGTGTCAACTGCAGGTACTATCGAACAATTAATATCGTCAATTGTTAATAAACAATTAATATTTTATCGAACATTAATACCGTCAATTGTTGTTAAACGATTAATATCGTCAATTGTTAATAAACAATTAATATTTTATCGAACCAGAATATCGTCAATTGTGGTTAAACAATTAATATTTTATCGGACCAGAATATCGTCAATTGTTAATAAACAATTAATATTTTATCGAACATTAATACCGTCAATTGTTGTTAAACAATTAATATCGTCAATTGTTAATAAACAATTAATATTTTATCGAACCAATATCGTCAATTGTTATTAAACGATTAATATTTTATCGAACCAGAATATCGTCAATTGTTATTAAACGATTAATATTTTATCGAACCAGAGTATCGTCAATTGTTGTTAAACGATTAATATTTTATCGAACCAGAATATCGTCAATTGTGGTTAAACAATTAATATTTTATCGAACCAGTATATCGTCAATTGTTGCCAATATTTAATAAGTGATCGAACAATTAACATCGTCTATGGTTACTAAACATTGAATCAATTATCGGACTTTTTATACCATCTGCTTATCACGTTAATCACGTCGAGTTATCGCTTGCCGCTCATAAGGCAAGTACGTAACATTGCTTTTATCGAATGGTACAAAACAGGTGTTGCACTTCCAACCCATGTGTGCATTCCAATCGTTTTTTTATCGGACACCACATTAACATTTCTTACTTAGACAGTGCCGGCTTGAATTATTTGTCACTTCGCGAACAACTAACTTAGTGAATTATTTCGTACGGAGACCCCTATTTTATCGCGAAATACAGTGCGTGAACCACCCTGTTATTTCACCACCTTCCGATTTGAAGAGTTTTTGGGAAGCTGGTTATTACGCTGCCCTTCTGATATGGTTTGAGACATCACATTCAGCTTCATTCTACGTTCTGAAGACGAAATCTCACTCCCGAGGGACTCGTCATCGACTTTGCCTAGAGGTCGAACATCAACCACCCAAATTAAGTAAGAAACCTTTTTATATTTTTAAGATTGTGATGTTAATTGGTCCTATTGACCATTAGCTGTGTTTATGAACGTTCAGTTCAACCCTGGAAGACGATATCGCAACCATTTTGTATACCTTTTATTCAACTTAATATTATTATCTATTATTAACGTAACTTTTACCACGCCATTCGAGCGTTCAGAATGTAACCAAACAATTTAACGTAACGTTTCAAGTTTAGTATTGTAGCTAAAGTTTGTTTGTCCCGTTGTTGGGAATTTTGAGAATCAATTGCATTGATTAAGTTCCATGATCAATTTTATGAATCATAGTTTTGAATATTATCAAGTTGCGCTTAAGTAACTATTTATTTTGGTGGAGTGCTGTATTCAATACGCCCCCCCTTCATGCAAATTAACCTTTTGTATTTTTGTAAGAGTAATTGTTTTACGAATATTAGTTTCGCAACGGAAACCACACGGAAAGGTTCCGTCAACTGTACATATTTATTTTTATACAAGACATGTAAATTTGATAGTATCTTGTGTAAACTTTGTCAACTCCCCCCTGATATTATTTTATCTAATACATTTTTATTATTTCCCAACTTTGTGTGTTATTATTATTGTTGTGTTAATGTTTATTTAGCTATTTTCACCAACGGAAAGTTCGCCTCCTGTAAAGGTAAGGTCATTGAGCGAGGTTTTTCCGGAGTGAGAGTTCGCTGTAAGATCATCAAGTTGTCGCGTACCAGCTTGGAAGGTGTGATAGCCAGTCCCCTTCAAAGAGATTCATTTCTTCGTATGCGTGGCGCCCATTTAAACTCCCTCGTGTATATTAACCCCATCGATTTTGACTTAACTCCCCCCCCGTGTAAATTATTCACACCGATTTTGACAATTTTTAGAATCGCGATCGAGGATTGCCCGGTCGTCGATAGGAAACCCACGCTTTGCGACGTGCCGTCACACGACCCTTTCATTCCTTCCACCAACCCACCCCTTCGCGACTTTGAGCTAGCCAACCTTTTATTACCTGTTGGAAAGGTGTCGTGGATGCAGAACGTGGTGTAACAGGATAATAATTTGGCGCGGCCAACGTGGGCCTATCGAGAAACCCCGGGCTATCGATAAAGCCCTTTTGGCATGTTATGGTATCGAATTTTTTTTGTTTGTAAATCAAGTAAATTCCAAATTAATTTTTGTAGGTTAAAATATAACTTGGCACCCAACTTAGTAGCTATCGATAAAGCCCTTTTGGCACATTACGTCAAATTTTGTAAATCACGAAGTTTTGAATTAAGATTTCAATTTTAAAAGTAGTACCGACGCGCATGAATGGACTAACGAGATTCCATAACGCCCCCCTATTTAAATTTAAAAGTGAAAATTATCGCGATTTTAAGATCAAATATTGTATTTCCGTTTACCATTAGTTGTTCAGAGAACAAAGTAGAGTCGTGTTCCGCGAATCCTTTTTTGTATTTAATTAAATTTATTCATTTCGATTAATAATGGCATTCAGGATTGTACCGGACAAGTTGCGAAAGGACGAGGTCCAATACGAATTAAAAATTAGAGGTTTACCTTTTCACGGTTCATTAAGAGAATTACGCGATGAATTAGTATCAGCCCTTATGAAAGAGGAACAGGGTGAAAAATACATTTTATTATGGTATCCGTTTTCCTTTGCGGAAGATTTAGCAGCTTTAAAAGAAGGCGTGTTAATTATTAAAAAGTTACTTGGTCGCTTAGAAGTTTCGCGTGATCAGAAACCCAATCTAGAAATGAACATAGAGACGAAACTAACGCATTATTTTAATCGATTATTTAAATCAAAACCCGTATTAATAAAAGATAAAGACTCCAAACTTAGGATTTTAGATCAATTGGAGGAATTTAGGTCAACTTATGGCTTACTATTAGCAGACTCCCGGACGGAGAGAGATTTTAGGTCCAATACCGTGGAGGAAATTACAAAAGAACCCCCTGTTGATCGCGGTACCGTCGAAGCGGCGAATTCGAATAGAAATTTCGAAATATCAACCCCGATCGTGAAGTTTCACTTACGAATTTCAGGTCAGGTCGAAAACGTCTCTATACTGACAAAAGAAAATATGTCAGTAAGAGAAATTGAAAATTTATCCCGGGACGAGTCCGAAAATTTTAGCGGACCGCGTAATGACGAGCAAAGTAATGGTGAATTCGGGTGTAAGAGCCGTATTCATAATAAGACAAATAATAACACCCTTTTGTGTTGGAATTGTGGTGGCACAGGACATTTAGCGTTGCGTTGTACCGTTCCGCAGAAACGTATATATTGCTATCGTTGTGGGAGAAAAGATGAAACTACAAAAACTTGTCCTAATTGTAATTTAAGACAGAATAGGACTCAGGGGAGAACGTTTGCAGGGCACAATGCCCCAAAAAAGAAATTAAAGCCCCGATTTTAATATTAAGATTTTTGTGTGTGTTTGTTTTTCGTGTGAATGTATGAATGAATTTTTTTTAGTGCGTGCGTGTCGTTGCGAATGTATTTAGTCCTTAGTCATTATTGTTAAATTTTTTCTCTCGTTGTATTAGAAAATGTCATCATAACATTTTACCTTGCTTTTTGTACTTTTAAGGAAATGTCGCCATAACATTTCGCTTTGTTTTATTGCATGTTTATTAGGTTGAATCGAGGAGGTCAGGTCTGGTGCGGACCACCGCTGACTGTAGACCGAAACAACCTACATTTTTTTTATCGGTTCATAATGCCGTTTTGGCGTGTACAACCCTTATTGTCCCGTGCATGACGTAAAACTGCGAACACCCTTACCGCCCTAACGTGGCGATGATATCGCAACCCTTAAATTTTGTTGAAAACTCTTACTTGTCACTCAACTTAGTTTAAAGTTTTTTCGTTTCACCATTTTTTTTTGTGTGAACCCTTACCGTCTATATCGGACGTTGAAAGTCTACCCTGTATTTCGCAACCCTTTCTGTAGAACGAAAACCACCCTAACGCACAATCCCTTAGCAATGCCACCCTCCCTCACATCGGAAATTTTAGTAACAAATTTTTATTAGCCTTCAGCATTTAACGATGAAAGATTTTGATCTGCGTCTTCTACGCACCGTTACGCATTATCACTGCGTACCGTTTATAGCGAACCTTGTTTTCTATTTCCATCTTTAGCAAATAGCGATAGAAAGTTTTTTTTTGTTGTGCCTAGCACACATGTTCACATCTAGATCAAGTATATTTAAGTACGCATGTTATTTACGCACTCGTTTCCATACGTATTTTCTGCTAGTAACACCGTACACTTATTACGCATTTTTTTTTGTTTTGTTTTCATTTGTCTCGAACAAGACACAAAGCGTTTCGTACGCATTCTTACGCTTGACTACGGGTCACGCACTTACGCATTTACGCACTTCATTAGGTTACGCATTTATTTTTTTTAAATATTTTGAATTTTGTATGGACATTTAACGTAAAGTTTTTCTAAAATTTTTTTTGAATTTAGTTTCAAGGTTCAATCTTCGAAGTTAGTTTTGTGGGTGTAGTTTTGAGATTTTATGCACACATTTAGTGGAATAGTAAAAGTTTTTTTGAATTTCATTTGCAGACGTATTTCCGAATTTTGAGTTTGATCTAGAGCAGTTTGAGTTATTGTTAACTTCAAGTTTTTTTAAGGTAAACATTTTTGAATTTCGTGTTGCCATATGAATTAAAGTTTTTTTGAATTTAACGTCAAGTTTTTTTAATTAAAGTAGACATTTTAAATTTAATAGTGATACTTAAATTAAATTTTTTTTTAGTTTAACGTCAAGTTTTTTCGTGAATTAAGATAAACATTTTGAATTTAATATCGGCCTTTGGAGCCAAGTTTTTTTCAGTTTAACGAAAAGTTTTTTCGAATTGAGGGGAATTTTTTTTGAAATTAATGGAATGTTGTTTTGAATTTAATCAAAAGTTTTTCAAACTTGATTAATAGTTTTTCAAATTAGATTGAAAGTTTTCAAATTCAGTTGAAAGTTTTTTTTGAATTTAAGTTAAAGTTTTTTAAAGTTTTTTTTGAAGTTTGACGTCAGTTAAAGTTTATTTTTGAGTTTTTTTTTGAATTTAAAGTTTAACGTAAAGTTTTCTTTGGTGAATCAAATCAATCAAAGAGTTTTGAATCCCAGTCCATTGTGACATTTTTCTTTAAGTTAGTGGTAGGGTAACATCTAGTTATCATTTCGGGTTGAGGTCAATGTGTCACTGTCGCTTCATACACACTGACCATGTCTTTTTGTCAATCGCACGACGTTAACTTGCCCCCACCATCCCTCACCGTTCTTTCCTGGTATCGAGTACCGTTTAAAATAGATTTTTTTTAGCTTTTTCGTTTTCGTTTTTGAGATTAGAAATTAAGATCAGGGCTGAGAATGCAATTGCATTAGACATTGCCTCATGCCGTGTTGTATTGTTTGGACTTGTGTCCAATTTCGGACAAATCATTTGTCGCAACACACCCTTTAGGGGAAGTTTTTTGTAACATACCCTTTAGGAAAATTTTACCGAATTTTATTTTTTGTAGTAAGGTTGTCATAGTTAATAGTTGTTTAGAGTGACCCACTTCTCATCGAGCTATCGAATTATCATGCTGGACATAGTTCCACTGCTAGATAAACATTTTTTTTGGACGTTGATCCACAGTTGGATAACGCTCCAAACCCCAGGGTTATAAAGTAATTTCGTGGACTTAGTCCATTCCCCGGTGAATTATCGTCCCATTTATTTTTTTGGCGGATGGCAATCTGCCCCAAAGGAACCTTCTTAGTAAGGGAATTTCGTACAGAAGTAAGGGGTTATAACTCGAAGCAACACTCTGGGAAATTTACCTTTTGTTAGGGAATAATAGATTGACTACAACTATGCTACACGGTCATAACACCTGCCGGTCTAGGAAGAACAAACCCATTAGGGGTGAACTTGTAAATTTGATCCGTTCATCCCAGAGGCGTATATTTTGACGCCTCCCAACTTTTACCACGTTTTCGGGTCCAACCCAAGCTAGAGTTCAGCGTTTCTGTTTGTGATTGTGGGTCTCACGGCAAGCGAACGATCCCGTGACTTCGCGAACCGCCCTCTCTCGCAACGGTCACAACGGCTTAAGATTGTTTAAGACTTGGGACGTGGAATTTTTTTTTCTGTGTAACTTTTTTTCTCTCGCGCTTTTAGTATGTAAGGATTAGTTTAGATTTCGGTTTAGGTAGTATTAAGTTCAGCCTAGGTTTCGGTTTAGTTAATTTTAGGTATCGGTTTAGTTAGCGTTAAGTTTGGGTATTTTTAAGCTAGTTTTAAGTCAGTAAGGTTAAGGGAGATATTTGTTATGTCCCTATCGTACGACAGAAAACTACGTGTCCCCCAAAGTATAAACGGGTCATTTTTTTTCTCGCTTCATTGTTTATCTCGCATGTCATTTTGTAATCTCGAATTTTTTTTTGAATTTTCAGTCAACCATTTCGGAAATTATTGTTTATGGATTTAGAGGGTACGCTTAGCGAACCATTGGCCTAATCACCCAATCAATCGCTCAGTTGAATCAAGTAGAGACTAGGATTACATTGAATTGATTACCCAATGTTATCATTAGTCATGCGTTAATTTCATAGTTACGTTTTGGCCTTTTGGAGAAAAATTGTTTCTCACATTCGTCAGTTTCATATAGTAGAGTCACTTCATATATTTTTCAGCATACATTTAGGTGCACCCGAACGGTTGTCACCATTTCGAATTTCAATCAGTTACGTATATATTTTTTTGTTGTTAAATTTTTTTTTCTCGTGTATAACGATAACTTAGTCCCGTTTAGATTGATCAACCCCCCCCCGCCTACCGAATTAGATAGAGCCGGCTTTGTAAATTTGATCCAGCCGTCGTTCAACTTCTAAACCCCCCCCTTATGTTACATGTTATGATCTTTTGTGGCTTTGTACCCTAGTGGATACGTTCCACTGGTACAACGTCCCCGTCTTGCACTAACACTACCTGTGTAAGACAACATTTAGAGTGAAGTTTTCTCCGGTGCCGATCACCGCAGGACTTCTCAATAAATGACGATGTTTTTTTTGCACATCAAAACTCACCACTAGCGTTGGTAGAGTCAACCTTAGTTGTGCTAGCTTCATTTTTTTTGTGAGGCGATAGATTGTGTAGGTCCACGGTTAGGCCCCACGATTTTTTTTGTATTCAATGAAAGCTCCCGTTTACGTCAGTGTGGTTCAAGGACGTTCCCTTCGACTACACTGATGGAAGCAAACCATCCCGACCCGTACCGTCAACTATGCCCCACGAATATTTTTTTATTCAGTGGAAACCCGATTCATGGCTAGGCCCCATGTTTCTTTTCTTTTTTTGTATACATCAAGGTACAACACGGACGGATCGAGGACAAGTTCCCTCGACTGCCCTTGTAGTTTATTACCCCATCCCGATCTGGATTGTCGATTATGCCCCACATTTTTTTTTTTCGTGTACATCCGTGATCAAGCCGGACGAATCGAGGATTTGTTCCCTCGACTGTCCCTCATAGGTTGTCACCCCATCTCAAATTTTTTTCTCGCCCCCCCATCATTACCTCTTCTCTCTCTTCCGATCATCTCGTCCGGATCGAAGTCATGAGGAAGGTTAGTGATCTCTCAAACGGCTTTGTAAATTTGATCAAGCTAAGCGCAAGTTTTTTTCTCTGTTTCACCAACGATAACTGATAAAACAGACAGTCCCCATCTACTGAAGTGCATCAAACGGCTTTTGTAAATATGATCCAGCCAAGCACACGTCTTTTTTTACTCTGTTTTTTCAACGTATTGAAAAAGGCAGACAGTCCCCATCGACTGAACCATTTTAGAGAAGGCTTTGTAAATATGAGTACGCCAAGGAAGTGTTACCTTAGCTCAGGTCTACCTTGATCTAGAGTCCGGTGTCTTCACAGACATTTGTGGGTCCCACGGCCAGCGAATGATCGCGTGATTTCGCGAACCGCCCTCTCATGTAGGAGTCACTACGACTCACGGGTTGATTAAGCCTAGGGTTAGGTGAACCTTCTCTCTCTTTCCCGGCATATACGTATAGTCTAGTCACTAGCTGAGTAGTTGTTTCAACACTACAAGTGTTGATGGTTTATCGCAGGACAGTTTTTGTTTCGGTTGAGGTTGCGCGCGTCCCAGTTGAAGAGTAGTTAGGGATAACAACTCTTGACGTAAGGGGAGTGTCACCTTATTCCGCGCATCGGGCGCACCCTTAGATTTTGCGTTTATGATCTATTAAACTTATATGTTAAATTTCGAATCGATCCGTTGAAAATTACTCTTTGGGAAAACATTTTTAGGTCGGGTTGTAAATATAAAAGATTGAAACATTCGCTCAACTAATGAATTTACGTTTTGCAAATGCACAATAATCTTAAGAATTGTATAGTTAGGAAAGTATCATCAAATATTTTAATACACGTACAATAAACCATACGGTAGATGAGGAAGTGTTAATAATGTTGACGTAGCATTAATCCATAATTCACCTCATCGGCAATAAATTCTCTATTCTATAACGTTGCAAACTAAACGTCAATATAGGCAAATGCATTACTATAAATTTTAGGTAGGATCGAGAGACACTTTTATACGATCCATAATCACGAGCCAGTTGTCAATACAAGGACACACACGTGCATGTTTGAAACTCGTGAGAATCAATGCCTTTTGTCTTGCTATCTCGACCATGTGCAGATAAGCGGCCAAATGTGCTCGGGTTTAACATGGAAAGGATAGCGATTTCGAAATTACAGACTTCGATAAAAACAAGTAAAAAGTGCAAAAGTTAGACCTTTCTCGTCCAACCAGACGAGCAAAAAATTGTTTTGCTCGCACGTGTCGTACCAAACTTCTCGATACACTTTACATGGAGAAAGAAGAAAGTGTGCCCTCACACTCTAGGCATTTATCCAATTAAATCACGTCTCCCTTCTTTCTAAATTTATAGGACCCAATTACAAGGATCCAAATCAATCAGTAAGTGGGAAAAATCCCAGATCAGAGTAGGGAGAATGCATAAATTGAGCTGCAAATTGCATATTCGGAGAGATTCACTTGGAATCTGATACTACCTTTTTCGTATCTTAGCGCTTCCAAAAGCGGAATTAACTATCGAGGTCTCACATTTATTAGAGGTCTTTAAATAAATACAAGTCATTGGTGCTAAAAATTAGTGTGTGTCAACTGCAGGTACTATCGAACAATTAATATCGTCAATTGTTAATAAACAATTAATATTTTATCGAACATTAATACCGTCAATTGTTGTTAAACGATTAATATCGTCAATTGTTAATAAACAATTAATATTTTATCGAACCAGAATATCGTCAATTGTGGTTAAACAATTAATATTTTATCGGACCAGAATATCGTCAATTGTTAATAAACAATTAATATTTTATCGAACATTAATACCGTCAATTGTTGTTAAACAATTAATATCGTCAATTGTTAATAAACAATTAATATTTTATCGAACCAATATCGTCAATTGTTATTAAACGATTAATATTTTATCGAACCAGAATATCGTCAATTGTTATTAAACGATTAATATTTTATCGAACCAGAGTATCGTCAATTGTTGTTAAACGATTAATATTTTATCGAACCAGAATATCGTCAATTGTGGTTAAACAATTAATATTTTATCGAACCAGTATATCGTCAATTGTTGCCAATATTTAATAAGTGATCGAACAATTAACATCGTCTATGGTTACTAAACATTGAATCAATTATCGGACTTTTTATACCATCTGCTTATCACGTTAATCACGTCGAGTTATCGCTTGCCGCTCATAAGGCAAGTACGTAACATTGCTTTTATCGAATGGTACAAAACAGGTGTTGCACTTCCAACCCATGTGTGCATTCCAATCGTTTTTTTATCGGACACCACATTAACATTTCTTACTTAGACAGTGCCGGCTTGAATTATTTGTCACTTCGCGAACAACTAACTTAGTGAATTATTTCGTACGGAGACCCCTATTTTATCGCGAAATACAGTGCGTGAACCACCCTGTTATTTCACCACCTTCCGATTTGAAGAGTTTTTGGGAAGCTGGTTATTACGCTGCCCTTCTGATATGGTTTGAGACATCACATTCAGCTTCATTCTACGTTCTGAAGACGAAATCTCACTCCCGAGGGACTCGTCATCGACTTTGCCTAGAGGTCGAACATCAACCACCCAAATTAAGTAAGAAACCTTTTTATATTTTTAAGATTGTGATGTTAATTGGTCCTATTGACCATTAGCTGTGTTTATGAACGTTCAGTTCAACCCTGGAAGACGATATCGCAACCATTTTGTATACCTTTTATTCAACTTAATATTATTATCTATTATTAACGTAACTTTTACCACGCCATTCGAGCGTTCAGAATGTAACCAAACAATTTAACGTAACGTTTCAAGTTTAGTATTGTAGCTAAAGTTTGTTTGTCCCGTTGTTGGGAATTTTGAGAATCAATTGCATTGATTAAGTTCCATGATCAATTTTATGAATCATAGTTTTGAATATTATCAAGTTGCGCTTAAGTAACTATTTATTTTGGTGGAGTGCTGTATTCAATACGCCCCCCCTTCATGCAAATTAACCTTTTGTATTTTTGTAAGAGTAATTGTTTTACGAATATTAGTTTCGCAACGGAAACCACACGGAAAGGTTCCGTCAACTGTACATATTTATTTTTATACAAGACATGTAAATTTGATAGTATCTTGTGTAAACTTTGTCAACTCCCCCCTGATATTATTTTATCTAATACATTTTTATTATTTCCCAACTTTGTGTGTTATTATTATTGTTGTGTTAATGTTTATTTAGCTATTTTCACCAACGGAAAGTTCGCCTCCTGTAAAGGTAAGGTCATTGAGCGAGGTTTTTCCGGAGTGAGAGTTCGCTGTAAGATCATCAAGTTGTCGCGTACCAGCTTGGAAGGTGTGATAGCCAGTCCCCTTCAAAGAGATTCATTTCTTCGTATGCGTGGCGCCCATTTAAACTCCCTCGTGTATATTAACCCCATCGATTTTGACTTAACTCCCCCCCCGTGTAAATTATTCACACCGATTTTGACAATTTTTAGAATCGCGATCGAGGATTGCCCGGTCGTCGATAGGAAACCCACGCTTTGCGACGTGCCGTCACACGACCCTTTCATTCCTTCCACCAACCCACCCCTTCGCGACTTTGAGCTAGCCAACCTTTTATTACCTGTTGGAAAGGTGTCGTGGATGCAGAACGTGGTGTAACAAAATATACAAAGGTACAATTTCCGGAAATTGGTGTTTTGGGAGATAGAACAAGATAATTCTCGGACGACGAAATTTAAATTTTCAAACGTCAAAATTATTTTGCAGCAATTTAAAACCATTTTGAATACAGCAGTTTGTTAATCACAAAAATTATGCAATCACGGTTAATTATCTTAAATACTTTAAATTGAAAGCAACTATAGCATGACTAATATGATAATCGCACAACACTTTCTTATAAAAAAATTGCTTTCTTGAGCATAACATTAATGTAATATGCAGCTGGTTAGTATAATTGGTATAATATAATGCTTTGATTCAATTTTAATTGTATCATACTTAACAAATTCATATGTAGGTTTGGGGTTAAAATTACCACACTTGACGTAATTATAAACCCTTATTAAAATAATACGACACATGGTTCTTCATATTACGTCGTCAGTTGTTGCCGAAAACAAATTGTTTATCAAGTTAAATTTTGTATAACAAGGCAAACATTTTTACGATTTTCAAAACTTTTTTATTGTTTTCTATCATGAGCAACGTTTATAACGATAAAATTTTTAACGTGTTATGTTCCAATTTTCCATGCGTTGGATAATATAAAAAGTGTAAGTAAAATATACTAATATGTTATTTGTTAGTTAGGGGTGACATTGCCCTCGGAAAACGAGATTTGTTCAGTAAATGGAAACTGTTTCTGTGAATATGCAGTTACATAACTTCCTTAGAGTGGGTTAACTCCCTTAGGTGTTTAATTTTTTCCCAGTTAACGGCATAACAAAAAGAATAATGAAGAAAAAACGTCACTTATTTACTTAGTGTACGCATTGTTTAATTACTGTTTTGTATACGGTAAAAAACATCTGTTATTATTGGTATCGGTTTGTTTACACGTTCGACGCAGTTTATAGCAAAAAAATCAAATTAAACTGGACGGCAGTTACATCAAGTCACGCGAAATAATACATAGTAGAATTAACTCTTCTGGACCGGAGGGGGCAGTTTCTCATTAATAACAACAAAAAATAATGAAAAATAAACCGGTTGGGACCCACCGATTGGTCGATTTTAGAAGTGTAAATTAGCAGTGGCGTTGGTTTCAAAAATCAATTATTATTACAATCCGATGTAAAAAAATTCCATCAACAAAAATGTACACCGCCACTGAAAACATGTGACTATCGACTTTCATAAATTTCATAAACCGTGAACATTCCAAACATCGAAACAAGAAAGAGTTATTTTAAAAATTCTGTGATATGATATTTAATGTGATATGAGAGAACTGGGAGGCCTGAAAAAGCGTAGGAACGCCTCTGGGGGTAAAGCTTTATTATATAATATGTATAAATTCTGCATTATAAGAGAAATAAAAATTTCTTAAGTTTTATTTTCATCAGATTTTCAGCATCCGCCCTTACCATTATTACTTGACAAGTGCAGATGCTAAATAATAGCCGCCTCTTCAAGCTATTACATTTTCTATAACGGCAATTGAACTGTACTACACATCGTTTAAGTTATCGCGAGAATAATGTTTCATTTATGGGATCAAAGGTCAAACAATCATTTTTAGTCACCAACATACAATTTTGTAACGATCTTTTCAATATAGCCGATGGATGCTATATTATTTTTGATAGCTCACTAGTTCAGTGCCAGTCGTCTAGATGAACCTCAAATTTCTTAAATAAAGTGTTAAATTTTTTCTTCGTTTTTTTAAGAAATATTTTTTATTCATTATAATTTGCCAATATTTACATAAATTAAGGAGGGACCGTAGTCACTTCACAAACGATGAGTTAAAGAAGTTGGAATTATATGTAACTAAATTTGTGAATTTATTTATAAAACTTGTTCTTATTTGCATTACATAACAATTTTATTTTTATAATATTGTTTTGTGTGAGTATAATACGGATGATGGTATTGTGTCTTGCGACTTGATGTAATGCATAGTTACGTACGGAGCAGTGCAAAGTGCTAGTAAGCTTGCATTTACTGTTTATATGAGCATTGTTATGTAAATTGCAGATAAGCATTCATATATTATTGTTGTTTAGATACTTCAAGAAAATCTCATGAAATATGTTGCTTAGCCTTGTCTAGCTTAATTCTCGTATTTAACCCTAGAGCTCGACTATAAATTTAAATTTTTAATATTCGCATGAGGCAAATTGAGCATTTTGATCAACATTATCATCAGCATAACCATAACTATTTAACAGCTACTCCCTGACTAAATAGAATGCAATTAAAGTTGACCTTAAATTATAAATTACTTTTTTTACTTTATTAAAACAATACATCTTCTAAATTTCCATCTTATAATAAAAAATAACGCAGTATGTCAAGTGGAAAGTTGAACCGGCAAGATATTGTGGCATAAAGTGAAAGAATGTAAAGAGAGACAATGACTGGGGGCAATACAACAACTTCACTTTAATTGGTAACCGGATACTGAAGTTATTACTTTTCCAAATGCAAAGAAAAATATTACTTTAATAAAAAGGAAGACTTTTGTTTTATTCCTCTTACTTAAAAATATTTTGTCTTAACCAACTAACGAAAACAATATTTATTGCTCGGTGGATTTTAAAGAAAACTAAGAGATGAAGTAGAAAAACTTCTCTAATTTTAAATTAAAACTAGAAAAACATTTACTTAACACTCATTTAAGTCGAGATAAAAGTTTTTTACTAACGTTGTTTTCAACTTCTAGCATTGCGTAACTCGAGAAAATAAAAACCCTTCTTGAAAAAGAAAATTCCATCATTAATTCTTGCTTATTATTTCTAACGACGTACCCTAATATGAATAGCAATTTCGTTAAAAAAAAACGTATGGATCAGGTGTTGCAGACACTTCAGGCAAAATTAGTTTTCAGTATAACACCGAAAACGACCACTCTGTCACATTATAAAGGTTAACGGCGACGAAGTTTCCACTTATTAACACCAGGTGAGGTGATTCTCATATGAAGACCCAAAGGAAAAATAATATTAGTTTAATGGTAATTTAGTTTTAATTGGATACAATTAATTTAACATTTAATTCATAAATGATGTTCCTACAAGTTTTTAATTCGAATTGAAGCTAGGACGAAATTAAGTATTTCAGGATTTATTTAGTTCCAAAAAAATTGAATTAATATGTAAACTAAAGATAGCAATCATAATTAAGCTAACGTGACACTATAAATATTTAGTATGCAGGTAGAATGTAGCAATTATTTAATTAATACATTGCTTGGTATGCTATGCTGTGAGTGAATATATGATTAAATCACGATGTTAACAAATTGTTATTGTGTAAGCAAACCTTAATTAATTGATAAAATTAAATAAAAATTGCGTTTTAAGTAAATTAAACCGCAACAAAATTTTAATTACAAAATCTGTAACGATGCTATATTTTTGTTTTCTATATACCCAATAGGTAAATACGTAATGTAATTGTTAAACTTCGATTGATAAAAACTATGCTTTCGGCAATGTCCTCTATAACACATTAATCAATTGTTTGAAAAAAAAGTTTAGTATTAATAATTAATTGAATTCAGACGTAGGAAGAGGTGTAAAAACAATTTCAAATATTTAAATTATTGCTACGTTAAGGGTTGGTATATAAAAAATACTTAAAGTAAATAGTAAATAGAATAACTAATTTGTCATCATTCACTGTCATGCACAGGCGCTTTTATTCAGGCAGATGCGTTATTGTGTTACTTGAAAGATAGTTAAATATGTCTCCTATTTATTAATAATAACAAATGATGTCCAAAAGTTTTTGTGACGGAATACAAAGTTAAATAAATTTATTGATACAATTTTTTTATTAATTTTTACTGCATTAACCACTTAACCTTACCGAAGTAACTGATTACTTTATCAAACAATGGGACTTTGTCCCTTCAGAGAATCATTAAAATTTTATTTACGAAAATTTTTCACTTTTCTCACTGATTGTGGTCTCGTCTTTTTTGCTCATTTACAGGCCTGTAAATTTAAGTTTACTTACCTATCGAGTGGGGAAAATCTTTCTTTAGACGTTTATGTTGTATATTGAAAGAATTCTTATCGTTATTTAAGGGTAGATTTTCACTTTCTGAAGAAATCAGATTTCGAATTATTTGAAGTAAAGATTTTATTATATTCTTTCCCTACCTTTCTGGGATTGATCCGATTAATTAGTTATTTATACCTAAAAATGACATTAGCCATTTTCAATTTTCATGACTTGCAAAACTTCATTGTATTAGAATCGTCGATTTATGATTTATGTCGTTACACGATTTATCCACTGGTTTTGAGCAAATTATCACCAGGATTTTCAGATGCACTGTATGGCTGAAGTTCATTTCCTTGCATGTCAACTGGAAATTCGAGTAGGTACCAACTTTTGCGGTTTCCTGGGGTGCGTTCAATTGTCTTGCAATAACGTATGAGAGGGATGATTCGAGTTGCAGGAAGCTATAGAAGTTGATGGAGGTCGTTGACAAATGAGTGCTTTTTAATTTTCATTATTGTGATTTATCATAATCGCACCTGCACATTTTTGTGAAATGCTTTTCTATATTTTAAGTGAAATTTTTTAGATTCCGACAGTTTTGTTCATTCAGTTTTGCCTCAGTTTTCATTTTTTGTGGTACAGTCTTCGTCTGCCGAAATTGACTTACTGAAACTCATAGGTATTTCTCTCAATAATGTGGATAATATCTTCACTAGTAATATAATGTTTTGACTTTTAACTTATAGAAAATATTAAATTAAATTAAGTAGCTTTTTACAGGTAAAGAAGTAATTATTGTTTAAACCATAATGGGTTCAAAAAATTATTATTATAATTTGATAATCATACATAAATATATCCAACTATAAATAAAAAGTCAATGGTTAAAATTTCTTATTTTGAATGTTTTTGTGCATTTATCCTTTTTATAAATGAATCGCTTATTGCAGAAATAACCGAGTCACTGTTTATTATTTTAAAGGAAATTGAAAAATGTTTTACATCACCAGATATATGTAATATGTCGCAAGTATTATACCTACAAGCAAAATAAATGTATTGACTTTGATTTTATAAACTCCTAGTTCTTTGTCAGAAACAGTTATTTAGGTTGTTTCTGAAATAAATAGATATTAAATTTTATTCTGTACAAAAGAACAAAATTTTACATTAAAATGAGGAGGAATTAATTAGTTTTCTTCCTATTAGGCCTTTTGGTTATAGAATTTATGACAATTTCTTCATAAAATGGTTCTTGATCATTTTTCACCCTTGAAGAAAGACTTTTAAATTTTCAAATATTGTTACTAAGATTGAGAATTTACATTATAACTTCTTTGTTTTGACAATTATTTGACAAAAATTTATGTACCTATAACTCAAAATCGAAGAATGCTATCATTTTTTATAATTTTCCAATTCTATTTTATATTTCAATCATGCTGGATTTTATCTTAAAGAATTTCAAGAATGTACGCATTTGGGCTAGTATCTAAAATTTATTTATTTTAATATTAGTCTTTTTGAAAATATTCTATAACGCAAAATGGCTAAGAAATGACTTGAGTTGTTTCAGAAATAAGTGATTCCAATAGATTTGCCAGTATAGGCCAGTCGACAAAAGGAATCTATTTGGAAATAATTGACGAAAAGCTTCAAATTTCTTAGCAATTTTAGTGTATTTAAATTTTTCTATTTCATTTTTATTTCGAATTTTGAAAATTCATGGGGATACACTCCTTTTAGCCACCCTTTGCTCTGTAAACGATTGAATTTTGATAAAGAACTCTAAAAATTTTCTAACCACAGAAGTGGCTTGGTGTGTTCATTGGTTGAGTTATACGTGGAAATTTTGGGTTCTAATCGCGGATTAAACGGAATTCCTTAGTGCGGACCTCCGGTGAACATCATTACTCTGTGGATAAATAAAGTTGAAAGTAAAAGAGAAGTAATCGGCCTCAAAAAATGAATCGTTAAGACTTTCTAGAAAAGCGGAATAGCGATATTCCGAATGGAATAGAAAAGCTTAATCAATCTTTTTTTCCCATATTTTTACATTTCGATTTTTGAAAAGCATGGGGAATAGTCACCCCTGTTACCCTCTCCTTGAAGTCGACATTGCTCTGATGGTTGTAACTCTACAACCGATTGAGTTTTGACAAAAAAGTGTAAAACATTTTTTGTAGTTTTGGAAAATCCGGGTTAGCTCAAGTTGGTACACATATCGTACACTTATTCCATTAACTACCGTCACTAAAGGAAATTTTTCATTTTTACGAGTCATACTGTAAAACTATAATGAAAAAACATCACTAAACTTTCATGTCTTAAATGGGATTCAAATCCGGTAAATAAATAGTGCTAAATTAATATGATTATGTATTTTCAACATTTTATTATAATTAGGAATGCAACAACGTCGCTAACATAATAGAGACAAATGCCGATTAGAAAGGTTATCGTAGTTTTTGCAAAGGTGTATATTTTTTTACTTAGTAATAGTGTAGCGCGATTGGAATAGTTTGCTAGATAGAAATACGTTGTGATCAATTAATTAAAAGTGAAACTTTAAAATGCTTCTCCTGTAAAATTGTAGTTTTCAGTATAGCAAACAGTATTGGAATAAGTGTGCGCTTGTGTATTTGAGTTCTGAATGAACCCTCCAAAAAAGTTTTTCTAAATCCCATGTCGATTTCTCTCTCAATTGGGGATTTTAGTTCTTCTAATGTAGTTTTTCGGTTGTAACTCGCTTAATTTCTTTTTTTGAGAAAATTATCTTCTTCTTCTTTTACTTCTTTTTAATATAGGTATACGACCTATTTCTTAACTAATTTTATTCAATTAGTTCTGTAATAATTTGGTTTTTAAATCTTAAGTAGATTTCTAGAATTACAAAATAAAATCAAGAATGAAAATTTTGGATGGAGGAAGAAATTAAGATTTGAAAAGTTGAAAATAAAAAAATTATAACGCCAAGAGAAATCAGAACAAAACCTACAAACTCGTTGAAAAAATTTGGCAACGGAATTAAAAATAAGACATTGCTACGATTTGCACGTCAAAAACGAGGGTGATGTGAAAGAGTGTCCGATGGAAGCATGTCATGGACATAAGGATTCGGATTATATTGTAAGAAAACATGGAAACTTATTTTAGAAAAATGATATTTAGCTATTTTAGCTGGAAAGCAAAATTTTGAACATTTAAATTTGAGTTGGTATATTATTGATTACAAATTTTGTTTTACTGCAAAGTATTAGAGGTGTGAAGATTATGAAGAACGGAAGAAATTAAAAATAGCTAAAAATTGGCGATCAAGTTTACATGAAAATAAAAACAAAATTTTACAAAAAGGTAATTGGATAACATGAAAAGCATGAATGATTCGGAATTTAATTAATTGCAAATGAATTAAAAGTTATAAATTAATGATCGATAAATTAATTTGAGATTGATTAAAAGCAGTAAAAAATAATAGAACAGATGAAGAAAATTTTTGTTAAATAATAGTGGGGAAATTGTAATAATTAATGAGAAATGTTAAAGAATTGATCAATAAAGAAACAATGATGTTCATGAACAATTAGAAAAATGAAGACTTACGAATAATAAAAAGGAATCAAAATTATTTTGTCACAGAGTGCAACAGTTTAAGGCCGTATTAGTCCGGTCAATTTAAACATTCGAGGTTGCAATAATTCGCAGCCAGCTGAAAATTGGTAGGATTTTTCAAAACACCATCATAAATGAAATCTAAAAAGTCCTCATCGATCCGACACCTGGAAAAAAATTTATTCGGGGTCAAAGGTCACTAAAACGGGTTTTTCGCGATTTTCAGCAAAACGGTAAGTTTTATCATAAAATTATCTCATTCAAAAATTGTAGATCAGATAATTATCTACAAAAAATGTCTAAATACTTTTTTTCCTAAGAGCCACCGTTTTTGAGATATAACGATTCGAAAAGTTGAAAGAGTTGTAATCGTCATAATATGGGGTCCGTTACTTTGGCCCCCCCCGGTTAATATTTTTACACCAAAAGCAAGCACTGGGATCCTTAGAGCTAGCACCCAAATATGAAAGCTATCACCATTACAGTTTTTTCACAAATCGACTTTAAAACCGGGGGGGGCCAAAGTAACGCTAGCCCCCCCGGTTAATATTTTTACCCATAAACCTAGCACTGGGATCCTTAGAGCTAGCACCAGCTAGCACCCAAATATGAAAGCTGGCACCATTATAGTTTTTCCACAAATTCATTTTATTTATTTGCACCTAAATGACGATTACAACTCTTACAACTTTTCGAATCGTTATATCTAAAAAACGGTGGCTCTTAGGAAAAAA
The DNA here is from genome assembly GCA_932274525.1 of Podabrus alpinus. Taxonomy (NCBI): domain Eukaryota; kingdom Metazoa; phylum Arthropoda; class Insecta; order Coleoptera; family Cantharidae; genus Podabrus; species Podabrus alpinus. Next base: position 7,373,687 of record OW026451.1, read on the forward strand.
AGTATTTAGACATTTTTTATAGATAATTATCTGATCTACAATTTTTGAATGAGATAATTTTATGATAAAACTTACCGTTTTGCTGAAAATCGCGAAAAACCCGTTTTAGTGACCTTTGACCCCGAATAAATTTTTTTCCAGGTGTCGGATCGATGAGGACTTTTTAGATTTCATTTATGATGGTGTTTTGAACAATCCTACCAATTTTCAGCTGGCTGCGAATTATTGCAACCTCGGATGTTTAAATTGACCGGACTAAGAGTTATAATCGTCATTTAGGTGCAAATAAATAAAATGAATTTGTGGAAAAACTATAATGGTGCCAGCTTTCATATTTGGGTGCTAGCTGGTGCTAGCTCTAAGTATCCCAGTGCTAGGTTTATGGGTTAAAATATTAACCGGGGGGGGGCTAGCGTTACTTTGGCCCCCCCCGGTTTCAAAGTCGATTTGTGAAAATACTGTAATGGTGCTAGCTTTCATATTTGGGTGCTAGCTGGTGCTAGCTCTAAGGATCCCAGTGCTTGCTTTTGGTGTAAAAATATTATCCGGGGGGGCGCCAAAGTAACGGACCCCATATTATGACGATTACAACTCTTTCAACTTTTCGAATCGTTATATCTCAAAAACGGTGGCTCTTAGGAAAAAAAGTATTTAGACATTTTTTATAGATAATTATCTGATCTACAATTTTTGAATGAGATAATTTTATGATAAAACTTACCGTTTTGCTGAAAATCGCGAAAAACCCGTTTTAGTGACCTTTGACCCCGAATAAATTTTTTTCCAGGTGTCGGATCGATGAGGACTTTTTAGATTTCATTTATGATGGTGTTTTGAACAATCCTACCAATTTTCAGCTGGCTGCGAATTATTGCAACCTCACTCCTATTTTTTGGTCTAATTTGACCGGACTATATTTAAAAAATGAGAAAATTAAAAAGAGCTTAAAATTTAAATATCAATGTTTGAAATAATTTAGTTAAATTTTGTAAATAGGAGAGGATTATTATAATTTTGGTTTTTATTGTTAAAGGCTGATTTGTGTAACATCATAAATTTGATTTTGGAGCATGGTATAAATTTTAAAGTTAAATAATTTGAAGGATCAAAGTTTGTAAAATCTTTGGAGGGGTAAGATACTATGATATTTTTTTGATTTTTTTTTCAAATAATGTTGAACTGAATTTTGTAAAATTTGTATTGAATAGGAGGGAAACACTCATGGGAGGGCCATGAAAGGGAAAGGAAAGGATTATATTTGAAAGAAGAAGAAATTTATTTGATGGAAAAATAATAAATTGGAATAATTTGGAATTTGTACTATATTTAAAAATTAGTCAAGTAACGCAGGAAGATGTACAGGAAATTGAAAGAATTGCAAACGTTTGCAACATTTTTTATAGTAAAATTGCAGTGGTCAAATCTCTGATCAACACCAAAGCCAAGATATTGGCAATTAATATAATGTCGTTTTATGGATCAAAAGAAAAATAATAAATTTTATTCCAGATTGTCTTGCTCGTATTATAGAATTTGATTCATAATAATTTGCTGGGATTCGAACTCAGGAGCATTTTCATTGTATGATTTGATTTAATTGAAAGTTTTAATTTCTGTAATTTTGAATCACCTGGCGAAGCATACATAGCTTGCTCCAATTTTACAAATCTCGCTCTCTCTCTCTCAGTTTCCTTCGTCCTACGAAAGGATACAGTGGCATTTTACTAAGTATTAATAAAGTATACAAATTAATATTTTTTCCAATGCTGTTCATTGTAAAAAAATATATTATAAAGATTAAAGCCGAGACAATAAAAATAATTATATTATTAATAATGCAATCCCCGGCTAGAAATGAACTGCGCAGATTTACATTTCTTTAACTGCATTTTTGTAACCTTTTCGTACAAAATGGTAAGTAAATAAAATTTGTATTGAGCGTTCGTATGAGTCCTTTTTCTAATATCATTGTTGGTAATTATATTTAGTTAAAAGTAGTTATTTATTTGCATAACCCAATTAGTTGTGTCATTTAACTTTGCCATGAGAAGTTGCTTTGTTAATTTTCCAGACAATTATGTCATTAACGGGGTACGTATAAAGTTGTATAAAGCAATTGTCAGATTCTCGATATTATAAAGTCAACAAATATATATTGTAGCAATATAATCGTCATTGACAAAGTTGCACTTTGCTAATTTATACTGACAGATATGTACATAGCGAGAAAATTTCCAAATGTAGAATCTTCAGCTGTTGTCTCTGTTTGCATTTATTATAATTAAGTTAAGTTAGAGAACTGAGCAAATGCTAATTCATAAGATAGACTAGCACAAAATTCAATGCACAATGTGGAAGTTATTCCAGACGTAATTTAATTTATTCAAAAATCTCACAGACGATATAGTTTTTGGTAAGCATAATATAAGTTTGGTGTTTCGTGGTAACAGAAAAAAAACAAAATTAATATTTTTTTATTAAGTCTGTTTGTGGAGAATGTAATCTAAGAAATCTTGGATTATGAGAGTTAAAAAATTATGTCAATTTTTCACAGGTATATGAGGTGTCTTATGATTAACTACAGTTGACTGCTGGCTCCATTTCTTGTCCTCGCTCATCCCTCCTGAGAACGATAGCAGCGGTACGAACGGAATCCTAAACAGGCTTGTTAATCACATTTGCGGCCAGCTTCGTAATTTTGTCGAAATGAAAACTGTTTGATGTGGATAAAAACGGGTCATCAATTACACGACCAACGGAAAATTATCGCCCTGCAGTTTAATTCCATTTCATTTTTATGTTGTATCAATCTCTCTGTTCTATATAATTGTTGGAATGTAATACTATTCAATGTCAGCCAAGCAAAGATATTTTACTAATTTGATTGATGATCATTCAACAAAAGTTTTTTAATTTTTGTAATCGTATTTAATTATATTTTGCGTAATAAAAAAACTTTTCACACAGTTCCACTGGAAGGAAATTAAAATTTAGACCAGGCGACATCGGAAATTAACAAAAAATCTAAAATAAAATTATGCAATGCACGGTATAATTTTTTTTTAACTCACTAACTTTTTAATTTTAATTTTAAAACAAAATGTTTTCAAGTTTTTTATACTATTAATAATTTATTTTTGGTTCTACATCTGATCTCTATCCTAATTCTTACAATTACTTAAATAAGTAAATCAAAATACGTACTTACAGTATGTGTTTCTTTCAAGCTTCCCATAGCAATTTGTGGTTATTTTTTGTTAGATAAGACCAAACTGCTATCTTATGTGTCTGACCATCCAATGTTTTGTGACAAATCGCGTTAATGTTGAAACAAGATCGGTTCTGTTATATATGTTCTCTAAAGGGACCTATAAAAAGTTATTGTGTTTGTAGCACTTCCGTTTACAGTTAAAGTGTTGATGATGTAACAGTTTTTTGACTCTATTTCAAATTTATGTATAGTTTTCATTAATGAAATTGCAACATTCACCAGTAATTCAATTTTGGTAGCTAGAGTAATAAATATTGAAAAGTGGCACAAAAACATGGAAGAATTAGGTTTTGTTGGAGCTATTAATTAATTTAATTAAAAACAAGAGGTGGATCGTTTTTCTGTATATAATAGAAGAAACAGAACAATTTTTTTCATACTTTTTGGGAGGGTTAAAAGGTGGATGAAGCGCAATTTGGGTTGTTATTAACTCATTAACTGACACTGATGAGTGAAGGTGAACAATATTATGTTTGTTTGGTATCAGCAGTTTTCTTTAAACATATTGACTGTCAAAATGGGGTACATTGATTGACATGTTATAACAATGTATGAACACATGATAAGATCACATCATAACACTGAAACGCCTGAACAATAATGCAATGAAGTGTACAATCCTGTACACGAGAGTAGGTACCTAATTGATTACACCTCACAAAATAGGCCGTGACAACTATTGAAAGTAAACACCCCAATACTCTCGAACTGATCTTCATTTGTCACCTGACCTTAATGTTAGTTTGAAAACATAGTGCCTAAGTTAACTAGCACTGAATAATAACTACCAAACAATACCAAGACATTAATAGCAGTGGAGGTCGACTTTGTGCACTACAATTTACGTTTCCAGTCCTTTTTATTTCTCATTGTACATTAAATTAAAAGCTGACGTAAAAACTACAATAAATATTTTCCTAGATAACAATTCTCTTTCATTAAATATACTTTTTTGACACTAGAAATGAAAGCTTCTGACGTTCCTTCCTCATTAGAGAGATTTAACACAGCCTCCGTAATCTGAGGCTAACCGCTCCTCATCTCTAAATAAATGGCACAACTGCTAATTAATTATTGTATATGAGACACAGCACTAACTAAATTATATGATATTTTTGTCAAGTATAAAATAATTTTATTTAAATATTAATTATTATGTCTCCCGACGCTTTTACAGCTCTTTTGTTATTTAAATAAATATTATAGAAAGTTATTAGATTATTTGTGGAGGATTCCGGGTACAATTTCCTATTTCACCATGATTAGGCAGTTTTTCAGCGGTTTCAAAATAATTTAAAATATTATCCACCCGAATATTCGACTTTCCGGGAAATGTTTAGGAAATTCGTAATCGAAAATCGAACGTTACAAAACTTCGGATTCAGCTGCCAACCGATCACATGTCCAAATATTTGCATATAGTTCTGGACCTAGATCTGGTTCTGTAGGGAAAATCGAGTTCAGAGATTTTTTATAGCATTAAAAAAATGAAAAAAGGAAGGAAAATTAAACGAAAAACCGTTAAATTCATAATTTTCTGATGGAGCGCCTTCCGCATTTTAAAACGCCATAACGGAAGAATGCACCAGGTGCCAGATGGCTACCTAAGTGAAAAATACTTACTAAGACACCTACTAAGCATTTCTGTAAAAATATTATCTGTACTCAATTTATCCTGCAGAACCAGGTCCTGGACTAATATACAAAGTGCAACACAGATCCGTAAATAATTATTGTGTAAATAGGGAATTATATAAATTGAAAATACCCCTTACGTAGGCCATAGAGAATTTTATGAAGAACATTCACGCCAAATTTGAGATCAATCCAACTATTCGTTCTGCGATAGTGATATTTTTTATATCGTAAAAAACATAAAAATAAGAAGAAAACCGCTTTAAATTGGAAAAAGGTCGGCTAAGCCTCGGAATTTTGAACTCATTGATAGCTTAAACTATGCTCAAGACTTCAAACTTAAGACCCCTTCATACATAGTTTCCGGAACTAGGAGTTATTATGTGGTTTTAATTAATTGTCACAGAAGAGACAAGAGAACGTACAAAATTTGACTGGGTAATTAATTTTTCTTCCTTATTGCATACCTACGTACTATCCTTTTTTGCAAAAAGCTTCTCAATATTAACATATTGCAACAGTTTTTCATTTATTATTATTGTTACTATCTCATCCTCATTTATGTTTTTTTTTCTATCTTTATTTACTTTTATAATCTTTACCTAATATTAATTAATCATAGGAGTTTTATTCCATTGTCACTCTAAAAAGAACAGACTGATGGTAAATTATAGAGCGCACGGTTGCTAAAAGAAAAATTACCTGGGTTAATTAAATAAAATTAGTTTGTTGTGAGCTATGAGTTTAAGAAATTTGTAAACAATTTTTAGTTTAACATGAACTAACACTAAATTTTAACGATAAGTTTTTGTTCTAATTAATGGCGATTACGGTATAGGATAATTAAATTGTTGGTGCTTATTTATATTCATGATTCAGCAATATCGCCATAAACCTACACGGTGGTAGTTACACAAAGCAGTGTCTTCAATATGGTTGTATCTTAATTAGGGAAACACCTGAGGGGAAGAACAACCCTTGACCCGCCGGTGACCCTTATCACAAACCGCAGCAAGGTCTCACGTAGACGCTGACATTCCCTAATGTGTTTCCACATCCCCTAGCGTACAAAACTGTGGCTATGAACCGGGACATTTAACTTAAATGTTTTACTTAATGCTCTAGGTAAATAAATTTAGCTTAGGATTTTTTATTGCTCTTTCGCTTTTACATTTCGCTTTACGCAATTCAACTTATTTTTCTCTTGTTGTAAGACCACAATTAACTTTTTCTACTATGTTAAAACTTAAAAACGTTTTTTTTTTCTTCGATACTACTACCAAATAATTTAGTAATCATTCTAAAATTATTTACACCAAATTGAATTAAATCAACTCGACCGAAATTGTGTAATAATTAATCAGTTCAGCTTGTTAAGTAATTTTCAACTTTTGCTAAACAAATTTCACATCGAGTAGTACTAATTTATCAAAAATTTTATTGTACATTGTTAAACTTTCCGTTTCCGTCAATTTGATTTAAATCAAAATTTAATAACATTTTATTAAATTTTTTACATTAACGAATATTCAGCGCTCTTAAAACTCCAAAAATATTTTTGTTCGTTTTAACTTTATGATCAAATTACAAACTTAGATAAACAAATTAATGCAGCGTATATGAGCACCATGTAATGGCTGCCATTTTAGAGTATTTGGATACATCAAAGAGAAATAATTTGTTAGTAATTAAGAGAAAATTTTGTAGTAGTTTAGATATATGGTGCAATTATACATAAAACAATAAGACATTCGTAGAATTTATGCAATTAATTTTATCAAAATGTAAATATTCCTAGAGTAATTTTAACATTAAAACCAACAAACTTTATTTTGTTATTTTATGCAGCGCGATATTCAAGACTTGTCAATTGGTTGAAGATTAATTATCCACGAAGCATAATTACTGCATGTTGCAACGATAAGTTTAACCATTTTTCAATGCTCCAACTGGCAGTTAAGTTAACGCTTAAGGACTACGAATTTTATTTTTAACCGATTGAGTTAACTATCAGCCCTTGATTTAAAATCAATACTTCGCCTTGGCTGTAGGTGGGAGAATTACCCTTATTTTTTGACTTGAGTAACCGTTCACAGTCAATACACTAATTTAATTTTTAATTGATAGTATACATCATGTAGAAGACAATCATGTGTTTGATTTGTAATTTTCATACGGGGAAGGTGGGATTCTTCGGTAAGGAAGATATCCTGCGAGTGATATTACAAAGCAAATTATAACATTAATAAATTAGAAAATCATTCAAATTCTTGCAGAAATATGTTCAAAAGGTTCTCTTGTATAAAATTAATCATTTAAATCGATTTTTAGCAACAAATTTTAAATCAAAAGTCCTGTTTTTTTAGTGAAAGACGCATCGATTAAGATAATTCATGTGATTATGAGAAAACAATAAATCGTAGCAAAATAATGTTCAAATAAAATTCTTAGATAACAGTTTCTTCTTTAAAATTTTCCACTCTAGAGCAAAAATCCCGAATTGTTACAACACGATTCGCATCCACGACACCTTTTCAACAGATATAAAAAGGGTGGTTAGCTCAAGTCGCGAAGGGGAGGGGGGGTTGGGGCTAAAAGAGCCAAAGGGTCGTGTGACGTGATGTCGCGAGTCGTTTGTTTCCAATCGACGACCGGGCAATCCTCGATCGCGATTTGAAAAATGGTCAAAATCGGTGTGGATAATTTACACGAGGGGGTAGTATGTCTAAATCGGTGGGGATAATATACACGAGGGAGATTTGAATGGGCGCCACGCGTACGAAGATATGAATCTATTTGAAGGGGACGGAGTATCACACCTTCTAAGCTGGTACACGACAACTTGATGATCTTTCTGCTGATTCTCACCCTGGAAAAGCCTCGTCCAATGACCTTACCTTTACAGGAGCCGAACTTTCCTTCGGTGAAAATAACTAAATAAACACTTACACAATAATAATAAAACACAAAAATGGGAAATAACATAAATATAATGAAAGTAATTTCACAGGGGGGGGGGTTAACAAAATATATATACAAAATACTATCAACTTTACAGGTATTGTTGTACAAAATTCGTAGCGAATGGACCGAAAATTCCATACGTGAGGGGTGCGTATTGAATACCACACTCCATAAAAATGGTTACTTGAATGTATCACATGCAACTTCGGAAAGTATTAATTACAAAAATTAATCTACATGAACTACTTGTCCAATTGAATACAAAATTCCCATGAACGGGAAAGCAAACTTTAGCTTTAATATTAAATGTAAAATACTACGTTGAATCACTGTTCTAAACATGAACGTATTACTGGTTTAATGAAAGTTACGTTACCTTGAGGCACTAAAACTAATTAATAACAAAAGGAGTACAAGAGATTGCGATCGACTTCGAGGTTCGGATTGAAGACCCGTTAATATAAATTGTGGTCAGTGTGACCACTTAACATTACAAATCTTAAAAATAGTCAAAGGTTTCTTACGTAATACTGTTGCTGGTGCTCGGCCTTCAGACAAGATCTTTGGAACAGACCTCCAGAGGCAAGAATCTCGACAGATGGTGTAGCTACTTCCTCTCAATACGGAAGTGAGTTGAATAAAATGTCGGAAACCATGCCAGCAAAGTTGGTGTGATTTCCAGAATCCAAAATCTCCAAATCGTAACGTTGAAATGAATGGATCAACAGGGTGATTTAGTCGCCCCGTTTCCCGATAGGAAGGGGAAGCACGTTCGAAATAAGGCACTAAATAATTACTCACGAAACTGAATTTCTTTAAAGCCGGCACTGTAGGAAAGCACGTGATCGTAAATGCGGTTAACGACAAAGAAAACTGCTTGAATGCAAATATGTTTCAATAATGTAACACCTGTCTTTAAAATTAGACGATGGAAGCGAAACGTGGTCCGACCATCTGGGTAAACTGGAGTCGCGTGGACTATAATGCACGTAATGAATGGTCACCGTTGACGGCAAGTTATCTGCTTTAAGTCAATAGCGATTTAAATAAACTCGGCACTTGTGTTAACTATGAAATAACTCGAATGAAGTCCAATAATTTGTTTAAATAATCTCGAAACTGATGTTAATGACGAAATAACTCGAATAAAGTCCAATAATTTGTTTAAATAATCTCGAAACTGATGTTAATGACGAAATAACTCGAATAAAGTCCAATAATTTGTTTAAATAATCTCGAAACTGATGTTAATGACGAAATAACTCGAATAAAGTCCAATAATTTCTTTAAATAATCTCGAAACTGATGTTAATGACGAAATAACTCGAATAAAGTCTAATAATTTGTTTAAATAAACTCGAAATGGTTTAAATGCGCAATAACTCGAAATAATGTTCCATAATTTGTTTAAATGCGAAATAACTCGAAATAATGTTCAATAATTTGTTGAAATACACTCGAAATTGTTTAAATGCGAAATAACTCGAAATAATGTTCAATAACTGCAGCGTAATGGATTTTAAATACGAGAGTGTTTCAATAAAATTCAAATACAGTTTAACGTTCTTGCGCGAATCGAAAAACATGTAATATTTAAATAAAAGTTCGTTACTATTCCACGTCGGTGAGTTTGAATTAAAGGCCGACACATGTGTGAATGTTTAAATAACTAAATATGGATGACGTTAACGTGAATACCTGCGTATGATGACACATAACTTGAATGCACTAAAAATCTTGGTGTATTTGCAAGATAATTTCTACTTCCGTATTATAAACGAGTTCACTAAACAGACTAGCAGCGATACACTCTTGAAGAGTTACATCGTAAAACTTAACTTTTAATGCACTCCGTAGTGCCTTTTATATAAAAATCCCTACCAGAAATCAACATATTTGACGGACTTGCAAAATCCTGCACAAACATGCACGTGAAATCTGCAAAATCCCACTACGCGATTTTCTAAAGCGTTCCATTATTGGTCCTTAAAATGGCCTCGGATTTTGATTGGTTAAAACCCCAGACAGTGCAATATATTAAGCAAATTAAAAATATCGATTCGTCTGAATTTTAACTTTGAAATATTAAGATATATTAACCATCGTAACAAAACATATACTTTTTAAAATATTTTGCTTTGAAAAATTTACAAGGACGAAAGTTTTATTCAATCCTTGATTATTAAACTAAAAGACCAAGAAATGAATACTTTTAAAAGTTTGATTTTAAAATTTAAAAGAATGAGAAATTTTTGTTGTATGATCGCTTTGACATTTCAACAAAGTTTTTAAATGCGCCGCTCGCGCGTTTTCAGGTTACAGAATGTTCTACATTAGTTTGTAGTCCAGGAAAGTTACATTTTTAACTTCCAAAAATATGGGTAATTGAAATTTAGCAGGTATATATTTCTGTGTCTGAATGAGGGTCTCCCCTAAAATCCTCTGTCGGGTTTTCCTCTGATTGAGAATTTTAATTCCTGCACAGCATCGTTCCTGCAATGTGGTTTTTCATTATTAACTCACTTAATATCATGTTTACGGAAAATTATCATCCATATTTATGATTCCGTAGAAATATAATTTATTGACATCAATTTCGCCAAACTTTCTGGATCGAGCGGGCCAATATTAATTTTTAAGTAAGTACAAAAAAGTGGTAATATTTCTCAGACCTCAATAAATAAGGAAATAATTAAATAAAAATTAATATAAAAATAAAAATTTTAATTTATTGATTTAAAAGCTTTTGGACGTGCTTTTGGTTTTTTTGAAATTCAACATGTGGCAACTCAAAGAACGGATCTAGAAAATAATATGTATTGCTTAATAAATGTGTCTGACAAGGGCGGAGTTTGTACATAAATTTTTACCATTACGTTTATTTAAAAAAAACTTACATCTATGTACTACATATAATTAACAATAATTATGCCAAATATTGACTATAATTGCGATTATATGGATAATAATTTTATATGCGGTGAAAACTAAAATACTAAATTATATGAGTAATAAAAGTTTGTATCTTGCTTTGTTTCACTGAGAAATGTTTAGATACTAACAATCAGCTGTCTACGGTAAAGCAAATAAAACATGTAAAACCATATAAATCCAGACTCTAGTCATAATACACTCAAGTGCATGTTATTTCTGCAAAATTAAAGTTTTGAAGTCATTCAACAAAAATTTCCTTGTTTGGATTATTAAAAATTTTTAAATTTTAAAAAATTAAAAATGTTATTATATGATAATATTTTATACATATGAAATTCGGGGAGTTTGCTGACGAAAATTACCTTGGATTAACTATAATTCCTATTTAAAGAATGAATCCAATAAATTCTAGAGGACTTGAGGGGGGGTTTATTTGGACACCCAAATATACATGTCTGTTAAATTTTAACGTTCCCGGCCTATTTGCCTAGTCTATTGCTTGAATCTAAATCTACGTTGAAATTGAAATAGAGTCCTCCAATTTTAACCCGTAGATGTTCCACAAAGTGATGGAATTTCCACAAAATTTCTATAAAACATTTACCTGTTGCTGTTAAATGGGGAGAATTAATTGTTGTAATTTTCCAAAGGATAATATGAATTTTAATGATTTTCCTGGGTTCTTGTGAGATCAATACGATACAATTTTTGGAAGTGATTTTGGTACATATTGCTTCAAATAATAGTAGTATACGGACTAGGTACAGTATTTTGATTTTTTTATTTATTAGAAATATCAACAGCAATTTTTGACATGTTGAACAGCATTCAATTTTGATGTACAAATATTGCAAATAATACTTCTAATAATAATCGTATGTATCATTAATTGTATGCAATTCTTTCAATGTCCTACACATTTTGGAGTTATTTTCAAATATTGTGCAAACGTGAATCAACGCCATAAACTCTTTTTAATTTGGCTTTAATTGAACTAAAGCCAATATTTAATTGCGACTTCTATCTATAAAGTCAGAAGAGTTCGAAAAACACCAAAATTTTTGCAGCGGCACATTCAAAGTGCATTGGGGGGGGGGTAACGTCAAATGAAGGTACTATGTTTTTCAAATTTGTACCAATTAAAATTGTAATAATAAATACTTAAATAAATATTTAACATTTATTCAAGAACGGCATTAACCGAGCCGGCAATTTCACGTTGAATGCACAAGCTGATTCTTTTTATTGGGAAACCTTTTGCACGGCTATCCTCCGACACAACAATTATCATAGATCGTTTGTCTATTAACAGTTTTTTCCAAAATTCAGGGACACCACCCCATTTACCTCCTGCATATCAAATCTTGGCAAGTTATAGCTTCTTATGCAAAATTTCAATCTTGTTATTCGCAGGATTTCACTCATCCTTCTGTAATTAAAAATGTTTGGCTCAATTAAAATCTCGCATGCGATTTGCTGTAGAGTCAGTAATTTCAGAGTTCGTAGGAAATCAATTATTGTGCTAATTCTGCCAAACCGAACACGGCCTATGATAGGTGGTTATCGTTTGAGCGCTTTTGACAAAGTGACAGTTACTGCTGATTTTTGCATTACTTTCCCGAATATTTTATAAAAGTGAGGAAAATATTTATAGTAATTTGTTAGAACAGCGTATTGCAGATTTGTTTCGATTCAATTTGGTCAATCTTAAAGGCGATTTGCGATTAACGACCATAGTGGCAACCGCCATCTTAAGCCTACAAAGAGCTGCTTTTATTGCCAACTATCAAACATTGTTTGTTCACAATCGAGTTCATGCACCTTTGGAAATTCTATAGTAACAAGTGAGTTCTAATGTGGAGTCAGCTACTATTCAACAACGCTACTTTTTCGAGTCCGTGGTGTTCATGGTATGCAACTGCGTTTGTTTTTAAGTTAACAGTTACCAGTTGTGTTCAAGAAAGCAACAACCCATATTTTCCTTTTGTGTTGGTTTTGGATGCAATACAATGAAGGAATCCGCATTGTTTGCTGGGAAAAGTTCGTGTGAATGCTGAATGCATTACAGGGTTGAGTTCATTTGTTACTTTTTCTTAATTGTATAAATTGTAGTATTTTATCAAACCACACTTTCATTATCAACTACCTACGTCAAGTAGTTACACAGGGGGTTGGTGAGTTGTTTAACATGTAATTCCTGGTTATAATAATTGTTTATGCAGTATTTTGTTTTAAAGGATAAGTGCATTTATGTCTTTATTGTGGTGATATAGTTTATTATCTTCTTCTTCGTGTGCCATATCCGGTCTCCCGGACGTTGGCGACCTCTCTCCTATGCATGTGTTATGCGTTTGAAGTATTAGCACACACATAGGGGACCTACTGCTTAACGCGGGCTCCGAACCGCGGGAAGTGTATACACTTCATCTCCAAGTTTATTATACAATTTGTAATTCACGTCCTGTACTTTAGCAACAATAAGCAATTTTCTTTCAGATGCGGCCTAATATATTACCCTTTTGCCACTGTAACGTACTGCGAGTTAGTTTTAATCGATCATCAGGTTTCATTTACTACGGCAAATTTACTGCTGGGTATTGTTTACTTAGCAGATGTTAAAATCTTCAATTGCACCGTCTTACTAGCGGGAATATTGGAAATTTTACAAGACGACCTACGTACTTGTTTAACGTGGGCTCCGAACCACGGGAAGAGTAATACACTTCATTTCGATATGGGCACTCATGGCATAATACCTCGGTGGTTTGCCATTGCTTGCCGAGAAGAGACGGTCAGAATAAAGATTTTACCCTGCCCGGATTTGAACCCAAAGTTTCGCGTTAGCAGTAAACGCACTTAACTGCCAAATCTATGACCGCCGTTGGAGCTTATTTAGGATACCAAACAAGATTAATTTTGCACTGGATAATATTATGAATAAGTCAGTGTGGGATTTCGAATAATTTGAATTTTTATCTAGTTTAAACCCAGGAAATAGTAGAAATACAATTGCTACCTTTATTGAAGAATATTCCAAAGTTCCCCCACTTAAAAATTGGAAAAAATATATGATTGTCTTTTATATGATGTTTACGTTCAATTAAAATACAAATTAGCCTGTTGACCGCGAATGGTCACTTACTCGTTTTCTGAACGTATTTTATACGATAACTCGGTCGCCTATGGGCTTCAAAGTAATTGTTAACTGGCAGAGTTAACTAAGGGAGTTAGCATAAATATCAACTCAACCGCTATTCTTAAGAACATAAAGTTGAAAAATTTTAGAGCATGAATGGTTAAAATTTATGTGTGTTTACATTACTGAAATTTTCTTTGGGATTGACAGCTCACAAATAGTTTTTCGTAAAATTTTGTAGTGAATTTATAAGATTATTACAAGACAAATTGCTAGTTTACACGAGGAGTTTTTTAAAACGTTAAAAGCAACTGGCATTAGTTTTTATTTTTTAACTTTTTGAATTCCAGATTGCGAAAATTTAAATCATTCGTCGTTTTTCTGTACAAATCTTATTAGCCGCTCGAAGCGCCTTTTTAGCAGACTGAAACTATCCCGACTATAGCTTTTATTTATTTCGTTATTTTTATTTAATCTTTTTCTTAATTACGAAAGAAAAAAGAAATTATTAAAGTCGCTTTTGTAAATTTGCCGCCCTATCGTGATGAAGCATGTGCATCCCCCGGGTTAGCGCAGCACTGAATACGATCATTTTTGGATTTAACTGTCTCTTAAAAGTGAATTAAATGGCGTAAACGTTCAACAATAAATTAATTACAACAAAAAGGTACGGAGGTCGTAAGATACACGAAGATTAATTTAAGCTAAATTATAGTAACAATTAGGCAAATAAAACAGTAACCGTGCAATAAACACAGATAATTCCTGCCTAATACATGTAATAATAGAACAGCACGAACATTAATATTAACTATAAAGGGAGCTTTGGAAACTAACTTAGAAAATTATCAAGTTCAGGTAGCCATGTTTGAAAAGGTCAAAAATTGGAAGTAAGGCAAAATTGACAGGATGGCATATTTAAATCTTTTCTGCAAATAGGGTGAAATTTCAATTTTGTTGAGATTTTTAACACCCTTGCGGAGTTAGCGCACGTTTCTGTGCAACATTTTTTTATTTCAGACATAAATATGCAAACGAGTTCTTGCCATCATTTAAATTAATTTAATTATGAAACTAATTTAGTTAATTAAAATTACTTTTTGTTATGTAAAAGTTCAGGTAAAAAGTTAAAATAAATAAAAGAAATCAGTTAAATGCTACTTACAAGCTCGGGGAAATAGAAAACTAAAATTTTATAACAAACTTAGTCGTTGTGTAACGCCCATATACGTTGTGATTGCCTTTTAGGATTCCGTACAAGAATGTTTTTTTAGTATATTGCTGATTTAAACGAAGGGAAACATTTTCAATTGTTTGTTTGATGTTACATTTTATATTCCATTACTTTTTACTTTCACTTTGATATTACGCTTTCTCAATATAAAAGCGTTAAGGAGGACTTCATTAAGTGATGAGATATTAGGGTTGCTACCATTTAGTTTCATTCAATTTTTTATTAATCAGGCAAAAGCATTCACTTTGCAGACATCTATCCTAATTTACATTATACGCTAACTGGTTGGTTAAATTATCATGTATGCATGGTGCCTAATCTGCTGCCATAGCGTTAACTTGCTTTAAGATTACGCAACAAGTATGAATGAATTTTCACCTATCTACCAATTCATTTTAAACCAGAATTGGAATACAACCGGAGTCAGTTTAAAGCCGAAAGGTAATCCTAAAATATTTAAATTTGTTGTGAGGTAGTAGGCTTAAAAAGTCCACACCCTAACAGCTTAACTGTTTTGACCGAATATATAATTTTTGAATTTTGATCCAACGGAAGGTAATATTATATATCTGCATCTCTTGAAAATTAAAATATTAGGTTTTGACTGACGATTTCTATGACAAATATTGATTAAATTTGCTTTGAAATATAACCTCACAAGTGTGAAACAAACGGGACACGATGCTTTAGATTAAAGGGATTTATGTATGTTTTATTACTTGAATAAAGGACAAAGATCCGACTACCCTTCTAAAGTTTCAAGCTTACATTTGCTTAGTTCTACATTACGTCAAGCATAAATACGCTTTTGGCAGAAATTTAACGGGCCTTGGCACGTGGTTATAAAATTTATTGTGATGGTTTATCATAAAGCGTTATATGTTCACTTTAAACGTTTCCGTTTCCTTTTCATTTTATATATTTTATGGTTTAGTAGCAGTGAGTGTATTAATACAATCAAAATTATATTGAAATTTTCGTCGATACATGGAATTAGAAGTGGATAAGCGCAACTTTGTTTACAAACGACTGGCTATATTATGGATACAATGTTTGAAGTTGCTTTTACGTTTCCTTCGGTTCGATAAATAAAAATCGCAATGTTGATGACGTCAATGTTAATTAAGCGAAGTGTATTTGGTAATATCGACTTGAGTTTGTTATTATAGGCAATTCTATTTAAAACATCACAATGTGGTGGTAACCGAGAGAGCGCCAAAATGATGAAATTCAATCAGAAACATGATATCGGTACAATTGGCACAATACTGGAATAAAATGGAATCATCAAAGCGACATGCAGCAGGGGTGTGCAGCTCTAAGATAAGTGCTAGAATACAGTCCACCATTGGGGTTATAAACCTTACACTCGTAGTTAGAACCTTATCACTATTTTACAGTTCAACTATCACTAGATATTCCTGTACATGTATCCATGTCGTCCTGCTCTGGCTGGCATTATCAAACTTGCAGACATTCGATTTCTCACTTGTCTGGTCGGCTGTGCTTCGAATAGGAGTCGGAATGCGGCTTTGCTTAATCCGATCTGCTGAAATCTTAAATCAGAAGTTACGGCGTTCTCTTTGTGTTTCATGCTATTGTACGCCATCTTGTTTATTCTTACTGATTTATGGTCCTAAGTAGGCTGCGACATTCATCGGAATGCAGCCACCGTCTTAAAGCTGCAGCAAGTTAATAATGACATAAATGTATTTCACAAACTTTGCTCTCACGTCTAACTATTGTTCAAATAACATTTCACAAAATTGAAAAATACTTCCGACCTTTTATTTCTACTAAAATCTATAAAAATCACCACATCCAACTTCATTATCACAATTACGCCGTTGGAACTTAAAGTCACTTTTTTGAACCCTCGAGAGGAAATTTATTATTTTAAAAAATACTCCTTACATAATGAAAATTCTTGTTAAGAGTCGACTGATCGTGTCACAATTTGTCAAGATAAATGCACAAAAACTTTTCAAAATTTTTCATTAATTATGTGGCATTTTGACATAACTTGTGTATTTATTTATTACAAGTGGTGCGTAAAATCCAAGAAATAAGCAAATATTTTTATTTGATATGTCATACTTGACACCAAATTTATTATAAAAATTTTGTTTGTATAGACAATGTATTTTTCAGTGGTGCGTGGAATTCGAAGCACATTTTCACAGAAGCGCGATGAAAATGTGTTATAAATTTTTATTGTTATGTAATTTGGTGAGGAAAACTTTTTTTTTAGATAATTTAACAAATTGAGACTTTAATAGCCTTCAAGTTCCAAGTGTAAAATAGCTCAATAGGCAAGTTTTGAATGGAAAAATCGATACCGCGACCGTAAAATAACAAAGAACTCAAAATGGTGGAAAGGAACACAAAAAATCTTAAACTTTATCGAAAATTTATTGTTTTAAATATATTTAAAATACTTTTTTTAATTAAATATTTAAGAGTAATTACGCCACCCTAACGATACCTTAAGTGCTATAATTAATGAATTTTACATAAAACCAAGCTAAATTTCTACCTTTACATGTTAGCTCCATCATCCATTGAAACTCCTCAACAACATTATAAAATCGGATTTGGTTACACGATCGATCTGAAATTGTGATGGTTGCGGATTTACTGTTTTTCTTTGCTATTTATCATTTTTCCACCGTAACGCTGTATGAATTTGTTTGTAATTAGTATTACCTACCAAGTATTGTCACTAAAACAACGATTTACATAGGCAAATGTATAAAAATTAAATTTTAAAACAATTTTTGAAACTATTCGGACCCTAATAACAGTTTATACGGGGATGGTATTGAGCAATATGACGTTTATTCATTGAAGACGGCGCTTTCCAGTAAAAACTGAAGTTAATAAATAACTCTATTTCATTATTTGAGTTTTATTTAAAAAAAATTAAGAGTGCCTAAGTACCTAAACGGTAATTTAAAAAAATATTTGTGGATAAATATAAAATACGAGCATCTAGTTTATAATTAAGTGAGATTATAAGCTGAATTTAACAGTTTATTTCTGAATAAACATGAACAATTTTATTTTATATGAAATGAAATTATATTATGAAAAAAATTTTAACCTGTGGAATTAATATAAAATTAAATTTAAGGTAATTAAACAATACAAATATAATTATTTTCATAAGCTTTCTTAAATTAAATTATAAATTACGTAATTTAATATTATTAATAAATACAGTTTTATAGCATAATTTATGAACAAAATTTTTACGTCGACTTAACCTATGGAAGGGTTGAAACTGTGAAAAACCTCCTTGAAAAATTCGTAACTAGTTATACGTAGATGGGACGCGCGGCTAAGGAAAAATTAGGTTATGTGAAAATTCATTTGGAACTCTCCTGATCGCTATAGGAGAAGATGAAGTCACCCACCATTTTGTCCCAATCAGTATAGACACAATTCAGTCAATTAGTTCCTGAAAAAGTTAGTAAGAGACTGCAAGGATGCAATATGTACGTATTAATCGATTTAAAACGTTTTACGCTGTCTACCGATACCCAATCTCCATTCTTCTCTTTTCGTCCACCAGGTTTCGTTCTCTCATCTCCCATCTCTGCCCTCTCTCTAACTTTTTCTGAGTCTCCCTCTTTTTCTAAGCCCTGTTGGACATCAATTCAGCATCTGTTTGGGTATTTTTTCCTCATTCATTCTCTGCACGTAGCCGAACAATTGTAGCTGTTTTATTCCTGTCATCTACTTATGGTATGGGGTACGTCCATCATTTCTCGTATTCTTTTATTTCTAATTCTTTCTTTTCAAGACTTCCCCCGGACCGTCTCCAGAAGTTCATCTCAGTGGAATTTAAGAATTTTTGATTTCAGTCTTTTAACGGCTGACTTCACTATTCTGTTATATATCACTGGCTTGTTTTTCTTGCCAATCTCTTCATCCCATAATATGCTGTTCATCACTCATATGGCTCTTCTTTCTACGTGTTTTTGTGGATAATTGAGACATAAGACAACTTCCATTCGTCGGGTGGTTTTTCTCCGTTGAAATACTTATGAAAGAGTTTTCTGTGGTGTTCAAATAGCTCATCCGGTCCATATTTTATCATTTCTGCTGAAATATTTTCTGGTCCAGTCGCTCTTCTATTTTTTTTGAGACACATACTGTTTTAAGTTCTTGTAGCGTTAGCATCATTGATGAGCCTATTGTTACAATTTGAACTTGTGAACTGTCATCTTTCATTTCTCTGAACTCAGCTCTAGTTTCTATAAGGAGGTTCTTAAAATGTTCGTCCCATTTTTCTTAGGTTAATCGGTGAAATTTTATCTCTTTTTTCCATCTCTCCGGACTCTTCTTTCCCCCTGAGAAAGTGTTTATTCTGGAGCATTTTTCCTCCAATGTTTCGTTCTTTTTCGGAATATTTTTCTTCTTAATCTAGCTTAATTAAGCACCACAATATGGATCTACAAAAATCAATCGATCAGATTGATTTAAGTTATTATTCAAATAAAACATTGATTTATGTGATATAATAATATAATAATATATTTTTTTAAAAAAGAACCAGAATCATATTGGAGTTTCAGTTTCTTATTATAACTTATAATTTTAAACCACTCGAGAATCGAGAATCTCAGAACATCTCCTTGATACGTACCTAACTTATTGCTTAAAAATCGATCGCTCTGAACTTACTGGCAAGTTGAATTTTAACACGACAAGAACATCGATCTGAAACAAAAGGATTTTCTACCTGAACAATTATAGAACAAATATAATGGCTAAGAGTTCTATAATATAGTATGTACCTATATATACATAATACTGTAATATGCTTTATCACTAACAAGATTTCAAATCTTTGTGAAATATCTGCATATTTCCTTTTTTCATTTTCTACTGTTTTTCCGTAATTGAGTTTACCTGCTAGATATAATAAATGATTATTAAGAAATAATGTAAGTTGATAAAATGGTTGAAATTTGTATTTAATATCGTATTACAATGAGTTCTTATTTTATTCCTATCTATTTATTCTATAATTGAAGGGCCTAGTGGAAAAAGTAGTTAAGTCACTTTTTTTTCAATTTGTAGTTGAGCACATTTTCACATTGCGGCATTTATTCTCTACAAATTAGTATAAAAATCACAAAATTGAAAAAAAAAGTGACTTAACTACTTTTTCCACTAGGCCCTTCAATTGTGGTTAGATATATTATTATATGTTTCGCAGTAATAATTTTAACGATGATAAAATATACAGAAGTACCTAATTTAAATTTTTTTGTAAGATCCAAAGCCACAATTATCGTACCAACGACTGCTCACACAAAAATTGCAATATTTAAAATATGAGTGCGAACATAACCACGCGAGTGGTTTTGTGTAATTTCTGGTTAAGTTACTGGACGAAAATTCTAGGTTTGAATTGCATAAGCTCAAATTTGGCATACATGTGAACTTGAGTATTCGCATGAACGCTTCTCTCTCAAAGAGTCCTTTAAGATGGTGTCAACAAATTTAAAACCGAAGAATTTAATGAAAAAGTGGTGAATGTTTATCTGTTCTCGCTTACGCTACAAAAACTAAGCGAGCTACGGAAAATGTTAATAATAGGAATATTTTGTAAAGAATGAAATTCAAGTCCACACAAGCACATATCGGAAAGAAATTTGGGTATGGGGGCCTTTAGGGGTTGTCCTATCGATTCACCAACTGTGAGATGAAAAAATCATGATTTTCTACCTAATTACATTTAAAAGTAATATTTAATATAAAGAAATATGTTTAATATGAAATTAAAAATTTGAAAAAATTCATGTATTCGCATGAATTTAACTAAAAATAAATTATCTCAAAAAGTTTTTAAACTAAAATTAAGGTCTTTCATCAGATAGCATTGGAGTTAAGCATGGTCGAAGCCCAATAATAAGCATAAGATTATAATTTAATTAAAATCACGAAAAAGTGTTAATTAATCTGCTATTAAGACCGCGAATAAAAAATATAAAAATAAAAATTAGGACTTTTTTTCTTTCTTTCTTTCGTTTTCAAAAAAGTGAGTTAGAATGCCTGTTGTATATCTACTAACATGATGTATAAATCGATTTTTTGACTTGGTCGTTTTCAATGTTAGAAATTTACGGATAAGGATAATTGGATAAGGGAATTAAAATGCTTCAAGCTTTATTATTCAGGATAGCAGGATACTCATTTTCAAGCGAAATTTAAAAAGATTTTCTTTAAGGATTGTATCAGCAGAAATTTCAATTAATTGGTATTTTTTTCTCGGTACCACAATGTTTAAATTATATTCACGAAAAGTACTACAAAGTAAAACAATCAATTCTCTTCCATTTATTGAAATAAAAGCAAAGTATTTTTTGAAATACCTCCCGCAGATTCAGTCTAAATGTTCAACTATATTTTATGTTTTATTTCCAATTCATTTGAGATATTCATTGCAGATGGAAAAACTGATAAAACATCATTTTCTATTGCTGATATTCACAGTATTATTTTTTCTGAAAAATAAACTATCGTTTGCTGA
Organism: Podabrus alpinus; assembly: GCA_932274525.1. Classification (NCBI taxonomy): domain Eukaryota; kingdom Metazoa; phylum Arthropoda; class Insecta; order Coleoptera; family Cantharidae; genus Podabrus; species Podabrus alpinus. The sequence goes on from OW026451.1 coordinate 7,395,405, forward strand.
TATTGGAGTATCTATTTTGCATTACTTTAAAAGAAAGGAAAATATCTTTTAACTCGACGAAATTTAGTGAATTGTGTTGCGCGAATCGCGAATCACGACGCACTGGTTGAGGACCACTGTGTTTATATTATAAGTTTTCGATTTGATGGAGCTGATTAAGTTTGTTTGAAAATGTGTGAAAACATGTAAATAAACCAAATATTACAAACGTATCGAATCTACATTTTGAGAAGATATTGGAAAATATTGAAAATTGTCGTCAATTGAATTCAACATTTAATTATTATCGAGAATCAAAACCTATTTCTTGGAAATTGCTTATAAATTAAACGTTTAATAATAATTTTATTCAATGAATTTTTTTTCTCTTCTTAATTAAATTTTGATTTATGTTAAATTTTCAATTGAAGGATTATGGACTTAAATATAGGTATATAATTTAATGGGTACACACAAATGGAAAATAATGCTGTTAAAAAACAAACACGTAGCACATAGTCCATTAAGTTTAATTCCAAATGTTTATTTCCCATTATCTGATGCAAATAACCGAATTGATTGAAAACACGCACTTTGCGTATAAAAATTTCATTGATGTTAATTAAAAAAATATTATTAGTCTAGTATTTGATTGTGATTAATTATTATAATTTCAATCCAGTACTTTGGAAAAGTGTTTTACATTTTTTCTTTTGCACTAAGACTTCTTCTTTGCGGGAAACTAGGATACTCGAGAAGACAATGAAAGTGAAAATAATAATTAATGCATATCCACTTTATAACACACATACAAATTAAGTTTTTTATGGATTGAAAAACAATTGTGTGACCTAATTCCTGAATGATATTCAAATTATGTGAAACACAAAATTGAAATAGAAGGAAATAATACGGATCAACCAGCCATGGTAAAACCTGAAATCATCAGCTACCTGTGTTTATTGAAAGCCCAATCAACTTTAATAATTACAATGCTCAACGAACTCACGTACCAAATGATAAAGCCTGATATCGTGAATTAGAACGATCAATTTTGTTGCAGTTATTGGCTGTTAATTTATATTATTATGAAAAGTAACCCAGCTTTTGAAAGAAAACCGCTCAGCGGTGGTGTAAAACATTATTTAAATTTTTTTAAAACCAGCCAATATAATATTAAATTGAATTTTGTAAAATTTTAAATTAAAGTTTTATATCCATTACCGTAGAACCCAATTTTTTGTGCTAAATATTTACATTGCTTACAATGCTTCAGAATTAAGCTTAATCTACTTTCAGACGATTTAATCAACGATTACTCCACGATTCTCCATTAGCAAAAATTAATTAAACATTTTAAACAAAACCTTAAATAATTAAAATATTTTTATAATATCCTTCTCTATCACGTGGGTATCTGAATAAATATAATTTTACTATTAATTAAATTTTACTCCATGTTGATTTTGCACCCTACAAACACGCTTTCTAAAAATTATGCTAGGAAAATATTTAATTAATATTTATTGTATGACGTAGTGCTCTTCATAATTAAACCAAGTTTAATTAGGGTGACTGTGTAAAAGCACAACTGCGAGTAAAATTATATTAACCCTAAGATCGAATAGGGTTTATTTGAAAGTGGTTTTCCTTTTGAATTATGCAAAAAAGTGGTTGCAAAATTTATGGAATTATGTCTCTGAAATTTTGGTCATTAGGGGGGTAAAGTAATTTTTTACGTCGCGGTAAAATCTATGCTTAAATTTTGGATTAGTTAATTGTTGTTGTACAAAGTTAATACTATTTTGGGATTACGGAGCAGTCTATTTCGATGTCAAATATCTGAAGGATACAAACCTATTGCCGTTCGAAGCAATTGTTCTTGGCGAAGTATCCAATGAACAGCAATTTGCAAATGGATTCTTGTTCTCAAAGAGAAATTAATTACAGTTTCTGACCTAAATAACATGCAATAAGAGAACCTCTCTTTATAAAATGTAAAAATTAAATGAATTAAATTGTAAATGTAAAGATATTTTTTTTCAAATTTATTTTAAAAGAAAGGTGATTTTTGCACGCTTTGTGAGCTATAGAATTATTTTTATTTGAACGCAATATTACAAAGGTGTAAAGTATACGACACAATGACAAAATGTAGTTATATCTTCCGCTGCATTCATCTCTAATATTTATTGCACTTCTTGCTGTATTTTTATTATAAAGGAAATTCTATTCGTGCCTTAGAGAAAAGAATATAACATTATTTTTAATTTTATTACTTGGAAAATAAAAAATATTTTGAAGTAAAAATCTTATTTGTTTTCTCTAGAAAAAGTGTTAAAGTTGAATCAATCAAAACAGCAGGAAAACTTTCCGCTGTTGAAAGAGTAATGTTTGAGTGGTAGGTACAAACTACCAAACAAAATCATTTACCAGTTACATTTTCTATTTTACTCGTAGCTTACTAAAGATAATATTTTTTTATATTTTATTAGCCTAAATTGTTGACGATGCAGTTTCGAATCTCGATTGAACCGATATTTTATACTTTTAAAGTTGATATGTTTCGGTTTTAGAAGAGAACTTTTATATGGAAAAAATATTATATGGCTATCAACTTAAATTGCTGATTTCGAAGTTGATTATTGTGTTATAAGGAATCTTGACTTTGTTAATTTGTTTGGGTTTTGGGTTAAAAGTCATTAGGATAGGAAATAAGCTCAATGTATAGTAATTTTGCCTCTTACTTATCTAATTTTTGATACCATTTACTATTAATGTAAACAGAAATATTAATAAATTTTTTTATTTTCAGGTTCGTAATCGCCTTTTTCTTTGTATGGGTAAGCTTATGTACATAACGTTTTAATAATGCATTAGTTAATAAATTTGATAATAGATAATTGTAAAATTTATAATAGAACAATTTAAGTAAAATAAATACCTAAAATAGAATATCTACAAAGAATTATAATTAAGTAATTAATTAGTGTTCGCCAGGTTTATTGTTAACCATGTAACTCATTATTATTAAATTAAAATTTAATGGGCTTTCTGAAACACTTAAGTAAAATTTATAGATTTTTCTTTCACAATTGGTGCATTATTATTATGAATTGGTGTCTGCTACCATACCATTGCAAGTCGTATTACTATTTGGTGCTTTTAGTTTAATAAAAGTACTAGCAAAATTTCTAAATTTTGTATTTCAGAACGGTTGAACATTTAATATTTAACAATAATTGTTAATTAAATAAGGTAGACTGAAAACATGAAAATGTTTACTATCACTAAAAGTGTCCCAGCTTATAATAATAATGCCCTTATATTTCAGCATACACGTAAAAGGGTATTATAAACTACTTTGTATTCTAATAAATAAAGATCCTATGTGATCAAAATGGGCCCGAGCTTTACCTTCTGAAGCGAAAGGGATGTACCGCACAAGAATTTTCTATTGCAAGGTAGCGCTGCCGTTTTTGAAAAATCACAACTAGAATTGTTATAAATTGTGTTCTTTTAATTTTGATTTGGATTAATTGGTAAAAATTAACCCCGCACATTTTAATGATTCGAATAATAACTATTGTGCCGCATTCTGCTACTTTGTGCCGTAGATTACAGAGATTTATTTTTGAGCATTTGTTGCTTTCGAACTGAAATATATTTTTTATCCCCATAGATTCACCCAGTGAATTATATTTTATAAACATCTGATTTTAACATAAAACAATATTGAAGAATAATCAAAATTTTATTATTATAATATTAGCAATTGACAGAGTATTCTAAAAGGGCTATTGCGAAAATAAATGTAGGCAAGTTTCTAATAAAATTATTACATGCTGTCTGTATTTTTTTTACACAATAGCAGCCCCTTACAAGCAAAATGCAGTAAAACAACGTAAAATAACTGCCGAATAACCTTTGTCTTAATATAACATTTTATATAAAATATGTCTCATAAATATGTATATGAATACTGAATTTCGAGTGAATATTTGTTAATGTTGTTAAAATAGAAACTCGAACTCTCCTATAATACTGACAATAATAAAGATTTTGTAATATCATAACATGTCTGGGGTTCCTAATTCGTACTACGTTTGAAAATACACTAACAATTAGGCAGACCCGCTGAGTGCGGTAGTCGTAAGTTGCCAGTCCCTCCGTGTCTCACTCCCTGTTCTTCTTTTCATAGTCACTTAATTTTTGCAGACAGATTGAGGAGGGTTCTGTTTGATATAAATATAAACTGATTAAAATGGTTTAAAGACATATTTTATGTATATACTATATATTGTACTTATTTTAGAACCTCCGGAATATTCATGGATGATATTATTAAATAAATAATTTTGCATATATACTGCGCGCTCTGATGGCTGTAACTCTGTAACCTCTCAATTAACCAGAAAAAGTATAAATAATTGTTTTCGCTCGATAATTTAATCTACTTCATTTTCAAAAACTAGTAATTTTGCTCTAAAATGCAGGAAATATTCACAAATATTTATAACACTGTAATTCTTCACGTGAGTTGTTCACTATGGAGGCTAAATCCGGAATCTCTGAAGGGTACAAAATTAGTAGGTATGTCTTTTCAGAGGTCCTAATAAAGACAATAAAATTTAATCCAGCTTGCCTCCATTTTTTACACAATTAAACACTTGTCGACTGGCATAATATTAAACTCTCATTTTTAGTTCATAGCGGTGGCTTGTGTGCATACTAGATGAATTCTGAGCGGTAATTCCGGGTTCGAATAACGGACCTCGCGGAATTGCTTAGTTCGATCCTCCGGTAGGCATCACGCACACACTGTGGATCAAAAACCGTACGAAAACAAACCCTACCCTAAAAAACCCTTACGAATAAACCCTTAACAACAAAAAAACAGGTGCTAATAACTTATATTATGTTGATGCACATTTAAAAAAAAATTTTAAAAAAACTCTCATTATAGAAAGTAGAAGCACCAGTTTTTGTCACTTTAAGGTCTAATGCTAAATAAACTAGATAAAATGCATATTATGTAAATTATATTTTTGGCAATAAACCATACTTTAGGAATGAATTTTGGTTAGCAACTACTGCTTGATAATCTTTATTGAATTTATGTTTTTTCATCCAACAGGAAATTTTGTATAAATAAATTAGGTTGTAAAAATATATATCATGCAGAAATATTTGAATTTTTCGTTATGATATTTTTTTTTGTTCTAAAAGTGTCATTAGCAAGCATTGTTTTATATTCAATTGAAATTGAGATTTTTTAGATGTTTTGAAGTATTTTACGAGGTTTTTATTAATTAATAAATTAATAATATTTTGATTGAAAATTAATTAATCTGAATACCAATATTCGTGATATAAAAAATACTGAGACGCCAGTGGTTGTCAGACTATGGTTGTCATGACTATGTCAGAATATTTTTCTATTGTCTTAGAAAGATATCCCGATAAAAAAATCTTACAATTTTTTGTTGGTGACGTTAAAAAAAAGGGGTTTCCACATAATAAATTGAAAACCCTAAATATGGAGCTTGACATAATATCGAATTTCTATTTCAGTTTCAAATTAAAATTTCTGCCGGAACTCCAAGCAGAGTTTTGGCTAAATTTTCGGCGACCCTTTGAGTTAACATGGAATAGGAATATTGGAAAGAGAAACAAGTTTACCAGTAACTGCATGGTCTGTCATTTATGAACGCGTTTTCTCATTTGAAATTTTTTACAATTGTTCTGGAGTTTTACCTTCGGATTTATGTGAAATAGTTATACACGGCACTTTACATTATTTTGAAGCAGCCCTGATTCCCACCCCATGTTGGTCACAGTTTTTATTAAATTTTTTATATTATTTTCTGTGTAAGGATTTCAAGTCATATCTGGAAATCCAGATATCAATGAAAACCATGGTTATCGTCGTTGCTTTGCACCAATAATCTCATAATTTTCGAAAGTGTGCAATAAGTTTTAGATCAATAGATATACATGACGATTATTCACTGGTCCTTTAATTGTTTTTCTTTACAATTTAGGCTTTGGTCAACTCTGGTCCTTCTATCTTTCTTGGGTCTTCCTACATTTCGTCTTCCAACTGGTTTGTAAATGTACAACTGTTTCGGGAGTCCGTTACTTGTCATTCTCATCATGTGGTTTTCCCATTCGCCTTTAATTTTATAATATAAGAAGAGAATAATCAAAATCCTAAAGAGTTATTCTATATCAAATCGACCAATTTTTTTTTGCAATAATATTCATGATCTTTTATGACCCTAAAGGTGCCGTTTACATTGTACAGTCTTCCAAAATAATTCAAATGTGCCTTGTAGGGCTTTGATTTATACTGGCGGAATCGTACCAATTAATTACCGCCCAAAAAAGGTGTAACTTAAAATTCTTAAAAAAATAAATTATGTTTATCTCGGTTTTAGCTACTTATACTGTTATACTATACCAAATTTCAGAGTGGGGCAGCTTCTGGTATAGGAGTGATATAAAAATGAATAATGATGGCACTGCAATCTTAATAATTTCAAAAATATCCAACTGTTTAGAATATTGTAAACATTATACCAGCATGCTGCAACAAAGGCATTGGTTTTAAAAAATATTATGTTTTCTATTTTCTAAAATGGTTTTGTGAAGCACTGAGGGCCTAGCCTTACATCTTCTTCATCGCGAGGGTAACGATATTATGTTTTGTTACAGTACTTTATTTTTGTAATTGAAATGCATGCATTTTTGTCGTGAGATGCACTAAATTTTGAAAAACAGACCCGAATACTTCAAAATATATTAGGGCTAGAAAGTTATTTAATTCCAATATTTCTAGAAAATTCAGTCTAGTTTAACTTATCTCACAAAAATTTTTAAGTTAGAATGGAACAGGAAAACTGGTTTACATGTAACTAATTCTGAAAACCGTATTATTTTGAGACAATTCTTTAAAAAAACGAGGTTCTTTGGAGAGGTGCATCTCGGAATTCATAGACTAGTAAAATATTTCCTGTTAGTTTATGCTTAAAATTTTATTTTTAGATATTAATGTTGCCCGAATTTTGCTAATAAGTAGTCTTATTTTGAACTTAGAATGCATTTGAAACGACCAATCCACAAATTTGCGATTTTTGAGACCTTCGACAAGTTTGCCCTATTCCGCTGCAAGGCTGGTGTCAAAAACTTCAAGGCTGTTTTCCTTTGCCAAACTAAACGACTTAGCAAAAAAATTGCATTTTCTAGTTATTTCCCCATAGACCCCTTTGTCGCTATGCTAATCCCAATGCTATTACCAAAAACCCAAAATTATTATATCGCAAGCCAGATAAAACGTTCATAACAGGAATGCCCATCATTTTGTTTAACTTTTTTTAAGCAAAAGTTATTACTTTTTATAATAATCGGGTTAAAAATTCAAGAACTAGGGCACAAAAACCCGATCATGTTTGACCAAGCCAAGAATTCGAATTTTTTTTAGAAAGATTGCGAACTTTTCATATTCTAAGAACCCGATTTTGGTCGAGTTTTTGTTGGAGAACCTTTTCTCGTTTGAAAATGCAACGTGTTGGAGAACGAGAAAATTTTGCTCTAAACGTGTATGATCTAGAAAATTTTCCGATTTGGATGTTTTTGTTTATTGTAGCTGTACTATCCACATTAGTAATTTAATTACAAACATGATAATCTGAAATTTTATTGTAACAAAAATAAGGTTCTGTGAGGAACATCATATTAATGACTAAAATAGCAAGATATATGTATTCCTGATATCTTGAAAAATAAATATAAAAATCCAATATCATCATCAAGTTTGTTGCTTTTTATTAGTTTACAAATTAGTCTCTACAAATACCTTTAGCGATTTATTTTTGCTTTTATTATTTTTGCATTAATTTGTTATTTTTATAACAATTACGACATGAAATTATTTTGTTTTATTTTTCAGGATACCTTACAGATTAAATTAAGCTAATTCTATTATCAGAAAAAAATTCGATACAGCGTTGATTTACAAAAATATAAACTTCATGTTAAATTTAGCGAAAACTTAATTAAAACGCATAAATATTTGTATTTAAACTGTAAATGTAAAACAACACTGAAGACATTTTTATTTACCAGTTTGTTTACTTGTAATCCGTTTTTACCTTAATTCCTACAGCTTCGTGATATTTCTAAGCGACGCGTCAGAAAATGACAGGCTGTAATGATTTGTAATGTATGCCAATAAAAAATCCTAAAATCATCAGCAAGCTTTGTCGGTCTACGAATTTTAATCAATGACCGCAAAAAATAATTGCAGCAAAATTCAAAATCATCTCGTGAAATTCGAAAACACTCCTCTTCCAGTATACAAAAACCTAACAATTTAAATACAAAAAGGCTACAGGTTTACTGGTTACAGAAAAATTGTCAGTTAAAAAAAAACTGTGTCATAAAATGGAAAGAATTTCTGCTACAAAGAATGTTAAATCTTAATTGGATTTATAACTCAAAACGAAATACATACCTGAATATTTCAATTTCTTAAAAGTCATTCCTGAATATATGTTTATTTCTGAAAACGAAATATAGGATTTTGTACATTGGCTTAATCAATAAGGCTAAAAGCAAAGTAAATATTTTCTACAATCCTTTAGAAAATAGAATTTTAATAAATTTGCAAGAAGGTTTAAGTTAAATTATAATTAAGTACGAACTTAACAAAGTCATGCTGGAGATGTTGTAAATTAGATTAGTGTTTTGCAAAATGTTGATTTATTTTAACTCTTGATACGTAGATAGTACATAGTATTTCTAGACGAGAAAATTTAAATAACAATAAAATATGAATTTTGACAGACAAGGGAGTCTCGACGAGAATTACCTGTGGATCATCAATAATTGTAATTTTAGGGAGTAATCGATCAAAACTTTCTAAAATATATTGACGGTTTAGCATTGAGTAAAATTTTGAATTAAAATGTCTTCATAAAAGTTTTACTAAACTTCTGATTTAAAGTTCTTATTTCATAGATGCGTTATCGACTTTTTGTATTTAGTTTATCTTGAAGTTTATATATCGAACTTCTTTAATATACCTGCCCAAATGTAAATTTAAGTTCACAAAGAAACCGTAAAGTTATATATAAAAAAGTTAAAGTTGACTTTTGTTGAGAAGTAAATTTAATCAAAACTGCCAATTCAAGAATTTAGTTGGATAGTTGGAATAATTTCTATTGTGTTACGTAAATTTTGCCGTGGTGTAATGAGTAATTTTAACAGGACACTAAATTGAATCAAATTATCTCTTCTAAGCAGACATTTGGCAAGTATAATTAACTGGGTAAACCTAACTCATATTATTTGTTGCTGTAAAATGATATGAGCAGATCCTGAAAATTAAACCATTTTCAAACCTAAACAAATTTGCATATTATTTTTGTTCTAATATTATAGGTACCTATTTATGTAAATAATTACTATAATTATTTACCTACAGTTAATTTTGATATTTTAACAATGGGGCCGCAATCCTGGCGAACTTTTAGTATGTTTTGTAGACGAACAATAATATAATTAATTAATTTAGATTTTGAAATTAAAGTTGATCGGGGATAGATTACATTGAATTATCATCATGGGGACGTTTTAAACTTCACAAATTATACATGACACTGCAATGACAAAATATCAATTAAACAGCCCCGTTATCTATTATGCGTAGATAAGCAGAGTAATAACGTCTGTTACTAATTAATAATTTAAAGTACGTTCTGCATGTGCACAAATAGAAATCATAGCATGTAATTAGATTGCTTAGTGGTTTTCGAAATTGAATTTGTATTGTCTTCCTAGTGTCTAATATCAACAATTTTCATATTTACACAATTTCAACAACTCCACTTCCTAAAATAATAATTGTAATATAAACTCGATGAACTAATTTTAGTTTGATTACAGTAATAATACCGCTTTGTTTGTCGGAAAATCATGACTTCAAGATATGACCTCGCTTAAGAAATTCAATGGAAGATTAAGTCTAACCCTCAAAATATCTTCTCTAAATCCTGTAACACGTATTTCAAATTATAAGCAATCCTATATAAATGTATATCTCATGAATTTTTGATGCTAAGACAACACGGTTGCTTTTATACATCTGAATATTTCAATTTATTATAAGAAATATTTTTATGTGAGAAATATTAAAACAGCATTTTTTTACTTTTTCAAAATTCTTAAATACACAAGTTTTTTTTATCAAAATATTTTATTTATCTACCCACATATAAATCAAAATTTTATTTATTTTATCAACCCGGAGGCGGGATAGTCATATGGTTAAACCCCGCATAATATCATTAAAAAATTATTCAAACAGATATTTTTTAACAGGACGATATTTAGTCCGCATTGTATGTAAATGTAAACTTGATTAAATTTTTAACCATCTTACTGCTTTGCAATTAAATAACTGAAAAATAATACAAAACTATTAAACGACAGTGCCTCGGGTAAATTATAGTCCTGGACTTCGTCTCGGTCGCCAAGTATTATTCTTATTCACTAAACCTCTAAACTAACTAAACTAAACTAAAAACTCGGTAAAGTAACTTAAAAATACATTAAAAATCAAAAACTACAGGAACTGGCAATTTAAATTACAAAATTTTCTAACCCAGAAAATTGCAAAGTGTAGACATGACAAGCACGCAGAATAACTAATTTATTGAAATGATGATTAAAAGTTAGATAGGTAGTAGGTATATCAGGTAAACTCCTGAATATACAATACTTCAGCCAGGGTTTTTGACAACGATTAGAATGGATTAAAACCCTTTCAAATGTATATTATGATTGCATATGATTAAGTTTATCAAAGTTCAAACACCGAAAGGATTTAAATTTAGAAGTATATAACCGAGACATGAGGAAATATTTCATTGGTCGCTTAATGCCCTTCCGTAAATTAACAAATAATCTTTAACTACAGTTGTTAAAATTCTTATCTTGCACAGCAATATATTATCACCGTTGGCAACAAGAAATTGTCCTCAATCCCCTCCTGGTGTTACAAGATTCGCTTTACTAACAAGATCAATCCTTCTCTGATTTATAGTGGCAGACAAAGACCAGTCTTGTAGCCTATTTTATTTTAAGAAGATTGGTGGGTTTTCTTGATCAAAAAAAAACAAAAAATTATAACTTTATTTCATACATGCATTATGATATAGAAACACAATTTAGATTTCTGTACTTCGTGCTCGGACGTAAATCAATAATAAAATTTTAAGTTTATACGTTACCATGAATCCAAAAATATGTTTTGTAAATTATGTAAATTTTCTTGTGGAACTTTTCACATTTTCAGTTCGTTAATGCCTAAGAATAGATAGAGTTACAGATTGGATTTCCGGGATTGATATTTATTAGTAACAGGAACAAATTAATTGATCCCTGTAGTTTTCAACTTTTCCAGTTTTCCCAACAATTTATGTAATTCCTTTTGGATTTGTTTGCTTTTTATATCTTCTCCTATTCGATGGTTAACCAAACGTGATGTGTAATTTTCGATGTTATTTTTACATTCACCTGCCCATATTAAAATGTGAGCATTTTACTTCAATTTGATATCAAACTACTGCAGTTTATGTTAAATAAATTTTAAAGAAAAATTGTTTAAACGTTTTCGTGCTTAAAAGCTCCAAGAGCCTTTTTGATGTAACTGAAAATATAATAATCTAGTACTGTCTATGTACGTATACTAAACACACAGGATATACTAAGATAGGTGAAACACTTTTACATTGTTCTCTACTAAATTCATTTTTTTGCATTGCTCTTAAGATTTTACCTGGAGCTAAAATTTGATCCAAATTACTATTATAACTATACCAATATTTCACAGTCCCTAAACAAAAACTTTTGGGCCGTTCATTTTTTGCCGAAAGATTTAGTGTCTGGCAGCTCATGATCCAAAATCATGTTAATGCATGAAAAGGTGTTTACCTTCTATTCATCCTAGGTCAAACAATTTAAACTATTAGGATCGATCTAAGCATTAAATTAACCTTACTAGATCTTACGGAAACTAAAAGTTAAGGGTAAATTTGTAACCTCAGGAAGTCAAACAAACTTCTTAGGTCTATAATTTGGAAGACAAAGTATTTCTAAATCTGATAAATTAAATTTTAAAAAAATTGAAAAATATTTGTTAATCCTGAAACTCTGACTGATAATTAAAGGCTTTTTTATATTTTCCTAAAACATCAACAAGTTTGTAACTTCCAATTCGCAGCCCAACCACCGATTACTGGTAGGGAACAAAGGACGCATAGCTACGCCCCGAAACTATACCAAAACAACTCAGAATCCCCATTATCCTGCGAACACCGCTTACGCTTAGGAAATTGTGGACAGTAGGTTGTGGTCTACGTGTAGCGTCAGCTGCTCAAATCTTCCCTTTTGGTCACCGTTGCGTAACTCTACTGAACGCACTCCAATGAAGGGAAATAATTATTGAAACTTGAATTCGGACTTCTTAACAAGATATAACATACTAAACTTATTAATAAATTTGTATGAATGCAATACTGTGATTCCAATAGCATAATTTATTATTGTAGAAATAATAAATTTGAAAAATCTATAATGGCTGGCATCACCTTATTTCATTAAGAAATGCTACGATATTTCAATAACTAACTCTTAATTCGATAAATGAACCCTCCACTATCAAATTTCTTGAAAGATTAAAAATTTACTTCTTTACCGAGCAGTTGTTTACAACGAAATCCTCCGGAAAAAATCTACTAAGAAATAATGATCAGCAATTTTAGTGCATTGTCAATAAACACAATATAAAATTCCAATTAGAAAATTTCTTACTCATCAGATTAATAAAACAAAAATTTACCCGAAGTGTCAAGCATTATGATTAAAATTATTTAAATTTTTAGTGACAAATTCAACAAAACTCAAAAATAAGTTCAAAAGAAGCAAGTATCTCTTGGACTATAAAAGAGCAGAGAAACAAAGTATTATTTAATATAATTTTCAGAGACACAATTTTGCTAACTAATAAAATTAATTTGATGTTATTGTTTTGTTTAAAATTTTAATTTTAATTTATCTCTGAGTGCTAATGTCTTTATAAACTTCAATTTATTGTTTCAGGAAATTTATTGGGTTGTTTCGCTAATCTTAAAATTTGGTGATAAAATGAAATTTTTACACACGTAGCGGTAAAAATGTGATTGCGCATTGTCAAATTTTTAGGGGAAGTAGTAGCAATAACGTCACAGGATTAGGCTTAAAAGCGCTCAGATTTTATCGTATGGTAAAGTTATTGTTGGGAGGAAACGGAAAAATATTTACAAATTGATGAATTAATTTATTAGCCATAATATTGCATTTTAATCGAAAGGGATATTTTGGTTTGTCAGGGTCTTAGGTAATAACAGTTATTCGGTTTTCGACTTCACTGAGAGGGATCACGACCATACGTGTAGGCAATAATCGTTGTATCTTAACCGTAGTTGACAGCACATAGAACATGAGTTTATTGCAGCGTTTGTCGCTTAATGCAATTTTCTTTTCGCATTTTCTCTTAGAAATATGAGTTAATTTTCTTGACTTGGGCGAACTGCTGTAGTCTGTCTTTATTTAATCGACGTCTTCTAACCATCTACTAGAATATTCGATGCTTGGTTATCCCAACAGTTAAAATTTAATAAAGTAGTTTTTTAATATTTATCGATCTTATAAGTTTCACAACTCTTCCTTTTAGGTCTTCTTCTTCTTTTACTTTGATTAATAAGTCTCCCACTTAATAAGGGTCCAGAGCCTGTTCTTCACTAATTTTTGTAATTAGTTCCTTTTAGGTGGGCAATAAAATACACTAATTACGTACATACGTTACACAGCGATAGATACATCGAGTGATTTCCAGATATTAACGAATTTAGTAGTGTTCCACCTAGCCAGAGTCAATCTCGCCTCACCTTGGGCTCACTATCTCGGTTGTTTATTATTATCGACCCTAGGTACACAAACCTATCCATAACATCGAAGGCAGCCACTCTCTGCAGATGCGGTGAGTTATTTGCTCTTTTCACCACCATAATTTTAGTCTTTTGCACTTTCAATTAATTAGAGACCATGCTTCGGAGGACACGTAAAGTCATCGGTCCCCCAGCATTAATGATTTGCCATCAGTCTCTGTATTATGCCAGTAATCTGCTCGACATTTTCAGCAATTACCAGGGTGTCGTCATCATTTCGACCTTAAGTTATTGGTTTTCTTTCTTCCTATTGAAATCCATCCTCCTAGGCATCGAGGACTTTCCGCATGATTACTTCGCTGTGTGTATTAAATAATATTGGAGACAAATTGCATCGCTATCGGACTCCGGTTTTAATTTAAAATATATCAGAAACCTTAACCCTTATGGTGTTACCTTCGGAAAGTGATTTTATCAGCTCCACGAGGTGCCTAGGTACGCCCATTTCTTGTAATAATATATCACAGTTTTCTCCACTTCTTGACGAAAGCTTTCGAGTAATCTACAAAGCAGAGGATCATGGATACGTTAAGCCCTCTAATCTTTTCAATCAACTGTTTTACATTCCGTATTTTCTCTCTGGTACCTTTACCCGGAACAAAGCCTGCCTGTTCTTTGGATATTTTTGTCATTAAAAAGGACTTCAATCTTCCATGAATACAGCGTATTCTACTCTGATTTAAGGTTATACGGTTCCCTTTCTGTCATTCGGTCGCCCCAGAGTGAATCTCCTTGTATAAATTTTGGCAGTAATTTCTCCACACCTCAGCTATTATCGAAAGTTGTTTATTAATTTTCCGTCTTGATTTTCTATCGTTTGTTTTCGGGAATTGAATAATCTTGTCAAGTATTTAACCTTATCGAAGAGTTCTCGAGATTCGTTGAGATTGGAATGCTGTTCGAGTTTTTGTAATTTTTCCTTTATTTGGTTGTTTCTGTCCATCCGAGTGTCATTTCTCGTTCATCGCCGGGCTGCTCTTGTTTGGCTTTTCTTGGTTTTTCCATCAAGGTAAAAGTTTCGTCGCTAATCCAGTGTTTCCTTTACTTCTGCGTTTAGGTTGGGTATTGTTCTTCATTTAAAGCGGTTAAGAATTTTCCGGCATCAGATTTTCTATTCTTTTCCTCATAAACGATTTCAGGGGGCGGAACAACTTCAATTTATAAATTCAATCCAATATTATTAACAGTTATAGCCTGTTATTTCAATAATACCTAATATACTAAGTAGTAAAACCAAAAAGTCGAATTGTAAAACTAAAATCCGCCACTGTTCATAAAAGTTCCTAACTTTTCATGTTATTTTAATTATCCACTAACGTTTTTGGGTGCATTGCAGCAGCAGAAAACTTTAAAAGCAAAAAACCACTGAGTAGCAGCAAAAAAACGTTTGCAAGTTAGAAACACCTTCATTGATATGTAGAAAATAGTCCCAAACTAGAGTGAATATTATACTTTGTATTAAAAAAAAGTGCTAATATACATTGTACGCTTTTGAACAGCGAAATAAACATGCAATATTTTTACAAAAATATAAAACAATCGTGAAGATAAAAAAATATCGTATATATCTAAATTATGTTCTTAAAAATTTTTAAATTAACTAATTTATAGCAAAAGAACCCTAAATAACTAAACGAGTTTTATCTCCTACCAGCCGTTTTGTTAGCGAAGCTTAATTGGTGTTGCGTAATTACCAAAATTTACTGCAATTACATTATGCTTATTAGTCTTTACTGTTCCACAATTAAAATATATAAATTTGTTGTGTGTACTTAATGTTTGTAATAAATGGTTACTTCAATTTGCATAGGAAGTTCTTATCTGGTTGTATACGATTTTAATTTGCACGTTAAAAGGTTAAAAAATATAAACTCTTTTGCTATATTATCTTCTCGGGCGTACTCATCAATTTTGCGTTGAAACTATTCAAGAT
Source organism: Podabrus alpinus (assembly GCA_932274525.1). Lineage (NCBI taxonomy): Eukaryota > Metazoa > Arthropoda > Insecta > Coleoptera > Cantharidae > Podabrus > Podabrus alpinus. Next base: position 7,411,368 of record OW026451.1, read on the forward strand.
AGTGAAATAAAAATTTTCCTGTTCGTTTTTATATGCGCACAATTAATTGTTAAAGTAAATGCAATTTTTAAAAACAAAAACTGTTTTTCTTTGTGTAAATAATGAAGCTTGATATTATCACATTTATTATATTTTATACGGTAGTACATTTTTCTTGTTTACTGGATGGTTAAATATTAATGCATAAAGCAGTTTTCCTGTGTTTTCTTTTTTACGTTTGTCTTCATTTGTTCTTGACTGGTGTAGTTGCAATGATGTGGTAAACTTTCTATTTTTAGAACATTTCAACGTTTTTAAAATTCTTCGTCATCTACATTTGATCAAACTCATGAAATTTTTATTCCGCATATTTATGGAAAGCGAAATTAATACACAAAGCAAAAATAAAATTATAAAGTAAAAAAGAGGATTAGGAAAACTCGAATAATATTAAATAAAGCAAAGCATGTTTTCTTGTTCATACCAAATCAAAGCACAAGAAAATGAGGCATTTATTGGTATTAGGTAAGACATACTTTTCCAAAATTCGCGTTATAGTTTTTCAGCCTATGTAAATTTCTTATTAACTTGTTATGGAACCAAATGTGTGTATAAATTTTGTCGCAATGGCATTGTATGTAATTGTAAGATCTTCTTAGCAAAGTGCGACATGCGACAGAATGGTTCAGATTATGTTTGTTGCAGATCCATTAACCCTTGGTCATTAGTGCAGTGGACCAGCAAAAGATCACTAAACTCCCTTCCTCTGGCTACAGTATATTTCCTGTAAAGCTTTGACTGTGAAATTAATACATAAAATGTCTTCAGCACACCGGCTTCATTACATCAAACAACTTAAATTTTCTTATAATGGTGTCTTCTTTATTGCCCAAAAAAACTAGACACTTTTTTTGAATCTAAATAATTAAAAAAAAATTTTAATATTACACTTTAAGCTTCTTTGTTGCAGCTTTGTTAGTTTCACAAAAGAGAAGTTGTTAATAATGTAATCGTCTATTTAGGACCTGCCATAATTATAAGGGCATCATCGTTCTTGCGTGCGTATGTTTAGCGCGGTTGGGCCCGTATAACAAGGTACAAAGTAAACATCAACGTAATTTATAAAGCATAATTGAAACATTCAAAAAATAAAGTTACCGAAATGTATTTCGTGAGGATTATTAACAATTCAAAAATTTTCCAGAACCTTGCAAGATTTTTATTTGCACGTTCGCGGAATAGGGTTAAAGGCTAATGAGGCAAACGTCGGTGGAGCCAACACACATCATTTTTAAGAGCTACAAATTTTAGCTCTTAAAATAATAACCACAGCTTTGTCGCCATAAATCGATATGTCAGAAACATTTCAACTTCAATAACTGTATTTTACGTTCGATCAAATTTAGAAATTGTTAATGTTTCTCTCCATATAGACTCTTAAATCTTATAACTTGAAATTTTATTTGGAAAAAGTTTGAAAAGAAAATCATTATATATTTAAAAGCTAAACCATTATGTTCAAACAAATTTTTATAGTATATGCACAATCAATCACATTATAGGTCAGCTGTCAGCAGAATTACACAGGTTTTATTGTACGAAAAGTCTTATTATGTCAAATAACGTCAGTTCACTTTTTAAATAATTTTGGCAAATATTTTTCTATGTACTATTTGGTACGGACAAATATAGAACACAATTGAAGAGTGGAGCAGAATATACAAAAATAATTATAATTTGCTTTAATTTAAACATTGTTATGCTTTCATTGTGCTTTTCTAAATGTTAATTATTAATTATTTCAAATTACAAAGGTTGAAAATTCGTTGCATACTTCATAATTATGCTTTTAAAGGTATACATATTTAAAGGGTTGAATGGTAAAGTAGTACAATAATAAAGTAATTAATGCTGTAGTATTTTTAATTAAACTACAATAAAGCACATTATGAGGTTTTTTTTAATGTGGCACATTAAATTTTTTTTTAAATATTACTAACTGCAATACAAGTTGAGTTAAGGGCGAAAAACGAAGCATAGGAAATGTCCATATAGTAGGTTAAGTACGTAAAAGCGGCTACAAACCTTCGTACTTCTTTCACGTACATTCCTATAAGCTTTTCCGTCCACCACAGGTCCACAAAAGCACGTACAGCTTTTTATGTCCATCATGCATCGATATTTAAGTATTTCTTTTTTATCGCACAAATATTCTGTTCTTTTCAATTTTTAATTTGGAAGGCAAAATCTGCTGAACATCGAATATTTTTGTCAATTGGTGATTCGTCATTAATTTATTAACTAAAACTGGTTTGATTTAACTGTAATTTTTAAGTTCCATTATTTAGAAGTCGGAGAAATTCTTAAATTGTGTTGGTCAATCTATCAGTCTTTACCCTGTGGGGCAATTTGACGCAGTTATCCCACCCTGGTTTCTGGCTTGCAATTGTTTTGTGAAATTAAAATCTATTTCATTTTTAGAGAGGTTTAAAAATATAGTTTAAATTTTTTTATGTTAAAAATCTACATTAACTTACTAAAATTCTATAACCATTTATGAAACTGAAAAGACGTGTCTAAAAAATCTATTTTTAGGCAATTAAATTTAACAGAAATTCCTAAATATTAATTTAAATTAATTGGACGGTTATTGGCGGTTTGAAAAATCCGACGATTTTCCCCTATAGCACATTTTTGGTCCCCTTATATTATACTATAAATATAATATTATAAGAAAACACTTATCCGATATGTGCAGTATCTCTAAATGATTTACAGCATTCACCAATCCGCGATTAATACTTTTAAATAATATAAAGATAAACTTTAATTTAAGATAGAAGTTGAATAAGAATAGTTTATGAACCCAGCATTTACGAATGGAATAAAAAATAATAAATTTCAAAGTGGTGGAACTGCGCAGACCCCTTCTCTGCCAAAAATTTGTATTCCTATTTTTTATTCATTTCATGAGGACAATCACGGCAGGGCAATAACCAACAAAATTTTCTAATCTTGTTCGACAAAATGGAGCTCAATTCAAATCAGCTGACTTCCATTATACTCTATTGTGATAAACCCAATATTTTTGTCTACCCTTAGCAATAACTTCTTGAAATGTTCAAACAGACTTTATTTGCGTTGTGGTAAGTGCATTGGATCGTACCGTTTTAGGGACTCCGAGAAGGTCCGAAGTCAAAATGTCCTTTGAGCTTACGGCTGAATCTTCCTATACCGTTTTGATTTGCAGTTCAGAATATATTACTGTATTGTGGTCGTATGAAGGGGAGTCGCAAATGTCGCATAGCACTTTTGTTTGGAAACGGTGTAACCTAGCTATGTTCGAGTGATTAGCAGCACTCTACAATTGAGCACCACAAGTCCATATTGGGTTCAAAATTGTTTTTTAAAACAGCCTCTGGTATTCGATAGAGAGATGGGAGCTACGACGTATAAACCAATATATCTTCCGATAAAACAACCCCAATTGAAATCGTTTACACTAGAATACCTGGGTACCTGACTTCCTGTTATTGGGGGGAGTATGTTATTATTTAATGACACGTTTGGAAATGTTCCTTTCCTCTGAGTGAAGATAATATGTACTGACTTGGTGCTGTTACCTTTTATTCTCCATTTTTGTTAGCCAATCTTCTATTTTGATTAGGTGATTCTGCATTAAGTGCGATGAGCAATTTGGGTCATCATGAAACGCCAATATTGGGAATTTACATCACCGATGAGGGCGCTAACGTCGCGTCATAATGGCTGTTCTAATTAGTATAGCACGATATTGCCCATAAGTTATTAATGCGTATTGTACTAATATAGCTAGTCGACTGCGTTGTAATAGTGGTAAAATTCAAATTCTAACACACAATTAATTAACAAATACACGTATAAAATTTTGGGTATACTAAACGGAGTAGTTAATATTATGGACGCGTAGTGGCGCATGGTTAATGTAAATTCCCAATAGCGGTGTTGCAATGAAATGGATGAGGGACATTTTTCTTAAGTTTGTATAGCAATCCTTCGTGCCATACTTTGTTGAATGCTTGTGAAACATCGAGAAAAGCAGGTGAGCAATATCTCTTGCATTCTAGATCAGTTCTAGTTTTCTTTGCGACACGATGGATATCTTCGACCGTTTCATGGTCCTGACGAAAACCAAATTGGTGGTCTGGGTTTATTTTTTTGTCATTAAGAAATGATTTCAGTCTATCTAAAAATAATTTTTCAAAAGTTTTGGTGAGACTAGGGTGAAGACTGATGGGTCCGTACGCCGGGTTATGGTGAAAACTTTGCCAGGTTTTGAAATTTGGATCACTTGTGCTACCTTCCACTGAGTGGGAAAGCAATCCAGTCTAAAAATGCATTAAAAATCGTTGTAACGAATTTATAATATCTTTCGTCCGATAGTTCTTTCAGAATCTTGCCTGTTATTAGGTCGTACCCTGAAGCTCTTTTTGGATTTGTTCGTCTGATGATAGTTGGTTTTGAAATACTTTATTGGTTGGTCCATTTGATATGGAGCCGCCAGCAATTCGTGGATAGAAAATTCTTCATCATGTTCTGTTCTGTGTACTTTTCTTATTTTACTTGTAACTTTCCACAGCGCATAATTTGTTGGTTGATTGACAGTGAAGTTTTTTGAGAATGTTTTCATATTACGATTTAATGAAAACTTAAAAGTCTTAATAAAAAATTAACGACCGAGCACTTGCAATATAATTAACAGCACGCGCCAGCATTTTGCAAGAACTTAAATTGCTAAAAAAAATGTTAATAATAAATTGAAGAAGTTTATAAGTTTTGAAAATAAATAAGTTATAAGAAGTTAATATTATAATTAATAAACTAAAAGTTTTACAATAGAAAATTAAATGTTTAAGTTTAATTAAAATGATAGTGTTTGAATTAATAAGAACTTTGAAGAAAGTAAATTTCAAAGTAAAATTTGAACAAGGTAGAAACAGGTATGAAAAATTAATAATAATTTAAATGAAAGCTTTTTTGCAACAAAAGATTTAAAATCGTTTCTATTAAATATGATATAATTGAATCTCATTAAATACGAACATATTATTTAGTTGAAGATAAATTCAATAATAGGAATGGAGTAGTTTTCATTAAAAATTATATTTTATAAATAAAAATAATTTGTCTATATATGAAAATATAGGGCAACGAACTGTGAACGAATAAGAGGGTTACCCTAAATTCGCTAGTTCAATGCCGGCAAGTGAGGGTGTGAGCGTTTAAGGTATGCTTGAACTGTAGAAGGAAAAAACTAGAACATTGTTTATTCATTGTGTAATTTCGTATTCTAAATACATAATTAGATGATTCTAATATTTTATCGTCGAATATAACGTTACAACATTTTAATTAAATGTTTCGACTCTTGTCGACACCTTACAAATATTTTTTCACATTTTAACAGCGTATGTTGAAACTTTGTGTTTGTTTGCAAAACACTAAAACCAAATGCCAGAAGCAGCCATGTTTTCCGTACAAGTAACAAACTTTCTAGCCTAATTATCATCACATGACACAACAAAAATTGGAATCTCCGTTTCTGGCCTTCAGACTTTTCTGTTAACAACAAACTCGAGTAATTCAGAATTGGAAGTAAAATCTCTCTTGGCCGTGTTTAAATCGATTTTCCTAACAAAACTTCGTTTAAATGGAAAAATTTACATTTTTGCACACAAACAATATAAAATCGTGTAAAGTGGCGCTCGAGGTGATAAATAGCACATTATAAAATTATATCTCTGAAATGGAAAGTTTTTTATATTTTGGAAAATATTCTTAATTACTGTTAAAGCTTTGCCAATCCAAACTTTCCCATTATCATTGACAACTTACCTGTTTATATTGATACAGCCAATACAGAAAGCGATATAATAGTTCATCCGATTGCTTACAATCCTTTCCGTACCGATTTGTTTCAGACGAACGAACATTAATCCTTATACGGACTGCTTTCAATAGATTCGATTCATGCTATTCTAGTAAATTCCATATAAACTTTATTACTTAACACGGTCTGCATAAAGCAATGTGGCTACAAACAAAAGAGCAAAACTTTTTAATTCCACCTAATTTCCATTTCTTAGCAGAAAAATGGTATGAGTACCATTTTTCTATTTCGCTACACCGACTTGACTTCTATCTCCAATTTTGTGAAACGAATGTGAATAAAAATAAATAAATCAGTGATTGTAACCAATTCCAGAATAAAAACAAACAATCACCTGCAGTAATTAAACAAGTGTTTAGTTAAAAGGATGTGTTAATGCAATTCAAAATTAATTCGATTTATTATTACAACTGCAACTTTAATGTTCGCTGTATTTATCATTAGAATTACCAGTTTATTTGGATGTTAAGCTTTTAAAACAATTTGCAATTAATTTTGTACAAAGTTGCCGTTATACTTCAAAGCTTGTTAAATAATTTATCTTTGGGGATTTACAAAAAAATAATTTATTTTCTCGGTCGCCACTTCAATAATCTTACACAATTTCGATAAGAACTCTTGGAACTATGAAACTAAAACTCCAACTACCATTATAGCTTGAAATTGAAATTTTCCATGTATGTAAAGTAGAATTTTTGAACTGTAAAGCAGAAAGTTGTCAAAGAGCTAGTCGAGATTATAATTATCTGGAATTACTTTATAATTTTGCTCAATTTTTTATTGCAAAAGCTATTTAAAAGAAAACTCGCCTTTGGATTATACACAAAAACGGTAAGATGAAAATTGAGCTCCTTTAGCGGTCAATTTCGTAAGGGTTTTAGCTTTCTTTTATTTAAAAAGCGCATGTAGGTTACTTTAGTAATTAAAAGTTTTAATATTTTAGATCCTGTTAACATTTCAGTATCCGTTGGGAAATGTTACATGAGATTCAAATATGATTAACTGGATTAATTAACATAATAAGATTATTTCTTAATTAAAATCATGGATTACGTCCCAAAAAACTACAAGCAGCTTTGTGAACGGCAAATATTTATATAATAACTGTTGATAAGAGGGCGCCATAGTAGCTGCTATACAATCGTTACCCACTTATTACCACTCCCCAGACTGTTTATTTATTTGAAAATTTGTCAAATAGTGAAATTGCAAAACTTGTTGAGCTCATATATGCATATAAGTAGTACCTCATTAGTTTATATAATACTCTTGCATTCTAATGCTAAATTATTGTAGTTTCCGCAATCTGCAACGTGTTCATCTAGAAATTAAATTAATATGCCAATCACAGTTCTATAATACCAAAGCAGCAGCTAACCTCAGCGCAGAACAAACATGTGACAATAAACACAGAATATCGACAATTAAATGGGTTTATCCATTTGCATGAATCAATTATTCGCAAACAACATTCTTCTTCTATCAATTGAAATTAACTTAAATGATTATTTTCCACCCCTTGCTACAAATCGACATACTAACAAATAGACCAAATTATGTGGTTAACTCAAGGTTTTCTTTGTGCTCCAATTTCGATATCTCGGCGATAAATTTTTGGTGTTAATCCTAAAAGGATATAAAATAATAATTAGGAGTTGTTTTTTTAAATCCACTTAAAAATTTAGGAAACTTTTTGTGTAAAGACATTCCGCGAAAGTTTTGTATTAAAAGAATGTGTACGTAAAGTACAAGAAAATTCTTTCTCCCTAAGAATCTACATACAAATTGTCTTTTGTGAATTTAGTTTGACATTTTTTTAAGTAGAAACGGTAGGGCGAGTAAAATATCAGCTTTATAAGTTTGTTGTTTAGAAGTGTTGATAATAAAAGTAGAAACTGCAATAACGAATAATAAGGAATTGGGTAAAAAATTATGTGCGTACGTATAAATTTTTCTCGCGAAGAAATATTAAGAAAATTTAAATTTTAACATATAAACTGTAGTTAATTTGTTACAATTAGCCGCAGGGGTATGGATTACACCCAATGCTGTACAATTCCATTTTTTTTTAGCTTTTGGTTTATAGTACGATGTTTTTGTCGAAGACTTTTATTAAATTGCGATGTAAATTATACGAGACCAATGCAAAAAATACAACTTCAGCTTTAGGCGAAAATTTATTGCTGCATGAAAAATGCAAAATCTTACTGCTTAAATTTCATAAGAACTTTTTATTATTTTTCCTTCAGTATAATTGGATTAATATATGGTTTCAGATTGCGATTAATTTTTTAATTATTGTTAATACAAAACATCTTTTTAAATAATTTGAAAATAATAAACAACAAGGCCTAAACAATAAATTTAAACAATAAATGAAGTTTCTTAATTTGTACAATTAAACAAAACATCGAAGCTGTTGTGACGGTACAGCGATTTGTGAACAAACACAACAATAATTGTGCCTGGTTCAATTATCTCTCTTCTAATAATAATTTGTGAACTAATCTGAACCAAAAAGTAGCTTTTATGATGGTTTGGTTCTACCGTCCATCTACAATGTGTTGAAAATTGTCTGAGACCTGATGAAGACTACATCCTGGTTCTTGGCTAAAAAAAATTCCAGTGTTAATTTCTCCATCACTTTGGACTTGCAATTCTACGGATCGCGGATCTGATGTTCATATAATTTGTAAGCACTTTGCATTTAATAATAAAGTTTCAAAGTACATTTGAAGTTCAAACAGTTTGTGTAAAATTACCGATTCAAACCAATCAAAGTTTGTTTGAAAATTATGCACCAATTTTGATTGGTTTGAAAATAATTATTGGGACATAAATTCAATCCAGACTACAAAATTGGAATATTGAAGCATAAAATGTTAATACCGTCAACTTTCACTATTTTCAGAGATTTTCTGAACAATTCTGTTTTATCTTAAGAGTTTTATTTATCTTGTTTTACCACAGTAACTGCAATAATAAACGTACCAGACAAAGGTCTAACTGTAGCGAGACATCAAAAAATTTAATAATGAATAAAAAACATCTTACGCTTGCTGACTTGCTCACTCTATATAGATATCATTTACTTTGGCAACATGCGACCTAGAACTTACTATTCGTTCTTTGTAATGCAAATGGCCGTCGAATTTGAACGTTAAATTTTCTGATTATAAACCTTAGTTTATTTTATGACTTTCCGGTTGAGGTAATTTAATTTTACAACTTGTAGCACTCGACACCTTATTGTTTGATCTCAAATTTACAATGCTACGTTTGCATTTTAAGTTTTACCTGGAAATTTATTACTTATCACATTAATTTTCTATCACTACAAATTCAGTTCTCGACTTTCACTTTGAAAAACGAATAAGTTCTTATAGCATTTACTGCCAACTTGGGGCGACTGCTGTTGAAAGTTTATACTTTGTTATTGAAAGTCAAAGGTGTTGTGTGTGATTAATTTATTCGTTCTATCAAAGCTGTCTAGGTCTAATGTATTCTTGAATTTTACGCAACTATATACAGTCCTGTGGTTTACTTTACAGCTGCATTTACAACCTCGCGATGAGGTTATATATTTTTTAATTAGTATTTTATCAATGTCATATTATTATTTACATTTCTCTACTAACGTGCACAAGGCCAGTGCGATAGGGTGTAGACAAAAACTCTATTTTCCCCCATATTCAACCTCATCAGTAGGGAAATGGCAAGGTGTAAATATCTCCAAAATTAAGTGTACGCAATAATTATTCCTAAAGTAAAGAATTCCTGATACTTCCTAAGAATTCATTGGCAATTCTAAAGAATTTCTAAAACCCGTTTAACGCTTTCCTTTCAATTCCTAAATTATTCTAACAGTTTAAAATTACATAATACAAATATTGCTTAAAATTTTTTTATTTATTTACATAAAACTGTAGATTTAATAATCTTTTTACATCTCTGTAAATGTTCGTAATTATTATTTTGGTTTCCTCGGCAATTATTAGAGATTTATTTAATAAATAATAATATGTAGTTATAACTATAACATAAAGTAGAGAACAAAGTAGATAATTATGAACTTATCCAAATAATAACTTTTAATTTTCTAAAAATCATTAGAATATTTCTGAGATTTCTTTCGACTTTAGAATTCACTAAAGAATTGTGAACATTATATAATTGAGGAGCGGGTCTCTTTAACCTACAAGTATATATATTTTTATATATAATATACATCGTAAAGAACATTAAATGAAAGGGCTTCTTTAGAATCAATATAAAATAAAATATAAGAAAAAAAATCATAATTATCATATAAAACCATAAAACCGTACGCATAGAAATAGCTATGAAAACATAAATGTTTTTGACTATGTACATATTAAAAATAGTACTTGAAAAAAATAAAAATTGAATCTGTATAGTTTTTTTTTAAATATATTTGGAAAAATATAGGTACATAAATAAATTGAAGTACATGCTTTTTTCATAAAAAATTGCAAACTTATTTTGTAGGAACAAATTGATATGAAAACATAAGAAAAAATTCATTAATAATAACGCGTAAATATTAATATTTATGAGAATGTTTTAAACGAAACCGGTAATTATAACTGTTTAAATTTGTGGAAGTTACTTTTTTCCCTTAGTTCATCTAAAATTTTTGATTTTATGTTTTTTGCCTCTTCCATTCATAATTATTTATTATCGTTATGCATTCAGGCCAATAAATAGATTGATTGAAATTCACTGTTTTTATGAAAATTTTAGAGTAAAAGCTTATTACATTTTTTATTGTAATTATGAAAGCTTAATAAAATCAAAATTTGTGAATTTCAAACAGCTAACCCGGATGCATTAATATTATGAATATTAATAAGTGTTAAAGCGGTCGGATTGTAAATCATTTATTTATGAAATAAAAACAGAACATAGTCTAGATTTCAGAATATAATTTAACTGTAGATATAACAAAACTAATTACATCAATAAATTTATATAATAATACAACAAAATCAAAACTAGTACCCCCGTTTTGGGGGTCCCGGATATCTTGCATCCACTGCACCCTTTCTATCGCCGGCCCTGTTTAGATGTATAGTATAACATTTATAATTACTAAAAAAAATTTTATTATTCCGAAATTTTTTTAGATTTCCAAAAAAATATATAAATTACATATTATATAAACGAGAAATCGGTCTTTTTAATTTACAAGTAAATTTCTACAGAATATGCACCTTAAATAACATTAAACGGCAAGGAAAAACTGTTAAGAAAAATCATAAAACTTTTATCAATATTCTAAGAATTGCTGAGATTTTGTTTGATTTTGTAAAGAAATTGTAGAGAATTCCTAGGAATTCTAGGTAGTTCTTAAAGAACTTTTAATGTACCACCTAATGGTAAATGGAAGTTCAACATCAGTACCTTGGTGTGATCGCTGGTTGAGTTACGATGCGGAAATTGTGGGATCGAATAGAGAACTTCACAAAATTTCTTAGCATGGCCTTCTGGTGATAATTCCACTCAGGGTCATATTGTAGTGGTTCCGACCAATCAGCGTGCGCTATTTTACATTGTACTTATATGGATACGACGCATGCACAGTCGAATAATATCCGAAAATAGAAAATATTCAAAATACCCTACCAGAATATCGAATATTTGTAGTGGGGCGTACAAGAATTCATACGTAATAAAAAATCTTGCAATACACCCTAGATGCATGATGAAAATCGAATATTTGTAGTGGGGCATAAAAGAATACATACGTGACTAACGCACTCTCGCATCCGATGCGATGTAGGAAACCGGCGGTTATATAGCATCAACGCATTAATTCCCATCCGAGTTGACTTAAAGCAATGTACTTCTAACGAATTTTATATTAACGAATTTTATATTACAAATTTAGTGCGATTATGCTTCCATTTTTTTCGGTACTTACGAAATTTTTTTTTTGATTTATTTTTGCAATGATTGTGATGCGATATGGTCAATTTGTTTCACCATTTTCGACATTAAAAATAGCGTTTGAAATGTCGATTTTCGTATGTGATGTTGTGCTTTTAAGTTGTGGCGTTTCTTCACGGAATTATCATCGCAACAGCAACGCGGGTTCGGACAATACTCAAAGATTCAGCGAGTACAGGTTTTAGCAAGGATATTGCACGAGCGAAGCACTCTTTTGATGACACTGTGGATGAGTAAGAGCGAACGACGAGATACCGGATGTAAGTAAGAGAGAGGGGATGAAGGAAGAAGCCTTGAGTCAGCATGGTCTGACAATTTCAAGGCTACTCTGAAAAATTCAATGATTTATTACTTTAGTCAACTGGTCGGAAATTTTGAAACTGGGCGATATTGACAGTATTGTCATTGAATTTTTTTCCATAATAAGAATGTATAAATCAAATTATCCTATTTGGTGTTCAAGTGAGTTGATTTGTTTAATTTAAAAAAAGAAACGGACTCGCAAGGCTTTTAAGCATACTCAATTCGAATATGATTACTTATCATATTGCACACTTCGCGATTAAGGTAAATATTCTTCGTTCTGAGCTTTAATTACGATATCTAAAGGGAAATTGATGTTAATCCTGAAAAAAATTTAACGCCACTTCCACAACTCTAAAAAGTTATCCAGTATTAATGTTTTCAAATGATTCGGCAACTTTTTTTGTCGATTTTTTTTATCGATTTTGGAGCTTTGAGCTTTTTGGAGGGAACATTTGTGTTATTCTTGGCCTCCGATGGCGACAGCCCTTGGCTCACAGAAGATTACCTTCCGAACTGTGCTTTATTAATGACTTGTTAAATCCTAAAATTGTTTGTAAATATTTCCTCGATTATTTTCATGTTTGGAAGCCAAGTAGATTTAAGAAATCGAAAAAGATTTTGTAAGAGCATCACAGCATTAACTATGGCCTCTACAGCCATTCGCTCAGCTAATAGTTTGAATGTTGCGGAGTCCTTGGATGTTCACAAATAATCGTTCATGATGGTCAAACGAAGTCGGAGAGGTATAGATTTTGATGCAGTGCTTGAATTGTGATCTTCTTTGAAGAATTTACTTGTTAAATTATTCGTATTATTATTACTGTAAAGTGTACATGCAATACCACAAATTAGGAATGCATGTGAAAATAAAGAAGAAAAAGCGGAAGGAGAAGATGGAAAAAGGAATGAAGCATACAAAATATATCAGTTATTCACTTAAAATGGAGTGATGTTATATTATACGAGTGTATATTATCTGGATTATCAGATTACTGTAGAATAAAATTATTATGTAAGAATAGTGACAACCAATAGATAAATAAAAATGAATTCAAAGTAGTCATTAAAGTTGCAACAATACCATTGATGTTTATCGAGCTTTTAAATTTATTGATAATACACTTACATAAAATGAGATAATAATACCATAATCTATGGCTTTCAAATGCTCATTATATATTCATAATAAACGGCATTAGTACTGAATACAAATATACATGTTCATTAATATGATGAAATAAAAAAAAAACTTTTACTGCGATGAAAAATTAATTAACCAATTTATAGTATGTTGTGCAGAAAATTAGGACAATTACGGTAGTTGGAAAATTCTTTAATAACCCAGCGCTTTATAAATTTTATATAAAGGTTAAATAGGAATAAATTTACTAATATTAGAGAGCAATAATAGAATAATATTTTAACAAGAAGTACATAAATTTTATAATTTTTTTCCGTGTAAACAAATTTAAAACGATAATAATTTACACGATAAATAATCGCTATAATTAATATTTACCGTATTATTAACCAGTATTTGACCAAACATGATCTGCAATTATGTAGATAATTATCTATCGTTATCGGAAATTGAAGATGTCAAATTCTACTAACAAGTTTATCTGTGTAATTAAATCTGATGAAAATTACGTATAGTCCTATTGGGGAACATTAATATAATTTTTTTGGAAAATTAAACCACTAACATGGTTATATTCTAATTTAAAATAAAATTTGGTTTTTTGAAGTACCTAATTATTTAGTAGTCCTTTAAATTAGATTTTAGAAAGAGAGTTTTCACCATAAAAAAGTACAATTACTCTAGCAGTATAAAAAATTCTTAAGGAAATATTACTCAAGCATTTTTAATCAAGTTAAACGTCTACTACCAGGACTATCATTTGTACATTAACTTCATTCGCTTATTTTGTATCTCTCCTCGTTCCTTATACGCTCAGTCATCTATCTTCTTCCTAACTTTTAAAAAAGGGTACTTTTAATAGAGTAAAAAAAGGAACAAGATACTGACGTAAAGTTTTCAAGCGTTTTTTATTAACGCAACCTTTGATTAATCTACTTGATTCTCTTTAAAGAAATTAAAAGTCAAGGAGTAGACAAAAAGACTAAAGTGTAGGCTGATAAACAACAGATTTTGTCGCTTACATTTTCAAAACAGATTCCAAACAAATGATAAAAAGTTAATTACAAAATTTTAACTTGTTGACTTTTGAATAATGAAAAATGCAATTAAAATTCTTCTTTCAGTTAATTGGTCAACACGTTTGATGAAACATGTCTTTCTTATACTAAGTTTCGAGCGCGAATTACTTTTCCAAAAAGCTAATCAAACACAAATTGGATATTTACTTATCGAAACGAAAAGTGGAAACTAACACTAAAGAAAATTTTTGATTTCTACTTACACCTCCCTCGTATAAAAAACTACTTATCTTAACAACACGGCGAATTTCCTGGACTGGATCCTTATTTGATACTTGAGCCAAGCAATTTTTTTTCTTAGAGGAAATTCAAAAGAACATACATCTTTAAAAAACAATCTATATTTTATTTTGGTTTATTGAATTGGCATAAAGTAGGATGTAGGTAATAGAAAACAAAAATTGTGAGTTTATCAGTTTTGTCACATATTCGAACGAAACAAAATTTTTATTTTCTCGCCTCAAAATATTTAATATTGTTTTGTTCCTTAAGCACAATGGGCTTTAAAAATTCCAAAATGAATTTCAATATTTTTATTAAATTTAACTTTTTCTTTGATGGTCTAATTACATTTTCTACTTTTTATTTAAGTTTACCTAAGTCGAAAAGCAGATGGTATTTATAAAATTGGCTCCTTTGTTTTGTTATGGAAATTTCGACATCGAAAGATATCTAAAACAAAGTAATATTTATATTAAAATTTGCAAATAAATTAGTGAAATATTTCATTATTTCATTATTTCATTATTTCATTATTTCATTATTTCATTATTTTATTGCGTGCATTAATTACAATTGTAAATTTACACAAGTCAGCAAGAAAAAAACACACACAAGTGTATAATTATATAAGAAACATTTACAGGTCACTAAATTTGTGGTTATTATATTCCTCTAGAGAATAAAATGCCTGTTTCAACAAAAATTTAGATATTGCCATACGAAACTGATCCGGTGGCAGAGATTTTATACGCTCGGGAAGAACGTTATAGAATTTGATACCATGGTATCCCGTAGCCTCCCTTGAGCGGGCCAACCTGTGAAAGGCCGGAACAATATTATCTTTTTGCCTCGTATTGTAGGAGTGCGAACTCGTCTGGTATGACATTTCGTTGTCTTTCACAAATAGCAAGGCTTGAAATATATAAAGGCATGGCACTGTTAGTATGTTTAGCTCAATAAATTTATTTTTACAATCGTCTCTAAAGCCCAGACCAGAGATGATTCTTATGATCTTTCTTTGAAGGGCGAAGATCTTGTTTGCGTGGGCGGAATGACCCCATGCTAGGATTGCATAGGACAAATTGCTGTGGATCAGACCGAAGTAAGCCGTTTTTAAAACCTTCAAAGATACGAGATTTTTCAGTTGTCTCATGGCATAGATGTGTTTGGATACCATACATGCGAGTTTGTTTATGTGGGGTTCCCAGGTTAATTTTGAGTCCATCTTAACTCCGAGAAACTCAACAGGATCACCTCTAGGGGCATTCTGTTTAAGAGTGAATACCAAGCTCTGACTCTTGCCTTCATTGAGGCATAGTTTGTTAGCAAGAAACCATTGCCTCAGCTCATCATGTTTCTGTGATGCAATTAAAGCAAGATCTGTTAGGTTGGTACCCGTATTAAAAGTTGTTGTGTCATCGGCAAATAGAACCGAGTGCGCGCTTGTACATCTCGGTAAATCATTTATAAAAATTAGGAACAAGATCGGGCCCAGGACCGAACCCTGAGGAACACCTGTTGATATCGTTCTGTAGGAAGAATTTATATTATTGAAGGAAACACACTGACTTCTGCTTTCCAGATAAGATTTTATTAGCATTATGGCATTGCTATGGAGGCCATATGCTGCTAACTTTTCAAGAAGAATTTCATGAGACACGCAATCAAATGCCTTAGACAGGTCATAAAAATGTGCGTCGAGGTACTCATTACTTTCAAATGCTGCCGTTGCCTTTTTACACAGACTACTAATTGCCATAGTAGTTGAGCGGTTATTTCTAAAACCAAACTGACCTGCATGAAACAGCCCGTTGGTTTCAAAGAATGAATTTATTTGTACTTTTAGCAGTTTTTCAAACACTTTTCCCATAGTGGGCAAAATAGATATGGGTCTGTAATTACTTGGATCATGCTTGTTTCCTTTTTTATATATGGGAATGACTCTTGCGATTTTTAAGATGTCAGGAAATACACCATGAGTTATACATGAGTTCAAGATATCAGTGAATGGAATTAAGATTACATCAATGACTGATTTCAAAATTTTTGAGTTAAGGTTATAAACATCTTTACTGTTGCTATTTTTGAGTTTTAAAGTAACGTCCCTAACTTGATTATATGTTACTGTCTTAAATTGAAAGCCAACGTGCTCTGTTCCCCACACGCAGTCGGCAATGTAATCGATAGGATCGGCACTAGTGTAAGGCAACCCATCTGAAATTGACCGTGCAATATTTGAAAAATATTGATTAAGTATTTCGTGAGAAGGTATTTGAGACGAAATATCTGCTGATATTCGATGTGCGTTTATTAATTTCCAGGCTGCAGCTGAACTGTTTGCTGAACCTTCAATATATTTATCATTGGCCGTTTTTTTAGCCATTTTAAGCTTAGTCTTATAAAATTTTTTGAAGTCCTTTAAGGTTTCCCCAGAAATCAGCTTCTCGCTATGCAGATCCGACAACAGGTGCAGTCGCTCACGATGCTCTTTGAGTTCACTATTAAACCAAGCAATACCATTCCCCTTTCTATTACCCGGCAATGTTTGCTTTCTCTCTTTAAAGCATTTATAGACATTTGCTGTAATTAAATTATTAAAGATACGAAACCTGGCTTCAGTGCCAAAATTATCGTTATTAACAAAAGACCAGTCAACTACTCGCAGACACTCCCGCAGAAGTGATAGCCCGTGTCGTGTTATAGGGGTAAATCTAATGGTGTTTTTTGTATTTGTAAGCTTTTCTTTAGTTTTTATATGTACCATCAAACCGAAGTGATCCGATAAGCCATAGTTTACTACTTCAACCTTAGGTTCTCCAATATTAGAAAAAACGTTGTCAAGACAAGAACCATCTCTGGTATTCTGGAAATTATTCTGAATAAGACCAAAGGAAGCAAAGAGATTTGTTACTTCTGTATGTATGTGAATTTCTATTTCATAATATAACAGTTGTCAAAATTTTTACAAGATTATTATATTCTTGTGAACGCTTATATTTATATAAAAATTTGAAGCTCTAAAGGCTGTCTAAACCAGGGGTGGGCAACCTTTTGTATAACAGGGGGCAGAATAATATTTACGTTTCGTCCGCGGGCCTTAGTATAGTTAATGGACACATTTTTGTTACTTGTATTTTTTTCTGAAAATATAAAAACAATAATTTATACTTAGATAACTTCTCGTGACCCCCAAAGTAAATATGTAATTAGGATGTTTTTAATCGTGGGTTTTTGGGTCAATCAAACGAAACAATTTTTACGACTTACTAGTTTCGGCTACAATGTGAGCCTTCATCAGAGCCTGTAAAGACAAATTTATTAAAAATCTGCATACAACATGTGGTTCACAATAAAGAGACATAACCGTATTGGTTCGGCAAACAAGGTACAAAGCAAATTAAATTCTACAAACATACCACGTAATATAACAATGTCTTAGTGTTGAAATCAAATTTCGGACCACACATACATCTAATCCAAGTGTCAAACGTCAAACAAGCGTTACTAAGGTTTTTCTAATGTTCAGCACACCCGAATAAATTTTATTTAAACCTATTGTGTCCGTATTTAAATTCAAAGATGCGTCACTGTTTTCATTGATGTGCAACATTTCCAAGATAAGTCTTTTATTAACGTTTGGCTCGTAACCCAAGATTTTGTAATTATCAAAATCAATTTTATGTCCAGTATCACAAATGTGCTCTGATAGTCCTGTGTTGGATTTTTTGAGTCTAACATCATATTTGTATTGGTAAATCCTCATATTCAAATATTGTCCCGTCTGTCCCACATATGACGATCCACATTCACATTTCAAACGATAAATTAGGCCACTTTTTAGGCCATCTTCAATGTTGTCCTTGCCAAAGTTGTAAAGTGATGTTGATGTTTTTTTACTGTAACATACTATTTTTAAATTGTCATTACTTAACAGAGCTATCAAGCGGCTGGACAGTGCGGGTATGAAAGGAATCCTAACATACGTCATCGTTGGTGCGGGTGATTAAGATGTAAGAGCTGTTCCAACCACATTAACTGGTGATGACGTTGTTGTGGTCAAGTGTTCACTGCTGGTGCACTTACTAGTAAGTCGTAAAAATTGTTTCGTTTGATTGACCCAAAAACCCACGATTAAAAACATCCTAATTACATAAAAACAATAATATTTATAATAAAGTTAATTAAGTACTATATTTATTTCTCTTATCATTTATAACAAATTACAAAGAAAAAAATTCGCAAAGGAAAGGAAAGTTGATTTTGAGTAGCCTGCCTTCCTTTAAGGAATCTCGATAATCCATTCATGCGCGACCCTATGGACGCGCATGAATGGATTATCGAGATTCCTTAAAGGAAGGCAGGCTACTCAAAATCAACTTAAAAAACAATAATGAATGCTGTCAAGCTGTCAACCGATCGACAATGCAAATGCGCGTGCACGTGCTTTACGTTTCTATTTGACCAATCTTAACCAAACTTGGTGTAGAAGTTACGATATTTACAACGTTACGAAAAACATAGGCTACTTTAGAACCTTGTAGTGAGGCCGTAGGCCGAACAACCACATCCGACACGGTCTAGATGGCTAAAGGCTGCCGGTAGGCCGACTGTGCCACATAGTTATTTTAATAATACGCGAAAACTTAATTCGCGTTAAAGGGAATTTTGCTTCGCGTATAAAAAATTCAGATATCAAAATCTAACTCGCGTACATGGAGGGTCTAGTGTACTTTTCAATTTACTTTTTACAATACTTTTTAATTTAATTTAAATAAGACGAATTATATCGAAAATTAAACTGTAGATCTCTCCTTTTTCCTTATGTTAGGTACTAACCTAATCCTTTTCTTTAAAATTTTTGTTTTTGAAAATATTTATTTATTATTTCTTCTAAAGATCTCGCGGGCCGGATTAGAACTTTACGCGGACCGGAGTTGGCCCGCGGGCCGGAGGTTGCCCACCGTTGGTCTAAACCATACGGTTTAACGGAGTGACTAACCTGGTGAAGAACTAGTTTAACCTTCTGTAAATTATACAATTTATTATTGAAGCAAGAGTATGATAATAAACTTGATTAACTTCATATACCTATATCTCAATTTTTAGTATTCCTATTTTTTTTCTTGACATTTTTCCTAAAATTTTAAAAATGTATAGTAGTTTATTAATTTTATCACTATAGTTTGTTACGGATAAAGTGTTTACTTGGCTAGTTTATAAACTATCCTAACGCGCATATTTGGATTAACGAAATTAATAAAACAAAAAAAGGAAATAGAGAAAATTCTGGATATAGCTTAATAGGATAATTTTCAGTAGAACATGAATGTTAGTAGATAAATTAAAACAAACTTGGGTGTTTTACATTGCTTCAATTCCTTAAAACCGCCCATTTGGAAGTTTGACCTATTTTACTACAAATAATAATTGACTACAAAATATACAAATAATTTTGAAAAACTAAGAATTGCATTTACGAACTTCAGAATTAGAATATTATCGAAGCTCTCCTTACCACCACACAAAACCAACTACCTTTAAGATTTTGAACCGAAAGAAATATCTTTCCAGTTGAAAGTACTATGTTTGATTAAAAATTATTATAAATCGCCTACGGCGATATTTATAAATGAAATCTATGAGAAATTATATTGTATAACTAATGTAAGGAATAAATCACTTGCTACTTTTATGGAAATGCTAGCGGTCGGAAATTAAGTATTCTGAAAATGGATTAAATTTATTGTGAAATAAACTTTACAAGGTTTTCCTTATCTTTCAATAGGAAAACTCGGACCACGTTAAATCAAAGATTTAGATTAGGAAACCTACTAACTTCTCTTGAATTTAAACGGCAGAGTGGATATTGAAATTCGGAATCAAGGAGAGTAGGTTGATGGTAAATTGAACATACCAAAATAGTAAATACTAAAATAATTATTTACAAAATATCTACTCTGCTGAGAGTTGAGCAACCCACGATCTCGTATATTTTTAGGAACTCACAAATTTACAGGATCTCAATCAGGGAAAGGAATCAATTATGATTTAAATAAGTTTGATGCATAAAATTGATTCTATGAAAAGCAAAGGTTACAGCAAAGACCTGCAAGTAATCTTTAACAAGAGCCAGGCTAAAAAAAACAGGTTATTATCCGATCGTCGCAATAATTTGAACTTTAATAATGAACTGAACGAACTTCCTAATAAATTTCAAATTACAAAGGAAAATCGTAGTACTTAATAAGTATCGAAGTAATCTTCCAGAATTCAAGTAATAACTAATCAAAACTTTGTTACCACTTTATAGTTCCATCTATTTAAAGTGTAAAATTTAAAAAATCGCCTGTGGAAATTTAAATTTATCTGCTTTATATGTAAATTGTATCGCTATTGTTTTAACTTGATATTAGACGGTTGTTTGGAAAATTTGGAAATTATTTCGCCTATAGCGCAATATAATTTTTGTTGTTCATATTTTGATAATATAACTTACCCAATTGGAAGTGTTGGATAGAAAAAGAAATTAAAGAGTTTTCCTAGTTCTTAAATTAAATGATTTTTGTATATCCGCAATTTTTATATAAAAAATCTACTTTATCAAATAAAGCACATCTGCTACGGTTTTTGTGTAGTTTCTATGAACCGTTCGGTATCTTTTCAAGAGTGAAATTTTATTATAAATGGGAGATATCAAGCTTCTATTGTAGATATATTAACTCTAGTTTATTTTGTTAGAAGAGCAATTATTTTAAGGAAACTTTATTAATTGTGCACATTTTTATTTCACGTTAAATTGAAGGGTAAAGTAACCTCATCAAGTTTTTTCATTTTAAGTTGTTCTTAGTACGAATGGCTTAATTCAGCAGTTTTACTAGATGAAAATGAGTACATTTGCGGCGTGTTTATTATTAAGGCTTTTGTGCGAAAGTTGTACTACCTTCCTGTGTGATGTTGGGTAGTTTACATTGTGTACCACTACACAATTAAGCACTTGTTATGCTTAGAATCTTGGAAATCTTATAATTAAGTTAGTCAATTTTTGTTGTAATTAAAACTTTGGTGAATATTAACATACATAATGACTGGAAAATTTGGAAAATTAGGTTAGCAGGGCGTGTAATAAAAAAATGTACATGTATGAGGAGACAATTTGTAGCAAAATGATGTATAGCTCAATAGTTCATGTTTTTACGACGGCTTAAGTGCTGCTGTGGTGCACTGACAAGGGTCGTAGATGGGGTGAGTAACTGGAATGTCGGACGCCTTGGCTGGGTTAAACATTAGCACTTCCCGCGGGTTGCAGATAAAAGCATCACAAATTAGAACTGCTCTGTGAAGTTGGCATGTCTGAAAGGGTGGAGTTCTACGTTCCTACACTGTATATGACATGGTCTTAACTTTTAAGACACCAAATTGCTACATAAGTAAATGAGCACGTTTAAAAAACTTAAAAATCAAAAATTCTGCACGATCTGATAATAATTTTCAAGAGAAAATTATTCCTCGTCCTAACTTAACTCCATATTCCTATCTGAAAAGTTAAGTAAAATTTAGTCGAGAGTGTGTAACACCTGTCGAAGAAATTGCACTATTATTTTGATATTTTCTTGACAACTTAACTGTTTACCGGGAATTTATTCAACCAAGAAACTTTGTAGCTATTGAATCATGCATGACAAAGTTAGATACAAGTTTTGAAAATTTAAAATTCACTTTTATTATTGGGCGAGTTGTTTTAAACTCGTTTTGGTTTCAGTTTTAGGAGACAAGTTTTGCTTTAATTTAATTATTTCGTTAGTTTGGAACTCCAATTATTTTGGGAATAATCATTAAAAATTTTTACCAAGGTACAATTATTTAAATTTCTTGCTTTTATAATAAAAAACACTCGGTATAACATATTTGATATTGAGATTCTTTTTATAATAATAGATAAATTTGCTTTTTATATGCGTCGAATTTCTTTCAGCGTGGCTTTAAATTGGTCGTTGTCCTAGTTCAGCCGACAAAAAAAAACGAACAATCTATACGACCTTATCCTAATAGATTACAAAGAAACCCCAAAAGATAAAATGACGTTTCAATCAAGAAATGTTTAATCGGATTTATCGTGCGTGTTGCTATTTGCTCTGTCAATATTTTTATTCGAAAAAAATATTAGTTATTTCCTGAAGGATAACAGCATTAGTTCCTTTAAATTGATTACGTCCCTTTCATTAAATTATTGCTTGTTAAATAATTAACAATATAACAAAACAACCTCAGTTTTATTATCGCTATTACCGTACACCGTAATGGTGTTACCTTTTCTTGATTGTACAAAGTTAATTCCTTAAAATTGCAACGTAAACTTAATAAAATTGGAATTCCAACTAAAAACAAACTGTGACCATTATCTAAGAAGTACCATACTTGTCTGGAAAATTAAGATCGAGTTCGATTCATTTTTGCCGAGCAACTATCAAGTTGTTTTTGTTTTGTATATGTGTAGAAACGATTAACAAATTAATTAAAAAGCTGTTAACACATTGGAAACAAAATAGAGAACAACTCTATTAGAAAATCTATTAAATAAGAAATTTTTAGATTAAACTTTAAATTAAAAGAAATTTCTAACATATTATGTTTTCAAATAACTGTTAAAATTCAAATATTTTAGCGTTTCAGTTAAGTTTTTGTTAAAATTTATAATAACACTATTGTTCGAAGCAATAAAGGCTAAAAGTTTAATGTTTACTCTCTGATTTTAATAATCATTATGAATTCTGAAAGCTTCTGAAATAAACTAAACGTCTATGACGAATTTGTAATCTTTCAGATTTAATATGCACTTAAATGTAATCACTCAACATTGCAAAACATAACAAGAATGCATTTTCTTCTCAAATAATTAAGAAAATGCGAACTTTCTTTCTGCACCAAGGGAAATTTAATTGCTAAAATGCTACTGCATTGTATCAACTACAGGGTGACTGGATTGAACTGCAACCGCATTCAAAATGTTCTATTCTTTTTATTCGCTTAAAAATACATGCAAAAAATTAAAGAAGGCGAAAATCAAACTATTGGAAAACTTCGAGGGTTAGATCTAATAGGGTCAGAAAGAAACAGATTTTATTCCAGTCGTTTCAGACCCATTTGGTTTAAATTGATTACCATTTGATAGACTCAAGAGACGTATCTTTTTGGTTTTTTATTTAACCTTAAGAAGTTGCGCATATACATACATACATATTGCTCTGATGTCCCTCGCTAATAGGGCTACACGTTTTAATATTTAATGTCTTGTACAGGTGTACGTAAATGTACCCCGTCAATAGAAATGTATGCAAATTTTTATTGATAAATACAATTAAAAGAAATTTATACCTCGGCTTAACAATTTCGGTGAGCACAGACCTACCTTTTCTCAAGTTGGGTTCCTTCCTTGACCAAATCGTGAAGCTGAAATAGAATAGTATGGTCTTCGGAATGATATCACAAAAATTATGCTCCGTTTTAGAATGCAATGGTAAATTTTATTATATAAAATGTAATTATTTTTAAATAAATTGTGAACATCAATTAAATAAATCCTTAATATTACCCCAAAGCTATAAATGCTATGTCGACGCCACGCGGTAGAAATTTTTATAAGTCCGCACTAATTTTTGTTAAAATGAAAGTTGTTTGGCTTTACCTTTAAAAATCTGGTTCTTTTCTGGTTACCAAGATGAATGACCATGAAACCCAGTATCAATTTCTTATCGATGGTGTACAGTCGCATAAATACGAGTGGATGCCTTTTCCAACACGTGTAAATTCGTATATCGTTATTTGTGAAAATATCGTCGATCCTTCAATATTTTTGATCCAAAACACTTGTAACACACGTAAGTTAAATTTACTTTTTAATTTTTATACCTTTTATTCGGTTTGAATCGAAATTTTTACTAATAAATTAATTTCTTGTAGGACGCTTAAATTTCACCACGCCATTCATCGAATTAATTCAACAACCACCTCCTTTCCAGGGCCTATTTTACCATAAGGCACATAAGGCCCGGGCCTTGGGCCCGGTGGAAAGGGGGCCCGAAAAAGGCTTCAAAAAATAATTATAAACCATTCCAATTTCAATTTGAACACACCAAAACAAGCCAAATGTGATAAAGGAAATTAAATAGGATTAGGCTTAAATTGGTATAATAATGATATGATATGATATGATTTATAATTCAGCGTCACTAATTCCCAATTAGTCAATTCTGGCAAATAAAAAAATGCATTAGGTACCAAACGGCACCGGCGCTGGCGGGTCTTTTCGCGGCGTTTTTGTTTATGCCGCCAGCCGCCATCGTTTATACGGCGGTCGCCTAAGGCGATCTTTATTGGCGGTATATGGTACATTTTTGCGCGTTTGACAATACCGACAAAGCGTATTTTTGTTGCGTTTAAAAGGCAAAAACATGATAATACCAAGCAATCTATGGTGACGACAGTATTATAGTGGGGTAGTTTTGTAGATATCATTTATTTAGATTTTTGTTCTGTTCAGTCTCAGCTCAGTTTTCAAGTGATGTAGTGATGTCCATATTGTCCAATCGAAATTCAACTTAAGGTAAGTTTTGAGTTATAATTGATATATTATTTTCGTATTTTTAATACCTTGTGCAAAATTTCAAAATAACCATAATCATTAAACAAGAATATAGACATGTTCAATCCCAAAAATAAATATTAATTGACACTATGTATTGCATTACCCAAAAATTCAAATCACTCCAACATTAATGTATTTTTTAATTTTAGAAGAACATGAGTTACAAATACCAAAGTGATAGTGAGAAGCGTAAAAAGGCAAAAGTAAGGGAAAATGAAAAAGAAAAACATAGAAACGCAATGTTGGCATTCCTCAAAAAGGAGCCAGAAAATCAACATGATCTTCTAGAACAAAAACAAACGTGTGTTTCAAAAGATGAGGAAATAAATGCTTCAACGAGCAACATTGGGAGTACCATCGAGATACAAGAACACGAAGACGCGAACGTTGATGGTAACGTCGTCGTAAGTACTTTGGAAATGATGGAAATTGATGAAGAAACTTCTCAACAAAGTGAATCTGCACCATTTACATGTGATCTAGCAGACTGGCCTCAAAATATAACATCAGAATTTCAAGAATATGTTCTTAAAAACAGACCTGAACAAAATATTGACAGAATAAGTGGGTGTCTAAAACAATTGGATGGGAAAAAATCTAGATGCTTACAAAGTTCAACATTCTACAAATCTAAAGAAAACGGCGAAAAAGCCCTTCGTGAATGGTTGGTTTACAGTCCCAAATCGGGCTGTGTTTATTGTTATGTTTGCAAACTTTTTTCGAACCTTTTCTAATGTTGAGGTATTGTTGCGTATATATTTAACTATTCCTATCAGTAAAGCTTCCGGCGAGAGATCATTTTCTACGTTAAAAAGGGTGAAATCATATTTGAGGAACTCACTGAATGAAGAAAATGTCTCATCTTTGGCCATTCTTAACGTAGAAAGCGATATTCTGGACACATTAGAAATTAATGGTATCATAGATAAGTTTTCTGAAATGAAAGTACGTAAAAAAATATTAATTAGTTGTTTCTTTTATTGATAATTCTTTATTTTGTTCGTTGTACCCCAAAAGCAGAAATTTATATTATTTTTATTTTTTGTTGGGTTCTTATTTAATTGTTTACAATCATTGAAACCATTTTTCAATTCATTTGAAAATTTAATTTTCATCAAACATTTTTTTCATGAAGAAAAGGTGCCAAAGGTAAACAGAAAAATTCTTATTGGAAAGTCGTATATATAGGATAGGGGGCCCGAAATTTTGCTTGGGCCTTGGGGCCCAATTGAATCAAAAATAGGCCCTGCTCCTTTCAATTGTTTTACCATCGTTACCTGTGTTTTTCCAAGGCAAATGTGATTTTACTCTATTGGCCGATATAAATCAATTTTCTTGACGTTATAATTTGCAGGTTCGGCTCTAGCCCAATGTGATTTGTAAAATTTTAATAAAGTTTTTATGTTTCAGATTAAATTAAAGTACTTGCATCTCCTGTGATCTTCCAGTAAGCTTTTGAAGAAAATGTCTTTCCCATTTGTGATACATTGAATTGCGAGACACTCCGATACGTATAAAGATTATTCTTATTTAAGTTTTACGTTTTAACACATTTTTTATAAACTAACATTGAACAATTATTTTGATGTCAAATTACATTTCTTATTATTAATTAATTTAATTTATAATACTAACAACATTTTTATTAACAGAATTAAAACGTTGCATTTTTGAATTTATTTTGTTATCTCGTTCCGTGACCCTTTCTTCATATAAATTTATGACGTTAAACTAAATTTTTGGTTTCAGATAAAACTTTTACATTCGAACAAATAAGTCATGTGCTCTCTTTATTAATAAACAAAACTTTTAAATCGTGACGTTATCATTTCTATTGACGTGGTGGTCAGTGTCGGACATTGCAATATATCTACAGCAAGCAATGATACGATATGATAGCAAGGATATGATGAGGATGAGTACGCTATGATTGATGTAGTTCAAAGATTCTTTATATTACATAGTTTTATTAGTTTATGTTGTATAGTTTGTACCAGAGCTTTGCTCGAGTATCACCATTCCTTATGTAAAAATTTTTCGGCAGTCGTCCGGATTTCTGATGATATACAAGGAATGCCAAAGATTTGCAAGACATTTCAAGGATTTTCAAAAATTTTCAGAATTCCTAGTGATTTCAAATGAATTTAAAAATAAATTAAATATAAATATTATATACACAGAATTTCAAATATTTTTCCCAGAAAAATCATCAGGTTTTCCAAGAATAAGTTCCACCAATTTGAAGAAATCCGAATAAGTTCAAAGCAGTTCCAAAAAACTGCAAGCAATTTTATGAATATCTAAAGAATTCAGTCTTTCAAAATAAATAATAGCACAGAATTCCAAGAAATTTCGACAATTACTATAAATATCCATTATGATTTCCAATGAATTAAAAGAACTAAATTTGCGCAATTAAAAATTCCAAATATTTTCAAGGAATTTCAACGATTGCCAACAAATTCCAAAGATTCTCAAAGATTTTCAAAGAATTCCTAGGGATTACTACGGAGTTTCCAGGGATTTGCAAGGAATTCCCCAGTGCTTTAAAATGACCTAAATTTAAGTAAATACCATGATTTCCGTATATTTATTTCACAATTTGGAATCCTAATGATATTCAAAGAATGTTAAAAAATTTCAAGAAATTTCAAGGATTTACAAAGATTTTCAAAACATTTCAAGTGTTTTCAAATGAGTTTAAAGAAATATTAAAACTAAATATTTCTAAAGAATCCCAATTATTTCAAAGGAGTTTCAAAGATTTTCAAAAAATTTCATGCGTTTCTAAAGAATTTCTGGTATTTTAAAGTGAATTAAAAATAAATAATAAAACATAATTTCAACAAATTCTAAAGAATTATAACAATTTCCAAGGATTTCCAACAATTTCTTACGAATCCTCGATGATTTTCAAGAAATTCCTAAGAATTTCCGTTGATTTCCAAAAATTTGGTAGTGATTTCCAATGAATAAAACTAAATTAATACATAGAATTCAGAATTCTAAATATTTTCAAATAATTCCAAAGAATTGCAAAGATTTACAATGAATTTCAAGGATTTAAAGATCTTCAAGAAAATAGAAGAATAAAAAGATGGAAAAAAATTGTAACGATTCCATATTCCATTGAAGTTACCCATGTGGGTAACAACCCATATGGAATGTTGGAATTTTGTCTTGTTAGGCGGGTTTTTGGGCTTCTCAAAATCACTTTGCTGTATGCATTCCGACCAGGAGGAATTGTTGTTTTCGGGATTTCGTACAAGGCCTAGTCCAAGTAGTATTGTGAAGCTGAACCAGTTTGTTTACCTTGGATGCTTGTAATATTTACGTGAAATTCTCGTATGCTATTCTAATCAGATGGATATTAAGTTGACTAGATTTGTCTGGACGATTCGGTAAAGCGAGTAAAATGTGCGGGATGAGCAATCCAAACTAAGTAAATAACTTCCTAAGGGCTAGGTACAACCGTTGAAGTTAAACTAATGTAAATAAGTTGAACAATTTCTAAATAAGTGAAAAGCAATAATTTCTCACGCAAATTGCTAGTATAATTATGATCCTCAAATGGATCAGAAAAGGTTCATCGAAAAATTTCAATTTTGATCTCAAAAATGGAACCTGCAAACCGAAATATGCGTGGTCGAACTGATCAAATTTCTACGCAAAATTTCATAAGGTCATCTGAACTTTATAGCCCAGGCAACGAAGCGAAAATAAAAATAATAAATACGAAAGTTTTGAAATTTGGTGATAATGTTTATTATGGCTTACTATTGAACGTGTCAAAAGTCCTGAACAATTGAAGGTGCGGAATCGCCGCCATCTTGGAAGAAAAGTGCATTTTTATGATTTTTGTTGTATAACTCCTTAATTATCGTGTTTATTGGAAAAATTATTCTTACAAAAGTTGGAGAGTATTAAATTTCCTTCAAAAAAGTTCTTATTCATTTTTTCGTATAAATAATATTTTCTCGTACAAATGGACGATGAACGTGAATGTAGAAACTCTGCGAACATAGAAATTCATATTTATTACTATTAATAATTGTATTACGACAAAGTTTTGTTCATTTTGCACAACATTTTTATACTCACATCTTTGTGTACGACGCTTCTTAACGGTTTGAGTGATAGTTGGGTTATCCTCAACCACATCAGGATGAACCGATGAACCGACATCAGGCTCATCTGTACAGGATGATCGTCTTGAGCTTGTTGTTAATGATACCCTCTCGTCATCGGTATAATCGTCCTCGTCTCCATCCTCATTTTCATCGTCGACTATATTTGGTCCATTGAAACAGTCTCCGTGGCAATTGTTGCAAACGGTTGTGCATGCGATTCCCGCTTTTTTGCAGCCGCATAATCCTCCACAGCCAGTTTTGCATTTGCAAAAAATTAAATTCAATAAAGTCTCGGGTGCAATGGAGTCCAGCGTTCGAATTGGACTGAGGCACTCTTGGACTCGTTTCCAACCCCATGATTCAGGGCGTAATTCATTCCCCAGCCATTTTTGCACTTGATGGTACACGCGAAAAGAATGCTGCCTGGATGCTCCTTCTGTTGGTGGTAGCGAGGCGATATCCGGTTTAATTTTTGTCACGGATTTTGTGAAACAATGAAATCTGTGTTCATTCAAAGAATTTTCGGCAGGACGTGCACCGTAGATGGCAAGGAAAAAACGTTCTCCAGCTTCAGCGATTGTTTCGTGCGAAGAATCACGATTGTTGAAACTTTCAGCGATATCGTGTAACTCTTTATTTTTTTGGTACAACTTCACGCACTTTATTTTTCCTTTTTTGAAAATTGCTGACGTGGTGTCGCAGCCACTAAAGGCATGCAAGAAGAGAATGCTGTTGGTAAGTCCTGATGATTGCAACTGCTGTGATGTATACACCCTTCTCGCAATTTTCCCCTTTCCCGGTTTGACAAAAAAGATATTCTTTTCCGATGGAGCCAATGCAAGCAGCACAACCAACAGATCAACATCTTCACCAATAATAGCCACGGTTTTTTTCGATGAAGGTACTTGGATTGCAGTGTTAACGATTAAACAATCTGCATCATCAGTGCATTGTCGAAATCCTATTCCCTGATCTCAACTTGGCTGATAGCATTTCAATTAACTGGGTTTTATTTTTATCGTTCGATAAAAACTGATCCTGCCGAACAGTAACATTCATGTTTTCTTCTAAATTTATATCCACAGACCTTTTTGCCATTAGGCAAAAACCACATGCTATTAGGATTTTTCCTGTGTAAGTGTATGTGTGGAGAAACGTTTTTGGAGGAATTAATCCATCTGCTTCACGTTCATTTGTACGAGAAAATATTATTTATACGAAAAAATGAATAAGAACTGTTTTGAAGGAAATTTAATGCTCTCCAACTTTTGTAAGAATAATTTTTCCAATAAACACGATAATTAAGGAGTTATACAACAAAAATCATAAAAATGCACCTTTCTTCCAAGATGGCGGCGATTCCGCACCTCCAATTGTTCAGGACTTTTGACACGTTCAATAGTAAGCCATAATACACATTATCACCAAATTTCAAAACTTTCGTATTTATTATTTTTATTTCATGAAATTTGGCCTTCGTTGCCTGGGCTATTAGGAAACCATCGCAGCGTAGAGCCTAAATTTCAAGTTAGTTATACGGATATTTCACAAAACTGACAATTGCAAATGATGGATGTCAGCCGCAAACCAGAACGCTTATAAAATTTTTCAATTTGTAGAATATGGAAATTGTTTTTATTTAATTACAACGAGCTATGATTCAGTCGGTTATTATAAATACTAGTACATAACATTTTACTCCAGTTTCTATTTAATTTTTCCGTTGGTCCTTCGAGTGTTGCTCTTTAAAAAGGAGTGCATCAAAATTTAATTTATGTACGAACCTTTTAGCATTGTAAAAAAATAATACAAATAAACACAATGTAATTAAAGATCATGTGCTCTGGTTTTGGATGAATTACCTGGAGCGATTTTTGTACTGAATTTAATCCTGAAAAAGTGGAATCCGTTTACAAGTCATTTAGAATAACCGAATTTAACCCGGAGATAAAAAAGTCATTATAAAAATAAACAGAAAGTGCTAATTGATGGCTACCGGGAATCTTAGCATTCCCGGTTACGGCGCAGTGAGATTCGGTTTTCCATTTACCTACTGTGCAATATTTGATATTAAATTCATCGTTTGCTTAGTTGCAGTGCCCTCGCTATCGCTAAGTGAATTTTAATAACGTTGCTTGTACATTTTTATTGCTTGTTCTGCATTGTTTCGATGTATGAGAATTCATTTCGATGATATATTGGTCATAATACTGCAATCTCGCTATCAAATATGGAAAACGGCATAGCACAGGTTTTATAAATTACCCATATATCTAGATGTAGTCATAAATGTTTGTTGAACGTGACGTAATTTTACATATTTTGCTTGTTTTGCAGAACAAGTCTTTCATTTGACAGAAAATGATTTCTTTGCACAACTTTTCAATAACCGACTTCCTTAGATATAACATCCTGATCGTTTTATAAAACATATTTGGATGTATAGCAGCATACGAAATTATTTACTTCTTCAATACTTACATAGTAAGAATATTTACCCACTTGGAAAATATAAAATATATGTATAGGTTTTCATTTTGTTAGGATCTCAAAATAGACAAAATTAATTGCCTAAGTATATAATCCAAAGATAAAAATTCTTTACGTTTTTATTTGCCGAAAGAATCGAAACCGTCTTGAATTTCTTTCTTCTCATTTATTAATGCACAAAAACAAGAAAAATAAAAATAACTTAATTTAATGTCTCTTTATCTTTCAACGTTATTTTCCGAAAATTTAGAATAAATATTTTGTGTCTCATAAAATATCCATGTAAGGATACGTATAAGAAAAAAACGATATAAACTAAAAATTGCGAAAGGTGGAAAACGGTATGGTGGTGTGAGAATAGAGAGCTATAAACACCCCAAGGTTATGATGCGAGCTTCCCCACAAGTGTCATAACACCCCTGCTACTAAAGTGGAAAAATCTCAAACCCGAGCAGTTACATCCGAAAATCAAGACAACACGGAAAACATTTTGCTGACCAAATAATGCAATTTTGATTTTACAAAGAAAATCATGCGAAAATAAAATATTACATCGGAATTTAATGCATTGCTACATTATTGAATGTTTCTTCATACATTTTATCAAAATTAAATTTTCATACTCGTAGCAGACATAAACACTAAATTTGGGAACACAAGTTTTAGTAATAACACTTCAAAGTCAACTCTGTTGTTGTTGTTCGACTACTTAACTTGTTTATCATAAACCTTAATAAGTCTTATGTCATTAATTATTACATGCTTCCGAAACTAAAATTCAACCAATCAACTCATAAACTGTGTACTAAATCATTTACTTGTAAAAATGATAAAACTTGTCAAATCGACACCCTTTTTTTTCGTTTCACATCCGCTTTTTACCACATAATATGAATCTAGTGCAACAAAAATGTTATTGTATATACGAATAATTTTTAATCGACCCAAATTCAAATACGGATATTTTGATGAATATACAAAATTTCTATTTATTTTGAGAAAAAAGAAATTTATGGAAGTCTTTCTCAAGATTATTTGAAATATCACTGCAGATACTTCCATCAATCTTGATTATATTATGAGAAATATTTTTAGTTTTCTTGTTCACAATTGTCCGCTTTCCATTGTTACTACCAAATTTTAAGAAACCATTTATTACTTCCAAAATTACGTCTAAATCTGGGTAAATTAATGAGTGGTTAAAGGATTTAATTATTTGCAATTTCGAATTAATTTCAAAGCGGTTGACATTTCTGAGTCTTGAAAAATAAAACTTTTTCAGAGTAATTTGTATAATTTTATATTTTTGTGGACGTGACGAGATTGTAAATAAATTTTGAAGTCAGGGTAAACAAAGAAAGTAAACAATAATCAGTCGCTACGAGTGAGACAAGGATATATCATCCCCTGCAGGGCAAGGATTTTGAAGTTATGGAACCCGGACATCACATCATTGGTGAGGTAACTCATTCTGTAAATGTGCTGGTGAATTGGATTCGTGCGCCGGAAGCGAAGCTAACGTCATGCCGGAACTTCGACAGCGACTGGTCACTCGATTGATTTCGAATTTCCATATAAATCTAAACGTTTTCAACCGAAGGCCACTTTTCAACACTTCTACTGCCGTTGCCTGAATTGTGAAGTAGATTTTATGAGTAAACTTTGGATTCAAATGAGGAAATTGAAATTTTTTTGTTGGCAATTTTTACAATTGCGATTTTTAATTTAAAGTAAACTCATTAAAATATTATTTGAATTATTCAAATATAACATCAAAGAAATAGAGATGTCTGTGCATCAAATTTAGGA
Source organism: Podabrus alpinus (assembly GCA_932274525.1). Taxonomy (NCBI): domain Eukaryota; kingdom Metazoa; phylum Arthropoda; class Insecta; order Coleoptera; family Cantharidae; genus Podabrus; species Podabrus alpinus. The sequence continues at coordinate 7,445,065 of OW026451.1, forward strand.
ATGTTCGCTTTTTTTGCTTTCAAGTTCTTGCCAAGCTTTCGTAGTACAAATAAAAGCACCAACTTTTCTTTACCTTTCTGCAAATTTAATACACGAACTATGATTAAAGATGCTAAATATGGCATTCAATTCTTCAAAAGAAAATATTATTTGTATTTTTTTGGTTATATTTGTTTGTACAAGAATGGTTTATTTAAAATCAAACGAATAAAGTTGAAATTAAACCTTCTATTTAATCAAACAAATTTATTTTATTTTGAATGAACAAATGTTTACTCCGAGACAATTTAATATCTTCCGTATGTAAATTAAATTATAATAATATTGTTTTATTATAACCATGATTATAACAAATTATATTACCACAGAGATTATAGTGCATAGAGGACCAATATTGGCCTTGTAGCGCCATCTAGTGTTAAGAAAAGTACAATTTTATCAACCAATGACATAGGTCCTATTACTGAAACCGGCGATGGCGGTTTTATTTTCTCTTTAAAAAAACTTCTTAAATTAGATCTGATTGCAATGCAACTAAATTAGTAGTAAGTTTAAGATACCAAATGGAAGATTTTATTCCAAAATCAAAATAAATGTGTTTTACTGGAGGTTTTCATTAATATGTTTGATAGAATTTTCATTTAACTCAGGTTTTACATTTATCGCGGTTTTTCCAACGTTGAATCCAGGATCTGTTATATAAAAAGCGTTTTTCTCGGGATTTGGTGGTTAAGGGATAGGGTGCGGTAATTCATTGTTAGTTTCATAGCAATTCTCGTCGTTTCGCAAACCAATTCCCTCTCTTCCTTTGTTTGAAATCGTTTTATATGTGTAATGCTGCTTTACCCTCTTCAATTGTATTCAATGCCGTTATATACTTATAAAACTAAATAAAAGTTTAATAAAGCACAAGTTGAGATACAATTTTTATTTATTAATGTTCATTATTGTGTTTTATGCCCATAAGAAAATACGTAGCAATACAAAAGTTGGAAGAAATATCTAATTAAGCGACTTAGCGTTAAATGCTAAACGATCAGCGTAATTTACTTTGTAACCTTAAAATTTTGTTGATATAGATGTACTAATTTTACTGAGGTTTATTTGGAAGTTAAACCAACAAAATAATTAGGAGAAGTAAGACAATAAATTAAAACTTTTAGCAATTAGTCTTGATTACTCCTAAGCTTTTACTGCCATATTTATTACCAATTACCTACATTGTAATGAAGCTTCCTGTGTGCTCGCAATTATATTACAATATTTCATACAATTTAATTTTAAATTAATAATTATTGTTACGTTTTAATTTTAAAAATAAATAGGGGTTCTAAATTGCACCACTTACACGAGGAGAGACGCGAAGCGACAAAAATGTTTTTGAATTTTACGCTTTTTTCAAAAGCTTACATTTTTATATTTAAACTTACTGCGTTAATTTCAAAACCTACACGATATTTCAATCCAGTTTACCGCAAGTTAAAAATAGTTAACCGCTTACAAATTCATAAAACTTTTATCTAAGTTTCAAAACTTTAACTAACTTTCTAATTCTTAAAAGCTTTTTATGTTAATGTATTTTTAGCCCGACTTACAGACATTTAAACAAATGCATGTGCGCTTTTTTACACATTTTTTTTAATTTCAGAACTTCTGAAAGTTTATACGTTTCATAAATTCTGAATAGGATTTTAATATTAAATTTTAACTTTAAGTCAGAGTAAAAAGGACTTGCTTTGTTGCTTCATTTAGAGAGGAATTTGATTATGCGAATGGTACAATTTTTAAATTTGGTATATTTCCAGTAGAACAAGCTTACTAAATCATTATGTGGCCGCCACGCTAGTGGGTGGTTTCCCGTTACAGTATGGCGAACAAACTGTCCTCAAATATTTTCGTCTCCGATAGAGCTATGATAAAAAATAAATTAACTTGTCCTACTAAAACATTGTGTGCAATAATGAAATTATTCAAATTGGATTAATTGAAAGGTTTATGAAGATTTCAAGCTTTTAGAATTTAGAAATTTATGGTTTCGATTTAAGAGAGCTTAACTATAATGGAAATCTTGCATGCTTATAAAAATTGTAGTTTTATTTGAATTCGAAATGTCTACTAACTTAAACGTCTTGGAACAAAAAATTGGTTTTATATATTTCTGTTGCAGTTACAAGGTAGTACCTACCTGTACGCCACAGATTGTAAATATCAACAATATTGCATTCAATGTATCAGCATAATAAAAACAATAAAAACAAACTTTAACTTTTATTGGTTTTTTCTACACAAGATTTCCAACAAACTTCAAATCCATCTAATAAATTCACATGAGCACGGATCGTATATTTTACAGAGTTGGGCATAGATGGGGGTGAAATAAGGGAACTACCGGAACAACCGAGCTTCAGGGTTAAACACCCGGAACAATCTCTTTTAGTTTTGCGGTTTTCTGCAGGATAAACGTGGGTCACTCGCATTTATAGTTTACACTTTAAATAGAAATCGTTTATAAAGCTGCCGTTTTATCCATTTGTCTTACCACGTCAAACTTTTGGTTTTAAACTTCTGGTATGTGTTTTAGTTGAACTCTGAACCAAATCGATATCAAAGGTATTTCAAATACCAACTTTTAAAATAAATGCATCATTGATCTACTAAGCCACTTTAAAAGATTTACGTGCTATTCGTGGAGCTTTGAGCTCGTTCACATACTGTTTATGTTAATGGTTACAAAAAGCTTGTAGGAACAAGACACGAGCATTACGTTAACATATGGCACTGACACGTAGCGGTAAACTGTACAATTTATAGGTCCCAGTTTAAGGTTATGTTGAAAAAGTTAGCTTCTTTGATTTGCATATATAGTACCGTAGTTTATAGAGGATCCGCGCCTCGGGGCGGCCACTGTTTGAAATATGTCATACTCTGATTGCTCCCGGTTTCGCTAAACAGTCACTACTCAAACAAAACCGACGCTTTACTTTTAAACCTAACCTCTTTATCACAAATTTTGTGCCAAATCTTCCTATCCAATTATCTACATAATAATTACTCACAGTTAGTATGTATATATGTACCTATCTCCAAATAAAATTGTTACATTCGCTCGATACCGAATGTCAAGGCTTAGGTACTACACCACTGCATGTATACAATAAATTTGTAAATTTATAATTATGAGATACATAAATTATATGTTATATATCTACTGGGATTAGAACCATAAATCTTTTGCAATTGATATTATATATAGAGGGTTTACGTTGTTACTTAAAGTTTTGCAATAAGACTCAACTGTAAACTCCATATCGTCTATTAAATAAAATTATTAGTACCATATATATAAATTTATTATATTTTATATCCTACTAAATAATAAAAAAATTATGAAACGTGGTATTTACCTTCAATTTTTAAAGCTACGTTGAAATTGTAATATTATATTTACATAAGTTACGTATTGTGTATGCATGCATCCACTATACTTCCTATAAAATAGAGTTTCCAATATTTCATTTCAAATATGGAATTCTATTTCTAGAAATAAAAATAACCTAAGGTGAGTTTATTTCCTAAAGATAGAGTGTAAATCATTGCAAAATGTGGTAAGCAAACATGGACTAGACGTACGAAAATGTTTTTCGGACAAATGCTAATAAATCAACTGAAATAAGGTAAAATAAATTAAAAACAGTTTAGAACGCCGGCACTGGTGTGCACTGCACTGCAACCGTTTTTACAAATATTTAAAAAAGAACCCCGATGCCTTGGTACCGCAACCCACACAGTTAATGGTTTTTACCACGATATGCTCACAAATTACCAAAATAGCGCGCGCTCTTTTTTAATTGGGTTTTATTCTTTAAAGCTACGTTTAAGCATATTTTAGCTACGGTACGTCAGGTGCAACCTCATGAAACTAATACAGTCCTTCTATTTCGAAACGTCTTATTTAATATAATTAAAATAATTTGTTATCTAATACAATAAGCAACGACGTCAAATTTGAATTTTATAATTCAAATTTAACGTTTCAAAATATGACCGATTAATAAGTTGAATTAAGGTATACTCAGTCAAATTTATCTATTTTGAACTAAATACCGAATGTTACCAACATAATATTCGTCACAAAAAGCACAACTGAAAATTTCGGAATAAAATTAAAATATAACATCGTTGTTTAATTAGCCACTGTGAATCTGAGGAGATGAATATAAAACAAAAGTTAGCATTTATGCCAATATGAAACAGTCTCAGCTTTGCTACGACTTAATAATAATAATTTAATGATGAGTATACAAAAAATACATCGGATAACCTAATATACATATTATGTAAAATGTGCTAAAAAGGTAGAAGGCTCAGATTTATCGAGAATTACCTTGATCATCTGTTCCAGCGCTCACCCCTAAACACAATATGTACTACAGTCAGCCATCAGAGTGCGCTGCATCTCTCCACCCTCACCAAAGTCACATCAACATTTATTACTTTTGAAACTTAAATTTAAAATATTATAAGTTTCAATCTACTCTATAATTCAAGCTGCTAATCTACTGTCCAACTGTATTCGTGGGTAGGTTCAGCAGAAACTATAATCTCTTCTGGAAACGCAAAAAATTATTTACGTATTCTAGTACGTACTTCAAAAGAAAGTACTCTGTATGATAATATGAGAGTAATCTTCATCTTTTCAAATTAGGCAAAATCAACGGGCTTTGTTTTCCTTAATCCATTACAAATTTGTTAATAGCCCGTGGTGACATTTACAGACTAGGTAGCTGAAAGGGTTTAATTCTGGCCATTTGTAAATAATTCGTTTTATTTTCTTATGATAAAACTGAATCGATAAAATTTAATGCCGTTTACGGCGAAGCAATTAGCTTGTAAATTTGAGCTAACAAATTGATAAATTGATTTCTCATTTAATTTATTAAAATATAAAAACACTTAAAAGCAATATAATTTATGAAATTTTTTGTTACAGTTGGAACAGAAGTACGACATCCTGTCATCGTTTATGTCCATGGGGAATCCTTCGAATGGAATTCGGGAAATCCTTACGATGGGAGCGTTTTAGCTGCCTATGCTGATATTGTTGTTGTTACTTTAAATTACAGATTAGGAATATTAGGTTAGTAATTTCGATTTATTACCACTATTTATTAGACTTAAGGAAGTATATCATAATTTAGTATATTACATAATTAGTTTTATATTGAATAAAATTGAAAATTAAAAAAAAATTAATCAATTTAAGAGTCACATAAAAATTCGCAAAAATTTTGCATGGACTCGAGAAATTAAATTACTTTAATATTATCACTTAAAATGAACATTGAAAATTACTTATGCTAATGCAGAACAATTTGAAATTTCAACAAAAATTTAAGCGTTACGTTAGTAAAGCTAAAATTGTTTTTAAAGCGACTTTAAGTTTGTAATGGGTTTTAAATTATTTATGAATTTTTTCTTGCACCAATTTGAATGGCCTATAAATTTTCGGGTTTTCCGAATAAAATTGATACCTTTCATTTACAATAAAAATATTATTAGAGGACTGAATACTAATGCAATTTTTGCGACATGGCTAATGCTTTCCAGTTCGTCTTGATATATCTCGTATAATATTATGATCTTCTTAATGGAAGCCATACATTTCGTGCATTTAAATGTTGGAATAAAATAAACAATTTTATTAATGACTTTTTTCTTTATAGGTTTTTTAAATGCAAATCCTGCTCCACATTTAAAAGCGCGTGTGGCAAATTATGGTTTGATGGATCAAATAGCAGCACTTCATTGGATTCAACAAAATATAGCACTTTTTGGAGGCGATCCGACTAATGTGACTCTAGCCGGACACGGTTCCGGTGCAGCGTGTATAAACTTTTTAATGATTTCGCCCACGGTAGTTCCTGGGTTATTTCATCGTTCCATTTTATTCTCAGGGTCGGCGTTATCGTCCTGGGCTCTCGTCGAAGATCCGGTAAATTACGCCGTAAAATTAGCGAAAGAAGTTAATTGTACAATTCCGGAAGACGTGTCGAAAGATCACGAAGTAATTGTGGACTGTTTAAGAGAAACTCCTTTGGATGATCTTTTGTCAGCGGATGTACTGCCTCCTTCGTATTTAAGTGCATTTGGACCTAGTGTAGACGGTGTAGTTATCAAAACAGATTTTGCTAAAGAACTTTTAACTTATTTTAAACCCTCGGATTTACAGAGTTTTGTAGGGAGTGCGGTGAATGCGAATATGAAACGAAGCGAAGCTACTTTAACGCCGCGAGGTAGCAATCCGTACGACCTTCTTTTTGGGGTAGTTACGAGTGAAGCATTGTGGCGATTTTCTGCTGCGGACATACAAGCTGGGTTTGAAGGTGAAAGACGCGATAAAATTATAAGAACGTACATTCGTAACGCTTACACTTATCATCTTAGTGAAATATTTTTTACGGTAGTGAACGAATATACGGACTGGGAGAGAACAGTGCAGCATCCAATTAATACAAGAGATGCTGCAGTTGCGGCGCTCAGTGACGCTCAGTTTGTTGCGCCTCTTGTACAAACGGGGGATTTACTTAGTGCGAAACCGCAACAATCGTCACCCGAAAGTGCCCCGCCTAAAACTTTTTTTTACGTTTTTGACTATCAAACTAAGGATGGCGATTATCCTCAAGTAAGAAATTTATTGATTAAATTTTAAGCGATATATAAAATTTTTTGATTAAATTAAATGCACTTTTATAGGTCTTCGCTATATCACATTTTAAAGAGACTTGGAAACACGAACATAACAAAATTATTCAATTTTCTTTTAGTAGTCCTCATTTTTTAAAATTTGTTACTATGTACGTATCCCCAATATTCTTTGATAAAATTGTGAGTTTAGTAGCAGCATAGAATAAAAATTAAATATTCCTTTCAAAGTTTTCTGGAAGAAATTTTTTGCGCGTATAAATAATAAATTGTAGACAACTAAGAAATTTAAAATAAATTGTACAATTGATTTTACAATCTGTAATTCTATAGGTTTAATATTTTATGTAACTTTCAGATTTAACAAAATCGGTTCAATGGGCCACTGAACTCGTAAAAATGTCAGTTCTTCCGAGAATTATACGCTTCAGTGCATAATCAAAGGAAATTGTATTTTGGATCAAAAAATATTTTATCTGCTTTCATTCTTTATATTAAAGTATCGATTTACGACAGATATATCCTGCAAGCAAAGATTAAGAATATCGAGCTTGTGTAACGTGACACATGTAAATTTGAAACCAAATTTTCAGCTCCTTTAGCATCTTTCTTTTAGGTGATAAATAAATTCCAGGATTAAACAATACTTTTTGGTTTATCTGTCAATTCCCATTTTAACGATTTATTTTCACTCAAACAGCATCGCGTTTGAAAATTTCTCTATTACTCTCAGAATCACACGATCTGCTTAAAGAGCTTTTATCTTCCAAACATGTTCACGCTCACAAGCATCCACTGCGAATTCTGTATTACTCAAAAGCTACCTTAGAAAACGTATCCAATTTGCCAACCCATTTTCATTAAATATCTGAAAAGGTGTTGCAGCCATGCATAGTTGATTCAATTTTATTACCTACATGCACGCCGAAATTAAAGAAAATCGATCAGCTTCTGTCAGCCATTGAGGCAGTGAAAATGCATCTACTTAGTTTACATCGTGTAAAAGCTCCTTTATTAATTTTTTAACGCTCACCTGATGTATACATCAAGTTTCAGTATTTATAAATTATTACTCGTACTTTCATCAAAATGGTTTCAGAAGCTTTAAAGTATATTATTTTTAAATAATAAATATTAAATAATTCTTTTAAAGGTTCAATTCTGAAGACAAATTTAACTTTACTTCAAAACCAAGTTATCTTTCTACAGTTCTTGTTTTAAGACCCTCGTTTGTTCTTGACATGTATCACTTTCTTATTTAAATATTAAATTCTCAAATATGCTATTAACATCAACTTTTTTAAGTGGGATTTGATATTTTTTCTTTTAAAAAGGATACTCTTGAGAGTTGACTCACGACATGAGAGTACGCTCTTGACGTTGACTTCAGAATTAAAGGGTGCCATTTTATCGGGGTCACCAAAATGATATGTATACCAAACAATGTGTTCCTCTACGCTCTACGGAATTCATATTGTGTGAATATGATGTATTTGTTTGAGTTGGTAACACACTTAGGTTGTTTTTTATATATAAGTAAATATTACGATGTCGATGAACATCAGTAAAATTTAATTATTATAATGAAAAATATAACAAAGAACCGAAGGCTAACACGTCAAAAAAACATTCAAACATGCACTATTAATGTTAATGTTTCAGCCCCTATGAATGACCTTCAAATTACTTACCAGAACCATGTTAAATGTCCAGAACCTCGTGAAAGTTTAACCGTAAGCGATGAAGAATGTGATGAAAATCAAGCTGTTTATATAAAAACCCCGGTAGATATCTACAAATCACATCCGTTGATACGTAAACCAAACACCAGAAAAAGAAACCGGAAACCCAAAGCAAACACAAATAGCGCAAATATTCCCCCACAAATTGGCGAGGTCCATCAAATCCTTTGTCCTGAATATCAAGGAAACCTTATCGATTGTGAATTATTACCTGAAAAGGCAACTTTAATTTGGGCACCTAAACCAGACATCCCGGATATGAAATTTAATAGGTACTTAAAGTTAAGTAAGAAGAAATTTGGTATAAGTGAGGAAGCAGCATTAGGAATGCTTTTTTGGCACAAGTACAACTTCGACAAAGCGACCATGGACCTCTCGAATTTTGCACCTCCCCCTAACCTGAAATCCAAAGAACCGATTAGTGCAGAATTCTACACATAGGAAAATATTATTTTAACTAAATAAAATAAAAAAAAAAATTTTATCTTAAAAATAAATACTGAATTATGTATAAATACCTTGGTTGGGCTAAGTTATAGAAAACCATTATTATTTCCCAATATTTCTTGTTAAATTTGGTATTTTGAGAAATTTAGATATAAATGAAGACAGAAATAGAGCAAAAGCTCGTTAGTTGTAAAATCTATTTAGAATTTGTTTGATGACATCGTATAGTACGGGTATATTTTGCCATAAAAATAGATTTACACCAAAGAAATTACTTCAATTCACGTAATTTTATTTTATGTCACAATCATGGAATTGTAAGATTGTTTTGTGTTCGCGCGTAATATAGTTTTTCACTTTAATTTAATTTCAAATATTACATTTCTCACCTTTTATATCCCAATTGAATTTCACAATGTGTATGTTCATATTAAAGTTATATAACTTTTCCTATCAAGTTTATGTCGCATGCTTTTCAATTTTACTTTTCTAAACTTGTAAACTTAAATAAGCTGTTGATTCTTTCAATAACAAATTCAACGTTAATTTAAATTGAACGAATTAAGTTAGGTAAAAAATATAGAAAAAGAGTAATTTTTCCTTAGAAGTTTTCATCTATTTTAAGTGTCTAACGAAGAGTGCTAGTGATCAAATTAGCCCAAGCCAAGATGACTACACGAGGAAAGTGTAATTAATGGGAGGTTTTTTGTTGGCTTTCCCCATAGCCGATAGATCATAATATTGGAAGTTAACTCACAGCAGTGCAACCGGCGCGATCGGGCATACAATCACGGTTTTCCGCTCCATAGCCTTCCGATATGTGCTTTGCGCCACACTGCTGGTGATAAGGTGTAGAGAAGGCTTATTTTCATTCAATTTTTGTATGTAGAACTTATTGGCTTCTCTTAATTTTTACCCACAATCTTCTAGTACTGTTTCTATGTTGTGATCCACCTTTTTAACTCTGAACTGTCAATAATAATTTAAATTTACACTTGCCTTATTTTTGCTTTCCTCTGACATCAATATTTTCCACAATTTCCACATATCATTCTCCAATCTTCAACACACTATTCATTCAATTGATCTTTCTTCCTTCGATACCCTCCTACTTAAAAAACTTTAATTTGCATTATCTTCGTTAACGAAAGTCGACATGCTAAATTATTGAGGACTCGAGAACAAATTAATATGGAAATGAGGTCAGCTTCGAGTATGAGAAATATCTCAAGCGATTAAATAACGTAATTACAAAATTAAAGCCGATTATAATATAATCTAACTTAAGAATTAATTTAAAGTAACGTTCAAAGGCGGCTAGGAAGTAGGGGTGTAAATGGGTAATGATCCCCCCCCCCCATAAATTTTCCAAAAAATGAGGAAACCCTGATTAAATGCACTAAAATTGTTAAAAACAACATTTCTTACTTACCTTATTGTATACAAATATTATTCCCCCCTCTTGGCTGCTACCACTTGGTAAAATTTTCCTGAAATTTTAAAATGTATCCTAAATTCTTAAATTCATCCTAAAATTCGTGCAAAAATTTCTAAAACTATTCAATCTCCTCCAGAGGTTCTTAAATGAAATTTTAGATTACATTTAAATTGGCAGAATAATAAAAACGATATAACTTTCCTAAATTACGTATATTATGTAACTTTCAAAATAAAAATGTATTATAAACTATAAACTTCCCAATTTAACTTTTTATATTTAAAAAATTCAAACACATTTTAAAAAAATAAAATAAGAGAAAAACACATTTATTACGCGTCTAAAATATTCGACATTCCTACTTAAAAAATTCAAAAACACGATTATAAAAGGTTTTTAATATTTGGTGGGATGATTGCCTTTCGCTTTTGTAATTGCCCTTAAACGCGTCTAGGCATCGAGTCCACTAAATTTTGGGTCACTGATGGTGGGATTTTATCCAATTCTATTTTAACAGCAGTTTTTAAATCACTTTTATTTGTGATTATTCTAATCCTAATTTTTTTGTCAATGTAATCCCATAAATAATGTTCAATGGGATTAATGTTTGGGTTTTCAAATTAATATTTTGGTGTGTTAAAAAGGATTCACATCCTGGTATTTCAAGCTTTACATTTGGGATCATTACCTTGCATGAATATGTAATTACTTCGCAGTCACAGTTTTTGAGCGCCAGCTGGTAAATTATGGTGTAAAATGTCGATGTACATTTTATGGTTCATCGTACCATCTATAAAATGAAGATTTTCCACCCAAGATGCACTCATACAAGCTCATAAAAACGCTGATATTTGTCGCGAAAACCGTTAAATTTTCGCTCCATCCGCCGCTTGTCACGTCTGTAGGTGGAAGGTACAAGACAGCTAGCTCATAGGAATTACCCAGTGTCGGAGCTTGCTGGGTCGCTCGAAAGCGTTCGTGGGTTCGTTTAAAAATAATTGATCTTCTTTGCTAAAATAACTGTACCCAGGGCGCCAGGCAAATAATAAAGGATTTCAGATGCAAATTTGCCCTTTAATCATTACCGAAATGAAAATAATAAATGAACAAAAAAATATCTGAGCACACGCAGATGTGAAATAGACTCTACTATGGCTCATGGTAGGTAAGCGGAATGCTTCTCATGCAAAAGAACAAATTCCAAAACTTAGTTAAACAAATTAACTAACAAAAAAACTCACCACCAAGGCTAAAGCAGAGCCATTGGCCGTTGTAATAGATGGAATAACTAGTACCCAGATGTTGCGGTACTTAGTTATGAAAAAATAAAATGATAAAATGGTTTGTGATGTTATGAAACCAGTTAGTGAACGAACCTTAGCAGATTCTCCTGATTCATGATGTTATCGAACCAGTAAGCAGACAAACATTACCCAACCAACCTCCCATAAGATCCACGGCAAGCTAAAACGTATTTTAGCTTGTGGAAAAACCACATAAAAATCAAAATTTAACAACACATCAAAATCAATTAAAACAAACATAAATTTGGCAATCAGATGGTCGTTGCCTTAACGTGGTGGAAATTTGCGATGTTTGCAAATAACCAAAACCAGTACAGGAGCCTGGATACCATCGCCGAAAACTACTCCCTAAAATCGATCAGCCGAACGTTCCAGTGGTCATCCAGATCCCGCCAAGCGGAACCACTAGCGAACTTCGGGGTCGAACAAGCGGGAGCGCCGACGATAAAAATCAAACACCCTGTACGTTGGTCTACATCGCTGATTACTTTCAAAAGACCTCATTATTAGACCTCTAATAATAAAAATTATTAGAAGTGACAGAACGCGTCAGTAGTAGCTCCCAGAACTTTGCTAATTTAAAGGTTTATAATGCAAGAAAAACATTCTAAAAACATCTAGAAGTACTATTTGGAAGGCGGGGAAGACGATTGAATGAGATTAAAAGTGGAATTTGGAATGAGATTAAAAGTAGAATTTGGAGATGTGTTGAAAAATTGACTTTGACACTTGGAAATTTTAATTTGGATTTTTGGATTTTTGGATTGTTTTGGCCTAATTATGATAGGCAATGGTTGAAAATCAACTGAAAATGTTGAACTTTTGCCTTTTAAGCAATATTTATTACTTGTTTGTATATATATGTATTGCTTAATAAACATTATCTCTCTCTCTCTCTCTCATAAATAAAAATAAACACATAAAAAAATGTCGAATGTAAAATTTCAAATTCAAGATTTGAATGTACGTCGACCAGTTTGAATTTCCTATGCCAACGCATTCAACCAACGTTGCTCGATACTATTCATCGAAAATAATGCTATGTTCAAACTCAAACAAATAATTATTAATTTAAAATCCAAATTTGATTAATAATTTTAAAATACAAAGGTTTGAACATATCGCATTTATAATCGACGCCTGTGAACGCAAAAGATTAATCGGCCTTTAATCACGTCGAACAAAAGTGCAAGCCTGCAAACTAACGATAACTTCGGCCAAAAAAAAAACGTTCGTAGCGAAAGTGCGAGGCAAAGTAAACCAAGATGTTAAACAAATAAAAAAATAATAAGACATAAGCCACAAAACGCAAAACACAAAACACAAGCAAAAATGATACGAAAATACCTGGAGTCGTCTGGTTAGGTCGTTAAAGTAAAAATGCGGCCAGAATTTTCCCAATATGGTGGAATGATAGCGATCCCTCATATGGACATCAGCTTCCAAAAAAAAATCGGTCCGGAAGCGTCAAAAAATTCGGCTAGCGCTAAAAGAAAATGCACTAGTGCTTCCGCACTTAAAATCAAATTTTACCACTTCAAAATTGTTCGTAAAATTGCAAAAACACACAGAGCGAAAGTTCACACGTCTGCCTTGTCCTACAAAATTTTATCGACCTCTTCTTTTTGTAAACTGCTTTACCGACCTTTTTGATATAATTTAGAAAAATTCCGACCGTCATTTTGGTCACCTAACCCACAGGCGTAGAAATACACAAATCCTTAATTAAATTCGGTCGACTTTAAGGTGTTAAAGATAAATCGACCTACGCTGGTATCAAAAATAAGGATTAAAAAATAAACTGCCTCCCTGAGCGAAACATAGTAACAGTTTACTGTTACATCCTCCACCGTGTTTGACAGTGGGACTTAATTATGTAGGTTTGCTTTATTTAGCTCTGTATTTTTTCTTCTCCATACTAATTGCTGGCCATCCGAGCTAAAAATATTAAATTTTGACTCGTCGTAAATATCACTCAATTCCAAAGTTCTCCTGGCGCATATTTATACTGTTTTTCAAATTTCAATCTTTTTATTCTATTAAATGAAATATATTTTACGGGCAATCCTTCCATGTAATCCTGCTTTCCGTAAAATTCTACGTACGGTACTAGCTGATACATTTGTCTGTAATGTATTTTGCAGTCCAGCTGCCACTTTCACGGCACTTAATTTAGGGTTTTTAAAATTTTTAATAATCGAATGTTTATCACGCACTTTTATTTACGCACCTTATTTTTAAATATTTTTGTGAGAAAGTATGTACCTATCGATAATTGTCTGTACTGTTGTACATGGTCTATTAACTACTTCTGAAATTTCTCTTGTTGATTTTTAATTCATTATTCGCTCCTATTCAGTGATTATTATTATGGTGTCGAATAATTTAGACGCGAATGTAACGAGATACTGAGACAGATGAATGTAAGTTAACAAATTCGTAGTTTCTTGGGTGTTATGGGACATTCTATAAAAAATTCTGAAGAAGAAATCATCTGTACGTCTTCAATTGTATTCAAATTGTCAATGCCAATCGGTTTGATGTTCTTCGATTCATCATTGTCATTTCTGTGAAAAATGACTCTACTTATACTGCTTGGTTGTAGTCGAGGAAGTCTTTATCAATATCGATATTTGGAAATGGTGATCTTCGACACAGCTTCCACAAACTACTGAGCAATGCACTCCAGTTTTTCTACAACTGCAAACTCTTTGAAATCATTTGTAATTTACAAGATATTTGAAGTAGAAGCTCATGTGGAGCGTAATTTAGTTCAAATTTTATTTGGCCATTACTTGACAAAGTACGAGTGTAACGAAAAATTTCTATATCTAACCATTTTTGTAAACAATTTAATTCTGTTCAATTTTGTATAAAACTATTTCGGCCGCAAAGTTGAAAAAAAGTCGAGAAATACCCGAAAAACTGATTTTTGACCTCTTCCCCACCTCATAGAAAGTGACGTTGATGTCGTTGGTTACTCCCCAACTTAAGAATTTCTTAATGACAAAAACTCCAGTTGAAATATTTTCCGCTTCAAAGTACTTGATAACTGATTTTATAAATCTTTTGCATTGTTTTGAGTTAACATTTATTTACTATATTATAATTCTCTAATTAAATAATTGTATACCATGAAGATAGCTTTTTTTTTTTTTATTACTTACCTTCTTCCTTACCTGTCCTCCCGGGTGTCCGCCGTCAGGCATTGCTTCCGGGATGATGTGTCCTAGAATCGGACCACGTTCTTCTCCTTTGATATCCTAGTTTGTCGGCCGGGTAGGGGGCAATGCGATGGAACTCGCGTGTGGCGTGTGCTCTTCCGCACGCCTCTCTTCTACCTGTCCGGGTTTCGCGTCGAATCGTTAGTCCTTCATTTGTGTGTCGTCCTCCGTTTGTGTGTCCTCCGTTAGAGTAGCGGCGGCGGCTGCCTGTTGCTCGGCTCTCCCGGCTGCCTCCTTACATCTTAATATGGTGGTGACGAGGGTAGTTATCAGCTGCCACTGTGTCTCGTCGACAAGCATTGCTTCGATTAGGTCCTCGGGAGTCATCGTGTACCCCAGTGCTAGGGAGACCATTGTCCTCTCGCGTTCCCATCTCCAACAGTGGAAAAGGGAGTGTTCCGCGGTGTCGATTTCCTCGCAATACCTGCAACGGGGGCTTGCCAACTTTCCGAATCTGTGTAGGTAGTGGGCAAAGCAGCCGTGCCCTGACAGCATTTGTGTGAGGTGGAAGCTTACTTGTCCGTGCCGTCTTTCGATCCATCTTTTATGAAATGAAGATGAAAATGAAGATAGCTTATTGTCATTAAAACGCACTGAAAAATTAAAAAATACGAGAAGAGTTAAAGTACATTAATTTATTAAATTTTTTATTATAATTTAATTACTTATTGGTGACCTTCCTTATTGAATTACACTTGAATTGGAAATATTATAGCAACCCTGCTACCTATAATAAAGTCGAGGAAATTATATTGTTTTTTATTTTTATATTGCGATAGTTTTTTGTAAATTCATTTTGTATTAAATATTTTGGTGGGGAGACCAGTCTGTTATGGCACCCTGGGTATGATGACACCCTACCAATAACTATTGAATGCAACCATAATACAATCTGCCAACTTCACAGTGTACTGCATAAATACGTCAAAGGTCACTGTACGCGACGACAACGTCTAAGTAAGCAGGGTTCTCGAAATAAAAAAGTTTAAAAAAATTTGTGGGTGCTGATTTATCATTGATAGGTACGCAATAACGTTGTAATAATTTTATTTGTCGAGGAATTTTATTGTATTAATTTATATGTTAAGAAGCATGCATTGTGCATGTGCCATTAAAGTTAGAAACAAGTAAGGTAAGAATGTGGTAGTGTAAAATAAGTTTGTTTGCTTCGTTGCGTATTAGGCAATGATGGCACCTTAAACGTCCGGTTTGTTGGCATAGGGTGCCATCATATCAGATGGGTTGGAAACGTGCTGCAAAAACTTATAATATAAAAATAATATAATGTGTAACAAAAAATATAATGTGTGAATTGTGTATAAATGTTTTTTTTTACTACTAAATATAGTTTTTGAGTTCCTTTACATTTTTGTTTTTAAAAAACAATGGATGCCATCATGCCCGACTATTCGGGTTTGATGGCATACTTTGTGCTTTTTTTAAATTTATATGTCAAATTCTTAGTTTTGCTTTATTTGTCAAAACGTGTTGTTATCTCAAAGAGTACAGTGTTACTAATTTTTTCATGATAAAAAGAGTCTTTTATCTATTTTATTAAGGATATTAGAGACAATTTTTGTTAGGGGTGCCAACACAGACTGGTCTCCCCTACGCGTATGTTTTGGCGAAAAGTTGTAAAACTAATGACATTATAATCACTTAGCTTAAAAGCACAGAACAAGCAGCAAGTCGTCCATATGCGTGATAAAAATTTAAATTTATAGACTTATACCGTTGATTGACTTATACCTTAAAATAAAAAGAACTATAAAAATAAAGAGAATGTGGAATTTAATTAAAGAAGAAAATTAAAGAAGTTAAGCGTTAAATATTTAATTAAAAACAAGTTTAGAAATTTTGAAGATTCAGATTAAAATTATAAAATTTTACAATGAAAGTTGAATTGAAAAGATAGTCGATTTCAAGAAAGTCCTTTTTCAGCAATAATCGCGAACGCAGGTGTGCTTAAGAAAGAAATAAATACAATTTGGAAGACTTATTAAGAAATACAAATTGAATAAATTCAAGCATGGTATTTTTTTAGCAAACGCCTGCACCCCCAATTAGTGTAGAGATATCATATATTTAATCGGCGTAAGAATTTGGTAAATACCTTTTAAACTCATGACAATGACCCTCTCCCTCATTCTTCTTAAATGTTTATAAATAGTTCTACCCTCTCAAAATGCGGTAAATAAAGGTAACAAAAATAATATTAGGTAAAAATAAAAAACGTTTTGAGAAACTACTACTGCTTGACTATTTTCTATTTTTAAATTAAATTTCCAATATTATTACGTTATTGCGTAACATAATAATTATTAACATAAACTTTTGACAACTCTTAAAAATCCCAAATAATATTTTATAAAATTTCCTAAATTCCTAACTGAAATCTTTTAAAAGTTTGTTGTAGGAGAACTGGTCGTGAAAATGTTTAGCATGTAGTGTAAAAATTGTAGATTTTAACGAAAATTTAACGTCAGAGAATGAAAAAAAATACATGCACAGAAAATCCATTTAAAAAAATTCTTGTTTAGCACTTCGTGGTGGGATAGAAATCGAGGTATTTCAATTTTTATTTCTTTCTCAAATATTTCGGGTCTATTATGTCACTACAAGGTATATAAGAGTGATTTAAGTATTTTATATAGTATTATTGTTTGATGTATTCTTGTCACTTACTTTTAAAATGTAAGTCATTTAGCACTGATGTGCATTAAAAATAATTTTTTATTTATTAATAATTTATTATAAAATTTGAAGTTAATCCTTTATACACTGGGGAGAGAGCGGAGGGTGCTCAAACCTCTACAAAAAATTACATAGTGGAAATTCTTTCAATTCAATGCAACCTTAATATTTCTTTAAGGGTTTTTAAATTCTTGAGAGGGAAATTCAATTCTTCATGGGACCGCATTTTAAAAAATGCACGATATTTGCAGAAAATTGCAAAATTTACACAATATTTGCGAACATCCTCAAAATTTGCATCTTGTACAAATTGGTGTACAAGAGCTTTATACCCAGTTTAAGAGTGTAGTAGATCCTTTGAATCAGATACTGTCCTTGAGCTAAGGGAGAAAAATCCTTCCTTCTCAGTCCTTTTACCCTAATGAGGGTTTGGTGACCCATATCGTTCTATCTCTTTCTATGCATACGATGTGCGTTCAAATTGTTTTCACATACATAGACGACCTACTTCTTGTTTAACGTGGGCTCCGAACCACGGGAAGTGAATTTTCTTGGCATATTACCTCGGTGGTTTGCCATTGCCTGCCGAGGAGAGACGGTCAGAATAAAGTTCTTACCCTGCCCGGATTCGATCCGAGCGTTTCGCATTAGCAGTAGACGCACTTTTAACTACCAAGCTATGACCGCCTCTTAGAAAGATAAGGGAGAAAATAAAGATGCTTAATTTCTGGAAGGGACTGTATTTTATTATTGACTCCTGGAAAAAAATAGACGAAAGAATTAATAAAATTCCAAAATTTGGAACAAAAATATAACAAATAAAAAATGTTATTAAATTTAAGACAAATAATAAATTAAGGTTGATACAGTTCTTAGAGAACACTTCAATAACCAAAAAAGAACAATTGGGTTGACCTGAAGCAGCAAACCCAAAAATAGTACCGCTTTCCACGTAACTAACACTGCAATGTGCAAATCTACTTTGCCAATAGTATGAATGGAATAATAAAATCACAGGAACTTTCCAAAAGTCAATATGAAAATAAAATTATAAATGCAACTTACCTGACACAAATGTTAAACAAACAAGACCGATTCCATTTCATTGCAAGATAGGTTGGTTCATTAGTGGGTTACTCTATCACTAACTCAGCCACTCGAAACAAAATTTCTTCTGCTACACACTAAAGAACACGCTTATTTTAGCAAATTGTAATAATAAAAAATGTGAATGGGGCTCAAACTTTTGAAAAAATCGAATTTGAACTTAGCAAATTTAACGAGATTCAGTGGTAAAATTAACGAGATTCCCGCGCGTCGCTCATTCTATTGACAGTCCGTGCAGTTTCAATGACCCTAACACTTAGAGTATTTCGCACTGGCAGATGCAGCTCGTCTCTCGTACATGTAACATCGATTATTTTTTGATTTTACGCGATTTTTTGGGGGTGAAACGTAATAGTTTACTGCCCCATACCGCAACAATACCTTTTAATGCTATTTCGAGGTTCTCTCACATCCCGGTTTCATTTATCCCGGTTTTCTTGATGGGTGGCGCCTTCTCGTATGTTTAGCCTAGTAACCAGAGTCAAAACCACCCTAGAGGGGTGCAGAGCGGAGCGGCGCCCCGAAAGGGTAGGTTTTGACGATGGATTACCCTCCTTATCGAATGCACACCCCAAAATTCGAAGGAAAAAAAATTTAATTTTTTCACGTTTTCGGCAATACACGGGTTATTTATTCATTTTTTTGATTACATTTCTGTACCTCAGAAGCATAACACTGTAAGTGACAAATTTCCTAATTTGAGTTTTTTTACACTATCATGCAGTATTTTTTCAGCTCTTTCGAAGCATATTAATGTAACTGCAAGGAAATGTTTCTATCCCATAAAATCTCAAAAGTATAATAATGTATAAAGAACGATTATATAGTAGCATAATATTGTAATAGACAATACAATAAAATGCATTACCAAGTCTAGTATGTACTTTAAGGTATGTTCCACTTACGATATTATGCTTCGAAGTGTATTTGTAAGCGTATTTACATGACAGTGCGCAAGTATCATAAGCGCGGAACTTACAATAGTCTGCATTCAGATTTCCGATATGTGTTAGAGGAGACGGATCCTAATAATATTGTCCTAAAATTAATAATATTGCAATGGCAAATTTAAGAATACAAAAAATATTTGATTTGTTACCAACTCAATTTTCTAACGGTAAGTTACGTTCTGTATGTAAGTATTATTTTACTTACATAGGTACTACAAACATTATTCGGTCAATTAATTATTTGTGTTTCAATTGTTATTTTATTATTTAGACACAAATCAAACGCAAGAGAAACAAAGCATGAAATCTATTGAGGAGACCTGTGTGGAAAGTAATCAAGGATGTTTTTCAGAAGATAAATCGCCGAAAGAGGTTTCAATAGAAGAAACTATAATAATAATACCTATGTCACCCTTGACGAAAGAACAAGAACATTTTTTTAAGGAGAATGAAAATAATAGTGACTTCTTGAATTGCTACAAAGAATTGGAAGAAAACTTTGAAATATCAGATCAGGATCCTTTTTCGGCAGATAGCGATTCAAGCTGGGCCCCAACTTTAGTAGAACAACAAACTGTCTCTTTGTAAAAATAATTTCATCCAGAAGAAAAATAAAAGACGCAGAAAGAAGAAAACACCATTTAATCCTCAGACAGAAATACCTTCTGTTAATATTACGACATCAAATGAGAGTGAATCTGTGGGCGAAAACTCATTACAAGATTCTGTTTACCTACCTCAAAGTTCAGTTTCTCCCAATTCAAAATCAAATGAAGAAGAAACCTCTCAAAGCCAAACAAAAAAATCGCGAAAAAGAATGCAAAATAAGTTACAATGGAAAAGAAACGTCGCGCAATCAAAAAGATTCAAAGGAGAAGAATACCAAAGTGCAGTTTCAAAAACTGGAAAGACGATTAATAAAAAGAAATTAAAACCGCCTTGTTCGGATAGTTGCAAAATGAAATGTAGTACAAATATTACTGAAGCAAAAAGACAACTACAATGTAATGCCTTCTGGAAGACTATGGCTAGTTGGGAACAAAGACGCCAGTTTATTGCCTCTTCTATTACATTGACACCTGTAATGCGTCCTCGTATTCGAAACATGAACGAAAAACCTAGTCGACGTAAGAATACCCGTAATTATTATTTAAAATTAGATGATAATCGCATTAGAGTATGTCAAACTATTGAAACTGATTGCACACTTCGGATTAGTGACGCTAGATAGATAGAAGCATAATAATGTATGTGATACGACTTTTTTTGAAATTCTTAAAAATTACTCTTGAATTTCAAAATTGCCAAATAAATTATGTACCTGGTTATAAAGCAATAAATAAAGTACTAAAAATAATATAAAATATCTTTCATTAACTTCAGACTATACTTCTGTAACGCTGTGAAGTTATCACTACTCATTTTCCAAGACAAATTTGCTTCTCCTGTAAAATCATGATTTTCTACATACAGTGTTATGCTTCTGAGGTACAGATTTATTACTAATATCCACTAATCACACCCCCATCTATCCGAATTTCAAAGAAAAATTCAAATCGGAGCGAATAAATTTTACGCATTTTCAAGGGACCGTCTTTCAATTGTATAGCGTCTGACCGGGGTCTGCCGCATACTCGATGCTAATTTCTCGTACTTTTCAAAAGTCGATATTGGGGTTGTTTTTAACCCATTGACACTTTTTTTTGTTTTAATAAACAAATATAAGCATGTTCTTTGGTGTTTTTCTTTAGTTTTTTTCGAGTGGCTGAGTTAGTGAAATAGTCCCCAAAGAAACCAGAGCCACTTATATACATAATGTAGAAGTCGGTAATTTGTATTATTCAATTTACCAACACAAAATTTCGAAAATTGTCGATTCGTCCTGCAAATAAATATTAGATTAAAGTTAAAAAAATTGTACTAAAAGTTCCTAACGAACGAGTCCCGGTGGAGTAGTTTACACCACATTATAGGCTAATTATTTCTGCTTTCAAATAATGGTCTAAGGAAAATAAATTTACGGAAACCAGACCTCAATTATAATTCAAACTTTTTTGCAGTACGGTGGCTCATTTAATAAGGTTACTAGACGAAGGATCTAAGTGAATTACTTAATATTCTTTGATGATAAACGTATATTAAACACTAAACTGTTAATCAATTACATTTCCACGTATATAAACCAAATAAGAATTTGGAGCGATTATTAGTTGCTCCAGACCCGTTTCCCTCTTATTAATTTCGAATCACTTCGACATTTAACGTATCCCGACTTCATATACCTATAAGGATTTCTTAAAATATATGGTTCAATATGTTTTCCACCTCTGATTCACAAATTTTAGTACCTACCTACTGTTCCATTCGGTTATTTTGGAAGCTAAGCACAGTTTTATTCTATTGATCTATTTACTAAAGTTTAACGTGAAATCCACATCGGGCTTCAGTCTTGGAACTATCTTAAAAAACATGGTATAGTTCTTCATCTTGTTAACCGGCATTAAATCTGATTTATCTAAAAACGTTACGTAGTAATATGCAGGCTACTGTAATCAGGTGCCTACAAATCACATCGAAAACTCAGGTACAATTTCCATTCGTTATTTTCAAAGTTGACTTTTGCAATATCAAGGTAGTTAATTGGATCGATATACAAACTAAAACTTTTTGCTTTTTATCCTGATTCCGCGACAATCATTAAAATACAAAATCAAATCTAACTTTTTGTAAGATTCCAATTTCAATTACGATCACAAAGAAAAATATTTTTAATTACACGCACTTCACGAACAGTTGCTGCCTTAAAAAATTTAATTATATCTTTAACATTTTTTATACTTAAATGTTGCTGAAACGATAAAGAACAATACAAATTTAATTTTGATTACATAAACAAAGCTGGCTTTGTGTGGTTAGTTGTATAAAAATTTTTTTATCGATTCACAAACCTGAAGGTAGCATTAAAAAGAAATACTTGGGTTTCATTTTCTCAAGTTTGAATTTAATTTTCGGATATTCAAAGTCGATACTTTCGTATGCCAAAAAATCAATTTACTCAATATTCTATACATCACATGTTTAAGCCACAAAGAAATGATCTTATTTGACAGGCGGATAAAATCTGTTGATCCGAAAAAATATATCCTTTTGTAAGCGTGCTTAGGTTTCCAACTGCGTCCGTTGTTTGTGAACACATCGCAAAGTGGCAACATCTGCAAACTTCGTGCCAGATGAGCTTATGAGACTTTGATGCACAGCTTTAAAGCGACATCTTGTACAGAGCTCAATTAAAAAGTTTGTGGGTTTCTTCTGATTTAGGCGATAACTTTTTAATGTGTCACCGTTTAAGCAGTTATTTTCGTTCTAACTTTGTTATTTTTACGATTTGTCAAAGTTTGATAGCAATTTTTCTTAATTTTTTTTTATTATCTAATATTAGATAACATATTATGTAATCAAGCTAAAATACCTTGGTATTTCACGTCTTCGTGATTTACATCGAGATCTAAGTAGTTTTATGTACAACTTATTACCATAATGTAGCTGCCTAGTGTCTATCAACCTTTACACTACATAAATATCACTCAAAAACAAATTTATTTAAAAACATGGCTATAGGACGAATCGCGAATAGCGAATGCTCGTAGTAAATTGTATTTGAAGTACAGTTTTATTCCCTTACCAGATTTACTCTTATTTATACCAGAACTTATAAAACTCTCTTCCTTTATCGAAGATAGTTTGATATTTCCAATATTAATTTTATTACCTTAGTGCGTGACTCCCGAAAACTTTTTTTCAATTTTTCATTTTTGTATCCGAATCGGCTGTCCTTCGATTGAAGCTTCTTCAAACTTATTTCTTAGTGGTTACGAACCAAGGGATTAATAAATAATGGTTTATTATAATTTTTAATGTTCGAAATGAGGAAGTTTTTGGTTTTGGAAAGCTTTGCTAGCCGATATGTTAAAAGGCGTTAAAGTGAAATGCAAAACTAAATCAACTTTGCAATTAAGTACTACATGCCACACATAAAATTCATTTACACTTGTTTATTTGTTAATTTAGGTTTACAGTAAACGCGGTTTATTTCAAATCAAGTAAAATTAATTATTACAAAACGCAAGTGAGCAGTTCCTCATTAATAACTTCAGAATGGCCCACAAAGTTCGTTGTTTTATTAGAAACTTTGAGAAGTCTGCGGTCTGACTGGAAATAGCGGATTTTAACAGAAGTTTCGTTGATTGAAATGAAATGCAATTGGAATTTAAGCAATGCAGGTTGTGGAGAGGAGACTTGCAAAATTTATTTAAAACAATAATTGTGTTACAATTAAAATGGCAGCTTAATTAAAAATTGAAAGGTGTCGATGTTTATTGTCAGATTGCAACTATAAACTTAAAGAATATTTCAAGGTGTAACGTTGCAATTTGATTTTTAAAATTAATTGATAGCATCTGGTACGAGGATATTTTTACTTACATTTTTGGGAAATTTTGTTAATTTGCGAGTAATTTTCACGAATTTGTGATGTATAAATTTGGAGTAGTATTTTTAAAATTCAGTTTTTTTGGGGGTCGCCACAGGTATTGTAGATTTTCTGGATTTACAGAATTGAATTTCTTTTTATTGAAAGATTTTTACGTTTAATTGGTAAGTGAAAATTTTCGCATAAAAATTACTTCACAAATTCTAATTATCCTAGGACCCTCAATAACATCCGGAGATTTTTATTTGAATATGATATGGCTCACCGACGTCAGTTCGGAACAAGTTTTATTACAGTTTCCTTCAAGTTTGTTGCCTTTTCGACCCTTCTTTTGACCCCTGCTACCTTTTTATATCGACCATATACCAGATGACATCTGAAAGATAAGAGATCTGTTTGTGCTGGTTGCACTCTTATTTTGGCATGGGGAAACTACCAAAACGCTAGGGGCCTTATCAAGGACATCACAACATGACTTAAATATCCATGTAATAAATACTGGTCAGTTAAACAAAAACCAGAGTAACCGTTTGTTGGATCTTCCATTCAAATTTTTCAATTACCAATTGACATGTTAAGTTAAGCAAACCCTTTCCAAGTGCTGTTATTAGAAAATAATAGTCACAGTCTTTTATATCTTCACATCGTATAATCCTTGCACCTCCTTCCTGTTTTGCACAATCACTCTTGAATGTTCTCCGAGCCTAAGTAAGGGCGCTCCATGTGCAATATGAGATTTTAGTGAGGCATTATCATAAATTGCCTATCGTAAATAAATGTCTCAATTGTTTATCGTAAATTGTCACTCAAAATTTAAGTTCAGAAAAAAATTACTGGAACAGCAGCTGCAGATATCGTAAAAAAATTCACGTTAATAAAGCATTGTCGATCTATTTTTCATATATTGTCGTAAGAAACTTTAGAATAACGATGTAGAGCATAAGGATAAGTGCGTGCTCTTTTGTTATTTATTTTATTTAAAAAATATACAAAAGGTTTATCTGAATAAATTTAGAAAATCGATGAGAATTTTTTATGTTTAATAAGTGGTATAACAACATTTTTTCTATGTATTTCATATTTGTTATTTTCATAATGACGTGAAACGAAGTTAATAAAATGGATAATATAGGGACAGTGGGCCATAATAATTAATATGGTAATAATAAAGGAACGGAGTACATACTGAAAAAATCGAATATTTTAATAAATTTCTATTTTCCTTCTGAAATTGTTGTTATAACAAACTGGGTATATGTACGTAGAGGTACAATATAGAGGCAGGATATACTACTATAAATGAAAAATATTATTATACGAGTATTATATGAGGAGGTCGGTACTTATTGTAATTTTGTTCGTTGATTATATTAGACAGAGTATCACGCAACATTAGATTTATACAGGTATACCTGATTTTATTACCTTTTATTCGATATCACGAAGAATTTTCATCCAAAATTGAACTCAAAAGTATCACACTTTCTGAATAATTTCGTAAGCTTAAAACTTGACGCAAACCGCATCTCAATATTTTTTATAGTTTGTTAGACATTAACGTATGAAGGTTTTTAAATGACACCCAGTATAAGTTCGTTAACAGTATAAATGCATCGATTCTCACAACATACATACATTACAGTACACTTTTTCATATTTTTCGTAAATTGAAAGCTTTAATGCAACTCGCGAGCTTTACTTACAATCAATTTAATACATTTTAAAGTAAATTTTGCAATTCCATGAAAACCAAGATTGATTTTCAGTAAGTTTGGAAGTGCAACGTTTTAACTTTAACATTCAATTGCTACATATGCAAAATAAAATTGAGTTTAATAAATTAGATTGATTTGAAATACCAATGTTGCACCGAAGTAGTTTGCATTTAAATGAAGCCATATTACAAACGCGGAGTTTTAAAACGAATAAGTGTCTGAAACCTAATGGAATTTAAATTAAATTTCCATTTTGTTGCATTTATTACAAATTACTCTTAAAACTACAAAAGCATTTTATTATTAAAATATCATTATTGTTACCATTTAAAAACTTAAAAAGTTGAAATTTTAAAATCACATTGTCCTTTGTTTTTCTTTATTAATTTTTTAATATTATTTAATAATACAGTAAGCTAATCATGTAAATTTATTTGAGGCAAAAACTCGAAATATTACTATCTTGCTGTGACCAACAACCTCAACGAACTTATCCATAACGATATTCGCTATGTCATGTTGATACGAAATATGTAAAATTTTCATATTCGTTCGTAATGGCAATTTCTATGTCGATAGAAATTTATGCAGATGTTATTACAATTTTGTAGTAGTGATACATATCACAATAAATTTCGATAATTTTTTTATTTTGGCGTACTGCGCTACATTACTATTTTTGATGTTTTGATTGAAATATTTTGAACAACTTTATTTTTATTATTGTTTTCATTATTTCTTCCATGGAAACATAAGTTTGACATTTTAATTTATATCTTTAATTTTCATTTCATTTTGTCGTGTTTATGTGTGATTGTATTTTGCATAGTTTTATTATTTACTGTACTGGTTTAGACGTAATATCCGTATGGAATGGTTATTGTAAAATGCGTTCTGCTGAGAACTTCTTGCAACGTTTGAATGGCTCCATTTTGGGCTAGAGGACGCTATTGTTGGTCACTCCAAATAAATTGAAAATTTCCTATTGCAAAGAGGGAGGTTTATATAGTATACTGACATAATTTTCACAAGCGAAGATATTATCAAAATTTTGAGTAAATAGATTTTGAAGTTAGCTAATTTTCATGTAATTCAGTGGTGGATTAACGAGATTCAGGGCGCGTCGCTCATTCTGTGGTCAGTCCGTGCGCTATGAATGACTCTAACACTTAGAATATTTCGCACCGGCAGATGCAGCTCGGCTGTCGTACATGTAACATCGATTAGTTTTTGTTTTTAGGCGATTTTTTGGGGGTGAAACGTAATAGTTTACTGCCCCATACCGCAACTATACTTTTTAATGCTATTTCGAGGGTCTCTCACATCCCGGTTTCATTTATCCCGGTTTTCTTGATGCGTGGCGCTTCTCGTATGTTTAGCCTAGTAACCAGAGTCAAAACCGCCCTGGAGGGGTGCAACGCGGAGCGGAGCGGCGCCCCGTAAGGGTAGGTTTTGATGATGGATTACCCTCCTTATCGAATGCACACCCCAAAATTAGAAGGAAGAAAAATTTTAATTTTTTCACTTTTTCGGCAATACACGGCTTATTTTCCATTTTTTTTGATTATATTTATTACTAATATCCACTAATCACACCCCCATCTATCCGAATTTCAAAGAAAAATTCAAATCGGAGCGAAAAAATTTTACGCATTTTCAAGGGACCACGGGCGACTGATGGCACATCGACCGGGGTCTACCGCATACTCGATGCTACTTTCCCGTACTTTTCAAATTGATTTTTCTCAAAATTTTTATTATATTTTCGCTTGTAAAAATTATGTCATTATAATTACTATATAAACCTTCCTCTTTGCAATAGAAAATTTTCAATTTTTTTGGGGTGACCAATGATAGCGTCCTGGACCCTTCATTTGGAGTTGATCAAGTATGGACCGAGACCGCAATGCTAAATTTTTTCAAAAATATGCTATGATCCACCATATTAAATGCTTGGTACAAATTACAAAATACGAAATAGCATGTAAAGTATTTTTTTCTCAAGATTAACTGTTTTTCAGTAAATCTTTTGGTCCATAATTAAGTCTTTCAGCGTTATTTCAGTTTTTTTTTAAATTAAAATTACTTTGGATCTCTTCAGTACGTCTGAAAAAGTTCCTTTGATGTTTGTAAGTAAATTGATGATTTGGGAAATTAGAGTAGATATTTCTCTCTGTATTAAAATGTTGAGTGCCATGAACATCATTGGTGATGCTAAATAAAGATTCCCTTCTGTGCCATTGGCATCACCGGTAATACACAAGTATTCATAATTTATTATTCATGTAATTTATTATCAATAACATTACATAGCATACATGAAGGAACGTGTCAACAAAACTAGAAAAAAAAGCAAACATTCGCAGAAGAGGCGCGAAAATCCAACATCACAAATCACATAACCATATCCTTAAATTTGACTTTGAAATTTTTAACGATTCGGCACTGTTAACATCAGCCGACAATTTGTTATAAATTCGCACCCTATGCATTTTGAACTTATGTCTGTAATGCTTAGACGATGCTAGGCAAAAGCGCACCTCCATGTCTAGTAACACTACCAAGAACATCATGAAGTTATAGAAAATTCTCCACTATTTTGATGAATATCAGCAGTCGACTGAATATACAAACATAGGAAAGGATGTAACCTCAGTTCCCGAAAACTAGGTTCGTACGAATCCAGTCTATTCGCATCATTCTGCATACAAAACACTTGTTTTGCACGTGTTGACACAAGGACTTAATGACATATGGACATGCAACACCTCTCAAAGCTCTCATTTGAAAGCAGACAGCAGAAAGTATTCAGTTTACCCACGAAAGAAGACTAGTGCCCCCCAATCGAAGGGTATTCTCCAACTAGTTATCCAAAAACTAAACCGACTTAACTTAAGAAAAGCAGGGTACGGCGTGAAAAACCATGAAATTGTCTTTTTGGAATTCAGATGTATTAATCAGCTTGTCCGTAAATAAACTAACATTACCTACCTCAGTGAAAAATATCAAAAATTATTTTTAAAAAATCTAAGCACTCGGTGGTTGTTTTTAGGGAAGGATCAAAAATGCATTTTGTTTAAAATACTATAGCTGTGAAAATAGACTGATAATCCTGTATAGTGTTACCTTAAAAATCGCAAACAAGACATCTTATGAACAAAACTAAAAGGTTGACTAGCTCAAGCCGCGAAGGGGTGGGTGGATTGAACGAGCAAAAGGGCTTGTGACGAAACGTCGCGATTTGATGGTCTCTCATCAACGATTGGGTGGTCCACAATCGTGATTTTGGATGTTGTCGCTAACGGGGGGGGGGTAAATTTACACGCGGAGTATTTACATGGGCGCCACGTGAACAAAACCGAAGTTTATTCAAAGGGGGATGTAAAATCGCCCTTCCAAGCTGGTTCACGACAGCTTGCTGATTCATCGCGTTGACTCTCACACTGGTAAAATCTCTTTGGATAACCTTACCTTCACAGTCGATAGATTTTACCTTGGCAAAAATAGCTAAACAAAACATACATATGACGACAATAAAACACATAAATAAATAAACAATAAAATAGATATAATAAAAACGGAATAAACAAGGACATTTGACAAGTTACAACAATTGTACAATCAAATTTACAACCACAATTGTCGACTGACAAAATATTTACACATGACTTGATTAACACAAGAGTTAACGATAAAAAAAAATGAATGTTGAAAGTCAAACAGCTGTTCACCAAAATGGAACAGGTGAAATTATTGGTTTACTGAACCACAAATCTTAAATGCAAAAAATCCCCATACGTGGGGGTATGATCATGGCATGAAACACAAATTTCTAATCGTTACGTTACTTGCAATAAACAAACTTTAAATATCAACACTGTCAACATACGTGTGGTAACACCACATCCAACTAAATATTAACACCTAAATAAAAGAATACAAGAGAGCGAATTCGACTTTTCACGGTGGAGCGGAAGGTTCCTTGAAATTTGCAGTCAATGGGACCACCAGATACAATAATAATACTTAATAATAAAACAATGCTTACGTAATATTTACAGGTAAACTTCCATCTTAGGATCGGTCGTCCAAGCAGATATTTTCCCAGCGTGAGAATAATAATAAAAATGTCGGTAGGTAAAGTTCTTCCAAAAATCGAGATGACACAGACTCGGTCGAACGGAATGCTTCGATAAGGTGGGTTCGCTATTAAAAACAAAGGTGGAATGCTCCACGATTTCCAAACTGACTAGGTACGGCCCTGTCTTTTATTGACAATAATTCGCGCCAACCGTAACGTAATCTGGTTCCATTAATTGTACCACCAAACAAACCAAGAAGTAATTTGATCGAAAATGTTCGATGAAGTTGTTTATGTTTAAAACAATTCCATTTAAACTCGTTCAAAAGCGGCACGAAATATTTCATTAAAGCCACGAGAATAATTTACAATGATGAAGATAGCGGTCCGAAATATTTAGCTTACACAATGCATCTGGTTTAAATCGCGTTGATAAAGTACAACGATACTAATTTTAAATAACGTCAAACTTAAATGGTTTAATTTACACAGCGAAGATGGGATTAAATTTGCGTCCATAATATTTAATTTAACCGACGAAAATGGTTTAAAATAACATCGATAATATTTAAACAACGGATCGTTCATAAAAGCGTAAATGGTTTACGACAACGTCAACAATATTTAATTTAATCGGCGAAAATGGTTTAAAATAACATCGATAATATTTAAACAACGGATCGTTAATAAAAGCGTAAATGGTTTAAATGGCGTCAACAATATTTAATTTAAACTTGCCTGAATTTTACACTAACTATATTTTATTTGCACAAGTCTCGATAATTTAATTTACTTTTCGGTGATAGTTTAAATTTCACCTTAAACGTTAGTCGGTAGCCCACTTCTAGCATAGCGACCCGCTGCACTGTGGGTGATTCGTGAATCTCTAATAATTGCATCGAAATGCATCGCTTATATTTGGTTCCTCCCGAAAAATCTACGCAGCGAAGTGCATTTAGGGGACTCTAAGATTCTCCTTACGTGGTATAACGACATGCTGATTGGCCATGGTCTTCGAAGATTCGACATGAAACAAGGATAGGATTCGTAACCTCACACCTAATTGGTCCGACTTTATGTCAGGATTTATCCCGCCAACTTAAATAAAATGTAAAACGAGCCGTGAAATTTGCATCGACATGTGGCATGCATGCTTGTTTTCTTGTGACCAAAGTTAAGTCGTTATCGACATTGCAAGCCGTGTTTTTAGCATTTTTTGTTGTTTTGAAGCGAACAAATTTCAACATAAGATTGCGATAAAGCTGGATTTTAACGTTTTTTACTTATGCCAGGCGATAAAATCTGAACAACAACCTTTCATAAGTGCACGTGTTTGAAACAAATGTCTATCTACATCTATCCTACTTATAAACGTCCGTACGTCGATATCTCGTGTTTCTAACATTACATATAAATTTAACTGCGTGAATACAAAATCAGTTCGTTATTCCAATGTGCATAATCAGCACAATTTTTCCCCGAGAGTTTTATGCTTCGTCAACACGACTTTATCCTTACATGGCGTATAAATCCAATGGTACGTGGATCAACATTATTTCGAAACTGATTTATATACTTTGGGCGATAGTATTTTTGAGCGGGATAATTTTAACTAAGATATTTGATTGTATAAATTTTAATTTAAAAATACCGATTTCAAATTAGCCAACTAATTTTAAAATTTTAAAACATTACTACAATGAGAATAATTTACTCTATATAAACCAAACCAAACTGCAAAAAATTTTAATTGCGCGCGAGCGTAAAATTCACGTGACAATAGTCCTGTATACTACATCAAAAAATAGTAGAAAAATTCATAAGTCGTATAATTAGATTTCCTTTATGGTGGGATGAAAAATAGATTACAATATTATATCCGCGAATACAACAAACAGCAAAAATAAAACTATAAGCTATGCACTAAAGGGGGTTTTGCTTTTATAGGAAGGATGAAATAAATTTTGTTTGAGAATTCCGTAATTCCGTAAATATATCAATATTAAATTTGCAAATACACAAAAATAGTAAAAGAATCATGTGCGCTAAATTATATAGGAAGTCGTTTTCTGGGCAGACTGAAAAATGAATTTTGTTTCAAAGTTACGAAACTTTGTAAGTATACATATTACGCTACTAATATTAACACCACAAATAGTAAAAAAATCTAAAATCAGTTTAACTTGATAGATTCTAAAAGATATTATAACCAAGGAGTGATGGGATATTGAAGCTGTAGAGCCCCTTAAACATTTGAAATTCCTAAAGGAAATATTAAGTTGGTACTAATGAATTTTCACTATAATGTCTTTTCAGAGATTTCAGCCCCACCTTCAGAAAATGGGATTCTTGTTATGTTGCTTATAATATAAAAGAAAGATTAAGAATGGGTTGCACCGACATCTACAATATAATATTAAGTAATTAACGATTATTATGGTTACTTTCCATGGATACAATTATTGAAACTATATATGGCTTCTATTATAAATTAATATGTAATTAAAATAACCTAAAATAATGATCCACCTGTGCCTAACTCTTTGCATTTTATAATAAATTAATGCATACGTTACTTAGAGCGTTGATAAATTTTTACAAAAATTTAACATAAAATAAAATATTTGAATTGTAATAAAATCATTCTTATTTCCCATTTTAGGACTGTTTATAAATTTCGTCACGTGCGGGGAGGAAGGTTATAAAATTGTGACGTCATAAAATTAATTTTTATAATTTTATCACTTTGTTTTAAACTTATACGTAGAATGTAAAATCAGGATGAGAGGATACGAAAAGGTACAAAGATACATGACATAATATTTGGAGGGGGTCTACGTTTTTGTGACGAAATAGGGTGGAAGGTGATGAACAATGAACATAATGGAAAGTTCGGAATACCGGGGCTGTAGGCCCCCTAAGATCCTTCATCTGTAGCAGGAGTTTGACTTTTGCTAAATGCGTGCTAGTCGCCACCTTATTAAAATAATGTTGAAGGCGCAGGGCTTGTAACGATTTTTTGAATCGTTACTTTTTCTACTTTGCATTTAACAACTTCAGTAACGCCCTGTATGGTGGATTCATGCATTAATTGTAAGGTTGGCGGAATTGCTGTGTTTTGGATAACGGGGTCGCGATAGCGACTCGGGAGAATAGTTTTGTGAAGTGCCAAGGAAGGTCGAGTTTTGGGAGAGCCGGTCAATTCCTGTTTGTGATGGAGCGATAGCCATGGATGTGGTTCGGGTGGCTGTGGCGAGGATTTGTTTTTTGGCTTACGCGATTCTCGTTGGAGGATTTTTTTGTTCGCGTAGGTGAGTGCGATATTTTTGCTATTTCTATTTGATTTCCGTTCTGGTTTGTCGTCTCTTGATCAAATTTGGGCATATGGCTTTGTCTTTTTTGTATTGCTCCCGCAATTACGCAATTTGTGCGTAATTGTTATTTTATTTACTCCTTGGTACCCGAAATTATTTTTCCTTGTGTGCGTGAATACAAGTTTGTTCTGTGTAGTAATTGCTGCTTCATTTTTTTTTTATCTAAACGGTTGTTTAGAGCCATTTTTTTGTGTGGTTTTAGTACTGCAATTTTTGATTAAGGCGAATTTATTTGAATGGGAACGCGATAGCATAAGATAGACCGCCTGGCCTGCCAGATAGCAACGTTGTTGGTCGCTTTTACAATTCGATTACTTTTACACGTTAAATATTTTAAATAATTTTAAATATTTAAGCATTGTATTTTCTTGTTGTATTTAAATACGATTACCATCTAGGGGTTTGCATGAGTGTGATTATTGTGGATTTTATATTTGCTCTTAGCAAATCACGTTTGACGTCGTCCATACTCTCTTCTAACAGGAGTTATAATCGATTGTTGGTGGTTGGTTTCTTTGTCTTTTCTGGTAGCGGTCGATCTTGCTATTTTAACACAGATGAGGTAGTGTCGTTCGACGAGTCGTTATATATTTTTCCGGTCACGGGGGCATCCTCTGACCTTTGGTTATCTATTTTCGGAAGCACAAATTGTAATTTTTGTGTTTCTAAGTTCTCTCTTTGTACGGGTGAAAACAATTACATGGCGCCCAGATTAACACCTTTTTTTCGCTACATTTATGTATTCTTAGCGTCATCCCGTATAATTGTGTAACATCAACCGAGGGTAGGGGGGCGTTCCGTTTTCTTCATGGTCCGTGCTTGAGCTAGCACTTCGTGGCATTGTCTATTTTTGTCCGGCGATCCCCTGAGTTATCAACAAAGATCGTCGGGGCAGTTTTTGTCGTTCCTTGGAGTGGCAGAAATTGTTAGAGGCTAAGTTTGGATCGGTTCTATTAGTGGATATTATAGTTATTTGATGGAGAATATTGTGAGAAAAGACAGGAGATGTGGTATTTTGTGTCGTCATAAATATTCTTCTGAAATTTCTAAATTTCGCTCGAAGGGGTTCTTGAAGGGGTTGATCGAATGGGTGGAGTTTTT
Organism: Podabrus alpinus; assembly: GCA_932274525.1. Classification (NCBI taxonomy): domain Eukaryota; kingdom Metazoa; phylum Arthropoda; class Insecta; order Coleoptera; family Cantharidae; genus Podabrus; species Podabrus alpinus. Next base: position 7,479,433 of record OW026451.1, read on the forward strand.
GATCTACTTATCTTGATTTCATTGTGCGAAGTCGATGGAGTTGACAGCAGGCATCACCAGACCATGGAACTGAGAGGACCCCTTTAAGTGAAGTTGTTTGGGGTCCTGTTTCATGAATTTTGTGTTTTTCCTGAGTAGATTCTTTCCTCTTACCTTTTGGGCATTCTTTATAATTTTCGGGTTTATGCACTTCGGGTCTACCCTGGAATTCCGTTGTAAATGTCCGAAGTCTTGGCACCGGTGGTACTGACCGATGGTAGTCTTTCTGTGTGGTGACTCAACGGTGACGGTAATGTTAAGTACAGCCAGAGTGTGGAAAATTTTCTTTCCAGTATTTTATTTTTAGAAAATGGCTAGGAAAAGGGGCATTAGACTTCGGAGATGTCCATACCGCATTTACGGTTCAGTTTTCAGATTTCAGATGTTGACGTTTTAAGTTTGTGTGGCGATGTCCTCGAGTAGGATGGCACCCGGAGGGCTCTTAATTACAACTTTTAGAGGTTTTGCTTGGAGGAGTGACTATATGTATGCGATAGCAAATGGTGCTCCTCCAAAGTTTGAAGAGATCACGGTAGTCTTGTTTAGTTGACGGGGAAATTGCAGTCCTGTTGACCAAATTTTTAATGTTGGTGAATTGAATTTTATTGAATTGAAATTTATTGTAATTTGTTCGCTGGATTTGGACCCATTGTCCTTTGTACAATTTTGTAGAGATACTAGAGGGTGCGCCGGAGCGGCCGGTGTCAGGAATGGAGGAGGATGACTTAGCCTTAGTTCTAACCTGGAAGTTCAAATCGTCTTCGTCGTCGTCATCCTCGCTGTCCAAGTTTTTGATAGTCATAGCAATTTTTTGCACCGCCGCATCGTCGTCCAAATGCTGGAATGTATTTTATCCCCAGTACGCTGATAGAATTTCCTTATCATTGCTTGACGCTTAAGCATTGTTTGTATACTTCGCTGTCTTGTGTATATAGGGTTCCACCATTGCGAGGATTCCGATTATGGCATTCGGATCTTAGATTTATGGGAGTTCTTAGATAACAATTGATTGTTTTATTAATTTAAGCCTTTTTTATAACGCATGCAAATATAGATAAAATCCACATTTCAATTTTGAGTTTTTGACTTTAATTTTGAGTTTACTCCTTCCATACAAAGATATTATGAGCACCCATGAACAGAGATAATTACTACATCTATTATTTTTATTTGATTAGACAATATAATTTATGATAACTTAGCGAATATAGCGTCAGAAAAGAACGATATTATATTTTTTACTATAAAACGTTGTTAAAAATTGTTTGTGATTGTCTTTGAAATTGTTTAGAATTCCCTGAATTTTTTTTCCAATTATCTTCAACTTTTTATAATTTCAAATTTGGAGTACTACACAATATCCACATTGTGGTGAATTACCGAAAATGGATTCAAAACCACATATTTAGATCATATTATTTATTATAATATTCCGTGGGTTAGCAGAGGTGAACATTCATGAGTGAAAAATCTTACCAGACTAGTAATAAATTATATAATATATAGACGTATTCTTCACTTAGCAATCAATGATGATATCTATTTCGATTTTGGTTCCACCAGGCGACTTTAAATATATAGAAATGGTTTTCTTTTCACCTGTGGAATTCTCCTATAAAGATCCTGTATCGTATTTGAGAAATGGGTTCCGAAGTCGTTTGCACTAATTGATGCGATGTTGTCGATAGAATCTTTCTTTTTCCAACTTCTTAATAATTTATGATTGCCCATCTCATTCGAAGCTTATGGTATGATTGAGAAATACGTTGCATATTTATTTATTCAATATAAATACACATGAGAAAATTAATTCAATTTAGCAACACCGACGTCTACTACTTCCCTAAGCCGTTGCACAGTATATTTAGCTATGAGTGGCAACCTTCCAGGGTTCCCTGTTCCCAACGCCCAGACATCAAAGTCACCGAGCTAACACCGTTAATTTCAACATATTGCCTCCTACCCATGAGAAAATTGTGAAACTATTGCAGGGGGACACCCCTAGTAATTCGAATATTGTATCTTTCAAGCTTAATCAAGAAGTCGTGTGAGCATCACAAGATCAAATGCTGGACTTGTAGAGTTTCCATGTTAAGGCTCCGATGTTCTCAAAAAATGACGCTAAAATACGATTTCTTTAATTTTTGTAAAATGAAACAGTAATAATGTTTTCCTCAAGAAAAACCGTACTAGTTTGCTTTCATTTAAGTTTACCTAACTGTATACTTATGACAATAATACACCATCATTGTTAGATGTTCTTCGGTAATCTTAAATGAAAGCAATTCTATAATAGTACAATTTTACTTCTCTTGTAACTTTATTATTAAATTAATTTTGGTAATATAAATTATAACAATCTTGCTCGATATATAAACGTCATCAACAGCTAAAGCGAAAATAAAGGCCATTCTCTTCAATGACGTAATTATTTATTACCCACGTACCAAGGGTTTATTAAATGAGATCGATTATATGAGAATACAGTTTAATTAATTTAATTGTAAATGTCGCTAATTTTGAATTTGTAATTTTTGGAAACCCCAAAATTTTTGTATACCACTCCAGATTACTTTATAATAATATCTATATTTAGATGGCAGAATTTTAATTAATGTCTGGTACTTATAGAGACGTATTAATTGTTAGTTTAACGATTATGTTATATGATAGATAGTGTAATGAGACGACCATCTTTGTACGCGCACATAACCAAACATAGATTTAGAGGCATTTACCTCAAAGCTCTCGTCGTAATTAAACACGACTTAGGCAGGTACAGCAAATCTATAATTAATTAATACGTTCCATAAATTACTAATTAGTTTATGATAGAAACGAAATAGGTAATTCTACAACAAAGAGCATTAAATGAGCAAAATTTTTCCTTCGGCGCTCTTAATCTGATATAAAGTTTGTGTAACTCTTTTAAAAGTAAACAAGTCAAAGAAATAAGCCGGCAAATTTTAGTTGACCTAAAAATGCGGGCAACCGTACAAAAGTTGAGGATATTAAAATAATATATTTTATTATTTTTTCAGAGGATGGGCACAGTTCACGGGGAAGAACTGCCATATGTTTTTGGAGCACCGTTAGTTGATGGATTTAACCACTTTCCCAAGAACTACACAAAATCGGAGTTGGCTTTGGCGGAAGCGGTTATCATCTACATAGCAAATTTTGCACGAACAGGGTGAGTGTTTTTATGATGGAATTCAATATAGGTGACAATGTGTTTAATAGAATATAACATCTAAAGTTTTAGCGGAATAATCCCTTACAACACTTACGGTATCGAAACTTCTTGGTCAACTTCAAACTTGATTGGGTTCACGAACGCTTTTAGTAATTAGAACGGATCGTTAGCTGTAAAGTTGCGGATATTAGAGGAAGTTTATAATAGTAAATTGTTGAATGAATAGCATATTGCAAGATCTTCCATGATTAAAACGTAGGCCTTTTTCTTTATTGATTAATATAACTTGCAAAGTTTAATCTTTACGAGACTTAAAGTTTCTAAAAGTAGTCGCAAATTAATTTATCGATTTAATTTTCTTTTATTGATTTTTCTAACTGGAGTTTTCAAATTTGTAAGTAATTTAATTCAATTGTCGAGAAAATTATGGCATAACTTTTAGTTGCTTCCGTTTACTTCAAAAGCAATAATTTTAATTTTAAATCAATATTTGAGTTTCTTCCAGACAAAGTTTTCCCTTATTATAGTTTATTATGATGGCCTACGTATGATTTGAAAACTATTTTACAATTAGGAATCTGAAAGCTGCTTCATTCTCACATTAGTTTCAAACACTGCATTTAATTATACTATAAAAAATCCCATCTGATTTAATTTCGAACAGTTCTATAAAGTTTCTACAGTTAACTTGAATTAACTCGATAAGCTCACCACTTCAAAGACAATTTTTCCTTTGCAACTTAATCACAACTCATGCGAAGAAAAGTGCAATGTGCAATATTATAGATAGGATATTGTTTTTTAAAGTTGAAAAATCCATTTCAATTTTTTTATAAACACTTCCTTGGTTATTCCATTGTTGCTATCAAAAATTATGTTAATTTACTAGTGATGTAATAGCCCGAGTTTGTTGTTATCATCAGTGTTGTGTAGTGCAAAGGCTACATTGGTGGCTAGTGAGGGATAAACTGAGGTTCTATTCATAGTTATCCCGAAATATCTCAATAGGTTAATTTTGTACTTGTTTACTTTTTTCATTTATATTCTATTATCATCTTTACAAAATCTTTATATTTATATACAAGCTTTACAAATTGATTTAAAAGTATTTTCGAGTCGAAAATAATAAATTCAATTCTTGTTGATTGACGACAGTCATGGCCTGATAGTTAGCGCGATCAACTGCTAACGTAGGGCTCCCCGGTTCAACTCCGGGTACAGTCTAAAATTTCTTGACCGTCTTCCGTGCTTTCGGAGGGCACGTAAAGCCGCGGTCCCCCTGTGTTAATGATTTGCCATCATAACAATAAAAAACAGGGTACAGGCACATCGAAAGGCAAGCCTAGCAAGCTACCTGAGATGTAAAATCCAAAAATGCTTACAGAACTAATTACAAAAAAAATTAGTAAAAAAACAGGTCCTGGGCCTATATTAAGAGGGAGACTTCTTAATAAAAGTGGAAGAAGAATTATTGTTGATGTTGCTTGTTTATAATCTTTTGTATAGAATTAAGCTTATCATTTATAGCAATTTATCCTGTTGATATGGACAACTTATCCCACGCGTAGGATAGATTGACACCTACATTGTTATTCTCAGATAAGTTACACATTATTTATATCACTTGTAAATAAAATACGGACTAATTGAACAAACATAAAATTGATGTTTCAATGTACCTAGAATAATAAAATCCAGGCAAGGAACATAATTTTAGTTTGCAAGAAATCCAGGCAAGTTGAAATTTGATAGACCTACGAGGGAAAATCAGTGAGCTTGGTAAAAAATAGCACCGATATTTTTTAATTAAATAAATTCTATTTTCGACATAATCTCTTCGAAGCTCGAGGCACTTGGAACTTCTTCAATTTAATTTTTCTAAATCACTAAAATAAAAATTGTTTCGATTACCTTGCAAAATATCTTCATCGGTATTAAATTTCACCCCTCGCAATTCTTTGTTTAAATTTTAACCCGAAGCCACACTTTTTAATGGCAGTCTGTAAAACTTTCTACTTGTGAAGTTGTGCATTGTCGTGGAGAAGGAAAAGTTTTTGTTGCATTTTGTAATTTAATTTTTCTTGGATAGCTATCTTTAATTTCTACAATAATTCTGCATAATAGATGCCCGTTATACTTTCTTTACGACCCAAATAATCGATTAACAAAATTCCCTTGGCATCCCAAAAAATTGTGTCAATAATCTTTCCAGGTTGAGTTTTGAACTTCTTAGGTGGTGGTTTTCCCTTTTCTACCCACTGCGTAGACTTTTGTTTAGATTCGGGGCCATAATAATGAATCCGTGTTTCCACCACCTGTTATAATGTTACTCGTATTTAAAGTTCCTCTCGGATCTCGGAAGATGATCATGTAATATTGTATGGAATATGGATTGAGATATTTTTATAAATATATAGATAGACGTTTACCATTCATTAACAAATTTCCAACATTTAATACACTTTCGTAACTTACTGCATCCCCAAGGCGACGTCGGTGATCATTTTCTAAGGACTACCGTCCTGCTTTAAAAGACACTTGTAAATTGTTTTTAGTGAAGGCGAAGGTCATTGTGTACTTCAAGGATATTTATCATTTTGTATTTAATTTGCACTTTTACCATTTTTTGTAAAAATGTTATCACAGCGCGGTGTTCGAGTTTTTCCGTTTTTAAAAATGTCAAAACTGACTACTATTAAAAACTTTTTTGTTACAAATCACTTTCGGAATTTTTTTATAACTCCTTTCCATTTAGGAAAAGAGGGAGTTCTCTATCCCAGTTTACTTAGGCGCAGTTATCCTCGTATGGTTGTAACGTTCGTTTGTTGTTCTCTGTGTGTATGTCTTCGGCCATTTCGAAAATCTCTTCTTGTTGTTGTTAGGGTTTCCATTCTTCGTCTTTGTCGATTTGCTCACTTTTGTGTTGTTGAGCAACGGCAGCTTGTTGTTCTGCTCTTTCCGCTGCTTCCTTTACCTCCATGATTGCAGTTATGAAGTTATTTAACCGCTTACATTCTGTCTCGCTATAGAACAAGGGTTGCTTCTAGCAAGATCGTTCTATAAGCGCAGGAAACTCGCAGTGCCATGCATCTTTGAACGCTTAGTAGCTTTGCTGTGTTCCTAGCGACCTTCAGGGCCTCGTGTCAGACTGGAACCGCTTACAAGATGATGGATTTCGCCACCATTTCGAGCGTTCTCCTTTTGGCAGGTTTTGGGCATCCCATGGTGAGCAGTAGGCGGGCAATTGATGCTGTCAAATGGTGAGTCCTTTGCTGTTCACCCAGGCGGATATGGCGTCCAGGGCTTCTGTAGCCTTTGTCTCGATCTCTTCCACGTCCTTGCCCACTATAACCAGGTTCAAATTATCAGTGAATCCGACGGTGGTACATTCGCTTGGTAGCTCTAGGCGGAGTACCAATTCGTACATGACGTTCCATGTACCGAGGGACTCCGCTGGTGATATCCTTCTTCTCGTCTTCACCTATGATCAGATGTCTGTTTCCCAGGTAGCTGACGATTACATTATAGATGTCGAAATCTATAATCAGCCTCTTCAGCGCCCTGACGTCCAGTGTGACTAGGAGATAGAGCCTTCTGGTATGCCAGGTGCCCATTTTGGCTTCGAACGTCACCTCCATGATCTTTTTGAGGGCGTCCGTATTGATATCGGAGAGGCAGCAGCTGCTCAGGGTGTCTTTTTCAAGGCTATTTAATGTCAGCCTCTCGAGCAGCTTGCCTAATTGGTCTATTGGGCCTATACGAGTTGGATTCCTCTGGTGGCTTGATGCCCTTACGAATCATGACTAGCTTTGCTACCTTCCAGCGTGACGGAAATTGACCAGTTTCTAGGCGTTTGTTAAATATTTCCAGGAAAGTCTGTCCTGCGAGGGTTTTCAACACCCGCCTGGGTATGCAAGGAGGGCCAGGTGCCTTGTCGGCGCTATATTTACGGCTCCCTTGGTATGTACCTATTTATGTCTTTTACTGAACCCCCTAAAATCCCCAAGTTTCCTGGAATTGGGGAGTTCAGTTCGTTCAAGTTCGCTTTTACCTATAACTTGTTACAACACGTTTAGCATCCACGACACCTTTCCAACAGGTAATAAAAGGTTGACTAGCTCAAAGTCGCGAAGGGGTGGGTTGGTGAAAGGAATAAAAGGGTCGTGTGACGGCACGTCGCAAAGCGTGTGTTTCCTATCGACGACCGGGCAATCCTCGATCGCGATTCTAAAAATTGTCAAAATCGGTGTGAATAATTTACACAGGGGGGGAGTTAAGTCAAAATCGATGGGGTTAATATACACGAGGGAGTTTAAATGGGCGCCACGCATACGAAGAAATGAATCTTTTTGAAGGGGACTGGTTATCACACCTTCCAAGCTGGTACGCGACAACTTGATGATCTTACGGCGAATTCTCACTCCGGAAAAGCCTCGCTCAATGACCTTACCTTTACAGGAGGCGAACTTTCCGTTGGTGAAAATAGCTAAATAAACATTAACACAATAACAATAAAACACAAAGTTGGGAAATAACAAAAATGTAATGAATAAAATAATATCAGGGGGGAGTTGACAAAATTTACACAAGATACTATCAAATTTACATGTATCGTATAAAAATAAATATGTACAGTTGACGGAACCTTTCAGTGTGGTTTCCGTTGCGAAATTAATATTCGTAAAACAATTACTCTTACAAAAATACAAACTGTTAATTTGCAAAGTATGATCCAGAAAGTTCATACGTAAAAGGGGGGCGTATTGAATACAGCACTCCACCAAAAATAATAGTTACTTAAGTGCAACTCGATAACATCTAAAACTGTGACTCATAAAATTGATAATGAAAATTAATCAATATGATCGATCAATATTTATGAACTTTAGTTGCAATACTAAACTTAAAATATTACGTTAAATTACTGGTTCAAATATGAACGCTCGAATGGCGTGTAAACGTTACGTTAATAATAGACACTAATATTAATTTACATAAAAGATGTACAAAATGGTTGCGTTATCGTCTTCCAGGGTTGAACTGAACGTTCATAAACAATACTGGTGGCCAAGGTGACCAATTAACATCACAATCTTAAAAATATAAAAAGGTTTCTTACTTAATTTGGGTGGTTGGTGTTCGACCTCTAGGTAAAGTCGATGGCGGGTCCTCCAGGAGTGAGATTCGTCCTCGGAATACAGAATAGAGCTGAATACGATGTCTCAAACCATACCAGAAGGGCAGCGCAATAACCAGCTTCCAAAACCTCTTCAAATCGGAAGGTGGTGAAATGACAGGGTGATTCACGCACTGTGTTTCGCGATAAAATAGGGGTCTCCGTACGAAATAATTCACTAGGGTAATTATCCGTGAAGTTACAATTAGTTAAAGCCGGCACTGTATAAATAAGAAACGTCAATGTGGTGTTCGATAAGAAAAACTAATGGAATGCACACATGTGTTCGTAGCGCAACACCTGTTTTATACCATACCGATAAAAGAAATGCTACGTAATTGCCTCTAAGCGGCAAGTATTGCGAGACTACGGCTCGATACTTCAATTGCAATAACTCGACGTTATTAAACGTGATAAGCAGATGGTATAAAATGTTCGAAAATTTGTTAAACGTTAGCAACAATTGACGAGATTAAGTGTTCGATAATTTGTTAAACGTTGGCGACAATTGACGATATTAAATGTTCGATAGTTTGTTAAACGTTAGCAACAATTGACAAGATTAAAAGTTCGATAATTTGTTAAACGTTAGCAACAATTGACGATATTAAATGTTCGATAATTTATTAAACGTTAGCAACAATTGACGGTATTAACTGTTCGATGATTTGTTAAACGTTAGCAACAATTGACGAGATTAAATGTTCGATAATTTATTAAACGTTAGCAACAATTGACGGTATTAACTGTTCGATAAGTTGTTAAACGGTAGCAACAATTGACGAGATTAAATGTTCGATAATTTATTAAACGTTAGCAACAATTGACGAGATTAAAAGTGTTCGATAATTTATTAAACGTTAGCAACAATTGACGGTATTAACTGTTCGATAAGTTGTTAAACGGTAGCAACAATTGACGGTATTAACTGTTCGATAATTTGTTAAACGGTAGCAACAATTGACGGTATTAAAAGTTCGATGATTTATTAAACGTTAGCAACAATTGACGAGATTAAGTGTTCGATAATTTATTAAACGTTAGCAACAATTGACGAGATTAAAAGTTCGATGATTTATTAAGCGTTAGCAACAATTGACGGTATTAACTGTTCGATAATTTGTTAAACGGTAGCAACAATTGACGAGATTAAATGTTCGATAATTTATTAAACGTTAGCAACAATTGACGAGATTAAAAGTGTTCGATAATTTATTAAACGTTAGCAACAATTGACGGTATTAACTGTTCGATAAGTTGTTAAACGGTAGCAACAATTGACGAGATTAAATGTTCGATAATTTGTTAAACGGTAGCAACAATTGACGAGATTAACTGTTCGATAATTTACCTGGGGCTGACGCACAATAATTTTAGCACAACTGAATATTATTGATTTAAAAATCTCGAATGAATGCGAGATCTTGGTATTTTAATTCCGCTTTTGGAAGCGTTACGATACGAGAAGGCGGTATCGGATTCTAAGTGAATCTCCCTCCAAAATGCAATTTGCAGTCCTTTTTATGCGTTTTCCCTTCCTAAAACTAGGATAATTCCCACTTAACGATTGATTTGGGCCCTTTTAATTGGGTCCCATAAATTTAGAAAGAAGGGATATGCATTTTAATTGGACGTTCCCTAAAGTGTGAAAGCACGCTTTCGTCTTTCTTCCAAACGAAAGTGTGGGGATATGTATCAGCACATGAGCTGAGAATAACAATTTTTTGCCTGTCTGGACTCGAACAAAATAGGTTTTTGTCTCGTTTTTATTTGTCCTCGATAATTTTAATTCCCTATACCTTCCATGCTAACTGCCAGCACATTTGGCTGCTTATCGGCACACGTTTCAGATAAGAGAACAACGGGCATTGTTTTACACGATTTGAAGGACAGCACGTGGGTTGATATTCAACATGAGTTTATAGATCGCATAAAAGTGTCTCTCAGTCCTCTACAAAATTATAGCAAAGCATATGTATGGGTTGACGTTTGGTTTGCAATGCTATCGAATGGAGACTTTCTTGCTGATGATGTGAATTATTGATGGGTGCTACGTCAACTTTATTAAAACTATATTATCTACCGCATGGTTTATTAGACGTGTATTAAATTCTTTTGAGAATACTTTCTTTCCCATCAAATATTATAATTACTACTCGATCGTAAAACATAAATTTGTCCGTTTAAGTTACCGCTTCAATCTTTTCGATATATCCACTGACCTAAAAATGTCTTCCCACGGAATATTCGACTTTAAATTTTTGCCGGATCTATTCGAAATTTTCGTTATAAGTATAATACCTCATAATAACAAGATTTTTAAAAAATGTGACCGATGCGCGCAGTCAGGTGACAAACTTGCTAAATTTAATTTTTGCGAAAAATTGTCTTTAAACCAAAATTGAAATGGTGAAAATTCCCTATAAAATAGCTAGTTCAGAATTCACTTCGGATAATTTATATGAAAAGTCTCTGACTTTTTATTCATTTATTTCTGAAAAAAGAATTATTCAAAAATAATTTTTACAATAAAATGCATTTCTCCTTTCTTAGAATAATATTTATATTAATAATTGCATAACGTAGGAAAATTTTCAAAAATTAACTTTGTGGAAATTTGTATTCGCTTCAATTTAGGTCTGATAAAATTATTCTGCTGTAAAAATGAAATTAAGCAAGTTATATGTGAAAAACCGTATGGCGGATGCGGGAGTTTAAAATCTCCAATTGGCGAAGCTAACGCGGAGTTTTAGGAGACTTTCAGGGGATTTATTTGGACACTAATATACACAAAATATCTGCCAAATTTCCGCTCGCCCGGATTATTTGCTAGCTCGAAACGATTTTTCGCCTACGTTGCCTGAATTATTATGCTTATAAATTATGTTAATCTTAGGGGTAGTTCTGTACCTATTTTAGGACCTTTATGGGACCTTTAGTTTTTAGAATGGGACTCTTAATTGGTCCCATACATAGGAGCCAGGTCGCCTACGCCTGGAATCAGGTACGGCATTCTAAGAAAAAATAAAATAAGTAGAAGAAATCATTTTACACTTTAGTGCCATGCCACTAATAATATACGTATGACATTGGTTTTGCCGTAGGTAATTCGTCACGCGTATAGGGTGACGAGAGCATTTTACTAAAAATTGTGTCATTCATCTTCAAAATCTATAAAATTTTAGTTTGAATATATGGAGTTATACTAGTATGATCAAAATAATGTAAATTGCTAAAAAGAGGTTTTGTTCCTTAAGGAAGCTTTTATACAGTAAGTTTGGCACTCAATGTATTAAATAGGGGTATGTTTATCGGTAGGTAAATAATGGTGTTATAATAATTGCAGCTGCCATAGTGAAAGCCCCTCAGGGCTGTTTCCCCAAATAGATTGCAGGAAGTGATAAATATTCGGTGCATTGGCCTTGGTGATAACTGGATTGATTAAACCGACAAATACAGCAAAAAATGCATGACCAATGAATACACTTTTTGAAAATCTAATATTTTGTAGTCGTTAATAGTACATTAAATTGGGTAATTTAAAGTTACTTTAGTTAATGTAGGTTAACTTACTGCAATGTAAACGTAATATAAAACAACTTCCTAAAGTATAACTATTTGAAATAATGTTATTATCACTATTGCGAATGCGATTGCTTGTATGGTATTTGTACACAAGAAAATCAACGTTTTCGGTTTTTTAGTATAAATTATTCTATAAATAATTTAACAAAATAATGGATCTATTGGATCATCTTGTACATAATGTCGGCTTGGGATCTAGATTTTCATTTTCTCGAACTTGCTTTTGTAGAGATCCTATTGAAAACTACTTTCCTAAAAGCTCTATGCAGTTATATTTGCAGAGTTTATGTGCTACTGCAAATACTATTGAATTTAAAATCAAATAACTATGTAATATATGTATGTATGACCTAAATATACAAAAACTGTAGGAAACAATGTAACAACTTGGAACGATTTTCTATCACAGTATAATTTTCATCAAATTCAGATTTATTATTCAGAAAGCACAAAAATAAAAAAAAAATACAAAGTAATTATGTAACAGGTATTTTGCAATAATTACTCTGCCGAATATATTATTAAAGTTTATTTTTACGAAAAAATACTAACGAGAATTTGATTTTGTTTAAATAGGGCTTTCTTTTGTTTTCCTTTAAAACTTTCCAAAGTGAAAACATACAAACAAAAAAGATTTTATTTACTTAATTTAGTTTAGAAATTTTTGTTTACAAAATACATTTTGAAAATTTTATTTTATTCTATTTCTATTTGGGTTTTGGGTTAGAATCCCATACGCGACCTGTTTGGTTGAAAAGCGTATAATTTTAGAAAGGAAAAAAACTTATTTTTTTTAACAAATTATGCGTAACTGTTATTTAAGAGGGTTGTGTAGTAGAATTTATGATTCTTCGATTATACTTTATTGTATTTGAAGTTCAATTTGATTACATCCATAGTCTGCTTGTATCGAAATATAGAATCAGACATTAAATATTAAATTTCAATTTTCGTTAGGGAATTTTAATGGTGGATTTAAAATGTAAAGAAAATTTTATTAAAACGAACATAACCGGCAAGTTGAAAGCTTTTCGGTAAAGTAATTATAGCTTATTTTTAAGAATGCACCGCCGAACAGAAAAACCAGAAAGGAGATTCCACTAAATCTAAAAGATTAACAAAATTTATTTTTTGATTGTTAATAATTTGAACTTATGATTGTAAAATTAAGTGACGCTGTAAATTAACTTACATTTCATCTTAACGTACAAATTTTGAGAAATTGCCAAATAAGGCGGAGAGCGCTAAACTTGGCAGAACTTCCAATTTACTCTGCCATTGTTCATTTACACGGTTCACAAAATCGAGATTCATAGGAATTTGAATAAATTTACTTTATGCTAATTTCATCTGTGTTCAATCCTATACACACATGCTTTTAAAGTTGAAATGGAAACCGCAGGTAAAGAATAATTCAGAAGGGGTGAAAAGGTTGAAGAAGCGAGAAACTCGATGCTGAAACTATTTAGATATTTATATAAGGTTCTGTTTGTATAGCTTTTTTATAGGCACACCAGAAATGTACATCATTACTTGTGAGTCAACCATTACATGGCTATAAAGTTAAAAAAAATACAGACTGACGAAAAATCTACCGGTTCCTCTTAAATAATATAATTACTAATACGACATGTTTGTTTATCTCAAAATTACTGCCCCTTGTTTTTAATCATTTCTGAAACGCTTAAAATTGAGAACAGCTACAACAAATTAAGTTGAATTAAAAACTAAAATGAAACAAAAACTAAGATAAAGATAAAACTTAAAATTCGATTAAAGTTAAAAAGTGAAGCTTAAAATTTAATTAGAAGTGGAATTTATGACAGAACCGATGATAAAGGAGTAAATAAAAATGAAGCATGACGATGTCAACCGGTACAATTTTAATTTTGTTAAAATTCTTAATCATCTCGAAGTACCTACTAAGTTTTTTTTAAATAATATTTCTGCAGGGTGAATTATTTTTATTGCGCGGAAAAATTTTCTTTTTTGAAAATCCGATAATTAGATACCACCGCTGATGTAGTATATGAACGACGCTGCCATGTTATAGGTACAAACAAAATTATATTAAATAGCGAGCACTTTAAAGTACGTCTACATGTAGATATGTAAATATGAAATTGCTAAGTTTTCATATTAAATTGGCTCAATTATTAATATTTCCCTTAATAAATTGAAAGCGAATAAATTATTTAAATTAAGAACTAACATTGTTAGCACATTATTAAACCCTCTTTTACTAGTATTATACTATCTAATATTATTTAATTAATTAAAACTAGGAAATTGAATTAGAATCTTAACTTAAACTAATTAATCTCCTTCGTACAATGTGTGAATGTGCGTGCGCTTGGCTGTAATTTCAGAATTGGATAAAATTAATTTATATCAGTTTGTTGTTCGATAATGGATTAACTATACAAATGCTAAAACCACTATTTTTTAAAATATTTAACTGTAAAAATAACAGCTCACTGTAACTTAGGCAAAACAAAAGATATAAAATATCGAGATTAAGCTTAATACGTGCGGATGGTTCATTGAAAAGCATTAGTTAATCAAAAAAATCAAAACAAACTTTATTAAAGGATTCAAAAATGATATATTTGGCTTATTACGCCCAAATAAATTTAATGCTATTCAAGGAAATGAATAAATTTAATTTCTATAGCCTGCTAACACGGGATTTTCGCCATGCCATATGAAAGTATTTATTAAACATCACATCCATTTATTATAATAAACCCACAAAATATGTATTTATTATAATATGTTATTCGATAAGGCTAATTAAATTTTTCCGTTTAATTAAATTAGCAACCACCTTAATTGATAATAATATTTATACATTCGTATTGTATGAACAAATTTGAACAACTCCAAATTAGTTCAAGCAGTGATATGCGGTGGTTAGGGTCGTGAATAATTAGTAAAAAATTAATCCATGGTAAAACGCGCAATAATGGTTTATATAATTCGCGTACTGATGTATAAAAATAAATAAACTACATACTCGTGCCTGCCAAGAAAAATAGTATACAAATCAATACTAGACAAATAAATCACAACAAATTTTAGTATCAGACCCAGACAAAGTTCAGTTTTTAAAATTCAGATCCATTGGGTCAAGCTTTCAGAAATACAAAAAAGCATAGACGCAGAAAAGACTCGCTATTTAAACTGGAGCTAAAGCAGACATAGAAAACGAAAATGTTAACTAATACTTTAAAATCTCTTCTCGTTTTCTTGGCCATACACTTGATTAGTTTTAAATGAAGTATAAATGCGGTCTCTATTTTTGTTTATCGATCTTAATTGTATTTTAATAACTGACTTGAATTTGTAAATGTTTGGCTAGAATACTTAGATTTTAAAAAGCGGGACCTTGTTTGCATTTGGGAATACTTGGAATAATGGTTAAGTTTTTATTTGCAGTTTTATTCTGAACAAGTGTACCGATCTTAACCAAATTTGAATATTCTGCTTACAATTTTACTAACATTTCATGTTTATACTTCAACGCTTAATGGTGAGATTCAGTACTTTTGTTGAATTTCGTTCTGAAATCACAACGTTTTTGTTATCGGAAGTATCATATTATTATTATTCATTGGGGTGGTCCTTATTTTGGTCATATTCAAATTTTAGGGCCCCCGTCCGTTAATTTTCCCCAAATAAATTAAAAATTATTATCATGAAGTTCTTTCCTCCGCTTCCGGAAAAAAACGTGGTGACCATCGTCGTCTTCTCATCATCACAAACTCGTAGCTTTGAGATACGACCTCAACGTCTAATACACAACCATGATGTAACAACTTCGTACTTTACGTATTCAGACGAATCAGGTAGCATTAATCCACAAACAGAATTCAGAATTTAGAAAACCTTTGGAAACATAATCCAAAACATCCGTGCTTGTCGACAATTCTAGCCGAATTCTCGATCGAACCTCTACTTACAACAAGCATTTCCGGTCATTTTCTTATTGTAGATCACTTGTCATCTTCTTCTTCATCTGTTATGTTAGTAAAACATGGAATATAATTTTTTATTTATACGTCGATAATTTCATAATGCTTGTTCCAAAATGCAAAGAATGATATGTGCTGGGAAAATGTAATGATTACAATCAAAAGATCCAATTTACTATGGAGA
Source organism: Podabrus alpinus (assembly GCA_932274525.1). Taxonomy (NCBI): domain Eukaryota; kingdom Metazoa; phylum Arthropoda; class Insecta; order Coleoptera; family Cantharidae; genus Podabrus; species Podabrus alpinus. Next base: position 7,495,587 of record OW026451.1, read on the forward strand.
AGGAACAAACCAAAGACATCCCATTTCTAGATCTAAAAGTAGGTAGAGCACAAACAGGGGACACCACTTCATCCAATTGATATGTTAAGCCTTGGGATAAGAATTTGGTGATGGGATTCATAAAACGAATAAACAACATCAATCCTCATTGATGATAAACTCAGAATATAAGTTCATTAGCATCGAATGGGTACCTTAAAGTGGTTTATTAGAGTTTAAGTCAAAAAGTTTAAATACTGTGGAGAAAACATCAGTGGGAAAGAAAATAACATCCAAGAGCCAAGGTATTTCATTCCCATACAAAAGCGATTTAATGGAAACATTAAGAAAGATTTGAACATTGGCTCTTTATGGTATGAGAGATAACACGGGATTATTAAGAAGATAAAGTCTACAACATAAAAACAAGAACAATCGGAATTAGTGTACTAAATCACATGTGTAGATTGTAGTGGATCTTATATTGGCCGGACTGACATAAGCTGAGTGATAGATTGTATCAGCACATGAACGATTGCAAGAAAAGTGGAAACATATCGGGAAGAACATCAAAATATGAAAATGTAGAATAGGCATAAACATCAACAATGGTGGCACACCATAAAAAAATGGACCACAACTATGATCTTGAAAGAGTGGAGATAGTGGATCTTGAAGATAATTACCTAAAAAGCTGGTCAGCAAAATATACACACATAAAAACGATATAAGAGTGTTTCAATTTTAGGGAAAACATACAGAAGCTGAGGGTTACACATTGTGACCTTTTATGATAAGGGAGTAATGTCAGGTGTTGATTGGGGGTGATATATTTGGATAATTGTACTTTATTTATCAGCAAACGTAGCTAATTGTAATACAAAAGTTATTTTGTTCAGGTTGTTTTGAAATTTGAATTTTATTGGTGGTTTGATTTTCATTTTAAATATTCACCATACTACCGTTTGACGTGTTTGTGAATAAGTCATTGTATTTGCCATTTAGCCATTTACGTATTCTTGGGAATTATTTAATTTATCTAATGGCAACACACGAGGAACAGTGCAATTGGGTAGGATTGATTATAATTGTACGTTTTTGACGTAGAGATTAAATATAAATAAATTTTCAATCCCAAAGAAGCCCATACTAAAGTTGAATGAAACTTCGCCCTTTAACACAGTTTAACACAGACCTTAAGCTGGTAATTGTAAAATTATAGTTAAGGATTTGGTCATTACAATCTACTAACTAGATAAGTTTCAATAAAATAGCCCCACAAAAAAGATTAACAGTCAAGGCCGTACACAGAATCAGAGAGAAAATTGAAAAAATATGATTTTTACTTTATTTATATATTTTATATTCATTGTAATTATCACTGCCTTACAGGGCTGTGTACAAAGTTAGACCCCAATTTTTGAAAATATTATTTTTGTAGGTTCTTCCAGGTTCTCCTGTTTATTAAATATTTTTTCTAAATATTTTTTTCCCATTGGGAATAATCGCGAAAGCCGTTTCTCAAGTCAATCCCCCAGTTTTAGGAAGATGATTTTTGTTTTGTTATTCTAAAAAATCAAACTCCTAAATGCAAAAATGAAGTCCTGGTATGAAGTGAAAAATTTTAAGGCAGCCCGTCACTTGAAAAAATTAATTGTTTGTTCCAGAAAATGAATCTTATAAATTCAAAAATGAAGTCTTGGTAAGGAGAGCAAAATTTTAAGCCTACTTTTAAAAATTTATATTTTTTTGCTCCACCTTGTATATTAAAACTGTAAATCAGTACACCTATAGAACATTTTATCATGTAAAAATCTTGAATTCGTAAAACCTTAATACAAGAAAATTACACCTTGTGAAAATTTCTCACAATCATTGGCCGCTAAAAACTGAAAACTGTATAATTTTTTACATTGGTCCTTTTTGCAATAATCCACAGATTTTTATTATATAACTTTTAGGTATTTGGAGCACCAATCTTAAATTTATTTTATATTTCAAATAAAAAATAATGGATTTTTCTATTTTTATCTTTTATATTTACTTCGTAATTTCAAATACTGAAATAAGTGGATTTTATAATAAATAAGTATTTCAAGTACTAATATGTCAAGTATTTTTCTCACCTCTGTTTATTTCCCGATTCGATTTAGCCACATTGAAGTACCTCTACAATAAAAGTTATATTTTAATATTAATTTGTAGGAAATTCGATTTTTTAGAACAATTTAAAATTTTCAAGAGTTGGCCTAAAATTTTCCTTTCCCTTGCACGGCTTCGTTTTTGCCTGTATGAGGTTAATTTTCTGGAACAATATAGGACAAACGTAGCCCAACTTAGAATAATAACAAAAAATTCAATTGCTTAAAAGCGAGGGGGTTTTCGCGATATTTGTTTAATTAGAAAAAAATTTAATTACTAACATAATTATTACAACATAATTTAAAGATCGGCCTGGTTCGGGTGTTATTTTCAATTCTAATTTATCTGTATCTAAATATACATTTGTTTTCATAATGATATATTATTAAGAAATAAATTGTACGAAATTTAATATTTATGAGTAAATTACCAGAGCTGCTATAGAACCTGGACAGGCGAATAGGCATGGTCATATCATCAAATAGTCAAGTTCTTTTTAAGGGGGTATTACGGTTTTTTCACCTCAAAAAATACGTTTTATTTTTTTTATGAATTATTAATCTGGAATCTTTCTAGCACATGTTAGTGAAAGAATTTCGTGGAAAAGTTAAATGATGAGTAAGTTATGAGGGTTTATAATAACGCGGTTGCAAATTCGTATATGGGAAACCTGAACTACAAGAACCTTATCGCATAATTTTAAATGCGTTTTTCTCCGAATGACATTTCTTTAGGTGGTGGGCATTCTATCTTAAAAAATAATAATCCGATTCAATTAAATCTTGCGGCATTCGATTTTATATAAAATTCTCTATCGTCTGAACTAAAAGAAATGCATTCCTAATACAAAATTTAGGTCCTTTTTTGTGGTTTCAACTTGAAAAAAATGTTGAAAATTTCATTTTTTTTAAAAAAACGCTGCCATTTCCTCTGTAATTTTTTTTTATGATCGTAGTTCGGACGATAGCGACAACTCTGCTGAATACGAAAATCTTTTGTTTTTTAATTTTGGACAAATACAAAGGACCTGAGAATGCCCACCACCTTTTTAATAGACTTACGTTCAGGAGGCTGTAGCAACACAAATTTTTATTATTTTTATATGAAAAATTCACAATTGTGTATTTAATATATAATAAATATCCCACCATAACAGAAAAATTTCTATGTTGTTTCATTTTTCTAAAAAAAATCCTGAAAATTGCCTAGATTTATGCGCGAAAAAACGTAATACCCCTTAAATAATAATAAGTATAATAAAAGGTTAAATATGTACATAGACATAGTCAATAATTTCTGTATACAAGTGCTATTGAAATTTAAAAATGTGGGATTTTAATTTTTCCTTCTTTTAATTTGAAAAATTTGATCTGATGTCGGTAAGCATGGGAAAGTTCTTTATTAATAACTAAATAAAATAATAAAAGTAGTCCCAGTATAAATCCTTTTTGCATTTAACAAAGATAAATCGCTTGCTATTGCTCTAAGTGAAGATTGGAAAAGCGTGAAAACCAACGCATTAAGAAAAAATACAACGTATAAAATTTAATAATTTCAGGAAATAAAAATTTTACAAATAATGTATACAAAGTGAAAAAAACAATCAAACATTTCAGTTAAGCTTCGTGAGACGAATTTTAAATTTAAATAACAAATTTTGCAGGTACGTTGATACAATTTTCAAAAAACGTTTAACAAAACATTTCTAGGATTTGTAAATGTTATTTAAAACTGACCAACTACAATACACGAATACAAATTGAACTATCCTGAGTCTCGGTTTTAATATTTTGTGTACAATTTGCATGTAAATAACATTATTTAATACCAACTTATTTAAATAAATTTCATAAGGATTTATTACGTAACCATTTTATTCGCAAGCATTATTTTATAACGTTTCAGTAGTTATCGTATTTAAATTATTACAAATTTGGGCGTAATAAAAAAATCTACATTTACAATTTAGAACAAATCCGAGAACATAGATCCGTTTTAAATGCACACACCGTTAAATATTCACATTCACAACGTTCTAAGGGCATTCGTGTGAACGTGCGCAGATATAATGCAGCCATCAGTTTCAGAAGCTTTATTCCTTTTTATTTTCAAAATTAGACTTCACTTGCTTTTTCTTTTAAGCATGAAAGTGAAAAGAAATTGTTTTCAATCGGGTCTGTTATCGATACAATTCAATTTGTTTTCTACAAGAAATATCAAAGTGTATTTTTTGCATTTTCCAAAAATGTAAATAAATTGTTGTAATACGTATATATACGAGCAATAATTTTTGAAATATGCAAAGCAATTACTTCAGCCTATCTGAACAAAGAATTTGAACGTAAAATAATTTCACAACGATTCTGAAAAACCGAAAAAATGAAAAGTTTCAGGTTACGTTAGAAAAATATCTCGACATAGCAAGATGTTTTTATCATATTTGCTGCGTTTTTAACCAATAAAAATAATTTAACTACGGTTTCCTTTCTAAAGTGTAATCTGTCAAATAAATTACAGTTGCTTAATAACGTACAGCTTATCTTTCTAAGATGTAAAGAATTAGTGATCATTAAGGGGTGGTAAAGAATAATTAAGTCGTTATTTTCTTTGCTATCTACAGTAAAATCTCAAAAGCTTTACGACTTCAGCTTTTAGTTCTTATAATGTATCGTAGCCTACTTAAGGTTTAGAAATTTTGAAAAAACCCATTTTACCTTAAGCTCTGAAAGCTTCCTTTAAGCTACCTTAAATTAAGATAAATTTAATTTGGTGCTAGTAATTTTTATTACCATTGAAAATAAAGCGTCTTATTTGCAGAAAAAAAACTGAAAACGAAAACGTCCATTTGTTCTGTTTATGTATTGAATAAGAAGCTTTAACTTATCTTATTAAAGAACCCATGTCTAGTAAATGGTGTTGTAAGGCGATATATTGGTGAGTAGAGTCTTCATTCTTAGAGCATCAGCCCTATGAATAGGTCGTCACCCCGTTTCGCTTACACTTGTTTTCGTCTTTATTTTCTTAATAAACGTAAAGTATGAACACATTTTCTCAACCTTGTAATGATGCAAGCTATATCTTTGTGTTTATACAACACGTCCCCAACTAAGTTTAAACTTTACGTCGGTAGATTCTTGTTCTCGGGAGTTGTGCAATTCTACCTAAGCATGAGCATTATGTTGGATTTAAAGGAGTTCCCCTTGAATTTACTTTAATAAATAAGAATGGAAAATTAGAACAATTTAAGGTTTACTAATATTTAATTTCGTTTCAGAAATCCTAACGAGAATCACAAGCAGGAACCAGTTTTGGCTGCTTCTAGGGAGAGAAATCGATTTCGTTCTATTTTATGGGATGAATACGATTCAGTTCATCAGAAGTACTTAGAAATTGGTAAGTGAAATTTAAAGTCTTTATAAACCCCATTTTTAAAATTCTATTTAGTGGTTTATGGTATAGAGAATTGCTTCATAATTCTGTTAGCAAATGGTAAAAGATACAGCGATATCATACATTAAATAAGGCTTTACGAGAATGAAATCTTTAGTATTTCCTTAGTATTGCTTTATCAGAATCTTTTTAGTAAGAGCCATGTAAATAAATAAGCTTTTACAACTACTTATCTCCATTTCATAGCTTGGTATTTTAAAACTTTCTTTGGAGATTTCATTAAATAAACTTAAGCAGGGAATTATTACGGGAATTTATAAGTATTTCTCAAGAGATCACAATTGTTTTTGGAACAGGGCGTTTCGTTTAAAAAATACAACTTTAATACGCCTCGGTGCGGTGTATTAAAGTACCCGCGTCGCGGGTGGAAGGTTGCAACTTCTATTCTTTAAATTTTAATATTCGTACTTCAATTTACAATCCTTTTGTTCGCTCAGATTGATGAGAATTTACTACGGTTTAACGTTCAGAAGTGACAATACCTTATTTTTTCCTGGATTTTTAACATCTACTATATGATATGATGATGACCCCCAGGCTACAGGGGTAACTCGGTACAGTACAATTATTATTTTAAATATTCACCGGTTAAAATCATATTTCATTATTCCAATTAGTCAACGAATTCAATCACTAATGGCTTTTTCTTATATACTCGACATTTATACGACCAGTTTAAACGTATTTAATGTTGATTGCTGTGGTACTGAAGATCTTATCGACGAGATTGTAAATAAAACCTTATGAGAGCTAGCCGACACATTAAACGCTGGTCATTTTAGTCGGGTGTAAATCCTGAACGAACAAAAAACTTGACAAATGCAATACTGCAATATAAATGATGATTTGATTTGGTTTCTTTCATTTTATTATTTAAATTATTTCAAAGATTTTTCACCTTTTTTACCTCTTTTCAGAACGATTATTATTTATTGGAAGAAGTATATTATACTCTTTACATACCTACTCTTTGATATTTATCTAGTTAATCCGTTCACGAGCGTCAAGGTTCAATTTTAAATCGAAGTTTTATTGGCATTTTAATCAAATACTTTTTATTCGTAAACAATTTATTTTACTGTGTTTATTAAAATATTATTCAATATCATACGAGGGACATCTCCGAACTTTTTCGTTCGCGCTGATTTCGCTTGGTTTTCTCGATTACAAGATGTGACGACTCCTGACTTCTTTTTGTGAAGCAACGGTTTGGAGAACCAGCAAAAAAAATTTATTGAAGATATAATTACACATAAGAATTTATCAATTTTATCGATCAAAATTTACAACTCAAAAAAAATAATGAAGCATTAAAGAGTTAAATGTTCAGCAAAGCTGTTTTCCAACATAACCTGGTTATTGAATCTGTTGCAAGCCGAACAGTCGACTCATCAGTGTAGTCTTGAAGGTATATAGTACAGAGTAATTCTGGCAATACAGGTCCCTCTGTAACCCAAATGATCCATTAACTTCGTAGTCCTACGTGACGGAATTGTAACCCAGTAGACGCAGGTATCACAGTGATATCACTGCGTCGACTGGGAAGATCCTCGCTTTGCGAAAATCGATACCATGACAATCAGATCTTCACACCAAGACGTTGGCTAGATAACCAGGACGTACTGACTTCAGAATCGAGAACAGTTGAGTTGCAAACCTGAGCTCAAACTTCAAGATATTTAAGGAACAATAGAGAGGTGTTAGTATGTGTTCTTTGTACTTCCAATTGTAAGAAAAACAAAGAGCTGCATTCTGTAGTCCTCAAGTACTCAGTGAGAAAGCCATAATAGACAGTTATGCAGTAGTCTACATGGCACAGGACAAGGCTTTGAACCAAGTACCATTTCGTACAAGAATTCCTTGTATTTATAAAAAGACCTGAGCTTGAAGTAGCTAACACTCACAATCTTGTTGAAATGGTCATTCAATGTTAGGTGGTTATCCCACATCACAACTAGGTTCTTAGTCTTATTGTAAAATCAATTTTACAGTTATTGAGAACAATCTCAGAGGTTCTCATTTACATAGCAACTTTATAGTTGCGTGGGCTTCCCATACACATCCCAACAGTTTTAGCGGGGTTAAGAAACGATCCATTTTCAGTTGACCAACGTTGCACGAGATTGAGAGCAATATTCATTTTATCAATCCGCTCATGTGGGCCCGCGATGTGAGCTGCGTGTCGTTGGCATAAAAATGTGAGGCGCACAACGCCTGCAGGATCCGTGGAAGGTCAGCAGTTAAAATAATAAACAACAGAGGCCCGAGTATGCTGCCCTCTTAGGTACACCTCGCCTAGGAATAAGCTCATCCAAACGAAAAGAATGCAGCTGCGTTACTTGAATTCTGTTGTCGAGGTAATTCTTCAGAAGTTTTAGAGCTGATGAACTACAACCATAATATCAGAGCTCTCTCAAAATCAATCACATCAAGTGGCTTGCTGTAGTTTAGTGGAATAAAAATGTTAATAAACAAATCATCCATATCCCTAATGATGTCGCTTGCTACATTGGATCATGCAGTTGCGGTGTTGAAATTAGAGTTAAACCAGACTGACAATGAGGAAGCACACAATTAAGATCCACATGTTCAAGCTGTTGGCTAAAGATAATAAATTCTAAAACTTTGGAGAGAGCTGGTAAAATACTAATCGGTCGAAAATCCTTCAACTTGCTTGCAGTATGAACTTTAGGAAGAGGAATAATAATTTACTTCTTCCATAAGTCTGGGATAGCGGATTCCTTCAGACATATTTCCAATAAATCAGTCCAAGTATCCAAACAATAGAGTGCTCTAATTTTTAACATTTTGGAAATTATACCATTCACTCCCATGGCATTTGATCCTCGCTTGGCAATCACGGCGAAAAATCAATTTGTCGGTCATAATGGGATACTTCCCCGTATTAAATGAATCCATAGTAGTATCAGCATTAATATGAGAAAGGAGGGGTTGAATTAACAAAGAAGTTGTTAAGAGTATTCAAATCGTATTCTTCTAAGTTAATCTCCTTTGTTGATTGAGAGTGAATATTGGTGTGATGAAAAGTTTCCAAAGTTATTTGGGGTCATGCTTATTAATTTGAACTTGGTGCCGAAAAGAAGCTTTCTTTTCATTTAGGACGGCTAGATTCACAATGTCACGAAGCTGCTTGTAATATTCATAATCCGCCAACTTCTTCTTGTTTAGAAAATGTTTGTAGACTTTTTCTCTAAGTTTGATCAAAAGTCTGATGGTCGGGGTAAGCCAACCAGGACGTTCCCTGCTGCAGGTTACTGTGCAGATAGGAGCATGTAGATCACACAGAAAACAGATTGTAGAGTCAATAAAGGTGAATTTATCGTTGATGCTACTGACATTAGCTATACAAGCTATATTTTATATAAAACTTTAACTACAAGCTGTAAGAAAATTGATGATACATAAAATAAATATAATAAATACTAATTGACAAACGGAGTATAAAAGTTTTTTCTACACCAAGATTGGGAAGACCATTATTATTGCCAATCACCAAGATTTTGTCATGAGGTTCAAAGCGCCGATGGACAGAACGTACGATGAGGCTATAACAGTAGAAGGTTTATATAAAAAAGAAGAAGAAGAATTGCTGTGCAATGGAAGCCCTATCACCAAATCAAGCACACGAAGGACTTCATTACGAAAGTCTGGATGAACACCCAGGGTTGAACCTGACTCGTAAGTCCATGCAGGGTTGGGCCAAAGAAAACTTATATAAGCAATTCTAAAGCAAAGGCAAATTATTGTCACAACCAGAGGTTTTCCATCTAATATACCACTGATGAGATCAATTAAAATCGAAACATGTAAGTCATGGTTGGAATTCTCTGGGTATGTCTTTTTAAATAATTTAATTGGAATTTTTATGAAGTGAATAATGCAATCTAGAGTTTTGTTAATAATTTATAATAAAATTGCAATAATTACTACTTAAATAAGTAATAACTAATAACTATGTAATATCCAATATTAATACTACTTTCTTCCTCAATTAATTATTTATTCCTATTGTCCACATTTATACGTAATCTAACATTTGCCATCAGCTACTGTTTGGTATGTAGTATACGTTTTTACTTGTACATAATAATTTATTTATTTTACACTTCTGTAATTCCAGCCCTGAAGATGATTAAATAAATTAATCGAAACGTTGGCTAACGGTAGATAGTCGTTTGATTACATTCCTTTACACCCGAAAAGTAGTTTTTTACATTTATGTAATATCCAATATTATAATTTGTATTTCAATTAAAAAGCTAATAAATACTTTTTTTATTCACTCAAATAATACAAATCTTCCTGACTTGTCCCAAGATTTGATAAATTTATAATAAATTATTGAAACATTTATTAACATTAAATTGATCTATCCAATGCATCTTTTAGGGCGCGCAACCACGGCAATCACACTCTAGTTTATTGTCATTATGTATTTATTATCCATTCTCTTAATTAGTAGGGGTTATAAAATTTTTAAATAATTTTGGTTTATTTTTTAAACTTTTCCAGCTGGCTGATTGCGACCACATCCAATTTAATTTTTCAAACTCCCCTAATTTTCATTTTTAAATACATTTCTTTTATAATTTCAATCATTAAAAAATCTTCCTGGCTGAATCTCCTATACTGCTCCAATTGTTTGATTCACACCCGGTTTTAATGAATTCAATAATAATACTATTATCCTAATTTCAGTTTTTCTTCTTTTTCAGTATTTCCACCTTCTATTTACTTTTTTTTTCTATTTTATTCATAAAAGAATACCAATCATTCTTATTATAACTATTTATTGTTAAGGTTTGCATCACAAATCAAAATACTCGCTACAATCTCAAAAGGGGCAAATGTATAGGCCATAATAAAATTACAGATGTTAAAAAATTTTCCATTCATACTCAAAAAAAATTTTAAACAGGAAAACATCCACCCGTGGGATGCTCACAAATATCAAAGACATACAAACTAAAATAACCTAACTTTATCATCGTGTTTGTCTATAACATTAAATAGATCCCTTGAAACGTTGATCCGTCCCTTTCAGTGCGGCTTTAGGCCGCAGAACATGGACAAATTCTAATCAAATGACTAAGAGCGGTTGTTCCCTATAATAATAGCTGTACTGAAGTCCATCCATCCCGTTATATTTGGCATATAATTGGTCAACTATTTGTCAGGTTAATAACTAATCTGATTGGTCCTCCGAGATGGGGACTCCGAACCGAACGAATCTATTGTAGCGTTAAGCGCACTTGCCACACGTTGGGCTGACAATTCTTGTTGCGTCTACTCTTTTCTATGCAAAGTCGTAGAACAACAAAACTCTCTCTCACCTTACTGTTCCAGCAAGCTCTTATATCTCAGGTTATTTATCGGGCTTATCTCGGCTTAGCATTAACATAAAAGAAAACTACAAACTGGTTCAGCTAACATCAAAATTTAATAATCAAACAAGAATTATAAAATAACAAATAACAAATAACCAATCAACAATAACGAATCAGAAACAGAACTTAAAATTATCAAATAACTCTCTAACCTTGGGTATTAACCGTCGCACTACACTTTCTGCACCGTTGCACCTGGTCCAAATCGATTAATCCAATCCAAATGCTGACCTCAGCTTTTCTTTCTGCCTTGAGGCTCCTCGGGTTATTTACTGGTCACGTCTCAACTCAGTCGTACGGTTTTGTGACTCGGTGAACCTTCACCGTACCTATCGGTGTTCTAATTTTCTTCGTTTCTAATTTTCTAATATTTAATTTTCATCGGAACGCAGTCCGGCACGTATATCTCACTCGTCAGATTTAAAACGAATCAATCTCTGACTAAATTTTCTCGGAGCTCAGGCCGGCAGTTCTATCTTAGACGTCAGATCTAAACTGAATGCATTCTTCCCCGTTGTTTTGCTTGGAAACCGTATTCATTTTCTTTTGATTTTGTTTCCTGTCTGTTCCTGCGGGTATATCCGCCTACGTTATTTGCTTGGTGCTGGTAACTAACTACATGAACAAACTTAAATCTAACAACAATGAACAAACTTAAATCTAACAACAATAAAAAAACAACTTGCACCTCTCCAGATTGCGTTTTCTTTTATCCTAGTGCATATCGATTTCCTAATTGGAATGACGCGAAACACAACACTATATTATAATTTGTGAAGATTGCTATATTTTCGTGGGTTCATTTATTAATTGCCAACCTAAAAGACAATAATGCGGCCTTTAAGCCGCACAGCTACCTCAGTCACCCCTTAGAAGTTTAACGCCGCCGTTTAGCCGCCTGACCTAATAATACAATAATGCAATACAATAAAAATAATTTGTGGTAAACTTTCAATACAAATTGGATTCGATTTTTAAATTAAATTTCAGTTTCATAAAACTGATATATAATATAAAAAATCAATTTCTAAATACAGGAGGGTGAGTTTGAAAATGAAATAATAAAGTTAATATTTTACAAAACAAAGGACCAGTTTGTTAATCAAGAAATACGAGTACATAAAATGCCTTAGAATTTTGCCCTAAAATAAAATTTTGTAAGGATAATAGACGTTAAAAATCCCCCCCCCCCCCCCGTGGGCGCCTTTCCTCGTTGCGACTTGTAGAAAATGTTAAAATATTTTCCTCGCGCCGGCCCTGATCTTTCAGCTATATTGTAAATTATTATGCAATTGCAATTTTTACTCTAGAATTGCGACGATCGAACCCAGCAATTGATAGAAATTTGCTGTCTTCAATCCATTTATTTTCAAACATTGCATTCAGTAAAACAGTCATGTGAGGTTTTGGCACGTTTACAATAAATTGTACGACTATGTAATAAATAAACTACACACCAATTTGATTGAATACGATATTTAACTTGGCAAAACTTGTTTTAACATCAACAAATTTCATGTAGGTCATGAAAATGTTATCGATTGTTAAAAATTTGCGTTATAATTGATAATAAAGACTTGTAATATGCATCTTATTATTAAGAGACGTTGAGGATACAACAAAAATTTTCCAATTTACATAATGAAGAGACAAGTTTGTAAGAGCAAATTTTATACGTGTACAAAAATTTCTATTTTTGTTATAACATGCACAAGCTAGTTTTATAATTTGTTAATCAAGTTATAAAAATTTTCAACAGCAATTTATGCTAAATAATGCATTAGACACGTTACGTATGATTGTCAACATTGAACTTTTTTAAAATATTCACAGATTATTGAATTTTCTAAACATTATTTTATTTTATAGTAGCAATTCACGTCCAAATAATTCTTAATAAATGGGATATCGGGTTTGTGGACAAAATAAATTAAACAATTGTTTTTAGAGTTTACGTTTCGGCCTCAAAATGAAAGCCATCTTCAGAACTATAATATAAAAAACATAAAACGTGAGAATACATAAACACAAGCATCAGCATAAGACATAGGTACCTTAAAAAACATAGATGGAAATTGTTTACAATAAAATGAAGGGGCCTGCACTGGTGTCACAAGTAAATAAAAATGTTATGTATAATATTAAAATACAGTCAAATTTTCACAATAACATGCATAAACTAAAACAGATAAGAAAACTGATACCGTTGACAGCGATTAGACTGACATACGCACACCACTCAGTTTTAAATTCTATTTAAACTTCACGCATGACATCCGAGGTTGTTCAAGTTATACCACCAATCTTGTCAACGAAATTGTTTAAAATGTTCTTGTACCCACTATTTATATTGTTAAAATCAGTCATTTTGTTTATGTTGTTTTCTGTGGTCATAATGTGAGCTGCTTCCAGAAATAACCTCTTGTGCCAGTTACTCTCCATGTCCAACACCTCGACATCCTCCGAAAGGAAACCATGCATACACCCCAATGAATGTTCAGAGAGCCCTGTAGTGGTCCCCCCCCCTACGTATGTCACTTCTGTGTTGGTTCAGTCTCTTGTTCAACAGTTGTTTCGTTTGTCCCACATAAAAAGCATTACATTGGCACTTGACTCTGTATACAACATTACTCTGCTCTAACTTAGGTATCTTATCTTTAGTAGCCGTGAACAGGATTCTACCCAGTGTGAAGGGGTTATGAAATGCCAGTTGAAACTGTGTTGGATCAACCACCGCATAAAAAAGCTGTTTCATCCTTTCAGCGAGCCATGGATGATACGTAATTTTCATGTATTTCTTGATAGGTGTGTTGTCATCATCATTGTTGGTCACTTTCTGTGTAGGGGGTGATCCGTAGTCCAAGAGAATGCGGTCCAGTAAACGGGTGGGGTAGCAATTCTTAATAAACATTGTTCTAAGTTCTCGAACCCGTTCATCAAGAAGATCGTTAGAAACACATGTTTTTATTCTGTGCAACATGGTTTTAACCAATGCTACTTTCTGGTTTAAAGGGTGGGAGGAGTAAAAACTTAATATTCGATCCGTTGACGTAGGTTTCCTATACCAATCCGTGGACAGCGTTCCATCTTCGGATCGAGTAATGAACAGATCAAGGAACGAGATGTTATTATCCAATTCTTTCTCATGAGTGAATTTAATACGGTTGTCATATTCATTCAATATCTTCAAGCAATAATCTATTTTGTTTTCGGGCACAGCTGTGAGGATATCGTCAACATAGATGAGCAAAAATGGGATCTCGAAGCTGATCGATCCATAAAAATTTGTCAACAAATCATTCATTACGAAAGAGGCAAAAATTGGCGAACAAGGGTCTCCCATCGCACTACCAATTAGTTGGGAATAAAACACCTGCTCATATCTGAAGTAGCTATTATCAAAAATCAGCGAGACCAACTGCAAAAATCGGGCCATCGGGATGCTCGTGAACGGTCTTATCAAGTCCCAGTTGTTCTCCATAGCCGCCAACGTAGACTCCTTAGACACATTAGTGAACAGGGAGCACACATCAAATGAGACCAAAACATAGCCCACCGGGATCTTATCACTCATAATCACGTTCTTCGCCCCCCCAGTATTCTTCACTATGAAAGGTAGTGAGGGGGTGACATTCTTAAGGATGTCGACCAAAAACCTCGCAAGCGGCACCGAAGGAGAGTTCAAGCAACTTATGATTGGTCGAAGCGGGGCGCCAACCTTATGAGCCTTGGGCAATCCATATGCTCTAGGAAATTGTGCGTTGTATGTCGTAAGCTTCCTTTTGGTGTTAAGATCTATGTACACATCGTCATGTAGTCTTTTTATGGCTTCATTAAACCTGGAGGATGTCGAGGTGTTGGACATGGAGAGTAACTGGCACAAGAGGTTATTTCTGGAAGCAGCTCACATTATGACCACGGAAAACAACATAAACAAAATGACTGATTTTAACAATATAAATAGTGGGTACAAGAACATTTTAAACAATTTCGTTGACAAGATTGGTGGTATAACTTGAACAACCTCGGATGTCATGCGTGAAGTTTAAATAGAATTTAAAACTGAGTGGTGTGCGTATGTCAGTCTAATCGCTGTCAACGGTATCAGTTTTCTTATCTGTTTTAGTTTATGCATGTTATTGTGAAAATTTGACTGTATTTTAATATTATACATAACATTTTTATTTACTTGTGACACCAGTGCAGGCCCCTTCATTTTATTGTAAACAATTTCCATCTATGTTTTTTAAGGTACCTATGTCTTATGCTGATGCTTGTGTTTATGTATTCTCACGTTTTATGTTTTTTATATTATAGTTCTGAAGATGGCTTTCATTTTGAGGCCGAAACGTAAACTCTAAAAACAATTGTTTAATTTATTTTGTCCACAAACCCGATATCCCATTTATTATTTTATTTTAGCTTTTTATTTTTTTTTATTTTAATAATTAAACTGTAGGTGCCTTAATGCTCAACATTAGAGTTAAGGACGGTATTATAATTATAGAGAAACGTTCAATTAATTGTTTTGCGTCGATGAAAATTATTATTAAAATTCAAATTTGTAGGGATTAGAAAATCATTACCATGCTATTAAACTTTGAAATATTATGTATTTGCTTGTAAATAATTTTATTACATTATCAACAAAATATTAAACAATATACATATATTTATATAGGAAACATGTGTTTTTGTACAGCATATTATAATGTGAGCGTGTCTTTAAAATTTAATTAACTAATAAATTGTTTAAAATTTCATTAAGCAAGAAAGTAGTCATTATCCTTTACACTTAATTATTCCTGTCAGCTAAGACATATGTAAGTTAGTAATTAAATTTAATAAAAATTAATTAAAATGAAACCAGTATTTAAGTCTTAAGTGATGTTATTGTTAACACTTCTTGTAACTAATTAGTTATGTAGTTTTAACTGCATTTTGCATACATAAAACTTGGAAATATTTTTCACGCAAACATCGGCACGTCTTATTTTGGGAACTCTAATTTTCTTCATTTATTTCTTCCAGCTTCAAATAATATTTGAGTGCTATTTTGAGCGAATAAATTTACATTTGTAATTTTGTTTACTGTTTTTTGTTCTTTGTTGTTACTCTATACAAGCGAAAAGTTTGGAACTTCCAGCTGCAACATTCGCATTTTTATTAAAATTATTTATAATTATTCATTATATTTTTAGAAAATGCAGCTTAAAGGAATCTTTTATTTTAATTTGTCGGTGGTGTGTCGAGCTGTTATTTGAAATTGGTAATTACAAGAAGTAAAATAGTGACTTCGTGACTGTTTTATTTAATTTATTTTATTCCAACCTATGTAGTAGTACCTAATACCAACATTTCAAGAGAAAACTTTTTAAATTAAATTAATCATTAGTGACATTGTTTTTGTAAAGTAAAAGTGCTTCTAGTCCAAACTCATTTCTGATATAACCAAAAAATTACAAACTTGGAAAAGCTAGGAAATCGTTTCATCTATATCAAAATGATAAAATTTATTACACTGGGGAAGTTGAGTCTTTTCTAAACACATTTTAAAATTCGTCTTCCGAATTTAAAAACCAAATCTATCAACTGCATTTTGTATGGAAGTAGTAAAGTGTCTGAAGCGTTTGGACATCAATATTCAAACTTTGTCTTGGAGAGATCATTTATTACATCTCTCGGCAGAGCGTCTCTCGGTTAACTGCAACCAATTTAAACGAGCCTGTGGCTATTATACCGTCGTCAACCCGCATCTCCTCTGCATTCTTGCCAGATTCTTCTAGGATTTAGATAAGCTTTTAAAGGATAAATTGTTTTTCGGAATGAATTAACTTTTTAATATGACGTATTTCTACCATTTTTAACTTTATTCAAACTAGCTAATTACACGAAAAAGATTTTATCCTGTTTGTTTTTTTCTGGTTAGGGAAAATCCCGAATTACGTCGTGCGACTTTTAGCCTTTCAATTCAATTTTGTGTTTGAATATAATCTTAACCTAATAAGATTATCGGATCGTGATAGGTAAAATAATCTTCAGATAGATTAGGTGATAACTGAATCCTTACCACGCCAAACTTACCCTGGTCGAGTTAATGGCGGACAAATCAAGCGTGAAATGATTCCGCACCCGCCCATCCTCCCTTACTTGATCGAATCCCTTCGAGCGTTTAACACATCTTTCTTAGATTTGCAAGATCCTGAATATTTTACTTTGAAAATATTTTAAAAAATTCTAAAAGTAAAATATGACGTAATTTCTCAAGTTGAAGCAATAAATCAATGAAATAAAAAAGTAATCAACCACTTTTTCACCTGAAACTCAGAAACCTGTCAAAGACACTCAATTATATAGGGATCTCTTGAGAATGTAGTTCTAGGACCTCAAACCAGCACTCTAACTCGAAGCTCAATGTGAAGGCAAAATCTTGAGATCATCCCGTGCACTCGTGCGACTTCATGAATTCCTCGAGAAGTTTTCCGAGTTGCTTCTATATTCAGTTAAAAATGAATCGAGGGTGCACAAGTGCTATTCTAGAACAAGCTTAAATTGAAGAAAGTTTTGATAATGCAAATTAAATAAAAGGAAGAGCCTTATTATTCATACCTATTGTGGAGAAGTAACATTTCTTAGCTAATTTTAAGTGCATTGTGCAAAATTTATAGTATAAAGTTTGTTACAAAATTAATGCAGTTTAGAAATGCACGTGTAATGTACCGATTGCCTCTTATTGCCAACTGGGAAGTTATAATTGCGATAAAACAGTTGGGTTATTTCTTATCCCACCAATTTTCTGTTTTACGAGTCAGGGATCACGGTCTCTTTATCTAATTCTTATATTCTCATTTTAAATTTGAAAATTCCAAGACTTGTAGAAATGTTTACCTACATTAGCGCGATGAAACTTACTTGTCAACCGTTGATATAGCTTTACTAAAGCTGCCAGGATTGTTTGAGAACGCACTTTCCTAAATTGCCTGCCTTATTCTATGTCTTTCTACTCTAATGTTTACTGAAAGAGCGCATTTTTGAGTTGAGTGCATTCTTATGAAATTTAATCCAGTTTTAAAATGGTTTAGACTTTCGACTAATATATTTCTGAAACCAACCAATCAGATCCGTATTTCAAAGGCTCGAAAAATAAGTGAAATATTAACTACCAAAGGGTAATAATTCATAAAGGTTTTCGCGAAATTAGCAGTTCAATTTTAACAGTAAACCAGTTATGATCTATGATGACAAGAAGCGCCATGTTGCCCGTAATTACCTTGTTTCTTGACGTGACTCGGGAAACGTCTGAGGATATCCTAGATGCTCCAGAAATGATCGCGCCTCAGCTATAAATTTACAGTTCCCTCTGGATCAACCACGTCCCATCTCTGTTTATCACAGACTTTTGTATTTTTCTTGTCAACTTCTTACTTATTGGTTTTGTTGTATGCAGATTTAAATTTAAATTTTTAAATTTGCTTCTCCCGAAATTTTTTTAAAAATTACTTTCGGACGTGACGCTTTGCCAATAGTTGCTACTCGATAAATTTTTAATTCTAATTTTTCTGTGTTTTTTTTAAATTAATTTACTTCTTTCCAGACAATTAAAATAATCCTTGTTTTGTAGTATCTTCCAACATTTTTCTCCAGAAACCAATTAAGTTGTTTTGTGGTTATTCACTGCTACAGGTGAGGTTAACGATCGCCTTCCATTTAATAACTTTTTTAGTTGTAATCTTTTATACCTATTTTAATTTAATTTTCTAAATGATTCTCGTTAACCAAGTCAAAAAACCTATTAAATCTAAAATTTATTTAAATATAAAACTTCCTATTGTAACAAGTTAAAAACTTAATTAATTGTACAAGACGTCTACGCTCTAACTGCCTGAGACTATTCTGTACCACATTGTAAATGTAGTTTTTCTATCGATTAACTTTCACAATCCAAACGATTGTGAATTACACACCAATCAAAGTTAATTACCTGCGACCCTCAAAATACCTAAACAGAATCTTGTAGAACTTCATGGACGCTGTTTTAATCAAACGGATGGGGTGAGTTGACTGTTGACGACATCTCAATCACAGGTGGGTACTCAAATTTCAAATATTAAATGCGAAAGTCAAATTTCATCCTTCGAAAATTGGAAAATTAATGCATCAAACTAAAGCAATCCATCCAAATGTATGTCGTACAGCTGGTAAAATTTCCATGCAAAGATCATCAATATTATCGAAATAAAACCAAAAGAAACGAACAAAACGTTATGAAAGAGCCGAAGGAATTACTACTTTGAAAAACCTAATTCGACAAATCGTACTTTACCTGCAAATTATGAGTTGAACAAATCGCATAGCCTCTCATCTGTCGCTTTTCACAACACAAACGATTCGCTTAAAACTCGACTTCTCTCGATAACTTTGTCAAATGAAGTGAAGTAAATTTCCGATATGATAAAAGTACTAACTTAGTTTTGTATTCAAACGTACAGCGTAGGTACATACGTAGTGCATAATAAAAGTACATTAAAGAAGTGTTGGAAGTTTCGAAAAGGATATAAAAAATTTAAAAACGTGTAGCATTTTTGTATGACTGAAAAATGGATGAAAAGCTCCTTTGAATCAAAAAGTGAAATTTAGAAATAAAAACTTGACTGGTTGTTTTAAAAATATTGATCGGTTAAATGGTTGTTTTACTTAAGGTCTAAATTTCCATTATGCCATTCTAATTAAAAAAATTACTATGTTTTGTCCTCCGTTTGTCGCCGTTTGTAGATCTGTTACCCCATTTTTATCATCCATCCATCTGTTTTGTAATCTCCACACTTCGTTTCTCAGTTTGTGGTCTCAATTGATCCCACAATTAAGACTGGTTTTAATGTCCAGTTTCATGAAGGTTAATTAACTTTAACTTGTTTTAAAAATTATAAGGATAGGCATAACATTAAAAAAGTATTATATTTAGATCACAGCTTAAACCTGAAACTGGCCACAAGTATAATAATTTATATAGCATGCCCGTAGTTAAATAGAGATATTTCCTTTGGTTACGATACCTAAGTACGCGAGGCGGAGCTGCAACAGCAAAATACACGAATTTTTAATAAAAATATTGGCGATTTTATTTTCTTAAATTTGTGTACTCACCTCCAAATAATAACATCTCTCAAATATCCTTAAAAAAAAGTAGATTGTTATTTAAATTGTGAAATAATATTAAGCAACGCAAAACATTCAGGAGATAAAACTTCCATATCGTCCTTGTTTTTGTAATAATTAAATGTTAGTATTAATGGGGATAAGGGACTGGCGATAGATTACTATCTGGACTGGTGATAGACGATAGACTAGACGAGTGTTTCATTTTTGCCAGTCCTATATCCCCATTAATACTAACATTTAATTATTCAGGAGATGTTTGCATAGTAGTATAGACATTTTTTGTTCTTTAACGTAAAAACTTCTGCGTAAATATGTAGGGATCATGACCAAAGAAAACCACTCCACTAACAGGAGTTACACAGTTTTACTCAAAAAATATGCTTAAAACACAAAAAAACATTTTATAGCATCAAAATGAGACCGAATAATCACAAATCGACTAACAGGTTGAAATAAATTATTGTATATTATAATTTTTATCACAATTTTAAAATAAACTCGAAAAGATAAAAGTAAGATCGTAAACGGTAAATGCAAAGGAATGGACGAAAATCGGAAAATCTTTACCACGAATTTCTTAGTTTATTACAAAAATATTTTAACAAATTAAATGTGCAACCTTAATATCTCACCAATATCCATTTAAAACTTGGCAAAAGTTGTTTAAGCTTCTCTATTTTATTATCATTTAATTTTATAAGCAGAATTAAATCGTTGCAATGTTAGGAATTTCTAAATTAAATGAAACTGGGCTAGGGGTTTGAATAGATAAACAGCTATTACAGCATTTACGGTAAGCCACATTCTTGACCACACCTGTTCGTTGCCATAGTTAATTATCAATAGTTTGCCTGGTTCTATAGAGAACTTGCATGATATTAAGAGCTTTACATTAGCGTAAATTATATTATTGAATTTTCAGCACATCCCTTATGCTATAATGTACCTACTGCATCATTGATATCGCACTAACTTTTTTATTTTTTTTTTAGGTATGAAACCTCGCATGAAGAATCACTTCCGAGCTCATCAATTAAGTGTTTGGTTACGTTTAATACCAGAACTCCACAGAGCAGGAATGGAAGACGTCGTGGCGAGGCACAATTTATTTAGAAATCATAACAACGCAGATTTATACGACGGTGCTGTGAGACCGGATCCTCTCTCCCGTGTAAGTTATTACGAACCAACGACAGAACTTTTTAGAAGAAAAACAAATTCAACCCTACAATCGCTAGAATCGCCTACCACCATGGACACCATGGTAACCACATGTATGAGTGTTGTATCTTCTGGAAACTTTAATCACCAAACGTATCAAAATCAAAATTCCTCGGCGGATACTTTGGCCAGTTTAGAAGCGGCTGGTTACGCAGCGTACAGTACAGCCCTTAGTGTTACGATCGCGATTGGATGCTCTCTCTTAATTTTAAACGTATTAATTTTTGCCGGAGTTTATTATCAAAGAGATAAAACGAGAATGGAAGTTAAGTCGTTACAGCAACAACAACAGCGAAACCAAGCCAATTTTGAAGCAATATCAAAGCACGGACATTACCACATCGGTCATTCCCAAAGCACAAGCGTGATGGTGGACGTCGAACAAGACACTTCAGCCATGATGATGGGTGGTAACAACCAACAAGATATAAACACGTTATCAAAAAATCAGTCACACTTGTGCCCAGCAAACATGCAGATATCGAATTCTCTAAAAGCTCCACCACCTAGTCCAAACGTCATGAGCAACTGCATGACGCTACCAAAAAATGCCGGAGGTTGCATGCAAAACTATAATCAAGGATGTATGACGCTTCCAAAAAACGTAACACTTATGAACAATACCGCCAATGTAATTGCGGAAATGCAACAACACGGTATTGTTCAGCCCCCAAACGGTAGTGTTCCGCGTCCACCACCTCCTCCGAAAGTTAAAAGTCCCCCAGAAAGTCAACCGTTGTTAATATCACATCACAATAATCAAGCTAATAAAAACAACATGAGGGTTCCTCAAGCTGCGATGAGCGAAATGCGCGTGTGATAAACTGAAACCTAATTTAGTTACATTTCTACGCTCAATTCGTCCTAAAATGCGGTAAGAACGCTTAGAAAATGGCCTATTTTATGGCTTACGTTTTTTTAGTATAAATTATATAAAATATAAATTTAATTATCAATGTTTGAATGTATAATAAGTGTACATTACGCTGTTTTTGTTTCTGTTTTGCTGTTTCGAATTTATTATCCCGTTTCTGATACTTCATAACTTTATTATATTTCCTGTTAGGACAAAAATAACCAAAACATTCGTTTTATTCTAATAATTTGTTGTGTTAAGAAGTCAACCGTCGTGCTAAAAAATTCAGTTGTTTATTTACAAAATATACTGTGCCAAAATTTTTGAAGTCGATGGCACTTCCGCCGAAGTTTTTTATGAACCGAGTTCATAAAATGTAGGTGACAAAATTTTTGACGGACAATCCGTAAATATATTGTACATATTAAGAGATAGTTTATGCGTTTCAAATTTCAACGAAAAATTAGAATATCTTAAGATTCGATTTTTAGAAAAATGTAAATACTATTATGTGTACTTTTTTCGGTGAATTTTGGAACTTTAGAGAGAAAACACTTCTACTTCACGAACATTTTAATACTGATGATGTTCTTAACCACCACTACAATGTACTGAAAATATTTGTATTCCGCGACTCGTTACTAATGTTTTAAGTAATGTCACATATTAATTATTAATAAAGATTTAATGACGTATTTCCTAGTACCACTTTTTATTTATCCACCAAAATGGACAACAACGTTAATCGACAAAGCAGCAGGTAGGTCATATCACCTTTTCCAAATATAAAAAATAGACACACATAAAATATGCCATCCCCTGTACATATATCTGTACCTCGGAGGTAAAGGGCACTATGTCCATTTTTGGCCAAATTGCGGTTATTTCACATCTGTTTATAACTTTTTCTGCTTTACACAGAGGTATAGAGCACTATGTCCTCAACCAATTATATGGAAAGTTACAGCATTTTACATGGGCACTAAGTCCGCTTTTACTCAGAGGAATACAGCACCATGTGGACTTGGTGTAGTTTACCTCTAAAAGTTTTTAACAATGCTGCTTTTCAGATGGACATAGTGCTGTTTACACCTTGCGGATTTTTATTAAAATACACAAAAAACCTTAAAAAATGGGACTCATCTTCCAAAACTTAAGTCTAACATATTGTGTTTTTAGAATAAAGAATATGGAGTTTTTAATGTATACCTTAATAAACCCCCTTACCACAAAAAACATTATGTCACATTATATAACAAAGTTATGAGAGGTATACGGCACTATATGTCCTCCGCATAAATTTAAAAATTTTTAAAGAAATGCAAAAAAAACTTTTTGGGTGAATAACTCTTGACTAAATGAAACATGAATATACTAATAACATTGTGGTATAACAATTTTGTTAACATTCCAATCAATTTTTAAGACATTATTTGTGGTTGAATTTAAAAACAATCTTTAAACAGCTCTCCTGAAAAATTAGGAAAATGGACATGGTGCCCTTTACCTCCGAGGTACAGATATTTACTTTTATATCACATTAAGTGCTTCAATAAGAATTCAGTCAGATTGTTAAATCGCTTGAAATCAAATAAGTTAATTTAAAGTCGGTATATTTGTATGGAATTTCAATTGCGTTTGTTCTTTGTGTACATTTTAATTTGGAATACAATTAATTGTTTTAATTGTTAATATTTGTACGAACGATCAAAGTAAAATCTGCGATATAGGAAGAGCATTTCATTACAACTTCCTGAAATGCTTAAATGAATTCATCCTGTAGGTATATATCTACGGGCGTTTTCTAACTCTCAAGTTAGTAATTAATCGAACAGAAAATTATGGAATTAAATTTTCTAAAACACAAATACGAAACGAAAGCGAAAGTTATACTTCTTGTTGTTATTAGTTTTCATGAAACTTATATGACACTCGCAAATTGGATTGAGAAAAACAGAATCGTTATTAGTTTCGCCAAGAAATATTATTATGTAGGTAGTATAATAATACTAGAAGAAGAAGAAAAAGTAAAAGAAGTAACAAAATACATAATAAAATAAAACTTGGAATAAGCATTTAATTTATTTTAAATATAAAAAACAACTTTCACAAAATTTAGTTTCTCAAACTGAAATACTGTAGTATATACTGATTCTTAACTAATATGTACAAAATAATTAGCAGTCTTGACTAACACACAAGCACCACCTACCTACTGGTTCAACTCATTTTGAACACTTGATTGTGATACGAAACAAATTAAAATCGTATATTGTTAAACTTTCGTAAACTTTGTAAACTTCATAAATAAGAAATCATGAACTTAGTTAATGTTTACAATACTCCCCATATACTTCCTCTATTATCATGTTTTATATTGAAGATAACTTTCCTAAAGCAACCCGCACACCAAAAAAGGTATGGAGCTGAAAAAAGAAAAATAAAATAACAATATAATTTTTCTTCGGTGTACGAGTCGCCTAAGGATAAAAAACTTAATTACTTACCAATATAAAATGTAATACTAAAACATTGCCTCTTAAAAAAAATTAATTCAGTCTAAAATTAAAAATTGTTAAACAAAAAAATTAACAAATTTTCTTCTCACTACTGAATCGGTTCAATACCAGCAGCATTTTCCCGAATTTTAAAAGAAATACGAGTGTCTAACATAATATTGACTTTTTAAATCAACGTAAATAACACGATGAATTCTTAAATTCTGAACACAATTGTCGCATTTAAATAATTTATTTGTATAAACAAACATTTCAAACACGTTTCACTACCGTTCCCGTGTCTGATTCTTCAGAAGGGCATGATTCTGAACTAGAAGACTCCTTCTTAACTGGATTGAAACCTTTAAGTAACGTCGGTATTTGTGACGTTTTATTTCCAACGTTTCGCTTTAGAAGATCCATTTTATCGGTCACCAATTTTTCGTCGTTACTGTTCCTCGCTATAACGCGCGCGCCTGCTTTATTAATCAAATCCGTCGACTTTTTTGCAACGGTTGGTTTAATCACAACTTTAGGTTCCACTCTCTTTATTGGATGATCTAAATCTGTAGTTACGATGGTTTTTGCCTCGCCTTTTTCCAGCGTGTCGGGCACTTTAATCGGTTTTAAATGTTCGTATATTTGTTGTATGTTTTGTTTATAAATATCGGGGGTACTTGTGGATTGTTTACCCGAACTGGAATTAGGAACGAGTGGACCGATGTACAAATTATTAAAAGTAACTTCAGGTTCTTGTGGTAGCGGAGGCTCTTCGGCTAAGGCTGCGGGTGTTTCGCAAACTCTTGGTTCGTTAATATTTCGGCCTAGAGTAGACGAAGTTCTAGGCGGTACAGCTGGTGGTAATCGCATAGTTATTTTACCAGTCGAGTGCGAAAAGGCCGAGTCGTGAGAAGCAGGACTGTTTAGGTAACCATGCGCCGGCATGGATAACCGTTTTTTTGCTAAAGCTTCTTTGCTAGGTTGCGGAAAATCGGGCAAAACTTTTGGGAAGTTCCTGCGCTTTATTGTTTGGAGTTGCTGTTCTGGCGTTAAAGGCTGAATGGAATCGGACGATTCTTCTTGAGAGGTTACGTTTATATCGTTTTGGTGTTCAAAAGTTTTTAACATCTTCTTACAGGGTATCTGGGTGGGCGGAACAAACTTTTGTAATTCTTTTATTGGATCAGATCTAGAATGCTGGTGTTGGATTATCAAACCATTTTTTGTTTCTCTATTTGATTGGGGATGTTTTAGGTTAATTACGGTTGCACTTCCTTTCGACTTTTCAACTTTATCGTGTATTTTAACTACATCTTCCAGTGTAACGGAACGTTTCAATTGGGGTACTGCTTTTGGTTCCAAATGAGTATGGTCGAAAGATTTGGTTATCTCGATGGGCTTTTGGCGCATTACGCTACTGCCTCGACCCGATGGTGTTGCATCAATTGCAATCGAGACTTTGGCGGATCTTTTCAGAACCGGTCTAACGTTCGTATTTTCGATGGGACTGGGTTCGATATTTGTTATCTCATCAGGACTGACGGGTCTGGTAGGACTTTGACCGATAGTGGAATTATTACTATCAATATTGGTGACAGATTTTATACTATCTTGATGTTTCATCTGTGCGGCTTTGTGTTCGTCGGATAATTGTTGTTTTGTTCTTCTCAAAAACCGTGGACTGCACCTTTGCACGATTTCTTGCGCTATCCAGTCTCTCACTTTGGTGTGCGGATCGATGGTGCTTGAAGATGTTTGTCGCATTAACTTAAATCTCGTGTTGGAACCATCGTCGCTGATTTTAACGGCTTCGTAAATGTCTTCGCTTTTGGACGACTTACTGATCATCCGCATTAAGTTGCACCCATCCATAGCGGATACGTCTTCTGGTATCTTTTTGTCGACTACCGGTTCGGATGTCGCTTGATACTCTTCTTGTCGTTTGGTCTCTTTATTTTTTAACTTGATGCATTTGTAATATAATCCAGCGAACACGAATATGTTGACTAGAAGAAAAACGCATCCTATTATGACGAGCAGGTTTGTGGCACTCCCACTGTTGACATCTTTTTCAGATGCTGCCGTAACGACGGTGCCGTATTCGATTGTTCTTCCTGAAATGTGGTTATCTAAAGGTTTGTACTTAATGGTTCCGTAAACAGAAGTGGGATGGGTTGGAGGCTTGTAAAAATTGTCAAATTTATCGAACGATGTGATCGTGGTTGTTTTGCCAAAATGTTTAGGGTGTAACCATGAGGGTGGAGTTGGGGGTGGTTTATAATTCGTTTGTGTATTCACTTTTGATAAAACTTCGTTCCAATAACGCACCTCCGTTTTCCGGTAGTGGTACCTGACTTCGGGTGGTATAACTGAAAGAAAACTAAAGTGAGAAATTTTTTTTTAAATGTGGTGAACCTACCCAAATATAGATAACTTTCGTCTTGTATATCGTATTCTGGCCATTCTACTTCAAATTTTAACCAATCGATTGGATTTAATGTTAAAAATTCTCGTTTACGTGGAACGTTGGGATTTCTGAAAACAAACAAGCAAACAACGCTAATTAAATTATCAAATTAGTTTAATCAATCAAACGTGATAGATTAAATTTTGTTGTTTAATTTTATTCAATTAATTGAACACTTAAATACTCAAAAATTTAATTTGAATAAATTAAACATAAAAAATGAAATGGTTGGAATTTGAGTGTGTATTTATTCCATTATTCATGTAAATGGAGCTGTTACATAATGATAAATTAAATAATGTATTTTAATTATATCAACATAAATATAAATCTTAAATGTTACACAAGGCTCAGATGTCAACTAATCAGCCTGATTAAGTGCATTGTTAGTTGAAATTAGATCATGATTAATTTGATAAGGAGATAGGAGCCTTAATGACAGGTAAATACCGCTACATGTAATCTATTAGTTGTAACGTATATCCATTAAGATGTATGTCACCGTCACAGAATGAGCCTACCCTGGTAATTGAAGCTCCGTAATTGGAAAATTATAAAAATGTATATTAGGGGAGCTTAACGATGGTTAAATTAAATAATTGTTAACTATGGTGTATAAACGTTAAGGTGGATGAAATAATGTTTGGTGCCTATTGTTTGTCAGCTGCCCATAATGCTTCAGTCACATTCAAATGCTAAAACTAATTAGTGAGGGCATTGTTTCTAATAACTCACATGAGAAGGCAAATGAGTGATTGTTGGTTAGGTTATTAAATTGCTGATGTATTGATTATACAAAATAATTAAAATTTAGGTTAGCAAATGTCCAATAACATTGCAATAATTGTACGTCACTGCAAAATTGAATGAAGTAACTTTCGTTAGCATTGAGCCATAAATTTTGGAAAATTTTGTTATGACTTTTAAAACTTAAATTTATTATGTATTTTTTACCCTGAATGTGCAAAGTTGGAAAAGTAGGTCATTATAACTTCGGAAAATAATCGCTCTTGTGCATTATAATGATCAGTGAAGTGAAATTTTGGGCCATCCAATGGAACTCCAAAGACGTACGGAAGTTCATCTCCATGTGCGCTCTTATTACGCTGAAAATATAAAAAGCATAAGTTTTATTTCTTTTAGATGTCATCGATCAGGTGAATAACGAGCCAAAATTTTTGTTCAATTTTTTGTTAACTTTTTCATATCACTTAAGACAAATTTATTTTTATTTTAACTTCAACACAAGATTAACTAGGACTTTTTAGGAAAATTGCAAGTTTACCTTCAGACGTTTTACAATTCTGAACTTTATTTAATCAAATATTATTGTTATAACAAAAAAGTATTAGGTAAAACCCGACAAAATTGAATTTTTCTTTCGCATACTGTCAAGAAAGAAATATTTTTCGAAAATTCCAAACAACATATAAAACTGAAATCTAATATTGTCTTTACATTTTGTTCATGCGGATCCTGCTTAAAAATATTTCATTTTCAGAGTTTCCTTTCTCTATTTGGTGTATTGTTATAAATAATATCGAAAGTGTTGAACCCCATCTTTCTTGATATTGTGTAAGCAAAGTTGAACAATTAATTCTACCAAATTACTGCAGAGAAATAAAGACAATTTTGCAAAGATTGTTACATTAAGGCGCTTGAAAAGAGATATGGCTTCACTTAAAAATCGTCCAAACTTAGAACCTTGATTTATAGCGAGACTTTCAGAGCCAACTTCATCTGCAGCAATGCTATTGCTTCCAAATGAAAAGTTCCCTACAGTAGTAATTTAAGTTGCATTCTAATAAAGTTTTTTTATTATAAAAAGTTTACAACGCTAAAACAAATTACATAGGCAAATCACAATAAAAAAAATGTGATAGATTCTGAAAATAACGAATTCGGAATATCCAGCTATTTTCTTTCGGCAACTAATAAATCAATGTCTATTAGTAGTACGGTATAGCAGAAGGTAGCGCTCTAGGTTCAAACTTTCTCATTATTTTCCTTTAGCATGGTTAGTGATTTTCATCTTTCACTATACTAATTTTGCAAGTATCATTAAAGTTATTCTTTCTTCTTTGTTCTTTATTCTTATAAACTTAATTCATACTTTCCATGTCTACTCACACTACCACTGCCAACTGATAACAAGCTATCCCTCCTTGTCTCGGGGATAGTCTAGCTAGGCTAGGATGCCTTAAAAAAACAATTAACAATAAACAATTTTAAATTTTATTAATGTATCTCGTATTAGATTTATAATTATTTCTTCCATTACAATAAATACGAATAAATAAGGACGAAAGCCGAGTTCCTGGTAACTTAAAACTGGGACAAATCGACTAATGGAGGAAACCATGAAAAAAATCCTGGTCCTTCATGTTGGGGGTTGGCTCGTTGAGTTAGCTCTTCATTGCTTATTAAAAAAAAGACAACTGCCAAAAATACTAAAAATACGCCTGGGAAATTGGAACGGAAAAATCTTAGACAACGATTGACGTGAAATAAGACAAATCATTTAAAAGTGTGACGAATAAAACTTCAGAAATACTAAGGGAACTGCAAAGATTGAAAATCGACATAGCTTTTTTATTTAAAACAAAAAAGAAAGGAAAATGAAATGAGAATCTGGGGGATAATTGCATTCAGTGTCACATGATGGTCGTTTCGACCAATCAGTGCGTTAATTTACATTGTAGATAAACGAATACATATCGTGCACCTAGTGCAATATCCAGTTATATTGAACTCTAGGAATTTATATTCAAATATAATCCTACGAATATATTTCAAATAACCTTTGGCCAATTTAATATTTTTTCCTACGCCCGATAGTGAAAGTAGGATTTTCAAGCTGTCAGTTGATTGAAACATCGGCAATTGAAACATTGCCGCTCGCCAAGCGGCAAATGCCAACTTTCAACCATCAACTGACAGCTTAAAACAAATGGAACGCAAAATTTCCTTAGAAACGATGTAGCAAGGCTAATATGATAGAAATAAAAATAATTCACTACCGAGATTGAATGTAAATCTTTATCTAGGTTTTGATCATTTTTGAAGCGGGCGGAGGAAAAAAGTATGCATGCTTCAAGCGTAAAGTGACTTTTGTGCTCGGAGGCGAAATTTACAGCGCGAGCCGTAGGCGCGGCCAACAAGAAGCTGCGGAGATTGACACTCACTCCGCTGCGCTACGTTCGTGCAATCTCCTTGCTAAAACCTGTACTCGCTGAATCTTTGAATATAGTCGGAACCCTTATGCTGTTACATACGATTATAGTACACACTTTTGGTCAGGTATAAATAAATCAAGTAGGGCGAGGGCTGGCGTATAAATTTTAATCAAGAGACAACTTAAGAAATACATGAAGAACTATGTGGGTATTTCAGAAATGATATTTTTATTAACTGCATTTATTTATGGATATACGATAAATGTTATTGCAGTGTGCGGGCCAACGGACGACTCCGACAGAACAAACAAGAAGCTGTTCTATCAAGAGCTACAGTAGATACTAGACCATATGGGAAGACACAATGATTTAATCGTTCCGGCATATCTGAATGCAGGAGTGAGTTCTTGACAAGCCGACAAAATGGTGGGGAAATTTTTGGTGAGGGTTGTGAACGAATCTGGAGAATTGCTCATAAAATTTTGCAAAAAGAATGAATCGAGGATGATAAATGCTTTATTTCAACATAAGGTTATTCATAATTGCACATGAAAATCGATCCTAGACTATTGTATGGTTAGACTTAAAAGTCATCTGAATCCCACGGACTGTTGCGTTAAAAGGAGTGCCAATTGTGGAATGGACCATCATATGCTAACAACTAAATTAGAATGGCCGTATAAAAAATAAATAAAAGCAGCTAGAAGTGCCAGTACAACCCAAACTAATGAAATAGGGAAAATGAATTACAAAATATTTAAATTACACTTGCTACATCAAGATAGTGTTAAAAATCTATATCGAAATAGATTAATAAAAGAAATTGGGAAAAGAAATAAAAGCTGGGATATCGAAATAGAATATATAAACGTAAATATGGAATTAAACGAAGTGGCAGCATAGAGGAATGCGACAGGACCAGAAGAAAAGGAAAGCCACCTTGGGTAACCGAAGAAGTAGAAAAAAACTAGCAAACTTAGAATAAAAGTTAAATAAGAAAAAACAGTTACTGGCAACTGGCTGGCAACAAGTAAAATCACTATGAAGAACTTTTGATATAGAAAAGATCTGAATTTATGGAGAGTTCACAGTTTTCTAGAGAGGGAATTGATCACGTAATATAAAAAATCTCCACAAGTGAGGAGGTAAAAAAGAAAAATAGGAAAAGCTCCAGAGTGATTTTGCCCCTGGAAGATCAGGTGTACATAATCTCTTTACTCTCCAACAATGGCTGGAAAACAGAATTACAATGGGACAAGAGATCCACCTGCCCTTTATAGATTTGGAAAAAGCCTATGACTCGGTATCTAGATATAAACTGTGGAAAGTATTACTACATTAACATTACAGGCTTAGCAGGCATCCATGGCTTGTTTTGTCACTATATTTCATTCCTTTCTGCCTCTACCCTCTTCTTCGCAGTCTTCCAACCCGATTTCATCCAAATCCCCCTGCACTTCTTTTTTCCATCGATTTATTGGTATACCTGTTCTCTTTGTTCCACCAAATTCCATACCGCTCTTGGGGTTCTATTCTCTCTCATTCTAACCAAATACCCCAGCCATCGCATTTTCTCTGCCTCTACACATCCCACTAAGCTCGGTTCTCCGTGTAATTCTCCCAGCTCTCAATTGGTCCGTATCATCCCTTGCCCATTTATCCATTTTTCATCGTATATCTTTCTCAACAACTTTCTCTTCCACACTTCCAGTATCGTCTGCTCTCGCTTCCTCGTGGTCCAAACCTCAGCTCCATACATTGCTGACGACATTATAATCGTCTTGTATATTTCTTGACTAAATTGACAAAAATCTTGTTGTTCAGTATCGATTTCAATACAAATGTACTTCTTCCATTCTTGCCTTTCTTGCCTTTATTTCCTTTTCGTACCCTGGCCATCTTGATGTAACTGTTCCTAGGGACGTGAAGGCATTTACTTCTTCAAACTTTGCCGTTTCATTCTTAAGTATACACTTCATATAATTATTTTCCCTCTTCGAAAGCATTGTCATTCCATGTCATGTACACCATCATGTGAAGTTTGGAGCTTGAATGCGAACATGCAAAGAAGACCTACGAAGGGTCCAGATTACAACAAACAAGGAATAAACAGATAAAGTAAAGGAAAAAATAATCCTAAAAATTGAGAAAATGGTTTGGACATCTGCTTACGATGGAAGGCCAAAGAGGTTGCTTAAGTGGGTACCCGCAGGAAAAAGGAGTCGTGGAAGACCTCAAAGATCTTGGAACGATGGGATCTAAGAAACTTAGAGGAAGAAGATGCGGCTAATAATGAGAGGTGAACATCGAGAATGATTCCTCTTTATTACCTTGCCTGCATATTATACAAATTGGTAATTTTCCAACTATGCGGATAATAATTTATAATAATTATTAATGATTAAACTGTATTGTTTAAAATTCTGTATTTGATATTGAACGAAAAGCTTTTACTGTTAAATTTGTAATAATAATACTTGGTAGATCATTTTTTGCTTGTTTAGTAAACAACAAAAAATTTCCATTATATGTATAGGTATATTTCTACTCAAATAATTTTGTATTATTATTGCATATTATATTTGTTTAACCATTACATCTAGTAAAATATTCAATAATTGTATAACAATACTTACATTTTAGACAATACAAACTTCTATGACTTGAAAATTTAAGTCAAAGCTTTTTGTTATTATTGATTAATAATAAAGGGCCTACCCGCATCTTACAAAGTTATAAAAAATTTACCGAATCAAGTCCCAATTTGTTAGATACATAACAAATGATCATTATTTGTACTTAGCTACACGTAATTCCTCTGATTATTGATATATTTGTTAAAAGCCATTCTTTAATAATTAATGTTGTTTTTCCTCTGGAGATCGCTATCGATAAAAATAACGCAAAGATTAATCAGATCAATTTGTCTTAAGATATGTTAGCAGTAGCCACATTTTATTGACTAACCTAACAGATTTATCATTCACTCACTATTATTTGAAGTCAAACTTCATCCTGAGCGGATATTATTTCATTAACTTTTTTTTCGAATTTTGTAAATATTTAAATAAAGAAATAGAAATATGGATGCGTATAGATTAAATATTATAAAACATCTCCATAACCAATTTGTCACTTTTATGAATCTAAAATTAATTGCCAATTTTATTTTTAATGAAATTTAATAATTGAATTTTACGGTAATATCTTCTTTAACGCAATCGTAAGTAATTGCAACCTGTTAATTAAAAAAACCTTGATTCGATTACAGATGCCTGTGGTCAATCGCGATTTTTAATTAACAAATTTAAAATTTTACCCTCGAATTTTTTTGTCGTTGTTTCAAATTTTGAAATATTGGGATATTTTTATCTCAGTTATGCGCATAGTTTATTGTTACCGTTGTCACGGTTTTACAGCAATTTTAACATTCCGAATTAATACAAATAGGTTTTTGTAGAATTTTGAAAATTTCCAGGTAATAATATGTCATATTTTGTGACACAATGAAGCTTTATCCTAAAAGTGACAGTCAATTAATGAACAGCCTGTCATAAGCGGCCAGTTTCAACTGAATTTTCCTTAACAAACAAAGTATTAATCCGAAGCGTTCGACGATTTTCACATTCCTCATTCGATACTAAAACAAATAATAACCAAATCAATAAGAATTAAGACAGATTTCATAAAATCGCTCGTAGATGTTTTCCTACCAACTCCCACTAGGCCACCGCGGTAAAGTTTCACTAAAATCTTTTCTTAAAATACATTTGTTGTCCGGAATTGACTTTAAGCAGTAGGTCCTCCGTATTGACGACACAAGCCTAAGGACGAGAAGAAGAAGCAATACTACTGTTGCTACATATACAATCCAGAAATTTTTGGGAGTTGTATATCTTGGAAGTGGTGGAAATTGGAAGGCTAGTTTATGGGTATAGAATTTTTTCATCCTTTTTATTTTGCAATTATATCTACACATATTTTCTCTTCATGTAGGTCTTTACAGCCTTATACTTTGAAAATTTCTGCCTTGTTTAGTGTCTAAAAAGTGTTTTGTGCATCTGATACACTTTTTCATTCCTACTTCATTCCTCTTTAACCTCTCTGCCCTTTATTTAATTTTCAACTGTATTTTTCTCTATCTATAAATATCAAATCGCTATTATATATTATACTCTCTCTTCTTTTAGCAGTCTTATCTTAGATTTCTTTTCTAAATGCTTTTGGTGTCTTTAAATCAACTTACAGGTTTTTCTATAAAGGTCTTGATATTCTTCTCCAGTGTTAAGATCTCGTCTTCAGTTTGCTTCTTATTTTAATTTTTTCCTGGACTATAATTCCATCGATTGCTATATTTTATTGCCATCATCTTGTCCCAGCTTCTTATATTATTTTTTCTTCTGGTATTTCTAGTCGTTCTGTTAACATCGTGTTGTTGTCTCTTATTTCTTTATTTTCCTTTTGTACTCCTTAATATTGATTAAGGACTATTGAACTAATTGATGCCGTAAATTTATAGAAATTTGCCATTTTGGTTGTTCCCTGTTTAATGTTCCTATCTGATGTTGACGGTATTCTCTTGATCTTTCGACTTCCCTTAAATATTTCACCGTTAAAATTCCCCTCTCCTCTTAAAGTAATAACACACCTATCCACTACATTTTTATTTCCCTTCTAGTATTCATTTGACAGTAATGTATTGACCGTACCGTGGAAAGCATTGATCCAGGTCAACCCTTTGAAAGCCTATTCCACTGTCTAACTTTTTTCTCACTTTTCAATGCTTTATTTATACAATAGGAATATACAAAACGTTTTTGGTAAGTTAGAGCTCTGATAATGTAGCATAAGGTAAACAAACTTAATGGGAGTTCTGGAAACACCTGGGGGAGTTCAAAAGGCGGCGTTACTAAATGTGAAGGCGGAATATGCAGCTTGAGGACAAATTGTAGACTTCTTTGAGATCTGAAAGCAATTTATTACGACTTCAAATTAAGGAGCGTTATCTGTTGATTACATTTTCAACCACAAAAGATATTTCCAAAACTCACAGGATGTTTGCCAATCTGATACTATATAATCAAAGGTTAGGGCTTTCTTTCTACTATTGGCATTAGTATGGCAGGACTACAATTCTATACTAATATATAACTGTGTAATAAACAAATAATAATATAAAAAGAGGCGGTCATTGGCCTAGCATAATAGTTAGAACGATCAGCTACTGATGCTAAAGGCAATGGTTCGAGTACCGAAAGAGTCTAATATTCTTTCTGATTTTAATTCCTTCTATCACCGTCTGCCCTACCAAACTGTATTGTCCAGCTTTCCTTTCTTTAAAATTAGTCGTTCGTAATTCCCGTTAAGCGGTAGGTCCCCGTACTCAAAAATAGTATGTAGTGCGCACAGACGACGGGAAGATTAAGGCTTTTATCTTCACTCAGTTTTATCTTCTTGGACTAAGTAAAGTATGTACATTTTTTTATTGCGAGTTTATACTCAAATAGAAATGATTATAACAATTTTGTAAAGGTTAAATTTTCTGAAAACTGTTTTTTCTTGACTTTCTTCATTTGTTCTCTACATCCCTCATTGAATCTGCCTCGGTCGTTATCAATTCCACTGTTCTTTAACTTTCACCTTAAAAATCACTTTTTATCATAATGACATAATACATCGATTTTTACAACGTTCTACGTCTTCCGATTTCCCTGTCTGGGCTCGTTACGTGTTGAAACTGTTTAACAAGCACAGAGGATCTACAGCTTAACGTGGATTCCGAACCACGGGAATAGACGAATTTTACACCGGCCACTCGGATCAGGGACGTTTTATTTAGCCATAATTTCAGAAGATAGACATTTGGTGAGCGAAAACTCCTTCTATACATAGCACTTCATAGGATTTGAACCCGTTAATTTTAACATGAGAAGCTAACACATTAATGTCTAAACCGTTCACCCACCTTCCCAATAATATTACAAAAGACGAACCGCAATTGACGCTTAGTTACGTCGACTTATATGTAGGTATATTATCTGAAAAAATAGTACAAATTCAAAACATAACTCAATTTCTTAAAAGGTATAACAGGTGGAACATAATATCAATGTTAAACTGATAAAATATTCAATATTGAACCATATAAACACTTCCATATCACAATACTGGACATTTTTCATGTCCTTGATGAGTTGATGCCAATAAATTTTCAACTATCTGGATAGTCACGAATGGGCAATAACGTCGAACAGATGTCGTTGAAGCAAATTCTCTCACGATAACAATAAACCGTGTTAGAAGGTTGTAAATTCACATACTAAATAATAATAGTTAAATACCGTAAATCCTATTGGTGTTACATGCAGAGGTTCATTCAACCGACCGCGTTATAAAAGTAGGGTTATGAAACACCAATTATCACAAATGTGATTACCACAACTATTTGAACTCTATGCAAAATTCAATGCTAAGAACCGTATCTTCGACAAAATGGATTTCAATGAATCACAATTAAGATCTTGTTCAAAAAACTAATCAAGAAAACCAGAAATTACTTTGATTTTCATATTTCTGGAATTTCCTCACCAAATGTGTAACAAATATCAAAATGTGGATTAAAATTTATACTGACGACTAATAAATCTTCTTATGCAAAAAAGAAGAAAGA
This sequence comes from Podabrus alpinus, assembly GCA_932274525.1. Lineage (NCBI taxonomy): Eukaryota > Metazoa > Arthropoda > Insecta > Coleoptera > Cantharidae > Podabrus > Podabrus alpinus. The sequence continues at coordinate 7,532,613 of OW026451.1, forward strand.
ATCAATTTAAAAAAGGTAAAATGAGTCAAATTAGAGATTTCGGCTGACGAGCAATTAAAGTAAAATAAGAAATATAAAAATCCTTTCTTGGGTTGTCGATTTACAAACGACATTGGATATAGTTACACCTCTTCGTGGGAAACTCTAGTAAATTAAGTTGAATAAGCACAAGAATCCCTTTGATAGCAATTCTCATTTAAATTTATTTGTAAAGTTAATCAAATATTTACTATTCTATGTTGAATGGAAATAGATATTATAGAAAATACATTTCTATGTTAAACTTATACTAATCGAAATAATTGTAATTGTGATTAAGTTCTAATTTTGGAAATCGACATTTCACAAAGCATGAAACTGCTACCATGTTTTATGAGAACTAAACAAGACCTTCAAAATTATTCCAAACAACCACTTTGTTATATGTGCATGTACAATATTATACATAATAGGAAGTACAGCTTAACGTGGAATCCAAACCACGTACAAATAATTCGGTAGTATCTGAGATTAAAATTCACCACATGAGGTCTGCAGTACAACTCGCTAACCCCTACATCTAGTTATGTGTACCGTAGTAATTAATCAGTTGTCGGTACTAAATTCAATTGGTGGTAACGTAAAGCTCTATTTAAATTATTACAACTGTATTGACTAAGGACTAAATCAATTTGTGCCGTACAATATAAATATGTCAACATTGTAAAAATTATTGCTTTAGATTCTTTGCAAAAATTTTTAGAAGTATCCAGCTGCGTGGTATTAAAAATAATGTAATTTTGATTTTAGCGTAAAAGGACAATTACAACTCGGAATTTTTTTAAATTATCGAGATCGAAAGCAGAGTTTTTACAGTAAAAATCGTCAAGTTACTGGGCTATCAGTTAAAATGACTTACTTTTCTAATTTCTCATGATAGTGTCGGTTAACACAAGCTGAATAAAGTGGAAATTCAATTGACCTATATATTTTCCTCTGGAAATACAATAATATCATACTCTGATAGTGATATTGATACATATTATAACTCAAGTAAGAAATAACTAAATTTTTAAGTGAAAATTTAAAAAATAAAATTTTATGATCGAATTTCACTATAATATTAACTTGAAAGGAAACCAAGTAGCTTTAAATTTTCTCCTAAAAATATTCTTGTGAAAATGTTTTTTTTTATAAATTAATAAAGATATACGAGTAGAAAGATATACCGTGTAAAATTAACTATATTTAGTTGAAAACTTTGAACAAATTAAATGTGTTGTGTTACACCACGTTCTGCATCTACGACACCTTTCCAACAGGTAATAAAAGGTTGGCTAGCTCAAAGTCGCGAAGGGGTGGGTTGGTGAATGGAATGAAAGGGTCGTGTGACGGCACGTCGCAAAGCGTGTGTTTCCTATCGACGACCGGGCAATCCTCGATCGCGATTCTAAAAATTGTCAAAATCGGTGTGAATAATTTACACGGGGGGGGAGTTAAGTCAAAATCGATGGGGTTAATATACACGAGGGAGTTTAAATGGGCGCCACGCATACGAAGAACTGAATCTCTTTGAAGGGGACTGGTTATCACACCTTCCAAGCTGGTACGCGACAACTTGATGATCTTACAGCGAATTCTCACTCCGGAAAAACCTCGCTCAATGACCTTACCTTTACAGGAGGCGAACTTTCCGTTGGTGAAAATAGCTAAATAAACATTAACACAACAATAATAATAACACACAAAGTTGGGAAATAAAATGTATTAAATAAAATAATATCAGGGGGGAGTTGACAAGGTTTACACAAGATACTATCAAATTTACATGTCTTGTATAAAAATAAATATGTACAGTTGACGGAACCTTTCCGTGTGGTTTCCGTTGCGAAACTAATATTCGTAAAACAATTACTCTTACAAAAATACAAAAGGTTAATTTGCATGAAAGGGGGGCGTATTGAATACAGCACTCCACCAAAATAAATAGTTACTTAAGCGCAACTTGATGATGTCTAAAACTATGATTCATAAAATTGATCATGAAACTTAATCAATGCAATTGATCATCAAAATTCCCAACAACGGGACAAACAAACTTTAGCTACAATGCTAAACTTGAAACGTTACGTTAAATTGCTTGGTTACATTCGGAACGCTCGAATGGCGTGGTAAAAGTTACGTTAATAATAGATAATAATATTAAGTTAAATAAAAGGTATACAAAATGGTTGCGATATCGACTTCCGGGGTTGAACTGAACGTTCATAAACACAAATAATGGTCCATAGGACCAATTAACATCACAATCTTAAAAATATAAAAAGGTTTCTTACTTAATGTGGGTGGTTGATGTTCGACCTCTAGGTAAAGTCGATGACGAGTCCTTCGGGAGTGAGATTCGTCTGCAGAATAGAGCTGAAAGCGATGTCTCAAACCATACCAGAAGGTCAGCGGAGTAACCAGCTTCCAAAACCTCTTTAAATCGAAAGGTGGTGAAGTAACGGGGTGGTTCACGCACTATATTACGCGAATTTCCTTCGTATACAATTAAATTAATATACTTCACTTAAGTTCGTTATTCGCGAAATGACAATTAATTCAAGCCGGTACTGTCTAATTAAAAAAATGTCAATATGGTGTTTGATAAAAACAACGATTGGAATGTGCACATGTGTTCGAAGTGCAGCACCTGTTTTGTATTATTCGATAAAAGCAATGCTACGTAATTGCCTTAAGAGCGGCAAGCAATACCTCGTCGTGATGAAACGTGATAAACAGATGGTATAACAAAAAGTCCGATAATTGATTAATTGTTTAACAACAATTAACGTATTGTTGTCCGATAAAATATTAATTGTTTAACAACAATTGACGTATTGTTGTCCGATAAAATATTAATTGTTTAACAACAATTGACGTATTGTTGTCCGATAAAATATTAATTGTTTAACAACAATTGACGTATTGTTGTCCGATAAAATATTAATTGTTTAACAACAATAGGCGATATGAATGTTCGATAAATATTAATTGGTTATTAACGATAGACGGTATGAATGTTCGATAAATATTAATTGTTTATTAACGATAGACGGTATGAATGTTCGATAATTATTAATTGTTTAACCACAATAGACGATATGAATGTTCGATAAATATTAATTGTTTATTAACGATAGACGGTATGAATGTTCGATAATACCTGCAGTGGACACTCACTAATTTTTAGCACCAATGACTTGTATTTATTTAAAGACCTCAAAAAAATGTGAGACCTCGATATTTTAATTCCGCTTTTGGAAGCGCTAAGATACGAAAAAGGTAGTATCAGATTCCAAGTGAATCTCTTCGAATATGCAATTTGCAGCTCAATTTATGCATTTTCCCTTCCATAATTTAGGACTTTTCCCACTTAGTGATTGATTTGGATTCTTGTAATTGGGTCCTATAAATTTAGAAAGAAGGGAGACGCGATCTAATTGGATATCAATCACGGTGCGATGGCACGCTTTTGTCTTTATTTCCACCTAAAGTGTTGGGGATATTTTACCACATGAGGCCTGAATAACAATTTTTTGCTTGTCTGCAACTCGAACAAAATAAGTTTTTGTCGCGTTTTTGCTTGCTTTCTAGATTGCGAAATTTGTATCTTTCCTATGTTAAACCCGAGCACATTTGGTTGCTTATCTGCACATGGTCGAGATAGCAAAACAAAAGGCATTGATTCTCACGAATCCAAACATGCACGTGTGTGTCCTTGTAGTGACAGACGGCACGTGATTATGGATCGTATAAAAGTGTCTTTCGATCCCACCCAAAATTTATAGTAATGCATTTACATGCATTGACGTTAAGTTCGAAACGTTATGGAACCATGATTTTCTTGCCGACGGTGTGAATCTACGATGTATGCTACGTCAACGTTATTAAAGCTATATCATCTACCGTATGGTTTATGGGACGCGAATAAAAATATTATGAACATACTTTCCTACCTCTACAATTCTTAAGACTATTATACATTTGCAAAACGTAAATTTATTAGTTAAGCGAATGTTTCAATCTTTTATTTTACAACCCGACCTAAAAATGTCTTTTAAAAGAATAATTTTCACCGGATCGATTTGAAATTTAAAATATGAGTTCCATGGGTTGCAAAGACAAAATCTAAGGGTGCGCCCGATGCGCGGAATAAGGTGACACTCCCCTTACGTCAAGAGTTGTTATCCCTAACTACTCTTCAACTGGGACGCGCGCAACCTCAACCGAAACAAAAATTGTCCTACAATGAACCATCAACACTTGTAGTATTGAAATAGCTACTCAACTAGTGACTAGACTATACGTGTATGCCGGGAAAAAAAGAGAGAAGGTTCACCTAACCCTAGGCTTAATCAATCCGTGCGTCGTAGTGACTCCTACATGAGAGGGCGGTTCGCGAAATCACGCGATCATTCGCTGGCCGTGCGACCCACAAATGTCTGTGAAGACACCGGACTCTAGATCAAGGTAGACCTGAGCTAAGGTAACACTTCATCGGCGTATCATATTTACAAAGCCTTCTCTTAAATGTTCAGTCGATGGGGACTGTCTGCCTTTTTCAATATCGTTGAAAAAGCAGAGAAAAAAAAGACGTGTGCTCGGCTGGATCATATTTACAAAAGCCGTTTGGGCACTTCAGTAGATGGGGACTGTCTGTTTTATCAGTTATCGTTGGTGAAACAGAGAAAAAAAACTTGCGCTTAGCTTGATCAAATTTACAAAGCCGTTTGGGAAATCACTAACCTTCCTCATGACTTCGATCCGGACGAGATGATCGGAAGAGAGAGAAGAGGTAATGATGGGGGGGCGAGAAAAAAAATTTGAGATGGGGTGACAACCTATGAGGGACAGTCGAGGGAACTAGTCCTCGATTCGTCCGTGTTGGACATGGCTGTATACACAAAAAAAGAAAAGAGACATGGGGCCTAGCCATGAATCGGGTTTTCACTGAATAAAAAAAATTCGTGGGGCATAGTTGACGGTACGGGTCGGGATGGTTTGCTTCCATCAGTGTAGTCGAAGGGAACGTCCTTGAACCACACTGACGTAAACGGGAACTTTCATTGAGTACAAAAAAAAATCGTGGGGCCTAACCGTGGACCTACACAATCTATCGCCTCACAAAAAAAATGAAGCTAGCACAACTAAGGTTGACTCTACCAACGCTAGTGGTGAGTTTTGATGTGCAAAAAAAACATCGTCATTTATTGAGAAGTCCTGCGGTGATCGGCACCGGAGAAAACTTCACTCTAAATGTTGTCTTACACAGGTAGTGTTAGTGCAAGACGGGGACGTTGTACCAGTGGAACGTATCCACTAGGGTACAAGGCCACAAAAGATCATAACATGTAACATAAGGGGGGGGTTAGAAGTTGAACGACGGCTGGATCATATTTACAAAGCCGGCTCTATCTAATTCGGTAGGCGGGGGGGGTTGATTATTTCAAACGGGACTAAAGTTATCGTTATACACGAGAAAAAAAAATTTAACAACAAAAAAAAATATACGTAACTGATTGAAATTCGAAATGGTGACAACCGTTCGGGTGCACCTAAATGTATGCTGAAAAATATATGAAGTGACTCTACTATATGAAACTGACGAATGTGAGAAATAATTTTTCTCCAAAAGGTCAAAACGTAACTATGAAATTAACGCATGACTAATGATAACATTGGGTAATCAATTCAATGTAATCCTAGTCTCTACTTGATTCAACTGAGCGATTGATTGGGTGATTAGGCCAATGGCTCGCTAAGCGTACCCTCTAAATCCATAAACAATAATTTCTGAAATGGTTGACTGAAAATTCAAAAAAAATTCGAGATTACAAAATGACATGCCGGAAAATTCAAAAAAAACAAACTCGAGATTACAAAAATGACTTGCGAGATAAACAATGAAGCAAAAAGAAAAATGACCCGTTTATACTTTGGGGGCACGTAGTTTTCTGTCGTACGATAGGGACATAACAAATATCTCCCTTAACCTCAATGACTTAAAGCTATCTTAAAAGTACCCAAACTTAACGCTAACTAAATCGATACCTAAAATTAACTAAACCGAAATCTAAACTGAACTTAATGCTACCTAAACCGAAATCTAAACTACTCCTTACATACTAAAAGCGCGAGACAAAAAAATTACACAGAAAAAAAATGTTCCACGTCCCAAGTCTTAAACAAGTCTGAAGCCGTTGCGACCGTTGCAAGAGAGGGCGGTTCGCGAAGTCACGGGATCGTTCGCTTGCCGTGAGACCCACAATCACAAACAGAAACGCCGAACTCTAGCTTGGGTTGGACCCGAAAACGTGGTAAAAGTTGGGAGGCGTCAAAATATATGCCTCTGGGATGAACAGATCAAATTTACAAGTTCGCCCCTAATGGGTTTGTTCTTCCTTAGACCGGCAGGTGTTATGACCGCGTAGTATAGTTGTAGTCAATCTATTATTCCCTAACAAAAGGTAAATTTCCCAGAGTGTTGCTTCGAGTTATAACCCCTTACTTCTGTACGAAATTCCCTTACTAAGAAGGTTCCTTTGGGGCAGATTTTCATCCGCCAAAAAAAAATGGGACGATAATTCACCGGGGAATGGACTAAGCCCACGAAATTACTTTATAACCCTGGGGTTTGGATCGTCGTCCATATGTGGATCGACGTCCAAAAAAAATGTTTATCTAGCAGTGGAACCATGTCCAGCATGATAATTCGATAGCTCGATGAGAAGTGGGTCACTCTAAACAACTATTAACTATGACAACCTTACTACAAAAAAATAAAATTCGGTAAAATTTTCCTAAAGGGTATGTTAAAAAAACTTCCCCTAAAGGGTGTGTTGCGACAAATGATTTGTCCGAAATTGGACACAAGTCCAAACAATACAACACGGCATGAGGCAATGTCTACTGCAATTGCATTCTCAGCCCTGATCTTAATTTTTAATCTCAAAAACGAAAACGAGAAAAAAAAACGAAAAACAAATCTATTTTAAACGGTACTCGATACCAGGAAAGAACGGTGAGGGATGGTGGGGGCAAGTTAACGTCGTGCGATTGACAAAAAGACATGGTCAGTGTGTATGAAGCGACAGTGACGCACTGACCTCAACCCGAAATGATAACTAGATGTTACCCTACCACTAACTTAAAGAAAAATGTCACAATGGACTGGGATTCAAAACTCTTTGATTGATTTGATTCACCAAAGAAAACTTTACGTTAAACTTTAAATTCAAAAAAAACTCAAAAATAAACTTTAACTGACGTCAAACTTCAAAAAAACTTTAAAAAACTTTAACTTAAATCCAAAAAAACTTTCAACTGAATTTGAAAACTTTCAATCTAATTTGAAAAACTATTAATCAAGTTTGAAAAACTTTTGATTAAATTCAAAACAACATTCCATTAATTTCAAAAAAAATTCCCCTCAATTCGAAAAAACTTTTCGTTAAACTGAAAAAAAAACTTGGCTCCAAAGGCCGATATTAAATTCAAGATGTTTATCTTAATTCACGAAAAAACTTGACGTTAAACTAAAAAAAAGATTGGCCTCAAGGGTCGATATAATTTAAGTATCACTATTAAATTTAAAATGTTTACGTTAATTAAAAAAAACTTGACGTTAAATTCAAAAAACTTTAATTCAAATGGTAACATGAAATTCAAAATGTTTACTTTAATTAACAAAAACTTGAAGTTAACAATAACTCAAACTGCTCTAGATCAAACTCAAAATTCGGAAATACGTCTGCAAATGAAATTCAAAAAAACTTTTACTATTCCACTAAATGTGTGCGTAAAATTTCAAAACTACACCCACAAAACTAACTTCGAAGATTGAACCTTGAAACTAAATTCAAAAAAAAATTTTAGAAAAACTTTACGTTAAATGTCCATACAAAATTCAAAATATTTAAAAAAAATAAATGCGTAACCTAATGAAGTGCGTAAATGCGTGAGTGCGTGACCCGTAGTCAAGCGTAAGAATGCGTACGAAACGCTTTGTGTCTTGTTCGGGACACATGCAAACAAAAAAAATACGTAATGAGTGTATGGTGTTACTAGCATAAAATACGTATGGAAACGAGTGCGTAAATAACATGCGTACTTAAATATACTTGATCTAGATGTAAACATGTGTGCCAGGCACAACAAAAAACTTTCTATCGTTATTTGCTAAAGATGGAAAAAACAAGGTTCGCTATAAACGGTATGCAGTGATAATGCGTAAAGGTGCGTAGAAGACGCAGATCAAAATCTTTCATCGTTAAATGCTGAAGGCTAATAAAAATTTGTTACTAAAATTTCCGATGTGAGGGAGGGTTGCATTGCTAAGGGATTGTGCGTTAGGGTGGTTTTCGTTCTACAGAAAGGGTTGCGAAATACAGGGTAGACTTTCAACGTCCGATATAGACGGTAAGGGTTCACACAAAAAAAAAATGGTGAAACGAAAAAAACTTTAAACTAAGTTGAGTGACAAGTAAGAGTTTTCAACAAAATTTAAGGGTTGCGATATCATCGCCACGTTAGGGCGGTAAGGGTGTTCGCAGTTTTACGTCATGCACGGGACAATAAGGGTTGTACACGCCAAAACGGCATTATGAACCGATAAAAAAAATGTAGGTTGTTTCGGTCTACAGTCAGCGGTGGTCCGCACCAGACCTGACCTCTTCGATTCAACCTAATAAACACGCAATAAAAACAAAGCGAGATGTTATGGCGACATTTCCTTAAAAGTACAAAAAGCTAGGTAAAATGTTATGATGACATTTTCTAATACAACGAGAAAAAATTTTAACAATAACGACTAAGGACTAAATACATTCGCAACGACACACACGCACTAAAAAAAATTCATTCATACATTCACACGAAAAACAAACACACACAAAAATCTTAATATTAAAATCGGGGCTTTAGTTTCTCTTAATTGGAGCATTATGCCCTGCAACGATTTTTTTTCTTGGTCCTACTCTGTCTGGGGTTACAATGGGGACAAGTTTTTGTGGTCTCATCTTTTCTCCCACAACGATAGCAATATATACGTTTCTGCGGAACGGTACAACGCAACGCTAAATGTCCTGTGCCACCACAATTCCAACACAAAAGGGTGTTATTATTTGTCTTATTATGAATACGGCTCTTACACCCGAATTCACCATTACTTTGCTCGTCATTACGCGGTCCGCTAAAATTTTCGGACTCGTCCCGGGATAAATTTTCAATTTCTCTTACTGACATATTTTCTTTTGTCAGTATAGAGACGTTTTCGACCTGACCTGAAATTCGTAAGTGAAACTTCACGATCGGGGTTGATATTTCGAAATTTCTATTCGAATTCGCCGCTTCGACGGTACCGCGATCAACAGGGGGTTCTTTTGTAATTTCCTCCACGGTATTGGACCTAAAATCTCTCTCCGTCCGGGAGTCTGCTAATAGTAAGCCATAAGTTGACCTAAATTCCTCCAATTGATCTAAAATCCTAAGTTTGGAGTCTTTATCTTTTATTAATACGGGTTTTGATTTAAATAATCGATTAAAATAATGCGTTAGTTTCGTCTCTATGTTCATTTCTAGATTGGGTTTCTGATCACGCGAAACTTCTAAGCGACCAAGTAACTTTTTAATAATTAACACGCCTTCTTTTAAAGCTGCTAAATCTTCCGCAAAGGAAAACGGATACCATAATAAAATGTATTTTTCACCCTGTTCCTCTTTCATAAGGGCTGATACTAATTCATCGCGTAATTCTCTTAATGAACCGTGAAAAGGTAAACCTCTAATCTTTAATTCGTATTGGACTTCGTCTTTACGCAATTTGTCCGGTACAATCCTGAATGCCATTATTAATCGAAATGAATAAATTCAATTAAATACAAAAAAGGAATTCGCGGAACACGACTCCACTTGTTCTCTGAACAACTAATGGTAAACGGAAATACAATATTTGATCTTAAAATCGCGATAATTTTCACTTTTAAATTTAAATAGGGGGGCGTTATGGAATCTCGTTAGTCCATTCATGCGCGTCGGTACTACTTTTAAAATTGAAATCTTAATTCAAAACTTCGTGATTTACAAAATTTGACGTAATGTGCCAAAAGGGCTTTATCGATAGCTACTAAGTTGGGTGCCAAGTTATATTTTAACCTACAAAAATTAATTTGGAATTTACTTGATTTACAAACAAAAAAAATTCGATACCATAACATGCCAAAAGGGCTTTATCGATAGCCCAACGTTGGCCGCGCCAAATTATTATCCTGTTACACCACGTTCTGCATCTACGACACCTTTCCAACAGGTAATAAAAGGTTGGCTAGCTCAAAGTCGCGAAGGGGTGGGTTGGTGAATGGAATGAAAGGGTCGTGTGACGGCACGTCGCAAAGCGTGTGTTTCCTATCGACGACCGGGCAATCCTCGATCGCGATTCTAAAAATTGTCAAAATCGGTGTGAATAATTTACACGGGGGGGGAGTTAAGTCAAAATCGATGGGGTTAATATACACGAGGGAGTTTAAATGGGCGCCACGCATACGAAGAACTGAATCTCTTTGAAGGGGACTGGTTATCACACCTTCCAAGCTGGTACGCGACAACTTGATGATCTTACAGCGAATTCTCACTCCGGAAAAACCTCGCTCAATGACCTTACCTTTACAGGAGGCGAACTTTCCGTTGGTGAAAATAGCTAAATAAACATTAACACAACAATAATAATAACACACAAAGTTGGGAAATAAAATGTATTAAATAAAATAATATCAGGGGGGAGTTGACAAGGTTTACACAAGATACTATCAAATTTACATGTCTTGTATAAAAATAAATATGTACAGTTGACGGAACCTTTCCGTGTGGTTTCCGTTGCGAAACTAATATTCGTAAAACAATTACTCTTACAAAAATACAAAAGGTTAATTTGCATGAAAGGGGGGCGTATTGAATACAGCACTCCACCAAAATAAATAGTTACTTAAGCGCAACTTGATGATGTCTAAAACTATGATTCATAAAATTGATCATGAAACTTAATCAATGCAATTGATCATCAAAATTCCCAACAACGGGACAAACAAACTTTAGCTACAATGCTAAACTTGAAACGTTACGTTAAATTGCTTGGTTACATTCGGAACGCTCGAATGGCGTGGTAAAAGTTACGTTAATAATAGATAATAATATTAAGTTAAATAAAAGGTATACAAAATGGTTGCGATATCGACTTCCGGGGTTGAACTGAACGTTCATAAACACAAATAATGGTCCATAGGACCAATTAACATCACAATCTTAAAAATATAAAAAGGTTTCTTACTTAATGTGGGTGGTTGATGTTCGACCTCTAGGTAAAGTCGATGACGAGTCCTTCGGGAGTGAGATTCGTCTGCAGAATAGAGCTGAAAGCGATGTCTCAAACCATACCAGAAGGTCAGCGGAGTAACCAGCTTCCAAAACCTCTTTAAATCGAAAGGTGGTGAAGTAACGGGGTGGTTCACGCACTATATTACGCGAATTTCCTTCGTATACAATTAAATTAATATACTTCACTTAAGTTCGTTATTCGCGAAATGACAATTAATTCAAGCCGGTACTGTCTAATTAAAAAAATGTCAATATGGTGTTTGATAAAAACAACGATTGGAATGTGCACATGTGTTCGAAGTGCAGCACCTGTTTTGTATTATTCGATAAAAGCAATGCTACGTAATTGCCTTAAGAGCGGCAAGCAATACCTCGTCGTGATGAAACGTGATAAACAGATGGTATAACAAAAAGTCCGATAATTGATTAATTGTTTAACAACAATTAACGTATTGTTGTCCGATAAAATATTAATTGTTTAACAACAATTGACGTATTGTTGTCCGATAAAATATTAATTGTTTAACAACAATTGACGTATTGTTGTCCGATAAAATATTAATTGTTTAACAACAATTGACGTATTGTTGTCCGATAAAATATTAATTGTTTAACAACAATAGGCGATATGAATGTTCGATAAATATTAATTGGTTATTAACGATAGACGGTATGAATGTTCGATAAATATTAATTGTTTATTAACGATAGACGGTATGAATGTTCGATAATTATTAATTGTTTAACCACAATAGACGATATGAATGTTCGATAAATATTAATTGTTTATTAACGATAGACGGTATGAATGTTCGATAATACCTGCAGTGGACACTCACTAATTTTTAGCACCAATGACTTGTATTTATTTAAAGACCTCAAAAAAATGTGAGACCTCGATATTTTAATTCCGCTTTTGGAAGCGCTAAGATACGAAAAAGGTAGTATCAGATTCCAAGTGAATCTCTTCGAATATGCAATTTGCAGCTCAATTTATGCATTTTCCCTTCCATAATTTAGGACTTTTCCCACTTAGTGATTGATTTGGATTCTTGTAATTGGGTCCTATAAATTTAGAAAGAAGGGAGACGCGATCTAATTGGATATCAATCACGGTGCGATGGCACGCTTTTGTCTTTATTTCCACCTAAAGTGTTGGGGATATTTTACCACATGAGGCCTGAATAACAATTTTTTGCTTGTCTGCAACTCGAACAAAATAAGTTTTTGTCGCGTTTTTGCTTGCTTTCTAGATTGCGAAATTTGTATCTTTCCTATGTTAAACCCGAGCACATTTGGTTGCTTATCTGCACATGGTCGAGATAGCAAAACAAAAGGCATTGATTCTCACGAATCCAAACATGCACGTGTGTGTCCTTGTAGTGACAGACGGCACGTGATTATGGATCGTATAAAAGTGTCTTTCGATCCCACCCAAAATTTATAGTAATGCATTTACATGCATTGACGTTAAGTTCGAAACGTTATGGAACCATGATTTTCTTGCCGACGGTGTGAATCTACGATGTATGCTACGTCAACGTTATTAAAGCTATATCATCTACCGTATGGTTTATGGGACGCGAATAAAAATATTATGAACATACTTTCCTACCTCTACAATTCTTAAGACTATTATACATTTGCAAAACGTAAATTTATTAGTTAAGCGAATGTTTCAATCTTTTATTTTACAACCCGACCTAAAAATGTCTTTTAAAAGAATAATTTTCACCGGATCGATTTGAAATTTAAAATATGAGTTCCATGGGTTGCAAAGACAAAATCTAAGGGTGCGCCCGATGCGCGGAATAAGGTGACAGTTGGTTTCAAATGGCGTGGATTAAATCTGACATAAAATAAAAGATATCCGGTTTCTTCGACTTACACGTATGTCTCACAAGGGATCGAATTCTTTACTATCATGAGATCTGAAAATAGAAAATTGATTTCTATTTTTTTCAATCTGTATAAAAATTACTTGAGATAAAAATAATGGAGTTAAATTTTACTCGCGATCGGATATTTGTTTCAATAATTTAAAATTGCATTAGCATAACAAGGAGTAAGTACGTCCACAAGAACTAGCGATAAGAAATCAAATCCCACAAATCACGTGCACAATAAAATAGACGAAACAAAAAAGAATATCTTAAACCAAAACGTCAACAACAAACAAAGAAGTGCTTCGAATAAAACAAAATATATCAGGATAAAGCAATAAATAAACCATTGTAGAAATTTTATTCCAGCAAGGACACCATAAATTAAAATATAATTTTTTTAGTAGTGTATGTACGTAAAATTTTAACGTAACAATTTATTTGTTATAAATTTACCACGTAAAATATGTCGAGCAGAAAATTTTGAAAATAAATGAGGCATATTTACGTATGAAATATTTCGTATTCATTAAATTCTGCCTTGGGGTTAATATTAAAATACATGTAAGGTACTTTATACTTTAGTTACGGCTTGAGTAGATTTACATAACCAATATCTATCCGTTAATATGAGAATGTAACGGAATTTTAAAAAAGAAAATCTATGCAAGCAATCCTCTATGGAACCGAGAGTACAAAGGAAATTTTTGTATATTATGGGATCCCTGATTATAAAATTTAATGCTGATAGCATTAAAATAATAATTCAAGAGCATTGGGCACTTACAACCGAACAATGTATTTCTCTCACTTTCCGTAAATAATATATCAAGTCTGCAGAGAAAAAGTATATACCTACTTTTTAACTTATATACTGATTTATAGCCACCATTGTAGCAACGTACAATGGGCTTTATTCCATTTCTGAAATTATTTAATTTAAAAAGAAATTATAATTCACCTGACGGTATTACCACAAAAAAGTAATAATAATAATAAGACTACAAGCAGCGTCCGCTTAAAAATGATGACAAAAAATGCGGCATGTTAATTATATTTTGCAAACTTAAAAGTAGACTTAATTAAATCTATTGTTTTTAGACCGCTGAGATTTAATCTTGCACAGGGGATAACCAATGTCTTCATCTTACATGTATGTCTCGCAAGGGATCGGTCAGACTACTATCTAGAGACTTTAACCCGACCTTATTCGACATCGAGAAAAATTATAGTACAGTAAAATCCGACCGTGATTTATAATAAATAACGCAATATATTTTACTTTAAGAAAAAAAAACACGGAACTAATTATTTAGCAAAATTAACTTACCAAGTATTCAAGAGAACTTGTAATGTGTCCAAAAACATAGAAATATGACTGTGGATTTACAACAGAATGCAACCTTCCCATTTGAACAATGGGAGCAACAGTTCTTGCATCAGAAAGCATATCCAAAAGTTTATCCTTAGTCAACTTAGTTTTATCCGAATTATCTTCCGCAGATTTTGCCTGATATTCTCGCATTGTGCTGCTCAAACACAAATCAGCTTTTTGTTCGCAACGTATACGTAAATACTTCATTAATTCTTTATTTCCTTCTCTCTCGAACAAAGATTGACTTAATCCAACAGATTCCATAAAGTACGCGCTTTCCATTTCAGTAACTCCGTACATCATTTCAAACCTGAAAATGTTGATGTTGTTTTTTAAAAGTGCACATAAATTATTGTATCGTATTAGTTACCTTTTAAACGAGTCCCCTAATTTATTTATGCTGTGCTTTAAAGTATTAGGAATAATTCGACTATCAATTATTGGCCCTAATCGAGTTTTAAAGTAATCAGATTTAGCAGAAACATTAACAATGTCGTTTGTGCTTCTCGTTCTAAGGCATGCCGATAATTCTGCTTCATTTGATGGACAATTTAATGCAGATGCAACTTGATATGTAATTTGTCTAGGTGTATTAGCGATGGCCCAATCTGCTAAAGCGGTGCCTCCCATTAAAATAACCCTACGGAACAGTACTAAAAGAATTCAATGAGTCACGGTTTACACTTTACTGTATTAGAATGTTACGTTGATTTTGATCTGTTGTAATCATAGGGGACAGCATTAATAAATTTGCACAGACTGCTCCAGTGCCATGACCAAGTAAAGTTACTGAATTTGGATCGCCTCCAAACGCTGCAATATTGTCTTGTACCCATAATAAAGCAGCAACTTGGTCGACTAATCCAAAATTGCTTGCAGCTGATTCCTCCAGTCCAGTTTTTAAAAAACCTAAAATATTGTAAAATTAGTAGTAGTATCTGCAAATATAAGAACTATTTTAGTTTTAACCCTTACGGGAATGATCAAATTCTTTAGTGGTTTGAATGTTTAAAACAGTACCAGAGTTCTTTAGTGGAATATTCTATTTCTAAAAATATGTTGCCAATTAGATACTGATTTTTTGACCCTATTAAGATCATCATCAGCATCAAGAAAATATTGTAATGAAACGTTCATTTTTGTCAAATTACAATAATAATTTTAATTTAAACTAAATGTTAGATAATTTTAAAAGAGTAAATTTTACCGCCAATACATTTTAATTTATTTAATTGATTTTGACTTTGATTTGCAAGGCATGATTTTTTCCGAGAGTATTTTAGTTTCGCAAGCGCTCCCCCTTCTCCCAACCCCATCTAACCCCCCCCCCGAGATGTTTTCGGTTTTGCAAGGCACTTTCAAAATTTCTAGCATCAAAATATCTTTGATTTAGCGAGGCATTTAGTCACGTCGCTGTTATCGACAAGGAGTCCCGCTGAGGAGCTCTAGAAACTTGAAAGAGATGTTTTCCGTTTGGCAAGGCCTCTTCTTAAAGCTACCGTGCACATCCTAGATAATCTTACACAATCTTTATTTAATTCCTGATAAAAATTCGCTTCTGTTTGATTAACCTCCATTTTCTCCCACTCACGATTCATTCTTCCGAATAAGATTGAGATAGCCGCCCCCATACATTTTAGGCTTCTATACAAAGTATAGCAAGAAGCCTTATGATCTGGCTCCGTGTCTGTCCGTCCGTCCGTCTGTCCGTACGCATAATTCAAATCTAATCAGAACCTTCAAAATTGTGATTGTAAACACATCGTATGTAAATATAGTAAAAAAAATATACAAAGTATAGCAAGAAGCCTTATGATCTGGCTCCGTGTCTGTCCGTCCGTCCGTCTGCATAATTCAAATCTAATTTATATATTAAGATAGGTTACAAAAATATTCTGTGCTTTAAGATTGTAATTTTCAACCTATTTAGTAGACTTAATCCGATGATCTGACCGAAGAAGGTATCAACGGATCAATGTATCAACGGATTAAGTTATCAGATCACGGATCAACGGATTAAGTTATCAAATTAACGGATAAAATTTATTGTCATATTTTATCTACTATATTTTTCTGAAAAAAAACTTAAAAAAAGGCTTCTATATACTGTTGTGACCCGCTTTAAGCCATCAGAAAAGTTAAGAGAGCCAATGGTTAAAGGAAACACAATCGGGGATGTCTTGTTAATCATTAATTGTTATTTAACTGTTTGTCTATTTTAATGGTTCAATTTTATTTTTCAATGTTAATTTTAAGGCATGTAATTTAAGTTGGTGTTACACCCAAACACTTTAAAAGATACGTAGGCTTACAGACGCGCACAAAACAACGGGAAAAATAAGGATACCGGAAAAAAATCCAAGAAAAAACAAAACTAGGACCCATATCCAAAGATAACAAACAGGGAACGAGTTAGTTACCGTTTAGAGAGCGTCCAGATAGGACGTCTCGAGTTACCGTTTAGAGAGCGTCCAGATAGGACGTGTGGAGTTACGAATTCTAGAGCGAACCGAACGGTCGTATTGCGTTACGAAGCTGAAAGCGTACCGGACGCACGTGTAGTCGGTTAGTGATTCTTGAGTTGAATTAATCAACTAATTCAATTAATTAATCAAATGGAATTCATATGTGCTGCATCATCAAATGCAACGAGAATTATAGATCTTCAGATCAACGATTAAGTTGAAGAACCAAGAGACAGTATTCCGTGTTTGTCCTAAGGGGAAGATTGTACAGAACCAGCAATTGGACTGGGATTGGTGCAGGTCTAGTCATTGTAGGCGACAATTTGGACGAGGTGATACGAAACGAGCAGAAAGTGACTGTGAAAATAGTGTTGTGCGATAAGCCACGAGTCACCACAAAACAAAGGTTAGGAGAAATTTAGTTATAATTTTAAGTTTGTTGAATTTGTGTTTGAGTTTTGATTTTGTTATTTCTATTTATGTGTTCTTTGTTGAAAATAAATCTATTAGCTGAACCGATTGTGTTTCTTTTGAGCTGTTGCTAGTTAAAAGTTGTACAGTAAGTGCGTGAGGTTTGTTGTTCCTCGTCACCTGGAGCTATAAAGGGTGGACCAGGACACAACAATACAAAGTATAGCAAGAAGCCTTACGATCTGACTCCGTGTCTGTCCGCATAATTCAAATCTAATCAGAACCCTCGAAATTGTGATTGTAAACACATCGTATCTATGTATAATAAAACAATAATTTGTTTTAAATTTATTTATTGTTAACCACAGCAGTGGCTTGATGTAATTGGTGAAGTTAAGTTGTAAGTAAAAGAGAAAGAAGAGGAGTGATCCACCTCAAAAAATGGATCGTACATTACAGAGAAGTAAAGTTTCGAATGGAATGGAAAAGCTTTATTATTATTAGATACTAGCTGGCACAGTCGGCCTACCGGCCGCCTTTAGCCATCTAGACCGTGTCGGATGTGGTTGTTCGGCCTTCGGCCTCACTCAAGGGTATCGCAGCCATACGTGTAGACCGTGGTTGTTCGGCCTTTGGCCTCACTTCAAGGTACTAAAGTAGCCTATGTTTTTCGTAGCGTTGTAAATAACTTCTACACCAAATTTGGTTAAGATTGGTCAAATAGAAACGTAAAGCACGTGCACGCGTATTTGAATTGTCGATCGGTTGACAGTTTGACAGCATTCATTATTGTTTCTTAAGTTGATTTTGAGTAGCCTGCCTTCCTTTAAGGAATCTCTATAATCCATTCATGCGCGTGCCATAGGGACGCGCATGAATGGATTATCGAGATTCCTTAAAGGAAGGCAGGCTACTCAAAATCAACTTTCCTTTCCTTTCCTTTGCGAATTTTTGCACTATTTCAATACAAAAACATGCGCAGGGACCTACATAATAACTGTGCCAAATTTGGTTCCGATCGGTTAAACGGTTTAGGAGTCTATAGGGATCATACATACATACATACACACACACATACATCCATTTTTAAGTATATTAAGGATATAGTGAATGATAAATACCAACCGCAAAAATTTAATTAGTGCAGATTATCTGATATTACATTATAAAATTATGGCGACCAAAAATAACAACAACTTTTCACACCAGAAAAGTAGTTGTATAGACTATAGAAGCCTAGGAACTGCCGTTAAAGCGAGTTCCACCTTGTTAGGTTATAATTCAGGTAGCTGGTTTATTATTAACTGTGGGTGTTCAGAAACCGATAATTTTTTTTTTAAATTAAAGTAAAATTTAAAATATTAGAGACATTAATTTATTGTTTGTATTACTTTAAAACAAACTATTATCGACCGGACAGAGCCGCATTCAGCAAATGTGATAAAATTTAAATTAAGTTAAATGTTGTTTATTGATTATCGATCTTTAAACTGATCTAAAACATTGGCAAGTTAGTGTCAGAATAAGTAGTTCGTGTGTTATGAGCCTGTAAATATAATTTGATCGTAATACATACAACCTCGTACAGTTGATTATTTGAATTAAAATAAATATTATTTTTGTTTCCAATCGTTTGACTTATTTACGAGTTTAACCCGCATCCCTCAAGTCTCCTATATTAGATAGGAGTAGCGCCCACGCATTTAAGCATCGCCGCCAAGAGTGAGAAGAATATTTTATACGGCCAAATAGGTCCCCCCCCCTGGATGCAGCTTCCGTAGCTACCCGTAGTAGCATTCAAACGATTTCAAGATTTACTTGAGACAATTTGGGTTGCTACAATATACAACCTCGGCTATCTTCAAAAAAAGGTAAACTTCAGCCACTACACCTGCTCCAAATGGCTAAAAAGTTAAATAAATCTGGTTTAGTTATCGATGACCCATCATCATCCATAAAAGTCTGATATCTCGCAAACTACTCTAGGTAGTCTACTCTATAAGTCTTAAAATTGATTACTTCACGTTGTGTGTGTTATCTCCAAGCTTAAAATCTTATAAGCAAAAAACTGAAAAATGACGGCTATTTTCCAAGTTGGCAGCCAAAGCCCGTGCTTAATCTTATGGAGCTTTTAGTATGTTCATTAGAAAGTATTGTACTACAAATGTGCCAAATTCTTATTTGTATGAACATTCTTGCTTTTAGCGCAATTTTTGAACTAAATGACTGCACTATACGACAAACCGGTAGGAAAGGCCTTAAATCTTGAACCGGAAATTTAGCGGTATGCATTTTTACATCTTTTTTGAGCATGATGCCGGCAACGAGTAATTCTACTGTCTAACCGCACAAAAGATTTTTATTTTTATTCCGGTCGATTCAATATTCTTGGAACATTTCATGTATAAAAGATAAAATTAAATATTATTGAAAGGGGAATATTATAAAGTCCTTGTTGCTTTTTTACAATTCCACTAACGGGCTCACGTACATCAATAACAGTTTAAAAGGAGTGTTATATTCCATTACGTTCAGCAATATCAATTTTGTTTGTTTTCTGAAGTTTTATTAATGCCATTTTGAATTGTTATTGGTAGTTGGGCAAATATTTTAAATTATTAATCATGAAAAAGTTCGGTGCGAACATTTTTAAAGTATTCGAGCGTAAAATTGAGAAATGAAATTTTGTCAAGTTGTATTTGTTTTATTAACGTCGCGTCTTATTCTACACATCAAAGATAACTTCAATAAAGTTGTTTCAAGATTGCAAATAAACACGAATCGTTGGCATTTCGTAAATGGTAAACAGTTTGCAATACTTTACAGTACAAGATATGGACCAGCAAAATGTATGAGACAATCATTTTAGTAGGAAATTGCATATGTTTTCAACTAAGCAGGGCAACTGTCCCATGGGGTAAATAGAGAATAATATAGATTGTGTGTGTATATTGTGAGAAGATTCGCCAAAAACCTGTCATTTTTATGGGCAGAATATATACGACACAAGATTTCATCTTTTTATCCTGCGACGGAATTTTCTTTGTTGTTGTAAATGTGTTTTCCCGGTTTCTGGCTTGATTTCCGCGGAGGGAAATTTATATTTGGTGGTTTCGTTCGCTTTCAACTACTTTACTTTCATGTTTAACATTATTATACTCGCACTTAGTTTACAAAAGTATAACCTCGGGACACTTCATTTTCGATAGCTTAATTGCAACAAGTTATTTATTTCGCAAATAAATTCCGTTCTATAAAAGTAGCGAAATAAAGTTTGCCTAATTCTACTTTATTAATTCTCAGTACTAGTTAATGAAGCGTAACAGCCCAAAACCCATTCTCCAGTTTCTTATCCTACACGTAAGTAGCCAAGAAGGTTCAATAAGCTTATCAGGATTAGCAGATCTGTTTATGTTTCCAATCTACTGCTTTTGCTAACTTTACGAAACACATTTATAAATCTGCTCAGAAACAGTTAACCAAACAGAAAATACGTTAATGAAAACAATAACAAAAATTCCAATTAACTCTCCACTTTAAAAGCGATCATTTTTAAACTGCACTTTTTGCACTCGAATCTTTTTAGACTCGATTTAAAAGCGCTTCTCGATTCGGCACTAAAAACTTACCAAAAACACCCAACCTGAAGTTTAATGTTACAACTATAACTCGACCATAAGCTGCTAAGACGCTTCCGTCATAGGGATTTCCAGAATTCCATTCGTACGATTCTCCGTGCAAAAACACCATAACAGGATAAAATGGTAATGGAACTTCTAAATCTGCAAAAAATAATAAATTAAATTAAATAATACTTTTTTTTAAATGCGACATGGTTATTCAAAAAGGAACCAACTCTCATCTGGGTATTGGTTCGTTTTTGCATAACTACCGCCAATTTATTACATAATATTACTAGAAAGGTTTCATCGTTTTATTGTAATAAAAATAATGAAAATATTTTTGTTTTGTTATCTTCGTATTATTTATTGCATCTTAAACCTCAAGTTTACTTTCTTTATTACAGTCGGAATAATTTGAGTAGGTACTCTGAAAGAATAATTCCTCTGCATAATAAACATGTAAGTGTTGTACATCGTATCGTTAACACTGAAGCGCCAATCAAAAATTTAAGAAAACGTAATAAAGTTAGTCGAGTTTTAAAATCAAGCCTCAAAGGAATTATCTCAATTACTACCAAAAGCTTTTTACGTACCTACGCGAGGTTAACTTAAACGATGAAATTTTGATGCTCAAAATTTCTAAGATCGGTGGGATTTTTAGTTAACGAAAACTCCTTAATAATTAATTAACAAATTATGATTTGCGGTTTAAATGTAAAAATTTTCGATTGAAAGGAATGAATTTTTACATAAAAATTTTACATTTTATGTTTTAATTACAGTAATTGAGATCTTTGTAAGGATCCTTTCAGTTTAAAAAAGTTAAAATTGTTAAAAAAAACCATAGAGAGCTTTTCTAAAGCGCTAACTTTTTATGCAACCCTTTTTGTTTCGAGAACTTGTATACCAAAAACTTTTCTAACCAATTTTTCATACCATTTAGCTTATAATTAAAACGTTTTGATTACATCAAAAAAATCTCACCCAAGATATCATCAAAGGAAATTTACCAACGCTTTAATACGTAATTTGTAAATTTTAATATATTATTTTTTAAATTAATAAAGATATTTGTTACGGTCCTGTTTTCACACGGATATATTTTTTCGAAATATTGAAGATTTCTCCAATTAGTTTTATGAGAATCTCATATGCGGCATTAGAATGCAAGTTTTATATTTAATTCGAACAAATTTTACTATCACGGGCGATTGTGATAAATAGGCAGATGGTTAATTTTCCGATTTCGAAAAGTGCGTTGTGTTCAAGTTTTGGAACAAAAATCTAATTTTTTGGACGTTCCGGTGGCTAAATTATTTATTGAACTTGAGTTTATTTCAATCCAATTATTTGGGATATATTTTGGTCATCTGGTTTTGGACGATTTTCCGTACCGGCTTCATTTTGTAAGCATTTGGGAGAATTTTCCGTACTTCATTTGAAGGATTCATTTCGTCCGAACTTATAACATCTCGAAGGAAATCGATTACCATCTGAAACTGTTAAAACCCTCCAACAACACCTGTGATCAGTATTTGTTTGGGTTTTGGGAATCCAGTGTTTTAAACCCTGATTCCGAAGCCATCTGGAAAGCATTCTGCGATTCACCATTCCGATCCACTCCGACTACCATTTCTGCATGGAACCAACATCGTTATCTCGATTCTAACTGCTCCATCCCTCCAACACCGAAGACTTCATCAACTTCAACATCGAAGACTCCATCAACTACTCAGATAAGATCTTTGTTTTATTTTGTCAGATTTGATTGTTATATTTTTGGCTATCTAACATTATTGCGCGGGTTACATTTGTTGGGCCGTTCTTTAGGAACGCACTTACGTTTTGTAAACGAAATTTATTAAACTCTTTATTTTTATCTCTGTGACCCAGTCACAGAAGCGCGTAGTTATCTGTAAACTGAGTATACGTATACGCGGTAGCTACATTACAAACGCTAATAACTCACATTATTAATTATTCATTATTTTCGAGTTTAAAAGATTGACCCAATATTGCGCTCAACTGTATATATTTTAGTTATCAATTAAATCTGAAGTTAGAACTGATCAACGCTATTTTTGATCTTGAAGCATCAGACCCCTTTGCCTTTTTTTGCAGAGACACTTATTCCGCAGCTTCGCTAGTATTTGCTACATTTGTCTACAGGGTGATTTTAAGCTGCGTGGCGCCCGAACTACATCTTTCTCGCTTGCTCTTTGGAGCTCATCTTTTAGCGCACCCTGTATAACCCCCCCCCTACATCTAGAGGAAGTATCGGCTCTGTATGCATCATTATTTTTTTTGTAAGCGTCTCCTGCCCTGCTGTTGTGAGCTAGCATTAGGGGCAAGCCTTTCTTTTTTTTTGCCCAGCCGCCCCTGAGATAAGCGGCTGCACGAATTTAAATCCACTACGGTTTAAATTTCGTAACATATTTCTTAGTAGTCGATCTTCCATTTGTTATCAATCTAAGTTGGAATTGAGGATATGGGTCAATCTTATGAGAGAGAGAAAAGAGAAAAAACCTTCGTATTATAAGTCGTAGAATTAACCCTGTACACGGTTGGGCATAAGCACAAACACTTTTTTACTCGGGAATTATAAGATCGAAATATTTAGATCGCTGTTGGAATTCTCTGGTTATGGCTTTTTAAATTGTTATATTTTATAACGTTTGCTCGAACCCTCCCTCACTCAAAGAGTAGATATCCCTATGCTAAGTTCTTAATAAAAATTATTAGATTCTGAATGGTATGAGTTCAGTACAAAAATTATACTGCTTGCTATACGAGCGTGATTTACATAAATTCCAGAAAAAAATTAATAAAGAGGCTTTATTCAAGCACAGCACTACTCATATTTAATTTTGCTTGCTTTCCTCTTTTTAAGTGCCTTATTAATTTAAATTGTATGCAATTTTATATAAAAACATCTTTTCCACCACATCTTATTTCAATATAAGCAAAAAATGTGAATGGAATAAATAAAAGTAGAAAAGTAGCATGCCGGAATGTTTCCGTAAATATTTTTTTAAGCGAGATTTATATTAAAAAAAATTTAATTGAAAATATTTTTTATGTGTAACATTAAAAGCTGTTTATATGTTGAACACGAAATTTTACTCCGCATTTTAAAAATGATATATACGCCTTAAGTAAGCTAATATTTTGTAGCGTGTTAGGTTGGAAGGTTAAATTTTGAGACTTTCAGTATACAGCGTCTTTTAGCTGTTGAGTAGCGAAACTCAGAATTTTCAGGAAATATCTGTTCAACAGGAATTTGTAAGAAAGCTGCCAGTTCTAGCTTTTCACGCTAGAGAGCGCCATCAACAAGAAAGTTTCCACCAAAATACGTTCAATAATATACGACTGTGATATACCAAAATTAGCAAGTTCAGTGTTTTTTTTTCTATATGTTCAAGAACTGTGGAGATATTATGTAGATACGGTTGGTTATAGAAGAACTTTATACATATGCAACATTTGGTTTTAATTAGTTAACTGCTTTAAACAACTGTGGTCGTTCACTAAAACGACTTTATTGTAGTTATCTACGCTTTCTACTAAGCAATTATATTTGTCTAAATATTTTTTTTTATGAAAATGATTAATATTTTCTTTGCCAACAAAATATTTGTATGAATGATTGTTCGAGTAATTCTATGTTGTACTTTGACAGTTATGTTCTTCCTAAATTTCTATTTTGTAAATATTTAAATACTACTACTACACTTCATGTGTAACAGCTTGTATTATGACCGCAGTTACGCCAAGAATGCCTATGCAACTTTCTGTAAAATATTAAGTCGATGGATGTAATACTTTTTGATTTATGAGGTCACAATTGCACAAAAAATATATTCTATCATACTCTAAACGTATATACCCCCTTATTTTTCAGTTCGAGTATAAAAATGGTGACGTAGATTATGTAATGCTACGTATAGAGCGTAACTTCAAACTGAGTTCGACAATAATAGCACCACGGGAGAAAGCTGCATCCGATGTAATCATGTAATATTAAGAATAATTTATCATTTTTGACAGTTTAGTAACTGGGATCGAACACTATATTAAAGCCAAAAATTTTTAAAATACAATTTTCTCAATAATGCGTTATATTAGATTCATAAATAGAAAATCTTAAATTTTTAAAATACAATTTTCTCAATAATGCGTTATATTAGATTCATAAATAGAAAATCTTAAATTATCACTTTCTTAAATGCAAAAATATACTTTCTTTGCTTCCATGGCAACGTATTCAGACCATTTCATAACACAAATGCCTGAATTTATAGACATCGTCTCACCTTCAACGCTGAGTTAATTCCAGTATCAGACGCAAGAAGCGTAGGGCTCTATCCCGGTATTCCATACATCCATGATGACAACACAAGGCAAGGTATTATAGAACACTATACTCAAGCCCGATTTTAGTGTAGTGCAACCACTACCATCGTAAATAATACGATCTTAAATTTTCTTAACCCCATTGAATTAGCCGTACGAAAAGAGTGTAGATCCAAACCTTAGTATTTGATAGTGTCAATATGGTAAGTTAAATCCTAACTAAACTTCATTGAATATTTTACACGTACATATACCTACTTAATTAAATATACATACGAGTAGATGAAAGGGTTCGTGTAATTCTGTATTTTATTAAAGACAGGATCTATACAAAAAATTATTAGTGTTTATAATTTATTGAAACAAGTACAGTTTCAAAACAAATAGGTTCTGCCCAAAATTTGGTCACTTCTGTAGCTTTGTTTAGGTCACTTGCTAAGTCGTCCTTCTTGCAGTTTAAAGGATAAAGGTGGCAAGAAATAAGATGAGGCTTAGATTGTGGTATATTTTTATTCGCTTCTAGGTATCCCGGGGGGTTGGTCACTGAAGACAAATTTGTACACCAAAATTACAAAATTTGCACGATTCTTCTTAGTTGTATTGTTCGTTTCCGAACGTCGTGACCCATCTCTTTCTATGCATGTGATGTGCGTTCTAAGTGTTTTTACATACATAGAGGACCTACTTGTTTAACGTGGGCTCCGAACCACGGGAAGTGTAATACACTTCAT
This sequence comes from Podabrus alpinus, assembly GCA_932274525.1. NCBI lineage: Eukaryota > Metazoa > Arthropoda > Insecta > Coleoptera > Cantharidae > Podabrus > Podabrus alpinus. The sequence goes on from OW026451.1 coordinate 7,558,842, forward strand.
GTTGAGATGGGCCCTCTTGGCAAATTACCTCGGTGGTTCGCCGCTGCCTTCCGAGGAGAGACGGCCAGAATAAAGTTCTTACCCTGCCCGGATTCGATCCGAGCGTTTCGCATTAGCAGTAGACGCACTTAACTGCCAAAGCTATGACCATCTCTATTTGCACGATATTGGCAACAAAATTGCAAATAATTCTAAAATCTGCAGGAAATTGAAAGAATTTCAGACAATTTTTCATTTGCAACATCTTGTATACTAAAATTGCAGAGTGGTCAACCCTCCAAGGTATCCTCATATTATTCATAGGCATAGGTTGGCTGTTGTTCGACTGACTCCGCTTCGGAGTCTGTTAAGTGACTTGCAAGTGGTTCATCTGGTATCATTTCCTGACGGTAGCTGCTTCTGAGCCGCCCTCCACTCTAAGACATGAAAGGATTCCATCCTCCATGGGTCAACTCTTGAACGCATGTGAAACGTTATTAGGAGCGTTAGATCTAGCTACACATAAAACTTTTGTTGTCCATGCGCTGCATGGGTGTGAAATTTTAGCTCATCATTCTTTATTTGCAGCTACTTTGCGTCGGGTACTTCGAGGTAGAACTTCCACAAGGTATTGGACTTATCGATTGTAGTGAGTTTCAAGTATCTGAACTAACAATCAAGGAATCAATTTGTTTACTTTTTTGAAAAAGAAGTACCGAATAAAGTAGTCAACGATAACTTGAATACTTTCCAGCACTATCCGCATCCTATACGAAATGTTGAACATATCATCTTGGCTTATAACATGATAATATAATTATTACATTCATTTATCGTTTCACCTTAGATTCTTTACTTGAATGGGAGGGTGAGCAAGTTCACATGCACGTGGGTTTCCTAAATTGGTCCATTGTAGTCAGTTCTTTTTCTATCTTCACCTCTTGCGTCTAATAAATCTATTCAACCTTAAAACGAACTTCAGAAACCTTTGCGAAACTTTACACAAATGTAATCCTGACATTTTGAAGTTAATTCAGACTATAGCTTCCTAGAAGCTGCAGATCTTTCCATATTCATGCACAGAATCCTATAGGTGAAGTGCACCATCTCTTTAAAGTGAACATGGAATTCTTTAAACGGCGAAAGGAATGAGATGGTGCCGAAAATTAAGATATAAATGTATAAATCCATCTTCATATCCTCAAGAGCTACTCTAGTTTTGATAATCAAAATTCTGCAGATTATTAAAATGGCTTCGGAAAGTTCTTGATGCCTTTGATGAAATACTGGCATTCCCATAAGATTAATGAAGAGAAGGCATGATAGAAGTTTACTTTCCGCTTAGCAGAAAGTATTTTATAAGTAAATCTTTAATTTTTAGTTTTATTATTAATGTCATTTCTGTTTCAGATTTCAACAATATGCACATAAACTCTAGATTTGCTATTCTTGGCCATTAAAACCAACCAAGATTTTGATTTTATCTTTGATTTATTTCACATCATATTCTTTATTCACATTTTAGGCACTATCCGAAATGAACTAATGGAGCTGCGTCCTTTATTTGTTTTCAACATTTACTTTACCCATTCTCTTTTCAAATTTAGTTGAAGTCAGAGTCGACGTAAGGTACAACGAAAAAAAATTTCATTTGTCATACTCGTATATATTTTATCAAATTGGAATAAATTACAAGATTATGAAGAGCATAAAATATTTTTTAATATAAGTTGTCCTGATCATGCGCCCCTAGAATTTGATCAACTAATATTATTAAAAAACTTAGTCCCATTATTTGGAGTATATTAATAACAATCTTATGAATAAAGTTCAAACAAATTTTGGACAACGATGGCCGTCCTCTTACTGTAGAAAGGCAAGTTCTAGCCGATTTCCACCATAACCAACACAGGCCCATACTTTTTGAGATCGATCTTCAGATACCGCGTGTTTTATCGACTCCTCGACCAAGATGGAACTTCAGAGAAGCCAATCTGGCTAAGATTCTCTGTAGATCCTGATAAATGCATCCGTTGGGTATCACCAACTGGTGAAAACTGTTGGAGGTTTATGAGCTTGCTAATATCCACTGCCAAGAAGCATATTCCAAGAAGATATAGACGGGAATACATTCCTTGTTGGAACGACACAAGCGCTGATTTATATCAGAAATTTCTTTCCAGCGACGACTCTGAGATTGGAAACGAGCTCCTGCGCAGCCTCGACGTTGCAAGAAGAACAAAATGAGTTGAAACCGTAGTAGGTCTAGACTTGAAACACTTGTGCAGAAAAGATTTAGAGCTTGCTTCGAAAGCTTGATAGTAGCGGTTCCCAATTACCTCAAATGGGATTGTGGCGCACTTCATGGAAATCTCCAGAGCGCCAAGAGTTCGAGATCACACTAAGTCATTTAAACGAAAATTGAAACATCGCATGGAAAATGCCCCTGGTGAAATAGAGGGCTCTCTAAATTCTTTTCTAATATTCTACAAACTGGAGTCGTTCCAGCCGAATTTAAGCGAGTCAAAATCATATCGATTCTTAAACCTTCAGGATGGGGCAAGATTTGCTCGTCGCAGTGTGATTGCAGAGGAGAGCGCATGAGACCCGGCAGAGAGCCTATCGTGAAAGCTCTCTTGACTTTTATCGGAAAATCCGCGCATCCATTGATTATATTGATAGTCTGAATATTAAATTATGAAGTAATACAATTTGTATTATTACTTTTGTTGTTCTTTATTTTTCGCCACACGCAAAATAAATAATAAATAGCAAACTAATAAACATTCAGCCTTTTTCTTTGAATTAATATAAAGGACTTGGAGTAAACCTAACACGGAATTTGGGGTAAATATACAATGCAAATTGTATCCGATTTATAAATTCAATTTTGATTACAAATTTCACTTAATGAAATATAATATAGAATAAATTTATATAATATGCTGATGGATAGAGAATTTAAATATTTCAAGTTAACCCTGTATTCGCTATGGCATAATGTTCCCGTTTGGGAAAACATATTAAAAAAATTTCATTAAAAGCCCAGTTACTTTAGATGCAAATTTTAGTGTTCTAAAATTCAATCTAAATTTATCTGTGTGATTTTGTATGTAACGTTAAATTTATTCCTTGATCTGTCCCCTCAGCCTTTAGGCCGTATAAAACCTAGGCAATCATGTACTATATTGATTACCTAAAAAATTAATAAAAATTAATTCACACACTAGAGGGTTAAAACTGAAATCCTACTCTACTTCCCTTTTCGCCAAGGTCTTTGAATTAGGCCACGCTCCTTAAAATTATATTAGTACCTCGAATACCACGAAAAATTGTTTTAAAGTTTAAGATCGGTTAACGTGGAATATCGGATCTAATGTAATCTAAATTAATAGTAGTAATACAGAAAGCGTCTACCTGTAGATCATAGTTTTAGAGACCGGGGGATATGGAATAGCCCCCAGGGACGCGTAAATTATAAAAAGAAATGTATAACTTATGCCCCTCAGTATCGGGTGATTAACTGAAAACAATGCAAAGCAAAAATTGTAAATGATACAATGAATACCTCTGAAAAATAACATTTGCGACTGGGAGCATTCCATACCTCCCAGACCCTTCGGATAACGAATTCTATTTTTATCAGTAGGAACTTTTAATGGTTCTTATGTAAGGTTAACTTTAAATCTGAAGGAATTAAAATTAACTTTATTAAAAGTGAATAAAGTGTTTTCATGACGGCTGCATGCAACTTTGAATAAAAAAAATTCAAACTGGCCATAATTTGGTGAGGGTTATGCCAGTATATTTCCCAGACACCAAATAACATGTTTCGATATTATTACCGGTTACATGAAAATATAAATTTAATTTACCTGAAAAAATATGTATTAGTTAGAAACTATGTGCATGTCACAAGATATGTTAGCAAGATAGTTGTGGGTCAGTTGCTATTTGCTATGCAAATAAGCAAAATGTTATTAAAATTTGTAATTCGAACGTATATTTTTCTGAATAAATTTAGAAAAGAATTATCATCTTGAAATGAACATTTTTGAATTAAATTTAATGTTTTTATTACAATTTAGCTAAAAGTTATTATCAAACTTTATTTCACTTAGAAAATTTGGACTAAATCAGTTATAATTTGTTTATTACTGACACATTCTAAAGTTCGGATATAAACTTTAAATCCCAGATTTAACAGAGGGAACCATAAATATTAAAACATACAAATGAAGCATCTGGCTTACAATAAAAAATTGCTTTACTGTGTCGTATTAATTCAAATTTAAGCTACCAAAGAAATCTGCAATAACGCATTCTTGCATGAAAATATCGACGCTGTTGCAATTTTATTAATCACAAAAATATTTATAAACCAAATAAAATTTTTATGGTCGACCTAAATACATCGCAGTTTAAAATTGCCAACTTAATGTAAATTGTCAATTCTAATCTAATATACGTCACTCTAGCAATTTTATAGTAATCAATCATATTTACTTTGAAATCTTAGGTAAAATACGCAGCGTCCATTTCTGAATTATTCCATTCTTATGTAAATTTTTCTTTTTGCTCGGTTGATTTTGTAAAGATATTTAAATTTTAAACTAGCGAAGGTATATTAAATGGTTTTTCGTTTTTCTACGACAATTTATATTTAAGATTGAAAGTTAATCTGAACATAAACAATTTTTTACTAAACAACGTTGATACAAAATTTAAACGAAATACTAACTTAATGTTATATTTTTAACATTTTCTTACAGTAAAAACAAGTTTGCTTCTAAATTTAGCGAAAATACTGACGAAAGCTCGTTTTGGAATCCAATTAGGTCAATCTATTTCAGCAGTTAGAAGGCAGACCAGAAGTACAACAAAACTACGCCAACCAAGTGCCTATTTTCTTGATTGTACAACTAACTGCACAATCACATTTATTTAACTTTAAGATCCATTTAAAAAATATAACACAGACATTTGTTATTAAGAATAAAATTAAATGTGGTTAGAATTATAAAATTCTTATTACATTTTTTAAAAAACTCTAATTCCTTTCGAAAAACAATTTATTTTATTAAAAAAAATGTAAACCCTCTGTGTAAAAATGTAACATTTTTAATTAATATTTAAAGTATTTTAACTATGTAATAAAACATAAAGCGAAAGGAAAGCTCAAGTTGAGCAGTCCATATAATTTTATGAACTTTTTAACTTTTAAATAAGTGGGTACTATAAATGAATTTTTTATTTAACTAGACAAAACCCTAGCAAACATAAAATCCTTTTGTAATATTTTTTTTAATTAAGAGCAATTTTCCACAGCTTTAAGATAAAGTAGTAAAATATAATTATTTTGACAGTCTTCTTCTACAGGGCATCAGTGTAAACGACGTTTCATTAAATTGCAAAACACTACGACCACCTAATCCATGCAATCTTCTTAAATTTATATTTCAAAAACAAGTTTCCTCCGATGTCTAATCCGATGACGGAAATTTAAAGAGAATAACAAATTTCTAACAAAACCTTGAAAATTAATGCCATCAATTTCTCATACGGACGTTTTGTGAACACGATCTTAATACTTGGATGAATGGGAGTTTGCTCAAATTTTAGGAATTTCTACTAAGACACGACTTTAAAGAATGAAAAAGTGTCACTTACAATTACTTTTCCTACGGATAAAACTATTACAACAAAAGTTTATTCGCCTTCAAATTAGTTACAGTTTGAAGTGAATCTCTGTTGTAAATAAATAATTAAGAAATGTGGGAATCTCCATCTGCCACACCGGTAGATCTAACCGTTCTTTTAATAAATCGACTAGTAAAAAGTTAACAGGTAAAAGGTATCGCTAGAATATCAAAAACAGAACTGGATTTGGCTAAGTAAAATAACAAAAAGCAGTCGTACCAGAATTTGTTAGTAATTTTTAATTTTTCTCAATGAGTAGAAAAATGTAATAGGGATCTGGTACTTTGTATAAGAATGAAATTTTAATACACGTTAAGAAAACACCTCATTCCACCATTTTATAATTATGCAATTCTATTGTTAAATTAATTGCATTGAAGTAAATTCTGGATGCTGTTTATACTTTGCAGTATTCTTACATCCAATGCTTTATCTCAATATTGGATTTAATAAAGAAAGCTTTTGGTTGATTTCGAGTGAAATGAATATCTTTTACTTTTATTTCAACTTTATTAATATAGTAATCTAATATTATATTTGTTTTAATTTTTGTTCATGTATAGTGTAAAGTCTAGACTCTAAACTTGAATGATCCCGAGAATATAAAGTCGCTTGCTCGATTAATTTCATCCCGAATTGTTCACGAACAAACATGCACAAAAAATGTTCTTTATTCATCATTAATTTGGAGTTTGCTTATAATATAATTATAATTATAATATAATTATTATATAATATAATTACATAATATAATATAATTATTATAATATAATTATAATTATAATATAATTCGCATATAATATAATATAAGTATTTTTGACGGATATTTCAACATTATTCGCGATTTTACCCGTAACAGTAGTATCATCAGATCTATATTGAGTTTTTATATTTTTCATTTTTAATAACTATTTATAACTATTTAAATATTTAATAATACAGGTTATCTTTTCAGCTATTCGTTTCAAGTATCATCCAGCTTATTTTGTGTTCCGGGTTGTGGTTAAATTTCATTCTGCTGCCAGGTTACACATCCTTTGTCCGTTCTCCTTGGTAGTTTCATGAGTCGTATTTTTTCCAGCTAGTTCTTTCAGAAAATCTTCTTATTAAATTCTTCCATGATTAATTAGTGTGTCCTGTTTTGGTATTTCTTCCGCTGAATTCTGATTTCAGAAAGAAAAAGAGAAGCAAGAAGGAAAGAGAAAGTTCTAAATAACCGTTAATAACTAAGAAGAAGAAGACATGAAAACACGAGCGATGAAAGACGAAAATGGATTAGAGAAGACAACGAAGAGGAAACAAAGGAAATTTATTTTACTTACGAAACATTATTAGTTACGAAACAGAGAAACAGAGATATGAGAAAGATAGAAAAATAGTATGAAGAGGATTGATCCACCTCAGGAAGAGGATCTTTCAGACTTCGAAAAAAGAAGTCGGTATATAGCATGCGCATGAACGCCTATACTATTATTATTATAAATCACAGGTGAAATCACGAATAGGGTTGAAACTTGTAATTGCATTTTTAACAATATTTTAAATATATGTTCTTGCATTTCTGTAAAGCTAACGGTGTAACCAATTATTGCAAGAATAGTACAAAGGTTGTAGATTTTCTTATCGATTGATGGAAGGAAATTAACAACGACAATATTTTGGATTTCGATGTTAATAGGGAAGATGCATAAATTTTTTTTATAGCGTAGTTGGATCAAAAATAACTAAATATACTAATTAATGCTATTTAATTTATTTATTTTCGTTTTGATAATAATTTAAAAAATATTTAAAAATCCGTCAATTTGAATTGAACGAAACGACCGCGCAATTTGCCACAGAACGTGTGACGTCACAGTTTAAATTTTACATTCATTTATATTATTTTTCTGTGGTTTTGTGCTTTGAAAGTTGAAGTTTGTTAGTGTTAAAAGCTGTTATTTATCATAATTAAATCAATTAAAAACAAGAAAGTTAAAAAAGTACTTTACACGAGTATAGTAAACATGAAAGTGAGGTTATTGTTATTGTGCCGGTGACTTCGTTGCGTTTAAGGTCACATGATTTATTTTAAATTATCATTGAATTTTAAAATGGATTATTTATAACAAAATACAATAAATAGAAGTTATTTTTGCTGATTTGATATTTAATATATAGGATTAATCGGAAAATACTGTTTTAACTAAAAATTTTTTTTTCATGCATGTTCCCCATTGTGTTAAAATTTTGTCTAAACGCAATCTTTTCCCATAATATTTTATATCATTCGCAGTTTTATCATCTACTATTATATCAATTAATAATAATTTCGCCATAATATGTACACTCCGCGACAAAACTTGAGCCGCACCACATTTTTGTTAACTACTAATAAATTATTTAAAGTAATTAAATGAAAATTCATATTTAAACATTTCATTAAACCGTTCTAGTATAAATTAAATAAATAATTTATTAGAACATGTGGAAATACATAAAAGCAAAAGTTAGCTAAAATTGACGCGACAAAACGTTAGGGACACCCTCAATTTACTTAACTTACCCGCTTAAATAAAGACATTAAAGCTATACAAACTAAAGAAAATCAGTACAGAGGGTGTTTTTGAAATACTTGATCCAACTTTACTGACGTATTGTGCTAATAAAAAGAACAAAAACGTTCCTAATAACATATCTCCGGAAATGCTTCGTTTGCAAGCTATGGACTTTTAAAAGTTCTTTCCTTCCTATGTTTTATTTATAGTCCGGATGTTAATTTTTGAGTAAAATTAAATGCACAACGCTACGACGAGCAATATTTTATTATAAGATTTTAGAATTAAATTTGAACATAATTTCAACAGCAATCTTGTAACGTGAATACCTAAACAATATCAGGTATGCAGATGACACGGTGGTATTTAAAAAGATAGTTTCAAAAGTGTACAACAACTAACGACTAGATTAGCAGAAAGAAGCGAGCAGTATGGATTCACACTGAATACAAACAATACTACAATAGGAGTACAATGGGACCAATCGCTAGAAATTAATTGTTAGATGGAAACAGCTAGGGCAGTATTTATGAAAATGGCAAGAGCTCAGATACATCATAGGTATACTATGATGGGAAGAACTGTTGTCTTCCTTGTGATCTTATATAGTGCGGAGGTCCACATAATGAAAAACAGAAAAAGATACAAGAGTTCAAGAAGACATAGGATGTCTTGCTTTGGGAATGCAAGGACTTGGACATCGGGACTTGACCGAAACAGTCAGCAAGGTAAGAATAGGCATGTGGTCACCAACTCCCTATAAAACAGCGTTTTTCTTATGGTACACATCTATCTAGGCTCAATATGAACTTAACTTCCATTTAAAAAAATTAATAATTTTTTTCACAGGCTTTTGCTGTTGAAGTCATATAAAAATCATATAATACAATAATTGTTTATAGCTGCATTGTACATTTAATTCTATTCAAATTTTATTGAATGGATAAAACTCGACTAGAGCAATTTTAAGTTATTAAAAATAAGTAGTTAATTATTTACTTGTGGAACTGAAAATATGTATTTCAATAAAATTCTGAAGAAAAAGGTTTGTTGGAAACAATACTTAAACACTGCATCCTGTGAAGTAAAATCTATAGACTGAAAAAAAATAGATTAAAATTAACCTATTATAAAGTATTAACCTAGTTAATCCATTAAAAATATAGATATGGTAAATTTAAAAATAGGGTAACGACATTATTAATTTGAAAAACCTAAAAAGTTTACAAATCCTTAACTAGCACTTGTTAGATGAGGTTAAAAACGCTTAGGAAGTCTGAATACACTGAATTTCTATTTACTGAAATAGTGCTAATTGCAAGTATTTAAAATAATTTGCAAACGTTCAGTTTGTACTACGTGTTTGAATTTTGTGTTAATAATCACCTTTTGCATTTAAACAGCATGGAAATTGCATAAAAGCTAATTTCCATAGAATTAAAACAAATGTTGTTTTTGATAGCTTTTAATAGATTTTTTTTCGAGCCAGGCTAATCTAATGGTTAATAAAATTAGTCGAATAAGCGACAGATTTATCAATTCACTTAATACACGTCCGTGGTTCTCTTAGAATATAGGATTAGAAAGGGTAAATGGAGGTTAGGTCCAACCCAGCTCGTCTGATTTGCACACCAATCTATTAAATTTAACAATTAGTCAGGCACAAAGCTCGATGGAATTACACGGGTCTTAGATAATCTCGATTGTTGTCTAGGAGAACCCATGGTAATGTGCACTTGCATGACATCTTCTTGCATTTCCAATACCATCATAATTCCATCTTTAATTAAAAATGTTACTACGAGCATGGCCAAGTAACTTTTAATCGAATATAATCTAAATTACCTTTTTATATCGACATCAATTTCGTTTTCAATATTTTAGTAATAAAATTTAATATCAGATCTTTCCATCTCATAAGAGGAAAGAGCTTTTATCGGGCTATTGGCGTTATAAACTATAATCGTGCACGTACATTACATAATTCTGATACCATTTACTAGAAGTTACCAGGTATGCTTTATGAATACCGAGAACTTGCATATTCGATTCAAGTTTCTAATATCAATGAATAGACAACTTAACTCAAACTATTGCTTTTTATAGATTTCATTTAGAAAGCGTTATTGTATGGAATAACCAAGTTTTCCTGCACTATAAAACATTCAAATTGGATTTAAACAACTTACAGGAACGTGCAGCATAGTACATACATGCTATATTACGTTATCTAATTTCTCTTTCGTTCTCAAGTTGTTTTGCTTGATAACAAAAATTTTCAAATTAATTCTGTTTGTTAGAGAAGCAGAAGTAACTCCGATATCTTAGCAAATAAACAGCTTTTTAAGCAATTAAGCAAATTAACCACAGCGGCGGAGTGGTTACAAAGCGGAAATTCCGGGTTCGAATCGCGGACTACACGGAATTTCTTAGCTCCGCGCTCCGGGTGAGCAGCGACATTCCCTGAATTAAAGAATTGGTTAAGTTTTTTCAATATTGACGAAGTTAATGTCAAAATATAAAGAAAGAAAAGCAAATATAGAATGTGATGATTCATTAAATTTATTGCTACAAAGTAATATTTAGATAAAATTCTGAATTTTAAATTGGAATTTTGAAGGGTAAACTTAAAATAAATATTTAACGAAATATAAATTTTGTAATAAATGCAGTTAATTTCACAGAAGATTGAATAATGTAAAAGTTTTACTTTTGGAGTAATATTCTTCGTTGGTTGTTCGCAAGGAATCGATTCGTAAATACGACTCAAAAATATTGCCAGTATTTTTTGATCGTGTGAGATCAAATACTGATTGATTATTAATATACTTTAAGTATACTTTCAATATTCAGAAATTATTTCATGAGTATAATAGAGTGGCCAAATTGATCATGCTAATAAAGATGGCACTGGAAGAATCAACAAAAATGATGGCAAGATAGTTCAAAGTGGAGAATGTTTTGAGACAAGGGGACCCACTTTTGGAAATGATGTTTAATCTTGTACTAGAGGGAGAAAAATAAATACAAACGGAACAATATAAGGCAACTACCATCAATACCTTGCTTTCGGTGATGATGTGACACTGAGAGCGAGGTCAAAAAAGAGTTATAACAATGTATCACGAGAATGACAAAGGTCGCGAGAAGAATGGGTTTATAGATCATTGAAGAGAAGACTAAATATATATATTGCTATGAACGGTAACTCCTAATACTGACACACGTTGGGCTAGCCAAAATTGCTGTGATATGTCCCTCGCTAATAGGACCACACGTTTTAATTGTAAATGCTTTGTTGCGGGTTCACGTAAATGTACCCCGTCGATAGAAATATTAAACTTTTACACAATTTACAAATATAATAATAATAATACCTCGGCTTAACTGTCTCGGTGTGCATGGACTTACCTCACTCAGTCTGGGTTCGTTCCGGGACCAATAACTGTAATGCTAAATCAAATTTTTGGGTGCTCGGAACAGGTCAAAAAAATATCCTCCGTTGCAAAGACAATTATAATTTTATTACACACAATAACGTAAATAAATGGTTTATTAAATAAAAAGTTCTTAATATTAATCCTATTAATCAAAATTCTTAACATTAACGAAGAAAAGCACGCGTTTATGTTGTCCGAAATTTTCACTTGATTTTATTACGAAAATAAAGTTTAATGGGGATTTACCTTTAAGAGCTCTAGGGTTTTTATTATGCATAAGATGTTTGACCATGAGATTGTTAACCTTCGACACGCCGATGGTTATTTCTTATCTTGATATGGACGGATTACTTTTCTTGGTGCGTCGTACAAACCACGTGTAGTTGAAATTCGTTTTTTGTAGAAATATTCTGAATCCTTTATGATTTCGATTGGAAAACACTTTAATACAACGTAAGTACACTTTTTATATTAATATACACTAATTTTCGTCGACGTTACTTAAATTTTCTGTACTTTATTTAATTATTTTTACTAGCAGCGGCCATAAAACACAACGCCATTTATAATCAATCAAACGTAGAGCGATCCCAATTGTTTTTTTTTCATCGCCTCGAAATTCATAGCGATCTTGATTCTTCGTTATTGTTTGTTATTGGTCGATGCAAAAATCAATACCATTTTGACCTTCTAAGATTACAGGTCTGTATTCAGCTCATCGTGACTTGTTACAATTTTAATAAAAATAATATTTTTTTTATTTTTAGATTGGATTGATCTTCACCATTGCTTCGTGATTGGTTTCATGAATTTTATGGACATGCATTATCCGTTTTCGGTGCACTAAATCGAAACACTCCGAACTTTGCGTAATATTTTTATATCACTTATTTAAATTTTAATGCTAACACAAACTTTATATTAATTAAGCAATTAACAATTTTGACTTTGGAATTACCTTTCTTATGACTAAACAATTTTGATTTTGTATTATTAATAAACATTTTATATCAACGGAATTAATTAAGCGTTACATTTTAAATTATTTTTATTAACCTGTTTCAAGCCTCGCTTTTCAAATTAAATGATACTGAACTCAAATTCTTGGTGTCGGACGAAAATTTATCTGTTTGTTCAGACAAGTCCATGCTTTTTGTTATTAACAATTTTTCTGAATCTTAATAAGCGTATTTCTATTGACGTGGTTGCCCAACATTGCAATATGTTATGGGAAGATCAGGCGTATGAAGAGAGTAGAATCTTACAAGTTGAAACGGAAAACTACAGGACTTAAAAGTAAAAGAAGTCCGCGGATATTTATATATCTGGGTACAGTGAAAATAGTGGAACCGGTAGTGACTTACGCATATGAGATATGGACATTAAAGAAACAGGATCAGATTATGTTGAGAGTCTATGTGAGTGGTAAATACGAGAGTGGATTTAGAGGACTTAAGAAAGCTGTATGTTGAACCCGATATGTAGCCGGGGTGGTGAAAGTGCAAAGATTGAGATAATTGTGGGGCATGTGACAAGGATGGGTGAGGAGAGAGTGACACCCAAGCTGTGTAAAAGTCAAATTGATGGTAGAGGACGAAGAGGAAGACCACTACTTGAATGGAAAAGGGATGTTAATGAAAGCATATATCGCCTTCAGGTTTCAGATTGGAGAATAAAGCGGTGAATGGGAAAGAATGGAAAAGATAGTAAACGATGGTATGAGTCTTCAAGACTTTTAATGCTATTATCAAGTATATAATATAACATGGGTATTATACAACAGCTGATTTATTGAAAGAGACTGATGCCTTGCAGGACTGAGAACTTGGGATTGAAACCACTGAAACAGTGTAATGATATATCCAATTCAAGATACTCAATAAAAACTTTATAGTCAAGTTAACTAAAATTTTTCTTCCTGAAAGTCGGCTACGAATTTTATAGTAAATCCATCGTTAATACCATCGTTCTAAGATTTTCGAGGTCTTCCACGTTTGCTTCTTCCTGGGGGTACCCACTTAAGAAACCTCTTTGGCCATCCTCCATCCTTAGCATATGTATGTCCAAACCAACGCATACCCCACTTCTCAATTCTTTGGATTACTTTTTCCTTTGCTTTCATTTGGGTTCTTATCTGTTCATTTTGTACGTGTAGTAATCTAGACACTCCAGCACTTCTTTGCAGGTACATAGTCCTTTTCGACTGCTATTATTAGTCTTCTTGGCATGTTCGCATTTAGGTTCCAAACTTTACATCCATAGGAAAGAACCGATTAGACCATAATCATTCCGACTCTCTTTTTATTTTTATCTAAAATATGTTTGTCCCACCACAAAGAATTTAGTGCTCTAACGAGCTATCTACTTTGATGAATTCGATTTGGAACTTCATCCGTCCCTAATCCCTCCTTATTGATAGTGGCTCCCAGATATATAAACTCCTTCACCTGTTTAATTTGTACCTCGTCATCGATTAAGATCTCAATTTTTTGTTCGGTGTTAACTGCAAGATAATATTCTGTCTTTTAAGCCCTATTTGTAGTCCCCATTGTTTATACCCAGTGTATAGCCTCCTTAACCACCACCTGATTATCTGAATTTACTAATACATATTAATTCCTTAAAGTTCACTCAAATTACTTTAAAATTTCAGTTTTTGTGAAATTAGCAAATTCTTTGTACTGTGTATAAAAATAAATCCTGTATTTAACCATTGTTCATATTTATATTATTATATAAAATGCATTTAATATACATATTATAAAATATCAGTTCTGCGTATATTTTATAGGAAAAACGCGATTTCAAAGAAACACATATTTCTAATCGATTTCAGGCACTACTACCTTACAATATAAAAACTTAAACGAAGCTAGTTTTTCTTATTAGCAATATTTAACAGACAAAACTATGTTTATTACAGTCTACTTCTTGGGGCCATTCTGAAATTTTTAATTCTTCAGCATCAGCAGTCTTAGTTAAGATAATTTTTTAAAAATTATTTCCTACTTTATCTATTTGTGTCGTTTTCTAGTCTTCTTTGTTATATTTTTGCATCACCTTATTATTTTTATTAATTTCCTTCAATTTCTGTGTTATTTTTAGCATTTCCAATTTTTTCAGTTTCGCCATTTCTAGTTTGTTTTGTTGTATTTTACCTTTTTTCAATTGCCTGTTATTTTAATCATCTGCGCTATTATTTAAGATTTAATTTAACAAATTTTCCATTTATGTCAATAATTTTTTAATTTTTCATTTTCTAACAAAATGCTTTCTAATTTTATGTTCAATTATTATTATTTATTTTTTGATTAAGCATACCGATGATGGTATTATAATAATAATACTGAATCATCTATGCCGTATGCTATCGTTCTTTCTAATTATTCAATACAATTTTTACCTTCTGAAAATATTTTTAAAAACTATGTTTTCCTTCAGGTTTTTCTTTAATAAAATTCTGATCTTCAATTTCACATGTTATATTTTCCTTTACTGTAAAAGTTTTCAATGATATAAAATCATTTGCATTTGTTGTAAATTAACGAAACTGAATTTAGTTACCGTAGAGCAGGGTGGCTTTGTCTACCCAGAGGTGACTTATTTGTCACACCTCCTTGAAAGAGATTACATTAGTGTTATATTTCAGGTGCACTCTTCAAATACATTCCATAAATATCTAATATTTGAAACACCTTAAGTTTTTTGTTAACTCAATCAAAGATTTTTTACATTTTGTAACGTATTATCTGCTGTAAAAACTTTTATTTGTGGGAGTGAGTTCTAATTACTTCGTTTGAAAGGTAAGTACATTTTTCATTTCTTATTTTATCCTAGTTTGAGAATCCATTAAGATTTTAAAGATATATTTATTTTTTGGTCTATTTATCAAAGATAATGAAAACATGTCAGTTGCAAACTAAATTTGAGATGACTATGTCTTAGGACAAAATCACCCAATTTCTGAGAAATGCTTACTTTTTTAATAATTAATCGTTGACATTATTTTGCTAATTTATATTTGGTTTATATCCTATAGTATGGTGTTCTTAAAGGCTTTTCAGATTGTAAAAATCAGTCAGAAAGAAAATTAAAACCTATCCGAAGATATGAGAAAAATCAACCCTACCCCGAGGTGACTTAATATTAAATACTTTTTCAAAAACGTGTTTTGGATAGTTACTACATTTGAAAATACAAAACTTGCAAATGAAATTCGCTCTTTTAAGCTTCGAGAATAAGAAAAAAAATTACAAGAAATTAAAATTTGTTTCGTACTAATCACGGCAATTTACGTAAAATACTATGCAAAATCTAGAGTGAACACGGTGCGCGGTGTTTTATTTTTACTTTCAAATTTTCTTCTTTTATCTTTTTTTAATTATATTAAATAATTATACTTACTAAGATGTATACGTGCTCTTATTCATATCATTATAGTGATTTTCATTCTGGTATATGTACTTTTAGCAAAATAATATCCTGAAAACTGAATACCTGAGCTAAAACACTGTGCCAGTGAGGCAATTAGTTTATATTGCGTTGAACATTGACTGGCATTATAGGTACAAAAAGTACTAAGAAAAATAGCGTTGTTGAGGATCATCTTCACAACCAACTGGAGGATTTTGGTTCTTCCCTTTCTTGAACAAAATGAGGAGTAGGGAGGGGATATTGTTTCTTTCAAAACAAAATTCAGCGGAATCCATGTTGAAGATCAGTGCTTTAATGTAAAATTTCGCGATTTTCGTTCTTATATGATCTTCATAAACAATAACCATATAACATTTTCGAGGAATGTCGGCAGACACAGAATATTATGGCTATAAATGCTTAAAGAATAGTGTACCTGCTCCTCTAGACAATTTTTCTGAGCAGCTGTTACAAAGATTCACATAGTCATGATGATTGTCAACCAATTGCACCCAATCAAGATTAATACAACTTCTTTTCAGTTTTAATCTTTTAATTTCAGGATATGTCAACCGTCAGATACCAGTTTTTTCTGTCGTTGCTAGCCAGGTACTTCTTTTCACTGCGATACCATCAAATTCATGTTTTGAAATTGATTAAAATTGAATCCCAGCTGCTTTGTTTTCAGGTTAGGTCAACCGATAAGAAAACCTGAATTTTTCCAAGGCAATAAGTATTAAAAATTAGATCGGGTCCACGATTAGGAGATGCTACATTTGTTCTTCGTGACGGTATTATGTTCAGAGACAAAAATAAGGGAGATTGGCATTGGAGCCTTTGAACTTTTTTTTTCGATCTATACTACCGAAAATGAAGTGCTTAGCCGTAGCATCTTTTACATTGTGGCAGGGTGGAACGGTGCTGCGTCACTCACCTTTCCACATTATTGACTTCATCATCAATTAGACTTGCTTGGTAAATACGGTTTACTGTATATTTTATTTTTTAAATCAATTTAAGTCATGACCGGCGGAGGTTGTAATTTTCCTCGAAGCCCAATCCGTACATTATTGAAATTTACACATACATTCAACGTCAGTTCTTCAAACACCCGATGAAGAGAGTAAAGCGAACTGCACTCGAAAAATATCTCGCAATGCCCATGTGGTGTAATCGACGTAATATGCTCAGAATAATATTATGGCATATGTGTACAAGCAATGAAGAGGTTCTGAGATTGATGAACAAGATTCGTGAACTCTTGGATACGGCAAAGAGGTGAAAGTTGGAGTAATCGTACTTTAGACATATCATCCACGATCATAAGTATCGCACGCCCTATTTGATTATATAAGGGAAAGTGGACGGAAAGAGATGGATCGGCCGCAAGAATCTGTCATGGCTTTGCAATATTCGACAATGGACCTATCTGTAAATGGAGGAACTATTCAGGGTTGCCGCTTATAGAGAAATCTACGCCGATACTATCGAAAGAATCACGCAAGGCACCCGAAAATGTTTTTTGAAATATCCAGTCCACTCCTGGATTATAAGCCTCTCCCCCCATGATGGGGAGGTTCGGGCCATACCTTATAAGAAGAAAAATATTACCACCTCAAAAACATGTAAAGATTCTGTTGAAATTGTGCAGAACATCCTAAGAAAACTTGATTGTTTTAGTTGATAAATTTAAGATAATTGTAAATAATCAATATTTTAAACTTTTAACTTCTGTGCTAGTTAAAATAATGCAGCATAGTTTACAATTAACATTATTTTATAACATTATTTAACGAGATTTTAATGCAAATTTATTTTTAATTAGGAGAATGTAAATCCTTGATTAATGTATTAATCAATGTTTAACAAGTACCTAATTAACGTTAAGTTTGTTAATTTCTGAAATTGTTATTTAGTTAGCTGTTTCTATTCTGAATTTAACCTACATGAATTCGAAATAATCTAATTTTATTACTAGCGATATGCGATATTTGATGTAAATAACTAGAGTTTCAAACGATAGACTAATGAAGGTTCTCAG
This sequence comes from Podabrus alpinus, assembly GCA_932274525.1. Classification (NCBI taxonomy): domain Eukaryota; kingdom Metazoa; phylum Arthropoda; class Insecta; order Coleoptera; family Cantharidae; genus Podabrus; species Podabrus alpinus. The sequence goes on from OW026451.1 coordinate 7,576,952, forward strand.
AGAATAAAACTGAAACTTTCTTTTCCTTTTTCTCTATCCTTCAACGTCCAATGAAATACTAACCTAGGAAAATAAAATTTATTTTTAAAATATGTTTATTTTCTTATACATACATCAACTGCCCATTTTTGTTCATATTGGTGACCCCATAGAATATTATTTATACAACGTAGAAAGGTTTTACTATAGTAAATTTTATGATATGTCGTTTACATTATGTAAACTACAGACTAATTTAAATTTACCGTCCTTCAGACTGTCTGTTCGTATGTATGGTACATTAGCAGTACTTATCCCGTGTGCGAGTTTTACGAGTAAATTACATCTTCAAACAAATCATTAAATTTTAAAACCAATAATGAAATTGGAAGATACATACCATACCTGTATGAAATGCAAGCCAAATAATTTATAGTTAGCAAAGCATACAAATCTCTTTTGTAATAATTATGACAAACTACGCATTTACATAATTAATACCACCACATAAAATGTTTGATACAAAATTTCTCGTTTAACTTCGCCGTTGCCAAAAATAATCATTCAATCGCTCACATCCCTAATATACTTGAAACGTTTTGTGAAAATCTCGACAGTGACAAAATGGCATTGCTAAAAGGTGTTACCTTGCTCACGTATTCAGCGGGCCTCTCTGCATCTAGGAGACCGTAAATTGAGCAAGAGCTCATAAAGCTTACCCCGACACTATCGGCCGCGCATCAGCGCTACGTGGATTACATTGGAATTATGCATTTATAAAGAAGGCACTTTACATACTTAGCATCAGTAGATTAGTGCCGATTCTTTTTTATTAACAGGGATTAAATCTGTAATCCCGTGTTTAGTGATGATAACCTAGCACAAATGTAAATTTGAACCGTTCAATTGAGTTAACAACAAAAATCAGTTTTCTGCAAGGACTAATGTTTTTTTTTGTTTCGTTTCTCTCTCTCATTTAGGATTTGGTTAAACACTTTGTAACGACACCCTGAGGCGTGCGCTAAACATTTTTGATGATATTGACCTGTATATTTTGTTTAGGATGCAAATTAAACCAGCGTAAAGAATTAATCTCATAAAGTAGACGTTATTTTGGCAGACAATGTCCAGTTTATAGATATGCAGTCATAACGTGGCATCCCCAAGAGAACACCAGCTGTTATCTGCTAAGGGGGTCATTTCGGCGCCGGTCATGCCCTCAGGGGGCTTTTGTATAACGTTGTTTTGTCTCCATATTAGGTCTATATACCGTTCACTAACTACGTGCACCATGAATATTATACAGTCAACTTCGCAAAAACTTAATATTTTATTATATTTACTTGCAACGCAGCGCTCTTGCGAGAAAAACATTACCTAACTCAGCACAAGGACGAAATAAAATAATACAGATTAAAATTTTAAATTGGATTAGAAATTTGTCTGAAATACAATAATCGTTGAGATACTACAAATATGTTACGAGACCGAACGGATTAAAAGTTTTCCAAACTTTCTGCCAAGTACATCTGATGAGGTTTGTAATGTCACCGATAAAATTAATTAATTTCTGTTATTGCTGTATTATAAGTTGTTCGATGATAAAGTTGTAAATGTTGGAAACTGAAACAAAATAAATAGAGTGGATCGTCTTACGTAATTTTTTATTAATAAAAAAATGTGGGGTTAAAGAAGTTCGTAACTTATAAGTAAAAGATTGTACGAAATCCAATAATTTATCGAATGCTCGTATTTCAGCCGATCGAGTGCATCCATAGTCATATTTGCATGCATCTTAGGGCGTTCAACCACCATTACCTCATGATGGATGAAATTTAATCGTCGTTGAAAGTTTTTCCAACTTCTCTTAGGTGTTTATAAATCAGGAATTATGAAATGTAAATGCAATAACCTTATCCACTCATACATACATGTATTGAAATGCAAGTAAGGTAAGCCAATCTGACTAAGTGGTTCGGTAAATCTTTGGTTTAGAGTCGGGTCATGGTTGGATCGGGAATTGTCCGTTCCCAGGTGGCAGCATTGCTTCGACGTTAGGTCACAAAGGGTGTAAAGTTCACCGCATGCTACACAAAAACTAAGAGTTTTATCGTTTTACTAGCATTTTCTTGTTCTCACTTAAAGGGGTTATTTTGTTGCCGAAATGATTTTCAATGAAGTGGAAGGTTTTCTACGATGAAGCTATATACCTTTATTGTGTACCTCTTGTATATCATTTACATTAAATTATTCTCGACACAAATCCGTCACTTGATTAAAAATTAAAATTTAATACTATTGATTCCAAAACGAGCTGCCATTGTATTTTTTCTAGGGCCGATCAGCCTTAAGTAAGGGTCTGGTTACACACCGTTTATCCGTTAAAAGTTTTTATAGTTTTCAATTATTTATCACTATATTATGGAGGAGGTCTTGACGGGTTGGAAGGTTTTACACCACGGATTATCATTCGGTTTTGACAGTAAGCGTGGATTTTAGTTGTATCTCACAAATAATTTTCATCAGAATCACTTTTATTAATTTGTTTGTTTAATAATTAATAATTAACGTGGCCTGCAAACTAAGTAAACAATGCTAAATTGAAAAGTTTCAGCCAGCACTAAATGATTATTTCAGTGAAATTTATAATTACAGCATTGATGTATGAATGTATATTCGAAGATATACGTATAGTATAAATAAATATTGAATTGAGAGATATTTCACATTGTTTGATTACTATAGCATATAATTTGCGTTTTCAATTTTATGAAAGAACAAAACAGCAATTTTAACTATAGCCATAATTCTGCCAGTTCGAATAACATAAACCCTTTGATAAACTACGATTTCTTGAAATTTTTCCACCTGTCAGGACATTTTAAATCTATAGGGACAATATTATTCTTAACTTCACTTTTGTTACTGTGGTTTAAAATAGATAACTAATTTTAACCAGAAGACATTACATTATCTATTCTTAATTTAATTTTCTATTTCAAGTTTTTGTAGATCACTTTATGCTTTTATAAATGAAGGAAGAATTAAGAGTTTATTTATTTTTGTGTGCAGCGCGCAGTTAATCGAACTATAAAGAAGAACAAATTTGTTGGCAGCAAGATTAATTTATATGACGACTATATCATTATCATAAATGAGTCATCAATTAATAGGTTCTCTAATGAGTAATGATGCAATATCCCATTAAAAAATTCAAACCCAAAGTTTTCGAGCGAGATTCTAAATTTGATCGGCGTTTCGGAAAATCTACGAAATATTTAAGTCTGATAATCTTCCGCATTTTTTATTAATGTGTCTCGAAATTAATGATCCCTCAGTTATAGCATCGTATTTATTAATAAAACGGTTGTTAGCCAAGAAATTTAAAGTTTATTATACGGAACGTAACACTTTCATGTTTTTTTTTAGTATGTCTGATATTGCACTGCATTATTGTGACTTTTGTAAAAACACATCTAACTCGGTGCTGATTCAAGTTAAATCATTTCTTATTAATTTATTACATAGAGTAGGTTGGCTAAGTGGTATAGAAGATCATAGCTTAATGTAAACTTAAGAAGTTCGCGCTTGAGCAAAGTACCAAAATTTCCTAATACCTAATATTATGATTACACATTCGACTTGCGCGGCTTCTCGGAACAACGAGGTATGTTTTTGGCCACGTGAAATAAAAATAATTATTTTTAAAATAGGGCGTAAAGCTGATTTCCTAAGAGAAATTTCAAAAAAATTTGTTGGCCTGTGGGGACACTTTTTTCATTTTCTGTTTTAACTTCTATTACAACTCTTCTCCATGCGTGCCTGTATTTTTTATCCTCTTTTTCCAGTTCTCGACCCCCATTCTTCTTAGATCCTCCATCACCTGATTCCACTTTCTTGCCATGAGTCTTTCCCTGCTACGGTTCTCTGTTAGCCTTCATTTGGTAATCTGTTTCATTGTTGATCCTTCATAATTTCTCATTACATATCGGTAATGACACGATGTGTCATGTGACACGATGTCATTGTCAGTCTCCAGCAGTATTATTCATTTATTCGTACTAATCCCATTATTTTTCTTTCAAATATTCTCATTTCGTCTTCTTCCTATTAACTAAAACACATGGTGGCTGCAGCTTACGTGAGGACCGGTGTAACCGTGAATTTTTACCCCCGTGATATTTACCCCGGGGTAAAATTTCACTAGGGATATTTTACCCCGGGGTAAAATTTCACTAGGGATATTTTACCCCCGGTAAAATTTCACTAGAGTATATTAATTTATCGAGGAGGTAAAATTTCACCGACGTTAAAAATTGTTCTGAATCAAAAACCAAGGCAACAACTTAAATTAAGTGGACTATTAATAATAATACTTTTTTATTAAATTAAAAAAAAATTGTTCATATCAATCGAAGATTAACTCTCTTTCTTTGTGTCTTTTTTACCTTAACTACGACCTCAAAATGATTTCCATTTTTATGGTTTACATACAACGCAGGCTTCTGGTAATCGGGTTCGCTTAATAATTGCAGTGTACTGGGAAAACGTATCCAACCGAAAGATTTATTATTATCTGTGGAAGTGTATGAATACAAATCTGATCCAATAAATGCCGCAGTAAAATGTAGCTATCGCATTCCTTGACGAAATTTGAAATGTCCGTCCGTATACATAGTGGACCAATAACAACGTTTTTCTAATAGGGACATTGACGTGTCTCTTCCACGATGAGCAGCCAAGGATTTCGCTTCAACACTGAATTTAGTATCATTTGTTGGTGCACCTTCGTGAATCATTTTCATCATCATCGTTTTTTCTTCGTCGTTTATAATTACTGGTAACCATTCTTGTTTGCCTGGTCTTTGGCAATATAATTTTCCATTTTCCATTTTATAAGGACGACATTGCCGTCGGAAGTTACTTTTTTCGTTTTTTGTTAAATTTTCTGGATAGGTATGCATAAGTAAATATGCCGAAACACAATTTAAATCCAAAGCGTTGTAGGTTGTACGTCTGACTTTCTTAGGTTTTGGTTCTGGTGCTCTTACATCATCATCATCTTCTTTATTTTCGTATTTATGTCTCAACATGTTCACCAAATACTTCTCTTTTCACTTTAATAATTTTAATTTGTTAAATATTTGAATTCTATATATAGTAAAATTTTTTGGTTAGTACAAAGTATCATAATTCGGCCGCTCTTAGCCATCTAGTGAGTGAATCAGATGGAATTAGTTTCATGGGCACGTGCTTATTGAAGTAGCCAACACTTGGGGTGTTTCAATTTTATATATTAAGAAGAAGAACATATATATTGTTGTGTCCATCAATGTTTGGCTGTTGCGGTATTAAATTGTTTGTCGTGCAGTCAGAGAAAATATGGCATGAGAAAAGTTTATCAAAAACAATTAAATAAAAAGATGTTAGAATTGTAGTTATAAAAATGTAGTAGGCAAAAATGTAGGAATGATAAAAAACGGGTAACCATAGGAATAAGAGGAGAATAAACAACGGTGATTTAAAAGCAAGACGTTATCAGACGCAGGACCGATAAAACGTGTTAAAATCTATCTATAAAAGTCTTGAGAAACAAGGATTTTAGTCGCGGGCAAGTGAACGAGAAGTGCGTGATTGGAATAAATAAAGTCATTTATAAAACGGCAAACCGTTTACCAACCAAGATAACCAAGAGTATATTGGCCTGAATTGAGGTAATGCCGAGTGGAGTGGATATTTAAAATAGAAGAGGAAGACAAGAGCTGTTTATTGGTCAAGATAAGCGCTGTTTATTTGGATACAAAAAGAAGATGTAAGGCGAGGGGTGACTAAACCCTGCATCAAGACTTAAAATAGGAAATTAGGATTGTGTGGTGCGACCGCGAATACAGTGCGTGTGCGTACAAGAAGAAAAGAAAAGGTAACTTTAAATCTTTGTTTATTGTTTATGTTTGTCGAGTTGCTATATTGTTTCTGTTAATTGTTTATGTTAAATTTATGTTATTTGTTCATTATATGTTATTAAAAATTAGATTTGCGTATTTTCTTTGACTGTGTGATCAGACTAATTCCACCGAAAAAGTCCAAAGAACCTGCAGCCTGAGATTAAGAGCAAGTCGTGTCAGTACCGGAATCTGTGAGAAGCTATCACAGATCTTGAAGTTCACGGTGGACATAGCAATATATACATATATTTAATATTTAATAAAATTATTAATTACAAACTACTAATTCCTTAGTGAAATTTCACTAGGAAATTTTTACCCCCTAAAGAATTTTTACCGAGGGTAAAATTTCGCTAGGGCTATTTTACCGGGGGTAAAATTTCGCTTCTTCTTCTTCTTCAAGTGCCGTGCCTGATTTCAGACGTAGGCGACCTCTCTCCTATGCATGTGTTGTGCGTTTGAAGTATTATCACACACATAGGGGACCTACTGCTTAATGCGGGCTCCGAACCGCGGGAAGTGTATACACTACATCTCCAGAGAGGCTGTACTAGGCAGATTACACCTCGGTGGTTTGCCATTGCCTTCCGAGGGGAGACGGTCAGAATAAAGTTTTACTGAGCCCGGAGTTGAACCAGGTATTTAGCATTAGCAGCAACGCACTTAACCGCTAAGCTGGCGACCGTCTCGCTAGGGATTTCGCTAGGGATATTTTACCGGGGGTAAAATTTCACTAGGGATATTTTACCCCCTAAAGAATTTTTACAGGCGGTAAAATTTCTGGGGGTAAAAATTCACGGTGACACCGGTCTTATCAATGCTTTCATATTTTTATCTCGATCGATTTTGATATTTGTTTATCACTAAGTAGGTATCTATTCGCATAATATGCTTTATTTCCCACTTGCATTCTTCTTTTCAGTTCTTGTTGTCTCTCGTTTTTATTATTTAGTAGCACTCCCAAGTGATACGAAACTGAATTACCTAATTGAAATTTCCTAAATCCAGACATGTAGGTTAGATAAGCAATGGATTTCGTTATCAACGCTTTAATTTATAAATAAATCAATACACAGCGTAACTTTTGAACGTACATTTTTATTTATTTATTTTTAAACTGCTTCATTGTAATTTATTCACTATTTAAAATTAATTAATACACTCATTGTGCTATTAATTAAAAATCCTGAATAACAAGCCTAAATTTTTAAAAAAACAATGACCTCATTATCAACTTTTTATGTTCTAAATAAGTCAAGCTAACTGCTTAATTTTGAATATAAATTTTTAAATTGCTTCTATTTATAATTTATTACTATAACAGTAATTTTCAAGAATGCATTGCGGTACATTGGAAACCCTATTCCAATCAGGCCCACAAAGGTTTTCATATCGAAACTGACTCATTAATCTATACAGGGTTGAACATAATGAAAGACCTTTGCTGGTAAATTTAACATTTAAAAAAGTCCCTGACTTTGTAAATCTCTTTTTCTAATTCAAGATAGCAGTGTAATTTGTTTTGAACTTAAATTCTGAAGCTTTTCCTTGCACTTACATTATTATTTAAATCACGCGTTGGCCAGCGATTTATAAACTTTTATCTATGAAGTTATTATTTAAATTTAAAGATGCAGAAACGTTCTTTTAGAAGCTCTGCTTTAACAAATCATTCAAGTACATTTTTGCCCTGGAAGTCCAATGATGAGAGTTATCATGCAGTTATGTTATAACTATTTTTCCATCCATTTAAACCCTCCATCTCTGACTGCTCGTACCAGTGTGTTATTGTCCATGTGATTCATAAACCTTTCCAAAATGAAGTGTATTTTCCCGTGGTTTGAAGCCCACGTTAAACTGTAGGTCTCTATGAGTTTCAGTAAAATAGGTTAAAGATTTGGTTCTATATTTAAAAATATAGAAAAGGAAAGAATACCTGCAATGCACTATAACAAATGTTTAAATTTTTTACTATAATTAACGGTTAGGTACATAGAATGCAGTATTTTCGTGATTTATTTTACTATTTAATCGCAAAGGTTTTTAATTGGATTTATTCGTTAATTCAATATAGTTTCAAGAAAAGTCAATATGTGGCTAGCTGAAATATAATTTTTCTAATGGTAACATACTTTTGTATTTCTGTTTGATTTCTGTATTTTCAAACACAAGTAAATAATATCCTCCTTCAAATACATAACAAGCCTTACAATCACAATTCCATTATAAATACTTTTCAACCAACTAAAACACATTGAAGTTATTTTACTTTGAAAATACAAATCGTTTTTAAGAAATTTCTGTAGTCTGAAATTTAAAAATACCGAATCAAAGAATACATGGAATATATTACAAATATAATTGGAAACGTAAAAAACATTCCTTTAACACAAATACAAGTATTCCAGTTTCAAAAAGCCAATATTCAATTTTAAATAAATAAAAAAACTTGCAGTAAACATTGTTAATTGTGTCACTCACAACTGGCATCATAAAAACTACAAATACAAATACAGGAACTCAATTATTTGGTATTGTTTTATTCGCAATTTGTTATAATGTTTATTTAATAATTATTCAATTGGAATGAATAAATTATGTTTACATTCTTGTACTAGAATTTTGCTATATAAGCAATTTAAAGCCGCCCATTATTATTCGAAATAACTAAAAAATTAGCAGGAGCGGACTGGCGCCAACCCTATAGTTGAAAAATATAGCAGCATGTAAAAATAGAAAAATTTTGAGTTTGTAGAATAAGTAATAACAAATATTTTTATCGAAATGTAAGACAAGCGTAAAACTGCCCGCAATTTTCTGCATTTCCATCTAACAAGTCCATCCCTGCTCTAGGTTTTCAAATTACATTTTTACAACTGCTTTGTCAATATCGGGATTATATTTAAAAATCGGTAAATAATATCTCTAAAGCTAACTAAATTAATTAACTAAAATCAGTTATAATTGGACTTAAAGGAACTGAAACATCCGTTTAAATATACTGATCTAATTTTAGTATAGCACGTGCGTAGAAAATGGAATATTCTCAAAAATAAAGTGTCCTGTCACTTATCTTCATAAATCGTTTTAAGAGATGCACAAAAAAATTACATCCCATTGCCTTTAGGATTAACCTAAAAAATTTCCATTAAAACCGATTTTGAAATAATAAATCGGATTAATTTAATTGAATCAATTACTTAGCGATATTTGCAAAAAAATTAGTTGGCCAAATTCCTTTAAAAAGTCAATAGACGACGCCAACAAAAATGCCATACATTTAGCCAAAGAATTTATGCAGATATATGAGTGTTTAATAAATAACTTTTTATATAATAGGACCCTAATGTTACAGAAATTTCTATTGTAAGTAGAAATTAAATTTTTTTAATTAAAAACAATTTATAATAACAAAAGCCATAAATATACACTATTTATCAAAAGGGTTTGTACCCAGTAAAAACTGCGAATCCACAAAATTGCTGTAACAGGAAAAGCTAACCAATAAATACGTAAATTATAGCACATATACCATAACATAAAGCACTCGAGAGACTTTTTGAATGCTTTAATTAATTATATACCTACCCATTGATTTACATAAATCAATTCGGCTACTTAACGTTATAAAAATGATGTTACATTTTGAAAGGAAATATTTACATCAACACAATTTGTATTACGAGTAGGTATAAGAAATTCCATAATTTATTTCTATAACTGCTTTTCATTAGCGAGTAACTTCACAAAGTGTATTTTAAACAGCTAAATTTATTGGCAAAAGCAAATTTTAACTGTATCACAAATACGTGATTTATTTCGGTTTAAATCCTATAAAATATTTTTGTTTGAATTGGTAGGTAAGCACAAAAATCGAACAAAATAATTATTTCGTTCGGCTGTATTTTTTTATCGGCAATGGAACTTCCTTTTTATAATTCTCTAAATTCATTACTATATATAGTCAATATCAAACAACTGCAATTTTCTGTTTTTACCCAATAACCCCGTTATTGGTTACATTATCAAAATATATCAAGAGGGGTGATTTTATAGAACATGAAATCATACACAATTTTTTTTACATTTCAACGTAGTCGAAGTATGCAACGGAAATGGAAATAGTCAGAAATGGTTCCGCAGAGATAAATTTTGCTATTTTAAAATTGACTGTTCTTCGTCAATTTAAAACTAATCCTTAATTTTTATTTTCGTAATTTCTATTATTATTTTAATATTATTTAAAATTAATATTTCATTATAATTAATTACTAATAATATTTTAATAAATTAATAATATTGCTTTCAAAATACTTAAAATAGCACTAAAAATTTTCCAGCTAAGCAAAAACAATAAAAGATATACAGGAGTTAAATGATATATTACAACAGGACTGTATTACAATATTTTCTAAATTAAAATGAAGTATTGTTTTTTAAGAAGCAGTTATTATGGTAGTTACCTGGATTTTACGCTCGCGTACAATGTAAATTTTTGTAGTATGGTTTCGGTAAAATAATAGAAATTATTTTCGTCTTTGTAACGTTTTAAAAATCAAATATTAGTAAGTTAATGTAAAGTCAGTTATTTTAAAATTGAAATTTATACAATCCAATGTCTTAGTTAAAATTTTATCGCTCGAAAAATATGACCCATCAAGTAAACAATCTAGTTATAAGAATGTCAATTTACGTACCATTAAATTTCTACATTAGGAAAGAGCGAAATCAATTCAACGTAGCATAAGATTATCGGCGAAAAATTATGCTGACGGATGCATTTTAGAATTATAGATTGGTTTTATATTCACGCAGCTAATTTGTATGCAATAATAAAAGTATGAGATATCCACGTACAGACATTTTCACGTGGGATCGAGTAGACAGGCCGTCGGTTGTACACATGTACGTGAGAAAGGTTGTTATTTTTCGAATCTTATCGAGACACATGTATAAATGTGTTAAAATCCAACGTTATAGCGTCTTTATATCGCATTTTGCCTGATAAAAAGTAGTAAAAACGAACACATGCACAGCTGCATCGGTAGATAGCGAATTAATTTTCGGAACAAATAATAGACATGCAGAAACGTGTCAATACAAATCTTGCAGCTTGTCGACCAAATAAAGTACCGCCTTAAAGTAGGAATAAAACTTATGTCAATTTGAACCAATGCAGTTCGATTGCATTATGCTATCTTTGTTTTCTGTCGAATTTTTGAAGACTACCGCCAATCAGCGTGTCATTATACCGCGTTAGGAGAAATCTTAAGTTCCCCTGAAGGTATCTTTTACTCAGATTTTTCGGGAGGAATGACATATAAGCGAGGCATTTGAATGCAAAAATCAGAGATTCTCGAATCACCGAACGGGCAGCGGGCCGCTATGGCCTAGTAACTATCAATACGCTTTTAAGCGGAGTTAATAAATTTACCACAATAAATTAATTTATCGAGTCTTATGTACGTTTAAAACTTAGTGAGTATAATTACAGGCAAGTTAAACACATGTTATTACTAACATTATCGTACATTATTTTGCCGCTGTAAACTACATAAATATCTTACGAACATTATTTTAAATCATTTTCGAATTAAATATTTTTATGAACATAACCTTAACGTTGTGACCTTCGTTTCAATTTTTGGACGCATTTTTTTTAATTAATAAAAAAAAAATTAGAGGGCTGGGATTTGAAAAAAAAAAAGAGAGGATAATAAAAAGTCAGAAAAAAATTCAGGTCGTTGATTTGAGGAAGGTTGTTTGTGATAGTTTTGGGAGTTAGTGCCTATGAGAAAGAAGTGCGGAAACGACAAGGTTTTGTCTTTTGAATGTTCGGGTGATTGCGAATTGCAAATATTAACACCGTCGTCGGTCGTTTCCACCGTACTTGTCGGTTACGCGTAGGTAACCCTCTCCAATTATTGGGGAATTAGAAGGTCGCTGGTGGCTCTATAAAAGGTATCGTGAACTCTCTTTCTTTGTTAATTGTTCAATCCTGTTACAAAAATTGTTTAGTTATATTTAATACGTTCAGTAGTTAGTTGTTAATTGTTCAATCCTGTTATAAAAATTGTTTAGTTATATTTAATACGTTCAGTAGTTAGTTGTTAATTGTTAAATCCTGTTACAAAAATTGTTTAGTTTTATTTAATATGTTCAGTAGTTATTTGTTAATTGTTAATCTTGTTAACTTTTGTAGATTAAGTCGGGTAATTTTAGGCCGTTAGGTTAAGTATCTTTGTGTTCGTTAATAAATTTTGTTACCGCCGTTAAAGCGACCTTATTACCCGTCGTTAATTATTATTTATTCGTTAGTCCACGCTATCTCTCCTTCGTTTGCACCCAGGACTGCGAGCGAAGGACCGTTGGGAAGTGTGGGCGAATTACTTCGTCTTGGTGGCGCCCATCCATTCCCCCCCATTTAATAGAAAGAGAGGTAAGTCCCTTACGCGCCGGCCAGTTCCCCCGGGGTTTTCAAATACCAAATCGACCACGACCACTCCATTGAGCCAGCCGTCGTGCAACTGGTCCCGTGTCCGCTTACTCTCTCTTTGGGTCAATTTAGGCCCGTCGCAAATTTGGCGCCCATCGTCTTGAGGCCCTCGAGTTTGCTTATTTTTGCAGTTAACCAGTCTTCGTGCATATTTATTGGCAAATTTAAATTATGTCCTTAGCTTCGCCTAAGTCGGCGATGGAGAACACGCTCCAGGTTTTGTTGAGCGGATATAGGTTTAATGTGGATAGACTGCTGAAGTCAGAACTAAGTTTTGAACTTTCAGTTCGTGGTATCCCCTCGGACTCCACCGTTGTTAACTTGAGGAAGTTGCTGCGTAAGGCTTTGAACGCCGAGCGTGACAACCCAAACATATTTCGTCCCCAACATATGTTTAGTTTTGAGACAGATGCCGCGGCCATTGGCAATGCATTTGAGTCGTTAACTATTTTGTTTGATACTGCGGATTTAAGTAAAGCGGCCGTTATCTGTGAGACAAAACTAGTTCATGTTTTCAATCGAATTAGAAGTTCGGTCCCGGAAAACGGTGCGCAGGCTCTGCTTAAGGCGGATTGGTTCGTGTCGCTTCGTGATTATGTTTCGGGCTTTGAAACTGCTCGATTATCACTAGATAGTTCTGCTGCGGTTACTGATACCCCAGATTTGGCTGAGGGTTTAGCAAAGTTGAATATGTCGGTTTCACAAGAGTTGGTTACGACCGATGCTGCCGTCCCACCTGTGATAAACTCTTCTGCTTTTGTTGAGGCTGCTCCTTCGGCGTTAAATGTAACGGCCCCTGGTGCTGTTTTGGCTACTATCGCTCCTACATCAAACAATCAGTCCGTTTCGGATCCCCCATTGGTTTCGGTTTCATCGCCGAGTTCAGATTATGTCAAACCTATCCCAGTGGCAAAATGGGGTATTTCTTTTAAAGGTGATAAGTCCCAATCAGTTAACGCGTTTCTAGAACAAGTTGAAGAGCTTAGCGTAGCTCGCAATGTGTCTAAGGAACGTTTGTTCCGGGAATCTTTTGACCTTTTCAAGGACAAAGCTTTAGTTTGGTTTCGTGCCAACAAAGTACTTTGTCGAAATTGGAACGAACTAGCTACCGCGTTACGCGATGAATATTTACCACCGGATTACGATGATGTGTTGTTAAGAGAAATTGAGCGTCGCACTCAAGGTGCTAACGAGTCTTTAGGGATGTATGTCGCGATTCTTACCAACATGTTTTCGCGATTAACCGAAAAACTTTCTGAAGCTAGGCAGTTGAAAATCGTGCGTAGAAATCTCACTCCTTTTTATCAGACGCACTTGGGTTTGTCTGAAATTACGTCGTTTCGCCATCTGGCAAGATTGGGTAAGGCGATTGAGGAGAAACGCTCCCAAATTGAAAATTATGTACCCCCGGTTAAACGTAAGTCTGACTTAGAGCCAGACCTTGCTTATTTAGACACTTATGGTGAATTCTCAGACAGTGAGAAGGGAAAAACCTTCCATCGTCCTTCATCCTCTCCTGCGGCGCCTTCTGCTCGTTTTGCTGCGGTGACTACATCTCCTGCACCCCGTGACGTCGCGCAATCGTTGCATAGGTCCAAGCCTTCATTGTGTTGGAACTGTAATTCACCCCGTCATTTAGCTCGGGAGTGTACGGCTCCGAGGAAAGCTTCCCTGTATTGTTATCGTTGCGGTGAGCCAAACTTTACGGTGCTTACCTGCCCCAAATGTGCTTCGAGTTCGGGAAACGATCGTCGAGGTCAGTGAAATACGGGCTCGCTACCTCGCATGTCTTTCGAAATTCGTCCCGTTACGTTCATGAGTTGTTGTCGGAACGCGATAGACTGTTTATTAAAAATAAAGTGTTGTTGGATTTTATCATCGAACATGCGCGCGACTATGAACGTCCGTACGTTACTGTAGACATTTGCGGTACTCGGATTTTCGCGTTATTGGACTCTGGTGCTACGCGCACTATTATTGGTGGAAAAGGTTGGGATATTTTGTCTCAAACCGGATTTAGTATGAATCGTCGTTTTCGTTCTGGTTGTGCGTTGGCCAATGGACGTTCAATTTTGGTTGCCGGTGCCGTCGATCTTCCGATCAATTTAAGCGGTCGAACCGTAATTATTACTGCCCTTGTTGTCCCTGATGTATCTCCACTGCTGATCCTAGGTATCGATTTTTGGAAAACCATAGGCTTTGTCCCTGATGTGTTCCGTGGAGAATGGCGCTTTTCGAATCCTGATGCTGCCACTGTGATGTCTGTGTCGTCTACGGTAACGCCTGTGTCAAAGTTGACTGACGAACAGAAAATGGAGTTGAGCTCCTTAATAGATGAGTCCTTTCCGTCGATTGTCCCTAACATTCTTGGATGTGCTACTAATGTGTCGCACCGGATTGTAACTACTTCCCCACCCATCAAGCAGCGCTACTACCCTGTGTCCCCTGTTGTACAGCGCCAGATCGACGAAGAATTGAAGACGATGCTCGATGCGGGCGTCGTGGAAAAATCGAACAGTGGTTGGTCTAGTCCCGTACTTCTAGTGAAGAAGAAGGATGGAAAATTCCGATTTTGCGTGGATTTTAGAAAAGTCAATGCTGTCAGCGAACGTGATGCGTATCCCCTCCCCTATGTTTCGTCGATTTTGGATCGCTTGGGTAATGCCCAGTACATTACCAGCCTCGATATCAAATCTGCGTATTGGCAGATTCCATTGGATCCCGACTCCAAGCAGTACACTGCTTTTACCATCCCTGGTCGAGGATTGTTCCAATTTACCCGCATGGCTTTCGGTCTTCATAACGCACCTGCAACTTGGCAGCGTTATGTGGACAAGGTTTTGGGCCCTGAGCTCGAACCGTTTGTGTTCGTATACCTAGATGATGTTATCATCTGCACCCCAACTTTTGAGAAGCACATGGATGTTTTGCGCGAGGTGTTAAAAAGACTAAGAGACTCCGGCCTCACCCTCAGTAAAGACAAGTGTAATTGGTGCTTGTCTCAGTTGACTTATCTCGGTTATGTAGTCAGTGACCAAGGTGTATCGGTTGACCCTCAAAAGGTAGACGCGATTTTGCGTGTCCCTGCACCTAAGTGCGTGACAGAAGTACGTCGCATTATCGGTATGGTATCGTGGTACCGCCGGTTTATCCCGAACTTTTCATCGATAATCTCACCAATGACTGCCTTGCTTCGGCGTAATCACCACTTTTTATGGACAGAAGAGTGTGATTTTGCGCTAAAGACCCTTAAGAACAATTTAGTGAGTGCTCCCATCCTTACTTGTCCCGATTTTTCTTTCCCTTTTTCTGTTCAGACCGACGCATCCGGGTACGGAATCGCGGCCGTGTTGACTCAAGAAGTCGATGGGGACGAGAGGGTCATTAGTTATTTGAGCCGTTCTTTAACGAAACAAGAGCAGAATTTTTCGGTCACTGAGAGAGAGTGTCTCGCGGTAATGTGGGCCGTGGAGAAGTTGCGTCCTTACCTCGAAGGGTCGCATTTTAAAGTTATTACGGACCATTATAGTCTTGTTTGGTTGGCTAATTTAAAAGAGCCTACTGGTCGTTTATGTAGATGGGCAGTGAGGCTACAGCAGTATGATTTTGAAGTCATACACCGTAAGGGCAAAGACAATATAGTGCCTGACGCGTTGTCGCGTGCAGTTCCGGTCCTCGCCGCTGTGTCGGACAGAACAGTTGTTGTAGAACCTTCAGTGAGTGCGATTGACATTATAAATGCGACTGATATGGATCGCGTGGCTGGCCCCGTCAAGTGGTATCGGTCCATGCTTGCGCGTATCACGAATAAACCGAATTCATTTCCGAAGTGGAAAGTAGAAAATGGTGTTCTTTATAAACACGTTCCTGCCGATTATCCAGACTTACGAGAAGAGGTTGATACTTGGAAAGAGGTCTTGGCTGACCATCGCCGACGCGATGTTATCCGGTCTTGTCACGATGAACCTACCTCAGGTCATTTAGGCATTCGGAAAACTTTAGATCGGGTTGCTCGTAATTTTTATTGGCCAAAAATGAAATATACTGTCACTAAGTATGTGAATCGCTGTTCCATTTGTATTGCTCACAAACCAGAGCAGAAGAAGCCGGCTGGTTTAATGGTTCGCCATCCTGTAGTTACGAGACCGTGGCAGATGATCTCTGTAGATCTTGTTGGGCCTTTACCCCGGTCTACACGCGGATATTGTTATATTTTGGTGGTGGCGGATTATTTTTCAAAATTTTCGCTATGTTTTCCCTTGCGTGCCGCTACTGCTGCTGCCGTGACGCGACGCGTTGAAGAGGAAGTCTTTCTGATGTTTGGTGTGCCAGAAATTGTATTGTGTGATAACGGTGTTCAGTTTAGGAGTCGTGAATTCCAGAACATGGTACGTCGTTACCAAGCTAAGATTACTTTTAGTGCTCTTTATCACCCTCAAGCGAATCCAGTTGAGAGAGTGAACCGCGTACTCAAAACTATGCTCGCTTCTTATGTCGCTGATAATCACCGCACTTGGGACAAATATTTGGCACAAGTTGCTTGCGCGATGCGGACCGCCGTTCATGAAGTTACCGGCGTAACGCCTTATTTCGCGAATTTCGGTAAGGAGATGTGCATAAACGGTAGCGCAATAGAGCCGGATGACTCTGAAGCGACAGAAGTGTCGTTTGGAGATCGTTCGAGGATGAAAGGACCTAAAGACTTCCAATTGTTATATGACGATATTGTCGTGCGGCTACAGGCCGCTTATGAGAAAAATAAGCATTACTACGACCTTCGTCGTAGACCCGCAAATTTCCGTGTTGGGGATTCGGTTTGGCGTCGCAATCACGTCCTGTCAGACGCTTCGCGATTCTATAATGCGAAACTTGCCCCCAAGTTTGTGGGCCCATTTATTATCAAGTCACAGCTGTCAAACGCGACTTACGAACTCTCGGATGAATCCGGAGATATTCGTGGTGTTTGGCATGCACAAGACCTCAAGCCTACCCCGGAAGATTAGTCCCGTCGTCATTTTATTTTAATTTTCTTTAGTTTAGGTTGTTTCGTCCCTTTAGTTGCTCCTACCCCACCGAAGTGTTTCTTTGGTAAGGGGGGTGTGACCTTCGTTTCAATTTTTGGACGCATTTTTTTTAATTAATAAAAAAAAAATTAGAGGGCTGGGATTTGAAAAAAAAAAAAGAGAGGATAATAAAAAGTCAGAAAAAAATTCAGGTCGTTGATTTGAGGAAGGTTGTTTGTGATAGTTTTGGGAGTTAGTGCCTGTGAGAAAGAAGTGCGGAAACGACAAGGTTTTGTCTTTTGAATGTTCGGGTGATTGCGAATTGCAAATATTAACACCGTCGTCGGTCGTTTCCACCGTACTTGTCGGTTACGCGTAGGTAACCCTCTCCAATTATTGGGGAATTAGAAGGTCGCTGGTGGCTCTATAAAAGGTATCGTGAACTCTCTTTCTTTGTTAATTGTTCAATCCTGTTACAAAAATTGTTTAGTTATATTTAATACGTTCAGTAGTTAGTTGTTAATTGTTCAATCCTGTTATAAAAATTGTTTAGTTATATTTAATACGTTCAGTAGTTAGTTGTTAATTGTTAAATCCTGTTACAAAAATTGTTTAGTTTTATTTAATATGTTCAGTAGTTATTTGTTAATTGTTAATCTTGTTAACTTTTGTAGATTAAGTCGGGTAATTTTAGGCCGTTAGGTTAAGTATCTTTGTGTTCGTTAATAAATTTTGTTACCGCCGTTAAAGCGACCTTATTACCCGTCGTTAATTATTATTTATTCGTTAGTCCACGCTATCTCTCCTTCGTTTGCACCCAGGACTGCGAGCGAAGGACCGTTGGGAAGTGTGGGCGAATTACTTCGTCTTGGTGGCGCCCATCCATTCCCCCCATTTAATAGAAAGAGAGGTAAGTCCCTTACGCGCCGGCCAGTTCCCCCGGGTTTTTCAAATACCAAATCGACCACGACCACTCCACTGAGCCAGCCGTCGTGCAACTGGTCCCGTGTCCGCTTACTCTCTCTTTGGGTCAATTTAGGCCCGTCGCAAATTTTTTTATTGTCCTCCCTTTTTTTTTTCCAATCCCTTTCCCTCTAATTTTTTTTTTATTAATTAAAAAAAATGCGTCCAAAAATTGAAACGAAGGTCACAACGTACGGCCGTTTTTTAAATATGTTATGGATATTACGTTAAATCATTATCGTCATTTCGACTAAATATTTGTTGGACTCTTATGTGAATTGTCCAATTATTATTAAGTGTTATTGTACCTTGTGGTCAGTTTGACCACCATATTTTCAAAGAACCTTCAGTCCTACCGCGCAAGTCTAATTCGCACTCTTTTGTATTCATTTTTTTTGTGTATTAGTATTTATTTGGACGTGGTGTAACCAGGCATATGTTGTCAGTGTTTTCAAAGTTGTTTATTGAAGTAATGTAACATTCTGAATTTGAGTTTTATGTCATATTTGAGGTTTAATAAATCAAACCAGTTAGCCTGTTCAATTGTGGTGAACAGCTGTTTAAATTTCAGCACTAATATTTTTATTGTTAACTGTTAGGTTATTCAAGTCAGTGTAAATATTTTGTTTTTCAACAGTTGTGGTTGTAAATTTGATTATACAATTGTTGTAATTTACCAAATGTCCTTGCATATTCCGTTTTCATTATATCTGCTTTATTATTTATTTATGTGTTTTATTGTCCTCATGTGTATGTTTTGTTTAGCTATTTTTGCCAAGGTAAAACCTATCAACTGTGAAGGTAATGTAATCCAAAGAGATGTCACCAGTGTGAGAGTCAACGCGATTAATCAGAAAGCTGTCGTGAACCAGCTTGGAAGGACGATTTTTCATCCCCTTCCAATAAACTTCGGTTTAAGTCCACGTGGCGCCCATGTAAATACCCGGTGTGTAAATTTACCCCCCCCCCTGTTAGCGACAACATCCAGAATCACGATTGTGGACCGCCCAATCGTTGATGAGAGACCATCTAATCGCGACGCTTCGTCACAAGCCCTTTTGCTCCTTTAATCGACCCACCCCTTCGCGGCTAGAGCTAGTCACCCCATTAGTTTTGTACGGAAGGTGTTTTGTTTGCGATTTCTAAGGTTACATGGTTCATTTCAAGCTAAAATAAATTTTTTACGATCTAGGTGCAAAACCTATCAATTCCTTACAAGAAAGGTGATTAAGGTAAGTTGAACACTTGAAAGAATTGAAGAAAATAGAATAATTATACTCGTATCTATACAACTTCAATTGGAAATAAAAAAATTATTAAAAACTGCATTATAGTTGTTTTCCATTTAAAAATTTTAGAGATAAGATTTAGAAATTTCTTCGGAACGATAGAGACATTGTTCGGGTTAAATTTATTACTACAAAAATGTTGAGACCAGGGAAAGGATGTTTTTGCATGCTTCATAGACTACGAAAAGGCTTTCGGCAGGATACAGTATGACAAGTTGATTAATATGCTTTACAAACTAGAAATTGATGACAGCGATGTCCGCATCATAACGACTTATTTCTAGAAACAGAAGACCCAAGTAAAACCAAACACTTTTATAACAGAAGATATTTATGTACAACGAGAATGGGTGGAAACTTTTACCATTGTTGTTCAAGCTGTACTCCGATCGAATTTTCAAGGAGTAATTGGAAGAACTATCATATTTGGGTATGAAGGTAAATGGAATGCCTGCAATAACTATTAGGCATGGAGATGATATGGTCGTTCTTGCAGATTCTATCGAAGACCTTCAACTATTGTTAGATAAGATTAGTGAAGTACGAGAAAAAAAGTCTCAAAATAACTATTGCTAAAACAATATTCCTAATAATCGGTTGCCAAAACTACCCGGGTGCATACCAGAATTAAATAACCAGCAAATGGTACGTATAACAAAGTTAAATATCTGAGAAGCACTGTGACAGAAGAACTGGATCCATATGTAGAGATCAAAACTCAAATAGAGATGGCTTGAATTGTTTTCAATGAGATGACCTCTCTTCCCTGTAACGACAACTTGAACCTCAAGTTGAGGCAACGAATGACGAAGTGCTGTATAGCTATGACCTGTGCTGATTTGAAGGTTTGGTTTGAAAGATAGATGCTAACCGGCACGAAATGACGAAACATCGCCTATTTGGGACATATTCTGAGGGGTGAAAAATATAAACTCTTACAGCTTATACTTATGGAAAAGATTGAGAGTCGATGCGGAGTAAGAAGAAAGAAGCAGAATAGAGAAGCGTTTGCCATAGTTAGGGAGACCGCATAGGATACCTGAAAGAAGAAAAAAAATTCCGTACCAAAATTTGACCTCGTTCGTTATTTTTATAACAAAATTATGTTTATAAGTGTTATTTATGAACTATTATGGTTAAACTGATTTTAAATTGCAGAAACTAATTTGACGTTTGAGAACTGAAATATTTGAGCTTTTGCTTATATGCAGATAGTTCTTTTAACAACGGTGCTGACGCACCATAAAATCTTTAATTACGAGTATTTAAATTGAAAGCAACTATAAATACCACTTAATACGTATATAGCTGATATTGAAAGATTCATACCTCAAAAAATGTGCAATTTACTGTTGACGATTATTGATTAGTACCAATTTGAAATTTATTAGTCTCCATTTAAAGTTGTAAAAGTATAGAATGATTTGCAAAGGAAGATTAATAGTAAATAAAGAAGTGAGGAGATCAATCTATAGTTAGAAATATCAAAACTTCGCTATTTTATAGTTCAAGTCTTGAATGTACTCATAAAATTATGCAACATTCTCAACAATTAACAGTTGTTTATTTATACTAAATATTATACTAAAAATAGTTGAAATATTGACGATTGTATCTGTTAATGTGAAAACACCGTTAATGGTTGAATATTCCAGACAAGGAAGCCGAAAAATTGCTTAAAGGGCTTGCAAATCTTCCAAGCAAACTTAAATTTGGTACTGATGTGCACTTTAGTATTCGAATGAATCTTCCAGAAGTTTCTCTCTAAATTTCTGCCTTAATTTAATTTTTACGGAAAATTATAGTTACACCAAAATTGAAGAGCAGCAAATTATCTTCAAAATAAATTTGTTTAAAATTTGCACCCCGTGAAAGGGTGCACAAAAATTGGTTACAACATGCAAAACATCCGGGAAAACTGAAAGTTGGTAGATACTATGTGCATTTAAATATCCTAATGAACCCTCTAAAGTTTCCCTAAAAACTTCTGTCGATTTATTTGCCAATTGGTGCTCCCCAACGTGGTTTTACGCCTATAACTCACTTGGAAAATTGTCATTCCAAATCAGACTAAAATTTCAATCAGAAAATTCTATGCAGAATAGAGAGTTTCATAGTATATTCTTACTAGTCGTGCCATAAGTTCTGATACTTGTTTGGAAGCCGATTTTAATGATTTTAAAATAAAAATCCTCTATATAAATTACTACATTTTATTCGGTACATTCTAAGGAATTCAATTTTGTATGATTTATTCGAAATGGTCACCTTTTGCCTTCACAAGGGCCTTTAAACGTCGCGGGCAGTCATCCATTATGGCACGCACTACTTTTATTGGTATAGATGTTCCAACCTTGATCAAATTCCGTTTTAAGAGCTCAATATTTTTATGGGGTACTTTGCAAGCTTGTTCCTCAAGAACAAACCATAATTTGTAATCCAAAGGGTTCAAGTCAGGACTACCTGAAGGTCAGTCTTCCGCGGCAATAAACTCAGGTAAATTTGTTTGTAGTCATTCGTTGGGTTGTTTTCGCTTTATGCGCTGGTGCAGAATCTCGCTGAAACACCCTATGGTTTTCACGAAATAAGTTGTAATTTAGAGGGTTAACTACGAGCTGTAACATTTTTTGGTATTTTTTCCCCCGTTATTTTTCACGTTTTTTCCCCTTTTTCACAAAAAAACAGCTGCGTTACTGATTCATACGACACACCTCACCAAATCATTACTATTGTTGGATAATGGCCATTTTTCCCCCCGAAATTTTTTTAGGGGCTTCATTAGAGCTGTAAGCCTACACAGGATCGTTTTTCATGTTAAATTTTTCTTCGACTGTGAAAATTTTTTCGTCAGTAAACAAAATATTTTTGTGATCTTCATACGCGTGCCGGTCCAGGAGTCGTTTTGTTCTTTCTTGTCTAATATTTTTTAGAGCAATTGTAAGACGATGTATTGTAATCCTACGATAAGCCCCAAGTTTTAAGTCATCTTTTAACACGCGAGAAATGGTTCTTTTCGAAATTTGAATTTCCTAGCCATAATTTTTTGTTTCCTCAAGGGATTTCTTCTCATTCGCTCGCGAACTGTTTTAATAACTCCAAGAATTCTTAGAGTTCGTGGTCGACCACTTTTTTTTCGGTCATCTACTCCAGAAGTTTCATTCTATCGATGGATAGTTAAAAAGAAAAAAAATTTGTAATCCGTAATTTTTTTTAACAAATTTAAAATTGCACTAGTACTTTTATCATTGTTATGTATAGCAATTACAACAATACGATTATCGTTGACATCCGAATTCATGTTTACTATTTAAGACTTGAATTTCAAGTTTCGCCCACTTATATACCTGCAAATGATCTTTCCAAAAATACCATTAGCAACCCCCATCCCTTAATCTTCATAGTAATTAAGTTTGCAGTTATTTTTTATATTATAGAATAAAATCAATCAGAAGGAATTTGAATTAACCAAACTGCATCAGGTTAAGTCAGATTATAAAACTTCTTACTGTACTGTATAAAATAGAATTCCAAAAATTTGAATAATTTTTAATTCAAAATAATGTTTACATTTTATTTTCTATCCGATGTAAATTCTGAAAAATGTATTTTGTACCGAATTTTCTTGTCTTACATTTTGATCTGATGATAATTTTATATAAAAATGAAATAAGCGAGTTATTGGCGAAAACCTGCGTTGGATAAACTAAAATTTATAATAATTGTAAGAGAAGGCGACAGGGGATTTTAAGGGAGTTTTCAGGAGGGTCGGAGGTAAATGTGCCACCAGAAATGTTATTCTACCGGGCGGAGGTAAATGTGCCACCAGTAATGTTATTCTACCTGCTACGAATTTAGGATATTAAAAGTACACAGGTATTTGTGCCACCGGAGAAAATGGCATCTACCTGATGCATCTCCTACATGTAACATCGATTATTTTTTGATTTTACACGATTTTTTGGGGGTGAAACGTAATAGTTTACTGCACCATAGCGCAACTATACTTTTTAATGCTATTTCGAGGGTCTCTCACATCCCGGTTGCATTTATCCCGGTTTCCTTGATCTGTCGCGCCTCTCGTATGTTTAGCGCCCGCCGCGTAGCGGCTCGGAGCACGAAAAACCGCCCGGAGATGCGGAGCATCGGAGGGTAGGTTTTTTGATGCTCGCAGTTCTGGCCAAGCCAAAATTTATTATTTTGCCGAGTTGGTCTATGTATTTCCAGGTAGAAAATTTGGACCCGGATTAAATATCTGACCATTTGCCGAGCTGGCCTACAGCCTTATCGAATGCACACCCCAAAATTCGAAGGCAAAAAAAATTTAATTTTTTCACTGTTAGTGGCACAAATACCTGTGTTTATTTAAAGAACCCTTTTGGTCGGTGGCACATTTACCGGTACCCTTTTCTGGTCAGGTACATTTGGTGGCACATTTACCTCCGCCCATTCTACCTGCTACGAATTTAGGATATTAAAAGTACACAGGTATTTGTGCCATCGGAGAAAACGGCATCTACCTGATGCATCTCCTACATGTAACATCGATTATTTTTTGATTTTACACGATTTTTTGGGGGTGAAACGTAATAGTTTACTGCCCCATACCGCAACTATACTTTTTAATGCAAATGCAATGGTCTCTCACATCCCGGTTTCATTTATCCCGGTTTTCTTGATGTGTGGCGCCTTCTCGTATGTTTAGCCTAGTAACCAGAGTCAAAACCGCCCTGGAGGGGTGCAACGCGGAGCGCAGCGCAGCGGCGCCCCGTAAGGGTAGGTTTTGACGATGGATTACCCTCCTTATCAAATGCACACCCCAAAATTCGAAGGCAAAAAAAATTTAATTTTTTCACTGTTAGTGGCACAAATACCTGTGTTTATTTAAAGAACCCTTTTGGTCGGTGGCACATTTACCGGTACCCTTTTCTGGTCAGGTACATTTGGTGGCACATTTACCTCCGACCTTCAGGAGTTAATTCGGATAGTCAAATACACATAAGGTATATTGTCCTAAAAACAAATGAAAAGAGAGGCTCATGAAAAACATGAACATTTTAAAACACAATAGAAAAGATATATAATTAAATAAAATGGAATATGTATTTTGTTTAATGATTCAATACGGTGTCATTTCATCATTATTTTGACTCTTCAGTTGCATAAACTAACCAAAAATTGGGAAAATTATTTTGATCAATAAAAAGTAAAATTAAATCGGTTATAAGCGAGGGAAATAAAATTAGGGGTATACGGAAACAGAAAATTAATTTGTTACCCAATCCCACGTCTTTACGACTTCGTAGTCGGTCTGTACTTTACAAAATACAAAAACTCAGATTGATAGTGAAAAACAACACGTCATCAGTAATTAAAATAATACAGTAATATTTTACTATCAAATAAATTAAAAATCCAAATTGAACGGAGAATGTCAAAACTTTCAGTCGACAAATTAATCACTTTTTTTCGATATTTTTTTAATTTCCTTTAGTAATTCGATTAAAAGTTTTGACATTTTCCGTTCAATTTGGATTTTTAATTTGTTCGAATTTTATTTTCTGTTTGTATGAGTTCTTTTTAAGTGACCTGATCATAGCATGTCGCCATAAAACCAGGAATTTCTGCCCTATGGTTCAACTGCCAATCACACCAAACCACTTCTGTGGTCAAAAAATCTTTTAAAATTATTTATATTTTTATAGATAATTCATATAATCCAACCGATTGTGATAAACATGGGAAATCGAATTTCCCGAATTCCGTAATTCAACATTTAAAAAAGTGCTCCTTATAGGTAAGATATAATAATATTGTTAGTATCCTTTCCAGAAATGATGAAATATGAAAAATTCGTTTCCGGTATTTTGTTCAAAACAAAGTCAATAACCTTTCCCTATTATAATGTTGTGTTATCTTTGCTATGGAAAATATAACTTTCAGAATAATTACTGAGATAAATAAATAATGAAAAAAAAATGATTAAGGGTAGGTAAATATCTATTTTCCTGAAAGAATAACATTGTAAATATAAACTAAACTGTGGAAAAATAAAAGTTCTACCCATTAGAGAACAATAAATTACTCTTTTGTGCAAACTACTCTGCCAAAGCAGGATTTGTTATTTTGTTTTAATTTGTCTATCTGGTATGTTTTGTTGTTTTTAAATTAAACTTACCTTGAACAGGACTATAAATATTCAAATATAAACAATCCTCTGATTGGTTAATCACAAGATGTTTCACTAATCGTTCGAAATATTTCGCTCTCTCTGGAGTCATAGTTGATTTATCAGGTAATTTTTGTGGACAAACAGGACCAAAAGAATCTGCAATTTTAATTCCAAACCATGACGGTGCACTTCCTGGTGGCATAAATCCTAACTCCCTGGTAGGAGGTGCTGCATAAGGAATCCCTAAAAATTGTTCCACCGGTGGTAATGCACGGTTTATACGCGGATCCACTACAACACCCTGAAGAATCCCTTGTTTTAAATGCACTTTTCGAGTATACCTCAAAGGATTTGTCTTGTAACCGTAATCGTATGCATGAGATTGTGAAAACACTCTTACGAGCAAACTTAATAAACTCGTTACAAACACCACATTTTCAAAAAAATACATTTTCTAGTTTTCTTTTCCTGAAAATAACCACAAAACTATGTGTATGGTTTGTATTGAATTGTGTATAACAACAATGACACCACATATCACATTTACTTCTTGTTTATTTTTACGACTTAAAAATAGAAACGTGTAGGTTTTCCTTCGAATTTTCTTAATTAATATTTTGGAACAATTTTTTACGCAAAACTTAGGTTGTCGGACTTAGTTAACAATAAAACGTTCGGTATGTAACATTATTTTGATATTATTTTCATGCAATTCCAACCCCGCGGCGATCTATGTATAGCAAAACACTGTCACGTTAGTACTAACGCACTAAAAGTCATTTCAATATTTTGAACATCGAGAAATCTCGTGACTGGTTCCTATTTTCAGATTCTTTAGATGTTTAACTATGTGAAACGTACGTCGCATCCAAAACGTTTTATAAATAGGTGCAAAATAAATATCTAGATATAAACACAAATCCATGCTATTTACCTAAAGGCGATCGCACTCTTGTAACTAATTTTGGTTGTGACAACAAAGATGCCTACAACAGATGTTGAACTTGCAGTATGTATGTAATCCAGTCTACAAGATTTTTAAAATATTCCTCGCATTTCTAGACTCAAGAACAAGAATAATTGTCTTTTAGTTTTCAGACACCAACCTACTTTTGGAAGCACAACATTTTTGTAAAGAAAAACTAAAAGAATTGATACGTCGTACATCCTGGATTCTCAGAAATGTATGGCTATTTTTGTCAAGATCTTTCCGAAATTATTCAATTTTTCATGTCGTTTCTAATAATTTGCATTTATATATCTTTTCTATTGGCACGTATTCATCAACATTGTAGTTATGGTCTAATTTATATTCACTAATACGAAAGTATGGAAACTTACGCTATATTTAGACTCCATCTCCGTCCAAAAATAGAGTAATCTGCTTTAAGAAAAGTTGCTAAAATGGTTCTAGAAATTTTGCTTTTACGTGCGAAAATGTATTGGTTTAAATATAAACACTATCGGTCGGTATATTTTAGGAAAGAATTGCTTCGTCAGCTGAGTGAACGTGACGTAACTGGAATTGCGATCAGGTGAAGTGTTAAGGAGAGCAATAGCAGCGCAAAGAATGTAGAAAACATGGCAATAAGTCTTTAATACCCAAACACTATCGATACACCATTTAATCTACTAAAAGCATTCGAAAAATCATTTTTAAATAATTTCAGGTTCACTTGATTCCGAATGGTGGAAAGAAATAATATACTAAATTTATAGGAAATGGTATTGGATGACACCGCTGTGTAACTAATTGAAACTTTTCTCTCATTTCATTAAAATTTCCAATGGAATACCCTGTACTATTTTACATCCTTTAAAATCCCTGTTCGTTCTTAATTTTTGTTTTATTTCTACCACCGCGCAATTATTTAATTTATAAAAAATTTCCTATTTTCAGGTGTACATTTATAATTGTACCATTCTCTCTTGTTCCTTAGAATACTTTAACAAAATTTGGCAACTTGGTAGTATAAAAGATTAGTCGTTGTTTTATGTTAATAAATATGTGCATTACCATAATAAATATGAACTCGCCGCTTAACTGGAGGATGCACCTATAATAAATAATATGAAAAGTCCAAGCAGTATTTTATCAAGCGTTAACAAATTTGTCATATATGACACCACAAAAATAACCCATCTTGCTAAGCTCAGGGTATTTCAATCTCAGACTGTGTGAAATTTGTCCAGAACAAAGACAATTTTAAGACTAAAGGATTGAACGAGGAATGTAGGTACAAGAACTGGCCAAAGAAAAAATTTAATGTACCACCTCTTCATCTTCTTCTTCATTAGCACTCTCTTATTCAATTTTGGATTAATTAATTGACTTCCCCAATGCGTCTCCAAGACGAATTCATTTAACTTGATTACATGAATTACTAAATAGATATTTAGATAATAGTACAAAATGGATATCTGGATTTAAGACTTTTAATTTCTTTAGGTACCTATCTAATTAAGTGATCCCATCGCGAAAATGGAGTCTGCATGGAAATATCAACGTCTAAATTTTTGACACATCAAGTTCAAATCGCGACAGGGATAAACGATGGCTACAGGATGTTTTTTAAGGTCTCAGTTTTTCAAAATTTACTCACTTTTGCGTATTTTGTAAATGTACTATAACTAAAGATTTAAGTGAAATTTTGCGTAAAAATAAAAGGAAGAGCACTAATAATTTTTTTATTAAAAAAAACCCAGGCCCGGCTCAAAGAGGTGGGCAGGATGGGCTCCAGTCCAGGTATCTGGTATGAACGGTTTCAAAATTGTAATATGTACTTGAAATGTAATATTTATTTCCGGAGGAAGCTTGCCAATGGGCTGGCTCTCCACTGTATCGTGGAGCTTGGAGTTAATCAAAATAAAAATGAAAACTGATAGTTTTCAGCAAAACCTAAACTAAACTGGGGTTTTGGACAGCTTTATCTCGGAAAATATTGGGCTAAATCATTATCTTTTTTATAGCTTTTATTCAGAATTTGATCTAGTTTACTTTTGTCAATAACTATTTAGGGTATAGGATGAATGGGAATATTATTTTTGCAACCTTCTTCGACAAATTTGCCTCTATTCAGGACCGAGGTTAGTTTAGAAAACCTGGAATTATTCTTCATATACCAAACTAAGGGATTTAAGCAAACAATATCACATCCCCATAGGGGACCAAAGAATTAAAACCTATGAATTTTACATTGAAATTCCTATGATGCGTAAACCAATTCAGCATCCGGTTTAACTTGATGTTGATATACATATAAATATCATGGGCATGGATATCACACAGTCAGTGTCTGCATTTACTATACTTCAAGCTAACGGCGCCACCTCAGCCAAATACTTTGATTATGTATGCGAGAGTAGTATCCAATATGATGGTTTTCAATTTTGTTTCGATTCACCAACCAAAAAATCTATTTTCACATTATTTATTCACTCTTCTTCTTTTTCAACTTAATTTAGGTTTGTAACGTGTAGTTTCTGGAGATATTCGGGTAGCGATGACCAGATGTTTTAGTGGCCTTCCAAGTGGTCGTCTTGATCCATGTATATAGTACCCCTTCTCTTACGACTCTTGGTAATTTATTTACTGAGGTCCATGTACTTGTTCCTGGCTCTTCGCCATTATCGAGACCATCTTACCATATCCTGCGTGTCGCACTCTATTATGATGTCATCACGTCTAATCCGGTCATACAAGATTCTACCTGTGGTTGCTCTTAATATTTTCATCTCTGATATTCTGGGAGTTCTTTTGGTTTACATTATATCTTGTACGGTGCACTGCATTATATGATCTATTTAATTGATTCTATGGTTCACCCTGTACCCTAGAAACAATTTGTTAGATTTAGATACCATCATATTTGAAATAACAAAGCAATTCAAAGAAATACCATTTATTATAATTTGCAACGAAAAGATGCAGGAAATGGGTCTTATCGTTAAAGCACATCTATCTAGTTAATTAATTTTTAATTAGAATTTAAGCTTGGACAGTGTAACAAATAAATTGTAATTAACTAAAATTAATTTTTTATTAAAGTGATGTATTGGAACCGTTTTTGAGTCTTAATGAGAATGCGATCAATACCTTCAGGTCGCAAGTTTTCTACAGCCGAAAATAATTGAAAAAATTAAACTACTCGCCATTTAAAAGAAATTAAATAATCAAATTGTTAATTTTTTTGTGTTCAAGTTACAAGTGAAACTTAATTTGCACATCGGCTTTGTAAAATAAAGTTGATTACTCGGTTTGCTTCGGAGTGAGGTAATTGAAAAGTTTCGAATTAACACGCTAAATCCTAAAATAAAATAATACAACAAAGTGTAAAGCCTGAATCTTCCTAATAGAAAATATGAAACATCGAAGGGTTTAAAAAAATAACTAGGATCAAAACAAAATCCATACATTGGGTAAGATAAGCGTCAGGATTCGTTGGATGGATTGAAAACTATTGGGTGTCGATTTTAGCATTTACGTGTCTGTTTGAATACGAAGGATGGTCAGACAAATGCAAGGACATCAATAAGCCTAACACGGCTTAGCTGACTTCAACTTTAGAATTGATTTTGAAGCAGCTTTGCTTTACACGTCGTGTATCCGAATACTATTCTATATCTTTTTACCGCTGAAAATATACGAAAAAACATTTTTCTGATTAGTTTTATAAACCAAATGTTAGAAATATACCGGTCGCTCAATTACCCTTTGTTGTTATACCGAAAATTCCTTTCAATACATTAAGAACATGATCGTCCGTCAAGTCCAGAAACGAAAGGGTAAATTATTTAGCATTTATCAAACAAACCTAAAATTTTATTTCTTTGAAATTAAAAGAACATTCTCCAGTCTTTTGTGAAAACTCGCATAAAAAG
Source organism: Podabrus alpinus (assembly GCA_932274525.1). NCBI lineage: Eukaryota > Metazoa > Arthropoda > Insecta > Coleoptera > Cantharidae > Podabrus > Podabrus alpinus. Next base: position 7,607,677 of record OW026451.1, read on the forward strand.
AGGCCCGTAATTTAATTGTTAGTAAATAATTTTTATTGTGGCCAATGACATTTATGTTATAAAAGTTAAAAAATAATAAAATCCTAGATAAGAATAAAACTATATAAGAGATAGAAGGAAGGAAGGGTCCTAAGGACGTTAGAAATGGTTATTGCCTATGGCAAAGAAATATCGCATGTGCTTGCGTGCTGATAACATTGTCCGCCTGACTGATTACTCAATAACAGCATCGTATATCAGAAGAAATCACAAATTATATATTTGTGTCAAATTCTACACTTTTTTGCGTTTTCCTATATTTACCAAAATAATGGCTTATACTTAATAGTTAATTTAATTTACCGTACGAATCATAAAGGATCGGCGCTACCCTGAGGTTTTACTTTTATCATTCGTTATTTCAACCTTATAACTTCTCTGTGGATCTTTTACAGCAAATTCATTTATCCTTTAAACATTATTTTACAACTTTATTTGAACAAATAGTTTCTGGTTTGACGTTTGGGTCGTGAAGCAATCGTGGTTCACCCTTCGTGACAAATTTAATTTAAAGATTGACCACGATTTATTACCAAACCATTTTATTTATTTAACGTGGCGAATTTCTCGTCTAAAATTTTTAATTTATTAAGTGTAATATCGATAATAAATTATTTCATTTCATTTTTACACTCATTTAATTTCTTCGTAAACAACATTTAATCAATAATGTCACTTTATTTAATTCCACTTCCAATTAATTATAAATATGCCTACCACATTTTCGAATAGGACGACAGCGGAAGGCCGGGAAATTAACAAGATTTAAAAATCGACGGAATCGAATTAAAAGTGACAAAATGGAAAATTTTTAAATATATATTAACCCTGAAAGATGATTCAAATAACAAATTTTTAATGAACTTAATGTTGTATGTAACTAAAGGGTCTATAAGTACAAATTAGTTCCGTCGAAGAATTAATCAGACAGAAAACAAGCTTAAATTTATCAAGCCAATAAGTAAGTGAATTTTTAATTGGCAAAAAGAATAACGTAACATATACGCTAAAGAAAAGAATGTTTAAGTATTTTAATGAGGTTGAAGATTTTCCAAAATATTTAAATAGATGGTAAAATTGTATTGGAATGGGAGTTTTCAAAATCTACATCTACTTACAAATGGCATAGTCCTCGCTCACTCTTTATTAAAAAGTGAAAGAATTATTACTTTCATCATGGATTAGACCAAGTGGTTTAATATTCGGATCTGCCTCCAGATCCCTCTGTCCCTCCATCTCTTCTTACATAGGTTTTCGACAATAATTGTCCATTGTTATAAGATGATGCTTCCAATTCTGTCTACATTCTATAATTTTCTCTGTAATTGAAAAGATTCCCAATTCGTATCGTATGTCTTCGTTTCTCTTTCGGTCTAGAATTTGAAGCGGCTGAGTTGTTCAATGGTTATTTCACCTTGGTTGTTCTGCTGAAATTTCCAGGTTGTAATATTTTGCTATTAAATATATTATTTTTTTGTATATTGCTTCCAGAAGATTATCCTCAGAGTTTGCAATCATAGCTGGATCGTCTGAAAATAACAACCTGTCGGCTTCAAAGTGGTTGATTGTGAAGTGATTTTTCAGATTGAATTGCCATTTCGTTGTACTCGTAGCTTCGTCTGTATAAAGATTATAAAATTGCGGTGATAATTGGCACCCTTATCTCACTATTATTTTATGTAAATAGTTTGTGTTGCTCTAATAAGTTGTTGTGGAACGCCTCTGCTTGACATGATTTTCCAAAGTTTGTTTCTGTGGATTTTTATCAAAGGCTTTTTTGTAGTCGATAAAAGCCAGATATGTGGGAAGTTGAAATTCCTTTCGTTTTTCAATACGTTGGGTCATCGTAAATTTACGTCCGAGAAGGTCTGAATCCGCACGAGTCTGATTTGTCTTTTTTTATCTTCCAATTTTATTAATAACTTGTCAACCTTTCCTCTTCTTTCCTTTTGTATCGGCTTGATAAAAGGAAGGCTGTACATCTGCTGAGCAAAAACTCAACAGTAATAATTTTTGCAGACGTACCCGTAGATGTTGATACTAGCTCTCAGCACGTCGGAGGCAAGGGTTGTGAGTGAAATAATAGTCAAAAGTCAGGGTAACAAGTATAATTACAGTTAATCCAACTATTAACAATAACAAAATTATTAGGTAAAAATTGTAACACGTAACAGGTCTTCCAACGATACAGATATACTCAACGTATCAGGCAAAAAATTACAAGTTGTCTCAAATACAAACAGCTATAGAGATGGGTCAGCAAAACCGCTTCACTTGTGATCACGCAAATATGATCCACTGAGAAGAGATTTGGCTTAACACACTCACCAACAATCAAAAAAGTAAACCAGTACACTACTAACCTGATACCGGTACCCTGTTCCGAGCGAACGCAGTCCACAGTCCTGACGTTGAGTAAGGTAGCCAATTAATACTGAAACAAAGAAGCGTTTCTGCCTTGCCACCCTATGCTGCTAACAACTGATATATCATAAACCGATGACGATGGTTGAACGATAATTGGCTGCTTAATGTAATTGTCCGGCTTTACAATCCAAAACACCTCGGATGGAATATTATCGGCAGATGGATGATGGTAAGCTCGAACGTTAAAATTTGGTGGCAAAATACAGCTCCAATACAGTTAATTACTGGTTGTAAAACAGTGGTAAATAAGTTCCTTGCCGAAAGGTTGGAAAAATGGCGGTCAAAGATTTCCACCTGATACGAAACAATATATGAGGTTACGAAGGCGTAAAGATTAATTTTACTTACGATTCTCAAAAACACGATAGATCCGTTAAACGAAAGGTCTCTTGGTGATGCATAAGTCAAATAATAATCTACTATTATTAGCAATTAATTAACTAAATTCTAATCAATAGAATGCAAAAATCAACCGTGACCTCGGTGTTGAAAACGAGAATATTGACTCGATATCAAAATTCAGATAGTGTCTATCTAGAATTAATTTTGAGAATCATACAGGGTATTGAAAAATTAGTAACGAACTGCGAGAAGAAATAATTCGTTACATTGCCCCCTCCCTACATCATTTCATAGGTGAAAATGATAGCCGGATACCTGCAATCTTATTAGTTACATAATATGTTCTAATATAACTTGGAGTGTTTTTTTTAAAAATATAACGCACTTCTACAACATTGGATAAAAATAAAAAAACTAGGACCCTCAAAATGACCCAAAACTAAATAATAAAAATAATAATAAAATTAAGAATTCTGCTAATAACGAAACGTTACCCTTATATCCACATAAATGTGAGAATCTTTAATGACTGAGCGCGTAACGCTTAGTACAGTCTAAAAAAATCTTGAAACCTCCTACTAGCTCCAAACATAGCCCAGGATTTTCAACGGTTAGAAACAGCACCACATAGGACCTGTTTTCACAAAAAAACTAACTATACGGTAGTCTACTACTAACTCGTATCTAAAAAAATGGACCACATAGGACCCATTTCACGGCTCGGAAGCGAATAAAAAAACATTCACTCAGCAGTAAGGTTTTGTCTCAGGAAAAGGCACTCAAAGTCCTTTTGTCTTAGAAACCAATAAACAAAAAAATAATAATTTCAAAACTAATTTGAATTTGATCAAAATTGACCAACAAAGGGACTCCAAATGTTGTATCGGCAACGGATTTAAAAAATACGTGAGAAAAAAATCTCTGATGTTACAACTGCAAACTTTCGATGTTAACATTCACAGCTGTGAATAAAAAAACAAGAATAAAAAAACAAAATGAGTCGGGGACTTGTAGACTCCAAGGAAAGTATGAGTCTAATGACATGACTCATGGACCAATTGCTATTATTTACTCCACCACTACTAACTTCCTTTAACCTGATCGTCAGGTTCTAACGGGATATCTACTGGGGGATGTTGCTTAAGATCTTTAATGTGATATACTCCCACATCTCTACCACGCTCATTCACAAGACGGTAGGTCAACGGACCGGTAACTTCACGAACACGGCTTTTGATGTACTTAGGTGCCAATTTACTACAAAAATGTTTACTAGCATTAGACAGGGCAAAGTTGCGACGCCAGACTACATCTCCTACTTTAAAATGTAAAGTACGCTTTCTAAGATTGTAATGGGAAGCATTTTTCTGGTACGCGTCTTTTAAGCGTTTAGTAACATCAACAAAAAGTTCACTTAACCGATTCATTTCACTAGCGACTCGTTCACGACTTTCTAAGGTTAATTCCTCCTCCCTTAAATCCATAATACGACCGTAATAATCTCCCTTACTAGGCACGGTACGCCCGAGATTAAGAAAAGATGGCGTAAACCCTGTAACATCGTGAGTGGCAGATCTAATTGCATGAGCGATTTTATGAATTTCTACATCCCAAGTCCTGTGATCGTCCCTAACATAACAACGCATAGCGGTACCGATAACCCTATTGACACGCTCTACAAAATTGACTTGGGGATGATATAAGGCGTTATAAAAAAGATGATTAACATTATACTCACTCATAAGTTTACGAAATTCATGACTAATAAATTGTGGACCATTATCCACATGGCAAATTTGTGGAGTACCAAACATCAAAAATACTTGATTTTCGAGAAAATCACAAATAGCTCGAGACGTCGCTTTACGCAATGGTTGTACTAATACAAACTTAGTAAACCAATCGCATACCACCAAAAGCATAGTATTCCCCTTAGCTGAACGCGGAAAAGGACCCATTAAGTCCACCGATATGCACTGGAAGGGAAACCGTACTTTTTTTTCTTTGCCCATAAGACCGTAACGCCCCCCTTGACAAGCCTTGGACGACAAGCACACGGAGCACCGCCTCACATATCTCGCCACGTCCGCACGCATCCTAGGCCAGTAGTACAACTCACTAATTTTATTAAAGGTTTTGAGAGTTCCCAAATGAGCAGAAGTCGGATCATCATGACATTTTTTAAAAATATCAATCCGACGCGACTTTGGAACTACTTGTTTCCACTCCACCAAATTGGAAGTAATGTTATGTTGATTAGTAATGAGTTTGTACAATAATCCCGATTCTATACGCCAGTCAGGATAACTGACAGGAGCTTCAGCAACCTTAACTAACATGCGACGATACCACGCATCCAAATCGTCCGCGGACAAGTCAAGAGACGAAACTTCCAAAGGTGCACGAGATAAAGCATCCGGTAAAACATTTAGATGACCCTTCCTATGTTTGATATTAAATGAGTACTGCGACAAACGTACACTCCAGCGAGCTAATCTATTGGCAGGATCTTTCATCGATAATAACCACAAAAGACTGTAGTGGTCCGTCACGACGGTAAATTCAGTACCCTCCACGTAAGGTCTGAATTTTTCTATGCCAAAAATTACTGCTAAGCACTCTCGTTCGGTGACTGAATAATTACGTTCTGCCTTATTTAAAGTTCTTGACGCATATGCAATGGCTCTCTCTTCTTCACCCTCCCCTTGACTTAACATACTACCCAAGCCAAAATTCGAGGCATCACACTGTATATAGAACGGTTTACTAAAATCGGGACTAGCTAAAATCGGAGCAGAAATCAAAAGTTTCTTCAGATTTTCAAATGACTCTTCAGCGCATTGAGTCCATGTGATAGATTGACGTTTACCACGACCTTTAAGTAATTCCGTAATAGGCGCAGAAAGGGTTGAAAAATTTGGAATGAAACGTCTAAACCATCCTATCATACCTAAAAAACGCTTAATACCTGTTGTAGTAGTTGGTTTAGTTATTGCCGTTATGGCTTGAGTTTTCGCAGGATCAGTATGCAAACCGTTTTTGTCAATAACATGTCCAAGGTACGTTAAACTTGACCGACAAAATTCACACTTATCCATGTTAATAGTCAGGTTGGCGTCTAGTAACCGTTCGTAAACTTGTTCAAGTAGATCAATATGCTCTTTAAAAGTACTAGATATCACTATGATATCATCCAAATAAACAAATATTTTCTCGCCTATAAGAGGTCCGAAAATGTTATCCATTAAACGTTGCTGTGTAATGGGAGCATTTGATATTCCAAAAGGAGTAACTACATAATGAAAAAGACCACGTCCAGGAACGGTGAAAGCTGTTTTTTCATAAGACGAGGGAGTTAAAGGTATTTGCCAGAAGGCCTTTTTAAGATCTATCGACGTTAAATAGCGAGCATCCTGTAACCGAGTCAAAATATCATCTAGTCGCGGTAAAGGATACGCATCTTTCCGAGTTATTTGATTAAGTCTGCGGCCGTCAAAACACAAACGGTAAGAATGATCTTTCTTCTTAACCAATAACATAGGAGAAGACCACGCTGAGTTACTCGGACGCACGATATCCAACGCGAGCATCTGGTCTAATTCAGCATGAGCTATTTTGCGCATAGCGGGAGAAAGAGGATAATACCGTTGCTTTATAGGTTTTGCATCTCCAGTATCAATATCATGAGTAACTTTATGAGTTCTAGTTAACCTATCATGTGAAAGAAGTTGAAATTTTTCTTTTATGGCGGAGAGTGCAACTTGTTGTTCAAGATCTAGATCATTCGCTGCTCGAATTGAATCCACCGAATGAACTTCATTAACAAAAAATTGAGCTTGAGTAAAATCTGCTCTAACACCAAACAATTTACAGAAATCTATACCCAAAGTTAAGGATGTACGAATAGATTTGCAAACTAAAACATTTAACGGTCGGACTACTTCACAAATCGAAATGGGTAACACAACTGATCCCACAATATCTTGCGAAGTCCCGTCAGCAGACCGCAATGACAAACTTCCATTACGTACTAACTTTAAATCTAGTAAATCTATTAAATAGTGGCCTTCAGTTCCAAGAATGGACACACTAGCACCAGAATCTAATAATGCAGATAATTGCACTTTTCCTATACTTATTCTAACATAAGGTCGTTGGTCAAAAGTAGGGTGAGCAAATAATGCTGAGGTATTGGTGGTAGATCCGCAAAAAGCTGTAACTTTCACCAACCAATCCTTCCAACCTAATCTATCTGCTCGTATACTTAAGGTAAGCGGCGAGCAGAGGCTCCGCTTTGCCCTTTTCCGTTTTTTGAATGGTTCTTACGGCAAGTTAACGCAGTGACGCCTTTACATCCGCAAATAAAACAAAAACTCGTTAAAGGCTTAGGACATAAACGATACGAATGTCCTCTCTCGGAACAATTCCAACAAATCAAGGGTTTTCGTGGAGGTAAACTGGTATTGACTGAAGGTGGTCTATCTGAAGGTACAGTCGTTAAAACAGAAGTAGACGCTTCTACAGGACTAGTCCATTTTATTAACCTCTCAGCAGACTGAGCGGCTTTCACAAAATCTTCTCTATTTTTAATGGGAATGGTTCCCATAGCTAAAGAAATAGATGGTAACATATTTCTTCTAACCACCCAAAGTTGTTCTTCCTCTGAAGGAGTAGGTGTAACTCTTTTAAATTTTGCGAACATACTTTCAATGTACCCACATACAGATTCACCAGGAGCTTGTTTATGAGAACGTACCTGCTCAATATATTCTCTACTAAAATCTAGGGATAAAAATCTAATTTTAAGAGCATCTAATAATTGATCCCAATTAGTAACGCTAGAACCCAAAGTACGATACCAAGTTAAAGCTTCCCCTGAAAAAAATTCAACAGCTTTGTCAAATAATTCCTGTTTACTAACTCCCCTTGAATGAGAAAGTTCTTGTGCTCTTTCCACAAAATTAAATACTTGCGCGTAATCACCTGTGCCATCAAATGTCAAATTCCATTTATGTACTGCAACGTACTCAGACCCTTTGTTAATTGAAAGTTTCGAAAGAATTTCCGACAAATCCGAGGTTGATATCAACGTAGATTTTCTTTGAGGAGAAAATTTTGAATTAATTGGAGACGCATCCTCTAAAGGATTTTCTTCCGCTGGTGGAACAATTTCATCATCGTCGCTAACAGCTTCCGCGCGAGTAATCAAAATCTCGAGGCGATTCCTCAAAGTTTTCGAAATCTCTAACAAACTACCCCTCTCCGTATCTTTAAATCCCGCACCCTCCATTATATCTAGACGATTTTTATAATGGGCAAGACGATGCGTAACTGTGTCTAATATAGTAGCATCAATTTTTATCTCTAATGATTCTATTTCATTTTCAATATCAGATAATGCTTGTTTACACAAAGTCAATTCAGTAGGTAAATCTGATGGATTGTACTTATGAACAGCTAGGCGGGAAGTAAAACTTTCATCACGCATAAGTTTCTTTAATATACTTTTTCGCGAAGCTTTATGGGCCGGAATTGTTGTCGGATCATCTAAACGAAATAATAATTCAACTAACACTTCTTCACTAGTTAGCGAACTAACATAGCTCTTTATATTCGACATTTGAATTTATAATTTTATAGCACTAATGCAAAAAAACGTAGCAGCGAACAACTGCAAATTTCGGTAAGGAACTGTTTACCAAGGATAAAATATCTTTAAATTGTTTAATTCTACAATTAACCAAAAATTTTGCCAATTTGCAATTAATCAAATGAATGCCAATAACTACATCATTTCATAGGTGAAAATGATAGCCGGATACCTGCAATCTTATTAGTTACATAATATGTTCTAATATAACTTGGAGTGTTTTTTTTAAAAAAATAACGCACTTCTACAACATTGGATAAAAATAAAAAAACTAGGACCCTCAAAATGACCCAAAACTAAATAAAAAAAATAATAACATAAAATTTCAAATTTAAAATTTGAACGTGAATCGAACAATTCGGAGTCTCTCTGCTAGTACATTTTACCAGTTCGTTCGATGTAAAATAAAAGAAATAATACCCAAGTAAAGCTTAATTAACCAAACGTAATAATATTAAATAAAATAAGTAGTCATTACTACGTTTATCAAACATACACTCCAACATTGGTATCATTATCAAAATATGTGAACGGACGATAATGATTGCAACTTATCACGGCGTGCAGAAGTTGATACCTGCCACTTATCTTTATATTTGCAACCATTCTGTAAATTTAAAATGCAGAACAAAAAGATAACCAAATTGTAAAAAGTATTAATTAAATATAATTAAAAAAGAACATGACATCGGCCAATGGTGATTTTGAATTAGGCAAATTCCGGATGGACGGAATAAAATAGAATAAGTCAATCGAAATATACCACTATGAAACAATTAAGCAACATAATTGTTACTCACCAAACAAATTAGCATAGACCCCCAGGTCCGATCAAGTAGCTTTGATAAGGGAAAAATCCGCCATTTTTCGTCAACGACCATGTGTCGAGCTCTACTAACCCACGCGAACGAAAGATGTTCCGGAAGCCACACGACGTTCCTTATCTGCTAAATCCGTAACCAGAAGTCTACGATTGCCACACAATAGTAATTCCAATCGACATAAGTGTGTGAAAAATTTCACACTCCTTATCTTTTTTAAAAATGGACACACAAGCGTCTTGCCAATTCAAAGGTTCACCAAAGACCTCTTCCTTTGCGCAGTATGAGCAAATCCCCACCTCGGCGCGGATTGAATGCGCCTTTCATGTACAAATGATACACAGGGTGGAGCGTTAGTTATGGATTACAAAAATCCGTAACACAGCCCCCCCCCAACATATCTCACCACGGTGAAGATAGCCCAAAACAAAGAAAGTTAATCTTCTTGCAATACGACCTAGTGGAAACGAAATTTGCTTACAGCAAAAACGAAGGTGAGAGATAAATCTCTGATGTTATAACTAGAACCTTAGATGGAATGGTATCTAGCTATTTCAAAAAAATAATAAAATTGACAAACACAAAATTGCCAATAAACTAACGCAAAAGCTGTCCCTGAAATTATCTCCGAGTATTCACCAAAATATAGATGGTAGAGAACATCATCTGAACAATACTGCATAAAATACCGAAGCCAAACTATCCCAATTGACTTCAGTGAAACAGTAGCAAACAGAAGCCGTCCCACGCTATTGGCCAGTGAAACAATAGCAATACAGAAGCCTCCACGTTGTTGGGGGCTTCCCAACAACATCCGCCGCCCTTAGCCATCTAGACCCAGAATAGATCCGAGTAGGCCATAGTTGTTCGGCATTCGGCCTCACAGGGCGGACAATAATAGATCCGTGAAGGCCATAGTTGTTCGGCCTTCGGCCTCACAGACCGGACCATAATAGATCCGTGAAGGCCATAGTTGTTCGGCCTTCGGCCTCACAGACCGGACCATAATAGATCCGTGAAGGCCATAGTTGTTCGGCCTTCGGCCTCACAGAGCGGACCATAATAGATCCGTGAAGGTCAAAGTTGTTCGGCCTTCGGCCTCACAGACCGGACCATAATAGATCCGTGAAGGCCATAGTTGTTCGGCCTTCGGCCTCACAGACCGGACCATAATAGATCCGTGAAGGCCATAGTTGTTCGGCCTTCGGCCTCACAGACCGAACCATAATAGATCCGTGAAGGCCATAGTTGTTCGACCTTCGGCCTCACAGACCGGACCATAATAGATCCATGAAGGCCATAGTTGTTCGGCCTTCATCTGTCATCTGTCATCTGTCATCTGTCATCTTTCATCTGTCATCTGTCATCCGTCATCCGTCATCTGTCATCCGTCATCTGTCATCTGTCATACATACATACATACATACATAATCTTCACGTAAAGTTACATCTTCATGTAAAGTTAAATCTTCCGCAAAGAGGTGGATCTTCCACGTTCTGCGACCTATATAAAGTGCTCCGGTCTTATTCGCGGCATTCAGATTAATTTGTTAGTGGTTTTTTGTTAGTGGTTTGCATTTTTCGAATTAAAGCCGCCATCCCCGCCATCTGTTGACAGTATTTTCAGATTAATTTGTTAGTGGTTTTTGTTAGTGGTTTGCATTTTTCGAATTAAAGCCGCCATCCCCGCCATCTGTTGACAGTATTTTGAATCACTGACTGTACGTCAGATTAATTATTTGACAAATTAAATTTTTTGTCAAACTTGTGATTTGATTTTCGAAAGAAGCGAATAACTTTTTACCCCGCTCGAATTTCTTCTCCATTTATGCACGAATAGTTGCGCCTGGACCTACAAAATAACTGTGCAAAATTTGGTCGAGATCGGTCCACGGGTCTAGGAACGTATAGCGAACACGCAAACACGCAAACAGATCTTCTCTTTTATATATTTAGATTACAAATTTGTTACATTGAATTAACATTCAGTAATTATTTTGGCGCTTGCAATAAAAGTGAAAATGATTATAAGTATAAGAGATAAGCCTATTGGAACTCTCCTTTTCTTTCATTCTACACTAAACCATTATAATAGCGTTCAAAAATAGAGAACTTAAGCCCATTGTATTTAAGTTTAATTTACATTAATAGATTTTTTTATCCAAGGTGAATTTGGAACATTTCTATTAGATCGAGCTGCTGGTACCATTTTAATCTTCTTGTTTGTTCATTTGCATTCAGCAAAGTCACTGCTAAATTGTTGGGGTAAGCACTCAATCTTTTTTGGTATCCCTTGCTGTAATTTGCAGTTCCGCTGTTATTTTCAGATTATTTCGAATATCGTGGTTTGGTATATACCATTGGGCGTCTGTGGTAGTTCTCAGTGTTTTGGACTGAAATCGTTCCAATATTTCAATATTTGAGTTAGTTAGTGTTCTCCAGAGCTGCACTACATAAGTCCAAATAGGTTTCAGCATAATCTTATAGATTAGTATCTTGTTTTCTAGGATTAATTTCGATCTACTTCCTATTAACCAGAACAGTTACCTGAATTTGTAACCGAGTTGCTTTCTCTTACTCCAAATGTGATGCTTCCACGTGAGTTGCCTATCCAGGCATTTCTGTGGTCCTCCAATTGTACTTTTGGACAAGTATTCTATTTTATTGTATAGGTAACGTGAATAGATTTGCTTTCATTCGCTCTGATGCGCCAAAGGTTTAGCCAGTTTTGGTTTTTATTGAGGTGGGTTTGTAAGTTTTCCGAAGCTTTAATTGGATTAGAATGAGATGCGATGACTTCTGTATCGTCCGTGAAGGTTGCTAATGATGTTTTAGATGTAGTAGGCAAGTCTGACGTATACAGTAACTACAGGATTCGATCCAATACATTACCCTGGGGAATAACCGAATCCATGAAGAAGAAACTGCACTCTTCGCCCTGATACTTGACCTGAAATATTCTATTCGATAGATAGATTTAAAAATTTTCCAAAAGGAATGCGGTATTTGGTTTTAATTTTATACAGCAATCTAATATACCACACTTTATCAAATGCTTGAATCACGTCCAGATATGTAATTGAACAACTGACTTTCTGATAGAAGATTTGCTGTTATTGCATTCAACCTACAAGTTAAAATGGTATCTAGAGCTTATAACTTGTGCTTAAGAGGCTAATTCCTCTATACTTATTGTAGTCATTACCGTCCCCCTTCTTATATTTACATATATTTTAGCGTTACAGGCCTAGCAAACCCATGGCTTATTATGTCACTGTATTCCATTGCTTTCTGTCTCTAGGTTCATTTTCCCAGTGCTCCAACCCGATCTCATCCAAATCCTTCTAAACTTTATTTTCCATCGACTCCTTGGTCTACCTCTTCTCTTCGTTCCACCAAATTCCATACCACTCTTGGGGTTCTATTTTCTCTCATTCTAACCAAATGTCCCAGCCATCGCATTCTCTGTGACTTTACACATCCCACTATGCTCGGTTCTCCGTATAATTCTCCAAGCTCTCCATTTGTCCGTATAATCCATTGCCCATTTATCCACTTGCCACCGTATATCCCTCTCAACAACTTACTCTCCCACACTTCCCAGCGTCGTCTGCTCTCGCTTCTTCGTGGTTCAAACTTCAGCTCCATAATTATCTTGTAGATTCTTTTCTTGAATGACTTGGAAAAATCTTGTAGTTTAATATCGATTTCAATGCAAATGTACTTCTTGCACCGGCAGCCGTTCTTGCCTTTATTTCCTTTTCGTACCCTGACCGTCTTGATATACCTAACTGTTCCTAGGTGCGTAAAGGCGTCTACTTCTTTAAACTTTACGGTGTCATTCGTTAGTATACACTTCATATATTTTTCTTCTTCGAAAGCTTTGTAATTCCATGTCTTATAGTTACTTCGTTTTATTATCGTTCACTCGCAGTCCGATCTCCTCTGCCACTTCCAGTAGTTTCTTCGTAGTATCGTATGACTCTATCTTTGCTCGTGTTATTATCGTCAGGTCGTCTAGGAATGCGAGGCATTTATGTTTCCGTTTGAAATTTGTTCCGTCTCTATTTATTTCCGCTTTCTTTACCACATATTCTTAACCTCTCCCTTGTTATAGATGGGCTTTATTTTTGCTCGTCCCCATTTTTCGGGGATATATCCAAATGTCCAACAGATATTTATCAAATCCAGAAAGCATAATATGTAGCGAGGCCGAAGTATGCTTAATAAGTTCAATATTAATTCCATCGTCTCCTGGCGATTTCTTACTATTTACATGATGTAATGCGATTAAAAGCTTGTCCATTATTATTGGATCGACGTATTCATCGATATCCATTAAGACCGATGTTTCATGTTCGTCATTATAAGACTATAATTATAAGAACCTCTTCTCGATCAAGTGCACTTCTGAATTTATATTCTGTTTTGGTCTCGTTCGCTTTCAACTCTAGTTGTTATAAATAAGCTTTCTTATTATTGTCCCATTCCGTCATCAAATTTTTAATCTATTGTGAATAAAACGTTTACATCTCGTTCCTATTGCTTACTGCTTATTATAATATCTTTAATTTCCATCCACTATAGATTTATATTTCTCCTGATAGGCTTAAAATTTCACATATTGATTGATTCTACCTTCATAGAATAGTCGAATGCTCTTATCTGTTAGTAGGTGAACTTGAAAAGTTTTCTTATTGTACGATTTTTCTATTTGAGACTTTTACCATCTGGTGGGTATGGCTATCTTTTATATTAATGGGAAATAATCGGAGCTGACATCTTTACCTCTGTGTAGTATTATATCTTGAACGAGATTTGAGAGTTTCTTGTTTACCAGCACATTGTCGATAATTTACCTGTATGCTCTTTAAGTCCAGGTAAATTTGTGAATTACTTTATGGGGAAAGAATTTATTAGTTATATGTAATTAATTGTGTACGCCAGTCAATCAGTAACTTTCCATTTCTATTTATTGTTGTTTCTAAATGTTTGCCCTTTCGAATGGTGTATTTCCAACACAACCATTTAGATCTCCAGTCACAATGATGGAGTCATTTGGGTTTGTTCCGTTGAAAACTTCTTGTAACGTTTCATAAAATTCTTGGGTGTCAGAAAGTCTTCCCGGGAGAGTCTGGGCTATATATTCCTATCACTGTCATATTATAATATCCTCTATCCGTTCTTCTACGTACCTTAATTATGCTTTTATAAACTGTTAGCTGTGAATTCTATCCATCCAATTGTTTTTGATAAGTTATGACTATTCCCGCTTCGGGAATTCTTCCGAATTCGGGCATTACTGTGCAATAGTATGTAATCATCTAATTCATAAGAATCTTTCATATTTTTCTTAGGTTCATGTATTATTTATACACCTACATCCATATCGTTGGGTTCTTTCTGAAGTTCCGTTCCTATACTTTTAATAAATCTTGCATTCCATACTCCTACCTTGATTTTCTGTCCAATTCCTAATTTCCTTTAACTATTCGTAGCATTGGTCTTCAACTTTTGATCAGTCCGGCTTCCTTTTTCGCATGAGAATTCAAAATCTACAAAAACAGGCTCAGACAGAGGATTGCGACACAAGAATCTTTCGACTTCGGGCCTGGAGCTCCAGGGGTTTCAAAAAATAGCTAACAATACGCAATATCGGAATATACCACAGAAGACCTTATTCCAAAAATTGTCCTAAGAGCTTCGCATAAATGACAAAAGGCTAAAATTTTAATGTTATATTTAAAAATTTAATTAAAAATTGTTTATTGAAATATAATTCGAAAAAAAATTTACAAAATAAAAATATCTGGAAACATCAAGTTGATGTGCAACGTAAAAAGTATCTTATGACCCATTACTTGAACGCATTGTGGGTTGCTGAGATATTCATTAATGAAAACACAATTTCCCCATTTTTAGAAATAACACTGGGAGATGAAAACAAACAAAGGTAATAATAATTTTTTAAAAAAAGGAATTCTCTAAGGGTTTGTTTAAATTTCATATAATTGACAATAATATGTTAGAATAGATTAATTATTATACTTTTAATAATAATTGAAGAGCTTTGGAACGTGGATGTCTGATTGGCACTATTGTGTTATTATTATGGTGCGCTATTATGTGTGATATAGGTAAGCTCGTGCTTATTACATGGAAGCCCTTTGATACTGGATATAGAGGTAATGAACTATTCTTAACCCTAACAATGCATAACAATTGCAGTTCCAAACTCTAGGCTCAATATTTTAAAAGAAAATATTTTCACATTATTTCTTAAAACTTTAAGATTTTTATACAAAAGTTTAATGGTTAACACGGTTTAACACAAACTAACCAGATTTTTAAATTGATTCCATAATTTCGATACTGAATCAAATTTTCTACGGGCTAAGTTAACAAAACACCGGTGTTTATATTATTACAATACATGTTAATATTATTGGGAATACTGAAGGCTGCTCTCGATTTTATGTTTGTTTGTTTGTTTGTTATGATAACTTATAATAATATTCCATTAGTATATAAATTATATACTTATCATGCAATCAGAACCTACAAAAAAATTTCTAATATTTATTATTTAACTTACTACATCCACTCTGCTGTGCGTTGGGCTTTTTTTCAGGAATTTTTTCTTTATGAAACATATTATTGTTATGTCAAAAAGCATTGAAATACAAAGGATATTTCGTACATTCAATAATATAAATAAAGATTAAAATAAATAACAAGTTACGTATTTTCTTGTATTGGTACAAAATGATATTTATAATATCGTACCAAGTTGTGTAAATGAAATTGCTTTATGTTTAACTTTGTAAACGAATTCCATTGTTTAAATTTGAGATAATCGAAAGATATTCTTCGTTTAGTTTACAGTATATTTAGTTAATAATACGTTGAGTTTAAATCTTGTGTAAATGTAATTATATTTAACAAATTCCACACAATTTCACTGTAGCCAGTTCAATTTTGCAAATTTTTTGGGGCGACAGATAGGTAAATGCATAATCTAATATTGCGGTATTTACAGTTTATCATCGATGACGAGAAAATGTCGACCACGTTATTCTCTATTACTCTTTAACGTTTTATTCCGTAATCAGACATGACAACCTGTAACTCGATAAAACAAAATGATGACATTTACCTGCAAAATCTGCAATAACGGCATTGCTTTTTAACAATCTAATAAATTAAGTTGTAATTTAGTTCATAAAGAGCATTTTCCTCCCGTTAAAACAAAATGAAATCTCTAGCTTTTAAGCATAGCAAAGCAAAATCTCATAAATAAAACGTCATGATGTTTATTTCACATTTACCAATTTCTTAATTGCATAGCTGTACATTTAGTGTTTCTACCACTCGACCGTAAATTAAAAGTTGAGACTTAAATAACTCGAGAGTTTCTCAAGCTTTCTTAAACTCTTGAGCAAGCAGCCCTATTCTTTAACTTCCGTTTTCTTCACTTACCCCCTACTAGTCAACACTCGTGACCATTATTTTACTTTCCACTTAAAAACTACTACTGTAAAGCAATTTTTCAAAATAATGTCTTTATAACGATATTGAATTGCTATATTTTTGTAAAAACCTTTTGTTATAAGAAAAGTTTTAAATTGCCATAAAAATAAATCTAATGGCTCTTTAAATGGTTAATACCGATAACTTATTTTCTAAGCCATATTCACCACGTTTTAATGGACTTCCCAGATGCTATAAATCATAACAAAATTATGTCGAACGACTACGCAGGCAAAATTGACTTAATTAAACTCTATTAATAAAAAGAAGTTTTCTTTCTTTACACCAGAAAATTTATATGCCCAATTATTTGTTTATAATTGCCGACCTCGCCCTCGGAGTATCTTTAGTTCAATTTAATTTCTTACCGAGTTGCTAGGATCTGGAGTAACTTTTCATTGCCCGTTTTCAGAGGTCCTGTACAATTAAGCTACAGGGCGGGTTTAAAAGTATGAGAATTGAGAACCACAAAAATGATACGTTAAGAGATATCACTGATCTAAACCTACAGAATAGTGAGAATCGCAATAACTTAACGTTTATAAAAAAATGTTCATATTTGTGATATATGGGTGAAGATACCGGTAAGACCATGTCGCTAGAAGGAGCAAAATTATACAAACATAAATGCAGCTGGTAATTTTCTCAATACGCTTGGACAAACAAAGTTGCTTTGATTAAAATTGGATTAAGTCTACGCTGCTGTCTGACCTAAAACTATGAAGCGGATACAGTGGTTTCTCAGGTTGAACTTCCTGATTCAAATTGTTTCTCCGTCCTTCTCAACAACCTAACTTTAACTTCGTCTTACTTTAGTACATTTTACTTTTGCTTCCCTGAGGTGGAATTGTTAATCCACATTTACAATTTGACCAGTTGTCTAAAATCTCATACCATTCTAGTTTTATAATAAATTGTTCTTCACCAATTTCTATTATTATTTTGATTTTCATTTTTAATTTTTGAATTGCATTAAACTATTTAATTTAATGGTATCTTTTAATTTTTTTTATTTCATAGATTTTTCCTTTTACACATTTTGTATTTGATCTTAAATTGAAGCCAATGTTCAAACGATCGTGCTGGATCATCACACAACAAACTTATCTATTGGCAGATCTTTGGATCAAGACTTAAATTCAATATTACACCTTTTAATTCTTCCTTTTTATAAATTTATTATTCATTTGATTATTAATTTTCCCTTTTTATTATTTAATAATTCATAACATCTTGTTTACATACCTACTCAAAATTTACGCATATGTATAGTGATTTTCTATTCCACTTAATAAATTCAGTGGTTGTTGGTCAATTCATTAATTAACCAATGGTCGGAAACCACCCTCAAAGGCATTAAATGTGCCAATCTACCCCTTCTAGCATGAATCTGTACTTCCTCTTAGTTGTACCATACATTTCTCTACTTCTCAGAAAGAGAATCACCTCCACATCATGCCTCATCGTGTTTTTAAAGCTAAAATATCGACAACCCTCTTAGAAACATTTTACGCCTTTTAAAATTTTTCTAAGCTGGAAAATTATTTTTTGCTAAAAGATAAATGAATGAAATTTTAAAAAGATTTTGTAAGCAGTTTAAATTCTTTGAAAAGCACGAAATAAAGTAATTAAAATTTCTTACTTTTGAATTTTTTTGTAAACGTAATAATATAAATTATGCAATAGTGTAAAAAATATTCTAACTAAATATTTGAATAGGTAAGTATCGATTCCAGATATTTTTTGAAGTGACAAGCTATTTAAGAAATTTTCATTTTAGCTTCACATTCTTGAAACGTTTTCAGACATTGGTCACACGTATAGTACGCATTCTCAAGCGTAGGTCTTTTGCTATTTCATTCTACTTAATATAAGCTCAAATATAATTTATGTTTTTATTATACGATTTAATTTTTATTAACAGTTTTAATCGTAAAGTATACAAAATACCATGGTATATTGAAAATTGTAATATAAATAGGTAATTAAAATTTAATTGATTAGATTAATCCACAGAATTGGCACGATTTTTAGCGATAATGGTATTATAAAACAAAATAACGCTGCAATTAAAAGCTTAACACAATTTTTAATAGGAATTTACATCCTTTAATTTTAATATATAGTACTTAAATTAAAACTAAACAATTTAATTTTGAAAGTCTTCTTATTATTTTTAAATCTCTTGTTTAATAATACGCTCAAGTGTATCATTTTTATCAATAAACCGATTTTAAATTTCAATTTTTTGTATATATTGTGCTTCAAATTGGAACGTAAACGTACTTAGCTTATATATTTACAACGACAACTTATTTTTAAATATTTTTTATTCGTTTGTGCCGACATTTAAAATAAGTCTCTATATTGAAGCTTAGCATTAGGGAGAGTATATTATGGGAATTCTTGTGTACAGTCACTTGAAATTTCCTAGGAATTCTTAAGAATTACGCAGAACTTTTATTATTTTTCTTGCTTGAAACAATATCTGTCCTCACTATTTCTAATGAGAAGGTAGCTCGGAACAGATAATGTCCACGCAGAAAATAAATTCTACTTTTATTTGCGTGGGGCCCTGATGGTAGGTATAAGCCAGCTCGTTATAGCGACAGCAAGGCCGTGGGTCGTGAACGCCCCGAAGAAAATCAAGGAAACAGCTTTGCTAACACACAAAAAGAAATCAGCAATAAGATGTTCGTTGCTGGAAGGCGATGACATAAGCGATGTCGGATGGAAATTGCGTTAGCCGACCAGAACCAATATAGTGGCATAGACATTACCACCAAGAACCACTCCCCAAAATTAATCAACGGAACGTTCGAGTGGTCATTAAAAAAATCCCACAAACGGTGGAACCACAATCGAACTTCCAACAATAAAATCAAGCGGAAGCGACACCGATGAAATGCAACACCCTGTACGTTGGTTGCACATCGCTGCCTTCTTAAAAAAAACATATAACCAAAAATAAACACAAAAAAAATGTTCGACATAGAATTTCAAATTCAAGATTTGAACCCATGTCGAACGCGTAGGAATTCTTGTGCCAATACATTGACCAAACGCTGTTCGATGTCACCTAAAGAAAACAATGCACAGTTCAAATTTAATTACATAAAACATAATAATACAATTAAATTTTAATTAGTTTTCAAACACAAAATTCAAACTGTAGCATTCGAATACACGCCTGCTGTGTGTACGATAAGATAGCCTATATCAACTCGATGCAGCAATACAAAACCTGCAACTCAACGATAATATTGGCCAAAAACGTTCGAATCAAAAATGCAAGACACAAGGAAAAAACTAAATAATAAAACATAAGAAAACACATGAATCAGCCAAGGATGAAGTCTAACAAAATCGAACTCCAGGTGAACGGAGCAAAATGGGCCAGTCGATCAACATACACCACTGTGAAACAATCTAATAACATAAATGTTACTCACCACTCCGACGGGATACCAAAACCTTCAAAAGCAGTATGGGCAGCTGATCCGACCAAGAAACGTCCGATATGGGGAAAATTCACCATTTTCCAACACAAACAACGAAGATATAAGAATATCTTCGTTCCATATCCGCTAATTACGTAACCCACAGCCCATGATTATTCCACAGTAGCAACAAAAATCGACATTATCACTTGAAAATTTACCCCAGTCTTATCTTGCTTCAAAAACTGACACAAGAAGCGTCTTGCTTGTTCAATAGTTCACCCAAGACTATCTTTTGCGCCGATGGAACCTCTTATCTCCCTTTCCAGTCCCTCTTCCCAGTTCGACCGTTAGATGGAGCGAGAAGTGCCAATAAATAATTATTGGGAACGAATTTAATGGGCAAAAAATTCGTTACATGCTTGATGTTCATTTTACGTTGATTATGAAAACCCTTTTTGCCATTTAAACTATGTCAATATGTCTGAAGAATTCTAAGAATTCCTTACAAAGTTATATGATTTAAGATAAATTTTTAGGCTTTTTAACAGTATAGCAAGACGATGGATGATGGACATCACGACAATACGGGGGGAGGCCCCTTCATCTCAAGGAAAGCTTGTCGTTGGGTAATGGGGTAATAATTTTCAATGCCCAAATTGATTAAAGTAGCGCTGCGCTAAAACTGGAGGGAATTTTTTACCTTGATTTTTTGACCGAACCAGAAGGGTAGATTTGGAGGAGTGTTGATTTCTGATATTGGTTTCACGAAATTGACCCCCGAGGTCCTTGATCAGCGTTTTTAATCAGTGGAGCACTTAGTAAATGTATTGATTGGCACTGGATTGTGCCGTGCCTATTTCCAGATGCTTTTGATAATGGTTTCGTATATCTTGGCCTTTCTCAAAACCTTGATAAACCCGGATAGTTCTTGCGCGTTCAAATCATCTTGAGTTTCCTCATTTGTGAGGATGCCTGGAAACCTCCTTAGTACGACCTCAACGGGATTTTTCTGGCCAAACGAGAACGTGTGTGATGGACTGTTCTCCATTGAATCCACTGAATAGGAGAGCTCGCAGTGCTAGAATGAACTACTATGCCATTATATTATTGAATTTAATATTTTTGTTTTTGATTAAACTATGCGTTTCGGACCAATTGTCCTTTGATCTGATCGCGATTGATGGAATTCGTGAGGTGCGAGGAGGTGGAGAGTGGCTAGGCAGATCTTTAGCCGCAGTAGCACTAACCTTGGATTTTCCTCCATTTCCAATTCCATCGTCGCTCATCCAGTCGCTTTCGTTGGAGTCGTCGAACGCATCATCATCACAATCAAGGACCCGGAATTTAATACAGTTGCGAAGGTCCTCGCGGTACTTTACGTACTTATTCGGTTTTGCAAAGGTCTACCCAGAGGTAGAAGCAGCAGCTCGAATGTAAACACGCTGGGCTACACCCTTCTCCAGTTACTTTCTTCTGGTCGGTATGGCCGTTATAACGGATCAAAAATTTTCCAACTACTCCAACTTTTCCTTATTCGTTTATTCGGGGTCCAAACCACTACAAATTATTATTTTATAATAAATTCGTGAATAAGACTTCATTTTAATTTTTTTTAAGAACCCCTATGATCAGCCCCTGTGTCTGTCCGTCCCATAGTACTGGTCCTCATTTTAGTAAACGTACGACCAAAGTCAATATTCTGGGTTGTAATTTGTTTTTCATAGAATATCATTTACTCGAGAATATTTTCAAATAAGTTTTTTTATAAATCTTGACTGTAAAATGGTGAAGAAAATATTTAATCCAATAAAATGTATGAAAACCAATCTTGTCATTATTTTTCTGAACAGTAGCAAAACGACCATGTTAAAATTTCAGAGATCCGATAAGGGTTTTGAAATTGAAAGTACGTACTGTAGAACCTCGATTATTCGATCTTCCGCGTTGCCTAAGCGAATCTCTTAAAACAATTATCCTTGTTGTAATGAGGGGGTGTTGAATACCACAGTTGAAAATATTATTTTTCAGAAGTATTTGCCGTTCTTCGTTGGTTCTGTTGAAAATTTCGTCTTGCACTGTTTTTAAGATCTCTAGTTTTGATCACCTGAAACTGAAAGGCACAACATTATTAACCTTTCTTTCATAATTTATAATATTATGTAGCTTTGGGGGAGGGGAAGTAGATGTAATCTTGCACCGAACCTCTGAATACCATCTTCCATGGTTCGAGGCACCAGCAGAAAATTCGCTTTATCTAAACCTTACAGATTTCTAACATAGTACATAATATTATAGAGACAACTGCATATTTTTTTACACATGTTTAAGAAAATTTTGCGTGATCGGAGTTTTCCATTATCCTACTTCCTTTCTACTGTCAGTGGCCGCTAGTAAAACTATAAATTTTCTTCATTTATATTAATTTACTTATTTAATTCCAGAGTAATTTAATTACAAAGAAGACTTTAACCGATAACCCTTAGGATAAATGCGAGCATTTAAGGAATTAAGACTTGCATACGACTCCAGAACTGCTGGGGGGTGGGGTAAAATGTTTCTATAATCAGCAGCCGCGGCTGATTTACAGATTTATTAAGAAATAATATAATATTTTTCTTCCACTTTTGTTAAGAAGTCTCCCTCTTAACATACTGCCGTGATTAGCTACTGTAAAATATTTAATTTTTATAGCGGGGAAAAATGTACGTCACTTTTAACCGCTACGCACTAGCTCAAAAATTAAGACTCTTATCCTCCTCGGACCCAAGGGTAAAAAAAAATACAAAATTATACATATTTTTAATGTAATATGTTTATTTATTAAGTTCAATTAGTACAAAAAAAACACCAATTTTTTTCGATTGGTAGTTTTCCCAAAATCGACCGTGTCGTATTGGACACACTGGGTTTCCAACAATGGAAATGGAGTAAGGCCCATCCAACCTTTACATTTTGTGGAATTCAGCAAAGCAATTTCGCTGAGCTGTCAGGCAAAGGTATACTTTACATGAGGAGCAACTGAAACGGTAGTGCACAGCCTTACAACCTGGCATTCTACAACGGTGGTTGATTTTGTCAACCGAAGCTTCTGGCAGGTGCAGCGTTCCTTTTTTTCTGCGCTGTTGACATGGCAGAGGTTGAGGAGTTTTATTTTTTTTTTTTTTGGAGCTGGATCATCTTCCGACTCCTCACTAGAATTTGACTCTTCATCTAAAGGATCAAGTAGCGACTCCGCGACACTCCTGCGGAAGTCTAGACAATCTTTCACGTTTTTCTTTTGGGCACGGGTTGCCTTTTCATCTCGCCGCAACTCTATCCACGAAGCGGCAATCGCAAAATCAAACAGGTGAAATATCAATCGAACGGTCCACTTCTTCGTACGAGCGTCCATCCGGTAATAGCTGATCACGCGATCCAGAAAGTCCACTCCCCCCATGAAGGTGTTGTAGTTTTTTACTATCAGTCGTGGCCGCTCAACTACCACGTATTGCCTTTCTAGTTTCGACCAACGGCGACATTCGTCTGTAGGATTTAGGCCTTCTAGTGTAGATGCCAATATGACGGGCTTGTTGTCATACCACTTGACTGCCGCTACCTACCCATCATTTCTCACGGCCATGTCCATAGATCCCCTTCCTTGCCTTTTCATAGCATTGTCTGCTTGGAAATGCACATTTTTAGGAATTCTACTTTTTTGCAGAGTGCCAGTTCCTTGGCACTTTGCTTCTGAGTGCATCAAGTCTAACAGTGAAATTGACGTGAAGTACCGATCCATGTAGATATGGGTCCACGGGCAAGTTAGACAACAAACGCATGATGACCTTACCTCCTAGATCTAAATCGGCATGTAAAGGATCTTGTGATATGGTATCTCCTTTGCCTTGGTAATGAAAGAAATCAAGTGGCAATCCATCTGGAGCAGTCGCTACAAAGTTTTTTAGCCCACACGGGTTTGGCTTACCTCGAATGTACTGGCGCATCGACGAGTGGCCCCAGAATGGTATCATCTGTTCATCAATCGATATATTTAATGAACGCGCATTACCTAGACAAGCTCCTCGAATGGAATCGATGAGGGGTGATAGTTTCCAGTATTTCGATATACCTTTCTCAGCATCAGTGACAATTGCATCGTCCACCACTTTTAAATTAGCTCGGATTGCAAAATAGCGATTACGACTCATTCTGTCGGCTATCAGAGGGACTCTAGTTGAGCGTGTCCAGTACATTCTGATCCTAGGATAGCCAAGATAGGACATCATGATCGAAACACCAAAGAATACTTTGATCTCGTCGTTTGTGGTGTTCAACACTTTGCCTTTTTCAGCAAGATAGCGCTGATTAGTGGCAGTAGATATGTTTTCAAACATATCTTGGCCTACATAACGCAAAAAGTAATTTATAGGATCATTTACCTCATGTAGCCAAGGAGCTTCTTCATATTAATTCTGGTTCGGGAGGCAACGGCTCAAATTCACGGAGGTGGTCCCAAACGATTTGTTGGGGATTACCTTGACCAACTGCTGGAGGGTTACCGTCATCCTCTTCATTGGAGTCAATTTGGTTACCAACATCACGATCCTCTTCGTCGGAGTCAGATGGATAACTCATTCGAGTCTAGGCCTACATCTGCAGGTCCAATGTAGGTAGCATCACCATCTTCATCATCAAAATCTTCTAGGTCTGAGTTGTCTCCTTCAATCTCAAGCTCCAAAACGATGTCACGTCTTCTTAGAGAAGCTGTGAGTAAAGATATTACCATTAGAAATTAAACAATGTCCAAATGAAATTATTCAGTAGTAGATATAAAATGTACTGTCTGTGGCCCAATGTGTCACATAGGACACACGTACTTAGCAAGCCCCATGACCCATTGCTGAACACGTAATAATTGATGAACAATACATTACATGTGTACAACCAACTTTGTTTCAGTATTTTTATGCAATAGTTAGGGGGTATCAGCATAATTAGTAAGTAAAAATCAATAAATACCTGAACTCTTTGACACTTGTTGCAATCCTGAGAAGTCCGCTATGTTTGATGTACCAGCTGATGTAAACTGTCGGTCAAAGTGGTTTCTTCCTGGCCGGAAAAACTCAGGCGCTATCTCTGCTAGCAAACATGCACTACAATAGCTGTGTCCTGGCCGATACAACGGAGCTGTGCGTGACAAAGCAATGCTCCAAACTTGTGTCTTATATGACACACGGGGGGTCCAAGTAGGGCGAAAAACTGGGTCCAGCGGAATTACAAAAATACATATTCCACTCTTTCAAATTAAATTAAATATCGTGTCAATGAAACAACAAATCGCGCATAGCATCGTAGTATCATAAAACATTTTTCAATGTTTTTCCGTCTGATCATCATAACATACAGGTTCCCTTTCCAGTCTCTCCAGCCTCCAGTTTTTTAGAACCTCGTTTGCAGTAGTGCATAGTGACTTTTTCAATGGGTGGGCACAAAAGTTTTGGATGGTAAGACGGGCACATAGCCTTGTACCTTTTTAGGGTAAGTCGCCAATGCTAATTGTTATTTTAAATGCATTATTTTTATATTTTATTTAAATTTTTTAAGCACTTACCGCACCACTACTAGAGCTTCATATTATACAGGAGATGGCAATTATAAAACTTCTCTCAAGCTGCGCAACTGACGATTATGGAATCATAGGCGAGAAACTGTAGGTCATATGCAAATTACGGAGGACTACTCTAAACCTCTTCGGCATCTTGAATTTGACACAATCGCCCCTAATTATATATTCGACAGTCCAGGACTGTCCAAAAAACTCCAAGTATCAAGAGACACTAGAGCAACCTTTATGGTACTTCCTGCTCATAAGATTGCCTCTGGTCTGCTGTCTTTGTATTCGGACACCGAAAGAGATATTCTCTTCATCAAAATATTCTTTCACCTTGTAGTATCAACAGTCACCAAAACAGGCTTCTTTGCGGCCCCGAACTAAGATCTCGCTCACCATAAACCCTAGATACTCTCCTAACACATTCTCCAGAGCTACATTTCAGCAAATAGGTAAAAGTAATTGGATGAAGACAAAGCAAAGGCAGCAATAAACGCACTTCCAGATAAACATACTAAATATTATTAGAAGCTGTTCAGTTGTCCAAAATCTTAAGACAACCGCTCGGCTTAACAAAATGCAACAGGTGCTGAAAACATCACCATGAGACATTTGACGTCATAAGTTGCGTATCGATCGACAATCAATAGATCAACAAGAATAACCTAGGCCTGCTTAGGTGGAACAGCATCAGAAATGCTACACCAGAATTTTCTCTGTAAAAACAACCCAATATTTAATTAAATGCGACTCGCCTCCATAATAAATCACCAAGAAGTGTTTGTAAAAAATTTACAAACATCAAAACTATCAACTTTTGGTTTTGACCTAGAACAGGGTGATGCAAATAAAACTAGCAATAGAATTGCTACACTATTTTACAAGTTTAAAGCTCAGGAGGGTTGGGGCGAGGAAACAAGATTTAAAAATTCGAAACCTACCGCCGTATTATTTTTTCTACTCCGTAAATCTTTTTCTTCATATTTAAATTCCACGTAGTAGAAAGTCGGCTCCTGAGGCGGTCATTGGGCCTAATAGTTACAGCGATCAACTATTAAGGCCGGGAAGCTAAAGGCAATCGTTTGAATTCGGAGTGAGTCTAATCTTCTTTCGGACTCTCTTTTCCTCTAGGACCGTCTCTCCGTCTTCGTGCTTGTGAGGGTACGTAAAGCCGGCGCCCCCCCCTGATTCGACCTGATCTACTATGTCGAACAGGGTAATAGAATCATACCCACGAACCCACCAACTGCATAATGCCTGGCTTTGTTGGAGTTTCGAACCCGGTGGCGTTGTCCATGGGTCACCCATTGTCTGCACTGATTGGAGAGTGCGAATTACGAGACTTCTCAGTTCGGTTATCAAGTAGCCGTCCCTGGTTCGTCAAGCCAACTTATTTTCGGCACCCAAGAAACACCTTTTGCGATTAAATGGCTTGCAGCTAATTTATAGCTCAAAATATTTGTGGGGGAGTTTGGGTTAGGTGGTAAGTCCGATCGGTCGCCAAACGGCTGCAGTCATACAATGACACTGTCGGCATGCGGAGTCTGAGGGTGAGAAACAAAACGAGGTAGTCCAATAGACCCGATAGGATTGCTTAAGTGCCCACTCCCACTTCAGAAAAAAAATTCAAAGAATGAGGTTGCTAATCAACGTACACTAGAAAAAAATGTAAATAATTGGCCAGATGACCGTTTTTCAATTTTTATTTATTATAAACCATGTTATCAGGGTGCTGTTCCTGGTTCTCGTAATCTGTTCCGTAAATGAATTACATTATTTGATTTGTATTAATGTTTCTATTCGTTTGAAAATATTTGAAAGAAAATTTTTTGTAAGAGATTCTGTATATTTTTACGTACATATATGAAAAAAATATATTTATACCTCTTTGAACTTGAAAAATTCCTATAGACGCCCATGGTGAGCTCAAACCCCATTATTTTAAGTCTAAACAACAAAATTAAATTTTTTATAAAAAAATGTTGCTAATAATGAAGTCCACGATTCAACATCTCAACTATTCTGAACGTTTAACTTATCAACGAAAATAATATTTCAAATAAAAATTTTTAAAACACCCCGTATATAATCATTGCCACGAAAGTTGACATCTGGTCATAGATTGACCGAATATAGCAACGACGTATTGCTTATGAGCATTACCAGTCATTTTGTATTGATATGACAAAACACGAAAATATATTGCACGTTTGAAAAGGGAGTATTAGCTTAGTTCAGACGATTATAATTTTATGACGAGACGTCAACTTTCGTGGCAATGATAATATAAAGAATCGAACAATTTTAATAAAAACAATTTAAGAAAACGAAACTTAGCTTAATATTAATTTTCCGTATAATTTTATTAACAAGTTTTCCAAGTTTTACCTTCCTTTACAAATAAAAATAAATTTTAAATTCATAAATATTTTTAATTTCCTAAACAACAGCTTTAAAAAAGATAGTTCTGTGTTAAAGACCTAGTGGCTTCATTAAAAACTAAAAATGATCGCTTTAGAATATTCAAAGCGTAGGTCAATTTTATAGTGACGTGTTGATTTGCGATCGGCTTTTACAAATTTTTAAAAATTTAGCGATTTTAGTGCTTTGATTTGCAAGATTTTTGTAATTACGTATTAATTAATTACTAATGAACAAATTTTTGATGTTTGAACTTTAGTACGCGATTTTTTGTTTAAAAAACTCGCAGAAATTCGGTACGCATTATTTCTTATAAAAAAAATTGACATCGAGGAAAGTACGGTGATGGTATAAAATTTTCTGGGCATTGTTTCGGTATTCAGGATATAGTTTTTACATCGCAACAAATTGCATCGCAGTTTCAAACGAAAACGGCAGTTTTGACAATCGCGTAATTGCGTATTAACTTTTTTTTATTTTTGAACACAAAGTGATATGCGGTGGTGTAGTGTTAAATTAGCATATTAACGTTTCTGGAAGAAAGTCTAAAGGTAAATATTTGTAATCGCTTAATGTGTTCTCAAATTTTTAATAGCAATATTAAAATTGTCAAATTGTAGCTAATCTTGAACATTTTTTATATTTCAGAGCAAAGTAAAGGAAGTTTCCAGAACTGGATGTTGGTGAGCTGCAGGTCTGGACGCGATTCAACATAGCAGCAAAAAGGTAGGATTTTTTTATAAAATTTTTTAATTACTTATTAATTTGTTACCTCTGCGGTGTTCAAAATTTGAAAGTTGTCACTTAGTAATTTCTTTCTTCGCCTAAAAAAATGACATAAATAATGACGTCACGAAATTCTTCCGTTTAATTTAATTTGAAAAAACAAAGGTTATAATTCGGTGACTGAATTTTAATCAAAATATTTCAAATAATTGGGTGTTTTTTCGTTTTAAATAGGCCCAAAAATTTTACCTATGCCTGCAGTTTCAGCGCAACTTCGTTATTTACGAATAGATTTTCGACATTTTGGTTTCGATTTGATTCTTTCTAATTCATATTTCGTTTACATTAAATAAACATAATTTCTTTGCGCCGATTAATTTAGTTGATTTATAATTTTTTTTTCGAAGTTTGCGTGTCAATCACGAGCAGATAAGGAAAGATTAAAAAATTAGTTTTAACATCTGTGTTAATCTTCGCTGTATTAATTTATAATTCAACAACAAAAAATGACCAGATGGTTAAAAATATTGAAATTGAACGGTGAATTTAAAAAAAATTAACCAAATAATTTGTTTGACTAAAGACCGCCACTCACGTTCCAACGCCGCAGTACGATTCTGTTGGATGCAACGAAATCGAATGGAATTTGATCGTGAATTTCAGCCATCCTACCAACTTGATCGGATCGGATCGCAGACAAGCCGGTCAGTCTGCTGCAGTACAACATTGTTGGTTGGGTTATTTATTTGACCGTGTATGGTGTTTGCAACTGCATTGTACGATTTCGATAATGCAAAAGTAAATAATTTTCCAGCAACGTTTGAAAATGGCTTACAGCGAAACGTTTTTAAGAGAGGGTTTCGACCTATATAAAGAACAAGAGGGTCTTTGGAAAATAAAATCGCCATTATATCACGACAAAACAGCTAGAAATATTGGAATGGATCAATAACCACTTTTTGCATCACCTTCTACGTTTTTTGTTTTTCTTTCGTTTATGTTCTGTTATACAAGCCAAAGTTTTTCTTATAAAAAAAAAATATCCGATTTCCAACAAAATTGTACTGCAATCGCATGCGAGAAAATCGTACTGCGGCGTTAGAATGTGAGTGGCTACCTTTAAGAAAAGTATCTTTTCGATCGAAATAATAGTACATTATGCACCAAGGTAGCAAAGTGACACTTTTTTACCGTCACTTTAGTCACTTTACTACCGTCGTGCATATACTGTTTTTTGCCATTCCGGGAGGTAAAGTAGGAACTTCGCCTATTTAGAAACTTAAAGCAAAAATTTAACGCTTTTTTTTATAATACCTACACGTGGTCGATAAATCGCAAAATAGCACGGTATTTCGGTATTCCCAAAAAAATAAATTCAATTTATTTTCAATCAATCAATCAATCAAAATACTCTTTAATTACAAATTCTTAGCTACATATTAGTTGTAAAAATTATATACAATTTATTTACAAAATACATATTATTTACACTTGAGGTTTTTAACCGTACCTATCCCAGGGGATTTAAACAGGTTCATTTGGAAGGATGATTAGGAATGGGGGTTGGTAGGGGTGGTATTTCGGGGCAAAAACGAGTGCAAAAAACCCCGCGCCGTGGTAAAAAAAAATAAAAAATTTATTAAAGGAGGATGTGATGTAGCAGTCTGTGTTTTGGCCTGAAGGGCAGTGTGTGTAATCTGTGTTTTGCAAGGTGTGATGTGTGTCGGTTTTGCCGTACCGTGTGAGTGAAAAATTTATAGGCGGTGTCACGGATAACATGCGTCAGTCGGGGTATTTGAACAAGTTCGTGAAGGTCGTGTATTTCTGTGTGGCGTGGAGCTCCGGAAATGACTCGGATACACTTGTTTTGGGCAATTTGTACAGTCTTGAGGTTTGATTTGGAGGCTTTACTCCAAATCGGGGCAGCGTATAGTAGTATGGGTCTTATGCACATTTTATAAATCGTCAGTCTAATTTTAGGGTCAAGTTGATTTTTGTAGGTCAGTAGGGGAAAGAGTGCGTGCATGATTTTTTGTGCCTTTCTGGCAGTCTGTTGTAAGTGTGGTCTAAAAGTGAGTCTTTCATCCAAAGTGACCCCTAAGTACTTGACTGTAGGGGTTTGTGTGATGTCAATTCCGTTAATTTTGAGTCTGTTAGTAAGTTGGTCTTGTCGTTGTGAGAAAGCCGTGAGTGTCGTCTTGTCCTCATTAATTTTGAGTTTCCAGGTTGAATAATAATTTTCTAGTATATTTATGTGTCGTTGTAAATAGTCTATGGATTTGTTTTTTGGGAGGGATTGGGATGTCACTGCGGTGTCGTCGGCGTAAAGTGAAAGTTTCGTCCGTTCGTTTTTTGGTATGTCATTTATATAGTAGTTAAACAGGGTTGGGGATAGGATGGAGCCTTGTGGGACTCCGGCGGGGATGTTTTGGGGGGTTGAAAGGGAATCTTTAATTTTAACTTGAAAAGATCTGTTGTCGAGGAAGCTGGCTATAATTTTGATGAGGTGCGGTGGGTAGTTCCGCTGGTAAAGTTTGTGGATGAGTCCGTCGTGCCAAATGGTGTCGAAAGCTTTTTCTATGTCTAGGGTGACTGTCGTGGTGGTTGTCTTCATATTATAATTCATGGTAATTTGGTCAACGAGCAAAGCTAGCTGCATGACCGTGATGTGGTTTGCCCGAAATCCAAACTGCTCATGAATTATGGTGTCATTCGTCTCGTCGAATTGTTGGAGACGGGTGAGGATGACCCTTTCCAAAACTTTGGAGAGGGTAGGTAAAAGGCTGATGGGTCGATAACTGGAAGGGTTGGATTTTGGTTTTCCGGGTTTGGGGATGGGGATGACGACTGCATTCTTCCAAGCGGAAGGAAAGTACTGATTTTTAATGCAGGCGTTAAGGATGTAGTAAAGTTGGAGGATTGACTTTCTTGGGAATTTTTTGATTAGGATGGCTGCTATGTTATCCGATCCGGGAGCTTTGTTTTTAAGTTTTTTGATGATTTGCTTAACTTCCTGAGGGGAAGTTAAGTCATCATCAGGAGTGAGGAATTGGTTATATTTTACTATATTTTTTGAAATTTGAACATTGTAATTTGTGACCGGATCGGAGAGGTGGGCTGTGAGGTTGTGATGGGACAAGTACATCGTCGCAATGGTGTTTGCCTTGTCCAGGTTGGATGTGACAGGACCTTGGGTGGTTTGGAGGGTAGGGAAGGAAGTGTCGTAATTTTTATTTTTTAATGCTTTTGTAATTGTCCAAACTTTTTTAATGTTTTGTGGAGTGATGTCGGATAAAGTTTTGTTCCAGTTTTTGATTTTGATTGCGCTGATGGCGTTGTTAATGTCTTTTGTAAGTTTGTTGATTTGAGTTTTTAGGGTAGGGAATCTGTATCGTTGGAAAATTTTTCTTAATTTGTTTTTGCGTGAAATTTTGTCAAGTATGTCCTGGGGAAGGAGGAGCTTGTGGTTTGGGGGCGGGTTTTTAGTGGTACTGGATTTGTAAATTTCGTTGATGCGGTCGGTGAAGCCGACTACCGCATCGTCGATGTCCTTGTTCGTTTTAATGTCGTGTATAATTTTCATGTTTTGTAAATCATTGCCTAATTTTTTCCAATTTGTCCTCGTTAGTGGTCTAGGAGGGTTGACGGGGATGTTGGTGGAGCCAATTATGAATTCTACGGGAAGGTGATCGGAACTGAGTTTATCAAGGGTTGTGATGGAATGGATGATTAGGTTTTTGGAAATAACAAAATCAATGGTTGAGGGGACTTGATCGCTGTAATTTATGTGGGTGGGTTCGTCAGGGTGGGATAAAAATAAGGGTTTGTTCTGAATGTAATTGTAAATCATGCGGCCGAATTGGTTCGTAACGGTATTGTTCCATAGCACATGTCTTGCGTTAAAGTCGCCCGCTATGACGACTTTATCAGCGGCGTTGAATAATGTGTCGAGTTCGTTCGTATCGTGCGTCGTCGATGGGGACAGGTAGCAGTTGACTACTGTGAGCCCGTCGAGTGCGATGGTCTGCGTTTCGGCTAGCAAAGTCGGCGTAGCGTCTGAAGTCGAGTGGTTAATGGTAGTTTTTATGTAGGTCAGTAGTCCGTGGCACTGTCCGTTTGGATTATTTACAAGGTTGTAGTTTGGTAATTTCGAGGGATTTCGTCTGTTCAACCTGGATTGTTGTATTAGTATTATGTCTGGGTCTCGTTCGTTTATCAGGGCTTGAAGTTCGTTAAATTTAGGGGTGATTCCGTCAGCGTTCCAAGTAATAAGTTTAAGTTGCGTTAATTGTTTGAATTTAATTACTGTATTTGGCAGCAATGTCTGTCATGATGTTGACCTGTTCGATGACGTCATGAACCCCTGCCATTCGCTCACGAATCTCGAGCATGACTGCCATTAACCTCGGAATGTCAATCATTTGTCTAATTTCGAGAGCTACTTTGAGTAGGCCATTGATGTCACCGGTCGGGTTTGTCCGTGTTGCTTGAGGAGCGTCCTGAGGTTTGTACTGTAATTGTTGAGAGTAGGTTAGTCGTTCTGCTGTCGGGGATTGAAATTGGGGGTACGTCTGTCTTGTCGGTAGTACTGGAAAGTTCTGTCTATTAAGTGTGGGTGCTGTTGGTTGTGATTGGGGTTGCAAATAATTTTGTGTGTTTGAAATTGAATGTTGTGCACGGCGTTGGGCGTTTGCACTCACCTGTGATGCATATTTGAGGTAGGCAGGACACTGGGAGTAGTTGGCAGCATGGTTCCCATTGCAGTTGCAGCAGCGGACTTCTTCATCTTTTTCCTTGCGAGCACAGTTGTGGGTGAGATGATCTCCTAAGCACTTAACGCACCTAGGTTTTACGTTGCAGTTGGAGCTACCATGACCATAGTTCTGGCAACGATGGCACTGTGCACGGATATTCCTCTTGTTGTATTCTTCGAACTTTACCATAGCTGCACCAACATGGCGGACGGCTTTTATTTGGTTCTGGGTGACGGCTGGGGCAAATAAGATCAAGAAGGAGCCGGTGACGTCTCCGTACTTGTTCTTTAGTTGGGTTACGTTTTGGGTCTCGATCTTGTGGGTATCCATCAATTGCTCCTTGACATAGGGGGCGTCTAAGTAGGGCGATCCTTTCATGATGAGCTTTATGGCCTTCTCACTGGCTGGGGTAAATGTGTAGCCCTCAACTCCGCCTGAAAACAGCTCGGTTTTGAGGGCTCGATGATCATCCATATTGCCGCAATGACGTCGTTTCACCCGAGGAAGGCAGTAAATACGTTGAAGTCACGAGACTCTCGGTAGAGATTTAACTCGTGAGACCAGAGGCTGAGCTAAAGTTCTACGTAGTATGGCGGTCAAAATCATCCCGTACGGCATAGTTAAAAATAGTTTATAAAAAAACACTTCTGATCTATGAATTTTTGTTATTTCATTTTAAATTTTTCTTTATACTAAACATTTCTGTTAATTTATTTGATGGTAGTGCGAAGCCTACAAATTGTCGAATGTATTAAAAATCATCAAAACTCCGTACCGATAAACTGGATAGGTACCATATTATTTACTAGGGGGTCTGGAGGGTATGTAAACGTATAAAATGTAATTTTTCATGGGGAAGGGGTCCAATTTTCATGTGCTTGAGCAAAACTTTTTAATTAAAGCACTGATTTTTTTCTTTCGGTGTTGGTTAAGCAATAATTTTCAAGAAACCAAATATTTTGCCTATCACGTTTAGGGAACTGTGCCATAAGTTTATCCAGCCGAAAAAAATTTTCTTCAGCTACACACTAAAGAACAGGCTTATTTTAGTCTATAGAAAAAATATTTTGCGAGAAATCTCTAAAAACAACCCCAAAATCGACTTTTTAAAAGTAGGGATATTAGCATCGAATAGGCCGCGCCCCCCCAGGCAGACGCGATGCAATTCATCGACGTTCCCTTCAAATCGCGTGAAATTTTTTCGCTCCGATTTGAATTTTTCTTTGAAATTCGGATAGGTGGGGGTGTGATAAGTAGATATTAGTAATAAATATTATCAAAAAAATGGAAAATAACCCGTGTATTGCCGAAAAAGTGAAAAAATTAAATTTTTTTTTCTTCGATTTTTGGGGTGTGCATTCGATAAGAAGGGTTATCCATCGTCAAAACCGCCCTGGAGGGGTGCAGAGCGTAGCGCACTTAGGGGTGAAATCCTCATTTGAAGGATCGTTGACTTGGGATTTTTATGAGAATTTTGGGGGTTTATTAGAACACTTCAATATACATCTTTGCCAAATTTTAGCTTGGCCGGACCTTCTGTAAGCTCAAACCAAAATTTGGGTTTCGTTACTTGGAAGATATTATAAGTTTTGGCAAATTTTGAAAAAATCTATTTTACTCTTCATTGTCCAACCTTTGCCACAATTTCAATTAATGTATTATTAAAATCATTTCCCGTGCCCGAAAATATTTCTCTCCCTGCAACGAATCAATATTGTGCCATTTTATGGGTGGGTCGTGTTTTCGGTCAATAATTTAAGTATTACTGTGCCATGGAAAAATATGAAAAAAATCTATTTTATAGAGAATTTTGTGCTCTTCAATTATGGTCTGATCATAATTTATCATACAAGCATAAATAAGCGAGTTATTGGCAAAAACTCGCGTTGGGGGAGCTAAAACCCCGGGAGCTAAAACCCGCGTACATGATATCGAGGTCAACTTTTTACATGTTGTTTACAACGATGTCATAAAGATGTGTACCAAAATTCAGCTAGGTGGGAA
Source organism: Podabrus alpinus (assembly GCA_932274525.1). Taxonomy (NCBI): domain Eukaryota; kingdom Metazoa; phylum Arthropoda; class Insecta; order Coleoptera; family Cantharidae; genus Podabrus; species Podabrus alpinus. The sequence continues at coordinate 7,643,421 of OW026451.1, forward strand.
TTTTTCCGAGCTGAACCCGTTTTTTCGTCTAATTTGACTGGACTATTATATGACTATGCACGCATTAGAATTTGGAGGTTAAATATAAATAAAGTAGTGTTTCTATGGTTATTATGTAGCAGATTTGTGAATTTAAAGCATTACCTTGTATGTCAGCTCCGTGGCGAAATAGTTATAGTACATGATTAGCAATGTGTATATCCGAGGTTCGAACTCACTCCGCTGCGCTACGGTCGTGCAATCTCTCCTTGCTAAAAACCTATATTCGCTGAATCTTTGAATATTGTTGGAACCCTTATGCTGTTACATACAAATATTTTCATATTATTTTTTTTCTATGGCGTGAAGAATAACCTCTTCTGATATGCTGCGCAGTTTTACCTAGCCTTAAGAGAATGCTTAAAAAATTCAAAGGAAAACATTAAATAGTCATTAAGAAGACTTTAAAATTTTCTAAGAATCATTTAGTATCAATAAGAATTCCTATGAATTCCATAATTTATTATAACTCTAAGAATTTCCTAAAATTACTTAGGAATTCTTTACTTTGCGAATTCTTCGTACACTAAATTTTGGATGTATTAACTCCTCAGAAAATTCAAATTTTTGAATAAGCATAATTCCAATATTTTCAATTTAGGGATTTTTAACGATTAGGGATTAAGGACTGCAATATCTGTATTTAGCATTTGAGACACCATGGTGACATCAATGAGACAGACATCATAATCTGCGAATACTACCAAAAAAGACCGTCATTGATCGTAGCACACCAATTCCTAGCTCTTCAAAAATGATCCAGCAAAATTAAATCTATCTGATCGGTCAAAGATTCAGCTCCTGCCAATATTTTGTGTATTAATACTTAGCAAAAACAAATTCACACAAAATATTGAAAAATTCGTCCACTTGTAATCCTTAATTACGGTCCTAAGCATAAAACATAAAATTATTGTATTAATTATTATAATATTAAAAATTGAACTGCATTTCTAATAAAATTTTAAAAACCGGTCAAGGCAATAATTCTTCACCAAAAGTAATCATTCTTTTTGGATATTAATTTGAAGATTTAGGTCTTCCAAATTTAGTGCTTTTTGATTAGTTAAAATTATTAATTTTATATCTAAAGTTTAGATAAGTGAATATTTTAGAAACATTTGGAAATAACACAGTATATACTTACTTTTACCTTTGTGGTATTGAAACATTATAGGTATTTTAAATAGATTCAATATAATAAAATACAATCAAAAATGATTTTACTCGAATATAAAATGCATAATGACTAATGGTGCGTTGCGCGTCATTAGATAAAACAAAGAACGATCAAGTTTCAACGTGTAATACAGGTACACTCGTCACTTGGCATTTGTTTTGAGTGGTGAATGTTAGTTTTAAAATTTTCTCGTTCGAAATGATTGATTTTCCAGTTGTAGTGGTTTTATTTAAAAAAATGCTAGGGTTTTTCTTCATTACGGAAATAATGATATGGAAAAATAATTAAGGAAATGTCATGTCTGCATCTTGAATTTTACTTACACATTAATGTTGTAAAAATGACATCGGGTTTTCTATTTAAACCTTCTTTTGTTTATAAATTTTACAAAACGGCTCGGTAATAATAAAAACATTTTTAAATTTAAAGTTTTAGTGATAGAGTTTGGTGAAAATGATCCAGCGGCCCCCAGAGAAAATGGAAGAAAGTTTTAAGTTACCGTTTAAAGTCAGAACTTCAGGAGCATTAGGGACAAAAGCAAGACATGAATTTTTTATTTTTCAATTTCCTATTCCACAATTTTGCCTGACGTAATTTGTGTTTATTTTCTTTTTTAAACTTGACTCCTTGTTAATTAGCCAGATTTAATATAAACTTAGAACCAACTAGTTTGACCACAAAGTATCAAAATTTATAGTTAGGTTGAATATTCGCTCTGTCATTCAACCAGCAATCACACCCAGCCACTATCACGTCATGGACTTCATAAAATTATAAAAAGAGATTTTTGACTATAGTTAAAAGGAAATGCGATTGCTTATGATACAACATGACGTTTATACATTCCATATAACAAATTTGGGTTGGTGGGTAAGTCTGGATCCCCCCCCCCCAAATTGAATAAGGCCGCTGCACGATATATTAAAATTTGGTTTTAATATTTTTAAAATAAAAGAAAACCGAACAACAATTTAGTATTGACAGTTATAAGGTTAAACTTATAAATTTAAAATAATTACCTTTGTATAATATTGCTACCGACATCTAATAAAGTAAAATTTTTTTATAATAATTGCATTCATTAATATCCGTCTTGTTAGAACGTGTCACTTTTTAAACGTATACGATTTATTTAAACGCTCTGAATTGAATGTCATCACTTTCTACCACTCTTAGAGAATAGCAAAAAATACCGATTTCTGTCGTGTCTTTGTATGTCATCATCAGCAACGACACGAATCAGTGACGAGACACAATACAAGTTGAGAGTGCTGGAGCTTTTGTTTTGTTCATTTGTACTTACAGCTCGAGCTTTTTATGGTTTTAATAAAATTTTGCAAGAAAATAATGTGAATTATCACCATGATACTTCTTTTATAAGTAAAAGCCAATTTAAAATTATAATTCCTGACAGTATGTTAGTTGGACTACTCGTCTATGTGGACAAATTGGGGTTTTGTTACTTTCAGTATCAACTCCCCACTATCTCAGGAAAATTACATCAGAATATAATGGAAATATAGAAAAAGAAGAAGGAATCCATTTCTTTGAGTTTCCCCACTTTTGAGTTTCTCAGTGTAGCTCTCTCGTGTATATAAATATGTCTGTACTTCAGTTAATATCGAATTTTAGTTTTCACTACATGAACCACGAATGAGCTCGTGGACAAAATTAATTTTTCGCAAAAATCTCTACCTCTACAACATTTTCCTATTTTCCTTATTTGTCTAGTTCTACACACACATAAAGTTTGTTGCAATTTGGGAAAACATACATATGCAATAGAAAATAATACTACCAAGACTAATAAAACTACAAATTTTGTTCTTCAAATGTGAATTTGACAGCAAAAAACTTGCCGGGTATAATTAAGATAGTAATTAAATTACAGACATTAAAACTATGTGAAGTGTAAAAGTTAAATTTGTTTTACATCCAATTTAATTAAACAACTCCATTAATTTACATAATTTTAATAAAACTTTATCAGTTTTGTAGTATTTTGAACTACTGTTTGTTCGTCTAAGTGGCGTATGGCATACAAAATGATGAGATCACTATTATAAGTCATTGGAACTTTAAACCCTAAAAAATTATTATGTGTTATCCTGTTGGGACTATACAAATCCTTTCCATTAATTTTTATGCGAAAACTGAAAAGGAAACGAATATTTCCATACGAGATTTCAGAACCTGCGTGTGTTTTCGCGTTGAAACCCTGCCCATTTCTATTACGATTATTGAACTATGAACTTGTATTCGAGAAGCTACCAACTCAGTTCTCTTGGAAATGTTAAATAATTTCTCAAATTACATTTTCCGTATTGCCATCGTTACTTTTAACGATGTAGGTGATAACAGCATAGTAGAGCAACTGTGAACCTGCAACTTCTAAAAAATGCAATACATTTCCCAAGTAACAAAGTTTGCAGCATGTTAAAAGTATCCATCAAGTTGCTCCCAATTCTGAAAATAATTTAAATTTTGCAGTCATTGAAAATGGTAGCTTTTCGAGATAGCCGTGTGATTAGTTCAATTTCCTTTTCAATTAATGTAAAGGCAATATTATGATATTATATTTATGTAGACCTACGTAATATATAATATGAAAATATTTTAACATGTCAAAAATCACAAATTCTCCTGTGTTATCTTGAATGTTTTTACATTCTTTAACCAAATTTAACTTGATATGTTTCAGTCGAAATATAATAAACCCGATAGTGTATCTTGTGTACTACATTCAGAGAAAAAAATATCCTATTACATACATAACATTTTTATGAACCACATTTATTAATTTAATTTATTGTCTTAAAATGGTGAACGCGGTATAAAAATCATAACTTTTATTGAATAGTACCTTTCTAGTACTTTCTAGTTCTTTCGGTTTATAATATTCTACGCCGCCTTCCGATTTTCCTGCCTATGCTCGTTACGTGTTGAACCTGAATGACGAGCACAGAGGACCTACAGCTTAACGTGAACTCCGAACCACGCGAATAGACGATTTTTATACCATCCACTCCGATCACGGAAGTTTTTAGCCATATTAAATGTTACCTAGGGTCAACAGATAGACATTATTTGGTGAGCGAAAAATCCTTCTGTAGATTATCACCTTACAGGATTTGAACTCGCGAATCTTGGTAACCTTGCTTAGAACCCGTAAATAGTAATTTTTAATAAAATCTGCAAATTGAGTCTTCTAGATGCTGCTGCAGCTCTCTAGACGAACTTTAGCTGATAGTCTCGTGAATTCTTTATTTTAATTCAACCAAAGTTGCAGGAACATCAAACTTTTGATTTTTATGGTAGCCTCATAAAAATTAATTATACATAGGAATTTATTGGGGCGGCCAATAATAATAAATTTACCCATTTATAAATCCCATTTATAAATTTACCTCGTATTTCTGGAACCAAATTTCTAAATATTAATGGGAATTGTGTATTTTGAACAATTTTATTGAGAGCATAAAATAAATTATGAACCTTTTTTATAAATACCTCGAATTTCTGCTCATTGAGCTCTACAGGAATTTTTTTCATAATAATAGTTATAAATAATTCATAAGTGATATTATCTAGTTATTTCAGTAAAATATATTTTCAGTTACAGTAAGTTATAAATTTCAGATTTTAACTCAGTAAACTATGCAGATATTTTGCAAAATAGTCGTTCGTTTTCATGACTGAATGAAAATTCAAGCCAAAAGAATTTCTAAGAGTTTATTTGGAGTTTGTAAAAGATGATCACAATCTGAAATGTAACACTCATGTTTATTTGAGTGTCTGAATGAATGAATCTGTTGGAGATTTTAGCCCCCAACGCTGTTTTTCGTGTAAACTCATTTAATTTATATTTTTGTAAAACTTACATTTAGTTCAAAATTGAAGAGCAGAATATTCTTTACAAAAAATTGATTTTTTTACAAATTTGTCTTCGTCATCATACTAATATTATTGATATCAAAATCAACCCAAGAAATGAAAAATGCATTTTAATAAAAAAATTGAAATTGCAAACCAAGGTTTTCGGATAATTGGAATTCAGTATAAAATTTTCTTATACATATCTTAAATTTTGAAACATCCGTTTTGTAGAGAATTTTCTACTTTTCAATTTTGGTCTAATGATAATTTTTCGTAAAATGAAATTAAGCGAGTTATAGGCGGAAAGCCATTTTGGAGGAACTATATAATATCTCCAATTTGTCAATCTAAATTTTTCACTTTCTCTTATTGACTTAAATATTCGTATTATTTAATTAGACAATAAATACCGGGTGTTGAATGAGTTAGCCGTTCATAGGATATTTACATGTAAAAACTTATTTATGCAAATTCCTGCTTCCCTAATTATTTTAGAAAAAAAATGAAAGACACAAAAATCATGCAGAAAAATAAACTACAAATGATAAAAGAATTATTTTCATCTAGCTTTTACTTAAAGTGGCAAAAAATGCTTTTGAAATTGTTCAAATTTTCATTTATCAGACTAGCCATGAAAGTTTCCAAGGTAATTATTTTTGATAAGTATTAAAAAACAATTGCACTTTGTTTACAGTTTTGCACTTTATTAAATTTTAATTTCATAAAATGGAAGCAAAATACACAATTAGTGAAAAAAATCAATTTTTAAAACTATATTACTCTGGAAACAGTATACGTATGGTACGAGATCTCTTTGCTGGTTTATACCCAGAAAGACCAATCCCTACTTATTCGACAATTAATAATGTAATTGATAATCAAAATCAATATGGATCTGTATTTAAGCCGTCATGCAAGACCTGCAGAAATAAAAGAATAAATTTAGAAGAAATCAATATTTTGGTGAAGCTCCAGGTACCCCAAGTAACATTTTACCGTCATTAATGTACATATACCTTACAGAAATTTCCGTAACGGTAAAGCATTGATTTGCCCCTTTTGCAGTTACTGTATTGATGTATCATTTATGCACATACATACGTATAAGGTACAGGTATTTTCGCAACGGTACGGCATTGATTTGCCCCTTTTGCAGTTACTGTATTGATGTATCATTTATGTACATATACTGACGTGTTCTTTTTAGTCCACGGACCAACTATTTATTTTTTTGAATTTCGTGAATTCAAAATTTTTCTTTAACTTTATTTTTCTTTTCCAAAACACTTTTTTTTCTTTACCCACTTTAAATGAAACGCACTCCTTCAAATTTAAACTAAAATTTCGCTTTTATTTAATTAATAAATCAACTCTACAAAATTTTACAAAGGACTCGCTCAATTGCGTCCTATCCAGTCGACTGCTCGGCGTAGACTGCCCCCTCCTTCTTCCAATTCACGCAAAAGTTCCTTGTTCGCGCACACGGATATTTCTTTACCAATTCCAATTCCCCCTTCTTTTAATTATTTTTGGTTTACAATAATTCATTTACAAATTTTTGTTACATTTTGTCAAATTTACATGTTAATTTATTAATTTAAAATTTTGGATATTTACGAATTCTGGCTAGGCATTGAAATACAGTTCAACGCCCTCTAGATTTTTAAGTAACATTGCTAATTTTTTTGTAATTTTGCTGGAAATCTTTCTAATTGGATTTCAATGACTTGCATGTTAAGAATTGGAGAATTTTGGATTTTAATATCAAATTTACATTTTTGAACTTAACTAAATATTATTAACAAAAGTATTATTTATTTATTTTAACAATCACCTATCAATTATTTACAAATTTTTAACTCAACTAAAGGTTTTTATTTATGAATAAAAATATCAAATAATAATATCGAAAATTAAATTAACTTCTCTAAAAATTTTTATGCACACTGCATTTTAATCTGAGTTTTCAAATTTGTGACCATTTCAAGCGTATTATCTTTTCTTTGACCTTTATTTAAAATTAGGATTAATATTTTTGCTGGATAAATTTTTGTTGGAATATTTTTCTTTCTCATCGGGCTTCTATGTTTTTCTTCTTCCGTTTATGAACGTCTTTTCCGTAAATATTTCATCGTATCATTAATTTTTGACTAATTCTTTGACAATAATTTCAATTTTTCTTCATTTATAACTTTAAATTTCCCCCCCAATTTTCTTCATTAATTTTTTATTAATGGCATTCTTCATCAATTCTCCATTGATCTCATCTATTCAACTTCATTATTTATCAGTATTAATTCCCCATTTATTTTAATTCATTCATTATTAATTCTTTAAATATCAAATATCTTCACTGTCGTAATTAGTCGTCAATTATTTTACAATTTTATAATCCTTTTCTGTCCATTTATTCGCTTTCAAATTTTTCACTTTTACCCAATCAGATTGTAGCTTCTTCCAACTTTTCTTTATCCAATTTTTTACGTTTTAGAAACATCAATTAAGCCATGTTTTAATTTTTTATGTATTTGGAACACCTATCAATTCATGTTTTATTTTAAACGCCCTCTATTTCGTCAATTTTTCAAATTTTTCACACGCCCATTAGTTTTTTGTCAACCAAACTTTTTTAATTATTATTTTTTCAGATTAAATTTTTAAGTGTCCATAATTTCTCATTATCCATGTGCTATCGCTGATTTATCAAATTTACAATTCGTCGTTATCTAATTTTTTATCATCAACCAATCCTCTTGTTCTAAACATGTTTGAAACGTACATGCTTGAATAAATTCATGCTGATAATCCAATTTTTATTTATTTGAATTTCACTGTCAAAGTTTAATTTCCAATCAGTAGCTTGTATTTTTATTTGTTTGGGCGTTTTCAATTTTTTATTCTTGTACAGCCCTCTACTTTTTAATTTTTTATATCTTGGTATTTTTTTAAATATCACTTTTTTAAATAGTCTATTTTCTTTCTTAAAATTTTTTAACTTAATGATTTTTATGCGTAGTTTTATCCACAGTAATTGTTTTTGATTTATCTTTTTAAACCGTACACTTTTGATTAATATTTTTACCCTTAGTCGTTTTTTTAATTTAAAGTTTTTCAATATTATTTTCTTAACTAGAAGTTTTTGTAATATTAAATTATTTTGTCCATTGAAATGTGATTGCGTAGTTTTAATTTGCACTTTGTTATCTTTTAATGTTTTGTTAGCGTTAATTGTTTTTATTTTAATTTTGTTTACACCCCTATTCAAATTTTTATGTTTCTTTTTGTTTCTGTTATTATTGTAGAATTTTCGTAATCTTGAATATCTTAAAATTTTTCTGTTCTTCTTTGTTCTTATGCCTCTAGTTTTATGTTTTCGTTTTGCATATAATTTTCTAATCTTCAAATATAATCGTTTGAAACTTTTTCTTGCTTCCACCATGTTAAATTTTAGATGTTCTCTTATTTCCATTGGCTTCACGTTTTCAAAATTTTCGTCAATTAATTCCTGTTCAAATTTTTCATCGTATGCTTGTATGTTTTCTTTTATTAATCCGATTTCTACCCCCATTGTTGAATTGATTTTCGTTATTCTCTGGTTATTATTGGTTACTTTTTCATCTAGCTTTTTAATATTAGTATTATTTTCTTGTATTGATTCTTCAAAATTTATTTTTGTAACCGCGTCTTCTTGTAGTATTTTTATTTCATTTTTTATCATTGGGAAATTGTTATCAAATTTTTCTATTTTTTGATCTATTTTCTCTTCTAGTCTTTTGGTAGCGTCTTTTATATCTCCCCTCATTATTTGGAACATCCTTTCCACCTTTTCCCACGTTAAACCTTGATCCTCTTCGTAATTCATTTTGTTTTGAGAATTAATAATCAATTTATTACAACTTAAATTTAATATGGTCATTTATTCTGCGCTTGCATGCCGCATCTGCGTTCCAATTTTCGAACGTTGAACAGTTGTGCTCAAATATTTTGTTCGCCAAATGTGACATGTGTCTATTATCATACCAGATCTTAATTTTATTTCACCAAATGTTATTTTTAATTTCCATGCACGTTTTATCCACTTTAATATTGTAATTAATCTCTTACCTCAGGGTAATTAATCTCCGGTCGTGGTGTCTCGAGCCTCCACTTTGGTTTTCCAATTTTTTTTTGTTGTTTTACTCAGTCGGTAGAGCATGGGTTACTTAAATCTCAGGGTAGCTTCGTGTTCGTTGGTTTCGAGCTCCACTTGCGGCGACAAAATTATTGTTGACGTGTTCTTTTTAGTCCACGGACCAACTATTTATTTTTTTGAATTTCGTGAATTCAAAATTTTTCTTTAACTTTATTTTTATTTTCCAAAACACTTTTTTTTCTTTACCCACTTTAAATGAAACGCACTCCTTCAAATTTAAACTAAAATTTCGCTTTTATTTAATTAATAAATCAACTACAAAATTTTACAAAGGACTCGCTCAATTGCGTCCTATCCAGTCGACTGCTCGGCGTAGACTGCCCCCTCCTTCTTCCAATTCACGCAAAAGTTCCTTGTTCGCGCACACGGATATTTCTTTACCAATTCCAATTCCCCCTTCTTTTAATTATTTTTGGTTTACAATAATTTATTTACAAATTTTTGTTACATTTTGTCAAATTTACATGTTAATTTTTTAATTTAAAATTTTGGATATTTACGAATTCTGGCTAGGCATTGAAATACAGTTCAATACATTACAGGTATTTTCGCAACGGTTCAGCATTGATTTGCCCCTTTTGCAGTTACTGTATTAGTGCATCGTTTTTATACCGATTATGGGTTGATTTTTTATGAACGAGATATTTATTTAATTGAAAAAATAATTTTTATAAAAGATAAAATTTTTGATTTTTAAATATTTCTGTAATTATTTACATTTATTCAAATTCTAGATATGTTTTACATGCTGCTAAATTGTTTCCCTGTATGTATTTTTGTTTGTCTGCGCCAGAATCTGAAAATTGACATAAATGTGATAATTTTTACTTACTTTTTTTCCGAGGCCAGGTTTTGAACCTATGCTATACTGTACCAATACGTCTGAAAACCAACTGCTTAGCCAACTCGCCTACCTGGGTATACGGTGTAAACTATGATATTTGTTATTTGATGGTCAATTTTATTTTCAATTCATAGATTAAAAATATTACCTAAATCGAATTAAAATAAATCAAATATTTTGCTTTGGTACTTTAAAATTTATTACATTATGAATTATTTTAAATAAAAGTTGTTATTTTGCACGTGTTTTGAAGAAAAATGCTACGACGTCACTTTAATTCGAATCAACAGCGGTGGTGGAATTAAATTTATTTAATTTAAATGTATTAAATTTAAATTTCCTGACTTTTAATTTTAAGAATTTTTATTTCAAATTTGAAGATTTTCGAAGATTTTTGATTGTTATTATTTGCGCCGTAGTTTTTTTTTAAATTCGTATTGAAATAACGAAGTTAGAAACTTTTTCAATATTTAGAAAATCAAAAATTTGATACAGTTGAAATAAAGATTTATGATTACTAGAAAGACATAAAGACCGATTCCTCAACTATAATATTATTCCTCTCTCATTATAAGACAAAAAAATATTCGAGAATGTAAGAAGTCTCGATGGCGTAATGGTAAATAGGCACGATAGTACCTTTGGCAATCCGTTGTACAGTGGTTCAACTCCCAAGCCGGCAAAGTTATTTTAAAAATAAATTTCCTAATTAATTAATTTTTTAATATTGTTATTAATAAATATTATAAACACAGTTATTTATCGGTCTTAAAACTTTAAAAGGGCCTTTAGAAAATTAGCTATTAGAAAACATAAAATATTTAAAATACACGTTTTACATTAGCTAGTTAACTAAAGGGCTTTTTATATATACCAGGCGTAAGAGGTTTAAAATTTCCGCCCCCAATTTAGAAATTTGACCGCCTTTCTTACTCCAATAATATCTCATATAATAATTATTGTAATATAAAATGCTTATAATAATTTGTAACCAATCAGAAACAAGAGTTTTTCTAACGGCGAAATTTTTTTTCGTTCTGATTGGTCTCGGAGATTCTAACTGTTTTAAAAATGGAATTAAAACTCATTGATATTTAAATTATTTATTTTTATAATACATATTTTTATTTCATTTTGGAATCATAACCTTGTTTTTTAGCACGGAAATGCGGGCATAATATGGCCTTTATAGCCCGCGAGCCTATAAAGTTGCTAAGCAATGACAACAATATTAATACTTATCAAAACAAAAGAGTTAGTCCAGACTCTGTTTTTTTTGCGCGATCGATCTGAAATTTTGCATAATATGCCTTCCTACCGACAATTCACGGGGGAGTGCTTTGCAAGGGGGGGGAGATTTTTTTGCACCGTTTTTCGATATTTAGTGCCGTTTTCGAGTTATGGCTAAATAAAAAAAATTAATTCTCGCCCCTCCAAGTTTCTCGCCAAAGTTACGCCTAATAGAACAATTAGAGCATTATAGCAACATCAACAATCTACATAGGAACCATGGCACACACAAAATGACATGATATTTTTTCCCAAAATACTTAATTCTTCAATTTTGACAATTCAAGTACCAAGTACAAAAAAAAATAAAACGTTGTATGTACCACGGGCACAATTAGATTACAGCCCTCAGGCAATTTAAAGCCCTCCACTGACGCGTCGGGCTTTAAATTACCCTCGGTGCTATAATCTATTGATTGTGCCCTTGATACATAAATAACTATAATGTTACATATTTTTTACATTTCAATATTAATAAAAATTATAAAAAGCGCGTCTCGAAATTTAATTTAATAAAAAGGGACTTTGGAGAATAAGATGGATTTTTATTTATAAAATTATTATATATATTTCATAATATTTTATTATGTACTTATTAAAGCAGTCATGGACAAATATTATGTTAAACAATACCAAAACCGTGAAATAAATATCACAAAGTTTAACTAATAAATCATCTTTACATATTATATACCGGAATTGTAAGCGACTAAAACTTTACTATTAAACTGCACTTTCAGGTATCAAAGCGGTGATGAAAATATCGTACCGTCCATCTTATAAAATACCTGTATATGTTAGACATTGCTTTTATAGTAACAAAACGAAACGATTAAAACATTACCGGTACCGTATGTTCAACTATATTTTAGTTAATAAAATTTCAGTGCCGATCCGATACAGCAATTTCCTTCAGAATAACGGTGCGAAAATATGTACATTCAAACTATACCTAAACAATACAGTGTAAATATGAACTAAAATTTATGTGCCGCTTAGGTACCATTTTGGTACTTAATTTTCAGGTAATAATTGTAATATAAAATGCGTATAATAATTTGTAACCAATGAGAAACAAGAGTTTTGCTAACGGTGAAATTTTTCTTCGTTCTGATTGGTTAAAACTGTTTTAAAACGTAATTAAAATTCATTGATCTTTAAATTATTTATTTTTATAATAAATATTTTAATGTTACGTATTTTTCACATTTTAATATTAATAAAAATTATTATATTATATAATATATTTCATAATATTTTATTATGTACTTATTAAACCTGTCATGGACAAATATTATTATGTTAAACAATATCAAAACCGTGAGGTAAAAATCATAAAATTTAACCAATAAAGCATCTTTACATTTTATATACCGGAATTGTAGCAACTAAAACATTACTATATTTAAACTGCACTTTAAGGTGTCAAACCGGTGATGGAAATATCGTACAATCCATCTTATAAAATACCTGTACATGTTAGATATCGCTTTTATAGTAACAAAACGAAACGATCAAAACATTACCTAAACGGTACCGTATGTTCAAATATATTTTAGCTAATAAAATTTCAATGCCGATCCGATACAACAATTGCCTTCAGAATAACGGTGCGAAAATATGTACATTGAAACTATACCTAAACAGTACAGTGTAAATATGAACTAAAATTTATGTGCCGCTTAGGTACCATTTTGGTACTTAATTTTCAGGTATGAAAATATATGTACATATTCGTTATACTTCAGTGGTATACCGGTATAAAACCGACGTTGATGTTACTTGGGACCGATATCGAAACAAATGTAATTGCTGCCGTAGTGAATAATCCTTGTATCAGTACAAGAACAATTGGTGCGGAGTTAAATATTCATCACACTACGGCGTTCAAAATTATAAAAAAACATAAATTTATATCTTATAAGTTCCAAAACCATCAAGAAATTTTTGAAGAGGATATGTACAAAAGAATGATTTTCTGTGAAAGCATTATCGAAAAGGCCAATTTGGATAGAAATTTTATTAAAAATATTTGTTTTACCGATGAGACAACGTTTAGTATTAACGGGGAACCAAATGTTCAAAATTATCGGTTTTGGTCCACCGAAAATCCTCATTTAATGATCAACAATCGTTCACAGTATCGCCAAACTGTAAATGTTTGGGCAGCGATATTAGGAGCAAACATCATCGGATCATTTTTTATTGATGGAAATTTGAATGAACTAAAATATCTAGAAATGTTACAAAACGAAATTGGACCGGCAATTGATATTGTGGCAGGAGAAAATAACGTAATCTACTATCAACAAGACGGATGTCCGGCACATTATACTAGAGATGTAACCAATTATTTAAATAAATGTTATCCCAATTGTTGGATAGGACGCAATGGACCAATAAACTGGCCAGCTCGGTCACCAGACTTGGCTCCAAATGACTTTTTTTTGTGGGGTCATTTAAAATCTAAAATTTATGGTGAACGATACCAAAGTATTGATTCATTAAAAAATAAAATTGTGGAGGAGTGTGGCAATATTACCGAAAGACAACTTGCGAATGTACGATGTAACTTTTATGATAGACTTGGTTTTTGTTTAGCTGAATATGGAAACCTGTTTGAACATTTGCTGTAAATTTAATTATTTCTTAATGTTTGTAATTGTTTATTATTAATAATTTATGTAATAAATAAATTAAATTGAATTTATTTCATGGCTAGTCTGATAAATGAAAATTTGAACAATTTCAAAAGCATTTTTTGCCACTTTAAGTAAAAGCTAGATGAAAATAATTCTTTTATCATTTGTAATTTATTTTTCTGCATGATTTTTGTGTCTTTCATTTTTTTTCTAAAATAATTAGGGAAGCAGGAATGTGCATAAATAAGTTTTTACATGTAAATATCCTATGAACGGCTAACTCATTCAACACCCTGTATATCACTATTTTAAAAGTAACAAAAATTTTTTTTACAACCCCACAGCACGGAAATGGTCACGTATAAGCCTGAATTTGTTGAAGGTTTTTGATCATATTATGATCAACATGTGGAAACTGCAATTGTTAATTATTCGCGTTTACTTAAAGGATGTCGATTAAAGCTCCCTTGAAATTAAATTACTTCGAAAATAAATAAGTAAATAAAAATACAGTAAATTAATATTTTACCTATTTTAGTTTTGTGCACTCCGGTTGAAAAAAGTCTGAAGCCGCCAGCGCCTTTCCTAAACAACATTCTAAAACGCCCAAGGCCTTAAACGACGGCTTCATTGATTTCTGTTTTTCTAAGTTTTTCACCCAAAACTTTTAGGTTTGACTCAGAATAAAGTCAGAAAACTCGATTATATTATGTGATTGTATTAAAATAAACGTTTTTCAGTTTTTTCTAATACTTACTTCATAAACTTTCTTCAATATCTTTTGGAAGAGTTATCGAAACAGAAATCAACAAAACCGAACTTTAAGGTCTAGGAAGTTTTAATTTCATTTTGAAACAATTTTTAAATTTTCAATTTTAGTTCTATGTCAAAATTTAAAAATTTTGCCAGAAGACTTAACCAGACAAATTAACGAAGCCTACGTTTGCGGTGTTTGGGGGGTTTAGTATATTATTATTCAGCAATGCCGTAGGGCAGTTGAGTAAATTTTCAGATTTACAATGCTTTTTTCAGGGCGTAAAAAGTCCCGGGCTAAGTTTTCATTAATTTGTTCTTGCTACTATGAGTTTTATGTGTATAAATAATGTATTGTGAACTTGCTTCTAAAGCTGATAGTACTCTTGATTAAGTAGGCATATTATGATATTCATATTGATTTTGCAATAATAATGTGCATTAATAATAAATTATTGTTCAATTATGAATATATTATTTGGGGTGACATCTTAATAATTACTTGTGTTTAGTTAATTATGGCAATTATTATTGAAATTATAATCAAAAGAAATTTGAAAAAATTATCTAAAATCCACGTAAATGGCGCTCTAGTCCGGGATGGATTATAATAAATCACTTACTACCGTGGTTCAAAATTCACCTTAAACTGTAGATCCCCTATATTCAACATATACGTATTATACAGTGCAACACCCAACAGCCACAATCAGGGAAAACTGGAAATTCTGTGTAAATGGTTTAAAACCGGAAATTATATGAATAAACTGAAATTGAGTTATTTGCAATAATGTAAAAAGTGGGAAAAGAGGTCGAGAATATTTGAGGATACTTTCACTCATTTGGGGACCACTTTTGTGTTAGATGAATAAGAAAAACAGTCTAAATGAAAATCTGAAAACTACGTTACTTTTTATTGATTTTAATGTTGCTAGCAGTTTGTTTAATGTAACTTCAAATATATACGGGTTTATTCCTAATGGGTATTTACAATATTTACTAATTCTTTTGATTGAAGATATAGTCCTTAATTTCGGGTTTATAACCCACCCTGCATACCAATATGCTTTTTAATAGCGGGTTTCACAATATAATTATCTTTTTTTAATTTTGTCCGTGTCCTTGTCACTATGTATTAGTGTAGTTTTGGGTTCTAAAAAAGGGTATAAGAGGTCCTGGGACGATCGTTTGTACAGTCGATTCAAGTTAAACGGTGGATCGCTTCCGAAGAAGTCCTCCACCACTTTTCTTTCGTCATTATACAAACTACACTCCATGATCCTATAAATAGGGTCCTCTAAAATTTTGCACTTAGGACATAGTCCATCCGATGACTTCCCCAGTCTTCTGAGGTGTCTGCCAAACTCGCCATGCCCTGTGACCAGTTGGGTCATTTTGAATGAATGTGTTCTTCATTCATTTTTGAATGCCATTTTTCGATCATTAGCGCGTCCGTCTCTCTTTTGATCTAGGTGATTTAGGTCTGTGACAATATATCGGCTCACCACTTCGCATTTGTTTATTATATAGTTTAATATGTGGCTTATTTGATGTCTTACTTTTGTCTTTTCGTAATTAATTAGTAGCCCATATTGCCGACTCTCGTATTCTAATTTCTCTATAGATTTTGAAAAAATGTATTTTGATTAAAGAAAATTTTTTTTTAAATATATATTATAGATAATTTTATGGTCTTCAACTTTGTTTAATGATAATTTTTCGTAAAAGTGCAAATACGTGAGCTATAAGCAAAAAACCGCACTTCGGGGGCTAAAATTCTCATTTGAGGGAAACGCCGGCTTGGGATTTTTAGGAAACATTTTGGGGATTTATTAGCACACTTCAATATACAACTTTCTATTCAATATTCAACCTTTGCCACAATTTCAATTAATTTATTATTAAAAGCATTTCCCGTGACTGAAAACATTTCTCTCTCTCTGCAAGGAATCAATATTGTGCCATTTTAAGGTTGGGTCGTGTTTTCGGTCAATTATTTAAGTATTAGTGTGCCAGGGGAAAACTTTAAGAAAATCTATATTATAGAGAATTTTATAGTTTTCAATTATGGTCTGATCATAATTTTTCATACTAACATAAATAAGCGAGTTATCGGCAAAAAATCGCATTGGGGAAGCTAAAACCCCTGATTGTAGCAGACGCCGGCGTGGGATTTTAGGAGACTCTTGGGAAGTTCATTAGAACACTCCAATGTACATTTCTGCCAAAATTCAGCTTGCCCGGATTTTTTGATAGCTCGAGCCAATTTTTCGACTTCGTTGCCTGGAATATGAGATCAAATTTAATTAATTCAAAATTATACTGGATTATTGGAAAAAAAAACTGTTAATATACAAAACCGTTCTAAAAGCCATATGAATCTACGGAATCCAATAATGGTATTCAGCTTCAATTTCCAATTTAGAAATACAAGAGAGATCCCAGTAAAAAAAAATTTTTTTAAGTAAGTAACCCTGAGGTCCCACCCAAATCAATTAGTGAAGGTAATTAATACTACATCTAGGGCCAATTATAGACTGAAACGCCATAATATATCAATGACTGGTTAAAAAAACTTTGATTAAGTGTTAAAATGTTTTTTATTTAGTTTTTATTTTTCTTTTCGGTTTTTAAATTGGGTCAAATCAAAAGTTGTTATTGTTGCGGCTAATTAATTGAGTATGTCACTGGCCAGCTTCCTGCTTGTTATCTTTTACATAATTTCATTCAAAATATTAAATGCCCTTGCACAGATTGTAATAATATATTTTGTGAAACAAAAATGAAACATCCTGATTCATAGTCGCTGCTTAGGGATCAAGTAATATACAAAATTTTCATCTTAGATTTAAACAAAACAAATTCAACAAAGACTACCAACCAGTAGTTGTTGAACAAATTATTTTGTTTATCGAGTAATTCTTAAGAGGCGGATTTATACTGCATAAAGCCGCATATTCGGCAGGAACATTCGGAAGTTCAGAAACTTCAATTATTTTCTTCAATATAAACTTCATCATTTCAATTAACACGATATTCACCGACAAAAATCAATTTCCCAAGTAGCAAGTCTTTCTTGTCCAAGTAAAGTTGCAAGTTGGTATAAGTAATACTTTGTTTATGAATACGGGCGTTAATTAGTTCTACGTTCTATAATAATTATAATTATTGGTTGATAAGATTTTTGGTAGCACACAATCTTTCAATGTTGTATTTACAATTTTTATAACAATAGCCAGAATATAAAATCGTACGTGGTAAGCCAATATTTTAGCGGATAACAATATAATTTTATATTCCAGATCGATATTGACTTTAAATTTTATACGAACAATCCTCATATTTTGTTGAAACGTGCAAAGTCCATAATGATGTTATTTTCACCTATTATTCAATTCAACCTGTAATGTTATATTATAATACGTTTGTCTCTGTATTATTAAAGTCATCATCGCCTATAATCTCGTATGTTAATTGCCTATTTTCAATTATTAATAACAATTCGTATATTTGTTTCGTAAGTTTCAATTCTCGTTTACCTAGTAGAAGGTATTTCGTTATGAACTTAAAAAAATATATTCTCCTTCAAAGTACTACCATGTTGTATCATCCGAACTGTTATAGAATTTACTACTATGGACAGTAATACTTGTTAACTGAATAAATTACTCTATAATTATTGTAATTTTAAAACAAAATTATTAAAATTAACATAAGTGCTTATTGTTGTGGTCAAAATCATAGTTTTAAATTGTTACAAAATAATTTTGACTTAAAAATGTAAATTTTTCCGCATTTGCCTTACGTAAGTCATTCTTTTAGTGCGGTGGAACTTGTGCCGGAAGAAGTCGTATACTGCTTCTGTTTGGTGTAACATCTCAAATCAAATGGTCGATATTAATCACGTGAATGTATTATAGATTTACTACAATAGACAAACTGCATGCCCTCAACCGCAAGGAATTCTGTATGGAATTCGTATATCCCAAACATTTTCCACTCGGCAAACAGAACTATGAAAACTCACCAAAAAATATCCAAATTTAGAGTTTTAACTAAAAAAAACTAGGGTATTAAAATTTAGCTATCTTTTGTTAGTAATTAGTATAAAACTTATATAGGTTTTTTTTATTTATAACTCTAACTTTGGATATTTTTTAGTTCGTTTTTATAGTTCTGTTTGCTCATCAGTAGAAAATGTTTTGGAGGTACGAATTCCATACAGAATTCCTTGTGGTTGAGGGCATAGTTTATCTATTCTGGCAAATCTATACATTCACGTGATTAATATCAACCATTTGGTATTTTAATTTCTGTAAATCACTTTATATTTCTACGAAATTCTGAAAAACTCAAAAAACATATAATTATTATTCACTGGTATAACATTAATTTATTATAAAATATAAATTTGTTATAAGGGCTTTTCAACGGGGACTTTTATTTAATTTGAAATAAAACACACATTTTGGATGAAGTTATGTACTTATTTATTGATATACATATAATATAGAACGTCTACAATAATTTATGAATGGAAAATAATATCGGACAAATCGCACTATGAGAGCAACACTATAGTAAGTGCAAAATAATTTTTTTTGGAGATATTCTAGTAGTGTTACACTTAAAAAGTATTGTTTTTAATAATGGAAGACCATTTTATCTGTATTCAAATTTTTTTAGTTACTTACAACAGTTTAAGTAGAAGCAAAAGACGTTGCGAGCATAGAAATATTGAACTTTAAAATGCGTTTATCTCGCAAGTAACTTTGTTGCACTTACTATAGTGTTGCTCTCATAGTGCGAAATTTTCATCAAGACCGCGTCGTTTTGTCAAAATTTTCGATTACATTTTTGCATAATTGCGGCTCTATCTCACCAAGTACTACACGTCGGATCTTGATGGTTTTCAAAGCTTCTATGAATTGTGGATTATTTGCATAGACTTGATCTTTCACATAGCCCACAAGAAATAGTCTACCGGCGTTAAAGCACACTATTTAGGCGACCAATTGACAATAATTACAATCCTCCTAAAATATTTTATCGAATTTGTTCCAAACTTTACGAGCTCACTATATAAAAATAGTATATTGTTTAATTACGAGCAGAAGTGTCACTTTTTGTGACGAAGCTGTAGGGTTTTGCAAGTGAAAACATCCAACTACAGGCGAACTATAGGTTATAAGTAGCTTATATTTTAGTATAATTTATTGTTTGCAGAAAAACTGTTTTCAACCTAAATCTTTCCGCATTCTCGTTCAGTAAGTTAAGAAATGTATAATATGGTCTGCCTTTGATGGGTCAGTTGTCACTGCCCTCGACCAACCCGGATTGGGCAGGATATGCAAAACTTCTTCTCAATGATGGAGACCTAAATACATACCTAACGATTTTAAATAATAATAAAATTGCATATTATGTCAAAACTGTTATCATAGTCAGAAGTTTTTTTGTATTTCGCTAATAGAGCACAATAGAGGTACGTTATCGGAAATGTACTCTAGTTCCGTGTTTGATAATTCCGGAAGCGAAGCAAACAAGAAAATTTACTTCTGATACTACGTCTTTTGCTGTATTAGATACAATAATACAAAATGTCTTTCAAACTAATCAAATCGGTAGGTTTCTTTTTTCAGCATCTTGCTTTCCAATTTAAAAGTTCAACGGCTTCTATACGCTCTTCGACTAAATATTACGGCATAATTTAGTTACTTAAAAACAAACTACAAGGCATAAATTTAAATATGCTTTGAATATATTTCGGGCCCACCTTTTACTTTTACTACTGCAAGATCGTCGTTCGAGTGAAAATAAAGTATGAATTTATTTGTCCAATTTATGTGATACCAAAAAGGATAACCGAAAAATTACAAAATTATGAACAAATGTTCCCTAAAAGCTCGCTACTTATCGTTCCTCCAATCGATTACATGCTGACAATCTCTACAATCAAGCAAATAATCGGCCACGACCTGTTCACATAAATTGTGCTTCCTTGGTACTTATTAGAAACAACATGTAAACAATATCTTAATAACCAAGTAGGATAAGGTGGAATAAACACCCTACGTAAATTTACAAATCGAAGCTTAGTTCTGCCAGTGACAGCACAAGCGCAAAAAGGCAATATTCGTGCGCAAGACGGCGTCTAAACGCCCGCGACGCCAGTCAACCTGCAAGAAGCAATCCGTGACGTTCTCGTACATAGCAATTATGATCAAAGTGATACCGCTACTTACTCTTGTTCTAGAAAAAAATTTTAAATCAAAATAAATTCTACTGTTGTGTTCGTGTTAAATGGTATTTTAAAAAAAATTAGTGTTTATGTTTTTGTGTAAATCAGTGATACATGGTACAATTATTTAAATTAAAAATTACTTAGGCACTAATTGAAATAAATTTGGTGCCAAAAATTAAAATTGTAAGGTTATAAATGGAGTTTATGGAGTTTGGAATAGTAAAATTTATTAATTTTAGAATAAAATGTTTAAAAATTTGAATTTAGGAAGTTTTAAAATGTAATGGTTATTCCAAACTATGTAATTAATTTTTAAAGAAATTAAACATGGCTAGAAGGAAGGTGCTAAATACCTTAATGCTGATTACCATGTATACGTTATTTTTACTAAGGGTCGAATTGGTTAATGGGGATCCTTCTCCCGAGCAGCGGTTACCATTAACATCGCGAACTGTTAGGACTAAGTACGGTGATGTAAGTGGTGTCATAGTGACACTAGACTCGAGACATCTTGAACCAGTGGAAGTGTTTAGAGGAATTCCTTACGCGAGTCCTCCTTTAGGTAGTTTACGATTTATGCCACCTGTCACGGGTGCTCTTTGGTCTGGTGTCAAAATAGCGGACAAATTTAGTCCAGTGTGTCCACAAAGGTTACCTGACATTTATAACGAAACTGCAGCTTTACGAAGAATGCCCAAAGGAAGATTGGACTATTTGAAACGATTACTTCCATATCTACAAAATCAGAGCGAAGACTGTCTTTATCTTAATATTTACGCTCCTGCACAAGGTAAATACCAACCATTTAAAATATTTTGCTAAATTATTCGAACAAATTTTGTAACGCACATTTTATTGGTTACTTTGTAACGGTGCTTTTATTTAACGAAAACGGGTTAATTTTCAGACTGTTCGATATTTACTTTCTACCTTGAATTTTTCAGTAAATATTTTAATAGAATTTCTATTAACTATTTTAATTGCAGAGCACTTTGTCGGAGTAATATTATTGTTCTCTTAATCTGGAAAATTAACAATGTGAATCCACTTTAAGCAATAATTTAAATTAATGCCTAATGTAAACGTAATTGGATAATGTTCAACAATTACAATACTGACATTTATTGCTTTATTGCTTCAAGCTTTCAACGTTTTCGAAAAGCAATATAATTTTTTCACAGTAAACTGATAAAATGAAAATACTATTTTAACTTTTAAAATCAGGAAATAAAAGAGCAAATGAGGTGGTAGGTGTAAATTCGACTCTTGCCTTTTTAAATTGCAGAACTGTTTCTCTTTTTAAATTAACTCGCTAGAGACGCAATTTATGTACTTTTGATGTAAAGAGCTCTGGTATATTTTCTGGCCACATCGTTACTCAATCTATTCTTTTCAAATTGTGATTTCAAGTTTCATTTCATATATTATTATTATCAATATTTTATGTTACACCATCACAATCCATAAAATATACCGCAATGTAAACTTTTTTGAAATTTCTGAACAGAAACTTGGATTCAATATGGTTATGATTTGAATTTAACCCGACATGTTTCAAAATAATCCCCCCTTCTTCACAACCTTAATTTCTGCAAGGAAATATTTTACAAAATTTACCACCTAATTATTTGAAAATTTCAGGTTCAAATAAATTTAACTTTAAAGTAATGCTTTAGATTTTAAAGTTGAAATGCTTTAACCTAATGATCCAAGTCAAGTTAATTATTTTTGAACAAAAATATTACAGCTTTAAAGGTATTTCCAAGAATTTTAATTTATAATTTTGACTTCAAACTCATAAGTGTTGCTTTGTCTCAAGGTTTTATTGTTTTCATCTTTCGTCTTCATACAAAATTTCAATAGCAAATAAATTTGAAAGCAAATTCTCATGTTATGGGAATGGAAATAATACTGTGTTTCCAATTGTGAAATCGATAAATGCAAGAAAATTAGTTTATTTTCCTCAGAAAAATTCTAGCACACAGGTAGTTAATGCGCAGACTTCTTGATGGCTTTGAATCCTTCGAAAATAAATGGAAAATCAATGAACTTGTCAAATCGTCAACAGCTTTCTGAACACCACTAAAATAAAAGTATTAAATTGAATTGAACCCTTTGTTTCAGTATTATATTATTATTTTTAATTTTATACTTTCTTAACATTTTATTTTAAAAATATTAACTATTAACGTATCGGAGACTTCATAAAATAAAAGCTCCGAGTGTATTAATAACCCAACCACAACATCGTTTTTAAACCTGATATTATTATCTACATAGCAATGCAAATTACGTTTCCTTTTTATAAAACAGTTTTGCTTTATAAAAAGAGCATTCACCAATATTTCTTTCAAATGGCATGCGACAGAGAATTTTATTACCTTTTCAGCAATGTAAAATAAATGTAAAGTTATATAAAAAAGAGCAAAATGAAGAAAATTAAAACTGTGTTTATGAAATTTTATTTTGTTTTTCATAGCAATTATAATGAAAAATTCACGAAACACATTATTACTAAATGTTTAGTTTTCAAAATTTTGTTTATACAATAACTTATATTGTGGGGTTTTATATTATATTAAATATTTTTCAATTTTCTCTATGTTTACAAAAATTGTGTAAACAAAAACTTCCGTAATAAAAAAAATTTTAGTACCTATTGTTTTCATGGGATAGTTTTTTAAAGTTTTTTTCAGAAACTTTCGTAACTCCACCCTACTTTACTTAAAAATTTACAAAATAAATAAAATAAATTCTCGATTTATTAAGTGAAACAAAACCTAGCATGCGATTTGAAAGCAATATAAAAATACACGCAGAGAAATGTTTAATTGCTGATATTAGAATTATAATTACTATAACTAAAAAACAACATAAATATGTTTTATAATGCCTGTTAAACAGGTGTTAAAATAATTCATTACGTATAAAGAGATTAAATTCATGACACTTCCAAGTGACCACAATTTGTTGCACTTCTCGGAATGAAAATGCTACCCCTGAAAATTAGAAAATAAAAAACAATACAACTTCGACATACCTATCTTAACTCCCGATAATTCAATCTTGATAAATTTACTAAACTTTTTAATTTTAAGAATAAATGAAAAGTTATTTTTAACCTGCAATGCACAGTAATTAAATTATCTTATGTAGACCTAATGTATGCTCAGGGGTTTAATCTTTGTATATCTAAAAAGCAACATCACTCTCAGAAAACGATGACTGAAGGATCATTTGCACTCTCGCAAGTGCAAAACTTTCAAAATAAAAATGTTATTAAAAAAATTAATAAGATGAATTAAAAATGTAATAAATATATAGAATTTTTGCGTCATTTTTGATATTATCATTTGATCATATTAATTTGCTATGCTTCACATAGTGTCGACTCCAACTTTATAATTGTTCTTTGACGTCGAATAAATTAAAATTTCTTTCGTACCTAAAATTATTACCTCCTTTTGAGGTGAAAGTGGTCACAAATTAAGGTGATTCTTTTTCTTAGCTATTTTAATATGTACTAATACGACAGACCCATTTTAATTAAATGGGATTTTAAGACTTATGTTTGAAGATATTATTATATCGTTTTGCAGTGCTTGATTAGATACTAAATATTGAGTTCTTTTATATATTTGTTGCCTATATTAAATTTGTTTCTATTATATTCCATTCTACATGAAACTATAGTAAGAGAAATATTATCGAAATTTATGTCGTATGAATCTTTCATTTAAAAACATACTGGATAGTTATTATAACATAGGCTCATTTGTGAAAAGTCTGGGGTATATTATTTGAACTTATGTAACTGTAACTGTAAATTGAGATATAGCATATAATTTTTATTCACTTTAATACATTTCTTAATAATATTTTGCAAGAGTTTTTTTAGGATTTTAAAAAATTCGAACAAACGATTAATAGATAGTAATGATAGTGAAATACAGATCTTTGCCATGGTTGTATGGAAGTCTAGAATTCTGGAAAACTCGAGTGGTTTTAATGCCCATAAGCCACACCTACTTCATTTTTTTTAATTTAATATAATTGAATGAAGTAAGGTTTAACTAGACAATCTGCATTTAAGTTTATTATATTACGCTTTTGATTATGTATTAGGATCAGATAGACAAAGTATATGGGAATTTTGGAAACACTCGGTGGAGTTCAAAAGGTTACCAACAGATGGCGTTACTAAATTGAAAGGTGGAATAAATGACTTGAAACTCAATCACGGATCCCTTAGAGATCCGTGGGTCAAATTCAGAAAAATAATTACCTTTCCACCTAGTAAAGGTTGTTCTCCCATAAGCTTTTCCAGGCTGATACTATATTATAATCAAAGGTTATTCATAAGAAAAGGTAGAATTTCAATTTCTTTATCAAATCAGGGGGCACTAGGTTTTTTGAGACAATGGGCACATAGGCTTGACCCAACTTATTTTTAACCTGCTTCAACAATAAATCGCTAACGAATTTTTAATATTAGGTCTGTCGACAAGGCGTTCTAAAACGGCTATTGCGGAAATAAAAGGCGAAATCAATTATATTGTAATTATTTGAACTTATAAAAAGACATACTAATTTAGTAAGGTTTAGAGACTCCGGATTTATCGTCATATTGAAAAAAAACTGCGAAAACACAGATTGAAGGGTATAAGGTTGTAAATTTTCCTTTCATATTTTCGGTGTTATTGCGGGTTTTTCCATAGCCCTCAGATCCCTCATTCTCTAGAATTGTTGTACACAGGTAGGCACTTTGCATATTTACTTATTTACTGTATTGGTATCTATTAGGATTTTCTTCATTCTATTCATAAAGCGGGATGATGGAAGATAGGCGACTGTATTTAGAAAGCACGATGTGAAACCGAAAACATGTGTTTATTCTTCGTTGATTCTGTCGCAATCTTCTTTTTGCATTATTTTAAAAAAATTGTCTCGATACTGGGTGGCTGAATGTTGTAAATTTTTCTTTTATAATTTAGGTGTCTGGGAAGGGGTCTAGTTTTTTAAAAATACACGCTCATTTTGCACGGTCTAAAGACTCCGAATTTGGTCCCCATATTGAAGAACCCATCCTAAAGAAGACATTATTATGAATATTCCTGAATATCTCGGTTTTGATTCACTTTAGGGCAAAACATAAAAAGATTGAAACCAAAGAAAACTGAATTGGCTATGGAAAAGATTTTAGTTATTTGTTGTTAATTGATCGGATGCAGAGTTTGACATTCCTTATTTATTAATTTCATTATTCTACAGGAAAACTCTTGCCGACTGGCCTATAAATGGAATAAACAAATTATTTACAGCAAAAAATCTAAAATGTTATAGTTTTATCCATATTTACCGATAAAAATGTTTTTGCTTAAAACCTTTCCTTGGCGTCAAAAAACAGTCCTTAAGTTTTCAACATCAGATGTAGTTCTAGTATAATTTTATTTATTTGTTTAGTATAATTTTATTCCCTATACTTCAAGTTTTGTTGACTTTGCACGTCAGGTGCCCTGAAATTGAACTTTTGTAAGAATGCAAATAGGCAAATAGTTGTAGAGCAAGTTAAAGTAACGATAAGCTGTGATTGCTCACATCTAGGGCCATATTCTAGATAGAAGAGATATGTTGTTTTGTTTTATACAAGGATTTATAGATAAATGAGGATAGTTTCCCTCATCTGTGGGCAACTTTTGCGTCAGATGAGTAAAAAATCAGAGGGTACGTTGAAATTTGAAAACTACGTTTTCCTTGGCAAAATTCAAAAATATGGTCCCTTATTTCGGAAAATATAGGGACTACAAGATTATATTTTTTAGTTGCTACTTGGAACTGTACTTAATAGTAATTTCGCTAATTACCGTTTTTTGCCGCTAATTACTGTTTTAGGCATAATATGTAGGTTGTATAGTAATACATACATTACATCCTCAGGATATCCTTATATAATCCCAATTATCCTGGTTCAAAAAAATCATCCTTAGTATGTCCCTAGGGTATCCTAAAATGATCCGTCAGGTCAGGACAAGTCATTCTTGTCCTAAAAATAATTTATACACTTTTATGGAGTATTTCTAGTTTTTATTAACAGCTTTGCTAAATTCCAACAAAAAGTAATTTCCTTATATTAAATCGCTTAATTGGCTCAGAATATTCAAAAGATACTGAAACAGTTATCGTTATAATGTAGTCCTATAGTCCACTGCTTTTAGTCAAAAAATCAAGCAAACTACGGAATAATTCATACAAAACGTTTTAGTGTGTTTTTGGCTTTAATAGGGTGTTCTAAATAGTATCTCAAAAGTCCCCAAAGATTGAGTGTCCGCTAAAGTTTTCAGGGCCTGAAAACGGCTGAAATTTCAGTTCCAAAATTAATTTTTGTGAATATCTCAATTTCTATAGGATTTAGGTAAAAAATACATCAGATAAAAAAGTAAGCTGAAGAAATTTTCTAGAAATTACTAAGATAGACATTTTTTCATATAAGCAACCGTGTCCATGATACACGCGAGTGAAATGTCATCTAAAAGCAGGTAAGTATAGTAATATAATATAATTTTGAAGGCAAGGGAAGGGTTTTAGAAAAAAATGTTATTCTACATTTCGCTTTAGATTTGCTCACTTTATCGATTGAAAGAAAAAAAATTTGAAATTGGAAAATTTCTTCAAAAAATGTAACATATTTTTCGATTTGAGCTCTTTGAAAGGACCGTTATGTTGTGGATGGATTTTTAACAATCACGCTCGTCGATTGCCGACGAATACACGTTGAACATATTAAATTTTCCTTTCGTTGTGAACCTTTTTTCTCGCCAAAATATTACCATGAATAATAAAAATAATAAAACAATAAACATGCATGAATTTGTAATGTTTTGGCGAGAAAAAAGGTTCACAACGAAAGGAAAATTTAATATGTCCAACGTGTATTCGTCGGAAATCGACGAGCGTGATTGTTAAAAATCCATCCACAACATAACGGTCCTTTCGAAGAGCTCAAATCGAAAAATATGTTACATTTTTTGAAGAAATTTTCCAATTTCAAATTTTTTTTTCTTTCAATCGATAAAGTGAGCAAATATAAAACGAAATGTAGAATAACATTTTTTTCTAAAACCCTTCCCTTGCCTTCAAAATTATATTATATTACTATACTTACCCGCTTTCAGATGACATTTCACTCGCGTGTATCATGGATACGGTTGCTTATATGAAAAAATGTCTATCTTAGTAATTTCTCGAAAATTTCCTCAGCTTACTTTTTTATCTGATGTATTTTTTACCTAAATCCTATAGAAATTGAGATATTTACAAAAATTAATTTTGGAACTGAAATTTCAGCCGTTTTCAGGCCCTGAAAACTTTAGCGGACACCCAATCTTTGGGGACTTTTGAGAAACTATTTAGAACACCCTATTAAAGCCAAAAACACACTAAAACGTTTTGTATGAATTATTCCGTATCAAAATTCTAAATGCAGTGGACTACTAATACAACAGATTATTCTTTATCTAAAAGGTCCTCAGGATTTTCTGAAGATGCTGGCCGTTCATTCCATATGAAATCAACCGATTTCTTGCAATTATTTTCATGTCCTCTTCAATTTTGCTCAAATTTTGTATACTTCTAAGTTATTCCAAATAAACGGACCCGTATTTTTCTGCCCTAAAGTTGCCCGTATACATTGTATAGTCTTTCAAAATAAGTCAAGATGGCCTTTTCAGTGGGTTTTTGTATGTAAATAATTAAGGTCACAAAATTGGGGGCCTGATCAAATTTTGGTTTTGAGTGCCCCTACCTCAAAAACGAGATACTTAATTTAAAATTTCCAAAAAAATGTATTATCTTTATTATAAGCGTGCTCAAATTGGTTATGCAAGTAGCCAAAAGTATAATAAGGACAATTTCGTTCATAATATTTCAACCAATAGGATGTTACAATCTCATCAATTTGAACCAATCATAATCTACTTCCTTTGACAATACAGACCACGGTGGTGTATTGTCGCGGCAATGCGACCACCGTGGTCTGTATTGTCAAGTAACGATGGAAACTACGTAAACGCATACTATAAATTTTTTGTTGTCAGAAAAAATTGAAATTTTATTTACGAAATTGTCAAATGAATTCCACACGATACTATAAAATTGTCGGTTAATTTTTAAACCATGGAATCTTCGTGTTTGTCGCCATTTAAAATCACCATTCGTGCTAAAGCACTCATGGTGATTTTAAGGGCGACAAACACTCAGTTCCAGTTTCAAAAATTATTGTCGACAATTTGATAGTCTCTTGTGGTATTATATATGATAATATTATATTTTTTTGAAAATTTTAAATTACCTCGCTTTTGAGGTTAGGGCACTTAAAGCTAAAATTTGATCACGATCCCCCATTTTGTGACCTTAATTATTTACACACAAAATCTCACTGAAAATTGTGAATATAAAAGTGGTACTGTTCGGCCAGTAGAAATAATTTATCGCAGCTTTACAAGCCAAATTTGACTTATTTTGAAGGGCTGTACAATGTAAACGGGCAACTTTAGCGCCAAGAAAAATAAATACGGGTCCATTTATTTAACATAAACCTTAGAAGTATACCAAATTTGAACAAAATCGAAGAAGGACATAAAAATACGTTCGTTCATTTGATTTGCAATAACCCTGGCACAACTATCTTCAAGACATATCTACATTACACCTTAGGCTGCCTGCAGACTGATCAAGCAAAAACGTTGTGCGACAAAACGTTTTTGTTTGATCCAATCAAATTTGATTTTGTTTGATTTGAACTAATCAAATTTGATTTTGTTTGATTTGAACCAATCACAAAAAACGTTTTGTCGCACAACGTTTTTGCTTGATCAGTCTGTAGGAAGCCTTAGGCTGTCCCAATTGGCTAACCTCGGAACATCCTACGGTTATTAAATATAAGATCAGCCCAAGATATCCGATGTATCCTAAAAATGTATCCTCAGTAGATGTACTGAATCCAAAAATTAATCCAAAACTTTGTGCTTTATGGATTTCCATCGTGGAAATCTTAGAGCATTTTTAAGCAAAAACATCGTATTTCCAAGATATTGATGTTTGTTCAAAAGAGAACAAATGCCTTGTTTTAGTTACCAAAATGAGTTTAAAAGCTTTGGGCGGTGGGTTGGTTCCAACACATTTTCTAGAACCGAATTAAAACCTCAATCTTCCGCTACACATTACCAGAAAAACATCAAGAAGATTTGAAAATATTTAACAAATTTAATTTAAAAATAATGATAATTGATTCAAAATTCATACTAAAATTTATCTTTTATGATTGTCTTTAATATTTTGTACTAAGTTTAATAATGCCTATTTTAGTATCAAATCCTTTCAACATATAATTTTGACATATCCGTAGCCATGCCCTAGGGACATTTAAGAAAATATTATACATAGTTGAACTTTTATAGTAAAATCACGTTAGTTTGTTTGGATACGCCTCAAGTCTCGGGTTCTTTGAAGAGCTTTAGATGTTGCAGTTCCTCTGCATACATTGTTTTGATTTCTGAATATTTTGAATTAATCAATTTCTCTGTACTATGTATATGCTGAGGGCTATATAAAAGTTCCGATGTTTTGGTGTGCTTTTATTAAATAAAATATCTGATTCTATTGCACTTAAATTATATTGAATTTCAATATAATTTTTCTTTTATTTTTAACAATTTTATAATAATCCGCTTTACGAATTACATTATATTACACAATATAATTACTTTCCATTATACAATTAATACATAGGTAAATGATGGTTTAGTTAACAGTTGCATTATCGTGTAGGTCGTGACGGTTTACACAAATAATAGTTGTACATTCGGGTTTGAAAATTACAATAAAGTAACTTCCTAAGCGGTCGTCCTAGTTTAAAATAATATTCAAAAAATGTATTAGTTTAAATCTTTTTAAATTAAATCATCTAAAATTTATGATACTTAGCGGAGCGAGTGTCAATCTCCTTGCTAAAACCTGTAGTCGCTGAATCTAAGTAAATTTCAGTTTTCTTAATTACAAAGAAAGCCTTAAACTAATTTATTCTATTGTTTGCTATAGTATTAATCAATCAAGCCATTCTTACCATCAGTGCTTTTAGACATTTTCTCTTCTTTGTTGTACAAGCCAACGCAAAGCTCCTGGTCAATAACGCGACGGTAAGAAGATCTAATCTCGTTTTCCACTACATTATATAGAAGGTAGGAAAACAATTTTTAGTCCAATATCAGAACCGCGTCTGATCTGCTAAATTTAATTTTCTTATTTTATTTTGAGAAGAGCGTATTACTTAACTATAATAGCCATTTTTCATCATTTTACGTCAAAAATAATGAGAATTGCAATTTATTTTTTTATCGAATTTTTGTTATCTATAAAACAACAATAATTAGAAAACTTGCGAAAATTATAATATAAAAAGGGTAGTGATTTAGGGGTCGGCTGGTATATTTTACTGTAACGTATTTGTTCTTTTAGCAAGTTGACACTTACTTTTCTATAACCACAAATCGTGTCGGAATACATTAGAGTGTCAACAAAGGTATATTAATTTTGTTGCTTTAATATGTTTCCTTTTTAGTTTCGTGTTTTATGTGCATAAAATAACGAAAACTGGAAGGATAACAAATAAATGCCTGTAAACTACCTTTAAGTGATGACGTCCAAATCCAGTATAACTCTATTAAGTAAATGGATTGTCTGTCTATCTTAATTTAAACGGAAAATTGTGAAAGTTAAAAAAAAATAGTCAGGATAACCACTGAAATTAAGTACCAAGTTAGTATTTTTGCAAAAAAGAGGAAGAATATGCTTCTAGGTTTGCTTAAGCATCAGTTTAATTATATAATTGTTTCTGTTAATTAGTAATGTGGTAATTTCATGCTCATTACCATGTAATGCTTCAATTTTCTAAACATGGCTCTTGTTACCCACACGTGGAATACGTACATAGTTTTAGGTGTTCCATCAAGTTGGTAGGTTTCTTGTTTCACTGCATCTGATTGAAAACTATTGAAATTTTGTTTCATATAATTTGTATTTCATCTTCGTGCTCAAATGATAACTTTGAAATGTAATGCATTATATGCAAAAAGTTAATTTCAAATTTAGCATTTGAGTATAACAGTCGTTTTGGAAGTTCATAAAGTTCCTCGTTCAACTCGGAGTTCTACCAACACTTCAATTTCTTAATCGCGTACACAAAACTTGTTCAACGATTTAAGCGCTCATACATGAAGATTGTTAGTGTCGTAAATTTCAAATTACTTTATATTGATACATTTTGATTGGCTGAATTTAAACTTAATTCACAAGCAACGTGAGACAAGCTTATAGATCTAAATTAAGATATTTAATTAAGACGTTATTTTGATAACAAATAAGCATTTTGTTAACGTCTTCGAGTTTAGAAACTGTCTTAAAATCTAAAATGATTTTTACATTTACAAATTTTGTTGTGGTTTTATGATCATTTTGTTTTGCTAAGATATTGATAAACGTACGAGTATTCTATATCGGGTCTAAAAATTGTAATTGAAAAAATGACTATTAGTGAAACTCTGGCGCCTGCAAATTGCTCAAAGGAAAGCTAGAAAAGAGACTAATTAAAAGTCACCTGACCCTATAGTTTCGTGCTGAAAGATCCATCCGAGCTGAAGTCACTTAGGGAGACGTTGCAAATAAATAACGAGAAGTTAACAACCGTGGTCTATTATAAGTTGATAATATAAATTGGAAGGTTATAACATGGAAGACGTTTATAGTTTTGAACGCCAACATAATCAGAAAAGAAATTCTTGTTAAACATAAATTGTCGTGTTGTAGTCTGTAATTTCATCTTTCTAATTTAGCAAGTTCTGAAACCATACAACGTAAATAAAGAAAAACATTAACAAATTAAATTAGCATGCCATACATCGTTAGCTAAAACTATTTCGCTTTGCATGTTGGTATAATGCCTTAGTTTTTCATTTTACATGGTAATTGCTACTGTTTGCTTTTATGATTGTATTTGTGGTGGAATTACCAGGAATTATCCACCTGCAAAAATAATTTTCAGAAAATCCCAATATTAAAATTTCCGTTTAGGATATTTGCTGGTTTTTTAAATTAATACAAAAGTTCAATTACGTTCATCGGTTACATGCAATTCCTCGATATTGAAACACGAGAATGACATTGCCTGCATCTGACGAAGTGATATTGCAACTGATGTCATTATCCGAAACAGTTTCAATATATTTTAATTTAAATGGGCTATAAGTTTTATGAAATAATTGCTATAAATTTTATCAGCGAATAAGCTAATTATAAAATTTAGTTGATAAACCTATTACAAGCTATCTCGTTAACAGTTGCATGTAGAGATAATCCTAATTCCTAGTTAGCATAATGAATGTGTACTTATATCACGTGATGACGAGCTTGACTTGGTAGCAGCGGGATAATTTTCCGATTAAATTAAATTTGATTGAATCTAAATTTGGTTAGTGAAAAAATACGCCGCGAACGCGGCCTAGTCCGAAATTGAAACAAAAGGAGAAAGGAAAAATGTAATAGTAATTTGTTTTCTTAATTGATTTAGGAAGGTCATAACACAAGACGTCTTAATCTTAAATATTCTCAAACGTGCTTTAAAAACTATAAAGCGGAAACATAAGATGTGAAAGACGCAAGTTCCTTGAAATGAAAATAGCAACCACCACTACGTCGTGAATATCAAATAAGAACTAAATCTCGTGACTTTGCACGTACGAACGCAATCAAGACCGAAGTCACACTTCTGGGACACTTTTTATAGTTGGTTAGAAGGAAAAGTCGCATGTAATGTGAACCTTATTAGTTTTAGCGCGACGACAAAAATTGCAAAAAAATAAAGCACGAAAATGAAAGTTTTTACTAAGTTCATATTTCGCATAAATATATTGGGTTGCCTCTATGTAAATTTTCTTACAAACTTCCAAACAGTATTTAAATTATTCAGGAAAATATACTAAATTTAGAATAGCAAACTTTTGAATTATAATAATCAATTAGTCGCATGAGAATGTCAGTTTGAAGAAAATATATGCGAATACTTGCAGTGTATTTTATAAGTGAAAAAATGATATATTGAGTTATAATAATTAGAAATCTTATGTGGTTGACTGATGGTTTCCATTTATCATAGAGGAACTTCATGTTTTCTTGAGAATCAATCAAATTACAATACGTAAAACAAACAAAATAAAAAGTATAGCCAATAAATTGAAGTACGATAAGTGCTTCTCAATACTGCTGTGTCTATTAAGTAAACAGAAATTTTTTTCAAGTGGTAAGAATTGTTCAGGGTTTTCTTATTATCGACCAGGTTTGTTTTATATTGGAAAATGTTTTTACCTTATTTTAAAAATTTCCGGATAAAAACAAAATTTTTTGTTTGGACATCATGTAGTAACTTCAAAATTAGGTTAGAAAACTTTAAAGTCGGCTTCGATTCCAGTTTCAATTATGAAACATAAATTTCAAAACTTTTCTGAGGAAATAACCAATGCATTTTATAATATTGCAGACTTTCCTTGCATGATTTTTGTAAATGATTTATGTTTCAGTAATCAATTTTCGGCGATCTGTTTGCATAATATGGCTCCCTGAGGACAGATCGTTTTTATACCAAATTTTAAGGTAATTAATTATTCGGTGATTTATTAATAAACTAGTAGGTCTATGGTCTAATAATGAAAATCGATATTTAAATATTTTACAATGTGTCTGACGTATCTTTAAATAACAACACTCTGGCGTCTGGAATCAAAACTGCAGAACCAGCAATAAAAACGAACTTTTAAAATTCAAGAATGGTATACATTTAATTAAAACTGGAAATGGTTATTTCTAATTCGTTTTATTCAAAACTTTTTTAATATTGAAAGTATCATCGTCAATAATTTGGAACAAAGTTTTCATTATTTACATTATTAAGTAGATATAGTTTAATTTGTTGTGTAAATTTTATGCAACTCTTAAAAATTGTTAAAACAATATTTACGTTAGTTTACAAATAGATTGTCTGCAAAAACTTGATACACCTTTACAGTGTATCAGGGTGAATATTTGATACAGGGTGAATCATTAGTATGGACCGCACACATAATATTTGGAAAATATCGAAGAAGCTGATGCTATCGATTTACCTGTAGTCCATCGAATATAAGTTTTTACCCGGACATATAGAATTACTAAGTGAACTCAGGCAATATGTTCAGATGCACCCCCTTGACAATATATTAAAAGTCCCAAGTCATCCCGTTGGGATTTTCCTGTAAAAGTAAAAAAACCTGCAAGATTGCTGAATTTCCTTTGGATACCCTTGGAAAGGGAACGGAGTACTATAGAGACTTCATATTTTTTCTAAATACTGGTAATAACGTTGTTTATCATCCTAAAAATTACATTTTACATAGAAGCTAATGCATGGAACTTCGATATAACATTTTACATGAACATTGCAAGCGGGATAACTTAGAACTTTTAATATGTTGTCAAGGAAGTGCACCTGAACATATTCCCTGAGTTTTACTTATAATTCTATATGTTCGGGTTTGGCTTTAAAATTTGCTAAAATGCACTGGATCACAAGTAGAAAATATTATAAGAGGCTTAAAAGGTTCATAAGTCAACTTAAGTATGATCGCATGATCGTCTTGTATATTATTGAATTCTCTCGTTCTCGTTCTTGCAGCTATTATTCCATTTGCTTTTCTATCAACCCTTTCGAATTTCTCTATCGAATGATCTGTAGTTCCATATCATATATTTGGTATTTTCATAATTTGCACTTAATTCAATTTCCATTTTGAAACTATAACTGTACTCATGACGTGGGAACTTTTAAAGGTACTTAAACATTACCTATAATTATTATTGTAAAAACAACTTAAGTTTTTTTTTGTTAACCTGCATGTTGTACTATTACAAGTGTAATTTAGTAACAGACTACAGGTTTTGCACTTTCTTTCATGTTTAATCAAAGTATAGCGTAGGTACAAAAGTTTAAATTAGAACGTGATACAATATTTAAATTATTTATTGTAGTACCAGTATGCATATTTATCATTTGTTGGCTTTCCTTCAATTTGAATTTTCTCGTAACAGATTGGCAAGAGATGAAGTTAAGTTGATGAATAATTTGTGTTTGGTTATCCAAATATTTAAATTCATTTGATGTTGTTTCTCAAGAGAGAAGCAATTTTCAATTCTTTATGGAGCTTTACTTCGCTGCGAGTAAATTTTGTATGTACAAAGCTCGTAGGTGCCTATCTTTACTTTTTTTGAAAAAAAATTAAATTTGTTTGCAAAAAAGGTATTTATTGGAAAATATGAATAATCGATCATTATCTTTCTGTTGCTAGGCAATTGTGTAAGAAATGGTGTACAAAATGTTGAATTTTTATGTAAACTCTCATAGCAACGATTTCCTAAGGGATGTGGGGATGTAGCAACGTTTTCACTTTTAGTCTGCTGATCTCTTAAAGTAAATATGTACTCAATATCGTAGATTTCTATATTGGTAGCTTGCTGTAAATTGAGGTCTACATTTTGCACATAAAAGTTTGTCGTTTTATGTTTTTTCGCTATAAATAACTTTGTAATTTTTAATAAGTATAATTTTTTATTCAGCTTTTTAATTAATTATTGAGATTCGATATTCGAGGTTTACTTTCAAAACACAAAACACAGTTTCATAGAAATTTAATTTAAACAGGCTTCGAGCATTTTCTTCTTACCGGTATTTTCTACTTAATATTTTTTTTCCATGCAAATTTTTATCCAGTGTTATTTATCATTTTCTAATTATTTGCTCCTCCCGCTAGTTTTGCACAATTCTCAAATACAATAAAGAATAATTGCGCTGTAATTTAACTGGCATGGCAGTTACTTATGCTTATAAATTAGTAGGAAAATAGTGCGATACAAAATTGATTAATTTGCTAAATAAAGAGGGCACTACATATACAACGGAATGGGTGAAAAGCTACTAAACTGCAACCATTAATTTTAAATTCCACGGTTAGCTGTATTGAAAGTTATTGTATCTGTATACGCTGAAGAAGATTGATTATTTCAAATATATTTTTATGTTTACGGTAATTGATTCCTCAAGTACTTTTTTTCCAAAAAATATTAACATGAAAGCAAAACAAACATTTTTAAACTATGATAAACAAAAATTTTACTTACATTTTTCTTCCACTAATTTTCTTATATAAAAAATATGAAAACCCGAAATATTTCATCTTTACGAGTTCTACCAAAATATTTTGTTATTTTTTGCTTACCTAACAATCCAATGCTAAATTTTAAATCAAACATAAGAATTTAATAAAAACATTTATTAGGCTTCATAATTATTAATTTGTACAAACAACTTAACAAAATATTTACTTCAGAAATGTGAAATTGAAATTAAATTTTCATATTTGGGTTAATCCTAAAAGAACATTTTATACTCCCAGCTATGTTTATTAATATTGTTTATTTATTTATAATTTATATTCATTTTTAGTAAAACAACAAATAAAATAATGTGGCCTAATTTAATACGAAATTGATTCGCAATTTACTATTGCGGTGGAAATACCGTAAAACATGCTCAAGATTTCACTTGTAGAAAACGATCAAAGCATTTGGAATTTCTTTCGTAATTCTACTAAAACCAAAACCTATCCGTTTTATCTTAAATGCATGCAAAAACTCGCCAAAATTAAAATAAAAAAATGTCGACAATGAAAGTGGTGGCTTTCTTGAGGTAAAGGAGAGGGAAAATTGCTTTTGTATTTTTTATTACATTGTTTCTGGCGGAATGTGCTTGGGATATTGTGGTGACCGTAATATTTGCATTGCCATGCACATAGGAACTATTTGTAAAATGGTATCACTGCACTGTTGGAAGTAATATCTTCTTTGCTTGCTACTTGCAGTGGTCTCTTTATGGTCAATTTGAACACATTGTTATATTGAATGGTAAAGTTTCAAGTGCTTTCTGTACGTGGGCTAGCATTGTAGCACGTATGCAGACAGTTTCATAAAACTTATCAATTAAGTGAATTTATATTAACTGTGTATTGCGCTATGGCACGTGAGCAAACGGTAAACTTTTATTTCGGTTCTTTAACATATGGATTTGCCACATAACATCTGTTTTACTAAAAACTCCCCAACTACAATAGAAAGGCTTTTTTCATAGCAATTCTTCCGAACGTATTTATCTTCATAGACACAGATTGCCTTATTGAAGGAACAAAGTCCTTGCAGTATCTATACATAACCATGTCAAAATGTTTTTGACTTTTAATTAACTTACAGGGTACGGTAACCTAACCCTGGTCACTCCAAATAAATTGAAAATTTCCTATTGCAAAGAGGAAGGTTTATATAGTTTACTGATATAATTTAAACATGCGAAAGTATTATCAAAATTTTGAGTAAATCGAATTTGAAGTTTGCTAATTTACATGTAAAATTAACGAGATTCCCGCGCGTCGCTCATTCTGTTGACAGTCCGTGCAGTTATAGTGACACGTCCTTCCTTACCCTTCAAACCCCTCAAGGTCCCGTCACCACAAAGCAAGACAAAGCAAATGCCATTGCGACGGTTTATTTGTCACATCATAATTTAACCGCTCACCTTTCTGACCCTATCACAATTTCACAAGTCCAACAATCCAAAACCAATCTAATAAATACCACAATTCCCACCCCCGTTGATGACTTAACTTCCCCTCAGGAAGTTAAGCAACTCATTAAAAAATTAAAAAATCGTGCTCCTGGACTTGATAATATCCCCGCCATGATCATAAAATGTTTCCCTAAAAAACCAATCCTTCAAATTTACTATATTTTAAATGCATGTATCAAAAACCAATACTTCCCACCCGCATGGAAAAAAGCAGTAATTATCCCTATCCATAAACCTAAACTACCAAAATTTGATCCAGCCAGTTACCGCCCCATTAGTCTCCTTCCCACCCTCTCCAAAATACTTGAAAAAATCATCCTTTTCCGCCTCCAACAATTTGACGAAACCCACGATACTATAATAATTAAGGAGCAGTTCGGCTTTCGAGCAAATCACAGCACGGTCACTCAGCTAGCTTTGCTCGTTGACCAAATTACCCTTAATTATAATATTGAAACCACCACCACCACCGCCACCCTCGACATCGAGAAAGCATTCGATACCATTTGGCATGACGCCCTGCTTCACAAACTTCAACTCCGTAATTATCCCCTGCATCTAATAAAAATAATTTCCAGCTTTCTCGAAAACCGCTCCTTCCAATTCCGAATCATGGACACCCTCTCCGCCTCCCTACCAATTTCCGCTGGGGTACCGCAAGGCTCCATCCTTGCCCCTACCTTATTCAATTATTATATTAATGACATTCCTAAATTCACCCGAACAAAATTATCATTATACGCAGACGACACCGCTATTACTTCAGAATCACGAAACAAAAACAAATCCATCGACTACCTCCAACGCCGTTCCTGTCTTTGAAGATTTCTACGCCACTTGGCGCCTAAAAATCAACGAGGACAAAACCACTCTCACCGCCTTTTCCCGACAAAAAGACCAGATTATAAATAAACTTACGATAAACGGTACTGACATCACTCACACTCCCACAGTTAAATACTTGGGGGATCACGCTTGACGAAAAACTTACATTCCGATCACATTTACAAATCACAGCCAGAAAAGCGCAAATGGTAATGCATTCGCTTTTCCCCTTAATTTCCTACAAAAACGGACTTGACCCAAAAATACGAATGACAATGTACAAAATGCTCATACGCCTTTTACTTTACGCCTCCCCCGTAGCTCAAATTCAAACACTTATACAAATCATACATGACAACGCCAAAAATTTTTTTACAAAAACGGTAAGGCAAAACCCACACACCGCACATCTCGGTACACACACACCTAACACACTGCCCTTCAGGATTAAACACAAACTTATACACCATATAATATTAAACAATCCGTAATTTAACAAAATTCTGCATACAATCAAGAACTATAATTAAATTTTTTGGCTTTTTTCTTTTTTCTATTATATAATCAATAACTAATTACTTTTTTGGCTTTTTTTTATCACGGCGCAGGGTTTTTGCACTCTTTTTTACCCTGAAAACAGCAATATTTACTAATCTACATAATACCTCATAATTTTTCACATTGAACTCGATTAATCCCCTCGGGGATAGGAACGATTTTTGTAAATTTTCAAGTTTTAATTAATATGTATTTATGTCTTCTTTGTTTTTGTAATTTGTTATTATATTAATAAGATTGTAATGTAAATAACTTATGATTAATAGAGTATTTTTGAATTTGAATTTGAATTCGCACCAGCAGATGCAGCTCGTCTCTCGTATATGTAACATCGATTATTTTTTGTTTTTACGCGATTTTTTGGGGGTGAAACGTAATAGTTTACTGCCCCATACCGCAACTATACTTTTTAATGCTATTTCAAGGGTCTTTAAGCTCCAGGTTTTAATTTATCCCGGTTTTTTTTTTATGGGAGGCGCCTTCTCGTATGTTTAGCATAGTAACCAGAGTCAAAACCGCCCTGGAGGGGTGCAGAGCGGAGCGGAGCGGAGCGCAGCGGCGCCCCAAAAGGGTAGGTTTTGACGATGGATAAACCTCCCTATCGAATGCACACCCGAAAAATCGAAGAAAAATTCGCTAAATTTACGTACTTTCAAATTGATTTTTCTCGAAATTTTATGTATACTTTCGCAAGTGAAATTTTTACAGTATACTCTATAAACCTTCCTCTTTGCTATAGGAAATTTTCAATTTTTTTGGGGTGACCACGGTTAGGTTACCGTCCCCAACTTACATAAATATATTATTTAAAACTCTATTTGCAGAATAGGTAATTCTAAGCTATAAATTGGATATATTTAAAATCACTAACTATATGATGATGAAATATGTACAAGTTCTGCAAGGGTCCTGTATATGACCTTATCTGAACTTCCACGAGGTTAAAGTTAAATTTGAAGTTCATTTTGGAAACATACTTGCTGTATCATCCCTAAAATTGGGGAACGTAGCCTAACACGTGGTATTTCGCCTATAATACGCTTTATTTCAACTTGACTGAAAATTGTCATCCAATTAAAATCAAAGAATATAAAATTCTCTAGAAAATAAGGCCGTCATAATATTCTTGAAATAAAAATCAATTTCAGAAAGCCGAAATGCATTTTATTTAAAAAAAATTGAAGTCTTTAAATACTTTTAGAATAATTCGTATTATTTCGAAAAATATTTTCTTGCGTGTCTTCTTGGTCATTTCAAATAAATTCTAAAATGTCTATTTTGTCTAGAATTTGATAATTTTCAGTAAAAATCTGAAATCAAGCAAATTATAGACGAAAAACTACATTAGCGAGGCTAACCATCCCCAATTAGGGAAGAAGCTAACCGAGAATTTTAAAGAAATCTTGTGGAGTTTCGTGTGAAACTAAAATATACTGTAGGTTTTTTTTATAAAAATAAATTTTTGTGCAAAAATTATGCACACTCAATTGATGAAAAATTAAGTGATATTGGATTATTCCTTCCTTTAAAGAAATTGCCACGGCTATTATGCTCTTTTGGTTATTATATGACCAAATGAAAGATACGCCTTTCTTAAAATAAATTAGTACAACTCAAATTTAATATTGATAGCTTTTATTTTGATATCATTTCGAATTAAACACCAACTTGTGTTATCGAAATTTATAAAACTAGTCAAAAGCACAAAAGGTGAGGTTATCCAAGCATGCAAATGACGTGCAAATTCTGCACAAATAAATAAATAACTTGGAGGTCCTCTAAACCACCCACTAAAACTAATCTTAACCCCTGTCAAAAGTTATTTGTGATAATGAAAACTTGTAAAATACATCAAATTCCAACAAAATCATTTAGTTTCTAAATAAATTAATTGTCATCAAATTTATGCCACT
Organism: Podabrus alpinus; assembly: GCA_932274525.1. Classification (NCBI taxonomy): domain Eukaryota; kingdom Metazoa; phylum Arthropoda; class Insecta; order Coleoptera; family Cantharidae; genus Podabrus; species Podabrus alpinus. The sequence continues at coordinate 7,685,529 of OW026451.1, forward strand.
ATTCTTGATTTAACTCGATTATTCAATCGTTAACTGTCGTCACCAAAGTTATGAAAGGACACGTACCAAAAGATGAAATGTTAGGTTTACTTCCTGCTATTGCGCGACACATCCAATAAACTGGATAATTTACAGGCACCATTTACCAGGTATAACATCATAACCTCTCCAAAATACCACGAGGTTTCCAATTTAATTTTATCCAAAATATTCTCCTTGGGTGCTTTAAAATTTATCATGTGGGACTACAAACGTCCCCGTGGAAATATTTCACCACATCTGCAAATTCCTGCTTGATAACCTTTTTCCAATCCAACTATGTTACTCAACTCAAGTACTGGTCTCCAATGGACCCAAAATTCAAATTGGCGCAATCCACGTTAAAATTACTTCCACTTGACGTAGGGAAAATTTCGTTCCGCTCTCTACGACAGCGTTAGAACAACCTCTTTATCTTATCTTATTCGTACGTTTTGTTTTCATTTTTAAGTCAATTCAATACTAAAATTTCTTGCTCAAGTAATATCTTGACACTAAATTAATTCTGAGGCACTCATTAGTATTAAATGTTTTTTAAATAAGTCTTGAACGATCCAAATACCTCGCACATAATATTAATAAAAAGTAAACAAATACATTCTTAAATTTTTACAAAATAATGGAGGCAAATGTAAACTCATCAAGAATAAATTCATTATCTAGAAAATAAATGGTCGACCCTTAACTCGATCGTACCACACCGCGAGTCAGAAATAGATCAAAATGCGTCATCTCTCATTTAGGTCTTGTGCAAAAAATGTTTAATAAAAATTAAATTAAGGAAGTTATAACGGAAAAGGGGGATTAAAATAACCTAGGAGATAATAAGCTAGGGGAACTTTTGGGGGATTTATTTTGCCGGACACCGCAAAATTTCACCTCACCCGGATTTTTTGCAAGCTAAAAATGTTCCGTACTTGAACTTGCGTAGTTAACTTTTAAAATTTATTTTAAATATATCATCTATTATTTTATCGAAAAAAATTACTCACTCTGAAATGCCCGATTTTAGCCAATATTAAAATCTTCTTAAAACTGTCAAACTTTTCTTCTTATTTACAAAATTTCCTTTTTTTGATTTGTTTAAATAAATATTTTTAGATACGTAGGTATTATTAGTTTTTTACTAGTATTATGTTTTGTTATAGAATTATTGACAATTACTTTTTAAAACTTGACGATATTTTAAATTGTTTTTAATATTTTAATATTTTTCAGAATTGAAAAGAAAAATTAATGACTGAATACTTATTATAACAGTTTGGATAAACTGTATGAGAAAAATGCTTTGAAATTGTATTTCTCATTTGTATACGATAAGCTACCCAACTAAAAATTTACGTAAGAATCCGGAAAATTGTAGAAAACAGCAAAGATGTCCAATTATTTAGGGAATTTCTTTCAAGCTAGGAGTGGTGTCAAAAGTTGATATTTGCGATCGAAAAGAATGCCTTTAGTATAATCTTTACTTACGTTTTACTGATATTTTCCAATTTTCAAATTCTTTATCTGAAGTATTTTTAATCATTCTAATTTGAAAGTATAATTCTTACCAAATTGATCTACAAATACTATAAAAATTTTATAATCTGATTATACCTAAACCGAACGCAATTATTGATTTTTTAATTAATCAAAGGAGAATTTTTAATTGAAGCTGAAGCCAGTAGAAGCTAACTTTTTCAGTTCCAAAGCAGGGAATGTGAGTGTAGGTTGATTAAGGTTCATGATAATATCGATTTCAGATACAGATTCGTATTGACAGAAAAACGAAATAAAAGGAAATACAGAGAGGAAATGTTTACTTGTAGCAGTAGTGCAGATAAGCACACATCACTTTTTGTAGTGTAAAACTGTCACAGGCAAATAGTCAAAATTCAAGTATGCGATTGCCCAAAACAAAGCTAAAATAACACCAAATTGCTTATGTAATACCCTGATAATAGTTGAACAATTTAATTCATCTAAGACAATGCTTTTGTAATTTTACTAAATGGTATCATTCTCGAAAAATTATTATACATTACCAAAAATACCAAATACAAATTGGCAAAATTGTAATTGTTAAAAGTTATCGCAAGGTTATTCATATATTGAGATTATAACGATCAAACCTCTATCATTTAACGATAAACCCAACACAAATCAGTAGTTAGTTTTTGTTTATGACAGATTATCTTAACTTAATAGCTTTGTTACTCAGGGGACCAGTAAGTTCGACTTTTTTTCTTATATTTTGGATTATTTCTCAGCGTAAACCAATATCTGGTGCAATAGACCGCAATTCTATACGTCTATGATTCGTTCACCCTAGAACGAGCTTTATCTTTGAAAGGGGAATTAAATTATCGACAAATAAAATGACATAAAAATAATTCTATTGGTATTCTTCCCTTTTGTTGTATTTTGATTCTGGATCCTAACGGCATCATTTTTAATGATCCAATTTCCAGCCCCAATAACCATACAGTTATTTAGATAGCGACACGATTGGGGTATTGGAGCTATTGACATGCGAACGAAAAGGAACTAATTATTTTCAACACTGGAGAAGAATGTCAAAAATATGTCCCTACAGGAGCGACAGGAGGGTGGAAGGACAGGAAGGCAAAAGTCATAGGAGGGGCTTATAGAAAAATTGTAATGATCAGTTTAGACAGACAAAAGAAATTATACTTTTTGAAAATTTTTAGTTTTCAAGCCTGGAAATTATTTGACAGTTGAAACTCCAGCTGTAATGTACTTATTAATACTTTCCATGGTCAAAACCGCGAAACACATTTCACGATCACAGTTTACGCCATAATTAGTTTTATTTAAAAATTAGGGAAATCTATAAATTATAGGTAATGAAAATACTTAAGATAACGAATAACTAAAACTTTAGTTACAGGTAGATATAACTCACAAAGTGTTCTTATTAAACTATGGATTTATTAAACTTTGAAACTAAACTACTAAATCATTTTATGTGTAAGAGATGTAAATTTACAAGAAGTAAAGAATTACATTGTCATTTTAAACAAATGAATTAATTATAAAATTACTTTCAAAAATAAATCATTAAGGTGGAAATGAACTTAATTGGATTAAATAATTGTTTTGTAAAAAAAAATAACAGAAGCTATTTGAATAATAAACATTGAATTGCTAAAATCAAACAAGGCTAACTAAGTTTTTAATACAAAATGCTTATTTATGTAATTTGTGCATATTTTGCATTTTTATAATAACGACTTTATACCCTTGATTTTTTACGAAGGACATCATTAAATTACTCCTAAACTATAATCATCCTAAACTGTTTTAAATATTTTTTCTCTTCTCAAAGAAAAACATTTTCATAGACAAGAAAAAATATTGAAAAAGCAATTTTGTTTCTTTCTTTAATACAACGGAGTACTAAAAAGACGTAAAAGGCGACTTGTTATAAAAGTCGTGACGCGTGAAGCTGAATACATATAACAATTTCACTAATTGTATCAGGAAGCCATATAATACAAACATTACACAAAGGACACTAATTATAAGCAAGATTAACTTGTTTGTTTGAACTGCAATGAAATTAACGCAAAATAAAATATAATAAATATTAAATAAATTCAAAGTTAAATACCATAAAAGGGTTGCTTAATTGTAAAGCAGTTGTTAATGGTAAAAATTTCATAATAAATTGATTCTCGTAGTAATGCTACAGTATAGGTCTCGAATATTATATTCGAATATACGGTGACCTGAAATTTATAGCAAATCAGTTCAATACTGGTGAAAAATTATTTCTTAAATTTAATAAAAACACTTGATATTTTCACTTCCAGTCAAGTTATCGCCCAAAAATTAACCAGTAGTCAGTCAACTGGAACTTTCACTGCAGGTGAATACATCAGCCCTTATTCGATTTTGTTAGGAAGTTTTCGAGAGTAGGAATAAAATTTTTTAAATTTTAAAATCAATTACTACTACTTGACTTAAAGAAAAATTACCCTTGCAATTTTTCATATATATTACATGCATCCCAAAGGACCCGTAAAAAAAGTTTACAACACAATTCCATGTTAGGAATTTTTTCCACGGTAGATTTCGCGAACACATAAAATACTTAAACTTTAGCACTTATTAATCCTCCGGCCAAACAAAAACTGAGGAATAGACTATGTGTTTGACCTGTCACATAAAAAAGCATATAGACCAAATAATTTTGAAACTTTTTCTTCGTTTACCACATTAAGTGTTAAGTAAAAATGGAGAGAAGAGGGATAACTCCCTAGTTACCCATTTTTAATTATGTACATAATATTGACGTTAGCATATTATACTATATCGTAATATTGATATCACTACTAATACAAACTAAACTAAATTAGGAAATACAGCGATGCAAAGACCATCCGGAAGACTAGCCTAAAGGTCATTTAGGTTAGAAGTATAATTTCTGCAGAGTGGACAATAATGCAAATAGGTCAGTCCACAACCGAATAAAGTGTGTTTAGATTTGAGATATGAGCCCACACCATTTAGCTACAATCTTAATGTTAGTCGTACGACTACCCAGACGGGTGATGATGAATTACCTGTACATTTTAATAATTCGTTTTTTTTTAATCAAGTTTTTTATTATGTTACTAAATTAGCAGTAATATCTGCAAGTAAATCTTTGCATGTGTGTGATATCAGTATAATTTATGATATGGTTAAATTACTTTTTCTAAATAGGGTTGGTATTTAATTTGTCTTCCCTGAATTTACATAACATAATGAAAACTTGTTACAAATTAATTTCTAAAAATTTACTCTATGTTCTGTTAGGCCAAGAATCATATTTTAGTTTAGGATATCAGTTTTGTTCTAATATGTGGTAAGTCAGGTTCGTGTTTCGTTAACGGTTGGTCGCTTTGCTGATGTATAGGCAGTCCACCAATACCTTATTTACGAGAAAACCGTCTAATACTATCTGCTATCTATGTTTGTGCACGTTATGAATGATTCTCATGGGATGCTGCAAGGCTCATTGGTTTTCCACCAACAGTCGTCTGTATCTTTTAAAACTTCCAACCTCACCGTTACAAATTATTCCGTACATTTTAACTGTGCGAATCTTGCGTGTAACTTTGAAACTCATCAATATTAATCGTCAAGACTTTAGTAGACATCAAAAATTAAGGACCCCTTGAGGAACTTGCTCGGAGCTATTGTATTGCCGCGTTTAGAAAATTTACTTTTGCGTCTAGACGAATATCCGTCGACGGAATCAAATTAATAATTATTGTTTGTCTCCCAAACAAACATCATTAATTTTCAAAACTCTCCGACAATTTGTCCATGATTTGCTAAATATTCCTTCTCATCATTTCTTCGAATATCAGTCATTTGCTTTGGTTTAATTTCATTGTAATTGTTAATTTCATTCCTTCGACGGATATTCGTCTAGACGCTTTAGAAATTTTATCTTACATTTAATTCCAACATATTTTAACTTTATTTAATGAGTTCCCATTGAATTATCGAACGATTGCAGAAAACTTTTTATAATAAAGCTGGTCCTGATTAAAATTTTACTAAACAAAAATAGTATGATAGAATTATTGTATTCGCGAATAGCTAATTAGTATAATATAACATCGATATTCTACTTTTATATAATATTCTAACCCGATATTAAACAGGGTAATTATTATATTAGAGAAAAAAATTTGAAATCGAACCATTTTATTGCGTGATAATTAACACCAAAGGTTAATTAAGTTAGTAAACTTATCAAAAGGTCTAAAAGCACTAATGGCTTTTTTCGTAGTTTGCGATATAAATTTTTCCCGCAAATGTAATATTTACATATCCAAATCACGTTTCAGAAAATAAAAAAAAAGTTTGAAGAGCAGGCACGTTGAAGTTTTCTACAATTTTTGTTGGTGAGATTTAGAAGAAATTTAAAACATCAAATGTTAGCTTTTATAACTTTCTGTATTTTTCCAACGTTTTGCTTCCATTATTATAAAAAATGTTGAATTATTAAATTTTACTATTCAGGGGTTTACGTAAATTTTTAAATTTTAATATATCGCGCTATTGGAGATTTTACAAAGTGAAGTTGATGCGTAAAAACGCAATTCGTAATTGATTTTACACTTTATAGCTTCAAATAAATTTAACTTGAGTGCATTTTCGTGTAAGCTATGTTTCTGTGTTACAAACTTGACAGAAATCAGATGATATTTCTACAAATGAGCTACCAAATTTAAATAATTAAACATATTCAACACTCGTTGATGGTTTTATGTAAGTAATAGAGGTAATTCTTGAAGTTAATTAATAATAACGACGCACTTATTCAAAATTGCTTTCCTTAAAATTATCCACTCCTCAGCCTACCACTGTTTTATTAGTAACACAATCACAACCATACAGACAGATAAATTAAAATTTACATTTCTACATTTCTTTTCAGAATTATATTAAATCAAATAAAATATTTGCTTTCGGTATCGGATTCTTTAATTAATGAAAAGTAAGCTAAAAAATATTAATACATCACCGGCGAAGGAAGAGAATTACGACGCAACCTAAATTCACTAAAAAAAGTCTGAATTACAGAAATTCTTACATTTCCTGAGTTTTCTTTACCAAAGTAATTTATTTTGTAAAAATTTGTTTTCCATTTTAAAATAAATTCAACCGCTTAATACACAACACACAATTTAAATTCTCTCTGCATAGTGAAATCATTGATACTAAATACATTTTTTTCAATACTATCCCATCTCTGTGCTCTCGATATATTCAATGATACAAATTGGTATTACACATAAAGTGCTTCAAAGCATAATTTTCGTTGATGACTCTTTTTGAAAAAATCGACCAAAGATTATAACTATTAAAATGTTTTTCTTTTTTATAAAGTCCCATGTATCTTTTCATAAATGTAAATTAAAATATCACTCGGCTAATGCAGGACGTTTAAATTTACTTTCGTGCACTTGGTAGCTGGAAAATGAAAAATTATATCCATTTCTCGCAAATGTTGCATTTCTTATACCTGCTCATCCAAAGCATCATGGTTCATTTATAAAACATAACCTTACTTTGTACATTAATTATACGCTTATATTTGAATTTAATTTATGATAATAATTAATAAAAGGTGAGCAAATGGCCGAGCGGTTAACGTCCTATCTTTTCGTGTCAATATTCACTGGTTCACTGTCATAGCATATATGGAATTTTTCAGGTACTTGCATTCGAACTATAAACCACCCCTTATAGGTACTTGCTCAACTATATTATATACAATTTGTATTCAGTACCCCCTACGCGGATTACATATTATATTTCTATGGAGGCATTTGAAATCTAAAAAAGTTTAAGAAAATTGTAAACTAAGATACAAAGTGTTTTGTTTTTCTTACCTTTTAGTAAACGACAAGCTAAATTCAATAAATTTTGTTTATTTAAGATGTTTGTTTTGTCTCTCGTTCTTTCTATAAATAAAAACAATTTAGTTGTTTACTCTTATTTGTGTCGTAGTTCCTTACATTTTAGCATTTTTTGCTAAGCTATTTTCTAACAGCGAAGGATCCCGAAATTATATTATGCTCGCGATACTTAATATTTCTATTTAAATGTAAATTTATATATAATCCCTCAATGCATATATGCACCTTTATTGAGAACACGTCAAAGTGACATCAATCAATAGGACGAAGTTCTAAGGTAAGCAAAAAACTCGGCAAGAAATAAAATTCCAATCTGAAAAGGTATTGCTCTTTTGTTGTGTATGAAAGCGATGGAAATGGATAAAAGGAAGGTGCAGGCTTTCAAAGATGTCATCGAGGATAATGTCTCCTAGCTTTAACATCCTAAGGTAGGATAAGAGAGCGCACTGCGTCACCCAAACGTTTGACCCGTCCTAAGCTACAGTCTACAGCCATTTTCATTGTAAATAGACTCAACCAAATAAAAAGCAACAAATTTTATTCTCCAAAAATATTATCGAGTCAAATTTAATCAAAAAATATTCGTGATGATTCCAAATTGTACACGGAATCCTTTGTGCTCGGAACAAGAGAGATATAAGATGCAGATTTTCTCAATACAATATTTTTGCATTCAGTCATCGAGCGTTATATTAGATTCCAAAATGAAATCTTATTTTTGACACTTTCTATTCGCATATCTAATATGAAATTTTAAAGAGACGATTTCGAAATGTGGCGAAATGTATTTACATAAAATTTTCAATAACTGTATGTCAAAATTGTTGCTCGTAGATGTTAAATTTTGTTTAGTTTGTTGTATTAGTCTGATATTGATAAATTGAATATAACGCATTAAATGCCAATATTTTCTCAACATTTAAATAAATCATTATTTAGTATTTACTCCAAGTTAGCTCTCATCGAAATATCACCGACTGTACGGGTGAGATAGTTTCTTACTTTGGAATTAGCTCAAATTTGTGAGCACTAAATTCACAAAGTAGCAAACACATCGGATGACCTAACCTATAATTCCTTAGGTACCTATGTATATAGAGTGATTGACAAAAAACGTTCTTTCAATATTGAATAGATCCAGCAACCTTCTAAGAGTTTAAAAATAATAAATGGAAAGTGCTGTTATATAAGAATAAAGAAGGAAATAGTTAAAATATTTTAACACACAATATAGTGGACAAATGATGATGCACACATATAATAACAAAATATATTATAATATAAACTATATAGGCGATTGATTCAATAAAGTAATAATTGTTTTTTTAATCATTTATCGATAATTTATAACAATAGCAGATTTCAAGAGAAAAATCTACTGCTAGATTTAGTAATAACATACTAAAAATTTTGTTTTTAAATATTAAAATTCCTCAACTTTTTTACATGTTGTTAATAACGAACTTCAAAATTTTGTATAAAGTATGAATACAAATATAAAGAAATTTTCTTTTATCTTTTGATATTCTTCTGTATGTGGGGGTAAGGTTTCTATGGTTACTCGGTTATGATACTCGCCTTACCTGACTGTAAAAGTCTTGGCATGTTCTTATTTTAAGCAAACAAACTGATGCAAGAAGATAAAGTCTCAAAAGAAAATTAACATAATTAAGAGGATATAAAACACAAGCAAACATTTATGTAAGTCCCCCAATGTTGCACTTAAAATTTTAAATACACTTTAAATATTACAACAATTAAACTGCGCTTAAGTTAAAAGTTAACGGTTTTCAAGCTGCTAATTTTCATTTTAGCTCTAAGAACTGTTGCAATGTTAGCTCGCTTAGAAGCATGATATCGGTTAACTTTCAGCTGCTGTGGGTATTAATACAGTGCCAACGGTTCTTAAATTTTAAATTGAACTAAAATAGCAACATTATACTGTTAACAGCAAAGTTATAATATGAAAGATTACTAATTCCCAGTTTTCCTCCACCTGTCAAAGTTAAATATTTGTGTTGTATAACCAAGTTAAATTTATACCTTCCTATTCTTAAATAACATTTCCAATGTTAGCGCTCAGATTGCTCAACACGTACCCTGTAATTGTCACCGATTCAACGCTCATTGTATTAGCTTAATCTTAAATTTAATATTGATTCGATATTGGTGACTGGTTTATTTAGAAATTCTAGCAATGCACGAAAACTATGTAAATTTAATAAATATTAATTTACATTTTAAATGTTATTTTTGTTATAAACGTTCCGATGCCTTCAAATTATCTTAGCTTGGCATTTGATAGATATTAAGTAGACAGCTTTCAAGAGATTAGTCCTTTCTGTCTACTCAAAGTTATAATGCTTTACAAACTGTAAATCCATTATTGGATTGCAAGTCTAAAATACCAAATTAAATTATTATACATTGCAAAGTAATTATTAATATCATTATTGTCGATATTATGTTTAAGTCCCTCTGAAATATAATTAATTTAGTTCTCTTCATCAATTTTGGTTAAAAATATATATTACATTACTGATTCGGTATGTCACACTGTAAAAAGTATTTTATTTAAATAATTTCGACTTGTTAGCTTAGATCAATTGAAGTTATTTAACCTATAAGAATGTTATTTTTATATTTTAATGGACATTATTAAAATTTAATATTTTTAAGTTCGAAGAAGTTAAGTATAAGTAGTCACAGGTGCTTTCTGACCACTAAAAATTCAACAATACTTTCATGAGTTTTATAAAAGTTTTAAACTAAGCCTCTTTTGACAAATTCTATTAAAGTGATTTTCCTTTCAGATTAGAAAAAGTTTTCCATTAAAAATAGATTTTAAAACTTTTAAAAGTGAAAGGTTAAATATTTAAATTCCGACCCCAAGCCGGTTACACCTAATAATAATTTTTAATTGAATGTAATTTTTTTGAAGTTTTGGGGAATAGACACTTTATTTTTTGGTGAAAACATCTGTAAAGGTGACCTGTTTAATAATACAATATAAAGCAATAACGTAGTCGGAATAATTAAAATTAAAGTGCTCCATGAAAACATCGAATTTTATAAATGGTAGCTTTTAAAAAATGAACACAACAGTATACCTAATTAATTTTTACACATTTAATTGCCGTTGAAAAGTTATTAAATGTCATTTAAATTTATATTTATTTCCAAAAAAGTACAAATAAAAATTGTAAAAATTCAATCGGTATATAAAGCGACAATAAAAGTAAACCCGAAATCTATAAGGAAAAAATGAGATTTGTTAGGTAGTAATTCTGATAATAAAAAAACCAATATTAAAGAAAATGAAACGAAACGCCAAAGACACTATAAAAGACCACATAATAACCTAGGACTGAAATTTATTGTAAAAAGATTATTTTTCGAAAAGCGAAAATGTTGGAATTGTTTCAAAAATCTTAAAAATAAGACGAGTGATTTGAATCAAATATGTTCAGGACGAACGTCATTGTTATATGAATATTTAGAACACTTGGGATGTTTGAGTTCTTGTCGTTTCTAAGTAAGCTGGCTGTGTTGTTTATGACATGAAGGATAAACTGGTGTTCTAAAGTTAGAATATCTTCCCGCAGTTGGTTTAATAAAAATGCATTAACATTTAATGAAAATGAAGATTTAGTAGGGAATGCGTTAAAAAGGGTAAATACGCGGGGTTTACTTTTTCATAAAACTTGTTTATTATTTATATTCTTATACGTCCAACTCCAGCGTCGTTTTATTACGGCATTGATGAGCTTAACTAAGAAACCATTTAACATTTTACTGTCACGAACTAAACTTTGTAATATTTTCGAAATACAACTGTCCAATTTTATTTTATTTACTAACCAGATAATGAAAATTTCATTGAATAACTTTTTAAACACTTTACATGGTATTTAACAAATCCAAAAACGGTAATTAAAATATATTGATTTCAATTTTAAACAGACTACGAAAGTATTACAGATTAATAACCACAACATCTAACGGTCATTAGCCACAATAAAAACAAATCTTCGCAACACATGTTTGCGAAAAAATTGCAATAATGCCAAAGCTGTCTACATTTTGATGACTCCTTATTTCCTAAATTAATCCAGAATATTAATAATTGAAAAAGTTAATAGGCAATAAACATGTCACAATACCTTCGGACGCAAGGACTTTTTGTATCTCCCATATTGGCAAAACTTACTAGTACTTTTTTAAATATGCACTACGTTATTTGCCATTTGCATAAAAAATGTTAACGTCGAGTACCAGAATATTTTAGAACTTTAAATTTCAAGTCACAGTTCAGTCCACTACCATTTTAATAATTGATATAAAAGCAAGGATCGAACCCTGGGGTTTCAGCATCATAATTTAAATAAGAACTTTTGAAGTAACAACCTTTTTTTAATTATTAAATTACATAATACTTAATACTATTATATGAATCAAATCAAAATGAATAATATAATATCGATTGCCTCAGTGAACCGTGTGCAAGATACATCAAGACATATAAACGTTACCATACTCGTTTACTCTGTCATCACTATGCCTTCTTAGTGCTTTCTGTGAATCCTCTCTTTGGGTACCCATTCGCTCCTTCATAATATGCTTAATAAGGTAATAATTTTTTCATCCCGTTCACATGCATTCAAGACTTCATTCAGCTCACTTTTAAAACTCTTCCCTGACATTTTCATCTTATTCACTCTCCGCTCTATTTTTATACGTATCCATAGACGTCTAAATGAAACCAATTTGTTTTTTCTCACATGTAGCTTATAGGTGGTGTCTTTAGAATTATATCAGCTCCCTTACTTCCTCTTACTAATCATCTACACCAGACCATAGTGCCAAGTTACGTACCATAATCGTCCTCAAATAACTTTTCGATTTCACTTCGTTTCACCTCAAAAAATATCAATTTTTCCCAGTTCATTCTTTTTGTCATAATACCTTAAAACTCATCCTGCCACACTCCAATAGTTCATTTTTTCGGCATTTCGTCACCAAATGTAGCTCATATCTAATCAACGCAGTAACAAACATTTCTCTCAAACATGTCTTGAATGCAAAAAATTAGTACCTCATTTAAATTCTGCATTTTGAATGCAGAAGAATATTTTGGAAATAAACCATCTGAAAATTTCTTAATTTTGCCATCCCGTTTAATCATACTTCGCATGTTGGAGAAGAAATACGCATATCACATGGTGACAAAAATATTACGACCGAAATTGAAAAACACAGACATAAATGCAGATTAAAATGGCATATTAATAATATTGAAGATTTTCGTAATTCAGGTATACCTACTATAACGATTTTAATTTATCCAAAATTTTTCATGTAAACTTTCAGAAATTATATTCGGCAAAAAAATAATTCTCACAGCTAGTATACTGGAGTAAGCTATTCGTTTTCATTTTTTCCGTAGGTCCCTTCGTGTACAATATGTCTGTAACTAATTAACTTGTGATCTGTATGTTAGCACCACTCCTCAGCGCTACAAGCGTAGGTACCCCGTTCTGTCCAACTACTTGGTTTTATCCAATAGTATGTTTATTTCATAATAGCAATAAATTGAAAAATTTAAATAATTTTTTGAGGTATCTGAATAAATTGAAATATCGTATCTAAATTAATTTTTCATGAATATTTATTAATTAATTAGAAAATTTATTTGATATAAATGCTGAAATAATACAATTTGAACTATAAGTTTGATATAAGTACATAAAATTAATTTTTATTGAAGGTACTTCAAAAAATATCTATAAACATTTTCATGGTTATTATTTTTCATTTTTATAATCCTCGTGGAAAAACTTTTCAAGCTTTCGGAAACTTCGTGCTCCATTTTCCGATGCTTCACAATTCTATGTAATCTTTACTTATTTCTCTAATGTGAAATTTAGAAACTTTCTCCGAGTTTCTTCCTATTAACAATCAATTAAAAATTACAATTTATTTTAAATTTCCAATTCTTGATGCAAATTAATGATTGTATGAAACTGAAGATTGCCAATAAGCATAAAATAGTGCTATACTGTATAATATCAAACTCCGTTCTTTATTTATTTAAATTATATGATAGGGTGCATCCATTAATAATTACGGAAGGACGATTTTTGAAATTTTTTACCTCCCACCTCATGTAATGGAACGTAAGGTCCCCTTCCTTACGTAAGGATTATTTTGTAAATTTTAGATTATTCAATTTTTAATTGATTATAATCAACAACTCATCTTGGATTAGACTAAAGCCTGTTGTGGCGTCCAACCCTTCCTCGGTCGCCTAACGTCTCTTTTTCCTTTGGGTTGGTATCCCAGTATCAGTTTGGCTGGCCCACAATTATTTTTCCTCCAGTTTAGATATTTGTACCATCGTTGTCAGTATGTATTAATTGATTCCAGCAGTCTTTCTGTTAAGTTCTTCTCGTATTTCTACATTGTGTATTCTGTCCATTCTAATACAGTCTTTTGTAGGTCTTGTAAATTGCATTTTATAGTTTGAATTGCACTTTGGTCTCTTTTCTCTATGACCCAGGCTTCACACCTGTAGGTCATTGTTGGAATTGCTATAGTTTTTTAGAATTGTAGACGGGTATTCTTTTCAAGCAATATAAATATGTACAACATAGTTATGAGCCATGCACATATTGCTTTAAATATATTTAACTTATTACGAATATCGTTGTTTTTCCCGCAGGTAACATTCAGATAAACTTTTGTCTATGACCATTTTTGTCCTAATGGTTTCTTATCCGGCGAAAGTAACCGTTTTTGTTCTTTTTATCAATATTCTAAAATTGTAGTTTCTTCCATTTAGATCATTTTCAACCTTACTGATGAAGCAATCCCATCATTTTTGATGCCCTTGTCTGCAGAAATGTTTAGCGTGATTTCTTGCAATTCTCTATCTCGTGGTAGTTTGTTCCAATGAATCAGAGAGCATTCTCTATACTTCTTATTTTCTTCCATAGATTCTGCAATTTTTCTGTTCCATACTGTTAAGTTATGTTTTTACAGTGGCTTTTTTTGTAACGAGAGCTTCCATTGTTTTCTATCTTACTGTATTTTTTATATTGTTCTATTCTAATTCTGTCATCACTCATTCTGTCATATTTTTGTACGAGTGCTTAAACTCTATTCTGGTACAAGTTCTGTATACTCTAGTCTTGCATCAATTCCACCTTAAAAGGAAAAGGACCTTAAAAGCACCTTGAGGCCCAATTGATTTTCCTTTGGTTCGGGTTATGTAACCACTACCGGCTGAAACAAAATTTCTTCAGCTACACACTAAAGAACAGGCTTATTTTAGTCTATAGAAAAAATATTTTGCATGAATCCATGAAAAAAAAACCCAATATCGACTTTTTAATACTAGGGAAATTAGTAGGGAAATTAGCATTGAATAGGCCGCGCCCCCCAGGCAGACGCGATCAAATGCATCGGCGTTCCCTTCGAAACGGGTGAAATTTTTTCGCTCGGATTTCATTTTTTCTTTGAAATTCGGATAGGTGAGGGTGTGATTAGTAAATATTAGTAATAAATATTAGCAAAAAATGGAAAATAACCCGTGTATTGCCGAAAAAGTGAAAAAATTAAAATTTTTTTTTATTCGACTTTTGGGGTGTGCATTCGATTAGGAGGTTTATCCATCGTCAAAACTCACCCTTTCGGGGCGCCGCTCCGCTCCGCTCTGCACCCCTCCAGGGCGGTTTCGACTCTGGTTACTAGGCTAAACATACGAGAAGGCGCCACCCATCAAGAAAACCGGGATAAATAAAACCGGGATGTGTGAGAAACTCGAAATAGCATTAAAAAGTATACTCGCGGTATGGGGCAGTAAACTTTTACGTTTCACCCCCAAAATATCGAATAAAACAAAAAATAAATCGATGTTACATGTACGAGAAACATGTAAAAGTGTTAGGGTCATTCATTCCACACGTACCGTCAATAAAATGACGACGCGCGGAATCTCGTTAGGATTTTACATGTAAATTTGCTAACTTCAAATTCGATTTACTCAAAAGTTTGGGCCCTATTCATATAAAATACTTTTACAATTTGTTATATTAAACATGTTCTTTAGTGTGTAGCAGAAGAAATTTTGATTTGAGCAGTAGTGGATAGGTAATAACCGTAGCCATTAATTTTTCATATCAAAAGGTTATTTTGGTTTATTAGTTTCAATTAACATATTCAAAAAAACTTACGTAAGGAATACTTTAAACTCCCCTCCTCCCCGTGTGTTACGATGCATAATGACCTCCTGAATTATTTGAAAATTACTTTCTTTGTAGTTTTTAGAAAATTAATTTTATTAAAAAAATACTTAAGCTGCTTCTATTGAAAAACTTGCATTCAATATTTACACTTTTCCTTCGTGATAATATTGCAAATAAAAATTTAATCGTAGCGATATCATAAAATTGCATCTCCCACCTCAAGGACATCACAACAATATCATTTGTGATGTCATACCTGGGTCACACATAATCATGAATAGGAATATCACATTATGATCACATAATTACAGTTAAGCCGCTTTAACATCGCTGGGATATCACTTGGTGAAAAGAAAAATCAAAAGAAAAACCAAAGAACTTTTCGATATCACTGTGACTTCGGCGTTGTCTGGATAAATTACTCTGGTTATCCAAGACCAATATTGTCTATTAATAATAATTATTCTACATTAGAATAGACCAAGTTTTCGCTAATTACAATAAAGATGTTGTATGTTATACCGTTCGATATCGGCACATCTTAGGATTATAACCGATCAGGATCATTACCGCAGTTTCACGCTTTCTAGTCTGCCAATGCACACATTATAATTATCACTTCACTGATCATACAAAGCGTTAACTAGTTAAGCACATATATACATAATTGCCAATATTCTGAATACATAACCTTTCAAAAGGCGACGGTTATGGCCTGGTAGTTAGCAAGATCAACTGCTAATGTAAGGTTTCTCTGTTCGATTCCCAGTCGAGTCTAAAATTTATTAATCGTCTCCGTGCTTCGAAGGGCACGTAAAGCCATTGCCCCCCCCCCTATGTAATTGATTGCCATCATTTCAATAAAACCTCAAAACCAAAAGAATAGTGAAGATCACATTCCTAAGATGTAAAAAGCTAATATTTTAAATGCCAACGGAGTCATCAAAATAGTTCCCACTACTGATTCATCCAGTATATTGCTACTGCGGCTTTCGTTCAAATTATAAATTGAAACCAGAAATTCAAGACTAAAAAATCAGAAAAACTTAGAAGCTGAAAAAGAGCTAAAATCCCTTAAAATGGGTTAGGTCTGACGGCCGCGTCCTAATATCCTGCTTCGGAAATTTACAGGGTTACTCTAAAGCATCGATAATTCCCACATCAAATACTAAAGGCCTTATAAATTTTTTTTATTTAAAACAGTAAATTTAGTTTTTATTACTTAGTAAATTTCTACAAAAATATTTGCATTTGAAACGTGACTGCAAGAATTTTTTTTTAAGTTTCTTATCAACTCAAATAATTTAGAGGTTTTTATCTACTTAAACATCCATCTAAACAGGCTCTGGGTGTAAGAAATGTAGAAAAAATAATGCTTCAGTTCTTTATCTCACTTTTAGAGCATAGTTTTCACCCATTTTCTAGTTTTATAAATCTTGCTAAATTTAAAAATCATTGATTAACCAACAATTCGACAGCATTTCCTTAATTTTACGATGACATATTCTCTTACTTTTTAAGCGCATTTTTATATAAATTCGGCTTGTAAATTACGAAAGTGATGTAGGTTTTCCGTGCATACATTAATTTTCTAATTATGTTAATTATTTTGTTATGCATTAAGTTGATGTGCAATAAACTTTTTAAGGGGGTAATTAGTGTTAAGATGATACGAACATAAAAACCGGTAATGTAAATAGTTTTGCTAGTTTTATTTGTCGCATTAATGCACCCCTTTTTGTATCTTTTTAAAATTTACCATCTGCCTGAACATTAAACTCAATTTAATCTGAAATCAATAATTCTCAAGTGCATTGTTAAAAATTGTTAAGGAAAATTTTGCCAATTAAAGCTACGACCGTTCGAGTATTATTTATTCTGTTTTAATTAAAAACTCTGTCTTGATTTTGTTATCCAAAGTTATAAAATTATTTTCTCAAAGAAAATCGGCCATTGAATTGTAAACACTGCGGTCACGACTCACGAGTCGGATTTACCAGTCAAAATTGCTGCGATCCCTCATGAAAATTTCATCTATCCTTTGTTGCTGTTGAAGTTGTTTTTCATTTATGTCTATTGACGTTTTCTTTCATATATACTTACTATGCGTCTTGTCTCTTGTATAAAATTGGTGTGTAAATATGACTGTCGGCGAACTTTCATAGACATCGCAAATATATTAATTTTTTCTAATAAGGACCCAAAGATCTAATTCTAAATTGTTACGTAATATACCGAAGAAACATTTTTAGCTGTTTAATGGTTCGCAGCTAATTTTCAGCTAAAAATGTTTACTTAAATGTCTGTCTCGTATTGATCGATCTCTGGGATAGACTGACATGAGTGATTGTAAAGTTGCACTAAATTTTTGAAGTGCTACTCAATATAAAGTATTGATTTGAGTGTTCAAAAGTTTACATGTATAAATAAACCTTACAATATTGATAACTTTCAGTATCTCGTGACTATCAATCTTATCTTGCCAGATTTGTTTGATTAAACTCGTTTTAGCACAATATTTACATAACCTCACAAATTTAATTTTATGACTGTTATAAATTATTTTTGGAGATTTCAAATGAATTGCTTCCCAAGAATGGCATGACAAAAACCATATGAAGATCTAATTATTAGACAGTTAGTTTAATCTGTAGACTAATTAATGTATTGTTCAGGTTACAACTATATTCAGCTGTAAAGATAAATGACTGGAAAAGATTTATGCATTATAGTACAATGTTTCTAGCATGTGCTACATAAAACAATAAATCTTGCTTAAATATGTTAAATATAGAAATTTCTGTTTGCCATTAATTTAGAAATTATGTCGAAATGAAAAATTAGCATGCCTGCTGTTCTGAGATAACTGCGACACACTAATCGGGATCAAGCAAAGCGGTTTGTCTCTGAGAACGCACGGGCGCGTATCCTCCCTATGCACTTTATAGTTTTATTTCAATTTTTCCAAATGTGCCCCACCTGTTAAAATTCTACGAGGCGCCACTGGAATTAAGCTTTAATGGTCATAAAGAAATTTAAAAGATTATGCTTACTGATGTAGGGTCAAAAGTATGCATGCAACAATTAGCCCATTTTTTAAAAAAGATAAATTTATTGAATTTCCTGTTAATTGCAAACTACATCTCACGTTAGATTCATTTTTCAAGTCACGTAGTGAGCGAGTATAGGGCAAAATATTTTCCGAATTAAAAGTCTAAGACATCGCTCAAATAGAATTGCTTTACTCAACGTATAAATTTTCTTTTGACGTTTTTTAAGATTTGTATGTACGATGTATAAAGTTGTTACGAGTGATATGTACGTAAAGCCATTGTAGAATATTTAAATGTATTTTTAAATATTCAGCGCAATCTGTCAGATAACAGCAACATTTTCATATAAATAGAGTCATTAACAATAATAAATTCTTTAGAAGTCATTTGGAAAAGCATGAAAAAAGTGTTGGTGGAACTAAATTTTGTCAAGATTACTTTGTCGTTTTCGTTTCGACTTAAATTTACATAAAACTTTTGGCAAGATTATAAATTGTTAATTTAACTAAATTTATTTTTTTTCTATATTTAATAAAATAAAGGATTCGTCGATAAGTAATTACAAAAGGTACGCTATAAAGGGGAATCACTGTTAAATGTAAATACTGAGTTAGCTATTTTCGCCCAAATGAAGACATCCTAACGGCCCTGCAAAACCATTTCAAGAAGATAATAGAACAACCTATGCATTTGGAAAACAGAAATTGCAGATTGAACTCTTAGTCGTTTGTTACTTCCATTAGTCCTAACATAAAAGCTGGTAGTTAACGTTTTGGATTCGCAGTTACACTACTTTTAAGAGTCTCTAATAAACAATATTGCTTTGGATTTCTAATGAAATTTAACCATGCATTGGTATTAATTTAGGATTCTGATATGTATTATTTATTAAAAAAAATCTAAATTTATGCTGCTCATTTCCATCAACACAGTGTATCAAACATGATATACTGATAAGATTTATTCATCTGTTAATTCAAAGCTAAATAAACTTTTGCTCATAAAAGGTTAACCACAACTTAACTGAATATTTATGAAAATTATAAATAATAATAAAACGTTCACAAGTCAAATTAAAATAACTAATTAAATTTGTCACAAAAGGTAGTACTAACACCAGTATTTATCAACTTTAATCTTTAATATCTCCCAAATTGTATAAGGTTAAAATTTCATTAAGTTATTCAATTTTAGATTCACGATGCCTAAAATTAGATACCAAACTGGATTTCGTAAAAAACAAAGACTTTGTAAAAACTGTCTTTGGTTGTTTATATTCGGAGTAACTTTATTACTTTAAATTTCATTTGTCACAAAGTTGTATGTTCGTTATTCATAAATAATAGTATTAAGAACAAAGTTACTACAACTCAAAAAGAAACAAGAACATTATTATATTATGTCTACATTTGTATTGAAAAGTCAAAATACATAATTTGTGTTGGAAAATAAAGCTGAGCAGACACCGGCTGCTACGTAAGCTAAGCTAGTAATATTATTATGGAAGTTGTGCATTACAGCTTAGTGAACTACTTAATGGAATCGACATAGATATTTCATATAGAAAACATTGCTAAAAGCTTATGAAAAAGTAATTTTGATTTATTCTTTAATTAACTAGTTAATTTTTCAGGTTTATTTTAGTGGTAGTATCAATATTTCAGCTATATTGGACCAATATAATATCAAATGTTGACAGTCACTAGTAATATATTTTTATATGCAATATTATGCAATGTTGCTTGGGTGAAATATACAAATGAAATATTGCTGCAATGTTAATATGCAGTATTTTAACAACATTTGATAACAGTTATATTTATTACCTACCACAATATATTGGTGGTATGTCAAAATGCAAGTATTTCACACTTTAATTGTATAAATTATATGTAGTAAAACCAAATTTTGTTTATACTTGAAATTGGGAGATTCTTAAATAATGCAAAACATTAATGAGCAATTTATTTGAAAACAAATAATATAAATTCCATCGATGGTTTTACGTTCAACATAAATTTATTTATTTCAGAGCAAAATGTATGCTATTTATGTCATTTTTACATAGGGTTATTGCCTACATATAAGTTATTGGAAATTTTAAAATGAAAATGTTTAATTATAATGGAATTTTAATTTACCAATTAGTAAAATGGTTATAACGAGCAAAATAGTAAAAAAAATAAAAATAAATTTGTATGGAATGTTGCTTTAGCGAAATAAATGATAAGCAATTTCTTGTAAATGGATACTTTTTCGCAATAAAACAAAGATTTACATTTGCAACAGGTTTCGCAATGTTTAGTGCATCTTCAGGCCAAAAACTACAAAAAATACATTCAATAATTTTTCGCTATTAAGTAGTTTCAAGAATTACTATAAAAAGTGTTAAGAGTCATTGATAACAAAAATTCTTTAAAATATTTAAAACATTTTTTGTCAATGTGACACAATTAATTATATATCTGCAAAGAGTTCTTGCAAGCATTGTGTGACGTTGACAAAAAATGTTTTAAATATTTTAAAGAATTTTTATTATTAAAAGCGAAGTATTGATAGTGTTTTTTGTGGGTTTTAGCCTGAAAATGTGAAATATATTGCGAAACCGGTTGCAAATGTAAATATTTGTTTTATTGCGAAAAGTACCAATTTAGAAGAAATTCTTAATCATTTATTTCGCTATAGTAGCATCCGATATCAATATTGGCAAGTACGACTTTTATGCTACAGAACTGGAGAACTACAGAAGAATCTCACACTCGGAAGATGAAGAGCGGATCTACCATCGATTTCATCCTCGACACATAAACCTCACAGTAGTATAACTTCGTGATGAGGAAGAAAATCTAGTCACCAAGGGCCATAAGAATGCCCCACCACAACAGTAACCAAATTTAACCAAAGTGGCAATAGATATGGAGAGCATAATTAAATACAAAACCACAAACAACAATTCGATATCAAGTTATAATATTGTTAAAAGATCAGAAATAAAAACAATTTGAAAGAGGGAATGACTGCTACATCAGAAAAGAATTTTCCACTATGAGAGGACTTCGAGGAAAGATAAAAAATAACATTGCAGTCGTTTTGGCAGATATAGGAGCCGAATTAGTATTAATAAAACAAACATATTACGACATTTTTTGAAATTTTTTTTGAAAAGCTCAAAAAAAGGACTGAGAGGAAATCCAATAGAAAGTTTCACTACCAACACCAAAAAATCATTAAATGTATGTGAATAGTCTGAATATGCTGCAAGGTAATCACACCGAATGTTTTCCCATGAACTCCATCATGCCAAAGTTGTATTTCCAGTCTAAACTACACAAGACAAATATTCCAATATGAGACCTATCACCGCATGTGGTAATTCCCCAACAACTCGACTAACCCAATCCCTGAATAATATAATAGTGAGGCAACTTGAATATAAGCCCAAATACTCGATACACAATTTTGTGGAGTTTCCACAAATACTTCTTGATAAGAAGATACAACCGCCACATTCGAGACTAATCTTGTTTTACATCACCAGTTTATACACCAGCTTTCCAGTTAACCACACACTTAAGTTAGTAGGCACATTTCTAAGGTCCACTTATTGGTTGGATCCACCGGACATCATAGGAATTAATAATTTAATTTCTTCAACCTACAGTCAGAATTTCTTCTCTGATCCTTGCGAAATTTCGTACTAACGAAACAAATAAATTTCGTACACCAACATCAAATTTACTCTTAGAAGTAGATAGAACAAATCGATCAGATTTCTGGATTTTAAAGTTTCCATTATCGATGATAACATAGCTTTGGAAATCTAGCGGAAACCAACTTTGTTGGTTAACATTAACGAGGCAACAAGACAAAAAGAACTGAATCCCATCCTGCAGTTAGCAGCCGCCTATAAATTTCTCATAAAAATTAAAATTGTCTCGTTAAAAAGAGAAAAAATAATAAACATCGGAATTCTGACACATCGAACAAATTGATTTTAATTGGGTTTATTGGCCACTTCTCTTAACTAATTATTATACAACCTACAGATCGCTAGAGTCTACTTAATGGAGACAAGTTCACGTAGGTTCAGGATAGTATATTCTTCGTATAAATGTTTAACGATATCGATTGCTATCTTTAATTTGTTCGCTTGACAGCCGGATGAAGCACAGATTGCTTGAAATGAAAAACCAGAATGATCTACTAGACTTCCATTTTATTAACCAATTTAACTAATAAGTTTTACATAATGCAACTTCTCTAGGTAATCAAACCCAATACAAATTCTGAATCTGTTCGATAAAAGGAACGCTATATTAAACTCTGTATTACTACTCTTCGGTGAAGGTATAGTATCGCATCGAGTAACTTCTTTAATGATTTCCTAAATATTCAAATAAAGCATTAAGTGTTATACAAACAGTAAATTTGGTAATCCAAAAAACAATTTTGCTTAATTTACTTATTTAGAGAGTTAAAAAATTCGACAATGTTTATCCGTATTAACTCTGTGTAAATGCTCAAAGATATGTATCTAAGGAAGTTTGTTGAAAAGGAATAGGAAATGGTTATGTCGGTGATTAGCATAATTCTAGTCCTATCTTTGCAGACCACTAGCTTTAATATTTATTTTCAGTATTCTCAATCAAGGAATTTTATTTGTCTACATCTAACAAGTTTATAGCTCATTTTCGTGTAAAAATTTTAAAATTGTTGATATTATACGAGTTAGAATTGCGCTTACACCTAATATAAAGAATATTTAGAGTCCGTACATTTTATTTTAGATTTGCTGCTTAAATATTTTTTTTAAATTAACCTAATGAAAAAAGTTATGTCAATTCAATTCCTTCTAGAGCAAACAATTTGCAAGACTGAAATTTCTTCTATTTTATTTGTTTGGGGCTTATTTTGGTAGAAAACATCGGTATTATGCAAATTTTGTAGCTTCGCTTCATGTAATGCTCCTAATACTCAACTTTTTATTTTACTGTTGAGTACTCCATGCTTTGAAAACCATACCAAGTTAAAACAAGAAATGCATTCTATACCAAAATTTTTGAAAACTAAAAAATAAATAAAAGGAACCCCAAATTGTTTATTTTACATTTCAAACTTTGCGTCTACGTTTAGTGGAAAACAAAGTAATTAAAATTTTAAATACAAAGTTCGAATGTAGAATATTTTCAGCGTTCAAAATTTATTGTTGGTTGATATCAAACTTTTAAATTGCATCTTCGGTGATAACAAATTACGTAAATATATTTCGAAAACCTTTTTCACCGAGAGGATGAATTTTGTGAATCATGTAATTAAAGTTTTGTTCATTGGACAGCACAACCCTGCCTACTTACCATAAATATTAATTTCTGAAATAATGGTCCCTGAAAATATTTATCACCATTGTGAGTTTAGATATGCAAATACGCAAAGTTTTGTTTGAGTGTTTCTAAATTGAAAGTCAATTTAAAGTTTTGGTTATTTTTAATGAAAAAATACTTTTTTTAAATTAACCCGCTCGGCGAGCTGTAATCGTTTCTAATGTTTACTTAATTAAAATAAACCTAAAATGTATAGTTTTAAAACAAATCTTAGTCAGAAATGAGCTAAACTGTGTGTTAAGGGATGGTGGTGCAACCTGTTTCAGTTTATCTTCGTCAAGTTGAGCAGCTAACTCGACAGACACTAATGTTGGGCGTTGTATCGACCCACTCAGACGGATGGCATGGTTCTGTCTAACGAGTGAAAATTTGAACGTATAAAATTTTGTTTTTTACACTCAATCTAATGTTAGTACACATCGATAATTTAAAAATTCAACCATTTTCTATTTTATTTGAGTCGAGATATTGATTCTCCGTTACACTACATTTTGCACAAAAAATGTTAGAATTGGACGTTTTCGTGATTGTTTCTTTCACCTGTGTTTTATAGCATCGTCAGTAAAAGTATATAGTAAAATAATAGTGCGTGAGATAGAACAATCAACGGTTCTGCCACAAGTAGAATAGGAAGTATGTAGGATTGCGTGAATCCTTTTTATTTATTTATCCAATTATAAAAACTTCATTCTTATGTTGCCATAATATATTAAATTTTTATTTTGCTTTCTGAAAATTGTGAAAATTTTGGTTTCATTAACTTTCGAGTTGACTCGTTTAAAACAATAATAAATTGTTGTGTTTTGAATCTACATTTTGTGTATCTTATTCTGAATACATTTTTTAAGAAATCAAAATATTATATTATGCGAACACAAAATACATGTATTCACCATGTTCTGAAACCGTTATAGGTGTAATATATTTTTGGAAACAAATGTCACACATTGTCCTCAGATGCGATGTGGTATTAATATTATTTCTCTTATTTTTCTTTCACTAACGTTGAATTATAGGTCTGTTACTCTACCGCAGCTGGATATTTAAATGTTTATTATTGAATTTTTTTTTTATGTAGTTTATTATTTTTTATGATCTCTCCTGCATTTTTTGCAGAACTTTAGATTTTTGATGCTACCGATTTTCGCACTAATTGCTTTATAGGTATATAATACGAAATCAAAATGAAGCAAAACAATCCAGAATAGATCCAAAAATAAAGAAGGCTAGACAAGGCCAGTAAAATAAAAATGAAGAATACGAAAGAATCATTCGTCATTTGACTTTAATTAGCTTAATGTATACCCTAATAGTATAATATAATCAGACCGTATTATACATTTATTGTTATTGAAATTAACCTCGTCGATAATACAATGGAACAAATTATACCACTTAGAATACGACCAGGCGAAGCATAGATTGCTTCAATTTAAATTACTTTTCAAATTGTTATAATCCATTTTTCGTATATCTAAGATAATACTTTTTATTCCTGACCTAAATCGCAATTAGATTTTAATTTCGCTGTATTCTTATATAAATATTATTCTCGTTTTCCATTTACAATACCATTATGAACATGATACCACGATCGAATTAAAAGTGATCCCACAATCAACTGACAATCGTCAATCTTCATGGACACCATTGCTGAATTACATCAATGAAGTTTTTAAGTTAAATTTTACTATATCAAAAATTTCCTTTATGTGAAATAGCCCGTAATCCACTTCGGTCGTCCTCAAACAATTTTTTTTTGGAATTTGTGTATTGAGAAAGCTCACCGGAGGTCATAACTATAGTAGATTACAGTATACATCCATAGAAGATTGCCCACAATGGAACGTCATCGTTATATGACATAAAAATTTTGTAAATATTTATATTGTTATTATGAAGTCATTGCATCGTTTAAAAAATATTTTAGATAATAATCCCACTCGTATATAATACAATGTCAAATGTTTCGGATTGCTAGCAGATAAATATTGCACTTAGGAAGAAATAAAAATACAACTGACTTTTTAACTTTTAAATAATTCTGTTAATTTTTTAGTGGTTGCAATTTACAATACGTGTTATATAGAAAAACATACGTAATTTCTTCGCTTACTTCGGAATTATCTTAGAAAATACAACTCGAGCTTTGATTTCTACCCGAATTATCGGGTTAAATTAAAGCTCTTGTGGTGTTGCCTATGTACATTCATTATATTATTTGAATTTGAAATTTGATTTGTAATGGTTTATCGGTAAATAAGTAAATAAATATTAATCAACAATTCTACGTGATTTACACTTTATTGCTGAGCTCGTAAGTGAGCGGAAAAAAGGAACAAATATTTGATTTGTTTTAGTTGTAAACTGTTTCTGTGATATCAATATTTATTGAATGTATGTACTTACAATGAAGAAAATTAATGTATTTAACAAATTTTCTCCATAGGAAATATAGTAAAACATAATTATTATTGTATACAGTGAGTTCGTATAAAACAAAATAACTTAAATATTTCCTAAATTAAAAGAGATACATCAAATAAATGTACATCAACTATGTCGCTCATAGTTTCGTAGTTAGTACATTTGACTGATAATACTTTTTTGGTACCCTATTCCGTTCCGGGCGATTTAAAAACTGAAAGTGAAATCTGAAAATATATAACTTCTTGAACTGAGAGTGATGTGTGATGACCCTTTCTGTGGTTTAGAGGTTAGAGCGCACATTATACTATAGATTCCCTATGTGTATGACAACAGTACAAACGCTAATTTATCAAAGATAGAAGATTATTACAAAACAAAGCTCTAACTAATTTAAGAAAGAAAATATCAGACTACATAATTATCAAAATTTCATGAATTACCTTTTCATTTCAAATAATTTGTGTGAACTTGTGTGAAGTAAAGAAATTAAAATTAAATCATGGGTTGATGATACCCGGGTTGTACGGTTTAAAAATTTGAATTAAAAGAGATATTAAGATACGTACAGTTTGCGGTATTTTGTCACCTTATTCCGCGCATCGGGCGCACCCTTAGATTTTGCGTTTATGATCTATTAAACTTATATGTTAAATTTCGAATCGATCCGTTGAAAATTACTCTTTGAGAAAACATTTTTAGGTCGGGTTGTAAATATAAAAGATTGAAACATTCGCTCAACTAAGAAATTTACGTTTTGCAAATGCACAATAATCTTAAGAAGTGTATAGTTAGGAAAGTATCATCAAATATTTTAATACACGTACAATAAACCATACGGTAGATGAGGAAGTGTTAATAATGTTGACGTAGCATTAATCCATAATTCACCTCATCGGCAATAAATTCTCTATTCTATAACGTTGCAAACTAAACGTCAATATAGGCAAATGCATTACTATAAATTTTAGGTAGGATCGAGAGACACTTTTATACGATCCATAATCACGAGCCAGTTGTCAATACAAGGACACACACGTGCATGTTTGAAACTCGTGAGAATCAATGCCTTTTGTCTTGCTATCTCGACCATGTGCAGATAAGCGGCCAAATGTGCTCGGGTTTAACATGGAAAGGATAGCGATTTCGAAATTACAGACTTCGATAAAAACAAGTAAAAAGTGCAAAAGTTAGACCTTTCTCGTCCAACCAGACGAGCAAAAAATTGTTTTGCTCGCACGTGTCGTACCAAACTTCTCGATACACTTTACATGGAGAAAGAAGAAAGTGTGCCCTCACACTCTAGGCATTTATCCAATTAAATCACGTCTCCCTTCTTTCTAAATTTATAGGACCCAATTACAAGGATCCAAATCAATCAGTAAGTGGGAAAAATCCCAGATCAGAGTAGGGAGAATGCATAAATTGAGCTGCAAATTGCATATTCGGAGAGATTCACTTGGAATCTGATACTACCTTTTTCGTATCTTAGCGCTTCCAAAAGCGGAATTAACTATCGAGGTCTCACATTTATTAGAGGTCTTTAAATAAATACAAGTCATTGGTGCTAAAAATTAGTGTGTGTCAACTGCAGGTACTATCGAACAATTAATACCGTCAATTGTTGTTAAACGATTAATACCGTCAATTGTTGTTAAACGATTAATATCGTCAATTGTTAATAAACAATTAATATTTTATCGAACATTAATACCGTCAATTGTTGTTAAACGATTAATATCGTCAATTGTTAATAAACAATTAATATTTTATCGAACATTAATACCGTCAATTGTTGTTAAACGATTAATATCGTCAATTGTTAAACGATTAATATTTTATCGAACCAGAATATCGTCAATTGTGGTTAAACAATTAATATTTTATCGAACCAGAATATCGTCAGTTGTTTTTAAACAATTAATATTTTATCGAACCAGTATATCGTCAATTGTTGCCAATATTTAATAAGTGATCGAACAATTAACATCGTCTATGGTTACTAAACATTGAATCAATTATCGGACTTTTTATACCATCTGCTTATCACGTTAATCACGTCGAGTTATTGCTTGCCGCTCATAAGGCAAGTACGTAACATTGCTTTTATCGAATGGTACAAAACAGGTGTTGCACTTCCAACCCATGTGTGCATTCCAATCGTTTTTTTTATCGGACACCACCTTAACATTTCTTACTTAGACAGTGCCGGCTTGAATTATTTGTCACTTCGCGAATAACTAACTTAGTGAATTATTTCGTACGGAGACCCCTATTTTATCGCGAAATACAGTGCGTGAACCACCCTGTTATTTCACCACCTCCCGATTTGAAGAGTTTTTGGGAAGCTGGTTATTACGCTGCCCTTCTGATATGGTTTGAGACATCACATTCAGCTCCATTCTACGTTCTGAAGACGAAGTCTCACTCCTGAAGGACCCGTCATCGACTTTACCTAGAGGTCGAACATCAACCATCCAGATTAAGTAAGAAACCTTTTTATATTTTTAAGATTGTGATGTTAATTGGTCCTATTGACCATTAGTTGTGTTTATGAACGTTCAGTTCAACCCTGGAAGACGATATCGCAACCATTTTGTATACCTTTTATTTAACTCAATATTATTATCTATTATTAACGTAACTTTTACCACGCCATTCGAGCGTTCAGAGTGTAACCGAACAATTTAACGTAACGTTTCAAGTTTAGTATTGTAGCTAAAGTTTGTTTGTCCCGTTGTCGGGAATTTTGATGATCAATTGCATTGATTAAGTTCCATGATCAATTTTATGAATCATAGTTTTGAATATTATCAAGTTGCGCTTAAGTAACTATTTATTTTGGTGGAGTGCTGTATTCAATACGCCCCCCTTTCATGCAAATTAACAGTTTGTATTTTTGTAAGAATAATTGTTTTACGAATATTAATTTCGCAACGGAAACCATACTGAAAGGTTCCGTCAACTGTACATATTTATTTTTATACAAGACGTGTAAATTTGATAATATCTTGTGTAAATTTTGTCAACTCCCCCCTGATATTATTTTATTTAATACATTTTTATTATTTCCCAACTTTGTGTGTTATTATTATTGTTGTGTTAATGTTTATTTAGCTATTTTCACCAACGGAAAGTTCGCCTCCTGTAAAGGTAGGGTCATTGAGCGAGGTTTTTCCGGAGTGAGAGTTCGCTGTAAGATCATCAAGTTGTCGCGTACCAGCTTGGAAGGTGTGATAACCAGTCCCCTTCAAAGAGATTCATTTCTTCGTATGCGTGGCGCCCATTTAAACTCCCTCGTGTATATTAACCCCACCGATTTTGACTTAACTCCCCCCCCCGTGTAAATTATTCACACCGATTTTGACAATTTTTAGAATCGCGATCGAGGATTGCCCGGTCGTCGATAGGAAATACACGCTTTGCGACGTGCCGTCACACGACCCTTTCGTTCCATTCACCAACCCACCCCTTCGCGACTTTGAGCTAGCCAACCTTTTATTACCTGTTGGAAAGGTGTCGTGGATGCAGAACGTGGTGTAACAGGATAATAATTTGGCGCGGCCAACGTGGTGCTATCGATAAAGCCTTTTTGGCATGTTATGGTATCGAATTTTTTTTGTTTGTAAATCAAGTAAATTCCAAATTAATTTTTGTAGGTTAAAAAAATAATTTGCGCCCGACTAGGCGGCTGTCAAGAAAGCCCTTTTGGCACATTACGTCAAATTTTGTAAATCACGAAGTTTTGAATTAAGATTTCAATTTTTAAAATAGTACCGACGCGCATGAATGGACTAACGAGATTCCATAACGCCCCCCTATTTAAATTTAAAAGTGAAAATTATCGCGATTTTAAGATCAAATATTGTATTTCCGTTTACCATTAGTTGTTCAGAGAACAAGTGGAGTCGTGTTCCGCGAATTCTTTTTTGTATTTAATTGAATTTATTCATTTCGATTAATAATGGCATTCAGGATTGTACCGGACAAGTTGCGAAAGGACGAGGTCCAATACGAATTAAAGATTAGAGGTTTACCTTTTCACGGTTCGGTAAAAGAATTACGTGATGAATTAGTAATAGCCCTTGATAAAGAAGAAGAAGGCGAAAGTTACGCTTTAGCGTGGTATCCGTTTACCTTTGCAGAAGATTTGGTGGCATTAAGAGCCGGCTTATTGATTCTTCATAGACTACTTGGTCGCTTGGAAGTTTCACGAGACCAAGAACCTAACGTAGAAATCGAGGTAGAAACGAAGTTAGCACATTACTTTAATAGATTATCCCGATCAAAACCCTTTTTAGTAAAAGATAAAAATTCAAAACGAACAGTTATGGACGAATTAGAAGAATGTAGATCCGCGTACCGCTTATTTGTAGCAAATTCTCGAACGGAGCGAGATTCATTATCGAATATCGTGGCCGAAATTAGTCGAGAGACCCCAGTAGAACCAGAAGTAATCGTAACTTCAAATCCAGTTTCATTAAATATTAACCCCCCTCCGGTTGAGGTAGGGCAGAAAAGTTATTGTACGAAATCAACACCTGTTGTCAAGTGGCGATTAAAGTTTTCCGGTGAAGCAAAAAGTATTTCGATCACTGCATTTTTAGAAAGAGTCAATGAATTAATTGTTGCTAGACGTGTAAATTTAAGTCAACTCTTCGAAGAGGCGATTGACCTGTTCGAGGGTAAAGCATTATTGTGGTTTCGCGCAAATAGAGATAAGGCATCTACTTGGTCAGAATTAGTAGTATTATTAAATGCACAATTTCGACCAGCTGACTATGACGTCAGATTACTTGAGGAAATTACACGTAGAACTCAAGGGAACGAGGAAAATTTGGCAATGTATGTAGCAATGTTAAAAACGATGTTTGCTCGTTTAGTCATCCCATTATCGGAAGAAAGACAATTAAGTATCGCATTACGAAACTTAAACCCATTTTATATTGCACAGTTAGGTTTTACCGAAATTACGTCTTTTGACAGGCTCATTGAATTGGGGCGCATTCTCGAAGCGCGTAGGTTGACCATTTCCAATTACGCACCGCCGTCAAAGAGGAAAAACGACTTAGAACCAGATGTAGCTTATACCCACTTGAGTGTACCGACTCAAGAAAATGATCGCGCATCACGTGCCGAATCAACGCTTTTTAATAAATCACGAAATAATAAACGATCTGTAAATAAACCGACCTTTAAAAGTCGTAATAGCGCTGTCGAAGTTTTTAGTAAAACTTCAAGTAATAATTCTTGTTGGAATTGTGGTGGCACAGGACATTTAGCGTCGCGTTGTACCGTTCCGCAGAAACAAATATATTGCTATCGCTGTGGGAGAAAAGGTGAAACAACAAAAACCTGCCCCCACTGTAACCCCAGTCAGAGTAGAAGGAGTTCGGAAAACTCTTCCGGGACTCATTAGGACGTGGTCACCTAGTGAACTCCCGCAAGTTTGTAAATTCGACCCATTTTCATAAGATGTTAGCTTCTTACGTTAACGATAATCATAAGAGTTGGGATATCTATCTCCCCCAGGTTGCTTGCGCAGTACGGACTGCACTGCATGAAGTCATCGGAATGACTCCGTATTTCGCAAATTTCGGTCGAGAGATGATCATGTCCGGTGGACAGCGTATCGAAACAGCTGATCCGAACACGCTGAAAGACATAACGTTTGCCGATCGTGACGAACTTAAACGACGTGCATTAGCACTAGGTGATGTTTACGATGACATCACCAAAAGATTAGAAAGCGCTTATGAGAAATCTAAAATTGTTTATGATTTAAGACGACGTCCGTCGAATTTCGATGTTGGTGATACCGTGTATAGACGTAATTATGTTTTATCCGATGCATCGAAGCATTTTAATGCAAAGTTAGCTCCAAAATTTGTAGGACCTTTTGTTATTCATAAGAAACTTTCGAACACCACTTTTGTACTGTCAGACACCACAGGAGTGAGACCTGGTGCATGGCATGCCAAAGACTTGAAGTCAAGCCCCGATTAAAAGTTCAGGTTAGGATTTAAGTATGTTTTTGTTGAACTTAATTTTGAAGTTCAAATTTTCTAATTAGTTTATAGGTACGGTTTGGAAGTTTACGCATCCACCTAGTGGACCCGTAGAAGGTTGTTTTTGACTTTCACGTAGTTAATTTACGTCAAGTTTTTTGAATTCAATACCGACCCTTAAGGTAAAGCTTTTCAATTTTTTTATTTAGTATCGACGTTTACCGTAAAGCTTTTCAATTTTTTTTTCATTTAGTACCGACTTTTACCGTAGAGCTTTTCAAATTTTTTTGAATTTGGTACCGACTTTTACCGTAGAGCTTTTCAAATTTTTTTGAATTTGGTACCGACTTTTACCGTAAGGCTTTTAAATTTTTTTTTGAATTTAGTATCGACATTTACCGTAAGGCTTTTAAAATTTTTTTTGGATTTAGTATCGACATTTGCCGTGAAGTTTTTCAAATTTTTTTTGAATGTAGTACCGACATTTATAATAAGGCTTTTTTAAATTTAGTTGGGAGTTTAGTTTGTCGAATTAAGTTAGAGTTTTCTTTTGAAAGTTCTTTTTTTTCTAACGCCCCCTGTAAGGAGATTTTTTTTTGTATCGAATTTTATTGTTGTAGTGCGGTTGCGTTTGGTTGATAGTTGTTTAGAGTAACCCGCTTCTCATTGAGTTATCGTATTATCAGGCTGGACCTAGTTCCACTGTCAGATAAAATTTTTTTTGGACGTCAATCCAGTGTTGGATGTCGATCCAAACCCCGGGGTTATTGAGTAATTTTGTGGACATAGTCCATCCCTCGGCGCATTATCGTCCCATATATTTTTTTTTCTTCTCGTAGTTTGGCGATTTATAATCTGCCCCAAAGGAACCTTCTTGGAAAGGGAGCTTTGTACAGGAGTAGTGGTTAAACTCGAAACAACAACCTGGGAAATTTACCTTGTTAGGGAATAACAGATCGACCACCATCGGCCTACGCCGTTAGGACATCTGTCGGTCCACGGAAGGACAATTCGATCATTAGTTTGTATTTTTTTTCTCCCCCCCCCTTTTTTTTTCTCTCTCTCCCCTACGACATTTGGAAAATAAATAGAAAATTAGGGATGAACTTGTATATCTGATCCATTCATCCCAGAGGCCATTGTAAATTTGATCGCGCCTTTCTTAAATTTCACCTTAGATTCGGGCCCAACCCAAACTAGAGTTCTGCGTCTCTGTTGTTAATTGTGGGTCTAACGGTAAGCGAAGGATCGCGTGATTTCGCGAACCGCCCTCTCTTATGACAGTCACAACGGCTTTAGAAGCGATTAGGACCTCGAATATTTTCCTTGTGTGTAACTTTTATTCTTTTATTGTGTAATTAGCAGTTTAGGTTGAGTTTCGGTGTAATTAATTTTAAGGTATCGATTTAATCAATGTTAAGTTTAGATATTATGTAGATAGACTGAAGACGTTAGGGGAAAGGAAGTTATTTAACGGTATCTCAAGCGTATAGAGTAAAATTACAGACCCAATAAGTAATCAGGTCTTTAGTTGGTTTTTTGTTTATCACGCATGATGGTAGGAGTCGCGAATTTCGTTTTTTTTATCGAACATTTAAGGAAGTAGTTTACGCGAAGTTAGAGGGTATACTTATCGGTCCATTGGAGTAACTACCCAATAAATCGCTTAGGTAAACCAAGTATAGATTGGTGTTGCGGTGGCTTAGTTACCCAACGTCCTCATCAGTCATACGTTAATTTTGTGGTCAATTTTGATTTTTGTTTGGAAGAACGATTGTGTTCTCCCCCCCCTTTTTTTTTGAATGAAATGTAGTAGAGTCACTTCATACGTTTACAGTAAACATTAGAGGTGCAACTCAGACAGTTGTCACCATGTCGAGCTCTGACCAAGTTACGTTTTTGTGGGAATATTTTTTTTTCTCGTGGGTAAACAACAACTTTAGTCCCGGTTTAGTCAATTAACTCCCCCCCCGGCTACCGAATTGTATATAGAACCAGCATTGAGAATTAGTCCGTGTAAGACATTAAACTACCCTTCTCACTTTTAGTTTTAGGTTCTTAAGATTTTGTTCTCTCACGACGTGATAGTTACGTCCCGAACTTTATGTCGCTGTTGTTATGGTTTTGAAAAATAGTCCGCGTAAGACGTTAAACTACCCTTCTCAATTTTTACTTCCAGATTTTTCAGATTTTGTTCACGTACAACGTGATCGTCACGAACGTCGTGTTACTGTTGTTTCTTTTTTTGGAAGTGTCGGTGTTTTCCGACGCACGTCCAAGAATACCGGTATAGGAGTATCTGAAATGATGCGAACATTTTTCTTTTTTTTCTCTTCTCGTACTCTAGTGCATAGGTGCTTAACCCTTGCATTCTTTTCTTTAGGATTAAGGTATAACGCTCAGTATCTGTGAACATTTCGTTCATTTTGTAACGACATTGGCTCTCGGTTCGAGCCAAAATAAGTTCCCGATATTTTTTTTGGTTTTCAACCATGTTGACTCTCGGTTGATGTCATGGTACTACCCTGGGATCCAGGCACTTTACAAATTGCCCGACTCCGAAGTATTATGTCACCATCTTGGAGCAAGACCCTCTTGTTACATTCCTTACACTTTTGTGACATATAGCTCTGGTGGATACGTTCCACTCATATGGTGTCGCCATTTTGGGCGAGCATTGTCGCTTTGCGCGATTTGCGTTTAGATTGGAGATTTCCCCCGGTGTCAGTCACCGCTGGATTTCCCGATCAACCGCCCGTGCAAGACACTAAACTACCTTTCTCGCTTTTTTGCACCTCCAGATTTTTCAGGTTTTGTCGAGTGTGGTATGTTCATACTTTGCATAGGAGGTACAGGCGTTCCTTAGATTGGAGTTTCCAGTCGGCGCTTACCGCCGTTGGACTTCACCAGTCAAGTTGACGTCGGGTATTCTCAAGTAGGAAGTTTTTCCAAGTTTTTTTTTCATGGAAATGTCCCGATCATTTCGGAGTAGCGTTCTCGTTTTCGTCGGTGTAAGTCGGAGATTCGGTCCCTTCGGTTATACTGACAAAGACAATCCCTACCCCCGTATAGGGTTCAGTTTTTCTGGTTTTATTTCATATTTGATTGTATCATTGTGGACGACTGATACTCCCGTCTCGTCAACTCGAGCTCTGTAGCGTAAATATCTTTTAAAAAGTATCGCATATTTAGTTGTGCGACCACGAGTTGTGTAACTTGTACCTTTTGATATGGGTGTCGGTTCGGTACCGTCCCACTCTCGTCCCGCCGGACTCCATATCTCTTATATCGCGTCTTTCGCGAATATTGGATCACGCCTATCGTGATCCTTTATTAGTCTTTACTTGTTGGTTCGGAGATTCAGCCCCTCCGGTCAACACGATTGACGCGGCATTCGTGCCCCATTTTTTTTCTCGTGCTGCACGCTCTCGTGCGTAGATCCGTGTTCAACCCGGACGGTTCGAGGATTTGGTCCCTCGACTGTCCCTTGTAGGTTGTCACCCCACCCTAATTTTTTTTTGAGAAAACCCCCCCCCTATTTTTTTTTCTCGCGTTTAGATCCGTGTTTAACCCGGACGGTTCGAGGATTTGGTCCCTCGACTGTCCCTTGTAGGTCGTTATCCCGTCCCGTTTCGTATTACGATTTATGCCCCACTATTTTTCCCGGTTGCATCCGTGTTTAACTCGGACGGTTCGAGGATTTGGTCCCTCAACTGTCCCTTGTAGGTTGCTACCCCTCACTTTTTTAACCCCCCCCCCCTCCCCCCCACTCCTATCTTTTACCCCCCCATCACTACCTCTTCTCTCTCTTCCGATCATCTCGTTTGGATCGAAGTCATGATGAAGGTGGCTGGTCTCCCAAACGGCTTTGTAAATTTGATCAAGCTAAGCGCAAGTTTTTTTCTCTGTTTCACCAACGATAAATGATAAAACAGACAGTCCCCATCTACTGAAGTGCCCCAAACGGCTTTTGTAAATTTGATCCAGCCAAGCACACGTTTTTTTTTACTCTGTTTTTTCAACGTATTGAAAAAGGCAGACAGTCCCCATCGACTGAACCATTTTAGAGAAGGCTTTGTAAATATGAGTACGCCAAGGAAGTGTTACCTTAGCTCAGGTCTACCTTGATCTAGAGTCCGGTGTCTTCACAGACATTTGTGGGTCCCACGGCCAGCGAATGATCGCGTGATTTCGCGAACCGCCCTCTCATGTAGGAGTCACTACGACTCACGGGTTGATTAAGCCTAGGGTTAGGTGAACCTTCTCTCTCTTTCCCGGCATATACGTATAGTCTAGTCACTAGCTGAGTAGTTGTTTCAACACTACAAGTGTTGATGGTTTATCGCAGGACAGTTTTTGTTTCGGTTGAGGTTGCGCGCGTCCCAGTTGAAGAGTAGTTAGGGATAACAACTCTTGACGTAAGGGGAGTGTCACCTTATTCCGCGCATCGGGCGCACCCTTAGATTTTGCGTTTATGATCTATTAAACTTATATGTTAAATTTCGAATCGATCCGTTGAAAATTACTCTTTGAGAAAACATTTTTAGGTCGGGTTGTAAATATAAAAGATTGAAACATTCGCTCAACTAAGAAATTTACGTTTTGCAAATGCACAATAATCTTAAGAAGTGTATAGTTAGGAAAGTATCATCAAATATTTTAATACACGTACAATAAACCATACGGTAGATGAGGAAGTGTTAATAATGTTGACGTAGCATTAATCCATAATTCACCTCATCGGCAATAAATTCTCTATTCTATAACGTTGCAAACTAAACGTCAATATAGGCAAATGCATTACTATAAATTTTAGGTAGGATCGAGAGACACTTTTATACGATCCATAATCACGAGCCAGTTGTCAATACAAGGACACACACGTGCATGTTTGAAACTCGTGAGAATCAATGCCTTTTGTCTTGCTATCTCGACCATGTGCAGATAAGCGGCCAAATGTGCTCGGGTTTAACATGGAAAGGATAGCGATTTCGAAATTACAGACTTCGATAAAAACAAGTAAAAAGTGCAAAAGTTAGACCTTTCTCGTCCAACCAGACGAGCAAAAAATTGTTTTGCTCGCACGTGTCGTACCAAACTTCTCGATACACTTTACATGGAGAAAGAAGAAAGTGTGCCCTCACACTCTAGGCATTTATCCAATTAAATCACGTCTCCCTTCTTTCTAAATTTATAGGACCCAATTACAAGGATCCAAATCAATCAGTAAGTGGGAAAAATCCCAGATCAGAGTAGGGAGAATGCATAAATTGAGCTGCAAATTGCATATTCGGAGAGATTCACTTGGAATCTGATACTACCTTTTTCGTATCTTAGCGCTTCCAAAAGCGGAATTAACTATCGAGGTCTCACATTTATTAGAGGTCTTTAAATAAATACAAGTCATTGGTGCTAAAAATTAGTGTGTGTCAACTGCAGGTACTATCGAACAATTAATACCGTCAATTGTTGTTAAACGATTAATACCGTCAATTGTTGTTAAACGATTAATATCGTCAATTGTTAATAAACAATTAATATTTTATCGAACATTAATACCGTCAATTGTTGTTAAACGATTAATATCGTCAATTGTTAATAAACAATTAATATTTTATCGAACATTAATACCGTCAATTGTTGTTAAACGATTAATATCGTCAATTGTTAAACGATTAATATTTTATCGAACCAGAATATCGTCAATTGTGGTTAAACAATTAATATTTTATCGAACCAGAATATCGTCAGTTGTTTTTAAACAATTAATATTTTATCGAACCAGTATATCGTCAATTGTTGCCAATATTTAATAAGTGATCGAACAATTAACATCGTCTATGGTTACTAAACATTGAATCAATTATCGGACTTTTTATACCATCTGCTTATCACGTTAATCACGTCGAGTTATTGCTTGCCGCTCATAAGGCAAGTACGTAACATTGCTTTTATCGAATGGTACAAAACAGGTGTTGCACTTCCAACCCATGTGTGCATTCCAATCGTTTTTTTTATCGGACACCACCTTAACATTTCTTACTTAGACAGTGCCGGCTTGAATTATTTGTCACTTCGCGAATAACTAACTTAGTGAATTATTTCGTACGGAGACCCCTATTTTATCGCGAAATACAGTGCGTGAACCACCCTGTTATTTCACCACCTCCCGATTTGAAGAGTTTTTGGGAAGCTGGTTATTACGCTGCCCTTCTGATATGGTTTGAGACATCACATTCAGCTCCATTCTACGTTCTGAAGACGAAGTCTCACTCCTGAAGGACCCGTCATCGACTTTACCTAGAGGTCGAACATCAACCATCCAGATTAAGTAAGAAACCTTTTTATATTTTTAAGATTGTGATGTTAATTGGTCCTATTGACCATTAGTTGTGTTTATGAACGTTCAGTTCAACCCTGGAAGACGATATCGCAACCATTTTGTATACCTTTTATTTAACTCAATATTATTATCTATTATTAACGTAACTTTTACCACGCCATTCGAGCGTTCAGAGTGTAACCGAACAATTTAACGTAACGTTTCAAGTTTAGTATTGTAGCTAAAGTTTGTTTGTCCCGTTGTCGGGAATTTTGATGATCAATTGCATTGATTAAGTTCCATGATCAATTTTATGAATCATAGTTTTGAATATTATCAAGTTGCGCTTAAGTAACTATTTATTTTGGTGGAGTGCTGTATTCAATACGCCCCCCTTTCATGCAAATTAACAGTTTGTATTTTTGTAAGAATAATTGTTTTACGAATATTAATTTCGCAACGGAAACCATACTGAAAGGTTCCGTCAACTGTACATATTTATTTTTATACAAGACGTGTAAATTTGATAATATCTTGTGTAAATTTTGTCAACTCCCCCCTGATATTATTTTATTTAATACATTTTTATTATTTCCCAACTTTGTGTGTTATTATTATTGTTGTGTTAATGTTTATTTAGCTATTTTCACCAACGGAAAGTTCGCCTCCTGTAAAGGTAGGGTCATTGAGCGAGGTTTTTCCGGAGTGAGAGTTCGCTGTAAGATCATCAAGTTGTCGCGTACCAGCTTGGAAGGTGTGATAACCAGTCCCCTTCAAAGAGATTCATTTCTTCGTATGCGTGGCGCCCATTTAAACTCCCTCGTGTATATTAACCCCACCGATTTTGACTTAACTCCCCCCCCCGTGTAAATTATTCACACCGATTTTGACAATTTTTAGAATCGCGATCGAGGATTGCCCGGTCGTCGATAGGAAATACACGCTTTGCGACGTGCCGTCACACGACCCTTTCGTTCCATTCACCAACCCACCCCTTCGCGACTTTGAGCTAGCCAACCTTTTATTACCTGTTGGAAAGGTGTCGTGGATGCAGAACGTGGTGTAACAATTTCTAACTCTTATTTTTTTTACTTTCCCATTTGCGTAGTTTTTTTTAAATCTACCTACTATAGTTTAATTTTACCCTCTCAGCAATTTTATATAAAAGATCTTTGCAAGTAATTTCAATACGGTAAAGTAGAATTGAAATTGATAATAACTGGTTTATTTCAAACTATAAAAATTCAGGTTATAACTTTTTAAGCATCCTTTTACAAAAAGGCGGAATACACCAGCCAGCATTTCTAGCGGATTTTATTGAAATTCGAATTATTAATTTTAATTCTGCAGTATAATACTGAAATCACTCATGACCAACTATAGAAGACTATTTAAATTTATAATGTTAGAGTAGATAGATGCGGTATAAATTTCTACCATTATTAGTTTTTTAAAATTGATTTCCATTTGGTGTTCAGAAACCACATCTTAATGTTAATTTTATTTTCAAAGATATCAAAAGTGAAAATTTTCAGAAAATCATGCGGTATCTTATCAACAATTAATTATTTTTAATACAAAATCATAGAATTTAAGAGCTTTTGAGAAGGTAATAAAATTTGGTAACTTTATGACGCTATTTTTTCTTTCTCGTTAAACCGGTGACCTGTTTTTTTATAAAGTTTATATCTTTCTTGGTTTAGGAAATACTTAGGGTGATTCGCAATTAAACTAACACGTGGTATAGCTACAACTACTGTTAAATTGTTAGGTTATCTAAAGCGCTGGAATGTGGCTTTCCATAGCATGAAGCTATTTGGAGCTTTATGAAGCTTTATTATACAACTGCTTAATGTGTGCCAATCTTGAATATTGCCCTTTTTGATTGAAGTTCATGTCACGTTGTGCACATTGAAAGAATGAAACGTCTCTAGAAAATGTATCTAATTTTTGCGATTTAAATATTTGCATTTGACTGTATACGTTAGTATCTCTTCTTTGAATGTTTGCAGGAACATTACTGAATGTCAAAAGTTTTTAAGTTAGATTAGATTAAGGATCCCAGGGCCTCTCCGGGACTTTAAATTTCTGATAGACATTTATTAGGTTGTGTAATCTCAATAATGCATATAACATGTTTTCAATATCATATGTTTATGATATTGCGGGGTGCATATTTTGTCGAATTTCCTATAAATGGCGTAACCGAATGAATAATAATAATAACTCAAGTGTGTTTTCCTCAGTTCTGTTGGCGCTTTTAGAAAATAATAGTGCGGTAGAAAGTTAAGATTCTCCTTTCCAGAAGTAAAGATTTATTTATTAGTTTTAACAAAAGACGCTACCGTCGTAAATAACCCTACCCAGGACACAGCAATATAACTACACACGTGTGACTTTTAACATCTTGCTTAGATAAACCCTGAAAAAAAAACAGAAAATGTCCTTTTACACTGCAGTTGGCATGTTGAATAGCATTCTGAAAATAATTAATAGTATGGTGATTTTCAAATTGATACCTCGTCTGAGTTATTACTAATTTATTCCGCTTTTCAGAAATAAACAAGTCGTGTCGTAAATGCTACCGAGACTTTGTGAAGTACTAAAAACATAAAGAGCCAATAAAATGATCCATGATATGCTATGTCGCGTTGCCACGCGAAATCTGGGAAAAACTTGTTACACTATTGCACAGATAAAAACTTTGTTGACACAATTTTGGTCAAACGTATTCCAAACATGGTGAGGTCAACCTGTCTGATTGGGGTTTATATTGATTTTTACGTTGTAATGCAAAGTAATGAAGAGTTCCATAGTTTTTTACCTTTCCGGTGTATTTTTTCCCTGTCAATTTTGTTTTAGGCTAAAAGCAATCAAAACCGTAAACCGCTCTCTTTCAGATTAAATTTAGAAAAAAAGTGATCATACCAAGCTCAGACTTCAAATTAATGTCGAATTCCTCATCCGACTTCTGAATATTTTTAACATTTTATAAAGTTTTCTATTTACTTATGCGGTGTAAGTATATCTTTCCGAAATTCAAGTTCCTGTGGGAAACACTGCAACATTTTTTAGCTTGGGAAAGAAAGCATATACTTAATTAATATTAATTTAATTTATCAATACAGTCAGTTTGAAATGCTAAATTTGAATTATAAAATTCAAATTTGACACCGCCGTTTAAATACATAATTATTGTGTAATCCCGCAAACGCCGCATCTGCTTCGTCCTTTTTAGTATTGCAATTTTTGAATTTTCCATAAAATGTCTAATTCGTAAAAAAAAGTAATTTCCTTTGTAGAACATAATTCACATCTTTAAACCATGTTTTTATTATCTTCCCTTTATTTTATTTTGTTGTACCTAATTGTTTGTGAATTCAATGTTTCAGCTAAATTGTCTTTAATTTTGTTATTGTTTGTAATATAAAGTTTTCCACCGGTTTTGTTTTTGTAAGCTAATTAAGTAAAGAACTGCTAGGATGAAATTACTTCAACTATTTGCGACAAACCCAAAATTAGGTTGAGCTTTATTTACAAAATTTTCAATTAGATTTGTTAAAAAAACTTTGGGCAATTTCTTGCTATTGGTGGAAATAAAGGATTACCACTTGAAAATTAATTTAGAAAAAGTAAAATGGCTCGGACGTTGTTAGAGCAGGTACGAATTTTTTAATTCTCTCGAGATTAAACGTTACACATCCGTTTTGAAACTCCAAGTATTCTGAAAAATTGCATGATGTATTTTTCAATACCTTGTAATATATTTTTAGTACGTTTTTAAGTTTTTAATATCAAATGGTCATATAGGTATTACAAATTTATTTTATATAATATTGAGTTATTTAAGTATTGTAATAGAGTGTAAGTAGATTGAATATGAAGAACCTACAGTTTAATGTCGGTTCCTAACTACAAAGTAATGTTGAGGAAAGATTTCAGTATTGAAACATTGAAAAAAAAATAATAGATATTGAATTTGTCATGAAACTTTGACTTACAACATAAAATGAAAATTTTGCAAAATATTTGGTTGAAGCATAACTGAGCACACATTCAAGACAACATGAAATATGAACTTCAAATGTGTTAAACATTTGTTTATAATATACTACTATATTATAAATTAAAAAAATTTTCAACGCATCAAATACTTAATATTAATCTAGATGTATTTTCATATTAATTAGAATTTAATTTAAATTGAATTTACTAGGCATATGAGCTAAAGCTTAACTTAATTAACTCTAGGACTTTAAATATGATACAACGGTACCTTATATCACAATAATAATAAATATGTGCAAAATAAACACGTGACATTGTTTTCTCCAATGCAAATAAAAAATTTAGTTGGTTGCGAAGCTGTTATAACAGCCATGATAATAAACAGAAAATCATAATTATTACCGTAGTTTGGTCCGTTGCTATATTATTTTGTTGCTAAATTACTAAATCTGACAGTTGAATTGTTTCCTTTTTCAATTGGGATTAAAATTTATTAAATCAAAATAAAAATGAGAGCTAATCTTTAGGGAGGCGCGATGATGGTAAAATGAATAAAATTATTTCTAAATCAGTAAATCGGTGGCTTTAATATTTAATGTACGAAAATTAAATACTATTATTATAAATAAAAAAATACATTTCGTTCCTTCTAACGTTTCCTTTTCATTATATTATTGTCTTGTCAAATAAAACGTGTTATGATTAGTAATCGAGGATATTGCTCGTAAAATCGGATATTATCTTCTTGATAATCATACTACTTGTTATATTATAGCTGTTCATTTTACTTAATCTAAATGATCAAGTTTCAATTTGAAATTAGTGTTCAATTAATAATACTTC
This sequence comes from Podabrus alpinus, assembly GCA_932274525.1. Lineage (NCBI taxonomy): Eukaryota > Metazoa > Arthropoda > Insecta > Coleoptera > Cantharidae > Podabrus > Podabrus alpinus. Next base: position 7,729,283 of record OW026451.1, read on the forward strand.
TACTTCTTTTATTAGGCACTGCCTGTCTTTTCATTAATTCATGTCCTCATCTTGGTGGTGAATCAATTGATGACGATATCCAACTCTCCGCCCATCGCTTTGGTGGTCTCTCCGGGGAACTTCTTCTGGGAGGTGTACCATTTCTTACAATTTTTGGGAGGCATTCTTACATTTTAACACGAGTGGGTGTTTGGGCTTCTACTGGTGATGTCACTGTAGGATTACCAACCGGTATGCCCTGGGACCGTTTGGTAAAATTTTTATAGCTTTTGATCGATTTTTGATAGAGTTACACTACATATACGTACATATAATATGGTTTTGAATTTCGATGGTGATACATTGATATGGTTTTAGCTTCCAACAGATCTATTTACATATTACGACAGTTTAGAATTCGCCAGTGAACAGTCCATATAGTTAAAATACAGGGTGGTTTATTTTGGCGTGGTTAAGTTGTTAGCTATTAGTATGAATTTTAGTTACTTTGGTTTACGTATAACGCATCGTAGGTTTCGCTGCATCTCGTCATCTGGATTCGTCGACAAGTACCTTTTAGTTCGTTAGTTATTAGTTAATTAATTTAGTATACAGTCCGCTTTGTTATTTATTGGTGTTTAAGTATTTCGTCCAAATTTTCTTCAACGACTATGAAGCAACGGCACAAAACACAGGAATTCTGAAAACAGGATTCAAGAACTTAATAATTTGCAGCAATAAAGAATTTAAGTATATATACCTATATTGATATTATAATGAAATAATAAGTCTATAAAGAATAATAATTTGTAATTAAAGTTAATATAGAAGTTAAAGTGTTTTAAATTATAATTGAGTTTAAAATTACGAAATTGTAAAAGAAACGAACGTAAAAGCAAGGTATGAGATTTTTATAATAAATTAGGTTTAGATGGAATTGAAAAATAAATTAAAGTTGAAAATTATTAAATAAAAAGGGAAATTTTATTGTTGAAATAAAGTAAATTAGAAAATAATTTCGAAAGTAAAAATATATAAATTATAAATTTATACATTGTATTAATAATGTCGATGCAACATCCAAAATAAGAAATATAGATGATTATATTGTGAAAATACTATAAGTGCAAATATTCTAAAACTAAGCCGCACGGAAACCACGTCTCCCATACTTAACGCTGAAGAAAGTAATATATTTATCAGAAAAATAAAATTTCCTCAGGTTTTCAGTTAAAGTTATATAAAAACCTTAGGGTGGATTGCACCGCCATCTATATTTCTGTGTTTCGCATCAATTATTTAATTAAAAATGCTCCGGCTGCTCTTGCAATTCCATAATCCATTCATCATTTAATTGTTTCTATTAAATTCTTCCAAATAATTTCACTGTCTCTTAAAAATAATAATAATACTTTTAATAATTCAACTTTATTTTCCAATTCAATTTTTAATTCCAATTAATCGTACATAAATCTCTCAGTTTGTCCGCGCAGACCCCTGCATACATATTATCATCATAATGCCAACATAATATAAAATTATAAAATTTTCAATCCACAACAAATTTAAATTTCAAATATTTTCATCGCCAAAATTCTTGTCACAACGCTTCTTAAAACAATGGCATCATAGAAATAAACCATAATTAGTGGTTTTCACAACCACCCCTTATAATATTATGATATCTGTATAATATTTCCAAATTAAAATACTGAAATCAACAATAGAAACCGGGGAATTTGGGGGTATAGAATACCCCCCAGCATACCATCATAGTCAAGAAAAGTAAGCAGTATCATAAAGAAAAATAATTTATTTACCACCTGATCACCATTTGCTTTGGGGTGTTCCATACCCCCTCCGATCCCCCAGTCCGCCAAATTTTTAGAACTTCATTATTGAAGTAGGGGCTCGTGACTTTCTTCAATGGGACCGTATATAATAAAGACAAAGGAAACCTATAAAATTATCACATATTTTTTTATAATTACTTTTTGGGTAGTTATTGTTTTCGATTTTGGATGGGGAGGAGGAACGCGCGGGTTCATGTTATTAGAACCCTTTTTTGTTCTGCTTTTAGTAGAATACATGATGATATTGTAATAATTGATCGTGTGCGTTGCTCCCGACAGGAAAAACAAATATAAGCCAATTATACTTTATTAATTATTAGGTGTATCAATTATTAGTATTATCATAATATGGAAAATGTATAACGTTCATAGATCAGCGTTTCCTTGATTGCACCATAATCCTAGTTGATGCTTAGCAATTAATTAAATGTGGCATAGACTCGTACCTAGCAATTTTACAAAAATAACTCGACTGAAATGTCAAAATGAATAAATTTTAATTGTAAATTGAAAGACATAGCATATTATACAACCCAGGAATATATTATTCATAAACATACGATATGCCTGCATAACGGGCGTAGCAGTTGTCAGTTTATAAATTTTACAAAATTAAAAATGAGTAAATAATGAAATTATTGATAAGAGTAGAACTTAAAATCAAAAGATTTTGAAAATTTTCCTTTCTGTTTTTGAAGTTTTCTGAAGGTTTCTAAAGTTTCTTGCCTTTCAAAAACTTTATACATTCTGAAATATTCTAATATAACTTTGTAATAAATAATATTTGTAGAATAACTAATGCAAAAAACATAAATATGTAATATGTCGGGTTAAATTCAAAGCACTTACACCGTCAAACCGAACCAATCAAATGTTGCAATATAGTTCTAAACAGTTATATTACGGTTGTAAAGAAGCATTCGTCTCTCTTTAATATATTTTGGTTTATTATTAATGGTGAACTACTCGGTTCAACTCGTCGTGCATGCTGTGTCGACAGCCACCGAGTTTAAAAAAATCGCGTGATTGAATTACATCGCCACCTATGCTGTCAATATCTTACACAAATGGTAAACACGATCCTTAATACAATTACAATTGCTTTGTATACGATGTGTACATAATATATTTCCAACATAATATACGAAACACGTATCAATTACTGTAATGAAAAAAGTAAAAATAACATTTAAAGTTAGTACGATCTGACTAAACATTAGATATTAGTTTGACTTCCATAGTGGATGTACCTACGTATGTATAGGTATATTGAAAAACCTTACAAGTTTGCTTTTGCCTTTCAATTTAGTTTGCTTCTCTTTCAGTAAACGAACTGAAAGCCAGCTTGTGTTCCTATCCTGCCTTTTATGTTTGGTATTGGTATTGAAGATCCAAAACGTCGAGATCATTTGACTGCCGACTGTGATAATAAAATGCAAACATCCAAGCAGGCGTAGTAAAATTACATTTCTTCAACTGAGTTACAATCCCGTATTTTTCCTTCAAGTGAAAAGCTACAATATTTAAATTTAAAAATAGTTACATAAAATCGAAAAAAAAAGATTTTAAAAATAACGCCTTTTATATCCTGGTTGACAAATATAATTCAACTTTATGTATTAAATATGTAGATTAAAGAGTGATTAAACTCCCAGCAGCTTTTCTAAAATGAACGTGGTTAGGGATGTAATATTCTTAAAATTTAAGAGGTTTTAGCTTGCCAGAAAATTTTAAGCTATGGAACATGTAAATTAAGTACGGTCAAAATTATCTTATGATGGCAAAGTGATTCAAAACATAACAGTAACTCAAGTTGAACCCACTGAAACGGACATTTAAACATTTTGAAAATACTGAGGGACCCATAACTCACTAATTACTTGGAGTTAATCAACGTTTAAATTAGATTTTACATATTGACGTGCTCGAAAGAAGGGAAAGTGCAAGTTACTTGAAAATTTTCATCTAACCCGCAAGAAATCTTTTATAAAATTTTTACATGGCGCCCATTTCATTCTTAATTGAATTTTAAATTTCAGTGAATAAAATTTAATTAAGTGCACAGTTAAAATTACTGTTTGGAGATTGTTAATCTCTTCGAAGATAACAAGTTTAGTTTTCAAACTTTAATCTTAATTAAAGTACATTTAATAGTTAAGGCAACAATTAACGTAAGCGTTATTTTAATATCCGTTGCATAAACATACTCTAATAAGCAAAATAATTTTATTATTACGGTCCTGTACGTGGTTTTATAATTTACAACATGCGCTCTTCTCTAATTTCCGGCAACTTTTGGTTTACCGATAATTATTGTATTGTGGCCATGTGTGACTGTTACAAATTTGTAAATTAATTTTAATTTTTAAAACGCTTCATTAAAAGCTACGTTTTTCACTCACGCATTCGATAATTAACTGCGTGATTGAACAATACACAAAATCCGGACATAAATGTTGCGAACAATTTAGTTCCGGTTGTTTATAATTTGATTATATTTTGATTTCCTCAAACTGAGCTTTTATGCTGTCAACGATAAAAGCTTTTGTATTAAAGTCACATAGACCAAAAAATAGTTTGAGTACCCAGCGTGAATTCATTTTTGCTTTTAAATTAGCGCACTAAAATCGATTTCCTTATTTAAACCCTACAGCGATCTTAACTTTTCAATTGTTAAAAAATACCCTTATCGATTATTTAGAGCTTTAGTAAAATCACCGATGATCATAATATTTTGAATTATTATATTGAAACTATATACCTATTGCATGAATATATTATAGTCTCAAAAGTTATGAAAACTAAACTTTTAAGTGCAAGTCACTTTAAAGAAATATAATTTAATTTGTTTTGAAGGAATTAGAAGATACGAATTTGTTATTTATACGATTTGAAAAGCGATGAGTTCATCGTAAATATTATAAAATATTGTAACATAAAGGAAAATCTAAAAACTACTCGTAAATTATTTTTCAGATTAAATAGAAAACTTGAGTAAGCTTTGCAAAATCAATAGCACATTTTGTATAGTACACACAAGTGAAAAATGGTTTGGATAGAATTTGCCGTATATTAAAGCAAACAGTAAATGGTAGTTTTCCTTTCATCCGGGCCCGCATAGAAAACAATTAATAATATTAATTGCCTATATTTTTCGGTTTTCATAGAAATTTTTGGATATGTGTTTTTATCGTTTGACCGTGCCCTTTTTTTATTGTTGCCTGTGCAACATTATTTGATATTAAATTTTTTTGTTAGGACTTTGTTTACGAAATGTCAACGGTACAATTTTTCACGATCTCATTCGATGTCTATCCTATGGCACATTAACCAACAACATGCATTTTGCTCGATAGTAATCAAGTTACAAAGTTACAGTCTTACGAATCTAATTTGTAAGATATTTACTTCGGGGTTGACAAGTTAGGGTCAACTAACTAACTTGATCAATTTTATTTACCCTAACGTCGTATTTTCTTTACAAAGTTTTGGTTTTTAGCTTTATTTGCAAAATTCCTAGAAGGTTGCCTCTCTGTTTTACGTTATTTATTAAATTTTTCGGTTTTAATTATTATTTTATTAATTTGATTTTCATCTCTGTTCACTGTATGTGGGTTTGTTTACTACATATTATTAGAAGGTTCTTATACTTATGTGAAGTTCTATATTATCCTAATCAGGATGGTCGTTCTGTTTGACAGTAGACTTCTGAACGTCGACCGTTCGCAATATCTTGTGGGAGAAATATTTCATTCGAATTTAATGTTCTCATTTCGATTAATAAATTTGTTTATTAGTTGCTTCCAATTTAAATTATTGAGAGAAATTTCTTACTAAAATCTGACCTCGCTCCTTATTGTTTCATTTTATAAAAAGATTTGACAAACATTTTTATAAATTTACACGGGCGTAATTATTTTTGAATTCAGTTTGTAGTTTTCAATTTAGGAAATTTAAATTCACAGCAACTATAATAAGTAGAGATGAGATTTTTAGGTCGTAAAAATTCAAAAAAAGGCACCTAAAAAGGTTCTAAAAAACGTCATTTTAGGTCGTATAAATTCAAAAAAAGGTTCCTAAAAAGGTACTAAAAAAATCTTATTTTAGGTTGCTATTGTAAAGTTTTAGTGGTTTTATGTAACTAAACCCACCAATGAGGTATTAAAATAATAACTGCATTAATTATTAAATTATTATTAAAACATTTATTAAAAAATTGAAAATAATAAAAAAAATTATTTATTTGAAGTATTACAGTAGCTGTAACAAACTAACATTTTTTCAATATTTTCACTGGTAAGGTTGTGTCTTTTGTCAGTTAGAATATTTTTGTACATTGAAAATGACCTCTCTACATCGCATGATGTTAGAGGTATGTATTTATACAAAACCGCTTCCGAAGTAGAAATATTTTCTAAAATTACATTTTGACCATTGCCAGTAAAAATATCAAACAAATTTTTAACAGTTACATAACCCGGATTGCGATCCAATACTTTGTTTAATTTTTCAACCACTTTCTTTCCAATTGAACCACCGCACTGTGCCAACTCGTTTTTCAATTTTAAAAAATCATTCAAAGATGTTGCTAGTGGCAATCCTACGGTTTCCAATCTTTTTATAACTTCTATTATGTTTTTAAAATTTGTGTGAATATAAATTAGGTCCGATTGTAAGCTTGCATTTTCAAAGCATTCTTTTGCTTTAATAATTGATTTGGTGGATTCGTCATCCAATTCCGAAATAACCATTTTAATACTATCAAAATTTTCACAATAAAAACTTGCTGCACTTAACCATGTGCCCCAACGTGTTAAAATTGGCTCGGGGGGAAGTGGAATATTTGGTAGCACTTCCTTGTATCTCTCGATTCTAGTAGGTGCTTACTATTGGTGATACTATTTTTAGGTTGGTACATAGTGTTAAAATAGGTCGTTAAAACGAAAAAAAGGTCAAAAAGGTCGTTAAAACGAAAAATGGCAAAAAAAGGCAAAAAAGGTCAAAACAAATAGGGCTTATATAACGTAGTTTTCCATAAAACAAATTTTGGTACTAATATCATAAAAATAGGACGTAAAATAAAAAAAAGGTAAAAACCTAAAAATCTCATCTCTAATAATAAGTAATATCTGATCGCCTTGGTTGTGTGGCCCTAAAGGCCGTTTTAAGGGGCGGTTCAACGAATCGTCGGCTCAACTGATCAATTTAGCGTTACAGAGGGTGCACTAATTAGCGTTACAGACATACAGAAACAGAAAGAAAATAACTTTATTTTATATATTTTTTTTAATTGTCCATAATACAAACTTATTTGTTAATCAATCGACGGCGTTATTTGTAGAATAATTGATATATTTGTTAATTAAAATAATTGTTGGATCTGCTGATGCTGTAATAGCAAAACCGGTTACACAAATTTAATAAGTTTACATACGAAAATGTCGATTTATTTCATTAATTAATTATAATAACTTCAGGTTATTATACGAAAATATTTTGATGATGATAACGAAAATCCTATATCGGTGCTTATTGATTTTTCGATGATTAATCGATTTGGAATTCTTGTGTACAGTCACTCGAAATTCTCTAATTCCTTGGGAATGCTTGTGAATTCCAAATAATTCTTTGGGAATTCTCAGAAATCCCTTATTAAGGATTTTTTAAAATTCTTTATGAAAATTCATAAGAATTGTACGATTTATGATAAATTTCATAATTTCTACTGATTTTTTTCATTTAATGTTAATTCTGAAAACATCCCTTGTCATTTAATGTTATTTATAATGCATGTTGTGTAAAAATATACTTGTAGATTGTGGATTGACCCAGTCTCGATTATATAATTTATACAATTTTCAAGAAGTCTGAGGAAATCTCAGGATTTTTAAGAATTTTGTAAGAAAATTGCAGAAGGAGCCAATTCAATGCTCTTTGAAATCATTTACAGAACAGATGACATAATGTTAACCAAGGTACATTGCCTTATATTTTCACTGATCATCCAATAGCAACTATGAACTAGAGCCAGTCGACAGACCAATGTTTACCTCGAATATCCTCGAATAACATCAAACCAATTTATTGATTAGTTATAGCAATGCTAAAACAATGACATTGGATCGATGCTAAATTGTAATTAAATCACAAGAAATAAATCATAACAAAATAATTCACAAAAATAGTTGTATTAAACACGTCAATTATATTATAGACAGGTGACACATGATTACTTAAACAGCATCATGAACACATACTATTTTCGATGGTTTAGATTAAAACAATAGTAATCTGTTTGGTTTTTCTATTTCCTAAGAGCACTGTTTTTTTTGTTATTTATAATGTTATTAACTTATTAATATCATAAAAACTTAAACATGAAATTCTCAACATCAAAAACCAAAACCGTGACATTCAAAGGGCAATAATATATACGAACTAAGATAGCTGTAAAAGTTACCCCAATAGAACAAGTAAGTAAACTCAAGTTTTTGTGCTGTACTTTGGACATCCACGAAGAAAGTGATATGCCGGATAAGGTACAAAAATTTAACTAATTTAATGGAACAAGAGCACATAAATGTATGTATTTACGATGAAGAAATATAGAAATAACGCTGAAATTCTACTACAACATTATGTCTATATCAGCACTTACCTACGGAAGCCAGACACGAACAAAGATAACTGATAGAAGAATACAACATACCAAAATTAGGCCTTTGCGATCCACTTTGGGGCTCACGCGTTTAGATAGAGTAAGAAACACCGACATCAGAAACTCTCATAAACATTTTTTAAATAGGCGAAAAAATAGTATAATACCGAAACGAATGAAGAAGTCACTTGATGAAAATGACAAGCAAACAACTCCTGAAGCAAATATACCTATACAAATGACAAGGAACACGAATTGTAGGAAGACCCTCTTTTCTCAACCTTAAAGGAAAAACAATTTTCCTCAAAATTTCAACAGGATAATAAACAGTAAACTAATAAATGGCGTAAACTGCTATAAAGCGACAATATAGAACTAATAAATAATTATACAATTATCTGAAGGCGGCGAATTGTTGTATGCCCCCCACCCCCCGCCAATGATCTTGAACTGGATTCACTCTTAAGCCTATTTTTTGTCAATAATTTTTATATATCTATAATTAACAGTTTACTGTCTACAAAGTTAAAAATATTTGAAACTCCCAGGAATTTTGCAATTTCTACGCTTTTTGTATTATTGCGTTGCCTGCTATGAACATCTTCAGGATTACTATAAATTTTGTTAATAAAAGTTTGGTTATTATAGTAAGAACTAAAATATCTACTAAATTTGCTTAGTTTACAAAGTACTAACCAATGTATTAGTTATTATATGTATTGCCAGAATAACAGTTTTTATAATATTGTCCAGTTGAAATTGGATAGTTTATAAATTAACCAAAAATATTTATGTTTACTCTAACGTAAGTAAGTAAACTAGTCAACTTACTTCGACGGTTTATCAACTACCTGGCTAGTTTGTAAACTAATGAAATTCCATAAAAAAGCAAAAGAAAATAGCCAGCTAGTTTATAAACTAGCCAAGTAAACATTTTGGCCATAACATAAAATATGTAAGCAAATGAAAGACATTTAAAAAATTTAAATAGTTCAACACATTAAAATACCAAACCAAATAACATAACATGGAAGAAAGTCTCATTGAGAGAAGACATCGATTAAATAGGAAATACTACGAGGGCCCGACGGAGTCGAGAAACTTGATCTAGATTGCGAAGAGAAAATATTTTATTTCTAGAAAATCGCATTCAGCGAGAAACATAATTTACTTAACCAATCGCAGCGTAGTAGTTATGATAAATGGCGGTCTTTCTGGGAAGAATAGTATACAGTTGGGCTTCAATGAAACGTAGCTGGGCTCAAATTTTCCATAGTTTTTATGCATGACCTTCTTGATTATAATATGAAGTATCTGACTATTTAAAGACTTTAGCGATTTAAATCTTATTAGTGATAACACCATTGGAAAATTTTAACCCAATTGAAAGAACAAAGTAAATAGTAAAATCTACTTTTGACAACTTTGTTTTCTAGTTATTCTATAAAATTTGGTTATATTTTTGTTATTATAAAGTGGTTAAATGCTAAAAACAAAGCTTTTGAACTATCGAAACTTTCCTGTAACATTCAGAAGTTTTGCACTCCTTTTTTGTACCTTTACCAACTTACAAAGTTTTCATCACTTTTTTCATAAGTTTATTTAAGCTTTAAAGCCATTAAATTGTTAAAGATGCACATAAAATCTGAAAACTTAGTAGGTATGTACATAACTTGACATGCGAACTACTGGAAATTTCCCAAGTACAAATTATGAAATTTGTTCAAAAATATTTTTTTTCAATTAATTTATTTTGTAAATAAAAGTGGTAAATTAGGTATTCGCTAATTAACCTTTAAGTTTACATACGTCTTCATTGTGTTTTGTATCAATTACCATTGTGGTAATGAAAGGCTGCCAAAGCTTTTGTTTGCTTATATATTTTATGTGTAGGTATACATACACATTTAATTAATGGCAATAATAGGGGATTTTATTTATATGAAAACATTTACTTACTCTTTTCATAATAATTTTCTATTATAAAAATGCATCTGACACCTTTTCATTGTTAGGTTTTATTTTAATTACCATTGAGTGGTGCGCATAAAAATTAAAAATGCAAATGTAGAAGCTTAACGACAACAAAAACTGGAATGGCTAGTAAGTTAAAGTAATTGACTTCTAATAGGAGGAGGATTCTCTTTTAAATCTAAAATGGAACCACAATAATTTCCATAAGATATAGAGATCTATCGGTTGACGCCAGCACATTCTAGAGAATTTATAGAGCAGTTAGCATTTGCATTGTAGATGAGGCTGACTTTGACACCAGCACCACTGCACATCACGCAATAAGTACCGCATCCGATTTAGTGGTACAAAATTGGTTACACTATTTACTACGGTGAAAAGTATACAACATCATTACTGAAACCTTTAATATAAAGTTGTATCCAATTAAAGCTCACAAGTGAAAGCTTTCAAGCAGTAAATTAATATATAAGAAGCCGACCTTCCCTTGCTTCGGGATCTCAAATTAAATTAAGAATTACTAATCAAGAGAAACTTTAATTTTTACGTTTCTCTTAAATCTACTTTAAAATTATCGCAAATAAAGTTTATATTAACAAAGTTTCTTTATGTTGTTGACGACTTCGGTGTTATCGTTTTGATTTATGTTGTAACTTTGTTAGCAAACACATAAACGACCCTATATCTTAAAACTGCTTACTTAAAAAATAGTTGTAGACGTTTTCTACAAACATTTGAGTACGTATTTTTCCAATTTGATTTTATTTCAAATTCAGAAGTTCAATGCTTGCAAACAGAAGTCCATTCGCACTAAAACTTTTTTTATTGGTCTTCATTATAACTAAATAAAATTATAAATTTACAAAAAGAATTTAATTGAAATGTTAAAACAGATTAATTCTAACAGCACTGTCCGGGGCTATATTGAGTACAAATTCGTGTTTTATGTGATTTATTTCCAGAATGGTACAAAAATTTATATAATTGCTAATTTTCACCAGTCTTTAAACCTTTATAGTATGAAGCAAAATTCTAATTTACTGATAGGAACATAGCATACAGTGGAAACTAAGCAAATATGTGTCTCGCCGGGGATTCCGGTACTATAATATTCATATTATACGATATTCTAATTTAAATAGTCATTTTTCATGTTTATCCCATCGTCCGATGAGCTACAATAATAGCGAAACATGGATGTTACGGTTAACATTACAAACAATCGTTTTCATGTAAGTTTTAATAACTGGGTTACTTTAAAAGAATAAACTGTGTTATATTTTCAGCTAGCTCTAAAATTATAAAATAAACTTTAGAAGTTAACCAGTTAATTAAACAGTAAAACATTAAAATGTTACCTATTTAGAAGCTTTCAGCTATTCAAGGAAAATAATATCTGAAAATAGCGATAAACATTGCGGATTAAATTATGTAAATGGAAAATATTTTAATTTTTTATTGTTTGGTTAACTTTTAAAGTTAATTTTAATATGAACACTTAAAAAGTTCATACATTTTATGTTATACTCCATAATACTTACTTTTATATTATTTTGTGTATTAGAAAATAAAACCGAATAAAAAAAGGCACTCTAGTCGTATATCAGTTCAAACTTTGAAATCATACATACCTACTCATTTCTGTGCTAGAAATGAATCTTTCCGGGATTTACGATTGCGAATTTCTGAATTAACTTCTATTCGTCTAAATCTTTAGCGATCGCGTGTTCAATATAATACGGCGAGCGCATCCAACCGATCTGACTCATTGTTGAACGGATAGAAGTTTTGATCAATCTTAACTTTGAAAAGCTTCTCTCAGCGCTGACCACTGATATCGACAACATGAAAAACATCCTGAACGATATAAACCCATTCGCCATCGAGGGCGACGCTGTCAGATAATTTTATTTAGGTACCTACTATGATCCTTCAATATGATTTCTTTAATATCCCAACTTGTAACTTGGTCCCCTTGCAATTCTGGTTGTTCCGTTATGCCTAATGGTATGTCGGAATATTGTCTTATATTGCGATACATAGATTCCAAATGTATATTGCAGAAGTTATTTGGATTTCATGCTGATTGTATTGTAAGTTGTTCAGATTATCCACAGTGATACATCATCGTTACATAATGTTAAGAAGTTGTGATATTAATATTTTAAATATGTAATGGACTATCGCGTAGAATTACCTAAACGATACGTTTGACCACGCATTTCAACTTTATTGTGTCATAATCATGTCAAAGTAAATAATAACATAATAAAGAATTTTGTTTCTTATTGATATCTCTACAGTTTCTCCAGTGTTTTGCAGCTAAAGTGCATGCACGAAATGTTTTACAGCTTTTTACCTTTTTATGACACTTTGACATGATTTATGACTCAATAAAGTCGAAACGCATCGTCAATAAGTACCTTTTATTTAATTCTACGAGGCAGTGCATTAAATAACCAAACATTAAACTTCACAACTCATAATTTACACGAAATTCGATAAAATTGTAATATTTACATTAGAAAGGGTCGCAGATTAAATTTGTCGCTATGTCGTTTAAAAAATGTAGTAGTATTTTCATAATATTTTCTTAATTTGATTTAAAAAGGTTTGACTTAGCAAATAAATATTATTATTATTAAAAAATAATAAATCCTACATAAAAGGAAATTATATAAAATTATATCTGAATAAAAATTCTGAAAAACGAAATATTATTTTATGGCGCCCAATCACGCTGTGAAAGGAAATGAAAAGAATAAAAATACAAGAATTGTACTTTTGCAATATTTTCAAGGCATTAAATGCTGATATTTTCTAATACCATAATGGCATAGTAATTATATTATGTCAGGTAAAGGTATAATGCTAACGATATTACAAAATATCATTTAATACTTGTACAATTTCAAAAAAATTAATTTTGAATTTTCACTTGTTTTGGTATTTCGTTCGACTGTGCGCCATGTTCTATGGTCACTTTGGTACTCTTCCTAAGCAGACTCTGAATTATTATCACTGGATAAGGCCCACTCCGCAAGTAAGTCGCGAAAAAGGATTATGTGCGGAAATTTTTCCAAAATACGATTTTTTTAATTTAAACCCTTTAATTTGACATCGGAAAACAGCCAGTAAGTTTCTAATTTCAGGCTTGAACCGAAGCAGAAAAAAATGTATCGAAAGTCTCAAAAACCTCCAAGTCGCAGATTGATCATTTTCGATGCATTTTATGTCCCAAATAGGTATTTGTAAAAATTAATTCTTAGGCTACAGCGTTATTTATATCAGTATTAATTACGACGTGAGGTTTCAAAAAAAAACACCAGTCTTTTTTCTGGTGTAGCTATAATATGGAAAACACTACGACGCAATGAAATGAAGTCCGGTATAAGCGAAATATTATTACGAAATTTAAAAAAAGGGGTTGGTAAAAATTGAATTCAATAATTAGTAAAATATTTCGGATATTTCGGTGCGATTATACAATCATCAGACTTAATCAACAAATAATTGATAATTTAAAATTAAATTAGAAAAGATTTTGTTTGAGAAAGAAAAATCTAAAATTAACGGAAAATTTTAAGGGAACATTTTAAATAACGGTAATAGAATAAAATAATTTCATTAGTAACAGAAAAATTGAAAAACTAAGGGAAATCACACAAAAAGCGACCAAAGAGAAAAAATTAAAAATAATAAAATTACGCACAAATTAAAATAAAAAATATATTATAAGAAGGATGCTAACAAAACACAACAAATCGAGACAATAAAAATTTCAGAATGGCTTCAAGAAGTAGACCATTACTAACGATGTTTTTAAGCCTCAAACTTACCCCAACTAATAGGTAGGGGTTAAACAATATGGAATTGTGTGCATAAACTTGAAATACAAATCAGTAACAAAATAACGTAGTTTTTAGATTTGATAGACTTTTTTACCTGTTTATAAGTGAAACTAAACAAAATTCTCTGTAAATCTCCATATAAAACAACTTTTGACTCCTAGTAGGGTCCTACAAGTGAGCTTTCAACCTTGATCATGTTTTACCCTCTTTAAAGGATGTTTTTCAGGGTCTCAGTTTTTCACAATTTGCCCATTTTTGGTGTCTAAAAATGTATGAGTTAAGATTTAAAATAAATTAAATTTTGAATAATCGAAGCTTTTCTTGATGAACACACCACGCCAAAAAGAAAATACTTTTCAGGCCAAATAATTTTGAAGATAGCCAGTAAAGTATTTAAAACCCTATCTTTGTAAAAATTAGCAGAACTAAGTGCTATACAACTTCTGTTTATAACTTTTCAACATGACGAAAACAGGATGAAATTTGGAAGTTCAAAGTTACAAGTTAGAGTTCTTCGTAAAGCCGTATCTCCAAAACTATTCGGGTTACAACATTTTCGTGTATTTACTTCTCAGAGAATTTTATTCTTCATAATAATTAGCCCCACAACCAGTTTTTTTGTGGTTTAAATAAACTCGTGGTTTATGAAGCCATGCGCGGACTTCGGTAACTTTTCTCGAAGAGTAACATCGGAGGGTATGAGGAGTATAAGGGAGAAAGCCCCCCCCCCGAGAAGGGGCGTTCGGGATTATTTCTAATAATTTTTGAAATTATGAGAGTTTTTGTGTCAGGTGAACATCTTTTATTATATCTTATAGTATATACATCAAAATCTGAAAACTACGTTATTTTGGAAAAAGAACCGAAGTTCTTTATTAGAGAATTTAGAACTTCTCGGAAACTATAGAGGCTAGAGCTGTATTTTTGCTTCTGCTGAGAATGTTACTTAGTTTAATGTTGATAATTCCTATTTTTCACATAGGATACATAGGAAACGGGTAATTCATGAGTATGTGATTTTAAGGACCTTCTTCGACAAACTAATCACTGTTTCTAATGGTTCTGATGTCGAAAACTGAAGGGCTGCTTTCCAATTCCAAATTTAACTTACCAAAATTAACATACAAAAAATCCGATTTCCGAGTTATTGCCACGTAAATTTACCTAAGGACGGGACTGCATTTAACCTTTCCGGAGAACTAAAATTTGCGATACAAAAATATTAAACAAAATATAAATTAGGGCTGAATTAAAAGTAAACAAATACAAAACAAATTTGAATTAAATTCAAATGCACCTAGCTTTAAATAACCACGCTTGTAGAAACATAAAAACAAATCAATGTATAAAAATTTCAACTGCTTACAGTCATCATTACTCATACATTTTTCGAAACGTAGCGGATGTCAAATTAACTATTCAATTCCGGTGTGTCACTTCGGTCTTAATACAAATTCGCGGCCGATAAGACGTTTCGGTAGATTACTATCGGGGTTAAATTAATAAAACTTTAATTTTTGTGACCTTTTCTTCTTTAAATGAAAAGTCCACGGTGCATTTACTGTTTTAATGCTTCAATGCAAAACAGATAAATTATAACCGTAAGTTTTACTGCATACTTTTTAATACGAAAACAATAAAACACCATATAAACAAAACTTTTAGAAGTTCAAAGTTGAAAGCTTTAATTATTTTTGGAACTGCAAAATATTATAACTTTTAAATGTTACATTGGAATAACTTTTAGTAACAATAAATTCTAAACTGCTACTTGAACAGTTAACATAAACATAAGTACAAAAACTTTAAATTGGCAAAAATACATCACAACTTGCGAAATATTTTTGTTATTTTCTCTAAAATTATATAAAACTCCCGCTCAGGAAGCAATAACCATCTCTTTCGAATAAAATTTCTATTTGATCGCACCTTTAGTGCACAATGCGGAAAATTTTGAAGCCGCACTATTAAATTAAACAATCTGATTAGAAAAACCATTTGTTTAAAATATTTAAGTGAAAACTCCGCATAGTAGGAAATTTTTTCAACTCGATACAGTTTTTTAAAATTGTTCGTTGTGGTCATAGCAGTGATTTGTGTTGTTTATTTGACCTGAATTTTGAAAATTATGGTCAACTAATAAAAAATTGAGACCTCAATAATGTATTAGATAAATGTTTGATGATATCGGACAACAAAACTGAGCAATAACCCCAAAACCCTGCGTCGAGAATTTAATGGTAAATAATTTAATCAAAAAACAATTATTTGTACTTACCTACCTTATATTAAGTGCATATTTTAGCAAAAATACAGTTTATTCGATATTTTTGAAAAGGAAAAATTGAAATTTAATGAAAATTCAGAGTGCATTAAAACATTTATAATAAATGAAAAATTGAAAACTTGTTTTTGAATGTAAATAATTTTCAAAATACTATAATGCTTATGGTAAGTCATTATTATTGTACCTTATTCTAAGAATATAAAGTATAAATACTCTTGAGTACTCGGCTTTTCCTTTACCAACCGGATATCGGTTAAATTTGATGGGAATACAATTTTGAACAAAAAAATACTATTCGGATTGACGGAATAGCTATAAAAGCAGGGGGTGGATTCTGGTACCAGCATAAAATTCGTTTCTAGCGTTATGGTTCTGTAGATAACTACAAACACCAACTATATTTTCGTTAAAACTTACCAGAACTGCAGATAATTTCGAATACACCCGTTCTCTATTCATTCATATTTTCCTTTTATTTAATTTCATTCCTCACATTTATGAATATCTGTAGTAAATTGTATTATGTTTAAAACTGTATATTATATAGAAATTATAAAAAATTTATAAAAATTTTAGTTAATAACTAATTAATACAATTAATACAATTAGCAAGATATTTCTGATCAATTAATTTCAAATTATGTATTATTCCATCAATTAATTTAAGACTCTAATTAAGTTCAAATTAGACATGACAAAGTGTGCAATACATTTAACATCGCTAACGATTGTTCTTATTGGAAAACAATTCTAAAAAGTTCATTAATGAATACTTGAAAAAGTTTTGACTGGAACAAAAGAGTGGGTTATCGTGAAAAAAGTAATTTCACAAAGGAGAGAGAACAAACTCGTTAAATGTCAATTGTTCACCGACTTAAACTTATTTGCTGAAAATCTATGGTAATTTGTATACAGGCGCGTTAGGAACCAAAAAAACTAAATAGAAAAATCAGAAAAACGTTTAAGTTGACATAAAAATTTTGGATCCTTGATTGAAATGACTGTTGCGGATTGAAAACAAATTAATCATTTTGGAACCTACCACGGCAGGTTACAACTAAATCATGTTAACACTAAGAAAGTATAAGATTTATCTAAATCCCTAACATCTTTTTAAAACATTAGAAACCACCCACGCCGGGAAAATATAGAGAGAGAAAATATAATCGATATACATTGTGTACATACGAAACGTAACAAATTTATAGAGGCTTGAGAAAAACCTTTAATTTATAAAGTCAAATAAGGACAAACATTGCAAAATATGAAAAATAAAACAGGCTTTATCTAGTTCAATTTAACGTTGTTAATTTTGATACGACGTGTGCAAGCTTTTTCCAGATGTGACCTGCAATTATATTTAATGGAAAGTTCCAACTTATCACTCCTTTCTTGGTTTTATTATTTTTTTCTCAATTATTTTCTATTGTATACATCTTGCCTTGTTAGTGTTGGTTTGGAGAAAGAAAATATTGGAAGAAAATTTCGAAGGCGTTTTCTTGTTTTTGAAAACATACTGCACCGTCGGAATTTTTCCAATTTGTTATAAATATCTATGTGTTTTTATTGCGCACTATAAATTAATTTTTATTGTTTCAGGTAAGACAAATCCGTTAGTTCGATGAACAACTTTTCCAGTAAGTTAATATTGTTTTATTTTCCATTAAAAAAGTTTCAATTTTCAATATTTCAAGAACCGTCGACCCCTAGATGTTTTAAAATTCCTTTTCTGCTCATTGATTTTGCACAAGTCATTTTACAAAAAATTATGTTGACGCAATGAATAAAGAAAGCGTTGAATCAAGAAAATGCGTTTAAAGATGAGTTACAAAAAATTCGATAAAATATTGCATAAAGAATTCACTTCCTCTTGGAAAATTCATTTCTAAGCAATTTCCAAGTTTTTATTTCTATTTTAAATTTTCGTACTTGTAAAAATTAACGTAAAAATTAGTTCGACAAGAGAAGGCAAGCTTAAAAGAATAAAAAAAAGGAATAAATTCAAACATCTTAGCTTCTGATATATAAATGGGTTTCTCTTAAAGCTCACTTGTTCAATTACTGAAAAATATGGATTATAAATAATGGAAAAATCGGAAGCAAAAGAAGTTTGAATTCAATTGGTTAGAAGCACTTTTATATTTGCAGAAGGATTTTAAAACTCTTGGAACGTCCAATAATTAAAAGGATAATAAAATAATTGCCAATTTTTAATTTTGTTAGTAGGAATTTATATAAGTAGGAACATAATAATAATTATTATAGCGGCGTTGAACTACAAAAATTTCGTAATAATTTTTAGATTAAGACATAATTTTGGAAACACACGCAATTTTGTGTAAACCGTCTCTACTCTCTATTAATCTTATAGTTCATGTTATCTATAAATAAGCTTAATACATACGAACAATGTAAATAATTAATTACAGAAGTGGGAAGTAATAAGGAATTATCACGTTTTAGCGCATTAACCGTACATATACATACACCTTATTTACAAATTTGTATTTTCTTGTAAATAGAGAAATCCAATTTAAATTTATTCTATGATAAACCTGGTTCGTTGTAGTTTTTCTTTACGTAATCACTTTTATTTAATGTACCTATTACAGGAAAGTTACAAAAGTGAAATACTTTCGAAGTTGGATACGGCATTCAAATATTATGTGGTTCTCTCTTAACCGCAGCTTAATAAACTCAAGTTAATTCGGAAATCTTAATAGCTATAATATAGACCTTCATTCCGTTCATCCGAAAATTACAGTTAAATTATTTTCAAAAATTTTATATCAACAAGGAAAGAATTAGGTGGCATTACCCACGTAGCACATTGCAAATTGGTAAACTTTCTTTTGTGACGGTATAATTGAACTGCAAAAGCAAATGGAATAGAAAATAGCTGAAACTTTTCTAATGTTTGCTATGTTGCAAGTAAATTAATCATCTTGCATTTCCAAATACGGAAACGTCAATACTTCTAAAGAATTTAAGTTAAATTAAGTGTATAGGGAATCAGAAATTTTACCCTTTTATGGAGTCGAGGTTCGAGGGTCTAGGGTGAAGTTATAATTTACTTGGAAATTAATTTTCTGAAAATTTGATAATAATTAGAATTTGGATACTCAAAATATCCTTGAGCTTTTCATTTCATATATTTTAATTTTAAATTTAAAAAATACAAAAAGCGATACAAATTTTTTCTCTCCAACTTTTATATAAGTTTATTTTTTAAAACTATAATAGAATTTAAAGAATTAAATTTCCACATTGGTGTCTGAAATGGAATATTCGATTAAAGATCACTTTAATTTTTAAACGGTTTACTGAAGTACCAAGAGATAATCGAGAAACTCACAGTGAGCCCTAAAAAGGATAAAAACAAACATTTGACAGGCGTCAGATAAATCAATTCTATTTGAAGAAAGGGTAAACGAACCCAAATGTTCACTAGCAAATAATGCGCATATGGAAATTTCTAAAAAAGGAGTAAAGAATTTCACTCTGCATCCTAACAGTATAAGTGGTTTTCCCGAAGAAGAAATGTCAAATTTCCTGATAGCAACAATAATTCTGATGATAGAATGATCGAACTTATAAGAGCTACATTCACAATATTACTGGAAAAGAACAAAAATTGAAGGGCCTAGTGGAAAAAGTAGTTAAGTCACTTTTATTTCAATTTGTAGTTGAGCACATTTTCACATTGCGGCATTTATTCTCTACAAATTAGTATAAAAATCAACAAATTGAAAAAAAAGTGACTTAACTACTTTTTCCACTAGGCCCTTCAATTACAAATTATTAGGCTTTACTGATTTCGGTGTGTTAACTGTAAATATTAATTTTGGTCCTGAATTTTGTAGCTATGAATGCAGCTTTAAAGTTTCCTCTCTCTCTCTCCAGTCGTTTAGCTTCTTAACAGAAGCATCGTAATCCATCTCTTCTATGCATGTGACATGCGTTCAATAAGTTCTCGCATACATAGAGGACCTACTTGTTTAACGTGGGCTCCGAACCACGGGAAGTGTAATACACTTCATTTTGAGATGGATTCTCTTGGAAGATTACCTCGGTGGTTTGCCATTGCCTTCCGAGGAGAGACGGTCAGAATAAAGTTCTTATTCTGCCCGGATTCGATCCGAGCGTTTCGCATTAGCAGTAGACGCATTTAACTGCTAAAGCTATGACCGACTTAAAGTTTCCGGAAAACGTTAATTTCATGGTCGAAATCATCCCTAGTTAAACATAAAAGAATTCCAAGAAGAAATCGATGTTAGAAAACCAAATGATCGTAATGAATACGCTATGGAATATGGCAGGATTAACAATGAATAAACAGATAAGCAGAAACATAAAAATAGACAACCATAAGATAGGAACTGTAAGCTAGTATTTTATTATATAGAACCAATCTTATTCAGAAAATGTTTGTTTCTGAAACCTATTCGATATATGATTTCCTCAAATTAGAAATAAATGGGGAGAATTTTTATCATGATTTCGTTAGATTTACCTTAGATTCCTATAATATTTGCTTCACGAAAATTTCATTTGAAAAATAAACATGTTAGCGGAATTGGTTCAACATAACCCGGGTAAATGGTGCTAACAAACTGTTAAATAATGTAAAATTAACTTTTGAAGTTATGTGTAGTTCTGCATATTGTAGATGAAAATTCATGAGTTTTTAAGACGAAGCAACAACGCCCATTGCATCAAAATGTTCATGTGAAAGAAATAGTATAAAGTATTTTAAATAAGTCTAAGATAACAAGATTTCTACAACATGTCCATCAATGTAGAGTAATTTCGAATACCTATTAGGTATTGCAGTATTAACTTGAACTAAGTACATTGAAGTATTTTGAACTTCTTCCTTTTAAGCACTGGGATTTTTATTTTTAAACTTTCTTTTTTCATAAGTATTACCAATGTTATTCTCTCTTCTTAGAAGGAATACTGTTTTTATGAACTGCTCTTATCCATTACTCGTGGACTTTAAGCCTTACCCCCGTTGAAGTTAGGGTTAGGATATTTTTATTTTCGTAATGGTTCTCGTGACCAATTCCAATTTCTGTACGCTACAGATATTTTAATTATTTTTGCGACTGCGATACAGACAATAATACTGAAATCAAACAGCGAACACCAAACAATTACCAATAAAATTTAAATTGTAAAAATTTGAATTAGGTCAAATTTTAAGTACACCATAATATTATATTTAGATCTGATAGTAATGTACTGAAAATAAAATCAAACTGCAGAAATTCTTGGAAATACATATAGAAGATTTACGATCGATCGAAATATTGTGGATAAATTAGCAATTTATCCGATACAAATTCAGATCTTAAATCTGAAATACAGAATCAAAAATAAAGATACCACAACTAATGAACATTAAGAAAACATATAACTTCACTGTATGACAAACCAATAATATAAGATGGAATATACAATAATGGAAACCATGGATAGCAAACAAAAATGAGGAGGACGTTCAAACATTTAAAGTAGGTCATCAGACAGTTTCAATAGAAAAATTAACGACTGAAGTACCTGAACGTGAATTGGGGGAAGGGGATGCTTATTTACAAAATTAAATAAAAGAGGACTAATGAGAAAAATCTAGTAAAGATGTACATTTATTATTAATTAATTAAAATAATTTTATAAAAATTATGAATTTTCTCTCAAAACCTTAAATTAACCGCGAAGATACATACATGGATACTTTAACCAAAAATCCGTATAAAACATTTAATACATTATTATTTACCACTTTGTGGCAAGCTAAGGCTAGAAATATTACTGAGAAAATAAAATTGAAAAAATAGGTCATAAAAGTCGTGAAATTATTTGAAAAACTATAAAATATAATAAAATTAAATAAATTGAAACACGGTCTTGATAATATAATACGACGTCATTTTATGGTTTCAACCTATCAGTTACATTTAATCAAAAATAAAAATATGAAAAAACTGATAGCAAAATATATTGCGAATAACATTTTTTTGTTGACGTAAATGTTAAGTACTTATAAATTATTTTTCAAGAGCTTTCCTTTCGTTTGTTAAGAAATCGTCTCCTTTTAACTTTTTTTGTATATTCGAAGTTTTCTAGTTCATTGCGCTATGCGACACGGTTCTGAACTGCTCACCGGTTTGGTTTAAATTACAAAATGAATTAACTGCATTTTGTATATTGTGAGTACTACTCTAATGGAATTTGAGTCTCGATGTCGTTTGTTAGTTTTTGTTTTCAAGACTTCAAGGAGAAATAATACAATGAAAATTCACCTGACGATAAAAGATCTCATCTAGTCAAAACTGTGATACTCTTGGTCGCTTAAAAAATTCCCGTATTACATTTAAAAAAATTTTTTTTTTATTAATAATAATTACATATCAACAATCAGAACACAATAATGTAAAATACAGAGTTCTATAAGCTGATCTGATATAGTATATAACATTACTAGCAAGGTAAGAGGGTTTTTACTGGCGAATGGAGGATATAACTGACGAGCCGCAGGCGAGTCAGTTACCTCCTTGAGCCAGTAAAACCCGTTACCTTGCGTGCATTGTTTTATATTTTATTTGTTTCTCATTTGTAAAAAGGTTAGATAAATTCCAAAAAAATCTCAATAATTTGTCGCAAATGTCGTAAGCTATGGAAGCGTTGCCATGAACATGTCTGTTTATTTTTCTTTACATTTGTTTTGGCGAAAGCGAAAATGAATGTACCAAAAGAAATTATTGAGGCAGCCAGCAGTGTAGCTTCAAGTTTATTACCTGCAAAATCAGCTTCAAGGTACGAGCGAGAATACGACGACTTCAAAAAGTGGCAAAACAAAAATAGTGTGATTGGGGTAACTGAAGATGTTTTGTTGGTATACTTGAATCAACTATCAGCTAGATTCAGCCCTAATACTTTATGGGCAAAATGGTCTATGCTGAAAAGCTGCTTGGAAATGAAAGAAAATGCCCCTGTTCGCAGGTTTGTTTTCCTTAAAAAATTTATTGAAAAATATGACGTTTAGTTGTCATTTGCAGATTTCAAAAGGTAATAGCGTTTCTGAAACGAAAAAATGAGCGTTATGCGCCAAAAAAGGCCAAGGTATTAAGTAAAGAAGAGGTTGAACAATTTCTTTTACATGCTCCTGATGACCAGTGGTTGCTGGCGAAAATTGTAACAATATTTGGGATTTTTGGATGTTGTCGATGTGACGAAATTCTCTCCTTAAACATGAATGATGTAGAAGATATGGGAAAATACGTTATTGTGACATTGCGGCAAACAAAAAATTTAACAACAAGAAGATTCACCATAACCGATGATGGCTGCAGCTTCAAGCCCTGCATGTTATACAGAAAATATGTAAATCTTCGGCCTCCTGGAACAGAAAGCCTAAGATTTTTTTTGACATACCGACATGGAAAGTGCATTTCCCTTAATGCTGGCCAGCACACTATTGGTGGTGTCCCAAAGCAAATAGCGAAATATTTAGGTTTAAAAAACCCAGAGTTATACACCGGCCACTCTTTTCGCAGAACTGGAGCCACTATGGTTGCGGATTCGGGTGGAGATATTTTAGCACTAAAGCGTGCAGGAGGGTGGAAGAGCACCGAAATTGCGATGAGTTATGTCGATGATTCGGTCAACAAAAAAATCGAAATGTCTAGCAAATTATTTGGTAGTAAGGAGCGTACAAATGTTCTGCGGTCCTCGAGTTCAGCAGTTTCTGAGTCAACAGATGGTTCATCATCATCAGTATCAACTCTTTCATCATCAAAAATCTGTGTTACTGGAAATAACAATTGTACCATGATTTTCAACATATATGACGATAAAACAAAATTTCCTAATGTAAATAATACTACTAACTTGTAAAAATTTTGCAAGTTAACTGTCAGTTTTACAAGTTAGTGACTTGATAAAATAAACTTTCTTGATTAATATTGTGTTTTTGGAAACTGACGTTTACAAATGAGAAACAAATAAACCATATTATCGTGTAGGGAATACGCCCATCAGCGATATCCGCTTTCAAAATTCTTGTTTATGTAAGAAGGTCACATGGCCATTTTCTCTTCAGTCGGCTATATATGTTTTCCTGGATGAGTTGTGAGGTGCAAGGATTGGGGTGGTCTTGCAGCCTTACATTGTGTTTGTTTGCGCGTTTTCTAATTTCCTCAATTATATAGTTGATGTTTAGGTCACTATGCAAGGTTTGATTGGTTACATACCATGGCGCATCTACCATTATTCGGAGTGCCTTGGATTGAAAAGTTTGTATTAACTTTATGTTTGACTTACTAGCGCATCCCCATAGCTCTATTCCGTAGGTCCAAATGGGCTTAATGATAGCCTTATATATAAGCACTTTGTTTTCAATGGAGAGGATTGATCTTCTTCCAAGCAGCCAATACATTTTGCTGATTTTCAAGTCCATTTGCTTCCTTTTTTTCCTAATGTGCGTCTTCCACGTTAACTTTCTATCGAGGTATAGTCCGAGATATTTTACATCCTCCCTCTGCAGTATTTGTATGCCATTAATATAGATGGGTGGACACTGTAGTCGATTCAAGGTAAATGTAACGTGGATGGATTTTACTTCATTTACTCTTATTCTCCACTTAGACATCCAATTCTGCAGGAGGGACAGATGTATTTGCAAGACTTCAGAAGCTTGTTGGACATTGTCGTGTCTTGCTAGAATAGCAGTGTCATCTGCAAATGTGGCAATCTCTGTGTTTGTAGTGACGGGCAAGTCGGCGATAAACAGCAGATACAGCACCGGACCAAGAACACTACCCTGTGGCACTCCCGATGCTATGGGGCAGATATCAGATACTACATCATCTTGCTGTACTTGGAAATATCGGTTTTGCAAGTAAGAATATAACACAAGGTAGTAATGTTGAGGCTAGGTTTGTTTAATCTTAAATAAAAGTCCCATGTGCCAGACTTTGTCAAACGCCTGTTTTATGTCCAGGAAGGCTGCTGAGCAGAATTGTTTTTCTTCTAAAGTTCTATAGATAGTATCCACTATTCGGTGGCATTGCTGTATAGTTGAATGCTGTTGCCGAAATCCGAACTGGTGGTTTGGTATTAAGTCATCCAGAAGATTGGTTTCATTTAAACGTTTAAGGACAATGCTTTCAAGCAGTTTGGAAATGACCGGCAGCAAGCTTATTGGCCGGTACGAGGATGTATCCGTAGGAGGTTTACCCGGCTTCAAAATTAGAATAATTCTGACAAATTTTAGTTGCATTGGCCAGTATGACAATCTTAGAATAGAATTAAACAATATTGTCAAGAATTCTTACGTTATAGCTTTGTTAGTGAATAAAGAAACAACAGGATTTTTACATAATTGCAGCAATGTAACAGTTTCAAATTGTACTATTAATTTTGTTGCAAAATAATTTTTCTAATAAAAAAATTTCATTTGTTTAAAATAGTCACTTGAACCACTAGTGCAATAGTCGATTCTATTCACTACTAGTGAAATAGGCATTACAATTCATTTCGGTTGGCTCTGAAATTCTAAATGCTGCTTTTTGATTAGTCCACCTTTGACAGATGACATGTGAATTGAATAGTCAATGTAATATCCCTATGGAAATCAGAGAACTGATAAAAGAAAAGCGAAGAGCCAGAGCAAGATGGCAGCGTAGTACTAATCCTTGGGACAAATCTGATTATAACCGCCTATCAAAAATACTTAAAAGAAAACTTAAGGAAGCGAAGAATGAAACTTTTGGTTACTTCTTAAAAAATTTATATAACAAGGACCACTCTATATGGAGAGCCACAAGAGGATTTAAGAGGCCACAAATTACCATCCCCTCTCCGGAACCCAAACAATTCCTGGGCAAAATCGAGCGATGAAAAGGCCAAACTATTCGCACATCACCTATCAGAGTTCTTCAAACCTTATTCTGATGAACCAGATGAAGATGTTAAGAAATTCTTAGAAGCCGTATTACATGAATTAAAAAATTTGAACTTGTTTCGCAGATTGTTGAATGAAGCTCTGGAACCTAGAGAACTTGTTTTTGGTGAAACCACTTTTATTGCTAAGTTTCAGAAATTTACAGTAGAAAAATAGAGATACCCTAACTTAATTTTTATGCAACGCAAATACTTAATTTGTTTTCAAGAAAGTTGGAATACTAAATTGGATTAATAAAAGTTTGGGGTGAAAATAATGCAAATGCGTATTTTTAGCTTTAATGGCAATCGTAAAATTTGCTTTTAATAATACATAAGGAACAAATATTAGCTTGCAATAAATTATTTGAAAGCGCACGATAGTTACTTATTTTCAACGACATAGAACAAAGCTAAAGACAAAGAGCCTACACAACTTTTCGTAGCTTTCCAGATTAAGTAATAATTTATTGTTAAATGAACTAGAAAGCAAGTATAATGCTCATTCTACACACTTATTAACTTATTGATTAAACGCTTTGTTTGTTAAGTTATTTATTTTGTTGCTTTCACCAAATTTGATTTATAAAATTTCCATAAAATATTTAAAGTGCCAGACAATGTCAGAAAAAAGGATTGTTTACTGTGAATACATTATTGATTTCTTGGATAGAACGTTAAAACTTTAAGATCAAAAAAAGCTTTCAAGTCTCTGAGGAAGAGGTTATCTAGGGTGGAAGTTTGATGTACTCGAGTTAGTTAAACGGTTAAATCGGATGAATGCTTACATTGCCTTCAAACTTATTTTGTAATAACCTGCGAGTTGTGCTTAAACATTGAAAGCGCTGACCCGTTATTAAGCATTTATTAAGTTACATTAATTTGCGTTAAGTGTGCTACGGAGTAATTAGAACGTTAAACTAAAAATTCCAAAACAAAATCTAAAACCTTATGAACAAAACAAACTTTGGTCGCCGCGTATATCAAATATACTACATTTCTTGGCCTATGAAAGTGTCATCGTATCTTATTTCTAGGAAGTCAACTGCCCTTGGTTCCTGTAAGCCTGCCACCCTAAATCGCGTTTCTTAAAGCCGAAATTTTCCGACAAAATAACAACCGGATTTTCTTTGGTTTCTGTGTTTATGACGAAACTTTACGGGTCAATTTTCTGTACTCCTTTTATAAATATCGCCGCTTCCTTGGTCGATAGATATTACAAGACTTAGTTGCTACAAGCCTTACTACTAAAAGCTTATTACCGAAAGTCATCTTTGTTTTTTCTTACACGTGTAAATCTCGTATTACGTCACTAAAGCTGAAAACTCTATAATTCTCTTTTTTATTATTTTTCTTCGGTCTTTCCAAAAGTTTTATTTGCCCCACAAAGTTTTAATTATTAACAGTAAAACGTGCTAATAGAATTCCCCATAGTGAATTCAGCAAGTGGAGCAACATTTGTACATATCTTGTAAATATTTGTTGGAGAGCATCCAAAAATGCAGTTACGTTGTAATTTGTGGAGTAAAACGGAATCTAGAGAAAACATTTCGGTTGTTAAATAAAATAAAATAAGCATTCTTGAAATTTTTCCATTAATTTTCTTTTTTTTTCAACTTTATTTATATCAATACTAATAAATTTTCATGCTCTTTTTGCAGTTTTCTGTATATTATCGATTTTATAAGTAGTAAGCAAAGTTCTTCTAATGCTTTAAGATTTTCTCTAACAATTTTACATAAAAAAGTAATATTTAAGGGGACAAGAGAAAATGCCTATATTTAAATCTGCAAAGTTTTTATTCTTGGACTATAAATTGTAATTTTATAAATAAATTTGTAACAATTATTCGTGCACAATCCGGTAATAAATTTATTACGAGGATGATAATAATTATGTTCTCCAGGACGAGACTACATTATTGGGAAACTAAAAATATATTTTATAGCTTATTAACTTTTTGTCTATTCAGCATAGTTTTAAATTTGCATGAACATTATTCAGCTAGGATATCATAATATTTTACGTGTTACTTAAAAATTTATAGTAGGTAACGAAAATATTAAAATTAAATAAATGTAAAAATGGCAAAATCGCTTTTAAAATAAAATAATTTACCACCTGCAAGTTTCTAATTAATATTGCTTTCTAATTAATTTTTTAGCTTAAAGGAAATTGGAAACTCTCTTCAAATTATAAACTCTTTAAAAGTTCCAGTTACTTGTCACGATATCTGCGGTTCTTCGCAAATTGTAGTTCTGTTTATATTAACAAATGCTATGCTTTTACAACGTTAATTTATAGCTTTTGTTTGAGTTTTGAGAACTTTGGCATTCATTAAGGATAATTTTGAAAACGACGACTTAGAATTAACATAGAAAAAGTCATGTTAGCATAAGTTGTTAGGGGGAAGTTCGCTTTTCCTGTTCTTTGTCGCTTTTCCCAAAACAATAGAGATTAATCACTTGTCTGTATGACGTCAAGCCTGTTACTGCTTTCTTATTATTACTTCCAGCATCCATTTTTGTGTGCCATTGTATACTCAAGGTATTTCACGTTAACAAGATTTACTCTTCAACTTAAATCATTTTTAAAAGATTACACGAGAATCTTAAAAATGTTTTGTTAGAAGTATTATAAAATTTTTCAACTTTTTTAACTTTAAAATTTCAAATTTTTCATTTAATGAACTTCTTTTTATTTTTCTTCTCTATTGCGAGATTTATCAAAAAGTGCCACGAAGAATAGCAATTAATTTTCTTTATATTTGTTTAAATATTTGCACAACATTTTTAAATTGCTATAACAGCTTGTAAAGAAGTAAATATTATGGTTAATTGTGATTTATTTTCAAAATTTAATTTTGTAAATTAAACACCATAATATGGCTGAAGTACTGTTGGTTGCCTAAACAACCAACCAAATTTATTGTTAATTTACAGGAAACTGAATTTAATTACAGTACACTGAATTTCATGTCAATACATTCAAATAGATGACAATGGTGGAATTACCACTTTCTTAAGTTTTTGTCATTTCTGCAGGAAGCTTGTTGAAGTTTCGAGAAAGTTGTCTTTTGACCACCAATCCCCGGTGTCTTTAGACCGCCCGTCCGTTGTCTTTTAGACCACGAGCCCCCGACCGACCGTTATCCCGTATTCCGATCCGAGCTTTCCTTTAAATTGCTTACGAATCTAGGCAATTTTTCCAGTTACCAAACCTTCTTTTGGTTACGATTCTAGCCGAAGGAAACTTTCCGATTGCACCAGCGACAAGCTTACGGATCTAGGCTTTAGCTGAAATTATAACATAACCTATACTAAACTACTTTCCGAGACTACCCCTTACCTGTTCTTAAAAGATTCAATCTGCTCCCGTATTTGAAGCCAGCCACTAGCCTCCTCCGTTTTTTTCCGTTATTGCAATTGGATCTCCTAATCTAGAAAATTCAGTAGTCCCCGTCAAGTAATTTCATTTCATTATTTTTGTTTTGAAAATTCGGTAATTTACCTTCAGTAATTGCTGAGTTAAGATTAAACCGCCACCGGAAAAATTCAGTTTCCTTTTTAACGTAATAAGACCACTTAAAAATACGAACTCCGAACATAATTTTCAAAGGTTATGTTGATGATATTTTCTGTCTTATCCCAGTGCCGTGCGAAATAAAATTTCTGTTTCAATTCAATAAAATAAGTCATTTACTTCCGTTTATTTTCAGTTCTAAATTTATCATTATTAATTTGCTTCCGCCCCTTTTTTTTTGTAAATAAATTATTAAATTTGTTCATTGTAAATATATTGCTTTCATTTTCCTTTTGTAAATATAGTTAATAAATTATTAAATTTAATATAAGCATTTTTTTTATTTATTCTTTTATTTTAGTTTTAAAGTTTTTCCCTTAAAAAACTTTTGGCGCCTGTGTGACAAATAAGTGTCAAAAGAAATCGACAAGACGTCCTCAGCCCTGGCTACCCAAGGGGCAATTTGAAACGAGCACAAAATAGCGTTACAAGCTTACAAATTTTAGCTGAGTTTCAGTTTAATGTCAAAGTTGGATTCTATTAAAATGATATTGGAATGTCCCTTGTGATGGAAAATGTTAATAATAATAAAAATATAGGAAACACAATAAAAATTTTTATTATTTCTTGTTTATATATTTGTTATTATTATTATTTGTTGAAAGCTTTTTGTAATATAAAAAGAGTAGCAATAAATAAACTTGTTACTGTGGCACTAAAAAATTTATACAGAACAAATATGAAAATCCCGGTGTTTCATATACTATGTTGCATAAGTACACATTTCATTTATTAATATTTTTACGTATCACAGGGTAGTGCAAATTTCGTTACGTTTTATCATTATCCTAATGACAAAGTTTCAGGTTAAATCAAAGCACGAGAGTCGGTTTAAAATTCCTGATTGATTGTGCCTGCTTAGCTTATTAGAGGAAAGGTGTTTGATCTGGATTTTAGTATTTCAAGTATAAAATTGAGAAACATGAGGCGCCACTGTGTTCCAAGCGGAAATATGATAGCACTTAAGTCGAATTAGAAGTCCTCAAAGTCCTGAATATACTAGAATTATGCGTCACTTTACCTAAGTTTCCATTTTTAATTGGATTTAATTACATTTCTATATTATAAATTAATAGTAGTTCATAATGGAATAAAGTTAAAGAAGTTGATAAAATAAAACATGGTTGAAGAAAGTTTAAAACTAAAACTACTGAATCTCTCAACAATACCGTATACAAAAAAGGTTGCATATTAAATTTTTAATGAAATCAGATTCGAACTTAAAAACGTTCCTTTGCATTTGCAACAAAACCCTTACCACTAACAAAATTGCTGAATTATTTATAAAACTTGGAATTAACACGGCCATTGTAAAGATAAAATTTCATTTAAATTGTGTAAAAGTTGCACTTGAGCAATTTTTTACCCATTTACTATATTATAAGGAACAGGAAGTCCCTCAATGTTCTACTATTTCAATTATTGTTTGGTTTCTTTAGTATTTAGTTGTTCGACTTCAAAAAAACACCCATAGAAGTATTCCTATCGGTTATGAACTCTAAAGTGCATGAGGCGGAACAACACGGGTAAAATGCAGAAATATAAATGTTATATAAATAATACACCTACAATGAATAATAAACGCTCTCAAATAGTCAGATAGAAGAGTGATTGTTATTTAAACTATGAAATAATATTAATATCATTTAGTAATAAAACGTAAATTAAAGCAACGCCAAACATTCAAAGTGATGCTTTCAGGTAGACATTATTACCGCGTCGAATTTGTAGGGATTATGAGCAAAGGAAACAGCTCTACCATACAATCAATTACCTATTGTCGTTGCATCGTTAAATGCGACTTCGTAGGACTATTTGTGTTCATTGGGTTTCAGCGAAATGATATCTTGAAAGATATATTCCTCTATCTTGATTCACATTCCGATATACAGGATAAGAATGTATTATAGACTAACTAACTGTACTACCAAACCCATCGAATATAGATTGAGTCTATTCGATATCGAATTCAAGAACTACTACAGATTAATTAATGTCCAAAACTACCCTCTCCATCTTTTCGCATTAACCGACATGATAAACTACAATTCCATTGTTGTCAGTTTAGGACGCCTAATAATAGAGTTAGAAGGAAAATTAAAAACGTGAAATTCATTTGCAAGTATAAGTTGGGCAATACTTGATCGAATCCTTTCTAAAAAATCGTTACCCGATTAAATTTTTAATTAAATCATAAATAACATTTAAAAAATTGAATATAAAGGCCACTTTATTTTGTAACGTTGAAACCAAATTAAAGACAAAATTAGAGTTTTCACTAGGGATGGCGTTATTTAACCTTTTTCGTTACGAGAAGAATCTTGAATTTTTAACGTTGGCTCAAGTTAATTACAATTTTTGCATAAGACTCGACAACTTGTTATACCTTCAAATTTGTAATTAAAGGTGTTATAATTATGTGAATAATAATTAATTATTATTACATAAAATGGAAAGTGCCAAAATTTGTGCAATTTACACTTTTATTTGTTTTTTCTATTAATAAATGTTTCAAATTTACAAATCTCGACTAGAATTTACATTACGTGGTTATCGTTTCGCGTTAGTTTATTACTGAGTTGCAACTACTATTACAACATAATTAAATTATATGATGTTAATTTGTGGGCAATTTCATTGTGTTTTGACAAACTATGTTGTGTTGTGCTTCCTGCAACTGGGGACATTCCAATTTGGAGACAAATTATTATTATTGTAATGTTCCTTTACTAAACAGTCTTAAGTAATTTCGGAAATTTGCTTCATTTGCAAATAAAAACCGCAACATTTTTCTGATTAGACAACTTGAATTATTCAACAATGCACGGAGCTTAGTAAAAACACATTAAATATCAAACCTTAATCCAGAGCAACAATTCTAATTATGCTAAAACAAACTATAACAATATAGTAAATTGACCGTTAATTTTACTAACATTTTGTTAAATAAATTACTTAAATAATGGCTTAATCGAGCCCCGATCAAACCGCAGCATTAAATTTATAATGAAATAATTATAAAATTTATTATTATCGGTTTAATGCAAACTTTATCGAGCGCCTTTTTAGTTACATTTAGCAAAAAACTGAAAATTTATAATTGGTTTCTTAAGTGAACGATTCTCGTTTCAAAAAGGAAGCTCTAGTTTCACGCACTAACGGGTCTGATTGATCTTAAAAGGAAAAATTCTGTGCAAATGCATTGTATTACGACTTTTAAAATGTTAAACTACATGAATCTCATGGTGCGCAAAAGACGTCCGATGATAAAAAATTAAATTCAACATTGCGTTTTTGATTTAATAAATAAAATAAACAAAAATTCTTCAACATCCGTAAAATTTAAAGCGTGGAGAGAACTATATAGTGATGTTTATATTGCAACTTTTTATAGTTTTCTCCGCGCTTTAACGTCTAAGTACGTTTTAATTAAACTTGCAAATAAAACTTTAAGAGGAAAAGCTCGATCGTAAAAAAATTCGTTATTGTTGGCTTTTGCCATTGCTTTTGAATAATTAACTCCTTTACAGAAGCAAACAAAGCTTTTCTGCACCGAGTCACTTCATTGTTTTAAGTTTATTTACTTCATTTGGTTAGGTACGTTTTTAAAATAAAATTGTTGCGTTATGACCGCAGTGCAAAACAAATCTTATACGAATTCTTCGTGTATACGCTATTTTTTGATGTAATGAAACTTGAGAAATAAGTTGTTTCCTTGACGATAGAAAGGATGAGGAATTTTTATTTCGACAATATCAGAAAACTTTAAAATGTTTTCCTTATATGTCGAATAATGAAAACTCGGTCCACGGGGTTTTGAAATTCACCAACTCTTCGTTTGAATTTTAACGCAATCGGTTAAAATGTGGAGACCAGAACAGTGAGCCGATGGAAAAATTGAAATCAATCTAAAAGAGAATGGATCTTACAGTTTTAAACATTTAATCAATAAATTTTAAAAATGTGTTATTATACCCATGTCCAGTTGGTACATAAATTGATTGATGAAATTTGTTTTAGGCAAAATTCCCTTTGCGTAATGAAACGTAGTTTGATAACATTTCCACATATAATTGTAATGTGGAAATTATCGTCGTCTGTAATGTTTCAAATACGCTTTAGAATTACTCACATGGTGAATTAAAATTATTTGAATGGGGTTAAAGCGTGAAATTAAGTGTTATTTTACAGATTGTATTAAATAGACTTTAGTGCAAAAGGCGATAACGTTAACAACTTCAGAACTGTAGATAACGGCATTAATTAAAATATTTTGCAAAATTCAAGTTTGGAACATTATACGCTGTTGGGATTCATCAACAATAGTTAATTAATTATTACTTAGTTCGATTATATTCAAATTCAATAAACTACAAAACTGTTTAATACGAGGACGATAAACTTATAACAATGACCACAAATTTGTTAAGTTAGTTTGTTAGTCAATGTTAACAGTTGGAAGCTTTAAAACGAGAACTAAAGTTGTATAATACGATGAGTAGGTATGGGTTAAAATAGGACGTCAGCATGTGGTTCATACTGAATCCTAAATTAATTAATTACAACCCATACAAAGCTGATCCGTACAAGCCATAGAATCAAGCCACCCCTAAAAACATTCAACCTCACTAATTCCATCTCATTTTCTACATACTTTCTCTTTGTTATAACCATTCAGGCTAGAAGAGAAAGTGTTTACCCATGTATTTGTCAAACATTACGGTGTTCCAAGTTAAGATATTAAATGTAAATTTGGTATGATATACAGTTGGTTGGTAATGATATCAGCATCCAGTACCTAATTCCAAAAAGCAAAGCACGGAAACCTTTAAACGCCTACCATCTTCATCTGACGAATGTATTCTCTTAACACCAAAACTCCCAAGACAGATGCGATACTAAATTAACACCTACCAAACGACATATTTGTTTATCTTGCTAAGTACTGATTTTAACGTTTTATTGTTCCACTCCACACAAGTACGCTTCCACCAATAATAGAAAGTCCAAATAAGTATTTAAATCAAAATAAATGGCAAACTTCACTTTAGAAGATTTATTTAGTATATAACTTTATTTTAACGTATAATAAACGTCTTATCTTTATGTGCCGTAAAAGTTACCATGCCTGGTATTTATTTTTCAAAAATAACTCGCGCAATTCCATTTATTTAATTTTATTATTATTTATTGCTATTTCAAACAACGTGATTTAAATGCAACTTTAATGTTTCATTTACAGGTAGGTACTTTATGCTTTTAACAAAATGGCGGTTGATACATCAACTTCAAGACTTAAATTTTATACATATAAATTTATATACGCCCAAGAAAATAAATTATATTAAACTTTGCTAGTAAAAACCAATTTTTATTGTATATTTACTTTTTTAGGCCTTATCTGAAGAGATCGCCGAATAAAATATGAACGAAACTGGTCTATAATTTTGTCACAAAAATAATAAGAATTATCAAGTAATTTATTTATGTTATTTATTCAGTGTTTTATGAACATGTTTTCACGTTTTTCGGGCGGGGGTTGACCACTAAAGAGAATTGTGTACATCACAGTTGCAAAATTGGCATGATATTTAACAAAAAAATTGCGAACAACCCTAAAATGTGTAGAAAATTTGAAGAATTGCAGATTATTACAAATAGTAATTGCAGAGACTTGCAACATCTTGTACAGCAAATTGCGAAGTGGTCCACCTCCCGTACCTTTTAAAAAATTATGACATTCAACTATTTTATAAATAAAAAACATAACTATTTTGGTGATCCCTTGAGATTGTTCATATTTCTCCTAAACTTTTGACATTTACAGGAATTATAGGAATGAAATATACTATAATAAATTTATTATTGTATAAGTGAATAATAAGTTTTTCCATTAAAGGTTATTTGACTTTCAATATTAACAATTTCACATTATAAATATATTTATCGAGTAGCTTTGTAATAATTTAATATTTATAACTATTTTCATCGATTTGCAATCATTGAATAATATTCATATGCCTTTTGTTTAGCATAGTTTGTATTAAATGAACTTTGTAGATACACTGAAAAGGTGAATCAAGTCACTTGAAATCACTATAACATGAAAGGTATATTTCGTATAGAAATAGAAAAACCCTAATAATTTTATTATTAAAGAATGAAAAAAATATATTGGAAGAATACTCGTAGAAGAAAATTTTGTTCTTAAGATTTAAAACAATACAATCATTTCTCATTACGTAATTAGGGGTCCTATTATTGAGGAAAATCTATCGTCCAAAACTTTAAAATATACGGTTCTATGGCCGTTACTTAAAGACCGATTTCTATTCTTCTTTGCGTATTATCAAAAGGAAAGCCGCAACTGCAGTTCAAATTAAATTAAATACCTTTTTCCTGGATTTTGAAGTATTTCAAATAAAATATGTGTATAAAAATTAAAAATTCAATTACGGAATTTTATTTAGCGAGCAATGAGAAGAGTATATTATTATCAAAACAATATGCTAAAACTGTTTTGTTTGAGCAAAATTAAAATTTTCTTTTAAATTCATGAAAATATTAATTACAACAATTTAAAACATTACTTCCAAAAGTTCAAAAAATGTACATATTATTTAGAATTAAACTCTCATCTCTAATTCACGGTGTTTATTAATTCATAA
This sequence comes from Podabrus alpinus, assembly GCA_932274525.1. NCBI lineage: Eukaryota > Metazoa > Arthropoda > Insecta > Coleoptera > Cantharidae > Podabrus > Podabrus alpinus. The sequence goes on from OW026451.1 coordinate 7,766,080, forward strand.
TCTCAATAGATTAATGTAATAATAAACAATAAATTTATTATTATAATTATTAATAATTTATAATAAGCCAAATGCTTAGGACATTTTTGAGAAACAGTACTTTCCGCAGAATTCTTGGGAAAGCGTAATTTTTAAATAAAGTCAGTTTGAAATGTTGTTTTAAATCAAAATCCAGGTTTAGGAAATCAGAAGAAAACTGAAAAACCGAGAGACATGACTTTTTATGCTGATAGCTTCTCTGACTCGTGTGATAAACCGTCCCTTCCTAAAATAAATTTAACTGATGTAAAAATTTTATAACTTCTAACACATAATTTCGGTTTTTAAACGTAAACTTTCCTGTTCACTGTTATTTTATTAATAATTTAATTTACAGACATAAGAGTTTTAATTCGCTTTTGAACTTTTCCCTTTTTACTTTCATCAGTTGCATTATTAAGTTTAACAATGTAATTCAATTTATGATAAAAAAAATACTTTATTTAAAAAAATATATTTAAATAAAATTAGAATGACAAAGTTACTTTATTACCCGCTACTGGAAAATAGTTGGAGAATGGACCAAAAATTAATTTTTAATCATAAAAAATATAAAATTAATGAATAGCTTTCACTTTTCGTTCAAGAATTATTATTAAATTTCCTGAAAGGCTAAAGAATGAAGTTAAAAACTACTAAACCTTAATTATTTACATAATGGAGGAATATAGAATGATATACAGTGGAGTTCCACAAGAGCAGAAAGTCCCTGTAGGCAGAGTTTACACGAATAAATGACAAGAGATACACGAGTTTACACGAGAGCTGATATCGGAAGCGACCATTCTCAACTATGCACTACGATAAACAGAAAAGCAAGACGACTCTAAAAGAAACAGAAAAATCTAACGACAAAGAGCTATTTAAGTCTATCTACTTAAGAAAAAAATTCGTAAGAGATCTATATCAAAAAAATTAGATAAACATACTGAAAATTAGCAAACTGAAACCAGCTAAGATATAGAGGAAGAATGGACTGACATCAAAACCATCATTAAAAAGCCGCATTAAAAAAAAAAGATTATTGACATTTATAAATCAATGCTGTGGGCAAATAAAAACACTCAAAGAGTGGAAAATAGCAAAAATCGTACCGATCTTCCAAAAAGGAAATAGAACGATGTATAACAATTACAGAGGAATCAACCTGCATTAATACATATTGTTGTGTCCTACTCTATATCTGCTCTTTTTGATTGTGTAATCACCTGATGCCCTCTCGTTGGTCGCCACGTTTTGTGTCCTCACAGTGCTCAGGGTCGCTTCTTAGTGAAGATTCTTCAGACGTGACACACAATCAAAATAAGAGACAGGACATATCTAACACAATTTATTATCAACATTCACATATAACAACAACCAACAATACAATTATATTACTAACTACAATCAACATATAATCAAACAACTTAAAATCCCTACTGATTTTCTGATAGAATATTGTAAAGCTTTACCTTATCTGTTTGTTTCCGTTTATCGCACTTAATTTCGCGCACTGACGAACTTTAGACCACTTCTTCCTTCACCTAACCTTCTCCACGTACTAACTTCTCGTGTTCCGTTATCCAATTCTGTTAATTCAAATCGGTCCAATTCTGCAACTCCCTTACTTCTCCTGCTATCTATTTGCGTCAAACCCTACTGGTCTGAGACTCTCTTTATCTTTGGAACTGCTCCACAATTAATTCTCCTTCTATCTTTCGGATTCAAACACAATTGGTCTGATCCTCTCTTTATTTTTGAACTGCAAGACACTTAATTCTCTTTATTTATCAACTGCTTTCAAACACAACTGGTCTGCATGTCCACTAATCAGCAACTCTTAAACACGACCGGTCTGCGGGTCCTCTATTTTGCAACCCCTCTAAACACAACTGGTCTGCAGGTCATCTTTTTTGTAACTGTTCTAAACACAACTCGTCTGCAGGTCCTCTATTTTGCAACTCCTCTAAACACAACTGGTCTGCAGGTCATCTTTTTTGTAACTGTTCTACCGCTCTTTATTATATTGGCCTGGTTACCACTCGCATCTCCCTGCTTATGTTTTATTTTTTATTATCATTACAAACCAAACTTAAATCTAGCAACATTTTTATTTTACATTCACATTCATACTGAACAAAATATTATAAATAAAATGGACATATCCTCCCTCTTATTTTGATTGTGTATCCCGTACACATTTATGAGGGAGCTTGTAGTGGACACAACAATATATAAAGTTTAAGAAACATCACCGAAGAGATGAATTCGAAGGAGCAATCAGGCTTTAGAAGGGGAAAATCGTGTATGGACAATGTATTCAGCATAAAACAAATAATGGAAAAACATCTAGAGACCCACATAGCATACGTAGATTTTACAAAAGCATTTGATTGAGTAATGCGCTGTAAGATATGAAATATATTAGAGAAAAGAGGACTACCATATCATAATATCATACCATATCAAATATGCATAGCAGATTATGAAGAAAAGAAGGAGATAATAAACATATTGATTTGAGACAGGGGTGCAGTATGTCGTCGACAATGCTTTAGCATTTACATTAACGATGCTATACATCAGCCGTTCTCAAACTTTTTTTGCGACGGAACCCTTTTGGAAAGCGAAATACTTGACGGAACCCTACAATAAAACAGTAGTTTTTAAAGTTTATTCTTAAAGTTTATTCTTCTCTTACTTACATAACAAGTATAATAATAGTAAATAGAAGATATTAAAAAAGAAAAAAAATCAAACTAATGGGAGGTATGAAACTGTTTTTTATTTTTCATCAATTGGTTGATATTAGGTTTGATAGAAGACAGTTGAAGTCTCATATCAGGTTCGGCGTCCAGTCTATTGCGGTATTTTGTTTTTGTGGCTGCATAGGTTGAGAATCCTGTTTCGCACAAATATGTTGTTGGGAACGGGAGAAGAATATTCAGAGCCATTTTGGCAAGCATTGGATATTCATCACGGATTCTGCACCAAAAATCGTTGAGAGGCGTCGTTTTGAACAGTGATTCCATACTTGTGTCTGATGACATTTCTAAAAGAGATTCATATATCTCGTTTGACATACTTTCGGGCTTTTGCAAGTTGGGTAAAAAAGGATTATGAATCCATGAATTCAGTTTCATTTTTGTATTCTGTTCTTCGGGAAAATACTTCTCAAAAGATGCGCGCATCGAAGTGAGATATTGGACCAATTCTTCAAATACATCATCTTGAAACATTTCTGTGTCGTTATCGCTAACAAACTCACTGAGTGACGTAAAGCTTTCTATTTCTCTCTTACCAACGCAAATAATCCAAAATTTTAATTTTCTTTTGAAAGCAGTTATTTTGCTACAGGCCTGGAACACTGTTGTCTGTTTACCTTGCAATAATAAATATAATTCGTTCAGTTTTTGAAAGATATCCGCCATAAAAGACAGTCGGAACAACCAAATTTTATCATACAAACGGTCTTGCAAATTAAAAGAAGTATCTGAAAGAAACATTTGTAACTCGGCTCTAAGTTCAAATAGCCTTGTTAAAGTTTTACCCCGAGACAACCATCGCACTTCTGTATGGAGCAGCAGTGTTTTATGTTTGCTGCCATAATCTTCACTCAATAATGAGAACAATCGGGATTGTAGTGGTCGTGATTTGATAAAATTAATTATTTTTACCGCTTCATCCATAACTAATTTTAGATTTGACGGCATTTGCTTCATCGCAAGTGCTTGTCTATGCAGGATGCAATGGCTGGAACTACAATTAGGCGCTTTATTTTTTATTCGTGACACTACTCCTGCTGTTTTACCCGTCATCGCCTTGGCCCCATATGTACAAATGTCAATGCAATCGTTCCAACTGAGATTATTTTCTTCTAAAAATATATTTATTTTATTAAAAATTTCTTCTCCGGTAGTGTTTGTGGACAGCGGTGAACACATAAGCATGTCTTCTTCAAACGAACTTTCATATGGATATCTCACGATAACCAGCAAGATAGCCAGACCAGCGACATCAGTCGACTCATCCATTTGCAAGACGAATCGTGTTTTTTGTAGACGTGTAACTAGTTCTTGTTTGACGTAGCTTGCCAGATCATGAATTCGCCGTGAAACAGTATCGTTTGATAGCGGCACAGTAGAAAGGTGCTTTGCAGATTTTTCATCGAGCATACATTTTGTTATGTCTAACAAACATGGTTTTATTAAATTCTCAGCGATAGTGTGCGCTTCACCTGCTTGTGCAATGCGATAGCTAACTAAATATGATGCCTCCGTGGCCTTTTCATTGATAGTTTGGGTTACATGCACCATAGTTTTTTGACTTTCCAATAACTGTTTTTTTTACGTACAAAAAATTCTTTATTCTTGGCTTTAGACTCGGGGTGTACATTTTCTAAATGTCGGCGCAACTTGGCAGGTGCCATGGAACTATTAGGAAGCAGTTTACAACACAGCATGCAGAGAGGTGAGCCGTTGGAATCAACAAATCCGAAACTGATATATGATTCATCATACTTCCTTTTTTTCGCCTTTGAAACCGTGGAACTTGACGTCGTTGCATCATCGTTTGCTTTTGAACATTCGGCTTCGTTAGAAGATGTTGTTGGAACACGTTTAACGTCTTTAAGCCAACGTTCCATTCTTCTTTATTTTACTGCGTACAGTAGAGTAGAGCAATAAACACTTCGTTTCTACCAAGTAGGTACTTATGTACTTATCGCTCCGAACGCTAATCGTCAACTGACTGAGTGTCGAGGCGCGATCGGCTGCGCCTCGTGAATCGTGATACGCCGCGTCAAAACGGTCGACCAGAGAGAGGTGTTCTGATTTTTTTTTCTAAATTCTTGCGGAACCCCTACGAGGCTATCGCGGAACCCTAGGGTTCCGCGGAACACACTTTGAGAAACCCTGCTATACATAAATGGAAAGAACAGATGGTATAATAGCAAACAGCGAGAACTCTCTATAACACGCGCTTCTTAAACTAAGCCAAACCATAGAAGGATACAATATGACAATATTTGTAAATAAAACAAAAGTGATGGCATTCAAATATCAAGAACTAATACTCTAAAAAGTAGAACCAAAAATGACCATACCATAGAGCAAGTAAAGTCTTTTACCTTCTTAGGCTACATAGTATGTCCATATTTGGAGAGATCAATATACCCAACAAAACTGAAAAATTCAATTACATCAAAATAAGAACGTTCAATACCAAAACTAATCAAAATACTGAGTTGAAGTTCTATAAAACAGTGTCGGTACCAAACAGAGAAACTTGGACTGTTACTAAAGAAAATACAAATTGAGAGTGCCGAAATGAAATTCCTACGTGCAGTGGCAGGATACCAAAGGACAGATCCGAAATGAAATACTGACATAAGAACTGCATTGAACATCTACAGCATCAATAAAAAAATAAAAGATTACAGGACAGCATGCAAAGGGCACCTTAACAGAATGGATCAGTCTCAATTTCCAAAAGAAGTTTTTCAATACAATCCGTGAGGAACAAGATGTGTGTAGGTCGCTCCAGAAAGAGATGGAGCGACCAATTTGAGTGACGAAATGGACCACGATAAAATTAAAATGGTGCTTGCACCTTTTGAACAAACTATTAAGAACACTTAGGGGACATACAGTTTATAAATTAATACTAAATAGCAATAGTTATTTATTAGCGTGAAATATTTTAATATGGCATTATTTAGAAAAACTAGACTATCTTTTTTATGGTTGTTTGAATCAAATTTCTTTTATTTTTGTTAATAATTTTAATCAACTAAAGTTTATATAATTTTCTTTACATTCGTATATTTGCAGAACTTTGAGTGGTATAATAAAGTTTCGCATAACATTAAATTAAAGCAGTAAAATTTAAAAAAATTTAAATGTACTGGAAATTTAGTTTCTCAAATTCATGAAAAATTTTAAATATTTTATGCAACTTGCAGAAATTGTAATTTCCTGTGTACCTACAGTTAGTTTTGTTATGTTAATGCTAAGTACATTCCACCAGCACGGCATATCAATGGCATTGCAATGGAAAATATTCTTAATTTATTCTTGGGATGTTGTAAATTCTGTAAGCAGCGCATCAGGTCATGCGACAAATGGTAAAATTTATCTACGTTAACTTAGACTGAACGAAAAGCGCATTATTTTGTTGAGCACATTTAACTTTGACAACATTTTGAATTTGAAAATTACTTGGCATTGATAAATATTTTGCTTTCATCGACATTCCTTCCATATTGTGCTATTGCAATTCGTATTCCGTTGAATTTTATATCGAAATGCAAATATCGTAATAGGTTTTACCAATTTTTGAATGAAACTTAAATATTTTAAGAAAACCTTTGCGAGTCTTATTTCAGACTACATTCAATTTTAATTCTACATTCGAACAAAATTCGTAAAAGTTAATAAAAGAAACTGTCCAATACTTGACTAAACCAAACTACCGACTTGTTGAAATACGCCAAAAAATTTCAAATGAATATAATACGATCCAAATCATTAAAGTAACAAATTATTGATTTCATTTTATAATTTTGGTATCAGTTATAACAAGGAATAAAACCATTTTGAATTTTAAATTTTAAATATGCAATGAGTCAATCTGTAATTTTTCCCACTATGCCCCATAGTAGGATATAGGCACAGAGATGAGCACATTCGATCCTCCATTAGGATTCAAATGTAAAATTCGACTTTGTCTCAACCGTAATAAAATTTTCACGAAGATTTTGCTATATTTATAAACACCTCAGTCTACATTATTAAATTATACAATTTAGTAACATATCTTACAACGTTTTGTAAATACTTAATACAATCAGTATAATAAGTATGTAGCAGCTTCATGAAAATACTTACTTAAACACAATAAGACACCTTTTCTTTGGAAACTAGTAAAATGTAAATTTCCCTGCATTCAAACTTTTGACACGAACTAACCTTAATTGTGTATTAGAAACTACATAACTAACTTAAGCAGTTCTAACTATAATTTTAGACAGTAAATTTTAATTGTGAAAATGTACCCCACGTCTGACGCTACTCCACTCTCCCCATGTTGAATACCGCCAGTCAAAATTTCAAGTTATTCAGAAAAATGTGGTTTTTATAATAATAAAACATTTTTTTATGTTTAATGAGGCTACATTTGTGGAAAGTTTGTTATGTTAAATTACTTTATCCTTCAAGCTAACTTTTCTTGTTTTACGTTTTTCCTTTGATCTAAAGTGATGCAAGCTATTTGTAAAAGAATAAAATTTTAAATTAAAAATATTTACTCTTTTATTAACATTTTCAGCTCACTGTTTTTTTATAGTTAAAACCATTATTAAATCCCGTACCTTGTAATCGGCTCCAATATTCCTCTAATTTTTCCAGAGATACAGTTCGTATTTTATAGTTTCTATTCTCTGACATCAACAAAAAATTTCTCATTAAAATTCACAAAATTATTTTGCAGTTGAAAGCTACGATGCTATTATGGTTAGGAAATCTATTGCAATAAATAATATAAATCGTTCCACATCGTCATGCAATTTTAATGTCAAGCGTAGATGCGCAATATTAAATCAATACGGCTGAAATAATTTTTAACAAATAACCTAATGACACAATCAAATTGAAAAGTTCAACATAATATTATCAGTGTAGCTTTGACATAAACGTAGATTGAGGGCAATAGTTTTAAATAAATTACAATATGTACTCTGTTCCTGGCGAAGTAAAGTTTGATTTTCCAAGATTCAATCTGTATTTTTCTTCGACAAGTATCAGTTTACTTAAAAATTTAATAAAATTGTCCTTTTTACCCTTTTTACAAACCAGAAGATAGCGTCGGTATTATCAGTTAAACATTGTATATTCCACTACGTACCTTTATAATTTTCTGTCTGTTACTTTGGTAAAAGTCCGAAAAATTAATTTAATTTAATTTGTAGAATATATGAAAATTACATCTTGTACAGTTAAAGCTGGCTAAGGAGGACTTGAACCCAAGGAGAACTAACTTAGTTGGTTACAATACAAAACAATTCAAAATTTATAAATCGAAATTTGTCTTGCCGCTAGGAAACTCGGCGGAATCACTAACCGACGCGATTTAAACATTAAATTAAAGAAAAATAAACATAAAATAATATAAGTAGATAACAAAATTTTTCTATGGCTATCACTTCAATATTAAAATAAACTTAAAAATTAACCAGTTAATTAAACAATAAAATATCATAATATTTTATGTTTTATTAAATAGCAACTTTAATAATTAACTGCTTAACTTTCAAGTTTATTTTAATATTAATTTCGACAGTTAAAAAAGTTCATTATTTTATGTAATTTAAATGAACTCTTTTGGAATTCTGATATGGTACACGGATGTAACCGAAGTTCTGCCACTATTTTGACAAAATTATCAGAAAATGTATTGGTCAACAACAGCACGCAGGACTTTTTCAGCAACACCATAAACTAAAATCTAATGAAAGAACGCAAATTTTGATCATGATTTAACGATTGACCAGTTCATTGGTTTACCAGATTGGTTGCATCGACAAAATGATCCTTAATTTCTTCAAAGCGAATTTGATTTACGTAAAATAAAAATTTCCGTTTTCATTTTTCGGGCGTTTTAGCAAAGTAAAAAGCTAAATGTTAAGTTTCAATTTAGTAGCTAAAATGCTTAATATAACTCTTTGCGTAAGTAGGTTCTTATTACTCAAAATTCTAAAGAATTGCTACATTAAGTTCCGTAACACTGTAAATGGAGTCGTTTTATATGAACAAGTGTATTACAACGTAATTTTAGCATCTTGCTTTAATATTTCATTTAAATAGTTTTTTTAACTTCTTTTTCTATAAATTTTCTGGGGAGTTTTATTTTTAAATTTCATTAGGAAAAGACGCAGGTATACGGAAGTTTAGTAAAAAATGTAACAGAATTCATTTGATTACATAAAGTTTTCATTCTATTAGATATAATACAATCCTCGGGTTTTCCTTTATGCACGTTTCAGTTGTACTGAAAAGGTGAAACTAAAAGTTTTGTTAAGAACAATTTTCGTAAAAGTAAATTCAAAACCTTGAGAGCTGACTTTCAAGTTAAATATACTAAAAAAGAAACTTTCTAAATGCAAACGCATTGTATAATGAAAATTTTGAAAATGTTATAATATAAAAAAATAAAATGATTAAAATGGCTATTAATCTAAATTTAAATATTGAACATGTTCTTTGTTAATTTTTAAATACTCACAACTTTTCATTTATTTTTATTGTTGAATATCAAATTAAATTATAAATCATTTCTTGAAATTTTAACAAAATTGTAAATTAAAAATGTATGTAATATTATGTAGGTGCTAATAACCTAGCAGTTGATGCACGTTAGGAACTTCAAATAAAAAAAAATATATATCTATATTTTTCATGTGGTTTTGGCGTTTGTTACAAATCAGCTACCACCTCCATTTGATTACCTTTATTTTCAAATTTTCCAACAACCTCTTGAGATAATTATTTTTCATCTATGCCTTTTTGTTGTTCTTCATCGATATCTTTTTGTTGCTCTTCTTCATTTTCATCATCATCTAGTTGGTTTTTAAACTCAAATTTCTCTTTCATTCTATCTTCGATATGTTTTAATTCCAAAAGAACCTCTTCCTTTCGTTTTTCTATATTTTTCTCAACCGCTAATTTAGAATTTTCAAGCCAAGCTTTGACAGTTTTATTTAATTTCTTTGGCAAATAATACAAATGGGGTTTAGCATTAGTGCAAAGAAAATGTAATTTTGGTTTCTGTTTTTCTTCCCAATAGGCGTACTCTTTCATCCGTAATATTTTCAATTCAATCATCTTAATTTCGGCTTTCTTCTGTGTTCTATTGCGAAAGAGTTGTTCCTTATCCTTCTTAATTTTTTCCTTTTCACGAATATCATGTTCTTCAAGTTTTTTCTCTACTTCTGCTCTTTTTAGTTCATTTGGCTTTAATTTTGTTTCATCTTGTTGAAATTTTTGCAAAGTGCCCAATAATACTCCAAACATCCTAACATTGCGCGCTTTTGATATTTCATCGCCACGTTGTGCTTCTAACGCATTCTCTCGACTAGGTATTTCGCGTGGTGTTACCATAACTTTACTAGCAAGTTTTTGCGGTTGTAGAACTAATTCTTCCTCATATCTATCGGGTCTATCTGATAACTTATCAAAAACCAGCGGTGAATGTCTCTTGATTGATGGTTCCGAATCATGTTCCGAATTTCTGTTACGTTTACCATATCGGTGATTTCCTTTACTTGATTTTACACCTTCTTTGCGAGGTAAGATATTTGAAGGGGTTCTACCTATTAAACGTTCGATATTTTCATTAATTCCTTTCAAATTCGTTCTGGCATTGTTTAATTCCGATTCCAACACATCGAAAGATTTTAAAATATCTCTGTCCATTTTAATTAACCAATTTTTAGTAAACTGTATTTTGAATAAGGTGATTGTTTAAATACCAAATTATAAAAATATTCTTACCAACATAAACAGAATAAGAAGCTAATCCACAAATGGGAGGATCGCATCATCGTCGTTTAAAAATTCACTAAAGGGTCCCATATTTAAAAAAAAACTGTAGGTTTTATTGTAGCCACAGAAGGTGTCGTACAACATCCTAATTAGTTAGTAGGACCAAATTCATTGCTACGTCCCTGGATGTTATATTACCAAGATAATTTAATAAATGTTAGTTTGCTGTTCTGCATTGCTTATCTCATTTAGCATTAAATCAACTCAAAGGACTTATTTCATAAGTTATATAAAGACATGGTGAGCGAATGGCTGAAATGCTAGCGTGTTCGCTTTCAAGCCAAGATTCACGGGTTCAAATCCTGTGAGGTGCTATCTATAGAAGAAATTTTCGCTCACCAAATGTCTATCTGCTGGCCCCAGATAACATTATTTATGGCTAAAAAAAAACTTCCCTTAACGGAGTAGGCGGTGTAAAAATCGTCTATTCCCGTGGTTCGGAATCCACGTTAAGCTGTAGGTCCTCTGTGCTCGTCACACATTTTCAACACGCAACGAGCAGAGACAGGGAGGTATCGGGAAAATGTCGCAAGACGTTCATAACCGAATATACATACATATAAAGACATAAAAGGTACAATAAATTATATGTGGATGTACAATAGAACTGAAAAATATTCACTACAAAGGAAATTTTTTAAAAGTCGACTTTTTATTTGATCTGTCAAAGAAATTTTGATGAACAGGTCTCTATTAACAGCAACCAGTATATTATATATAACAAAATTTTAAAAACATCAAATAAACTGGAATAATACTCTGTGGGCATCGATCTTAGTACCGATGCAACATTGCCTCTTTGGATACACAAACAGATTCTCTGAATCAGAAAAGTCTTTGCACGGCTATCCCCCGGCACAATAATTAATAAACAACCAGATCCTTTGCATCATTACTCCAGAGTAGTAGTATCTCACAGGCTAAAAAGCTGATAAATTTTGACGTTTTCCATCGCGAAATTTCAATGGACTGAAAGAGGCAAGGCATATTTGTAGTGGTAAGGGATCGTCTAATAGTTGCATTAAGAGTGCCATATCTCGATAATCTGCCTGCACTTCGGGAGCACCAAAGGCTGTGATGACCGAATTGATCTACCGGCGCTCCACAAATACATATTTATGTTCTTGGCGCAATGTAGCTCCCAACTCTTAGACTCACACAAATTCGTAGAAAGTCTTTGTACATAATCGTACCTAAATGTGAAGATAGATTCGCCTTTAGCCACTAACCGGATTTTCTGAGACAGTCAGAATGCGCTTGATGTCTGTAGAATTATTCTGTAATGATGAGTGAATAAGTTGAAGCAAATGAATATTTCAATTTATCTGATAGCATGAAATAGCTGGCAAAACTTCAGACGGGAAAATTATCTTCCAGGCTACAACAGCTTCTTTTAGGCAAGAGACTTCAAAATCCAGCAAGGATCGACTACAGACAGACACCAATGAGTGTCTGAGTACTGTATAAAAGAAATAAAAGCTAGAAGGCGACGTCTACCGTTTTTCTTTTAATTGATTATTAATTTCAGCGACAGTTACAAATGTACTGATATTCATCCTATTCATTAATAATTGCCTAACATACTTTATAATATTTTATAATTGGTAATTAATTTTTAGTCGACAAATAATAATTATTGTTAGATCTTTGGTATTTTATATGTTTTTAACATCTACCCTTTGTGTATGTAGTCTATAAAATATAACAAGGATTCGCATTGAAAGCCAATTATTTTATTTTAAAAGTTTCTTTGAACCTGTCGCAATTTTTCTTTGGTAAAAACCAATTTAGTAAATTGTGTTAAGCAATACGGCGTTGGCCTAATTTGTTTATAAGCTGACAATTATTTACACTTCACATAACATTTTTTTTATTTGATTTGAAACACTGCAAGGTCTTCACTAATATAATTGAGTAGAAGCGTCGAGAAACGACATAATATAAAATAATGAATAACAAACCTGGTGGCGGCACTGATTGTTCCGCAAGTCTACTGTAAAGCATTGCTGATTATTTTTAGATACACCCTGTATATTAATTTGGGAGTAGCACGAATTTAAGCACACGGATTTTAAAAATTCCCTATAGATATAGATATATTAGAAGAACTAAACAAAACAATTTGCGGAATATTAAGAAATAAAAGAAATTTTGAAGAAAAAAAGGATCTAGAATTTTTGTGTGCTTCCGTTGTGCTTCTAACTTTCTACGTTCAACGAAAACGAACACTAACCTACCGATGTACCTTTTCCGGTAAACTTCCAAATATTTAAATTAATTTAAAATTTACTGTACTACTTCTGAGGTGAAATTTTTCGAAGTGTTTAGGCTATATGAAATCATACAGACTGTCAACAGAACGCGTGGCGTAATCCACCGCAAATCGACTGCGAGTTTCTGATTGGTTGAGCTCTCGAAAATTAACAATTTTTTTTTTTAGGGTTAAACATGAATATTCCGCATATTTTTTTAAAATATTTCTGATATATAAACCTGCAGCTTTCCGAATATCTATAGAGAATTTTTAAAATCCGCGTGCTTAAATTCGTGCTACTCCCAAATTAATATACAGGCTGTATCTAAAATAATCGCCAACGCTTTACAGGAACTTATGGAACAATCAGTGCCGGTTTTTCAAATGCAGGTAAACAAACGCCAGGTTTGTTATTCATTATTTTGTGTTTTTATAAATGTGGGTGCTTAATTTCGTGCTCTTCCCTATTGTCGTTTATACAATATCCAAGACGAACCGACGGACCCCAAATCGGGTACAAAGAAACTTATCTTTTCCGAGCACCTACAGCGAGGCATTTACTAACCAAATTCCAGGTTTTAACATAAAAATAATAAACACGTTGAATAATTGCAATTTATGACTTTATTGCTAATAGAATATATCTATTGATGTCATAAATTTGTAATTTAATTTTATATAAATTAAAATATTATATATTTATTCTAAAATAAGCTGTTAATTAATGAAATTACGCCATTTGCCAGTTCGATTTTTACTAAAATATTTCATCAGACTGTGTTGTCCGACTCCGTCGTCCATAAACTCGGCTTTCTTGTAAGGAAATTAATATACAGGGTGTCTCTAAAAATAATCACCAACGCTTTGCACTAATTTCATGGAACAATCAGTGTCGTCGTCAGGTTTTTTATTCATTATTTTAGTATATTTATGTCATTTTTCGACGCACATACTAAATTATAGTATATTATGTACATTAATTCGGCTTAGATTCGTGCCTGGCGTCCCCATCTTGAGATTTTACCGTCAACATTTAAGATTATACATAAACATGGAAAATACCAATAACTTCTTCGGTAGAGCAATATCTAATTTGAAAATAGTTGACCTACTATAAATGCGCATCAGAACCTTCTGTAAAATCTTGGCTGCACTTATTTATTGATAAAACAATTTGATTGGTGGAATACACTCCTTAATTGGTTCATTGTGTAGATATGTACTCTCCGCGTGACGCAATAATAGAACTCGCATCGATCATATCATCTTCTGTAGTAGTACCTTTTATCATAATTTATATGTCTAGATAGATTGCGAACCTTCCTGAATAATAGCAATGCTGGAATTTTCGTAGGAAATTGAGCTTGCTGATTGGAACATTGTAAACGAATAATCGATTGTTTGATACGTTAGTGAAGACTATTAGAATTATATGTATTGATGTAAAATTTCCCAAAAACTTGAATTGTTTTTTTAAAAAATGTCGACAATGGATCTAAAAAAAATATCATTTTTTAGTTGTGAGAATAACCTGCTTAAAATTTAATTTTGTAGTGTAGGCGTAGAATTGATTTACCATTGCAATAAATGTGCCACAAGGTGATTTTAAATATTTCGAGCGAACAAGAATAACGCACACATTGGCTGATTAATATTAATAGACACTTTAGTTGTATAAATCATAATACCGAGTGTTTCATTATACATAAATTACACCAAACATTGCAAAAGCAATCAGAAACCTTTGAGGAGTTTGTAATTGCATTAATAATATTATAAGCATTTGTATAAGGTGTTGGAGAACGGCAAGAAAATAAGAAACTTTTGTTTTATGTGATATTTCACGCTAAAAAAAGTGAATATTACAAAAATAAGCTCTTTGTGTCAGTTTACGAAGCTTGTATACCTATTCAAGATCAAACTGTTGAACTTTTATTAAAAAGTTTTTTGAAGCAATGATAAGAACAAAAATGTGCAAAATTAGACGAGCTTTTTATATCGCTGTTGAAAGTGTTTTAAAAGAAGTTGACATAACACGGATAATAAAGAAAGCTTTTTATAAAATTTTGCAATTTATTACACAATTTAATTATTTGAGTGGAAAATATTCATTTTCCGATTTTAAAATTATAAATGCAGTTCTTTTCATTTCTGCTTGAATAGCTTTTCTCGTTTCCTCTAGGTTATCATCATCTATGAAACCTATAGATGCGCATAATAATTTTCTGTTAAATTTATAATTGATTTATTTTTCTCTGATTTTAAATTATCAACTTAGTGTAAAGTGATTTTATAAATACGGGGGGATAAGTTTTCAAAAACAAGAACGGTGGTGGATAGAGCGAATAAAATATATTTAAATTATTAGGAAGTCATACTGGAATTATCTTCTTCAGTTGGAAGTAATATGAAAACTAAATACGATTATCGAACATCAATAACACAGTATATAAATTATTAATTAAACATTCAAATATTATATAGAAACAATATTATAAACCTATACATAATATAACCACTACCATGTTGTGAACTTATAATGGATTGAAACTTGCAACTAAAATTAAATTATATAAATTTCTAGTTATGTTTTTTTTTAAATTATTCTAATTGGTACTGCATTTATTAATTAAGCTTCTCAAAGATGTGCAGTGCACCATGATGTGTTATGAGTAATATTATCCAACAATATAGCTTAATTGAGTGGTTAACTTAGTATCAGAATGCACTCGATATGTTTGCAAATTTAGTTTGTAAACTCGGAGGTTTACCTATGAGTCTAAATTAGTTACTGCTATAGTATTATCAGTCAAACTGACACGTACCTGATCGAGTTTGTGTATATTATTGTTTATCATCGGTATACGCTAATGTATTGTGTATCATTAATTGAAAATTTTAACATTGATATAATATATTATGTATTTCCCACTGCGCTAAAAAGGTTATTAATGTTCTCTGATAATTATGTTGTTATGAAATTATGGATATATCTTAACGTAACTTTATATGTATATTTTGATTGGAATAGAATTTAAATATCGAAGATGGATTTTAAAATGAACTGAATTTTTGTCAAAAGCTCTAATTGAACACATAAATGAATTTAACGATGATATTGAAATCTGTTTGACTTGTCAAAATATACTAAGCAAGCTTATTGACAGAAAAAGTTTGGAAAAGCTAATTATTACATCCAATTTTTCAGTAATACATTTTTAACAGATCGTACTGACAAATTTCTTAATGAAAGCATTAAATAACATTAAATTCTCTCTTTCTATTATTTGCCCTATAAAAGAACATGAAAGTTTTGTAAATACTTTTAACATAACTGAAGGAATTTATCAATGTTTTATTTTTAAAAAACATAATCTAGCAAAGAGTTTTCTGCTGTGAAAAGTATACATTCGTATATAAGCACTAATCTTCTTGGAGCGTAACATCAAAAAGCTTCGAGATCGTTAAGCCAAGTAGAGAGGTTTGCAAAAAAATTAGTATCAACTGAATTTGTGTAAATAAGAAAAGTTTTTTAAATAAATTTGCTTAGTTTCCCGGAAATTCTTGATTAAGGGAAATTCACAATTTCATAACAAAATTATTTTAAAAATCGAATCTATATTCGAACAAACAAACAAAAATATTAATTACATCTACTGTATTGATGTGTTTTATAGTGTTTTAAGTAGAGAGATTAAATGACACTATTTTAATTAAACAAGGTAAAAGGTACATAATAATCTACAATTGAACAGTTACTGCTCCCATCACCTCATTCTCTGCTATCGTGTATCATCCCAAACGATAATTCTTTGTTAGTCAACTAGAAAGTTTCTGGATATAAAAGTGACATCTTTCAATCAAAAAGGATACATTTAACCTCCTAACTATAATATCATCAAACAAACCAAACCCAACTAGTAACTAATTCAACCAGAAATCTATATAATAGTAATTATCTATCTACATATAATAACAAAATATCAAAATGTCACTTTTTCTGCCCAAACGAAACCATTCTCGAAATCTACCTAAGGTTACGTTGATGCGCTGGTGAGTCTGGCGACTCGTAACAGTATCACGTTGAGGTGGGTGTCGAGACACCAGAGATTTAAAGGGTAATGAAAAGACAGCTTCTGGCTAAGAAGACTGCAAATACCCTCCTAATGGGCCTTGAACCTTCTTGCGGGATCGCCTACACGACCGCTAAGGAGGGGATCACCTCGCTTACTGGGAGGGTCTTCCTGGACTGAGGCAATCGCGATTATTCATTCAGGGCCCCTCCAAATGAGTCCAGATGTAACAAAATCCTCCAGCTGAGTAAAACTTAGCTGAGAAGAATAGTCGAACTTTTTACAGGACACTGCTGTCCTAAAAGGCACCTCAAGATTATGAGGGTAACTGAAGACCCTACATGCAGGAAATATGGTGACGAGGATGAAACCCCACCCACATACTATGCGAATGCCCTTTCTCGGCAGGGGGAAGATTGCGTCACTTTGGGTTTTCATATCTGGCAACTGAGGAGATAGCACAACCGCCCTTTGGCTACATACACGACTTTGTTGAGAAGACGCGACTGAATAATCATATAAACTGCAACGCGTGCTTGAAAAATGCTCGAAGATTTTTTTAGAAGATATTGTTCTTGCCCTCGTGCTACTACATACGAGTACAGAATCTACAAAGCAAGTGATAGCAATCTAGAAGCAAGAAACTAACCCGAAATGATAAACTTGAACCAAATAAATACTCAGACTCGTATAATGATGCAAAATACTCAACAAATTAAAGAAACCGTCCCAAAACGTTTATACGAAAAGGTAACCCCTTTACCAACTCCTTAAATACAAAAAAATGATATACTCAAAGCATAAACATCAAATGCAGCCCATGGAGAAGTGATAATCATAGAAATTCCACCTAAAAGGAAATTGGGAAACCAATAATAATAGAAGATCAAGCAACAGACGTAACATACGCCAAACCTCACCGCAAAATATCACGGAACATAGACAACCACCAAACTGCAGATATCAGTAATTAGCTACAAACAATAAAATAATACATAACAAAATAAAAGAAATACCTCTTGAAATTTAACCAATTTCAAGAATACATACATACTAAAATCCATAATCACAAAAGATATTTTATACTCCGCAAAACTATACACAACGGATATTGAAAAGGTTAAGCTAATGGTAACTCTGATAAGGGCTCAAATAACAAACAAAAAATAAAAGTCAAATTTACAAACATAGTATTTATTAAAACGCATAAATAATATGTAATCAAACTAATAAGGAACAAAACGAAAACCAATCTAACACCGATATCGATGGATACAAATTTACCCAATAACGCGATGACAACACTTATACAATGGAACCTAAATAGCTATTATAAAAAATTGAAAAACTTAAAACATCAATATATTATGTATTATAGTAAATTGATGTGTTTTATAGTGCTTTAAGTCGGAAGACGAAATGCTTCTGTTGACATAGGTATATGATTACATAGACTGGGCAACGAATATATCTTATCAAATTAAATGTGTAATATTTAAATGAATTTTAATTGAAATGTTTGAATTGAAAATTCATTATTATCATTTAACATAATAACCTTATACCATGAAGGTTAAATTTCATACGCTTTTAGGTGTGGCATAGTAGGGTTTATTTAGTTTGTAATGCACACTAATTACAACGTAAGATCTTAAACAGGGGTGATTACATAATATACAAAACTAAGTCTTATTATCTAGGTTATATTTACTTCGATAAATGCTAAATTACTTAAACATGCCTAATAGAAGTCTATTACTATTATAGCATAAATTTCACACTAAAATTAATGAATGTTGATTTACTCTTAATTTTCTTCCTCCTTTAAGTTAGTCCAAATGAATCGTCACAGTTGAAAACCACGTCTTTCAATCTCGAAAGTTTTTAATACGTGGCAAAACGCACCAATTGATATTTCAATTTTAACAACAATTTCAAGCACGTAGTCTATTTAGATTTTGTCGGTTTAAGCAATGTAGGTAAATTTATTCGCACACAGTTATGAATAAATAATCTTAGTACAACCTTACTTGCAGGAGCATGAAATGAAGTTATGTTATATTACAGGATATTTGAAATAGTGCAGCACTATTGAGGGATCTCTGAAAGATTTGAAAATTATTCAAGAATATGTTTTGAAATACATGGTGCTAGTTTAGGTACTATGAAACGTTACTTAAAAAATATGTTCGGCGACTTGCTTATATTATAAATATATTATAAATATATTTATAAATAATATAACAGTCCAAAGACCTAATCCGTGAAGGGAGTGATGATGATGATGATGATATTATAAATAATTTCACCAATGATAATATTGTATATATAGGTAGTATATTATTTATTATATACATAGAACGAGTATAATACCAGTTGAGTTTTAGATGGAATTTATTATTTATCATATATATCGGGGTCACCAATTCAAATTATTTATTTTCTACTTATTTACAAAAATTAAACAAATTTATTTACCCAATATTCCTAAATATACTCTAGTACATATCGCAGTTTTGTTATAGATATATATTGACTACACTTGCAGTTACATTTTAATCCAGTAAAACCTTTTTAAATATTATATAGGGCACTTGCTATTCCTGTTTTTCATATAATAAATTATACAGAAAAATATTTAATACCCGGTATTAAACTAGTGACAGCAAAACGTGTCATTTGTATCTAATTTTTATCTTTGTAATTTATTTATCTTGATTAAAAATTTAGAAAATATAATATGTAAATGAAATTTATTTACTTTGATTAAAAAACATGTATTCAACAACTAAAAAACATTTTGCTACCACTACTATTCTTATGGACTTTTCTTCTAATATTAATTATTGAGAGCATCATCCACTTTATGTTTAAGAACTTTTAATATATTATTAAAGAAAAATCTTTTATTAAAATCAGTTTACGCCTTACATAAAAACCTTAAAACCTTATTCAACTGGGCTACTTTAAAATTTACGTAAGCTTCAAACTGTAAAAAAATTGAAATGAATAATAAATGGAATATTTGACTGAAATAATTTTCTATAATAAGAAATTGTACATTTCAAGCATTCTTAATATTTTTTATTTGGTTTGAACTCCGTATTCAACAGAAATAAATAATACAAATATAAGAATTTCAATTTCTTTTCCATTACTTGGATATTTTAGCTTCGTTTTCAATATGAATAGGAAATGATACACGTTAGCATAGGTTTGTATTTGTAAGAAGTTTTTCGTTTCAAATTTCAACTTTTAGTTTTACGTTTATTTTATCGTGTCTCGTGTACCCGATTAGTTGCTGTAATGCTTGGGATATGCGGTTTTCTTCCATAACTCCACAATACGATTGGCTTTTCGGTATCTCCAATTTAAGTCAGGTTAGATCATATTATACCTATCTTTGTATTCTGGTAGTTTATAAATCAACAACCATTTCAATATAATAAAGGATTATTTTATATAAAATATTATACAGATATAAGAAAACCTTTTTGACTTTCTGTAATCTATATTATTACGACAAAAACTTAATCCGAAAATCCCTATCTATTTCTTAACTTTGTTTGGAAATATCTCGGAAACTATAAATACGATTGCTTTAAAATCTGGAAGATTTGCTCAATTACGTATAGATTACAATAATATATTATACAAAAATCAACGGTAATTTGTAAAAAATAAACCCATATTTGGCGGGGGTCTAGGACGTTTCAACGCCGCCCTTTCATCGCTGCCAGTTTATCGCCGCCGTTTCTACGCCGAGACGGTTCTACGCCAGCCGATTCCACACCGAGACGGTTCTACGCCAGCGGGTCTTTTTTTCGGTCGAATTTTTCTTCGATTTTTGGGGTGTGCATTCGATAGAGAGGTTTATCCATCGTCAAAACCTACCCTTCCGGGGCGCCGCTGCGCTCCGCTCCGCTCTGCACCTCTCCAGGGCGGTTTTGACTCTGGTTACTATGCTAAACATACGAGAAGGCGCCTCCCATAAAAAAAACCGAGATAAATGAAACCGGGAGCTTAGAGACCCTTGAAATAGCATTAAAAAGTATAGTTGCGGTATGGGGCAGTAAACTATTACGTTTCACCCGTTACGTTACGTTTGGTTAATGTAACCAAAAGTGTTACG
Source organism: Podabrus alpinus (assembly GCA_932274525.1). Taxonomy (NCBI): domain Eukaryota; kingdom Metazoa; phylum Arthropoda; class Insecta; order Coleoptera; family Cantharidae; genus Podabrus; species Podabrus alpinus. Next base: position 7,787,158 of record OW026451.1, read on the forward strand.
ATTGATTTTAGCAATTATATAATTTTTTGACAAATAAAATTAGTTTTTTGAATTATTACTTATCTTTATGTACTTAAAATTAACATTATCAATATAACCAATATAAACAATACCAATATAAACATTAAAAAAAATTTTCTGGCGTAGAAACGGCTGGCGCAGAAACGCCCAGTGTAGAACCGTCCCGGCGTTGAAACGGCGGCGATGAACTGGCGGCGAAGAACCGGCGGCGTTGAAACGTCCCATTTCCTTTGGCGGCGGGGCCCTTCAACAATGAGTTCAATTAAAATACTGCAGCATGAGGTTTAGTAATAAGAATTTCTTCCATTTTAACAAAAACAATTTTATAAATCCAGCCTAATAGCCGGACATGTGTAAAAGATTGTTAGTCGTTTAATGTGAACCTTTTCATTATCATTAAAGCAATTATAGTTGCCATTAAAAAAGTAAGTTTTAGTTATATCGACGAAATGGTGAAACGGAAAACTTTTTATTACTTTTATCGTTTTATCGTATATTCTGCACAAACTATTTTATTTATATATAAAATTTCTCTTCCTACGTCATCGTATCAGAAATAATAATTAAGTATGTTATTTTTAACTTGTTTATTTTGTGGAATGCATTATAATTCAATAAATAAAATATAATTGAGTGGCTGCGCCGAAAAACCAGCTTAGATATATTTGCACCCTGTATAAACATATATACAGGGTTAATACAGAATAATAGTTTTAGGTTATGAAGTTTTGACAGGTTGACAGTTGACCAAACTAATATCATAGGTGTGAATACCTTATATATCTTATATATAAAAATGCTTGTATGTGGGTATGTGGGTATGTGTGTGTGTTCCGCATAGACGCCTAAATCCCGTAACTGTGGGCGTTGAAACTTTCGCGAGATCTGGCGACATTCAATAGGAAACTTTTCGTCGTCTTTGATTTTACTAATTCGCCACCATAAGACGGTCATCAGCAGTTAAACGCTTCAGGTCACAGTAGTTGTCATAGTTACGATGCGATTTTGACGCTAAAAGATTAATTCAATGACATTGACATATTATAGTCAGTAGCGGCTCGACAAATAGGGGGCACAACTTTGACATAAGAATGTTAACCTTAAAAATGACAGATGACATATACTCAGTGGCGTTCCAAATATTTTTAAAATTAAATGACTTAACCTTAAAAATGACAGATGACATATACTCAGTGGCGTTCCAAATATTTTTAAAATTAAATGACTTTGACATATTATAGTCAGTAGCGGCTCGACAAATAGGGGGCACAACTTTGACATAAGAATGTTAACCTTAAAAATGACAGATGACATATACTCAGTGGCGTTCCAAATATTTTTAAAATTAAATGACTTTGACATATTATAGTCAGTAGCGGCTCGACAAATAGGGGGCACAACTTTGACATAAGAATGTTAACCTTAAAAATGACAGATGACATATACTCAGTGGCGTTCCAAATATTTTTAAGTCAGTAGCGGCTCGACAAATAGGGGGCACAACTTTGACTAACCTTAAAAATGACATTGACATATTATAGTCAGTAGCGTTGCACAATATTTTTAAAATTATCAAAAATCATTTTGCATATACAGGGTAAAACATAAATAGTGCGCGTTTTAGCAAGACCCTTTTCATAACCTAGAGAGTGACCCTGATAGTGTTGAATAGCCCCCATGGGCCCCCCGATAGTGTCAAAGTGACGGCATTAACTACATAACCTAAAAATCATTTTGCACATACAGATTTAACTTTACATGAAGATGTAACTTTACGTGAAGATTATGTATGTATGTGTGTAGGTGTGTATGTATGTGTGTCTGTATGTATGTATGTATGACAGATGACGGATGACAGATGACGGATGACAGCTGACAGATGAGATGACAGATGACGGATGACAGATGACAGATGACGGATGACAGATGACGGATGACAGCTGACAGATGAGATGACAGATGACAGATGACGGAATGACAGATGACGGATGACAGATGACGGATGACAGATGAGATGACAGATGACAGATGACGGATGACAGATGACGGATGACAGATGACGGATGACATATGACAGATGAGATGACGGATGACAGATGACCGATGAGATGACAGATGAGATGACAGATGACGGATGACAGATGACGGATGACAGATGAAGGCCGAACAACTTTGGCCTTCACGGATCTATTATTGTCCGCCCTGTGAGGCCGAAGGCCGAACAACTTTGGCCTTCACGGATCTATTATGGTCCGGTCTGTGAGGCCGAAGGCCGAACAACTATGGCCTTCACGGATCTATTATGGTCCGGTCTGTGAGGCCGAAGGCCGAACAACTGTGGCCTTCACGGATCTATTATGGTTCGGTCTGTGAGGCCGAAGGCCGAACAACTATGGCCTTCACGGATCTATTATGGTTTCACCCTGTGAGGCCGAAGGCCGAACAACTATGGCCTTCACCGATCTATTATGGTCTTCCCCCTGTGAGGAAGACTTTATATAGGTCGCAGAACTCGCCGGAATTGTGCAAGAAGACGCAAATCCACCTCTTCGTGGAAGATCCACCTCTTTGCGGAAGATTTAACTTTACCTGAAGATTAATTTGTTTTTAATTGGTTTTCTAAAGAAAAACTCGCCGGAATTGTGCAAGAAGACGCAGACCCACCTCTTCGTGGAAGATCCACCTCTTTGCGGAAGATTTAACTTTACCTGAAGATTAATTGAAAAGTGAAAATTGTGTAAAAACTTTGGACGTATGTAGCGCTCTTATTTACGCCAGAAATGGACGGGCAAACCGTTTTTGGGATTAGTTCCATCAAGACAAAAATTGAATTTAACATTGGAAGCATTTAATTACGACAAAAACTACGATTACATGAATCACGAGGATGTAGCAATAGGTGTTATGAACAAACTTTGCTTGCATTGTCGTGTTTCGAAGTTCGCTAAGGAATCACCAGGAATGTGTTGTTCGAACGGCAAAGTTGTTTTGCCACCGCTGCGCTGATTGATCCACCTGAGCCGCTTCTAAGTTATCTTACTGGCACCACTGCAATTTCAAAACACTTCCTGCTAAACATTCACAAGTACAATCATGCTTTCAAATGACTTCATTCGGAGCAACAAACATTTTCTCCAACGTCGGTTACATGCCCACAGTCATTTTAAAGTTGAAATAATAAAAAAATTGTTCATAATGTGTTGGTTCTGTTTACTCTACGTATGTCTAGCGCCGCAGGCGCTAGTAAGCAATAAATGCACATAAGTGTAATTAAAAAAATATACATAACCAGTACGGTGCCGTTGCCATGTTTTTTATTCTTCTTCTTCTTCTTCAAGTGCCTTATCCGCTTTGGACGTTGGCGATCACCATTTTTTTGGTTTTTTATTAGATTATTAAAATCAGAAACACAAAATAATTTACAAAACATGACTTTTTTTATCAAATTAGCACCTTAAATGCTCTTAAAATAAAAAAATACTTATACATTATAATATACTCTTATTATAGTACGATAACGCTAACGCGTCGGGCTTTAAATTACCCTCGGTGCTATAATCTATTGATTGTGCCCTTGATACATAAATAACTATTTTGAATTGGTCTCCTGGGTACGCGCTACAATCTGGGTGTCTGAAAACTGTGTTGTTGGTATCTCAGGGCTATTATCTAACTACATTCCGGAAATCAGACGGGCCGCTATGAGTCACTTAGGTCAGATTTGTTGACATTTTTGAAAATGCGCTCAGATCAGACGCCACACACAAAATGTCTGAAAATCGGATTTCTGGGTACGGGGTCATATAATCTATCGATTCCGTGCGGTTTTAGCCGGGACGCTATGAGTCAAAAATTTTGGTTACCATCTCTCGTACTATTAGTCACACTTCAAACATTTTCATCTTCAATTCCAAACAAGTCATTTTCATCATTTGGTATGTCAACATTGCCATGCGTGGTTAAATTTTCATAAAACATGCGGTAACGTGGTTCAAGATACTTGCACATTTCCAGAAGATCTTGTTTCTTATTGGAATTTATTGGCAATGGATTCAAATAGCACGGTAGAAATAGCACTTCATTAACATTTTTCGTTGACCAAGGTATGCAATTCTTGTATCGAATACCACGTTGATGTGGAGCATACAAATTGTAACGATTCCACGGAATCATCGGATCGTGGTTCGGCCTGGTGTAGATTCCTGAGGGATCTGCTTCGTCCATTTTAAACCAAAGATGTTCTGTGACGTGAAGATTGTGTGGCTTTGGAATTTTGATGTGGAGTTCGTCAATGCTTAAAAATTTCTCACGGGTCATGCGCTGAATTTGGAATGGTTTTGATGGCCTTGCACTAAGAATGACAGAAATCCAATCTTCTGGTACAAAAACGTTCATTTTTCTTTTCCTTTTTTCAATCAGAGCAAAGTTTCTATCATTTGGTAAAAATGAATGTCCCGTTACCAGAAACTTCTGTTCAATTCTGGTGAAGTGTCGTTTTGAAATTAAAAATTTATACAGGGCTAATATCAACCAGTTGTTATTTTGGCCGACGCATCTATCAGACCAAAAGACTGCTCGTCGTATCTCGTTTCCTGTGAGTACTGGAAATTTCTCTTCTATGTAAGATAGAATGCAAGACCCCATATCAAGCGATCCTCGTTTTCCTTCCGACTCGTTCCAAAACGCACATGTAACATTTCCTGTCTTCGAATCTATTAAGCAAAAGTTGTAAGAACTCAGTTGACGTTGGTAAAAAACATTTGAGTGACTCAGAGTTGGGCAAAACAACACCTGTTCAAGATCCAGACATATGCAAACAAACGATTCATCAGCTATCGCCAAGGTTTCATCAGTAGTCAATGAGATGTAGGCTGACCGAGCCAAGTCGTGATGCTCATTCATCAAAAAAGTTTGCAAATTTTGTTGTTCTTCTTGACCACGTGTTCTGATAATTTCGATTTTTAGTGCGTCACATGTCTTGCAAGTATCGAATTTTGGAATTCCGACCTTGATTCCAGTCCTCTTAAATACTCGACGATATGCCCACAGTGAGTTTCTACCAGCAATTAAAACAGCATTTTCTAAACAAAATTTTTTGTACATAGTACTGACGTTCAAATCCGGGCTAAGATACTTCCGTTCTGTATCACCATGTTGTCTACAATAGTGAGATTCGTAAGTAGGAAAGCTCAGAATGTGGTGGCTAATAGCATTCCAGAGTTCTTGAGGTAGGCGATGTTGTCTATTATCTACCTGTGTACCTCGCTTGTCAAATGCAAAGATGTTTCCTTCTTTTTTTTTATCCACGCATGTTTTCAATCTATGTCTGGTAATTTTAAAAATATCGCACATAGATGTAAGGCAGACCTGCAACCTAATTCCGTTAACGGGAACATAATAGTTTATCATATTACGTTCTTCTCTTTCGGTTATGTCTACGTGCGCCATTAGAAATGTAGATTGCAAGGTCCAGTCAGAAGTTTCATATAATTGGTTGAAAAGACGTATCTTCTCGTGCTGTTCCAAAATACATCCCGACAAGCTGCAGTTAGGACTACATACTTTCTCTCCCGTTGGTGCCAATTTTGCTAAATGAATGGTGCCATTTCGTCCTGTATATGTTTCTCCACTGTTACGCAATCGTTTTGCTAAAGCATCTTTGTGTTGCAGGAGTTTATTTGGTCGTTTTTTACTTCCGTTCCTGTGCTCAAGTTCTCGTTGCGATATATGTAAAGTATCCATAATCGAAGTATATTTTTTTAATTACACTTATGTGCATTTATTGCTTATATATAAGGTATTCACACCTATGATATTAGTTTGGTCAACTGTCAAAACTTCATAACCTAAAACTATTATTCTGTATTAACCCTGTATATATGTCAACTGTCAACCTGTCAAAACTTCATAACCTAAAACTATTATTCTGTATTAACCCTGTATATATGTTTATACAGGGTGCAAATATATCTAAGCTGGTTTTTCGGCGCAGCCACTCAATTATAAAAGTCATTATTACGAGGGTTGCTGTTTAACTTTCTGGCCTAGGGAACACTAAGCGTTGCTAGGTGCAATTTGACATTTGCATTGTAAAGTTTGACATGTTGTAGCATAAACGTACTCAGAACGTTTTGACGTACGGCCATCATTTCTGTTGTTTATAGTGACTTGAAAAAATCAATTTGGCAAAAAAATGGAATTAACTCGTGAACATTTTCGTGCAATCATTTTTCACAACTTTCGACGTGGATTATCACGACAAGAGTGCATCGATGAACTTAAATCTTTGTATGGCGATGAAGCACCATCCTATAGCACTGTGAAAAACTGGTTTAATGAATTCAATCGTGGCTGACGCTCGCTCGAAGATGAAGGTCGTGAAGGTCGTCCAAAAACAGTCGTTGTGCCAGAGAACATTGATGCCGTCCGTGAACTGATAAAGCAAGATCGTCATGTGACATACCGTGAGATAGAGGCATCCTTGGGCATTTCTTCCACCAGCATACATTCGATATTGCATGGACACCTGGCCGTAAAAAAGGTTTGTTCTCGTTGGATCCCGCATAATTTGACAGTGGCTCAAAAAAAGTGTCGTGTGGTTGGTGCAAAGAAAATTAAAAAAAATACAATCGCGGTGTTTCAAAAGACGTTTATAAGATCGTCACAGGTGACGAATCATGGATCTATGCTTATGAGCCCGAAACAAAACAGCAATCGACCGTGTGGGTCTTCGAAGACGAGCCAAATCCAACGAAAGTTGTTCGTGCAAGAAGCACTTCGAAGCAAATGGTAGCCTGTTTCTTTGGTAAAACTGGTCATGTGGCGAATGTTCCGCTTGAGCAACGTAGGACGGTCAATTCTGAGTGGTACACCACAATTTGTTTGCCTGAAGTCTTCGGAGAAATTCGAAAAACGAACAAGAGAAGACGGATCATTGTGCACCATGACAATGCGAGCTCTCACACATCAGCTCAAACCAGCGCCTTTTTGACCACCCAAAACGTCGAATTGATGGGTCATCCGCCGTACAGCCCTGACTTGGCACCCAATGACTTCTTTTTATTCCCGAACATCAAGAGAAAACTGCGTGGTCAACGATTTTCGTCGCCAGAAGATGCTGTTGAATCGTTCAAAAACCATGTTTTGGAGGTGTCTCAATCGGAGTGGAAAAAGTGCTTCGACAATTGGTTTGAGCGCATGCAAAAGTGTATAAATCTTGCTGGAGAATACTTTGAAAAACAATAAAATCATTTTTGATGATAAATATTCGCATTTTCATTATTAGGCCAGAAAGTTAAACAGCAACCCTCGTATAGGTAAATACCGTAAAGAAAATTTGTAATACTTGTTTTAGGGGGTTTTCGGCGATTTGAGTGCATGGTTAGAGTTGGCCTGTATTAGTGGTGAAAATTTAAAAAACAAGAAAAAGTTTTAACAGTTTGGTCGGGGTGAGCCAACAACCTGGTAAGCTATCAATAAAATAGCACAAGCCATGTGTTCTGTAAATCTTAGTTTAAGGGGTTATGGGGCAACTGTGGGTGAGTGGCTGAAGTCGGAAAATTCAACGCCTGTAGTCGTGGAAAAATTGAAAAATCATAAACAAGTTTCAATGTTTGGATGGATTACGTAAAAACCTTTCGAGTCAAAAATTGCTTACCTATTGCAAATAATTCTCGCTTTTAATGCGAGATATTTTACATTTTTTGACTTTCATGTACAGAGTTAAATATAAAACTAATAAAAGTGTTAGTAAAGTGTGAATATAGAAAATTGATGTAAGGTTAATTGAACTAGAAGAAAACTGAAACAATACAGCCCAGGCTGTAGTAGATATAATCTGTATTTTAATGAATCCCCACAAAGGGTGTTTTTCGCCTATAAATCGTTTGATTTATTTTTTATGCAAAATTAACTTCTGACCTAAACTGAAAAGCCCAAAATAAAGCGAGTTGTAGGTGGAAAACCGCATTTAGAGGAATAAAATCTGCAATTATGGCAAAAGCCGAAAGAGGATTTTATTGAACTTTTTGGGAGGAGATAACGATATTGCATAGATCCAGAGTACTCTACAGTACCATTACAAGGCAAAGCTTGAAATTCGTGAAATTATTTGAAAAAAGCAAGAAATGAATATTTCAAGTCATAAGTATAGTGTATTTCAAATTAATTGGAATTAAAAAAAGTCTAGCATCAAATTACGTTGTTATTAAAACATACAAACTATGCAAGGAAAAACAATATAAGAGATAAGATTATCGCGCCAACGAAAGCCCGCATTTCATACTCCACGTGGAGTAGTGTAGTTCTAATTGGTTAATATTTATACGTAATAAGGACTTATTATTGGATAATATTTCTATTACGAAAATTCTCTTTGCGACTCCACGTGGACGCGTGTACCAGGTGTACAGTAAGTTTGTATGTTTTTATAACAACGTAATTTGATGCTAGACTTTTTTTAATTCCAATTAATTTGAAATACACTATACTTTGTTGCAAAGTGCTACATAAAAACATGTTTTGAGTGTTTTTAAATACAATTTCTATATGTACGTATTATGTAGTATATAATAATATTGTCCCACTTGCTGTTGAAATTCAAATATTTTTGGGTTTCTGTTAAGTTTTAGTTGCAATATACAATTTCTACAATACATGCCAAAAATTGCTACCGTTTACTTGCAATTCTCCTTTTCTAAGGATGTGATTTCACCGACAAATATTAGACATAATATTGTAATAAAAAGTTCGCAATAAGTAGTAGCTCTCTGAACGATTACAACCTTAATTATAAATAATTTCATCAAATTAAAATGGAGAAATTACAGTAAATGTAAATAATTAATTTAATAAATCAACGGTTTTGTTTCTAAAATTGTTATATTTGAATAACCTATTTCGCTATTATAGCATCATCAGATCCAACAATTATTTTAATTTATTAACACTGAAATAAATGTGTGTTTTTTAAAAATTATTGTGGTTATAAAATTCTATAACTCAATATAGTAAATAGCTGTTAGTAGTTATTTCAAATACACTTTGATTTATTATTTAGTTAAATTAATTATTTACAAATAAGTTTGTACTATCGAAAATTACCCAAATATAGTAAATGTGTTTCTAATTCACGTCAAACTGATTTTCATACATTTAATTCAACATAAATACGTAAAATAAAAAGTGCATGTTATATACGTCAGAAATACAAAGTTTCTATATTAAATTGCTAAATAAAACTCAGTTTAGCAGGAAGATTTAATGTTATATTTTATTCATATTTCTGCTCGAGCCATTCTGAATTTATTACTAATTAATATTCGTAAAATTAAGTTTAATCGTTGAAAACTACAATCATTCGTAAAGGTTGAAAATTACTATTTTTTTAATTTACTTCCAAGGATTATTACAATTTTATTTAATGCCGTCGCACGTGTGGCCAGGGGCCTCTTTGGCATTACGAAGCACCTTGACCGCGAGCCTTTTAAATCTTCTTCATCTTTTGGTTTATCGGTTTGTTTAACATGGTTGTTTTTAAAGAATGTTGGGTAGTGGGGAGGAGGTTTGCCTTTGTCGTTTGGCTTGTCCTATTTTTCGGTTGAATTTTGCCGAAAGATATTAATTGGCCTTGGCAGAATTATGGAAATGGTGGTGGTGGTAAGAGTGTTGGCAAGATTTTTGGTGTTCGTTTCGTTCCCCGGTGCAGCGACTCGACCTCTGCTGGGTTCGGTGTTTGCAGAGGTGTAATATTGGCTGTTCTTTGGAGTTAACCGGATGCAGGCCGCCACAGTTAGCACATATGGCTGGTGTGTGTCGGGTTTCGGTACAAGTCGACGTCATATGATCCCCGGAACACTTCACGTACCTCAGGTTGGCCCTGCAGTTGCGTTGAGCGTGCCCAGAGTGCTGGAAATGGTGACACTGTCCAACTTGGGCCTTTGTGCGGAGATTCAAAAGTCGGATATCGAAGATATCTTTTCATGCTGTGGATTTATCAAAGGCAACCAGCAAGAACCAATGCGTCCATACTTCATCTGTTGTAAGTCTTGTACAGGCAAATTTTTAGATTTTAAATCATCTGAGGTGCTGTCAGGTACAAGCATGCCTGGAAAGCCCCTGTGCATCGCCTTCAAGGGGGTTTTCTGTTGGAAGAACGAAGGAGTATGATGGTATTTTTGCCTCCTCTCATAATCTCGACAGGGTGCAAAAATAGGTCTCAGAAATGCAGAAGATGGCAATGCCATCAGTCGTGGTCTTGATCTTGGGAGCGGGTTGCTTTACCCTCACCTGGTGTTCCTCTGCGTCATACTCGTCCGTCCACCTGTCATAGTCCTGATGGTCATCTTGGCCGGAAACCACTCTGGCGCCATCATCCAGTTACCTGAATTTATTGGAAGGCTAGAAGTCCTACGAGGAAGATGAAAATTTCATGGTGGGATTTTTGAAGTTGTTCTTCGCCTCGATGTGGGACTGCTTGTTCTCCATTTGTTTCTGGATCCTGGAAGACCTGTTCAATGTTAAAGGTATCAATCGAGTGCATCGAATCTCGCACTACAAATTTCTGATTATTTCCTCGATACTCGCCTCTACCAAAAAGTCCACCGAGTCTGAAAACGAAGTTCGTTATTTCTTGCTCATGTTTATGGTTGGGAATTAAAAAATTCAGGTTTGTTTAATGACGCAAGTCTCACGTATTTAAATTAGAGACACATCGGGTTGAGAGGTATTTAAATTGAAGTCACCTCGGACATCAAACATGTTTTTCTTACAAAAATTTAATTTATAAGTTAAATGACAGTAGGTACCCTGCTTTTATTCGTAGATAAAAAAGGCACTGAGATATTTACAAAGAACTCTTTTTAGACTTCTGTGAGATGCTGTAAAAAATTTAAACAAGAATAAGAATTTTCAGAACTTTTTACACATTAGTTACTTCTCACATTTAAATAAAGATGTATGCAAAAATTTAGGTAAATTGTAGTACAGGTACCTATCAAATACATTAATTAACAATTTAATCGGTATCGCAAATTACAATATCCGAAATTGTGCGCATATTATCTATTTTTACAAATCCAAGTTCATTCTATCATTCCATCACAGACCATCATTCAAGCGATGCGTAAAAATATAACGCAAACCAAAAGGATTTCCCTATTTTAGTACGGTGCTCTGGTTATATTAAAAATGTCCATATGCGCTCCTTGCATTGAGTTATTTACATTTGGTATTTTACAAGTTCAAAAGCTTTACTGATTTTCTTTTGATGTGAAAAATTACATAGTTTTTTGTTAATAAACCAACTAAATAACATTGTAAATAAAATAATTATAGTCTGGTAGGGAAGGGAAATGAAGCAAAAAAATTTAATTTAGATATAAAAATAATTACAATTTGGAAGAAGTTAAAATTTTAATTGCTTCAATTAAAAGTTACTTTTTAAGCCTTAACGAAAATTATTATTTTTTACGTTCTACCTGATACTCATTTAACGTGGTTGTACTTAAAAATTTCGTTTTAGATAAAAAAAGGCAAGCAAATTAAGCCCATGGGTGAAATTTCAGACTTTATAGATATTAATAAAAACCGTTCATCTCTCACTTGAAGTTGAGGTTATTCCTCGCTCATATCTCATTGATGTAATAAACTATTAAGATGTCGTCCTGCTAATTGCTGTCTCAATTATATAAATGGAATGTTTCGCTACAAATTTATGTTTTAATTACATCCTCCGTTCAATTTTACACGGTTTAAGCAAGAATTCAAACTTAATATTTTAATTATTATAATCACATTTGTTTAATGAATTAAGCAAATCTGGAGGGTGCAAAATAAAACAATCTAATCAAAAAGGTAATTCTAACAAAGTGCTAAATCGTAAAGCTTCTGATCGTACGATCGTAATAACCTAAACCTGCTACTAAAAGTACTGTGGACGCAAAATGCCTATTTTTTATTGTACATAACCTCAGTGTTTCTCGATGTCGATTCGACCCCCTTGATCTCGTTATCCGATCTTTTTGTGGCCTACATTGGTTGTATACGTCTTTTATGAGTATAATTTTAGATCGTAAATTTTAATGTATCCATAATATCTTGAAAAAAAGAAAACTACAACTTAGAAAAGCGACTCTACAATTGAAATCTCGATAAATAGCTAATGTAAATAATTTTATTGCCATAATAACAGAAATTGAGCTTGAAAAGCAGAAAATTATGCTAATACAACCTTCCTATTTTTCAAAAAGGTTCCCATAACACGGCAAAATTGTAATTCTCTCTGAATAAAAATAGTCGAATAAAAGAAAGGAAAAGCGACAACATGATATGTTTACCCTCCTTTCCGTTCCTAATGGGAGAACGGTTTGGAAAGGCAAACAAGACCACGCAGAAGTAAAACTCCTACTTATATTCGTGGTAACCCTGATGTTGGTATAAGCTAACTCGCTATAGCCTGGAAGCGAGGGTCGTAAGTCCAATGAAATTTCCACTCTGCGTTGTGCTGAAAAATACGAGGGTACGCTTCGTCGAAAAATAAAACAATAATTAACAATAAAATTTTAATGAAAATTGAAACGATTACGACAATTACAAACGCTCGTGGTAGTGGCGTGCCAAGAACAAGAAGCACGTTAACTGATGGTGACAACGGTACGTCAAAGGTGACACAATACGGGACACCAGAATGGTAGGCCCGTCAATACAAATAATTGACTGTAATGAATTACCACAATACCACAAGAATAAATCCACACAAGAATATAAAATTTGTCTCACCTTGATATCAATCGTGAGTTCACACAATGGAGATGACAGCAATAATCCTTGTATGGAATGCAGTGGTTGGTGTTGAATTCCAATGGCTCCCAATCTAAGATCCTCGGACTGCAGTACACCGACGTAATACTCGATGAGCAGGTTTTGACAGGCGGATACGAAGATGGACAGGCGGCACTCCGCTGCGTTGACAGTATGGTACAGGTTGACGATCCAAATAAAACAAAGTGATCGTCCAGTACAATTTGATCACAAAAACTGAAGCCGCGATTGACAATAACAATCGACTTCCAAATGTAAATAAAAGCAGCTGTCAAAATAGTCACCAGACGAATGTTACCAAATAAAATTATGGTTGGTACCAATTTATACTTCGATAAAGAAAATATGGTGGTTCGATACAACCACTCGAATATTTTCCAAAAAAATGCTTGAACTGGCTAAAACAAAATAGTTACGCACTGCATTCACGAAATCCGTAATGACGGTGGAATTACTACTGCGTATCACTAATTTTGTAACGAAAATCGACTTATAAATAATTGATTTACACGCGATCAATAAAAATCGAACTGTCTTGTCGCACTCTCAAGCCAAAGTTAAGTTTTTAACGGCGCGCGTCTATCAATTATTTATAAGTCGATTTTCGTTACAAAATTAGTGATACGCAGTAGTAATTCCACCGTCATTACGGATTTCGTGAATGCAGTGCGTAACTATTTTGTTTTAGCCAGTTCAAGCATTTTTTTGGAAAATATTCGAGTGGTTGTATCGAACCACCATATTTTCTTTATCGAAGTATAAATTGGTACCAACCATAATTTTATTTGGTAACATTCGTCTGGTGACTATTTTGACAGCTGCTTTTATTTACATTTGGAAGTCGATTGTTATTGTCAATCGCGGCTTCAGTTTTTGTGATCAAATTGTACTGGACGATCACTTTGTTTTATTTGGATCGTCAACCTGTACCATACTGTCAACGCAGCGGAGTGCCGCCTGTCCATCTTCGTATCCGCCTGTCAAAACCTGCTCATCGAGTATTACGTCGGTGTACTGCAGTCCGAGGATCTTAGATTGGGAGCCATTGGAATTCAACACCAACCACTGCATTCCATACAAGGATTATTGCTGTCATCTCCATTGTGTGAACTCACGATTGATATCAAGGTGAGACAAATTTTATATTCTTGTGTGGATTTATTCTTGTGGTATTGTGGTAATTCATTACAGTCAATTATTTGTATTGACGGGCCTACCATTCTGGTGTCCCGTATTGTGTCACCTTTGACGTACCGTTGTCACCATCAGTTAACGTGCTTCTTGTTCTTGGCACGCCACTACCACGAGCGTTTGTAATTGTCGTAATCGTTTCAATTTTCATTAAAATTTTATTGTTAATTATTGTTTTATTTTTCGACGAAGCGTACCCTCGTATTTTTCAGCACAACGCAGAGTGGAAATTTCATTGGACTTACGACCCTCGCTTCCAGGCTATAGCGAGTTAGCTTATACCAACATCAGGGTTACCACGAATATAAGTAGGAGTTTTACTTCTGCGTGGTCTTGTTTGCCTTTCCAAACCGTTCTCCCATTAGGAACGGAAAGGAGGGTAAACATATCACTGGCGCCCCACGTTGGGCGCCAGTGATACATAATCTTTCCTTACTGCTCTAATGAGAAGTCAGCTCGGAAAAGATTAAGTCCACGCAGAAGGATAAAACCATCTACTTTAATTTTGCGTGGGGCCCTGGTGTTAGGTTTTAGACTAGCTCATTTATTGCGGAAGCGAGAGTCGTGGATCGTGTGAAAGAAACACCCCGGAGAGATCAAGGAAACAGCTTTGCTAACACAACACAATTAAAATGGACAATTGGATGTTAATTGTCAGAAGGCAAAGATATACGCGATGTCGGATGTAAGAGGTGTTAGCCGACCCAAAACAAGCACAGTAGCAACGACATTGCCACCGAAAATCACTCCCAAACATAAACCAAGGGCACATTCGAATGGTTATATAAAAATCCCACGATAAAGTGGAACCATATCGAATCCCCTATGAAAAACAAACGAAAGCAATCTCGATGAAATGTCGCACCCTGTATATGGGTCGAACATCGTAGCCTTTCATAAAAAAAAAAACATAAAGCGAAATAAACACAAAAAAAAATGTTTAACATAGAATTTCAAATACGAAATTCGAACGTACTACTATCATTTTGGAATCCCTTCGTCAATGCATTCTACCATAAGCGGTTCGATGTAATAAGTGGAAATAAATACCCTGAACAAGTTAATTAAATAAAACACAAATATCAATAATTAATAATTAAAAGTTTATTACATATCAACCTGAACATTCGATCCATTTCACACTTGCGAATGCGAACTGGATAAGATAAACTAATATCACCTCGCCGCAGGAATATAAAATTGCAAGGCTATCGCAATCTTGGCGACCACTCTAAGAATAAAAAAATGCATGACAAAAAGGAAACCAAAATGTTACACATAAAAAACACATAAATTGGTCAAGGGTGAACTCCAACGTCATCGTTCTCCAGGTGTATGGAAGAAAATTTGGCTAAATTAATTATCCAGTAACTGCGAAGCAATGAACAAAATTATTTGGCGACTTACCATTGTGAAAATGAAGTAATATTTCACAGGAAGCACTGACCATGGGTCCAACAAAAAATGTACGATCCGGGAAAAATCAACCATCCCTCAAATCACGAATGTCACATCCCCATGAAGGGTTTTGGAGCGCAAGATCCAAAAAACCATTCGTATTGATGGATGGGAACCCTCACAAAATCGAATCATCCCTTTTCAAAATTTTTAACCAAAAACTGATAACCATTTCACAGCACTTTCAAACATGACCGGAGCGTTCGAGCGCCCACCAATGACCTCCTATCATAGCATGCGCGAGTTTAATCTCCGTCAATCACGCTCGCTATACAGGGTGCTACGAAATATATTGCTAGATGTTAAAAGTTGAATTTATAAATTCAACGTTGTTGCGAAAAGTGAAAATTTTTCGTAACAAACATTTTAGAAACGGTTTTATATCAATTAAATTTTTAAAAAGTTCAAATAAACAAGTAACAGCTTACACAAATATCGTCAGAGTAGTAAATATTGCGGGTCTCGTAAGTTGGTAAAACTGGGAGAAAATTCGCTAGGGTAATATCTCCGTTGTTATGAAGATCAAAAAAACTTTTTAGATGCAATAAAAAGATTGGGGGACGTTTTATGTACTTTATATGTTTCGTAGTATTTCTACTTAAAAATGTCATTTCCATCATTATTTATCTTTTTAGTTTTCTTTCTTTTTAATGCGTTTCTGTGATTCTTTTTGTAATTTTTCAATGGGGGAGTCGATAAAACTTAGATTGAAATAAATCTGCCTGGCCCCACAATAAACAGGCGGTTATTTTTGCTACCAATTTAGTTATGCTTTTATGTAATGAAAATAACGTAAGCTTATTTTGTTTTTATGAGCATTTTTATCGTATATGCTAACAAAATCGGTGGTGTTGAACTAAAATAACTGAAAATAGACTTTTACCCAACTTACACTTTTATGGGTACTTTAATTAATAGCACATAAGCACCTTAATTTGTTTTTTATAGTTTTTATATTCATCATAAAACTTCATGTTATGTTTTAAAGTATACAATAATAAACTTTTTAATGGACGAAAATGCTTAATAATTACAATTTTTCATTATGTAGATAAAAAGTTGAGCGTTTAACCCATTAACCCTCAAAACTTGAAATTATTTTTAAATTGCAATGAAAAAATTGTTTTATTAATTGGTTTTACATATTATTTTACTTAATAATTAGATTAACTCTCAGAAATAAAATATTTAAACGAAAAGTTGTTACTGTGCTTGGATTGGTGTTGTTAACGTTTGACAGCGTTTCAATCGTTTTGCTTGAAAGATAAAAACAAAATAAAATGTGACAGATAATTTTTATTAAAGGAGTTCGTATGCTACCCGATATTTTTACTTTTTATCTTAAGGCAAGAAAATAATGATGGAAATTCAAAAATTTATTTTTCAGTTTCCGGATTTATTGTATCTTTGTGCAATGACACTGACGTGAAAACTTCTTCGCTGTGTAAAATACCATTTTATATTAAGCTATAAAAATTATTTTGTAAAATAAAGGTGAAGTTGGTTAATGGTAGAAATTGAACAACCGGCAGTGGTCGTTTACCTGCAATAATTTTTATTGTCTTGCAGTCTCCTGAAAAACAAACTTTGAAACAATAATTTTAACTTACTATTCTGTACTTTTTTATGAAATATTTCTTTTCAAGCAAAATGGTATTTAAAATAATTATGTACAGGGTGTCCCACTGATCTATCCATAGCTCTTAAACGATGTAAGAAGACTTTTTAAGAAGACTAAGTATGTATATCGATTTGCAAATTTGATCTTGAAAAAATAACTTTTTTAAATAAAAGTGGTCGTACCCAGCATTAAAATTAGTTTTAAAATTAACTAGCAGCATATGGTCTCTTAATTTTATATACATTCTGTAGTACATCTGACATGTTAATAAAATTGTTTATTCCACATTCAATTAAAATATTTAGTTCCGTTTTCCAGTTATACGATCCTCGTAAAATAAAATCCGGAAACACCCAATTGTACCCACGCAACTTGATATTTTTTCATTATTAATTTATTCATTGTAATGTCTATTGTATTTATTCAGTGAACCGATAATTTCATTAGTTTTGATTGTTAATTTAGTGTAAACTTATGCATAACTGCTTTTCAAGCTTACCAGTACAATACCGTTTTTCCCGAAAATTGTGAATAGCTATGTACTTCAAGATTTTCGATATACGAGTATTCCAGTAATATATCACAAAATGAAAACAAAAATGTTTCATAAATAAATCAAAAAATATATTCTACGAAAGAGTAAAGTCTCTGTTTTTGCAACACTAATGAACTGCAAATATTTCAATACTTTTATCCAAAAATTAAAAGAACAAAATAAACAATGTATGTGTATAAAAGATTTAGTTTTCTTGTTGATCAAATAATTTGAGATGAAACTTTCAGGTTAGGTAAACTTATTCTCCAGGTCAGAGACTCATTACTATACAAAATAGGAATTTTCTAGAAATTTCTCTAAGCGAAGTTTTATCCTTAGCTTTAGCTAGGACAAGCAAATAAATTTTTTTAAACATGTTGATTGTAGAAAATAAAAGATAAGTAGTGAAAATTGTTTGTACTCACAACATCCCATAATAACATAACAAAAGTTAAAATTGCAGTTAGTTATTTTATTAATTTACTAGAAGGTTGTAGTAAAATCTTTTTAACAAACTATAGTACGAAAAGTTAAATTAATATATCGTCGGCATACAAGCAAAAGTGACCAACTACAAAATGCTTAAAATGAGAAAATTGACTAAATGGGATTGAATAACCAGTACGGTTACAAGGAAAAATGCACATCTTTATTAGAAATTAAATGAATAAGTTATAGAGTTGGTAAAATTGACTATTTACAGGCGAAGTATAACTTAAAAACTGCTCTAAAGTAAAACTAGGGTTTTGCAGATGGTCACTTTTGATTGTATGCCGACGATATATGTATATACTACGGTCTCACCTTAATAAGACGAAAGTTTGTATATGTAAGCAAAACAAATCTTATTTACTAAATAGTTTAAATTAATTAAGTTAATACTTTAATTACTAACTAACAGCGTTGAAATTTGAAAACAATCTGGTAAATAAATTAACAAAGTTAAATACGAATATAATATTACCGCAGCAAACAACTTCACAACTAGCACACTTACAGGACAAACCTTGTACAAATTCGTGAAAATAAATTAAAAAAAGTAAATACAAAATTAATTAACTCATAAAGTTCTTGCACGAAAATACGCGCAACATTCAAGAGAGAAGTATTCAATTAAGAAGTGGAGAGATACGGAATCAGTAAATAACAAAAACCGAAACAGACAACGTTCACACAACTCAGCTAATCCCCCGGGTTGAGAACAATATCTCAAACAGTACTAGAAACTCCACTAGGCGACTAGTGCAATAAGTGGATACTTCGAGGATATCTTGCCAAAGAATACTCAAGAACGATCTGCATCTAAAGCCATAAGGATATCTATAGTTCACGAATTTGTTCTGAAGATTTCGTGTGAATGGTTTTAGAATGCTTTACGTGAGGGAATTTTAGATTATAGCTTTATTTCATAACAGCCGAGGTTTGGTTCCACCTGGGTGATTATTTTAACAGCCAAAAAAGGTAATGAGCTGCAGAAAACAAATTATTCACAATGAACCACTTTATGTTCTGATTTAATTATTTCCATCTTCACTAATTTTCTTTACGGCATCGACATATAGTGAATATGGATGAATTCCTAACGGAAGTCTTTTTAAAAAGTTGGTGAAAACATCCATATATCTCCAACAGTGGCGTACGAAACATTTTAAAGCGGAAAGGGCAACGACTCTTGGTGTGTCGTGTCGCAATCAAACATTACTTTTTCTTTCCTTTGGGCGCTAAGCTGAGTTGAGGCTGAGCTCAAAAATGGCCGAGGTAGAATCTTCCTCTAAAATATGCTCTGTTTATCTACTTAAAAAATCCTCCAAATACCAGTTTTGTTAAATTGTCAACCCTGTATAACTAAACTTATTTCATTCTTTTTAAATTATTGAAGTTAAGAATTATTTTGCATTCTTTTGAGTTGGAAAAGATCTCAGACAGAGAGTCAAAGCTTTGAGAAATTCTGAATGCAAATAAGATGTCACTTCTAAGTTATAGAATTATAAAATCAATATTGACATATCAAATTATATTTTCTGGTTTGTATATTTATTGGTACAGCTCCACTATTTTGATGTGAGTCTGCTTTGCCTACGGAGCAAGTTTCTGTTCACTTGAATGTCTTACAGTATTAAGTTAATAATAAATCTATATCTCTTATAATTAATGTTATACGCGACTTTGGGGAGTTTTTTAAATTTATATTTTATTAAAACAATGCATAATTTATAGCATTATTTCATTATCTTTCAAAAAGAAAACTTGGTAATTTAGAAAATCCATTATTTTCATTTGAATTGATAACGTAAGGCCAATCACCGACTGACTGTTAAGGAGGGCGCGCCATTGCAAACCGGAATAACTCAGAATAATATTTTTAAATGGTTTTTTACCTTTCACTCTCCAAACTAAAATTTTAATTAATATTCAGTTTATAAGTTAATTATTGAAACATAATATTTAGCCGTAATTTGCTGAAGCCGATAACATACTACATAATAATACAACTCCTATGTAAAAAATTTACAAAGAAGTGCCTAAAGTCACCCTTTTATTAATTTATCTAACTATCTGTATTCAATTCTTCCCTGCCTGCCCGCTCCCGCAGTTGGTGATATATGGTGAAAATAAAGCATTTTTGGAATTAAATTATTTTGTAAGTAAATAACCAAATTTATATGTTTCCTTGTTAATTAAATTTTGAGCCCTTCCATTGGAAGAAGTCACGAGCCGCCACTGGAAGTAAGGGCAGTGGGTCGACGGGTAAATTAAAATCGGCATATAACCAGAAATAACATCTTCTCAAGGTTGAGTTTTAAACTGCTGCAGTCAGTACGCAGGATAAAAATAAACAATTGTCAAAAACAAGTGGTTGAACAACAAAGAGTAAATTAAATTTTCATTACGACTTTTAAACCGTTTATACAAAATTTAATCAAGACTTGCCGAAGTGGCAAAAAGCTTTATGGACTTTGATATTACAATATTAGTTGTTATTCGCGAATTTTATTAATGCATATCAAAATTCCTCAAACATTATACTATTACGAATGTTGTTAAATTATCTTCTTGTTGCTATCGGAATAGATTTATATTTTATAGATGCACTTTCGTACTTTATCTAACCAGGAAATAAGCTTCGACCACGATTTAAGGTTATCCTCAGATTATCTTTTAAAATTTTTATTTTGGAATGCAAAACGAGAAGAGGTGACCTATTTCCTATCCACATACACTGCTCAGTGCTTTGATGACTATGGGGACTTACAGTTTGACGTCAATGCTGAACGAAGTTGGTTGCACTATCAGTTTTAATTTATCATCAATTTAATAGAAATCCAACCTTGCACTAAATAAATAAACACAGAAATGGGATATGTTTGGATAATAAAAATGTTATGTTATATTTACTATAACCCAAAAGACCCATTTTAGTTCAATTTTGAAAACTGATGTAGCATACGTATAATTCAAAATTACTTATATTTGGGGTTGAAAACCTGTTCGAAATCTATAGCTGAATCCTCGAATTGACCTCTGTGTGATCCCCGAATTTTAGGATTATAAAAAATCCGGAGAACGACAAGATTTCGGTCGTATATTGTGGTTATCCTGTGTTATATTTTTTGTTTGTTATTGGATTGTACTAAGATGGGAACATTTTGTTCTGTTGTGTGTAAAAAGTAGATTGTTAACGGCGAATAAAATGAAACGGCGAAGTTATAGTGTTTCACGCTGTGAAAAATAGTTTTCGAGACTTTTCATTGTTGTCGCTAATTGCCCTCGAGTATATTCCAAATGGTGTGTGTACATACATACGTAGCAATGTAAGCAATGTAGTGTAAACGACATTATTCAAAATTTTCGTGAATAATGTATTGGTTAAACTATGCGTTTTGTCACTAGACTGAGTGACCTTATTAATATTGGACGTTATTGTAACGTGAAATGAGTTTTGCATAGTAAAGTGTTTCAGTAAATGGCGAATATGAAAAATTACAATAATTAATTATAATGTCCTCTGTATTTTAGCATGATCAATAACCAATCGAAACTTTTATTTTTATCTATTCAGCATACAATGGTTGCGCTCTTTTAGGTGATTTATTTTCAATTTAAAATATAAAACAAGCTCAACAAAAAAGCAAACTATTTTCAAGAAATTTTCCAACATTAAGGTTATAACACTTTTTTAATATAACATTAAAATAATAGGTAGCAAAGTTCTTACAAAACTTTATCCATTTCCAATACTCGGAACTTTGCAAAAACAGAGTTCAGCGAAGCGTGGGAAAATACGGTCTTCTCAAAAAAAAAGTACTGCTCACACAAAGCTATAACTATTGCTCAAGCAGGAGAGCAAAAACTACTTCTAAGACTAAGTTGAAAGAAGATGCAATAAAGCAGCCATAATAAAAACAGGAATGGCAAAGAGGTTGACTTTTTCAGTTAATGTTACTTCTATGATTGGTTTGTAAAAGTGTAACAGAGAGACTAGTAAATCAAGTTAAATTATTATCAAATTATTCGTTCCACAAGAGTTGATTTGTTTATAATTGGCGGCTTTGTTTAAAC
Source organism: Podabrus alpinus (assembly GCA_932274525.1). Classification (NCBI taxonomy): domain Eukaryota; kingdom Metazoa; phylum Arthropoda; class Insecta; order Coleoptera; family Cantharidae; genus Podabrus; species Podabrus alpinus. The sequence goes on from OW026451.1 coordinate 7,809,363, forward strand.
AAAACTTAAAAGTTTACATTCTGTTACTATGCTTTGTGATGCGTGTTTGCATAGTTTTAAAAGGATGGATTGTTTAATTACTCAGGATTTGAAATGGACATCCAACAACAGACAGACGTGTGAAGCCACCCTTCTTGTCATTAGCAGCCTTGCAATCATTACCGATGAAAAAGGGCTTTTGTCGACTGTTCATCTTCAGTGTGTTTTTCCTCTGCGGGTATTCTTTATATGTTTCTATACGTATATAAGCGACATTTTGTAAAAAATTATCAGAAACGTGAAGCATTAGTGGTACGTAAAAAGCGTTTTCGGGGGGATAATAAAAGTTAAATTTTTCTTACTTGCCAAAAAACGTTAATAAAATATTAACTTTTTGATAAATTTACAATGCTCTAATAAACAAAATTTTGAATTTATTAAGTTTATTTTTGCTTTCTTTGAATACATACCACATAAATTTTTCTTGTAAATAAAGCACACGAGCAGAATGAAAATATAAAAAAAATGGTTTGAATTCTTTATGCACTCTCGATAAAATCTAAAATTTAAAAAACGTGCTGCAAAATGACAGCAAGTAATAATTTTTTCACTTTTTATTTATAAGAAACGTAGCTTTTTGATTTTACATGCTAAGTAAATACCTTCTATAAATTTTTACGTTACCCTAATTTTAATATTGTTTTGTTTGTTTCAGGTATGTCGTACATTTCAGTAGATTAACATTTATGAAGTCGTAAATTGGTAAGTAGAAATTTAAATTGTTCATAACATCATTCGAGATATGCACTTAAAAAATAATTAGCTCAAAATTGTTACAAAATTTTATATTAAATTCATTTTGAACAGTATTTCCAAGTAACTTTATTGAATTAAATTTAATATTGTATCTAAGCACAACAATACCGACAACAACTTAGTTGATGAATATGTATTTCAATATGCACTTGCATAATATTGCAGCACGAATATTGTTCCTCAACAACTTTTAACTCGATTGTGCATTAATAGTGAAGTAACTAAAATCTGCATACTGAAATTATTTATTAAAACTTTAAACTTGAAACTTTAAAACTACAAATTGTTTTAAGGCAAAGATCAGTTGTAATTTTAAACTTATTTCCATTTTTTCCAAATATAATATTACTAAATATCTTTCATCTAAAACCAAGTTTTAGGTTTGGCATTTTAGAACACCCTGTAAAATATCTGGACCTCAACAAAAGTTCTTCAAGAACCCAAGTTTCAATATAGTTCTAAAACGTCAAACCCATCAATGATGGTGTTTTTCTATTTTATTATATCCAGGCTTTCAATACATTTACAAAAGTAACTTCACTGAAATGTTAAAATACAGTTATTAATTTTAAATTAAAAGAGGACCGAAGGTGAAATTAATTAAAATTGAAAAACAATATTTTACCATAATTTATTTTGATCTTATTAGATGTCACCAGGCATGTATTATCAAGTAATTCGATGAAAAACGTGGCAATTTGAAAAAGAAAAAATCTGATGTGGCCAGCACATATGACTTCCCTATAAGGAATCATTCCTTTATCGTTCATCTAAAGATTCGCAGAAATATTATTTAAATTTTATTTTATTATTTAATTAAATTATTAAATTTCGTCCTTCAAGTAAAGTGCTACTTCCGGTTTAGGGATTTCCTCCAAAATCACATGGTGTTTAGTATACTGATTAAAGTGTTAAATATGAAATTTGGTTACTAGATAACAATTCGTTCCTGAGATATTTAAGAAAAACCATTTCGTCCTTCAAGTGAAGTGCTACTTCCGGTTTAAGGATTTCCTCAAAAATCAAATGGTGCCTTTGTATACCGATTAAAGTGTTAAATATGAAATTTGGTTACTATATAACAATTTGTTCCTGAGATATTGAAGAGAAACCATTTCGTCCTTCAAGTAAAGTGCTACTTCCGGTTTAGGGATTTCCTCCAAAATCACATGGTGCTTTAGTATACCGATTAAAGTGTTAAATATGAAATTTGGTTACTAGATAACAATTCGTTCCTGAGATATTTAAGAAAAACCATTTCGTCCTTCAAGTGAAGTGCTACTTCCGATTTAAGGATTTCCTCCAAAATCAAATGGTGCCTTTGTATACCGATTAAAGTGTTAAATATGAAATTTGGTTACTATATAACAATTCGTTCTAGAGATACAGAACTTACAGACATTTTGCGTTACATACATCCATACATACAGACATCATTGCGAAAGTAGTCAAAACGGATTCAGAAATGCTCAAAACGGATATTTCCGTTAAAATATCGACATCGAATTTTTTCATGGTTACAATACTTCCTTATAGGGAAGTAAAAATTAAGTTAAAAATAAAACGAAAAATCAAAAAGTTCGGAATATTAATGATTAAAATAAATATAAACTAGAATGTAACCTAGCGTGAAGATGATTTACACCCATACTAATAGTCGAGGCTTGAGATCTGATCTAGGATTAAGTCTCAGATTTCTTTAAAATACCGACTGCAGAAACTAAGATTGACAGATGAAGGATTAATCCTCGGACTATTAGTATGGACATTACATTTTAATTTACATTTTAAAACAAATATGGTACATATTCAACTAGGACAATCAATAGTCATGTCTCATCCCTTTATATTTTGAACTACCTGAAAATCACAGAATTGTTCATGATATTGATATTTTTAATATTTCAAATTATTACATAAAATTTACATATTTTAATAATATCGTATTTCCTGTAAGCCAGTTTGCCTGCTGGAAATAACTTGTTATTATTTATTTTGTAATGTTGTGATTCCATAATTTGTTCAAAATGTTTAAAATCGTAATTATTAATATTGAAAACATTCCAAGTTAGTTAATTAACGAGTACGATATTGTAGTCACGCTTTATATAGGGTGTTCATTTAAACGTAACCGGTCGAAATAACTTTTTCAAGTTTTAAAAAAAAATTTAAGTTTAACCGCTCCCCACTAGCTATCCCCACTTTGAAATTTTAAATAGCATCCCCTACCTTGCGATACGTCACGTTAAAAAATTGGATTCAGTAGATTCGTTTATAAATGTTAGAGGTAAAATTTTTATTATCCCAAAACCTACAAATGTATTCAGGAAAAGCTGAATTCGTCTAGAAAACAAAACTATTTTTTACACAATTTGGGTTATCTTGAATTCTCTGGGATATCATTTCACAAAACTCGATTCTGCTATCGAAATCGTCTTAGCCAAGGTGTTGGTGAATTTGAACTTTTAGTTTTTAGCACTTTATGCATAGAACCAATGCAATATTTATTTGTTGACTTAGCAACATTTCGAATGGCGTACCAGGATTCGCAGTAAAATGACCAAGTACTTCCAACTGCGAAACTTCATCCAAAATTTCATATTATGAAAAACCGATTTATTCAAACGTACTGATGGTCTACATGTTTTTCAGTATAACTTTCATTGAAAATTTGAGCAGTTTTACAAACACAACGATTTTGAGCCCCATAAATTAATTATATTTTAACTTTTTGTTGCAAAGTATACACTATTTTCAATCAACTTTTATTTTCAACAATACGCGACCTTTTTCAAGTGTTAAAACTGAAACAATTGATTTTATATTAATTGTTTTATTATCTTATGTGATAGTGGAGTGTACATATTATTTATCACTGCTAACAAGATTATCGTAAAATTATCCACCTTTAAAATGTTGTATCGTAAAGAAGGTGCTATTTAAAATTTTAAAGTAGGGGTTGCTGAAGGGGAGGGGGTTACACTTAAAATTCACACAGAATTGGTTTAGACGTCCCCTCGTTAATTAAATCAAAGTGTTTTTTTTTTCTCAAATTTACTCAAAAATAAGTCTTATGATTGACTACTTTTAAATAAACGGCCGGTATATTATAAAATAGACCTTTTAACACAAACAATAGGTGTCCAAATCGATCGATGACCAACTCGGTTTTTATATTGGACATATGGGCGAATCAAAAAATTAACTTACATACACACCTCAGCAGTAGCTTGGTGCAATCGCTGCACCGCAGAAACTTTAGACTGTAAACTGTATCCGGATTCGAACCGGGGCGCCTTGCGTTAGGAGTTGAATTCTCCAACGCATCGTGCAGGCCGTGACCGTCGTCAAAGCAGTATAAATTACTAAACCAAGTTTCATTAATATTTTTAAAACAATACAACTGCAATCCTTGATTTGTTCATAACGATTCTGAAATTTAGATAATTATTGTAATCGCCCACAACATGCAACGATTGCAATCCATTGTAGAGACCTACACTACTTATACTGCGATTAGCATTAACTTCGAACAGCTCCACATCAGCATATGTACATTGGAATTTATCACAGTATGCATGTATTACATTCCGACATGTAATTCGGGATAAAACCACAAAGACGAATTTGCAAGCCGGCAGTTTTACTTAATGACTAGACGTTATAGTATGATCGATAGTATAACGTGTAATCTTAACCATGGTACCAATAATTGAAGGGCCTAGTGGAAAAAGTAGTTAGGTAAGTCACTTTTTTTTCACTTTGTTGATTTTTATACTAATTTGTAGAGAATAAATGCCGCAATGTGAAAATGTGCTCAACTACAAATTGAAAAAAAAGTGACTTAACTACTTTTAACAATAGGCCCTTCAATTGTTGTCCTAGCTGAAAATCGAATCTATGACAATGGAGCGCATAGTTTTCAAGACCGTATCAGAAATGATATAATTTTTATTTCAATTTGAGTTAAAATTAATGTTGTAGGTCTACGGAGAAAAATAGTTTTAAAAGTACATCCGCTCAATTTGAAGTAAATACTATACTTCAATTGATGTTAAATTTACCTCAAATAGATGGTAACTAGGGGGATCTGAGAATATGGAATACCCCCAGATACAGATCATGAAAATTTTCAAAACTTCAATCTAAATATAAAATCGAAAATACCTATAAAACAGATTTTTATTCTCCATTCTCTATGACTTGGGCGGTATTCCATACCCCCCGGTTTGTATACAGCTTAAGTTATTAACTTTTCCTTCAACATTGGTTCTTAAACGAACCAGTCAACTCTTAATCTTGTCCTACAATATAAACTAAATTTTATTTTTATTGTGCCTTCTTCAGCCCTAGCTGCATGTGATCACCAGTTGAAAGTTTTCCAAATTGTGTAAAATGGAACAGTATAAATTGAAAATTACGTTGTTTAGATTTAAAATTAGAAAAGTACAAAAACGAAATTTAAATATTTCTTCTTCACAAATTTTAAAAGATATTCTTAAAGCTTGTGCTTATAGTATAGTGCTACTTATAACGAGCCGTTACTGAAAGTAGATATCCTAAGGTCGATATTATCATTGTAAGACTTGTAAGATTCATCATCACAATACATACAAATTTTTCAGTTGAGGTTATATGGAAAATTGGTAAGTCTCGATTAAACGTAGTTGTAAAAGACGGGGCGCTATAAAAATGCAAATAAAAAAAATAATATACCATATAAATATGTACTACATAATATTGAGTTTTAACTTGTTATGAATAGTATTGAAATTTTACATTTACTCTTTTTGAAAACCAAGTTAATGAAATCTGACTTACATGCAATAAATTGTTTAAATATAGAACACAACGACGTCGTTTCGTCCTCCTTGGGGCTCGTCAGGTGACCGCAATATTTAAAAAGAATGCTTTTATATTTAAATAATTTTTTATTCATATTACATTATTTTTTAAATATTGCGGTCACCTGATAATCCCTAGCTAGGGCGAAACCACGTCGTTGTGTCCCATATTTAAACAATTTATTACATCTAAAGTTAGATTTCATAAACTTGGTCATTAAAAAATAAATGTAAAATTTACATAATTATAATAGTAAGTAATCAAGTGGTAAGGTAATCAAGTGATTACATTCATATTTTTTACAGTCAGCTAAATGTTAAAATGCGCGATTTTCCACATGTGCATTCCATTTCTAGATTCGGATTCCGTTCGGTTGCTTCAGATTTAGTTTTGATATTTCCTCTAAATTGAAAAATTCCCACCGGGATTTCCATTTGGAAAATTTCAAAATAAAGTTTATTGATTTGTTCGTCTTTTTTCGACTACGAAAAGTTACACCGAAATTAAAATGTTACCTAGGACGCCAACATAAATTAGGCCAGGCCTGAATGCCACCCTGAACAAAAATTCCTTTTGAATGGTAATATCAAATTATTCATCCGTTTATAACCGAAATAGCACCACATTTGATCATTAAATCCCCATTTCATAATGGAAACTAAGAGAAACTCCGAAATATTTATTTAATTCATTAATTAAATAGTAAGTTACCCTTATCAAACATTAGTTTATTAGTTGGTAATCTGTAAATTGAGCGTGTCGTTAGATGGTATCTGAGACTTTAAACACCAACACTAAAGCTCAAAAACAAGTTAACAAAACTTGCAAATTACTTATTTAATTAACGATACAAACGCTATGACGGACTTAACAAATGTTTGCAGAAGGCCATTTTGTGGTCACTGCCATTTTGAGATAATGCTTACATAACAAAATGGCGTCAGTTTGCGGAAAGGATAATAAGGATACCCTTGTGGCTATGAATAGCACTGGCTAACACTTGGCTAGAGAACACTACTTTATGTGTGCTTATTTGTGTTGCTATGTTCAATTAAATTCGTATCAATTTTGGATCTATTTAATGCATTTGAGTATATGATGGTAAACTTGATTACTTCTTTTCCACCTAATGTTGTGTTAAGCATTAACAAAATATCTCTTGGCCCCGAATATGACAGTCACAGAAATAGGATTGGTTTATAAAAATATAATTCAATTTTGAGGAAGTCATCAACTGGCAAACTCGTCTCAAATTCGCAGCTGTTACTAAAAGATAATCTTTGCGATTCAACGGTTGCGAACTGTTTAAGAGCGGAAATATTGTAAAAATGTTCTTTCTATAAAGCAAAGCTACAAAGAATAAATCTATTTTACAACTATTCAATATGTTTCATCATCTTATTAGAACAAAATTCGATTGACGTTAAGGTTATTGAAAAATCACTGTAGCATTCGGTTATAAAAGCGAGGCTTCATTTTAAATTTATGTAGGTAAAAAAGTTAATTCAAATGTTTGGTTTCTTAACATAAAAAAAAGATAAAAGGAATTTTCCTTTTATGAGAACTTATCCGATTTTTTTAATTTTCTTTAGAAATGCTAAATACAGTTTTTTTGTTAAAGGTGAGCCGAGTGTGAAAATAATAAATAATTAAAATTGTGTTTTGAACCGACTGCAAAGAAAACTCCAGACGTTCGTAAGCAAGTCCCTGATTTATCGACCGTCAATCTAATTGCTGCGCTGCCGTGGTTTTGCATCCCTTGCACTTAGCTCTTAATTTATATCTCGCTAATGGTAGGTCAATCCTCTAAGTTTTACGGTAACTTCCATCGCCCCCAGAGACACTTTAGATCTATTGTAGAGATGTCATCTACTCTACTTAATTACTTCACGAACTCCAACTACCAACTTGACGATAAGGTGTTAACTCTAATATTGTATTTCAATAAGCGCTTATTACTAATTAACTAATTTAGTAATTAATTAGTCAGAATATTTTAAAACAACCATCCTAGCATTAAAATAACCTTTAGGAAAATATTTCTCCGGTAATGTGGTTTAGTTTATAAAGGTGACTTAACATCCTACGCATTCCCCCTTAACACTATTAAAATAATAGGAAAATTGATTGTTTACTTACTAACAAATTGCCCTATTAAATTCTTACTTGCATAACTTGGTAACTATCTACTTATACCGATTAAGCAACCGATTACTTTGCAAGAGTTTGCTTTTATAGTTTTGTTATCATAAACTACAAATTCATCTATTGGATTACCGATTTCATTAAAGTAGAATTAGTGTAACGAATTAAAATATTATATTAGATACATTATTAATTTACATTTTGAAGTTTTTTTTTCAAATATCACATAAATAAAAACAACATCACAAAAATTAATTGGAAATTTGTTTATCATTGGTTTACATTTATTATAGAAAATATTAAATATATGGAAATAAATTCATAAAATTACGAATAAAATGCAACATAAATTTTTGGTTTAAATTGAAAATGTAATTGATATCTTCCATTCGTTAAATGTTCAATTTTAAATATTTGAAAAAGCGAACAATTAATACCCTCAGAGAGGGACAAGTGTGGTTTCCATTATTAACAGCGAATACCCTCGATAGCTTCATAGGACTGTGACGAAATACCCTTAATTCGTATTTTTATTTGAGAATTTTATTTATATTGCGTAGGCTTTAAAAATACAAGCCGATTTTAATTTTTCCTAACTTTACCTAATTCTAAATATCAATTTGAATATCGTAGGTACATAACATTTTTCATTTATTATTGCAAAAACAGTTGTCGTACTTGTTCAACTTGCAACAATACAAACAGAATTGGATTTCAGCAATAAAAACGATTTATCCTGTACATTTCGTGTATCAAAATTAAAATTTTATTTGTAATTTAAAAGCCGGTTTTAAATCTAGTTTAGTTTCGTTTTGTTCACAATGCAACTTCTTTTTTTAATTATTATGCAATAATTTTAATTTTCAAAACATATTTTAATTTTTTTGTAACGATCATCGAATACCCTCAAAAATGCAATTACGCCCTACTTAAGTATCCCCTTTGCAATGAAAGATTTGAATACTCGAGTAAGTACTTAAATTTTTAATTGGTAATTTCCCTATTGGAAGAATTTACAATTCAAGCACTTGTTAATTGAATAATAACAACCCAAGTGTTAATTTCTGCAATCTTCTTTTCTTCCCTTGCTATCAAATATTGTAATTAACATCCCAACTTAAATACAAAATCTTAATCATGCATTTTCTTAACTCCAAATTTTACACTGAATAAATTTCCCGAATTAAACTATGGTGGCCGCACTAAACCCAACTAACCCTCACTAAACAAGTTATTCCTTCTCACCCACCTAATTAAGTTAGCATATTATTGAGTGGAAAAGCTTCAGCATGAATATTGAAACAGATTGTTATTAAATTTTTGAAGATAATTAAAATTAAATAAAAAATTCGCTCTTTGCCACATTTAAAACGGTCTTCAGTATTGTAATAAAATTTTTTATTGCTATTGAGAGTCTCTTTACTGTTTTCATTAGCCTACCTTAAATAATTGCGAATAAAAATTTTATTTCGAGAATTTTTTAATATTGTGTCGAAATTGAATTTTATGTAGGTATGCAATTATGATTTTTCTAATGAAACAATGAAATTGAAAATTTCAAGTTGATAATATTTTTTAAACATCAAAGCAGAGACAGTTTTGGCATCAATGTTCACGAATATTTTTTCTAGTGATGCTCCTGTGTCCAAATAGAAAGTTCACGATCTTACCGCTAACCATCCCAATAGTAGAATGTGGCTATGTAAAAAGGACCTATATAATGTCAAAAATAGTATACTGCGCAATCTATAAGTAGTCTTTGGTGATGGAAGGGTTTTGAACGAAGTGAAGTTAGTATAACTAATATGTTTGGCATATTACCATGTTTTGTCATGGTTTTGTCAAGTGTTTCATGAGTATTTATTTAATAATTTTGTTGAACTTGTGTAATGGTATTTTAAAACTGAAAAGGACGCCGCGATGTCAAAATATGAACCCTATGAAATTTATTCCATCTGCCTGGCATTATTTTCTTGAATTATGATCGCGCATTTAAATGGATTGAGTTTTGATTGTTGCTTTACAATAAACTGAGCCTTCAGAACAGCATTTCAATTAATTGTAATTTACCTGTCGGGTTAAACCTTCAGTTTAATGTACAACTTTATTTATTCTTATGGTTTGCTTGTATGTATCTCACATTTGTTAATTTAAACACCCTACTCCCATCTTTTTTCCTATTTATTTTGATTGCATAATAAAGCAATCTGGTATGCTTTTGTTTGAAAGTAGTTAAGAAAATCAAACGTAAAACTGTTTACATGCAAAAATAACGAACAAATAATATATCAACTTTTATCTACATTAGCTTAGAAATTTAAACTACGTGGTGGTTTGCATCAATTTTGCATAATATCTATGTCCGATTTAGAAAATGAATAAAAAGTGTACAAACATGTCCACAAAAATAATTAGGATTTAATCATCACAAAAATTACTTTTATGAAAGTAAATAACTGAACAATTTGGGTTAATTTAAACAGTTTATAATAAAGGTTGGTAAACCTGACAACCGGTCCTTCCACATTTAATTGCATTTTACAAGGGTTGCATTAAAGCATATAATATGTACGTACGGTTTTATAACAATACAGCTCAATATAATGAAAATTTTTTAATTAAAATAGCTGCTTATGGTTATTTGTAATCAATAATATATTTACCCTAAAATTCACCCAGCCAACTAACAAACATAATACATTATAATTATCCTATAATTAAATTAACTCTAATTTCTGTGAAGGTCCATGTGATTTCAGTTGTAATTTATTGGTATTGAAGAAACCCGGTTTTTACGACGAATGGCTAATTAAATTCTATCGATTTGCAATAGCACAGTTTTCAATCATTTATTTTTTTCACCTAACTGGTTTTTAAAACAAACTCTAATTTTAAAATGAACAACAGTAGCTTGCTGTGATCGTTAGTCGGGTTATAGACAGAAAATTTCCTTTTTTTTTATTTCTTAACGGAAAAGGAGATGTGGAACAAATAAAATCTACTGAGATTTATTCTGTTTTCATTGTTTCTGATATTTGGAAAAAAAGCCATGAAGTCCATCAAAGTGTGGATCACCCTGTAAAAAGGCTGTGGGATTCTGCTTAATTTTCTTCAAAACGTCAAAATTTCGACTAATATTTGTCTAAATTGACTAAATTTGTCTATGCGGGGTCCCGATTCGCGGAATTATGGTCCCGATTTCTTATTAGATCCGCAGATTTAATTACTAATCGGGGCTCCGCGAATCAGATTGCAATTAAAAAATCTCGATTAATAAAATTGGCTCTAGCTGTTACTGAAAAGGAAAACCTGGGATTTGAACCCAGGATTACTTACATAAAATATAATCGTTTAAACGTATTTCACCTTATCACTTTTCCGGGTTCATTTTTTTCTGTCGAGTTTGAGCCGTTAATCTTTGTATTTATTTCTAATTTTCGTTTAAATTCAAAATGCTTTGTCGTTTTAGAAAACGTTCTAGTTTATATTGATTTTAATTTCAGCGAAAGTAAAATAAGATTTAGAATTAAACGGTTTTTCACAAAGTTTCACATAAATTGAAACGTATCGTTTACTTTCAGTATACTAACGCTATCCATATTGTGAAGATGAATTTCTAAACCATTTCCATCTGATATTTTATAATTTTTTCAATAAATTTGTAAGTACCTACACTTATTTTAATATTTTTTAAATTATTTATTAGCAAAATCGCGATTTCACATTTCTAAAAGTTAATATTGATTCTTGAAACCGTCTCCGGCTACTTAAACGAAGCAATCAGTATGTTTCCATTGAGAATTCAAAGCGAATGTCTTTGTCATTGTAAGAAAGCTTTAAGGCTACCTTTAGCTGAATCTTTAAAATGTATTTTCAACTTTAAAATGTTTAAACTCGCCGTGGCGAATTTAGGAAATAATCGATTAAACGTTTACGACTAAACGTAACATTGACGATTTTCAAAGTTACGGAACAAAATTGATAAAATAATAAAAAATTATACAGAAGCCCAATTCTAAAGCATACGCAAAATGCTGTTTTTGTCATTTCTTATTTTAATTATAACGGAGATTAAATTTTTGCTTTCAGACGTGACATTTTTATGTCTTACGTAACAATCAATTAAAAAGGTTGTTAAAAAAGAAACTTTAATGTTATTGTGTGTAATAGAAAAAGTTTTTGCATTAAAATTTTTGTGTATTACGTTTTAATCAATGCCAAAGACGACACTTCCACTCAAACTTAATTACGTGAAATTTTAATGTTTTCAAATTTTTCTCGTCACCTGAAAGGCGTCGCATTTCAGAGATGTGGAAAAATGGACTAAATAATAGTAGCTAACAATGAAAATAACAAATTGATGCGTGTTTTGACATTTTTCAATTTATTATCCCATAAAACCTCTTCGGAAGGTAACAAAAGATTGTTAAGTCTTTTAGATTGATTGTTTCATAGAGATGATGAAAACTAAGACACTTTTCCCAATAAGAGTTTCCTTTTGCTGTAACTTACAGCTGATTGCAGCAACTTCAGTTGAGAAAAATTAAATGGCCGATTCATCAAATCATGTTGATGCAATGATTTTTAAATTAAATGAATTTAATTCTTAAAACATTTTGTTGGTGCAAGAGCCAAATGGTCTACGCATACGTAATCAATTAAATCATAGAACAATAAATAAAAATGTTAACTTAATATTTACGAGATTTACTTAAATAGTTAAATTATTGTAATGCTCACATTTGAGGAAATTTAAATGTTAATTTTTAATTATTTTTTTATTTACTCTTACGTTTCAGTTCATTATTTGACAATTTAAAATCCAGTTCATTTTAATTACCAAGCCGGATTGCTGCTATATAAAAATGGAACACGTGCGGTAAAATGTGAGTTAGAAATTAATTGCAGATTAGCAGTTTTCTCAAAATCCTTTCTTTACCTAGCTGAAGGTCAAAGAATAACAAACGTGGCACTACTTATACCATATATAGCATAAATGCCTACTAAAATTGTGACAAAATAAGGCTTTTCCAGCCATTGACTTTTCCACGTGTTTTTATCACGCTGAATTATTTTCTGATACTGGTTTTCTCTCGGCAAATACTTGATCATTGCAAATCCCACTACTTTGAATATTTAGGTCTATTTTATACCTACGGATAAAATTTCAACACATATTTTGAATTTTGTCTAAAACATGCAATATTCCAATTTTAAAATTGCTGAAAATTGTCGATGCCACATTACAATAAAATTGAGAATATCATAGAGAAGACTGGTTAATTTTTGGTACCTAATTTAACTTCCTATAATATTTTGAGTACTATTATATGCCAATCCTATAATCCAATGTCAAAAGTTTAGGGAAGTTATTGGCAATATCTAGGGATCTATAAATATTTATATATTTTAATTATAAAATGGTTCAACATCATAATTTTTGGAAAATGTCACTTATCAAGGCAGACTCACACCATGAATTACGGTGGAGTCCGTTATGAAATTATTTTTTAACTTTAATTACTTTGTTAACTTTAAGACATATTAATTACTGACTTTTAAGATTCATTTTATTATAAACGTATTAACCTAAAATTTTAAAATAACTGCCTACTGCTTAGAAATCAATATCCCTATTACATTTTGCTAAGAATTATGTTTTGACAGGAATGGGTTAAACGACTCGATAATGAAATAATAATGAACAAACAAAATATTATATACCATATTTCAGTTTACCTTTTAAATAAATAAATTTAAAATAGGACAATTCTATGGTACATTTAATGTACTAATAAACTTGAATTTAGAAATTTATACTTATCGCTTTTATCATCAACCAAATATCCATCACATTAATTTTCAGAATAAACTTTTATATGATTTTCATCACAAACATTAAAACGTTTATTTCAGATGTTATTGTAAACATATATTATGTATGTATTGCAATGTATGGTACATACATACTACATGGCAGTTTCAATACCTATTATATATTTTTATTGAGATCTGTAAACAATTATTTTTTTAATACAGAAACTTTTATTTATATCAGTGACATATCTTTAACAAAAAACATTTGTTACTGAATGGTATTATAAAAAGATCACAATTACAATGTATTATTAATTTCTATTTCTATAAGTATAGTATACAAAAACTTCTAAAGAAAACTTGTACAATTTCCTTTGCAGAAATATTTCAAATAAATATTCTTGAAAGTGCGATAAGTACTTTCTAGTGTAGTCCTTATTGATTACTTCGCAATTTATTGATTTTATGATAACCCAGAAATCCATGTCTACAATGTAAAAACAATGATCGCGCTTTCAACAATATTTTATTAAAAATTACAGGACCTGTAATAGAAAATTCTGGACTATTCAATAATGGAATATTTCTAACTCGTAATTATTATGTGATATAATGTTGTATTGAAAATTTCTACAAAATAATCTCTTATTATAAAAGGCCAAGTCCTTCTGTCTGTCCCACGGAAATACCCGAAGCAAACCGAACATCAACGTATCATCGGATCAACGTATCAGCGGATCAACGTATCATCGGATGAACGTATCATCGTATCAACGTATCAACGTATCATCGGATCAACGTATCATCGGATCAGTTAATCCGATTATCCTACTCAAAATTACTATATACGCAGAATTACATTATAACGAAATAATAAGTGTTGAACGTCAACGAAAAATGTTTTCAGGTGAATTAATAAAGGATGTGGAACAGGCGCTAAAGAGGGCCTTATCGTTCGGAAAATACGAAGATTTTGAAGTCAGAGAAGAATTCAAACGAGCTACTATTAATTCGTTAAAGGAGGCACTTCGTGAGTTTAGCAGCAATGGAATGCGTAAAATTGATTTAAATATTGCGAAAAAAAAGTGGCGGCAAAACGTATAAGAAACAGAAAAAGAGTGGAGAAACTGATTGCTGCCGAACAGAAAAAGAAAAAGGAAGAAGCTGAGGAATTTTCAATATAGCTGCGTGATTTTGAAAATTCCTTACTCGGAGAGGAAGGGGAGGAGGAAGTAGGAAGTAGTAGTAAAACTTAGTTTTATTATTAGTTATTAAATTATTATATAAATGTTTTATTAAATAAAAAAAAACTTCTAAATACATAAATGTTTCATTAAATAAAAAAAAACTTTCTAAATTCGAATAAAAAAGTTAAAAACGAGTTGTAATATTAATAGGGCTGAGCAAAATACAATTACATTACCCGAAGCAAACCGAACATCAACGTATCATCGAATCAACGTATCATCGGGTGAACGTATCATCGGATGAACGTATCATCGTATCAACGTATCATCGTATCAACGTATCATCGGATCAACGTATCATCGGATCAACGAATCAAGGGATCAACGTATTTAAATTTCCTATATAGGTGAAAAATCTCTTATTATAAAAGGCCAAGTCCTTCTGTCTGTCCCGCGGAAATACCCGAAGCAAACCGAACATCAACGTATCATCGGATCAACGTATCATCGGATCAACGTATCATCGGATCAACGTATCATGGGATGAACGTATCATCGTATCAACGTATCATCGGATCAACGTATCATCGGATCAACGTATCAAGGGATCAACGTAGTTAAATTTCCTATATAGGTGACACTATATAAACACTAAATGGCCGAAGCACGACCGAACCGAACGCATCAACGGACAATCGTATCATTATTGTAACAACGGATTATTGTATCAACGGATCATTTTGTCTATATAAGACAGCTATTTCCAAAAAAGCATTATGTGAACTTCCATAATGGATAATGAAAATTTTGAAAATCCTGCTGCAAAGCGACGGCGATTGAATCGTGAGAGAAAAGCACGTACAAGAGCTAATAACACAGAAGAACAGCTTCGATCACAGCGACAAGCTGACGCTCGGTCTCATGCGATACGTCGACAACGTGAAACTTTGGAACAAACTCAAGCGCGGCAAGCTGCTGACGCTCGGTCTTATGGCGATACGTCGACAACGTGAAACTTTGGAACAAACTCAAGCGCGGCAAGCTGCTGATGCTCGGTCCCATGCGGTACGTCAACAACGTGAAACTTTAGAAGAAACTCAAGCGCGGCAAGCTGCTGACGCTCGGTCCCATGCGATACGTCAACAACGTGAAACATTAGAAGAAACTCAAGCGCGGCAAGCTGCTAACGCTCGATCCCATGCGATACATCGACAGAAAGAAAATCGATACCAAAGTCAAGCAATTCAACTCCAAATAAGAGCATTGAGATTTGATGAATCTCACGTTACTCGACACGATTGTGGAGAAATGAATTCCATCTGTCAGTTCTGCGGCTCCAAGAATTTCGCCAAGGAGCGTCCAGTTGATAAACAATTTAACAACTGCTGTCATAAAGGAAAAGTGAAGATTCCGCAACCGCTCGATCAACATGGGAATCTATTGTTATATCCCGAATTTCTTCGCTCTATGCTTTCAGATTCAGAAAATCCTTACTACAAGAACTTTCGTCAGCACATCCGCTCTTACAATTCCTCGGTTTCTTTCGCTTCAATGGGAGCAGAGATTGTTTCAATGCCGGGTAACGGACCATACGTTTTAAAAATTCATGGACAGACGTACCACAGAACCACAAACCTGTATCCACCTGAAGGACAAACAAGAAAGTTTGCACAACTGTATGTATTGGACACGACAGAAGCGGTCAATGAACGAGTAAATCTGCCTGAGAATAGAGGTTGTCTACCTGAAGTGATTGAGAAAATCGATCGTTTCTTCCGCGTCAACAATCGTATCGCAGCTTCATATTGCCTGATGAAAGAAATTGAGCAACAAGAGCGTGTACGAGCCGAAGAAGAAGGACAACCAGTTCCGGTCGTCAATATGGTGATGCGGCGCGATCGGCAGTCTGATCAAAGACGTTACAATGCTCCAACGTCCAATGAAATTGCAATGGTGTTCGTAAATGATGACGGCGAACCTCCTTTTGAATGTGATATCCGTATCTATCCTCGAAATCCCGTCGACAATGCACAACAATTCATTCGTATCAATATTCTCAGTCCAAATCTTGACCCTATGACTTATGGCATTCTTTATCCGTTTAGCGAACCGGGGTGGCAACCCAATTGGAGTTGCGAAGGATATCGGCAATCCCGTAATAAAATCAGCATGTTACAATTTAAAGTTGCGCAAACAGCAATTAGAAACGATTTCAATCCGATCATGAGTGCGGGAAAACTTACGCAACAGTGGATTGTCGACTCATATTTGCAAGTGGAAGCCAATAATTTGAACTACATACGATATCAACAAAGTAAATTGCGTACTGAATTGTATCAAGGTCTATCCGATCATATTCAAAATGCAGCACACGATGCTGGAGTGCAAGCTGGTTTGTCGGTTATTCTTCCTTCCTCTTTCGAAGGCTCTCCGAGAAACATGCGGCAAAGACTTCAAGATGCAATGTCAATTTTTGGAAAATACGGCCCACCTGACCTTTTCATCACATTCACTGCAAATCCAAAGTGGCCAGAAATAACAACTAATTTAAGACGGGGAGAATCGGCATCAGATCGTCCTGACTTAGTTGCCAGGGTCTTTAAGCTAAAGTTGAAGGCCTTAATGGAAGATTTAACTATTCTTCATGTTTTAGGGCGATGCAAAGCATTTGCCTATACCATTGAATTCCAAAAACGAGGTCTTCCTCATGCTCATATCCTGATTGTGCTCCATAATGATGATAAATTCAAAACATCTGAACGTATCGTCGATGTAGTTAGTGCCGAGATACCAGACATCGCACTAAACCCACGATTATTCGAAATTGTTACTCGATGTATGATGCACGGTCCTTGCGGTGCTTCACATCCATTTGCGCCATGTACGGAGAATGGTAAATGCAAAAAAGAATTTCCTAAAGATTTTCAACTCGAGACAACAACTAACATTAACGGCTATCCGCGCTATCGTCGACGAGTGGAACCTACGGCGGAAGTTAGAGGAAAGATGATGGATAATCGGTTTGTTGTTCCATACAACAAGTTTTTGGTACTTAAGTATGACGCTCATATCAATGTAGAAGTTTGCACATCACTAAGGGCCATTAAGTACATTTACAAATACATTTACAAAGGACATGATTGCGCGAACGTCGTTATTGGTACTGGAGACGATCAACAATTGATTCATGATGAAGTTGCATCTTTTATTGACACCAGATACGTAAGTGCGCCAGAAGCTATGTGGCGTTTGCTTGAATCTAAAATGCACGACCGATCGCATGTGGTTTATCGACTACCCGTTCATTTATATCGCCAACAGAGAATTTATTTTGAAGCCGGTCATGAGCAAGAAGCTATTGATCAAGCGTCTGGTGGAAACACTAAGCTCACGGCATGGTTTCAACTAAATCGAAACGATGTGACAGCTAATCAGTTTCTATATACAGAAATTCCGTACCATTATGTATTCAATAGAAGTACATGGACAGCGCGGCAGCGTGGAGGCGAAAAAATAGTAACTCGCATGTACACGGTGGGAATAAATGATTTGGAACGATTCCATCTCCGATTATTGTTGCTTCATGTTCCGGGTGCAACAAGCTATGAATTTCTTCGAACAGTTGACGATGTCCAATATGCAACGTTCCAAGAAGCTGCTTTTCATCGAAATCTTCTTTCCTCAGATGATGAATGGGAGAGATGTCTGGACGAAGTTGTTATTTTCCAGCTGCCACCACAAATGCGGCAAACTTTTGCATTTATCTGCATTTATTGTTTGCCAGCAAGACCTTTGCTGCTGTGGGAAAAATTTAGAGGACACATGGCTGTCGATTTCCTCAGTAACCCTGATGAAGGAATATCTTTTAACCTGGCTCTAAATGATATCGAACATGTTTTTCAGCAACACGGAGTGTCTTGCTCTTTTTTTGGACTACCACAACCGACTGCATTACCTGAACAAGCAATAACTCAACAAGAAGAATTCAATCGGGAAGAAGAAGCAGTACAAGCTCAATTGCTGATCGCGACATTGAATCCTCAACAACTTATTGCGTTCCAGAGCATAATAGATGGAATTGATTTAGGGGACAATCACCGACTGCATTACCTTAACGGTCCAGGTGGTTCGGGGAAAACGTACCTGTATAATACTTTAATAACCTTCTTAAGAGGGCGTGGTCAAACGGTGGTCGCTTTTGCCTCAACAGGAATTGCTGCAACACTAATGAAAGGTGGACGCACAATCCATAGTGGATTTAAATTGCCTGTTCCATTGGACGATACATCGGTCTCCAAAATGAAGCAAACAACAGCTGAAGCCAAGAAAATTAGAGAAGCCGCGCTTATCATTATGGATGAGATAACAATGTTGCCAAAGGATGGAATTCGAGCCATTGATTTATTATTGCGGGAACTCATGAATAATAACAGTCCATTTGGGGGTAAATCTATTGTTATTGGAGGTGATTTCCGCCAAACACTCCCGGTGATGCCAAAGAGAAAACGAATTGATGTTATTGAAGCGTGTTTAACGTCGAGTCCATTTTGGGAATACTTCAAACAATTGTCCTTGATTTCCAATATGAGAAGTGAAGACCAAAATGAATTCAACCAGTGGTTGCTCAATATTGGTAATGGAAGTTTGCCATCCGTTGAGGGACTCCCGGAGGACGCCATCCAGATTCCGACAGATATGATTGTTCAAGGCGACATTATTTTTTAGATATTCGGAAACTCGATCGCGAAACTCTCTGTTGATGAGCTTTCCAAGCGGGTGATTCTTGCAACCACCAACAAAGAAACGCTCGAAATCAACAACAATATCATTCGGCAATTAAATGGGGAGAGTCAGATTTATCATAGTTCGGACTCGATCATTACAGAGGACAGTAATGATCTTATTAATAATTATTATCCTCCAGAATTTCTCAACAGCCAAACGCTATCAGGAGTACCTCCACATGAATTAATATTAAAACGCGGAGCTATAGTAATGTTGATTCGAAATTTAAATCCCGGAAAAGGGCTGTGTAACGGTACCAGGATGGTCGTTCGAAATATGCATCGGCGTTCCATTACGTGCGAGATAATTTCAGAGTCGCACAGAGGGCAAATTGTTATCCTTCCTCGAATTGACATTGCACCTACAAACAGTAATTTGCCCTTTACTCTTAAAAGACGCCAGTTTCCGATAATTCCCGCTTTCGCCGTAACGATAAACAAGTCGCAGGGGCAAACATACGAACATGTCGGAATTAGTTTGACTGAACCGGTATTTTCACACGGACAAACTCTATGTAGCTCTCTCGCGATCTCGACTTCGACAAAATATAAAAATCCTAATTAAAGACAATTCTAGACAAGGACAACTTATAGCTACAGACTGGTTTACACAAAATGTAGTGTTCCGGGAAGTTTTTGAAAGACTTTAAAATTAAGCATTAATTAACCATACGTTTTCAAAATTCATGGACAGACGTACCACAGAACCACAAACCTGTATCCACCTGAAGGACAACCAAGAAAGTTTGCGCAACTGTATGTATAACTAAAGGATGGGCAGGCAGCCAAGGTCATATGGCTTTTGGATTGCACTGAGAGCTTTCCTTAATCTTCATTCAACTTAAGTTACCTTGGGTAGCTGCCCGTCCTTCTAGCTACCCGTCCTCGGACGGGCTATCATCTAGTTAACATATAATATGCTATATAATATCCTAATAAAACAATACTCTTATTAAATTAACGAACAATTCTGCGTCGATATGTTGTTAAATTCAATCTCTTCGGAATTTGGCGCGGAGAATTTCCGCCAACTCCGACAAATAATAATAAATAAAATCTACAATCTCGTCACTTTCGAGGCTGGACTTTCTGCCAAGTTCTCCTCATCAGTAAACAATACTTCTTCTGAAGATTTTTGTTTACCCTATACATATGTCCAGGATGGTGGCCTTGACCTATTGAAACTTCAAGAGAGCCAAAATAATTAAATCTAACATATGAAAACGAGCAGTAAATTTGGCCTTACACGCTTGTAGATGCTCGGTCATTTGTGGTAGGTTGGGTCAAGCCCTATTTTTCTTGCAAAGTTGACACCCCGACTTTGCCTTTCAGATAAATTTACACAACCGGATGATAGCAAACTTTTGTCGAATTCCATTAATTATTAGTTCATAATTTCCATGAAGATATTTTCTGTGATAGTAGGTCATCAGAAGACCAAGCCGAAGGACGATTTGGTGACAGAAGAATCGGATTCATAGTGTCAAATGTCACATCTCTCACACTTTTCGCTCTTCCTTCAACTCGTAGGGCAATAGATTCGTCCATGAACGGAGTCATTTTGTAAATAGGATTGGATTTACTGCAAGACTTCTTAGGCGTATTTTTTAAACTTCGAATATCATTCCCAAACCATTATAGCTGCATTTGTCAAAAATCTCCATTTAGATTTCATAAATGTCATCTCTTTAACTAGTTCCCATAGTTCAGAACCAATTCTAGTACATGCGGCACTGCTGAATCATCTCAAGATCCATGAGTGTGATTAAAGAAAGCGATTCCACCGTGAGAAGCGTTAAAATTTCCGAACCAATTTTAGAATCATTTAAAATCATGTGACTACTTCTACGGTAGTTTCTACTTCTAGATTAAGCGACCATTCATATTTGGTTTGGTTTGTTTGCATTCGTCACAACGAAAAGAGATACCAGGTCTTGGAAGTAGTTTGTATTATATATCTTCTGGAGCTAATTTTCGAACGTATTCTTTGCTGAAATGGCATTTCACTTGTTGTCTCATATTTTCAGCCAACAGCAGTTCCTTCTTTAAGTTCTGCTCCAGAAGTCCCTCATATGATAATTTTTACTGCAAACTACACAATTGGGCGAACTCGGTTAACTTCTTTTTGCTGACAAAAACTTTACAGTGGCTAACTTCCTAGTTTGTCGGCTACTTGCCAAAGCCATTCAGCAAATGTGGATAAGTCTAAAATAAAAAAGTTTGCTTGAGCTTGATTCTCTATCTTAACTGTATTTCCACTTTTGTATTCAGCCCATGATAACTTAAATCCGATAGTTTTCCAACAAATTCTTGAATTAATATTAGGTGATTTATTTAGTTAGAAAAACCTTAAGCTTTCATTTCGGCCAAGACATGTTGGACAGCCACAGAGAAATGGATAATCGAGTCAACATAAAAAATTAACACATAACGTACAACAACTTCTATAGGACCCATGAATCCTTCAGTTTCAGAATGCAATAATTTCCGGTTTAAACTGTTCTACTGACATTTTCTTTTCTATTCCATTGGAATCTAAACTTGTCGGATATTTACCATGGAGCACCTTATTATTTCAATTTATATCTAAATGTACCTTTTATTCACAATCTAAACTAATATTTTTGAAATTTAGGCCACTAAAATTTTATGTCCAGACTTACAATTTCTTAAATTAAGGAGTATTAATTAAATAAAAATAATCATGCAATAATTTAGAATTAAGAATTTACATGAATTAAACAAATTTGTTAAACCTCGTCCTCCTCTTTGTCTTTTAATGTATAGCCTTTCCACTACAGATTTTGGTTTTAAATGGGTAGCTATATTTGTATAGCATATTTA
Organism: Podabrus alpinus; assembly: GCA_932274525.1. Classification (NCBI taxonomy): domain Eukaryota; kingdom Metazoa; phylum Arthropoda; class Insecta; order Coleoptera; family Cantharidae; genus Podabrus; species Podabrus alpinus. The sequence goes on from OW026451.1 coordinate 7,831,780, forward strand.
TATTCCAGTTAAGATATCCAGGGAATTGAGATATGTATTCGACCATTTTAAAACTCCAAAAGAATATGATAAGACTGTAAACGCCCCACGAGTAATATTTCGAGAAATTAACTTGGTTTAAGTAAAATTTTTTAATTTATTCATAATATTATTTTTTAAATTCATTTTTTGAAAGTGGGTAACTAAAACATAATTTTGCCGCATTCCTAAGTATTTATATAATTTATTGGGCAGTAACTGGGAAAGTAATTCTAACTAGAATAGCCATCAAAACATTAATTTTTTCACTTTTATCAAAACCAAATGCACTAAAAAAAACTGAACAATTATGTAACTTCAAGTAAGTTATAAAGTTGGTCGTTGGTCCTGGTATGTAATTTGAAGTCGTCCTAAGTAGTAAAGCAAATGTGTTATTATGGTACGATTATTATTTTTAAAATGTAGAGTAAATCCTGCCGTGGAATCGTTCAATAATGCTGAAGGTAACTTCATAGCTAAACAAAACCAGAGCGAACTCAAAAAATCTCCTTGGAATATTCCAGGCTTAATTTTCATTGAATCCAAACTAATTCTATCATTCATTGTAAGGTTGTTCCATTTCGACATCATAGCAGATAAAAGTTTTACAATTTTGTAGTCGATTTTATAGATTTGTAAAATATCGAGAGGCCAATCGTGTGGTACAGAATCATAAGCTATCTTATAATCAATATTATTAATTTCATTGTTCAATATTAATAACGTTATGTGCTTTACAAAGGTTTTGAATGTTAAAAAGTCAAAATAGGGCGTCAAAATTTACTAAATAGTTGGTAAACAGATAATCAGTATATCCTTTTTTCAGCTGCTAACTATTTCAACAATAAGTTATTCTTATTATCATCAGATGGTGTTAATTTATGTAATTCATTTTTAAGTTGTAATTTACGAAAATCCATACTTATATTAATAAAACCAATATGCAAAAGACACTTGCAATTGCTATCAGTAAAGAGTCTCCAATTACTATAATATATTATATTATAGAATTATTTATTTAAATAATAAATTTGTTGCTTCTGTTAATAAAATCTATTTGCATTAATATTTAATATTATCTACAATTTGTATTATAACCATTGAATCGATTGATATTCTTGCTATGTAGTATATAGTAGCGATGTTATTTTCAATATTAGTACACTTACCTATGTTATGTATATAACAATTGATAGAATTTTTATACAATGCAATATATTATTTTTAAATGTGAAAGGCGTTGCTCCAATTTTTAGGTAAAACTTTTGTGTAACATCTTATTAAAGACTATGAATAAAATTCAATATAAAATAAAATAAATATTCAATTTAATAATATTATAATGTGAACATATTTGAGTACGCCAACGTCAACAATTTTTATGAAAACCTTATACAATAAACAATAACAATAATTAATAGAATTTTTACACAATTCGATATATTTTTAAATCTTGACTATTATGTAGTGCTATTAATTTTTAGATGAAACTCTTATACGATTTTCATTCTGGTTACTATTACCAATATTGATATTGCACGGTATTCATTGTATGCAATGGTATTTTGGATATTATACTGATTATATTCAAGCATTCGAATAAATTGTATAATAATTTCATGAGATATTAATTAATTTTTAATTGCGGTAGCACTTGGTTATGTACAAGTACTCGTATGTAAGTAAATTGAATAGTAATGAAAAACTCCTAAACGATTTCCAACATAACCATTAAGGTGGTTGTAATTGCATGTTATTTCAATGGGATATTATTTCCCATGAATAATAAACCATAATTTTCATAAAATATGCTTAATTATTTAATTTTATAAAAAAATCATTTTTATGTAAACAGAGTAGAAATTGAATGATTTTTTTTATCACTAAATATTTGCGTGGGATGCAAATAGATAGCATTTTAATGTACCTACCGTTTATTTATTATTATTTCTGTAAATAAACTTTGACTTTTTACAAAACCTCTAAATTATGATATCAATCCAAACAAATTTGGGAATAAACTTTTATAGATTATAACATCAGTACCTACGTACAATAGTTATTTATGTATCAAGGGCACAATCAATCCGCTAACGCGTCGGGCTTTAAATTACCCTCGGTGCTATAATCTGATTGTGCCCGTGGTACATACAACGTTTTATTTCATTTTGGTACTTGGTACTTGAATTGTCAAAATTGAAGAATTAAGTATTTTGAGAAAAAATATCATGTCATTTTGTTTGTGCTATGAATTTTTGGTGTGCCATGGTTCCTATGGCGAGAAACTTGAAGGGGCGAGAATTAATTTTTTTATTTAGCAATAACTCGAAAGCGGCACTAGATATCGAAAAACTGAGCAAAAAATTCTCCCCCCTCGCAAGTTGCTCCCCTCCGTGAATTGTCGGTAGGAAGGCATATGCAAAATTTCAGATCGATTGCGCAAAAAACACAGTCTGGACTAACTCTTTTGTTTTGATATTGTTGTCATTGCTTAGCAACTTTATAGGCCCTAGGGCTATAAAAGCCATATTATGCCCCCATTTCCGTGCTAAAAAACAAGGTTATGATACCAAAACGAAATAAACATTATTTATACAATTTTCATTTTAATTATTAAGCCGTTTATAATGGGAAACCACCAGTATACATTTAAGTCGTTCACTAAATTAATATTAAATTTAAAATATAATCCTAACTTCTGTAAAGAAATACACAGGTATGCTGCAATTAGTGTGAGAATATTTTATTTTACAAGGAAGATAAAATTGCGAAAATATCTAGTACTCAATATTATGCTGTAAACCATACTGCAAGCGTCAGAATAATAAATGTACGATATATAATACATAACGTTTAGGTTTTTTATTGCTTCATTTTTACGAAGAAAATAATTTGTTCCAACAACTTTAGTTTTTTTTTTAATGAACCGGTAATGATCTTAACTTTAATGTTGAGCAAGCATTTGAAAATAGGAAAACTTTATATATAGTTTTAGTTGGTTACAAATTAAAAAGTTCGGAAAAGTACAGAATTACCTACAAAGTTGAATTGATCTCAACAGTATAATTTAAAGTTTATATTAGTGATTATTATGTTATAGTATATAATATTTATGTATCGAGACGATATATTATATTAAAAATTTTATTTTTATTATATTATCACTCGCGGTCCTTCTGATGTTTGTTTTTCTTAATATAACAGTTTGCAAATGCATAAACCAAACATTCATAATATGAATGTTATTTTATAACAACTAAAAAATCGAGTGGGTTATTGTATTATAGTATGTACATCACAAAGAAGAAAACGGAGTAACGTAATAACAATCAAAATCGTAACAGATAATAATAGGCAAACTATTATGAATCACAAAGAACACAAAATTTTGTTTTGATAATAATGGAACATACTTCAATAAATTGGACACAAAAACGTTTTTTTTTATTTTTCGTTATGGACAGGCGTGGACAGGGTATCAGTGTAATCGATTATATTTACCAAGGCTATTATGTTAACATCAAGTTTTTCGACAAAAAATTAATGAGCAAATAGCATGTAAACTATTAGTTAATTTTTTAAACCGGACTTTGTTTTATGTCTTTGTGTGGTTGAATCATTTCCTATAATTCGTTTAAAATAATAATAGAGTTCAGACTCTTTAGTCTTTTCCACTTAATTTTGGCTATATATTATAGTAACTTGGAAATAAAATAGAATTTATATTATATTTTAAGAAAAGTTACAAATATAGTAATTTTAAATTTGTCTTTCAGTATAAATGACTGTTAAAAGTTTAAAAATTCGCTAGATATGAAGATGTGTTGACCTCGGTGGAAAATCCGATTCAAATGTATATGTGCAACTATTGTGCACTTAAAAGTATGTGACAGAGAGCAAATAGATACTTTTTGCTATAAGTCTTATCGTAAAGTAGAAGAGACGATTTTCAATACAACTTGACAATTTCTTTATCTTGAAACATAACACAGCACTGCATCCAGCGTCAGATTTGAAATGGGTTACGAGAAAAATCGAGCACGTTACTATGCTACAACGTATGTTATGGTTAACTAACTAAACTAATTATTCAATTAAATTATAATGTGCACAATAATTAAACTCTTGCGGATTATCTAAAATATGTCAATCAAGTTGATTTGTGAATTAACCGATAAGTGATATCGACAGATGTATTATAAATATTACAAAATGTTTCATTTGGAAAACCCAATTCTGAATTTCAAACATTAATTTCACCCCAGTTATCCGCATTTTTATTATTTAACTTCGGTTATACAAACATATAAAAGAAAACATTTAAGAATTTCAAAAATAAAAGAAAGAGAGAAATAACAAAAGAAATTTTATTAAAAATACAAGTTGGACAAAACAATGTTATCAGAATGAAAAGTTTGTTATATTAAACTCCAACTTCACATAGAGTACTTACTTATATAAGGGACCTACTATTGAACGTGCATTTCAAACCACGCGTAGCGTAATACAGTTAATTTTGACAAGGATGCTGTTGGAAGATTACCTTGGTGGCTTGCCGAAACGAGACTGTCTGAATAAAGCTTTTACTTCGCCTGGTATCAAACCAGATAGCTCAAAATTAGCAGTCAACGCACTTACCGTTAAGCTATAACCGTCTATTAATTAACAATTTTATATAATAATAATTATAGCTAATATACATAATATATACATTATAATTTAATAATACCTTATATACCTAATTAATATGTAATATTGTAACCCATGGTAATTTTGATTATTTTTAGAATTTGTAATATTAGTTTAATAATTTTGTATTAATTTTGACATACGGACTTGGCGTTCTGAAAATCGATATCCAGTAAGTGTTTTTGCATATATAACAGAGCTCGGCTTGCTATTTTCGTTTTAAAATTTTATACGTCAATTGCTTTTCCTAGAGAGTGCTACTTTAAACTGTTTTCTAAGTTTCTGATATGTTGAAATTGTTCATTGCTTTTCGCTTTTATCTATGAGCACATTACAGAACCGTTAGAAGTATTTTAATGACAACTTTGTATTGTTTAAACAATGTCAGTACTTTCCTTTACCAAACTGAACTGAAACTGTTATTTCAGCATAATATGAGTCAGATAATACATTGACATCGTTTCCATGATGTAGAATTTTTCCATGTTAAATTCAAATTTACCCTACAATAAATTTATTGCGAAACAAACCCTAAATTGTTACATCAAGCGCGACTTTTTAATTTGCTGTTTTTTGTCGTTATTTATTAATTAGCCAACAAAAAATTATTTTGTATGTACTGGTATAACATAAATAAATCTTGTAGGTCATTAAGAATTCTTTGTTGTTTTTCTTAAAAAGAAAGAATAAAAGACCCCATTCGCAACTTATTTATTGCTTATACATTAACGTTTATCTTAAAATGGGCCCCCGAAATACCAGAAGGGTAGTTTGCAAAATTCATTTACGTTATTAGTATTCAAGCAGTTTAGGTTAAAAAAAAACATTCAAGCTTAACTTGTGAAATATGCTATCGGTAAAGTGAAGTGCTACTTCCGCACGTGCCTTGCATAATAATAACGGCCGTTAAGGGCATTTTTATTATAACGGTGCTAAACAAATATTTCATTTAAATTTATTTACTCTAATTATTGAATAAAAACGTAATTAATCTGTATTATTTTTTGTGTGTTCCAAGGCCCAAATATTTGTTTGTCATAACGCAACACAGCTCCATAACGTTTGTGTCAACACTACCAGTTACTTCAATTTTTCATTCTTTTGTCAACTTAAATGTTGGCTTTTAAATTGGAAAGCAGCTTTTCCAAACAACTATTTGTTGAAAACTAATAAATGTTAAACTTAATTGAAGCTTTAAGAAAAGCTTAATGTTTATTTTTAAAATTAAATCGTTTCCGAGATAAGAAAGTTTAAACTTTAAAAATATTAAACTAAACTTGACAATTTAAGCAAACGTATTAGATAAAAAAGCAATACATCAACTACACACAAAACTTTTTAACTTTCTCTGTCATAGATGTCATCTACAAACCAGATTATAACAAATATGCTTCCAAAATTTTATTTTACTCAACCTATACCTGTTTGTTTCAATGAAATATTATATTTATTCTACTTTAACGTTTCACTCAAAAAAAATTGTTATTTTTTACCTCAATGCAAATTTGCAAAATTATTCATAAATAATTCTAGAAATCTTTTGTACTAAGGATATTATTTTAGGTGATTTCTAATATTTAACCAAAGAATTCGCCAAGTTTGCAGCATTTTTTCCTAATCGATTTTTAAAAGTTACGGTCGAGTTTTTCCACTTGTTGACGATAAATAAACAGGTGAAAAATTTACTAAGCAACAATTTTGTAATAAATTAATGTAGATAAATCAGACAATCAAGCGGAAATTGCTAGTAATTTAAAACGAGAATAAAATTGCTACTAATAAAACTACTACATAAACACTAAATTCAGCTCACGATTACTTTATTTAAGTAACATTTTTAAAAGCTACAAGGTTTATTTTTGCACGTATTGCAGTTGGGCTATTAAGAAGATTGATTGTTAATGAGATAAAGTATTCTGTCCTTATTACTATTTTATACAAGCAAAATAATTTAAAACTGCGATACCTGATTAGTTTCCGCTTCCCAAACAACTATTTCTTTGTAATGTTATTTTATTATATTTTTTATCCCGTACAAATAAAGTCAACATTTTTAAGTACTTCCTGAATAATGAAAAGTATTTGATGATTAATAGATTTATTCCAAAATATGACAAGGAGATGGGTGGTTAAATTAATGTAATTTTGAAAATAGATAGCTTACTACAATTATTATTGTTTAGCTCTTATTATATTCTTGTCAGGCAAGCATAATAAAGAAACTTGAAAAATAAAACAAACTAATAATCCCAGAATTAATCCCACTTCAATTTTTTCAACTTTAACGTTAGTGAGAAACTTTCGAGATTATCAATATTTCTAACCATCGCCTGTTCATAATTAATTGATGAATTATGTGAAAATTATGTGAAAATTATAATATGGGCGTTTTTCTATGATTTTACTTTTTGTAGAAGTACCCCAAGTACAGTGGGTTTTAATTATATTTTATTTAATTGTTATTTATTTAACGGCATTTAGGCGTCAAGTGGTGAAACCACCTCTTCATAAGGAGAATTTTTTGTTAATTTTAAAAATCCAGATGACATTTTCTTCAAATTTGAATATCTTCTTCGGTAGTGCTCTGCATTTTTGATCCTACCACTTCAGCGATGTTCATGAGATATTTTTTGTTGTGAGAATTTAGCCCACAACATGCTGCACTTGACAGCTAATCGCATCTCTGGAAGAAAAGACTTCTTTTGAAATGAATTGCATTATCAAAAGAATTTCTGATATTTGTATGAAAATTATGAAGGTAAAATTAGTCTTTAGACACCTTGATTTAAAATTTAATGGTTGTTGAGTTTACAAATTATGTTTTCAGTGTATTACTTTCCAAGTCAGTCAGTGATTCTTCATGTTGTTTGAGAGTGCTTGAGAAATCCAATTCACTTTTGACAGTAAAGATCTAATTTGAGTGAACTTTTTATATGTTCACGTCTTACTTAAATAAAAAAAAATATAAACATTTTTACGATTACAAGAATCACAATTTATTTTAAAAGAGTTTTTGAAACTTAATTAGTGAACTTGGAAGTTTCACAATTAAGTTGAAATAAAAAATGTGTATTTAGGTTAAAAAAAATTTGACGACATGCATAAAGTCAAATATTGCATTTATAAAGTTAAATTACTCTTTGTGCTATACAAAATTTTCTTTTCATTTCCTTTAAGGAAAAGTTCTTAGGGAGTTTATGAAAAGACGTAAGTATCTATTCAAGATTTGTAACAAAGTTTTAGAAAAGTTTTTGAATATTTTTAGTGTCTATATAATTATAAAATTCTTTTGTTAGTTGTTTTTGCTTACTTTCCTGCTAAATTAATAAAACCGCCAATCACGAATGGTTCTTGAAAATGTATTTAATCACTTTCACTTTTTGCGCGCTTGTAATTTTTTTCTTTCGAAACAATTAAGTATTGTATTTAAACAATGTTACACTTAAAAAAGGTTTTTGCTATTGTAGGATGTGCTGACGTGGTCGTAAAAAGAGTAACAGTGAACGGAAATGGTTATAAATGGTTAGGGAATTGATTTTACTGGTCAGTCATTTGTCTCCGCTGTGTCGACACTTCCCTGATTAACTACTAAAGTCTATTGCATTTGTTCGATTGCTAAACTTTCATAGGGACACAATGCTTCAATCGTATCGACTTATGTTTTTAAATGGAAAAGTACGATGAATTCCAATGTAGAACAAGGCCAACATTTCTCAATTTATCCCCCAAAGAGTGTTTCATTGTACATCCAAATTGTAAAGCATAAAAGGAAATTTGTTAGAAAATGAACCGCTTCCTAATATCAAAATTTCCTACGATTGTCTTTTCTAATGAATTGCACGGAAATAGAATTTTTAATTTTCGTGCTCCTTTAATTACTGTAATTTATTCAAACACCAAATTACGCGATATGATGTACCTCCATATAAATTTTTTTCCGCCGCAAAATATGTATGTACCCATTTTATAGTGCAGCTTTGCTTCCCACAAAAAAATCATAAAATAAACTGGCAACACACATAAAACTCTTTGCTACCCTACAACAAACCGTTTATTTCTTATAGTGGTGTATTATTTGGACGCAGCTTTATTTGTAATTTTGTGAGGCTTAAACCACATGTTTAGGCATGGATTATGCTAGTTACAAAGACACAACTAAGTTCATAATCTACTAATATAATATGTCAAAACGGATTTAACTACAGATGCGTTTAAAACTTTTTTTGCTAAAAAATTTAATTGTTTTATTTCAAACAAATAAGTAAACATTTCTGAATTGAAATGAATATAATAATGTTAGGACAATAATTATATATAGTTTGTATTAGTCTTGATTATTTTATTATATTTTAAATGCTCTTATAAACCGTTAGTGCAGTAGTGGTTAGTTTTTTCAGTGCGGAGACGAACAGGACTAAGAATGTTATTCTCAAATCTGATGACTTAAATCCACCTTAACAAAATCTGGAAAAGTACCAACTCGATTTGGAATGCGTGCAGAGTTGTTTATAATAAAAGTATAACTTTGAATAAATATTTCAAGTGTAGAAAATATGTTAACAATTTAGAAACATTTTACACGTTACAAATTTAATATCGAGTAAGCCATATAATCTAAAACAAAATGTTAGATGAAATGTAGGTCACTTAAATTCGTGTTAACAATTTCAAAAGTTTACAGTTAAAGTAGCAAAATTGATGTCAGATATAATTTGACTGAGGAATTAAAATTGGATAAACGAATGCTTTCTTGACCAACGATGATCATGCAAATGACAGACCCACCTTTAACATCTGGCAGATCGTGAAAACAGACACCAGGTTACCAATACAGCCGCATTACGTAAAGTGAAAATCCAGTTGCTGAAATCTTGAGAAAATTAAAACGACCAAATATCTAAATGGGATCAATAAAATTAAACGTTACACCTCGACGCTACTGAAACCACATTGAAATGGGTGGACTACATTGAATACCTGGGAACAAATTTTCTCGACTTCTCAAATAAATGAGAAATCCGGAAAACAGAATTTATTACTTTTTGTAGCTTTTAAGCAAAAATAATTTATCAAAACTAGTCGGCATGTAATAGACATTGTAGATCGAAAAATGGCATTTTCTCCTGACTTGGAGAAAATTTCAAATGTGCCAACAGAAATTACCTTGACGTACAGGGTAGTTTAAAATTAAACAATAATATTGAGCTTTACCTTGTTGAGAAAAATTAAATTAAAAAATATTTAAAATTAAACAAATGTCTAAAAATTAATGATTAAAGAACATAGCCCAAATGATGTTTAGCACTTTACAATAAATTAGTAGTCCAATTTGAAAAATTTTTAATTTAATTTGATACCTGAATTTATCTTGCAAGTACTAAAGGAATATTTAAAAAGCATCTAAATGAATATTTGCTGATGTTTGGTACTAAATAATTCATTTCGTCAGTGTACAATGTTTGTCACATTTTGTCGAGGTATTTTGTAATTTTTATGAACGACATAAAAAAATTTCATTAAATTATTAAAAAAGACTAAAGAATATTTAATGACACAATAAAGCTTACAGCATAATGGTTAACTGCACACAATTTTACAAAAGAAAAACGTTTTCGCCAAACTAAAATAAAAAAACTTTACTCCTTAAAAGCAATTTTGTAAAATCTATAGTTATGGGTTTTAAAAGTACATAAACTGAAAGTTATCAAAACTTATATTTTATGATTTGTCATCAAAAAAATTGTGTGCAGTGGTTTGAAAATTCAAACCACTACATCAAATTTATATTGTTGCATGTAACCGCTCATTTACGTTGTAAAATTTTCATTTTTTTGTAGCAAAACGGTTGAAATTTTAATTTTCAAAATGTAAAGCAAAATAATAATCGTATAAATTCTTTTCGATTGTTAATTTCCAGTTTCATTGTTGCCGGAAAATTTCATGTTTTCAGATTGATTGCGACAAAAAATTGTGATTGTGCTATACTTGACGCGTTAATGTTACGTGGTTTTGTTGTTTAGCAGTTTAAAAGTAAAATTTATGAAAATCTTGCGGGCAAACAATTTATTGGTTAACAGTTTAAACAATGAATGGTTTGGCGGTATGATGTATTGAGAATATAACAACAGAAGCATCCAACTGAGACGTCCTATCACCAACTGAACGCACCATTGAATTTATTATAGCTTCTCCACTCGACGATCAGTTTCATCGCGATAATAAGACTAAAGTGATAATTAGCAATATTTAATACCCCCAGGGAAGCTTTATTTTAAATTGTGGTCTGCTTGTTGGTCGATAAGACGTATGTACACAGGTAAAAGTGACAAATTAAGTAATTCGGGAGTAAGATGTTCGACAAGTTAATATTGATGTCCAATAAATGGGTAATTAAAGGGGATTCATGAGATTGAGAGTTACAAAGCTACTCGTAAATTATCGTATTGTAATGAGAGCTTAGTGAGAAACATCAAAAAGAATTTTTAAATCGGTATTCCTAAAACTTTTGTTATTCTTAACTTTTAAGTACTGCTGGATTTGTTTAAAAAATTTCAAGTTTTCAGTTTTACAATTTAAAAATATATTGAACAGTCGAGCACAGTTCAAAGCTTTAACCCGAGTTAGTTTCGTAACATTTCCCCCATTCTAACAATTTTTTTCAGTTTCTTATTTATACATTTAATTTGCATTTTTACGCACAATATAATAAATTTTCGAAAGATATAGAAATTATCTTATGTTGCGAAATAATATTCAATAAACCGAATAAGCTTCGATGGTTTTAAAATAAAGTGCTTTCTATTTATAACTGTGCACATAAATTATGCCACAATAGTAAATGTTACAGTTTCCCATATTTCTTGAGCAAAAAATCTCTGACAAGCACAGATTTTCGATGTTTTCCAGATCGTTGAACAGTAAATTTTTTGCAATTCAACGATACACACAAAGTAGGAGCATACATCATTGGCAATATCAGATTAATATTATAAAAATGGTTTATTGTGCCAGAGATTAAAAATTTAAATATTTTAAAATTATCGAATCTATAAATTTCATCTCGAGTCAACAACAAAAATTCAACATAAATTAGAATTACCTCCCATGATTTAAAGCGGCGAGTTTTTCTTTTCTTTAATATTCCACAATGGAAATTTTAACTGAGGGTTCACATACATACGAGCACAAAATTGAAAGTAAAGCAAAATTTCCTTTTAAGTTTTTTTAAATAAATAAGGAAGATTTTCGGATTATAAAAGTTTAATAGCAAAAAGTTATTTAAATTGATCTGAACAGTACTTCTTGAATCTTTTAATCTTCTAGGCTACTTAAAATTAACTCTTGTTTATTGGCACGTAAAATTTGTTGAAAAGGGAAAGTAAAATTGTTTTATTTGAATGATTCGTGCAGACTCCTCGAGAGTACGTGCAACATAAAGTTTTGCCACCTATCGCATTGTTCAATAAAAATATTGTATTCAGTAAAGTCTTAACGTATTCGCGGTAGATCTTTTCAGAGTTGAAACTTTAAAACGTTTCTACCCATTGAATCTGTCTTACCGCAGTTAGGCCAGTGTATAAAATTTAAATCATTGCATAACATTAGTATAAAAATTAAACTAACCTACTTCATCGCGTTAAGTTATATTCAATTTTGTTTATATGCCCTTAATTTATTAAATGATATTATGAAAGAGTTCTTACGGTCGATCTCAAACGGTGTTTAATTATTATAATGAAACCAGCTTGATGATAGTCTAGGTCAATCTCAATATAGACTACGTTTAATTTGAAGCTGGTCTAAATGAAACAAGATTATAACCAATTTTTGGACCATTTCGAACCTTAAAGCCACCTGACTCTAATTGTCTTCTTCTTCTTCACGTGCCTATCCGTTACCGGATGTTAGCGATCATATTGGCTATTAAGACTTTATTCACTGCGGCTCTGAAGAGTCCCGTCGTTGTTGTTGAAAACCACGTTCTCAGGTTCTTGATCCATGAAATTCGTCTTCTTCCTGGACCTCTCTTTCCATAGACCTTTCCCTGGAGTATCAGTTGAAGCATCTCATACCGTTGGCTATTTCTCATGATGTGGCCCAGGTATTCAAGTTTCCTTTTCTTGACTTGATTCATGATTTCGACTTCTTTTCCCATTCGTTCTAGCACCGCTTTGTTCGTGATATGTGCCGTCCATGGTATTCTCAGCATTCGTCGATACAGCCACATCTCTAATGCCTCGAGTTTCTTGCATGATGCTTCTGTTAGTGTCCATGTCTCTACGCCGTATAATAGCACCGGGAATACATAGCATCGGAGGAGTCTGACTCTGGTGTTCATGTTACATTCACGGTTTTTTAGAAATTTATTCATTTTTATAAACGCACTTCTTGCTTTTTCAATTCTGCATCTGATCTCCAAAGCGTGATCCCACTGGTCGTTGATTGTACTACCCAGGTAAGTAAATTTTTCCGCTTTTTCGATTGTCGTTTGATTTACATACAGTTGTTGTCCTTGTGGTATGGGATTTTTACATATCGTCATATATTTTGTTTTGCTTATGTTGATGCCAATGCCAAACTCACTGCTCTTTTCTGCCACTTTGTCCAACAATTCCTGGAAATCCTCAAGGTTTTCCGCAATTATTACGGTGTCGTCGGCAAATCTGATATTATTGATTCTTTTTCCGTTTATTTGTATCCCTATTGATTCATTTTCCAGTGCACTACTAAATATTTCTTCCGAATATATATTGAACAATAATGGCGATAGGATGCAGCCCTGTCGAACTCCTCGCTGGATTTGTATTTCTTTCGATATCTCGCTTTTGTGTTTTATATGAGCTGTTTGTTTCCAGTATAGATTTTCTATGATGCGAAGGTCTTTGTCGTCTACTCCTATCTTTTTCAGAATCGGTATTAGCTTTTGGTGTTTGACTCTGTCAAATGCTTTTTGATAGTCCAGGAAACATATGTATACGTCGCAGTTTACATCTCTGCATCGTTGAATTAATACTTGAGTACAGAACAATGCCTCACGCGTTCCGGTTGCTTTCCTAAAGCCGAATTGGGTGTTCCCCATATGTTCTTCACATAACGCGTATAATCTTCGATGTATTATTTTTAGGAATGTTTTTAATAGGTGGCTCATTAGACTTATTATTCTATATTCATTGCACGTTGTAGCGGTTCTTTTCTTAGGGATTGTTACAAATGTAGATTTTAGCCATTCCTTGGGGATGTTGCCTGTGTTGTATAATCTATTGAATATTCTAGTGAGTCTTTGGATATTTACTTCGTTTAATAACTTTATTATTTCCCCATTTGTATCATCTGGGCCGGATGCTTTTCCGTCTTTTATTAGTGCTATTGATTTCTTGACTTCTTCAACTGTAATCTCTGGACCAGTGACGCATTCTGATGTTTGAATGTCTGAGCGGTCGTCTTGGAATAAAGTTTCTATGTAATTTTCCCACACCTTGATTATTTCTTGTTTATCCACTATCCAGCGGTTATTTTCGTCTAGTAGTTAGATTTCCGGGATGCCTTGTTTTATACAGCCCTGCCGCTTCTTTGACCTTTTTATGCATATTGAAGTTATCGTGTTTTTTTTCCAGGTCTTCTATTTCCTCACACCTTTCGTTCAGCCATTTCTCCTTTGCACCTCTAATCTCTCTCCGTATCTCACTTTGTAACCTTCTGTATTCGTTTTCATTTACTTGTTTCGCCATTCTCCTCTTCTCCATCAGCTCTATTATGTGCTCATTCATCCATTTTTTCCTTTGCTTAGTTTTTTCTTTTTTCAAGTGTATTTCTTTTGTTTTTGTCATCGCTTTTACTAGTGTCTCTATTTCTTCTTCTATTTCTAAGCTTTCCCCAGCTTTTTGTAATTCCTCGTTCAAGCATTGGGTAGCCTGTAACCTAATGTTTTCATCTTTTAGTCTTTCTAGGTTCCATCTCGGGTGATTCTTTTTTGTTATTCTTTTAAGTTTTAACTTGAATCTTCCTATAAGTGGGTTGTGATCGGAGTTTATATCTGCTCCTGCATAGGTTTTCACTGAAAGACAGCTGTTTCTGAAGCGTTTATTTATTAATATGTAGTCTATTTGATTGCGGACCACTCTCTCCGGTCTATCTGTTGGTGCTTTCCATGTATACAATCTTCTTGGGTGCAATTTAAAGAATGTGTTCATTACGACCAGATTGTGCTCTTCTGCATGTATCTTTAGTCTGTCACCTCGCTCGTTTCTTGTTCCTAATCCGTGAGGTCCCACACTTTCCCCTTCACTCCCCTTACCTATTTTGGCGTTGAAGTCACCCATTACTATCAAAATTTCTTCTTTGTTTATTGTTTTAATTGTTTGAGTCATTTCGTCGTAGAACTTTTCCACTTCCTCTTCTTCTTTGTCCGCTGTTGGAGCATACACTTGTATTATGTTGAGCTTGATGGGACTGGTGTTCATTTGTATCAGTAGTATTCTATCTGATATTGGTATAAAGTTAGTAATGAATCCAGAACAGTATTCATTCAGTATCATTCCAACTCCATACTGATGTCTGTTTTGATCTCCTCCAGAATGGTACACTTTGTGGTTTTCCACCACACATTCGCCGACACCCGACCATCTCATTTCACTTATTCCCATGACATCTATCTTCAATCTGCTCATCTCTTTTACAGCGTTATGAGTCTTTCCAGCCTGATACATCGTTCGCACATTCCAGGTACTTATTTTGAGCTGTTCTTTGCATAGTTTTAATGTCTGTGGGCAGGGATTTCGCTTAATGACGACCTGAGAAGCCCTGTCATCACTTCCCCTGCCGGATCTTGGTATCCGAATTCCATGATCAGTAGCTTTCATATTTCTGTCGTGTCTAGCCATTTTGATTGTTCTTGGGAGAATAATGAGGTGGTTTCCCGTTGCCTTCCTCATCGCAGTATCATAACCATAGGGTTCCCCTTCGGTCCTTGCTTATGATATTCTGGTGTTACGCCATTCCGAAGTTTTCTTCTCTGCCATAACCCAGTAATGACGGTTACTGCTACCCTCCGTCATGTTCTTTCACCATATCTGGCTACCCTCACTTAGTTTCGCCTGCGGGTCAACGCAGTTGTCCGGGGTGTGGCACGTGGAGCCATAAGTGAGAGTTAAGTACTCTGCGAGGACCAGTTACCAAGGACCACCTCCCGTTTACCGTTCGGTGTGACCGTCCTGGTTGAAAGGTACTACCTCTGCAGCGTAACCCTACACCCCATTTTTGTCTAGAATTGTCCTAATTGTCTAGAAAGACCTAATTAAATTCACTTGCATTACATATTTATAAGTTTGTTATTACGTATTCATGAGGTATTAAAGAAATACAAAATAGTAGATAATAATACAAGATTTATGTTTAAAATGACATCCTACGAGCTTTTGCACTTGAAAACTATTCAACTAAGGATCTAAATTTATTTTAACACATAATATAATAATTATCATGTTTAATAGCTGCTGTACTACTATAGCTACCGCGATTGGAGTTGTCATTAAAATTCTCAAAGCTATATACACAAATTATAGAATATTTCTTTTAAATTATTTAAGTAGATAAATATAATTTGATGTACTCGATGCTTTATAAATAATTGCTTAAGTCTGCAAAATTTTAATTAATCACAATATTATATAAAATTTATAATAGTATATTGAGTAATTCATGTTTTATGTAATTTATTTCCAAAATTGTAGAACAATTGAACCAACTCCTAGTCACCAAAAATCTCAAAACTTATGTGCAGAAAAGTATGAAGAAGTTACCCTCAAGAATATTGCAAACAGTCAAAACTAGACTTAGGATTCGACCAAATCTTAGTTTTGATTTTACACTATATTCCCACGGGTAAGTTAGATTTTGCTTCATATTTCCCACGCATAGGTTTAACGATTTTTGGTATCTATAGCAATTATTTCAATTTTTGTAGAATTTTGGAATTAAATTACATAAAACACGAATTACTCAATAGAAGCACTCTTTTTAAGTATTTTTCCAAGTTAAAACAATATTTAAAGAGATCTTCATCTGTAATGTCGTACAGTTCATTTAGATGAAATTTTTTTTGCTTAAATAGCAATCCAATTAAACCCAGCCATTTCGTCATGTGTGCGAAATTAACCAATCAAAATAACATTACCACCTGATAGCGATCCTAGAATAGTTATAGCTGATGTCATTACGAGCTTGCTAAGTAATAAAAGCATTGACAGTTTATAATGTAATAATCATTGTTTTAAATTGTCACTATCACGGTTTTGTAATGTAAACTTCTGCCGCAATAGCTACGATAATAAAGAGTAAACCTAAAGAAGCCAGGTCCGGCATTGATAAATTTTTAAAATACGTATATTATTTTTGTATATTATAAGCTTTTTGTTGTCCGTTGTGTATTCAACGTCAACGTCTTGTAAATGTAGTTATTAAATTGTAAATGTTTCGGCTGTGTCATTTCTATCCATTGTGAAAACTATTACTGAATGTTCCTAATGGAATAAACTGCAACCATTACAAGGAGATAATAAATCCAGTAACAATAGGGATGTTCATGGGAACTCTTCTAACGGAAGGAAAATATTAAAAGATTCGGTATACGGTAGGGGCTTTACCCGCTTTAATTTAGAGTAACTTTGCGATTGGTCGACAGCGTAGACTCGGCGGAATCACTATTTTACCTTCAAATACTCATACGAATACATTTTGGTAACAAAATCTTCATGTGCTCATAACATTGTTATAGCTATAAATCTTTATAATACAACATCCGTTCACACGGGGCGTGTAACACGGTTCTGCATGCCCGCCGATTGTAAAATGTTATGATATTTTTTTCATCGTGAACAAACCCGGCACTAAACAATATATTTATGTGACAACCATTTCGATTTACTGTCTACTTCGATATTTTTTAGCACGCAGTGTTTCAAAATAAATGGTAGAGCAAGTAAAAACTTAAATTTACTGTGTATTTATTTTTAATCGCTTTTCATCAAAAAACTGATGCACCTAAAGGTAGGATTGGACAGTTCCAAAATTTATGTTTTAAAATTGTTCCAGGATTTACAATTGCGATAATTGCAAAACATCTGAAACATAAATTGTAAAATTTTGAAAACAAATTGATGACATTAAATTGTATTGTCGTACAAAATACGTGTCGAAACTTGAAAGTGATATTGCTGCCTTTTGAATTCATTATTAAAAGAAATGCCAAATAGTAATAATATTCAATACATCTGGAAAATATAAATTTTCTTGTGTGGAAATGCGTTTCGCTTGTGTCGAGTCACACTCATATATCAAATTAATAGAGGAACATAAAATGCGCTCACAAAAGGTAGAATCCTCTTACTTGAACCAAACTTTTAATGTACAATATTAAATTTTATTTAGATTGAAAAATACACACGATCGTACGGATCGCAAATTTAAAGCACATTTAATTAATGGATTTGATGATAATCCATTACTTTTAGTGAAAATGTTGTTTTTTATACAAAATTTAATTTAATTTTATCAACTGATGCACTACAATGCAAGTTTGTACTATGATAAATTCCTTGCGATGAAGCTCATGTATTTTAGTAATATAAATATTATACATGTACGTACAGTTTCATTTAAAATTTCAAATAGCTTTTAAAATTGTGAAATAAAAATGACATTTGCTTTTAGTAGATGTGTTTTATGGTAAAATTAGAAAACAAGTATTAATATTTTTAAATCATAAAACGGAATTAAATTTGTAAAAACCTAATGAAAATAAAACAATACAATATACAAAAAAATTAATTTGCTGTCATTACTGAAAATATTACTGGAGCAAACAATTGTTTGTTTTTACTTTATTTAAAATGCAGTTCAAAATTAAAGTTTTGACACAAAACTAAGTATTTACAACATAACGCAAATATTGGAATAAGGTAGCTGTACCGTAATAACCATACTACAAGAAATATATGAGTATAATCGCTATGGTTAAAATATTATGTTACGTATAAATACAATATCTTGAACGAAAGTTAAAACTGTTATGGTAACATCTTAAGTTATTTTAATCTGTCCATACTAGATAAGACAAGATCATATTTGGAATACATACATACATAATCACGGACTTGAAAAGAAACTGTGCATATAATAGGTAGCTCAAAAACTTCTTAACTAATCCATCCACACTAACTCTCTCCACAATGTCTATCCTTATAACTTCTTTCTTTTCTGTAACATCCATGCACTTCTTCTTTTCATATATTCATCTACAATTTTCACCATGCCTTATGTCTTTTGATCCAGTGCCCTTCAGTCATGTTATATAATAAATTTAAGAACCTTTTCATCTTGATTGACTCAACAAATCTTCTAGTTAAACCTTGCGCTGTGAGAAATCTTCCTCCATTTTTAAGAGACAATACAGTGGTACAAATTACTCGCCGGTGTCAAGGATTTGCAGCTTTGCCAACTAGCTTGATGTTGAATTCCTTACTAACTCTAAACAACGATTTAGAAGACAAATTAGAACAAAATTGGATAGGTAATGGTTTATTCCATTTACTCCTGTTTCATGTAGTAGTAATGGACACATACTCACAATTTTTGAGCGCAAGTTAATTAATAAAATGTGATCTGGATTTAGTTTTCAAGGAAAAGTCACTGAAACGAAATTTGAGAAACCCCTTTTGCCATATTAAAACTGACAGGTACCTACTGTTGGCTCTTCTAATAATTAACCCGACTAAAAATTTTATAATTATACCTAAAAAGGACAAAACAAAAGGACAAATAATACATATGATTAAATTTAGTTTTTCTTTTAAATTCAAATTTTAAACTTGTTCATAATAAATTATTATAATTGAGTTAATGTGAACCTGTAAATTACCATTAGCCTATTAATGAAGTAATAGGCTAGCTTTACAAAATCAATTAATTCTTTGGAATTGTTACGTGCTATGTATCTATGAAAATTAGTGGGTTTTTATTTTTTTTATCACTTTTCCAATTTATACTATGTAGAGTGGCTATTAGTTGTGGGTCTGGTCGAATTTTTATCTCGCCGTCCTAGGAAGATGCTCCAAATATTTAATAAAAATCCTGTCTATATTTCAAATTTTTATTTTAATATTTTATGTTAATCACAGGGTATAAAGTTTTCTATGGCATTTTATGATCATTTCAGTTAGTATTTTATTGTAGGAATAATAATTATTATGGCTCTACAAATTTTAAATCTTCAAAAATTAGTCTACGACAATGCTGCTGTACCGAAAAAAACTGTCAATAAAAGTTTAGATGGGTTATTCCACATCAATATAATGTTGCTAATTTTTTAAGTTTTTTGGTTTCATCTAATGATGCTTAAAACCATTGAAATTGTGTTTTGTAATGTAAAAGTTGACTTAGAGACTACAAAAGTTAGACAAAAAGATGCGATTATGAGAAATAATTTACAATTATAATAGTTAAATGTATTTTCAATATACATAGTATATAATACAAATCCGAAAATCTTCCACCTACCTTGAGAATGAAAAAACCCCAATGGGACTTGGCGCTGATTTCTTCACTTTTTTAGGAACCATTAGTTGCACGAAAAATGAAAGAGATTGTGTTATATTTTCTGTTCTCGCAATTAACGTTCAAATTGAGGATAATATTGCAGAACCCAATATCTGTCAAGTTTCTCGCTTGAGCCATTTGGTAACAATTTACGTACCCAAATACGCGATGTAAACACCCACCCCCTACTTTTAGCCTCTAATTTTTATAATATTATTTTTCTCAAAAATTATGTTCCCATAAATTTTCCTGATATAATTTTCTCAGATACACTTTTTACGAGATAATCGTGAAAAACTACACATATTCACCTTATATAGGGTGGTATTTGAACTTTAAGGGATAAAGCACCTAAGGGGGAGAGTAATTCGACGAATAATCGATTTTGAAATACTAAAGATTATGTATACCAAATTTCAAAACTATACACTAACTATTACAGATAAATTGAAGTAGTAATAAAATTTACACCCCTATCTTGGTTTTCAGTTCTCGCCCATGTTGCTCCTCATAAAATCAGAAAAGAAGCATCTCTTTGAGAGAATATTAGAAAATTGAATCAGACCATTTAGCTACATATTTGTAGTATGGGACAAAATCGGATTATTTCTGTAAATGCGCTTTTAGGAATCTTAGAAATTATGTTGGTGATATTTCCAAGCACATAGAACAATGGGGTCTTCCCTTGGACATGTAACAATATAACCAACTATATAGGATTTCAAATTAGATGTCACCATTTAGCTTCCTGGTTATGGCCATCCTCGCAGACATTGGGAAAAAATAAACCGTATAAGAACACATCATGCATGCTAAAATTCCATGCTGCATAAATGGAACTCGGCAATATCCGAGGCGTACGATTGCAGTGATATAATGCAAACGCTCAGTCACATAATTAATGATTATCCTGCTAGATGCTTTGCCGGTGGCTTGGAGAAGCTGCACTCTTTGACATCCAATGCAGTAGCCTAGCCGGATGGTGATGTGTCTCTCTAATAATGTAACAATTTCATTTGTTTATGATCAAGTTTATGATCTCTACGTATATTGTATACGAATAAATAAACTGTTAATTTTAGAGTATGTGGTCATCAGAATTCTCGTAAACTACTTATTGAGAACTACAAATTTTTAGAGTCGTAGTTAGTCCTCAAATAAAGTACTAACTGCAGAATCCGTAAAATCCTCTATATTTTAAAGAGAAAACTTTATCACCCCTGGTTTTGGATATGGTCCTGATTAGTGATTTGGTACACTCTGTCTTGTAGGCATTACATACGAATGCTCACAATATATTCAATATTTGGATGAACATTCGTTCAACTATTATTATATTATATTTTTTTTCAAAAATTCAAATATTGAATTACTTAAGTAGGTACCTACTGAACATTTAATGTAAGATACATAATATTATATTCGATATTACATCTTATGCGAAAGGGTTTTCAATATCTCGATATATACTAGTACCCTATTCATTACATCGATATTTTTTAGATGACTATTGATATCAATATAAAAAAATATTAGTACCTATTCCAATCAAATTTTTTTGTATATGGTCCAATATATCGTTATATATTTTTGTTATATCACAATATAATGTAAAGATAAACCAATTGGCGTATGAACTCGACTTCGTCTCGGTCTTTAGACATCATCTGATGATTAATAAACTAATGTACCATTATCTAACTTTAAAATTAAACATTATTTACATGCAATGTATAAAAATCTTCAATTTTGTGAAAGCCTGGAGACTCGACATAATCATATAAAATTACTATTGAACTCGAAATGAATTATAGTAATAATAAAAATGTTAAGTTGAATTTCTACCATGGAATAAATAGAATAAAATAGTATATGTACTTGATGTTTATTAACTAATTTAAAATACATAACTTATCTTCAAAATTCCCATTCTGATAATAATTTATTAGCGAGAAATAGATACGACAGTGTAGAAATTTTAAATAAATTATATTGAAATTGATTGAAAAATTTAAACTCGCTACTACAGCTCTATTAAATTTATGTTCTCATAAAAAAACTGTATTAAGTAAACACTTTCTGTTTATATTTCCTTTATTGCATTTTGTTTAACAAAGCAAGCATTCAGTGATAGCACATAATAAATTATGTATCCCATTTTAAAGCGGTTGTTTTAGCCACAAAAAGGATTTAATAATAATGTTTATGAAAAATTAATAAAAATTGTATTATTCAAAACAACTAAAATTTTGGTTACATCTATAAGAAAAGTAATCAAGGAATAGCTTAGTTTATTTGTCATTACAAATAGGTTTGTAACCATTACTAAAGTTTCCAGCAAACACTGTATTTGCTTCGACAGAAAATTCATTTTTCTGACTGTTAACGACTTTTTTTTGACATGAAGTTCACATATATACACTCCAAATAGAGATTTGATTTTATAAACTTCATGCGGTAAATTCGAAGGCATCCTTTCACATGGTAATGTCCAGAAAAATTGTTATACATTTTTGTTTTTCTTTTTAATATCGATTTCTTAAGAGATTTCCCCACAGATTTAATGGAAATTATTTCCACAACAATAAAAATTTTTATAGAAATATTTTATTTTAATTGGATATCTAACAAAAAAAATTCCTAAGTACTATTCACAAATTGAAAATAATATTATTTTCATTTCAGAAATTTTTTAAATTATCAGCTTAGTAGCGGTAAATCCCTTGTTACTAAATTTTCTAATAATTACTCAATTTATTTTAAGCCTTTAATATTCTCAGCATCAAATCTCTAAACTTGCGATTGCAATTATTATTTCCTCATCGAACTTGATTTTGGAAAAGTATCTATTAACGAGTTTTTGCAGAACAAGAAAAGTACCCACGCATCATACAAATAATATAATTTAGTTCATTAAAAAATAGCAGAAAAATGTAAACTTAATTATTAGGAAAGTCAGACAAGCATATCTAGTAAAGAGCAGAAAATGAAAATTTTCAATATTTTATTTTTTGCAAAAATATGATTTCACTTGAGTACGTTAATTACTTTTTAATTTTTAATTGGTTACTGTTAAATTTAACATAAATAAAAGCTAAAATGAAGGTTTACGGTACAATGCAATAATTACTTGTTAGCCAGGGCAAATCCATCAACTCTGTATATTGATTCTATCCCTTTACGAAATGTTAATTACAGGTTTCAGTTTGCAATTCTTTAATCAAATTCTAATTTCCCCATTTTGTTAACTTTGGAGTATTAGAAAGACTTCCTTTGTAGATTGACCCTTACATTAATCACACATCTATAAACAACAATACAACACGCTAGTAAAGGAATTCGATTATTTTGAGTTGCAATTTAAGAAATTTGATTTGGTCTATAGTCCATCTGGTTTTGAATTGCAGTAGAGGTCGCCTTGAACGGCAAGTCAGATTTACACTGGGAAACGTCAAATAATTAAAGTGTATGAGTGACAAAAACCAAATGTCACTTATTTGATACTTGAAATAATCGAGTTAAAAGTATTTTTTTATCAAATAGCAATTTATTTAGTACAAATTATTTAAATTTGCCAGAAACTTTTAGAAAAAAATATTCGGGAGTCATCAATCGCAAATAAAATTTTGGCAGTGTAAACCTGTAAAAATTTTAACCAATCACGTTCCGAGTTCACAATTTTAGTACAATCTAGTTCTGCATTCTTAAAACGGATGGACTATAGTCAGAAGCACAAATAAAATTGAACACTCGGTTAAAGAAATTTTAAATTAAAATTTTTAATAATATCATTAAAAAATTAAATAACCAAGAAAATATTTCATTATTGGTTCAATACTAAAAGTACTATTTACTATTTGATTATCTAACTTATTGTTGGTGACTAAAGATGATCTGAGGGGCTATGAGCAAAGCCGTTTTCTGAAAATTTTCACTCTAATCAGCTTACTCAACGTAATTTATAAATTACTAACCATTTGAGGAAAATGTTTTACGTTGTTACTCTTATACACTCACGTCACGTAATCATTCCTTCTCTTGTCTCGTGAAGTTGATCGAATTTGTTAGGTGGCAGTGTTCAATACCACTTGAAATGTTGGATTTAAATGTGAGAGTCTTTTTGCAAACTAATTAAAACTTGTTCATACAACAAATTTATCCTCGAAGATTTATGCGTAATTTTAATAATTTTCAAAATTTAACTTTGCTGAAAAAACTTTGTGACGTTTAAATAAGATTGCCTCTGATAAGAAGTACTTTAAATAAAGTTCGTGTTTTGTTTAAAATTATGAGTTACACTTAATCCGGATTTAAAAATTATATCGGCAGGCCTTCCCTCGCATAGTTCTTATTAAAATTCATAAGTACATAAGAAGCGTGTGTATGGTACATAAACAAAAATATTAATTAATAGGAGAACAATGTAATCAATCAAAATGAAATAAATTATTTTTTAGCTGTGTAAATAAGAATTCGTAGCTGGTTTTTGCTTCCATTCTTGTAATACAATTATTACTTGAGATTAGAAAATTGACAGTAACTAAGAATAATGACAAATTGATGTATTATATATTGCTTGTCTTACAAAATGAGCACATGTGGATCAACCGCTACCGCTATATTTGGTAGCAGACTCGTATAGACGTATACCAGCGTAGAGTGCGTGGAAGGTGGGGTGGCGATGAGAGTTATCCAGATCGATAGCCCCGGACCCGGAGCCGCCCTGCCAAGGATGATCGCTATCACAACAGGCGCAGAAGATATATTATGACGTTACAGCATCTTGTTGGACGTGAAGGTTTCGGGTTTACCCCATTAAAATTGCATTTAATGTTTCATCAAGTGCTCATTTCATGACCTAATGCATCCAAATTACTTAATTAAAGCTCTTCCTCATCTGGAAAAATCCCTAGATTATTAATTCCAATAGTTACTCTTCCATTTATTACTCTTTATCATAAAATTAATTGTACAAGTCGCATTTCTCAACCTAACAAGCAAGCAATTAGAGCGAGTTCGATTGCAGATTGCTATGAACTTCTTACTGGGGAAGATGTTTGTGGTAACATCCAACTTGATATCTTCCTTAGTTATATATTCAGATTTAGTTAGCATAAAGTTGACGATAACAACGTATACGTGGCTATCAGCCTAATTTTCCTTAATGTAAGGCACATATACATACAGAACGAAGGGCAATTTTAGTTAATTTAACTTAAAATTTATTACAACTAATGCCATTCTTCTGTAACCTCCGTAGAATTATAAATGCTAAGTAAGAAAATTGTACGACCTATATTCTCCGTCTTTAATTCTCAAACAAACACTATGAAAGTCTCTAGATAGTGACAGACCTCTTTGCGTGAGAGCGAGTCCCAGGCGACCGGTTTGCGTGCTATCCTCTAGGATTTCCAGGATTTGGTATTCAAGCATTGGAATCCAAATAATCCAACCAGTCACTTTATATAACCTTTTGCAATACAATTTTCTCTTGTAATTTTTTACAAGAAACTAGTAAAAATGATTTAATTAATTTAACCACCAAAGTGCAAATAAAAGCCAATACCTATTATTTCGATAAATTGTATGAATGTGATGTAGCGCACAAATTTATTATTTTAGGATAGCATTTTAAAAGTTAGGTAATCGGTATGAATAATGATGTTAACAGAAATGTTAGAAAGTTAGTCGGTACTTATGAGAGTGGACTTAAAAATTAGGCAGTTTTATTTGATTTTTGTTACTGCACGTGCTCGACTAGTTGCAATTCTCTTTCCCTTACTAACTGCTTTCTTAATCCTATCATTGAGGATAATGATCCCATCGGGAATAGGTATAGTTCCTAAGTACCTATGCCCACTTTAATATTCATCTTTATCATATGAGCAAAAATGAGCTTTAGTATTTACTTTTATGAACGATAATATAACACCATAATCTCTAGTTTGTATTGTCAATGCGTGTATCATATTAGTTTTTCAGGTTTGAACTCTTTTTCTTTGTTTAATATTTCATTCAGAATTTTTGTCTTAATCTCGAGGTTCTACAAGAGGTTTAATTTATATTCGTTTTCTTTCTGATAGAAAAGCGGTCTGATCTGCATTCAATTCGTGTTTATTGTGTGATGAAATACTTTTTATTTTTTATCCTTAGTAGTAGATAAACTAGGCGGGTTCCAACGCACTGGTTTAAGAACTTTCCTTATTTAATCGAAAGCACGAGCAAGGGTTAATTTAATATGCGGATTAAACCACGATTTACACTTTCAATTAATCAAATTTGACTTAAAAGATTGTTTAAGAAGTGCTTTAGAACCTGCTTTGTTTATCTACTATTAATATATTTTTTCCACTACTAGTCATAAAGGCTATCATTTTTACTTAGGTTAGTCGATCAAGAAGTGACACGTTTTCAACTAGTGGTGAATAAATTTTCCATTATTAACCTAGGTTAATAATGAACAAAATGACATTTTTTGATAACTTGGCGACTATTTTATAGAAAAATGTTGTTATTAAATGATTTAGAATAACCAAGAAATGCTAATTAATTGTATTTAAACTATTTAAAACGCTTTTTTAATACATTAATTTAATTTTAAAAATTCATTATAATCGAATTAAATGTGACAGCAAGTGACAGCGCCATCTATTGTTAATTTGACGAACCGCGATTTATTATATTTAATAACCTAAATTTGTCTACAACTGTCAAATCAACTGTCAAATCAACAAAACAAAACTGTCATTTGAAATAAATATTTTAAATTTGAAAATTTTTTTGTTAAAAAGAATTTTAAAAAATGGTAATAAATCTAGTAGTGGAAAAAATCGTATATAAACCACGGTTGTGAAGACCATTATTGTCTCCGCGCCTTATATTCCTCGGACGGCCTTCACAACCTTGATATATAATATACTATTATTATTATTATACCGATATGACACAAACCTCTGAAAGTGTTAGTATACGCTATTCCTGTTTCTGAAAATTATGAAAATTATTATCATTAATTATGAATAAAATAAACTATTACAATTAAAACAGATTGCCAAGTAATTTTTAAGGGTTAATAAATAAAATGTATTCTCTTCTCGTATTAATATTTATTATTATACTTAATATTTTAATAGGAGCAGAGTATTTTATTTATTACCACTCAAATTATTATAAGATTAAATAATTGAATTAATTTAACAATACAGCTTAAATTGAAATGGAAAGACCGATGCGGGTGGGTTAAGAAACGCCACGAGTTCTAGATTTCAAATCCACCACCCACAAGGTGGATTTTTTTTATCGAAAGTTAGATTCTATCGTTACATTGTAAATCGTCCTCATGTCGAAAAAATCGAACTTTCGATTTGTTCGGCATATAAAATTTGATGATAATTAAATGATGGTGTAATCACACGATTTATCGACCAAAATATTTTTAAAAAAATTAAACAATAAGAAAATCAGTTATAGTATAAAAGAAAATTGTAAAAAGAAGAAATGATGTGTGCACTACCTTTTACAATAATAAATCAGATGTGAAAAATCTTGGTATTGATTTGTGTCAAGAAAATATTTCAAAGTTTTTTTATAATAAAACTTCAACATAAATTCGAAAATTAATTCGTCGTTCTTTTCACCTAAAACCCGTATTTATCACATTTTTATCAACATGATTTAGATGTTTGAGCGTGGAAAATGTTACAGACAGTCTGACTGGCTCAGAGATACAAACTTCAAATTAGATTTAGACATATCTTATTTTTTCCTCAACAAACTTACCAAATTACTTTTCTAATATTAATTACAGCAACGTAAGTTTATTTAATATAATTATTTTGTAATTTAATCACAAACCAATCATATTAGCGTGAACACACCTTAATATAATTTAGAAATGAGAAAATATGAGAGATCATTTTTATATATACAGGGTGATAAGCAATGTAGGTTGTTTAAAGGCAATTTTTCAGTGTGGGTTTCTGTCGTAATGCACTAAATCAGGGTTTATTGCATCTCGAAGTGTCGGGCGCGACTAAACGTAATTACGTGGGTGTGAAAGGGGCCTAATTGAGCAGATTTATAAAAAATGACTCCTGCCTCTTGCTCAGGTCACAATAAAACTTTTCCTTACCTGCTTAAAATGTAAACTGTTCCTTCTAGCATTTTTTATACAAAATTCATCATTTTTTAACTTCTTGATAACGGGAAATAATTACATTGTTATATAAGACATCATTAAAATATGAAAACGCATTTCAACGTTCGTGCTTTAATATGGTAAATCAGAGATTTAAATATTAAGCGATGTCAGGTTTCGTTAAATATGAAAGAGCTTACGATATTTCATTATATCACGAATATATTTAAGTGATTTTGTTTATTTACTATCGATTTGACGCTTCAATCGAGGAATTAAATTTTAAAATAAGTAAATAATGAACGGTTAAATGTTTAAGCTTCGGCTTTATTCTTACTTTAGAATTTCAGACCTACCGAAAATTATTAAAGTTTATAAGGCAGGGAAACAACTTTCAGGTTTTGTAAGTTCCACTCTACAGGTTTATTCTTCCCATTGTACAGAATTAGTAAGGCTTATCAAAAGGACTATCCAATTTTATGAATAGCTTTATTAGACGATAATAAAATTTCGACAATTATTGCAGAATTACCACCCTACTTTGTAGTCTGATATTAAAAATTAACTGAAAATCGTAAACACTCTAACTCCATCAATCTGAAAATTGTTGATATTTATAGTTTTCGGATGCCATAAACATAAACTGTGTCAAAATAAGAGCTCTCGCCATTTACGGCCTCCAACTCCATGCAGTCGAATAGAATTTTACGGAAACGAGACATTTCATGTATTCTTTTTACAATTTAAATTTATTTTCATGCCAACAATTGTCAAGAAAGATAAGCATATATCAAAGGAAGGTAAAATGGAAAGAATAGAATTTTTTTTAACAATTTACAATGTCACTGGAACTTACATTCCTTTCGATTGTGATTTAAAATTTTAAGATCTACAAAATTCAACACAAAAATAATGTAATAAAATATATAAGCTTTCATAATTTGCGTCGATGTGGTTTGTACATGTTACCACCAGTGCACTTGTAACTTAAAAGAGAAACGCTCTACTTGCAATTAAATATGTGTAAACCGTTGAATTTTATCACATTTGAAATATTTTGTAAGGGTTATTGAAAATTTTTAAGTTTTCCTTTAGTAGAAAGCTGTTTTCAGTTTATAATTACTTAATTATATATTTTTCAATCCAAAATATAGTTTCTCTACTATGTGTTTGAAGATATTTCAAATGGAAAAAAATTTATTAAGGAAAATGGAAAACTCGCGGAAATAAATTATTACGTTCATATTACGTATTGCTATGTCCTCCTCCTAATAAAATGTTAGGCACAGGAAGGTACACACATTATTGCCCCTTCTTACTAAGCTCGCGGGTTGAGTCGTTCAGGGAGTGGGTCCCTTGTGGTTCGAAATTAATTTTTAGAGGCGATGTTATTGTGCTCATTGGCTCTCTCGGGATGTTTAACTTTGCTTTCCTTTTTTGAATAAAAAAGAAATAAAAAACCTTCATCAACTCCCATACAAATTTTATTATAGTTTAAAAAGAAAAATTAATACAAATAATTGTTCGAAACAAAGAGGTTTCCTCTCTTCGTCCCAAGTTGCTTGATTTTTAAGCCAATCAAGACTTTCGCTTTACATTAGCGGGCTTAAATGTTTATAAATTTAAATTTGTTGCTTATTTTTAAAGCTTAAAATATTTTTGACGAAAATTATAAAACTTTTGATTATTTTTAACTTATCACTTAGGGTATCAAAGAATACACTCTGTTAGAAGTCTTTTCCCCAAATCCTATTATTAACACGCTGAAGGCAAAATTTTAACAAATTATAGAAATCATAAATTCACTGTACCTGGCTCCTGAATATATCGCAGTTTTTATTTGTTTAAAAAGGATATCATTTATTCGCTGTGTGCGCCCTGCTTTAATCTTTACTTGCAACGATTGAACTTCACTCCACCTGTCATGACTTTGTTGGATGTCATTTGAAACGGTACTTTACTTTGACTAGTGCTGAATTTTGTGCTCGTATTTGCATCCTTCCTATTGAAAATCTCCAAAAATATTGAGGTAAGTTGTTCCATTAATTTGCAATGATTTTCTTGTTATCCAGAAAATTTTTATATGAATAAATTTTTGTAAATTACAACATCTCCATTGCATTTGTTTATGTCCTTGACATCTATTTTTAGAATCGACGTCGAATAAACGAACTTTCTAACCTCTCCGAAGTCAAATGAATTTGATTAACCTCCAAATTCTGGTAAATAATATTTCTCGGAGAGCATCGAAAAATGCGTGCACACAGCGGAGTTACTAGAGGTGAACTGATTTTGGATCGAAAATCGATACAATTGGTATTCTTGTTTGAATTTTGTGAGTCAAATCCATGTATTTTCGAATTTATTTCTTTCTAATAAATTATTTTTATTGTAGATTTTTCTTCTGTATCAACCTCGATTTCGTTTGGAACATCTTCCCGAGCAGTTTGATTGGTACATTCCATTTTTATCAATTTTATGGATTGTTGATTGATTCATTTTCGTCTTTCTTGGTTGTTTACAGGGGCGTTACACAAATATGACCCTTATTAACTAAATTGTTGATTTATCCGTTGAAAATATACACATTAAATGCATGAAACAATTACATAATTTTTGATATGCTTACATTTTTACAGAGAATGTTATTTGTAGAGTAAATTGGTTTACAAATTCTTAAATTTTTCTAGGTTATCATAATTAATACATTTTTACAAATTTTGAGCTAATTAAGTTTTTTGTTTCATTTCTGATGTGACAATCATCAGTTTATTTAGATTTAGCAATCTTTGTCATGTTTCATTCATCCTGAGAGACTCAAATAAATTTAGAAAATTGAAATTTTGAAAAATAAAAATTTCTCGTAGAGTAAATTTTTAAAGTGTCTTTCGACTTAGAATTTTGTGCTTATTTCGAATATATGATTCATTTTAGCATCGGGAGCCTTTCTTATTCATTTTAACACACAGCAGTATATATCTAAATACAATAATAAATTATCACTCAATTATATTTGAAAGTCTTTTTAAGCGTCCTATCGAAGGAAAATTAGTTTGAATGTTTTTTAAAAAGGTTTTCCTGAAATAAATAGACAGATCTCATTATACCCACTTAAATCAAGCGTGGAAAATTCGATTAAGAGATTGCAAAAACAATATTTTAAATATTTAAGAAACGGTAACGAAAAAAATAATTCCATTTACTTTACAATTACTTAATGGCACTCACGTGCAATACCAATTACTTAATTCAACTGTTGACGATTTTATTTTCGAAAAAATCTGGAAAATCAGTTTAAAATTTGCTCACTCTTTAGGAGATTTTATTTCAAAAATTGCACAAGCTTTTATCAGAAAATATGATTTTATTTAATTTTAACAATACGTAGGTAGTATTATTTCCAAGCAAATAATAAAATTTTATTTACTTTTTGTTATTTTGTTTTCTTTATAAATAATGAAGGATACGAATTCTGCAGTGCTTATTTATTAGAAGTTGGTGAGTAAATACATAATGCTAATTAATAAGGCATACAACGACGTTCTTGTTAGTTCTTTAAAGCTTGAAATCGATAATTGTGCAATTTCGCGTAAAATTAGAAACCAATTTGTGTAAAGAATACAAAATCAGAAGTAAATTTAGATGTTTCTGTTTTTTAAGGTTTTTCCAACTAAATTGATTGGAAAATATTTCAGAGATGAATCAATTCGACTGTGAATTTCGAAAATCCTCAATGACACATGACAAATAATAATATGGCTATTTAAGGCTTGAGGTATTTAAAATCATATTTAGGTCAACATTTTCTTTATTGAAAAAATGGCTTATTAGTGTCCAAGTCCCGCAATAAAGAGAGTAATTTTCTACTCATTTGGGAATGCTTGTAACAAAACACAATATCATTTACATTAATAGCATTCCACAAATTTTAATTAAAATTTTTGTTTCAGGTGGGTTTTTCTTTCATATTTTATTCATTATAATATGGTAAGTGTTAGTCACAGTTATATATTTTAAATGCTCTCATTTAAAGCTCTCTTTGCCAACATAAAATGTAGGCCTAGCGAGTTGCGCAACATCTTAGCTACGTATTGTTGTATCCTCAAGTACCCTTACATACAATAGTTTTGAGTGTAAATTTTAAATTACAGTTTAAAATTAAAATATTGATTGTTTGTGTTGATAGATTTTACCGAAACTACATTAATTTATACACACGTCGCAGTATAATATATGGCCAAAATTCATAGTTCTGATTGAGCAAACACAAAAAATACCCGTTTAGCCAATCAGAATCATGGAACGTGCATTGCTGCTCATATCGTACCAACATAAATATTCATAGTTATTATATTTCTACGCATTTCAGCTCAAGACCAAAATTTAAATATTTATCCACGAATTTTAATTTAAACAATTTTTTTCGCTTAATCTGATAATAATTCACGATATCTGCAAAAATAATTACAAGACCAAAATTGCGGAGTGGTCCACCCCTCTCTCGATTTTCTTTGAATTTTGTTTAGAGAAAATATAAAATCTTTTTAATATGGCCCAGTTTAGCAATCTCCAGTTAAACTTACCTGTCAGATAAATCTAACACATGACGTCTTTTAATCCAATGAGAAGACGTCAGACATCCTTTAACTGGCAGTTAAGTCTAACTAAAACTTTAACTGGAGGTTGATAAATAAAAATAACAATCATACTTTCCTAAATATTTTTTATATTTGTAGATTTATAACAATTAATTTATTATTGGTTTTTTTGTATTAAAAACTTAACTGAAATTCTAAAATACTTCAATTTTGTCTCCATGCAGGCAAATATAAAAACAGGTACCGGGTGCAGGGTAGAAACATCTTGAATCAAGTTTGAAAAAGAATTTAAACAATTAAGCCCGCATTTCATTATAGCTTCTAGCAGCCGAGCTTCTAGAAGCCCAACATTTGTAATGCATTGACTCTTATGGAACCAAACTCACTTCGGCTGGTAGAAGCCTACCAGCCGAAATGCAATATAATGAAATGCGGGCTTTACAACCGTATGCATAGTCAACTTAGTAGCTACTAGCAAATATTTAAATGGCTGTGGTTGCTATAGTAATAAACAAATTGTGTTATATTTCTAATATTTGGCAACTACAGCCACACGAGTAGTCATATTATATAAGAAATATATAATATTTTATTTATTAATATATTTACTACAGTGTTTTAAATATTTGCTAGTAACTACTAAGTTGACTATGCATACGGCTGTAAATCCTTTATGCCCAGTATTGCTTTTTAACCGACTTCAAAAAAGGAGGAGGTTATCAATTCGTCTGTATTTTTTTTTTTTAATGTTTTAAGTTTTTAGTTTTACTTTTAGTAAACAAACTTTTAGTATTATCTTTGGTATTACAAAGGTATTATGTAGTAAATAAATATTTTTCACTGAAAACAGCGGCGGATTTATCCCCCTGCAGCCACTTTTAGTCCCCCTCATAAAATTAATGGAGATAATTTATAAGTACATTATTTGACTTGATGGAAATACGGTATACGGTTTTTTCTGTTTTAAACACTTTAAAAAGTTATCATTTATTTTGTATTTTTTTATAATTTTCTTTTCAGTGGCCATGCCTCCATTAAAAATTATTTTGCCTGCGACGCCATTGTCCCCTCCCCCCCTGCTCATTGCCTCCTTAAGTGAATTGTAGATCCGCCACTGCAAATTGGCAAACCGTTTAAGAATTTTGAAAACACCCAGTTGTAACTCAAAAGGTTAACAACAGATAGGGCCATTTAATTAGAAGTGAAAATAAACTGATTTATTTTTTAATTCTTCGCTTATTCGCGATTTACATTTGGACCCCCTTCTGCAATAGGGAACCAACCAGTTTTCAGTATCTTCAGTATTTTCAGTATAAAGGTTTCAGTATCTAGCAAAACACATAACAAAACGTTGGTTCCCATGCTCAATAAATGCCTTTAAAATGGATTTATATTCTGGTTCTCTTTTGTATAATGGAAAGCATCAAAATGATTGTTGGAAACAAATGATTGGAAAATGGTTGGTTCCTTATTGCAGAAGGGGGTCCATTTTAAAAAACGCATATGCTTAAGAATTTCAAATACTAAGCGACGTATTGAATAATGTAAATAAGAATACTTTTTCAGGTTCAGGACACAACGAAGAACTTTTACCATAAAATGACTTGTTTTTTCAGTATTTACCTTTAAGCACCGCGATATTGTTGCTCTGATGACGCCACTAATAATAAATCGCGAATATTGCCTTCCAATTTAGTTGCGCAATCTGTTGATAACCCTTTGAACTACACCAGGTGTTTCCAAAACTCATATAATCAACGCTTACAATTAAAACAATAATTTCTTTACTCAAGGCGCTCGGAAAGTAAAAATCACTTGTTAAAAAAAAAGATCAGCATCTGTTAATTAAATTTTATGGAGATACATTAATTTGTATACATCATCAATTAATAAATCACATCAGACTTGTAAAAAAAGCGAAAATAAAATTAAAAGTATTATAATTAATAAAATTATGAAGAAGTATTCCAATCAATTCTACTTTGTTGATGCAAAATTCAACACGAAGGTTGTAAAATTGTTATTTGTCGTATTTAACATTTTGAAATAAACAAATCAAATTAGAATTCAAGTCTATTTAGACAAAAGATTTTTCTAAATTTTTGTATTAGGAGTTACTGAAGCAGCTAGGATTTTTTCATTTAGTCCTGATCGGATTTAAGTTTTCTTGTTGTATGTCGTTCTTATCAAGGGAATACTGAATCGGGGAAATCCTGTTAGAAAAACTTTTAGAGGGAATTTATATGCTTAAAACATTTTTCTAACAGAAAGGTAAAAAAGTACAAAATTATTGGTACGTGTGAGAAAATTATGCAAAATTAAACTTATAGCATGTTTTTGTAACAGGTGCTACTACCGATACTGAAAAGTGTCACGCAAATACTGAAACTTGGAAAAGTTAAACTGAATTGATGGATTACATATAAACACAATGTAGATTAAAATTAAAAGCCAAAAAAAATTAAACGTGAAGTGATGGATTATTTTTAAGTTGACAATTTTTGTTTTAACTGAATTTTCTAGGATTTTCCAGAAAGAAAGGAAATATTTTGTGACGAAAGTAATGTAGCAGTATAAATTATTATTTTTAGAGAGAAAAAATGTTAACACCTACAGATCTTTTTGAATTAAATCATTATGGAAAATTAATGAAACGCAAAATTGAAAACCTGACAACTCCATCAGTGAAATAGCATGCCATATAAAATACAGTGCAACCTTAGTAGTTCGAACCATTTACTTCGTCACAAAATACAAAATCAATACAATCCACTTCAGACCATTCAAAAAGGAGTTCAAGTACTTTAAAATAATTATGGGTAGTACCATGTTATAATAAATTATTACATTATGCATTTTCCGTATTATGAAAACTGCGTGCTCTGGCACGGAATATAATATACGTTCTTGGTAATTGTAATATTTATACGTAGCATAGCGAAGAGCATGGCCATGCACTCGAGTTAATGCAACTGCATTCTTGGCGCACTTGAAGTGCAGGCAAAATGTATTAATGCTTAATAAGATGTAATTTTAAAGCATTCCGAAAGGTACAGAATTGCATGGTAGTAAGCAACTCGGTCGCTAAAATTAAGTAATAATTTTTGCACAAGGGAAGTTTAACTAGGCCAACCACTTCATTAAATTTTTCGTTCACATAGAACCAGCAGAATTCTTAATTAAAACTTCTTTTCTCAGTAAAATAAATATCTTGTGTCAACTTATTTTATTTTAAAATGAATTTGGATATTATGCAATAAGACACGAAATAGTATTCGGTGGACAGTTAAAATTGCTGCAGTATTTCTCCTTATATTGCTTATGTCATAGGTGGATTACGACTTACTTAAACAAAATGAGATTCGAATATCAAGGAAGAGATAGAAACATATTGCTGTGTGTTAAAATGAATAAGAAAGGCTCCCGATGCTAAAATGAATCATATATTCGAAATAAGCACAAAATTCTAAGTCGAAAGACACTTTAAAAATTTACTCTACGAGAAATTTTTATTTTTCAAAATTTCAATTTTCTAAATTTATTTGAGTCTCTCAGGATGAATGAAACATGACAAAGATTGCTAAATCTAAATAAACTGATGATTGTCACATCAGAAATGAAACAAAAAACTTAATTAGCTCAAAATTTGTAAAAATGTATTAATTATGATAACCTAGAAAAATTTAAGAATTTGTAAACCAATTTACTCTACAAATAACATTCTCTGTAAAAATGTAAGCATATCAAAAATTATGTAATTGTTACATGCATTTAATGTGTATATTTTCAACGGATAAATCAACAATTTAGTTAATAAGGGTCATATTTGTGTAACGCCCCTGTAAACAACCAAGAAAGACGAAAATGAATCAATCAACAATCCATAAAATTGATAAAAATGGAATGTACCAATCAAACTGCTCGGGAAGATGTTCCAAACGAAATCGAGGTTGATACAGAAGAAAAATCTACAATAAAAATAATTTATTAGAAAGAAATAAATTCGAAAATACATGGATTTGACTCACAAAATTCAAACAAGAATACCAATTGTATCGATTTTCGATCAAAAATCAGTTCACCTCTAGTAACTCCGCTGTGTGCACGCATTTTTCGATGCTCTCCGAGAAATATTATTTACCAGAATTTGGAGGTTAATCAAATTCATTTGACTTCGGAGAGGTTAGAAAGTTCGTTTATTCAACGTCGATTCTAAAAATAGATGTCAAGGACATAAACAAATGCAATGGAGATGTTGTAATTTACAAAAATTTATTCATATAAAAATTTTCTGGATAACAAGAAAATCATTGCAAATTAATGGAACAACTTACCTCAATATTTTTGGAGATTTTCAATAGGAAGGATGCAAATACGAGCACAAAATTCAGCACTAGTCAAAGTAAAGTACCGTTTCAAATGACATCCAACAAAGTCATGACAGGTGGAGTGAAGTTCGATCGTTGCAAGTAAAGATTAAAGCAGGGCGCACACAGCGAATAAATGATATCCTTTTTAAACAAATAAAAACTGCGATATATTCAGGAGCCAGGTACAGTGAATTTATGATTTCTATAATTTGTTAAAATTTTGCCTTCAGCGTGTTAATAATAGGATTTGGGGAAAAGACTTCTAACAGAGTGTATTCTTTGATACCCTAAGTGATAAGTTAAAAATAATCAAAAGTTTTATAATTTTCGTCAAAAATATTTTAAGCTTTAAAAATAAGCAACAAATTTAAATTTATAAACATTTAAGCCCGCTAATGTAAAGCGAAAGTCTTGATTGGCTTAAAAATCAAGCAACTTGGGACGAAGAGAGGAAACCTCTTTGTTTCGAACAATTATTTGTATTAATTTTCTTTTTTTTTACTATAATAAAAATTGTATGGGAGTTGATGAAAGTTTTTTATTTCTTTTTTATTCAAAAAAAAAGGAAAGCAAAAATTAAATATCCTGAGAGAGCCAATGAGCATAGTAAGATCGCCTCTAAAAATTAATTTCGAACCACAAGGGACCCACTCCCTGAACGACTCAACCCGCGAGCTTAGTAAGAAGGGGCAATAATGTGTGTACCTTCCTGTGCCTAACATTTTATTAGGAGGAGGACATAGCATCTTTTGGCGCGAAACGTGGGGCTCGAAAAAGGCAAGATTAAGGGTAGTTTTGATAAAAATTAAGGGTACAAAAATTTTTGTGAAAAATAAATATTTTTGAAATTTTATGCATCAAAGTATAGCATCTTTTGGCGCCGATCCGTGGGGCAAAATTAGAGGGTGTACAGGCAAAAATAGGGGTGCGTTGAGTAAAAATTTAAAACGTTGCCGCACCAAAAAGATAGCATCTTTTGGCATCCTAGCATCAAAATCACAATAGGGGTAGTTTTGATAAAAATTTAAGGGTAAAAACTTTAAAAATTATTTTTGTTTGTGAAAATAAAACAACATTTTGATTATTATAATAATTAGTTCTTTATTGACAGGTTCTGTGTTTAAACATTTTCTATTTACACATTTCTTTGATAACTATTTGCAAAATTCTTTTAACAACAAAAAAATTAATCATGTCGAACGCACAAGTAAAACAAAACCTGGTATATGTAAGCCAATCCGACATACAAAAACTGATGGAATTTATAACAGCTGGAAATCAAGCCCAAGCAAAAGAATCAAGCGAACAATTTGAAAAGTTAATAAACAAAATAGAAACTGGAAATCAGGAATTAATAAACAAAATAGAAGCTCAAAATAAAGAAAGAATAATGGTAATCAGACAAGAAATCTCCTCTATGGATACAAAAATGGATCCAAAAGTTGAAACCCCAATTCCAACACAAATCGAAGAAATGGAGGAAGTTCAATACAAATTCAACGTTGTGCATGCAAGAAGAAATTTCAAAAGGCTCTATTTGAAGATCAAGAAATTATATGCAAAGCCGAAGTACAAAACAAGAGGTACAAGAGCAAAGAAAAATAAAAGATTTCCAAGAAGCTCCAAACAAAAGAAATTTAGCAACAAACAGCAAAATAAAAGAAAACACAAAAATGTGAAAAACCATAAAAGTGCAAAGAAATTTAAAATAAAGACAATTATTAAGGTCAAAAGAACATTTAAAAGTGAAAAAGTGCTCACAATTAATAGAAAGAAGCAGACTTTCATAAAACATAAACATTTTAGATTACATAAACTTTTATTAAATAAAACAGTGAAATTCGGGAACATTGTTCAATTCAAAAATTTTTCACATACAAAAATACAAAATAAACATGCTCGGTTGAAAATAATAAAGTCAATAAAAATTCGGTACAAACGGATAAAATTTAAATCAAGGTACAGTGATAGACAGTTGAAAATTAGAACATTTAATAAACAGTGCAATCACAAAACCAAAAAGACAAAAACGCGGAGTCAAATCACAACAAATAAAGAAGTGAAATGGATAATGGACTTCAACACAAAAACAACAATTGGAACAAATGCTGAAGATTACATCATGAAGAAGGAATTATTCAAACGGGTCCGCTTAAAAATCAACACATAAAAATCGGAAACTTTGATAAGGAAAATCAGGATGCCGAAACTTGTAAATTTGATTAGCGAGTGAAATGGACACGATCATTAAAAGTGAAAAATTTATAAAAATTTAAAAACATTGAGATTTGAACTCAACATTATTAATTATGAATAAAAATTGTCAAGACTACAACAATTTAAAAATCTGAAAATTATGAGAAAACTAATTGACTACAAGAAAAATAAGCGTACAAAAATTTCGAAGATTCGAGATGACAACAAAAATTTTAAAATTATAAACATGGATAAATTAGTGACAATGCGGAAAAATTTAATTGAAGAAAACATTTTGATGAAGAAAGATTGGTAACAAGAACATCATAGGATGGACCAAAAGGAAGATTTGCTGTAGATGAAGTAAAAATAAAATAATTTTTGATAATAAAAATAATTGACGATTGATTACAATAATAGAAGTTTATTGATGATAAATAAATGGGATAATGAATAAATGCTGAAATTGCAAGAGACAATTTGAGCAAAATAGTTAAAAGTTGCGTGAAATAGTTTGAAAAAGAGGGCACATTGACTAGAAATATTAAAAAGGGGGGAAAAGATTTAAAATTTAAAAATTAATATTAAAATGATCAATTAGAGAGAAAATAAACAATCAGGAATTAACAAAATAATATTCAAATACAGAGGATGTGAATTAAAATCCATCGCATTGAAAGAAAGAAGCCAATTAAATATTCATCACAGTAGGAAACAATTGATCCAAACTTATAATTAATTAAATAGTTGAAATTAACAAAACGCTTAGAAAATGGTCAAAACTTAAAAATTTCAGAAAGAGTCAAACAATTAAAAAAATGTTATGTCAATTTAAAAATTTAGATAATTTAATTAGTTACGATTTTAGTTTTACAAACAATTTAATTTAAAGGGGAAATTTAATGACAAAAAAAATTTTAAGTTTATTTTACAATCAAGTTAATTCATAATTTAAAAATTTCAATTTCAAAAGACATAAAGTTTGCAACATTTTAAATAAGTCATTGAAGGATATCACAAGAGTGAAAAGCCATTCGCACAAACAAAAAGACAAGTAAAACTTGAAATGGAGGAGATTAACGCATACAATCTTGAAAAATACATTTAGACAAATGGAATCAAAATCAATCAGTCACAAATATCAAAAATCAGAGAGGTACTTAAAAAAAAAAAGGAAAATTTTATAACATTTGAACACAAAATTTTTGAAATTGAATCTTCAATCTAAAATTAAATTTATCTTTTGATGCAATTTGAAATGGATTATGCTGTGTGTTAAAATGAATAAGAAAGGCTCCCGATGCTAAAATGAATCATATATTCGAAATAAGCACAAAATTCTAAGTCGAAAGACACTTTAAAAATTTACTCTACGAGAAATTTTTATTTTTCAAAATTTCAATTTTCTAAATTTATTTGAGTCTCTCAGGATGAATGAAACATGACAAAGATTGCTAAATCTAAATAAACTGATGATTGTCACATCAGAAATGAAACAAAAAACTTAATTAGCTCAAAATTTGTAAAAATGTATTAATTATGATAACCTAGAAAAATTTAAGAATTTGTAAACCAATTTACTCTACAAATAACATTCTCTGTAAAAATGTAAGCATATCAAAAATTATGTAATTGTTACATGCATTTAATGTGTATATTTTCAACGGATAAATCAACAATTTAGTTAATAAGGGTCATATTTGTGTAACGCCCCTGTAAACAACCAAGAAAGACGAAAATGAATCAATCAACAATCCATAAAATTGATAAAAATGGAATGTACCAATCAAACTGCTCGGGAAGATGTTCCAAACGAAATCGAGGTTGATACAGAAGAAAAATCTACAATAAAAATAATTTATTAGAAAGAAATAAATTCGAAAATACATGGATTTGACTCACAAAATTCAAACAAGAATACCAATTGTATCGATTTTCGATCAAAAATCAGTTCACCTCTAGTAACTCCGCTGTGTGCACGCATTTTTCGATGCTCTCCGAGAAATATTATTTACCAGAATTTGGAGGTTAATCAAATTCATTTGACTTCGGAGAGGTTAGAAAGTTCGTTTATTCAACGTCGATTCTAAAAATAGATGTCAAGGACATAAACAAATGCAATGGAGATGTTGTAATTTACAAAAATTTATTCATATAAAAATTTTCTGGATAACAAGAAAATCATTGCAAATTAATGGAACAACTTACCTCAATATTTTTGGAGATTTTCAATAGGAAGGATGCAAATACGAGCACAAAATTCAGCACTAGTCAAAGTAAAGTACCGTTTCAAATGACATCCAACAAAGTCATGACAGGTGGAGTGAAGTTCGATCGTTGCAAGTAAAGATTAAAGCAGGGCGCACACAGCGAATAAATGATATCCTTTTTAAACAAATAAAAACTGCGATATATTCAGGAGCCAGGTACAGTGAATTTATGATTTCTATAATTTGTTAAAATTTTGCCTTCAGCGTGTTAATAATAGGATTTGGGGAAAAGACTTCTAACAGAGTGTATTCTTTGATACCCTAAGTGATAAGTTAAAAATAATCAAAAGTTTTATAATTTTCGTCAAAAATATTTTAAGCTTTAAAAATAAGCAACAAATTTAAATTTATAAACATTTAAGCCCGCTAATGTAAAGCGAAAGTCTTGATTGGCTTAAAAATCAAGCAACTTGGGACGAAGAGAGGAAACCTCTTTGTTTCGAACAATTATTTGTATTAATTTTCTTTTTTTTTACTATAATAAAAATTGTATGGGAGTTGATGAAAGTTTTTTATTTCTTTTTTATTCAAAAAAAAAGGAAAGCAAAAATTAAATATCCTGAGAGAGCCAATGAGCATAGTAAGATCGCCTCTAAAAATTAATTTCGAACCACAAGGGACCCACTCCCTGAACGACTCAACCCGCGAGCTTAGTAAGAAGGGGCAATAATGTGTGTACCTTCCTGTGCCTAACATTTTATTAGGAGGAGGACATAGCAATATGTTTATCTGCATTGCTGTAAGGGTTAGTTAAAAGCTTTTTGTTTGCTTCTCAGATTAACTGTGAGATATTTTATTTTTCCTTTTGTCTCTTTATCTCCTTCTTTGTTCAAATCTGAAATTTTTATAACAATAAGCAATTTATTGTCTAGATTTATTTAAATTGCAGCAAAGTTACATCGAGTACTCGTGTTTTCACCGATCACGATAGCGTTTTTCAAAATTTAATGAACAAAAGCTGCATGAATTATAAAAAGCCTCATCTTTGATTGAAAACACCACCGAGGGTTAATTAACCCTTGATTCGTGATTTTTAGGGATGAATAATTGATTTCATACTACCTATAGATGATGTAGGATAACATATTTAAATCTCTAGCATGCTAGGTTTAAAATATCAATGGTGATTTTCGATAAGGTATTTACTTAAATTAAACATTCTAAACCGTCACATTTGCACACAGTTTTAGAAATCCTCAACCGAGCTAGTAAAGGCTTTAATACACTTATATTTACACTTCGTTTAAACATCACACAAAGGTAAGCATATGTAAATTAGTTCGTCCTAACTGACCGTCCCTTATCCATTATAAGTTTCTCCATATAACTCGCAGGATTTTGAGGTATAAAACAGTTGATCTGCCCAACAAGATACACCATTTATGGAAATGAACGTCAATGATGTTTTGGTCTGCTGTACTTCATAGAATATTAGCGAAAATTGTATTTGTGACCAAAATGTAAAGCAGGAATGTACGTGCAGAATACATTTTGTT
The DNA here is from genome assembly GCA_932274525.1 of Podabrus alpinus. Classification (NCBI taxonomy): domain Eukaryota; kingdom Metazoa; phylum Arthropoda; class Insecta; order Coleoptera; family Cantharidae; genus Podabrus; species Podabrus alpinus. Next base: position 7,875,145 of record OW026451.1, read on the forward strand.
ATTCTTAGGTCCACAAATTTAATGTGACAAAAAAAATTATTGGTTTTAACTTATACGCGTGTGGAATTAAAAATTGAAGGGTTAACGAGTTGCGATGATGAAATTAAACTTAGGAAATTGGGAACTTGAACTTTCACTATTTGAAATTTATTATTAAATGAGTCTCAGTGTGCACTATAATAATGTGGCTTGTATCTCATAGAAAATTCAATTAAAATCTAGGTGGAGTCAAATTTAATACTTTATTAAAAAGTATATTAAACCTTGCGCAGAGGGTGTAATTAAATTACTTTATAAATGCACAATTTTATTAGAAATGTCATTTAAATAATGAATTCGACCTGGAAGAAAAAATATTTCGAGAGTTCTTTTCCATTAAAAATGTCTTTGTATTCATCAAGGAAAATTTATTTATTCTATTCTCTACAAGGAGGATTGATTTAAACTCTCAAGTTTTTTGCTATACAAAACAACTTTTACAAAAAAGATTTTGTTGTCGGTTTAAATCAATTGCTTGAAAAGTTTTTCTCACGTCAATATTCATCCAGGAATAAAAGTTATTACTGGAAATTTTATAAATTCAAATCGAAATAACTTGTTTCATTTTAAAGATATAAATCAAAACAAAGTGTGATTTTCATCCTCTCGAGATTTGCAACCGTTATGGATATGTTGCATCTGTAGAATGATTTACAAATCGAACATTTAAACTTTTACTGAACGATAAAAATAAAATTCCTTTAATTTTCAAAACTCTCATCTCTTAAATCAATTTTGGTTCGATTAAATTAGGAATTACCTCCATTTTTTGTTAACACCTTCGTAATGAGCCAAATAGAAAATAGAGCTCTTGCTGGACGCTAAAGTTACTAGGCGACGGCGACGGCTTGGTTAATTAACCCCTTCTTTAGAGTAAGACGTTCAGATTAGAACGGCTGTGCTAGAACGGCAAAGTTAAATTCGTCTCGCTTTAATTTTTATGGTGTAAGGTTGATTACTCGAAACACTCCACTCTTACAAGTAATTTTTACTTGCCCGGTTATGACTAATTAACTTTATTTGGAACATATTTTCATTTATGAATTAGGGTTTAAAATTTTGAATAAGCTTCCATACAAACTAATTTAAGCTATATCTGGTGTAAAATAAGTGGGCAATAAAAGTGAGTTTAACAGAAGTTGAAAGAAATTAACTCTTAATTAACCTTATTGGGGTAGGACCGTACTATAAATCGGTTCATTCTGAATTTTCTGATTCTTTCTAATTTCTGATTAAACTTTATACCTGTTATGGAAAATTATTTAAAGTATAGTTTTATAGTTAATATGGTTAAATTATATAATATGCTTTATTTAATCATTATCCATAACATCCCCATGAATCTTAATTTCGGCATTTTTCACAACAATATATTATCTAGGTTTACGGATAATAACAACTCCAATTTGATAGTGTTCACTGATTTCTTTTGGAACCTTCGGTTTCAATACATCACTCGGCCTTAGGTCCCGTTAAATGGTCAATCAAAAACAGTAACATGAACTTACCAACAAAACTAAACTATTAAAATTAGGATAATTGTGAATTCGTGAATTCTGATTCATATGAAAATTTTATTAAATCTACATATTATTTCACATTAAGGACCTTTCTGAGACCCTCGATACCTCTCTTACTTAGGTTATCTATGATGTTTAATAAAATCTAAACATTTTTACTTCCCTATAAGGAAGTATTGTAATCATGAAAAAATTCGATGTCGATATTTTAACGGAAATATCCGTTTTGAGCATTTCTGAATCCGTTTTGACTACTTTCGCAATGATGTCTGTATGTATGTATGTATGTATGTATGTCTGTATGTATGGATGTATGTAACGCAAAATGTCTGTAAGTTCTGTATCTCTGGAACGAATTGTTATATAGTAACAAAATTTCATATTTAACACTTTAATCGGTATACAAAGGCACCATTTGATTTTGGAGGAAATCCTTAAACCGGAAGTAGCACTTCACTTGAAGGACGAAATGGTTTTTCTTAAATATCTCAGGAACGAATTGTTATCTAGTAACCAAATTTCATATTTAACACTTTAATCAGTATACCAAAGCACCATGTGATTTTGGAGGAAATCCCTAAACCGGAAGTAGCACTTTACTTGAAGGACGAAATGGTTTTTCTTAAATATCTCAGGAACGAATTGTTATCTAGTAACCAAATTTCATATTTAACACTTTAATCAGTATACCAAAGCACCATGTGATTTTGGAGGAAATCCCTAAACCGGAAGTAGCACTTTACTTGAAGGACGAAATGGTTTTTTTTCAATATCTCAGGAACAAATTGTTATATAGTAACCAAATTTCATATTTAACACTTTAATCGGTATACGAAATCACCATTTGATTTTGGAGCAAATCCCTAAACCGGAAGTAGCACTTTACTTGAAGGACGAAATGGTTTTTCTTCAATATCTCAGGAACAAATTGTTATATAGTAACCAAATTTCATATTTAACACTTTAATCAATATACGAAAGAACCATTTGATTTTGGAGGAAATCCTTAAACCGGAAATGGCACTTTACTTGAAGGACGAAATAGTTTTTCTTCAATATCTCAGGAACGAATTGTTATATAGTAACCAAATTTCATATTTAACACTTTAATCGGTATACGAAAGCACCATTTGATTTTGGAGCAAATCCCTAAACCGGAAGTAGCACTTTACTTGAAGGACGAAATGGTTTTTTATTTATTTAATTTTATTTTATTAATTTAATTAAATAATAAAATAAAATTTAAATAATATTTCTGCGAATCTTTAGTTGAACGATGAAGGAATGATTCCTTATAGGGAAGTCATGTGCTGGCCACATCAGATTTTTTGAATAATCCAAAGATGTGTTTCGCCATTTGTGTGAAAAATGCACATAAAATATGTTCTGTAACTTTATGATTGTCCGCTATACCATGCCGCGATTTCAAACAGGAAAGAAAAATTATTCCAAGCATAGCAATATATTATTATATTTAGATCACAACATAAGATAAGAACCAAAAACCATGTACATAGGTACTTTGTTAACAATTATTCAATGCACTCACAGCAAACTGGGACTGCACAGTCCCGCAATCTTCTCATTTAAAATATTTGGTAAGATTTTATTACCTTATTTTAATTTTGGAATGTTTTTAATTGCTATTAGATTTAGGTTTCCAATTTTTCAATACGGTTTTCATGATAATTAATTTCACACGTATCCACATGTCTATCTATCCGTAGGTACTTACAGAAAAACGAAGATTTTACTTATCAATGGATGCGGTACGCGACATAAGTGGGCTAAATACTGCACTTTAACTCCACCGAGCACACGTTAACATTTTCCCTTGGGAACCAAGATGGCTCCCAGTTTCGGAACAATCTAAACTGTGGTCAAGATATATGTAGTACATGTGAGGTATCGTTTTTAGTTAATTTTGACTTCTTGAAAATGAATATAATCTGGTCTATTTTCACTGCTTTTCAAAATAAGTTCAAAGAAAACACTATAAAACTGAAATAATTTTGTGATGTTTAGCAACGCTTTCGTTGAAACTAACAATGACCTTTGTCATTACATTTGTCATCGCGGAGGGAGGTGTTAGTACTTTGATTTCGTCAAATCAAGTAAGGTTGAGACTGTATTCGACATTTGTAAATAAACGATTAGGAGAAAACTGGTTAAAATTAGTTTTTGGTGTTGGAAAAAGTTAACTCTCGTACTTTCGCCAAAAAAAATCAACATGAAATGAGTCGTCTATTTTCAAAACCCACTATAAATTATATTTCAAACCCATTATGTGACATTTTTAATCATTTCCTACACCTATTCCGAGCCTGACATTCTTTTTTTAGCTAGTTTTTCCGTTTTATTATAGTATAATCTAAGAAACTACGATACCAAAAATCAAATACGATAATTAAAAACTATATAGATTTGGCAGTTTTTTCCATTTTCTGTAAAGTTGTTCTATCCGGTTATAGTGGGTTTTGAAAATAGACGACTCAAATGCACTAGTAAGATTTCTAAATGAAAATGTCAATTGATTTTCCACTCTCTTGGTTGTTTGAAACACAAAAATTTAGTGGGGTATCAACCCACTAAACGTGGAAACGATATACCACGCGGTCGTAGAACCTACCATAACCTACGGAGCATATATTTGGTGTGATGTGCTAAAGTACTCGTATAACTACGCGCGGCGCTGGCTCCGCTCATTCCAAAGGACATTCGCCATTAGGGCCACTCGCACATTCCGTACGGTCTCGGCGATATCTGCGTTAGCCTTAGCTGGATTTACTCCTATAGAGCTAAGGATCAGAGAGGTGGCGGAGGTAGAGAGGGTAAAGGTGGATGGTACCTTTAATCGCCTTCCGGAAGACGTCGTCCTACAACTTCGTACGCCGCCTGTAGGGATGTTGCATCCCCGCTATAGGCAAACGATAGTTTTCGACAGGGTAGGCGACTCTAAGGAAGTCGATCGAATTTGTGACGGGGTGGATGTGGCTATTTTTACTGATGGCAGCAAGCTGGAAGGCGCGGAGGTCGGCGCTGCAATCGTTATATACCACGAGTCTCGGCTTGAAACACACAAGTATCGCTTACACGATACTTGTAGTGTTTATCAGGCCGAGCTATATGCGATTGACGCTGCCCTGAATTGGATCTCCCCCAGGAGAGTGCACTCAGCGTGTATCCTCTCCGACAGCCTATCTTCGCTTGTTTCCATCAGCGACAGAAGCTGTACTTCACCCCTGGCCACTTCCATCCATCGTTCTCTTCTCCGTCTGAGGAACGAGTTGACCATCAAGTTCGTGTGGGTAAAGGCTCATTGTGGTATAGGAGGGAACGAGGTTGCAGATTTATGTGCCAAAGATGCGGCCGTGTCGCACAGTCACCTGGCATACACCCAGTTCCCTCTGAGTTACGCAAGAAGGGTGATTCGCCTTGAATTGACAAGTACTTGGAATTCTGAGTACATTAATGCCGTTCAAGGTTCAACCACCCAGCAGTACTTGCCTACACTGCAAGATGTTCGACTGTTCCGAGGTGCCTTCGACACCTCTTTTGAATTGACGCAGATATTGACGGGACATTCGTATTCGCGCGAGTATCTATTTAGATTTAAGATCTGCCCTACTGATGTGTGTCCTTGCGATTCAAGGAGTAGACAAACTCTACAACATTTGTTGTCCGATTGCCCACGCTATGTATCTTCCCGTTTTAACCACCTTACTCTCTGTAATTTCTACTCAGTATCCCCACTCGACCTCCTTCAAATTCTTAAACATCCTTCCTTAGTTATTTCTTTCACCACCTTCATAAAACATATAATTTCAACTCTTAAAGATTTTAATGCTCCACCCTGAGCTTGAGCTCATCCCAACTTGGAATATTGAAGGGCCATTGTATGCTCAAACCCGGTTTTGTTTCTCTAATCTTTCATTCTCTCGTTCTGGCTATGGCTCACACCTTGACTCATAACGACTACAGATTAAAACACCAACACTAAACACATACAGGGCAGGGACAGTCAATCTCTTGCCTTAATATGTGTTTGTGTAATTTGTTCTCATTACCATGTTTTATCAATTTAAGTTTTAATAGTTCTACCAAATAAGTGTTTCCATTTTTCCCTAGTTATAAGTTTGCGTTTATATTACATTAATTACATAATGTCAATTAATTAGTTTTAAGTTTATGTCTGTATCCAATAGCAGTATAATTATACTCCCCCGCTGGGTGGTTTAACCCAACGGGTTAACAAGAAGAATGACAAAATTAGAATAGTTCCTAATATGAAATACTTGATTGTTTCTAATATGGAATAGGAAATCAGTATAGGTATGGTAGATGTTTTGTAGTGAAAACTTTTCTGATAACCGCAAGAGAAAAATTTGAGTGAAATACATTTAATTACAAATAAATCATTGAGAAGTTGATTATGCAATATTTGCAAATAAATCTAAGAGCTTTACAAAGAAAGAAATCAAAGGCCTTAAAGTAATATATTTATTTATCCTACACAGATTTCAGTTAACTAATTTACTTTTATTTTGTTTACAACCAATTGTCGAAATTTGTAGTATATTCTGTATTATGTACACCGTTCTACAAACGGTAAAAACCCTCTTTTTGATAATTTTACGAAATACTCTTTAATTTGGCTAGCCTTACTGTCAAAATACTTATTAATATTGTATTCGCAATATTCTTTCGAAGGACATCATCATATTATTTTACAAATTTTCTCAAATGTCTAACTTTTATTGAACAAAATGAAAATGGTATTCTTAATTTAGTCACTTTACTATGCACTAATAACATGGTTGTAAAAAAATATGTAAAAAGAATTCTTACTTATAATTACTCTTATTTATAACCCAAATACATAGTTGAGTTTCTATTATTTTCTGTGTATTTTTATAAAATATTGCGACCATTTTAGGTTCTAACAAAATATAAACCATATATTCGCATTTAGAAGGTCACAGTTAACTAGAAACGATAGCCCATAATATGTATATTTTAGTTTTAGATTTAGATTTTTAGGTTTAGATTTTTCCAAAAATAGCCGTCATCTTGGTTGCTAAGAGAAAATGTTGACGGATCCTATTCGAAAATGAATTTCTTTTGGATAAGGAGCAATCTTACCAAATGGCATTCTGTGGGGTTAAAATGCCGAAAAAACAACCGCACCGACTATAATAATATGGAACCACCCTACATGCTGAGTCTTAACGGGCACAAAATAATATATTTTAAGTCTAAACAGTATAACGTGATAAAAATGGCAAATACTTAAAATTTATAAACTCTCCAGTTTAATTATAAAAAAAGCAATAATTTGAACTATCGCATGCTGAAATTTGCGTGTCGTGGTTTATTAAGAACATATAGTAATTTCTATTATATTTTTAGTTGTGGTATTAATCAAAATAAATAACCAATTTATCAAACACTGGAAAACATGAAACCCAATCACGTTAAATGGTAAAATATACTAAATGTTGTGTTAGAAGTGTTCTAAATTATTTGTTCTTATTCAAAAGAAAAGTCAACTAATGACAGTTTAAAAATTATAATAATGAAAATTTAATATATTATGATAGGTATTATGTTTCCTAGTTTCAGGAATCTATTGTGGAATTTTTTCTTGTTCCCATCCTAACTTATAGTTAACCTAACCTAATTTAAGTTTTTCCCAAGTTTTTAGGTAGAGTCAGTCCGTTCTCACAGCTAGATAAATAATAAATACATTATAAGTAGTAGGTACTACTAATTTTATTCGTTTTGATTTATAACGAAAAACTATTTAACCAAATCTATTCAAGTCTACTTTGAAAAATAGTTAAAAATCCATTAAAGCTAATGCACTGGATTTTATTCTATGCAAGCTAAACGTATTCAAAAGAACTTACTTGCAAATGAAAGACCCGCTTTAAAAATGCTCTGTACCTACCCGTCATTAGAAATTGGAGGAGTAACCGGTTGAAATAAAATATTAACCGACTGTTAGACGTGCGGTTACACCACCAAGTTCCTAACATTATGTCTCACCACTGGAACGACGAAATCTGTGAAATTCGTCCAAGTTTGAGATTCTAAATTAATATTTCAACTCGGTATTCCACGCATTTACATAAAACAAAACAGTTTTTTCAAACTTTTTGTAAAGATGTGTGAAAAATCGGTAATTTGCAGCAATTTCTCGCTACATAACATTTTAATTACATTAGTGTAAATGTGCCAAATATGTTCCAAGCAGTTCCGCTTTGCATTTTCTAGATACGCTTTTCTTAGTTTCCCAAAAAAACTAATGTTTTGTAGCAACGGTTAAAAAGCATTAACGGAGAAAATATTCTCTTAAGAAAATGTAAACAAGAAAGCGTTTAACATTTGAGAAACGTTTCAACTTGTAATTAAAAAAGAATAATTTTAGCGTCTTTTAAATTGTTTTTCTTAATTAGTTGGGCGTCTATACATATTTTTGAAAATTGCTTTTCAGAATTTATTTTTCGGTACGTGTTCGAGATTTTATATTTTTATAACTTCTTTAACTTTGCCAACATATAGTAACCATCCATTTTGTCATTAGCCATTAGGATTTGGTCATCAATTTTTTTATCTAAATATAACAAAGTGTTTGTTCTCTCGCTTGGGTAAGCTGAACATCAATTTTAGAAAATGTCAAATACATAATAGATAATATCTAAAAATACACTCAAATTGATCACAGAACTAATTTAGTTTAGTGCAATTAGCACTAAAAAGGGAATTTGATCGCTATTTTAGTTTGTTTATTATTATCCCACAATTTTGTCAAAACGATTCTCAAAGGATTCGTAAACTAAATTGAAAATTATAGTAATACCTAGCGAAAGTAGAGTCGTTGATGTAAAACTAATCCGACTTACAGCTTTTACTTACTGACATCGTTACCAACCTACAGAGTTAACGAAACCTGCGTTCCCTGTAATTTAGAAAACCACACACCTCTGCCGTTACATTTCCACAACTATTTTAAATGTGTAATTAAACTTAAGTTGATTTCAAGTTTCATTAATTACCGAAATTTCAAGTGAACATAGAAGCAGAATTGAATCATTCGTATCGGGATATATTAAAAAATAAAATTGTATGCTGGTACTCCGTAACTCAATTTTGTAAATGGCGAAAATAATAATTTGATTAAAATCAGTGTCGATTTCCTTGTAGCTTTAGTGACAATTTCGTCTATTTTAAAAATTTAATTAAAAAATTATATTTCAAATAAAATTTTAATTTACCAAAAGAAATTATTTTGGCTTTTATTTACTTTAATTATGCGTGAGCGATGATCAACTCGCCAATTTATTTTGTATGTAATTATTTTATTTAAATTTTGTTATCCAATAGGAACAAGCAGCTCTGTAATAAACAGAATATGAGTTTAATGTTGATAACAAATTGAAATTTGTTTGTATGTCAGTCCAAAATTTTAGACCGTACTGAATAATAATTAATATAATGATAATTCTGATCTCTCCCATTTTCAGATATAAAAATTTGTGTTTTCACTAATTGGAGAAAATAACCAAACCTAAAATTCTTTTTAAATAAGAAAATTTTGATTTCTAAATTCTTGCCTGTACGCGATGAAGATTTAATCGAAACTGAACTGCTCGCACAGTTTATTTACTATACAAATTTGTCTTTCAGCATTTTTCGAGTTTACAAACTACAATCGTCAACTTGAAATGTGTTCAAAAACTGTTTTTCAAGTTACGAATACTTTCAATTAAAAAAGACTTGAGAAATACTTCTGGACGTTCACAATGTGGTGAAATACTGCTATACATAGTACTCAGTATTATTCAGCAGAATAAAAACTTCTTACTTATTTAATGGGCAACTTTTACAACTGCGATCATTGTGTAAGGCGATTTATATGGGTCGTTCAGTTTAATGAGATAATTAGCATTACCTAACTATTTTACTTGCAAAAGTTGCATAAATTCGTGTATCTCGGAGTGGCTGGAACTCATCAGTGCAGAACGGTATTGATCGTTCAATAATATACAAGAAATTTAATATTTATGTGGATTTGAGGCTCGTAAAAATCTTAAAGTTTAAAAATGGGTACGTTTGCAAAATTTCAAATAAGTTTTATAGTAAAGAGTAACATATCTAAAACCTATAAAAATTCACGATTGGCGTTTATCAACAGAACATTTTAGCTTGTGCTTCACGAATATATTGATATTGATTTTTAACTTTATTTTATATGGTTAACATTAAAATTGAATGTTGCAGTTGTATTACCAATAAAATTGATATTGGAGACATAAATACATTTAACTATTAGAAAGGAAGTTAAGAAGTTTTAAAGTTTTAAAAGCATATCGATTGCTTTAAGTAGCTTTCAAGTAACTGCATAATGTACTTGAATGTATTGAGAATTCTTAAAAGTCGAAAGCAGCTTTAAGTGCTGGATATTTTTCCATTTAGCACGTTTGTTGTTTTTATGCATTTGGCTATTTACGCTTTACTGTTGGAAAAATATTTGAGTACACCTCGTATTATGAGGTGGATTATGACCCACCCCTTTATGAATTTTTCATTATTAGAACCAGAAAAGCAAAAGTGAACGATTTGTTATTACAGTAATCGTTCAAGGTAATAATTTATCTTTTATTTTATTTACAATATTTTAAATTGCGGAAAAAATCTTATTGTACCTTATATTTATACCTACACCATGAAGTTTTCTTTTAGAAATTTTATTAATGGTTCTATATTTTACAAGTATTTAAATGCGCATTCAAACTAAAATTTCTCATCCAAAATTCTAAACTACGTTCATATAGTATAACTTTCAAGACCGGTTATGTAATCAAGTTCCAAATTTCCAACTTTAGTAAATAAAGGCAACGTTATATTGTAGTCTCTTACGTATTAATTATTTTAGCGTCGTAAAATGCACTCCTAAGAGATGTAGCGTTAATTTGTACCTCTGTCTGCTTTAGTTGTATCATATTATGGCGTACTACACTAGTAAATATTTTATATTCTCCTTTGTGTGAGATATACCACTGTGCTTATAGTCGTGTATCAAGGTGGCTTAAAAAATTATAAAGGTGAATTCCACGATCCTGCAGGGTAACATAAAACTACCGCATTGCTAAATATATAACTAAAGCGACCCTCTACTATCTAATTTACCTTATCACCTGAGAGTAAAGCAAATTTGCCACGTTTACACCAAGTGTATGCTCTAATGTGTTCTTACATTGTAAATCACTAAAATTCTGGAATGTATTTATTTAATTAAAATAATAATGCGAGTAAATTTCTAAATTTACATAATTCTATTGAAGCATTTATTTAGTTAACCTCGTGAAAACCAGGCATGGGTAGTGCTACCTGCTCGTGGCAGTGGTTTGCATTGTACAACTCTATAAACCAGCAGTTTCTGTCAATATTTTTATTACTCTTTTAAAATAACTTAATTTCAATTTTGCGGGATTTACCCCATTTTCGCCTACATTAAATCTGCCGGAATGTGATTTGCTGATTTTCGGTAAAAATTTCTTGTTTAGAACAATAATTTGAGAATATGTGCGGCTTACTTTTACATGGTGTAGGTGGTAATGCTCTAGTTTTACTACATAAGCTAGTTTTGGGATGTTTCCAAATGCACTGGATAATAAATTAAACCCTTGGTCATAAACACTGTCAACAATTGTAGTGGTTGTTATGCTTGTTATGGTAGTAGTTTGGTATTTTGTTCAAATGTATTAAATTTAAATTTTACCAAACCAATAACCTTTTTAACTACTTGGGAGTTAACACGACCAGTACAGAGTTCAGAAACAACTAGCGTAACCAAGACCCATTGGTCAATATAGTTTTTATTTTTATTCGTGAATAAAAAGAACCAGTCGTCCGGATCAAGTCAAGATTCCTGTTGCGGCAGGTTAGAAGATTACGACTACATAGTATACATCATTCTTTGGTACTTTGGAAATGCGTTAAAGTATTAATTATTTACATCATGTACATAATATCAGAGATGCAGTTGATGATGAAGGATAATATTTTAATGTATTAATGTACCTGTAAAGTGGGTTCGTGTATGTACAACTAGACTAAGATAATACTGTGTATATTAGATATACACAAATATCTATCCATATAGTATTACAAGAACTTCTATTTAGAGCCCATCTTGTCTGATAAATCCAACATGTGACGTCTTTTCGTCAGTTGAAAAGATGTTAAATTTTGAAATCTGTAAAATAAGTTGAATTAATTGAAACTCTAAAACTAAACTAGTAAAGCTCCGCTGATTTATAAAAAATTATGATTATTTTAATCAAAATTTTATCCTTGAAACCAAAAAATATAGAACATCAATATTATGTAAAATAATTCAGATTCGCCAAAAAAACTACATGTTTAGTTAGAAGAGTTAACTTCTATTTTGTTTCACTTAACTTTTGAAAAAAACCCTTTCAAATTTTATTAATTTATTTTCTTTGAATATCAATTTCCACAATAAGATTTAAACTAGCTGAATTTCTGTTTAACTATATTAATGATTAAAATTACTGACTAACATAATAACATCTTAAAGACTACTTATTGAATAATAATTTAACGTTACATTATGAATACTCGTAGAATACTAACTGAAATCTAACTGACATAGGTTTTATGTGTTTGCAAATTGTTTATTTAGCGAATCTATATTTCCAGAATGTTCGAGAACATCCTATTTGTTAAACCAGCAATAAAATTAAATAATTGTAACATTTGCATTTCCTTATTACATCATACTACGGAAAATTACTCGGTTACATAATTCTTTATGGGAATATATAACTAGAAGTTCGTTTATTTTATGTTATTATGTAATTAATAATCAGAGAGCAAAAAACCTATAAAGAAGCACAGATTTCTTCAACTATAGTAATATTGTAATTGTTTCACAATGTGGTGAAAATTTACTCACGAAATAATTTTTATATGTACCTTCTATGTATTTCTAATTTCTCAAGTTTCGTCTATTGTTTCAAAATTGAAAAATATCTATCAATTAATTAACTAAATTAAACACTTCATGCTATTCAAAGCGCTATTATAACATGCATTACAAAATTCTAAACTTTATAAATATACCAAAAAAATTCTGTTTGTTTTATAAACAAACAAACAAATTTAATATATATTAAAGTTGTGTATCTATGATCAAGTAGATTGTTGTTAAGTTCTTTCAAAATCGCCCAGGTTTCAACCAAATCAAATAACTTTTCATAATCTACAAAGACCATCCACAATGTGATATTGTATTCGTGTACTTTATCTATCAAAGTTCTTACTTCTACATGTAAGGTGGTCTAGTGTTCCAAATTCTTTCCAAAATCCAGCGTCTTCCCGTGGCTGATAGCTTTCCAATTTGTTGGTTAATCGTTCTGTCATAACTTTTGTAAAACTTTTATAGAGCTCTGACAGAAGACTAATAGGTCTATAGTTAGTTAGTTTAGATTTATTTCCTTGCTTAAATAATAACATTATCGAGGCATTATTCCATTCTTCGGGTACTCTATTTTCCATTAAACATTTGTTATACATATACTATATAGTTATTCTAGTAGTTTCAATAGTGGCTCTCCTCCATATTTTATCATTTCTGTTACGACATTATTGATACTGGGGCATTCCGTGATCCTTCAATTTCCTGTTATACTTGGCAATTGTTCTGGTCCCATATTTTTAACTATTCTTTTATTCAATTTTCATTATTGAAATTAAGTTCCATTTTTGTATCGTATAACGATACATAGAAGTTTTCTGTTAGATCTATAATTTTTTCTTTTTGTGTAATTGTTTTATTGTTATTCTCTATAAGCTTATTTATAGTAGATTTTCCTTATGACATTTTAAGCTGCTTCATTCTTCCAGTACTTTTTCTATTTATTCTTATTCATTTCTGCCATTTCAATTATATTAATGGTTCCAACTTATTTCATTTGTTTTCGTTTAACGATTAACTCAATTTTATCTTATACAAGTCTCTGCAGTTTACCATCTTTTACTCCCGCTGCTTTTTCGATGCTTCATTGAAATTGAACTATTTTTAGCCTTGCCACAAATTTTCGTCTTCTAGGTTGAATTATCTTTTTCTGTATAGAATAAATCTGTAATCTCTTCAGAAAATTGTGCAGATAACCAATATCATAAATCCTTTCTCGCATGGGTGGTAAAACGAATAAAACTGCCCCTATATAGCCTGTTGCAAAAATTCATTCTTGAGCAATTTTACAGCACTATGCTGTGTGATAAGTCAAACTCTTCAGAAAAATATACAGATTACGAATATCAACATGCTTTTTCTCGCAAAAGTCGCAGAGGATAGATAACTACTCCCATAGGAACCCTATAGTAAGAAATACAACCTTTGCAATTTTGTGTTACGTTGTTATGCGATACATCAAACTTTGTTAGAAAAATGTGCAGATTTTGAATATCAATGAACCCTCTTTTACAGGGGAGACAGAGGGATGACCGCCCCCATAAAATCAATTTTGTAAAAATATAAATTTCTTTTCAATTTTGAGGTAGATTTTTGTGCGATACGTCAATCTCTTCAGAGATTGTGTAGATTAATAATATCAATAGGGCCTCTCTCACAGTTATGTTAGAGGAAGTATAACCACCTCCATTGAAACGTGATATACTTTGGGTAGCACATTTATATTTTTTTACACGAATACTTTACAAGGTTCAACACTTCGTCAGAGGCACAAGAGAAGGGGTTAACACACATATTGGGTTTCAATTCTTCATTGACTAATTACTACTCATAATTTTTAACTGGTGATAAATTTGAAAGGGTAATTGTGTCACAAGTTTGTTCCATGTATAGTAACACCTTTGTTTCAATGGTTTCTCAACTGCTAACGTGATGGGTGATCCGATAGACTATTGATGTTTTTCTCACTGATGTGCTGGTGAGTGATTGTTGTGGGGGTAGACATGTCGCCTTTGCATCCCCCATTAGAAATGAACCAGCTATATTTAAAATATTTATACTATTTTTATGAATAGTTTGACGTATTACACAATATAGTACCTACTACAAAATTCTGTTATAATGTAGTACTCATTTTCAGCAGTTATTAAGGGGGTATTTGAGCTGAAACCTTTGTAAGAAAAAGGCCTATATTGATATTCGTCATATGCATATTTTTTTGAAGAGTTTAATGTATCGCACAATATGTTCTACAAAATTTAAAAAAAATTTATTTCGTACTACATTATTGATATGGCATGGTTATTGTCTCTATCTGCATATTTTTCTGAAAAGTTTAACGTAACGCACAGCGTACCACAAAATTGCAAAGGATTTTATTTTTTACTACAAGGATCCTATAGGGGTCGTTATCTCCTCTCTGCCACTTTGCGAGGGAAGGCATGTAAATATTCGTAATCTACATATTTTTCTGAAAAATTTGACATAGAGCAAAACTAAGTACCATAAAATTGCACAAAAGCATATTTTTTCAGTAAGTTTCTATAATGCTCTCCGTTCTGCCACCCCTGATGAGAGAGAGAGTGCCCTTCGATACCTGCACAAGTTTTTGAAGATTTTGATGTATCGCACAATATGGTACCACAAAATTACACATGGGATACACATTCAAGACAGACTACTAATAATTATTATAAGCATTGGTAGTTTCAAATAAATAGTACTTAGAGTTTATCCGTTTAATTTATGTAATAATAATAATAGTCCTTGTCACTCATAGCTGTTAACATTATGTGATTGCCATAGTTGTGGGGCCTAAAGGCCGTATTTAAGGAGATTGCAAATATTAATGTAAACTATATTAATTTGTTTGTCTTCCGGCCTCACTCAGGGGCGCCTGAATTGCGACGACAATTTATTATAAATGATAGTATTAATTTTAGCCGTCGTCGTTATGCATGGGGTCCGCGACTATACAGGCAAGACGTAGTTATTTGGAATTTTTCTTATGTGAGAAGGATTGCAACCATAATATTATGTGTAGACTGTAATTGTTCATCTCTCCGCCTACAACAATGTAATCCTGTGATATCCCTAGGACATTACAGTCATTACGTCATGAAAAAGAGGTCTACATGGAAGTAACTCGGATTTTTTGTGCTTAAACCCTTTAGTTTGGCATCGGAAAGGAGCTTACAAATTTTTAACAGCAGACTCAAACGGGAACAGCAGTAAATTTGCTAAAGAAAGTCCCAAAAATCATTAAGTCATGAATTCGCCGTTTTCTATGCATTCTATGTCCAAAAAGTTAAACGTAATGCAATCCTGATCACAAACTAAAATATGATATATTGTTTTTCCGAGATTATAGTCTTCTAGAAACGCTAGGTATGATTCCTCCTGAAAATTTGACACCGATAATTTGACTTCTAAGAAATTTCACTTCCACCCTTATGTAACTTAATATTATATTAACCACTTAAACCAAACCTACACCTATCAACTTAAACCGACGAGTATACGAGGTTATTTCATCATTCAATATTGAATATTTTTACACGCATTTAATGCGAACCTAATTCTTATCGATCTGAACATATTAACCACCTAAACCTAACCTAACTTAAGGGTTCTAAAATAAAGTAAAATAAGTTATAATTTCTGAAATTAATTTTATTTTATTGTCGTGTAATAATTTCGACTTTCGTCTTCTTCAGCATCTCTGTCAAATATACTACAAAAAGCAACAACCATTGAATAAGTTAATTGTTTGTTGCCTCTTGTATAATAAAATTAATTGTTTGAGGATTATTTTTTACCTCTATAATTATTGTATTCAAGGCGTACCATTAATTAAAAATTGCATTTAAAGTAAGTTGTATCAACTATTAGACTATTAGAAGAACTATTAGAATTATTGGAAAATTTCACAATTTAAACCATTTGTATTATTTACTCAATTTTCTAACTTGAGTAAATTTTAAATAATTTTATAAGTTTTTAATTTTCCAGAAAACATATTAATAAAGCTAGATTACCAAAGTTAAATGAAAAAGTATGAAAAAATCGCATTCCATAGAATTCCACTGTACGTTATATCCAACTTCCACTTCAGGTGAATTGAAATGGAGCTATTTGCAAAAATGTAAGAAGTGGCAGAGGAGGTTCAAAAGCAATGATCAATTTTGCAAGCTTACAGCTAAGGACCTATTAGAGTTACAACGTTGTTTATATGGGAATTTACAGATAATCAAAGCGAGTTTGGAGACCAGATCAGTTTCATGTCAGATAAATTTTATTTGTTTTTTTGAACAAAAATCGAAAAACCCGAGATTCTTCACAGGGAAACTATAGGGGCTAAAACAATAATAATTTGTTTCAGCTTAATCTTGAAAGTATATCAGTTTAATTTTTATCAGACCTATTTAGGATATAGGATAAATACAAAACGGCCAATTAAAGACATTCTGATTTTTGCTTGAGATATTTAATCAATGCAATTAAATTTAATTTGAGAATTATTTGAAATTCAACAATTATTATTAAATTATGAAACTCTCTCATTGTTTTTGTTACTTAGCAACCTCGCAATGATATTAGTGATAACATTCATGAATCGTAAATGATATTTTGATTGGTTAATTTTGCACACATGATTAGAAATTAACAAATTTAATTGGATTATTATTTAAGCAATTGTAACATTCATAATAATATAAAGTTGTGTTAGGTAAACAACAGAATATTTATTTCTGTAATTCAGTTTATTGCATACACGCGACAAGTATTTAATTATAATGAAGAAGAAGTGGTTGTGAATTATTGATTAAGAGTGCACTTCTCTTTCATTAAACATACAATTTTTAAATTTTAGGATGTTATGTACTATTAAATTTCCCCATCAACCTGCTTTTAGGAAATAAAAATTGTATCATTTTTGATACAATATTTTTTTGATTTACAATGCGGCAAACTCGAGTTCAAACTTTTGAAACGTATAGTAGTTTACAATTTATTTCTTGATTTGCCCAATAAAAATTTTAGATCGCGTGTCTTTGTAAATATCTTTTTATGTCTAACTCATCGGCAGTAAATGAGTACGTAACTTTTCGGCTCTTTAGCCCAATCATAGAAATCATTTACTTTTTCGGCGTTCGAAGCTTATATTTACCTCTGCTTAGAAGCCATAAACATCTCAGCGTGTATTCTTCTTTATGCTATTATACAAGAATCGTAACTACGCTTTTCATTTCCGGTTAATCTTACGATGTTAACGTTATTGTTCCCATTTTAGATATTAGAAACCCACAGATTTTCTGAATTAATGTTCAGAAAAATAACGCGTCAGTTGAGAGCTTAAATTAACAAAAATAAAATCTCAGTCACTCAAATATATTAGAAATAATGCACGAAACAAATCATAAAATGTATATAAATAAAGAAAGCAATGTTAATAAAATATAAATTTTGAGATTATAGAGTTATGATGGAAACGTTGATAAAACTACATAAATATTTCAAGGCAGAAATGACGGTTGGTAGCATAATACGGCTATGCATCAATGCACTCTGCAAGCTTTATACTAAAATTGAACGACCATAAATAAAAGTACCTACCATACCCTTTTATTTTATACATTCACTACATTTGCAGTTCGCTGCTGTTCTATCTGAAATTGAGTTTTTCTGTGGCACAACAATGTGCAGTTAGAGTAGACAACTATAGAGCGTAAAGCGATTGGCAAGCATTTTATGTTCTTAGATTTGATATCTTGAATTTGAAATTTTCAAGTTATTGGTAGTAAATTTCCATTACGTTTACAGAAAATTTTATGTAACTGCGGATAAGATGCTTGTTTTAACCCTTTACTGCTATTTAAAAGCCTTTTAATATTTTCAGAACATCTCTTAATTATAATTTCCAGTTGTAAACAAGGATCTTGTAAGGAGCAGAAATTGCAAACCGTGTAAACTTCTGTTATCCTTTTGTTTACAGTTTAATTGTTTCAAAATTCAAATGTTAAA
Organism: Podabrus alpinus; assembly: GCA_932274525.1. Taxonomy (NCBI): domain Eukaryota; kingdom Metazoa; phylum Arthropoda; class Insecta; order Coleoptera; family Cantharidae; genus Podabrus; species Podabrus alpinus. Next base: position 7,893,733 of record OW026451.1, read on the forward strand.
TTACTTCTTGATAAATGTTATAGTTTCCCCAGTTATACAATTCGTTTCAAAGTAAAGTTAATTTTAGCGAATTTCTTCTTGTATTCAGGACTTTTGCGTTGTTTTTTTTCCAGATAGACCGTGCTAGCTAATCGTAATTCAAAAGCTCACTATCGCACAAATCTTGTCAAGTCTGCACGTACTCGAGGTGACGTACTTTAAGGGTCTCTCCATTTGCTTTGTCAGGACACATTAAACTGTCTTTTATAAATCAAGTAGGTCAGTTCATAGGGTGTGAAAATTGTTGAACAGAACGTGAGGGAAATGTACCGAGTACTATTTATTTAATAATATTATCTGATTGTGTACTTAGGCGTCGTTGTTCATCGCTAAAATCTCTTTGGCTTGTTTACTTATTCATTACACGCCTCTTTATTTTAGACTTAAAAATCTTACTACCCATCTTTCGGCACGTGGTTATAACTTGTTTTAATTAGGAAGTGATTAATAGAAGGCTAATTAATTTAGCGGGATATTAACGCACAAAAGAAAATGTAAAACAATAAATAGTACTACCTACCAGACGACAAGATTTAATGTTATGTATTAGCATGTTGATTTATTATGGTATAGGTAGCTCATAATAGCAACCAGTTCATTAGAGTGTCTCTTGATAATAAACTGTATCCGTAATGTTGCACACCCTCAAAATAAATTGCAATTACCTACTTTTATTAAACGGCGGGCTTAATCTACTTTATGTAAATTTTAAAAGTGAGGTATGTGGTTTTGAACCTATGATGGATATAGACATTCATTTTAGCATGAAATCTTTGCCATATCAGACCATCAGTCTATTAACATTTTCCGTTCGATTAGCTTCATCTTTATACCTTTATAATCAAGAATTTTGTTAATCTGATTACATAATAATGCACTCAAGTTAATTCTAATTTCGTATCCCTTTTGTTATTAGATTTTATGTACCTACGTACCATTTTCAATCCTTTCAAAATTCATAACTAGATTAAAAATAAATATTTCTACAGTTTCCGCGGAAATCATTAATTTGATCCCATAAATAATATTCTTTTTATATTTTATGCAATAATATAATATCTCTTAACAACTTCTATTTTTTGCGTTCCGGATGTTTTAGTTTAGTCGATAATAAAATAAATAAAGGATAATATTATTTAATTTATTACCTTGAGAAGGTAAAATTACCATATGAGCTGAATATAATGAAAGTGAAATTATGCCCTAGAATTTTTCCAACCAAAAAATAAGCAAGGATTCTTCTTGCGAAGACTTTCCACAAGTAGGTTGAGGTTCTGAAGTTTTTTGTACATAGTTTTATTCTGTAACAATTGTAACGAATTTTTACACTCGTTACGAATTATTATATCAACTTGTTCAACACCGTGTACATAACTTTCTCAAATCGTCGAGTTTCTTTAATCTCCGTGACCGCTCGGAAAAGCAGCCATCTTACCATTTTTGCATTTGATCGTGCTGTTGAGTCGAATTTTTGTTCCGACTAATATTATTAATTAGACGATTAATTAATTCTATTTGATCGTTTAACTTGGTGGATGGATGTTTTGCGCTACTGCGGATTATCATAAAACATCATTTTTACTTCCGTAAGTAACTTGTTGAATGATAATTTCCTTGAAGTAAATTCATTTCATTATTTTAGAACACATGTGTCAATAATCAAGGACACATTTTTCGCAAGGGCTGTTTTAAATAAAACTGTAGTTTTAACCAACGATTTATTCTTGTAGATGTCAACACAAGTCAAGTCATTTTATGAAATTTCGATAATAAATTACACACTGGGAAACGACAACTTCAAGAGTAACATTGAATTTTTGAGGTTCTCTTTAATCAACGAATTTTATGGTGTTCCCGACCTAATCAATTACACCTGCTTCCATATTATCAGTGCAGCCGAGTACAAGACGTATTTCAATTCATCTCTGGTGCTACAGAAGTCAAATTTGGAGTCCGCTTCCTTGTCACAAGCGAGTAATTTGTATTTGTTTAATTCTACCAGGGTACCTTTGGGTGAGTTACAATTTTTGTAAGACTTATAAATTTGATCTGTACATTTAACTACACCATATTATTATTATTATTACGTAATCAGCTCGCTGATTTTTATATGAATTGTAGTTGCATGATACTGCCACATCTGTTGTACAGAACTTTCAACGAATATAGTTTGTTTATCATTAATTTTTGCATTCTTTATTTTTATTGCATCATTTGAATTTACAACCCATGACTCTAGCTCCCGCTAAATACGAGTTGGTTTAAACGTACATCAGGGTTACTGCCGACAGCAAATTTTACTGTCATTTTTTTGGCAGATGTTATTTTGACACCTTGTAATACCAAAGACCTCATTAGTCTTCGGAACTTGCAAGGGTGGAAAAAGTTACACAATATCTACAACTGAGCGACATCAACCTAAGATAATAATGAATTATAATATATTATATCAGCCCCTATTGGTATGTATAAGGCCTTTGTTAGAACAGTGCCCCAAAGCTTCATTAGTTTCTATGTAGTAATAGATCCGAAACTGGATATACCTATTTTAATTTCATTTGCTTAATATAATTTTCCATTATTATAACATTTATTGAACGTATTTTGAGATTATTGTAAGTCCCAACAACACACAGGGGAGTTAATCCGCGCAAGACGTTTCGAAACTAGTTAAACATGAGCCCCTTATTACAAAAACTTTTTTTTTTAATTTTATTAATGAATTGGAGTGGTTTTCGGGGGGTGTAAATCAAAATAACTGAGTAAAATTTTGAAAGTTTGAATTGGTAAAGAATTACACTTACCAATTAACGAAAAAATTGCAAAACAAATTGCTATTCATGAATTGGAGTGGTTTTTGAAAGGATGGAAATCAAAATAAATGATAAAAAATGGTAAAACTTTGAATTAATAGAAAAACTGACGAACAAAAAACTAAAACAATTACTTTCGATAAATTGGGGTCGTTTTTAGGAGATGGAATTAATTCGAAATAATTAAGTAAAATTCTGAAAGGTATAAAACTGGTTCCAAACAACCTTCTGATCGCCGGAAAAATAATACAAAAACGATATTAATCAATTGGGGTGGTTTTCGGGCCATGTATGTCGAAATAACTGAGTAAAATTCTGTACCTACGATTTTTTAGAGAATTTGACCTTCTAATTAACCGAAGAGGGATAAAACGATTAGTATTAATAAAGTGGGGCTGATTTCAGGAAATCTAAACCGGAATAATTGAGTAAAATTCTGAAACGCATAAAACTGGTTCAAAGTAACTGCGACAAGAAAAATAAATTCAAAATTTTATTATTAAATTGACGATGTGTGTAAGTGGAAATAACCAAATAAAATTTTGAAACTTGGCATTCCTAGAGAATTTAACTTACATCTTAACAGAAAATTGGACAAAAATTATTATTGATAAATTTGGGTCGTTTTCAAGGGGTGGAAATCGAAATAATTATGTAAACTTTTGAAAGTTCTAAATAGTAGAGAATTTCACCTACAATTAAAATAAGAAATTAAAATTCTGAAACTTTGAATTGTTAGATAATTTCATTCATAGATTAACAGAAAAACTGGAAGAATATAACCATTCATACATAAATTGGGGTCGTTTCCAGGTGGTACAAATCAATTTAATACAGTATAATTCTGACAGTTCGAATTCGTAATAAATTTGACCTAGACATTGATATAAAAGAATTACCAATGATTAATTAGGGTTTTTTAAAGGGTAAAAATGAAAATTCGAGTTTCTAGAGAATTCGACCTAGAAATGAATGTAAAAATTGCCAAAACATATTGCCATTAATAAATTGGGGTGATTTTCAGGTGGTGCATATCGAAATAACTGAATAAAATTTTGCAACTTCGATTTCTTAGAGAATTTGATCTTTTAATTAACGGAATAAGAGTAAAATAATTATCATTAAGAAAGTAAGAATGATTTCAGGAAATCTAAACCGGAATAATTGAGTAAAATTTTGAAACGCATAAAATTGGTAGGTACAAAGTAAGCTCCGGATTACAAGAACGACGTGTACAAGTAAAAATAACCGAGTAAAATTCTGAAACTATTGAATTCATACAGAACTTACAAAATAACGAAAAAAAGGAAAAATAATTACTATTGATAAATTGGGGTCGTTTTCAGGGGATGGAAATCGAAATAATTAAGTAAAATTCAAAATAGAGAATTTGACTTACAAATTTAATTAAATAGTAAAAAGGAAAATTATAAAAAAAAGTTACCATTAATAAATCGGGATTGTTTTCAAGGAGTTTAAATCAAGGTAATTGAGTAAATTTCTGAAAGATGTAAAACTGATTCAAAATAATCTTTTGATTGCAGGAATAATAATAAAAAAATTCTTTAATAAATTGATATAAAAGAATAGGGAAGATGCATAAATTTTTTTTATAACGTAGTGGATCAAAAATAACTAAATATACTAATTAATGCTATTTAATTTATTTATTTTCGTTTTGATAATAATTTAAAAAATATTTAAAAATCCGTCAATTTGAATTGAAGGAAACGACCGCGCAATTTGCCAAGTGACCTGTGACGTCACAAGTTAAATTTTACATTCATTTATATTATTTTTCTGTGGTTTTGTGCTTTGAAAGTTGAAGTTTGTTAGTGTTAAAAGCTGTTATTTATCATAATTAAATCAATTAAAAACAAGAAAGTTAAAAAAGTACTCTACACGAGTAGAATAAACATGAAAGTGAGGTTATTGTTATTGTGCCGGTGACTTCGTTGCGTTTAAGGTCACATGATTTATTTTAAATTATCATTGAATTTTAAAATGGATTATTTATAACAAAATACAATAAATAGAAGTTATTTTTGCTGATTTGATATTTAATATATAGGATTAATCGGAAAATACTGTTTTAACTAAATTTTTTTATTCATGCATGTTCCCCATTACCAATGATTAATTAGGGTTTTTTAAAGGGTAAAAATGAAAATTCGAGTTTCTATAGAGAATTCGACCTAGAAATGAATGTAAAAATAGTAAAAACATATCGCCCATAATTGGGGCGATTTTCAGGGGGGTTAAGTTGAAATAACTGAGAAAAAATTCTGACACTTCTTCTTCGTACAGAATTTCACTTACGAATTAGCGGACAAAAATTACCGCTTATAAATTGCGGTGGTTTTCAGGAGAGAAATCGAAATACATTAATAAAATATTAAAACTCGGAATTTGTAGAAAATTTTACTTGTATTTAATTTAAGGAAAATGTGCATTGGTAAGTTAGAGTCGTCTTCTTGGGGAAAAGGTCAAATTTCTAGATAATCTTACCTACAAATTAACATAAAAATGGTAAAAAAAATTGCCAGTGATAAATTTGGAATTAATTTCAGGCAGTAGAAAACGAAATAATTGAGTAAAATTTTGGAACGTATAAAACTGGTTCAAAATAAACTCCTAATTACAGGATAAAACCTTAAAAAAATTTAATTCACAATTGGGGAAGTTTTCAGACGGTGTAGTAAGTCGAAATAACTGAGTGAAATTCTGAAACTTAGAATTCGTAGACAATTTAATTTATAAATTACTGGAAAATTGCATATTAATCACCATTGATAAATTGGGGTCGTTTTAAATTAGTGCAATTCTAAAATTTCGAATTCATGGAGAATTTAGCCACAAATTAACGTCAAAGTAATCAATAAATTATCATTGATGAATTAGATTCGTTTTTAGAGTGTATAATTTGATCTAGAAATTAATAACAATATTGGAAATCATTGAAAAGTTCTAATGTATGTTCTAATTTTAAGTAGAAAACTTTTGCTCCAAAATTTAAATTTTTACTGATTTTCGCCGAAATTTTTCCTTCAATATTTTCTTTCATTAAATCATTCTTTAGCGAATGTTCTAATAGCGATATGGGCAAAATTTCTCAAACCCAAAAGTTAGATCTTATAATCATAAATTACTCCTTGAGGTTTATATATAATACTTAGGCCCGTTTTTACAATAGTCGGTTAAGTCTCAGTTACTATACACTGGTGATAAATCTAACATGATGTCCAATGAGAAGACGTCAAACCTCAAATTAAACACCAGTGTAAAGTAACTGAGCCTAAACCGACTGTTGTAAAAGCGGGCCTTAGTAGATTAAAAATGTAAAAACTTTCAGTAAGCTAAAATTGTTATTATTTTATATACCCGTTAGGATTTTCTTCTTTTGTAATTTTTTAAACGTTAAATGAATATGTTTGCTGATCTGTAGTTTTTAATGTATACTGAAGAAGAAGAAAAATCGGACTCGGTATATAAAATAAAAATTTTAGCTTGATGAAAGTGTTTATATTTAAGCTATCATAAATTCTACTTCTCTAAGTTTTTACAGAGTGGAAAACTAATAACGATCGAAAATCAGTGGTAGTTTAGTAATGATGCAAAAGAGCTAAAGGTGGAGTGTTTAAAATATAGTAATATTTTTGAAAAAAAACCATTAGGTATTACCCAAGTAATACCAATGAAACAATTAATAATTTTTTGCAAATGTTCCCATTTATGAATTAATTTGAATCGGTCGTTGCAATTAGCAATTATTTTCAAATTTTTACTTGCATCAATATCTAGTTTAAAATGTTTAACTCAAGAAACCCACATATTTGACTATGCCCGTTTGATCGGCAAAGTATAAGGTTTGTCCTTACCAAATTACATTGTTATTTGCCCATTTCTCCAAAGCCGTAAAAATCGAGTTGCGTTACATTTGGCAAGCAATATCTTAAATGAACCTAATGTGCAACCAAGCTATTGGATTTAAACTACAAAAATTGATCAAGCTGTAGGTATGGATCTACAGTTTAATATGAAGTTTAACGTTATTCCGGAATAATGACTTCCTGTCTTAGTAATGGTTGAGAATAATCATACTAGATGATGCAGCTTGTTTTTTCACAACTAAAAATGAATACAGTTTTTGGTCATGCAGCACCTGTAATGCCGAATTCTTTACTGTAAAAAAGTTATGTCCTAAAACACTAATCAACAATAATTTTATCAATTATTAAATAAAGGTCACAAATATACTATCAAGAAAGTCGAAGTAGCTCGCATCTATATCCATATTTTTTTTGGTTTATTTGCGTTGACATTAACAAAACTATGAAAAAGTCACATAACAGCCGATTATGCCTTCGCAATGCTTTGTTATAATTGGATAGTTGAATCTTCCGAGTCCATGCTTTTACTAAGTTCACCCTTAACTGGCGGCCGAAGGGAAAATATTTATCTCCATGTTACTGATACTGTTTGATGACTTTTCTTACCTATTCCAGCGACTATAAGCTATTCTCCTAGGGGCCCTGCTGCGGATATAGATACGAACCGAAGAGTCGTTTATCATAGCTAGTAAATGTTGTCATATCAATTTGAATATGAGTTTCTCAATTGTAAGCCTTTTCCATTACGTGTCGCTAACGAAATCCTTTTTACTTTATTTTGATTGCGCTTGGAGAATTCTTATAATTTGAATGAGAACGTATTTTAATGATGCTATAAGTCACCGAACAGAGTGACGTAAATAAGTCATCTCTGTATAGGTAAACCCTGATTTTAGTTTGGCGCTTTCTAATGATCTCCCAACAGTTTTCAAAGTTTGACGTTATGTTCTAAGTGTGATTGTGGTATTTGCTAAGTAACACACCATTATGTTAAAATTATCAACCCAAAATTTTAATATAAAAATTTCAGTTAATTTGAAAATGTGATACTTTCCAATTATATTTTAATTAAATTGTTTGATGTTCTAAATAATTGCTAAATTGTATATTGGCATCACCCTGAAGAGAATAATTGCTTATTACGAGGGTTGCTGTTTAACTTTCTGGCCTAGGGAACACTAAGCGTTGCTAGGTGCAATTTGACATTTGCATTGTAAAGTTTGACATGTTGTAGCATAAACGTACTCAGAACGTTTTGACGTACGGCCATCATTTCTGTTGTTTATAGTGACTTGAAAAAATCAATTTGGCAAAAAAATGGAATTAACTCGTGAACATTTTCGTGCAATCATTTTTCACAACTTTCGACGCGGATTATCACGACAAGAGTGCATCGATGAACTTAAATCTTTGTATGGCGATGAAGCACCATCCTATAGCACTGTGAAAAACTGGTTTAATGAATTCAATCGTGGCCGACGCTCGCTCGAAGATGAAGATCGTGAAGGTCGTCCAAAAACAGTCGTTGTGCCAGAGAACATTGATGCCGTCCGTGAACTGATAAAGCAAGATCGTCATGTGACATACCGTGAGATAGAGGCATCCTTGGGCATTTCTTCCAACAGCATACATTCGATATTGCATGGGCACCTGGCCGTAAAAAAGGTTTGTTCTCGTTGGATCCCGCATAATTTGACAGTGGCTCAAAAAAAGTGTCGTGTGGATTGGTGCAAAGAAAATTTAAAAAAATACAATCGCGGTGTTTCAAAAGACGTTTATAAGATCGTCACAGGTGACGAATCATGGATCTATGCTTATGAGCCCGAAACAAAACAGCAATCGACCGTGTGGGTCTTCGAAGACGAGCCAAATCCAACGAAAGTTGTTCGTGCAAGAAACACTTCGAAGCAAATGGTAGCCCGTTTCTTTGGTAAAACTGGTCATGTGGCGACTGTTCCGCTTGAGCAACGTAGGACGGTCAATTCTGAGTGGTACACCACAATTTGTTTGCCTGAAGTCTTCGGAGAAATTCGAAAAACGAACAAGAGAAGACGGATCATTGTGCACCATGACAATGCGAGCTCTCACACATCAGCTCAAACCAGCGCCTTTTTGACCGCCCAAAACGTCGAATTGATGGGTCATCCGCCGTACAGCCCTGACTTGGCACCCAATGACTTCTTTTTATTCCCGAACATCAAGAGAAAAATGCGTGGTCAACGATTTTCGTCGCCAGAAGATGCTGTTGAAGCGTTCAAAAACCATGTTTTGGAGGTGTCTCAATCGGAGTGGAAAAAGTGCTTCGACAATTGGTTTGAGCGCATGCAAAAGTGTATAAATCTTGCTGGAGAATACTTTGAAAAACAATAAAATCATTTTTGATGATAAATATTCGCATTTTCATTATTAGGCCAGAAAGTTAAACAGCAACCCTCGTATTATGGCCAATAATAATTAATGTGCTGATTGTAACTAACGTTAAAAAATATTAATTAATGTTGTTTACCATTTACATCAATTTAAATTAATATTATTGATCAATCAATGATTATTTACTAATGTAGAAGTTTTGTTAGTTTATGAGTACTTAACCAATAATTTTTGAATATATGTATACGATTGCCAATTCCGTATAGTAATTTTTTTAATCGCAACTTTGTCCTGCAAATTCGCTTTTGAGGCGGCGCGGCGGCCAGCCTTTTCAGTTCGCCGCATTCGATACACTAATGTGGATGTAATTTATCAATTATTAACAAATGTGATTACAATTATTATAATCGTGGCCCAGATGTACGTAACTTGGCACGTTATAAACTAAAGCAGCTTGAAAAATATCAAGTTGACTTGTTAACTGTTCGGCTACATCATAAACTACGTTCTCTAAGCACACAATTTTAAAATGCCAAAGCGTTGTAAAAAAATGCGAGTATTCGACTACAAAATATGTTATGTTATTCTCTCCTTTAGTTAGGATTTTGAAACAGCTCTGTCACAAATTTTTACATTTAAATTAACTAGATACTAATCGTTGTTTGTTATTGTTTCAGGTGAGCCGAGTTAATTTTAACCGAATTTATGTAAGTATGCAAATTTTGCACAAATTATCGTAAAGTTGCTTCATGTTTTACGTTGTGAATTAAATTACCATTATTTTTTATAAAATTCTGATACTTTCACACTTTATTTTTGAAATAAAACGCATTTCTTTATCTTGATGTCGTTAAGCGCATTGAAATTACGGTAGTACCAGGTTGCGAAGCAAAATTTTATTAAATAAATTTCCATACCTTATAAATTTTACGGGGTGACTGACTTTTAATAAACACTTAATTACTTTTTTTTAATATTCGACTTATCTAAAAAATGTTGTATGTAAAATTTCCGAGATTTATTGCAATTAATTTATCTCTTACTTAAGGGAAATTTATATTATTCTTGTTATAATATTAGAATTTGTGGGGTGCGGTTCTACAAATTGTGGCTGTAGTTTTATCCCACCTTATTTTACTTTTGTGTTCAACCCACTTTAATACCGCGATAAAAATGAAAATTTTATTTTAAATTTTTTAGCTGATGATGTCTGTGCCTTCTGGCATACACAAATTTACCGTATTGCAGTATAACCATGGACATGCTATGTTTCTTTGTTATTTTACTGAAACCAAAATATACGGCAGTTGATGTAGTAACTGAGAAAACAAATTCGATGTTTAGACATCTTGTTGTGTGTAAGTTGGGAGTAGTAATAGAAAATTTAATGTATGCAACTTCACGTAGTTATGATAGTATGAATACGTATGTTGGAAATTCTATTTCATTTACTACATCCTACTTAATACTTAATTAATTTTGCAAGGTTTCTAATTATTTCAAGTTGTTCATAATCCATTATAGGTGTATGAGAAGAGAGTATAATAGGAGGATGTTATACACCTTATACAGATATTATCAGATACCTTTCCGCTAGTTCTGTATCTTTGCGCCGTTTTACTGATATGAAAGGAAGATTGTTTAAAATTAAAGTCATTATTCTACAACTACTAGCAGAGACACAAATTCCTATTTAATTTATTCAAATTTTAGTGCTTTAAAATTAGTATGAATAATTTTCGTACCATGAGGTAAAATATTTAAATTTTTCCAACAGATTGTTAATTTAATAATTCAGCAGAAAGAATACTGCAATGCACACCACTTGGTAATTGCATTCATGGCTTGGCAAAAAGCAAATTTAAAAACGCGTTTAATTTTTTCAAATTAGAAACAATAGCGCTTTTTGCCGCATATGAATTTTAAACTTATATCATTTTACGACAAATTTTATGTACTGGTGCTGAAAGAATACTCGTGGAGAATTTTTTTATTATAAAAATCCGGTACATGTTTATGATTATTGCGGTTACGTGTGGCTTCAATTTTATATAAATTTTCACCATCTTCGCCTATTTAATTGCCGCCAATGGGTTATTTTTATATTTTCGGGTTTCTCAATGAATTATACAAACAAGCGTATCTTCCTGAAGCCCTTCAGTGGACTAATTGCTCCGGTAGTGCCTCATTGAATTATCAATTCACGTGCAAATTAATGCTAATACTCATCAATCAAAACAGATATGTGATTACCTAGACCGCGCCATGCATATCATTTCAAATATTCATGTTTATGCAAACAGGTTAAGTTTTCTTAAACAAATGTTTATTTTTCGGTTCATTAGGTTCGTGCAGATTATATCAAATGCAAAAATATAAACTTCGCACTACTTTTGGCCTAATATGAAACTTCTTAAGGAAACCTATAAAAAGTAGATTTCCTTTTACATAATATTATCATCTCCAAAAGTTACATAAAGCATAAAATCTTACTTTTTCTGAAAATTAATATTAAATCAAATGTGAAGACTCACATGATAACATAACGCAATACAATTTAAATTATTTCTTAAACTTTCAGCAATAGATTATTGCCTTTTTCAACTTGCTCCTTTTCTCATTTAAATCCATAGTCCATGCAACGAAGAAAAAAATTGCTTCGAGCTTGCAAATAAATCGGGATGACCTAAAATTTGGCAGTTCTAATGAATCTCTCAAAATTTCCCTGAAATTTCCAATTTAGGATTTTAGTCCCCAACCTTGTTTTAATTTAATTTTTACGGAAAATTTTCATCGCCCCAAAATTGAAGAGCACAAAATTCTCTACAAATTTGATTATTTAAAATTTTCCTACGTTCGTTACACTACGATAATTCTTGAAATAAAAATCAAACGAAGAAATGCACACAATTTATTGTAAAAAGTTGAAAATGCAACCAAGTTTTTGCATAATTCTTATTCATCATCTGAAGTGAATTTCGAAATTGGACAAAGAATTTTAGGGGAGTTTGGAGAGTTCATTAAGACACTTAAATACACATGCCTACCAATTTTCAGCCCGGATCGATTTTTTACAAGCTATAAAATATTCATTGCCTGAACTATTTAGTCCAGTCATTACGTAGGTACATTTTTTGTGGAAATAACTCGGAAATACGATTTTGTTTGCATAAATTCTTTAGTACGACATTGCAAAAGAATCCCTTAGGAGTAAATTTTCCGAAGAAGGTCCCAAAAGTGTCAATGTCACGAAGTGGCCATTTTCTATACATCCAATGTTCAAAATAAGTACCTACTATTAGCAAAATTAAACTAATAAGTACAATTGTACTGAAATATTTCAACAATTTTGCTGAAATAACGTAGTTTTCAGATTTTGATAGACCTTTTTAGTTGTTCATTACTAAAGTGATCCGCAGATTAGTGAAATTAGCCTCTATTATCTGTAAATTTCCATATCTGTCAACCATATATACTACAGCTACCGTGAATGAAAAATTGAACGATTTTGAAATTTAATAAGTCACAGTTATTTTTATTTTCTTTCAATAATTTTATTTAATATGTTGTCCTTGATTCCTGTACACTTGAAGACAACGTTTTGGCCACGATTTTAGCGATCGTTGTATCATTTCCAGAGGAATGTTTTCTATCTCACGTTTTATTAGTTTTTTTAGCTGTTTAAGGGTTGTAACTTTTGACTTATTTAACTGAGATTTTAAATAGCCCCACAAAAAATAATCACAGGGTGAAAGGTCCGGTGATGATGGCGTCCATATATCCGGATGAATAAAAGATACGCCGTTCTGTTCAAGAAAATTTAAAGTCTTGGTGAAATATCCAATCACCAGCAGGATATAATCTTTTTGCGTCAGTCAAAAGTGGCTTCAAACAATTCTTAATGTAATATTCCGAGTTAATTTTAGCACCCACCAGGCTCAACAAATATTGGCGTTGTGGTTCCATAATTCGATATTCCCATGAACACCATAACTCCCTTCGGATGGGACTGTTTTGTGAATACGTCCAATTCTTTTGCCGATTGCTCACGTTTCAAGTACTGAACTTTTCGTTGGCCATCAGCATTTGTTAGATGGAACCATGCTTCATCGACAGTGATGTATTTTTGCAATTTATCACAATTTAGTAAGTGATACAATCCTAGTGAGCGCTGGTGCCGTTTAATAATTGTTTCTTCAGAAATATGATGTCTCCTTGGTTTCTTCATTAATTTCAGGTTTAATTTTTTATTTAGATTATACCGAATGATATATTCAGATGTTTTGAAATGATTAGCCATATGTTGTAGTGTCGGAGGATTCGTTTTTAATGCCATTTTCTTTAAATTCGATAATTGTCGATTTGTCAGAGTTGGCTTCTTTCCGCTGCCTTTCTTCCGGATTTTGCATTTAAGTTCTGGGATTCCATTTTTTTTGTAGTTAGAGAGTGTACCTTTCGAAACACAAAAATTTTGGTCTTTACACCTTTTTTGTATCATAGCAAAACTACATTGTTGTTTTAAAAGCTTAAAAATTATGATTTGTTGCTCTTTAGTTAACACCATGTTTGTAACTGACATTAGAGAAAAACAAAATTGACATCGATAAGTTACCGGTAGGTCTAATAAGTCGCTATCTGTGGGTTTTTCAAGTTAATCGTTTTTTAACCTTTTGTACTGCTTTTTACATTTCTGCAAACAGCTTCATTTTGGTGTACCGAAGTACAAATTGAATAGAACTGAAAATATAGAAAAGGAAATTCCCAGTTCAACAACATAAATCAGAAGGTTGTAACCCCAATAGTTTTGGAGATATGGATTTTTAAAAAATCCAAAACTTCTTTAAATTTTTGATGATAATTTTTAAATTTCATTTTTTGGAAATACTTTTTCTTCTGGAACGAAATTTATATAATTTGCATAATTTTCATTCAATAAATTTGTTTGTTCCTCCAGGATTATCTCCAAAACCACTAAGGCTAGAACTTGTACTTTTTTTAACGTGGAATAATGTACCAGTAACGAATAAATGGTAAAAAGCTGATGAAAAATTGGATAACCTGAAAAAAAAAACTTTAAAACCGGTTAAAAGTGATCAACTTTCAAAGCTCACAACTAAGGTTCTTTTAGGGTAAGGAAGTTGTTCGACGCATAGTTTTACAGAGAATTTAATCTTCTTTCATTTGTCTGTGAGCCACTATTGTAATAGATGGATAAGTAAAATGTCTACATCAAAATCTGAAAACTACTTTATTTTGAGCAGCATAAATTGTAAAAAAAATATGTATGTACCTTGTAATGCTTTACCTCTGAATCATAGTTTATGATTTACCTTGTAAAACCCTTCAAAATAAGTCAAAGTTGGCTTTCTTGAGCTTTGATAAATTATTTCTACTAACAAATCAAGATATCAAATCCCCACAAATGGGGGCCCTGATCAAATTTTGACTTTGAGTGCCCCTCCCCCAGAAATTGAGTAAAATTGAGTAAAAGTAAAATTCTCAAAATAATCTACTCGTATATCAAATTTTAGACTGGGCACGTTTTTTGTTTTTTTGGTACTTTAGGTAAAGTGTTTCGATTTAGGATCATAATCTTTCATTTCGATATAACTCCTGAACCTAAAGCTTGCCCACTCTAAAATTTAGTGTGCACAAGTAGTAAAAAGTATAGTAAAGATAATATATTTCTTGAAAATTTTAAATTACCTCGTTTTTGAGGTAGGGGCACCCAAAGCCAAAATTTGATCAAGGGCCCATTTTGAGACCTTAATTATTTACATACAGAAACTCACTGAAAAGTTGAGTTGAGATTAGGGGTCAATAAAAGACAAAATAAATGTCTAAATTAATTAACATTTTCATCAATAAGTTGATAGAACATTTAAAAAATTTAACACCAAATTTAAATGCAAATAAATTCTTTAACTACAGAAAAAATGAAAAACTCCCAAAAATTATAAAAATTATGAGTTATTATGGCGAGCGGGTGAATATAATATAAATAAATATTATTTCAGCTAAATTATTTATAAAAATAGTAAATTTACAAAAAGCGGTTTCTAAATACCACTTTCCTGTCAAAAAATTCATTTTTAATGCATTTGGTACAGTTTAATATTAATTTATAAACAAGTAACGAGGTTTTTATTTGAATACTTGATTTCCTAAACGGGTCCTCTCGTGTTCACCTCCGCTTAGCGCCGTAATAAGCTTTTCGTCTACCCTGCGAATTAAAAATCGAAATTTTTTAAAGTTAAAAAAATATTTTTACAATAATTGAATCTACACTTGTTCAAAATCGACATTAATTTCCTATTGCAATACTTTCAGTTTTTTTAAATTTTGTATTTAAACATGGTTTAGAACATTAATTTTAAACATTGCTATTTTAATCATAAAATGTTTTACACATCATTTATTCCCCAGTCCATTACTTGTAATGCACTAAATCCAAAAATTCTGGCTTCTTCACAATTGAAGGGCTCAGAAAAAAGTAGTACCTATACTAAGTGACATAGTTAAAAAATTTAGATGCATGAATTTTGTATAAGAAGTTCAAAACTCATTAAAATATTTTTTTGAACTGAAAAGTTTGTAATTACAGTCAGATGACAATTGGTGCTTGAAGTCTTCAATTTTAAAGAAAAAATTAATTTATATTTTTAAATCGGAAGTTGTGGGTTATGGCACCTATGAATCATTATTGAATCCCATATAAAATGGTATTTATTACCTTGACAGGCCTAAAGGTATTGAAAATTGCACTCTATACCGATCAGTCTAATAAATATATGAATCTTTTTAAGAAATTACAAAATTGAACATTTTTATGTCTATTCCATGTCAGGACCCCCTTCGTCCTGCGCCCTATACGGGGTGCACTTGTTGCACCTGTCTAGTTCCGGCACTGCCTCCGTCATTTCTATCTGCATTGCGATAATCTCGCGGCTTCTTCATTACGGTTGTTCATATCAGTAGGACCTTAAAACAGACAGCCTCTGTTTATATTTAATCTAATTTAAAAATCGAGTTATTAGTTCTTTGCTATACCCAAGCTGCTCAAAGTATCCCATAGTATATCACACCTAGTACATCTCAGAACCATTCAAACGATGCCTGTTCGTAACCACGACAGTCAAAGTTTCCAAAACATACTGAAAAATATGAAAAACTAGCGTCGTATCAACATTATCAGCTGCATTTTTCGTAGAATTTCAAGGTCGCAGTCACCTCAATGAAGGATCAAAGTCCCAGACATATAAACGTATTTCACCGAACCGAACTAGCCTCTGACCATCATCGGTTTCTCTCATTACTATACTATAGTTGGTTAGCACGAACTGAGTCCAGCACACACCCTCAACAAGAACCACTGCTGCAGAGCTTTTCAGTGGAGATTTCTAATTATATTGACTGTGATTTGAACAGAGAGCATTATCAAAGGCCTTTGTGTAGTCAACAAGCCACAGATACGTTGGTATATGGTACTCTAGATTTTTCCATTACTTGCGGTATGTTCAATGTTTACTTCGTAATTCCTCTTCTCTTAACGGAGCCGAATGTTGTTTTGTAGTTATTTTTATTAACTATGCTTTTTCCTTACTTAAAAAAATTTTATTGCATATAAATCTGACCTCTAATTTATTATAAACTGTTTGGTTTAAAGTCCATTCATATTGGTTACACCATTCCAAAGTCTTACACTGAAGTAAATTATTATAAAGAACATTACGGTCTAACGATCTGAAATGCTTTCACCAAGTGCAATACTGCAGCGTTTTGTGGTTGACCAACATATTAAGGCTTCATGTAGTAAAATTACTTTGAAGTTATTAAGCTCCAGGATGCGTTACAGACACCACATCAAATCACAAAACATGCTTAACTATCAACACCAGAATTTCGCTGCTAATAACATTTAAAAGCTTTTCCTTTAAATATTCGCTCTTAATTGTATCAATTAATTGTGTTTGCGAAGTGTAAAATTTGTGTTGATTGTAAATAACATAATTCAGATAATTCAATTGAAATGAAAGAAAATCTTCATAAATATTTCAAGTTTTCGGCGAACTAATTTAATCGAAGGGTTGTATTCAAACTTTTCATTATAAACTTTGGATGTTTAGCATTATGTAAATTTGTTGAACAGTTTAACGTAGCAGTTTACTGATTAATCGAAATCTGTCAACTGTAACTAAAATTTTCATTTCGTAAATTTTCCGATAAAATTTAAGTAATCTGTGTTAATGTTTCATAATTTGTTTTAATATTTCCAAACTTTTTGTGCGCCCTTAAAACATTCCTTTAAAATTGTTTAATTGAAGAAAAATATACTATCATTTTTAATTCAATTTCACTTTCATTAAAAAAATTAATACTGCCCAGCAGCTTATGTAAATTTTGTATAAAAATATAATTAGGACTAATTTTTAGTAGATTTTTAATATATATTATTAAACCCAAAATATTATTTTCTTTCCCATAAAAATGATTTGTAAAGTTTATAAATGGAAAACCTTTTTTTAGTTTCAAATTTTAGATTAATACCAAAATTATCATAATAGATAATGTCAATCCTTTAAAGTTATGCCTTTTATCTATAATATCGTATTTAGGATACAAATCCACAATTTTTACTAGATTCACATATTTTAAATTTTTCTAGGCCCTAGCCATCGGACTTCACTGGTAGTGAGTGCTTTTAAATTTCAAAAATATGTAAAAGTATTTTTTATATAAAACTTTGCTTTATTCGACTAGAAAATGAAATATCCATAAGTCCTTAAATAAAAAAAATGAAGACGATATTCAAAGTTGAAAAGGCAGTTTGTCGCAAATGACCCTCGACTTTTCACTATCAAGATTTTGTAGTAAATCTCTTTACGTATATTACATCAAACCATTTCCAAAATTCATTTTAGGTCTTGTTTCTCGCAGTCCTTTAATATAATTTTTTTGAAAGTAAAAATGAGTTTTGAGGAAATCAAAATTTTATATTATATGTTTAACATTATTACAATATTGATGTGTTTTCATCGAAGTTTCAAATACCTACAAGTGATTTTCTCACAAATAAAATTTCTCAACGTAATATTATAAACTGTAGTAGAGCTAAAAACGATTAAGGTGCCTTTAAAGCAGTTTGAAGAACTTTTAAAATGCACTTATATTCTGTAATACATGTGAAATGAAAATCAAACTGCCAATATGAAATAATAGCAATAAAAATAATTTTAAAACAGAAGCACTTCGTCAATTTTACGCCCGCTTAAAAAATTCAATACTTATAAAATTTTATATAAATTAAACTGTCACAAGGGATTATAGAGGTTTGACTTAAATAAAAATTAGTTTTATATTACCAAAAAATTTTGAATTAAAATTTTATATATTTAAATATAATGCTGAGCTTCGTTCCGGTATTTCAATATGTAATAAAGCTTTTTATATTTTTATATTAAATCAGGTTAAGTAATTTTATAACTGCGAGAAGGACGAGAACAAACAAAAACACGTTTTATATTGTAAAGTTCCAGTGTCAACTGTACCTTGTAATGAGAACATAAATAACAAAGCAATTGAATTGTTCTTGACAGATTTATGTAATTAGAATATCGCAATAAATTTTATTTGAAAGTATATTATTCGTTACTTTTACCGAAATTGTGAGGTGTGCTTTTACATGCAGCAAAAATAATTCACGAATTTCTACAATTTAAATGATTATGACCAGATTTGAGGCTATTATTACAATAGGAAATACGTCGTAGTTCAATAATAGGAATATTTTTACATAATATGAATTATTATCTTGAGGGTAATATAGTCATAATTTTTAAAAATGCACTAAAAATCCATAAATTTAAATTCCAAAAAATAAATACATGTGCAAAATAGACATTATTGATTTGCAATTTTTAATTTGAAATATTTATAATTGGAATATTTTGTTTTAAAATTACTTGCGGAAAATAAATTAAAATTTTGTGCTCCTATGTTCTTTCGCACATTTTTTCTCGACGCGAGTAGTCGCACTGTATCTGATAAATCGGATAATATAATATGTAAACCGCCCTTAATTTTATTGTTGTTCAAATTTCTTGCGTTTTTTTATTATGTTTATATATCTACTGTGTTTGTGGAAGTATACGCCTTTATTTAAGCTTTTGTGCTGAAGATGGCTGTAAAAATTGCCGCTAACTTTTTTATAACGAATTAATAAAATTATTAAATTCCGTACCCGCTCGATTAACAAGAAAAAAGTATAAAATCTTTTCTCTAGATAATTTAGTATAGGTACTTTATTTTCAATAACTTGATAGTTTCCTCTCAAGTACACCCAAACCCAATTAGTCTCGGATATTCGTAAAAATGCCATTCTACGCCTGTTTTTTCCACTGGTTTTCCTCAAGAGACAAAATTAAAAAGTTTGTAGTTGTAGTAGAAAATTGCTAGTGGTATTTGGGGAGGACACTGAAAATATCCGAGCGATAACCGCAAGAACTCGGAAGTAGTTATGGTTAGTTTTATCAGTCAGATCTGCCAGATACAATGCGACTACTGGAAAGTTAATAACATTTAAAACGTTAATATTTAGGTATTAAATTTTTAAGACTATTTACAATTCTGATTGCTACAATAATATTCCATTTGTTATCTATTAGTTCTTCTTTGCCAATATTTGCTAATCAGAAAGTCTTCTTTGAAGTTTGCACACATACCTCTGCAGTTCCTCTTTTGACCTCATTATTAATGCTGGATCGCGAATGAAAATTGATGCTAATTTTGCTGAAGAAGCTATTGAAAGGGAGAAGTTCAATAGCCCGAGGGTGACCGCCCTGCATGAAACCACTTTCTGTTTTGAATTTTCTGGACAGCTTTTAAAATTTAAATTAAAAAACAATCTGGTCTCTCCGTCATTATTTTTATTTATAAATTTGATCCCACTGCTTAGTAAAAGTTGTAATATCACTTCTAGGATGATAAGTGAATAATTAATTAATTACAAAACATGATAAATTATTGTTTTCCAAATTAAGCATAACTCAAATAGCCAGAGTTGACAGTTATTAAAAGTACATCCTTTTATAGTTGTTTACATTTTGACGTAAAATAATTTGTTATAATTGTATTTATGTAGGTACCAACTACTGATTAATTAATTTTTATTAAATTAACTCGAAGCTTTTTAATCTCCATATATTATTCAGAAATAAAATAATTAGTCAAAAAACAAACAATGAAAACTGCATAAAACAGAAAATGCGGTCTCATTTTTTTAACGATTAATACAAAATTCAATTAAAACTTTAAAATTAGTTTTTGATTGTAAATAATTAATCGATATATTTAATTTTTTACTGTTTTCAAGATTTAAAAAGTTTTCTTTCGCTCATAATCTACTTTAAATTGCGCTACTTTGTAGTAAAACTTTTGTAATCAGCTTAAAGTTTTTCTTCATTCGCAAGTAGCCACTATAATAGAATACTGATAGAGAATTTATAACAAAAAACAAATAAGCAATTTAATTTTTATTTCAGTATAAAATCCGTTAAAGTAAATTATTTGAATACAGAATTATGTAAATGTAACCTACACGAATTTTTTTCTCAATTTTTAAATCTTGTAGAAAGTTTCGTCTGGAAGTGACAATAATTTAAAAAAATGTTATTACAGATCTGTTCAGAATATTTTACATTTATATTGTAATATTCTTCGCGTCGTTTGTTATAATGGACGAGTACATCAGTTTCGGTTCGACCACCACAACTTGAAATTGCATTTTTTCTTTATTGGCCTCAAAAAAGGAGAATTTTGTTACTTTTTGTTTTACATGCAATAAAATTACAGATGACTATGTAACGGTTTACAAATTACACAGTATTGTTTACTTGCATGAAATATGGAATAATCTGTACAATAAACACACAAATATTAAAATTTATTACACAAATAGGATTAATTATCAATAAATGTGACCTTTAATAATATTGTAATTGGACAATTAAGGTTTGTTTAATATATATGTAAATAAAAATGCATAATTAGAGCAAGGTCTGGTTTTCGACAAGGAGGGGCTATTAATCTAACGTGTACGATTTTTGCGTGCATTATTTACAATTTCAAAAATAAGTTACGGTCATCTTCCAAGATTTATTTATAATAATAAATTTAGCACACAGACCTAAACGGTCCCTAGCTTGATTGACAATTCTTGCCGATTCCTTCCTGTTTTCCGCCTTTTCCTTCCATCTTCCAATTTGCAAAGATTTCGGACTCTAAATTCTAAACTGAACCAGGAGTTTACAAGCCAAGCTGTGCTCGTTAATTTTTTAAAAAAACATCATAGCAGTACTCCAGCTAAGCAATCATGTAAAAAAACTGTAAGAGTTTACTTTGTTACAATTTGTAATTACCAATTAAAGTTAGGATTTGATAAGCAGCTTTTAACTACGTACTGAAAGAAACTGTAATATTTAACTGATGCACTTGGCTGTCAGATGCATAACTTTACGTTATTATAAATTTAAATGTCTAATTTTCCACTTATCTTTTATAATCTAAAATATCTTGACATATTTTTGTTGACTTTCGTTGGAAATTTCAAAGTAATTTTTTTTCTTTAAACTCTTGTTTTAATGTTTTGCTTTATAGTTACCATCAAATGACGTGATTTCGAATATTACACAGCGTATGGGTTTAAATACGATTTAACAAACTAAGAGATAGAGAAAATAAATGTTATTTGCTTAGCTTCAAGCATGCAACATTTACATTACCTCCTATAATAGGATTTTTTTTGTGAAATGAATTTTTAATCTACAAAATAAATAAACTATCGATTTCCTTGTTTGCACATTTTCTTACAAATTCGTTATTAAATTACTTTATTATTTTAAATTATAAGATGAGTGTTTGAGTGGATTGTTTAAAATTGACAGTTTAGAATAATTTTATAATTCTAATCTGGAAGCTTAAGCTTAGTTGCAAAGGCTGTTTTGTTATATGAAAGATACATAATGACAATTTAACTTAGTTCTACAAAATAAGCTTAACTTAGTATAATTAAGGCGTTAGCATTCAACATTTACCGTCCTATTTATAAAGCATCTCGGAAGTATAATAAACTGATTTTCTCAGATTCGTGGAAACAAATGGTAGAACACCTCAATGTTAGTTTCAGCTGAAATTATATTTGGTCACGACAAGATAAATCTGTTAGACGAGTTCTAATAACATTAATGGTAGTGTTTTATAGGTGAATGAAATGGAAACGTATTTCGAGATAGTAGTTTTGAATTGCCCTCGTTACATGTTCGTGCATTTTCAACGACGCGTAACTTTCCTTTTTTTTATATCGCAAGCAATTTTTTATACTAGTTTTTACGTTTATTTATTCAAATTCACAGTCGTATCATATTTTAATATTTGTGGACGAATTTTAAATATTAGTATTCATATCAACATAAATAATTGTAGGTTCCAGTTCTAAATAACTCACTGTTAGTTAAAATTTTTGGTTTTTATCTTAAATACTTTAACTAACAGTTAATTATCTAGAACTTTAACTGAATGTGAAAAGATCTGCCCTTAGAGCAACATCATTTGTATTAAGATATTAAAATAAGATTAGTTTAGAGACGAATTATGTACAATTGAAACGAAGAAGTTTTCCTCAGAATTCAGTTCCGCAATGCCTTTTCAAAATAGACGTTGAAAAGCAAAATTATTCTCGCGATATACGAAAAATATAGCGACGAATAATTGCAGAATCACGACAAGTCTTGGGTTTGACAGCATCTATACAAAATCAATCAAATTAGCATTCCTATTCCATTAGGTATCAAAAAATGTCCTTGGTTACTTCTCTATCCAAGTTTCAGTACTACAATTATAATGTTATTATGCAGGAAAATCTTACCTCGTAAGGATTTCATCGGTTTCTTATATATCTATCATATTCTCTTCGTAATGAAAATGTTATCACGCACATGGGTTACCTACAATTTAACGTGAATCCTAACCACGGAAAGTGTAATACAGTTTCTTTGAGAAGGCTTTTTAGACATATTGCATTTTGGTGATTTGCCATTCTCTTAGGAGGGGATAGAGCCAAAATAAATTTCATAACTTACTTAAGATCAAACTAGTAAGCATCTGTATATTAGAATGCAAACTCACTAAATTAATGGCAGAGGTGAACGTGATCTAAATTACGTATATTTGAAATAAATGGGTATTCTATTCTTCTATTCTCATTCATTGGTTTTCACTCAATTACCATTCTTATTACCTCATTCTTATCCCTATTTATGACATGGTCCAACGACCTTATTTTCTGTACTTTTATGCACTTCACTATTTTCTCGTTCTCCAATTCTTCCCTCAATTCTGCATTTGTTCTGATTCAAATTTCATCTCCGTTTATCTTCAGTGGTCCGACAATCTTTTTGATAACTTATCATCCAAAAAAAATTCTTGATCATTCCTCTTAGGCTTTTTTAGAACACAGAGTTTCAGAAGTATCCATGAGTACTGATCTTATCAAGCTTTATATGTAACTTCCTCTACCTACTTACTATATTTATGTTGTTCACTAAATGTTTATGAGCATAATACGCATTCTTGCCTGTCTGAATTCTTTATTTTACCTCTTCAACTTCCAAATTTTCGTTCCTTTGGTTAATATTTACTTTCAGACATTTGAAATTTTCCACCTCTTCAAACTCGGATTTGTTGGTTTTTCAGATTCTGCAAGTTATTTTTCTGGTTTTCCTATACAGAGCAAGCATTTAGTTTTCCTTTCGTTTATTGTTAAACCCATCCCAGATGCATATTCATTCCTTCTTTATATAACTTCCACAATTTTTATTTTCGATTTTGCCATAATAACCATATCATCCGCTTATGCTAATAAGACTTGAGCTGTTCTTGTTACTAAGTATTTTACCCTTACATCCTACCTTTCTCATTATACTTCATTACCAGATTGTAAGGCGTCGTCGACAATATGCCCCCTTATCTAACTCTTGAATTGATTTCAAAACTATTCCTCGTTTTCACCATTAATGAGTCCTATCAGTTTACGAGATATTTTCATTTGCTTCAATATTTCAATCATTTTGATTCCCTCAATTGCGTCTAAAGTTTCTCTGAAGTCGATAAACAATATCTGTAATTCCAGATTATATTCGTGCGTATCGCATCCACTGTTGACTTTCTGGCTCTGAAACCATATTGGTACTCTTCAATATTATTTCTTGCACACTTTTTTAATCTTTCTTGCACCAAGGACAACATAATCTTATGTACTACTGGTAGCAACAGTTTCTGGTATCAACTAGAGATTTTAAATGTATTTTGCTTTCAATTTAAAAAATGTTTGAAAATTAAATTTTATTATTTTTTGTATTTGGAGAAGTCCTGTATACATACATTATATAAATAATTAACACTGTATCGTACATTTGAAATATTTTATCTTTCAGAATCAAGTATTTGAATCACTGTATCTTGTAGTTTAATTTCAAATACACAGTTCAAAAGTATTTTGTATTTAAAATATCGAAATAAATTTATTTTGTAATTTATGTTTCAATCGATATCTAAAAAATGTTAAAATAATCCAATTTTAACTGTTAATTAAAAAAAAATGTATCAAAATTTAGTTTCAAATTAATCTGCATGCTTAACTTCGATATTAAGACCTAAAATTAACATTTACAATTAACGTAATGAAATTAGTAATGCATAATTTGTAATTGTTCCCCATTTCAACTGATTTCAAGGTGCAATGCAGATCAAGAGGCAACAACATTATCCTTGAATTAATATGTAAACTGTAATATAAAAACATATTAGTTATAAATTATACTGCATATCAAATCTAAATGTACTCAGAAAATTCTTCAAATAAACTTACTAAGGTGTCATCAGTTTCCATCATCCCTCCTTCAATAAGCCATAATTTCCAGTTTTTCAAAATTCAAGTTTCATTGTTATCAAATATTTCTAATTTGTGATTTATTTTAATAACTTTTTTCCCTGTTAAAATTAAATTTTAACAGATTTTCCATATAATATGGACTGCAGCGATACATAAGCATAGAATAGAGAGCAGATCGCTTGACAGCCTTTATCGTTTGGACGCCGCGACATCTTGTCAACCAGTTTACCTGGTTGATTGTTAACCAGTTTACCTGCTATGACTAATTGACAGTGAATCATCGTCTATCGTACTGACCTTTTGAATATCCAATGGCGGTTTCATCTCCGAAGTTTTTCAATTACTTCTTCCTGTTCCCAATCGCACTCCGTGCTGTTAAACAACGATGTAGTAGTGGACTATATAGTTGCAGACAATCTGTTCACTGGATTGAGTAACAGAAGAAACTGACTACATTTTTGTTGGAGCAGCAAAACAATACTTGACTGTTTTGACTGCACGACGTTTAACAGCGATATGGGGTGGTCAGAACAGGAGTGAATCAAGTCCATTTTTGTGATTTTTTGAGTTATGGTTCCTATGCGTCCTAGTTCATAATTTACTTCAGTGCAAAAGTAGATCAAGTCACATTTTGTTCGTTTTGTTCTCCTATGTAACTTGTTTACTTTCTTTACTGACAAGAATATATAAAGATCAAAATACTTTAAGTTGTGATAATTCATTAACAGCATTTATGGACTTGATTCACTTCTATTCTGACCACCTCATATGTAAACGTGTGGAGGGTATAGGTTCGAGGTCAAGTTCTAAACATAAAATTGGAATCTTACTCGTTCAGAGTGAATCATGCAGTCGTCACGTTATGCAGATGTATAACTTTTCGAAGGTGGACAACCCTAACTTTGGTTTTAACTAAAAAGGTCTCTAATGATGACCTTGATCTTTAAAAATTTCAGGCAAAGGTTGCGAATAGAGCTTTGGATATTTCTCAGCTTAGAATGTACACTGAAAGAGGCAGTTCCTACGTACAACCATCCTATTTCAAATTTATTTGTTTCGTTTGGATTATAAAAATGTTATTGAAACACATAAAACAAACATTCTTAGTTAGTCTTAATTTGAAGTAACAATTTTGGTGGTGAATATTCATAGTTTTCATATTGCAAATATAACAAAGAAACCACGTAGTAGTTACTGTGTTGTTTCTATGTGTGAAGTCTATGTGGTTTCCAAGTTGAATACGCGTGGTTTCCTCATTACAAATATAATATAAAATATCTTGCCGTTTTCAACGGATTGTTGGTTTTACCGCCTTTGAATCAAGACGGTTTACTAATCTCTCGTACCTATTGGTGGTGTTTCAAGAGGTTTTATATGTAGGTATCTTATACTTACTAAACCTCAAACTTTATAATGGAAAATGTAGTTCGCAAAAAAGGAATGTTTTGGATAATTGAGTAGTAATTATGGTAAGAGCATGTTGGTCAAGTTATAAATTTTACAACAATAATAATTAGCGTAAGGAAATTAATAATATGCAAAGTACTTTAAATATTAATTAAATGACCCCTTCCACTTCTTGAGTTGCATTTACAATTTTGAAATGAAGCTTTTAGTATTTTTAATTTTAAGGTTGTAAATGCAGCTTAGCGGGCACGAAACTGCTTGTGGAACCCACCTTATATTTGACTGTATTTAGAAGTTACGAAAAATTTCCTCGACACTCCCTATATAATAGTAATTCATACTTCTCACGACAGTTCAAAAACAATTAAAAACGAGAAGCCAAAGTAAGCATATTCATCAATTTTAAAAACCTTATCGGAACTAACAACAGTTTCTGGGTCACTGGGCGCGAAGTTAATTTTCAATGCGGTTTCGTCCTCCTAGAAACGATTTTGTCAAATTGAACAGTATCAAACATTCATCCCCGAATTTAAATCTAGTAAAAATTTCAGGAGGAGACTATCTCCTTCGTGAGAACTTTGATAAATATGCGCCTCGCAGTACTTCTATACCATTACCCAAAATATCAAATTAAATTAAAACATCAATCAGTCTAATCTTGCAGTTCTAAGTTTCTCCAGTAATTTTTGTAGCTAACACAGCTAATATCCTGCTAATTTATAGAAGAATTATTCTAACTGCAGCCAATGTTTTTAAAAAAAAGTATAGTTTTTTCGTACCAATATATTTTGAAGGCAGTCCGCCGCTGCACTTTCTTTAAATTAATTTTTCAATAAGTAATCGAAATAAATATCAGCAAGAATACTAAAAAAAATTTCTAATGATCTCAGAAACTGAACTATTAAACAAGTAAACGTTACATCATCATAATCCTTCAGATGATAGTACAATGAATAAAAACGGTAATTCATAAGATGAATAAGGCATTTTCTGAGAATTCAACTATTTTATAAAATGGCAAAAATTGTGTCACGCTCATCTTGAACCTGTCATGCTCATAAAATAAGTCGATGTTATAAGGCCACTCTTGAAATTGACTCTCGTCACCTTTTGACAATTTTGTCCACGGTTGGTTTATATCAGCTCAATAACAGCATTCCAATCGCTGTTCAATTGATTAAAGTGCAACTGTGGCACGATTTCATAAATTTTACTATGAAAGACAAAAGCGTTACTACCTTAGATAAAATGACTTAGTACTCGATGCCGTCAAAAAAAATTTATTTAAGCAAAACAATCTTACCAAGCCAAAAATTTTATGTGGAAGTTATTTCTAAATTGTGATAAATCCGTTTGATTGCCAACGCTTTATCATAAATATTGATCCCAAAGTGAAAGCGAATTGCTTGATTTGGGCATGAATTTGCTTTATAATCCTGTGACTGAAAAAAGAAAGGGGATTAAGTTTTTACAAAAGTATTAGCGGGATGAAATTGATAATTATCCTGTCGGATATTAAAACGCTTTCTCGTTAAATTACTGCCTTATGTTTTGTAAATCCTCGGCCAGCTTTTGGAAAACAATTACTTTATACGTCATTAACTTCATAAGTACATTTGGGTGCTTTCCATTACCATTTTTAATAGTACTTCAAACGCAAAAATAAACGAACAAATGATATTGATGGGGGTTAAAATTAACCGCGTTAGAAAAGCCTTTAAATCCTGGGTATGCTTTGATCGATAGTTTTTTCTGTTTAGCTCTATATTCTGTTGAATGCACTCGATTTTTTTGTGCAGGTGGTAGGTTTGACGCTTCCTACAGCGCAGCTGGTTGGAAAAACTATCGGCGCTACCAACTGCACAAAGAGAATTTCGAGTAGCAACACTGCATTTTATACCATAGATCTGTGCAATAGACTTTTGAGCAATTCCATTTGATACTAGTATAATCTTCCTTCCGTTTACTTTATACAGCACAATTTTAATTAAGGTTTGTCCGCCTACCATGCTTTAGGAATTCACCTAATTAATTACAAAATTAATTCAAAAATACGTAGAAATACAATAGACAATAAATTTTATGCAACGGTCAGCTCGTGCACTTTATATTCTGAGGGTCGGAGGCTCTAATCCGAATTACTACAGGGTTAAGTCGATCTTTTGTGCGAATTTGGCATAATAAATAATTTTAATTAAAATGTTTGCATGTTTAAAATTATTGATTTGGAAAGAATTGCTGTATAAGAGCAAAATCCTTAATTTACATACTTTTACTGCATGAAAGAACTTTAAATTTATATTCAAGAAAATTTCTGAAATACGTGCACATCTTCCATATTTATTATATGAAACTTTATTATTCCTGTTATTTTTTTCTCTATTAATTTATCTCCACAGTTAATATGTTGAAGTAGTGAAAATAAATTAGAATTATGTGTAATGTATGATATTGGACAAATTCCAATTCTAAACGTATTTCCACCTAAAGATAACCGCAACGTTTGTTCAAAACCCACAATATGGGTTGTGCCATAATTTTCCATTAATGGTTGTTACGAAGAGATATTTTGCAGTAATTTAAAAATATAAAAAATAATCAGTCAGGAGATTGTAGGTGCTTCTCACAATAAACCTGCACTGTGTGTCTGAACACGAAAATATAGTAAATTTTGTCAAGATTAAAATTTGACAGCAATTATTAAACTGCATGCTGGAGACCAACCCTTGTTTAAGCGAAAGCATAACTAAGTAGTTAATATTTCCAACACGCGTTTGTGCTTCAGTTTAGAATATAAAATTTCATAAATAGGAGCAAAAGCTCTCTGCACACGAATGGGTCTAACGTAAATCATGACCGGATCTCATACATAAACGATGGTGGACACTGTCTGACCCAAACTACTGATGGAAGATTCGTGTTGCTTCCACATGAACTAAGACGAATTGTTTACGATAAAATGTTTTATTATAAAGCCATTGTTATAAAGTATTCGGTGATTAAATATCATATTTTATGCAGGCACACTTTAAATCAACCGGCGAACGGTACCACTGCTACGAAATTTTATTTATGACAATATTTTCCATACGGGATTTTGCATTTGATTTTTTATTTTTTCATTTATTAACAATGCTTACATGTAATATACAGAATGGTTAAAAAACAAATGAACGGCTATTTTTATTTTAATATTGCTGGAGAGACAGGTCCCGACTTGCTAGTTCCAACTTTTTTTGACTGAACCAAGTAATAAATTTATATTACAGGATATTGCTATGATATGATGTGTTCAAAATGTTAGAGAATTTTACTCTTAAAATTTTTTTTGAATCCATTAGCATTTTCTTAAAGCAAACTGAAATCAACTTATTGACTCAAATTATAAATTTTGAACTTCTAAAGCAGTAATAATTATTATCGTATATATTAAAAATCTTCTTATCTTTTATAATACAAAATTTATTGCTCCCGTTTCGTATTAAAAATAATTTGAAAGCAAAATTAATTAGTCGCATACGTCTATTTTAAATTAGTATTTAAAGAAGGAATTCGTTATATTACGATCTTGCGACCAATTACGACCTTAGGGAGGTGAATTATAATATTCTTAAACAAATGATTTCTTTGGTTATCCCACAGAATAAATCAAAACGATTTGAACACAAACAATTTCCCAGCCCGGAAAAGTGAGCCGTGGGGTCTAAATGTTGAAACTGTTTTTTATGGTTAAGTTAGTATATAATTGAACACCAATACAAATCGAGAATTAAATCATAGCAATTTATTATGCCTTCCAATTTAGTAGCCCCATCTGTCGTTAGCCTTTTGAACTACATCGAGAGTTTCTAAACTCTACTTATATTTGGAAAGATGTTTGTCCAGAGATGGGAACTACAGCCCTTTTTAAAAAAAAATTATTATGATAAGTTATTATTTATTTTAAAATACACTAAACAAATTATTCAGGTGTCTGATAAATTAAATATTTTCCATTGGTCTTCTCAGTTTTCTTGGTTTCACTATTTGCACTATTTGATTTAATCATTGGCAGAAATTTTTCATAGCTTGATTCAACACATATTGAAGAAGATTTGGAAGAATCAACTTTATTGTTATTCAATGCAATGCTTGAACCAAAAAACATTCGAAGTTGATTAGATATTGCATTAAGTGATGCTACATTTGCTAATCATGCAGATTATTTTTGTCCAACTTCGTTTCCAACACTGCTTGTTGTACGATCCCACATGTTTACTTCGTTTTTTCTTCCTAATTTTCTCAATTCCTTGAGTAAAATTTTCGTATCTGTTGCTATTTGTAAGTTAGTATGGACATCGTCGCTTGATGTTTCCTCTTCTGCCTTTTTAGTTTTCTTGGCAACATATGTAGACAGGATGATCTAAGGGTTAGCAGGAACAAATTTAGGGCAAATACGAATACCTGTAATAAATTGTATTTATTTTTAATGTAAAATCTTGTAACAAAATTGATAGGCACGGCAACCTGATGGAAGGAACGCACGTGCGCTATTAGTGCCGGCCGGCTAACTTTATTTTACTTTGCGTATATTTTCTTTTGTTGATTTAAATATTATTTTACCATCTTCCTATTCGTCGACTCCTTGTTTAATTAATTTAACCCTCTACTGATTCGCAGTCTCCTTTGAAATTTTTTATAATAATTCCAATTTTTTACATGCCTTATTTTCATTTTCTTCTAAAAATACTTTCCCCTTCTTTCTTACAATTTTCTCTAAATCACCCGTAATATTTCTTCAATAATCAAGTATCACTTAACTGGACAATAAAGAAATTACCGTGTGCTTCTATCTTTTCTCCTAAGAGCCGAAAAATTGCCAATGTGAAATTAATTCCATTTTACAATTTTCCAATGGAATGAATCTATTTAAAAAGTTTACTAGAATAAAGTTTTAGTCTGTTAAATTTTCTATCCTGAAAGGGACGTTTGTTCTTTGCAAAACGTTTCGTTTACATACAGGGTATGCAATATAATCCAAAACACAGAACTTAACTTTTTCATCATTTCCATACTTAATTTAATACATAACTCGAAATCCGCTGATATTAGATAATAAAGGGTTATAATCTAGTTTGTAGATCATTTCATGCTTTTTAAAACTAAACTGAACTATTAACAATAAAAAATTATTAGTTTCCGTGCTATAGCTTTTTGAACGTGGAAGTTAAAAAACTTGCTTCAAAGTGGAGTATCTCCCAAGAGTTGATTTAGCTAAAAATTTTATGTAAACATGGTTCTTAGAAAAATGTCTCCAATAAAATTAAACTTTAAAATAAAATAGTTAATTTAACATTAAATTATTATTTATTCAGCACAAGCTTTTAGTAATGTCTTAGTAGTACTTCAGTACTATCTTCATATACATTATTGAAAGCTTATTCTGAATAAAATTAATAATTCAAAATTGAATTAACTATTTTATTTTAAAGTTTAAAATAGTTAAAAGTCTTATTTATTGAAAAATGTCTTTTAACTATACCATCAAAGAGTTTTGCAAGAGTTTTACAATAATTCAATCAACGAATTTCAATTTTCTAAGTAGTAATTAGGAAACTACCAATATAAAAATCCCATATCAAATTAATAAATTACTGTTATCTATGAGATAACATAATATAGATCCCTGTACCTTATAGTATGATCGCAGTTCTCTTAAGTAAAACCAACCAACTATCATGACCTTCAATTATGGCTACAATCACCCTTTTTCACTGACTTTAGTATTATTATTATATATATACGTATATACACGGTTTATACCGCAATACGCGGCTTCCCGGTTCTCAAACGCCATCCACCTCTGTCAAGAGCGTCTTCCTCTTCTACTTGGTAGGTTTCCATTCCTCTTCTTATACCATCGTTCCAAAATCTTCTTGGTCTTCCCCTTTTTCGTCGACCGGGAGGTTTCCAGCTCCAGATCTTCTTTGGCCATCTTCGATCTTCCATCCTGAGCACATGTCCGAACCATTTTAAGCCTCTTCTATCTATTCTGTCTGTAACTGTATCTTGGGCCCCCATTCTTCTTCGTATTTCTTCGTTTGTAATATGTTCCAGTCTTGATACCCTGGAACTTCGTCTCAGATAGTCCATCTCTACAGCCTGAAGTTTTTTCTTCATATCTTCTTTAATTACCCATGCCTCACTACCATAGCAGAGCACCGATTCCACCATTGCCCTGCCAATATGTTTCTTGGTTTTCAATGCGATGTGCCTATTCCACCAAATCGAATTCAGAGCCCCTAGCACTCTCCGACTGCTCTCTATTCTTGCTTTTATATCTTCACTATCTATACCATCTGCTGTTATAATAGTTCCCAGGTATTTGAACTGTTGAACTTGATTAATATCTTCTGTATCATTTATCAGTATTTGGAAACGTGCTATGCTGTTAACCGCCAAATACTCTGTTTTTCCAATATTTATCGTCATACCCCACTTTCCGTAGCTCTCGTTTAGTCGTCGTAACATGAATTCTAAGTCATACGCGTCCTGTGCCAAAACCACCTGGTCGTCCGCAAAATTGAGTGTAAAGAGGTGTTCGTCATTTATGGGTATACCCATGTTCTCTACTCTTCTTTTCCATTCTTCTAAAACGACCTCCACATACGCATTGAAAAGAAGCGGGGATAGACTGCATCCTTGTCTCAGCCCTTTCGTAGGCATGAAAGATGGCGATAATTCGTTTCCATTTTTGATACACGCTTTGTTGTTGTAATACATTTCTTTGATTATATTGATTAGCTTCTGGTTGATATTCATCCTTTGTAGTGCTTCCCACAGTCTGATCCTGGGGATCGAATCGTAAGCTTTTCGTAGATCGATAAAGGCTATATGTGTTTCCTGGCTTACTGCTATTCTTTTTTCTAATAGTTGTTGTATAACGAATATGTTGTCCATACAAGATTTTCCCTTTCTGAAGCCACTCTGTTCTTCACTAATCTTGTTCTCCAGTTCTTCTGCTAGTAAGGTTGATAGGATTTTACCATATAGTCTGGAAAATGTACTGTTAATGCTTAGGCCTCGGTAGTTGCCCGGGTCGCTCTTCTTTCCTTTTTTATAAATAGAGATTATATGTGATTCCTTCCATTCTACTGGTATCTTGTTTTGTTTCTGACAGTTATTAAATAGTGTTAATAGTCTTTCCATCAAAGTGGTTCCCCTATATTTAAGTAGTTCCGCTGGAATTTCGCCTGGACCAGTTGCTCTTCCATTTTTCATTCTTTTCAGACAGGAGTTCAAAGTTTCTTCGTTGACTTTTATATCCGTAGGTGTATTCCAGGTTAAAATTTCTTCTTGTATGTATTCTAGTCTGTTCTCTACCAGGAGGTCTTGATAGTGTTGTACCCATTGTGGTGTTGTAATCAGGTTTGTTTTCCATTTTGTTCTTGTTTCTTCATATTCCTCAGGAATCTCCATACTTCTGTCGGCTGAGTACCTCCTATCATACTCTCTATTTCTGCACATTTTCTTTCCCACATTTCATTCTTGCATTGGGCTATTTTGTTCTTTACTATTCTATTACATTGTTTATATTTATGTAGGAAGTTAGTCGTTCGTTGAGAGAGCCAACTATGGTATGCGTCGTTTTTTTCTGCTATAAGACTAGAGATGTCGTCATTCCACCAATATGGTAATCCTCTACCTTTGACTTTTACCACATTTCCCAGAGCCTCCTTTGCAGCTTGATGTATTGCTTGCGTTATGTTTGAGTGGTCATCCTCTATATTATCTGTACTATTCTTCACTTGGAGTTGGCGTTTTAATCTATCGGTATATAATCTTCTTGTAGATTCATCGTTTAGCAAATACAGTTTATATCATCTTATTTGTCGTGTTATCTCCGTTTCTAAACGATTTCCTTTTATCTCCTTGTTGTTGTTCCGTCTAGGAGGTAAGGAGATTTTCGCCACTACCAAATAGTGGTCCGACCCACAATTTGCTCCCCTTTTGACTCGTACATCTGTTATCGTGATATTCTGAATTCGTTTGGTGATAATATAGTCCAAAATCGACTTTTGGTTAAGTGAGGGTCTTTCCCGTGTATATTGGTGGATAGGTTTATGGTTGAAGAAGGAGTTCCATATCTTTAAGTTGTATTGAGTGCACATATCTATAAGTCTGTCTCCATTATCGTTCCTAACTGCTTCACCAAATTGACCCACAACACAGTTTCCACTCTTAGTTCCTATTCTAGCATTGATATCTCCTGCTATTATTACTTGTTGCCTGCCATTTATCTTATCTAGTTGATCAGTTAGAGTTTGGTAGAATTCGTCCTTAGTTTCTCTTCTTGCGTCGTCTGTTGGTCCATATAAGCCCAATATCACTATTTCCTGATTTCTGATCTTCAAAGTCAATTTAATGCATCTTTCCGTAATGGCTTCAAAATCTGTTACTTTATTGGCATGTTTTATACTAAGTGCGATCGCAACTCCCGCTCTGGCTCTCTCCTCTTTGGGGACCTCCCCATTATATTGGGATATTATTATTCACTCTATTTTTAAATAATTTTGTTTTTAATACTTTGAGAAAAGTGACCGCGATTTTAAAAAATTCTCTATAGACATTCGGAAAGCTGAAGCATTATAGAGTAGTATTAAACAAAACAAATTTTGGAAAATACCTGTTGGTGATCTTAGGCCATGCTCCACCTCGACTTTTTTTGTGTGCATCTAACTTTTTACGGTAAACTTGGAAAAATTTGCCTGAGTGCTACAGATCCAAAAAACGACAGATTCGTAAAAATACGGACCTAGATTTTTCGGGTAAACTTTGAGAAAAGGGTGGTTTCTTTTTATTTTTGTGTATATCTAACTTTTTACGGTGACCTTGGAAAAAATTTGCCTGAGCGTGACATATCCAAAAATTAAACTATCCGTAAAAAGTGAATCTAGATTTTTCGAGTAAACTTGGAATAAAAGGGTAAAAATTATTTAACTTAATACACCTATAATGAACGATGAACTTCTGCGGTAAAATGCGGTTTTTTTTCAATTTTCTGACTCAGTTTGTGGAGCACCGAGGCTGGACCTCATATCTCCTTCATCTCATGGGCAACGGGGTGAATTTTGTTCGAAGGTGATCAAACATTAAATTAAATTTCGGCTAGCGCACTGGGCTTTATCTCAATGATGTAAAAGTTGGGAATTTTAGGTGCTATTAATTTGTCGTCGTACACCTGAATTGATTGTCTAAATTATCTTTCGCGTTTAATCACTCGCGGGAGGAGAGGTGTAAAATGCGGGTAAGTGTTTAGACTATGTAAAAGTGCACGTACCGTCAACAGGATAGTAAGGTAGTTCCGCCCCAAATCGAATACGAGCTTCTGATTGATTGAGCTCTTGAAAATTATCGATTTTCAATATCGATTATTGCCAAAATTACAGGGGTTATCAAATTCTTCCATAGCTTATTTGCTTAATTTTAATGTTGTCTAATTCCATTAAGCTTTTAACGCAAAACATCGTCACATTTAACGTGCTCTTCCCCGTCGTTTAAATATATTTTATAACAATATTTCGTAATCATTGGCCGTGTTAGTCGTGGTGCTGAAGGTTTCTGATTTTATTCTTGCGTTTACATCTTCTTTTGAGGTGCTTCTGGAAAAAAACACATGCATGCATGTAGGTCAACTGAATGTGCCAAGAGGAATGTGCCAAGAGGAAGTCTAAGTTTTGAAACAAGAGTTTGACCCATATAACAACCCCACATATTAATTTATCATACAATTACCAATTATTTCGGTCAATATTCTCACGTTAGCATGATTTTTAATTAAATATAAACTTAATTTGATTTTCAACATTATTACGCTGTCTAATTTGATCACGAAATTCCATTAGCAACTAAAATCACTTTAAATTACACGAGTATAGATTTTTTGGTCGTTTAGGCTTATTAATATTGCTATAACGTATTAGTCCAATTTGTAGTATAACATGTGATGCTATTTTTAGAATTATAAAACTAAAGCGAAATCTAATGTTTTCAATCTACTTTTTTCTGTAAAAGCGCGTACACAAAATGTCAATGTCTAAACGAAAAACTTCTACTGACAAGCTAAACTGGTTTGGGGCTGAAGGAAATAGACATAAAATCAATAGATCACTGTAAAGCTTAACCCGATCGCGTCAGTTTCCTCTCAATGTAATAATCCAAGAAACGTATGATGCAGTAAATGGTCCGTATAATGAAAACATATCTGAGCCAGCCACATAAGATAAGGGATCGGGCACCGGTAACACACAGGGCCGAATCATTTTCGAGAAGTTATTGGTTTTTGACTTGAGTTTTATTTTTGAGAACTTCATCGCGCTGGAACTAATTTCAAAGTTTTAAAAAGTATTCTCCATTCTAATTAGTGTTTGGACAGAACAATCGTTATTATGATGTATCGAAAGCGGTTAATGCTTAACTAGAATCGTGTAGTATAGAATAACAGAACGAGAGATATAAACGCAAATTTATTATCAAATATAATTGCAATAATGCCCTATAAATCTGTTGTACGACTACGGGTTTGTTCAAAATATTAAACGATTGAACCGTGATCATCAATCTCATTAAAATAATATGGCGAGTAAATAATTTATACTTTAACTGACATGTAAATAATAAAATTCAAATTTGCTCATACCACTAATCAACTGTCACGTTGAGCTTTAGTTTTTTAAAACGGTTTAAAGTTGATATTGCAGAAAGCACGTTATTATAATCTACTTTTACATATTAAAAATTATAAAAATATTTTTTAGACCAGCACAGTGGTTCTTAAACTTTTAACTCTCCAAAACGTAAAAGTAATAGTTGCAGTTGTTGAAATTACAACATTAGAGTTGTATTGTAAATTCTTACCGTCGCACAGTGGGGCAAGAGAGCCAAGACGTGCTATTAAATGAAAAAATTAAATGCAATTTAGAGATTCCTGTCCATAATGTATGAATACACCACTAACCCACGCGCACTAGAACACTACTAAATTTTCGGTTGGCCCTCCGTGACCCGGATTAGCGCGATTTTTCTCTACCGGAAGCATTTTTAAGAATTGAAATATTTAGTTTGAAACTTTGAAATTGAAGTATATTGTGATATTTTAGTAATTCTAAACTTGTATTAAAGAGCATGTAATTTATAAAAGTACGCTACGGAACGGTATTGTTGAAATCTGAAGTTTAATTAGTTTTTGGGCTTTTTGGTTATGTTTTAAAGCATATTGAGCTTTGATTTTTTTCCCTAATGGGTATTGAGTATAAGAAAACAGTCGCGTTTAAACATTGTACCAAATTTTACAAATCTCTTCGCTAGATACAATTTTGTTTATTTTCGGAAGCAATTCATACAGGGTGGTCCAAAAAAATTTGAAGGATAATTACTCATTACTCCAGAAAATGCAGTCGGGAAAATACGAATACTGATATTTTTCACTTTTTTTTATTGAGTCCCGATCCCGTAATCACTAGCAAACAAAAACTAGAAAAGAGAAAAATCCAACACATTCCAAAAGAAGCACTAGGATTATTGAAATCTCCAACGGTCATGGTCATTCGTAATCGGGATAATGATTATGATAACAGTGAAGATGATGAGGATTATGATTGTTATATTGTATCTTATTTTTATGTTATTTTTTAAGTTAAGTAAATAGGGTTAATATATTGTTCAGTTGAAAGCAGTCACAACCATTGTTAGAGATTTAGGGAAAGTTAACAAGTGCGCGGAACTAATCATTTTACACGTAGTATTCTTACGCCTTTTTTAGAAAACTACGGGCAGTCTCAATTGTCACTATTTCTGCCCTTAGACTAATGTTCAACTTTCATAGAAGTAGGCAATTATTATACAATAGATTCCTTTTTAACATCCATTGCGTTCAGTCGAACCGGATAAATAAATTATGAAAGATTGACATTAGAAAGCTGGTAAAATACCAGGAAGAACTACCCCATCGAATCATCCACAAGGTGGATGAACACCCACCAGGTTTCTTTGGGGGTTGAACGATATATATATACCCCTAGAATAATTTTAAGGATCAGTTGTAATTTTAGAGCTACGTGAAGACATACATATTAAGATTTGTAATTAAACGATAATAAAAGTAATAACTTCGAGTAATAGTAAAAAAAAAAAAAATAAAAAAAAAAAAAAAAAAAAATTGGTGTCAGAAGTGATATTTAGTGTACGTGGAAAAATTGGACAAATCAACGGAATCAACGAATTCTACGTCGAGTGCCATTATTCCAATCGTCAAATTCCTAATCTACCGTCAACTAATAATTCCATTAGGACGAAGTAAATTAAGAAGAATAACCTATCCAACAACTTTTGGTCAACTTGGAAGATTTAATAAGGCCTATTCATTCTTCAACAAGATCCAAATAAAGGGTTGGTACAACAATGCATCTACTATTAATGTAAGTTAATTTTTATATCTATCGATTAATTATTCTCAGTTATCCTAACTTTTAACAATCCTAATCCTCGAAATCACGTACTTAGCCTAAATTACTACTCACAAATATTATTATAATCATACATTATTTTAAAATTTATATCAAACAATTCAAATTTATATCAAACAATTCAAATTAATTCAAACATTCGATTCAATATAGGTATCTAACTATTAAATTAAATCTTACTATAATTTTGCTTTCAAATTAAAAATAAACCAAAAATTATTTTATAATGACCGAAATAGCGGAAAACATACCTGTAAATACAATGGCAAACCCAAGTATAGCTGCAAATCCAATTCAATTGAATGCAGAAAATAATCTAACACATTTAAAATTAACAGATTTATTTGCTTTTGTACCAGAATTTGATGGTTCTCGAGACAAATTAGCATCTTTCATTTCTGATGTGAATTGTGCAATTCAATGCGCTCACCCTGATCAGTATGAAATTCTTTTGAAATATGTGTTAACTAAGATTCAAGGCAAAGCAAAAGCTGCAATTTGTAATAAAACTTTTAATGACTGGGTCAGTCTTAAAGACTATTTAAAACTCTTATATCAAGATAAACGGCATTATGCTCAATTAATTTGTGATGTGACAAATATCGAACAAAAATCAAACGAGAAACTTTCCGATTTTATTCAACGGGTCGAAAGTCTAGTCAAACGCGTAACATTAGCGATTTCTTCTAATAATACAGATCCTAGTTTATTAAGCGGCAGTTTACATTTAATAAATGAAATAGCTTTACAACGTTTCATTCATTTCACAAACGCGAAAATATCTGATCGTTTGAGATCATCCTCAGTCACAAATCTCAACGAAGCAATATCTATTGCTCTTGCTGAAGAAAGCTCATTAAGAATGATGAATCTTCCTAGCGCGCAATTAAAAAATAATTACCATGGAAAACCGTTATTTAATCCTAACGCAAATCGAGTATATCAAACTCAGGTAAATAATTTTCCTAGATCTTCATACGATCCAAATCTCACATGTAACTTTTGTAAAATAAAAGGGCATCTAATTCAAGAATGCAGAAAGCGAAAAGCACACGAAGCTAGTAATCATAATTATAATTTTAGACAACCTAATATAAATAATTCTAGACAACCTAATATAAATAATTCTAGACAACCTAATATAAACAATTTTAGACAACCTAATATAAATAATTTTGGACAACCTAATACAAACAATTTTAGGCAACACAATCCAAATAATGTTAGACCACCTAACACAAATGCTCATATAAATCAAACTAATCATTCACATCAAAATTCAGGTCAATCAGGTAATTTAAACTTCATGTGTCCAACGACGAGTGTCAGTGCCGTGGACAACTAACAGATAAATCTGGCAATAACTATAATTCTTACAGCATTTCTAATACATTTCATGTCAATTCAAATACTTTAATAGTTACTTTAAAAACTATAGATGTTTACAATAAAAACAAACATCTCAATTTTCTTATAGATACTGGTGCTTCCATATCTCTAGTCAAAAATTCATCGTTACACCGCAACTCTAACATTAATTATAACGATACAATTAATCTAAGAGGAATTAACCCTCTCACAAATATATCTACTTTAGGTTCTATTATTTTACCTCTTCAAATTCATGAAAAAACCGTGAATTTTAAATTTTACGTCATTAATGACGCAACCAACATACCCAACGACGGTATAATCGGTTCAGACTTCTTAATAGATAATGAAGCTACTATTTTCAAAATGAAATATTTGCGAGTACACAATGTCAGTATTCCTTTATCAGATAATAATAATCAGGTTTCATTTCTGATTCCTGCACGTACAGAAATGGTAATACCATTCAAGGTGAAAAATCCCGAAATTAAAGAAGGATTATTACCAGAACTAATTTCAGAACCAGGTGTATTTTTATCACAAGCATTAGTCAATGTTAAATCTAATGGTCACTGTGTTGCAACCGTTGCAAACACATCTGAATTTTCTTATAATTATACTTTAAATGAAGTAACACTTTTACCAATTGAAGCTTCCAAAAGTTTCCAAGTCTGTAATTTATCTGCGACGCCGACGTCAGAAAATTGCCAAACCAGACTTCAAGTGCTCAGCGAAAATGTGCGAACTACACATTTGAATCGCGAAGAACGCGATTCCTTATTAAAACTCTGTCGTGATTATGAAGACGTATTTCACTTACCAGGTGATATTCTTCCATTTACCGATGTTATTAAACATTCTATTACTACCAATTCAAACGCTCCTATAGCAACAAAAACGTACAGA
The DNA here is from genome assembly GCA_932274525.1 of Podabrus alpinus. Classification (NCBI taxonomy): domain Eukaryota; kingdom Metazoa; phylum Arthropoda; class Insecta; order Coleoptera; family Cantharidae; genus Podabrus; species Podabrus alpinus. Next base: position 7,934,978 of record OW026451.1, read on the forward strand.
TATCCAGAGATTCACAAACAGGAAGTGAACTCTCAAATTTCAAAAATGTTAGATCAGCAAATTTTACAACCATCTACTTCGCCGTGGTCCTCTCCTCTTTGGGTCGTACCTAAGAAAACCGATTCCAGCGGGTCTAAAAAATGGCGAATAGTAATTGATTACCGCAAATTAAACGAAATCACAATTGGTGATAAATTTCCAATTCCTAATATTGACGACATTTTAAGTCAATTAGGCAAGTCTCAATACTTCTCAGTACTAGATTTGGCTAGTGGGTTTCATCAAGTTCCGATGGATCCCCGTGATATTTCAAAGACTGCATTTTCTACTCCTACCGGTCACTACGAGTATCTGCGCATGCCTATGGGTTTGAAGAACTCTCCAAGTACGTTCCAGAGGTTAATGAATTCCGTATTAACTGGACTGCAAGGAACAAAATGCTTCGTATATTTAGACGACATCGTAGTTTATGCAAGTAATTTGCAAGACCACAATAGAAAATTGCAAGAAGTCTTCGACAGGCTTCGTCAAAACAATCTCAAGTTACAACCCGACAAATGCGAATTCTTACGCAAAGAAGTCGCGTTTTTAGGTCACATTATATCGCGAGATGGTGTCAAACCAAATCCCGACAAAATTCAAGCAGTTAAAGATTTTCCAATTCCCAAAACTGCTACCAATATTAAATCTTTTCTTGGTCTCTGCGGATACTACCGAAAATTTATAAAAGATTTCTCCGAAATTACCAAACCATTAACTATACTCTTACATAAAGATAAACCATTCAATTGGAAATCAGAGCAACAAACTTCTTTTGATCAGCTGAAACAAATACTCACAAACGATTTGTTACTACAGTATCCAGATTTTACAAAAGAATTTTTGCTAACAACCGACGCTAGTAATTTTGCATTAGGATCTGTACTATCACAAGGCGAAATTAACAAAGACCTACCGATCGCATTTGCATCTAGGACTTTAAACAAATGTGAACAAAACTACAGTACAACCGAAAAGGAACTGTTGGCAATTATTTGGTCAGTAAAACACTTTAGACCATTTCTCTATGGGACTAAATTTAAAATCATTACTGATCACAGACCTTTAGTTTGGCTTAAAAATTGTAAGGATCCAAGTTCCAAATTAGTCAGATGGAGACTAATTCTTGAGGAATACGATTACGAAATCGTATATAAACCAGGAAAAATTAATTCCAATGCCGACGCACTTTCGCGTATCCCCTTTGAAACTAATAACGATAATTCAATTTTTGCAATTTCTAAATCATCAAATTTTCAAGACTTCTTAAAAGCACGTAACTGCAATGAAATCATTCCAAGAGCAATTACGCATTTCAATCATTCAATTAATAATTCAAAAAATCTTAAGTTATTATTTCAATCATTAGATAACGATAACGACACATTGACGTCTCGTATACTTTTAGCAAAACAAATGGTATCCAACAAAAACGCAGAATTACACGAATGTGAAAGAATTTCTGATGACATTTTAATTTCCTATCACAAAACTAATCATTTTGACTTTTTAAGGCACGAGAATTTATATCATAGTGTATATAATGTCTCGCTTTATTGTAAACAATATAAAGTCAAAATATTAGATATATCTTTTCCCAAAGATGAGTTTTCAACTTTAAACAGAAAATACTTTATAGAAATATTAAATTATTTACTCCCGAATGTAGATATTCAATTATATTTAAATAAAATTACAGAAATTTCATCCGATGAGATTCCTCAAATCTTAAAAGAAAATCACGATTCCCCACTTGCAGGTCACCCAGGTTTTCACAGAACCTTATCCAGAATTAAAAAAAATTATTTTTGGCCTAACATGATGACTGACATCAAGAAATACATTTCTAAATGTGAATCTTGTCAGAAATCAAAGATTAACAGGAAACCTTCCAAACTTCCGATGGAAATTACGACAACAAGCGAAAAACCATTCGAGCGCGTTTCTTTAGATATTGTAGGACCGCTACCGCTCACTGAAAACGGCAATAGATTCATCCTAACAGCACAGGATGATCTAACAAAATTTTTATACGCTGTCCCTTTACACGAACACACTGCTGAAGTAATTTCTGCAGAACTCGTAAAATTAATCTCTCTATATGGAACCCCAAGATCTATTTTAACGGATCAAGGTTCAGAATTTATGTCAGAACTTTTTAAAAAACTTAATAAACTATTAAAAATCGATAAATTAAATACTTCTAGTTATCATCCCCAAACGAATGGATCTCTCGAAAGATCGCACGCAGTAATTAAAGAATACTTAAGGCACTATGTGCATAATAATCAAAATCAATGGGACAAGTTTTTATCAACTGCTATAATTTCATATAACTCTAATGTTCATTCAGCAACAAAATTCACACCTTACGAATTATTATTTGGACATGCTATGTCATTACCTCAAAATTTACAAAGGCAATCAGAATTTAAATATTCGTACAATGATTACCTAGATGAATTAAAATTAAATTTACAAAATTCACATACCATAGCTAGAGAAAGACTAATTAAGGCAAAACAAAATTCAAAAACGTATTATGATAATAAAATTCAAATTCCCGATCTTCAAATAGGAGATCAAGTTTTGTTAAAAAACGAAAACGCGAAAAAATTGAGTCATTCTTACTCCGGACCTTATACTATAGAATCGCTAACAAATACTAATGCAACCTTAAAATCAAATACTAAAAAACCTTTAAAAGTCCATATTAATAGATTGAAACCTTTTACAGGTTAATCAAATAAAAATAATTAGTTCTATCATTTCGAATTTTAATCTCACTCTGCGGAATATTCGAAATTACACTCTAAAAATTCATGAAAACATTCACAAATTAAATAAGCTTGATGACGAATTCTCAACTACTGCAAATGAGTTTTCAAAGGTCAATTTAGTTCACGATACCGTATTACAATTGAATTTCAATATTACAATTTATTAATTTTCATTATTAAAACTCCCCTTGCAGATTTATACTCTTACAATCTATACAAGGTTGTGCCATTACCCATCTCAGATCCCGATAAATCCAACCATTTTGCGTTGATCCAACCTACCTATCCTTTCATTCTTATAACTGAGGATAGACGTAGATATATTACATTAAAGGACATTAGAGGATGCAAGAAGATATCAACCTCGAGGTATCTTTGTGCGAGTCAACAAGCTCAGCTACAAAGTGATTCGGAACCCTGTGAAGTTAAACTCTACAGGAAAACCTACATGAATCTTCCTTCTAACTGCCAAATTACCATCCTTACTGGTAAAGTGTTTACATGGAGCCAAGTGAATAATAATCAATGGATAATCACCTCCGCAGTCGACAACAATATCGACATCATCTGTCCGAATTCGCGAAACACAGAAATGGTTAGCAACACTTTCATTTTAACATTGGAGTCGAAATGTCAAGCATTCATCGCTTCGCTTCAATTAACTGCATTTAATGAGGATACATCAAACCTGACGTTATTCGTACCTCAAACACCAATGTTCGAAAAGTGTTGTCAAGAAGATGGTAAACACCTGGAAACTATCCACTTCGATACAGTCGAGCAACTTCCAGTGCACCTAGATGATCTATGGCAAGCCCAGAGAAATCTCAAGAAAATAAATGAAGATCTCGATATGCTCGCGCTTCATAAACATGTAAAAAAACATTACCCGTGGTACACCGCAATTATTATATTAATTTTGTGTTTAGTGTCGCTGTGCTTTTGCCAATATTGTTGTAATTGTAACCTTATTTCTGTAATTTGGAATTTCATACGACAACATAAATGTGGAAAAACATGTTTTCCTTCGTTAACGATTTATAATCAGGTCGGATCACGAGAAGAAGGCCGAACAAATAATATAAGTATGTCACCCGTTCGTGATATTCCTGTTTCAGATTCCGATGAAGAAGTCATCTTAGACAATAGCCATGCAATAACACAACACAAGGCGACTAAATCACCAATCACTCAGCGGAAAAACTCCACTTTATCCCAGAAAACTTCTACTGGATGGAAAACGGAGTCCTAGATTCAATGAGACATTGAATTCTTCCCTTGGGAGGTGTTATATTGTATCTTATTTTTATGTTATTTTTTAAGTTAAGTAAATAGGGTTAATATATTGTTCAGTTGAAAGCAGTCACAACCATTGTTAGAGATTTAGGGAAAGTTAACAAGTGCGCGGAACTAATCATTTTACACGTAGTATTCTTACGCCTTTTTTAGAAAACTACGGGCAGTCTCAATTGTCACTATTTCTGCCCTTAGACTAATGTTCAACTTTCATAGAAGTAGGCAATTATTATACAATAGATTCCTTTTTAACATCCATTGCGTTCAGTCGAACCGGATAAATAAATTATGAAAGATTGACATTAGAAAGCTGGTAAAATACCAGGAAGAACTACCCCATCGAATCATCCACAAGGTGGATGAACACCCACCAGGTTTCTTTGGGGGTTGAACGATATATATACCCCTAGAATAATTTTAAGGATCAGTTGTAATTTTAGAGCTACGTGAAGACGTACATATTAAGATTTGTAATTAAACGATAATAAAAGTAATAACTTCGAGTAATAGTAGATCAAGTCGTTTTATTTTATTTTCGACTCAAAGAACCCATAACATGATGATAACATATTCGGAGATTTTGTAGATTAATTTTGTTTTCGGTAAGCGTTAATTAATAAAAAATTAATAATACTTTTTATTTTTATATTATTTTTAATAAAGGGAATTTCAAAAACACGAAAGAAAAAATTTTATTTAGATATAATACTATAATCGCTTCACTAGATGTAATTTTGTTTATTTTTGGAAGCAGTTCATACAGGGCGATCTAAAAAAAATTTTGTTGCTAAACCAAATAAGCTGTTTTTCGGTTAAGGAATATGATAAAATTGTATCTATCGATTTTTTTAAATACTACTAACAACCCTAAAAATATATATCCAACTTAGAAATCCATTCAAATGGTATTTGATTTAATAGCACGTTTTAGCTCTCTTACCCACTGTGCGTCGTCCTACCAATAAAATTTTGTTTAAATCTAACGGCTTGTTTTTTAGAGCTTTTACGAGACCCAAAATTAACAAAATCTCAATTAAATAATCTAATTATAAATTATTTTGGCACTAAAACAAAATAAAGAAAAAGAATTACGAGATAAAATATAAGCAAGAACTATGAACTAAATATATTAGTAAATAAGAATTAAATTCAAATTCTACTTTATTTGTTAGCTTTCAACAGTTATAATTAAAATTTGGAATTAAATTTCAATTTCATTATTGTTTACGTCGCTAGTTGATTTTTTTAAATGTAATTTAATAATGTACTATAGTATATACTCGTATTATAACATTACCAGAAATTAACATCATAGGTGAATGAAAATCCACAGAATGTTACCTACGAGATATTAGATATTATATTATGTTTTAAACATAAAATTAATAAATTTTACCTTGTTACAAACAAGTTCAGTATTTGCTAATTAAATTTTCACTAACAATTTCTTAGTATACGTTTTAGGAATTATTTTGGTCGTCAGATACACAATTTTAAATTCACAATTTAATTATTATATATTTTTCGGATAATAAAAGAGGAAAAACTAAAAATAAGTTGTTTGGTGGTGGATTTTTGTGAACGTGGTTTAAGTTTATTCCTTCATTAAAAAAAACTGCGCTTAAGGCTTTTATGAAACAATCCAAAACTTTTTAAATAATTTCATGCATTAGCTGCACAGGCAAAAGTATAAAATATTATTTGAATTTATCTACATAGTTGTTATTGGTTATTTTCTGTTTGTAATTTGTTTGTTATTTATTTTCCTTTTTTAATTGTTTCTTTATTTTTCATTTTAATCCGATTACACTTAACTGAAAAGATCTAATAAGACCTCTTCTATCTGTATGAGAAAATCTAATAAGATCAAGGACATGTGTTTTGTGCTAATGTTTCAATATTTTCCTTCAATTAATTTAATTTTTTTCTGTTTTTTTATTAAATTAAGTAAACATGTAATCTAAAATTGCAGTGACAAAATTTACGAAAAATTTAGAAATTTTATCGAATTTCAACTAGGTGTTATTTAAATCAATATTAAGAAATTATAAAATATATTTGGTGGTTAAAAGTAATTCAGGTAACGCAATTTTTCCTCTTCTTGTCCTGAAAAGGATTCGTTGCGTTGTTATTTAAAATCTAATCAAGGATTACCTTTCAGTAGGTGTACTTGAAATTTGCAAGTTTTTTAAATAAAATTTCAAGTGAAATTGCTTTCTGTGTAGGTTTTTAATAAACACTACCAGTTATTCAGACCTTCTATGCCAAACCTTCCTAGAGCTATATTAAATTTTTTTGAACAATGTTTATTTTAATTAAATTAGGGAAACATGTACTATTTGCAAGTAAATCTTTGTATGTAAAAGTCAAAACCTGTAAATTACACTTTTATTTTTCGAATTTCTTTGTAAGATTTCATTTCAATATTATTAGTTCCGGATTGTTTTACGATTGTTTTACGAACTTTAATTTACTTGCGTTAATATTATTATATGCATTTCACATTGCATTTTTTACTGTTTATTTTAGAAAATATTTTTAGAAATAACATTTTTATTTCCTCATAGAGGAGTCATATTTTTGATTTTATTTGCTATGAGCTAAAAGTTTGAATTATTTATTTTACATTGAAATGTTTGCGATGTAACTGTAACTAAAATTTTTATAATGCTAAGTATACAATTTAAACATATCGCTTCTACTTACTTTAGTGTCACAATGATTAATTCTTTGTCAAGCACTGAGACGAGATATCATATACTAAAAGAGGGATGATGTGCGAAAGCTTTTTGAAAGAAATGGCGGTACTTTATTTTACAAAAAACCTAAATCTTTTTAATATAATGGTTATTATTAAACTTGTCGTTCTAAGGGTTTTCACTTTTTGGTGAATGTGTGCCTTGGCATTTATGTTTCATAAAAGCATAATTTAACTTTTTATGCTCTGTAATTCATAAATAATAATGTAGGTGCCTTTGATTAACTTTGCTATTCAACAGAACTAAAAAAATATGAAATAGTTTTTGCTATTATATAAATAAGTGTATGTTAAATACATTTTGTTATATATTATATTTCCGTGGTTCCCAATTCACGATAAGTTGTAAGTGTCCGTACAAAGACGAAAATATAATATATGGAGAACTTTTCAACAGGAACTTTGTTTTGAAATTTTAAATAACACACATTTTGGATGAAAGTTCTGTATTTTTTATTGATATATAATGTATTAGATTGTTACCGATTTATGAGTGAAAATCAATATCGAAAAAGTCTCCACCGAGACCAAGCGTGGAGATGTCGATCCTTTTGTTAAAATTTTCGATTACATTTCTGCATAATTGCGGCTCTATCTCACCAATTAGGTGTCGGATGTTAGTTTTCAAGGCTTCAATGGATTGTGGATTATCTGCATAGACTTGATCTTTTATATATCGACACAATAAATAGTCCAAAGGTGTTATATCACACAATGTAGGCGGCCAATTTCCTGAAGAATTATGCGAAATTATTCGATCGCAATAAATTTAATAATCCAGTAGCAAATAATCCATATCATCAATAATAGACCAAATAAATTTTTCAACGTGTTCCGATAACGCAATCATTTGATGGTAACAACGTTTTCAACCTCTTTCAGACCAAGAAGCGTAGGTATACCAAAAAGTAACACGAGTGAAATTTCAAGTCTCCTCAACAATTACTCTTGAATTTTCTTAAGCCCAAATGCGGCAATTTTGATTGTTAACGTCACCATTTAAATGAAAGTGAGCTTCATCTGAAAAAATGATTTTTTCAGAAAAACCATCATCTTGTTCTAAGATGAAATTAACGAATTTTCTACGAACAGAATGGTCGGCTGACTGTAATTCTTGTACTAACTGAATTTATAAGGTTTTAGACCCAGATATTTACATAAAATTCGACATGTGGTGCTCGTGGATTTGATAAATTGATAAATTTTGATCTTCCTCAACACTTTCACTTTTAAAACAGCAATATTTTCAGCTGAACGACCCGAACGAACAAGTGGTGTTTGTACATATTGCGATGACTCAATCGTCAATAAAGAAATTAACAATTATTAGGTAGGCAGTTAAGCTACTACAAATTGCATGAAAATTCTTCTACGATTTAGAAGGTTCTCCGACGTTAAACAAAACTCAAATAAATTCAGTTATTAATAAATACAGGTAAGGAATGGGAAGATCCAAGAATGATATTGAAAAATATTATTAAATGTCCACAAATTAATTCACACAAAAATTGTTAGATTGTAAGAAATTGTTATTTAAATTAAAAAAATGTATATTTAGGTTAGATTAAGTGGTGCGTTAAGAATAAGAAATTATGTGAGTGTTCGAATTCGGTTGAACAATAATGTAACGATGCTTCTCCGGGAGTTCGAAAGATCGTAACGGCAAAACGAATTATAAGATGAACGCTAAAACAAAAAACAATGGTGTAAATAATTTAATGACAATTAGCAAATCAATCTATTATCAAAAGTGCTACAAAACTTACCAGGAAGAAAAGACATCAAGTGGGAATAATAAAAAAAAGGAATTTTTCAAAAGCCTAGCAACAGCTCGATAAATAAATGCTTCTCACACGATAGCCAAAGCGGGGAGCACGTGTAAATTTCGGCTCCAGAAAAAGTTTCTTTATTGATTAAAAATCAATAAAAAAAAAGTGTGTAGAACTGAAAAGTAAATGATTATAAGTATGTAAAAAGATAAAATTAAGTGAGGTTAAATAAAAAGTGCACGATACTTACTTGGAATAAAATTTGGGAATGATGGTATGTAATTTGGATGAAACGATCCTATAATAATCACTGGAGCACAGATGTACAAACACAGAGGCGAGATTTTAAGAAAATTTCTGGATACTGGTAAAAGCTTGGAAGACGAGATGCAAGACGAAAATATTACACACAAAAGAGCGACATCTACGGGTGGTCAGAACAAAACTTTAATATTTATAACGCGACGTGAGTGCAAAATTTAAAATAACATTAAACGGATTTCACGGCATTACGTAATTTAACTTTGGGTTGGAGTACGCGTAGTTTTAAGAATTGGTTGTTTATTATTTATTGTTTATTTTTGTTAGTATAAGATTTGTGTTTTATGTTTGCATAATTTGATAAAAAATAAATTAAATTATCATTTGTTAGAAAACATAGGCGTATCATTCGGGGATTTTTCTATCCCTACAAAAACATTTAATTTCAGAAAAAGAGCGCAGAACCGACTACTAAAGAGAGAGTTTTCATGCAAGGTAATTTATTTAAAAGAGCTAGCTGTGGAAATTAATAATTTTAAAAATCAATCTTAAAATAATAATTAAAAAAAATATAGCGGGTGTCTTGCAGATTTAATATAATTAAACTAGAACACCGCAATATGTAATGGACCAAACCAGTATATTAAAGTTTAGCCACCGGTCTAAGGACGATTGTAACGACCGAAAATATCCAAAATTTTGTGATTTGTCGTTTTCACAAATCCACCATCTTCGTAGTTGATTTTAATAATTTTCATGCGATTTTCGATTGAAATTGAAAACATTATAATAAATTACAGACCTCCTACTTGATATAACTATGTTAAAAAAGAGAATGACAAAACTTTCACCACATCTAAAATTGCCCCTACCCCTATATAAAAGCAGTCCCCGTTGAACAGACCTTATGTAATATTTTGCTAAACGTACAAACTTTATAGCTTTTACAGAAATAGCTGAATATTTAAGTAAGCAACTTTTGCATTAGTTATGATTATGACATAATATAATTGACATATTTGGTACAAATGCATAATATTACTTTCATAATACACATTCTCCTCGTACTGTAAATAAGTATATTGATGCTTATTTTTATACATTGAGCCTCTGCGTCATTATATAGAAACGATTGACTGAACAAAAGAATAAGAAAACATTTTTTGTAGAGAATTTGTTGATGTCTAATTTTGGAAATAACAATTTTTAGTCCCAGAACCAGATGCTAACAAAAGAAACATTTCTTCGACATATTGCAAAATAAACTTTCCACATAATTGTTACCTATATAAAGGTGTATGAAAACCTTCAGTTCGATTTGAATTTTTCCGAGTGAGTGAGAAGTTATTTTGTATAGAATGACATTGGATTGGATTTCAGGGGAGGGGCAAGTATTAACTTGCACGCACTTAGGCCACTCTACCGGGCCCATGTATAGAATGACAATCGGCGCTTATTAAAATCTGGCTCCTTGAAACTGAAACTGTAAGCCATATTTTCATCTGTATCGCTCTTAATTGCTCTTAATAAACATTTGTATATTTTGATTATGTTTTCACATACTAAAAGCCGTTACAAATTACACATAATACGAAATCGATTGGCCTTTAGATTGATTGACTTGGGTTTGACGTTTAAATGGACTAAATTCTTGTTACGCTTTACTAACTCGAGGTGATTCGAATACGATCTCTCTTTGTTTTACATTTTATTTTATTTTTTTTTTTACAAAGGAAAATTTGACCTGTTTATAATAAAAAAATCGTTTCTATGTAGAAAAACTTTATTTCAAGTATTAACAACAAATGGAGTTCCTTTCTGTTGATAACACTAAAAGACTTATTGGTCAAATTTTAAGGATAATAGTCCCTATACAATATGTTTCACTGAACAAGACGCAAAATCGATACTTTCATTTTGTAACAATTTTTCAGCTTTAGTCAGAAATTACCTGACATTTTTTTCATGGGTTCATTATATCACAATTTCTCGAAACTGAATATTACTTTATTTAAGATAAATTTTTTTAACGGTTAATTTTGTTATAATTAAATCGTTTTGTTATAAGTAATACTTCTCATTTACACCTTAGTTGGACGACCCTTTTTGTAATTAATTGAAAAATTAAATCAATTTAATTTCGAAACATCCTTAAAATTTAACTTTTTTTACACAGCGTTTAGAAAAATAACGAACTGTTATTTTAATATTGCAAGAATATTCTACGTGATTAATTTTATTGCCAGCATTGAACGTTACTTGAAGATATTTGATGCATAAACCGTCCTTATTTATCGCTAGCTGATTGGTAACAATTTGTTGCATATACATCAATGGATTCTCTCAAGAGACGATGCTCATCTGTTTAATAGCTCGAAGCTTAACTTTTATTATGACTATCTGGATATATAATATCAAGTTTGCTATCCATTTCTGCTTCTTTTGATCTAACAATATATTGTTTATGCCTGCATAAACTTAATGTTCTATAGTTTCGTGGTTAAAGAACACGTCTGATCTACGTTTAATATAAACAGAGGTATGTAAGTCAGAAAAAAAAATCACGTTTCAATTAATCGAGCATCTTCAGACCGATAAAAACTTTAAAAGTTTTAAGTGAACAGTTTCGACGATAAAAAATAAATGGAACGAAGTAACCTCATAGGATGTGAGATACCGCTGATTTAATTACATTTTAAGTTAACGTAAGTTGGGCAAATATTGATAATGAGGAAATTGCTAAAATAATTAATAACTTTCAGGTTTTTGGCACATGCAAATTGGCAAGTTAATGCAAATATTAAGATTATATGAGTTTAAAATTCCTTTTATGCGCATTTTTAGCGAGTTCAAGTAAATTTTTTCATTATCTAGCTTAGCTATAAAAAGGATGTGCTAATGAAAAATTCAAAGCCACTTCTGAAAAGCGATAAAAAGTTTTCTTGAGTGGTTTCTCTCTGGTTTTGTTACTTTATGGAGTAGTAAATCAAATAACCAGTATTTAATGTTAATATTAGATTATAACAGAGTTTTATTTGGCAAATTAATTCGAAATCTTTCCGCAAGTTTAATTTTGGGAAAAAAGTCGACACATTTAGTGCGAAACAAATACGTACGTCAATAATGTAATAAAATAAAAAAAAGGTAGGTATGAGTATGTTAGAATAAAATCTGTTATAATATAACAACAAACAAATCGATTGGCCATGAAGGCAAGCTTAAAATACCAGCCGAGGACCTGTAAAACTCAAACAAAACCAAAAATTTGTTTCCAAGCCAAATACAGATAATAACAATGTGTGTTAGCTCACACAGTGATATAAATTTCTCTACATGCGAAAATACCACGCCACAGTGAGTTCTGGTGATAACGTATGATAAATGGACAAATTAATTGGTACTGCACCGCCTTCTCTTTCTGGCTCAATTGCTTTAATTTATTCTCTTCTCCCTCGCGTTTCCACCGGACCTAACGTCTTATAAATTTTAAATTACGCTTCTCAATAATTACAATCTCACATTACCCTACCCTTAATAAACTTCACCCTTGCACCCTTAAAGACACAACAAAAATTTTCAACTACGACGCTTCTAACCATTATTGATTACTCTTATCCATAATTTTTGTTAATTAGGTACATAAATTAAACTTTTAAACTAATATTTAATTTTAAAAGTTTGAAAATTTATAATTTAATTACTTTAATATCCTTAATTACTTAAATTAATGACACCCTATTTCGCACAACATTGCACAAAAATTCATTTCAAAATTTTTTCGACAAATTAAAAAGGACGTCCGCTAATTTTAACTAATGACAAAAAAAATTGATTTTGTGAATGTAACTAAACTCCCGCGCTTGCAACATTTAGGGACACTTTATCTTAATATTATTGTGACACAATGCATAATACCTCTATTACAGCTTTATGATTTTGTTATTTCCCAAGTGAGTTTTTTAATACGAACACAAAAAATACAAGATAAAATTTGGATAATTGCAGTATTTTTAGCTTTTTATTATTTTACCTTTGCTTTGTCGCAAACTTTTTTCCTAGAAAGTCGGGACACGTCGGAAATCAAGTTTTGTTATAGTACGTTGCATCTGTACTACTACGTAATGTAATCCTTGATTTCCAATCTCACGCGGGCTGGATTCGTAATCTGCTTCGCTTGGAACTTATGGGAAAGACAAAGGGAACAGCCCCATTACTTATCCCCTAGCGCAATTATCATAGCTATTTAGCTGGATAATCACCAACCCATAGTAGATATAAGACGTTACATTAAGAAGGAAAAGATTTCGGGGTAGATAATTTGTTTTAAATTTTAATGCAAACTAAATTTTAATTACAGAAAAATTGTTCCTTCCATAAGGGAAATTTCCATTATGAAAACTTGAAAATTTTACCACTTTTTTTGTTGACGTTGCATGGTAGGTAATAAATAAAAGGTAATTGTTAGAAATTCGAGTACAATTTAAATTTCGACTTTTTTAAACTTCAACCTAAACAAATACTATATTCGCAATGAAACTCTACCTCTTTGAATTGCAAATATGGAACGTTGATTACGTTTAGCTAAATTTAAAATCTACATCGCAAAATTATAGGTTTAAATTTTCTCTTCTAAAATTGCATTTTTTCAAAATTGACGAGAAAATTACAACCAATTGAATAGTTTAAAAAGATTAAGTTCATTCACGGTCGAACAAAGCAAAGGTTAAAGAAAAAATAAGAAAGTTTGTGGTGCCTTGTAAAAAATTGACAAATAAAATTATTTAAGGTTAACAATAAATTGTAGCAATTTATCCTTCGAAATAAAACAAAACAGTTTCTTTCATTTCGATCCAAAAAAAATTAAGTTAGCATATTAACGCAACCCTCCTTCGTCCAAGTACGTGAATCTACCTTTATTGATGATTTCTAGCTGATAGGCAATATATCAAACGCTAAAATGGATGGTATCCTCTTGATCTCCTATTGTTCAATTTCGACTTTAAATTTCAAAATAGAATAGTTTAAACTGCAAGTTGCAATTTTTAACAGAAGAAACGGGGTAAATTGAAGTGTAAGAAAAATATGGTGGAAATAAAATATAAGGAGATAGAGGAATGAAAAATTTCTACTAAATTAAAGTTAAATTTGCTAGCTTACTACATATGTTTCAATGTTATTAGGCATCATCATACATTATGCATAATATATCTAGTAGTAAGACAGAAAGTGCCTTGTATATTTGTTGATCTGAGGAAACGATCAGGTGAATATAAATGTACTGTATATGCCGTGGAATATTTTCTGAAAGTATGATGTGTTGGATTGGTTAGTTAATGGAATTTCAGATGTAACTATGTCAACCGAAGGGTGCGGCAAGGTGGATGGGTCGTTGGGCGAATCAAACCATGTTTTAGGCCAGGATGTGCTTTAACCATATTTTATGCCTCTAAAAATTTTAATGTATTTATACATAAGTTATGAAGGATCCTTATAAACATGTAGGCAATATTAATATGAGACTGCTGTTGTAATATGCAGACAATTGGTAAATTCGAGTGCGCCAAATCATCAGGGGTGAACTTGATTAGTAATTTTTGCCATTGAAAACCAATTTTAAATGTCAAGAACTTTTCGCAACGGGTTAAAATTATCAGATCAGGTTTCACATTTGCAGAGGTTATTTTGTATCGGATTGAAGCCAGGATGAGAAAAACGTAATTCAAAACTTTTCAAGACAAGGACCACCCTTAATTACATAATACACATGTATGTATTTACTCTGAGAAACTATTTTATAACAAAAATGCAAATAATAATAATAATATAAGGGATAAAAGGGACGTATAGAAATAATAGAGCAGCGGAAAATTATAACCTTGAAGGAAAACCCAACAAAGTAATACAATAATGAGGTTAAAGTAAGTTGATAGATAGAAGAGAAATTTGACAGCCTGTTCACCAAAAACATTAACAGATTAATATTAATAAAAGCTTTCATTTTTAGAAATTATGAAATTGAGACATAAAGTACTTAATGAAAGTATTTTCAAATTTATCACCACTAACTGCCAATTGCCACCAGCTCTTGGGTAAATTACTCTTTAACAACTACGATAGAATTTCTATATAACGAAGTACTACGGTTCCGGAAAAATTTTGTTCTTGACTATTTATCAGGTTACTATTTATAATAGGAGTCTAATAATTATTATCCATAATCTATCAAAATAGGTCTCAGAGCGGGGGATCGCAAAGAGGGGGCGAGATGGTGTGGAATATCGCCCCTTCAGTCTCAAATGTTATTTTTCAGAAGACTTCTTGATCACCTGATACTGAGATGCATAAGATTATAAATTTTTCAAACAAATATGAAAAAAATCTTTTACAATCAAAAGTAGACGAATAATCTACAAGTAACCATTTGAACCAATAACTGCTTCAGGACCGCATCCAGAATTGTTATGAATCGAAAAATACACAAATAATTAATAATAATGTGAATCGAAAAATTGATAAGTTGTTAGTATTTTTTCATATAATTCCAATATTTATCTGATGATAAATAATCTGAATGATAAAATAAATCTGATGAAAAATGGAAACAAAAATGTGAAAAAATGGGCATACCGATATCAGAAGATACAACACTGTATACGTTACATTTTGCAGATGATGGCACAGGACTACGAGGACATGGAATACATGACAAGAAAATTGATGGAAGAGTATGCAGAGTGGGGACTAGAAGTAAATGTACAAAAAACTCAATATATGTGTATTGGTGGAATGCAACAGGATTTAGAGCTTGAAAACGGCCATAATATAAAAAAATGCGAAGAATATAAATACCTTGGGGTGATAATGAGCCAAGATGGAAGATGCTTTTGGTATTTGATTCAAAACTCTTTATATTTCTGGTGATTACTTTTATTAACATAAGACTATTTCAAAACTACATTACACATATTTCATACTTGACATTTCTTACACGTATATCTTACCAACCACTTTTTATTTTACCACTAAAAACCCTGATGATTTTAGCGCCTCTTTTCAAATACAATTCTAACACCCCCCCTCGCTAAAATCTTTCAAACCTAACAATCCTTTAAACTTTATGAATGATACATTCGTCAAACCTTTTGTTAGTATATCTGCTTGTTGATATTCAGTATTTATATAAACTAAAGTTATAATACCACTCTTAAAATAATTGTGAACAAAATTATATTTTAAATCTATATGTTTAACTCGACGGTTATTTGTAGGATTTTTTTATCAACGCTATACAACCCTGATTATCCTCATAATACATTATATTTTTAAATTCAATACCGAAATCTGAAAACAATTTCTTTAACCATAAGCCGTCACATACAGCAGAACATAATGCGACTAACTCGGCTTCGGTAGTGGATAGCGACACGCATTGCTGTTTTCTCGTCACCCACATTAAGGTATTACCAAAAACTTTAAATACAAAACCAGTGACGGATTTTCTGTCATGAGTGTCACCTCCCCAATCCGCATCTACATAACAACACAAGCCAAAATTTTCACTTCTTCTAAATTCTAAACCTACATTAATGGTATTTTTCAAATATCTTAAGATCCTTTTTAAGTGGTTCCAGACCTCGTCAGATGCTCTATCTTGAAAACGACTAAAGAAATTTACTGAAAAACAGATATCGGGTCTGCTACCCAGCATTAAATACATAAGACATCCCACGAGTTCTCGAACTGGATTCTTTGTTCTTTTCTTTGGATCATCACATAAATCGATCTTTAACTTAGGATCAATGGGTAATATTGAACCTTTACAATCGTCCATACAAAATCTTTTTAGCATAGTTTTAATATATCTAGACTGATGAACCTTTAAGATTCCTTTATCCTTATCGCATAATATTTCTAATCCTAAAAAAATTCTTAAGATGACCTATATCCTTCATTAAAAATTTTCCCATCAACTTATCTTTTATTTCCTTAATCTCATTTAAATCTTGTCCCGCTATTATTATGTCGTCTACATATAGTATTAGATATATCCTTTTATTTCTCAACATATATAGGCAATAATCGTTTTCTGATCTTATAAAACCGATTTTTATTAGAAAAGAATTGATTTCGTCATTCCAACACTTGGAAGACTGTTTCAAACCATATAAAGCCTTATTTAATTTTAACACCTTGTTTTCCTCACATTTTATACCTTGTGGAAAATTAATAAATACGTCATCGGTTAGTTTACCATTTAAAAATGCTGATTTTACGTCTAATTGCTGAAAGTAAAAACCTCTTTGATTACCTATTATCAATAAAGCCCTAACCGTTATTAATTTTGCAACTGGTGAATAAATTTCGCTTAAACCCTCATTTATTTCTTGCGCGAAACCTCTAACTACTAACCTCGCTTTGAATTTTTCTTCCTGTTTTTCTTCTAAAGCTTTGAAACTAAACACCCATTTTGTGTCTAAAATTTTTGTGTTATTTGGTAAATCCACTTTTTCCCAAGTTTCATTTTTATGAATAGAATTAAGTTCTCGATCAACTGCCTTTAACCAACTTTCCCTATCTGCCCTATCTTTTAAATCTGTATAAGAACCTGGTACATCGTCAATGTAACTTGAAGCATCAAACGCCATGTACAACTCATAATCATTAAACTTTGATGGTGCTTTAACAGTTCTTTTGTTTTCCCTATTTTCTAAATTTACTCTATTGTCATTTTCTTTATCATCCTGACTAGTAGTCTCATCTTCATTTACGCTTTCTTCCCCACATTCTATTTCTAACATTTCCCTTTTAAAATAAACGCTATTTTCATCAAATTTTACATCTCTACATATAACTAACTGTTGTTTTTCCAAATTCCATAATCTATAGCCATTCGGCGCATACCCTAACATCACACACTTATGAGTTTTGAAATCAAATTTCTTACGCAATTCTTTAGGTATGTGGTTGTAAGCCGTACAGCCAAAAATCTTAAAATTGCTTACGTTCGGCTTAGTCTTATACCAAAGTTCAGCTGGTGTGACACCCTCTAAATTAGCTGATAAGCCCCTATTTATTACATAATTTGTTGTAAGTATAGCCTCACCCCAAAATTCCTTGCTCATGCCAGAATCTGCTAATATTGCCCTAGCTCTCTCAACTAAAGTTCTATTTTTTCTCTCAGCTTTACCGTTTTGTTCCGGTGTATACGCAATAGTATAATCTAATATTATTCCCTTTTGTTTGCAATAATTTACCATCTCATTGGATGAATATTCACCACCATTATCACATCGAAGCTTAGAAACTTTTGTTTCAAATTTAGCCTCAACCATTTCAATGTATTCTTTAAATTTACTACAAACATCGCTCTTATTCTTTATCAAATATACTGACGTGAAATTAGAAAAATCATCTATAAAAGTTACGAAGTACTTCTTACCATCATATGTTTCCGGAGTAACCGGACCACATACGTCTGTGTGAATTATTTCTAATATTCTCTTACTTTTTGTTCTTTGATTAAAAGGAAATCTAGTCATTTTGCCATTTGTGCAAGGCTCACAAAATTCTACTTCTTGAAACTTAATATTTTTATCAATTCCCAAAACTACATTTTTCTTGATTATTTCTTTTAATCCTGAATAACTAACGTGAGCGTACCTTCTATGCCACATTTTAAAATCGTTTTCAACGCTCTCAACATTTAAACATTCTGTAGTTACAACCTTGAATGTTATTTCATACAAGTTCTTTCTGTAACCTACTCCTAATACTTTATTGTTTACATCTCTCAATTTTACTTTTCCGTTATCAAAAATTACCCCTACATTTGAAGTTTCTAACCTTTTTACTGACAATAAATTTTTTCTTAACTTAGGTACATAAAATACATTTTTAATCGTACACCTTATATTTTCTTTACCTACATTACTCAAAACCTGTAAATTTCCAACACCAACAGCGGTTAAATAACTGTCATTTTTCGCCACAGCTATTTTTATTGGGTTGTCGAGCATTACTAAATCGGAGAAATAATGTTTTTCACTCACCATATGGTCTGTACAACCTGAATCGACAAAGAATGTTACAACATTCTTCTCTTTTCCATTTTCAAATTCTTGTGAACTTGTTTCGCCCATAAAACATACGCTTCTGTCCTTGCTCGTACTTGTATTTCCATTTTCTGCGGAATCTTCTTGCTGCACGTAGTTGCTTCTATAATTCGAATTCTCGCTCATGCTTCTTCCTCGACTTTGGTTGTTGAAGCTTCCTCTGTAATTTCCAGATCCTCTGTTACGTTTTTCTCCTCTGGTGTCGTAGCGGCCTTGGTAAAAACCTCCTCGATTGAAACTTCCTCGCATCGGCTTCTTACAGTTTCTTATGAAATGCCCTTTCTCACCACATCTAAAACATTCTCCACCTGTAGTTGAAAATGCATACGAACCTTGTGTTTTGTCGCTTTTGTTTGGGTTTGCCAATTTCCTTTTTTCGTATTCATCAATTAATTTCTTCTTCACTGACTCGAATGTAAGATCTTGTGAACTTTCTATAATTGTAACCAATGTTTCATATGATTGTGGTAACGCTAACAAAATACTGCACACGAGATCTTGTTCGGGTATTTCGTTCCCAGATTCTTTCATTTGTCTTGCGATCTCTTCATACTGTTGCACGAATACTTCCATCGAATCGCTTTCCTTTAATTTTAAGTTCATCAACTTCTTCTTTAAATACAATTGGCCATGCATTCCTTTCTTCTCGTATTTTTGTCGTAAGGTTTCCCACATTTCGAATGCACTTGATTTCCCCCTTAAACACTCCAACTGGTTATTGTCTACACATTGAACAATTAACGATTTTGCTTTGCAGTCTTTTTTAGTTTTATCTTGTCTCTCCTTTTCCACAACTATCTCACTAATTTTTAAGTCCTTTTTTACGTGTTCGACCACACCATTTTCTTCTAGAAGTAACTCCACCCTGAATTTCCAATTATAATAGTTTCCTCCTTCTAATAATTCAATATGATAACCTTTCCCGTTTGCTTGAGCCATTATTAGATTTTCTTTTTATTAAATTTACCATGTGTTCTTAACCTCAAAATTAATTCTTCTCGGGTTATTTTATTATTTTTGAAAATACTTGCACAGAGAACACCCTGGGACCATAACCTTTTGGTATTTGATTCAAAACTCTTTATATTTCTGGTGATTACTTTTATTAACATAAGACTATTTCAAAACTACATTACACATATTTCATACTTGACATTTCTTACACGTATATCTTACCAACCACTTTTTATTTTACCACTAAAAACCCTGATGATTTTAGCGCCTCTTTTCAAATACAATTCTAACAGATGCCACGCAGAAATCCGCAAAAGAAATCAACTGGGTAGAAGGGCGATCTCAGTATTAAACTCAATTTTATGGGACCAGTCTGTTTCCAAAAGTAACAAGACAAGAATATATATTAACAGCATAATTAAACCAATCACAACATACGCTTCAGAGGTATGGCAAATGGGGAAGAAATGGGAAAATACGCTGCAAGCTACAGAGATGGACTTCTGGAGAAGATCGGCTGGAAAGAGTAGGTTGGAGAGAATACGAAATACCCACATCCGGGCAGATTATGCAAGTAGAACACACAATAACGGATGATATAAAAACAAAACAACTGAGATGGTTTGGTCATGTTCAACGCATGGACGCAAATAGGCTACCAAGAAGAATCTTATTTTGGAAACCCCCAGGAAGAAGGATACGCGGAAGGCCCAGACTAAGTTGGAGAGAGGGTATTGATAGGGAGATGACAGAGAGGGGACTTGAAGCGATGCAATGGGAAGACCGTGAGAAATGGCGTAGAGGAATCGGAAGACGTCGCAGAACGTTGTAAAAAACCGATAGATAGATAGATCTGATGATGCCAATAGCACGATTGAAAAATCGTGGTTAAGGTTGAAACAGCTATAATATATTGAGGTCTTGATCTTGATTAATTATTTGCTTATTTTTCGATTCATAACAATTCTGGATGCGGTCCTGAAGCAGTTCCTGCTTGAAACGTTTACTTGTAGATTTTTCGTCTACTTTTGTAAATTAATAGATCGTAATATGCTGACTCTACTATTAAAAATTGTAAAAGATTTTATTTTTCATAATATTTGTTTAATTTAACGATCAACTAAATAATAAATTATAAAATTTTTGTCAGGTAATATTTTCAACGATGATTTTCAACGTTTCGGGCCATTTCAATTTGGAAATTTTGAAAGTTAAAAATAATTAATAAACTGTTAATTAACTAATTCAATTCAACACTTTTGAATAGAAAGTAATTAACATTGACAATCGAATAGTTAATTAGTTTATTAACAGTTTATTTATTATTTTTAGCATTGAAAATTGCCCAAATTTAAATGCCCTGAAACAGTTCACTACTATAAGCACCAACAGCTGTGGTCACCTTCAGAATCTGTTGATCAGATTTTTTCCTGATATTTACTGCTCCTTAGGATTTCCTTGGTACATAATAACAATCCAGTGTACCACCACCCACAGACAATCAGAAACTTTTCGACTACCAAGTGCAAATAATGAATCCATCCGTACCTCTAAAAGGCTCTCTTTCTGATCTCGCTAACATCAGCAGTTATCGTTATTTAGAGTTAAACACTGTTATTTTACTTTCAATAGGAGAAAATTGCCAAAGCGAACCTGAAAATTGGAAAAATGTGACGTGCACGGATGTTCCAATGGTTCACACAGTTTTAAGAGCAAAGGTAATCGTTAAAGAGCCATCAGTGATCAGACGACCGATAAACCAAAAATGTCAAGAAGATTTATTTAAATATTACATACATAAAAGCAGGGATGGCGGGTACACTAATTAAATTAGGAAAATCTTGATTAGTTAAGTAGGTAAGCGGGGATGAGAGAGCTAGTTTTTTATTAGTTGCAGAACTTTAGCATACGTAACTTATTTAGATTAGATTTGCCATTCCAAAGAGTGATGTTTAAATGTTTTAAATTATTAAATTTCAGCACATCTAAAGAGTTCTAACTATTTTCTTCTGTATATAAAATTTATAAACGCGAGGTTTATGTTTATTAACTAAGATGCATTTTGCAAATGTTGATTTAATTCTCTATCTCTATTCTTTACCGGTAAGTTCAATGTATGCGTTTGTATTCCGTGAAACACTCAAAATGCCCTATTTTAATTTCGAATTTTTTGTGTATAAAGGATGGTTCAATAAGAGGTCATTTTGAATTACTCAGTATTTCCGTTCTATAGATTTAACTGCGCTCATATTAATTTGTCATATGCGATTTTATCATGGAACATTACACGATCGACGAACTTATAGTTGTAAAAACCGATTACCAAAATGGTTAAAATTTTGCTGTTATAATTCGTGAAATTTTGGTTAGAATAAATGAACCTTCTCGAAGCGGAATTATAAATAAAATAAAATTGAGGAAATTGTTTTAGTAAGTAATGTAAGAACACTCTTACCTGTCGTCGTGGTGGTCGTTCATCTATAAATTTCGCTATAGTGAAGGAAAGTGTAAGTGAAAAACCGAAAAATCATCTGTAGAAAATTTTACCAACAGAATGATGTCATGGAAGCAGGGTCGTGGATGACATTTGTATGACGTGTACCACGTATAATCGCAATATTTGCTCTTCATGATAAAATAAAAATTTTCCGAAATTTTTCCAGGTATTAACGCGTTTTTTTTAAAGAAAAATGACACCTCTTATTGACCCACCCTTTATTATTTATCATAAATTCAGTATCTATTTAAAAGTGATGTTGTGGTCGTGTATTTCATTGAACGTTTATTTATTTTTATATCCTCTTTTAGTAGTTAATATAAAAAGTGCTTATAATTGTTACCAAAGGTAATCGAATAAGATTAATCGTAGAATATCGCTTTGGGAAATACACTTGAAATAATTTCGCACTTAAATTAATTCAGTTTCATCGGGCATTCGTCTTCGTCAATAAATTGAAGAAGACACTGGCGTACTATTGCAATGTTTTTAGTTTCTACGAGTACAATGTTAAATCAAGTTTTAAGGTTGCTATTGTGACTACATTGATACTTTCTTTTCTGAAACTTTTCAAGAGGTGAAAGTAATGGTAAAATTCCGAGAATATTAGATTCCGGTTGTTCTTTCTTAGTGCCGTATATTTCATGTTATGAATGAAAGAATTATACATTGTGATAAGAGTATACACAATATTTTTTGGTATTATGTTAGGCGATTTATGAAGTAATTGTTAGATTCTACGTCAAAAGATTTAATAATACTACATAGTAGCGACGTATATCATCCCGTTAATATGATTAATTTTGCACAAATTTAAGTAATCCTTTTAATTTTCTAAATGAAATTAGAACAAAAGCTCACTTTGTCCAATTCCATCTATCAATATCCACTTAAATCCACTTTGTATTTGCTTAGCAAATTTACTGCGTAGTGATTTATATAATAATATACTTTATGTAGATCCTAGAAGCTTTAATTATAGAAGGAACTTTAGATTTATCAATAAATACGTAAGACCTAAATCAACTATGAATTGTATAAAGTGTAATAATTTATGTCTGTAATTGATTTACGTGGAATTCTAATAGTATTAACTATTCGCTATGAATATATAATATCTTTCTGATGTAACTTTATCTACACCACTTCACTATATGTTTACTATAATATTTTAGTGCAGAACTATAATTTATTTCATAAGTAAATAGAATTGTAATACAATTCTATGCCAATATGCAGAAACTTAGCTTTATATGAAAGTAATGTCTGGAACGTTCTTGTTATAATTTATTCTAAAATTGATTTACTTGCTATTTGCAATCACCCTGTATTACCCAAAAAAAGAATGAGAATATTCAAACCTCAGGCTTAAGAATGAATCCATTTATAAAAAATTTAAAATAAATCTAAAAAGGTTAGCTATCTCTCGCCTATAATTTATTCTAGCGCCAATTTCAATGATCTATGATTTATGTATGAGCAAATACTTCCGTTAAAGCTACTGCGTGTTTTATTATTTACCTTTTTAAAGTTACGATTGAAATTTTACTCCAAAAAAAACCGAATAATCAATTTTTATAAAGTCTGCTGTTATTTAGTTACCTACCCTGCATTGTTGCAAATTGCGGTATTAAATTTAGTAGATGTCGTTTAGGTGCAGTATTAGCATTTTAATTGTTACGTAAATTAGAAAGACTTTGAAATTCCAAAAACAGTTAACGATAATTAGAGCAACATAAAGCTCTAAAATTTATATGCTTATGGAGTGCATCAAAAAATAGCGGTGAATATCATTGCTCTTCCAGCCACATTTTCAATTATTCGCAAGAGCATTTCAGTGGTCCTTCCAATAATGAACATCAGTTACAGAAGATTATGTAATGCTAACATAAGTTTTTTGTTTATTTACCTACCGAATAGATGAGCATTGCTAATGCTGAATATCATGTTTGAGCAGAATAAATGAACCTCAATTCATTTGTCGAGGAAAACGCAATATGAATATTGATTGTGAACCTAAGCATCTGGCGGTAGCAGTTTAGAAACTATCTCACGACTTTCATTGAACGCTTTTATGCTTACATTACCAGGGATAAGGTATGTTGGGTTCAGTTTTAATTAAGAATAAGGCGATTTTATCATCTTGTAATTTAAATATTTCAATACACTTTGGAGTAGTGTCGAAAACTTTATAATTATATTTTCATATATTTGTTTATCGATCGCTAAACTCATTTTAAATTTTTCAGCTACATATAATATATTGACAGACAAATTTTCTATTTTCTTTATCCTATATTTTTGTTTAGATGTTATCGAAAAGTTTCCCTTCTAGATTTGTCTTTTGCAAGTCTTGATTAATGTTTCGCAGTTGGCGAATTTCTTTTTTATTAAATTATGTAATATCTTAATGTGTTTCGTATTACAGCGTTTGAGCCAAACAAAATTTGAAATTTATCTGCATTTGCGTGTAATTAGTTTTTCTTGGTAGGTACGTATTTTCACCACTTCGTTATCTTTCGTTGTGCAATCGATAATGTCGGTAATTAATCCGGACCTTTTTTTGTACTCGTACGGAAAGTTTTGAAAATGCGTCTGCGTTAGGATATATTTGATGTATGTTCTGGCAAGGCCAACCTTTTCCCAATTAATTAAAATTAAAAATTGCCAAACTCTACATCGACAATTTGTTCCATTTTTCTTGCAAAATCAATATCGGCTTAATATTTCTCCGATAGTTAAGTACCAAATCATTTTTATTTAAGATAAGAATATGATAATGAGATACATTGAAGGCTTTTCTTTTTTCTTTATTGAATATTTTGCGCCATGATAAATTGTTTCTTAATTTGATAAATTGTGCTTTATCCTATTTTTTCTTAATATACGTCACTCGCTTAAGAAAAGAAGTCATCTGTAATGTTTAAGCAAGAGTTTTTTAAGTGAGGTTGATGGAACGCATTACAAAAATCGTTCGTTACACAATTAAGTAACTTTTAAAATTTCCGAAATTAATTAATTGCGTTTCACTTCCAGAATTAAATTGATGAGGTAACAACATTTTAAGTAAATTTATTGGATAATTTTTGAGTGCAAAAGGATTTGTATTTCGTGTTCCTTAAAATTAGCTTCGAGTCCCTGTTCGGATTGCCATATTTCAAGCTAGTTAACTGATGACTGCGATTCAGTGCTTCGACTTGAATTGGTGGAATAAAGCTACGGAAGCTTTGGTCGGGTAGCACGTTTTCAATCGTAGGTTGACGTAAACTTCTTTTAATTTCTTCCAGCATACAAATTGAATGTGACTTAGGTTTATTAGCGGCGCCACCCTGTATATTATTTATGCGTTAAACCATTGCAGATAGAAGTTAACCCTGTATTTTATATTTAAATAAATGCAAATTTCTATGTAACTAACATAATAATTACATTTTCCACGGAAAATGTAATGCTTTACAATTTGCATTCTATTTGTGTTCGACTAATACACTTGAAGTGTGCACTAAATAACTTAAAGCTCCTGACAAATACAAACGTGAATTTTTGTTAAATTCCACGTGCTTGGCAATTTTAATTTTATATCGTTTTACAGATCTCAGTTTATGCTAATTAATTGCAATTATTTTATTACTTTGATGTACAAATATTAATTAATTTCACAATGAGAATCTAGGTAGCTTCAGTGCCGGTAATTTAACTATAAAGGCGAAAATCTAAACTTGGGGTACCTACCTATATTTCCTTGTTTATAAATCCTGTACTATTATGTTGTTGACTTGGCACGAGATTAAAATTAGTTGAGAAAATTGAAAATTTTATAATTCCTAAAAAGAGAATCTCAAATTTCAAAAATAAATTATCCAAGATAAACCTCACAAAATTTTTCATTCTGGCTACACAATTTTGTAAAATAAATTTGAAAAGTTCTTATCTGTAATTGCTAATTTACTATTTTTGAAGTTATAGTCGAAAACTTTTTAAATTACACGAAACCGAGGACATTAACTAAAGCAATTAAGTTAAAAAATTCGGTGTATTGCAAAAGCAGCGTCCAACAAATTGTGACATATCGAGATAATAGCCGCACTGCCTAATTATGAGATCCCAGGAGCTTTGCCATTATCTAAAGCCGAACCAAGTCCACTGAAATTTATTTACATATAAACAATTTGCTTGTTGCTTTTTAAATCCAACTACCCAAGTTCATAACATTTAACATTCAAAATACATTACTCCTTTATCTCATAAAAAACAGAAGTTTTAAAAGTCAAATGATGAAAGAAACAACAACTTGGTGAAAACAAATGTGAGGGAAAGAAGTGACCTGGAATGGCTGGATAAGATCCACTGACGCGTCTTATTATTTACGACATGTTTATTGATTTTTTTATTTGACTTTTTAAAAATTTGTTAACTCTTTTGCGAGACAATGCTGCTTGTCCTATAAATTTTGCAAGATTTCCTTTCTTGTTTTCATTTGTTAATTTTGAACTTGAACGGATTTGGAAAATTGAAGTTGACGGAAATGACATTTCCCTCGTGTTATGATTTTGACTATTTTTTGTTATTTCGTATTTTGTATTCAGCCAAGTAAATATTTTCTTTTTCATCTTATATTTTTTTTATAAAATTTCAAAAATGTGAAATGTAAATTTACTTCGATTTTTCGTCTTCGTTCTCGGGACTAAAATTGAAAGAGAAATTATATTTGGCTGTGGTTTCAATAAAAATTAAATTTATAACCTGATTTAGTTGTATCTCCCTTTTGTCAGTTTCTTTTAAGCATGGAAAATGCATGAAAAATGTTTCGCATAGATATTGCTGTTTCCATTTAAGGGTCGATTTCGCTTAAGTCAGTTGAAAATTTAATTGAAATGACGACTGTTAATCATTTAATGAAGTGTCTTCTGAAGAAATCGACGATTAATTCAAAACAGATTTTTAAAATGTACATATGGAGGGACGTAATGTATGTATGTGTAGTGGTAAGATGCTACCCGTAATGGGTGGTAGTGTGGGATATTTATCCAAACTATCCTTTGGAGCTTGGCTTTCCCAAGGTATCTTTTCCTTATTTTTATCTAATATCCTAGCCAGCTGTCAACTGAATCATTTCAAATGCTGGTCTTTGAATGACAACTGCCAAATCATTATTATGATCGAAACTTCTGGTGTCTTCTATAGGTGACTAATCGTTTTTATAAATATAGAACAAATCTCCAGTCAATGCACTAACACGAAGAAAACCATTTATGTGTATTATTCAACGACTTCATTCTTTGTGAAAGTCGACATAAAAACAGTTCAGTTAAGTACAGATAAGCACAGCTCCACCACTTGGAAAAGTGTATTCAGCATCACTCGTTCGAAGATATTATGGCTTTCTTCCATATTTTGTATATTTCGCAGGCCCTAGAATAATTTTTTAGAATAGTGAGGAGCTACTTTATGGTTCTTGGGCCAATTTGATTTATTTATTGAGTTTAAATCGCATGTATTCTCTCTACTTTCCCATTCTTACATCCAAATTCCACAATTTGATCAAACTAAAGATATCTATCAATTTGCTCGTTCCTTGGTGTCCCTTGGGATTTTTATTGAAACAGCTGAAGAGCTTCCATACTTTCTGACTGCTTACTCATTTCGCGGCTCGTTTTTTAAAATCCGTGATTGAATAACAACCTGATTGTATACAATATGGACCAATGTTGAAATCAGGACTATAGTCTGCCGTCGATCCAACACTATTGAACGAAGCTGGCAGTTTACATATCAGGTTTTAGTTATAGTTGATTATTGGTAATCTTCCGTCTACTCTACCAGAGGCCTCTCCACTTCTTTCATGAATAATTTATGCAGAATTTTGCTTGTTGCTTCTTTTCTATTATTAATTATGGAATCATAATTAACAGTTTGGGCAACTCACTTATTTTGCGGAACCTGATCCATACAATAAACTTCAATCTTTACAATTCAGTATAATTTAGAAGCCGTAGTATTTATTATGATTGCAGGAATATAATTTTTAAATATTTAATTTTCCCCAAAATGGACGAAGCAAAATTTTCTGAAATAATTAAATTGAAAAGCTTGATATTTAAAATCTACGCCATGTAGTTAGCTCTAACTTATTTCCTAACATTCCATTCTTGTCAACCCATGTCAATCTCTCACTTTGGTAGTCAGGTTTACTAAATTTAAATCCCAAAACGAAACCGTTACCAAACTGATTATCAAAAATGAACCATCAAATTTTTAAAGCTCAAAATTGTGAATTATATCTTTCGTTGCAATTCCTTAAATTTAGAGTTAAATTGTGTTGGTGTTCAGTGTCAAATGAAATATAAGGTAATACGCTATACATACCTTCTTTGTATAGATGAACACAAATTAACTGTAACGCGATAAATGTAGAAAACGTATTATTATCCAAATATGTTTTGACGAGAAGTAAATTTACTGCAAAAATCGATCTTAATAAGCTAATTCAGTGTTTATTGATGAAAGGGTTCGTTCCAGCTAATAGCTAATAATTATGAAATGTTTTATAAGTCAAATAAGAAATTACGATGGAAATTTCCTTTAACAAAAGAATATAAAAGATTGATAGCTAAATGACCTAAAGCAATTTTAAGTAAGCCGGTGACCGGAGGCTACAGGATTAAGCTGAAAAGATAATTAGTGCGCTCTATTTACATTATAGTAAATTACTCTTTTTCAAAGGCTTTTCAGGAATGAAAGACACTTTGAACTTTTTGATATTTAATAGGTATTTAAAGAGTGGGTCCCTTTCACTTTAAATTCAAGTAGTTAAATTTATTTTAAATGAGTTGCAAAGTTAAATAACTAGTTTGTACCGGGCTGATCAAAAGTAACAAATGAAATTGTTATCGTTTCAGCTTTGTTATTGATATTATTTAAAAAGGATTCGGACCACACAATTTTTTATTAATGAAATTTTATAATAATAATTGGGGATTTTTTTATATCATGGCTTTTTTCAGTTTTTCCCGTTGGCAACTCCGTATAGGATTACCAACATACGTTACCTTTGACTTGCAGGTTTTTGGCAGCATTCATTAATTACTGTTCGTCCTTCATGGATAGTTGATAGAGTCCTTTCGTGGTGTTTGTTTTTTGATGTTGCAATTTGATAGAGTTAATTCATTCGTTGTGTTCATTCGAGACAGTCACGTCATCTATTTCTCGTTAGTTTTTCAGCTCAGTTTCTGTGGTTTGTTAGTAATTAATTTCAAGTCGTGGTTCCATAAATGAAAATATCGGTTAACTGGAAACAATTCGCAATATTGATTTAACCACAGGTTTGATGATAAGTAGCGTGCAATTTTAATTATAATGTTAAATAAATCTCTTATAAGACTTCTCTACAACCTGCACAATCGACATTCAAAATTTAAATTAAATCCTGCATATACAAAACTGAGACCTCCTTATATTAATTTATTATTATCCTGAATTTATAAGTATGTATAAAATATTGTAGGTCAAGCATATTATGAAGGGCTAAAAGGAACAGTGGTGATAAAAACCTTCGCTTCAGTTGATAATCTGGAGCAATGGATGATGATGTTTTAAACATATTACCATGATGAAGCCTAACAGGGCGGCTTGGTATTTGAAGCGGCGTTATAATTTCTAGCAAATTTCATTTAAAATTTTTATTTTACCGATAAACGAACCGCACACATCAAATACATCGCAACGCCTGTTCTATTAGATTTCGTTACAGAGTAACTACAAACGAACACTTTTAAAGCCAGAAGCCGTCACTTTTTATTTCTGGTAAAATTATGATACAAAAAAAGAGAAGAATGCAATTTTATTTATAACCAACCCTAAAAGGACCTAAAAAATGAAATTCGTCATAAATTATTTTTATTATTTATTATATGATATTAGGCCTACATTAGCAAAAACTTTTACCCATGAGATTGTTAATTAATTAACGTCCACATTACCGACAATTTATAACCTTTGTGTAAGGATCATTCATCACTTAAGATTTATAGTATAGTTGAAAACGGTCATTTCGATCGATCACTTTGTACCTTTTAGTTTAAAAAGCTCAAAGCAAAAAATATATAATTTGTTCCAGAATATGTACACAAAGCTTTTTTTAACTAAACGAAATAAACTGATAGCAGGTAATTGAGCGAGAAATGTATTTTTTTTATAAAACAAAGTTCAAAATAAATATAATCAAGGATGATATCACACAAAAAAGTAATTTTGTAGAAATATGTTTTTATTCAAATACTTGCAGCATTTCATTTAAAAAGCGCTTACCTTAAGATTATGAATTATTTTTTCATCATATTTTTTAAATAATGTTTTGATGAAATTGTAAAATATCCTTGGCAAGATTTTGAAACATGAGGTTGGTTGAATTAAAAATGTATTTATATTTTACATGAAAGTGTTAATATTTAGCGTTATGTTAATAATATAACCGTTTTTGACGAATGTGTACGTTTTAACGACTGTGCTTTTTGAAGTTTACCATATTTCCCTGGTGATTTTGCTTTAAATTGAGTTATAAATTTTTAAAGGTTTTTCACATTCTCTAGAGCAAAGACAAAGAAGAGGGTATTGAGTTATTGTTATTTTTATATTTTTATTATCAATTGCAATAATTTTTAGTTTTGAAATAATAAAAAACAAAGAGCGCGTTTTTCACAAAAACTTTAAATATTTATGTTCTTGATGTAATTTTCTTTAGAATGAAACTTTAACCTCATCCGGATGAATCTCAAAAATTTGCTATTCAAAGTCAACTAGAAGATACCTTTGCTTGACTTATTGTTATGAATTTTTACTCAAGTTAGACTTGTTTTATGAAATATTTATAACTCCTCTTCAGTATAAAATATTGCCTAAATTATTTTTTGGTTATAAAATGTGCTGTTAAAAGGAGCAAAGTAGGACTAGATTTTACACGCACGTAACATATATTCGAAATTTTAGTTTCCCTCACCTTTAAAGCTCAGTGGGCACCAGCTTTTTGGCACCAATATTTTTGGGGTTAGTAGCGGAAACTTGTGATTCTAAAATGATAAACAATGACATGGATGTTACTCAGGAATAAATAAATTTTGTGCTGAAAGAGAAACCATCAAGGAAATTTATATTATTTATTTTCAAATTGCCTATTAAAATCTATTAAATATCGAAATTTGTTTTCTACCTAATTGATGAAATATTACATTTCTATTAAAACATATTCGTTCTCAATTTTATGAAAACAAAAATTTATTATTATTGTAAAAAGGCAATTTACTTATTGGTATTGTAGTGGTTTTAAAATACTTATAAAAATTTTACTTTTAAATGTAATATTAAAAATGAAAAAATTAACTTATTTACGCATTACGTTTATAAAACTTAAAAAGCTTATTGACTTACCACATTTCTTTAGAAATTCTACTAAAAAAACTAAACTTTCAACAAAGAAGAGCATGGAAATCGATTTTGATATTTGACCTAGTATATTATGTATGCGTATTAAATGAAGTATTAAATATGAAGTATTAAATACTTCAATATTATTGAATTATCTCCAGTACTTCTTATTATGGTGTCTATCCATTTAGAATGTTGGCAATCATGATGACAATCAGTACTTTATTTGCTGCAGCTCTAAAAGCACCCACTATTGTTGTGTTATACTATGTTCTCAAATTCTTTAGCTATGACATTCTTCTTCTTCCTGGTCCCCTTTTTTCTTTTACCTTTTCTTATAGAATTAATTGTGGTAAACCCGTATTGTTGATCAGATATGTCGCAGATATTCCAATTTAAGCATTTTTATCTTTAGGAGTAACTCTCTCTCTCTCTCCTTTTTAGGACAACCTGATTGGTGGACGTGGTCTAATCACGATAACCTTAGAATACGTCGGTAGGTCGGTACAACCATATTTATTCTAGTTTTTTGCAAGAAGTTAATGTCAATGTCTAAGATTCAACCTCATACAGTAGTACCGACAAGAAGAAGCACATCGATAGCTTTAGCTTTTTTGTTAATGACAAATCGTGACACCTGAGCTTTTCGACTTGTGAACTTCACTATTGGAATTGTATTCCAATGAGTGATCCCACCACATCAGTAACTATTGTCCCCAGGTATGCGTATCTTTATACTCTCTGTATTGGTTGTAGTATATTCGCTTTAGAGATTATCATATTTTATTATGTAAGGTTTAATGATAGTCCGTATCGCTGACTGGTTTCCGCCAAACTTGCGATTAGTTCCTGGAGCGTCTCCATATAGTCTGCTATCACCACCGTGTCATTGGCGTATCTTACATTATTAATTTATGCACTCGCCATTGATCTTAATGCCAATATCTATATCTTGCAATGATTCGTGAAAAATTCGCTTTGACTACACGTTCAACAGTAATGAAGATAATACACACCCATGTTGGACCTTGATCATAACGTCTTCAAAAACCTATCCCTGAACTATTATGGCAGACATCTGGTTCCAGTACAAGTTACTGATAATTCTTAAATTTTTA
The DNA here is from genome assembly GCA_932274525.1 of Podabrus alpinus. Taxonomy (NCBI): domain Eukaryota; kingdom Metazoa; phylum Arthropoda; class Insecta; order Coleoptera; family Cantharidae; genus Podabrus; species Podabrus alpinus. The sequence goes on from OW026451.1 coordinate 7,967,982, forward strand.
TGGTCCACTCCTAATCCTCTCAAAATCTTTTTTTATCGTGGGTTACGCGATTGAATACCTTTCGATAATCTGAAACAGAACCTGGAAACTAAACATAGCTTCTCTTGTATCTATCGTATTACGAAAACAAAATTATCTGCGGCTGACGTGTTGTTCATATATTCCAAAGATTACTTTAGGGATTATTTCCAGGAAGAGCTGAAGAAAGAAGAAAGTGACTCATAAAGCTGATGGTGCCGAAATTCCCGCAGAATTTGACGTTTGGTTTTTTTTGGCAGTAGACTAAATGTGAATTATAACCATATCATTTAGCAGTAAATTTATATTTTTCCTTGCCCGGGGGGGGTCTTGGGGGTATCCCCCAGCGTATGGAGATCAATTTTATTTTACTTCCTACTGTTGATTAGAATACTTAATTTGCAATTAAGAGTATTGACATTGTCAAAGTAACACAAGATTATTCGTATTATTAGATTTTCCCTTGATTTTCCCTTTCATTTAAATTTTGTGCCCTCCCATTGAAACATGTCACGAGCCCCCACTGCTTCGTTTGTTGTTATTGGTAGGGCTTCCGTTCAATTAAACTCTTAGAGGTGTTCTGGTCTATTATCTTCAAAAAGTTGAGATATGTAATATTTTCAGGTGTCCATTTTCTCTTGTCTGTCGATTATAATTCTGCCGTGTATAGTTTGCAGTTTTGATATGTCATATTTTCTTTCAAGCTCTTCTATTTCCTTACATTTTATTCTAAGCCATCTCTCTCGTGGTGGTCTAATTTCCCATCTTATCTTTCCATCAATGTCCTTATATGATATTTCGTTATGTTTTATTTTTGTTTTTCCTGCGGTATTTCTTTGGTCATCCTACGTTTTCATTTTGCATCTTTGTTTATCTAGTGCTCGTCTCGAATCTCGTTGATAATCTCCGATAGGTCCTGTAATATCTCGTCAATATTAACTGGATCTTTTAGGCTTTACCGTTTCTCATCCATCAATCTTGTTATCGTCTCCTTCGTTTCATATTCTTTTAGTCTTCTCAAGTCCTATCGATTTCTAGGTACTGACTAGACGCCAATGGTCAGACGATATTTCAATACCAAAAGGTAAGTTTTATCTGATAGGCAGCTGTTGCGAAATCTTTTGTTCAAGAGGATATAGTTGATTTGATTTCTCACTGTGTTACCAAATCTACATATCTTGTGATAAAATCCATGTGTATATCAACGTGGTGGAAGTTTAAAAAACGTATTAAGGATTACATATTCTTTTTCCTCTGTGAATATTTTTGCCCATGATTATTATCATATCATGCTTGTTGAATTGTTTTGGTATATCCAACAGTGACTTACATAAATATAATTGTTACACTTCTTCATCTGACTTGTCAGCCGTGAGTACATAGACTTGAACAATATTTAATGTCATCAGAGTGCTGTTTATTTAATTGCCTTTGATGACTAAATTAACTGAATTACCAAATATAACAAAAAAGACTTACGTCAAGTCCAATGGCCTTTTCGGTGATGTGAACCATCATATTAGATAAATACTTTTCTGATATTCATAACAGAGGCTTTTATTATTTATTATTTTATTTTAATATTGTTTTTTATAAGAAAATCACATTCTGAAAAATTACATTTCTATGAATTCTACATTTAAAATTTACAAATGTAAAATTTTGTTTTGCTTAATTGGTGCAATTAAAATAAATTTATATTCAAATGTATTCGCACTCTCGCAAATCCTTACTTGATTTTATAAAAAACTGAATACTATTTATAAAATTTAAAATGAAAGAATGATTTAATGATTATTCAAATAGCAATGCGTATCGAATATATTGTAATTTTAAACATTAACATTTTTGTTACAAAATTAAATTAACAAATTGATGTATTAGCTATATAGGTATTTTATTATACCCAAGTTTATATTCAAATTTTTTAAAATAACAAGATATCTATTTTTTTATTTAATACTCATCGTTATTTAAAACATTTTTTTCTTTTAACTAAACTTTTAAATTTAACTTTTAATTAAAACTAAACAACAAACATAAAAAATGTAGTCACAACCAAATCATTCCAACAACGTCAGACATGTTTCGATCTTATTAGATCTCCTCAGTGGCGTATATTTGAAATGACTTGATTGTGACAAGAATTTGCTTCCCGTATATAAGATATCTTACTGGTCGGATTATCGTATTAAAGTTAATCCATGGTGCTTTCACTGTACAGAAATGTACTTTCAGTACACTAAACAACAAATAAAAATTATTTTTTTCACAAGCTTTCAGCAGTGTTTACTCTTCAGATATTTAGAAGATAGCAGTATATAGGTACTTCTGAAAGCTAACGGAAAATATTTATTTATTTTATTGATTAAACTGTAAAAATTAACTTCGTTAATCAAACATTAAATAAAAATTTATTTTTTTCAGAACTTTTCAGCAGATGATGTTTATTACATGTTTACAAAATAGCAGTAAACATATCTGAAAGCTTATAAAAAAATTATTTCGGTTTATTTTAATTTAATGGTAATCATTATACTCTTACTCTTCGTATCTTTATGTCTCACTCAGTAATCATGACCCTCTCTCCTCTCTGTGATTAGCGTTCAACGTGTTTTAATAAAATATATTAACCTACTGCTGATTCCGAACCACCACGAGAAGTGTAATGAAACTAAAATCCGTTATTTCAATATAAACACTCATTAAAATGTAAACATTAGCTAAAGCTTGTCAACCGGTATCCTAAAAAGAATCCGAAAAAGAGAATTTTCCAAAATTTTCCACTTAATAAGTAAAATTTGTCTAAATACAATTTTTTTATTTTGGTTTACTTCGGTTTAAAAGAAATTCTTTTGAAAGTCAATTTTTGAATACTAAAACGTATAGAGCTGCCATTTTTCATATTTACATTTTATGTTGTGGGAAAGTGAAATATAAAAATTGAGGTTAATCGAGCAGTTTGATATATTACACTGTAAGTGCTAAACAATTTACGTTATAGGAACGGTAAAATTTTGAGCTTTATCTAACATAATTATCTTAAATTATAAATACTGATATTAATTGTAAGCACCAGCTGCTGAGCGACTGGAGTGCTCGTTAATATTAAGAGAATCCTCGTGTTCACACTAGGCCCCGTCATCTTTCTCTAATATATTATTAAGCCATATCTTGTGAATCGGTTCTCCTTTATCTACCGTTTCTTTGTATCGTATCATTTTCCACCTTTTGCCGCAACTCATTAGTGACTGTCTTTACTTGGCAGACGTTATACGTATTCACTAATTAAAAGACACTAAATTAATAGTATTAATTTTTAAATAAAATTACAAGCGCAAATCAAAATTTTTTTCGTCCTTCTATTATATTATAGAATTTCAATATCATTAAACACTAAGTGATACTCAAAACCGTAAACTTAAAAGGTATCGCTGTCATTATTGCCGAAATAATTCCTAGTCTTAACAATAATTAAAATTTGACATATATAATAAAAAGGATTCTCTTCAGCAAGCTTTAAGCAGCTGCAGTAACTTTGGGAATTAGTACTTCACTAAGCTTACATAGTTAAGGTGGGTGTGACTAATGGAATGGGGCATTAATGATTCCTTTTTGTTGCCAAAGCAATCTAAACGTGGCGAAGCTTATTATTAGTTCATCATAAATTCACAAAAGAAGCTAAATTGCATTTTAACAATAAAATAATGGAAAAATCTCGTGATGGAGGTAAAAATCCGTAATAGAAATAACATAATTAATAAACACAATTTCCTCCTAATTGTTTCTAAAGAACAATATGTACAACGAAATCCGTCTTCCCAAGAGAAGTTTGCGAAATAATCGTCAGTATAATACAAGCAGCGTTCATTACACTAAACTTGCAATCCTGTCCAGAACACAGACAGTGCTGTCGTGGTCGCTCCTTGAAAATCATACCTTTAGAAGTTATGCAAGCAGTATAACCAAGTTATTTATTATAAACCAAGTGTAAAACTGTAAATCATAACAAACGAAGTTTTTTTGGAAAAGCTCAATAATTTGTGTTTCCTTTTTCATTTCTTATCCAAATAAGTATAATTACATTTATTTACATACTCTCAACAGTTATACATAATAATTTAATCATAATATTATGAACACTCTGTATATAGTTACGTAATAAATAAACATAACTAATATGACAGTGTTTATTCACAATAATCGAAGCAATTTATTTGAAACCTCGATAAGCGATAATTTTGTAAAACAAACGAATCCTGATTTTCCAATTATAATAAAATTCATTAAAGCTGGGAGTTGTTTTATATTCTAAAGTTTTATATGGATTAGTAGATTTTAATGATTGCTATATTTAATTATAGTATAATAAAAATATCTGTATTCATTATAGGAACAGAAGAAAACATAAAAATAACAACTTGAGGAACAAGTATCATTTGCCCTAGAAGTTTTCGAGAGAAAACGGATAAAGTTCACAGTAATTAAGAAAGGCTAAAAATTCCGTAGATAAAATTGGGGTCAGAATCGTATGTTTTTCTTAATTAAAAGCGAAAAACCTTTTTGTAATTATGTAAAAAGTGTGCTTTAGGTTTACTGTTCTTTTATCTTGGTTTTAACAACTGCATTTAATCATGAAAGAACTGTTTTAAATTTTAATAGTGTATGTAGACGTAACGCAAACTGTTGTTCTAAATAATTTTTTAATAATTGAAAGAAAAACTATAAATTATTATAAAACATTAAAATATTTTTTCTAACACTAATATCTTATACTGTTTCTATGGTGCATTTAAGCTCACTTGTTATGTTTCCTTTAAAATACGCCTTTCTCTATAAAATACGTTGTCAATGACAACGTATTTTATAGGATATTATAAAATACGCTGCTGCATAATTATTCAACATTTAATTTATAATTTTTACAATAATTATTTCAAAAGTTAAAAGTACAATTATTGAACTGAAAAATATGATCACTACTTGCGCTAGTATTACTTGCACAATCCACCTTAGTGCTCTTGTTTGTAACTTCTACTTTTTCAACTTCTGCTGCTCTTTCACTTCCGAAAACTTTTCTGGCAATTTTGACTCTTTCTTCAGACGATTCCTGTATATAAGATTCTGCCACATTTGACGATTCCCACCCTCCATGCCTCTTCAAAGTAGTAATATCTCCACCTAATGCAAATTAAATTACTTCGGATAATATTTCAGTACTATATACAGTACCTGCGTTAACCAAGAGAGTCGCCGAACTGCGGCGAAAAGAATGCCCAGTGTAACATGTTGGGTTTTCCAGCTTAAGAAAAGTTGCAATATTTTTAGGAATTGCTCCAAAGGTATTAATTCCTACATTTTGGCGGCTACACTTGCCTTTATGATAATGTAAAAAAAACCTTAAAGGCGAATCTTTGGGGCGTAAAGCAACATAACGTCTATACAGGTCGATGGGGTTAACACCAAAACCTTCATTAAGTAAACTGAATCTTCTTTCTTTGTGTGTTTTACTATCAGGAATAACAACATGCAATACATCGCCACAATCGGATATGTCATTAAATTTCAAAGAGCACAATTCGGCTTTTCTGCAGGCCCCAGCAATTCCGAAGATTAAAGCAACCTATAAAATCCCACACAGTGTACATTTAAGAATAGTATAACTTATATTATAACAAACTATACCTTCACAAATAGATATTCTCCATCATTTGCTCGTTTTAAAAATATTTCGATTTCTTCTCTTGTCAGAACCTTGGATTTTTTACTACGATAACAACATTTAATTTTTTTAAATAAGGAATAAGAGCACCAAATTTTTCAATATCTATGTTTTCCTTGGCCTTCAGAGTGGCTTTTAGCATCGAATATTCTGGCCATAAGGAAGATGGTGACAACTTTTCCGACTGGAAATGTAATGTGAATTAGCTTTTAAAAAAGTTCTACGTACCCATCTAACTACTACACCTTACCCTCATATGAAGAAAAGACAATATGACATCTTCGGTTACTTCCGTGATGTTTTTGTTATTCTTCCAGTCATGAAACGAAACATAGACTTTTTCGTACGCACTTTTAGACTTTGTAGGTAACAAATTGCCCCGCAATTCGTTTCCTTTGTCGATTATTTCTTGTGGAACGTTTTCGCACATGTTAACGATGATTATTGTTTTTTTTTAATTTGTTGATATTATTAGATTACTATAGCAACCATGGCAATCTTCGCATTTTGTGTAGTTTAACATGATGATTATGACAGGTTCAAATAATTTATTAAAATTTCTGAATTTATTAAAAAATTTAATACGATATTTTAGTGTTAGAAAAAACATTGAAGACAACACGTGTTTTATAGATTAAAAATCTCTATCTATTAAATCCTCGCTCCCTACGGTCGCTCGGATTTAAACTACGACATCGATTTTTAAACAGTCTATAAAACACTAGTTGCCTTAATAGCTATAATGTAACTCATGTTTATAAATTTTTCGTCAAGTTTCTGATGACTTCCTGAGTCTAAGCATCGAAATTTAAATTTTGGATCAACCAAATCCAAGAGGATATAACTATATTATATTATACTAGCTGGAAAGCCCGTCCGCGGACGGGCAGCTAGACGATGCCGGTGGGTCTCTTTTATAGTGGTATTAATTAAAAAAAATTCCTAACGCTAACAACCTACACAGAGAAAAAGAATCTTTTCCATAACTATTTTCATCTTCAGATCTTCGTACTCTTGACATTGCTACATAGAGATGACCGTGGCTAAACACCGGTTTAGGCAGATATATTCCTACTTTTTCCAACGTCTGTCCCTGAGCCTTGTTAATCGTCATGGAAAAGGCAAGTTTAATTGGAAACTGTCGCCGTCTTAAAACAAATGGCAAGTCTGTACTTGTTGGGGCTAAATCTATGCGCGGAATAAAAACAGTTTCCTTTTCAGCAGTTCCTGTCAAGACTTCAGCGACGAAAAGGTCCAAAACTTGCTCGTTTATAACGTCAACGTCAGTATTTTTTGGACCAAGTATTGCCATTTTGGAATATTTTTTTACATCAGCAGCATTAAAGCTTTCTCCTAAAATTTCTTGGATAAGGGAAGTTTCGCATATAGAATTATGCGGAATCTCAATTATCTCTTCAGACAAACCTTTGTCATTTGTAAGCTCCCCGTTGCCCAACTTGATCAGCCAATCACTGAATGCCGAATCAACGGACCGGACATTTTGACTTAATTTCAATACTTTAAATTTACTCCACAGATCATTAAATTTAATGCTTGAATGAATAATTGTTGACCTCTTTTCATGAGGTACGACAGGAAGAGTTTGTCTGAAATCACCACCAAGAAGTAAAACTTTACCGCCAAAAGCTTTGGTGTTTTTCATGCTTTGCACTGCAAAAGTCGCAAATATTATCCATAAACCACAGTCATGAACGTCGACATTTGGTTCTACGTACAACGTTACCTGCTACTTCAAGAACAGCTACGTGTCTACTTCGTGGATTTTGTCGGCGAATTGCATCACTACGTGAATGATGTAATATTTGCGAAGGGGTCATATTGGCAATTTGATTTCGTTCGCGATGTTGAGTAATTTGTTCTGACGTCATGTTGGCAATTTGCTTTCGTTTGCGATTTTGTTCAATTTGCCGAGGAATCATATTTGCCACACGATTACGATAACGACAACATTCTTTTTGGACATCACTCATATTTTTACGACTGGCCTTTTCTCGCTCCGCCTTCCGTCGTTTTACTGTTTCCTGCTGGACGACTACTTCTTCATCAGATTTTTTTGGTGTAGGCGCCGTATTAGAGGACTTCCCTCGCTTAATTCTTTTGGGCATAGGTTTTTCTGAAATATCTGTTATAGAAATCTTTCTTTTATCACATTTTCGAGCAGCAGCAGGAACATATGGGGAATAAAGAGTAACTACTTGAGTATCCTCCATTTCGGACATTTTCGCTTTAGAAGTTTTCTGAAGTTGTGAAGTTATTTTCAATGAAGGTAACTCTCACACCACGTACCCATATTATAGCGCACAGTGTATCCGTTGATCCGATTATCCGTTGATACGTTGATCCGAACCAAAAAATGACACGCTGGAGCAGCAGCGAGCTGGCTTTTTATATGTACGAAATAATAGAGGGACAGCTCTTATGGAACTACCTGTCAAAAATATTTTGTATATTTTCAGTTCGATAGATGACTTTTTTACGCCACCTGGTGGACAGGGTTATCTCTAAGTTATTGTTATGCCCAAATTTAACAATTTAGCAATAGCTGATAATGGAATAACAATAACTTAGGGATAACCCTGTACACCAGGTGGCGTGAAATCACCATCTATCGAACTGAAAAGTGTGCAAAATATTTGTTTCAATTTTTAACATGTAGCTGGCCCTCTATGACCAAATTCAAAAAAATAGAATGTCCCCATAGTAGGCCAGTCGACAAGTGTTTACGTCGTAAAAAGTGGGGGCAAGCTGGAATAAATTTTATTATCTTTATTTAGGAGGTCTAAAAATATACACTAATTTTGCACCCTCTAGCGACCCCGGATTTCGCCACCATAGTAGAAAAACTACACGAGGAGAACTTGATAAGAACTTAATTTCTATATCTTCTATATCCCGAATTCCGTTGACCTGAACGTGAACTACGATCATGATTTCTGCTTCTTGAACGAGAAGGATCACGTTCGCGACTTCTTTCCCTTCTTTGGCCACCACCACGACGTTCGCGGCATCGTATTTGCCTACTAGGACGTTCATAAGAATCAGCACCTTCTTCATCAATAGCACTTCTAGGCACTAACGTACTTTTTCCATCATTTTTCTTACGCAATTTTTCTTGTAATTTTTCAAAGTTTTCCTGAATAAATATATATCCCCGATGAAGCTTTCCACCAAAATGCTCAGCAAGTCGTCGATCGTTATCTTGTACACCTAGGTAAGACGTGCAAACTTCACACACCCTCATTTTCTGCTGTTGGTGACTCTGATGTGGTACAGCAGTCCTACATTCCAGCTCAGCTTCTTCTTTTTTCTTAATAAATTCATCAACTTCTTGCGTAACCTTTAAACTATCTTCAACTAAACCTTCTTGACCTAATCGTTCAGCTTCTGCTATTTTTTGTTCGATCAGAGTTTTTAATTCCTCCACTACATTTTCCTTTTCGGACAATAGTTTTTTCGAGTCTTCTTGATTTTCGACCAGTTTCCATTTGACCTCTGCACTGCGACGATCACGGTCATTTATAAATGATTTTAGGTAATTTTTTACTTCTTCTTCGTATCCGTAATCCCTGCTGAGTTGTGCTTTTTCGTAGTCGGTTCTTAGTGCTACTTCGTGAATACGTTCGCATGCTCCCAAATTCATACGGGTAGACTCGAAAACTTCGTGCGGACAACAACCTAAAAGAAATGCTTTACACACTGATGAATCGGTGAATTTTACGTTATTTCTTACATCTTCCCCATTTGATTGGGTACCCATGAGCTGCTGTACCATGACGCGAATTTGATCTCGAGCAGACATTTTTCTTTTTGGTAATTTTAAAACAATAATTTTCTCCCGTTTGTGTTATATAGTATTATATAAATAAATTACACGTTACCAACTGCAAGAACCAACATGCCACATAATTTACATTTCATTGGATAATGAAATTCAAAATTATAGTTTTCTTTTAATGGTTTTTCAATGTTTCCCTTTATAACTTGAAGATTATAATTACAGAAATATTAAATTTTGAATTTCTATTTATTTCATATAAAATTATGTACAGTGAATAACTAATTTACTGTAAAATAATATCGTTTGTGTTCTGAATTGTTAACTTAATTAAAACGTAATATAACAGGACGTGATATTATTTCTGTTTCCATTTCAAGATCATCTTAGTTATGAATACCCTTGCACAGAGACAATAAACATAGAGGGATTAAGATTAACCAAACTTTGTTTATTTAACAGGACGTGATGAAGTAATTTTAACGACTGTAAGTCCAGTGTAAATGAGGATCTTTTTTTAAATTATTTTATAAAAATATTTTTGTTCGACTTTATTACTTTGTTTATTTATAACACCGACTCTGAATTTTGTGCTAGTAAATTCGATTTCTTTAGCTGAAAACGTGGATTGTATGCTGAAACAACACACGCGTTCAGTTATATTTGGATAATATTTGAATAAAATGTTCGCCAATTGTTTTGTAAGTGCAGGTCAGTTCTAGAAAATATTTGTCTATATAATATATTGCTGCAAGTTCCAGGAGCTATCGGGACGAAAATTCCTTCCTTGGATTATCAAAATTGTAAATCTATTTGGCAAAACTAAGCCAATATTAGCAACGATAGTTTCGAGTTTTAAAGATTTATAACTGAAATTAGAACAGTTCAAATTTATTTTTATAGTTTTGGCTTGAGCCCAAAAACAAAAAGTTTAAACGTTAAATCGTTTATGCGATAGTGATGGTTATGTTGGAAAAAAAATTAGGAGGATATTTAAGTCATAAAATGTTTAACTACTTTTGAAAATAATTAAGCGAGTTTTCTCGTTTCTCATCGTTCTTTGGACCTTACTTTCAGGTCTGCCCTGTATTTGTGAAATTATTTGGTTTTTCGTTTCTGTCATTGATTATAAATTTTAGAAAGATGCGCCACCGTATAATAAATTTTGTGACATAATTTATTCCATAAATTGTAACGAAATCGTTAAGTTGGTCGAATGTCATGGGTCGAATGTATACATATTAAAATACTTTACGCGGTCGACTTACTTTTTTTTTTTTTTTTTTATTTAACCAATATGTACATATTATCAATCAGAACAGTAAATTAAATGCTTAATTATACATTCTATGAGATAATCTGCTGTCTTGTCCTTGTAGGGGATTCCGCCCATCGGCTTTACCCGCAATCATTTTTCTTTATATTTGTAACAATAAGTCACGAGGCCATTTTCGTTTTAGTCGTCTATATTTTATATTGTTTTCTAGAAGTTGAGCGATACTCGGATTTGGATGATCTTCAAGCCTGTTGTGATGCTTTTCTGCTCGTTTTTGTATTTCTTCGTGGACATATGAAATTTGCAGGTCTGAATGTAACGTGTGATTGCTTATGTACCATGGTGCGTCCATCATCGTGCGGAGAGTTTTAGATTGAAATCTCTGTATGACGTTGATGTTGGATTTGCTCGAACAGCCCCATAGTTCCAAGCCATAAGTCCATATGGGCTTGATGATTGTTTTATAAATCCGAATCTTGTTTTCCATAGATAGGGTAGACCTTCTTCCAATTAGCCAATACATTTTCTTTACCTTGATATCCATTTGCTTTCTTTTCTTAATAATGTGTGCCTTCCATGTTAATTTGCTGTCAAGGTGAAGCCCCAAGTATCTAGCTTCTGTTGCACATGGTATAATAGTGTCATTAATATAGACTGGAGGACATAATTTATATCTTAAAGTAAATGTCACGTAAGTTGACTTTGCTTCATTAACCTTCATTCTCCACTTGTTCAGCCATTCTTGCAATAGCAAAAGATGTGCTTGGATATTTTGAGATGCGGTAGCAGGGTTTTCGTCCGTTGATATAATGGTAGTGTCATCGGCAAATGTTGCTGTTTCCGTATGATTTGTAGCAGGTATGTCGGAGGTGAAAAGTAAATACAGCAATGGTCCAATCACGCTTCCTTGCGGAACTCCTGATCTAATAGGGCAAATGTTTGAAACCTCCTCATCTTGTTGGACTTGAAAGCAACGATTTTCCAAATACGATTTTAAAACCAGATAATAATGATATGGCAGATTCTTCTTAATTTTATATAACAAACCCCTATGCCACACCTTGTCGAAAGCCTGCTTGATGTCAAGGAAAACCGCCCCACAGTATTTCTTCTCTTCTAAGCTTCTATAGATGTTATCTACAATCCGATGACACTGTTGGATGGTTGAGTGCTGTCTTCGAAAACCAAATTGATGTGCTGGTAGAAATTGTTCTAAGAGATCTTCATTATTTATGCGTTTTAACAAGAGCTTCTCCATTAGCTTTGATAGGAGTGAGAGCAAACTAATTGGTCGATAAGAACTTACTTCTGTTGGGGGTTTTCCAGGCTTCAAAATTAAAATTATTTTGGCAAATTTTAGTTGTATTGGCCAGTGTGATAGTCTCAAGATAGAGTTGTACAGCATCGTAAGAAATTTTATTCCCAGGCTAGGCAATTCAATTAATATTTTCCCAGTTATAAGATCGTAACCAGGAGATTTCTTTTTATTCAGGTTTCTAATTTCTTGTTCAACTTCATAAGAACTAAACTTTTTTATGGGCAAGGACATTTGAAGCGGAGCTTGGAGAAAGTGATTGATTTCTTCATCCGGTTCATCAGAAAAGGGTTTAAAAACCTCTTCTAGATGTTGAGAAAATAGTTCAGCTTTTTCGATGTTTGTTCTTGCCCATGATGTATTAGATTTTTGTAATGGAGAAGCAGTAATTAGGGGTCTTTTAAAACATTTTGTGGCCTTCCAAATAGTGTTATCTTTTACCGACAGATTATCTAGATAATATTTAAATGTTTCGTTTTTTGCTTCTTTTATTATCTTTTTTAAATGATTAGCGATTCTGTTGTATTCCGTTTTATCTTGAGGATGATTATAACGGTGCCATCTGGCTCTTGCTCTTCGTTTTTCTGCCAAAACTTGACGTATTTTCATAGGTATGTTGTATTCATAGCCTGTTTCTTTTACCAATGGAGTTGCTTTCCAACTAGCTTCCTGGATAGATGTTACAAAGTGATTGGTCGCCTCTTCAAGTTCTTCATTTGTTTTTAAAGATAGCGTGAAGTCTAGTTTTTGTTGAACATGTTCTTTAAATTGATCCCAGTCTGTTTTTTTATTATGGAGTGTTACTTTAGGTACCTTTCTAATAACCAGTTTGCTAATAGTAAGTAGAACTGGAGTATGATCTGATGTTAGTTCTAAGCTGGATTGGATTTCTATATAATTGGTCGAGACTCCATTGGTTATGAAAAAATCTAATAAATCAGGTATTTTATTTGGATCAGTAGGCCAGTATGTTGGTTCACCTGTGGAAACGGCGTGATAATTTTTGGCGTTAATCATTTTGAGAAATTCTCTTCCTTTAGTAGTTATCAATCTAGATCCCCAGTGTGTATGTTTTGCATTGAAATCTCCACCTGCTATGAAATTATTACCAAGTGAGTCAAAAAACGGTATTAGATCTTCCTTTTTGATGTTGTGCCTCGGCGGACAGTATATTGCTGCAATTTTTAGCGACTTATTTAACATGTTGACTTGGACTGTAGTTGCTTGTAGAAAGTTGGTTTCATACTTGCTTAATTCATGATGTAGTAGAGTTTCCCTAATTAATATGGCCGTTCCACCGTGTGCTATTCCGTCAGGGTGATTAGTTGAATAAATTTTGTATCTGTGAATTTTTATATGGGATCTTGCGGTAAAATGTGACTCAGATATGAGTAGAATATCTATATTATTTGCTAATAAGAATAATTCAGTTTCTTTAACTTTTGATGTTTGGAAGCCATTAGCATTCCATAATGCAATTCTTAGGAAATTGGCCATTAGTTTACCAATCTGTTGATGACTGTATTTAATAGATTTATCATCATATTATTTTGCTGCATAAGTTGTTTGAACATTTCCTTAAACTCGTTAAGGAATTTTGTTAATTGCGTTTCTTCAGATAGGTTTGCTGTTTCTAAGGGATTAATTCTTAGTGCTTCTGAATATGTTCTTTGGTTGTTTGAATTATAATACGTTTGCGTATTATTAGGTTGAGATGGTCGATTGGGGTGTGTTAAATTTGTATTATAAAACGTAGATGCGTTTTGTCTTCTATGCTGTTGTTGTTGTTCCTGCTGTTTTTGGTCTCTTTTGTATTTGTCTTGCAAGTTTCTATATACTTGGCAACCTTTATAACTCGCAGGATGAGAGCCATTGCATAAGTAGCAAGTAGGCGGTAAATCTTTCGTTTTCGTGCAAGTTTTAGTGTCGTGTGGTCCTCCACATTTAACGCATGCATATTATGGACGGTTGCAGTAAGTTTTGGTATGGTTAAACATCTGGCACCTTGTACATTGCACAATATCGGTGTTTCTCTTAGGTGGTTCAACACGGATTACTCTATTATTTAGATATCTAAGGTCGTAAATATTTTTGTTATTCTCTGATGGTGCTAGATCTACAAAAAATAATGGTAATGACTCCTTAGTTATGCGATGTTGTACATTGATTACGTTCCGTACAATGTAGCCTTTACTTTTTAATTCATCTTTTATTTCTGTTGTCGGTGTTGTTTGATGCAGGTGTCTGATCACTACTCTGTACGATTTCTCTTCTTTCAGTTGGTATGTGTGGTGAATGATATTTTCTTGTTTCATATGTGTTACTAACTTACGGTAACTGTCTACTGTTCTGGCATTGATCTTAATTACGTTGTTTGCAAGGGTTTTCGTTGTGATTTGCTCTTGTTCTACAACGGCATATAAGTTCTTAACCATATCCTGATAACTGATTACTCCATGCACAAAGATCGGAGGTGGCTTATCTATTTTGGGTTGTTGTATTTGTTCATCATTATTTACTTCACTATTTTCGGAGTCGTTATTATTTATCGTTTGTAGTGGTAAATATTTGTTTGTCTGAATTACAGGTGGCAACTCAGTAATCGGGCTGCTAACTCTTTTTCTCTTATTGTTTCCCACAACTTGCCATGGATGCGGGTTACTGGTTTCGATAACTTCCATATTATTAGATGTGGAGCTTAAATTCAGATTTGGCCCATTTTGAACATTGGTTTGATCTTCTTTTGCGTTATTTGATCTCATCTTGGCGTATTTATATTATAATTTAACCGCCCGAGGAACGGTTAATATTTACGAAAGTATGACGATATTGTGTTTAACTTTTGATATTATATAATTAATTCCTTAAATATTTATTCTCCAATAAAATAATTAATTCAACTTACTTAGATGTACTATTCAAGTTTTATCGCGCGATAACGGAGCACTTTAAAAATACGTCCTACACGTTTCGTTTTCACTACGTTTATGGTCGACTTACTGATTACGCAAACTGTATTTTACCGTATTTACGAATTAACCTTTTGCATTAAGAATAAACCCGCTAATAAATTACAAGCCAGTAATGGCGGTGGCAGTTCTTTACTTTTTTTCATTTTCATTATTATTTTTGAATAATCTTTATTGTTAACGGCTTTAGATAGGCGTACGTGCCCTCGTTCCCTTTAGAATCAGCTGCCACTGAGTAATGGCCTACTTGTCCAATATGTGTACACAAAACATATAATGGAATCCACAGCTTCAAATGGAATTCGAGACACATAGTAAATAAAGTTTAACTTGGATGGCGATAATTGGTAATTTTTATCACCATATTATAATGAAATATCAAATAATTAGATAATCTGTACTAAGTAATTAAGTTTACACTTGATATTAATAATTTAGTATACCTATGTATCTTCTTCATTTGTTGTTATGTCTCTTTGACAAAAGTGTCGTGATCCATCTCTTCTATGCATGTGATGTGCATTAGAATTATTGTCACACACATAGAAGACCTACTTGTTTAATGTGGGCTTCAAACCACGAGAAGTGTAACATAGTTTATTTCGAAACGGCGCTCAAGGTGATGAGCTCAGAATTTTCTGACTTCGCGAACAACGGACTAATTTCTAAAATACCAGTATGATCTTAAATCAACTGATTAGGGCATAAGGAAAACCCCACGGGTGACTCAAATGACCCCAGCGTCTTCTCTAAAACTTGTGACTTTTTTTAATGTTTTCTGACATTGATAAACGGTGCATTAATTCTTAAGCATATTCATATCTTTTACTCTTCCCCTTCCACTCGCATGACCTCCATGAAACTTTTTATTATTAACTTTTAATCTCTCCAAATATAAAAGATAGCAATAAAGGATGTGTAAACGTCCTGACAATTTTATATAGTAGCAAGAAATTTATGCAGGTTATCTAAAAATAGTCGCTGGAGAGATTCTCCAATATTTATACCGTGATTTGAATTTCATTGAAATCTTTAATTATAATATAGTATCAGATTGGCAAACATATTCGATAAAAATATTGGCAAACCTTATGTGAGTTCTGTAAATAATAACATTTGTAGGTGAAAGGCAATTAACAGATGTCGCTGCTTAATTTGAAGTCATTATAAATTAATTTTATTATTGTGGTTCTTTATTTGTGTTGGTGCTATAGATATTTAAGAGGTCCGTGGATTGGTCCTCAAAGCTCAAATCGTTTATTTCGCTTTCCAATTTAGAAGCGCCATCTGTTGATAAACTTTTGTACACCACCAGGTGTTTCCAAAACAGGACAGGATAGGTTTGTCTATCACTATCTGATAGAGATAGTTTCAAAGCTCAAGAATCCTAAACGAGGAGGAGCCAAGAGGACGAAATACATACATATACGATGTTGAACCTTCTGCATCGATTTTTAGGGTTCTTGAGCTTTAAAACTATCTCTACTACATAATCAAAGGTCCTAAAATTTTATAATAAATATTATTGATAGTTTGTAATTCGGTGTGCGAGTCACGGCATTCCGAATTTTATTTATTGATATGATAATACTCGAGCAGACCCATTTTCCAAGATTAATCAGTTCGCCCCATTGAAAAACCCGTAGTTTTTGGCAGAAACAAAACATGCATTTAGAGTTATATTCTACACCTTTTGATTTTCTTGTAATTTTATTTTCAAAACTTTCGAGACGATGATATTTAGAGTTTCGTATACCAAATTGTTATTAAATCTGAAAATCTCGCGAGCGCACGCTGTCAACTTGATAAGACTTTCAAAGTTGAGACACTTTGTAAACACGCTGTATGCAAATTTAATAATAAAAAGCACGAAAAAGCTGTTCATCATCTTTACTAATTTAAGCAAAAACTACTTAACGTTTTAAATTATGTTACTGCTACATATAGCCATTGTGTTTTATAGAAATTCACATTAATTTTGCTAAGATTCACTGCCGCTGGTATAAAACTGCTTTTTGTGCTCTTATATAAAGCGACTTGAAACTGAGAATACATAGAAAATACGCCTCAAGAAAGATTTCCGGGGGCGATTTAGGAATCAGGAAAGGGAAAGATCGCGCCTCGTGAAAATTGGTGCGTTGTGATCATTTGGTAGAAATGTAATTTTTCGGCTCTCAGTTTTCCCACAACATTTAAATCAACTGTGCACGTATTTTATTTCAACGTTTAATAAACAAGCAAACAATAATTAAAAGGCATTTTTGGAATAGCAAATTAATACAAAAATAATATACTAATGAAAATATGTGCGCTAGTAAATCAATCAACAGAACTGCGATTCCATCAGTCGGAAATCATTCACGCTTTTCTGATCTTGTTCACTGAAAAACTAAAAGCTTTAAAACATTAATATAATACTCATCCACTCATGTGCGACAAATTAATGAATGGTATTTCATTTATATCTCAACCATAATCAAATCCCTATCATTTTCAAACAAGTAACCAGCAATAGCATTAATTTCTCTCCTTTGGAGGAAAAACGTTAAATAATAATTTTAATTATAATAATTTTAATTATTATTTATTACAAGTTTATAACAAATGATAAACTATTTTAAAATTAGGTTATATTATGGTATAGTATTTACTAAGCGCTTCATAAATCAAGATAATATTCTAGGACATTGCAAGATGACGTCTCTGGAGTTCTCTTGTCACATAACACAAAACGTGTTAATGTCAAACAAGACAGTAAGAAATATTTTATAGATTCGATGGAAATAATAGTAAGCGAAATAAATTTAACATAATTTATGTTTTGCTAACAATCGGCCTGCAGGAGTAATTACCGTCCATGGGCGTATATAGCAACGTAGTTGATTTTCAGGAGAAAAACCTTAGAATAAAATACCGTTTCGTTAACCTTCTGAAACACATTCTTACCGCTTTCTTATCATTTCATCTCAAATTCTAAATCTAATTCCAAGTTTACAGATTAATTTGCGACTGTCTAAGTGAGAAACTGAAGTACGAATTCGCCACATTGTTGTCACTCTATCTATTGTAATTACTTTTGAAACTTGACAATAAATTTAAAACTTACTTTCCTTTGACCTCGTTTGGTCAAATTTCCAAAGAGAAACAAGAAAACTCTTCTGCTAGAGAAAATCCCGATTCGTGTGATAAAATCCGCCTACGTAACGACCTAATTCTTCAAATGTATTTTAGCATTACATTGGTAAAGTAGAAAAAATGTTTGTTTATTTGTATTAACCGTTGTTTGAATACCTCACGTTTTCGGTCGCTCTGCCGTAATATGTTAATTCGCGAGATTCGATGACACTTGCCGGGTTGGAAAAAATAATCTGCTTTAGAATTTTGACTGTGAAATTAGAATAGCGAGCAATATCTTATGATAATATTTTTACTTAGACGTTCGTTTTATACGACAATTTTTTTAATATTTCCTTTGTAGCAGGAACTCGGGAAGGAAGCACATCGTCAAAATACCCGGTGATTGTATTTATCCATGGAGAAAGTTATGAGTGGAATTCTGGGAATCCCTACGACGGCAGCGTTCTTGCAAGTTATGGAAGCGTCGTGGTTGTAACTATTAACTACCGTCTTGGAATCTTAGGTAAGTATGTAGCTTTACTTTGATGGCAATAATTCATCTCAAATATAGCAATTAATTGAATTTTGAATGAAAAGATTATCAAACTTTATTACGATGTTTGCGATGCTAATTTTCGCTTATTATCACAATAATAATTAACGTTTATACGTGTAGTGTGTCTTTAATTAAAAGTAAATCTTTGTACATACTGTTAACAACAATTTAAACTAATAAACAAAAACTTTAGCTTTAGACACCCGAGGTACTATTTTAAATAAAAGCTCTCGCTTCGGCTTTCCTAAATACAACAATTCATTCTCATAGTTGGAAACTAAATGGGGGAAAGTACCTTAAAGTTACATACAATAAATTTTGCGCAATTCCTTATCCTTTATTATACATAACTACCTGTAACTAGGAATATTTAATTATACAACGGCCTATTTTATAAATTACAAGAACGCGTGCTTGTAGTTTACCTTGTAAATCGCAAAATATATCGAGTAATTGCACAAAGCATATTTTCGCAATTTGCTCAAAATTACATTTTGGACAGATTTTCAAATTTTAATTTACAAAAGTGACTTTTCACTTACATTTTAAATAATATATATCTAGAAATGGAAGCCGAAAAGCAATTTGACACATACAAAAAAATGCGTAATTAAATTGAAAAAAAAGAAAAATATGCTTCAAATTGCAAATCGCAAAAAATTCAAATTGCTTGTTCGAGTCACGTCAAGTAATCATAATCAACACCACTTAAATTATTTTTTCACTTCATAATTTTCGTAGATAAGAAAATTGGTATCTACTATTAAATGTTAACTTTCTACGTTTAATTCTCACCACTATTTTACGAATTTCAATGGCGGTCAAGCGGAGTGGACGTGTGAGGTGTATGTCGGACAGATAAGTAATCACGCTCGCTTTATTGGAAAATAAACAACAACTCTGTAAATAGATTGTTACAAATAGTGATAAATTGTGGTTATCTCGAAGAACGAACAAGTAAAAACTTTTGCACTCGAGGATAACGATGATGATCTAAACCTACATTACGAACAACATGAGGATCGCAATGCAAATTCTAACCACCCAAAAAATAAGGAGAATTGAAAACGTACGTCAAGGAACGTCTAACATACAACTCTGAAATGGCGTAAATCTAAAACAATCAAATCTAGACGATTGGCTTAAATTATTGCTAAAAATATGCAACCAATATTAAGTCTAGAGGAAGAAAAGATAATAAAAAATTAAATTTGCACCGACATACTTCCAGGTGCCAACGCATGGGCCATACTAAAAACCTTCTACCTCGACTTTTAATATTGATGCGTCAGTGCATAATTGCTTAGAAGATGTGGTTAATCTCTTAATAGTAAAAGCAAAATTGCTATTATCCCAGAGCGACTGGAAAAGCGGTGTTTTCCGTCTAGTTTAATAAAAGACGCCTAACTATTGCCCATTAAAGACGGTTACAACTTAGTGATCAAACCACCAACGTAATCTGGCATGAGAACCCTTAACGCGATGGTCAGATTAACGTTATATATAGACAAAATCCAATAAAACTTATACAAAAACTTAGGAATACTTCTAATAGTCTTTATTATAATCAATTACTACAATTTGCATTTCATTACGTTCATTGGTTCCTCCCAATTATCTTGACTTATGAGTTCACAGCTTTTGTGAATCAGCATTTTTTTCCAACATTAACTTTCCAGCCTTTCCAATACTTGGTAGTAGTAATCTTATAGTCAGGGTAGGGTTGTACGTAATTGGGGGGTCAGTGTTACCTGGTTCTTTAGTTTTTACCATGATTTGTGCTTCCCTGGTTTGAATTCCACATAAAGCAGTAGGTCGGCTACGTATTTATGTAAAAAATCACTTCAAACACACGTTACAAATAGATAATATAGGAGAGAGACAGTCACGACGTTCATGACGAAAAAAATCATAAGAATAATAAAAAAGTTAAAGTTTTCTCCATGATCATCTTGATGAATATAAGTCAAACGAACGCTTTCTATACATGAACCCTCAATTGATAAACTTCAGATAAGTAAAACTAAAGGTAGAACAGTCAAGTTAGCTCCCTTCAGGCTATCGGCACGGCATTTGGTATACTAAAGGCAACGTTTTCCAGTTTCCTTCCTGCCAGGTAATACCTTGTTGTGCAAAATTTAAACTACTTGCATAGCGTAGTTTATTGATAATGTTCGAAATAATTTATTATGTTCTAACCTAGCACAGTTTTTGTCACAAAAATTTAAAATTTAAATTACACTCAAAAAACACTCTATATTACGTTTATTTTTAATTTCAAATTAAAGCCATAAATTAAAATGATTAATAATTTTATTATAAAAAATTTTTCATCATTTTGGAATAAAATTAATTTCTACAATAGCTGATTGCCGCTTTGCTTTTACATTGTCTAATTGAAAGTAGCGCGAAACAAGTGATGTGCGTAAAACATAAATCTGTAGATTAGGGAGCGGAAAACTGCGGTTCTAATCCTGGTCGCATCGGGTGCACTGCTGTAATCTACAACCAAGATCAATCTGCGATAGGAAAGGCAACGAAAAACCACCCCATTAATTATATTCCTGTCAAACTCGTAGGACTTCACTCAAGGTTACTTTCAGTATGAGAGACGACCCCGATACATGTTTGTTCTGAATGGAGGAATACGACAAGAGAAAGTTGCAAAACTATGTATTTTCACAATTATTTTCTCTATCATTTACTCAATCCTTTTTCTAATAACTATAATTTAGCCATCTGTTAAAATAATTTCCCAACGAAAGTTACCTAATGTTTCAGAGTTGACAGCTACTTAACTTCTTAACTACAACAATCCATTTTCCCAAAATTTGTAATAATGCTGTTGATTATCATTTCTGAAATGATTTATAAAGGAATAAATAAAGCGAATATAATTTATAGTACCTTTACCATTCCAAGTATAAAAAAATTTAAATTGAAAGTAATGTATTTGCTTGACACAAAACATAAAATATTTTTAGCTGTACATAATGTACCTAATATTCTGGTTTTACGAAACTCAATGCAAAATCCAAAAATAAAATAGCCTTTCATTGATCATTCATTTATTTATTTTTAGTTTATTGCTTTCAGGTATGGGTCAAAAATGTATATCAGGAATTTTTTGATTAGCTGATTTGACATATTAAATTCGTACTTTCGTTGTACAAAGCTTTGAAATTCAAAAATTCAATATTTTGTTTTTAAACAACCACCCATAATTTTACAACCCTTTCCCGTCATTTTATATTTTCTTGAAGTTATATTTAAGACTATACAAAATACTGAAATCTAACAGTCTAGGGCGGAAGTCCCCAAACTGTGGTCCAGTTTTAAGATAAGTTGTAGCTTGGGAACTTGAAGTTAATATCTAAAAATCCAGATCTTTTAATTTCAAGTTCATAGTTTCAAGATAGTAAGTATTATCTTGGGAACTTCAAATTCAGATCTTCGTAAGTTGCAATATCAGTATTAACTAGGGAGTAATTAATTGGCGCAAGTTATATCGGTTATACAGAAATAAAATATTATGCTTTTTATTTATTTCCTTGTAAAAACTTAGATCCTGCTCGCGGAGCATTTACAATACTCTAAGGTAGCCCTCTCAAAAAGTTTGAGAACTCCTAGTATAGGTTATTTTACTTTTAACCAAACAATAATTATACATTTCTTGCATACAAATTCTATGGAAATAAACGTAATAATTACAGAAATCTTAATACTAATGAGTTAATAATGAGAAACTTTGTCTAAAAATTTTGTAATAAAAAATTTTAATTAAACACGAAAGTATTACAATAAAGAACGCTAACTGAACTTTAGAGCTGAAATGTTTGAGTTCATAGAAATTCAAAATTTCAATGTTTTTCTATAATTCAGTTTTAAGTAAAAACATTTACAAAACAATCAAAGTTATAAGCATAATATAATAACTTCTAGTATAATATAGTTTTTCGCAGAGTTGCTGTCGGTTTTCAAGTCAAATTTTTGTTAACTAACTTAATTGAAATTTCGAAAGTGTAGGTTGTAGAGGAGGCTTACGAACTCAATTTAACATTATGTTTATATTATTAAAAATTTCACCTAGACATGATATCAGTCAAGACCAATATCTACATTACTTTAATATGCTAGGTAGTCGTTTCAAACTAGTAGGTGGAAACTTCTACAATAAGCACACTCATTGGGGATCAAGATTGACTAACCCGAATAGTCGCCAGTTGTTTCAAGTCATTAAAACCAAAAGTCTGGACCATTGCTCCACCGGGCAACCAATTTACTGGTCGACAGATAGAGAAAAGTTACCCGATCTACTGGACTTCTGTGTCATGGGAAGTATTTCAAACAACTAACTCACTGTAGAACTCTGAGTCGAACGCTGTTCAGATCACTCCCCAATCATTGTCGCGCTCTCTTCTCAAATGACTAGAAGACCCAAACCTACAAATCTATACAATACACAGACATGTTGGGTCCTGTTCAAAGAATTGTTGCACATTAAGCTTCCCCAACAAGTCTATATTATCAAATCGGAATACTTTGATTAAAAATCAAAGTATTCAAGAAGCAGCCTGGGAAGTTACCCCAGAAAATCTAAACAAACATGTAGAAAATCACAGTTCAAAACGTATTCAAGAGAAAATTCGCGAAAATGGATATCTTAGAAAACAATTGGCAGGTCACTCGTGCACCCAGCGATAAGGAAAACAATAACAGGGCAATTAACCAACTTGAAAATTACTAAACAAACACTAAGAAATTTAAAAATAAATACCTAATTGAATTGACTGCAACTAAGGCAACCCGATTACTAACTATGGTAGGTCACCAATGAAAGTTTCTTTACTTATATAGAAAAAAAAATACCAACAACCTGCAAATTGGCAACCTGCAATTTTTAATCTTCTTTTTTGGTTTAGTCCTTCCCATTAAGATTTTTCTCCTCGTATGAGGAGAGCCGTATGAGGGCAGGTTTTTTGTTATTCACGTGTACTTCTGGGTCTTTGCTGCTTTTCCTTGCATTTTTAATGGGTCTGCTTCGGGGAGGGGGGTCTACCCCGTTTTCGCTCCGTATTACTATCGTTTTTGTTTCCAGAAATCGGCACATTAGCTCAGTTGGTGTTTCGTTGAACAGTTCATCCAAGCGTGTAGGGAGGTGTATGTCATGGTAAGCGGACACGTCTGCCTGTTCTTCCATGTAAAATTCGTATTCCTGTATTCTATGTGCCGGTTTGTCGAGCACTCCACACTCCGGACACAGTCTACGTATCTTCCGATTTCCTCAATCTCTGGAGGTGTCGGCCAAATTCGCCTTACTCGGTAAGGAGCTGAGCCAATTGGAATTACATCTTTTTCTCATATTGGTTTCCAAACGGGGTATGAATTGGTGGATAAACAAACATACCACCCCTGCGTCCCATCTGTGTTTCCATTTTGTCATGATCAATTCTTGCATTCGCCTTTTAACTGCCACCCTGTATTTGAAATTCCCAGGGATTAGCTCGATGCGAAAAGTCACGAAAATAAATTAAAAGATTAGCCACAGAAGAACAGCCAAGAAGCAACAAAGAAAAGGCAAATTCTTTTGCTGACTATTTAGCTGAAGTGTTTAAACCCCCTCAAATGAAAGACCCTCAAGAAGATACCAAAATCAATAAAATTTTAGAATCCCCATTCCAGATGGAGTTGCCATTATAAAAATTTAAGATGAGAGAAATTTTAGCACATATCATGCACGAATTAAACTTAAATAAATCTTCAGGATTCGACCTAGTAACAGCAAAAATACTGGAAGAATTGTCGGACAAACGTATCAGATTTATTACATTGATTTTCAATTCCTTGGGATTAGAATACGTCTCTCCACAATGGAATGTATCCGAAATTATTTTAATCTCCAAATCGGGAAACCATGAACATAATCTGTCTCATAGAGATCTATCAGCTTGCTACATATCTTATAAAAGATATTCAAAACCTTATTCAAGAGAAGATTGATGCCAATAATAGAAGAGCGAAAGATAATTCCCTAGTATCAGTTTGGATTCCGCCAACAGCACACCACAATAGAGCAGATCCATAGAATCGCTACTAAAATCAGATATGACCTGGAAACCAAAAGATTTTGTTCGGCTGCATTCCTCGATATAACCTATCTATACCTTCTTAAATCTTAAATCCTACCTTATACATCGACTCAGGAATTCCCCAAGGTAGCGTGCTGTGTCCGATTTTATATTTAATTCATATAACAGACCTACCCGCGACCTTTCTCATCCAGATCCCTCAATTGCGGCTGTACTCTTACAAACCCATCTAATCAAGCTCTAGAAAAATGGTTAGAAAATTGGCGCAAAAAAGAAAATGTCAAAAATTCAGTACACGTAACTTTTACAAATAGTAGATCCGTCTGTCTTCCTGTCAGGCTTAATGGAAACCGTCTACCGCAAAGAGAATAAGTTAGGTATCTGGGTTTGCACTTAGATAAAGGATTGGCATTGAGTAAGCATATTTGGAATAAAGGGCTCCAATTGGGTCACATATTTAAAAACATTTTTGGATGCTGCATCGTCACTCGCAGTTATCGCTAGAAAACAAGATGTTTATCTACAAGATTATTATAAAGCCAATCAAGACGTGTGATGTCCAATTTTGGGGAACTGTAAGCAACTCTAACATTGATAAAATTCTGCGTTTCCAATCAAAAATTCGAAGAATCGGTACTGATACTCCATGGTTCGTACCCAATCAAGTAATCCATCACGATCTCCAAATCTCAACCGTTGAGAAATGCATCAAATCGTTCAGTACCAGGTATCGCGATCGCATTAAGGATGGCCCTAACTATCTTGCGCCGGATTTACTAACTACCCATCGAAAAAAGAGGCTAAAATTCCACGGCCCACTGGTTTTACCCCATAGTTTCCACAGTGGATATGTACCATCTCGGATTCCACATTATTTGAAGATTATACATAACATCGTCGGGTGTAAAATTGTCGTGCCATCGGGAATACTTCTACTACGAGTATGTCATTTTGTAATATGAATCATATCTTTTACTAATTGTCATTATTGGACAGATTGCAAAATACTACGTAAATAAATTTAAAAAAAGGGTAATTGTTTAAGATCATGTGTAGTTTGTACTGCGACTGTCCATGGCAGCCCTTTTAATGTTTCAATTTTATGTTTATCAATTGCCATGATTACGTTTATGTTTTCGAGATGAATTTAAGTTACGATTGTCAGAAATACATGTTTTTTACAATTATGCTAACCGATTTATTCCATGAATAAAAACAATACAGTCCACTTGCTTTATAACTTTTGTCTACCAATTAGCAGTTAATCATCCAGCCAAGTAAAGAGCTCATAAGGTTTTTTGTAACGAATTGCATTGGTTCTACAAGAACACGTTTCAACCGAGCAAACATTTTGTGGTCCTTGCATTGGTTTTACAAGAACACGATTTCAACCGAGCAAACATTGTGGTCCTTCGAGCCGGATATATTTCGTCTTCATAAGACACCTAACAAGATTAATTGGTATCCAAAAAAGGATAAACAGCACTCATCGCGCAGCTAAGTAAATTTTATTGCAATTATCTAAATCGCTAAAATTGTAGATAAAATTACGAGACAATTTTCCCGCAAAAATTGTCAGCAATACATTTGAAAGGCGTCATCTACTTAAGGTCACGCCAACCGCACGGAATTTCTCTGGAACTACAGGGCTACAACGCCATCCCGAAGAAATATCCAACTACTTAAATTCACGCCAACATCACGGAATTTCTCTGGAACTACAGTGCTACAACGCCATCCCGAAGAAATATCTAACAAATTGGTAACAAATTCAATACTACTTATTTTATGTGTTTTGCTTATGTAACAAAGTACAGGGTGATTCAAAGGATAAAATTGCATTCACTTGCCATTGAATAATTCATTTATTCATATTTAATTCATTTATTTATAATGGAAGCTTTACGATTTGAAAGAACTGCGTTAAAAAGTCAATTGACAAGGTTTAAAACATTTATTCAAAAGGTTACGAACCAAAGCATAACCAATGAGGTTATTTGCGAATTAAAGAAAAGGCTTGACCATATGTCAAACGTGTTGTCAAAATTTGAAAAACTACATAATCAAATTGGTATTTCATGTCTAGAAAGTGATAATTACGATATGATCAAAACAAAGAAGATGAATCTATGGCACATTTTGAAGATGTTTATTTTGAGCAAACAAGCATTGCAGAAACCTTAATAAACAATTTCACGCAAAAATCTGCAATAGATTCAAATAATCCCTCTAGACCAGTATCTCCTGCTGAAAGTGTAAATTCAATTGAAAGTCTTAATTCAAGCAATCGTTCAAAACGCAATTCCGCCTCAAGAATTCATGATGGTAATGACAACGCCAGACATTACATCAATTTACCGAAAATAAATTTAATAAAGTTTAACGGTGATATTAACTTTTGGTTAGAATTCAAATCAATCTTTCAAAGTCTAATACATGATAATGATAATTTAACCAAAATACAAAAGCTTCACTATTTAAAATCAACCTTAACTGATGACGCTAAGTCAGTTATAGGTTCTCTAGAATTTACAGCCAACAGTTACGATGTGGCGTGGAAAACGCTTAATACAAGGTTTGATCAACCTAAATTAATTATTAAAAATCATTTAAATGCCATTATGGAGCTTGAAACTCAAACAAAGGAATCAGCTCAAGGCTTAAGAAAAATAAACGACTCCTTATGTATGCACATCTCTGCTGCTAAATCTCTAGCAAAGACAGAGGCGCTTTTTGAAACTCTCTTAGTTATGTTGGTCTCAAACAAATTAGATTCCATAACGCGACGTGAATGGGAATTAACATTCAACAAAACTATTTCCTGTTGATAGAAGCAAATTTAAAACTAAATCATTCTTAGTAAACAATTCGTCATGTTCATTATGCAATAAAAGTCATTACCTAGGTCAATGTTCAGAGTTCTTAAAACTAAATGCAAGAGAGAGAGCAAATAAAGTTCAACAACTTAAGTTATGTTTTAATTGTTTGTCTAAAAGTCATTTAAAAAATCAATGTCAATCAAAATATTCTTGTAAAACGTGTAGGTCACGGCATCACACTCTCCTCCACACTCCGTTACAAAGTTCGAATGTTTCTGTTCAACCGGTAGTAGCAATCTCTTCGGTTTCTCCCGAACCTGAACCCATTCAAACTATCTCTGCTTTCTGCACAACAGCCTCACAAGTTTTACTGCCAACTGCTTCCGCAAAGATTCTTGACGCATTTGGAAACTTCCAATCCGTCAGAATATAACTCGATTCTGGTTCACAATCGAATTTCATTCGCACCGACGTGTGCCAAAGGTTAAACTTGCCTACTCAAAGTGCAAGCATTACAGTTGCAGGTTTGAGCAATTCAAACACTCATCATGTAAAATCAAGATGTGACTTTGAGCTAAAAGCACATCACGGTAATTTCAGAATCAAGCTTTCTTGTTTAATCATTGATGAAATTACAGGAAGTGTCCCGAGTTTCAATCTGAATCGAGACAGCTTCCAACTTCCAAGCAACATTCGCTTATCAGATTCCTGGTTTGATAAACCTGGAAAAATTGACATTTTAATAGGTTCTCCTATCTTTTTCGAGCTTCTGTGTATTGGGCAAATTAGGCTAGGTCCCGAACTTCCCATACTTCAGAAAACCCAGCTAGGTTGGATTATTTCTGGTCCTACTAGCGCCAATTTAGTCACACAAGTGCAATGCCACTTCAATAGCTCAAACAATCTTCAAGATCAGATAACTCGATTTTGGGAAATCGACAGTTATCCCACAGAAAAGGTTTTCTCATCTGAAGAAAACCAATGTGAGTCGCATTTCATGCAAACCACAAAACGAAGCGCTACAGGGCGTTTTATAGTTTCAATTCCTTTCAAGGAAACCCCCCTTCTTTTAGGTGATTCCTTTCTGACAGCGAAGAGAATATTTCTCTCTCTGGAACGGCAATTAGAAGCCAATCCCAAACTTCAGGAAAGCTACTGTGCTTTCATGAAAGAATACATAGAGTTGGGTCACATGTCGATATCAGATCCCAAAGTTAAGCTGGTTTATTATCTTCCACACCACGAGGTCCATAAATCCGACAGCTTAACTACAAAACTTCGTGTCGTTTTTAATGGTTCCTCTGCAACCACAACAGGTCATTCGTTGAATAGTATCCAAATGGTTGGTCCCACTATTCAACAAGATTTATTCTCAATTTTAATTCGTTTCCGGAAATATCCTTACGCTTTCGCTGCGGACATCGAGAAGATGTACCGACAAGTGGAAATAGAGCCTAGTCAAAGGCCACTCCAACGAATACTGTGGCGGTCTTCAATCGCAAGCCCCATAGAACATTATGACCTAAATACCGTGACTTATGGAACCGCCTCCTCATCTTATCTTGCCATCCGATCCTTAACACAATTAGGTATCGAATGCGAAAGCTCGCTCCCAGAAATTTCTAAAATTATAAAGCGCGACTTCTATGTTGATGACCTACTTTCTGGTGCTTCCAGCGTAGAAACCGCACGTGAAATATGTTCGCAAATTTCAATAGTTCTAAGTGCAGGTTGTTTCAAACTTAGAAAGTTGATTTCAAACAATCCCGACGTACTAGCTAGCATCCCTCATGCTGATCTACACCCCGGTATTCTACAATTTGGAGACCGTGAACAATCACATACTCTCGGCCTCACATGGTTGTTCCGAACAGACCATTTCAAGTTTTCAATCTCACATCAATCGTCTTCAAAAATTACTAAAAGGCAAATGCTTTCTGAGATTTCTCAAATCTTTGATCCATTAGGGTTAATTACCCCTTGCACGTTTGTGGCCAAGATTTTCATGCAAAGGCTTTGGCTTGAAAAGCTTGATTGGGACGAGCAAGTTCCAATCGATATGGAAAAACGATGGCTTTCTTACAAATCTGAATTGTCAGGTCTTAATGACCTTAAAATACCAAGACACGTCACATGTGTCGATCCAATATCCATCCAAATTCATGGATTTTGCGACGCGTCGATGGAAGGTTACGGAGCCTGTATATATTTGCGTTCAAAAAATGTCCATAATCACATTTACCAAAAATTATTATGTTTAAAGTCAAGGGTTGCACCCTTAAAACCGATTACTATCCCCAAACTTGAGCTTTGTGGAGCATTACTGTTAAGTAAACTACTAAAAACTGTTTTAAAAGCTGTAGATTTACAACCTACTTCTTGTTTTCTTTGGTCCGATTCAACCATCGTACTAGGATGGTTAAAGACAACCCCAAACCTTCTTAAAACTTTTGTTTGCAACAGGGTTGCTGACATTCAGAATGTCACTGCTAACGCGGTTTGGCGGCATGTGCCTACGAAATCCAATCCCGCCGATCTTTTATCGCGAGGAGCAAGTCCTCAATTTTTAAATGAATCCACATTATGGTGGGACGGCCCCCCTTGGCTACAGGAAGACGAAACTTCTTGGCCAAATCTTGCGCTTGGTAACGTTGAACTTCCTGAATTCAAAAGGGAGGTCAAGGTTCTCGTTTCTTCTAAACAAGAATCATTTCCTTTCAACAATTATTCTAATTTAACTCGCCTTGAGCGAATATTTGCATTTTGTTTGCGGTTTAGAAACAATTGCTCTGTCTCTAAAACCAATAGAATTTATGGATTTTTAACACCAAAAGAGCTTACCAACTCATTAAGAAAATTAATCAAATTTTCGCAATTGGACTCTTACAATGATGAGATAAAGTTGCTTGCTTTAGGTTTACCCTTAAAGATCTCTTCTTCTCTAGTTAGTTTAAACCCGTTCGTTGATGACGAAGGTTTAATACGAGTAGGTGGAAGACTCCTCAACACTAACTATTCTTACGATAAGAAGCACCCACTTCTAATTGATGGGAAACACCTTTTAGCAAAACTTCTCGCTTCTCGTGAACATTTGAAATTGCTTCACGCAGGCCCCCAACTCCTTCTGTCTACCTTACGTGACAGATTCTGGATTACATCCGGTAGGAATGTAGTCAAACACATCGTTCATAAATGTGTAAAGTGTTTCAGATTCACTACTTCTATCACTAGGCCTATAATGGGTAACCTGCCATCAGCTCGTGCTGAAGAATCATTTCCTTTTCAACACGTTGGCATCGATTATGCCGGTCCCATAAACATTAAAGATCGAAAAGGTCATGGGTCTAAAACCACAAAAGCCTATTTTTGCATTTACGTTTGCTTTGCAACTAAAGCAGTGCATTTAGAACTTGTAACAAGTCTTTCAACTGATCATTTTATCATGGCATTTCGCCGATTTGTCTCCCGAAGAGGCAAACCATCACACGTTTATTCAGACAACGGTACTAACTTCGTAGGCGCGAATAACGATTTGCTTGAATTAGGAAAATTTCTTAAGCAACAAGAATCTTCAATTCCAGAAATTGTTGCTTGCGAAGGAATTCACTGGCATTTCATACCAGCTCATAGCCCTCACTTTGGAGGCTTATGGGAAGCAGGTGTTAAATCCTGTAAATATCACCTAAAACGAGTAATAGGTGAGCATATTTTGGTCTATGAAGAACTCTGTACTTTGCTATATCAGGTAGAATCCATTCTGAACTCCAGACCTCTTGCTCCCTTATCAACCGATCCCAACGATCTGCAACCGTTGACACCCGGTCATTTCTTGGTTGGGCGACCACTTACTCGCTTCCAGATTCAGATGTTACATCTATATCTGAAAATAGACTGGATGCTTTCCAAAAAATTCAAGGATTTGTACAGCATCTTTGGCGAAGGTGGAGTAAAGAATATGTGTCTGAACTTCAGCAAAGAGTGAAGTGGAAACTGCACCAATCAGAGCTTTCGTCTGGCACTCTCGTCCTAATAAAGGAAAACAACCTTCCACCTTTAAAATGGAAAATGGGTCGAGTTGTCTCCGTGCATCCCGGTTCCGATGGTATAAATCGCGTCGCGACCATCCGAACTTCTAATGGACATGTGAAAAGAGCATTTTCTACAATTTGCCCTCTACCAAGTTCGGTAAACAAGTGCATCGATTGACGATTAATGTATTGCTTTCGGTCGCGAATAAGTGTTCATTACCTAAAAAGCTAATATTGACTTTAGATTTATTTTTATGCGTAACATTTATGTGTAATTTTAATATTTTAGTCACTACGTGGTTTAAATTTTGAATTTGAATTTTCGCAAATTCAAAATTTAAACCACGTAATTATATTACAGAGTTACCAACCTGTAGGTTTTTCATACCCTATTTATAGGGTTTAACTTACAACTTCTGCAAGTAAATCGTTCTGAATCCAGTAGGTATATTGTTTTTGGTGAACCGTAGAAGGCATTGCAGGTGAATCAAATGATTGGTAAGTTGTTAATATTTTTTCATATAAAGCCAGTATATATCTGATGATGGCCAATAACACGATTGAAAAATTGGGTTTAAGGTTGAAACAGTCTGTCATATATTTAGGTCTTGGATTTTATTGATTATTTGCTTGTTATTTGATTTATAACTATGCCGGATACGGTCCTGAAACAATAATTACTGGTTCATAACGGTTACTTGCAGATTTTTTGTGTCTACTATTGTAGATTTTTTAGATCGCTTACTCAACCAATGAAAAAGAATTCATTTCTTTAACTATTGAATTTTAGTCACTGTTCAATTTTATTATGTTTCGTTTTCTCTCTTGAAATCCCTTCAGCATTTCAACCCGGGCGATATGTTTAAGATCATGTGTAGTTTGTACTGCGACTGTCCATGGCAGCCCTTTTAATGTTTCAATTTTATGTTTATCAATTGCCATGATTACGTTTATGTTTTCGAGATGAATTTAAGTTACGATTGTCAGAAATACATGTTTTTTACAATTATGCTAACCGATTTATTCCATGAATAAAAACAATACAGTCCACTTGCTTTATAACTTTTGTCTACCAATTAGCAGTTAATCATCCAGCCAAGTAAAGAGCTCATAAGGTTTTTTGTAACGAATTGCATTGGTTCTACAAGAACACGTTTCAACCGAGCAAACATTTTGTGGTCCTTGCATTGGTTTTACAAGAACACGATTTCAACCGAGCAAACAGTAATCGAATAACCTCCTCTACAACCTGCACTATGAATATTTCGATTACGTAACTATCAAATAGTTTTTCAACTTTAAAAGCGATGGTGACAGATCCTGTAGGTATAACATACATATAGAAAACAAACATTTTTGAGAAACGATATGTTTACTTCTTTATCTCTAAAATGCGTAAAAATCTTATGAAATTATCAAAATAAACAATGAACTGGCTCCATAACGTAAAATCTTTATTTCGTACGTAATTTTGCGTGTGAAAATACCTTCGCCTGCCTTAAATAATGATGGAGGGAAAACCCAATTTTGTTTGAAAATTACATTTCCTTTTAGCAATTGTTTGTGGAATTATATTATTCTTTTTGTTCTCAAAACAATAACGCGCTATCATTTTATACAACTAACGCACGCCTTTTGTATCAATAGGGTCAAAATTATAAGTGTCATTAAAGCGTATTATTTGATTTGTTGAAATGTAACGATTTGTTATAATTTGACTTTCCTTTCTGAAAGCAACGAATCTAGAAAATTTATTAAGTACTAAAAGCAACAACCTTTATATCGTATTTCCTGTTTTAAGAAATTAATTGAAAATTATAAAATGTATACAAGGGTATACTTTATTATTTACATTAAAAGCATTAATAGGAGCAAATTTTCATTTAGTGAGCTAAGGTTCTGTTTACTTATTTTCAATACCTACTGTCACAGTGAGTGACATATTTTTTCTTTATTTTAAAATCTACAGTCGATTGCGTAAGTAAAATTTATTTGTAAGGTTAAACATAAACACGATATTGTTAAAATTATTTACATAATCTAAAGTGTATTACCATAACTTCTAAACTATAACTAAATATTAACTAATCAAGTCGTAACGCTCCTGTTCACCCACTTATACAGTAGGAACCACGAGAGCTCGAGTATCACTCGTTACTAAAAATAATGTTGTTATCACTATAATTCAATAATTACGGTCTTTGCATTTTATGAAAATCTATTCAAAAAAAATTTGAAAAAAATTTTAAAAAGACAAATATTGATGTTCCTCAAGGTTTAGCTGCACAAGTAACACAATATTTACGAAAGCACAACTCCAATGGGAGCAATCTTTATGACTAAAATGCTACGATAACTTTTATTTTAAAATAAAAAATAATTTTTTAGCAAGGAACAAGTTTATTGCAAAGGGAAATGTTAAAAGCCTCAATCTGCAATTTTAAATGGAACATTTAGCAGATACTTTTAAAGTTACTATTACTTAGTAATGCTTTCACAACTGCAAACTAAAGTTATAAAGGAGCAAATCATAGCTTAAATGCTGGAGTTTCCTAGCACTTGCAAGTCACGCGGACATCAAAGTATGCCATCACATTAAGTTTATTCTGCAAATTTTGTTATGCTAAAAGCTTCCTTAGAAAATTTTAGGA
The DNA here is from genome assembly GCA_932274525.1 of Podabrus alpinus. Taxonomy (NCBI): domain Eukaryota; kingdom Metazoa; phylum Arthropoda; class Insecta; order Coleoptera; family Cantharidae; genus Podabrus; species Podabrus alpinus. The sequence goes on from OW026451.1 coordinate 8,002,338, forward strand.
GTAAACTGAAAATTTTGACAAAATTTAAGTAGTTGGAAAATGATTAGCGTGGCCAAAGAATGCAATTTGGAATTGTATTTATTTTGACTGGACGTGGAATGTTTGATATCCGGGGATATAAACATAATTTTGTTGGGTCAACAGATTAGATCAAAAATTTCTAATTGTGGTGTTCGCATTCAAGCAATAAACAGAATTGATATTTAGATAAAGTAACCGTTGGAATTTTAGTAATAACCGCAACCATTTCAGAAACATTTATCGAAACTTTACAGTTTGTTACGTATAACTGTAACCCGCTTTGACAAATTTGCTAGTTTAAAGTCAATTTATTTCAGAATTCTAGCAAGTAAAACAAATTCGCACTTGGGGATCCCTTGTTGTCCCGCATTTTGGTTACAGTAAAAGACGGTAATTGTTAAGTAAATGTTTGGTTTAATTGCGAGACCTAATTTACAACATCAAAGTTGGGATTGTAAAAATAATATTTAACGGTTGAATAATGCCGCTGCATTTTCTGTGATATTACCAAGTCAAACAGGTTTAAAATATTCAAATTTAAACTTTTAAACCTTAACCAAAATATTGACAAAACGTCGCCCCAATTTCATCAAAAAAAATACAAAATAGAATTTGCGAAGGGCGGCGTACAAGAATTGGGACAACTATGAGCGGCTTTTCCCATTTCAACCCGAAACTGTACAAACTCATTTCAGCTTCAAAATTAATAAGTAAAACAGACTGATATTGTAATATTGAAGCCTAATTTGTAAAATTTAGGAAGTTTAAATGGAAAATTAATTGTGATGAAAAAGTTGATAGATTAAGAGAACGTATACCATTGGCTTAAAAGAAAATCTACTAAATAAGTTTTAGAATAGTTGCTTTAGTTCAATTTACCCAAAACTTAATTCTAAGACCCAAACTTCAGAAAAACTTTCTAAATTAAATTCCTTCCAAGTTTCCTGGTCCGTACATGTGTATTTGGACGAGAAAGTCTGGCTACTTTTGTCTCCTCTTCAATTAAAACTAGAAACACTATTTTATTGGTTGTCTGTTTCTTTCCAACTTTTGAAAACATTATTTGCAAGCAGTAGTTAACCGAAAATGTTACATGCAACTCTCGATTTTCTTAAATTCGGGCGAGGTTTTGTTTGGTTTCAAAAGGGATCGAGGCAGTGGTAGTAGTAAAAATTATCACACAGAAAAAGTCATCTTAATGCAATTATCGTGATTTATTAAGATAAATGGTTTTAAACTTTATGAGATAACGCTTAAAGTACAAAACGGTTCTTAGTTCCCTCGACACGAATTTCTACGCACTTTCAAGTACTTTAGAAGCCACGGGAAAATCATTTCCCTCGATTTTTAACTATTCGAGAAAGTGAAATATGTGTTCTCTAGCTTTAGGGAATAATGTCCGGATTTGTGCACACCTGAGCTTCAACACTAACGGCGAAAGTGAAGTGCGTAAGGGGGAGGAAATAGCGTCGTTCGTCAGTTCAGCTGGTAACGACCTTGTTTTACGCTTGTCGTTATGTATGTGGAGATCTAAAAGGGATTTGTTTAGAATGATATGGATTATAACAAACTTTTTCCACAAAAGTTGCATGTTAATATTTTATGTGTATGTACACATGTTACCCCAAATGTTATTTATGAAAATACGGAATGTTTCACATTGTCTGCACATAGTTAATTTACCGTTCAAGTCGGAACTAAAGTACCGTTATCGACACAACCATTTGTGGCGTCATTATTGCTCTATCTGTGAAGACGCCCTGCTATGCCTCAACCTACAAGATATATCTTACAGCGAACATTCAATTATGTTTTATGAGTCTCTCTATGTGTCTTTTGCGGTTTTCTTATTGCTTTTGATTGATAATCATGTCATTTGTTCTCTTCACTAACAGTTTTGTCGAGGTTATTTTTTAAATTATAGCAATTCGCGCTTCATACATTTTTCAAATGGTTAACACGTATAAGTTATAAATGCTAAGGGTCGGTTCAGCAACGCTAAACTAAACAAATTACATTCCAGGTTGCGTGAAAGAATAATCACTTCTCGTACCGATAAACCGGCACTAACACATTTCAATTATTTCACTCACTTTTTGACTTGACTGCTACAAAAATGCAATTTTGTATTACAGCAAGTTTTAAAAATTCATGGGGCTATTCCGTAGCAATTTAAAATGATGCATCGATTTGCAGCGACAAGTTTAAACTTCAATCTGTTACTTCAACAATACCGTATTGTGACATTCACTTAACATGTCACCTAAGTAATATTTAAAGAAGGAATTTGTTTTAAATTGCAAAATTGTTATCTGTTCCATCAAAATGAATGGCGCTGTAAAATTTTGCAACATCGGTCTAGACCCAGTCTAGACCAAGTTTTTCAAATTTGGCAATAAATTACGCAGTTTTTTATTTTTTCTTTATCTTAAAAAAATATTATGTGGTCCTTTTGTTGCTACATAACGTATGGGAAGATAAATCAAGCATAACTGTCAAAAATATATACTTTTCAAACCACAACACTGAAAAGACATTATACCGATATTGTATTTTTCCCACAAAAATTTTTTACGAAATTTCTGTCCTACTATTTGCTAACCCATTTTCTCACTTTTAGCGATGTAATAATGACTTAAACTTTTTCCAAACCAAGTACTTTGCCGCTTTGCAGTCTTATCTTTCCAGTTTAATTTGAGCTGTTGGCTAGAGCTGTGACACGGTCTGGAGAGGGGTTAATATATAAATTCTGAAAAGCTACGAAGTGCAAGAAGATGACCCATTTTCTAAACAAGATGCTCTCAAGTGGCGATGGGTACCGGGAACGGAAAGCTTAGTAGACTGAATAACGACCTTCCTCATGAATCCGTTCTTGCCCTGCTGCTCTTCACTTTGTACATTGCAGACTTAATCACGACGATTTGCTTATTCCGATGTCACAATGCAAACTCACATCGAGTTTCACAAAGACGGAAACTTGCTGTCGACTTCCATCTACGTGTAAACTTGACGCTTAACCGGGGCGAAGTAAACACAAAATTATATCACTCAGATAAAGTTGTAATGAGACATATTTTAATTAAGTAGATGCCTATGCAAACACAAAATATCAGAATCAGTTTGGTGTGCTGAGTAGCGAGCGGGAAAATCGTCCCCTCATCAAATTTGCCTGTGCTGTGGTTCGAATTCTACGTTAAACTATAGGTTTCAGTTACATAACACTTTAAGTGCTCTGTAATTGGGGTTAACTGGTTGAGACAATAGATAATATCACTTGAACTTAAAATTTATTGCAGGACATTTAAAATTTGTACTTCCTTGTTCTTTATTTATGGAATTGTTTTTATTTGACTGAGACTGCCCGCAAACGGAATATATACAGATAAAAATTGATGCAACCTCTGAAAACCAGCCACCGTAGGGTTGAAATAATTATTATCAACCTTCGAAGTTTCCACACTGTAACTTAAGCATCTGGCACATCACACTCGATTGTAATCAGATAAGATCGAGATTGTGTGAAAATGAAAATCTATTAACATAAAGCTTACACTGAAAACTTAAATTTTGTTTTGATATCTTCAGAGTTAATTGGTTTTGGATAACGGTGAGAAGAAAAACATGCACTGAAATTTTTTATCAAATTGTTTTGATTCCTATAGCAAACCATATTCATAATTTCTCATTAGATAAATACTACCATGGATGAATGGATATTAAAAAAGTAATATTATTCGTCGAGGGAACCAAACTATGTCGATGTAGCTATTATAAGGTTAACGTCGACTTGAAGAATCCTGAATGAAGTTAACATTTAAATTTCTTTTGTAATGTTCCTAATTTAAACAAAAAGTTTCTTTACTGCATTTATTTGAGATATATGTATGTATACATACATAGTTAAGATGTTTGTAATTCAAATTTTATTAAAATACATTTTACAAATGGCCAAGTTAGCAACGTTCTCCCAACTCTCATTGGCGGTAGTCTGTAGTGACGGTGTATACATTTTGAAAATTTAATATTTATATTAAAATTTCTACGAGTACTACATTATTTATCATATTATTACAGTTTAGTAGCTGGGGCTAAAAATAGTATTGCGACAAAATTTTAAATTGGGACATTGGTAGCTAAAAGTATACAATTAGTTTTCAGTCAAGAAGAATTTATTATTAAATTTTTCAAGTGTTTGGCCTGCATTAATCTTATCCCTATTATTTTAAATTACAGAAATGGCCCTAGCCGTTTTTAAGTTTCTTGTGTATGATAGTATCTAGTATGTGATCACTTATTTCTAATCTTACCGTTAGTATACTATCTGCTCAGGCTTACCATCATATACGATACAATTAGTACTTAGTTCACGTTGTTAGTTTGCAGTTTGATAGAGTCGGTTAGTTGTAGCCCTTTTTAGTTGGATTATTATTACTTAGTTTACAGTTTGACGGTCAGTTTGTTATTAATTGTTAGTTAGTTAGTTCATCGTTCGACTACTGAGATTTATATACCAAGTTTGTTTCCTGGTGAAACCAATTATTAGCAAAATTAAAAATGAATGCTGTAGCCAACCATATACAACTCCCCAACCCGAATGGCAACCGTGGGGTCTAAATCAACGTTAAACAATAGGTCCTCCGTACTCCAACTTCAGCGTCGAAAAGAGTATGTGGCAAAGAAAGAAGCCATGTTCAGCATTCGATGTTGTGACGCTGAATATGAGATAGAATATGAATATAATATACTTCAGTGATTGGTAAGATAGAAGTTCGTAATAGTGATTCAAACAATAGAATATTATAATGTACTTCAAGGGAGTACTATATAATAAATCTTTGTGAATACCTGCTTCGACTTAGTGCTCAGTACAACTTTATTCTGATAGACTCCCCTCGTATAACCCTAGAATAGCCTCTCTGCAAATGAAGTGTATTCACTTCCCGCGGTTCGGAACCCACGTCAAGCAGTAGGTTCCCTGTAGATGTGATATATACTTCAAACACCTAACACCTATACTGTTGTGTCACCTCCTCTTGTGTCGCTTTTATGGACAGAGGACGTGCGACAACAAATCGAAGAGCACCTACCTTCTATTTGACTCTTGGCTCTCAGGATGCCTACTCGTTAAGCTTTATTGACTTGATCGGCGGAAACACAAAAAAGACACAATTCAATATGAACAATTTTTAATACACACAAATAATAAATCAAATTAACAAACATTTCTTAACTAAAAATAAACGAACTCAAAATATAACTGTGAATGTAAATACCTGCGAGGTTAGGCTTATCAGTGCACTTGGTTCGGCGCACTTTTGTAATATTTGGCTCTTGACTTCTCGCTTCTTCTGGACAATTCTGTTTTTTCTATTCTCTTCGGAATTCCGGTACCCGGATTCCGTCTTTTGATGCCGTTTCAACACTCGAGGACGAGTGGAATGCCTCTATTCCGTCCAATAGTCCCCAACTGTGAGGTACTAATTGGCTTTGTAGTACGTGCTTAACACTTGAATTCAACTTCGAATTTTATTTTTGCGGAGCAAATTATTTTGCGACTATTCGCTTGCTCGCAAATTTATTTATCTCCTTTATCTTGGTTGTTTTCTGTTATCTTACCAAGGTGATTCCCTCTTCATTTTGTTTTCATGTTTCTTGCCATCCAGATTTATTTTTATTGATTTGAAAAACCCCGTTTCCTTGCCGTTTCCTCGCACTCGCATTTAAATTAATAACAAAACTTAAATTTAAACAATGATTAATCCTAACAAATACAATTTTAAAAATACATATAGCAACAAACAATAATTGTGTCTCTTTCAATGTATTGCTATAAAATCAGCGAATTTACCCTCGTTCGCGGTAGACACAACAATACATAGGCAAGAGATCGTCTACGGTTAGAGTCAGGGCTGTACTGTAAGAAAAAGAAGTCTTTTAACTGAACGCTCTATTTAAAAACAGGTAGGCCTCTCGTACCAACACCAAAAAATGCTGCATACGGATCAGGGAAAATTAAACGGAGCATTATACCAAACCATTTAATATAATTCATACTGCATTGCTTGTATTCTACATCGACTAGATATAATTTAGTATACTTTTATTTCGTTGCATATTTATCGAATTTTATCTTTCATTTATTGATAACGATGCGTAATGACACTTTGACATGATTCTGTGTTTTAATAATCGGTTGACGAGGCGTTTATTTGATGCAAATTGATGAATAATAATTAAAAAATATGAGTATTAATATTTCATGAATATTTATTCTCTTAATACCATACTAATATTTGCACACGAAACCCATTTTAATGGAATGGTTAAAACATTATGTAGAATCGTTTTCAATTGTAAAAAAAGTGCGCACCAGACGTAAACAAACTGTTGTAAGAGGTTAATTCATGGTGTGGCTATTGGTTGACCACTAGAAATGAAAGGCTACGCGCAGGGAGTATGAGAATTTAAACAACTGTACATTGACCACAATGCAAATCGAGTTAAAGCTTTCCATTTGGTGGAATGTATGTACGTTTAAATCTCGAAGAAAAAAGATTAAAGATGTAAACAGCATTGGCTCATTTGGCATTAGAGAAAGAAATAATCGTGGGAAAGATTATTAAATTATCTATAATCTCAAAAGCAACACTGCATGAATACTTATTTCAAAAATCATTAAAGAGAAGGGCGTGGAAAATACCCTACGGGAAAACAGAAAATGAAGGAGACTTTATAATATCTAATAATAAAGAGATCGTAACAGATGTATCAGTCTTAAATAGATTCCATATTGAAAGTGACCACATATTAACTATTAGAGGAGCAATACGTATAAATACAAAAGTGTAAAACTGAACAATGATACAAAAAGGGCCACATTCAACAAAATAAATATTCGGACAATACCAAAACTTTTAAACAGAAAAAATTGCATTGATCAATCTGGGGAACCTTGATCTAAACGAAATCTCTGAAAACATTACGGGAAATATACAAACAGCGGTAAAACAAAATAAGCGCAAAGAAACAACATCAAAAAGAAACAACATCAAAAAGATTAGTAAAGAAACAAGGAACCTCGTAGAAAAGAGGAGAAAATTGAAGAGAGACTCAGTGGAGTGTAGGAATATAAATAAAAATATAGAAACATATATTAGAAGAGATATAAGAAACTATAATAGCTACCAGTGGACAGTGCATGCATTGTATCAGAGGCGTAGATGGCCATATAGTTACGGGAAAATCGCAACTTCTAGCGACAATTGAAGACTTCTACATGAATCTGTACTCTTCAAGAATTAAAGAGGCAAGTGTCGCCAAGAGGGACGAAATTGTCATGAACGTGAATTCGAAAAATATGCCTGAAATGCCAATCGATGAAATTCAGACGTCACACAGATGAAGAACGGGTGTTCACCAGGGGATGACTGTATAACTTCTGAAATGATAAAACTAAGTAAGTGGAAGTACACTAATGAATGCCATGAAACTTCTTCTGAATCGATGCATAGAAGAGGGGAAAATTCCAAAAAACTGGAGATGTGCAGAAGTAATCCTTATATACAAAAAAGGCGACACTGCAGATATAGAGAACTATCGACCAATAAGTCTCTTGTCACATCTATACAAACTGTTAACAATGATTATAACTGGGTGACTCACAAATAAATTGAACTTCTATCAAGCAATTGATCAAGTCGGTTTTAGTAAAGGATTCGGTACCGGTGACCACTTGTAGGCTGTCAGAACTTTAATTTAAAAAAATGTGAGGAATATAAGGTACAACATATAGACTTTAAAAAGCATTTGACATGGTATAGAGTTGTGGGCAGTGTTCCAAGCTATATTTGCAATATTTATACAAAAATGCCACAATTAATGTAAAAATAGATGAAAATACACTAACTAAGAAGATTCCTATACATAGAGGCGTTCGACAGGGACATAATGGACTCATTTGTTTCTTCCAATTGGGGGAGGGGGATGGTAATAAATTAAATTAATTTCGGAAATATGCTACCTTAGGGGGCGGGTAACTAACCTGTTCATCAATTGCGGCTCGTGGTTTGCTGTAATGATGGAGGGGGAAATCAAAATTTTTACTTTTGGTAGTGTTATAAACTATACCACCAATCAACGTGGAATAGACCATTTCACGCAACGAGAGCGCTTGCGCGAAGCCAACAGCTGATGTTTGTTTTTCGAACCATGTCAAAACTTTTACGTTAAAACGCATGCTAATATCGTCTTAGATATTTTGTTATAGTTTTGTGTTATTAGGTTTTAAACAATATTTTTTACCACCATTTTGCCCAAGATGAGTGCCCCTAGTGATATACCCCATAGACAAGTCAAATTAAGTGAATGGAGCAACATTAAAAAATCCAAATATTGCAGCAAATAATGTTTTTTTTTAACACTAAACACAATGTTTAATGGCACCAACACGTTTTTTATTCAATTTATGCCCCATTTTAACAATAAATGATTAAATAATTAGCACTACGTTATATGGACATATCCACACTTGGTTCGAAAATCGTCAGCTGATTTGACGCATGCGCCAATGAGTTTTGCTAAAATGAAATGGTCTATTGTTCAATATTCAGCCACTTAATTTCGCATCAAACAATATTATTTCGAGTTTTGGGAGGGTGGCGCCCGATCGCCGTCCCAGTTCTAGTCGCCACTGATTATACTACATAAGAAAATATATTATAATATATTACGTAAAATATATTTTAAAAACCTCAGCAAAAAATAAATCAAGCGTTTACTTATACCGACGTGTTATCCTACTAAGAACACTGTTGACTCGGTAATTTTTTCAACAATATTCAATCATAAACAGAACCTTGCTCCGGATAAAATTGTTAGGAAAAACTAAAAATTGCAATCGATTTTGGCATTAAGTAGTCGATGTAAGAAATACAACAAACATCAGTAACCCGCATCTCTTTCCTAAGACTTGATGTATTCTCGTTAATATTTTGTACGAGCAATACTTTTTAAAAGCATACCCCAGCAATTTCACCACTTTTAATTAAAAAATTCGTTAAAAGAAGACGGATAATTGCCAATACAATTTAATTTCAAAATTTCACTCAACACGCAGAATAACTCTTTGATGTCCGATATCATACGTCACCGCTTCGCTTTTAACTGATTGGGATTGCTAAATTTTTCGTAACCAAATTAAATTATAAGCACATGTTAAAATTTTTATAATTATCCTTTTATAAAATAAAAAACACAACTTATAACCTTTAATACAAAAGATGGGGAGGGCAAAAATCTTTTTTCCTCGCAGTACGGATTTTGGATTGGGACAACATTTTGTGCAAAACTTTTTAAAATCAATAAGTTTATTGTAGTGCCTCTGTAAGCGGTATGTACATATGTAGTGGTCTTCGAGTTAGTGAGAAATGTAGCAGATCCACGAAACATAAAACTAATCGTCTCGGTAGTAGTTAGTGCGCGTATTTACCACTAGTACACTAGGGTTGGAATCCAGATCGAGGAAATATTTTTCAGGACATCATTACTCTGCAGGTAATTAAGAAAAACTAGGTCGCGAATGTATTTTTGTATCCACAAACACGCGAAGCACAAATCTTAGTTTGTCTCGGATTGCTTAGATTAACGAATTACCAATAAACAATCTTATAATGAAAACTGTGAAGGAATTACTGTAATTTAGGGGCAAATGTATACCTTGTGGATACAGTGGTTCGATGTTTTTGTCTTATTTAAATCAATTAGTTCAATTTAAATCAATTAAGGACCCTTCAAACTTCGAACAATATATTGTAAAAGGTATAAGTACATACGGAATACATACCAAATTATGCGACTAGTCATTGCTCAATTACTCTCTCCATACTCTCCTCTATCCTGACATACTTTTTTTTACTGGGATAACATCCATACACCCAGTCATACATGCTCTTTTGTTCTAATACTTTTTTCATTTATCTACGGCATTCAACTATGTCTTACGTGGTCAACTACTTCCTTTTGACCTTTCACATTGACCTATTAGATTTACTTTAAAATCAATCTTTTATCTATAGGTATAATACGAACATAAAATAACATACATTTTTAATTCCTCAAATTAGTAGCGCTTCAATAATTCGTCCTGTATGATCCTAAACGTTGAAGATGCCCAGTATGGCAGGAATCTTCCTGAAAGAGGTCGAGAAAATATATAAGGCCCTCGCATACTGATGGCCGGCGGTCGCAAATAAATAAATGAACAAATACAGAATTTCAAGTCCCGTCCAAATATGTAAAATAATACAGGATATTCTATTGTAAACAAAAGTGTAAAAATTGGAAATATAAACAACGTTTTAAATGACAACGTACATTTTTTTATTCGATAATCTCCAAACAATTTTTACAATGAAGTATTTCATCATTGTATCTATTTATCTACTTTTCATCCAACAACGTAACCTGTCTTCTAATCAAATAATAAATAAAGCTTGATGTTTATTTAAAAAAAAAGTTATTTGGAATCCCTAGAGAAATCCAGAGAAGACACAAATACACAAAACGTACAAAAATATTCTTTAAATTACAATGAACGTGAAATCTAATTAGGTTCTGTAAAGAGAGCGAACTCTACATGTGAATGTATTACTTCTTAATTCGATAAGGCTTTCATTTTACTAACTGCATAGTGGAGCTTCTCCAAATTTGCTGTCGAGTTTGTTAAATTGAATTTTTACACAAAGTTTTATAAAGTTTCTAGTTATAAGATAAACAGAGTACAATATTCATGCTCAATTGTGACCTTTATTTAGAAATACAAATCCATCATTCCTATAATATAGGCATTTCGGAATAACCAAATATTGATTTATTCTATAACGCAATTTCAGGAAAACGCAACCAAAAGAATGGTTTCTATAATCAAACAAAAGATTTTCGTTTATCTAAATCTGCCATCTTAACCAAAATTCAAGCGTTTTCTATTTTGTTGGTGTTACAACGGGTTAATTGTAAACTATAAATAGTGGACAAGTTAACAAAAAAAGTTGGGCGACAATAAAGAATAGAGTTCGTTAATAGAGTAAAACTGAGCGTGTTGATCAAGCATTCGTACTACATTGTACCTACATTTCCGGAGGGCAGAACGTGATAAAATTTAAGCACGAACAAATTAGTTTCCACAAATAAATAATTTTCTGTTAGTACCTATAACTGATAAATTTTTTTTTAAATTTACTATTAAACTTGATCGTTTATGTAATTTTGGGATTACTTAAATTTTGTAACTATTCTTTTTAATTCTGATCTGGAAAAGCGGATATAATTTTCTTAAGATAATTTTTTATCACGGTAGCTTCCTCGTTGGCAACTTCCTTTGCCCCTAGGTCACCTCTTTCCATAGCGGCATCTCTAAGCGCCGGAAGTAATCGTTTTCTGCAATGTTTCCTGGCTGGGATTAATAAATTAACCGCCCGCCTAAAATATCAAATGCACAAACTTATGCGCAATGACCCAATAACTCTTCCTGTAAAACCATCTTTTTATTTGAGCCACATAACGTTACAATTTACAATTTATTACCTCATTTTTTCAATTTTGTTGCTGATATTTTACGAAATAATTTATATTTTTAAGTTTAATTTTTTTTTAATTTAAAATACAGCCCGTGTAAAGTAAGGCTTGAATAATTATTCTGTGTGTGGTTTAATTTCTCATTGAATGTTGCGAGTAATTCCTTATAATGCATTGATAAAAAGATTTTAATTACCTATGCCAAAGAACATGGGGCAAATTTTTAATTAAAAAAAAAATATCGATGTACATGCATCGTTCGACATCGCATTGAAAGTATTCTGTATGTGATTATTAGTTTCCATTGATGAGTTTTCTAAGTTACTTTTTGTTCTCTTTCTCATTACTTAAAAAATTTTCAGAAAATTAAAAACTTCTGAATATAATGTTGATATCTTTTTCAGCATCGACAATTTTTGTAATTTAATAATTCAACAGTTTTAATTCTGCTTCCACTCATTCACGAAAATCCTTTTGTACATCATTCTATTAATTTATTGTTATTAGTTGCAATATTAAATTCTAACAATTTTGTCTTCAAACTTCAACTTCAGATATGGCAAATACAGTATTTTCCGAGTATCGTCAGAAAAACGCGTAATTGCTCTTGATTAAATTTATCTGTTACTATAATGGGAAATTCTACTAATTGAAGGACTAATTAGCTTTGATGATAAGGGTTTAATAGATAGCGTCTTCAGAATTATTGTAATTATTATTACTCTTCATGTATTTTAATACACAACTCTCTGAGAAATCTAGGTTTGATTTGCTTAATTTCCACCGGACTAATTTCAATTATTACAACTGTCAATCTTATAAACTACTTAACAATTAAAGGTCCAATTATTACAAATGTAATCCCTGTAAAAGCAACTTGTTGAAGATGTCCTTTTTGACCTAAATGCTATTTCGAACTTCTTTCCCTTTTGGCACACCTCTTAAACATTGAAATTGCTTAGATGAGGGCGATGGCTACATTAAATCGTACCATGCCAGTTAAATGCACGTTGGTTAGGTGGAAAACAACAAGCGATGTTCTCAAAGCGGTCACCCATCCAAGTGATCTAATGAGACCATGTATTTCCTTTGTGCTAATTTGCTACCTTTGATACACTATTGCCCATACTCCTTTCTTGTTCTTCAAACATTATTACTCCATTGTTGTATGTAGGTTTCTTTTCATGATTCATTATCTTTGGCTGTGCACTGTCGTAGTTTTTTATGTCTTCGGTTCGTAGGAATTCATCATACACTTTCCTTTTTCGGCCTCTATTTTCACTCAAGTACTTTTCCTGTCCACCTGTCGTTCGTCATTCTCACAAAGTATATTATTGTTGAATGTTGTTGAAAACTTTGGCTTTATGTGCACCAGAATCTCCAGTGGTTTATAAAATACTATTAAAACGAGATAATTATGATTCAATGTGGTTATTGTTCAAAATTACCGTCAAAATTGTGTAAATATTTATGCCTGTTCCTGTTTTGGTCCCAGTTTCTTCCACAGCCTTCCCTCACCTCTTTTCCTAGTTAAAATAGTACTCACTCACTACCTCAATAAAAGTAGGCAATTGTTTCACAATATGGATCAATCAAAATTTCAATTGCCTATAATATTATAATTAAAAATGCAGAAATCTCATAATAAATAGTACACTTCTTCTATTTTATCCACGAGCGGCCGGAGAAACGTCGTAAATTGATTTTATTGAATGTTTATACAGAACGAAATACAAATATGAGTTTTGATGTTACTTTAATCAACTCCGTTTTCAAACAATTTGTTTTCTCTATCAATTAACAATAATTTTACATTCTAATTTCACGTTTTCGACGAATTAACGAGTCAATGTCCAAACTTTATATTATTGAATTTCTGCACAGTTTACAAATATGAATTCTGATTATACTTTAATTAACTTTGCTTTCAAAATATGCAATTTCACTATATAACTAAAAAAAATTACCGCTCTCAATTCCCCAACCCGTTGTCGGCAGCCGTGGAGTTTAAATCCATTGCAGAAAAATAGAAAATGCAGAAAAGTTTGTTCCAGTTATTTTGTCCAGCTATAAACAATAGAAAAACAAAATTGAATTAGTTAACAAATAAATTATTTTGTATTACCAGCTTTCATTAGCAAAATATGGCACGAAGAAGATAACACAAATAGTGACAATAATAATAAAGTGAAATAGACGCATGATGAATATCAATTTTGAATAGGACTTTAATTGTAATTATACGGAATTGTGTAACGGATTTGCAAGGGTTAAGAAAGGTCTTTCAGTGTTATTGTTCAAACGGTTTAAGAGTGTTTACGAATATTTTAATTATTAAATCTAACCCCGTTTTTATTAGAATTAGCGGTATTTTATAGTATTATTTATCTTATCAGATAAAACCATCGTAATTTATTTTTATTCGAAAATTAATTTTAAATTAAAATTCCGTTTAATTAGCTTGCAGTAAGCACATTCTACCTGTATACATAGGAATTGTATTTAACTCCTTTGATGTTAAATTTATTTTCTAATATTAGGTATAGTTAATCTATGTAAACATTAATAGACGACAGTGAATATTTTATCCCTATGATAATTGCATACGTAAGCAGTGAGTCGGGTTAAATTAAGCAAAAGCAGCACTTCCGTTTTGGAAATTAACAAATAGGTAAATACAAGCGGTTGCATTATTGGTACACTAAATATTTAGAATACCAATAACTGCAGTACAGTTATTTACTCTTGTCGGCTATTTTTAATATTTCAAAAATTTTCTCGACGTCACTTCCAATGTTTAGTTTAAAGTCAATTATTTCGCCTTTTTCTCGTTTCATTTAAATTTATTGAAGATTTCCGCTTAAACTTTGAAATGCAGTTTTAAGCTGGATAACAAAAACAAAAGTTGTTCATTACAGTCAAAGAGAAGCCAATTGGTTTAAGTCACAAGCGTATTGAAATGAGATTACTCTGCTATCAAAAGTTTGAAATAAACCAAGTTACCAGCGAACTTGTAATTTTCCGTTGAAATTTTTTATCGTCCTTCCGCCAAGACGGTTCCCAGACTACTTTGACGAATTCTTCTAAGTCACAAGGGAACCTAAACGAGCGATATCTACTGGTAGCAGTTTAAAGCCATGCTAGCGAAGTGTTCCAGGTTTCTCTCATTGAAAATTTTTATTATCCTTTGAATCTCCATTATCCCTATTATAAATTGAATTCATGGGCCTTTTACATGGTATATCTTTATTAGTCACCCATTACCATTCCTGATGAAGTTAATGAAACAAAAGACAAGGAAGAAAAACTGTGGTGGGCTTATTTTAAATTCCAAAATCCGGGACAATACCCACCAAAAGTAACAACTAATTGGGTTGTTCTGTTAAGTTTGTAAAAAAGTAATCGCAAGTATTCCATTTTTAGAGATTTGCAAGATTATTTAAATTGTTCAAAATAAAATCATAAAATGATACAAAATGGTGCAAAGCTGAAACAATTGTGCTGAAAAGACAAATTCGGTAAATAAGATGAACCACAATAACTGAAAATTACAAGCTTGAGTTCATTACAGAAGCGAATGAATCGAGAACAAGCAACTTTTCATTCGCAGATTATTAATAAAGGTATTTTACCTTTTATCCATAAATAAAGACCCGTAACAAGCACTCGACGCATTAAAGTAACTAAATAAATTATATAATACTCGGTGAATTGCATTGACCCAAAAAAATCGTTACAAATTGTATAACATTTCAATTTATGTATAATTAAAATCCTACAAAAAGTAAACAACTTTTTTTATGTTCAAATAATACTTGATATTTACATCGAAGTTGGTGGGAATAAATTTAATTCTCTGTATTTTGATTTCAGGGATGATTTTGAATTAATTTTCATTTTTTCATCAACTTGTTTTATAAACTTGCCTCGATTATTAAATACATTGCTTCAAATCCAATTACCGGATTTATTTTGGTTATTCGCGTATAAACCACTGAAATATTTATTTTGCTTGCTAGATTCGGTGATTAATATTTTGCAAAATTTATTAAAATGTTTGCTAGCTCACGTATAAATTAACGCTTAATTAATTCGATTTTATTTTTAAATTATCGGTGCTTTAAATTACTGCTCCGCCTGATATATCGTGGTTTTTAAATTGCTCCCACATAATGAGAGATATACAGCATGGATAACTATAAAATTCCTCGCAAAAATTGTAATAAATGTGCATCCGGGTTTTTCGGATGTAATCAAACTGTAAGCCTGGTTTATGTACGATGACGTCTGTGACGTGCGTTCGAAGTTTTGTCACATATAAGAGACCTACTGTTTAACGTGGACTCTGAAGCACGGAAGTTCAATACCCTTCATTTTGAGAAGGGTTCTCATAACAGATTACCTCGGTGATTTGATATTGCCTTCCAAACAGATGCGATCAGAATAAAGTTAGTACGCTGCGTCCCCACGCCACGATTGAAACCGCTCATTCACTTGCAGCGGGTCACGTTTCAGTAAAAACCATTTTAAACAGTTGGGAATTTTAGGAGGTATAAATGAAAAATAGTTTAAAGTTTCACCCTTGTAAAGTTAATAAAAACGTTGAATAATTGAAATTTATGATATTATCGTCTATAAAATTGTATCTATTAAGGTAAATTAAAATTATAAATTTCATTTCATGTTATGTACAACATTGTTTCATATTTAATTCAGAAACAAAATTGTTTTATTTTAATTTACTATTATACCGGGTGTCCCAATTCAAGTTTATGTTTATGAAAAACCCTTGGAGGTAGTCCTTCCTAAAAATATTTTTTAAATACATTATTGATTACTTAGTCAGCTTAGTGTTAATAGTTTAATACTTCTTTTTAAGCGCGTGGTAGTGTCTACAAACCAGATTTTTATTATCTAAAATTAACGCCTTTCGAGTTATGAATTAAATTAATTAAGTAAAGATCTTAAAAATGCAATGGTTTATTTTTTTCTTGCAAACCCTGTATCTTTTAAACGAAATACTTGACAAAAATAGAGGCCCTTTTCCTGATAGCAAATATAACGAGGGGATACAACTTGAGGCTCGTTAACTTTTTGAAAAAACTTCATTTCACAGAAAAACTAAAATCACTTAAAATTAAAATAGTTTTTTGCAGTGTATTTTTCCTAAAAAAAAACACGATTTTCCGTTTTAATTTCAGTTTTTCTTCGAAATGGATTGATATTTCAAAAAATATTATTAGACTAACTTTATAGTCCTTTAAATTTTTTATCAGGAATAATTCTCTATTTTTTGTAAATCGGTTTCTTGACAAAAGGTACAGGGTCTGTACAAAATCAAGGAATTATTTAACATTTTTCTTTACTTAATTTAATCCATAACTGGGAATCTGTTAATTTGAAGAATTTTACGCTGTTTAAAAAGCATTCAAGTATTAACAATGAAAAGTCAATCATTTCGGTGCAAATGCCATTTGAAGGTAGAAATTTAAAAAAAATGCTTTAAAGACGGATATACGAGGGTCAAGCTGAATTTATTGAGAATAAAATAGATCTAGTAAGTTGTTAAAAATAAAACGTACGGTATTATTTAGAGAAACTCTTTATCTGTCATTTGAAGTTTAGAAGTTGAAAATACGTTCGTTATAACTCAAGTTACTAATTTTTTAAAGTGACATTGCAAGTGAAAACATGGAATTAACAAGAGAGCTTTTTCGAATCATGATTTATTATGATTTTAAAAAAGATTTAAGCGCTTACGAGTGAAAAGAGAGTTTAGATTCAACTTTTAGTGAACAAGCACCTTCCTTGGCTACAATTTACCGATGGTATAAGGAATTTGAACGCGAAAGGAATTCCGTTCAGCATCAAAAAGGAGCAGGACGTCCTTCTACCGCTGTTACCGACAAAAACATTGCTGCTGTTAAAAAAATAATTAAAGAGGACAATAAATCAACTTATGGGGTAATAGAGCATCAACTCAAGATTGGATCCTCAGCTGTTAAAACAATCATACACGATCACCTGCATTTAAAAAAAGTGGTCCGTCGTTTTGTGCCGCATCACCTTTCTGATTTCCAAAAAGTAGAGCGTGTAAGAATTTGCCATGAAACTCTAAATTTGTTAAATAATGGCGGACACCAAATTTATTCCAAAATCGTGACCGGTGACGAAACTTATATTTCCTTTTTCGACATACCTACTCGTCAAGAGAGTCGTGTATGGATTCACGAAGATGAGGAAACTCCAACAATGATCAAGAAACAGCGAGCTATGAAAAAAGTTATGTATGCGGTATTCTTCAGAAGTACGGGCCTAGTAAATGCCATTAAGCTAGATGGACAAAAGACAGTTACAGCTAAATGGTACACTGAAAAATGTTTACCTGATGTGTTCAGTAGAGTTCCAGCCAAGGCAATTATGCTCCACCATGATAATGCATCATCCCATTCGGCAGCTATAACTCGCCAGTTTTTGGCTGAAAAAAATATAAAAGTCATAGAACATCCGCCGTACTCACCTGATTTAGCAATGTGCAACTTTTGGCTATTTTCTGGGCTTAAAAAAAATTTGCGGGGCAGAAGGTTTTCGTCTGAAGAAGAGATTGATACCGCAGTTCATACTTATTTTGAAGGTGTTCCGAAAGAAGATTGGTTGGGAGCTTTTAAGCAATGGAAAGAAAGAATGGTCAAGTGTATCATTGTTGGAGGGAATTACTTTGAGCATATTTAAAATAAAATCCTAGAAAATATTAACCGTGTTTTTTATTCTCAATAAATTCAGCTTGACCCTCGTATTATAACTCCAAGAATTTGTATTTAGATCAAAAATTTTAGATACAAAGTTTTCTTCGAAAAGTGACACTGCTTTTATTTGAGAACAAGCACCTGAGAGCCAGCGATGCACCGGTCGCGAGATACCCTGTATTTATTTCGTGCAAAATAAATATTTCATATTTATCCAGAAAAAGTTCCTTTTTAATTAAAACGTAATAAAGCACTGTTATGCATAAACCAAATTTGCAGTTTGACGTCGGCGTCTAGAGCTTGGCGGCGTTGTGCATAAACCCACCTTAAGAAGTGTAAACTCGCAAAGAAAATAAACGTTTGGGAATAGCAACAACTAAAAATAGAACAAAGCTTAAATTTTCTCGAGTAATTCTGGTTAAAAATCACAAAGTTTCCCGTTTTAAACTAAAAGTTAAATAAAAATAAAGCAATAATGAAATAAGTACTAGTACTTTCATTTCAAACGAGGTTTGCAATGCAAATTGTAGATTGTAAGATGACAAATTATTAACAATTGAATGAAAAGGAATTTGTTGAAAGCAAAAGCTTAAAATATGAAGTTAAAAAATGTAAATGATATTCCACCGTGGTTTATGCAAAAATATTCCATTGTTTTCTTGTTCTTTAAATATTTAAAAGAATCTCGTTAAAATAAGTAATAAATTCGGTTGTTTTATTTTTTAAAAAAAATCTAGTTTTAGTAAAAAGTCACGCTGAAAACTACAATTTCAGGGAAAACTACTGTTAGGAATAGCGACCCAAGTTTCCTTCCAATATTTAACGTTTTGATATGACGTTTTATTCATTACATTGCATTCGAGTTACACAAATACCACTTATGGGTTAAATTGTTTATTTATGAAAGCCTATACATACAAAATACAACGTTAGGACTATAAAGAACACACTTTTTGCAATATCGCTTTTTGTAAATCCATTCTATGGGGTGTTTTATTTATGTGCCAATAAAACTGTGCCCTTTTATAGAAACGTTTAAAAATTATACACCTACTTACTTTGATTTATTCCAAATGTTCGAAATACGCCATTTCCAATCAAAAACTAATTCTCCATACTTGATGTATTTATTTCTAAAATGTAAAACTTTTTAAAGGTTTTTTGAACGCAAATACGGATCCGTACTCAAGATCACCTGCAAATTATGGTTTAATGGATCAAATAGCTGCCTTACATTGGTTACAAGAAAATATTGCCGTTTTTGGCGGCGATCCAACAAATGTGACCGTAGTTGGGCATGGAACTGGGGCGGCTTGTGTTAACTTCCTACTCACTTCGAGCGCTGTTCCTGAAGGTAGGACACAAAAAACTTTTTTTCATTATAAATATTAACACAAGAAGATAAATTGAAAAAGTTTTTACACAATAGCACGATAATAAGAATTTAAACCGAATTTTCAGCTTTAAATGATATTTTAAATTTTAGGCGACAACATAAATCTGTTTTTTACTACTTCCTCCAAAAGAAAACTAATAAATATAAATTAATATGGAAAGTGTAACACATGTGAACTTTTAATATTTAAAGGGTTAAAACTTGAAGAAATATTATCCCTTCTTTTCCAACTTTATTTCGTCTACGTCTACACATACATCAACTTTATAACTGTCAAAATATATCGCGTAACTTCGTATTATGGGCAGCGTAGGTAATTTATATTGAGTAAGGACCGCTTCAATATAACAGCATTGAAAAATGAAAGAGCAACGCTTTAATCTGTCGTAGTTTTTGACGGGTTGCGATCTTCTAGCCGGTATGCTGTTGTAGTTTCCGGGATGTATGTGTATTTTTAATCTACCGGTGCCTACCCTCGGGGGAATTTTCCCTAACTGAACTGTTTAATACGTTTTCATTTTCAAATCACGCAAAGAAGCGTACTAAATTTCATTTGACCTTCAAAAATCAAATTTCTACTCCCCCTTGGCATAATAAATACTTTCACCCTGTCACTTTAAAGTTTAAATCCTAACTTCTCGTGTTCCATACAAACGTTTCATTGCAGATCTTGGAGAAAATTGGTTTGTGTTGTTGTTTTAATGATAACGAAATTTCCCAATTAAACTTGCAATTGCTAGTTATAACTGCACGTTCCATATGTTCCATCAGAAGCGATATCAAATAACATATACATATATACCTAGCGAAGCTCATTATGGATTTAGTTAAATTGAACATTTTGAATTCAATATTAGTTCAAGTTCATTACATGCACAGGTTAAATGAAAACTAATAACTGGAATGTTATTTCAAAACATTCGATTAAATATTTTATAGTTAATTAAAGTTGCTTGCCAAGAGCTAACCTGACGTTTTTGCATTTCGGCGTGAGCACTTCAAGTACGAGTGTAAACTTACTTTTAGAATCAGCGCGATATGCCAACCACATGATAATCTTGATTTATGTAAAATTATTCGAAAATATGTTTACGTAATGCATAGTGATTTATGCTGGTTATACAAGTATGAGCTTTGGTAATGATTTTAAAGAGGACATGCTAGAAAATGCCTTCCCATGGGATTGATTATTGTCGTGGTTTCTCTCGTGAGCATATATTAACATTTTGATAGCGTTTAGACACTTCACCGAAAGAAAACAGAGAAATCTGCTGTTCTAGTGGAAATTTTGCTTTTTGTAGAACTAAAATTATTAAAACTAAACAGTCCAAAAAACAACTTTCCGGATTGGGGTAAACGTGCGGTTAGATCGTGAACTTCCCGAGTGTTTGGTCTTATTTTGGGTTTTGCTAAGGTCGAACGGTTCAAGATTTTAATTTAACCTCATAGCTAAAACGCGACAAAAAATTACACGTCTGTACAAAAACATTTAAATTTTTAGCGAAAAGCGTAATTCTGAATAAATTTTTATTTTTATTTCCAACAGAATTATTTAAACTTTTAGTGCACTCATTGATAATAAATTAATGTGCAACACAAACCTTTTAAGCCATTCCGATGCAATATTAATTGAAATGGAATTTTATATATTTACGGAAAAACTTAGTTTTGTTGTTTTCCAGGAGTTTACCTAGAAAGCCATTAATTTTTAATTTATTTCAGAATTAATTATTTATTTTCAAAATAGAGAATCGGAACCCGACTTAGTACGTACGTGTTTCAAAGCTTCAGATTCTAAGGAAATCTAAATTTACTTCCATTAGTGAAGACGTCAACGATTCCACTTCCTTGATGTTTGTTTACAATATTAGCCATAAAAATGTATCATGACGTAATATAGTAGTATTTAAGATTTGCTGCAATTTGATATATCTTTATTTTCCTTTTTACTTCAAGATTATTTTTTTCGCTATTCGGTCGTTTCCACTATTATATTACCGAACCCTTGTCTCTTATATTACACTTATACACCACAAGAAAAAATAGTGAAATTGATATCTTTAGAAAAAGGATTCCTAATATCATCCGCTCTAATTTCTCATAAAAAATATTTTAATTTAACATTTGTTCAAAATTTTGAACGCAACTTTGGCTAATAAAAATTCATTGCTGCATTAAAAATTACATTGTAATAAAAATGTTGGTAGAAAGGTTTTCATTTGTTAATAATGAATAAGCCCAAAACTTTTGAACTTTTTAAAGCAAATCGATTTGGAAAGTTGTTTCATATCCTGAAGTATAAAAAACTTCGAAATTGTTTGTTAAAAAAATATCCTAGGTAATATAAAATGGGAAATCTTGAAAAAGTATTTAGTGCATACTATCGCAACTGTACAAAAAGTGTTTTCTACGAAGAATAATGTTTGATCCCACTTATCGCAAAAATGTTTTATATCCATGAATAATAATTATTATTGCAGAAAATAAGGAATTAAAATTAATTTTATCGAGTCCATTTTTCCACCTCGATTTGAAGTTCCAAAGATGGACCCTAAAGTATTGGAACGCAGTCTTACCTATTAACAACTGAACTGTTTTTATTAAGTGGAAGAACAAATGACTAATAGAGCAAGCATTATTTATTAGGATTTTTTTGAACATTTTTTGTTATGGGGCTGACTACTTACGCAATGCTATAATGCTAATTCGCAATAAATTGCTAACGCATATCAATGCACAATGTTGTTAAATAAAACATGGTATATGATTTTATTTTTGATGAGCACTTGTGTGAGAGTCATGCAAGAGCAAAATACTGCAACTCGTTGAAGAAATAAAGCAGCCAAAAACATTTTCTTTGCTGTATATGGTTTTCTTTCAAATATTAATATTAAAATTTAAATTTGTTAATACAATTCTTACAGCATTAAAAAACTTAAATATCAAAATACAAAAATAACAAATATGTCCCAAAAACCTTCAAAGTTTTTTTTAATTCTTCCAAGTCAGTAATGAAATAATCCTTTTAGCTGTTTCTCATAGCTTCATCGGATAATAACACCAATTTATACTTTTCAAATGAAGTGGTATCAAAATTATCTTCGTCATCAGATGAGGATGTATCGGATAAGTCTAAATCGAAAGATTGATTATATTTTTCGCTATTAGAATTTTTATCGTCAAAGTCGTTGTTACTAACAGACTCGGCATTGGACTCATTTGAATCCTGATCAAAATCCGAATCTTCTGCATCACCCAATTTCAAATTTTTGCTATCTTCAATTTTTTGGAATTTATTTTCAATTAAGTTTATATTGCTTCTAGATTTTGTTGACAAGAGTTCTCTCAGCTTGTGTTTCCATATTTAACAAAATTTTACCACCTAGAATTTGTTTTTTAAATTAACTTTAACTACTTATAAAACCAAAACTAAGTATTAAGATTGACAAGGATGCTAAAATTATTTTATCGCGAGTGAGGTTATTCCCATCTTCTTAGCTGCTTTCCCCCTTCTCTGACACCTTTCTTCCATTGGTTGGGGAAGGGGTAACCTGCAGTTTAATATCGACTACAAATATTAGATAAATAGGACTCGACGGTGTCCTACCTACAAGGAAAAGAGGTCGCCTACGCCTAGAGTCAGATACGGCACTTAAAGAAGATGTCCTACGTCCAATTGGGAATAATTGTATAAGATTTAATTTATAATTTTTATACATATTTTTGAACCTTATAACTTCAACTCAGAATTCGGGTACTCACAATTATTGAACTAAGAACAAGATCTCTTCTAAAGTGTATTCAAAAACTTGACACTTAAAATAATCTTATTATTTCTTGTACACCCTATCACAAAACCTAATTTCTTACATTTTATTTTTAAACGCATCGTACAAAAATAAAAGTACACGGGAAGGTAATAAATTGTTATCCTTAAAATCAAAATAACGTCTTAACCAAGGGATCCTTAATTTCAATTTTGTAGAAGTATAATCAAGTTATAGAGTTGGAAAAAGTTTATAAAGCAAAAGTAAAAATTTAGTACTACTTAGAACCTAGAGGGAAAGCGGCCCAATTACTTAATTGTACCAAAGAAAATGTGTTCGATAAAGTTTTACTTTTTTTCTAGCTTTTGTTCAAGATTTTTTGTTAGATACTAAAATAAATTGCACAAATTTTTCTGGGTCACGTACATCATCATATTATGAAGTTTAAATCTTTTTTTTTTAATTTCTTGAGTACTTAACGCTATTAAAGTTTTAGAGCGTATACTTGAACCAAATTGGAATCCAGACAGTCTTTAGTTATTTTTTGTAATTTGTAGTGTAAGTTTTATTAAAATTTGCTTTACAAGTTAAAATTACGCTTTTTAGTTACTAGGAAATTTTAAAGCTTCTGAATCACTTTGCCGATAATGAAGAAACTCAAAGTCATCTTTAACAATTGCCATTAATAGATAATTAAAGACATAAAAGTAAAGTAGGTGCATTAGCTGACAAGCAGCCCTATTAGGGGTCTCCAAAACTTCATTATAAAACAATTTAGAATCCATACTCTTAAACAGCCTCTTTAAAGGAGTCATTTCAAAGAGAACGCTTTCTTATCGATCGCCAGTTGTCACTTCACTTCTGGCCAATAAGTCAATTACAGGGTTGGGCCCGGACAATGCCAGTTGGCAAAAGTTCAAGACGCCCAACAGCTTGATTTATATCTTTCAGATAGTTTGATGTAGTTTGAATGCAAATATGTATCTTGACTAAGCTTTTTAAAACAGTGTTTCCTATTTTCAGGTGTTTTATTTCACCGAGCAGTGTTAATGTCGGGATCCGCCTTATCACCGTGGGCACTCGTCCAGGAACCATCGAGATACGCTGCCCAGGTAGCGGTTCACTCAAATTGTTCTCCAGAACTGCCACATTCGCACCTCCTTAAGTGCCTTCGAGAGAAACCCTTAGAAGTGTTAATGAACACACCTGTGATTGCTCCAGAATTTGTTTTCGCTTTCGGTCCAAGCGTAGACGGCGTAGTAATAGACACAGAAGAACCACCTGGTAATTATTCAATTTTTCAAATCTCTCGCAATTTTTTATCGAATAAATTTGTCTGCAGAAAATCAACATTACGGTGAATTCGATAACAATAAGCTGCAGAGAGTTGAACCACAAAACGCTATTAATATTCTGAATAACGTATTGCTTAGAAAATCGGTAGTTTCTAAACTTTCCCGATACGATCTCCTGCTGGGTGTTGTCAAAGCAGAAGCTTATTTTGCTTTTAATGGGGAAGACGTCCAGTACGGTATCGAAGCGGATAGAAGATCAAAAATTTTAAAAACTTTTGTACGAAACACTTACAGTTATCATCTCTCCGAAATCCTAGCAACCATTGTAAACGAATACACGGATTGGGAAAGGCCGGTGCAGCATCCCATCAATATTAGGGACGAAACTCTGGAAGCGCTATCGGATGCTCAATACGTTGCACCGGTGGTTCACACAGCTGACCTGCATTCTGCAGAGCACAGAAATTCTTATCTCTACGTGTTCGATTATCAAACAAAATTCGGAGACTACCCTCAGGTTAGTAAATCACCATTTTAAATTGTCTATTAAGGAACTAATTTAATGAAATAATAGAAAACGTGTTTAATTCTACTGACGAATTACACGCTCTTAAAGATTAAGATGCGATGGCATTCCTTAAGACAACTAAATTAATTAACTTCATTTTAGACCCACTCAGCACTGAGTGTGTAATAACTTGGTTTTCCAATACAAAATTGAAAAACTTTAAAGTTTTTCACTTTTTATTTTCATCACGCAATTGCGTGAATTTTTTATTTGCGATAAGTAATTAAAAAGTTTTTAAACGTTAAATTCTTAATCGGTGTTAATAAATTGTTCATATGGTCATAATGAACGTCAAATTTTGAATTTTAACAATTTTTAACAAAATAAATTATGATTTAACATGGTCTGTGTATTTGTATGTTCTCTACCTATGGTAATAAATCAAATATAATTGCCTTATGTCAATTAAAGTTAATTTTACGGTAAAATATTTCTATATATCATAAAATGAGTTAGTACTTTGCGTGCTTGACATTTTGATATGATGGCACATATAATTAGACCAAAATGATTAAACTGATATAAATATTGTAGGTTGTAATATTGATTAATCCTCATAACTATTAAAGTGCTTCCTAAATTTAATATTTAAAAATCGCGCCAGGTTCGTGCGAACGTGATTTAGTTACGGGGTGTTACTCAAAAATTACGACACATTTACTTTTACTGCCATTATGTGTTAATTACATTAATAATTGCAGGCTCATTTTAAATTTGCTGTAATTTGAATCACGTAAGAGCACGAATCCAAAACTAAATGTTGCATAACGTAATTAACAAATTATAGGTTCATAGATTAAACGCGTGAAAGCTGCAGAGTTATAAATTTTACTATTTGTTAATTGCAGTATTAAATTTAATACTGTACGCGTAATTTGCTGTAGCACAAAATTAAGTTTCTTAAAAAGTTTAGTGAAACTAAAGTTACAGGTACGGGAGAAATTTTAAACTCGAGAGTGTAATTTAATAAGAGATTAAAATATAATAACTGGAATTTCATCGAGTCTACCAGCAATTTAATTTTAAAATTCTCTCGGCAGAGAAGTCCGTTTAATCAAGAAACTTCGACACCAAAGTTGGTATATTGAAAACGTTGTCTCAATTTAGTAGCACTGCATACAATGTTTATGATTTCGTGGTGAGGAAAATCGAATGGCACATAACTGAAATTCTCCAACTTTGTGGGTTAGGCGCTATTATTCATTTTATTTTTAAAAACACCCTTATGGGGTTAATTTTGGATTAATTCCTGGGCGATATTATTATAAATGTATAAAACTTGAGGTTATGAGTGGGAAGGAGGCCTCTCGATATAACATTTCCTAATACTTCCTGACCGGTTCACGTTCATCATTTATGACAGAAAGCTATTATACTACCAAGACCAGATTGGAGCAATGCATGCATTTATTAGTGAATAAACGGGTATCTTGTAGAAAATATTGATGGTAACAATTATTATTAAGGAGCAGCATTTAACCAACTCTGAAAGCTAAATTTGCTCGGTCGAAGAAATAGCCACTGCTGCGCCTGTTTGGTAAAAATTTACAGGGTAAAACACCCGGAGGGTATTTATAAATACGAAATACGAATTAAAAAAGTTCTACCCAATAACATCCAAATTGTTCAATGCCAGCAGCTCCTCCTTTGTTTTCTCGTTTACTTTAATTCACTGTTCGGAGCTCAATAATTTTTAGCGGATATTTTTAACAATTAAAGTTAAGTTTTCTTCTCAACATTCTGAAGCTCAAACATAACCCTTATTAGGTGTCGCTAGGTTGGTGGATGAAAATACGTAAATGTTGCCAAAATGCAGTAGTATATTCTGATAAATTAATACGAAAACAAAATATCAATAAATATCAACGAGGTCACTGCAAGTGAATGCTGAAATTTGATATTGAAGTCGTTCCGTTTGGATTATTTTTCATTCTTTTATTCGCCACAACTTGAGAATAGTTGAGGTACATAAATTGAGGTACTGGGTTCTGATTACCGTCCTTTTGATCTTTTTGTTCGAGGTTTATCTCGATTTTTTAGTTCATGTAAAGCATTTCATAATATTTCTTCAGTAACTGCAAAATTAAGAAGTTTTTCATTCGCTAACATTTCTACAAACATTTTTTTAATCAACGCCAAAAATTGTTCCGATTTGAAAACTACTAATAATTTAGTAGTAGCAAAAATGCTCTTTTTTCTTTATTTACGTTTTTTGTATTTTATCATACTTTTGGTCATTAAATTCATGTCACCTCTGGTTAGCACCAATATCAAATAGCACTCATTACACAAACCATCCTGATGTTATCCACTACAGTTCTAAACGGTTTCATCAACATGAGCTATTAAATTAATATACGACCCAGTAATTAATTACACCTTGGGCTTTTCACGAAAACTATAATCTATACCTATTAGTATTTTCCAGAGTCACAATTTTAGTTCAATTTTCTCTTAATAGTTTAACCAAAGCAATCAATTCAATAAAAAGTTTTACCAACAACGCTCTCCACGACCAACCATCATCAGAACATAAGAAATTTATAGAAAACAGAATAGGTACAAACTGGCTCCGGCGAGATCAACCTAGTCAATCATCAAGTTGGTTTTATATGAATATTTTTTGACACCGGTAATCGTTGATCTAAGTTCTCGATGTAATCCTTCAATTTTTTTATATTGATTTAATGAAACTCCTTATGCTGTTTCAACATGTTTTAATACTCGTTTATTGGCACTTCCTCTTTCTTTTTGTGATTATTATTATTATTTGTGAATTTGTTTATTGTGATTTATAACCCATAACCGATATGAAATGGAAACACATCAAGCAACATACAAAATAGGTTATCCTAATCTCACTAAGTTGGCATTACTAAAGGTTATTATAGCTATATAAAATAGTCCGGACAATGAAAAACAAATCAAGTCCAGATGGCATTGATTTGGAGGTTTTGAAGTTATTCTGGGAAGAAGTGAGTGATCCATTGTTGAATATTGTTAATAGTTCGTTGGAGACAGGAACGGTACCCGACATATGGAAAATAGCAACCATCATACCTATCGAGAAAATTATGAATACAAAAAAAGCGGAGGAGTTTCGCCCAGTAAACATGTTGGATGCCATTAGTAAAATATTAGAAAATGTGGTGTATATGCAGTTAAGAGAACACGTAATGGTAAATAATTTGTTAACGGTATTTCAATCGGGATTTAGAAAGGATTATAACTGTGAAACGGTTGTTCAGTTATTAATACAGGAATGGAAGAGAAATACTGAGCAGAATCTATTAACAGTTGTGGTATTCCTAGATCTTAAGAGAGCTTTTGAAACAATAGACAGGAAACTCCTGATCAAAAAACTGGAAACACTTTTTGGATTATCAGGAAAGGTACTAAAGTGGATGGAATGTTACCTAACAAATAGGAAACAAAGAGTGAAATTTCAAACAGCTCTTTCGGAAGAAATATGATACAAAATCTTTCCTTACTGCTCTAATGAGAAGTCAGCTCGGAAAAGATTAAGTCCACGCAGAAGGATAATCCATCTACTTTAAATTTGCGTGGGGCCCTGGTGTTAGGTTTTAAACTAGCTCGTTATAGCCTGGAAGCGAGAGTCGTGGATCGTGTGAAAGAAACACCCCGGAGAGATCAAGGAAACAGCTTTGCTAACACAACACAATTAGAATGGACAATTGGATGTTAATTGTCAGAAGGCAAAGATATACGCGATGTCGGATGTAAGAGGTGTTAGCCGACCAAAACAAGCACAGTAGCAACGACATTGCCACCGAAAATCACTCCCAAACATAAACCAAGGGCACATTCGAATGGTTATATAAAAATCCCACGATAAAGTGGAACCATATCGAATTCCCAATGATAAAACAAAAGACAGCAATCTCGGTGAAATGCCGCACCCTGTATATGGGTCGAACATCGCAGCCTTTCATAAAAAAAAATAAACATAAAGCAAAATAAACACACAAAAAAATGTTTAACATCGAATTTCAAATATGAAATTCGAACGTACTACGATCATTTTGGAATTCCTCCGTCAATGCATTTTACCATAAGCTATTCGATGTTATAAGTGGAAATAAATACCCTGAACAAGTTAATTAAATAAAACACAATTATCAATAATTAATAATTAAAAGTTTATTACATATCAACCTGAACATTCGATCCATTTCACACTTGCGAGTGCGAACTGGATAAGATAAACTGATATCACCTCGCCGCAGGAATATAAAATTGCCAGGCTATCGCAATCTTGGCGACCACTCTAAGAATAAAAAATGCAAGACAAAAAGGCAAACCAAAATGTTACACATAAAAAATACATAAATTGGTCAAGGGTGAACTCCAACGTCATCGTTCTCCAGGTGTACGGAAGAACATTTGGCCAAATTAATTATCACGTAACTGTGAAGCAATTAACAAAATTATTAGGTGACTTACCATTGTGAAATGAAGTAATATTTCACAGGAAGTATTGACCATGGGTCCAACAAAAAATGTACGATCCGGGAAAAATCAACCATCCCTCAAATCACGAATGTAACATCCCCATGAAGGGTTTGGAGCGCAAGATCCAAAAAACCATTCGTATTGATGGATGGGAACCCTCACAAAATCGAATCATCCCTCTTCAAAATTTTGAACCAAATTTTAATGATAAATTACCTCACAGCACTTTAAAACATGACCGGAGCGTTTTTGAGCTCACCAATGAATCCCCATCATAGCATGCGCGAGTTTTAATCTCCGTCAAATACGTTCGCTATACAGAGTGCTACGAAATATGTCGCTAGATGTTAAAAGTTGAATTTATAAATTCAACGTTGTTGCGAAAAGTGAAAATTTTTCGTAACACACCCCCGAAGTAAGATATCTGACCGGAGGTCAAGATAAAAAAATCAAAAAATTATTAGAGAAACGAAGTTGACAACGAACTGTAAATTGACGGAAAAAAACTTATTTATTTACTGTAGTGTGGAGGTAGTTTGTAGCAGTACTTGGTAGGAAAGAAATATTAAGCGTTGCTAATAAAAAAATGAGCTTAAAATATTTCAAAAAAATAAAAAAATCAAAATCTCTCAAAGATTGAGATAAAAAATAATAATAATTGTATGGTTCTTTACACATGGGACTAAATGTCGCCTTAAATCCGCTGAAGCGAAAACCAAATTGGTAGAGCTAATGATAGCTACTGAAAACCATATAATATGTGATTTTGTCTCAGATAAAAATCAATGAGTACAAAATGGGCAGCCCGCATTGGACCTGCACCGAAAAAACTGTGGGCAGCCCGCATTGGACCTGCACCGAAAAAAACTGAACAGCTAGGAAAAAACATCTAGACTGTCGATAAGGAATGGCTCGCATCGGACCCATTCGAGAATAGTCGAACAAAAATATTCTTCGAACTAATTCTTCTCTTCCAGTATGAGACAGTCATGATTCTCAACACATAGGAAGGGTAATTTGTCAAAACGACAAAATAATTAATAATTTGATCAAGAAACTTGACCAACAGATCGTCCTACCAAGACTATAACAAATTTCCTCTAACCGTTGGAATAAATTCCGATGAAATAATTAATAGCTGGATGTTATGCTATAATTATGACGGATTTTATGTGAATATGTGATCTCAGATGTAATTAGACCAATAGCGAGTGCATTACCCAACCTCCAGTTAGGTAATGTTATGATTTAAGGTGTTGTTAAACCACATAGCGAACAAACATTACTATGTAATGTATGATGTAATGTAAGATAGGATTCAAGATGTTAACGAACCCACAGTGACAAACATTACTAATGAAATGTATGATTTAAGTTTTTGTTAAACCATTAAGTGAACAAACATTACCCATCCTCCACCCTTATGTAATGTATGATTCTAGATGTTATTGAACCAATCAGTGACAAACATTACCCAGCCTCCACCCTTAGTGTAATGTATGGTTCAAGCTGTTATGGAACCAATTTGTTTACAAACAATTACTCCATCCAACCACCCTTATGTAATGTATGATTCAGGATGTTATTGAACCAATTAGGATACAAACAATTACTCCAACCAACCACCCTTTGGTATTGTAGATCCACGGCAAGCTAAAGGGATTTCACCCCCAGTAGCTTGTGGAAAACCAAAAAATAAAATTCGCTACACATAGCAACGAACAGTACACATATCAAGGTAAAAAAATTTACACATAACACTTTACCAATAAAATAATAATAAAAATTTTAATTTAAATCGAAGGTATAAAATAATTATAAAAATATTTTTCATAACCCTTCAAACACTCGGCATCAAGGAATTTACACAATCACCAAAAAAATATACGTTGAAACAATCCAATTACGGTGCGCGACTTAAACAACAACAGTCGTAACAGCAACCAAGGATCAACAAACGCAGTTGGCTTCAAAAAATAATTCCGCCGGTATAAACAAAAATGTTTCATTCAAAAAACATAATAATAAAATTGACAACAAAACAAAATTGCCAATAAAATAAAGCAAAAGCTGTTCCTGAAATTATCTCCGGGCATTCACCAAAAATACAGATGGAAATGAAGCAAACAGAAGCAAATACAGAAGCAATACAGTAGCTCCCACGCGAGGGCGCCAGTGATACAAAATCTTTCCTTACTGCTCTAATGAGAAGTCAGCTCGGAAAAGATTAAGTCCACGCAGAAGGATAATCCATCTACTTTAAATTTGCGTGGGGCCCTGGTGTTAGGTTTTAAACTAGCTCGTTATAGCCTGGAAGCGAGAGTCGTGGATCGTGTGAAAGAAACACCCCGGAGAGATCAAGGAAACAGCTTTGCTAACACAACACAATTAGAATGGACAATTGGATGTTAATTGTCAGAAGGCAAAGATATACGCGATGTCGGATGTAAGAGGTGTTAGCCGACCAAAACAAGCACAGTAGCAACGACATTGCCACCGAAAATCACTCCCAAACATAAACCAAGGGCACATTCGAATGGTTATATAAAAATCCCACGATAGAGTGGAACCATATCGAATTCCCAATGATAAAACAAAAGACAGCAATCTCGGTGAAATGCCGCACCCTGTATATGGGTCGAACATCGCAGCCTTTCATAAAAAAAAATAAACATAAAGCAAAATAAACACACAAAAAAATGTTTAACATCGAATTTCAAATATGAAATTCGAACGTACTACGATCATTTTGGAATTCCTCCGTCAATGCATTTTACCATAAGCTATTCGATGTTATAAGTGGAAATAAATACCCTGAACAAGTTAATTAAATAAAACACAATTATCAATAATTAATAATTAAAAGTTTATTACATATCAACCTGAACATTCGATCCATTTCACACTTGCGAGTGCGAACTGGATAAGATAAACTGATATCACCTCGCCGCAGGAATATAAAATTGCCAGGCTATCGCAATCTTGGCGACCACTCTAAGAATAAAAAATGCAAGACAAAAAGGCAAACCAAAATGTTACACATAAAAAATACATAAATTGGTCAAGGGTGAACTCCAACGTCATCGTTCTCCAGGTGTACGGAAGAACATTTGGCCAAATTAATTATCACGTAACTGTGAAGCAATTAACAAAATTATTAGGTGACTTACCATTGTGAAATGAAGTAATATTTCACAGGAAGTATTGACCATGGGTCCAACAAAAAATGTACGATCCGGGAAAAATCAACCATCCCTCAAATCACGAATGTAACATCCCCATGAAGGGTTTGGAGCGCAAGATCCAAAAAACCATTCGTATTGATGGATGGGAACCCTCACAAAATCGAATCATCCCTCTTCAAAATTTTGAACCAAATTTTAATGATAAATTACCTCACAGCACTTTAAAACATGACCGGAGCGTTTTTGAGCTCACCAATGAATCCCCATCATAGCATGCGCGAGTTTTAATCTCCGTCAAATACGTTCGCTATACAGAGTGCTACGAAATATGTCGCTAGATGTTAAAAGTTGAATTTATAAATTCAACGTTGTTGCGAAAAGTGAAAATTTTTCGTAACAAATAGATGTAGGAAATGGAGTACCGCAAGGCAGCATACTTGGTCCAATATTGTTCATAATGTTTATTAACGATATGAATGTGATTTTTGATAGAATAAAATTCCAGTTGTTTGCAGATGATACATTGGTGTATGTGACAGGTAGTGAACTGCAAGTGATAGTCGAACAGCTGAATAGCGAGATTGGATTGTTGGTGGGGTGGTTGAATGGTAATAAACTGAAGTTGAACATTGGTAAAACGAAGGGTATGATTTTGGGCAAAGAAAAATTAAAAGAGGCATTTAGGAGGCAAAATTTAAAAATTGTCTGTGAGGGAACGGAAGTTGAAATAGTGGATAAAATTAAATATTTGGGACTAATTATTGACAATAAGCTAGATTTTAAGGCTCATATTGATTTTATTTGCAAAAAGGTGGCAAAGAAGCTGGGTGTACTTAGTAGATGCAGCGCCTTTGTATCTAGACAAACGAGACTCACTATATACAATGCAATTGTTTTACCACATTTTTTGTATATTGGAACAGTGTTTTTTATGTCAAATGCAGCGGAATTAAATAGATTGCAAATCCTGCAGAATAGGGCTATGCGAACAATTCTGAAAGTGGATCGTTACACTAGAATAAGGGATATGCTGAAGGAGTTACAGTGGTTGGACATAAAACACCTGACAGAGTACCAGGTGATACTGTTTATTCACAGAGCGGTGTTAGGAAGAATGCCCAAGTACTTTGATGAGTTTTTAAAAACTTTCAACGAGGTCCATCAACATAACACTAGGAATGGGAACAGGATTGTTTTGGGACAAGCAAATACGGCTTTTGCTCAAAATACAATATTTTTCCGATGAGCAGTGTTGTATAACGAGTTGCCAGGGAATTTGCGGAGCATTACAATGTTTAAAAACTTCAAAACCCAATTGAAGATTTACTATGCGAACAAGATGGAAGACCAAAATTTTATATAGTTAAAGTTATGTGTATTATATTTTTATTTGTTTTTGTGTAAATATGTATTATATTATGTAAGTTGCAGTATAGCCAAAGCGGCTAAATAAACGAACAAATAATAAATAATAATAATAAAAGTTAAGAATTAATTTAGTAAATCTTCCTCAGGATAAAAGTTTAATTTGAATTTTCTATGCTTAATGGGCAGAACAAGCTATTACTTTTATAATTACGGTAGTAATTTCATTAGATAAATTAGCTTTATTTTTCTGAAATTAAAGGTCCCGTCTCGCAGGCCTACAAATTTTGTTTTTCCGGTCCACCAATATTTTTTATTAACATTTGCCAGGTTAAAAACTCGGGATAAAAAATTCATAAACCCATATCAAACTAACTATTTATAATAGTCAGTTTATAAATGAAAATTCATTTTTAACATTGTTTGATTTTGTTAGATTTTAAAATTATTTCATTGTAAACCTGGCTTTGTTACACTTTTTAATTTATACTAATTATCTTATCTTTTCAAATTGTTATGGGAATGTCATTAGAGAGAAGTGTAACAATCCGTTCCAGCTTTAAGTGTCACAACGGAGTGTCCTGAAGGATCTCATCCCTTATCTGTCTACCAGTGACACGCATGAATGGATTAGCGAAATTCCAAATTAACCAAAATGTGAAATCTGGGCGAAAGCTAACCTCACCTTATATTAAAAGTTAAATTTTCGGCCACGTAGTCTGCAAAAACTCTAAATTCCCCTTAGAGCAAAAAGATCGATATTATTTTATTTATTTTTAATAAATTTTACCTGTAAATTGCGCTAAATTTCTTTTGCTTTAAATACTGGATTAATACTGATGGATTTTACCTTAAAAGAGGAAACTTAGAAATTTTAGTAATTAAAAGTAAAAACCTTAAAACTTAAAAGATAACATTTTTTTTATTTTGCCGCAAATTCCTATTTTGGAAAATCCTCCCTTCCCCATCACCGAAAATCATCATAGAGGTTTAACCTCCTCCTTCTCCACTCGTAACGTGATTTATCGATGACCCTGATAAAATTTTATGTTTTATAATTTTTTTTAACGTTGGACGTGTAAAATGTGGGTTATCACCACATATCCGGTTCATTTATTTTTTGAGTAATGATAACTTCAATTTCTATTTTAAACTCTCGTCCTTGATATTGATACCTTAGCAAATTTAGGCAGTTTAGCGGTGAGATTAATATTCATGGTTTAACTTGAAAGGTATTTAAAAAAAACATTTCAAGCTACCTGGCAGATGGGGCAGCTTACATCCACCCTTTAATATAAGGTTAGGTTAGATTTTACATTTTGAATATTTTGGATTCTCACTAATCCATCAGACGCGCCACCAGCAGGCAGATAACTGAAGAGATCCATTGTTTTTATTATTAAATTTTATCAAACGTATATCTATATATATAAAAATGGATGTATGTGTGTATGTATGTACATATGTTCCCTATAGACTCCTAAACCGTTTGACCGATCGGAACCAAATTTGGCACAGTTATTATGTAGGTTCCTGCGCATGTTTTTGTATTGAAATAGTGCAAAAATTCGCAAAGGAAAGGAAAATTGATTTTGAGTAGCCTGCCTTCCTTTAAGGAATCTAGATAATCCATTCATGCGCGTCCCATAGGGACGCGCATGATTGGATTATCGAGATTCCTTAAAGGAAGGCAGGCTACTCAAAATCAATTTAAAAAACAATAAATGAATGCTGTCAAACTGTCAACCGATCGACAATGCAAATACGCGTGCACGTGCTTTACGTTTCTATTTGACCAATTTTAACCAAATTTGGTGTAGAAGTTATTTACAACGCTACGAAAAACATAGGCTACTTTAGAACCTTGGAGTGAGGCCGAAGGCCGAACAACCACATCCGACACGGTCTAGATGGCTAAAGGCGGCCGGTAGGCCGACTGCGCCAACTAGTTTTTAATATCATAAAATAATGATAATATACCGACCCCGACCATCGCAGGGCCCCCCAACATGACCATTTAATATTGTAACCAACTTTTAAATATTCTACTTCCATTTCCTAACCACTAAATTAACTTCAGGCCTGAATCACACCTAAGGATTCCTAAGAGTAGGAAGGTGCCCTATTGAAGTTATTTATTGACAGGTAATTTTTTTCGGGAAGTACATTTTTTGATGCTTCAAGTACCTAATCAATTTAAATACAGGGTTTCCACAAAATGAATAATTTTGAAATTATTATTCGAGTCGCGTATTTAATCTTCAATCTTGTATTCAATTCTCCAGTATAATTTCCGGTTTCCTTCTGTTGTTCGATGGGAGGTTTTTCTGGCTGATTGTTATTTTCGATTCGTTTGTTATAGTTTCCGTTTTTTAAATATTTGCGTATTTATCCAACCAAAAAATTGAATATTTTGTAACAACTTTCATCTCCAAATAAAACTTTGCTACAGTCCTGAACTGTCCAATTCAAATGTTCTCATGCGAATTGAAGCCTGGCCAGTCTATCTTTTCTCGAAATGAGCGGTTTCTTAGCTGGACGTCTACAAAGCCGTTTTACTTCAACTAATCGCCTATGAATTGTTCTTGAAGCAACCACTATTTCTTGTAATTCCGGAATAATTCTACTATGTGCAGATTTCCAAAGATCGTTTTAAAATATTTCTAAATATTAAGAAATAATAATTTAAACTCGGCCGTTCAACTTGATTAAGTTGAATAAAATTTCCATAGGGTCTTCACAAGAATATTCAAAATTCAACCTCAATAAAGCCAGGTGTCTAAACAGATTCTAACCAACTCGACACTTTACCTGCTGCTTGGATAATGATCATGGCTACTTCCTCCCGGTTGCACCCGATCGTAATGTTGTCATGTCCGCTGCTTGTAATATTTCCTACACGATATTATTTTAAGTAAATCGATTGAATTATTATTTTCAAATTCTACCATAATGATCATATTAGGCACTATTTCAACTTAGGGATCCTGGACTGCAAAGTTGTTCCGCCACTGATACATCATAATGTTTTTTATTTTATATTTTTGTAATATGAATAATTATTTTAGATTAATATTAATTAAATTAAAAATTACAATTTTTCATTAGGAGTAAACAACTTTTTGTAAAGCCGAGCTTGGAAGTGGCACATATAAAAAGAGAAATAAGTTATTAATATTAGAGAGACTAATCAAAAAGTTTTTAATGAAGAAGATTTTGCAATATGTAAATTAAAATGGAAATGATGTGAAAATATTTGAATTTCACAATTATTTTAACAAAATTAATGAAGTAATTAATGATTACTAGTACAAAAACTATTGTAAAAGATTAAAAGTTTATATTGGAAACCCAAAAGCTCGATAACAATTATAATCTATTACGGTTTTGAGATCGTACAAGTTTTGTAAGTTTCCTTTGATGTACTAAAGTTGTAAGATCTTAACCCCCATGAGATTATCCATATATTGGCTAACTTGATTGGTGTATTAGTCTGAACCACTAAGCTAAACTCAATATTTTTTATATTGTTTATTGTCGAAAAGAAAACTTTATTATTCACTAAAGTTCTGGCTAAAAACTTGTTCGATTAAAATACATTAATCTCTGCTTTATATTCACTTTGATCGAATCGATTCTGCACATTAAAATGTAGAAGTCGCTTAGATTCAAAAATTTTCTCTAGTTAATTAATCATTCAAATGCAAAGGAAAATATAAAAGCAAAAAATTATATTGGCGTACTTCAATTTTGCATGCTCATCAATATTCTAACAGTAACGTTTTAACAAGAGTATCCAGTAGTTAAATCTTTAGTACTTCCGCCTTATTCTCGTTGATGATCTACATTTTACAAGATTTCTCTAAAAAGCAAGGATGAGAATTGTGTTACATGCTTCACATTTTTCACAAAAACTTTTCATAATATTAAAAATATTTTTGTGCATTCAACGTGAAACTTTCAGATTTCAACTTTCTTTATTTCATAAATAAATTAAAATCTTGGATAAGTTTTAAATACTTGAGAATATTCAGTTAAAAAAATATCAATTACATACTAATATTTTTTACGGTGTATCATCGAATAATTTTTTTTTAATTTAATATAACGCCAAGTGCAAAGTGAAGCTTGTAAATACAATACGTTATTGTAACATATTGCAGGAAGTTATATAATATTTGTGCAAATTAAATTTTGTTCTACTCAGACAAAGAAAATAACTTCGTTACATAAAACGTACCAACATTTAAATGTTCTGTTTCAATTTTAGTTGAAATATAAAACCTGAAAACTATGACAAGCATTTAGATTATGCGAACCGTAATACAGTCGTTTCAATTTAATCTTGGATGAAACTAAATTGTTAGTTATAAACAAAACAGGACATTACTTTTCCAGAAAAGTGTTTCTGGAAAAAGCTGTCAGAAACAGTTTAAGAATAGTGCACCTTTTAAGATGTAAAGTGTTTAGGAAAATACAACAAAAATATTCTGGATGAAAGGCACAGAAGAGGTTTTCAAAATTTATATGTTGACACTTATTGAAACTAACTTGACTAAGTTTATCCTGGAAGGTTTATTAATAACAAACTTTATGTTGTTGGATGGTAATGAAGTCAAATTTTGCTAAATATTTTCTTTTTGATTACTTTGTCTTGACAAGCATTAAATTTCAATTCCAATTGCAAATTTTATTTTTCAAGTTTAGGCGTTTTATTTGTTCGGATTTTCGTTAACCCTTTAAACCAGGTGCCAAGTCGGAATAATTTACGTTTTGTGGAAATAATATTCTAACTGGATTTAGTAATACTAAGTTAGCAATTAGCAATAACGTCGTTTTCTGGGCATTACCATTGCCATTTTCTGTGGAAAAATGTTAAAGTTTAACTTCTATTGTTTTGTCGTCATCGATGCAGACGTGCATGACTGCCCTCGACAGCTTCACAATTTGCTGAGCAATGAAGTCCAGCCTTTCTACAACTGCAACCTCGCTGGCAACCTTTCCAAATTTGCAGGAGATTTGTAGTTGAAGCTCTTGTGGAGCAGGACTATTCAATGTTGTAATCGGAAAATTGCCATAAATAGAAGTTCTCCAATCCCAGTCTTATGGATTCTTCCAATTACCATGATATTCTTAAACCTGGTGATAGGTTCTCAACTAGTGCTGGTACGCTGCTGCTTCAGTTGGTGGCAGTGATGAGAGATTGCATTCTTGCAAAAATTTCGAATCTGCTATCATTTAGTGAAGTTTCGTTAGATGTCACTCCATACACAACTTTGATCAACTGCAGTGATCAACTCGGTGGAAACATTTGGATTTTTCAAGATTTTGGTATCGCAACCACTAAACGCGTTGGTGAACGATATGTGGTCAGTAACTTCATCAGAATATTTGAAGCTCTTAGTTGAATACCGTCTTTCCTCAACCTTTCCTTTGTCAGGTTTCATAAAATAAACATTGGATTAGGAATGAGCCGGATCTGTCAGAAATCCTAACAAGTCGTTGTTTGTTGTTGATTTGTTGATTGAAAACCCAAATTACGTTGGTGACACTGTGGATACCGAAACAACAGAGATATTTATGATAAAAAAATATACATTTAATTAAAAATTAATCCCTGCAAGTTAGCTCAACTTGGCACCATCATTTGAAGTACCTAAGAATTTGATGAAAAATACGTTGTAGAGAATTTAATTATCTTTAATTTTATATAACTATAACAATTTTTGTCGTTAAGTTGAAAGAAAGTCGAGAACTCGGTGAAAAACTGATTGTCGCCTGCCCCACCCTGTACTGAGGGATGAGCAACCCGCGGCCCGCCACACCTTCTGGTGCGGCCCGTCAAAGATTACATTTTGACTTTTAAAGTTAGGTTTATAGGTTTATTTTGTTAATAAAGTTATAATTTGAGTTCATCATTCAATGTTTGTATGATCATAAGTTTCGTATATGTGGCCCGCACAACATTTTTAAATTTGTAGCTGGCCCGTTGTAAGAAAAGGTTGCTCATCCCTGCGGGGTGTAGAGAGTGACGACGATCGCGTTGAAAGGGGGAAACTTCAGCATTACTTAATCGCACACTAAGGAACCATTATATGAAACACTAATTCATTTAAAAATATTTACAGTCCAAAATAATTGACACCTGGTCTACTTAACC
Source organism: Podabrus alpinus (assembly GCA_932274525.1). Taxonomy (NCBI): domain Eukaryota; kingdom Metazoa; phylum Arthropoda; class Insecta; order Coleoptera; family Cantharidae; genus Podabrus; species Podabrus alpinus. Next base: position 8,042,885 of record OW026451.1, read on the forward strand.
GATCAACTAAAATATTTGTGAACCAAAATATTTAGAACTTTATTTTTATCTTTTTGTTTGCTTAAATTTACATTTCAAAAAGTATTCTATTGAGAGAAATTTAGTTAAATTCATCATGTGTTTGCATAATGAAAATTAATCTCATCAAATGAAACACAACTCAACATACCCCTAGCGAGTCCACATAAATAAATTTTTTTTTTGACAAAAACTTAAACAGTCTCATTTAATTTTAATAATTTCCGCAACATTTAATTAATACATACATTCAAGGCAGTTCTGTGCTTTTATGTTCGCACTGAACATTTAGCTTAAAATTTCAAGCCGCCCCAAAACAAAATCAACTTAAATTTTCTGAGTAGATTGTAAAGTTTGTTTTTTTAATATCAACATTTTTGCCACCGAAGACGCGACGTATTTTGTAAAGTGGTACATTGTCCTGATGGTTGTTTATATTGCAGTAAAATAGCGATTAAAATGTAAATTTCTCCATCCAAAATATTTCTTGGTATTATGTCGCCTGTAATCCTTGTTTTATAATTTTACCTTTTATCCTCAAAACGGATTCTGTCTTACCTTTTATTTTTACTATAAACAGATTAAAAAATAAGCAGGATTAATGTTGAGCGACAAAATACATAAACTTTTGGTTACGCAAAGTCTAATTATCATATACCTACAGTGTGTTTCCAAATCTCCGCTTGTTAATTCGTAAATATAGGAAGAAAGTTTCTCCTTTAAACGTTAAACAGTAATCAATCAATTCAAGGACTAACTTTTAAAACTATATAATTAAAATTTAGAAATTAGCAAGCTAAGTATACACCAACTCAATTTAGTACATAAGTTTTTTAAATTGTTTTAATTTTATGTTTGTTTTCACGAGGTAGTAATTTATATACTTTAAATTGTTTTGTTACCTCGTTAAATGGTGGTAGTAGGTACAGTGTTAAGTTTTTAAAAGTTTAATCCAAGTTTAATTTAAACAAACACGATCGTAAAAGATTTATCAACATTAACAAGGATTGGAAGCTGATAGTTTCCAAACAAACAGCTGGAATTCCGTTTTGATTCTAGCCCGAGTTTTAGATAAATAAATAATAAAAATAAATTTAAAACTCAAAAAGTTAGGTAGAAAATTTAATTACAATGCTAAACAATTCCACTATTAAATGTCAAAACAGTTTTATAACAAATCAAATCAAAATGAGCTTACCTGTTTTTCTATAGTTCAAAATATTAATTTTTATCGTGTATACTACAAACGAATCTAAAAGTCCTTTTTCACTCACTCTTACCTAAAAACCGAGTTATTGATATGCAATGGACCAATCCTCGAGTTTAAATTGTTTAGTTGTTATTAAGAGCGCGCTGCGGAAAGAGAGAGAGGGAAGCAGTAGATATGATGTTGAAAGAAGCCTCTAATCTTTTGTAGAGATTTAAAAAATTTAAAAAAATTATTTGCGCCATATCTAAGGGAACCCTTGAACCCTTTGTGCATTAAGTTGATTTGATATAGTTTAAAACTCCACTAAGGGCACTTTTTGATTTACAAGTTTTGTACAAGTTTTCTATAATTGATGATGAAATCGCTTCAAAATCAGGTTTTGTCCTTATAATGATCTGCAGAAGGCAATAACGAAGTTTCATTAAGATCGGTTGTCATAAAAATTCAAAATTGTCCTTTTTCATAAATTAAATTAACCTATTTACTTTTAATTTAAAGCGCTCAAAATTGGTTATTGCCTTCAATAGTCTTTCCTTATTAATATAAAAAAAGAATTACATTGATACGACGTTTAGTTTTTTAAATTTGTACAAAAGATTAGAGGCTTCTTTCAACATCATTCCCTCTCTCTCTTTCCGCAGCGCGCTCTTAAAGCATTTTACTGCTATTTTAAAAACACGGTTCGCATTCGTCAATGTTCCCCTAAAACCCGCATTTAGCCAGCGCGGTCAAGTATGCTTAATCTTCCTCTCTATGGGTAGAGACAAAAACCTATAGATCAAAATTTTAAAATTAAAGAAGAACTCGACAACAACAAAATACTGTTTTGCTGTATATCTATTTGACGCAGAATAGAGATGTCATCAAACCACTGGTACCGAATAGGAATAGCATTAAACCGTTTGTGCTGAATAGCCCCGTTTCGTCTTCTTGTTTCGCTTATCTATGACAACCCTGCAGGGATGTTAATAGTCCGAATACTGTTACCTCCAAGTTGTAATTCCCCGAACCGACCACGGGCAGTGATAGATATTCGGTGTATTACCCTTTGACGGTCCTTTGATTTCCCACGGGCTAGAGATTGATATTCAAATTGCTTGTTGTCGGGAAACTTTTGAATATTTATCATTTCCCGCTTTGTGGTTGGAAAATTACAGCCCTGAAGTAACAATCCTCGGACTGCTACCGTCCCCGCAGGGCTCTGATTTTACTAATTTATTTCAGTTTTTCTGTTAAAATGGAAAATACTTAACACCAGGAAGACCGACGGCTTTACGTATCTTCAGAATCACCGAAACGATTAAGAAATTTTAGACTACAGTCGAACCGAAGAACTTTGAATTACCAGTTGACTTCGCTAAAATTCAGGCCATGACTGTCGTCCCCCCCCCCCTCTTCGTCGTGTAAATCGGCGCTTGTAAGTTGGGCCAGGCGGTCAGGTTCTTTTTAAGCCTACCCGTAAATTGGGCCAAAAGATTATAAGGGTCCCATGTAAATTGGGCCAGAAAAGGTTCTGTAATTATTTTAATCCTTTGCCTTTTGTCCGTGTATTTTTTATTATTTTTTGATACTTATTGATACTTATTATTTTTTGATTCAACTTTGTAAATTACATTTTTATTAAATGTTTTTAATTAATGCCGGACTATTGAAATTATTATTTATATTCCATATAATAAATTAATTAAAGAACAAAAGATTAATACTGGTCGCAGTTCTGAAAGGCTCTCGCACACTGAGAAAACTGCCATGGTTAATTTTTTTTTATTCGATTTTTTGGGGGTGAAACGTAAAAGTTTACTGCCCCATACCGCTACTATACTTTTTAATGCTATTTCAAGGTTCTCTAAGTTCCCGGTTTCTTTTATCCCGGTTTTCTTGATGGAAGGCGCTTCTAGTATGTTTAGCCTAGTAAACCAGAGTCAAAACCGCTCTGGAGGGGTGCAACGCGGAGCGGCGCCCCGGAAGAGTAGGTTTTGACGATGGATAACCCTCCTAATCGAATGCACACTTCAAAAATCGGAAAAAAACACCTAAATTTACGTACTTTCAAAACTCAATTTTGGGGTTGTTTTAAGGATTTCTCGAAAAATATTTTTTCTATACACTATATTAACCATGTTCTTTAGTGTGTAGCACACGAAAATTTTTTTCTTACTTGCGTTTTGCGATACTTAATATTATATACAATTGAATATTATTTAATGGCTTTACCTTCAAGCTGCCCACGCCGACCGCTGGCCCAAATTACGGGTTTTCTTAAGCTACCCACCAAAATAATTTTAAAATACATTGACCGCTGACCCAACTTACATACGTCCGTGTAAATTCTATCTAACGCTTCGTATAAATATAATATAAACAATAATAGTAATCATTTTGTTTCTTTAAATTAAATCGGTACTTCAAAATTTCAAAAAAATAGTTGATTGCGAAGTTATTTATTGAGAAAAGATCTATTTACTATCATATTTTTTATTAGGTACTTTGTGTTCCAATAAGTAATTATTGTATTTATAAAAGCACAATTTTCACAAGGTGAAAATTTTAATTAAAGTAATCGGACAGAATCAAATGAAAATAATTTTCAAATGGTGAAATAAATTTAGCAAATATGATAAAAATGATTAAATATTATTTTTGGAAACTAGATTATCAATTTTAAAGTAACACAATGGTGTCAGATAAATCGATATTAAAAGGACGATGACGTATTTAAATTGCAAAAAAGCTTGGAAATTTAAACAAATCCTAATTTTTTTCTACTCCATTTTAAAATTATGTTTACATTTTTAAATAAACAAAAGTTGAGTGTTTATAACGTTATACGTAAAAATAAATAATGATGGATTTAAAAAATTGTAAATATTTTATTATGTTTCCAGCACGAAAGCTCTTTTCGAGCTTAGCATCATTTTAATTACTTAAGAAAGCTAATTATGATGTAACTTAATATTTAATACAGTCTTCGTATTTTAATTAGGATTCGTTAAACCGTAATTTCATCAGCTGAAAAAATGGAAATTATACTACCAGGAAAAATGATTTGTAACAATACACCTGGCTTTTCCTGTAGGGTTTTCATTTCCTGCTATCGCGTGTATTATTCATACATTATAACCGTACATGGGTTAACTAAACAGTGTAAACTATATGCTTTGCTAAATAATTTTTACAATTTTTTGACCCTCTTTTAAATTACTCGTTTCAATTCCACATAAAAAATTAAGTAGAAATAAATTATTAAATTACTCAATCATACTGTAATTTTTCTTTAACTACATTAAAAAGCCAAGAGCTTATTTTTTCGACGGATCATCCATTATAAATTGAAAAATGCCTTATTCAGTTCACCAGAAAAATGGGGTTGAAAATGGTGGAAAGATTTCGGATAATATTCGAATCGATATAAGTCGTCTTTCATTTCGATTTTTAAATTTCTTATTATTATTGCAAGTAGGACATAAATTTTACGCCAACATTAAAGTTAATATAACAAGAAGCAACAACGATCGAACTTGAAAATAAATTATTTCACTTTTCTAAATTTTCTGCTAGTGCCAATTAAAACGTTTAATTTGAAGAAACCAATTTAGAACGAGGTTAAAAGGGGCTTATAACAAAATAAAAAAGTGGAAATCTTTGTTTTATGTAATAAAATAGTTGGTATATTTGAAAAACAGAGCACATTAAAATAATTGAGTACGGAATTACAAAATCAATAAAATTATAAGTCTGCTTGCGGATTATAGACAGAACTCCAACAAACACAAAAATTAAATCCACTTTTCATGATGTAAGCAGGAGTTATTTCTGAAATTTGTTTCATATCAAATTTTAGTTAGATAAATAATAAAATGAGATACCTACAGCGAATTTATTCCCAAGTGACCGTTTCTTTATCAATTTTTACAACATATTTTTTTATATTACACTCCAATTACATAGATGCGCAATTTTTTAGAAAAAATAATACATTATTTGTAGCACATACTTCATGTGAACAAATAAATATAACACACAGCTTAACTTTCAGTTAAAATTGCAGGAACGTTATCCTCAAATCCCTTGTGAGAACAAGAAGTCGGAAACATCATATCAAAACTTCAACAATTTAGACAAAAATATATTGTTGCTCATCGTCTTTAATAAAGAGCACTGTTTTTGATAAATTTTTCAAATCTAAATTTGTTTTGAATTTCCCATCGAAACGTTTACAATTTTGATTTTAAAATTTTTTTATTGCACTGTATGCTGCTGCTCATTTTTGTTCGATTTCTTCAATTTTTTCAATCATAGATGTTGCTTTTTGTTGAAATCTTTGACAGATGTGTTGAAGAAGACATTTAAGTCAAAATAAAATTATTTTTGGGGAAGGTGTGTTTTTATCCTTCATTTAATATTGCTGTTCAAGAAAATAGTAAGACCAATAATAAGTTAGACGCAAACCTTCTAAATCGTATCATTCGGTTCTAGACGTCGTTCCATTATAAAGTTCTTATTTTACTAGGGCTCGAACCGGGTATCCCGGTATTAACGGTCAACAAATACCTAAAGAGACTACATGAGGAATGGAAATCGTACTGATATTCCTCGATCTGGATTCGAACTCTGACGTACGAGTTGTGAATATTCGCGCTAACAAACTGCGCTACCGAGGCGATTGGTTTGATGTTGCCCAAAGCTTCTATATTTTATAATTAATTCTAAGATTACAACAGTCGCACAAAACCAGTTGCAAGTAGATAATAAAATAACTTCCAATTTGAAGACGCTTAAGGACATTCAAACAACAATAAGCAAAATGGCCTTAAGCGTCGCAACAAGTAAACTGACAATGCAATATTAGTGAAATCTTGAGCAAATTGAAGTGGCCCAACCAAATCATGGCTTGACATTATCACCATTGAAACACGTAGACCTTACTAAAAATGTTGTAAGGTGTAAAAATTATATTTAAAGAAAAACATTTATGATAAAAATAAAACAATGGTTTTTCAAAGCAGGTCTACATAATGTAATCAACATAGATCGAAAACGTGGCAGTCCTGACTTTAAGAAAATACTAAAGGTAACAACAAAAATTAACATCGACGTACAGGATAGTGCAAAACAAATATACCTACATAATTATTAAACTAGTGTTTAAAATTAATGTAAAAATTCAGAAACATAGCCCAGATGCAATTTGGCGCGTTACAACAGTCCGGTGATGAGCGAATCTAAAATGAGCAATAATAATAATTTTGTAGCGCTTAAGTACGCAATCGAATTAATTCAATTAATTGGGCTTGTTCTGGTTGTTTCGAAACTACAAACAGCAATTACAGTAACAGGACATCTCTCCTGCGATTGCTACAATTATTTCAGTATGAAGACATTAATTGATGTTAAGCCCTTCTTAGCATAAAATTTCATTCAATTTATTGACTATTCAAAAATAATCATTTGCTTTTTGACTTTCAATTAAAATTTAATTAAATAATCGACTAAAACTATTAATTTTAATAACTCGGTTTGTAATTGGTGGAATCCTTAATTACAGTAAGAATAATTGTTCATTTAGATTCTATCTAATCAAATATGCAGAGATATATTATATCCGCTTTATACGGAACAATGTCCATATAATTCTCCGGTTTACCAAACCGGGTTTAACTTACCATAATCTAATCAAAATTAAATTTTCGATTTAAATATTTTTGGATATAATTTTCAATCCAAATTAATTACTAAATTTCATTGTAGAGACAAGGGTGTATACATGGAGAAGAACTTCCTTATTTGTTTGGGGCGCCTTTGGTAGGTGGTTTTATGCACTTTGGTCGAAATTACACCAAGTCCGAAATGCTTCTAGCTGAGACCACCATGATCTATTGGAGTAACTTTGCCAGAAGCGGGTAAGTTTGAGTTGTTAGTTTGTAATGTGTTCAAAACTTTCTTATTACAAAAAATTCCTTATAGCTTAACTTTTGTTGCACAAATTGAAAACAAGTATTACAATGAAAAGTTATAACGAGTTACAAAAACGGTAAATTTTCTAGTGGTTTTTTAACTGACAACTTTTTGTATATTTAGTAATCCCAATGAGCCTCTTGAAACTGACGGATCTCATGGGGGAAGGCAAGAGCGAAACAAATTGAAAAATATAGAATGGACTGCTTACGAAGCTGTCCACAAAAAATATTTAAATTTAGGTAAGTATCTGTAAATATTTTAAATATTGTTACGAATTTCGCTACTTCTTTTCTATTATATTATTATTTTCCATTTATTGCGGTGCCATATTTAGGTTCTACGGATTAGCAGTTATTTTTTCGTATTTACCGATGCGATTCGTTATATTAAAACGAAAAGCACACCCTGTATATAAAATTTGAATACTCGGCGTATTAAAAACGCATTTTTCAGAAAAATTTGTTTCCACGTTTCAGTAGAAGTTGTTATATGTATTTTTACAAAATTTCAGAATCGCGTCTAACGTTTATACAAATTTAATGTATTTCGTTCAACGTAAAGCATTTTCATATCTTTTGAGAAATATGACGACTTCCTTTACGAACCTCAACATATCCGTATTACAACTTCTCAACATAAATTTCCCTTGTAGATGGAAATACAAACAGATCATTAATATACATTTTACATTATTTGCTTTGTAAGTACAGTAATTAATATTACAAGCAACTAATTAATTAAACTAACTTGATTGTTTTCTTTTAGAAAATCTCACAAATTAGGATTCCTTACAGTTACGAGGAAGGTCCTATTTAATTGTCTCGAATTTAGAAATTGTTAATCTTCAATTTTATTTCATTTTCATGTTTTTATTAAATTTTTCTCATTTTCCTCTATCCAGTAATAAGCTTAATTTTATTTCTCAATATCTTACTAATTAAGCCATTATCTGACTTTTTATGATCCTTGCACTGCTTCTTAGCCTTATAAATCGTTAACTTCTCCGGCACTTAAACAGTGTCGTCCTTTCGACTATGTTTTCCACTTCTGCCTGCATATTCGGTTTTCCTGTAATAAAGTTTTTAACGAAACGCATGAATTACAGGACACTTGGTTAATGTGTTTAAAGTAACGGATGAGTTAAAAACGATTTTCTCTTTTGAAATTAACATAAACAAGAGATAAAGACGAAGATTTATGGGCCAATTGAACGAATCTGAAATCAAGGTTAAATAGGATGAATGGCGAGAAAGTGAAAATGACGGCATAGGGAGAACGATATTGGGTAGGAGGTTATTTAGGAAGCGAACACGAAGCCTCTACGATGAGATTAAACAAAACACAGCAGATTGGGACTGATTTATATGCGTTGGATATGGGAAAGACAACTTGTGCGGTTCCGTACGGAAATTGGAAATTAGCAGTGGAAATAGCGCACGTTAGCTAGTAAACTAAACACGCGCCTAACGTAGGTGCTTCAACTCCTGAATTATACTCGTATTTACACGCGCCACTAGAAGACTAGTGAATATAAATCATCTTCTAATAAACCTTGTGAACTTGATTACAAACACGTATTAAATTTTAATATCATCATACCTGGCTTATCTACACTACTTGCTATTCTCCAGCTATGAATTTTTATTACCTTCGTCTAATGATAATTCCCTATCGCTGACTAATTTACTAATTTCTGGGTTTTTTTAATTTTTTGTCAACTGAGACGGTTAATGGATTCCAAACATTCCACAAGAATGAAATGCTATTTGCTTTTAGTGGTAGAGCATATATTTTCATTATTTTCATACCTTGAAATCATTGTACTAATTTTGACTTGTTCGGCCGTTGTAATTGTCAGGAAGTCAGCCATAAGCCAGCCGTAAGAATTAAGATGCAAGCTGTATACTAAACCAATTTATTAACCTCCGGATTAATTTTTTGTGTGATTATTAAAATCCGTTAAAAATTAAATTCCCGGTATTTATTAAAAAACCAATTACGCTCTTTATAATTTTAACTGAATTCATATAAAATAATGGAGAAAAAGAAGCGGTTCAGCGATTTGATATTTTTGGTCAATTTCGAACCCTTCATAATTTGTGCAGAGCCTCCGGCCGACCTTTTGCAATGTAAACTTTTAATTTGAGTTAACAACTCACCTTAACGAACCAATTAATAGTAGAAGAATTTAAAAACAAAATGCAGCGTTGTTCTGGAATTTTATCTTTCAAATGGAATACCCAACCCGCCTTCAAATTCCCTATAGTAAGTACATTTACTTGCTTATTTTTTGTAATTACTGCGACACTTTTCAATTTCCAAAAGAATTCTTCTTTTCAGGTGTTCATTTGACAATTATTTATAATTATTTGGTTTTGTGAAATTTTAATAAAATTTGGAAAAATGTTTGAAAATGTAATTTTGTACAGGTTTTGTATTTTATGTAGTCATTAGTATAACAATCAAGGTAAAAAGTCAATAGTTTCCTAGGAAACACTCTGTATATTTTTAAGCGATTTTACATCCTTTGAAATTCTATTTAAGGTTTTATAAACCTTAAACTAACCAATAAAATTTACAGTTTTATTTTAAAGGTGGGGCGATAATAAAATGCTTAATCTTCATTAGTTAGTTTGGAGAGCTTAAATTTTTAAGAGATAAAGAAATGAGTAGAATCGACGTATGAAAGAATAACATAAATCAGTTAAAACTATGTTAGTGGATAATTAAAATAATGACTGAAACACAAAATCAATAACTGTTAACTAACGCTAACTAAACTAAGAGCCAATCATTTCACCTCCAGTTAAAGATCCAGATAACTGGATAGGTGTTGGTTCCTTAGCGACGTTAATGACAATAGTGACTACAATACAATCACTAGTACTACAAGATATGTCACTAAGCAACCGAAAACTTTAATTAATAGTTAATTCTCTACAACTTCAACTGGAGATCAGAAATTCAACCCTAACGTTCTGTATTGTGAACTTCATTTAAAGGGTCTTTAGTTAACTACCCAATAGAAAACGCTTGTTAGTACAAACAACCAATATAATATCATCAATTAGTGTTAAAGGCTGCTGTAAAGTTGATAATCCTAAACGTAATTTGATTATCTTTAGGTCTTCATTTTTATCAAACTTTTAAAAAAATTTTGTTATATAAATCATCATATTTTTATATGGATACTTCTCTCACATATGTATCCAAAGCTTAAGCAGAAACCAATGCATGAGCGCCGCATGTTGAGCGAAAAACACGGATTATCACGGTTTCAGTGTTACCTCGGTATCGCATAGTCAATATTATGTATGTATTTAAAAATTATGAGTGGTACCACCCTAATATGACCCATCCGTTTTTGGACTTCAGCCTGTGTTAATATACCCCGGTCTAGGACATTGATTGCGGCCGAAATACCGTGGCAAAAATACCACCAAGACAAAATACCGCGAGTTAAAATACCGCAATTTTTACTGCTATAGCATTACCGATTCAATCAACCACGACACCAAAAATACAGCTTACGTATAAATTTCGTTTAACAAATACTGGTTGTTAATTTTTATTGAATTTGTAATTTCAAATCCAACATGGAAATTTTGTAGTATTGATTTTATATATTGTTTATTTTAGAAACAGCGCCTTCAGGGTATACATCATTTATTAATAATTATGTTTAATGAATTATTATCAAAATTTATTCTGTATTATTCCAGAAAAGTGGCTGAGTCAATAATTTAATATATCTATAGTTTTATTTTACTAATCCGTTTGTTAGTTCATATTTTATCAGAATTATTGCAAAACATCGCGAATCAACGCGAGGATATTATTAATATTTGGAAAAGAATAAGAAAGTAAAGCACATTTCATTATTATGATACGCATAGGGAAATGAGTCGACTTATTCCGTTTACTTTTTGTCGATATTAATTTCTGTATTGTTGAGGAAAAGAGAAACATGCTTTCATCATAATATCTATATATATAAAATTCAATGTATGTATGTATGTATGTATGTATGTTTTCTATACAATTCTACACCGTTTGACCAATCTCTACCAAATTTGGTGTAGAAGCTATTTACAATGCTACGAAAAACATAGGCTACATTAGAATCTTGCCGCGAACTTTGGTCAAGCGCTGTATTAGCTTGACCAACGTTAGTGCGGATCAACGTTTCAACGGATCAACGTATTAACGAACGATATCTATATATATAAAATTCAATGTATGTATGTATGTATGTATGTATGTTTTCTATACAATTCTACACCGTTTGACCAATCTCTACCAAATTTGGTGTAGAAGCTATTTACAATGCTACGAAAAACATAGGCTACTTTAGAATCTTGCCGCGAACTTTGGTCAAGCGCTGTATTAGCTTGACCAACGTTAGTGCGGATCAACGGATCAACGTTTCAACGGATCAACGTATTAACGAACGATATCTATCTATATTAAATTCAATGTATGTATGTATGTATGTAAGAAGAACAGGAATTGGCAATATCGCTGCGTGCTTTCGAAAATTCCTTATTAGAAGACGAAGGGGAGGAGGAAAAGGAAGAACACAAAAAACAAGAGTAATTGACAAAAATAAAATAAAGTAAAATTAGAAATTATTGTGGTTTTTGTGAATACTTAACAGTTTTGTTAAACTTTTTTTTATTAAACCTTGATTTGTATTTTTTATTAATTTATTTATTTAATCCTTTTTTAATACGTTGGGTATTTGCGATGACCAAATAAGTCGCAAGGTCATTATGCGGATTGGATCTAAAAAATACATGTAGGCAAATATTGAAATTTGGGCAGGACAACGTCTGCCGGGTCAGCTAGTATTTTATAAATCAGAAAATTTAGATTTATTTTAGATTTTTCAGATTATGTATAAAATTTTGGTTAATTCTAGCTGATGAAAATTTTATTTACTAATATTGTTTTGGACTGGACTTCTGTGTGGTTCGAGGAATTGCGCACAACCAAATCAGTGTGGAGGCCTGTTTTGAGCTTACCTCGGATCATTCCCCAATCATAGCCACACTCTCATCAAAAATCAATAGAACATCAAAACCTCTAACCCTATATAATAAACAAACTGACTGGGAGAAGTTTAGGAAGCTACTTCAAGAAAGACTACCTCAAGATGTTTCCTTGAAATCGGAATACGAGCTGGATGAAGCAGTACAACAGCTAACTAAAAATATACAAGAAGCAGCCTGGGAAGCAACTCCAGAATATCAAAAGCAACAAACAGAAAACCATTGTCCGAAACGTATACAAAAGAAAATACAAGAAAAGAGAAAACTAAGAAAAAAATGGCAGGACTCCCGGGCTCCCAGTGATAGAACAAATTATAATAAGGCAGTTAAAGAACTCAAAAAACTGCTAAAGGATTATAAAAACCAAGAAATCCAAGATTACCTAAATGGACTGACAGCGACAGAAGCAACAGACTATTCACTGTGGAAAGCAACTAGGAAGCTGAAAAGACCGCAGATAACAATCCCGCCTATAAGAACACCAACACAAGAATGGGAAAGAAGCAATAACGAAAAGGCAAATGCATTCGCAGCCCACCTGGCCGAAGTTTTTAAGCCATTCCCAGCTGAAGTTCCACAAGAAGATGCCAGACTACACGAATTCCTCGAAGTTCCACTGCAAATGGAACTGCCAGTAAAAAAGTTTAAGAAAGGAGAGGTCTCAACCTACATCAAGAAGCATTTAAACCCAAAGAAATCCCCCGGATTCGACCTCATAACGGCAAAAGTCCTACAAGAGCTCCCTGACAAGGCACTCAAGTTTATAACTATGACATTCAACTCCATGTTGAGATTGGGATATTTTCCTGCACAATGGAAGGTGGCACAAATCATCTTAATACCCAAACCGGGAAAACCACCAACGGAAACTGCCTCGTACAGGCCTATCAGCCTACTTTCTATTTTGTCTAAAATATTCGAAAAACTATTCCTGAGAAGACTGATGCCAATAATTGAGGAACGGCTAGTGATTCCTGAGTACCAATTCGGTTTCCGACATCAACATTCCACAATTGAACAGGTACACAGGATTGTACACCAAATTAAGCAAGATTTAGAGACCAAAAGATATTGTTCGGCTGTATTCTTAGATATTACTCAGGCTTTCGATAAGGTGTGGCATAATACTGGACTATTATTTAAAATCAAATCTCATCTTCCACATAACATCTATCCGGTGCTCAAATCCTACTTGCAAAGCAGACATTTCTTTGTTAAATATCAAGATGAGATATCACCACTTTTTCCAGTTAAATCTGGAGTCCCACAGGGCAGCGTCCTGGGACCACTCCTATATTTAATCTACACAGCTGACCTACCAACAAACTCAAGCACATTCATTGCGACATTTGCGGATGATACAGCAATCCTTGCTTCTCACACTAATGCACAAACAGCGTCTGCAAACCTACAAAAACATCTTGACCAACTAGAGATATGGCTAAAAAAATGGCGAATCAAAGCCAATGTTCAAAAATCGGTGCATGTAACGTTCACAACGAGGAGAGACACATGTCCTTCTGTTAGTCTCAACGGAAATATATTACCACAAAAAGAGGAAGTTAGGTACCTTGGAATGCACCTGGACAGACGTTTAACTTGGGGTAGACACATCTGGTACAAGAGACTTCAACTTGGCCATACTTTTAGAAAACACCAGTGGTTGCTGAATCGTTGCTCACAATTATCTCTGGACAATAAGGTGCTCATATATAAAGTTATAATAAAACCAATCTGGACGTATGGCATCCAGCTCTGGGGAGCAGCGAGTAACTCTAACATCGCCAAAATACAACGGTTTCAAGCAAAAATCCTAAGAACAATCGCAGACGCCCCCTGGTTTGTCCCTAACCACGTAACCCACCGCGATTTGCAAGTGCCTACAGTTGAAGAATGTATAAAATCGTTCAGCATCAGATACCAAGATCGTGTTAGAGACCATCCCAACTCACTAGCGGTCGACTTACTCTCCTCCCACCGAACAAAGCGATTAAAGCGCCACGACCCACTGGACTTACCTCATCGTTTTTGAACTCTTTAAACTTACTTTAAACTTTTAAAATACTGTAAATCCGACATATCACTCTTGAGTGTTGATAAAGTAAAGGGAGCTTGCCAATGGGCAAGCTCCTTCTATGTTATTTAGTTCAAAGTGTCATATTTTTTACTTATTGTCTGTTATGTAGATAGATTGTAAAATGCTAAGATTCAAATAAAAAAAAAAATATTGTTTTCCAGAGTTTTGTGTTTTTATCAATACAACATAAAAATTGCACTTTTTTTCAATAGTTACACAAATAGCTTTCAGAATATTTAATACAGTTAATTTATTAAGCAAGAAAAGTGGTTAATGAAGACAAAACTCAAATTTCACAACGTTTCAAGTGTTTTTTAACCCATTATCGAGATTATTGACAGAAATATCTGCAAGTTTCAGCAGATGTTTTTTTATACCCATATTATAAATAATATAAAATTGGTGCTGACTTAATCATTTAAACTAATATCCAAAGATTATTAAATTTAAAAGAATTGAAAATATAGAAAATCCGGAAAGAACTTAATCTTATTTCTGACTTTCTTTCCTTCTATGACCGTCTCCGTCGACAGCATGGTAGGGTATGGCTAAAAACCCTTCTCTAAACAAAAGGAAGTCTGCTCAGTAGTGGACAAAATATGACTGGAAGATGATTAAATAAAATCCTTCACGAGCCTACATTTAAAAGCACTGGAAAAGTCAACATCCACAATGCTCATTACTGATCGCAGACAAACAAACCCTCATTGACTGCGAAGGATTGACAATCATCATCTTTGGAGTATCAACACATAGTGCATTCTACTTTTCGAAGGGGACTTTAATAGGATAACGTAATCTAATCTTTTACGTGGCGATTTCCTCGAGTTGCTGGTAAATGTTCCTCTTGGGACGCGACCTATAATGTGGTTGCAGCAAGACGGCTGCACAGCTCATTTTTCATTGATAGCCAGGAACACAATGGATCAGCTTTCCTCTATTGGTGAATTGGCAAAGGAAGCCTAGTCATATGTGGCCTCTAAAGTCACTCTATTGTTCCCTACGGGACTTTTTTCTCTGGGGCCGTATCAAAGATATTGTGCATGAAAAAACCTACAAGAGATGATATGAAGCTGAAAATTTGCAATGCCTGAGATACTTAGAGCCACTGATAGTATTGCCAGAAGAGTTCAAAAGTGTTCAGAAGTGGATGGAAGGTAGTTTGAAAACTTACGATATTGTCTACAATTATAATTAATGAAATAATTCCTCGAAAGGGGGTGGGGAAAATAAATTTTCTTTTTCTACAAAACATTTTATAATGAACAACATTTTCGGGTAAAGCTACAATCACCATTCAATTCTTCGTGTAGGCTTTTGGAATCAAAATTTCCCCCCATTCTTTATGACTAAGAATTTTTGAAAAAAAAATGGCTGATACGGACGGTCTGTCTTACCCTGTATAGAACATAACCTTTCGTTAATAAATTGCAATATGTCAAAATATATAAAGTGGGCTATAAAAATTCAGCGTGTTCTATTTAAAAAAATTGATTTATAGTTTTTAATTTTTCAGTTTCATAATGAAAGTAATTTTATGGGTTACAAGTAGTTGATTATATTATTAATAAATAATACTATTAGACAATAATAATTATTATTATTTTACGGTACACTTTCTTGTAAAATAGGCTGTTTTATTAATAATTACCAAGAAGCTACGCAGTCAGCTGATCACAGTAATTATTTAAGACTATTTCTAATTACTTGCAAGTTAAATGTACTTTGCAAATTATTAGTCTAATAATCATTTTGAAGCAAACCCCTAATGTTTAGAATAGTAACAATGTATTACAAACGCAGATATTTATTACCACAAAAGAGATAATCGATTCTTTCAAATAGCTGGATACCTAATTTTGCTGAAAATAAATTTGAAATAAAAATTAGGATTTGTTAAGCAAATACCTGAAACTGGGAAATTTAATGGATTAAAAATAAATAAATAAACATGTAGTGAATTTAATGCTGCGTCGGAATATCTAAAATAATAGACTGTGTGTTCCATTTAAAAAAAATATAATTGCGTTGCAACTCAAAAACAGAAAATTTCGTACAGTTAAATATAATTCCGTCAAACTGATCCATAATTATAGTTAAAAATTTTATTTTATATTTTATCCTGTCGAAGAAGTGCTTACTAGTGATTTACCGTATATTTATTCACAATATCACGCCACAATAATGAACTGCTGGAATTTTTCAGCGGAGCAAATACTAAAGCGATGCGTTTTCTTTCAAATTTCCATATTTTCATCCATATGGATAATATTCTTATAATTTTGCTCAGTTGAGTTGAGTTGAGGCAAGGAAACGCAGCTTTTAAAATTTTCCTTTTACGTTTAGTCCATTTGCATCAACATTTGAATATTCTTCGATCTCAAACTTCTTCCCCAACCTGGAAAAACCACAAAGTATATTAATGCCGCTGTTTTCTTTTATTCCAATATACGGAAACCGGAAAAATTGATTTCCATGCTGACAAATAAAAAATTAGAAACTCGATTCTGTTGCTCTACAATTTAAAAAACTTTCGTGTTTATTATTTCTGCTTGTTGAATATTTTAAATGATATAAAATTTTGTGTAACTTCATTGTTTATTGGAGCGTTCAAATGGTTGCGATATTATGGAACATAATAATTAATTGAATAACAGCTTTATAATTAATTTAATTATTTTCCTGAAATTTTTCTTCGACATCGTGTGCCTACGTTACCCAACTAAGAAATTCCATACAGAAAGGTTTATAATTAACCTGCCTATGGAAAATCGTTTGAAGACCATTTTTTAATTAAGTAGGTTAATTCAAATTTTTGGTGTAAAAATGTTAAGGGTAATTTAACATTTTTCCGACAAATAACAAAGTTAATGCATTCATCGTGAACATTTAAGAGTGAAATATATAAAAAAAAAGTTGATGGAAGGATATGTTAGTTTTTCAGACAAATATACGCACGAGTGAATCTAATATTGGTTGTAGCTGATTAGATTCCGTAAAATTGATACTTTGAGAGAATATAAAGTAGGTAGATGCTATTATTAAATGAAATAAAAAAACGGAATGGTTGAATTTAAAATAGCACACATATTCATTGCTTTTTTGTAAATTTGCATCAACTAGGTATACATAATTTTTGAATCTCTTTTAATGTTTGCAAATTTTGTTTCAGATACCAAGCCTAAGTTAAAAAATCATTATCGAGCTCATCGGTTATCGTTTTGGTTAAATTTGGTCCCGGATCTTCACAAGCCGGGCGGCGACGACGTTCCCCCATCCCATCACGAACTACAAGATAACGAACCTGCACTGCCAAAATTGCCATCATTAAATCCGCGAAAACTAGAAACAACTCAAAATCCTCTTTTTGACTTATCAAAAACAACAGTAGGAGTTATAAATTCTTCGGTTTTAGCCACAGTCGGATCCTCCGATGGTACGGAAAGGGTGGAAGAACTTGGAGGTGCAAGTACAACACCCCATTCGGTGGAAGATGGCTTTGCCGCGTATTCGACGGCGTTAAGTGTGACTATTGCAATAGGGTGCTCATTATTGATTTTAAACGTTTTAATATTTGCCGGTGTATATTATCAAAGAGACAAGACGCGAATGAACGAAAATGGTGGACAGCCAAAAAAGCGTAACGAAAACGGACAAATGCCCAATAATATATGTGGTGATTTAGAATCAAGTATATTAGGTGTTAAAAGTGATCCGGCTACTATTTTAAGCCATCATCATTCTCATCATCAACTTCCGCCCCCCGAATTTGCCGACTTACCCCAAAACAACGCGACCTTACCGAGGCCGCCTCCACCTCCCAAAAACTCAAAACCCAACATAAACACTTTACACGAAAACCAACCGTTACTACACGGCCAAAGTATTCAGTTAATAAATACGGGGACACTTACAAAAAAAAATACTCAATTAAATAGTGGTAAACAAAACACAATGGAAGAACTTCGAGTGTGACGCAATTGTGTAGTGTTTATTATGTAAGAAACTGCAATAACTTTATAGATTGCTCAAAGATTTTTTAAATCTCTATTTGACTCGTAAATTTTTTAATTATTAAATCAAGCACTATTAAATAAAAGTGGGAAAACTGTTATTTTTTAGAGAAATTGTTAAAACCGTGGTTTGGTTTGATTTGGTCTTCTGGTCAGTTTCAGTGTTATTATTAAAATAGTTTACTTGCGATTTGATTTTTTTTCTTAAAAGCCAGCCCGAGCGTTAAAATGAAGCAGATTAAATTTTATTTTAAATTATAAAATTTTGAGGTGTATTAAATTTCAATTAGGAAAAAATTGTGAACTGGAAACTTTCCTGTTCTGTTTTCCATTAAAACATCAGCCAAGTTAGGGTCAGACAAGCCTTGAATAAAGCCTGTCCCTAGGATAACAAGGGCTCGAGGCATCAAATTTCCTAACGTTCTGGAAAGGGGTGTTTTAGACGTTTCTCTAGAACTACTGAATTCTGTTTTCAAAGTTTTTATGTTTAAATTTGACATTTTTTAAAAGCACTGTAAATACGATTTTGATTATTTAAATTTTTTTATATTATTTGTATCACCAAAAATCATCTGTGAAAACCAAAACCGCAACGTTTTAATTTTCTTATTCGATTAAAAGAAAGACCAATGTTGTATTATTTTAAATTAGAACGTTGTGGTAAGCAATATTTTTTAATTTCTCAATTTTACGAGAAGATTTATATAAAAAACTGTGTGTATCATTTTCAGTAAAACTTGGAGGGTATTTTGTAAATTGAATTACGTAGTAAAACAAATTTGTTTAGATTATCGAAATCCGTCTCTGTACTTCCTTAATTTTTAGTCGCAGGGATGATGCAAGCTTAAGTGCTTAATTAGATATGGTCCAATAAATTGTAATGGTCTGGAACAGCGCTCTCTGGCGCAATTACTTTCCAATCAAATTACAGGCGACGAATTTACGCCCAAGAAATTTCAAATTAGAAAATCAATAAACTTTAGGGAAAGCAAGGAAATAAAAATAACAATTGAATAAAGTAATTTACAGAAAATTTTTACTACTGTTTAAACATTCAAATTGACAAAAGTTCGACCCTTTTTAATTTTTTTCTTTTTACTTCCAATAACGTTTAACTCGAACTGGAGATGCACTTAACTTTTATGAGTTACTAAAACAGAAGTGAAAATTAAAAACATAATTTTATGAATTAATTTCGTTAACACAATGGAACACGAAATGTGCTTTTTATGAAGCAATTTTTGTGCTAACAAATTATTATTATTGCACCTGATTCTTAAGCATAATTTTTAGCTTAATTAACAACAACATTAATTAAACACATTTGAAAATTTTATTAAAGTTCCGATGCCATGCGAAAATTAATTTTAAAATCTTATTGATTTTTTAATACCGATCGCTACACCGGCGCAATTCACAAACGCCCATTTGAAAACAACATACTTCATTTAAAACTCCATCCAAGTGTTTTAAATTAAAGCCATTAATAAATAAAAGTTTCTCTCCCATTTATTTTTGCTCACATTCAAAATAATGGAGTTAATTGTGAAGTGTGGTTTTTTTAAATTGGGGAAACCCCCATCAGGAAATGAAGTATTACTCCTGCAATAAGGAGAGTTGTGAAATTATCGTTTAGCAATTTTAAAATATCTCCAAGATTGTACTGTCGTTGTTACGAAAAGTGTATGAATGTTGTGTAAATAATAATTTAGAAAAAATGTTAAATAAATTAATAAAATTGATTTATGTTCATTAAATCCAATAAATTTGTTTTAAGTTATAACAAGTAGCAGTTTTGTTTTTCTCTTTTCAGCTGGTTTTATGTTTTTGATAGTTAAAAAGATGTGAATTCTGACCGGACAACTTCAGTTTGATAAACAGCTTATTATAGTATATAGATTTCTTACCTGGATCCGGGAAGCTGCAAATTGTATTTCCTGCAAGTCAATCATTTATGTAGAAATTGTTCAAAATTCTATGATCAAAAATAAAAAACTTATTAATTCTTAAACGGCGGTCATAGTCTTATAGTTCAACTGCTAAGGTAGGATTGGAGCGTAAAAATTACTTGACCGCCTCCGTGCTTCGGAGGGCACGTTAAGCCGTCGGTCCCCCTGTGTTAATGATTTGCCTTCATAACAATAAAAAACAGGGTACAGGCACATCGAGAGCCAGTTTAGCAAACTACCTAAGATGTAAAAACCAACTGTGCTCACAGAACTAATTTAAAAATTGGTACAAAACAAATCAACACATCTCAAAGAAGTTAAAGAAGAAAAGAAGAAGAATTCCTTCTTATATATTAATGTAAAACTTTTTTCTTTTGTGCAATATAAAATTTTGAATACGTTTTTATTTCAGGAACAACCCAGTCAATTTTTAAATAACGAATTTTGGGTTTATTAAAGCAAATGCATTTAATAAGACACAAGACAAGAAGTTAGATTCCGGATATAGTTTAACTCTTGAATTCGTTCCATGCTTCAGAGGGTTCGGAAAGTTGGCAGTCCCTTTGGGTTTAATAATTGCCTCCATTAAATTAGAAAACAGGGTCACAGGCATTTCGAAGGTCAGAACCTAGTAAGCTTCCTCAGATGTAGAATGCAAATAATGCTCAAACTAATTATTAAAAATCAATAAATACAGACCGTAGAACTAAAATTAAGATGAGGAAAAATACTAAAATGTTTTTCGTTTCATGAAAAGTTACAAAAAGTGGCTTAAATTGTTTCAGCAATCAGCGATTCAATTAATTTATGCAGAGAGCGATTTATCATCCGTCACTTTTTGAAACTTTGTTGATAAGAAAATTTACTTTTTGCAAAAAATTAGTTTAGTCATTAGGTAGGTACTTTTACTTTTTACTTCAACCATTTAGTTTGACGTTAGAAAAGAGGCCCTATGTTTTTGCCACTATCAGGTCCGGTACGAAATATGGGCAAGTTTTTCGATTAAGGTGCCAAAAATCACGAAATCATACATATTTATTTTTTATTTCCCATTGATTTTTGCATTTATAAATTATATTAAAAAATAATTATTATGACCCCCCTCCCTAATAAACTTTGACTGGATCCGCCTTTGCCTAACCTCTTTTAAACCAACTTTACGGATTTCGAAGCTTAAGAAGAAAAAAAATTATTATATCTTCAGATGTGGGCGCTACTGGAAGCACCAGAAGATCTACATCTTTTTCGTAGCTTCTGCATTCTTAATGTTGTTACTATATAACGCCATCAAGAGGAATAATTATATTTGAACCGAAGTTTCTTGGTATACAATTAATATATTTTGCGAAAATTGAATCGCGAAAACTTCCACCAATCCGTTTCATCTCTCTGAATGGGCGCATGCATTACATTTACGGATTCTGTGTTACCCAAAGAAACTTTGCAAAATTTCTCAATTTCTTCACAAATATTATTCATAGCAAATATACTCCAGGCAACAATCAGAAAAATGGCTTAAGCTTACAAAAAATGTAGGCAAGCTGAAATGTGGTAAATGTATGTATTTCAGTAGGTATCGCAAAATCTCCCTAAAATATATTCCATAGCGGCTTCTGTTTAATTTCTTCTCTAAATTTAATTTTTAGGGTAAATTATCATCAGACCAAAATTTATGAATACAAGAGAAGCCTAAAATGTCATTAGAATTTGTAAAAAATTCGGACAAGCTGAAATGTTGCAACGTGTTTATTTTGTTGTCCAATGGAACAGCCTCACAAAATTTCTTTTAAAATCCTCTGTCGGCTTTTTTTAAATCGGGAATTCTAGTCCCGCTAATGTAGCTTTTTCCCTATAACTTGCTTAATTTCAGTTTCACAATAAAATTCTTTAAAAGAGAGTTTTTGAAAATTTACTATTGAAATAAAAATTAATTCCGGAAAGCCAAAATGCGTTTTATTTTAAAAAATTGAAATTGGAAAAATGTGTTTTGAGTAAATCGTATTTCGAATTAAATTTTCTTGCATGTCATCTGAAGTGAATTCTGAAAATTCCATTTTACAGAAAATGTGCTCTTCAAGTTTAGTCTAATGATAATTTTTCCTAAAATTGAAATTAAGCGAGTTATATACGAAAAATAACGTCGGAAGAACTAAAAATACCAATTGGGGAAAAAGCTGACAGGGGAATTTTATGGGACTTTCAGAGGGTTCATTGCGACATTAAAACACCTCAGCAACGGCTAGCTTGGCGACCGGACAACTTGGCGGCGGCCATTGTTTGGAGACATGCTAGCACCCCTATTCACTAACTCAAAACGTTATTTTTCGGATCGTTAAATTTGTCAAGTTCGATTTACACGTTAAATTACCGCTTGAAATGCAATTGTTTGCATTCAAATTTTAGGTGTAAACCGAACTTTACGCGTCTTAACGATCCGAAAAATAACGCTTGAAGTTAGAGAATAGGGGTGTAACTCGGTGATGACCAACTAAAACAAGATTGTAAGGTACTGCATGCTCTCATTTAAAGTAATTATTACTTCCTATTATCCAGACTATTTATTTAATTTTAATTTTTTTTATTTGTTAATTGAGAAACAATTATTGTAGCAAATAAAATCTTAAGCGCTGCCTACTGCGTTAGTACTTCCTTGTACACAATATTTTTCGTGTACACAGCCTGTGAACCTTCAATCAATTTCCCTTGTTCTTTTCCATCAACTATTTTTATCTTCAGATCTCCGTACTTTTGACATTGCTACATAGAGATGACCGTGGCTAAACACCGGTTCAGGTATTTCCTACTTTTTCTAACGTCTGTCCCTGAGCCTTGTTGATCGTCATGGAAAAGGCAAGTTTAATTGGAAACTGTCGCCGTCTTAAAACAAATGGCAAGTCTGTACTTGTTGGGACTAAATCTATGCGCGGAATAAAAACAGTTTCCTTTTTAGCAGTTCCTGTCAAGACTTCAGCGACGATTAGATTGGACTTTAACGATTGAACAGTTAAGCGTGTCCCATTACAAAGACCACGTTTAGTATTCAAATTCCTGACCAACATAATAGTCCAGGCAACGAAGCCGAAAAATTGGCTTCAGCTTGCAAAAAATCCGGGCAAGTTGAATTTTGGTAGAGATGTACATTGGAGTGTTCTAATGAACCTCCTAAAAGTCCCATAAAATCCCACGCCGGCGTCTCCTGCAATCGGGGGTTTTAGCTCCTCCAACGCGATTTCTTGCCGATAACTCGCTTATTTACGCTTGTATGAAAAATTATTATCAGACCATAATTGAAGCGCATACAATTCTTTATAAAATAGATTTTTTTCAAATTTTTCCATAGCTCACTAATATTGAAATAATTGACCCAAAACACGACTCACCCTTAAAATGGCATAAAATTGATTCCTTGCAAGGAGAGAAATGTTTTCAGGTACGGGAAGTGATTTTAAAGTAAATTAATTAAAATTTGAGCAAAGGTTGGAAAATGAAGAGAAAAATGGATTTTTTCAAAATTTGCCCAAGTTATAGTATCTTCCAAGTACCGAAGCTGAAATTATGGTTTGAGGTTACCGAAAGTCCGGGCAAGCTGAAAATTGGCAAAGATGTATATTGAAGTGTTCTAATAAACCCCCAAAATGACTCATAAAAATAGCAAGCCGGCGTTCCCTCAAATGAGGATTTTAGTCCCCTAGTGCGGTGTTTGGCCTATAGCTCACGTATTTTTACTTTTACGAAAAATTACCATTAACTAAAGTTGAAGAACATAAAATTTCTAACTTATGGCGCTGGAGTAGGTAATACTACAATACATACTTTAATATGCAAATTAAACTTTGTTTAATGGTAATTTTTCGTAAAAGTACAAATACGTGAGCTATAGGCGAAACACCGCACTTAGGGGGCTAAAATCCTTATTTGAGGGAACGCCGGCTTGGGATTTTTATGAGTCATTTTGGGAGTTTATTAGAACACTTCAATATACATCTTTGCCAATTTTCAGCTTGCCCGGGACCTTCGGTAAGCTCAAACCAAAATTTCGGCTTCGGTACTTGGAAGATACCATAACTTTGGCAAATTTTGAAAAAATTAATTTTTCTCTTCATTTTCCAACCTTAGCCACAATTTCAATTAATTTATTATTAAAAGCAATTCCCGTGCCCGAAAACATTTCTCTCCCTGCAACGAATCAATATTGTGCCATTTTAAGGGTGGGTCGTGTTTTCGGTCAATAATTTAAGTATTAGTGTGCCATGGAAAAATATGAAAAAACACTATTTTATAGAGAATTTTATGCTCTTCAATTATGGTCTGATCATAATTTTTCATACAAGCATAAATAAACGAGTTATCGGCAACAAATCGCGTTGGGGGAGCTAAACCCCCCTATTGTGAGGGACGCCGGCGTGGGATTTTATGGGACTATTGGGGGGTTCACTAGAACACTCCAATGTACATCTCTGCCAAAATTCAGCTTGCCCGGATTTTTTGCAAGCTAAAAACCTTCCTTGCCTGGACTATAATCACACTTCCAACCTTCAAGTGCATTCTGTGTACTGGCATCCCTGAGGGCGTTTGTTTATTCAAGAATTCCATCGGATAGTTTTCCCTATCGTTAATTCGCAAATATTGTCCATAAAACCACAATTATGAACGTCGACATTTGGTTCTACAACGTTACCTACTTCAAAAACAGCTGCGTTTTTACTTCGTGGATTTTGTCGGCGAATTGCATGACTACGTGAACGATGTAATATTTGCGAAGGGGTCATGTTGGCAATTTGATTTCTTTCGCGATGTTGAGTAATTTGTTCTGACGTCATGTTGGCAATTTGCTTTCGTTTGCGATTTTGTTCAATTTGCTCAGGAGTCATATTTTCCACACGATTACGATTCCGACAACATTCCTTTTGGACATCACTCATATTTTTACGACGGGTCTTTTCTCGCTCCGCCTTCCGTCGCTTTACTGTTTCCTGCTAGGCGGCTACTTCCTCATCAGATTTTCTTTTAACACATTTTCGAGCAGCAGCAGGAACATGTGGGGAACAAAGAGTAACTACTTGAATATCCTCCATTTCGGACATTTTCGCTTTAGAAGTGTTTGAAGCTGTGAAGTTATTTTCAATGAAGGTAACTCTCACACCACGTATCTATATAGCGCACAGTGTATCCGTTGATCTGATTATCCGTTGATACGTTGATCCGAACCATAGAGGTATATATTAAAACTACTGGAGGCACCACTAAATGCAACAAAACGGTCCGACGTAAGTTTACGCTTCCCCCACTCCTTCACGCAAAAAAAAGATGTTGTTATATTAACATTTTCCATGTAGTAAAATAATTGTTGTCATACGAACAACAATTGTAGTAAAATTAAACGCAACCCTCATGCTGTTTATACTACATCAGGTGTAAAATGCACTTACGCATTGCTGTACGATGCATGTAGTTAACTTTACAATTTTTTTTTACTTTTAACTCGAAAGTGTTGTTGCCTTATCACTCAAAATAGTTGATTTTGGTGTAACAATAAGATAAGTAAAAAGTACACTGGATTGTAGTACAATTTACCCCGTATAATATGTAACAAAGTGTTGCTAAGCTGCTTTGCAATCCTGCAGTTTCTGTAACTGAATCATGCTTTGATGAATATGCAGAACATGCAGAATCTATTATCCGTTCTTCATTTATGTTTGAACAGTAGCTTAAGGTAGTACATACTTAACACGTGGACTGAAAAGTGAACAATAGTTTTTAAGTAAAAAGTGAAGTGAAAAATTATGGATGACTATGTTAATAACATTTTAACCGAATGGGAAATGACATACCTCATAAATACCTTTAAAGGTAAGTAATAAGAATTATTTTTGTTTAGTTTTGTTTATACTACGCCATTTTAAATAACGGTTTCATCTAATGGGTAAATAAATCGTATCAACAAATTCTGAGGTGCCTACTAATGCAGCAGAAGAACTGCGTAAAAACTAAAACAATTGTTTTCATGGGATTTATTACCGATTTTCTTTTATAGAAAGGAATTATGCGAAATTATTTAGTCAGGGTCAGGGATTTTTTGTAAAAGCAACATAAACATCGGGACTTTACCCAAGAAATGCAATGCCTTTGCGCAATAATATCACAGATAATATTATATCGTCGGTGTTTTGTATAAAGGGCGAATTAACCAAATGACAATTTTACAGGAGAAGCATTTTCACATTACAGGTAAACGTCGTTTTGCGCTGGTTAGATTTACGCCGATTCACAATTACGCCCGTTGGTGCCGGCGTGGGATTCCCCGGTTTCGGGCGACAGTATAGGCGCCGCGATTCCAATAGCAGACACACTTTTACACGTTGTTTTATTCTATCACCGTGTATGCGAGCAGCCTATTGTGTGTGTGAAATTGTTTCCGAGTTAGTTTTCGTTTTGTTTTTAAGAAAAATACAAATAAAAAAAATAAATAAATGAAATTGGATGCTTTTTTCAAAAAAGTGTGAGAATTTATCGTGCAGTATATTTGTGTTCATTTTACGCCGATTTTTTTTTACGCCGGTGTCTCTCGGAACGGAACCCCGGCGTAAAACGACGTTTGTCTCTACTTGGTAGTTACCTGTTAACAATTTATAATTTATTACATGGTCATATTACAGTTTCTATGTATTACTTAGGGGTCATCCATTAATTACGTAAGGGTTTTTGAGGGGGGGAGGGGGGTATTGGATATCTTACGGACCCTTACGGAGGGGGGGAGGGGTCCGACATATTCCTTACGTAAGTTTCTTAAAATATTTTTCAAATTAAATTTAAAAATTAAATATAATTTTTTCTTTTTATGTTGGTAATTATATCCAGGTATAATGGAAATACCATCATATATTAAAATATATACTACTTAAAAATCATTAAACATAGTGGCATAATAGTGTGAATTTTAGAAAATGGCATCAAACTTTGGCGATCTTTACGAACGGTTTTTCATCTATATAAATAAAAATTTAATTTAAATTTTTGTATTTATTATTATTATCTATATAATATATTATTATTCATATTTTATAAATATAAGGGGTGGAGAGGGTGGTCAAAATTAATTTTCTTTTAAATAATCCTTACGTAAGATGTGGGGGGGGGATTGCCACAATCTTACGTACCCTTACGTGGCGGGGGGAGGGAGCCCAAAATTACAAAAATCATCCTTACGTAATTAATGGACGGCCCCTTACCATAAAACATAAAAATAATATTTCTGATTATCTGCCCTAAGAGAAAAAAATATTTTTTCATTAAAAACGCATTTTCTTAAAAATGGCTTATTCGCCCTTTATACAAAACACCGACGTATGCTGGTTTATGTATGCGATGTTGCCGAAAGTCAAGAAATATTTAAAATTTACCTACATAACAGTAATATTTTTGTATTAAATTTGGTTTGCAAGCAAAATAGAAGACTCGATCAAAACCCATTTATAGAAGGCCTCAATATGTAAACATTGATATGAAAACATTAAAAAATTACACTGATAAAAAAGAAAGAATTTATTTCAAAACTTTTGATTTTGATTCAAAACGACCTGTCCCACGGTCAAAACGGTTTTTATCAAAATATTGATTAAAATATTGACCGTGGGACAGGAGCATAACAAATAACTAAAAGAGAGTTTTCTGTATAGAGATGTATTTATCAAAAAATGCTCATAAATTTATAATGTACAGGCATTAATGAAGAAATTTTTATTTGTTATCAAGTACACACAAACTTACAGCAATAAATATTATCAAGTGATTATATAATTATTATAGATAACGCGATTGACAAAGAGGTATTTCTTGCGTTAACTGAAGAAATGATGAAGGATCTAATTCCTCAAGTAGGATATCGCTACAAATTTAAAAAAAAATATCAAATCCTTGTAGCTCCCATTCTATTTGAAGAAAATCCCGAAGAAAGCTTATCAGAATATTCTGCAAGATCTTCTGCTTCAAGGAATGAATTATCAGCAGTATCTTTAAGTAGCGCTGATGATAGTGATAACACCATAGTTGGAGATATAGAAGAAGGTAACTAGTCTTTTGACATAAACGATCATTAGTTTGTGTATAACTTGATTGAATACAATTTAAAAAATTCATTTTATACAGAGATACCTGTACAATACACTACATCACCTCCTGATGTACATTACCAAAAAATTAATTTGGAAAACTTATTAACTCGGAGTAAAGGGAAGGAGTTGCTTACTGCATATCAGAAAACTAAAAAATTAGATAGAGCAAAATTGGCCAGTTTAATTATTGACTCAGAATTAGATAATGACCCTGATAAAAGGTAATTATTCTTTGTTAGTACCTTATACTATAATAAATATAGTATATGTATATAATTTAAAAGGCAAGTGAATGCGTGTGTTATGTTACAATTTTAACAGTTTAGGAAAATCTACTTTAAAAATGTTATTTGAGGCGTTCGTGCAAATGTAACGGAACGTCGCATAACACCATCATCCACTCAACTCTTCGATAATTTATTATTTATTAACTTTGTTTTCAGAATAAGTGGCCCCAGATTTTCCGAATTCGCGAACGAGATAGAAAATTATTTTACAGGAGAAAGACGCCAAACGTATTACGTACCTTACAGAAGAGGCCCAAATGGACCTCTAGCAGCAAGGGGTGTATTGTTTGATAAATATGTTAACAGACGCAGGTTGTTAAGAAAAATAGGAATTTTGGAAAAGCACCACTCACGGGTATTGACTGAGGAAACTTTTGGTATGTCCCTACTTAATTTAATAATATTTTCATCAAAATATACCTTATTATGTATTTTTAGATGCACCAGTTAATAATTTAAATGAAATTCATTTGGAAGAAGTCCAATGGCTAAAAAATAATATAGAGCCACTTCCCGAAGTCCTCGACAAATGGCAAAATACATGTAATATTCGATTGTCCGATAATGGTTGTACCATAGCAGATTATTACAACAAATATAAAAGCCTACAATTACCAACAGGACATTTATTGGTAAATATGAACGAAATCTAAGTACTAATATTTTATAACTGAAAATTAACAAAAACATGGTCTTTCAGCTGGATATTGATTTTCAATATAAGTACAAAAATAGCAGTAATCGGCTTTTTACTGAATGGTCAGAGATAGCAACCAAAATAGTTCGGTTTGCAAAATCTTTTAAAGATTCTATAGTTCAAACCTATTTGGCGGTTGATGAAAACCAAAAGTTAATAACGGAAGGTATTTTACATGCTTTATGTGGGTATCATATATCTCTCGTTTTATATAATCAATTTTGTAGGTAATATTGACGTACTGGCATTACTATTGTTGCCATTACTTCTTGGAACTGCAGCCGTAAAATCCAAAAAATCTGGAAATCATTGGAGGCCCTCAAAAACTGAAGTTCAAAAAGGATTTTTACTTCATTTGCAGGTATAGTTTTATAACTGCATAAATAGAAATAGTCTTACGAGGTAATGTGAATTTCAGACAGCGGCCGAGTTGGAACCAGAGTTGGAACAACGGATACGTAAGTTACAGAGATTTAAACTTCAAAGCCAACCATTTCCAACCATTATTGGACCATTGGATAAACTCACGTCATGTATAGTGCAGGTCAATAACGTGAGATATACACTACCATCAGCGTTAAAAGCAATTGACGTCTGCTTCAAGAGTTACCATTCATTGAATGCCAAGTATCCAATTGAATGTGAACACGTATGGCTGTTTTTACAAAAGTATGTGTACAAAATTGACACTGCTGTGGACAAAAATTACGTAAGCGTAAACAAATTTATTTCAAACTTGCAGTCTATTTAAAATGAGGTGCTTCAAATGTAAACAACTTTTTCAATCGGCAAGTCACTTTTTTTGCATTTTAGGCTTATTCATGGTTTAGACAAAAATGATATATATAAATGTAATGAAAATGACTGTGTTAGAATTTTTAGCAATATTAATTCATTTCTATATGAAAATGCTATAACTTTTTTATTTTGTTATTTAGAAAGTACATGCTTTAACGAACATTATTGTTCTTACGAAGTAAAATTTGAAGGGAAAAAAAATAAAATGCAAACATTTGATGAATTGCCCAATAAAATACCCTGTATGCTGATTCAAAAAGATGTTACATTTTATGTTCAACCTAGGTTCCTAATTTAGATAGGCTTACAAGGATTGAAATTTAAATTTTAAGTTAAATGAATTAAAAAATATAATACGAGTATTATGCTTGTAAGTATGCTTTTTATGTTTTTTATTCTTTCATTTTATATATTATTATTATAGTATTTAAAATTTTTTTTTTATATTCAATTATTTTGTTTTTAATAGTAGTGTTTACCTATTTGTATTATATCAAGTTATTATTAGATTTAAAATTATATTTTAATGTAAATAAATGTTGTTTTAAAAATGTTTACACTACAATTTTAATCCAGTCACTTTAAAACCGAAATAATTTATTACCTTATTAAAGAACTAGCCCACCTTATTATCTACAATAATTATTAATTATTATAAGAAACTTTACAGCATTTAATTTAATAAATGCATATACAAAAGCAAGTGAAAACTTTCTACTGTGAAGTGCGTTTACCCTATGAAGCAACTATAACTACAGCAACAACAAAATAGTTTTTGTTTTATTTTGTTTTGTTTTTCATATTGTACAAAGGATTTATTATTCAGCAAGTAAAGATTATTATTATAATCAGTTGAAAAACAATATCTGATTTGTTGTTGTTTTCTATTCATGATAACTGTATATCAGCCAGAATTCGCATTTTAAAAGTAGGTACATTAATTTTATTTGAAAGTGAAATTAAAACAAAGTGGTTGTTAATTTAATAACAATAAAAACAAGTAAAACATACTGCCATTGTTGTCAAAGCCACACCAATAATTGTAGTAGTTCTAATTAATTATAATGCAAATCTAGCAACATCAATATGTAGAAACAGCAACAACTTTGTAGTACAATTAACTTGACAGATCGTTAACATTACTTAACATTGTTGTGTAAGTAACAACAGCAGGATGAGTGATTTGTACTAAATATTAGCAAAAAAGAAGTAGAATATACTGCCATTGTTGTCAAAGTCACACAATAAATGTAGTAGTTCCAATTAGTTTATAATGTAAAGCTAGCAACATTAATATGTACAAATAACAGCAACTTTATAGTACAATTTACTTCACAGATTGTTAAAATTACTTAACAATGTTGTGCAAGTAACAATAGCACGAAAGGTAAATTTTACTGAATATTAGTAATATTCACTACACAGTAAACGTAGACTTAACTACGCCTATAGGTGTTAAAACAACATCGCCATTAGTACTATGTACTTGAGCACTAGTTCATATAACAACAAAATATTAAGTACTTTATATCACAATGCTGTTATAAATTAACAACAATTGTAGTAAACTGTACTGCAGTCATTTTACAACAATTGACGAGTAAATTTTACATATCTTTGGTGTTGTCACTATATTTACAACTCATTGTAGTACATTTTAGTGCATTTGTAGTTATATTAACAACTTTTTTTTTTCCGTGTTAAAGGATTCAGTTCAAATCTTGTAGTGCATAATCATAGGATAAATGATGTTTAAACGTTTAAATAAATGAATTATAAGAAATTAGGATGTGATAAATGATTAAAATAATTGTAGTTTTAATGTGGTTTTAATAAATGTGGTTTTTAATTAAAACTACACATATTATTTTAAAAAAAATATATAATTATTTTCTTATAAACACAAAATAGAATTACAAAATAAAAAATACATAGCAAATAAATTATAAAACACTGAAAAAGAAGCAATTATACATTTTTGAATAAAATTAGTTTTGTAAGTTTACTTCTTACAGAACTGCCCTGCCTGAATTGTCAGCCTTTTTCTGTAAGTATGTAATCTAAAAATTAAAAAATAATTTACAAATTAAATTTGTTAACTCCCATTCATGAGAAATGCCACTGTCACATATCGGATGGGCATATATTCCAAACGGATTTTTGTCAAATAATTTTCTTTTTACATCATTAATTAAAATAGTGCGCAAGTTATTTTTTATCAATCCATCTTTTTTTATTACTAAATAATTAAACGAACTTTCACATGATTTAATTATTTTAAAAGTTGCATCTGAAACTATTTTAGTTTCCCTCTGCTTACATATTTTGTAAAAGAACAAAAGCCATCGTCACGACTATAATTTAGATGATCTTTGTTTGATTTACATTTTAACCATTACAAATTAACCATTTTAGGTTAAAAAAGCAACAATTTACTAGATAATTTACTTAAGAAATAGTTAAATTCACAAAAACACACCACTCTTTAATTAAAATTGATAAAATTTAAAAAACTACTGCTGTCATTGCTATCTTGACCACGTTATTATAGAATGTCAAGTCGAGTTTATACCTTTAAGGAGTGGGGGAACGCCAGTAAAATCGGACCGTTTTTTCTTTATAGGGATTATATGCAGTGGTGCCTCCAGTAGTTCTAATATATACCTCTATGATCCGAACCAATAAAATGACACGCTGGCGCAGCGAGCTGGCATTTTATATGTATGATGTTCTTTTTCCGTGTGTGCGGTTAAGGCAGTGGTCTCGACGCGAACGTCTCGCGGGTCTTGCGCCACATCCGAAATAGTTGACGTTTTGTAGATTGAAATGAGGTTAGTTTTTAATTATTGTTTCATTAATCTTGTTAATTGTGTGCTGTACATTTAAATTATTAATTAAAACCCTGAAAGAAGGTCATAAGGATCCCCCGTCATTGAAAGCAGGTTGAAAAGGAAGAATATACCTAAAGTTCCAGAATTATTATGCTGACTTGAGGAAAAATGTAACCAGTGGATATAAAAAGAAAATTGATTATGAATTTCAGTTTGAATCTTCTTGAGGTATGTCCTTAATATTATTTGTATAACTTGGTTATGATACATAATGTCTAGAGTTTCATAGTTGGAGAGTGCAAAACCAAGAATTTTGTCGTCATGTTCTTCACACTTCGTTTAAATTATTGGCCGATGCCGATGGTAGCAAGAAAGAATATTACAACTGCCATCGCTTCTATAAGTACATGCACCAAAAGAAAGGTTTCAAGACAGGAGCAAATATAATTGTGAAAGCTTGTCGTTCAAGGATTCGCTAAAAACAGTTTTGAAGTTTTGGATGATCATATTTTTTAAATCAAGACCCAAGAACTGAAATTATAGGTATGCACACATATTTATTTATATATAAGTATAATTTTATGGCTGGAAGGGTCATTGAACTTGGTTTTAACCAATCGAATTAGTTTGGTTGTAGTAAGACTCCAGCCTTAATGACTGGATGGATTTGGCTCAGGATCTTCTTTTTCAAATAGAGCTGATAATATTTTTAAACGAGCTACTCTATATTCATGAATAATAAATCTGACAATCTTAAAATAACTAACAGAAAATTTTTTTAACCCTCTAATATTATAATTATACAATTTGTTTATATCTTTTGCCTGTAATACGTTTTTAGTTTTGATGTAGTTTTTTTAATTCATATGACACAAAAATGGTCCCCAGATGAGTGAACCAAACCTGAATTTTCTATAAATCTCGATATAGAACAATCTTCCAATGATCCTATCATGGCCGAACTGTTAACTTTCAAAGTTGATTGTTTTATAACATTGCAAAGAAATCAGAAAAAAAATCTACATCAAAAACTACAAACTACGTTTTTCAAACAAAATATTTTAAACAATTGGGATTTTCACTCGGAAACTATAGGAGCGTACCATCAAGAAATTAATTCATGGATAATTAGTGTTCTAAAAATTTGTTAAAACTTGGAAACCTTACACGGTAGTTATGGACACTGAAAGTTTAATTTTATTTCTTAAGTGGCGTCTTTTGAACTACCCGGTTAGAAAGAAATAGTGGAAGTTTTGTCAAAGAAGCTTAACCATTTGGTAATAAAAAAAAAGTTGTTAATCATATTAGTACAACTTGACTCCCAGTTTAAAAGTTAACTTGAGCATTTAATTAAATTTTTCATTGTTATTGTGGTAACATACTTACTACATTGAATAAAAATTTAAATTCGTCAACTATAAGAAAGAACTGTATTAAATAACTCATATGTAGGTTTATATAACATCCATAAGTTAATTTTATAGCATTTTCGAAAACAAAATTTTTGTTTTTATTTATAAAATTAGGTTCAAAATTTCGGGGCCACAGAATGTAATTATGAAGTAGCTATTGCTTTTAAAAGAATAAGTTTGGTCTAAATTAACTATTTATGATGTATTTTAAGCCCGTCTTACATCAGGTTATTTCTGGCGCCATTTCTTGAGCCAAATAAATTGCCTAGTTTAAAACAGCAAATGTCTTGGAAAATGTCCTGGCTCGAAATGTCCTGACACGTGCTCTATTTTTGAACAATTTGCCTGTGAGCGGCCGCAGTACAGATTGAATGCGCAGGTAGATTCTGTGGCAGGTAGTAATTGTCAAATGCAGGGCTAGGAATGAGTTGCTTTTATCACTAAAAGTTACGTATTTTTAAATAATCGCAAATGTTTTTGTTTTTCACTGAAATTAAAAAATCAAATTTGAAAATTTAATAACCATTGAAAATGGTAAAAAAAATAATACTGTTATGTTTGCTGCAATCACATTTTCTGCAATTAAATCGCTTTCTTTATCCATTTCAATTTTTATGTGTAGCACAACTTTTCACAATTTGACGTTCGTTTAATTTTACTGGGCACGCTCGCAGGTAAATGGCGTTGAAAATTGCCTCAAAATAGAACGGGTTCTATATATTTGGCCTACAAAATGTTTCAGGTAATTTGCTAAAATTACCTACTGCGCAAGATCAGCGCTAGAAATGGCGGATGAAATGGCCTGATATAATACAGGCTTTATTTTTGGAGCAAGAAATGGCGTCATTTCTGGCCCAAGAAATGACGCCAGAAATATGGCTCAAGAAATGGCGCCAGAAATAACCTGATGTAAGACGGGCTTTAGTAAATTTAATCATTTCTAATACATTCCAAATAAAAATTATTACATTCAAATGAGGTGAGTATTTTTGGGGTAAAATGTGTTTTGTCTTAATTGATGAGGTATTTTAAAGCAACATTAAGTCAAAAATTAATTCGAAATTATTATCAATAATCAATTTAATTAGGAATTTATTACAATTTCCATAAATGCAATGTGAGGAATTTAGCGCCGAATATGTACGAACAGTCCACGGTGAGTCAACAGGTTGACATATTCTTTTGTCTTATTTTGTGCTCCGCAATTATTAGTAATTTACTTGGTTTAATTATAATTCATTCGCTGATAATCACTTCTTGTAAGTAAAATATCTTCATCAAACTTTCTACATCAATTATTATTAACCCTAAAACGGTACACTGGTACCTTTTGCCTTTTAGTCATAGAGTGGTGCCTTTTAGTCATAGAGTGAAGTACAATAATTGAAAATAAATTTTTATGGGTATCTCAGACCCCAGTGTGCCCCCAGTTTACGTATACACTAGACCCTTCATGTACGCGAGTTCGATGTACGCGAATTCAGAATAACGCGAATTAGATTTTGATACCTGAATTTTTTGTACGCGAAGCAAAATTCCCTTTAACGCGAATTAAGTTTTCGCGTATTATTAAAATAACTAGCTGGCACAGTTGACAGCTTGACAGCATTCATTATTGTTTTTTAAGTTGATTTTGAGTAGCCTGCCTTCCTTTAAGGAATCTCGATAATCCATTCATGCGCGTCCCTTCAGGGACGCGCATGAATGGATTATCGAGATTCCTTAAAGGAAGGCAGGCTACTCAAAATCAATTTTCCTTTCCTTTGCGAACTTTTGTACTATTTCAATACAAAAACATGCTCAGGAACCTACATAATAACTGTGCCAAATTTGGTTCCGATCGGTCAAACGGTTTAGGAGTCTATAGAGAACATACATACATACACACATACATCCATTTTTATATAGATTATGTGTTATCCAAATAGCATAAACAAATTTGGAGGTATAGGTGTATATAAATCTTACGTCGAAGCTAAAGATATTCATTGACAGTTGTTTACATAATAAATAGAGATGTATGTACTATATACAAAGTAATTTCTACTCCGTTCACAGGCGCTGAAACGTAGTACTTGAATGATACAAATACGGTGTCAACGATTTATAGTTTTTTTATGCATTATATTTAATTTTTTTATCAATTAGGTATATTTTAGTTTTTGTATGCATTTTATTTTACCTATTTCGTAAATAAACCTTAGTTTTAAACTTTTGTTTTTAGTCTTAAATAAATTTTGGAACCTAACCCCCTTTTTTCTATTGATTCTTTGGTTCCATTTACGCGAATTCCATGTACGCGAGGTTTTTGGCGAACGGAACCCTCGCGTACATGGAGGGTCTAGTGTATTTTTAAAAGTCAACATTAAATTTGTTTAATGTAATATTATCTTTTTTTTATTGCCAAATAATTACTGATTTATATCAAAGGGAGTTTTAGAAATACGCCTTCTTTAAAAAAAATGTAATTTTGATAAATTTTTAAATTTGACGATACTCAAATAATGTATTTTTTTCCTAATAAATCAGTCACAAATCCTAAACAATTCCTCGTAAATATTATGTAGAATAAAATAAATAAACTCCAAGTTAGTTGTTCTTAATGTTTTTAGCTTTAGTTATGGTCAATAGGTCAATAATTATTGGTGATTTATAACAATAAAATTTTTGAAACATGATTTCTTTGAAGAAGTTAAATTTGAAGCGATGTTGGAGTTAATAACAATAAACTTCAAGTTAGTTGTTACGAAGGGGTACAAAATTTTTGCCATAATAGGCATTATTAGGCAGAACCTGATAAAATAAAGACGAATACAAAACAAGTTGGAACTTGCTTTAGCAGCGGTTCCTAGGCTTCTATACAACTACTTTTCTGGTGTGAAAAGTTGTTGTTATTTTTGGTCGCCAAATAACTTGTCGTTGATCAACGTCGAAACTTTACTTCTCTGTAATGTATGGTCCTTTTTTTGAGGTGGACCAATCCTCTCCTTTCTCTTTTATTTACAACTTAACTTCACTAACCACATCAATAAAAAATTATTTTTTCACATCAAAGTAAAATAAAACAAGTTGGTAAAAAAATTGACCAACGAGAAGTGAATCCATTAGTATCAAAATTTCCTTATTCTTAATTGTTCCGTGAATAAATAAAGATTACTTATTAAGATGTTAGCGGTTCAATCCCCACCAATTAAAAATGTACGAATAATTTACCCATGACTCCTGAAAGTAGCGCATTGGCTACCCAGTTCTTAGACCTCTATACACACAGAGTATTTCCAACACAATTTGAAACGCTCTGTATGATTTTGAATTATGCGGACGGACAGACGGACGCGGAGCCAGATCATAAGGCTTCTTGCTATACTTTGTATAGAAGCCTAAAACAACATTACGTACATCGCTTCGCCAAAAAATTGGCGAAATTTTGGAAATTGAAATTCCTCAGGCCGAAAATGTTTATGTAAATTTACCCTGGTTAAATGTGGTTTCTGCCAAACAAAAAAGGACAGAAAACCCAGTCTTCTTTATTCAATATGCCACAAACTGGTTTGTTTCCAACACCAAGCGAAGCTGTGTTACGTATGTGAACGGCAATTTTGAAACGCTTGGCTAAGGGTAGTCAGCACATTTTTTAGCACACAAAAATTTTTTTTTGTTAAATGTATTCCTTCTCCATAACCATGTCAATAGACAATGGGGTTGTCCCGTGTTGTCAAAAATATAATTTTTACCTATAAAAATCGATGGCCCATAGCAAAATACTATATATAATTACAAATATATAATTTTAAAACGCTATACTAATTAAATAAAGTGCCTTTTTTAAATGTATACGTTTGAAAAGTCGCCATTCTGTGACGTACCAAAAGGTGTCCAATCACAATTCGGAATTAAAATTGCATTTACCACGATGCCACGTTTATATGTATGCGAAAATGACATCCTTGAGTCTACCCATGTGATGTGTTTAAAAATTGTTAAAAATCCGTAAATTCAAATACTTATTATAACTTGGCAACCATGCATACATAATACGCCATCTACGTTCACTTTGAAAATTACATTATTATTTAAACTTTTAAGGTTATAGTATACCAAGTGACATTTAAAAATAATTAACCTTCAATAGTGGGAGTGTATTGGGTTCTTATTGGCTTACCTTTTGATACGTCATTATTTACCGCGTTTTAATTATTTAAAAATATTTCAATTTTTGAACTTCAATACGATCGTTAAAATTGCTAAAAAAAAATTTTTTTTTTCGCAAGAGGGGTTTAAAATCACTTAAATTTTCGATTTCAATGAAAAAAAAAAATTTGAGGGATTAGCCCATTAATTTAATAAACTTAATTACTTCCCTATAAGGAAGTATAATAAACAGTAATCACTTCCCAAACGTTATAATAAAGAATGTATCTTGGGTTGTGGGGAAAGAAATAAAACTAGGTTTGTTTTGGCAAAACAAACCTAGTTTATATGTATGTATATTGCTGTGTGCTTACGTAAGGCCTTTAAGAGACCCACACTTTATGATACAAAATTGTTATGAATACCCCCGCTAATAGGGTTAAAGGTTCTTGTCGTTAAGGTTTTATATGGGTGTACGTAATTGTACCCCGTCAATGGAAAAGTATGTGATATTTTGTAAACACAATTTAATGAAATAAGGTGCCTCAGCTTAGCTCTTTCGTAGTGCATGTATCTTACCTTGTACAGGGTGGATTCGTTCCGTTACCAATGCTGTAAATGAAATTATGGTGCGGAACAGGTCTAAATAAATATCCTTCGTTACAAAGTTATTAATGTTTTTATTAAGCACACAAATGAAAATAAATATTTGGTTATATCAAAAAGTTCTATTATTAAATCTATTATATAAAAATTCTGAACGTAAAATGATGCAAAACACGTGTCGTACGAAGTCCGGAGATTTCACTTAAGTTTATAAAGATTTTATTGCAATGTGCACGATACCTTATTAAATCCAGGAATATTTCTTTTATTTGAAATGGAGATGGTACAATTGCGCGTCAAAGACACTCAAAGGGTTCATTTACCATCGGAAACTTCCAGATATAGTTTGTTGACCTTGTTTTGTTGTGAATTCTATTTCTTCAAAAATATTTCCAATCTTTTACAATTTTCACCTTATTATTGGTTTTACGTAGGTAAGTAACTATTTTGTTGAATTATGCACTTGTATTTTGTAATTTCACTATTTATTTTTACTATAATTATCAATTTTATTAGCACGATTCTAAAATTCGCCACCTTGCACGTGTGAATATCAACACCAACCCTTTTATCGATTGTTTTATTTATTTTCTTCTCGAAGTTCAACGCAATCTTGATTTTTCATAGACGTATTTTTTTGGTTGATCGAAAAATCAATATTATTTGAAGTTTCACAGTACAGGTATGGACTAAGCCCATTGTGGTTCGTTGAAATTTTATAAGTAAAATTTTTATATTTTCAGATTGGATCGACTTCTTGATATTGCTTCGTGGTTGGACAAATAAAGATGATGGACATGAAATTTCCATACGCAGTTCATTAAGTTGTGACATGCCGAACTCACGTAATAATTTTAACAAACTTATTTTAAATTTAACGCTAACATGGATTTTTACATTTATCAATTAATTAACAAATTTCTAACTTTTAAAATACCTTTCTTATTGCTAACAATTTTTCATTTACTATAAATTAACATTTTAACAAAAACAATTATTAAATGATACATTTCAAATTTATTTTATTCAAACCTGTTTTATGTCCCGTTTTCAACGAATCATTTGACTTTAAGTTAATTTCTTGGTATCGGATGAAGTTTTTCTGATTACTTTGATAAGTTACATGCTTTTATTCATTAACAAAATTTTACTGAAACTTAAATGACGTACTTCCATTGACGTGGTATCTCGATACCGCAATATGTATATGTTTTGGCAAAACAAACCTAGTTTTATTTCTTTCCCCACAACCCAAGATACATTCTTTACTATAAGGAAGTATTGTAATCATGAAAAAATTCGATGTCGATATTTTAACGGAAATATCCGTTTTGAGCATTTCTGAATCCGTTTTGACTACTTTCGCAATGATGTCTGTATGTATGTCTGTGTGGATGGATGTATGTAACGCAAAATGTCTGTAAGTTCTGTATCTCTGGAACGAATTGCTATATAGTAACAAAATTTCATATTTAACACTTTAATCGGTATACAAAGGCACCATTTGATTTTGGAGGAAATCCTTAAACCGGAAGTAGCACTTTACTTGAAGGACGAAATGGTTTTTCTTCAATATCTCAGGAACAAATTGTTATATAGTAACCAAATTTCATATTTAACACTTTAATCAGTATACTAAAGCACCATGTGATTTTGGAGGAAATCCCTAAACCGGAAGTAGCACTTTACTTGAAAGACGAAATAGTTTTTCTTCAATATCTCAGGAACAAATTGTTATATAGTAACCAAATTTCATATTTAACACTTTAATCAATATACGAAAGAACCATTTCATTTTGGAGGAAATCCCTAAACCGGAAATGGCACTTTACTTGAAGGACGAAATAGTTTTTCTTCAATATCTCAGGAACGAGTTGTTATATAGTAACCAAATTTCATATTTAACACTTTAATCGGTATACGAAAGCACCATTTGATTTTGGAGCAAATCCCTAAACCGGAAGTAGCACTTTACTTGAAGGACGAAATGGTTTTTCTTAAATATATTATGATAAATATTTTATTGATGAATTTTTATTTTTTAATCAAAATTAAAGCAAATAAAATTTAATTATTTAATTAAATAATAAAATAAAATTTAAATAATATTTCTGCGAATCTTTAGATGAACGATGAAGGAATGATTCCTTATAGGGAAGTCATGTGCTGGCCACATCAGATTTTTTTTTCATATTAAAATGTTGAGAATTATTTCAGAAAATTTATCCCATTATTACTTCCCTATAAGGAAGTATTGTAATCATGAAAAAATTCGATGTCGATATTTTAACGGAAATATCCGTTTTGAGCATTTCTGAATCCGTTTTGACTACTTTCGCAATGATGTCTGTATGTCTGTGTGGATGGATGTATGTAACGCAAAATGTCTGTAAGTTCTGTATCTCTGGAACGAATTGTTATATAGTAACAAAATTTCATATTTAACACTTTAATCGGTATACAAAGGCACCATTTGATTTTGGAGGAAATCCTTAAACCGGAAGTAGCACTTCACTTGAAGGACGAAATGGTTTTTCTTAAATATCTCAGGAACGAATTGTTATCTAGTAACGAAATTTCATATTTAACACTTTAATCAGTATACTAAAGCACCATGTGATTTTTGCGAAAATCCCTAAACCGGAAGTAGCACTTTACTTGAAGGACGAAATGGTTTTTCTTCAATATCTCAGGAACAAATTGTTATATAGTAACCAAATTTCATATTTAACACTTTAATCAATATACGAAAGAACCATTTGATTTTGGAGGAAATCCCTAAACCGGAAATGGCACTTTACTTGAAGGACGAAATAGTTTTTCTTCAATATCTCAGGAACGAGTTGTTATATAGTAACCAAATTTCATATTTAACACTTTAATCGGTATACGAAAGCACCATTTGATTTTGGAGCAAATCCCTAAACCGGAAGTAGCACTTTACTTGAAGGACGAAATGGTTTTTCTTAAATATATTATGATAAATATTTTATTGATGAATTTTTATTTTTTAATCAAAATTAAAGCAAATAAAATTTTCTATAAATATATTGGAATATATTTTTCTGTATTACAACAAATTTAATAATTTAATTAAATAATAAAATAAAATTCAAATAATATTTCTGCGAATCTTTAGATGAACGATGAAGGAATGATTCCTTATAGGGAAGTCATGTGCTGGCCACATCAGATTTTTTAAGTTTCTAATAATAATTTGACAAAAATGACCAAAAATTACTATTTAATATGTCCTACCAATAGTAGTTTTATTGTTGAAGAGTATTAAAAAATTCTTTTTGTTTAAATTGGTTGTTTACTAATAATATCATAAAAAGAATGGTGGGGTCTCTAAGACCCCAGTGTGCCCGGACACATTACAAAAATTAAGTGTGCTGTTTGAGGGTTAATATAATTTATTAATTGTTTCTGTTGGTGCGAATTTATTTCAATTTTCGTCCACCGTTGTTTGACGCGTACTTAAAATAAAACGCACTATTTAATTTGTAAATTTTTGATTTTGTGATGGTAAAAATTAACAAACGATACTGTATGAAATTGAATAATAATTTTCTTCCTTGTTGCAGTGACATTAAAACCTATTGTACGAGTTGTTCAAGGAAAAAACCAGGGAACCATTTTGGAAATGTTTTCAGAAATCACCTATACTACTACTACACAAGGTAACTGATGTTTGTTAATTATATATGTCACGTTGAACAGGCAAATTCAGAACAATCATAAATTGATTACAATCGGTTGCTCTCGTTGAATGCCTCTGATATGAAAATAAATTTCTATTACACACTATAGATTCTCATAATTTCTTTTTTTCAGACTTTAGTAGATCTTCCATATGAAAACAGTTACTTTCCAGAGAGATTGGACTTGGAAGTTTAAAAAACAATAATTCGTATCAATAACTTTACCTCTTTAATGCAAAATTTGATGAGAACTAGATTATGAATTGGTTTTAAATTTTGATGGCGGAACAATACCTGGATAAGAATTAATAAGGTATGTTACATTAATTGTTATTCGTTAATTTGCATGTATTTATAATTTCAAATTTGGTTTTTGAAGTTACATTTTGTTAATAAAGGTAAAAATGTGTAAATTAGAGGAAAGTTGAATTTTGGGTTTGGTTACAATAAATTAATTTCAATATGGGTTTTTCTTGATAATACCGCAATAAATTTTTGAAACAATACTTGTTTGCCAGATTGTTAAGTAAAGTATCGCAACCGTAAAGTCTATAGTCTATATCAAAGTGCTGTAAATTTGATGTGGCAATTTTGTGTAAAACGTTGAACAGCAAACTAGCAAAACAATATAACCCCTGGAGATCACATATTTTATTTTAACATTGAATCCAATCCATAGTTGAAGTCATATTTAATATGCGTACCCTCTCGATCAACCACAACAAGAGTGCTCATATAGCGGATTTTCCTCTAATTTTTTTTATTCGAGTTAAAAACTTGATTTTGTCTGAATTGTTTGAGTTTTCCAGTTTTGCATTAAACCTTATTTAAAAGTAGTATTCCAGTAGTTATTACAAAAATGGGTTTTTAATAAACGCGATTTCTACTTCAAATTATTTTCATTGGTATAATCTTGCTTTTATGACCTCCACAGAAGTTATTTGGGTTCAATAATTTATTTTCCATGCTTGTTTCACTTGTGGGTGCATGTATAATCCAAGCTTTTTTATATTTTATGAATAATTGCTCTTCCTTGTAATTAATTTTTAAGAAACAGCTAAAAACTTATGCACCCTGATCAATTTGTAAACCACTGGAAAATTTAGATTT
Organism: Podabrus alpinus; assembly: GCA_932274525.1. NCBI lineage: Eukaryota > Metazoa > Arthropoda > Insecta > Coleoptera > Cantharidae > Podabrus > Podabrus alpinus. Next base: position 8,086,848 of record OW026451.1, read on the forward strand.
TTAAACATTTCAATAAAAAAAAAATTGCATTATGTAATTTCTCTCAAATTGTATTATCATCAATCAAAAAAGAAAACCTCGGAGTTTAGAATTTTTATACAATTTTTAGTATATTTACGAAGTTTCAATATTCTGTTAGAATGGCCCTAAATTTAGTCTTCTTCATGTGCAATATCCTGACGTTCGCGACCTCTCTCCTATGTACTATGTGTTGTGCGTTTGAAGTATTATCACACACATAGGGAACCTACTGCTTAACGCTGGCTCCGAACCGCGAGAAGTGTATACACTTCTTCTCCAGAGAGGCTGTTCCAGGCAAATTACACCTCGGTCGTTGCCATTGCCTTCTTTTAATTTAGTTTTCATCTCTGTATGCAGACCACCCTGTAGCACCTACAATTGGACGTAGTTATGCAGAAATGATCCAATCCACATAAGTAAAGTTTCGAGTAATTTAGCTTCGAACATTTGAGTTTGCATAAGCGTGTGGGTAAATAATATCGGAAATATTATTGTTATATCGATATTATCGGCAATAATATTAAGATTGTTTTACCATAATATAAATTTTGACGTGGTGTATGCAATAGCGTGCTTAACTCATTTTTTTACTTTTTGTGGGATGGATCATTCCTGCATAACTACGTCCAATTTTTCTACAATTTTTTCTGTATTCGCGGATTTAATGTTCGTGTAATTGCCAAGTTTCAAATTTTTTGACAAAGTTTAGTTTTCGTCCCTCTATAAAAACCACCCTGTAGCACCTACAATTTTTCTACTATTTTTCGTGTATTTGCGGATTTAATGTTAGTGTAATTACTGAGTTTCAAATTTTTTGAGCAAAGTTTAGTTTTCATCCCTCTATAAAGACCACCCTGTAGCACCTACAATTTTTCTACTATTTTTGTGTATTCACGGTTTTAATGTTATTGTAATTACCAAGTTTCAAATTTTTTGGACAAAGTTTAGTTTTCATCCCTCTATAAAGACCACCCTGTAGCACCTACAATTTTTCTATTATTTTTACTGTATTCGCGGATTTAATGTTAGTGTAATTGCTAAGTTTCAAATTTTTTGGACATAGTTTAGTTTTCATCCCTCTATAAATACCACCCTGTGGAACCTATAATTTATTTACTATTTTTCCTGTACTTGCGGATTTAATGTTAGTGTAATTGCCGAGTTTCAAATTTTTTGGACAAAGTTTAGTTTTCATCCCTCTATAGAGACCACCCTATAGCACCTATAATTTTTCTACTATTTTTTGTGTATTCGCGGATTTAATGTTAGTGTAACTGCCAGGTTTCAAATTTTTTTGACAAAGTTTAGTTTTCATCCCTCTATAAAAACCACCCTGTAGCACCCACAATTTTTCTACTATTTTTCGTGTATTTGCGGATTTAATGTTAGTGTAATTACCGAGTTTCAAATTTTTTGAGCAAAGTTTACTTTTCATCCCTCTATAAAAACCACCCTGTAGCACCCACAATTTTTCTACTATTTTTCGTGTATTTGCGGATTTAATGTTGGTGTAATTACCGAGTTTCAATTTTTTTGGACAAAGTTTAGTTTTCATCCCTCTATAAAGACCACCCTGTAGCACCCACAATTTTTCTACTATTTTTCGTGTATTTGCGGATTTAATGTTGGTGTAATTACCGAGTTTCAATTTTTTTGGACAAAGTTTAGTTTTCATCCCTCTATAAAAACCACCCTGTAGCACCCACAATTTTTCTACTATTTTTCGTGTATTTGCGGATTTAATGTTAGTGTAATTACCGAGTTTCAAATTTTTTGAGCAAAGTTTACTTTTCATCCCTCTATAAAAACCACCCTGTAGCACCCACAATTTTTCTACTATTTTTCGTGTATTTGCGGATTTAATGTTGGTGTAATTACCGAGTTTCAATTTTTTTGGACAAAGTTTAGTTTTCATCCCTCTATAAAGACCACCCTGTAGCACCTACAATTTTTCTACTATTTTTCGTGTATTTGCGGATTTAATGTTGGTGTAATTACCGAGTTTCAATTTTTTTGGACAAAGTTTAGTTTTCATCCCTCTATAAAGACCACCCTGTAGCACCTACAATTTTTCTACTATTTTTCGTGTATTTGCGGATTTAATGTTGGTGTAATTACCGAGTTTCAATTTTTTTTGACAAAGTTTAGTTTTCATCCCCCTATAAAGACCACCCTGTAGCACCTACAATTTTTCTACTATTTTTCGTGTATTTGCGGATTTAATGTTAGTGTAACTACCGAGTTTCAAATTTTTTGAGCAAAGTTTAGTTTTCATCCCTCTATAAAAACCACCCTGTAGCACCCACAATTTTTCTACTATTTTTCGTGTATTTGCGGATTTAATGTTGGTGTAATTACCGAGTTTCAATTTTTTTGGACAAAGTTTAGTTTTCATCCCTCTATAAAGACCACCCTGTAGCACCTACAATTTTTCTACTATTTTTCGTGTATTTGCGGATTTAATGTTAGTGTAATTACCGAATTTCAAATTTTTTGAGCAAAGTTTAGTTTTCATCCCTCAATAAAAACCACCCTGTAGCACCCACAATTTTTCTACTATTTTTCGTGTATTTGCGGATTTAATGTTGGTGTAATTACCGAGTTTCAATTTTTTTGGACAAAGTTTAGTTTTCATCCCTCTATAAAGACCACCCTGTAGCTGTTGGAATTATCATTTAAATGTGTTAGTAACTATAATTTGTAGATGGCACTTACTGATTAATAAAGATATAGTGTAGTCGTAGCTTTAGAAATGTGTGTAGAACTGTAGTTGTTACCAAGTTGTTACTTTGACATGTAGTTCGAATGTAGTCAATAAAAGTAAGGTTATGAAGTCATAATAAAACGTGGTTTAATTATTGAATTGTTTTCACGTTAATAAATCAAGATTATTTTAATTCCAAGAGGTTATGGGCACAGCTTGAAGAAAACAATATAAAGGTACAATATTAAATTCGTTATAAAAATGGCAGAAGGTAAATACACATCCGTAGTAAAATTAAACAATGAGAATTATTCCGTATGGAAGTTTAAAATGGAAATGATTCTAATAAAGGAACGTTTGTGGAAAACAATAGTAAACCCGGCTCCAACAGATGCGGCGGCATTGGAAAATTGGAATGCGGATAATCAGATGGCGAGGGCTTCAATCGGTTTGGCTATCGAAGACTCGCAGTTGCATCACATTAGGAAATGCAAAACCGCAAAAGAAGCATGGGAAGTATTACAGAAGTATCACGAGAAGGACACTTTTGCAAATCGGGTAAGCCTTATGGGAAAGATTTGTTCGATGAAGCTCGATGAAGGTGGTAATGTCGAGATTCACATAAATCGCATGGTAGATTTATTGCAAAAGTTGACCGACATGGGGGAGGAACAGTTATCCGATAAATGGAGCGCAGCAATGCTCATGCGGAGCTTACCCTCCAGCTACGATACAATGGTAATGGCTCTGGAGGCACGTCCGGATCAAGATATAACATTCAGTTTGGTTCAATCTAAGTTAATTGACGCTTATAAAAGAAGAAATGAAACTATTATGGAAAATGTTAATGAATCGGTGTTACAAGTGACGAACAGAAATACAGTGCACAGTGGTGAAAGGACATGTTTTTTCTGCAAAAAGGCAGGACATTTAAAAACTAATTGCAGAAAATATTCAGAATGGAAAAAGAAGAAATCAAACTCTGTAAATACGGTTAAAGATAATTCCGAATACCTTTTCTTGATGTCACCAACAAGTTCCGGATGGATAATCGATTCAGGTGCTACCTGTCATATCACAAGTAGCAAAGCGAAGTTTGTCAAGTTTAATGGGTGTTATAAGGAAAGCGTACACATGGCAAACGGTACAACCGCGAAAGCTTGCGGAAGAGGAAATTGTGTTGTGCAGGTTGTTAACAGCAATGAAGAGCAGTCTACAATAAACCTTAAAGAAGTTTTATACGTGCCAACAGTTCAAGGAAGTGTGTTGTCAGTTAAAAAATTACTAAAAGACGGTTTCGTGATTAATTTTTGCCAAAAGGGTGGCATGGATTATTGTCAAATAAGTAAAGACAACAAACAGATTGCAATCGGTGAAAGTGAGAATGGAAATTCGAATTTGTTTATCTTACGAGAAACAAGCAAGATTTACACTGCGATCACCGCAAAGCATCATAAATGCATACACTATTGGCATCGTGTTTTTGGTCATCGTGATCCGGAGGCAATAAGGACTATGCATTCGGATGGTTTGATTAGTATCAATAATTGTGGAATACAGATTCAATGCGAAGTATGTTTGGAAGCAAAGTTGACACGATTACCATTTCCAAAAAGGTCTTTAACAAAGACTCGTGCTCCACTTGATTTGGTCCATTCAGATGTTTGCGGGCCAATGCAAACGGTTTCTAAAGGTGGAAAACGGTACATCGTAACGTTTATCGATGACTACACAAGATATACAATTATTTATTTGTTGGCACACAAATCGGAAGTTGAAAGTAAATTCAAGGATTATGTTGCTATGGTAAAAACAAAATTCTCAAGGAAACCTAAAGTACTACGATCGGATCGAGGAGGAGAATACATGAGCAGCAACATGAAGGAATTTATGAGGAATGAAGGTATTCAAGTCCAATATACTACAGCATATACACCGCAGCAAAATGGTGTGGCTGAAAGAAAAAATCGATCGCTGGTAGAAATGGCTCGATGTATGCTACTCGATGCAAAACTCGGTAATGAATTTTGGGCAGAATCAGTGTCAACGGCTAACTATATACAGAATCGATTGCCAACAAAAGGTGCAACGGTGCCTACTCCGTATGAAGGGTGGAATGAATCAAAACCAAATGTGAGTAATTTAAAATTATTTGGTAATAAATGCTTTGTACATGTTCCAGCCGAAAAGAGAAGGAAATTGGACCCAACAGGAGTTTGCATGCTATTCATCGGATACGATGAATTTTCAAAAGGTTACAGATGTTTGGATCCAATATCAGGAGCAATTGTAATTAGCAGAGACGTTCGATTGGTAGATGAAGGAAATTGTGAAAAATTCAAAGTGGAATATGAAAGCGACTCACCCAGCGTGGAAAATAGAATGGACTCTGCGGATAAAGATTTAGACCAAGAAACCGAACTACAAGTTAGTGAGGTTGAAGAAATTCAAAATACAAGGCAATCCCAAAGAGTTAATAAAGGAATACCGCCAATTAGGTTAATTGAAGAAGTAAAGGTGGTTAAAGAAAATAAAGAAGCAGTTGAGCCAAAAACGTTCCATGAAGCAATATCAAGTAAAGAAAAAGAGGATTGGATTAAAGCTATGGAGGAAGAGATGAGTTCCTTAAAGAAAAACGAAACATGGACACTTTGTGAACTACCAAAAGGAAAAACCGCTATAGGCTGCAAATGGGTTTACAAGATTAAATCGGGTATTGATAGTAAGGCTCGACGATTCAAAGCTCGTTTGGTGGCACAAGGATATTCTCAGAAATATGGGGAAGATTATGATCAAGTATTTGCACCAGTATCCAGGCAAACTACATTTAGGATCCTATTATCAATTGCATCAAAAGAGGGATTGATTGTGCAACATTGGGATGCAAAAACAGCTTTTCTCAATGGAAAATTAAAGGAAACAATACATATGAAGCAACCACCAGGATTTTTAGAAGAAAATTATATTAAACAGATTGGAAAGGAGTTTGGATTAAGCGATGCAAAACCATCCAACGTTCCAATCGATCCAGGATATCGTCAAGATAATAATTCGGAAGTCATGGTATGTAATAAAAATTATCAGAAACTTATTGGATGCCTATTATATGTGTCGGTTAATACAAGACCAGATATATCGGCTGCAGTTTCCATATTGGCACAACAGGTTTCTGCACCGAAACAAGAAGATTGGAACGAATTAAAACGAGTCGTTAAATACTTAAAGGGAACGGCTAATTTGAAATTGAAATTAAATTGTGAAAACGATAAATTGTTATTGTATGGATATGCCGATGCAAGTTGGGCAAATGACAAGATAGACAGAAAATCAAACAGTGGATACATATTCAAGGTAAACGGTGGAATTGTTAGTTGGTGTTGTCGAAAGCAAACATGTGTAGCATTATCATCTACCGAAGCTGAATTTATAGCATTATCGGATGCTTGTAAGGAAGTAATATGGATTCGTAGATTGCTCGAAGATATGAACCAGAATATAAATGGACCAACGACCGTTTATGAAGATAATCAAAGTTGTCTCAAGATAATCTTAGAAGAAAAACTGTCAAATCGTACAAAGCATATCGATACAAGACTGCATTTCGTAAAAGACTATGTTCAGAACAAAATAGTTGTGTGTGTATACTGCCCAACAAATGACATGCTGGCCGATTTGCTTACAAAACCATTGGCAGCATACAGGTATCAATCGTTGCGGGACCGTATTGGACTTATTTAAATGAGGAGGAGTGTTGGAATTATCATTTAAATGTGTTAGTAACTATAATTTGTAGATGGCACTTACTGATTAATAAAGATATAGTGTAGTCGTAGCTTTAGAAATGTGTGTAGAACTGTAGTTGTTACCAAGTTGTTACTTTGACATGTAGTTCGAATGTAGTCAATAAAAGTAAGGTTATGAAGTCATAATAAAACGTGGTTTAATTATTGAATTGTTTTCACGTTAATAAATCAAGATTATTTTAATTCCAAGAGTAGCACCTACAATTTTTCTACTATTTTTCGTGTATTTGCGGATTTAATGTTAGTGTAATTACCGAATTTCAAATTTTTTGAGCAAAGTTTAGTTTTCATCCCTCAATAAAAACCACCCTGTAGCACCCACAATTTTTCTACTATTTTTCGTGTATTTGCGGATTTAATGTTGGTGTAATTACCGAGTTTCAATTTTTTTGGACAAAGTTTAGTTTTCATCCCTCTATAAAGACCACCCTGTAGCACCTACAATTTTTCTACTATTTTTCGTGTATTTGCGGATTTAATGTTAGTGTAATTTGAGAAGTGAATTACCTCTCTCCCGCGGATGCAGGATCGAGAAACTTCCTCCCACGCGAAGTGGAAAACCACCTCACTTTTTTAACGTGGGGAGCCCTGGATGGAATTGACTAGCTCCTCTGATGGTAACGTCGGTCTGCGAGGGACGTGGGTCCTGATCTCTAATCTCACTGAAAAGGCTATAAGTACCCCCTCTTCCAGGGAAATAAAATTCGGTGTAATAATAATTGATTTAATAACACACCACAATCAATACACAAAAAAAATACAAATGGCAACAACCTTTCGGTGGCGAATATAAAATGAATTGCTGGCTTCTGACGGAAGCCAGCCAAAATACAATGCGTGAATCAATCCTCCTGTGAAGAAGGCTCGGCGAACAAAAAGAACTGAGGTGACAAAGCAAGACACCTCGTTGTGACGTTAATTAAACAACTCGTAATTGAAATATGGCAATCACTACCCAAAACAGATTAGGAAAGTAAAATTGTCTTACCAAGTACTCAGCAAGCTCACAAACTGATGGTGACAGGTACCCCCAACCTGCTTGGATGGATTGCACACGAGAATTGATGTTGATGCACTGCTCGCCAGGTCTCGGTTCTCCAGGAAGGATTGCACGACTCGAGTGATGAATCCTCAGCGACCCCACGACTCGGTGATAGGACAATGGCTGGACTTTTCCACCCCAAAGAGTTATTCCAAAATACTCTGGTATCTTCCACCCCAAAGAGTTATTCCAAAATACTCTGGCGTAATGCTGAGCTCCAAAATGAAATCCAAAATCACTAGCACGGTTGACGCAGGCTTGCTCGATTAATCGGCAGGAAGTGTCACAAAAAATAAACGCAGTACGACGACAACAATGGCAACGGACACGACGATGTGACTTTTGCACGACTGGCAAAAGCAGGAGGATGTTATCTCAAAATAATTCGGAACGCTTTGTTGACAAAACTTGTCACCATCAAATCCCACTAGAGGGCGTTCAAGCATGCGCAAAGTGCAGTCGAGCGATAAAATAATCAGCACAAAAAGATGGTGATTGACATCCAGATGTCGAAGTGAAATATGCTACGGTGGCTTCCGTATCAAAAAAATATATATCAATCTCACCCACGTGTACTCGGTTTAGATATTCAATAACTCGATGTAAGAATTTCCACTTGAAATCGCAATAAAAATAATTAGACTGCAGCAATGCACACACTTTAGAACTTCACACTCAGCCGTCGGATCAAAAGTGAACTTACATTGAACATCGCGGACTCATCATGCGTATTCACGGAAGAACCAAGAATGGGGATGGAAGTGTGTATAAACCCGTCTCAATAATTTTGAATAAAATTGGCAGTGGTCAACAAATTATTGTCTTAGGTTGATCGATAACGGATATAAGATCCAAAAATCCGTTATACACCCCCCCCCTAAGCGTCTTTGCCGGTATAGATAGGGCTAAAGGCTCAAAAAAATCGCCTGTGGCTCAAAAAAATCAACCGATCTCTAAGTGTCTTCCGTGAACGCAACGCGCTCGCTGAATGCCAAAGAAGAATGTCGTTTCGCTCAATGTAAAAATTCCAATCACAAGAAAATTAAAATCTGTAGTAATAGGTAGTCTTTGATTTCATCATGGCAGGGACAGTGGAATAAAAAATTCCAAAAAAATATCATATTAGCTCAAAAGTGATGACACATCACCTTGAAAGCCGCATAAGCGTGAACTAGGGGTTAAGCGTAAATCGCTATTGAAAACCACAAAAAATTGTATGTAATTTTCCGATGGCATAAACGCATCCATTCGGAATTATCATTGAATGATAAGCGCACGGCTCGCATCGGACCCGCACCAAAACAAAAAAAAAGGCTGAACAGCAAGATTCAAACAACACTTGACTGTCAACTAAGAGAAGGGAACACATAGGACCCCTCCTATGAAGTCGAAGGAACGCTCTCGCTCCCCGCAGACTTACTATGTATTCTGATGCAAGGCACTCAACGACCTTAACATACAGAAAAGAAGCTAATAAATCTAATACTCGGTTAATGAAAACCAACAAAAACACTGCCATGAGAAAACAAAGATGATCCTCAGAAAAGATGGTATAGCTAGCATCTGGATGTTGTGATTACTAGCTATGTTGTAAAAACCAAGGAGAAAAAAACAAAATATACCCTGAACCCAACCCTGGAAAATTTAGAAGGTTCCCAATGTGAAAGAGGAAGGAATGTTTGGTAGGATTGAGGTAAGTGGAGTTGGAAATAAGGAATTGTGGGAAGGATAAACAACCCTAATGGCCGATGCGTCCCCACCCCGATGATATGAGCGATAGCTCGTCCTCGCGTATGGGTGAAAACAACGCGTCGTGGACCGCCAGCTAACAAACGCACACCACCGAAGCGAGAAGACAGCGGGCACCAGGCCATCTTTGAGGATGGGAGGAAAGGTTAACCCCGGGGAATGACAATATGTCATTGAGAGACGTGAAAAACTCACCCGGTTCTCTCTCAAAACCGGGATCACAGTTGGGGAATGGCTGAAGGCACTATGGTCTCGACGAAAATACGACCGACGACCCCCCCTACCCGTAACAGGAGGAAGACTTGCCGACTACCAACCAGCAAGGATTGACAAACCCCACTGCCAACAGTGCAACGGCACGCCTAACCTAAGCAGGGCGTGCAGGTATAGCCAACTCCCACCGATGAAGCAACCGAACAAGCTCCCTTTGTTCCTGCACAAGGCAAGGAGTCCGACGGCCCCCATAAACGCCAAGACCGAAAACTAATTTGGGTCGGGACTTGTTGACCCCACGGAAATGGTGAGTCAGTAAACTGACTTACGGAATACACGGAACACAAACAAAGCCATGATCAAGTGGTAAAGCGATCATAAGTTAAAATGTCGCCCCGAGGCCGCACGAAGACGATTCAAAACGCAAGTTGGAAAAAAAATTGAATCGACGACAGGAAACACGCTGTAGTTATGATCTGAGATGTTTATAGACCAATAAGTGACATACATTACACCAACCTCCCCCCTAAGCAATGTGAATCTACCCCCTATTCAACTCTTGTACGCTCCCAACGTCATCGCCCTCAGGATGCTGCTTGAGATCTTTCGCATGAAATATACCCACGTCTTTACCGCGCTCATTCACCAAACGATAGGTTAGAGGACCCGTGACCTCGCGTACCTTGCATTTAATATATTTAGGTGCCAACTTACTGCACCGTTTTTCGCCAGCGTTGGATAAAACAAAATTACGACGCCAGACTACGTCGCCGACCTTAAAACTAACAGGCCGTTTTCGAAAGTTGTAGTGTTCGGCGTTCTTTTTGTACGCATCGTTTAAATGCTTGGTCACGTTCTCGTAAACCTCGTTCAGTTTACGCATATCCAATGCAACGCCCTCGCGACCATCGAAAGCCAAGTCACCCTCCCCTAAATCCCTTATGCGTCCGTAATAATCTCCACTAATTGGAACGGTCCGCCCCAGATTCAGAAACGAAGGAGTGAACCCAGTAACTTCGTGCGTCGCGGCTCTAATAGCGTGAGCTATTTTGTATATTTCGACATCCCAGGTACGATGATCGCTTTTTACATAAGACCTCATGGCCGTCCCGATAACTCTGTTGTAACGCTCGACGAAGTTGACCTGCGGATGGTAGTTAGCGTTTCTCCAGACATGAGAAACCTTGTATTTAGTCATGAGTTCCCGAAACTCCGCGCTTATAAATTGAGCACCATTATCCATCATGCAAATCTGGGGAACGCCGAATAAAAGAAACACGTCGTTCTCCAAGAATTCACATACCGACTTGGATGTCGCCCGTCTCAATGGTTTAACTAGCACGAATTTCGTAAACCAGTCGCAGACTACAAGAAGCATGGTGTTGCCCTTCGCCGAACGAGGAAAGGGACCCATAAGATCCACGGATATGCATTGGAACGGAAACCTAACTTTCTTTTCGCGTCCCATTAACCCAAAACGAGCTCCCTGGCAAGCTTTGGACGACAAACACACAGCGCACCGACGCACATAGCGAGCAATATCAGCGCGCATCTTAGGCCAATAGTATTGTTCGCCAACCTTACAAAAAGTTTTATAAATACCCAAATGAGCTGAAGTCGGGTCATCGTGACATTGTTTTAAAATGTCCTTCCGACGCGACTTGGGTATGAGTTGCTTCCATTCAACTAGGTTTGAAGCAATATCGTGTTTATTGGCAACCAGCTTGAAGAGCCTACCTGATTCGATACGCCAATCAGGGTAATTATCTGGCGTTTCATTTACTTTCGCTAACATGCGCCGGTACCACCTGTCCAAGTCGCCCTCGGACAATACCAAAGATGAGACGCTCAATGGCTCGCGAGATAAGGCGTCGGGGACCACGTTTAATTTCCCCTTACGATGCCGGAGATCGAAGGAATGCTGTGCCAAACGGATTGACCAACGCGCAAGCTTGTTCTTGGGATCCTTCATGTTCATGAGCCAGAGTAAGGAGTAATGATCGGTGATAACCGGAAAAACTGTACCCTCCACCCATGGTCTAAACTTCTCTATCCCAAAGATAACCGCGAGGCACTCCCGTTCGGTAACCGAATAATTTTTCTCGGCTTTATTCAGGGTACGTGATGCATAGGCTATGACACGCTCTCTCTCCCCTTCACCCTGCGTCAAAACGCAACCCAACCCCAGGTCTGATGCGTCACACTGGATGTAAAACTTTTCCTGAAAGTCAGGACTAGCCAAAATGGGAGCCGAAACCAACAATGACTTAAGGTCATCAAAACATTTTTCGGCTTCCGGAGTCCATTTGACGGTCTGGCGCTTAATGCGACCCTTGGTAAGCTCAGTAATGGGAGCAGATAAAGTTGAAAAATTAGGGATGAAACGACGGTACCATCCCACCATCCCAAGGAATCGTTTGACGCCAGTGACGTTAGATGGTTTCGTCAGTCTGGTGATAGCCTCCACTTTGGCCGGATCAGTGTGGAGTCCAGACTTGTCAATAACATGACCCAGGAAAGTTAAACTGGACCGACAAAATTCGCATTTGTCTAAGTTGACAGTTAGGTTGGCGTCCCGGAGTCGTTCGCGGACTTCTTCCAGCAGACTCATGTGCTCGTCAAACGAGTTTGACACGACGATAATATCGTCCAAATAGATAAAAATTTTCTCTCCAATGAGAGGTCCAAAAATGTTGTCCATGAGCCGCTGCTGCGTGGACGGAGCATTCGAAATACCAAATGGCATGACCGTGTATTCGAACAAACCCCGACCCGGAACGGTAAACGCTGTCTTTTCGCAAGAGTCCGGAGAGAGAGGAACCTGCCAAAATGCCTTTTTTAAGTCAATGGATGTTAAAAATCGCGCATCCTGAAGTCGCATTAAAATGTCCTGTAATCTCGGCAAGGGATAAGCGTCTTTACGGGTCACCGAATTCAATTTTCGCCCGTCAAAACATAAACGATGAGTGTTATCGGATTTCCGAACCAAAAGCATAGGCGAGTTCCAACCAGATGAACTAGGTCGCACGACGTTCATCGCGAGCATGTTATCGAGCTCCTTGTGCGCAATTTCCTGCATTGCAGGTGAAAGGGAATAAAAACGTTGCTTTATGGGACGCGCATCCCCCGTGTCGATTATGTGCACGACCTTGTTGGTACGTGTCAACCTGTCATGAGCTATCCCCTTAAATTTTTCTTTGAGTGCAGTGAGAACAACTTGCTGCTCAACGTCGAGGTCATGATGAGACTTAATTGCCTCCAATGAATTAACCTCTCCAACTAAAAATTCGTCGCGTCTAAAATCAACGCGTACGCCAAAAAGTTTACAAAAATCGACTCCAAGAGTCAGGCCAACTTTAATGCTACGGCATACCACCACGCTCAGGCTTTTTGTAACCCCACATATCGTGATGGGTATATCAACTTGGCCCAACACATCCTGAGGAGTACCGTCCGCCGAACGCAGCGAGAGCGCCGCACCACGCCTAAAACTTAAGTCGAGTTGGTCGATTATATAGTGAGCTTCCGTACCCAAAACGGATAGTGAAGCTCCTGAATCAAGAAGAGCAGTCAAGCTGATCCCACGCACTGTCAGATTGACAAAAGGTCGCGCATCTGATGTAGGATGAGAAAATATGGCGGAAGCGCGCGGATCCGATCTGCAAAAATCGCGAACACGCCCCAACCATTTCCCCCATGTTAAAGCTTCGGCTTTTCGGGCACGCCTGAGGGATGCGCCGTGACATCGCCTCGCCCCTAAGCGTTTTTTAAATGCCGCCTCGGGCAACTACCCGTTGTGACTCCCCTGCGTCCGCACCTCAAACAAAATGTTCCCAAGGGTTTATCGCAATATGTGAATCGATGGGGACCCGAGCAATTCCAGCAAGCACCGGGGTATTTCTTTTTAGAGGGTCCGGGCGTAACCGTCGCCGCCGCAGGAGATTCCAGCGTTGAAGTCGTGGCCTCGAAAGTAGAGGTCCATTTTATTAATTCCTCGGCTGAAACGGCAGCCTCGGACAATTGCTCCATCGTTAAAATGGGGTTGGTACCCATTGCGAGTGAAATATTCGGAAGCATATTCTTTCGGATTGTTAATATACGCTTAGCTAACGCAGGTACGGGCGACAATCGCGAAAACATTTCGGACATGACTTCCAAGTAAGAAAACACTGACTCGTTGGGTTGTTGTTTCCTATTTCTTATCTGATCTTCGTAATCAGACATAAAATCTCGCGATAAGAAACGAAGTTTAAGCTCATTGAGCAATTCTGCCCAATTATTAACCCTTGAATTTATTGTTCGAAACCAACGTAGTGCTTCACCGGAGAAAAACTCAACCGCATGGCTGAAAAGTTGTTGTTCCGAAACGTTCCGCGACCTCGACAACTCGCTAGCGCGGTCCAGAAATTCGAATACTTCCGCAAACCCCCCAGTACCATGAAACTTAAGGTTCCACTTGTATACCGGTACTTGCTTTGCGGTACCCACATCGCGGTCAACCAACCGATTTAAAATAGCTGTTAATTCGGCGCTATGCCGGTCATTATCAATTTCTACATCAGCTCTAGGTGAAATTACAGAGGACTGTCCTCTAGGAGTGCCTAACAGCTGATTATGTAAGGGTTCCTCGACTTCCGGTTGTTCAACTTCGCCCCCCACCGACTGTTTTTGCAAAATTGCCTCAAGTTTCTCGCGCATTAATTTTAAAATATGTAAAAGCGGTTGTCGCGCTTCATTAGCCGATTCCTCTAGGGCTTCTAAGCGAGTGGAATAATGCGCCATTCTATCGAATGTCTTTTGCAACAGATCGAGGTTAGGCAAGGTCTCTAAACGTGTTACCACACCCATCAATTCGTCAATGTTTCCCTTACATAAATTTATTTCTGCCGCTAAATCTAAGGGTTTGTTTTTTAAAATGGTAGGTCTTGATGTACACAGTTCGGACCGATTGATAATCGCTAGCTCTCGGCGCTTTTCCGGTACCGTTTTTGCATCAATGGACAAACCCCGCATAAAGAATTCTATATCGAGCTCCTCTGCTCGCAAATTCATAGCGTACTCTCTCTTAGGCATGATGAATGAAATTGGAAATTCACACGGTAAAAGGTTTCTCGCCGATGCGAATTCTTAATAAATCGCAATAAATCGCTTCGTTAAACCCTGGTAAATTGTTAAAATATATATTCGAACCCACAGTGAATAAGGAAATGTCACAACACGGTATCTCATGCACAATAAAGACTGATCGATAAATATAAGAAAAATGGTTTCTCACCAGTATGATCTCAACAAATATTAAAATTATTACACCCAACAAACAACAGGAATGCTTAATTAAAAAATAATTAAAATCCCACCAAATGCACACCTTGGCAACAGCCCGGGTAGTCGCTATGGCCAGTGACAGAACCCACAAACAAAGCTAGCCAACACGCAGCTTACAAATGGTTCTTCACCGATAAGACGACTCGTGATATAACAATACACGAACCCCGATTTGCCAAGTGCAATAAAAAGGTGTAATAATAAATAAAATAAAATATGTCGTGCCGTATAGTACTGCCCTGCTTCGCATAAACCTGCAAAATTTGTCGCACAAAAATGACAATATAAGCACAACAACCGTACGTAGCGTAGCCTTCGCCCGACGTGACCAGTTTCAAAAAAACAAAACTTACTAATCAGTCCAGCCAAGTTTGTACCGTCGAACGGGTCGCTGAAAGCAAAGTTATTACACACACCTACAGAAGTCGCCACCTGTGTCACCGTATGAGTGAAAAACCTTTTCAGCTCGAAGTTTGAGATCACGAACCCTCGCCAACAATCAACTAAGGGTGCCACTGAGACAACCCCAAGTGAGACAAAGCAACACAGGAGTCCCCTAAAAACGTTGGGCGCCAGTGAGAAGTGAATTACCTCTCTCCCGCGGATGCAGGATCGAGAAACTTCCTCCCACGCGAAGTGGAAAACCACCTCACTTTTTTAACGTGGGGAGCCCTGGATGGAATTGACTAGCTCCTCTGATGGTAACGTCGGTCTGCGAGGGACGTGGGTCCTGATCTCTAATCTCACTGAAAAGGCTATAAGTACCCCCTCTTCCAGGGAAATAAAATTCGGTGTAATAATAATTGATTTAATAACACACCACAATCAATACACAAAAAAAATACAAATGGCAACAACCTTTCGGTGGCGAATATAAAATGAATTGCTGGCTTCTGACGGAAGCCAGCCAAAATACAATGCGTGAATCAATCCTCCTGTGAAGAAGGCTCGGCGAACAAAAAGAACTGAGGTGACAAAGCAAGACACCTCGTTGTGACGTTAATTAAACAACTCGTAATTGAAATATGGCAATCACTACCCAAAACAGATTAGGAAAGTAAAATTGTCTTACCAAGTACTCAGCAAGCTCACAAACTGATGGTGACAGGTACCCCCAACCTGCTTGGATGGATTGCACACGAGAATTGATGTTGATGCACTGCTCGCCAGGTCTCGGTTCTCCAGGAAGGATTGCACGACTCGAGTGATGAATCCTCAGCGACCCCACGACTCGGTGATAGGACAATGGCTGGACTTTTCCACCCCAAAGAGTTATTCCAAAATACTCTGGTATCTTCCACCCCAAAGAGTTATTCCAAAATACTCTGGCGTAATGCTGAGCTCCAAAATGAAATCCAAAATCACTAGCACGGTTGACGCAGGCTTGCTCGATTAATCGGCAGGAAGTGTCACAAAAAATAAACGCAGTACGACGACAACAATGGCAACGGACACGACGATGTGACTTTTGCACGACTGGCAAAAGCAGGAGGATGTTATCTCAAAATAATTCGGAACGCTTTGTTGACAAAACTTGTCACCATCAAATCCCACTAGAGGGCGTTCAAGCATGCGCAAAGTGCAGTCGAGCGATAAAATAATCAGCACAAAAAGATGGTGATTGACATCCAGATGTCGAAGTGAAATATGCTACGGTGGCTTCCGTATCAAAAAAATATATATCAATCTCACCCACGTGTACTCGGTTTAGATATTCAATAACTCGATGTAAGAATTTCCACTTGAAATCGCAATAAAAATAATTAGACTGCAGCAATGCACACACTTTAGAACTTCACACTCAGCCGTCGGATCAAAAGTGAACTTACATTGAACATCGCGGACTCATCATGCGTATTCACGGAAGAACCAAGAATGGGGGTGGAAGTGTGTATAAACCCGTCTCAATAATTTTGAATAAAATTGGCAGTGGTCAACAAATTATTGTCTTAGGTTGATCGATAACGGATATAAGATCCAAAAATCCGTTATAAATTACCGAATTTCAAATTTTTTGAGCAAAGTTTAGTTTTCATCCCTCAATAAAAACCACCCTGTAGCACCCACAATTTTTCTACTATTTTTCGTGTATTTGCGGATTTAATGTTGGTGTAATTACCGAGTTTCAATTTTTTTGGACAAAGTTTAGTTTTCATCCCTCTATAAAGACCACCCTGTAGCACCCACAATTTTTCTACTATTTTTCGTGTATTTGCGGATTTAATGTTGGTGTAATTACCGAGTTGCAATTTTTTTGGACAAAGTTTAGTTTTCATCCCTCTATAAAGACCACCCTGTAGCACCTACAATTTTTCTACTATTTTTCGTGTATTTGCGGATTTAATGTTAGTGTAATTAATGAGTTTCAAATTTTTTGAGCAAAGTTTAGTTTTCATCCCTCTATAGAAACCACCCTGTAGCACCCACAATTTTCCACTATTTTTCGTGTATTTGCGGATTTAATGTTGGTGTAATTAAACTCATTGCCACGAAAGTTGACATCTCGTCATAGATTGACCGAATATAGCAACGACGTATTGCTTATGAGCATTACCAGTCATTTTGTATTGATATGACAAAGCACGAAAATATATTGCACGTTTATATTGGGACTATTAGCTTAGTTCTGACGATTATGCTTTTATGACGAGACGTCAACTTTCGTGGCAATGACTTTACCGAGTTTTAATTTTTTTTGACAAAGTTTAGTTTTCATCCCTCTATAAAAACCACCCTGTGGAACCTATAATTTATCTACTATTTTTCCTGTACTTGCGGATTTAATGTTAGTGTAATTAGTACCGAGTTTCAAATTCTTTTGTCAAAGTTTAGTCTTCATCTAAATGTGAAGATCCGATGGGGATAAGATAAAAGATTTGTATGTTGGTATTTGGTGCCTTCAATTATAATATAATTAATAAGTTGTTAATTCTCGATAATTATGCATGCATTTTAAATAGCAATAATTTGCATAGATGTGTAACGGAGACATCAAACGGTGAAACAATAATGAATTAGATACAGGAATCTGCTTTATCATGAAGGTAGAGATCTACATAATCACTAATTTTACTTCTGCTATTGATGGTTAGATGGCGCTCGATTAAATGTCAATAGATACAGGAAACTGCTTATTTGTAAGGTTAATATTGATGTTTACTTCTGATGTTGATCGATAAAGAGCATTTGCGATTATTTTATGATATTTTTTTCTAAATATTACTTTAATTTTATGAAATAAAATGGTGAGCTACTTATTTTTGCATTGTATTAAAACCTTTCAGAAATGCCTACAATTTTTATTTTGTTCTAGCAGTCGACAAATCGATTTGTGCAGTAAAGTTTAGAAAATGTACAAGATGCAGATGCGTTTTGGAATTCTACCGAGAATTAAGGTACGTTTAAGTTTAACTTCGTTGCAAATAACAATCTTGCTGATGATATTGTCTAAAACATCAATGAAAATAACCTTGAAATATATGGGTAACGTTTGATTATCTCCGTTGGTTGTCACACCGTTTAGTTGATTTACCAAAATTGTGTCTTAAAAAGAAAAAGTTGCTTGTATGTTTTGTGGTGCCGTGTAAAGGAATTTAGTTTTTGTACTTATAATTAATAATTAATTAATTACCAAGATTAGAAAATCATTTCACTTACATTTACATACAGTCCGAACCACAAAAAAAGAGCTCCACGTGATTATTTTATGAACTTAGAAACGACATGACATTATATTTTCCTTATATCGTTTAACTTAAGAGGGACAAAGATGCAAAATAAAAAGTTGTCTGATCTTCAGCTATTTATGACGAATTATTGACGTCACAGAGCTCTTCTTTCGTGGTTCAGATAATATTTCTGTTTTTATTAAATTCTGCCAGTAGAACAAATTCTGACGATTGTTAATTTTTTCCAGCTTTCATAGCAATTCCGGTGGTTGCAGTACATCTATAGAAAATTGGATAGTGAAATGTGTGTGAAACGAAAAAATATTTTGGAGTTTTGACGATCTTCATAGCTGCACTAACATAAATTGAAGGTTAGTTGTATTTCCACAATCTTGTCTAATAAGTGGTGTTTTTGAAAGTTCAATTTTAATTTTTATCAGTTTGGTTCCCTTTCATGCTTGTAAAAATTTATTTAATGGGGTTATTCTTTATGAAACCACACTTGCGAACTAATTTTTTTAAACATTAAACTTGCCAGCTGATATGACCTTGACATACTTTAAAATTTAAAAAGCACATTGAGTAGATTTCAAAGGTACACGTAGTGTTTTTGTTTTAAAAACTTGCTAATTTGTGAGTGCAGACTTTGAAGAAAGAGTTGATAATTCTCAATAGAACTTTTGCAAAATCTACAATAATGTACTGATATGACCAAATTCATCCAAATGTAAGAAAGTTCGTTTATTTGGATGGTTCATATGATTAATTTCTTTTCCTTTGAAGTAATAATTATTTATTAATTAGTAGAACATCATTATATTATTGGAGTTGTATGTAATTAAGTTGGTCATATCCGAATATTAATGCTTCTACAAGATAAAATACCCAAAAATGTGGCAAAAATTATAGATTGGTAAGAAATGTGCAGAGTTTCAAATTTTTTAGAGCGCAATGCTGTGATAGGAAAATATGAAGGTGTAAATACGACGAAATGCTAGAAATTGTTATTCAAATATGAAAATTTGAAAGTCGTTGGGAAGGTTTTTGGGATTGAGATAAAAGCAGTGATTTTCCTTTTTATCTCTTTAATGTACATACGTATTTGATAACATTTTAGCACATGGTTGAATTAAAATTCTGATATGTCCAAATTAAAGACTACTCCAATGTCAACCGCATCTTTTGTATTCATTTGTCACATAACATACGTAAAAATTAATCGAAATAGTATTTTATTTTTCAATATTTTGGTAAAACTACAAAATTCAAAAGTAGTCGCAACTCTGTTTTTATTTTATTCACAATTATTTACACGTGCACATTTCGACTTGTTTGGTGAGTAATAACTATGAGTAACTTAAAATTGATTCATCGTATATATTTTAAATTTAATTTGAAAGAAAAGATAAATAAAACTGCGAATTTAATTTATTATCGACATTTCACATAATGAAATTTCCAGTCGCGATATTAAATGGCTTTAAATCTAAACTATTTGTTATACCTTAAATTGAAAATAACAATAAGGGCGCCTTGTACCAACTAAGTTAATTAAACTCCAGTTCTAAATTTCGTACTTGGTGCAAATTCCCTTAGAAAATTTTAAACTTAAAAGTAAAGAAAGTTAAAATCGAATCGTACAATCCCAAGATACATCGAAAAATAAAAGGATATTATAAAATGCGACGAATTTCAAAGAACTAACTGGAACTTATATTTTTTTGCGATGGTAAAAATCTACCCCTTTGCTGATTTACCCAATCTGCATTATTATAACTTGTAATAATTCTGACGGATACAAATCAAATTTCGAATTTTTGTGAGTGCTATTAAATAGCTAATTAAAATGTTAATAATTTCGATAAGGTCCATAATACGAAACATGTAGTTTGTTACCTTATACTTGTTATTGTAAAAAATTATTTTTGAAATCCACACTTAAATTTTATGTCAAATAAAATGAATAATTCGATAAAAAACTTTTTTGCCAAAAACCTTCCAAGTACTGAATCTGCAATTGAAAGCATTCGCATGACCTTAATTTGAAGGATCCCCAGAGTTTTAGGACAATACAAAATTATAACTTTATACAGAGTTCCACTCTGCTTGAGCGTTTGCAATTTTTATACTATTTTTTGAGGATTCGCAGGGTTAATGTATTTACCACGTTTCACAATGATTTCGTAGTGTTCATACTATTTTTGGTGGAGTCCCATGGTCAATGTTAGTATATTATTTACAAAGTTTCACAATTTTTAAAGCAAGTTTATTTTTCATGTCTTCCTAAAAACCACCCCCGTAGTGTTTGGAATTTTTCTGCTATATTTGGTGGATTCGCAGGGTTACTGCTAGTATATTTACCAAGTTTCACAATTTTTAAACCAAATTTATTTTTCACTCTACCTAAAATCCACCCCGTCGTTTTTAGAATTTTACACAAGTTTTAAAGTAAAGTTATTTTTCATCCCTCCCTAAATATGACCTCGTAGTGTTTACAATTTTTATAAAAAGTTTTCGATATAAATATCGGTTCAATTTTAGCTTATTAGCAAAGTTTGGAACTACAACCCTTTGGGGTTTAGAATTGTTGTACTATATCTGATGGATTTGTGGGTTCGATGTAACCATTAATTTTTATTTATAAAGTTGGGGAAAGAAATATTTAATTTGCAAACTTTTTGCTATCACCTTGTATTTTTGGTGACGCATCATGTGTACTTATTTTTACTTTCCGAACCCCTAGGTAAGGAAAGTATTGTTTATAAACATTTTTATAAATTCGGTACAAATAAATCGACAGGTTGCTTGGAAGATTTTTTTTATGGTATGTTCTAGTTTATTTTCAAGTATGATTTTCTTCAGTTTCCTACAATCTTTACCCAAAGGATTCTCTCAACAGATTTAAAGAATTGGAATTGTTAAAGATAATCTGAGACTGATAACAAATTGTAAAATTTAGTTTTTTAAAAATAGAGGTTGTTTTTTTAATTATAGGACTTAATTTTGTCCCATTAATTTGCACTAATAAAACAGGATTCAACAAGTACAATCGATAATTTAATCATTTAAAACATACAAAATTTCGTATGATGTCAAATACATAATAGTTAATTAACTTGTGAGAAATTGTTACCAATGTTTAATTTCTTCTAGATTTCATTTTCAATTGGATGACACAGTGGAGAAAATTGGGATGTTTACTACCACACAAGAAGTCAAGTCGATCAATTTGTAAATTACAGGTTAGTTCTATTCGAATAATAAGTTAAGTGTTTTTTTGTTTGTTATTATTGACTTCTAGTCAAAAATAGTGAAAATGTGTAAATTAGAGCGAAGTTGAATTTTGGATTTTATTGTGGTTTTACTTCTTCATGAAACCACAGTAAATTTTGGAACAATACTTGTTTGCCTGATATTGTCAGTTAAGTAGTCGAACTACTGTAGGTTTTATGTGACAATTTCGTTCATAATAATTCAACCAATAGGATGTTAGAATCTCATCAATTTGAACCAATCATAATCTACTTCCTTTGACAATACAGACCACGGTGGTGTATTGTCGCGGCAATACGACCACCGTGGTCTGTATTGTCAAGTAACGATGGAAACTACGTAAACGCATACTATAAATTATTTGTTGTCAGAAAAAATTGAAATTTTATTTACGAAATTGTCAAACGAATTCCACACGATACTATAAAATTGTCGGTTAATTTTTAAACCATGGAATCTTCGTGTTTGTCGCCCTTAAAATCACTATTCGTGCTAAAGCACTCATGATGATTTTAAGGGCGACAAACACTCAGTTCCAGTTTCAAAAATTATTGCCGACAATTTGATAGTCTCTTGTGGTATTATATATGACAATTTCGTTCATAATAATTCAACCAATAGGATGTTAGAATCTCATCAATTTGAACCAATCATAATCTACTTCCTTTGACAATACAGACCACGGTGGTGTATTGTCGCGACAATACGACCACCGTGGTCTGTATTGTCAAGTAACGATGGAAACTACGTAAACGCATACTATAAATTATTTGTTGTCAGAAAAAATTGAAATTTTATTTACGAAATTGTCAAACGAATTCCACACGATACTATAAAATTGTCGGTTAATTTTTAAACCATGGAATCTTCGTGTTTGTCGCCCTTAAAATCACTATTCGTGCTAAAGCACTCATGATGATTTTAAGGGCGACAAACACTCAGTTCCAGTTTCAAAAATTATTGCCGACAATTTGATAGTCTCTTGTGGTATTATATATGACAATTTCGTTCATAATAATTCAACCAATAGGATGTTAGAATCTCATCAATTTGAACCAATCATAATCTACTTCCTTTGACAATACAGACCACGGTGGTGTATTGTCGCGACAATACGACCACCGTGGTCTGTATTGTCAAGTAACGATGGAAACTACGTAAACGCATACTATAAATTATTTGTTGTCAGAAAAAATTGAAATTTTATTTACGAAATTGTCAAACGAATTCCACACGATACTATAAAATTGTCGGTTAATTTTTAAACCATGGAATCTTCGTGTTTGTCGCCCTTAAAATCACCATTCGTGCTAAAGCACTCATGATGATTTTAAGGGCGACAAACACTCAGTTCCAGTTTCAAAAATTATTGCCGACAATTTGATAGTCTCTTGTGGTATTATATATGACAATTTTGTGTAATACCTTGGCTGCCACACTAGAAAAATAAATTAACTTCCGTAGGCCATATTTTATTTTCGCGTTGAATCCACTCCCCGGTTGGAGTTATAAGTCACGTAACCTCTTGACCACACATAGAGTTAACTAATTATAACTCGTATGGGGTCAACGTGTTAATCATAAATAGAACACCTGAAGGATATTCCTGGTAAGTTTTCACTCCTCACTTTGCAACTTTTTACAGATACGATATTGGTATAATATCTATCAGCCAATGCCAGTCATCTGATCGTCTTTCAGCGTCATCACCTGTAAAATGGAAATTAAAAAGTGTAAAGCTGAAAAGTAAGGAGTGAAAGCTTCAAAACCCAGGGCTCCTGGTTGTGCTGTCTAGGGTGGTCCTTATTTTGCAAAGTTTTTATTTTTATTCTTCTCACAGAGCACTTGAAATTTAACATTGGTTTTAAATGGGAAAAATGAGTAATTACGTTGAATCCACATAATTGATCACAATGAAATCTGTCAAGCATCTTATGTGATTTAGTTAGCTTATCATCATCGCATCTCAGTAAAATGAGCGGAATAAAAAATTTCAGGAAGGAATTATAGCATTTTAAAAAATTAATATTTTGGACTTGGGAAATTTTTGATTATATTTTTTTAGTAAATACTCATTTCACTCGGGGAGTTTTGGAATCTAGTAACAATCAGTCAGTGGGGTGGACAAACGCGATTAGTAATTTTTCCATTTAAAACCAATGTTAAATTTCAAGTACTCTGTAGCACGTGTAAAATTTTCGGCCTTGGCTGAAATTTTGTTGAGATCAATTTTTAAACATTAAAACCAATTATTGAGGGGGCTAAAAGAATAAACATCAAAACTTTGCAAAATATTTTGTGTTGATTATGGGTTTGCATTGTTACATCAATGTAAGTTACACTTCATCATTTGTAAGTTAGCAAATTAAACTTTTCTCACCGTTTCCGACTTCCCTCAA
Source organism: Podabrus alpinus (assembly GCA_932274525.1). Lineage (NCBI taxonomy): Eukaryota > Metazoa > Arthropoda > Insecta > Coleoptera > Cantharidae > Podabrus > Podabrus alpinus. The sequence goes on from OW026451.1 coordinate 8,111,045, forward strand.
AACCAATTGATAGATACGGCACTGCAAACTAATTAAACAGATTCGACTTCAAATCGTAACGTGATTTTGATCTAGCGTCTGACCAAAAAAATAGGTTCAGTCACGCAAAATCTGTAAATCCTGCTTCGGTTAGTAACCCTTTGATTGTTCAAACACGGATAGTAATTTAATCAAGTAGCAAGAGTTCTTAAGATTTCTTCTTAGTCGTGTTGTCCGTTTCCGAACGTCGTGACCCATCCCTTTCTATGCATGTGATGTGCGTTCTAAGTGTTTTCACATACATAGAGGACCTACTTGTTTAACGTGGGCTCCGAACCACGGGAAGTGTAATACACTTCATGTTGAGATGGGCGCTCTTGGCAAATTACCTCGGTGGTTTGCCGCTGCCTTCCGAGGAGAGACAGCCAGAATAAAGTTCTTACCCTGCTCGGATTCGATCCGAGCGTTTCGCATTAGCAGTAGACGCACTTAACTGCCAAAGCTATGACCATCTCTTCTCATCATTCTTAAGATACTAACCGCAATATAACAAAATAAACGAAATAATTTGTTAGTATCTTAGTAACCTTTCTATTCGACTAAATTAATATCCGTGCTTGTAAGACCCTTTAGGGAGACCATCAACAGTTGGTTTTGTTCTCCAAAAACGCGGTAAATCCGATCCAATAAATAGTAAAATTATTAATATTCGTATCGCTCCCAATTGTAAGTCCCCACTTGGATTTGTAATTGGGGTTAGAACAGTTGAGGTCTTTGTCAAATCCGCGATCTCGATTCCGGTAAATAGTAAAAATGTTAATGTTCCTCACGCTCCAAACTGTAAGTCCCCACTTGGATTTGTAATTCGGGTTAGAACAGCTGAGGTCATTGTCAAAACCGCGATCTCGATTCCGGTAAATAGTAAAAATGTTAATATTCGTCACTCTCCCAACTGTAAGTCCCCACTTGTATTTGTAATTCGGGTTAGAACAGCTGAGGTCTTTGTCAAATCCGCGATCTCGATTCCGGTAAATAGTAAAAATGTTAATATTCGTCACTCTCCCAACTGTAAGTCCCCACTTGTATTTGTAATTCGGGTTAGAACAGCTGAGGTCATTGTCAAAACCGCGATCTCGATTCCGGTAAATAGTAAAAATGTTAATATTCGTCACGCTCGCAACCACAAGTCCCCACTTGTATTTGTAATTCGGGTTAGAACAGCTGAGGTCTTTGTCAAAACCGCGATCTCGATTCCGGTAAATAGTACAAATGTCAATATTCGTCACTCTCCCAACTGTAAGTCCCCACTTGGATTTGTAATTCGGGTTAGAACAGCTGACGTCATTGTCAAAACCGCGATCTCGATTCCGGTAAATAGTAAAAATGTTAATATTCGTCACTCTCCCAACTGTAAGTCCCCACTTGTATTTGTAATTCGGGTTAGAACAGCTGAGGTCATTGTCAAAACCGCGATCTCGATTCCGGTAAATAGTACAAATGTTAATATTCGTCACTCTCCCAACTGTAAGTCCCCACTTGTATTTGTAATTCGGGTTAGAACAGCTGACGTCATTGTCAAAACCGCGATCTCGATTCCGGTAAACAGTAAAAATGTTAATATTCGTCGCGCTCCCAACTGTAAGTCCCCACTTGGATTTGTAATCCGGGTTAGAACAGCCGTAATAACAGCCGTAAACAACTGCCTTCAGTGTGTAAAAGGCGATCTCGATCCTGTAATTGGTAAAATGTTCAGATCCGTCACGTGTAAACTGTAGTCCCCACATCAATTTGTAACTTTCGTTAGGGTGACATCCAGCGTCTTTCTTCAAAACACGATATGGATTTTTAGAAACTGTTACGCGAAAGTTGTAAGTCCGCCCCCCTACTTGATGGGGAGTTCGCCAGTTTACTCGTTAACTGGAATCCCTAGCGTCATAAGTTGTCAAGCTAAATCGCGGCATGAACAATTCATATCTATGGAGCGGGGGTTAAGCACATCTTCGAAATGGGAAATCCAATTTAGCAATGATTTCATAAGAAACTACTTTGATTATTTTTCATATTACAGATACCGCGTCATTCCTTCAACATAGCAACAAGCATGGAGAACCACGCCAGCGCACAACGTACGAGTTTGGACTTAGTAGTTTTCGTTAGAACATCCAAAAGAAAATGGTAGTGCAGTGTGTATTTAATATTTGTATTGTCTTGTACTTACTTACCGTCACAATAAAAGCTATACTTGCGTATTCTTGTATCATTGATATGAGAGTATCTATTACTAATATAAGTTTCCCCACCTACTAGTCATATAAGCATTCAAGGTAAGTTAGTGACATCACCTATTCGGAACTACGTAAGCAACTTGCCCGGAGCGGACTTAGAAAATATTTCAATTAGTTTACTTCTCCCACTTTCGTTTATGGCCCCACCAAGTATTCCGAACGAAACCGAACTCGGTTCGGTTGGAAGTGGGGGAAACCAATTTGGTATATAAGTAATGTATCGCCTGGGGTTGAGGTGGGTGGGCGAAGGCCGTTAGCCAGCAAACATATAGCTCCTCCAACTCGATTAACAAGCCGCGAAGCGGCTTGTTATATAGGGGCGCGCTTTGCGCGCCCCCAGGCCGCGAAGCGGCCTGTTTATCGAGTTGGAGGAGCTAGATGTTTGCTGGTCTACTGTTCAGCCCGTCCCACCCACCCCGTAGTTAATACATTGCTTATATACCAAATTTGTTTCCCCCACTCTCAAACGAAGCTAGTTCGGTTTTCGTTCGGAACTGGTGGGGCATCTGCGTCATCGACTTACGTATCGTACATTGCTATGTGTTAGTAATAATAAAACATATAATTTATTTCAAGTTTCATTTATTATCGATAACGGTGCATCATTATAAGATTGAAAATATTTTAACAAGTTATTGTAAAACATTAAAGTGAATAAACTTACATACTTTTGCTTGCAAAAATATTCTAAGTTGACGGATTTTAATTTTTAAATAAAGCTAATTTATTTTACACTTCATTATATTATACCAGTTTAAGAAACGGCTCCAAACCAACTTCAAACCTTTGATGGATCTTCCTCCTGAGGGTTCCATATCCATAATCTGCAAAGTAGAAAACGTATATTACAAACATTTTCAATACAATTCGTTAACATTAATTTTTATATTTTTACATATTACAACACAAATTGAAGCGAGGACGTATCAGTGTTTGCGCAACGGGATTTACATTGCAAGGAATTACTGGATCGGGATCCTTTTTTTTGGCATTGTGTTCTCCAACGTGATTTGCAAATCTAGATGGGAATTTATAATTTTTCCGCGACGAACGCAGGTTTTTAAGAAATTGAGCTTCGAGTTTTCGGCGTAGAGTCAATCGATCGACGATCCGGAGTTCCAAATCCAAGCGGACATTTAAATTTTTCGCGCGGTGCCCAACTTTTTAAGGAATCACTGCGTCGAGCTCGGGTTTTCGGCAGTCAATTGGTCGACGGCCCGGAATTCCAAATCCAAGCGGACACATACATTTTTCGTGCGATGCCCAACTTTTTGTGCTCAATAATGTCGGCTTCCCCAACGCAACCCATAAAACAATGGGAGAATTTTTTCGTGAGTTTTTGCGTGACAAGGTCCAAGTTTTAAACAAACTGTCGGGTCGAGATCGCGTTTTTGGAATAGTCTGAAGTAGAAACAGCCGACGGCCCCGGATTACAAATCGAAGGGGATGCTCAGTTTTCCCGTAGGATCAAACTTTAAACGAATAACAGGATGGAAATCGTGGTCATGTTATAAGCCAACGGCCTTCTCATCGCGATTTACATATTGTGTAGGGGGCTCGTCACAAGTAACTTGACTTATTTATTATTCGGGATGTTTGTTGGATGGAAATCACAATTTTTAATTCGGTGGTGAAATTTGAAGATTTATTTGTGCCGCTGGTTTAACATGTGATTATTAAAAAACAATTCTGTTGATTATTTTTCATTACTTTCTTATATATTACGCGGGGTGGTGAATTGGTTCACACACAGTGGGAATTTCAATGCTAAATTTGTTGATCCTAAATTATTTTAGAGAAAAATTGTAAATAAATTTTTTATAGAAAAAATCTGCATCCACACACATTATTTTCTGTAATTTTCCTTTCGCCGAGGGTAAAAATTAAAGAAACTAAAAGTGATGTTTTAACAAAACTTAATATTGCTTTGAAATTGAACTAGTCAATGGGAGAGTTGCTTTTTGAATCAACGATTTAACACAATTTACAATCACCTTTTAGTATCTATGATTTGACCTAAGAGCGTCTACACACGATCCAATCTGGTCGGGCCGACAAGCTGTCCTACACGTGAGTTGAACAAGGACACAATAGCCGCATCATTATTCAACTCATGTGTAGGACAGCCGGTCGGCCCGACCAGATTGGATCGTGTGTAGACCCTATAAAATGTTTAAGGAATCGCTTGATTAGGATCGCAATTACAAATCCAATCGGGAATTATAGTTTTCACGCGGAACCTAACTGTTTTTAACAGATTGATTAGGCGTTTTCGACAAAGCGCCTTGGAGATGACCTTCCCAACACAGAGAAAAAATTCTTTTGATTTGAAGTATTTTTTACTTCAAATTCAAGTGCAAATTCGTCTCGCCTCAATTTGATGTAAATTTTACTAAGAATGAAGTAAATTTGACAACAATTAAAGTAATATTTATTTCAAATTATTGCGAGACGAATTCCTACTTCAATTTTTTCTCAGTGAATGCACAAACCGTTGTCTGGACTTATAAGTTTTCGCAGGATGGGACCTAAATTTTTATGTTGAAGTTATGTTATGTGAAGGAATTACCAAACAAGTTGGTGCGGGAAAACATGGTTTTTGTCCCATACAAGTTGAGAATAAGTGAGAACGCTCACTTATCTACATGACGTTTTACCAACTAAGAAAATATTGTTTACGATGTTCGCTGGATGGAGATCACAATTTTTAATTTAGTGGTGAAATCTGGATGCTTAATATTTTACGCGTGAACACAGCCGCCCAAGCGTATTTGGCCGATTTGATCTTGAGTACGGGTGGTAATTTATCAAATAAAAATAAATCCGTTGAAGTGATAAAACTTTTGATGCGCTAAATTTGCCGATCCATATTTTTAACATTTATTGCTAAGTAATTATCGAAATTTTATGCTTCTTCTCCAGCCTGTAAATTGAGGTCACAATACTTCAAATCCAAGATATAAAGTAGGTAGGGGCGGGGATATAAAAGTGCCGCAGGGAAAAACCATGCGCTACAAATTCTACACTTGCAATTTTAAAGATGCATATAGGGGGTTGCCAGCGCTAAGTACAGCCAAAAACATCGTTTTCTTTCGAAATTTTGCTGTCATTGTCCAAAACAAGGTTTCGGCGACATTAGCCGGAAAAAGAAGCTTTGAAGTCGAAAAATGAACGCAGAAAGTAACATTTTAGTTAAAATAATAACTAAAGTTGTAGCGTTACTTTAGGAATTTTTATCACGTGTCTGGTACTTTCTACCCTACATAATATAGAGGGATAAAAAGTACAATTTCTCTTCGTTAATAAAATAATTCACTGCAAGCTTACGTAGGTTGATGGTAAAGTTTTGGCGAATTATGCTGGATCATAACAATGCAACCTGTCACACAGCGCATCAAACCATTGACTGCTTATCAAGTAAAAATGTTGACGTAATGGCTCATTGCCCGTATTCACCTGATTTGACACCCAATGACTTCTTTTTGGTCCCAAATATCAAAATAAAATGCGTAGTGAGCGTTTTTCGTCGCCTGAAGCAGTTGTTGAAATAATTCAAAACACTGCTCTCTGAGGTATCAGAGTGGAAAAAATGTTTTGAAAATTGATTCCAACGTATGCAAGTGTATCCATATCAAAGGCGAATACTTCAAAAAACAATAAAGTCATTTACCAAATTTTATATGATGTGTTTTATAATATCGTTTCCAGAAACTTTTCCAGCAGCCTTCGTATTAGAACTATTTTGTGTACTTTAAATTTATTTCCTTAATCTTTGTTGACCAAGGCTTCCTAAATAGTACTATCAAACTTTTTGCTAAGTATTCTCTGTTTCGCATGAGAAGCCAATATTTAAATGAAAAGTGGCACTTTCATCCCCGTCCTATTCTATTTACAATGTTTCCTTTCAATAAACCAAGGGTAATTTATTTTTTAGAATTCACAGAGATATTTAAATCTGATTCCTTCATCTCCCAATGAATTTTCTTAAACTAACTCCATGACTTAAGGTTTCCAATTTTCCCCGAATGTTCGTAATTTGTTAATTCCAAAAATCAAATGTAAATCTACTAAATTATTGCTCTAAGAATATTTAATACAAACTAAAAAAATGTATTATTTATTAATGCGAATAAATAAAAAACGTACATAATTTTTTGAATTTTTCCCGACTTTCGCTTAAAAGGCAACAATTTCCCGAGTTTGCATGACCAAATTTGTACATTTCTCAATTACTTGACTTCCAGATTATCAAATAGAGTGGAACTCGGTATAAAGTTATAATTTTGTATTGTCCTAAACTTCTGGATACTTCAAATTTAAAGGTCACGCGAATGCTTTTAATTCCAGATTCGATACTTGGAAGGTTTTTGGTGAAAAAGTTTTTTATGGAATTCTTTTATTTGACATAAAATTTAAGTATTGCTTTCAAAAATAATTTTTTACAATAACATGTAACGGAACAAACCACATGTATCAGTCAGAATTATTTCAAGTTATAATAATGCCGATTGGGTAAATCAGCAAAGGGGTAGATTTTTATCATCATAAAAAAATAAGTTCCAGTTGGTTCTTTGAAATTCGTCGCATTTTATAATATCCTTTTATTTTTCGTTGCATCGAGAGAATGTACGATTCGATTTTAACTTTCTTTACTCTTAAGTTGAAAATTTTCTAAGGGAATTTGCACCAAGTACGAAATCTAGAACTGGAGGTTAATGAACTAGGTTGATACAAGACGCTCTTATTGTTATTTTCAATTTTAGGCATAACGAATGGTTTAGATTTAAAACCATTTAATATCGGGACTGGAAATTTCATGTGAAATGTTGATAATAAATTAAATTCGTAGTTTTATTTATCTTTACCATCAATCGGTGAATTAGTTTTAAGTTACTCATCGTTATTACTCACCAAACAAGTCGAAATGTGCGCGTGTAAATAATTGTGAATAAAATAAAATACTATTTCGATTAATTTTTACGTATGTGGCAAATGATTACAAAAGATGCGGTTGCACGTTGGAGTAGTCTTTAATTGAACATATCAGAATTTTAATTCAACAATGTGCTAAAATGTCTTGAAATACATTAAAAAGATAAAACACCGTCTTTATATCAATCCCAAAGACCACCCCAACAACTTTCAAATTTTCACATTTGAATAACATAATTCCTAGCATTTCGCGGTACTTGTATATTTTTCCTATAGCAGTATTGCACTCCAAAACATTCGAAACTTGGTACATTTCTTACCAATTTTAATATTACGCACCTAATACTCTATAAGAATTTTAAAATTTTAACGTAAAATAGAAAAACAATGAACAAAATTCTTTAAATTGTCATCGCATACGTATCTTACTGCCATGTGTAAGAAATGTAGCACGTTTCAGGTTTTTTATAGCAATACTGCGATAAGAAATAAATTAACTGATTGCGAAATTTCAAAATCATATTATTCAAATATGAAAATGCGAAAGCTAAGGAATATTGAGAATTAAAATAAGAACATCTATAATTTTTCTTACATATTTGAGCATTTTAGCTTGTGGAAGCATTAATATTCGAATAAGATCAACTGAACTACAACTCCAATAACATAATGATGTTCTAGTAATTAATAAATAACATTACTTCAACAGAAAAGAAATTAATCCTATCAACCATCAAAATAATCAATTAAACGTTCTTCCATTTGGACAGATCTGGTCATATGAGAACTTTATAATAGATTTTGCAAAAGTTCTAATGAAAAATTAACAACTCTTTCACAAATTAGCAAGTTTTTATAACAAAAACACTACGGTGTGCCTTTGAAGGCTGCTCAATGTTCCTTTTGGTTTTAAAAGTAGGTCAAGGTCATATCAATTAGCAAGATTTGTGTTTTAAAAATTACTTCGCGAGTGTGGTATCATAAATAGGGGTGCGCGATTATGAAATTTCATAATCGATTATCGATTATAAAAAATAATCGATTTTTTTCGATTAATCGATTATTGAAAATAATCGATTATTCATAATCGATTATGAGTTCATAATCGATTATGAACTCATAATCGATTATGAACTCGTAATCGATTATGAACTCATAATCGATTATGAATTCATATTCGATTATGAACTCATAGTCGATTATGAACTCATAGTCAATTATGAACTCATAACTATAATAGGTAGGGCTATTAAGGGTTACTAAATTACTATATAATTTATTATTTTGCTAATTGTGTTACGGTGGTGCTGATAAGAAGTGTTGCTAAGCACCAGTTGATAACATAATTGTCTTTTATTTTAATTTTTCATTTATTTAGGATATACCTAAACAAGTATTTAGGATATACCTAAACAAGTATTTAGAAATACATGCATTTTGTCTAGATTACGAACACTTTTCATTTTTAAACCTGTGGAACGTAACTAATAAGTTTTATAATATAAATAATAATGAATTTACTACGTCACGAAGAAAGACGGACAACCAGACATAACTTTGTAATATTATGTAGTACCAAAGATAAACATGTCGTGCAATCTCAAAAGTGCAAACCCACAGTAATTCTACCCACTAATTAACGAACTCGATCAAATTATGAATTGGAATTAAATTTTTATTTAAAAAACATTTAAAAATTATTTTGATCTGGAATTGAAAATATTCTAATAAACTTACATTAATTAGTTAATCTACATACATTAATTTAATTTCGAAAATTTTGTAGATCATTTTATTGAGTTTGAATTCTGGAGATTCGTATTACCGTGGGTTCAAATTATTCAGATTGCACCACATAACCTCCAACCAAGTACTACCTGGAAGCATATTATAACATTGCGATAAAAAAATTTGTAATTGCAGGTTTATTTTCATAATCGATTATTTCCACAATCGATTATTTTCACAATCGATTATTTTCACAATCGATTATTTTCACAATCGATTATTCTCACAATCGATTATTTTCACAATCGATTATTTTCACAATCGATTATTTTCACAATCGATTATTCTCACAATCGATTATTTCTATAATCGATTAATCGATTATTATAAATTATCATAATCGATTATGAAATAATCGATTATTCGAATTACGGTGTCGATTAATCGATTATATGCGCATGTTATGTTAAAGTAAAACCATGCATTAATATAATAATTAAAAATTTCAAATATGTTACGATAGCCTGACTCACATTCGATTCAGCAGTCTATCGCATTCCTTTTAAAGTTCAATAACTGTAAAATTAGCAATAAGCAATATTTTTATTATAAATAGTCACAATTGTAATTATAGATTATCATTATGCTGTATGTCTAAAATCGATGTCAGTCGTAATTTTCAATAAATTTATTTAAGTAATTTTGATTTTTTTTAAAATAATTTTGTTAAGTGAAATTAACTGGCGCAGTCGGTAGGATACTCAGAAGGGCTTTAGATCAAATTCTCTAAAATAACCCTTTTTGTGTTAACAATCAACTGAGAACCAACATTAAATTTTAAGTGATAAGAAGAAACAAATAAAAAGTGCAACAAGAAGAAACAAATAGAAGACAATCAATCAATCCAATAAGAGGGAAGAAGTTTCGAAAGATTTATAACCAAGGGATGAAGAAATTCACAACGTTCTTCATTTGCTTAGCGTAAGTTTTTGCTCATTATTATATTTCCTTTATTCCTTCCTGAATGTCAGAAGCAGAAATAACCGAATTATTCAATAATTTAACCCTATCATCGGAATCAATTTTACAAAGTATTCCAAATATTCTATCAAACGATCCCCCTAGTAATAATTACGAAATGGCACAACTAGATAGATTTAACTGCGAATTAGTACCAAAATATGATGGCAATCCAGCGACTTTATCGATATTTATTAATGCATGTGAACATTTATTGAGAAGATTTGGTACAACAAATTCAGATGATGTTGTCAACGGACAACTTATACAAGTTATACTGGGCAAATTCGAAGGACGAGCACTCACATTAATTGCTAGTCGAGAAAATTCAAATACCTGGGGTAACATAAAAAAATTATTATTACAACATTTTGGAGATCAACGCGACGAAAATTGTCTACTACGTGATCTGATGAGCCTCAAACCATACAAAAACGAATCCTCATATCAATTCGGAATGAGATGTCAGGATGTACGAAGCTTACTTTTAACCCATCTACAATTACATGAAGCGGACCCAAACGTCAAGTTGGTAAAAACGAAAATTTACGATGATTTATCACTCCAAACATTCCTTCAGGGTTTGAACGGTCAAATTGGCCTAGTTGTAAGATTAAAACAGCCACCCAATCTAGAAGCGGCAATGGCGTACGTAACAGAAGAAGAAAATTTCATGTACGCCCAAAATAAAACAAACATCTTAAATTTCCAACGGCAATATCAACCGATAGAAAAGAAACAACCATTTCATCCAACTCCAATGCCGAGTGTCAACCCACCTATGTTAACCAATTTTGGGCAGCAGCCACTACAAACCCAAAATATACTTCGACCACCCGTATTCAAACAAGCTAGTACAACAAGGACACCAAATCCATTTGCCTCACAACCTCGAACTTTCGGAAGATATTCAGGCCCACCAACGCAATCAAGAATGGTCCCACAGCAAACAAATAATTACAGTTACAAGAGGAACTATCAACAACCTAATTATAACGGACCACAATGGAACACATTTAAACCTCCACAACAACGCTACGAACCAGAACCAATGGACATTTCATCTGGGAATACCCGTCGATCAGGAATCCCACAACAGGAAACACAAGTAGTGTACTATCAAGATATAGAACAAGGAGATTATGAAGATACACCCACATATGAACTAGCAGAAAATTGTGATGAAGTTTATGAAACAAAAGTTAGCCAACCATTGGAAAATTCCAACGAACATGAGTACGTCGAAAATTTCCACCTGGAAGCCTACAGTACCAGCACGACAAATAATACAATAAACCTTAATATAACGACTCTTTCCAAATTGCCATATATTAAAATTCCAGAATTAAAGTTAAAATTTTTAATAGATACAGGATCAACAAAATCTTTAATAAATCAAGAAATCGCACATAAATATTTCCCTAACCAAATTAATTACGAATCGTTCAAAATTCTGACAGCTCATCAAGTAAGTCAACATGATGAAGTAGCATACATAAGGTTACCCGATTCAATCGATTCTACAATCAAGCACAAGTTCTACCTTTTTAATTTTAACAATAAATACGACGGTTCAATAGGTGTAGATTTATTAAAATTTTTAGAAGCCGAAATTAATTTCAAGGATAAGGTACTAAAAACGAAAAACAAAACGATACCGATCTATTTAGGAGACGACGACGATGACGACATCTCGATGGCAGTCAATCTAGACGAATCCGAAAACGACCTCAGAATAATCGATTTGGATACAGAGAAAGAATGGGCAGGAGCACCCATGCCTACCATAAGCGAAATCAACGGGTTACTGAACAATTCAAATGAACCGGCAGCGAAGGGCCAAGATGATGGAACTATTCATTCCAACATAAACGACGAACGAGTAACAGCAATCCACATCATTAAAGAAGCTATAGATGATAAAAAACACCAATTCATAATTAAGACAACCCACCAGGGAGAGTTGAAGGTACAAACAAAAAACCAAAAATTTCTGACACTAATCGACAGTTTGGGAAAAATCGGACAAGCAGTTCCAATAACAAGTAAAAATATTACTGAACATGCGAATGCCTTAATCACACATTTTTCATACTACGGAGTTCCAGAATCAATAACAAAGGATAACGGGACGGAGATAAAACACGATATCGTACGAGAATTGTTAAACTTACACAAGGTAAAGGTTCATTTTACTACACCAAGAAATTCACAATCAAATAGGATGATCGAAAGGATGATTTCAACCCCAATCGAACACCTACGAATTATGAGGGTAGATGGCAAGAAAACTAGTAACATAAGAAGAAAAACTAAGAAAAAATTTTACGGACCTTTTATCATTACAAAATTATTTAACGATAACACGGCGGAAATCCGGAATAAAAATAATCGAATACAGAAGATACATGTTAGATTACTAAGAAGACCTACTCTTGTTACAGATGCTGCTACGCAACCGTCGACATCCAAGACTTGAAGAACAACCCCGGAATGTTACCACTTAGATTAGGAATAGTTAATAATCAAATTAGTTACTGGACGCTTATTAGAGTAATAGATATAGCACCACTTAGAAGGGAATTAGATGAATTAAATAGTAGTTTTAACAATTTAACCTTAATATACAGTAAACATGAAAACGGGAAAACACATCGATGGAATAATCAAAATCTACATAGCCTTTTGGAACATACCATAACCGAAACTAATACAAAATTCGAACAAATTAATCTTTACGAAAATCATAGAAGAAAAAGAGGTTTCATTAATGGATTGGGCGGACTAATTAAAACCATTACAGGAAATTTGGATAATGAAGATGCAGAAAAATATAACTATGCAATAAACCAATTGACCAACGATCAAAATAAAGTAAAGTTGCTATTTAAGGAACAAATTAAATTAACAACTTCAGCAATGGAAAACTTCAACAACAGCATTATTAAAATAGCAAGAAATCAAGCACTTTTACTAGAAAAATTAACCTTCATGGAACTTAATATAAATGCAACTAATTTTTACAAAACTAAAGTAGATGAAAAATTAACGATGACGACAATTTATCTAGAATTAATAACAGCCACAGCAACAATACGAGATATTTTAGAAACACTCGAAGAAGCGATCACCTTTGCATCAGCAAACATTATGCATCCATCAATATTAAAAGCCAAAGACCTTAATCACGAATTGTTACAGATACAGCTATTATTAACAAATTCTAAATTGCCTATAAACCCAAATTTGGAAAATATTCACGAATTTCATAAAATCATAAATATTAAAGCCTTTATCCAAAATACCAAAATACATTTCATATTAGAAATCCCAGTCGTCGAAAAAATCGACTATAATTATTTTCATCTATTTTCCTGTCCAATATTTAATAATCCTTTATACTCAATAATCATTCCCAAAGCCAAATTCCTTGTAATAAACGAGCAAAACTTCGCATTAAGTAACCAAAGATGTAAAGATATAAATTTTAACAAATTTTTGTGCAAATTGGAAATTAACCAAATCGAAGAAAAGTCACCTTGCGAAGTTCATCTTATTCAACACACAAAGAAATACCAAAATTGTCAGCAAGAAAGTTTAAGTTTGGCCCACACGAAAGTCCAACAGGTCTCTAGTAATCAATGGATGGTAATAACAAAGGGAGAAGACGTAATCAAGAAAGAATGCGATGCAACAACAGAAACTATTTCGTTAAATGGAACATACTTAATATCACTAAATGGTAAATGCAGGATCAAAATACAAACAAAATTACTAACGACACAAGAGAAACGACTTAAAAATAACTTAGTGGAAATCCCGAAGTTAAAATTCGAATACACTAGCAACAGACACAATAATGTCAACATTACCTTCAGGCCAATCGAATTGGAACCGATAAATTTGGACGAAATTAAAGCAACAGAAATCAAATTGCATCAAATCGAGGAAAACATTGAAGAAACATCCCAAGCTCCTGTGTACTTCCATCAAGCAAGTGGATGGACCATCATGTTATATATGTTAATTTTCATTATTTTAATCACATATGTTTTAGTTAGAGTTTTTAAGAAGAAAACACCATCCGGAACAATCAAAGAGAAACCAATCGAACAGAAACCAATCGAACAGATCGGACTTCAAAATTTAAGGATACCCTAATTTTGGTCCTAGAGGGGAGGTGTTATGTTAAAGTAAAACCATGCATTAATATAATAATTAAAAATTTCAAATATGTTACGATAGCCTGACTCACATTCGATTCAGCAGTCTATCGCATTCCTTTTAAAGTTCAATAACTGTAAAATTAGCAATAAGCAATATTTTTATTATAAATAGTCACAATTGTAATTATAGATTATCATTATGCTGTATGTCTAAAATCGATGTCAGTCGTAATTTTCAATAAATTTATTTAAGTAATTTTGATTTTTTTTAAAATAATTTTGTTAAGTGAAATTAACTCGCACCCCTAATCATAAAGCATGGCCCCATTAAATCAATTTGTACAGGCACTGCTTAAATTCACGTGAGGGAAGCGAACCAATAAAAATTAACCCTTAAGTACTAACAAGATGTCTGAAGAGACGGAATGAAACCTATACAGTTATATTTATATTGTCATTAAAATGTTTTAACTAATAAAAATTTTTTTATCTACAAAATCATTTTTAAAGCTTATTTTTTTGTCTATATGATCAAACCATGCTTTAACTAATATAATTAGACAGATTCATTTATCTTAAAATGAAAATTTGTAATTAAAAAAATATATAATTACGTACGTCTCTCAGACGTCACGTTATTGTTGACGTCCCAAAATTGTAACGTTAGTACTTAAGGGTTAAAATTCAACTTTCAAAAACACCACTTAGACATGATTGTGCAAATACAACTAACCTTCAACTTCTGTTACAGTAGCTATGTAGATCTTCAAAACCCCAAAAGATATTCTCGTTCACTTACTTTTCGCTATCCAATTTTCTATACATGGATGTACTACAACCATTGGAATAGTTATGAAACCTGGAAAAGATTAACAATCGTCAGAATTTGTTCAACTGTCAGATTTTAATAAAAACAGAAACTTGTAAATATAAGTGAAATGATTTTCTAATCTTGGTAATTAATTAATTATTAATTATAAGTACAAAAACTAAATTCCTTTACACGGCACCACAAAACACACAAACAACTTTTTCTTTTTAAGACACAATTTTGGTAAATCAACTAAACGGTGTGACAACCAACGGAGATAATGAAACGTTGGCCAAATATTTCAAGGTTATTTTCATTGATGTTTTAGACAATATCATCAGCAAGATTGTTATTTGCAACGAAGTTAAACTTAAACGTACCTTAATTCTCGTTAGAATTCCAAAACGCATCTGCATCTTGTACATTTTCCAAACTTGACTGCACAAATCCATTTGTCGACTGCTAGAACGAAATAAAAATTGTAGGCATTTCTGAAAGGTTTTAATACAATGCAAAAATAAGTAGCTCACCATAAAATTAAAGTAATATTTAGAAATATCAAAAAATAATCGCAAATGCTCTTTATCGATCAACATCAGAAGTAAACATCAATATTAACCTTACAAATAAGCAGTTTCCTGTACCTATTGACATTAAATCGAGCGCCATCTAACCATCAATAGCAGAAGTAAAAGTAGTGATTATGTAGATCTCTACCTTCATGATAAAGCAGATTCCTGTATCTAATTCATTATTGTTTACCATAGTTTCACCGTTTGATGTCTCAGTTACACATCTATGCAAATTATTGCTATTTAAAATGCATGCATAATTATCGAAAGTTAACAACTTATTAATTATATTATTATAATTGTAGGCACCAAATACTAACATACAAATCTTTTATCTTAACCCCATCGGATCTTCACATTTAGATGAAGACTAAACTTTGACAAAAAAATTTGAAACAACTTAGCAATTACACTAACATTAAATCCGCGAATACAGTAAAAATAATAGAAAAATTGTAGGTGCTACAGGGTGGTCTTTATAGAGGGATGAAAACTAAACTTTGCTCAAAAAATTTGAAACTCGGTAATTACACTAACATTAAATCCGCAAATACACGAAAAATAGTAGAAAAATTGTGGGTGCTACAGGGTGGTTTTTATAGTGGGATGAAAACTAAACTTTGTCCAAAAAATTTGAAACTCGGCAATTACACTAACATTAAATCCGCAAGTACAGGAAAAATAGTAAATAAATTATAGGTTCCACAGGGTGGTCTTAATAGAGGGATGAAAACTAAACTATGTCCAAAAAATTTGAAACTTAGCAATTACACTAACATTAAATCCGCGAATACAGAAAAAATAGTAGATAAATTATAGGTTCCACAGGGTGGTTTTTATAGAGGGATGAAAACTAAACTTTGTCCAAAAAATTTGAAACTTCGTAAATACACTAACATTAAATCCGCAAGTACAGGAAAAATAGTAAATAAATTATAGGTTCCACAGGGTGGTTTTAATAGAGGGATGAAAACTAAACTATGTCCAAAAAATTTGAAACTTAGCAATTACACTAACATTAAATCCGCGAATACAGTAAAAATAATAGAAAAATTGTAGGTGCTACAGGGTGGTCTTTATAGAGGGATGAAAACTAAACTTTGCTCAAAAAATTTGAAACTCGGTAATTACACTAACATTAAATCCGCAAATACACGAAAAATAGTAGAAAAATTGTGGGTGCTACAGGGTGGTCTTTATAGAGGGATGAAAACTAAACTTTGTCCAAAAAATTTGAAACTCGGCAATTACACTAACATTAAATCCGCAAGTACAGGAAAAATAGTAAATAAATTATAGGTTCCACAGGGTGGTTTTAATAGAGGGATGAAAACTAAACTATGTCCAAAAAATTTGAAACTTAGCAATTACACTAACATTAAATCCGCGAATGCAGTAAAAATAATAGAAAAATTGTAGGTGCTACAGGGTGGTCTTTATAGAGGGATGAAAACTAAACTTTGCTCAAAAAATTTGAAACTCGGTAATTACACTAACATTAAATCCGCAAATACACGAAAAATAGTAGAAAAATTGTGGGTGCTACAGGGTGGTTTTTATAGAGGGATGAAAACTAAACTTTGTCCAAAAAATTTGAAACTCGGCAATTACACTAACATTAAATCCGCAAGTACAGGAAAAATAGTAAATAAATTATAGGTTCCACAGGGTGGTTTTAATAGAGGGATGAAAACTAAACTATGTCCAAAAAATTTGAAACTTAGCAATTACACTAACATTAAATCCGCGAATACAGTAAAAATAATAGAAAAATTGTAGGTGCTACAGGGTGGTCTTTATAGAGGGATGAAAACTAAACTTTGCTCAAAAAATTTGAAACTCGGTAATTACACTAACATTAAATCCGCAAATACACGAAAAATAGTAGAAAAATTGTGGGTGCTACAGGGTGGTTTTTATAGAGGGATGAAAACTAAACTTTGTCCAAAAAATTTGAAACTCGGCAATTACACTAACATTAAATCCGCAAGTACAGGAAAAATAGTAAATAAATTATAGGTTCCACAGGGTGGTTTTAATAGAGGGATGAAAACTAAACTATGTCCAAAAAATTTGAAACTTAGCAATTACACTAACATTAAATCCGCGAATACAGAAAAAATAGTAGATAAATTATAGGTTCCACAGGGTGGTTTTTATAGAGGGATGAAAACTAAACTTTGTCCAAAAAATTTGAAACTTCGTAAATACACTAACATTAAATCCGCGAATACAAAAAAAATAGTAGATAAATTATAGGTTCCACAGGGTGGTTTTTATAGAGGGATGAAAACTAAACTTTGTCCAAAAAATTTGAAACTTGGTAATTACACCAACATTAAATCCGCAAGTACAGGAAAAATAGTAGATGAATTGTAGGTTCCACAGGGTGGTTTGTATAGAGGGATGAAAACTAAACTTTGTCCAAAAAATTTGAAACTTCGTAAATACACTAACATTAAATCCGCGAATACAGAAAAA
This sequence comes from Podabrus alpinus, assembly GCA_932274525.1. NCBI lineage: Eukaryota > Metazoa > Arthropoda > Insecta > Coleoptera > Cantharidae > Podabrus > Podabrus alpinus. Next base: position 8,129,019 of record OW026451.1, read on the forward strand.
ATAGTAGATAAATTATAGGTTCCACAGGGTGGTTTTTATAGAGGGATGAAAACTAAACTTTGTCCAAAAAATTTGAAACTTCGTAAATACACTAACATTAAATCCGCGAATACAGAAAAAATAGTAGATAAATTATAGGTTCCACAGGGTGGTTTTTATAGAGGGATGAAAACTAAACTTTGTCCAAAAAATTTGAAACTCGGCAATTACACTAACATTAAATCCGCAAGTACAGGAAAAATAGTAAATAAATTATAGGTTCCACAACTCTTCGCCAGCAGAGTTCCTATTGAATTTTCTTAAACTAATTCCCTGACTTAATAATAATAACATAATGTAGACAAATTTGTTAATTCAAACTATAAAAAATTTATAAATTGAATAAACAAAAAACTTAACATTAAGAATTATTTTCTAAATAAACTTTATTAAGTGTCCACGAATTTTCCCTGACCTAAATTTCAATTTACCTGAGTTTCGTTTAAAAGGCAAATATTCCTCAAATTTCCATGATGAATTTTGTACATTTCTGAATTCCCCAACTTCCCGATTTTCAAGAAGACCGGAACTCTGCATAACGTCATAATTTTGCATTGTCCTAAACCTCTTGCAAAACTTGAAATTAAATTAAAGGTCATTGCGAATTGCATTTAATTATTTCAAAAATAATGTTTTACAAAATACGTAACTAAAACCATCTGTTACGAGTTTCGATTAGATAATATTGAAATTATTAAAATTCTAATTAGATTTTCAAAGGCACTCGCAAAGATCTACAATTTCATTTGTATCAACAAGAATAAATTATTTCAAGTTATAATAATGTTGATTGGGTAAAGCAGCAAAGGGGTAGATTTTTACCATCGCATAAAAGTAAGTTTCGGTTGGTTCTTTGAAATTTGTCATATTTTATAACTTCCATTTTATTTTTCCATGAGGGTAACATTTCAAAAATAAATTCATTGCATTTTCATTTTTACTTTCTTTGCTCCTACAAGTTGAATATTTTCCAAGGACAGTTGCACCAAGTAAGTATTATTTCGAAGACAAAAAAAACTAATAAATTCCAAATTTAACATACTATACTATGTATATGCATAATTAATTAATTAATGTAGAGTCAATATGCCTTGTTCATTTGCAGAAACATCATTATTGTGCCCTTTTCTTACCCTTGTTTCTGTTGCTAACCTGTGATTCTGGTTCATCCAAGATGTAATAAAAGGAATGGCATCGAAATTGGCTTATTTTTTGGTTTTAGGGGTAATTTAACAATCGGCTCGCCGAGTTTCAAACATTTTAACAACCGGCTCGCGCGAGCCGGACCGAGCCGGCTCCAGCCCACCCCTGTTTAGATTTATGAAATTTCGATAATAAATTACATACGTAGTTTTATTTCTCTTTTCTTTCAAAATAAATTGATATATTTACGGTGAATCACCAAACGAGTCGAAACGTGCACGTTTATAAACGTGATATAAATTTTTTTTTTATAAATTTGAATAAAATAAAAACAGAGTTGCGATTTATTTTTGAATTTTGTACAGTTTTAACAAAATATTGAAAAATAAAATACTTTCGATTAATTTTTACGTATGTGGCAAATTATTACAAAAGATGCGGTTGCACATTGGGGTAGTCTTTAATTAAATAAGACTAAGACTAAAATACGACTAAAATGTCTTCAAATACATTAAAAAGATAAAAAGGAAAACAACCGTTTTTATCTCAACCCTAAATACCTCCCCAACAGTTTTCATATTTGAATAACAAATTCTAGCATTTCGCGGTACTTGGATATTTCTCCTATCGCAGTATTGCACCCAAAAACAATTCGAAACTTGGCATATTTTAATGAAGAATTTTACCGATTTTCATTTTAACGTAAATAAGAAAAAAAATGAGCAATTGGTGATTTACTTCCGAAAATGAATCGTTAAAAATCTGCAAAATTGTAATGGTTACGTAGTTTAGTGCCATATGTAAGAAATATAACACGTTTCAAGTTTTTTGTAGCAATACTGCGATAAGAAATAAAAATTAAAGAAATTCAAAAATCATATTATTCAAATATAAAAATGCGAAAGACAAAGGATATTAAGAATTAAAATAAGAACCTATAATTTTTCCCACATATTTTGACATTTTAACTTGTGAAAGCATTAATATTTGGATATGACCAACTGAACTAGACAACTCCAATAACATAATGATGTTCTAGTAATTAATAAATAATATTACTTCAACAGAAAAAAAAAATCTGATGTCGCCATCGCATAACTTTCCGAACAGACGCAAATTTTGATATTATATTATATCATAATTTCAACAGTAAATCGATGAAAAATTTCATATTTTGCCAAAATAGGAAGAAAAAAACGTTTGAATGCCTATATCTTGCAAACGAAGCATTTTTGGACCCAAGTTATTAGAAACTTTTCATCTTATTTTCGTTAGTAGAATGCGGTTTACTATTTTATTTACAAATACAAAAATTTTTTACAAATACAAAAATTTTTGAAACGCCCTGTATATTTTAGAGAAAAACTTGTAGGACAAAAAATGTAGGAAATTCCATAGCGCTAATTTTTTGTTATTAATATTTTTACATATTTAATTTCGTTTCGAAGTTATGACGCATAATGTCATAATAGCTCCAGGTAAACCCCCCTTTCCCGTTACACGATTTAATTTATTTTCATCTGGCTTCGTCCTACGACAGGAAAAAGCTTATATGCAAAATTTGGAATGATTTGCTTGCTTCGTTTAGACGCTATCGTGTTCACAGACGTACATACACACATACATACAGACATCCTTCCAAAAATGATAAAAATGGATTCAGGGGACCTCAAAATCTGTCAAAAAATTGGGGGGTCAAATTTTGCCTGATAACAATACTTTCCTTACCTAGGGGTTCGGAAAGTAAAAATTAATCATATCAATCATCAAAATTATCAATTAAACTTTCTTCTACTTTGACGGATTTGCTCATAGGAGTACATTATCCTAGATGTTGCAAATGTTGTACTAGGAAATTAGAAACTCTTTCTTCATAGCCTGCACTCAAAAATTAGCAAGTTTTTAAAACAAAAACGCTACATTATGCCTTTGAAGTCCGCTCAATGTGTTTTTTACTTTCCAAAGTAGGTCAAGGTCATATCGATCGACAAAATTTACGTTTCAAAAATCACTTTGCTAGTGTGGGTTCATAAAGAATTATCCTATAAAATGAATTTTGTACTAGCACTGCTTAAATTTACAAGAGGGAAGCGAATTGATAAAAATTAAAATTCAACTTTCAAAAACACCACTTAGCCAAGATTGTGCAATTACAACTAACCTTTGATTTTCTGATGCACCACTTAGTATGTAGATCCTCAAAACTCCAAAATAGTTTTTCATTTCACACACTTTTCACTATCCAATTTTCTGTAGGTGTACTGCGACCATCGGAATTCTTATGAAATCTGAAAAAGATTAACAATTGTCAGAATTTAATAAAAACAGATATTTAAATATAAGTGAAGCGATTCTCTAAGCTGAATTAATAATTGATGCCCGATTGCACCACATAGTATCAAAAAAATTTAAGGGAGCTTTAAATTATTAAATGCCTCTTATTCCGTTGGACTGCTGTGCAACGGAATAAAAGGCATTTAAAGATACAAGGAACGTTTGAATTTTAAGTGTAGGTGGTGCAATCGGGCATAAGTAATTTAAATGCAAAAACTAAATTATTTTACACAACAACACAAAACAAACAAGTAACGTTTTCTTTTTCAAATGTAATTTTGGTAGATCAACTACACGGTATGACAACAGAGATGATTAAACGTTACTCAAATATTTCAAGCTTATTGCAATTGACGTTAAAAAGAAAGATTAAGTCAAGTTAAACGAACCGTAAATCTCCTTAGAATTCCAAAACACATCTGCATCTTGTTCATTTTCTAAAAGTTACTGCAGAATCCGATTTATTGAGTTCTAGAACAAAATAGAAATTTTGAGAATATCTCCAAGGTTTTAATACATCACAAAATTGTTGCTTACCAATTTTTTTCATAAAATTAACATATTTAAAAATAATTGCAAACGAAAACAAAAAGGACAATTTATTATGACAACAAACTATCAACTAATGATCAGTGGTCAATGACATTAAATGAGCGCCACCTAACCAGCAACATCAGGAATTAAAACTCGGGTGTACGTAGAATTCTACATGTACTTTACTGTTTTACCGTTAGATGGCAAAACATACATAACGCAGATACCTATATGTAACTCATTAAATGTTTCGCCGTTAGATGCCTCAATTACACATCTATTCAAATTTTTGAAAATTAAAATGCAAGCAATTAACAAAACTAACTAAATATTAATAATTGTAGTCACAAAAAACTAATGTACAAACCTTTTATTATCTTAACCACCTATGGTTCCATTTTTAGTTTAATTTAAAACCAATCTGAGAGTTGACATTAAGCTGTATTTTATAACTTGGATGATTTTCACGAAATTCTTGTGTTTCTCCCAGTTCTTTTCCCTTATCCGTACATACTGCAACAAAAAATTAGTTAGAATTGGACTAGTTTAATTAGACATTAGTTTAATTACATAGATATATAACTTATTCTCGATTAACCAAAATATCAAAAGCCGTGAAATAATTCAAAATTAAGCCTTTTTCGATGAATATCTATTTTTCAGGGTTTGAAATTTATTCGTTATTGGACCATTCTAGGACAAAAACCTAAAAGGGTGTGTTGTTGGCAAGAATTAAAGAAAATGCGGTTCTATATAAAGCTAAATTTCAGGAACTACAGCGATAAAACAATATATATTTTTTTAATTTTGAGCATAATTTTATTATTTACTGAAATTTGGCTAGTACCGAGTTTTCTGTGAGGGATGCATAGGCATTTGTAAATCCAGAACTGGTGATTTCCCTTGGATAATTCTCTTCAAGAAATTTTGCAAAAGTTCTTCTATTAGCCACAAAAAAACACCATAAATAATAATGAAAGGGGGAACTTCAGGGTTTCACGCGACGAGACACAAAAGTTTTCAACAAATCGTTGGATAGAAATCACATTTTCGGCAGAGTCAGTCGTTGCTACATACTACAAAATGAACCGAAATTTACAGTTTTCCCCATATCTTCTAATTTACAAGGATTACCCTGATCTACTAATTTAAATTCAAATTTCTTATATCTATTAAAAATTAAAAATCACAAGAATCAAAAATACATACCTACGTTTTTGACAAATAGTCTCATTAAATTGGCGTTTTTGGCAATTTTCATCGGCAGACAGTTTCCTCAGAGCAACCCACAAAATGAGGTAAAGCACGTATAGGACTTGTAACAGCACCCAACCTTTAATTTATCCCAAGTAGTAGATTCTTAATTCTGTTTGAATTTGTCATCCTACGGTCTTCCGCTCTGAACCTGTAAATACACAAAAAAATAGTATCAAACTTTTAAGCTTCCCCGCGTTCTTTTTGGGAAATCCGTGAATACACAAAAATTAATATAAAAATTCTCAGTGCTACAGAGTGGTTTTTATGAATTGTTGATAACTAAACTTCGTTCAAAAACTATGAAGCTCGGCAAATACCTAACATAAAATCCGCGACTACACAAACAATACCAATTAGCTGATTTTTGAAACCCTTATCCCCAAAAGGGGGTTATGACATTTGGAGCGTGGATTCAAGTCATCAAGTAGTTTGTTATATCAAAAATTTGGAAGGGGATCTGGTCAATTGTGCCACCTGTGAATTTTTTGCTAACTTCTTAAAGGTAAGAATTGGCTTTTGACACCCTTATCCCCAAAAGAGGGTTATGAAATTTGGAACTTACATTCAGGTCATCAAGTAGATTGTTATATCAACAATTTTGGAAGGGATTACATCAACTGTGCCATTTGGGAATTTTTTAGTAACTTCTTAAAGGTAAGGGTTGGTTTTTGACACCTTTATCCCAAAAAGAGGGTTATGAAATTTGGAACGTAGATTCAGGTCATCAAGTAGCTGGTCATTTCAAAAATTTGGAAGGGGATCTCGTCAACTGTGCCATCTGGGAGTTTTTTTACTAACTTCTTAAAGGTAAGGGTTGGTTTTTGACACCCTTATCCCCAAAAGAGGGTTATGAAATTTGGAACGTAGATGAAGGTTATCAAGGTCATCAAGTAGATTGTTATATCAACAATTTGGGAAGGGATTACGTCAACTGTGCCATTTGGGAATTTTTTAGTAACTTCTTAAAGGTAAGGGTTGGTTTTTGACACCTTTATCCCAAAAAGAGGGTTATGAAATTTGGAACGTAGATTCAGGTCATCAAGTAGCTGGTCATTTCAAAAATTTGGGAGGGGATCTCGTCAACTGTGCCATCTGGGAGTTTTTTTACTAACTTCTTAAAGGTAAGGGTTGGTTTTTGACACCCTTATCCCCAAAAGAGGGTTATGAAATTTGGAACGTAGATGAAGGTTATCAAGGAGAATGTTATATCAAAAATTTGGGAGGGGATCTGGTCAACTATGCCACCTGTAAATTTTTCACTAACTTCTTAACGTAAGGGATGGCTTTTGACACCCTTATGCACAAAAGAGTGTTATGACATTTGAAACGTAGATTCAGGTCATCAAGTAGATCGTTATATCAGAATTTTGGAAGGGTATCTCGTCAGCTGTGCCATCTGGCAATTTTTACTAACATTATAAAGGTAAAGATTGTTTTTTGACACCCTTATCCCCAAAAGAGGCTTATGAAATTTTGGAGCGTAGATTTAGGTCATCAAGTAGTTTGTTGTATCAAAAATTTGGGAGGGGATCTTATCAACTTTGCTATCTAGGTATTATTTACTAAAGGGCTCGCCACATAGGCTGTGCTGTGCTATGCTATGCTCTGTGTTATGTCAACACAAACGTTGAACAATGGCATGGTCATGCGCAAAATGGACCATGCCATTGTTCAACGTTTGTGTTGACATAACACAGAGCATAGCATAGCACAGCACAGGCTATGTGGCGAGCCCTTAACTTCATAAATGTAAGGGTTGGTTTTTGTACCCCTTATCCTCAAAAGAAGGTTATAAAATTTGGAACTTAGCTTCCGGTCATCAAGTAGATTGTTATATCAACAATTTGGGAAGGGATTACGTCAACTGTGCCATCTGGGAATTTTTTACTAACTTGTTAAAGGTAAGGGTTGGTTTTTAACACCGTTATCCCCAAAAGAAGGTTATGATATTTGGTACGTCGATTCAGGTCATCAAGTAGATCGTTATATCCAAAATTTGGGAGGGGATCTCGTCAACTGTTCCATCTGGGAATTTTTCACTAATATCTTAAGGGACCACCTACTGGGACCGATAAATTTTTTCGATTTTTTTTTTATTACATATTTTTATAGTTTGGGGTCTTGCAAATGTGTCCAAAAAATATTAAATTAAAATTCATCAAATTACCCGATTTATAACGGATTTTCTGTAATGGAGTTCATTATTAAAACTTTTTAAATCATGATTACATTTTAAAACGGAATTACTTTTTGTATTTTATACTTTATATAAAATATACAAAAATAAATGTAACAAATATAAGTTGTAGCTGTTTGTAATTGTCTTTAGGAGTCCAAAAAACCAAAAAAATTGTTAAAAAAGAAAATTATTAAAAATCGACGTTGTAATCCACCCTTACAATCGAATTGATTGTGAAAAAGGAGCTTAAAAGGTTTTTCTTACAAATTGAAACCCCTCAGGAACATCTGGGGTTGTTAACTAATTTACTGCTGTTTTTTATGGGTAGGTACAGTTACTATACAAGGTTTTCAACTGACACATTTCTTACACAAACAAATAATGTTAGGTACAAAATCCCTAAAATTGTTTGTTTTTTTAATCTATATTTTGACTAATTTATTATGCTAATTTTTATTTTAAAACTTTTCAAAATAAACTACTTTCAGTAAAACCTGACAAAACAATATGAGTTACAAAAATATGTTGGTTCTTTAATAAAAAAATCTGATGTGGCCATCGCATAACTTTCCGAACAGACGCAAATTTTTATATTATATTTTTAAATAAAATGGTTACATAATTTCAACAGTAAATCGATGAAAAATTTCATATTTTGCCAAAATAGGAAGAAAAAAACTTTTGAATGCCTATATCTTGCAAACGAAGCATTTTTGGACCCATGTTATTAGAAACTTTTCATCTTGTTTTCGTTAGTAGAATGCGGTTTACTATTTTATTTACAAATACAAAAATTTTTGAAACGCCCTGTATATTTTAGAGAAAAACTTGTAGGACAAAAAATGTAGGAAATTCCATAGCGCTAATTTTTTGTTATTAATATTTTTACATATTTAATTTCGTTTCGAAGTTATGACGTATAATGTCATAATAGCTCCAGGTAAACCCCCCTTTCCCGTTACACGATTTAATTTATTTTCATCTGGCTTCGTACTACGACAGGAAAAAGCTTATATGCAAAATTTGGAATGATTTGCTTGCTTCGTTTAGACGCTATCGTGTTCACAGACGTATATACACACACACACATAGTACATACAGACATCCTACCAAAAATTATAAAAATGGATTCAGGGGACCTCAAAACGTGAACATCTGTCAAAAAATTGGGGGGTCAAATTTTGCCTGATAACAATACTTTCCTTACCTAGGGGTTCGGAAAGTAAAAAAAAGTTTTGATAGGAAAATTTCAGTGACTTTTGAGCTCCTAAAAAATACACGTCATTTTGTAAATAAAGACGGGATAAAAACCGAGGTATACCCTTGTATAGGCTGTATACCCTTGGAGCTTTATTAGGGCTACACGTTTGAATATTAATGTCTTGTACGAGAGATGGTCATAGCTTTGGCAGTTAAGTGCGTCTACTGCTAATGCGAAACGCTCGGATCGAATCCGAGCAGGGTAAGAACTTTATTCTGGCTGTCTCTCCTCGGAAGGCAGCGGCAAACCACCGAGGTAATTTGCCAAGAGCGCCCATCTCAACATGAAGTGTATTACACTTCCCGTGGTTCGGAGCCCACGTTAAACAAGTAGGTCCTCTATGTATGTGAAAACACTTAGAACGCACATCACATGCATAGAAAGAGATGGGTCACGACGTTCGGAAACGGACAACACGACTAAGAAGAAGTACGAGTGTACGTAAATGTACCCCGTCAACAGAAATGTATGCAAAATTTTTATTTATAAATGCAAATAAAATAAATTTATACCTCGGCTTGACTATTTCGGTGAGCACTGACCTACCTTCTCTCACGCTGGGTTCCTTCCTTGACCAAGTCGTAATGCTGAAATGGGATAATATGGTCCTTGGAATGATCATACAAAAATTATGCTCAGTTTTATATGGCAAATCGTAATTTATTATAATTTTAAGTGTAAATGATTTAAATGTAATAAAGTTCTTATGCTAAATGACAAATATCTTATTTTAATAAACTCAGGACGTTTTAATGCACGTGTTAAATTAATCGTAAACTTTTCACTAATTTTTAAGTTTTAAATAATTTTTAATGGGACGGTACCTTTAATCTAGGGTATTTCTATTTACTCGGTTCATGTACCATTAAATTGTTCACTTGCATTCGATGGATGACCTTCAGGGTGTGAAATATTTCTGGATCCAACTTTTTCGTGGTGGCGTCTCCTCGTGTTGTGACCAAAGTTTTCTTTAAAAATAATCGTGATTCTTCGCAATCTTGCACAAAATTTTCCTTTCCAAATACGTAAGTACAATATTTTATCGATACTAATCTTTTTATTAAATTTCTTTGTAAAATTTTCTTGTATTATCCAATTTTTAGCGGAGCACACAAATTCACGCACCATTAAACTTTTTTATTAAGCATCAACAACCTAATTAATTCAACCAATTGTTTTTTCATCGCTACCTGTATTTTCCAGGCAATCGTGATTTTGTTCCATTGGTCGATGTAAAATCAATATTTGAAGTTATCATTTACAGGTTCGGTTTAAGCCCAATGTGACTTATAAAATTTTTAATGAAATTTTGTGTTTCAGATTAATTTGAAGTATTTGCATCTCCTGTGATCTTCCAGTAACTTTTGAAGAAAATGTTTTTTCCATTCGTGATACATTGAATTACGCAGCACTCCGACACGTGTAAAAATTTTGCTATTTTAAAAGTTTTACGTTTTAACACATTTTTATAACTAATGTTTTGAACAATTATTTTGATTTCAAAATACATTTCTTATAATTACTTAAATTAATTTATAATTTTAACAAACTTTTATATTAACAGAATTAAAACGTTACATTTGAATTTATTTTGTCATCTCGTTCCGTGACCTTTTCTTTCTATAAATTTATGACGTTACACCAAATTTTTGGTATCAGATGAAACCTTTACGTTCGAACAAATAAGTCATGTGCTACCTTTATTTAATTAAACAAAACTTTGAATTATGACGTGATCATTTCTATTGACGCGGTGGTCATTGTTGTACATCGCAATATATTATGTAAAAATCGGCGAGAAGGCCAAAATTTACGCATATAAGAGAGACGGCGAGCGCATCATACTCTCTAATCACCGAGCGTCTTACTATTCTAAAGAGGCGAGAACTGCCACAAAAGAAGAAATAAGTGCCGAATTTCACTTCTTCGAAGCCGAAGAATATATTCTGTATGGCCCTAGTATACGCGATTAAGGGTAGGTTACGAATATCAACCACTATCCAACTCATTACAGCACGAAAAAGTTTAAAACGATTTATCTCAAAACTACATTTCTCAAGTCAGGCGCACATTTTCCAAACAAGCTACTTGGCGGATTAACTTGATTTTATTTTAAGCATTTAGAATATATTTCAGGCTCCAGTCAGAACCTAAAATATCCGAAATATTATATTTAAAATTACCATTTTGCAGACCGTGAAAAGTAAATATTTTGTTGTAAAAATCAAAGGTTTTTTTTAAATCCTCGCCATTTTGTCATTTTTTGTTTAAATTAAATTTGCGAGGTTCAAACTGGAGCCACATTCATATAGAACAAGAATTTAAAAAATTCATTTATTTCAGATAACTGGATCGGTCGGAAACGATGCGCCCAATTGGCGCGTCATTTCGAAACATGCGAGTTACGCGTCGATCTGTACCTTCTACAATTTTCAATAAAAAGCTTTACAAAAATTTAGGTGTTAGTTTAAATGTGAATAAATAAGTATATCCTAAATTTTAGCTCAATAGCTGTAACAGTTTTCTCAAATTTAATTCCTAAAAATCAGCTTGAAAACAACTGTTCACAGTTAGTAGGTAACCCCCTTAAAGGTAAGGGTTGGTTTTTGACACCTTTATCGTCAAAAGAGGGTTATGACATTTGGAACGTAGATTCCGGTCATCAAGTAAATTTTTATATCAAAAATTTGGGAGGGAATCTCGTCAACTGTGTTATCTGGGAATTTTTTACTAACTTCATAAAGGTAAGGGTTTCTTTTTGACACCTTTATCCCCAAAAGAGGGTTATGATTATGACATTTGGAACGTAGATTGAGGTTATCAAGTAGGTTGTTATATCAAAATTTTGGGCGGGGTTCTCGTCAACTGTGGCATCTGGAAATTTTTTACTAACTTTTTAAAAGTAAAGGTTGGTTTTTGACACCCTTATCCCCAAAAGAGGCTTATAATATTTGGAACGTAGATTCGGATCATCAAGTAGATTGTTATATGAAAACTTCGGGAGGGGATCTGGTCAACTGTGCCATCTGGGAATTTTTTACTAACTTCTTCTAGGTAAGGGTTGGTTTTTGACACCCTTATTCTCAAAAGAGGGTTATGACATTTGAAACGTAGATTCAGGTCATCAAGTATATTGTTATATCAGAATTTTGGAAGGGGATCTCGTCAGCTGTGCCATCTGGCAATTTTTTACTAACTTTTTAAAGGTAAAGGTTGGTTTTTGACACCCTTATCCCCAAAAGAGGCTTATGAAATTCGGAGCGTGGATTCAGGTCATCAAGTGGTTTGTTATATCAACAATTTGGGAAGGGATTACGTCAACTGTGCCATCTGGGAATTTTTCACTAACATCTTAAAGCTAAGGGTTGGTATTTGACAACACCCTTATGCTCAAAAGGGGGTTATGACATTTGAAACCACTATTACTCAAATATGCAATGGGAATAAAATTTGAATGGACACTTTTAAAGAAAGGAAACTATGTTAACTGGTAACTCGGTAAACTGGTATTTAACAATAAAATTTGTTATTGGTTCAAAACATCAAAAAGTTTGCATTATATATTACCTATACCATCAGTTCTGTTATTTATTTTTTTAACGACTATTGCTTGTAAATGCACCCGATTGGCCCATAGTAATCATTTTTATATGTGACGCATATCAAAGTCTCAAACCGTTTGTTGCTGTGTGCGCTTTACAAAATTTTGTTGATGAAAGCCGGTTATTTGCAATAACAAATTTTTAGATCACTGGCTGGAATAAAAATAGCAAGTATGTGGTAATTTAATTTGTTTTAAATACTAAAAATAAATTAAATGAATGTCAACTGAATGAAATTTTAAAGAAATTTCGTATTGTAATAAGCCGGCTACTGAAAAAGCATGCTAAAATTATATATTATTGCTACACCACTTTTATTTAATTTATCATGGTAATTTTAATTTCTTTGAATCCTCGATTATATGTCAGCCACAACCTCCTTCAAATTTACAGTGCTAAATTCACTCCAGCAACTTAGAAATTTTTATTATTATTTTTTAAATATTATCTCTTACCTTGTATCTATGCCTTGTATACACAAATTTCCTCCATTTGTTTTTCTTATTGTAAGTAATCACGCCACCCTTTGATACTAAATTGAATTTCAACTGCTCCATCGTTCATGAACAAACACTGACCACTTTATCTTCACTTTCTACCGTTCAATAATCACAACCTTACACTTTTAATTTATTTTTTATAACTTTTAATTTTGTCAAACTTACTGCTTTTGTTCTCGCCAACTAATCAGCCTAGTATCTATAACGGCCGTATTTTCACTATAATTGGCGCCTCACACAAATTTAATTAACTATTTTAACCTAGATGCACACTTTTATCTTGACTGACGTATCTTTCGCTCTTTCCAATTTCAAAAATTGACGTCAAGTTTTAAAGATGTGCAAAAAACACTAAAGCAAGCGTTACTTTCAATAATATAAATAATTGGTACCTTGTCTTATCGTTTTCTTTATTATCGAAGTAAAATGATTTAATGGTTTTGGGTGGAACGGGTATATCACCAGGTGGATATGAGGATATAATATTTTGACACTTAAATTTACGCCAAATTTGGTCACAGATGATTGCTTTTACTTTTATAGCAATTAAAAACAGATGACTCGATTACAATAAATTTTTGAACAAATTGTTAGGTAGATAATTTTGCACGTTCAAGGGTTTAAAAAAACGTAAAACACCTTTAGATCATAAGAAGTTTCTTCTCTCAAAGGGAATCAAAATGGGGCACCATTTTTGAAATTCGTCTAGAATTTAATTACCTTTTTTCAGATAAAAAGCAATGCAGAAATCAAGATTGAATTTTTTCAACTTGGAAGAAATTTTAATGCTAAAATACATTAATTGCAATTCGGCAGTTAAAATGGGGGGTTAGGCTATCGAAGAAGTTCTTTTCAAAATACAATATACCCAAATAGTTGGTGTGTAAGAACTGTAACAGTAAGAAGGAAATAAAACAAATTTTAAGTGTTAAGTATTAAACGATTTTATTTTGCCATTGAATTTGCATCGAACAAGCACTGGTTAGGCTAGGGCTTAGTAAGTAGCCCATTCGTTCTACTGTATTGTATCGTTGTATAACTTAGCACTATACACTATAGGTACATACCGATAATTTATTTTAGTTTGCAAATTCATTTTAATCATTTTGTGTTAACAATATTTGTACATCATCTTTATATTATATCAATCAAGTTTATAGTACAAAGTCTCGTTTTATGTAGCAAATGTTACATTAAGCAGTCTAAATTTTCTGCCTAACAATAACAATGTTGGTAACAAAAAAAATTTTAAAATAAAAGATATAACAATTCCTTACATTGTTATATTTTTCATGAATTGAAGGTACGGAGGAGGCATTTCACTCGACCAGGTTTTAAAAGCTTTAACAATTTACAGTGATTAAAAAAGATAAATAGACCTAATAAGTAGTAATAGCCTTGACTTAGAAGTCAAGAATTGGAAATAAAATCAACAAATAAACTCTTAAAAATTATATGCAAACAGCCCACGATTAATTGGATGCAAAAATAAAATTTGACCAATTGCAGTTGATAATATATAGGTAGTAGGTACGTGAGAATATACATTATTAGTAGATAGGGATAACTTCTAATGAGAACAAGTACATGTCGTTTAGATAAATAAATAAGCACATCGAGCTTTCAATTCTCGAGGATTGTTTCTTTCGCAAACAATAAATCGATTTATTAAATAATTAAATCGACATGCAGTCTTTGGTATATTCTTATCAATTAAGTACAAAAACCTACCCCCCGTTACTCTCCTTAAACTTGTTACAAGTTAATCCCCGTTACAAGAAACAATCCCCATTACAATTTTAAAAAGTTTATTTTAAGAACCCGCATAATTTCTTCATCATCACACTGTTCCTATAAAATTTTTAATTTTCTATCATTCTCCGCCCGTCACTGCCACTTCACGAAAAATAGAATTTGCATCATTATGAAGAGCTGCTTTATCTAATATAGGAGAATTTATTAAACTATCGCTAGATTTTCTATTTGTACTTTCATCTAAATTTCTAACTTCAACTTCGTCGCTCTCCACATCTTTGTTAAACTTCTCGTCTAAAGTGTACTCGCCCTGTTCTTCCTCTTCTAATATCGTGGAATCTAAACTACTTTGTGAGGTACTATCTTGTAATTTCATATCCTGCAAAAAAAAATTATTATTTTAGTTTATTTATATTAATTTTATATCAAAATATAATTGCAAGTGTTTTAAATGGCGATAGAATCTCTTTTCTAATTTTAGACATTTTTTTATCTAAATCCAAACCCTTGGGGAAGTAGCCCACTTTAATCTCTTCAGGGACAAATTAATATCTTGCATAACGAAACGTACACGATGTGCGTGTGCCCTTGGAGAGATTAAAGCTTTTTTTTAGCAAAACGGAAAAACTTTAATAAAAATTGAATTTCTACCTTCAATGGATAGCACCGGAATTATTGATTTTATAGTGTTAATGGGTAAGTATTTTTCTAAAGAGCATGAAATTATCTACAAACTAAATTATAACCCATTTTGGCTAAAATACACAGCTTTCGAGTTATGGACTAAACAAAATACAGAATTGCTGAAAAATTTTCTTTTTTATTTATTCTAGAACGAAACGTTCTAGAATAAAAAATAGATGCCCTTTCATGATAGCAAACATTAACGGGCTAAAAATTTGGTCTAATAAACTTATTTGAAAAACCAATTCATTTCACAGAAAAACTGAAATTAGAGAGAGGATATTATGTAAAATACATTGCACAAAATAAAAACATCAAACACAAATAATAATAGTCCAACAACGAAGCCGAAAAATCGGCTCAGGCTGGCAAAAAATTCGGGTAAGCTGAATTTTGGCAGGGCAGGGTAATTAGTACATTGGAGTGTACTAATCAACCCCCCAAAAGTCCCATAAAATCCCACGCCGGCGTCTCCCACAATCGGGGGTTTTAGCTCCCCCAACGCGATTTTTTACCGATAACTCGCTTATTTATGCTTGTATGAAAAATTATGATCACACCATAATTGGACCCCGTTATGCAACAAGGAACCAACCAACATTTACATTATATGGAGAAAATTAAGAAAACCTATCAAAATTTTCAACTGAAATATTTATTTAAAAAAATATATTTATTAACAAAGAATAATAAGCAAATTAAACATTTATAAGGAAACCATTTATAAAAAAATTTAATTAAAAAAAACAATTCCTAGTATATAAAAAACACGTGGTTCTCTATTGCTTAACTGTAATTTTGGTCTCTTTGATTTTAAAAGGAACCAAGTTAATAATCGTGTTTTGATAAAACACATTATCAGTACTGTAGCGTTTTAACAATGTTTTAACATTAAAACAAATGCTATAAATCAAATTGAGATTTTTAGTAATTATGTGAATTTATAATTTTTTACCTACACCTTGTTCATTATTTTCAGAGTTTCTGTGAAAACGGTTGGTTGCCCAAAAAAATTATTTGACGAAAGTTGTAGCCCGTTAAATTCCCAATCCGGTTTGGGCCATTAGTTTTTCTCTTAGACGTTTCGTTTAAGAGATACGGGGTTCACAAGAAAATTAAAAAAAGAAAAACCTGAATTTTTTAAACATTTTTTCCCTTAATTTAATTTATAACTCGAAATCCGTTGATTCTAGACGATAATGGGTTATAACCTAATTTGTAGACAAGCGAATGATCTTTAAAAAAGTTCTAATCCATTAACCTTAAAAAATTAATAATATCGGAGCTATCGCCGTTTGAAATCAGAAATTCAAAAAATTGCTTTAAAGGGAGGTACCCCCCAAGGGTTTGGACTTGGGCAAAAATTTTATTTGAAAATTTGTCTTAGAAAAGTGTCCTTTATCACCACCTCAAAGGTTCTCCACGGTCACGGGGACACCCTGTATATTAACGTTGATCGTGCAAGCAAACATTAAATTCGCAAAACGGAACCAAGTAGCCTTGGCTCCATCTAATGACAAAAACGTTCTGCAATAAGAAACCAAATGCATTTGGTTCTTTATAAAAAACTGTACTGCATATAATTTTAGTTTGCAAGATAGAACTATTGCTCCACAGACGCCGCTAATATTAAAAATGTTTGATTCCTTATTGCAGAATGAAGGGATATTTGGGTCCATGTAATGCTAATATCTCGATTTACAAAAATTTGTCGGTTGGTTCCCTATTGCATAACGGGGTCCAATTGAAGAGCATAAAATTCTCTATAAAATAGTTTTTTTTCATATTTTTCCATGGCACACTAATACTTAAATTATTGACCGAAAACACGACCCACCCTTAACATGGCACAATATTGATTTGTTGCAGGGAGATAAATATTTTCGGGCACGCGAAATGCTTTTAATAATAAATTAATTGAAATTGTGGCCAAGGTTGGAAAATGAAGAGAAAAATTGATTTTTTCAAAATTTGCCCAAGTTATAGTATCTTCCAAGTAACGAAACCTAAATTTTGGTTTGAGCTTACAGAAGGTCCGGGCGGCTAAAGTAGGTACCCTAACACGTACTTCGAAATTGACTTTTTCCTATTAACTTTGGTAAAGTTTAAGGTTTATAAGGTAATATTAAATTATAAAATTGACGGATGAGGGCCTTTTAATATGAAAAAAAAAATTTGAAAATCGTAAATTTCAGTCGTTCGCCGACGCGCATGAATAAAATTTGTGGAATCTCCCCATTCTGTTGTCGGTCCGAGTAAGTTTATATACTCTAAAACTTAGCGATTTACGCACCGGCAGATGCAACACAGCTCTCGTACGAGTAACGTCGATGAAAGGTTACTGTTTTGTCATTATTTTTTTTATGCGATTTTTTGGGGGTGAAACGTAAAAGGGAACTGCCGCATACCGCAACTATACTTTTAAATGCTATATCCAGGTTTTCTATGATCCCGGTTTTCTTGATGGAAGGTGCTTCAAGTATGTTTAGCCCAGTAAACCTACTCTCCGGGCCTTCCGCTCCGCTCCATTAGGCCCTCCGAGCGGTTTTGACAATGGAACTACCTTCGAATCGCATCCCAAAGAAAAAATAAAAAATATATTCTTAACCTTTAACTGCTGGCGTTGGTGTACTCAGTACACCACTTGCATTTAAGAAGCTGCCATTTGTGTTAAATGCCCTAATCTGATCTAACCTATCCACCTAACCTATTATTGAGGTGTTCAGAACAACCCTAGTCAATTTCGTTGTTATAGCTGTACAAATAAGTTGGATATTTGCTTTTAATTTCTATGTGGTTGCGCGTGGTGTATAGAATACACCACGCCAGTACTTGTGTAATCGCATGAAACTATATCGCACTTTGTTACACTCGTGGCGCAAGATAAAGATATAAAAATCACCATTATTATCGCTGATTTCTATATCGCTATATATTTTAAAGTATTCAACGAAACAGCTTGAATTTTATTTACCGCCAAATGGTAACTATGTAGATTCTAGAAAACAAAAAAAAATCTGAAATTTTTTTTATGGTTTACGAAATTTCTTCCCCACCAGCAAAGCTCGATATACAGCAAAGTGCGATATAGTTTCATGCGATCTCTGTTAGGCCCCTCGTAATGATTGCGGCACTTATTAAAAAATTTCCAGAAATTTATCACTCAACTAATATTTATAAAATCGTATAAATGCATTATAAGCATTAATTTTCTTGTCGATGTTACATACTAATTACATAAACAATTACTCTCAGCACGAAGATCTTGCAAATATTTAAGAATATTTTGTAAATATTATGTTTATTATTGTTTAATAAACATTTATTAAGCAAATACGTATCTAGAATTTATTGATTATAGCTTTTGGGAAACATTTTGATGTTGGTGTACATCGCCAGTACTTGTGTTATAATGTTATAAATCATAGCGCCAGTAGTTCAAGGTTAAAAAACTTTTTTTCTTGGTTATGAAAATAATCGATTTCTATATCAATGCGATGAATCAATGTACGGTTACACCGCACAATGCTCGTTCATTTGCTTCAACAAGTTCAAGAGAACGATCAGCACCTCTTTCCGTGTCGACCACCCGAGGTTTACTAACGCACCTACTACTACTAGCGTGCTTCACGAAGTGGAGCGATTACGGGGGCTAAGCCCAGCTTAATTCTCCTTCAACTGATAATGATTACGCGCACTTTGGGCTTTTTGTAAGGGATTAGCGACCCGTTGCGTGATACGTGATTTTTATGGGCGTGGCCTTAATTTGAGTAATTTCATAGGCCGGCTTCAATCCCAACGATGCATTTATTAGGCTTCTATACAAAGTATAACAAGAAGCCTTATGATCTAGCTCCGTGTCCGTCCGTCCGCATAATTCAAAATCATACAGAGCGTTTCAAATCGTGTTGGAAATACTCTGTGTGTATAGAGGTCTAAGAACTGGGTAGCCAGTGCGCTACTTTTAGGCTTCTATACAAAGTATATTTATGATTAGGGCCAATTTATTTGTCAAATCGTCTTGACGTTTCTTCGGCGAATCGCCCATGAAAGCTGCGGGTCTCGCGGAAGGAGGAACAACCGGTAAAACCGTCACGATCATCCACTCGGGTCGTGAGTATTTCGGATCCATTCCCGGGGCGCTGCAATCTGCGTCGCTAATTTGTCTAAAGATATGCAGCACTTCTTCCGCCAACAAATACTTTTTTTCTTGTGGAACCTTTCCGTCGGATTCCTTCCATTCGGCCGTCAAATCGAGACCCGATTTTCTAATTACAGGTTGATGATTTCCGCGCGAAAAATTAGCCAAACTGTTACATCTACTATACTCATAGGGCGATGTCCTATATAAGCAAATTGATCTGATGATACGTTGATACGATGATACGATGATCCGTTGATACGATGATCCGTTGATACGATTGTACCATGATACGATTGTCCGTTGATCCAATTATTCTTTGATACGTGGCTTACTGGTCTAACTGCCGCAGGGATTAACGGCCAGAATAAAGTGAAGATACGGTATTGTCCCAAAGATATGATTTACTAGTTTTACTTTGATGTGAAAAAAACAAGTTTTTATTTATTTTAACCATAGCAGTGGCTTGATGTGATTAGTGAAGTTAAGTTGTAAATAAAAGAGAAAGAGAGGATTGGTCCACCTCAAAAAATGGACCGCACATTACAGAGAAGTAAAGTTTCGAATGGAATGGAAAAGTTTGATTGTTATTACTTATATAGTAAATGATAATTACCAACCGCAAAAAATGTAATTGGTGCCGATTATCGGATTATCTGATGTTACATTATAAATATTATGTCGACCAAAAATAACTAGCAACAACAACTTTTCACACCAGAAAGGTAGCTTTATTGAAGCCTAGGAACTGCCGCTAAAGCGAGTTCCACCTTTTTAATTAAATTTCGGTTTTATTTTCAATTTAAATTTAATGATCCGCTATTTATATTAAAGCTAGACTTTTTTGATCGAAATATTAAGCCATTTCTATAGGGAAATTTCAATTTCCGGGTCCTTGTTAAAAAACTGGACCCCCCAAGCCGGCGTTCCCTCAAATGAGGATTTTAGCCCCCTAGGTGCGAGTTTTCGCCTATAGCTCACGTATTTTTACTTTTACGAAAAATTAACATTAAACAAAGTTAAAAAACATAAAATTTGCCTATTAATAATAATAATATAGTTTATTAAAATTGTAAAAACAAATTACAAGAAAAAGGGTAATTTAATGGTAATTTTTCGTAAAAGTAAAAATACGTGAGGTATAGGCGAAAACCCGCACCTAGGGGGCTAAAATCCTCATTTTGGGGAACGCCGGCTTGGGATTTTTCTGAGACATTTTGGGGGTTTATTAGAATACTTCAATATACATCTTTGCCAAATTTCAGCTTGCCCGGACCTTCTGTAAGCTCAAACCAAAATTTCGGTTTCCTTACTTGGAAGATACTATAACTTGGGCAAATTTTGAAAAAATGTATTTTTCTCTTCATTTTCCAACTTTGGCCACAATTTCAATTAATTTATTATTAAAATCATTTCCCGTTCCCGAAAACATTTCTCTCCCTGCAAGGAATCAATATTGTGCCATTTTAAGGGTGGGTCGTGTTTTCGGTCAATAATTTAAGTATTAGTGTGCCATAGAAAAATATGAAAAAAAACTATTTTATAGAGAATTTTATGCTCTTCAATTATGGTCTGATCATAATTTTTCATACGAGCATAAATAAGCGAGTTATTGGTAAAAAATCGTGTTGGGGGAGCTAAAACCCCCGATTGTGGGGGACGCCGGCGTGGGATTTTATGGGACTTTTGGGGGGTTTATTAGAACACTCCAATGTACATCTCTGCCAAAATTCAGCTTGCCCGGATTTATTGCAAACTAAAAACCTTCCTTGCCTTAATTAAGTCTAAAGATAAATTAGTTAGAAATATGAATTTCATCCATATTTTGAAAGCCCTTGATTTTAGACAATAGAGTTGGTAGAAATTAAAAACGCATAGGGTTTGTATTTAACCTCAAGTTTGGTTAAAAATTTATCTTCTTACAAACGTGTTTTATATCAACACCGAAGAACTTCGGATGGGTCGTTGAAACACCCTGTATAAATAGGATGAATAAATAGTACGCTTGTTTAGCATACACAATATAAAAAAATTCATTTCAAATTTTAAGAAGGAGGAAAGACAGGGTACACACCCCCGCCCCCGCCCATCGCGAATGTTTTAATGAAATTAGTGTCAAATATTTGGGCTTCAAAGGTTTTTACAAAAAATTCAATTCTTTAGAACAATTTTGGGTGGAGTTGTAGAATCTAAATTTTATCAATACAGCTCCGGGGCAAGTAGCGTGCAGAATTTGAGTGTTGCTAATAATAATTGAAATAGTTTTTATTTTATAATTTTCTTTTATAAATTCGTTTTAATTGTATTTATTTTATAAAAGGCAACAATCATAATAGTCGATGAAAATGATTTGCTCGTGGCTGAAGTTATTCGCGAAAAATTTTCGCTCAAGAATTTTTTAATTAAACAACATCTCTTGTAAATTGGTGTTAATCGTTTGAGCTTCAATTCTCGTCATTTCAGCTTAGAAGGTTTTCAATAAAAATGTGATTGTAAATTTTACCAACATCGCTCCGAGCAAGTGCTGCTCAAAATTTTATTATTGTTGTCATGTGCAAGAAATTTTTCATTATATTAAATGCTTTTTAGCTGAACCACTTTTGCTTGAAATTCAAAATTACTGAAAATAAAGTTATAATTTTCTTGAAAACTGAAGATTTTATTTAATAAAAAAATTTTTTAATTCGCGACCAAAAAGTTTTCCCAAATATCTGGACGATAATTGGACCCCCTTATGCAGAAAGGAACCAACCCACAAAATTGCAAAAATCAACAAAATGTATTTACTGGTATATATAAATTTCTTCTTTTTAGTGAATTTTACAGAACCCTCTTATTTAATTATTTAACATCATTTTTATCAATCTAAAGAAAACATGAAATCCGTAACCCTTATTCGACAAATTGCAGAAAGGAACCAATGGATAGTTCTTTTCTGCAAATTGAAACTGATGCATATACTAATGTGTTTATACTGTTGGGTTAGTTCCTTTCTGTAAAAAGTAGATAATCATAACTTATTACCAATGACTGGAGTAGAAATAATATTGAAAAATTAAGATTCGATGTGAAAATCAATTTTTTGCATGAATGTGTGTATAAACAGTTATTTTAAAATTAATCGAAACTAGCGGTTATTTAAATTTTTATACAATTCTGGAACATTGAGGTCTCATTTAATTGTAAAATAAATTATTGACAATATCCAAAAATAAAACTAGGCAATATCTCGAAAACTGTGATCCTAAAATGATTTCCATTTTAAACTTTTGAGTAAATCGTTTTTTTTTTCAGCATTAACCATCAAACCCATTCAAGCCAAACAATGCATTCATAAATATTTTTTAATTTCAGCAATCACTTCTCTAAGAGGCTCCAAAAAATGGGGTAAAAACTTCAATGGAAATAGAACAAGAAATGTGAAAATCGCGTTGAAGAAAACTGGGAAAATATTCCATTATGGGATTCCCAAAATCCTTATAATTTTTTTTATTGGATATTCCTATTAAATTCAGCTTTTTGCACATTTGGATAAACAACGCTTTAAAGAATCATTAAATAAATAGAGTTCAAGTTGTTGGGCGGCTGGACAGCTGGTTGAGAGCTTAAAAAATCGAAGATTGTGGAGGAAATTCTATAACATAGGAAAAATTACGAGGTTTCGACGAAATATGCCAGAAACTTTTAAATACAAGAACGAGAATTGATTTTACGAAACCCAAGCCATTTTCGAAAATTTTCCTACAAAATTGAGGTTATTTAGACGATTTTTTGAATTTGTATGAGATAATGTAGTAAAATTTAATAAAAATTTGTAGTAATTTGATTGCTACAAAAGTTGTAATATTTACTATAAAAGTAGTAAATACTACGAATAAAATGAATTTTATTTTATGAATTTCATAATACAAAATTGAGTAATGCAATAAGTGCTACAATCAAATTACTACAAATTTATATTAAATTTTACTACATTATGTCATATAAATTGTCTCAATAATACCTTGGAATTGGATTTTTTCACTGTAGTGTTTCGTAATTAATTATTAAAATATGACTGTTTATTTTTGTTATTCTCCGACCTTCCGAAAAAAGGAAAAGTGATTAAACTTCTAACATGCGACATTATTTTTTGTGTTTATATTTTAACAACGTAATATAACGTCGCATCCTTAAGGTGAATAAATAAAACAATAATATAATTTGAGAAGAAAGATGTTGAGCTAATAAAATTATGGTAATAATTTTGCTGTGCAGGCTGACTTAAAAAACTTCAAACGAATAAAAAGCAGCAAATAATAAATAACATAAATAATGTTAAGAAGCCTTCAAGCAAAAAATAATTTAAAAGAATATACATTAAGTGAAAAAATTCCAGATGCTCTTCAATATTACGTACGAATATGTAAACCAATACACTTTAGCTTATTAAAAAGAACATCAAATCATGTTCTTTTGTTGTGTGCGTCAAGTCGATACATAACTTTAAATTTTTTGATATTTTGAAATGTAAGGAAGCTATTGAGAAGTTCTGCCTATTGATGCAACTTTTATAATATATTTAAATTAATGAGGTGGAAAATGCTTTATTACATATTTTATTCACAATCATTTAGTTTTCACGAGCAATCAGCAAATAACTAATGATTTTTAAGTACAACCGTTAGGGTTGTGACTATTAATTTAAATAACATAACTTAAAATCAAATTCTCAATCTGAGAAGTGGTCACTTTTCGAACCTTTTAGAGGTTGAGAAATAATGGATCCATAATTGTGTTTAAATTAAACTAAGAAATATTTCTCACCTGTGCCCTAACCGATGCAACCCCATCTGGAAGATCTTCCCCGCATGGCCTTAGCACCAAATACAACAAAAGATCCGAAAGCGAAATCATACCGATGACTTTGTCGTTTTCATCAACCACAACCAACCTGTGCACCTAAAGTTAACAAAAAAAAATTAAATGACAAACAAAAACAACACAAAATAATTTACCTCTGCTCGAACGATTCGTTCCATAATTGTAAAAAGAGTTTCGTCTAATTTACACTTGTGGACGCCTTCGAACCATTCGTTTCTGTGTTCGTTTGCCTTTCTCAGCGAAACGTCTAAATCATTGTAAGTCTTTTCGGCGGCCAAGTTCTAAAATGTTAATTACAGATCACAGTCGCACGTAAAATATAAAACGGCTTACGATAACATCAAATTTGGCGTAAATATCGACGAGCCTGCCTTCCGAATCGACCAACGGTAAAGCGGACACTCTTCGCTCCACAAACTTTTTTAGGGCGACTATTATTGACGTGTCTTCGTACGCAATTTCGATATCGTCGTACGTGCCAATTTTAATTTCCTCTAGGGTTTTATTCATATAACTTGGTTTTGGTAACTCGTTTATCTAAAAAAAACACCTGTTTAAATATCTTTTTGGCTCCGACTCTCTGCAAGCTGCATCTTTGGCATGCAAGGTGAACGTGACACTTACATACAAAAACAGAAATCTCAATATTCTTTTATGGGTGAGTATATACAACACATTTCCAGTATCTGGATCAATAACAGGTAGTCGATGAATGCGATTGTGTATAAGTGTTCTGATGGCATCGTACAGGGAAGCATCTGGACATATGCTAACTAAGGAACGCTGATCTTTGAGAACATGCCGCCAGGTATCTAACTTATGCTCTTCTAATTCTTCTATGGCCACATTTGGAGACTTATAATACATTCTTAAAATTTTAATGAAATCGGTGATGGTAAGCATCCCAACAAACTCTTGCTGTATGCTATCCCAGAGCGGAGCAGCCCTTACACCTGAAAATACAAAATAGTAATATTTTGGAACATTTCCCCCGTTTTTCGAGGAACCCACAACATTTGAATATTTTAAAAGTTGTTAGCAATAAACGTCAAGTATATTAAGAGTGCATGTATACCCCGAAATATAGGTTGTTTTAGTGCCGTAACATTAACATGATAAAATCAAAACTATATTACTTTTTAATATAATTTTTAAATATTTCAATTAATAAATGTTCAGACTAAGGTTTAACGAGTTTAAATTTCAATTTTAAGTAGATATTAATATAGTAAACTTAATGTAATGTAATTAAAATTTGATGTTTTTTGTAGCCATTATATATTAATTTATATTTCTAAGTTATGTAACCGTTATCAAAAAATTTTGAAGCTTTCCACCTTAGAAAAACATGTATACTAGTGATTGCACCTTGGTTTATTTCAATATTTATCTTACTTACATAATAATTATGTGATTGTTGAAAGTCTATTTTCATATAAAAATACAGAAAAATTAATATTTTCGTTGGAATAAATTCTTTTTTTAAATTTCCCATCAATTAGTTAGTCAATCACTTTATTGGGCGTATATCAGAAAGAAGTTCCACAAAATATTCTAAAATTTACTACCGATGACCAGCGACCCTGCACATGCACTCTTAATTGTTATATAAAAATAAAATTTTAACATGGATTGATTACAGTTATGTCATTTTAACATTCTAACGAAAATCCCACATGATTTCAATCTACTATATAATTTTAATCAACTTATCCACTTATGTCTTGCCTTCTGCATTACAATATTAAATCTGGCACATTTTTTATATAGGATCGGTTGATCAAAATCACTTGGAAAAGTATAAAATAATTTGAAAAATTACCATTATAGACGAGCGCAAAAAACGCCTTCTTGACTAATAATTGAGTGTCGAACACGACCAGTTTAGCAGACGTTGGAATGAGATCATAGCACTTGTGAAACTTAAAGAACTTGACGAAAATTTGAGACTCGTCTTCTTCTGTAAAAAAAAAACAAAACGAAATTAACATAAAAGTTTCACATATTATCCTAACCCATACACTTCGTCATAAATCGTCATAAAACTTGAACATACAAAGCACATTTTGTACTTAATGCATGCAAATTTCGTGCTTTATTCAAAAGCAACACAATTTTACATAAATATTGAAATTTTATCGCACATATTTGAATACAATTTTATCTGTACACAATATAAAAACACAGGCTAGGTCAGTTATTAATAGCAAGATTTTTACCCTCGCTCTACGAAATTTTATTTTAAACAGTAGAATGCTTGGGTTTTAATTTTTCTAATAAATATTCCAAAATTAATTAAACAAAACTGAATTAATTAGGATTATATTATTATTACAGAATTAAATTCGGTACCAATAAAGTGGAAGCAGCTAGGTGAATAAATTGTGTTTAAAATTAGATTAGGTCGGGGGTGCTTTGGACAACGAGGAAAATCGATAAAGGCCAAATTTAATAAATAACCTTCCTTGCTCCCATTCTAAAATTAATTTTCTAATAATTGATTTCTAAAAACCGTGATCTTATAATTGGAATTGGAGTAAAAGGAACTGTAATTCCTTCCAGATGAAGGGAATAAAATCGATGTGTAACACCCAACCACCAGTGGCGGATTGCCTTAAAAGTCATGCCCAAAACCACCACTGTCCAAAATGATATTTTTAATTTTGTGCCTTCCTTTTGAAAAAGTCAAGTGCCTCTATTTCCAACCACCGAAACAAACTATGGATATGTAATGTTGAAACCGATAGATACAATACATTTTTGAGCAATCCTCATATTATCATTATTAAACCATAAGGAAAGCCAATAAAGATAATAATCTGCCAACGAGAAATGACGGTGTGGTAATGCTAAAAAATTAAATGAGTAACAGTTGTTGATATTAAGCTAAGTTGAACTAATGTTTTGGCACCAATTGAACATTTAAATGTGCTTTTTCTAAAAATAAAAATTTTCACTGGTTCAAAATGCTACATAATAAACACAGTTTCCATATATCAAAAACAAATTATTAAATATACAAGGTCATTCGTTCAACAAATCCCAAGCTTTCAAATATAGTAATCCACTACAATAGCCAAAATTTTCTCAAACTTGTTAGGGCACAATTTATATAAATATATAAGCAAGGACATTATTTTTAAAACCGTAAAATGTAAAATATTTGTTCGGCAGACTACCCACATTCTTAACAAATACCGTAGCAATTATGTTTACTTCACAACACATCGTAGGTTTGATAGGTTCGTGTAGGTTAATCAACACCAATCGAAACAAAAAAAAATTAATTGATTTAATAAAAAAATTTCAGATGTCGTGTAAGCTAAGTTAAATTTTGCCGAAAGCAGTCAATCGAAATATAGATTACTAAAAATTTCATAACAAGTCATAAGTTCATCAAAACTTATCTCACAAATTTCTTTCAGCCTGCCGGTTCAATTGAAAAAATTGTGCGATTTTATTGTGAAAAAGTGATCGAATAAACCAAAACTAATTTGAAAGAGAATCCCTTGTGTACACAAAAATCTTTTTATTTTATTAAAGGGTAACTTTCGTCTTATAAGAAAGAGATAAGCGATCTTTTTTTTTTAATGTAATTTGATTGTGGTAATTGGAAACCGACTTTAATTTATTTTCCGAAAATTAAAAAAATACACACAAAAAGTGGAAGCATAGGAGAAAATATTGTGGTAATTCAAAATCGATTGTAATTTAATTTTCGAAAATTAAAAAAATACACACAAAATCCAACTAAAACTTACAAGAAGACTTAAAAGTGGAAACATGAAGTAATCGGTGCGAATTTATGTAACATTGCCCTCGGGCAATCGAGATAACTTCTTTATACAGCTTTCAGAACTTCCTTGGAAAAGTAAATTCAAGTTTTAATACCTAAATGAAACGGCCTAAAATGAAAAACCGACGACCAATCTTTTCTTTAATAGAAAACAAATAATAATAATGGATCCTCGCTTATTTGATTATTAATTCCGGAAGATCTTGAAAAAATACAGCCATGAAAATAAAAGAGACGAAAACGGAATAGACCATTCTTTAATGACATACTCCTCGATTCCGATTTTTTGAAAAATATGGCACAACAGCTCATGCGACTATTTATTTGTGATTTTTATGTATACCTGGCAATAATTTTGGATTCTACTTTTTAGTAAGGTTTAGAAAAAATTCATTTCTACACAAAGCGGAAAGCGTAATTATATGCAACACAACTGCGATTGGTCAATATTTTGCCAACCTAAAAAGAAAGATGACTAACAATGGGAAGAGCACGAATTTAAGCACCCGGATTTTAAAAATTCTCTATAGATAGTCGGAAAGCTGAAAGTTTATATAGTAGAAATATAAAAAAAAATTTTTGCGCAATATTCAAGTTTAACCCTCAAAACAACTCTTGAAGTTGTTGAAAATTTTTAATTTTCGAGAGCTTAAACAATCAGAAGTCCGCAGTTGATTTGCGGCGGATTACGTCACACATTCTGTTGACAGTCCGTGTGCTTTGCTGATGTTGCTCAGAGACTTGTTTCGCACCATTTTTAGTAAAATATTTAAAATACATAATTTTCAATTCCTTCAACATTTCAACTTCTGAAGAAGAATTGGGTCTCAGGCGACTTTTAGTACTTTAAAATACGGACAATTACTTAAAAAATTCCGTTGAAAGATCGCAGAAAACTGTCGTTTTTGGATTTTTTTTTTATCAAAATGTAGTCAAGTTTCTTACACTATTACTCATATAATGTATACCGTGTAATACCGGGTATTATGTTTTTCGTTCTGTGTAAGATTCCCCCAGTTCTTCCGTTTCCAAAGAAATAGAATCACTTCAGATCTTCAAAATTTACTTCTCAAAATATGTGGTAATAATTACAGTTTCTGGTGCAATAAAAATAGATGAATAAATTGCAAGTACAATTTTAGCTCAACAGGTCGTGCAGGTCCAAGGCTTCTTCCTCCATCCTCTCTCCCTTGCTTTACAATTCAACGCTACGAAGACAACGCCGCGTTATCCGGTATCTTTTCGTTCGCTCTTACTCATCCACAGAGTATCAATGTTCACCGGAAGGCCGTGCTAAGAAATTTCGTGAAGTCGAAAAAATATAACTATGCTCAAGTGTAAAAAGTATTTTGTGGTTTCGCATCGGGATTTCGTCCGAGTCCGTTGAAATTTTTAGTCTGAGAGGAAGAGTGTTATTCAATGTTCAAAATTAAATTAAATTCTGAAACGGAAAAAGAACTTCACCTCTCCGCCGCACTACATTTGTTTATCTATGCAGTGTACCAAACACAAAAACCTTTTATAAATTTATATTTGAAATATTATAATTTTCACCCAAAAGCAGCCGAACTCTGCTGGAGGAGTGGAAGAACGATCCTGGATAAATAAAGACACTAAGAAAACAAGTCGAAAATTTTGAAATCATGAAAAATATGAATATTTCAGTAAAGTATGATCCAATGTTTTAGCGAAGTAATTAAATGTGCGTGTTAATTAATCTGGTATAAATTTAGAAAACAAATTCCGTTTGAAGTTCAACATCAAAGAAAATAAAATTTGCATACATGGAAGAGTATGTGCTCTACTAATTACTGTCCTTTTGAGAAAATAACTAATATACAGTATAGAGTCGCGATAACGTGAATTACTACATTTCACGTTTTCGAAGATTTCACGTTTCTGGATATGTAGATAATAATATTTGATGTAGTTTTTTAAAAAGTACATGGTTTGAAAATACGTAAAAAATAGCTAAATTAACATTTACGTTTATGAAATGGAATATAAAAACAAATAAGAAAGAAGAAAAACAAAGAGAAGAAATGTTCTCACCTAAAAGTTTTTGGAGATTTTAATATTATGCAGACGAAAGGTTAGGTGATCTTACCGGAACAAATATTTCATTAAACCATTCCTTAAAAATTAATGATGTCATCCATGCAGACTTGGAGTTTTTGTAGTGCACAGGAACTTGAAAATTTTTGAAGCGTCGTGGTTTTCTTGATTTTTCTCTATGATTAAAGGTTTCAATTTATGTAATCCGGTTGCGTTTGAACATGTTAAGAATGTTATCCGTTCTTTTGCTGTTTTTATACCAGGGGCAATTTTCTCTTCACTGGATACATAAGTTTTCTCTGGAAAAAGCTTCGATTACAAGCCGATTTCATCCGCATTGTATATCTGATTTTGATCTAAATTTAGCTCTTCAATTGTACTGGCAAGTTTATGTAAAAATGGAAAAACTAGCTCTGGCTGTGAAGATAATTTTTCACCAAATATTGTTAAAAATCTTATGCCATACCGTTTCTTGAATTTTGCAAGCAACCTGAACTAGCAGAGAACGTACTAATTATATTGATTTTCTTGCAATTTATCATGAAAATTTTGATTGGAATAAAAAATTTTCTTCCCCTCGGATCTGAATAAAATAAAATCTCGGGTGTGAGGGTTGGGATAATAAAACAACGGTTTATCGCATCAACTAGTTTCGAACCCTGAACGGGTTCATCTTCAAGACTCGCGGTAAGATGTACTTGTCGTTAAATCCCGAAACTGGTGACAAATTGTGGAATGGTGAAAATACAGGCGTAATGTTTGTCAATATAACGATATTTGTAAATATTGTAGATATTTGTAAATATCGTTATATTGACAAACATTACGCCTGTATTTTCACCATTCCACAATTTGTCACCAGTTTCGGGATTTAACGACAAGTACATCTTACCGCGAGTCTTGAAGATGAACCCGTTCAGGGTTCGAAACTAGTTGATGCGATAAACCGTTGTTTTATTATCCCAACCCTCACACCCGAGATTTTATTTTATCATGAAAATATTTGGCTTTTTGTTTTAATATGTTACCACTTATAGAAGCATTTTTCTCGTTGTTGCAAAAACCATTTATATAATGCTTTTTCCATCCTCGAAAATTTTGACCTCAATGATTTTACTTTTCCTGGGCCGCCCCATATGTTTCAGCATCTCTGGAGGTAATCTTTAACTGTTTATTTTTAATACTACACACAGTTGACTTGGCAACTCCTTATTTTTTTGATAAATAAGTCACTCCAAAACCTTTTTTAGCATCCGTTAAAAGTTTTATTTTATTTTCTAAAGCTAAACAATTTGGTTGGTTTGGTACAAAAACATAAGAATAATATATTTAATAATACGAGTTGTATGCAGTTTTAAATTCGTATTGACAACATTGTTCACGTTTTAGAGTATACGATAACTTTTGCGTTCCCGTTTTAGAATAGGTACAAAATCAAATCAGGTGTTCATGTTTGTGGATGTTCACGTTATGGGACGTTCACGTTATAGAGACTACACTGTATCATGTATTTAGTTTTAATTAAAACTTCAAAATAACATTTAATGAGTCAACAACTGGAGTGCTGTTTGAACAGGTTACTTTACAGGACCCTATTTCGTCGTTCTCCAGGCATCTCCGCGCATAAGTTATCATAATTCGAGTACTAAAATTTTTTCGCCTTGGATGTTTTCGGTGGTTAAATTTAGATAATTGGAAAAAAATAAAAGAAGTATCATTTGTTGTGGTCTCAAAGAGCGTTCGACCTCATTAATTTTATTTTTCAAGCAAAGAAAACTCTCGAAAAGAATGTGCATCATTAACTTGATTCAATTTGAGAATTGGGATTTAAGACAAAAATTACAAAGATAAAAATATAAAAAATAAAAATAGAAATAATGAGATAAAGAGAACAAATCAACAACATGATACAATCGTCCATCAATGAAGTGGCAGGATATATTGAAGAGGACGTTATCGCTTATCGATGTTGTATAAAATGACCTTGATTTAATTCAAGGTAGCGAAAATACTATTCGTAGATGTTGATATTAGCAAACACCAACACTTGAAGCAACTGTTGCGATATAATGAGTTTATTTTAGATCTCAATCAATATTCAATACCTTGTTCCAGAACTTCGGCCAGCCATTCTTTGTAAACAGACGAGACTTCTTCAAACTCCTTAATTTGGTCTAACGAATATACTTCTTCGTCTTCTTCCTTGATTGTGGATAATTCTAACGTGGCATGATCTGAGTAGTAATGCAAACGCAACATGCCCCTTCATGGCAGCTATCAATAGTTTTTAATTAACCAACTAAGCAACAAGTCACTGCACAGTACGTTCGACGGTCCACAAAATATTAACACACCCAGCACCCCAAATAAAAATTTTTAATTGCGGTTTGTCAAAAATTCGACGCACATTTAAATAACGTACGTGGTAATGATTATAGTAAACACCGTAGTACAACACACTGCAATATGTCAACAATCGAAAAATTTAAATTGAGAGACGAACTGTAAAAGGTGGTACGGAAGACTGAATTTGCTCGTCTATTATTGGCGTCAAGACGCTCATCGCGATGCCAAAACGTTTAGTCCCTGAGATACACGTCAGAATATTACATACCAATATCGCTTTTATTGAAGTTTGGTTGCATAAATGCAGTAAAGGTAACTTGCATTATTAACAATTTCATCCCTATTCGATTTAGTAACTACATTGAAAGTACATTAAAATTTTATAAAACTCAGCTTGCTTCGTTAAGTAGTACTACATTAGAGAATTTGCAAAAACAAGGCAGACTAATTGGATAATCCAAAGCAAAAACAGCATTTTTGTAGAATAACATCCAATAAATACTATTGCAAGACTTCCAAAATATAATTAGAAAAGTATTATGAGCGAAGCATTATCTCATTGGAAAGGTAAATACCGTTCAAGATAAACTTATTTAAACAATAATCGTTGTAGTTATTACATAATAATTACACCAATTTGTAATTCACACATTCCTAATAATTAAAACTTACCTAAATCTGAAATATTGACCTTCTCCAAAAATGGATCGACCACGGGAAGCTGCAAGAAATAAATGAATTTAGTACAAAAAATTTAAACAAAACGATAACATGGTATTACCGATCGCTTGAAGAACGATTTAGGGGAAAGATTTGGGTGTTTCCTCCTAACATTTCTCGAAATACGAGTATACCAATTAATTAAAACGCCATTAGCGGGAGGTGTGGATGGTGGGGAAGGTGATGGAGGAGGAGAAGATGAGAAAGAACCTGATGGTGAACCGTCGTGGAAGGAAAAGCGACGAAACATTGCGCGGCGTAAAAGTTTGTTCACACTCTCGCGGAAGCAATTAACACACAATAGTTTAAATATTCTACCATTTCATAATTATTCTTTAAACCTTCATTTATCGCACATCCACACCAACTAAAACTACACGTTTGCTGTTCCTCATACAAAATAACTATGCATAAGAAGTCTGAATTATTTATAAGAGTATGAGATCACCTTATGAGAAACGAATTAGCACAAAAAATAATATGCATAATATGGCGTAAATATAATACACATTATTTCAATATCAAGGTCAAAATTTTTGTGAATCGAATAGCCTAACGCGAAATATCGAAACCGAGCAATCGCTGCACAGCGCCACAGTTTGATTATTCTATGGCAAACATGCGGCATTTGCAAAACGATTAAAATAAATATTTGCTAAATTAAATACGTAACTCAAAACAACACTGCAGAAAAAAAACATATTCATTTTGCACTGTACCTACAATGCTAATTTAAAATTGAATTGATTAACACCGAACTGAACGAAATTCAGAACTCGATTATTAGCTCACAAAACAAGGTCGAAAAACGACTAAAATTTTCTTCAAATCCGTTGAGGAATTTTAATGGAGCGTTAAATTTACAAAATTTATGGTCCACTATTAATGTGCGTGCAAAATTTCAACTACATTTATCGAATTGAAAAAATATTCTTGTAGTGGGTGGTTCGACTGCAGTAAAAATGATAAGAATTTCGATTTGCTCTGTAGTGCGACGCGAGTGTAAGGGGGGATCACGGCTACATCTTTTTTGTGAATTGGGCTTCCGTTGCCAAACCAAAATCTCGATTGTCTCTTATCGACTCACAATTGTTTCAAAAGCTACTAAACGTAATTTGGATTTCGATAGTGGTTGTAGAGGCAACTTGGGAGATTTATTGCAACTGCTGTATTTTATTAAAGAGAAATTGATTGGCGAAGCACGATGACCTTCATTTTCCCTGTAATAATATTATTCTTTTCTTAATTAATTATTAAAGAAATTTCCTAAATCAACTTTTAATATCAAACAAATCTCTCAATCCTCTTCTACAATTTACAATATCGAATATTTGGAATATCAATTAGGGAAGTTAACAAAAATGTTATTCGCCTTTAAAACCAATAACACTTCTGTTAAAGATCCCAACGATCATCTTTAGTGAGGGTGAATTTATGCACACGTCGTAATGTGGGGTTTGGACATAACTTTACTCCCTTGTTCATCTCGAAAGGAACAATTCCCCATCCCATGTTCACCGCTATTTCACAAGAAAGGGATAGTTTTTGTACAATAATGGAAAATAAAATATGGCTGCTCTGCTGGACTTTGTGCTCCAATCATCGATTATAAATTTAATGCGTAACCCTATCGAAATATGGTCAAACGTTTGAGCTCCAATGAGCTTACATAAAAATCGTTTGTACCCCTAAGGCTTTTAATAAAAATTCAATTCTTTAGAACAATTTTGGGAGGGGCTGTAAAAATACTTTTTTAAGATGCGATTTTTTCAATAAAATAAATACCAATCGATAGAGAATCGTTTGAGCTCCATGAGCTTCCATAAGAATCGTTTGTACCCTAAAGGTAAAAAAGTTAGAACATTTCAAACATTGTGAAATTGCACATTTTACCAACATCGCACCGAGCAAGTAGCGCACATAATTTTAGTGTTGCTGATAACCTTTGGGGTGCAAACGATTTTTATGGAAGTTTATTGGAGCTCAAACGATTCTCTATCGATTGGTAGTTATTTAAAAAATCACATCTTAAAAAAAGCATTTCTACAGCCCCTCCCAAAATTGTTATAAAGAATTGAATTTTTACTAAAAGCCTTTGTGGTACAAACGATTTTTATAGAAGCTCTTTGGAGCTCAAACGTTTGACACTAATTTCATTAAAAAAATTCGCGATGGAGGGAGGGGGTAGGGCGAAATGTACCTTCTAAATACAGTCCTACAAGTTTAATACTTATTTTGCATAAGTTGTGGCATAAAACTTATTATGAGGTTGCGCATCTTGTCTAAATGTATAATCAATGCTCCAATTCAGTTCCAAGCTCAAAATTATGATCGAGTCAGATATCTACCCTTCCTATTACCCACCCTCAATCCACTCTAGATAAGAAATTATCTAATTTAAGAAAAACCTTCGGCAAAGTTTTCAGAAGTATTCATATTAAAAAAAAACCACACGATAAAGTTATTAATCTTGAATTAAATTGGGCTAAGAAGTGTAAGCGTGCTGTCGAGATTACTTGATATTAGACACTAATTAAATATTTTATAAAATTGTTTTGCAAAATGATTCGCCGGATAATGTGACCCAAGTTTGTGTTTAAATTTAAATTAAAAAGATAATTAAATTTTTTTGTTCCAAATATCCATTTATTCGATACACCGCACATCAGCTCCGAAAGGAAACGGACACGAAGATATAAATAAATTATTGCATAAACTTTGATAATGCTGTTTTTGTAAATATTTAAAAAAACACGGTAAAGGAGAAAAATTACAAACCCATGTACGAAGGCTTTTAACACAAACTCTTTTTTTTCAAAAATTGGGAACAGCCACTAGGTTAATCTTAGTCAATACAAAAAAGTAACAAAGATGTAAAATATTAAACAACCATCAACAGGTGAAAAATATCAAAAGAATAATTAATTAAACATCCCTTGCGCGGTAACTGAAAGGGGCGGATCTATTTTGATATGGAACACTTTCACGTCGTTTAATCACAATAGTAGGTTACTAATTATTACAGCAGTGTTTTAATTGTCAAGTTGACCTATGACACACGACACGATACACACACCATGATCAAAACTGCGAATTCTCTGGACGAAATAAACAAAATCCTTAGCTGCACGCATGTGCTAGACGTAGTTGTAGTTTTAAACAAACAAATTGGAACTTTAATTTGGAACTCATCTCATGCATATTATAGTAGCCTAATTTCAATGGGACAATTAACCAAAAAAGTTGAGAAAAAAATGGACGTAATTCATAATAACTTTGTTTTGGCAAACATTGCCCCAGCACTGGCAATTAAAAAAATAATAAACGTATTTAGGGTAATTAAGCTTCACGAAACAGTTTGAAAACTGAGACCGTGTTTGGTTTTCGTGGTTTATTATCAACACGGTGTATGTTGTAGAATTTCGGATCATATCATATTAAATGCATTTGATTGTGCATCAGTGGCGTAACTGCCGGTGTTTTACGTATGCCAAGGAACACGGTCCAGGGTCCCGAGATGCCCAGCCATGGACAAAAAAAATATTCGGAACACTTAAACAATGGATAAAACAAGAATACGTGCGACACTTCCTCAAAACAAATTATAAGTATAATTTATTTATAAGTATAATTATTATGAAATACGTTTGCCCAATTGTCGTCATGTTTTTTAAATATGCATATTTACGATGTTTCGTTGCATTGAAAGCTTGTAAGGAATACTATGGGCGAACAAAAAAATATTATCTGCCTTATCAATAAACTATTTCTATTGAAAATGAAGTTGACAGAACAATAGATGTTTCTAATAATACAGTATCGACATTTTATTTAATAGACATGTTAAATCACGGAAACTTTTTTGTCTTATTCTTGCTGTCTGTGTCATTTTTTGGTTTTGTTTTTTTATATTTCTGTTCTTCAAGTAAATCTTTTTATATTATTTCAATGTTAGAAAACAAAAGATATTCGGTCGCATGTTCTGTCATGTTGTGATATAGTTATACTCGTACTCTTTCATACGTACATAACAAAATAATGCAAAATGATAAGGAACCATTCTCGAAAGCAAACAATTGCAAATGGCAGCTAGACATGAATTCAAATATCCTAAACGTGTGAAGAGTTTCGATGTTATCTCACGTAATTGTGAAACTATTTGTGGAATTATTTGGTTTTCTTTAGTTAAAAACGAACAATAAATCGCTCTAATGATTGAAACGATCGACTGTTTTTATTTTTAAACCAATAATTCTTAGAGCGACTAACAGCATTTCATAAAAATAAATTTCTTTCAAGTATTTCTGACCCACTTGTTCAGTTAAGGTTGGAGTCTCACTACTACAACCACCTAATCGAATTTAACTAATTTAATTGGTTAAAACCGAGTTCAAAAACTCGCCCACCCATAAATCGGTTATTTCCATTAGATGAATTTTAGGCAGTGGTTGATGGTGGTTTCAGTGAGACTCCAGCCTTAAAGTGTCGTAACAACTATTTTCATGGAAATAATCCTTTGGTGAAAGATAACCAAAAAAGCAGGCACGTGGCTACATCGTTAAGTCACTGTTGTGCATCATGCCACACCGTATAGGAACACACACACAGATAACAATCACTACAATATCTTTCTTGTAAATTATTCAACTAATTCAAAACTCCTCGACCGTTTACATCGCTAAATCCGTGATTATTCCAACCACCGACCGCTGTTAACTTATGACCCCATGATACTATGACTATTAGTTAGGATATCGGGCGCGTGGCGAAATTTTTATATTGCACTGCTAAACACAGGATTGGCGAAAATATTTCCAATTCATTTTTATTCAATAAAATTTTAGGATTGTGAGGTGAATAAGAAATTACTGCTTTAAAATGTATCTAGATATAATTATTTCTTTGATAAACTAATTAAAATTCTTCACGCCAGTTATAAACTTTCACCAGAGTGAGTGAGTACATGAGATTTTCAAGTAAGAAAAAATGGCTATCCAAATATTCCAAACAAACATGCTGGATGAACGAATATTCTTCTTAAGAGTTTAATTTTGCAAAATGGAATTTATAATAATTTTAATGGAACGCTAGGCCCGTTTAACAAACTTGACGTTGTAACTTTTAAAACCTCATTTAATTTAACTTCAGAACTCTGAAAACGTCGGAAAATTTACTTATTTAATCCTTTGTGTAGACAATTTTGCAGAAAGTGGCAGGAAGGGTATGAGATTAAAAAATAAATTGAAAAACATCGTAATGAAAAACATAATTTTTAAGCTACGTACGTACCCCTCTTGAATCTCTAAAAAGTATTGCTGCATGGTGAGGGTCCAAAAATGCATCGGAAGCTCTATGTGGGATTATGGTTCCTATAGATTGCCGCCTTCTATCTGCTTCTAAACATGATGATCGTCGTAAATGCGCCCCTGCAACAAACATAACAATAAAAAATAACTAAATAAATCAAGAAATTCTTACATATAATCACAGTAATAATGCAAATAAAACATGAAATATGGATCGAGTAAAGATTATAAATGTAATCCATGAAAACGTTACAGTCATTCAGCAATGGCAGTAGAATCTTTAAATATCCACGAATAGTCAATTTTCGCTAGTAGATTTTGAATTCGTTCCAAATATCTAACAATTTAATAAATAAATTGGGAAAGTTGACCTTATCCACTATTATTTTACACTATTAGCGTTGTTACTGCTTTGTATATCGAATTGGTAGCTGTTAAAAATACATACGACTGATAAACACATCTTGACGTATTGGATATAACATGATATAACATAAAAAATTTTATTTTCCACACTTTCACATTTTAGCAAGTAAGATCAGGGGCGGACTGGCTACGCGAGGATGCGCCATATAATTTTGCGTAGACATGCACTATCAAAGATAACTATTTTAATTGTATATAATCGATGGATTCGTGGTTAATGTAGTGAAAATTGATATTTAAAATTATAACTGTATCAGCTTCTTTTCTCCAGGTATTACCTTTTGAGTCTGCCTGAATAAACCGTCTCAAAATATAATGTATTACACTTTCCGTAGTTCTGAGCCCACGGTTCTGTTTTAGATTAACTCGAAACTCAAAAAAATTAAGATTTTACATCATAAAATTACAATCTTTAAATTAATTATTTTTATCTTAATATTACATACCGAGTTGGAAAACGGTTCATTACAGTCGACTAAGATAAATTACTAAATTAGGTTTACAACAGCGCATGCATAAATTTATTAATCTCTAATGGAACTATTCGAAAATAATTTTACACTCTAAATTTTTGAAAACTACACTTAAACGCACCCCATGTATGTAAACTTAAAAGTTACCTACAAAGCAATTTTAGTATGAAACGACTTCATCGTGCTGCCAAATTTTACCAACGAACAAAATTTATACCTAATCATAATAATTTATTACAAAAAGCAAATTTGCTAAAAACTTACAACTTCGCCGTCTAAGGCGTTCCTTAACAGACATTGGAAATGTTCAAATTGAAATAAATGTAGAAAATTGTGTAACTAATAAAACCTAAATCAAAACTTCAAAACAACTTTTATCTAGTCAAATAGATAATACATTATGATTAACATTCCGGTTCGTTATCTATTCATATCACCATAGATTAATTTACGTAAAATTTACCGATTAATGGCAACAACGCCACCTTGGTAATGTTAGCAGAGGGGCACCTTACGAAACTCTTCCCCCATCACCAAAAATAATTGTACATACGGCTGGAGTCTCACTGCAGCCAACGTCAACCATCAACTAAAAATTGAACTAATAGAAGCAGTTGATTTTGAGTGGGTGGGTGTTTGAACTCGAATTGAACCAATTGAATTAGTTCAATTTTAGTAGGTGGTTGACGTTGTCTGCCGTGAGAATTTTATTTAACCAATTTTTTGACCCTGTTTTTTCCAGGAATTAGATCTCAGAATTAAAGTACCATCATGAGAAAGGCAATTGCACCGAGTCATAAGAAAGTGGCCGCGTCGATTGCACTGGATATTATTACGCCCAGAACGTTTCGTCCCATTTGGATGAAAAAATTTTAAATACAAATTTCGAAGAGACTCCGTGAATTACGGTAAGCTAAATTTACAAATTTGTTTTCTTTATTGCACTAATAATGATGTAGTGACTATCAAAACCCGATAACCAAATAATCACTCAGGAATGTATTTATAATTTTTTGTATCCCCCTTCACCTGTGCACTCCGATAACTTCACAAGTATCCTGCAATATTAATCATCGTGGTGTGTAATCATAATATCTATGTATGTATAATTTGGTCTTTGACCAGTAATACCTAACTAACCGTTAAAAATTTATCAATTCCCTCTAATCACTAGCATACCAATATCATATAAACAGAACCTACCTGATAAATCATCATTAGTACGCTAAACTTTCAAGAGACACAAACATAACATTTTCCTGTTGTTTAAAAACATTTAAGTGAAACACTGTTGTTATTTTCCTCAATTTCAGGTAAGATAATCTACATTTCAGTTTTAATCAGAATAAATTAAAATTTCCTTTGTTAGTCTAAGAAAATGGCAGAAAATTCTTATATTGAAGACGGATTAAGCGCTAAGGAATTGATGGCTAACGGAAACGGATTAACATATAACGATTTTATTATATTACCTGGCTTTATCGATTTTGCTGCAGACGAAGTGGTGAGTAACATAAAAATAATTTTACATTCAAAAATTTATTTGACTATTTCTAGAATTTGGACTGCCAATTAACGAAAGATATATTTCTGAAAGCTCCGTTAGTGTCATCTCCAATGGATACGGTAACAGAATCCAGTATGGCCATCGCGATGGCATTATGTGGAGGAATTGGAATTGTGCATCACAACTGCACACCAGAATTTCAAGCCAAAGAAATTTTAAAAGTTAAAAAATACAAGCACGGATTTATTCACGATCCAGTCGTGTTATCGCCAGAAAATACCGTAAAAGAAATCGTCAACACTAAGAAGTCTCATGGTTTTAGTGGAACTCCGATAACAGAAAATGGCAAAATGGGTGGTAAATTGGTAGGAATTGTAACATCGCGCGATATCGACTTCTTAGAAGAAAGAGATCATTTGGACGTCAAGTTGGGAACCGTTATGACCAAATTGGGAAATTTAATCACCGCTCAAGTTGGTGTGACTTTAACGCAAGCGAACACCATCTTGGAAAACAGCAAAAAGGGAACATTGCTCATCGTTGATTCGCAAGGAAATTTGGCAGCACTAATTGCTCGAACTGATTTGAAGAAATCTCGAAACTACCCTTTTGCTTCCAAGGATAAAAATGAACAATTGATTGTCGGAGCAGCTATTGGAACTCGAGAAAGCGATCAACATAGGTTGACTTGGCTGGTTAATGCTGGTATCGATGTGGTCGTTTTGGACTCATCGCAAGGAAATTCGATTTACCAAATTAAGATGATAAAATATATTAAGGAAAAGTATCCTTCTTTACAGATTATTGGTGGAAATGGTATGGAACTTTTTTGCGGTTCAATTTGTTGTTTTTAATTAAATTGCTTTATAGTTGTTACAGTAAAACAAGCTAAAAATTTGATCGATGCTGGTGTTCATGCCTTGCGAGTGGGAATGGGTAGTGGAAGTATTTGTATAACCCAAGAAATTATGGCGGTCGGTCGTCCACAGGCTACAGCTGTGTACAAGGTTGCGGAATATGCCAAACAATTTGGAGTTCCAGTGATTGC
The DNA here is from genome assembly GCA_932274525.1 of Podabrus alpinus. Lineage (NCBI taxonomy): Eukaryota > Metazoa > Arthropoda > Insecta > Coleoptera > Cantharidae > Podabrus > Podabrus alpinus. The sequence goes on from OW026451.1 coordinate 8,170,988, forward strand.
CGACGGTGGAATTCAATCGATTGGATCCATCGTTAAAGCTATATCTTTGGGAGCATCAACCGGTAAAAATGTTTGTTTTAACCTAAGATAAGGATTTAAAAAATTTCTTTTAGTTATGATGGGGTCTCTACTTGCGGGTACAACCGAAGCACCAGGTGAATACTTCTTTTCTGACGGCGTAAGACTTAAACAATACAGAGGAATGGGTAGTTTAGAAGCCATGGATCGGAAGGATGGACAGGGTGCGGCCACGGACAGATACTTTCACACGTAAATTGTTTTTTGGATCAAATTTATTTTTTTGTGAGTAAGAAAATTATTTTCAGTCAAAAGGACAAAGTCAAGGTGGCCCAAGGCGTAAGTGGTTCTATCGTGGATAGAGGCTCGGTTTTAAGATTTATGCCTTATCTGCAAAATGGGGTGAAGCATTCTTGTCAAGACATTGGAGCAAAATCGTTGGATGCGTTAAATTCTATGATGTACAATGGAGAATTAAGATTTGAAAAACGTTCGCATTCGGCTCAAGTGGAAGGCAATGTTCATGGCTTGTTTTCATACGAAAAACGCTTATTTTAATCGGTCAATATAAATTTACATTAAATGAAATTATTGTTATTTTAAAGTAAACTTTTTATTCAATTAATAATATAGGAGAAAGCAGAGGATTTGACTTTTTGAGAAGGTTAATACATTATTTCCGAACATAAATATTTACATTCGTGCCAATAATATGCTGTTACAAAGTTAACAAACATTGAGAAAGATGCACCCTTACAATATTAAATTAGCAGAAATTTCACATCCATCATATATAGGGGTTTTGTGTCTGTTGCGCATCCTTTCAATATTTACTTGGTCCCAAATAATCATCCCTGGTAAAACTACGCATTGGTTTGAAGTTTCAAGTTTACCTTTTAACAGGCCCAAACTTGAAACTTCTAGAAAGGGGAAAATATGTGGCGGTTCTCAGTTTTTTTAACACAACAAAAATATGTTTTCAATTATTGTTTCGAACGAATAGAATTAAAATGATAAAAGTTATAATCAAATGATAATAAACAAAGTTAGGATTTATTATCAATGTTATTGGCGACATAATCAATTATAAAAATAATTTAAAAGTCGATGTACTTATATACCTACTTGTAATTATTATAATCTACAAAGTATGATTTTAAATTAATGGGAAATTTTACTGGTCGAAATAGAAATTAGAAAGTGTTGTCGATCGCAATTATACCACAACTTTGTCCTGTACCTTTCACGATAGGATTAAGCCAATTACGACATTAACCGGTAAATTAGTTTATACGGAGTAAAAAGAAATTAATTAAACAATTTTCTACTTCTTTTTTAAGCAATAAGAATTTGATGCGTTCAATGCCGAATGAATCATTATAATTATGTTTTTATTAACGTCGACTGAATGGAATTACTTCTATATAATCATTGATGGTGGCAGGAACAACTTTTGTTTTACTTTTCCAAAATGGAATTTATCAAGAAGTAGCATGGAAGTCCCAAAAAGTCTTTTATATCTGCTGAATACTGTTGAGAAAATGTGGATTCGTTAAGCAGATCTGTGCAACCTTTTAAACAAAAGGGCAAATTAAAACTTTTATTAATAAATGAATGGCTGTAGTGAAATAGGTAATGTATTATACAGGACAATTTGACAGTGTCAGACTTACGGTTAAATAAATAATTAAGGGGGTTACCTACTGTGAACAGTCGTTTTCAAGCTGATTGTCGCCGAAATCTAAGAAATCCTTACAATTCCTTCTACGCGCGCCATCTATCTTTATACTGTATGATTCTTTGACAACCTCGATTCGGCCCTGTTCAAACTCACTTAACCATAAATTTTCAAATTATGGTTAGGTGAGTGTTGGTATTTATTATGACCTAAAGCCGTTTTACGAATGCTTGGGGTCATGGTAGATACCTACAGATAAGAAGCATTCAGTTGTAACTTAGATGGCAAGCAAGCAGGAATTGTAAGTACTTTTTAATATTGTTATTGTTCTTGATTGTTAAATTATTGTATTTGTAGTAATTTTCAACGAAGTAAAAATAAAAAGATTATTATGTAAAATCTGAGTATTACGTTAGAAATATTCTCGCTGGCGCCAATGGTTCTTTTGCAACATATTGAAAATTAAATTCGTATTATAACCTCAACGTTTGGAAGTGGTAATTTAAGCGTGCATCATGTTTCACACACCCGAGAAGGTTCTATCAAGCTGCAAAGCCTGTAGCGCAGTCGATAATAGCCGTATGGTAAGCTGTGACGAATGTGAAACGTGGTATCACTTCGATTGCGTTGGCGTTGACGAAAGTGTGGAGAATGTTCCGTGGTCTTGTGAGCAATGTAAGAAAATCTCATTCACCGCAAAACTGCAAGATGAAATTGTTACATTACAAAAACAGTTAGCGAACCTGATGGGAGAAAAACACAGCTCAACGGCAAACGGGCAGGTCAAGCTCGAAGAAACAACATCCAAGAAAGCAAAAAGCCAAAAGACAAAATCAACATCGTCAAGAAGATCATCTCAAGCTCAAAAAAGCAAGAAACTAGCTCGTCTTGATGAAGAATACAAATTAAAACTTGAACTCTTACACAAAAAGGCTGCGGTTGAAGATGAGAGCAGCGGAGCAAGCGATGACGAAGTTGACCAAGTCATGGCAGACGCAAATTCCGAAGTAAGTGACCAGCGCGTTCACACTTGGGTAAATACACAAGTAGCCAATCAACACTTACCTACTCCAAGAGAAAACGATGCAGGACCAACCGCTTTGAACGACCAATACAACTACGGTGTCGAGAGGAATGCAAGATCGGTGGCCTTTGACAGGCCCCAGGATAAAAACGACGAACTCAACACGTATGTTACAATGAAACAAATCAGCATGAGACAGATGATGTCGATGAACATTCCAAAATTCACAGGCAGTGTCGAAGACTGGCCTATGTTCATCTCGTGGTTTAAACGTTCATCTACCGAGTGTAATTTCACTGACGATGAAAACCTTGGCCGCCTCCACCAATGTTTGCACGGACCTGCTCTCGAACTGGTCAAAGGTTATTTGTTCTACCCCGGAACACTCCAGCAGGTTTTAAATGTTTTGCGAAACAAGTATGGAAGACCCGAACAGATCTTGCAACATTTGACCGAACGACTACGATCTCATTCATTCGTCACTCAAGAACGCATCGAGTCCATCCTTGAATTTTCGGTAACCGTACAACATGTCGTTGCAACAATGCGAGCATCTGGGCTTGCAGACTATATGAATAACCCAATCCTTATGCAAGAGCTTGTAGATAAGATGTCAGGCTCCCTTAAATGGTCTTGGGCAGAATACAAACATAATGAACAAAGGTCGCAGGGAGTGATTAATGATGGCAATATCGTCGGCTTACTGCCAAAACAAGATAACTCCATTTTTGGACAAAATGAGTTATATACATGATTGCATTCAAATAAGAGCAAATTACATTTTGACAAAACCTGATAACTGTAAGTCAAATATTAAAGGAGTATTAGGCATTTCATTTTTAACTAACTCCAACTTGTTTGTCGTGAATAACGCTAAAATAAGTTAAGTGCAGTTAACTTATTGTCAAAATGATCCAACCTTTGAAGTTTTGCTAAAACAAGATAAGTGATATTATAATAATAAAATTATGTACATTATGATTCATTCTGACCTAATGTATTATTTTACTGCAATCTTGCAAGAAACTCATTTTACATTATTTTTATAACGACGATAAGAATTTACCACCACAAACCATCACTCTGTTAATTTATGTGAATCAGTCAGGCCCGTAGCCAGGATTTCATTTGGGGGGGTTCACTTGTAAAGGGGGTTCCCCTTTTTATTACAAATTTTTTTAAGTTTTATTTATTTTATATATTAAACTACTTCTTTACAAATATTTTAAAAGTAAAATTTTCGGGGGTTCCCCTTCCGCGAATTTTTATTACAAACAAATTTTTTCAATATTTTATTTTTCTTAATTTATTTTTATTTAAAACAAACATTATAGTCCAGCCAAGGAAGGTTTTTAGTTTGCAAAAAATCCGGGCAAGCTGAATTTTGGCAGAGATGTACATTGGAGTGTTGTAATGAACCCCCCAAAAGTCCCATAAAATCCAACGCCGGCGTCCCCCACAATCGGGGGTTTTAGCTCTCCCAGCGCGATTTTTTGCCGATAACTCGCTTATTTATGCTTGTATTAAAAATTATGATCAGACCATAATTGAAGAGCATAAAATTCTCTATAAAAAAATTTTTTTTTCATATTTTTCCATGGCACACTAATACTTAAATTATTGACCGAAAACACAACCCACCCTTAAAATGGCACAATATTGATTCGTTGCAGGGGAGAAATGTTTTCGGGCACGGGAAATGCTTTTAATAATAAATTAATTGAAATTGTGGTCAAGGTTGGAAAATGAAGAGAAAAATAATTTTTTTCAAAATTTGCCCAAGTTATAGTATCTTCCAAGTAACGAAACCGAAATTTTGGTTTGAGCTTACAGAAGATCCGGGCAAGCTGAAATTTGGCAAAGATGTATATTGAAGTGTTCTAATAAACCCCCAAAATTTCTCATAAAAATCCCAAGCCGGCGTTCCCCTAAATGAGGATTTGTTTGGAAATGAGGAAATTTGGAAAAAACTTTTTCCAAAAGATACCTATTCTATTTTCGAAATTCAAATGTTTTACTTTTAAAATTTTTGTCTTTTAAAAACTTCGGGGGGGGGGGCACGTGCCCCCAGGTGCCCCCTCCTGGCTACGGGCCTGGAATCAGTTATGTTTCAAAGTTAATTGTGAATAGTGTTTTATAATAACTTAACAAAATGAATTCTATAGCTTCTTTACTAGTTGAACTAGCATTGGAAAAATTTAATGACGGTAAGTTATTTTAAAATTATACACAATCGAAGACAAATTCTTTTTGATTTTAACTATAAATGTTTATTAGTTAAAGTTAAAAATTACGATTTCATAGATTTTTATTGAGTACAAACTTTTCCAATAGCTAATCCTGAACCGAGACCGGGTTGGAATCCAAAAATAATCACCTTCTTTTATTGCTTTTTATTATGGGAATGATTAAAAAATTAGTATAAATATCTAATTAACGATGACGTCGAATAACCAAAATTGTGTTACGATGATTGACACCTAGAACAAGAAAGTATACAATAAATACTAGGCGTCGAAAATGATAGTTTTATTATACGATTTATAACGGCGAAACATGAAGGAAGGTATTGGATGTTATTATTGGAAAGGTAAGAAAATTATTAGTCATTTGGGATAATATTATCATAAATTTTATTTTCCGATTGAAGAATGCGTAAAATCCCGGAATATACAAAAAATTTGAAAATCGGTACAGAACAGCATCGAAAAAATTTCGACATCAATATTCCATTTTTTTCATATTGCTTATCAATTAGATAAATAAATTATTATTAATTATTAGTAATAACTATACAACACATTTTATTATCTAATAAGTAGAAGTATCTAATTACCGGCGGCTTCTGCAGCTTGAGTTGTACAAATTTACAACTCTCGCGTCACAAGCCGGCCTGGTATAGAAATGCATGTTTTATCAGGGGAAGTACACGCGTCCACGTGGACTCGCAAAGAGAATTTTCGTAATAGAAATATTATCCAATAATAAGTCCTTATTCTAAATATTAACCAATTACAACTAGACTACTCCACGTGGATAATTTTACCAGCCTGGCTTCTGAAATTCGATACTTGTTATCAGCAGCTTCAAGAAGCTACAGTGAGTGCGGTCCCGTATAAGCCAATGCATTACAAATTTTGCTTAGCAGGCGAGCGGCACGAAGCAGGCTGCAAGAAGCTCTAATGAAATGCGGGATTTAGTGTACGAAAGTACAAAGATTTGTTAAAGCTCTGTAAAGATGGAGTAATTCCAGACGAATTTCATCCATGGTATCAATCAATACCAACCGATACCGATATCGTAGATCGAATTCCCGAACCTGCACTGGAAGAGTTGTCATCCGAAGAGGACAATAATTAATAAATATTTTTAAGGTTATTATGTTAGGTTTTTTGAATAAAAATGTTCAACATTATGAGTATTTTATTTCAATTCTGCAAGACTAGAAAAATAATAGGTATAAATTAAATTACTCTTATTCAGCTATAGTAATAATTGTCGACTTAAGATGAATAATATGTTGCATTTCCTATGCACTTATCTTGTTTTGCAATAAGCCTCCATTGTACAACGATTGTACTTATCTTGTTTTTACAGTAAGCGGACAATAAATATTAATTATAAACAATATGAAAATACTTAGAGTGTTGAAACTTGGCAAATATAAAGTTCTAATATCAATAAGTAGAATTGTTGTCCAAAAATATTCAAAAAATTCATATTCGATTTATCTCGTGCATTCAAACATTAAAATCAGTTTTACTCAAAACTATCATTTTGGAGTTATCTTGTTTTAGCAGTAAGCCGACGATATACAACTTCCCAATCTTGCCATGTTCGCATCCTGGCTTTCCGAAAGTGCTCATAAAATTGGAAGTGTTGCTACCCCAAAACTACCTACAGCAAGAAAACCTGAGAAGACAAGTGAGACCAGAAATAACCGTTTTCAATATCTACATGCTGCCCAGTCAATCCATCCCGAAGAACAAACTTTAGCACAATCATCCAGATCAGATCATCAAATGTGTATCATATGTAACGACACCAACCATCGAACCAAAGATTGCCAACAGTTTTTCCAACTCTCAGGACCCTTACGAAGGAAGATGGTAAACGAAAATAACATGTGCAAACGATGCCTTGGCATGCATTATACGCTGAGGTGTAAGATTTCCAATACATGCGGGATCAATAGTTGTACTTTCAAACATCATCCATTGTTGCACGACCCAGCTATTCATGAAGTGAAGAATTTGTCGATCAATAGTAGAGTAGAAGAAAGATTTATGAACCATCACGGAGTCAAGTCAACTCAGATACTGTCACGAATAGTACCGGTGATCCTGTACGGTAAAAAGATAACTTATCGTACCTTCGCATTTTTAGATGAAGGTTCAACCACCACCATGATTGAAGACGAAGTGGCAAGAATTTTAGAGTTAGATGGCCCCGTGGTACCATTGCGTTTAAAGTGGACGGGCGATACAACAAGAGACGAACTGGGTAGTAAAACGGTCTCTCTAGCAATCTCCGGAACTGAGCCTGAAATGGAGATATATAAAATATCAGATGTTCGAACTGTCAAGTCACTAGATCTACCAATTCAAACTTTCATGCATGATCCTTCAACATCTACGTATGAACATTTGCGAAGTATACCAATTGTGAACTACAAAAACGCCATACCACAAATTCTCATCGGACTAAATAACTACACCATTTGCTTACCAGTGGACATTAGAGAAGGGGGTCCGAAGGAACCGATTGCTACAAAAACAAAATTAGGATGGACAGTTTTCGGAACACTTCAAGGTAATCACACACGAAATTATCTAGAGCTGCATCAGTTTCACACCTGCAGCTGTGTGCCAGACGACAGACTACACGAACAAATACAGGAATTCTTTTCAACAGAAAGTTTTGGAGTGAAAAAACTATCAATGCCGTTATTATCAAAAGAAGATCAACGGGCTCAGGCGATTCTGAAGAAAACGACAAAGAGAAAGGGGGAACGATACGAAACTAGTCTACTCTGGCGGTATGATAACGTTGATCTACCTAACAGCTACGGGATGGCAAAGCAACGGCTAACATGTCTAGAAAAGAAGATGATGAGGAATCCAGAACTAGCGGAAACCCTGAAGCTGCAAATCAAAGACTACTGCAACAAAGGTTACGCTCGGAAACTGAAGCCCGAAGAAATTCTCCAAACTACGTCAAAAACATGGTATTTACCGCTGTTTTCGGTAACTAATCCCAACAAACCGGGGAAGATTAGGATGGTGTGGGACGCTGCGGCGAAGGTTGATGGCTGTTCGTTAAACTCGGTACTCCTCAAAGGTCCCGACTTGTTATGCTCTCTCTTGAGCATTCTATTTAGATTTCGTGAACGAGAAATTGCAATATCTGGCGATATAAAGGAAATGTTTCACCAAGTCAGAGTACGTAAAGAAGACCAAAATTCGCAACGTTTTTTATGGCGCAACGGCGACTCAAGTCGCGATATTGACGTATACGTGATGTGTGTAATGACATTTGGAGCGTCCTGCTCACCAAGCATAGCTCTTTATGTAAAAAATTCAAATGCACTGCGATTCCAAGGCAACAACCCACGAGCAGTAATGGCCATCACGGATAATCACTATGTAGATGATTGGTTGGACAGCTTTGCCACCGAAGGGGAGGCTATATCAGTAGCTAAAGATGTGGTCAAGATCCACGCTGCGGCTGGGTTTCAAATTAGAAATTTTGTTTCAAATTCCAAGAACGTACTCAAAGCATTAGGAATAGAGAATGGCGAAAGACATGGTAAGAACTTAAACATTTCACTCGATTCAACCGGAGCAAAGGTTCTCGGAATGTGGTGGTACACCGTAGACGACTCGTTTTATTATGCTACCAACTTCGATCGAGTGCCGTCAGATATTATAGGAGGTCGACGTCACCCTACCAAACGAGAAGTTCTACGAACGCTAATGTTAATATTTGATCCTTTGGGACTTATATCGTGCTTCCTCGTATACGTTAAAATACTATTACAAGAAATTTGGCGGTCGTCTGTCACATGGGATCAACCTATCAATGAAGAACAACACAAAAAATGGATCATATGGGTACAGGCATTGCCAAAGCTCAAAGAGATCAAGATTCCAAGGTGTTACAGTTCGGAACCGTACAGAAACTTCCAGATGCACGTATTTGTTGACGCCTCTATTAACGCGTTTGCCGCAACCGTATATTTCAGGTTTAACGGACCACATGGGATTAAATGTGTGCTTGTGAGCGCAAAAACAAAGGTTGCCCCACAACAACCATTATCAGTTCCTCGACTAGAATTGCAAGCAGCCGTGTTGGGAGCACGTCTAGGAAATTCAGTGGCTAACGCTCATTCCAGGCGCCCTGATCAAAGATTCTACTGGTCAGATTCAATTGACGTTCTCTCGTGGCTTCGATCAGATCACCGAAAGTATAAGCAATTTGTAGCATTTCGCGTAGGAGAAATCATGGAAACCACGAAACTAGACGAATGGCGTTGGGTTCCCACAAAGGACAACGTAGCTGACGAAGGGACGAAATGGAAAGAACAGCCAAAAATAACATCAAACTGTCGTTGGTTTACAGGTCCAGAATTTCTATATACCTCCGAAGAAGAATGGCCCGCAGAACCAAGGACTCTGAAAGTTGATACCGATGTAGAGAAAATTCCAACGATGAGCCATTTTGAAGTTGTTACATCAAATCTAATTCCTAGGTACGAGCGCTTTTCGAATTGGAACCGTATTTTACGAACTCAGGCATGGACGCTAAGAATGTTCTGGAAAGCAAAAAACGTAAGAGCAGGCACGGGCACAGGAGAATTGGTAGTCGAAGAAATCAAACGAGCTGAACTAGAAATATTTCGTCACGTTCAAGCAGAGGGATTTGGAAAAGAAATCGCCGCGTTGAAATTGAACCCCGATAAACCAATTAACAAGTCAAGCTTATTATACAAACTAACTCCCTTCCTAGATGAAAAATTTGTATTGCGTGTAAAAGGGCGAACGAAGAACGTAGTCGGGGCAACATATGACGCTATGAATCCGATTATTCTGCCACGAGACCATTCAATCACGCAACTTATTTTAACTCACTATCATCGAAATTATCTACATGAAAACCACGAGCAAGCGATCAACGAAGTTCGTCAACGATTTGCGATTTCCCGTCTCCGAAGATGCATGCAGAAAGTGCGTATGAATTGTCAAACCTGCAAGAACGAAAGAATAAAACCAACTCCTCCACAAATGGCCGCCCACCCACCAGCTCGTGTAGCCACATTTACTGCTCCCTTCTCGTACGTTGGGTTAGACTATTTTGGCCCGCTTGAAGTCGTAATTGGTCGAAGAGTTGAGAAACGTTGGGTAGCATTGTTTACATGCCTGACCATCCGGGCAGTTCACCTTGAAGTTGTGCACTCTCTGAACAAGCCTTCATGTTGGATGGCTATACGTAACTTCATTGCTAGAAGAGGAACCCCGATCGAGATACACTCCGATAATGGAACCAATTTTGTAGGAGTAGCAAACGAACTTCGCAGATTACAAGAAGAAATGAAGCATGACGATTATAGAAGGGAATTCGGGAAGATAAAATGGTTGTTCAATCCTCCCCTGGCACCACATACAGGCGGTTGTTGGGAAAGATTGGTCAAGTCTGTTAAAAAATCACTTCTGAAATTATTGATGCCCACTAGAAGACCAAACGATGAAACCCTACGATGTTACCTATCGGAAGCAGAAAATATCGTTAATTCGCGTCCTTTAACCCATGTTTCGATTAAAAGTGAAGACAGCGAAGCCCTAACTCCTAACCACCTGCTTTTAGGGTCGTCAAATGGTGCTAAACCGTTCATTGAACCATTCCCAGACAACCATTGTGTCAGAACAAACTACGAGTTGTCCCAACAAATGGCAAATCAATTTTGGCGTCGCTGGATCAGAGAATATCTCCCCGAATTGACACGAACAACAAAGTGGTTCGCACGTACTGATCCGATGAAAATTGGGGATTTAGTAATAATAATGGACGATAAGCGTAGAGACTCCTGGCAACGAGGCAAGATCATCGACACCATAAAAGCAACGACAGACACCCAAATTCGTCGAATAGTGATCCAAACAAGTAAGGGTGTCTTTATACGTTCTGCTGCCAAGGTCGCCGTATTAGATGTAGCAGGTAAACTGACCTCCGGGAACCAAGCTCAGTGTACCGAAGGGGAGGATGTCGCCGAAATCTAAGAAATCCTTACAATTCCTTCTACGCGCGCCATCTATCTTTATACTGTATGATTCTTTGACAACCTCGATTCGGCCCTGTTCAAACTCACTTAACCATAAATTTTCAAATTATGGTTAGGTGAGTGTTGGTATTTATTATGACCTAAAGCCGTTTTACGAATGCTTGGGGTCATGGTAGATACCTACAGATAAGAAGCATTCAGTTGTAACTTAGATGGCAAGCAAGCAGGAATTGTAAGTACTTTTTAATATTGTTATTGTTCTTGATTGTTAAATTATTGTATTTGTAGTAATTTTCAACGAAGTAAAAATAAAAAGATTATTATGTAAAATCTGAGTATTACGTTAGAAATATTCTCGCTGGCGCCAATGGTTCTTTTGCAACACTGATTTTTAGGAATTAAATTTGAGAAAACTGTTAAAGCTTAGCCGAAATTTAGGATTATTATTTATTCATGTTTAAAGTAACATCTAAAATTTTTGCAAAGCATTTTATTGAAAATTATACAAGTAACAAATCGAAAGTTTCAATAATAAACACCATTACAGAAAATTCGTTATAATACGGGTAATTTGATGAATTTTACTTTAATATTTTTGGACACATTTTCAAGACCCCAAACTATAAGAATATCTAACAAAAAATCGAAAAAAATTATCGGTCACAGAGTATGTAAAGCGTTGGTTAATAGAATAGCCACTCTTTTGAAAAAAGTACCTAGCTATTTGCTTTAGTTTATTAGTTCGGTTATTACTATGAAAATTCCATCATTCTTATTGGCCCAAAACGAAGCAGTAACGCCGTTTAACCAATCATCAGAATAGTGGCGTTGCGTTACTGCGTGTGAAGTAACTCAACTTAAAGTGCTATTCACATTGTCCTGCCTTGTTAGTCGTTGCAAGAACCAATGAAATTCAAATATCTATGCTCTCGCTCTCTCATCCTATAATTTGATTGGCTCTTGCCACGACTAGCAAGGCAAGACAACTAATCTCTATGTGAACGCTACTTAAAGGCAGCCACAGACTATCGGCTTTGTTCGACGTACTTGTTCGACTGCTTTGTTCGACGAGCAAGTCTGTGGGTGTGTGGCAGTAATTCCGTCGTACTTGTTCGCCAACAAGAACGACGGATTTGTTCGACGGTTTTGTTCGACGGCTTTGATCTCTGTCTCTCTGTCTCTATCTCTCTAACTATCTCTGTCTTGATAACACCGTCGAACAAGTCTGCAAGTCTGTGGCCTATTCGAACAAAGCAGTCGAACAAAGCAGTCGAACAAGTACGTCGAACAAAGCCGATAGTCTGTGGCTGCCTTAACTCTCTATCGCTATGAAGTTACAGAATACCCAGTAATCTCGTTAATCCAACGTGAGTTAAAAAAATGTTGAAAGCCTTCAATGTGAAATATTCATATCGTCCCCCTTATGCCAAAACCATGAATGTGCATTTTCTAGTTTTCAGTCAAGTGTATTTTGAACTAAATTATGAAATAAATGAAATTAATCAATTTTAATTCAGTCAATTTTTTTTATTGTTGTTCGAATATATTGTAGCCGAAATCTAACGATAATTTAAAAAAGGAATTTTCTTTCTTAGAAAGAAAGTGCACTTTCTTTCAAGTGCCAAATGGCAATTTTTGCACATTCTGGTTTTGGCATAAGGGGGACGATATAATGTATATCAAATTAGACATTATGCTCTTTCTAACTACAGTAGAACCCCGATTATTCAACTTTTTTATATTGGTGACAAAAAGTGAACCAATGATAGATGCTTTGTGAACAAATCGATCGACCTAGGTAAGTGAGATTTTACGTCGTACTGATTCTTGATTGCCTATATAGGTTGTACAGCATAAAGATCGGATCATCAGCTCAATTTCGAGTTACAGGCAGACACACACATATAGATCAATTTAGGCCAATGTTGGCTTTCCCTACTTATCCTATAAAAAAAACCTTGAAGAAACAAACTATTTCGGTTTATTTTATCCCCCCCCCCTCCCAAGCGATTCACTTAAATAAACAAATACTGGCTGGACAGGACATTAGATAATGTTTATTTTTTTGTGTTAATACAGTGGCGGATTATCGTGAAGTGTACAAGGACACGTGGCCCCCTCCAATGGGAAACAAAATATCCAAAATCGGAAACAACAACTAGAGTAGAGGGAGGTAAGATGTCCGCATGGGGCAAGAGTCCTAAATTTAAATATCGCGCCGCAGTTAAAATATTTGCATAATTTTGTGCAAGGTGTAGTTAGTAGTTATCAATTATAGTGTGTGGACGAAATTTTATCACGCAAAGTTGGCTTACTGGAGAACTATGAGGTAACTACGATTTTGGTTATGTCTGATGTAAGATTAGCTCTTGTAGAAATTACGTTCAATTGTAGAAAATGAGTAGTAACCATAGCTAATATATTTTTTATTGAAAACTCATGTTTCTTGCTACAAACTTATAGGTTAGAATATAAGTTATGTTTGACGGTCTGGAAAGGTCATTGCGTGGAAACATTTCTGGGTACCCCACCAGTGGAGGACTCTTGCCCTACCTATGGGGCAAAAGTCCAATTTTTCCGCAACATGTATGTTATTTTTTTCAATACACACCGTTTTCAAATCATGGCACTACTATTATTTATAACAAAGTAGAAGTACTGTACAAACTTCTCATGCAAATATTCAACCGATGGAGTAAAATATATAAGCGTAAAAAAATACAACGTACTAAGTGCGGACTCTTACCTCCCTCTACTCTATCAAAAAAATAATAATTTTTAACAAATAAAGAAGTCCTCTCATTGAAAAATGTTACGAGTCGATATTGCAAATGAAGTTATAAAAAATTGGCGGCTGCAGCGATCGGTGGATCTGGAATACCTCTGTGGAATCACCAGCACATGGTGATCGGAATAGCCATCTTGATATGCTGGGAGCATTCCGTAAACCCCACCCCACTCCGGAATATTAATTTGATAATGAAGAGTATTAATATTTTAAAGTAACACAAGAATATTATGATTCGGTTTTATTTCAATTTTGTCCCCCTCCATTGAAATAAGTCACGAGCCGCTACTGCAAATAACAAGGAAGATTGTTTTAAGAGGGTCGGCTCGGGGTTCTACTGTAAATAATAATATTATGCGATATTGAGTATAAAAGTGAAGTAACTGACAAAATTACCAAAATATTATTACCGAATTTTATGCTTATTATGTGCAATTTATTCCACTTTTACACTCAACCGCCTCATATTATAATTTATTGTATATTACGTTGAAACAATTTGAATATTGCGCAATCTTCTATCTTGAAAACCCAACTAAATAAGTAAACTAAAATACTTTCAACTTAAAAAAATTCGCCCTTAATTCCTCGTCACCATGCCTATATTAGATATACACAATTTTTATCGCCTATATTAAATTTTCAAGCGTAACACTTCCTTCCAAGATAAAATTTTAATGATTCGATTTAGTAAACGCAGAAATATTCGATTGATTTAATTTTCTTTTTAAGATAACGGATAAATTCGGAAAATAATATACCTACCTACTTGCGAATATTATATTATGAGAAATTTTGGAATACATCCAACAAAAAATTAAATAATTTAGATAAACAACAACATCCGAGATATAAAATTTTAAAATATAAATAAATATTGCTTACATGACGATAAAGGTGAACGAACTTCCTTTTTGTTACTACAAACTCACCACATCAAATTTGCTTCTTCCCATACGTAATATTTTAAATAATTTTGTTTTACATAATAACATACCTTCTTTTAAAATTGTATCGTATATTCTGTAGATTGATTCGCAATCGTTGAGAGGTTTTCTTTTGACTACCGTTCCATCCAACGATTTGCTACGACCACGAAACTCGTCGTTATTGTTTTGTTTGGGTTCATCTTCGCTCGAAGAGTTCCTTCTGTAACCGCCCTCCGATCTCCAATTATGCACTTTTTTCCCGAAATGTCTTATTAATTCTTGTATGGAATGATGATGATGATGGTGATTTTTATGCAGAATACTAACTTTCGGAGAACACGAATAGCTGCAATTGTCACTTTTTGATGCGGAATGGCTGATTGAAGAAGTGCTAATTGGTTCGGTTGGCGTACGCATCGGTGATTCTGGACAACTTTCGGTGCTGACATCGTCAGTTGGTCCTCCGAAATATAAAGGAAGGTTATGGTGTCCCAAAAAGCGACGTTGCGAGTAATTAAATTGCTGATTCCACGATTGGAACGAATTATTAGCATTCATTTTGACGTGACGATTATTAATTTAAAGCGTGTACATTTTAAAACACTTTGCAGTTTGCACTAACTTTCTATAGTGTTTTACATAAAAATGTATTAAGAGTTCTGATTGGTCTACAAATGTAGGTATATCGCCGGTAATTATTTTTATTTGAGCGTAGGCAATGGAGAACTACACAAATTTATTGCATTATGAAAAATGGCTCAAAGTTCGAAGATAAAGATTGTTATCTTTGACGAATTCATTTTCATATTTTAAAAGTAAAATGTCATATTTATTTCAGATAAAATGGAACACCTCTAATCCTCTAAAACCGTGTACTCGGTGATTTTTTTACGCATCACGAACAATTAAAACAAAATATGCTAATTCTTCAAAAGTGCTCAAAATTATAATTTTTTGCTTTAATACGTAATACTCATCATCTTGAATAAATTAACCTTTGTTTTCTAAAAATGTTTCTACTTAATTGATGATTCATTGCCCATCAAAATAATTGTCAAAATATTAAAACTTGGGTGTATTTGCAGGAGAACAATGTAATGGCTGTTTTTATATAATTTATTGTGATTAAATTGAGATTATTGCTAAAAGCTATGTACATACGAGGGCGGATTATTAAGTCCTTAGAATGAGAAAGTAAAAACAATTTTTTTGGGAAAATTTCATTTTATTTTTCAATATAGTCTCCTTTTAGGTCGACACACTTGATCCAACACGGTTCAAGTTTTTGGATGCCATCGGTAAAGTAAGATTTCTCAAACTCTCCAAAATAAGCATTTGTTGCATCTATCACTTCTTCATTTCACGTAAATCTTCTTCCTCCGAGCCATTTCTTCAAGTTTGGAAACAAGTAGAAATCACTAGGAGTTAAATCTGGTGAATATGGTGGATGTGGAAGCAATTCGTAGCTTAATTCATGCAATTTTGCCATTGCAATTCTTGATGTGTGAGCTGGTGCATTGTCGTGATGAAACAGGATTTTTTTCTTGTTTAAATGAGGTCTTTTTTCTTGGATAGCAGTATTTAATTTGTCCAATAATTCAGCATAGTATTTCCCTGTTATTGTTTTTCCTTTCTGGAGGAAGTCAATTAACACTATTCCATGAGCATCCCAAAAAACAGTTGCCATAACCTTTCCAGCTGATGGAACTGTCCTTGCTTTCTTTGGAGCACTTTCACCAGCTTCCATCCATTGTTTTGATTGTTCTTTCGTTTCTGGGGTATAGTAGTAAATCCATGTTTCATCGACGGTTATGAATCGGCGCAAAAAATCTTTGGGATTACGCTGAAATAATTCCAAACTTTGCTTTGAAAGATCCATTCGATTGCGTTTCTGATCGTTTGAAAGCAAACGCGGCACCCATCTCGCAGACAACTTTTTCATATGCAGTGTTTTATGTAAAACATCCCAAACACTTTTATACGTTATTCCACATAAGTCAGCTAGCTCACGCAATTTCACTCTTCGATCATTTAATACAGTGCGATGGATTTTTTTGACAATGGCTGGAGTAACAACGTCTTTTGGACGTCCTGGCCTTTGTTCATTACTTGTGCTTTTACGACCACGTTTAAATTCATTATACCAATTATAAACAGTTGCAGTCGACGGAGCAGATTCACCCAACACTGAGTTCATATCAGTAACTATTTCTGAAGGCGTTAAGCCTTTGAGATACAAGTACTTGATAACCGCACGATTTTCGTTTTTCTCCATTTTAGCAAATTTATACAAATTGTTCACTTTAAATGACTATCAAAATTCAACTATTTGACATAAATGGATGAAATTAGAAACTTTAACTTTCCAAGGTTGGTACTTCTCAAAAATAACACTAAATTGGCCAGAATGGTGACATCTCTGTTTCATTCTAAGTACTTAATAATCCGCCCTCGTATAATTATTATTGTAAATTTAACAAGTCATTTTAGTGTTCGGTGCATTTGCTAGAAGCTAAGTTTTTCATAATAAATTACTCTCACCACGAAATTTTTTATATGCTAGTGTTGGACTAGCCCCCTTCCCCCCAATAGCGCAAGTAGGTTCGCCATTGAAATGCATAATGCCTAAATTTTTACCTCTCCCCGCACCGGGGAATTGATATTTTAAAGGAAGATGTTTGGATCAGGAAAATTAACCACCGTTATTATAAATTCTTTGAGAGAGTTTGAAATAAAAAAAAAAAGTGGCCCAGGGTCCCGTGAAGTCTCAAGGCGGGCGTCCTACGAGCAAGCAGTGGGGCAGGTTTGAGAAGTAGAATATCTCTGAGGAAGTGTAATTCGGTTACACAATTTCGGAAATAAAAAAATTTAAAAACATAACTTTAAATTAATAATAATGTAGTATATCTATTTTAATCCACGTTTATTAAAAAAAACCTGTTACTTAGAAGTTTGGGTTATAAAAATAATATAACCCTGTCGTGGTCAAGGTTAAACATATTCTAACTCTTCTAACCTACTGTTTCATAATTGGGGCCAATGCTGTATATCAAGAGTACTTCAGCACTTCAAAATATCAAATCGAATGTACCTACATATATAAATTAATTATAACACTGCCACATCATTTACAATTCGAATGACCTCCACTATAGCATGATTCGCATTGTTTTGTTATTTTGAATTATGAATAAATAACAGTTATTGTAGGTCTTGGTGCTTTAAACCTTGAACCAAACATTCTATATGATAATATACCACGTTAAAAGAAAATTGATTAAAAAATGAAACTAAATCATTGTGAGTTAATAACAAGTGGATAATTAACATAGTAATGGGTTTGTTGTGAAAAATTATATATACCTGCCTATACTGGAATTGTGATGTATGTTACAGCACACGTTTATTACTTGTATAATAAAGTTTATCTAAACTTTTTCCGGTTACTGTGCAGTTAATGTAACCACTCGAAACTAAATTTCTTCTGCTACACACTAAAGAACACAGTTAATATAACAAATTCTCAAAATATTAGGTAAGAATTTGTTATCAAAATTTTGAAATAATCGATTTTGAAAAGTACGAAAAAGTAGCATGATCGTGCCACACAACCGGTCGATGCCACTAGCTTCGCCCGGCCGGCGCGCATTTTGTTGACGGTACGTGCACTGGGATATACTCTTACACTTAGAAAATTTCGCACCGGCAGATGCAGCTCGACGCTCCTACATGTAACATCGATTATTTTTTGTTTTTACGCGATTTTTAGGGGGTGAAACGTAATAGTATACTGCACCATACCGCAACTATACTTTTTAATGCTATTTCGAGGGTCTCTCACATCCCGGTTGCATAGATCCCGGTGTTCTTGATCGGTGGCGCCTTCTCGTATGTTTAGCCTAGTAACCAGAGTCAAATCCGCTCCGTAGGGGTGCAGAGCGGAGCGGAGCGGCGCCCCGGAGGAGTAGGATTTGACGATGGATTACCCTCCTTTTCGAATGCACACCCCTAAAATTCGAAGGCAAAGAAAAATTTAATTTTTTCACTTTTTCGGCAATAACCGCCTTATTTTCCATTTTTTCGCGAATATTTATACTAATATCTACTAAGCACACCCCCCCCTACCCGAATTTCAAAGAAAAATTAAAATCGGACCGAAAAAATTTCACTCCATTTCAAGGGACTGTAACCCGATACATGTGCAGACCCCGGGTTCGACCGGCTACATGAATTTACTTTCCCTTCTTTTCAAAAGTCGATATTTTGGTTATTTTTCAAAATTTCTTACAAGTTATTTTTTCTATAGCCTAAAATAAGCCCATTCTTTAGTGTGTAGCTGAAGAAATTTTGTTTCGAGTGGTTACATTAAGTGAACAGTCGCCCTTTTTCCTGTTGTTACATGTTTTTTCAACATCGTTTCAGTTATGTCAAAAAAAACAATAAAAATTTGAAGCCAGAAACAAGTTTTGCTTTGAAAGACTTTTCTACGCACAAAAAGTTGGTAGAATTTAATGAAATATCTAGACATGAAGAATTTTTGATGGGTTGACAAACAAACCAGTGTGATTTTTTTTTCCTGTTTGAATTTGAAATAGTGAGTAAACAAATTATGAAATATCTGGGATTCGCATAAGAACTTCTTTATATTATGAAGTGTAAATATATTGTAGGTATACTTTTTTTTATTCCAAACCAATTACATAAGACGATTGTTCAATGTTTATACATCAAAACACCAAGCAATTTCCATAGTCAAAACAAGATAAAACGATGTTATTAGAATATGGTGTTCCGCAGGAAACCTCTTAAGATATTATAAAAATGCCAGCATATAGCGCTTTATACGGCCTGAATATCATCTCATGTTCGAACACTCGCGTCTTTATAAATTGAAATTTTGCAAATTACTAGCTCTTAGCAAACATGAATGATCGAATGAAAAGATGAATAAAACTTTGGGATGAAAGCATCCAGCTATCAGTCTTCAATATTTCATATAAAATTCAATTACAAGCTCATTAATCTCAGTTCGGATTGTATGTAATTGTTTAATTAATAAAAACTATTCTTCCATCCAAAAAGACTACTTATAAATGTGCAATCATCGATTTGTTTAAGTACCCAGAATAAGGAATGCATATTAATAGATAGAACGTGCGCTAAATTGCAAAACAAAAGCTCGAGATAAGTTTTGCACTATTGATTTTAACAAATAAAACAGATGTCTACCAAAATTAGTGTATCGTGCTTGTTACAAAGTAAATTATAAAATGAGAGTATGGGACGACGAAAGCCACTTAAATATTTAAATCTGAATGTAGGTTGACGTAGATTGCATATTTACTGGAACGTAAAATCAATAAAATGTTAAATGTCAACATAATCTGTTTCTGTATATTGAGAATGACATTTATTGTAACAAAGTAAATATGGTAAGAAAACAATGAAACTTGATTTGTTAAATTTAATTGACGACCATGAACTTCCATCTGGCAGCCAAAATCTGCACTCCTACGCGTTTGTAGTGGTAGAATCTGCACGATCAGACACATAAGGTGCTTATAGTTTAACGTGGGCTCAATACCACGAGAGGTTGTATACACTACTTCCATTCGAGAAGGGCTTTTCCCCTTCTCATTAAGTTCTTGCTTTGCCCGAAACAGACCCGCGTACCTCAGCAGTAGCAGTCAACGCTATGACCGACCGACCCCACAATAAATAGAACTTGAATACGTGAAAATATTAATTTCTTCAAAATATTTTTGATTTTACAGGACACAAATAAACAAACTTAGGAGGTCAAGCACAATAGGAATGATTTTAAACTTCATTAAATTATTGCAGAGGAAATAACGAGACGTTCCTTTCAGTATAGCGTAATTGAATGAACCATAAATAATTTTGTTCATAAAAGAATTGAAAAACCGACAATACTGTATAGGAATAAGTTGTCAATTAAGCACGTAAACCTGCGACCTTTGGGCTTTATACACATCACACAATACAAAGTGCTTTCATCAAAAAGTGAAGATAGATGTTAACGTGGAAAATTACCACCAGGAAATTTCTATTTTCACACGTGTCAAAAATAAGATTAAGTAAATTATTAGTAAACAGGTTCGTCACATTTATTCCAACCAAAACGAATTGAAGGGTATAACCTTGAAAAGTTAATTTATTAAATTAAAATAATAATTCGTGGTTGAAAAAATATGCACAAGAATTATAAAGAAGCCGCCTTTCATGAAAATTTTAATATTGGTAAAATTACAAAATTTAATTAACAATTTCAACTTTTTAATGCAATCAAGTAGATTACAATAAATCTCCATAAAATATGTAATATTGTTTATCGCCATGGAGTCCCGAATCCAGGAAACCAAACAAAATTTCGAGATTTGCCCCATTTTTTACAAGAGGGGGGTAGGTGCATTGCAAATTTGAAGACAATTCATTTTTAACGACATCATTGTTTATTTATCCAATGCCATAAATATCTATTATACCATTCTAAGCTCTTTATGCACAATTGACAAAAAAGGTCAAAAAGGGTATAAATTTAAATAATGCAAATTTTACGTTAGTAATTTGCAGTAATTTAGACGGATTTACCTAAGCACATCAAAATCTGAGATCTGCAATTTTAAAATGGAAAATTTACGAAAAAATTATGAGAACCAAAGTTTTCCTTCTACTTCCGATCAGTCTCGATCCCCGGGATTATCCCACCTCAATTTAAAAACATTGATTAGTAATTATAAAAAATATGTCAGTGAAGTGCGGAATTTTTCTTTTTCAACAAAACCTGCAATAAATTATTAATTATGGTGACGTTTCATTTGCGACTTAACGTGAAGAATAATGACCGCGGTTAGAAAGATCTTCATAAGCTTTTATTGAAAAAAATTGCAAGTTTCCTTATTTAATTACTAACATAAACAACACAGCGTATTTTTCTATAAAATATTCAGATATTCATTAATAATAATAAATTCTGGTGGAAAACTAAACCACGTTATTTAACTCGTAGATATAGAAATTCTAGCCACTCTTATTATTTTTTTCTACGTTACTGCTCACATCATAAATTCCAAAAATTGAGCGACAAAGAAATCGGGAAGTCGAAAATCGAGATCCCACTTCTGATGTAAGTCGATCTGCTGCAGTTTTCCACTAGCAAACAATGAATTTCCTGTTTTAGAACAATGCGACTGTCGGGGGAAGGAAAGCCACAAATATTAAAAATCGATTATCATTTATGACGAAAGTTTTGAGGTAAAATCCCCCGACAGCGTAATGATTTAATAGAATGTCTCAATCAAGATATCTCCAGAGACCAAGAAAAGAAAAGTAAAAGTCTATTTGCACCGTTAATAATTAACTGATGAGTGAGTTTCCAGATGCTATACAGCAAAAAACTTTTATCTTCCAAATAATCTCGCAGCGTAAAATTGAGAAATTCAATAATTTTCCCACAGTGCAGCTGTTTTATAACTAGAGTACAGTTATAACCATAAATCTGCTCGACCCGCCGACATAAAAAATATAATTCTCAAGGCCATCAAGTGCAGAAATTAACCGGTTTTCGTAAGGGCAAACGAAATGTCTTGCAATAAACTGGGCAGTATAATATATTATGTATAACACCGGGACACTAACAATGGCATCGATTTATATTATGTAATCCATTTTCAAGTTGAAGGTCATTTAGCGAATACATTTTTAATGTCCGTCAATATTTACACTGAGTTTGTTTGTACATATTTTTGTAACTCATGTGTCATGTCTGATGCTTGCTAAAAGTCTACAACAAATAGGAACACACGATTTTTCCGTGATGACTTGATTGTCGGAAACAATTTAGCAAGTAGACCACGATTCCGTAACAACTTACAATTTCCAATTGAGGGATTTTATTACTTCTGAGATAATACAATCAAATGATAAACATTGGTTGGTAAATATGGTGGAATAAAAAAATCTTATCGTTGTAGGATATGCAAATATTCACGGTGTGAGAATTTGAACAAGTAAACAAATGCAGCTTTCAGACAAAAAAATTTTTAAAGCGCGTAAAAAGAAACGGGATGTCGAGGATCGAGTTTTATTCCAACGGAAGCAAACACTGAGCATTTGGTTTCTGTATCTATCGCTGTAGAAAACTGCGATGTGATATTTTCAACATGCAAGATCTCGGAACGGCGATGCTAAAAAGTAGTAATCGAGATAAATTGACGAAGTTTTTTTAAAATTGAAAATAAGTACCTACACATGAAAAGAGTTCTGTTCTAGACTTAAGCAAGCTTCCTCACTGGCTTGGAAAACCGAAATCCTCTATTTTTGCTAAGCGAAATCAGGATAATAGCTTTCAACACGACGTTCAATTAAAATTATTTTCAATTACGTTAATTACTTCAGAAGTGGGATCTGTTTTTATTTACATCATAAAATACTTGTAAACAATGCATAATAAAATTCAACAAACGAGTAAGTAATTTAACAAAAAGTGCTGTGTTGTACTCCAATTTAGCTCAACTACTACTTACGAGTGGTATCGACTATAATACGGTAGGTAAATTCAATAAAAATTGTATGAACTTGGCGTAGGTCCAAAATTGGGAGATCGATATTGCACAACTAGGCCGGGAAACGCTATCCTAACCCCGCGTCCTAACCTATACGCACATTTCGTCACGTACACACCAAAATATACAAATAAGAAATAAGTTGGCCAAATTTCATAGTTTTGGAAATGAAAATAAAAATTGAGTATAATTTTAAAACTTTTAATTTTATTATAAATTTATAAATTGAAAGTTTCCACTGAGTCAGTAACAAATAGATGAACATTTAAAAATATTATTAAAAACAAATTTAGCTGCTATTCAAGGATAAAAAAATTTTAGTTAATTAATATTTACGAAATCTTGTCATTTAAAAAAATTATACCTTTTATAATTTTTTCCCAAGTGTTTTCGTGACAGAATTTCCTCACGTCGGAAGGAAATGCCTGTATTTACAAAGCTTAAAGTAAATCTGACATTTTCAAAAATTCCGAGAAAATATTATTATAATATAATCTGGGTAAAAATTTACGTTTGAAAAAGAAATCTTCCAATTTGAGCAATTTTCATAAATGTTGGATAATTTTAGCAGAAAATCACTTTGTTTATAAACACTAGTTTGTTGATAAATATTAACCACGTGTTTTCCACAATGTACACAAACCACTTCTGACAACGCAAACGCGTTGCTGACTGAATACCTAGAGAACCGACGAGCCCCGGCGTCAAACAAGCACTGCTAAGAAGCAGCGGACTTGCGTTCAGCCTCCCTCCGGAACAACATTTTTTTATTTAATTATTATATAAGAACCTGAACTTTGAAGTAGTAGTTTTACCCGAGGAAGGCCTTTACGTAATACATATTTAACAGTTACTAGAAAGTAAACAAATTAATTAGGAAATACCAAATTTTTTGATAACATTACGGTTTGTCGGTTACCTATATTGATAAGCAAATTAATGTATTATGAAAATTTACAATAACGACTTCCATTTTAAGTTAAATTGTATATTTGGAGTATTGTGGAAGGTCACGCACAGAGTGGAAGAAAAAAATTAATTATAATGTTCTAAAAATAAATTATGAATGAAGTTTCGTAACGACTAATTTATTCGACAAGTTAAATTGCCATTATAATTAGTTTCGGGAAGAGTTCCATCATGTTAACCACCCGAAAAAAATTTTCGTGTGCTACACAATAAAGAACATGCTTATATTTGTCTATAGAAAAAATATTTTGGGTGAAATCCTGAAAAACAACCCCAATATCGACTTTTTAAAAGTAAGTAAAATTAGCATTTAAACGACATAAACAACTATGGGGAAAACCTAGGCCTTGCGGGGCGGCCCGTTTTGATGGTGCTAATTACTTTTTAGGGTGGTTCCGGCCCGGCCATAACTGTGTGCATCGAAACAACCAAGCCGCCCGGGCTCCCGGACGACCGGTTTTTCATGGCCGTCGGTGCTCCGCGCCAGATAGCTAAAGAAATTTGAAGCGCCGACCATCAAGAAAACCGGGATGAAGGAAACCGGGAGCTTAAACCCTTTACCTTTACCTTTACCTGATATGTATTTGATGGAGCATCCCGGCGTAGCCGGCCTTCTCCTTCATCTGAAAAGATACATTAGTGACGTTGGAAGTTTTAGAGACCGGTGGGTCTCTGGGAATTGGCGCTTAGCGGTCTGTCTGGTAAAAACCTGGTTTGTGACTGTGGGTATGGATATGTGAAAAGAAAGTTTTTGCGTTTATCGTTATAGTAGAGTCCCTAATTCGAAGAAAGAAATTGTGGAATTTCTATTGATGACCCCGAAGTGAGTGGCTTCTACTTGGAACTAGTTAGAATTGGCAACTAGTGAAATTTTAGTGATGCTATGGGGGGTGATTTATCGGAGCTTGTGGAAATTGGTCAGAAAATTACACAAATCTAGTGAATAAATTCACTTTCGAAGAAGTTTGTGTAGCTTAGGCCTGTGAACCTACATTAATCTGTGTGATGGTGGGTTTTGGTCAGGTGTTGTCCATGGTCAGAAGTGACTTGGGACGGGGAATGAGGAAGTCGTCAGTATTGTATTGACCTAGTTGGTTTACTAGTGGGTTTTCCGAAAATTTGGATTTGTTGTAGAGGTTGGTGGCATGTTTGCGATTTAGGGTGCTAATGAGATCGAGTTTGGCATCCGCATGAAGTCGTCTGTTAGTGACGTAGTAGGGGGCGTTGAAAATGGCTCGAAGATTTTTGTTTTGAATGACTTGAAGTTTGTTTATGACCCTGGGGGGTGCGTAGCCCCAGACAGGGGAGGCATAAATCATTGTTGGGCGGATTATGGCTTTGTAAAGTCGTAGTTTGTTAGCGGGGGACATGATGCTGTCTTTGTTCATGAGGGCGAACAGTTTATTGAAAAGGGCTTTGGCTTTACCGGCTACGGCGGTGGTGTGGGCGTTCCAAGTGAGACGTCGGTCTATGGTAATTCCTAGGTACTTGACCTTGGTTTTCCATGGGATTTGCTCCTCAAACATCCAGACACTGGAGTTGTGAGGCTTGCAACGATTTCGAAACATGATCGCGGAACTTTTGCTCGAGTTAACCTCGATGCGCCAAGTTTCGTACCACCTTTCTAGGTCGTTGATCGCCTCCTGGAGGCGGGTAGTGGCTATTTCCGTACCGTCAACAGAATGAGCGACGCGCGGAATCTCGTTAAATTTTACATGTAAATTTGCTAAATTCGATTTATTCAAAAGTTTGGACCCCTATCACCCTAAATATTTTTACAATTTGCTATATTAACTATGTTCTTTAGTATGTAGCAGAAGAAATTTTAGGTTGAGTCGACTAAGGTTGACCACTCCAAATAAATTGAAAATTTCCTATTGCAAAGAGGAAGATTTATATAGTATACTGACATAATTTTCACAAGCGAAGATATAATCAAAATTTGGAGTAAATCGAATTTGAAGTTTGCAAATTTACATGTAAAATTAACGAGATTCCCGCGCGTCGCTCATTCTGTTGACAGTTCGTGCAGTTATAATGACCCTAACACTTATATTTCGCACCGGCAGATGCAGCTCGTCTCTCGTACATGTAACATCGATCATTTTTTGTTTTTACGCGATTTTTTGGGGGTGAAACGTAATATGCCCATACCGCAACTATACTTTTTAATGCTATTTCAAGGGTCTCTAAGCTCCCGGTTTTTATTTATCCCGGTTTTCTTGATATGTGGCGCCTTCTCGTATGTTTAGCCTAGTAACCAGAGTCAAACCGCCCTGGAGGGGTGCAGAGCGGAGCGGCGCCCCGAAAGGGTAGGTTTTGACGATGGATAAACCTCCCTATCGAATGCACACCCCAAAAATCGAAGAAAAATTCGCTAAGTTTACGTAATACTTTCAAATTGATTTTTCTCGAAATTTTGATTATATGTATCTTCGCTTGTGAAAATTATGTCAGTATACTCTATAAACCTTCCTCTTTGCTATATAGTCCAATCAAATTAGGTTTTCAGCTCGGAAAAATTCCCACCTAGCTGAATTTTGGTACACATCTTTATGACATCGTTGTAAACAATATGTAAAAAGTCGACCTCGATATCATGTACACGTTAAAGGTTATTCGAGGTCAGAGGTCACGAAATTGGCCTTTTTTTTAATATCTCGTTTTTTATTAGTCGTACAATAAAAAGTTTTAGATACAATTTGTAGAGGAGGTAATTATCTACAAAAATGGTCGGGGATAATTACCTATCACCTGTCACTCCGAATGAGTAGAAACTTTGCAATCGCAAAGAGGAAGGTTTACATAGGCCCCTACAACAAAAAAATTCTGAGAAAGTATTATCAAAATTTTGAGAAAAATCGATTTGAAAAGTATGGGAAAGTAAAATCGTGACCCCGGCCGAGACCACTATCGGGTTACCGGTCCCTTCAAATCGAGTGAAATTTTTTTGCTCCGATTTTAATTTTTCTTTGAAATTCGGGTAGGGGGGGGTGTGCTTAGTAGATATTAGTATAAATATTCGCGAAAAAATGGAAAATAAGGCGGTTATTGCCGAAAAAGTGAAAAAATTAAATTTTTCTTTGCCTTCGAATTTTAGGGGTGTGCATTCGAAAGGGAGGGTCAGCCATCGTCAAATCCTACTCCTCCGGGGCGCCGCTCCACTCCGCTCCGCTCTGCACCCCTACGGAGCGGATTTGACTCTGGTTACTAGGCTAAACATACGAGAAGCGCGACAGATCAATGAAACCGGGATCTATGCAACCGGGATGTGAGAGACCCTCGAAATAGCATTAAAAAGTATAGTCGCGGTATGGGGCAGTAAACTATTTCGTTTCACCCCCAAAAAATCGCGTAAAAACTAAAAATAATCGATGTTGCATGTACGACGCTCGAGGTGCATCTGCTGCTGCGAAATTTTCTAAGTGTAAGAGTATATCTAGCTGCACGTACCGTCAACAAAATGCGCGCCGGCCGGGCGAAGCTAGTGGCATCGACCGGTTGTGTGGCACGATCATGCTACTTTTTCGTACTTTTCAAATCGATTTTTCTCAAAATTTTGATAATACTTTCTCAGAATTTTTTTGTTGTAGGGGCCTATATAAACCTTCCTCTTTGCGATTGCAAAGTTTCAACTCATTCGGAGTGACAGGTGATAGGTAATCCTCACCAAATGGTCTTATGACATTTTCACGTTAAGTTGATAGTTTTTGCGTTATAAGGCCAACAAAATGGACCCACCCTTAAAATGGCACAATATTGATTCGTTGCAGGGAGAGAAATGTTTTCGGGCACGGGAAATGCTTTTAATAGATAATAAATTAATTGAAATTGTGGCCAAGGTTGGAAAATGAAGAGAAAAATAAATTTTTTCAAAATTTGCCCAAGTTATAGTATCTTCCAAGTAACGAAACCGAAATTTTGGTTTGAGCTTACCGAAGGTCCGGGCAAGCCGAAATGGGAGTAGGTCAACTCGGCAAAAGGTACAAGGGATAGGTTAATCCTACCGGTCAACTGGGCAAATGAAAACCAGAGGCCGTTTTAATTTTCGGTCAGCTCGGCAAACGCGCTGAATAATGCTATTTCGAGGGTCTCTCACATCCCGGTTGCATTTATCCCGGTTTCCTTGATCTGTCGCGCCTCTCGTATGTTTAGCGCCCGCCGCGTAGCGGCTCGGAGTACGAAAAACCGCCCGGAGATGCGGAGCATCGGAGGGTAGGTTTTTTGATGCTCGCAGTTCTGGCCAAGCCAAAATTTATTACTTTGCCGAGTTGGTCTATGTATTTCCAGGTAGAAAATTTGGACCCGGATTAAATATCTGACCATTTGCCGAGCTGGCCTACAGCCGCTGAAATTTGGCAAAGATGTATATTGAAGTGTTCTAATAAACCCCCAAAATGTCTCATAAAAATCCCAAGCCGGCGTTCCCTCAAATGATGATTTTAGCCCCCTAAGTGCGGTGTTTCGCCTATAGCTCACGTATTTTTACTTTTACGAAAAATTGCCATTAAGCAAAGTTGACGAACATAAAATTCTCTATAACTTGTGGCGCTACAGTAGGTAGTACTAGAATACATACTGTAATAGGCAAATTAAACTTTGTTTAATGGTAATTTTTCGTAAAAGTAAAAATACGTGAGCTATAGGCGAGACCGCACCTAGGGGGCTAAAATCCTCAATTGGGGGAACGTCGGCTTGGGATTTTTATGAGACATTTTGGGGGTTTATTAGAACACTTCAATATACATCTTTGCCAAATTTCAGCTTGCCCGGACCTTCGGTAAGCTCAAACCAAAATTTCGGTTTCGTTACTTGGAAGATACTATAACTTGGGCAAATTTTGAAAAAATTTATTTTTCTCTTCATTTTCCAACCTTGGCCACAATTTCAATTAATTTATTATTAAAAGCATTTCCCGTGCCCGAAAACATTTCTCTCCCTGCAACGAATCAATATTGTGCCATTTTAAGGGTGGGTCCATTTTGTTGACCTTATAACGCAAAAACTATCAACTTAACGTGAAAATGTCATAAGACCATTTTTGTAGATAATTACCTCCTCTACAAATTGTATCTAAAACTTTTTATTGTATGACTAATAAAAAACGAGATATTAAAAAAACCTTCAACCTTTGACCTCGAATAACCTTTAACGCGTACATGATATCGA
This sequence comes from Podabrus alpinus, assembly GCA_932274525.1. NCBI lineage: Eukaryota > Metazoa > Arthropoda > Insecta > Coleoptera > Cantharidae > Podabrus > Podabrus alpinus. Next base: position 8,200,426 of record OW026451.1, read on the forward strand.
GGTCGACTTTTTACATATTGTTTACAACGATGTCATAAAGATGTGTACCAAAATTCAGCTAGGTGGGAATTTTTCCGAGCTGAACCCTTTTTTCGTCTAATTTGACTGGACTAATAGGAAATTTTCAATTTATTTGGAGTGGTCAACCTTAGTCGACTCCCCCCGAAATTTTGATTTGGGTGGTTAACATTATGACACAGTAACCAAAGAGGGATTTGCATAGACATCAAAATTATATTGTGCTAATTTGAAACTAATTTGACCACAACAGTTGGTAAATAAATACAAAAAAAAATATTAATGCATTATTTATTTATTAATAAATTACAAAAATTATTACATCAGTGTAAATTTTTGCACACCTTTTTATAAAACTAACCAATCCCGAACGAGGTTAAAGTTTAGTATGGAATTTCTTTTTAGTAATTTAAATTGAAAGCAACTATAGGTTGGTAAAGATTTATGTATTTTAAATATGTTTTCATTATTAATAATTTCATTGTTAGAAATGAATATAAAGTTCTCAGTTTTTGTTAAACACAGTCTTTGTTAAACACAGTCTTTGTCCCTTGTTTTTGTTTACTCGTTCTTTGCCTTTCAAAAGCAAAATTAATCTGAAAGTACAAAAATTGTTTGTGAAGCATTTAAAATTTATTATGAATATCAACTATTCGTGTTTGAAGTATCGATATAGGCTATGATAAGAACGCTTATAGCTTGGCCATCTACGTAAAGACTTTTTAAAAAGTCTAAATTTTATTTAAATAAAATTTGGGGTACTACAGAATTTCGAACTTGGTGTAATATACAAATAAATTGAAAAATACCTATGTACATCCTAACATTAACTGCGCCACAAATAATTATGTATTCAATTTCCATTTGACTTTCAAAGGTGGCGTAACCTTTTCAAATCCTCAGAAGTCAAAATTGGAAAGGACGAGAAGTCACTATCTTTCTTTATCGCTAATAAATTGCTGAGTCCTGGAATATTTGATTACGATTTCAACATCATAGTACAACGAATACTTAATGGGGTCGAATTTCATTCGCATCGATTGTTTCTTTAATGAAACTTTTTCAAGTTTGCGTAGTACCTAGTACTACGATGTTGAAATCGTAATCAAATATTCCAGGACTCAGCAATTTATTAGCGATAAAGAAAGATAGTGACTTCTCGTCGTTTCCAATTTTGACTTCCGAGGATTTGAAAAGGTTACGCCACCTTTGAAAGTCAAATGGAAATTGAATACATAATTATTTGTGGCGCAGTTACTGTTAGGATGTATGTACGTAGCTATAGAATTTTTAATTTATTTGTTTATTCTGAATACGTTCATCTACTAATAAGTTAATTTAATTACCCTTATTCTCATTTACTATTTACCTCTTTGATTATAAAATGTTTTGTATATACTCGTATGTACATAATATGCGTTGCGACATTTACATTGAGCTAGCTATCCTGGTTATTCAAAAAAAAATTCAATTTTGCGACGCTAACCGATGCCTACTTATCATCCGAAGCTATTTATATGCCCCCTTTCTGTTACTGACAAGAACCTAACCTGACGTTTCAACCCCCAACTTGGAAGACAGGGGAAAACGGTATTCTCGAAGCGGTCACCCATTCATGTGCAAAGCGCGATTTGCCTTGCCTTGCTCGACTCCGTGATCTGACAAAACGCGTATTTGCATTATGCTACATCGCTGGTTCCTATCGCTGATGATCAAATTAGTTCTATCAAATATGAAAGTAAAAAGGGTGTGTTACAGCATTGGAAAATGAGAAAATCCACCAAAAAAAACTCGTCAACAATGTTTACGATACAATAATAAATTGATTAATGACACAAATATTGTTGGTGGTATTTTAAAGTCATTTGGAAAGAACTAGGTGGGGCCTAAGTACTATTTATATTAAATAAGTATAATTATTATAAATATCATCTGAAATGAATTATGCAAAATGATAATGTTCATTTAATAGCAAAATTTGCATTATATAATAATAAATGTACGACATTCATTTTACAATAATTCTAAAATAATATCATCAATGAAAAGCAAGACAGACATAAGAAATTTTACTGATTTATTTTTAACTTATAGCCTTTCGACCTGGTCTATGAGTATAAAATAATATCAAAAAAATTGAATTACTAAAGTGCGAGAGAAAAATAATTAAATATTCAGGCAGCGTGTGCTTGCTATGAATGTTTTTCCGCCGAAATTAATGGTACGCTATCCATCGATCGCAATCGCTATGGTGCAACCGTTACTCATTTCCACTTTTTAAACATCTAAAGCTACATTCACATAGGCTTAGTGGTAGAATCGGTAAGAGTTAAAACGCATTAACTCAGGTAGGAGCGTTCGGGTAAGGAACGCTAAGAAAGTAGGAATGCTCCTACCTGAGTTAATGCGTTTTAACTCTTACCGATTCTACCACTAAGTCTATGTGAATAATACTTAACGAAAGCTAAATTGAAAAAAGTATATTAAAAAAAACTCTCAACATTTTTTCACTTTCCCTTTTCATTTTTCATGCGTAAAACTAAATTTTAAATCCATATTATGTCGATGATCCCGAGTGGACGAGCTAAAATTTTCGCAAGGTCCACGATTCGAACCCAGAACTTATTCTGTAACTCAACCAGTGCTCACACCAAGCCATTGTTATGGTTCTCCAATCAAAACTGGAGGTACTTTGTAGTACAAAGTATTTTAACTACTAACTCTCACTGTGAGTGTAATATTATTCTATCGAGGTATGAATAAATCGCCAATTAAAAGTATTATTTGTTGTTTACTACAACAAATAAATGTTAATTAATTCAATTAAAATGATAACGCGAGGATATTACGATATTTACCAAACAAGTGACACATGGTTACATGACATATTATTACACCTATTTATAAAGCAATTTGAGCAAAAAACTTAATATGTATTATTAAGATGCAGCTTCCAGAATAACAGATTGCAAAAAGGTGAGGTCAAAAACTTCTTTTTTAACAGAAAATTTTAGTAACTATCGCATTGGGGTTCCAATGTACAAAACTGATCAACATTAGCAACAAGTACCGACAAGGTTTCGTCTAAAAACTCCACGTTACGATAAACCCAATATGGAAAAAATTCTAGCTGGATTGTTTTCATGCTTCCTTAGGGTGTAATTAAGTAATCCTGAAGTTTTCCCCCTCCATCCAGATCGGTGTCACTTTCTACTTGAAAGCGGGGGGGGGCAAAATACATCATGTCTGCCGAAATACCACACCAGAACTTGTCAGAACATCTAATCGTTAAATAACTATCAGTCACGAAGCGATAATACTCGAGAGAATCTACTGCAAATCTCCTGCAAATGTGCATAAGGTTGTCAGCGAGCTTGCAGTTGTATAAAAGCTTGACTTTATTACTTAGGAATTTTTTGAAGCTATGGAGGGCAGTCCTGCACGAATGTCTGCATGGACGAAGACTCGGCCGACTATGACGAAAGAATCGAAGTTCAACTTCAACATTTTTCTGCAGAAAATAACGGTAGTGACACTGCGGACACCGAAACAACCGAGATTGACAATACAAATACCATTGGACACGCACAAATTACATCCCCGACTCCTACTGCAGAATCTTTTATAGAACGTAATGTAATATCCAAAACACGACGACATTGATAATTTGTATTCAGATAATAAATATTTTTGCAAAAATCTATACATTTAATTAAAAATCAATCCCGACCCCTTTAAATCGAGATTGGGGTTTTAGACGATCATTGCTAAGGTGAAGTGAAAATCTGATGAAAAATATGTATTGACCTTTTTTTTAGAAAATTTAATTAGCTTTAATTTTGTATAAAACAATTTTTGTCGTAAGTAGTAGGGGAAGGTGGGGCGGAATGGGGGTCGGGGCAGAACGGGGGATAAGGTTTATTTGCTGATAGTAGCACTGCAGTTCGCTGCAACTCTCTATACACCTTCATTATGCATCTGTGCAGTGATAAGAACGGTCGTTGTGAATTACCAAGTGTTTCTCCTTTGTTCATTAAACACCTCCATGAAATCTGTATAAAATTACAACTTTATGAATATTTGAAAACAAGGTAAGATATATTTCACATTACTTTTCGTTATTCCAATTTAGTCTACCGAATTAAGCGTTGTTTAAAGTATCTTTTCACGTGTTAACATGTCTTGGAGAAGTAACATGGCTGTCGCTAACCTTGCGATGTTTGGTTTACCAACACTTGGGGCACAACGGGGTAGGGCAAAACGGGGTCCTACCCCGTTCCGCCCCGACCATACTTTTATTTTTCACCGATCTAATTTCTTTTCTTTTGTGTTTGTTATATATTCACTATAATTATTCACTATAATATAACAATAGCCAGCCCTATTTTTACCAGCTTTCCGAGGTTTTCGCCTGAACATATACTTCCCATACCCAGAGTAAAGCCGGGACAAAAGCGAGTGACGAGGAAACGAGGCAAAACGGCAATCCTGGCAGTTTCCCTTTATAAGACTGAACTCGAAGAAGCGGCTAATAATGCTAAGAAGATCAAGCAAGCCAAAGAAAATAGACTTAAGAAAAAACTGTTCACCGGTAACGAAAAAAGGAAGGAGAATACCCAGAAAACTGTTAACAAAATAGAAAAGAAAAAAACACAGAAAATTATTAACAAAATAGGAAAGGAAAAAACACAGAAAATTGTTAACAAAAAACCACTGAAACAAAGCGTGGAATCAGATGAAGAAGACGATGCGACCTGTTTATATTGCAACGACTTATATTCAAAATCGAGTGAAGGCTGGATATCATGCATACAGTGGAAAAAATGGGCCCATAATTCCTGTGCCGGCATTGATACGACGATGATGAATCACAACTCATCTGTGAACTTTACCAGCCATAAAACATGATTTTGTTTCACCTTTTAATGAATACCCCGTTCTGCCCCATGCATGGGGCAGAACGGGATATAACCTTTCATTTTTTCAAACGTTTAAAATAAATACAAATATTTTCATTATTTTAATTTTGACCATCGGAGATGTTAAACGAAATGTTAAATAAATTTATTCACACTATAATAGATTTTTACATCTTTATTTGCACCTTCAAATACTGTCCCAACCACATCGACCCCCGTTCTGCCCCACCTTCCCCTAAGTAAGTCGAGAAATCGGTGTAAAACTGATATCATTTTGTTCCTTCCCCCCTCCCGTAGTAAGTGACTCCAATCAGGTTGGAGGAGGGAAACTTCAGGACTACTTAATGACACACTATGGAAGCATCATGTGCAAAACAAATCAGAATTTTTTCCAATCCAAAATACTTGGCGCCTGGTCTATGTTGAGTAATTCGCGTTTTTAGTCCTTTATTTCTAGGATGTCATAAAAATTGAAATATTTGCTAGTTTCTCACAATCTTGAAACATCTCTTTATGTAAACAGGAAAAGATAAATTCGCCGGCGTCCTGGCAGAATCGTATATGTATTTTTTCCAAAAAAAAATACGATTCTCCCAAGACGTAGCACTTATGACTATCGCAATATGCAATAATCCCATTTTCGTTAAAAATTGGGAGAAACAGTTTTGCCAGGACGCCAGCAAATTGATTTACTCACATGAACATCGCGTAAAATCAAAATTAGAATTTGGGAATCTCCGAATCTTAGTTTTGGTATTGCAAGATTATGGGCAGAAGTCATATAAATTTTATAACGTTCTATAAATGGACGGCTTTCTGCAGAAAGGAACCAACCCACAAAATCAAAAAAATTGTTTTTTAACCATCTGATTCTAAATGTAGTATAGTATTTTGCAGAAAAGAACCAATCCACATATTAAATAAATACTGCCTTCTATAATATATGAATGAACCAACCAACATTTATCAATAAGGAATAAGCTATATTGCAGAATAGATCCAAGTGGTTTGGTTCCATTCTGCATATTAATATTAGTACTTTTTAGTGCATAACGCTTATAAAGAAGAAGTTCAAAACCCTGTTATCTTTGTGATTTACAGACGTTTGTTTTGATCAGAATTTCATTTGAAATTTAAAGCCCTTAAAAAAGATACGTGCAATGCTTGTGATACATTTCACGCAGGGAACCAAAATGCTCAGAATGATGCATAAAAATCAAATGTAAAGGTAAAACACGATAAACATATTAATATGTGGCAAGGAGCTAGGAATAAAATGAAAGAAGATCTTAAAGCAGCAAAAGAAAACGAGTGGTTAGAATGCTTGACCTTTGATCTTGAAAAAACATTACCATTACCAAGGCTTCCAACCGGAATTTTGTTTTACAAAAGACAGATTTGACTTTATAACTTAGGAGTACATTCTGGATCGAATAATAAAGGTTACTTTTATATCTGGCTGGAAAATGAAGCAGGTCGTGGAGCACAAGAAATCGGTTCATGTTTGATGAATCATATCAAAATGAAAACCTTTCTGCAAATGTTACTGAGCTCATTTTGTGGCCGGACTCATGTGGTGGTCAAAACCGAAACATTAAAATGACCACCATGATGAAAACTCTACTCCAGTCTCATGTTTCCTTGAAAAAGATATATATTCGTTTCCTAGTATCAGGCCATAGTTTTCTCCCTAATACAGATTTTTCTGATGTCGAATGTGCCTTAAAACATCAACAGAGATTATACCTTCCCGATGATTACGTAAATAACATGAAAAATTGTCGCAAGAAAAATAAATTTGACGTTTCACGAATGACCACTGCAGAATTTTATAGCACTTCTGAACTTGAACGACGAATCATTAACCGAAAATGCGACGCGAATAAAGAAAAGATAAGCTGGCTACAAACACGCGAGATATTACTTGACAAAGAAAAACCTTTTCTATATTAATGAAGAAAAATATTCAAGATGAAGCGTATGCCGAAATAGATATAAAGAAGAAACAAATCGGTCGACCAGCGTTATTCAAAGATGCATTAGTCCCAATGTGGTCCAATGGTAAAAAAATATCTTTACCAAAACTGCAGGACATACAATCTGTAATGCATTTAATTCCGAATGATTGCAAAGCCTTCTATACAAATCTTCACGGTGATGAATCTTTAGAAGATGACGTAGACGGTTTTAACGGAATACCAGATTTCGAAATTGAGTAAATTACATATAAATATATTGTTTCAATATTAATATTATTTAAATAAAGTACGTTTTCAATCTTGATTGTCTCATGTTTTATAATATACATACATTAACAATAATGAATAAATTTTTGTTTATTATGTTGTATCAGAATTTCTTTGTTTTCGAGTTGTATTTAATTCATTTTGCAGAAAGGAATCGACCCACAAAATCATTTTTTTACAAAGTTGCACGAAATTCTGTTGTCATAAAAATTAGGCAAGCTGGTCCACAATGACACGGTTCTCAAAATTTCATAAGTTTAGTATCACCTTTGGTATCACTAAGTTCAATAGAATAATTATCTTCATGTTATTATTTATATTGTCAGATGAGAAGCCTAATGCCTCCGGGCAAATTGCTGTATTCGTAGTTAATAAAAAAACAAAATTTTAAATTGAGCTTAGACTTTAATCGTCAATTACTCAGAACTAAAATATTGGGGTTGGTTCCTTTCTGCAGAAAGCCGTCCAAATAACGGCAGGTAAAAAACAATCACACTCATAGTCCAGTCATAAATCGCGAAAAGGGGGTTCATAATATGCTAATAACTCGGAAAGTAAATGTTTTTCGCTTAAACCCTTTGGTTTTGCATCAGAAAAGAGGCCCTAAGATTTCGACATCAGGCTCGGACCTGAAAAGAGGCAACTTTGCCGAAAAAGGTCCCAAAATTCACAAAGTCATGAATTGGCAGTTTCCTAATGCATCCTATATCCAAAATAGGTATCAGCTAAATTAAACTAAATAAAATTGTGAGCAAAAGCTAAAAAGAAAAAATGCTTCTAACCCGCATAAGTTAAATAATTTCGAGTTACTATTTTAACTAACAACATAGTTTCAAGTGGATTTTAATCCCGAATTTTACAAGGTTGACCAGATTTTAAATCCATTCATGTGAGTCACGCACTATTTGATAATATGATGGCATTTCCTTTATTATGGGGTAACTCGGTAGAAATAACAAATTCGAGTAGCCACTAGAGACCATAATATTTATAATAGGAGACATTCCAATAATTTAATAAAAATATAGTACTGTAAATAAGCGAAAGTGTGCTGCACTTGAGCTTCCCAAAAATAAGTCAAGATAAAATGTTCAAGAGCGCTTTAGGCTACCCTTAAAGTACCGAAATCAATAATAATTCTTGTTCGCTGTTCGTTAAACACATCACAAAAAAAATGTAATACAATAATGCTAAAACACAAACATCAGTTCCATTATTTTGTTTAAAAAACATGCGATCAAAAATTCAATATGCACTAATTAAAACAAAGTTTTCAAGTGGGTGATATGAGTGCATGGCTGGCGTGGGCAACATAATTTTCATTTCTTACAGCCAAGGTCGATAAAATAATGAGGAATAAATCACCAGTTAGAAACTGCAATTTTAATTTATAGAACTTGAAAATCAAAAACAAAATTGAATTGACAAAAGTTTCAGATAATTATTCGGCAATAAATTTATTGATTGTTTCAGTAAACCTTCATCAAAATGGTAAGATATATAAAAAGACAAGTAAATCATGCAGAAGTGTTTTGTGCAAAATTTCGTTATTGGCCATTGTTGTATTGTTTGCACAATTTCCTTGTTAAATTTTTGTGATTTATGCAAAATGAAAATTTATTGGATGGACGTTGGTCAAAAAGTAATGACAATTTTACACAACTAAATACGTAAATATATTATGGGGTTGAATTGTGGGAAAATTTTGATCAATGTTTTAGTAATAATTTATTATTTTTGAAATAATTATTCTGATACTGGTAGCGCCATCGTTTAGCAAAATGCGTAACAGCACTTGAGCTTTTTCTAGCTTACTATAACTTTTTAATTTAAAATAAAATTATTTTTCGACGATTTAAAATTTAAAAATTATTACTTTTACGTAGGTAGGTAAGTAGGTAGGTAACGCACTTTGAAAAATGATTCGACTTACAAAATACGAAACAGATAATAAATTGGACAATAAAATAATTTATTACCTTGTTCTCGTTGTTGTTGAACAGCTCTCTGTAAAGAAAACACATTTATTAGTAATTTCAATATTATTAAACTAATAATGGTATTAATAAGAATAACCGGTTCATCAAGCCTCGATTCGTCTCTAGATGTCAATAAATAAATTAATGTTAAAACTACTTTGAGGCAAATTGTAATTATTTATTAATTAGAAATAAAACATTATTAATTATTTATCTAAGAATAGCAACTCATCAAATATTAACTTGTTTGTCTTATAGTATACAAGGCCAATTTCAAGCAATTGCCTCTGTGATTAATCAGGGAGCTCTGATACACCCATGGTGCAGTAGGAAGTACAAACTGCTCATACCAATTGAATTTTCATATGTAAAATAAAGGGACAGTTTTGTATCATTGCACATCAATGCATTGCTATGGAAGAAAATAGATAAGCTTCTGCAATAAATCTCTGATATAACGAACCAGCTTACGCTAACTCTCGCTTAAGCTGGGCTTAAATTATTATTATAGATTGTTTTTATTATTTTGCGACATTGTCCGACTCTCTGCCTGTAAAGGGCCTACAGTTTAACGTGGATTCCGAACTATGAAAATAGACAATTTTTACACAGTCCATGCTAATCAGGGAAGAAGTTTTCTATAGTTACACTACTCCACAAGATTTACTTTATACATTTCAAAGTCGAATTAGTTTGAAATAAAGTCGAATTGAAGGTCTAATCCCCTGACTGATTCCGTTCAAATAAATTGATGAAAACGGAAGAGGTTTAGATTCCCAATTTGCGATCACGTCAAATGAATTCAATTGAGTTGATCAGCTGTACCTAATCAATGATGTAAACCCAGCTTTTATTTATTGTGTATGTTTAGCTGCGCATAGTTTTATGAACACTTTAAAACTGGGTATGGGGGTTTTCTCTTAGAAGCTGAAGGTAGAGAACCTTTTATCGCAAAATTATACAAACTCCCATCCAAAAAACGTGTTTTTCTTTTTTGTACTCATAACCCAACCTGATTGAATTCGCTATTCGCATTGCATTTGTATCTAAGAAACTGTATTGAAAATGAAATATGTATAATAAGTGCATGGAGTTGTGCCGATAATTAAAAGGGGATAAGCTGTAAAGTTCACATTTTACGCGCTCTGTATATAGTTTCAAATTTTCGTTTACCAAATTTCTGAATAGAGCGCAGGAGCGTTAGTTCAGAAATTTTGAGTAGGAATGCGCTGTAAGCTTCAGTTCCTACAAAAGTTTCAAAGACTTCACATGTCTCTTTATTTGTGAAAACCCAAGTGAACTTCATTTTCATTTTAACAAGAAAATGAAAAAAAAGAATTATCAGGTAATTGACAATTATTATTCTTTTATTGGCTAGAGGCTATTCTTTTCTTTATCTAATAACAATCAATCGATCCAACAGGTTCTTACTAGGGTCTTATTAAGATCAAGGCAATTTCCTAATAACACTCATTTTGGTCCAATTCAGGAACAGCTGTTTTCCCTGGATATCAAACCTCGAAGATTTATCCATCTACTGGATGTATCGAAACTCCAGGTTTACAAAAATGGTGAAACGAGTAGATCATGGTAAGATCGTATAATTAAATATTATACAAAAACCATTAACGGTAAGCGCTTGGTCAGCATCATTTTCGAAGAAGAATGGTCCAATTACCCATCCCGCCCCGAAAGCGCACCAATAAAGAGTGACCCTGCGCGAATTCATGGGTTGTTCCGAGATGACTTGTGGGTTTTCAGCTCCACATAGTCGTAATTTTGATTATTGACGTATCCATTCGCTGAAAATGAGCATCATCACTTAAGATGATTTTATTGCAAAAATCAACATCAACAGCTTAGTTTTCCAACATGCAATTGACAAATGTGGCGCCGCGTATGGTTTGCAGGGTTCAGTTATTATATTACATTAGTTGAATCTTGTATAGGTGTAAACGAGGATCTTTTTTTTTTAATTCGTTGCAGAGTGCGATGACGATAACGAATTGAGATTCTCGGCTCTTCTCTGACACTTTCCTTCATTGTCGCTACCACCACGACGATGGACAAGTAGTATAGTGTTCTTACATTACTTACTGAACCAGTTTCCTCAATTTTTTTAAATTAAATATACAATTCCGCTACGAGAAGGTGCACTTCTTCTACCCAAAATTACAAGAATTTTGCGAATTGCTGTAACTGCAAAATTTTCACCATTTTGGTAATCCGTTTTCACAATACCTATATTATGTATACTACGTTCGTCGATCGTTTGACGTTCCCTTATCAAATCGCATTATTTGTAGATGACATAGCGTCAAATCTATAGAAGGGAAATGCCGCGCAATTCGAAATGATACATCTTATTGAATCACCCTTTGCTAGCAACACAAGAATTTTAAAATAATAAAATTTCATTGGATGACGCAGCTATAATTTTAATGATTAAATACTGAAGTATTTTACGAGGTAAATTAATTAGAAATTTATACTATTGCACTCTTCTCGTCTAGTTTTTATTTGTGACGCGTTTCGATCTCAAACGAAAAGGCGTTACAAATAAAAACTACACAGAGGGCAATATTTTTAATTTCCAATATAATTTTAATATTGTCGTTATTGAATATTGTTATTGTTAGTTATTAATATTGAATTCATTTTATACCGTAACAAGCTCGAAATTCCATTCAAATTTTTTAATATACCTAATACATGCTAGAATAAATCTGGAACAACTTACAATTAGCGATAAGTAGATAAAACAAATCTTGGGTAATAAATTTTAAGAGAAGGTTAATTTTTACAATCATTTTAATTTATTATATGTTAGATATGGCTAACAATATTTACACTACAAGTATCAATAAAAAGGTAATAAATAAATCCCCCGTATTACACTATTAAATTAATAAACAAAAATTTAATAAATACATTATTTATGAAGCAACCGATAATAGATTTTTAAGTGCATAATAAATTATTACCGGGTGGAAAACGCGTCATTACAGTTATGATAGATTACCGAGGTTCGAAGCGCCGAAGTCGTGACTATTAATTGAAATCATATACCCTAAAATAAAATTGTTAGTTCGCAAAGTGGTCATTTTAGAAATTTTCTCGAGGGTAATGGATCAATTACTAACTGATCGTGAATTTTCCTATTTAACCTAAAAACTACCCTGCTGATATAATTCATACAGTATTAATATATCAGAAGAAATGTTTACTATGGTACAATAATTATTCCTAATCGTTATGAAATTTGATGGTTAAATTGAAAGCGTTTAAATCTGAGCAAGTAACTTCAACTATTGTTACTAATTTCGAAAAGTATGTTTAAGAAAACTCCCAAGCAATAAAGAACACTTTCGGAAAATTTGTGGTTAGAAAGAAAATAATATAGCGTCTCAAACGTGCAAATTAAAATTTATTAACTGTAACTAATTATAAACAGTGAAAGAGAAGAAAAAAAGGAAAGTCAATTTTCCACTTATTAACTTGAGAGTTTCAATTTTCCGAGAACTCGAACGCGTAAGTAACTTATTACGTCCACTAGCGTGGAAAATGTTATTAAATTATGTAATTAATTATATTTTTGCTAAATACGTCACAGAGTGGAAAATATTTCAATTTTCATCTACAAATATTTTCTGCACAAAACTCAATCTGACAAAATTTTTGTAAAGTAAATAACAATAAAATTTCATTTTCTCATTCGTGCAATAATTGCTATTAATTTAACGAAACGTCACGTTTTTTATTAATCACTGTAAATGTAGTAAACCGTAGCAGTACTCAAACTTCCACTTGAAACCCTTTCGGAATTACCTCAATAACACAAAAAATGAGTGACTAACACGGTGTTAATATTTGTAAAAACTTACGCTCTGGATTAACAATCTCACACCCGATGCTTCTAAACTTTTAGTATCCAACGAACGACTCCTGGGTTTCAAATACACCTCTTCCTTTTTGTTGTTCATTATCCAACGCATGTAACTCGACATTGTAATTCAAAATTTTTTCAATTTTAGACAAAAAAAAGTTTAAATATTACCGCACAACTTTCAGTCACATTTTTAGGTTACACTTAAAACTTACACAATTGTTAAATGCCAAAATTGAACAAGTTGATATATAAAATTTATCAGCACCATGTTTTTTTATCAAAATGCGTTAAGTATTTAAAATCATTCTAAAAATAAGTATAACAATTAGATTCGCTAATAAAATTTTCTAGGTTATTATGAAACGATATTAAAAAAATGTAGTAAATGTAAATAAAAGTTAATTCATATGGTATACAAAGATACAAAAATAAATAATGAAATTGGAACACTCAAAAGTAACAATTAAAATTTATGGGACAAAAGAGTATTTTTTCATAATTAAACCATTTAAAAGCGCAATTTAAAATTAGGATAGTACAAGTAACCAAACTTAAAATGATAATTTAATGCGATAAACCGCAAGGTCGGAGGTTATAATTTTGATGTAAGTAAACTTTTTGAATAATTCGATAAGCCTAATAAATAATTTAGAAGTCATGAGGAGATGGCGTCAAAAAATTAAACAGATACAAAAGAATTATTGCGCTCTATCATACAACGAGATACGGAACGATGAAGAGAGATTTTCCAATATACTTATCAAGGCTATCGATCAGGTATATCTCAAACTGCTCAACACCTGATTGAATTGAAAATTATGCCAATACATAACAAGTACTTCCAATTTTAAACAATTACAACTCTGAGAGTTTTCAAGTTGTCGAATAATATTTGCTACAATTCTGATATAAAATTTGAACTCGTGTCAGCTACGTAGTATAAAATATTCTATTTTCTATTCATACATTTGCGTAGTTAATAGGGCCATTCTAATTCAATATCTGGCGTGACTTTCCAGTTTCTTAGTCACTTTGTTCAAATTATTGTGGTGTTGTTCGTAGTTAAAAAATTATAATTGTTGAGAATTTCCAAATTGATAGGCTCAAAATCCAACATTCAAATTTTTACCAAATACGTGAATCAAAACAATGGATGATGTGAAACGTATTGTCCGTCATTATAGAATAATAGGGTCGTTATTTTAATAAATAATGAGCAAGGTGATGAAATTTAATATTTTTAACCTCCATCCTCCTCGTAGAAAACTATAAATAAATAACCATTTCCAGACAAACAATATTATTTATCGATCAATATGGTCCAGCAAAATCCCCAAAAAGATCAAATTCTACGCTTTGTTGTTTCAAAATTAATTATTATTATTATTTTACGAGCATTAGCAATTTTATAATACATAATTAACAAGGTGAACAATAAAAACTGGTGTGTCACGTACCGAAATATTATAAATAAGGAAGTTGAAATGAGGTAAAGTACGTGAAATTGAAAAAAAGGATAAATTTGTTTAAACAAAATGTTTTAGAGTCAGGTGGACCGTTGAGAACCCAAAATAACAATTTTTAAATTAAACACAAAAGTTTACTTAGCAACTCGTGAACGATGTTGTCTTTTCCAATTAGAAAATTTGAAGAAGTAACGTAGAGCTCAGTTGCACTATGTGGGTATTTAAATTGAACAGTTAAACGTTAAAATGTAACAACCGGTTTAAAAGCATTAGCTCTTTAAAAATTATGTCACTCGAAAGTCGGTGCAAAATTTTGTCCTAATTTTGGTACTAACTAAAAGATAACCAAATTTTCGATAAGAACACAATGATATAATTAAATTAACGCGAAACATTAATATGAAATTTGCTGTTGAATAATTTTCAACGATGATTTTGAATTTCACTATCGGAAAACAGTGGAAATTTTATTTAGCAAAACTGAACAGAAGGGGCTTGTTGCATTCTGTACACATATTTCATCAAGGGATCAAATTTTCGATTATAGTTTACCCACAAACGGCTTTCTAAGTTATGCTTAATAAAAATTTCATAAATAAAAGAAAACGAATCACGTTTTTTGAACTTTTTGCACCTTATCACACAAAGTCACTAACAATTTTTTTTAATTATAAAATGTTCAATATTTTTAATCCGATCCGATTTAGTTTCTCTCACCGAAGACGTACAACTAAATAAACAATTTTGCGAGTGTGATAGCATTGGAGTCCCCTTCTCTTAACAAATTTAGCAGTAAACAAACATTTGGTGTATAATATTTATGATTTCCAGTTTTTAATGCATAATAATTTAAATTTGCATTAAAATTTTTTTTATGTGCACAGTAACAAACATTAATACCGACTAAGCCATTATTTTCTATCATTATAGAAAGGATAAAAAAATATTTTATTGCTTTTCAAACACGTGACGTTGAATTACGTAAAACCTTAGAAAAACGTTTTCGTTGATGCACATAATTGTCATTAACAGATGAACGAAAGCAATTAATAATTATTTTAGAATATTGTCATAATATAATAATTTTACAATATAACATTTTTTAATTTTTTTATACATGCTAAACGCAGTGGTGGCTCGTAACTGTTTTCACTGGGAGGGGCAATATTAAAAAAAAAAAAGGAAAACTATAATCTCTTCTTACTATAATTTGTTTAGATAGTGGCTGATGTCGGTTTTGGATGGGAGGGCACATGTCTTAGTGCCCTTTAGAGCAAGCCATCACTGACTTAGCGTGACCTAAAAAGATGTGATAACTTTTATCAAACGACATTTTAAAACCAATTGGGTGTACCGCTGTTGTTCATAGAAAACACTCCAAAAATGTTATCCACATGAAATTCCTTTCTTTCCTTATTCCTACTGTTTAAACATAGTTACACAATAGATTTGGAGATTGTGCACCTGAAGAACTGGGTGCACCTGATCTACTACAGCTTATTCAACCTAAAGTATCAACAATCTACCATCTGCAACTTTTCGGATATACCACCTGGGCGGTCAGAGGTACAGTACGTCTTCGCTGAAGAGACACGAATTCGACTATCGGCTACAAAGTGGATTGTCTAGCAAACTAGCTTATCGTTAATGAGTCCAAGGCCTCTACTCGAACATATTCCAACAATCGAGTCTTGGTATTGTTATAGATTCTGATCCATAACATCCATCCATTCTGAATGATATTCAAGACTAGCAAGGGCTTATTGGGTTGAAGCTTGAAGAAATTCAAAGTATAGGTATACTACAGAATTGTAACAAGGGTTCTGCAAGTCACTACTAGACAGTACTGATGAGTTCTACGATTTGGAAGGATATCTTTTACAAGAACATTATGTTCTGCTTGACGTTATTGTGTAAACCCGTTGGTCTTGATTGTTTTACTATTAATAAATATTATTATTATTATAATTAACATACCTACTCTACCCTAAGTCACCGCTACGTGCTAATCAGTTGGATCGGAATTTCGTTAGATGCACGAGTAAAGTGTGGTCATAACGGTTTGCTACAAACCGAAATTATGTAATTAATTAAAAAGACTACAATTAAAAAATCACTTCGTCAATCTTACGAATTTCAACAATTAAGAGGGGTTATCATATATGCGTCACGTTATATAAATATTAATAATAGATAATTAATCTCCCAATCCAGTTATAAATTAACTTGCAAATATATACAAAGTGCGCTTAAATAAATAAAATCAAAAGTGAAATATCACACCGTCAAAAAGCTGTCCAAACACTTTTATGAGTTGTTTTTAATAAAAAATCTTATTTAATGCATAAATTAATATTTAGATTTGTTAAGAAAACTCAAATTTGATATTGAATAACTATAATCGTCCAAAACTTTTTCAGTGGGAGATTAAACAGATTCCTACTATTGTACGATACTATACTAAAACTTGTAGTACCTATCTGTTATCTCTATGACTTGCTATTTTGCAATTTCTACATTGGATTCCGTTCAACGCAAGGACAACTTGGTACCAATAATTGGTACCAAACAGAATCACTGTATTTTAAATTATATCTCAAAGTCCCACACACACTTTTTCTTCATGCATCTACTTATTTTGTATTTCAGCCTAACCGACCGGTACCAAAATATTGGTTCGGAAAAATTTTAAACGGTCCTCGATTAGAAGCTTATAAAAAAATATAACGTCGTCGCAGGTGACTTTCTAGAAAAATGTACCATATACAGCTCCACCAAGCTTAGAAAGGACGCGGCAAATATGCCAACTAATTTGATAAAAATTTGAATGAACCAATGAACGTTGAGTTATTTCTCAAGTACATTCTGTTGTAAAAGTTACAAATCATTGCGCGTGTTTACATTTGTCGTGATTTTTTGTGTAATTCGATTTCGTGTTATTTCTATTTTGTGTTCTTTTCAGAACAAATCTTTATAGTTATATTTAATAAATCATTTTACTTAGTAAATTGAACATATTATTTAGTAAGTACTTTTTAGGTTAGAATACACTTATTTCTTCATCTGAGTGTACATTTTAAATTTTAGCAGCGCCTGACACGCCCCTCCAGGGCTCTTCTTAGCTTGGTGGAGCTGTAATGATGTATGGGGTTTTAGGTAGACTGCGTGCAAAAGCTCAAAAGTTATACAATGCGCGAAGGGCGAAATACATACATATAAATGTTACGTGAAAACATTAGCTTGGAGCGAAAATTTAAAAAATGTGAATAAAAAAAGACGTAATTACTCGTTCTTGAAAATTAATATGAAAAAAATATCACTAGGCATGTAATTTAATAAAAAAGTTATTGTTATTTATTTTATTTTGAAAGTAAACGAAAGTAAACATGCAACAAATGTTTTCTAGTTGGGCTTTTTAGTGTTTGAACGTGTTTTCGTTAATGCGCCGATGACAGTATAACTTTTGACCTTTCGCATCTACTCTACTACATAAGCAAAATGGAAAGCCAACAAAATGGAATGAATATGGATCCTATAAGCAGATAGATTTCCACCGTTTCCCGTCGCCGCGGTTCGTCCAATGCACAAAAAGTGATGGCATCTACTAGCCATCGAAGCCATGTCCATTATTGCATAGTAGGGTGACTGGGTGACAAAAGAGAACAAGAATGATTGTCAAGAACAAGGACGATAAAGGTGTTGATAAATTTTAAGAAAAAAAAACTAAAATAACTTTCCAAACCGGCTTCTACTTGCCAGACTATTTGGAGACTGCTTTCTGAACTTAACAAATCAACAGCTGATAGATGCAAGATCGTAAATTAGAATGAAGTTGTTTCGCGATACAGAAAAAAAAACCTAAAACAATGTGGTTAACCACTCAAGTCATGCATTTCGTAGTAAAAGAAAGCTCGGTAATTAGGTTAAATGATTATTTTAAAATTTATCCAAACATAAACAACTCGGCACATTACCTAACTTTCTCCATGTTTAAAGACAAAATACACACTTTTGACTGTAAAAAGCAAATCCAATCGTTTGACCTTAACGATGATAAACCTTATTAAATAAGCTACAAGTTATTATGATACAACATTGTGCCAACCAAAAATAAAACACAATAATAATTATATCTGTTCCGTTTTGTTTTGAAAATAAGAAAATCGGCTTATTATCTTGTTAAAAAATAATAACAACAACAAATAAATCTCTAAAAGTTCACGAACTGAGATTGCACAGGTCGTTACAGATATTGAGCACCATTAAAAAAATTAAATGATATCATTTATACGTAAAAAATAAAACTTGTAGTAAATATTACAAATTCGTACCTAACATAATTTTATTTCAAAAATTTCGTAAGAGATTATTTCCATTTACAAAATTATGTTAATTAATTATGTGTCTTCAATTTTATGCGGGTTACTGTTTCATGGAATTTTAAAAACATTTTAGGTAATCAAAAACACGCGATTTGATTAACTGGATTCTCTCTGATATCCGAGATAAGTGGTATCGTTGAGAAAATAATTTTATTTTTAACACATTTTAATAATAATTTAGTAAGATAGTTGATTAAATGTCAACAATAATTAACAGTTATTGCATAAGAGATATAATATAAGTAATTAACAATAACAATAAAAAAAGTTGCTAATTAAAAATGCAGCTTTTTTCGACTTCGTAATTGTAAATAAATATATTAAATGTGCAGTAATTATAAAAGTAAGTACATGTCTATCGTACATCGGAATATAATTAATATACCCATTATCATGTTTAATTTCATTATTTCATCCATATTGCCATCTTATTTTCAAATTTTTGCACCAAGCTTGAATATACATATGTTATTGGGTTGATGCATAAGTATCGTTTTTTTTTAATTTAAAATTTAATTTTTAAATATAAAATATGCATAAACTAATCAATAATATATTCTCCTGCATTGTTTATGATTGACTCCCAATGTTCTGGCAGTTTTTCGATTCCACGCCTGAAGAAATCCGGTGGTTTGGAGGTGAAGAAGTCGTCGAGCCAGTTTTGAAGGGCAACGTCGTTATTAAATGAGATTCCGCGGAGATTGTTGGATAGAGAGCGGAAAAGATGAAAATCTGATGGAGCAAGATCAGGAGAATAGAGCGGGATGTGGAATAACCACCCAACAGAGGTCTTGAATAGCTGCTTTTGTAATGTTAGCAGTATGCGGACGGGGATTATCCTGCTGCAAAATCACTTGATGCCGTCTTGCCGGTGTAACCGTGAATTTTTACCCCCGTGATATTTTACCCCGGGGTAAAATTTCACTAGGGATATTTTACCCCAGGGGGGGTAAATTTTCACTAGGGTATATTTATCGAGGAGGTACAATTTCACCGACGTTAAAAATTATTCCGAATAAAAAACCCAGGCAAAAACCTAAATTAAGTAGACTATATTAAGAATAATATTTTTTATTAAATTAAAAAAAAATTGTTCAAATAAAATTGTTCATATCAATTGCAGATCAACTCTCTTTTTTTGTGTCTTTTCATGAGGTCCTTTATCTTTGGCTAGTTTTTTACCTTAACTACGACCTCAAAATGATTTCCATTTTTATGGTTTAAATACAAAGCTGGCTTCTGGTAATCGGGTTCGTTTAATAATTGCAGTGTACTGGGAAAACGTATCCAACCAAAAGATCCAATTCTCCACATACATCCACTAAGGTGATGCTTTCCGAAATGTTTGTTTCCATCTTCTAAGCGTTATTTCTAAATACACATTAAATAAATAGCAATGGAGAAATACTGTAACCCTGTCATAGACTCTTGGTTACAAAAATATATTGGTTCTGAGTTCTGATAGATATCTTTCCATTTTTACGTTTTACAAAATTACTAATTAGAAACTACTAATTCCTTAGTGAAATTTCACTAGGGAATTTTTACCCCCTAAAGAATTTTTACCAGGGGTAAAATTTCGCTAGGGATATTTTACCGGGAGTAAAATTTCACTAGGGATATTTTAACCCCATAAGAAGTTTTCGGAAGAAGACGGTCGTTAGCTGAAGCGGCTATGTGCGTTGTTGCTAATGCGGAATGCCTGGTTCGACTCCGGGCTCAGTAAAAACTTTATTCTGACCGTCTCCCCTCGGAAGGTAATGGCAAACCACCGAGGTGTAATCTGCCTGGTACAGCCTCTCTGGAGATGAAGTGTATACACTTCCCGCGGTTCGGAGCCCGCGTTAATCAGTAGGTCCCCTATGTATGTGCTAATACTTCAAACGCATAACACATGCATAGGAGAGAGGTTGCCAACGTCCGGGAGACCGGATATGGCACACGAAGAAGAAGAAGTTTTACCGGGGGTAAAATTTCTAGGGGTAAAAATTCACGTTGACACCGGTATCAAAACGTATGGTATCCAAACACCCAACTTTTGAACTTTGCTCATAGAATGCAAATGTCGTACGATAGTTGATTGGTCACAATTCATCATATTGCCCAATTCCCGAGTTGATTGACGTGGATCATCACGAATTAAAGCATTTAATCGGTCTTCGTCAAAGACGGATGGTCTCCTTGAACGTGGGAAATCATTCATATCAAAATGTCCCTTTTTGAAACGAGAAAACCATTTTCGTGCAGTACTTTCCACGATGGCGTTCTTTTCGTAAACGGCACAAATGGTTCTAGCGGCCACCGATGCCTTAACTTCTCGGTTAAATTCAAACAAAAGGATATGTCGGAAATGTTCATATCTTTGCACTCGACACTTCATTTTCTTTAGCCAACAATTACCCCTAACTTTCTACAAATTGAAAAATTCAACAAGTATTCAATAAAGTAATACTATGGCATTAAAATGACATCGATATTTCTCAAACAAATTTGTTTCCAAAGCACTGCTACTTTGGAAATCAAAAACGCGACGTACTTATTATGCATCCAACCTGCTATGAACTGTATGAATTTTATATATTATGTATATTATATTACACATAATATATACATATATATATTATGTACGTATTACCTATGCACCTATGCTATATAATACATATTAGATATTATACAGTAGAACTTGGATATAACGAACCTCAAGAGACCTGACAATTAGTTAGTTACATCCGAAGTTGTACCATATTATAAATATGTAGGTAACTTTTTATAAAGAAATTATACTATATTCGTTATAACAGTGGCGTAGCTAGCATGGGTGACACCCGGGGTGGATTTAATGGGCGTCACCCCCACCCAGGGAAAAAACTACGAGTCACTCATTTTTGTTTTTAAAAACCAAGAAACGAGGTAACTTTAGTCAGGAAATTTAAATAATTTGGGGTCCGGTGTCACCCCCAGACGACAGACACCCGGGGCGGTCCGCCCCCCCTTAGCTACGCCACTGGTTATAATCTTCTTTCTTGAAGGGTCAAATAATAAGTACTTTGTTTCCAAATACCCTTCCCCGATAATTTCTGAATCCACTACTCACCATTGCATGTAAATTTTGCTTCTGGTTTGTTAAACTAGATCAACCATTGTCCACAAAAATTATTTTGTACCAATGTAGACATTGACAATTTAAAAATTTTGATTATCAAGATCTGGCATCACTGTCAAAAATCAAATCACGCTTTTGATAGAAGCTATTTTTAGATAAATGAATATTTTATGCTATTGCGACATAAATTATTCAAAATGTTAAGTTTCTATACGACAATAAAAGCTAACCTGTTACCGAAGATAAATAAAATTCCGTATTTTTAATCAGGCAGTGCGCTAAGAGACGAACCTTAGGAATTTCATAAAAACTAATAAATCCGTATAGGCGCAATCAAAAATGAGACAATGGAGAAAATAAAAATCACTAACCTTTCTTCTATCTTCGGGTGGTACACTAGCATGGGAACGATTTCTGAAGATGTCCATCACTTTCGTCATTGGATTACGACTAGTTGACGCTGCTGTTACAGTATGGTAATACTGCGTGTGTGAACTTCCATCTCGTACAGGATGAGCTGAACCATCTCGAGGTGTTTTGTGGCGCCCATGCATTAACCCAGTGTGCTAAGATTTAAAAAAAATATTTTTAGACGTCAAATATAAGTATAGTACTATTTGGGCGGAAGCAATTTCATCTTTAATGGATTCTTTCTTGTATTATACCATCGTTTAACTGATTACGAATTGTTAAAACTCGTTTTAGAAATGTGAACGGAATATTGTAAATTTCTTGGTGTTAAATGAAAAATGTTGAACAAGAAAATTTGCAAGTGTGATAGGCAACACACAATGTAGCAAGTAGAGTTGCCTATAACACATGAACAAAATTTAATTCTTTAATCGGAGAGACAAGCAAAATACTAGGTCTATTTTTATTAGCGCGGGTTTGGGCCAACAATTAATCATTCCGCCCAATATTTACCGTGGTTTTACGGTAAAAATCGTATCGAAACATTCACTATCATATTGAACCATCAGAAGGCGGACCAACTATATGGAGAATGCAAAAAATCCCTTAGGCAGACTTCTTGAAGGTTGGATATTTATTAGAATTGCTTGTAAGTTTCTATCTATCTTCTCGTTAAGCCAGTGATACACATATTATGCTATTATCTAATATTGGATAAAAAAAAGTATGAATATAGATTGGCACACAGATCTACAAAAAGGTACTGCAGTATTGTAATTTATGTCTAATCTAATTCTATTATTCGTTGATATTATTTAAACTTTTTAGCAAAACTCGCCTACGGCGTTCTTTGTTTCTATTTTTATCCTACATGTTATAATTTTGAATTCTCTCATAATTTTTCTTTTATATTATTAAATACTTCTATAGGACCGTCTTCATTAATCGCTAAAAATGTTGGAAATTATTCAAAAACCTCATATTTTCAATAGATCTCAAAGTTGATATGACAATATTTAATTTTCGTGGAAAAACTTTTCTATACGACAATAATTAATAATTGAACACTTGCATGGAAAGCAATTACTAATAATTACTACTACGTAGTTATAAAGAGCAAGATTTACATTAAATAAATAAAGACAATGCAAAATAATTAAAAATAAATTAATAAAAGATGAATAACGGCATCTAACATTCCATTTAGGCAGTTACAAGACAATTAATCAATACCATGATTTATGAACAATTATAGGCATTAATGTTGATATAAGCATACCTAAAATAGCCAAAGAATAATAAGGAGTTCATTCATGTGAACTAATCCTACTTCAATGATGTACAAAGTACAAAAAGGTAGAAAATATAAAATCATAACTATCGGAACTTTACGCTTTGATTGATTAATTGCCCTTATCATGAGTTTCGCATCGTTAAAACCTAAATAGGAAATTTCAACAAAACAAATAATAATGCAAGTGGCCAGCATCAGCGTAGCGTAAAATTTAGAATAGAAAATCTACATGACTGATAAATAAGTGGTTGTGATAGATTTGAATACCGTGTCCACCTGTTGGGTGAGCGAAATAGTTTAATTAAAAACACTTGATTAGAGTATAAGAAAAAAATTGTGAAAGTATTTAACCCATTTGCAT
Organism: Podabrus alpinus; assembly: GCA_932274525.1. Taxonomy (NCBI): domain Eukaryota; kingdom Metazoa; phylum Arthropoda; class Insecta; order Coleoptera; family Cantharidae; genus Podabrus; species Podabrus alpinus. The sequence goes on from OW026451.1 coordinate 8,224,494, forward strand.
CAGAAATTATCGCCGCCTGGCTATTATTATAATGGTAGTCCACATAAAGAGCAAACAGGTATTCCCTACTGTCGTAGGGATGTCTTCGCATTTGAATTATAATGCGTTATGAATTAATTAAATCCCTAACCCTAATTAATAATTTCCGATGAAGTGAAATTGTTAATTTATTATGGAGATATTATTAGATATTATCTGAACCACGAAAGAAGAGCTCTGTGACGTCAATAATTCGTCATAAATAGCTGAAGACATAAAATAATCACGTGGAGCTCTTCTTTCGTGGTTCAGACTATAATTTACTTTATTTTACTAAGGACAGATCTTTTCACTTCCAGCTCAAGTTCCAGATAGCTATCTGTTAGATCAAAATTTTGGTTGCTTAGTGACACGTCCTGTTACAGTAACCTTATATACCAGATAGCTATCTAGAACTTGAACTGGAAGTGAAAAGTGAGAAAATTATTTGACAGAACAGTATAACTCAAAAGTACTCACCAGCATAGCATTTCGCATTGTAGCCATCAAAGCATTGGGCTTCTTCTTCGCAGCATCTGAATGTGACCGACTTCTAAACGCTTCCAACATTCCAGATTTTTTGGGACTTTGTATATCGTCTCCAGATTTTCGACGTTCCGCGGAACTCGACCTCGAATTGGATCCACTTCTGCTGCCACCAGCTTTATCCTTTTTCTTGTCTTTTTGAGGCTTCGAATCCGCTTTGGACTTGTGTTCCTTAACTTTACTTTTAACTAAATCTTTTTCTTTGGTATACTTTGTATCAGACTTGGCCCCCCAGGTTCCCGAGCGGGGCCTGGGGAACACTTGCGCCTCCATATCATCTGAAGAAATTGTCGGCAAGGGCTGGGAGCCCAATTCCTAAAACAAACGTTAACATTAGTTAAAATAAAATTCACCTCGACCGTGTTTACCGTCAGTAAGTCTTTTATTGTTAAATGGTTACAGTAATACATCGTTTACCTACGCAATATAATTTTTTAAATTCGTAACTCTTTTTATCAAAATTATAAATAGATACACTTATCTGTCCATAATCAACTAAAATTAGTAGATAAGCAAATATATGAGTAGCAGTTGAATATAATAAAAATAAATTAATTGATTACAAATTGAGACACTTTGTCTGTCAAAATATCAAAGACGCCAAATTTAAAATCATCTGGTAGAATAAAAATCAGTGTGCAAATAGGCAAAATAATTTATTAATATTAATCGGAACAATTTTAAACGATGATGTGGTGATCTTAATTGTTTATCACATTTTAATTTGAATTTTATTAAAATATTACCACTATTATTTAAAGCAATAGTTTGTAAGTGCAATGCGCAGAAAATTTTCAAATTTTTAGTAAACAATTTTATTGCAATTTTGTTCGAGTGAAAAACCATCAAAAATTGAAGTGTCATGTCATTGCGAATATTTTTAATTGCATGTATCACGAGAGGAGGCGACAATAGGCAAAAAATTTACAATTATATTCTAATCATCTAATCAAAGATAAGATTATGTTTGTCAAAGTAAATGTAAATGTTTTAATTTAGAATACAAGATAAATAAAATCGTGCCAGTGCTTCTCAAACAATTTACAATTTTCGTTATTTAATTTAGTCATGCCAATTACTAAATACGCTTCTACACCGAAGTGAATTTCCCCTCCCATCACATTAAGATCGTACGGGGTTCTTCTGTATGATTTTAGCAGTAGCATAAGTGGTACCACACAACAGAATAACCATCATCCGATCTTAATGAACAAAAGATGAGCATCAAAAAGGTCAATATTACCATACTGAGGTCACAACTTTTGAAGGTGAGCATACAACAAAATACTATTAGGCGGAGCTATGAGAAATTATTTCTTCGTGGTGGCAAGAAACCATACAAGTTTGTGATTTAAAGAAAAATAAGAGAGTAACTTTCTTGACCTAAATTTCATTTTTGGGTACTCTGATGGTCACACGCCCCATTATGATTATTTGTTATTATTTAACAATATATATTATGCTGTTCCATTAAATAGATGTTTTTCAAATGTATAATGTTAGAAAACGCAAATATAAATAAAAAAGAAATAAGAAATCTTGTCGAAACCGGTCGATTTAAGTAAATTTGGTTTTCTTGAGTAGGTACATACTCCACTACCCGAGATCCTTCCCTTTGATATTGTCTGGAGTAAGAATTTCGATTGTGTGCAAATATAAATAGTTTAAATTATTTAGTTATCAGTAATGATTGAGATTCATTTACTTACTGTTTGATTACTCGAGGCAAAGGAGATTTAACAGCCAGCACATTCCAAATTTGCCCTAGGACCAGCAGGAAAATATGCTATATGGTCAACAATTAGTCAGAAAAAATATTCCAGTTTTCAAATTTCATTAAACGATACTGGATATTATTTATTTGAACCGCTTCCTCTTTATTACAAATGAGAGCTAAAATACTTGGATTCGCCCTTGACACTGCCAAAATGAATAATAAAAATAGCATACCTTCCTACGTCGATAAATCGAATATCGGCGATCATCATCATCGTCATAATCAAGACATTTAAAAAAATCCATAGCTTTGATATTATCCAAAGATATCCACCACTGCGAGTCGTTCACTTTAATTTACTTTAGCTAGGGAACCGAATTATAATTTAAAGGACCAATTTAAACGATTAAATTAGTTCTCCAACCTAACAACAGTTTAAATTAAGTCTTATATTTTGTATGAGGCAACTTCGTATAAAATTATAGTCGAACGACGAGGTAAACTTTGGAAACGTATTTTTTCATGAAAGATAATGTGAGCGATATCGAAAAGCTATTTTAAATTTCTCCTTGTTAGAATTTCATTTGAAACGAACATTGAAACACCTAAACAAAGTAATCATACTCCTACACGAACAGATAGGGGATAATGTTAAGGGTATATGGGCGCTGCGGCGCCGTACAAGTCTGCTATTGTTAATGTCTCCCTTCCATTTGAAAATAATGATGAATTAAACAATTCTCGAAATATTACGTAATGACAAAATAAAAATAAGTTCCAACTAATGCACGTGGAAAATCAATATGAAGTAAATCGTTAATTTTGCATCACCGTGCATCATCCTTATTTAAAAATCGACATAACTTTCATAACATTTTAATGGTTTCTCCATTCGCCAAAAATATGTCATCGCTTCGTTTGTGCATTTACACCCTCATAATATACCGCGTGTACTTGAAATGACACGATGACTCAGAAACTATTCGATATTTCATAATCACATTACGTAAGTAATGTGACACATTACCTAAGTGATATATTAGGTGGCAGCCAACCATCATCCATATAGCATAATAATTATGGTTTATCTGCCAAATTAGTACAGAAAGAAAATTCAATTTTTGATAAATAAATGTGGAACATGAAAGCTGATAAAATGGCGAAAAGAAGTCGTATATTATGTAGTATGCAAGGCAGAGCTACATATAAGGGCCAAATACATAAAATGTAAATGTTAATAAAAACATTGGTTTGTTCAATTATTTGTTTACTTATCTTGAAGTTATTGTGAACAGAATGCCTACTTTATAGCAGGACGTTCTATCATTAATGATGTTTTTTTATAAAAATTCAAAGTGATAAAAATGTTGTATACTTTTTATCGTTGCTTGCCATTTATTATGAGTTAATCAAGCTAAACAATTGCTCTTTGAAAAGATTTTAATTAATCGAAGCTGTTTGAAACTGTAGAAAGTCGTAAGTTCCTTTTTGGAAAACAATGAAAATTGTATAAGTGGTCACAAAAAACTGCGTCTTGCCTTTAAAATTGGGTAGCTATTAGAAATCTCCGAAATAATCCTTAGCGTGATGACAACCACGCTATTTAAGCAAAATAATTTCATTGCCCAGGAGCAACTCTAATATGGAAAATATGGAAATTAGTTTCATTTGTCCATTGCGCGCCTTCATTATAATATAAGATACGTGATAATTTTTTATAACGCACGTATAAACAACAAACATATTACAATAATGCTATTTAAAAAACAATAAGGTGACATAATAATAATGATTTTTTAAATTATTATGCTAAATGCTTGAATCACTATTATAATATGTATATTATTTTTATTAAAAATTTATTCATACAATAAATAGTCAAGTTTGTAAATAAATTGTAAAAATAAAATATTTGAAGAAATCTGTAATTAAGATGGTACCAGCATAAAAATCGCGATAAAAATAAAAATATATTCCATTTCGTTCATAAGAGAAAAATATAAGAAACTTAAATCTTTGTAGGTCGCAAAAATATATCGTACAGAATACACGCGACTTCTAAAGGGTTAAGAGTGCACCGTACCCAACCTTTTTTTATGATCACTGTTAAACGACCGGAAACTTCTCGGTAAGCCTTTATAGCGTACAATTTTAATAAGATGAAATGGCTGGTAAAATTGAAGCGCGAAACATAATTTAATAATAATTACTTTCATTTTATTACCAAGTAGGTAAATGATGAGAAAAAATCTTAGAGAAAAAATTCAATTACACCACACCCGTATTTTCGCGATAAGTTATCATCTCTGTTTGTTGGAGATATGGGTTCGAAATTTAAAAACTAAAAAAATATCTTTTGATTTTACCTTTCACGAGTTTGGTTTAACGCTACTCGTCTTTTATTGAATTTTCGAGTTAAAAATAGCGAAGATAATTTTGCAGACATATTAAATTATCTCGTAATCCAGTTACTTTTTACTAAATTTTGCGTTCCTTGGAGAAAATTTAAATCGTTGCGTTGCGATAAATCAGCAAGCAGAAATTTTTTTCGAATGGATAATTCCAGTATAATTTATGAAATCGCGTTTACAAATCTCAGATAATTTACAATTACAACAATTATCAACAATAAGTGTCCTTGATGGAGCATTATTTAGGATTAACATAAAAATGACTATCAACATCTGCTAATGAAGTAAACAATAAGTATTTTCATTATTCATGACGAGTGTGACGGATTCGTTTAGTCAACATTTAAAATAATTCACATTTTCTTTATAACCGGGGTTCAGATTTTAATGCCCTACGGAATTACAAAAATTAAAAATAAGGGGAGACTGTTGTGTACTGGGACAGGTTCAATACTGGGACGATTTAAATTTCCCGCAAATGGTAAGATGTAAAATTTGAAATAAATTGCAGTGTTATATTTATACACCCTTCTTCTTAAAGTACCGTCTCCTATCGGAGGTTGGAAATCATAGCGACTCCAACCCTGTTGATAGCCGCTCTAAGTAATTCTTCCGAGCTGCAGTCAAATTATTCTCTCTAATTACGCAGCCAGGATGGCCGTCTTCTATCTGCACTTCTTTTGCGTTGGACAATAAGTATTTTTCTCCCCTCTTAACGACCCAAATACTCCAGCTTTCTCCATTTTATGGTATCGATAATCTAGCACTTTTCTCCATTCTTCACAGTACTTCTACATTGGTCACTCTTTCCGTCCACGCTATTCTCCATGTTCTCCTGTAGCACCACATCCACATGTTCTTGATATTTATCTGTTTCAAGGTTCATATGCCTCAACACCATAAGTACATATGCATAATAATGTGGAGAAGTAAATGAAACAAGCGTCGAGTTCCTGGTTTATGTTCAGACATTTTTGCATCAACACAATGCGCTTAATACGCTTGGTATCGCTTTGTTGCAGGTGGAGATTTTAACGCCAAACACACTCAATGGGGATCGAGATTGACCAATCCGAGAGGTCGCCAACTATTCCAGGCCATGAAAACAAAAAATTTCGATCATTGTTCCACTGGACATCCAACCTATTGGCCTACAGATAGGGAAAAGCTACCTGATCTGTTGGACTTCTGCATCATTGGTGGTATATCGCATAAATATCTCACTTCTGAGCCCTGCTTAGAACTTTCGTTATCAATTAAAATTCATTTCTGAATATCGGTGTACATGTTGTCTAAGGCTCAGTTGTTCAGTATTAGGTTATCTTTTAACCTGAATTATTTTCCATGGAAACAATTCTTGAAACAATCATTTCTATGGAAAATAACCCAGGTTAAAAGATAACCCGAAACTGAACAACTGGGCCTAAGGGTATTTTAAAGGAGAGATTATAAATTTCATTTTCTTATTCAGAATTTTTCCAAAAAATATTAGGTCATAATATTATAAAACGAGTATGTCGTTGAATACTGGAGCAAAATTGAAACACAGTCCACAGCTGTGGCTTGTGTGAATACTGGTCGAGTTCAGAGCGGTAATTCCAGGTTCGTATAACCGAACTTGCGGAATTGCTTAGTTCGACCCTCCGATAGGCATCAACGCACTGTGGATCAAACCGTACGTAAACAAACCCTACCAAAATACATTTACGAAAATAAACCCTTATGAAACAAACAGATGCCAATAACCTAGATGTTGATGCAACTATTATTTGTATAGAACTTAAGCCAGGTTTTAAGATAACCAGAGACAGAAAAAAAATGAGTGAAACATATTATATTTATTTGGTAAATAAAAAACTTTTAAATATTTTTATTTGTTTGATGGTTATACTTTTTTTAATTCAATAACAAACTATTTCTTATTTTTATTTTAATCGCTAATTTGAGAATGTCTCGGTACGCATGTGCTGGTCCCACTATAAAATAGGGGGTTATTGTAAGTGGGACAAGCTGTTATTGATTTGACCTTGTAATATTTTGACAATTTTAGATGTTTTTTTTATAAATTCTTTTGTATTTCCGACCTAATGAATTGACAAAAACTAAAAGAACCATCAAACAACCTTTTTATGGTCATTCGAAAAATATTGTCGGGTACGGTCCCCTAACCCTGGTGACTCCAAATAAATTGAAAATTTCCTATTGCAAAGAGGAAGGTTTATATAGTTTACTAATATAATTTAAACTTGAGAAGGTATTATCAAAATTTTGAGTTAATCGATTTTGAAGTTTGCAAATTTATATGTAAAATTAACGAGATTCCCGCGCGTCGCTCATTCTGTTGACGATGACGGTACGTGCAATATGAATGACCCTAACACTTAGAGTATTTCGCACCGGCAGATGCAGCTCGTCTCTCGTACATGTAACATCGATTATTTTTTGTTTTTACGCGTTTTTTTGGGGGTGAAACGTAATAGTTTACTGCCCCATACCGCAACTATACTTTTTAATGCTATTTCAAGAGTCTCTAAGCTCCCGGTTTCATTTATCCCGGTTTTTTTATGGGAGCTTCTCGTATGTTTAGCATAGTAACCAGAGTCAAAACCGCCCTGGAGAGGTGCAGAGCGGAGCGGAGCGCAGCGGCGCCCCGAAAGGGTAGGTTTTGACGATGGATAAACCTCCCTATCGAATGCACACCCCAAAAATCGAAGAAAAATTCGCTAAATTTACGTACTTTAAAATTGATTTTTCTCGAAATTTTATGTATATCATCTCCAATGAAATTTTTACAGTATACTCTATAAACCTTCCTCTTTGCTATAGGAAATTTTCAATTTTTTTGGGGTGACCAGGGTTAGGTCACCGTCCCCATATTGTCTAATAAGTATACAACAGTTAATTATTTATCGTAATTTAACGACCTTTATTTTCATGTCATACTCTCAACACTTTTTCAAAAAACCTAAAAATGCCTGAAGACCTTAAAAATGTTACACCTTGACCATTTCATCGATTTCGTGATTTGCCTATTACGAAACGCAATTTGCAGGGGTGTTATAGTTTGTCAGCTTTTCTTCTTGTATGACTGCTCTTAATAGCGGCTTTACGTATGGGGTAGGTTTGATGCCAGATAGAGAAAATCATCGACTAACATTATATAAAAAGTAGTTATTAAAAACAAACATAATATTTAAGAGCCACGTGTATAGAATACCAAAAATATCCAACGTACGTACGTGTAAGTGCGATAATGGGCAATTTAATTATTCTAACCAAATAGCGGACTGCAATTTCTAACTATCTCTCTTTCGAATGATCAATTGATACTAATAACTAAAAACCACAAAACTGAACTAATCTAACCATGAATTAACACTGTGAACTAACTATAAGAACTAATAACAACTAATTAAAGAGCCAGGGCCGTCTCGGATGCATGTGGAAGCAACACACTAAAATTACCTTTTTGCGCGCCTGTGCTCTATTTGGTTGTTTACCGCGTCTGTTTCCACGACAGTAAGTTTTGTTTACTAGTTGCTAAGGATAAGACGACGGTAAGTATTTTTTTTGTGCGACTATGCTCTATTTGGTTGCTTACCGCGTCTGTTTCCACGACATTAAGGCAACTTGATATAAAGAGAATAACATATTTTTATTTATTAAATACACATTTAAATGATTTTTAATAAATTTAGTCGCGCAAAAAACGTCATAAGCATCTCGAACATTAAGGACTACCTATCTCAGACAATAATTGGAGTCGTCGCTTCGCTCCTCCTCCAAACAATTGTCTTCGATCGGTAAAATGTCCTTACTGTTCTTGATACTTAATATACTATTTTGCGCGACTATGCTCTATTTGATTGTTTACCGCGTCTGTTTCCACGACAGTAAGTTTTGTTTACTAGTTGCTAAGGATAAGACGACGGTAAGTTTTTTTTTGTGCTACTATGCTCTATTTGGTTGCTTACCGCGTCTGTTTCCACGACATTAAGGCAACTTGATATAAAGAGAATAACATATTTTTATTTATTAAATACACATTTAAATGTTTTTTAATAAATTTAGTCGCGCAAAAAACGTCATAAGCATCTCGAACATTAAGGACTACCTATCTCAGACAATAATTGGAGTCGTCGCTTCGCTCCTCCTCCAAACAATTGTCTTCGATCGGTAAAATGTCCTTACTGTTCTTGATACTTAATATACTATAACAATAGGTAGGGTATATTTGTAGTTTGCAATGGCTGTGATGGATTAAAAAAAAGATGCATTATTCAAAGCTATTATAAAAAAAAAGATCCGAAGATCAACATCGTATACCAAAAATTACCGAACTACACCCTGTATAACTTCGCATGACGGTTACGTCAACTCGAGCAAAGAAATTGGATTATGAATTTCGTGACTAGGTACCTACGCAAAATTAAAACCTTGCGCAAAAAATTAATTATAAGCTGCAATAACCTTGACCTACAGAACAAAGCAGTAAAATTGTCAGCTGTTTTCGTAATGTTAAAATGCCAGTAATTTTTATGGCTGTGCGTATATTTCAATTTTATGCATGATGGAATAAGAATAGGTGCGTTTAATCTTCATAATAAAATGTAATCAACCGAATTTTAAATTAAATATGTACATAGTTCTCGACGTTTTAGATGGTCACGCTAATTAATTATAATTATTGTATACGTAGAAATAATTTGTAAATTTGTGGATTCCAATATCTATTTCTAAAAATGGCATTTTCTAAACTTTGGAAGTAAACTTTAATAATAATCGGATCACTGGATGCAATTTAATCAAATGGAAACCTTCGGTCACATATTACCGGTTCATATATTAACAGAATTGACTAATTTTACTATATTAAAATGCGATGAGATAATAGTTGAATATTAAAGTATATACCTATATCTTGAATAAAATATACTGCTTATTTGGGTAATCGATTGAATTTGAATCCTATTCTGAAAATAATCAAATTTCGATAACAAATTTTGCTTGTCGATTTGAAAAGCACTTGGCGATTATTAAATTGAGAAACACGACAGCAAGGCACAGCGCTATGTACCATATAATCTTATTTACTCTTCATCTCCGTTTAAATTATGGTTCATTTGGGCCCCGGCTTAACATTGGCCCCAATGTACAACCCCAGACTGATAATAATGGATAACATCGAAACGCGTCATCCATTGGATATTCTGAATTCATGTTTTGTCTGCTATCTACTACATACCATTTATATTTATCTATCTAATGCTTTGGGAGACCCCTCTAATTGTATAATATGTATTTTGACTTAGAATCGTTGAAGGAGGATCATAACGACTGCATGTAAGATTTTTCTCTAACTTTGATATTTTAAATTACTTTAAACATGAAATTATTAATTTTGAATTGGGAAATTTTTTATCAAGTAATTAATTAAAAATATTCCCGCTTGCTGCAATACATTTAACGTGTGCTTCTCTGAGCTGATTAAATAATTTCAATTGTTCCGTTCTAATACCCGAGCGGTTTATCACTTATGCAATAGTTGGGACAGGTCAAATGTAATACTTTTATACTAATACCATGTAATACAAAGTAATAGTGTAATACTTGGGACACGTACTTTGAGAGTGATAAACCCCTTGGTTCTACCATCCTTATTTTTGAATGTAATAGAATAATAGTAATAATAAACTGTTATATCCAAAACTTTAGACACTTTCCAAAACTGATATAATATACTGGGTGTACCATTTAAACTAATTATGTTTAAGACAATAACTGGAGAATGTGTTGCGCAAATTTTTCCAGATAATTCAACGATTTAATTTGGCCCAATCTCCCTATCTTACATATAGAAAAGTTCGCCTTTTCAGGATTTCCTACCAAAGATAGTAGCACAATAACACAAACGAGAAAAAGAGCGTCGCTTAAAGGCAGAATAAAATAATTACCATCACTAATCTACGAAATCTTCAAATGTTATCATTACATAATATGAAACATATCAAATTTCATTATACTTTACTGTTCTATTTAACACGCTAGTTTGTTGTCTTTAATTAAAACATTAACCTTGAATATAAACTCCAGTTTTCAATTAAACAAATTATAATACCGTGACCACGGATTGTTTCGTCGAAACGAACAACAGAATCTGCAACAATTTAAAAGGAAAGTGCAATTTTTATGATGTGATATTAAAACTTCCTGTTATAACCAGGAAATGTCGATTGAATACCGGAAGTAAAATTATTCTATTGATAGTTAAAAACAAAATTGAGCAAACAATATCGTGTACACTTTTTGCAAGAAGCTTTTTCACATTGCGAATCAAAAACTTTCACTTGCTTGTGCAACTTACAAATTGTGTGGATTCGATTTTGACTAAAACTTACTTTTCTGAGATCCAACGACGGCCTTCTCACCCATATATCCTCCGCACTACCGTAGTCGAGCGTAGACGTGCTCGACGTTGGGCTTTTCATCTCAATCAAAGAGGAGTCAAAAAACTTTCTATCATAATGAGGACTAGGTAAAGGTGAACCCCTATTAAAAATTGAATAAACCGATGGATGTTTGCCGTCCGTCCCTGTCGGAAAGTGTACCGTATTGGCTTGTCGATACTCTTTCCGTTTGGCAAAAATTTTGGCAGCCTCCGATGGTTGCTTAGTTTTTGTTATCACAAATTTATGAGTAGGTCCGGTTATGGTATCGATTACAGAGTTTTTAGATCCACTAGACGACTCGGACAAACTTTTATCACTATCAGAAATTAAGGACACCTCCGATTTAGAAGGCGCTTGCTCCTTAATTTCTTTTTTGTCTTCTTCTTCATCTTCCTCTCTACACTGCGACAGTCGCCGTCCAAACGCATTAGTTACACTTCGCGAAGGTAAATTGTTCATGTGATTAACGTAATAATGTTGATAAAAAGTACCATTAGTCTCCGATTCTTCTGGAGGCACTTGCACTATGTCTTTTAAAATTGCTATAGTCGTGTTTGTATTATCGGTCACTCCCGACACTTCACCTTCCGGATCACTATCTTCGGAATAGATGTGCGCTGGTGCGTGGTTTTTACCGCCAAATAAATCTTTTTTTATCTCTACCACGTGTTTAGAAGGCACTGCCACGTTATTATCCATCTTAAAAAAAATAACAATCACAACAATTATTATTATTAGGGTGATATTAGAGAATTACACTTTGGTGTAACTTTCGAGTCCTGCGGCGAATAAAATCGAAAATGCAGTGGTATAGGAATAATACTACTTATAATCACTCATTCATAATTCATTCGTTAAACAATAAAAAAAATATATTATGTCAAATTGAGATATTTGAATGGCGATCACTGGATTTCGTTGTTCGTTAATTTAGTAAAATTGAATTCTTTCATTAATGTGAAGGCCGCTATATAATTTAAAGAGCTGTTAAAAATTTAAGTTTAACGATCCACTAAAAAATAAATCAACAAAAAGGTAGATAAAACTGAGTGCACATAAATAAAGTAAAACGGTTTGGAATATTATCTGGATTGCGACAAATCCTGTATTCGAAAATAGGTAAAAGCGATAATATAGGTCGTTCAGTTAAAAGGATTCACGAAACCGATCATACTTTCGAGCTTTCGGAGAAGCCGTGTGATCAAATCGTAATTACTTGGCAAGTAAAATCCCTAAAAATCGATAGCTACTAACTATCTTCAATTAGGACCACTTAGTATGGGTGGGTGGGCAACAACGGGTGATTGTACTTGAAAGTACATATATATGGAAATCACCCACATGCGGTCCAACATATCAGTAAAAAAATAATTATATTGAACTGAGCAAGAATCGGAAGCTACAAATTGTTTGATAATTATCTTGCCTTAACCAGACAATTGATATAAAGACGAAAACCAATTTTCCAACGTAATAATTTTTATTTTCAGGACGTTTGAACAAATTAATAAAGGAGTGGATATTTGTGCACAAAGAAACGAACACATCTGTTTTATTATAACACAAGGCCAATAGATCAAGCGTCCTGCCTCTCCCACATAATTATAATTACATCAGTCATCTCATAAAAAATAATTTAATAACAAATGTTTCCAGGAAAAAAACGTAAAAAGTTTGGGAAATACTAAATTGTGAGTCGCTAGTAACAGTTCTGAAAATTGTGTTCCACTTATTCAAGATCAAAATTACGCGCGAAAGTGCCATCAATACGAAAAAACTATTCGGGACCCGGGGGCGTTATGTAACGTTGCTTGCCATGGTATGGTATGGGCAAAATTCTTAGCGTGCAATATACGTTTAGTTTTTCTGAATGCTGCGGTTTTCCTGTCACGTAAAGGTAATCGTTGCGGCTACTCAGTATGTCATGGGTAAACGTGATCTGGCGGTATTATAAAGTCAAATTACAATACCTACATAGGTACATAAAAAACTTGCAAGAACGCTATTCGACATGGAAATGTGTATGAAATGGTAATAAGAACATTTCTGTAATAATTCATATTGCATAGAAAACAAAGAACAAAATTCATTGAAATGTTTCAAAGGAAGTGGCGCCCGAGTCCTAAGCGAGCTATAGTACTATTGAAGAAAATCCCAAAGTGCGATAAGATTGCACCATCATCGAATAAAATAGCATAAACATTAACTCATAGCTTCCCATGTCACAGTTGCTATCTCATAATTACATTCATTATAATATTATTATTTACTGTTTAAACAAAATTGGATAACTTTAAACCTTTATAAGAAAAAACATTTTAAAACTGAAACAATTTTGCAAAACAAAAATTAGAAAATATTGTACCGTTTCTACCAGCTAACTTTCAGTGGTACCATGCGTGCTAATTATATGTAGTAAAAATTTATTTAATTTTAGCGTTTTTTTAAAGCAGCATGAAAATGAAAAAACAGACTAAATTATAATTTCAAAGCACGAGTTTTCACAGTTAAAATAATTTTTAAAATTATACTTGATGAGGACGACGTAGCTAAAATTTTTATTTTGGCAAGTCATTTTAAAAATGTTTTGTTAGACAAAAACATAAATAACTCATGGTTAAAATAAATCTACCTGAATTTATTTTGAACTCGAAAGGTTAAAAAATCGAAAATTGAGTAATGAAATTTTTATTGCAAAATTCAGAGAAGTTGAAGTTTTTGCGTTCGAGAGAAAAATTATTGTGTTTTTCCAACATTTGCGATGGGAATGTTAGACAAATACGTTTGATAAGGGTCAAGTAGTGCCATTATTAATTTCTTAATATGGTAGAAGAAATAGAATGATAGTTTGGTGTAGGGATAAGGAAGTTGAACCCTAAAAGTTGTAAAATTACTTATCCTAAATATAGTCCTTTTATATCGTATAGTACTGGATAATATTATATAAATTTGTCAACATATCGAACATTTTCAATAATGCTGAAATTTAACTTTTAGATTACTACGGAATACGTTTGACATCCTTCACCCAAACAAACGACGTTATCAAAGGCCGACTTCCCTTAAAATTTATGGCTTTCCTGTTATCAGTAGATATTGTAAAGTTCAATTTAAATAAAATTCAGACACAACAAATGTTACGACAAATTAATTCGTTCATAATGTAAGTAAACGACTTGTGTATTGTCAAGGTTAGAATACAATTTACAATTTTAATAAAACATAACACTTTTGTCCGAAAATTTCTCTGAACAAAAATATTTGGAAAGCTTAATAACATAATTTTTTACAAAAAAGCGCGGTTAAAAATAGTCCTAACGTAGTTTAACAAGACGACTGTTAATTGGCTGAGATATGAAATTTATTGTGACAGACACTGTGGTAATTAAGACCACAAAGTAACGAGGGAAAATTTTGACCAATATTTGTGTTTAATGAATTGATTTTATACAAATGAATATGCTAATAAATGGTAACTACCTCATGGCTCACAGCCAAGTTTGGGAACCGAATATAATAATAAACACATTGAAGAACCAGACAGTTCTAAAGCCCTAACAAATGCTCAGAAGATTTCGGTGCTTGTTTACGTCTGCAAGAAACTGTTATGCCCGCTGTACACTCTCGCCGAGACATGGCGAGAACAGGAGTGTGACTGCATGTGTGAATGGTAGTTCTCGCCCCGCTTTGAGGGTCTCGGGGTGCCTCGCTAGTTCTCCATCTCGAGTCGGTATTTTTGGTCCGTATCAAAGGATCTCGCCCGAGCGCCGAATGTACACCTTCACACTCTCGCATCCCTCAGTCTCGTTTGTACCTTATTTTCCTTATTTCACCATTGTTTTCTTATTTTTTTGTTATGCACTTTATTATTTTTATTAAATTATTAACAATATTTTTATTAATTTTTAATAATTTTAATTTTTAAAAATAATTTAAAAACTAATTTTTAATAATTTTAATTGTTAATTTACATAAACAAGGAAATTCGGAAAGAAAAATCGCTAAAGATTTAAAAATTTCAAGAAAAATTAAAAAAGAAATTAAAATTTCCGACTGCATGTACAACTGAAGTGGGCGAGAGCAGACGAGAATGTAAATGGTTGCACTCGGCCACAGGCCACCCCACTGAGACATTCGGACGAGAGCACTCGGCGAGAATGTACAACCGGCATTATAGATCGAAACTATAATTCCTGGCAAAGTGGACACTGTAGTTTGTCTAGATAAAGAAGGACTTTATGTAAGTTGGAACTGGCTCTTGGGATTTCTCCGAATATCTTCCAAACGCGTTTTGAAATATGTTTGTCCTGTAATAATAGCAACCTCAGTAGTTTCAATAATCGAGACGATCCCTCGAGAATGAATCCTGAACATATACATACATACCTTCTTCAGATAATATGCTAACCTCTGACATGGAAATGACGATTTGAGAGAACAGTTCACAGATCAAAAGAACGGATTTAGGATAAAAAGGTACACAGTGAACCTATCTGGTCAAAGTGAAAGTCATTAAGTCGAATCAAAATCGTTTTTTGCCCTTTCTGAATTAACTTAAAACGGTAACTTGATACAAAAATTTATAAAACTACAGGAAATATTTTTCTATATAAAAACACTTGGCGAATAAAATTGTTTGAGGCATAAATAATTATTTATGGATTTCTTCAACTATAATCATAAGCTATTGGTCTACTTTACAGTAATTAGTTTATAATTTAAATCACTCAACATTACTCTAATGATACGAGTTTTTAAGCGGTAAACTACAACATAATTTATTTATATTCCAATTTAAATTCTTGTAAAGAAGCATTTGCAAAATTCTATTGCCTGTAAATATTTACGAGATTTCTATTGAAATAAAAGTATTGAAGAAACAGATTTCACTAGCTTGCATAGTAATGATGAAAACAAAAATATCATATTCGCAGGGTATGGTAACGTGTACGTGAAGGTATTTGAATTTGGACGCAATAATAAATTGCTCAAAAAGTAGATACAATAAAAAAAATATTGTAAAATATCATTAATGTTTTTCAATTGGAACTGAAGAATTCCTCTTTGTTACCAAACTTGCCTATGTGTAAAGTTACGCTTTGCTCAAATTTTCTTCACAGACTGGTGGAGCAAAAGAATGAAACATATTTATAATCGCTTTAATAATAAAAACAGAAACATACATTCTGATTGTGGAATATAACTATTGAATGTTCATAAACCATTTTATTTATACGGCCAGATCAGGATCGGGAGGATTCAAATCATCGAAGCCTGGTAGATTGCTTACTTTTTCTTTATAATTGAAATTAACCTTTAAAAAATGTTCCCTTGCTATAGATATGTAGATGTTGGGGCTCCAAAGGAGTACATTAGATATAGCAAATATAATGTATAAATGGACCAGGGAAGTATTTAGGCCATTTATAATGTTTCCTAGGGCCAGGAAGCAGACATTAGGTGAGTGAAAATTCCTACTATAGATGATACCGCCGCGACAGGATGTGAACCCATGAATCTTGGCGTGAAATGCTAATACACTAACCGCTCGACCATTCACTCGCCATTAAAAAAAGTAACAAAGTGCAAGGTTAACAATGTTTAAAGTAATTTTATATTTTCTAATGTAGTAGTTCAATATAATCGGGTAGTTTGAGGAAGCTGGGGTAGTCCGAAGAAGACTGGGATAGTTCAAAGAAATATTGGGTAATCTGAGGAAGTTCTGAGTAATCTGAGCAAGAAGTGTTAGGTAGTGTAACGTACACAATTTGTAACCGTGGCTTATCTCCCGCAAATATTTAAACAAGTTATCATAAAATTCAATAAAATTGCTTTTCAAATAGGTATTCTTATTGCAGGCTTCGTCCTGTGAAAACTATCCATACTCGCAAAAAATTCAGTTGCTGGTCTGGCAATATAATTTTAACTATTAACGGGAACCTTATTACCTTTTTATGAAGAGGTAAACCCTTATTATAGTTGCACCGTTTTATTGTAAAATCGCTCAATTTCTATTTTCTAGCCAAAAGATAGCTTTTTCTTAAAGACTTATCACTAAGCCCATCATCGCCCCACAGAAATTGCATCACGCCGAGACACCTGGTTCAATCCTGAGCGAAGTAGAACCAGGGCATGCAAGGGGGGGGGAGAAGATGGTATTATTAATGATCAGAGTAAATATGACGGTAAAAACGTTCTTAATATCCTTCAAATTCTGTTTAATAAATACTTTGGAAATTCAGAAATACCGGATGACTGGAATAATGATCTGGTGGTCTGATCTTTCTTTTATATACAACTTTTAAAATAATTATTGCGAATCGCCAAAGCAGTAAACCAGACTCGCACCAACCAGTCGAGCAGGCTGAATTTCGAAAGGGCTATGGAACAAAAGAATGACCACTTCGTTCATACCGTTAGATTGCTTATCGAAAAATATCATCAATACAACATAACCGTTGGTGCTAGTATTTGTAGATTACGAAAAAACTTTTGATATTATCGAAATAACACAAATACTAAAAGCGCTTGATGATTGCCGAATACACCTGATACTCAAGCTTGACCAAAAAAATCTATGATAAGGTAACCCTTACAAATAAAATAAATAGGCCATCAAATAAAATTCCAATGACACGAGAAGTACGCCAAAGAGATACCTTGCCCTTGTTCCAAAAAATAAAATAGAAATTAATGCACAAAAAACAAAAATATGTCTACTGGTATTGGAAGTTGACGATAACTTAAACAGAGATATACTAGAAAATGTGAACAACTACGTTTACTTGGGTCATACATACATTCAAGCTTGGACGAGATCACCAGGACGCTGAAATAAGCAGAATAATAAGTTTGGGATGGGTGGCTTTTGGAAGGCTGTCATTTGTGTTTATTTCAAAAAAGTTCCCAAAAAAACTTAAAGCAGAGTTATATGACTCCTTCTATGGCGTAGAGACAATAACGATCACTAATAAGACTGTAAGAAGATTGGCAGTGACGCAAATAGCAATGGAGATTATAATGCTCGGTATAATTCTACACGATAGGAAACACAACGAATGGATCCGTGAAAAAAACGGGAATCACGAATATAGTACAAAAAAATAGCAAAACAAAAGTGGAACTGGACTGGACATGTAAGAGCGGAAGACGGCAGATGGGCGACCAGAATCATCAACTGGAGATCGAGATGCAGTAATAGGAGTTGAAAAATAAAGGGGAGAACTGTGCCTAATTTTGAAATGAAAGAGTCTGAAGGAGAAAATCATAATTTACCAAATCAAAATATAGATTAATCCAAAAAATATGGTACTTAATTTATTGGGTAAGTGATATTAATTTCAAATCGTAAATAATCAACAACTTGAAATGCTTCAGGTATGAATCTTTGAATATGAGCCATTATGTGGCATTTGGTGATTATCAATTTTTTAATTATACGCTTAAATCCAAGTTGATATTGATTATTCCCAATTTGAAATTGCTTAGTTCCAATTTAAAGTTGTAAAAGTTTGGTTTTTTGTATAAATTAGAAGAAATACCAGACCAAAACTTGATTAAGATACGTATATTGTAACGATTTATACGTCGATTATGGTCATTCCTTATCAAAAAAAGAATCTAAAGAAATTTTAAAACTCATTTTTGATCGCAAAATTAATAAAGGTCTAACCATTTTTTTGGCTTAGTTGCCTGATGGACATACACAAATTTCAAAAACATATATTTTGTAGAGAATATTTCCTTTTAGTCTAACGAAATTTTTCCTAAAAATTAAATTAAGCGAGTTATAGGCGAAAAACTGCGTCCAATTTTCAGCATCCTTGCCTAAGACAATAAAAGAGTTTTCAGTAAGTAAAGCTGGAAAAGCGCAATTTTTACATGAAACATTTCTCACATACAATCTAAAAACCAGATAACTCTTAACTTGCTGTGAAAATACACCTTTTTTAGCTTCACTAATTTGAAAGAAATATTTTACTAATTACAAAATTAAAAAATCAATCTTCAGAACCTTCTCAACACAAAACCTACATTTATAAAACATTTTTGCATGTTACACAGCAAAAACCAAGTAACTTGGTTATAGGGTTTTTCAATTTTATGGGAGATTTCTTAATTAATTACAACTAACAATTTGCTACCGAGGGGCAAAAGTGCGGCCTCACTATTTTACACGAGTGGCCAAATGCCTAGAAATGGCTCCTCAAAATGAAGTGTAACCATTTGAAGTTCCGTGGTTTGGAGTTCACGTTAAACTATAGGTTCCCTATATGTGTGATTACAATTAACAGGAACACCATAGACACAGCAGAGAAGGGAGAACCAACGTAAGGGAGATCTAAAATAATATTTAGAAAAATCTCGAGGCAACAGATACATAAGTGAATCAAAGAGGCGAAAAGAGTACAAGGAGTAGGGTGTTATATCCCATCAATCGGTTGACATGGTTTTTCTGTTATTAATGTCTGTTTTGATTAATTGAAAAGATTCTGGCAAGGGGTTAATCACAAGCGAAATTCACGTACACGAGACTACCAATTGTTAAGACTTCCCAAAAATTCTTTGAACTTCCACAGAATGCCACAAATAAGTTTTAAAGACCGCCATAGATTTTCAAATAATGACGAGGATAATGATAAGTTATTGTCGAAACCATGAAAGATGAGTTCGAGTTTTAAATATTTCGAGATTTTTATCTCGAGTTTTGTTTTAATTATTATTTACGTAAAGAAATCCCGAGAAATCCATTACTTTGATGCCATCTTAAGCATACAGAGATAAGCACTGTGTACACATTTAGCAATGTACTATTTTAAAGTTTATTCAAGAAAAGGCACTACTAAGGATACCGTTTATTTCTGGCGGAAAAAATAATTGAGGTTCCTTGTTTAAAATTTTACATAAATTACTCAATTTCAAAGAAAATAATATTTTAAGATTGAAGTATGTATGTATTTACTTAATAATTTTTAAAAATATAACATTTTAATCTTTTCAGGGACAAATTAATTTTTTGAACAATATAAACTTGTTTTTTAAGGCTCCAATAATAAACGTGGTATCAAATCAAGTCAAAACGTACACAAATAATATGCTTGGGCCCCTGAAACAATTAAGGGCTAAATTACTATTTCCTACTCTTGGTATTTTCTGTAAACGAATTTTGAACTTCCAAAAATTCCAGGGTTACCAATGAATTCCATGATGACTTACGGGAATAACATGAAACTTTTAAGATTTTACAAAGACTGTCAAGACTTTCATATAAAACTATGAACTCCAAAACTATTTGTACACCAGACTTCCTTTGTGATTTTCTGGAATGCTCGGAATTGTATGGTCAATTTCCCGCGTCTCGGCCTTAGCATACCGTTACCTGAAAACTACAGTGAGATATAACGAAATAGTTAATTTGAGATGATTCATGTCAATTAGAATTTGAAATGTGAATATTTCTTTTGCATTTTTTGTTGTTCTACACAAATAAAGGAATATTATATTGAAATATTTCAATGTGGCATTAAATAATTTGGGCGATAGCAATTTAATTCAATACCTAACTGAAAATTGTATTTTTGCAAGATATCTCACTGTAGCTTTCATGTAGCGATACGTAGGTTTGTTTCGCATATCACATTTTTACACATTAAAAACAAATTCAAATCAACCTATTATGATATGTGGAACAATTATTCGTTTCCGAGTGTAAATGTCTTCTATATCAACGGTGGGCAACGTCCGGCCCGCGGGCCAACTCCGGTCCGCGTAAAGTTCTAATCCGGCCCGCGAGATCTTTAGAAGAAATAATAAATAAATATTTTCAAAAACAAAAATTTTAAAGAAAAGGATTACGTTAGTACCTAACATAAGGAAAAATGAGAGATCTACAGTTTAATTTTCGATATAATTCGTCTTATTTAAATTAAATTAAAAAGTATTGTAAAAAGTAAATTGAAAAGTATACTAGACCCTCCATGTACGCGAATTCAGAATAACGCGAATTAGATTTTGATACCTGAATTTTTTATACGCGAAGCAAAATTCCCTTTAACGCGAATTAAGTTTTCGCGTATTATTAAAATAACTATGTGGCACAGTCGGCCGCCTTTAGCCATCTAGACCGTGTCGGATGTGGTTGTTCGGCCTTCGGCCTCACTACAAGGTTCTAAAGTAGCCTATGTTTTTCGTAGCGTTGTAAATATCGTAACTTCTACACCAAATTTGGTTAAGATTGGTCAAATAGAAACGTAAAGCACGTGCACGCGTATTTGTATTGTCGATCGGTTGACAGCTTGACAGCATTCATTATTGTTTTTTAAGTTGATTTTGAGTAGCCTGCCTTCCTTTAAGGAATCTCGATAATCCATTCATGCGCGTCCCTATGGGACGCGCATGAATGGATTATCGAGATTCCTTAAAGGAAGGCAGGCTACTCAAAATCAACTTTCCTTTCCTTTGCGAATTTTTGCACTATTTCAATACAAAAACATGCGCAGAGACATACATAATAACTGTGCCAAATTTGGTTCCGATCGGTCAAACGGTTTAGGAGTCTATAGGGAACATACATACATACATCCATTTATATATATATATCGTAGATTATGTGTTATCCAAATAGCATAAACAAATTTGGAGGTGTAGGTGTATATAAATCTTACGTCGAAGCTAAAGATATTCATTGAACTATACTAAGGCCCGCGGACGAAACGTAAATATTATTCTGGCCCCTGTTATACAAAAGGTTGCCCACCCCTGTTCTATATTTTACTAAAAATTATGTCATTCATGTAGGGTTGAAAAACTTGAAAATTTGGTTTGCTTATGGAGTTATTATGATCAAAACATCAAAACAATGTAAATTACTAAAAAAACAGGTTTGTTCCTTGCGGAAACTTGTATACACTTGGCACTCAATGTGCTAATGTATGTACAGTCGTAACCACGAGAGCTCGACTATGGTTGAGCTCAACTTTGCTCCAATAACTCGAAAATGGTAAAATGTATCAAACAAGTTATTTTTTTGATACCTTGCATCGTTTTGAGCTGTTACAAGAAAACTTAGGTTGCGTCAAACTCGAGCTCTCGTGGTTTTTACCATATTTGTGTAACGAAATTGTATCTATGTAAAAAAATAACGTCCATTTATTCATTTACCCCGACTTGCCAAATTCATAATCAATGATTGGAATTAGGTTGGCACAAATCAAACGATAATTTTGTTCAAATCAAATTAATAGTCGAGGATGCGTTATTATTAAATTCGCCCAGATTAATCATATTTGCCTCACTACTTAGTAGATTATTCAGAATCTCCCACGATTATGCTAAAATCTACGACAATTATGTGTAATCTCATATAAATTAAGTTCACCTTAAGATATAATATAACATATTCAGAGAATCGCATAGGGCACGGCCTACACATAACTTCTGAAATGTCTCTGTTTCAAGAAAACAACGACTTTCTTCTAGAAATATATCAATAAATCATAAGATTGATAGCTCATCCATTAAAGGAGAGCTCAAGTGGCCGTTAAACGGTGTGGTATAAAACCTCACTAAAAATGTTAATATTGGTGTCCAGCGAGCTTCTTTCTCACAGCAAATAATTATCTAGAGTAACCAAAGTAAAAAGAACAAAAATGTTTGAGTTGAAAGATAACATCAAGTGGAATATTTCAAAATAGTATGGTGGTCTGGTCTGTGCCCTCATCGAGTTTAGATTCCATCATGTGATCCCGATTCCATTCAAAAACAAATCGACTCGTTTTCACCGTGCCGAAGCAAATTTACATAAAAATAAAAAGTGTCTTCCACGCCAATATTTTTTTCTATTTTAGATGTTTTTCCACATGTCGATATTTTTAGTGAGGACAGTGCTTTACTTCCGTGTTCATTAATTAGTAATGATTTTTAAACCGCTCAATAATGGCGACCTTTGTGTGCTTTACAAAAACATTTTAAAATGTTGAATCAGCATCGAAAATAATTTCTTATCTGCTATCACAGTTGCGGTCTAATCTGCATTTACAGTTTCCTGTAAATTACCGTTACTATCAAGAATTTATGATAAATTTATTTTTCGATAAGCTTTGATTATTTTTTACATTTATAGCGTTTTAACGATTTGCTTTGGGTCATACCTCTTGTCACAACAAAGAAAAAAATCGGCACAACAAAACAAAATTTTGAAAGTGCGTTATTGCTTTCACCGTCCGTCCAATTGTAATGGCGAAAGAATAACACACATTCAAAAAATACCATGTTGTGACGTAACGTTAAAGTAATTATTTTGAATGTACGGAGAACAAAAAAAAAGTTATTTTTTTCGCAGGACTCATAAATTACACCAGCGTGAGAATTTTTCAAAATTTACCTTTCCTATCGCGTAATTTATATAACGTTAACATCCATAGACAATCATATTTATCACAATTAATAATTTAGCCGCACAAATTTAAAAAACACCAAAGAACTTGTATATGTACGTTGGAATAATCAAAATAACACTAATTTGCAAAACAAGAAAACGCACTCAACTCGTGAACACATAATTTTTATATAATTTCGTAACGGCGTTAAAAAAACAGAAATTGCATAATTTATTATGTTCGCGTAAACCACGTGCAATGTAAAATATTTCCGTTAAAGTAACTCTGTCTACCATTACCATAGCAAACAGATGACTGGAAATTTTGTTGTTCGGTTTGCCAGTCGAGTACGCGACATGTACGCTAGAGGCGTACAGGTGACCATCAGCTGATTTATGTTGCTAACTTCTCTTTGTTGTTTGTTATTGTGCCGCTGTTCAATTTTTATTTGGCGTCAGCAATAATCTCCAATTAGCAACGAAAAAAGTGCGTATCGTTGCGTAATTTTATTGCTAATCAAATCGTGACTAAACAATAAAAATGCACGAAGATTTTCAACGTGTTTAAACAAAAAAACATCGGCTTGCATGTCAAGCAAAAACAATAGAAGTTTTTTCTAAATTACAACAAAAAACTGCTTTTTATTATTTTTAATTAAAATTACAACCCCCTCGGGGGTTTTCAAAAATTGCCTAAGAGCACGGTATTTCACGTGCGCTTGGCGGGGTATTGGTTAAAGTTTTCAACTAGCAATAATCGCACCTCGGATTTACCTCATTGGTTACGATATCGCCTCTGCGCAAAGCTGAAGAATGGCGAATCGCTCGGTTTTTTCTTTACTTCTAATCAACTATTTACGCGTAATATAAATTTGTTCCGCCCTCTATTGTTAGACAACACACTAAAATAACGATTTTCCTTTTTTAAATTCAAACTTATAAATAATTTTCCGCGTACCGAACACAGCGCCCGTTTTACTGTTAGCGAATTAATAAATTATTTTGATGCCTTCTGTAATACGTGACTTCATTTTTATTATGCCTGGCTTAAAAAGTATGCTGTAAGGAAATTGGACGAGTAAGGAAGAAGCACTTACTGAATCGCTGTCATTGCTAAAATCCCAGGACGGAGCAGGCGAAGCGGATCTGCTAATAAAGCCTAATTGTGGGGTTGTTGGTTCTTCTAACGCATGATCTTCTGGTATGCTGGCAAAAGGCTGCCCTCGACTTCGAGGTGGTACTGGAGATGTTGGGGGTACAGAACCCTCACCTGAGGGTCCACTCACTACGGTTACATTGAAACGAAGGGCAGCTGAAGTATTTCCATGTGACGCTAAAACAAACAAAATCGTTAGAAATAAAGAAAGTGAGAAATTATAGCGAAGAAAATTTGCCAATTTTTGTTTCTCTTGTAAACAGTCAAAGTTCGATATTCGATTCAAACCAGGAATCATACAATTATAAGGTTCTAAATGATTTTATTTATGCATAATTTTTTTTAGAATTTCAGACGTTCTGTCGGCGGAATCAGAAGGGTTGGCGGGGGGAAAATCTGCTGAGCGAACGTTTGTTATTATCACCTTAATCTAAATCAAGACGATTGTCTAGGAAAATACATTTAATGGGGTGGTTTCTCGTTATTAAAGTTTCAGTGCCGCCTTTAGGCCGCACAACTATGACCTTCTGGTTTTTCATAAAATAATAAAAAAATTCAGTTTTTTTCTTTTGGAATTGACGATTAAAAAATGAAAAGATAGAGAGAAAAATGTTATTTCCTATATAAAATGAAGTTCCAAAATTTTATAGTAAAAACAGATATTTGGAAAATTTGAAGCAAGTAAAATTTTAAGGACCGGGGAATATTACCCCCGAGGTTAACTTTGTATTATCTACTTGACCTTACAATTTTTAAATTCTGAAAAACCAGAACAGAAACCAGCTTGTAAACAACAATAATTATTGATTTAAAAATTACATTCATGTTTAGAAAATCGTCCACGGGGTTGTTATTTGATTTTAACGTATAAATTAGTGGTTTTCAGATATAACATTTAAGGCGGTACGGTTCCTTTGGGTGAGGTGGAGGGGGGGGGGGGTGTTATCATAACGGAATAACCTAAAAGGTACATTTATCAAATCTAAAAAATTTTAGTCCATTAAAATTTTTTTTCTTCGATTTTTAAAAATTCATGGGGGGATCCTTAATGATTGAAAATGACAGACTGGTACACATTTTAGTGTGTAAGAATGTTAAACAGTGCACAGTAGTAGTTTATTATCTTGGATACAAAATTTTGTGTTGATTACGAGAAAGTATGTCAATATTTGTCAAACTGAGATAATAGCGAAAACGGATTTAGGCAAAATTAAACTTTTAGTGTACTGACGAACAGTTTGAGAGTACCTACATATATATTGTAGTCCAAAGCAACCCTTAAATTGCCCCACGTTACTGGTGTGCCATTTAAATGTCGTGATCTAAGAGTTATCAATGGACTAAACACTTTAGTAGAAAATGCCAACAACCTATCTGCTCCGGTCCGAGCTCAGCTCCGCAAAACAACAGAAGTTTAAGACTCAGAAAATGTTCATACAAATAACTCACTAAATTCCTCAAATGGTTCCTTATCAATGGCTGTGGATCTCTGTTAAATGCCTCACTTTTGTGTGTGACAAATAAAATATAGTTGCATTGAAAATTATTATATTCAGTTTAGCAAATTTCAAAATCACCCTGGTACCAGTCAAAATTACAAAATAAATGTTGTACAAAAATTTTACTGGGAAAATTCCCTTACAGAACAATAAAATTGTTGAATTAGTTGCAGCTTCCTCTTCTTTAACTCCTTTGGCTGTGTTGATGTAATACCAACACAGATATGAAATGTTCTTGTTAAATTCGCGTTAATTTTCTTGACTAAATGTCTTTATTATTAAATGAAATTAATGAAATTTTGTTTAAATTTTTAATGGTAGTTGCTATCAGTACCCGTAAGTTAGATGCAACGCCGTAAAGTTCAAAAAAATGGTTTTCAAAAAAAGTCAAATAATAATATTTAAAATACCTTATCGCTTTTAAAACTCGTTCACCTGATGTTTTACTATTACTCATGCTCAGCATCTGCGCAAGATCAAGGATTGGCAATCCATTCAAAGTTTCTTTCTTCAGTGTCTCGAGTCGTGTACACTTCAATTTCTCACATCGACCAAAATTCTCAACATTCTTCGGTGTTATCACCTCCAATTAAACGAAGTGCTACTATTTAAAATAGCCAACTGATAAAATTACTAGCGATTTGTCTTTAAAGATGCTAATTCCATCTACTTCACCAAAACAATGCATTCAAAAAAGGATATTAATTAAAGTGGCAAGGTATCTCAAACGTGAGTGTTGCCTTTGCATTCCATCCACGAAGTCTCATAACAAAAAGTGCGGTTAAAACCAAACATAAGGATCCAAAATCAATATTGGTTAAAGTTTTATCATTACTGAACTTCATCGGTCGAGCGCCCAAGGCAAACTAAATTTCCAAGTCACGCAGGCTCAATTGGCGAAATTTTGTGTCTAATGTACCACTTCTAAATCTTAATTATATTCAAATTTTCCAAATTTCACGTTATTAAATTTATCAAACGTCCGAAGGTTTTTTAGAGTTTTTAAATTACTTTAAAATGTTTTATGTTTCAGAATTCACTGGTTTTGTTGAAATATTCTGTCGAGACCCGAGTCAGTTCCATGTTGATAACTTAATGCACCGAATTATGGTCTTTATCACTAGATTACACAAACCAAGACTCTTAATACATTAAAATGCCTCTGTAAAAATTTTCAGAAAGAATACAATATCTCACAACATACAAAGTTTGTTATTTTTACAATAATTTACCTTTTTAGAACCCATACAATTTTAGGTTAAAGATAATAAAACCTTACAAAATTTTAATTTTCATTGCAACAACATTGTTTCCTTTGAATCTGATATGACAGATTCCTTCATGAGATCAATTAGTGAGCCTAAAATACATTTTTCAGAGTTCCACAGCTTTATTCGGTTTCCTAGCACTAATCGTGGGAAAGTGAAATTGACCATAGTTAAGTTATTCCTACTAGAATCCCCTCATCCTGCTATTAAATCATATTAACATGGTGATATTGAACTACTGAGCTCAGCCACCCAAAAACAAAACGCTTACTTGCATAGAATGCAAATTCTATCGCATGAGAGAGAAACCCTTTTAGCGACCAAAGAAAGAAGAGTGAAGCTTTTCACTTATGTGAAATTTTAAGAAGCCAGTAAAATACGACAATATATTATTATAGTTTTTATTTTTTTAAATTATAAAGCACTTTTTCGCAATCAACACGCAATTGCTGGTTACATACTATGTAGCTTAACTACTTCTATGAAAAAGTTCCTATAATTACATATAAACTAAGTACTTTGAATTCTTGAGAAGTCTTGAGTAGCTTAAGATATTTTTTAATTGCATGAGAGTTTTATTAAGATTGTTCAAGGTAGTTATGGGTTGTAAGTATGTAAGCTAATTTCAGGCTACATTGTGCCTGAAACAAACCGATGTTGTGACCGATGGAACGTCCTTAAGTGGTGATAGAAGACACTTTTTCTAAAAATAAAATTTGACTAACATTTTTATCTAAATCCAAAACATTGGGGGTTAGCCCTCTTTAAAGCATTTTTTAAATTTCTACCTTGAAATGGCCACAGCACCGAAACTTTTGATGTCGTATTCTTAGCGTGCGTTATTTTTGAATCAGCGCGAAATTGTCTATAAATTGTATACGCTTTATTATCTAAAATCAACGGATTTTGGATTATTGAATAAATTAGTAAATGTTAATTTGTTTTATTTTTCTTGCAAACTCGCTGCTTTTAAACAAAATGTTTTATAAAAAAAACAGCTACAATTTTAGTCTATTTAGTCCACTTTTTTAAAAATCAATCAATGTCACAGAAAAACTGAAATCGTTTGTTAAAGATGTACCTACTAATATTTGTATTATTTGCTTTGTTCGCGTAGCCCTTTCGGCGTGCACCCGATTCGGCGCAAGACCAATTCGACGCAAGGACAATGCGGCGGGAAATGATTTTCCGATTCATTTTAAAATATAATTAAATTCTTGTAATGGAAAATTAATCCATTATTTCGCAGTTTTTAATCACAAATTAAACTTTAATTCACGTTTGTAAAACTACATACGCAGGGGCGGTCCCCCACTGCCCCCCCATTTTTTTTTTAATTTGATGAAATTTTTTCAAAAAAAAATTAAAAAAAAAAAATATAAAAAGAAATTTTAAATTTTATTTATTGGCAGCAGAGAGTTTTTAGACTAAAGATACGATAATATGTGTTTAAAAAGATTTATTTAATCAAATTAAGAAATAAAAAAATTAACTACAAAGCCACTTTTCTCGCTTTTGCACCTGCAAATTTTTTTATTAGTTCGGAATAATCTAAGTCCTTGCCAATATTATTTTCTATGGACAAAATTGCTAAATCTGAAAGTCGCTCCTGACACATAGTCGAACGTAAATAAGTTTTAATCAGCTTTAATTTACTGAAGCTTCGTTCTCCATTGGCGACCGTTACAGGTATGGTTAACAGAATCCGAAGTGCTGTCCACACATTCGGAAATATATCCTGCCAACCATTTGTTTTAATAAGTTGAAGAACTTTTATTGGTTCTGCTGATTCAATGTCTTTCAACAGTGGATTCAGGTGTAAAAGTTCCTCAACCAATTCACAACCAGATATGTCATATTTTTCCCCATCGGTTAAACTTATCTCTAAATTCTCACATGCTTTGTCCAATTTTGTCTTTTCAGGAATTTCTTTGATATTGTACAAAAATGACCATACATCATTAAATTTCGATAGTTGTAAAAATCTATTAACCAACGCATTTTCAATTGTATCGATCATGGGGTAAAAGACGCTTATTTTAAACAACTTTTCGGGATCCGTTGGTGTCTCATCAGCGGCTTCGTATTCAAATAATTTCTTTTTTCTTCGGATGCGGACTGGCTTAAAAATAATATCTATCCCAGCCTGAGAAGCAATTTCCGTAGCTGTTATCAGAGCAGTCGAATAATCCCTGTACTCTTTTACAAATTCCGAGCAGTTCTTCAGCAATCGTGAAGCGTTTGGTATATCCATTGTTTTAGACTGCATAGCCTTACTTACAATGTTTACTTGAAACAATATATCATACCAAGCCACCATTGTTATTATGAACTCAAATTGCTCCATATTCTGAATCAGGGACAAGGCCTCTGATGCTGCAACTGAGTCATTTGTTTCTTCGTGAAGTTCCAGAAGGGCGTCACGAACTGAAGAGTATTGATAACGAACTGCAGCGAGACTAGAAACTCTACTCTCCCAACGAGTTTCACAAACTTTTTTCAGCGATAGTGGTTCTACATGCTTGGATATCACTTCCCATCGCTTTGTTGATCCAGAGAATAGAACAAACAGTTTTTGAAGAAATCCGAACAAAGAAACCGATTTAACAGATGTTTTGGCGGCATCTGCTATTACCAAATTTAAGCTATGACAACCACATGGATTAAAAAATGCTCGTGGATATTGCTTCAAAACTCTGCTTTGGACACCTTTGTTTACTCCTACCATATTAGATCCATTATCGTATCCTTGACCGCGACAATCATTCATATCTAAATCAAACTCTTGCACAATATCATCAAGAAAGAGGCCAGTAAGTCCAGCTCCCGAAGAGTCACTTACCGGCTTGTAAGCAATGAAACACTCGCGCACTTGGACTTCATCTTCATTAGTGTCAACAAAACGCAATGTTAAAGATAATTGTTCAATGTGACTGACATCAGGAGTGCAATCCAGTATGATGGAGAAGTATTTCGATGATTTTACCATACTCAAAATTGTATTTCGAACTTCACTTCCAAGTAAGCCGATCAACTCGTTTTGAATATGTTTGCTAAAATAGTGAACATTAGTCTCCTTATTAACAATACGGCGGGGGTGCTCCATTATCACAGGGTCAAATTTTCCCATCAGTTGCACTAAACCCAGAAAGTTACCATTATTAGGAGTATATAGTGCCTCAGATCCAGATCCTCTGAAAGGCAAATTATTACTTGCTAAAAAGAATACTATGGACATCATTCGTTCGAGGATAGCAACCCACCGTGATTTCTCGTCTTTAATCTGTTTTTGCAAATGCTTGTCAATTCCACTAAAATTCTTTAATCGACTCGACGCTTCTATCCAACTGTTCATGGCGTGCTGGTGATGTGAGGAAGTTTCGTGAGTTTTGAGACGCACTGATAAGTGCGACCAGTCGTCAAATCCATCTTTTCCTAAATTAGAGTGGGACATTCTGTTGAATAAACGGCAACAAAAACAATATACTTTATTTTCAGATTTAGAGTAAACGAGCCATCTTCTTTTATAAGTTTCTCCATTTGGCATCACCCTTTGAAAATGCGTATTCGAAAAATGACGTCCGTCAGTTTTTTTTGGATACTTGTCGTTGCTCATTTCGTTACTAACAGGACCACGAATAATTATTTCATCTATGTTTCTAGAGTTAACGAATGACCATTTCGAAATATCATCAATTTCACAATTAGTATTTTGATTTTGAAGAGGTGACAGAGATGGTATGTCTGGTGTACTCTCTGTAATATTTTGAACTTCAGAGGAAATTCCAGAAATAGTTAGATTATTTTGTGCATACTGCTCTTCATCTTCATGGGCTTCATCTGAAGAACTTCTATTATATAGGTCTTCTTCCGTCGCGTTTTGAACTGCTTCTGATGATGCCGATTCAGATGACTTCTCAACTCTAAAAAAAGTTGCCATCAATTTTGCAGCCTTTTCACTTTCGTCTTGCTTTTTTCGTTTTCTTTTCAAGTTTTGAGCGCCGGATAGTTTTTTTGCAGGTGGGGACATTGTTAATAAAATTTCTACGGCAGCGTGGTGAGGATATTTTTAAAATAATGCACTGGTAATGGTAAATTTTCTTTTGACACCTTTGCTTGTCCATTCCTATTATAAATAGAGGGTGCTACCCGAACTGCACCACGGCTTATCAGGGGTCATTTCTTGTACCCAGGTAAATGTAATCCCTTGACCGAACTGCACCACGGTCAAATTTCGTTCCGTAATCGCTTTACCGAATTGCACCACGAGCAAACCGAGCAGGTATCACAAGCAAACAGATAATATAAAGAAATAAATACACAAATATCTAAATTCTTTGCAATTTAAATTTCGAGTTTAATATATTAATTCATATTATATTATACAGGGTCGGAGCAGGTATTAATAAAATAATAACCCAAAACAGTGAAAAAATTAAATTTTTTTTGCCTTCGAATTTTGGGGTGTGCATTCGATAAGGAGGGTAATCCATCGTCAAAACCTACTCTTCCGGGGCGCCCCTCCGCTCCGCTCCGGGTTGCACCCCTCCAGAGCGGTTTTGACTCTGGTTACTAGGCTAAACATACGAGAAGCGCCACCGATCAAGAAAACCGGGATAAATGCAACCGGGATGTGAGAGACCCTCGAAATAGCATTAAAAAGTATAGTCGCGGTATGCGGCAGTTATCTATTACGTTTAACCCGCAAAAATTCGCGTAAAAACAAAAAATAATCGATGTTACATGTAGGAGGCATCAGGTTAAACTCCAGCATTGTGCTTTAACTTTTAACAATAAAACCACCTTACCTAAAATATTACAATAGAGGTGGTGCAATTCGGACGACCGACCCTTGGTGAGGTGTTTACCTGAAATTACGGTGGTGCAATTCGGGTAGGAGATTTGTGAACTAATCTTTTCGTGGTGCAATTCGGGTGCACCGAAATAGAGGTATGGGGGTATGGCGGACAGATTGTCTACCAACAAAAAAAAAAGTTTTTATTATATTGGCAACTCTATTATTTTAAATATAGTTACATTGTTTACTGAATGAATTGTGTTTTTAAATAATATTTTTTCAAAATATTTTCTCAATTTGGCCCCTTTCCAACGGCGCCCGGCGCGGTCAAAATATTTTTTGAAAATATTTAAAAAAAAATTTTTTCAGCATATTTTCTCAATTTGGCGCCCCCCTTACAACGGCGCCCGGCGCGACCGCGCCGGTCGCTCCGCCCTAGAACCGCCGCTGTACATACGATCATTAACTTGAATATGTAATGTTTTTAATATACATATTATGTAGTCGATGTATAGCAATTAAATTACTAAATTTTATACTATGCAATTTTCTCCTTTGATTATTTATCGTAGAATCATTTCTAGGTGGTAGATTTAAAAAATTCAAATTCTAAATGCAGAGGTGGGCTAATACTTTTCGTATTAAGCTGTATTTATAGAACAAAAATGGTTTCATTTGTAAATCATGAGGTTCAATAATTTTTAGAAATATTGTAAAACATTTTTGTTGTATTATACTTTAAGATTTCTTTAAGGCGGCCGAAAAATTCGCTGTTTTTGTTCGGTGCAAATCTTAAAAACGAATAAATTTAATGATATTCTAAAAACACCATCGAAATGGCTTGAAATTACAATGTGGGTAGTTTTCATAAAAAAATTTCGGAAATTTTATTTTTCAGTGTCATATTTTTATTTATTTATTACTCATTAGTAGTCATCGGATTTTAGGCACTAAAAAACTACAAAATATGCTCTAAAATTTTGCAAATAAGCTATTCAAATTTACTAGCACAAATTCAATAGTTGACAATGTAAATTTAATCAATTGTTATTGATTATTTTTGTCTTTTAATATTAAAAGAACTATACCCAATTTTAAAAAATATCTTATAAATTAACAAATATAGGTCAACTATAATACAAAAATTTATTACAAATTTATATTACTCTAATCTTGAGATCCTGAATAACCTTAACAAAATGAAAAATTAGTTTGAAAACCAAGATCATGTAATTTAAAAATTAAAATCTTTTCCCCCAGAGTCCTTTATTTCTTTAATAATTTGAGACGCGTCTAGAGAATTTAAAATATTCTCATCTTCGGTCGAAAAGAGGCTGTAGGATAAAAAACCCGAAAATTAGCCAATGAAAACATTAACACATAACATTATTATACTTACACACAGACAGTGAAACTTACGAATACTACTAACAGAAATTCTAAAAATTACAAAAATATAATTTTTGTAATATTTCTATAGTCTCTCTCGACTAAAAATGAGGATATTTTATATTCTTGAAAAGCGTCTTGAATTACTTAAAAGGTTAGCGCTGAATCGTCTTAGCGCCGAATCGGGTTTGCGCCTAAATGGGCTACGCCGAATCGTTCTCGCGCCGAATCGTCCTCGCGCCGAATCGTCCTCGCGCCGAATCGTCCTCACGCCGAACCGTCCTCACGCCGAATCGTCCTCACGCCGAAACGTCCTCGCGCCGAAACGGTATTACGCCGAACTGGCTACGCCGAACTGGCTACGCCGAACCGGCGGCGCCGAACTAGCTACGCCGAATCGGCGGCGCCGAAAAGTCCCATTCCCTTTCCCGAGTTTGCAAGAAAAACAAATAAATCCATAACTAGAAAGCCGTTCATTTTAGACCATAAAATGTTATAATTTAGTTTGTAGATAATGTTACGCTCTTTAAAAACGCACTAAACCATTATTATTCTAAAACAACAATATTATGGTCATTTGAAGGTTGAAATTAAAGAAATTGCTTTAAAATGGGTTAACCATCGAAAGTTTCCATAAAATCAATTAATTCCAAAAAACTAAACTTATTGAATCATTTCAAAATTTTCGACCAATATAACCTATTATTGAAACCAATATCCGAATATCTAACAGATAATAATCTCGTACTTTCTGAACAATCAGGAATCAAATTACAACAGCACCTGTACCCTGTTAGCATTATTTATTACAGATTATATTCTCAGTATAATGGTCATAAATAACCATTTATTACTTATAGATATTCTGCAGACGTTTGATTGCATTAATTTGGAATGTCCCTTGACTAACATAAGCTATGTCGGTATTGATTTCAAAATAGTTTGCAAGATTGGCTTGCACCAAGAAACGTTGACATTGAAATGAAATGTTGCCCTCGTACTACGCACTCGGGTATTATTCTTCGCAGACGATATTCGGATCTATTGATCGAAATAATCAATTGGGATGTTATATTATGTACGATATTTTATATTATGAACGTTTTTAGACACTCTGTTAGTTCCTTTGGAGAAAGACTAACCGGAGAATCCAAAATTTCAGGTTTAATTTCGGCATTATTATAATAATGCCGAAATATATCACTCGAATGCACGCATCTAAGAGCACTTCATTGTAAAATATTCAATAATTTTCAAAATTACTTTTCACGTGATCTTGTAACTTTTAGAAAATGTGAAACAAATTTAAATAATCGATGTTCCCTCATTCGGTATTTAATTTAGTTAATTGGATTGGATGTAATTGAGCTCACTTTTTAACAGAAAATTACGAAGCAAATAGAATATTTCGTTAGGAAACATTTTAATCTCACCATCTTCTGTTTTTAATTAAGATATTTTAATACGAAAATCTACTAAATAGGGCGCAGTAACTGCCGATTACTTTTTAAATAATTGATTAGTTCTGAACAATAAAATTAAATTTAGAATTACAAATGGAATTTTCTACTTAGATATTATACTACTAGGTATATCTATAATAGCGATTCTTACTTATGTTAGTTAATTTTAAAACCTTGTTTATATGTGTTTAGCTATCGAACCAATACAAAAATAAACATGTTGTAACACATTGTTGATTACATCATTGATTTAATATTTTTGAAAAATTTTTGGGTGAACACTGTTATTGTTTGGATAAAAAAATTGGCAAATCTTGGAACAAAAATTTTTCTAACTCACCAGGACGTGGCTGTTTCCGCCACGACGACTTGTGGGACGACGTTTTGATATATTTTAAGTCATCATCTCAAAATGATAATAAACAATTTATTTTTTGGATTGCATTTGACCACGTTCATTACTTTTGTTAGGTTCATTCAGTTTGAACAATGTTCTTTATTTACCTAACGGTTTTAAATCTGCAAAAATATGTTTATTATGTAATACTTTGTACATACAAAATTATTTTAATATGTAATTTTAACTTTGAAAATCGATAACCAAGTAACCTTGGAAAATTTTCTAGATTAAAAAACATTATAACCACGAGCTATGATTAATAATATTGTGAATTTTATGTTGTATTTTTTTATTTAAATAAAATTAAAATATTATTAACTTTTGGTTTTTTAAAGGTTTCGCGATATAAAATCAGCATAATATATTTATAATAATATTATGAATATTAAAAAAACACAAATTTTGGTTGATAAAAATCGACAAGACATTATTTATAAACTTGACAAAATATTATCGAAATTAGGTAGGTAAACATAAAACCGTTAAGTAAATATTTAAAGAAATTTCGGGAAAATATTATTTAAATTGAATTAATTCAATTATTGTTAATTTAATTCACTACCTAATATCACTATCACTTTTTATGTAAACCAATCAAAAAACTTTGTAGTATGAAATCACATCAAGTTATTATTAAGTACGAATTTACACGAGGCACTAAGTTATATTAATTTTTTTTTAAATTTTAGATTAGCTTCGAGTTCCTGGTTTCGTTTTCGCATTCGATTAACTAACTGCAAAGCAGAAGCGCCGCGACGACTAGGTCAGAAATTACTAAAGATAGCACCGCCAGGTCTTTGAAATTTACAAAAATCTATATAAATCTTACATATGACATGAAAGTATACGTGTCAAAAATATTTACCACCTCCAAGTTTACATTATATTTTTAGAAAATAAATATCGTGTTTATTAGTCAAAGGTGTAGAGTTTGTTGTTTTAATCGAAAGTTATAGGCAGGTATAGGCGTATAGGTTTTGCGCATCTGCATAATATAGCAAATTAAATTTTTTTACAATATCGTCTGATGACAGTTTATTAAATTGTATGCGATTTTCTTTAATGTACTTCCTTAGAACATACAAAAAGTATTGATATAGGGTGCTACATATCTGATTGATATTATTATACACGAGCCAAGTTTCAAACCGCTGCTTATTGTTACATTGAAAACTGCATTTTTCTATGGGGCCGTTCATTAATTACGTAAGTATGATTTTTGTAATTTTGGACCCCCTCCCCCGCCACGTAAGGGTACGTAAGATTGTGGCAACCCCCCCCCCCCCCACATCTTACGTAAGGATTATTTAAAAGAAAATTAATTGTGACCCCCCTCTCCGCTCTTATATTTATAAAATATGAATAATAATATATTATATTAGCTGGCACAGTCGGCCTACCGGCCGCCTTTAGCCATCTAGACCGTGTCGGACGTAGTTGTTCGGCCTTCGGCCTCACTCCAAGGTTCTAAAGTAGCCTATGTCGATCGGTTGACAGTTTGACAGCATTCATTATTGTTTTTTAAGTTGATTTTGAGTAGCCTGCCTTCCTTTAAGGAATCTCGATAATCCATTCATGCGCGTCCCATAGGGACGCGCATGAATGGATTATCGAGATTCCTTAAAGGAAGGCAGGCTACTCAAAATCAACTTTCCTTTCCTTTGCGAATTTTTGCATTATTTCAATACAAAAGCATGCGCAGGGACCTACATAATAACTGTGCCAAATTTGGTTCCGATCGGTCAAACGGTTGAGGAGTCTATAGGGAACATACATACACACATATACATCCATTTTTATATATGTAGATAGATAATAATATTAAATTTTTATTTACATAATATGTAGATGAAAAACCGTTCTTAAAGATCGCCAAAGTTTGATGCCATTTTCTATAATTCACACTATTATGCCACTATGTTTAATGATTTTTAAGTACTATAATATACAGGGTGTCACCGTGACCGTGGAGAACCTTTGAGGTGGTGATAAAGGACACTTTTCTAAGACAAATTTTCAAATAAAATTTTTGCCCAAGTCCAAACCCTTGGGGGGTACCTCCCTTTAATGCAATTTTTTGAATTTCTGATTTCAAACGGCCATAGCTCCGATATTATTGATTTTTTAAGGTTAATGGATTAGAACTTTTTTAAAGATCATTCGCTTGTCTACAAATTAGGTTATAAACCCCTTATCGTCTAGAATCAACGGATTTCGAGTTATAAATTAAATTAAGGGAAAAAATGTTTAAAAAATTCAGGTTTTTTTTTTAATTTTCTTGCGAACCCCGTATCTCTTAAACGAAACGTCTAAGAGAAAAACTAACGGCCCAAATCGGATAGGGAATTTAACGGGCTACAACTTTCGTCAAATAAATTTTTTTGGGCAACCAACCGTTTTCACAGAAACTCTGAAAATAATGAACAAGGTGTAGGTAAAAAAAAATAAATTCACAAAATTAATTTAATAAATGCTCAAAATGGCCTCACTCATTTTCAGCACACAGGCGTGCTCTTTTCAAAAGGTGTTGCACGGTATTATTTAATACGTTTTAATAATGTTTTAACATTAAAACAAATGCTATAAATCAAATTGAGATTTTTAGTAATTATGTGAATTTATATTTTTTACCTACACCTTGTTCATTATTTTCAGAGTTTCTGTGAAAACGGTTGGTTGCCCAAAAACTTTTATTTAACGAAAGTTGTAGCCCGTTAAATTCCCTATCCGATTTAGGCCATTAGTTTTTCTCTTAGACGTTTCGTTTAAGAGATACGGGGTTCGCAAGAAAATTAAAAAAAAACCTGAATTTTTTAAACAATTTTTCCCTTAATTTAATTTATAACTCGAAATCCGTTGATTGTAGACGATAAGGGGTTATAACATAATTTGTAGACAAGCGAATGATCTTTAAAAAAATTCTAATCCATTAACCTTAAAAAATCAATAATATCGGAGCTATGGCCGTTTGAAATCATAAATTCAAAAAATTGCTTTAAAGGGAGGTTTGGACTTGGGAAAATTTTATTTGAAAATTTGTCTTAGAAAAGTGTCCTTTATCACCACCTCAAAGGTTCTCCACGGTCACGGGGACACCCTGTATATGGTATTTCCATTATACCTGGATATAATTACCAACATAAAAATAAAAAATTATATTTGATTTTTAAATTTAATTTAAAAAAATATTTTAAGAAACTTACGTAAGGAATACGTCGGACCCCTCCCCCCCTAAGTAAGGGTCCGTAAGATATCCAAAACCCCCCTCACCCCCAAAAACCCTTACGTAATTAATGGATGACCCCTTTGCAAGTTAATAAATTTTATATAATATGGTACCGCAAAGCAAGGTAAAAAAAATTATTTTTCAACCTGTTGGTAAATCGACGCTGTAGTGGTTCGGTGTTACTGCATGCAGACTTTTAATTAATTTGGAACTTCGGGAAATTTTAGTTTCAATTACAAAAGGCAAACCAATGTGATCATTCTTAAGTGGTGTGAATTCTGGGTTGGAGGATGATAAATTTCAATCGTAATTAGGCCTCTAAAGTCATCATCAAACTTTTTGGTTTAGGCTCAAGCCTGTTCCGGCTTCCATCGTTTCCTCGATCGCCCAACTTCTCTTTTCCCTTTAGGATGGCGTTTTACTGGTCTACGGTTGGCCATCCTATCCATAACGCCATGGTTTTCAATATGTCTTAATAGACTTATGGTGACCATATTATTTTTATGAAAAAAAAGTACATTTCGGCGAAACACGGTAAATACCTAAAAAAAGGTCAACGGCGCACAGTGTGGTGGAGGCGGACAAATGGTGATTTTTAAAGTAATTCATTTGGTCTGTTTAATAATAGTTTCTTGCTAGGAACATCCCAAGGATTCAGGAACACAAAAGAAATCATGAAAAATGCGCTTGAAAAGTGTCGATAAAATGCGGCAAAGTCAACCTTTTTTATATAGTACATAATATAATATGTACCGTATACATAGGTACTTTAACTTTGCTTAAAAACGGAAATACATTGATTTTTTTCAGTTTTCAAGTTGAAATATTATTTCTGTTTCTCGTTACTAGCACACAAGTGCCAAAACAAAACAAAGAATTACATTTTTAACGGTTTGTAGACCTAATTTCGACCTAAAAACTCGATTTTTTTTAAATGTTAACTTCTCTTAAACTTTTAGTTGTGTGAGAACGCATGAGACACACCGAAAATTTTTTTGTGGTATCATTGGTATCTTTAGTACTTGCCCTCCAAATTTCAGCTGCAGATACTTGCAGATGCGAACACAAGAGCGTTTTTACTGAGACTTGTCCAATTTTTACCGAAGGTATTATTGGATTAACAAATCAATAAAGTTTTCCCAAATGCCCATGTAAACAATACATAAGCACAACGGACGATACAGAAAGATATTAAAAACAATTGAAAACTATTTTAAAATGACGAACTTTAGCATTTCGAATCGTGGCTTATGCAATATTCTGTGGGAAAACACAAAAATTATTGTTTTCTTCTATTCTATTAGGGACTAGCTGGCACAGTCGGCCTGCCGGCTGCCTTTAGCCATCTAAACCGTGTCGAATGTGGCTGTTCGGCATTCGGCCTCACTCCAAGGTACTAAAGTAGCCTATGTTTTTCGTAGCGTTGTAAATAACTTCTACACCAAATTTGGTTAAGATTGGTCAAATAGAAACGTAAAGCACGTGCACG
Organism: Podabrus alpinus; assembly: GCA_932274525.1. Lineage (NCBI taxonomy): Eukaryota > Metazoa > Arthropoda > Insecta > Coleoptera > Cantharidae > Podabrus > Podabrus alpinus. Next base: position 8,264,699 of record OW026451.1, read on the forward strand.
CGTATTTGCATTGTCGATCGGTTGACAGTTTGACAGCATTCATTATTGTTTTTAAGTTGATTTTGAGTAGCCTGCCTTCCTTAAAGGAAGGCAGGCTACTCAAAATCAACTTTCCTTTCCTTTGCGAATTTTTGCACTATTTCAATACAAAAACATGCGCAGGGACCTACATAATAACTGTGCCAAATTTGGTTCCGATCGGTCAAACGGTTTAGGAGTCTATAGGGAACATACACACATACATCCATTTTTATATATATTAAGGATAAGGATTAAGGATATAGTAAGACAACTTCCAGATTTTTTGCCCTAAAATTGAAGGCTCAGCAACCGTTTGTCCAAAAACCCCATTTCACCACACTGTGCGGCGTACGTAAATATACGACGATTACGATTGATGGCTTTTTTTTGTTCTGGGGTTGCACTGAAGGAAACAACCAGGAGGTTTGGGGCAGCGTCGGGTGGCACTCCCCCCCCCCCCGGCGGGTGTACAAAAAATAAGTACATTTGTAAGTACTTGGAGAAGTTTTTAAGTGCATAAGACATCGTTCTAAAAAAGAGTACTGTACTACTAAAAAAAGTACATATGGTCACCATAAATAGACTTCATCAATGGTTTAATGTTAAACACGTGCTGTATTTTTTCGCTTTGTATTCTGTTAATTCTGGTGCAGTCTTCTGTCTGGTCTGATCTTTTCGGGCAAAAGCCATGGTTTTGTTTTCTTTGTCGATATTTTAAAATTATAATCCGAAAATAACAGTTATAGTTTGTGAACCGCTATTTGGAGATCATTCTCCGTGTTTTGGAACATCACTTGGTCATCAGCATAAAACACGATGACGAATTTTCCATTGTTGGAAAACTTGAATTCCTTTCCTGTGCTCATTTTTTCACCGTCGTATCATATCATATGTTGAAAAGCGTTGGGAACAGACCGCATCCTGATTGATTGATATTTCTTCATGCTGTAAGTCCTTTATAAAGCTTGTATAAGGCTTTAAGATGTTGTGGATACCCTCTTCTTGTCAAAGCTTTTGTCTATTTACTTTGTAAAAGGTTTTCTCGAAGTTTTTATTGGAGTATAAAGATATTGTCCATATTACATGGGTGTCCCGTTCTAAAGCTTGATTGTTCTTCCAATATTCTCGCTTCCATTAATGATTTAAGTCTGTTGATTATAATAAATTGAAGAGTAGATCTTATAGCCCTAGTTAACACTGCTGTGCCTCGGTAATTTTCGCAGTTGGTTCTGTTACCCTTATTGAAAGGAGAAATTACCTTCGTCCAGTGGCGGATTAAAGAATTTGCCGCTTTACGCACACTAAAATTGCCGCCCCGAAACGAAAAGACTAATATTAAAACTAATATAATAATAATAATAATATAATATAATAATAATAATATAATATAATATCTAATAATAATATAATATAATATATATTAAAACTAATATTAAACCTTGTCAAAATTGTTTCCGCCGTGATTTCTTGGATGCAAAGTCATTAATTAGAGGCCCAAAATCAATATTCATTGTTAGATCACTTTCTATTGCTAAAACTGCCAGTGAATTTAGCCTATCTTCTAGTAAATACACTCTTATTAAGACAACGTGTTTTATCACCTATAACTATTTTCGTCACAGAGAAATCTTCATCTAGGTTCTGATCAATTTTATCTAATGATAGTAACAAATCTATAGTTGCATTATTTATTACCCACTTAGCTGGATCTCTGTCAACACGAATTGTTTTGGCTGGTTCAGGTTGTGGTGACAACGATGTGATTTGTAAATTTTTCTGACGTAGCCTGTACTTTTGATTGATGATCATCCTTTTTAAATTCTGAATGATTGTCGCACGAAGTCGAAGCACTAACACTATCACTAGCTCCTGCCTCTTCATTTACATTTGCCGGCGCGGATGTACTTGGTCTTGTCAAAAAATAATTATCCAGTTTATAAGTCTTGTCCAAAACACTTCGTTGTGCACTTCGCTTTTTCTCAGAAAGTGCTTTATACTGAGCACCACTCAACCTTTTACGACCGTCACTCATAATAATTAAGTTTTTTTCTCTAATTATTATACTAAATTATCCACCACAAAAATACGACACAGAAAATCCGACTTGTAGAATAAAAAAAAACAAACTAGTAAAATTTCACACCACCGCTCTTTTTCGTTCTCGAATTAAAGCCTGTATTCTACTGTGATAACAGAGAGACTGAATAAATTTTAAGAAAATAAAACCTACCCCTCATCGTGTTAAAGTTCGAAGAAATTTCGGTCATGGGAAAATCCCTTATCATAAATTAGTAGGCAGTTTTATTGGTTATTGGAGGTTTGCAGGGTCTTTCTTCTATACCGTCAAAACATCCGGTCGATGCGGTTGGAACCATATAAATTCCAAGAAAGTTTTGCGAAGAGTCAGGCATTGTCCGATCGTAAATAAACAGCCGTGTTAGTTTATTCATGTTTTAAGTGGAACGCGTCGTCAATATTTTAGCCGCCTTGTCATTTTATGAAATTAATGTCTCAGATTTTGCCGCCTCTAGAAATCTGCCGCTATACGCACGTGCTTATTTTGCGTATAGAGTAATCCAGCACTGCCTTCGTCCTCAACCATTCCCTCGGAATTCCAACCCTTCCTCAACACATATTCATGAAATGCAGTAATCACAATATCAAAAGGGCACATGCATATATATTTAAACAATTCTGAATGTAAGCCATCCACACTTGTTGCTTTATGGTTCTTCAGCTCTTTGAGTACTTGTTGTAGATCATTATAAACGATGGGATCTACCTTGTCGTTGTAGGGGAACCCTTCTTCTCCATTTTGTATAGGGTGTTTTTTTAGCTGCATGAGAACTTCAAATTGAAATAAAACATTAACATTTTTAATTATTTTTTTATGAAAGTAAATTTAATGCCATTTATGATTTGAAAATGATTTCCGGGATGTGACCACCACGATTAATCGTTACGAAGCGCATCCGATCGGTCCAATTTTTGACCACCTTTTCCAATATTTCTGGCCTTATTTCATAAATGGCTTGCTGAATATTAACCTTCAATGCTGCCAGAGTTGTTGGTTTGTTAGCATAAACCATGGATTTAACAGACCCCCAAAGAAAATAATCTGGAGGCGTCAAATCACACGATCTTGGAGGCCAATTCGTCATACGAATGCAGAACAAGCTTAACTAACATTTACAAAATTTTACAGGAGAGCACTTGAAAGGTTTAATTTTCTCATACTTTCCATATAGGATTATAATGTTCTATGAAGAATTCTTATAGTTTTATTAGGATTTTGGACTTAAGATATTTCTGAATTGTAAAACACATCTCATACTATAATTTTATGTAATAAAATAAAAATTAAAAAATTTGGACTTAGGTTAGTTCTGCATTCACATGACGAATTGATAGGACTATTTCTTGAAATAATGTTGTCACAAAATTGTCCTTTCAATAAATCGATGGTTTCGGTGGCTGTGCGGCACGTATTTAGCACTGTTGGAACAATAAGTTGTCGATGTTTAGCTCTTGGATTTTTGGAAACTAAAATGTATTGAGCATATGTGTCGATATCTCATACCATTCACCGTAACGGTAGCTCCTTCCTCATTTCGAAAGAAATATGGACCGATGATGCCGTTGGCTTGTATTCCACACCAAACAGTCAATTTTAATGGATGCAATGGAGTGTTAAGATAATGTTCCGGATTGGTCTCAGTCCATATACGGCAATTTTGCTTGTTTACATACCCATTCAACCAGAAATGTGCCTCGTCACTGAACAAAATGTGGTGGTAAAAAAACGAATCCACTTCCAATTGGTTGTGAGCCCAATCTGCGAACGCACGACGCAATTGATGATCATTAGGCTTCAATTCTTGAACCAACTGGATCTTGTAAGGATGTATACCATAGCTCTTTATGTAAAATTTTCCATGTAGTGGACGGACAAAGCCTAAGTTGTTGAGCACGATGGCGAATTGAAATGTTTGGGTTCTCTTGCACACTTTCACTCACAGAAGCGATAGTTTCTTCGGTACGCACATTTCTTTGTCTTATATATTGGTGGTCTTACATCATGCATTGAAGAAGTGGTACGAAATTTATCCATCACCGCACCAATAACCTATACTCAGAAGGTCGATTATGTCGACCATAAAATGGGCGAAGAGCTCTATAAGTTTTGCGAACGAAACTCTGACTTTGAAAAGTTGTTCAGGTGTTAATTTATTCATGATTAAATGAAAACCTTTCTGAACACAAATGTCACTTTGACAAGCTTCATTCAAAAGTTATCCCTATTGAAAGATCTCATGCAGCTAAAAAAAAACACCCTAATATAAGTACATCTGAATTCTGCCGGAGTCCCATTTAGTGCTCAATCCACTCTTTTTTATTTATGCAGTTGAGTCTTACAGTGTTCCGCTTGTCTTTATTTAACATTTTCATAACTTTATATACAAATTCATTTCTTCCATCATGTAAATCATTTTCGACATTACTGATAAAGCTGTCCCATGATTTTTGATGTGCTTCTCTGCATAAATATTGTCGTGTTCTATTCGAGAATGTCCCAGGACAACTAGCAAATCTCCCTCTCCCTCTAACTTGAACAAGAAATAAAATCTCCTTTCAACAATGTAACATTTAATTAAATCAATAAGAACTTTTTTATAAAATTAAATAAACAAATCTTAATTAAATTAACAATCTTTATAACTACGCGTTCCTTTTCCAGTTTATTATTTAACGCAACAACCCGATTCAATGTTCGTCGGAGTACTTTCACTCGCACCGTGTGTAATAATTTAAATTTCGCTTACCACGTCTCTTTCTCTCACTTTTTTGTTCTAATCTTCCCTTTTTACTTGGTCGACCTACCGGTCAGCCGCTATTCAAAACTTGGTCTGCCTTTTTATAAATCCTGTGGATTGATTCTCCAATTCTTTATTATTATTAATTGGTTGTTTCCAATTAGCATTTCGTTATTTTTTCTTAATTAAGGTAAATAATATCCAGTTATTTTTATTACCTCCAAACTCACTTCTTCTTTGTTACAATTATTATTATGAATCTACTTTTTAGATTCACGCTCTTTTTTAATATATTTCCCATCCAATATCACACTTTTGTGGAGCCAAATATTTTTCATTCAAATTCAAACGTAAGCTTCTGAGAGCTCTCTATTTTTTTCGTTTCCTTGGTTATTTTTTGAAATCGATTTTCACACACTTATGATCTAATTACATTATTTTATATTTATTTTTCATTGTTTTAAATTTGATTTTATTTCATAATTAATATTTAAATTTTGTGGATTTTGAAAATACATTTCAATATTTAACTTGGTTTCGGATCGTCCTGCATCTCGTCTTATTTATTTCTGATGGAATATGGAGCACCATCTTGAATCTCTTATTCTTCTATCTTACGGCTTCTGCAATTCTTTTACTCCATATTGCATACTGTATTTTCGTTGTATGTGCTATTTTGTTCCTCCATTGCTGCCTTTCTCACTATATTTATTATAATGCTCCATTCGGATTCTATATCGGCACTCGTTGTAAATTTTTGTAGGAGCAATTGTATTCTGTTCTGATATTGATTTTCTCAAACACGGCGGCATGTAAGAGTTCACATATTCAGACGACATAGCGAATATGCGGGCGCATGAAATTGAATGTTTCGGAAACGAAGACCAAAATTATGTGCCTGTATCCAAAAAGGGTGCATAACTATGCGCTGCCCATTATCTTGGAATCTTTTTAGATGAAGACCTATCAATGGAGCCGCTTGTAAATTACGTTTGTGACAAAGCCACAGCGTTAGTGCATGCCCTGCATCGAATGGCCAAAAGTGGGTGGAACCTAGACACCTATGACTCTATGGGATGGATCTATCAGAGGGGCAATTGTCCCCATCGTGGCTTACGAAAAAGAAGATCTGGATACATGGAAGTCAAACACACGGATGTGAGGCTGTTATCGTGCTATGGATTTTGTTGCCGCTTGGTGGCAAAATGCTAAAGGTCTGTGTCGGCCTTAGCCGCCGGTGTTTTGGCAGGAATCCATCCACTTGATATGGAACTATTAAGAATACTGCCATGGTGTGAAACAAAGAACAAAAAGAAATAGAACATTCCTGGGGACCGAAATAATCCCCGGGAATTGCAAATACAGAGTGGAAGTCAAAAGGCGAACGCAAGAATTGACCATGACCGAATGGCAACATAGATGGGACGTAGGGGTGATGGGTAGGATTATACAATTTAGCTCAATAGGCAGTGGAAATTCAAGGATTCTTCCTTCATCCTCTCTCTTACTTACAACCCCTTTTCGGAGAATTATTTCTTCCGCTCCCGTCAGCCCTGGCCCTGCCTTTCATGAGGGTTAGCTATCCGATCTCCACCAGGATTGTTCAGGCTACCGGAGTTCAGGACGTGGAGGTGAGATTCAAAATTGAGTAGGAGAAGCTTCGCGGAACTATCTGGATACTGCTCATTATTTTGCGCTCCTCTACTCGTTAGGACCCCTCTAAACTAGGGTCCTTTTTATTATTTTCTGCTCATAGCTTCGTCACTCCTGAAGTCATTCCAACTCAAAGATAAATTTCAGAATCTTAGAATAAAAATCTACTCGTTAATTTAACAACTGTAGATGATTATAGAGACTTAACAAATTCCGATTTATACGTATCAAAATCCTAACAGCAAACGATTAGAAGTTATCAAAACTATGCACTTCAGTGAAATAGGAATTACACAACCTATTCTCAACTCACCCGGATCTTCAACCGCAAGACCCGGGAATGTGGAGAGCTACAAAAAGAATATTAAAACAACCACAAATTATGCCAACTATTCGCCGCGAAGATAACCCCTATAGCACGGATGAAGAAAAATTCAAAATCTCTGCAAACCATTTGGAAAGTGTTTTCTTGATCCAAGACCGAGATGAACAATAATCACATGAATTCCATCATCAAATTGGCATTTAGTTACAAAATCCAGCAAGCGAATTTGAACCTGCATACATCGCTCACTGAAATTGGAAGTCAAATGGCCATACTATCGGACAAAAAATCTCCAGGACACGATATTATTCCCAATATCGTGCTGAAAAAACTAACAAAGAATTTTTTTAAATGCACGTTTTAGATTAGTGTATTTCCAAACACCTGGAAGGTTGGAAACATCCTACTTTTTCATGAACCAAGAAAGTAATATTAAATAAAAATTTAATTGAAACATTATAAAACGATAGCTTACGACGTCGATTATACCAGGATCAGGCACCTTAATCAAAAAATAAATGATAATAAAATGAAAACAATTTTCTAGAAAAGTAAACAATAAGAGTTGCTCTATTAATTTAATTTTGTCTATGTATCTATGATGCAATCAGCCTATTTTTTTGTGCGGTGCAGTGTATGTACCTCTAAGTTCTGCCTAAAAGATAGAGGTATACTTATTCTTTACTCAGCGCCATGTAATAATAATATTAATCAATTTTATTTCTCCATTCCGATTGAAGGAGGAGGGATGGATGATTTGGATACAAAGAGCAGGAAATAGAAAAAATTTGGGAGTCGTTTGGGTGGATACTGAAGCTCTTGATGATTGGTTTCCAAGAGGTTATAGAGCGGCGGACGTATCATAATGCAAATATTCGTGGTCGTTAAATTACGAGAATCAAGCATGCTTGCTAACGGCTTGCACTTGAATGGGCAATAGCGTGGTAACAAATTTACAGATCGCTCCTTGTCATTATTTGTCGTCTCCCAAAGAGGGAAAAGCCAATCCTGGTCGACTAGCGAGATATGGAAAAACGGAACTCGGATTAATAAAGCAAAATGAGTTATTCCTATTATTTTTAAGAATATTCATATCAATCTTTTCTCATTATGTAAAGATATAAATATATGACTCTAGAAGAAATCCTTTTTATATTGTGGGCTTTTCATAGGTAGTGGCGAAATTAGAACCTTTGCTGGGAGGGGGGGGGGTAAAAAATTTAAAAAAAACTTGAAAAAAATTAAATAACAAAAATTTGTCACTAACTTAATATTTTTGGCTTCTCGCAGCCCCGTGGCTACTGTTTATGAGGATTTGGGTCCAAAAACGTTTTCTATTTATTCAGAAACTAATCTATTGAAATACCTATATAAAACTCTGTTGTTTGCACTCACTGGCCCACTTTCTGCTTAACTATTAGAAACCTGAAATTGGGTATGGTTTAGTAGGACGAGTAAAACTACGTGTTTCCTTAATTACTTTCTACTTCCAATGACTTCAGTAACCCTGTAGAGCTTTGACTTCTTCAACTATGCTCCTCCCATATTATCTACGGGCAATTTTACTCTGCTGTAGATTACAGAGCTCTCCCTACATTGTCCACCAGTCACATCTGTTTCAGAAAAACTACGTCGCGGAAATTTTTATCAAGTACTATCAATGCAAAGCATAAATCTTAAGTTTGTTCCGGATTAATAAAATAATGCATCTGCAACAAAAACACTTACAAGTTTGGCTTATCGCCAGATGGCTTGCATTTTAGCCACAAAGAAACAAACTATAAATTTCTATTTAGGACGTGTTTGGTTAAATTTCAAATTTTTTATCAAAACAACACCATAAATCAAAACTTAAAAAACCACTACAAATTGTCTTAAATTTTAAGCGGTTCCATCTTTGCATTTAAAACGTTTCAATAATTTGCGCGTAAGTTTTCACAAATTATTTTAGTGTCTAAATGGACCTTGAGGAATTTCGTCTATGCCTATAATGTTAACTAAAAAAATTTGTTATAACTAATTCTTTAGAAAAATTTTCAATAAAAATTCCTCGACTTTCTCTTCCTAAAATTGAAATTTTTCGACTTTGAAAATTTCTAATTTCAAAAATCAATAATGTGAATCAACCAAAAGAACTATACAATACAGAAAAAAATTATTGCAAATTATTGATTTGAATAAATTAAAAATGCAACTTTTGCTATACTTTTTTAACATCGACAGGAATAGAATTTTCACCAACCTAATGAAAAAATCCTCGACTTTCCATGATGAAATTTATACACTGTGTACATGATTGTGTATATGAATTTTTAAATATCTATTAACAACTAATTAACCCTCCTCCCCATGAGCTTTTTAATAGCAAAATGTCGTAATTCTCCATCTATCATCAATACTTAACATCATACAGGGTGTCGAATAAAATCGGAAAATCGCCGATATTTTCTTCAGTGTATTAAAAAAAGGGGCCACATTAACAACTGTCTGAACGAACACAAAAAATCTTCTGTACTTTTATATACTTATATTAATAAATTATTTTTAAATACGAAAAAAAAACTATACAAATTATTATTATATTTTTGTTGAATTGCAAATCTTAAAAAATCTAATGTATAAAAATTAATCTTACAGTTCAAGTAATAACTAGAACATATTAGAAAAACATGGTACAATATAAAAAAGTTAGCTTAATAAAATATAAAATTTACTCTCCACTAGTTATTCTTTACTAATTTACAGTCTCCGTATCACCATTGGGCTCATCAATCGTTTCCATGGCCTGAAATTTAAAAAAAATTTAATTAAATAAAATCAAATTTCTTTTGCACCATCACTTACCCGTAATCTTTCTTGATAGCGCCCTAAAATCTTTTCCTTCGGTGTTAGAGGATTTAAATTAGGACAATGGTATTGCATTCTAACAGGAGTATCACCACTTGGAATAATTTCTTTATATTTGACATTCGTAAAGGTTGTGACCGTGTCTATACAATCAGATATATCTTGGGTCAACTGATTTTCAAATTGACTTGTGCTATCAGCCATGGCTTGTACACAATGAAGTACTTCGTTCACGTTCACAGTTAATGCTAACGCCTTATTCTTAACTTGAGTAGTTTCTTGCACAACATGATTAGTTAACTCATTACCGTGCGTCTAAAATAACAGCTTTGAGACCAGAAAAAAAGTAAGATTTCCATTACTCACCACTAATTCTAAATTACCTGTATTGAATACGTTTCCATTTTTTATTAGAAACACGTCATTTTGCATTTCAACGTTCACAACCAATGCTTCTTCTAATCTTTCATCTGTTTTAGCACCATTAACGTCGAGATTTTCCAAAAGCTTAGTTTGTTTGTTTTTACCTGAAACCTAGAAAAAAATTTGTAGTGAATGAATTGGGAAATAAGTTATAAATTCTTTTATTTGACCAAAAAGATTTTTTTTCTTTTTAAAAAGAGGAGTAGAAATCAAATTTTCTGGGTCTCCAAATACTCGAATTTGATGAAAAATGCGAGGGGTTGTTCACTTCAATAATCTTGTGTACAAAATATAAATAATTTATTACTAATCTCAAATAATCTCCCATAATATTTAATAATCATTAGTAATCTGAATAATCTCAAATAATCTCTAATAATTTTTAATAATCTATATATATAAAAATGGATGTATGTATGTATGTTCCCTATAGACTCCTAAACCGTAAAATTTGGCACAGTTATTATGTAGGTCCCTGCGCATGTTTTTGTATTGAAATAGTGCAAAAATTCGCAAAGGAAAGGAAAGTTGATTTTGAGTAGCCTGCCTTCCTTTAAGGAATCTCGATAATCCATTCATGCGCGTCCCATAGGGACGCGCATGAATGGATTATCGAGATTCCTTAAAGGAAGGCAGGCTACTCAAAATCAACTTAAAAAACAATAATGAATGCTGTCAAACTGTCAACCGATCGACAATGCAAATACGCGTGCACGTGCTTTACGTTTCTATTTGACCAATCTTAACCAAATTTGGTGTAGAAGTTATTTACAACGCTACGAAAAACAGGCTACTTTAGTACCTTGGAGTGAGGCCGAAGGCCGAACAACCACATCCGACACGGTCTAGATGGCTAAAGGCGGCCGGTAGGCCGACTGTGCCAGCTAGTATTTAATAATTCTACACAGAGAAAAAAAATCTTTAGATGTCAATTTTACAACAAATGAAGTAAATTTGACAACAATTCAAGTAATATTTATTTCAAATTGTTGCGAGACGAATTCCTACTTCAATTCTTTTCTCAGTGTAGAGTCTAGGAGTTTATAACGGTTTATAAGTTCCAAACAAACAAACAAATATTCATTTTTATATAAGAGATTTACAATATGATAAAATGGTTAAAGCACGTTATTACTCACCCTGAAATTGAAAATTTCGTATAGAGATTCGGAAAGCTGACGGTTTATATAGTATAATTTAAAAAAAAATTTTGTGAAATATTCATAAGTTTTTGAATAAATCGACTTTGAAGGTCGAAAATTTACCCATTCAGTGACGCGCATAAGGAATCTCACTTCATTCTGTTGACGGTGCGCGCACAAAGATATACCCTAACGCTTCAGAGTCGAATTCGGACCTAAAAATGCTCAAAATGTCCCAAAATTACACCAATTTCTTTTAAATTTCATTGTGGGCGTGACCTACACTTTTCCCTCAATAAAAGGGTTGTTTATGATATTTTCGATAATTTATTTTGCTAAATCGACTATCAAACCTTCAGCTTTCTGAATCTCTATGGAAAATTTTCAATTTCAGGGTTGGCAATAACGTGACATCCCCTGATAAAATAAAACATATAATAATACATGGAATAAGATTAGTCAAGTTAAATTTTTGTAGCGTATAAACATTAGTTGAAACACCATAAAACATACTAAAATATATTTACAGATAAAGTTAAAACAATAGAAAATTATTATATTAAAATTATTATTATTTATACCGAAATCACTATATTTATGTACACCCTGTATAATTATTTATAACACTATTAATTTAGCAGCAGAAAAGAGTAGTAGCGCCATCTGTTGTTCAAATTTTTTACTCTTAAAATGATTATATAATCATAAATAATACCTTCTTCTTCTTAACGTGCCTATCCGTTACCGGATGTTGGCGACCTCTCTCCTATGTATGTGTTGTGCGTTTGTAGTACTATCACACACATAGGGGACCTACTTGTTTAACGCGGGCTCCGAACCGCGGGAAGTGTATACACTTCATCTCCAGAGAGGCTGTTCTAAGCAGATTACACCTCGGTGGTTTGCCATTGCCTTCCGAGGGGAGACGGTCAGAATAAAGTTTTTACTGAGCCCGGAGTCGAACCGAGCATTCAGCATTAGCAGCAACGCACTTAACCGCTTAAGCTGATCACCGTCTACCAAGTAATACCAATCCCAAATACCAAATAATACCAAGTAATCATAAATAATCATCGATAATCTCGAGTAATCCTAGATAATCACAAATTATGTGATCTTAATAATTATTAATAATCACAATAATCAGTAATAATCTTAAGTAATCACGATAATTTATTAATAATCTCAATAATATTTTACATAATATAATCTGTGTACATAAAAAATCTAAGTGAACAACCCCTCGGAAAAATGCTACATGTTTATCTAAAATCGCTTATGCTGAAAAAACTAAGTGTGAGATATCGAAAAAATCAAACGGAACTATAGAGATGAAATCGTGATTTTTTGCCAATGATTTAATTTTGCTTAAGATTGATGGAAACAGCGTAAACATGAAATTAAAATTCTATATATTCAAAAAATGATTTTCACCTCCTATGCAATTTTTTATTAGCACGGTAAAAAGTAATTAATTAAAAAAACAATATGTCCTTAATTTAAATATAAGAATCTTACCTGGTTCTTCTCGGCATAGTCGTGTGATTTCTTCAAGAGGGAAAAGCTTTCATCATTATGGGTAATTAATTGTCGAATACTCATGTCCTTCAATGAACACAGATTTGTAATCCCACACTCTAATTTGTTAACAGTTGATAAATTTGAACTAGTTTCTTCTTTTGATGCCTTGCAAGTATTTTGCAACATTTCGAAGTTGCTGCGTAAAAATTCAACCGATTTTTGAATTTCTTTAATTGCCTCCTAAAATTTATTCTTACAAAAAGAAAGGGAAAAAAAAATTTATAAACAAACCTGACCCAGGGCAAGCTGTTCTTCCACGTCTTTTTGATCGATCTGCATTTTTGTTGAAACTTTGAGTTTCGATACATCAGTTAACAAATCATTTGTGTGATTACTAAATTCTTCTTCAAAATTGTGACATATATCGGTTGTTGCTCGATGTGCATTTTCTAGCTGTGACAAAAAACAGTATTTTAAATATACTGATAAATTTAAAAAAATTGTAAAAAATATCATTTAATAAATTATTACTAAAAGAAAAAATTACCTGTGATTTCATCTTGCTGAAATTTTGACTGTGCTCGGTGTTTATATTTTCCACAAGAACCGTTAATTTTTTTATGAGTAATTTTTCTTCGTCCCTTTGGTTTTTTATTTCCGTTACATGATTTTTACAAGAAATAACAAACTGTTTCATCCAGATTTCCAATTCGGTTTTACTGTTTTCAGCAAATGCTTGATGAGCAATTGCGTAGGTTCTCCAATGGCATAAAATATAATCCATAAATGCTTCATTAGTATCAAAATACTCGGTGTGTTTATCTTGAATGTTCTTCAACATACTAAGCATACGATTATCGTTAACTTTACAATTCTCTTTATAATTTACTATATCATCACACATGTCCTCAAATTTATTCTTAACTATATTGCTCATTTGTTTGGCACTTACACGATTTTCTTTTGCCGTAGAGTACAGTTTTTCAATTTTTTCACGTAGGGCGGCATCAATGTTTTTGGAAGTCTTAATGGAGGTAACTAAACTCTGAACTTCATTGTACATCTGCTCGGCCTTTTCTTCATAACGATTTGCTAAAAACTCTTGCCGATTCTTTTCATTTTCGGTTTGAAGTAACCTTTCACGGCAGGCATCGAGTTCTTCTTTTGTTTTTTCAAATGAATCGTTTATTTCGTTCCAGTTTAGCTGTAATTCATCTCGCCGATCTTCTAATTCTTTTAGATTTTTTTCTAAATCGCGAATATGTTGAATCTTTAAACTCAATTCTTGTTTATCATTATCGTTATCAGCAATTAGTTGTTCATAATTTTCTTGGGCCAAGTAAACACCACTGCCACTACGACTTGCTTGCAAATCTCGACGACATTTTTCCAATTCTTCAAGGCATTGATCCATTACAGCCTTTTGGGACATGCGTTGGTTTATTTCTGGCCGATTTTTGATGGTTTGAGCACGTTTTGCGTATTCTAATGTGCTTAGCGTTTCTTCTAAGTTGCAGATTGCAGGAGATATTGTAGCTATGATGGACGTTTTAGTACGTCCCCCTAAACTATCCTGAAGTATTCTAGTTAATTTTGATTCCCTAAAAAAAAAAGGTTTTGATTTTTTTAAATGCTGACTAAATGGAGGATTCTTTTATAGAAACTTTAATATCGAAATTAGAAAAATTATGCTTAAATCTAAATTCACTATTATAGAACTATAGTAAAATCAGATGATAAACGGACACCCATTGGAATCTTTACTTTCCTTTGGTCATGATCCCTACAGATTTGACGTAAATTAGTAAAAGAATTAAAAATGTCTATTTGATAACTTCAGAATGTTTGGCGCTGAATACTTGGAGGTTAGTAAACAAATTAAAATAGCTAATGTTTTTATTTATTTAGCTCCTGTAGGTCCGCTTTGTGCACTTCAAGGTTCATGACCAAAGGAAACATCTCTATCAGCTCAATTCCTTTTCTGCTGTACACGAAATTGATTGTATTTTCATTATCCCAAAAATTCTTTTAATGAATCAGTAGTATAAGCTGCAATCACCATAAATAAATCGGGAAAATTATAAAGTTTTTTAGAATATCTCGAAAACTAAAGATAGGGTAACCAATCTTTTCTGTAGAACATAAAATTGTCTACAAAACTTGTATTATGCCATAGAAAAATATATATTGTAGAGAATTGTATGCTCTTTAATTTGGTTCAATGATAAAATTTCATACAACGAAAATAGACGAAAACCGAACACCTAAATAAACGGTGGGGGGGGGGCAAAATCGAAAATCAACTGGGACGAATGATGTGAATGCGGAATTATGGAAATATGGCGGCACACTGCTGCATCTCTTTAATAAAAAAGCAAGTCATTTCATTGTTCAAAAAGGGAAATAAAAATAAATGTCACAACTATAGAGGTATTAGCTTGTCAGATCCTGGTTACAAAATGAAGAATAGAATTAAGAACATTACAGCTAGCGTAATAGGTGAAGAACAGATGGGCTTCAAAGAGGGAAGATCGACAGTAGATGGAATATTCACATTGCAGCAGTTGATTGAGAAACACATATTATATCCGTTTTGGATTTTGAAAAGGCGTTTGACAATGTAAATGGAGACCTCCTTTGGAAGATAATGGAAAGAAGAGGCTTTCCTAAACACCTCATTAATGCAATTAAGAGTCTGTACACAAATACTCGAATAGTTTTAGACATAAGAGGAAAAATAACAGACAAAATAGAAACAAACAAGGGTGTAAGACAAGGTCGCTGTATATCTCCAATCCTCTTTACTATAATATTGACGACATAATATGCAAATGCAAAGAGAAATATAACGAAGGAATTCATCTAGATAAGAATATAATCTTTAATTGTATTTTATATGCTGACGATACAGCAATAGTTGCTGAAACCAAAGACAATCTCCAAAAGGGTGTTTATATAAACTTCCAAAAATCTGTCAAGAATATGAAATGAGGATATCAACCAATAAAACAAAAACAATAGCTTTTATAGGACCATCACCAACAAGAACCAAAATAGTCATTAATGGAAAAATATTAGAACAGGTTAAAGGCTTTAAATAAAAATATTATGCTGCTCTTCGCAGAAGAAAATATTCCATTGATATGAATTTACTAATAAGGCAACGATCCTAAGCACACTTTTAAGAAAATAAATAGGTTTTATTTTATAGTCAATTGGAGTGAACTAAAAAAAGAAGTTGGAAAATATAAAATCAAAAATAAGAAAAAATTGTAAGTCATCATGCAGAATATGGACTAGGCAACTAAATATTGACTTAATAATACAATTCTGGATTTTATTATTAAAAGTATGTTAGTTCAGTGTCTAAGTTTTTAGTTAACTTTAACAAAATTAAAAATAAATTAACTTTTACCAATGTTTGTTTTTCGTAAATCTATCTTTTTCTAGTTCTGCATTCTTAAAACGGATAGACTATAAGGGTCTAACACCCACAATTGGGGGAGACGCCAGCATGGGTTTTTAGGGAATTCATTAAGACACTCCAATGTATATGTCTTTTCAAATATCAGCTTGCCCGGAATTTTGCAATCTAAGAATGTCCCTTGCATGGACTATAGGTAATTCAATTACAATCTTAGAGAACTTTTCAGAATGATTTTGTGAAAAGTAGTGAAGGAATTGAGGTGATGCCACAAATTTCCAATTTGTCTATAATACCTATATTAAGTGTTCCCTAAACTGCTATGGCAGCAGTTACTCTGCATAACAGAAATGTTATGCTAAGAAAGAAAAGAATTAGAAAAAGGGAGCCCTATTGTATAAAAAATTATTACCTGTATGGAACATGACCAGAACGTTCGACCAACGATTTAATCACACGTCCCAGTGTTAGCAAAGACTGATTAATATTTCCAGCTTCTCGAGCCCGTTTCTCAACTGCTCCGGACCTGCTAATATTTTCGCTACCCGCTAAATCCACCAGATTTAGTTTGCCGGTCTTCACTAACACGTCGCCTTCTATAGTAGTTTCACGAGTAAGAACTGTAATTGTGAAAACAGTATGTGAACGACTCGATTGACTGTTCATTAAAGTTGCTGCTGTACGTCTCTTTTCTTGACCTTTATCTAGTATTTTTTTTACATCCTTATTGTTAACTACAGTTACTTGTTCAATTCCTTGAATTATTACAGATCCCTTTTGGTGTTGGTCTTCGAACAATCTAAATAAACAAACTGGATTAGATTTTACTTTTTGAAATTTAACACAGTTTCACCTTATTCTATCATTATCATCATTTCCAGCTAGTAAATCGTACACTTCTTCATTATACAGTTCTATGTAAGAGATACGTACAGTATGCTCTTGTTGCGTCAATTGCAAATCTTCGAATAAATTGGCCATTGCACGTGGAATTATCCCAGACGAGTCATCCTAGCATAAAGAAATTTTGATCACAATTGTTCTGTTATTGTATACCAACTTACATCTTGCCAAGGTACTTCAAAATTAGATCTCGAATCGCCAATCATTGTATGGGTCTTTCCACTACCGGTCTGTCCATATGCAAATACAGTGCAGTTGTAACCAGCTAACACTTCACTTATTAAAGGGTAAACAACAGCTTTATAAACGTCCACTTGTTTAAAATGAGGTGCAAATACTCGATCAAAAACATACTTTCGACCATGTTGTTGTCTTACGGATAGTTCTTTAGGACCTGTGATTTCTATACACGAAGTCTGTCGGCCTTCTTTTTCTTGGGTGCTAAGTGGCCTAAAAAAATAATCACATTCAATCAATTAAAAATTGTAAGATTGTTAAAGAAATTATTACCATATTAACACACATTTAACTACATCATAACTAAAATTAAATTTTTTTCTTTTAATCTAAAAAATATTTACACAAACTAATGATACTTTTTTTAACTCTCCAGTACTAACATATTTTTATATAACACGAGTACTAACGTCGGTCTGTGGGACCCATTCTAGTTTTTAATGTTTTTTTGCAGTGTTTACTTTTTTTTTTCACCACAAATGGAATAATATCAAATGTCTAGGTATTTTTCTTTATAATAATTTTATTTTAATTCTAGTAAGAAAAAGTAATTTTAGTTTACAAAATTTTATTGTTGTAAAAATATAAAAAATTATAAACAGTAACAAATTGAAAGTAAAATTTTAGGAAAACTAAATATAAAATTTGAGGACAAGTGATTTTATTATGGATTTTTTTGTTCTAGTGCAGCCCCAACAATAACCGAAATATCTTAGGTAGAATTTACTCTATTATTTGCACATTGCAGTCAGTGCAAATTATCACCGCATGTTCTAAACAGAGGTATTTATTGCAAAAATACCTAGTTTTCCGGTGCGGGTGACATCGGCCCAAGCGACAAGGAATGTCCAAAATTAAAAATCCTTCGGTACATAGGTCCAAAAAGGGATAAGGTACAAAATAAGGTGCGGATATTTGAGGATTTTTAAGAATTAATACCGAAAATTTAGTAAAAACCCTATGCGGTGCCCGGGATAGGCTGCCGGCCTCTTTTTGGGCGTGGTTTGAAGAACTACCGACACGCTCACAATTTTAATTTTGCAAAATAAAACTATTACGTTTCACCCCCAAAAAATCGCCTAAAAACAAAAAATAATCGATGTTACATGCAGGCGAGTCGGGCTGCAACTGCCGGTCCGCAAACGGCTAAGTCTAGTTCAACTTGCACGTACCGTCAACAAAATGAGTGAGATTCCACCCGCTAGTCGGTGAATACATGTAAAATTAACGATTTTCAAAGTCGATTTTCTCTATCAAAAGTTGGTTTATCCTCCCCTAAAATTGTTACCAGTGTCTTTTAAAAACATTGAACTATCCGAAAGTCACCAAAAAATATTGAAATTCGATGATGGAATATGGTCACGCGTCCCAGTTTTCCTATTTATTTTTGAGGTACACGTAACGCATCTGCCAGGAACGGGATTTCTTGCCGTGGGATTCTCGTCAGCAGTACCCAAAATTTCTTATATTCTCAATCGCATTACTCTCGGTATGTGTTGATTTGAGCTTCTCAATGAGATACTCATAGCAAGATTTTATAAAAATTGACTACGCCTCACCGATGACGTATTATTTGCATTGTAAATAATAAATGCATTAATTGCTGCAACATTTAGAAAATGCAAACATGCTCAATGAAACTGGTCGATTTTTCCCCTCAATAAATTGCTTGGGTATTTGTGGTTTATTTTTTTTTATTGTACCCACCATGGTAAGTTGATGTTCCTCGAGCAATTTGTCTGCCAATTGCTTGCTGGTAAACCAATTATTATCAATAGTTAAATTTCGTTTAGTGCCTGAAATTGGTTCACACAAACGTTGAACAACTTCCAAACCACTGTTTTCAACATAATAAGGGCCTTCAGGCTGTTTGCCAACATATACCTCCAACTTAGCAGTGTAAAACATTTTTGCATCTGCTAGGGCAAAAATTTTTAACCTATATTTGTTAGGCTTACTAAGTATATATTGGCGAAAACCGCACCGTCCTCGGAAAGCCTCCAGTTTCTCGTCAATTGTGACATATTCAGATAGAGAATAATTTTTCTGACAATTTAAATTGAATATATCAAATAATCAAAGAAAAGGATATCGGGCTATTGGAGTAAATAAAACACTTAATGCTTTTCTAAGTCGACGTTTCGGCTACTTTATGTCGCCATTTTCAAGACTAAAATAGAGAGAACAATGTATTAATCCCAAAAGGGCAAAAACAACTCAACACCATTCACTCACCATGAAAAGCAGGATGGTAAAAGGTCTATATACAATAATAATGTGACGCAACATGGAAAGGTCAAAATCACCAATTTGATCACACTCAACAAAGTCAACAAACTTTAAAAATTTTTTTGGAAATCATAAAAATATTTCACGTTAAAAATTGTCATAAAAATATAACAATAAATATTCAAAATTTGTGTAAAACAACCAATTGTAAATAGTAAATCTCTACACTACTACACATACTTTTATGTTATCAGAGGATTGATAGATTAAGAGGTTTGACCCTGTAGTTCAACAAAATACCAAATTACCGCCGTTGCGCCACTAACCAATAGACGAAAAATATTTATTTAAAAAGAGTAAAGTCCTCTAATATTAGAAAAATGACCTAAACACACCCCAACCACACATAAATGTTTACATGATGAGTATCGTTAATAAGAAATTCATTTTTTTTTTACCTTTCCATGTTGCGTCACATTATTATTGTATATAGACCTTTTACCATCCTGCTTTTCATGGTGAGTGAATGGTGTTGAGTTGTTTTTGCCCTTTTGGGATTAATACATTGTTCTCTCTATTTTAGTCTTGAAAATGGCGACATAAAGTAGCCGAAACGTCGACTTAGAAAAGCATTAAGTGTTTTATTTACTCCAATAGCCCGATATCCTTTTCTTTGGTTAAATCAGGTGGAAGAGATTTTTGTCTTATCATCATAGTTATGGGTTTTTTCAGCAGCATGGAGAGAGCATATGGTCCCGAGGCGGTTACATCGCTCAACACAATAAAAACCTACTTTTCGAAGCTTGCCAGAGCAAATAACAGAAGAATTTTCTTGTTGAGATGTAGAAAGATGGACGTGTACCCAAGCTTTATACAGAAAAAAGTTAGTTGCTTGTCTCAGGAACTAATCCCAGATAGAGAAATCTTGGGGAAAGCTGACATTTTCCTGAAAAGATTCAAGAGGGGAATCCTAAATATAAATATTAAAATAGCTATCAGGAATATTACCTTTATCCAAAACCAGATAGATCGACATATAAGAGCTCTTGAATCGACAGTTCCTTTTGAAATTGTCGAGAGGTTTGTGGGAATTGAAAAGTGGCAATATAGCAAGAAATTAGTGGCAATACGTGGTAGAATGTGTAGAAAGTTCGATGTACTATATCATCAGCAACATAAAGAAAATGAATTGGGAAGCGCTGAATGGGTACACAATCTTACTGACAATGAGCTTCCAGAGATAGTATGTAAAACTATCTCTCTGGGTCCTAAATTTGCCGTCGCTCCTCCAATAAAGTGTTTTCCAATTTATTCTTTTCTATCCGAGGTAGAAAATACCATCAATAGAATCAATGAACCGACACACAAAAAAGATTTAATAAGAGGTAAAATTATTAATATTGCCCAAAACTTCATTAACAGAATAGAAGAAAAAGATCCTATTGCTAGACAGGTGTGGAAAACAAAAAAGTTCATAAAGGAAAACCCACAACTCCTTGTATTGAAATCAGACAAGGGGAATGCCACGGTGGTGATGAACAGGACTGAATATGAGGAAAAGATGAATTCACAGTGCTATAGGATGGTGCTTCATCGCCATACAAAGATTTAAGTTGATCGATGCACTCTTGTCGTGATAATCCACGTCGAAAGTTGTGAAAAATGATTGCACGAAAATGTTCACGAGTTAATTCCATTTTTTTGCCAAATTGATTTTTTCAAGTCAATATAAACAACAGAAATGATGGCCGTACGTCAAAACGTTCTGAGTACGTTTATGCTACAACATGTCAAACTTTACAATGCAAATGTCAAATTGCACCTAGCAACGCTTAGTGTTCCCTAGGCCAGAAAGTTAAACAGCAACCCTCGTAAAACTGTTTTCTCGAGAACCAAAGATAAAACCCCCATTCTGGAAAAAGCGAATGTGGTATACCAGATCGAGTGTGAATGTGGCAAATATTACATAGGCCAGACAAAACAGCGCCTTGAATCTAGAATCAAACAACATCAAGGTGACATACGGGTTCGTTCTGCCAAAACCGGACTAGCGGAACACTTGTTGGAAACTAACCATAGGTTCATAACCAATAATACTAAGATTCTAGAATCTAACAGTAACTTCCAGCAGCGATTTTTCCTGGAGGCAGCTCACATCTCTGTTTCTACGAACAACATCAACAAGCAGACGGATTTCGGTTTTATTAACAGTGGTTACCTGGGCGTCCTGAGAAAATACGTAGAAAAAACGAAAATCAAATAGTTTCTGTGTCAAGATCACGTCTTGGCAAGTTTTCCTACATATTCCATCAAGTAGTTTGAATTTCTTATTAACGATACTCATCATGTAAACATTTATGTGTGGTTGGGGTGTGTTTAGGTCATTTTTCTAATATTAGAGAACTTTACTCTTTTTAAATAAATATTTTTCGTCTATTGGTTAGTGGCGCAACGGCGGTAATTTGGTATTTTGTTGAACTACAGGGTCAAACCTCTTAATCTATCAATCCTCTGATAACATAAAAGTATGTGTAGTAGTGTAGAGATTTACTATTTACAATTGGTTGTTTTACACAAATTTTGAATATTTATTGTTATATTTTTATGACAATTTTTAACGTGAAATATTTTTATGATTTCCAAAAAAATTTTTAAAGTTTGTTGACTTTGTTGAGTGTGATCAAATTGGTGATTTTGACCTTTCCATGTTGCGTCACATTATTATTGTATATAGACCTTTTACCATCCTGCTTTTCATGGTGAGTGAATGGTGTTGAGTTGTTTTTGCCCTTTTGGGATTAATACATTGTTCTCTCTATTTTAGTCTTGAAAATGGCGACATAAAGTAGCCGAAACGTCGACTTAGAAAAGCATTAAGTGTTTTATTTACTCCAATAGCCCGATATCCTTTTCTTTGGTTAAATCAGGTGGAAGAGATTTTTGTCTTAATATCAAATAATTCTCGAATGGGAGCCAATTTGTCGAATTTATTTCAATCTGAACGTGTCTCTTTATCGTCAAATCTCAAATGACGTAGCAATAGGCGAAACCTTTCCAAAGACATGGTCAATCTAAACAATTCGATTGCAGTTCTATTGGTTTTCCACAAATCTATCACGTTTAGATGGTTTGTTTTTCTGACACCTGCTAAATATAACAATCCCAGCAAAGCTTTAATTTCTACCAAATCAGTAGAATGGGCAGTTCTATAGGAAGCATCGTAATTTGCACTAGCAATATGCAGATTTGTATTATCTACTATAATATTTAGGACATCAGTTTCCATAAAACAACTCCAAATATCAAATGCAGATTGTAATCCTCTAGCAGGTCCTTTTACTCCTGGTAACTGAGTAATAATATTGTGAGCTCTAGTTCTACATTTCAAACTACTGGCATGCATCTTCCAGCTCGTAATGTTGTCACGACCAGTATATAAAGGATCTTTTACGATCCGCACACGTTTTCTTTTAGGACCTTCTTCTTCTATTTCAGGCAACAATTCTTGTTCAGATTCGCTATCAGTTACCCGTTCTTACAATGTCATCGTCGACATATTCAGTTCAAATAACTGCATAAGCCTTTCTTCCGTAACTCATTTCTGCTAGAAGAAATTTTAAAAATAATATTTTACCGCAAATTTTTTTAAAAAACCATTGTACTCACTGTGAGCGAACGGTGAACCTAGTTTATTTACACAAATATACGTATAGTAATCAGGTAAATTTTCCGATTGCAAATGGGAAAATGTTTTTATAACGTTAGTACTATAACGTCGGTTTGTACATCGGAACAAAAACACACTTTAACTTGCCGGATGTCACGAAACGTACTAAACTAGTTGATTTGAAGGTACTGACAACCCCCATCTCTTAGCTGTTATCGTTTTAAATTTACAGTTGTACTGGAGGGTTAAGTACATACTTGAATAATTATAAATAAATTGTGAAAATAAAAAAAAATCAACTACTATTTCGCAAAAATCACAGTTTTTGTTTGCAATTCATGCACAATTTCGCACTGCACTGCAAACATATTGCTTTGTGCCACAAAAAACAAAGATAAGAAGTCTTCCTTTTAATTTTGGAAGGACATCCAGGCAACGAAGCCGAAAAATTGGCTCAAGCTTGCAAAAAATCCGGGCAAGCTGAATTTTGGCAGAGATGTACATTGGAGTGTTCTAATGAACCCCCCCAAAAGTCCCATAAAATCTCACGCCGGCGTCCCCCACAATCGGGGGTTTTAGCTCCCCCAACGCGATTTTTTGCCGATAACTCGCTTATTTATGCTTGTATGAAAAATTATGATCAGACCATAATTGAAGAGCATAAAATTCTCTATAAAATAGTTTTTTTTTCATATTTTTCCATGGCATACTAATACTTAAATTATTGAACGAAAACACGACCCACCCTTAAAATGGCACAATATTAATTCGTTGCAGGGAGAGAAATGTTTTCGGGCACGGGAAGTGCTTTTTATAATAAATTAATTGAAATTGTGGCCAAGGTTGGAAAATGAAGAGAAGAATTGATTTTTTCAAAATTTAACCAAGTTATAGTATCTTCCAAGTAACGAAACCGAAATTTTGGTTTGAACTTACAGAAGGTCCTGGCAAGCTGAAATTTGGCAAAGATGTACATTGAAGTGTTCTAATAAACCCCCAAAATGTCTCATAAAAATCCCAAGCCGGCGTTCCTCCAAATGAGGATTTTAGCCCCCTAAGTGCGGTGTTTCGCCTATAGCTCACGTATTTTTACTTTTACGAAAAATTACCATTAAACAAAGTTTAATTTGCCTATTACAGTATGTATTGTAGTGCTAGTACTACCTACTGCAGCGCCACAAGTTATAGAGAATTTTATGTTCTTCAACTTTGCTTAATGGTAATTTTTCGTGAAAGTAAAAATACGTGAGCTATAGGCGAAACACCGCACTTAGGGGGCTAAAATCCTCATTTGAGGGAACGCCGGCTTGGGATTTGTATGAGACATTTTGGGGGTTTATTAGAACACTTCAATATACATCTTTGACAAATTTCAACTTGCCCGGACCTTCTGTAAGCTCAAACCAAAATTTCGGTATCGCTACTTGGAAGATACTGTAACTTGGGCAAATTTTGAAAAAAATTATTTTTCTCTTCATTTTCCAACCTTGGCCACAATTTCAATTAATTTATTATTAAAAGCATTTCCCGTGCCCGAAAACATTTCTCTCCCTGCAACGAATCAATATTGTGCCATTTTAAGGGTGGGTCGTGTTTTCGGTCAATAATTTAAGCATTAGTGTGCCATGGAAAAATATGAAAAAAAAACTATTTTATAGAGAATTTCATGCTCTTCAATTATGGTCTTATCATAATTTTTCATACAAGCAGAAATAAGCAAGTTATCGGCAAAAAATCGTGTTGGGGGAGCTAAAACCCCCGATTGTGGGGGACGCCGGCGTGGGATTCTATGGGACTTTTGAGGGGTTCATTATAACTATGGTGACCATATTATTTTTATGAAAAAAAAGTATATTTCGGCGAAACACGGTAAATACCTAAAAAGAGGTCAACGGCGCACAGTGTGGTGGAGGCGGACAAATGGTGATTTTTAAAGTAATTCATTTGGTCAATTTAATAATAGTTTCTTGCTAGGAACATCCCAAGGATTCACGAACACAATAAAAATCATAAAAAATGCGCTTGGAAAGTGTCGAAAAAATGGGGCAAAGTCAACCTTTTTTATATACATTATGTACCGTAACATAGGTACTTTAATTTTGCTTAAAAACGAAAATTCATTGATTTTTTTCAGTTTTCAAGTTGAAATATTATTTCTGTTTCTCGTTACTAGCACACAAGTGCCAAAACAAAACAAAGAATTACATTTTTAACTGTTTGTAGACCTAATTTCGACCTAAAAACTCGATTATTTTAAATGTTAACTTCTCTTAAACTTTTAGTTGTGTGAGAACGCATGAGACACACCGAAAATTTTTTTATGGTATCATTGGTATCTCTAGTACTTGCCCTCCAAATTTCAGCTGCAGATACTTGCAGATGCGAACACAAGAACGTTTTTACTGAGACTTGTCCAATTTTTACCGAAGGTATTATTGGATTAACAAATCAATAAATTTTTCCCAAATGCCCATGTAAACAATACATAAGCAGAACGGACGATACAGAAAGATACTAAAAACAATTGAAAACTATTTTAAAATGACGAACTTTAGAATTTCGAATCGTGGCTTATGCAAAATTCTGTGGGAAAACACAAAAATTATTGTTTTCTTCTATTCTATTAAGGACTAGCTGGCACAGTCGGCCTGCCGGCCGCCTTTAGCCATCTAGACCGTGTCGGATGTGTTTGTTCGGCCTTCGGCCTCATTCCAAGGTACTAAAGTAGCCTATGTTTTTCGTAGCGTTGTAAATAACTTCTACACCAAATTTGGTTAAGATTGGTCAAATAGAAACGTAAAGCACGTGCACGCGTATTTGCATTGTCGATCGGTTGACAGTTTGACAGCATTCATTATTGTTTTTTAGTTGATTTTGAGTAGCTTGCCTTCCTTTAAGGAATCTCGATAATCCATTCATGCGCGTCCCTATGGGACGCGCATGAATGGATTATCGAGATTCCTTAAAGGAAGGCAAGCTACTCAAAATCAACTTTCCTTTGCGAATTTTTGCCTATTTTAATACAAAAACATGCGCAGGGACCTACATAATAACTGTGCCAAATTTGGTTCCGATCGGTCAAACGGTTTAGGAGTATAGGGAACATACATACATCCATTTTAGGCTTCTATACAAAGTATAACAAGAAGCCTTATGATCTGGTTTATATTGTATATTAAGAATATAGTAAGACAACTTCCAGATATTTTGCCCTAAAATTGAAGGCTCAACAACCGTTTGTCCACAAAAACCCCATTTCACCACACTGTGCGGCGTACCTAAATATACGACGATTACGATTGATGACCTTTTTTTTTCTGTGGTTGCACTGAAGGAAACAACCATGAGGTTTGGGGCAGCGTCGGGTGTGGCACCCCCCCCCCCCGGCGGGTGTACAAAAAATAAGTACATTTGTAAGTACTTGGAGAAGTTTTTAAGTACATAGGACATCGTTCTAAAAAAGAGTACTGTCCTACTAAAATAAGAAAGTACATATGGTCACCATAATTATAACACTCCAATGTATATCTCTACCAAAATTCAGCTTGCCCGGATGTTTTGCAAACTAAAAACCTTCCTTGCCTGAACTACATAGCATGTTTTTCGGGTTTGCAATTTTTCTTCAGGATAACTGGATAAAATTGGGTTATCCGAAATTCCTAATATTCTCTTGATATTTGCTCTGAATTCAAACGGTAAATTGATGTCGGATACCCTTCTTTCTAGATGTGCCCTTACCAATTGATCGGCCAGCAATTTTAAAGTCTGCTTTTTGTAAAGGGGCATTATCTTTGTACGATTGATGAAGTACATGTGCATTTACACCACAAACGTCGACCAGTCGGAAAAAAAGAACCATGGGCCACCGTTGTGTGCGATGACTTTGTGTTTTCAACAAAATTTGTTGTATTAAAAAAGTAATTAGGTGTGCCAAGACTTTTACACCGTTGTTTGAACAATAATAATGATAGTTTATAATCTTCAAACGTTTACTAGAAACAAAAAAGGTTAACAGGGCAACTTTCGACTACCCTCGTTTGTCAACATACTAGGAGATATTTATGTAACTGAAGGTACTAAAACCCATAATGACTAATTTTGAACGGGGCGTAAAATAAACACAAATTAAAACTTGATGAGGTCCCAGAGACCGCAGAATTGCGTTTAAGGGTTAACAATCCGCGCTTGATTTTTACTTAAGGGTTTGGGTGACATTCGTGATTTTAACACAGAACGTGTAACGACCTTCAAATAAGCGTTTCGCACAAAAAAGTAATTTTTCAATTTTGTCGACTTATGTTGTTTTTGAAATACCGATTCAATTACACAAAGAAGTAAAGATATTTGAGCGGAGTTCTTACCTCGTTCTTACGAACACCTGAATTTGTTGTAGTTTTTCTCTATCACGTTTTGACGACATTTCGACGTTTTATCACCACACTTTTAAACTATTTGTAATTAAATAAGTAGAATGCAACACAAAGTCAAAATAACTGTGGATTTCAACGGACAAATATGAATTTCAAGTTCTGGTTGTCACTACAATACCAACTTCTAAATATGATTTCACTCTAGTAAAGTTGTAAACAAGTCGAACGACCAAACCTGTTCTTTGATTTATTTCCATTTTATTTCTTTGTCCTGAGCCATTCAAGTTCGATAATTAAAAAATTAACATGCAGTTAAAGGTTTTCGTTCCAGTTTTCTGTCGACTGAAATCAAAATCAATGCAAAATTGCTTCCTTCATTTTACAGTTTGAGAAGCACTGTATACGTCAGAACCTTGGAAAATTTAAATTTTGTTTCGTAGAGGGGGTTTAATTAAAATTCATTTATTATTTTTTGAATCGGATTAAAACTGGTTTCGTCAAGTCCATAAATTATTTAACAACAATTAATTCAATCTTGAAGACAAAGTAAAATCGACATCGTTGTCATAATTATTTATTATTTAGAATCCAGCCGTAAAATTGAGCCCCCCAAAATTTTTTAAGGGTTGATAAAAAATATTTAGGCACCCTTTTACGCTTTCTGCAAAAATTAATTTTAAAAGCTTGCAGATTTTTATTAGGTCATACTCAAATTAATCATCATCCACAACCTCACCGACATAACCTAGAAATAGTCATCGTCGTGCAAGTTCCTTACAAAATGACTTAAATTTTTTGTTGCAACAAATATGAATCTCAACAAATCCTTTTTGTATGGAATCTGCTTTGCCTCATTTACCTGGATGATTTCTTTGTATCTGTACTGGCAAGTAACCACAGCTAATGATCTCAACACGACACTTCCTCCTAGCAGTTACAAACGCTACAGTAACAAAAACGCAATTTTATCCAACAGCGTCTTAGATTTTGAGTCCGAACTTAAAAACCCAAATAATGAAAACTACAAAAATAGCAACAAACTTTTGAAATCACTCCAATCGTTGTCACATAAGGAGAACCAAGATGGTACAGTTTGAATATTCGGTCTTGATTTATTATTAAGTACCTAACGTTGTTTTATTTTACAGTGCTAAACGAGATTGGTCTAGTTAAGACCATCAAAGAACAACAACTACACAAAGATGGTTATAAGATGTATTCGTTTAATGTCCTCATTAGCGATAAATTGGGTTACAGGCGTGTAATACCCGACACCCGAAACAAACTGTAAGTTAGGTTATTCGAAACAGTAACGAAGATTTTCATTTATAAACCTTTTAGTTGCGAAAATGTGGTGTATCCTGCCGATTTACCATCAGCATCTGTGATTATTTGTTTTTATAACGAACACTTGACAACCTTAATTAGAACATTGTATTCGATTGTGGATAGGACTCCTTCATATCTTTTGAAAGAAATCATTCTTATCGATGATTACAGCGATTTTGAAGGTTTGCATTCGAATTTAACAAATTTTATCAAAAATAGTGATGAATTGAAAAGTCACGTTAAGTTGGTTAAGACCGAACAGAGGGAGGGCTTGATAAGGGCAAGGATGTTTGGTGCCCGAAGAGCAATGGGGCAAGTTTTGGTGTTTTTGGATAGCCATATAGAAGTAAATGTGAATTGGATTCAGCCTCTGTTGTCACGGATTAAACAGAGCAATGCCAGTGTGGTTACTCCCGTTATTGACATCATTAATGCGGATACCTTTCGTTATACCTCTAGCCCATTAGTCAGGGGTGGATTTAACTGGGGTTTACACTTCAAATGGGAAAACTTACCTACAGGTAGGTAATATTTATTTATTTGGTACTTTGTACCATTTATCTTTTTACATTAATTTCATAGAGGGTCAATCCATCTCAAATCGACACAAAAATAGGTAAAATTGACTCGACCCTAACCAAACTTAACGAAACTTGGTACACATCATCGTAGTAAGAAATAAAAAAATGAGAGCGGTCGTCGGACCGTCCACAGAAGCTATGCTTCTTACGCACAGAGCAAACCATAATAGATCCTCTTGAAGGCCGTAGTTGTTCGGCCTTCGGCCTCACAGGGCGAACCATAAGGGATCCGTGAAGGCCATAGTTGTTTGGCCTTTGGCCTCACAGGGGGAGGACCATAATAGATCCGTGAAGGCCATAGTTGTTCGGCCTTCGGCCTCACAGAGGGAGGACCATAATTGATCCGTGAAGGCCATAGTTGTTCAGCCTTCGACTTCACAGGGCGGACCATAATAAATCCGTGAAGGCCATAGTTGTTCGGCCTTCGGCCTTACAGGGCGGACCATAATAGATCCGTGAAAGCCATAGTTGTTCGGCCTTCGGCCTCACAGGGGGAGGACTATAATAGATCCGTGAAGGCCATAGTTGTTCGGCCTTCGGCTTCACAGGGCGGACCATAATAAATCCGTGAAGGCCATAGTTGTTCGGCCTTCGGCCTCACAGGGCGGACCATAATAGATTATATTTATATGCCTTCAGCTATCTTGACTGCTAGTCCGTGATTGCCAGTGTTGTTCGGCCTTCGGTCTCACAGGGGGAGGACCATAATAGATCCGTAAAGGCCACAGTTGTTCGGCCTTCGGCCTTTTTGTGAAAAATTTTTACAATTTTTTCGACGTTTTTTGCCGACCCACGAAAAGGGGAGGGGGAAATTTTTTAATTTTTTTAGTTTTGTCAAAAAACTATTTTCCCTAAAAACCGGTTGGAGGTTGAGGCGTCGGGGGCGGCGTGGGGTTGGGGCGGTTGCCACCTCCGCCCCCCATCCATAACCACCATTCCCACGGTCCTAGCCCTCTCGGTTCCGGAGTTATGCTTGCTCCCACTTGCTTTTGAGAACACGGGTCGGGTCGGGTCGGCCTTCGGCCTCCAACTTGCTTATAAAACTACGGGTCGGCCTCCCACTTGCCTTTCAGGAACACGGGTCGGCCTCCCACTTGCCTTTCAGGAACACGGGTCGGCCTCCCACTTGCCTTTCAGGAACACGGGTCGGCCTCCCACTTGCCTTTCAGGAACACGGGTCGGCCTCCCACTTGCTTTAGAGAACACGGGTCGGGTCGGCCTCCCACTGGCATTTAAGAATACGGGTCGGCCCTCGGCCTCCAACTTGCTTATAAGAATACGGGAAAATTTTTTCGACGTTTTTTGCCGACCCACGAAAAGGGAGAATGGGGGGGATTTTTTAATTTTGTTGGTTTTGTCAAAAAACTAAAACTAGCTTCAAAATTTTTTAAAAATAAAAATTTTGAAAATTTTTTTGACGTTTTTTGCCGACCCACGAAAAGGGGAGGGGGGGTTTTAATTAAAAAAAAATGTTTTAATTTTTTTAGTTTTGTCAAAAACTATTTTCCCTAAAAATCGGTTGGAGGCGGCGGGGCGGCGTGGGGTCGGGGGCGGTTGCCTCCCACTTGCTTTAGAGAACACGGGTCGGGTCGGCCTCCCACTGGCATTTATGAATATGGGTCGGCCTTCGGCCTCCAACGTGCTTATAAGAATACGGGTCGGCCTTCGGCCTCCCACTTGATTTAGAGAACACGGGTCGGGTCGGCCTTCGGCCTCCAACTTGCTTATAAAAATACGGGAAAATGTTTTCGACGTTTTTTGCCGACCCACGAAAAGGGAAAAAGGGGGGGCGGGAAATTTTTAATTTTGTTAGTTTTGTCAAAAAACTAAAACTTGCTTCAAAATTTTTGAAAAATAAAAATTTTGAAAATTTTTTTGACGTTTTTTGCCGACCCACGAAAAGGGGGTGGGAGGGGGGGGTTTGTTTAAATGTTTAAATTTTTTTAGTTTTGTTAAAAAACTATTTTCCATAAAAACCGGTTGGAGGCGGCGGGGGCGGCGTGGGGTCGGGAGCGGTTGCCACATCCGCCCCCTATCCATAGCCACCATTCCCAGGGTCCTAGCCCTCTCGGTTCCGGAATTATGGTGT
The DNA here is from genome assembly GCA_932274525.1 of Podabrus alpinus. NCBI lineage: Eukaryota > Metazoa > Arthropoda > Insecta > Coleoptera > Cantharidae > Podabrus > Podabrus alpinus. The sequence continues at coordinate 8,296,274 of OW026451.1, forward strand.
TTGAAGGGAAGTTCGAAATTTGAAAGTCGCGGTCGAAATTTGTGTGACGAATTTGCGTTACATATTTCCGTTACATATTTGTGTGACGATTTTGTGTGACGAACGATTTTTTTCAGTTAACTGCCCGTGCGATACCCGTGCAAAATACACGTGCAATACCCGTGCGATAAGAAGCATAGCTTCAAAAAAAAATGTTCTGTAGAGGTAAATGAACCTTCTATTCAAATATTCAACCACATTCTATATTTTCAACCCTTAACTGGATTAATTTTTGAAGCTATGCTTCTTATCGCACGGGTATTGCACGTGTATTTTGCACGGGTATCGCACGGGCAGTTAACTGAAAAAAATCGTTCGTCACACAAAATCGTCACACAAAATCGTCACGGAAATATGTAACGCAAATTCGTCACACAAATTTCGACCGCGACTTTCAAATTTCAAACTTCCCTTCAAACACCATAACTCCGGAACCGAGAGGGCTAGGACCCTGGGAATGGTGGCTATGGATAGGGGGCGGAAGTGGCAACCGCCCCCGACCCCACGCCGCCCCCGCCGCCTCCAACCGGTTTTTAGGGGAAATAGTTTTTTGACAAAACTAAAAAAATTAAAACATTTTTTTTTTAAATTAAAACCCCCCCCCTCCCCTTTTCGTGGGTCGGCAAAAAACGTCAAAAAAATTTTCAAAATTTTTATTTTTCAAAAATTTGGAGCTAGTTTTAGTTTTTTCACAAAATTAAAAAATTCCCGCCCCCCCCCTTTCTCCCTTTCCGTGGGTCGGAAAAAAACGTCGAAAAAATTTTCCCGTATTCTTATAAGCAAATTGGAGGCCGAAGGCCGACCCGTATTCTTAAATGCCAGTGGGAGGCCGAAGGCCGACCCGACCCGTGGTCTCTAAATCAAGTGGGAGGCCGAACGCCGAGCAGTATTCTTATAAGCACGTTGGAGGCCGAAGGCCGACCCATATTCATAAATGCCAGTGGGAGGCCGACCCGACCCGTGTTCTCTAAAGCCAGTGGGAGGCAACCGCCCCCGACCCCACGCCGCCCCCGCCGCTCCAACCGGTTTTAAGGGAAAATAGTTTTTGACCAAACTAAAAAAATTAAAACATTTTTTTTTAAATTAAAACCCCCCTCCCCTTTTCGTGGGTCGGCAAAAAACGTCAAAAAAATTTTCAAAATTTTTATTTTTCAAAAATTTTGAAGCTAGTTTTAGTTTTTTGATAAAACTAACAAAATTTAAAAATGCCCCCCATTCTCCCTTTTCGTGGGTCGGCAAAAAACGTCGAAAAAATTATAAGAAATTCTTATAAGCAAGTTGGAGGCCGAGGGCCGACCCGTATTCTTAAATGCCAGTGGGAGACCGAAGGCCGACCCGACCCGTGTTCTCTAAAGCAAGTGGGAGGCCGAAGGCCGACCCGTATTCTTATAAGCACGTTGGAGGCCGAAGGCCGGCCCGTATTCTTAAATGCCAGTGGGAGGCCGAAGGCCGACCCGTGTTCTTGAAAGGCAAGTGGGACGCCGACCCGTAGTTTTATAAGCAAGTTGGAGGCCGACCCGACCCGACCCGTGTTCTCAAAAGCAAGTGGGAGCAAGCATAACTCCGGTACCGAGAGTGCTAGGACCCTGGGAATGGTGGCTATGGATAGGGGGCGGAGGTGGCAACCACCCCCCGACCCCACGCCGCCCCCGCCGCCTCAACCTCCAACCGGTTTTTAGGGAAAATAGTTTTTTGACAAAACTAAAAAAATTTAAAAAAATACCTTTTCGTGGGTCGGCAAAAAACGTCGAAAAAATTTTAAAAATTTTTCACAAAAAGGCCGAAGGCCGAACAACTGTGGCCTTTACGGATCTAGTATGGTCCTCCCCCTGTGAGACCGAAGGCCGAACAACAACTGGCAATCACGGACTAGCAGTCCAGACAGCTGAAGGCATATAAATATAATCTATTATGGTCCGCCCTGTGAGGCCGATGGCCGAACAACTATGGCCTTCACGGATTTATTATGGTCCGCCCTGTGAAGCCGAAGGCCGAACTACTATGGCCTGCACGGATCTATTATGGTCTTCCCCCTGTGAGGCCGAAGGTCAAACAACTATGGCCTTCACGGATCTATTATGGTTCGCCCTGTGAGGCAGAAGGCCGAACAACTATGTCGTTCAAGGATCTATTATGGTTTGCTCTGTGCGTATTTAATTTTAACCCTATTTCAATCCCTATTTCTAAAGGGGTCTTTGTTTTTGGTTAATTTTTTTACAGTTTTTTGGTACAAATGTGCTGAGCATGCGTATCAAATTTTATCATGGGATGAGCATGGGTTCCGTTATTAAAAATTAATTAAGTATAGGCAGAAACGGACAAAAATCAGTTTTTCGCCGATTTCTCAAGTTTCTTTGAACTTTATGACAAAAATATTAAATTAAAGCTAATTAAATTCTCTACAAAAAAATATTTACACATATTTTTCGTCAGATTCGTATTCACATAGCAATAACAACTCAAAGTATAGCTAAGTTGCGCGACCACGGTTATATTTATTTAAAAAGGTCAGAATCGATTTTTAATTATTTGTATAGATTTTCATCATAAACATTTATTATTTGAATATAAGTTGACCACACCATCCCTAATTTTGATAAAAAGTTTAGCATAATTATGACGATGTAGTTAAACCAAAAATACATTATTTGATTTTTTTTTTGTAAACTTAATTCGTTTCCATGATAAGGCCATGATTAAGGCCAGCTAAAGCGACACTTTTCCGTTTAGCCCTCTGTGTATAACTTTGGAACTAATGAACATAGAGGGCGGATTTTTCTTCAACAAACTCGAGAAATCGGCGAAAAACTGATTTTTGTCCGTTTCTGCCTATACTTCATTAATTTTTAGTAACCAAACCCATGCTCATCCCATGATAAAATTTGGTACGCATGCTCAGCACATTTGTATAAAAAAAGTGTAAAAAAATTAACCAAAAAAAAGACCCCTTTAGTAATAGGGGTTGAAAATATAAAATGTGGTTAAATATTTGAACAGAATGTTCGTTTACCTTTACAGAACATTTTTTATTTTTAAATTTAGACCACCTTGGATGAAGTTACAGTCGTTTTCCTACAAGTCTACACACCAACTTTTTGACTTTTTGAAAGACCAAAACAAGGAAACGAGTGCCTTTTTGGGCAAATCCTTTAATTTGTATTTTTTATTTCTTACTAAGGTGGTGTGTACCAAATTTTGTCAAATTAGGCATGGGTCAAGTAAATTCATGATTCGATTTGAGATGGAATGACCCTAGGGAAGAACACTTCTTCGTCTTCAGCTTAATTTAGGTTTGTAACCTGTATTTGCTGGTGCTCTTGGTGCAGCGATGACCAGCTACCCCATCATCAATTTTGGTGGTCTTCCAGGTGGTCGCCTTGTACCATTAGGCCAGTCATTACGGAGTTCAAAAATGAAAAGTTCGACAAAAATTCCGAAGGTTTATAAATTTTGGTATAATTCTGAAGGAGGTTAAAAAAGTAATAAATCCGATTTTTGCACCCTTTTCCGCCCCCCGCAACATTGTTAAATAAACAAATCAACGAAAATTTACAATAACTTTTTGAAAAAAATTTCTAAAATTATGCAAACCTTGGAGAACATTTTAATGATTATTATGCATCTTTTATTAAGTTTGCACCCTGCTACGATTACCGGAACACTGCAAATAATTGTTAATTAATTTTATTTTGATTTATCTTATAGAAAAAAATTGCGAAATTTATGCAAAAAATTGCTTATGCAACAGAAAAGGGTCACAAATCCGCTTGTAATTTTGCACAACTTTTTTTAACCAGGGACATTTTCTTAATAATTTTTTTATCTGAAACGGCGGTTATTTTGACGTTTTAAGCAATAACTGGGGGTTTAAATAATTGCGATATCCTTAAAATCTGGTTGCAAATGATTGAGACACAAACAGTTGTCATAATCTTAATTTGCAACCTCGTAAATGTCCCGGAACATAATTAAATTACCTATTATTTAAATTTTTAAATAATGAAGTTATGCCGACGTAGTGTATAGCATCGATGTTTATTGTCGCTGCTAAATTGATAAGACGTTTGTTGTATTATCATTACATACAACTGCAAAGAGCGATTTGAATGAATCAAGGTTAGCGGAAATGCTTTGCTGCAAAATATTCTTATCAACCGTTTCGAGTGCAAGATGCATTCTTTTAAGTACATCCATACGTATTCGTGCATCTAACAAGATTGCTTGTTACTCCGTCCGTAGTGATTTATTAATTATTTTCATTTTAAATTGTTTTTAAATGTGTTTTAAAAGTTATTATGGAAGACATTAATTTTACTCGGTGTTTTATTTGTAAATTACGCACAGAGCAAACCATAATAGATCCTTGAACGACATAGTTGTTCGGCCTTCTGCCTCACAGGGCGAACCATAATAGATCCGTGAAGGCCATAGTTGTTTGACCTTCGGCCTCACAGGGGGAAGACCATAATAGATCCGTGCAGGCCATAGTAGTTCGGCCTTCGGCTTCACAGGGCGGACCATAATAAATCCGTGAAGGCCATAGTTGTTCGGCCATCGGCCTCACAGGGCGGACCATAATAGATTATATTTATATGCCTTCAGCTGTCTGGACTGCTAGTCCGTGATTGCCAGTTGTTGTTCGGCCTTCGGTCTCACAGGGGGAGGACCATACTAGATCCGTAAAGGCCACAGTTGTTCGGCCTTCGGCCTTTTTGTGAAAAATTTTTAAAATTTTTTCGACGTTTTTTGCCGACCCACGAAAAGGTTTTTTTTTAAATTTTTTTAGTTTTGTCAAAAAACTATTTTCCCTAAAAACCGGTTGGAGGTTGAGGCGGCGGGGGCGGCGTGGGGTCGGGGGGGTGGTTGCCACCTCCGCCCCCTATCCATAGCCACCATTCCCAGGGTCCTAGCACTCTCGGTACCGGAGTTATGCTTGCTCCCACTTGCTTTTGAGAACACGGGTCGGGTCGGGTCGGCCTCCAACTTGCTTATAAAACTACGGGTCGGCGTCCCACTTGCCTTTCAAGAACACGGGTCGGCCTTCGGCCTCCCACTGGCATTTAAGAATACGGGCCGGCCTTCGGCCTCCAACGTGCTTATAAGAATACGGGTCGGCCTTCGGCCTCCCACTTGCTTTAGAGAACACGGGTCGGGTCGGCCTTCGGCCTCCCACTGGCATTTAAGAATACGGGTCGGCCCTCGGCCTCCAACTTGCTTATAAGAATTTCTTATAATTGTTTCGACGTTTTTTGCCGACCCACGAAAAGGGAGAATGGGGGGGCATTTTTAAATTTTGTTAGTTTTATCAAAAAACTAAAACTAGCTTCAAAATTTTTGAAAAATAAAAATTTTGAAAATTTTTTTGACGTTTTTTGCCGACCCACGAAAAGGGGAGGGGGGTTTTAATTTAAAAAAAAATGTTTTAATTTTTTTAGTTTGGTCAAAAACTATTTTCCCTTAAAACCGGTTGGAGGCGGCGGGGGCGGCGTGGGGTCGGGGGCGGTTGCCTCCCACTGGCTTTAGAGAACACGGGTCGGGTCGGCCTCCCACTGGCATTTATGAATATGGGTCGGCCTTCGGCCTCCAACGTGCTTATAAGAATACTGCTCGGCGTTCGGCCTCCCACTTGATTTAGAGACCACGGGTCGGGTCGGCCTTCGGCCTCCCACTGGCATTTAAGAATACGGGTCGGCCTTCGGCCTCCAATTTGCTTATAAGAATACGGGAAAATTTTTTCGACGTTTTTTTCCGACCCACGGAAAGGGAGAAAGGGGGGGGGCGGGAATTTTTTAATTTTGTGAAAAAACTAAAACTAGCTCCCAATTTTTGAAAAATAAAAATTTTGAAAATTTTTTTGACGTTTTTTGCCGACCCACGAAAAGGGGAGGGGGGGGTTTAATTTAAAAAAAAAATGTTTTAATTTTTTTAGTTTTGTCAAAAAACTATTTCCCCTAAAAACCGGTTGGAGGCGGCGGGGGCGGCGTGGGGTCGGGGGCGGTTGCCACTTCCGCCCCCTATCCATAGCCACCATTCCCAGGGTCCTAGCCCTCTCGGTTCCGGAGTTATGGTGTTTGAAGGGAAGTTTGAAATTTGAAAGTCGCGGTCGAAATTTGTGTGACGAATTTGCGTTACATATTTCCGTGACGATTTTGTGTGACGATTTTGTGTGACGAACGATTTTTTTCAGTTAACTGCCCGTGCGATACCCGTGCAAAATACACGTGCAATACCCGTGCGATAAGAAGCATAGCTTCAAAAAAACTTTTTACCGGACAGTGAAACAGAGTTAGTTAAAAAGAGAGGTATTAAAACTTTTATCAGTGCGAGTGAGAAGAGAGATGATGGACAAGTGAACTTATTACGGGAATTAAACGAACTCAAAGTTCACCAAAAGTGTCGCAAACTCTACATAAATGAAAAAGCCATTAAGGCAGCTATTAAGAAACAAAAAACAGTTGTTGCTGACGCTGATTTATCTGTCTCTCAAAGTGTTTTTGATTTTCAAAGCAAGTGTTTCTTTTGCGGCGAAAACATAACTGGCGAATTTTTGGAAAGAGAAGCAAAAAAGCCTCGTAGGAAACGCAATATCGTTTACAAAATCCGAAGTGCAAATAGGACGAAGGGAATCATCGAAGCTTCTAAAAATCATCGAGATGATAATTGGACTCAAACGGTAAGTTAGACAAACATAATATATTACGATAGTTGTTATTTCAATAATCCAGAATAGTAAAGAAAAGTTATGAAATTTGTTGTGTCTTACAGGTTCTATCCAGGATTGAAGGTATCCATTTGCATGACAATGGAGCGCAATATCATCAAAAATGCTATGCTGCATTTTGTCGACCTGTGCGGTGCACTGGAGCTCCATCGGGTCGTCCTAATGATCCAAATATAATGAACAAAATGGAAATGATCTTCACATATTTGGAAAATAATCGCGAAGAGTGTCAATTTTCTCTTGGAGAATTAAGAAATGTGATCGAAGACCCACCGTCTGACGCTACTATAAAAGCAAAGTTGGAGGGAAAATACGGCGACGATATTGTCATTACAAATTTGAGGGGCCTTCCTACTACTATTTGTTTTCGCGACACAGGCCATCGTTTACTTGTTGATTCGTGGTATAATAAAGATAAGAAGGATGATTTTCTAGAAGAACGTTTGAGAATTGTACGTGCTGCAGCAACAATTATTCGCGAGGATATTAGGTCTCAAGTATATGATAATGACTATTATCCAAAACCAGAAAATTATTTGGAGTCAGCTGAATCTGATATCCCTGAAACATTGAATGAGCTTCTGAACGGAATTGTTATGAAAGGTAAAAAGAATTCACGGGAGAAGTACAAGACGCATTGCACATCGATTGCGCATTCAATTATTTCGTCAACAAGACCAAAATCATTTCTATCGTGTATTCACATATCTCTTGGTAGTCACTTGCACGAACGATATGGTTCGAAGCATCTCATTGAACTATTGTCGGCATTAGGATACTGTGCTTCATATAGTGAAGCTTCAAAATTTCAAATATCAGCAGTGTTACACCCACAAACAGAAACTACGACGAATTTTACGCAATGGGTAGCTGATAATGCCGATGTGAATGTTAACACACTCGATGGATTGAATACATTCCACTCGATGGGAGTTATTGAATGCCAAACACCTGCACCTAGCCATCAAACAAACGCACACGGAATTTTTCGAATAACTGATATCCCATGTACAACTGTTATTGGAAATTATGGCAACGTACCAATCCAAACCTTACAGAAACATGAAGAGTCAGGTCATAAAAAAATTATAATTGAGGAAATACAAAATAAAGAGCCGATATTGTCAACAGTTGCTGACATTTTATGGATGTATGGGAAATCTATTGGAATTCCAAATCTTGTTGGGTGGAATGGTTTTATGGAAAAATTATATAAAAGTAATGTAGCTCCGATGTCATCAATAGTTCCGCAACCATTTATAAATGCGCCCCCCTGTGATTACAATACTATATATACTACATTACTAAGCGTGGCTGAGAAATGCATGAAAAAAAAACAACAAACGTGCTTCATCACATTTGATCAACCCTTATTCTTAAAAGTTCATGACATTGTATCGTCGAAAATTAATCCAGTTCTTGATAACGTGGTTGTGAGACTGGGGGGATTTCATCTCCTCATGTCTTTTCTAGGGTCAATAGGCTTCTTCATGTCCGGTAGTGGCCTGAAAGAGTTGCTCATCTTGATTTATTCACCTGGAAGTGTTGACAAAATGATGGATGGCCATGCGTATTCGAGAGCCATCAGAGGACACTTTTTGGTACAGTTAGCTTTAGGCCAAACTATCATAGAATCTGTGGAATTTTCTGAAGAAGAGAAAGATGAAATGGAGTTGCTCATACCAGATCTTTTGGACGATGAGAAGCCACCAATGTTTGACGTAGAGCCTTTCAATAGTATCAAGAAGCGATTCCACAATAAAATAGAGGAAATTCGAGAAAGGGGCCCGACCGCTCAGTTGTGGATACAGTATTTTGAAATGGTGACTTTAGTTAAATTATTTATTAAAGCTGAAAGGATAGGAGATTGGAATTTGCACTTGAATACAATAGAAAAAATGCTACCATTTTTTCATGCGAGTGGACATTTTAATTATGCATTATCAGCGCAACTATATTTGCAGGAAATGAAAGACCTTCAAGTGAAAATGAATCCTCGTGAGTATCGTCAGTTTGTCACTAATGGTTATTTTACCATAAGACGTTCAGACAAATTTTGGTCCGGTATTTGGAGCGATATGACAATCGAACAAACGTTGATGAGGTTAATGAAGTCTACAGGCGGATTGACACGAGGTCGAGGGATAACTGACAGCGTTTTGTCAAAGTGGGTTTTAGGTATGCCTATTATGCATCGAGTCTCCGAAGCTTTACAGATTTTTGCTGACGTCTCATCAGCCAGTACGGAGCAACATGTGGATATTAGGCCAGCTCGCATTGCCCGCGACAATGTTGACGTTGATAAGCTCTGTAAGTGGATTTCAACATATAAACCATTAGCAGCACGTACAGAACTTGTGTCGCTTGGTGATGGAACAATCGGACGTTCTGAGACTACATGTTATAAAGCTCGAAAAATTGGTTTTAATGGTATGCGACTGATGGTCGGCAACAATTATTCAGATATCTCTTTCTCGCGTAAAAATAGAGCTCTGCCATTGTCGGCAATAAAGTGCTCAGTAAAAATTCAAAACGATAAAGTTCCAATCAACGTCAATACCATATATCGAAGAATTTCATTTGCAAAAACATCTCAAGAACAACTAAAAAGTTTTTTTGAACATGAGTTAGCACCGTTCCCCCTAGCATTATTTGATGAAAATGGCTTCCGTAAATCACCTAAAGCACAACTATATCAAACATTTACTGCACTGAAAGACAACGAAAAAGGGACAATAATGAAAGGCGACGTGAGTTACGTGATCGATGGTGGTTTTCTGCTGCACAAGGTTATGTGGCATAAAGGTAACACTTTTTCTGCCATTGCTGACCAATATGCATCATATCTTGTGAAACATTACGGTCAGAAAACAGTCGTAGTGTTCGATGGATATCCTGAGGACATAACAAAAAGGAGTACAAAATCAGCTGAACGACAGCGACGTGGCAATAAAGTAATAGCAAGTGAAATTTTATTCGAAGAGTCAATGACTTGCGTAGTCAAAAAAGAAGACTTTTTATTAAACGAGCGCAACAAATCGCGTTTAATTTCGCTATTACTAAAGCGTTTTCCCACTAAAGGCATCGCAATTCAACAAGCTGAGGAAGATGCAGATATCCTCATCGTTCAAACTGCTTTACAAAGAGCCCAGGATTTCCAAGCAGTTGTAATCGTAGGAAATGATATTGATTTGCTAGTAATTTTAACCGGAGTTGCAACGCCGGCACAACAGAATGTGTACTTCCTGAAGCCCGGTGTAAATAAAGTACCAAGTGCTTTATATTCGCCTTCAAGTTTCAAATACGCATCTTTAACTCGATACATTTTATTATTTCACGCTTTTTCCGGTTGTGACACTACATCGTCAATTTTCCACCTCGGAAAAATAAAATTAATTGACATGTTTAAAACAGATGACCACTTGAAGCAATTGGCAGAAATTTTTTTGATGAGCATGCCGATCCGGACATGGTTGACGAAGCTGGAAGAGAAATCTTTAAAGCTATCTATGGAGGTAAACGGGAAGATAGCTTAAATACGTTGCGTTATAATATTTTCGCAAGATCAATGACCAAAAGTGAATTTAATCTTGCAAACATACCTCCTTGTGAAGCTGCCGCACGACAGCATTCGTTGCGGAGCTACCATCAAATTCAAAAGTGGTTAGGAAGCAATAAGTCCTGTGAAGAGTGGGGTTGGAAGAAGTCTCGTCACGGTTTAATTCCAATTTACATGATGAAGGAAGCAGCTCCTCCAGAATTGTTAAAATTTATTTCGTGCAAATGCAAGAAAGGATGTCATAAACAGTGTGGTTGTAGAAAAGCTGGATTGAAGTGCTCATCAATTTGTTATTCATGTCAAGGACAATCTTGTTATAATGTTCCGGAGATGGAGGAAGTAGATGATGAAGATAATGTTGAAGAGGAAGACAGTGAAGTAGTAAAATTTCTAACACAATCTGATATTTTTGGCAATCCCTGCGATCCAAATCTGATTTCCGATATCAATGTCAATGTAGTGGAGGAATCCAAAGAAGAAAAACTTCTCGAAATGGAGATCGTCGGAGTGACAAAGGAGATAAATCAGCAGGATTCCACTATGCAAGTTGATCAAGAAATCAGCATTCCGGGTCCTTCTTATGCAGTTGACAATTCCGAATCTGATGACTCCTCGAAATATGAAACTCAAAAGAGTAAAATTGTCATAACATAATATTATATGTAAATAATAAATTATTTTTTTTAATATGATTAAAAGTACTTATTAAAATTTGCAATTCTAAGCTAAGCTTTATTTTTTACATGTATACCTATTATTATTTGTTTTGCTTTAACTTTTGTTATTAACTTAACCAATTCTTATTGTAAATTGATTAGTTTTGATTACATCAATATGTAAATTGATTATATTTTTCAGTTGTTCAACTTTTTATATCATAATTTTGCATATTATTATCCAATAATATTTTGTCTTAATAAAAGTTTTGAATTTCTGTTTCGTATCGTATTTTATTACTTCCTTTTTTAATCTGTCATCAAGAGTACCAAAAAAATTTGATGCTTCGCCTAAAAAATTAATAAAAATAATAATTTTTTTGTTATAATTGTTCAAATAAATGCTAAATTTTAAATTTTTAGAGGTGATTTAAATTTATATGTTCCATAACGGCTCAAATTAGATTGTACTTAAAAGAATGCATCTTGCACCCGCACCGGTTGATAAGAATATTTTGCAGCAAAGCATTTCCGCTAACCTTGATTCATTCAAATCGCTCTTTGCAGTTGTATGTAATGATAATACAACAAACGTCTTATCAATTTAGCAGCGACAATAAACGTCGATGCTACACACTACGTCGAGCATAACTTCATTATTTAAAAATTTAAATAATAGGTAATTTAATTATGTTCCGGGACATTTACGAGGTTGCAAATTAAGATTATGACAACTGTTTGTGTCGCAATCATTTGCAACCAGATTTTAAGGATATCGCAATTATTTAAACCCCCAGTTATTGCTTAAAACGTCAAAATAACCGCCGTGTCAGATAAAAAAATTATTAAGAAAATGTTCCTGGTTAAAAAAAGTTGTGCAAAATTACAAGCGGATTTGTGACCCTTCTCTGTTGCCTAAGCAATTTTTTGCATAAATTTCGCAATTTTATTCTGTAAGATATATCAAAATATAGTTAATTAACAATTATTTGCAGTGTTTCAATAATCGTAGCAGGGTGCAAACTTAATAAAAGATGTATAATAATCATTAAAATGTTCTCCAAGGTTTGCATAAATTTCGGAATTTTTCTCAAAAAGTTAATAAAAATAAACATTTTTTGTTAATTTAACAATGTTCCGAGGGGTGGAAAAGGGTGCAAAATCGGATTTATTATTTTTTTACCTCCTACATTGTTGTATCAAAATTTAAAAGCCTTCCCGGTTTTTCATACCATTTTTACTACAATGACTGGCCTACATATGGTATCCCATCTCTTATGACTCTTGGTAATCTGTGATATGCTCATTCCAGGCTCTTTGCCATTGTCATTGTCATCATCCTTATTCTGATATCATCACTTCTAATCCAGTCATGCAAGGTCCTGCCTGTGATTGTTCTTAATATTTTCATTTCTGATGATCTGAGAGTTCTTTTTGTTGTCATTGGTTTTCAAGGTGTGGTATCCCTTTCTTGGGGTAGTTTTACCATGGGCATTAATTGTCAGCCTGTCTGCTGCTAGTAGGGCCTCTGGCTCCACCACTAAATGTAGTAGATGCAGCCCTGGAAGAGCCTCTATTAATGCAGTGTGCGCGTTGACCGTATTTCCCACGCAATACCCAGGCAAGCAAGTCTTTGCAGCTTGTTAAACCTGTTCATGCTTTCCCTTTTCTTCAAATCAGGGCCAAGTAGGGTATCACTATTTTGGTGTACAACCAAAGTACCATATTTGGTCTTAGTCCCTATGTTTTACCAGTCATGCTTCTACAAGCCCATAGCTTTCATATTTTCCCACCCATAGTTTCCCCTTACAAGAATCGTGATGTCTAGCAAATCCTAGTGAGTGTACACCAGTTTGTTCCAGCTCCTGCAGAAGGTCATCCACCACCAGGGACCACAGTAGAGGTGTTTTAAGCTGGGTCTAATTGTGGTATTATGATTTCTTTTATTTTTTTGTATATTTTTTTACGAAATACGAAATTTTAAAAATTTGTTTTTATCCTTTTTTTTAAATTCCTAGCTCATAAACGGTGTGGGATAATACGATAAGACTGATCGAAAAAAAATTAAATAAGTTGCTTTCGATAGATACAAGTTAAAACATATAAAAATCAAAAAATGTAAGGTAGAATAATCCCGACTCTTTACAACCCTTTGTTTTTATAGAACTCTAAATTTTAACTCTCAATAAAAACAAAACTGTTAAATAAATAATTATAAGAAAATTTAAATTTTAGGCGCTTTGGCAACAGGAGCAGATTTTGTGAAACCGATCAAGTCGCCTACAATGGCAGGCGGTCTCTTTGCAATAAATAGAGATTATTTTATGAAGATGGGCGAATATGACGCTGGAATGGAAATATGGGGTGGCGAAAATTTGGAAATTTCGTTTAGGATTTGGATGTGTGGTGGAAGAATTGAAATTATACCTTGCAGTAGGGTTGGGCATGTGTTTAGGCAGAGGAGACCATATGGGGACCCTAATGGAAAGGATACAATGTTGCGCAACTCGTTGAGGGTTGCTCAGGTTTGGTTGGACGATTATAAGGATTATTTCTTTATGAAACAACCTGCTGCAAGAAATATTAATTACGGGGATGTGTCGTCTAGAATTCAATTACGCAAAGAGTTGAAGTGCTACGATTTTGATTGGTATGTAAAAAATGTGTATCCTGAATTAACTTTGCCGACGGATGACGACGCTAAATTGAAGAATAAATGGTCTGCTCTTGTGCAAGATAAGTATCAGCCTTGGCAGAGTAGGAAGAGGAATTATGTGGATCAATATCAGATAAAATTGAGTAATACCAGTTTGTGTATTCAAAGCAAGAAGGATATTAAAACCAAGGGAAGCAGTTTGGTGCTAAAAAATTGCTTACGAGCAAAAGGACAGGTTAGTTGTTGTTTAAAAGAGAAAATCAGCTAAATAATAAATATTGCTGTAGATTTGGTATGAAACTGATAAAAGTGAATTGGTGCTGTCCCAATTGCTTTGCTTACAATCTGGTCAAGCTTCTCCATATTTGTACAAGTGTCACGAAATGGGTGGAAATCAAGAGTGGAAACATAAGGGAGAGGTAAATTTACAATAGTGTGAAGTTCTTCAATAATTATTTCTTTACTGTTCAAAATAATTATTATCAAACATCACCTCTGTTTTTGAGGAGCATAATGCAATTTAAATTTTTTTGAATGAAACGCTCAGTATTATTTTATTTTTATTAAGAAAAAGATTTATTTTAATTTATTAAGAAGTACTAAATGGCTTTTAATTCAGATTATTTTGAATTATGGTAAAAATTTTGCAAATTAATTTGTAATTTTTTTTTAGAATAATTCTCCAATGTACAATATTGCTCGTGGAACATGCCTAGGAGTTGATTTTGCATCACCCAACGCTCAAATAAAAATGAAATTATGCACTGATGACTCTTTAAACAAGTGGGATTTAATGAGATCATAAAGAAATTAGATGACCGTTAGATTTTCACATTCCCAAAAGACTTTTTTATTTAAAAGACTGTTTACATGGCATTCCTGAAATGTTTTTTAAATTGACACAAATTAATATCATCCCTGGAGAATACTCAAATCTCAACTTTTAATTAATTGATTTTAAAAGTAATCAGAAGTTGGTAGTTGACTCTAAACCTTAAGAAGCACAACTTTACTCATCCAATTAGAAAAAGAATTTGTGCTTTCTGTAGAGAGTACTGCATTCTAGAAAAGAAAGTTACTAAAGCACTCGTTAATGTTAGAACAAAGAAGCGAACACATTTATATCTTAGCACCATTAAATTATCTACATTGTAAATGCGTTTATTTGCACAATTGGATTGTGCTCTTGAAAAGTCCAGTCCTTAGTTGAATATTACACTATTAGAACGGAACTACAATTTTTATTGTTTGTTGGTTCTTGTTTTCGTATTTTAAAAATTGTTTTTGTATTAAATGTTTTGTAAAACATTGGATTTTTGAGATGTTTATTAGTGGAATGAGAAATTGTCTTTAGAGTTAAGAAATAATTAAAAGTGAAATAAAGAAATACATAATAATTGATTGTGTTTTTAATTAGCATTAATTGGAGTGTCTTTACTTTATGGACTACCATAAGATTTTTTCAGAAGAGGGTAAACTCGGAATAAAAGAATTTTCTAAAAATATATTTTTAAAAAATATTAAAATTTTTATTTTTCTTCACAGGGACAAAGCGAAAATGTACAAGGTGTTTTGTGAGTAATGACTTTTCAACTGTCTCATTTACATCAAAGTTTTCAATTTGTCATTAGGTACTTTTTTGTGGTAATAACTCGGAAATACGATTATTTTTATAAATAAAAAAAATTTACATCAAAATCTGAAAACTTTATTATGAGCAAAAATTGGAAAAATGCCGATGTTCTTTGTAAGGTTGAATCTCGGAAACTATAGGACTTGGAATAATTTTTTTAAACATTTGTTCATAATTTTATTTAGTTTACTAGCTGGCACGGGCGGCATCCGCTGGCACGGGCGGCATCCGCCGCCCTTAGCCATCTAGACCCAGAATAGATCCGAGAAGGCCATAGTTGTTCGGCCTCACAGGGGGAGGACCATAATAGATCCGCGAAGGCCATAGGTGTTCGGCCTCACAGGGCGGTCCACCTCGCCTCCAATTTAAAAAGTGTCGCAGGTCCCCCGTTACAAATATTACAAATTTTTGCACTTTTCCAAAAAGTTATTCACAATTTTGCCAATGTTTTAGACAACCGAAGAAGAAGTTTCGAGTACGTTTTTGTGTTATAATTCCCAAAAACGGTTTGCCCGTCCATTTCCGGCGTTAATATATAATTATCGGAGCGTAATTTTTTTTCGAGAAATTTGCAAGGCTATCCCATTGAAAAAATAATTTTGAAATTTAAATTCGGTTTAACACCTTCGGCGTTGAAAATACGAAGGAATGTTATGGACGAACTATTATAGAGCGTCGCGATACGCTTCCGTTGCGTCTTAAAAATTAAAGATCGGCCGGTAAATAAGAGCGCTACATACGTCCAAAGTTTTTACACAATTTTCACTTAAATGGGTCTCTCACAAAGAAACGACGGATAATTTAGAAAAAGTAATCGGAGCTTCGGATACGGTTATTAACGGTCTTTATTTTAGCACATCATGACGACGATTGACGAAAAACGACAAATAACGGCAGCATTTGCAAATTAGTGTCGACGTCAAAATTGAAAATCAAAATCAGAGGCGATTTCGGGCAAAATTTAAAATATGCAAAATGTGTATTTTCGGGGGTTAATCCACAAGAGGTTCACTTTTTATCGGATAAAATTGTTTTTGGACGAAAATATGGATAGCCATGGAAATAACTCGAGAATTAAGGGGATTTTAAAAATTGCGAAAGCGTAGCTTGAGCAATTTTTGTAGATCCCTTAATTCGAGAGTTATTACCTTATGGCTATCCATATTTGAGTCAATCAAAAACAATTTTATCCAAATAAGAAGTGAACCTCGCGTAGATTATAGGGAGATAATTTCATTCCTTATAAAAAAAACAAACACTGTTCGAAATTTTACAATTTTTAATAAGTGGAAAATGCTATTAGAATTTAATTATTACAATCTTTACCATAAATCATATTTTGCACGTGAAATGTGCAATTGTTATAGTTAATAGTATTACTAGTTGACTCTTCAGCATGATTGACCAATTTTAAATTTTGATTAGAATTTTCAGAATTACGAGATGTACTTTCATGGCATCTTAAATTAGAAACTAAATCTGTATGGTGACTTTCGTCCAGCTGCAGGTAGGGATCAATTGATTTTGTATTGGCATGGCCGGTAATTTTGATCAATTCTTCACTAGAAATTCCTGCTTTTGCTAAATTTGACACTGCACTAGACCTGTTTGAATGATTAGTTATTTTATTGTTTTTAACATCTAATCCAATTTTTGTTGCTGAATGTTGCATCCACTTCGAAATTTGATTTTCTCCTAGAGGCATATTTTTAAACCATCCACTAGAATACTCGTTATTCCATGAGGGATTAGGTGTTAAAAAGAATCGATCAGTTTTAATTTTTTCTGTACGCTTACTAATTAATTTTTTAAATAACCGAATCGGGCAAATTGTAGGGTAATCTAAATTTCGAGTAAGCCACTTACTGTCACTTAATTTCTTCTCACCTCCTTGGCATGTTTTTGAGAATATAGTATTATATTCCAAACGATCTGTTAAAGTCCCGTCGGATTTTTTTTCAAACTTGAAATAAAAAGTCTTACATTTTGATGCCTCTCCACCTCTCCAAGCTAGTTCGTATGCTGCTATATGATAGAATCGTTTTTGAAGCCCATCGGGAGTGTCCTCATTCCATAGGTACATAATTTTTTTTATATCTGTGTTTGTAAGGGCAACTGAGCTTTGTCTTCGTTTTTCTGGAATGGCTTGCAAACGTTTTCGATTAGCGTTTTTAGCATCTCTTGCCTTTTTAAACTCCAGATCTTTAAATGGGTCGAAATTTTTGCCAAACTCCGAGAAATATTTTTCTTGTATCATTTTTGCCGTTATATTCCATATAGTTTTAACAACTCCTTCTTTGTAGTCTTCTCCATTGATTTTTTTCATGTTGTATGCCCAGTCCGTTAATATATTGCCAATCTCAGTCAAAGTTGTAAACTGCTGAAGGGTATACTTTCTTTCGGCACAGAAAATTTCAAATTGTTTCCAAATGGAAGCTTTCGTTTTCCTTGTGTTTTTTGGAACACATTCTTCAATAGCATCGTTAATTTCGATATCGGAATAATTATTAAAACGCAGAACATTGTTATAAGTCATTGCCACGAAAGTTGACATCTCGTCATAAAAGCATAATCGTCTGAACTAAGCCAATACTCCCTGGTCAAATGAAGTGTATTTTAAAATAAGAATATATTGGTTATCTTTTTTTTTTAATTTTCTTTCTCACTTTCCTTTTAGTTTAACAAATTTGAACTTGTCACCTGTCAAACCAAATATAGGTTATGCTGAAAGGAAACTTTTATGTTTTTATTGTCGCTTACCAAATTTATTTATTTATTAAGCAATAGTTATGAACAAATTCAAAATAAGACACAGCATAAGTATAGGTATACAGCACCTGTGCAATGCAAAAGCAAAACAATGAATGGCAAAAATTGCGATTTTGAGATTTTTGTACCGTTGCGTTGATAATTTCTTTGTCAATCTGTTCAGAGCTTTACTCAAAACTAACTTTTGGCAATTACATTGTTTTGCCTTTTCACACAGACCTGAAGAAAAACAAAATTGTGTAACACCCCACGGCGTTAAAGAGTTGAATTAATTGAAATTTTTCGGATTAACTGCCACCACATCGAAAATTTTTGGTTACTTTACCTGAAACCTGAGCTTTACGATGAACACTCAATTTGGGAATACGTAGCGCTGACCATGATCGAATTTCGGAAGTCGTAGGATGATTAAGATTAAACAACGTCTTAATTATTTCAACAATAAAAAAAAAGAATCGCTCTAATTTAATTATTTATTAATTATCAAACAAAAATAATTAATGTTTTGGACATAAAAATTGTACATATTAATTAGCAATAAATAATAATTTTACAACAAAATTTCTCGTATAAAAAAGGTGGAGAATTTAATTCTCTACAAATTTGGTTCTCACCATTTTTAGCGAGAAATGCAAAATACTCCTGCAAATTACAAAACAAAAATAAAAACAAAAATCCAAAATTCCGGAAACAATCAGTCGTAATCACTTTCTTCAGAATCACTGGAGCCATTAGCATGGATGATAAGTTCATCGACCGTTATATCTAAAGCCTTTTCTCGCTCATACCAATCTTGTATTACCTTTTCGGTGTGACAAACACAGTTTTTCCATACTTCAGGAGAACAATTTTCTAATGCTTCATTCCACATATCAATTACGTTTTCATTACCATAACCATCTCTTCCAATGTTCTTGTTGTAGTAAGTTTTACAATGAGCCCATACTAATTCAATTGCATTGAATTCACAATGGTATGGTGGTAACCGTAAAACTTCATGTCCGTGGCTTCTTAATAATTCGTCCACTTCGTAGCGTTTTTCTTTTTTATGTAGTTTAGCTAGAGCTAGCAATTCTGGTTTAAAGCAGGACGGTTCAAATTCAATATTGTTTGCAGTTAACCATGCTGCAATATTTGGTTTTGTCCATGCCGAAATAGGCATTTTTTCTACTACAGTAGAATGATACGATGCGTTGTCCATAATTATGAGAGATGGTTCTTCTAAATTGCATATTAATTTTTCAGCAACCCATTTTTTAAACAGTTCACCATTCATGTCACCGTGGTAATCCTCTTTTTGCGATTTTGAAGCAAACACTAATGAGGTATTATTAATAAATCCAGATTTTGACCCAGCGTGAAGTACAATGAAACGTTTTCCATCATAACCTTCTGGTTTCCTAACGCTTTTTGTAGAGCCATCTTGCCACGACATTCCAGGATTACCTTTAGAAAAAATCCATGTTTCATCTAAAAACACGACATCACGTTGAAACTGAGAATTTAAATTATTTCTATAATTCTGAAAAAAATGAATTCGATCTATTGCAATACTGCTTTTTTCGACCAATGCTCTTCGATTATTTTCTTTAGCAAATTTAAAACCAATTTCGTGCAAAACACGATTTAAGCTCCTGTTGCTTAGTAAAATATGCAGCTGTTCAATCTCCTTGTTTAACAAAGCAACGGTTAAATGTCTTTCTGCAAAAAATACACAAATTACATTTTGTGTTAATTATAAATGACAACGAAACTTACTTTGACTGTACATGTTATAAATTGTGTTTCTAATGTTCATTTTCGATGATTCTGGTAAATCGCTAGTTTTAACTTTCCTACGTTTTCGGTTTTTACCGGGACTTGATAATTCTGGATTTAGTGAACTACGGTTTCTAATCCGGGCAACAGAAGATACACTGATTCCTAAAGCATTGGCAACACGCTGCAATTTATAAAATATTTTATAAATATAAAATTAATGTAAAGTAATCTTTTTGTATTCACCTCTTGAACACACTGTAATGGAATTAAACTGCCCCCGTGCTGTTTTTCAAGTTCAAAATAATTTAATAAATTTAAAATCAACTGTTGCGATTGAGATTTTAATGTTCTTCCACGTACAGAACTAGACATTTCGAGAGTTCTGAAAAGAACTAATTTTGTATTTTGACTAATTTTGACAAGCTTAAATCCACAAACCGAAAACTTAAACCACGAAAACTCCAAACTTCAAAAATACTAAAAGTGACAGAAATTTTATATAAATTACTACGCGAATCAAATTCTTTTTCCGGTACTAGTTACGACATGCTATGAGTATATCTGTCTTTTACTATCGTCTAACAAACGCAACAGCGTATGTCGTTACTGGAAACACGTGCAATATATTTTCGTGCTTTGTCATATCAATACAAAATGACTGGTAATGCTCATAAGCAATACGTCGTTGCTATATTCAGTCAATCTATGACGAGACGTCTTCTTTCATGGCAATGACACAATATTGTTTAAATAAATAATTACCATGGTAATATTTGCAATTATGACTTATGACAGTTGTTACCAAAGGCTACTACACACAAAAAGCTACATCGAGTTTAATCGAATTTAATCGCATGTTGAGAGAGAGTTTAATCACTTGCAAAACTTCAAAATGACATGTGATTGGTCGAAACAAAACACATTTGTGAATTCGATTGGTTGTTGAAATAGGAATGGAATAATCGTTGCAAAGCAAATTTTTTTCGAGAAAATTTCATTCGACATTTTCGATTTATATTTGTCCCCAATTGAAATATTTTTTATTTAAAAGTATAATAATTCAAAAATGAACAATTTTGGTAGTGGGGGTGCGCCGATGGTGCTGGTCGGTGGTTCTCGTTACCACGACCACTTCGCCTCCAATTCAAAAAGTGTCGCAGGTCCCCCAGTACAAATATTACAAATTTTTGCACTTTTCCAAAAAGTTATTCACAATTTTGCCAATGTTTTAGACAACCGAAGAAGAAGTTTAGAGTACGTTTTTGTGTTATAATTCCCAAAAACGGTTTGCCTGTCCATTTCCGGCGTTAATATATAATTATCGGAGCGTAATTTTTTTTCGAAAAATTTGCATAAAATAATTTTGAAATTTAAATTCGGTTTAACACCTTCGGCGTTGAAAATACGAAGGAATGTTATGGACGAACTATTATAGAGCGTCGCGATACGCTTCCGTTGCGTCTTAAAAATTAAAGATCGGCCGCTAAATAAGAGCGCTACATACGTCCAAAGTTTTTACACAATTTTCACTTAAATGGGTCTCTCACAAAGAAACGACGGATAATTTAGAAAAAGCAATCGGAGCTTCGGATACGGTTATTAACGGTTTTTAATTTAGCACATGACGACGGTTGACGAAAAACGACAAATAACGGCAGCATTTGCAAATTAGTGTCAACGTCAAAATTGAAAATCAAAATCGGAGGCGATTTCGGGCAAAATTTAAAATATCCAAAATGTGTATTTTCGTTGCAAAGCAAATTTTTTTCGAGAACATTTCATTCGACATTTTCGATTTATATTTGTCTCCTCGACGTATAGGTATTAAAGGCAAAATAGTTATTTATGTACCAAGGGCGATATAGGTATGTTTATGCCCGCGGATGCAAGTTTCAGCCGATGGCCCTCGGCCCGAGGTTGAAAGCAGTCAAGGGCATAACCTATATCGCCCGTGGTGCATATAACGTTTTATTTTTCACTTTGAATATTATATTATTTGTATATATCGAATATTTTCTATTGATATTTAGTAAATTGATAAGCTTAAATATCAATTTGTTTAAATAGACATGGGTAGCGTTGGTAATGTTTGTTTTGTTTCAATTTGTTTATGAACTATATTGACATTTTGTAAAACGCAATGTTACATTTATTTAAAATGGAAGAAATTCCACAGATAATAGCTGAGAGAGCAGATTAAATGTTCCACATAATATTCAACTTCTGAATAAATTATAATATAAAAATATGTTTTCATGTTTCGTATCCAAGGCAAAATCAACAAATATATTCAAAGTGAACAATAAATAAATTTTTATTTTCCAAATTGCAGAAATCATTTCGCCCTTTTACCACGTCAAATATTGAACCAATTACATCGTCGCGTTATGAATTAATTCTTACAATTTGATGCCTCGCGTATTGCGATGCTAAAATTTCCAAGTTTCGAAAGATTGCTGCAGATTTTCAAAAAAACGCAATTTTAAAATTCTTCGGTTTTGGGAAGTCGGAAGAGATGGTTTTTGCTCTCGCTCTCCGCATCGCCCCCGAACCCCCATCTCAAATATTTCGCCGTCAACGGATAGAATTCGTTGGAGCCGACAGTTTAAGATGTCACAACAATTTGATCGTTAAAAGTTCTTCATTTTTGAAAATTTACCGTGGAGTGCCGGTTCAATTTCAAGAAACTCAAATCAAACTTTGCACAATTTCGGACTTTCCGGGAAAGCAGTTCGATGAGTATTCAACGTAACATTTCTTAAGTAGTCTTCTTGCACAATTCCGGGGAGTTCCTGCGACCTAAAGTGCTCCGGTCTTATTCGCGGCATTCTGTTCTTTGTAATTATTTGTATTATATTTTGAGCGTTGAAATTACTAAATTCTAATATAATGATTTGTTAGTGGTTTTCAATTTTCAAATTAAAGCCGCCATCCCGCCATCTGTTGACAGTGTTTTGAATCACTGACAGTATGTCTGTTGACAGTGTTTTGAATCACTGACAGTATGTCAGATTATTTCAATTTTTGACAAATTAAATTTTTTGTTTGCAAGACTTGTGATTTGATTTATCGAAAAAAGCGAATAACTTTTTTCCCCGCGCGAATTTCTTCTCCATTTATGCACGAATAGTTGCGCCTGGACCTACAAAATAACTGCAAAATTTGGTTGAGATCGGTCCAAGGGTCTAGGAACGTATAGCGAACAAACAAACACGCACGCAAACAAACACGCAAATAGATCTTCTCTTTTATATATTTAGATACCTATTTTGGACATAAGTAGGAAGCGGCCAATTCATGACGTGATTTTTGGAATTAAAAGGTTTAAGAGAAAAAAATCTTATAACCGAGTTATTATCGGATAGACCCTTTCTTCGCGACGTAATGACTGGAAAATTTGACGATACGATGGTGTGCTTGTATTGGCTTGCACATTCAGTGTTGTTATCGCCAGTAAATATACATACAATAGATAAATAAAAGGTTAAAGTCGGTGAGAATTGTTGTTAAGATGAAGAGCGTAATTTTGTTAATAACTCTACAGATAGGGATTTTTGGAGTTACCTGTCAGGTATGTTATTGCATTTTAAATGGTTTCCTCTTCCTTTAATAACACTACAACAATAAAATGGAATTCCAAATTTTGGAGAGGGAATGTTTGAAAGTGATATCTACCTTTTTGATTAAGAATAATATTATAATTATTTATTTACAACCACATTGTAATCAAAAATCTAATGTGTTACTAACTGTTTGCGATGTTATAATTAACGAAGGTTACAGGGTTACAGTAATAACAATTTAAAACAGTAGCGGCGCACAGTGTGGTGGAGGTGGACAAATGGTGATTTTTAAAGTAATTCATTTGGCCTGTTTAATAATAGTTTCTTGCTAGGAACATCCCAGGGATTCAGGAACACAAAAAAAAATTATAAAAAATGCGCTTTGCTTTGCTGAAAACGGAAATACATTGATTTTTTTCAGTTTTCAAGTTGAAATATTGTTTCTGTATCTCTTTATTAGCACACAAGTGCCAAAACAAAGAATTAAATTTTTAATGGTTTGTAGACCTAATTTCGACCCAAAACTCGATTTTTTTTAAATGTCAACTTCTCTTAAACTTTTAATTGTGTGAGAACGCATAAGACACACCGAAAAAAAATTTTGTGATATCATTGGTATCTCTAGTACTTGCCCTCCAAATTTCAGCTGCTGTTACTTGCTGATGTGAACACAAGAGCGTGTTTACTGAGACTTGTCCAATTTTTACCGAAGGGATTATCGGATTAAGAAGTTAATAAATTTTTCCAAATGCCCATGTAAACATAAGCAGAACGGACGATACAGAAAGATATTAAAAACAATTTAAAACTATTTTAAAATGGCAAACGTTAGCATTTCGAATCGTGACTTATGTAATTTGATTCTGTTGGAAAACGCAAGTTCTTCTAAATCAAAGTTGTGGATAATTATTACGCAAATAGCAAAACGAAATCCTGCTTTTACTGAAGAGCAGCTAGATCGAATTAAACACGAAATTAGTCTTTAATTTATAACTCGGTACTCTAAACTGTGGAAAAAAGCTCACAGACTAAAGACTGCATTCAATAAGTATAATCCTGATTGGTTGACGCAGAACCTTAAAGTATTTCTATATGAAAATGCGATATCTACTGAATATCCAAAGAAAGAATTTGTAAATTGTTCTGAGAAGACGAAAATCAGAAGGAATGATGACATTTTAAAGATATATCACGCGGATTAAATTCAACATGCAGCAAGACGATCCATGAAGATATGCAAGAGCAGTAATACCTCACCTGAAATATCTCATGAAGTTAAAGAAGCTTTAGCTTTATTCGTAGACTTGAAGTTAACAATAGAAAAGTATGCAATGTTACGAAATTATGTACGGAAATTCGACGAAAAACTTGCTGACAAGATATTTCCACAATATAAGAAATTTCAAGAGGAAAAGAAAAGATGCTACTCTGAAAATATTACTGTCACAGAAAAAGGTGCATTAATAACAAAATTAAGAATATTGCGACCCAAAAAGGATTCGTTACTATCACCAGAGGCCGTAAAATTGTTGGAATACCAGAATTTGGTTCCAGAGGAAGAGGGATGATATTATTAGGGTACAATATTTTAAAGAATTTCGCGCCATCTGTTGACGGCATTTTAGTCTCTTAAAACAGGATCATTTAATAAAAATTATTTTTTTTTATTCCGGCTTTATTTTTTAATTAATATTTTCTTCTATTCTATTAAGGATATATTATAGTAAGACAACTTCCAGATTTTTTTTAGATTTTTTTCCCTAAAATTGAAGGCTCAGCAACCGTTTGTCCACAAAACCCCCATTTCACCACACTGTGCGGCGTGAACTATTATGGTCACGAGGCAACGATATAAAATAAATACTTTTAACTTTAAATTTTAGACCACTTACAAAGCAGCTGTAGTCGAATATGCCACAAAAGGAAGGGGAAGTACAGCTGCAAATAAACTTTTTGAAAATGTAGAAGAATATAAAAAGTATATAGAGCTCGCAGCCAACAAGGTCCTTACTGAAAATATATTTTTCCCAGTTTTCTGCTAACTAAATTGATTTTAGAACTGCTCAATAATTGTTTTTCCTGAAGATGGCTTGACTGGTTTTGTCGAAGGCATGGACGATTATAGTACCGAAATTCCGTACGCCAATCAATCCATATCACCGTGTTCTAACAGGAAATCAACGTATTCGAAAGTATAAAACTAAAAAAATTTATCGCAATATTATAATATAATCAAGTTAAAATTTTTAGACTCTTGTAGACCTCTCGTGTTCTGCTAGTACGCATAAAATTTATGTAGTGGTCAATTTAATAGAAAGAGAACACGTAAATAATACAAACACCACGAACTATTACAACGTTAACGTTGCTTTCGATCGGGAGGGAAGTGTTATCGCCAAGTATTCAATAATTTTTGTAACTTTTTGAATTTTTAAATGCAATTTTTTAGGTATCGCAAAATGCATTTGTATAATGAAGGCACGTTTAAACCAGGAACTTATCTATCAACTTTTACAACAGATTTTGGGGTAACTTTTGGTATGTTCATTTGCTTCGACATTATGTTCGAAAATCCCGCATTGGAAGTCCTGAAGGATAAATCGGTTACCGACGTTGTATACTCAGTGGCTTGGTTTTCGCAACTACCATTTTTAGAAGGTAAAAAATTGTTAACTTCGTTTATACGCAATTATTTTTACATTATTCCAGCATTAAGTGTTCAGCATGGATACGCGAAAGCCAACGGGGTTAATTTATTAGTTTCCGGTTTAAGTATTCCCGAATCGGGTACCGGTGGTACTGGAATATTTTTAGCCGATGGAAAAATTGTAGAAACGTACATAGCCGATTTTAGTATTTCCAAAATGATAATTGGGGATGTGCCAAAAATTGCGGAACGGAAACCAAGTTTGTGCCAAGTAATACTAAAGTAACGAATATTTGCGGACCGTTTTAATTAATTATTGATTCCAGGATTACAACGAAATGAATTCATCATCAGTAATCGGAGATCAGTTATCAAATTATATTACTTCCTTTAAAACGTTATCTGAAGATATGAAGAATTATACCTTCAAATCGTTAGATTTTAGTAAGAAAGTTATTACAGAAAGTGTTTGTAGTGGCAAGTTTTGTTGTTTATTTGAAATTGCGGTTAATAAGAATACTACCGCATATCACAATTATGTGTACAAGTAAGAAAATGTTTTGGATTTTTTTCAGGAAATCAGTTTTTCGTTTTTTAGGCTGGTAGCATTTCATGGTGCACGTGTAGTAACTAGAACTAAAACGATTGGTATACAAAATTGTGGTGTTGTTGCTTGCCTGAACAACACAAACGAATCGTGTGGTCATCGTGATGCATCAGCTTCTCAAGGTATAATTTTTGAGAGGATTTCAATCATGGGAAATTTTAGCGAAGTCAAATCATACAACCAACCGGCTACTTTGAGATTTGATTTGAAACCATTAACTGAGTACAAATACTGCAAAGAAGTCGAGAAAGGAAGACTGATTGTAAATATGACGACGTTGGGTAGCGTGGATTCGTTATTAACTTTTGGTATATATGGACGGGTGTACACTAATGATGATAAACCTGCAGGAGTAATCAATAGTGCCATTTTGGTTAACACTAATGTGTATCTGGTAGTGTTGATTAGCGTTGTAGTATTTTTGTTACAAGATTAAAAGAATGAGATTTGATTGTTCGGAATTTTTTGTTTCTACAAGTTTTTTTTTCAAACAGGAAATGGTGCATTTTGGTGTTTCTTCTGAAACTGAAAGAAGATAAGTTTAATGCGACAACTTTTTATTTTTGTTAGATTTATGATTCTTCTTCTTCGCATACCAAACACTATGTAGGAGAGAGGCTTAGTTTTATTTGTTTACTAAAAATTTTTTGTATTTATGTGCCGAACTTGACTTCAGTCTTAAATATTTCGCAACTAATAATGCATATTCTGAAAGCTGACCTCGGCGCTTAGTTTTTGGCTGTAATGAAGGGATTGAAGTAATTGCAAAACTAAGAATCCGGCCAAAGATGTATTGAATCCATTCAATAGAATAAGTTTATCAAGCTATATCAATCAATTCCATATGAAATCAAAACAAGTTTTTGCCATTATTTTCATGTCCCTCTTCGATTTTGTTCAGATTTGGTATACTTCTAAGTTATGCCAAATAAACGGACCCGTATATTTTTGTTTGGCCCTAAAATGGCCCGTTTACATTGTACAGCCCTCCAAAATAATTCAAATTTGGCTTGTAGATCTTTGATAAATTATTTCTACTGGTCGAACCGTACCACTTAGACACACAATTTTTTGTAAAATGAAGATATTGAATAGGCCTTTTTTTAAATTAATAATTAAGGACACACATTGCGGTCACTAATCAAATTTTGACTTTGAGTGTGCCCCTCCTCCAAAAAGGGGTAATTCAAGATTCTTAAAAAAATATACTATCTGTCTTATACTTTGGCTACTTGTATACCAAGTTTTAGATTGGGCACACTTTTGGTGAAGTGTTTCGATTTATGACCACGATCATTCATTTCGATGTCGCTCCTAAACCAAAAGCGTACCTACTCTAAAATTTGGTATCCAAGTAGCCAAAAGTATAATAAAGATAATATATTTTATTGAGAATTTTAAATTAATCCTTTTTTGGGGGAGGGGCACTAAAGTCAAAATTTGATCAGGCCCCCATTTTGCGACCTTAATTATTTACACACAAAAACTCACTGAAGAGGCCTATTCAATATCTTCATTTCCAAAAACAAATCGCGTCCCTAATGCATAATGGATTGAGCATAATGGATATACTAACCATAATATAAATAAAAAATACTCCTAATGCAAGGTAACTTAATTGTGCTAATATAGGCGCTGCCAATTTTGATTCCCAGATCGAGTCCATCTAGAGCCTTCTCAAAAATCCTATGGGCATATAAGTTAAATAGCAGTGGCTAGAAATAATTTATCGAAGCTCTACTAGCCAAATTTGAATTAGTTTACAATGTACTGTACAATGTAAACGAGCTACTTTAGGGCAAAACAAAAAAATACGGGTCCGTTTATTTGGCATAACTTAAAAGTAAATCAAATTTGAGCAGAATCGAAGAGGAACATGAAAATATGTTGGTTGATTTGATATGGAATGACCCATAATTATATTTCCATGATATTTTTGATTTTTTACGAGGGTAAACCATGCAGTTATTGGACAATTCGTTGTAAATAGAAAAAAAAAAGTTTTTATTTATATAACGCTTTATTATACATACATGTACCTTATACTTAATTAATTGAAGTTTTAATTATGTTCAGTAACTAAGCTTGACGTGTCCAATAACTGAATTTTTACGTAATTTATCCTTCTTTCACAAAATACTTAAAAACAGTGCAACAATGAGCAAATATTAAAATTGGTAGTATGATAAGCCAACATTTGTAAATTTCTATTAGTTCTACTTACGTATACATTTCTACGTCTAGAAATAAAGTTTTAATTAACTTTTGTATCGAAACTTTTTCATAAGTGTCCAGTAACTGCATTGTTTACCCTATTTCTTATATTTTAAATAAAAATTTAGAGTTACTGGAAATTGAGGAAAGACTGAAAAGCAAATAATATGTATAGCCAGTTGGTTTAGTGGTTATGTTAGAAATTTTATAAATCAACCAACTTGATTTCGAATGTTGTAAATATATGAAATGAAATATTAAAAATTTATAATTGAGATAGAGACGGTGATCAGCTTAAGCGGTTAAGTGTGTTGCTGCTAATGCTGAATGCCCGGTTCGACTCCGGGCTCAGTAAAAACTTTATTCTGACCGTCTCCCCTCGGAAGGCAATGGCAAACCACCGAGGTGTAATCTGCTTAGAACAGCCTCTCTGGAGATGAAGTGTATATGTCACCGATAATGTGGATTGTTAGGAAATATATACAATTTCTAGTGAAGGTATACTCTCACTAATATGGGCAGTGAAAGTTTACAATAACATAAAAAAACACTTTCACTAGCGAATGTATACAGTCACTGATACCGTTTAGGAAATGTGGAATAATATGTAAACCTAATCCCATAATGTGATATTTTTACTGCCCCATACCGCAACTATACTTTTTAATGCTATTTCGAGGGTCTCTCGCATTCCGGTTGCATAGATCCCGGTGTTCTTGATGGATGGCGCCTTCTCGTATGTTTAGCCTAGTAACCAGAGTCAAATCCGCTCCGTAGGGGTGCAGAGCGGAGCGGAGCGCAGCGGCGCCCCGTAGGAGTAGGATTTGACGATGGATTACCCTCCTTTTCGAATGCACACCCCTAAAATTCTACTAAAACCCCTAAAATCTACTATTCCTGACCTCTTGTAGGAATAGTATACATTCGCTAGGTGTTGTAGACTCTCACTAGTAAGAGTTGATCTTTTTTGTGAATGAAAAGTAAATTATCTACTTTTCCTAAGTAGTCCAGTAAATGTCTGCAGTCCCTAGTAATTATTTACTTTTACTGCATTATCCACATTATCGGTAACATATACACTTCCCGCGGTTCGGAGCCCGCGTTAAACAAGTAGGTCCCCTATGTGTGTGATAGTACTACAAACGCACAACACATACATAGGAGAGAGGTCGCCAACATCCGGTAACGGATAGGCACGTTAAGAAGTTAAGAAGAAGAGATGAGGAGGCAAGGGAGAACGAAAATAATGGACATGTAAACAATTTTGGATCAGGTAAAATTTGAAGTTGAAATGTGAAATTTTTGGATAGTTTTGGAAAATTATTATATTGGACAGTAAAAAATTGATTGGAACATAAAATGTCGAGTTTGGAGATTGAAGTTGTATAAACTGGGACAATAGAGGCCAATGCTGATAATTGTAATTGCGTTTGAATTACTTACAAAAACGATATGATAAAAAAAAGAAAAAAGAAACTTTTGAGTGTCGTCTATGCGCAGGGAGTGTAATGAACAGTAGCTGATCGGTACCAGCTTGGAAAAAATTGAACTCATCATCCAGTAAGGAACTGTTTTTTCAGAATTATTTTAAAGGATGTACTTTTACTCATTTTTAAGAAAAACTTGTTCTACATTTTTTTGTAATTGTAATTTTTGTTGAAGGTCAATAAGGAAAATAATTTGCTTTTGTCTGAAAGAATTGCCGAGATTTGCGTGTTATTTTGTGCATTTATTTTGCGTTTTTTTGCAAGTTATAAGTTAGTTTCAGTGCTCTTACCAGAAGCTAGACCGGAGCATATTTGCTGAAATTTTTTTTGACGTGAATACGTCTATAAAATCGGTAACGTGTTTAAAAATTTAATAAAAAAGTATATAACGAAAATTGTGTGTGTGTACGAAAGTGTAGAAATGATAAATTTCGAATTGTCATTTGTTGCGAACCCCTGACTTTAATTGGCAATCAGAGATTCTTATAATCTCGCATATGTGAATTATCCCTTGGCTAAAATACTCACCGGTTCTTACTTATCTTAGGCTCTTATGTTCATAAGTTTCACTAAATAATGAAAGCTTATATGAAGAATAAGAAGCATAACAACTACAAAAATTTAAATATAATAAACAAATAAAAATTAATTTGTACAAAAATAATTATAATTATGAAAGTATGCCTAAGTGGCGTTTATAATTTAACTAAAAGTTTAATATTACAAATTATAAAAAAGAATGTCCTATCATTACTATTTACCTTAAAATTAAATTAAAAATTTACCTTGGTAAGTTTTTGGAATGTGATAACTTAGAATAATCTTCATTAGTTGCCAGTTCTTATTGTTTGCACTATTCCAATACGTAAAAGTTTAAAATATTCTTTGTTCTCACAATTGGAAACATATTTTTAATTCAGATTGTTTATTTATTTATTTCGCACTTGTATCAACTAAATTATTGTATTAGCGTCACGCACATTTATTAACTATTAATTTATAATTTTCTCGCTCCACTTCAATTAGGAAAAATTCAAGTTATCTCCTTTTTTACCATTAGAAACGCGTTTTTAGCCAAGATAATTTATTATATTGGCGTTTCTCACATTTGTTGATTACTTATTATAGGTTTATCTCATTTGTTGATTAACTTATTATTGCTTTATTCTAGTCGTTGATTAACTTTGAAACAAATAGTTAGAACTGTATAAAATTGACTAAGTTGATTTTTACATAAGATGTACAAATTTTACATCTTACCTCTTCAGAGTTTGTCAAGTTAATCCTTGATTCTTTTCTTTTTAAAATTTAAGAAATCTTTTTTTTTAAATAGGGGAACCAATGATCTTAACATATTTCTTATAAAGCCAATCACAGAAATTGGTTCTATACGTAACTGACAATTGAATTGAACAAGATATAACGTGACGATAAACGGTTCAAACCTGCAATAAATAGACTAATTTATTGTTCTCCAAATGGTGCAATATGACGTTAACTGCCTTCAGGCAACTAAAAATTCTGTGAAAACTAATTGATTTCTTGTAATACTCCTATTCACTAAATTTATTTTGTATCTAGCATGTGTTCTCAGAACACTTTTTAATTTTAAAATTGTTTACTTCTTGTCAAAATCTGAACAAACTAAATTAGTACAATAGGGGTAGTTTCTGTGAATGTTGAAATAAAATAAAAATTATGACCGTGGGATATAATTGATAATTCCATTCAGGGTCAAATTTTGTCGTTTCGACCAATCAGCGTGCGTTATTTTACATTGTAGTTAAATGGGTACAACGCATGCACAGTCGAATAATATCCGAAAATAAAAAATATTCCAAATACCCTACCAGAATATCGAATATTTGTAGTGGAGCGTAAAAGAATTCATACTGCTGTGTCTCAAGCTACCAGGCCAGTGCAAATTATTGAATTTCTAACTCATATAAAAATTTCACACAAAATTTGACCTCATTAAAACTTTACAGATAAGAAAGATAAACCAATTTCGCAATTTCTCTATATTATGAGCATACAAAGAACTTTAAGCATTGATAAATGATAAATAAAGCTGTAAAATAGATTCATGAAGATTATTGCCACTTAAAAATTTGGTAAAAAAGATTATTTAAGTCAAAAATGGTAAATTTGCTGTGAAGTGTTATCACAGAGAACATAACCAAAAATTTTACGTTACAAAAATGGAATTTATTCCATGAATAACAAATACTGTGTCAAACCAATTATATAGAAATTTGTTAAATGATCTACTCTCTCTAATGGTCATAATTTGCTACTGAAAGTCTATAAAAAGGTAAATAGAGTTCATTTTCGCTTCAAAATTGATAACGAGCTTCATGATAAGAAAAAGGTCAAGAGTCTAACTAAATCTTGCCTACAAACTGCTTCTGTATTCACGAGACGTCTGGGAGCCACTCAATTAATCAAGTCATCAAATATGGAAACGATCCTGTAAATATAAAAACAATTGGTTATTATAAAATTTCAAAAAGAATAAAATTTGACTCACTGATAAGAAAATTAGACCGATTTTCATGAACGGCGCAGGCACAAAAGTCAGTCTTCCTCGAACTCTCAAAAACGTAAGATGTGTGTAGTTCCAGAGTGAACAGTTCAATTCAAAAACATCCAAGTATCCAAGACTCCAAATATTTGTTATAAAGTTTGATGTTAGATAATAAAAATGGCTACCGAGTCAATGAAGACGCCTACAAACAAAATGTGTTTAAATTCGACTCACAATAAATATCATGGAAGCAAATAATAACAAAACAGCTTACCAGCATTTCAATTAATCAATTCTAAATGATTAACAACTCCTTTTCGTGTATCAACACCGTGCGAATCACAATAAGGCAGCAACAACAGAACACCGCAATCAACAGTCATCAGCTGATCAGCATGGTTCGACAAGTGTGTGTTAGTGAGTTGGTGTTCTGCGCAACTTTTATATAAGTCGGATACACAAACAAATTTAAAGGTATTTGAAAGATTTTTATTAACTTTTTGTAAATTATTATTGTTTCTACGCCACAAGAAGATTTTTTTTTTAACTACATTTTTGATTTATTTGATATTAAACATTGTCATTTCCTCAGATAAAAAACTTATCTGAACTTTGTGTACGCAAGCGATTTAATTATTTTTGATAAATATAAAACCATTTTTGATTTAATACAATCTTTTATTCTTTCGATTCAATTCAACAACAGTAAGCATTTCAATTTTAAAAGATCATCACAACAAAAGCGAATTAGTTTATCTTCGAATATAATAACATCAACAAATTTTCAATCCACAAATATTTGTTCAACTTCAATAAGCATCTCAAAGTTTAACCTGAACCTACCACACCTTGAGTGAATCTCCACGATTGAGCTAGATAAAAGGGACAAGTGTAGTGGGTTTCTGAATAAATTTGCACCCTCTGAAAATTTCATTTTTATTTTATAAATTTGCTTTCACTCCGAAAGCTGGCGCCTAACACAAACCAGGGTGGTGCAATTTATGAAAGGAACTACACAGCAATACGTACTAAAAAATCTCTTCGAATATTATAATTTATGTAGTGTGTATGATGACTAACGCACTCAACAGATGCGATGTAGGAAACCGGTTCAACGCATTAGTTCCAACCCGAGTTCACTTAAAGCAATGTACTTCTAACGAATTTTATAGTAACGAATTTTATATTACAAATTTAGTGCGATTATGCTTCCATTTTTTTCGGTACTTACGAAAATTTTTGTTTGATTTTTTTTTGCAATGATTGTGATGCGATATGGTCAATTTGTTTCACAATTTTCGACATTAAAAATGGCGTTTGAAATGTCGATTTTCTTATGTGATATTGTGCTTTTAAGTTGTGGCGTTTCTTCACGGAATTATCACCGAAACAGCAACGCGGGTTTTCACAATTTTCGACATTAAAAATGGCGTTTGAAATGTCGATTTTCTTATGTGATGTTGTGCTTTTAAGTTGTGGCGTTTCTTCACGGAATTATCACCGAAACAGCAACGCGGGTTCGGACAATACTCAAAGATTCAGCGAGTACAGGTTTCAGCTGCGGAGATTGACACTCGCTCCGCTGCGCTTCGCTCGTGCAATCTCCTTGCTAAAACCTGTACTCGCTGAATCTTTGAGTATTGTCCTAGCCCTTGTGTTGTATCGTGCGAATATAACACCATTTGGAGACAGAAAATTGTCGTAGT
Source organism: Podabrus alpinus (assembly GCA_932274525.1). Taxonomy (NCBI): domain Eukaryota; kingdom Metazoa; phylum Arthropoda; class Insecta; order Coleoptera; family Cantharidae; genus Podabrus; species Podabrus alpinus. The sequence goes on from OW026451.1 coordinate 8,330,819, forward strand.
TCGAAAAAGAATATTAAAATTTAATAACATAACATTATTCAGCAAAAGCTTGGAACGAAAATGGGTATCCTGAGACGACGTATTCACGTTAAACCATACGGCCATGTCCCCGAACATATTTTAGGGTGTTTGGGGGTGGTACGTAATAGTTAACTACTGCATACCTCGAAAATGATTTTAAATGCTATAAACCAGGTTTTTTTGAAGTAAAAATTTTCTAAGCAGTCTGGGGCATAAAAGAAAATATTTAGTCAATATCATAGCAATATGACTCCGGCCGGAATAAAAACTTTATTCTGACTAGCTCCCCCTGGAAAGCCACCGAGGTGTAATATGCCTAGTAAAATCCCAAAAATAATAATAAATAATAGTATATGCATTTTGCTATTATATCTTAATTGTTGTAATGCATACTTCAAGGTCCTTATTATGTAAATAATCACTATATTAACATGTTTTCAATGTTGAAATGAAGGTGTTCAATTATTTGAATATTCTGTCCTACGATCCTGGTTTTCAGGTAGCTGAAACCAATAGCATCACAGTGGAGTGTAATAAATTAAAATGACATTAGACTATAAGAAATGAAGAAAACTAAGCTAATTATTTGTTCTAACCATAGAAAATTTTTGTTTCCAGAAATTACCATTATTATTTTTGAAGTAGATTTCTTTCATAAAACTTATTTGAAATTTCTTATACTCGTATAAAAGAAAAGCATCGAGAAACACTCCATGTGTTGCAATTCACACCAAAAAGATGTCAACACTTCACCGCTATTATGTTAAACGGAGAAACCTTTTATCGGAAATCAATTAAAAGCAATTCGTGGTCGTGGTTTCTTGTCAAGATCAAAACAGATAAAAGAACAAAAGCGGCAAGACAAAATTTTTAAAAAATTGCAGTTACATTGTGACAAAGGGGATATATTATAATAAATTACATATTATCCTCTTTGACTGGGAAGAATTTTCTACTTTCCAAAAATGAAGTTTGTGATCTGGACATTAATTATTAAAAGAAGAGAATTATCAATGACTACTCTATTTTGATAATATATTTCATGTTCATGACACTAAGTTAATATTTTTACAAATCTCAATTTGGCCAACACAAGTACATAAGTGCTCGTGGTTTTGACGCCTTACACATAAGCTGCCCTTGTTTACTCTGCTAGCTCTTCAGCTCGTCCTTTCAACTTACCGATTTAAAGTTATTTTCTGATAATATTTTATTTTTCGAAATAATTATTAATAATCTGTAAAAATTGAGATATCAGATATTGCAATGTAAAATTTTCTATTTGTCAATAATTAGCAGTACTGTTTTAATTTTTTTATGTTCCGAGGCTATATGGATTTCAATTGACATTGTGCCCCATTTCGTGAAGTTTGCCCTATATTTACATGACACTTTAACGTCTTAGAAAGAAGATATCTCGTTCAAAAACATTTTCGTCTTAATACACTTTAAGGTGGTGCTATATATAAACGATTCCAAAATATTTATAACCATATACTATTTCAATTTGCCCCACCCGGTATAAAAATAGCACTGAGTTTGGGATTTCAAATAATTATTTATCTAAAATGTTAAAATAATTAAATTTTAACGGTCAGTTTAAATGCAATCAAATTCATTATTCCAAAGAAAAATTAGAAAAATCTCGTCCTATTTTTGTTGGGTAATTTTAACGCCAAGCTTTAATTTTATAAATTATTCCCGTCGGTTTCGCTATGCATGCATTCGATTATGTTGTATTAAAATGATAAAAAAATAATCATTTAATTTTTCCATCGTTGCAGTTTAAACCAAATTTTTATAATTTTTGTTGTCTTAATAAATCATTAAAATTAGTTCGACTTAGCTTTTAAAAATATTTGGTGGCTTCTTTACCACCGAATAATAATATTTGTCAAGCTAGAAAGGGTGAATACTGGCCAATGCGTACGTTCAAACGAACACGAATCACCAATCATAAGGTAACCTACCCCTAACAGTAGTCTGATCATCGCCCTTTTAACCCTGTGTTGGCGTAGGCGGAGCTTTCCAACGATCACGTGGATTTTCTTGATGCTTTTTGTATTTGATAGCGATTTTTCACTTGCAGTTGTAAGCTGTGGTTTCGAATTGAATTGTAATATAAGGTGGTGTTACGTTTCTGAAAGAAAAAAAGACACTCGAGGAAAATCAAACAGGTAAGTGTGAAGCATTTAAATTAATTTTCGATTAACTTCCGATTTAAATTTTTATTTAAAAATGAGATTAATTTTGATATTTTTTGAATGAATATTATTTTGTATCTTTTCTGTGCCGATCAAAATTTAAGTAAAAATACAGTTTTTTAATCTAAATTCCCTTTTAGTTGTTTTAAAAATTCACTTGAAACTAATAGGTTAAATTCTAATTTTCAATGCTAATTAATTGAATCTTGTTATTGATTTATTTAAAAAAAATACTGCTTATATTATTCGACTATGAATTTTTTAAAATGTTTTGTGAAAATTATGTACGAATATTATTAAAATTCACTACGTTTATTAAAAACAAATTTCAAAATTAACAAGTAAGCATAAGTTTTCACCACTGTGTTTTTAATTTTTTTAAATTTAATTTAAATTTTTATATTCGAAAATAATTACTTATAATATCTTTTGTGGGGTGCAGGAATAATTTAGAATTAATCGTATAAAACAATATTATTTTCTAAGTTTACGTGCTTTGATCATTTATAGACTTAATTAATCAATAAAAATGTTTTTTTTAAATTTTTTAATAAAACTGTTAAAAATAATATGATGCCATTTTCACTCAAAACGCTGTAAGACCCATGAGAAACACATAACAATTTTTTTAGGAATTAGATTACCTACATAAAAGTGCATAACATATATTTTTAAATTTTTATATAATAGTTTTGTCGGGGGAGGCATTCATGAATAATTTTCACATCTTAACAAATTTTTTAAAGAAAATCAAAAATAAAGTTGAAAATTTTAAGAATTGTTCACCATTACATATTACATCCAATATTTTGGGGGCCTAAAATGTTTTTCGATTTTTGCCTAGAAAAACGTCAAGTTTTTTATTCTCGATTAGAATTTTTTCCTATTCGGGTGATATTTAAGTAGTACTGGTTCATAGATGGATGAAAATATATTATTATAAATATTTTGGAAATCTCCCTCTAATGACAATTTCCTAGCCTTATGGGGCCCTAATTGTGGGATTTCTAAGTTAATACTTTTTTACCATTTTCGAACGATGACTTTCAGGATTTAACGTTTTCGAAATTTACTCGATTTTGGTGCATAGCGCTGAAAAAACTTTCTAGTCCTAGTTTTGAAGATAATATGTATAACAGAACTGTTTTTTTTATAAAAATGCTAGATATAAATAGTGGAGAGTCAGTTCTTTACAAGTTTACAACTTCAATTTATCACTTTTCTTGATAAGATTTCTAGGAGAAAAACCATTTTCGTTCCAAAACACGAAATTTTACAACTTTCAGCAAAAATTGATTGAAAATTAGTGATTTTTGGAAAACCATATCTACGAAAACATTGAAAATTTTTTAGTTTTACCCAGAATTTTTTCCCTAACTTTTCCATGTCAGGTGCATTGAAATTGAGTTCTTTGCAATAATGCAAAGCGTGAGAAAAAATGCATAAACAATCAGCTTCGAAAGCTCACAGTCAGGTCCCTTTTAAGGTTATAGAAGGTTGTTCTATAAGGCGTTCTACAAAAAATTGATGCTACTCGTAGGTGCTCGTAGTTGCACTCATCTGCGGACTACTTTTGGGTCAGATGAAGAGGGCAAAAATTCGAATTGAAAATATTCAGAAAACTATATATTTCTTCGAGAAAAATTCTAAAAATTATCTACAGGAGCTAGGATCTAGAATCTGTTTTAATGTTCACTGAAAATTACTAATTAAAACTGTTAATTCATGAATTTATGGCTTTTGGATTTTCTTCGACAAATTTGACCCTTCCAGCTTAGGGGCTATTTTCTGATTGCAAATTAAAAGGATTACGCAGGTAATTTCCGAAATAATATATAAATGTTAGGAAATAAATTTAAATTAAAATTAGTCTTTTTCTCCAAATTCTTCATTAAATGACGAGACGCGTTTCAAGAATCTAATGTATTCTCATCATCGGTCGCTATTAAAGGACAAAAATGTAAGAGTTGTTAAATTTTATACATCAAATTAAATTAATAAGAGTCGGTCATTAGTAAATCAAATAAAAATTTTTCATTTTTCATTTCGACATTTAATAAAGAATTTGGAGAAAAAGACTAATTTTAATTTTAATTTATTATAAAACTCCAAAAGTATTGGGAAAAATAAAATGATTTTTGATAAATTTTAGGAAATTGCAAGAATGTTTCATTTTGTAATAAATGGTAAGACATTTTTCTTTTTTCAAATTTTTACTGCCAACAACTAATTTTGGGAGAACTAATTTCGGTTATGGGGGCCAGTTGCCGTAGACGGACGGCGTAGGAAATCAAAAAGTTGTGAAGATACTTTAAGTAAAGCTGCCGTCGCGACGCACGTTTCGCCTATTATGTTCTGCAGAATATGAAATTTTTTCCATGAGCTTCTTTTAAATTATGAGGTTAATACGTAGATAACAAATTATTGCAACAGATGAGTATCCACATTTAACAATGGTTACAAGTCACAACCAATCTTGAGGTTTCATTTGTGTTTATGTCAAAAGGCCTGTTATTAACAATAACTTACAAAAAATTATTTTTGGTAAGGTTCATTTCGCCCCCCCCCCCTATCACGAATTTTTTAATGGATTTAGTGTCAAACGTTTGAGCTTCGTAATGGTTTTTACAAAACAACATTTTTATTGAAGCTCATTGTAGCTCAAACGATTCTCGATCGATTGATACCAATTTTAGCCAAAAATTTCCTTTAATTAAACATTTTTAGAATTTATTCGCGACAAAAAATAATTCATGAAAAACTCACACCATTATCTACTATGGATTAGCAAACTATTTTTATCGACTATGATGTTCGTTTTCTTTTTGAATAATAAAAAATAAAATCTATTTTCATTTATTGTTATCACGTTATGACCAACATTAAAATTCTGCGCGCTATTTGCTTGGAGAGATCTTGGTAAAATTTGCAATTTCACAATCTTTGAAACGCTTTAACTCTTTCACCTTTGGGGTACAAACGATGTTTTGAAGTTCAAACGATTCTCTATCGATTGACACCAATTTTATTAAAAAATTGAATTTTTATTAAAAGCCTTTGGGGTACAAACGATTTTTATGGAAGCTCATTGGATCTCAAACGATTCCCTATCGATTGACAACAATTTTATACAAAAATTAGCGATGGGGGGTTGCAGTTTCTACAGCCCCCCTAAAAGTTTTTGCGATGCTTGTGGTATAAACGATTTTTAAGGACCTCAAACGTTTGACACTAATTTCATTAAAAAATTAGCGATGGGGGAGGGGGGCGAAATGAACCTGATTTGGTATCTTTATATACCTAATCATCGAGACGGCCATCAGCTTAAGTGCGTTACTGCTAATGCTCTGGAACGAATTGTTATATAGTAACAAAATTTAATATTTAACACTTTAATCGGTATACAAAGGCACCATTTGATTTTGGAGGAAATCCTTAAACCGGAAGTAGCACTTCACTTGAAGGACGAAATGGTTTTTCTTAAATATCTCAGGAACGAATTGTTATCTAGTAACCAAATTTCATATTTAACACTTTAATCAGTATACTAAAGCACCATGTGATTTTGGAGAAAATCCCTAAACCGGAAGTAGCACTTTACTTGAAGGACGAAATGGTTTTTCTTCAATATCTCAGGAACAAATTGTTATATAGTAACCAAATTTCATATTTAACACTTTAATTGGTATACAAAGGCACCATTTGATTTTGGAGGAAATCCTTAAACCGGAAGTAGCACTTCACTTGAAGGACGAAATGGTTTTTCTTAAATATCTCAGGAACGAATTGTTATCTAGTAACTAAATTTCATATTTAACACTTTAATCAGTATACTAAAGCACCATGTGATTTTGGAGGAAATCCCTAAACCGGAAGTAGCACTTTACTTGAAGGACGAAATGGTTTTTCTTCAATATCTCAGGAACAAATTGTTATATAGTAACCAAATTTCATATTTAACACTTTAATTGGTATACAAAGGCACCATTTGATTTTGGAGGAAATCCTTAAACCGGAAGTAGCACTTCACTTGAAGGACGAAATGGTTTTTCTTAAATATCTCAGGAACGAATTGTTATCTAGTAACTAAATTTCATATTTAACACTTTAATCAATATACTAAAGCACCATGTGATTTTGGAGGAAATCCCTAAACCGGAAGTAGCACTTTACTTGAAGGACGAAATGGTTTTTCTTCAATATCTCAGGAACAAATTGTTATATAGTAACCAAATTTCATATTTAACACTTTAATCAATATACGAAAGAACCATTTGATTTTGGAGGAAATCCCTAAACCGGAAATGGCACTTTACTTGAAGGACGAAATAGTTTTTCTTCAATATCTCAGGAACGAATTGTTATATAGTAACCAAATTTCATATTTAACACTTTAATCGGTATACGAAAGCACCATTTGATTTTGGAGCAAATCCCTAAACCGGAAGTAGCACTTTACTTGAAGGACGAAATGGTTTTTCTTAAATATTATATACGATAAATATTTTATTTATGAAATTTTTTTTAATCAAAATAAAAGCAAATACAATTTTCTATAAATATATTGGAATATATTTTTCTGTACCAAATACCATTTAAGAATTACAACAAATTTAATAATTTAATTAAATAATAAAATAAAATTTAAATAGTATTTCTGTGAATCTTTAGATGAACGATAAAGGAATGATTCCTTATAGGGAAGTCATGTGCTGGCCACATCAGATTTTTATCAATGTATTTCATTTTAGTTTTTATACTAAGTTTCAGAATTTCCAAGTATTTTAGTCCGAAAATGTTTCTGTTCAATATAAATTTGACCCTTGAGTAAGTACTTATACTTAAGTAACGACTATGAATTTGAGCATAAGACAAGATAATGCTGAAAACATTGACATTAGCAACATAAGGTCCACTGAAAAAAAATTCATCAAGAGCGCGAATCAAACAGTGAGCCTTCGGCACCGCAACCTACCTAGTTAATGGTTTACGCCACGATATGTTTACTAAATATTAACGAAATGTATTGAAAAAATATAATTATTCTTTTAAGTTATACGAGTGTTGCGTGCACAAGATACTTTACTGTGATTGGACGGATAATGGGCTCCGATTAGTGGGTTTTTGATTTAAGTATTTTTTCGACGACCAACATAGCTTTAAAGTTGTAATAGCCGTTGAATAAAATCCTTGTCGGTTCTCAATTTGGGTAAAAATTTTTAAAATTTATAGCTAAACTAGCAAGCAGCCACTTGATCGTAAAACCTATAATGTTTGACCTCAAATTTTTTAAAATTGTCCGCAGTTGCGGTTTACAATATCAATAAGTTGTACAAAGGTTAACCGATTTAAATTTTTCCGAGCACTCTAAATAGATAATTGATGAAGCGAAACAACATTTTTAATTACATAATATACGAGTATATTATGCGTAATAGTTATGTATCCTTAAAATGCTTAATTTTTATGTTTTTACTATAGTCAAAATTAAAAAAGTTTGCAAAAAATATTGTAATGAATTGATTTCCTTTCTATGTAATTTAAGTGCACAATTTTAGAGGGGTCACCAAAAAATCGAAAGTTGATTTTCTTTGTCGAACTGTAAAATTATGATATGCATTACGTTATATTTAACGACGGCGATGCGACGCTAAGAAGCTATGACGCGACGTTTAATATTTATTTTTTTTCTATAAATTATTTTTCTTACAAAATTGTTTAATTTGTTAAAGATTGTCTTTATACACGTACGCTTTTAATTTTTCCGCAGCAAAACCCAGCTCCTCGATGATATAAAAAATATTTTTATTATTTATTCCTCATAAATGTCGATTAAGGACACGAATTTGTGAATAATTCATGGATACACCATTAACAATAATTATTACTAGCATAATATAATAAGAGCAATTAGGTGCCTAGGTAAAATTTTGTTATAAAACGAATAATAATTTGCATATTACATCACCTATACAAGACACAAGGTGTTCAAGTGATGACATTTTTTATGAAATTTGAAAGTCATTCGGCGACGATTATTTTTTCAAGTTGTCCCTTCGCGTGAGCGATTGATTTAATATTGAGGCACACATACAAGTGACTAAATTTAAAATTATAATAATGGAACAAGGGGCTGAAAATAAATTTCTATCAACTAAATTTAAAAATGATTACTAATGATCAAATGTTAACATATTCCGTTTTCAGAGTCGATGTGGTATCTGATGGTATAATAGTATACAATCAAGAAGTCCACAAATTATAAGTAGAATACATTTTTTAAAAAATTGAAAATGTTATTTGAGAAAATCTAAAAAGAAATAATCATAAAATTTTCACAATTTTTGGGAAATCTTGTTTTTGGCTAAAATGCACGGCTAAAATGTATAATTTTGCAAATGATGATAAAACCAAATTGAAAATTCTGTTAATGAACTTGTGTCTTATTGGGTAAAATTCGACTTTGCCGAAAAGGCATAAAAACAACCAATCACAGAGTTCAATCGAGTAATCAAATTAATCAATGCCAATAAAACAAAAAAAAATTAATAAAAAAAACTAACGAAATTGATTTATTTTGCGTGTTGTGTTTAAAAATTGGACAAAAGATGTTACACTGTAAAATGTAATTTTTAGTTTTATAAACAATAAAATTTTGTTTATATGGTTATTTATCATTTTTGAAACGTAATCATCGTAATGGTATCTGATATTTTAGATCTGAATGATGTAATATCAATAAAACTAATTGCAAAAGTCATTATGATATTGATAAATATTACTAACAAATTCAAAACTTTTCAACAATTTACAAACAAAGCCATCATTTTGTGAATAGGTAGGTATTCCTATCCACATTACTGAAAGAACTTTTGAACAAAGTTATACATTGGTTACATGCTCATTAGACAACATTACAGGTGCACACTTTCTCATCATCAAATATTCATATTATTTATGACTAGAGACCAGTAAAATGGCGACCCGACTATTCGATGTGACCAGTTCAAAATTATTTATTTATAAAAACGACTTCATGATATGTACTTATTATATAAACGCGACACTGATGTGTTTATAATTTTCATGTTTCTTGACAACATCAACATTACATAACACTTAAATAAATAAATTAAGCCACTGGTACAAATATAGGTACACATATGCACACAAAGACGACTTTGAATTGTATTTTATTTTATTTATAAAACTTTAATATTATGATAATATGGGAAGCTTTAAAGAAAGCTCATTTTATGGGTCTAGGACAAATGGACGCGGCCGAAAGGACGCGACCGAAAGAACGCGAGCGTTAGGACGCAGACCCAAAAGGACGCAGACCCAAAAGAACGCAGACCCAAAAGAACGCAGACCCAAAAGGACGCGGGCCATAAAGACGCAGACCCAAAAAATTCTCACTTTTTCCGTTCAACTTGGAAAAAAGTTCGAGGGAGCGGTAGATCCACCTCTTTGCGGCAAGTTAGACTTTACGCGGAGATTTGTTTTTTTAAATTTGTTTTCTAAAGAAATATCAAAAACTAACACTAATCTAAGGACAGATCCACCTCTTCGCGGCAGATCCACCTCTTTGCGGCAGATTTAACTTTAAGCGGAGATTTGTTTTTTTTAAATTAGTTTTCTAAAGAAATATCATAAACTAACACTAACCTAACGGCAGATCCACCTCTTCGCGGCAGATCCACCTCTTCGCGGCAGATCCACCTCTTTGCGGCATATTTAACTTTACGCGGAGATTTATTTGATTTTAATTAGTTTTCTAAAGAAATATCAAAAACTAACACTAACCTAACGACAGATCCACCTCTTCGCGGCAGATTCACCTCTTTGCGGCAGATTTAACTTTACGCAGAGATTTGTTTGTTTTTAATTTAGTTTTATTATTATGGCCGCGTCTTTTTGGTTCTGCGCCTATATGGCCGCGTCTATTTGGGTCTGCGTCCAAACGCTCGCGTTCTTTCGGCCGCGTCCATTTGTCCGGCTCCGTCATTTTATGTAGTGTTTTAAACGATTTACTATTTGCCGATCGATATTGAATTTTGATTTCAATTATTTATTTTATAAATAATATAAAATTACGGAAATAAGAAACTTCGCGACGAAATATTCAATGGAAGGAATGTTAAAATTTTGCAACAACTTGCAACAGGACTGGGCCTCCCCCATGTGAACGGTTCAATTGGACAGCATTATCCAATTTTTCTGAAAATGATCATAAAATTTATTATTTTCGGCGCCCTAAAAATAATTCTTATAAAAATTTGCGTCATTTGGGAAAACGATACAGTTCAAGGTAATTCAATTTATGTTACCTTATTTTTGAATTTTCGGGTTGGTCAGTTTGGACGTAAAGTTTTATAATATTGGCCCAAGTCTGAAAGGTGCTACCCGAACTGCACCACGGCTTATCAGGGGTCATTTCTTGTACCCAGGTAAATGTAATCCCTTGACCGAACTGCACCACGGTCAAATGTCGTTCCGTAATCGCTTTACCGAATTGCACCACGACCAAACCGAGCAGGTATCACAAGCAAACAGATAATATAAAGAAATAAATACACAAATATCTAAATTCTTTGCAATTTAAATTTTGAGTTTAATATTGGGAATTTACATCACCGATGAGGGCGCTAACGTCGCGTCATAATGGCTGTTCTAATTAGTATAGCACGATATTGCACATAAGTTATTAATGCGTATTGTACTAATATAGCTAGTCGACTGCGTTGTAATAGTGGTAAAATTCAAATTCTAACACACAATTAATTAACAAATACACGTATAAAATTTTGGGTATACTAAACGGAGTAGTTAATATTATGGACGCGTAGTGGCGCATGGTTAATGTAAATTCCCAATATTAATTCATATTATATTATACAGGGTCGGAGCAGGTATTAATAAAATAATAACCCAAAACAGTGAAAAAATTTAATTTTTTTTGCCTTCGAATTTTGGGGTGTGCATTCGATAAGGAGGGTAATCCATCGTCAAAACCTACCCTTACGGGGCGCCGCTGCGCTCCGCTCCGCGTTGCACCCCTTCAGGGCGGTTTTGACTCTGGTTACTAGGCTAAACATACGAGAAGGCGCCACACATCAAGAAAACCGGGATAAATGAAACCGGGATGTGAGAGACCCTCGAAATAGCATTAAAAAGTATAGTTGCGGTATGGGGCAGTAAACTATTACGTTACACCCCCAAAATATCGCGTAAAAACAAAAAATAATCGATGTTACATGTAGGAGGCATCAGGTTAAACTCCAGCATTGTGCTTTAACTTTTAACAATAAAACCACCTTACCTAAAATATTACAATAGAGGTGGTGCAATTCGGACGACCGACCCTTGGTGAGGTGTTTACCTGAAATTACGGTGGTGCAATTCGGGTAGGAGATTTGTGAACTAATCTTTTCGTGGTGCAATTCGGGTGCACCGGTCTGAAACCAAAGTTTATAAATTTGCGTGCTCTTCATTTTTTTGAACAGTACCATGGCGTTGGGTTTTTGTACTCGTTTTCCGATGAAATCATCATGATCCAAAGAATATATTTAATACCCATGCAAATGAACATTGATCTTAGATGTTCGGTAAACTGCACTACGCCAGTAGGTAGGTACAAACATGACAACCAAATCTTTTGTAATGCTTAATTATTTATTTTTCAATGAAGAGTTTCTTAATGCAAACCTATATGGAGGTGAAACTCAGGCAGAAACCAACAGAACAAAACTAATATTACAAACAAGAGAAACTCCGGAAAACCACCAAAGAGATGGGTCGAGAGCTGGATGTCTATATCAGAGAAAATGTGAAGAGGTGCAAAGACATGAAGAAAAACAGACTGATGCCTATAATAAAAGAAGAAGAGTTGATTAATAAAAAAATAAAAATTCTTTGAGCAGTTGATAAATTCCATCCGAATAATTTCTTAGCTACTTTATTATCGTCATCCGAATCACGCATCGGCTTATTGTTGAGTTTGACTAATTGATTACACCAACAAACTGCAGAATTTTCTGTTTTTTGTAAAGTCTTCATGATGCATTTTTTGAGGTGGATCAATCCTGTTCTTTCTCTTTTACCTTCAACTTAAATACCGGAGGGCCGCGCTAAGAAATTTAACTATACGTATCGTGTAGTAACAACCATCTCCATGTCGGGGTTGATTGTCACACTGTGTGAGGTTGGTTGTCTCGTGTAATTTAAATGAAATAAAGTAATTAATGTAAAAAATGAAAAAGACTGAAAAACTTGGTAGAATCTAAATTTTTTTTAGGAATCACTGCCCCTCTGAAATGTAAACGCCAAATTAAATAATAGTACTTACATATTACATAATATCTAGTTTTTATAAAGCTCATTTATAACTACAAATATTCTAATGGTTACTTATTAGTTATTACACTTGACAAATAACCCCGTTCGATTTGTATTATAACACCACCCTGCTGTTTTGCAAACAACAGTTAATTGTGTTTTTATAATAAATAATTATATCCCTTTAGATTTTATAAATAAATTTGAAATTTATTTATGTTGTTAATTTTTAATCTACTTCAATAATCATTTAAATTTTATTAAACAAAATAACTGAATCACGCAAACTAAAAAATAAATTAAATTAAAGCCATAATTTATTCATAGAGTCAGCCATAAATCGATTATTTGTAAAATTAATTCTATCAAATCGAATATCGCTAAAAAGAGAAAAGTGTCTCATCCTATCAATTAATATTATTTATTCTTCAAAATAAGTACGGTGACTATTCGTATTTTATTTCAAAGTGCAGTATTTTGTCTTAGGGGGCCGTAGTTTAACTAACATAATGGAAATTAACAGTAAAAACAACCAAAAGATTTTCTGCAGAGCAATGAAAAATATAAAAATTGAGAAAAGAAATCATTCCATAGTAATAAGAGACGAGAAAGAGAATAATGTACTGACTGGAGAAAGGCAAACAATGGAACGATGGAGAGAATACTTCATGAAATTATTAAAGATACAGAAAGTCAAGCGACGAATGATGAATGAGAAAATAGAAGAAGAAGATGTCTAAAATGAAATCACAATGGAGGAGGTGAGAAATGCTCTGAGGTCAATGAAGAGTGGTCAAGTCCCAGGACATAATAGAGTGGCAGTAGAAATGATGAAGAACATGGGTACAGAGAATGAAAATGTTCTGGGGAAATATGTAACAAATCATGGAAAGAAGAAGCAATCCCAGAAGATTGACTAACAAGAGTAATAATACCCATACATAAGAAGGATGATGTAACAAATTGTAGTAATTATAGGGGCATAACACTGCTAAGTGCCGCACTTAAAGTATATGAGAAGATATTCGAGATCAGATTGAGAGCATTCATAAAACCAACACTAGAAGAAGCGTAGAGCGGATTTAGAAAAGTTAGAAGTGCATGAGATCATATTATCTTCTATGTAAAGCAGATAACCCAGAAGATATTGAAAAGTGGGCCAAAACCATACTTTGCATTCATAGATCTAGAGAAGGCGTTCAATCGTGTACAGAGACAAAGAGTTTGGAATATACTAATAAACAGAAAACTAAACAGGAAACTGATACAAATAATTGAAAGCCTGTATAGAGAAAACTCCAACTTTGTCTTCTTCTTCTTAATATTGGTCCAGGATCTGTTTTTACTAATTACTCTTATTGTTCAAAATATTTATGAATGAAATAATCAAGGAGTGTCATCAGAACATAAACAAGCAAGTGGTGGGACATCGAAACATGCAAAGAGTTGAAATATTGGAATGCACGTTTGCAGACGACATGGTTATAATGGCCGAAACCAAATAGGATCTGCAACATAATCTGAAGGTATGCACTGAGAGAATGAGAAACAATGGAATCAAAATAAATACAGATATAACTAAAGTAATGATAGACGGAGAAAATATCAAACAGCTAAAAGAATTTAAGTACCTGGGATTGGCTACGTAAAGCAACGGAAAATAAGAGAAAGATATTGAAGAAAGATGCGGAAAAGTCACTAAGGTGTACCATATGAACAATAAGAGTTTTCTAAGACAAAAAGCTAATACTAACATACGGAAGCGAGACATGAGTCCAGAGTACGAAAATGAAGAGCCAATGTTGCCTGGGAGCAGTTCAAGGAATAACTAGAATGGACAGAGAAAGAAATGTAGACGTGAGAAGGCAATGTAAATTGGAATCACTACATGAGCATGTTGAGAAGTAGCAGTTAGGATAGTGGGGTTATTCGCAAAGAATGAGTGAGGATCGGCTAACCAGAAGAGTGTGGGAAGCGAAAGAGGGGTGCAGAAGGAGAAGCGGTAGACCGCCGGAGGCATGAGATGGAACAGTAGAAAAAGCGGTGATAAATAGAGGAAAGATATTACAAGAAGCAAAACAAGTGGCTAGGAACAGTAAGGAGTGGGCACATTTTTGCCAATAATGTTGAATTGATTATGAATATACAAAAAGACTTTAGAAAACTTTGTTGTAACTCCAAAAAACTGTGTTGAGGCTATACATTAGCTAATGCATTTGTTGCTGTGATTAAATTTATTTATATTATGACGACACGTCGTTTTTTGTTTGAATTCAAATAAGTATGATTAATTTTGTCAAGTTATTTTTAATCACTACACATATTTTATGTAAAGCGTTTACACAACAATTTAATGAACTGTTCGAGAGCCCTACAAGTGCTAAATCCGCATTTATTTGAATTAATAAGATTGTCGCAAAGTACTTGTTTGAAGGCAATTGAATAATAAATTAGAGGGCATGGTGATTATTCGGTTAGGTGGCCACCTTTTTCGGCTTAGAAAGTATCAGAAAGAGTACTTTGAGAACATTAAAACAAAACCATTTAGCAACACCACAAAAATTTAATTTAGCGAATCTGTTATCTTGGAGGAGGGGTTGCTTAACTAACCTGATCATCTGTGGACGCTCGTGGTTTGCTATAATAGGGGGGGGACTATAAATCACATTTTTAACTTTTCAGTCAAGTGTTTTAAATCTTTTCCTCCCCGTACCAGCCGCCACTGAATTATAGGTGGGCATAAAAACTGAAAAATAAAGTTTTCTTGTCTGCACTTAAAATCAAGAAAAGTTTCTGAATCTTTTTATAAATAATCTTTTGCAATGTTTAAAATGGTGAATCATGACTTCGATTTATTTAAATCTATATTATTTTCTTATGATATTTTTATGCATTATTGCGTTGCTATCTGAGGTTGACATAACTTTTCGCTTTGTCTTTGCTAAAATTTTTAACAATTTGCAGTTTGGGGAAGCTTTTTCGATATCTTTCTTCAATTTTTACTTCAAAGGAAGAACAGATTTAAAATCTAAAGGAATTGTAAAGCAAAAAGATTACAAAAATTCTGTATACCTTATTTTAAATTATTATTTTCAGTCCGATTTCCAGATTAAAACTCCAAGTTTTTCGGTACTGATGAGAACAAACCAGTTTGAAACTCCATTTACCGTTCGCCTTTATGTTAATTTTTACAATTTGAAAAAAATAATGGTTTTCACGTTTTTACATTCGTCTATTACACACTCACTGATAAATTACATACAAAGCATAACAGATTGTGTAATAAGTACCTTATAATGGAACCTATAATTAAGGACCCCTATATTTTTATATTTTAACTTTTGCACAGGTGTTAAATAATACAATGACATGTTTATGGTACAACAAACCAAGCATTCTTCTCAATTTTATTTCGAAACAAGAACTTTTTGAAACCCTTTGTGCAAAAATGTCGTCATTTGAGCAAAGTCAAGCAAAATCGTCCAAGAAAATCAATTAAGTTGTATGATAATCAATCATGTACTAGAGGGTGGATTTAATAGGTGAGCATTATGCTGACAATGTTATGTCATTTCACACCCATCAATTGTGGGAAGCGCGGCAGGTGAAGTTTTTGATTATTCCAGTAATTCTTAATCAATCGCGATTATTTTATTGTGCAACAAAAAAAGACAACTTCAAAAATTCGATCAAAATATTGGAATAAATTTGTGTGTCTTCAAGCGTGTCTAAATAATTGCTGAAAATTATAAGTTAATTTTCCAACTTTGGTTTTTAGGGGTTGAACCACCATATGTGACCTATGCACGCCACGTGACGACAACACTTTGTAGTATCATATCGATATCGCAGCATAAAATATTTAGATTTACTTTTAAAACCCTCAACTTTTGAAATAACTTTGACACTTCATTCTCGATTAAATTGCAAAATGATAGATCTTTTTAAAATAAATTTGAATTTAATTTTTTCAGATGGACGAATCGAATCTGACTGCCTCTAAAAATGAATCGTTTTGCAAGGTTTGCGGTGATAAAGCTTCTGGAAAGCATTACGGAGTGGCCAGTTGCGACGGATGTAGAGGTTTCTTCAAGAGAAGCATTCGGAGGTAAAATCGGCGATCTTTTTGTAAGAAAATATAAAACTTGCGTTTTAGAAATTTGGAATACGTTTGTAAAGAGAACGGCCGATGTGTCGTCGATGTCACCAGGCGAAATCAGTGTCAAGCCTGCAGATTCAAAAAGTGTCTTCAAGTTAATATGAAACGAGATGGTAAGTTCGATTATGGAAATATTGTGAGATTGTGAACTTTTTTATCATTAGTTTATCTGAATCTGGTTTTTTCTCATCACTGCATATGAAGGATTACTGGGGGTTAACACAGAGATGGGCAATAGCTTCCCTAATGTAGATTTTGAAAGCTAGAAAGGTATTTTTAAGGCTTGCCTCCTTTTTCAAAGTATCTTTCCCAAAACTCTCGAAAAACACAATTTAAAGTCTATCCATTTTACTAAACACAAAATTGCATGATAATAGCTAATAATAAAGCATCCAACTTTCGGTTTCATTGTTTAGATATTCAAAAATATACTTCCAATAATAAAAGTTTACCGATTGAAGTATTAGTAAATTGTTAATGGGATAATTAAGGTTAAAATTGATTACAGCAGTTTTCTTGAAATTGATGGAAACCTTTTAATTATATCGACTTATTAACAATGCAATTTTAATTACAGTGACATTAACAACCTGGCTAAATAATTATTGCAGGGTATGTTTATTTAATTTAGTCATCCCCAATATTTTGATTTTAACAATTTGGCTTTTTCAAAATATCTCTTCGAATAAAACGATGTGAACCGAAGCACCTGCTTCTTTGTAAAAGCACCCTACAACCCCTCATAAGTTACTACATCTGACCTGTCATTATATCAGGTTCGCCCCCGCTACGTAATGATCATTACTAGTCGATGAATAATTAATAATTTGACTTATGTTTCCTTTTCATAATTATTGTTTAAATGGCTCGTGCTGATTTCTCGATAAACCACTCTTTAAATATTTATTTTTCCGGAATTTAAAATAAAAACGGAAAATCACCGTAAGTCCTGAGGGTAAAATTATAGTAACAACATAAACATCAAACACCCATCAATTAATGATAGCAAATCATCCCCATTTGCGAGAAAAGACAGGGTGAAATAAACAAATGCATTTTATTTTGTAACGCTACCAATTGTTCAAACACTTTAAATACTTCCCCTTCGTGTCATACTAGCTATTTGGTTTCCAAGTGCTTTAACTATAATTTCATCCCAATAAATATGACAGCACATGTATGAAAAGTTAAAAAAATGTTTACATTTCAGCAGTCCAACACGAGAGAGCCCCTCGCAGCACTCAGACAACTTTACCTCCGCATTACATCAATTTAAGCCCCAGATTGCGTGCAATACACGGAACTTCTTTTCTTTCTGGAATACCTTTACATTTGCAAGCACATTCCATGGTTGACCATAACTTGGCCAATACATCCACGCTACATAATCATTACTTCCAACACAGTTTGCTCTTTCCCGGCATGATCGGAGGATACCCCAAGCATAACTTATTTACAAACAATATGGGTAAGAGAAAAGAAATATTAGGACTTTCGTGAACTTTGTGAACCTTACATGCTTTTTTCGGCAGGGTCGCTTCATTACTCGCATAAACAAGATCCTCCGTTTTTAAACGACAGCATCCCTCTGAAACACGTCGGTATAAGTATAAAAGACGACGAAGTCACGAGTTCCGAAGAAGCTTCCGCGAGCACAAAAAAGGGTTCGTTTTGAAAAAAACCTTCAAATTGCAGATTTTATGCTTTCGTTTCCAGAAAATGTAAACGAAGACGGATCTCACTATAACCACGTCAAAAGCCGTCTAGAACTACCAATTTTAGCCGATTCCTGTAGGACGAGTGTAAAACCTGTAGATATATCCTGTTTATCATTATTTCCCGCAGAAAACATATACGAATCAGCAGCGAAATTATTATTTTTGGCGGTTAAGTGGGCCCGAACCATTCCATCATTTTTACAGGTGAGTTGTTAAAACTTCTTCTTGAGTTAGGTGATTTCACATTTTTTTTAGTTGTCTTACCGAGATCAATCGATTCTTTTGGAAGAGTGTTGGAGCGAACTTTTTGTTCTGACAGCTGCTCAATGGGCGTTACCTGTTGACGAAAGTAATTTTTTAATTTTTTTTCGGTTTTGGAAATTCACGTAATGCTTAATTATAGATATTCTTGTGACCAACGCAATAGCGCCCACATCGAGACACACGGCTCTCGAAGAGGATGCCCGAAGACTTCGCGAGATTGTGACGAGATTAACGTTACTGAGGGTCGATCATACAGAACACGCTTGCCTAAAAGCCTTGGTGCTGTTCAAATCGGGTAGGTAACGTTTTAAATTTAATTTTTCGAAATATTAATTGGAAAGTTTATTTTAGAGTGCAGAGGATTGTGTGAACCAAGTCATGTGGAGTTACTGCAAGATCAAACGCATGTTATGTTGCATGAGTATTGCACCCAGAAACAAAGTTCTTATAAAGGAAGGTTCGGAAAACTTTTATTGGCATTGCCTGCTGTTCAATCAGTTACAAGGAGAGGATTAGAAGAGTTGCTTTTTAGGCAAACGGTTGGAGATGTCGCAATAGATAGGCTTTTATGCGAAATGGCCAAAGCCACGCATTCATAAACGTTTGAATTATTTTAATTGTGTTGTAAATGGGATAAGTTACTTTGAAATTTTGAAATTAGAATGTAAAAAACACTGATAAAAGTATATTTGGGTTTGAAAACGTACAAAATGTTAGTGATAATGTTACCAAAATGTTTTATTATGAGATTGAATATTGTATAAAATAAAATATAAAGAAAAACAAAAATGTTTGTGTTTTTTAAGAAAAGGATATCCAGCGGTAATAAAATCCAACACAGCTCCCTGACGAGGAAGGTAGCGAATGCGTACACCAATATTGCAAGGCTAGGGCCAGAAAAGAAGCTCAGAAGGCTGAGAAAAAGATAAAGCAGAGAGGATATCGATTAAGGCGGCCAAGGAGTTCTCACTTCTCATACACCGAAGTATTGAAGTGCATAAAGAACAGCATATAAGAATGTGGACGCGAGAGCATCCACAGGGTCAGAGCCACCCAGAAACGCGAAGCCTTGACCGAAGGAGATGGGGGAGGCGTCGGAACGGAAATCCTCCAACGACAGTGAAATTATTTTATTTTAATACATGTATAGGTGATATAGGTATGCAATTAAGATAAAATTTATTGTCTTCTGTGTGAACATTTACCTTATAATTACCTTATAATATTGTAATTAAGGGGTAATTAATTAAATAATTTTTTGAAATTTAAATTTTACTCAAATTGTAGCAAAATTCCTCAAAAAAGTGATGATGATATTCGTGAACGTTCAAATAAATTCATCAAATTATTACTAGGGTTATAACAATCAAGGATTAAGATGTACTACCCAGGCAACGCAAAAATCACAGTGATATCGCTGCAATGCTTTATTTGTGACACAGGTGTGATATCACGAGCGATATCACTGTGATGTCCTAGTGACAAGATTTGTGATTTATCACCAAGTGATATCCTAGCGATATCACAGTGACATTTCTTGTGATATCACTGCGATATTATTATGTGATCATAATGTGATATCGCCCCGATGCTTTATTTGTGACACAGATGTGATATCACGAGTGATATCACTGTGATATCCTTGTGACAAGGTTTGTGATTTATCACAAAGTGATATCCAAGCGATGTCAAAGCGACAGTTCTTGTGATATCACTGTGATATCTATATGCGACCAGAATGTGATATCGCATCCGTTATTATTTGTGACACAGGTGTGATATCACAATTGCTATCCCTATGATATCCCTGCGATGAGTTTTGTGACTCATTAGTGATTTATCACAAGTGATATCACAGTGACACGGAAGCGATTTTACTTGAGATACAGGTGTGATTTCGCCGTGATAGGATTTGTGACGTGCTTGTGATTTATCATTGCCAGTGATTACTGAGTGTGATAAAAATTTATAATTATTAATCTTTAGTATCTTTAATAATTAGTAATCTTAAATTTTAGCAATTTTCCACTTAAAATATAATATATAAATTACGCCAACCGCTTATTATATTATTGAATTTATTTTTATTTATTTATTTATTTTAAGCTTTACATTCAAACGAATATTGCTATCCTGTTCCAGGATTTACAGATCCTTTTGTAGAGGGGGATCAGTCCTCATATTACATGTTTAAATTGAAATCAACGTGTTTCGTTCCTATTTTTGGTTCACAGTTTCGCATGTGTTGTAGCGGTCTTAACGATTTCCCTCCATCCTTGCCTGTCTTGTGCCTTTTTTGTCCATTCCTTTATCCCCATTGCCGATAGGTCGCCCATTACCTGGTCCCACCACCTGATCTTCGGCCTTCCTCTTGTTCTGTCTTCCGCCGGTTTCCACAACGTTATCTTTTTTACCACGTCGTCGTCGTTCTTTCTCATGACGTGCCCGAGCCATCTGATTCTCTGCGATTTCATATGTTTAACTATATCTTCTCCGTTTATTGCTCTGGCAATTTCATAGTTCATAAGCGGTCTGGGTTCGTCGTTATCACTTTTTTTTGGGCCTATGATGGTGCGTAGTATTTTTCTCTCAAATGCCCTCAGTTCTTCGGATTCGCGCTGTGAAAAACAAACCGTTTCCGCTGCATACGCAATCACTGGTCTGATCAATGTTTTGTAGATCTTCATTTTTGTTTCTCTGCTTAGTTTTTTATCTCTCAGGAGTGCTTTATTAAGGTAGTATACCCTGTTTCCAGCTTGAATTCTTTTTCTCATTTCCTCATCTCTTTCGCAATTCCCATCTATATGTACTCCCAAGTAGTTAAAGCTGTTGACTTCTTCGAAGGAGAGGTCGTCTATGGTCATGATGTGCTTTTGACGTGTGGTGTTCTTGTTGCATCTCATGTATTTTGTTTTATTTTCGTTTATCGATAGTCCCATCTCTTTTGCCGCCACTCTCATTTTCCTAAAGATCTCCTCCATATTTCTTCTTGTTCTTGCTAAGATGACTATGTCGTCGGCATAGGCGAGTATCTGTCCTTCTTTTGTTGTTATGGAACCTTTAGTATCTAGCTTGTTTATGATTTTCTCCAGAACTATATTAAATAATTTTGCCGACAGTGCATCTCCCTGTCTCACTCCGTTGTTTATTTCAAAACCTTCTGTCTCGCCGTATTCTGTTCTAATGCATGCCGTGATGCCTTCCATAGTCATCTTTATCAGGTTAATCAGTTTAGACGGAATCTTCATCTCCTCCATCGCTTTGTATAACTCTCCTCTCCTCACCCTGTCAAAGGCTTGTTGGAAATCTATGAAAAGCATGTGTAGTTCCATATTGTGTTCGTACATCTTTTCCATGGTTTGTTTTACCGTATGTATTGCGTCTATTGTAGACTTGCCTTCGGTGAATCCACATTGATATGCACCTACTGTCTCTTTTGTATATTCATTTAGTCTTCTATAGATTAATGTAGACAGCACTTTGTAAGCCGAATTGAGGAGCATTATACCTCGGTAGTTTCTGCAATCGTCAGAGGCGCCTTTCTTTTTCAATGGTACTATTACACCTTGTCTCCACTTTTCTGGCATCCTCTCCTCCTCCCACACCTGCTTTACTAGTTGGCTCAGTCTTTCCCATAGCTCCTCTCCTCCATACTTGATGAGTTCTACGTTTATGTCGTCCCCTCCGGGTGCTTTGCTATTTTTAATTTTTTGTATTATTGACATTATTTCTTCGGTTGTGGGTGTCAGCTGTTCTTGGGTGTTGCGTAGCGAATACGTACACCAATATTGCAAGGCTAGGGCCAGAAAAGAAGCTCAGAAGGCTGAGAAAAAGATAAAGCAGAGAGGATATCGATTAAGGCGGCCAAGGAGTTCTCACTTCTCATACACCGAAGTATTGAAGTGCATAAAGAACAGCATATAAGAATGTGGACGCGAGAGCATCCACAGGGTCAGAGCCACCCAGAAACGCGAAGCCTTGACCGAAGGAGATGGGGGAGGCGTCGGAACGGAAATCCTCCAACGACAGTGAAATTATTTTATTTTAATACATGTATAGGTGATATAGGTATGCAATTAAGATAAAATTTATTGTCTTCTGTGTGAACATTTACCTTATAATTACCTTATAATATTGTAATTAAGGGGTAATTAATTAAATAATTTTTTGAAATTTAAATTTTACTCAAATTGTAGTAAAATTCCTCAAAAAAGTGATGATGATATTCGTGAACGTTCAAATAAATTCATCAAATTATTACTAGGGTTATAACAATCAAGGATTAAGATGTACTATTAGGATGCAGTTGGTTAAATTTTCTTATTGCTGTTGGAAGCTTTGCAATGTTTGATATTTCAGGATTTCTGATAAAATATTTCGAAAAGTATAATAAGTCAGATTATTTTGTTAATTATCTTAATCATCAATCATTTCATTGTTTTAAATCATAATCAGAAGGCTACTATAGGTATTGATGCTTATGGTGGCGAATGTTTTATTGAAAGAATTTTATAAGAACAAATAAATTATTATCGGTCTCCATTCCTGAAGACCAGGAAGACTCATTCATTGTTACCGTTCTTGCTACAACTGTTTTTTTTGGTAGAACGTTTTTCTATCAGCACATTTCTATCTCCATATCGTTCAAATCTCACACAACCAAGTCCCACCATCTTCGTTCTTAACTTTCCTCTATCACTACTCCATATGCTTTTTTTAGTTCTTCTAGTATTAGGGAAGATAATACTATAATATGTACTACAGGCAGCAGAATGATTCCTCTATAGTTATTAAACTCACCTACGTCGCCCTTTTTGTGTATCGGAATTATTCTTTCTGTTTACTATTCTTCGGGGAGTTTTTTTCTCTCTAGATTGTTTTTATTAGTTCGTATGTTAGCTTTGCAAGCGGTTCCTTCCATTCTTCACCATTTCTGAATGTACTTCGTATATACCTAGTGCGTTTCCATTCTTCATCCTGTTCATGATCTCCTCAAATGACGGTTGTTCTATCGTTCTTTGTGTTTATTTTATTTTTTCTTTGTAATTTTATAGTTTTCCTTATCCATTTCATTTATTTTTTTATATAGAAAGTTCCTGGTATAGTTTCTTTTGCATTCTTGTTCCAGTTCATTCACTATATCGCTCAACCAGAGATTCTTTCTTTGCTTACATGTTTTGTGAGCTTCTATCATCTTTTCCGTATATATTCTCCTATCGTCTTCTTTTCCTGTTCTTAGCCATTTTTCTCTCGCTTTCTTCTTCATCTCTACTCTTTCTTCGCAAATTTTATGAAACCATTTCTTATTCATGCTCTTATTTTTTGTTCCTATTACCTTTTCTACTGCTGTTTATATTACGTTCTTTATTCCTTTCCACTTTTTTTCAATATTGTATGGAATGTATTTATTCATTAGCTTCTTCCATGTAGTTTATTTTCTTGTCTTCACTATTAGCTTTTATTATCTACTTTATATGTAAATATGGACCAAAATCCACAATCAGGAAGGTTTTGTAAATTAATGCAAAAAGAAACAACTTTGAAGTAGCTACTGCATAACATCGCCTCTGATTTTGTGGCTCATTAGAATGTTTGTTTAGCTGAGAAGAAAGTTTACATCGAAATTAAACCTAAAGCTTACCATTTGATTGAATCCCGACTGCAAAGCAAAAAGTACGAGAATTAATTGCTGATAATGCTAGACAAATGCATCCAAGAGATTCGAAAGGGATCTTCATTATGTAATTACTTATTATAATTGTGCAAAGAATTTATGAAGAACAATATTGCTTGAAAACTACAGTGCAGTTCAGAAAACAGAAAACAGACTTAGAATTTTCTGATGATTGAAACGACACTAAAAACGTTTGCATCGATGATGATAAAATATTATACAATTTCAACATTTTCCTCGATTTCCTATATTAATTATAGATTTTGGCGTATCATGCTGAATATTTGAGGGAGGAATAATTCAACATTTTGAAGCAAAT
The DNA here is from genome assembly GCA_932274525.1 of Podabrus alpinus. Lineage (NCBI taxonomy): Eukaryota > Metazoa > Arthropoda > Insecta > Coleoptera > Cantharidae > Podabrus > Podabrus alpinus. Next base: position 8,355,516 of record OW026451.1, read on the forward strand.
ACGATTTCATACCCGATGAGACCAACCACTCGCTAGTCCTTCTCTGCTCGTAGGAGATCAAAAATGGACTAAAGTTAAGCAATTATATTTTATTTATTTATAACATAATATTAATTGAATATTGGTATCCTTTTCCAGGATTTTCAAATCTATTTTAAGGGGTGGATTAGTCCCAATTTAACATATTTTTGTTTATTCTTGTGTATTTCCTTTTTTTCTGTGTTTTTGCGATTTTTATAAAATCATTCCATTGTTCTCTATCCTGATCCGTTTTGTTTTCTACTCCTTCGCGTCCATCAGTTTCAAGTCGCTTGTCACTTGGGCCCATAATCTCGTTCTGGGTCTCTCTCGCGCTTTGTCTCCGTTGGGCTTCCATAATGTTATCTTCTTTACTATATTGTTTTGACCTCTTCTCATTATGTGTCCCAACCATCTGATTCGCTGAAACTTGACATACTTGACCACGTCTTCACGTGGCTGTTGTTCACCTCTCTCGTCATTTTCGGTCCTAGGATATTGCGTAAAATCTTCCTCTCGAAAACTCTCAATCATTCGCCCTCTTTTTGGGTTAAGCATATTGTTTCTATTGCATACCTTATTATCGGTCTTATCAACGTTTTATAAATTTTTATTTTGATTTCTTTTATCAGATTCGTATCCTAAAGCAATTTTTATTTGCGTGTAGTATGCTTTATGTCTTCTGTTCTATTTTCATCTGCTCAGATGAGTTAAAGCTGTCTACCTTTTCAAATGTGTATTTGTCCATTTTTACAACATTCTCGGCGTGCGTGTTGTTTTTTCCACATCTCATATATTTCTTCTTATTCTCATTTACTATTAGGTCCATCTCTCTTGCTTCCCTATACATTTCTCTGAACATTTCTTCCATCTTTTAGCGCATTCTTCCTCTTTGGTTATATTTTCAAGAACTATGTTGAATAGCGTCGACGACAGTGCGTCTCCTTGCCTTACTCCATCATTTATTTCAAAGCATTCTGTTTCGCCTTTTGCAATTCTCTCGCATGTCATGATGTTGTTCAGTGTCATTTTTATCAGTTTCCTTAGTTTGCACGGTATCTTCATTTCTTTCAATGTTTTATACAGTTTCAGTTTGTTTACTCTATCGAAAACTTGGTGGTAGTCTATAATGGCATGTCCAATTCTGTATTGTTTTCTTGCATCTTTTCCAAAGTAATTAAGTAGATACATCTTATGTACGAGAATAAAGAAAGTGAAAATGAAATTTTCTGGGTAAAAAAACGACGACAATTTTTTTAAAATTAAAAACCATGAAATTTAGTGAAAAAATGGTACAGATTGATTATCTTTTATCGTCTAAACTGAAAAAAAAACTAAGCGAGTTAGAGAAAGAATGGAGATGTTTTTTTTCTGAAGCATTACAAAAAATATTACAAATAATTTATTTATTGAGGATTGAGAGCTGTTCGAAGTTGCTTTCGCGATTCAGATGTGGATGCTTTTCACCAGTGATCTAATTTTACTTAACGATGAAAAATGTAAAAATTGAACTAAAAAAACCTTAAAAAGTCCTGGCTTACCACAGTTAATCGATTTTAATTTTTTATTCGCACTATTTATTGTAGTATCGAAACCAATGCAATATTTTTTGCTTCAAATGGTAATATCTCGAGAAATACTAGTTGGAAAATAATAATGATTTTTATATAGTTGCAGGAAATAAAATTGTTTACAATTTTGTTCCTTTATCGTCGTGTGTTCGTAAATTCAACCGTTCGCCAATCATCATCAGTTAAACGATAAAGAATAAATTGAAGTAATCTTTTAATAAATTGTTATTAAAATAATTATGCTTAATATAGATTTTTTAATGATAAATAAGGAAGGACAATTCTGTACCAGTTCGGAACAACGGCCTAAGTCCATTTTTTTCATTTTTTGAGATATATATTGTAGCGTCTGGTGCACTTGAAAAATGCACGAGAACACACACAATTGGTTTTCGGTCACCTACCTTATTTTGACTCTTACTTCTCAGGTTAAATATACGTCGGGATCTGATTCAACCAACAACACTTTAGTATACGAGCTTATGTTCGAACGAATTCTTAATTCCAACAAAGATAAAACACGGTTGGATTCCGTTAACAAGTTTTTAATAAATTGAACAAATTCTAACATACAACAATGTAACTCAAACAATCTTTATCTGACTAATCTTCTACGCACTGAATAAATAAATTGTAGCTAACCTGCTAATCGTATCGTGCGGACAATTTTCGTTCTTCGCTCTTCTATCTTCCAATCTCTCTTTCCAATCTTCTCACGATCCACTCTCGTGCGGATTTGATCGTCCCAATATTTCTACGACCTCTTCCAATATACCGGATAATTTTGTATCCGGATCTCACATACGTATCCGTATGATACGATTTCGACCACAAATCTTTGTTGCCGACACCTTCCGTATTCCACTATTTCAAGGAATATTAATTTCTTGGAGGAATTATTCTCCCCTTGTAGCACCACCGTTTAATTCGCGAATATAATTTATTTCAGTTATATTTGAGGTGAATCTCAATTAATTTCACGACTGTGTCTCACAGTACTTTTGTGCGACCGTCCCGTTTAGGAATCTTGATGATACTGTCTTATTTACTTTAGGTAACTTTCGTTACTATATATTTTTGTTTTAAAACCGGAGCTTCATATATTCGCGGTTTGTTTGTATATGGACGACGGTTCTCTGCACGTTTGATTTTTGCCATGTTGTATATAACGTTTACATACAACATGTAACACGAACAACTTAAAATTAATTCAAACGACACAAAAAACAAACACATGCTAACAATGTGTTTGAACCTACGGTATCCAACCGTAGTTCTCTCCTTGTTGATAATAACCTATCCTCAACCTGGATAGCGCGTATCACAACAATATATATCAAAAAATTCGTTCTTTTGCGCTTTATCGATCTGTATAAAAATCTCAAAAAGTGAAAAAAATGGATTTAGGTCGTTGTTCCGAACTGGTACAGAATTATTGACAATGCCGATGGATTAATGACAAAATGGATAAAAAACATCAACGAAACATGTGGAGATTTAAGAATGGAACCGAAAAACATTGGAATATAAGAAGAAGAAAGTTCCTCCAGCTTAAAATTAGAGGTAGAACCATGAACCTCTTAAATAAATTATTTATTTAAGAAAATGCTCCACCATAAATCCGGGAAAGCGCCGGGACCTGGCGAAATGCACTGAGAGTTACTGAAAATGATTGAGAAAAATAATATTGAACTGTTAACAACACTTTTGTGACCTGGAGAAGATGAATAAAGAAGCCTTGGGCATGCACGGCCTGTTGAGCTAAATTATATTATACCATACGAAAGCATTGAAGTGAATAGATGAAAAAATTCTCAGGTTATACTGACACCCTAAAGCAGTGGTTCCCAAAGTGGTCCACGTGGACCCCCATAGGAGACCACACGGGGGTCCACGTAGACGTGAAAAGAAAACAGGGGTTCACAAGTTGTAAAGTTTTTAGAAGTTTTGGGAATACAGTAGAAATTTTTTGCAGGGGGTCTACCGAAAATAGTAAAACTTTGAAAGTGGTCCACGAGAAAAAAAACTTTGGGAACCATTGCCCTAAAGTAACCCTTTCCAAATTTAAAATAACTTTTTTCTAAAATTTGAAATTATTTTAGACGTGGAAAGCAATTTTTTTTAAATTGTATATTTAACATAACTCCTAAATTAATCATCACATGATGTTCAGCTTTAGCATACCTTTTTATAATTCTATTCTCTACAAATTGGATCTCTTTATTTTTCAACATAGAGTCAAACGTTGCGCCGTAAAAAATTATAACGCAAGTGTAGCAACCACCCTCCATATCTCAGACAAAATCAATTAGTTTTATTATTATTACTTATAACGGATTTTGGACTTTACATCCGTTATGTTCAACCTTATACATCAATTTGGTTGGCCACTGCCATTTCATTTAAATTGAATGAGATGGCGTTGTGGACTCTGCGATATTTTTATTATCTGTTTTCCGGAACGCAAGTTGAGCTGCGCGCTGCAGGGGACTTGGGGAAAAATGGCGGACGAGAAGGTCACGTCTGGTGGGCTGTGAAGTGATTTTTCGGGGTTGGTTTTCGATTTTGCGGAGTATGGTTACGTTTGTGGGAGTTTCAGTCCGACAATCCGGATATTATATGGAATATGCTGTTTTTCCATCCCAGTAGGGAATTTGATCCGCGATTGGAGGATTGTGGTTTTTTTTGGCCGTGCCATGTGTCCCTATTCGACCACCCTGGCCCATGATTTCTGGGAAGGATGTTTATCCGGTAGCATCGGTGAGTAACATGTTTTATTTGCTATTACTTCACAGTACCTGTCGATCGAGTGGCCAATATTTTAACATCAGAAGCTCGATGGCATATTTTTTCCCTTGGCTTTTTAATGTGTTTTATTTTTTATTTATGTGTAACATTCTGGTTTTTTTGTTCGTCGTTCATTTTTTGGTAAAGAATGTTATACGAGATTATGATTGCGGTGCATTTTTGTATACCTGTATCGTAGTGATTGGAATATCTAATCTCTTTTACGTTCGCTAAACGTGGAAGTGAATTTAAGTTTGAATATTGATTTTTGGTATAATTATTTAATTAATAATTATTTGATTTAATAAATTGTTTTATAATGTGTACTTCGACTGGGTTTTATTTCCACGTTACTACATCAAGCGGCGTAAGTATAATGCATCGGCGATCGGACTCCAGAGTGGTCGTCCTAAGTTCAAGCCTCGACTTGAAATTTTATGTTCGACGTATTTTTTGTTTAATTTTTGGTTTAATATTATTTTTATAAGGCTTCGATGTGTGACCTACTTATATACAGAGTGCGACATTGCACCGGGGTTCGCTGCCGCTTAGTTTGGTCGTCGGAGGCTCGATGTGGTTACCATTATGGGATTGTTTATGACCATTCGAGTGTTCCGTCGATTGATTGTGTGGGTGGTGATTCTGAGTGTCAATGTGGTCGCTACTGTGCCGTTCTGGTCGGCTACTGTAGTGGACTACTGTGTTACGTTCCACTGGTGCCATACTAACACCATAAGCATCGACTTTATCATTAAGCCTTTAAGCAATGACCACCGTATTGTTTATTTTTATGTTTATTTTTATTTTATTGTTAAGTTTATTTTGTGTGTGTTTGCAAAGCTGCTTCCTTGAGTTTATCCGAGGCGTTTTTATACGACCCATGGCCCTCGCATACCGACGTTTCCATCGAAGAGCTAGTTGACCTAACACCAGGGCTCCACGCATTTAAAAGCAGAAGGTTCTTACCTCCTGCGTGGACTTTATCTTCTCCAAGCTGCTTCTCATTAGAGCAGTAAGGAAAGATTTTGTATCATACTTTATACTTTAACAATTAGTTTAGTTATGCATCTTGGGTATTTAACCACTCGAACTGTCAGGAAAATCACTTAAAAGCTTTACGTATCTTTATGGGAACCGTGCAACTTTCACCCTTGAGGCCGTCCATTAATTACGTAAGGATGATTTTTATAATTTTGGACCCCCCCCCACGTAAGGGTACGTAAGATTGTGGAACCCCCCCCCACATCTTACGTAAAGATTATTTAAAAGAAAATTAATTTTGACCCCCCTCTCCACCCCTAATATTTATAAAATATGAATAATAATCTATATATTTATATAAAAATGGATGTATGTGTGTATGTATGTTCCCTATAGACTACTAAACCGTTTGACCGATCGGAACCAAATTTGGCACAGTTATTATGTAGGTTCCTGCGCATGTTTTTGTATTGAAATAGTGCAAAAATTCGCAAAGGAAAGGAAAGTTGATTTTGAGTATCCTGCCTTCCTTTAAGGAATCTCGATAATCCATTCATGCGCGTCCCTATGGGACGCGCATGAATGGATTATCGAGATTCCTTAAAGGAAGGTAGGCTACTCAAAATCAACTTAAAAAACAATAATGAATACTGTCAATCTGTCAACCGATCGACAATGCAAATACGCGTGCACGTGCTTTACGTTTCTATTTGACCATCTTAACCAAATTTGGTGTAGAAGTTATTTACAACGCTACGAAAAACATAGGCTACTTTAGAACCTTGGAGTGAGGCCGAAGGCCGAACAACCACGGTCTACACGTATGCCTGCGATACCCTTGAGTGAGGCCAAAGGCCGAACAACCACATCCGACACGGTCTAGATGGCTAAAGGCGGCCGGTAGGCCGACTGTGCCAGCTAGTATATTATACTATTATGCCACTATGTTTAATGATTTTTAAGTCGCTGATACACATGCTACTTACTGGCACGAAAATCATGCTATTATGACGTAATAAATTGTCGTAAAATTACGTCTATTATGACGTAAATGTCGTAAAATTACGTCATAATAGCATGCTTTTCGTGCCAGTAAGTAGCATGTGTATCAGCGCCTTTAAGTACTATATATTTCAATATTGCACTGAGCCGTTCCTCAAAGACGGGTCCACATGCACTTTGTTTGAAATTTTAAATGAATAATTATTGTAATCTTTTATTATTAATTTTTTTAATTCCCTTTTTTGCTAGCTCTTTCGTTGTAATATCAAATTTAATCATCATGAAGTACACTTATCCCAGTAGTAAATTCCTCGAGGGTAACTCTTTACTTATTCTGAAATAGAAATTAAGTGGAGGAAAATTTATTCCTCAATGATACGCAACAGGATATGAAAAATATAAACCATTTATTTTGAACAGCAACATAAACAAATGAAAATAAATAAGAAACCCAAAAACTTAAACTAAACATGGTATTTTTACATGGAGTAAAATTAATTAAACTAAATTTACGCAAATCCCACTTTTAACGTTCCCGTTTACGCTTCGTAGTTCGTATTGTAATTTTAAACCGTCCAATTATATCGTCGCGGAAAAGTTAGTTAAATTTTATTCTTACCAAACAAATGGCGGTGCACTTTCTTTCGCTTTCTTTATAATATCAAGGCTGCAATGATTGCTGGTTCGTGATCCTTCTTGGTCATCGACACGTGTAAAATTTATTTCTTTCTTCAGAAATTTCTTTATTGAAGTATCTGCTTCAATCACTTTATCACTTTTTAAGGTAAGTATCTACCTTTACTTTTATCCGATTAATTCTGCAAAATCTGTATATAACTTTTTGTAACCTGCTAAAAACTTCTTTCTTTTTTAGGTTAAACACTTTGTGTTGGATTTTTATCCAATTTATCACTGTTTTTGGACGAGAGGACTAGAACACCTCCGCCTTTTAACGCGCTAACGTAGTCTCTGTTTTTTTTTATTATTATTCGTTACCTTGGTTTTGACGAATTTATAATTTTCTTCACTCTTTGATATTTCTTTTCCAATGTAAGTATCATGCCTTTTTGATATTGCTTTATTTTAATTGAATGTCATATAATTAATTTTTATTTTCTGTTCCAGCGTTGTCATTAACAACCCGTCGTCTGGCTACACTTAATACGTTTTAGTCCCGGATGACGAATCGTTGCATCTTTCTTCACCGTTCACCACTTTTTACGTAACCCTCTTGTTTATTTACCTCACTTCTTATTAATCTAACCTATTTTTTACAAATCTAAAACTTAATTATACGTTAAACAAATTTTCTGTGAATATAAAAACATTATTTGTAATTCATAATTTTTGCTCGTATCATTGTTGAATGAATCCTGCCTCTCACCTATTTTGTAATAAACTGACTTTATCAGAGCTTTCAAATTACCTGTTGGAATTTTCGTTTGTTGTCAAGAAACCTCATGCAATTTGTGATTTTAAAAAGAGCTTATTTAATTTCAAATTATTGGTATTTTAAACCAGCGCAATATATTTGATTTTTTATCAAATATTATATTTGATTTTTAAATTTAATTTAAAAAAATATTTTAAGAAACTTACGTAAGGAATACGTCGGACTCCTCCCCCCCCTACGTAAGGGTCCGTAAGATATCCAATACCCCCCCCCCCCAAACCCTTACGTAATTAATGGATGACCCCCTTATAGACAATCAAATAATTGAAAATATTAGCATGCTATCAATTAATATAATATTTAGAATCAGTAAATTAATAAATGAAAATTAATAACCTTTAGCAAGATGGTATGCTGAAAAATATGTTCCTCAACTTGGATTCGAACCCAGACGTATTAGCTGTGAATACGTGCGCTTAAACAACTGCGCTGCTGAGGCGATTAGTTTATGTAGCGCAGAACTTCTATTTATTGTGAACTAATTCTAAGATCGCTACAAACCAACGCAATTGTATGATTTACAATAAATTAAGAAAGTCAATCACGGAAATATTCAATTAAAATAGACCAATTTTTACCTTTAAGTAAACGCATTAGGACAAGCGATGACAGATGTATTAGTTTTAAGACATTACTTTTAATGCACAAATTGATTTTCACACTTAAAAAGGAATTAACTTGACAAATAAATCTGAGTTCAGGTGAAAATTATGACTCCAGTACCATTTTTCACACGAAATTATCCCACTCTCAGGGGCAGAAATCCCATATATACTACCTCAAATTTGGACCATTTGCCAGTTTTTTCTCGATTTTCGCTCGTCTACACCTTTCCAGCAGTAATTTAGAAATCTCAATTCAGATTTGTCAATTGATATTCATAAGCCATCAATTTCAATTTAGGAACCGACAAATAAAAATTAGAAAGCACTAAATGAAATTTAGAAAGCGTCAAATGAAAATTATAATGCACTGTAAACGAGGGCCTTTTCCGACGACTAGTTTACGAACTACATAATATTATGTTAAAAATAAAAGAAATAAAAGGTCGTTCATTATACGTCAGGAAAAATTCCAATTTTTAGAAAAAATGTATTTTACATATGTGAAAGATTACCTTAGGATGTCAGTATACGCCACGAATTTCTTCATCTGTACATTTCAATATTTTCACATATTATACCTAGTAATTAAATTATTAATTCAGTTTGATAAACAGCTAATGCAATAAAAGATATCATGTTTTCCGATGTTTCTCACGGATTCCGTATTAAAAATAGAAATATGCCAACAGCGACTGTTTTGTAGAAAATTCTATGGTCCAGAAAATTGTTTATTTGCAATTTTGCTCTATCTTAAACAGTTTTCCCAAGGGATGCGGCGCGAATTTTTGCGGTTTTCAGCTGTTTATTCCTCCGGAGACGGGCTATGGATTTCATAAAATCTCTTTTTTGTTACAATAATTTCCAAATTTGCTTAGGGGTCATCCATTAATTACGTAAGGGTTTTTTGGGGGGAGGGGGTATTGGATATCTTACCGACCCTTACGTAGGGGGGGGTCCGACGTATTCCTTACGTAAGTTTCTTAAAATATTTTTTTAAATTAAATTTAAAAATCAAATATAATTTTTTCTTTTTATGTTGGTAATTATATCCAGGTATAATGGAAATACCATATCGATGGTGTCAATACAATACCTCGTATCGCCACAATTTTTAAAAATCAGGATTTCTGGTGCCTTTGGTTAAAACATAAGTAATGACCTGATAGATGGCGTTACAATGGAAATAATCCGATTAATAAGTCCGTGATTTGCCAAAAGAAAATGCAATACCGCGTATCTCCAAAAAATAATGGAGGATGTTGGTGACTTATAAAATTGGGTAAGTTTTGAATGTGTTTTTTCCTATTATTATTTGAATTACATAAGTAAAATAATGTCTGTTATATTAATTTATGATTGTTTATTTAAATTACATAATTATTTAAGTCTATTTGTATTGTTTTAAGAAGAAAATTGAAACCTTTGGAGATACGTGTTATTGAATATTACACTTTTTCTCGCGTTATGGTAGATACGTGTTTTTGTTTTTTGTTTTAAATCTAACGGTCTCTCTATTGTCTGCAAACAAAAATCTAACGGTCTCTCTATTGTCTGCAAACAAAAATTAAGAAACGGATATTATTTTAAATTGGGTATAAAAATTGGCTTGTGGCTTTTGCAATAAGAAGTCTTGAAGCTAATATCGCAAGTGCATGTACTTAGCTTTAGATGTCAACTAGGCGTTTATCGTTTTTCAGAAAGTCTGATGAGAGTTTACTTCTTTCAGATAAAGAGAATTTTTGTTACAAGTCCAAAATGTCCAGCAGAACTAAAAAATTTTTATCTATGTGCAATACCAAGCTAGAAAGCCAAAGTTGTTCTAAACCAAAAAATGAAAACTGTGATATTGAAAAAGTTATTGTCGAGTCTTTGCCACCTATGACAGAAAAAGATTTTAAACAAGTTTTAGAAAATGCCGAATTTGTTTTTCTGGATTCTGAAGAAAAAGAAAATGTCTTTCCCGAAGGTGTTAATATCGGCGTTAATGTAAATGCAGATGTAATTGAAGAGAAAGATAACCAAGGAAGAGCAGATGAGTATGGATCTGGGTCAAAAGATGAAGAACAGGACAGAATAGAGTCAGAGAACAGTTACCAATCAGAAAGTTATGATGAAGAAAATAGTAGTGTTAATAGTGAAAAACCAAACTTAGATGATGATACTAGCGAAGAACAGGAAAATCAATCTGATTAGGCTATTTAGACCTATTATTTAGGCTACCGAAGATCAAAAAACGAAAAATTAACATTTCAGGATACTGAAAGGAATTCGAGAATAATGGGACCGACTTGTTTGTCTCAAGCATGCAAAAAATCCAAAAAAGGTGGTGTCAGGACATAAATGAAATTGAGAGACAGCAGATTTTTAAAAATTTTTGGGAAAAATTAACTAGTTGGGAGCAAAAAAAAGTTTATGTCTTAAATTTAGTTAACAGGAAGCAAACAGAGAGGAAAAGGACGCCTAATGAAACTTCAAGGAGATCCAGTTCACTCTTTTATAAACTAAATATAGAAAGCAAACATATACTCGTTTGCAAAAAAATGTTTTTAAACAACCTCGGCCTTAAAGAGTGGACAGTCCAAAACTGGGTTAAACGTTCCGTGTATGGCACACCTTCGACAAGTAGGACCAATCAACCTCGATGTAAAAACGAAGATGCAACTATATTTCTTACAACATTTTTAGACAACCTCCCGAAATTACCGAGTCACTACTGTCGAAAGGACACCGATAAGCTGTACTTAGAGCAAACTTTTACAAGTTTCGCAGATCTGTTTAAATTATATCAAGAACATTGTAAAATTTCTCAAATGCAGGCATTATCAAGAAACACACTTATGAAATACGTTAAAATAAAAAATATAGGAATATTCAGTCCTAGAAAAGATCAGTGCGACTTATGTGTGGAATACCAAGCCGGGAATTTGGACCAAAGTGTATGGGAGAAACATAGAAATGAAAAGCAAAGAGCCCAAGACGAAAAAACTCATGATAAAGATCAAGCAAAACTTGAAAAATGTCACGTTATATGCATGGATTTGCAAGCCGTAAAAACATGTCCATCGTTACAAGCCAGCTCGCTGTATTTTAAAACCAAACTTTGCTGTCATAATTACACCGTTTTCGATCTAAACACCAAGGATGCTGTGTGTTATTGGTTTGATGAAACTGATACCGACCTTCAGGCTTCGACATTTGCGTCTTTATTAGTCGATTTTATAAAAAGCAAATACTTGCAAAATAATATGAATCAACAAAAACCGATCATAATTTTCTCCGATGGTTGTACCTAGCAAAATCGGAATGCGACTTTAGCAAACGCGTTACTTGCACTTTCCTATCAGTATGATGTCAAAATTATTCAAAAATTTTTGATAAAAGGCCATACCAATATGGAATGCGATAGCGTACACGCGACGATCGAGAAAAAGTTGAAGAATAAGACCATTTTAATTCCTAATGACTATCACCGAATCACAGCAGAAGCTCGAAGCAATCCTAGACCATTTGAAGTTGTGTGCCCGACTTTTGAGTTTTTTCATAATTTCAATGTAAACCTCGTCTATGAATCCATTCGTCCCGGAAGGAAACCGTACGAACCTACTGTAACTGATATTCGAGTTCTAAAATACGAGAAAGGAGAAATCCAATACAAACTTAATTTTAAGGACAATTTTTTTAAACCTTTACCGCAGCGTCCCAAAAAAGCAATCAAGAAAATTGAAGAATTTCCAAAACTACACACTGGAAAACTTCCAATTACCCAAAAAAAGAACAACCACCTACAGGAAATAAAAACCAAGCTTCATAAAAATTGTTGGCCATTTTACGATAATTTGTTATATTTATAAATAGTTGAGAAATTATATTTTAATTTGTTATTGTTAGCTGAATTTAAAGTTTTTTTTTTTTAAGTATTGTGAATTTATATTATTTTGATATTATCTATTAAGCAATAAAGTAAAGTTTTTATTCGTAAATTTTAATATTTTTATTATTATTGTTTTGATACAATACCATGTATCTCCCCTCTTTGAAAATTATTATTGTGCAATACCACTTATGTCCATGAAAAAATGATAGATTCATCATTATTAAGAAAAATTATGAAGATATTTAGTAAAAATGCTCATTAATGAGAAAAGTAACTTACAATTTGAAAAGAACTGCAGGTAAGGTTTATAAAATTATTTTTTGATTCCTGTAAAATTACCTCCCAAGGAGATACGAGGTATTGTATTGACACCATCGATATATTGAAATATATAGTACTTAAAAATCATTAAACATAGTGGCATAATAGTGTGAATTATAGAAAATGGCATCAAACTTTGGCGATCTTTACGAACGGTTTTTCATCTATGTAAATAAAAATTTAATTTAAATTTTTGTATTTATTATTATCTATATATATTGTAGCGTCTGGTGCCTTGAAGATACACGAGTACGCACACAATCGGTTTATGGACACCTACCTTAAATCGACTCTTACTTCTCAGGGTATTAATGCGTCGGGATCTGATTCAACCAACACTTGTTTATACGAGCTTATGTCGAACGAATTCTTGACTCCAACAAAGATAAAACTACAGTTGGATTCCGTTAACAAGTTTTTAATCAAATAAACAAACCAACATAGAACCCAAACAATCAAACAATCTTTATATAAACTACTATTCTACGCACTGATTAATAAATGGTAGCTAACCTGCGATTTGTATCGTGCGCACAATTTTCTTTCTTCAATTATTCTAATTTCCAATCTCCAATCTGCTTCTCATAGATCGGATAATTTGGTATCCGTATCTCCCCTACGTACACTACAGCTCAAAAAGATAAGTACACTTATATTTTTTAAGAGTTTTCAAAATTGTAAACATTAAACCCTTTATAAATCAATTATTTTAAATGAAATCAAGTAATATAATTTATTTACAACAAGTTTAACAAAAAAAAACTGAAAAAATGTTATTATGTTGGCTAAATTTTGGTTTCTTACAAAAATCCACCTTTTGCTTTTATAACAGCTCGGCACAAACGAGGCATTCTTTGGGTGAGTTTATGCAAAGTTTCAAATTGAATTGCATTCCAAGCATTTTGCAAGACTTGCCATAAATGGGTTTGTGATTTTGGGCACTTTAGTTGAACGTTCCTATCCAGTTCCTCGCACAATAGCTCTATAGGATTCAAATCCGGGAACGGATGGCCAATCCATATAATTTAGCACTCTCCGTTTTTCATTTTCTCTCAAATAGTCTCTGGACACCTTCGATGAGTGCTTGGGATCATTTTCTTCTTGAAAAATAAAACCTCTCCCAATTAAACGTCGAACGGATGGCAGCAAATTGTTTTCCAATATTGGTTTATATAGTGATATAACCTTCTTTTTCAAAATTCCTTCTATTTTAATAATATCTCCGAGGCAATTGTTGCCAAAAAATTCAAAAACGTAAAGATAAATTAATTGTAAGGCATAGCATTCGAAATTGGAGAATGACGGTACCTCAACTTACCGCTGAAATCAACGAAACTCGTACAAATAATGTCAGTTTGTCGACGGTAAAAAGAAAGTTGCAAACAGCTGGCCAATTGAAGAATTGCTATGCGGAAACTTTTGTTAAGACCTCAAAACATAGTGAAAAGACTAGATTGTGCTAAAAAACATTAAATGAAGTCAATTAGTGAATGGAAAAAGGTTGTTTGGTCGGATGGGTCGAAGTTTCAAATCTTCGGTCCTCATCGATGAGTTTTTGTGAGAAAGCGCAAAGGAGAACGGGCTTTTGATGAATGTATTGTCCCAACGGTGAAACACAGCGAAGGGTCCGTTATGATTTGGAGATGTTTTGGCAAGAATTGTGTCGGAGATATTATTAAAATAGAAAGAATTTTGAAAAAAGGATGTTATAAACAAATATTGGAAAACAATGTGCTGCCATCCGGTCGAAGTTTAATTGGGAGAGGTTTTATTTTTCAAGAAGAAAATGATCCCAAGCACTCATCGAAGTTGTCCAGAGACTATTTGATAGAAAATGAAAAATGGAGAGTGCTAAATTATATGGATTGGCCACCCGTTCCCGGATTTCAATCCTATAGAGCTATTGTGAGAGGAAATGGATCGGAAGGTTCGACTAAAGGGCCCAAATTCACAAACCCATGTATGGCAAGTCTTGCAAGATGCTTGGAATGCAATTCAATCTGAAACTTTGCATAAACTCACCCAAAGAATGCCTCGTTCGTGCCGAGCTGTTATAAAAGCAAAAGGTGGAATTTTGTAAGAAACCAGAATTTAGCCAACACAATAACATTTTTTCAGTTTTTTTTGTTAAACTTGATGAAAATAAATTATATTACTTGATTTCTTTTAAAATAATCGATTTAAAAAGAGTTTAATAATTAAAATTTTGATAACTGTGAAATAATATAAGTGTACTTATCTTTTTGAGCTGTACTGTATCTGTATGACACGATCTCGACCACAACCTTCGTTGCCAACTCCTTTTGTATCCCGCTATCTTACGGAATCTTACATTCTCCAAGGAATTAATCTTCTCGGGTAGTACCACCGTATTTCGTTCACGAATATAATTTATTTCAGTATATTTTATGTGAATCTCACTTGAATTCGCGAGTTTATCTCACAGTACTAAATACACGACCGTCACCTTTCGTGATCTCGATGGTACTGTTTATTTACTTTTATGTAACTTGCGTTACTATATAAATTTTGTTTTTAAACTGGAGCTTCTTATATTCTCGGTTGTTTGTACATGGCCGACGGTTCTCTGCACGTTTGATTAATTTTGGCATGTTGTATATAACGTTTACATACAACATGCAACACGAACAAACTTAAAATTAAATTCAAACGACAAAAAAAAACAAACACATGTAAACAAATGTGTTTGAACCTCCGGTCTCCAACTGTACTTCTCTCCTTGTTGGTACGACTCTATCCTCAACATGGATAGCGCGTATCACAACAATATATAAAAATGGATGTATGTGTGTATGTATGTTCGCTATAGACTCCTAAACCGTTTGACCGATCGGAACCAAATATGGAAGAGTTATTATGTAGGTCCCTGCGCATGTTTTTGTATTGAAATTGAAATAGTGCAAAAATTCGCAAAGGAAAGGAAAGTTGATTTTGAGTAGCCTGCCTTCCTTTAAGGAATCTCGATAATCCATTCATGCGCGTCCCATAGTACGCGCATGAATGGATTATCGAGATTCCTTAAAGGAACCCAGGTAACACAACTGGTGTAAATGACGTCATTTGTACGTCACTATGACGTCGCCGACGTCATAATGACGTACAAATGACGTCATTTACACCAGTTGTGTTACCTGGGAAGGCAGGCTACTCAAAATCAACTTAAAAAACAATAATGAATGCTGTCAAACTGTCAACCGATCGACAATGCAAATACGCGTGCACGTGCTTTACGTTTCTATTTGACCAATCTTAACCAAATTTGGTGTAGAAGTAATTTACAACGCTACGAAAAACATAGGCTACTTTAGTACCTTGGAGCGAGGCCGAAGGCTGAAAAACCACGGTCTACACGTATGCCTGTGATACCCTTGAGTGAGGCCGAAGGCCGAAGAACCACATCCGACACGGTCTAGATGGCTAAAGGCGGCCGGTAGGCCGACTGTGCCAGCTAGTATAATATATTATTATTCATCTTTTATAAATATAAGGGGCGGCGAGGGGGGTCAAAATTAATTTTCTTTTAAATAATCCTTACGTAAGATGTGGGGGGGGGGGGTTGCCACAATCTTACGTACCTACCCTTACGAGGCGGGGGGAGGGGGTCAAAAATTACAAAAATCATCCTTACGTAATTAATGGACGGCCCCTTACTTACAAATTTCTTACTTTGGTAACTGCTGGTAAGCAACAGAATTTTCCAGATTTTCCATGTTAGGTGCTGCCATCTCTCCAGAACCACTAGTTAACCACCTCGTCACTTGTAGTTTGTTATGATAACCTAAGTTTTAAAAATTATGGCAAATAATGAAAATAATTGGGAAAAAACTTGCAGAACATGCTTAAGAACGAACGAAAATGTGAAGCCGATTTTTAATATTCACATTTCAGACACCATGTCTGTTCGTATGGTAGATTTCATACGACGAATGACTTCTATTAAGGTTAGTTTTCTTCATCTTGCAATTTAAATCAGTTTCTAATATAGAGAATATTAATTTAGATAGTCAAAGGTGATGGTCTTCCGGAACATTTATGCATAGGATGTATGGAAATCCTACTCAAGGCGTTCAATTTTACCCAGGTGTGCATAAGTTCAGATTCTCGTTTGAGATTACAGCTGATGGAAAACCAACAATCTGAAGCAACAATAAAGGAGGAGAAAGTCCCAATTGAAAACAATGTTCAAGAGTCACAAGAGGTGTATGAAAGCAGAAACGTCGGTAATTTATCTGAAAAAGACGAATTAGTCGATCTCTTGCATAGTGACATATTAGAAATTGTTCATGAACAAGAATACAAACCTGATGTAACAAATGGAAGTGAATATACTAAAGTTAAGAAGTCGTACAATCAAGAATTTAAGTGTGAGCATTGTCACAAATCCTTTTCCATTAAACAAAAACTTGAAAACCATATGAAAGTACATGATACCAGTAACCAGTACAAGTGTACCGAGTGTGAGAGATCTTTTCAACGTAAGAAACAGTTGAGCGTTCATATGAGATGTCACGTTAAGTTAGAAGATAAGCAATACGTCTGCGATGTTTGTGGACAAAAATTTATGTTCTCTTATTTGCTTAACCAACATAAATTCAAACATTCACTTGTTAAACCATTTCCTTGTACGGAATGTAGTAGAGGTAAAAGTGTTTTACAGTACTTTTTAATTTCATAATATTTACATTTTTTCTCACTCAGGTTGTGTAACGGCTGAAAGTTTACGTCGGCACATGAAAACACATGAAGAGAATTATGAAAGAAAGAAGCATACCTGTACGGTGTGTTCGAAAGAATTTTTGTACCCAAGTTTTTTAGCAGAACACATGAAAAATCACACTGGTGAAAAACCATTTTTATGTTCGTTTTGTGGAAGGGGCTTTCGGCAACGTGGGGCACTGGATTATCACATACGAAGTCATACTGGGTATAAACCCTACAGTTGCCAAAATTGTAATGGTCGATTTTCTTCTAAAGGTAAATTGGTAATAATTATTGTTTCAATTATTAATGCTGGGTAAAGTTGTCAAAGGTTTCTGACAAAAGTATTTCTTATACTAAATACTAAAATTTTACTAATTTCCAGTATTTCCAATATCACAGGGTTTCTATTTTACTGAGAAACTGGGATACCCTAAAATGTCAGGGGAATTTAAAAATGCATAAATTTGTTTATGGAAATATTTTTTTTAAGAGAAAATCAGAGAAATTAAAACTTGAGCCATTTTTAAAATTTACAAATAATTTTATTTTTATTCTCTCTTCAATCTGTATTGCATATTTTGTTTGGTTGATTCACGTTTGATTATTCGAATAAATATACCAAACTTTTGAAAAGTCAAGAACACTTTTCATTAGGGAAAACCTGTAAAAATTTGGGAATTTGTTTTAGAAAATTCACTGGGAACACTTTAGTGAATAAGGTAATTGAAGTATTGTAAAGTATCTACAGGATTCCAAGGGCCATGGAAAATTAGAGAAATTAAAACCTTGGGCAGGGAAAATTCACTGGAAATCCTGTGGCCAAATGCTTCCTTAAAATAATTCAATTAATTTAGTATTTCAAATACTTATAAAGTGTTTACCGGATTCCCACAAATCTAGAACCTGGAAAAGTCGGAAATTTAAAAATGTTAAAATTTATTCATGGAAAGTCAGAAAAATTAAAATCTGTGCCAGAGAAAATTCTTTGCAAGTCTGGAATTTCCTTTTAGAAAATCCACTGGATATCCTGTGTCAAATACTTCCATATAGTATTTACAAGATTTCTACTCTTTTGGAATACCTTGCAAAATCAGGAAATTTAGTAATGGAAAGTCGGGGAAATTAAAACTAGGCCAGGGAATATGTTTTGCTATTTGTTAGTCCGGGAATTGTTTTTTGAAAATTCACTGGGAATCCGGTGTCAAATACTTCCACAAAATAATTCAATGAATGAAATATTTTTAAATACTTTTAAAGTATTTACAGGATTCTCATTTTTCTAGAACATGTAGGAAATTTAGAATTGTTAAAATTTAGTCATGAAAAGTCGATGAAAAGTCTAAGTAATTAAAACCTGAATCAGAGATAATGTTGTGCTATTCTTTGCAAGTCTGGGAATTTGTTTTGGAAATCCACTAGAATTCCTGTGTCAAACACTTCCACAAGGTATTTATGGGATTGCTACTCTTTTGGAATAACTGAAAAAATCAGAAAGTTTAGAAATGTTAAAATTTATTCATGGCAAGTCGGAGAAATTAAAACCTGGACCAGAGAAAATTCTTTACAAGTCTGGGATTTCTTTTTGGAAAGTCCACTGGAAATCCTGTGTCAAATAATTCCATAAAGTATTTACAAGATTTCTACTCTTTTGGAATATCTTGAAAAATCACGAAATTTACAATTATTAAAATTTAGTCATGGAAGGTCGGGGAAATTGAAACCTGAGCCAGGAATAATGTTTTTTTTTAAATGTCTGGGGATTTTTTTTTGAAAATTCACTGGGAATCCTGTGTCAAAATTTCCACAAAATAATTCAATGAATGAAGTATTTAAAGTATACACATGATTCCCATTTTTCTAGAACATCTAATAAATTCAGAATTATTGTTAAAATGAGCCATGGAAAGTCTGGGCAATTAAAACCTGAATCAGAGATAATTTTTTGCTATTCGTTGCAAGTTTGGGTATTTGTTTTGAAAGTTTACTGGAATGGATTCCAGTGAAATAAATGGAATAATCAGGAAGTTTAGAAATGTTAAAATTTAGCCATGGAAAGTCAGAGAAATTAAAACCTGGGCCAGAGAAAATTCTTTGTAAGTCTTAGAATTTCTTTTAGAAAATCCTATGTAAAAGATTCCATTCTTTTGGAATGTATTGAAAAATCAGTTGAAATTTAGACTGGTTAAAGTTTAACCATGGAAAGTCTGGGAAGAGGAAATTCTTTGCTAGTCTGGGAATTTCTTTCAGAAAATCCACCGGAAATTCTATGTCAAATATGTACTTCCAAAAAGTATTTTCAGGATTTCTACTCTTTTGGAATACCTGGAAAATTTAGCACTGTTAAAATTGAGTCATGGAAAGTCTGAGAAATTAAAATCTCTGTCAAGGAAAATCTTTTCCTATTTGCAAGTCTGGAAATTGTTATTTGAAAATTCTCTGGGAAACTGTCAAATACATCCATGAAGTAATTCAGTGAATGAAGTATAAACAGGATCCCCATTCTTCTAATAAAATACCTTAAGGCAGGATACCTTTAGGAGGCATAAAAAAAGCGTTTTTGGGGGGATTTTTTAGGACAGAATAAAATAAGCAAGTCTAGCAAAGTTTTTAGATTATTTTATTGCATATTTGAACATTATAAAAAAAATTTTTTGAGCGAAAAATATTCAAACGCAGCAGATTTTTATGCACATTTGTGCAACACCTTGCAATTGCAGTCTCCAATCGGCGAGAAAGATGAAGCTCGTAATTTTCGTCCGAAACCAAAGAAAATTTTAATTTTCATATATTTTTCCTCTAGATGAACTAAGAAAAACCCAAAAAATTGTGAAATTTAAAATTTTTCTCAGGTTTGAAAAAAAAAGTGCTTTTTGTAAAAATAAAAAATCATTTCAACTTGCTAAAAAAGTTGTTTAGAATTTTTTTTCCTGAATATTTTTAGTTCAAATAGAAGAGAATACAAAACTGAAGCTAACAAGCCTTGGTTTGTTTTGATTGGTCGTCTGGTGTTTTTGGAATCACTCCCGCCAGTTTAGTAAAATCGTAAAAACGAAACCTTGAGAAAACGCGCTTTAAAGTTTACGATCAGAAAAAATGTTAATTTTCGATTACTTACAGTAATAATATCCTAATCAGCTATTCCTGCACCATAAAGTAAACCTACAACTTCCTCAAAAAACTCATTTTGATGCAGTTGCTCGAGTCTACGAGCCGTGCGAGCTTCCTTGAACCTTTTCAGGTACATAGTTCTTATTCGACCGAGGGAAGGAGCGCGCGCCCCAGCTGCCTGAGCTCTCGTATACCTGCTCGACACCCCACTGCGTTTAGTGCTGTATATTGGAAAATATTGTGAATTAGCCTCTATAACTTTGGATACATATTCTTAGATGGACATATGTAGACTGCGCCGATGGTCAGAAATTAATCCTTTTTTTTGGGTAAATGACCATGGGCAACCTGTAGATTGCGCCGATGGTCATTAAGGGTAACATACAGATTGCGCCGATGGTGTACCCGAGGGATTAAAAAGTATTACTAAGGCATAATGGGGTTATTATTGTAAATCAGTTTATTAAATATTAATAAAAAATTAAATTGCGGTACCTAATTATCATTAATATAACAATACTTATTGCAATACTTATTAGTAGATATTAATAATAAATATTATCAAAAAAATGGAAAATAACCTGTGTATTGCCGAAAAATTGAAAAAATTAAATTTGTTTTTTCGATTTTTGGGGTGTGCATTCGATAAGGAGAGTTATCCATCGTCAAAACCTACCCTTCCGGGGCGCCGCTTCGCTCCGCTCCGCTCTGCACCCCTGCAGGGCGGTTTTGACTCTGGTTACTAGGCTAAACATACGAGAAGGCGCCACCCATCAAGAAAACCGGGATAAATGAAACCGGGATGTGAGAGAACCTCGAAATAGCATTAAAAAGTATAGTTGCGGTATGGGGCAGTAAACTATAACGTTTCACCCCCAAAATTATAGACCAACAGAATCGTGCACAAATTGTCTCGAAATTGCAAATTTCTCGTAGTTATAAATTTGTGTTATAAAAGTTTTTAATAATGAAAGAATCAAAATAATGCAGTTATTTAAAAATAACCTCGTCAAATTACTAACCTAATTAAAAATCGCACATAATGTATAGTAGGTACTCCTGTAATAAATTAAGTACCTTAATCCTCTAATGGGATTTTCACTCCGTCGTTACCCAAAAATATTACCTATTAATTGACCATCGGTGCAATCTACATACTAACCCTAACCGAACCCGGCGCAATCTGCATGCTAGATTATGAGACCCTTCAACCATCGGGCGCAGTCTACAACCTCCCTCTTAGATACATTAAGAATAGATTTAAGCAATAAAAAAAATCGATCTTTTGAGCCTTCTAAAGCAGGATCTTGCCTTAAAGCAGGAAAATAAAACATTAAAATTTAGCCGTGGAAGTCTGGAAAATTAAACCTGGACCAGGGAAATTTTTTTGCTATTCTTTGCAACTCTGGGAATTTGTTTTGAAGAATTCACTGGAAATAAGTACTACTTGAAATATACTTCAATCATATACATTTAAGTATTTCCAGGATTCCTACTCTTCTGGAATGCCTGAAAAGTTGGGGAATTTAGAAATATTAAAATTTATTAATTGAAAGTCGGGGAATTTTTAAGTTTTAGGCGCGAGTCTGGGAAATTAAAACCTGGGCTAGGAAAAGTTCCTTCCAACTAAAAATAGTTTAAGTAATAAAAAATTGTAGTAAAATCAAATCTGATTTATTCAAATTCTATACATTGTTTATGATTTCTTTTAAAATTTTACTATGTTGGTATTTCTATGTATTTAATTTAGTTGATCTCCATTTATTTTTAGATTTTACTATTGGTTTTAGTGCTATAGGTTTTGAAAGGTCAGGGCAAATGTTCAATTTCAATTAGGGACAACCTGGAAAAGTCGTGGAATTTTTTTTTGAAATTCAACAAGAACCCTGATTTATGTAAATTTAAACTTTTAATATGATTTAAGTGTACGAGGTTCCATTAAAATATATCAAATAATAATAAAGTCATTATTATTTTTATGGTACCAATGAATTTTTAGGCGTTTTAAAAATACACATGCGGCGTTACACCAATGAGAGGCCCTATGTATGTGATATTTGTGGGAAGGCATTTGCTAGATCTTCCGATTTGAAAAGTCACCATAAGTTGCATACTGGACGTAAAGAATTTCTGTGTACCCTATGTGGAAAATACATGTCAAGCAAAGGTTGGTTTTAAAAATGTTCCTATTTTTTTTTAATGAATTGTAAATTTAAATCAGGTCAATTGACGGTCCATCTGAGGACCCACACTGGAGAGAAACCTTACAAATGTGATATTTGTCAGAAAGCGTTCAGCACTCGCACAATGTTGGTGAAACACATAAGAATTCACACCGGAGAGCGCCCATATGTTTGTAAAATATGCTCGAGGGCGTTCAATCAATCGAGTACTCTAAAAACCCACATAGCTACCCATCAGAAGACCGTAAAAGAAGCAGTAAGTGATGATTTTCTCAACACAATTCAAGAAACTGTTATCATGTATGAATGTAACTAAATGGGCTTACAAGTTGAAGATATTTTAAAGAATCAACTTTATTTTTTCCTTCCAGCAGTATTTTTGTAAGACACCAAAAGGTTGTGAAACTTAATTTTACATTCCATTCATAATCTTAAAATGCAGGGAACATAATCATCTAACCTCCCTTTTCACTCATTTGTAATTTTATTATAAGTACTTAACGAACAACAAATATTTTCTGTGATAAAGAACAAAATTCAGAATTCAATTTTGAATGATGTTGAAATGCAATCAAGAATGTTTCATTTTGATCTCTTACTAATAAATTAACATCACATTTTGATTGATAGCTTGTACAGCAAAGTTTTTGTCAAGTTTTTCAGTTCCATATTGTTGGAGCTAAAGTTTTCAAACTGTTCTTAATTTTTTAATTACTGATCTCACTGTTATGTTTTCACATCACAAGGTAGCTATAGTAAAATTGGAAACTGTAACTACTTTCTATTATAATAAACTATATGGCATAGTTTACTTTAAGTACTGCAGGCAGAAGCCTCAGTTTGCTTCCAGCTTCAGCAAGTGCTACTCATTTTACAACTATCAGAGTTATAATTTTTTTAGCAGCTTTTTGCCATTGATGATGTATTGTACTCAATTAAATTAGATTTTTGTATGTCAGTAAGACACTCATATCAACATCAGCCTTAAAGTCCAGTGGATAGAATGGGATCTTCAGCTAGGTAAATTTAGGTAATTTCCTAGAGAGGTTTGAAAAATTCCCCTTATATACCTTTTTCTACTACCTACTTTTTTGTATGTTGCGGAAAGGGGACGCAAAAATATACATATTATATTTCCTATTGGCGCAAATAATACAAATCCGGCTTTGACACCGGATATATATTTTTTAACGTAAAAAATTGAAGAGATAATTATACATTTTGGTCAACATGTCCTGCATACCATACTGAAAGTTTTAAAATTCAGAATTTTTAAAAAGGTTAAAAAGAAACACGAAAATGTGGAGTTTGACTTTTCCAAATATCATATTCATTTTTATGTTGTGCCATTTGATTGCCTATTTTCAGCGATGAAAATGGAAACCTGGCATATTAAAACTTTTAGTAAGCTAAACAGGGAAAGGGAACGTACCATATTTACTGTAGTACAGTTTCTGCCTGATTATTTCCACTAAACATACGGACAGTTGAGATATAAAATTAATACCTTCTTATCTGCAGCAGATCTCATAATGTTAAATATTTTTTTGTCAAAATGTTTAGCGAATTCTATTGTGGTTGTTTTTCTTTTTAAACTAAGATATTACATTGATTTTCTTTTATTGAATCGTAGACATTCTATTGTTAAGGCTGATTCTACTACTATCTAGTCCATTTTAACTTATATAGTTTTACACAGTTTTTTTAAGTTCTAAGTTGTAACTTTGTTTATATTCTAAATTTGTTATTATTTCAATTCAAGTTCTGTACAGAATACTCAATATTTTTATTTTTAATAGAGCTAAAATTATTAAACACCGTAGCAGGGTATCCCCGCTCGGATTTGACTGAAATCTTTCCAAGATATTACTACCAATGTATAATATGTTGACTGTCTTATAAATATTAGTCATGTCAACACACCCCTATTTGAGTAAAAAACATTCTTTTCTTTCCAAAGGCTTGGCCGAATATTTTGAAAATAATTTTAATTGCTTAGTACACCGGGGTCAATGAAATTATTTAAAATTTTTCGTTGATCTCAGTGCGATAGGTAGTTGAATTTTTTTTCTAAAAAGGCTCGATTGTTATAGATCTATGTGAAATTTTTTCAGAATATTTGCTCAAGCTGTTTAATATAAATATAATAATTTGTTTCGTTTTGATTTATTAACTTTTTTACTAGAATATGGCTGTGTTGGCAGGGTTAATATTTACAGGACAGTCAAGGTACATTGGTAGTAATGTCTCGTAAAATTTTTAGACAAATACATGTGGGGGCAGCTGAACTATATTTACCATGCTACGGCGTTGGCACAATTTTATCGACTTTTGGCTTAAGGCGCGTTTTATAAACATTTCTAAAAATAATCTATTATTGATTGATTCGTGTTCTGTGTAGTGAAACTTAATAACTCTTGGCACACTTTTAACACCAATGAGAAATATTTGAAAATTTTATATACATATTTGTACAGGTCACCATTCGGAAAATTAAATTGATCAAGTTATTAAGATTTAAATGATTGCCACTTTGAAAGCAAATTAAGTGTTACCATATCTGTATTTTAGAATCACTAAAATATTCATTAAACATTTCAGAACTAATATTCACAATATTTCATGAATAATAATTATTTGAACCAAAATTGTTTCGACATTTTTGGTTTAATTAATGGTCTGATGATGACGATTTTAAAATTCAGATATATTATGCATGGTTAATATCAAGGTTTACTTACATAAATTATGAATCAATGATGAAGTGTAACAATTTGTTTGGAAATAATCCCCACGTTTGTTTAAGGATTTCTCCTGAAATTTCTTTTATGTTTTATAAATAATATAATCTTCTTTTAGCTATTGTCAGTATTGTTAGTTTTAGATAGATAAAATTAAGTAATTTGGTGTTGGATATTTTTAAATAATTTTATTGTTGCGTGAAACCTTAAATCAATTCTATTAATCAAACAAAAATCGTATTTGATCGTTCTGTAAAATCAGACTGATGTTTTTAGATGACCTTATGATGAAAACGAGATTATATAAAAATCAAAATTGATAGAATTTTATATTAATGTATTTTATGCATCCACTTTATTACTATTTATAAACTACAATAATTTTGTCTCATTTAGTGCTTCTTTTATGAAATGGTCCATCAAAATTTTAAGTATTCTGTATGTCTTTTAGAAAAGACATCAAATTCCATAAATGTGATATTTTGTAACAAAAAAAGGACATATTGGTTGTTAATGCTAATAAATTTTATTATCTTGTAGTTTTTAAATTTCTACAATTACAGAAACCAACTACTGTACTTAGTGAAATAATTTAATATTTATTCTGCACTTGTACTTAAATTATTCCTGTTTTTAAATAATTATGAAAATATTGATTTTGCTTTCTCTAATTTATTTACAACCCAAAATTTTCCTTCCCCTTGTACAAGAACGTTATCAAGGCTGCAATTTCACAAGAAGTATTAGAATTTAAAAAGCTATTAAGTGAAGCATTCAAACTTTTCCATTCCATTCGGAATATTGCTACTTGTTTTTGTCTGCAAAGTCTTCAATATCCATTTTCTGAGATGGATCAATCCCCTTCTTACTATTTTACTTTAAAACTTAAATTATGCACACCATGTTGATGTTCACCGGACGGCCACGCTAAAAAATTCTAACTTAGAATTTCCACGCTGTAACTGAACTAGTGATTACACCAAGCCACTGCTGTGGTCCTGCTTATCCACTCACCTATTAAAATTAGTTCCTTCCGGTTACTTATTTGGTCCAGAAGGGTTGTCAAATTAGTAAAACATTCGGGGACGGTCCCCTATCTTTGGTAACCCCGAAAAAATTGAAAATTTCCTATTGCAAAGAGGAAGGTTTATATAGTATACTGTAAAAATTGCATTGGAGATGATATACATAAAATTTCGAGAAAAATCAATTTAAAAAGTACGGGAGAGTAGCATCGAGTATGCGGTAGACAGCGGTTGATGTGCATCGTTCGCCCGTGGTCGAAGCCACGCCCATGCCGAGGTTATAAATATAAGTAACGCACGCTCGGAACTTAGTCATTTGTTAGTCAACCGCCGTGCGTATAACATTATCGTAAAAATGCAACTTAACGATTGCGTAAATACTTACAAAGACGTGGACGCGGTCGCTGCGTCGATAACAAAAAAACGGTTCTTTTCAGAACCAAAAATATCTTAAGAAGTAGGTCTCTAAATAAACATAAAAAACTGGCCCGGCCAGAATTGGGCGCAACAAAAAACCTACCCTACGCCCCTCCGGGGCTCCGGGCGGTTTTTCATTCGCGTACGCCGCTACGCGGCAGAGCTAAACATACGAGAAGGCGCCACACATCAAGAACACCGGGATAAAGGCAACCGGGATCTTAAACCCCCAAAAAATTGCGAAACAAAAAATAATCGATGTTACATGTACGATAGTCGAGCTGCATCTGCCGGTGCGAAATATTCTAAGTGTTAGGGTATATCATATTGCACGGACCGCCCACAGAATGGGGACGCGCAATAATTTTTGTTAAGGAATCTCGTTAAATTTGCTAACTTCAAATTCGATTTGCTCAAAATTTTGCTAATACATTCGCAGGTTTAAATTATATCAGTATACTATATAAACCTTCCTCTTTGCAATAGGAAATTTTCAATTTATTTGGAGTCGCCAAAGATAGGGGACCAAAGCCGCCATCTCTTACTCTTCATTCGTCTCATGTATTCATACCAACTCAATCTTCTCCCTTTAATTGAGTTCATTATATCTATTAATATTCTCACTCTTTTTCTAATTGTGTGGCTTCTGATTTTATCTACCAGTGTTAAGCCACAGCTTCACCTCCAGAAGCCCATTTCGGTAGTTTTTAGCTTTCTTTCATTCTTTATCTCCCACATCCTCCGCCCTATTTGTAGTGCTTTTATTCCAGATTATGGAATGTATGCTCCATTTCTCGATTCCTGCCTTCTCTTTCCACTATCATATGACATGAGAATCAAAGGCTTACAAAGGGTCCTGAGGGTTACACACTACGCCGAGGAAGGTGCAACGATAAAATCTTAGGAAAAATCTAATGCTGTAGCTCTTTTAGGAAGTCCTACATCCACCTCCATGTATGGTGATCCCTGGGTAATGCAAACGGAAGTGAGCAACAAACGAGTTTCCGGCGCCTTAAAACTGGTAAATCTTGGCTAAGAGTAAAAGACTCTAACGAAAATCTCACTGGTCCTGCAGGTTGAAGTTTAAGGCGATGGATCTGCAATCCATCCTTTAGAAAAACGTACAAGGATTGGCACCTAAGATAAATTAAATCTTAAAAGAACTAGAGCGAAAAAATGTGGATATAACAACTCTATCGGAAACCAAAACAAAGGGAAGAGAAGAAATACAATGGTATATACACATTTACAGCGGTGTCAACAAGGAAAGAAGTATCCACCCCAATTACAGAAGAGTTTGAAAAACTGTATAAAGAAATGGGAGGGGACGGTCCCCTAACTTTGGTAACCCCAAATAAATTGAAAATTTCCTATTGCAAAGAGGAAGGTTTATAGAGTATACTGTAAATATTTCACTGGAGATGATATCTAAATATATAAAAGAGAAGATCTGTTTGCTTGCGTGTTCGCTATACGTTCCTAGACCCTTGGACCGATCTCAACCAAATTTTGCACAGTTATTTTGTAGCTCCAGGCGTAACTATTCGTGCATAAATGGAGAAGAAATTCGCTCGGGGAGCAAAGTTATTCGCTTTTTTCGATAAATCAAATCACAAGTTTGACAAAAAATTTAATTTGTCAAATAATTAATCTGACGTACAGTCAGTGATTCAAAATACTGTCAACAGATGGCGCGATGATAAGCGTTTTTCGATATTGCCATATATTAAAAGATAGTGTCAAAGTGACGGAAAGTGAAGTGAAAAACATACGAGTGATACTAATAAAGTAAAGTAGAAAAATAATACACATACTACAACAGTGTACTACCCGAAATAAATTTCACACCTAAGATTATGTGACCCAATTACAATACGTCAGGGAAAGCCAATTGTTCTATACCCCTACGCCAAAGTCCAAATCAAATTCTTCTTTGTTTCTAATAAAATTCACATATTGGTGGTCTTTAGACACGCCCTTTTTAAAAGTGGAATTTTTTTTGACATTTACCCCCACTTAAAGAGTTTTTACTAA
Source organism: Podabrus alpinus (assembly GCA_932274525.1). Classification (NCBI taxonomy): domain Eukaryota; kingdom Metazoa; phylum Arthropoda; class Insecta; order Coleoptera; family Cantharidae; genus Podabrus; species Podabrus alpinus. The sequence goes on from OW026451.1 coordinate 8,384,358, forward strand.
AGTCTAGAATAAATTCTTCATATTTGGTATATCAATAGGTAACATAAAACAATTTTATAAAAATAAATTTTTCCCCCTCCACCACAAAATTTTGGACTAAAGACACTCAGAAATTTAAAAAAATATATATCTGATTCCCCCTAATCATCTAAATGAATAATACGAAAAAAAATTTTTTAAATTATCCGCACCAAAAAAGTTTTTTTTGGAACTTCATCGATCATCACCAAAATTGATATCTGATTCCCCCTAATCATCTAAATGAATAATACGAAAAAAAATTTGTTAAATTATACGGTCTGTGAGGCCGAAGGCCGAACAACTTTGACCTTCACGGATCTATTATGGTCCGGTCTGTGAGGCCGAAGGCCGAACAACTATGGCGTTCACGGATCTATTATGATCCGGTCTGTGAGGCCGAAGGCCGAACAACTATGGCCTTCACGGATCTATTATGGTCCGGTCTGTGAGGCCGAAGGCCGAACAACTATGGCCTTCACGGATCTATTATGGTCCGGTCTGTGAGGCCGAAGGCCGAACAACTATGGCCTTCACGGATCTATTATGGTCCGGTCTGTGAGGCCGAAGGCCGAACAACTTTGACCTTCACGGATCTATTATGGTCCGGTCTGTGAGGCCGAAGGCCGAACAACTATGGCCTTCACGGATCTATTATGGTCCGGTCTGTGAGGTCGAAGGCCGAACAACTATGGCCTTCACGGATCTATTATGGTCCGGTCTGTGAGGCCGAAGGCCGAACAATTTTGGCCTTCACGGATCTATTATTGTCCGCCCTGTGAGGCCGAAGACCGAACAACTTTGGCCTTCACGGATCTATTATGGTCCGGTCTGTGAGGCCGAAGGCCGAACAACTATGGCCTTCACGGATCTATTATGGTTCGACCTGTGAGGCCGAAGGCCGAACAACTATGGCCTTCACCAATCTATTATGGTCTTCCCCCTGTGAGGCCGAAGGCCGAACAACTATGGCCTTCGCGGATCTATCATGGTCCTCTCTCTGTGAGGCCGAAGGCCGAACAACTATGGCCTTCTCGGATCTATTATGGTCCTCCCCATAAACATTTGCTTTGCAACGAAAATACACATTTTGCATATTTTAAATTTTGCCCAAAATCGCCTCAGATTTTGATTTTCAATTTTAACGTCGACACTAATTTGCAAATGCTGCCGTTATTTGTCGTTTTTCGTCAACCGTCGTCATGTGCTAAATTAAAGACCGTTAATAACCGTATCCGAAGCTCCGATTGCTTTTTCTAAATTATCCGTCGTTTCTTCGTGAGAGACCCATTTAAGTGAAAATTGTGTAAAAACTTTGGACGTATGTAGCGCTCTTATTTACCGGCCGATCTTTAATTTTTAAGACGCAACGGAAGCGTATCGCGACGCTCTATAATAGTTCGTCCATAACATTCCTTCGAATTTTCAACGCCGAAGGTGTTAAGCCGAATTTAAATTTCTAAATTATTTTTTCAATGGGATAGCCTTGCAAATTTTTCGAAAAAAAATTACGCTCCGATAATTATATATTAACGCCGGAAATGGACGGGCAAACCGTTTTTGGGAATTATAACACAAAAGCGTAATCTAAACTTCTTCTTCGGTTGTCTAAAACATTGGCAAAATTGTGAATAACTTTTTGGAAAAGTGCAAAAATTTGTAATATTTGTACCGGGGGACCTGCGACACTTTTTAAATTGGAGGCGAGGTGGTCCGCTCTGTGAGGCCGAAGGCCGAACAACTATGGCCTTCGCGGATCTATTATGGTCCTCCCCCTGTGAGGCCGAAGGCCGAACAACTATGGCCTACTCGGATCTATTCTGGGTCTAGATGGCTAAGGGCGGCGGATGCCGCCCGTGCCAGCTAGTATGTACATAAAATTTCGAGAAAAATCAATTTTAAAATAGCATAATTTTGCATGTAAAATGCAGGTCGAAGCCACGCCCATAGCCGAGGTTATAAATATATGTTACGGGCGCTCGATGCGGATCGCATTTACCAGTCTACTGCCGTGCTTATAACATCGCTAGCACGGTCGCCAAACTGGGCAAGGGTACGTAATGTGCATAATCGAATTTCAATATTTTTTAGTGACTTTCGGATAGTTTAATGTTTTTAAAAGTCACTGGTAACACTTTTATGGGCGGATAAACCAATTTTTGATAGAGAAAATCGACTTTGAAAATCGTTAATTTTATCGTGTATCACTGACGCGCGGGTGGAATCTCACCGGAATCTCACTCATTCTATGGGCGGTCCGTGCAAGTTGAACTAGTCTTAGACTTAGCCGTTTGCGGACCGGCAGATGCAGCTCGTCACTCCTACATGTAACATCGATTATTTTTTGTTTTTACGCGCTTTTTTGGGGGTTAAACGTAATAGATAACTGCCGCATGCCGCGACTATACTTTTTAATGCATTTTCAAGAGTCCCTAACATCCCGGTTGCCGTAATCCCGGTGTTCTTGATCGGTGGCGCCTTCTCGTATGTTTCGCCCTGCCGCGTAGCGGCTCTGAGCATGAAAAACCGCCCGGAGCCCCGGAGGGGCGTAGGGTAGGTTTTTTGTTGCTCACAGTTCTGGCCAAGCCAACGTTTATTATGTTTATTTACCCCAAAATTAAAAATTTAATTTTTTCACTTTTTCGGCAATACACGGGTTATTTTCCATTTTTTTGCGAATATTTATTACTAATATCTAATGAGACGGTGATCAGCTTAAGCGGTTAAGTGCGTTGCTGCTAATGCTGAATGCCCGTTTCGACTCCGGGCTCAGTAAAAACTTTATTCTGACCGTCTCCCCTCGGAAGGCAATGGCAAACCACCGAGGTGTAATCTGCTTAGAACAGCCTCTCTGGAGATGAAGTGTATACACTTCCCGCGGTGCAGAGCCCGCGTTAAACAAGTAGGTCCCCTATGTGTGTGATAGTACTACAAACGCACAACACATACATAGGAGAGAGGTCGCCAACATCCGGTAACGGATAGGCACGTTAAGAAGAAGAAGAATATCTACTAATCACACCACCACCTTCCCGAATTTCAAAAAAAATTTCAAATCGGAGCGAAAAAATTTCACCCGATTGCAAGGGACCACGGCCGGACGATGTCACATAGCCTCGTTGTGCAACAGCGACCCGTACTATTGCAACTCGCAGCATCTTTGTTATTTTCACACTTTTTTCGGATTTTTTTTATGATCACCTCCGCGACGACAAAAGTTATACATTCGCATCAAAACATTGCCAAAAAGGCCGTGATTTACCCAAAATTTTGCAAAATTAAATGTTGGGGGCGTGTCCGTAGTTCTTCAAACCACGCGAAAAACAGGCCGACAACCTATCCCGGCCACGGGTTATAGTTTTTACTAAATTTTCGGTATTAATTCTTAAAAATCCTCAAATATCCTCCTTTTATTTTGTATCTTATCCCTTTTTTGAACTTTATACCGAAGGATTTTTATTTTTGGATATTCCTTGTCACTTGGGCCGTTCACCCCCGACCCAAAAAACCTACCCTAGGTTTTTCCACACATCAAGGCGCCACACATCAAGAACACCGGGATAAAGGCAACCGGGATCTTAAACCCCCAAAAAATTGCGTAAAAACAAAAAATAATCGATGTTACATGTACGAGAGACGAGCTGCATCTGCCGGTGCGAAAAACTCTAAGTGTTAGGGTCATTCTCGTTACGGAATCTCGTTAAATTAGCAAACTTCAAATTCGATTTACTCAAAATTTTGCTAATACATTCGCAGGTTTAAATTATATCAGTATACTATATAAACCTTCCTCTTTGCAATAGGAAATTTTCAATTTATTTGGAGTTGCCAAAGTTAACCCTGAGATTGCATTTGGTTTATAAATTAACATAAATAATTTCAAGGCATTGTTCGTTTAATTAATTGTATCAAAGTTAATGGTTCAAAATTTTTTTGCCATCAATTTTACCCGATACAAAATTTTTCAGGCGATGAATGGTTTGAAAGAAAAATGAGAAAAACCAGAGTCAAGTTGCCATTGGAAGTGGTATTTCATCTACCGCGTAGTTGGGAACTTCCCTTATTGAGAGTGCATATTCCAAATATAAAAACTTGATAAATTATTTCTCCCATTTGTCTGATTTTCTTCTAATTAACGTGTACTACAAGCCGTTACGTGGAAACGAATCAAGTTACAAAACAATTCAAAAACATATTGTTTTGTTTTACCTCCTTGTGATGGAGGTAAACCACCTCCTTTTTTATGAAAATTAGAGTTGGTGCGGTAAATTCTTTAGGCGAAGTGAGCAGGATTGCCTCACGTAATTGTTTTTACAAAAGAATTTCAATTTCCGAAAATAATAGGAAAATTTAAAAAATCATAAAATTTTTTTTTAAAGTGGTAAATTACCCAATAAATTGAAAAACGGTGACGATAGGCGCAATTTCATGGTTATTAGGATTACTACTAAGCTTCAGTTCCATTTACAAAAAAATATCAAATTTTTCAAACAATACCATCCTGGAGCCGGTACTGCCAATTCACAATTCGCAGCTATCTGCATTATCGACCCCTCTTGTTATTGTTCAAATGTCAGATTGAAGTCAACATTTTTCAGATATGTCTAAACCAAATAACTTAAGATCAAAATCAAGCATTAAAAACAGAATCCTCCACTTCAACAAAATTTGCAGATCTTGTTTAACAGAAAGAGGTCACTTACGTGACATATTTTCGACTCGTTTACCTTTAATGATACAAAATTGCGCTGGAATCGAGGTGAATTCAACTGCAGACTTTTAGATTACGTTTAGTAATTAAATGATTCTTTCAGGTTGTAGAAAATGATAAGCTGCCAAGCAAAATTTGCGTGTCATGTTTCCATCAGATTGCCAAATTTTATACCTTCAAAAAGAAACTGGAACGAAACGATAAGATTTTGAGAAACAATTTGAAATTGCAAAGGTCGAACAAAACGAAACAGTTTTCGGATATTTTACATAAAGCGGTTAACGACGCAGAAATTATACTGAATGATAATAAAAGTGTTAAGGTTGAATGTGATGAAAGTGATTCGAGTGACGACGAGGATGTGCCTTTAAGTGAGAGGTTGAAAAATGGAGCACAAAGCTCGTGCTCTCGGTTGTTACGCAAAAGTAAGCAGAAAGCTAATAAAATTATCGACGATATAATTAGATCTGAAGAAGAATCTGACGTTTCGGAGAGTTTTAGTGATGTCGAGAGTGGATCGTTTCAGGAGGAGTTTAAACCTGTCTTGAAGTGTTCTAACTTTGAGTCGGTGTTTTATAACGACGAGCCACCCCCATTGATACCTTTAGTGCCCACAAAATCGACAAATGCTGTCGACAGCGTTCAGAAAATTCTACCTGAAAATGCTCCTCCTTTAGTGCCAATTAAATCTCTCACATCTTTAAATCCGGCAGTGATTGTGAACGCTTTAGGTGATAACATCGAAAATTCTATGGAATTAAAGTTACAATGTAACGTTTGCAACGAAGAATTTAATTCAGTGTTTGCTTTAAAAAATCATCGCTTGCATTATTGTCAAGCTTCTAATATGCAGTGTAATATTTGTAAAAAAGAGTTTAACGATAGGACGCGTTTGATTGGGCACTTAAAAGGTCACATGGTGTCGAAGGACTATGCTTGTAAGATATGTGGGAAACGTTATCCAAATCCGAGTACGTTTCGAGTTCACATGCGAACTCACACCGGTGAAAGACCTTACAAGTGTCAAGTCTGTAACAAGGGGTTTGTGCGTTGGGCGGGTGTAGTGGGGCACATGAAGACGCACAATTCTAACAAACCTTACAAGTGCGATACATGCGGCAAAGGTTTCAAAATTACCTCAAATTTGGAGCGCCACAAAATTTTACACTCCGGCATTCTACCTTACTGTTGCAGCTATTGTGGTAAAACGTTTAGTCAGTCTGATAATTTGCAACTTCACGTGCGAACATATCACACCAACGATAGGCCTTATTTGTGTAACGAGTGCGGCAAGCGGTTTGTAAGCTCGACACGATTAAAGAGACATATGTGGGTACACACTGGGTATAAGCCCTACATGTGCCGATACTGTCCTAAGGCTTATTCCAACTCAAACGATCGCAAAAATCATGAGCGTGGTCACACAGGTGGAATTTCGGATTCGGACAAACCTTATGCATGCAATTCGTGCGATATGAGATTTTTACATCCCTGCAGGTTGACCAAACATATGAAAACACACGAAAGACCTTACCCTTGTAACGAGTGCACTAGGACTTTTAGTTCGGAGATTTTATTAAACAAACACAAGAGTAACAAACATGGGCCTCAATTTGTTGATCATTTGTCAATGCCTTTAACCGTTGAAGAGGTTTACATAAATTATTAATAACGTTACGTCTGGGTTACGGTGGTGCAAGGAACGACCTTTAAAATCGACCTAGTGTGTGGATCCTTACATGAAAATGGAATAAAATGTAGATTTAACATTTTGGTTTATTCATTTAGGTGAAGGGCAAAGAAAAAGACTGACAGAAATATTTATAAAAGTCTTGGTTCGCTTCGCGATTGCGGATTACATCATTGTGGTTGATCTAGGTTGCCCGACGACACAATGAGCCTTTTGTGGGTTGCCTCTTGTCAGAGGAACCGTTTTTTTAAATTGAAATCAAACGGTTTCATTAGATTAAAATTTAAAAGAAGTTATTCAAATTTCTTGCCTGTTGTGATATATGAAGGTAACGGTTCCGGTTAAGAAGATTTGGGTGATGTCCTGATGGATGCTGATACTCTCAGAAAACATGAGAAAAAATTGCTACTTGCACTTTGAATCAATCGGAGGATATTGGGCCTTTATGATTATTAAGAACTGCCACAGATTACATAATGTATAAAGAGTTTGATAAGATCTTCGAAAAATTCAACTGCTAACTTAAACTGTGTAAATACTTCGGAGAATTCTTGCTAATAGGTTCGGCAATTTCTGTTAGGAAGCATCTAAATAACTCGTCATCCGATAAGTGGATACTTCAAAATGTTAATTATTACGATCGTAGAAGCCTTAAATTGTTAGATTACTTTCCAACAGATACAGGTGATTATTTGAATATCACATGTAGTTTGTTAGTCCCCTTCATGGGAGAGAGGCTATAATCCAGGAGCGGACTGGATGTTTGAAAGAACATCGAGCTGATGAAGTAGAAGACATGTAGTTTGAGGCCAATGACAAGCGCTAAACGGAAGTTATTCACGCACATTATAAGATTACATCACCACATCGCTGGCAGTCATAGAAGGACAGTCTGTTTATCTATCCTGCTGATTTCTAGGAACTACAAAATGCGCTTTTAAAAATTATTGCAACGGATTTACTGTTTCCAACACCAAATAAGGTACCTACTATTTAACTGTTTTCAATTGTGAAAGATTTGGTTGGGTTAATATCCTTTCTAGGCATATATTTTTCCGAAGCCTCCCCACCTCCTTATAGAAGCAATGCAGCTTTCAGGAATTGTTTTTGGTTACCTTCAGATAAAATAAGCTAAAGATGTTTTAGGAACTAAATTGTTGAATATATTCTATTCTAAATAGCAACTTGGAATAAATTTGTAACTCTGTAGTTAAACATCTATAGCAATTAATAGATTAACTAATCTAACTGTTAAGTTTCAATATTTCATGAAAAAATTATGTGCAGTAAAAATAAATTAGCATACTGAATCTGAAAATTATTTTATTGTGTTTAATAATCCCGCTTTTAATACTGCAACTACATTTTTAATTCCTAGCTTATTTTTGTCAAGTATTGTATCTAATTGCAGGCATAGGCGACCTTTATCTATGCAGAATCACGCACATGCATAGGATTTCCTAACTGGTTAACCCAACATTTTCTAAGTGCAACAGAAGAAGTCGTGTCAAGTTGTGATAATTTTTCTTTCCCTCCTGTTAACATCCTGTGTATAACCAAATGCCTAAATCTTTAATTGGACCGTTTAGGAACTCCTTTTTGAGTGATATTCGCCAGGATAACTTAAGCATGTAACGAATTTTTATTCGTTACCAGTTTTGTTTAATTGGTGCCTCTCGCGCCACCTAGCGGTCGAACTGCGTAAGTACTTCCAGCGCGATTGGTGAACGCAACGGGCAGTCGAGCCTGGTGCGTACAAAACCGAGAGGTTGTATTTGGTCAGTCTGGTCTGGGGTGTACAACCGAAAGCTTGTGTTTGCACAGTGCGTCGAGTGTAGTGATCACATTGGAATCAAGTTTTTATGGTGAATCGACTAGCCACCGAATCTGGAGTTGATTTCGTTTCTGATTTCACTGTATCAATTCTCGGATCACTGAGGTCCCGTCTTTTTTTGAGGATAATTTGGGCACCTACTCAAAATTGTGGATGTACGCCATTCTGCCAGGCCGCATAAGGTATTTCGTATCATTTTGCTTTTATTTAATTACTGTGTAATATTTTATTGTTTGGAAATTAATTATGTTATAATTAATTTCGGTTTCATATATTTCATTTTTGTGTGTTTTGCATTTGTTATCCACTAATTTGATACTATTCAAATATTATGAATTTATGTGCTTGATATTTTTTTGTGTTTATTTTTATTTATGTATTTTTTTATTTGAATCGGATTATATAGAAAGGAGGTAGCGATGCACGACAAAGTACAGTGGTGGAAAGTTTCATCGGGGGCTTACGATTGGTTGGTTATCCGGAGGTTCGTAGTGGTTTCACCATTTGTTGGGATTTTAACGACCACTCGGACGTTCTCTTAATTGATTCGGAAAGAGGTTCTTGGTGGTATTAATGTTTTTACTTCTGTACATCCTGATCGGCTAATGCAGTTACTATCGGACATCGTAAATATTATCACCTTCTAGCAACGACCATCTGGTTGCTACTCTACTTTTGTTTTGCTAGCGAAGTTGGCCGATGGGGTTTTCATTGAGCGTTCATTTAAACTTTAAACGATCCACAACTCTAGCGCACCGCTACAAAGAGCTAGTTGACTTTAACATCACCATCAGGGCTTTGCTCACGCAAAATTAAGTAGAAATTCATTTTTCTGCGTGAGCGTAATTGACCAGGGCTGTCTTCCCATCAGAGATAGAGTGGGAAAGTTACGTTTCAAGCATTTGATCGAGGTTTGTGATTGTGGAAGAACGTTGACAGTGTTGTTTCCGTAATTGCAAGGAAAGCCGACGTTGTTCTGGCTGTAACTCCAAATTAATCTGGTGATGAAAATAAACGAATCAGTGCGATCTTAAAACATCCCCTTTGTGTATCTGTTCATCACGCATAAAATAAGCTTGCAGCAGAGCGTCAGCGTTACAACGAATAGAGGTGGTTATTCTGATTGAAAGGGGGGGGGGGTTGAAACAATTTAATTTTGCTAATCTATTACCTGGGGCGGGGTTGTTTAACTAACTTGCTTATCAGTGGAGACTCGTGGTTCGCAATAATTAGGGAGGGGGGGTTGCTTAAAATAACATTTTCACTTATTAGTAAAGTGTTTTATATCTGTGCCACCATTTATGATGGTCCAGGCAACGAAGCCGAAAAATTGGCTTGAGCTTGCAAAAAATCTGGGCAAGCTGAATTTTGGTAGAGATGTACATTGGAGTGTTCTAATAAACCTCCTAAAAGTCCCATAAGATCCCACACCGGCGTCCCCCCAATCGGGGTTTTTAGTTCCTCCAACACGATTTTTTGCCGATAACTCGCTTATTTACGCTTGTATGAAAAATTATTATCAGACCATAATTGAAGAGCATAAAATTCTCTATAAAATAGATTTTTTTCAAATTTTTCCATAGCACACTAATATTGAAATAATTGACCCAAAACACGACTCGCCCTTAAAATGGCATAATATTGATTCCTTGCAGGGAGAGAAATGTTTTCAGGCACGGGAGGTAATTTTAAAGTAAATTAATTAAAATTTGAGCAAAGGTTGGAAAATGAAGAGAAAAATAGATTTTTTTCAAAATTTGCCCAAGTTATAGTATCTTCCAGGTTACGGAATCCAAATTTTGGCTTGAGCTTACAGAAGGTCCGCGCAAGCTGAAATTTGGCAAAGATGTATATTGAAGTGTCCTAACAAACCCCCAAAATGTCTCCTAAAAATCCCAAGCCGGCGTTTCTCCAAAATGAGGATTTTAGCCTCCCAAGTGTTTTCGTTCATCATTTATTCACATGTGCTAGTGACTAGATAGTCAAGGAGGCTGGTTTCTTTTGATTATTCACAATCGGTTTTACATTGTCAGATTTATTTTTATAAAACTAGTAGTTGTTGTGTTCCGAGTGTAATAATAATTAATATAAATAATATAATTAAAGAAATCCTTCTTCAGTACACATATTCTTTGGAACAAAACCAAAGGTTCGATAGGGACCAAATCGTTGTGTATTTTGACAAGGGATTTCATTGCTGAGAGGGGAACAACTCTATTTCCTGCAAGAATTATATGAGTTTTAATATTAATTTTAATAGATAAAAAACCATATATTTGAATTCATTTATAGGCAAAGGAGATAAAAATATATTGTAATGCAAACTTTACTTCGTTTTAAGGAAACATCTTGAAAAATCTGCCCAATTATTGATTCCATACAATTTTTTCCCACTGATAAGTTGTTATGGCAATTTATTGATGAGTCTCTTGTAAGTCCAGTCGATATGCACATAATTGGTTTTGAATCTGGGAAAGGATCATGTAATTCAAACCACGTGACCCATCTCTCTCTATGCATGTGATGTGCGTTCGATTTATTTTCACATACATAGAGGACCTACTTGTTCAACGTGGGCTCTGAACCACGGGAAGTGTAATACACTGTCATGTTCCGTTTGTAAGAGATAGGGGGTATGAAGTAATTGGGTAGATTTATTAAAACACTCATAATTTTAATTATCAAAATAAGACCATAACAGGCAATTATTAGATTGTGTCTGGATATTCTTTGATTGAAAGTTTGGTTTACTGCTTCTGCCTCACATTTCCGAAAGATGCAAACGCTGTTGAATCTGAAAAATATGAGAAATTGTAAAAGACAAAGTATTGGTAGTAGTTTGATTCAATGAAATATGAGAAACAAATTAAATTTATTTAGTTTATTTGTTAAGTTAGGATTTTCAATTAAATTTAATAAGAGGTGACAATTTGTGATAATAGTGCATGCGCGGTTTGAACAGGACAATTTAGTGGGGTTTTAAAATGATAACGGAGAGAAGGGATTCTCATGTCAGCCGTCGGAGTATTAAGACGTGCTGTTGGTCGTTAGTATTTTTGAAATTAGTTTTTGGATGGAGATTCCCAAGCGAGCGTTCGAAGAGTAAAGACGCGCTGTTTGTATGATTATTTGAAATTGAGTTTTGTATTTGGATTGGGAAGAATTTTCGAGTCAGTCGGCAAAGAAAAAGGACGTCTTTGTATTTTTGATGATTGGAAATAAATCGGAGGTGGTTATACTTGGATGTGGTTATAATAAATTGTAATATTGTCTGGAAGAAAAGTTTTGGAACCACTGACGATAACTTTCTTGGTTATGTTCTATGGCGATGTTATTGGATTGTATGAGTCGGAGGAAGATAATTATTCACTGGTCGTTCCTACCTGGTTTGTTTGGTCCAAGATCAGAAGCTGTTTTTCAACGAGAATCTTCACGCTTCCATGCTCCACGCAACATCGGCCGCATCGGAAAACTTCGGTAAGAGTTCTTTTTGTGACGCACTAACTGTTTGATAAATCGACAAGTCGTTTTAAAATTCGGGCGCGAATAAAAAACTGTGGGGGATTTTTATTACGAATGTTTAACATTGTAAAATTTAATTTGTTTAGATTTAAGAAAACCAATATTTTGTTTAAAATTATTTTTATTGTCTTAAATAAATTCCATTGTTTTTGTTTTGATAACGTTTGCGTTTAATTTACATCTATTCATAGCAGTAGTAGATTGAAAAATAAACAGATACAATTTTCGATTTTATTAAGTAGTCTTCATAAGAAAGATCACTAATTAAGGTGAAGTATAAGAGTGTTTTGATTAATCTACATCAGTGGTTCCCAAAGTGGTCCAGGTGGACCCCCAGGGGTCCATAGGAGACCACACGGGGGTCCACGTAGACGTGAAATTTAGCCCCACCCCCAATTTAGGGTGATATTTTTTAGGAGTTTTGGGAATACAGTAGAAATGTAGCAGCAGGGGGTCCACGAGAAAAAAGTTTGGGAACCATTGATCTACATGAACCCAGGTTTCGACCCTAAATTATTGAGTCTGTCATGCATAGCTGGTCGGAGCATTATTAAATTAAGTGCCATTACATCCCCGCTATATAAATCAAATTTTTATCTGAACAGTAGCAATACATGGCAACACTTCATTGCGAGATGGGCGCTCATGGCAAATTACCTCGGTGGTTTGCCATTGCCTTCCGAGGAGAAACGGTCAGAATAAAGTTTTTACTCTGCCCGGATTTGAACCGAGCATTTCGCATTAGCAGTAGGCGCACTTAACCACTAAGCTATGACCGTCTCTTCTGCTCACTCTAGCCGGTCTTAATTCTACGTGCTGGTCACTTAGATCAAGAGAATGCTGGCAAAATTCTTCAAATGATTCGGAAACTTTAGCGAAGACAGATCTTGTTGAAATTCATTTTTGTAAGACATTATTGGTAATTCCTCGGCCATGAGTTAAGCCACCTGAACTTTTCATTGCTTTCATAAGGGTCTGCTCGATGGTCATGTCAGACCAAATTCCAGCCCAGAATTTGTCCGATCTACGAATTGTAAAAAATCCCTCCTTAGTAAACTTCGTGAAATCAGACTCGGACAATTTGTTCTTCAAATCCATAGCATCTTGCAAATATAGTTGAGCTGACTTCGCGTAAGGAAAATGACCGCTCGCGTGGAAAAACGCGATAATATAATAGGCAAATTTTGAAAAATTCTATTTTGAACATGGTAAATTTAAAAAAAAAATATATTATAGAGAATTATATGCTCTTCAATTTAGTTTCATGATGATTTTTCGTAAAAGTGAAAATACGCGAGCTATAGGCGAAAAACCACACTTGGGAGGCTAAAATCCTCATTTTGGAGAAACGCCGGCTTGGGATTTTTAGGAGACATTTTGGGGGTTTGTTAGGACACTTCAATATACATCTTTGCCAAATTTCAGCTTGCCCGGACCTTCTGTAAGCTCAACCCAAATTTCGGTTCCGTAACCTAGAAGATACTATAACTTGGGCAAATTTTGGAAAAATCTATTTTTGTCTTCATTTTCCAACCTTTGCTCAAATTTTAATTAATTTACTTTAAAATCACCTCCCGTGCCTGTGTAACAACCCTGGGTAGCGTTATTGTAATTTAATCCCACCTCTGACAACATGTAACAAAACTGAACCCCGTTTTGTTCTTCAAAGGGGGTGGTTTGTAGGTTTCGATTACGAATGATAGAGCTGCCACCACTTAATCTTTTGATATCGTAATAACCTCCTTGGTGCGGTTAATTACTGAGGTAGATTAAGAAACCTCTTAAAGTGGACGCTGTTGTCTGATGCTTAGGTAACGTGACCCTTCTATTGATTTGGAATCGTAGGAAAACCCAGAGAAATAACTTACACTTTACTAATTACTAGCCGATCGTTGGAGTAACGAACAATTAAAGATTTAAATTTGGTATAATTGCGTATATTGAACAAAAATTAACTATTTTACAAGAATTACACAAATTACACAATTATTTCAGAAATAATGTAAGCGGTTAAAATTTGATAATTTTAATTAATAGGGTAGTAAAATTCCACACACATATAATACAAAGAAAAATTGGTTACGAGCATTAAGTTAACTAAAAGTCACAATACCTATTTTAACTACAAAAATCCTGTGCTCCAAGGGTGGTAAGGTTTGAGATGATATATCCTTATTGTAATCCCAAATGGTTACACTTGTTCGTTTAACACAATCGTTTCGTACTAATGATTAAAAGTTAAAGACAAGCAAAATGATTTTAAAATACTGATCTTTATCACTTTAAAGAAATTATTTATTCGCGTTTCTCGAACTACCGGAGTTTCAATGAAATAACTAATATGATTAACTGAATCGTTCACTTGACTTAGAAAAATTTACACTTGAATATGTGAATTCCGATTTGGGTAGAGTTCGGATTAACTCTTGAATAAAATTCACCCGTTTTGGGTTACTGAATCAAATAATCAAAGCGCGAAACGTGTTACTACACACTCTTTTCTCGATTCGCTCCCGGGGTATTTTATAAACTTGTCCCCGTTTCTGAATATTAATATTACGCCTTCGATTTGAATTCTTTGACCAATTGCGTGTGTGCTTTTTCCCTTAACTTTGGAAGAGGGTTGTCTTATTAATTGGATCTCTCAAAACTTACTTCCCTGCACGTGTGTGACTGATTCGCATGTGAATAGTGTAGTTTTCCCACAGATTTTGTATTTCTTAATTTAAAATATAATTCCTAACCTCGTTAAAGCAAATGAGGCATTAAGTTGGAATCACGCCTTATGAAGAATTTGAATATTTCTTAAAACGAATCTTTTGGCGGTATATCCTTGATAATGTCGCATTTCCTTTCACGTGTGGGTTTTTACTTAGAAATGACTTCGTTCCCACCGTTTGCATTGATTTAACTAATAACCCGGGAGGTCGGGTGGCTTGTTTCAGCAGGTGGTCATTTCAAACCGTGTGGTCCGACATGGGATCCTGCCTACCCCTGATATTTTTAATTATAGCAAAACGTTTCTTCGTTAAATCAATGTACTGGGTGTTTAAAATTATTTGCCTAAGATTTATATTTTTCTTTTACAATAAGTGCGGTATTTTAATTTTTACCTCAGTTCGTTTAAACATATAAATTACCGATGTCGGAAGTAGGTTATACAAACTTAATATTTGTATCGTAATTATGAATAAAATGAACGGGCGGTTTGTTACACCTGAAAACATTTCTCTCCCTGCAAGGAATAAATATTATGCCATTTTAAGGGCGAGTCGTGTTTTGGGTCAATTATTTCAATATTAGTGTGCTATGGAAAAATTTGAAAAAAATCTATTTTATAGAGAATTTTATGCTCTTCAATTATGGTCTGATAATAATTTTTCATACAAGCGTAAATAAGCGAGTTATCGGCAAAAAATCGCGTTGGAGGAGCTAAAACCCCCGATTGCGGGGGACGTCGGCGTGAGATTTTATGGGACTTTTAGGAGGTTCATTAGAACACTCCAATGTACATCTCTACCAAAATTCAGCTTGCCCGGATTTTTTGCAAGCTAGAAACCTTCCTTGCCTGGACTATAGTCCAAGCTACGTCTGATTGTCTAATATTCAGCGGAGCATTCTTATTAAAAAATATTATTTTTTTATTCTGTGTTGCTATTCCATTTTGGGAGGGCGGCGTTTCGTTGCTAATTTTTATTACGAATACAATCGTAAGTTATTACAACTTATGAAAACGTAGCATAAATAAGTCATTTTGTTATCGCAAATAAAGATATGATTACACTGATTTTGGGACACAATTAGGAAAAAGGTTAAGTTTATGACAAGTGCAATTAATCTAATAAATCTTTCTTATAAATAATTAAAATAAATTTTTTATTATTTTAGATTTCTTTTTATTGTTTTTCTCAGATGCCGCTGACCACAATATTTAAACCACCTGGAAGCTTTTTTTAGATAATTTTATAAACATAAAAAATTAAATTGGGAGTTATGATCAAAAATCAAGTCCGAGCACTGGGGGATATTATATAAACCATAATTAAAAATATTTTTTTACAAAAATATCAATATTCAGAAAATCCGGCCCTGGCTATTGAACAAAACAACTGCAGTCAACCTCAAAAAATAAATAACTGTCAGTTCCATTGCATCGCAATTTTTGTAAACATTTTAAGGACCTCAGGGTCCTTCAAAATATTTAGCTGAAATAGAAAAAGGTTTTTAAATTTTGTATCCCAATTTTCTCGCTTCCTTTTTATATCGAGCTCCGTATCGACAACATCGAGTTCGTTACCAAATGTTGCCAACCGTAGAGCTGCCGTTTATGGTACATTAGTTACGTACAGTAATCAATAAATTGTCCTTCTTTTGATTAATTTCCTCCTAAATTGATCACAAACGGACAAACTTGGCTTAAATAAAAATTTAAAACAAGTGTCTCGCTTAAATTGCACTAAATACCTCGAAATTTCCGCCAATAGTATCTTCTCAATAGGTGGGTTAGGTAACAATTTTCCATTGCTGCTCAAAAGTTTGTGTGTGTAAAATAAAAAAATATGGAAGAAAGTTCATTGATGAACGTGTGTCGGGCTTGTATGACAGAGCAAGGTGAATTTCAATCGGTTTTCGTGACTGACGAAAACAGCGGTTTGACCATTCATTTGGCTGAAATGATAATGGCGTATGCGTCTGTTCAAGTAAGTAACCTAGCAAATTTTCTAACTTATTTATAACGTTAGGTCGTGTTTAGATCACATTAGGAGACGGACTACCAGAACAAATTTGTACATCGTGCGCCGAGAAAGCTGTAAAATTGTATTTGTTCAAATTGTGTTGTGAGGAATCTGATACTTTGTTTCGACAACGTTTGGGTAAATCGCCTTTGAATAAGATGTACAGTATAACCGAAGAGATGCTCGCGGCCGAGAAGCTCGAAAGAGAGGCTTTCATAAGCAGATTGATTAAACCGGAAGTTAGTATCGAAGAAATTAAAGACGAATCCGATAACGATTTTTCCAATATTGAGATTGTGGGTGCAGACGATTTGGAGACGTCGCTGGAAAGTTGTGCTCAGTTGGAGGCGGAAGAACCGGAAGAAAAAAGTGAGGTGACGAAACGACAAACATTTTGTAATATTTGTAATAAGGGGTTCTACCGCATAAGCCATTTAAATCGTCACAAAAAAATCCATCTTCCACGTAAAATGTACCACTGTAACGTTTGTAAAAAGGCTTTTACTAGGAATGATATTTTGCTTCGTCACTTAAGCACCCACGAGGAAAAAGATTCCAATTCGGCTTATGAAATTTTAAAGGAAATAAAGAATGAGGATCAGGTTACTACGTTTGAAAGTATTTTAGACGCGGATGCCATGGTGGAAAATTTAATTGAAATTAAAGCCGAGGAAGAACCTGACGATTACAATTGTTCGGAGTGTTACAGGTCGTTTCAAAATAAAGATGATTTCAATTCACATATGCAACTCCACGAAATTAAGATGAAAGGGACCCCAGGAAATTATAAGTGTCCAAATTGCAACAAGAAATTCAATAAACCTTCCCACCTCACTCGACACGTAAAAATTCATGCAGATGTTAAACCTTTCATGTGCAAGTTGTGCCATAAGGGATTTGCTCGTAGCGAACAATTAAGCAATCACTTGAATGCACATACCGGGGTGAAACCACACGTTTGCGGGATCTGCGGTAAAGGTAATAAGTTTACTTTTATTATAACCATATCATTTGTATTTTAGAATCACCATAATATAACGCACTAAACAGTTTTCAGAACTAAAATGCACCAAGTTTTATAAATAAATTACACTGTAAGGATATTTGCTAACGATTTTGTCTTATTATGATATCAGGCGATTGTTTAATCAGAAAATGTTGGGAGATTTGTGTAATGTTACTAGTAAAGGGAAGAGAGAATGTCGGTGATTAAGGATGTGGCCGCATTACCACCCCTTCTTATATTGAATACGATTGATGAACATTTTAGTCCAATCTCCACATCTTCCCAAAATAAAACCAGCCCAATAAATTGAATAAATTACTTTTTTTTTGTGTAATGCAACCAAGTGGTTGACTATTAATTTTAGACGTGTCAGATATTTCATTTAAAATATGCAAACCAAAAAATTTATTTAGGTACCTACTCATTTATTATATTGTGCAAAATGAAAACCACAGGGTTGCAAAGGAAAATTTTTTTAAGTAATAAAATAAAAAATTTAATTGGTATAAAAAATAACGTTTTGGTTCAATCAAATTAAAATAAGTATTTTAAAAAAGACAATTTTCTGTATAATATTGTTTTATTGACTTTTCGAATTTAACAAGTTTCAAAGTTATTTTGTAAAATTTTCCATTTTAATCAGGGAAACCTGGAAAAGTCGGCTAATGTTTTATTTGTAAAATTCAGTGGGAACCCTGAACTTGGATTTAGAGATTTTTCAATTTTTCTATTCGCAATTTACATTAAGAAAACGCCACCGTGCGAAAGAATTTCAAATTAGTAAGGAACGTACTAAATGAAAATAAAAATACGTTCTTCAGGCTCAGGACATAATAAAGAGTACTAATTAACCAAATACAGTGAAATCTCTCATAACGGACACCTCCGATGGGCGGACAACTCCATTAGGCGGACACTATTTGATAGTCCGGAATGAAGTATAGAGAATTCAATGAGACATAATCTCTCTTGAGCGGACTCTCTCTTGGGCGGACGCGGACACAATATTTAAGTACAAAACTTGTAAAATTCTCTCTTAAGCGGACACAAAATTAAAAATATTGCAACGCTACACTATTAGCTAGCGCGGCGACATACATTCTGGGGACTTCCCCATTGTGTGTGTGATTCCCCGCGATCATTAACGAATACATTTTTATGGTTAGATCAAAAAGATTTCAGCTCAGCAAGTATGTATTAAAATACCAAAAAATCGCACAATCAAATTCGAAGTGTGGACTAGTTTCGAACTTATTAGTTCTCATCAGCACAATTTACGAATAGATTGTACGAGCGCAATTCTTTGTAAATTAAATTTTCAAATGTATTTTATCTTACCGTTTTGAATTAAATTTAGTTTATTTACCCTTCCGGATACGAAGTCTTATGCAAGTTTGTGGTTCTTATATGTTAACGTTACTATGAATTGCCATTGGCGTATCAATCGCAGTAGAACATCGCAATATGTATTTTTTCATTTTTCCCATACGCGGACACCTCCCTTAGGCGGACATATTTAATAGTCCCGAAGGTGTCCGCTCAAGAGAGATTTCACTGTATATTAAAATAAATTTAACAATACATTAAAACTCATGCAAACTTTCACCATAAAATGACTTTGAATTTCGAAATATACGTCCAAAAACAGCCATGTTGTTGTTGCTGGTGGCGCCAACAATCGTAATGTAAATTGCGAATTAAAACATGTTTGATTTAAGATTCCATGACAGAACAAAACATGAAAGAACAGAACATGACAAAACAGAACACGAATGAACAGAACTTGAAAAGACAGAACAGTGAAGAAACAAAACAGTGATAAAACAGAACAATGAAAAAAGGGAACACTGAAATTAAAAAAAGAAATGTGATTAGGATAATAATATAATAATTAATAAACATAATATACGTATTACTGATTTTGTTAAATTTTGCAATTAATAAAGTTGCTGAAATTAATGCAACACATTTTAATATTTTATGATTATATTAAATCACTGCAAATTTGCCATTCGCCGTGAAAACCTCAGCTTATCCTCATAATTTGCAGTGGAAAAATTCAAAAAATAAAATTTTTGTTTTATATACTGATTTTTTATATTTTATATGTATTGTTGTGTTTTTTAAAGATTCTTTTATTTCAGTGTTCTCATTTTTCATTGTTTTGTTTTTTCACTGTTCTTTTTTTTCATTGTTCTGTTCTTCCATGTTCTGTTCTGTCCGGTTGCCTTGATTTACACCCCTATTCACTAACTCAAAACGTTATTTTTCGGATCGTTAAAATCTGTAAAGTTCGATTTACACGTAAAATTATAGCTTGAACTACAATTGTTTGCCCTGAAATTTTAGGTGTAAACCGAGCTTTACGGTTCTTAACGATCCGAAAGATAACGCTAGAAGTTAGAGAATAGGGGTGTTATAATGGAACAATTAACGATCCATATCAGATTGCTATTATCTTTTGTTTATATAGTGTAAGATTGACAAACTTATGGGAGCTTTAGAAACTCCTGTTGTAGTGGAAAGGTTGTAGGTGCTATAGCGGTACTTTGTAAGAAATTCTGAATGCTATGGGCGTTTATAAGTGGTCACTAAAAGATTTAACTTAGAAATTTATATATTAAAGTAGCCACTTTGAAGTCAAAGAAAAAATCCAAAATTCTCGGTTGATATTTTAATGAACTCAATTATAAAACCCCATTGGGATTAAAAAAACCATTACCAATTTGTGCTACAAAGAACCCTCCTCATATTTGATCAAAATTTGTTAATTATGGAGCGAAATAAGCAAAATATGCATTTTTTAAGCACGTTTTTCCCACATACGTTGTTACACTAGCTGAAGACTCCTTTTAATAAACTCTTTCATTGTTGTAGTTCTTCGTTTGTATTGGTTCTCAACCCATGTATTGCGTCTTCCAATTTAGTAGGGGGTCGTCCATAAAGGACGTCCGCAATTTTTTCCGACTTTTTACCTCCCTCCTTTCACAATCTTCGGGACCCCTCCCCCAGAAACGTCCTATGATCACAAATCAAAGACCCCCCTCATTTAATCAAACTTGATACGACGTCGTTTACACGGGGTTAATAAATTTTTTTTTTACAAAATATTACAAAAAAAATATTCAAACACAATTCTCTTAAAAATTGCAAAAATGGGATTTTTATGCGGACGGCACATTTGTCCAACCCCCCCCCCCAATGTTACATTTGGTCACATTTTTTGAATCCCCCTTCCTCCCTAGGCGTGTACGTCCTTTTTGTGGACGACCCCTAGTACCATTAAATTTGTTGATAACCATTTGAACTCGACCAAGTGTTTCCAAAATTCTCACGAAGTTTGTTTATCAAAGAGCAACCTGGTACCCCATGAGCGAGTAACCAAAGGTACCAAATCGATTACTTAAATAAAATTAAATTAAAAAATATTCTTTGAGGAATTCGTTCCGAAATATACATAGCATCTACAATAGCTACTAGAAAATAAAACGTGATTGCTTTGATTGTGCGGCCTAAAGGCCGCACTGATTAGCGTTACAGACACACATATGCATTTTGGCTTAGTATATTGCAGTGTATTTTGCCTACACAACTGAAGTGTATGTGTTTGTGGAGAACTTGTTAAGTCTTCAAAATTTATTCCATTTAAGGGGTAATGACACTCTAGAAGACCCAAAAATAGCATAATTTTAACAATTTTTTATGGCGCTATAGTAAATGCAATAGAAAATATGTTTAAAGCGGTTTATTGTACATATTTTATAGAATAGTTTATAATTTTTTTTTTAAATTTTTTTACAAAATGGCAGCGTCACATCCCAGCAAAGGAAACCTCTCTTTACAAATAGCGTTCCGCGGCCGGCAAGATTTCTCCGCCAATTTTTGACCTAGAACAAAAAACAAAAAATTTTTCAGTTCTATATAAAATTATCTAGAGAAGTACGTACGGAAATTAAAAAATATTGATTTTTGTAAGAATAGCGCACGCTTGATTTCAAATTTCTATTTTTGATCAAAAATTACGTGAAAAATTGTTTATAACAAGAAAAGTTTACAATTTAGCGCCACATCCGTACGTACTTCCCTAGATAATGTAATTTTATAGCTACAGTTAAAATATTAAGCAAATCGATTAAGATCTGTCAAAGTTATGTTGCCGGCCAATTGAGAAATTGTCATTTTGAGATGAGCGTTTTAAAGTTTTACATAGCATTATTGAATGAAATTTTTTTATTTACCTCTAATCTGCAATACCTGCACCATACAATTGGCCTTCTATGTTAATATACTGCTGTTCTTCTTCATTCTGGCTGATTTTAACCAAAATCGAGCCTCTTTAGCAGCGTCAGACAGCGATCGCTCCGAGAACTTAATGCGGCGTGCATCAGCTTTCGCACAGAAATTCAAGCAATTGGGCCCAGGATAATTTTAGGGTTAATTTCATATGCTTGATCAATAAATGGGCAATTTGGAATGACAGTTTCGTTACAGTTCTCGCAAGAAATAACAGTTTTAAATCCTAAACCACGTCGTCCACTTTCGTCAAATTTCATATTTGATTTACAGGTTATAAAATATAATATTACAGGATAAAAATAAAATTTTTTTAAATTTTCGTACCTATTTAGAATTTTTAAAAGTAGTAAAGGATGCACTTTGGTTTATTATGGTTTGCCGACAGTTGTAATGCTCAGTACCATAAACTTGGGTAATTTATTGCCTACTTCTTATGGGCTTTAAATGCCTATAGTTCCGAAAATATTCGGAATATCGATATGAAATGTTAACACTTTTTTTTTTAAATTTTAACTCAATTTTAATCAATAATCAATTTTAACACATAAATTTTAAGATATTGAACTACGAGTATTAATTAATGTAAAAAGAAATTTTGCTTTTTTTAAAAATCCTAGAGTGTCAACCCCTTAAATGTTGTACAATATCGGGGCTGATTACTTGACACCTTTGACTGTCACTTTTGTTTGACTGCCCATTCAATTTTGATTTTGACTTTTGTCCAATTTATTTTCCGGGCAAAATAATTCTTCCCATAATCTTTTGATGTTGCCCTCATTTTTAATCCGCTCCTTAACCCTGGTCTCTTAATATTATTGTTATAATTTAAATTATACCATGCTTTGGTTTTACTTTCTTCCAAATCAATACCTCCACAACTTCCCCTAATTCATCTTCAATTAAACCGCTTTTTACTTAAATATCTCATTTCAACTCAATATTTTTCATAAATTTCATGAACACGTCACCTGAAACAAGGGTAAAGAACGAAAGAATTAAAAATACAAACTTGTTGAATTTAATTCATAAAAGCAGTGGAAACCGCGTGTTTTCCGCGGTCATAAGTAAAATTCCGCGATTACCCTGATCTGATCTCAGCTGCATAAATTAATATAAGCAATAACTACTTAATTTGGTTTATTTGGAGGAGTTGAAAAGTCGGAAAAATTGCTGACATCCTTTATGCACGACCCCTTCCTCCCGGCTCCTAAAAAACACGACCCCTATTTTATTCTAGACGAATTAGATTAGAACAATAATATTAACTCCTTTTGAATCTTAACTAATCTTTCACCACTAGTTAAACTTTGTACATTTTATCATTTTAGTTCTGAAAAGTATTGGGTGCTTTTTTAATGATTCTAAAATACAGAATGTTTACTATAAGTTTCACTACATGATCCACAAATCAATTGACAATTTTTTGATTGATTTTATTATTTATAGATAACCGAAGTAAAATACAATAATTTGCAGGTTTCAATCAAATATCCAACTTGAAAGATCACATGAGAACTCATAACGGAGAAAAGCCATACCTTTGCTCTGTTTGTGGTAAAGGTTTCAACCAACTGGGTAATTTACGACAGCACACCATCCGACACACGGGAGTTAAGGCTCATTTATGTAGTATTTGTGGAAATGGGTTTGCCAGTAAAGGAGAACTGGGCGCTCATTTACGTAAACATACAGGTATAAAATCAAATTTTAATTTTTAACGAAATTCTAACTTTCTCTTATTTCAGGGGCGAGACCCTTTGTGTGCTCAATTTGCAATCACGGTTTCACCACATCGAGTTCTCTAACGAAACACAAACGTATTCACTCGGGAGAAAAACCCTATGAATGTGAAGTGTGTAAAATGCGGTTCTCCAGATCTGGTATTTTAGCACGCCACAAACGCACCCATACTGGT
Source organism: Podabrus alpinus (assembly GCA_932274525.1). Taxonomy (NCBI): domain Eukaryota; kingdom Metazoa; phylum Arthropoda; class Insecta; order Coleoptera; family Cantharidae; genus Podabrus; species Podabrus alpinus. The sequence goes on from OW026451.1 coordinate 8,408,086, forward strand.
GAAAAACCCTACGTTTGCCAATATTGCTCAAAAGCTTTCTCTCAGTCGAATGACCTCAGTTCACATCTGCGCATTCACACCGGTGAGAAGCCGTACATTTGTGACATTTGTGGACAAGCCTTTAGGCAAAGTTCGGCTTTAAAAACTCATAAAAAAACTCATATCGATCGTTCCTCGATTTTAGAAATCGAGAGATCGAGAAATTATGTTCCCATGATTCATAATTCGTATGTGAATGTTTTACCATGATGTTTGAACGCAAAGTGGATGACTTTTATAGTTTATATTACGGTAACATTTTTGACTTACATTAAGTTAGCTTTAAAATTCTCATCACTGGTTTAATTTTAATTCACTTTGCAATGGTTTGCAGATTATTATTTTAATGTGTTAATAATATTCTTTGCTTGTAAGGACAAGAAAGATATATTTCTAGTGGGACTGGTTTATTTTAAAAATTTACCAAGGGCTCTCGATAAGGAGTCTCAAGAATGTATTAACCAGTTTCCTCTTAGAAAATCTGCAGGTCAAAACGGGCAGTGCTAATAACATTAAAGGAACTGTTATAGCTTACTCAAAGAAATGAGATATTTTAATTTGTGTGATGTGTAACCTTGAAATGTTTAAAATTTGATTACTTTATTTTTGATCGACTTGAAAACATTGTAAATGCCATCATTTCAAGAGTGAGTTTAAAAAGCAACCAAAAATCATCTAAATTTCATTAAAGACATTTCTGCTACTGGATAATCTTTGCAATTATTTTGTCACTTTTTGTCGATATGAAATACCAATTTCTGTTTTTTTAAATGTACAAACTGCATGAGATAGGTTGATTTGTTTATAGCACTTAGTTTTCAATTCTACATCAGGCACATTTAACATTTTAAAATAAATGATTTGTGTAATTGGAGTAATTTTACTATATAATTTGATTAAATATTTCTATCACTTTTTAAAATTATCAGCTGTATATTTAAGAAATCGTTAAAATCAAAAGATTATAAAAATTTTTAGTCCAATTTAATCTAAACTTCAAGTTGAATAAATATCGTTATTCAAAAAAATGAATCCTAGACATAGTACTATGTATTGGTTTAATTGTAAAAATGATGTAAATATTAAATAAATAATTTATTTAAAGATTACTACTTGTGTAATAATGTTATAGTGACTCAAAGAGAAGAAAGGAGTGGCAACAAAGCTGTAATGACGCTACTTTTGGCGTTAACTCCTTTATAATTTGTACTGTGACGTTTTTCTTGTATTTTCATTTTAGGAGTCTTCAGATGTGAGGCATGAAATTAATTAAGTTGGTGGTAAATATGGAAGTATGATAAGAAGACAATAAATTTGATAAAATTCCTCAATTTGATTCTGAATTTTATTCGTTTGAAATTTGCCATTTAAGGAATGTCTTAATGTTGTCAATTAAATATAAGTTCAGGATGGGTTGTTTGATCCCCGACAAGAATCAAGTTGATAATTTCTGAATCCCTTTTACCCATTATTTAAATAATCCCTTCAGCATCGCTGCCTGAATACTGATATTGTAAGCACCTACATGACTGTCCTTCACTGTAATTGAATGGTAAAAAAATCGCGTCTGCTCGCGGTTTCTCCTTTAGTTTTCTGCGGCATTGCTTTGAAAATCTGGTCAATTTGTCTTCTACATCATCTGATACCATCGCATTTGAAACAGGTAGGCAGAGCCGTATCTAGGTACGGCCGCGCCCTTGGCGGGACTTAACATTTGCGCCCCCCACACCGGGGGGTATGGAATACCCCCAAACGAAAACGGGGGATCCGGGGGTCCTTCCGCGGAAATTTTACAAAATTAAAGTGCAAAGTTGTAGGTTCAAAGTTTTTTGATCAATCATCAATCAATCATGAGTCAAAACTGTACTTTTCTTGCTTTTACCAGGGCAAAATCGTCGATGATATCGTTAAAATCAATCTGAAACGCAATGTCGTATTCTATATTCAGAATTGCTAAGTTTGTCAATCTGTTTTCAGACATACTTGATCTTAAATAGTTCTTGATCATTTTTAACTTGCTGAACGAACGCTCACAAGACGCCACACTTACCGGCATTGTTAAAAATATCCTCAACGCAATTTCAATGTTCGGATAGGCGTCTCTTAATTCATAATTAGAAATAACGTTCAGAACATCCAAATGGGAGGCCTTGTTGATGTCCTTTATCAGCTCTTTTGCATGATACTTGATGGTAACTACTTCGTTCACAAGCTCTAACGTATCTATATCTTTGGCATACATCGCACCAAGATTAGCTGCACACTTTTCAAGAAGAGAATCAGAATACTCACTTAAAGACTTTCCGGATAAAAAATTAAAGTCAGATGAAACCGAATGGTAGATGTTTGCCCTCTTGTCCATTTCGCTTCTAATCCTATCAAACACAACGAAACACTCTCTCTCAAATGATTTTTCAGCACTCAGCAAGTGGGATTCATCTTCAGCCATTTCACCAGCCATTCTTTTGACTTTTTTCAGTCTCTTAACAGGAAAACAACTTGTAATTTCCAAGAAACCACATGTATGTAGTTTTGGCTTTTTCTATGTATTTTTTAATTCCTTCTTTAGGTAGGTCTTCAACTTTTTTAGCGGACAGTAACTTAACAATCTGGAATAACATTCATTTCAATAACGTGAAATTTTTGTCCTTAACAAAATGCACTAATCTAAAAAAACAATTATTTTTCATGGCCGATTTTGCGCCCCCCGGTAGCTGCGCCCTTGGCGGGCGCCCATCTCGCCACCGCCTAGATACGGCTCTGCAGGTAGGTTCTTTTATGTAATATCTTTCCAATTATCGCTGTAGTCCAAGTTTTACTTTTAGGATCTTTGTAATATAGTAGATAAGTCGCAAACACTAGCAGCTCTCAAAGAGAATATTATTAGAGAAATTAATAGCCCTATCTAGTGTATCCTGATCGAAACGATATAAAATATGCAGAATATACCTATTTGAAAAAACAAGAATTTGCGAGCGCCAAAGTAATTTAATTTTCTGTACATGGTGTGAATAAACTTGATGAATTAAATTCAAAATTCTGACTGCCACGCTCTAATTGTTTGACTACTTCTAAGACTATATGAAAAGATGAAATTTTGCATTTTACCCTGGGAAAAAAATGATCAGCGTTTTTTTGCAGGTGATTTAGGAGTAAACGAGAGTTAAATAACAACTTTCTTCTTAATTCTTAACAACTCTGCAGGTAAATGTAAGTTAGAAAAATTACTACTCCTTGGTAGGTTTGTTCTAGATCTGCTAATGAGTGGATTATGGAACCCCATGGGTGTAGGCATCATGGATCCGAGGTTCATATTACTTGCATTGCATGTTTTTTATTTTTAAATTATTCCAGTCATTTTATATAACTCTCGATGAAATAGAAACCCAAGAAGAGGAAGTGGTATAGAAGTTCTATAGCGAAAGCAGTTAAAACTGAAAGCTGTCAGAGAGAAGAAGATGCGCCTGAAGAACGCTACCAAATCTAACATCCAAACATATCATTTATTCCTTGATTAAGCTCACCTAATGATGGTATAACAATACCGAAACATCGATCTCGTAAGGTGTTAGTTTTTGTTCTAATTATTCCATTTCATTTGGTCCTCCTTTTTTAAATCCATAATTTTTCATTTACTCTGGAATTTATTAACTTTTTGGCTAATTACGGGGGGTTTGACCACTATAAAGAAAAATGTGGACACAAAATTTGCACACAATCTTAAAATGTGTAGGAAATTATAAGAATTTCGATAATTACTGCAAACAAATGTCGGCATTTGCACTATCTTATTGTACTCGTAAGTACCTACACCAAAATTACTGGGTGAAATCCAAATTGCGTGTCGCTCACTATTTCTTCGCATCTCCGGTATATTCTTCAGTGGATCACTCCCAAGAACACCTTCAGGATGTGACCAATCAAGCTAATAAGAACTTTTGCATGATTTACTTTAGGTAGCAGAACAAACATCGATTTTAATCAATCATTGGGTATGTTACCAGTATGGTATATAGGGTTAAATAGTTTGACCAAAATACTTCTGTAAATGTGACCATGAAAACATGATTTGGAAAATTTGGACGTTTAGTTTTTGAGTCCGCAACATAAAAATAAACAGGGGTTCCATATTATCACCTTTTCCTCTAATATTAATTTTTATAGGAAAAAGTAATTTCGAAAGCCAAATATAAACTGGTTTCAATTAAATTTAAAAAAAACAAACTTACGTAAGGGAACGCTTTGAACCCCCTCCACGTATGGATTCGTAAGATCTTTCACCCCTTCCTTCCCAAAAAACTCTCACATAATTAATGAACGGCTCCCTTAATCAACTAATTAATTTTTAAAGTTCATTCATTACACGTTTTGATTTTCAAACAATTTTAGGGGAGTGTCCTTGTCTTCATAAACCACGAGTGCCTTCCATATCTAAGAAAAACCTGGCGAGGGTCTGATTATCGACTTAACATTCGTAATCTTTTGGTGGCGATGACGTCGTTTAGCTCGAAAAAGACATCAAATATGTTGAGTACGACAAAGTCAAGAATCACTTTTAGGGGTAAGGCCGAAGGCTGAGCTAATTTTCTGATCAACTTTGGTTGGGATCTTACTCGTCTTCTTTTTTCGCTTAATTGTGAATTAATCGTCCCAGCTAAGCGAGGCAATTGGGCGAAAGGTCTCAACCCAGTTTGAGGACCTACTGCGATAATTTAAATCTCCAGAAGTTTCTTGAGCAGAGGGCGATGGTGATCTGGTATGCCAATTTTTCGCGATTCAATTCAATACAGAAATTTATATGATATAAAATAGGGCAATCTTCAAAATTTTTTATAATTTTTCAATAAAAAAAACCACTCAACTTTTTAAAAAATTTTGATTAACTTATTAATGAAACTATGTTTTGCTTGCAAATTTTTAGTTTCGTATGAACGCGTATTTTGCTAATGAGTCACGTTATTCATGAAAGTGCTTAAATCAATTGTTATCTTAGATTTGTTATTAAATACCCACTCAATGGCACAGTGGTAGGGTAGCTCACGTTGCTGCCAGCGTGAGTTTCATTAAGCTATTTTAAAACTAACAGTAGGTACCATAAACATTTCTCTTTTCCGCATTCACCTCTTACTATACACCCGTCTCCTAGCTGTGATTACATTACTTCAAACTACAATTTTGCGAATATAATTTTCTTTTGGGTCCTCTATCCTCATAAGTTACACGATGCTTGTACAAATATGTTGTTCATATTAAAAGTTCAAAGTTTATTTTTGGAAAATTTTTTTTAGGTGAGTAATTTTTATTTTTTAACCGATATTTGCCTTGTAAATTTTAACGAAAATTTTGAATTCAGCAGGAAAGAGTTGATAGTATTAAATTTTATGTAAAAATTAACGAAAGTCAACTTGTTTAATTTTAGGCTTAGTATGCAAAGGTGAACTTTATGTCTCTTAAAATTACATGGAACTCTGCTGATTCGAAATTTACCTTATACAATTTTTATAAATATTTATAAAATTCATATTTTGAAAAATTTTAATTAGGGATCTTATAATTAATTATGGAAATCAGTTTTATGATTTGAAAAATAAATCTTTGAAGTTATTCATACAGAATAAATTTAATAATATAATTATGTAATATTATAAGTGATTTGTATATCATTTAAATTATAATTAATAGTATGTAGATAAATATTTAAATGAAAGGACACTTTTAAGACATTTACATACATACCATGTCAAAGGACTCAAAATATTTTTTGAAAGAAAAGGAGAGTAGTGAAAAGTCATTAATATAGCGAAATTTTGAAAATTTAACTATCTTGTGGTTCGGAATTCACGTAGGTTTGAATCCAGGATCTAGCTCACATTTTCAAGAACTTTTAAAAAACAAATTTCTTTGCCCTTTCTCAACCTTCCACGCAAAGGGCTGGCATAATTTTTTGTTCATTGTAATTCATCAACTGATGGAAGTACAATAATGATGAAACAATATTGCACTATTAAAAGGTGTTTTAATTTATCAATTTGTTGTACAATAACAACTGTGGGTTTTTTGGATCAGAAGGCTGAGCTAAGAAATTCCACGAAGTCGTAAATTTAAACCCGAAATTTCCGCTCTGTATTCAATCAGCGGTCACCGCAAGCCATTGCTGTGGCTAATAACAATAATGGTAGTTTGTAATTATTTTCAGATGTAATTTAATACTTTGGAAAAAAATCCAATTATATTAAACACACTTCATCGATCCACATTTATGTCAACTGCGGAGATAATCACGCTTTTGAACACGAGGATACAAATGTGTCGAAATTCTACATTTCACGTGCATTAATTAAATAACACAAAGGAAATTATATTTAGGCATCCACCTACGAAGAAAGTAATTTTGATATGCCTTTTCAAATTTATTTTTGAATTATAATTTCAAAAAAATTATTGCGAATTAATAAATTTGCAAATTATTTAATTTTTACGCGTAACCTTTTGTTGTCTCAGTCAGTGAATCCCCGTTAGTAGTTTGCATATTTGTTTTCAAGCTCTTTTTATCTTCTTTCATCGCAGTAAATGGAAAAATATTTCAGAGCTCTCTAAAGGCTTATCATTCGATTGCTTTTAAAATTACTGAATTATAGGCAAGTCCCCTGGGTCTTTGTCGTCTATGGAATTATCTAACATTTAATTAACTAGCATTGCAGTTTTGCCGTTATTGGTTAAAAGGGTTGAAAATTTTAACTACCTCTGCGTTCAAATAAGCAGTAAAAACGACAGAAGTACAGAAGTAAAAGCAAGAGTACATGCTGCAATCAGGGCCTATTATGCAAATAAAACCAGTCTGAAAAATAAAGGAATAGCGCAGACTGCGAAAATAAATATATACAAAACATTAATAAGGCCTGTGCTCACGTACACAGCGGAGGTCATGTGCATCACGCAAAGAGAAGAAGAGGTATTGAGGGTCTTTGAGAGGAAGATTCTGAGAACGATAAAGGTAAATTTAGAGCGAAAATGAATTTCGAGCTACGAAATGAAATGGCTGGAGAAGATAATCTCAGATATTGTAAGATTCCTGAAGGCGCAGAGACTAAAGTGGTTAGGACATGAAATAAGAAGTGACGAAAAAGGACCAATAAAATTGCTGACGATGTGAAAACATGACAGGCGATTTAAGGGATGGCCCAAACTGCGATGATGGAACTGCATGATGGATGATCTTGAGAAAATGGGTTTAAGGTAGTGGAGGTAGTGAATGACAGAAACAGATGGAGAAATGTAGTAAATGAAGCGAAAGCACATCAAAATCTCTAGGAAAAGACGAAGAACACTAATTTGAAATTGTTAGAGGACCAATCCAAAAAAAGGATTTTGTAAATCCCAAAAGACAGCTCGATTCTACGGAATGTTATTTTATTTAAATAAAAATAAATAAATGCCCCTAAAAAAAGCAGACGATGAGCAATAAAAAATGGATTTTCTTAAGATCTATCATTCTATCGCTTTCAGCATTACTGAATTATAGGCAAGTCCCATGGGCTTTTGTCTTTTATGGAATTGTTTAACATTTTTGTAATAAATTATTATTGCTTTTCATCAAATATAGCAAGTCGTTTAAATGTTAAAAAAGTTCATATTGCATGTTTTTTACTTTTTTTCTAACTTTTTTTCTAAATTATATTGTCAAAAGTATATTGATCAATGAGTTACCACTACCTTTCCTTCTTCCACTTTTATTAAGAAGTCTCCTTCTTAATATAGGTCCAGGACCTGTTTTTTTACTAATTTTTGTAATTAGTTCTGTGAGCATTTTTGAATTTTATATCTCAGGTAGCTTGCTAGGCTTGCCTTTCGATGTGCCTGCACCCTGTTTTTTTATTGTTATGATGGCAAATCATTAACACAGGGGGACCGACGGCTTTACGTGCCCTCCGAAAGCACGGAAGACGGTCAAGAAGTTTCAGAATCTACCCGGAGTCGAACCGGGGATCCCTACGTTAGCAGTTGATCACGCTAACTATCACCAACTTTTCCTTTCTTTCTTTCTAACTACCTTTCCAAATTCCGGAATCGAAACCGTTCAAAGATGAGATTATCCATGATGTAATCGAAGAACAGGGCTTAGTTTGATTATCCTTCGTTATTTTCTTCCTTACTTTTTAAAAGTTTGTTAAAAACGAATCACCTTTTCTGTTATGTGAGAAGCGCTATTATAAATGTACAACATAGGGGACCTACAGTTTAACGTGGGCTCAGAACCATGGGAAGTATAATAATATACTTCCATTTGAAGAAGGTTTGCGAAGGAAAAGTGCTTTCTTCCCCGGAGTTAAGCCAGGCCTCTCGGCATTAGTTAACGGATTTAACCGCTTAGCCGTAAACGTCTCGGTTTTCTTCCTGAGTTGATTATTTAAAAATATGTATAAGTGTCGACCGACGTGTGACGTCCCGGAACAACACTAAAGATAAAAATGTCATACCATGCTTACAAACACATTCATTGAGATTTTTTTAAATCGGTAGCACCTCAGGGGACACAGTTTAAAATTTTCCAACACCATGTTTTCGTTCATAGCCAGATAAAGGAAGTGTAGAGCCAGGCCCCGGTATTATACTGCAGAAATTACCATACGACATCGCAATCTGAATTTTGGGAAACGCTATGACAAGGTACCTAAGTATTATATTGTATGCTTTCAAATTTGGTTACGGTTTAATGGGTCTTCAGGTATGCTTTCCATAGTTAGCTGCTTGTGCTATGAAGGAACTATAATATTGTCAGAATATGTGTATACTAATTGATAGGAGGGAGTGAGGCATTTTAACATGGGTAATTGTTTGAAACAATGGAAATTTTGGGCTAACCTTTAAGATGGTTTAAAAGCTATCTCAGCAGCAGACATGACATTTTCTTGAATACTACCAATCATTGTCAATCTAAATTAATACTAATTATAGTTTATTTGGTATCAAAGCAGTGTCTTAATACTTTCCAGACCCCCTGGTTATTGCAACCACCAATTTTGTATAACTTCATTTGCACTGACAATTTAAAGGAAAATTTTTTGAATAATTGTTGCTTTCGGTTTTAGATGAACAAATTTATTGGTCAAATAATAAATTAACCAAATATTTGGCAAGACCACAATGTTGAATCTTTTCGTATTATATAATATTATTCTTAAGAAGATATTGAAACACGACCAATAATCTTGGTTGACGGGGAGGGGGAAGGAGCGATGTAGCTGAATGTGGCCCTGTAATTTTATTTTAATAATTTTTGTTTGCAAAATTTTGTAACTAAAAAGTTTATAATCAATGGTTCAGGTGTGCTTGATAGTAAACCATACCAAAATATTCAAAGCCATAAGTTTTTTGATATCGCTTGAATAACTGATGAACATCTACAGAAACTGTTCAAAAAGATGAAGTCGTGTAACACAGAATTGGAATTGAATACTCAATGAATTACTTATGTTGCAAAAAATACTTCATTCAAATTTGAAAATAAGTTGTTAGTACATAATATTATTATGTGAAAACCTGCATCTTTGACTGACACGGTTTTCAGTCCTCTTAAATTTATTATTTTATTGCAAAAAAATTAACTCAAATAATGTAACTTTCACGGAGGTTAATTGGTACCAAATAATTTTTTCTTTATCTAAATCCTCGAATTCAAGCTCAATAAAAGGGTTTAACACTAAGCTTCTACTAATAAATGACGTATTTTTGAACCTTTCTCCTTTCTTCCAAACGCTTTAGTATTACTTTCAATATAGTTACCAAGAGAGTAATGGGAAACTTTATATCCGAACGAAGTTTTTTATCAAAAATAATTTGTTATTCCATTATACTGTTTAAGAATAGAAAATTTATGAATAAATAATACTCAAATGCGATTTTTTACTTATTGTACATTTTTTATTAAGTAATGTTTATCAAAAAGTTAATTCTTGAAAACAGGCTAATCCAACAAGATAATATGTTTTCCAAAGAACCATTGCGACAGGCTGGATTATTTATTTTAAATTACAACTAATCGTGAACCCTGCAACTATAAAAAAATTATAAGTTTTTGCAAAAATTTTGTTTAGAACTCAGAATCCTCTCAACTACACTCAGAGGTCAGCCTGCGGTTATTTTTTTTTATCAGTTTTAATATAACTTATTAAAACATTTTTAATTATTTACACACAAAATTTTTAACTTAATTATTTGAAAATCTAAAATCTTAAGTAAAATTAGTCAATGTCAATTAATTTCCGCACTGACGTTGATAAAATTAAAATCTAAATAAGTGTGTTACTTAAAAAAATTAAAACTTAGTAAATGATTTCTTTAAAAAGGAAGTCGACTAAGAGGGCTTAAAAATAATTTTAATATAGCAGGCATTTTAATTAAATTGTTTTAAATTAAAATTTATAATTTGCTTTAATGCCACATAAAAATTTTAACGAAAAACCTCAAACTTGTCAACTTAAAAGGAAACGGAACAATTAGTTTATTATAAAGGTGATACGCTGAAATTAAAATTTGAAGAGGAAATTGTTTTGCACGGTACGCTTTTCAGTTGGTTTCTACTATTTAAAATTTTTGCAATTATACGGATTTGTTTGTTTATTTTATTTGTTTAATTAGAATTGATTATGAGCGAACAGTTCGGAGACAAAAATTAAATTATTTGTCGGGAAAATAGATCGACTTCTTAACAGTTTCTGAAATTTACTTCGATATATAATTCTTTAAGGGGGTAAACCACTCTAGAACTTTTCAAATATCGAAATTTTTTTTATTTTCTTAAAATGTACCTTTATTATCGTAAAAATCACGTGGCAAACTTTCGTGCACGAGAGATATCTGTAAAGGCTCGAAATTTGAAGCTTTCGCTACATTGCAGATTAAAGGTATATTGAATTTATCCTTGTTTTTTCAGTAGGGGTCATCCATTAATTACGTAAGGTTTTTTTTTGGGGGGAGTATTGGATATCTTATGGATCCTTACGTAGGAGGGGAGGGGTCCGACGTATTCCTTACGTAAGTTTCTTAAGGCGGTGTGACACTTGTGTAAATTTGCGTGTAGATTTACGTGTAAATTTACGTGTAAATCTACACAAGTGTCAAACACGTAAATTTGCGTGTAGATTTACGTGTAAATATTTTATAGGAATATTTCTATATTTTCTCGCAAGTTGTGCGTGTAAAATTGCGCAGAAGAATATTCGAAGGTGTGGTCTATTTTTTCTTGTGTTGTGTTTTTGTCAGTTGGTGAAAGTTTGAATTGGCATTAATTGCCAATTTGAATCCATTATCACGTTTCTTTTAGTACTAAACAACACAAGGCGACCAGACATACAAACTTCTTATAGCCACTTACCGATCGAATTTTCAATTGACCAGAACGCGCATGTGCAAATTGTAAATTTATTTGTAAATTTTTACACAAGTGGCAAACACACTCGCAAAAAAATTTGCTAGCAGATTTGCAACAAAATTTACAAGCAAATTTACGTGTTTGACATGGTGTAAAAATCTACACGTAAATTTACACGTAAATCTACACGCAAATTTACACAAGTGTCACACCGCCTTTAAAATATTTTTTTAAATTAAATTTAACAATCTAATATAATTTTTTCTTTTTATGTTGGTAATTATTATATCAAGGTATAATGGATATATCATATATTGAAATACATATATAGTACTTAAAAATCATTAAACATAGTGGCATAATAGTGTAAATTATAGAAAATGGCATCAAACTTTGGTGATCTTTACGAACGGTTTTTCATCTATGTAAATAAAAATTTAATTTAAATTTTTGTATTTATTATTATCTATCTAAATATCGACCGATCGGAACCAAATTTGGCACAGTTATTATGTAGGTCCCTGCGCATGTTTTTGTATTGAAATAGTGCAAAAATTCGCAAAGGAGAGGAAAGTTGATTTTGAGTAGCCTGCCTTCCTTAGGCAGGCAGGCTACTCAAAATCAACTTAAAAAACAATAATGAATGCTGTCAAACTGTCAACCGATCGACAATGCAAATACGCGTGCACGTGCTTTACGTTTCTATTTGACCAATCTTAACCAAATTTGGTGTACGAAAAACATAGGCTACTTTAGTACCTTGGAGTGAGGCCGAAGGCCGAAAAACCACGGTCTACACGTATGCCTGCGATACTCTTGAGTGAGGCCGAAGGCCGAACAACCACATCCCACACGGTCTAGACGGCTAAAGGCAGCTGGTAGGCCGACTGTGGCGGCTAGTATAATATATTATTATTCATATTTTATAAATATAAGGGGTGGAGAGGGGGGTCAAAATTAATTTTCTTTTAAATAATCCTTACGTAAGATATGGGGGGGGGGTTGCCACAATCTTACGTACCATTACGTGGCGGGGGGAGGGGTCCAAAATTACAAAAATCATGCTTACGTAATTAATGGACGGCCCCGTACTTAAAACTTCATAATGCGATTTCTCGAAACAACAAATTTTAAGTTGGCCGGACCGATATCTTGAACAATTTTTGTTCGATTGGCTTGAAATTCTTACTGAATATTCAAAACTACTTTCTCTTCGAGAACACGTAGGATTTTTTTTATAATGCATAGTTCAATAATTATTATTAACAATTTTCGAGCGATTTTTTTTCGTTTTTTCGAACTTTTTTTTTCAGAAACACGCCATTTTTACAAAACTCAGTTTAAAAAAAAATCCTACGTACTGTTGGAGCTAATATCATACTAGATCTAAATTTGTGTGGTTCATGATTTTATTTTTAAATATGCGGGAGTTATTGGTCCGGCCACGCAGCCTTAAAAAAAAAAGATGCCCAGGGAAGAATACTGGGAAGCCGGCATTTTGTTTTGTACAGCTCTGAAAAAATTTACAAACACATTTCAATACTTGTATAATAAAGACCTTTTTACCGAATTTCGATATTTTGTTTAGTTTCTTTGAAAAAAATTCCCAAAGTTTGCTCTGTTTTTCGGCCTCTATTAGAGTGGTTTACCCCCTTCAGCAGCCGTGGGGTTCTAAGTCATTTGGAACAGAGGTTAAACCGTAGGTACCCATACTGTAGAGCAGGGTTTCTCAAACTTATGGCCCCACGTACCCCTATTCAAGTTCCCAAATGACTGCGAACCCCTAACCCCCCCTCCAAAAAAAAAGAAGAAAATCTAGCTGTATAAAGAAAATAAGGTTTTTATTTTAATAAAATTTAAATAAAACTAGCTGACCCGGCAGACGATGTCCTGCCTGGAATTAACTGACTTTGACATAAGAATATTAACCTTCAAATAATGACATTGGCACTCAAAGAATTGTTTATCCAAATATAAATTATAAAGTTGTATTGGTTTTATGTACTTTTTTATTATTTTATATTTTCTGTTTGCGCCCCCATATTATAGTAAACCAAGAACGATTTCAATCAGATGATTTTAAAAATTTTTTTTCGTATTATTCGTTTAGATGACCCGGCAGACGATGTCCTGCCTGGAATTAAATGACTTTGACATAAGAATATTAACCTTAAAATAATGACATTTTAAGTTGATTTTGACTATATGTCAATGTCATTTAGATAAAAATATTGTGCAACGCCACTGAGTATATGTCAATGTCATTTTTAAGGTTAACATTCTTATGTCAAAGTTGTGCCCCCTATTCTCGAGCCGCTACTGACTATATGTCAATGTCATTTAGATAAAAATATTGTGCAACGCCACTGAGTATATGTCAATGTCATTTTTAAGGTTAACATTCTTATGTCAAAGTTGTGCCCCCTATTCTCGAGCCGCTACTGACTATATGTCAATGTCATTTAGATAAAAATATTGTGCAACGCCACTGAGTATATGTCAATGTCATTTTTAAGGTTAACATTCTTATGTCAAAGTTGTGCCCCCTATTTGTCGAGCCGCTACTGACTATAATATGTCAATGTCATTGAATTAAACTTTTAGTGTCAAAATCGCAACGTAACTATGACAACGACGTTGACCAGAAGCGTTTATCTGCAGATGACCGTCTTATGGTGACGAATTACTAAAATCAAAGACGACGAAAAGTTTACTCTTGAATGTCGCCAGATCTCGTGAAAGTTTCAACGCCCACAGTTACGGGGTTTAGGCGTCTATGCGGAACATACACACACATATATACATACAAGCATTTTTATATATAAGATAATGTGATGGGTGGGCTTGTTTATTGACGCAAATTGAGTCGATTTTAGGAGCAATTTTGGACAACTTTAATCTTAATTCTGACTCAACATCAATTTCTGTACTTGCGTTTTTAACATGACCAGGTGTGAAAACCCACTCTCACTTAAGTAAGTTGTTGCGAAGGGTAAGAGGAAATTCACCACTTTGCGTGAGAGTGTGCGGGATATTTTTCCTGTCTAGCTGCCCAAAAATCAATTAAAGACATCATTTTAAAATCAGCTAGAAGAGTTTCATCTGCGGACATTTCTAGTAATGACTCCTGTTGCTTAATACTCAAACCAGCAATTATGTTCTCGGTCGTGACCATTAATGTGTTTCGAATCCAGCCTTCAGCATTATCAATATCTGGAAAATACCTTTTCAGTTCGCCGGAGAGCTGAGAAAGATGAAGAACAATTTTAGCCCTCATGGCAGCATCCACGGTCAGGGCGTTCGTCGTAATAAATTCGTGCAGAAGAAGAAAACATTCAACAATATTTGATCTCGAGCAAGTTTACCAAAAATCTATTTTTTTATAAGTGCGCTGAAGAATTGATTTTGCCGGCTGCTAAAGATATGGTTAGTTGCGTATTGGGAGACAAATCGTCGAAATTGCTGGATAAAATACCTCTTTCGAATGATACAATGCAAGGCACATTCACGACATGGCACAAAATGTTGAAAATCAACTCGCACAACGATTGCAAAATAGTTATTATGCGATTCAAGTTGATGAATCAACAGATATTAGTGGATTGCCGAATTTACTTGGATTTGTTAGATATGCGCATGAAAATATTTCTGAAGAAGATTTTTTGTTATGCAAGACCTTGATGGAGTCCACGACAAAAGTAGAAGATATTTTCAACACCATCAATGCATTTTTTGAAAAACATGAAATAGATTGGGCAAAGTGTGTTGGTATATCGTCTGATGGTGCCAAGGCCATGACAGGAAGGATATCTGGACTAATTACCAGGATTAAAATTGTTGCTCCTGAGGCCAAAAGTACGCATTGTGCATTGCACAGGGAAGCATTGGACGTGCTTTTATGTAATTTATTATTTTTACGACCTCTGACAGTGCTGTTTGTAAATCATTAGGAATTTTCTTGCATGTCGCACGCGCTTCACAGCCATCCAGCCGCCATTACATAAATCTTGTCGCGAACCCCCTACCATCAAATGGCGAACCCCTAGGGGTTCGCGAACCCCACTTTGAGAAACCATGCTGTAGAGGAAGAGGTTAAAACACGTTTAGAAGTAAGCGACGATGAGAATGTTGTAAATATGTTCTTGCTATTAACGAAGTTAATCAAGAAAGAACAAAGAATTCCGTGGAACAAAAGTATGTGAGCTAAAATGCTCGAGTCGTCAGCGTCGAGTCGAAATTCTAAAAATTATAAATAATTTATTATTTAAAAAGTAATAAAAAAATAAAAACGAAAATTTTTTTAACTGAAAGAAAAATGTCGACATTTTTATCACAACGTGCGAAAAGTTGAAAATTTCCCCTTTGTAATAGTACACACGTACTATCGAATACAATCACGTTTATATAAAGGTTTTCCTTCAACCACCAGAAATTTTCATCAACTTAACTTATACTCGATAATAATGAGATGCCATAAAACAAGTTAAAAGATGCTGTTACCTGAGCGAATCAATTAACTTTGTTGTTTGACAAAAACGACATGAAAGACGGAGTTAATTTTGGTAGAATCAAATAAAGTTGGAAGGAATTTTTTACTCCGGTATGGATTTTTAATTAAATGGTTAACAACTTTCAGATATTCCAAAGATTCTTAACAAACGTTAAGATCTTAAATTGTTGCTAACAAATTAAACCAATTTAATATTTTACCCTATTATAATTTACAATGCTCTCATTGTGTTCTATATTATTCAAGTAAAATATTACATTCATTCCAAGTTGTGAAACTACTTCCTGATTAATGATTTGTCTTACGTAAATTAAATGATTAAAGAGATGGCGATGACTCAAAATAACAAAATAAAATTTTGAGAAATAAATATCAAATACTGGGTTTATTGCTTTATATTAAAGAAAATTGGGGGGGGGGGGTTAATGGTTAATATTTTAAACATCGACTAACTCGAATTCGCTTCTTACCCAACCAAGAAGTAAGTGAAGAAGTTCTCTGCCTGAAACGATGCTAACGTTAACCTTCTTTGTAGAAAATTTATAATTTCTACTTTATTATTTTTTAAAAGCAGTGAAAATATTTACAAAATGACTGAGCGATTAATCGATTTTCCTTTTAACTGGCGATTTAATTAAACTCGCAACCTTAAACTTTGAAAAATTAGTCCTTCGTAATTTCTTGAACGTTTAAAAATAAACACAGCAAACAATTATACAACTTTCTTATTTGTTACTATATTTATTTATAAGAACATTTATTTTCTATTTATAGATAGGTATCACATTTTTATAACATATTTATGTAATAATTAAATCACGTTGTGGAAAACGAGTTGAAAAGTATTTCATATCCACAGCTGTTCTTAACATTTAAATCTTCCATTCGTATTTGCATAACTTGCGTGTACCTGTATTTAAAACACATCATTTTTGGAATTGTGCAATTTGTTACTAAGGTGGTTATTCTGTAACTCGTCCTTTATTAAAGGATCCTTTAAAATTAGGTAAAGTTTGGTGGGGGCTGATGATCCGGTCTTTAGGCTGTACAATCTACGCAATCAAGTCAGTGTGGCTTAAAACATCACGTAGGCCGGTTTATTTGTTCATAAAACATCTCTCATTGGTTCATTTTTTGTTCCTAACTTGAAAAAATTTACACATCTAAAAATCTACACATACGAGTAGAAAAGTAATCTATATAATATATAAAAATGGATGTATGTGTGTATGTATGTATGTTCCCTATATAGACTCCTAAACCGTTTGACCGATCGGAACCAAATTTGGCACAGTTATTATGTAGATCCCTGCGCATGTTTTTGTATTGAAATAGTGCAAAAATTTGCAAAGGAGAGGAAAGTTGATTTTGAGTAGCCTGCCTTCCTTTAAGGAATCTCGATAATCCATTCATGCGCGTCCCTATGGGACGCGCATGAATGGATTATCGAGATTCCTTAAAGGAAGGCAGGCTACTCAAAATCAACTTAAAAAACAATAATGAATGCTGTCAAGCTGTCAACCGATCGCCAACGCAAATACGCGTGCACGTGCTTTACGTTTCTATTTGACCAATCTTAACCAAATTTGGTGTAGAAGTCATTTACAACGCTATGAAAAACATAGGCTACTTTAGTATCTTGGAGTGAGGCCGAAAGCCGAACAACCACGGTCTACACGTATCCCTGCGATACCCTTGAGTGAGGTCGAAGGCCGAACAACCACATTCGACACGGTCTAGATGGCTAAAGGCGGCCGATAGGCCGACTGTGCTAGCTATGAATAAATAAATGAGAAAATAATTCTATAAAAATAATTAATTCTGAATCCAAATTAGAAATTTTTTAGTGCAGCTAGCCAAATAGAACGTGATTGCCTTAGTTGTGCGGCCTAAAGGCCGCATTGTAGGGAGATTAACGGATCAATTTAGCGTTATAGGCACACCACAAATAGATAGACAAATTAATATAAAGATAACTTTAAAAAGGTAACTACAATCGTATTAAAGAAAAATGTTCGGAGTTGCAATTTTGGGAGGGGGAGGGCTACGGGGCACCGCCCTTCCTGTTTTTTTAACAACTATTAATTTTAGCATCTCGGGGAGTTCGTCTTCATTATCATCCGCGTATCTCAGATTCGTAATTCTTCTTCCCCGATCGACACGTCTCCTTCATGTTCACCCAAAGCCTTTCTCATGATGTATTCACTATACGCGTTAAATAGTGTAGGAAAGAGAATGCAACTTTGCCGCACTCCTTTCTACGCGTTAAAAGGTTTTGACTTCTTTTCATTCAGTCTTATATCATTGCCACCTGATGATATGTAACACTCACTTCCTTTAAGTTAAGCCCACAGTCGAAGTCTTTCTTATAGTATATAAAACAAAGGATCATAGGAGTATTGAACTGACACGATTTTAGGTTTCTATACAAAGTATAGAAAGAAGCCTTATATGCCTCCGTCTGCATAATTCAAAGCTAATCAGAACGCTCCAAATGGTATTGGGAAACACTTTGTATGTATGTAGGCTTATTTCTATTATCGTAGTTGTCGTATATTGAATATTTGGTCTGTAGTTCCCCTCTCCTTCATAAAACCACTCGCCTGTTCAGGTGGTATTTGGTATTCCAGATATTTTTGCAGCCTTTGTTTGATTATCGCAAAAGTATTTGGCTTGCATGCGACATTAGTGGGATTGTTCGATAGTTTTGACAGATTACAGCGTTGTACAGCCTTTTTACTTCCCTATAAGGAAGTATTGTAATCATGAAAAAATTCGATGTCGATATTTTAACGGAAATATCCGTTTTGAGCATTTCTGAATCCGTTTTGACTACTTTCGCAATTATGTCTGTATGTATGTCTGTATGGATGTATGTAACGCAAAATGTCTGTAAGTTCTGTATCTCTGGAACGAATTGTTATATAGTAACAAAATTTCATATTTAACACTTTAATCGGTATACAAAGGCACCATTTGATTTTGGAGGAAATCCTTAAACCGGAAGTAGCACTTCACTTGAAGGACGAAATGGTTTTTCTTAAATATCTCAGGAAGGAATTGTTATCTAGTAACCAAATTTCATATTTAACACTTTAATTAGTATACTAAAGCACCATGTGATTTTGGAGGAAATCCCTAAACCGGAAGTAGCACTTAAATGAAGGACGAAATGGTTTTTCTTCAATATCTCAGGAACAAATTGTTATATAGTAACCAAATTTCATATTTAACACTTTAATCAATATACGAAAGAACCATTTGATTTTGGAGGAAATCCTTAAACCGGAAATGGCACTTTACTTGAAGGACGAAATAGTTTTTCTTCAATATCTCAGGAACGAATTGTTATATAGTAACCAAATTTCATATTTAACACTTTAATCGGTATACGAAAGCACCATTTGATTTTGGAGCAAATCCCTAAACCGGAAGTAGCACTTTACTTGAAGGACGAAATGGTTTTTTTCTTAAATATATTATGATAAATATTTTATTGATGAATTTTTATATTTTAGTCAAAATTAAAGCAAATAAAATTTTCTATAAATGTTAGAATATGTTTTTATGAACAAAATACAATTTAATAATACAACAAATTTAATAATTTAATTAAATGCTGGGGTCCGATTTCGACGAAAATCGAAAAAAAATTGCAAAATTGCAGATTTGTTACCACCGCTTGACGTCACTCGAAATAGGAATTTTTGGGAATTCTTTATACTATAAAACGATTTATAACAAATATTCAGCAAAACTGACCCGAGTAACCCGGAAAATGACCCATTTTCGTTATATGCATGACTATATAATGAAGTTGTGAAAATAAAATTTGGCATCATTTGAGAACGAAAAGTCGAGATCCAGATTGAAATAACGTCATAGTAGCAAAACAGAGCTGAAATTTAGTTGCTGGGCCTTTGGAAAGATGGTGATACTATCGCCTGAATTATAAAATCTCTATGCTAGGGAAATCATGGAATCTGCCACTGCCCTGCGATCCCCACGATATTTTGGTTTTAGTAACTCACATTGATTGTTTTTTGGCAAAACTGCAGAATAATGTGAATTATTTGTACCTGGATCTGTTAACAATAATACAATAGGCTTCTTAGTTGTATTATAAGGAAGTCATGTGCTGGCCACATCAGATTTTTTGAGAAGTGGTATAAAAATAAACTCGTCTAGTCACTAAGCCATGTCTCGTTTTCCAAACTTTATTGCAGATGTTTAAAAGTATCTGAACCCCATCGTCCCCCAATGCCTTGAGCATCTCGATAAATACGTCGTCGTTCCCACAGGCCTTGTCATTGTTTAGTCATCGTATGGTATACTCGATTTCAATGTTCATAATACGTATCCAGCTCTTTTTCATCCCGGTTAAAATAGAATTCCACCTGTTCATCTTTCTCGTCTTTGGGCACTAGAAATGTTACACCATTGTGGTTTCTTGATCTTGTGGTGAAATGCCCAGACCCCTTCCATTGTGTCTCTGCTAGCCCCAAAAGACTTAATTCATGGACATGCAACTCTCTTTCGACAATGTACAACTTTTCCGTCTACAGGAGTCCTCTCACATTCCAACTACCTACTTCAATTTCTTTTCTAATCAACACTCTACATCGCTTGATGTCGCTCAAAGCTCAAATTTTGACAGTTATGGCACGATACTAAATTGTATCCAATTTTGCGCAGAACACTGCGTAACCGTTTTCAGTTCGTTACCGCGCAGAACTAATCTCAAAATTAAGGATTAAAATAAACATTTACACTTAATGTAAATTACAATTTGTAATTATTGTTGCCCATTTCGAATGATTTCGAGGTCTCGAATGCAGCTAAAGAGTTGACAGTACTCTTTAATTAAAATTTAAACTACTTTGAAAACAAAAATAATTACATATTTACGCTGCATTAGTTTTCTTATACTGTAATTGGAAACGCTAATTTTAGCCCTAAATATTGAGGTTGCAGCATCTCGTTAACCACTAATTAAATTAATTGTTTTAATTATTTCAACTAATTTATCTGGTTAGTAATTGTTGTATAAATCTCCAATCTGAACACAGCACTGGCTTGCGGTGACCGCCGGAAACGTATGGAGCGGGAATCGTAATCCGGGAGACAGAATCAATAACAATTTTTTTTATAGTTTGAAATTTAAAATAATTTTACGATGCAGAAACACTCACGAGTTTTCTGAATTACTAAATAAATATTTCAGCAAGCTTCAATCATAAAAATTGAAGTTGAAGTAGAAAGCACGTCCTACATGAGCGTTATTGATACACCTACCGCGGCAATAAATATTTTTAATGTATCAACACAAATATTTTTCAAATCAACCCATTTGATAAATATTAACGTTTTAAAAAGCTGCAAGTAAATTAAAATTTCCTAAAACGTTCATCAATTAATTTAAAACTTTTCAATTAAAAATTAATAAATTGATTAAATCGACTGATGTAAAGTTTATGAAATAAGCTTCGGATAATTAAAAGCAAGAAAAAGGTTTTATGAAATCAATCATTTTGTAATTACCTCGAAATTGATTGTCAACTAATTACTTTTATTTCATTGACTACAAATTTTTGAAATTTTAATTTAGATTTTCTTTTTTAATGTCATTTTTGTTGTCCATATTATAAATGGGTTCTACCTTTTATGTCTGTCATCATGCGAATTGTATATTATATTTTATTATAAAATTAAACGTCCAACCTTTAATATTATACAGTAGAACCCCGATTATTCGACCTACTATGGGCTGGAGGTACTTCGGATAATCGAAAATTCGGATTACTCAGAATTTTCGTAAAAATGTGTAAAATTAAAAAAAGCTATTCGTATTATATTGGCACCTTATGAAAATTTCTTTTAAGAAGTTCGGAAAATCGGAACATGTAATGTATTGCCTTGATCCAAACCTCACAATTTATAATCGTTTGGAGGGTGTTGCGCTGATCCAAAATAGGGCAGTCGATTAAGTTAAAAAGACACATTAGTTGCTAAGATTTAAATTAAGAGACCACTTGAGTGGGTTGTTTGATCTGTACCTGGGTCTTACAAGTACCTATAATAATTATGAAGGGCTGTTTGTTCAAATATCCAAAAGAAAACTCAAATGAAGTCTTGTCATCAAATGTGGGTTCATAAAGATGTGAGAAACAAATTATAAGTAATTGATCATTGTTAATAAAAATTATAGGGAAACAAATTAAGTGAAGAAAATTTGTAAGTTAGGAAAACGAGTGATAACGGTATGTGATGAGAAAGTGAAATACGGACAAGGTCAGATTAAATTGGAAAAGAATGAAAAGTGTACGAATACGCCGGCTCATAGAAGATTTTTGGTGGGATTAATGAAGGGATTGGGTAGAGAGAGGATTGACTTGCCGTCCATGGAAAAGTACGGACGTAGTTACATGATTTAATTATTTTTGGATTCACATAGTGTCCACCAAAGTATAAGGACGTATTTTTGATTTGAAGATTTGCTTAGTATCCGTCAAGGAAGAAAGACGTATTTTTGATTTGTTTGAATTTGCATGGTATCCGTTGAGAATTGTGGACGGAATTGAATTGCTGATTTTGTTAAGAAAAATTTGGATGGTGTCAGCTAAAACTTATGGGCAGATAATTTTGGAGATGGTCAATAATTTCGCAAGAGTATTAGTAATTTTAAAGGAAGAAATTTGGAGCTGATTGACTTCTACCCAGGCTACTCGAGTGCGGTGCAACAAAAACAGTTTCTTCGATAGAACAATCGGTAAGAATTGTGCGTACGCAGTTATTATTTTATAAAAACATCATACGACGATGAATATTTAATTAGTGCGATAAAACGGGGGGAATGTTGGTTTTTAAGATTAATCATTTGTACACTTAATTTGTTTAGTTAGGATTTATAATTTGTTTCATATAATTTACTTGTAATAAATGAACATAATTTGTATGAGAGAATTTCATTTGAGTATAGTCAATTCAAATAGATATAGCACCAAGGTACGAAGAGAACTCAAGTACAAGCTAAGATTTATTATTTTATTTTAATTGAGTTACAAATGATCAGTAACATAATGAAATGTTCTTTTTACAATGATCGAATCCAATTTACGCCCTTGATAAGAGTAAAAATTCAGCTAGCCGGAGCAGATAATAAAGTGCCGTCTTTTCCCCGCTATAAAAATAAAAATTCATTTTTCTAGTAGCTTATCACGGCAGTATACTATATCGTTTAAATCAGAGGCGGATAGACCCTTTGGGAAATTGGGACTTTCCCTGGAAGCCACTGTTACTACTTAGCTGGGGATAAGGAATACATATAAAATCTGGATTATATCCAGATCAAGATTACTGTTGATCGATTTATTTAGAAAATAATCTTACAGCAGAAGTCAGGTCAAACACTTAAACTGTACGAAAAGTGGGGGGTCTGGAGGGTATGGATTTTAAGAAGAGTAATGAAAAACATTGAGAATAGAAATAAATTTTATAGATATTTTCAATTTTAAAAAATTTTCAGAATTGAAAATTTTTATCTCGTGTACAGATCTACGGCTAGAATTTAATATATTATGTATCTTGTTCGAGGAACAAGCGCTTTACTATTGCGGCACTATTTTTGCTTCCGTCCTTTTCTAGCTTGACCACTTGCTGAGAAAAAGCCAAAATATTCTTTAATATTTTCCATATTCACAAGTCTTCTCAATTTTTGTTGATTACTTTTATTTTAGCACGTATAAACTGTATTGGCCACCCTGGGACCTTCGTGATTTCGAGACCCCACCCTTTATGAAATTTAACATAGTTAACAGAAGTTTAACCCAGTCTCTATTAATTTGAAAATAAAAGCGGGTTTGATGGTTTGATGGTTTCGAGGTTCCGGGACTCCACTCCCTATGAAGTTGAAAAAAAACGAGTCAGAAGAGGTCTCTGTGAACTGGCCTAGCAAAAGCATGCTACTGTTTTCCCGTTAGATGAACATGAACGAGAGTCTACATTCAAAATTAAAACTTCAGTTTTTTGGGAAAAAGTCGAAAAAACATTGGGGTATCATACAGGGTTATATCTTGAAAACTATAAGAGTTATTTGTAGATCTACATTGAAATTTTAATACCCCCTTTCGGCTAGTAAAAATTTTGTTTTATACTATAATTTTGACTGCCTAACCGCACTGGTTTAAATCAGTGCAATTTTGCATTCACAACTTTTTCTCATTTAAAAATTCAAAAGATATACACTAGACCCTCCATGTACGCGAGTTCGATGTACGCGAATTAGATTTTGATACCTGAATTTTTTGTACGCGAAGCAAAATTCCCTTTAACGCGAATTAAGTTTTCGAGTTTTAATAAAATAACTAGCTGCCACAGTCGGCCTACCGGCCGCCTTTAGCCATCTAGACCGTGTCGGATGTGGTTGTTCGGCCTTGGGCCTCACTACAAGGTTCTAAAGTAGCCTATGTTTTTCGTAGCGTTGTAAATAACTTCTGCACCAAAAATTTGGTTAAGATTGGTCAAATAGAAACGTAAAGCACGTGCACGTGTATTTGCATTGTCAATCGGTTGATAGCTTGACAGCATTCATTATTGATTTTTAAGTTGATTTTGAGTAGCCTGCCTTCCTTTAAGGAATCTCGAAAATCCATTCATGCGCGTCCCTATGGGACGCGCATGAATGGATTATCGAGATTCCTTAAAGGAAGGCAGGCTACTCAAAATCAACTTTCTTTTCCTTTCCTTTGCGAATTTTTGCACTATTTCAATATAAAAACATGCGCAGGAACCTACATAATAACTGTGCCAAATTTGGTTCCGATCGGTCAAACGGTTTAGGAGTCTATAGGGAACATACGTACATACATCCATTTTAATATATATAGATTATGTGTTATCCAAATAGCATAAACAAATTTGGAGGTATAGGTGTATATAAATCTTACGTCGAAGCTAAAGATATTCATTAACAGTTGTTTACATAATAAATAGAGATGTAGTATGTACTATATACAAAGTAATTTCTACTCCGTTCACAGGCGCTGAAACGTAGCACTTGAATGATACAAATACGGTGTCAACGATTTATAGTTTTTTTATGCATTATATTTTACCTATTTCGTAAATAAACCTTAGTTTTAAACTTTTGATTTTAGTATTAAATACATTTTGGAACCTAACCCCCATTTTTCTATTGCTTCTTTGGTTCCATTTACGCGAATTCCATGTACGCGAGGTTTTTGGCAAACGGAACCCTCGCGTACATGGAGGGTCTAGTGCAGGGTTTCTCAAACTTATGACCCCACGTACCCCTGTTCAAGTCCCCAAATAACTGCGAACCCCTAACTCCCCCTCCCAAAAAAAAAGAAATTCTAGCTGTATAAAGAAAATAATTTTATTTTAATAAAATTTAAATAAAATAATACACTGTATTACAGTGACAAAAATAAATAGGTATGTTAATATTAATGTGATGGGTGGGCTTGTTTATTGTCGCAAATTGAGTCGATTTATACAAAATCGCTCATGCGATTAGTCCCTGCAACTTGGCGCACGTGCGATTTTATGAATTAAAATAAATAAATGCCTCGTGTAAAGTGACAATGCGATAGGTCGCAGCAACGTAGCGCATGCGAAAAATCCCGGCAACAAGTCGCGGCGATCGATCGCATGAAAAAATCCCCTCGTGTAAAGTGGCCATTAGGAGCAAATTTGGACAACTTTAATCTTAATTTTGACTCGACATCAAGTCGATTTCTGTACTTGGTTTTTTAACATGACCAGGTGTGAAAACCCACTCTCACATAAGTAAGTTGTTGCGAAGGGTAAGAGGAAATTCACCGCTTTGTGTGAGAGTGCGGGATATTCTTCCTGTCTAGCTGCCCAAAAATCAATTAAAGACATCCTTTTAAAATCAGCTAGAAGAGTTTCATCTGCGGACATTTCTAGTAATGACTCCTGTTGCTTAATACTCAAACCACCAATTATGTTCTCGGTTGTGACCATTAATGGGTTTCGAATCCAGCCTTCAGCATTATCAATATCTGGAAAATACCTTTTCAGTTCGCTGGAGAGCTGAGAAAGATGAAGAACAATTTCAGCCCTCATGTCAGCATCCACGGTCAGGGCGTTCGTCGTAATAAATTCGTGCAGAAGAGGAAAACATTCAACAATATTTGATCTCAAGCAAGTTTTCCAAAAATCTATTTTTTTATGAGTGCGATGAAGAATTGATTTTGCCGGCTACTGAAGATATGGTTAGTTGCGTATTGGGAGACAAATCGTCGAAATTGCTGGATAAAATACCTCTTTCGAATGATACAATTGCAAGGCGCATTCACGACATGGCACAAAATGTTGAAAATCAACTCGCACAACGATTGCAAAATAGTTATTATGCGATTCAAGTTGATGAATCAACAGATATTAGTGGATTGCCGAATTTACTTGGATTTGTTAGATATGCGCATGAAAATATTTCTGAAGAAGATTATCTGTTGTGCAAGACCTTGGAGTCTACGACAAAAGTAGAAGATATTTTCAACACCATCAATGCATTTTTTGAAAAACATGAAATAGATTGGGCAAAGTGTGTTGGTATATCGTCTGATGGTGCCAAGGCTAGACAGGAAGGATATCTGGACTAATTACCAGGATTAAAATTGTTGCTCCTGAGGCCAAAAGTACGCATTGTGCATTGCACAGGGAAGCATTGGACGTGCTTTTATGTAATTTATTATTTTTATGACCTCTGACAGTGCTGTTTGTAAATCATTAGGAATTTTCTTGCATGTCGCACGCGCTTCACAGCCATCCAGCCGCCATTACATAAATCTTGTCGCGAACCCCCTACCATCAAATGGCGAACCCCACTTTGAGAAACCCTGGTCTAGTGTATTTAAAAACTAACGATTTCAAGCAAATCTGTTCTTACAATAACAATAAATGTTATTAAAAATAACAATTTAAATACCAAGTTTTTTCACATCTGAATCTTGTAATTTTTTTCCACTTTACAATTTTATTGCGGCTTATATTCTTTTTCTATTAATTTGAATAGTTTATCAAAATAAACGAAACTAAAAAACACAAAAAAAGTAATCTATGTGCATCGTATTCTTGCTTATCATAATATAATTAACATAAACGTAATTTTAAAATTTGAAGTGAATTCGTTTAAACTTTTTTTTTTATAAACCAATGGATAAGCCTCAGATGTTTTAATATTGCTCAACGATTGCATTGTTTAAACAAAAATAAAATTAGAACAAATATATTTATGGGTTCCTTAATCTTGAATGTTTCAATTTCGTTCACGAAACTTGAATGCGCACTGGATTTTAAGAAAATTAGTTTTTTGATATTAATAAAACGAAAATAACATTTATGCCTGTAATATAAATTTATTGCCATACAACTAAATAAAATTAATAGAATTTTCGCTAAGCACTGTAGTGGAAGATTATGTAATAAATGAAAACCACAAAATGTAAAGGATCAAGAACAAATTTACTTTAAATATGAAAACTTTATTACCTAGGTAATAATATGTAAATTTAGCATATTATAAATTTAAAATAATGTTGTTACGTAAAAGGGCTTGTGTATAATTCACCTGTCTTGTTTAATAATCAAAGTAACGTTTCATAAGTTTTCTTACATCATTTAACAAAGTCTAGTCACGTTGAAAAACTTGTGCTTATTATAACCATCAGAAAACGATTTTCTTCATAACATGAAACTTTAGTTTATTTTTGTATACAGAATGATGACAAAAAATGTCCTCTCTGTACGCCACTAAAAACAGCTCTAAATTTCAAATCCGTTAGCTGTGATAACACTGCAATAACACTTTAAATTAGGGAGCTCCATTGTGTTGAAATTTTGTTGTTGAAAAAATTCTACAAATCCTTCTACTTATTATAGCACCTATCACATACTATAAATTTATTTATTTGACAAAATAATTTTAAAAAGGTAAGAAGAAAACGTTATCTCTTGACAATAAATGTTTTGACGAAAATATTTTTATAGCTATCAACAACAGGAAATAAAAGAATTTGTTAAAACGATCGAAGATTGATAGTTCCATTTGAAAACATTGACTCGCGAATATCAATAAAGGAAAATTTATTCCAGACTTGAAATATTCCAAGTAGTAATAACAGAATTGAATAATTCGCATTTTGATTTATGTTTTAATTGAGTAATTAGCACTTAATTAAATATTCAAATTTATGTCATTATTGATTAACCATCAGAATTATTGTTTTCCTACCGATATGATTTATTTTCTGCATAACAATAAATTAATAACAATAATCATTTTACTTAAAGTCAAAAATTTTTTATTTAAAAAAATTCTTGCACAAGTTTTCAACATCGAAAAAATTAAAATTGAAATTGCAAACAAAGAATTTTCATTATTTTCGAACCTCCCCCCCCCCTTGTTCAACATTTTCAATTTTTATTTGATGGGATATTTTTGAATGTCTTCTTGGTAAAAATGTATATACATTTAATTTTGCAGATCAATCGAAATTATTTAAATATTTCAGGTGTACGTAGAATGGAAGAGGTGAGCAGTTTTCTTGTCTGTATTAAACACTGTGATAATTAGTGCATAAAAAAATACGAGAAGTATTTAAGTAATTAAGAGAACGAACTCTGCAATGTGATTTTGTAAATTTGATCAATTAGTACAGCTTACTAAAGGGTTTTTCACATAACACACAGTTTGGATGAGAGTTCTGTATTTCTTTATTAATATGTACTATATCAGGGGTGGGCAACCTTTTGTATAACAGGGGCCAGAATAATATTTACGTTTCGTCCGCGGGCCTTAGTATAGTTAATGGACACATTTTTGTTACTTGTATTTTTTTCTGAAAATATGTTCCCTATAGACTCCTAGACCGTTTGACCGATCGGAACCAAATTTGGCAGTTATTATGTAGGTCCCTGCGCATGTTTCTCTATTGAAATAGTGCAAAAATTCGCAAAGGAAAGTTGATTTTGAGTAGCCTGCCTTCCTTTAAGGAATCTCGATAATCCATTCATGCGCGTCCCTATGGGACGCGCATGAATGGATTATCGAGATTCCTTAAAGGAAGGCAGGCTACTCAAAATCAACTTTAAAAAAACAATAATGAATGCTGTCAAGCTGTCAACCGATCGACAATGCAAATACGCGTGCACGTGCTTTACGTTTCTATTTGACCAATCTTAACCAAATTTGGTGTAGAAGTTACGATATTTACAACGCTACGAAAAACATAGGCTACTTTAGAACCTAGTAGTGAGGCCGAAGGCCGAACAACCACATTTGACACGGTCTAGATTGCTAAAGGCGGCCGGTAGGCCGACTGTGCCAACTAGTTATTTTAATAATACGCGAAAACTTAATTCGCGTTAAAGGAAATTTTGCTTCGCGTATAAAAAATTCAGGTATCAAAATCTAATTCGCGTTATTCTGAATTCGCGTACATCGAACTCGCGTACATGGAGGGTCTAGTGTACTTTTCAATTTACTTTTTACAATACTTTTTAATTTAATTTAAATAAGACGAATTATATCGAAAATTAAACTGTAGATCTCTCCTTTTTCCTTATGTTAGGTACTAACCTAATTAGTAATCCTTTTCTTTAAAATTTTTGTTTTTGAAAATATTTATTTATTATTTCTTCTAAAGATCTCGCGGGGCGGATTAGAACTTTACGCGGACCGGAGTTGGCCCGCGGGCCGGAGGTTGCCCACCGTTGTACTATATAATGTAGAAAGTCGATAATTTATGAAAACGCCAATTTATGAAAACATTTTTATCAGGCCGAGCTATATGCGATTGACGCTGCCCTGAATTGGATCTCCCCCAGGAAAGTGCACTCAGCGTGTATCCTCTCCGACAGCCTATCTTCGCTTGTTTCCATCAGCGACAGAAGCTGTACTTCACCCCTGGTCACTTCCATCCATCGTTCTCTTCTCCGTCTGAGGAACGAGTTGACCATCAAGTTCGTGTGGGTAAAGGCTCATTGTGGTATAGGAGGGAACGAGGTTGCAGATTTATGTGCCAAAGATGCGGCCGTGTCGCACAGTCGCCTGGCATACACCCAGTTCCCTCTGAGTTACGCAAGAAGGGTGATTCGCCTTGAACTGGCAAGTACTTGGAATTCTGAGTACATTAATGCCGTTCAAGGTTCAACCACCCGGCAGTACTTACCTACACTGCAAGATGTTCGACTGTTCCGAGGTGCCTTCGACACCTCTTTTGAATTGACGCAGATATTGACGGGACATTCGTATTCGCGCGAGTATCTATTTAGATTTAAGATCTGCCCTACTGATGTGTGTCCTTGCGATTCAAGGAGTAGACAAACTCTACAACATTTGTTGTCCGATTGCCCACGCTATGTATCTTCCCGTTTTAACCATCTTACTCTCTGTAATTTCTACTCAGTTTCCCCACTCGACCTCCTTCAAATTCTTAAACATCCTTCCTTAGTTATCTCTTTCACCACCTTCATAAAGCATATAATTTCAACACTTAAAGATTTTAATACTCCACCCTGAGCTTGAGCTCATACCAACATCGAATATTGAAGGGCCATTGTATGCTCAAACCCGGTTTTGTTTTTCTTATATTTCATTCTCTCGTTCTGGCCATGGCTCACACCTTGACGAATCTCTATAAATCTCTACAAAAACACCAACACTAAACATATACAGGGCAGGGACAGTCAATCTCTTGCCTTAATATGTGTTTGTGTAATTATTTGTTCTCATTACCATGTTTTATCAATTTTTAGTTTTAATAGTTCTACCAAATAAGTGTTACCATTTTTCCCTAGTTATAAGTTTGCGTTTGTATTACATTGATTACATGTTAATTAATTAGTTTTAAGTTTAGGTCTGTATCCAATAGCAGAGTATACTCCCCCGTTGGGTGGTTTAACCCAATGGGGAAACAGGAAAAAAAAATAGTTGCAATTATTCGATCGGGTACTTTCGTTCGCAATAAATTCAATGTTTTATATCATGAATAGTTAATAGGCCAAAAAAAATTGTCAACATGTGCCGACAATGCAATCCATTGCTAGCAGCAGCGTTTCCAGCCTAATTTTCAAAATAATACGGTCCAATCACTCCTCCAGACCAAAAAGCACACCAAACAGTAACAGGAGTGGAATGTAAAGGCTTCTCAACAATCATTCTTGGATTTTCTGAAGTCCGAATACGAAAATTTTGCTTATTAACGTAACCATTCAAATAAAAATGAGCGTCATCTGAAAAGATGATTTTTTCAGAAAAACGATCACCTTGTTCAAAGATAAAATCAGCGAATTGTCGAAGAACAGAATGGTCGATTGGCTGTAATTTTTGTATTAAATGCACCTTATAAGGTTTTAGACCTAAATCTTTATGCAAAATTTGCTGTGTGGTACTTGTGGATAGGCCCAATTACTGGAAACGCCGTGGAATTGATAAATTTGGATCTAGTACCTCGACACTTTCACTTACAGTAGCAATATTTTCAGCTGAACGACCCGGAACCCCCAATTTTTAATAACAATATCAGAAGGACGATTATAACGACCGAAAATATCCGAAATTTTGTGATATGCAATTTTCACAGATCAACAATTTTCGTAGTAGATTTTAATTATTTTCATGCGATTTTCGATTGAAATAGAAGACATTATAATAAATTATACATCTTGTACTTGATATGTCAATTTATACAATGACAAAACTGCCACCACATCCAAAAGTAGTTGCATTAAAAATCAAAATTTCGAATTTACTCGAACTTTTTTGTCAATTTTTGGGTTACAACACCAACAAAATGACAAAGTTTCGAAGGCACTAACCACATATCCCTTTATTTTTCAATAGAAAAATAAAATTCAAATTTTCACCTGCAACAAAAAAGAAAAAATTAATTAAACCCAAAAACATGAATTTTTATATCACGTGTTTTTAAATTTTCAGGACTATTTCCATCTGCTTAGCACGTCATGAAGTGATGATGTCTGAAAAAAAAAAGAAAATAAAACATCACTTAATGGTGATTAAGCAGCTGGAAACAGTTCTAAAATTTCAGAAAACTTCAGATACAAATTAATTTATTTAAACCTTTTTGTAATTGTTTTAATACTTAATTCGAAAGAATTATCTTTTGAGAGTTTTTCAGTTATAAGAAATCATTACTCCGGTTAAGTTATGATAAACTTCTTTACTATTATTTTACAGAATATTAATTAATATAAAAAATTAGTTATGTATACTGCCATGTTCTGATTATAAGAGATGGGGGGTATGACGTATTGGGTCAATTTATTAAAACACTCATGACATTAATTAATTAGCTATAAGACCATAATAGGTAATTATTAGATTGTATCTGAATCTTCTCTGGTTGAAAAATTGTTTAACTGCTTTTGCCTCAAGTATCTGGAATATGCAAACGTACATGAATCTAAAAATATAATAAAAAAAAATGTGAAGGATAAAATATTGGTGGTTGTTTTTGTTAATGAAAATATGAGAAACAAATTAAATTTATTTAGTTTATTTGTTAAGTACGGATTTCCATTAAATTTAATAAAAGTGACAATTCGTGATATTAGTGGATGCGCGAGTTGGAGAGGACAATTTAGTGGGGTTTTGAAATGATGGGGCAGTAAGGATTCTCAAGTCAGCCGTCGGAGAGTCAAGACGTGCTGTTATAATTTGGAAATTAGTTTTTGGATTTAGGAATCGAACGAGCCGTTAGAGAGTAAGGACGTGATTTTAATAAGGTTAAATTTTGAAAATGGTTTAATAATTTTTTTTGTAAAGTTTCGAATTGTCAAATGTTCGTTGATGATTCATGAAGTATAAAAAGCATTAAGAAAATTTATGAAAGTTTCGATTGGTTATTTGAATGATATTTGGAAAAATTTGGTGACCGCTGACAAATTTTTTATGGTTACGTTTTTTGATGGTTATGTTTCGGAGATTAGAAAATTATTGAAGATTTTTTTTATGGACTTACCTGAACATCTATCCAGTAAGACGAAGAAAATAAATCTATCGTTAATTTTCTTTGGAGTTTTTCATTGTATGGAAATTGGATCCAATCATAATCGTATCCACGCTGCCTGTTTCACTCCACATCGATGGGACACGACAGTATAGACTTCGGTAAGCCAAATTTGTGTCGACAAAGTTTAATAAAATCTATCGGTAGACAAATAAGTTCGCGCGTGAATTTAAACACGGGGGTTTATAAACTTTTCTTATATTATAATGATTGTAAATTTGATTTGTTCCTATTTATGAAAAGTCAGTCTTTTGTTTTTTAATGATAATATTTTATTTAATAAATTACAATATTGTGTCTACAAATAATTACATTTGATTTTGATTTAACTTTATACAGCAGTGAAGTCCAGATTAAGCAGGTGTAAGGTACGATAAGTTTATTTTTTCGTTACATTGAGGTTACTAATTTAAGGTAGCTTATATGAGTATTTTGACCACATTGATGAACCCAATTTACGACCCTTAATTTTGAGTTTTCCTGCAAAGCTAGTCGGAGCATATTTGAATTAAGTGCCATTATTATTCCCCGCTATATAAGTCAAAATTTAATCTTTACAGTAGCAATACATGGCAATACTTACTTAATTAAGATATTAAATTAAATTTTATTAGTTAATTTAATAATAAACCAAAACTATTTTTTCATAAGTTCTCAGCACTGTTTACTACTCGTATCTTCAGATATTGAAGCTGAAAAATAAGATTTTGATTTATTGTTTAATTTTAGTTAATTTGTTAAGTTTTAAAGTTTACTTTAATATTAATTATTATATAACAGTTAAAAAGTTACATATTTGACTTAATTAATTAAATATTAGCGGCTCTATGCAGAGTCATCTTAGTAGCTACTCTAGCAGATATTAAAATGGTGTAGTGTCTATAATAATAAATAAAATAATATATAAATATATATTTCTTATAGATAATATCGTCTGGCTGAAGTAGTCGTAGATAAGAAATATAACACAATTTGTTTATGAATATAGGTTACATTACAATACAAGTCATTTATTTCCATGCTAACTTCCGTTGGAAATATTTCATATACATTTTTCAGACGAATCACTCCTCAGTCTCTCTTCCTCCATCATCTCACAGCATGTAGCTTCCTATTTTCGCACTTTTTTCATAGTTTCGAGAACTTCCACCATTTAATCCAACCGTTTGGTCTCATTCTTCCCCTGCTTCTTGTCTGACTTGGCTTCCAGTTTGTAATTAGTCTCAGCACTATCACTATCCGACTTTATCATCATCAGATGTTTGGGTCATCAGTCAATTTTCCACTGTCTTTAATCAATCTGACTAAATTTACATTTCCAGTAATCTCCTGTACGTTCCTATACGATATTATTCTGTATTCATTTTCACTAATGTTCTTTAGGCCCATGATTATTCTTACCACTTTTCCTTCAAAAATTCTCAGATTTTCTTCTTCCCTCTCTGTCCGATTCAGCACCTCACCGTCGATCTCCCCTCCTGAAAATTGGGTAATACCAGAATAACCAATTATGTGTTCTGTTTCATTTTTTAATCTATTATGTATGAGTGTCGACAAAATCTTATAATAAACTTGCAGTAATGTTATATTATGCTTCTGTAATTTCGATATTCCTCCATATCTCCCTTTTTGAGTATTGGAACTATTCCTCCACTTTTCCATTCATCCGCCATCTCTTCGGTTGTCCAGATCTCCATATCAATTCATATGTAGGTACGTATATTCTTCGATGGACACTTTCTCCAAAGTTTTGTTACACCACGTTCTGCATCCACGACACCTTTCCAACAGGTAATAAAAGGTTGGCTAGCTCAAAGTCGCGAAGGGGTGGGTTGGTGAAAGGAATGAAAGGGTCGTGTGACGGCACGTCGCAAAGCGTGTGTTTCCTATCGACGACCGGGCAATCCTCGATCGCGATTCTAAAAAATTGTCAAAATCGGTGTGAATAATTTACACGGGGGGGGAGTTAAGTCAAAATCGGTGGGGTTAATATACACGCGGGAGTTTGAATGGGCGCCACGCATACGAAGAAATGAATCTCTTTGAAGGGGACTGGTTATCACACCTTCCAAGCTGGTACGCGACAACTTGATGATCTTACAGCGAACTCTCACTCCGGAAAAACCTCGCTCAATGACCTTACCTTTACAGGAGGCGAACTTTCCGTTGGTGAAAATAGCTAAATAAACAGTAACACAACAATAATAATAACACACAAAGTTGGGAAATAATAAAAATGTATTAAATAAAATAATATCAGGGGGGAGTTGACAAAGTTTACACAAGATACTATCAAATTTACATGTCTTGTATAAAAATAAATATGTACAGTTGACGGAACCTTTCCGTGTGGTTTCCGTTGCGAAACTAATATTCGTAAAACAATTACTCTTACAAAAATACACAAGGTTAATTTGCATGAAAGGGGGGCGTATTGAATACAGCACTCCACCAAAATAAATAGTTACTTAAGCGTAACTTGATAATATTCAAAACTATGATTCATAAAATTGATCATGGAACTTAATCAATGCAATTGATCATCAAAATTCCCAACAACGGGACAAACAAACTTTAGCTACAATACTAAACTTGAAACGTTACGTTAAATTGTTTGGTTACATTCTGAACGCTCGAATGGCGTGGTAAAAGTTACGTTAATAATAGATAATAATATTAAGTTAAATAAAAGGTATACAAAATGGTTGCGATATCGTCTTCCAGGGTTGAACTGAACGTTCATAAACACAACTAATGGTCAATATAACCAATTAACATCACAATCTTAAAAATATAAAAAGGTTTCTTACTTAATCTGGATGGTTGATGTTCGACCTCTAGGTAAAGTCGATGACGGGTCCCTCAGGAGTGAGATTTCGTCTTCAGAACGTAGAATGGAGCTGAATGTGATGTCTCAAACCATATCAGAAGGGCAGCGTAATAACCAGCTTCCCAAAAACTCTTCAAATCGGAAGGTGGTGAAATAACAGGGTGGTTCACGCACTGTATTTCGCGATAAAATAGGGGTCTCCGTACGAAATAATTCACTAAGTTAGTTATTCGCGAAGTGACAAATAATTCAAGCCGGCACTGTCTAAGTAAGAAATGTTAATGTGGTGTCCGATAAAAAAAACGATTGGAATGCACATATGGGTTGGAAGTGCAACACCTGTTTTGTACCATTCGATAAAAGCAATGTTACGTACTTGCCTTATGAGCGGCAAGCAATAACTCGACGTGATTAACGTGATAAGCAGATGGTATAAAAAGTCCGATAATTGATTCAATGTTTAGTAACCATAGACGATGTTAATTGTTCGATCACTTATTAAATATTGGCAACAATTGACGATATACTGGTTCGATAAAATATTAATTGTTTAAAAACAATTGACGATATTCTGGTTCGATAAAATATTAATTGTTTAACCACAATTGACGATATTCCGGTTCGATAAAATATTAATCGTTTAACAACAATTGACGATACTCTGGTTCGATAAAATATTAATCGTTTAATAACAATTGACGATATTCTGGTTCGATAAAATATTAATTGTTTATTAACAATTGACGATATTAATCGTTTAACAACAATTGACGGTATTAATGTTCGATAAAATATTAATTGTTTAAAAACAACTGACGATATTCTGGTCCGATACAATATTAATTGTTTATTAACAATTGACGATATTAATCGTTTAACAACAATTGACGGTATTAATTGTTCGATAAAATATTAATTGTTTAAAAACAACTGACGATATTCTGGTCCGATACAATATTAATTGTTTATTAACAATTGACGATATTAATCGTTTAACAACAATTGACGGTATTAATTGTTCGATAGTACCTGCAGTTGACACACACTAATTTTTAGCACCAATGACTTGTATTTATTTAAAGACCTCTAATAAATGTGAGACCTCGATAGTTAATTCCGCTTTTGGAAGCGCTAAGATACGAAAAAGGTAGTATCAGATTCCAAGTGAATCTCTCCGAATATGCAATTTGCAGCTCAATTTATGCATTCTCCCTACTCTGATCTTGGATTTTTCCCACTTACTGATTGATTTGGATCCTTGTAATTGGGTCCTATAAATTTAGAAAGAAGGGAGACGTGATTTAATTGGATAAATGCCTAGAGTGTGAGGGCACACTTTCTTCTTTCTCCATGTAAAGTGTATCGAGAAGTTTGGTACGACACGTGCGAGCAAAACAATTTTTTGCTCGTCTGGTTGGACGAGAAAGGTCTAACTTTTGCACTTTTTACTTGTTTTTATCGAAGTCTGTAATTTCGAAATCGCTATCCTTGCCATGTTAAACCCGAGCACATTTGGCCGCTTATCTGCACATGGTCGAGATAGCAAAACAAAAGGCATTGATTCTCACGAGTTTCAAACATGCACGTGTGTGTCCTTGTATTGACAACTGGCTCGTGATTATGGATCGTATAAAAGTGTCTCTCGATCCTACCTAAAATTTATAGTAATGCATTTGCCTATATTGACGTTTAGTTTGCAACGTTATAGAATAGAGAATTTATTGCCGATGAGGTGAATTATGGATTAATGCTACGTCAACATTATTAACACTTCCTCATCTACCGTCTGGTTTATTGTACGTGTATTAAAATATTTGATGATACTTTCCTAACTATACAATTCTTAAGATTATTGTGCATTTGCAAAACGTAAATTTATTAGTTGAGCGAATGTTTCAATCTTTTATATTTACAACCCGACCTAAAAATGTTTTCTCAAAGAGTAATTTTCAACGGATCGATTCGAAATTTAAAATATAAGTTTAATAGATCATAAACGCAAAATCTAAGGGTGCGCCCGATGCGCGGAATAAGGTGACACTCCCCTTACGTCAAGAGTTGTTATCCCTAACTACTCTTCAACTGGGACGCGCGCAACCTCAACCGAAACAAAAACTGTCCTGCGATAAACCATCAACACTTGTAGTGTTGAAACAACTACTCAGCTAGTGACTAGACTATACGTATATGCCGGGAAAGAGAGAGAAGGTTCACCTAACCCTAGGCTTAATCAACCCGTGAGTCGTAGTGACTCCTACATGAGAGGGCGGTTCGCGAAATCACGCGATCATTCGCTGGCCGTGGGACCCACAAATGTCTGTGAAGACACCGGACTCTAGATCAAGGTAGACCTGAGCTAAGGTAACACTTCCTTGGCGTACTCATATTTACAAAGCCTTCTCTAAAATGGTTCAGTCGATGGGGACTGTCTGCCTTTTTCAATACGTTGAAAAAACAGAGTAAAAAAAAACGCGTGCTTGGCTGGATCAAATTTACAAAAGCCGTTTGGGGCACTTCAGTAGATGGGGACTGTCTGTTTTATCATTTATCGTTGGTGAAACAGAGAAAAAAACTTGCGCTTAGCTTGATCAAATTTACAAAGCCGTTTGAGAGATCACTAACCTTCCTCATGACTTCGATCCGGACGAGATGATCGGAAGAGAGAGAAGAGGTAATGATGGGGGGGGGCGAGAGAAAAAAAATTGAGATGGGGTGACAACCTATGAGGGACAGTCGAGGGAACAAATCCTCGATTCGTCCGGCTTGATCACGGATGTACACGAAAAAAAAATGTGGGGCCTAATCGACAATCCAGATCGGGATGGGGTAATAAACTACAAGGGCAGTCGAGGGAACTTGTCCTCGATCCGTCCGTGTTGGACATTGATGTATACAAAAAAGAAAAGAAACATGGGGCCTAGCCATGAATCGGGTTTCCACTGAATAAAAAAATATTCGTGGGGCATAGTTGACGGTACGGGTCGGGATGGTTTGCTTCCATCAGTGTAGTCGAAGGGAACGTCCTTGAACCACACTGACGTAAACGGGAGCTTTCCTTGAATACAAAAAAAAATCGTGGGGCCTAACCGTGGACCTACACAATCTATCGCCTCACAAAAAAAATGAAGCTAGCACAACTAAGGTTGACTCTACCAACGCTAGCGGTGAGTCTTGATGCGCAAAAAAAACATCGTCATTTATTGAGAAGTCCTGCGGTGATCGGCACCGGAGAAAACTTCACTCTAAATGTTGTCTTACACAGGTAGTGTTAGTGCAAGACGGGGACGTTGTACCAGTGGAACGTATCCACTAGGGTACAAGGCCACAAAAGATCATAACACGTAACATAAGGGGGGGGTTTAGAAGTTGAACGACGGCTGGATCAAATTTACAAAGCCGGTCCTATCTAGTTCGGTAGGCGGGGGGGGGGTTGATTAATTTAAACGGGACTAAAGTGATCGTTATACACGAAAAAAATTTAACAACAAAAAAAGATATACGAAAACTGACTGAAATTCGAAATGGTGACAACCGTCCGGGTTGCACCTAAATGTTTGCTCAAAAATATATGAAGTGACTCTACTGTATAAAACTGACGAATGTGAGAAATAATTTTTCTCCAAAAGGTCAAAACGTAACTATGAAATTAACGCATGACTAATGATAACATTGGGTAATCAATTCAATGTAATCCTAGTCTCTACTTGATTCAACTGAGCGATTGATTGGGTGATTAGGCCAATGGTTCGCTAAGCGTACCCTCTAAATCCATAAACAATAATTTCTGAAATGGTTGACTGAAAATTCAAAAAAAATTCGAGATTACAAAATGACATGACTAAAAATTCAAAACAAAAAAAAACTCGGG
Organism: Podabrus alpinus; assembly: GCA_932274525.1. Lineage (NCBI taxonomy): Eukaryota > Metazoa > Arthropoda > Insecta > Coleoptera > Cantharidae > Podabrus > Podabrus alpinus. The sequence goes on from OW026451.1 coordinate 8,447,782, forward strand.
ATTACAAAAATGACTTGCGAGATAAACAATGAAGCAAAAGAAAAATGACCCGTTTATACTTTGGGGGCACGTAGTTTTATGTCGTACGATAAGGACATAACAAATATCTCCCTTAACCTTACTGACTTAAAGCTATCTTAAAAGTACCCAAACTTAACGCTAACTAAACCGATACCTAAAATTAACTAAACCGAAATCTAAACTGAACTTAATACTACCTAAACCGAAATCTAAACTAATCCTTACATACTAAAAGCGCGAGAGAAAAAAAAAGTTACACAGAAAAAAAATTCCACGTCCCAAGTCTTAAACAAATCTGAAGCCGTTGTGACCGTTGCAAGAGAGGGCGGTTCGCGAAGTCACGGGATCGTTCGCTTGCCGTGAGACCCACAATCACAAACAGAAACGCTGAACTCTAGCTTGGGTTGGACCCGAAAACGTGGTAAAAGTTGGGAGGCGTCAAATTATATGCCTCTGGGATGAACGGATCAAATTTACAAGTTCACCCCTAATGGGTTTGTTCTTCCTTAGACCGGCAGGTGTTATGACCGTGTAGCATAGTTGTAGTCAATCTATTATTCCCTAACAAAAGGTAAATTTCCCAGAGTGTTGCTTCGAGTTATAACCCCTTACTTCTGTACGAAATTCCCTTACTAAGAAGGTTCCTTTGGGGCAGATTTTCATCCGCCAAAAAAAATAAATGGGACGATAATTCACCGGGGAATGGACTAAGCCCACGAAATTACTTTATAACCCTGGGGTTTGGATCGTCGTCCATATGTGGATCGACGTCCAAAAAAAATGTTTATCTAGCAGTGGAACCATGTCCAGCATGATAATTCGATAGCTCGATGAGAAGTGGGTCACTCTAAACAACTATTAACTATGACAACCTTACTACAAAAAATAAAATTCGGTAAAATTTTCCTAAAGGGTATGTTACAAAAAACTTCCCCTAAAGGGTGTGTTGCGACAAATGATTTGTCCGAAATTGGACACAAGTCCAAACAATACAACACGGCATGAGGCAATGTCTAATGCAATTGCATTCTCAGCCCTGATCTTAATTTCTAATCTCAAAAACGAAAACGAAAAAGCTAAAAAAAATCTATTTTAAACGGTACTCGATACCAGGAAAGAACGGTGAGGGATGGTGGGGGCAAGTTAACGTCGTGCGATTGACAAAAAGACATGGTCAGTGTGTATGAAGCGACAGTGACGCACTGACCTCAACCCGAAATGATAACTAGATGTTACCCTACCACTAACTTAAAGAAAAATGTCACAATGGACTGGGATTCAAAACTCTTTGATTGATTTGATTCACCAAAGAAAACTTTACGTTAAACTTTAAATTCAAAAAAAACTCAAAAATAAACTTTAACTGACGTCCAACTTCAAAAAAAACTTTAAAAAACTTTAACTTAAATTCAAAAAAAACTTTCAACTGAATTTGAAAACTTTCAATCTAATTTGAAAAACTATTAATCAAGTTTGAAAAACTTTTGATTAAATTCAAAACAACATTCCATTAATTTCAAAAAAAAAATTCCCCTCAATTCGAAAAAACTTTTCGTTAAACTGAAAAAAAAACTTGGCTCCAAAGGCCGATATTAAATTCAAAATGTTTATCTTAATTCACGAAAAAACTTGACGTTAAACTAAAAAACTTTGATTTAAGTATCACTATTAACTTTAAAATGTTTACTTTAATTAACAAAAACTTGACGTTAAATTCAAAAAACTTTAATTTAAATGGTAACATGAAATTCAAAATGTTTACTTTAAAAAACTTGAAGTTAACAATAATTTAAACTGCTCTAGATCAAACTCAAAATTCGGAAATACGTCTGCAAATGAAATTCAAAAAAAACTTTTACTATTCCACTAAATGTGTGCGTAAAATTTCAAAACTACACCCACAAAACTAACTTCGAAGATTGAACCTTGAAACTAAATTCAAAAAAAAAATTTTAGAAAAACTTTACGTTAAATGTCCATACAAAATTCAAAATATTTAAAAAAATAAATGCGTAACCTAATGAAGTGCGTAAATGCGTGAGTGCGTGACCCGTAGTCAAGCGTAAGAATGCGTACGAAACGCTTTGTGTCTTGTTCGAGACACATGCAAACAAAAAAAATGCGTAATGAGTGTACGGTGTTACTAGCGTAAAATACGTATGGAAACGAGTGCGTAAATAACATGCGTACTTAAACATACTTGATCTAGATGTGAACATGTGTGCTAGGCACAACAAAAAAACTTTCTATCGCTATATGCTAAAGATGGAAAAAAAAAACAAGGTTCGCTATAAACGGTACGCAGTGACAATGCGTAACGGTGCGTAGAAGACGCAGATCAAAATCTTTTATCGTTAATTGCTGAAGGCTAATAAAAATTTGTTACTAAAATTTCCGATGTGAGGGAGGGTTGCATTGCTAAGGGATGGTGCGTTAGGGTGGTTTTCGTTCTACAGAAAGGGTTGCGAAATACAGGGTAGACTTTCAACGACCGATATGGACGGTAAGGGTTCACACAAAAAAGGTGAAACGAGAAAAAAAACTTTAAACTAAGTTGAGTGACAAGTAAGAGTTTTCAACGAAATTTAAGGGTTGCGGTATCATCGCCACGTTAGGGCGGTAAGGGTGTTCGCAGTTTTACGTCATGCACGGGACAAAAAGGGTTGTACACGCAAAAACGGCATTATGAACCGATAAAAAAAATGTAGGTTGTTTCGGTCTACAGTCAGCGGTGGTCCGCACCAGACCTGACCTCCTCGATTCAACCTAATAAACATGCAATAAAACAAAGCGAAATGTTATGGCGACATTTCCTTAAAAGTACAAAAAGCAAGGTAAAATGTTATGATGACATTTTCTAATACAACGAGAAAAAAAATTTAACAATAATGACTAAGGACTAAATACATTCGCAACGACACACACGCACCAAAAAAAACAAAATACATCCATACATTCACACGAAAAACAAACACACACAAAAATCTTAATATTAAAATCGGGGCTTTAGTTTCTCTTAATTGGAGCATTATGCCCTGCAACGATTTTTTTCTTGGTCCTACTCTGTCTGGAGTTACAATGGGGACAAGTTTTTGTGGTCTCATCTTTTCTCCCACAACGATAGCAATATATACGTTTCTGCGGAACGGTACAACGCAACGCTAAATGTCCTGTGCCACCACAATTCCAACACAAAAGGGTGTTATTATTTGTCTTATTATGAATACGGCTCTTACATCCGAATTCACCATTACTTTGCTCGTCATTACGCGGTCCGCTAAAATTTTCGGACTCGTCCCGGGATAAATTTTCAATTTCTCTTACCGACATATTTTCCTTTGTCAGTATAGAGACGTTTTCGACCTGACCTGAAATTCGTAAGTGAAACTTCACGATCGGGGTTGATATTTCGAAATTTCTATTCGAATTCGCCGCTTCGACGGTACCGCGATCAACAGGGGGTTCTTTTGTAATTTCCTCCACGGTATTGGACCTAAAATCTCTCTCCGTCCGGGAGTCTGCTAATAGTAAGCCATAAGTTGACCTAAATTCCTCCAATTGATCTAAAATCCTAAGTTTGGAGTCTTTATCTTTTATTAATACGGGTTTTGATTTAAATAATCGATTAAAATAATGCGTTAGTTTCGTCTCTATGTTCATTTCTAGATTGGGTTTCTGATCACGCGAAACTTCTAAGCGACCAAGTAACTTTTTAATAATTAACACGCCTTCTTTTAAAGCTGCTAAATCTTCCGCAAAGGAAAACGGATACCATAATAAAATGTATTTTTCACCCTGTTCCTCTTTCATAAGGGCTGATACTAATTCATCGCGTAATTCTCTTAATGAACCGTGAAAAGGTAAACCTCTAATTTTTAATTCGTATTGGACCTCGTCCTTTCGCAACTTGTCCGGTACAATCCTGAATGCCATTATTAATCGAAATAAATAAATTTAATTAAATACAAAAAAGGATTCGCGGAACACGACTCTACTTTGTTCTCTGAACAACTAATGGTAAACGGAAATACAATATTTGATCTTAAAATCGCGATAATTTTCACTTTTAAATTTAAATAGGGGGGCGTTATGGAATCTCGTTAGTCCATTCATGCGCGTCGGTACTACTTTTAAAATTGAAATCTTAATTCAAAACTTCGTGATTTACAAAATTTGACGTAATGTGCCAAAAGGGCTTTATCGATAGCTACTAAGTTGGGTGCCAAGTTATATTTTAACCTACAAAAATTAATTTGGAATTTACTTGATTTACAAACAAAAAAAATTCGATACCATAACATGCCAAAAGGGCTTTATCGATAGCCCCACGTTGGCCGCGCCAAATTATTATCCTGTTACACCACGTTCTGCATCCACGACACCTTTCCAACAGGTAATAAAAGGTTGGCTAGCTCAAAGTCGCGAAGGGGTGGGTTGGTGAAAGGAATGAAAGGGTCGTGTGACGGCACGTCGCAAAGCGTGTGTTTCCTATCGACGACCGGGCAATCCTCGATCGCGATTCTAAAAAATTGTCAAAATCGGTGTGAATAATTTACACGGGGGGGGAGTTAAGTCAAAATCGGTGGGGTTAATATACACGCGGGAGTTTGAATGGGCGCCACGCATACGAAGAAATGAATCTCTTTGAAGGGGACTGGTTATCACACCTTCCAAGCTGGTACGCGACAACTTGATGATCTTACAGCGAACTCTCACTCCGGAAAAACCTCGCTCAATGACCTTACCTTTACAGGAGGCGAACTTTCCGTTGGTGAAAATAGCTAAATAAACAGTAACACAACAATAATAATAACACACAAAGTTGGGAAATAATAAAAATGTATTAAATAAAATAATATCAGGGGGGAGTTGACAAAGTTTACACAAGATACTATCAAATTTACATGTCTTGTATAAAAATAAATATGTACAGTTGACGGAACCTTTCCGTGTGGTTTCCGTTGCGAAACTAATATTCGTAAAACAATTACTCTTACAAAAATACACAAGGTTAATTTGCATGAAAGGGGGGCGTATTGAATACAGCACTCCACCAAAATAAATAGTTACTTAAGCGTAACTTGATAATATTCAAAACTATGATTCATAAAATTGATCATGGAACTTAATCAATGCAATTGATCATCAAAATTCCCAACAACGGGACAAACAAACTTTAGCTACAATACTAAACTTGAAACGTTACGTTAAATTGTTTGGTTACATTCTGAACGCTCGAATGGCGTGGTAAAAGTTACGTTAATAATAGATAATAATATTAAGTTAAATAAAAGGTATACAAAATGGTTGCGATATCGTCTTCCAGGGTTGAACTGAACGTTCATAAACACAACTAATGGTCAATATAACCAATTAACATCACAATCTTAAAAATATAAAAAGGTTTCTTACTTAATCTGGATGGTTGATGTTCGACCTCTAGGTAAAGTCGATGACGGGTCCCTCAGGAGTGAGATTTCGTCTTCAGAACGTAGAATGGAGCTGAATGTGATGTCTCAAACCATATCAGAAGGGCAGCGTAATAACCAGCTTCCCAAAAACTCTTCAAATCGGAAGGTGGTGAAATAACAGGGTGGTTCACGCACTGTATTTCGCGATAAAATAGGGGTCTCCGTACGAAATAATTCACTAAGTTAGTTATTCGCGAAGTGACAAATAATTCAAGCCGGCACTGTCTAAGTAAGAAATGTTAATGTGGTGTCCGATAAAAAAAACGATTGGAATGCACATATGGGTTGGAAGTGCAACACCTGTTTTGTACCATTCGATAAAAGCAATGTTACGTACTTGCCTTATGAGCGGCAAGCAATAACTCGACGTGATTAACGTGATAAGCAGATGGTATAAAAAGTCCGATAATTGATTCAATGTTTAGTAACCATAGACGATGTTAATTGTTCGATCACTTATTAAATATTGGCAACAATTGACGATATACTGGTTCGATAAAATATTAATTGTTTAAAAACAATTGACGATATTCTGGTTCGATAAAATATTAATTGTTTAACCACAATTGACGATATTCCGGTTCGATAAAATATTAATCGTTTAACAACAATTGACGATACTCTGGTTCGATAAAATATTAATCGTTTAATAACAATTGACGATATTCTGGTTCGATAAAATATTAATTGTTTATTAACAATTGACGATATTAATCGTTTAACAACAATTGACGGTATTAATGTTCGATAAAATATTAATTGTTTAAAAACAACTGACGATATTCTGGTCCGATACAATATTAATTGTTTATTAACAATTGACGATATTAATCGTTTAACAACAATTGACGGTATTAATTGTTCGATAAAATATTAATTGTTTAAAAACAACTGACGATATTCTGGTCCGATACAATATTAATTGTTTATTAACAATTGACGATATTAATCGTTTAACAACAATTGACGGTATTAATTGTTCGATAGTACCTGCAGTTGACACACACTAATTTTTAGCACCAATGACTTGTATTTATTTAAAGACCTCTAATAAATGTGAGACCTCGATAGTTAATTCCGCTTTTGGAAGCGCTAAGATACGAAAAAGGTAGTATCAGATTCCAAGTGAATCTCTCCGAATATGCAATTTGCAGCTCAATTTATGCATTCTCCCTACTCTGATCTTGGATTTTTCCCACTTACTGATTGATTTGGATCCTTGTAATTGGGTCCTATAAATTTAGAAAGAAGGGAGACGTGATTTAATTGGATAAATGCCTAGAGTGTGAGGGCACACTTTCTTCTTTCTCCATGTAAAGTGTATCGAGAAGTTTGGTACGACACGTGCGAGCAAAACAATTTTTTGCTCGTCTGGTTGGACGAGAAAGGTCTAACTTTTGCACTTTTTACTTGTTTTTATCGAAGTCTGTAATTTCGAAATCGCTATCCTTGCCATGTTAAACCCGAGCACATTTGGCCGCTTATCTGCACATGGTCGAGATAGCAAAACAAAAGGCATTGATTCTCACGAGTTTCAAACATGCACGTGTGTGTCCTTGTATTGACAACTGGCTCGTGATTATGGATCGTATAAAAGTGTCTCTCGATCCTACCTAAAATTTATAGTAATGCATTTGCCTATATTGACGTTTAGTTTGCAACGTTATAGAATAGAGAATTTATTGCCGATGAGGTGAATTATGGATTAATGCTACGTCAACATTATTAACACTTCCTCATCTACCGTCTGGTTTATTGTACGTGTATTAAAATATTTGATGATACTTTCCTAACTATACAATTCTTAAGATTATTGTGCATTTGCAAAACGTAAATTTATTAGTTGAGCGAATGTTTCAATCTTTTATATTTACAACCCGACCTAAAAATGTTTTCTCAAAGAGTAATTTTCAACGGATCGATTCGAAATTTAAAATATAAGTTTAATAGATCATAAACGCAAAATCTAAGGGTGCGCCCGATGCGCGGAATAAGGTGACAGTTTCTTATAATTTCTCCGCCTATTTCATCGTTGCCTGGTGCTTTTCAATTTTTTACCTTCTTTATCGACGTCTTCACCTCTGTATATGTTGGTTCTGCTCCATTTTCCTCTCCTTACATAACAGTAGTTTCTTCTATGGTCTGTTTTTCTACATTTTGATTTAGTAATGCCTGAAAATATTTTTTCAGATTTCTTTTCCTTCCTTTTCGCTGTTGACTCTTCTTTCATTTTTATGTCACATCAAAATACTATCCATTGCATTATCATTTTTTTGTTTAATATCTAGGTAGAACTTCGTAGAACCAGGCTAGAACAGAACCTTTTGACTTCGCGGTCTTTGGCTGTTCTTGATTACCAGGTCTCGGGTGGCAGGGGGGATTCTTGGCGAATACACACGGGAGATATTTTATTCTAACTTCAAGTCAGTATTATATTTTTCTCCGGAATTCCAGCACGCAGGCTTAGGTTCCACCCGAGAAGGGAATCCCCCTCGGGAAGCAAGGTATACTTGCCAACTTCAGGGACAAGCTGGTGGGCTCTCCGACCATAGGAGCGACTGATTTTCTTTCGATGCGGAAACCTGGCCAACGGGGTTCCTCTCTCTTCCACAAATTTCTTTCGTATCACCAAAACCCAGACGCAGCTACGTATGGGATCAGACGGTGACGTTCAATCTGCATTATCAGCATTTCAGAAAGGCAACTGCGTATATGCCTTTTAACATAATCTCAAAGCCATGACCGTCGCTAATCAAGGGGGTGGGGGGAGTAAAAACCAACCTTGGATATCGACAGTCTTTGTAAGCGGGTGGGGGCCTCAAAACCCAACCCTGCAAGTCAAAATTCAGGTGCTGTAGCGTACCAGCTATTTGAAGGAAGTGTGGGCTAGGTCCGCGGTATTCCACAAATTCAATTATGATTGTGATTGCGAGATGCGTTTCTGAGCGTGACGAAGACATACATAAATTAAGGCCTTAGGTAAAAATTTGAATGATTACATTATGAAAAACACAATTCTTCCAATTAGAAAAGGGAAATCTTCGAGTCAGAGTTAACCCAAGGATTGTTGGTGTATCAACTTCTGTCATAGGACAGGCTCTAAAAGGTTCCAAGGGTAAGATTTGTCGAAAAAGGTCTCAAAAATTATATAATAGTCGTTATGATTAAAATTACCGTACGGATGTAATTCTGAGTAAGCACTAAAAAAAGTAATTATTTAGGCCTTAGAGTTTCTGAGATGAAGCCCTCCTAAGAATTCTGTTGATTTATAGAATTTTTCCCAAAATTACCTCCTATCACTACCAGGACGTTGGATATCAGCATTCAAAGTTGATTGCTTTGACATGTTTTCTAACACCTTTTTTGATTTATTTTTGCAAATAAATAAATTAATTTTCGTGCACCCCTGAAAGTGAACATAACTTTAAGTATTGAGAATAAGATATTATACGTAAAAGTAAAAATTTTTAAATTTTGCAACTTGATATATTTGGAGAGAAGGTTTCCCTTATTGATTAATTTTTTCTTTTGAATCTTACACAGAATTTCGTTTGCTTTTAAATCGTAACCAACAGAGTTTTGTAGTACGATGCACAAAAAACTTTAATTCTGAAAATCATCTTTCAAAATCCGAAAATTTAAAATCCCACAGCTAGGGCTAAAAAGTTGTTTTTACATTTAAATATATTCTAGTTTCACTAATCTGTGGACGACTTGTGCATCACAAAAATAGGAAAAGCTTTGTTTTAGGCACTCCAAAATATTGAGCCTAATAGTTGCTCCTGTGTTTCAGCAATTTAGTTCGTGACTGCCAAGGTTGTGCGGCCTAAAGACCGAACTAGGAGAAATTATCACCATAAATTTAGGTCGGAATTGTTCTGTTTTATCAGCATTTCTTTGACTTACCACAAAAATATTCAAAACATTATTTTTCTGCGGTTTCCCTTCTGATCTGACCTTAACTACGCATCAGCAATAACTACGTAAAATTTTAGTCTTCGAGGTAACGGTGTTTGCGAGATATCGCGATTAGTTAGTGGGTGTTCCGGATCCAGAGTTGGTTTAATTTAATATTACCTAAAAATTAGAGTTTGCCGCAATCATAACGTAGTTAAAAACAATTTAAATATGTAAACGTGACAGAAATCAATGATAGTTAATAAATTAACATTGCCAAACACAACTTACAAATGTTGTTATAAAAACAATTTTTTATAGATAACGAATTTATTAATATTAAAAATTATTTAATATATTTATTTGATTTTAAAGCAGTGCAGTGGAAAAATTTGAAATTGTATTACAGTTTCGCTTTGAATTTTAAAATCTCCAAGCCACAATTCGTTTAGACTTCTTCTCACCTTAAGGTCGCAACGATGTTATTTAATAAATCAAACTGTTTTATTTCAGCTATGTGTTAATACACATAAATAAAGGTTAGACACTTTAATATCACAAAATCCAACATCGTTTAAATGTTTTGCGTTTCTTCTATTCTCAAGAAGCCCCAAAGCTTCCATATAGTTATGATTAGACTTCCCATTCACTTGTCTGTCGCAGTGACGTTTGATCTAACTGAGACGCACGAATCCAAAAGAAGGAAAGTTAGGGATCAAACAATACCAAAATCTCGATCAGTCTGGAAGACAACAATAAGAACTTATCGTCTGTTTCATAAAAGTAGACAGACCAAAAAGAGGTTTGTTTTTATATTCTCTGTTTTTTTTTATAAAAATGCGTTCATTACAACAATAAAAAGTATAACTTAGCTTTACGTTTCTTTCTTGGTAATTTTACTTTTTAAACAAGTTGACTCATGCTAAAGCTCTCATGCATTGCTAAGCATCAATACATTTTTGCTTATAACATTACATTCCAATTAAAACAAAAGATCTCGTTATATTTCTACTGGGAAGAGTTTCTGGCTTTGCTGAAAATTGACCTCTCCAGGTGACAAAAACACTATCATGTAGTTTGTTTCACAAACTTTCTAGTGCTTTTAAATGTTGAATCACACTTAATGGTTCTTTTTTTAAATATTCAAATAATTTACAATTACTTCAGAGAGATTGAGATAAATTTTTTCACATTTCCACATAGAAATTCACTTCCAACATTGACAATATATTTTTGTTTTTATTTTGTCTAACTAAAATTTTCAGTGTCACTTGTCATGTACATCCTTGTTCCTTATAAATAGTTAAATTCGCTTAAATATGAAATCTAGCAAATGTCACGTTTTCACCTGCCAAGTAATCATAAATAAACGTGAATACTTATTTTACGGTTTACCGATTCGCTTCAAATTACTAAATGCAGCAGTTAGATCCTAAGACTAAACGGAGTGACACGTATATTTGGTTTGAAAGATAGGAATAACGTAATCGGAAAATTTTTATCTATATATGAAAATTGAATTAGAAATCCCTTTCCAAATTCACCGTTTTAAAAGTCAAATGAAAGTGGCAACACCGAAAATTGTTTTCATTCATACGAGGTGGCGACAGGAATTTTTTTTATAAAAGAGACAAAATATTGCTTGGTGTTATTCTGCGCCTATTTACCCTTTTATAAGGGTTTTAACTTACAGCCGAATATGTAAAGTTACCGTCCCTGAGAAATCAATAAATCAATACAGGATGGCCACTTAGTCAATCAACTTAGACAGTTGACGGCTGAAAAATTTGAAAAATAATTTCTTATTTATTTTTAATTTAATTTTTTTGTTGCATGTTACAAAATATTACAAAGTATATTGGAAATGCAGAATTATTCGAGAATACCAAAAGTTCGATTTAACGGTTTTAAAACATCAATTTTCCACAGCACAGAAAATTATATTGACTTTGATATATTAAAAACATCAAAGAAGTAATCTAAAAAGTATTTTTAAATTTTATTTGCTTTAACATCTACAGGTATTTTACGTTTTTTACAGCTCAATTTTGAAATGTCGACGATACAATAATAATTAATTTTATCGTAAATTTTCAATCGAAAAAAAAAAAATTTGATTATTCAAAAAATTATGTAAATACCAACTTATTTACTTAAGTAACAAGTAAATAGAGGACCTGAAAATGTAATTTAGTGTGGTCGTACAAATTCTGAATACAAAAGAGTTTCCAATTAACAAAATAAATTTTTAAGTGTACAAATTCTGAACGTACAGCATATCGACGTGATAAAACTTGGTCGAGTTGTATTTTAGTAAGAATAAAAAAACTGCAGCTCCCTAACTAATTATTAAAATTTAAACGTTATCCTGATATGGTAATTATTTCGTATGATTTATTCTTGGGTAATTTAATAATTTTTGGAAATAGTTCACGTAGTAGATCGTAAATTACTGTAATAAGCTTTTCGAAAGTAGTGTAAATCTTATTAAATTGAAATCTAGAGCTTTGCTTAAATATTCCGATCACAAGATAATTTTGTTTCAGTTGCTTATGTGCTTTTAAAAAATTGTATTTGTACGTAAAAGTTTTGTTTACAGGAAATTAGCCCATATTGCTACGTTAATATGGATTCACAGTCTGGTACCTTAAATATCAATATATCCGATTCAGCTTATTCGAAAAGTACAAACAGCAATTCTCAAAGAAGGTAATTTTAACAACGCAACGGGTGAAAATAATTGCAGATTTATAAAAATTGCTTTTAGTGCGAGTTCAAAATCACATCCAAGTGGGAGCAATTCTAGTAAAACTAGCGGTTACGATGGAGCGACAAATGGAGCTAACGAATGGTAAGTTGCAGAAATTAGCGTTCATTGTTAAAATGCAAAGCAAATGAGAAAATTAGTATTTTTCCATAGAATAGCGTTTTCACTTCAAGTTTCTCGTTCAAACAGATAAAATTGCTCCTGAAATCATATTATGAAATGATCCGCGTTGAACGCGGAGACACCGTGAATTTGTTTTATTAAATTGATGGGGATCATTCTAAAAACAAATTTGGCTTAGTGAAACCGGGGAAAGTAGGCACACTTTTCAGTTTTTTAATTTTGTTAAAAGAGTTTTCTCAAAATTTGATTTTCTAGTTAATTTACAAATATTTTCTCTACTAGACGGAAATCTAAATAACGGAAAATGTGTGTCAAACTACCCCGCACGTGGGGTAAATTGCCATAAATTATAAAGAAGTGAGTTGTAGACAAAAATATATATTTTTTTATTCAATGGGCCAACTTACTCCAAAACGATTTTATTGACAATCTGGCTGATAAGATGCTGAAAATTGGGTCAATCAAATTGAAATAATTGCACTGTAGAATTCACCCCTGTAGTCAACCAGCTCCGGTCTTCCCTACTTGTGTTTCTCTACGTGCTTATTATTTTGGAAAATCTTTACTGTAATTTTTCGTGCAGCCACCCGCAGCTCTCGCCGGATTGAGTTGGCTCTCAAAAACTAAAAAGCACGCCATGTTTTTAGCCATTAGAGATTTAAAACAAATTACATTTCAGATTTATAATTTTCCTATAATTTTATATCTGTAAGGATTAGTTCCTTAAACTGTAGTCGACAAGTAATTGAAGCACTACATTTTAATTAACGAAGAGTTTAATTTTTCTTTTAAATTTCATTTTGCGTTACAGTTTAGACCCCGAAGAGCAAGCATTAATTAAACATAACAAAGATAAAGAACACAAGAAGAAAAAGTCCAAGTCTGCTGTTAATTGCAACGGTAACTCTAATACCCTCGTTACTGGATGTTTGAAGCAGAACGAGAATTTCACATTTCTAAATGATGTATCAATGGGTAACTTGGATTCCAACATTTTAGTTTAAATAGCTTACTAATATCGTTATAACATTTAGGTGTGGAAAGCTTAAATTATAACACCAAAAGCGCTACTAAACAAAGTGTGCCTGCTTGCAACCCTAACGAACTAATTAACGGTAAATATTAAACTTAAAAGTAATCACAAGTTTAGAATTTTTGTTTTCCTATTTCACCATCAGCAGCAGATGATGGAGTTAAATTGCTTCTTAAGGGAGACAACTTAAAAAATCTTTGTAACGAAATCAACATGCAGAACGATGTAAGCGGCTTAGTATCAACACCAATTATCGACCAATTGGGATCGTTCAACAAAATAAATTCACCTCAAGTAGAAGTACAATGCAAAACAAATCCAAAGATAACCTTATTTTACACGACTCTATTCTAGGATGGATTTTGTTGCGTAATATCCATGTCCGATGGGCTCGTCTTATTTACAACCCCAAATATTACCAATATATTAGGATTTTCGACTGATATGTGGTTGGGACGATCGTTTACCGATTTTCTTCATCCCAAAGATCGAGAGACTTTTTGTAATCAGGTTACCACTGGTGTAGCAGTTCCCTTGATAGATGAAATGGGAAAGAAAAGAGGTAAGAATTTAATAGTAATAACAAAAATTCTTACCAATTTTACTTTTCCAGATACGAAAAGCTCCTTGTATGTAAATTTACGAAAGTATAAAGGTTTAAGAAGGTCTGGTTATGGAGTTGTTGAGAAAAGTGTTGGATACCAAGCATTTCATTTAACTATAACTTTTAAAAATTCCACCGAATATGAAAATTCAAAAGATTTGGGTAATAATGGCGGTATATTTTTAGTTATAGTTGCTATACCAATTTATTCATCGTACAAAGGTAATTTTACAAACAATGTTAACTTTGATCGACCATATATAATGCAGCTATTAAATAATTGGTAAATATTTTGATATGTCGAATCGAAATTTTTATTTTTTAACCTTGTAGAATGGCTGAAATTTTTCTGATCGGAGAAATCAGTGCAATATTTTTTTCTCATTTCCTAATGTAACGGGGAAAAGTTTTGTTAAAATTAAAATAAAACCACTTTTCAGCTATCCTGTATATTAAAATGTCCCAAATAATTAAATCATAAAAATAAACTACATAACGAAAGATTAAAAAACATTTTAAAATTTTTCCAGTGCCAGATGAGATAACACGATCTAAAAAATTTATTATGCGACATACATCAGCATGCATTTTTAGTCACGTAGATGCTGACGTAGTTATGAATTTTGGATATTTCCCACAAGATATGTTGGGAAAGTCTGTTTTTGATTTTTATCATCCTGAGGATATGCCATTTATGAAAGACATGTACGAATCAGGTCGGTTTTAAAACTTTGCAGGAAATAAAATTCTATTTTGTATTAAAATTTTAGTTATGACAAACTGCCAAATAGCAGGATCCGTGTATCGAAGTAAACCGTATCGGTTTGCCGCTCGCAACGGAGATTTCGTGATGGTAGAATCCGAATGGTCAAGTTTTTTAAATCCCTGGTCTAGACAACTTGAATTTATTACCGGCTTACATCAAGTTTTACAAGTAAAACCACAAAACCGCAAAATTTGTTAATACAATGATAAAATTGCAGGGTCCCACAAATCCCGACAGTTTCGAAGTATTCCGCGAAGACAAAACAAAACCATTTTCTCAAAATGTCCTACGAGAAGCCAAGGTTATTCAAGACGAAATTTTATCTCTTCTGAAAAAGGTAAAATAATTTCAGGTCATTTTCTATACTAAAAAATTACTTTTAGGAATTGGTCAAACCTGTCGAATCGGCCAGATTTGAAGTTTCGAAACGATGTAAAAATTTATCCACGTTTATGGATACGATAATGTCAGAAGTCATTCAAACCGATTTAAAAGTGGAGTCACCTGTTAATCGTAAAGTTTCATTATCTGTAAGTTTCATGTTTTGATTTTAGAAGAACTTTGATGATTAAGTTTTTAGGAAAGGGAATCGGTGATGCTTGGAGAAATATCCCCTCACCACGATTACTATGATCGACAATCATCTTCCGAAACACCTCCAAGTTACAATCAGTTAAATTATAACGAAAATCTACAAAGATTCTTTAAAAGCAAACCGCTGACAACAAACGAAGAGAAACCAAGCCAGTTGCAAAATATAGCCGATCTTTTCGTGAAAGATTTATCAGAAAACCAAGAGCGCAACCAGTTAGTTGATCCGTTTTATGCTTGAGAAATTGATTTACTGTTTTGTTTCAGAAAGTGTCTTTCTTCCATTCAAAATAGCGGAGACTCGGGAAGTGGAAGCGCCGAAAATTTGAGTTCCGAAAGTAGTCCAAACATGGATATCACCAGTTCAACAAATACGTCTAATGATTCCTATAATCGTCCGCATTTGACCCAAGAGTTACTTCTCAAGTTAGAAACCAATTTTGTTTAATAAAACATCTCTCATTAATAACTTCTAGGCACAACGTCGATATGGAAAATATAATGCAGCAACGTCACCGAGAAAAGCGATGTAGCTTTAAAGCCGACAAAGGAAATAGTAAATATATCCAAAACAGTGAGCAAAAAGTTGAAAAAGAAAATGGAGATAAACGCGAAGAAGCGAATCACCAACAGGGAATCAAACGGAGCGTTTCTGGTTCTTGGGATGGAGATAACCATAAGATATCAAAATATCATCACCACGTCAATTCGATAAACGGAGTGGAAGAAGCAACATTAAAGAATAAAGAATGCAATCAAGTCCAAAATGACGTGACTTCTGACATTATCAACAATTGTAACGATAATTATTGCTACATGCAAAAAGTAAGCTGATGCTAAATCTGCTTATCCTTTCTTATGTTATTTAAAATTTATTAGGCAAAAAATATAAACTTGTGGCCTCCATTTTCTGTATCAATGGCTTCGTTTGGAAACAATCCATCGCATAGTATAACTACCACCGCTAATCCGATTGGAACTTACTCACCTGGAATGTTTCCCATTTACTGCTTCCAAACACAACAAGGACACGCCCTAACAGATTTTAACTTAAACAACCACACTTCTCACTTTCAGGGTAACATTTTTGGAGTTATCAAAGCGCGTTATCTATTTTTTTTTAAATTTCAGTGCAATACGTACCAAGCATGATGTACAATTACAACCCAGTTTTTTCACCACCTTCTGGTATGTTTTGCCCTCAGGTGGCAATGTTACCGTATCCACCTTTTTCTCCACTTATGGCGCAACCTAATCAGAAACCTGCGACGGTGTGTGTTACAACCACAAACGAATTGAAACTTAGTCCCCACATTGGTGAATCCGTGGCGGAAATGCAACGGTGCAGATCCCAAACAACTTCGATTAAAGCCGAACCTGGAAGTGCTATTGGTTCAGTTGCATCGGCATGTAACTTTAATCAAGTAAGTTATTTTTCTGTAATAACCAATTTTAAGTCAACCTTTTAGGCCATGTCTGATTGTTCGCGTAAGGATTGTTGCATTTTTTCTGTTTGTTCAGCCGAATCCCCGTTAGTTAGTTCACCTGATGGTGAAGGTTATCTGAATTCTGGTAATCTGCCTGAGAAGGTATGTATTTAATACACTTTTTTGGAAAGCAAATTGTGTGCATTAATTTATTCGTTTTAAACTTGGAGAATTTTTATACAGCATTTTGCGACGTTCGAATTTTGCTTTTATAATTTAGGGAACCAAATGGATGGATATTTTGGCAAGACGTGTTATTGAGTGTTTCCAAAATCCTTTCTTTCTACCTTTTGTAATTTTACGTCTTAATTCTTTTTTAGGTAAATTATTAATAGAGTTGGGCAAGATACTTTTAAAAGTAGATAAGCTATCGGCGTTGTCCAGTGCTATACTGATGAGGAACTCATGTTTAATGTTGATTCCTTCTAGAATTGGACAAAAATTTAAATAGTCGCTAGTTTCCACCAATCTGGAAACATTTGATATGCAAATACAAAAAGAATTGATTTACCCACTGGAATATCGCGTTAAATAAAATGTGGAGTTTGGCAATTCCCGAATGAAATATATTGCGGTGATATGAGGTGATACGAGGGATAGAATGCTATCAATAAGAGCAATTAAAGGAATACAATTTTTAAATATGAAATTTCAATCGAAGTAGTCGATGCCGTTAAGTAAAAGGTCAAATAAGTAATAATTAATTATATTATACAATAAAAGTCAAGGTGAATCAATCCTCGAATAAAGATTACCAATTAATAAATTAAAATGAGATGAAATGCGAACATCGTAACAGAACAAGAATGCAAAAACTTTGAATTAAATAACTAATTTTTGAATAAAATTGTACATAACCAATATAAACATGTTAGTAACAAGTTTAGATATAGTTAATTAATTTTATAAAATAATTATTAATAAGGTTTACTTCAAAACGGGAGGTTTCCGTCAATAACAATTTAATTCGTAGTAGCGGCTGAAAAATAATCACGTGATAATTATCGATTTTTATAATTTAAACAATAAAAACTAGTGTGCGATACCTAATCTTACCTAATATTCGTGAGTGCGAAATTTCACAAAAATCAAGGAAACGTAATTCAAAAACAGAACATCATCGCGGCATGTTGAATTTGGACAATGCTTAGTAACGTAGATAAATAAGAAAGGTTCTTCATGAAAAGCGCGTTGTGTGAAGACGTGTTTTCGGTGCAGTCCGAAATTATGTGTTAATAATTAAATTATTTCATGAAGAAATTCTTCGTATAACCTAAAAATATAGTTAAAAGTGAAAAGATATAATTACGTTGTATAAATAGAAAAGTTTGTCATATTAAAAAACTTACCGTTGGCAATGGTAAAATTTGGATGAGTAAAAACGATTTTTTTTGTATTAATCAATAAATTTGTCGATCGAAGCAGAGATTTGGATAAAAAAAGAAAATTGGTACAAACTTCTACGTTAGAGAAAAAGTTAAGGGACTCGTATAATGCTCCTGCAGTAGTTAGAGAAATCTTAACACAGAAAAGAAGAGCCCGAGCTAGATGGCAGCGAAGTAAAAATCCAATCGACAAAACTGAATATAACAGGCTTGCGAATCAATTAAAAATGAAAATTAAAGAAGCCAAAAATATCGCATTCTGTAGTTATCTACAAAACCTTGGAGTCAAAGATCATTCCATTTGGAAGGCCACAAAGGGATTTAAACGACCCAAAATCATGATTCCTCCACTTCGCAATCCCGATCAGTCGTGGGCAAGATCAAAAAATGAAAAGGCTAACTTATTTGCACAGCATTTGGTCGAAGTTTTTAAACCATGCTCTGATGAGCCACATGAAGAAGTGGACCAGTTCCTGGAGGCCCCGTTGCAGATGTCACAGCCGATGAAAAAAATTACCACTGCAGAACTAGTTAAAGAGATCAGTAAACTAAACAAAAAGAAGGCTCCTGGATACGATCTGATAACGGGTAAAGTACTTTCAGAATTACCAATTTCAGGCACCAAATTCTTAGTGATACTATTCAACTCCATCTTAAGATTAATGTACTGGCCAACACAACTAAAATTCGCAAACATTATGATGATTCTAAAGCCGGGAAAGCCTCCCACAGAAGTTTCGTCCTATCGACCTATAAGCTTGCTAGCAGTAATTTCTAAACTTCTTGAAAAACTTATACTCCAACGCATAAACGATGCTGATCTTCTCAATGATTGGATTCCAACACATCAATTTGGATTTCGTCAACGACATTCAACTGTTCAACAATGTCATCGAATAGTAAACAAGATAAGTGAATCATTTGAAAAAAAAACAGTATTGCTCGGCAATATTCCTGGACGTAAAACAAGCCTTTGATAAGGTATGGCACAGAGGACTTTTGTTCAAAATCAAGAAAGCCTTGCCATACCAGTACTACATCCTATTGAAATCTTATCTTGACAACCGCTATTTTAAAGTACAACAAGAAGAAGAAATCTCTGCAATTCATCAGATAGGATCTGGGGTTCCGCAAGGAAGCGTTCTTGGGCCAATACTGTACTTGCTTTACACTTCGGATTTGCCTACAACACCAGATACAGAAACGGCAACGTTTGCCGATGATACATCAATAATGGCATCAAATGAAAATCCAATGTAAGCATCGGTACAAGTTCAGAAACATTTGCTCCTACTGCAAGAATGGCTGAATAAGTGGAGAGTAAGGGTGAATGAAGCAAAATCAGTACATGTCACTTTTACACTCAATCGTACGCATTGCCCACCAGTATCCATTAACGGAATAACCATACCCCAAGAATCTGAAGCAAGATACCTTGGGCTCCACTTAGACAGCAGACTCACTTAGAAGAAGCATATAACCAAAAAAAGAAAAGAAATGGATATAAAAATTAAAAAAATTAGTTGGTTAATCGGAAGAAAATCGATTCTCTCCATGGAAAACAAACTTATCATTTACAAAGCCATCATCAAGCCAATTTGGACATGTGGATTGGAACTCTGGGGATGTTCAAGCATTTCCAATGTTAACATAATTCAAAGGTTCCAATCAAAAACACTCCGGATGATAGTTGACGCTCCATGGTATGTAACCAATCAAACCATACATACTGATTTGAAAATGACCTACATAAAAGAAGAAATAATAAAAAAAGCAGATAAACACCACACAAAGCTGGAAGATCACCCTAATCCCAGTATACAACAATTGCTCGAAGTAGAAGTCTACAGACGACTAAAAAGAAAATAGCCTAACGACCTATTATCAAGACAATACACAACAAGAAATGGGAAACGCCAATGGGCGTTTACTGTACAGACAGAAGCCACCAGATCAGCTCATGGAACTCTATAATATTATTATGTTTCAATTGTTGATATTATATTAGTTACAATAAAAAAAAAACTAATAAGTAATTAGGAATCCAAAGCCATCGTGATTTCATGTGAACCGACTACTGAGGTAAGAGATTTCATGCTACAATTAAGAACCCGAGCTAGCCTGGACATTCCAAAACTCAATAATAAAATTTATAAAAGTGTAAGTGAACTAATTACCCTGGCTTCACTACAATATGTTCCTATGGGTAAATTTGTATTTTTTAATATTTATTATAGGGTTATTTCAAATCAAATCAACCAACGATTTTATACGTCCCTCATCGATTTAGCTCAAATTTGATATATTTCTAAGTTATGGGAAGTAAACGGATCCGTATTTTTCTGTTTTGCACTAAAGTGGCCCGTTTACATCGTACAGCCTTCCAAAATAATTGAAATTTGGTTTGTGGAGCTTCGATAAATTATTTCTACTGGCCGAACCGTACCACCTAGAGACAGGATTTTCTTGTAAAATGAAAATATTGAATAGGCCTTTTCAGTAAAAATTGGTGGAAACTAACGACTATTTTAATTTCAGTTATATTTTGGAAATATGTAAAATAAAAATATCTCAACGTTTATTTAATAAAAAGTATTTTTTATTTTTAAACAAAATTCAATATAAAGGAAAAAGTTTTTCTGTACTTATTCTCATTCTTATGATATTATTCTTTTGAGCGAAAAACGATCAAAGTAGCTCAATTTTTAAATTTAGGACAATGATGCCTATTGTCGATCGAGTACTTTTTATAGATATCAAAGTTACAGCTACTTTTTCCGGAAAAGTAGCTCTTAAGCTTAAAAATTGTTCTGATTGCAAGTTTTATCCAAAATTAAAAAATGTTTGAATTCACAAGGATTCAATATAGAATAACCTTTAACAATAATGAAATTATCTGATCTTTCGGTACAATTAAGAATGCTTTTGCTTTTTACAAAGAATTATTTGATGTTTGCTAGCATCCAAAACTTGAAACTTTTTTAAACGCACGCAATATATCACGTAAAATTTTTTCTTTATTGTAGAACACAGATAAAGTTGAACAGACGTCTGCCTTTAACATGATACGTCAAGATGAAGAAAGTAGTTATTCTTCCTTTTACTCGTCGTTTTTGAAAACGGATACCGGTTCAGGATCAAACGACGACTCCATTGCCGTTGGAAGTACTAACACATGCAAAGATAAAGTAAGAACGTTAAAAATAAACTTAAATACTGTATTATTAAAATTTATGCTTTAGGAAAAATATGAAAAACCTCTTCCGTATTACATTAAAAAGTTTGATCCCCCTTGGTTAGAAGCTGTGTCAGTAACACCCGATTTAGTATATCGTTATCAAATGACCGTTAAAAATCTCGAAAACATCCTGGAGTCTGATTTAAAAGTTTTGAAAAGCATCGAACAGGTAAATAAAAAATCTTACTGTCGGATGCACTACGGTTTAACTCTTGTATTATGTGGTTGGTCCTGGAAGGAATTATTAAAAGATATAACTCCATTTTTCCTACACAAACTTTTTATTTTACAATATAAAAGTTAAGCCATTGCAACAGATTTAAAATTTTCCAAAATAAACATAAAAATAAAATTCAAAGTGAAAAGCTAAGCCAATGAGTTTTCTTTTGTTGTACCTACTAAAAATAGTTTGCAAGAATTTTATTACTTGTATGCTGCCGTTATGAAATTTTGTTGCATGTTTTACAAATTTGAACTTTTCATTAAAATTGCAGCAAATATGACGTTGCCTCTTCTCATTAACTGCCTGAATGTTTAACAATGAATAAAAAAAATTTAAATTTAAAAAATCCATCTTATACGTCGATTGTTTTAAATGTATGGGGATGACTACACAAAAACTGAAGAAATAACTGTCACACTAAATTTTGCACGTTACAAACACTTGATATGAGCTCAATCAATAATCTGCTACTTCTTAAGGATATTCACAGCATATGGGGCAATAATAGTAACTCTCTCGGTTATGTGACGCTGTAAATCACCCTTATCTGTTTGAAAATTTAAAAAAACTTTAATTTTATTTATTCAAAATTGTTAACCGTCGGGTAGTGACATCAATAAAAGAGATAAAATCGAATGCGGGTTTTGTTGCTTGCTAGTTAATAAACCAATTATTTTTAGCCGGTGATGGTCAATGACCAACTCGAACAGCTATATTTGGAAATGGATTTAGCTGGATTATCAAGTAAATTAACACTGGAAGAAGGAATAACGTCGAGTAGTAGTAGCAGTGGGGAAGAAAGTGGACCAGGGATTTCTAAAAAGGTACGTAATTTTTCAAAAAACTTGGGGGGAGAGTTATCTATCTCTCACTAGCTGAAAAAAATTTCTTCAGCTACACACTAAAGAACAGGCTTATAATTGTCTATTAAAACAAAAAAAAGAGTGAACGGGGTAAAAATAACCAAAATATCGACTTTTGAAAAGTAGGGGAAAGTCGCATAATATTGTATGCGGTCGAACACGGTCTCACCCACATAGCTCGGCCGCGGTCCCTTCAAATCGAGTGAAATTTTTTCGCTCCGATTTCAATTTTTCTTTGAAATTCGGATAGATGGGGGTGTGATTAGTGGATATTAGTAATAAATAAAATCAAAAAAATGGAAAATAACCCGTGTATTGCCGAAAAAGTGAAAAAATTAAATTTTTTTTTGCCTTTTAATTTTGGGGTGTGCATTCGATAAGGAGGGTAATCCATAGTCAAAACCTACCCTTACGGGGCGCCCCTCCGCTCCGCTCCGGGTTGCACCCCTCCAGGGCGGTTTTGACTCTGGTTACTAGGCTAAACATACGAGAAGGCGCCACATATCAAGAAAACCGGGATAAATAAAAACCGGGAGCTTAGAAACCCTTGAAATAGCATTAAAAAGTATAGTTGCGGTATGGGACAGTAGACTATTACGTTTCACCCCCTAAAAATCGCCTAAAAACAAAAAATAATCGATGTTGCATGTACGACGGTCGAGGTGCATCTGCCGCTGCGAAATATTCTAAGTGTAAGAGTATATCGGAGCGCACGGACTGAGCACAGAATGGCTGATGCGCCCCTGAATCTCGTTAATCCATCACAAATTTCATGAAAATTAGCTAAGTTCAAATTCGATTATTTCAAAATTTTGATAATAAATTCACCCTTCATATTTTGAGAATTTGTTATATTAACTGTGTTCTTTAGTGTGTAGCAGAAGAAATTTAGTTTCGAGTAGTGAGAGTTAGGTAACTCTAACCAACTTGGGATTATCTGTAGTGAAAATTGAAATTTTATCATAAACATCTTAACCGCCATTCAAAATTTATTATTTACTAGCGCCTGCGGCGCTAGACATACGTAGAGTAAACAGAACCAACACATTATGAACAATTTTTTTATTATTTCAACTTTAAAATGACTGTGGGCATGTAACCGACGTTGGAGAAAATGTTTGTTGCTCCGAATGAAGTCATTTGAAAGCATGATTGTACTTGTGAATGTTTAGCAGGAAGTGTTTTGAAATTGCAGTGGTGCCAGTAAGATAACTTAGAAGCGGCTCAGGTGGATCAATCAGCGCAGCGGTGGCAAAACAACTTTGCCGTTCGAACAACACATTCCTGGTGATTCCTTAGCGAACTTCGAAACACGACAATGCAAGCAAAGTTTGTTCATAACACCTATTGCTACATCCTCGTGATTCATGTAATCGTAGTTTTTGTCGTAATTAAATGCTTCCAATGTTAAATTCAATTTTTGTCTTGATGGAACTAATCCCAAAAACGGTTTGCCCGTCCATTTCTGGCGTAAATAAGAGCGCTACATACGTCCAAAGTTTTTACACAATTTTCACTTTTCAATTAATCTTCAGGTAAAGTTAAATCTTCCGCAAAGAGGTGGATCTTCCACGAAGAGGTGGGTCTGCGTCTTCTTGCACAATTCCGGCGAGTTTTTCTTTAGAAAACCAATTAAAAACAAATTAATCTTCAGGTAAAGTTAAATCTTCCGCAAAGAGGTGGATCTTCCACGAAGAGGTGGATTTGCGTCTTCTTGCACAATTCCGGCGAGTTCTGCGACCTATATAAAGTCTTCCTCACAGGGGGAAGACCATAATAGATCGGTGAAGGCCATAGTTGTTCGGCCTTCGGCCTCACAGGGTGAAACCATAATAGATCCGTGAAGGCCATAGTTGTTCGGCCTTCGGCCTCACAGACCGAACCATAATAGATCCGTGAAGGCCACAGTTGTTCGGCCTTCGGCCTCACAGACCGGACCATAATAGATCCGTGAAGGCCATAGTTGTTCGGCCTTCGGCCTTCGGCCTCACAGACCGGACCATAATAGATCCGTGAAGGCCAAAGTTGTTCGGCCTTCGGCCTCACAGGGCGGACAATAATAGATCCGTGAAGGCCAAAGTTGTTCGGCCTTCATCTGTCATCCGTCATCTGTCATCCGTCATCTGTCATCTCATCTGTCATCTCATCGGTCATCTGTCATCCGTCATCTCATCTGTCATATGTCATCCGTCATCTGTCATCCGTCATCTGTCATCTGTCATCCGTCATCTGTCATCTGTCATCTCATCTGTCATCCGTCATCTGTCATCCGTCATCTGTCATCCGTCATCTGTCATCTGTCATCTCATCTGTCAGCTGTCATCCGTCATCTGTCATCCGTCATCTGTCATCTGTCATCCGTCATCTGTCATCTCATCTGTCAGCTGTCATCCGTCATCTGTCATCCGTCATCTGTCATACATACATACATACAGACACACATACATACACACATACACACATACATACATAATCTTCACGTAAAGTTACATCTTCATGTAAAGTTAAATCTGTATGTGCAAAATGATTTTTAGGTTATGTAGTTAATGCCGTCACTTTGACACTATCGGGGGGCCCATGGGGGCTATTCAACACTATCAGGGTCACTCTGTAGGTTATGAAAAGGGTCTTGCTAAAACGCGCACTATTTATGTTTTACCCTGTATATGCAAAATGATTTTTGATAATTTTAAAAATATTGTGCAACGCTACTGACTATAATATGTCAATGTCATTTTTAAGGTTAGTCAAAGTTGTGCCCCCTATTTGTCGAGCCGCTACTGACTTAAAAATATTTGGAACGCCACTGAGTATATGTCATCTGTCATTTTTAAGGTTAACATTCTTATGTCAAAGTTGTGCCCCCTATTTGTCGAGCCGCTACTGACTATAATATGTCAAAGTCATTTAATTTTAAAAATATTTGGAACGCCACTGAGTATATGTCATCTGTCATTTTTAAGGTTAACATTCTTATGTCAAAGTTGTGCCCCCTATTTGTCGAGCCGCTACTGACTATAATATGTCAAAGTCATTTAATTTTAAAAATATTTGGAACGCCACTGAGTATATGTCATCTGTCATTTTTAAGGTTAAGTCATTTAATTTTAAAAATATTTGGAACGCCACTGAGTATATGTCATCTGTCATTTTTAAGGTTAACATTCTTATGTCAAAGTTGTGCCCCCTATTTGTCGAGCCGCTACTGACTATAATATGTCAATGTCATTGAATTAATCTTTTAGCGTCAAAATCGCATCGTAACTATGACAACTACTGTGACCTGAAGCGTTTAACTGCTGATGACCGTCTTATGGTGGCGAATTAGTAAAATCAAAGACGACGAAAAGTTTCCTATTGAATGTCGCCAGATCTCGCGAAAGTTTCAACGCCCACAGTTACGGGATTTAGGCGTCTATGCGGAACACACACACATACCCACATACCCACATACAAGCATTTTTATATATAAGATTACCTATATCTCTGCTCTGATGTCAATTTTGACTGCAAGTAATTGGATTCAAGTTATCCAGGGTCACAATCAGGAAGTGCATTTTGAAATGGAGAAAAACTGCAGTTCAGGAAATTATTCAGAAATGAAGGTTTTTTGCTTTCACATTTTTTTTGAAATATTGGGAGTTGAACAATTTATCTCTTCGATAACCTAAACTTAAGGATATTATCGAAGTTAATTTCTGGCAAAACGAAAAAATTGTTATCCTTTTGGTCCTTATCTAACTTTGTCATAATGGTTAATCGGAACAACACGGCCAAACTTCTTATGACTCTTAAAACTGCATTCACAACTTCAAAATTAATGACTATTATTAATGTAGTACAACAAATTGAGTAAAGTAGAACTTTTATAATTATTGTTCATTTCGACTGATTTTAATTTGAATGCAGTGGAAGAGGTGGCAGCATCTTTAATTCTACTTCAGGTTATCAAGCCAAAAATAGCTAGAGCTTGAAATAATTAGACTAAAATTTGTATTTTTACAGTGTCCTAATGAACCCCACAAAATTTCTTTACAATCCCTGGTCAACTATTTCCCTATTACAGATTTTAGCTTCGCTAACGCAGTTTTTGTAATCAGTTTCTATGACTACCTTAATTTCAGTTTCACGGAAAAATTTCATCAGATAAAATTTGAAGTCCAACAAATTTTCTATAAATAGAGAAATCGATAAATCTATAAATCAATTCCAGAAAGGCGAAATGCGTTTTACTTCAAAAATTTTCAAATTGGAACAAAGTTTTGAATAATTCGTATTTCAAATAAAATTTTCTTACATTTAAATTTTGAAAAATCTATTTTGTAGAGAATTTTGTTTTTCAATTTTGATGTGATGATAATTTTCTCTAAAAATAAAATGAAACGAGTTTTAGGTGAATAACCACGTAAGGAACTAAAATCCCCAATTGGGGAAGAAGCAGACAGGGGTATTTAGGGAACTTTCGGGATGTTTCTTTGGATGCTCAAATACACAATTTGCTAAAATTTAGTTTGTCTAGAGTTCTTGCAAGCAAAAAATATTGCTGTCCTGAGGACTATTACAATTTATTCTTTTTAAAATAATTATTACAAATTATGTTGTTTTAGTTTCCTTACGAAAAACGTTAATCTTAGTCCTAAACCCTCAGGTTGTAAATGCAGTTTAATACTAGGAGAAGTTTTAAAATAACGGTGGGACGATGACTCTATGAATCATCCGAATGAATGCAAGTCGGGTGCGACATTAATGAATGGATCCTCTGTGACGGTAGCTGTGTTGATTGCAATTTATGGATAGTGGTAGTCTTGAATGCTTCATTAAGGTGTCCTTAAAGCATGAGTGTTCATATGAGTTTTCCATGGGGGGGGGGGGGAAACTCAAATGTTTTAAAATACATCGTTATCAAAATCGACATAGATAAGATCTTAAATTCTTAAAAAGGGTTAGATTCTGGCTTTTAATAACACCTGATATCGTTGAATTGGTAGTTACTAATATATTCTATGCCCAGAGCGTAGCGGAATTGAACGAGCTTTTTCCCGACAGAATTTTACTATTTTCTCTGTATTGAAATCTTAATAAAGGGTGTAATGGTATAATTTTTAGTTCTGCACTGTATAATTAAACTTTCATCATTACCACCAAGTTTCGTATACCTATTTAATTTTAATAATCTATAGATTAAATTCATTTTGGAACTTTCAATTCACGTTAGCCTATTTCATTATTAATTTCAAAGTTCGTGGCACTATCAACTAAGATTTAATCTTGTAAATCTTCGTCTTACGTCACCCCGACTGTTACAAGTTTTGTTTCGTTTAATTTGCATTCCGAGAATTGTTAGCTATAGAGAACATCTATCTCGACATGGACAAAATCAAAGTTTATTCGTTGCCCCTTCCATAATAGTTTTATCGAAACACCCAATAGGATGTGTTAATTTGAATTCAGCGCGTTTAACATAGATGAAATCGAAGTTGTGCATATCAATTTAGAACGAATCGCAGTAGTTAGTTGCAATTTGTTAACTTCACGAAGCTAATGGCGTCGTGTAACCTATTTGAGATTTTCCCGATTTAAGTTTATGGACTTATTTTTGGAGATCTCCATTTGAGAACTGTATGAGATGTAAAGTTTCATGAAAATTTGTCAAGGCACCTGTAACCAACAATGATTAACATATTCAGGGGGTAACGTTGTCCAAATACTTGAAATGCATATTGAACGAAATTGTGACAGCTAAATCAGAACTTTCCAAAAAAAACCCTTCTAAGGCTGCTAAGGAAGTTTTGCAAAGAGAGGAGGTTAATAGACCTAGACAATTTTACGAAATACTACAAAATCAGTTCTTTGATAAAACGATTACTTCAAAATTTTAATATCTCTCATCCAAAAAATACCGTAATTATTGTAGTTGGGACCTTTCTTTGAGTGAATTATCTGGGTTATCTCACTAATAATTTAATTGTTGTAACGATAACCCATCTAAGGAGACTTCATAATTGAACCGGAAGCATTTTGCTTCCTAATAGTTTTCAGCTCCTGTTCTCCTTCCTTCTCATTAAATTATGAAGCCGACTTGACACAACGCTCACATTTTTATTAAAAACTCTTTTTATCAATGTTACAGTTAAAAAGAAGACGAAATTCTTATAGTTCCTTAACCATGATTTACGAAGAAAACGCGCCGTTTCCACCAGCACCCGATTATAAATAGGTAAACCAATCAAAAAGTTGAAAATATTTTTTGCCTACTGAAAATTTTTCAAGTGCTTTATTAGTAAACACAAAGCAACAAAAATAAAAATAGACTTTTATAAATATTGTCACACATTAGTGTGTATTATACACAAAATATAGAAATGTTGTATTTTTGGTGTGTTACTTTGCAAACAAATGTACACGCACATGGATGTTCTTTTAAATATTAATTTATTTTTTAATTTGTAGTAGTAGTACTAAACTTTAATGTTTTAACATGGCTTTTAAAGGATGTAATGCTGTTGAAAGTTATTTTGGAAAAAGCTAAAATTTTATTTGTAAGTACCCGATTATGTGTTAATCCGTTATTCAAATTTTAGAGAATTATGTATATTACAAGCTTGTTTGGTAAAAGCACATAAGTGGACGGGTCATCTTTCTGAATTTGGAATTGTAGGGATATCGTATAAGTTGCGTAGTCCTTACGATACTTCTCCGATCTACAATTTATTCCAGAGGTACCAAGTTTTTTTGGATCCATACCTTGAGGTTTTCATATGAATTTAATTTAAATTTACATCACAAAAATATTATAGAGTGCTATTAGAATAATAATCAGTTCTAATTTATGCGTTTTTCCTTCAAGCTTGAGATAATTTAGCAGACAATGGATATTATGCAAGTAATAATAAAAGCGTATAGCGAATATTTAAAGTATTAAGTTGTATTTTTTTTTCAATTTCATGAATTTTTAAATCTTTGTATTTATTATCTACCAGTGGAAATCAATAATTCGATACTGGAAAAATGAATTTTAACAAAAAACTTAATTTAACTCTAAAATATTTGAACTTTAGTTGCAAGTTGAGGAATATAATTTTCTTGAAAAAATTATCCGAGATGAATTTTTCCAATTTCACTTCATTTTCTGATTGTATATTATGTATGCAACTGAAGATTCGTAATAACAATGAAAAATCTAAATATAAATGTTTGTTCAATAATATTGTTAAAATATAATAATAATAATAATAATAAAAACTTGATATATAAGGTATTTCATGTTTCTCAATTTACAACTAAAATTCGCATATTTTAGCCCTTAGGTATTTTTTTTACCTTCATAATAATTACATTAGCATACTGAAATTATCAGTAAATTATGTACTTCAACTTCTTTTTAAGTAAATTTTCAAATAAGATTGGGAATGTACCATAAAAAATCTAGAAGGTATACATTTTTAAAATAGAAAGAGCGGCGCTTTAATCCAAATACTAATTTTTTTGAATTAATTAATTTATTTAAATGTAAATATAATGTAGTTAAACGTAAAGGTTTTTATACCTATACAAAATGATATATTACTGCCATATCTTGAATCTTCCAATCGAATATTTTTATATCAAACTACGTCGATGCTATTAAAATGTAAATAAATATTTAAAAATTTTGATGTATTATGTAGGTACGTATCTCATCAAAACTCGTAACATTTTTTATTAAAAACAAAAAATAAATAATACTTTTAATCAGGTATACTTGTGTAGTTAATTATTTTTTGTATTCATAATTTTATAATAAATTCCTGACTTTAGAAACAGTGTACAGTCAATAGGTACATTAAATTAACATTAAATCAAGAAGTTTTAATATTCGGCTGGGTTACATACGTAGTTTAGGGCTCTAAAGTATTTCCTGAGTTTTCGACTCGGCGCATCGCCTCTCGTACCGCCATCTTGAAAAAATGGTGTCCCAAATAAGTTTTTTCGCAATATCTCACTTATCACAGCTTCTACAATTTCAATAGTTTTTAATTTTTTTTAAATCCATATTAGGAAAACATTTTTTGGTGGTCAAATCTACAGCGGCGTAAAATAGATGACATTCTGCAAATTATCACAAATACATACATCTTTCTACCAAATTTTTTTTAATCAATCTGCTCCGCTTGGAATTGACATCTTTTTCTTTAGTGTTTTCATAAATATCACGCGATTTATACTTGTCTTCACATAAAAGTATTGTCTTTCCGATATTTTCCATTTTATCGTCTCGATCATCTTCTTCTTCTTCTTCTTTTTCTTCTGAGTTCATTAAAATCCGTGGCACGGTTTTGCAAGCGGGTTGTTCACAAGAGTAGTGATAAATTTGCTTTTTCCCTACTGAAAATAGCAGATGTTATGTCGCAGCCCCTAAATGCATGTAGGAACACTGTGTTCGCTGCCGCTACATCTCCATACTGAAAACTTGTGTCAGAGTACAATTTTTTAGTAATCCTTCCTTGACGTAGTTTTAGAAAATAAATATGTTGTTACAACAGGTAACATCGATTCACCGAAACCAATTAATCCGTTTAGACCATGGTGTCGTTCTACATACAGCACGTAATTTGTACAAATTGATCGAAACAAGGCAACGCGACTCTGTGTAGGAATTATCCGCCATCCACAATGTGAAAATTATTAGTTCCAAGTTGAGTATCATCTGGTAGTGGAGAATTTAGAGTAAATTACTGGTAAGGACGATTTCGTACCCTTACGGGTACCGTTCTCTGAAAATATTGATCGACAAAATGGAGCAAGTTCAAATTTCAGATAGTCCTTCAATTCGTCCTTCGATTACTTCGCGATGCACATTCTCTGAAAAAGCATAACGGGTTGCTGGGAATGGTAACTTCTTCGAACCTGATACTGTTGCTAATTGTTGCAAGTGGAAGCATTTTGTCTTTACGTACAAAGGCACAAGATAAGAGAATTGAAAGACAAAAATGGTAACATAAAATACGTAAAAGATAAAATTACAATAGAACACTTCAAGGAATGATTGAATGTTGAAGCAGGAACAAACGTAACAAAAAGAAATGAAACAGAAACAACAAAAGAAGATGAAAACTTAGAAAGAATTTCTTGATACGGTCACAAAGATGAAAACTTGTAAGGCTTCAGGAACAGGCGGTCTAAATTACGAACTGATAAAGATGGGGAATGAAACAGTATTGAGAAGGATACACGGTCTTCTGATGAAAGTGTGTATAAAAAAAGATGCCAATACAGTGGAGTGAAGTGGGATTGATACCAATATTTAACAAAGGAGACAAGAGAGAATGTCAAAACTACCGAGGAATATCGTTACTCAACAACACATATAAAATACTGTCCAAGTTGATATATCTAAGACTGCAAGAGTATGTTGAGGGGTCGATAGGAGACTACCAGCAGGGTTTCAGGCCTGGAAGATCGACAACTGATGCATTGTTTTTGGTAACTCAGATAATGGAGACAACCTATGCATATGATATAAGAATGGAAATGCTTTTCATAGATTTCAAACAGGCGTTTGATAGAGTGAATAGAGGACAACTAATAAAAGAAATGGAATATCTGAACAATGATATGTTCAGATATCATGTTGTTGTTGGACAAAACAACAACAGTGGTAGTAACCAAAAAGGAAATACCGAAGAATTTTCAATCAACTCAGAAGTGAGGCAAGGGTATGCATTAGCGGCTACTCTGTTCAACATTGTCGTACAACATTGAGAGGTACAAATAATAGCATAAATATGTCGACGATGTAATAGTTAATAATAGCAAGATGAACCCTGGTTGAGATTTTTGTTTGGGCGTGAATGAAGATAAGACCAAGTTTATGAGGTGTAACAGAGATGGAAGAGGAGGATTGAAAGAGATAAGAATCTTAAATTAAACTTTCGAAGAAGTTAAAAAGTTCAAATATCTAGGAATGGAGATTAATAGCACCAACGAAAGATAAGAAATTATAAAGCACAGAGTGATGGCAGGAAAAAAAGAGCCCTCTTTAGTAATTAGAACCTGCTGAAAAATAATATATTGAAGAAGAAATCGAAAATAAAAATATATAAAAAGTTAATAACACCCTTAGTGACATATGGGACTGACGTGCTTTGTCTAAATGAAAACAGAGGAAGAAAAGCTGAAGGTTTTTGAGAGAAAGGTAATGAGAAGAATCCTGTGTCCTACGAAAGTGAACGATGAGCAATATCGAAGGAGAAGACATAGGGAAATAGATATTGAGCTAGAAGAAAATAATATAGTGAGGTATATTAAAGCACCGGTATTGGAATGGATAGGATACGTTATGAGACCACAAGAGGGAAGAGCTATTTTTTATTTAATGAGCTGCATACTTAGATATAAACAGACCGAAGGGGAGGAGCAGGATAAGATGGAGAGATGATGTTATCGACGATCTGATGAAAATGGGAATAGGTGACTCGCGAATAAGATCTCTAGAGAGGAAAATGTGGAAAAGAGTCGTGAAAGATGCGAGAACCAATAGAAGAATTTAAAAAAACAACTCGAAGAACCAAAGTTAGTAAAATGGGGACTAATCCACCCCAATGAAATGAATTTGAAAACATCGACAGATGTGGCGATATTCCACAAGGAATGAAGAACCAGAAGAAGAAGATATAATCTAAACAATTGTGCATTAGTTTGGAAATCCCAATAGCACGAATCTCTTGGGCAAGTAGCAATTTATTGCACCATCTGTAATAACTTTAGTGCTCACGGAAATCAATTCATCGACTTTTTGAAAAGGAAAATGTTGATTAAACAATTTGATACGTTTTTAGAGGTCTGCGTTGTCGCGAATAATACGAATTGTTGTTCGGCCGTATTTAAATAAACATCGTAAAATTTCTCCATTTCATCACAAATATTGTGTAAGTACATCATTCCTAAAATTATTAATACCAAATTCATTATACAAAAAATTCCAAACGCTGTTCCACGTTTTTGAATGAGTCCAACAGATATCTTCACCATTCAAACGAGTGTCTGTTTTATGGCGACGCGAGCGACGGCGGCGTGCCGAGGTCGAAAACACAAGAAATCATTTAACATAACCCTGTCAAAAATCAAAACTCTTTGATTTAATGCAAGCTAATCAATTTTTTTTGTCTACATTGACTGTACAATAAAGAATTTAAATAATTTTTTTAAATAATACGTGACGTAAGGAATAAATACATAATAATATGCTACTAGATCCTTTCGCAGGGCGAAGGAAACTGTGAGAGAAAGAGAAAGCATAAATAGCTAGGTTATGAACTGGGAAATTGCAATTCTCTGCCTGGTTGAGCTGGCTACATTGCTGGGATTTTAAGTCCAAGATCAATTTATTTATTGGCTACGGGAAAGGCAAAGTGAAACTACCGCGTTGATTACAATTCCCTGGTACAGTAGAACCCCGATTATCCGATCTAAAGTGACGATTATTATGTAATCGTTAAGGCTCCGATAAAACAGATTGTTTGCAGAGGTTCAGATCGGTTAACGCTGAAAATCAGATATATTCTAATATAAATTATTCATAGTCCAGAAAATGCCTACTCGTGACCATAGAATTACAGACCGGGGGGTCTGGGGTTACCCCTCAGTTACGGGTAAATTGTAAAGGAAAAATTTGTAACCTTATGCCCTCCGCTATTAGTTGATCAATAAGAAAATTGCAACATAATCAATAAAGAGTCGTAATCTTGAATGCTTCTAAAAATAATATTTGTGGCTGGGGGTACTCGATACTCCCCAGATCCCCCGGCCAATAGTTGTATATTTTTATCGACAGGTACAATAGTACATAATATATTTATTATGTACTATTTGAATGAATGGATATGATAACGTAACATTTCAAGTGCAATGAAAAAGGCGGTTTCCCCGAATTTGGAGAATTTTCTGAAAAATATACCAACAAATAGTACACGGCTTGAGGTACAAATATGCGGAAATCTAAACTTCAAATTAACATTGGCTAATCGTCTTTTTCTTTTGTACAAATTTAAAAGCCTGCCATAAAATTTGATCCGCGAGGTTTGACTCGGTTAACGGGGAAGATCGGATAATCGAGGTTCGACTGTACTTGTAAGGACCAGTAAATATATTTATTTAAATTCACGCTTTAAAGCTTGCTAATGTCGTGTTCAGTTTAGAAATTCACATAGAATTTTTGTTTAGGAACTTGGTATTACAGCATTACACTCTTAAAATCGCAATTAGTTTATAAAATTTGCTATAGGTACACTAAAAAATATACAAATCTGTTAATTTGCTTGCAATGGTGGCGAATTTTTCTTTTGAAAATTACAATATATACCTACCTATTTATAACTCACCCATAAACCCAATAACGGCGAAGAAGTTGAGGGCAATAATCATACGAGATATTAAAATTCATTAATTTAATCTTGTCATGCTTTTTTAAAATAAATTTAAATTAGAATGTTCAATTTTGAATTTTTTAATATTCATAGCGACATATCAATAATGTAGAAATATTGGGATAATATCGATTTTTCGTTAAGTGAATGGTATCGATAAAATTGAATATACAGTGAATCGCCGATTATCCGGTGTAATTGGGGCGATAGAATCCGGACAATTAAAAAAAAAACGGTTAATCCAAATTACGTTTTATTGTGCCAAACACATTTCTCAACTATTGATTTTTTATGGGTAGTTTCATATTATTATATAAAATCAATAATTAAACATACAGAAAATTATAAAACATAAGTAAGTAGATTTTTATTAGGTATACAAATGCTAACCTTGAATATTTTCCAATTTACTTATACTTAATAATTAAAAATCGATATTATCGTCGATGACCGATATTGAAAATTAACTAAACGACCATTCAATCATTCAAGCCGACAAATGTTTCTAATGAATGTTATGATGGCTTTTGAACAAGAGCGGGAGGAATTGTCAAACAAAAACAATATTTTATCAAACGGATAAAATAAAAAAAATTGATATTAAACAAAATTCTAAGCTTCAACTCAGTGTCGCATTTATATTAAAGTTTCTGAAGCTTCGAATTTTTAACTAAAAATTTTGATTCTTTAATAAAGGTAGAATTCATAATCGTTAACTCATTGTCATATAGACTTGATTTAAGGGGAGAAAAACCATTATCAACTGCGAATGCGTTTATGAATTTCACTGGAATTTAATACACATAATTACCAATTCCAAAAAGGAAAGCTGTCGCACAACAAAATTGTTTTGTAATAGCTAAATTAACAGATTTGAAATGTTTTAGATTTTTGATGTTTACAATTTAAAATTTAATATTAAAAGTTTATTATTATAAACACAAGTCGAGGTAGTATCTACTTTAGTACGAGTACTATCAATTTGTTAGATATAAAATTGTACTTATAAGATGTTGAAAAATCTTGTGTTTTCTATTGAATTTTCTAATGAAACTACCTCTGAAAAGGATGTCTAGTATTTAAATAAATGGAAAACTTGATGTATTTAATAGAAAGAGCCAACTTAAAGGCAGAACCTTATTGTGGTGCGCCCATAGATAAGTAACATTTCCCTTAATTATCCCAAGTTATCCTTTTCTATGGGTGTCCCGCAAAATGTACCACATATTTTAATAAATTTAAATAAAAAAAATAAATTAATGGCGTTGTTCATTACTTTTGTAGTCGTATATCCAAATCCAAATAGCACATAATAATATTACCAATAAACGTGTGAACTTTGAGATCATAGAGAGAGCTCAGAGCTAGTATTTGTATTTAGATCAAGTTAACGCGCTGAACTGCAGCCAGGCTTACGAGTTTAGTTTATTCTGTAGTTTGTAAGTGGAGTTGTGTTGGTATGAATTATAGAGCAGAATTATTGAAAATATCTCAAAATTTTGTTCGCTTTAATCACACTTTAGATTAATTTGTCAAAACGCTGCTTTTTTGTTAAAAAAAGTTTAAATAAATAATCGCAAAATGAGAATAATTTTTGCGTATTTTATACAGCGTAATCCAATTTATTGCTTTTAAATTTCAAATCGATAAACTTTTTGCTAATTGTATTTTACGAGCATCATAAATCTGTTTTCACAAAATAGTTGTAAATCCCCGACTATCAAACAAAACAGAAAAATCTTTCAATAATTAAGTAAACTGCGGGTATTTCAATACGTCTCGGGAATTTCCCCTTGCTTCTTTTGGAATAGTTGACTGGAAACTTGTGGTTTTATTTTAAAATTGTACCCTGGGGAGCGGTTCCTCTCGACATGAACAACGCATTAATATGTATTGATTAATGTGGTTAAATTTTTTTGTATAATACCGAACAAGTAGTTACAAGAAAATATTAAACACTTTTTTTATAGTTTCGTAGTTTTTGTACCACAATAACAGAAAAGTAGAAATGTCCACGAGCAACAGAAAAGTTTTCGAATAAAGTTTTTATTGAAAAGCTCCGCTTTGTCTATAGAAAGTTTTCAACCTATAGTTTTCATTTTGTTTTTAATCCTTTTAATTAAATTCAAATATTACCTAATTGAATTTTTCGCTACCACTAAATAAAATTTTATTCAAAATTTCATTAATTATTCCATTTTCTTATATCTGTTAGGAATGGGAAAATTAGTGTTACAATGACCGTTAATTGCTATTTAAGCACAGTTTCCCAAAATCTCGCAAACACTGTTTTCATGATCTTGGTTATATCCTAAGGTTAAAATATGTTTTCACTCAAAACCCGAAAGTTTCAGATATCTTTTGACTTGTTCTAAATAACTAAACGAATATAACAAACCGAGTCAGACAGAAGTCTACCATTTCTGAATATTCGCCTTAGTTGGCATGAAAATGATTACATCCATATGCTTCTTTACGAGGGTTGACCCAATTCTTGCACGCAAAGATGGTGTGCGCTGCGTCGGCCTCCTCTCCGCAATAGAAGCACCGATCCTAGTCTACTCTTCTATATTTATGGAGGTACTTATTAAAGCAGCCATGTCTGGTCAGAATCTGGGTGGTTTCATACGAAAGATTGCCGTATTTCCTGAAAAATCACGACCGAATGCCTTTCTTCGAGTTTTCCCACAGAAGCTCCCACTTCTTGGGTTGTCGAGTGGTATCTGGCACCTTTAATCCATACTATAAGGTGGATCTGTATTTGGGATGAGAGCAACAGTGCCGCGTCGGTGGAAACCGTCCTATATGCTCGGCATATTCTTAGAGCGTTCTGTCTCTGAACAGTTTGCAGCTTTTGCCTATGTATGTCTTTACTTAAGGCATACTCTTAGGCATAATATTATCGAGTTGGCCACTCCACTCAAAATCTTCGTTTGGCCTTGTAGATGCCTTTAGTGTTAGACATTAGTTTATGGACCCTTACGGCCAGTGTTGCTGCTCTCTTAGAGACTTTTGCGAGATGAGGCCCGTACCCGAGGGCCCTATCGATGGCCACCCCCATTACCCTGGCCTGGTTACTTGGAACTATTATTTGGACGTTTACCAGGAAGGAAATTGGCGAAATCCTTCTTTTGCCGGCAATCACGACCGTCTTCGTCTTCTCCGGGACCACCCGGAGGCCCTTCCGGTTCATCCATACGCAGATCGCCTCAATGGTGCTATTTACCATCTCTATTACTTTATCCTCCGTCCTTGATTCCGCTACCAAGGCGATGTCGTCCGCAAAACCGTATATTACTCACCCCTGGTGGTGTACATCACGTTCCACAGCAAAGGGTTCAGGACAGATCTGTGCTACTTCACTTGTGACTACTGACTTCTATTGTGGCGTTCCAAAGCTTTTCTCGGACCAATAGCGTTCTGTCCTTGAAATAGCTTCCTACAATTCTAAGGAGATAGCGGGATACTCCTTTACTCTCCAACTCCCCTATGATGTAGTCCCATCTAGCGGAGTTGAAGGCATTCTTCACGTCCAAGGTCAGCAACACCGGCAACCTTCGAGTCCGCCAGGTGCCCTCTCTAGCCTTCTGGATTCTCTGGACGATCCTCTCTATCGCCGTGATGGTAGATTTTTTCCTACGGAAGCCGAACTGGTTACTTGCAAGGCCATCAGCGGCGTCAATGTCGTGTTGGATTCTGGAAGATAACAGTCGTTCAAAAATTTTCCCAACGTGGTCCAAGAGGCAGATTGGTCTGTACGGGCACGGGGCCTCCAGGGGCTTGTTCCCTTTTCTAATTAAGAGCAATTTGGCCGTCTTCCACTGACTTGGATACTCTCCTTTCTCCAAGTACTTATTAAATTCGCCCAGGAGAAGACTCGGTCGCACTCCGACGGTTTCCTTTAATAGCGCGCCCGGCACTCCGTCAGGGTCTGGGGGTTCCAGCTTCCAACAAACCAGCTTGTTAAAAGTTTGATGAAACTCTGCATTTAAATATTGAAAATTTATAAGAGGTCGTTCCAAACCTAAAGTAAGCATTAAGTTTGGCAATACACTTCGAAAATTTCTA
The DNA here is from genome assembly GCA_932274525.1 of Podabrus alpinus. Taxonomy (NCBI): domain Eukaryota; kingdom Metazoa; phylum Arthropoda; class Insecta; order Coleoptera; family Cantharidae; genus Podabrus; species Podabrus alpinus. Next base: position 8,486,723 of record OW026451.1, read on the forward strand.
ATAAATTGTAATAGAATTTGGCAGGACAAAGTATAAAAAAATAATTCAGTTTCCTGTAGAAAATTTCTTATTAAATTACAAATTAAAAATTTATTTAGTTACCTATTTAAAAGCAAGTTAGGTAAAAACAATTCAATATTGAGAAAATTAAATTTTTAACGCCATTAAAAATAACGGAGTAATTTTTCTGTAGCTTTCCGGCGCTTAACGAAAATTATCTCTATTTTCTCGTATACTCGGTTTAGAGCGATGCTGAATTAGCAATGGAAATGGACTCAATTGAACGCCATCTTTAGTACCTAATAATCCTAGTCCTTCCGTTTTTATCTTATTTATGCCCATAATTAAAATTTTGAAATAAAAAAATTCAAATTAACCGCGCCAAACTTATTACAATTAAAGAGAAAAGCAATAACAATTAACGTAAATTTCTAATTTTTATTGGACAATATTTGAAATATGGTAATTAACGGTGATCAATAATTCAGCAACAATTCATAATATTATACGGTTACTTAGCTAATGAAAAATTAAATAATTGAGGAAAATAAAATTGTTCGATGAAGTTTAATCAAGCAATTGATTATAAAATAAACAGCTATTACTTAATAGGAGAGCTTAAATAGGGAAGAGAAAACAAAAATAATTTATTTAAAAATTAAAATAATCGATTTCCATTTACTTGCTCACCGAAAGTCGCAATATTCATGCCGAAAATGGTTTTCAACAAGATTTTGAACAAAACTGAGAAATTAATTCCGGAATTGAAGGACGTTTACGATGCATTAAATCCGTTGCATTTGATTGGTCAAATTACCGGATTAGCTCCTTATAAACTCGTGCAAAAGGAAGATGGTTTTAAGACTTACGAACGTTCAATATTTACTGTGTTAAGATGCACCGTTTTGTTGATATTGTTTACTGCAGGATTTGTATATTTAATGACGATGCAAGATTCTGTATTTAATGGCTTGATTGATCATCGTATACCGCTAGTGCAAGATTATTTTATCGCTCTAATTGCGTTGGTGTCGCTTCTATTTGCGAATATTTTTTGTCACAAAATTATAGAAGTGTTTCAAAGTGTTGTCCAAATTGATAAGGAGTTTCACGAGCTGGCCGTCTGGATGCCCTACAGGTAAGTTTGCGTGCAATTTGGCTTAACATTCAATTTCTCGACCGTCCCTCGTATGTATTACTAAAATTAGTTTTGCATGAATTAGCAGTTACTCTTTCACTATAATTAAAATTATTTAATTAGCGCAATCATTTTAATTTACGGTTTTGTAATAAGTGGTGCGCACTAAGGATGAATGATCTATAATGATAAATGGGTTGTTATTCTGTAATATGTTTCTAAAATTACCAATGGTAATTGGTAATTGTAAATTCTATTCAGGCTTCGTAGTTATACGCTTTGAAATATTTAATTTCCAATTTAGTATTCTTACAAATTTACTATTCCGCTTTGCAAAATTTATAATTTACTTGCAAAACATATTTTTCTATTTCTGCCATGGAAAGTACTTCATGTAATATTTTAAATCTTTTTCGATGATGCAGAAGGAAATTATTTTCCGAATTGTTATGTTTTAATTAAGTGTGCGATAGTTTTACTGTTTTTAAATCACAAAATTATCGATGTTGCATTTTTAATATTTTTTGAATTTGAGGCTGAAGAGAATATCATTGAGTGAAAAATTATTAAAATAATCTAAATGAAATATTTTTAAAACATGAAAATACAGGAAAAACACAAACCTAAGGCTATCTATGGATCATTTCCCAAGTTTCAAAATATTGTTCCAAGTTTTCGGTTCTATGGCATAATCTTAAAATGTTGCTACATTTGGTTTTTTCAATTTGTTATATTCTAAATATTATTAATTTTTTCAATGTTTAAAAGCGATATCGAAACATTCCAATCTCCTCAGTAGGGGTGTTATTTCAGGTTTTACCATGGGGGGGGGGGGGGGTTGTGTTTTTACTGATGAATCAAATTAAGTACCTTTGTGGCACAGTGCCGAAGCCAGGAATAACAGGTAGAGCGGGTAGGAGAAATATTTAAGGGGACATCATAATTTTTGAATTTTTTGAACATTAAGAAAATTAAACATTAAACATTTTAAGAAGCAGTGGTGCAGCCAGGATTATTCTATGGGAGTGGCTATTAAACCAATATATTATAGGTGGTATTGCAACTGTAATATCATTCAGCGGTGGATATAGGATTGACTCAAGGGGGGAGTCTGAGCCCGGGGGGGGGGGGCAAAGCCCCGACAACGGCGTCGGGTCGCAGGTAAAAATATTTTTAAAAGAGGACGTGGTCACTGAAAACAAAATTATACACAACTTTTTAAAGTGTTTAAAACAAAAAACGGTAACAATTTCCATCAAGTCATATAATATACTTATAAATTACTTCTATTAATTTTATGGAGGGAGGGGAGGCTACCGGGGGCATAAATCCGCCACTGTTTACATTGAAAAATATTTATTTACTACATAATCTTAAAAGTTGCTTAAAACTTCAAAGTTGGTAATACTGGGCGTAAAGGATGAACTGTTTAAATTTTTTCCAAAAAAAGTTCAATAATGGGGGTTTACCCTATACCATCTATCTGTTTTTAAATTTACCTGCATGAGGGTAAATTGTATTGTAAAAAGATTAATGCAAGTACATTTTTTAAATTCAAAAGAACATTATTTTATATTTTAGAATTTCTATTCTAAAGTGAATTTATTTTTCTTTGCTGAGCGATGGGGGGGGGGGCTGCTATAGCCCTGTAGACTCCCATCCATAAATCCGCTACTGATCTCATTTATGGGGTGAGAAATGAAATCTCTATACAATAAATTTTATTTTTACTTTTAATTTTTCAAATTTTGGAAAAGTCAATTTTCTAAAATGATGCCGCTGCTCCTCAGTTTTCTGTTTACCAGTGACGCACACGTGCAGATTAATGAGTTTCCTAATGATTTAAAATGTGAAATCTAGTGGTTATTTTGTGAGGCCCCAGGCGCAATCTGATCTGGAGACCCCCTAACAAAAACCTCTTTCGCCTTTTTTCAAACGAACGAAAATTTTAACATGACCCAGGCGCAACCGACCTGGAGGTCCCCTAAAAAAACCCTCTTTCGTTTTTTTTAACTGAATAAAATTTCAAACGTGACATCTGGCAACCCTGAGGCACCCGACGAGATTTTGAGCCCCCCAACGGTGATTCTAAGGCCCCTATATAATGACTCCGAGACCCCAGGCGCATGCATGGGTTTCATTCATTTCATTCATTTATAATGGATAGTTCAATGGGTCGGGCCTTTAGATAGCTCAGATAATTTAAAATATATGTGTATTAATCAAGTTAGGTTTTGGTGAACTGCGGCGGGATTAAATTAATCGTTACTATTAACCATTTATTTATAAATATCATTCAATAGTACAAGGTGCGGTGTGTCAGTTGAATTGCCTGCTTAGAAACAGTCACATCTCCGGTGAGGTTAATAGCAGGTATAAAATTAAAAAAGAATTATTGTTTTACCTCCCCCCCCCCCAATATTATTAGGGATATCTTCTTACAAAAAAGTAGCCTTCCCCTGCAAATATTACATCACGTATCTCAGTACTCCCCTCGATTCTACGTTTAAAATTATAAAAATTAACAAAATAATAGAATTATAAAAATTAAAGTTGTGGTGTTACAATTTTGGAAGCTCTCCCAACGTCAAAAATCATCGTGAAAATCGTCACTCAGGTCTGACCCCCCCCCCTCCAGAGCGTGACGTACTTTAGGAACAGATTCTGTTTCTTGTGATAACTTGTGAGCAGGTTATATATTTTTTATGCGTGTAAAAAAAATTCAGTATACGACCTTGTAAATAATTGTCATTTCTTTAACTTTTCAGTTTCTGAGCCTTTTTATGCATTATCCTTTTAATATGATTATACAGATTAGTCGTGCCGCAGTTCGGCCCTAAACTTTTCCATAACTTGGCCGCAATTATAACTATAAAAAAGGTTCAATTATATTTTTATATCAATTATGGATTAACCACGCCGAAGTTATGATCTGCCCTTATTTTTAACTAACATACGGATTATTTAGATCCTACAGCTTATTTTATTTTTGAGGACCATAATAAAATTTTAAATTATCTAAATACTTGAGGAATCAGTCTGTTTAATCTACAAGTAGATATATTACATTTCTATATAATATCCTTTCTCAAGGGCATTAAACGTAAAAGGACATCTTGAGAATCAATATCAATTATTCTCGATTTCTTTTATTCTGAAAGAAATTAATATAACATATAAAATGGTTACCAAAAATATAAGCTGTTCTATTTAAAAAAATCTAGATATTTGCCAGTGAAATTTTTCCACGAGAGGGCACAAAATTTAAAGAAAAGGACAAAATATAAATGTACTTATTTACGTATTTCAAAAGTAATTTAATTTCAATTCGATATTTGTTGGGATAAACGTGAACATTCAAGGAGTGCAGATTTTCAAATGATCAAAAACTATTAAGGAATTTAGACTTGTATGCAACGCTCGTGCTGTGATGGTGCAAAAATATTTCTGCAATTGACAATATTTTGTGTTACATTGAAATTTTATGAAAGCTTTTAAATACTCAACTCAATAACAGATAGTGAAAACCAGGGTATTCCATACCCATAATATCTTCATAAAGAAATGTAAAGCAGTACCGTAAAAAATTTTAATGTTTTTCATTCAGAAAAACACGCAGTCATCATTTTTTATAACTTTATTTGCAATGAGAAGTATAAGTATAACAAATTTTTATTTACTTAAAATTATAATTTTTATAATTATTTTTGGATAGTTGTTTTCGGTTTTGGATGGGGGAACACATGCCCTTGTGCTCTTTAGGGCAAACCGTCACTGATATTTACTGCTCAGCAAGCAAGCCCCCGCTTAATCTCCTCCATCTCTTTAAGGTGTTGACGCGCGTTGGTTAATTTTAGTGGGATTAATAACCCGATTGTGGCGTAGAAACCCAGTCTCAGTGGTCATATTCACTGATAACATGAAAAATAGCTTTTACGTCAACGTCAGCGTCAACGCTAGCGACTAAACTATAAATCTAGCTTTATAACCAAGACTATGTACTGCACAGAAGAGTCATCCAATATGCACTAGACTTTTCAATATAGCGAACTTTTTTTGAAAAGTTAACTTTAACTTAAAAATATTTTTTAGGCGAAACTACGTTGGAGTAATTTTGAACCTAATTTGTGTGTTGTTACTATACGTTTCGATTTTAATATGGGTTTTTATCAAATCACCACCACAAACTATGCCATTAGTGACCATTATTAAATTAGTAATTATGTTACCCTTGCTAATACTGGTATACATAATGGAATCCCAATACATTAACTATTTAAATTTATTGAGACACCGATATTCCATTTTAAATGAATATTTGGAAGCACTTGCTCGTGAAAACAAATGTTCCGATGGTAAATTTTAAACATTTAGTAATTATTATTACTACTACTAAATTTGTCTATTTCTATACAATTTAGGTTGGATTACGGAAGTGAAGGAAGAAAACGAGGACGAAGAAAAAATTTCGAAAAGCATTCTGAAAAGCATTGAAATTATTGCAAATCCTATTTTAGTGATTGAAAAAGTAGCCTCTTTACATATCAAATTATCAGACGCGGCGTTGTTGATTAATACAATTTTTGCGGTGCAGCTTTTAATGAGAATAACTGTGGCTTTTATTAGTATTGTCACGGCGCTTTACATAATTGGCGTCAATTTTTCAAGTTCAATTGCAGATGCAGATAATTATAATGTAAATATTATGTTTACCGCTTGGGCCGGTTCCAGTGCTCTGGAATTATTAGGAGTGGTTTGGATTACAAACACCACATGTGAAGAGGTGAGTATTTTTTATTTTAGTTGCGCACTTAACGGACAATTGTATTTCAGAGATAATAAGCTTTTTGGGGCTTTTCGTGTAATGAAAAATTTACGATGTAATTGTTAAATAACCATTAAATTTTATAGGAAAATCTTTTCAATATAAAACTATCAGGCTTTAAAAGGGTAAGAGCTTATGAAAAGCCAAACCTTCTTAGGAAGATACAATTCGTCCAATCGAAGGCTTTGTAGAATATAAAACGAGACATATTCATAGCCCAATGAAAAATTTTCATCAGTAATTTTTGAAAATTGTAAAAACATTGCTTCGGCGAAGTGTTGGTTTAAATCCCGTTGCTCTCCTTGTTTCGCATGATTAAACATTTTTTTAATAAAAGGATTGTATAATTGCTGTTCGCTTTTATATTGCTCAAAGGAAGTTTGATATAACGTCAACGGCTATAAAAATGTAAAACTAATTGATCTTCCTTGTTTTTTCAATGTACCAATTACAAAACAAAAAATGTTATTATTATTTTTTGACAATTTCATTCTCTATTGTTTCGAATAAATGGCGGTGTTTCATAAAGAAAAATTTGGGGGAGCTGAATTCGAACTTAGAAAATTAGCTTTGGTAATTTAAATCGTTACCTTATGTACCAAACTCTGTAGGCTATGAACATAGTTCAATGTTTAATCAAAGTTCGCTAAACTGAAGGGCGGTTGATAATTTACCGTCCTTTCTAGATTGATCAGTCTGATTAGCACAAAAAATGTAGTACTGCAATTCTTTCGGTAATAATAGATTTGGTCGGATGTTAACGGATCCTTCTTCTTTCATGTGCCATATCCGGTCCCCCGGACGTTGGCGACCTCTCTCCTATGTGTGTATTGTGCGTTTGAAGTATTATCACACACATAGGGGACCTACTGCTTAACGCGGGCTCCGAACCGCGGGAAGTGTATACACTTCATCTCCGAGAGGCTGTTCCAGGCAGATTACACCTCGGTGGTTTGCCATTGCCTTCCGAGGGGAGACGGTCAGAATAAAGTTTTACTGAGCCCGGAGTCGAACCAGGAATTCAGCATTAGCAGCAACGCACTTAACCGCTTTAGCTGACGACCGTCTCTAACGGATCCAAAATACCTAATTAACGAAGAAGCCGACTGTGATTTAAAATTTTATTTGGGGGTTCATTGGGACACTCAAATAAACTTCTTTTTATTCTGTAGCGCTTTAAGTCTATTTTTGGATATACGCCTCTTCTTGGATCTTCAATTTTTCCTTGTTTGCTGCCGCTTTAATCCAATTTAGAATTTAGTCCGGCTGCCAATTTTAAATCATTGCACCATCTCATCGTTGGCCTCTTAAATGTATAGGGTTTCCAAATTTATTTATGCCTGCTCTTAGATATGGCCAGCATATCTCCAATTTCAACGCTATATCTGTTATTTTTGTTCTCTTTCATTTATTATATTATGTATTCTTTAGTTCTGTGGTCTCTCATGTCAGAGTTAGGCCTATAATGGACCTTTCGATTGTCCCACTCTCAACATATTTATGCATGTTTTTCTTTAATATTAGCCAAATTTCAGCGCCGTAGCTCATTACCGATAGAATACATGTATTGAATACTCAGCACTTCTGATATAGAGGTATCCTTTTGTTTCTTGAGATATCTGCTGATTTTGCCGAATGCAACCCAAGATTACTGTAATCTTCTTTTGATCTCGGTGGTCTGGTTTTCGCGGCTTAGTACTAGATTTTGGCCTAAATATGTGAACTTTTCGACTTCATCCAAGTTGTTGCCATCTACGTATTATATTCAAATCATTTTTTCATCATTTCAAATCATTTAATTAATTTCATTAATTAATTTGCCCTTCTTGCTTTGGAGAAATGCTGTTTCTGTCCTATACTCGTTCCGCGGTTCTCCCAACGACCCCGATCACGGCAGCGACCGGAAAGTCAAAAGGAGGGAGGGTGTTAATTGGGTAGGACGAGACTCCCATAGCAAGACGATTTGGATTGAAACATATGATCTAAGGACAACGAAGAGTGATGACAAGTTATATGAATGGGAAAACAAACTCTTAAAGATTAAGTTGGGTTTAGTGAAATAAAACCAGATGGAGTACAGAACAAAAGAGTAGTCGCCTTAGTGAATGTGTTTAAATAACTATCAGACAGAGTAGTATTTGTTATAATACGCCTGCCACGAAAAGTACAACTAAAAATTGTACAGGTTATATGCCCCAACGACCAGTCATCCAGAAGAGGAGCTGGAATAGTTTTATGCCAATCCATAGATCGTGAAACCCAACCAATCATTTATAAAATAATAATTGGAGATTTTAATGCAAGAGTGTGTTACAATTCAAATTGTTGTTTGTTTCTATTTTTGTTTTGTTTTTGGTAAATGATTATAGTTTGTGATCTTGCTACCTTCTTAGTTTATTGGGAAGGTGTTTTCCTTTGTTGATGGATTCCTTCCATAAGCTTAAAAAATTCCCAATATATAGCATAGCAATTGATAATTTTAATCAGTTGGTTTTTGAATTGGGTGAAATTAGGAAGTGATTATGAAGAAGTTTTTTTTTACATCTTTGTACGATCCAGTATACCAATTAATTTGAACCATTGCTTTTCCAATCCAATTTTTTGGGGATCTCATTTGTTACTGGTATTTGGATATTTTGCTTTTTTTGATTTCTAGTATTTTTCTTTATCGAAGCGTATCCGTATCCGAATTACTTTCGAAGGATTTTCACGTCCAACAAGGAAGTACAAATCTTCTATGTAAATTACTTTACAAATTGCATTTATCAACTAACCCTCAACAATATCTGGAGGTCTTGTTTTCTTTTTGTATACGATTTCGCGTATCGTCGTCAGTTTGACAAACAGATTTGCACAAATTTGGTGCATATTCGACCTTTGTTTGTTTTACGCCTGTTGCAACGTTATCAAACACTCTTTCCAGAAGACATTTGAAAGATAAGGCCTATGTTGTGTCGTTTATATTTTAGTTTGGTTGATAAAATATTATATTTTCTGTGAATATTTTGGGTTAAGCTCTTGCCTTCCTTTTTATGGGAAAGTTTTATCAAAAATTTTATTTTATTATATTTTTGTATTACATTAGTTAACCTTTTTGTTTAATTATAAGAATTTTAGTCGTTTAGTAGTTTAATACCCGACTAAAAATATTAAAATTTTATTTGTTGGTGTTCTGTAATTTTTGCACAGAATTGGTAAAGGCAATATCTTCTGTATGCTATCTGCCATACATACGTGCAAATAAATGTGTGCAATTGTTATTTGATAAATTATTATCGTAATATTTGGAAAAGAGTAAACCAGATATTGTGCAAGATTGTTGTAATTATTGGTAATTTTATTGAACCTCATCAGATACGAGGCGATGCTCTTTTGTCATTTATAGTAATTGTCCCATAATTTTGGTTATTGTTATTGTGAATCATATTTTCGTAGTTTCTCTGGTGGTTTTTTGTTTTACCGTGATTTAAACTACGTGGCGCTCATACTGTCACCAATTACGCTTTGATGTTTGGAACATCTTTTTAGCACTCCCTGTGTTGCTCTGGTAATATCAGGCCAGAAGTAGTGGTTCACTTATTTTGTTTCTTGTCCTCTGGAGCTAGCCAATGGGGCATCTACCGATTTATATGATCACCCTGATTTTGAACCGTATTAAGTGGGCAATAGACAAGAAGATAGTGAAGTAAAGTTGGCGATGGAGATCGAACCGAGCGTGGTACAACTGTGCTGAATTTCTTAAGCAAATACGAACTCCCTTTTCAAAAAGAAAACCAGTCAAACGTGTACATGGCTAAGCCCAAACTTTTAACCTTTTAACCTTTAACCTTTTTGATGCTGGAAGTGATCATCGAATGGTGAAAGCAAAGGTGGTTATTGATATGAATATGGAAATACGAAAATTCTTTAAGAAGAGAGTAATAATAAAGCAAGATGATCCGAGGTCGAATAGAGTGGTATATTATGTTGAATTAAAAATTGAGTGAAATTGAGCGAAACAAACAAATCAAGATCATGAGATCAATGACATGAATACACAAATAACTAAAATGATAAGGAAATCGGCGGAACAAGTACGAAAGGAACAAGAAAGAGCGAGGAATTGAGGAGAACATAAAAAAGAAATTCTTAAGACCCAATCTAGGTCGCAAGCAAATTTACTCCCTAGTCAATTAAAGCAACGAAGTGATCTCAAATCGAAGACAGTTACTGAAAATCGTTAAACAAGTTTACAGCAACCTGCTGCTTGCCAAGTACCCACAAATACAGATTCAGATGAAAATAACCAAGAAGATCGAAAAATAATAAATATTGGCTTGGAAGAATTGCCCGATATCGATGATGAAGAAGTAAGATTTATTGTAAGAACTATGAAATCAAATAAAGCGCTAGAAGATGATGAAATTACGACGGATATGTTGATTCAGGTTGGTGATAAATTACTGCGAATAATAACAACACTCAAATACCAATGCTTTCAAAATTTCAGCTGGCCTGGATTTTTTTATAAACTTAAACTATTTTTGCCTGGACTAGCAGGAAAACTTTCGAAAAATCAATTGTAATTGTAGAGAATTTCGTGTTCTTTAATTTTGGTCTGAAATACCACGATGGAGGAATTGAAATTTCCAATTGGAGGAGAAACTTCCAGGGGATTTAGGGTACTTTTGGGGGGTTCATTCGGAAGCTTAAATAGATATGTCTACCAAAATTCATCTTGTCCCGATTGTTTTGCAAATAGGGTCATTTTTTTAACTTCGTTGTCTGACAAAATAATCGAATTAATATAAAAGGAATGGCAAAAATACCACGCGCTCTGATAATTGCATCTCTGAAATCGATCGATTTACAAAAGATCTTTTCTGTTTTTAATTTCCTAATATTTTTCTTTAAAGTAAACCCAAATCAATTTTTTGTTTCCTTCGTTTTATAAAGTGGCGGTCAAATCCAGGATCGCTAGACGGTACAACATTTTAGCACAAAGCTAATAAAAGCTATTCTAGCCCAGTTTTCCGACTGCCTAGCATCCCCATTTAATAAAATTAAGAAATTTGAAAGTTTCAAAATTAAAAAGTTAAGTTTTCATAAAAATTTTCGCAAATCTTAGATAAACAAAATTCAATGTAAGATTGATGAAAGTTACTTACAATATAAATGTACATACAACAAATGTCGAAGAGTTAAAGTTGAGACTGATGAAACGGTGAAACTTATTTAAGTTTACCAATGGCAATATATATATAAACAAATGCCAAAGTTTACCTAAGGCAAGAATGGGGTTGTTTATTGTTTAGTTTGTCTTCATTTATATTTAATTGAAAATTTACTTTCCGTAAAAATGCCAAAATTTGTCTAATGAAACCCGGAAGAAGTATAGTATGTTTGATGCGAGAAGAATCTGTCACGTGTCATCAGACCAATAAAACAGCAGGAATTTAAGTTCAACTTAATTACGTCACCTGATGGTGTATTTTCATATAAAACAAACTTAATATACCTTCACATCGATTGTTGCGTGAAATATAAGAATCCATTTCATTACTTATTGTGAATGAAAATTGCTTAGAAAATTTAATATTAAACGACATGCGATTAAAATCGTCGGCGAGTTAATATTATTAAATTTTTTATTACTATAGCCATTTTGATTATAAGTTCCTGCAATTTAAAGGAATCATATTACAAGATAGAAAAAGAATTTAAAAATTTGCTGACTCAATAAGCATTTTTAGTAATTCATTTTATCCTTTTAGGCAAATAAGTGTCCTCGATTGATGCATAAAATTCGGAATGCTACTAAAAATTCGAAACTTCAGGAAGTGGTATAGCTTTTCATTTTATCGTATTTGCTTGCTGATAAATGTTAAATATTTATTACAGATAGAGATGTACTCTTTGCAATTGTACCACAACCGACTCAAATTTTACATCTGTGGACTATTTCCTTTAGACTACACTCTTTTACATACGGTTTGTATTAAAATTTAAATTTTCCTTCTTCCAACCTTAATTCTCTATTTGCGAAAATAAAATTATTTTCATATGTTATTAATTCAATCGAGAATTCAAACTGCACCTATCAGAGATCTTGCACCCAGTTAAATGTTCAGTCTGGTGAACCTTTTTATTTATTTCAATTTTTTTCAGATCGTTGCTGGAGTGACTACTTATTTAGTAATTTTAATTCAGTTTTACAGTGCCAGCACTAATAAAGCAAATTCTGTTAATAAAACCAGTACTAGTAATGACACGTTAAGTACTACTACAAAATAATGCAACTCCAGTGTTTGGGTTTGGGCGACTTGAACTGGCACCGAATTATTATTTTAAAATTTATTGCAAATCAAAAACAGTTTTACTACTAAATATTAATAAAGCTGTACACGTTTTTAGTTTTGGAATTTGATATTTCTTGGCACTTGAAGCATTTGAGTGCTCAGTCGTCTAAGCCCTAAGAGGTAGAAAGAGTGAGCTTCTTATATTATATCTCCACATAGTATCATATCTTGTGTATCTTCTGAGCATTTCAAGTACCAAGTAAAAACTACTTACACATTAAAAAGTTATGCTGATTTTTATAGTTGTCACTTACAAAAAATTTCAGGACTGGGAGCACACTTGAACATCTGGCACATGTGTTTTTAAAGGAATTTGATATAATTTAGGAATATTTTTAAATAACTGCAAATTTGCACTGTGTGCAAATGTACCCTAGTCTGATTCAATGTACCCCACTTTATTTGGTTTGCACAATAATAAAATAATATAAGCAAAATACCATATTGAAACTATGAAATTATAGCAATGACTTGGTGTGACACTTGATTGTGTTACAGCTCAAGAAGTTCGCTTTTACATATTAAACTTACGTTGTTGTCAAGTTTCTCCTTTTGGTGGACAAGGATACTAGTAATAATTTATAGGCTTGACCAGTTGAAAAAAGGCAAAATGAAGGTAAAGCAAAAACCTATGGGTACTTTGTCTAAATATTAACAGCATCGGAAGTATTTTTAAGAACTTTGTTTGTAAAACTAATTGCTGGCACTTAAAGTCCTAATTATTAATAAAATATATATACCATGTTTTAAATGTGTTCTATATTTTCCATCGTTTGACTACCAAAAGAGCTGAATAATCTGTATATTCAGATTTATTGATTAAAGAAGTTGAGTTGACTTAGGGTAGACGTAGGGATTGTGGTTGCTGAATAAGTAAACCAAAACAGATATTTCTGTGGGAAAATTATAAAATTGTGATAATGTACTAAAATAATAATAATTCATATTCCTACAATAGAGAACTACTTAAAAATTTATATTTCATTCTTTCCATTCGTTATGCGTTAATTTTGAAAAAAGAAATCGCCTCATAGCGCGACTAACTGCTAATGTAAGGTTTCCATGTTCGACTCCGGGTTTGAGTTTAAAATTTCTTGACCGTCTCTGTGCTTCGAAGACTTTTAATGACTTGCCTTCAAAACAATAAAAATCAGGGTATAGTCACATCGAGTACAAGCTTAGTAAGCTACCTAAGATGTAAAAACCAATTATGCTCATGAACTGATCTGAAAAAATTAGTAAAACGCAGGTCCTAGACCCAATATAAGAAGAAAAAGAAGAACGAAGGTTAGTGACCTTTCCTCATTATGTAACATATAGTTTACTCCGCGACGCCATGATGGTGTTGCATTAAATATTTTTGTGACTGGCGATGTTCGACAAATCCAATTTTGACGCACATATTTATGTTTGTAATAATCAAAAAATAAGCTCATCAAGGCTTTAAAAATAAATTTTGACGATCGTCATCATCATCCATCATCATAATCAACACATCCTGGATTACGCTAAAGCCTATTCAGGCGTCCATCGTTTCTTCGGTCAACCAACGTCTCTTTTCCCTCTAGGGTGTATCCCAGTTTTTGTTTTGCTGCCTATCTGGTATGCTCTAATTGAATTCAATCAAGTTTTGACGTGAAATTCTTATTGTATTTCCTCGCTTTGTATTCTATCCGTTTTGGTGGGGCCAGAATGGGTATTTTTTGTAGCTCTCAAGAATTACATTTCTGCATCCTGAATTATGTTTTGGTCTCTGTTTTTTAGTAACCCATGCTTTACATCCGTAACTTAATATTGGTTTTCATAGTTTTGTTTATTAAATTGTTTGTCGATGTTTGAAAATTATAATCAGGACAGGAAATTTAGTTTATGGGCAGCTCTTTCGAAATCAATTTCTGTCTCTTGAATCAGTATTTGGTCATTTGCACTAATCAGTATGGAGATTTTTTCGTGGTTATTGGTCCAGGTATATATAAAACATGTCTGTGACAAATCACTTCGTTGTCTAATACCATGATAGTTTGATATTTCTTTAGTCAGTTTATGTCTAAGTGGAAGAGTTACGAATGTTCCATTATATGAGGCCTTAATGATATTTAAAAGATGTTGTGGCTACCTCTCTTCTTGACATAATCATTGCAAATTTTCATGTGTTCACTTTGTCGAAGCTTTTGTGTATAAAGGCTGGACGTGTCTCTCTCTATTATATACGTGAAGTTTTTCAATTATATGTTGGAGTTCAAAAATGTTATCTATACATGTATTCCTAATTTTAAAACCTACCTGTTCTTCTAATGTTGTCGCTTCCATTATGGGTTTAAGTCTGTTGTTTATAGTTAAGGAATATATTGATCTTACAGCCAGTATCTAATATGCTAATGCTTCTATCATTTTTGCAGTTGGTTCTGTTACCTTTTTGGAAAGATAGATTACCTGCGTGCACAGAGAAAAATTTGAAGTGCAAATTCATCTCGCAACAATTTGAAGTAAATATTACATCGATAAATAAAAAAATATTTACTTCAAATTGCTGCGAGATGAATTTACACTTCAAATTTTTCTCTGTGTGTACACCCAGGCATTCTGTTGGAATTGCAATATTTCTCCAACACATATTCAAGAAAAAATGTAGTCACGATTGTTCGGATTGATTAACTATTCGTTTACTTGCCTCATGCGGAATATTGCAGTCGCCAGCCTTCATCAAGTAAGGTTAGAAGTAAAATTTCCCGGCTTTCCTTTCTATCTGATCTTTACTACACATAAGCAACTTTCTTCTTGTAGTCCTTCCCAACAAACATTTTAGCTGCAAATAGGCTATTAATGAGATAATAGTATGCTTTTGCTGTTAAATAGCCATTTTACAGCTTATTTACAGCTAAAATGTTTGTTGGGCTTCTGCTATTCGAAGTTGGACACCATCTCTTTTTGTTGACACCTGCTCTGAACAATTCTGTGCTTTTTCGTCAAATAGTTTTAATAGTTTCGATGGGATCTGATCGTCTCCAATGGCTATATGATTTTATACCACTTAGGGCATATTTGTGTTTCATTATTTTGGGTTTTCCTTCTTCTATCTCCAGACCGTTAGCTTTGGTCTTTCATCGCCAAAAGTTCCTGGGCATACGTTTACCATCTTTCATGTCAGTTCCTATGCGGCCCTCCGCGTTCTTGATCACGTGGTTAGCACTTTTGTTCTCCGAACTCCTGTAATTTCTTCAATTTTTTCGAGCATCTGTATTTCTTCACATTGTTTAGTAAACAATCCAATCTACTTTTGCTAGTTTTATCTCTTTCTCCAATCTTATTATATAGGAATTTATATTGTTGTTCGTTCCTGTTCTTGTACCTCAGGCGTTCATCCATTAGATTAAGGACTCTGTCATCTATTTACGATTTCCTTTTTGTTCTTTTCCTAGTTAAGTTATCTTTAACGACTCACCAATGGGGATTCTTTAATTAGTGCTGTTATATTATTTCTGATTTGCTTTGTGTGTCACCTCGTCGTTTAGAGTTCCATATCTATGCTATTGCCCTGTTTCTTCCTGATCCTTTTCAGTTTTACTCGCACGTTCGCTATTGCACGGTTATGGTCAGAGTGAACGTCAGATCCTGGATAAGTTCTTACAGAAAAAACCAGCAAGGATTAATGGGTTAGTTAACAATTAAATAATTTGTGTTGATGAAAGTGATTAATTAAATATGCTATTTAAATATTAACATGACATTTTGTGTTTTTATTAAATAAAAAAGTAAGAACCTACTAATAATAGGAATATTTTATTAGCAGAAGAAACTTTGAGTAAAAAGAGAAGAATAACATAGGAATAATAGATTGGTTCCCAAAACGTGGGATAAAAAATCGATGATGGATTAGAAATAATAGTTTAAAATGCTTGACTCCAATTCAGCTTGACTGTCTCCTTCCACTTTCCTTTTAACCATAAATTTTCAATAATGTCGATGCCTCATCCATTTCACCTATCTCCAATATTTTCTAAATCATCCGTTCACCTGTACTAACTAGCCTAACTTATCTTCAATCAATAAAACACTTGCTACTTTATAAAATTTTATTTTAAATTATCCATTTCTTCTTGTTTAACCACTTGCGTGGATTCCTCTTTATATCAAAATCTGACGGATTGAGTTCCAAACGTTTTCCTGCCAACTCAATACATTAAAATAAAAAATTTCCCTCCAAACTTCAGGTGTATTTCACTGACCCCCATTGTAAATTTTTGTATGAAATTGGTATCAATCGTTTGAACATCTTTTGAGTTTCAATTAGCTTATATTCAAATCGTTTGAACCTCAACCATAGCCCCCCCTGTTGAAAATTTGTAATGAAATTATTGTCGGTGTGTTGAGCATCGCTTGAGCTCAAACAAAAAGAAAACAATATTTATTTGTGCAAGTAATGTGAAAAAGCACTATTATCGCATTTGTGTAACCAAACACGAGAGCAAAAGAGGAGAATAAAATTAAATATAACATTTAATCGAATTTACTCCTCGGACACAAAATTTAGATTAATCAATGCTGACAAATTCGTGAATGAAAGTGTGAAAAACAGTGTATGTATACCACGGGAGTAAAGGGGCTTTTAATCACAAACATGCTTTTAACAATCCAGTTCAATTCCCGTCTGTTTGTGCTTCAAAATGTTTTTAATATATTTTCGAATTTTCTAATAAAATTAACACTAATTGTTCGGAAATCGTTTAAAATTCAATGTGCTTTTATTTTTATCGTTAGAACATCATGGGTAAAATATTTAGAGCGTTTTGTTTTTAAGAATAATTTGAGAAAAATATTAATAATAATTAAAATAGTGAATGACGATCATAGCCTGGGCATCAGTGAGATCAACTGCTAAGGTAAGGAACTTCGGCTTTGAGTGAAGTCTAAAATGTTCGGAGGGCACGTAAAGCCTTCGGTCCCCCTGTGTCAATGATTGCCATGAATATAATAAAAAGAACAGGGTCACAGGCACATCGAAGGTCAGCCTAGTAACTCACCTCAGATGTGAAAGCCAATTATGCTCAGACACTAATTGAAGAGGTCAGTGCAAAAAGTGGTCCACTTTTAGTTCTTTTGAGTTAAGCATTGTAGTCTATCTAAATTTGTTCATATCATTCACTGATGAAGTCTATTTAGCTAAAAAAATAGGCCACTTATCTTGATTTCAGTGCAAGAAGTTCCTAAGTTCAAAATCAGGGCTAATACTCCTGTAGAAAACCTGGGAAAGTTAGGGAATCCAGAAATGACAAATTTATTCATAAAAAATCAGGGAAATTAAAATATGAGCCAGGGAATATTCTATAATTTTTTTATTTTATTGGTTTACTAGGTTTTGCAATTTAGAATGTTTTGAAAAGTCAGGGAAAATTTTCAATTTTAATCAGGAAAATCCGGGAAAATTCGGGGAATTTTTGTAGAAAATGCAGTGGTAATTCTGAAAAAGTGTCGAAGTTCATAGACTTAACTCCATTTTGACTTTTAAATACCACTTTTAAAGAAAATGAAAGATTTTGCATATTTTCTATTTTTCTGAAAAATAAGTACTATTCCTTTAATTTTTCTAGCTTATTTGGACAACTTACTGTAACCAATAGATTTGTTAAAATAATTCTAGTAAGTAAATGTTTATAAATAAAACTGTTTTTCGTTGTTTCAATAAATTTTATTTTATTATTTAACAAATTCAGGGCAAACAGTGGCTAAATCCAAACTAAATCTTTTTTTTCAAAATTGAAGCATAATTTATGAGTGGAAACTAATGGCTTCTTATTCAATTGAAATATAACCGCCCAATATAAAAAGAAGTTTTTCTATCATATACATACATACATACGTACAAGATGTGGGAACTGATAGAATTATTCAACAGACAATAACTCGAAAAGATGAAAATGTGACTTAACCACTTCCCTCCAATTATAATCAATTACTAAAATCAGGGTTGCCAACTTTTCCAGCCGCCATAACCGGACAATAAATTTAATCTGGTCATACTTGGTCAAAATCGAAAAAAAAACACTTTCAGTATCAATGAAAGAGTTTTATTAAGAAAAATACAGATGTATCAGCTCAGGTTGGTAAAAACAAAATATAAGAGTAAAGTTATTTCTAAGAACAGATGCAGGAAAATTATTTTTTCTTAAAATTGTACTTGCTCTGGTTTTTAACATTTTTGACAAGTAATTTTCCTGCATCTGTTCTTAGAAATTCTTCAAACTCTGAACAAGTCATTTGATAGTTGAACATCACCATCAATTCCGCCTTCACCATTTCGACTTTCAGACGATTTCTTTCGTCCTGCCAAATATTTTTCATGACGCTAAAAATGCGTTCTACATACGCATTTGAAGGTGGAACCGCAAATATAGTCTGTACTATTCTTAGAAGATTTGGGGCTTTAGTTTTTTTGAAAAATTCAACCCACAGTAAATCAGCTCTCATTGGATTTGTTTCCTGACTCCGTTGGTCCGTGCTATTACTAGTACTTGTACTTGGTCCAGGTTCTACAGTTTTTTGGTTGTTTTTTAGCTCATGAACTACTGCATTCAGCAAACAAATTTCTGAGAATAGTTGGTCGCCATCAAATTTGACACATAGCTTCTCCGCAACCGTGACTATGTCCGCGAATTCCAGCTCTTCATTCAAATTGAATGGAGTACACAGTTTATAAAAAGAAGTTTCGCTGAAATCAAACCACTTCGTCAAATATTGTAATACTCGATCATACACATTCTGCGCTTCATCTATAAACTTTATGCGATCTCCGGGCGAAAGTTTCGATATCGATTGCTGTATCTTGAATCCGTAGAATTGTTTTTCTTTTCTGGCGGCGATTTCATTTCGTAATTTTTCGAAGATCGTATACACTTCTGTTATTTGGACATAGTTACTTTGTATAATATTTATATACTTGGTTATGAGTCCCATTATTTTGTGGACAAAATATAAGTATTGTAGTGCCTGGTGCACTTGAGTAGTCCACGAGACACACACAATAGCTTTCGGTCACCTACCTTAAGTCGACTCTACTTCTCAGGGTAAATACGTCGGGATCTGACTCTAACAACGACACTTTAGTATACGAGCTTAGGAATTAACGAATTCTCGATGCCAACAAAGACAAAACACGATTGGATTCAGTTAACAAGTTTTTTAATAATCTAACAAACTTTAACATTCAATCAACGCAACTCAAAACAATCTTTATAATACTACAATTCTACGCACTGAAATAATTGATCTAAGCTAACCTGCTATTTCGCACCGTGCGCACAATCTTGGTTCTTCGCTCTTGTCTTCTTTCAATCTCTATTCTTCTCCCAATCTGGACTCCACAATCCACACTCGTTCGACTATTCTCGTTCCACTCTCTTCCAATAATTTCTTTCACTAGACCTGATATATTTTATCAGGGTCTCACGTACGTTACCAGTACCGTAGGGATTTTCGATCAACAATATTCTTTGTTGCCGAACACGCCCGACTTCCACTATTTCAGGGAAGTTAAATCGCCTTGGAATATTATTCTCCCAATGTAGCACCACTTTATAACTCGCCAATATAATTCTATTTCAATTATATTTAAATTGAAAAGCAATTATTCAAACGACTGCTTCTTGCACTAACTTTGATGCGACTATTCCGTTCAGGAATCACGATGCTACTACTTTATTTATCATTCGTAACTTTCGTTACCATTTCCGTTTTGTTTTCAAACCGAAGCTTCTTATAATTTCCGGTTTGTTTACATATGTCCGCCGGTTATCTGCACCTTTGATTTTGCATGTTGTACATAACGTTTACATAAAATGTACAACACGAACAAACTTAAAATTACTTAACGACAAAAAAAACAAACACATGTCAACAATGTGTTTGAACTCACCGTTTCCAATCGTTGTTCGCTCCTTGTTGGTTGCAACATATCCTCAACGTGGATAGAGCGTATCACAACAGTATATTTCAGGGAGCGACAGATCGTTAGAAAGCTGGTGAAGATTTTCTTCCACCGCCGATTCTTGAGAAAGGAACTTCCAGATCAGAGGATTGACTTCGTCTTTTCCTTGCTCTAAGAAGTATGTTTTTACCGCCGGCCAGTCTAACAAAAGTCTATCTATAGCGGGGAATAGAGTGCAGAATCTTGTCGGAACATGACGGAGTAGATTTTTGTATTCCACATCTAAAAACTCGAATATTTGCTTGAAGTGCGCCAACTTCTTCGCACTTGATGAAAACTCATTAAACACTTTTATGACGAATGATTCAACGTCATAAGACAGCATCCTTAGCGCAAACTTAGCGGTGTTATGCAAAATATGCATCTGACAATGTCCAGCCACAAGCTCTGGTAGATTCAACGTATTCTTTAGGTTGACAAATACAGATTTGTTTTTTCCATAGTTTACAGAACAATTATCAGCTCCATACGAAACTAAATTACTCGGGTCAAGGTCAACTTTCTTGATGCACTTTATCATATTTTCGGCTATGGCAGCGGAAGTCTCATCTGAATCTTCGTAGAAATCGATGATAGAAGATGTCGTACCTGTGTCAGCATTGAAGAACCGAATTACAACAGGATATAACTTGCAGTTGCCCTTGTTTGAAGCGTCGCAAGCTATCGAATACGGCGCTTGGTCTACATCTTTTAGAACCAACGATAGTGCGTGAGGTGCGAGTACATTTTCAACGATCGCTTCGGCCTTTGTACGACCGCATTGAATTTTTGGAGCTATTTTAGAGTCTGGAAATACACGTGGTAAAAGCTTATTTCCACAATCTTGCGATAAATAGCTGTGATGATGCTTTACACCGTGATAGGTTAACATCAGCTCAGCATGCGCGACTCTTTCTTCTTCTGCAGTACCAATCTTAATGAAGAATTTACTTAGAAGCGACGACTGACTGGCTGATTGGCACTTTCGAACATGTCCCGTAGTCTGCTGATGGTGTTTAACAGCTTTCACGCCATCGTGTTTAATAGTAAAAGTGGTTCTGCACATTTTACAAAAAGCCGTTGTATCGTCTTCTTTGCTAAGCCACTGAGAAAAACTTTCGCCGGTTAACCATTCGTCATGAAAACAACAATATCGTTTTTTAACTTTTGGAGGAGTTGCACTCATTTTGGCAGTCAATATAATCACACACGCGCAAGGAGTTAGTATCTATTACGTATTCACACAATACTTCTTGTTCGATTTTGCATTGTTTAATTATTTATATCATCCCATTTCTTGTATATTTTATTTGCATTTAAATTATGTGTGCGATATGCTTTAGTTAATTTATGTATGCGCAGTGCTTTACGCAACTCCCTCTTTTCGTCGCTTTCATTTAGCGCAATTTAGCGGCAGTATGCTTCCGAATGTCAAACTGCACATACGTTTTGCATTGCATCACTCAAGTTCAATTAATGCTAATAAATCAAATATTTATTACATTACATCAACCAACAACAAGTGCTTTATTTTTCACTGCTAAAGAAAATAGTTCTACGTTCAAGGGGGTCTGTCTGACGACTCTTCCCCATACAGAGGAAGCTACTCTTGCCTCCTCTACACTTCTAAATTAATAACTTCGAAGCAACACTTCAAATCACAACAAGATGAAACAAAAGCGAGCGTTACACTTGACTGAACGAAACGAACTGACTGATGCCGCCCCAGTACGCCCCCGCCCCGCTCCCGCACTTCATTCACCCATTCGCCGCGCCACCCGCGGGCACCTCGCGCCATCTCGCGGTCTGCGTGCTACCTACACTAACTAGGTACCTTACCTACGCCGCCGCAGCGAATTAGCAAACGTCGCGTTCACAAATTTATCTGACCGGACAAATTGCATCCGGTCGGAACTTAGCGACCTGACCCCAACAATTCCTTCTAAAACCCAACAGTCCGGTCGAAAACCGGACGGTTGGGAACCCTGACTAAAATACAGGTCATAGACCTACATTAAGAAGAATTAAAATAATTTTTTGGGTACTGTGCAATAAGTGTGACCACTCGAAACAAATTTTCTTCAGCTACACACTAAAGAACACAGTTAATATAGCAAATTGTAGAAATATGAACCGAGAATTTATTATCAAAATTTTGAAATAATCGATTTTGAACTTAGCAAATTTACATGTAAAATTTAACGAGATTCCGTGCGTCGCTCATTCTGTTGACGGTGCGTGCAGAAAGAACTAGTCTTCAACTTAGCCCAAGCTTCCACCTCCACCGGTGGAGATACTTTCGTCTTTCCGAAAGACAAAAACACCCTCAAACGGGCCCGCTCCAACTTAAGTAGCGACAGCCAAACCTCTGAACTCGCTACCAAGAACAGGTTCGCCTGTTTGGACGTAGAGGAACCCCCGACCAACACCCAAACCGAGCGCGACGATGACGGTATGGAAGTCACCGACTCCCAACCCGACACCCAGGGTGCTTCACACCCAGACCGCACCACATACTCCTCCTCCAGCCGAATCCCTCCAATTGTCCTCCGTACAAAGGACAACTGGCCGGCCATCAATAAAATGATTCGTGACCGAAAAATTGCCACCACTAAAATCCGCACGCTCGTGGACGGCATCTCAATTCAGCCGGCCACCGAGACAGATTACCGGGCCCTCAGCCGCTTACTTGAGGAAAAATCCCTCCCCTCACACTCTTTCTCTCTCCCTCAGGACAAACCACTAAAAGTGGTCATTCGAGGGCTCCCAATCACTATCACTGCTGCAGAAGTTAAAGAAGACCTTGTAGAACAGGGCTTTGAAATTCAGTCAGTTTTTCAGATGCGCCAAGGTCGCGACAAAAAACCTATGCCATTATACCTTGTCCATCTAACCCACAACTCAGATGGCAAGAGAATTTTTGACATGACATCGGTCCTGTCCATAAATACCCGCACCGAAACCCCCCACAAACGTACAGAGGTCGGTCAATGCCACCGTTGCCAACGGTTCGGGCACGCCCAAACCCTCTGCCGCGCCCCACCCAAATGCGTTAAATGCGCAGGGGATCACCTCACTCCGGCTTGTCAAAAAATCCGTGAAGACCCAGCCACCTGCGCTAACTGCACAGGAAACCACCCCGCAAACTACAAAGGTTGCGTTTCGTTCCCTAAGCCCAAGAGGCGAGAACTTTCAGCCCGCGAAGCAGCTTCCCGCTTCGCTGACCGCCCCACTTACAATTACCCCTCCTCATCTGGGAGTCGCTAGTCGGCATGCCCCTCACAGGGAATCAACTCACGCCACCCCCACGCCCACCACCTCCTACGATGAGACTCCCTCCCGACAAACAAAAGCAATTTTTGAACAACTCCGTAATTTCAATGCCAATGCCGAACTCGTCCGCAATATTGAAATAATCATGAACGCCAAAGCCACTAATATCACACCCGTTAATGTCTAAACCCAGATTCCAACCCACCACTTTGCAGATGGCTTTTTGGAACGCCAACGGCCTTTCAGCCAAACGAAATGAACTTCTCGCGTTCGCGCACGATCACGACCTTGACGTAATCTTGGTCAACGAAACCCACTTCAGAGCTGGCCAACTGGCAAAACTCCCTTGCTATTCACTTTATAGGAATGACCGTGACGGACGCGGCGGCGGAACCGCAATTTACGTAAAATCATCCATCGAACACGTTGCAATACCGACCCCCGACCTAGAGTACCTTGAAGTCACCACGGTGAGCATCCATACCGCACATCACGGTTGGTTGCAAATCTCCTCCGTCTATAATCGCCCTCAGCAACGCATCCTCAAAGAGGACCTAGAAACCCTCCTCGAAGGCCCCGACGCGAAGATCATCGCCGGCGATTTCAATGCTAAACACTCCAACTGGTTGTGTAAACACACAAACCATGTAGGACGTGACCTTCTTTCACTAGCAAACGAGCTGGACTTCGCGATCATCGCTCCCACCTCCCCCACCCACTTTTCTAACGCAGGTACGCCGTCCATTCTGGACATAGCCATTTTCAAAGACGTACAACTCCAATACGACATCTCCACCTGCGAAGAACTAAACTCAGATCACTACCCGGTCCTCCTGACACTTGGACCGCTG
Source organism: Podabrus alpinus (assembly GCA_932274525.1). Classification (NCBI taxonomy): domain Eukaryota; kingdom Metazoa; phylum Arthropoda; class Insecta; order Coleoptera; family Cantharidae; genus Podabrus; species Podabrus alpinus. The sequence continues at coordinate 8,511,108 of OW026451.1, forward strand.
TTACCCCCAAAAGGCCCTCCCACGAGAACGACAACAGACTGGACCTCTTTCAAAGACACTCTGTCAAAAAACCTTGGACCAATCCCATTCTTTGAGTCCCCCACTGACCTAGACCAATTCATTGCCAATTTCCAAGACAACATCAAAAAATCCGTTGACGAAACTTCATTTGAAGTCAACACCACGGACGTCAGAGACAAACTCACTCCCTCCCTCAAAGATCTTATCAGAGCCAAAAACCGAGCGAGGAAACTCGCCCGGCGAACTCGCAACCCTGATGACCAAAGGTCATACAACCGGCTCAAAGAGCAAGTAGACGTTAAAGTCAAAGAATTTCATGACAATGAATGGTTAGACACCATTAACTCCCTATCATTTAAAGACATGTCCGCATGGCGCATGGCCGCCGCCCTCCAGGGGAAAAAGAAAGTCACCATCCCAATTCTCTCCCGCCCTGACGGCACTATTGCCCGGAGCGATCTTGAAAAGGCTGAAATCTTCGCCGACAGCCTCCAAGCTCAATGCTCCCCCAACACCACAAGATTAGACCAAGACCACATTAATTCGGTCGAAAATTATGTCACCACCACCCTAAACATCTCCGATGACACACATATCACCCCCGCCTCCCTTCTGGAGGTTACCATTGCCATTAAACGCCTCAAAAAGAGGAAAGCCCCAGGTCCCGATGACATCACCAATACCGCCCTCAAAGAACTCCCCCAAAAAGCCAAAGTTGCCATCACCGGCATAATTAACGCATGTTTTCGACTCAACTACTACCCACAAATATGGAAAACCGCTGACGTAGTGGTAATCCCCAAACCCGGTCAAAATCTCAAACTTCCGAAAAGCTATAGACCAATCAGCCTGCTCCCCTCCATCGGAAAAGTAGTTGAAAAAGTCATTCTCACCCGTCTCCAAGAAGCCATGTTCGATAACAGTATTATTCAAAACGAACAATTCGGCTTCCGTGCTGGACACAGCACGACCCACCAAGCCCTCCGATTAGTTGAGCACGTCACGCAGGCACTCAACAAAAAAGAATTCACCGGCCTAGTGCTACTCGACGTATCGAAAGCTTTCGATAAGGTCTGGCACGAAGGCCTCCTGTTCAAAATGCTTCAATCCAAAATTCAAATTCCACTAGTCCGACTTATTGCCTCCTACCTTCACGACAGAAATCTCCAAGTCAAACTCATGAACACCAGATCCACAAAGCGCCCCATCACCTCCGGGGTCCCCCAGGGATCGATCCTTGCAGCTTCACTGTTTAACATCTTCATGAGCGACATTCCAACCCCCTTAGATCCCGCAACAAAAATTTCACTATATGCAGATGACACTGCAATATACACATCCTCAATCCACCCGGACATAGCCACAACCCGCCTCCAGGAGGCGATCACCGATCTCGGAAGGTGGTACGAAACTTGGCGCATCGAGGTTAACTCGAGCAAAAGTTCCGCGATCATGTTTCGAAATCGTTGCAAGCCTCACAACTCCAGTGTCTGGATGTTTGAGGAGCAAATCCCCTGGAAAACCAAGGTCAAGTACCTTGGCATTACCATGGACCGGCGCCTCAAATGGGACGCTCACATTTCCTCCGCAACCGGTAAAGCCAAATGCCTCTTCAATAGATTGTTCGTCCTCATGAACGCAAAAAGTACCATGTCCCCCGCTAACAAACTAAGATTATACAAAGCCATAATCCGCCCGACAATGATTTATGCCTCCCCTGTCTGGTGATATGCACGCCCCAGGGCCATAAATAAACTTCAAGTCATCCAAAACAAAAATCTCCGAGCTATTTTCAGCGCCCCCTATTACGTCACTAACAGGCGACTACATGCAGACGCCAAACTAGACCTCATTAACACTCTTAATCGTAAACATGCCACCAATCTCTACAACAAATCCAAATTCTCAGAAAACCCACTAGTAAATCAACTAGGTCAATACAACCCAGCCGACTTTTTCATTCCCCGTCCCAAATCACTCCTGACCACGGACAACTCCTGACCATAACTCACCCCCACACAGACTAATGTATGTTCATAGGTTTAACTTACACAAATTCTCTTCTAAAGTGAATTTATTCACTAGATTTGTGTAATTTTTCGATCAATTTTCACAAGATTCGATAAATCACCCCCCATAGTATCACTATAATCCCACTAGTCGCCAATTCTGACTAGTTCCAAGTAGAAGCCAATCACTTCGAGGTCATCAATAGAAATTAATTCATAATTTCTTTCTTCGAATTAGGGACTCTACTATATCGGCAAACGTAAAAATTTTCTTTTTCTTCTCATATTACATTTTCACAGTCACAGCTCAGGTTTTTACCAGTCAGTCCGCCAAGCGCCAATTCCCAGAGACACACCGGTCTCTATAAATTCCAATGTCATTAATGTATTCTTTCAGATGAAGGAGAAGGCCGGCTGCGCCGGGATGCTCCATCAAATACATATCAGGTAAAGGTAAAGGTTACGGACCGGCAGATGCAGCTCGTCTCTCCTACATGTAACATCGATTATTTTTTGTTTTTACGCGATTTTTTGGGAGTGAAACGTAATAGTTTACTGCCCCATACCGCAACTATACTTTTTAATGCTATTTCAAGGGTCTCTAAGCTCCCAGTTTTTTAGATCCCGGTTTTCTTGATCGAAGGCGCTTCTCGTATGTTTAGCCTAGTAACCAGAGTCAAAACCGCCCTGGAGGGGTGCAGAGCGTAGCGGAGCGAAGCGACACCCCGGAAGGGTAGGTTTTGACGATGGATAACCCTCCTTATCGAATGCACACCCCAAAAATCGAAGAAAAAAAATGTAATTTTTTCACTTTTTCGGCAATACACGGGTTATTTTCCATTTTTTTGATAATATTTATTACTAATATCTATTAATCACACCCCCACCTATCCGAATTTCAAAGAAAAATTCAAATCGGAGCGAAAAAATTTTACGCGATTTCAAGGGACCGTCTTTGAATTGTATCGCGTCTGCCTGGGGTGTGCGGCATATTCGATGCTAATATCCCGTACTTTTCAAAAGTCGATTTTGGGGTTGTTTTTATAGATTTCTCGCAAAATATTTTTTCTATAGACTAAAATAAGCCTGTTCTTTAGTGTGTAGCTGAAGAAAATTTTTTTCGGCCTGCCATACTTATTGCACAGTTCCCAATTTTTTAACATAAAACAAGAAAAAGATCAATAATTTGCTAGTTCACAAAAAAAAGCTTGCTGTAACTCCCAGAGTTTTAAGACCATCTAAAAGACACTTGTTAAGAGCTAACAAAAAGGGGAATTTTACGAATGTCACTGTTAGTCGATGTTGCTTATAATTTGGTGTTTTACATCAAAACCTCGTTTGCATGATTACCTGTACCACCTGATAAGAAGTGAATTATCTTAATTTAGTTTATGCAATGTTGACATTAAGTTTAGTCAACTTCGTCAAAAGAGTCCTCACCTTTCAAGAGCTCCAAGACAACCACTTAACCTCTATAGCGTCCAATGTTAGTATATTCTCAGTCAGTAAAAGTTAGAATTATGCAAAAAGATCTTGACTTCAAAATTTATTTTTCGTGTTAGATAATTTGGTTTCCACTGTGAAGTCTTGCAGTTGAACTACCCATGTACATAAATATGTAGGTATATTATGTACTACACAAAACTACTGCAATAACTGTAAGAAATTCGAGATAGAAATAAAATGGAAATGTAATTTTAACATTTTCGTTAAATTATATTTGTAAATGTGTTTTATTAAGTTTTTATTTTCTAATAACATGACTGTGAAAATTTCCTTTATGTTACATAGGGGTGAGAGAATTGAACTAGGGATCTAATGTCGTTAGTTCGATTCTCGGTTGCTCACGAATTAATCTGCCGTCGTTCAGATTACACGTGTTAAGCTGTAAGTTTTCTTTTTTTTTATTACGTTGTGGTTATTTCTATACTAAATTAATATTTCTAGAACCGTTTCTTAAGATAAATACCGCTTAAAAGCGCAACTGTTCGATTTTGAATTAAAATGTTCTTTTTTGAAAAAGCGATTAGATTGCATCGTTTGTGATGAAGAGGTGGAAGGCAAGAAGACGACTATCTCATTATTTATCTCCCTAATACAATAACTGTAGCTATTAGTGGATGATTTTCCACTTTCAGTGAAATAACACATATTAAAAAGATTAAATAAGGGGGCGCTTGGTAATTTCACGGTGAACTGAAACAAATTGGTGAAAGAATTAGGTATTAAGATATGAATGAATTTTAAAGGGACACCGGTGGCTGAGCCAAAAGAAATAAGTTTTTTCGTTAATTAAAATTTGGTCGAATTACGGCAATGCAAGGTAATTGTAACAAATGTAGGAGCAATCTTACTTCCTTGTTTATAAACTTTAGATTAAACAGCATATATTAGATTTGAACTAAGTAATAACATTTAACATATCGAAAACTAGCTGGAACAAACTGATAATATTGAAATTAAGGTTTCACGCGGTAGTAGTATAGGAAGGATGTAAGGATAAGGATTGAAGCCTAACATCTCGGTCATTAATACAGATCCTTACTCATAGTCCTGTCAGGAAAATTTCAGATCATTCATCAAACTTGTAATAAAGTGGAGCATAAAAACGGTAAAAGTTATCAGATTTTTCCATTAAATTATTCTCGATAACGGACAGTTGGCTATTCGATTTAATGCCTCAAAAAGTAAACAAATTTAAATCGACCACGCAGGCATTGCGTAGTACCACGCCAACTGTCTGCATAACTTCTCAACCTAAAATTAAATTAAAGAAAAGAAAACAGGGCGAAAGTTCAAAATTGAAAAGTTAGGTGATGAACAGTCGAATCAATAATTTCGGGTGTGAAAATGAAAACTAAGAAATCGACACAGGAATTGTTACAAAGACCAAAAAGAAATTGAATTTTACATCTAAGCGTAGTACAACTTACATAATATATGGCACTAAAAATGACGACAAAAGAAAAGAACTAACAATCAACAAACCTATAAAGCCAGTTGATTTCGGTTTCCCTATTTGTAAAAAGAAGAAAATCGATGTAGACTTTATACCTTTCACGACCTGCTGGTTATTAGACCTTCAATCACAAATTGATTGCTATTCTGTTTACAAATTCTGTTTTAAATTACAAAATCGTTTTAATTTAAGATAAGAAAATTTAATATTTTTTAAAAACTTGGACCGCGTAATAACTAAAATTTTATATTCAAAAGCAATTTTTGCATCATTTAAACTTTTCGGGGAGTTTTGAACAAGAAATTTATCAGTATTTTAATGTAAAAGATGCATATCTGTGAAGTTCAAAAAGTTGTAACTTAATTTAAGCGCATTTGCGGGTGGATCATTTAATCTGTCCTCTTTAACAGTAAAATAAAATTTAATCTCGAGGGTGTTAACAAAGGTGGTGTTTATAAGTGTTGAATTTTAAGTTTAATTTATGGCCTAACAAAAAGTTTTAAAATACTTTTCCATCCGATTTTTGCTTGCCTTCGCTATTACAAGAATACCCTCGAAATGTACATCTCCTTTTACGTTTTGTTTAAATAAGTAAACTTTTATTAATTCTATTTAGGGTGGTACGGCTTCAAAATATATTAAACATTTTAGTATGTAAAGTATGTAAAATTTTTATGGTTTGTTATAAACGAAGATAAAATTTTACAGGTCTTTTGAATTTATAGGGTATAATAATGCTTAACCCTTTAAGTCAAAATTTAAATTTTTTTTCCATCAAAATATTTTAAAATACAAAAACCGCGATACTATTATGAAAGTGTCGTTTTTAAATTATGCCTTAATTTTCAGAACAATACAAAACTAAAGTGAAGCTAATGCGATTTCAAATCCTAATATAGCGGAGCTTGGCAGGCAAGTTAAATAACTCCAATCTGGCATTTAATTCCACCAGAATCATTCTGAAGTACACAAAATAAATTTGTCTTCATCCTACAAAATATACGAGCAAATCAGCCTGCAAATTATTTTAATAAAAAAGAACCTGTGTAATTCCCCTAGCAGAGATATTCATTTTGTATTGTCATTATACAAGTACGTTATTGCTTTTCAAATCCAATTTACAAGTAAACAGTAATAACTTTTTTTTTACAATAAAAGTACAACTGAATAATTGTATTTACAAGTTAATTACATTTATCGATTTCTATAATATAGGTAGTTTCATCAGTAGTCGCTCAAAATAAAAGCATAAAAAACTGATGTGACCATCACATAAGTTTCTCCATTATGTCTCAACAAGACCTTTTCGAGAAAAATGATTCCTGCCAAATCAATACCTTTACATTTTTTTTTCTATAAATAAACTTTGTAGCCTCAAACTTTTGACTTTTAGAGTTCTTACCGACTATTTAAAAAAATATTTCTCTCTAATTTGCTTTTCATATTCACAATAAACGATATATTACTGTTAGATTTGCAACAGCTTTAATATTAATCTCGAATTCGAATTGTCCATAATTTTTTTTAATTAAAAAAAATTGGGAACCCATACAAAGCAAATTACAAACTTTTTACAATCATTACTGTCGTATATATACGATCCTGGTTTTCCTTAAATGAATTAAACCCATTAGATTTTCTTATTTTCTCGTATCAAGTTTCTATAGTTATTAAAGTGCTTCACATTTGCGGTTTTACCGTAATTGTGTTCCTACATAACCTACCACTTCTTGCAAGTTTGAAATTGCTGTGATAGAACAATTATTATAAACATAACCAAATATTACAAAGTTTCTTATTCTGTCCAGTTTATGATGTAAATTACAATTTCTGTATTTATGTTGAAGTAGGCAAATTTTGTAGTAAAATGTATTATATTATGTAGTATCAGATACGCAAACCTTATGGGAGTTTTATAGTAACACCCGGTGTAGTTCTAATGATTACATGACTACAAAAGCGTTACTTTGTCCTGTAATCATGTTTTTCCTGTATCTGTGTGAGCATGCGAAGAGAAAAGTTTGTCCGATTTTGGCAACATCAAGATTAAAAATTTGGTAGTCTTTTACAGTTGAAATTTAGAAGGTAATTGTATTTTTGGGACTGACTTCCTTATTGATGAGCCCATCCTGAATGAAATTACATGTTTGAGTCCATAAAATGAGAGGATATGCTGGATACGAGTGAAAGGAGAATAGCACAAATATTTCTTCTTGTCGGCACATGTTCCCACAGAAGAAAAGATGACGACGGAAAAGGAGCTTTTCTATGATATAATTAACAGAATCATAGAAGAGATGCCTAAACAAGACGTGCGAATTGTTGAGGTGATTTTAACGCAAAGTTTGGAAAAGAGCAGAATTTTAGACCGACTGTTGTTAAACGACAACGGGCAAAGATTAATCGAGCTAGCAGCTGCCAATAATTTTACAATAAAGTCTACTATGTGTGATTAAAAAGATATCCATAAGTTAACATGGATGTCAAATGATGGCAGAACAAGAAACGAAATTAATCGCATTGAAACAACGTGGTAGATATAAGGAGCTCCAGAGGCGCAGATGGTGACCAGGATCACTTCCTAGTAAGGGCCAAAATTAAGATACAGCAGTCGAAAGAGTACTTGGTAGGAAGTGTAGAAGGAAGTCAAGGGCGTGTTTTGACGAGGAATGTCATGATACATTAAAAGATAAGAAGGCTCTTAGGAAGGTATAGCGATACGAAATGGAAATAATGAAAACTTGCAAGGCAAACTATTAGATATTGCCATGTATTGCTACTGTAAAAGCTCAAAATTTATTTTATATAGCGGGAGAAATTATATGGCACTTAATTAATAATGCTCCGACTAGCCTGCATGAAAACTTTTTTATTTTTGGGTCGAAAATTGGGTTCATTAATCTGTCGAATGCTCATGTAAGTTATCTTAATGTAATAACCTCGAAGAAATATACCGGACAACAAACTTATTGTACCTTACACCTATTTATTCTTTTCCTCACTGCTGTAAATTTAAGTGAAATCAAACGTAGTTATTTGTAAACCAAGTAATGTAATTTATTGACAAATATAATTATTTAAAAAAAACAAAAGATGGATTTTTAATAATTAGGAGTAAATCAAATTTACAAAAACAATTTATTAATAATAAAATAATTTTATAAATACCCCAAAGTTTAAAATCACGCGCGAACTGGTTATTATAAATGTTACTAAAGAGTGTCGACACAATTTGCTTACCGAAGTTATCGTCGTGTACGATCGATGCGGAGAACACGCAGCGAAGAATGAAGTGAAGATGCCTTGTAGTTTTGGTCCAATTCCCATACCATGAAATTTCCAAGGTGAATTAATGGTCAATTCAATTTCTTCTTTATCAGGATAAACGCTCAGGTAAGTCCAAATTTTAATAATCTTCTATAACTTCCAATAATTCATGACATAACCATAAAATTATTAACCATATGAAATTTACAGTGGTCACCAAAATTTTCCAAATATTATTCGAAACTTGTGTTAATCTTCTTATCCATTCACAATGTATAATTCATCAAATAATAATTAATTAATCTCAACTTTATTATCGAATAATTCCATGACAATTTTGAAACTCGACTTCTTAATTATCGTCTATTCTCTACACGGATGCACAAAAAGTTCTCAATTTCCAAAATTCATCCAAAATTACGTCTTGACGTCTTCACTGACGATACGAGACTCCAAGTTTTCGTCTTCACGTCTCCATGGACGGAACGAGACTCCTTCATTCTCCTTGTTCATCCCACCAAAAAATTGTTTATCTGTCCGCGCACTTATTGTTGTTAAATTTTGAATCCTACACTTTTACAAATAAAAATTTATTTTAATTTATTCCCAAAATTATGAAACAAAACAACTAAATCCTCTTTTGCCTTTCACACACTTTTGAAATACTTGTGTTTACAAAATAATTACGCTTGTTATTCTTCAGGTTAGGTGAAGCAAGCAGTTCCTTCCGAAGTGCTAAGAAGGCGCAGGTGCAAATTTCTAACTTTCATAATGATCTCTAATTTGAATATTTTGTCATGAGCATTCCACAAGAAAGTAACCCAATTACGATAGACCACCCCCTATGGTAAACAGGACACGACAATATATAATAAGAGAGAGCACGAACACCTAATATGAGAAATATGAGAGAAAATAGTATCAAAAACCCACACAAAGAGCTTTTCAAGGAGGTACCTTTGACAAAAAATGGTTTTAAACCGAGATCTAGCACATTTATGAGGAGGAATAACGGAGGCTTGATCACTGATAAGGAAGAAATTATTCAACCTTGATAACAATATTTTAGCGATTTGCTTAATGATTTGCCAAAAGTATATCAGACAGTCAATTTACCAGCTGACGAACCAACTCTTAAAGAGGTAGTTAAAGCATTGATAAAAATTCAAAATCCTTTGGAATTTATGATATAAATAACTGCTTTATATTTGCTTTAACATAAAAAATTAAAATATACTAAATCGTGATTAGACCTGCAAAATATGGACAATTACCAAGGCGAATGAACAGATACTCAGTAAAAGTATTGAGAAGGTAATTGCATTCAGGGTCAAATTTTGGCGTTTCGACCAATCAGCGTGCGTTACTTTACATTGTACTTATACGGATACAATTCGTGCACCGTCGAATAATACCGGCAAATACTGTGAGCCCTAGGTGAAATATCCAGTTATTTTGAAATCCTACGAAAATATTCAAATAACCCTAGGTCAATTTGAATATTTTGAATATTTTAAATTGTTTTGAAAATAAAGAGTATTTTTTTCATATTTGTAATTGAAACGCACTCGTAAAGCACTAAAAAATATTCGCTGTAAACTGCCCTTGAATTAATAATATGATTCTCTGTGATTTAAATTTGGGCTTTTGTATTTTAGTTTGAATTAAACGTCTATTAAATTATTTTCCTGGTTCAATTTTTGTGTGCAGTGTGTATTGTACGAAAGTGAGTTTCTTTGTACTCGCTGGCGTTGTTTTGACGTGAATACGTCTATAAAATCGGTAACGTGTTTAAAAATTTAAAAAAAATGTGTAACGAAAATTATGTGTGTGTACGAAAAGTGTAGAAATGATAAATTTCGAATTGTCATTATTCAGCAAAAGCTTGGAACGAAAATGGGTATCCTGCGACGACGTATTTTTGTTCTGGTAAGTGAAGTGGTTCTTTTTATGTTTTTTCTAACTTGCCATTTTTTTAGTATCCATTTGCGTAATTTGAAACGCTGCCCTAGCACAAATTTTACTTTTTTTAAAAACGGCTTAATTTTACTTTTGCTTGTTGAAGAGGACCTGTTTTATTTGTATACCTCGCTATTTTTTGTTTGATTTGTCACTGTTACCTGTTCGCACTTATTTTTGTTTGTAGGCTTATTGATTTTGATGTTCTTATTGCTATTTAAATATTTTGGTGTAATTTCTGTGGGATTGTTTGCTCCACATGTTCAATTTTTTTGTAATTAATCCTCAGTAAATGTTGCGTAAAATCGCCGTCATTAAAATCGACATTAAAAATGGCGTTTTAAATGTCGATTTTCGTATGTGATGTTGTGCTTTTAAGGTGTGGCGTTTCTTCACGGAATTATCATCGCAACAGCAACGCGGGTTCGGAAAATACTCAAAGATTCAGCGAGTACAGGTTTTAGCAAGGAGATTGCACGAGCGTAGCGCAGCGGACTTGTGCTGTATCATACGAATATTGTCACATTAATAAAAATAATTAGTACGGGAGTCGCCTTTAGCAACTATGCTAAATTGACATTATTGATATAAGGCGATTGCCCCGGATATGATTAGCTAGCTGAGAAAATAGATTGATTGCAAATTGTTTAGAAATAAGTGGAGGGCTAGTGAAGTCTTCTTGGGAAGTAAATGAACGAATAATAATCAGTTACATACGTGATTTTAAAAAGTGAAAATCGAGTGCAAGAGAGCGATACTGCCATGGTGCTATAAGAAGGCTTCATCCCTTATCAATAATGTAAGACTTAGTTTTAAGTATTAGTTTTAAGAATATGTACATATGCGTTTGGAAGGATAAATAAATGTGTTAATGGTTGAGTCAGTTTAATTCAAATAAATAAAGATCCCACACGATACGGTCGTGACAATATTCGGCTGACAATATGACCCCGTAGAAGAACCATATCGTATCTATCGGTAACTATAGGAACTATATAAAGATCCAGATATGGTTCAAGACAACCAGATAGTCGTTCGATCAAATTGGCATGGAAAGGGTTACCGATGGGAAAGAGACTCGGACGACCAAGAACCAGATGGAGAGACAATATAATATCCGATCTAAAAGTATTTGCTATTGAATACTATGCTTAGTCCTGATGAACAACAGAGAGAGATGGAAGAAAATTGTGAAGTCAAACAAGACCCACCCGGGGTTGAAGCGCTACCAAAGAAGAAGTATAAGGGAACCTACAGTTTCATGTGGGCTTCAATTTCTAGGAAGTTCAATATCAATGCATTCATTTTACACATTAAATTTTGATAGTCTGCCATAGGAAGAAAATTAAACAGCTTAATTGGTTCAATAAGTAACTACTAGGGCCTATGAGATTTGGAAACTTTTGGTCAATTAGAAGTTCTGGCAAAACACTTGTAATGCAATAAAGGCCACCCAGATTATTAGCAATTTTTCAGAAAAATAATTTGGTTGAAAGGCTTCACAAACTTTATTTACTGAAGACGATAATTGAAAATACCATACCATATTCGTACTATCTCTCCAGTATGAAGAGCTAATAATTGATAATCTAACCCAATTAATTTGGTCAGCAAATTCGAGTTTATTTCTTGAATTGGATAGATCGTAGTACTAATACAATTTTGAACTTACAGCGAAATTTGCCATTTAAAAGTTACGAGTCAAACTAAAACTAACAAACTGTGAATACACAGGAGATACTATTTCAAGATTTAAATTATTTTGTAAGTTTGCAGACTAAATTTTGAATAGATACGATATAATATGTAATTTAAAAAACAAACAATTGTTAATTATAAACTTGAAATGAATTTGGTATTATGTAAAAGCTCAAGTTTGAAAATCTTATTCTCTGACGTTCGCCAATCAATTTAGTACATAAAATTAATCTCATCAATTAAATTTTGGAAAATAAATTTGTGCAGTTTTTGCAGTTGAGGCGATAAAGCAAAAAATCGTTTTCATTATCAATAAATTGTGTAAATGTAAGCTTTTAGTCATAAATTGCAAGTGACAACTACAACTTTATAATTTAAATTTTTTGCGACGTCACTGAATTTCCATCCACACATTTAAATTGCATTTAATTTATCGCTAACGCAAAATTGTGTATTCAAAATTAACAACACCAAAATGCAAACTTCCATTCAATAACGCTAAGCGATACGTTTTCGTTATCTCAATTTAAATAATTTAATTCAGGAATTTTTCCATCGGTAAATAAATAATAAACAGCATAAAAAGGACTTATTATTTAATTATAAAATTTACCAGTAGCTTTCCTCGTAAAATATTTACGCACAGCAAAGAAAAATCTAATTAATTCTCTTCGAAGTAAAGATAAATTGGTATTGAGTTTTTCAACTTTTACATTTAATTAAGGTTTTAAATCAAATTACTTCTTAAGCCATCAATAAATTTTTAAATATTAACTAATAACGCTTAGATCTTAAGTAATTGTTTATTAATGCTTCATTAAATTTTTTTTATTTATGCTCCTTAAGAAGAATTTATTGTTTTTCAACACAACCGGGGGTTGCCTGCCGAACCACCGCTCCACCTCGGTGTTTGCTAATTTATCGTTAAATCATTCTGAATGGGTTGATTGTGTAATGGAACTTGATGTCCGAATTAATGGAGAGAGATTTTGAACTATCTTGAAGAATTTTCCTTCTGCAGTTAGGATCCTGCTCGTGGGCTTGGCAGCAGAAGTTTATAGCTTTTCACGATTTAAATCTTTTAATTGGTTTCTAACTCAGACGATACTTTACTAAATACATTTTTATAATCTCGGATTTAAATTGATTTATTCGATTCTTTGTGAAAACTTACATATTATTTACTTTGACAATAATTTATGTCAAGCCTAATGTGCGGACGAACGAACGAACACAACGTACGTAGGTCTGTATCAACCTTTAGGAAGTCTTAAAAAGCAATATTTCTTCCCGAAAAGAATTTTTAAATTGTGGTTTGTTTATATCTCGCGATTATGAAAGTTTAATAAAATTCAAAGGAATGCATTTTTAAATTTAATCTTGTAATTTTTATGAGAATCACGTCATAAATGTTTATTAACCTTGTGATACAACTTGATTCGTAATAATAAAAGGTTTAATATCACGCAATTTTAAAATTTTATTGCGCACATAAATTTTTGTTTTACTCAGCGCAGATGTAATAATTTACACAAATTTGCAATTTTCAAAAAGTATTGCAATGTTAGGTACTTCCTTCGGTGGAAGTAGCCAAATTGTATTTTAAGGAAGATAAATATGATGGATTCAAAATTATAAAGCGCATTTGCACGATAATCGATGTTTGTTATTATACCAAATAATTTTTCTTTTCCTTTATGTATGTACGTATGAGGAAATATTTTTCTCCAAAAGTCCAACCAGAAATAGAAATTCTAAATTTTGGTATTATTAAATAATGATTCGATATGATGTGCTGACAACATTTTTAATATTTCTGTAGTTGGATGTCCGTTTGTATGCTAGTACATATTTATACGAACCTGTGTGGGAAAATTAGTATCAATCACACAGGTTAAGCCGCAAAAGTCATAAAACTACCTTAGATGTCAGACGAAAATGGCGAAAATCTGTTAAATTACGTATTTTCACCTCTCTAATTTCTCCAAGCTGGTTATTTAGTCCATTTGTATAGTTGGACTATTTTCCGTGAACATTTTAGAAGGAAAGATTCAGATGTACAATTTTTTAACTTTACAAAAAAACGGTACGGGTTTCTTTACAAAAAAATGTTGATGAACCTTCGTTGGATTTTTATCACTAATACAGATTTGCTTAAATACAATTTGCTAAATTTTGGTAATTTAACGACCTTACCTGTACTGAATTTGGCTTTCAACGTTGTAAAATGGAATGAATTCGTGAGGAAAGTATTTTCTCATAATAGTAGCACGTGATACTTCACGTCTATAGGAAGTAACAGAACAAGAACTTCCAGGTAGAGCCTTATTGTGTGAGTTGCACTATTGTATGTAAATATAGTTAATATAATACAAATTCAGAACGTGATTAACTTGGTTGTGCGGCCGAAAGGCTGCACTGAGGGGAATTGTCACCGTAACTGTAAATCGTAGTTATCTGTCTTGTAGATGAATTGTGATAATAATAAATTGTAAGCCCTTGTTGCTGGGCCTTCGTATTTACTCAGAAGGATTGTTAGCATACTGATAGCCCACTGTTGTTCAGCGTTAGACCTAATTCCCATAAAAAATTTGTAATCATACATGTAGCCTGTAAATATTTAACCCTCCTTCGCATTCAAGGGATAACGCCCGTACGTAAAAACGTCAACCTGTGGAGTAGCAGGACGTAGCCCTGTACATCTTTATCGGTTTGAATATTTCCTGGAGGATACAAAAAGCGCTTATACAACTTATAACTTTATTGAATTAATATGGTATATACATTTCCCTGTGTGTCTCAGATCAGGCCACATTTTTTTTTTCCTTTTTTCTTCTCAGGCTAAACCACCCGGGAAGAAGTGTATATTCTGCTAATTTATACAGATTAATAACAATAAATTATTTAAATATTTAACAATATGAAAATGCGGGTGAACATATTTGATAGATGGGATGAAATGTGAATGGATAAATAAAATAAAATTTTAACAATATACATATAACAATAATACATGGGCTCGAGTAAAAATGGGTGGCAAATAATAAATTGGATAACTGGAACAGCAATAACAAATTAATAATACTAATAAGGCTCTTTCGAGACGTAATAATAATATTATGTAACTTAAGCTGAAGCACAAATGGCAGCAACCAATAATTGTATAACACGAACAGCAATAAAAAAAAAAAAAAAGTTTAAATATATAAAATGGAACATAAAACGGTAAACGTTTAGAAAGTTAAAAATGGATGGAATTAAAAACAAAAATGAGAACTGATGGTATTAAATTTTTAGTGCCAAGTGTGAGTACATATGTTTTTTGCGATTTGTGTAAGGTCGAAAGGTGAAATATTATAAAAGTGGCAATGGTTAGTATAAGTGTGTCTGGTGTTGGTATATCTTGGGCAGCAAGACAATAAATGTTGCAGAGTCTGCCTACTTTTTGAATCGCAGGGGCACACGTCAGTAGGACTGATCTTAAACCTAAACAAATACTCGCGCGCAAACGAGTGACCCGTCAATATCTGTGTCATTTCAAAAGAGGTATCAAAGGCACCTCGAAACAAACGAACATCTTGTAGTGTAGGTAAATGCTGCCGGGTGGTTGAGCCTTGGACGGCATTTCTGTACTCGGTGTCCCAAGTACATGCCGACTCAAGGCGAATCACCCTTCTTGCGTAACTTAGAGGGAACTGGTTGTATATCATGCGGCTGTGCGAGACAGCCGCGTCTTTGGCACATTGATCTGCAACCTCGTTCCCTTCGATACCACAATGAGCCTTTACCCAGACAAACTTGATGATCGTCTGATTCTTTAGCTTGAGAAGTGAACGATGGATGGAGTTGACCAAGGGTACAGTGCTGCTCCTATTAGCGATGGTAACAAGCGAGGATAGGCTGTCGGAGAATATGCACGCGGAGTGCAATCTCCTGGGGGAGATCCAAGACAGGGCAGCGTCAATCGCATATAGCTCGGCTTGAAACACGCTACAAGCACAATTTAACTTGTACTTGTGGGTTTCTTGTCGAGCTTCATGGTATATAACGATTGCCGCGCCGACCTCCCCACCTTCCTGCTTGCTACCATCGGTAAAGATAGCAGCACTGACATTGTCGCATATTCGATCGACTTCCAGCGAGTCGCTTACTTTTTCAAAACAGATCGTTTGTCTGTAACGGGGATGTAACATTCCCGCTGGCGACGTACGATTTTGTAAGACGACGTCATCTGGAAGTCGATCGAAAGTACCATCCATTTTCACTTGCTCTACCCTTGCTACCTCCTTTATCCTTAGCTCGATTGGTGTAAATCCAGCTAAGGCTAACGCAGATATTGCCGAGACCGTATGAAATGCGCGAGTAGCCCTAATGGCGAATGCCCGTTGGAAGGAGCGTAGCCATTTCAGCACATACTTATACCTAAGCACTCCACACCAAATAAGAGAACCGTAAGTAATGGTGGGTTCGATGACCGCGTGGTATATCGTCTCCACATTACGTGGATTGATACCCCACGTAAGGGGTAATTCGATCAGGCCACATAGAATTGTCCATGTGAGAAGCAATCGTCCTGCAAGTCAATGATTACTCTTTTCCAATTGTACTCCATTAGTATTTTTAGGGGTAAAATTTTGAAAGGATGTTCTAACTTAAGAAGCACAGGAGATTTGACGGTGCTATAATTTTCCTTAGAATCCGGAACCTTGATCTTAGCCCTTTTATTATTTTTAAATTTTAGTAAATTATGTTTTTAGGCATTTGTATACCGTTGTAGGCAAAAAACAAATCATAGGGCTTAAAAGATAGTGAGAAATTCGTGTAAACATTTTTAATCTTCTTCAACCTTTTAGGAATTGTATTTTGAAAAATCACTTTTTAATGTGCCCGAACATCATGGAAGGACTATATTCAGATTTGGGCTAATCGTTGATGAATCAGTCAGTCAGAACTTTGCTTTTATATGTTATATTAAAAAAATATGATAATAATAATATAATATAGCTAGATGGATAAAAGTTAAGAAAAAATGTGATTTGTTTAGTTTAGCATCGGAAAAGAGCCCCTAAGTTTTCGTCCTCAGGTTCGGGCCGAAACAGGGAAAAATTTGTCAAAGAAGGTCTCGAAAATCACATCACTGCGAGTTTAGGCTAAATTTTTTGAAAATCTCCGCATAGAAAAAGTTTTTAGGTCATAATTAATAGGATCCTAACTGTAAATTTTCCAAATTGATTCTTTTTACGCAAATAAAATTCTGCATGAAAATAAAAAGAAAAAAGTCTTTCCAGTTGAAAGCGTTATAAAGGTAAACTCAAAGCTTTTTTGAAGCTTTACAGTTTTGATAGCATGAGGGTCAGTCATTCCATATCGATACCAATGTGTTTTCATGTCCTTCTTCGATTTTGCTCAAATTTAGTATACTTCTAAGTTATGCCAAATAAACGGACCCGTATGATCACGAGAATTCATTTCGATGTCACTCTAATCTAAGATTTGGTATGCAAGTAGTCTAAAGTATACTGCCGTCCTACGCTAAAGAGCAGTATCTCCAAAATCGTTGTTTTGAGAAAACACGCATTTAGGTATTTATGGTTAGGCCACCAAGAAATAATTTATTAATTTTGAAATTAGCTAGGCATATAAAACGTTTAGGTTTCATACTTCAATAACGATATATTATAACAATTTTTATATGTTTAAATATTAGTAAAATGGCGCTTACTGCTTTTTAGTCGAGCATATATTGTTCTTGGCTGACTCTAGAAGAAAATGCAAAATAGCAGTAAAGACCAACATTATTAACTTGAAACGTCAGAAAACTAAAATTTCTTTTTCAAAATACGTAATAAACAAAATATACAAAATTTCAAAATATATAGAGTATAAAATATAAAAAATTTTAGCTCTTACACGTCTTCAATATCGATTCTTAAATCGGCAGCTTCATCATTAACAGACAAATTTTCGCCTATTTGTAGGTATCAAGTCTATTAAATTTTGCAAAATCATGCCTTTCCTCTCTTTCTTAATTCCTCTAAGTTGAGGAATTGTTTTGACATGCCTCCTTTGCATGATTTCATTTTTAAAAAATTTATCTCAATTTCGTTATTAGAGAAATCTATTTTGTAAAATAACGAATGGTTACCTCTCTTGGCCACAACTTCAACAATGTCCTTCATATATTATGGTCTAGGTTTGGTACGATTTATTTTATAAAATGAGGAGTTATCAGCCCAAACAAACAAATCTTCTTGTTTCATTTCTTTGACAACTACCTTGCCAGAATTAGCAAAGTCATGTACCTTATTCTTTCGCTGTAAAGACAGCTCAATCTGGTGGTGAAAGCTGTCTGCTGACATAAACGTATGTCCTGTTTCAAAATATCTAAATATTATTTTTTCAGCTGAAATATCGTTTGAATTGATTATATTGCTGTGCGCTGACGTAGCCTCGGAGCTTTGTTCGGCTTGCACTCTGAAATGTTAAAACCTTGTACGAGTGTACGTAAAAGTACCTCGTCAATAGAAATGTAAGCAAATTATTCTTGACAAATACAAATAAAATAAATTGATGCCTCGGCTTGACTAGTTCGGATAGCACAGACCTACCTTTTCCCACGCTGGGTTCCCTCCTTAGCCAAATCTCAAATCTGAAATGCAATATTGTGGCTTTTGGAATGATCATACACAAATTATGCTCCGTTTTATACAGCAAATCGTTTTTTATTATGAATTTCAAAATGTAAATAATTATAGTTAATAAAATTCTTATCTCTAATAACAAAGATCTTAATTCTATGATAAACCTAAACGTTTTTCCCGCACGTGTGAAGTTAATCGTCAATTTGCACAAAATTTTTATGTTTTTAATAATTTTGAATGGGACGGTACCTTTTATCTGGTGTAATTCTGTTTGTTCGGTTCATGTACCATGAAATTATGCAGTGGTATTCGTTCGATGACCTTCAAGGGTGTGTGGTTTATCTGGATTGAATTTCCTCGTGGTAGTTTATGTTTGTATCGTGACCAAAGTTTTCGTTCAAAATAATAGTGAATCTTCTCAATTTTGCACAAATTTTCACTTTTTAAAATACGTAAGTATAATGTTCTTTCAATTACTAACTTTTTATTCACTTTCTTAATCAAATTTTATTATATTTTTAACTTTTTAGCTGGACACACCAATCTTTTTCACACTTATTTTTTATTAAACCATCTACTTCTTTCAATTGTTTTTACCCTAGCTACTGGTATTTTCAAGGCACTTCTGATTTCGTTTTATTGGTCGATGTAAAATCAATATTTTTGCGTTATAATTTTCCAGGTTCGTACTTAGCCCAAAATAATTTGTAAAATTTTTAATGAAATTTTTTTTTTATGTTTCAGATTTATTTGAAGTATTAACATCTCCTGTGGTCTTCCAGTAAACTTTTGAAGAAAATGTTTTTCGCATTTATGGTTCATTAAATATCGAGGCACTTCGACACGTAAAAATTTTGTTATTTTAAAAAGTTCCCACGTTTCAACACCTTTTTATAACTAATACTTTGAACAAATTGTTTTTGATTTCAAATTACATTTTTTTTTTATATCACTACTTAAATTAATTTACAATTTTAACAAACCTTTATTTTAAAAACAGAATTAAAACGTTGCATTTGAATTTACCTTGTTTTCTCATTCCGTGACCTTTTTCTCCATTAGATTTATGACGTTAAAACAATTCTTTGGTGTCGGATAAAACCCTCTCGTTTGAACAAATAAGTCTCGTGCTACCTTTGTTAATAAATTAAAAACTTTGAATCAAAACGTGATCATTTCTATTGACGTGGTATTGGTACACTGCAATATACACTAAATAAGAGAACAATGGCCAATTTTTATTTTGTCCTGCGCAATTATCAAGCCAAATAATTATATTTTCCTTATCACGCATATGCAACATAAAAGCATGGAATGAGATCTTTCTTTCTACCACTTATGCACTCATGCCATAGACATGCAAAAGGTTGGCTTTTTAATTTTTTACCAACTGGTACAAAACTTTCATTGAAAACAATTATTCTTTGGCAGAACACAACTTTTTTAAACATATCGATACGGGGCAGCATAATAATAATCTTGCTGCGATTAAAAGAAAAATAATGTTGAGTCGACTAATATTTTCGACCTATATTTTTTTGATTTTACCAGACCAAATAGCAGTAACTCCAATATTTCTGGGAGATAGTGCTTTTAAGGCATGTAGATGGTGTTTACTGCTTTTTAGCGTAGGACTTGTTGATATTACTTGGAGATACTGCAATATCTAAGGCTATTATTGCATATAACCAGTAGTCTTACTGCTTCTTAGTGTTGCAGGATCACACAGATATTGTTGTAATAAATCCTAAACAGCGATATAACTAAAATTCGTAAAAAATGGAGATACTGCGTTTTAGCGTAGGACGGCAGTATAATAAAGATAACGGTTTTTTTTCAATTTTATATTGCTTTGTTTTTGTGAGATGATCACTCAAAGTCTAAATTTTATCAGGCCCTCATTTTGTGACCTTAATTATTTATACAAAACAATTCGTTGAAAAGGCTTATGCAATATCTTTATTTCAGAAAGAAAATCGTTCTCTAAGTGGTGCGGTTCGGCCAGTAGAAATAATTTATCAAAGCTCTACAAGCCAAATTTGACTTATTTTGGAGTGCTGCATAATGTAAACGAATGGCAATAATATACGAATTGCATCTCTACATATTAAATTTTAGAAATCCACAGAAAAAACTTCGTCTGATTTATCTTGAATGAATGAATTTTGAACGCAGTTATGCATTTTTTCAATTTAGGATGGAAAGTCTGTTTAAATTGTAATTTCCTTTGTAATTTTTTTTTAACAGAACCTTTGCATTTACTCGTGGAACCTACTTTAGAATCTTGTTAATCCATTCATAAAGTCATTCATAAAATTAATCCCAAAATTTGATATCTTAAATTTTTCAATTTGCAGTCGAGAGGCAAAATTTCAGCTAGATTGAATGATATGAAGATTTTTATTTAGTTTTATTGTGATAATATCGATTTTGGACATTGGATACATTTAGGTAAATTGGCTAATTCACGAGTTTTGGAACCTTATTTGATAAATTCGTCTCTGTTCCCGAAAACTTAAGGGCTGTTTTCCGATGTAAAACTAAAAGGGTCCAGCAAAAAATTTTCATTTCGAGTTATTTCCACAAAAGTACGTAAAGACTGGATTATCATAGATATATAAATATTTTAATTATAATACGTTTCGGCTTCAAACAGATTTCAGCGAACAAAACTATATAGGAAAAAAAAATTATGAAAGTATTTACAATCTCTGATGATGAATTTGGCGTCCCTTGTCGATGGATGATAACAACTTTGTCGGCATAGGCATACACAAATTAGTGGAAATGCCTTAATCGTAGGGGCGAATATGCGTAGCAAAAAGTATATACAATTTTGTTATAATAAAATTTTATTTTCCGGAAAAAGAAACTTGATTTCTGGATACAGTTGTATTTTTTGTTTTTCCAATCAAAACTGTAATTACACTATGAATTACATTTGATATTCAGCGTAACAACCTATAATAACTCAAATCTCTCGAATGCAAATAATGTACAACGTCCTTTGCTTTTGAAAATTTACTGGTAGCAATACCCTGAATTGCTCATATTAAATTTTAAGGACGAGTTTGTATGTAGTTTAAAATTATATAGACAATAATTAAAACAAGAGAATAAGTTAACGGATTTTTAAAATACTTTAATATTTTTTTGGATTTGTAAATAAATCACTTAATCTTTTTAACTACAGGATGTCGAACCCAAATTGTCTGTGAAGTTCAAGGTAAGTTTTATTGACAAATTTTCACTGACGTTGGTGCAGTCGACCCTTAGTCTGTAATTTTAACCAAGTTTATCTTTGTATTTTACGGTCTTAATCAAGGGTTCATCATTACCTGTGAAACTTGATCAAGTGCTGCTCTAGATTTGGAGGAGCTCCATTATCAACTGTATGTATATAGCAATGTCAGCTATTTTTTGAAATTGTTCCAAATTCTATAATTTTCATTAGGAAAATGTTGTAGCTTTTGTTATATCATATTTCTTGTTTGCTTACTTATTTGTTTTTATTTTAAAACTAGCAACTATGTCGTTTCACTTACTCGAGAATAGGAGGATAGTGGTATATTACGTTGAATGCTTACAATTGCTAGCTGTACTATTGTGTGTATACTGATGGAGTAGCACACCTTATTCCCTTATTGTATCGTATATTTTCATTTAAAAAAATAAAAAAAAAATTGCTTGTGTTATCTTTAATGCCACTAATTTATATTAAAATAAAAAAGACTGAAAGCACATTAATTTACAAAAATCAGAAACCTCCTTCGAGGGCGTATATTTTCTTAACGCCTTACACAAATTGAAGTAAAGTAATTTTTAAATTAATTTATTTATTTTAGATATAAAAACTCACAAGGGACTCCCTTGATTGAAATTATTTGCTTTTTCTTTGGCTCTCTCAGGTGGTCCCAAAAGAATTCATTTTTCTGGATCATTACCTATTCAATAATACATAAAGCGCGTTAATATTTTAAAATTAATTTATTTAAGTGATGTTATATACAAACTTAATTTACATTAATAACGTAATTAATATTCTTATCAGTCGATTTTGCAATTATCTAAACTTATTAACTAATTAAGCGGAGCTATATTTTGACATATTGATTTTTAATTACATCTATAATATTTATACATCTACAATAATATTATTATTGCCATTTGTCTCCACATAGATCACAACTTCTTAATCTATTAAAGTAGGAGAGAATAAAATAAAAGTACAAACATAATATTAACTTCGAGTAAAACATCGAACCAACCAACGAATTTATTCTCTTCATACAAACCAATTTTTCACAACCGCAATGCACTTCAACTTTTTTAAAAATTATGTTTAATACTTTTTCATTTACAAAAATCCATTTTCACGGCACACTTTACAAAATTAATTTATTACCTGCTAAAGAGCGGAATTAAAAAACACATTACAAGGCCAGTTGAGAAAGAAGGCAAATTTGAGCTACTTCCATGTAAACCTAAAAGGAAAATTATGAAAAATAAAGACGTTAACTTATTATAATATATAGGTACAGAGTGCTGACTTATAATTTTTCGTCTTTTCTCAATTATTTTTCCAGAAAGTTTTCTTAAAATGAAAATCAAATTTCAGAAGCTTTTTTTGAAAGCTTTTCTCGTCAGTTATTTAGACCCTTAATGATCAACTAAATTAACTAAACGTAAAGTGATTGTTTTGTGCAATTATCTGAAAACTGAAATGTAGTGAACCATATTAAATACTTTACTTTACCTTAATCGATAGATTTGAAAGAAAGAAATTGGTTCACAGGATTTCAAACTGATCAAGCTTTCCGAATGATTAATGACGATTTAAAGAGTTTAAAAAATTAACAATAACTTAACTTAAATGTTTTATTTTAACTGTAAGTTTAAATGCATGCAATTTTTTTTTAGCCAGAACGTACTTTCCAGATGTGGAAATTGAAAATAGAAAGATAAGAATGAAAATTAGAAAATGATATCTTACTATAATTGTATCGGTATAATTAGAATCGTATCAGGTAAGCATAATCACGAGCCTTGATAAATATTTACAGAAAGCTTCTAAGTTTAGAGAACAGGGAACAATAATCTGGTCACATTGATTCAATTATATCTTCCAAAGGAAAGCAATTTATAGCTTATGATGGTTTCGTATCAGTTTATATATTCCTCAGGGCGTACTACTTGGTCCTTTGTGGTTTTTGGAATTCGTAAAGGATTTGTATGAGTACATAATTTTGAGAGCATTTACTGTTTGCCAATGGAAAATATGGCTAATTGTCCGTTGTTGCAAAGTTTGTTACCCAGACTTTTCAATCGATCAGATCTGTGTCTGGTTCCTTTTTTCACGAATTGCTAATGCGTTTTCGTTGACGGGGAGTTGGAGTTTTTATGTTTTAAAAATTCGATGAGATTCAGAAAGTTATTTTAAATATTTGCAATCAACTAACAGCATTGTAAAGAATAGCAGCCCTTTGCTTATTGCGAGTACGACATACGAGTTTTGCGACAATGTTAATATGTTTGATTCTTCACGAGCAACATAGCAGTGGTCCAGTTAGGAATTTTTGGCCTAGTTGCAAAATATTGTAAAAAGCCACACTCAAGCTATAATGGCTGGGAAATGTTTCTAAGAAAGTGTTAATATTTTGGACTTAATAAAATGGCATTTATTTTTTATTTTAATGCCATTAATTCAGGCATGTTACAGGGCTCTGCGACAGGCAATTTAATCGTTGTTTATAATCATAAAATTGTCATCCGAATGTAGAACTAGCGTAAGTGGCATTGGCAATATTTTACAGAAGGGTATTTTAAAGGTTTTTATAACCCAAAAAATAATTTATCAAAACAGATAATGTTTATACTCACTAACTGATTTCCAGAACATTATCTGTAAGTTAATATAGTGATTAACAATGATTTTTCCTAGGAAATTGTTTAATATTAAATTTACTAAATACTAAAGTATAAAATAATTAGAAGGCCAGGTGACCTTTCTCTCTATCAAGATATTTTTATAAGATATATTTCTTCTCGTACTTCTTTTTTTCCATGAAATTCCCTAAAACCCTCTCAGTTCTTGCATCCTTACCATTCCTATACAATTTCCGACGCTCCTTACAGAATTCCTAGTTCATGGTTTATTCCTCTATTCCACCACTCGTTTACCACCAAAACCGTCAAATACACATACTTGGTTAATCCTTCAATTGATTTTCCTTTATTTCCTTCTTTCTTGATGTCTTCAGGTAGCTTTTTGGAATTTCCTGCAGGCACCGATTTTCTTTATTCCATCGCAATAGTCCATTGTCTACTAATTACCAGATTCTGATAAAATAATTTTACTATCACTCCATTCTTCTTTAATTCTCTCTGCCTTATTGTCTTCAATTTTCGACTGCATTTTTCTCTCTCCATAATATGTATGATTGTTATTTATGAATCCTTCGCCATTTACTAGTCTTAGCTTAACTTTGTATTTCATTATGTTTATCTTTTTATTCCAGTTTTGAGCTATCTTTATATATTTCTATTTTTATATCAACTCCCAATTTTCGTTTTTATGAAGGACTCCATATTTTTCTCTAGTGTTAAGATCTTGTTTTAATTTACTCTTGCTCCCGTTATTATCATTTTATTTATTTTCTTTGCATTTTCATATGCTCTAATTCCGCTTTTCATTGTTTCCATCTTATCCTTTAGCGCTTTTATTCTTTTTTTGACCAATTCCTAGTTCTTGTTCCATTCTCTGATCGTTACAGTCAATTTCCTTTTCAACCCTATTATTATTTCTTCTGCTAGTTCTTACAGTTGTTCTTTTCACATCATCTTATGGCCTTTTATTTTTTCTTATCTTATTATTTCCTTGTTTTCATTCTTCACCTCCATAATATCTGTACTAATTGATACAATACATTTTTTGAGTTTCTTCCCTTTTATTTTACTCGGTTGTTTTTATCTTGGTAATAAATGAATGAACCAATCAGACGTGCATTATAGAATGACCTAATTTGGATTTTACATAAACTGCAACCTGGTAAAATACTAAATTTTAAAATTGAACTTAAAATTTTTAAAAATTAATTTAGAATTTGAAGTATTCAAATTATATGGTAACGTATTACATTACATCATAAAAATAAATTATGTATTATGACTTATCAATAAATTGAAATCTAATACCCAGGTACCTTGGCACATCCATTGTTGACTTATTCTTTATTGAAGAATCGAAGTTCGCCGCAAATTTCAACGATGTTATATTAATTTTGTGTTTATTTTAGTTTTCAATGAAAATCGCTAATCCGAAAATTTAGTAATTCCAACATTTGTACTTTAATTTGTTTGGATTATCGAGGTTGCACAACTCAAAAAGTGAACTGTGCCGAAAGGGGGGGGGGAACAATTAATTTGTTTTTGCTGGCAAAAATGAACTAAGGGTGTCCCAAAATCACGTAAGATTTAAATTTTGCGCTATTTGTTCGTAATTTCCATATCGCAAGATATGGATGTGGACGACATGTGGTTTCAACAAGACGGTGCCACATGCCATACAGCCTGAGAAACAATTAAATGACTGCATCAGTCCTTTTCTGGTCGTGTAATTTCCCGTTTTGGTGTTCAGAATTGGCCGCCCAGATCATGCGATTTAACGCCGTTGGACATTTTTCTTTGAGGTTTTTTGAAGTCTAAGGTCTATGCCAATAAGCCCATGAGCACCCACGCCGTGATATATGAAATTGAGCGCTGCATCAACGAAATTCAGCCACATTTATGCAAAATGGTCAGAAAATTTTGACAAAAGAGTGCGTATGGCCAGCAAAGCCGTGGATGCCATTTAGCGGATATTCCATTCCATACATAACCCCATACTGTGTATTTTATGAATCAACATTTTTTTTACAAATTCTAATTAAAAACTGTGATTTTTATCAAAATTACTTCTTGCGTGAAATTTGGGACACCTTTTATTAGGGTCGTATGAGCCAGTTTTAACAGTCAGGTCTGTTTGCTTTACGGATTGGTGTTCTTAATTTGTACTGTAACCTTATTCTAACTAATTTTGACACTACTTTTAGAAAAGTTTAATTTTGTTGGCTTAAGGCGATAAGGACGATAGCGAACACATTTTCCGTTATCCATTGACAGTGAGTGGTTTTGGGTGAAAAAATCATTTTGAATTTGCGAGTGCCTTGACAGCTACTAGCATAAATATTTGTATGCTATATCTATATAATATGATTTCGGGTTTAATCATCGCACAACGCTTGGTTAATCTTCACTTCTGGTGTACCGTTTGCTTTTGAGTATTTTTAAAGTGAAGATTGTATCTCCCCTGGGAGGATTTTATATTCGAATCTTTTTCTGTAACACCTTACGCTTTGTATTCATGACACCTTATCCTTCTATAATATATCTCTTTCTTAGCTTCCTTCGTCCTACGTAAGGACATAGTGGCATAAAAGAGATGCACTCTCGGGAAGATAATCGGGTGGTGTCCCCTTGCCTGCCCGATTCTATGGCGTTGACCGTTATTTATTGGTTCATCCGCATTTGGAGGAGGTTACAATCCTTCAGGACATGAGAGTCCCCTTCTTCGTCAATACGATGTTAAGTATTTATGCTTGGTCCCTGTCTATGTTAGCCATCTTAGATGTTGCCCGATTAGTACCACGTGGTGGTGTAGATCAGGAGTTTCCTATCATTATTGCCAGGACCTTGCGGCATTTCCTGCCAACTCCATTACTTTAAATTAAACCGCTAATATCTAATGCCATAATATCTACGAGGGTTCTAGTTACCAACTTATGGTTGCCATCTTAGTGGCGACTACTAGTTGACCGGACTGGATTTTGTAAGCTAACGATTGTATAAGCTTTGGGGTGCGGTCTTAGTGGATAACCATCTGTTGAACTGGGATGAAAAATATAAGAAGCCAGCATAAGATCAGTATTTTGGGATTAACTTGATCATACTTGCGTTAATTCTTCTTCCTGTGCATTGTTTATTCTTGGGAACGAGTTGGTTCACTCCAATCTGAAGTTTAGCGCAGTGACACCAAGTTTGAGTTAAGTTCCCTCAAAAGCTGAACAAGTATTTTAATACCGACTTGCTAAATAAGCTGTAAAACGGAAAAAAATCCATAACTATTGCTTCTCCACATTTATTTATATTTTACTCTCACAAGGCTCGGCCCCTCTGATTTTCGGAGCCCCATCGCTTTGCCACCATTTTTTATTTGATAGTTACGCCTTTGGCTTCGATATTATCAAACAAATTAATAATTCATTTTTGGAATTTTTTTCTGCGAGTGTCGTACTCGTATTTCGTATTTGTATTTGCTCATTATTATATTAGGATCATTCCATAAGAAATCAACCAATTTTTTTAAATTATTTTCATGTCCTTCTTCTATTTTGCTCAAATTTAGTAGGTATACTTCTAAGTTATGCCAAATAAACGGGCCCGTATTTTTTTGTTTGGCCCTAAAGTGGCCCGTTTACATTCTCAAGATCTTCAAAACAATTCAAATTTGGCTTGTAGAGCTTTGATAAATTATTTCTACTGGCCGAACTGTATAACTTCGACACGATATTTTTGTAAAATTAAGATATTGAATAGGCCTTTTCAGTGATTTTTTTTATTAATAATAAAAGTCATGAAATGGGGACCCTGATCAAATTTTTGCTTTTCCCAAAAAATGGTTAATTTAATATTCTCAAAAATTATTTATTTTATTTGCAAATTATTTATTTTGCAAAAAGATCGTGGCTCTAAGTGATGTGGTTCGACCAATACAAATAATGTATCGAAGCTCTACAAGTCAAATTTTACTTATTTTTGTGGGCTGTACAATGTAAACGGGTCACTTTGGGCAAAACAAAAAAATACGGTTCCGTTTATTTGGTATAACTTAGAAGTATATCAAATTTGACCAAAATCGAAGAGGGACATGAAAATAATGGCAAAAAATGGTTTTGATTTCATATGGAATTGATTGATATAGCTTGATAAACTTATTCTATTGAATGGATTCAATACATCTTTGGCCGGATTCTTAGTTTTGCAATTACTTCAATCTCTTCATTACAGCCAAAAACTAAGCGCCGAGGTCAGCTTTCAGAATATGCATTATTAAAAGAGGGACATGAAAATACGTTGGTTGATTTGACATGGAATGACCCATAAATATTAACAACTGCTTAGTAATTGGTTAATCATGTGCAGCAGTTGTAAATGAATAAAATTAAAATTCAAAAATGAATGAAAATATTGAACATTAAAAATAAAGTAAAAACTCGTAATAAATTAATTTGATAATAATTAAAACAATGGTAAGAATTTAAATTAATATTAATTATTTATATTTAATATTAACTAAAATAAAATTTAAGTTTTTAGAATTAAAATGGAATAAAAAAAATAGTCAAAAAAAGTAGAACAATGTAATGTAAACAATGAAAATTGCAAAACTACTTACATAAAATAACGGCGATTATAAAAATACAAAATTAACAAAATTTCTTACCTAGGTAAATTATGATGTGAATATCTGCAATATTATTGCGATCTGGGAAAATTTTTTTATGCATTTAAACCTACAGAAAAAATTTTTGGAATAAATTCGAATTGGATTAATTTATTAAAAATCAACACTCTGTATTTAATTGCACATATAAGTTAACTGAATATTTTAATCACTCACTTAGATTGTCTTCAGAATGACTCTGAGATGATGTAGACCCTAATACTGGTGCTAATTGTGGCGTTTCATCTCGGATGAAACGGTCCACAGTCCCTCTCCACAAGGAATAAATACTTCCTTCGCATCTAAGTATCATGTAGCCATCATTAAAATGGGATTTATTAGCAACTATTTCAATGTGGGACCTAGAGGAATGCAACCCCAAAGCGCTATCAGAATACACTGTCGACGGAAATAATTTAACATAATCCGAACTATCAGTTACCTGCACAAAAACGATTAAACAACATTGTTTTGCAATAATTTCACTTGCCAACTTACTTCCTCATCGTTTATAGACCAAGTTAAATTGGCTGGGGGTTCAGAACCCGAAGCTATACAATCGGCTTTAATTTTTTTACCAATTTCTACTTTTTGATGGTCTAAACTTATTAAAGGATCTTCGGTGGGAAGTTCTACAATTTTATAATATTAAAAGAAAACTTTTTAAATAGATTTTCCTTACCTGCTACATTCATATGGGCCGATTTGATCTCGGTGTGAAATAATGGTGCGTCTGCAGACACTTCACATTTGTAGTCTCCCGATAGTTCTCTCCTCACACCTCGAAGAGTAACCTCTTTCGGGCCTGATCTGGAAAGCTAAAAAAATATTTTTTTAATATAAAAAAACTAAAATCTTGTTGTAATATAAAAACCAATTCAAAAACCGAAACGACAACTCGAGAAACTTGATCCTCTTTTACATTTCTTTAAAACTTTTATTAGATTATTCCAAGTTAGATCGAAAGTTGTGTAATATAAGTCATTCAAAAACTTAAATAACAGAATTATTATTACATTTTATTACAACTTATAACAATTAAATTGTCAAAGTTGGATAAAAGAGCAAAACAGTTTAATAAAAAACGCTTTTATATGGCACCTTAAACGATTTTCCTTATCTTTTTTATATAGCGAACGCAATTCTTTATTCAGATTTTTAGTCGCTTGTGAAAGGTAAGCATCAACATTGATTTTCAGACACAAAAGATATGCCTCTTTTGGAGTATAATTTTATAAAACTTCAGACGTCTGTTTGTAACACTTTTTTTGTTGTGAATGAATTATTGCATACGAAATTTAACATACAACCGCCACATTTTACTACATTACAAATGTAAAAAACAGAGGATATAAATTAAAATTTTAATACTCTTCCAAACTTTTTGTATAATCGTGGAAATTCCTTATTTCATTTGGTTAAAATTATTTATCAGGACGGATTAGAATATGAGTTCATTTTCAGTTTTTCTATATTATTTTCATAAAAAACTATGTTATTGCTTATTATATTGAAAAATGCTGGAAGAAAGATTTTGTAGAGGTTATAATAAATTACAAACCAAATTATTTTTTCATTTTTGAAATCCGTTAATAAATAAAAAGTTATGAATACTGGAAAAATGGCGGTTCTGAAGCACAACCGAGATAAAAGGAGCTACTTTTTAAGATTTTTAAATATAACTCTGTTATTATTTACTTTATCAAAAAACATAAAGGGAGTAATTTTGTTGAGCTTGCAATTTTATCTTAGATTCTATTTTTTTATACATTGAAAAGTGGTTGTTAGGCGTAAAACTCATACGGAATAATAAAAGCTTAATTTTTAAGTTCTTTTCATATGTTATATTCTAAAAGTAATTCCTTATTATTAACGACATCAAAAATACTGAAAGCTTTTGTGTCGGGCTTAAACTTTAAAAAGAAATATTTATCCGATAATATTTTTAAATTAAAAAATTGAAAGGACACTGGTTTTTTCGTACTCTTAAAAATTGTAAAAGATCTCATCTGTGGTAGTCTGTTTGGCTTATCTAATTTTTGATTAGATCTCCCTCTCCAGGTACGTATATCAAGTCGTTCTCTACATAATGTAGTATATTGAGATGATATTTTGCTTGACGACAACGAGGGGTGCAATCATTTGAGAGAAAACAGTCTATTAAAATTGTCTTCTTTACTATTTTTCATTTTCTCAATTAATTGAATTTGGAAATATTTTGGAACTTGACAATATTGTAATGCACTGGAATTTTATAAGGCTGAGACGATAAATTTTAATTTGTAAAATTTTGTATAGCTCAAGACTTCCTAGAACATTTGGCTTTGAGCTGCGAGCTGCAATGTAAAAATAATTTAAGTAAAGAATAATTTAGTTTTGTGAAAATGATTTGTTAAAAATGCTGAATTGGAATCATTGAACAATTTTAGGCATAAGAGAAAAATACTTAATTTGAAACCGAAGAATAAATAGGACCTTGGCATAAATTGGATATTATTAGCGAGTATGCTTATCGATGGATGGTTAATAATAATGCAAAAGTTGTTGAATAAAATTAACAATTTCGTTTCGAAATAAATAAAATTGAGGCAAGATATTTTAACGCAATTGGAAGCACCCCCAGGTGCTTATCAAATTCATATCAATATATTTAAAATAATTTTATTATAACAATATTATAAATACACTTTATCTTCAGCTAGCATCTTTAATTATGATTAGTTTGTAGTATTTATTTTGTGTGTTGTACTGAGGATTAAATATTTAAAAATTTAAGGACAAATTATTTTATCATCTTTATAGTTATTACTTAAGCTGGATTACTAATTTCCCGTTATTTCAACTTTAATCCTCAAGAATTTTTACGTCAAAAATAAAAGAACAGGCCAAACAGTGGGTTGAAGCTAGTGGAAGTGCTCCAAAGAAAGTAAAAGCAGTTCCATCGGTTGGAAAGGTTATGGCAACTGTTTTTCGGGATTTTCTTAGAATAGTGTTCATTAAATATCTTAAGAAAGGAAAAACAATAACAGTGAGGGTATGCTATACACAATTATTGAACCAATTGAATGCTGCAATCAAGGAAAATCGACCTCATTTGGGCAAGAAGAAAGGACTTCTTTTTGCACTTTTTTCCCCAGAAATTGCGATAGAAAAACTGCATGAATTGGGTTACGAATTGCTCCCACATCCACCATATTCTCCGGCTCTGGCTCATAGCTTCTTGTTTCTAAAGTTGAATAAATGGTTCCGAGGAAAAAGATTTAGGTCAAATAGCTGAAACAACTGCTTATTTTGAAGAGTTTGACAAATCCTATTGTAGTAATGGTATCAAAAAATTTGAATCGCGTTGAATTAAGTCTGTGGACCTAAAAGGAGACTATGTAGAATTTTTCCCCAAAAAGTTGGGTTTTCTTTCTTATTCTAAGGACTTAATAATCTGCCCTCGTATATCGAAGGAAAAAAATCACTAACTTGCTATGACTTTCTGCATTACCCTTCACAATCGTATCTTGCAATTGAATGCAATCATCGACACGAAGCTTCAATCAGTGATAATTTTGGCATACATGTCAACCAAATATTGATTGTAACTGTCGGTAATTTAGAAATTCTCATTCCATTGCACCATCAACCGATAAGAGTAGTACGACATTGCCGACACCATTTTGTTTGACCAAATTTGATTGACATTGATGGCATATCCGTCCTCACCACGTGGAGACATCAACGGATATTGTAGTGCGTTTTGAAAATATTCTTCACCTTATTGTTAAGCATGGTCAAAAAATCATTTTCAGTAATGATAATGGCGACCTAATTGTCTAACGGTGCATTAAAGATACGTGCATGGCCTTCTGTTGGTTCGTTTTTTTACTGTAATGACGATCTTCAGGTGTTCTGATGGATTATCATCAAGAGACATTTTGAATTGTTTTCGGCAGCATCTTCTGCAGATAATCGATAAATCATTTGTTAGTACCAGAAATCACGTACAACGACGTTGCACTTCAGTTTCTTCGTCGCTAAAAAAGATAATAATACGTAGAAAAATTTGAATATTCATTGGAAAGAAGTATAGGAGAAAACCAGCTTAATGGCACATTTGACCTGAAATTTTAAAAATTGTCGTGAATCCAGTTAACTAAGATATATAAGTAGAGATGTTGGAAACTGTAATTAAAGGGCCCAGTGGAAAAAGTCAGTAAGTCACGTTTTTTTAAATTTTCGATTGCGCACAGAAGAAATTATATTCCGGTGTATTTTCTCCACAAATTAGTACAAAAATCACATCTCGAAAGTGTTGTTAAGTGAGAAGTAGGTAAATCATTTCAGTTTTTCTCCTTTTCGACATAACCACTTTTTATCAAAAATTTGGTTTAATTTGGAATTTCATTCTATAAAAGTTAATATTTATCCACACCCTGCATTGGATTCCAAAAATTATGGATAAAAAGTTTTGTTAACCCATTTCCAAAATTTTAAAATCGCAATTTATGAAAAATTTAGATGAGTTGACTTAACACCTTTTCCCACTAAGTTCTTCAACTTACCTACTTTACTGAGAGTCAGTCGAAGAAGTAGCCAAGTCCTTTAATATGCTTTCCACTTTATGACAGTATTTTTTATTAAGCATATTTTTCTACTCTCGAATTTCTTTCTTTAAGTTCATATCTATCAATTTCCTTCGATTGAAATACAAAAATTCCGAATAAAATAGTATTTCTAACATATTTCCAAACCTTTAAAACCAATTTGTGAAGAAGTTTCATTATTCCAATCCAATTGCCAATTGGAAATTCCATTGATAATCAGGCTTAGAAATGTTTTGAATTTGAATGATTGCCATTCATGAGGCTCTTCAGTGGATCTGACAATTCAGGAAGCTTTGGCAACGAAATCTTTTCACACAACGGCATAATCTTTGTGTTTCGTCTTAAAACTTCATCGCACCTCAAAAAGGATGCTTTAATGATAGGCTACAAAATCAGAGAAAAGTTTAATTAAACCAATTAAGCATTATAATAATCAAAAGCTTCGTTTTTCAAATCCATCCAGTTGCTCTTCCGTAAGGTGCCTTGTTAAATTCTGTTCT
Organism: Podabrus alpinus; assembly: GCA_932274525.1. Taxonomy (NCBI): domain Eukaryota; kingdom Metazoa; phylum Arthropoda; class Insecta; order Coleoptera; family Cantharidae; genus Podabrus; species Podabrus alpinus. The sequence goes on from OW026451.1 coordinate 8,545,294, forward strand.
ACTGCGATCAATTTCGGCGAGTTTCAACAGTTTTAGTTCAAGTTCTCGAAATTGAATGTCGTAGGTGATGAATTATCCGGCGCTCATTTTTCCCCCCGGGAGTTTCTTTGTTTCCCTTTTGCTTGTAGCATTTCGTAATTGTTGTCACACCACAGTTTCCCTAGCAGTTTTCTTACTTCGTCGAAAACAGCATGCTGAGTTTTGTTGCTGATCTTTCCTTTTCAGAATTTTTTTTTGCATCAATGCGTTTTCATTAAAATTTGGCCGTTTACTTTTGGGCATTTTAAATCAACTCTTCAGTATTGTTAACTGAAAATTACTTCTGAAACCATAATAATATAAATCTATCTATTTATACATTCGGTTTATAACGTGATAAGCCATCTTTCAATTTTGCTGTCTGTGCTCGCTGTGTGTTGAAAATGTGAATTTGTACAGCGTTGTATTCCAGAAAAGATCTGGAGGACCCAAATCGCGATAAACTCGAGAAGGCAGCGAAGTAAAAAGGTAATTTTAATGTAATAATGAAATGTAGCATTTTTAATTTTGAAAGACCCACAACTTGCAAACGAAGTCAAGTAATTAATTCAGAAACACCCTGTGTAGTGACAATGGAATAACTTACAACTGTTTTCAATAGTTCCAATTTAATCAAAAATATCGTTCAAGTGCAATGGTACTGCTTCTATAGAAAATTTTCTTTACAATTTAATAAATGAACTTAAAAAAACGAAAAACTGTCGTGGCTGAGGTATTTCAAAATAAGTTCTTGAATTTTACAACATACAAAAGTTTTGCTAAGAATATTCAAGTTAACATTCCAAGAGGGCGGTTAAAATTCATCTTCTTCATATTGGAAGAGATTGGGTTTATCTAGCGCAAATGCGATCATTAAAATTTCCCAAGCAAGGTGTTAATTTAGATTAACATAACAAATCCAATTCAAAGCCAACGTCGACTTCACAACTAATTTTTTAAAAAATCCATTACTATATTGAAATCAGTGGATCTCTCAGTTGTTGAGGTTGTCGGAGCAAAAAAGTTTTGCGTTGTTAATAAAAGGAATGCGATTAAGAGATTGCCTCTAAATACTGGATAGTTCCGGAAAACTTTTAACAAGTTCACAATAGAAAATCGAACGTAAAAGCCTCAAAGTAATCAATTCGTATTCAGTTGGTAACCAATCATATTATGTCGAAGTATTTGAAATATATGTTTCACGTTTGCGTTTCATCATTTATTGGCATAATCAGTTGAACATGACCGAAAATTATTAAACAATTCATTTAAATAAAAAAAATCAGAATTTGATAAAATAAAAATAAAAACTTATTTGTTTTGTTGTTTCGGATACGTTTAAACATTTATAAATATAAATTACGCACGGAATGCAACGAAGGTTGCTTTAACTTTCTGGATGGTTAAATAAGGCAAGCGTCTTGATCTTTTATTGGAAAATTTATCATGTCCCCTTTGTCGCACAAATTTAAGATGAGCGGTCCTTCGAATTACGGTTGTAAGCAGCTCCCATACGTTTAAAGCTGCAAGAAAATTCCTGTGGGAAATAGCTCCTGCAAGCGGTCCCGAAACTGTCCCAGTAATCCAGGACCTGTGTTAATTTCAAAAATAATTTCAAAATTTGTTTTCAAGTTGATCAATGGTTTGCGATAATCCTAAAATTTTCCGAGTTGGATAAATGGAGAGCAATGCTTTACAAATTCAAAGGGATGGCTATACGGAAGACCTGAAACTAAAGTGCAACCTAAAGTTTATTTAAACTGATGTACTTTGTTATTGATTGAAGTTTGAAATTGAAATGCACTTAAAAGATGAAAACATCTCCGATAAATCGAACATGGTGAATACATGAAAGCTTCAATCTTTTTTAAACGAACAAAACTAACTTATTGTTACTTGCCCCTTTTTTGTGTGGGACATTTCATTAAAATTGTCTAGATGTATGTATGTACCTATTAAAATAATTAAACTTTCATACCGCTAGTGTTAATTTTTTTAAATTCTTATAATGAGAAAACTTCATTAAAATAAAAATTTAATTAAATAATTATCCCATTTATAAATTACTCTAAACTGTTTTCCTTAATAAGTTTAAATTTTTAACGATGTAAAACGGTTCCTTCAACAAAGCTTGTCTTGAAAATTTTAAGTAGTACTATTATAAAATGGAAATTGTGAAAACGTACATTATATACTACAAAAATAATTCGTAATGTACAGAGTGAAACAATAGGGTGGTGTTCTTCTATGATCCGAACTGCGGCGTGGTTAATCCCTAATCGGATTTGAAAAAGATTAAATCTTTTTTTATAGTTACAACTGCGGCGAAGACTTGAAAAAGTTTAGAGCCGAACTGTGGCATGGCTAATCTGTAATCCTATTTGAAAGGATAATACTCGTACGTATATAGCGCACTCGCTATGTACCAAACGAATTGTTGAAATTCCATTAATTCAATTCCACAATTTTCTTTTTCTATTCGTAGGGTGCGGACTTGGTAGTCTAAATCCAGATTTTTGGGAAATTATACTGCTGTTGCGCTAGCCGCTCAATCTTAAATTTAAGGGGAATTTGTTTTTATTGAATAACTCACCCATTTTTAATGTTTGATAAATTAATTTCAATAGAGAGGAAAAATATTATTTTACTGGATTTTTATTTATTTACTTAAAATTATTATTTTTATAATTATTTTTGGATAGTTGTGATTGGTTGCAAGCGTTTTTTGAAGATATTCTTCCGTGATTGCAGGGAAATATAACGTTATTATATGTGTTCCTTATTTATAAGGAAAGTATTAAAGAAACTAACAAATCATTTAAACAAAAAAAGAATTCATGGTTCACAGAAAAAATGAATGAAATCGAAAAGAATAACAAGTTCAACAATGCGAAGATGTTCTACAATTTATTAAAAAGACAAAAGTCAAATCACAAGATAAAAGCAAGAGGTATGAAGAACGAAGAGGGGATCATAGAACATGAACCAGAACAGATAAAAGCCATATGGAAGAAACATTTTTATTCACTACTAAACACACATCAAGAACAAGAAGAACAGAACTTTGTTGAAACAAACGATGGTCAACAACTGACACCACCCACTACCGAAGAAATAGTAACAATAATACAAAAAATGAAAAACGGAAAAGCCCCAGGAAGAGATAACATAAACATGGAATGCATAAAATACGGAGGAACAGAGGTACATGCAAGACTGAGTCAGTTAATATTACAGGTGTGGGATGAGGAGAGAATGCCTGAAAAATGGAGAGAAGGAGTAATAATTCTACTGAAAAAGAAAGGCGATGATGACAACTGTAAAAACTATAGAGGTATAACTCTTCTCAACTCAGCCTACAAAGTGCTCTCCACATTAATATACAGAAGACTTAAAGAATATATCCGAAAAAACGTGGGTACATATCAATTCGGATTCACCGAAGGCAAGTCGTCGGTAGATGCAATTCACATTGTAAAACAATCAATGGAAAAATTGAAAGAATACAACGTAGACCTTCACCTGCTGTTCGTGGACTTCGAACAATATTTTGATAAAGTGAAAAGAGGAAAAATATACAAAGCAATGGAAAGAATGGAAATCCCCTATAAACTTATAAAGCTAATAAAAATGACAATGGTAGGCTCCACAGCATATGTCAGAACAGTAGATGGAGAAACAGAGGGATTCAAAGTGGCAGTGGTGTGCGTCAGGGAGATGCATTGTCGGCGGCGCTGTTCAATATAGCCCTAGAAGAAACGCTGAATGAACTGGAGGTTAAAGAATCGCTTACAACAAAAGAAGGACAAGTGATTGTATATGCCGACGACATCGTCATAATGACAAGATCACGTAGGAGAATGAAGGAAATATTCGGGAGAATGAGAACAGCTGCCAAAAACATGGGACTATCGGTCAACGAAAAGAAAACAAAGTATATGAGATGCAACAATTTAAATACACGCCATCAGAATGTAGTGTACATAGACGGCCTACCTATTGAAGAGGTGAGCAATTTTAACTACCTAGGAATAGTACATATCAACAAGAACTGTAAGCGAGAAGAAGAAATAAGAAAAAGATTGCAAGCTGGCAATAGAGCATACTACATGAATAAAACACTGCTTAGAGATAAGAACCTAAGCAGAGCAACTACAACAAAAATATACAAGACCTTAATCAGACCAGTGGTCGCTTACGCGGCCGAAACAACATGCCTTTCCCAGCGCGAAGCCGAAACATTGAGAGCGTTCGAAAGGAAGATAATGCGCACCATTCTAGGACCAAGAAAGAACGAGAACGACGTACCCAGACCTCTTATGAACCATGAGATTAACAGAGAAATCAACGGTGAATATATTGTGAAGTATATAAAGTTGCCACGTTGAATATTTCCACTTGCCACGGGAATAATTCGGTGGTTATTTGCGCCACTGGTAACGCTTAAAATGTGTGAGTTAAAGTTAAAATTCCTCACGAACTTTAGCGTTAGTACTTGATGTTGAATTAATTTCTAACCAAATGGTGTTAATTAAAACGATGAAGGAAAAAAAAGATGGAGAAGGCACCACTCGATTTCGTTCAAAAGTACCAGACGTCGTTATGAAAGAATAGATAGCTCGATCCAAAGGAAAATCGAGAAAACACGAGCTATCGTTGTAAATCTTGCCGGCTAGCTTGGAAAGATAATTATTTAAACAAAAACCAGCAATGAGATCAGGGCATACGGAAAATTTTGAACAACGAAGAAATTTTATAAACTCAAAATAATAATTGTTCGCGCACAGAGAGCGCAGATATCTTACGCGCAGTCCTTCAAACTGAGCCAAAAATAATGGCGTACTACAAAACTTTATCAAACATATGTTTGATTATCAACCAAAATCAACGGAATATTTATACAAAATTTACAAGTTTTGATAATTAAATCAACCAAATAATTAATAATTATTATAATAAATAACTAACCAAAAATGTTACGATACCTAAATTTCGTTGATTGGCGGCATATGCAAAATTTGTTTAGCTTCTAATCCCATAAAGGCTGAAGAGAACTCCGATAAATTAATTCCAAAAAAATTGAGTTTCCCAACGTACGGATTCGAGAAGATAATCCCAGCTCGCCACTGGATGGTAACAACTAACCAATTCTTCTCCAAAATCCGGCTTCAACAAAATTTTCGCACAGCACACACAAAACCACGTCTTACTCGATCAAACGTATCAAGTCAAGTCCCCCGCGTACCTACTCCTGCGCATTTCTCGCTCGTTCCAACGGTCACTCGTTCCAAAAACCCAAAGAATTCGGCGGCAAATTTCAAACCGTTACAAAGTCCATGAGGATTAGATGGCTGGGACACGTTATGAGAAAGGAAGACAGCGATATAGTAAAGAAAATAACACTATGGAAACCACAAGATATCAGAGGGAGGGGAAGACCGAAGATCAGGTGGTGGAACCAAGTGTTGAACGACCTGAAGATAATGGGATTACAGGAATGGAGGAGTGAAGCACTGAACAGACAGAACTGGAAGCAAATTGTCGGTACTGCTACAAAACATGCAAAGCTGTAAACATGAAATTGGAACAATCAACAATAACTGAAATAAAGTAAATATGTTTTTGCGAGGACTGATCCACCTCTTCATTCGGATCTGTAAATCCTTAAAGGATAGTAATATTCAATAATTGAATGTAATGATTTAAATAAAATAAAATCTGTGTGTGTGTGTGTCTGTCTATCACTCTAAAATGAGGTGATGATCCGTTCTCTCTCAGTACTTTTCTACTAGTGCACAATTGTCTCGGTTGTGCTGCCTTAATTTATTTATTTAATAGCATTACATTCTATAATAGAATTTAGCTGTCCTATAAATCCGTTTATTGAGGTGGATTAGTCCTCATAAGTACAATTAAATATTTATAGGTCCTGATGTGTTCTAGCACTCTGTACAATTTTTCTCCATTCTGCTTGTTCCATGACTTTTTGTTTCCATTCTCTTTCGCTCATCCTCTCCAGGTTTTCCATCACTCCGTCGCTCCATCTCATCTTTGGTCTTCCTCTGTAACGTTCCTTGTCGGGTTTCCATTCCATTATAGCTCTTGATATTTCTCCTCTATTAGTTCTCATCACGTGTCTCCACCATCTCAGTCTCAGCGACTTGATGAACCTCACGATGTCTTCACCATTCATTTCTTCGAGGATTTCTGCGTTTGTTCGAATTCGGTATTCTCCGTTAACTCGTTTGAAGCCCAGTATCGTTCTCAATACTTTTCTCTCAAACACCCTAAATTCACTTTCTTCCTTTTTTGTCATACACATGACTTCAGCCGCGTAGGTAATCACAGGTCTTATTAATGATTTGTATATTTTTACTTTGGATCTTTTTGATATTTGTCTATCCCTTAATAAGTGTTTGTTTGCGTAATACGCTCTATTGCCTGCTTGTATTCTTGCTTTTACTTCCGCGTTTCTGTTATTTCCGCTATCAATTGGCACTCCAAGATATTTAAAGTCTTGTACTTGTTGGAATACGTTGTCGTCAATTATTAAATCAGGTCTGGCATCGTGTTTATCTCTTGTGCATACCATGTATTTTGTTTTCGTTTGGTTAATGCCCAGTCCCATACTCTGTGCTTCTCTTTTTATGTTTCTCAATATATTTATTAATCCTTCCTTTGTTCTAGACACAATAACAACATCATCGGCGTAGGCAATCACTTGACTTTCCCTATTAATTATTGTACCCGTACACCCAGTGCTTCTGATTATCTTCTCTAGTGCAATGTTAAACAGCGTCGCTGACAAGGCGTCCCCCTGTCTCACTCTTCCGTTCACCTCGAAGCTGTTTGTCTCTCCAGCACTCGTTCTTACTATGGCTCTTGATTTGTCCATGGTCATCGAGATCATCCTTATCAGTTTAGGTGGTATTTTGAATTCCTTCATGATACTTTTTAGGCGATATCTGTTCACCGTATCGAACGCCTGTCGAAAGTCTACAAACAGCATGTGAATGTTTATTCCGTGTTCTTGCATTTTCTCTTGTATCTGTTTAATTATGTGTAGAGCATCTATTGTTGACTTTCCTCTCTTGAATCCAAACTGATAATCTCCAACTATTTCGCGTGTATTTTCTGTAAGACGATTATGTATGATTGTCGACAGTACCTTGTACACAGTATTCAGAAGTGTAATGCCTCGATAACTGTTGCATTCGTCTGCGCTTCCTTTCTTTTTGATCGTCACGATGATTCCTTCTTTCCATTTATCTGGCATGTTTTCTTCTTTCCATATCTGTCTTATCAGTTTGCAAATTTCAGTCTGTACTTTTTCCCCTCCATTCTTGATCATTTCCGCCACAATTTCATCGGAGCCAGGAGCTTTTTGGTTTTTTAACTTTTTGATTGTTTCCATGATTTCCTCGTTCGTTGGTTCTTCTATTTCATCTTCTGTCAGTGTGTCTTCTGTCTGTTCTTGTTCTCTTATTTCAGTTTGTATCGTATTCGGTAGCTTTCTGAAGTAATTCTTCCATATTTCCTTAACCTCTTCATTTCCATTTTTGAGCACTCCTTCATTTTTCATTCCTCTGTCTTTTATCATGTATGTCTTTTTTGTATTCTTAATTTGTTTAAAGAAGGTCCTTGTATTGTTATTTACACCACTTGTCTCTATCTCTCTCATTTTCTCGTCAATCCATTCATAAGTCCATACTAAAATTGTTCAGGTTGCTTACTAACAAGTAACTAGCCAACCTTTCAATAAGTAATAAGTTTCTTACCACTATTGCGCATGTAACTAATTCACGTCAAGGATAGATAACTTTTATTTATTTGAAAAGATTATATGTATTAACTAAAGTATTAAAATTTAATCCCTTCTACTTTTAATTTAACTGGAGTTGTGACTTTTTCTAAGCGGGTACATACCTCAACTGACTACACCGCACTTCGTACTATTATAGTAACGGTTAATTTAATCGCACCATAGTTTAACAAAACCCCCTATTATAGCTTTTTATTGTTTAAATGTTTACAACATCAAAAACAAAATGTAAAATGAAAATATATGTACAAAGCGTTTTGTTTTTGTTGAGCATGATCCAAGTTTTCTTTAAACTGAACACCCTGTATAATTTAACACCTTCAGAAAGTAATATCTGCAAGTTTATTGTGTTTGATTACCTTGTTAATTCTAAAATATTAAAATAGATGTACAGATGAGGAGCAAAGAAAATAAAAATTTTCTTTTGAAAGAAACAACATTTTGAAATATTCGTAGGAAAAAAATTCAAGAGTTGCACATTTAAGAGTAAAATTTTTATACTTTTTACCGGTTACTTTTACCTCTATACATACAAATTTATTACAATTCGAACGTTGTTATCAGACATTTATTTTCAGCTTGAATAAAGTGATGATTCCTTTTATGTTAACCATTTTTTATTACAAAAAGAACGAATCGCTTTTGACTGCATAATTTTCAGAATGTTCAGAATTTCCATAATAACTGTAAATTTCTAAACTAAAATTTTATTTAAAACAATAACCTTTTGTAAAGTGTAAATACGAATGAATATTTTAATAGATGAAATAAGAGCAAAGCTAAATGCAATAAAAGCAAACTAAATAATTGTAATTTGGCGCTCTCCAAAGCTGCAATTGCTTCGGTTAACTGTTTCTTAAAACACAATTAAAGTGTGGTACTTCTATTGTGTAACCACCACCACCATGGGGTGATAAATATTTGTGCGGAAGACGCACAGTTTTCGAGTTATTACCATATCAGTTTCAGTAGACACTGCATGATAAGGAAAATTTAATGGAATCGTAAGAATGGAAATTCTATTAGTTGACTAATTTGTAGAACACTTGTATGTTAATTGAGAAATAAAGGGTTCGGTCTCAGAAATCGATTTTAGTTGTAACATTCCTCTCCCTTATAGCAATTACGTAGTTGTCTAATCTTTTTAAACAAATCTTTAAATAACTAAGTTTGAAAACTAAAACAACTGAATCGATTTTCTGGCAAACTACCACTAAATAGCAAATGCACTTAATCAACTTTATAGAAACAAATTCAACTAATTCGTGTTTAGGAAATAGCAGCATTTTATCTTTCACTTTTTCTTATTACAAATCTACTAAACTTTATATGTCTTTTATTTTTATAATCTTTTACTATTGCAAAAAAGAACACAATAAAATTCTAAGCTTCACAAATACTTTTTGCGGTGCTAACTTTTCTTCCAAACGTTAAGCTCTCCTATTCGTATTACATAGAAAGTGCTTTCAAGTGACTTTTAATACATTTTTATTGTTTTTAAATAATTTATATTTATTTTAAGGTTTTAAATCCCAGGATCCATTCCAAAAAAAAAACACCAAGAAGTGAAATTAAAATAGAATTAAATATTTTCAAGAATCCTTATAATAGAAACCTTCGTAAGCCGCATGCAATTTTGCATCTATTTCATCATCAAATCCTGGTGTTCTATTAAATACTTCATCATCTGAACTATTTGGGTAAAGTGTAATTTTAGGGGGTTCACCCAAATTCTTCCAGTCCAAACCGCAGAAAAATTTATGATCTCGAATACTTTGGTACCGCTGACTATCCAAAGCGCCTAAACGTTGACTTGGTTCGAGAACCAATAAATTTTTCACTAAATCTTTTGCGTCTTCATCGAAACCTTCAGGAAAATCATAATCCAGTTCTGGGATTTTCGCAAAAATTGAAAATGCATGATCTCCCTTAAATGCTACCTCACCGCAAACCATTTGGTAGATTACACACCCAAGTGCCCATAAATCTGATGCAAGAACCGGTCCATGTCCGACAACATATTCGGGGCTCAAATATTGCGGTGTACCAAGAGCATGACCAACAGCAGATTCCCTTTTAACTTCCTCACGAGATAAAATATTAGCACACCCAAAATCTGCAATCCGAATGTGCCAATCATCATCTAAAAGTATATTTTCGGGTTTGAAATCCCCGTGGACGATACCTTTCGAATGCAAAACTTCCAACGCTAACACCAGCTCTGCTGCGTAATATTTAGCACAATCCAAATTAAACAATTCGTTTCCCGAAATATAACGCAAAAGATCACCATTTTTTGCGTAAGATAACACAAAGTATAAAAATTTGTTATCATGAAAGGCACTGTACATCTTCACAAAGTAATTTGGACATCCTACCAAAATTTCTAGTGCATCTTTCTCTACCATAGCACACTCAACCTTCTTCTCGCGTATTAGTTTACTTTTTTTCAATACCTTTACCGCATAATTTTTCCCAGTTTCCATTTCTCTGGCCAAATAAACGGAGGCAAAATAACCGTCGCCGATTAATTTTGAAAATACGAAATCATTCGCTGATGAGGTTTCCGAATTTGAATTTTGGACTTGAGACGTTGCCATTTTATCGTTCTAAATACAAGAAATCTTGAGTTTTGTTTTTGGTTGAATTTTGCCTTTATATATCATTTTATGCAAAATGTAAAAGGTTGGTAGTAGATAATCCAAGCGATTATGGTTTTTTATGCCGGTAATAGTTCAATGAATGAATCAATCAAAGATGCGCTACAGAACACCGAATTTTACTATTTATGATTGCCATGGGGCAATTATTTTGCTGCTATAGTTTTGACGACGGCATTTGGGATATCGCTCGGAATTTGCCAATGTTTCTTATTGAAATTCTTTTGGACATTTCCCGTCACTAATACCAGGGGGAATTCAAGTTATTCGTCCCATTTGGTCTATAAACCATTGTTTTGTCACAATTGTGTGTAACCTTGGACAAGTTGCAGCATTGGGAATAATCTGCAGAAATAACTTCATCTATCTCATTGGGATCGTTGAGTTTGTCTTCTGTGTTAGAAGACAAATAACAAAATTATTAGCAAAATTTGAGCGTGGGGTAGACCAGTGGCGTACCTAGACCACTTGGGGCCCGGGCGGATTTATTTTGTAGCCCCCCCCCCTCACCCTCAAAAAAAGGTCATTTATCACTTTTTAATGTGGCTAGCCTATAGCTAGGCTAGGCAGACGGTCATGGTCTGAACGTTAGCGCGATCAACTGCTAACGCAAGGCGCCCCGGTTCGACTCCGGGTATTGTCTAAAAATTTCTTGACCGTCTTCCGTGTTTCGGAGGGCACGTTAAGCAGGCGGTCCCCCTGTGTTAATGATTTGCCATCATAACAATAAAAAACAGAGTGCAGGCACATCGAAAGGCAAGCCTAGCAAGCTACCTGAGATGTAAAAACCAAACTGCTCATAGAACCAACAGTGCCTTGAACAGAGGCACTATAGTTGGGAAGTACAGGACGTAGTCCTAGATTAAGAAGAAGAAGAATGTGGCTAGCCTTTTTTTTGTCTTAATCTAACCGTCTTCCATAAGCTATTGCCCTGTGCAGAGAAATAATAGATAGAATAAGGGAACAAACTCGTGCAGTCCGAGGTCATCAATTATCATTACTGTTAAAAATGTTAAACTAAGGGGCCCCCTTAGTAAAGGGGCCCGAGGCGGACCGCCCCCCCCCCCCCGCCCCCTAAGTACGCCACTGGGGTAGACCACATTTTTAAAATCCAATAACATGCACAATCGCTGTCGGTCTGCATATCGCTAATCAGCTCATCCAATTTTAATAGGATTTGCCGTAGCTTGGCAGGTTACACGTCATTGTGATAAAATAGTCAGGCTTGATGTATTTGCAAACAATAACTGAAAATAACAATTCTGGGCTTTCTTGGAAAGCTGAAGGCTGGATTACGGTTCTTCCCGATTGTAAACCTTGTGTTACTGCTTTACTATCCAGGTGATTCGTAAGACCGGTACATTTTGCAGACCGTAATGCGTTTGATTTTGCTTTATATAGTATAGTGAAATAAACATGCCAACCACATTTTTTTGGTTTCGTTATCTGAACTTATTATGAGACGCTTCGAAATGGACGGTTCAAATCCTGACAGAGTAAGAACTTTCTTCTGACAGTCTCTCCTCGGGAGGCAATGGTACTATATGCATATAATAGATGTGTTATGACGATTCTGTCAAAGAGGCATCACGACTGAAGAAGAAGAACCTGATATTATACCCTATCTTTTCTCGTCTCCCGCTGTGTGTGTTTTGGCAGTGTTTACTATAAATATTTCTCCATAGCTTTTTGTCTATACACTTTCTCTTCTAATGGTCGACCCCTATCCTGTGCAAATCTTCCACCACTCAATTCATCTCAACTTGGATCTTCCTTTCGCTCTGTTCTTTGCGGGTCTCCATTCCCATGATCTTTTTTGTCACATCCTCTGATTCTCTTTTAGGCTTCTATACAAAGTATAACAAGAAGCCTTATGATCTGGCTCCGTGTCCGTCTGTCTGTCCGCATAATTCAAAATCATACAGAGCGTTTCAAATCGTGTTGGAAATACTCTGTGTGTATAGAGGTCTAAGAACTGGGTAGCCAGTGCGCTACTTTTAGGCTTCTATACAAAGTATAACAAGAAGCCTTATTTAGGCTTCTATACAAGGTATAGAAAGAAGCCTTATGGTCTGGCTTCGTGGCCGTCCGCATGTTTCAGAGCCAATCATAACGTTGATCAACTGATACGTTGTTATATTGTAAATACTTCTTCTATATAGTATTGCGTTAATCTGTTAATCCGTTGTTTCGATTCGCTAATGCAATTTATAAATACGCAAATGTTCGAAAGAAATTTACTAAGTTAAAGATATTTTCAAAGAGGTCTCCCTATATAAACTACTTGTTAGGCTTCTATACAAAGTATAGCAAGAACCCTTATGATCTGACCCCGCGTCTGTCCGTCTGTCTGTCCGCATAATTCAAATCTAATCAGAACCTTCGAAATTGACCAAATATAAGTTATATTTTATTTACATAATTTTTCACCTATATAATTTAAATACGTTGATCCGTTGATACGTTGATCTGTTGATACGTTGATCAGTTGATACGTTTTGTTTCAATGCAGACCAAATATAAGTTATATTTTATTTACATAATTTTTTACCTATATAGGAAATTTAAATACGTTGATACGTTGATCCGTTGATACGTTGATCCGTTGATACGCTGATCTGTTGATACGTTGATCCTTTGATCCGTTGATCCTTTGATCCGTTAAGACGTTGATACCCTAATAAGAAGTTATCTCGAAAAATTTAATTGGTGCAGATTATCGAATTATCTGATGTTACATTATATAAATATTATGTCCACCAAAAATAATTAGCAACAACAACTTTTCACACCAGAAAAGTAGTTGTATAGAAGCCTAGGAACCGCTGCTAAAGCAAGTTCCAACTTGTTTATGATATGACCCAGCCATCTTAACATGTGTGATTTTATAAGCTTTATCTTCTACCTTCATCTCTTTGACTAGCTCGTGGTTCATTCTCTTACTGTATTCTTCTTCGGTGATCTTTTTCATGCCCAATATTGTTCAGAAGACTTTTTCTCTCGAAGACTGTTAGCTCTTCCTCCTTCTCTAAGGTCAGACACAGTACCTCTGTTGCGTATATCATTACCGGTCTCACCAGTGTTTATATTACCAAATTTGTCGTCTTGCTCAGAATTTTATTTTTCAGAAGTCTCTTATTTATGAAATAGGCTCTGAATCCGCCGTGGATTTGATCAGTTCCTTCGCTTTTTCTGCCCTGTTGCTGCTGGTCTGTACTCGCAAATATTTAAATTTAGTAACTTCTTCGAAGCTGAAATGTCCTGCCACGATATTTTTCTGCGTATCATCGGTATTTCTACTGCAGTACATAAAATTGGTCTTTCTTTAATTTATCTTTAGGCCTATGTTTCTACCATGATTTTCTATTTTATTAAATGTTTCTATCATTTTCTTTCTTGTTCTGGCTATGATTAAAATATCATCTGCATACGCCACCGTCTGATATTCTCTGTTTATTATTGTTCCTTGATAATCTGTGTTTCTCATTACATCCTCTATCATAATGCTAAGCAGAGTTGCCGACAGCGTGTCGCTTTATGTAACTCCTGTATTTATTTCAAAGCTTTGAGTTTTCCAATCGTTCATCCTCACTGCCGCTTTTGTGATCTTTAGCATGATGTTTTCCAAGCTTATCAGTTTCTTGGGTACTCCCATTTCGTTCATTATTCTGAAGAGTTCTGCGCTAGAGTTGACGGAGTCAAAAAAGACAATCCACAAAGAGCAAATGTAAGTCGATGTCAAACTCATGACACTTCTCGAAAATATCTTTTAACACTAATGTAAAGATAATTGTGGATCTTACATCGCCTCACCTTGAACATCTTTTAAATGGAAGTTGATCATTATAATATGCGTCTAGATTTATTTGCTGTTTATACTCGTAATGCATAAAGCAGCAACTAATTATTATTTATATGCTTTATTTTTAATTTCGTACCATGCATTTTCTAATTTATTTACACCTAAAAATAAATAAATAATTTAATTAATTAGTTCGGACTACTGTGCATTTAAATGATCGTGCGTTCTGTTCATTGAGCTTGCTCTGCTATTTGATTTGTGATGCCTGATTTTCGGGAGTCCATACGATAGTATGGGGGAGGGCATGTAGGGAGGTAAGACTACAGCAGATGGACACCAAGAGTAATAAACTGAAAGCCGAGAATGACCAAGAAAAGTAGAGGAAGACCCCAAAAACAGAGGTTTGGGAAAAATTAGGAGAGGCCTATGTTTGTAACGATTTTTTTGAATAGTTAATTTTTTCTACTTTGCATCTGACAACTTTTGCAACGCCCTGTATGGTGGATTCATTCATTGGTTCTAAGGTTGGCGGAATTGCTGTGTTTTTGATAACGGGGTCGCGATAGCGACTCGAGAGAATGGTTTTGGGTAGTGCCAAGGAAGGTCGTGTTTTTTGGGAGCTGGTCAATTCCTGTTTGAGATGGAGCGATAGCAATGGATGTGGTTCGGGTGGCTGTGGCGAGGATTCGTTTTTTGGCTTGCGCGATTCTCGTTGGAGAATTTTTGTTCGCGTAGGTGAGTGCGATGTTCTTGCTATTTCTATTGGATTTCCGTTCTGGTTTGTCGTCTCTTGATCAAATTTGGGCATATGGCTTTGTATTTTTTGAATTGCTCCCGCAATTACGCAATTTGTGCGTAATTGTTATTTTATTTACTCCTTGGTACCCGAAATTATTTTCCTTGTGTGTGTAAAGAGAAGTTGTTCTGTGTAGTAATTGTTGCCTCATACTGTGTGTTTTTTTTATCTAAACGGTTGTTTAGAGCCATTTTTTGGTGTAGTTTTAAAACTGCAATTTTTGATTAAGTCGAATTTAATTTGAATGGGAATGCTGATAGCATAGATAGACAGCTTGGCTGCCAGATAACAACGTTGTCGTTCGCATTGACAATTCGATTACTTTCCCATGTTAAATATTTTAATTAATTTTAAATATTTTAGCATTGTATTTTATTGTGTGTATTTAAATACGATTACCATCAAGGGGTTTGCATGAGTGCGATTATGGTGGATTTTATATTTGCTCGTAGCAAATCACGTTTGACGTCCCATTTCATGCTCGCTTCTTCTGGAGTTCTAATCGATTGTTGGTGGTTGGTTTTTTTGTGTTTTCTGGTAGCGGTCGATCTTGCTATATTAACACAGATGAGGTAGTGTCGTTCGACGAGTCGTTATATATTTTTCCGGTCACTGGGGCATCCTCCAACCTTTGGTTATCTATTTTCGGAAGCACAAATTGTAGTTTTTGTGTTTCTAAGTCCTCTATTTGTACGGGGTGAAAACAACTACATGGCGCCCAGATTAACACCTTTTTTCCGCTACATTTATATATTCTTAGCGTCATCCCGTATAATTGTGTAATATCAACCGAGGGTAGGGGGG
Organism: Podabrus alpinus; assembly: GCA_932274525.1. Lineage (NCBI taxonomy): Eukaryota > Metazoa > Arthropoda > Insecta > Coleoptera > Cantharidae > Podabrus > Podabrus alpinus. The sequence continues at coordinate 8,561,196 of OW026451.1, forward strand.
TTCCGTTTTCTACATGGTCCGTGCTTGAGCTAGCACTTCGTGGCATTGTCTATCTTTGTCCGGCGATCCCCTGAGTTATCAACAAAGATCGTCGGGGCAGTTTTTGTCGTTCCTTTGGGGTGGCAGAAATTGTTACATGTTCAGGAGTGGACGACTACAGGTTGATAAAGAAGAAGAAGAATACGATAGTATAATTTATTTAGGAATAAAATAAAATCCATTCCTTTACTCCCATGTAAATGAATATACCATTACAGTTTTGTAATGCTCTCTTTATTGGCCACGACTACACACTTAATATTTCTAGTGTTATAATATTGTCTATACCAGACGGTTTATTGTTCTTTATATTTCTTATTGCATTTACGACATAATAATCCAGCTTACAAAATAACTAGCTGTGCGTTTTTAGTGGTTGCAAATAGTTAATTTCTAACTACTCGTTGAAAAAGTTCAAGGTTTTGCAAACTTGAACGTGCTTTATTTAGTCAACTAGCTATAACAATGCACAAGATGAAAAGAAAAACACGAACCTTAATTAATTATTAGTAAATAAATGCAGTTTCACAATGCACAACTTCAAGATATTGTAGTTGGCAAGAAACTGAGCTTTGATTTTATTTTTGGAAACTGTAACGCTAAACTCTTTGTAATTGAAAAGTTTGATTTCAGGTTGTTAATTATTCATAAACACTCCAAGCTAACATTTATGAAATCAAAATAAAATAATTTGTTTAAAAAGTTGATGGAGAAATATTATATTAACATCAACATGAAACTTGGGCGCAAAAAACTATTAAGTTTATTTCATAGCAATAATTAATTTTCCAAAAGTTATACTATTTATGAACAACCAATGTTAAATGAAAGGTAGGTTCATTAAGTAGCATGATTGATGATTAAAATAAATTATCGATACTTCCAAGGGGAAATTAGAAACTACGTTGACCACCCACTAAGTATACGTCTTAACTATAACAGTAGCCTAAAGGAGAATTTTGAAATCAAGACCAGAAAATTATATATCCAGCTTTAATAATTGTTATTTGCAGATATGTAGGTACTATATTTACAATATTCAATGCAAGTATGTGGAAATGTGATCGAATTTTAGCTGGATACGAATTAATTACTTTGCGGTTTGTAACGTTCGATTTTCCCATGTTAATTTGTTAAAAGTTTTCCGGAAAAATCGAGTATTCATCTAGTTAATCTGTTGTATTTTGTGGATTTCCTGCTATCCTTATTAACAGGTAGTCTCTCAATCTATTGTTTTTGTTTTCAACTTGAAATCTTTGAGACAAGAACCCTCCCCTCAATGAGGGAGAAACTAAAGATTTTCGAATTTAAAAACTCCGAAAGTTAGATCCTGATAATCATTTTCTGATTTTAAACCGAGAAAAAGATGGAAATTCACTCAAATTAATTTTTATTTCTTTTGTTTTGAGGTAAAAGATAGGTTCTTTGGAATGGTAAATCCCCGAATTTGCAGAACAAGTAACTCCAGTTCAACTGTTCTGCTGAAGTTAGTTGGGTGTTTTAATTGTTTATCACTTGAAATTTGAATTATTTTGTATTCATTAATTAACATGTAAATTTGAATGAACATGAAAGAACAATAACCCCAGTTTTACGATTACTGTAAATAAATTTTAAACAAGTCTAGCAGCAATAAACCGAAATGTAGTCGCCGTAGTGGCTACAGGTCAAGTTGTAAACTTTTCACTCCTGTGTTTATTTTCATTTTACATGAAAATAAAGAAAAAAAATTAGAATGTAAAAATATACCGCTGAAGTAACAAATTATTTTTAAAATTTCAGGTTTCCTTAAATTTCGAATTCTTTTTCTGACGTGAAATAAATTTGTAGTACAAGTGAAGGTATGCTTGCTAGACACAAACCGAGAAACTCCGGTTTGCTACTCAAAGTTTTTTGCATAGTAACTTTTAAGATGGGCAGGTAATCTTCTTATTTATGAGATGAAAATTTTAAAGTTAAGATAAGCTTAAATCGTCTTAGAACTTTTTCATTGTTGTCGAGATCCGAAATGTCACGGTGTCATCAGGAAATGAAAAGTACATTATAATTTTCATTTAGAAAACAAGTAAATAAGTTTTGACATTAACTAAATCATTAACCGTTCTCTAAAGCTATGGCTTACAGTGCAGCTTCCAGTTTCAATTCTTGAAAGCTTAAATTCTCAAAGGTAGAAGTTTGGATTTTCGGGAAAACTTTCTGTAGGGTCTTGTCATAAGTTGTATAAATAGGTTATTAGGTGGCATTAGACGCTAATAAATGCATTTTAACTTGTGGATTGCATGTTTTTATAAATTTGTAGGTATTATAAATTTTTATAAAAATTATTTAATATTCGTCAAGCTGTGTCTATTTTCAAAAGGTTGCAATCTATTCTAAAACAAATGTTGCAAAAAAACTTGAACACTCCAGGAGTACATAAATTACATTTTACTTGTATAATCTTCTTTGCTTGGGCCAATTTTGTCGCTTCTCCAGAGGGGAACTTGAAGAAGAAGAGTGTAATATTTCAAAATCTCATATGTGAATTGGTAATTTAAGGTTGTAAACAAAAGCGCATTGTTCTGAATTAATTCACGAGTGCTTTTAAAAGTTTAAATTAATAATAAAGTAAAAATTATATATTTTTCTTCAAAAGCAATCTCTATAGAGCCATACATTTTTATTTAAAATATAATATTATCAAAACTTGAGCTAATAAATAACAATTTATTGACATCTAGTTTTATTTGAGTTTAAAGTGTTGAGTTTAAATCATGTTAAGTCTTAACGGCGGTCATAGCTTTGTTACGAAATTTTTTCACTTTCGCAACGACTTTGAATTTATTAAATTCAAACAATTACATTTAGCGACAAATTTCGTGGCGCCCTGTATAGCGAGCGTAATTGACGGAGATTAGACTCGCGCATGCTAGCATAGAAAAGTCATGGGTGAGCTCTCGAACGAAAAGGTCGATTTTGAAGGTGCTGTGAAGTGATTATGATTTTTGGTTCCGAATTTTAACAAGGGATGATTGCGATTTTGTGAGGGTTGCCGTCCAACAATGCGAATGGTTTTGGATTTTTTTGCGCTCCAAACCCAGTAAGGGGATTTTACATTCGTTGTTGAAGGATGGTGGTTGCTTCCCGGATCGTTCATTTTTTTATCGGACCCCATGGTTAATACTTCCTGTGAAAGATTTGTTTCCTTTCACATTGGTAAGTCACCTAATTTTTGCTAATTACTTCACAGTTACTTGTTAATTAATTTGGCCAATTTTGCTCCGAATACCTGGAGTTCGATGACGATGGAATTCACCCTTGGCCAATTCGTGTATATTTTTTATGTGTTAACATTTTGCCCTGCATTTTTATTAACAGAGTGGTTGCCAAGATTGTGATTTGCCTTGCACGTTTTATATTGCTGCATCGTAGTGATTAAGGCAATCTAATCTCCTTTTTGCGTTCGCATACGTGGAGGTGGATTGAAGTTTGAATTTTTATGTTTGATATAATTATTAATTAATTATTATTTGATATTGTTATGCTTTTTTTAATTAAGTTTGAACTGAATATTATTTCCACGTAGTAACATCGAGCGGCGTTTGGTAGAATGCATTGGCGAAGGGACTCCGAAGTGGTCGACATAAGTTCAAATCTTGCATTTGAAATTTTATGTTCGATATTTTTTTTTGTGTTTATTTTGACTTTATGTTATTTTTTATGAAGGCGGCGATGTGCGACCTATGTACAGGGTGCTGCATTGCACCGGGGTCGCTACCGGTTGATTTTATCGTCGGAAGCTCGATGTGGTTACCTTTGAGGGATTTTTATATGACCACTCGAGCGTTTCGTTGGTGGATTTTCAGGGGGTGATTCTTGGTGGCAGTGTCGTGCCACTGTCTGTAGTCTGGTCGGCTAATGCACTAACATCCGACATCGCTTATGTCATTGCCTTCCGACAATGAACATCCTATTGTTTATTTTTATTTTATTGTTAATTTTATTTTTGTGTGTGTTAGCAAAGCTGTTTCCTTGAGTTTCTCCGGGGCGTTCCTTTGACACGACCCACCGCCTTCGCCGCCGCTATTAACGAGCTAGTTTATACCCAAGATCAGGGCCCCACGCAAATTAAAGTAGATGGTTTTTCCTTCTGCGTGGACATTATCTTTTCCGAGCTATCTTCTCATTAGAGATAGTGAGGAGAGATTTTATATCAGCTTATATAAAAGACTTCGGGTTTGAGCTAAAAAATTTATTGACCGTCTCCGTACTTCGGAAGGCACACAAAGCCGTCGGTCCCCCCGCGTTAATGATTTTTCTTCATAACATAAAAACACGGTACAGGCATATCGAGGGTAGGCACATCACAGAAATAATTTTAAAATGTTGGTAAAACGCAGGTCTCAAGAAGACATCTAATTTTATTGGAGTTTGAAACGTTGATATATAACAAAAATTATTCCCTATTATAGTTCCCAATTTGCCTATAACAATAGCTTAATATGCTGATTCTGGCCCTTCTCTTTAAGTCTTAAATACCTTCAAACTTTAAAAGGGTGGTTAAGGTTTTCAAAATTCGGGACTGGCCTGTACTGCCCTTATATGTAAGTGTCTACGTTTAAGAGTTTTGAGATAATATAATAAACTTTAATCAAGGTTTTGTTAAAGCTTATATTATTACAAAATTATGAGTTATAAGCTTGAATTAAATATTTTTGAAGGCTTATATTTAAAAAAAGTCTCAAAATTTAGATGCCACACTGTTGCTTATGAGGGAAGTGTAGTTATGGGGAAAATGATGTGGCCATCGACATGACTTTTCGAACAAATGTAAATCATATTTATTATATTTTTTAACAAGATTTAACAAGATCAACTGCTATTTCAAGGCGCTGGTTTGACTTCAGTTATTGTCTATGCCATTAAAATTATGCTAAAATCATATTATACGATTTTTAACTAACGATGTACATTAAATCGGGTAACAAATTTAACGATCGGTTTATAAATAAGGGTGCTATGCCCGTCATAAAAACATAGGAAGAAAAAACTTTTTAATACCTATTGGGAATTTACATCACCGATGAGGGCGCTAACGTCGCGTCATAATGGCTGTTCTAATTAGTATAGCACGATATTGCACATAAGTTATTAATGCGTATTGTACTAATATAGCTAGTCGACTGCGTTGTAATAGTGGTAAAATTCAAATTCTAACACACAATTAATTGACAAATACACGTATAAAATTTTGGGTATACTAAACGGAGTAGTTAATATTATGGACGCGTAGTGGCGCATGGTTAATGTAAATTCCCAATATCTGGCAAACGAAACATTTCCGGACACATGTTATTAACAACCCTGTATATTTTTATTTCAGATTTATCTCAACCGTAAATTTTAGAGAAAAGCTCATAGAACAAACAAGTTGGAACTTGCTTTAGCAGCGGTTCCTAGGCTTCTATACAGCTACCTTTCTGGTGTGAAAAGTTGTTGTTGCTAGTTATTTTTGGTCGACATAATATTTATAATGTAACATCAGATAATTCGATAATCTGCACCAATTAAATTTTTCGAGATAACTTCTTATTAGGGTATCAACGTCTTAAGGTATCAACGTCTTAACGGATCAAAGGATCAACGAATCAAAGGATTAACGGATCAACGGATCAACGTATCAACAGATCAACGTATCAACAGATCAACTTATCAACAGATCAACGGATCAACGGATCAACGTATCAACGTATTTAAATTTCCTATATACATAGTAGGTGAAAAATTATGAAAATAAAATTTAACTTATATTTGGTGTGCATTGAAAATAGATAATCTGCACTAAATATATTTTTGCGGTTGGTATTTATCATTTACTATATAATCAATAATAAGCAAACTTTTCCATTCCATCCGGAGCTTTACTTCTCTGTAATGTACGATCCATTTCTTAAGGTCGATCAATCCTTTCTCTTTTATTTACAACTTAACTTCACCAATCACATCAAGCCACTGCTGTGGTTACAATAAAAACGGATCAACGTATCAACAGATCAACGTATCAACGTATCAACGTATTTAAATTTCCTATATAGGTGAAAAATTATGTAAATAAAATATAACTTATATTTGGTCTGCATTGAAAAAAACAGATCAACTTATCAACGTATCAACGTATTTAAATTTCCTATATAGGTGAAAAATTATGTAAATAAAATATAACTTATATTTGGTCTGCATTGAAAAAACATGCGGACGGACACGAAGCCAGACCATAAGGCTTCTTTCTATACCTTGTATAGAAGCCTAAATAAGGCTTCTTGTTATACTTTGTATAGAAGCCTAAAAGTAGCGCACTGGCTACCCAGTTCTTAGACCTCTATACACACAGAGTATTTCCAACACGATTTGAAACGCTCTGTATGATTTTGAATTATGCGGACGGACAGACGGACAGACAGACAGACGGACACGGAGCCAGATCATAAGGCTTCTTGCTATACTTTGTATAGAAGCCTAAAACATGTAGAAAATATCGTAGGAATAATTTTTGCTCACAGACGTACACACATACATACAGACATTCTTCCAAAAATTGATCAAAATGGTTTCAGAGAAACCATGTTCATAAGTGTAAAATAAATTTGTATGCAGATGATACCCAACTGATCTACCATTACGAAGAAAATGATTGGGAAGTTGCGCAGACGGATATTCAACAAGCTTTGACCGATCTCGAAAAGTGGATGGAGAACAATTGTCTTGCAATAAATCCAAATAAAACTCAAATCATCGAGTTTGGACCTAACACAGGGCACGAGGTTAATTTGTACCTTCAGGACGTTGTTCTTCAAAGAACTGATATTGTAAAGAAGCTTGGCCTATTAATGGACAAGGCGTTGAAATTCGATAGTCATGTGTCCTTCACTATCAGAAAGGCCTATAGCTCGCTCAGGCAATTAAACTCTTTTAAAGAACTCCTTCCACTTGACGTTAAACTTCTGTTGATCGAGGCACTGGTTATGAGCCACTTCAACTTTGGAGATTATGTCTATGGTCCCTGCATCACCTGGGAAAATAAATATAAACTTCAAAAAGTTCAAAACTCTGCCATTCGCTTCGTCACTAATGTCAACTACAAGGATCATATAACGCCAACCATTCGTAAACTGGGTCTCTTAAAGATTAATGAAAGAAGAAGTTTGCATTTTTGTTCTGCATTACGTAAAGTGAAGAAAACCTTACAACCCAGCTATCTTTACAATAAATTACTACCAAGGAATAAAGTTCATGGCAAAGATCTTCGTTTTGTGAAGGAAACGTACAATATTCAACAGCATAGGACTGCCAAATATGAAAGTTCATTTTCATATCTATCGGCCTATCTGCTAAATAACATTCCATCTAATTATTGGAATCTATCAATATTGGCTTTTAAGAAGAAATTCAAGGAGGATGTCTTGAGTGGAGCCTTAGACCCACTCATTGATTACTCAAAATTTTAATTCTTAAATTTGTATCATGAAATTATTTCTATGATTGTATTTGACCCATTGCTTATGTATATATTTCTATTCTGTAAATATTACTAACAATAAATTATTATTATTAAAACATGAAAATCTGTCAAAAACTTGGAGGGCCAAATTTTTCCCGATAACAATAATACTTTCCTTACCTAAGGGTTCGGAAAGTAAAAATTTATGAGCAGGCGATGTGGGTTAAAATCATTTCAAGTTAGTTGAATATAGCTTGCCTAATAAATGCAAACAACAATTCTCGCCTTTAGCGGAAAATCTATGTGATTTAACCTCTCATTTACATAATATATAAACTTACTATTTCCTGGAGGAATTTGTTTCGAGGTTTATCGGGCAGTTGCGCGAAAAAGTTTGACGGTTTGGACGAAGTGGGTTAAAAGCTTTAAAGAAGAGAATTGTTTGGTTTTGCAAAAGATTCTCGTCTCTAATATAAGAACTATCCGATGTAAAATCTGTCATACATTTATTTGACCTTCGTGCACAAAATTATCAAATGAAACTTTTATTGGGGTGAAAAGTATATGCATTTTAAGAAACAGGTAAGACTTCCAAATTTGGACTTTTAAACTAATATTAAGTCGGAATTTGGTGTTTAAACAGACATTTTGTGTCACAAAATTGGGTATGCCACCAAACCGGAGTTCGAAAAATATGTGTTTGTTTAATTGTTAAGTGAGGTAAAATTTTCAATTGCGGGAAAACTTGATAGGAAATTTTAGGAAACCTTTCAAGGGTTTATCGAACATCGAAATTTCTATTTCTTTCACAAAAACATGAATAACTTTAATGGTTCTGGTAGGGTGGGCTTAATATCTTTAAATCTCGCCCCTAATTTAAAATCTGTAATCGAATTTGCAGAATTAAATGGTAACCCACTGCCCTTGCTCAGCACTTTATCATCCAATCGGAAAAATGGTTTCGTGGTAAAGTTCTAACAAAATTAATAGATTTCCAAATTTTCTTTCTGAAAGATAAGAAAATTTTAAAACAGTTCTTATCTTATCGCAGGAGGAAAACTTTCTGCAGTGCGTTCTAAGTCTAAGGCATGATCTAAGGGGACCAAATGATGTGAGATTTTCTCTATTTTTCACTCTGTTCAATTTCCTGTCTATCTAATTAAATTTCTTTTCTATAATACGAGTATAACATGCGAAGGCAACAAATATTTAATTAATAACTATAGAACTAAAACTGATAAATGTGAAAATATCAAAATTGCACTGAGTTCAAAATTTATGATCCATCAATAGATTACTTGTTCGGCTTAAGTGCTTTAAAAATGACAAGCAGTACCTACACTCGAATGCACTTTGAATATCGATAGAAAAATGTATAAGTGATATAAGAGTCACATCGACACGAGGATATTTTCTTATATTAAAATCATAAAATCGCAATTTTCTTTGACTTTACATTGGGAAATTCTTGCAAACAGTATAATTTCTATTTATTTTTAAACAATCAGTTTGATTTATGAAACGTTGTATTAATTTATGGTTTATTACCCCTACAAAAAATATTTTTTGAGTTTTATTCAATATATTTTTTAGAAACTAACTAATTAAATTAAAAACATCAAATTTAATACAAAGTCCTGCATTTGAACGAAAATATAATGGATTAAAAAACATATCAAATTGATTTATCCATATTGTACAAAAATTATTAGTCGAATTTTGTTTTCATTTATGAAAAAAAGCAGAAATTTAGTTCACATCGACGTTTTTGAAATTCAAATATCTCTGTATTAAATTATTCGCATTGATATTTTACAGCATAAAACATTAATTGCCAAATACATTGATGATTGGTAACAAATTATTTGCATAATTCAGGTAAATACGTAACATAGCAATTTAATTTTAAAAATTTAAAAACGTGCAGTGTAATTTAGTTAATAAGAAATTAAAAATTTTGAATAACGAAAAGTTTTATTTAATTAGAAAAACTTGAAAAGCATAAGTTTTCAGTTTTGAAAGTTCTTATATGAATAACTTTAGCACGTAAAAATGCTGTTATAAAAACATGCTGTGTTAATAAAAAAGTTTTTTTCGTTAAAGTAATTTAAAAAAAGTTTTATTATTACCAAAATTGTCTCTTACAAATAAACTTTTGGTAATCTATTTGATTACATTGTTGTGTATTTTATTTTGTTAGTGTGTCCGATCATCTAATTATGTGAGGAAATCGTTTACAACTTCTGCTTCATTTAAGAAAAATAATTTGAAATTCCGGCATAAAAATTTTATGAAATCATCTGAAAACTGAAAGTTGAAATATGGAACGCGCGTTGTTCGGAGTGTTTATTTTACTAAATAGAAAATATTAAATGAGGTAAATTTTTAAATTAAAAATTTAAATGAACGGTTAACCTATGAACACGCAAAAGCGTCTTTAATAAATTTTTAAATCCTCCATTACGATGTAAGTAAAAAGTTACTTATGTAAACGATAATAAGAAACTTTGCATGCTCCCAGTATGACATAATAAGCTTAGGTAAAGTTATTTAAATTTTAATTAAATGTAAAGTACATCACGCTGCACTCAAATAACTTAATTTAAAAGTAATTCGAAATAACGTTAACCTTGCGTTTATAAAATGGATTATTCTTAAAATATCGAATAAACTCCAGATTTTACCTTGGTAATGGAGTTTTTTGAGATTTAAGGGATTAAAAGGAGTTGTAGACGAGTTTAGTTCGCCGAGCAAGTTTGAAGGATTCGTGTAGTAAATTTTGCCTGTTAGATAAAATAATCCATGCTGCGAGCACTCGAATTAGAATATCTAAATCAACTTGCTTAAGTCATAAATTGTTTTCAATCAATTGGGTGGATTTATGAGCAGCATGAGGATAACGCTTGAAGAAAATAAATGAGCCTGCCGATATCCTAAGTAGCCAAGTAAAAAAATGCAATCCTTTTCTATTACATCAGGATCCAAAAATCCACTTAGAAGAATGCAAGGAATGAAAATTCGTTTAAAGTAAAAAGTTTCTTTAAGAATTTATTGACAAAAGTTCTGGCATTACATTGTGGGACACCCTGCGTTTAAGATTCAGGAGGGCGTCGACTGCTAAGTAAGTCCATCAAGGAAGCAATTTTGTGAGAATCACGTTTTAAAATTTTTCAATACCACCGGTATAATTAAATTGTTTTTGATTTTAGTTTTGAATTTTGGTTAAAAAGAAAAGCTTTGTTTGGGATTTCACCTTGTCAAGGTGAATAATGTCAACGTGACTTCGATTACTAATTTCTAATACGACACTAATGGAACTGGGAAGACACACGAATAAAACTTTTTCCAAGTCCTCAGTAGTATAACACGTTCAAGTACGTGATTTGAGTTGTAAAAGATTATTTTGTTATTTTTTCGTCACGTTTCTTAAGGTTTTTTGTTTAACATTCGCCTTATTAATGAACAATAGAGGGAATGAGGCTTTGGTGCAAACAATAAAACCTAAAAAGAACAAACTCTTCCATTCTTGAGTATAATTTAATTCTACACACATTCCACCCTAAAATACACCAACCTACTTAAAAGATCGTTTGCGTAACATCTGTAGGGCTCAGCGACAACAACAAAATGTAAAACAATGTACGTACACACTTGATAAATTATGTAAATGTGAGTTTTAAAGCCAAAAATTTATCAAATTTTTCAATAAAAATTGTTCGACAGAGTAAAAATTCGACAATACCCACAGGAACTTCCACATAATAGACGCTACATTTATTGCACTCATGACAATAATAAATTTCATACTTAAAAATAAAAATTCTGGAATCTAAATCAATTCCATTGATATATCGCATAGCCACATACAAAAAGACTCGACGAAAATCCGATCAAATTAAATTTTTGATAATATTACACTTCTACGGTATTAGCTTCTCTCTAATGCTTTACAAAAATAATTTTTCATTCAATCGTGCAAGTTAAATCTTACGAAATTAATCTCATACCTAGAGTAGCTAAATTAAATTTCCTTATCGGCCATGAAACCAATTTTTTAAATTTAATTTGACTTTTTAATACTTAATAATTATTTAAGTATGCTGTTCAATGTTCAATATGTAAATTGTTGAAGAGACACTTAAAATAGATAGCACTCCTAATGGAACGTTCCAGATAATGATACGAATACTTCTAAAACATTGAACAACGCTCGTGAAAACTCAAAGAGGCGTCTTATATGTTATTCAATACATTCAAGAAGTCGAAAGCGTACGAGAGGTTGTGTTCTTAAGGACTTACAAAACTTGATGGTCTCAAAATAAGTTTAGGCGTTTCTATTAGTATAGCAAAACAGCAACATTCCATTTTTTATTATGACTTTAAATACTTATTACAAACTTCGAAATGCAACATCGTTAGTCTGCATTCATTATATAGTTTGTCGCTCCTTGTAAAGGATTGAATACTAAATTCAAGTTTTGGATTTACGATTTGTTGTCGTAGGTGGCTTTTCAGTATCTAAACAAGGGAGAATATAATTGGGAAGTCAAAAGTCCATTGAAAATTGTTTGCGTTCATTTGGCAAAACAAGAACAGCGCAAAAGTTGAGAGCACAAATCTGCGTAATGAACAAGATGAAATGTTACAAGATAACGATAGGATATTCGTAGACATCATCCACGCAAATGAATATTCCCTTTCTCAGAAAAAAGTAATATCGATAAAACAAAAGAAGAGGAAAAACTTTGCTTTATTATTTAAAATAATAAGTCTTTTATTCTTGTAAGAATTTGACTCTCTCGGTGAAACTTTACATATCCATTTTTGAGGGGGATTAGCTCTTCCTTTTATTTAGTTTTATTTCATTCTAACTAGAAGTTTTCATCTGTTCTCGCGTCCAATACAATTCCTCTCCAATGCTATCTGTTTTCTGTCTTCTTTTTTCAACCATTGACCCCGTCTTTCTTAAATCTTCCGTCACTTGGTCGTACCATCGAAAATTTTGGTCTTCCTCTTGCACGGTCCTCTGTGGGTCTCCATTCAGCAATTCTTCTCACCATTCATCATCACGTGACCCAGCCAACCCATCCTGCTTGATTTGATCGTCTTGACTACATCTTCATTACCTGTTGCCTTCAGTGATACCGTTGCTTGACATCGATCTTTTTTCCTAGCCATTATCTCGCACTGGGCCCAATATTTTTCGCATGATCCTTCTCTTAAACACCTGCATCTCCTCTTCTTCTCTCTTGCTTAAACATATTGCTTCCACTGGATGAACTTCTTCATACATCTCGTTGTCGACCTTCTGTTCGGTTTTCCTTTCTATTTCTCTTCTCTGGCACTTCATGTACATATTATATAGTATGTTGTTGGTTTATTTTTAGTTCCTTTTGTTAAGTTTATTTTAGTATTTTTAGTTATTTTTATTTTGTTGGCTAATAATTAGCTAAATAATTAAATTTTCAAACCAGAAAGGGTAGTTGTATAGAAGCCTAGAAACTGCGGTTCATCCAAGTTCCATCTGGTTTATTTCGTATTTAAGATTATTATTTTTCTAATTACTTTTGGATAGTTATTGTATACGATTTTTGTGGGAGGGCAGGCAAGTGCCCTTTTGCCTTTTAGAACAGCAAGCCGCTACTGATTAGAACTATTGTGAAGAAACCGAATGAGCAAATCCAATGATAGCACTCAGCTTTACCCACCCAAATGACGCAACAACGCGCAAGTTAACATTGCAAATAAATGAATAACAAAAAATATTGTTTAGGGAGCTCTTAGAAAAAGGTTCCGATGTTTTTTAAATGCTGTAGTCATTTATTTTTATTATAAAGTGTTTAAATGTCAGACAATAATTTATTTGTACAGGACATTATCTTACACAAGTCAAAGAACAAGCATAAATAATATTATAAAGCACTTTAGTAAATTATCCAAATTAAATAAACAAAGCATAAGAGAATCATGCGGAGCTCATGATTCACTGTCTTAAATTAAAAAAAAACATTACTCCCCAGAAATTGTTTTTATTTGATATGTTATATTTGATCACCTTTAGCCATCTAAAACTTCGCCATCTTTGTGGCTTGAAGAGGCTGATTATCACTAATAATAAGGAGCGAATAGCGGCTTACACTGATAATAATAATCCGACTCAGTGCGGCCTTCAGGCCGCACAACCTAGGCAATTACGCACTGGATCACCAAATATGACCGGGGCGTGGTGGGTCCACTATTATGAATTATGCAGAGGATTATCATAAATGTGTAAGCCTTAATTACTCGGCTTCTTCTGCATATCTTTGACTTGTTCCATAATTTGGTAATATGTAATGTTATTTGGGGCCAGGAGCGCCCATTAACTTAGTGAGTAAAAATTTTTACTATAGGTAATATTCCACAGAAACCTATGAATTATCGAACCCCTGAATCTTGACACGAGAAGCTAACATGCTAACCCCTAAGTCATTCCCTCGCCCCTTTGTATATGATTTGTACTTTGTTCTCTTAGAATATCGTGATAAACAAAAATCTTAATAAAATATACTACTTTGAAGTCTCATTTGTGGAGAGTAAATATTAGACCATCCACTAATGTAATAACAATGCAGCTCATTGTGAATCTGATGTTATGGGGACAATTATCTCGATATATTTATAAATTCATCAACCATGTGCCAAATCTACCTCTCAGTGGATTAGAGTAAAAGTCCTGAAGAAACCCGGAAAATAGTCCCACATTTGAATCATCTTCCAGTCATTTTTTCCCACTACTGGGCAGACTTCCTTCTCATAAGAGAAGAGGTTTTAGCCATACCTTACCACGCTGGCCAATGTGGGTTGGTAGGGGGACGTTCATAGGAAGAAAAGAAAGTCAGAAAGAAGATTAGGTTCTTCCAGGACTCGAACCAGTGCTTTTATCATCAGTAGTTGAGCGCGTTAACTTCTAAGCTAATGACCGCCTTACATTAGAATACCATAACTTAAATGGAATGGCAAATATGACGATAAGGCCTCCTCCCTGGTACACCACCGGTGTACTTTTAAAACTAAGTTTTTTCGTTAAAAAGTTTAAATGGGTTTCTCAAGAGTTAGTCAAGCAATCGCTATTGCGCGCATCTCTCATGGGCTGACCGAGCTAGCGACTTTGATTTGGTATGGCAGTATTGTCCGCAAAAAGAAAAGTCTCTGCATTATTCACGTAAAAGACGTAACTGCCCCAAAACTTAAGCCTGCGGCACACGCTGTGCTCAAGCGATAGGGGTTAAAACTTAATTTAGGACATGTGGAGTGACTACCCAGTGGTCGTCCTCCTTTAGAGCTAAGTTACTTTACTTATATGTGAAAAATTAATTAATTAATTCAACAAATTTTGAATCCAAATACAATAATTATACCAGGTTAAATCTGGTAGTTAGGTCTGATGGTTTGAATCGTTTTAGTCGTCTTGGTTCGTCTGATTTACTCATAAGTGTGTTTGCAAGTTTGTTGGGATGCACTTTCACTCTTTCGCTGTATTTTTCACTATAATCCCGCACTTCTTGTCGTATTGAGGTTAACCACAGGTCTTTTTGTATGGTTGGGTTTGGCACGTACCAGGGCGCGTTCACTATTACTCGAAGCACCTTGTTCTGAAACCGTTGCAGGATATCTATATTTGAATTGCTCGCTGTACCCCAAAGCTGAATACCGTACGTCCAGATCGGCTTCAGGACAGCTTTGTATATCAGTAATTTATTATCTTGAGATAGTTGTGATGTTCTACCTATCATCCAGTACAGTTTGTTTAGTTTATGACCTAGCTGCTTTCTTTTTGTAAATATATGTTTTTGCCAAGTTAATCTTCGGCCCAGGTGTAAGCCAAGATATTTTGCACTTTCTGAATGTACGAGCTGTTTCCCATTCAGTGAAACCGCCGGGCAATCTTCTTTCTTCATCGTGAATGTAACGTGTATTGACTTGCTTTCGTTAGCTTTAATTCTCCAAGTTGTTAACCATTGTTGAATTTTATCAAGATGAGCCTGCAGATTTCTTGAAGCCATTACAGGATTGGTGTGCGATGCTAGAATGACTGTATCATATGCAAAAGTTGCAGTTGTGGTTAATCTCGTCGTAGGCAAGTCTGCAGTATATAGCAAGTATAGTGTTGGCCCCAGCACGCTTCCTTGCGGTACGCCTGATGATATTAGTTGAAGGTCGGTGTACTCATTTTGGTGTTTAACTAGAAAATATCTTTCAGACAAGTACGATTTCAATAGCTCGTAAACATCATGTGGGAGGTGTTTTTTCAGCTTATAGCATAAGCCAGTGTGCCAAACCTTGTCAAAAGCCTGCGTTATATCTAAGAAAGCGGCGGAGCAATACCTCTTTCCCTCCAGATCATTATTGATTTTATTGACAACACGGTGAACCTGTTCAATCGTTGCGTGATTGTTTCTAAAGCCATATTGGTGATCCGGAATAAGTCCATTTTTATTAATAATTGGTTTTATTTTAGTAATTAGAATTTTTTCAAAAACCTTTGACAAGACTGGCAGTAGACTAATTGGTCTATACGAGCTGACCTCTTCTGCTGGCTTTCCGGGCTTAGGCAGCATTATGATCTGCGCGATCTTCCACTCATTTGGAAAGTGACCAATTCTGGTAGCTGCGTTTAGGATCTGTGTAATAGCCTGAATGGATTTCTTCGGTAATTCCTTCAGGATCCCTCCCATAATCAAGTCGAAACCTGGAGCCTTTCTTGGATTTATATCTAATTTGATTGTTTGTTTTACCTCGCTAGATTTGATCTTTTTCATTGGCAGGCTCATCTGATATGGAGTTTCAAGATAGTCACATGGTCACACATTTCCTTTTTAGTATATGCAGGTGATTCACTCTGGAAGGGTTTGAACTTTGAACACCCCTGCCAGGTGGTTGGCAAATGTAGCAGCATTTTCTTTATTGCTTTTGGACCAATTTCCATCTTTATCTCTAATGGGAGGAATTTCCAGTTGTGGTCTCTTTAGTTTTTTGGTTGCTTTCCAAAGTGAATAGTCATTTAATTCGTTTGCCGTCAGGTTTTCCAGGTAATTCTGAATTTCTTGATTTTTATGTCTAGCATTAGTTCTTTTAGGTCTTTTGTAGCCTTATTGAGGGCCCTTTTATTTTCTTCTGTTCTTGTATTTTGCCAGCGTTTTCTGATTCGTCGTTTTTCAGCAATCATGTCTTTAAGCACTATGGGACAATTTTCTTCTTTATTTTTCTTTTTAATTTCTGGGGTCGCTTCCCATGCAGCCCTTTGGATACTTTTAGTGAGGGTATTCACTGCTTCATCGATATCTTGTGCTGTTTTTAAAGGTATTTTCAGATCTGTTAGTTCATTTAGCCTACTTCTGAAGAATTCCCAGTTTGTGTGTTTGTTGCTGAGCATTGGTTGGCTTGTTGTTAGTATTACCTGTGAGTACATAGTTACTATAATTGCTGAGTGGTCTGCTGCTAGTTCATAGCATGATGTTGTTTCACACTGTCTGGTGTTTATACCTTTGGTAATACAGAAATCGATAAGACCAGGTTTCCTTCTACGATCTGTTGGCCAATATGTAGGCTCTCCCGTGGATAGGTAGTCCATATTATTTTCGTTCATTGCTGCAAGCATCTGTCTTCCATCCGGTCTGGTTATTCTTGATCCCCATTGTTGATGTTTTGAAATCTCCTCCGGCGATAAATCTGTTGCCCAATGTTTTGAAATAATCGAGATATGCGTCTTTTTTAATGATGTGCTTTGGTGGACAATACCACCAAAGTTGGTAGTTGATTGTATGTGTTCTTTATCGTATTTATTTAATTCGTAATGATTGATGTTGTTTCTAATTATAATTGTCGTGCCCCCGTGTGCTTTTCCATCCGGGTGGTTTGTATGATATACTTTGTACTTATCAAACTTGATATGACTTTTTTGAGTGAAGTGTGTTTCTGAGATCAGTAAAACGTCGATTGCGTTGTTATGTGTAGGAAATGTCTTACCTCTTGTACTCGTTGGCACAAGCCGTTGGCGTTCCACATTCCAATTTTCAATAGTTGTTGTGTCATTACCTATACTGTTCTGTTGACCAGTGCTGTAATGAGGTTACACATTGTCCCCATTTGTGTGAATGATTAGTAAAGTAAGGCTTTTGTAGGCAGTAACAAAAGAATTTTTATAATTAAATTTTGCATTAGTTTCTCATTAATTTAATTAAAATATTTCTCAAGTGACTGAAGCCCTTCACTGATACGTGTATATCAGTATAAAAAATTGTTGAAAGATGATAAAAAGTGAACTGACATTTGATATAAAGAAAGGTTACAAAAGAACATTCATCATACAAGATACTTTTCATGTCATCAAAAGTTTCATTAGTTGAATTTTATGGTCGTCTATAATAAAATTTAGTTTAGCACTACGACGAAAAGTGAGTGGCTAATAAAATTTTTAAAATTTTGCTTTATGGCAAAAACAACTGGGTATAGAAATATGAAACATGCATAAATAAAATTACGTACTTTGGTGCCTGAAAATTGTGCATTTCTGCATAACCGCTTCATTAAATCGATTTCACGTTGTGATGCTTCGTATATTGCTTGGCGATTGGCACAATTTTTAAGTTTCCCGTTTGCGTTCGAATAAACAACAACAAATCGCTGAGTCTACGACTTAACCTTGCGATTAGCCCGTCGTTTCGATTTAGTATAGAGCAATAAAAATTAGAGTATTTTGCTTTTGTCACGTATTTCGTCTTTCCAAGGGTTCAATTTGAATTTAGAAAAGAATTATCAACTATTCATCAAAGAAAGCAATTTGCAAACAAAATGTGTGCCTTATTGCAAGATAAAACCGAAACCTTTTGAGAGTTTGCTTTAAAGGTCTATCCGGTAAATGTACAAATAAATTGTATTATGAAACGACCGTGTACCTACAGCAATTTATTGTAATCGTTGACGTGTCTTGATAAATACTAAAACAAGTACTAAGAGCAAAAATAAAGAAAGAATAAAGGTGAAGAAAAACGTCCAGGATATTTACAATTTTCACAAAAAACGATCGATTATTGCTGCTGGGAAATTTAAAAAATTCTTTTACTTTGACGAATTATGAGATACTTTTTGATATTTCAAAATATATGAATATAAAATTTAAACTATAAAAATATAAATTGGTGTTAATCTTCTGGAAAGATAATTCCCAAGTGCTGAATATATATTCAGCGTAAGTCTTGAATAAAGTAAAATATTATTTTAGTATTTATCATGGCAGGGTAGACTAGTAAATAAATCTTTGTTATTTATCAAATTTAATCATAAAATTATGATTAGTAGCTCGTTATAAAATTTAATTTAAATTAATTGTTTTTTGCACTTACAAATTTACTCTACATCCTCTTAAATCTTATTTTTGCGTGCATTCAGTTTGCTTAGGTACTCAGGTTGTGTTGAATTTGAAAAATTAGCTGAAACTGAAATTGAGATTTTAAACGGCACCGCACATCGCTGCGTACATCTGCCTTCTCTATTTGACATAAAAAATAGTTAAAGTGGTCCACTCGTCTGGTAAATCCACTGGGAACCCTACAAATTTTATTTTGCCAAGTTTGGTATGTTATGTGGTAAACAAATTAGCATCGATCTTATTATTTATGCGTTTAATATTAATTTCTAATTTGTTGAGGAACTTGGTTAAAGATCGTTGCTTGTAAATATTCATTTGTGAATTTCAGTTTTAGTTGTAAAGTAATTCTAAACCACAGCTTGAATAATTACTTCACTGCGGTAGGTTAAAATAAAGTGTTTTTTTATACATTGTGCTAACAGCAATCTTAATACACATGATTTAACTTAATTTAGCCGCGAGGAATTTTTACTCTATGAGTAATCATCTTTGTTTATTTGATTTTTTCACAAAAACTTTTCGTCCACGTGATCTGAATGAATGATTACAGCAGACTAATCGCCAATAATACAAAATTCAATAAAGCAGCAAAAACGTAAGAGTGCAATTTCAACTTCCTGTAGGTTAACTTCACCGAAAGCTTGGCCAAAATGTAAAAACTGGAAGGATCAAAAAATTATTATGTTTCTAGCTGTTGGGCTATCGATTTATTATTATAACAGATTTATCTTACAATTAGCTGCTCTTCTTCTTTCACAATTACTAAGTATTAACTAAGAGATATAACACTAATTCGTTTATAAAATTGAGCAACATTAAAATAAACTTAAAACTTAAAATAGCTATTTGTACAACTAGTGAGGAAAGTGAACTTTTCTTACGTGTTTCGCATAAGATTTTTTCTATTATTGTTTGAATATGAGATAAAAAAATGTAATTATGTAACCGAAATTTTACACGTCCACGTTTGTCAAGGTGAATTACGTCATAAAAGGATAGGGAAGTACCTTTACCGATGGCGCCCAAGGCATATAGAATTTTTGGTTACTCTATCACTAACTCAGCCACTCGAAACAAAATTTCTTCTGTTACACACTAAAGAACACACTTATTTTAGCAAATTGTAATAATAAAAAATGTGAATGGGGCTCAAACTTTTGAAAAAATCGAATTTGAACTTAGCAAATTTAACGAGATTCAGTGGTAAAATTAACGAGATTCCCGCTCGTCGCTCATTCTTTTGACAGTCCGTGCAATTATAATGACCCTAACACTGAGTATTTCGCACCGGCAGATGCAGTTCGTCTCTCGTACATGTAACATCGATTATTTTTTGTTTTTACGCGATTTTTTGAGGGTGAAACGTAATAGTTTACTGCCCCATACCGCTACTATACTTTTTAATGCTATTTCAAGGTTTTCTAAGTTCCCGGTTTCTTTTATCCCGGTTTTCTTGACGGAAGGCGCTTCAAGTATGTTTAGCCTAGTAACCAGAGCCAAAACCGCCCTGCAGCGGTGCAGAGCGGAGCGGAGCGAAGCGGCGCCCCGGAAGGGTAGGTTTTGACGATGGATAATCCTCCTTATCGAATGCATACCCCAAAATTCGAAGAAAAAAAAATTTAATTTTTTCACTTTTTCGGCAATACACGGGTTATTTTCCATTTTTTTGATTATATTTATTACTAATATCCACTAATCACACCCCCATCTATCCGAATTTCAAAGAAAAATTCAAATCTGAGCGAAACACTTTTATGCATTTTCAAGACACTGTCTTTCAATTGTATAGCGTCTGCCAGGGGTCTGCCGCATACTCGATGCTACTTTCCCGTACTTTTTAAAAGTCGATATTGGGGTTGTTTTTATTCAATGTACACTTTTTTTTGTTTTAATAGACAAATATAAGCATGTTCTTTAGTGTGTAGCACTCGAAAATTTTTTTCGAGTGGCTGAGTTAGTGAAATAGTCCCCAAATTTTTCCTTTATTACCAAAGCTAATTGACTTCACTCACTGATTCATTACAATTCGTGCCCAAAACTGCAAATACCACGTAGCTAAAATTTGGCTCTCCAATAATTCCGTTATTTATTGAAGAATTTTTAATTTTTTAATTTTGTTTTGATCCATTCCAGATCATATTTTAATTGCTTTGGCTTAAAAAAATGTAAGTTTTAGCTGACCTACCTTCAGTTACGATTTGAAAGATTTGTAAAGTTTTGATTTCAGGTGACCGTTGTGAAAGATAAGGTGAGATGAACAGAAAATGTTTCTGGAATTCTTTTCGTAACGTTGGCGGTTTTCGAATAACTTCGATATATAAAATTTTTCATATGAAAATTTTATTTTGTCGTTTCACTAACAAAAAAATTTATAATTTCTCAATTGTAGTTACAATTAGAATGAATAAATGGTGTCGTGAAAGTTAGACTTTGTATGGGAAATTTTAGAACATAATTTTACTACAGAGTAGTGGTGATTTTCATTTCGATTAATATGTCAAGTTTTTCCTTTTATTGATAATGGATTCTAATTTAAACACATTTTTTAGTTACATCATACACGAATTAACAAACGAAAATGGGAAAAGATATGCCAACTAACAACGATCTGCAATATGAGGATAATAACCACAGACGTTAAGAATAAAAACAAATACAAAGGAACCTGGATTATACCTAGAAGTGATAAAGAAATCAAATTGATCATGTATTGGTTTCTAGAAGAAGAACGTTTAAAATATGCGATTCAAGATCATATCGAGGCACGAATGTCGATACACATCACAATATAGTAATAATCACAATTAAAATGAATAAGATCGAGAAAGATGCAAGAGAAGAAAAGACAACAGACGACAGATTGGCAATTGAAAAGTTGACAAGAGAAATATCAACAAAAGTATGCACAAGCGTTACAAGAAGAGATGAACCACAAACACAGAAGTCAGAGACATAAAATGGGGAATGGTAGAAGAGATAATTGAAAAAATGGCAAAATACATTGAGAAAGAGTAATTTGATTAGAAATAGGAAGCAATGATGGAATTAAATAGACAAGCAAGATTGAAATGGATTAATTCGAAAGCAACAGAAGATATAGAACAATACAACGAAAAAAGAAGACGACTACCGAACTTTGGAAACAGAAGAAACGACAATGGATAGGCAGAATGATGATGGAAATAGAAATAAACAATGGAAAACCAAGTGAATTTTACAGTAGAGTAAAATAACAGAAGATGAACGAAAAACCCGAAAAAAGAGGGTTGAAAGATAAAAAAAAGTATGTGGAGAAAGAAATTAAAAGCATATAGAGAGAATATTTCCAAGAATTATGAATGAGGAGATTATTTGTTATTAAACTAATAAAAATGGGAGGAAAGGGATGTTAAGAAAAAAAGATGTTGGATGTGTGGAGGGAGGAGAGAATGCCAACAGAATGGAATATGGAAAATGTGATCCCAATTCACAAGAAAGGAGATATGGGGGAGTGCAAAAACTATAGGAAATATCGCTGCTCAATAACGCCTATATGTGTCTTTCTCCATCGAAGAAGATACACTCGTGACTACAAAAATTTGTTGACAACAAGATGGGTAACTACCAACAAGAGTTTAGACTTGGAAGATCGACAATAGATGATTTATGTGATACAAATAATGGAAAATACCTATTAATATGACATTCGAATAGAGATTCTGTTCACAGATTTTATAGAGAAATAGAAAAAGAATTGGAAGAGAGGAAGATCGTGAAGCACATCAAGTCCTTGGAGCATTATGAAGGAACAACAATCATAAGCGTAATGAGATGAAAATCAGATGCCTAAAGACCAAGGGGAAAACCAAAAGCAAGATGAAGTCAACAACGACGTGAGAGATATGAAAATCAACTTTTGGAGACAGAGAGCTTTAAATAAACAACAATGGATAAGGGTAGTAGAGGAGGCGAAAACGCACAAAAAGTTATAGAAATAATAAAATAAAAGTAGAAAGAAAGACATGGGGACTAATTTACCCCAGAAAACAGATTATAAAACGTCAAACGGCGTGACGAAGAAGAAGTGATTACATTATTGAAATTTTTTTGTATTTTTACTATATTGTGAAGCGAATACTCTGAAAGAATTGTTACAGGAAAAATGATTTTCAGGCAAAATTGACGACCACTCGAAATACATTTTATTTCTAATTATTTTTTATTTTTGAGTAAAATTTTACTACAATAAATTAATTATTCGGTTAGTTTTTAAACATATTTTAAAAATTTTACTAAAGTTTTAATCATGTCGTTTAAATCGTACAACAGTGAGTGAAGTCGAGTGCCAAACAACTACGAGTTCCGCGTGGTAGAAGGATAGTGAAGGCCATAATAAAAAAGAAATAGTCAAAAATTAATTCGTACAATAGAAGGTTAAAATATTTCAACATCAAAACGATTTAAATTTGATTACTGTGCCCGGTCAGTGTATTTTTACCAATCATAAAATCTTTTAATTTAAACCACTTAAAAAAGCTTTGTTTTGTTTGAAACCTTGAGAGCGTAGGTCTACTAGGAAAGACTAAAAGACTAATCAATATAAAAAGTGCTATGAAATTTTAATTACTATTTAAATGTATTACTGTATATTTACGGAGGCCGAATGCTGGCGTTTTAATTGATAATTCCTTACAAATGATTAAAAGCTCAACAACAACAAACAAAACTTGGTGTTGTTTCCTCGGAGGAACACCAAAGGCTGAAAAATTATGACCTTCATGTGATAGAACAGGGTCAGTTATTAAATTGCGAGGCCGCAGACCGAGTTCAAAATAAAGGCCTTAGGTCGATTAGGTAGGCCGGAGGCCTCGCGGTTTTGCAGAGCTTGCCACAAAAAGCGACCGGATACCTTGGATGGCGTCGCCGTCGGCGTCGGTGGCTTTATGACCCTACTTGTAGTAATAATATAATCTGCTAGCATTTGCCTTTTGGCCGCACGTGAAAAGCAGTTTTTAGTTACTATGTTTTATTTAATTAATGCAAGTAATAAATATTTCAGTGAGCGAATGGCTGAAATGCTAGCGTGTTCGCTTTCAAGCCAATATTCACGGGTTCAAATCCTGTGAGGTGCTATCTATAGAAGAAATTTTCGCTCACCAAATGTCTATCTGCTGGCCCCAGATAACATTATTTATGGCTAAAAAACTTCCCTGATGGAGTAGGCGGTGTAAAAATCGTTTATTCCCGTGGTTCGGAATCCACGTTAAGCTGTAGGTCCTCTGTACTCGTCACACATTTTCAACACGCAACGAGCAGAGACAGGGAGGTATCGGGAAAATGTCGCAAGACGTTCATAACCGAATATACAAAAAAAAAAAATTTTCCATTAATATATTTTTAATTCTACAAGAAATATTTTATCTACAGTTTTTATGCCTTGTCTTGTTTTTCATTTACTGCTAAATTTTGTGAAAAATGTTTAAATAAGGAAAAAATTAAAATTATAGATAAAAAATAGTAAATAGTTATTTGCATTACCCTGCAAATACGAGTATTCACAAAGCAGTTTCTGGACGTATGATAAGTTATATTTCCATAAGAATTATTACGTAATTAGGTGATTTTCCATAATGTGATGTAATAAGGAAATGCAAATATCATAATTATTAAATTTCATTGCTGTTTGAGCAAATAGGATATTCTAGAACATTCTGGAAGTTAAAATTCGCTAAACAAACAAAATTGTAAAACACATAAAAACCAATGTCAGTCAGTATTCAAAAAGTAATCATTAAGTAGTAATAGAGTAATCATGAAGTATTCATTAAGTATCGTTTAAATTATTCAATAAGTATTCTTTAAGGCGTTATTATGTTAGTTAGTATTTAAAAATTATTATTATAGTTAAGCAGAAACTCTGCAAGTTTAAATCATATTGTGGAAATAAATATTTGAAGAAAATAAATTAATAAAATTTGAAAGTGTTTTTTTATAAAAATTAAGTGTTACTGGTGTTACAAAATAGAAGATAACTTGATACACATAATTTTTTGTGCTGACTTTTTTAATTTGTGAAAAAAAATTAACTTACGATATTTGTTGAAATATTATTTGGTATTAGGATTTTTTTGTATTGGTCACACCAAAACATTTTAATTTTAAAATTAACATATTTTGTTTTTGACATTGCAAATCAATGTTCTCTTTTTGATAATTTTTTATACAAATTTAATAATTATACTCACATTTAGTCCTAAAATAAGTTTGTTGTATATTATAGCCATGTTAAAATAAATAATTTAATTAAAAAATTGGCAAAATTTTAGTAGATTGTTGAATTAGATTGACAGCGTAACCAGCAATGATCATCAAAACGTTAATTTTTTTTCGGCCATATCCGGAAACAAAGTATTTCTGGATGCTATAGAGATGTGTAAAATTACTGTTCCCGGACAAAGGCACAAAAATTATTAAAATTAAAATTATTTGATTATTTACTTTAATCAAATAAAACATAATCATTAAAAATGATCTTTTATGAAAGTCAAGGACAGTGCAAATTTGAATAAATTGTCTACTTGACCGTACCAGTACGGAAAGTATTACTTTTTCGAACATCTCGAAAAGTGTACTTTTCCTAACTCGATTGACCATCGAAAAGTAAAATTGTTTCAAACATTAACAGAAAAACACTTTAGTTCTTATTTTTCAAGTAACTGCGAAACAATTTTTGGCAAAAACTTTCCTTTCCTACAAAAACTATTGTTTTTGCCCCACCACCATGTAAACAGGTCATCATAAATTTTTTCTTTGGGAGGTTCGTTCAATTTTTTACAAATTTGACAAGAAGAAGATTCTACAGAATCGCCAATATAATAATGTTTTTTCCAATAAAAATACTCCAAATATTTATCATCGTTTTCGTCGAGGTACTTCAGATAGTTCACCAAATGCGAAACATTTGCGTAATTTTCCACGTTAATCACAGAATAAGGAGGCGCACTTAAACTGTAATCACCTGCACCGTACACCACAGGAACTATGTTCCTTTTTAAAATATTGTACAATTTTTCAGTGGAGTAGTCCTTACAATAGGAATTTTCAAAAGAAAAATAAAACTTGTAACGTTGTTCCACCATTTCGTAACATGTTTCGGATGACAGTTTTGCTCGACTTTTATCGTGAGGACATTTTAACGTCCCACAAGCTCCATAAATATCAACGGGCATGTATTTTAGAATTTCTTGAACCAAAACTTCTCTCTTGCTATGTGTTTTGCAGTTACTCACAAACCAAGCAGCTAAGCTGGTTTTACCGGAAAGTTCTTCCGATCGATTAACATATCCAGTTTCACCAGCTATGACTGTACCATGACGTCGAACGACATCAGAATCGAATCTGTACGACATGGTCCAGTTGAAGTAAGATGCAAATGGTTTCAAATTTGGAGTTATGTATATTGGAGCTTCCACATTCATGTATACGTATATCTGGTTTGGTTTTCTCACCGAAGGCTGCCTCGTCTTGCTTTTTTCGTGAATACCATGAAATAATAGAACATCGAAATTTTCCAACGGCATAAATTGTTCGTCAGCGGTAGCATAACAATTTTTGTATTCACAATTTTTAAAAGGTTCGTATCCGATACCCATTCCGTAATCATAAATGTCCCAAAACGGAATCCAATACAAGATGTATTTGGTGTGTGCCCTTAAATCGGCAGTCGAATGATTATCGTAGTCATCAAAAGGAGTGATCGATTTTAATTCCTCCTTAACTCGAAGAAAAAAGTTGCTGGCGTCAAGTAAATGATACAACACAAGCAATGCCGCACATGCAAAGAAAATTAACTTTATTTTACAAAAATTACACCGAGTTAATATCAACATATTCACTCTCTTTTTATTCATCTGGTACTACTAAAATTAGTTATATTAGGTATTTTGATATTGTATTATCAGTGTAGGCAAATAACCATAAATTTTATCTTAACAAAAGTAAACACTGCACTACATAATAATCTAACTTAATTTAATTTGCCTTATATTATGTCATGCACTAATTTTCATTGCAATTATTATTTTAATTTAAATTTCGTTGGTTTTGACAAACAAATTGTCATTGTTCTGGATTTTTATGTCTGTTTTATTGTTGTAATCAAGTTTCATCAAATCAAAATTTAATAATTCTGGTCTAAAAAGATCTACCAGGTGACTAAAATGTAAGTTGGAAGCACTCACAACATAAAAACCTACGAACAACTCACTCGTTATAAATAATTTGGGCATTAACTGTATTTAAAGTTGATAATTTTTATTGTTCATCTACTCGCGTTATCAAACTTAAGTACATATTGTTAGCCTACATAGACGTCGCCGTCGCGTCGTTTGTTATCAATCAACATGTGATTCATTTGTACATAAATATTATGTAGGTATATGAAAGTAATGCATAGTTTTTAAGTTCAAAGCAGTATCAGTACCTACCAAAGCAATGTATGAGCTATTGTAAACAAAGAAGTCAAGTAGGAAACCGGTAGAGAAACTTTTCATTCAGTGAAAATATAAACCGCTTCTATATTTCTATTGTAATGGTTTTCGAAATTGTCTAGTTTTATACCGAAAATAAATAAAGTAAATTAAAAAGGACGCAATTAATGAAATGCACTACAAAATTTTATGCAGCGACAGGACTATAAATAGAATTACGCTTAGAGAAAAATTGATTTACTGAAAATAAAATCATTTTAATTGAAAATAATTTGATCGTATTACTTTTGTAGCGTTTTCTGGTACGAAAATTTACTTTTCCGTACTCGACGTGTCTTTATTCGAAGTTAAAGTTGTGAATAAAAATCAAGTCCAATAGTAAAAACTGCACTTTTACTCACTAGTTACGTAAATAGGTATAATGTACAGCAAATTTTTAGTCCAAAAACATAAGTGCGGAGATATAATTGGATGCTACGGAAAAAAAATCTGATGTGGCCAGCACATGACTTCCCTATAAGGAATCATTCCTTTATCGTTCATCTAAAGATTCGCAGAAATATTATTTAAATTTTATTAAATTACTAGCGCCTGCGGCGCTAGACATACGTAGAGTAAACAGAACCAACACATTATGAACAATTTTTTTATTATTTCAACTTTAAAATGACTGTGGGCATGTAACCGACGTTGGAGAAAATGTTTGTTGCTCCGAATGAAGTCATTTGAAAGCATGATTGTACTTGTGAATGTTTAGCAGGAAGTGTTTTGAAATTGCAGTGGTGCCAGTAAGATAACTTAGAAGCGGCTCAGGTGGATCAATCAGCGCAGCGGTGGCAAAACAACTTTGCCGTTCGAACAACACATTCCTGGTGATTCCTTAGCGAACTTCGAAACACGACAATGCAAGCAAAGTTTGTTCATAACACCTATTGCTACATCCTCGTGATTCATGTAATCGTAGTTTTTGTCGTAATTAAATGCTTCCAATGTTAAATTCAATTTTTGGCTTGATGGAACTAATCCCAAAAACGGTTTGCCCGTCCATTTCTGGCGTAAATAAGAGCGCTACATACGTCCAAAGTTTTTACACAATTTTCACTTTTCAATTAATCTTCAGGTAAAGTTAAATCTTCCGCAAAGAGGTGGATCTTCCACGAAGAGGTGGGTCTGCGTCTTCTTGCACAATTCCGGCGAGTTTTTCTTTAGAAAACCAATTAAAAACAAATTAATCTTCAGGTAAAGTTAAATCTTCCGCAAAGAGGTGGATCTTCCACGAAGAGGTGGATTTGCGTCTTCTTGCACAATTCCGGCGAGTTCTGCGACCTATATAAAGTCTTCCTCACAGGGGGAAGACCATAATAGATCGGTGAAGGCCATAGTTGTTCGGCCTTCGGCCTCACAGGGTGAAACCATAATAGATCCGTGAAGGCCATAGTTGTTCGGCCTTCGGCCTCACAGACCGAACCATAATAGATCCGTGAAGGCCACAGTTGTTCGGCCTTCGGCCTCACAGACCGGACCATAATAGATCCGTGAAGGCCATAGTTGTTCGGCCTTCGGCCTCACAGACCGGACCATAATAGATCCGTGAAGGCCAAAGTTGTTCGGCCTTCGGCCTCACAGGGCGGACAATAATAGATCCGTGAAGGCCAAAGTTGTTCGGCCTTCATCTGTCATCCGTCATCTGTCATCCGTCATCTGTCATCTCATCTGTCATCTCATCGGTCATCTGTCATCCGTCATCTCATCTGTCATCCGTCATCTGTCATCCGTCATCTGTCATCCGTCATCTGTCATCTCATCTGTCATCCGTCATCTGTCATCCGTCATCTGTCATCCGTCATCTCATCTGTCATCTCATCTGTCAGCTGTCATCCGTCATCTGTCATCCGTCATCTGTCATCTGTCATCCGTCATCTGTCATCTCATCTGTCAGCTGTCATCCGTCATCTGTCATCCGTCATCTGTCATCCGTCATCTGTCATACATACATACATACAGACACACATACATACACACATACATACATAATCTTCACGTAAAGTTACATCTTCATGTAAAGTTAAATCTGTATGTGCAAAATGATTTTTAGGTTATGTAGTTAATGCCGTCACTTTGACACTATCGGGGGGCCCATGGGGGCTATTCAACACTATCAGGGTCACTCTCTAGGTTATGAAAAGGGTCTTGCTAAAACGCGCACTATTTATGTTTTACCCTGTATATGCAAAATGATTTTTGATAATTTTAAAAATATTGTGCAACGCTACTGACTATAATATGTCAATGTCATTTTTAAGGTTAGTCAAAGTTGTGCCCCCTATTTGTCGAGCCGCTACTGACTTAAAAATATTTGGAACGCCACTGAGTATATGTCATCTGTCATTTTTAAGGTTAACATTCTTATGTCAAAGTTGTGCCCCCTATTTGTCGAGCCGCTACTGACTATAATATGTCAAAGTCATTTAATTTTAAAAATATTTGGAACGCCACTGAGTATATGTCATCTGTCATTTTTAAGGTTAACATTCTTATGTCAAAGTTGTGCCCCCTATTTGTCGAGCCGCTACTGACTATAATATGTCAAAGTCATTTAATTTTAAAAATATTTGGAACGCCACTGAGTATATGTCATCTGTCATTTTTAAGGTTAAGTCATTTAATTTTAAAAATATTTGGAACGCCACTGAGTATATGTCATCTGTCATTTTTAAGGTTAACATTCTTATGTCAAAGTTGTGCCCCCTATTTGTCGAGCCGCTACTGACTATAATATGTCAATGTCATTGAATTAATCTTTTAGCGTCAAAATCGCATCGTAACTATGACAACTACTGTGACCTGAAGCGTTTAACTGCTGATGACCGTCTTATGGTGGCGAATTAGTAAAATCAAAGACGACGAAAAGTTTCCTATTGAATGTCGCCAGATCTCGCGAAAGTTTCAACGCCCACAGTTACGGGATTTAGGCGTCTATGCGGAACACACACACATACCCACATACCCACATACAAGCATTTTTATATATAAGATTTAATTAAGTTATTAAATTTGTTGTAATTCTTAAATGGTATTTGGTACAGAAAAATATTCAAATGGTGCTTTCGTATACCGATTAAGTTACTAAAAAACGAGCTTATAGACTTGTTGATAACGAAGAAACTGCCAGCGAAGTATAGAGAGAATCAGCTGTTATTGGAATTTGTGGAAAATGGCGAGAATAATTATGAGGAAAACACCATAATACGCAAAGAGCTTATCACTAGCTTGAGGAACCAAATTAAGATCTTGGAAGCAACGATTGAGGACAAGAACGTGATAATCGAGCTCAAGAATAGAGAAAGTGGACGTCCAACTTTGCAGCCAAGGGAGAAATACAATAATAGTTATTCTAGTGTGACGCAGGCCTTGAATGTAGTAAACAAGGAACCGAAAGCTAACCTAATTAAAGATGGGATTGATGCGAAAAATAAATCCGATAAGGGTTGTCATGTAGGGAAAATCGAAACCCTTGATACGGATGATAAACCTGTGAATGATACAGGTGGATTGGACAGGCCTTCCGTTAGAAAAATTGCTGGGACCGGGGTTGTGAACTCAGGCTTTTTATCTGCTGGTGTTAAAATAAACCGACGTTGGGCGTATGTTTCTGGCCTTGGATTGAATACCTCCGCTGTTGATTTGAAGAAGTACGTTGATGATCTGATTGGGGTGGATTCATTGTGTTTTAAAATCTCTTCAAATAGTTATTGCTGTAATTTCAAGGTTGGAGTTCCCGAGGAAAGTTACGATGAGCTGTTTGTCGAAAATTCTTGGCCTTGCGGCATTGGTGTTCGGGATTTTGTTAATGGTAATAGGGCTCTAAAGAAAAACAATAAGAAAAATTTTCTCAAACCAGCCTCACCTCAAGTAAGCACTTAAATAAATTTAACATCTTTTTTCATAATTCTACTGGTATAAAATCTAAAATTGAAGCTATTAGTAGTAATCTTAATTGCAGCTCATACAATGTTGTTGTTCTGGTGGAAACGTTTCTCGATGATAGCATTTTGTCTAGTGAGCTAAATTTTCACAACTTTACTGTCTTTCGCTGTGATCGTTCTGTCTTGTCTAGCAATAAGTCGGGTGGTGGTGGTGTGCTTATTGCAATCCATGACAGTCTTGGCTCCTGTGGTGTGGTCGGTGCTCCAGCATGCGTTGAGGGTTTATTTGTTCGAGTTGACGGTACCATTATTGGTGCTGTTTATTTACCACCCGATGCTGATGTTTCATCATACAATGAGTTTTGTTGCATGGTCGACGACGTGTTCGATTTATATCCTCAATCTAGAATTGCTATTTGTGGTGACTTCAATCTTCCCAGGACTGAATGGTGTCGCGAGGGAACTGGAATTGTCTCGTCGAGTAATATTTGTGCCAAATCCTTGGCTGTTGGTAACTGCATGGCCTTTCATGGATTATCTCAAGTCAATCGGATTCCTAATAGTCGTGGTGTACTGTTGGATCTTGTCCTCTCCAACTTTGACATTTCCATCTCACTTGCTAGCGACAAACTAACTAATTCTTCCATACACCACGAACCGTACTTGCTGGAGTTCTCGATTGATAGTTCAGTGATGGCTGCTCTCCCCGTGGATAAATTTATCTACGATTTTAAGGCTGCCAATTACTGCATGATTAACGAATGCCTTTTTAACATTGATTGGTCTAGATTGTGGGGTTTGGATAATATCGACGACATTGTGGTGGAATTTTATGACTCACTGCTGAGTGTCATTGACACACATGTGCCTCTTAAGAGGGTACGAGTTTCTGGCTATCCTGTTTGGTTCTCCAGTAGATTGATTGGCTTGATCGGGAGCAAGAAGCGGGCACACCTAAATTTCAAACGATCTGGGCATCCAGTTGATTATGAGGCTTTTAGTTCTCTTCGTGACGAGGTAAGGGCTCTTCACTCCGAACTTTATCGAAATTATATGTCCAAATTGGATCATGATATTCGTTCTGATCCAAAAATATTTTGGCGTCATGTTGACAATTGCAGAAATATTAAAGGTTTTCCAGCTCATATGTATTTGGATGACAGGGTCTCCAGCACCGGCCAACAATGTGCCAATCTTTTTGCTGATTATTTTGCGACTGTTTACGGTGACTGCGACTCCAAAGCGTACCACTATGCGGCTGGCAACTTAATAGGTTGCCAATCTATCGATATCTCGAAGGCTGGTATATTTGAGGCCATTTGTGAGTTGTCTGATAGCGTTTGCTCGGGTCCCGATGGGATTCCTTCTTATTTCATAAAAAATTGCATGTACTCGTTATGCGATCCTATCTACCACTTATTCAGGGTTTCCCTCGATGGCTGTGGTGTCCCTCAAATTTGGAAGCAAAGCTTTATTACACCGATCTTCAAGAATGGTGACAGAAGTGATATCTCCAATTATAGGGGTATCTCTATCCAGTCAACTATTCCTAAAATGCTGGATAAATTGGTTTCAGAACAATTATTGTCTGCAAGTAAATATCTCGTTGTTGATTACCAACATGGATTTTTTCCCGGTCGTTCTACTTCATCTAACCTATTATCCTTTACCTCCTATTGCTTTGAGGCCTTCGAGAAGCGTATGCAGGTTGATGCTGTTTATACGGACTTCTCTAAGGCGTTCGATCGAGTTTCCCATGCTGCGCTTCTGGCTAAGTTGTCTTCCCTTGGTTTCGGTCTTGGCGTTGTTGATTGGCTCAGCAGTTATTTAATGGGTAGAACCCAAAGGGTGAGAATTGACAACTTTCTATCATATGATGTTGTGGTGTCGTCTGGCGTTCCTCAGGGTTCGCACTGTGGCCCTATTCTGTTTTTGCTGTTTATTAATGATATAGGTAGGTTTATTCTTGGTTCATCTTATTTGTTGTTTGCTGATGATCTCAAGCTTTTTAAAGCTATTGGATCAGTCGAAGATTGTCTACTTTTACAAAAAGATCTTCATAACCTTTCTGACTGGTGTGAATTGAATAACCTGCATCTGAATTTTCGGAAATGTTTTTCGATTTCCTTCTCAAAGAAACACTCAACCACTACATACGATTATTCCCTGAACTATAGAACAATTCAGCGTGTTACTGAAGTTAATGATCTCGGTGTTCGATTGGATGCTGGATTGTCGTTTAGAAGTCACATCTTACATATTTGCAATTCGGCTTTTCGCACTTTGGGGTTCATCCGTCGCATGTCGGCTCACTTCTCGACTACAACCGTGAAAGTTTTATACTATTCGTTGGTTCGTTCTAAGCTTGAATATGCTTGCAGTGTTTGGTCACCCAGCTACCAGGTTCATATTGACCAACTCGAGCGTGTGCAACACAAATTTTTTAAGTCGCTCCACTATAAACTGGGACGTGCCAGGGAGGATTTTTCAGACGAGATATACTTGAGCTTCTGTAATACTAAGTCACTGGCCGTAAGACGCAGGGTCATCGATCTTGGTTTTGTACATGGGTTGTTCAGCGGCAAAATCAACTGTGATGCGCTGCGTGAGTTGTTTGTTTTCAGAGATACCTCAAGATGTACCAGATCCAAGTGGCCTTTTGTAGTTAAGTTTCATCCAACTAATTATGGGATGCACTGTCCCATGGCTAGGATGGCTCGTTTGGCCAATTATTTGAGTGATGTTCTTGGCACTGATGTGTTTAACTCTTCCCTTGCATCATTTAGGAGGACTGTGTTCGGTGTTGACTTGTCTGCAGTTGCAGGGGTATAATTTATTTTTTATTTTTATATATTGTTGATTTTTGTTGATATTGATTTTTGTATAGTGTGTGCTGGTTTTTTATCACATTCAGTTAGTGTTGTGTCGGTTTTGTTTTTGTTAACTTGTACGTGTTTATTGTAGTTGTTGTTATTATTGTAAAGGTTTTATTGTAAAAAGGTTTATTGTAAGAAAGATTATTGTAAAAAGGCTTAGCCGTATATGAAATAAATAAATAATTAAAGTGTTAAATATGAAATTTGGTTACTATATAACAATTTGTTCCTGAGATATTGAAGAAAAACTATTTCGTCCTTCAAGTAAAGTGCCATTTCCGGTTTAGGGATTTCCTCCAAAATCAAATGGTTCTTTCGTATATTGATTAAAGTGTTAAATATGAAATTTGGTTACTATATAACAATTTGTTCCTAAGATATTGAAGAAAAACCATTTCGTCCTTCAAGTAAAGTGCTACTTCCGGTTTAGGGATTTCCTCCAAAATCACATGGTGCTTTTTAGTATACTGATTAAAGTGTTAAATATGAAATTTGGTTACTAGATAACAATTCGTTCCTGAGATATTTAAGAAAAACCATTTCGTCCTTCAAGTGCAGTGCTACTTCCGGTTTAAGGATTTCCTCCAAAATCAAATGGTGCCTTTGTATACCGATTAAAGTGTTAAATATGAAATTTGGTTACTATATAACAATTTGTTCCTGAGATATTGAAGAAAAACCATTTCGTCCTTCAAGTAAAGTGCTACTTCCGGTTTAGGGATTTCCTCCAAAATCACATGGTGCTTTAGTATACTGATTAAAGTGTTAAATATGAAATTTGGTTACTAGATAACAATTCGTTCCTGAGATATTTAAGAAAAACCATTTCGTCCTTCAAGTGAAGTGCTACTTCCGGTTTAAGGATTTCCTCCAAAATCAAATGGTGCTTTTGTATACCGATAACAATTCGTTCCAGAGATACAGAACTTACAGACATTTTGCGTTACATACATCCATACATACTGCTATGTCCTCCTGCCTATAAGTGCTGGGCACAGGAAGGTACACACATTACTGCCCCTTCTTACTAAACTCCCGGTAATGAGTCATTCAAGGTGTGGGTCCCTAGTGAATCAAGATTAGAGTCGATGTAAAAGATGTTAATTGGCTCTCTCGGGATGTTTAACTTTGCTTTCCTTTTTTGAATAAAAAAGAAATAAAAAACCTTCATCAACTCCCATACAAATTTTATTATAGTTTAAAAAGAAAAATTAATACAAATAATTGTTCGAAACAAAGAGGTTTCCTCTCTTCGTCCCAAGTTGCTTGATTTTTAAGCCAATCAAGACTTTCGCTTTACATTAGCGGGCTTAAATGTTTATAAATTTAAATTTGTTGCTTATTTTTAAAGCTTAAAATATTTTTGACGAAAATTATAAAACTTTTGATTATTTTTAACTTATCACTTAGGGTATCAAAGAATACACTCTGTTAGAAGTCTTTTCCCCAAATCCTATTATTAACACGCTGAAGGCAAAATTTTAACAAATTATAGAAATCATAAATTCACTGTACCTGGCTCCTGAATATATCGCAGTTTTCATTTGTTTAAAAAGGATATCATTTATTCGCTGTGTGCGCCCTGCTTTAATCTTTACTTGCAACGATTGAACTTCACTCCACCTGTCATGACTTTGTTGGATGTCATTTGAAACGGTACTTTACTTTGACTAGTGCTGAATTTTGTGCTCGTATTTGCATCCTTCCTATTGAAAATCTCCAAAAATATTGAGGTAAGTTGTTCCATTAATTTGCAATGATTTTCTTGTTATCCAGAAAATTTTTATATGAATACATTTTTTTAAATTACAACATCTCCATTGCATTTGTTTATGTCCTTGACATCTATTTTTAGAATCGACGTTGAATAAACGAACTTTCTAACCTCTCCGAAGTCAAATGAATTTGATTAACCTCCAAATTCTGGTAAATAATATTTCTCGGAGAGCATCGAAAAATGCGTGCACACAGCGGAGTTACTAGAGGTGAACTGATTTTTGATCGAAAATCGATACAATTGGTATTCTTGTTTGAATTTTGTGAGTCAAATCCATGTATTTTCGAATTTATTTTACTCTAATAAATTATTTTTATTGTAGATTTTTCTTCTGTATCAACCTCGATTTCGTTTGGAACATCTTCCCGAGCAGTTTGATTGGTACATTCCATTTTTATCAATTTTATGGATTGTTGATTGATTCATTTTCGTCTTTCTTGGTTGTTTACAGGGGCGTTACACAAATATGACCCTTATTAACTAAATTGTTGATTTATCCGTTGAAAATATACACATTAAATGCATGAAACAATTACATAATTTTTGATATGCTTACATTTTTACAGAGAATGTTATTTGTAGAGTAAATTGGTTTACAAATTCTTAAATTTTTCTAGGTTATCATAATTAATACATTTTTACAAATTTTGAGCTAATTAAGTTTTTTGTTTCATTTCTGATGTGACAATCATCAGTTTATTTAGATTTAGCAATCTTTGTCATGTTTCATTCATCCTGAGAGACTCAAATAAATTTAGAAAATTGAAATTTTGAAAAATAAAAATTTCTCGTAGAGTAAATTTTTAAAGTGTCTTTCGACTTAGAATTTTGTGCTTATTTCGAATATATGATTCATTTTAGCATCGGGAGCCTTTCTTATTCATTTTAACACACAGCAATACATACATATACCGGGTGACCGGCCGAAAACTGAACATAGGGAAATAACATGGGAAATTGTTTTTTTCTAAATTCCTGCTTCCCATTATAACTGATATGAATAAAAAAAATACCAAATTAAAGAGATTTTTTTCCGCGCCTAAAGATACCAAACACTTAATATTTTGTTTTTTAATTATTGTTAAAAAGTCGATAGTAAAATTAAGAAATAGCGCTTCTTAAAAAAATATTAGCAGGCTGGGTCTTTACATTACGTCTAATGTGCCGCATTGCTATTGTATGAAAGCCAAATATTACAAACAAAAGTTACTTTGACAGATTAAAATTAATTTTGCTAACAATGAAGTGGTCTTTTGAAGAAAAAGTTTTCATGGTAAAATATTATTACAGCGGTAATAGTTTACGCCAAATACGTGACTTATTTTTTGTTAAATTTAATAATAGCCAAATTCCATCAATATCGGCCATACAGAATATAATTAAGAAATTTGAAGACACTGGCAATACTTCGACAAATTTAAATAAAGGTATTAACCAAAATACGGTCGTCAGCTAAAGCAGTTAAGTGCGTTGCTGCTAAAGCTGAATGCCTGGTTCGACTCCGGGCTCAGTAAAACTTTATTCTGACCGTCTCCCCTCGGAAGGCAATGGCAAACCACCGAGGTGTAATCTGCCTGGAACAGCCTCTCTGGAGATGAAGTGTATACACTTCCCGCGGTTCGGAGCCCAACGTCCGGGAGACCGGATATGGCACTTGAAGAAGAAGAAGATTAACCAAAATTATTAATTGAAGTTGTCTTATCATTATTTTTTAAATAGGATATCAGAGAAACAACCATGAATTGGAAGAAACTATATTAGGTTTAATTTCTGCGAATCCAAATGCAAGCATTAGATCCATTGCAGCTGAGTGTAATGTTGGTAGAGAAAATGTTCGAACAATTTTAAAAAAGCACAAGTACCATCCTTTTAAATATCAATGTCATCAAGAAATATTTTTGTTTGACGAAGAATCCAGGCTTGTATTTTGTGAGAAAATGCAAGAACGTGCTAACAGAAACCGAAACTTTCTGAAACAAATATGTTTTACAGACGAATGTACATTTACATTAAACAATGAGCCAAATGTACAAAACCATCGCTATTGGGCTATACAAAATCCGAGACTAAATTTAATGACCGGCTCACAATATCCTCAAAAAATTAATATTTGGGCTGGCATTTATAATAACCGTGTTCTTGGTCCATTTGAAATACTTGGAAATTTAAATTCAGATATGTATTTAGATCTTCTTATAAATAATATTGGCCCTGCGTTAGACGAAATAGCTTCTGAACACCATGAGGTCTGGTTTCAGCAAAACGGTTGTCCAGCACATTTTGGGGTAAACGTTAGAGATTATTTAAACCAAGCATATCCAAATCGATGGATTGGTCGTGGTGGTGCTATAAACTGGCCAGCCCGATCTCCTGATCTGGCACCGTGTGACTTCTTTTTGTGGGGTCATATTAAAAGCAAAATTTATAAAACTCGTCACCCAAATATTGATTCTTTGAGGAACGCGATCTTTGCAGAATGCAATCAAAATTACTGCTAGATTGCTAGCAAATGTAAGAGAATCATTTTATAATAGATTGGGTTACTGTTTAGTGCAGAATGGAGGGTTATTCGAATACTTGTTATAATATTATTATTATTTGGTTACTTTCGTTCAGTATTTAATAATCCAATTGATATTTTTCTTATTCTTGGGTTTTGTTGACTAATTAAAACTACTTTTAACTTTTAATATTGGTCAACTTGTTATAATAAAATAATATTCAAATTGCGTTCTTATTATTTTTAAAATAAAAACAAATTTAAAAAGTTTAAAAACAATAGCAATGCGGCACATTAGACGTAATGCAACGACCCAGCCCGCTAATATTTTTTTAAGAAGCGCTATTTCTTAATTTTACTATCGACTTTTTAACAATAATTAAAAAACAAAATATTAAGTGTTTGGTATCTTTAGGCGCGGAAAAAAAATCTCTTTAATTTGGTTTTTTTTTTATTCATATCAGTTATAATGGGAAGCAGGAATTTAGAAAAATCAATTTCCCATGTTATTTCCCTATGTTCAGTTTTCGGCCGGTCACCCGGTATATACAGACATACATACAGACATCATTGCGAAAGTAGTCAAAACGGATTCAGAAATGCTCAAAACGGATATTTCCGTTAAAATATCGACATCGAATTTTTTCATGATTACAATACTTCCTTATAGGGAAGTAATAGATGGAAGTGAGAAACTTAGAAGTAAGAAATCGTGGAAAGAAAATTCTTTGTTAATAATTGTGACAATTGTGAGATCCATATTAACATAAATATGCTATACAGGCAAGAGCAGACACCGTAAAGACAACGAGAATGCTAAGAAAAAACGAAATGAAAGTCTTAAGGGCCAAAACAGAAAAATCAATTGTCGATAGAAGTAGTTACGATCGTGTAGGAGAAGAGTGCAGCATATCCGATACAATAAGATGGATCAGAATAAGAAGAGCCTGGAATGAACATAGGTACCTACATAATATATCGCGTATGAACCAAAAGCTACTTACAAAAATTGTCAGAGATGGAAATCCTCCTGGAATTAGACTACAGGGAAAACCTCCTAAAAGATGGATCTGTTGACCATAGTTTTGATCCCAGTTACAAATAAATTGTAAATTTTTTTTATAACCTTATGCCCTTCAGTACCAGATGAAGATCAAGAGAAGAAATTTTGAAAACAATACAAAATAAAAATTACTGCAGAATCAACGAAGAAAGGTAAATCTTGAATGATTCTAAATAGTAACATTTACAACTGGGGATGGATATCCATTACCCATAGACCTTCCGGCCAATAGAGTTTATTTTTATCTGTAATTTTTTGATTTTCTGGATATTTGAAGGTTTTCAATATCATCGGTATGTGTACCAACTGCAGAAAAGGATGATGATGAGATAGAAATGTTTTACGAATTCATTAATATGACATTAAAGGCAACAAAACGTAAAACATGAGGTATCTCAATGCAAAAATTGGCAGAGGCAAAGACGGTCATTGGGTCGGAGAGCACGAGCTTGGAATACGAAATGGAAGACGAGATCGACTAATGCAATTTTGCCAAGAAAACAATATCCCATATAAGCATTTTCATATATTTGTAAAATACAAAAATAAATCCTTTTATATTAATTTTTAAGACAAGTGCTCAAAAATAGCACCTACTGCTTAACGTGGGTTTACAACCATGGTACAAGTAATTTGGAAGTAGACCCATGATTTTCGGTCAGGAGTCTAAGAACTGTTTACCAGCCTACCATTAGACGAAATGATCTGACTGTACATTATATTATGGCGTTTAATGCATTTTTAATTATTTATTTAATTCCAATTTAACATTGATTATTCTTAATTTGATTATCTTAAAATTTTTAAATATTTAAATGCAATACAAGAAAAGAAAATCTCAAAAAGTGCCCCTAGAAAAGTTTCTAACATATTCACAATGGAAGATTGGACATTACAATTATTAGAATTCACCGATAGCATACAAAGTGAAACACAAATTTTCTGTGGTAGATTAAATATTGTTCTCTAATTATTTTTACAAAAAAATAAAATTTCTATAATATGTAGTTTAAATTTGTGATTGTTACGGTTTACACTAGCGAATTCAAAAAATGTACATTTTTTCAACAAAGTTTCAAGCTGATAAAGCAAAATACATCAAATTATACAAAGATTTCTTGAACATCAGTAAACAGATTTGTGTAGCTTCAGTAAACAAATATTTGGAGACGAATGTTGTTTATAGTTAAATATGCATCCCACGTGATAGTTTAACCATACCACAGTTTCAGTATTTTTGTAAAGAAATTCAGTAGCCCAGTTACATTTCTTCCGATGTTTTTATATATAAACTATTATAATAATTCTTATTAATTATTAGTATTTTAATTTGTAAGACTCTCTTTTCGTTCATAAAATTACCATCGATTTTATAGCGACATAAAATGTTTGTTAATTTATATAATTTAAATTTCGATAGTGCAGGTTTTGGAGGATGCTGGGGAAACTTATGTGAAAATCAAAAAGTCGATTTAGAATTAATAGAATATTTAATCGATTATTGCGAAATTTGTGTACTATTAATATTTAATAATCGCTAATTAAAATAGACCATAGACAATTTATTACAAGAAACGCGTCACTTCAGTTAATTATACGAAGACTAAGTTTTTTACTTCGACGCAACGTAGGAGGTTGAATTTTCGTGAAGATTAAATTTTTAAATGGATTAGGAAATAGTTTTCCACTAGTGCAGTTTGCGACGGACGATCACGCATCGTTACTACTCTTGAGAATATAAGGCGAGTAAGCACGTGAAGTCGACGACGATCAATTCAGCAGCTTACAAAATTAAGAGTTTTCAGAATGATTCGTAAACTGGAGTTATATCCTTGTAATTATCACTTGATACAGTAATAAATCTGACACAATTGAAGAACTGAAAAGAAATATTATTTGGCTAAATAAATTTCTTACGCCTCCTCTATAACCTGTACTATCGGAATTCCTAATTTTAAATACATTAAAAACGATAGAACTTCCCTGTATTTTCAATTTGAAAAAAATTCCATTAATGCAGTTCGACTGTCGTATAACGTATACTCTATAAATTCCTTGCGGAACGCCCTCTAACACTTCTTAATGGTCTTACGACTTAATTTACGACTTAAATTAAGCAGTTATGTAGTAAAATAATTTATAACTAGTATCGAATACGATACAACTTTAAGCACGTGTTGTCCCTCATTTATAGCACAAGTTAAAAGTACCACATTTGTACCACTATACATGAAGTTTTTTTTTGTAAAACTTCTAAACTTGCAAAATAAATTGTAAAATACAAAAGCAAAAATGTTTAAAACTTATAAATTTTACGTAACAAGACTGTCCAACAGCACTAAAGTTGGACAAGCTTTAAAAAGTAAATAAAAAATATTTTGAAACATTTTGTTACAATAAAATTCGTAGCAAAAATGTGTCTTCCAGGTTATTATTTTTGCGAGATGCTGAAATATAGTCAATATAGCACGTTCTGAAGTAGATTTTTATTCTTTGACCGCAACACGCAATTATACAATTTTGTGTTCTGAAAGATCTAATATCTCGTACGTGTTGGGACTTGGGAACTACTCATCTTGCTGGAAGTGCTTGAAAAGTTTTTAAGTTATCTCGGGAAAACCGTAAACATAAATCGTCATGATTTGTAAGTGGAATTGCTACAGCACAATTAATTTAACAAACACGAATAAAATTTTTTAATTTCTAAGGTTAAACTTTCGACCAACTGTAAGGATGTCTGACTGTGTGTGCGCCCGACCACAATTTATTCATTCAGCTGATTTGAATGTATATAATTAAATTTTAATTTTAAGTTCCATGTTAAATTGTGTATATAGAATGACGAAAAATTTAATCGAAATATTAAGCATAAGTTAATAATTTTTAATTACAATTAAATGATTGCATTCCCGGGATATGTAAAATTCGAACCAGCAGAATTTTAATTAAAATAAAAATAAACCGCTATACTGAGTGCTCTTAAATAAATTGTATTGGAAATTAACGTTAATAATAAATTTAACGCCGATGATAAAATTTTATCATTGATGCGCTATTTACAGCAAAATTAAATGAAAACTAATCTACGCAACAAATTTTTGTCGAACTAACGAGTTGGGACCCGGTAAACATTATTTTGTCATCATTTTGCAGAGAGGGATAAAATAACGAGAGTCGGTCAAGGATTATATAGAAAAAAGAAAAAGCATTGTATACTTACATCGACATTTATGAAAGGCACTGAAAACGCCTTCGATGGTGGAGATTCTTTAGGAACGAACCTATAAAATTCTACCTCTTCTCGATACCATTTTATTGTGTAAAGTGCCGCTTGTTCCAAATCATAATCGCAGGAGAGAGTGACTGTGTCTCCAGACTTAACAACTTCAGGAACATAAATTATCACCGACTTGAGGGAATGGCATTCTGTAAAAAATATTTTATTGTTTAGACATATTTTACTGAGAAATAGGAAATATTTTTAACGGAACACAATTCTGCACTTTTAGTAATTTTAATGTTCTGCTTTTTTATCAGATTTCTGGCTGAAAAGTTTCATAATAGTGATTTAAAAGTAAGACAATTCCGCATAGGCATATTGAGGGACGTTTAATGATAGTAACAAAATTAATTAGAAAACTATTTGAATTTCAGAATTTTATTTAAATTTTTAAGCGGTGTTGTCAGGCCTCCAATAAGAACATTTTTACATAAAAGAATTTCCTAATTAAAAATAATTTTTAGCCCACAAGCGACAATTTTCTAACCCACCAGTATTTGTGCGAAACGTGTGAGAAATTTATGAAAAGTTTTTTGAGAATTTTTGCGACTTGAAGTTTACAGTTTGATGTTATCAAATTTTTATAAAATTGTTTGCAGTGCTGTGTACATCAGTAACTTCTACGAAAGTTACACGATTTTAGTTTTTTCAATCATGAAAAATATATTCACTTCACAAAAATACAGAAATTTTGGTAATAATATTAATTAAAGCTTTCTTATATACACTATAAACAATCAAAACGTGTTGTATGATTTATGTGCTATCTGAAAAAAATTAATAAACCTAAATATTGATCTCTTGTAAAATTCATATTATTAGCTCGTTTTCCTTTTCTTCAGCAATACAGAAATTAATACTGACAAAGGAAACGGAATAAGTATATTTATATTTCCCTATGCGTATCATATTAATGAAATATTTATGACTTATTTCTTTATTCTTTTTAAATATTAATAAGATACTTTTATTACTCGGAAATTTTTCAAATAATTCTGGCAAAATGTTAAGTATGAACTGAAAATCAGATTACTCAAATAAATTGTGTTTTAAATTTATTCATATATTTCATTTTCCCTTTCTAACACAGATATA
Organism: Podabrus alpinus; assembly: GCA_932274525.1. Taxonomy (NCBI): domain Eukaryota; kingdom Metazoa; phylum Arthropoda; class Insecta; order Coleoptera; family Cantharidae; genus Podabrus; species Podabrus alpinus. The sequence continues at coordinate 8,605,107 of OW026451.1, forward strand.
AGAATTATTGTTTAAGTTTAAAATAATTGTGCACATATAGTGTCTCCGGAACCGAGAGCAATCTCCTAGTTGGTGTTGTAGACATTTTTATAAGAAAAACGTTAAAATAAAATTTTTTACCAAGTCTACACCCTTGGGGTGGAGCTTCAAATGGACACAGCAAAATGTTGGAAAATTGAGGTTTTAGTTTGTTTATTTTCTTGCAAACCATGTATATCTGTTAAACGAAACATTTTATAAAGCAACTTATCGGGATGCAACATTAAGCTATTTAACTTTTTTGAGAAACCAATCCATTTCACAGAAAATCCGAAAATAATGAGCAAGGTAGGCACAAAAGGAAAAACAAATTTATAAAATTTTTAAACAAAATCAAGTTTAAACTTGAAATTTATTGACACTCGCTCCGCTGCGCTTCGCTCGTGCAATCTCCTTGCTAAAACCTGTACTCGCTGAATCTTTAAGTATTGTCCGAACCCGCGTTGCTGTTGCGATGATAATTCCGTGAAGAAACGCCACAACTTAAAAGCACAACATCACATACGAAAATCGACATTTCAAACGCCATTTTTAATGTCGAAAATGGTGAAACAAATTGACCATATCGCATCACAATCATTGCAAAAAAAAAATCAAAAAAGAAATTTCGTAAGTACCTACCGAAAAAAATGGAAGCATAATCGCACTAAATTTGTAATATAAAATTCGTTAGAAGTACATTGCTTTAAGTCAACTCGGGTGGGAACGAATGCGTTGATGTTAGTATATAACCGGTTTCCTACATCTGTGCGAGGTGCGTTCGTCACGTATGTATTCTTTTACACCCCACTACAAATATTCGATTTTCACCATGCAGCTAGGGTATATTGCGAGATTTTTTATTACGTATAGCTGCATTCACATAGGGTATTGTATGTGGATGGTAGAATCGGTAAGAGTTAAAACGCATTAACTCAGGTAGGAGCGTTCCTACTTTCTTAGCGTTCCTTACCTGAACGCTCCTACCTGAGTTAATGCGTTTTAACTCTTACCGTTTCTACCATCCACATACAATACCCTATGTGAATGCCGCTTATGAATTCTTTTACGCCCCACTACAAATATTCGATATTCTGGTAGGGCATTTGGAATATTTTTTATTTTCGGATATTATTCGACTGTACATGCGTCGTATCCATATAACTACAATGTAAAATAGCGCACGCTGATTGGTCGGAACCACTCTAATATGACCCTGAGTGGAATTATCATTTGTTACAACACAAGGGCTAGGACCTTGAGTATTGTCCGAACCCGCGATGTTGTTGCGATGATAATTCCGTTAAGAAACGCCACAAATTAAAAGCACAACATCACATACGAAAATCGACATTTCAAACGCCATTTTTAATGTCGAAAATGGTGAAACAAATTGACCATATCGCATCACAATCATTGCAAAAAAAAAATCAAACAAAAAATTTCGTAAGTATCGAAAAAAATGGAAGTATAATCGCACTAAATTTGTAATATAAAATTCGTTAATATAAAATTCGTTAGAAGTACATTGCTTTAAGTGAACTCGGGTGGGAACTAATGCGTTGAACCGGTTTCCTACATCGCATCAGTTGCGAAGTGCGTTAGTCTTCAAATACACACTACAAATATTCGAAAAGATTTTTTATTACGTATGAATTCTTTTACGCCCCACTACAAATATTCGATATTCTGGTAGGGTATTTGGAATATTTTTTATTTTCGGATATTATTCGACTGTGCATGCGTCGTACCCATTTAACTACAACGTAAAATAACGCACGCTGATTGGTCGAAACGCCAAAATTTGACCCTGAATGGAATTATCCGAACACAAACCCTTCTCTTACAATCCACCAAGTTAAATAAATTAAAGTGTCAAGTTGCAATATTATGAAACATAATTATCAGGAAGAAATGTAGAACCACCGATTATTTTTGTGTTAAGTCTTTTATTGAGTCACAGTTCTTACTTCTAAAGTTGTTGTGCATAACGTCATTTGGTACGTACCAAAAAGATCAGTGATAAAACTGAATTAGTGACCCGGAATGATATTTTCTTTTCATAAAAGTGGATATAGACGCTTAAGTAGCATACTCTCAAAAACCTTTTAAACAACTGGCAAGAGACTGATGGGACGATAAGACGTGGTATCTTCGGGTATTTTTCCCACTTTGAGTATCAGGATAATTTATGACATCTTCCATTGGGCAGAAATAACCTAATGACGACGTATTTCATTGCAGATGAATGTTATTAGCTTAATACCCTTTCTAGGAATCTCCTGCAGAACTTTGCCAGTTATAAGATCGTATTATATGAACTTTAAAAGGTTTAATAATTGGAAGTTTTAGTTGATATGGCGCTTCTAACAATTGGTTAATTTTATCTTAATTCACTGAGGCCTCCGCGGGAAGGACTCAAACACGCTTGCAAGATGGATTATGAAAACCATCTGCTTTTCATGGCTACTTCTAGACCAACCTCCATTTGGATTTCGTGTGGGGGAAAGATATAATAATTGGAGAGTGATCTCCCACTTTGGGATAGGAACTGGTTAATAAATATCAAGTAATTATTTTTGTTTTATCTTTTGTTAATTATCTAGTTTTAAGTGAAATGTGATATTACAGAAAGCAGTAAACAATGTAAATATTAATATGAATAGAGTATTTTTGATTTTTTTTTTGATTTTTGATGATAGGTCAAGACAAGGATGCGTTTCAAGATAATTTGGTGAGATACCCATCGTAATACAGAAATCGATAACACGAGATATTTTAATTGTGTCAGTGGGCCAATACGTTAGGTTGTCCAGTTGAAAAATGTTCACAGTCGTTATTGGTAATTGTTTTCAATAGTTCCCTTACTCTCGGATAAGCCAATCGAGATCCCCACACCTGGTTTTTGTGTTATAATCTTATGCCAAAATAAACTTATTTCCTAGCGCCTTGAAGAAGTCAGAGAACTGATTTTCTTTAATGGTGCGCCGTAGAGGGCACTTCCACCATGATCTGTTCCATCTATCTACCCATACTCTCACTCTGAGACAACACATGATTTTAAAATAAATTTGGTCATTATTTTCGAATTTTCTTTAAAATAGATTAGTTTTTCAAAAAATTTTACTCGACTAAAGTTGTAGCCAGATAAATTTAGTATTCCGAAGAGCCATTCGTTTTTTTGTGTAAAACGTTTCGTTTAAAAGATGCGGGGTATGGAAGAAAAACAAAAAACATTTTTTTGTAATTTAATTCATCATACTAAGCATTAAACCATTAACACTTACAAATCAATAGTTTCGGTGTGATGATAATTTAGAAGCAGAAATTCAAAAAACTGTTTTAAAGAGGGCTACCCCCTAAGGGTTTGAACTTGGGAGAAAATTTATGTAAACAGTTTTCTTAGAAAAGTGTCTTGCATCACCATCTAAGTGATATTCATTCTACTTTCCAAAACCAATTACAAAAACCTTTTTTTCTCTTTTTTCAAAAAATGACATTGGTAAACTTTCGGCTCCGTGCTTTGGTTTATTATCTAGTTTTAGTGTTTCAAACATTTTTCATGTAACGTAGGTCTCAATTTTAGGCTTCTATATTATGCAGAATAGCGAGAACCCTTATGATCTGGTTCCGTATCCGTCTGTCCATAACATTTAGAGCCAGTCAGAACGTTCCGAATTATTATTTATCTGTATATCTAAAGTTTCATTATAATATGGCGATGAAAAATAATTAAGTAGCCTAACAGCAGCTTTTCAAACAAGATAGTTGTAATTAGTTGTAAAATAAGTAACCTTCGATGGTACGGAGTTCAGAATAATTCAGACTGGAGTGGTTTTAATTCCAGTAGGTACCATTTAAGAATCACCTTAATGATCGCCTAGGTTAGTCTTACCTGAGACAAATCTTATCAAGCCAGTCTTCCTTCCTCTAATCCTTATTTTCAATATAAGCCATTTTCAATCCAAACAGTATTGGGAATCTGAAGCTTCTTTCACGATTCAATTGAACAGAAAAGTCTATTTGTTCATGGCAGTCATAGTTTATGCCCAAATTCTAAATCAGTGGAAGTTGCGCTTGAGAAAAATTCAAAAAGTTCCTTCCCCCTTCTTCGCTAAAAGGGGGAAAAGATTTTATTGAATCTCTTTTATATTAGTGAAGGGAAGCAAATCAAGCGATGATAAATTGAGACGTTGACGTTTTTAATTAACAGGCTACCCCTATTAATTAACATGAACCTTTCAGATAGGTTGACACTCAAAAATTCACATTCCTTTAAAATTAAAATGTCGCAAAAGTTTAGCGACAATCCGTCCCTGAGCAAACTACCCCGAACATTTTGTTTCGTCCATTAATTTTATGAAAATTTCGCAAATATGAAATAAAATTAATCCGGCGAAACATATTAATGACTTGAATATTATGAAGAAAATTTTCGTCCAATACAGTTTTTCCATCAAGCGTTTTATTTAGCCGATAAAAAGTTTTTCACTAAAATTCTTAGAACTGTTATGCGGTTTTTATTAATAAACGAACGACTTGATCAAAATTATATTTTATTAGAAGTTTTTGAAATATGGCAAATAAATAATAAAAAATTTTAATATTGTGGTTTTAGTGGTGCTTAAGAAAAATTTATTATAAATGAGATGCTCGTGATATAAGTTTGAGCAATTTTGTAGGTGTTGATAAAAGCAAAAATTTAGAAATATAAGCAACATGAAGTTTAACGACAGATAATATACTAAAATAATGTTACCTCATAAATTTTGCGACAACGTAAATACATGGTATAACTTAAAATCTCAGTGTAAATATCGTTAATCTGCTGCTTTAGATACGCATCCTTGTCACAATGATATAGTATAAGGGAGCGACCATAAAAGCTGAGATTTACATACTATGATGATTTACATGTTTAGTGCTGTTGACGTTTTAGGATTATTGCACAATTATTATTCTTCGCCGACTTCCTTTCTAGCCCTCAAGTAAATTAGACTTTTGTTAAAATACGCCACAATTATACCATTCTCTCTAATTAACTAATATAGCGCGCATAAATTCAATCCACAAAATACAATTTCATAAAAACATTAAAAAATAATAAGAAATAATTCAATAAAATTGGCCATTTTTATAACAATTTTCTGAAGTTGAGTTTTATTTTTCATAATAAAAATAATAACGTCCACGCATTTCCTTTTTACTACCAGTGAGCATAAACAGACCCTAAATAAATTCATTGAAATTACTTAGGGCTAGTAAAACCCTTAAATTGTTTATACTGTTACCAAAATATCATTACTTACTTTCTATAATTTACTTAACTTGCTGCTTTTATTTACATAGGTAAATACATAGATACAAATTATTGCAACCACAGATTATCCCCGTCTAGCGAAATCGATAAGCTAAGAAACTCCTTGAGCTATCCTAACCCGGAATTTTCGCTCTATACTCAACCGATGATAACATCAAGCCACGGCTGCGGTCAATTTGCTACTTTTACTTTAGCGGTTTAGCCTTTATTACATTACTCCTTCACTATTCATTTCAATCAAGCTCGGACTACACCACTCTCGTTTTCCTAGAAGCTATTGACCAACATTTTTGCATATTTTGCCCTTTTTTGCTTTTACGTTTTATTGAATTTACATCGAGTATTTTTTGATTTTTGTTTTATTTCACATTATTGCAATTTAAAAGTTTTAACAAAACAAAAATGATAAAAAGTAGAAAAAATCCAACTAGAGAAATAATAGAAGAAAATCAAGAAAAATATCAAAACGAATTGAATAAAAAGCTATCACCTACAACACAACTACAAACCATACCACTGGACGCACTATCCAAAAAAATCACTCACGATATACAAATTGCAATAAAAAAGATCAATAGCGCAATCGTACAGAAAAAAGACATGAGAATAACTATGGAAACCAAGAAATTAATTCGGGAAAGAAGCAAATTGAAGAGGGGATCGATTGAACAAGTTGAAATGAACAAAATAGTAAAAAGAGAAATTCGAAAAGACATAAGAAGTTATAATACAAAAATAATCAAAGAAACTATAGAAGATAACAAAAGTATGCGAATACTAAAAAAGAAATTAACGCAAGGTAGACAAAATATATATCGTATCAGAAACAAAGAGGGTCATATAACAAGCGACAGATCACAAATAATAAAAGAAATTGAAAGTTTCTACAAAGAATTATATGACTCCAAAATCGACAACCCCTCCAAGAGCAAACCGAGAAAAATGATAGAGAACGTTGGCTCGGAAGATATTCCCGAGATCACATCCGAAGAAATTAAAGAGGCATTGAAGCAGATGAAAAATGGTCGAAGCCCTGGAGACGATCGCATAACGGCAGAAATGTTGAAAATGGGAGGAGATACCCTAACGGATGCCATCAAAATACTACTAAACCGCTGCCTAGAACAAGAAAAAATACCAGCAGACTGGAGAAATGCTGACGTTGTACTGATACATAAAAAGGGTGATAGTACAGACATTGGAAACTACCGACCAATAAGTCTCCTTTCACACTTGTATAAATTGTTAACAAGGATTATTACCCCAAGATTGACAAACAAGTTAGACTTTTATCAACCGGTAGAACAAGCTGGCTTCAGAAAGGGTTTTAGTACCATCGATCATCTGCAAACCATACGAACACTGATAGAAAAATGCGAAGAATATAACATACCAATACACCTAGTATTTATTGATTTCCAAAAAGCCTTTGATACGATTGAGCTATGGGCGGTTTGCGAAGGACTGGATGACGCCAGAATCGACTCAAGATATACAGCACTGTTAAGAGATATTTATGAAGACGCCACGATAAAAATAAAAATTGACGACGTAACGAGCTCATCAAAAATCCCTATACGAAGAGAGGTAAGACAAGGGGACCCCATATCCCCAAAACTTTTTACACTATCACTGGAGAACATTTTTAAGAAATTGAACTGGGAAAACAAAGGAATTAATATCGAAGGAAAGTTTCTAAACCACTTCCGTTTCGCAGATGCTATTGTGATTATAAGTTCAGATGAAGATGAACTAGAAGAGATGCTAATCGAAATCGGAAAGGCCGCCCAAAACGTCGATCTGGAAATGAATATAAATAAGACAAAAGTAATGACCGAAACAACAAACAATACTCTATTAACCACCAAAGAATAGAAAAGGTAGAAGAATATAATATATATCTAGGGCATCTGATAAAATTAGGAAAGCAGAACCAAACTGCCGAAATAACAAGAAGAATTAGAATGGGATGGGCAGCATTTGGGAAGCTGGAATGGATCCTGAAGAACCAAGAAATACCAACTTGTTTGAAAACAAAAACCTTTGACTCTTGTGTTCTGCCAGTGATGACATATGGTGTTGAGACTATGGCGCTAACAGAGAAGAGCGTGAACAACCTACGTATTGCACAACGAGCGATGGAAAGGGCTATGTTAGGAGTTAGCCTACGAGATAGGATCAAAAACACGGAAATAAGAAAAAGAACAAAAGTGACAGATATAACCAGGAGAATAGCAAGCCTGAAGTGGAGGTGGGTGGGGCATGTCGCAAGAAAATCGTACGAAGAGTGGCCGATTTGCGTATCCCAGTGGCGCCCAAGACTAACAAAAAGAAGTGTAGGTAGACCCCAAAAAAGATGGTTAGATGATATTAAACAGCAAACCGGAAGATCATGGCATCAAATTGCTAAAGATAGGGAAGCTTGGAAGAAGTTGGAGGAGGCCTATGTCCAGCAGTGGGCGAAAGACGGCTAAGAAGAAGAAGAAGAAAAGTTTTAAAGTAGATTTACTACTTGATATTATAAACAAAACTAGCTAGCACAAAAAAGCACAAAAATCAAGAAAAAAGCTGGAATAAATATGTACGTAGGAAAAGGCTACAAAATTTTGGGACATCTATGTAAATAAAAGTGATATGGATACATTACTACTAAATCCTATGCAAGAAAATGAATGGCTTCAATACTACAAAAGTTTATGATCTGATACGGAAGAACAGGAAACTAATGGATGTTGATGATCATGCCGATTGCATAACAATGGATGAATTTTTATTAGTACTACACCAGGGAAGAAAATCGCCTGGAGAGGACGAAATTAATGTTGAACTGATTAAGCATGCTTCGGCCGCGCTACATATACGACTTTTGGATTTCATAAATATCTGTTGGGAGTTTGGACATACCCCCAAAGAATGGGTGATAGCAAAAATAATGCCTATTATATGAAAGCAGGAGACCATTACAGAAGGACTAAGGCCGCACAACCAAGGCCACTAGTATTCAATAAGAAGCGAATACAACTTGGAAATTTCAATCGAGAAAACCAAAGTAATAGCTTTCAGAGGAGATAAGCGAATTAGAGCCAAAATTGTCATCAATGATAGAACCATCGAACAAGTCAATTACTTCAAATATCTGAGCTACTACATATATCTGATATGGAAAACAAAATGACTTCGGGATTAAATTGGGAAGATTGAATTATATGTGCGGAACAATAAAAAGATATTATCTAAATGGCACAAGTAAAGACACAAGAATAAAGTTTAATAAAGTGATGGCCGTACCTGTTCTGGTTTATGTATTCGAAAATTGGGTGTTGACGAAAGAGAACACTAGAAAAATTGAAACAGCGGAAATGAGGTTTCTGATACATATAGTTGGATACACTCTTCTGGACCGAAAGAGAAGTGAAGATATAAGGTATGAATTGGGAATCTTTTCAATAACATCTAGAATTGAAGAATACAGATATAACTGGATGCAACTTCTTACAAGAATGGATAACTGTTGTATTCCAAACAAATGATGAACTATCTACCGATCGGAAGAAGAACAGTGGGAAGACCCAGGAAGAGATGGAGAGACCAGTTCTGAGAAGATAAGGCAGTTTCAAACATTGTATGAGAATCGGAACAGATCAATTGGTTTAACCAGTGAAAGATGTTAATGATAACAGTCTGATTGGATGTTCAACTTTTAACACTAATTCGTGTGGCTATATTTCATTTGGATTGAAATAATTAAAAAATTCGACAGAATACCTTGTCGCTTTGTCTTCATTAATACGTTTATCTCTGGAGAAGAATGTTCGTGCAAGTGCTCGAATCATTTCTTCAATGGATTTGTTCTTTTCTTCAACTACGATGTTTAATGGTGTCAGAATTTGACAATTTCTTAGGCTATTTGCGATTCAAAACGCAATTGATGAGATTTCAGAGTAGGAAAAATTTATCGTTCTTCGGAGAGCTTGATTTTTCAGTTTTACTTATTGCTTGCCTCCTTGTCGTTAGCTGTCAGATTGTTAACTAACTCTCATGTTAGTTGTGAGGTTCATTGTTGTGAGGTCTCTGCTAAGCTGTGAAGACTTTATTTCATTAACCATCGCGCCTTGATCATCCGTGCTTATGCATTATTTAGATTTAATCCCAGAATAACCATTTACTTTAGCCTTTTCACTTCTTAGCTTGATGTTGCAAATGGGCGCTTCATTATGAACTAAGTCAACTTGGATTTGAAGTATTGAAGTCCTGTTCGTTTGCCAGTTATTAACGTCGTAGCGGTGCCGAAATATGCACGTACAATCTTCTTTTTTCCTCTGATGTGAATCAAAGAATCATAAAAGCCTTTCCCGTTCGGAAGAAACTCCTGGCTCTTCGAATTTTTTTTATTAACCTCCAGGAAATGAAAAGTTACTTCACCTTCATTGCGGTAATGTCGTCGTATAAGCGAGATAAATTGCTTGTTGCTCTGCATTTAACAGTGACTCGTTCTGGGCACCGTAATCCAGAATTTTTTCAAAGTCATTTAACAGCTCTCGAAGCATTTCTCCAGTCATGTGCAATTCTTTCTGTTCTGAAAGTTTTTTTGCCGATTTGTGCAACGACAACTTAATCTTTAATGATGATACGTGCCTCATTACAGATGATATCGTCAGTGAGTTCTAAAGTCATTGGAAGATTCTCTCGCCAAAAACCATTTAAAATATCTTCAGAAATGCAGACTTTTCCAAAGTGCTCTAGGATTAAACGGTTTACAAAATAACAGGAAGACTTGGAAAGAGGTACTGATTTTAGATAGTGAATCAGATTCCTTCGCTTCCTTCAATGCCTCGTCATATTAATTTTGTCGTTTTCCAGTAGTCTCAGTGACAGGAAAGCTGCACGATAACTTCATCGATTATTCGGAGATCCTTGCTCAAGTTGAACTTTTAACTGTGTGAAAGAACATTCCCAAATAGTAACAATCAAAGTTTTTCAAGTGAACTGCGTAAATATTGCCAAGAGCATCGAATGCCGATATATTCTTCAACAAAATACTTTCTTTTGACACTTGTTTCATCAGTAATATTTCGGGACTTTTAAATACAGCAGTGTTTTAGCAAATCCAGGAAAAAATTACTAGCGATACACTGGCCTGCTTGGAACTCTGAGATTCGATCGATTTTGCTATTAGGACATGCCAGAAGCTCCTTGATGAGATTCATTGTGGACATGTACTTAAGGATGAATGTAATTGATTTTACTGGGTTTCAGCACTCAACGTTGATGTGAGTATTAAACATTCAGAAGTAAAAGACCGTGTATAGAACAATCCAGTGATTATCAATTTCCACTTTTTCCAACTTCATTTTGATGGTTGGAAATCAACTAATCAGGATTTCCTAAGCGAAAAACTGTATTTTTATATATTTAGATTTTGGGTTGGTAATATATTTGGGTTGATAAAAATAAATCAACCAATCAGGGATTTTAGAGCGCACAAACAAACTTTCATTTGTGTATGGACCACACCACACCCATAAAGAAACCTGGATTCGTTGGCCCGCTGAATAGTGGGCATTTTAATGCTTATGAAAATATGTTGCCTTTACCATAGTCCTTAGATCGATCATAGCCTTTAGATCGCACCAGTGCAGTCGACCATCAAACGCGGTTTCATATCGCTGGTATCATCGGATCAACCCATTATATTAGAGCAATATGATAATTGGATTATCCAATAATAAGATTTAAAGTATTTATCAGATTAACAAAACTTTATATAATATATTATAGTAAATAGTATATAAGATTAGTTTTATTACAAAAAATTTTATATAGGTACTTACCTATACATATTATTTAAATTAATCGAATATTACCATATATTACCTTAGCTTACGAATGGTAAAAGTACCAAATTTATCCCTTAACGTACTCATCGTAGGAGACGAAGGAGTTGGTAAAACAAATTTTGTTATCCGACAAACTGAAAAGAATTTTTCTCAATTTAATGTACCGACGCTTGGAGTGGCGTATCACAAATCAACAGTGACGGTGGACGATGAAACAATCCTTTTGGATATCTATGACTCGTCAGGCAAAGAGTACTACAGGCCCCACCTTTCAACCTTTTACAGTTTCGCTGATGTAGTTATATTCATGTTTGATGTAACCAACCGGAGATCTTTCGAGAACCTTAAAATTCGGAACGACGACTTAGCAAGCTATTGTATGGATGATGCCTATACCTTTATAATTGGAAACCAAAAGGACCTAACAAGCAAGAGAAAAATATCGGAAACAGAAGCACGGCGGTTTTCTAGTACCAAAGGAGGAATATATTTTGAGTGCTTCTCTACCAGCGTAATAAATGTGGAAAATATTTTTCACAGCGTGGTTTTAAACGTTAGGAAGAAAGGGAATTTGATATCCTCGGCCAATAATTTTATTAACGAAAGTAAGTCAGTAATGTTGTATAACCAGTTATGGGGAAGGTATTTATTTACCGATCTGTACAAAGATGTATAACATTCTATGCAGTCTTCCGATTTCCCGGTATTTACTGGAATTAGCAAATAAACAGCTAAACGATATGGTTAACAAGTGGAAGCCAAAAGGTAGCTTACTTGACAGAACAAAATGCTAACTATGCTTTTTTAATATTCGTCAAAATAACCACTTCGTTTATTATTTTTGATATTTTTACAAACTGTATGCTCTGTGTAATTTGTTGTCCTTGCGGGAATTTTCTTTTCTGCTTATTTATTGATTTGATATTAAATAGATGGATTAATGGTAAGTTACGAAATAGTAATGGTCGCCACAGCCTTAATACTTGAATGGACGCAAACCTTTGCTGAATGGAATGAAGAATTAAATATTTGGAAAAGTCGTAACCATAAAGTTAATCATTGATGAGATTTAATCAGACGTGAAAAGCTTATACACCTCAAGTAACAGATCAAAACCTAAATGAATACTGGCTCTTGTTTGATGATTTGTATTAGGACTCCTAGGTCCCAGGCGATAGCTCCATGTATACCAGCTGAAGGAACATTGCATTGGCAGTAAAATTTTAACTTATTTTAATAAATTATAATTTTCCAAATAAAACTTCGTATTTCTTATGCACAATTCAAGAAATGCATTGATATTGACATTAAAACCGTTATTCCCTTGATAAAACCTAAACTAAATTTTTTATATATTATGAAACCGTTACACTTCTGCAGTTAATATTTTAGATGAAACTTGATATCAACTTTAGAAAATTCTTACATTTTGTTTACAAAGTCCTAGATATTTATGCTGCAATGCTGCTTTCTTACACGTAATAAAAATGGAATGACTTATGGAATGTAAATCATTTGAATTATTTACAATTCTAATTCAACATAACCCGACGTTTTAACAGTTATATTTGAAAAATTTGGTTTACACTTCAACACCTACGTCGAAAAACAAGAAATCCTTGCGAAATTAAAAAATTAACTGAAATTGAAAATTTTAATTTGATTCTGTGTTATATAATGAAGAACAGCTGTATAATTTTACGTATAATCTTTCCTTTTATTGTGCGTTTGATAAGGTCTTTTTAGCAGACAATCTCTTGTTTTCTGAAAACTGCCACTTATACTGAAAACTGTATGTAGTGGCGCCCTTACAGTAATTATTTTATATCTTTAGCGATGCAATTAATATAATATATTATGCTTACTAAATTATTCTTTTAGTTTAAAATAAATTACAGTGAAACTTCGATATAACGTAATTTTTGGTTTTAAAAATTTTTTTAAGAACATTTTGACTTTTGTAATACATTTCACTATTTTTTTTATATTTTAATCTCGATACTGTAAATATTTTTACGAAAAATGTTTCACAACTTGGGCTTTAAATTTTGTTCCTTTAGAGGATTCATCTTAATAAGTTCCTTGCATGGGGCTTGCAAGAAGAGCTTGGTTCGTTTAGCTGGTGACTGAAGCCATTTAAATTTAATTGTTTTCGTTTTGTATAAAATAATGTGGAACGGACAATGGAAGAATTGGGTTAGAGAAGTAGAAGTAGCGATATATGTAGAAGTAAAACATATAAAAGTAAAAATTGCATTGAATAAAGCGGCGTTTGGTAATGTGACAGGACGAGAAAGAGAGGAAGACCATTTTGGTTAACGGGAGAGGTAAAAATATGAATTCAAGAAAATGGTTAAGCTAGAAAACAACACTAAATATAGAAGTGAGAAATTATAAATAGTGAACTTAGAAGGATAATGAAGGAAGAAAAAATCAACTATTGGCAACAAAATTGTCTCTAATAGGCAGCTTGTATTTTTGTGGTAGTGGATCTAGATCAGCGGTAATTTGGATAAAACGAATGAAGACGAACAGTATGAGTGGTGGTTCAATGTAGGCATTGAAATGAAGGAATGGGAAAAACATTATGGAAAACTTTTGATACAGAGTATAAATGAATTTATAGAGAGTTCATAGTTCACTCATAAAGATATAAAGTATACGTATCAGAAGCGACGATCTACAGGTCCAGGTGGAATACCAATAGAATTAATTAAGAATCAAGGGGTCGTCCATAAAGGACGCCCGTAATTTCTTCCGACTTTTCAACTCCCCCTGCCCCTCTTGTCACAGTTTTGGTCACAATCTTCGGATCCCCAGGAAGGTCCTATGGTTATAAATTAAAGACCCCCCTCGCTTGTCTAAATTCAAACTTGAGACGACATTGTTTACACGATATTTGGAATTTAAGGAGTAAATAAGTTTATTTACAAAATATTACATAAAAAACATATTCAAACACAATAATTTTCTTAGAAATCCTAAACATGGGTATTATTATGCGAACGTCACATTTGCCCAACCCCCTCCACCCAGGCGTAGACGTCCTTTAAGGACGACCACCCAAGGAGAAACACTATGAGAGAGAATAGTGTAATTAATAGAAAACTGATGGAAGAAATATAGGGTACCTAATAATAAATGGACAACATCCTATTTAATGTTGATTTTTAAAAGAGGTGACAGAGAGACCCAAAAAACTATCGGGGCAGTGTTTAGTAAAATACTATATACAGACTAACTAAGAAAGGAAGTCAAAAGAAGAATAGATTATCATGCGTGAATAACCTTTTTACTCTCCAACAACTAATGGAGAAAAACGTGCCTAAAACTTATGGAATTCGCATGAAAGTTCAGTAACAAAAAAACAAACAAAATTTTTTGTTAAGCTGGTTTCCAACCTTTAATTTAACGAACAATCTGTTTTTTAAGTTGGTAATCATTGCCAATTAAAAGTTCTGCATATAAGCAAAGTGGAATAAAAATCTTTTCGAATATCTTCGACATTCATACGATCAACTTCCTAAGCTCGGTGGTTTATCTCGTCTAACCCCCCCTTTGTTGAAATTTTTTTTCGATCGATCGACATCGTTAACTTTTTGACCTAAAAGAATTGGTAATGATAAATTTACTATGTAAACATGTTCCTTTCTATTATTGATTTTTTATAAAAGTAGTTCGAATTTTGAAATTCATCTTGTAGTCCAGCAAATGGGTAGTTGAAAGTTATAAAATTGATAGGACGGCTGAATTTTTGAGGGCAGTAGAATGTCCCCCACAAAACCCAGAAACCCTAAAATCCACCAAAATTTCTCTGTGGGTCACAAGATAAGGGTGTTATTTTTATATCTCATCTGCTATTTGTGTGATTTTCATTTTTTTTAAATATTCATATATAATACCGCAAGAGACTATCAAATTGTCGGCAATAATTTTTGAAACTGGAACTGAGTGTTTGTCGCCCTTAAAATCACCATGAGTGCATTAGCCATAAAGGCTATTGAAGTGGGTACCCCGAGAAGGAAGGAAGCGTGGAAGACCTAGAAGATCTTAGAACGATGGGATAAGGAGAGATCTGGCAGAAAGATATGTTCAAAAAGAGAGGTGAAGACTGAGGATCGGGTAAACAATTCCTAGTCGTATGGTGTAATATTCAATCTATAATTTATACAAATTTAATGTATACTAATAGCCGGAAATATGTATATGTACATATAAATATGTAGATAGATAAAATAATATTATGTAAAGATATGCACCTTTTTTCATTATTTGGTATTAATTTTAATATTTAGACTGAAAATCGCAAAATAATTAAAATACTAAACAAATATCTGTACCTGACTGACCATATCGATCAAATAATATGTAAATATTGAAACTAATTTAATAACGCGAAAATGAAGTTTTGGGTTATTCAGAATCATCTGAATCCAAAATATTAGATTTTTTCACTATTGAGAATGGATAATAAGTCAGAACTTTCAGTAGAGTTACAAAAAAAAGATGATAGTAGTATAACACTACTGAAACCTCATGTTGAAATAAAAACATATTTTCACGTTTAATTTATTCACTATTTTATTTTTGAAGTTTAATTTATTAGATCTTAGTTTTAATTTTTAATGAATAATAACATGAATTTAAAACTTGATTTTAGGAAATAATTATTAGAAAGTTGTTATTCAATTGTGAGGATTTTTAACATTTCAGGCACCCCGTAAAAAAAGTCGGATGGTATTATAAAATCTGTAGAACGAAGTAATTAGTTGATATTGCCGAAGATGGTAGCGTTGATTTCTCATAATTATAGAATGATAAAATTAAGAAGTGGGAAAAAATTTTGGAAGAGATATTGGGATAGTATATTACAGAAATCAGAATCACATGAAGAATCTTTATCAAATGATTCTGATGTTTTAATTTTTTATGTTGACTATCTTTGGTTTGGAAATAAATAGAAACAAAACAAAAATAATGATTATAGATAGGGCAAACAATAACATGCCACAAATACAAAGAGTGGCAAATCTTGAGGTGGTCAACAGTTTCCAATATCTAGGATCAAGGATAGACAACACGGGTGGATGCGAACACGAAATAAGAAGCCGATTGGCGATAGCCAGAACAGCTATGACGAAACTCAAAAAAATATGGACAGATAGATCCATAACAGTTAACACCAAGCTAAAACTAGTGCGATCCTTGATCTTTCCCATAGCAAATACGCATCAGAAACATGGACAATTAAAGCTGCTGACGAAAGAAGGATAGCCGCTTTTGAAATGTGGTGCTATAGAAGATTGCTCCGCATACCTTGGACAGCGCGACGCACCAATGTATCAATAATAGAAGAGTTGAAGATCACCACTAGGCTACCCCAGGTAATCAACCAACAGTACCTAACATATCTTGGACATATTGCGAGAAAGACCGACGCCATGGAAAAGACAATTGTGGAAGGCAAAATAGAAGGACGCCGACCAAGGGGCAGATCACCAACACGCTGGATCGATCGCACAAGGAACTTAATAGGATGCGGACTACATGAATCAGTTACAACGGCACAAGACAGAGAGGCCTGGCGACAGATAGTCAGACAAACTCTACATTGATACCCCCACACCCTGACGAAGGGTTATGGACTGAAGAGAGAGAGAGAGATCTATTTAATGTTAACTTACATTATTTATCCATAGAAATAATTTTACGGTTTCTTCATTAAACAAAGGTAAATAAAAATGCATTTTCAATTTTTAGTGAGTATGTATGCGTAGATTTTTATAACGTTCAACGCCGTCTTCCGATTTCCCTATCTGTGATCGTGTTGAAACTGTGTAACGAGCACAGAGGACCTACAGCTTAACGTGGATTTCGATCCACGGAAATAGTAGACGTTTTTACACCGTTAATTTCAATATTATTAAATTTATTTGGTTATATGTAATCTAACAGTAACTACTGCAATATTAACAGTTACAATAATTAAATATATACGTGCTTACAAGTTACAAGAAAGTAAAACTATTAATACCGAATATGTTTTTGACACATCATTAACTTTGGAATATTAGCTATTTCATTGGTTTTCACAAAACACAAACGCTTTCATAGAAACCTATTTACATATCTTCTTTTTGTGTTATACAAAAGCACAATCAAATTCTCTGACTGTTTACAATCCTTTGAATCTGCATTTGAACGTCTACTTGCAACTGACGTAAAATTTTCGATTACAATAAAGGATCACATCCACTTCATTTTAATACCACTAACTAAATTTTTATTGAAGGTACGTTATTGTATCTTTATTTCTCTTAGAACATTGTTTTACCTTTTATTCTTAGGAATAAATACAAAGAATTGAATTTCAGCATAATACTTTTGTTATACCTTTTACATTTTAAAAGTAGCGGTTTTAAACAAAAAACCTTTTTTGAACTGTTAGGCAGTAGTGTCTGTATGTCTGTTCTTCCAGGTTACAATTTATTTACTTTCAGTTGTGGAGATGAAGTAGTATAAACAAACTTGTAACATCTATAATTATGTGCTATTTTTTGTTAAAGTCATGTTTTACTTATGCAAAAGCTGAATTTTCTATGTAATAATTTTATGCTCATTTTGATTGTTTAATTTTGTGCTGTTATTGTTTTCTAGATGCAGGAAAAACTTATAAAAAAACATTTGTTATTGACTCGTAAGAATAGATTAACAAGATTTTCAATTTTGATTTCGGCTATAAGGATGTATAAATGTTAATTACGATTATGTTCATTTCAAAATTATATTTTAAGCATATATTAAATTCTTAATCAACGTTCGTGAATTTGGCCATCAATCTTATATTTTGCATTTCAAGTACATAATTAAAAAGTCCAAATTAGAATTTGAAAGAATAAAATTTTTAATTAGGTAAGTAAGGTATAGTAAAATGAAAGTTAATTCTTGTTTTTCAAATCTACATGATTTAAATATAGTTACTTAGTATAAAAGGTTTTTTAGAGAAAAGAATTACACTAAACATTACTGTTAACAAAATTAAATTATTTTTATAATTTTTTTTTAATTATTTCACAAAATTACCTTAGTAAATGTAACGTAGTATTATAATTTTCTTTTTGATATTTTTGCTTTTAGACGAAAATGTTTATTACTGCTTTTAAGCAAAAGCATTCAAGCTAGAAATTTCCTGTGTTGCATAGTTAAGCAATAATACATTTTCATTTACAACCTTAAATTACCAATTCAAACATGAGGTCACTTGCCGATTTAACTCTCCATATTATAGTTAACCAATCAGATATTGTAATCGACGAAATTGGACCAATCGAAACTATATGAGCAAAATGTTTCTTGTATCTTATTTTAATTTGTGTAAAATTAATACGTTCTTGTTTATCTTTAACTTTATCTGCATATTACTTTATATCTGTAATATAATATGTTTATGATGCGAATAAATAAACATTTACTATATTATATTCTTAAAAAAAAACCAAGTACATAAAACAAATAACACCATTTTTTGTGCAGATTATTTTTTGCTCCAGATTTAAGAATGTGCGAAAATAAGAAATGACAATTTAATTTATTTATTCACATACCTTCTTGTATATCGCGAAAAACATAAGCGCAAAGTTTCTGTTATAAAAGAAAAACTGGACTAGCAGGACATTGAGCATTACCAATATTTTTTATTGATCATATTTTGATTAAAGGATTATCTATAGTTATATAATTAATTATTATATTGTACTATAACAATAATCCTGGATTAAATTTCACATTGTTTTCATATTTATATTTTCTACTTTTGGTGTATGAAATATTTGGATACCTCTTTTCTTCTCGAGATATTGTAAAAGCGTTAAAACACAGGATTAAAGTGTTTTAATTCCTCATGTGATTATTTGCCTGGGACGAAGCTTCACCTAGGAATTAAAAATGCACTTAAGTCCCTTGTTGAGTAATATACTATCAGTTATGGAAATAACAGTCTTTTGGAAATGTGAAGTACTTTTTAACAGGACAGATAAACTGGTAGGTTTAGCCGACAAATAATGGTTAAGAATCTCGTTAATCCGTTCATGCGCGTCATTTTCGTGGAAACTCCTGGAATATCGTTACGCCAATTATGCGCGTCACTGAAAAAGAAACTCGTAGAATCTCGTTAATCCATTCCTGCGCGTAGCTTAGATACGCTACGAAACGTCCAGAAGTTAATCGAGCAGTCGTTGCTGGGTACAATCCATTATGTGAAAAGCGAGTGCCGCGTAGAAATATTTTGTAGGTGGAAATAGCTAATTCAGGTTTTCATTACCATCCAGATATTTCTTACGAGAGAGTATGATAAAATGATGGAATTAGGAGCAACGAATATTATTTGTATCTGGAAAGACGAATCTCCTAGGATGTGCTGCTGTAATGTATTCGAATGTATACCGGGTGTTGAATGAGTTAGCCGTTCATAGGATATTTACATGTAAAAACTTATTTATGCAAATTCCTGCTTCCCTAATTATTTTAGAAAAAAAATGAAAGACACAAAAATCATGCAGAAAAATAAATTACAAATGATAAAAGAATTATTTTCATCTAGCTTTTACTTAAAGTGGCAAAAAATGCTTTTGAAATTGTTCAAATTTTCATTTATCAGACTAGCCATGAAATAAATTCAATTTAATTTATTTATTACATAAATTATTAATAATAAACAATTACAAACATTAAGAAATAATTAAATTTACAGCAAATGTTCAAACAGGTTTCCATATTCAGCTAAACAAAAACCAAGTCTATCATAAAAGTTACATCGTACATTCGCAAGTTGTCTTTCGGTAATATTGCCACACTCCTCCACAATTTTATTTTTTAATGAAACAATACTTTGGTATCGTTCACCATAAATTTTAGATTGTAAATGACCCCACAAAAAAAAGTCATTTGGAGCCAAGTCTGGTGACCGAGCTGGCCAGTTTATTGGTCCATTGCGTCCTATCCAAGAATTGGGATAACATTCATTTAAATAATTGGTTACATCTCTAGTATAATGTGCCGGACATCCGTCTTGTTGATAGTAGATTACGTTATTTTCTCCTGCCACAATATCAATTGCCGGTCCAATTTCGTTTTGTAACATTGATACGAAATTTAAACCGTGGTGGATTAAATTCATGCAGCCGCTTATCTCAGGGGCGGCTGGGCAAAAAAAAAGAAAGGCTTGCCCCTAATGCTAGCTCACAACAGCAGGGCAGGAGACGCTTACAAAAAAAAATAATGAAGCATACAGAGCCGATACTTCCTCTAGATGTAGGGGGGTTGTACAGGGTGCGCTAAAAGATGAGCTCCAAAGAGCAAGCGAGAAAGGTGTAGTTTGGGCGCCACGCAGCTTAAAACCACCCTGTAAACAAATATAGCAAACACTAGCGAAACTGCGGAATAAGTGTTCCTGCAAAAAAAAGGTAAAGGGGTCTGATGCTTCAAGATCAAAAATGGCGCTGATCAGTTTTAAGTTCAGATTTAATTGATAACTAAATATGTACAGTTAAGCGCAATATTGGGACAATCTTTAAACTCGAAAATAATGAATAATGAATAATTAAAGCAATTATTATTAAATAATGTGAGTTATTAGCGTTTGAATGTAGCTACCGCGTATACGTATATTCGGTTTACAGATAACTACGCGCTTCTGTGACTGGGTCACAGAGATAAAAAATAATGAGTTTAATAAATTTCGTTCTTATAAAATCGTAAATGCGTCCATAAAGAACGGCCCAACAAATGTAATCCGCGCAATAATGTCAGATAGCCAAAAATATAACAATCAAATCCGAATAAAATAAAACAAAGATCTTATCTGAGAAGCTGGTGGAGTCTTCGATGTTGAAGTTGGTGGGGTCTTCGGTGTTGGAGGGACGAGCAGTTAGAATCGAGATAAAGATGTTGGTTGCAGGCAGAAATGGTAGTCGGAGTGGATCGGAATGGTGAATCGCAGAATGCTTTCCAGATGGCTTCGGAAGCAGGGTTCAAAACGTTGGATTTCCAAAACCCAAACAAATACTGATCACAGGCGGTAAGGTCTTGATCTCAAAGACGTGGTGAGAGGGTTTTAATAATTCCAGATGGTAATCAATTTCCTTCGAGGTGTTGAAAGTTCGGACGAAATAAATCCTTCAAATGAAGTACGGAAAATTCTCCCAAATGCTTACGAAATGAAGCCGGTACGGAAAATCGTCCAAAACCAAGTGACCAAAATGTATCCCAAAATAATTGGATTGAAATATACTCAAGTTCAATAAATAATTAGTCACCGGAACGTCCAAAAAAACTAGATTTTTGTTCCAAAACTTGAACACAACGCACTTTTCGAAATCGGAAAATTAACCATCTGCCTATTTATCACAATCGCCCGTGATAGTAAAATTTGTTCGAATTAAATATAAAACTTGCATTCTGATGCCGCATATGAGATTCTCATAAAACTAAATGGAGAAATCTTCAATCTTTCGAAAAATATATCCGTGAGAAAACAGGACCGTAACAACTCCCCTCTTACCAAAAAAAAAATTTTCGAGACTAGCGAGAAAATTTGAATAAAACCGCTGACTTACGTCAGGAGAGTATAATCATAAAAAAAAAACAGCTATAACAAAATATCCTAGCACAAAAAATCCAAATCAGAAATCCATAATCGAAATACAAAAATAAGATTAACTTACAAGTTAATCGCACATGAAAGGTTTCAAATCTTTAGCATGCCACGTCCCACAACGTTTCCCATCAGGATCCTTAAGTTGAAAAACCCAAGGCGAAAGCTTTTTATCGATAAAGTAAGGACCTACAAACTTTGGCGCCAGCTTGGCGGTAAACTGCCTAGCTGCGTCAGATAAAACAAAATTCTTTCTCCATACCTTTTGATTCAAGCAAAAGTCAGCTGGTCGACGCCGCAAATTGTAATGCTGGCTTGACTTTTCGTAAGCTTTTGTAAGTCGGGACGTAATATTAGCATAAATTTTTTTGAAATTATTAGAACGGTAACTTAGGTCTTGATCCCTAGCAAATAACAAATCTTTCCCATCGTCTAACTCGGTTCGCTCTAAAATTATCTCCCTACCGAAATTTATAAAATAAGGGGTGTATCCCGTTACCTCATGTCTCGCAGTTCTAATAGCGCATGCTGCGGCCGATAAATATTTTTCCCAATCCTTGTGATTTTCTTTCACATAGGATGCCAGCACCGTTTTTAGGACGCGATTTATTCTTTCGGTAGGATTTGCCTGAGGATGGTAATTAGGTGTAAAGGTGATAGTGCTACCGTATTTTCTCACCATATCACCAAAGTCACGACTCCGGAATTGGACGCCGTTATCGCAAATGATAGTACGGGGAACACCGAACATGAGAAATACATCTTCCTCAATATGCTTAACCACGTTCTTGGCTGTTGCTGTGCGCAAGGGAAACGTAAGCGTAAATTTGCTAAAGCAGTCGGCAACAACTAGGATATAAGTATAACCGTGAGTAGAGCGGGGAAGAGGACCAACAATGTCCGTACAAATAACCTCCCATGGAGTAGAAATCTGAGAATGACCCCCCATCGTACCAACTGAAGCTTTTTGCTCTGGTTTGGCACGTGCGCATGTTAAACAATGTCTGACGTAAGTGGCAACGTCACTTCTCATTTTGGGCCAATAAAAATTTTGCATAACCCGATGATACGTTTTGTGAACGCCCATGTGCCCAGATGTCGGGTAATCATGCATTCTCTTAATAATGTGGGTACGATTCTCTTTGGGAACGACTTCTCTCCAATGATCTTGATCGTTAATCAAGTTTATGCCATTCCGACGAACAATCTTATACAATTTCGAACCTGAAGCACGCCAAAGGGGAAACTTATGAGGGGTAGCTTTTACTTTTTCGAGCATTTTTAAAAACCATTTATCGCGGGGTTCATCGTCGACTGGAGTAACATCAACTGCGTCAATAATAGGGACCGAACGAGACAAAGCATCTGGAACAACGTTAAGCTTACCAGCTCGATGAACGACTTCAAAGTTAAATTGCTGTAATCTCACAGCCCATCTAGCTATTCGACCAATAGGGTCTTTGATGTTGTTTAGCCATTTTAAGCTGTAATGGTCGGTGACGACCGTAAACTTAGTGCCTTCCAGATAAGGTCTTAATTTTTCTATCGCGTGAATGACGGCCAAACACTCCTTTTCGGTCACGCTGTACTTACGCTCGCAGCCGGTTAACGACCTACTAATGTAGCAAACTACCTTTTCGCCTTCCGGATGTTGTTGGGACAAAATTGCGCCCAGGCCAAAATCGCTTGCGTCCGTTTGCACGATAAAAGGTAAGCTCCAATCGGGACAAGACAAAACTGGGCTAGTTATCAGACGCTCTTTTAGAGTATTCAAGGATTGACTGCACGACTCGTTCCATAAGAACTTTTGGTTCTTTCGCAATAAATTTGTTAATGGTGCGATAAGAGTTGAAAAATTTGGTATAAACCGTCGGTACCATGATGCCATACCAATAATTCGCCGAACTTCCTTAACGCTAGAAGGAGGAGGAATCCGC
Source organism: Podabrus alpinus (assembly GCA_932274525.1). NCBI lineage: Eukaryota > Metazoa > Arthropoda > Insecta > Coleoptera > Cantharidae > Podabrus > Podabrus alpinus. The sequence continues at coordinate 8,628,870 of OW026451.1, forward strand.
AAGATAGCCTCAACCTTGTCGGGGTCTACAGCCAAACCGTTCGCATTAACAACATAACCCAGATAACGGAGCTCCGGTTTACAAAAATGGCATTTCTCACGATTAAGCGTAAGATTCGCTTCTTTAAGTTTAGCCAAAATTCGTTTTAAAACCTCTATGTGCTTTTCGAATGTGGGTGTCGCGATAATTATGTCATCCAGGTAGCTAAACGCATATGGTTCCAAATCGGGACTAATAATCTGCTGGATCAAACGACTAAAGGTAGCTGGGGCGTTATGCAATCCGAACGCCATACGTTTAAAATGAAATAAACCACGATTAGGCACAACAAAAGCGGTATATTTTCTCGAAGGCTCAGCAATAAGGATCTGCCAAAACGCAGACTTAATATCTAACGTCGTTAAATATTTCGCGTTACCTAATTGGTCGAGAATACTGATAACATTTCGCAAAGGGTAAGCGTCGGGAATACTAACTGCGTTAAGACGACGGAAATCGACGCAAAACCGATAGGTCTGGTCTTTTTTCTTGACCAGCAAAATAGGTGACGACCATGCCGAGTTTGAGGGTTCCACAATATCATCAGCCAGCATTTTGTCAAGCTCTAAATCGACATGTTTTTGAAGGATAGGCGATATAGGGTAGTATCTTTGTTTAATAGGAGGTGAGTCGGTTTTTATCTCGTGTTCCACCAGATGGGTGTAACCGAGTTTACTACCTGGCAGTTCGAATAAGGCTTCGTTCAAGAGATCTTCTAACATCAGCTTCTGACTACTTGAAAGAGTTTCGGCGGGTTGTAGTGCATCAAGCAAAAAATTTTCATCGGTATTCGAAAAGCACCACTCACCGCTACGAAGATTAGGCACTATGCCCATCCTAATCCAGAAGTCTGTACCGAGGATAAGGCAATGTGGCAAGGATGGAATCACTAAGACTTCAAGAAGTACAACCTTATCTATTAACTTAACCGGTAGCATAACTACCCCTATACTGGTGCAAGCCTCTCCATTCGCAACAATACAATCTTGCACGTGTGAGCTATCTAAATAACATTTGCCGCGTAATATGTTCCAACCCGGACCACCTAAAATCGTTCTGGAAGCACCAGAATCCAATAACCCCAAAAATACTTGAGCAAAAATCGTCACTCGGAGATAAGGACGCTCATCATTAATCGCGCTAGCTAACACGAAATCTAAGATGGTTTTGTGATTAATAGGGAGATTTTTATCGTTGACCGGATGGTAATCATCAGAGTGCGATAACCGGTTTATCGTCTCTGATTTCCGTTTCCCGAACACCTGGGACAAGAACTTACAGTGTAACCCAAACTTCCGCAACGAAAACACATAACCTTACTAGGCTTTGTGCAGGCAGCTCGACGATGACCGATTACGCCGCAATTCCAGCAAGTGTCTCTCGAAACAGGAGTTTGTGCTGTGGAATCGTGAATTGCACTCAAAGTTTCGTTACCGTGTGTCGATCTACGGTAAGCCAGATTGGGTTCAAGCATTAATTTTAAATTCGTAGGAGGAGGACAATATTGGTTGGAATAAAATTCAGTCTCTTCGACTGATCGACCGTAATCGATAAGCTGACTGATGGTAAAAATTTTCTGCGCTGCTAGACCACGTTGCAGGTTCGGTAGTAAATTGCCTCTAATTGTGGTTACCCTATCTAGCTCGCAAGGCTTGCTAGCCAACTTATTGAAAAGAGATTCCATGATGGAAACATATAAAACTAATTTTTCATCCGCACCTTGTGTTCGTTTTTGGATCTCGACTAAGAGTCGCGATTCGTACCCTGGTGGGAGGAAAGATTCTTTTAATTGGCTAATCAAGTCATCCCAATCACAAAAAAGATTCTTCCTAGGACGATACCAGGTTAGAGCATTACCTCTAAACAATTCTACTGCCGACCTAAATAATTGAGATTTTGTCACGCCCCTAGCTTCTCGTAACTCCTCAATTCTCTCAATAAAAGCCGTAACGCTACTATTTCCGTCAAAATAAACATTCCACTTATAAATAGGTGGTATTTTCACTGCAATAGAATGAGAATCGGTTTCATACTGCGTACTGCTACTATAACGTCGAGAAGGGTCGAATGGATGATCGTTAACATTAAAATTTTGCGATACAGACTTGGTATTGTCCCTATCACTGTGATAACTTGTGATATTAGGCCCCGAATTATTCGAATCTTCAGCAAAAGATACTCGTCGGGTATCTTGAATTTTACTCGGAGTAGAATTCACATTAACCTCGCGAAGGCGCTTGATCAAATCCACGACATTGCGATTTGCCGTTTCAAAAAAATGATTTTTATTCGAAATGGAACTAGTAACAGGTACAATAGGTAGCTGTACAGGGTTAACGTTTACTAAAGAATCGCGAGTTACCGAAGTCTGCGCTGCGATACCGTTATTTACAGGACGTGGGGGTGTTAAAGATGCAGACGGCACCGAAAAATCTAATAAAGAACCGCATAAGTGGGATTCCGGGATAGGGGCGTCGATAAGTGAATCTGATAGTGAAATCAAATCCTCATTCTCACTAGTATTCAACCCTGATGCAAAATACACCTCACTAAGAGATTTCAACAAACCAGCAGCTATAATAGAAAGATTCTCACATTTTTCTTTATCTTCCGCGTGGTGTAAAGGTAATATAGCCAAACGACGTTGTATGTGTAGAAGACGAGCTTTTATTCGCTCTTGTTCATTATCCCTATTTGATTGATCAAAGTCCTCTATCTGACCTCCTAATTCGATTAATTTTGATGATATTGTGTGGAATTCCACCTCTAAATTAATATTTGAGCAACTTATAACAGGTAAACCCTGCCTTAACGCATTTCTCAATAATTTACGCTTCTCCGCAACCGTATCTCCTACTTCAATCCCTCTCCACTTCAATTCATAAGAGAGTTCGTCGCTTAACAAACGATTAACATCCATCGTGACTAAAAAAAATATTTAGCAAATTTACAAAAAGAAACTGATAAAATACTCGAAAAATTTGAAAAAGAAATAAAAATTGCCGAAGGGAATTTCACTCTCCCTCCCCCAAGAAAAAAAACCGAAGACGAAATATAAACAAAATCGGTAAATAAAAAAAAAATGCTATTAAGCAACTATCTCCCAATACTAAAAACCAAAAACTCCAAAAGCTGACCTTATCGGAAAAATAATCAACACCACTTTGATACTTTTTGACGTTGGGCGCCACTGATACGAGAATAATTCGGTGGTTATTTGCGCCACTTGTGACGCTTAAACAACTAAATTACGATAAATGTTGCTGCAATTTCGCGAAGTCCGCAATTCGAACCCACAATTTCCGCAACGTAACTCAACCAGCGATCACACCAAACCACGTTGGTCGCCACTTGATACGAAATTTAAACCGTGGTGGATTAAATTCATGCAGCCGCTTATCTCAGGGGCGGCTGGGCAAAAAAAAAGAAAGGCTTGCCCCTAATGCTAGCTCACAACAGCAGGGCAGGAGACGCTTACAAAAAAAAATAATGAAGCATACAGAGCCGATACTTCCTCTAGATGTAGGGGGGTTGTACAGGGTGCGCTAAAAGATGAGCTCCAAAGAGCAAGCGAGAAAGGTGTAGTTTGGGCGCCACGCAGCTTAAAACCACCCTGTAAACAAATATAGCAAACACTAGCGAAACTGCGGAATAAGTGTTCCTGCAAAAAAAAGGTAAAGGGGTCTGATGCTTCAAGATCAAAAATGGCGCTGATCAGTTTTAAGTTCAGATTTAATTGATAACTAAATATGTACAGTTAAGCGCAATATTGGGACAATCTTTAAACTCGAAAATAATGAATAATGAATAATTAAAGCAATTATTATTAAATAATGTGAGTTATTAGCGTTTGAATGTAGCTACCGCGTATACGTATATTCGGTTTACAGATAACTACGCGCTTCTGTGACTGGGTCACAGAGATAAAAAATAATGAGTTTAATAAATTTCGTTCTTATAAAATCGTAAATGCGTCCATAAAGAACGGCCCAACAAATGTAATCCGCGCAATAATGTCAGATAGCCAAAAATATAACAATCAAATCCGAATAAAATAAAACAAAGATCTTATCTGAGAAGCTGGTGGAGTCTTCGATGTTGAAGTTGGTGGGGTCTTCGGTGTTGGAGGGACGAGCAGTTAGAATCGAGATAAAGATGTTGGTTGCAGGCAGAAATGGTAGTCGGAGTGGATCGGAATGGTGAATCGCAGAATGCTTTCCAGATGGCTTCGGAAGCAGGGTTCAAAACGTTGGATTTCCAAAACCCAAACAAATACTGATCACAGGCGGTAAGGTCTTGATCTCAAAGACGTGGTGAGAGGGTTTTAATAATTCCAGATGGTAATCAATTTCCTTCGAGGTGTTGAAAGTTCGGACGAAATAAATCCTTCAAATGAAGTACGGAAAATTCTCCCAAATGCTTACGAAATGAAGCCGGTACGGAAAATCGTCCAAAACCAAGTGACCAAAATGTATCCCAAAATAATTGGATTGAAATATACTCAAGTTCAATAAATAATTAGTCACCGGAACGTCCAAAAAAACTAGATTTTTGTTCCAAAACTTGAACACAACGCACTTTTCGAAATCGGAAAATTAACCATCTGCCTATTTATCACAATCGCCCGTGATAGTAAAATTTGTTCGAATTAAATATAAAACTTGCATTCTGATGCCGCATATGAGATTCTCATAAAACTAAATGGAGAAATCTTCAATCTTTCGAAAAATATATCCGTGAGAAAACAGGACCGTAACAACATTTCTAGATATTTTAGTCCATTCAAATTTCCATCAATAAAAAATGGTCCGATGATGTTTGCTCCTAATATCCCTGCCCAAATATTTACAGTTTGGCGATACTGTGAACGATTGTTGATCATTAAATGAGGATTTTGGGTGGACCAAAACCGATAATTTTGAACATTTGGTTCCCCGTTAATACTAAACGTTGTCTCATCGGTAAAACAAATATTTTTAATAAAATTTCTATCCAAATTGGCCTTTTCGATAATGCTTTCACAGAAAATCATTCTTTTGTACATATCCTCTTCAAAAATTTCTTGATGGTTTTGGAACTTATAAGATATAAATTTATGTTTTTTTATAATTTTGAACGCCGTAGTGTGATGAATATTTAACTCCGCACCAATTGTTCTTGTACTGATACAAGGATTATTCACTACGGCAGCAATTACATTTGTTTCGATATCGGTACCTGGAGCTTCACCAATATTGATTTCTTCTAAATTTATTCTTTTATTTCTTCAGGTCTTGCATGACGGCTTAAATACAGATCCATATTGATTTTGATTATCAATTACATTTTTAATTGTCGAATAAGTAGGGATTGGTCTTTCTGGGTATAAACCAGCAAAGAGATCTCTTACCATACGTATACTGTTTCCAGAGTAATATAGTTTTAAAAATTGATTTTTTTCACTAATTGTGTACTTTGCTTCCATTTTATGAAATTAAAATTTAATAAAGTGCAAAACTGTAAACAAAGTGCAATTGTTTTTTAATACTTATCAAAAATAATTACCTTGGAAACTTTCATGGCTAGTCTGATAAATGAAAATTTGAACAATTTCAAAAGCATTTTTTGCCACTTTAAGTAAAAGCTAGATGAAAATAATTCTTTTGTCATTTGTAGTTTATTTTTCTGCATGATTTTTGTGTCTTTCATTTTTTTTTCTAAAATAATTAGGGAAGCAGGAATTTGCATAAATAAGTTTTTACATGTAAATATCCTATGAACGGCTAACTCATTCAACACCCTGTATAATAGTTTTTTTCGAATGATTCTTTTGGAGCTAAGATATCATTGTTGAGGAAAATTTTATGTTTCTTTTACTTTTCGATTACTTTTGATTAATTTTTATTACTCATCTCTTGAATTATTTTCTCTAAATAGTAAAATTTCGTTACCTTTCATTTCAGTCCGAATTTGTAAAATCCATAATTTTTTTCTGGGACATTGTATGCCTTTCAAAGATCTATAAATGTGATATGGATTTCTTCCCCTTTATCAATTTTCTTTTCCATCAGTTTGATCTTCACAATTTGATCTTCTGTAATGGTATTTCCAACCTCTTCTCATAATCGTTTTTTACCGCAGGGAAGATAGTTTTTGAGCCGACTTTAGCCAGACCATATGCTTTTTGATGACATTTTTTGATATCTGGTTCAGGGACGGGATGCATTGAAGCACTAGGCCAGAGGTGATCTTATGGCTCCTGAGTGCCATAAGGACTACTTTGCTGTTTGTAGATATTTGAATGCTTTTGTCATGGACACATTTGTCCCAGACTATTTTTGCGCAGTGAAATATACCAAAGAGTTCCGCTTGGAAAATTGACGTGTATCTGCTCAGCGATATTCGCTCATAGTTTCCCAGTGCTTCTCCTGTCACATCACGTTAAATTATTATAATACCTTATACAATAATAATAATCCCGGTTTCAACTTCACATTGTTTTTATATTTTATTTTAGTACTTTTAACTTTCATAATTGAAAAGCCTGATCAATTGACGAAAAGTCAAAAAAGAATATCTAATATTTTACAGAATAGAAAAATAAAAATATCTATGAGCTTCTTTTTAATATTTTATTTTCAACTGGAAGTTTTCAGGTTCTTTTAATACTTTCTTTATTATTTATTTAATCCGTTTGTCCTATTTACCCCATATATAGTTGAACAAAACCTTTTCTCCTATTCCATTCACATCGATATTCGGTTCTCATATATTACGCTTTCTATTTATGACGATTGTACTTCGCCACCATCTCATTGAGCTTTTTATTGCTATTATTTGTTTTGTTTGAAAGTCCTTAGGATTTCCATTTCTGCATGGTTGATTTTAGTATTTTTATGCAATGCTTTGCCGTTTTGCATTTTGAAGACCCCGTATCTCTTAAAGCGAGTGAGCCTCGTTAAGTTAGAGAAGCCTGTTGGAAGATGTGCACGATTGTTTTAACAAACAAATCTTATAGATTACTTAAGCAATTAGATATTTCGTATAGCAAACATCATTCAGCTATATATAGTAAGTCTTAACTCATGATATATTAGTGCATTAGTTATTCCATGCTAAGTGTGTAATTAACCTCACCCTCATTAAATCTGTAAACTGCTATTCGGTTTAATAGGATGTGAGATAACTTGAAGGAATGGAATTTGGTAGAAAAATTTGAAAACCTTACGTTAAGCGGGTATCCTAAATTTAAACTGTCGAAAAAATAAAAAAGTTAATATTTATCAAGTAGAAGTATGTCACTTTTCTTTAGAATTGAGGCATGAAAATTAATAATGTATTATTTTCTATGCTTGTTCCGAAAGGAGACAGCACTCAAAAAATGCAATATTTCTGGTTATATTGTAGAGAGGTAGCCTAAATAAGCCATTTCTAAGCACATAACACATACAGCAGACTTATTAGAGTCTGACTTCAATATAGCTGTTTTGTTACGAGCTATAAAATATCTTTTATTCAACAGTTCTGCCGCATATTACATGATTAGTTTTTGTACAATTCTGCGTTCTCAAGTTCTGCATAAGAACCAAATAGATACGTTCGTTCCACTTAACATTTCTAGTCATTTGCCAACTCAACTGATTTATTTCCTCTAAAAACGTCTTCCGTTTTTCATTACAAATTAACTCATTACAATTTTACATTAAATTAGCTACATAAATACCGACGTTGCATTTCAATAACAAATTTTAACCCACTTTATTGTTATTACTACCTACTCCCCCGTTTATTTATTATAGCCCGGTTTGCGGTATCTAAATAAAAAAATTAAATTAAATTGAAGACTACATTATCCAAAAATTTAAAAACCTTTAATGGTGGACTCTGTGTGTATAAAAAAGCTCGAGGTCTTAATACACCCTAGGGGTTGAGCTTCTCGCGCTAAGCTACGATAAAGTTATTTAAGCACCACCACACTGCAGTGGTGGAAAAAAGAGAATTTTTTAAGATTCAAAATTGTTCATTCGACACTTACCCTAGTGCATTTTACTTGTACTAATTATTCCATTATATTCACTTCTTCTTTTTTATTCCTACTTTAAATTCTTTAAGATAAAATTTATATAAGTAATAAAAGATTAATCAAATTTCCAATTTAAATTCTTTTGTGCTTCCTCAAAGTTATTTTGTTCCGAGTTATTTTTAACAAAATCTTCGAGTTAATTAATTTTTTTAAATAGAAGTGTTTGGAACTCGGTGAATGTTAAAAAAACAAACAAAAGTGAAAACATAGAACACAGTAACTGTAAATTAAAGGTAATATCGTTAGACGTGCAAATCCCTTTACCTACATTTATTTTCAACTACTTTTGAAGAATACAGAATAAGGCGATTTTTTAAGAATTGGACCCTCGAGAATGTCTACTCGTAAAAACCAAAAAACTCCGAACATCCTACGAAATTCACAGAATAATCGTAATGTAATTTTAAATTTCCATACGTTAACTAAGAAAAAAGTTACGTTTATTTTGTATTATTTTCACTTTTCTCTGGTGCCTGCGTTATTTCTAATTTAATTTGAATCCAAATTGTAGAGAAGATACGCAAATCAATTTAATTACACAAGAATGCGAAATGTTTAGCATTTCAAAATTTAAAGTATTTAATTAAAGATTATTAGGTAGTACTACAAAAGTAAAATGGCTTAAATATTTGTTAACATTTTTAAAAGCTCTCTGAACTTCAATCAACTTTGTTATAAAGAGTTTATCGATTTTAATTAGGTACGCCAATAAAAACAATTACACTTTTTCAACGGAATACTGGTCAGTTCAAACAATATTTGAAGAGTAAAAAAATCACCACACAACTTCACTAATCCAACATCCCCTTCGGGTTGTTTTTACAAAATATTTCATTATTATCAGAATGATTAATTTTACATTGCATACTTTTTAGCAAAAGTTCTAAAATTTATGCAAACTAAACAATGAAAATGAAATCTTTTACGCTATTTTTCAATAATATGCTGTTTTCAGGAAAACATCTTGATAGTTTCACGTTTGGTTACTGAGTACATTATAAAACGGAAATTTGTGAACTTGCAGCTAATCGGCTATTCAAGGGGTATATCGTAAGCTCTCTTCTTTCTTAAAAATCTCTTCCTGGACTGCTATCTCGTTCCTGCAAACCGTTATTACCTTCTTTACCGAGTATTTATGGTCCTTTAATTCTACACGTTGAAAGTCCCATAAAGTAGTCCCAGAAGTCCATAATACAGTGCAATCGCTACAATAAATTCAGGTGTCCACGCAACCTAGTTAAGAAGTACCCCCATAAACCGGAATTTTTAAGTAAAATAGTTTCAATGATTTCATCCAAAACTTCGATTTGGGGCAACGTGTTCACACAGTTCCTTGCAAAATTTTCGCAAATACCTTTGCGATGATTGAGGTTTAAACCATGCTCAGGCTCTTGGTATAAATTTTACTACAGAATTCTATTTTTGAAGGGGGTAGCGACCTCTAATTTAGAACTTTTTTCTTCCGGCGCGCCGATAGGATGGAATTCAAGCTAGACGAACGTAGTCTTAATACTTCAAACATTAAGATAATGGGAAGTAATAATAATTTGTTATTGCGTTCAACAATTTTATGAGAGAATTAAATGATCACTTGGTGTGTAGCCAGAAGGATAACTTATAACGCTCAATTTCGAAGGAAATGTAGAATTAAAAGAAAATTAGAAATCACAGTGAAAACTATCTGTCTTTTATATAAAGGACGACCCCAATTATCTGAGCTAATGTGGGGTCCATTGGATAAACGAAAAGTCGGATTATCCAGAATTTTCATCAACATGTGTAAAAATAAAAATTTTAAATATGCAAATGCCGTATATTTATTGAACTAATATCAAGTTTCTCAAATGTTAATTCAGTTAAACTTGCGTTAAAAATTATAACCACAGTAACAACAATAAAAAAAGTATTGTATTGTTATATTTGATCCAGAGATTAGCTTAATTATGGTTTTATCATAGATTAAACCTTAATTGTCGTTTGTGAAACTGGCCAGAATTGATTGTCTATTGTTATTATATAGGTAATTTCATTCGTCAAGTCAACCATATGAACAATCAGGTACAAAACGGCGGACATAAGAAAAGACTATGTAATCTCGGATTCAAAAAGCTCGCATGAAGAAGCTTATATTATATTGGCGCCATCGGATAATCGCGATTCTTCTGTAATAAAATACCAGCTAGTGACTTTCTCCTATTTCTTAACGAAAGGATGTAACGAAAGGTCACCAAGGAATCAATGCAAAAACAAATTTTCCGCGCATGTGGTAGACTAATTACGAGGTCGACGGCCGAGCAAATATTAGCGGCCACAGGCTACCAGCATTGTAGGCCTTTTGAATAAATATCAATTGAATTTCATACTTTTGCTTTCATTTAGTTTATGTTGGATGTGGGGGGAAATTAATGTTCTCCCTATAGGACGGAGAAATAAATTTGACTCAGAATGTCACAGAAAATGAAGTTCCACATTGATAAAAAGATAGGCTAAGAGCTAAGATAGATTATCGAGGTGCGAAGCGACGATGTGAACTATTATACCGGCGTCCTTAGTTAAAACATCCTAACTAACAAATTAATTTTTGGGGAAAAATTAGTTTACTTATATGGATGTTATAACGTCATTACATTTAACATAAATTAGGTTAAACCGTCAATTGCAGAAGGTATTAAATATTATTTTATAATAAAGACAGCAGTATGACATCTACATAAAGTAATTTTTCTTCTAGAAACCAATTTGTTAGTTAGGACATTTTAACTAAAGGCTCTTTAAAAAATAGCTTAACTGCAATACCATCTAACTGCTATTTGGTAAATTGGTAAAAAGAAGCTACAAATATGCGGAAAACAGATACGTAGTATTGCCTTAGGTCAGATCACTTTAGAAAATATTTCCTTTTAATAATTTAAAGATTAATCAAGGTTAATAAAAATTGAATAAATTTTAATTATATAGCAAGCTGGCTAATTTACAGCTAAAACTGTTTGTCTTAAACGTCTAAAGGGTTCGTAAAATCACAGGTCGGTAATTGATCAATTTATTACTAACTTATATGTGATTCTAAAAGTGACCACTTTTCGAATTAACCGATAGAAAAGTCTGGGGTATTTAATAAGAACTTATTTCTCAACTTATTAAAATTTAGTCAAGCATTGAAAATAAATCTAATAATATTCTGTTTTCTACAAAATAGTCTAGGCAATAATAGTATATTATATATCAAGGTTGTGAAGGCCGTCATTATTGCCCTAGCGCCAAGATTATATTCCGAGGTGCTTTGCACCGAGGAATATAAGGCGCGGAGGCAATAATGGTCTTCACAACCGTGGTTTATATACGATTTTTTCCACTACTAGATTTATTACCATTTTTAAAAATTCTTTTTAACAAAAAAATTTTCAAATTTAAAATATTTATTTCAAATGACAGTTTTGTTTTGTTGATTTGACAGTTGTTGACAAATTTAGGTTATTAAATAAAATAAATCGCGGTTCGTCAAATTAACAATGGATGGCGCTGTCACTTGCTGTCACATTTAATTCGATTATAATGAATTTTTAAAATTAAATTAATGTATTAAAAAAGCGTTTTAAATAGTTTAAATACAATTAATTAGCATTTCTTGGTTATTCTAAATCATTTAATAACAACATTTTTCTTTAAAATAGTCGCCAAGTTATCAAAAAATGTCATTTTGTTCATTATTAACCTAGGTTAATAGTGGAAAATTTATTCACCACTAGTTGAAAACGTGTCACTTCTTGATCGACTAACCTAAGTAAAAATGATAGCCTATATGACTAGTAGTGGAAAAACAATTTTAGCTTGCAAATGATTCCGGCAATTGTATTAAATTTGGCAGGCGTATTGTGGTGTCAGAATGAATCCCCCCACAAATCCCCCTGTTGGCTTTTTCACTAATTAGAGATTCTTCTATATGGTTTTTCGTTTATAACTCCCTTAATTAATTTCATTTTTAGGCAAATGTTAATATAACACCAAAATTGAAGAGCACAAAATGATTAAAAATTGTCATAATTTAATTTCTTATCAAATAAAGAGCATTTTGCCTTGCAGGAATTGATTTATTTTTCACGTAAACAAATTTTATAAAACTATTTTGTAAATAATTCTACGGTTTTCAATTTTGGTAAAACTGAAATTAAGCGACTTATTGGCAAAAATCGGGGAGGGATAAAATCTTCATTTATCTACTTTCATTACTGAACTACTAGAAAAAACTATAAAAAATCCTATTTTGTAGAGAATTATGTAGGTACTCTTCAATTTTAATTTAAGAGAAGTTTTCATAAAATTAAAATTAAACTACTTAGTTATATTATGCGAAAAACTGTATTGGAAGTATTGAAATCCCAAATTGGGGAAGAAGCCGACAAGAAATTTTAGGAGATATTTAGAGAATTAATTCTAATGATTTACTTTCATAAATTTGTTTTAATTATAAACTTTAGATCAAAATAGTTATTTTGTTACGAATTAAACCAATTTTAAATTTTATTACGATTAGTTTGCTTATCATTTTTAATTTAATATTTTTTATAGGTCGGTAATTTAAATATCATTAATAATTACGAATATAATAATTAAACCAAATTATTTTACTCATAAATTAAACACAACTGAAGAAAGTAATAAAACGATCGCTAAATTTCAATTGTATAGTGATGATTACCAACATGTTTATTTTACAATTTTTATTTCTTAGTAATAATTTAATAATTTTCAATTAATTTGCATAATACCTACGTTTAAAATTTATATTCCACTATAAAGTTTACAGCATTCTCAATTTTATCAGTGGTGGCTCCTGACTTTTATGAACAGAGGGCACAAAATGTATGCATATATTTTTATTTATTTCCAAAATATTTTAATCAATAAACAAAAATCTTCAGTAAAATTAGGTTTGCATGAGACCCCCGTGATGTGAGGGCGTAAAAAAGGTAATCTGATTGTTTACGGAATCTAGCGACAACTTCTTATGTTACTTTTAAAACATGAATAATCTTCATTATCAAATTTAATACTAAAGTCACCAATAGAAAGTAAAAAGTAGAAAGTGGAGGTTCTGGGGATATGCAATACACTCCAGCAGTATTACGAAACTTTATGTTTTATAACTGGTCTCTGCAGTGGCCAATTTTGTAGATCTTAGTTTATGAGAAGTCACACAATTTAAGGGAAAAATAAAAATGTATTTGCCTAAAATTATTATTTTTGTTAAGTTATTTTTTTCGCACCCTTGTGCCCTTTAGGGTAAGCCGCCACTGAATTATGTTTGATATATAGACCAACTTATTAGCTTTCTGCGCGTAGAGATTTCAATAAGAGATATGTTTCTTCTGGGAAAAGCGTGAAGTAAATTTTCCGGTGCTATGCTGCACCGAAAAAGAAACACTTAAAGATCAGATGACCGAAAGAAAAGCCACCGATTCCCTGAAGGCTACGAGTAAAAATAAAATTCAATATTTAAAAATGTCCTACTACTACAAATGGAATAAAACATTTAAAACAATTCGATATAAATATGAAAAATAAATACAAAAAACGATTTAGGCATAACGATTTTTTTTGCAGCTCCATTCAATTTTTAATCTCTATAATAAAATCGAAGTACAAAATTTTGTGACCAGTTAGTAATTAATATAACATCGCTCCAATCTTCACAACAGGGTATTTACATTTTGCTCATTCATTAAACATAAAAATTTAATAATCAATAAATTGATTCGTGGTTCATGTAGTAAAATTTGAAAGTAGCCATATCTGATTTCAGAATCTACAATTCATTTAGAACTTTAGGGTTTTAATTAACCGCTTGATAACGGAAATCCTTTCAAAATATAACCTACATATGTATATATTTATAGAGTGGCAGGAATGTCGATTACTAATTTTACTTTGCCATACAAAATTATTAAAATATATCAACTTTTAACTATTGAAAGTAATATAAAATTTTTTTTAATAGTTAGTTAATTAAGTAAACACTGAAATAGTTATTTATGTTAAATTACCCTCGGTGCTATAATCTATTGATTGTGCCCGTGGTACATACAACGTTTTATTTCATTTTGGTACTTGGTACTTGAATTGTCAAAATTGAAGAATTAAGTATTTTGAGAAAAAATATCATGTCATTTTGTTTGTGCTATGAATTTTTGGTGTGCCATGGTTCCTATGGCGAGAAACTTGGAGGGGCGAGAATTAATTTTTTTATTTAGCAATAACTCGAAAACGGCACTAGATATCGAAAAACTGAGCAAAAAATTCTCCCCCCCTCGTAAGGCACTCCCTCCCGTGAATTGTCGGTAGGAAGGCATATGCAAAATTTCAGATCGATCGCGCAAAAAAAACAGAGTCTGGACTAACTCTTTTGTTTTGATATTGTTGTCATTGCTTAGCAACTTTATAGGCCCTCGGGCTATAAAAGCCATATTATGCCCCCATTTCCGTGCTAAAAAACAAGGTTATGATACCCAAATGAAATAAAATAAAATTATTAGCTATCCATAAGCTTTCAGCAATGTTTATTAATAGCAAATATTGTGGTTTTTCATTTTTTACTTTATCGGTTAGCTGTTTAACTGATTTTAATATACAATTATTATTAATAATATTTAATCCATAAATTAATGTTCTCAAGATTATCTTAGTAACTCATCGAACTCCAAGGCAAATGATTATTCGCTATAGAAAGCCACAAGGAGACTTAAAAGCCCACAAGAAACAATACCACCTATTAGAGACGGTAAAGGAAATTGGGCTGAAAGAGGCAAGGAAAAAGTCTATCTGTTTGCTCGAAATCTTGCAAATGTATTTGCGCTATCTTCTTAAATATCATCGGCGATGATTTTGAATGCAAACATTTCAAAATGCCCGAGAAAAAAGAAACGGAGGTATACAAACCAGATGAGGTTGAAAATATTCCATCACCGCCATTTTCAAGTACTCGAAAGGACAAAAGCGAAGTAATGGGCATTATTCCATTCCAAAGAGATGGTCATAGCTTTGGCAGTTAAGTGCGTCTACTGCTAATGCGAAACGCTCGGATCGAATCCGGGCAGGGTAAGAACTTTATTCTGACCGTCTCTCCTCGGAAGGCAGCAAACCACCGAGGTAATTTGCCAAGAGCGCCCATCTCAACATGAAGTGTATTACACTTCCCGTGGTTCGGAGCCTACGTTAAACAAGTAGGTCCTCTATGTATGTGAAAACACTTAGAACGCACATTACATGTATAGAAAGAGATGGGTCACGACGTTCGGAAACGAACAATACGACTAAGAAGAAGAATAGAAAATTTAAACAAAAACTTGCACGAAATATGGGATGAAAATAATAAATAATCGAACGAATAGAAACAAGAGACTAATCAAAATTTAAACAAAACATTTGACGAATATTTCAATTACGCATGGATAATCCGGATATAGCCATGGAAGAGTTAAGAATGCAAGCAATAACCGAAGAGTTTTTGAACAAAAGCGTAGAATCGTTAAAAGAAGAATTTGATAGAAAATTGTGTGAAGTCTCTTGCAGATCCGAACAAAGTATGAATAAAAAATTTGATGAAATGAAGTGGGAAACGATAAACTTTCAACAAGAAAATAATTGACAAGTGAGAAAACTTATTAAAATGAACAATGCAATTAATAGACGTAAGAAGAAAATTCACCACCAGTACAAAGACGGAAGAAAAACTAAAGATGGAAATTATATTGGAATAACTGAAAAAGGATGGAAAAATTTTAAATTGAATGGTTCTCAGAAAAAGAAAATGAAACCTGAATATTGAAATAAAAAAATTAACAATTTGAGATCCAAAAGAGATTTAAAAACGAAAATTGATTCCATGAAGAGAAAATTAATATTGGAAACCGGAGAAGCAATAAAAAAGTGCGAATTTAAAAATTTTATTTACAGGAAAGAAATAAAATTGAAGTTTGGATTGGAACTTTTATTTTAATATTGAAAAACTTTATAATAATATTTTTGAAGCAATTTTATTTAATTTAGTTAAATTTGTAAATATAACGGAAATTTTTAAATAGACTAAAGGTTGATTGATTTTACAAGTGATAAAGATTCAAAATTGATTATAGAATGGGATTTGAAAAATTTTCTAAATAATAAAATGATATTTGTAATAATTAAAATTGATGAATTAAGATATTGGAAAGCAATATGGTTTATTCCTGATTAATTCAATGAAATTTAACCCGTTTTTGATAAAATTTTGAACTTAATTTAGACATTTTTAAATAATTTGTTTTAGGCAAAAATTTTTTCTGTGAACTCTTAAGGATTTCAATTTCTTTTGTAAATTTAAGGATATGGTTTGTTTTTGAGATGAGATGGTGAACCCGATAGTGAGGGGGTAGAAAAACCACGAATTTGCCGATTTTAGCAGATAAATCTTAAAAAATTTCTACAAATGTTCGAAAACAAGTTACTCAGAACTATTGTCAAGGCTCCACAGTATGTACCAAATCACCTAATCCATCAGAATCTAAAAGTCCCCTCGGTTCACAATGAAATCAAAAACTTTTCGGACAAGTTTCGAAGTAGAATAATCACATCCAAACATGTTAGCAAAAAAGTACCAAGTTAATTTCATACTCACTAAATAAAAATACTGGATCGTTTTAAGCCTATCGATTTATCCTCACGATTTTAATAAACAATTTAAATTTTTGTGTATCATAAGAATATTTAAAGTTGATTTAATCCGAGTATACATATTTAATGGACTATTGCACACATGTGTCACATGACTAACATCAACCAATGATATTTAGGGATCCGATCAATTCTAACCAATGGAGTTAGAATTACGCGATAATTGTTCAAGTTGCTTTGATAATTGCACATATGCTTCTTTTTGATAATTGTATACGTTTACTTTATATCATGTGATACATTTTTTATATGAAATAAAAATTCGCCGTCGGCAAGATTCGAACCTCGGATATTCTCATTGCTAATCATGTACTCATGTACTATCACCATTTCGCCACAGCGGGTGACATACAAAGTAATGCTTTAAATTGTCAAATCTGCTACACAATAACCATAGAAACACTACTTCAATTATATTTAACCTCCAAATTCTAATGTGTGCAATAGTCTTACCGAATTTATTACGTGCATTATTGATTATCGTCCAATTTGACTACATTGTTATATTCAAACTTTGTTGTCAATAGTAAATATCCTCATGCTTCGCATTCGAACATTTACTTGACAACAAAGTTTTCATAGCAACGTAGTCAAATTGTTACCGATAATCAAAAATGCACTTAATATATTATATATGATAATTGCATTCAGTGTCACATGATGGTCGTTTCGACCAATCAGCGTGCGTTATTTTACATTGTCGATATACGGATATAATTCGTGCACCTAGTGAAATATCCAGTTATATTGAAATCCTACGAATATATTCAAGTAACCATTGGTCAATTTGAATATTTTAAATTGTTTTGATAATAATTGTGTACGTTCCTTTATATTATCATGTGATACATTTTTTATATGAAATAAATCATGTACTATCGTACTATCGCAATTGCGCCACGGAGATGACATACAAGGTAATGCTTTAAATTGTCAAATCTGCTACATAAAAACCATAGAAACACTACTTTATTTATATTTAACCTCCAAATTCTAATGCGTCCAATAGTCATAATAACCATAGAAACACTACTTTATTTATATTTTTTTATTTTTATTTCATATAAAAATTCGTTTTTATTCGAAGTTGTGCCGTTTCTTCACGGAATTATCATCCAAACAGCAACGCGGGTTCCGACAATATTCAAAGATTTTCCCAGAGCGGGAAAGTTTAGCTTGAACTTTTATAATATCCGAATAAATAAAATATAGTTTAAGTAGTGTAAGTACAGGGTGGCAGGATAGTCGGTTACTGATTTAAAAAATTAGTATAGGTTAAAAATGAATCAGGAGAACATTTATTGATTTCATTTTTACCCCCACAAAGTGCCAATGTAAGGAAAAACTTTGTGAGTGAGAAAAACTCACTCCGCTGCGCTACGCTCGTGCAATATCCTTGCTAAAACCTATATTCGCTGAATCTTTGAATATTGTCGGAACCCTTATGCTATTACATACGAATATTCTTAACATTTTATTTTTTTTGAAAGTGTGAAACATATTGTAAATATTCCTACAAATAAAAAAATCCATCAAGTTTTTCCTTACATTGGCACTTTGTGGGGGTAAAAATGAAATCAATAAATGTTCTCCTGATTCATTTTTAGCCTATACTAATTTTTTAAATCAGTTACCGACTATCCTGCCACCCTGTACTTACACTACTTAAACTATATTTTATTTATTCAGATATTATAAAAGTTCAAGCTAAACTTTCCCGCTCTGGGAAATAGAAATAAATTAAAATATATAAAAATGCTTATGCGGGATTTTCATATTCTCCACATGTTCAGGCCACCCCTGCTTCCTTTGAAATGTTGCTCTTTTATTTTCCTGTCGAAAAAAATTCTTTTTGGTCAACAATTTCATGAAGCCATTTACAAAGCAACGCGTACAGTAAAATACATTTTGAAATAAAGTTTAAAATTGCTACCCGATAAATTTAATAAAAATGTGACGCCGTAGTATAACTTTTTAGTATAATTAGTAATAAAATTACTTTCTGGTGTTACAAATTGCTAAACACTGTATGCGCACCTACTTCAAAATCAAATTTTAGGTAATTTCTCTAGAGAATTTGTTCAAAAAATTATTTTATCTAAAAATATGTTATCTGGGTTATCGCAACAAGCATCGCAGATTGCGACAACCACCTAAAATTTATTTCTTGCTTGTAAGCTTGTTTGTTTAAAACGTTCCATAAATGTTTGTAAATAAATTAACCTATTTTCGGTTCAGTTTCAAAAAAAATTTATTGCATTACCGTACCAAAAAAATAGCAATTTGGACCGAGCCATTTTGGGCTAGGTTGAGGTAAATAAATTTAAATTGTTATAAACAGACTTATCAAGGAAACTTGTACTTATAACTTTTTAATGTTGTTTACTTACTAAAACACGTACAATGTCGTAAAACAAAAACTTTAATAACGTTCGACCAAAAACTTGGCTTCAGACGCGAATGCAGCTTAGCACTGTAAAATATAATGGTGAGATAGTAAGCTACATCTAATAAACCTTAACAGCTGTAATTGGTTGCAACTTTAGTAATATTTAACAAAACAAACGAGTAGGTACTGCACTACACTGTTTTTTTTAATTTCGCAATTTGCTTATCGATTTCAACGTGGATTTTTTGACCTTTTTGGATGGCTTATTTTATGCCATATGTTGTTTGATGGAATCTGCATCATCAGTCCTAATGGTGTGTCTGCTTGGCTTCGATCCATAAGCCGGTTCATGTTCTTTACACGAAATCTCTGAATTCCTAAACATTTTCAAACTTATAGAAGTCAAGCTCCGTCGCTTCATTTTATCCCAAGTATCAAAAAAACAATGCCGGGATTTCGGGCGGCTCTGTTCCTAAATAC
Organism: Podabrus alpinus; assembly: GCA_932274525.1. NCBI lineage: Eukaryota > Metazoa > Arthropoda > Insecta > Coleoptera > Cantharidae > Podabrus > Podabrus alpinus. Next base: position 8,648,546 of record OW026451.1, read on the forward strand.
GTAAAAACATAATATCGCAATGTACCCACTTTCAAGTTTTTATTTTCACAACAAAATCCGAACTTTTAAATTTGCTTGCCCGGTGGTCAGAAATATGAAAAGGCTAGTGGTATTTATATTAGAGGAGAATATAAAAGCCGAAAATCAGATAAAGTTGTTTGTGGAAGTCATTACAAATAAGCTTGTTTTGTAAAATCGCTTTGTCGCCGTAGTTTGAAATAAAAGCTTTAAAATTAACACTACGTAAACCATTTCGGTTGTATGAACTGTCAAATACAAATTAAGATTTCTTTTCGGGTCATTTACCATTTTGTTTGATGAAAGAATATCGAAGGATACCTAAAACGACATTTAGTCGCACATCACGTTTTCTATTTTATTGTTTCATGATCCGAAACCTACGGATTGGTTGGGTTATACCTCTGGTACGATACCAGGACAAAACCGAGCATTGCAGCAATATCATTTGGTTTATTCTATTACGCAATTGGCCATAATGATTGATGTTTTTGCAGTTTCAAGATATTTTCATTTTCCCAGTCTTTTATATAATATATTATAGAATGGTACAATAGCTTATTATAACAAGGTGTTCATAAATATTGCGATGTCCCTCTTCTATTAATTCTGACAAACGCAATATTTATTTTTATTTATTCCGAAACGAATTAATCACAGTTATTTTTCATTTCTGAATTCAAAGTTGTTAAATTTATTTTCCCGGCTAACTTTTATTGTTTAAGAGCATAACCTCTTCATCCCAGAAGCGAGCTCCTCAATTATTTAATATTCCCTTGCTTATTTTTCCTGTTAGTTTAAATGCTATAATAGCAAAATAACAATGCCTTTACAAAACAAATTAAGTTTTATTATCATAAAAATTGTAATTATTTGTAATTGTGTAATAAACATTTATTTTAAATTAACAAAATTGTTTCTTTTAGCATATACCCTTTTTATTATACTACCCCACTGTTGTTCAAAACTCCCGCAAAATCGGCATGCGCCGTCGATACCCGATCAAGCGTGTATTACTTACTTGTTCGTATGCTTTCGTAAGTTCGTTTGTTTTGTTTTGGTTGAACGTTTATGTTCTTTCATAAATATTAACTTTTGGCAAATTTCTCCGGTGCATCCAATTCCTATTGCTTCAGTAATTGTACAGGCTCAACTCCTGTATTATTTCTTCCGTATCTGGTAAGTGCAATTTATTATTCACTCGCTTTTTTGTATCATGAACAACCACGTGTTCAGGTTAATTAATTATCCAATATCTTTTAGATCAATCTCGATCCAACACAGCTCAAATTAAAGACGTTTTTGAAGAGCGTATCTTTTATACGTCTTCTAACTTTGGAGTGCTACGCGCCTCTCTTCATTTATTAATAATCAATAACGTTGTCCTGGTTATCCAATAAGATCAAACTTTTTATCACTGGATCCTTTTTAGTATTACGGTGAGTTAACATCCTTGATTATTCGATGCACTTAATTGTTTTTTGTTGCATTAATTGAATTATTGTCTTTCAGGAATTGTTTACCACTCCATCACTAAAGTTTGGTTTCCATCAGCGGTTCTCAAATGGCGGCGTCGGACCGCCATACTCCGTCCTTTTCCGAATTCACTTAATGGTACCGAACTGTTTATTACCTATCTTTATTGTTAACAAACTTTATGATTAAATTTTCTAACTACATATCACATTTTAGTGAATGCAGGCATCATCATTTTGTATTGTAACGTTCTTTACTTTTCAAACTCGTTGAGTATTTTATTTTGTACCTTAATTTCATCCCTTTGAGGAATCCCTTCGTTCTTGAAGAACTTATGCTTCCTTTTGTTTTTATTTATCATTATTTATTATTTATTGCCTTAAATTAGCCCTTGAAACACGACAATATGTATTAAGTACATAGCTTATAAGCTACTTTGTGTTTTCACTCTTTAAGCAGCTTTTAAATAGCTTAAAATTCCATTATTTAATTAGATAACCTACTTTTTTTGTATAAATAGTAATAGTTTAAATTAAACAATTACATGTTGCCTAAGATGTGAAGTTTTGATACCACATTCACAGTACATTATTTAAAGATGGATTTATGCATACAATATAGCCAGCGCTTGGTCTGGTAGTTTTTCGCTTTTAAGCTCCGTCAAACATCGTTTCTTTGAGCGTTTTCTTTGGTGACTGTAGTTTCCACAGGGAAATATCCTTGCCTCACTCCTATTGATCTTATAAACAAGCGATCTAGTAGAAGATTCTAATACTTCGCTATACCTTTATGAGGATGACGCTCAACCTCGAAAGACTAAGAATACCTTTTAGTATTTCAGCAACAAGCTCAAGCTTTCGAGAACATGTTGACCTTAAGCTAAGTTCCTGCTATTTTAAGTTGAGATCGCTTTAGGAGTTAAGAGATGTCATTCCTTCTCAATTGAAGTGGTCCATTTTAAACAACAATTAAAATGAAACATTTATTATGTAACAGATTTAAAAAAGGAAATCCGGATCAGATTCGAGAGATGTTATATCTTTTCTGTTAAGACCTTAAGGAAGCGAGAAACGAATAAAATTCTTTTTGAAATGTGGATATTAACCACGTATGCTGAAGATATCCTGGACGGAAAGAAAGACGAATGAGAAGGGTTACATCGGGCAAACAATGATCGAGAACTGCTTAAAAAGAAAACTTAAAAGGGAAATTATCGTCTATTGCAGTTAATCATACACGAAAAGATAGCTGGAAGAAAGAACGTTCGAAGAGGAAGAACATTCTGGCTGAAAAACTTACGGTTTTGGTACAATTGCTCCTCTATAGAACTGTTTAGGGTAGCGGTATCAAAAGTGAGAAATGCTTTTATGATCGCCAACTTCCGACAGCAGAAGGCACCCAAAGAAGGAGAATTGTGAAAAGCACAATATTATCCCATATTGACTATTGCGCTACGGTCAATTATGGATTTTTTACGCAGGGTTACAAGTATAAACTCCAGCTCCTTCAGAACTTTTGCTTGCAGTTTAAATTTAACATCAGTCAATATGACTATGTGACGTCCATTTATCATATGCACATTTTGAAATTTGATTAGCGGTGTTCGTTGCTCTTTAGAGTCCTGCTCTTTAGGATCCGGAAGAGTATAGAGCCAGTTTATCTTTAGGGCACAATGAGGCCGCGTTCGTTGTGTCACTCTCGAATTCTGTGTGATTGCGTCCTCCCGTTCCACGGAAAATTTCACGAATTGTATTTCTTATCTGACACCCAAAGTTTTAGAGATGTATGAACAGGCGTTTCCTGATCCATTGAATGTCGCGCCTCTTTCCGTCATGGTTTGGCTGATGCTTTGAGTCTCGAGATGATGTGCTACTACATTCTTGGTATAAGCACAAGTGCAACTGCCTTATTGAATACAGGTACCTACTAGTGCAAGCTGTGACATGGCTTATATACAATGTCAAATATAGGTCTAGCATTGGTTCAAAGTCGCCGTAATTCATTGAAGACTGTTTTATCTGGTTTTTAATACGCCTATGTTTTAGCGATTTTTGTAAAATTTATTGATGGCATTGTAATTATTTGACCTTAGAGATTTGACCAGGCAAATCGCGTATTTTTAAATATTGATTTTTGAAGAGAAAAATAAATTGAAGAAAATTTTGTTAAAAAATTATGGGAATGAAAATAATTAATGAAAAATTTTGAGTTTGTTGTGAAAACAGGTTAATTAAGGAGAAATCAAGAAAGCAGAAAAACTTAATGTACATGAAGTAGAGCATAATTGAAAAAAATTTAATAAGAATGTTTCAGATGGTAAATTATAAGTGGTTAGTGGAGGTTATTAATCGAAAAATTATAAATTAAACCATTAAAATAATTGGAACGTAATTTTGTCTTTAAAATTAGAAAGAGCGTATTTATATTGATTTAGCGAACGGCCATGAGGAGATAGAAACAAACGGGCAGATAATAAAATCTACGTCATAGAGATAGTAAAAAAATAAAAAACTAAAAATTTAGTTCCTAATATAAAATATCGGTGGCGATATTTCCTCGCAATTGGTAGCAACCCCCCATTTATTGAAAAATAACACCGCAACTTGGCAACCAAAGATCGTGCGCCCAGAAAGGGTTGAAAGGGGTATTAAAATGGATTAATCAATTTTCGACCCTTGCCTTAAATTAACAACCCAAAATTTAAAGAGGTAGCCGACAAAGAAACTTATTTCTGGAAGAAATGAGAAACTTGAAGCAGGTTATAGAAAACATGGAGAAAAATATGGATGCAAATGCTAGAGCTGAATCAAAAAATGAAGAGGCATTCGATAATAACATAGAAAACAAAAAATACATATTTGGAGGTGAACACAAATGTATCAGAGAGAAATTTAGAAGCACGTGGTACAAAACAAAATAATATTGTAAATTTGATATCGTATGAAATTAAAATGAGAAGAAATAGTCTGAATTTTAAAACATGTAATGGATTGAAAACGATAGCAATTCGCCAAAATAAGAAGAACCATTATTGGCAAACTAAGAGCAGAAACAAGTATAAGTTCATACGAACAAATATGGAACGTAAATGCGTAAAATGAAATTAAGAGTATAAAAGTGTAAAATAAAATGCTTGTGTTTCAAAATATAGAAGATAAAGAAAAATAAAATTTCGATACACTGGCAAGAAGAAAAGAAAACAAATGGAAATTATATGAAGATGATCAGGTTTGATAGAATAAAATTTGAATGGATGAGATCGATGGTCGGTGCAACACCCAAAATTTGGACGTCCTTAACAATAGTTCTCTTATGTGGAAGCATGTGAGATGGGGATGGAAGAGTGGGATGCCGATTACAAGGATAGACCATGGACCCCGCCTGAGGTCAAAGGAAAGTTGATTTTATTTATAAAATTTTTGATTAGAAATTGTTGTTTTAATGTGTAAATAATTGAAACAATGTGTCTTTATAATTACAATTACAATTAAAATCTCAAAACTGGTAGTTGGGAACGGTATTCTTGCTCACGATTTTTGCTATTTTTGAGAGGGATATTAGATGTTGTAGTTTTTTTTGTAAATTTTGTAAAATTTTTAATATGTAACAATTTTGGTACTACGAAGATGTTTTGGCGATTTTTGTAAACTTGATGGCATTGTAATCACCTGGCCCTAGAGATTTGACTAGCCAAGTCACATATTTTGAAATAAAGATTTTTGAAGAGAAAAGTAAATTGAAGAAAATTTTGTTAAAAAATTATGGAAATAAAAATAAATTAATGAAAAATTTTGAGTTTGTTATTAAAATACGAATTACGAATAAATAATGAAAACTGCAGAAAAACTGATTTGCATGAGGTAGTGACTAATTTCTAAAAATTATAATAAGTTTTCGATTAAATGATAAGTTTGGAAATAACTAGGAAATTAAAATAATTGGAACAAACTTTTATCGTAAATATAGTAACGAGCATAGGTAATACGGATTTATTGAGGGAGCAGCTGGGTGAGAGTCCTGCAAAGGTGTTCTGGAAAATGAAGAATTTTGACGATTCAAAAATAAATTTTGAGGCACGATATTTTATTGCAATTTCCCCGCCCCCTATTTATTGAAGATATCACAGCAATATTTTTTTATAATAATATATAAAAGTAGTTCTTAATAAAAATTTATTATTATTATTATTATTATACTTGCAAAAATCTTAGTTTTGCCCATTTCAGAAGCTAAATAACCTTAGCACAAGCGTCTGCAACTGAACGGTCAAAATACGTTTTGTGGAGGAGCTTCAAAGCGAAAATGTGCCAACATTTTTAGTCACTGTAGATAATTTTCATTAAACTAATTATTGCAATTCTACCAACGATTTCATCTTCAGATAAAGATGCTGGCACAGTTATTTAATTATTGAAAATTGTACATTGGGCTATATTAAAAATTTTCACATCATAACCCTTGTTTATTGGCTTCAATCAAATGAAATTATACTTAATTTTTTAAATCTTTATGTTATGCAAATTTTGAAGCCACTGAACCTTTTTTATGGCAAAATTCAGTACGACATAAAAAAAACTGGAATTGTTTTGTACTTTCCCTGATATACTTTATGAATTATTTATTTTATAATATCTATTATCCATTTTCTGCATGACCACTGTGATAAAATTTGGAAAAGTATGAAAACTTATATCGTTATCAAACTGCATATTATTTCATATTGCACAATATTTTTATAAGATACCATTTCATGGTTTTCGTCATTTTAAAAAATTGTAACTGCAAAAATATTTAAATATTCTTATTTTAATATCTCGGAAATGAAAAAATCAGTTGTTATTGGTGCATAATAATAAGTTTATAATAATCTCCAATATTACTGAAAATTCTTGGGTATAAAAAGGAGCAATTAACCAAACCAATTCACTGCTTTCAGACATTGCACTTAGAGCACAGTTGATTCCATAATTGAGTTTAATCAAATTCTATAATTCCAATTGTTATTTTGTTGCTTTGAGTCTCTTCAATGTGGTGTTTATGCAAGGAGGTATGTTATATTCAATTTGTGTTTGTTTTACAATAAATCAATATAAAAAAATGTAAATTATGTACCAATTTTTTGTATAAAAAAAGTGAATTTTGCTTTGCAAAAATTTGGATCATAATTAATCCGAAAAATGCACTATAGTATCATCGAGCAACGTTTAGATACCGTTTATGCATTCCTGATAGTGAAACTCACACTTTCCTCATGGTTTTCTGACTGTGACTTTGCTATTCAAAACTTTCAAACCTGAATTGCAAATTTGACAACTTTTCAATTTATCGAGCACTGGAAGTTTGGAATATCATGGGTTCGGTTTTTCGAGTTTGCACTAATTTTTGGTTTGTGCATTTTCGGGGGTGGCTGATGTTACACTATTAGAAGTGCATAAAGTATAGTATACCTTATTTGGTAGTTAAACGGATTTAATCTTACGTGTGCTTATTTTTTTCTTTATAGAGGGAGAGCCATGCAAGTTTGGACCAATAGCTCCTTCTCTAGAAGGTTATCCAGTTGTAGCAAAGTGCAGCAGCGAAGCATGTCCAGTGCATGTGGTTGGATTAAAATGTAATGACGGCTTAAAATGTTGCGTCGGAAAGGCGGAAAAAATTTTTCCTTAATATATTTCCGTACGAATATCTACCAGTTCACTATGGAATCTAATTATTCAACTTCGCGAATACTAAATGACTTCGATTTATTTGTTAGTGTTAGATTAATTTGGTATTTCAAACCTTAGATTTTTACTGAAAAAGGAAAATAGTTAAATAATCATGTGAACAAAATGTATTATTGTTTATACTTGATACGAAAGATAAAATTGTTTAATATTTTTTAATAAATTTCTAGATAATCAAATGACGTATTTTGTTACTTTTCTTTATTCCTATGACTTTTACGTTTCTTTAAGGTTTAAGGTATGTTTTGCAAGAAGCCACATTGACTGGCAATATTCTGCACGGAATGCAATCAAATAATTACGTATGGTTGTCTGTCACATTGGATTTACGGACCTGCAGAACTTGCAAACTGAACGGTCAAAATACGTTTCGTGGAGGTTCAAAGCGAAAAAAGATGGTGATTCCTATTGGGAAATTGGGAAATAATTATAACAAAACTTAGCGTTACAAAAAATAATTTTTAGATCATTCCCAGGAAAAGATGCTGGGAATTGAAAATTGTACAATGAGCTCTATTAAAAGTTTCTAAATCGTAACATTTGTTCATTGGCTTCAATCAAATTAAATTAAGCTTAATTTTTTAAACATTTATATTATGTAAATTCTGAAGCCAGTGAACTTTTTTTATGGCAAAATCCAGTATGTTATTTATAAATTGGAATTTTTTTGTACTCTCTTTGATATAAATTATGAATTATTTATTTCCTAATATCTATTTATACATTTTCTGCATGACTGATTTGATAAAAATTTGAATAGGTACAAAAAATTATACCATTATATCTTCAAATTGAGTCTTCATGCAAATTATTATTTTATATTGGACAATATTTCCATGAGGCACCATTATTTTGTAGTTTTTGAAATTTAAATGTCTCTAATTTCAATTTATTAAAAATTCAGTAGCCATTAACTCCATTAAAATAATAAAATTAATTACTACAAATATTGTTGATAACCATCACTGGGTATAAGAAGAAGAAAATTAACCAAACAAATTTATTTTGCTTTCACGCAGTACAATAAGAGCACAGTTGATTCCATAATCCAACTCAATCAAACTTGACTATTTCGAAATGAAATTTTTATTAATTTTTCTTTTTTGTTTAACCCTATTCAGTGTTGTGTTCATACAATGAGATATGTATAATACATGTGCATTAAAGTACAATGGAAGCCCTAATACCAAATCAGGCCCGTATAAAGGACTTCATTACGAAAGGCTCCCGTTGAACGTTGAGGGTTGAACGTCAATCATAACCCAATACAAGATTGGGTCAAAGAAACTTAACTATTTGCGAGAAAATTTAACAATTTAAAGAAGTCCTTCTATACGTACTGTTGAGATCTAATAAGATCGAAACATGTACATACGTCGTTGATGTAACTTCTTTAAATTAGTTTTGTTTGTTTAAAATTAATCATCAACTAATATTTTGTTCGGAAAAGTGATTTTGACTTTATAAAGTATGGCTCCTAATTTTTTCTGAGGGCAACTATTTTTGCAATTCCAACAAACATATTTGTTGGGATGTTTCGGTTCGATATTTTTCAAAATACGTATGCAATGCTTCCATTATGCTGCCCACTAATGAGTTGCCTACGATATTCTAAATTGTAGCATATTTCTTTTACAAAGGGAGATGCATGCAAGTTTCCAACTCTAATGGATCCTGCTAGCTCTGGAAGGTGCCAAAATTGTAGTATAACACCGAAGCATGTACCGCATATGTATTGGGTTTACCATGCGATTCTGGCTTAGAATGTTGCGTCCAAACATAACAAATAATCCTTTTTTGATGGAAATTGATGGAATCAAATTAGCCCTTGGCGAAAACTATTATTACAATTTCTTAGATGAACAGTAGAAGTGCTATAGAGATACACCGGTAAATTTTATTATTATAATATTCGGTTTTGAACATCTTGGCGATATTGTCCGCTTCTCTGTCTGTGCTCGTTGGAATTGTGTGACAAGCATAAAGGACCTACAGATTAACTTGGATTACGAACCACGGGAATAGACGATGTTCCCACCGTCCATTCCGATCAGGGAAGTTTTTGGCCATGTTTGATGTTACCTCGTCCCAGCAGATAAACATTCAATGAGCAAAAAATTCTTTTATAGACAGCACCTCGCAGGAATTGAACCCATAAATCCTGAGACCAGAACCCATTTTATGGTTTTAGGTAGAAAGAATTTTTTACTGCAATGTATACTATTGTTTTTACTTGATACAAATTGAAAAAAGCTTTTAATTTTTAAGGTATGTTTTGCAAAGAACCACTGGGACTACAAGGAACCACCCAAAGAACGTAATCATATCTAGAATTCAGATAGCACTGCTTAACTTACGCGCTCTTTGCATGATTAACGCAATAATCCATTATAGTACTTCATAAATGAGATAAGTAGTCTCACTGTTGGCAATGTATTAGTTATAATTGTTAAACCAGATATTCGATCAGTGTAATTGCCAAGAAAAGTTTGGTTGGGAAAAGATCACAATATCAAAAATCAAGCATTATACTATATTAATTTTCCAGTTTTTAATCAAACTGCGCAGTAACTGAACTAAAACATACAACAAATAAATTAAAAGTGCTGTAAGTGCATAAAAGCTTAAGAGAAGAACTTTAAACTTTGTTTTCAGAAGAAGAACCATTTGAATTAAAAACACTGTTAAATTTAAATATTTAATTTCAGAAATTCAATATTTAAATTTACTAATTTGATGGAATATCATAATTGAAAATTGATATATTTGATTCCATAAAATGATCCTTTCGATTTTCAAAGTAAGCTATGAAGGATTTTTTCTTGAAAAACCCTAACCATTTTATGTTGGACCAAGCTAAATAGCAGCGCTTACGCTATATCTTAACCTTCGCCCTCCTGCGAAATTTTGACGATCCATTTTGGGGACACCTAACAGAAAAATAAGTTAGCAATATATTTCTTAATTAATTCTTAGCTAAAAATATTGAGAGAGTTGTTCAATGTGTGGAATCATAATAGCTATCTTCCATGTAGAATCTTTTCCAAGTGGAAAAACAATCCAAATGAAAATTCTGCTTTGTTGGCTTCAACGCAAATTTTAAAATAGGGAACTTTTCGTATGAAAATTCAAAGTTTTGTACATTATAAGGTACATAAAATTAGAATTGTTTTTTACGTTATTTGGCATAGATTACGAATTATTTATTTCCATGTCTATTGGCTATTTATGCATTTTTGCATGGCTACTCTGATAACAATTCTAAAAAGTGCGAAAAGCCATATTTACATATCAAAAAACTGCATACATTTTTATTTTAATATTTTATCTATTCTAAAATTTGGTTCCTATTTCCTCATTTGAAAAGTGTTGAAATAAATTAAAATATCATTGATAACCCATGTGTATAAAAACGCGAAATTGACCAAACCAATTCACTGCTTTCACATACTGCAATAAGAGCATATTATCTCATTTCACAATTCAGATAAATCAAACTTGTCAATTTCAAAATGAAATTTTTATTAATTTCTTTTGTTGCTTTAAATTTAGTTAATGTGGTGTTTATGCAAGGAGGTATGTATACGCAATTTTTTTTGTTAATCTTAATTATCATCCTTTTGTTTGGCAAAGTGGATTTGACTTATTTCATTGATTAGAAGTTTAGGAATAATACGCACATTTAATATAAATGGCCCCTTATTAACTATGTTGGTTTTGGCTCCCTCTAAATGTATAATCAATGGTCATTGAAGAACAATAATCAATGTTTAATTTAAGTATTTCTGTAACGAAACACTTTTTTATTCCTTTTTTCCCCGTTTTACCGTAAAAATGCAAAACTTTAGGACTGTCAAAATAACTTTTAGAAAAACTTAGTCTCCCGCTGCCAAAGCTTGGGTTCTGTCGTCCACCAATTACCAATTAATCGCAGGTATCCTAAATTGTTGCTAATTTATTTTACAGAGGGACAGGCATGCAAATTTCCAGGACCAATGGATGCTGCTGTCGAAGGTAGTCAAATTGTAGCCAAGTGTAGCAGCGAACCATGTCGATATGAAGTACCGAGAGCAAAATGCGATGCCGGCTTAACATGTTGCATCCAAACGGCCAATGTACCAAATTTGAACGTGCCAACAATCTATCCTATATAGATTTATCAGTTCACCATAGAATCTGATTTAACCTAGGCGAATAGTACATGACTTCGATTTGGTTTTTAGTGTTAGATTAATTTAGTATTTCATACCACAGTTCCTGGAATAATCAGCATAAGTGTTAAAGAGATGTACCGGTAAAAGGATTACGTATTAATTTGTTTAACTATGTTTTCTGCTACCACAATTTATGTTATTTTTTCAATTTGAAAGAAATGAAAAAAAAGTTGTTAATATATTTCAATAAATTACAAAATAATTAGCTTTTTACGTTTCATTAGAGGTGCGGTTTAAGAACTGTTAAAAAAATTTTATATCAGCATTATGAGCTTGAATTAATGCCGGAAAAAAATTTGTTACTTGCAGTATAAGTTTGAGTAAAAGCAGTGTCAAAAAATTTTCAATAAAAAAAGTTCAATGGCAACACTGGACCCGACGACTCACAGTATCATCAGAATATTTTACAATAATAATTTTTTTGTATTGCTGCCGATATTAGAAAATTAAATTGAGCAAATAGAAGGAGGTCCAGCAGCAAACCATCGATTAATACTTGAGAATTATGGGTTCAAATCGAGGATTGCACTTATTGTCTTAGTTGGATCCAACAATGGGTGACGACACTCTATAAATAAACTATAAAATCAGTTCTATATTTATATAAGTCAATGCCAGTTCACTACGTGCTTCGGAGGTACGTAAAGCCATCGGTCTCCCTGTGTTAATGATTTGCCTTCATAACAATAAAAAATAGGGTACAGGCACATCGTTGGTCAGCTTAGCAGGCTACCTGCTAATAAATTGATAAAAACCAATTATGCTCACAGAACTAATTTGAAAAAATTGGCACAAAATGCCAGTTGAAGAATAGGTCATACGCAGACTAAACAATAGCCATAAGAACCCCCGCAGACTGCAGACTTTCTATCGGCCGGTATTTAGTCGGTTTCTTAATCAGTATGAAGCGCTATGCAAGTGTCGGCCGATACCGAATCGTTACAATTTGCGCACTTGCATACCGCTTCATACTGATTAAGAAACCGACTAACTATCGGCCGATAGAAAGTCTGCAGTATGCGGGGGTTCTAAATAATCACATATATGTATTATTGTATGATATTCATATAGAATATGAATTTAGAATACCATGACAACCACAAACTCTCCTTCAATTGGAGATATTCCTCCAATTTAACTACGAGAAAAAGTTTTCTTGAACAGAAATCAAGACATTAAAATTTCAATATTTTGAAATTTTCTGGTGTCTAGCGAAATTGGGCAGTAGCATAGCTACATAGTAGCAAAGACAATATTATTTTTGTAGAAGTCAGTGGGCCTTATATCATTGTTACAAATAATGATACAGCGGTTTTGTGGAAAAACGTGCGAAAATTCCGATTAAAATGTTAATCAAATTTTTATCACCAATGAAAGTTAAATCAAAATCTGGATTGATAAATTCGGAATTTCGCTACTTCCGTTCTAGGCAAGATTTCATTATGTGAGTATCAGTATCATCGTTTATTACAATGGTTCCTTACAAGATAATACTGAAAAGTTCGTTCTGAAAATTTCCTACAAAATTGTCTTTAAGTTTTGTTTAGACGATTTGTTTAAATTTGTGTGAGGTAGTGTAACAAAATTTCAAATTTCAAATCATTATCCTATTAAGATTATTAAGAAACTTGGTAATAAGGATAATGTCCTTATATCTTCAATCTCTGTTCCTCAATATTAGAGGTCTTACGGAGCTATTAATTTCAATTTTTAAATCAAATCCGTAAGTCAGATTTGGTTTAGGGTGCCCCAACAAGATTTCTAGATTTTTAACTAAATGACTAAAGATCCCACTCCTAGGGACCTCCGGAGTGGGTTCATTCATAAAATCCCGTGCAAGTATTGTGATGCTAAACTAGGTGTCGGCAAAAAGGAATATTGCAGGAATGTGAGAGGGGCTCGTATTTAAATGAATGTATGAGTGGAAGGGACGTAGGAAAGCAAACAAGACCTACGGCTTTATGCAGACACATTGTTGACCAATATCCTTGACCCGGAATGCAATGTTTAAAAAAGAAAACTTAGAGAGGCCCTTCATATCTTTATGAATGACAGGAGGGATGTCGAAAACTTTGACGGTCGCTATAAACTTATCTTGATTAGGTGGAACACAGTATAATCTTTGTGTTCAGAATATTATACCAACCTTTGGAGATAGTTGGCTTGATTCAAGGACCTTACACCTGTATTTATGTTTGCTGTCTTTCCTTCTTCGAATGCTTTTAATTTTCCACTTTCCATTCTGGTTCCAAACTGTTAGAGTGATTTGAAATTATCATCTTGATAATCCTTATTAACTTTCTCACACATGATATTCAACGCTCGTGCTGGAAAGATAAGCATAAATATCTGAAACGTATTTGCGTGGAGCTGCAGGATCACGCCGAACATAGCAACACCTTATAACTTTTCATGGTAGTGAAGAAAATCACCCGCAGATATTTATAAACCCTTAATATACACCATAAAAGATAAAGCAAACAATATACTCACAGTGTATCGGACATTCTAAAAAGATGGGAGGACTACTGCGAGGAGCTTTTTAAGAATAATGAAAAGGAAACAATACGTCATCGACACCCGAACAAAAAGAACCGTAATATCCTTGAGGAAGTGATTGCACATGTAATAAAAAAAACTAAAGAATCGAAAGGCAACAGGATGTGATGGCATCACAGCTGAAATAATAAAAACTATGGGCGAGTCTGGCACAAGGTTTTCCAAGGTCTGGAATACGGGTATACTGGGATGGAGGATTTATAATAAATGGTGTGAGAATAAATAACCTGAGTTCTGATATCTGGGTTCGATGATTGCCGGAACAGCCGCAAAAAACTTACATAAATATGGGCTGATAGGCATATCACACACAACACTAAAAAACATTGATGAAGAAACTTGTGTTCCTCATCTTTCTCTATGTATCGGAAATTTGAATCATGAGAAAAAACGAAGAACAAAAAGTGAACGCTTTCCAAATGTGATGCTAGAGGAGACTACTGCTGAGGGTGCCCTGGATGGCAAAAAGAACAAATGTTTCCGTTTTGAAAAAAAATCAGGAGCTGTAAAGACTGTTCAACCTAATTCAGAAGGTAATGGCAAGATTCTTTGGCCATGTACAGCGTCGAGAGCCAGACAATATGGAGAGATTGGTTGTGCAAGGAATGGTTCAGGGCAAAAGAACGCGAGGTCGCTCGCCAACGAGATGGACTTACCAATCAAGGTAATTACAGGCAGCACACTGGAAAAGCCGCAAGAAAAGCTCGGAACAAATGCCTATGGCAAAACATCATAAAGAGAACTATTCAAGCTAAATGGTCTCAGAGGGTCACAACGCTAAATAGAAGAAAATCCTTTTCAGGGTTTTGTACCATCTTATATACAAATTCAATTAGTTTTTTAATGATGTTGCTATATTGTGTTTTCATTTCGTGCAGTTATATTATTTTGCCCGTGCAATCGATTAAACCGGTAATTTTTCCGTTTTCTTTTAGATTTTTCTGTAATTTTTTCAAACTTTCCGATTTCAATTACAGTTTAATTTATTTTATTATGGAAGTTCGCAAGACTTAGTAAGTACGCCTCTACATATTACTATTTATACTCAAAATTCAATTACGTATGGTATGGATGAGGCACAAATGGGTTTCAGAAAGGGAAGATCGACTACAGATGCGATCTTTACCTTAAAACAAATAATAGAAAAAAGGAGAGAATTTAATCAAGAAACTCACGTCGCCTTCGTAGATTTTGAGAAAGCCTTTGACAATGTAATTCGAGAACAGCTTTGGGAAATAATGGAACATCAAGGATACTTTCGGAAATAATAACCTTCGGCTTACGGTTAAGCAAGCAAGTAACTCTTAATTCAATTTTATACGCAGATGACACAGCAATTTTACAAAAAATGAAGACGATCTGCAAAGAGCCATATTTCAACTAGACCATCTATGCAAGAATTACAATTTCAAGATCTACTACTTCGCAATGAACTCTTTGTATGGGTCATTCTCAAACCCAAACAAGGAGGGAAGGCTTTCTAGCTTGAGAAAACTTGATTTCAGTTAATCAGTTAGTCTTCGGTTGGTCTACAATAAGGATCGATATTGTTATCGACGCGCTTCCGCGAATTTCAAAATTTTGTATTTAAAATTTCATTAGTGTTCATTTTAAATTTATTACTATATTCAGTACCGTTCACCTTCAATCATTGGGCAAATCAAGACTACTCAAGATTTGTAAATTATATTTATTTTTATGGCTATATTCGTATACAACAAAAGCCTGAATCAGAATAACGCAATTGCAAGTATCACCTACAAAATTTCATTACCAACAATTTGAGTTTTATTGAGGAAAGTTTGGGAGTAGATTGGAACGTCTTCGATGAGAAGTAAAGGAGAATGCGCACTATCAGGATTTCTCACCCCTCAATAACAAACCTCTCTTGCCGAAATAAGCAAGGGGGCTAAGGTTACAATATCAACAGCACTTAAGTGAATCACTAAAGTGATCAAGTGTTGAAAGCGTTGTATTTTATGTATCTAACAAATGTCTAATTTGTACACATATTTTGATGTGGTAGACATAAATCAATCGAGGGTTTTCGGACCCTATCTTATGTATTAGAAGCCTACAAGTATATTCTATGTAGAACATAAACCCTACTGGATGGAAAATCAGTCAATTAAAAATTCCGTATTCTTCACTTCCATGCAAATTTTGAACACAGTGAACCTTCCTCATGAAAATTCAATGTTTTGCAAATTATACATACAATAATTAGAAGTGTTTTGTACTATCTTTGACATAGGTTATGAATTATGCATTATTTATTTCCATATCTATCTATTTATTCACATTTTGCATGGGTTCTCTGATAAAAATTCGAAGAAGTATGAAAGGTTATACCTTACTTATGCCAAAAATTTCATATTAAGTTGTTATGCAAATTATTTCATATTTGGCAATAGGCAATATTATCATAATATACTATTTTATAGATTTCATTATTTAAAAAAAACTTTGGGAAGTTAAATATTTAAATTTTGTTAACTTTAATATTTCAAAAATTCTACAATTCGACCGCTATTAGCCCATTTAAAAAAGTTTTTAAATAAATTTAAATATTATTGATAACCCCTGGGTATAAGAACGAGGAACTGGCCAAATAAATTCACTGCTTTCGCATACTGCAATAAGAGCACAGTTTGTTGTTGATTTCATAATTCAGTTCAATCAAACTTTTTAATTTCAAAATGAAGTTTCTATTAATTTCATTTGTTGCTTTAAGCTTAGTTAATGTGGTGTTTATGCAAGGAGGTATGTATACGCAATTTTTTTTGTTAATCTTAATTATCATCCTTATGTTTGGCAAAGTGGATTTGACTTATTTCATTCATTAGAAGTTTAGGAATAATACGCACATTTAATATAAATGGCCCCTTAGTAACCAAGTTGGTTTTGGCTCCCTCTAAATGTATAATCAATGATCATTGAAGAACAATAATCAATGTTTAATTTAAGTATTTCTGTAACGAAATACTTTTTTGTTCCTTTTTTCCCCGTTTTACCGTAAAAATGCAAAACTGGAGGACTATCAAGATAAATTTTATAAAAACTTTTGTCTCCCGTAGCCAAAGCTTGGGTTCTGTCGTCCACCAATGACCAATTAGTCGCAGGTATCCTAAATTGTTACTAATTTATTTTACAGAGGAACAGCCATGCAACTATGGATCAATGGATGCTGCTGTCGAAGGTAGTCAAATTGTAGCCAAGTGTAGCAGCGGACCATGTCGATTTGAAGTAACGGGAGCAAAATGCGACGGCGGCTTAAAATGTTGCGTCCAAATGCCCAATGCACCAAGATTTCCTGTATAGATTTATCAGTTCACCATAGAATCTGATTTAACCTAGGCGAATAGTACATGACTTCGATTTGGTTTTTAGTGTTAGATTAATTTAGTATTTCATACCATAGTTCCTGGGATAATCAGCATAAGTGTTAAAGAGATGCACCGGTAAAAGGATTACGTGTTAATTTGTTTAACTATGTTTTCTGCTACCACAATTTATGTTATTGTTTCAATTTGATAGAAATGAAAAAAAAATTGTTAATATATTTCAATAAATTATAAAATAATTACCTTTTTAAGTTTCATTAAGGGTGCGGTTTAAACGCTGTTTAAAACATATTTAATATCAGCATTATGAGCTTGTATTGACGCTGGAAAAAAAATTGTTACTTGCAGTATAACCAGTGACCTGACGGCTCACACAGTCATCTGAACATTATTCAAATAATAATCATTTTGAATTGCTGCCGATCTTAGAAAATTAAATTAAGCAAATATAATGGGGTCCAGCAGCAAACCATCGATTAATTATACTTGAGTTGTAAAGTGAAAGTATGGGTTGAAATCGAGGACCGCACATATTGTTTTAGTTGGATCCAACAATGGGTGACGACACGCTTTAAATAAACTATAAAATCAGTTCCATCTAAATATATAAAAGAGCATGTCTGTTTGCGTGCGTGTTTGTTTGTTCGCTATACGTTCCTAGATCCTTGGACCGATCTCAACCAAATTTTGCACAGTTATTTTGTAGGTCCAGGCGCAACTATTCGTGCATAAATGGAGAAGAAATTCGAGCGGGGAAAAAAGTTATTCGCTTTTTTCGATAAATCAAATCACAAGTCTTGCAAACAAAAAATTTAATTTGTCAAAAATCGAAATAACCTGACATACTGTCAGTGATTCAAAACACTGTCAACAGATGGCGGGATGGCGGCTTTAATTCGAAAATGAAAACCACTAACAAATCATTATATTAGAATTTAGTAATTTCAACGCTCAAAATAATACAAATAATTACAAAGAACAGAATGCCGCGAATAAGACCGGAGCACTTTATGTAGGTCGCAGAACTCGCCGGAATTGTGCAAGAAGACTAAGAAATGTTACGTTGAATAATACTCATCGAACTGCTTTCCCGGAAAGTCCGAAATTGTGCAAAGTTTGATTTGAGTTTCTTGAAATTGAACCGGCACTCCACGGTAAATTTTCAAAAATGAAGAACTTTTAACGATCAAATTGTTGTGACATCTTAAACTGTCGGCTCCAACGAATTCTATCCGTTGACGGCGAAATATTTGAGATGGGGGTTCGGGGGCGACGCGACGCGGAGAGAGCAAAAACCATCTCTTCCGACTTCCCAAAACCGAAGAATTTTAAAATTGCGTTTGTTTGAAAATCTGCAGCAATCTTTCGAAACTTGGAAATTTTAGCATCGCAATACGCGAGGCATCAAGTTGTAAGAATTAATTCATAACGCGACGATGTAATTGGTTCAATATTTGACGTGGTAAAAGGGCGAAATGATTTCTGCAATTTGGAAAATAAAAATTTATTTTTGCCTTTAATACGTCCAGGAGACAAATATAAATCGAAAATGTCGAAAGAAATTTTTTCGATTTGGTTTTGCTTTGCAACGAAAATACACATTTTGGATATTTTAAATTTTGCTCGAAATCGCCTCCGATTTTGATTTTCAATTTTGACGTCGACACTAATTTGCAAATGCTGCCGTTATTTGTCGTTTTTCGTCAACCGTCGTCATGTGCTAAATTAAAGACCGTTAATAACCGTATCCGAAGCTCCGATTGCTTTTTCTAAATTATCCGTCGTTTCTTTGTGAGAGACCCATTTAAGTGAAAATTGTGTAAAAACTTTGGACGTATGTAGCGCTCTTATTTACCGGCCGATCTTTAATTTTTAAGACGCAACGGAAGCGTATCGCGACGCTCTATAATAGTTCGTCCATAACATTCCTTCGTATTTTCAACGTTGAAGGTGTTAAACCGAATTTATATATTAACGATAATTATATATTAACGCCGGAAATGGACCGGCAAACCGTTTTTGGGAATTATAACACAAACACGTACTCTAAACTTCTTCTTCGGTTGTCTCAAACATTGGCAAAATTGTGAATAACTTTTTGGAAAAGTGCAAAAATTTGTAATATTTGTACCGGGGGACCTGCGACACTTTTTAAATTGGAGGCGAGGTGGTCCGCCCTGTGAGGCCGAAAGCCGAACAACTATGGCCTTCGCGGATCTATTATGGTCCTCCCCCTGTGAGGCCGAAGGCCGAACAACTATGGCCTTCTCGGATCTATTCTAGATGGCTATTCTAGATATCTATTCTAGATATTCTAGATTCGAGAATCTCTATAGGAAATTTTGAAAATCCGGGTTGGCAAATCCGGGCACTACCCCAAATTTGTTTACTGTTTTACATTACATTTTAAAATAGTCATAGTACGTTTTTAATTCCTTTTCCTTATTCCGATGATTTTGTACCATTCTTTAAGGTATGTTTTGCAAGTAACAGATTATGAAAGCCTTAATATCCTCACAGTAGTGGCTTGGTGTGATCGTTGGTTGAGTATAGTGCGGAAATTGTGGCTTGGAATTTCAGACTTCACGAAATTTCTTAGCGCAGCCCTCTGGTGAATATCAATACTCTATGGATGAGTTGAGTTGTAAAGTAAAAGAAGAAAAGAAGAGGATTAATCCTGTTACGCTTGGTGCCCAATTCGTAACTACCAAAATTTAAAATAAGGATTTCTTAAAATTAATTTTTGTTTACCTCCTACTCTAAACTTTCCTACATCCCTACATTCCAAGAAAAAGTACTTTATTTTATAAAAATACTTGTCAACTTGGGGACAATTTATTTATTCCTAATTCAGTGAGAAATATTTTTTTAATATTTACCCGTTTGTAAACCCTAAAAATATATTATATTATAATTCTTAGAATTTCCCAGTTTTCGACCACATGTTAAATTTTAGGACCGGTGTCACCGTGGATTTTTACCCCCAGAAATTTTACCCCCCGGGGGTAAAATATCCCTAGGGATATTTTACCCCCGGTAAAATATCCCTAGCGAAATTTTACCCCCTGTAAAAATTCTTTAGGGGGTAAAATATCCCTAGTGAAATTTTACCCCCGGTAAAATATCCCTAGTGAAATTTTACCCCCGGTAAAATATCCCTAGTGAAATTTTACCCCCGGTAAAATATCCCTAGCGAAATTTTACCCCCGGTAAAATATCCCTAGCGAAATTTTACCCCCTGTAAAAATTCTTTAGGGGGTAAAATATCCCTAGTGAAATTTCACTAAGGAATTAGTAGTTTGTAATTAGTAATTTTATTAAATATTAAATATATATCTATCTATATATGTTCTTCTTCTTCTTAATATATAATTAGCGGCAGTTCCTAGGCTTCTATACAGCTACCTTTCTGGTGTGAAAAGTTGTTGTCACTAGTTATTTTTGGTCGACATAATATTTATAATGTAATAATAAATAATAATAATAATAAATCTTTCGGTTGGATACGTTCTCCCAGTACACTGCAATTATTAAGCGAACCCGATTACCAGAAGCCTGCTTTGTATGTAAACCATAAAAATGGAAATCATTTTGAGGTCGTAGTTTATAAAAAAAGACTCTTCAATTGATATGAACAATTTTTTTTTAATTTAATAAAAAAGTATTATTATTAATAGTTCACTTAATTTAAGTTTTTGCCTTGATTTTTGATTCAGAACAATTTTTAATGTCGGTGAAATTTTACCTCCTCGATAAATATACTCTAGTGAAATTTTACCCCCGGGGTAAAATATCCCTAGTGAAATTTTACCCCGGGGTAAAATATCCCTAGTGAAATTTTACCCCCTGTAAAAATTCTTTAGGGGGTAAAATATCCCTAGTGAAATTTTACCGGGGGTAAAATATCCCTAGTGAATTTTTACCGGGGGGTAAAATATCCCTAGGGATATTTTACCGGGGGGTAAAATATCACGGGGGTAAAAATCCACGGTTACACCGGTGTACCATAGTTCATAAAAGGCGAGATTTAATAATGAAGTAACAATTCACCTCAAAAATAGGAACGGAAAAACTTTATAGGGAGGTGGAGTAGCAATATTCCTTATGGAATGGAAAATCTTAAATTCAATAGCATCTTCTACTTGGATATCTTATTAGCTGAATAGCCAAAAGAGTCACCCATATATAATAAATATATCTATCTATAGATGATATATATTTGGTTTTCTAGCTGGAATACTAATTTTGAAGACGGAACCTTTCTTATGAAAATTCAATGTTTTCCACGGTTTGGTGTATATAAACGCAGAATTGTTTTGATTTTAAAATGTAAATTAATTATTTTAATATTCATCATTGCGTGAATATCCGGATAAAAATCGAGGCGGTATGATAAGTTATACCGAAATTCATTGAAAAAACTTCAAATTAAGTGTGGTCCCGCAAATTGTTTAATATTGGTCAACGTTTTCTTATGATACCATTTTATGGCTTTCGTCTAATGTAGAAATGTTCATGCAAGAATGTTAAATTGTTATTAATTACAATATTTCAGGAATTTTAAAATCTGATCGCTATTAACTAACTAAAGAAAATTATTTCACTGCTTGTTGCAAGACCCAGGTTGATTCCATAATTGAGTTAATTTAAACTTTTTAATGGCGAAATTAGATTTTTATTAATTACTCTTGTTGCTTATTTCATTTGGTGTTTACACAAGGACGTATGTACAGGAAAGACCATAATAGAATACCCGATTTAAAATGGCTGCACCTTTGTCGATACTTGTTTTGTTTTTACAGTCGAGTTCTGTATATACTGCGATAATGGAGAACTATTTGAAAAGTAGAGAATCTACCCCAGATTTATTGAATTGTGGGGGACGGACCCCTAAGGGTGACCACCCCAAATAAATTAAAAATTTCCTATAGCAAAGAGGAAGGTTTATATAGTATACTGTAAAAATTTCACTGGAGATGATATACATAAAATTTCGAGAAAAATCAATTTGAAAAGTACGGAAAAGTAGCATCCAGTATGCCTTAAACGGGACGGGTGACAATGTTCCAGCATCGAATTTTAATATTTTTTGGTGACTTTCGGGTAGTTTAATGTTAATAAATGACATCGGCAACCCTCCTATAGCAGGATAAACCAACTTTTGATAGAGAAAATCGACTTTGAAAGTACATAATTTTACATGTAAACGGGTGGAATCTCACTCATTTTGTTGACGGTACGTGCAAGTTGAACTAGTCTTAAACTTAGCCGATTGCGGAGAGGGAGTTCCGATCTAGATCTGAACTACACCGCACGTCAATTTTTGCGTTCTTTAATTTTCACGAATTAAGTTCAAAAAGTACTTTTCATTACTGTTCTCTAAACGATAATCTAATATAGAAGTGAAAGTGCTACATCAAGACCCCTTTCTATTTAAATTTTCGTCGTCAAAGCGTTTCAACACGCTTATAAGTGACTTCCCAGTTTCCCGGCAAAAAAGAACCCGCCATTTGTTAATGTGACGTAGCTAGCTACGTCACAATTAGCAAACGGTTGCGCGCTCTGTTGCCCCCTTCCCCTTTCGAGGTCATCACCGACGTTCAGAAGCGAACGTAAACAAGGTTAGTGTACTGAACTTGACCTAGATTCTTTTCAGACTATAATTTTATCGCAACCTAACAAAAATTTTGTCAGTCAACAAATTCCTTTTCCTTTTAAATTTTCAAGTTCATTCAGATTTAAATAAAGGTTGATTCACAACACTTAATTAAATTTCAGATTTAAAAATTAAACTTGCATTCAATTAGAACCAGCTGCTTCACAGATATAAATTTTATTCAAATTTAATCTAATCATTTTAAATTTCGCAACATAATTTAATTAAAAAAAAAAAAAAATTTTTATTTTAATATTTAAATTAACTGTACGACATGACGATTACTAACGACATGACCATGACCCCTGAAAACTTCAAAACCCTCCTCACGTTATTTGCTAGTCAAACTGCCATCATCGAAGGTTTACGCGCTGAAATCAGCAAACTTACCGCCCAATTAGCCGCAAAAGACGCCGAACCTCCCAAGGTCGTGCAACCACTTCCGGTCGCACAACCACGCGCAGACGCCCCCTCAGGGAAAAGGAAGGAGAAGACCCCCTTCCCCCCTCTACCGACCTCCTCCTCCACCAAAAAGGTAGCCCCTATCAAGGCCAAAACGATCAAACCAGCCACGACCAATAAAGCTGACCCTCCGCGCCCCCTTATGGAATCCGCTATTCCTAAGCCGCGACGCTCGCTCCGTGCAGTTATACCTGCACATACCCTCTCCATTGTCCAACCTCCATCAGAGGCAATGGATATCCAAGCCTCCACCTCCACTGGCGGTGACACCTTCGTCACCCCAAGCGACCGCAATCTTAAACGCGCCCGCTCCAACGTCAGCAATGACAATGAAACTTCCGGGCCCGCTACCAAGAACAGGTTCGCCTGTCTCGAGGTAGAAGACACCCCAACCGATACCAAAGCCGAACGCGACGATGATAACGGCATGGACACCATGCAATAGCCCCCAAATCGACATCAACGATTCCCAATCGAACTCCCAGGGTGCTTCACACCCAGACCCTACCACATACTCCTCCTCCAGCCGAATCCCCCCAATTGTCCTCCGTACAAAGGACAACTGGCCGGCCATCAACAAAATGATTCGCGATCGGAAAATTGCCACCACCAAAATCCGCACGCTCGTGGACGGCATCTCAATCCAGCCGGCCACCGAGACAGACTACCGGGCCCTCAGCCGTTTACTTGAGGAAAAATCCCTCCCCTCGCACTCCTATTCTCTCCCTCAGGACAAACCACTTAAAGTGGTTATCCGAGGTCTTCCAATCACAATAACAGCCGCAGAAGTCAAAGAAGACCTTGAATATCAAGGCTTCAATATTCAATCAGTTTTTCAGATGCGCCAAGGTCGCGATAAAAAACCTATGCCATTATACCTTGTCCATCTAACCCATAACACAGATGGCAAGAAAATTTTCGACATGACATCAGTCCTGTCTATCAATACTCGTACCGAAACCCCCCACAAACGTACAGAGGTCGGTCAATGCCACCGTTGTCAACGGTTCGGGCATGCCCAAACCCTCTGCCGCGCCCCACCCAAATGCGTCAAATGCGCAGGGGATCATTTAACACCTTCCTGTCAAAAAATCCGAGAGGACCCGGCCACTTGCGCTAACTGCGGGGGAAACCACCCCACAAACTACAAAGGTTGCGCCTCGTTCCCCAAGCCCAAGAGGCGAGAACTTTCAGCCCGCGAAGCATCTTCCCGCTTCGCTGGCCGCCCCACTTACAATTACCCCTCCTCTCAAGGCCCCAATCGACCATCCTATCTAGGAGTCGCTAGCCAACATACCCCTCACAGGAAAGCAACACATGCCACCCCCACGCCCTCCACCTCCTACGAGGAGGCCCCCTCCCGACAAATGAGAGCAGTTCTTGATCTCCTTCAGAGAGAAAGAGTCAGCGACAAAGTCATTGACCATTTCAAATCAATCACGTACTTCAATGCCATTAGCAACGCATCCGTTAATGTCTAAACCCAGATTCCAACCCACCACTTTGCAGACGGCTTTTTGGAACGCCAACGGCCTTTCAGCCAAACGAAATGAACTTCTCGCGTTCGCGCACGATCACGACCTTGACGTAATCTTGGTCAACGAAACCCACTTCAGAGCTGGCCAACTGGCAAAACTCCCTTGCTATTCACTTTATAGGAACGACCGTGACGGACGCGGCGGCGGAACCGCAATTTACGTAAAATCATCCATCGAACACGTCGCAATACCGACCCCCGACCTAGAGTACCTTGAAGTCACTACGGTGAGCATCCACACCGCACATCACGGTTGGTTGCAAATCTCTTCCGTCTATAATCGCCCTCAGCAACGCATCCTCAAAGAGGACCTAGAAACCCTCCTTGAAGGCCCCGACGCGAAGATCATCGCCGGCGATTTCAATGCTAAACACTCCAACTGGTTGTGCAAACACACAAACCATGTAGGACGTGACCTACTTTCACTAGCAAACGAGCTGGACTTCGCGATCATCGCTCCCACCTCCCCTACCCACTTTTCTAACGCAGGTACGCCGTCCATTCTGGACATAGCCATTTTCAAAGACGTACAACTCCAATACGACATCTCCACCAGCGAAGAGCTAAACTCAGATCACTACCCGGTCCTTCTGACACTCGGACCGCTGTCACCCCCAAAGGGCCCTCCCACGAGAACGACAACAGACTGGACCTCTTTCAAAGACACTCTGTCAAAAAACCTTGGACCAATCCCATTCTTTGAGTCCCCCACTGACCTAGACCAATTCATTGTCAATTTCCAAGACAACATCAAAAAATCCGTTGACGAAACTTCTTTTCAAGTCAACACCACGGACGTCAGAGACAAACTCACTCCCTCCCTCAAAGATCTTATCAGAGCCAAAAACCGAGCGAGGAAACTCGCCCGGCGAACTCGTAACCCTGATGACCAAAGGTCATACAACCGGCTCAAAGAGCAAGTAGACGTTAAAGTCAAAGAATTTCATGACAATGAATGGTTAGACACCATTAACTCCCTATCATTTAAAGACATGTCCGCATGGCGCATGGCCGCCGCCCTCCAGGGGAAAAAGAAGGTCACCATCCCAATTCTCTCCCGCCCTGACGGCACTATTGCCCGGAGCGATCTTGAAAAGGCTGAAATCTTCGCTGACAGCCTCCAAGCTCAATGCTCCCCCAACACCACAAGATTAGACCAAGACCATATCAATTCGGTCGAAAATTATGTCACCACCACCCTAAACACTTCCGATGACACACATATCACCCCCGCCTCTCTTCCGGAGGTCACCATTGCCATTAAACGCCTCAAAAAGAGGAAAGCCCCAGGTCCCGATGGCATCACCAATACTGCCCTCAAAGAACTTCCCCAAAAAGCCAAAGTTGCCATCACCGGCGTAATTAACGCATGTTTTCGACTCAACTACTACCCACAAATTTGGAAAACCGCTGACGTAGTGGTAATCCCCAAACCCGGTCAAAATCTCAAACTTCCGAAAAGCTATAGACCAATCAGCCTGCTCCCTTCTATTGGAAAAGTAGTTGAAAAAGTCATTCTCACCCGTCTCCAAGAAGCCATGTTCGATAACAGTATTATTCAAAACGAACAATTCGGCTTCCGTGCTGGACACAGCACGACCCACCAAGCCCTCCGATTAGTTGAGCACGTCACGCAGGCACTAAACAAAAAAGAATTCACCGGCCTAGTGCAACTCGACGTATCGAAAGCTTTCGATAAGGTCTGGCACGAAGGCCTCCTGTTCAAAATGCTTCAATCTAAAATTCAAATTCCACTAGTCCGACTTATTGCCTCCTACCTTCACGACAGAAAACTCCAAGTCAAACTCATGAACACTAGATCCACAAAGCGCCCCATCACCTCCGGGGTCCCCCAGGGTTCGATCCTTGCAGCTTCACTGTTTAACATCTTTATGAGCGACATTCCAACCCCCTCAGATCCCGCAACAAAAATTTCATTATATGCAGATGACACTGCAATATACACGTCCTCAATCCACCCGGACATAGCCACAACCCGCCTCCAGGAGGCAATCAACGATCTCGGGAGGTGGTACGAAACTTGGCGCATCGAGGTTAACTCGAGCAAAAGTTCCGCGATCATGTTTCGAAATCGTTGCAAGCCTCACAACTCCAGTGTCTGGATGTTTGAGGAGCAAATCCCCTGGAAAACCAAGGTCAAGTACCTTGGCGTTACCATGGACCGAAGTCTCAAATGGGACGCTCACATTTCCTCCGCAACCGGTAAAGCCAAATGCCTCTTCAATAGATTGTTCGTCCTCATGAACAGTAAAAGTACCATGTCCCCCGCTAACAAACTAAGATTATACAAAGCCATAATCCGCCCGACAATGATTTATGCCTCCCCTGTCTGGGGATACGCACGCCCTGGGGCCATAAATAAACTTCAAGTCATTCAAAACAAAAATCTCCGAGCTATTTTCAGCGCCCCCTATTACGTCACTAACAGGCGACTACATGCAGACGCCAAACTAGATCTTATTAACACTCTTAACCGCAAACATGCCACTAATCTTTACAACAAATCCAAATTTTCAGAAAACCCACTATTAAATCAACTAGGTCAATACAACCCAGCCGACTTCTTCATTCCCCGTCCCAAATCACTCCTGACCACGGACAACTCCTGACCATAACTCACCCCCACACAGACTAATGTATGTTCACAGGTTTAACTTACACAAATTCTCTTCGAAAGTGAATTTATTCACTAGATTTGTGTAATTTTTCGATCAATTTCCACAAGCTTCGATAAATCACCCCCCATAGTATCACTACAATCCCACTAGTCGCCAATTCTGACTAGTTCCAAGTAGAAGCCACTCACTTCGAGGTCATCAATAGAAATTATAATTTCTTTCTTCGAATTAGGGACTCTACTATATCGGCAAACGTAAAAAATTTCTTTTTCTTCACATATCTCATATTCACAGTCACAGCCCAGGTTTCTAACCAGTCAGTCCGCCAAGCGCCAATTCCCAGAGACCCACCGGTCTCTACAACTTCCAATGTCATTAATGTATTCTTTCAGATGAAGGAGAAGGCCGGCCATGCCGGGATGCTCCATCAAATACATATCAGGTAAAGGTAAAGGTTGCGGAGAGGCAGTTGCAGCCCGACTCGACTGCATGTAACATCGATTATTTTTTGTTTTTGCGCGCTTTTTTGGGGGTTAAACGTAATAGATAACTGCCGCATACCGCGACTATACTTTTTAATGCATTTTCAAGGGTCTCTCACATCCCGGTTGCATAGATCCCGGTGTTCTTGATCGGTGGCGCCTTCTCGTATGTTTAGCCTAGTAACCAGAGTCAAATCCGCTCCGTAGGGGTGCAGAGCGGAGCGGCGCCCCGGAGGAGTAGGATTTGACGATGGATTACCCTCCTTTTCGAATGCACACCCCTAAAATTCGAAGGCAAAAAAATTTTTAATTTTTTCACTGTTTCGGCAACAACCGCCTTATTTTCCATTTTTTCGCGAATATTTATACTAATATCTACTAAGCACACCCCCCCTACCCGAATTTCAAAGAAAAATTAAAATCGGAGCAAAAAAATTTCACCCCATTTCAAGCGACCGGCCGACGATGTGACACATCGACCCGGTGGTACATCAGCGACCCGTACTATTTCAACTCGCAGCATCTTTCTTATTTTCACACTTTTTCCGAATTTTTTTTTATGATCACCTCCGCGCCGATAAAAGTTATACATTCGCATCAAAACATTGCCAAAAAGGCCGTGATAAACACAAAATTTTTCGAAATTAAAAGTTGGGGGCGTGTCAATAATTCTTCAAGCCACGCGAAAATTATGCCGGCAGCCTATCCCGGCCATGGGTTATGGTTTTTACTCAATTTTCGGTATTAATTCTTAAAAATCCTCAATTATCCACCCCTTATTGTGTACCTTAACCCTTTTTTGACCTATATACCAAGGGATAATTTTTTTCGGATATTCCTTGTCTGCTGGGCCGTTCACTCTCTCACCCCTTAAACCGCGGTCGAGGGCGGTCGATCTGCATCAGTCGCCCGTGGTCTAAGCCACGCCCAGCCGAGGTTATAAATATATGTACCGGTCGCTCCATATCGACAGCATTACACTGTCGACTTTCGTGCGTTAAACATGTAGGTCTCTAAATAAACATAAAAAACTGGCTTGGCCAGAATTAGGCACAACAAAAAACCTGAGCCTACGGCCCTCCGGCCGGTTTTTCATTGGTGGAGCCGCTACGCGGCGGAGCTAAACATACGAGAAGGCGCCACGCATCAAGGAAACCGGGATGAAGGCAACCGGGATTTTAAACCCCCAAAAAATCGCCTAAAAACAAAAAATAATCGATGTTACATGTACGACGGTCGTGCTGCATCTGCCGGTGCGAAATATTCTAAGTGTTAGAGTATATCATAGCGCACGTACCGTCAACAAAATGAAATCTCACTAAATTTTTACATGTAAATTAGCAAACTTCAAAATCGATTTACTCAAAATTTTGATTATATCATCGCTTGTGAAAATTATGTCAGTATACTATATAAACCTTCCTCTTTGCAATAGGAAATTTTCAATTTATTTGGAGTGGTCACCCTTAGAGGTCCGCAGCCGAATTGTGTTATGGACAATGCTATAAATGGAGCTCAATCCTGCATAAAAATTAATGGAAGGAAGTTAGAAGCAGCCATTTAATCGACATCATCTTTTATTTATTGAAATTAGGCTCAAAAAGTAAAGGTTCGGTTTTTTGAAAAAATGTCACAGAAAAATCGGAGGAAAACGTCGAAGAATTTCAAATAGGATTTACAAGCCTGATGTGGGGCCCAAGTATCTTCACGAACCATTAGACACCGGTTGAAGGAAAAGGTGCTACACGGTCGTAAAGCTCGTAGGAAGCCTAAACAGATTAAACAATGGCTTCAAGCCGCGAAAAAGTATCAAAAGTGGAGTGTCACCGATTGATCTAAGGTAATTTGGTTAGGAGAAAGCAATATAGAGGTACGTATTTTATAATCTCTTTGAGTAATTTTTTTCACAATAATTAGACCTGAAAAACTTTTATTTTAACCATTAAAGAGTTAACAATATATTAATTTTTCAGCTGTTTGGTTAGCGGAGCTGTTAGTGGTACCGGAAAAGTAAAATTCTTCGAGGCGAGAAAATGAACTCGGACACCTACATGAGACCTTGAAGGACTACTATTTGAAGGCTACTATCGGAAAACTTGTTGATGAAGATAGTCCAGAATATGTTTTCCTTGGTTTTGTTAGTTTTTGTTTTTTTTAATTTAAAATCCTTCAAAATTCCTAAAACTTAAAAATCTACAGGTGGCTTAACTAAGGTAAGGATTCGCAAGAAGAAGCCTTGTATTCGTAAGGAATCACTGTAATCGCCAATAATAGTAATACGCACAGAAGTGTAATTCCGAATTTAATTAATCAAGATTTTGATTTAAATTTTAATCAGGGAATAAAAGTTTCCTCGACATTCTAATCGGAATTTTCTCACGTTTTTGTGTATCGGCAAAATTGTATATCTGACTGTTGGGTGATTACCGATTGATTACTTTTAATTTATTTAAAAAAAAGTTTCCAATTAACAATGCTAATATATTCGGCAGTATTTCCTCAAGATATTGTTAATAGCTTTTTTGTTGGCAAACTGCATATAAATTGATGTAAGTGCAACGAAAATAATCTAGTTGTATTGTTATATTAACCCATTTTAAAATGTTTTTAAATAAATTAAAAAATTGTTAATAATGGGTATAAGTAGATATACATGAGTATAAAAAACCAAGTTCCCCATTTGACTCACAGCTAGCCTGAAGTTCAGTTAATCAAATAATTATAAAATGAAGTATTTACTAATTTCCATTGTTGTTTTAAACCTATTCCGTATGATGTATTCACAACAAGGTAAGCTTTAAAAAATTAATAATTATAAAAAGTATAACATAAACTTCTTTTTTTATTGATTATTTGTAAATAATTTTGGATAATGGACAAATACCCAAATAATTATAAGAACATTTTGTTATTAAAAAATTAGTGGGTGATTACTCTAATAATGAAAGCATTTAAAGTAGATAAATAATATATAGAGTGAACATAATCGAAAAAGTTCTGAAAAATGTTTTGTGCATTTCTTTTTGTTATCCTAAAACACAGATATGTTACCTATTTAACAGTTCTAATTAAGGATACAAAAAATTTCACATTTAACAGATATTCAAGATATTGTGTCATAAAGGATTGTATGAGTGCGTATTACTGGCTTTTAACTTTCCACGTACATAGAACAAAACTTGTCAAATTGTAGGTTTCAGTAACGCCATCGCACGGTTCTCTCTATCAAGAAAATAAAAATATTTCTATTTCTTGATAGAGAGAACCGTGCGATGGAGTTACTGAAACCTACAATTTGACAAGTTTTGTTCTATATAGGTGGAAAGTTAAAAGCCAGTAATACGCACTCATAGCTAGCTTAGCTCAGCGCTAAACTTCGTGAGGCCCAACGGCCTCCACAATTTCCAACCGTCAGTTATACCACATTAGTTAGATGAAGGAGAAGGCCGGCTACGCCGGGATGCTCCATCCAGGTCATAACAGAAAATCGAAAAAAAGAAATACGCACTCATACAATCCTTTTTGTATATTGCACTGATGAGGACTAATAAGTCCGAAACTCGAGTTTGCATTTTCAAACTGGGTTGTATGGTTTTTCCGTCTGTATTTGATACAAACATGGCTGTTGCCGATAACCTTGTTCTCACTTAATATTGTGTCATAGTTGGACCATGTTATGCAATAACAGACCAAACGCCAATATTACCAAAATTAAGTTATTAGTGCCATCTGATGAAGAAATAAAAAATCTATCTAAAAAAAAATGGTATGGCATTATATGCTAATCCTACCTTAAAATATTCAAAAAACCTAACCGCCAAATAGCGTACTAACTAGTTTTAGTTTTGCATTAAAAGACTATCCTATTTTAATTATGCAATCAACGACCAAGTATCACAGAAGTGTCGTTTGGTCTACTAATGCAAAACAAAATCAGTTGTATAGAGTGAAACAGCACAGTCGCGTTTTACAATAAAAAACCAAGTATCACAGAAGTGGCGGTTGGTCTATTAATGCAAAATAGTGATATGTTGTTGTATACAGTCGACTTTTACAATATAAGACCAACAACCACAAATTGCGCCTGTCCAGCCAATAATAAATACGTATAATGTTCTGTACTTCCCCGAAAACATCACATCAAAAAGGGCGCAAAAGAAAGTATCCTGAACAGTCAAGGGAAGACAGGCAGCAAAAATGTAGAAATAATCAGGCTTATGTCAGTGCGAAAGGTAAACTTGTGGAAAAAAGGGAATTTAGGGATTATCGCTGCAAGTGCAAATGTTATGAAAAGATTTGCTTGGAAGATCGTCACAAGGTATATTTAAAGTTTTGGGGTTTGGAAACCTATACCGAAAAATGTCTATTTATATGTAATAATATTTCCACGAAACCTGTGGCAAGAAAAAGAGTAAAAGGACCAACAAATCGTAAAATTACACGAACTTATTCCTTATTAAACGTGCCAGTATGCAAAGGACTCTTTGTTGAAACATTGAGAATTTCCAGTTGTCGAGTTGATTCATACTTAAAGAAAAATACAAACCTTGAACCAATAAAAGACAAGAGAAGTATTAACTGTGGTGGAAAGAATAAGATATCTCAAGCTGACGAAAATAACGTTATAGAGCATATACAAAAGTATCCCAAATACAAATCCCATTATTGCCGTGAGAAAACGACGGGGAGGGAGTATCTTTCAAGTGATACTACTCTTGCAGTTATGTATAGTATGTACTCGTACAAAGAGGAATATCCTAATCCCGTATCTTTGTCAAAATATAAAGATGTTTTTTATAAAAAATTTAATTTACACCGAAAACCACTACATAAAGATACATGCAACAAATGTGATTCACTATCGGCTCAATCTGCTTCAACTACATCCGCCGAGTTGAAACTTGACCTACAGAAAAAACATAAGGAACACCTCGATGATGCAAACAGGGCACGATCATTGATGAAAGCTGATCTGAAACGAGCAAGTGAAAATGAAACTCTTGAGGTTTTAACATTTGACATGGAAAAGACTTTACCACTACCGCGCATACCAACTAACATTGTCTTTTACAAAAGACAGTTATGGCTATACAATCTAGGTGTACACTCAGGCAAAACCAACCGTGGATATTGTTATGTTTGGTTAGAAGGAGAAGCTGGAAGGGGTGCACAAGAAGTTGGGTCTTGTATCAGAAAACATGTAAGAAAGCACCTAAGTGAAAAAGTAAAGGAACTGATTGTATGGTCAGACTCATGTGGAGGGCAGAACCGTAACATGAAAATTGTTTTACTATTTAAAACAATTTTTTACTATTTAAAACAATTTTAGAGACCCACCCTGACATTGAAAAGATTACCATGCGATATCTTGTACCGGGACATACATATCTACCCAACGATTCAGATTTTGGTGACATAGAGTGTGCTCTTAAGCTACACAATAGATTGTATACCCCAGATGATTACATTAATGTAATGATGGGAGCAAGAAACCGAAATAAATTTATTATTACTCGTATGCAGAAAGAAGATTTTGTTAGCGTTTCTAAACTGGAACAGGGTATAATATATAGAAAGAAAGATTGTAATGGTGACAAAGTTAGCTGGTTGATGACTAGAGAAATAGTAATAACAAAAAATATGCCGTTCACTGTTGAACTATCTAAGACCTTCGAAGGGAAGTCTCAAATGCTGAACATCGAAAAAGAAAGTTCACGCCGTACAACTCGTGGAAGGCCACGGAGAATACCTCTTGAACCAATAAATGTTACTGAATCACCAGATGGAATACCTGCACTCTTTAAGCAGGAGCTAGATCCCCTTTGGCCAAATGGAAAGCCAATTTCTGCACCAAAGTTGGCTGATTTAAGATCAATGCTTCATCTCATTCCAGGTGATGCTCAACAGTTTTACTTCAGTTTGACTGCAGATAATGCTATTACTGATGACATTGATGGCTATGATGGATATGTTGATTTTAACGTAGAGTTAGAGTAAAGAACAGTTCTATACGTTTAAAATAATAAATAGTTTATTGCGTTTTATTTACGTTCATTTGTAATATTTTTAATGTAAAAAATAAAATTTGAGTTTCTTTAAATGCGTTTATTAAAAGGTAACAGTATTTTTTATTTCATAAGCAGCACTGCAGCAACTCTTAAACGATTTTTGGTTCTTGGTCTTTTATTGCTTAACTGAAATAGCCCTATGTCGGAAAATTTTCCGCTTGGTTTATTATTGTATATCAGAAACAGGTCCATAACTAGATTTGTAATACAAGACCAAGCACCAAAATGCTGATTTTTCATGTTTATGTTTAATATTTTTGTTTGAAAATAAACCCAAAAGCACAGTTTTACAATATCTATAGATTTGCGAAAAAACAATTTGAAAATATCAATTTGAAAAATTATGGTAAGGTAAAACACTAAAAGTGCTCTCCTGAAAACTTTGGTAAGTGGCGCTTGGTCTGTTATTGCATAACATGGTCCAGTTTATTTAGGACCTATGCAAAAAAATTAAATTTGATTTAGGTATATAAATGTGTTATTTTACCTGTTGGACTGATACAAAATTTAAATAAACTAAAATATTGTTGGGTAAAAGTACAAAAAAATTTAAATCGTATATTACACTACATTTTTATTTAAGTAGGGACGTATTAAAAACTCCGTATTTTAGTTAAATAAAGCTTTTTAATTTAAAAATGAATTATTTACCCATTTGTGTTGTTGCTTTAAGCTTTTTCGTGTGATATTTTCACAATAAGATGGGTTAAAAAATTAAATAAACGAGTTATATAATAATAATATTATATTGCTATTCAATAAACAACAATTAAACTGTTAAATTCGAATTTCACTTCGTTAGCCATAAATTAATCAATTATGATTCGTAACTAAGAAGACAGTAGGTCTACTGATTTGTACAAGTGAAATTATTATAACTTCTTAGTTATGATAGCTGTATATGTGTACTTCTACTGTATTTTTTTCTTGCAGAGGGGGAATCGTGCAAGATACCACCATTGGGTATTGATCTCCCTCAAGGATTTCCAGCAAATTGTAGCTCCAAAAACTGTACTATTCCAATAAATATACTAACGTGCAATTCTGGTTTACAATGCTGCTTCAATTTTGCGTTGCCGACGTTGTAGACCAAGATGTCGCCAAGGCTTTCAGTTTGACAATTTCTTCATTTGCAATCGAATCTAATTCGAAGTTGCGCAATATATTCACTATTTTCTACAATAATTATTGTTAAGCTAACAGTTCTCACTCACTCACTTACTCAATTACTGTCGCAATTTTTGAGCCAATGAGTGAGGCCGAAATCCGAGCAATTATGGTTCATAATTACGATTGGAAACCTTTTTAAGTGAAGCCAATGGTCCAGGCGTATGGTTGTAATCCCCCAGAGGGAGGCCAACAAGTATAACTTTCATGTATGTCTGCAATCCCCCTAAGTGAAGGCGAAGGACGAACACCTGCGGTATACTCGTATTAATTGTGGCAATCCTCCTGAGTTGGGCCGAACATAAATTGCTAAAGGCTGCCGGATGCCACTTGTGCTTACTAAATCTATGTATTTATACGTATATGTATTCCAACTTACTGTTGAAATTTAAATGTTTTCCCTTCCGGTTATGATTTTTATAAAAGTTTCTACATATTAACCGGATTTCCTTGATAATATAAGATTTTTGTTTTTGCAATGCTTTAATTACGACTTAAATAATTATTGAAGCTAATTGATTGATCCATTTCAAAGCAATGTCTGATGTTTTGATAGTGAGTGAGTGAGGGCAAAATTAATATTCGAAATGGTCGAGTCTTAAATTAATTTTCAATTTACATTTGTAAATTTCTACATTATTAAATTTTATTAATTAAGTGAATACTATAGGGTTTCGCATAAAATAAAATAATATCCATATTATGTAGAATATTATAATTTTGTTTAATATTGTCAAATAGAATTTATTATAAATTATTAATAAGAATTAAATAAATAAAAAAGAAATAGGTACTGATTTATAAATTCAACTATTTTTAAATTGTAGTTTCATATTAGACTAAATATCAATGTTATAGTATTTTCTTTTTTTATTATATCATACATTTGCAAACGTTAAACGTCTTCCAGTAAGCTACGACGTGACCTGTGGCACCTGGTAATGCTGAATTTTCATCATTTATAGTACACTTTGGAACAGTGACAGCGTCATGGCGCATTGCGGATAACAGTTCTCGTCAGATCAGAACATTAGTCACTCAAAATCGACTCTAAACAATAGGGCCCCCATACTAAATCTTAGCAATAAGGAACAAATTTGTACTTAAATAGAGAAGGAGGAAAATAGAAAAGTATTTAGGAATGGACTAAAATTCACATCCTTATAGTAGTAAATCACCTGTCATTCTCTATATGTACTATGTCCCATGAAAAGCACATTACATATTCAACTCAAATATAGGGATACTGTATGTAGATATTCCAGAATAAAGTTCTCTGGATAATCGCTGGTTCCACATTATACCGAAACTTTTGCTCAACTACGTGAAAGTCGATAATCTAATTTATTGACCAAACATTTTTGGCCCACTCGGTTAAGCTTAACCCCACTATCAAAAACAGATAACGTAAACCAGATTCATTCGTCTTACTGTGAAAATTCCAACTTCTAAATTTACTATCAAATTTTCCAGCTAAGATTTAACTTAAAATTACAAAACAATCAATTATAAAACCATTCTATTGTAATTTGCTACTATGGAACGAGAACCCCCACTAGCCGTCATATTGGAGCACATCCGTAAGACGGCCACTAAACTATTCATTAAAACGTTTAAAAGGCCCAAAGGCTCAAACTACAGGCAAAAGTTCAATCCAGGCCAGCACCCCAAAATGACGACCATTTCATCGAGTTCGTCACTGCATCCCATCCCAAATCAACCACAGGCCCCGTTCAAAGAACAAGAGTTTCTTATTGTGGGGTTGGGTGGGGAGAAAAGTGCAATTTCTTTATGCACGGATATCTGGTGCCTAAATTTAGTACATGCACAGTCGGATTGGCGATAGAAAATCACATAGAGAAAATTTGATTGCAATACGGATTTCCAATTAAAAGAACGTTTACGGTGTTGTTTCTTCTAAATTAATAAAACGTTCAGTTCTTTTTGAAAATGTGATTGGGTTTGGGTTCTATTAGCACCTGCGGATAGTGTGAAAGGTGATGGGACTTTTCACCCCATAGTTTTTCTTTAACGGTAATAAATTATTATCAGGATATTCATCCCATCTCCAGATTATGCCATTCTAGCAAATTCATTACAAATTCCTGTTATTCCAAAAACGTTCATCGCAAATTAAGCTGATTCCTGTTCCCATCACTTGAATTACATGGAAATACTTGAAATTAACAACACGATAAGCTTATATTAAAATTGTGCTATTCCCAGTATTTTTACCACACTCTCTCAGCTTCCTTCGTCCTGCGTAAGGACATAGTGGCATCACGACGGCAGTGCCTTCAGCGAGCTGATCCACGCCCTTCGGTCATGTGCTGCGCGGGTCGCCATATGTGGGGTATGATCTGGTTTTCCTTCGATCTTGCTCTGGATCATCAATTTTTCCATTGCTTCTGATCTTCATGCAATGTGGCCAAAATATGGTAAGTAGGACTGGCTGATCGTAATTCATAACTGAGTTTTGACCTTTAGCTGGCTTAAGATGGTCACATTTGTGCGGTGGGCCGTCCAAGGTATTCTCATCATACGCTGGTACGCCCATATTTAAAAGGCTGACCACCGGTCTTCCATTATCTACCTTCATTGTCTAAATTTCGGCTTTATATGTACCCACCGGGAATATCGGTGTCGTTATGAGCCTCATTTTTATTGTTCTAGTAACGGTCGTGTCTCTCGCCCATATATTGATAAGTTTAGTGGTCGCCGTTCTTGCCATATCCAGTCATCGCATTATTTCTGGCATACTTCCTTCGGAGTTGGAGATCAGGGAGCCCAGGTATATAAAGTCATGCACCAGCTCAAACACTGTAAATGAGTGGATGTTTACTCGCAATAGCTTCAAGTTCTTCTTGGTTCGTCGCAATTATTAGAGAGTCATCCACATATCACAGGTTGGAGATTTTTCTATCGCCTATTTTCATTCCGTCATTCCACCCGGAAACCACCTTTCACATAAATATTACATGAATAAATAAAAGCGCTACGGGCCTTGTAGACCCATAGGTAAATCAATGACTCTTCTCATCTCACTTTGTTTGCACGCACAACCGCCACTATGTCAGGTTCCCAAAATAGCGCCATTACCTCCTCATTTGTTCTCGTCCTCCATCCGTTCCCCGCATTCAAACCACGAAAAATCTTTCTGAGCATTTTTTTCTCACATACTCTCAATTTATTTCGATCTACCACATTCATTGTCTATGTTTCTGTGTCAGAAAAGTATTGATCAGATAATCGTCTTGCATAATACATTCTTATCTTAGTTCTTCTGGTGACGTTTTTCGATGTTATTACTTGTCTCATCGCCGTGATACTTCTTGTTCCTCCAGTAATTTTCGCTTTTATTTCCTAACTTTATTCGCTCTTGTTGGTTATCTGGATGCCCAGGTACATACGTAAACATTGATACTCACCTGAACACACGCCTCTTGTAATCGTCGGATCTCACCTCAGTATAATCAGCTGTTGCTCCCCTCTTTCTGGCACACCCCAGTTCCATGTATTTTGTCTTCTGTTGGTTCATAACGATACCCATCCTTTTTGCGTCTCGGACTATTTTTTTCACTCTACACAGCTCTTCCCATGGCTGTGTTATCAACGTGATGTCGTCAGCGTATGCGAGGATCTGATGTTATGTTTTATCTCCTCGTACATATTCTTGTCGAGTTTTATTTATACAGTCCTTTTATTAAAAAATGTATCAGGTGACTCGGTGTACCCATCTCTTCAAAAATGCTCCAAAATTTATTTAAGTCTTCAGAATAGAAGGCTTTCTCGTATTCTCCACAGAGCATACAACCATTGGGCCGCAGAACTTGCGAACATTTTCGATGATTTAACGTACATTTAGTTTATGTTCTGTAGTTCCCCTTCCCGATAAAAATCCAGTATACTTTTCAGAAATTTGGAGCAGGAGGAAACTTCTCAGTCGTTTTTTAATTATGTGGAGCAGTATCTTGCTTGCATGAGGGATTAAAGGAATTAGCTTGTAGTTATTACACAGTCTATTGGCGAACCTTTATTGTGTGAGGGAATGAATTTTAATTCGTAGCATTCTTCCGGCCATTTACCCGTTTGCCATATCATTTGGGATGCAAAGTGGCAGTCGAGAACCTTCCCAAAAATTGACAATGTTTCGTTTATTACTAAAACGTAATTCACGGAAACTGTGCACCGATAGTGAACTTAAAACATTGTGTAAAGGAATTTCTCTGAGGAGATACATGTGCGAAATATATATGCTCAAAAGTAAAATGTGGCACTTTTCTCCACACCCAACCAAACTTTCATTCAATTTTATGTTATAACCAAGTTCCTACGGCTCAGTCAGATCCATCTTAGCGCTTACAGAAATTTAATCTCCAAACCCATAAATCCCAACCCCCAGCACTCCGTAAACCAGGATTACGACTAATTCGCTATTTATCAAAAATTTCAATAATTGCTTCGTTTTGATTTGGTACAAAATTTATATAACCCACGTATCAATTTTTTGCACAGTAAACGTTTTAAAAATACGCACGATTTTACAGGACTACAGGTTCACCCAACTAACTAATTAGGTCTTGTTAAATAAATTTTGCAGTACCTACCTACATAACAAAGAAAAGGTTATCGAAGGAATAATTGAAATTATTTAGTCATCATATTCGTACCACGTATTTGAATAATAATGAAAACACGCAATTATGATTTTGTAGTATCTATTATATCCTAATTAGTCATTATGCTAATAGAACTACTTTATTAATCAAACTAGTAAACCCCGTTAGCTAATTGGTGTAATTGGCTTTACTCCAATATTAATTTCAGATTTTGCAATTCCAGAAATATGTAAACGTTATTTTAGCAAACAAGTTATGATAAGATACTTTATAAATTTTAAATTTTCATTTTTCAGGCTAAAATATTTTTCGTTTATGTAATTGAAAAGTAATTTCCACTTTTTATGATAATTGACAGTAGCGTGAATTATTAATGACATTCTATTTATTGTAATAATTTTGCAAAACCTTGTCGAAAATAACGTAACATGTAAAATTTAGAAACGTATTTTATGCAATTACAGGGTAATCTACCACTAACTCAGCCACTCGAAAAATTTTTTCGAGTGCTACACACTTAAGAACATGCTTATATCTGTCTATTAAAACAATAAAAAGTGTGAACATGGTCAAAACAACCCCAATATCGAATTTTGAACTTAGCTAATTTTCTTGAAATTTTAGGTGGATTAACGAGATTCAGGGGCGCGTCAGCCATTCTGTGCTCAGTCCGTGCGCTTAGATATATTCTAACACTTAGAATATTTCGCACCGGCAGTTGCAGCTCGACCGTCGTACATGTAACATCGATTATTTTTTGTTTTTAGGCGATTTTTTGGGGGTGAAACGTAATAGTTTACTGCCCCATACCGCAACTATACTTTTTAATGCTATTTCAAGGGTCTCTAAGCTCCCGGTTTTTATTTATCCCGGTTTTCTTGATATGTGGCGCCTTCTCGTATGTTTAGCCTAGTAACCAGAGTCAAAACCGCCCTGGAGGGGTGCAACCCGGAGCGGAGCGGAGGGGCGCCCCGTAAGGGTAGGTTTTGACGATGGATTACCCTCCTTATCGAATGCACACCCCAAAATTCGAAGGCAAAAAAATTTTAATTTTTTCACTTTTTCGGCAATACACGGGTTATTTTCCATTTTTTTGATTATGTTTATTACTAATATCCACTAATCACACCCCCATCTATCCGAATTTCAAAGAAAAATTCAAATCGGAGCGAAAAAATTTTACGCATTTTCGACAGACCACGGGCGACTGATGCACATAGACCCCGGTCGGCCGCCTAATCGATGCTACTTTACCGTACTTTTCAAAAGTCGATATTTTGGTTATTTTGACCATATTCACATTTTTTATTGTTTTAATAGACAGATATAAGCCTGTTCTTTAGTGTGTAGCACTCGAAAAATTTTTTCGAGTGGCTGAGTTAGTGGTAGAGTCGCCCATACACTTTTATACCAACGAGTCGCACTCGAGCTGGCGTAGATCGCAAGATCTGCGTATCTTTCTAAATTTATAATCTACGTTCCGTAGTTACACTTAAATTTATATTTATGAAACTATTGTTTGTACTATCTCCTGTTAATGACGCGATCATTAGCTATATCACCATTATGAAATTCTGAAATTATAGTTTAGCTCCGTGGTAGTTTCCTCAATAAAAACGCTTCTACATCTACCAAGTTTAGTGTTATCGTTTATATCCTCTGCTTTAAAGACTTTGATTTAAGGAACTTTCTGACAGTTATTGTGCATAGACAAATCCAGTTTAAAACTGTTTTCGATTATTATAAGCACTTGTGGGATTTGCCAAAATTAGCATTCGTGAGACGTTATATTTTTATAATTCCTTTTATTACAAATTAATAATAGTTATTATAACTTTATATTATACCTTCTCAAAATTAAGTGTATTACACTTCCCGTGGTTTGGAGTCCACATTAAACAGTAGGTCCCCTAAGTGTGCGATACAACATCGAACGGATACATACAAGAGGAGGTCCTCTACGGACCAGATTTCGTTAATGCCGCCCCGGTGAATTTGACGCCCTACCTATTTAACGATTGCACGCAGGGTGCGAGGTTGGTGCGGTCCTGGAGCGTTGGTTTTAATTTGTAGAAAAGTTCGCATGCAAAAATCCAGTCAAACAATGTTACTCATTATCTCGCACGGTATTAAAATTTTAACGAGAGCGATTAAAAATTTCTTTTAAATGTGAAAAACTGTATTTTTACAAAAGTCGCAGCGCAGCAATTAAAATAAGATTAATGCATGGTGGTTAGCAGCTGGAAGTGTTAAGTTTAATTTAGTATTTTACAATCAGACGAAGTAAATGTTGACTTTTATGTATAAATATTTTTATTACTACAATTTAAAAAAAGTTACATTGTTTCCCACAATGGAGCAAATAATGGAATCTCTTGATTTTTGTCATAAATCAATTAATTAATTTGTGTAAATGTGCGGGGTACTTTAATCAAGTATAGTTGGTCGTAAATCAATACCACAACTAAGGGTTTTTTTGTAAATTTAAGCTCCGTATCCTACATTTAGCTGATTTCTTTTAAAAGCAAAGCTTTACAAAAAAAAATAAACACTTTTTTTCTTAAATTGTTGATCCACCATGTATCGTTACTTTATATGCAAACTTTAATCTGACTTCTATTTATAAAATCAGAGCACTGCTCGATTCAATTTTACTGCAATTTTCTTACTCGTTTTCCACAAATGCAAATATTCCGTAAATGCAAGAGCGTCTCCGAACGTGGTTTTTCATTTAACGTAGATTTTAAGTGCGATAATTAATATTCATTTTCTGTTAGGAAATTTATCTTTTTAAAATAAATCTCCAACTTGCCAGTACTTTCTTGATACTTAATGTATAGTGGTAATCACGCTCTATCAGCAAAAGGAAAACGCGGTCTTGTTCTCTCCAGATTGAATTTTCTTGCAGTTTTATTTTTTAAATTGCACTAACCATAAAATTCAAAATCCAATATATTCTGCAATCAAATTGATCAAAATAAAAAATTCTATCACGAAGATGAAGAAACGCGAATGCAGAAAAACGTAAAATAAAAACCGACATTTTTTTTCTTCAGACAAACGAAATAGACAGAAGCAACAAATTGCGTCTGTTTCTAAAATTTGAATAAAATTTAACAGTTTTTAAAATTTTAGTGTATAAAATTTTTTAGTTCATAAAATATGTTTTGACCTTTTCTACAGACTTTGTCTCGATGACAAGAAAATTCATGTGCTGTTTCTCAAAAAAGTGTAACTTTAAGCTGAGTGATGGCGATAAATCAAACTCTTACTTTTTTCTTTTAACGTGGTTTGATTAATAGTGCATTTTTGTGTTTTTATATAAAATTTGTCACCTTGTATTAAAGAGGCTACCTATATAAAAATATATTATATTTTAGAAGCAAGCAAAATATTTTAATTTCAGTTTAACAATAATTTATGGGAAACCTTGGTCGAACTTCTTTTACCGAGATAAGAAAAGAACAACAAAGTTGCTCAAAACGGAAATAATAAAAATTGGGAAGTGATGCTCCAATATCAACAAGTCAATGACCATGGCAATGGAATTGACAAGTTTGATTAATGATAATTAACCCTTTCACGAACCAAGTCTTCAGTTCAAAAAGGGGGAGAAAGTTTTAGAAAAACTTAAGGTTCTTTTTCGTAAAAGATAAATCAGGATCCAGTCTAGAATTTATTTTCCCACAATAAGATTACCTTGACGAAAATGCGTCAAAATTGTTAAAAAAAATAAAATAAAAAATAAGGGATTTTATTTTAGTGACTTCTGATTTAGCCCATTAAAAAACCTCTTCTTTCTTTCCTCTATGAAACGCAAATTGTCTTTTTTGATCGGCTTTTGATTGCAGTGCATCACACAAATTGTCGAGTCGATATTTACACTTTTGAAAAGCCAGGAAATCGCTGATTCATTATATCTTTGACTATTCGATAAAATCCTGAAAACTTGCGTCGACGCATCCAGATCATCGAACACTATATTGAAAGACTTGATTTGTTTTTCATTACTACGTACTTTACATTTTAAATGCTTTGCAAATTTTTCACGAAATGCACATGCAATGGTTTTTCTCTATTTTCCAGAATTGATCCTCTTCTACGTATTTGCCTTGTAAAGAACACAT
This sequence comes from Podabrus alpinus, assembly GCA_932274525.1. Lineage (NCBI taxonomy): Eukaryota > Metazoa > Arthropoda > Insecta > Coleoptera > Cantharidae > Podabrus > Podabrus alpinus. Next base: position 8,692,637 of record OW026451.1, read on the forward strand.
CTTTTATATTCAGAGTAACGTGATTTTGTTTTTAATTGGTAAGTTTAATGATGAAGAACTAATTAAGCCAAGAGTTTCTTTCCTCTTTTATATGCCATAAATTTTGTAATCAAATGTTAGTCTGCTTGTCTTACAGAAAGTGAAAACTGAAAGTTTACGTACGGGATTTACTATGGGATTTACTGTAGTCGAGGATTTTTTTCAATATATTGGAAAATTTACTGGAAACAGCTGTTACACCTTTTACATAATTATATAACTTAAGAAATACCTTTAAAATGGCTTTCAAATAGCTAACTCCTTTTTACATCAAGTTAGCAACAGTGGAATGCGTTTTCGTTCGCAACAGATAACTCGGTCTATTACATAATCAATGGATTCGTGGTTCATGTAGTGAAAATCTATTACTCTATTTCTCTTATATCTATTACCTACTCTTCGGATTGATTTGTTCTAACTTGCCGTGAATGATCCCTCTATTTTTGCTTTCTCTGCTTCATTAAGTCAGTTTAATCCGAAATTTTATTATATGTAATACAACGAGAAGTGTGGCATCGGAAATAAATGAACAAAGTTTCTAGTTTATTGAGTTTTCAACTTTCATATTGAAAAGAACGTCTTATTACCATTTTTTTGTGTTTTAATTAAATGACCCGAAACGTTGGAACATATTGTTAAAAATATTTCATAGACCTATACCCGACTGAAAATATAACTAAATTATAATATAACTAAACTAAAATATAAAAATAAGTCAGGGAAATTAAAACTTTGATTAGGAAAATATTTTAATGTCAGGTTTGAAATTTAAAATTTTTAAATGTTACATTTTTGTTAAATTTTGAAATTTTGTTAGGCTATCCTACCCCGGTCAATGCATTTATATAATCATAATAATGTTTCCTTATTTGTTTTTCAATTTACTGAAGAAGTTACGGCAATTTTAAATTTTAGCCGGGGAAAACCTGAAAATTCAGTTAATTTGCTCTGAAAAATTCAGCGAGAACCCTGAAAACGCATTTCGGCTTTCTGAGATTGATTTTTATTTAGGTAAATATTGAATAACTCTATCTTATAGAGAAATTTATTTTAGTTACCCATAGACAAAAAAATACGTTGACGGGGTTTGGCTCCCCAAAATTAGGGAAGGTGATAGGAGAGTTCACAGAAATTTGGAAGATATTGAAATACACATCCCTGCAAAATATCAGTTTGCCTGGATTTTTTTGCAAATTTGAACCACTTTTTCGACTTTATTGCCTGGACTAATAAAAATTTTTTGCTAAAATCTCTTATGTAGAGAAATGCCTGATATTTAAATTTGATCTGATAATAGTTTTCCCTAAAAATGAAATTAAGCGAGTTATAGAGGAAAAATACATAGAAGGAACTAAAATTCCCATGCAAATGGTGGCAGAAGTCGCCAGCAGATTTTAGGGGACACTCAAGTACCCATATCTACCAAATTTTAGCTTGCACGGATTTTTTGCAAGCTCGAGCCATTTTTTCGGCTTCGTTGCCTAAACTTGTGTTTGTGGTTGTGGAGTTTTTTATTTTATTTCTCAAAATAAAGCTACAATTTTATTACTATTATTATTTTATTATAAAACGTGGCAGGCCACTTTCTTAATATAAACTCAAAATTGATTGCCATGGTTGTGCGGCCTAAAGGCCGCACTCAAACTCTCCAGATCAAGATTGGCAAAACCTTTTTGAGCCCACGTGTGCAAACATTTAAAATTCTAGTTCCACAAAGTGCTGCGTGCTAGATATTAAAAATTAATTATTTATATACCAACTTTCCAAATGCAGCGACCATGAAAATTGCAGGCTGAGGCGAAGCCAAAGTCTACAAACACGAGTGCCTTGAAGACACTTTGGAATACAAAACATAAGTACACTATGTTCTCTTAAATCTCGCAAAAAATGCACCACTTTATTCAAATAAATTTCAACATCATAATTATTATGATGAATGTATCAAGTGCTAATGAAATTCTCCGCGTGCCACTTCGGGCACGCGCTCCATAGGTTTATTACTACTTCAATGTAACTAAAAAATTAACCTGTAAGAAATGCATTATAAACAGCCAGGCAGATAGATACATGACCAGATAAAAATAATAGGATAACCGAAAGTGGTGCTTTATTCGTGATTTTCATTAAGTAAACGCTACCATGCGGGAGAATTTCCAATTAGTCAGTGGTGTATTAAATGTAACTGAAAATACGTTCTTCTGACTCAAGACATAACAAAGTGAAGTAATGAACCAAACATATTACAATAAATTGAACAACACACTAAAACTTTCGAAACCTTTTACCATAAAATGACCCGGAATATACCAATATACTTCCAAGATCCGCCATGTTGCTGTTGCTGATGGGGTCGTCAACGGTAATGGAAACCGACATTTCTTCAACTTTTGACATTTTATGAAACGTTAGTTATAGAGCAAACATTCTTGCGTCTTAGGCAATAGAAGTCATGAAGTGGGCGGGAGAAGAGCAATTGCCACTCAAAACCATCATTAATATTGTGATAATTTTTCACTTTAAAATTTATTTTTACAATATTTTCTTTATCATTCCAATTTTTATTTTCTGTAATTTCCTTACCAAGTATACATTTTTCGTTATTTTTGTTCATCAAAAATGCCCCCCCCCCCCCCATAAAATTGATATATAACTGCTATTGACCTTTGACCAGATTTTCAGGCGATCTATTTCTATGGTACCCACGTATGAATCCACAAGGACATACGATGTTGTTATCCCAAGGTGCTTAAAGGCTTTGGGATGGCGCTGGTTGATTGTAATAATTTATCATCTTTACGTATAATTTAATTTTAATGGCTTTAAGTCCAAATATTAAATATTTCGTAAATTTTTTTAATTCGGATTATCGAGGTTGCAATGTAGTAAAATCGTATAACAATTTCTAATAAATATATTAATCTACTTACATGCATCAGTTTACATTATTTTTTATTTTATTATAAAATAGTCTCTTCCACTTCACTATTTTTTCATATGAGCCCGATTCCCATTTTGAATATTATTAAATAAACTTTCTTAAAAATTTAAAATAGTAGGAGAGAGTTATTTAAACAGAATCCCTTCCACAAATAGACCACCACAGTTTTTCTTAGATATCTGAACATATTTTCAATTTTAATTTGTTCTAATAATTATTAAAACTGCTTTGCAATATTACAGTAACTAAAAATCAACCGAAACTTTTAGCTAAAGCAAACACAAACCTATTCGAATTGTAAACGTAGGCAGCTCATCAAAAAATGAACCATATTTACCTTATCGTGTGACCGCGGTTTCGTTGTCATCCCATATGGGACTCAACTCAATTCTCTTGAAATTTAAGCTATGTAAACACACAAGTAAATTTGCGAATTGAGGATGGTATCGCTTTGTCAATGCGTGTCTGACGAGTTGAGTCTCCTATAGAGTGACAGCGAAACTGGGGTTACGATAAGACAAATGTGGTGAATTTTTTTATGGGCACCTACGTTTATAACTTGAACAGATAGAGCTACTGGTCTTTGCTTCCGCTTAAAGCTTCGGTTGCTTTTACAACGGTTATATATCTTTGGCCGGGAGGATAAGAACATAAGTAAAAAAAATGCAGTTTTGGGATTTTAACACCTAAGTTCCGCATTATTATAAGATATTCCGCATCTGATGGAAAAAACACATAAGTCAAAAGTGATCACAATAGTTTGTTGTTGATCAACATATTTGAGCCTTCCCATAAGAATATCAAAGTGCACAGGAACAAAAACTCTTCTCCTGAAAAACTATGTTTTTTGACTTATGTTCTTATTCCTCCCGGCCAAAGATATATTCGGCTAATATACCGTTTCAATCAACCAGAACACTTAACATACTTATGTAAGAATTTTTGTTTAAAAATAGTATATTACCTACTGAGGTGAAAATGGCTTCATTACAGCCGTGGGGTAAGGTATTATATTACCGAGGTGCGAAGCACCGATGTCAGCTACAGTTCATAGCGGCAATGAAGTCTTTCACCGAAGTAAGTAAACTATTTTATTCACAATCAGGTAGTTTTGTAAAGCAATTAGCAAATAACTAATTGTTTATTGCCTATAATCAATAGTACACTATTAATTTAAATTACATAACCAATAATTAAATTGTCAATTCATGAAGTGGTTACTTTCCGAACCTTCTAGAGGTTAGTAAATAATCAGAGGTCAGTAATTGATCAATTACTGACACAAGGAAACTCCAAAATTGACCACTTCTAATAACTTATTTCCTAACTTAATAAAATTTAGTAATGGATCAATTACTGACTGATTGCGCATAAACAAAGTACTATGTGCGAAAAACGTGCGAAAAACTAAAAAAACTGATAAGTGTTGTTTTTCCCTTATAAACGGGGCAATTTATATCCTAATAAAATAATTTTAGATTGTATTATAAAGTTGTGAAAGAATACAACATTTTGTGTATATTTTGCAAAGTTCGTCCAGAAAATGTTACATCACGACACTAAGATGCATTATATTTATAAGTTTTAAGAGAAAACCAAATGGAAATAAAAATTTTAGTTTTCTATGGAAATTTGAGCAAACTAAATGTTTATATCGTAACATTTATAAGATTAAGGTAAAGCCATATAATTTGTGCACGAGATATAAATGGTCGTACTTAAATAAATTTAAAATGAAAACAAATTTTATTATAACTTTTTTTTATTCTCTTTTTTGTAGAAATTATTGGATCGAAAAATTTATTTAAAAGTCTCTGAACTCGGAACTTATGTGTTTGGCATGTTAGACCCGTGATTAAAATGGAAATTAGTGCAGGTTCACTGACGACATTTATACTCGAGAAATCTTAAAAAATAAAATTTATTTTTGAAAATTTAATATATTTTTATTGTAGCGTAGCTCACCACAAAAAACTTTTTATACTTGAGAATAAAAAAGCAAGTCTAGAAAGTTTTTTACTTTATTATTTCAAATAAGCTCAATTTACCATCTTCGTACACAAAGTTTCACTGCGCCTAAAGAAAGAAATTTCAGGTTTTTCACAACTTGAGATCTTTTGTAATAAATAATAAAGCAATCAAAAGTCCAATAATTTAAAAATTTTGTCCTAGGCTTTTGGCTGATAATTATTGTAACGTAATTAATTAATTTTAATAAGTTGAAATAATTTTCACAAGTTGAAAAATGAAACGTCGGATATTTTAATTAAATTTGCGGAGTGTCTTTCAATATAAAACTGAAAAGCTCATTGTTTGTCGACTCAATTCTAATATTAACGAACAACCAATAATATTACAAAATGTCCCTTTTATTACACAATGCTTTATGAGTTTAACTTTTTTTCAACAGTTTTGTTGTTGGGATGTATTAAAGAGATTAGGGAATTTTTTATTTAAAAAAATAACGCAAATTTCCTATTTTCAACCAACAAAAGCCCTTTGGGAAATCTGGAAATGAGTTGATTACCGCTACAAGACATCAAATTTATTTTTCGTCATTTTGATTCATTATGGTATAAAATTTAACTTACCTTCTACTATCAGCAAAATCACCTGAAGTATGCACCAATTAACTTTGTAACTTGGAAAGAACATGGTTTAAGTAATTAATATCCAAAAGTTGTGCGAAAAGTGTGTATACGACGCGGATTTTATTTTTAAATCGAAAATTTAATTAGTTTTGACATTTTATTTATTACCGCCCAATAATTAATGTTCGTAAGACAACATTAAACTACTTTCAATGTTTAATCCAAAATTTAATCGGGCATTACATAGAATTGTAAACACTTTTAATGGGGGTTAAATGGAGTAATAAAATTTTATTTCTTATTGCTTGCAGTTCGCGGAGCATTAGTTTTGCTTTATTATCTACCACATTTAACGTTTAGTTTATTTGCAAAAATTAAATTAATAAATTTTTGGCAAAACTAATTTTAGTCCTTTCAGTAGGGGGATTAATCGAGAAATTTTTCAAACGCTATTAACAGCAACCGATGTTGTACTACGAAATTATCGGTCCACGTTGGAACAGCAACCTCCCGGATTCGGAGCGAACGCGAAACTGAAGTTGCATTTCGGGCACCGGATCAGAGAATCGTATCAAGAGGTCCTTTCCGCATGCTCTCTCTCAATTCCGTGCTTCTTTCATCGAATTATCTAATATTTTCTTTCTTTTTTGTTACAAACATTTTCGACTATGAAAGTAGATGTACGAGAGATAGTGTCGATGTGGTCTTATCGTCTCACATACATAAATTATGACACACATCCTCTTCTGCTCGTCTAATTTTGGAACAAAACAAAGGCGGCTATTAAATTTGTTAAGTTACTATAAAGCACGATGTCTTGCACAGTTTTACTTTATCAATCACTAGAATTGGGGCAATTTGGAGCTGGTAGTTTTATTTTGTAAAACGTAGCAGTAATTGATACGTCGCGATATATTTTTTGAAAAATGAATTTCTTCGTTTATCGGAAGCAATTTGTTTCCAGTGCCTTTATATTACTAAATCTTTTTAGTTTTGTTTTCTTGATTGAATTAAATATTTTGACTTTTACTACTTTTTAGTACGTTCTACAAATTTATATAATAAATATTGCAATGTTCCATAGTTTGGGCCGGTTCAACAATATAATTTATCTCGTTTAGCACACCAACTTGCAACATTCATAACATCAACTAAAATTTGTTGCCCGCCTTCACTTGTTAATTAATTTCGTTTTACATTTTTTCATAATATCACGCTGTGATCGGTTTATTGTCCGGATTACAGTTTCTTTTATTATCACCATTATCACATTTTATAATCTAAATAATTGTTAATAAGTTTTATTACTTCTGTAAACTTTGATTACACGTAAAGTTTTAACTTTAAAATTAAATTTTATTGCTCATAAAGCTTTAATATTAAACTGTAAAATTGATTTTTTAATGTTCGCTGCTTATAACCTGGAATTCCCTTTCCGTTCTCGAGCGTCACTATGGAACTTAGGAACAAATACCTGGGAATATTCGGTTAGTACAGTGGTTTAGCGCTCGACTGACGAGGTAAAAGTACCAGGTTCGCTTCCTAGTAAAAAAGGCTCATAGCTTCCTCTACGCTCTTTGGCTATTCACTTCTATTTCCATACCTTTTTATCCCGTTCCGTTTCTGATGCTTTTAGCAGTGGCGGCACTAGATGTTTTTAGAAGCTGGGCTAACATAGGGAAAGAAAATATTTAGTAGGGCGACAAGAGAAGCAATTTTTTTAAGTAACTTATTTTTAATCTGATTGAACAAAATATTGCTAATGGATTTCTAATGGTGGATAGCCCTTTCATATACGGCAGAGGCAATATCCCCAAAGAATGGCTTAAATCCATATTAATAACAATCCCCAAGAAAACAGCCGCTATAAAGTGTAATGAATACAGAACAATAAGTCTTATGAGCCACCTACTAAAACATTCGTAAAAAACTTATGCAAAAAACATATTACGATACAATAATGATTGTGGAGAGTCTTGAGGATTTGCAAAAATTGATGGAGAGAGTGGCAGATAAGAACGGAGAATTTGGCATTGACATCAACATTAATAAAACTAAATACATATCGATATGTAAAAATTCCACACCACAACACAACGACAAGGACAATTGTATGTTAATCAAAGGACAATTGGCAAGGTTGGAAAATTTGCTTCCCTTGGAAGTACAATCAAAGACCAGTGGAATCATGCATTAGAGGATCGAAAAAGCAAGAAATGCGTTTATAAATATGAATCAATTGCTTAAGAACCAGGATTTCAACATAAAGACTAGAATCAGACTTCTTCATTGCTACATATTTCCAATGCTCTTTCACGGCATGGAAGCATGGACACTGACAGAAGCATCAAGTAAGAAGCCTGAGGCATTTGAAATGTGGCTGTATCAACGCATCTTGAGAATCCCATGGACGGCGCAAGTAACGAATAAAGAGATGTTGGAGCGAATGGAAAAGAAAATGGAAATTATGAATCACGTCAACAGGAAGAAACTCGAATATTTGGGCCACATCATGAGAAACGGACAGCGATATGAGTTTGTTCAGTTGATACTATGGGGAAAGGTATATGGAAAGAGAGGATCAGGTAGGAGATGAATTTCATGACTGAAAAACTTAAGAACGTGGTTTGCAATAACAATAATAGAACTTTTCAGATCTGCCGTGAGCAAAGTCATGATAGCCTATATAATGGCCGACATCCAGTAACGGATAGGCACGTGAAGAAAATGCTACGGAATATAGCAAGAAGCCTGATTCACAGCTAATCATAATGATCCAAACTGTAATCAATTAGACCGCTCCAAATTGTTATTTTCATTATTTTAAAAATTCATGAAAGCACTTCTACTTATGAGGTCAGTATAGATAACCATATTATGCCTCCCTCCCCACTTGGAACTTTTTGTCTGAATTCGCTCTTACCGTACGGACTTGGAAAACTGATATATCAATATATTCAAATATTAAACGAACATGTTCGTTTATGGAATATGGAGGCGGTTATTGGCCTAGTAGTTAGGACGATCAACTACGAATGCTAATGACTTCAATGACTTTCTGACTGTTTCCTTCTATGATTGTCTTCTCTATCGCATTGGTCAGCATGATGGTGTATGGCTAAAGGCTCTTCTCAAATATTAGTCGTTCGGAATCGATGTTAACCAGTAGGTCCCCATATTCAAGAGTATGTGGTAGAGAAAGAGATCTGCTGAGTAGTGGGCAAAGATGACTGGAAGATGATGTTCGTTGACACATTAAAGTTTTTGCTGGTTCCGTATTTTAAGAATCGAAGCCTTCTCTTTGCTATTTTCTTTGCCTTATCTATGTGGCACTTTGAAGTAAAAGGGCCTTACACCTCCTTCGCCAGGTTGGTTTTTAACGTGGAATCCGAACCACGGCCATGTATCCAGGATAATAACTTGTAGTCTTATGCCCGTATTCATAGACAAGTAGTACAAAATAAGAGAAGAGTAACATAATATTGTACATACAAAATAGTCTAAATCTTATATATTAAGGATGGGGTTCATGGGCAGGGATTTGCTGATGATGTCACAATCCTTGTCATAGGGAAATTTGGGGAAGTTGTATCATCACTGATGCAAAAAGCCATGAGAACTGTCGAAAGATGGTGCACAAGAGAGGGATTGTCGGTTAATCCGGGAAAAACCTCGGTTGTTGCGTTCACAAGACGCACAAAACTACATGATGTGAGAATTCTGAGGATGTGGGGGGAGGAGCTACCTCTGAAGAGGGAGGTCAAGTACCTGGGTGTAACTTTAGACAACAGGCTGACCTTCACACAACACATAAAGAACGCTACAATCAAAGCGACTAAGGCTCTATGGGCTTGTAGGAGCATGATTGGTAAAACGTGGGGACTAAAACCCAGTATGGTACTTTGGCTTTACACCAAAGTAGTGATACCCACGATTACATATTCGGCCCTGATCTGGTGGCACAAAGCCAGGAAAGGGAACAGTATAAACAGGCTCAACAAGCTACAAAGACTTGCGTGCCTAGGCATCACGGGGGCAATGACATCTACGCCAACCGCGTCTATGGAGGCTCTTCTGGGACTACGGCCTCTGCACATAGTTGTGGAGACTGAGGCCCTACTAGCAGCTTATAGAATGGCAACCAATGACCATGGGAATGTGAATCCAAGTAGTGGATCACATACCATGATCCTGAACTCAATCAAGAGTAACAGCATGCTTAGCATGACATCGGATAGAACTAGCACCGTGAGGAACTTCCAAAAACCTTTCAGGATTATTATACCTGACAGAGGAGAGGCAGGAAACTCACAGGGGCTGAGTCAACGATATGACACCATCTGGTACACAGATGGATCTAAAACAGAGATAAGTACTGTAGCAGGAGTGCGCGGCAGAAGACCAGGTGAAGCCCTTAGCATAAATCTGGGATCCCACGCCACTGTATTCCAGGCAGAAATAATTGCAATAATGGTCTGTGCAGAAGAAATGATGCGGAGAAACTATGAAAATAGGAGGATCTGCATCATGACTGACAGCCAGGCAGCACTAAGGGCCTTGGAAGGAGTTGAATCACACTCCAAGGTCGTTAAACAATGCGCGGATGCACTGGTAAGACTGGCTAACCTCAACAGACTTGCGCTGATGTGGGTGCCGGGACACCAAGGCATCAAGGGTAACGAAGAAGCAGACTCACTTGCGAAAGAGGCTGCAAACAAACATCTAATAGGCCCTGAGCCTTCCTGCGGGATTTCATATATGACCGCAAAGAAAGGCATCAGGGAAAAACTAAAAGAACAACACCTCGCTCACTGGATGGGAGTCCCTGGACTGAGGCAATCGCGGATGTTCATAAGGGGCCCGTTGAGTGAGCCCAGAAGGAAAGAAATACTCAAGCTGAGTAGGAAACAACTGAGAAGGATAGTAGGACTATTTACTGGACACTGCTGCCTTAACAGACACCTCAACATCATGGGGCTGGTTGAAAATCCCATTTGTAGGATGTGTGGTGAAGAGGACGAAACACCCCACCATATCCTATGCAAATGCCCGGCCTTGGCTAGGAGCAGGCTACGTCACCTTGGTGTTCCATTCCCGGACACTGAGGAGATTGCACAAGCACCCTTCAACTGCATACTCGACTTTGTTGAGGAAACGCAGTTGATGGAGTAAAAACTTGGAACGTGGGGCACAATAGGCTTAAGCTTCAGTGCAGTGGGGGTCAGAACCACAACCCGTTAACAATAATAATAATAATCGCATTGGTCAGCATGATGGTGTATGGCTAAAGGCTCTTCTCAAATATTAGTCGTTCGGAATCGATGTTAACCAGTAGGTCCCCATATTCAAGAGTATGTGGTAGAGAAAGAGATCTGCTGAGTAGTGGGCAAAGATGACTGGAAGATGATGTTCGTTGACACATTAAAGTTTTTGCTGGTTCCGTATTTTAAGAATCGAAGCCTTCTCTTTGCTATTTTCTTTGCCTTATCTATGTGGCACTTTGAAGTAAAAGGGCCTTACACCTCCTTCGCCAGGTTGGTTTTTAACGTGGAATCCGAACCACGGCCATGTATCCAGGATAATAACTTGTAGTCTTATGCCCGTATTCATAGACAAGTAGTACAAAATAAGAGAAGAGTAACATAATATTGTACATACAAAATAGTCTAAATCTTATATTTATAAAAAATATCATTCAATGACATTATCCTCGTAATAAATTAAAAACTAATTTTTATTCCATTGTACAATACTTTCCAGCGCAAAGCGTGGCTAAATTAGCACGAGTAATGCCCAAGTTTGTATAGAAAATAATCCAATATCTTATACTTTACACATCAAACTACAATTTTATGATTTCTAATTTTACTATACTTCAGTGCTGAAAGAACCTTTCCTTGGATTTTATATCAAGAAAAGTTTGAACTGGTTTTTATTTTCATTACGTGGTGGTAAGTAAATGCATTGAAGTAGAAAATCAAATAACATGACCGTCCAGTGGAAATATAGACGTCTGGTAATCTTATGAGAAATAAATCTGTTGAGATGTGTTTTCAATTATAATAACGCAACAGTAAATATTTTTGTATCTTTTTTAATTCCTGCACCCATTAGGTACATTGCTTAAAACAAAAAAGAAATGTCTTTGGAATTCCGAAATACATCAATTTCGAAATCAAGACTGCGGATATAAATTAGAATGCAAGTCGCAATTACGATTTCCAAAAATGGATGTTAAAAGTAGTGGAGGTTTTATTCAGTGACAATTAACGACTTAACACCTAGAAATATTTAATTTTGTTCCTGTGATCTTGTAATCGTTTGATCCGATCATCATTTGACTGATTTGTTAATTACTTATGCGCGATTAACTTAAAATTACACCAACTAATTTTCTATATTAATTAATTTAAATTTTTTGTTGTGATTTTTATTCTTGATTTCTGAAATATTTTATTTAAAAAAAATAATTGTAAACTGGCACAGGAGGCCACATTTTACGTTTATTTTATTACAGAATTTTCGTTAGGTTGGTTTTAGTCTGCCAGCCTTGAAAATTCGTTCGAGTTGAAATCACTCGTATTCAATCAGGCAATTCATAGTGTGGATTAATTTTCAAACGCTTTTACCAACAAGAAAATACCGCACGTTATTAATTTAAGCATTTTGTGTAATTCAGAGAGCTAATTCTTGAAACAAACGTTATTTCGAGTTATTCTTGCGAGCATTAACCAATCAGAATAAATAAATTATTAAAATGGTGCTTATTGGTTTAGTAATGTTTTTAATTGCAAAAAATAACATTTTAGAATTGGTTCAACCGAGAAAGCTAAAATACGAAAATAATTAAGCTAAGCTTATGAACATGCCGTAACGCAACGTCACATTTCACGATTCTGATTGGTTAAACGGTGTTTTTGTTTCATGTTGTGCCAATCGGAATATCAGAATAAACATGTGTTAATAAACCCAGCTTTGGGTAAGTTATATTTTAAAATTTCTTGTTTAAAAATAATTTTTATTTCAAAATGCATGAACGGCAATAAAATAGTAAAAATAGAATATATACCACAGGACAGGCCCGTAGCCAGGATTTCATTGGGGGGGGGGGGGCACTTGTAAAGGGGGTTCCCCTTTTTATTACAATTTTTTAAAAGTTTTATTTATTTATATATTAAACTACTTTATTACAAATATTTTAAAAGTAAAATTTTCGGGGGTTCCCCTTCCGGGAATTTTTATTACAAACAAATTTTTTCAATATTTTATTTTTCTTAATTTATTTTTATTTAAAACAAACGTTATAGTCCAGGCAAGGATGGTTTTTAGTTTACAAAAAATCCGGGCAAGCTGAATTTTGGCAGAGATGTACATTTGAGTGTTCTAATGAACCCCCGCAAAAGTCTCATAAAATCCCACGCCGGCGTCCCCCACAATCGGAGGTTTTAGCTCCCCATTTGGCACAGTTATAATGTAGGTCCCTGCGCATGTTTTTGTATTGAAATAGTGCAAAAATTCGCAAAGGAAAGGAAAGTTGATTATGAGTAGCCTGCCTTCCTTTAAGGAATCTCGATAATCCATTCATGCGCGTCCCTATGGGACGCGCATGAATGGATTATCGAGATTCCTTAAAGGAAGGCAGGCTACTCAAAATCAACTTATAAAAAACGATAATGAATGCAGTCAAGCTGTCAACCGATCGACAATGCAAATACGCGTGCACGTGCTTTACGTTTCTATTTGACCAATCTTAACCAAATTTGGTGTAGAAGTTATTTACAGCGCTACGAAAAACATAGGCTACTTTAGAACCTTGGAGTGAGGCCGAAGGAATGAATTACGCCAAATAAATTTAGAAAAAATTTTTTCCAAAGTATACCTATTTTATTTTCGAAATTCAAATGTTTTACTTTCAAAATTTTTGATTCTTTTGAACATTTCGGGGGGGGGCACGTGCCCCCTCCTGGCTACGGGCCTGCCACAGGACTGCAGTGAATTTTAGTACGTGTCCTCCAAAGCATGGAGACGGTCAAGAAATTTTAAATAGTACCCGGAGTTGAACTGGGGAACCTTGCATTGCCAGTCGATCTCGCTAACATTCAGACCATGACCATGTCGAATATATTGTCGTGATTTTTTTAATAAAATTTACATGAATTAAATATTTAAATTTTAAAAATTATTGTTGGGAAATTCATTTTTCTGTTGGCACTATATTTTCACGGTGAAGCGGGAGCAGAACCGAATTATAAGAAGTGTGTTATTGGCCCTTGCTGGGGCAGGCACGCTACAATTTCCATAAAGTTGCTTTTTTGAGTCTGCTGGTTTAAGCAGACATGTTTAAGAATTTGTATGAGAGTGTAAAATAAAAATTTTTAAAAGTGTTTAAAAAAGAAGTTGTAGGGATATGTTTTAGCATTAAGGGCCAGTTCTACAAAGCAAGTATAAAGTCCGCGTTAGTTGTTCGCCGTATATCTTATACCTTATTTTGTTAGATAGATAGAAAACAAGAGTTAACATATCCGGAGTATATCTGCTCAAGTTCAGAGGGATAAGTTATCCCACAATTTATACGTAGAACAACGTTATACGACGATTGTAAAACGCAACCTGTGTGAAATATACTCAGTATAGCTTATTCTTAGTATATACTTGCTTTGTAGAACTGGCCCTAAATAAGATAAAAATTCGTGTTACGAAAAGCTGTGGCGTATATTTGTGTGTCGTACGTATTTTCAGCAGATGGTTACAAGAAGAACCACATGAATTTGAAGTCATACGTTTTAAAACTTTAAAAATTTGTGAAGTTTAATAACAATTATATCATTTATCTGGCCCGACGTGGTGCAATTAAAATCAATGGAATAAATCATATTATCATTTAACGCTGCGACGTGAGGCGTATTTAAAAAAATCTAAAAATTAAAATTAAGTAAGACTCGATTGGTTAACAGTAGCATTTGGCAAACCAAAACTGTGGGGACGTCTACGACAATTAGAAAATTGAACCTACCATAACCCTAAGAGTACTTTTAAAAATGTCCGATAAAAAACAAATAGAGGCGGAACAAAAAAATCAGAAGACGAAAATGAAGCAGGGGAATACAAACCAAATTAAGTTGAAAATTTTCCATCGCAGCCATTTTCAAGTACTAGATGGGATACAGGCGAAATAATGAGTATGATTCCATTCATGAAAGCTATAGAAAATTTAAACAAAAGCATGAAGGAAATTAATCAAAATTTAAAGAAAAAATTTGACGAAAATAAACAGGACATGAATCAAAAATGAACGAAAATAAACAATTTATTTTCATAAGCTTGCAGGAATGGATTATAATTGCTATCGTCAGAGTGTTAATAATTAATCATACAACTAAAAGAAAACGCACATACGGATTTAAAATGTACTGTAAAAATAAATCTTTAGGAGTTAAGGAAAAATCCAATTTAAAACTCCGTCAAAACAGGAAAAACTGAACTCCAATACGTAACTGTAATTTTAAATAATCAGTAAATGACTGTAGGTATTGCGTAAACCTTCAATATCCCCTTTTCTCTCTTTATGCTTAGCATTTTGTGAAGAAATAGTCAAGATCATTTTTAACGTATTTAATTATTTTCGTTTATTATTTCATCATTTCAATTGATACTGAAAAATTATTATCGTTTGTTCAAATATCTTTTCCAACTACTGAGCAGATTTTCGTTGTTTTTATTAAAATCTAAAAATTGCATTGAATCCTGTGTATCAGAAACCCAGACACAATCCTACAATATTAATTATTGCTGAGTTGGGTCTGGTTGAATGTTGATTATTGATTCTTCCTTTCCACCAGACATCAGTGTCATTATAATTTTAAGTAAATTATAGAACTTGTGACGGAAGACAAATATTTTAGATGTGGTCACTTCTCATAATTTTTTAGAATCGGAAATTTTGGAATGTATAAATTAAGCTTTGGATCTTCATCCCAGATTAATTACACGATGGGAATGCTTATATTCAGCTGTGAGATAATGACGAAGCTTTGGTACATTTGTACTTTGTTTACCATTATATTGAACATTCTTAAAACATCAGTACCGTATAATATAGTCGGTATCTTGTGCATTGTGCGTCATATATGGAAGCACTTTCTTTTTGATTACAAAAACCTTTTGTGTTCTCTTTAAATTATGAACTTCCTATGAATTATGAATTACCAATGTGTCCGCATGCTTAACTTTTATGTGGCTATTCCAATTATTATCCAATTATAATTTTATATTCGGCAGTACTACTTCTTCCTAGTTCTGTTTTTATGCCATATTTTTATGTAAAGATAAAAAAAATTCATTGTTCAATCAAAATAAATTTTAATAAATTAAATTATTATGGATAAGATCTGGCTATAAATTTAAGAAATAAAGGGGTCCAATTTATTGTGTTTAGTGATACTGTGGTTGTTTCGATATCAGAAAAAAAATTTTATTTTTACAATGAAAGTTTTACTGATTTGTGTTGTAGCATTAAGCTTCCTCGATATGGTAGTTGTAACAAACGGTATACAATGTAATATTTTACTTTATACAATAGAATGCAGGTATATCTAAAACATTTTAATATAAAATAAATTAATTTTAACTGGAAAGTTAAATGTAAATTTTAGCCAAAACATAGTTATTATAGAAATTAATTATTCTCAAGTATTTATTTACTAGCAGAAAAACAAAATCCTTATTGGCGACGCGTTTCGGCATAATTATAATTATGATTTTTGTAATAATATATGACTTTTAATTTTATTTTTTTAATTGCAGTTTTAAGACGGCGGTCATGGCCTGGTAGTTTGCGCGACGAACTGCTAAGGTAGGATTTCCCGGTACGGGAAACATCTCAATTGGATGCCGTTTTCACCAATTAATTATCAAGCATTCAAAGCAGCAGTGTGCAACTAATTAGAACAAAACACCTGTTTTAATATAATTTAATTTTTTAACATAAGATTTCCATGCTTACAAGATTCAATTAAGAGTTCTATTACAATCTAAGTTCCCTGGTCGTGTTATCTCTTGGGATCTTGCGGTTTAACACAGTTAGACCGTTTGCTATGGGGTTATGTGAAAGAGAAAGCTTATGCGAACAAACCTCGAACTATTCCAAAGCTGAAAGACACTGGGCGATGTGAATAAAAATTAAAGCCGTATAAAACTTTTTTTATTGTTTAATTAACTGGTTAACTTTTAAAGTTTACTTTAATATTTATTTCAACAGTCAAAAAGTTGTATATTTATATATTGTAGATATAAAATATTGCCTTTGATTATTTCTTATTCCGGAGGAATTTTCTCTCCGACACCGACCAACACCGAAATTTTAATTTTCACCGTTTTGCTTAATGGCACTTTTTCTTTAAGATTGAATAATTATGCATATTTGACTCTTGTCTCTCAGTTTTAATACATAATATAATACTACTTATAGTTGGTTACTTTTTCACGCAAATAAAAATGATTGTTAGAAATACAGAGGTAGAATTTTTAAAACCTATAAAAAAATATAAATTATCATCCTTTAAGATATTTTAAAGATATTTTAAAGACATTTATGGCTAAAATATTAAAACGTATTAAATTGCTTTAAAATTAGTTTCTAATTACAAGAAAAAAAATTTAAAAAAGTAATAATTTATAAATTGGAGTGGGGTTTAGGGGATGTAATAACTGAGATAAGCTCTGAAATTTAGAATTCATAAAAAATTTTATTTACAAATTAACTGCAAAATGGTAAAAATTTTCCATTGATAAATGGGATGGTTTGAGGGGATAGAAATTTCAATAATTTAGTAAAAACCTGAAACTTCGCATTTGTAAAAAAGTTTACTTTAAATTAACGGAAAACTAATAAAAATTTACCTTCGATAATTGAGATCGTTTTCAGCAAATGGAAATCGAAATATCTAAATAAAATTCTAAAACATTAAATTTGTAGAGAATTTGACTTACAACTTAACTGAAAAATAGTTAGTAACAAAATACCATTGATACAATGGGTTGATTTTAGAAATCAGAAATCTCCATAACTTAGTAAAATTCTGAAACTCCGAATTTGTAAAAAGTTTTACTTTAAAATTAACAGAAAACTGGTATAAAAATGTACCATTGATAATTAATTGGGGTTTGTTTAAAAAAATGGAAATTGATATAATTGAATAAAATTCTGCAACTTCAAATTCGACGAGTATATGACTTACAAATTAACTCAATAATAGCAAACAAAAATACCTTGATAAAATCGACTGGTTTTCAGAGGTTGGAAATCTCAATAACTATGTAAAATCCTCAAAATTTGAATTTGTAAAAACTTTTGCATCAAAATTAATGGAAAATAATAGTAAAAAATTTGACATTTTGGGGAAATCTCAGTAATTTAATAAAATCATGAAACTTCATTTGTAAACAATTTTACTTTAAAATTAACAGAAAACTAGTAAAAAATTTGCCATTGTTAATTGGGGTCGCTTTCAAGAAATAGATATCGAAATAATTTTAGGGCCTAGTGGAAAAAGTAGTTAAGTCACTTTTTTTCAATTTGTTGATTTTTATGCTAATTTGTAGAGAATAAATGCCGCAATGTGAAAATGTGCTCAACTATAAATTGAAAAAAAAGTGACTTAACTACTTTTTCCACTAGGCCCTTCAATTATTGAATAAAATTCTGCAATTTCAAATTCGTAGAGAATTTTACTGACAAATTAAGTAAAAAATAATAAAATAAAATACCATGATGAAATGGGCTGGTTTTCAGAAGATGGAAATCTCAAGAATTTACAATTAGTTAAATTCTGAAACCTCAAATTTGTAAAAATGTTACATTAAAATTAACGGAAACCTAATAAAAATTTTAGCATTGATACTTGGGTTCGTTTTCAGGAAATGGAAAAATTTGAATAAAATTCTGAAACTTCAAATTCTTAGAGAATTTGACTTAGAAATTCACTGAAAAATAGTTCTAAATAAAACATTGCTAAAATGGGTTAGTTTTCGGGAGGCGGAAATCTCAATATCTTAGTTTAATCATGAAACGTCGAATATTTTTAAATTTTCAAAATTTTCAATTCTAATTTACTAAAATTAACGGAAAACTAGTAAAAACTTTACCATTCACAACAATTGGGATCGCTTTCAGGAAATGGAAATCGCAATATTTGAATAAAATTCTGAAACTGTAAAGTCGTAGAAAATTTGACTTACAAATTATTTGAAAAATAGTAAAACAAATGCCATTGATGAAATGGAGTGGTTTTCAGGGGATGAAAATATCAATAACTTTGTAAAATCTTGAAACTACGAATTTGTAAAAAGTTTAGCTTAAAAATTAACTGAAAACCAGTAAAAAATTTGCCATTGATTAAATGGGCTGGTTTTCAGAAGATGGAAATCTCAATAACTTAGTTAAATCCTGAATCATCAAATTTGTAAAAAATGTTACATTAAAATTAACGGAGTCCTAGTAAAAAATTGAATATTGATAATTGGGTTTGTTTTCAGGAAATGGAAATATTTGCAGAAAATTCTGAAACTTCAAATTCGTCGAGTTTTACTTACAAATTTACTGAAAATAGTTTAAAAAATACCATTGATGAAATGGGGTAGTTTACGGGGGGTGATGGAAACTCAATATCTTAGTTAAATCATGAAACTTCAAATTTTCAAATTTTTTATTTTAATTTACTTAAAATTAACGGAAAACTAGTAAAAAAAATTACCATTTATTACAATTGTGATCGCTTTCAGGAAATGGATATCGCAATATTTGAATAGTATTCTGAAACTTTTAAGTCGTAGAAAATTTAATTTACAAATTATCGGAAAAATAGTAAAACAAAATGTCATTGAAGAAATGGTTTTCAGGGGACAGAAATCTCAATAACTCAGTAAAATTTTGAAACTACGAATTTGTAAAAAAATTTTGCTTTAAAATTAACGGAAACAAGTAAAATAGTTGCCACTGATAATAATTGAGATCGCTTTCAGGCAACGGAACTGGGAATGAAATTCTGAAACTTTAAATTCGTAGAGAATTCCACTTACAATTTAACTGAAAAATAGTGGAAAAACAATACCATTGATGACATGCCTGGGTTTTAGACGGTGGAAATCTGAATAATTTAGTAAAATCCTGAAACTTCAAATTTGTAAAAAATGTTACATTAAAATTAACGGAAAGCTAGTACAAAATTTAACATTGAAATTTGGATTCATTTTCAGGAAATGCAAATTAAAATATTTAAATAAAATTCTGAACTCCAAATTCGCAGAAAATTTTAGTACAAATTAACTGAAAAATAATAAAAAGCATACCATTGATGAAATGGCCTGGTTTTCAGGGGAACTTAGTAAAATTTTAATAAATTTAACATTGATAATTGGATTCGTTTTCAGGAAATGAAAATTTAAATATTTCAATAAAATTCTGAACTCCAAATTCGCAGAAAATTTTAGTTACAAATTAACTGAAAAATAATAAAAAGCATACCATTGATGAAATGGATTGGTTTTCAGGGGAACTTAGTAAAATTCTGAAGCTTTAAAATATTTAACATTGATAATTGGGTTCGTTTTCAGGAAATGGAAATTGAAATATTGGAATGAAATTCTGAACTCCAAATTCGCAAAGAATTTTAGTTACAAATTAACTGAAGAATAATAAAAAGCATACCGTTGATGAAATGGACTGGTTTTCAGGGGAACCTAGTAAAATCCTGAAACTTTAAAAAATTTAAAATTGGTAATTGGGATCTTTTTCAGGAAACGGAAATCGAAATATTTGAATAAAATTCTGAAACATCACATTCGTAAAGAATTTTAGTTACAAATTAACGGAAAATAGTAGAAAGCGTACCATTGATGAAATGGGCTGATTTTCAGGGGGTGGAAATCTCAATAACCTAGTAAACTCCTGAAACTTCGAACTTGTAAAAAAAAACTTACTTTAAAATTAACGGATAACTAGAAAAAACTTGAACATTGATAATTGGAATAATCTTCAGCAAATGGAAATCGAAATATTTAAATAAAATTGTGAAACTTCAAATTCGTAAAGAATTTGACTTAACAAATTAACTGACAATAGTCAAAAAATACCATTGATAAAATGGGTTGACTTCGGGGGTGGAAATCTCAACAAAACTTAGTAAAATCCTAAAACCTCGAATTTAAAAAACTTTGCTTTAAAATTTATGGGAAACTAGTGACAAATTTATCATTGATAATTGGGAAACTCGACTTCGTAGAGAATTTTACTTACAAATTAACTGAAAAATAGTAAAAACAGTGATATAAATGGGTTGGTTTTCAGGGGGTGAAAATCTTAATAGCTTACTCAAATCTTTAAACTTCGAATTTGTAAAAAATTTTACTTTAAAATTAACGGAAAACTTTATTATTTTACTATTGATAATTGGGGTCGTGTTCAGGAAATGAAAATCGAAATATTGGATAAAATTCTGAAAGTTCAAAGTCATAGAGAATTTGATTTACAAATTAACTGAAAAATAGTAAATACAATACCACTAAGAAATGTGTTAGTTTTCAGAGGGTGTAAATCTCAATAACCCTGAAACTGCTGATTTTATAAAAATTTTACCATAAAATTAACGGAAAACTAGTAAAAGATTTACATTGACAATTGGGAAAACGTCGGATATTAAATCCCGCCAGGTTCGAATCTGAACCTGGCGAGTGTATTATAATAATTGTGAAGACTTGGCTGTATTTCGAATTGTCGTAATATTCCTTATTAGGAAATCAAAGTAATGCTGAAGAATATCCTTATGATAATAATGCTCCCCATTGCAGCCTTTAGGCCGCATCACGTACTGCATATAAGATAGTATAAATATGAATAAAATTGCTCTAAGAATTTTCGAGTTATGAATTTTTTAAAGAGGGTGGAGAAGTAACCCGATCGGCAATAATTGAAAAATCAGTTGTATAGAATGGCGACAGGTAAGTGATAGGGGTGTTTATAATTTTATTAAAATTTTGAAAAATCACTAGGTATTCAAGAAAGTGAAATTATATAATTAAATATTTAAAATTTTTATGTTTACAAGGATCACTCGACATCTCAGTTGCGACTTCAAAAACAAGTAGGGGTATTTTTAACTTCTATCGGGAGGGGGCTAAGAAATGAAAAAAGGTAACACCTACACTAATTGTGTTAACTTGAAAATTGTTAAAAAGGATTAAAATATAATAGATATCGCTCATTAAGTTATGTAGTAGTATAATATAATTTTGTTCGTGCAGAGAGATTTATGTAAAGTTGTAAAGTAATAAAATAGTTTGTATCGGTAAATCCCCGGAGTGTAAATCCACCAAAAAGATGTCGTTTAATTTAGCCAGTTAAAATTTTGTGTAATTGGTTTTTAGAATTTAGTTTTGAACAAAATTTGTGTTGTATGACTAAAAGTAGTAGTTAATTCGTTTAAAGTAACAATTTTAAGCATTTCACGTATGTATGCCCCAACAACATGAACCAGAGTACGTCTGAAAGTTTTAATTAAATTATAACGAGATAGTTTAAATAAAGTTTGTTAGAGAAATTAAAAATTCATTAAATATAGGATAAGTAATTTATACTTCTATTAAAGACGAAGCAGATTTTGCAGTATATGGAATATAACATTAATTACCATAACAACCAACCTAACAAACCGCAAATCCTCTTGAGAGCTCAAAGAGCCTAAAGCGGTCCAGCTCGGTCCGATCTCACGAGAGTATCGGACTTGAGAACCTCCAGGTCTTAACATTACTAAAGCTCTGCTAAAGTTGAAAGTAAACTATATCACGATCGAAATAAAAATTTTGCTGCTGGTGAGATTTAAAAACACACTTGGGAATCGCTCTTAACGGAAACATTCCATACGTTTAAACGATACCCGCACATTGCACCCCGTGCCATAAATTAAAGTTTTAGCTTTTAGCAACTAACATTGATAGTTTAAATAAAAGGAAAATATTATTAAAAATAATAAAAGAAGCAACACGCCAACTGTTCGCAATTATGAGCGTCCACTCCATTTATAAATCGCCTTTAGCACTGGTAATAAAACGGAGGAATTTGATGTAAGTTGTGTCATACAAACGTGCCATACGAGGTATATTTTCAAATTCTCTCTTGGGTGCTATAACATTATTGATATCGTTGATATCGGTATAATAAGCGTCATTATAAGATAGGACTCTCAGGTTAATCCTCATTAGTAATATTCGCAGCACGGCGTCGTTAAACTTTCCCTACGCACTTTGATCGTTCCAAATTCCTATCAAATTTTTGTACCAATTTGCCAAATAAAAATACACTTAGGTGCCTCGAAATTCGAGAAGATTTCAAATTGCTTGTTTTGATATGGTGTGCATAAATTTCCCCATAATTAACCCTTGCGTGGCCTAAATTCATTTTATTACGTACTTACATCCGTTTTGGGGAAATTGACTCTCAGTTAACTAGATACGAGGGCGTGGTGGTGCAAAACACCGAACAATTTTAAAATCTGTAAATTGAGAGTTTGAGTTAATTAGCAGTTTTCACATCTAGCGACTGTTTCCGCTAATTAAAATGCCAACAATTGTCATTTACGACTCAAATAAGTTTGTCTTACCTCCAGGTTGAAAAGTACGCCTACCACGAGACGATATAATTACTAATTAGAGTGATACTAATTAACATCAACGGAGTGTTTCTGTTAAAGTTATTCTCACGCGTTGGTGCATTACTTCAAACTGTCGAATGTGTATCAAGCGAATAGGTAGTGTCGCGAACCTATTTAATGCAATTTTGTAATTTTATTTACAACTTTGTAGCAAACAACCATTTTCCTCGAGCGAAAATTTCAAATTAGAAATAAAAAAAATTTAATCATTAATATTCGTCCTACGTAAATATTTCGAGAAAAATTTACAAGTCAAATCATTCAATTTTACCTTTTAGTAGTTGTAGTGAAAATAACCCTTTTACTTCCTTTTTTAAAATGAAACCATCCTAATTAGTCTTTTAATTATCCAATTTCATATTATTCAGCGTATTACAAAAGTTTTTGTCACACTACAATAGGAAACCTTAACTTTATCTTGAATAGAAAATAGAAGCTAGAGAGTTATAGATTTTATAAAAGAGCCATAACACCTCCGCTCATCATCTCCAGTCGTATAAATTCGTTCTACCCTGGATAAAAAAATATCAAATAAGTTCGTGCAGCAAAAAATTTATTAAAATTTCCTCAAGTGTAGGGGTAGCTAAATCTTATGTTGTGGTTCAAAATGGAATGCAAAATTTTAAAGCTTTTACTTATGTTTAAGCAAGAAATTTTAATAAGGAACTTAATAAAACCCTTAGTAATGCCAACTTATACTGATAATGCTATTTTCCTCTTAACGTGGGGAAGCTTTTCCTACCAATCTGTACTGTATACAACAATGTAATGAAAAATTACTATAGGGGTAAATGAAGTCGTAGCTATAGCGATTTTAATACAAACGGGTAGGTAATTTCTACTTAAATTACAATTCAGTTGTTCTGAAAAGTTTAGAATTTATAATTCTCTAATAATTTTAATATACGTATACTATTAATAGTTCAAACTGACAATCAAACAAACATTTTATGATTAGTCAACATTATTACCTTCACGTGTGTGTTTACTTTACTAAAACAATCACCCTCCTTCGGGGTCGCCCCACAGCTAGTTGCCGCCCGGGTGAAACCTCGCTTATAATATAAATAAATAATATGTATTATTGCAGTGGCAGCTCGGGGAATTGTACAGCGGTGTTGCTAAAAATTTTTTCTAAGATTAAGGTCATCGTTAGGGGGTGAGGGCTGGTATGATCTTAAGAATGGTGTGGATGTCGAATACGCACTCTTATTAAATTTTGAGCAATGCCTCTGTTATAATAATAATACTATAACAGCTTTGCCAGAAAATCTTATTCATACATTCTCGTCGTACCTTTGATGGAAGTTATAATATACCGTCGTGGATGAAAGGCGAGTGTCCAGCGCAATCTGGAAAAATTTCGATTAAGGGAGTATACCATAACAGAAAAAACCTGATCCTCCTGAAAGGTGGTTAGGGCGTTGGGCCAGTGCCTCATCACCTGTAAAGAAAGTTGTTTTGCTTTTGAACCTATAGCCAAGCCTCGGAATTCAGATGGGAATATTTGAAGACGACTTAATGTGAGAAAACGTTTTAATGATAATACTAATACGATAAATAATAATACGATAAAGAAACCTGCAGATGAATGCGGAGTGAAGTATATGAATAAAATATGGTTCCAAAAGAGTGGAAGATATCAGTGGAAGACATAAAAAAAGTGTTTGGAACAAATCATGGTGGAATCTGTCCTATGTTATGGTAGCGAGGATGCGGAAATGAAAAGAAAGCTGAATACCGTGGTAACGAACTACTTATGAAGAGGAGCAGGAATATCAAAACTGCAACATATTCAGAACGAGGTTGGCAGAGAGCGCATAGAAGCTCAAGCTCCTCTCGAACGAGAGAAAAATGGTTTGGACACTTAATGTAGATGAAGAAAGGACCGGTAGCCAAACAGTCGGAGAGCGAGCGGGTCGTGAAGTCGGGTCGATTCTGTACGACAGTGCTAGAATCCAATCCACCTAGCTGAAAGCAGAGAATAACATGGTAATGTAAAGGCGCCGTGGAGGCAATAAAACATACACGCCAGTTAAGAGTTGTTTTATTATCCTCCGAAGTATGGACAACAGGAAACAATTCTAATTCATAAAACAATAATTCCAAATTAACAAACTCCGACGCTCCCATATAAAATCAAATTTCTTATAAAACCTTAAAAAACACACTGCATAAACTCCTCTGATAATCCTAAATTTGGTGTCTGAACATCGTGAGCTCTCACCTAAATTTAAGATTATCATACGATTGCGTGTTCTTTTCTTCATAATCAGCAATTAATCACAGTACACATAATCGTATTCACACATGATATCAAACTATTTACAAATCATAAATTAATATTTATGGCGTTTCAAAATAAAATTTCTGAATAATTAATTTAAAACTATCTCCAATATCACAATTATAAATTAATCAAAATGAAATCATTGTCAAAATATCAATTTATGTTATAATTTTCAATCTTTAAATCACATTCATAAAATTAAGTCAATGAATTTTACGAAAAATGTTTGCAAAATTATTAAACAGTTTTTAAATAAACTCACACAAATCTACACAAATTATCTTTCAATCATTTCAAATTCATCACATCCCATTCCAACCATCTCAAATATTCATTTTTTGCAAGATTATATCCAAAAATTAAAAAAAAAAGAATTAAATTTTGTAACGTTTTATTTTCGTTGTTTTTAATTTTGATTATTTTGTACTTCTTACAGCTTTGTTTGTCCTTTATAATTTTTTATTTATTCTGTACTTCTTTATAATTCAGATTTCTTGCTACAAAATTTAGTTTATTGTGCCTTTTTCTGTTATCTTTTCGGTTAAGTTTTCGTGTTTCATTTTGTTATTGTTTTATTTGAAGCCTCCATATCTCCAATTTTTGTACATTAATTTTTTTTCCTACATGATGCTTATGATTTTTTTTTTGATTATCCCAAATGCTCTTGTACAATTGAATGCTTGTTTATTTAATTTTGCTATGATTTCATCACTGTTTTCTTAGTCTCTCTTGACGTTTTCCAATCTTAGAGTTGCATCTCTTTCTTCCTTTGTTTCTTTTATTTCTTTCATTTCTTTCATTTCCACCTTTCTTCCATAGTTCTATTTACTTTTGCGAAGCTACTGTCCAAGATATTTTGCATTCCCTCATTGAAATTTATAGCATACCTTTATTCAATTTTAATTTCTGCCACACTTGCATTTAGTTTCTGATTTTTTTTTCTGTGGAATGTCTTCTATTCTTTTTATTGAAATTTTCCACTGTTTTCACTTAAATTTTTCAATAAATTTAGGTTTTCTTGTATACGTTTTTAATTGTTTGTTCCATCATATTATCTATTTTAAAATGTTTGGCTTGTTTATTTTCGCCACGTTTTCGTTAATTTCACTCATGGTCTTCCATCCAATTTTCAAATTCCATTTTAAACATTTTGATTCATTTTTATTTAATTTCTATTAGAGCAATCGACTTTTTCTCAGTTAGCAGGTTCTGTTTATCTGATTCTTTTTTGATTTTCTTATCGATTCACGCCTTTGGGATGCCATATGCTATTATGTTATATGATTTTCCACAAATGTGCACCGTAACACTTTTCAAATACAAATATTTATTTAACTATTTCAACTTTTCTTTATTATTCAAAATATAAACACTTTTCTCCTGTTACTTTTCAGTAAGGCACAAAAACCAAAATGTCTTCTAAAAACGCGTTCAGCGCGTATCTTTGCACAAAATTTCTTACCAATCTCAAATATAAAAATTCTTCAACAATTCAAATTCATAAAACAATAATTTCAAATTAACAAACTCCGACGTTTCCACATAAAATCAAATTTCTTATAAAACCTATAAAAGACCCGCAATATATAAGTCGTTTTTCGTTTTGAGGCGACATTAAAATGTGGATCCCTATGGCCGTTAAGTATGTGAAGAGAACGATGCCATACGTTCAAGAGTAGAAAGTAACAATGCTTAAACGATGATGTAATAGGAAGAGCTTCAAAGGAAGTGCAATCACATTGTTTGAAGCCCACATTAAACTGTAGGTTCCCTATGTATAATGATAACACTTCGCATGCAAAGTTCCTCGGTTCGATTTAAACTCTACAATTTCTTGGCCGTCTCCGTGTTTCGAGGGGTATGCAAAGCCGTCGGTTCCCCATATGTTAATGATTTTCCATCATAACAGTAAAAAAAAAATAATAATAATAAGAAGAATATTTCTGATTTGAAACGAAGACATTTTAGAAGTAGGCTTGATCAATTCCTGAAGTAATTAATTTAAAATCAGTTCATAAAGTTGAAATCTTTTAAATTAAAGAATTGAGATCGGAACAGTTTAAAAAGTTAAATAACACCTAAAGCCTTTTCAATATCAATGCATTATTTTATAATTTTGTCCATTATTACTATTTCATCATAGAAACTCAAAGTTACCAGATTTTAAATAATATTAATTCTCGCGAAATTCAAATAGAAGCTTAACCATTTTGTTTCCATGCGTCTTTGGAGGACCTACAGTTTAAAATCGGTTCTAAACGATTAAATCCTGGAGTAAAACCTAGTGATGCTGTAACAATCATTTGTTACTGTAGTTTTGCGTTGGCAAATTATTTTGTCAACAAGGTTTATTTCTTTTTTTAAATTATATTTAAGTTTTTGACGTAGCATAATTTTCCCAACACCTTTTTAATTTCAATTGATTTTCAATCAACATTTCAAATTTTTAACGTCTGTGGTTATTTATTTATTTAAAGATTTAGACACACTCCTAACAGTAAAAACTAATTACAAGGAGTGTGTATACAAATGTATATACATATATATACCAACTATAATATATAGAAGTACATAGCACAAACAAAATAAAATAAAATAACCCATATTTATATAAGTCAGTGCTGGATCGTTTGGACGGGGCGATTACCCAACTCGCCTGTAACAGCATGCAACCAACTCCTTGAGGCCCGTGTGGTTGGGGTCGGCAATGTCAGTAATAACATTAAAGTTGCGGCTGCAGATGGAGATGGGGGACGTGGCCAAGAAGTTGGTACGGCTAAACCTACAGTAGAACAGGTCGCTCTGTCTAGAGTTACCTCTAGGTACTCGAAAATTTATCTCTGCCAATAATGGTGGACAATCGATATTGTATCTCAGAAGTTTGTATATAAATACGACGGACGATACAAAGCGCCTGCTCTCTAGTGTTTCAACATCGAATTGAGCCAAGAGTTTGCGATGATTATAGTCCTGTATCGGGTAAAGACCATCTTGAAGGAATGCCAAGAATTTCAAAAATCGACGTTGTACCGACTCAAGTCGCCTAATGTGGTACGCATGTGTTGGGTACCAGATCAGCGCAGCGTATTCCAGCCTTGAACGAACAAAGCTATAGTAGAGAAGCTTCAAACATGGAATGCTTTGAAGGTCACGTGCGTTTCTGTAGATGAATCCATACATGCGGGACGCACAACCTAGGGTATCGCTAATGTGTTCGGTGAAGGTTAGTCGTGAGTCAAAGATAACTCCCAAATCTCTGAAGGAATCGCATCTCTCCAAAATTCTGCCCTCGCAAGTGTAGGAGAAGTCAATAAAAGTCTTCTTGTTTGTAAAAGAGACTACTTTACATTTGGAGATTTGTAGTTGCAACCGATTACTCCTACACCAGGTCCCAATCAGGTCCAGATCAGATTGCAGACGATGGCAATCCTCTAATGAGGAAATGCCTGCGTAAATTTTTAAATCATCGGCATATAGCAGTTTTTGCGATGATATAATATTGGGCAGGTCGTTCACGAAAATTATAAAAAGGAGAGGACCAAGGTTGGACCCCTGAGGAACGCCCGAGCTAACCGAGAAGACCGAAGATTTATGACCCCGGTATTCAACAAATTGCTTGCGTTCAAATAGGTATGTACTGAAGAGATTAATCAGCTGATTAGAGAAGCCAAACGATGACAATTTCCCAATCAATCTATATAGATCAAGTTGGTCAAACGCCTTCTGGAAGTCAGTGTAGATTGTATCGATTTGTCCCTGGCAGTCCAAAGTTTCGGATACGAACTGTTTAAATGTCGCAAGGTTCGTGACAGTTGAGCGCCCGTTCATAAAGCCGTGTTGATGAAGGGATAGTGAACTCTTGATATGAGCATAAATATGGTCATACAAAATCCGTTCAAATGCCTTGGACAAGTTGGATAAGATAGAGATTGGCCGATAATTACTGATCATTGATGGACTACCTTTTTTCAGGACTGGACATAGTCGTGCTACCTTCCAGGATTGGGGAAACGTGGCGGTAGTAAATATTAGATTAAAAATATGTAGTAGGGGTACCGAAAAAGTCGTGGCACAGTCCTTTAGTATAAAAGCGGGTATACCATCCACGCCGCTGGTAAGTTTGTTTTTAGAACGTTGCAAAGCAGCTATAAATCCGCATTTGAGACTTTCGGACTATGGATTAGTAACGAAGGGTTAGCATCGTCGCAACCTGTCGCGCAATCCTTATCAGAATCCATGTAAACTGATTGGAAGTAATCCGCAAAAGCATTGACAATAGATTCAGGACTAGAATACTCAACATTGTTAAATTGCAGGGAACCTGGTATCCTAGAGTTACCCTTTCTGCACTTCACAAAGGACCAGAACTGCGAAGGATCTGAACAGATAGCGTTTGCGGAACCAGAAAGGTAATCCCGATGGCTCTCGGCAGTCTGCTTCTTCACCAGAGCTCTAAGGCGTCTAAATGCCTCGAAATCGCTAACTGAACCCGACTTTTGGTAACGTCGATGATGCGCCGCCTTTAACCGGATGTTAGCTATAAGTGCCTTTGTAAACCAGTGGGGGTATTGTCTGGGAGTACCACTCGTACCCAGTGGGACACTCGCATGGAATACGCCGTTAGTAATCGCATAGAATGCGTCGCAAGCCAAATCAACATTCGTGCAGTCACAGACGGAGGTCCAGTCCGTCTCATCGAATAAACGGTACATAAGATTGAGGTCTGCTTTTTTAAAATTTAAGCTCTTATCCAAATTAGGAGCAAAACTGGGAGTGTCGGGACCCGAAAATTGGAGAACTAAATTAAGTGAGGGATGATACTCGTCCTCCGGGACCAGTGCATCAAGACTGCGCGACACTGTAACGCCCACGTTTGAAAAGATTAAGTCAAGGGTGCGGCCTAGCGAATTATGGATATAGTTACGCTGTGTTACGTCGGAAAACTGGTTATGAAAGGTTATGCAACCTCGATACCACCATTTTTAGCAGGGCGATTTTTCGATTACGTCCAGGTCGGGCGTTTGAGCAAGGCGACTTTTCGATTACGTCCAGGTCGGACGTTTGAGCAAAAAAGGGTCAGCAAGCCAGCCATGGCAGCATGACGTGAAATATTTGTGCTCCGTCAAAATTTTTAGTTTTCTTCGAGTTTTTCGGAGTAATTTAATTTAAGAATGGTTTTAAGTGGCGATGGTGTATATATCGTGTAAGGTGTAATGGCATTTTTTTAACATCAAATGATCTGTGTGATCAAAAAATCAATTTTTGGATTTTACAATCTCTAACGACGCCACGCCATTTTGGAAAGATACGATCGTTGCAATTTCGGAAATCCGGTTCGAAGCTGTCCAACGCTACCACAGCATTTAGGTTATCCTTTTTTTCAACGCCAGTTATAACTTCAATAACTGTGGACAACCCGGAGGGTTATTAGCAACCCCAATAAAGAAAAGGCTCGATCACTCGAATATCAATCGGCGCAGATACGAAAATTTTAGCCATCTGGTAATTTCAAGAGCGTCCGATGAGGTGAACATCTGTTCGAAAGACTTTTCAAAAATTGTGTGCGTTACCTTAAATATCGTCCCAAACACAGCTAGGGAATCTATAATAAGTCTGGTGATATCGCATATCGAATTTAATTACTTTTTTATCAATTCAGAAAACAATAGCTACATTTTTATGGTTTTTATCAATTTTATGCACGTGTGTTTTTTCTTGACTACTTTTAGATTGAACTTTTACACAACAGAAGTCCTGTTGACATTTATGAGGAACGGAAGCATGCCATCGAATCCGAACAAACTAAATAACGTAAATATCCCACCAACACAAACTGTAAGTAGATTCAAGGATTACTTACTGTATAAATTGTATAATTCATAGCCACACCAGATACGTGTGAAGATTCATCACGAACAACTCTCAGCAACACCATTGCGACGTCAATTTATTCGTCGGATTATTTTGTGCATAAGTTTTTATTCATCTATTATAAATCATTTACTGTGTGTTTTCAAGAGTCTGTCTATTTGTTTACAATTAATTTCATGTGAGTTTTCATTAAATGTGTGTGTTCTGAGCAGTCAATTTTATTTTATTTTAAGTTCCATTCTATTAGAGGCTGGCGCCCAAGAAAAATAATTATTGTGCAGAGCAAGGTTCCTTTTAAGAACCCACGACTATCGAAAGGTAACCCAGCATCTCCGACGCGGGGTAATTCCCAAGAGCTAGCTGCTCCGTACAGTACATCCACGAGCAAGACAAGCGGCAGGTGTAACCGAAACTATTTTAGAGCAACCGAGTTTCGCCCACTGTTACAATGCAGTCAATATCGGGTTATTAGAATAAAATTAGAGACAGCTCACAGTTTGGGACCGGGGTCTGGAGGATCTGGAACACCCCCTAACATTGATATATCAAAAGTTGCACAACTGTGGATTTCAATTCTACCACATTTTCATTTACTTTGTATTATTTATAAGCTATATCAGGTGATCTGATGATGAGTTCCTAGTAGAGCGGAGATTAACGTATTAACTTCTTGTGCCAATATTTATGGGCTTTAATCCTGTGGCGTATCATCATCTACTTACTAAGAATTTTTATTCATCAAAAAATATCTCCCTATTGGTTCTAGGTTATAAATGACCCCAGGTTATAAAAACCATTCCATACTACCCAGACTCCCCGGTTTCACAAATCGTGCTTCCATGAACTTCTATTATTCGATTCTCTCATTTCCATTGTATTGTTTAAGCTTTGAAATGAGTAAAATATTGAAAACTAATTATTTTTTAAACAAAACTTAATATTTTCTGAAAATTAAAAAAAAAATCTTGGATCTGGTTTGATACGGTAGTGCCATGGCTTTTAGCTCTTTATAGCAAGCCGCTACTGTATTATTGATGTGATTCCAAATGCGAATATATGATGTAGATGTAGAGTATGTTAGTAATATTAATTTGTTTTTAACAAAAACTTAACTGAAATGCTAAATTAGTATATATTTTAATTTTAACTCCAAGTTCTACTTAAAAAGCACTTTTAAGACATTGTTTGTAAATAAGATATGCAAGGTTTGAAACAGCAAATTAACTAAATGCACACAAACAATTACAATTAAATACACAAACAGTACACTTTAGTCTAGAGCATCTAATTAATATCTGCTATAAATTGTGTACATATTAAGAATAACAGAGTACACATTATCACCACTAAGATAATTTTTAATATTTCCTTAAAAATTATTTGCTAATTTATTTTTTATTCGATAATTCACATCCCTCTGTGGTTCGCCGCCCAGGTGATGCTGTAACTGCCCACCTTGCCCACCGCAATTAAGAGCCAACTTGCTAGATTAGCTCTAATCTGTCGAACAAAGTTATCGATCTAAAAGAAACAAATAAAATGCACATTTTATTTGATTTTATGTTTAAAATTCCTGGATGCCTCGAGGCCTAAAAAAGTTTTTATAAAAAAAATAAAACAGTCTTTGATAAAAGACACTCCAGAAGCTTCGAGTTATTGAATTTTTGACAAATCCTAACGATTGCTTTAAACTCACGCTTTCTAACTTTATCCAACTAAAAAAGACAACAATTATTATTTTTCAAATTAGCTAAATAAAATTGAAAAACAATATTAGAGCTCGTTTTATAACTGTGCTTCGTTTATTTAATAAAAATAAAAACAAAATAAACATGCGTTGAATTTTAATTAGTTTACGTTTCAATTAATTTTCATTATCGAGCACCATTAAGTTATTGTAATTTATTGGTATATTTGCAACATTTGTGTTTTATCTTCACATGAAATTTCTTAGTTAAATTATTGTTTATCGTTAACAATACAAATGGGTCCAGAGAAATTCTATTTACCTATAGGTAGTATCTATTATCGACTACATATCAATTAAATGTAATTTCAGCTATATTATTGGACACCCTCAGTTTTAATTTTAGTGCTTTTAGTTATTACTGCAATTAATTAGTAACATACGGTTAGTATTAACGAAATTAGTGCGAGGTTCATAGATATAGAATGTATGGATTTATGATCAAGACATGCTGAGAGAAAACGATAACGGATGAATTTATTGGTAAAACGATAACCTAATACTGGGGTTTTACATTGTCTTTCACCGAACTTTCATCAGTTTTAAATCAAATAAAATTTTTATGAACTTAGGTAATTGAAATTTCGATAGGGCAGGCTGTAGAGGAGGCTGGGTGAATTTATTTGGCGTTATAAAAGTTTATCTGGAGCTCGAAAGACAATTAAATCAAAATTAATTAAAACTCGTTCTAGGGAGTGGTCAGTAATTCTTTAAGGATTAAGGAGATCTTATTAATTGGATTTTAGTAAAATAATATAATAAACAGTAATCACTTCCCAAACGTTGATAATAAAGAATGTATCTTGGGTTGTGGGGAAAGAAATAAAACTAGGTTTGTTTTGCCGACGTTTCGAAGGATTTATTCCTTCATCCTCATGGCTGACAAACGGATGATAAGAATTTTGAAAAAAAGGTTAAATGTATCAATTAATATACGAAAATATATAGTTGACCTTGTAAATTAATTGTGTGAATAACTAAAATCTTTAAAAAATTTTTACTAACTAAAATCTTTAAAAAATTTTTACTAACACAATAACTGTGTCAAATTATTCACACAATTAATTGATACATTTAACCTTTTTTTCAAAATTCTTATCATCCGTTTGTCAGCCATGAGGATGAAAGAATAAATCCTTCGAAACGTCGGCAAAACAAACCTAGTTTTATTTCTTTCCCCACAACCCAAGATACATTCTTTATTGTAAAATAATATAAAAAAGCGTTTTATCAATGAAGGATTAACGCTCATTTAATCCGTCCCTGTAAGTCACCCTCAGTGCGACTTTTGGGCCGCACACCCTATGCAATTACTTACGATACCTTTAAAGTATCAAATTGAGACTAATCAATATTATACATTGCACCTTTTTGAGTTTAAAATAAATAATAAGTCAGGCGCAGACTTTACGAACAATCAAACCTTTTTTGGAAGGTGCATTCCCTTGAAAACCTGAAATTGAATGACTTTAAAAAGGATGTCCTTAGTATTGATTGACAATGTATGCAAAGGCGGTAACTGCTTGGTTGTCTGTGTTACGTGATTAAATCAACAAAATTCTGGCTCTGCACTGCAAAAAAAATTTATGTAAAATTACAATGATAAACATAGGCAACAAAAATCAATCAATGATTATCATTGTAATTTTACATTTGATACTGTAAGTGTGTAAATTGCTAGTTCAATGTGTAAAAATGGAATTCTGGTAAAAACGGAGCCCTGCCATCGCCACCTCTGAACCTTTCGATTGATATTTGGATTTATTAATTTGATTTCAAATTTCGATTATTCTTGAGTTGTTGAATTGGAATGGAGGACTTTACAAAGTTCCTTAGCTTTAACACCAGGCTAACATCGACATACTGGAGCTGTGGTGACTGAAATTATGCTTAAGCGGTTCTAAGGTCGCTTGACCCTACTGCACCAACTCCTGTTCCATCATCAGCATTGTCAGCCAGCTTCAATAAATTATCTTTCCTTATATCTTCCTACAGTGTTTTATTTAATTTATTTGATTATAAAAATATTTATCATTATATTGGCAAACCGGGCAAACCTATGAGAGATTTTTTGTAACACTAGTTCTAGTTTGATAGGTTATCAACAGATGGCATTTCTAAGTTAGAAGTCTTAAGGGATCGTCCATAAAGGACGTCTTATTGATGTCTACTTGACGTCTACTTGAAGCTTATCCTTAGACCGAGTAGGGTAAGCTCGCTTAAAAATCTCCCAATAATTTCGATATATATGGCAGTTGACCATGTGGAACCATTATTTTTAACTTCAAATATTTGTTTCAATTAACTTTTTCTATAACGTTTTCTACTTTTTCACGTTTTAACTCTACTATGTGATTTTTACCACGAGTATGAGCACGATTTTAGGTGTTTGTGAAATGAAAGTTTAAAATATACAGGACATTTGGAATTTAACTAAATTTTTTTTACAAAATATTACATAAATATAGAAGCCTAAAAATATTCAAACGTAATTTTCTTAGTAATCCCAAATATGGTATTTTTATGCGGACGTCATATTTGTCCAACCCCCCTCCCCCAGACGTGGACGTCCTTTAAGGACGACGGCTAATCAATTAAATAGATATAAAATTATGGTATGCACTCTTTTCGTATTATATTTATATTTTTGTGGTTCAAATTATAAATAGAGGAAAACGCACAGGAACGCCTTTTCAATTGGTGAAAGAAAACTCTTTAAGCGTTTTAGTTCGTTATAGGTATATAAAAGTGCAATTTTAAAAAAGAGGGCAAGCAGTACAAAACGTTTTTCTGCAGCTATTGAAAGTTCGGTTCAACTTGAAATTTTTTTACATTACAAATATTTTTCGCTAATATGAACTCCCATTTTTAATAAATACGAGGGTCAAGCTGAATTTATTGAGAATAAATAACACGGTTAATATTTTCTAGGATTTTATTTTAAATATGCTCAAAGTAATTCCCTCCAACAATGATACACTTGACCATTCTTTCTTTCCATTGCTTAAAAGCTCCCAACCAATCTTCTTTCGGAACACCTTCAAAATAAGTATGAACTGCGGTATCAATCTCTTCTTCAGACGAAAACCTTCTGCCCCGCAAATTTTTTTTAAGCCCAGAAAATAGCCAAAAGTAGCACATTGCTAAATCAGGTGAGTACGGCGGATGTTCTATGACTTTTATATTTTTTTCAGCCAAAAACTGGCGAGTCATAGCTGCCGAATGGAATGATGCATTATCATGGTGGAGCATAATTCCCTTGGCTGGAACTCTACTGAACACATCAGGTAAACATTTTTCAGTGTACCATTTAGCTGTAACCGCCTTTGTCCATCTAGCTTAATGGCATTTACTAGGCCCGTACTTCTGAAGAATGCCGCATACATAACTTTTTTCATAGCTCGCTGTTTCTTGATCATTGTTGGAGTTTCCTCATCTTCGTGAATCCATACACGACTCTCTTGACGAGTAGGTATGTCGAAAAAGGAAATATAAGTTTCGTCACCTATCACGATTTTGGAATAAATTTGGTGTCC
This sequence comes from Podabrus alpinus, assembly GCA_932274525.1. Taxonomy (NCBI): domain Eukaryota; kingdom Metazoa; phylum Arthropoda; class Insecta; order Coleoptera; family Cantharidae; genus Podabrus; species Podabrus alpinus. The sequence goes on from OW026451.1 coordinate 8,729,351, forward strand.
GCCATTATTTAACAAATTTAGAGTTTCATGGCAAATTCTTACACGCTCTGGTTTTTGGAAATCAGAAAGGTGATGCGGCACAAAACGACGGACCACTTTTTTTAAATGCAGGTGATCGTGTATGATTGTTTTAACAGCTGAGGATCCAATCTTGAGTTGATGCTCTATTACCCAATAAGTGGATTTATTGTCCTCTTTAATTATTTTTTTAACAGCAGCAATGTTTTTGTCGGTAACAGCGGTAGAAGGACGTACTGCTCCTTTTTGATGCTGAACGGAATTCCTTTCGCGTTCAAATTCCTTATAACATCGGTAAATTGTAGCCAAGGAAGGTGCTTGTTCACTAAAAGTTGAATCTAAACTCTCTTTGCACTCGTAAGCGCTTAAATATTTTTTAAAATCATAATAAATCATGATTCGAAAAAGCTCTCTTGTTAATTCCATGTTTTCACTTGCAATGTCACTTTAAAAAATTAGTAACTTGAGTTATAACGAACGTATTTTCAACTTCTAAACTTCAAATGACAGATAAAGAGTTTCTCTAAATAATACCGTATGTTTTATTTTTAAAAACTTACTAGATCTATTTTATTCTCAATAAATTCAGCTTGACCCTCGTATTACACCACAAAAAATTTGTTTTATTAAAGCAAAATGACTAGAAAACTTATTACTCAAATTATATATCTTTGATCTTGTTATAAATTTCTTTTAGACCAGAGGAAACTGGAATCCTGCTCCTGTTTGTGAGTTTCTCGCAAATATAGTCTTAATCGTGATATCCTTTCAATTACAGCTCCCAGTCCATGTTTCGATAACAAATTTCATAGCGGTAATTGCAAACCATAGTTTTTCAAAGTTCAAAATGATGTCTATTAGTAATCATTTTTTATTCGGGAGGGCGACTATGAGGCTGTTAAATGTATATTTTTTTACGAAAATTAGTAGAAATTTTCAGATACTATCGACCATTCCAGTTTGTGCAATTTTTTATTTTGAGCCGTGGCATTAAATATAAATTTTATTAATTTTTTTAATTGTTTAATGCAGTCAGTAGACACTTCTACATGGGAATAACTAAGAAATGGAATTTTTTTTACAAGAACCCTTCAGTTTAGCATCGGAAAACGGCTCTTCAGTTTTCGATATCAGCATCAAACCTGAACATAGGGGTAATAAGTCAAAGAAGGTGTCAAAAATCACAAAGTCGTGATTTAACTGATTTCTAAGCATTCTGTGTCGCAAATATTTAGGTATTAAAAAAGTTAAAGTCAATAAAATTATTAGCAAAGGCCAGGAAAAAATATTATTCTAGCCTCTATAGTTTCTGGATACAGCCCTCTAAAGGGAACCTCGATTCTTTATAAATCCGTTTGTAGAACAACCTCCTAGCGCTAATAGAATAGAAAATGGGTAGGACCCTGTTATAAACTTTCCAAGTTATTCTTTTTCCATTTTTGTAAATAACTGAATTTCATTACACCTGAAGTGGAAAATAAATATACTTCTTCGAATATAAAGAATGAAATTCTACGTAAAACTAAACAAATTAAAAAGTTGTAAACCAAATGGTTTTGCAGATACGGCTTTCGAAAAAAGCCCAATTTTGAATTAATTTTTGCTGAAAACTAAAAAATTTAGCTTTTTTGTAAATAATGGTTTTCCTGGGAATTATATGAATAAAAGTGATAAACAAAAGTTGTAGATGATTTAATTCAGCACAATTTACACAATTTTGACCAAAAAAAGGTTTTTTTCTACTGGAGCTATCTACCATATTTTGAGATTTACAAAGAATTGAATCCAGTTTGAATGGAGATGATGGAAAAACGAAGAAAGATGAAGCATACCGACACAGTGGGGTATAGAGAGATCCATAGAACTATCCTGAAAAAGATAAGACAAGCTAAAGAACACGAGGCGATGGAGAAATGTAGCGAAATAGAGATGCTGCAACACAAGCATGATAACTTCAATGTATACCGGAAAATAAGGGAGCTAACGGGAAAAAATAAAACAAAACCAGTAAGCAGAATCATGGACGAAAACGGAAAAATAATAATAGATAAGAACAATCGGAAGAAAACCTGGAAGAGATATATAGAACAGCTTTTTGAGGACGATAGACCAAACAAACCCGCAATACAAGAAGAATCAGGACCGACTATCATGATAGAAGAAGTGCAGGCGACAGTTAATCAAATGAAAGACGGAAGGTCCTCGGGACCGGATCAAGTTCAGGCAGAGTTTTTTAAATTAATGGACGAAGATGGACTCAAGTGGCTAACAAGAATATTTAACATAATTTATAATAGCGGCAACATACCACATGAGTGGCTTAAGTCAGAGTTTATAACAATACCGAAAAAACCAAATGCAAGTAAATGCGAAGAATATAGAACCATCAGTCTGATGAGTCACTTTTTAAAGGTGTTTTTAAAAATCATACACAGAAGAATATATAAACTCTGCGAAGAACAAATGATATGCTCAAAACTCGTAAACGAATACCAAAAAGTGATGACCCGGCAAATGGTCATCTAAAAAAGAGTTTCAGCATTCACCTTGCCCTTTTTAGCGATCGCAGCTGGAGAGTACGTATCGGCTAGGCTCTGTATTTCTCATACCAAGCCAATGAGAGCGTGGGTACCTCAAAGAGGTTCGTGGATCCTTAAAAAAAACTTGCTTTGCTAAATTTGTCACTACCTTTTGGGCGCCATGTCTCGATTAAACTGTCGATTCCTAGAGGCTCTTCTCGAGACAAAAAATTGAAATAAAAAAATAAAATAAAACTGACTGTCTTGATCGGAATACACACTTTTATTGAAATAAAATTTAATTGGAAAAAAAAACGTAAACAATAGAACAATCTCTTGACTTCACACACATAAAAATTACAAAAACGAATGAAAAAAAAAATATTTATATACACAAAATTAAATAAAGTTCGTAAGACTTGTTGTTCGGGTTGGATCTTTATCGATCCAAGCCAAATATCCTTATAAAAGGATGGCGTGTAAAATAACGCAGTAAAAACTGGATAAACCAGGCAAGTAAAAGATTTACTATCACAGAAGGTGATTAGTAAACCGGTAGAACGAATTCTTCATGTGAAATTTTAGCTATATTTAAGCTGAAGGCATCGGTTAAATTTAACAATTTTTACATGTAAACAATTCTTTAAATACTTACAAATTCATCGGTGTAACGTTATAAAAAAGGTATACGAGCTGAGTGACATGTCCTTCATTCGTTCGGTGGTTAACAGAAAATTCTGTCGTAAAGTTTAATCTAAAACAGTATTTAAGAAAGCACATGTATAATTGTTATTAAATTAAACCATAGCTGATTATATTGAAAATTAAAAATGTGGTATTTGAATTTATCGTCGAATACGAACAGATGGGCTTGATGTTGTCAGCTGGGTTGCAATTTGCATTAAAAAATTAAGCTGGCCACATTTACTGGATTGGAAAATTTAACGATTGAAACTAGTCACTACGTCTTCCATATTCCCATATCCAACGGGTTCGATCGACGTTGTCAAGCGTCAAAAGCCATGGAAACTTCGCGGCTTTCCATGAGCTCCCATACTCGACGGGTTCCGACCGCAGTGTTGAACGTTTGAAACTGGTGGACATATTGACCTGATAAAAGTTAGATCCGTCTTTTAAAGATGTCCTACATCTCTCTGGGTTGCCCAAAAATTGTCGAAGTCGGAAGTATTTAACAAAAAGATGACATCGGCCATTTGGCTGGCGGTTTTTTGCCGAAAGGACCAGATTAAAATTTCGAACGACCATTTTCCAATATGGTGGATAGCGTTAGTAAAATTCACAAAAACCATTTAATCGATTAATAATCGTGCCGATCATTTGGTGAAAAAGAAAAACCATCATACCACACACGACAACTTTTTCGTCACTTTAAATTAAATTTGAGTGTTGAAATGCTTTTTAAAACTTGAAAAACTCGAAAATTCGAAGAGCATAAATTTTATGCATCTTGTCGCTTTGACCGTTTGCCAACCTTCTTTGAACAAGCGGCGTGCGCTTCTATTCAAATAAAGTGACGTTGCGTTGGTTGCATAACTGTCGGCGTTTAAAATTGAAAAAAGTTGATTTAAAAAATCAAATCAATTTAAAAGGATGGAAGAAAAATTATATGCGTCATAAACTTAAATCTACATTGTTGACAAAATGAATTTTTTTGCCAACGAAAAATTCTAAGGGTGCAAAAAAACGTCACACAAATATCGCCTACACAATTTGGATTCCGAGATGCGGTTGGAACAAGGGAAGCTCTCTTTAGCGTGCAAGTCCTGATTCAAAGATGCAGAGATATGAACTGTGATGTTTACGTTTGCTTTGTGGACTATCGGAAAGCGTTTGATAGAGTGCAGCATGGGAAGATGATGGAGATCCTGAAGAAGATTGGGCTGGATGGAAGGGATTTGAGGGTAATAGCAGACCTCTACTGGAACCAAGAAGCAGTGGTGCGGGTGGAGGGGGAGCAGACGGAGGAGGTACGCATTATGAGAGGAGTGAGACAAGGATGTGTCTTGTCACCTCTGCTGTTCAACCTCTATTCCGAATATATCTTTAGAGAAGCGCTTGATGGGACTGACGCGGGAATAGTATTAAATGGGGAACAACTAAATAACATTAGGTATGCTGACGATACAGTGATCCTAGCGGATAGTATAATGGGCCTACATCAGCTAATGAACAAGATGAGTGAAAGTAGCAGTCAATATGGGTTGGATATTAACTTGCAAAAGACTAAATTTATGATCATTAGTAAGAATAATATCACAAACTGCCAACTTAAAGTCAACAACCAAATAATAGAAAGAGTCAGTAGATACACATACCTAGGCACCATTATCAATGAACAATGGGACCATTCCCAAGAAATTAAATGTCGCATCGAGAAAGCTAGAAGCGTGTTTATCAGAATGTCTGCGCTGTTTAAGAGCCATAACTTGACGATAGCAACAAAGAACAGAATGTTGAGATGCTACGTTTTTCCTGTACTATTCTATGGAGTGGAGGCCTGGACGTTGACGGAAGCCACGACAAAGAAACTCCAGGCGTTCGAGATGTGGCTATACCGAAGAACCCTGAGGGTTTCGTGGGTGGAACGTGTGACAAACCGAGAGATACTTAAAAGAATGGAGAAAGATCTTGAAGTTGTGAACACAGTAAAAAGTAGGAAATTGCAGTATCTCGGTCACATAATGCGAAATGAGAGTAGATATCAACTGCTACAATGCATTCTACAAGGCAAAATAGCTGGAAAAAGAAGCGTCGGCAGAAGAAGAATATCTTGGTTGAGGAACCTGAGAACGTGGTACTCTATGACGACCACGGAACTCTTCCGAGCAGCGGTGAATAAGGTCAAAATAGTCAGGATGATAGCCAACATCCGAAACGGATAGGCACCTGAAGAAGAAGAAGAATCCAGTTTCACTTATCATAGGAATACGTCTACATCAGATAAAGAGGAAAGCAAGTCTACAATAAAATCTGAAAATTACGTTATCTTAGGTAAAAATTAAAATAAAAGATGTTCATGGCTTTGCATGGCTTTATCTCGGAATTCATGGATATTACGGGCCGTCCCCGTCTAGGGGGAGGGGGTTACAAAATGCGACCCGGTGTGACCAGGAGAGAGAGGGGGTTAGACAAATGTGACGTCCGCAAAAAAATTGGGGATCTTTGATTTGTGATCATAGGACGTTCCTGGGGGGGGGGGAGGTACGAAGATTTGACCAACTGTGACAAGGAGGGCAGGGGGTTGCAAAGTCGGAAAAAATTGCGGACGACCCCTAGAACTTACTTTCAGATTAATTTAGCTAATATCTATGTTGGACATAGGATGCATCACTAATCCGCGATTTTATGATTTTTGAAATATTCATCGACAAATTTTCTTCTGTTCCGATCTGAACGTGATGTCGAAAACTTGAGGAATATTTTCGACACCAAACTAAAAGGCTTAAGCGAAAAAAAAAACCTTAAGGGGAGACCAGTCTGTGATGGCACCCTGGGTATGATGACACCCTACCAATAACTATTGAATGCAACCATAACACAATCTGCCAACTTCACAGTGTACTGCATAAATGCGTCAAAGGTACGCGACGACAACGTCTAAGTAAGCAGGGTTCTCGAAATAAGAAAGTTTTAAAAAATTTGTGGGTGCTGATTTTTCATTGATAGGTACGCAATAACGTTGTAATAATTTTATTTGTCGAGGAATTTTATTGTATTAATTTATATGTTAAGAAGCATGCATTGTGCACGTGCCATTAAAGTTAGAAACAAGTAAGGTAAGAATTTGGTAGTGTAAAATAAGTTTGTTTGCTTCGTTGCGTATTAGGCAATGATGGCACCTTAAACGTCCGGTTTGTTGGCATAGGGTGCCATCATATCAGATGGGTTGGAAACGTGCTGCAAAAACGTGTAACAAAAAATATAATGTGTGAATTGTGTATAAATGTTTTTTTTACTACTAAATATAGTTTTTGAGTTCCTTTACATTTTTGTTTTTAAAAAACAATGTATGCCATCATGCCCGACTATTCGGGTTTGATGGCATACTTTGTGTTTTTTTTTAATTTATATGTCAAATTCTTAGTTTTGCTTTATTTGTCAAAACGTGTTGTTATCTCAAAGAGTACAGTGTTACTAATTTTTTCATGGTAAAAAGAGTCTTTTATCTATTTTATTCATCATATTTATTTCATTCATTTTATTCATAAACCCATCAAGTGGGTTTACCCAATTATAGGGTTTCCATCAAAAAGATAATTTTGAGGTAGATTGGCCTTCAATAATTGTCGCTTGGCTACTTCAACCTTTCTTTTTGGTCTAATTTTCCCGAGAATTTTCCCGAGAATTTTCCCGAATCTTTCCAATGTTTCCTCTTCGTGTGAGAGGAGGTTTGTTGTCTGTGTTTTGTTTGTCCTGCGAGGTCCCACTTTTCTTTTTTAGAAATTCTCCCGTTAAAAAATATTTTGGTTTATTATTAACCTCTCCTGTTTCATTCTTGTATTTTACTGGTTAATTCCCGAATGGGGTTACTGAGGGGGGGGTCTATCCCGTTTTAGATTCAAGGAACCGACACATTAGCTCAGGTAGTGTTTCGTTGTATAATTCGTCCAGGAGTACAGGGAGGTGTATACCATGTATTCTGTGTAACAGTTCATCCAGTACTCCACATTCCGGACACAGTGCGTCTTCACTTTTTGCAAATCTCTTGAGGTGTTAGCTAAATGTGTCATATCCGTTGAGGATTTGGGCCAATTGGAATGTTGTTTTCTTTTGCATGTTGGTGTCTAGACAGGGTATGAATTGGTGGTTGATTCAACCCACCTCCCCTACGTCCCATCTGTGTTCAAGTTACAGTTCAACCCCTTCGGCGCCACATCATGCTACGTTTTGATCGTCTGATAATAAAAATGATAAAATAAATTAAACAGAGTGGACATAAAAACATTTTAAGACTATTTGATATCTATTATTTAATGCATTCATGTTTTTCTAGAGTTAACTTTGACTGAACAAGAAAACTTTAACTTTCTAATTTTCTTCCTGATAACGGATACTTCAAATCAATCGTTCAGATGCAACTACTGTTTATTATTTGGAAAACTCTTGTAATAAAATAATATTTAGTGCCTGGAAAATCTTTAAAGATACCATTTACTAATTTCTTTATCAAAGTTACACTAGATGTTGCTTATGCATTAACGTAGTACAATAGGTGTACAAATTTTCAGAAAGACTATGGTAGAGACGAAGGAGGGCCTGGTAGGACCAGAGCAAAACTAGGCAGGACTTGACAATATTGTGGATATTTTCAATTTATAAATTTAAAAATACAAATATCAATAATTTTAATTTGGTGGAAAATCTTGCCCAATTATTAAATTTTTACAAAATATATAAGCAACTGGTATGGATTTTATTAATTCTAATTCGACTAAAAATTAACTCTCCACCAATGCTGATGTGTCTCAGTATTGGTAAGCGTACATCATTTTTAATGTAATTTTTGAATTGCTACTATGTATTTCAAAACTCAACAACGTGATGTCACTTGGCGAGAGACGGAACTGAGTATCCTCTTTGGTATTGGTTTACAATCAATGAAAAAGGTAATAGAGTTAAATAACTTCGATGCACTCGACAGTTTTGTAATTTCTGGATAACTTCAATCGCCCCTGTATACATTGTAATTTATTCTAAAACAAATAATTACAGCACAATATTACCAACTTAGAAGTATTTTTAATTACATAGATTATAATAATGTAACTGACGTAAAACTTATGATTGGTAAAAATTAGATTTTTATTAAATTACATTGGGCGATCGCAATTAACTTTATACCAAATTTCCTACCATATTTAATACATTTAAAAAAATATGTTCATGTAATTTTATTAACTTAAGAAAGTACTAAGAAAAGAAAATCTTCATTTCTGGTTTTCATAAACTGAAGTATAAGAAAATTTTTTATGTTAATTTAATACAAAACTTTCCTTAAAATTCAATCACGAGATTGTTGACTGCCACTGAATTATGTAGGGTGACCGCAGTATTGTATACCAATTTACAAGATAAGTTTACAAGATATACGACTGTATAAGACAATATTTCAGTGTTTGTCCTCAATTTTGGTCTTAAACTTGGAGAACTTAAAATGTATTGGTCACGATGCAAATTGAATTGTTTCACTATATTTATTGCCTATTGTAAACTACAAATATCTGCACTTTTTTTACATTTTTATCACTAAGATTACGAGGGATCCGTCTTGTTTTTTGTAAAACACTGGATGCAGTAATAGAAATTTATATGTTTTAAAAGTTTATAATTCAAAAGATTGCAGTTATAAATAATAAAATGTCAAACTTCAAGAATATTTCATACTTTTATTATCGATGGGTATTGCTCTTACGTTATGTATTGCAATTTCTTTTCAAATTGCATTGTTTTAACTTACTCAAAAAACTCGTCTGCAAGAACGCAATTTACTATATTAGAGAATTATCGTAAAAATTTACTGTACTAAACTTCAGGTAAGATACATTTTGGTAATAAGTCGATAACATAAACATTTATAACAAAAACATTCAATCTATTAAATTAAAACACTATATCGGAGGTTTTCAAACAATTAAAACATTTCGTCATACATTCCCGAAGGAGCATCCAAATCTTCATATCGAATTAACACTCGTGAATTACGTTTTTCACCCACAACTTGGTGTGTCGGACGAGAGCGAGAATTTAACAAAAATCCATTATGACAGAAACGTGATGGATTGCCACTTTCTTCGTTTTCGGGATGTGTCGTGTTCAACACCAAACGTTTTGGATCACGAACGTAGTTGTTGAAAAATTCCACATCCTTTTTCACTTCTTCAATTTTAGTAGAATATTTAAGGAAAATATGTTTGCGTACAAAATCAGGTCCTTTGAATTTTTTTCCTGATAGAGGACATTGCCATTTATCTCGTCCTAACTCTTTTGTATTTTCCAGTACGAATTTATCGACCTCCACGTCAAAATCTTTAATAGCCAAATTAACGAGTTTTCTTTGATTTTCTTCTTCCGTTTTGTTTACTTTTTCAGGTAAAAATTGTGCTAGTTTTGCTTCGACTTTTTTACCCACAAATTGTGAAATTTCGGAGATATTGGAAGGTGGAGGTCCTCTTACATGCAAAATTCCACACCGATTCGGCATTTCGTCTTCTTTTGGATATTTGCAATTGTTGTAGTAATCGACTGAGTGGACAACACGTAAATACAAAATTATTTTGTCTAGAACTGCTATTAAATTATCATCTCGATCTAGGTTAGTTTCAGTTGTGTTCTCTAAATTTTGTTTCAAACCTAATAGTTCTTCTTCAATGAGGTATTCGCTTATATTGTGCAAAACTGGATTCTTCGGCAAAAATCCGAACGTTTCATCTGTTTTCTCCTTTTCTCCGTCGTCATTCAACCACAATCCAGCTAGTTTATCAAGATGAAGTACAATTTTAGCAGACATTCGAATGTCAGATTTGACAACCTGTTTATCTGCAGTAATTCCATTCACCAAACAAATTCGGTTGCTAATATCTTTGTTGATGACTATAGCATTCAGTTTGCAATCCTTGATATGATGTGTATTGAGAATCGAACAAACTTCTTGTACATTTGCATCTCTCCTGAAAGTTACCCATCCTCGACAAATCCAATTATTTTCAGGTTCTGGATCGCTTAACCAAACTCGTAAAAATCCATCATATTTGGAACAAATCGATTCGATCTCTTTGCGTGTTATGGTGGAAGATAAATTACACAGATAAATCGAAGAAGTTTTGTGTTTCTCCGTTTTCACTTCACTAGGTTTTTCAATCTTTTCATCGCCTTCCTTCTCTATTTTACCTTCTTGTCGAGGTAGCTTTTTTTGTGTCATTTCAGATTTACTAGGTAGGGTTTCCTTAACCTCAAATTTTTCTTCGTCTAATTCCGAATATTCCTTTTCTAAAGCTGCGAAATCTTTTTCCGTACCTCCTTCCAACTTAAGAGCAACTGTGTCCAAAAATTTAAGTAATTGTTTTGTTTTGCTACTGTCAACATTTATACAATCAATTTTATTAGCGTTTAAAAGTTCCAAGAAAACATCGATACGACGCTTCAGGGCATTAGATTGCTCTTCTTTATACTTCATGGAATCTTCTGGATGGTATTTAATTCGAAACCACTCTTCATTTTTGTGAGATTTAAAAAACTTCTCCATCTTATGGAACTCAAATTTTAATTTGTATTCGTTGTAATTTGCAATAGCGTCGATATCTGAAATTCCATCGTCTTGCGTTACTATGAAAGTTTTAAACGACATCATCGATGATTGACGTGGTCTAACAACGGGTCTTGGTCGATTATTTTGCCAATTTTTTTCATAATTATAGTATTTGGGTCGTTTCGAAGATTGTTCAAAATTGGGAGAATAACTTCGGTTTGGACCAAGATTTGGTCGGTCCCATCTGGATCTGGAATAATCGGATCTTTCTTTGCGAGAATATATAAATTTTTCAGGACGTTTATTCTCGGATTTTGCTTTAGAACGCTCGCCACGAAACTTATCGCGGCGTCTTTGAATGTATTCGTCATCGCTATCGCTCGTTCTTGCTTCTTCTATATCGCTCATTGTTACTTGATTAAATTTTGAGTGATTCCAAATTATGTATTCACAATTCTAAATATTAGGTTAAGCGTGTTTAATATGAGTTATATATTTTATACTAAAGTTGGTAGAACTGAAAAGTTTTTAGATAATAAGTACAAGCTCAGGGACGGCCTGCCGCTAATGAAACAGGTGGGGCTTGGATCACCGCAGTTCTTGGGCTTCTATACCTAAGCTACCTGTGATCGCTGGTTGAGTTACAGCGTGGGAATTGTGAGTTCTAATCTTCTTAGTGCAGCCCTCCGGTGAACATCAATACTCTGTAAATAAATTAAGTTGAAAGTATAAGTAATAGAAGAGGATTCAACCACCTGAAAATTGAATCGTAACGACTTTGCAGAAAAGTACTATAGCAATATTCCGAATGGAATGGAAGAGATTGATCAAATGATCATTAACAATGTAATTAAAAATAATATTTTTAAGCGCTTTGAGTGACTCTAAATCGTGTAGACGGAAGGTCGGACGGACCCGGAGCCAGATTACAAGCTGCGTATAGAAGCCTAAAATGTGAAAATGGCTAACTACTTTCCATAAAAGTATCTTGAGACTTCTAACTTTAAGCAAATTTTAATTATAAATAGAAGATGTGAGATCGCATTACAAATTTCGACATGCAAACCAGTGACGGCTGGTGTGATCCCAAAACACAAAATCAACTCAGAATAAACAATAATCATTTTAGGCTTCTATACAAAGTATACCAAGAAGCCTTATTTAATACACCACGGTAAAAAAAAACAGATTTAAAACACTTTACTAAAAATCCTCCCGTTCGTGATTGTAAACCACAAGTCACCAGTGACGAGTAAGTTAGTTAAACAACTTCGCTCCCAATAATAAATTCGCGAAATTCAATTATTTTAGTCCCGTCAAATTTAATTCTTTATGCATTAACTTTCTGCCAGTACACGACTGCTATGGTTTTGCAGTCTAAAGTCCCCGCCTAAACGTTTTTGGGTTAGACACTACCAATGCAATTTCAATACAAACCCGAAGTTTGTCAAAAGTTACCTGTTCAAGGTGTAGTACGAATGTAGTATGAAGAGCTTTACTTTATATTCGGCTTTCGAAATTACTTTTTCAAACAAAAGATTAATATTAGGGGTCGTCCATAAAGTATGTCCTTTATGGACATGACATGAACTTCCTATGGTCCCAAATCAAGGACCCCCTCATTTGTCTAAAATATAACTTGACCTTGTAAACTAAAACAACCTATTCATTAATTTTTAAATTTATTAAAATTATTATGGCTGTAATAAAAATTGTAATTAAACAAGCAAGAATTTAGATAAACTTTATTTGACTATCCCAAAAATGAGATATTTATGCAGACATCACATTTATCCAATCCCCCCTGCTCACACTTGGTCGCATTTTATAAACCCCTCCTCAGACGTGGATGTCATTTATGGACTACCCCGAGGGGTTGTTCACTTCAATAATCTTGTGTACAAAATATAAATATTTTATTACTAATCTCAAATAATCTCCCATAATATTTAATAATCATTAGTAATCTGAATAATCTCAAATAACCTCAAATAATCTCTAATGATTTAAAATAATTTTTAATAATCTATATATATATATAAAAATGGATGTATGTGTGTATGTATTGCTGTGATTTAAAATGACCCCACACAACACAAATAGTTGTAAATCTGAATTAATTATTATATTTAAGAAAGTTTGGCTAATTTTCAAACTTTAGATTGAACAGATAAACACATCCAACTTATTTTATGATATTGTAGACCTAATGAGATCTTTAAAGATGGGAATGCTATATCAAAACCTGCTAAATAGATTCATTTTGAAGATGAACAAGTCAAAATCTTCTAATAAGATACTTTAATCTAGAAATGATGAAATTTGTTATAATTTGTTATCTGAAAAACATAACCTTCACTTTTGTGAACTTTAAATTGAAAAATCTCTGTAAATAACTTAGTGTATGAAAATCTGTTTATAACCAAAATTCTTTTATATCTAACTGTATGTGATAACCATAAATTGATCTCCGAAATTTGTAAAAAGGTAAATAAGGTTCAAAATCCATTAAAGTTTGATAAGTGAAATGTGATAACGAAAATAGTCAAATCCACTACTTCAAATGGCTCCCAAATCGACTACTGTAATGGAAATCTACTGGAAAGCAGCGAATAAGTGATCTCTTCAATAATGGAACCAACTCTGAAAATTACAGAAAATTTAATTAAAAATAAAATTCGTAAAAGGAATAAATTTGACTTACAAGTCGTTGATAACGTCTCAAATTGGTAATTTGCGCAAGCAAAGTTAGTTGAATTTTGATATTTAAAGTAGACGGACGTGCAACGTGATCCGATAATTTTATCAAAACTTGGTCGATAAAAATCCAAGATGGCAAAAGTTAGTTGTCACACCTGAAAATTAAGAATGTTATTTTTCAACTCAACTCTCGAATATCTGAGAATTATTTAATTCGAAATTACTTACCAGCATATAATCCAATAAAATAACACTATTGGAAAGTCAAATTTGGATGATTACTACCACAACAACTCAATTCAAACAGGAGGAGATCTGAAGCGCCACTTCAACTGGTATCCATTCAACATCTGAGGTGGAAGTGTCTCATAGTGCGCGGGTGTATATCAAGATTGTGTATTATCTACGCAGACTTATTAAAAAGTCAGGATTAAAGAATTCAAAGCCATTTGAAAATTATTATTTTATTAACTTTACACCTTCAGCATTTTACATACAGGATGCTGAGAAAAGACCTTAGCAGGTGAATTTTCGGCTACCCTACTTTATAAACATTTCATCAACAAAAAATTGTTTTATTATTTGATTTTCTACGCTTCGCCAAAAGCAACAAATTTAAACATAAAAAACATTTAACCCGTTTTTTGGACAACGGCAAAGACTTAAATTTATTTTAAGCATTTAAAAGAAGAGAAGGAAGAAGAGGATCGTCATTCGACATTATCTTTGATTTTTGATTATTGTAAACATTTTGGTAAAAGATAAGGTATCTGTACAAATTTTTTTATTTGCGCTTTGCGATATTATTTTGAATATAAAATCATTTCTGAATTAATCCAATCTTTTTATTATCATTAAACTTTTACAGGTCAGTATTCTAAATTTTTAAGATCATTGAAAAACAAAAGTAGATCGTTTTATCTGGTCAAAATAATTAGGGATTTTATTCAAACTCAACAAACATTTTTCTATCACTCAAAATTAATAATTCTTCAACTCATTAAGCTACATCCCCTAATTTAATTAAATACCTGCAATACTCTGAGAGAGCCTTAGACTGAGCTATACAAGAGGGACAAAGTGGTGAACTTTCTAATAAAATTTAGCACGTAAAATTTTAGTATTTACTCATTTTTATATTTTTTCATTCATTCGAATGTGGCGCCCAAATTAATCGACGTGTATAAATTTTATATAAGGGAGGTCATAGCAGTATGTATGTATGTTCCCTATAGACTCCTAAACCGTAAAATTTGGCACAGTTATTATGTAGGTCCCTGCGCATGTTTTTGTATTGAAATAGTGCAAAAATTCGCAAAGGAAAGGAAAGTTGATTTTGAGTAGCCTGCCTTCCTTTAAGGAATCTCTATAATCCATTCATGCGCTTAAACTTAAATACAATAATGAATGCTGTCAAACTGTTAACCGATCGACAATGCAAATACGCGTGCACGTGCTTTACGTTTCTATTTGACCAATCTTTACCAAATTTGGTGTAGAAGTTATTTACAACGCTACGAAAAACATAGGCTACTTTAGTACCTTGGAGTGAGGCTGAAGGGCGAACAACCACGGTCTACACGTATGCCTGCGATACCCTTGAGTGAGGCCGAAGGCCGAACAACCACATCCGACACGGTCTAGATGGCTAAAGGCGGCCGGCAGGCCGACTGTGCCAGCTAGTATTCAACAATTCTACACAGAGAAAAAAATCTTTTGATGTCAAGTATTTTTTTACTTCAAATTGAAGTACAAATTCGTTTCGCATCAATTCAAGTAATATTTATTTCAAATTGTTGCGAGACGAATTCCTACTTCAATTCTTTTCTCAGTGTAGAGTCTAGGAGTTTATAACGGTTTATAAGTTCCAAACAAACAAATATTCAGTTTTATATAAGAGATTTACAATATGATAAAATGGTTAAAGCACGTTATTACCCACCCTGAAATTGAAAATTTCGTATAGAGATTCGGAAAGCTGACGGTTTATATAGTATAATTAAAAAAAAAATTTGCGGAATATTCATAAGTTTTTGAATAAATCGACTTTGAAGGTCGAAAATTTACCCATTCAGTGACGCGCATAAGGAATCTCACTTCATTCTGCTGACGGTGCGCGCACAAAGATATACCCTAACGCTTCAGAGTCGAATTCGGACCTAAAAATGCTCAAAATGTCCCAAAATTACACCAATTTCTTTTAAATTTGATTGTGGGCGTGACCTACACTTTTCCCTCAATAAAAGGGTTGTTTATGATATTTTCGATAATTTATTTTGCTAAATCGACTATCAAACCTTCAGCTTTCTGAATCTCTATGGAAAATTTTCAATTTCAGGGTTGGCAATAACGTGCTATCCCCCTGATAAAATAAAACATATATGTAATAATAATACCTGGAATAAGATTAGTCAAGTTAAATTTTTGTAGCGTATAAACATTAATTGAAACACCATAAAACATACTAAAATATATTTACAGATAAAGTTAAAACAATAGAAAATTATTATATTAAAATTATTATTCTTAGATAACTTCTCGTGACCCCCAAAGTAAATATGTAATTAGGATGTTTTTAATCGTGGGTTTTTGGGTCAATCAAACGAAACAATTTTTACGACTAACTAGTTTCGGCTACAATGTGAGCCTTCATCAGAGCCTGTAAAGACAAATTTATTACAAATCTGCATACAACATATCGTCGGCTTACTGCCAAAACAAGATAACTCCATTTTTGGACAAAATGAGTTATATACATGATTGCATTCAAATAAGAGCAAATTACATTTTGACAAAACCTGATAACTGTAAGTCAAATATTAAAGGAGTATTAGGCATTTCATTTTTAACTAACTCCAACTTGTTTGTCGTGAATAACGCTAAAATAAGTTAAGTGCAGTTAACTTATTGTCATAAAATGATCCAACCTTTGAAGTTTTGCTAAAACAAGATAAGTGATATTATAATAATAAAATTATGTACATTATGATTCATTCTGACCTAATGTATTATTTTACTGCAATCTTGCAAGAAACTCATTTTACATTATTTTTATAACGACGATAAGAATTTACCACCACAAACCATCACTCTGTTAATTTATGTGAATCAGTCAGGCCCGTAGCCAGGATTTCATTTGGGGGGGTTCACTTGTAAAGGGGGTTCCCCTTTTTATTACAAATTTTTTTAAGTTTTATTTATTTTATATATTAAACTACTTCTTTACAAATATTTTAAAAGTAAAATTTTCGGGGGTTCCCCTTCCGCGAATTTTTATTACAAACAAATTTTTTCAATATTTTATTTTTCTTAATTTATTTTTATTTAAAACAAACATTATAGTCCAGCCAAGGAAGGTTTTTAGTTTGCAAAAAATCCGGGCAAGCTGAATTTTGGCAGAGATGTACATTGGAGTGTTGTAATGAACCCCCCCAAAAGTCCCATAAAATCCAACGCCGGCGTCCCCCACAATCGGGGGTTTTAGCTCTCCCAGCGCGATTTTTTGCCGATAACTCGCTTATTTATGCTTGTATTAAAAATTATGATCAGACCATAATTGAAGAGCATAAAATTCTCTATAAAAAAATTTTTTTTTCATATTTTTCCATGGCACACTAATACTTAAATTATTGACCGAAAACACAACCCACCCTTAAAATGGCACAATATTGATTCGTTGCAGGGGAGAAATGTTTTCGGGCACGGGAAATGCTTTTAATAATAAATTAATTGAAATTGTGGTCAAGGTTGGAAAATGAAGAGAAAAATAATTTTTTTCAAAATTTGCCCAAGTTATAGTATCTTCCAAGTAACGAAACCGAAATTTTGGTTTGAGCTTACAGAAGATCCGGGCAAGCTGAAATTTGGCAAAGATGTATATTGAAGTGTTCTAATAAACCCCCAAAATTTCTCATAAAAATCCCAAGCCGGCGTTCCCCTAAATGAGGATTTGTTTGGAAATGAGGAAATTTGGAAAAAACTTTTTCCAAAAGATACCTATTCTATTTTCGAAATTCAAATGTTTTACTTTTAAAATTTTTGTCTTTTAAAAACTTCGGGGAGGGGGGCACGTGCCCCCAGGTGCCCCCTCCTGGCTACGGGCCTGGAATCAGTTATGTTTCAAAGTTAATTGTGAATAGTGTTTTATAATAACTTAACAAAATGAATTCTATAGCGTCTTTACTAGTTGAACTAGCATTGGAAAAATTTAATGACGGTAAGTTATTTTAAAATTATACACAATCGAAGACAAATTCTTTTTGATTTTAACTATAAATGTTTATTAGTTAAAGTTAAAAATTACGATTTCATAGATTTTTATTGAGTACAAACTTTTCCAATAGCTAATCCTGAACCGAGACCGGGTTGGAATCCAAAAATAATCACCTTCTTTTATTGCTTTTTATTATGGGAATGATTAAAAAATTAGTATAAATATCTAATTAACGATGACGTCGAATAACCAAAATTGTGTTACGATGATTGACACCTAGAACAAGAAAGTATACAATAAATACTAGGCGTCGAAAATGATAGTTTTATTATACGATTTATAACGGCGAAACATGAAGGAAGGTATTGGATGTTATTATTGGAAAGGTAAGAAAATTATTAGTCATTTGGGATAATATTATCATAAATTTTATTTTCCGATTGAAGAATGCGTAAAATCCCGGAATATACAAAAAATTTGAAAATCGGTACAGAACAGCATCGAAAAAGTTTCGACATCAATATTCCATTTTTTTCATATTGCTTATCAATTAGATAAATAAATTATTATTAATTATTAGTAATAACTATACAACACATTTTATTATCTAATAAGTAGAAGTATCTAATTACCGGCGGCTTCTGCAGCTTGAGTTGTACAAATTTACAACTCTCGCGTCACAAGCCGGCCTGGTATAGAAATGCATGTTTTATCAGGGGAAGTACACGCGTCCACGTGGACTCGCAAAGAGAATTTTCGTAATAGAAATATTATCCAATAATAAGTCCTTATTCTAAATATTAACCAATTACAACTAGACTACTCCACGTGGATAATTTTACCAGCCTGGCTTCTGAAATTCGATACTTGTTATCAGCAGCTTCAAGAAGCTACAGTGAGTGCGGTCCCGTATAAGCCAATGCATTACAAATTTTGCTTAGCAGGCGAGCGGCACGAAGCAGGCTGCAAGAAGCTCTAATGAAATGCGGGATTTAGTGTACGAAAGTACAAAGATTTGTTAAAGCTCTGTAAAGATGGAGTAATTCCAGACGAATTTCATCCATGGTATCAATCAATACCAACCGATACCGATATCGTAGATCGAATGCCCGAACCTGCACTGGAAGAGTTGTCATCCGAAGAGGACAATAATTAATAAATATTTTTAAGGTTATTATGTTAGGTTTTTTGAATAAAAATGTTCAACAATATGAGTATTTTATTTCAATTCTGCAAGACTAGAAAAATAATAGGTATAAATTAAATTACTCTTATTCAGCTATAGTAATAATTGTCGACTTAAGATGAATAATATGTTGCATTTCCTATGCACTTATCTTGTTTTGCAATAAGCCTCCATTGTACAACGATTGTACTTATCTTGTTTTTACAGTAAGCGGACAATAAATATTAATTATAAACAATATGAAAATACTTAGAGTGTTGAAACTTGGCAAATATAAAGTTCTAATATCAATAAGTAGAATTGTTGTCCAAAAATATTCAAAAAATTCATATTCGATTTATCTCGTGCATTCAAACATTAAAATCAGTTTTACTCAAAACTATCATTTTGGAGTTATCTTGTTTTAGCAGTAAGCCGACGATATGGTTCACAATAAAGAGACATAACCGTATTGGTTCGGCAAACAAGGTACAAAGCAAATTAAATTCTACAAACATACCACGTAATATAACAATGTATTAGTGTTGAGATCAAATTTCGGACCACGCATACATCTAATCCAAGTGTCAAACGTCAAACAAGCGTTACTAAGGTTTTTCTAATTAAAATTGTTTCGTTTGATTGACCCAAAAACCCACGATTAAAAACATCCTAATTACAAAATTATTATTATTTATACCGAAATCACTATATTTATGTACACCCTGTATAATTATTTATAACACTATTAATTTAGCAGCAGAAAAGAGCAGTAGCGCCATCTGTGGTTCAAATTTTTTACTCTTAAAATGATTATATAATCATAAATAATACCAAGTAATCATAAATAATATCGATAATCTCGAGTAATCCTAGATAATCACAAATAATCTTAATAATTATTAATAATCAGTAATAATCTTAAGTAATCACGATAATTTATTAATAATCTCAATAATATTTTACATAATATAATCTGTGTACATCAAAAATCTAAGTGAACAACCCCTCGGACTACCCCTTACACCAATTAAAAATTGTTATTTAAGATGAACATGAGAGGGAGTTCGAAATATCCTAAATAATCCTTACGTAGGGTATCAGGAAGGGGGTCAAAAATTTCAAAAATCGTCCTTAAGTAATTATAGGACGCTCCCTTCTTACAGAAATAATGTTAGGCATTCTTGTCCCCCGGGAAGAACACGTTATTCGAAAAATATTTAACAAAAATTTGTAAATCATTTCAATATAAAAATATTCTGCATGCACGTTCTTTAGATCCTTCAGAAAAATGACATGGAGTAAATCATTATAATATCATGTTCGCTTTTGTATTGGTTACAGTGCTTCCAAAATCTGCGCCGCAGGTGATTTTCGAATATGTGAAAGAACAACAAAGTGTACGATGTTATTATGCGTAATTGTGGTTTGGTAACATTTTGCTTTGCAAGTCGAAGCACGAAATATCTCTTTCATCTTTTACAAAAACGTTTACTCGTATGTAGAAAGTTTTCAGCCATAATTAACTTCGTACTGAAAAGAGCAGAATAGTAGTTGTATTTAAATTGAAAAGTTTTAGGTTAGCATCACTAAAGAGTTTAAAACCCCTGTTAAAACAGATAATATAAATGTGAATATTTCGAGTTTGTTTGAGTCGGGGAGCTAATAAGCCTTACAGCTCACCAATTCAAATAGTCTCAAAAAGTTCATTGTGTAATATGTTCATTTTATTCTAAATTTATTTTATTGGCTTAACTTAAAGTTCAGTAAGTTCAGAAACAAAAGCATAGACAAACAGATAACTATTATGGAAAATGCTATGTGGAAATAGGTATTACTGTTGTAAACACTCAAGTAAACACTTGATTGAAATAATTGAAAGCTCCGTGATATAAATTTTCCTTTTCTTCTTTATTTGTACAATTACTTCATAATAAGAAAGTATTATTGCACTTCGTTTATTTCCAATTTCCGCGGATATGTGGTTCCGCATCGTTTGCATAACCCAAACCAAATCGGAATTCATGAAATTATACTTAATTTTTATCCGACAATAAGGTTTAATCATGTCAATTTTTGGTTTACTTTTTCCTGAAAATCCATATATAGCAGTACTTACTTTTTGAGTGTTACTGCAGTCACGGAGGAATTTAATTTGCCCCATAAAATGGCATAACTATGTACTCAATCTCACATTAGGTTAATTACGTAGTTTGTAAACATTTATTTGAAGGTTTGTGTGAGGTAAAAAAATTGCTGAATATAAAAGATGACAAATGAAAAAGTTAAAAAAAGATACACAATAAAAGCTCCGCAATGCAGTTAATTTTATTACAGCTTTTATAGTCCAGCTAGAACAACATCGTAACCATTATTATCAAGGCACATATGCAAACCATTCGAAAGGACTTCTCCATTACTTTTGTACTTGAAATTAATTTTTTTAAAACAATAAGAACAAAGCAGGATCTTCTTTAGAGCTTTTTTAAAATTCACGTCAAATTTTTATTATGCACCTGCAGTGGGAAAGCGTTGAATTTGTTCAGCTGAGATGTTGTTTTTATACAGGGCGTTAAAACTAGAAAAACTTGAGCGCAAAATAAAATGTACAAGATAACTTTTACGGTTTTGTGTAAATAAAAGAAAAGTTTCTAATTATTCTGCAAGAGCTTAGTTGGAAATCCCCGACAGGGTTGGTATTCTTTATATGTTGGTGATACACTGCTATGAATATTGAATTGGCCATATTGATATTCTGTAATTTCAGTTGTCGTCGGAATATTTTATTATTTAAAGTCTACCAATCAAACCAACGAAAATTTTGCGCACCTTGCAATTTCCTAATTATATCATAAAAGATTATTATATTTTCGTTTACCTATTTAAAAAGAAAACTTCTATTTCCCAATTTTTATAGCCACTGCAAACTTTTAAGACTGCATATAGCATAATAAAGATACCATTTTATTAATACTTAACTGCATTTTAAATATTTCTGTAGTCTCATAAAATGGTTATAATAAAAGTAACTTGACAACTTACGTAGTACCAATAAAATAACTTTAATAGTACTCCATTAAAACAGTTTTTGAATTTTTCAAGTTTTGAATTTCCAAATTAAGGGATACACCCGAAAGAGTGCATGCATACCCCGAAATATAGGTTGTTTTAGTGCCGTAACAATAACATGATAAAATCAAAACTATATTACTTTTTAATATAATTTTTAAATATTTCAATTAATAAATGTTCAGACTAAGGTTTAACGAGTTTAAATTTCAATTTTAAATAGATATTAATATAGTAAACTTAATGTAAAGTAATTAAAATTTGATGTTTTTTGTAGCCATTATATATTTATATTTCTAAGCTATGTAACCGTTATCAAAAAATTTTGAAGCTTTACACCTTAGAAAAACATGTATACTAGTGATTGCACCTTGGTTTATTTCAATATTTATCTTACTTACATATTATTTATGTTATTACTAAAATATTGCAAAACCATCTGTATGTTTGGTTGCCTAATTTCGAAAAATTTAAATTTGTAATAAGAAAATTGACTCCACCCACTTCAAATAGCATTAATTTTATTATAATTCACTATAAATTTTATTAAAATTATATTTTAAACTATATAAAATTATATTAATTTTATATTTGATCGTCTTTGAAGAGAATTGACGTAAAACTTTTATATCACATATTTTAAAAAATATTCAAACTAGAAGAAATTATTGTTAATTACCAGTTTAATAAATTTATTGAGAATAATTTATAGATTGATTCTTCTAGCTCATCACAATGTAATTTTTATATTTTTTAGACTTTTAATAGGGTCAAAAATCATTTAATTCAACCGTGATGTACGGTTGCAGTTGCAACCTAATACGCGTTGCAGATATGGCTTATTTTTATCTTTACCTCCCACACCTCGTAAACATATTTTACAAATACAATTGAAAATTATGAAAATCTCATACCATTATTTGTCACTGTACTTACAGTAGTGCTTCTTGAGTATTGAGTGTTATTCGTTATTATTGTTCATCGTCGTTATACCTTCTGGTTATTCGTTATTATTGTTCATCGTTGTTATACCTTCTTGTTATTCGTTATTATTGTTCATCGTTGTTATACCTTGTTATTCGTTATTTATTATTAAATATTATTATGGATCATATAACTCGTTTCGGAAACAAAACAAAACTTAGATTAAATGCCAGACGAAAAAAAACAGGGGGCAATATGAAATTAAAGAAAATGAAGAACATTCAATCAAATTCTAATTCAGAGAATTCAAATATGTAAGTAGTAGTTCTATTATACTTTATACTTGAAAAAATCCCAGAAGAAAAATCGACGGTAAAAATTCCAAGTAGAATAATCCACGAAAAACTTTTACACTTTGAATGTGGAATTTTATTTTTTGAAATTTATGGAAAATTTAGAATTTAAACTATGGATTATTTTTACGTGGATTTTTTCCTTTAATTATTTGTCAATAAACTAATGTAATTTTGTAAACTTCAAGAAAAACCTGAACTAAATAATTATTAATTATTAAAAACTACTTAAAAAAATTCCAACTAAAAAATCAATTTGCAATTACACCCAAATGAAGTTCTTGAAGCCTCCAATTTTACAGAAAGAATTGATTTATATAATGCGAGTCATTTTAATTAAACCAGAAAGTTTTAAAGAATTCGTTTCGAACTATACATAGTTTTGCAATATGTTTATCAAGTGTAAACAATCATCGATCTTGATTATATTTCAAATTTTATTTCATTATTTATTATTGAATTAGGTCCAGTTCCAGTCAAGGCACTTCTCTTTTGCAACATTCTGAAAATGACGATATTGCTGCTAGTGACATTTTAACAGAAAAATGTAATGAGGAAGTGGAAATGGAGAACACTTCTCAGCCGGAAAATGCAGAACAACCCCATGAAAATTCTAAAAACATCAGCTCTAACACCAATAATGAAATTTGTGGAAGAAGAATAGTAGATTTTCAATTCTTATTCCAACAATTGCAGAAATTAGATAATCATTTTCCTGGGTGTAACGTACAAAACTTACACATCATTAATGAAATTAGGACCGGATTCCATTCTACAATTAATGTAAGGTGTGTGATATGTGCAATATGGTCTTTCCCATAAACACTACGGATAGTCAAGAGAGTGATATCAATGTTTCAGCTGTCAGTGGAATTTTAAACATTGGTTGTGGTTATACCCATTTGAAAGTTTTTACAGGTTTATTAAATATTCCGTGTCTGACGCCTACCACATTTCAAAAATACCACAATACCATTTGTGATGCATTAGAAAAGGAAGCCTTTATATCAATGAAAGAAGCGGCACTTGAAGAAAAAGAGTTAGCTATTGCGGAAGGCAATGTAGATGTAGATGGGGTACCTTTAGTAACTGTAGTTTGTGATGGAGCTTGGTCAAAGCGATCTTATAGAACAAAATATAATGCTCTTTCTGGTTCAGCTACAATCATTGGATATAAAACAAAAAAGGTATTATGGATGGCTATAAAAAATAGGTACTGTATGATTTGTGAAAGGGCACAAAATCGGGGTGATTCTCCTAAACAACATATATGCTACAAAAACCATGAGGGTAGTGCCAGTAGCATAGAATCCACTGGTATCGTAGAAGGGTTTTGTAAAAGCGAAAAACTGTATGGTATTCGATACAATAGATTCATTGCTGACGGAGACAGTAGTGTCAAGAAACGCCTAGTAGAAGCACGCCCTTACAGACACACCAATATCGTAAAAATTGAATGTAGAAATCATCTCCTACGTAATTACAGCAACAAAATTAGACAACTCTGTAAGACCACTAAAGCTGGCCCAGCAAAAGTAAGACGATTGATACTATCAAAAGTATTAAAACTAAGATTTGCTGTCACCAAATCTGTTCAGCATTGGAAGGAAAAGGATGTACCATTCAGCGACAAAATTATTAATGTAAAAGCAGACATTCTCAATAGTCCAAGCCATGTTTTTGGTGAACATAAGGGATGTGTGGAAAGAGGATACTTTTGTCAAAAGAATTCCCCAAGTGATGACAATATAATCCCACTAATGCAATCTGTGGGTTTATACGAACCACTAATGTTGTATGTGATGCGTTTATCTTTGCATGCCGAGAGTTTACTTTTTGATGTAGACAGTAATACTGTTGAGCAGTTCCATGCAATAATTGCAAAATTTATAGCTGGAAAACGAATCAATTACACACAACGAAGATCATATAATGCACGATGTGAAATGGCTATTTTACAGAGAAATTGTAAAAGACCGTTTTACAAAATACATAAAAATATATGCGGAACAAGCCCAGGAAAAATAGCTAAAAATATTGAAAGTAATAAAAGAGTTCGAATTCGACGTAAATGTAAACGAAAATTAATTTGTGATAATAAAATCGACCAAGATTATGGCGAAAACTGTGATAAAATCATGTCACCTGCGCAGTTAGAAGAGGCCAAAATATTATACGTAACATCTATGATTCGAAGTCAAGCTGAAAGAAGTGCAATAGAGGAAAGGACGAGAGATCAAGCAAATAGTCGAGAATGGATGGAGATCAGGAAAAATTTGCTAACTGCATCCAATTTCGGCAGAATTTGCAAAATGATGCCTCACACCAGCTGCAAAAATATAGTTTTTAATTTATTATATTCATCACCATTGATAAGAATACCTTCGCTGATTTATGGTAAACAATTTGAGCCTGTTGCTATAAATCAATTTAGTCAGCAATACAATGTTGAAGTAAGACGATGTGGCTTATTTCTAGATGAGGATATCCCATACTTGGGAGCAACTCCTGATGGCTTAATTAATGAAGACGGCATAATTGAGGTGAAATGTCCATCGTCTGCTCAAGATTTAACACCCGAAGAAGCGATAAATGAAAAAAAAATAATATTTTGGAACAAAATCATTGAAAACGGGCAAGTGGAATATCAAATTAATGAAAATTCATTATGGTATTATCAAGTACAAGGGCAGTTACATGTCACAAAAAAACTATATTGCTGGTTTGTAGTATGGACACCTTTTGGCATAAAGTGTCAGAAAATAATGAGAGATGACCAATTTTGGACAATTAATATGGTGGAAAAGTTAACAAAGTTTTATAAACATTGTCTCTTGCCGGAGATTATTCATGGAAGTAAAAAAAAGCATTTAATTAAAGACCCAGAGTACATTTTAGCTGCTCGTGTACTTTGCCAGCAAAAAAAGGCTGATAACGCAGAAAAAAAATTAAAAAACCAAGTTGCAAGAAAACAAAAAATTGCGCTAAAAAAAATTAAAGAAATTAAATTGATCCGTAACAGGCAAAGATGCCTAATACTTGAAGCGAAGAAGAAGAAGAAAATTAAATTGAGACAGAAGACTGCTATTTTACAAGCTAGTACGGATTCTGATTCAGATGACAATATACCACTGGCAAAAAGAATAAAAATAGTATAGTGTACAATAATATTTATGTTCTTTTATCATATATAATTCTTTGTTTTGCTAATATTTTATGATTATATTATCATGTACATGATATTATAAATTATTTATCTATTAAATCACACATCTGTAGTACACTTTGTAATTTTCTTCTGATATGAATAAATTTTTAAAAAAATTAAAATAAAGTTTAAAATAATAATTGTTGGAATAAACGTGAATCCAGGCATTTTAATCTAAGCAGATGTTGAAAGAAAAACAGGTGTTTAGTTTATTCTATTATTTTCGATTATTTTAACAATCGATTATTTCTATAATCGATTATTATAAATTATCATAATCGAAAGAGCTACTGAATCAATTTAAGTAATCTTTCGTTTTTTAATAAATGTAATGCACATAAAACTGAATATGCACATATCGCATTTTGAAGGTGCACCGACGGTATTTTGTTTCAAAGATTATAGTTTGCAAGCTTGATATGATAAGAACGCGACAATAAGTCGGCGGAATGTTTTCTAGGAAAACGCATCAGACCAATGAAGTCTGAAAAAAGCACAAAAAAGCATAAGAATTGAAAAAAAGCACAAAACCCCAAAAAAAGCATTTAAAACATAGTGCCAAATGGACCCTTTTTTGATAAATCGCATAGATTATTTAAAAACTTTGAGCTGCTTCGAATTTGCAGGAAAAGCATAATAGCTACAAATCCGGACTCTAGTGATAACACTTATGGAACATAAAAACAGTTAAGCTGGAATAAAACCGATGACTAAATCTTAAAATAATCAATTATTTTTAACAAAAATGTAGAAGGATGAATATTTTCATTGAAATAATTTCTTCTTTTAAATTACCCGCCAATTTGTTAGCCAATCACTTTATTGGGCGTATTCCAGAAGGAGGTTACGCAAAATATTCGAAAAATTACTGTCGATTACCAGCGACGCTAGATATGCACTCTTAACGAGAAAAACTTAATTACAGTTTCTTATTGTTTCGTAGTTGGCAACACTTTGGAATTACATTTTTCCAATTGCTTATTTTCCAAACAAAATTGAAATAAAATAACGTCAAAATAATATATCTGTATTCCAATATCCGCGTCTTTGTGAAAATACCGCTGCATGGTGTAAATCACATGCTGTAATCTACTTTTAATTTATAAATTCGAGGGGGTTAATGTAAAAATTTATTTACTCACGAAAATATGTAATTTGTTTTAGCGATTGATTTTTTAATTTCCATTTGGATATAAAGTACAAATATTTACACAAACCGTTGTGCGATTTAAAATTTATTTTTTAACGTACGTACACGTCTTAAAATATTTTACATAATTAGCTTTTTCAGGCCTTTATAATTTAAATTAAAATTTGCATTATTGTTTTAGTAAAATCTTATCATTATTATGTAAATTTCTTTTCATTTTATATTAACAATTTCTTATTACATTACGTTGAATATTGCAAAATTTCGTTAAAAATACACTTTTGCAGAAACGTCAAAAAGTATTGATTTACTTGGCAAATTTTCATAAATATCTACTACAATATGAGAAAATTCTTTTAAAATTTTAGTACATAGCTGGGACTGCGATAGGAATAATATACATAGGTGCCAAGAAAAGATGTTATGTTATTAAAAACATAAAGGATGGTGTCAAATCGCCTTTTCCACGTTATCAAATAGCAACAATTAAAAAAGAAGAAAACTGCAAATGGTACGAAGTAATTCGCAAACGTCAAATCAGAATTAATCTATCTGAAAACTAATTGAAGTGGTTTATTGATCACACAAACCCAGGGGCGTAATAGAAAATGTTATAGGTAGCTCATTATGATGACAGCTTTAACCAATTAAAACAGAGATTTAATGAAATTATTTGCATTAGCAGAACACAAAAAGCGCCGCAGGCGTATAACGATATTAATTTGTCGGTTATTGTAGTTGAACAGTACTACAAAGCTTTTAATCCTAAGATCACCGTATGATACCCAAACTATAAAAATTGCACAACGCTATTGGCTTAGATTAACTCTGAGAATCCTTCTTACTTTTGTCTTGTCATAATTATACTCTCTAAAGAGATAAGGCTGAGTGTAGGGGGGGGAACTTACAGTTTAAGAAAGCTTTCGATAAAATTCGGGAAGCCGAATTTCAACCAAAACTGGTTACGCCGGTGATCTTGGAGGACAGAAAGTTTCACGTCAAACTTGAAGATGCACGATCCACTGAAAAGGGTGAGAGTGTAGTAATGCTTGCCATTACGAACTGACTTGTAACCTTCCTAATGGAAAGATGAAGGTTTATATAGGCCCCTACTACAAAAAAATTCTGAGAATGTATTATCAAAATTTTGAGTAAATCGATTTTGAAGTTAGCTAATTTTCATGTAAAAACCTAACGAGATTCCGCGCGTCGCTCATTTTGTTGACGGTCCGTGCGTAATGAATGACCCTAACACTTAGAGTATTTCGCACCGGCAGATGCAGCTCGTCTCTCCTACATGTAACATCGATTATTTGTTGCCTTCATCCCGGTTTTTTTAATGGGTGGCGCCTTCTCGTATGTTTAGCTCTGCCGCGGAGGGACGCACGCGATTGAAAAACCGCCCGGAGCCCCGGAGGGGCGTAGGGTAGGTTTTTTGATGCGTACAATTCTGGCCGGGGCGGATCCACCCTAAAAAGTAATTTGCACCATCAAAACCGGCCGCGGGGCAGAGCCCCGCAAGGCCTAAGTTTTCCCCATAGTTTTTTATGTTTATTTAGAGACCTTATTCTTAAAATATTTGTGGTTCTGAAAAGAACCGTTTTTTTATTCAGTTTGGCGACCGTGCTAGCGATGTTATAAGCACGGCAGTAGACTGGCAAATGCGCTCCGTTCCGAGCGAGCGTGACTTATATTTATAACCTCGGTAATGGGCGTGGCCTAAACATGCGATTTACATGTAAAATTTAGTTTTTTTCAAATTGATTTTTCTCAAAATTTTGACTATACATTCTCGGGCGAAATTTTTACAGTACACTCTAATAAGGTTCCTTTTGCTATAAAAAAATTTCGAAATAATTTGGGGTGGCAATCATTAGGTAATTCTTCCCATTTTGCGTGGTTTCAAGAACTACGGACACGCCCCCAACATGAAATTTAGTAAAATTTTGGGTAAATCGCGGCCTTTTTGGGTATGTTTCGGTCCGAATGTGTAACTTTTGTCGTCGCGGACGTCATCATAAAAAATCCGAAAACAGTGTGAAAATAAGAAAGTTGCATTTGTACGGGGCCACTGGCACACCCCGGGTCGATGTTCCATCGTTCGCCCGTTGTTCCTTGAAATCGAGTGAATTTTTTTCGCTCCGATTTGAATTTTTCTTTGAAATTCGGATAGGTGGGGGTGTGATTAGTAGATATTATTAATAAATATTCGCAAAAAAATGAAAATTAACACGTATATTGCCGAAAAAGTGAAAAAATAAAATTTTTTTTTCTTCGATTTTTGGGGTGAGCATTCGATAGGGAGGGTAATCCATCGTCAAAACCTACTCTTCCGGGGTGCCGCTCCGCTCTGCACCCCTCCAGAGCGGTTTTGACTCTGGTTACTGGGCTAAACATACGAGAAGGGCCTTCGATCAAGAAAACCGGGATCTAAAAAACCGGGATGTTAGGGACCGTTGAAAAAGCATTAAAAAGTATAGTCGCGGTATGCGGCAGTTATATTTTACGTTTAACCCCCAAAAAAGCGCGTAAAACAAAAAATAATGAAAAAATAGTAAAATTTCATCCAAGTTACAAGCACGGGAGACGTGTTGCATGTGGCCGGTGTGCACCAAAAAAAAAAAAAAACCAAAAAGAACTCTATTGACATTAAAAACTTTACATACATATTTACAATAATAATTTTAATTACTATAATAACAGATAACAAATTACAATAACAAACCATTACACAAATACATATTTATTAAAACTTGAATTGTTAAATCGTACCTATCCCCTAGAGGATTAATCGAATTAAGTTGAAAATTATTAAATCTGAAGGTTAATTGATTTGATATCTCGAGGTAAAAAAGAGTGCAAAAACCCCGCGCCGTGATAAAAAAAAGCCAAAAAAGAATTAAGTTACTGAAATTTTAACAAAATAAAAATGAATTTTAATTAAACTACTGACAATTACTTTCCTATTACTGATTGTTTAAAATGACATGGTGTAAAAGTTTGTGTTTGATCCTGAAGGGCAAGGTGTCTTGTGTGTGTGTACCAAGGTGTGATGTGTGTGGGTTTTGCCTTACCGTGTATGTGAAAAATTTTATGGCTGTGTTGTGTATGACTTCTGTTAGTGTTTGAATTTGATGTGAAGTGTGTAAATCATGTATGGGTGTGTAGCGTGGAGCTCCGGAAATGACTCGGAGACACTTGTTTTGTATTGTTTGAATGATTTTTATGTTAGTCGGGGCTGTCCTGCTCCATACTGGAGAGGCGTATAATAAAATTGGTCTAATTAATTGTTTGTACAAGGTCAGTCTGATTTTAGGGTCAAGTCCGTTTTTATATGAAAGTAATGGGAAAAGTGCATGCATTGCTGCTTGCGCTTTCCGTGCAGTGAGTTTTAAATGCGTTCTGAATGTAAGTCGTTGGTCAAGGGTCACCCCTAGGTATTTAACCGTAGGGGTGTGCGTGATGTCCGTACCATTAATCGTAAGTTTGTTTGTAATTTGGTCTCTTTGTCTGGAAAAAGCGGTGAGGGTGGATTTGGGTTCGTTAATTTTTAATCGCCAAGTGGTATAAAAATTTTCGAGATCGGGAACGTGTCGTTGGAGGTAGTCAATGGATTTATCCTTTTTACGGGATTCGGAGGTGATGGCGGTGTCGTCAGCGTACAGGGATAATTTTGTCCGTGTGGATTTTGGGATATCATTGATGTAGTAATTAAAAAGGGTTGGGGCTAGGATGGAGCCTTGCGGTACTCCAGCTGGAATAGGTAAGGATATGGAGAGGGCGTCCATTACTCGGACTTGGAAGGAGCGGTTTTCGAGAAAGCTGGAGATGATTTTAATTAGATGCATGGGGTAATTTCGGATATAAAGTTTGTGAAGCAGGGCGTCGTGCCAAATGGTGTGCACACCGCTTCGTATAAAAGTAGTTCAATCTGCACGGACCGACGACAAAAAGAACGAGATTCCACCTAAACCCCTCCCGCGCGTCACTAAATCGTGAAATTTTGCAAACTTCAAAGTGGATTCTCTCTATCAGAAGTTGGTTTATCCACCTATTTGAGTGTTTTCATTGACTTTTAAAAACATTAACCTATCCGAAAACCGATTTCTAAAATTGCGATTCGATGTTGGACAATACGTACTCTTGCCGGGGAGAAGACATACACACGCAAACTGCGCTCTACGCTGATGACAGAACGGTATTCACCACAGCTTGCAGATCTGAATTCGAAATTAAGCGTCTACTGAATCACATCGAAAAGCTGGAAGCAGGGTTCCGTACTTGGCACATAGGGGTCAACCCGAGCAAAAGTACGGAACAAAGAGTAGGGGAAAACAAACAAATCTACCCACAACTTGCCTTCAAATATTCGGTAGCGAAATTCCCTGGATCGACACCTCGAAGTAGAAATAGTTTTAAAGCTCAAGAATCCTAAAAATCAACGTAGAAGGCTCAAATTTGTATGTATTTCGCCCTCTTGGCTTTATTTTAATGGAAATCGTCCATAGATTAATACGTCACGGATCGAAAGGGGGGAAGGAGTTTCCAAAATAGTAATTTTGCAGTAAAATTAAAAAAATACGGTAAAAACTAAAAATTTTTAATGTTTTTGAAAAACTTAAAACAAAAACAGAGTTTTCTTATAAAAGAAAACTCTGCTTATCTAATTTAGATTTATAAACCAACCTCAACAAAAACACCCTCGGGAAGAAATACGATCCATATTTTTTTAATTAAAGCTTTGATTATGTTTCATCGAATGGGAGTTTTGGAAACACCTGGTGAAGTTCAAAAGGTTATCAGCAGATCCCTACTAAATTGGAAAGCAGACTAAACGGTTTTTTGACCCTACTGCCTAATGCCTACTAAATTGAAAGCCAATCACAAACTTCCGCATGATCCGAAGGTACAAATGCAAATGAAGAACCTCAATAATTTTTTTTTTTTTATTTTATCAGAACTGTTACAATCTGTTAATAATAAAACATTAAGCAACACTGAGTGATGTAAATGATGACGTGTAGAGAGATTGCTCAGTAGCACTCTCCCTTATTACTAATGATACCGCTGCATGTTGACTAGCGTCCAGCAGTTTACTCTATGACCCGGTATATTTCATTCTAAGGATCGTTGATTAGATCTAGTGGATCGCGTCGCTTTAATCTTCTAAATTGTGGTGGATTTAGTAGATTTACTGCAAGTAGATTTGGATGTTCCTGCAGTCGGCGTTGGTACCTCTCGCTGTGGGTCACTATTTCCTCCTGGACTGTTGGCACTTTTAATTGGTCGTGTATTACACCGTTGGGGTAATACATGGGAACACTAGTAATTGTTTTTAGAACTTTGTTTTGAAATGTCTGGATTTTTGCTATGTTTGTAGCGCTTGCAGCTCCCCAAAGTTGTAATCCGTAGGTCCACACAGGCTTAAGAATTGTCTTGTATATTAAGAGTTTGTTCTCTAGCGACAGCTTTGAGTTTCTTCCTATGAGCCAGTACATCCTTGTCAATTTCAAATTCAGTTGTTTCTTTTTTGTTTTAATATGCTGCGCCCAGGTAAGTCTCCGGTCCAGAAGCATACCCAGGTATTTCACTTCATTGGACTGTGGGATTGGCTCATTGTTGAATGTGACTGGCGGGCAAGTACCTCTTCTCAGAGTGAATGTTACATGAACTGACTTGCTCTCATTCACCTTGATTCTCCACATCTTGAACCAGCTGCAGATTTTGTCTAGATGGACTTGTAATACTTGTGAGGCCACCCCAGTCTCCGTATTAGATGTCATTATGACAGTATCATCGGCGTAAGTTGCTAGCGTGGTATTGTCATCGGTTGGTATATCTGCTGTGTATATAAGGTATAACACTGGCCCAGAACACTCCCCTGAGGTACGCCTGATTTGATGGGATATAATTCTGACGTGGCATCTTGATGCTTGACAAAAAAGCACCGGTCTCCAAGGTATGATGAGAGAACTGTATTATAGGTGTATGGTAAGCTCTTTTTAATTTTATACAGTAGCCCATCGTGCCAAACCTTGTCAAAGGCTTGCGAGACGTCCAGGAAGGCTGAAGAGCAGTACCTTTTGGATTCCAAATCCGATCTTATTTTGGTTGCGATTCTATGCACTTGCTCTATGGTCGAGTGTCTTTGCCTGAACCCAAATTGATGATTTGGTATGGTCTCGCTTTCGACAAACAGAGGATGAAGTTTCTTCAACAGAATTTTTTCGAACACCTTTGAGAGTAGTGGAAGTAAACTTATGGGTCTATATGATGATACAATATTCTCGTCTTTTCCCGGCTTTGGCACCATTACAATTTGCGAAATTTTCCATTGGAGTGGAAAATAACCCAGTCTCAGGGTGGCGTTAAATAGTATGGTCATCATTCTGTATCCGGAGTCGGGTAGTTCTTGCAGGATTCTGCCTGTGACTAGGTCAAAACCTGGTGCCTTTTTTGAAGAAACCTCGTGACGAATAACTTTAATAACTTCTCGTTTCTTGACCTTTTTTATAGGTAATGCCATTTGGTAAGGTGCATTTAGAAGTTGGTAGATGAAGTCTTCTTGGTTAGAATCGCAATCTCTGGGCAGTGGCTGAAATACGCTTGAAAGATGTTTAGCAAAAGTGTCCACTTTCTCTTTATTGCTTCTTGCCCACTGTCCGGTAGTTGTTTTGATAGGTGGAATATGTGCTTGCGGTCTTGTGAGTTTTTTAGTGACTTTCCATAGTGAGTAATCTGTAGTTTTTGTTGATGTTAGTTCTTGTAAATGATTTTGTATCTCACTATTTTTGAAGTCGTGAAGGGCTCTTTTCAATTTACTAGTGGCACGATTATATAAGGTTTTGTCTGCAGGGTTAAAGGTTGTCTGCCACTTTTTCCGTAGTCTTCGTTTATTTATGACTAATTCTTTGATAAACATCGGACATGTGCTCATATAGAGATTTTCTCCCACGTCGGGTGTTGAGTTCCATGCTGCTTCTTGGATAATTCTTGTAAAATATTCAACTGCATGATCGATGTCTTCGTCTTTCTTTAAAGTAACTTGCTGGTTAAGTGATTGATCAATTAAAATTTTGAAGTAGTCCCAGTTGGTGTTTTTATTATGGAGTGTAATTGGTTTACCTCAATAATAAAGCAATTGACTGCGACTTCAACGTTATGCTGTGTTCCAAAATGCTCTATAGAGGCACGCAATTCAAAAATGAATAATATATTCAAAAAGAACACAAAATTCTAAGTAAGAATGCATTTAAAAACTTCAGATTACGAGAAACTCAAAACCTTCTCAATTTACAATTTTATGACACTATTTGAATCTCTCGGGATAAGAAAGACATGTGAAAAATTGCTGAGAATAATTAAATTGATGATTGTCACATCAAAATGTAACTAAAAGATTTAATTAGATAGAAATTAATTAATATTGTATTGTTATCTTGAATATTACAATAACCAAAAAATGTAAAACTTTGATACCAAATTACTTCTAAAATAACATGTTTTGTACAAATCTGTTCATATCAAAAATTATGTAATCTCTTCAACTGTGTAACTCAAGTAATTTAGAGACAAAAATCGACAAAGTTGAGAATAAGTGTGAAAATCGCATAAATTTGAAAATAATATAAAATGGCGTGAGCTGAGTCAGAAACATTCTGAATTAAACCATAAAAACAGCATATACCAATGGAATTGTATGGAAAACACCTTTTTGAAACATAATTTCAATATAGACCATTAACCTGGAACAGAAATATTATTTTAAGAAAATTCAAAATACAACAATTTGACTTACTTTTGAACAACAGACATACCAATTTATCGATTTTCGATGCATAAATCAGTTCATCCCGAAGGTTGGAACCACGCAGACGTATTTTTATTGTGTCCAGGATTTATGCAAATTTTGGAAGGTTAGAAAATCAAGATGGCTAACAACAAGTAGCAAGTCTGCAAAATTACAACTTTTGCAATCAACTCGTAATTCACTGCGATCAAGAGTAATTATCGATTCATTCAACTTACCAGAAGTAACTTTTATGGTACCAACTAAATTCGTAAACAACTTTGATAAACACAAATTTTGGAACAAATTCAACAACAACACGAAGCCAGATTATGTCATATACAGCTTCGACTATCTACAAGTGTATCAACAGTGCGCAGTTACTCGTATTTTGGTTATCTAGTGCTAAGTTATTTAAAGGCGACAACACACATATCCTTTTTATTTTTGAAACTGCAACTTTAATGATACTTAAGGTACAGTGAATCATTATTATTTAACATTTATATTGACTTGTGTATTTTTATTATGAAACTTAAATGTTTTATTTGTGAACTATTATTTGATAGTAGATCTGTGATCTGCAATTATTTGTATCACCATTTGTTTATATGCGCTTTGCGATTTTTTTACATGGATATAAATATTTCTTTCAAGCTATTGAAACCTTTTTAATTTCACTTCATAAAAGCAATTTCAACCTATCCAGAGAAATACGATTACCTCTAATTAAAATCACAAGGAACCGACTTCTGAGAGTGTCATTGATTGAGCTAGTAAAAATGGGCATAAGTGCTAAACATCCCTTAACTAAAAATTTATTTGAACAAAAAAATAGCATAATTTTGTCTAGCCAAAATAGGGCTTGAGAAAGATAAGGGAGGTCACAGCAGTAAGTAGGGCCATTTGTTGATTTCCTTTTCATCTACAAAAATGTTTGCAAAACTCCCATAAAGGTAATCAAAGATTAAAAGTTTGAAAACAAATGAGAGTTTTTTAATGGGTGTAAGGTTAATGTATAAATCTGGCCCTGTCCATTTAATAAACCGTTCTTATGTTCTTAAACTATAATAGATTTTGCTTACATTTCCTGCTTTACATGGCGAGTTTACACGCTGAATTAAAAACAAAAATTCCGGAAAATAAAAACTAGTCACTTTGGAGGGAATACTAATAATAATCGTATGCAGCCGAAGCTAAGGGTTACGCATACAAAACTGAACATGAGATAAATCATGGAGTTCAAAGCATCGCACAATAACACGAATTTTTAAGGCGCCTAAAATTCCCCTCATATGCCAGATTTCTGGAGGACTCAGAAGTAGAACCAATCGGCGAGTTTATCCGTTGCATGGTGGAAAGATTCTTTAACCATTTGGACCCATTAATCGGAGAATTGGGTAACTGACTACCCAAGTCGATCCTTTATTCTGAAATCTCTTGAACCATCATCATCTACTTCATTGATTAGGCCTGTTGGCTTATTCCGACTTACGTCGCCATCTTGATAGGAGTCTTACCACATTTCTTTTCCCTCTGGGTTTGCAGAAGAGCATTTTGCTGGGAATTCTTGAAGAGTTCATTCTTTGTAGGTACTCTTCCCATTATTGTCTGCTTTGATTTATTCTTTCTTGCAGAAGCGTCATTTTTAACCCTTCTCTTATGTCTTCATTTCGGGTTCTGTTAGCTGTTGTACAGGCTTTTATGGAACGAAACCTCTTGAACTATCCAGCATAAACTTTCAAATCTAAACAATGTTGTAGTTAAGGTTTATTTTATAGCCAGCAGTTAATAAACATAGCTATCTTCCCGAGCACTATGAAAAACTAATTTTCGCAAGGCTCCGAAAGCCAGCCGATAACAACAATTATTTGGCAACATATTCCATTTGGTTAACCCATTCGAAATTGCGAGTGAACGAAAGAAGATGGCTGATAAAATATGACGTCGGTACCATAACTTGTCATCAACCTAAAGCCCTAGCGGCCTACCAGACAACTGGGGAACGTAGACGTAGGTCCGAACTCGACCAGTGCCGAACTTCGGAGTGATTCAAACACCTAGGGATCTTATCAGAATCGACTGCGTCATTCTCGGGCCAGACTCCTGGACTCGACAGAATATAAAGTAAATTTTTATTTATTTCATTGATAAAATAGTTTAAAAAATTTTGTTGGTTAAATTTTATTGGTATAAGAGGTGCAGAAAAAGTTAGGACGTACTTTTAAATTTCTTAATAATATTTCCGAATATAATATAATATTTATGTTGTTTGTTTTTGGGTTACTCCAATTCAACTTCTTAAAATTCGTGATTAAAATAAACAATATCTTCGGTGAAACGAAGTATATAACATAATCCGAAAAGGTAAGGTACATATTCTAACAGTTTCTTAAAGTTTTTAACTACCGTCGCGCTAATACATACTACTGAATTTTAAAAACAATAATTAATTATAAAATTAAAAAGTTTCTAAATACCGACAAAGATTTGTTATTATTTCTTAGAATGAATAATATAATCATGGTCACTCATAAGATTTTTCCAGTGGTACGAAAATAATTTTTGTTTTAATTAACGCTATAATTATAATAATGTTAAATTAGCAAAACAATTAACTTCTTTGTTTAAAGTTATAGAGTATTCCAAATATTAAAAATTAAAAAGAAAATTTCCCAAACTTTGTTGTATAATAAACAGTAATCACTTCTCAAACGTTATAATAAAGAATGTATCTTGGGTTGTGGGGAAAGAAATAAAACTAGGTTTGTTTTGCCGAAGTTTCGAAGGATTTATTCCTTCATCCTCATGGCTGCAATGGAAGAAAAATACAATTAAGCGTCGGTCATGGGTTGTAAACCAAACTTTGTTGGCCTAATTCCTTAGCCCAGTGTTATTTATGTAACATCTCTAGTCCACTCCTGGACTGTAGAACCCATCACTATTAAGTGGGGAGACTATCTATGTCTTACCCCGCTGGCTAAGTACCAAGCTGAGGGGGCTAAAAATTTTTAATTTATCAAAAAATAAAACTACTTTCAATTAAAAAGGAATTATAAAATCCAGGGGCTATTAGAGATTCTTGTTTGACCCTCAGCCCCCTCTCATAATATGGATGTCCATGACCACCTTCAACAGCTCGCAGATATTTTACAACCATTATATGCCAGCCATTTTAATCAATTACGCCTGTAATAAAGTTCTCATAGCAATAGCAACCTGCGATATTTGGCTACCAGCCATTTCCTACCTTGAAAATATTACTATAGGGATTACTTAAGTACATAACAAAACTTCACAAACGGTTAGAAACGCCATTGAATGAAATCATTTTTGTTGCATTCTGCACAAGATCTAATATTCGCGGTATTTTGGCTTACGGTATTTCGACCGCAATATTATGGCCGCGATAAAATGCCCGAACCTGGTTGAGAAAACACCTATAAATGTACAAAATTCATGTCAAGTGAGCGTCAGCGTCCACGTCAACGACTAAACTATAAATCTAACTTAACAAACTTCGACAAGATGATGAAAATCGCGATTAAAAAAATGTATTATAATGAAAGACAATTAATTTAAAATTTACAAGTTTTGTGTATGTAACTTTATTACCTCATTAAAAGTTAAATAGAACCATCACAGAAACTTTTGTTAATTCTCCATTTTCATCATCAGTTGTGGTTGGCTTTAAAATTTTTAATTGCTGTAGGAACACGTTTTAGAATAGAAACCCGCGTTTGTAACGTGTTTACTCCAATTATTACCACAAATTTTGTTTTATTTAATTAAATTCTTTTTGAATTTGCGAGGTGACGAATTATACCCGAAATAAATTTTCACTTCATTATTTTGTTAATTAAGACTTCATTAAAATTTCCCGACACTCTTCATACATTCGTACAAAGCGATCGCACCCAGCGGTTACAGGTTTCCTAATATTCAGCAAATCATTGCAAGGAAATAAATAAATTAAATATTAAAAAGTCAGGAATATAGAAGTTGGTTAGTCGACAAAGGTTTCATTGTGGAAATAAATGGGGGGGGGGGGGGAAGTTGTAATCAATTTTATTGATGCCTTTAAAATTATTAATTTTTCACGGTCTACAAGCGGAAAATCACTTTTTGAGAAATATTCATAAATATTTCGGTTTCATATAAATAAAAATCAGTTAAATGGCTTAAACAAATGCAACAAATAAAGAATGGCAAATATATACGGCGCGCTCTGATGACTGTAATTCTGCAACCGATCAATTTACAAGAAAATCTCTGTAGAGAATTTAGTTTACTTTATTTTCAGTTATTTAAGATTTTGTCTTAAAATAAACCGAAACTGAGATATTTACGAATATTTAAAGAAATGAATTTTTTCGTGTTGTTTTTCCAATGTTGCACTGAAATCCGGGGTCGCTAGACCGTTCTTTTAAAGACTCAAATAAAAATAATAACATTTATTTCAGCTTGCCCCCAATTACTTTCATAATAGAACGTCCTGTCGACTGACTTGAACGTATTCCTGAATTTTTTTTATTAATTCGACAAATTTAATGATCCAATTTTGAAATTTAATTGGATATAAGTAAACGTATATTTATTATTTAGGAGTAAAATAAAACGTCGCGTACTTTAGACAGTCTTTAGAGTCAAGAAGAAATCGTTTGCTCCAGAAACTATTGTTCGGTGCATTCTCCGATGATGTGTATTTATGGATTTTAGTTTTTGATCAATTTTTCTGCTAAAAGTTTTAATATAAATTATTAGTTTATATGAGTTAAGTGTATTAGATTTTTCATTTCGTTATTATTTATTCCAGAAAATAGTCCGGTTCAATTTGAATTTATTGAATGAAGGTCTTCTTTATTTTTATTTAACTGGAATAAGTTAGTGATATACACAGATTGCAGTAATTACTACAGTCGCAACTCTTAGGGGAATAACCGACTCACTTTTAATTATAAAAGTTCATATAAACATTTATGTGCAAATGAACCGTTATCCACTTAATTTATTTTTGCAATTTGTTTGTAACTTGAATTTCGTAAGTGCCAATAACTTCTACAAAAGTTTATATAATATTTTAATATGTTTACTCCCAAAAGTAGTTTTTCAATTTTTTTTACCAATTTGAGAATGGAATAACCACTAAGCTACTTATCTAATAGTAGCTAAGCTATATTATACTAGTAATTGCCCAAGTCTGAAACAGTTAAGGTAAAAATTTGTAAGAATTTTTTTTTCTTTTTTTTAATTCAGGAACTAAGCACGTAAAAAAAAAAGTAAAGAAAAAATATTTTTAGCAAAAGTAATTTTATTTCTAAATGGCATTAGAAAATAAAAATAAGGTAATGTTTGTAGAAGTTATTCGCACCTGAGTGATGCGCGAGTGACGCAATCAATCAGCACGGATTACTTAAAATAACAAGAAATTCCAGAAGTTCAAATTTGAAACTGCAGTAACCGTTCCGGAAGCTTACCTTCACTAATATAGTACAGCTGAATAATAGAGCCCTTTATAACTTTTACATGAGGCTTCAACATTTTTATCCACATTTTAATTTTTTGAAATGCAATCCATGCAGAAGTCATAATTTAAAATAACACAAAAGTAGTTTAAAGCATGTGCAATTAAATTGGATTAACAGAAATATTTGAACAGCACTAGAGTGTGTTATTTACAAGCGCAATTTTCAAAGAATGGTTTAGTATTTTGTACCTGAAATGTAGCGCCTGCATTTAATGTAGTTCAGCATTTACATGTCTGCTGAAATTTTATGTAAACGAATGTGTTTGAATTTAAGCTCATGTAAACAGCATCAAATAGTTTTTTTGTGGAATTGTTATTCGGAACGTTTTTAAATCCTTTGCAAAAATTTAATTAACTCTCTGTAGTAACAAATTAAAAAGTCATAACCAGGAAATTCCAGTAACGACATACCAGTACATGTTTCGATCTTATGTGGGGTTCAGAGGGAAATTCCTGAAAGTAACTGAATTCTTATCACCCTAAAAACGACAGTTTTTTCCCAACCCTACAGAATGAGCATTGTACAGGGTGACCACTGAAAGACTGAATAATATAGTAAAACAAAAAAAACCGACTTCAGAAAAAAGCACTACAAAAAAATTGCACTAAAAAGTAAAAAATAATTAGAAGTTATTAGAAGAAGATTTAACAGAAATTAGAAGTAATATATTTTTACAGTGCTGAGCATAAAAATTAATGTATTACGTCAATAATATACAATTATTGTTATTTTTGGAGTCGGCGCCAGCCAAGGTTAACAAACGTGTATTAACGAAGTAGCGGAGTACCAATTTCTTAACAGCTTGGCTGACACCGACTCCAAAAATAACAATAATTGTATATTATTGACGTAATACATTAATTTTTATGCTCAGCACTGTAAAAATATATTACTTCTAATTTCTGTTAAATCTTCTTCTAATAACTTCTAATTATTTTTTACTTTTTAGTGCAATTTTTTTGTAGTGCTTTTTTTTGAAGTCGGTTTTTTTTTGTAAAATTTTTTTTTTATTTCTTGCTTTTTAGTGAATCTTGCGTTCCTTAACTGATTTATCGAAAGCGAATATGGGTAGACCTACTAAACGCGCTGCCCATATGCGACAGCGCCGTTCAAATGAGACAAGCGAAGAAAGGGCGAAACGCCTATCTCAAAGTAGAAAATCTAGATCCAAGACTATTTCAGAAGAGAGTTAGTGAACAGCGTGAAAAGAGGCTTTCGCAAATGCGGGCTTACAATCAATAAAAACCAAAGTACTCAACCGATTTTGATGAAATTTATATGGGACCAATCTGAAACTAAATCCTTTCGAATTGTGAAAAAGTTTTGAAAATCGGTTAATAAATGACGGAGTTATGAGGTAACAAACATTTAAAAAAAAATGAGAGCGGTCATCGGACCGTCCACAGAAGCTATGCTTCTTACGCACAGAGCAAACCATAATAGATCCTTGAAGGCCCTCCCCTTTTCGTGGGTCGGCAAAAAACGTCAAAAAATATTCAAAATTTTTATTTTTCAAAAATTTTGAAGCTAGTTTTAGTTTTTTGACAAAACTAACAAAATTAAAAAATCCCCCCATTCTCCCTTTTCGTGGGTCGGCAAAAAACGTCGAAAAAATTTTCCCGTATTCTTATAAGCAAGTTGGAGGCCGAGGGCCGACCCGTATTCTTAAATTCCAGTGGGAGGCCGAAGGCCGACCCGACCCGTGTTCTCTAAAGCAAGTGGGAGGCCGAAATGAAATTGAGGGGCCGTCATTCTTAAAACATTTCTGTATGTTTCTGGATCCTCTTCTTTCAGCTCTTGGAGAAGTCTTGACGATGCCCCTAATTCTTCCCTTCTTTGTATCCATGGCCTGACCCACCATCGTCTTTGTTTGCGGTGAAGCTGGTTAAGCATTTCTAAACTAAGCTCCCTGACACCCTCTCTCAACAACTACTTAATTAGCTTTTTACGTGAAACGACAGACGACATGCTTGCTGAATAGTGAATGACTAACTGGAGAGTGGCGAGTAGCAGCAACAGTAGTGTGACCAGATTGCCTGCCACTGCTTGCTGGCACTACTACCAGCCGCTGGTAAGCAGCAGCTGGCAACCAGCATAATGTGACCCGCGCTTTAAACAGTAAGAATCATGGTAAAGACGAAAGAATATTCCGAAGATCTGAAAAATGCGATTTTGAAATCATTGAAAATTGGAGACTCATTAAGGACAGCATTTAAGAATACGGGTCGGCCTTCAGCCTCCAACTTGCTTATAAGAATACGGGTCGGCCTTATGCCTCCCACTTGCTTATAAGAATACGGGTCGGCCTTCGGCCTCCCACTTGCTTTTGAGAACACGGGTCGGGTCGGGTCGGCCTTCGGCCTCCAACTTGCTTATAAAACTACGGGTCGGTCTTCGGCCTCCAACGTGCTTATAAGAATACGGGTCGGCCTTCGGCCTCCCACTTGCTTTAGAGAACACGGATCGGGTCGGCCTTCGGCCTCCCACTGGCATTTAAGAATACGGGTCGGCCTTCGGCCTCCAACTTGCTTATAAGAATACGGGAAAATATTTTCAACGTTTTTTGCCGACCCACGAAAAGGGAGAAAGGGGGGAGCCGGGAATTTTTTAATTTTGTTAGTTTTGTTATATTTTGACGTTATAAATTGAGATTTTATAATTGATTGTATAATTTTTGACTTTGAGATTGCATAATTGAGATTTTGACGTTTAAAATAATTACCTCCTTGATTTAAAATACTTTTCTTTTCATTGGTCGAAATTTGTGTGACGAAATTGCGTTACACATTTGCGTTAACAATTTGGTGTGACGTACGATTTTTTTCAGTTAACTGCCCGTGCGATACCCGTGCGATAAGAAGCATAGCTTCAAAAAATACAGCCGAATTGAGAACCTCCTTTTTTGAAGTCGGTTGAAAAATAACTTTAACTTACACATGTTTTTTAAATTTTTAATTATTTTATTTAGAAATATAATTAACGGTTTTTTTTTCAGTATTACGTGTGAATGTCAACCATTTTCTTGTCCACAACTACAGCCTCTTTCCACGGCACTTTCCATGACCGTACGAAAGGTTTCAGATTCTAAACATCGGATTTCGGCTCGAATGTTCATATGTTCTTGAATTGTTCGAAGTTTATGTATACAT
Source organism: Podabrus alpinus (assembly GCA_932274525.1). NCBI lineage: Eukaryota > Metazoa > Arthropoda > Insecta > Coleoptera > Cantharidae > Podabrus > Podabrus alpinus. The sequence goes on from OW026451.1 coordinate 8,773,402, forward strand.
AAACCCATTCTTTCAAGTAGCCCTACAGAAAGGATTCTGGTGCTGTAAAATCAGGTAAACGCGAAGGCCAAATAAATTCAGCATTTTTTGAAATTATTCGTTCACCGAAAATGTGGACTGTGGGAGGGTTAAATTAACCATTACTATAATAGTACGAAGTACTAAAGATCGCATAAAAGAAGAGTGTAGCATGCTCGATATAACAAGAAAATGAAGATCTTGCAAGATTCTCTGATTTCCTCCGGATGCAAAGAACTGAGAGGAAACCCATTTGAAAGTTTCACTGCAATATTATTATTATTATTGAAAGCTTTTACATCCTAAGCGAACCCTTGTCTATCTTGAAATTTTCTCTACTCTCCTCTGTTAGTGCATAACTGTTTATAAATGACAGATTTAGCTTAGATTCAACCCTCAGATATGCTAGTCTTCCGTTGATTGTTTTAAAAGGTAACATCCCTCTGACAAATATCTTCGCCACTATGAACTCAACGCCGTTTCTTCCAGCTGTATGGTCACGAGAAAAAAACATAGAGTAGTTTTTCACTCTGTATCTCGATAATTCGCTTTCATAAAATAAGCATCATTCCATCAATATAAAGCTTTCTATAACCCACTTTTATTTTCTTTCCGTTCTTAGCCTCTTCTCTGGCGTATTCCACAATTTTATGCCTGTATTACCTTTTCTTAATGTGTTAGGTCGTTTTCAATAAATATTCTGCTTCCTTTCAATAATCAAACAATAATCGCTTTTTCGGGTATTCTTCCCATCTTGAAAGCTTCATACACTTATACCTTTACCGCAAGCTCCTTCTGTATGAATTTCGCTTGTGTGTAAACCCTTAATAATTATATTGTTCCTCTTCTTTTCCTTTTCATATCTTTCAATTTGTTCATCCATTTTGATTATTGCATCATCTTGTCTCATAACTTTACTATGAGGCCTTCTATCTTATTCTTCGGCTCCTATCTTTCCATTTTCTATTGTTCAGCCATTTGCTCGATCTTTGCGGACAGCTCTTAAATTTCATTCTTGTTTTCCTCAAAACCATTATTAACTGAAAGTGTTAGCGCCTCTATCATTTCCTTTAACTCTTCCATCACTTTTCCCTCAGGTTCTCGTTTTTTTTCTGAGTGTACTTTAGTAGGTGTCTTTGGAGTCTTTTTACTGTTCTGAAATTTTTCGATTTCCACTGTTTCGGTCTACGCTTCTTCTCTTTTCCTTTTTAAGTATTCTTTAATTGAGCCTAAACTAATTATTGTTCTTCTGTTTCCCCATTCATTTGACTTAGATGGTTTTTCACTTAGGTGATCGTTCGTAATTTAAGTTTTCCGCGTTCTACGCTCAGTTGGGTTCAACACCTCGGAAACTGTTGCCTCGTTTCATCAACTTACAGCTCTAAATTCTGCTCTTCCTACTGCAAAAACAGCACAATTTCGCAAAAACACCTACACACACACTAGAACATCTGCACTTTCTACAATTTAAACTCCTGGCAAAACGACTTTAATTCAAATTCGACAAGCGGCTAATCAAAGATAACAAAGATTATCGTTCTACGTCTTCAGATGCCGAAATTTTAAAAAGTTTGGAAAGTTTCACTACTAACACAAAAAACTATTATGCTATAGGTAAATCACGTCAAATTGGTTCCTATGAACCCCATCATGCCAAAATTGTATTTTAGGTCTAAACTACACAATTCAAATATCCTAATAAGATCTATCACCACATGTTGTGATTTCCCAACATATCAGCTAGCCCAATCCCTGAATAATAATAACTTTGCGCTGTTTGATATGAAAATCGTGGGAAACGTGGTTAAATCTGAAACGATTTTATGTTTAGGAGTTTTGACTTTAATTATTTTGATTTATAATATATTTTTATGTAATATGGTGAGCGAATGGCTGAAATGCTAGCGTGTTCGCTTTCAAGCCAAGATTCACGGGTTCAAATCCTGTGAGGTGCTATCTATAGAAGAAATTTTCGCTCACCAAATGTCTATCTGCTGGCCCCAGATAACATTATTTATGGCTAAAAAACTTCCCTGATCGGAGTAGGCGATGTAAAAATCGTCTATTCCCGTGGTTCGGAATCCACGTTAAGCTGTAGGTCCTCTGTGCTCGTCACACATTTTCAACACGCAACGAGCAGAGACAGGGATGTATCGGGAAAATGTCGCAAGACGTTCATAACCGAATATACATATTTCAACTTCATCCTACTCTGATATGCAGAATAATTAAATCTACTGATGATCGTATATATTTTTAAAATAAAATAGTAACTCCCGAGTTTTGCAAACATTGTGTGTTGTTGCCAAAAAATATTTTAAATGTTTATTGCCAATAATTGATTGTATTTTTTGTAGCTTTTGACTTGAAGATGCAATAAAATATATTTCGAAACTGGTTGAAAATGAAAATTCTTGTTTTATTGCGAAAACGTACCAATTTAGAACAAAATTGTTTAACAAGATCCTGTGAACCAGAAGTGACTTCAAAAATCATCAGAGATGGAATCCCCCATGGAATCAGGCCAACTGGAAGACCTCCTAAGAGGTGGAGGGACAGTTGTCATCAGCATCCCAGGAAAGCCAGAACTAAACAAGTCCCAGACCTAAATAAACGAAATAGAAAAAGAAGATACTTTCGAGAGTTTCTTGGAGGAGTTTATGCTCGACAAAGCTGTTTAGAGGTCGTTCATAAATTACAACGCGGAATATTAAGTAATTTTAGCCTCCCCCCCCCCCATCATCACAGTCACATACCTTTATACTCCCTTGATTTTACATTCTACAAGTTTAAAATTATAAATTGAATAAAATTTGAAAAGCTCCCACCCAACATCAAAAATCGTCACTCATTCTGTGTACGGTCATGTTCTTGTGATAACTCGGGATCAATTTATAGGTTAGATATTTTTTAATTGTGTAAAAAATCAGCACATTCATGGTCTTGTAAATTATTATTATTTCTTTATATTTTGATCTTCTGAGCCTTTTTATGTATTATCTTTATATGATTACAGATTAGACCAGTTAACTTCTATTTTGTAACACTTAATTTTTTATAAAAAACACTCTCAAATTTTATTAATTTCTTTTCCTTTAAATATTAATTTCCACAATATGATTTAAAAACTAGCAGAGTTTCTGCTTAACTGTAATAATGATTTAAAAATACTAACTAACATATAATAACGCCTTAAAGAATACTTAATGAATACTTTTTTTATTACTGACTGACATTGGTTTTTATGTGTTTTACAATTTTGTTTGTTTAGCGAATCTTAGCTTCCAGAATGTTCTAGAATATCCTATTTGCTCAAACAGCAATGAAATTTAATAATTATGATATTTGCATTTCCTTATTACATCACATTATGGAAAATCACCTGGTTACATAATAATTCTTATGGGAATATAACTAGACGTGCCGCAGTTGGGCCCTAAACTTTTTCATTACTTTGCTTATGACCAATTGTGACTATGAAAAAAGGGTTAAACTTTTTTTTAATCCGATTAGGAATTATTCTCGCCGCAGTTCGAATGGGTCCCTGTTGGAACCATATCTTCTGATTTTTTTCGATCGCTGGTCGTATGTTCTTGCGATGCTTAGTTAAAGAGAGCGATGACGGGTAGAGGAAACATTTCCTATTTAATTTTACATATTGTAGCGAGTTAAATTTGACTCAACTTGCGTTGAGTATTTCTAATGCTATGGGATGCTCAGCGGAGGCAAAAACGTGGCCAGGCAACACTGGCACAATTCTTTTTTCGCACCCCGGTTCTTCTATGACTTTTGCTTAGGCGCCACTCCTGTCTTATACAAAAGAACTCGGAAGGTGTTTTAAGTAAATAAAACAAACGGATTTAAAAAAAACTACAGTTTCTCAAATTTTATTGGAAAAAAACATTTACCAAAGTTTACATTCAACTAAAATAAATTGTTCCTGTTTATGGGTCTGTCTAATATTTAGACCTACTTATTATGTATGTCGCACGGAAGGGGGGGGGCCGAAAACGTTCCTGGATAAGAAACAGGTGATTCGCTATGCAGAATCGTTTGATTGAAAATGAACACCTTATGTTTGACTTTTTCAAACCCTTCAGTTTTTCAGTGGCCACCTTGTATAACTAATATACAACTTATGAAATTTAACTCTGTACTCATTTAGCTCAATTCTCTTTCTAAAAATAAATTTTCAATTAAAGCTCTGTTTATATTTTGTTCTCTAGCAGTGAAAAACTGTAGTTGAAAATAAAATTGAAAATCAATGCAGCTCACTTAATACGGCAATAGAATAGTGAAATGACATTTAAATGACCATAAAATTATTCCGTCAACTGCCTCGGTTCTCAGCTCTACTTATGAATTGTAAATTGAATTTCCACCCTACTATAACAATAGAACTTACAGTAAGTTTGCAACTACTGGAAAGACATGATACAGAAGTACAACATTACAAACAAGAAATTTCAGTAAATTTACTTAAAATTAAATTAACAAAATAATACACTATAGTTTCCAGCGTATTACTAATGAAATTTAAAGCTTCCGCTTCATTATACACTCTGTACTTTTCGTCTATTTATTATTTCTTATTTTTAAATTTTAAATTTATTTATTCGCGTAACTTAAGCAGATTCCGATACTGCAAAAGTTTTCTTGCTTCGATTTTCACTTTCTTACCTCAACGTTACTCGATAACTAATTGTCGTTGTAATTAAGCACATCCCACTGATCTTAGATTTCGGTGGTTACTTTGAAAACCATTTTTATTGGAAAATGCGATCGTAGAATTTTGTATTAACTCTTTATTTCGGAAGCATAAAAGTTGGAATAGTTTGAAAAAGTTGACGTCATAAAAACTCATTGCCGTTTTATCAAATTACACTAAAAGCGCTGCGCTACCGGAGCAATACAATAAAATACGGGAAATGTAAGTCAATATTTTGTGTAGGTGAGGAAAGATTATGATTTTAAACTTCGTTTTGCAATGGCAGAAAATTTTCAAGAGAGCAACATTTAATTTATTGTAAAGTGTATCAAAGCAATGGTTTTATTTGCAAATACTTCCACTTTCCTTATCGAAATACGGAAAATGGTTTCCACATAAGAGATCAATCTTGGGAACGAATCTTTTGTATGAACCGAACCATCCGGAAATTTTCTGTAGTACAATTCAATACGTTGGAATAATTTAACAAGGCGCGCATATATCCAGCTAAAAGTTCATTTCCACAGAATACATCTTCGCCTTGCATTTTCTATCTTTTTAAAAATTCAATAAACTAATAATCTAAAATGAGACGGACAAAACGAATTCAATCTTCTACGCGAACCAAACCTGCGCTGCACTTTTACTTCCGATTTTCAATGACGTTCAACTGCACATGATTTTGGTTTGGGATTTCATGGCAGTAAAACTTGGATGAAACAAATCAAGATATTTTTTATCGTTCGATAAAACGCAAAAATGATCAAACACAGATGTTGTCAAAATTATGTTGTCGTTTTAATAAGTCGAAACAATTAATTTTATTTTAAATGATTAAACAAAGACCGATTGAATTTAATTCTAACACTTAAACCCCCGAGCTTCTTTGCGCTGCTATGTTGCAATTAAGATAAGTATCTATATTTTAATTAAAATTTCTTTCAGTGTTATGAAAAGTAGTTAAAAGTAAATTACGTTTCTAATGTACATAAACTTTTAAAAGTGGGCACAATTTGACGTAATCGTTCTTTAAAGCTTTATAACTGGAACTGATGAATTTTTTATCTGTTTAAAGAATTTTAAATACAATATTACTAGCAGTTTACAAAATTTAAATTGCATTTAAACGAGCTAACGTAATGATGGAATTTCAATTTGAATTTTAAAAATTTCGTGCCACAAATGTTACTAAAAGCGAAGTACAGATGGGGACTCGAGAAGAAGGGCACCAACCAGATAACACGTTTGCAATAATTTTGTGAATTTCTTTTTTATTGTACTTTTATTCCTTTTTGGGCGTTAGATAATTATTCTAAATATTGCTGGAATTTTAAGGCATCCAGACATAATAAATCTGGTCAAGTCGAGAGCGCTAGGTGTTTTTACTCCTGGCAATTTGACTTCAGGTGAGGTGACTTCTTAGAAATTTCACTCCCATTAATTACATTCCAGGAAGTTTAAAATCCTATATCAAGAGCTTCTTAACTCCCAGTAATTTCACTCCTGGGAAGTTAAAAACATAACATTTTTATTTACGGTATGAGATTATTTGAGCATTTAATGTTGAATATTTTTGAACGCGTTGAGCGCAAACTATTTTTTTCATAAGGTTACATATTTTCCTCAAATTTTATTGATCTAACCTAACACAAACCTTTCTCCTTGTTTTGCGTATGAAAGAGGTAAACCTTAAAGAACATTTCTCCAGTCCATGCTGGGTGCTAGTGCGGAGTTCGACCCACTAAACCCCATTTCCATTTGGCTCAACTGCTGTGGCGTGGATTCGTCTTTCGATATTTCTTCACTGTTGCAATAGTTTTATTATCACACTTTCCTCCAGGCTATAAAAATTTTTTCTAGTTTATGTTTCTGTCCTTTTGAGAATTTTCCCTACTATTGTTTTTTTGATGATTTTTCTCTTTGTGTTAGGATTCATAGTAATGTTTAGAATATTATTTACCTGAATTTTTCCAAAAACGGTTCTGGAATTTCCAATAATGTATGTACCCCATTTTACAGTACCAGCTCTATCAGTAAGCAGCAGCTCATCAGTACCTAATCTACATACTGCTGTGGTTTAAAATGAACCCACACAACGCAAATAGTTGAAATTCTGAATTAATTGTGATATTTAATAAATTTGACCTAATTTGAAAACTTTAGATTGAACAGATAAGCACATCCACCTTATTTCATGATATTGTAGACTTATTAAGATCTTTAAAGATAATAATGCTATATTAAAACCTGTTCAATAGATTCAATTTGAAGATGACACTCTTCCAAAATGATACTTTAAATCAGAAATGATAAAATTTGTTACAGTTTGTTATCTGTAAAACATAACCTTTACATTTTGTAAACTTTAAATTAAAATATCTCTGTGAATAACTTATTATGTGTAAATCTGTTTACAACCAAAATTATGTCATATCTAACTTTAAATGTTAATCATAAATTGATCTCCGAAATTTGTAAAAAGGTAAATAAGGTTCAAAATCCATTGAAAAGTGATAAGTGGAATGTGATAAGAAAAATGGTCAAATTCACAACTTCAAATGGCTCCCAAATCAACTACTGTGGAAGAAATCTTCTCGGAAGCAGCAAACAAGTAATCTTTCTAATAATGCAACCAACTCTGTAAATTATAGAAAATTCCATTACAATAAAGTTTACAAAAGGAATAAATTTGACTTACAAGGCGTTCAAAATCAACGCAAATTGGTAATTTTGCGCAAGTAAATTTAGTTGAAATTTGGTATTCAAAGTGGACAGACGTGTGACGAGATCCAATTTATCGAACTTGGTTGATAAAAAAATCTAAGATGGCCGAAGTTAGTTACAGCGACTGAAAATTAAGAATGTAAATCTTCAACTCAAATCTCGAATATCTGAGAATTATTTAATTCAAAATTACTTACCAGCATATAATCTAATTAAACAACACAATTAGAAAGTCAAATTTGGATAATTATTACCACAACAACTCGATTCAACGGGAGCAAATTTGAAGCCACCATATCAACACTGCATCAACAACAGCTGTGAAGTGCTACGTTTGTGCGCGAGTGATAACCAAGATAGTGATTATCGACGCAGACTTTTTATGAGTCAGGATTAAATAAATTAAAGGTATTTCGAATTATTATTTTTATTAACTTTTTGCCTTCAGCGTTTAACATAAAGGTTGCGAGGAAAAAGCCCTTAGCAGGTGAATTTCTGGCTACCCTATTTTCAAAAATATTCAGCTACAAAACATTTTTTATTATTTACATTTTCTACGCTTCGAGCAACAATTTTATTATATAAACATTTAATCCGTTTTGGACAACGGCAAGACTTAAATTTATTTAAGCATTTCAAGGAAGAAGAAAGAAGTGGATCGTCATTCTACGATTATTTTGGTATTTTGATTATTGTAAACATTCTGGTGACAGATAAGTTATCTGTTTTAATTTTGTTAACACTGATTATTTGCGCTAGCGATATTTATTTTCAATATAAAATTATTTCTGATTTGATCAAATCTTTTTATTATCATAAAACAGGTCAGTACTCTGAATTTTTAAGGTCGTTCAAAAACAAAAGTGGATCGTTTTATCTGATCAAATTAATTTAAACATTCTTATTCATCTACTACAAACATTTTTCTGTCACTCAAAAATTAAAACTTTTCTCAACTCAATAAGCTGCATCCCTTAACTAATCTTACTACCTGCTATACTCTGAGAGAGCCTTAGACTGAGCCAAGTCTACTTGGCTAAACTTGGCTAAACTTCTCAGATTTAAAAAGTTTCAATAAAAATTCTTACTAGTAGGTACCCCATATGTAATTAATGTTTAAAGAAAATTCAAAATAAAATATTGTAGCGTAAAAAAAAAATATTAAAGGGAGAGACTCTTCTATTATTTGGTTGTTAACTTAGTTGGCAATTAGAGATATTATTTTTACTAACGATCATGAATTTAGTTTTGTGCAAGTTAATATCCAAAACATATTGCCATTCACTCCTCTCATAATCCGCCCTTTTCCATTAGCTTGTCCTATCTTTTTCGTAATAATTTTATTAACTGCTCTATATCCCGCTGTGTCGACGTTCTTTTCTTCGTCAAAGTCTTCGGAGTCTTCGGAAAAGTCTTCGCTTTTCCATCAGCTCCAAGATCTCGCTCGTCATCCAGGTGTTCCTTTTAGTTTTCCTAACTAATGTAAGGGTATCATTTTTAATGTTTTCGATTACTTGGTTAAATCTGTCCATTTCTTCATCAATGGATGTTGTCGAAATAATTTGTTTTGTTGGTCTTTTTCGCTACCTTTTTCATTCTTATTTTGAGCATTCCAACAAGCGAGTTGTAGTCCAAATCTATATCTGCTCCTGAGCACTTTTTAACAGATGTCATTCAGTTTTTGTGTCTTTTGCTTATTAAAATGTAATCAATTTGATTTCGAGCGATTCCGTCAGCAGAGTCTCTGGGTAATTTCTCTCTTCGTTAAGAGTTTGAAGAAAGTACATAATTATTCATTACTGTCAATACATGTTCAATTGAAAATATATTAAATAATTTTTATATTATATAACTTTAATACATAAAATCTTCATTTTTTTACTTTCAATTGTAATTTTTCATTTCTGAAATATCTCTAAGTGTATTGTGGCTTAATTTTCTAAAACATTTTTATTTTGTGCTAAAAACCACTTCTTTATTCTAAGTTTATTTTGAATAAATGAAATTGTCGTACATAGAAATTTTACTTGAAGAAATAAGTATCTTCATTTTTATAAACTTTTAACAAAAAAATTTAGTTTAATGTTAATAAAAGTGCTATCGTATTGCTGTGTTCCAAAATGCTCTACAGAGGCACACAATTCAAAAATGAATAATATATTCAAAAAGAACACAAAATTCTAAGTAAGAATACACTTAAAAACTTCAGATTACGAGAAACTCAAAACCTTCTCAATTCACAATCTTATGACATTATTTGAATCTCTCGGGATAAGAAAGACATGTGAAAAATTGCTGAGAATAATTAAATTGATGATTGTCACATCAAAATGTAACTAAAAGATTTAATTAGCTAGAAATTAATTAATATTGTATCTTGAATATTACAATAACCTAAAAATGTAAAACTTTGATACCAAATTACTTCTAAAATAACATGTTTTGTACAAATCTGTTCATATCAAAAATTATGTAATCTCTTCAACTGTGTAACTCAAGTAATTTAGAGACAAAAATCGACAAAGTTGTGAATAAGGGTGAAAATCGCATAAATTTGAAAATAATATAAAATGGCGTGAGCTGAGTCAGAAACACTCTGAATTAAACCATAAAAACAGCATATACCAAAGGAATTGTATGGAAAACATCTTTTTGAAACACAATTTCAATGTGGACCATTAACCTGGAACAGAAATATTATTTTAAGAAAATAAAAAATTCAAAATACAACAATTTGACTTACTTTTGAACAACAGGCATACCAATTTATCGATTTTCGATGCATAAATCAATTGATCCCGAAAGTTGGAAACACGCAGACGTGTTTTTATTGTGTCCAGGATTTAATGCAAATTTTGGAAGGTTAGAAAATCAAGATGGCTAACAACAAGTAGCAAATCTGCAACATTGCAATTTTTGGAATCAACTCGTAATTCACTGCAATCAAGAGTAATTATCGATTCATTCAACTTACCAGAAGTAACTTTTATGGTACCAACTAAATTCGTAAACAACTTTTATAAACACAAATTTTGGAACAAACTTAACAACAACACGAGGCCAGATTATGTCATCCAGCTCTGACGATCTACAAGTGTATCAACGGTGCGCAGGTGTTTTGGTTACCGATTGCTAAGTTATTTAAAGGCGACAACACACACACATATCCTTTTTATTTTTGAAACAACAACTTTGATGATACTTAAGGTACAGTGAATCATTATTATTTAATATTTATATTGACTTGTGTATTTTTATTATGAAACTTAAATGTTTTATTTGTGAACTATTATTTGATAGTAGATCTGTGATCTGCAATTATTTGTATCACCATTTGTTTATATGCGCTTTGCCATCTGCATTTAAAATAAAGGACGTTGAATCAAGACTTTCACGGAAGTGTATTTTTGACTACCCTAATTTTGGAAGGTTTTTTATTCATAAACATTATTATTTACTTTTTCAACTTTAAGCTTTAACAAAAGCAAATCTATAATTTTCAAACATTTAACGCGCTATTGGACAGCGAAAGACTTAATTAATGAAAGTCAATTAAGCAAATCTAAGAAGAAAAGAAGAGATCTTTTTGACTTGAGTATTTTTATGAAACTTAAAAGCTTTATTTGTGAACCATTATTTGATAGTAGATCAGTGATCTGCAATTATTTGTATAATCATTTGTTTATATGCGCTTTGCGATTTTTTTACATGAATATAAATATTTCTTTCTAGCTATTGAAACCTTTTTAATTTCACTTCATAAGAGCAATTTCAACCTATCCAGAGAGAACAAATTAAATCAATTTCAACGATTACCTCTAATTAAAATCACAAGGAACCGACTTCTGAGAGTGTCATTGATTGAGCTAGTAAAAAGGGGCATAAGTGCTAAACATCCCTTAACAACAAATTTATTTGAATAAGTTAAACATAGCATATTTTGTCTAGCCAACATAGGGCTTGAGAAAGATAAAGGGAGGTCACAGTAGTATATTGCATTTATAAATGCGGTGCAATAAATAATACACTACAACATCAGTGTTTATTAATGAGTTTAAAATAAATAACTAACCTTCAAAGTATCCAGGCCGATAATAATTTATTCATAATATTAGAATTTATAGACAATTTAATTTTAATTTTTTGAAATTAATTTTCCCCTGGGCTCCATCTATGTAAGTATTACACTTTGTTTATTAAATGGAGCGTTTCATCAAAAGTGCATAATTTATGTGTCCCTTTTTAAACTCACAAAAAGTTTTAATAAATTTAATTTGTTGAAATAAATAAATGTATTATTTAAAACAAATTTTTCTAAGGTACTTGTGGGAAAGTGAATTTCAATTTTTTGTCATTTACTAAATTTTCCACCAAAAAAACAGAGGAATTTGTGGAGTTAGCCAAATTCATTTTTCTCAGTGCGGAATTCAAAACAAGATAAATCAGAAAGCACAAGCAAATGCAACAGAATTAATTTGATTAATTATCTACGATTACATCTGGCAAAGTAAGTAGATACCTATTAATTAAATAATTATAAACCAAAAATTGCAGATGTTACAAGTGCCGTTGTTAATCGATCCAATTCCATTTCACCTTTGATCTATACAAATATTGCGATACCTGCTGAGTATTTGCAAAATAGAAAATACATTTTTATAATTTCCTGAAGAAAAATTAAATAAAACTTCGTCGCAATTTTCTTCTGTACCTAAACCTACTACATATTTTAATTGCTACTTTTCCATTTACGTCAATTAATATTTTTCATAAATAAGCAAAACAATCATTTAAATTTATGCATTTATGTACCTACGGTTGTTTATTCTAACAACAAATTTAATTAAATTTTTGGAAACAATCGGAATTTTTTCAAAGTTTGGGTTTCTACGTGTTGCATGATTTAATTATATAATTAATTATCTCCATTCCATTTATCTTTAAAATGTAGGTAATTGAAAACGCTAAATTAAATTAAATAAAACACTCTTCTTGGCTGGAGCTTTCACAAGGATCCTGGATTTTATTTTTTTCTAAAATTAAAATTAATGCCATTTAATTAATTAACTATGTCCCTCTTTGAGACGGTGATCAGCTTAAGCGGTTAAGTGCGTTGCTGCTAATGCTGAATGCCCGGTTCGACTCCGGGCTCAGTAAAAACTTTATTCTGACCGTCTCCCCTCGGAAGGCAATGGCAAACCACCGAGGTGTAATCTGCTTAGAACAGCCTCTCTGGAGATGAAGTGTATACACTTCCCGCGGTTCGGAGCCCGCGTTAAACAAGTAGGTCCCCTATGTGTGTGATAGTACTACAAACGCACAACACATACATAGGAGAGAGGTCGCCAACATCCGGTGACGGATAGGCACATTAAGAAGAAGAAGAAGTCCCTCTTTAAGGCTCATTGTAACTTTAATTTTAAATTAATGAAATTTTGGAAAAGATTTCTGTACTACTTATTGCGACTTTGGTGGTTTATATTCGGGCGATAGTGGTGAATTTCGTTATCTCTATTTGATTATTATGAATGAAAACGTAATTCTTGTAATATACAACAACGATACAAATTATTGCAACCACAAAATGTTCCTATTCGCCAGAAAGCTGAGCTAAAAAAGGTCGATTTCTGGTTTCAATACCACGGGAGCTTTTAACCTCCTATTCTGTCGGATATGTAATAATCGGATTGCTCTAAATTATTATAACTAAAAAATTTTTTTGGTTGTAAATTAAGTACTCTAATTAACATGAGCTATACAAGCAATTAATTTTAAAGAATATAAAACGTTAGTTAGATTATTAATTTAAATAACAAGTTATAGTTGTTTTCAATAATTAGAATTGTATCTGCAAGAATTTATGGTGCGTTACCACCATCACTCAAAAAAGCGACTTCCATAGGCAAATGCGGGTAAAATTGTATTTCAAAACGTCAGAATTATTTTGTGGCAAATCAATACTACAATGTCCATAAAAGTCTACCTCCTCCCCTAGTTCTGCTGTTGCATGTTGGTAACCAGGTTGTCTGGAGTGCACAGGTCGCCAACCACCTCCTCTGCGGATAATCTTTCCTTTGCCCACTCTTAACATCCGAACACGGTGTGTTGCGCACCGTCTTCTTCTTCGTAGAAGTAGCATATTACGCTTTGAGTTTTCCCGATCCTATGAGGGTACTTATTGACACACCCGTGCCTCATCATGGGCTGATTCATGTGATAGCTCATTTCACCGTGGCTTCTTGTCGTTCATGGCTAAACTGTAGGTATGAGACTCTGAAACGTAATCCTTTTTCCCCGTTCCTAATGAGGGAACGGCCCAGAGAAGAAAACGACTCACGCAGAAAGTAAAACCTTCTACTTTTATTTGCGTGGGACCCTGATGGTAGGTATAAGCTAACTCGTTGTAGCGGTGAGCGAGGGCAGTGAGTTTCACTCCGTGCAATGCTGAAAACAAAATGAGGGTACGCTTCCGTCGAAATAAAACAATAATTAAGTGACAATGTTTAATATTATCAAATCGACAAAGACAAAGCATACGTGGCTGCGACGTGCTTAAAATAGAATGCACGTTAATTTTATTAACAAACGTCACGTCAAAGATGTATCACAAACTGGGGAAACCAGAAGGGCAACCCCGCCAATGCAAATGTTGGCTTCAATGAACAAAAAAATATACCACCATAAACAAACAAGAATGTAAAGATACTTTACCTTGAGCTCAGGCAAGTTTACAACTTTAATGTGACAGACGGCTTCTTGAATGGATATGTGGTAGCGAATGTTGACACAATTGGCTCCCCTCTAAGATCCTCGGACGTATACCACCGACGTGATGACACGAACAGCAGGTTTTGGCAGGATAGAACGATGATGGACCGACACTCCTCAGTAATATGTGTTGGAATGGTACACTTTGCAATCCAGTGAGATAACAAGATGATTGTCAAAAAAATAAGCAATCATCCAAATGACAATAAGAGTCGATTGTCAAAATATACACCAGTTTATTTTCCACCAAATAATTGTTGGCAACACTGCGTGTTAATCGCACGATGTAAAAATGTGGCCGAACGATATAAAAAAATTATATATCCAACACGGATGAATTGGCTGACGAAATATCGGATACGCTCAATTTTCACTAAATCCGTAGTCACGGTGAAAATACCAACACGTACGATAATAACTACTAACTGGCGATCGAAAATCGAATCAAAATTATCGATTTTATACACTCGAACACAAAATGTCGACCGTCCAGTTCGCTCGTCAAAACCAGAATTAAAAATTCTCTAATGCGCATGTGATAACTTCTTGTCATATCAAGTTCGTAGTAAAGGCTGAGGAAAGGTGGCGCTTGATGTAAGAATGAATTTAAATAAATTTAAATTAGTTGCGAAATTAAAAAATTTTGTAACAACTCTTTGTCCATATGCCGGTCTCTGAGACAGCCAATCTCGTTTTCCACACCTCCATTAATTTTGTTCATTGTGCTGTTCTGTCCTCTTTGTCGCTCTTGTTATGGTTTTTTCTCTCCTCAGCCATGAGAGCTATAGAGTCTAGACTGGCCAGAACCAGTACCACACTCTCTGACGATGTGGTGTACGCGCAGCAGATTCTTAGTGCTGCTTTCTTTGTACTCTTGTCTACTAGTTTCTATAATTCTAAACTCGGACTGCATCCGCCCAAACCGGGCACCATAGAGTATAATGAAGTGGACTTCGGAAACAATGGCCCTTCGATTAGTAGT
Organism: Podabrus alpinus; assembly: GCA_932274525.1. Taxonomy (NCBI): domain Eukaryota; kingdom Metazoa; phylum Arthropoda; class Insecta; order Coleoptera; family Cantharidae; genus Podabrus; species Podabrus alpinus. Next base: position 8,788,602 of record OW026451.1, read on the forward strand.
TCTAGGGCCTTATGTATGTTGTGGCAGCCACCGCTGTGTGAAATGTAGCGTAAAGTACAGCCTGTGATCTATTGTTATAATATCTAGCAACTACGCTTCCTCCTTTGACTCTATTGCCTACGTGCCTATCTTAAATGTGACCTTGTTTTCCTGGCAGCAGCACCGCATGCGTTTGATAAGGAGCCAGTTGCAGACCCCGGTTGACGATCCACCCAGCACTACCCCGATTGCACGATTGACCGCACGTGTGATTTATTATTATAACTTAACACGACTTTACTTCACAGGGATTCATGCATAAGTGAAAATACAACAGCGCTCGTACAAAAACTCTTTTTTTTCTATTTACTAATTTTCTAATTTACAAATTTTCACATTATTCGAAATAAATGTAAAATATGGCATGAGAAATGCGACAGCATACACCTACGTATAATCCGCCACCAATCTTGAAATCTCTGTGTGTGCAAGTACATACTATATTGTTTAAATTTCCAAATAACGATTTACTAATATTTCACTTTAAAATTAGTCCTACTATTTTATTTGATCATATCTGTTTGGCATTTGAATCCAACTTCTTGTGACTAATCAAATGAAGAAAATCATTGTATAGGATGATTTTGCACGTAATAAAGTAACATCGACAATAATGAGACTGACTGTATGTAACTTGATGTGTCAAAAAGTTACAGGAATGCTTTCTCAAATTAATATAACGAGTAATATGAGGCGTATGTCAACAAGATGAAGCATTCCATTATTATCATAGCTACGTTTATAATAGGACGAGTTAACATTTGCTACATTCGTAATTACACAATATGCAGGGTAATTAATTAATTAAATACCGTCCTTATTTCAAAAATTACATACAACAATTATGAAAAAATATTGTTGAAAAATTGGTCATTGTTATCAACCTTTCAAAGGGCTTTTATGGAAATAATTTGTCGCAGGCTCTAAATAGTTAATACTTATATTAATTTTGAACGGTCTAGCGACGGTTGATTTGGCCGCCATATTGGAAAAACCACGGCAAAAAGACATTTCTATAAATATTCATGAATATCTCGGTTTGGGCTCCCTTTAGAGAAAAATGTTAAGAAATTGAAATTGAATTAAACTAATTTATCTCCAGAAAAGATTTCATTTTTTTTCTTGTAAATCAATCAGACGTAGAGTTACAGTCATCAGAGTGTGTGGTATACATTTGCTTCCAACTTATACCTGCGATATTGATCTCATAAAATCTATACTGGGTGAATCCGATAATATACCCTCGTGAAATCATAATATCATATTAATTTTGTTTAATAGCTAAGTGAAGTTTAATAAGTGTATAAAATTAGTGTTTAAACAAGGTATGTACGATTGAACCAAGTGAGTACAGGTAGCCCTCGGTTTACGCCGCAGTTCCGTTCCTAAAAATACCGGCGTAAACTGAATCGGCGTAAATTGAACCTAATTATATTGGGAGGTATGAAGTTAGGTTCCATCTCATAAAAAAATAGGCATGTGCAGGTATAACATTATTATATTTGAAGTTTATAAATTAATACGAGTATAATATGTATAATTAAACCAAAAAATGTACATTATATGTAATTGTGAAACAAAAATAAAATTCTCAATAACAAAAACAAAACAATATTTTATGAAAAAAGTGAAATTTCAAAGAGGTGTTATTATTTCTGTGTTGAAGTTCCCGGTTTCGGATCTCTTATATCTTTTTTGAAAAAAGTATCGAGTGTTAACTGCTTGGATTTTCTTTTTCTTTCAAGAAGTTCAGAATATGGTCGAATTGATGCGATAACACTCCTTTTTACGTTCGAACTTCGTTCCCAATCGTGGTTTATCTCACAGAGTTCATAGTCACGGTTTCTATGGTTGAAAGAATACGCTCTAGATCGGCCGTTTTTATAACTCTTAGAAGTTCTTCGTTTTCGTTCTCCTCTTCTGAATGTTGACGACTTAATTCGTTGGCTAATTCTTCGTTGGAGAACGGCTGATCGTGGCTCTCTGAAACTTCCATCACATCTTCAGCTGTTACATTGTCTAATCCTACCTCTCGCGCAAGCCTGCTAACGTCTTCAACAACATTCTCCACATGCTCTAATTCTTCGAAATCGTGCATAAATTTTGGTAGAAGTTTACGCCAAACTCCATTTAAACACTTTGCTGACACTTCGTCCCAAGCTGCCTTGATGTTGTAAATGCCTTTCAAGATATCATAGGACCTCCAATAGTCTTTAATTGTTTTTTCTGTAGAGTCTAAGACTCTCACCATTTCCATAAAGGTGGTGCGGAGGTAATAGGATTTAAAAGTTGCAATAACTCCCTGATCCATTGGTTGCAAAAGTGATGTTGTATTTAGGGGCATGTCAACAACCTTGACATCCAATGGTGTTCTTTCTTCAGCAAGGTTTTGAGGATGTCCAGGGGCATTGTCTAAGAGAAGAATTACCTTGGGTGGTAAATCATTTTCTTTGCAAAAGCGAAGCACGGTTGGACAAAAATAATTTGTGTACCAATCTTTAAAAACGTCTCGTGTGACCCAAGCTTTCTTGTTCCATCTCCAATAGACTAGCAACATCTCTTTGTTTAGCCCCTTGAAAGCACGTGGTGTTTGTGAATGGTATACCAACATTGGTTTAAGCTTCAAAGTTCCGGAAACATTTGCTCCCAACAAAAGAGTGACTCTATCTTTCGCAGCTTTAAAACCTGGAGCGGAACGTGCTTCCTGGGAAATGGAGGTTCGTGATGGCAATTTTTTCCAGTAAAGCCCAGTTTCATCGACATTAAAAATGAGGTCAGGAGGATATTTACCCAATCCTACACATTCCTGGAACTCTTTTGTAAAGGTAGCCGCTGCCGCAACATTTTTTCAAAAATTTTACTTCTTGTATAACTGACTTGTGTTACATTTACCGCCGTAGATTGTTGCGCAGACTCTTTATTCTATGTGCATTTTTCATGATGGTAGTAATCGTCGATGGAGGTAAGTTCATACTTTTACAGACATTAGGACGTGTTTGCCCATCTTCCATTCTTCGAATCACCTCCATCTTTTTTTCAAGTGTTATAGATTGACGTGCCTTTTTCGCAACATGTTCAGATAACTTTTCTGCACTTTTATTAAACATGGTATTGTTACTTTACCAATAATTTACGCGAAAAATATTAAATAGAAAAAATAAATGGATTCAATTGTAACACTGCGTTTAATAAATGTACATACTGCTGTGTCATTTCTTAAGCAATCTGCACCACCCTGGTTTTGTCAGGCGCCAACTTTCAAAGTGAAAGTAAAATTTATATAATTGAATTCTTAATTTTCAGGGTGTACAAATTACTCAGAAACTCACGATCCTTTTCCCCTTTTTTGTCTAGCTCAGTCTGGAGATTCCACTCAAGGTGTAGTAGGTTCATGAATTAACTCAATTGAGGGATGCTTGTGGGTTGAAATGAATTTGTAGAGTAAAATTGTAGATGTCAAGACAATCAAGATGAATTGATTAGCCTGTATTGATGAACTTTAAGTTTGGTAATGCTTACTGTTGTTGATCGCTTTATTGTCGAATTTTCAAATTTGTCCATCTTTTAATATTTATTTGATCGAACTGATTTTATATTTTGAAGCGAATATGCTTATAATAGGACATTATTATCATCCAATTTTTTATTTTTATTTCCATGACCGTTTCATTATTAAAATTTGTCATCCAATTGACATCTTCGGTTTCTCCTTGGTTGGACATCTTCATTTTTCTTATCTTCTTTTGTTTCCATTTTATTGTTTTTGACCGAATTTTGATCAATTTCACAATTTTTATTAATGTTTTAAATTTGCACCTTTTAAATGTTCTTTGTTTGTATGGATGCTTTTTACATTTTGAAATTTGTTTTCCATTGGATTGTTTATGTTTCACAAGCACTTTTAAATTGAATTGTTTATGAGTTTTAAATGTTTTTCTTTTCACTTTCAGAATGTTTTTGTAAATTTTTAAATTTTTGTGTTTTCTTTTGTTCCGAATTTTATTAACACGCACTTTAAATTTTCTTGGAGTCTTGTATTTTTGTCTCAATTTTAACTTTTTGAGTTTGAAATTTAGCCTTCTATAGCTCTTCCTGGAATGTATAATGTTGAATTTGTATTTTTGTTTAGATTTGACCTTTTTGTTTTTAAAATTTTTCCTTCTGAAACTCTTCCTGGAGTATATCATTCTGAATTGATACTTGTTTTGTGTTGTTGTGTCTTCCACCATTTCTACAATTTTCTCTATTTGGATTTGCTCCTCAATTATCTCGATCTCCATTGTTTCAGTTATTCTGGCTTCTTTTACTTCAACTAGTTGGACCAACTTAACTTTTTGTTTTATTTGTTTTGTGGGCTTTTCCAAATTTTCGAATTTTATTTCCATTTTTGTGCACAAACCAGTAATTTCATTTTTAATTTCACTTTTCATTGATTCAACCTTTCCATCCATGACATCAATTTTATCATTGGTGGCATCTAATTTTCTTGACACATCTTTCAATTCAGTAGACATCTCATTTTGATTTTTGACCATTTCTTCTTTTGAGGATTTGATTTCTGTTTGTATTAGCTGGTTAGATTTCATCAATTGTTCCAACATGATTTCTATATAACTTTTTTTTCGATTTGAGTCCATTTTGACTCGTTATTTTGAATTTTAGAATATTGAAACTTTTGAATAAACTATTAAAATTTTTTTGTTTTTAACCTTTCCAACCCTTAATTTTTCAAAACGTCACTCATTAGTGTCAAAAGATGTTAAAATATTGTGTTAAAATTTCAAAAAAAATGATTTTTCATAAAAATTTTTCTACCCCTAATTTTTAATTTTTCACCCCCAATTGTGTTTAATCGAGCCCTTTTCAAGCCCCACGTTGCCAGGCGACAAAAAGATGCTGTGTCATTTCTTAAGCAATCTGCACCACCCTGGTTTTGTCAGGCGCCAACTTTCAAAGTGAAAGTAAAATTTATATAATTGAATTCTTAATTTTCAGGGTGTACAAATTACTCAGAAACTCACGATCCTTTTCCCCTTTTTTGTCTAGCTCAGTCTGGAGATTCCACTCAAGGTGTAGTAGGTTCATGAATTAACTCAATTGAGGGATGCTTGTGGGTTGAAATGAATTTGTAGAGTAAAATTGTAGATGTCAAGACAATCAAGATGAAGTGATTAGCCTGTATTGATGAACTTTAAGTTTGGTAATGCTTACTGTTGTTGAATCAAGTTGACGAATAAAAATTTGTTTGTATCAAAAATGGTTTTGTATTTATAAAAATAATTAATTAAATTCGCAATGCGCACATAATTTTTTAGATAAATTTTTATCTAAAAGAAATAGACAATATTTTGTAACAAAAATCAAATTAAAACATCCAGAAATATTTTCTTGGGTCGTCGACAAAGTTATCATAATAAAATTTATAAAAAGTTAAATAGACAATATAATTTTTAAATACCTTGAATTCTAATCCACCCTGTATGTAAATAGGGTCTGCGCACAAACACAATTTTAGCTCACGGTCACTTTGCGGAGATGCACAAACTTGTTGCTTGTTGATCGTGTTGCTGACGAATTTCGCTTCTGTTTCGTTTTTTAGGCGGAGTTGATTTAATAGTTGACACCTGTTGATTTTGAGAATCGTGTTCGTGGAGTGGCAGCGAATATTAGTTGATATTAATCTTCAGTTATAAGAAGGTGAGTCACTTTTATTTCATTGACTGCGTAGTTGTTTTACTGAAGGGTAGCCATTTGCAAATTTTGTTATCTATTTTTAGATAAACTTGTTGTTAATCACACATTTGGGTGTTCTGGACTAAACTTTTCAACCAGCAAGTACACGTCTTGCCCTTTCAAGAATCAAAAGTCGACTGTCTCAAATTCCTGCGCTGTACTTCAATTTCGTTGAAATTTTGTTATCTGCAAGTAAAGTTTCTCACCTTTTTGTGTTTTATGTGTACTAATTGAGTTTAAACTTTCAGGAGCTGTTTCCTCTATGTTGAGTTGATCAACCGTGTGTTTCCCCTACTTCTCACAAATACGGTAGCAGTTTTATAAGCAACGTTTAGCGAAGTTCCATACCTTTTTGTTTATCACAAATTTTCTTATCACATTGAAGCGAAATTGACCTTTATATGCACTTTTGGAGTTTTTTGGTTTGAAATTATGAACATTTGATAGAATAGATTATTTAACAAGTTTTGACATAATGGGTTTTACACAATTATTGTAGTACATGGAATTAATTTCATTTTTGTACCTTATCATTAAGGTTATGTATATTTGTGATAACATTCACATTAATATTACCATATTTGAGGCAAACAATCCCTTATTCTGAAATTTTGAGGTGATAAAAACCTTTTTAAATTTATCTTTCAGCTTTTAAAAACATTCCCTTATACTTAAAGATCTTAATTGGTTCATTATACCTGAAATTGCTAAATTCGTTCATCTTTGTTATCTTTGTGTTTTAAATGAGGTCAAACTCTATGTAAATTTTGATTATTTGTAAGAAATTTAGATATTTGCATAGCCCTGGTAGTTTAGAACACAGCAATACGTCGTAGCAGCTCGGTAAATACGTTATCACTGGACCATCAACCTGTCTAATTGTTTTGGTACTTCCCCAGTCAGGCCGGGGAAGCCCAGTACATACCCAATTAAACCGGGGATTTTCAAGACGTAGGCATGTGGCGTTATTGTGAATCGGCGTAAATGGAACCGGCGTAAACCGAGGGCTACCTGTATATTCTAATCACTAAATCTTGTCTTGAGATCAGAAGGTTTGAACCTCTTCAATCGACGATCTTCGCGGATTCATCGGCACGGTGGTTCAGGGCATATGGATTGCGACTGAATGAGGAAAAAACACAACAACTGCTTCTTACCACGAAAGCATAATCAGTGCCAAGTAAATTGAAATTATTGAGTTTCCATCCATGACGTTCACTTACATTGAGGAAGATGCATATTGCTATGACCTCCCTTATCAAACTTGAACACGTCTTACAAAGTTGGGCGTCACATCCGGATTGGATGAAAAAAAATTCAAAATATGAATTAATTAAATTTGCGTGCTCAAATTTAACAGAAAGTTCACACCCTTGTCCCTTTTTTACTGCTCAGCCTAAGACTCTCTCTGGGTAATGCAGGTGTTGGTGATTAATTAAGGGATGTTGCTTATTGAGTTGAAAAATCAGTTTAATTTTTAAATACTTAATGACTTTGAATGAAGAATATTCCTTAATTGTGTTTATCAGATAAATGATCCACTTCTTTGTGTTTGATCGGTCTTTAAAAATTGAAGCACCTTGCTGTAATTTATAGCAAATAATAAAAGATTTCATTAATTTAGAATAGGTTTCTATTTTCAAAATATCGCAATGCGCAAAAATGTAATCAAAAAATTAACAAATTAATACAGATCAAAATCTGTTACCAAATTGGTTTACAATAAAAATACCAAACGATGAATCAAAATCCTCTTCTTCCTTTTCTTCAGTTGATGCTTAATAATTTATTAAGGCTTTCCGTTATTCCATAACGGGTTCAATGTTTTTAATAAAATGTTGCTTTTTAGAAGCTTTGAAATAAAATAATAAAATGTTTTGTTAATGAAAAATTTTTAATTGGGTAGCCGAAAATACACCTTTACGGTCCTTTTTCAGCATCCTTTATTTAAGTGCTGCGGACCAAATGTTTAATTTCAACAGTAACTGTCACAATACCTTTTTGATGAATAATCCTGATTTTTGTAAACAAATCTGAGTATGAACACACCTTTATGTTGAAATGGTCGCATGTGTTGATAAATTTTTCCAGTCGGTGAAGTCGCTGTATGATAAGAAGACGTGCGCAGTATAACTTTTTTATCAAATCACTTAATTCACTGTATTTTAAACAAATTTTGCACAGAAATGTTGTAATCCCAGTAGATCTTCTGTCGATAAGTAGGATGAAGTTATTCAATCATCAGATACTATGGATTGAATTGAGTTTTAACATGTTTTCTTTTCAGAGACTTGTAACTAGTGTAGCCATCTTTGATTTTTTTTTATCAATCAAAAATATCCAATTTGTGGTTCGCGTTACACATCAACCATCGAGTTTGAACGTTAGAATCCAACTGAATTTTGTTTGCGCAAAACATCGAATCGTAGTGACTTTTTGAAAAATGTGAGTCAAAATTGTTTCCTTTTGCAAATTTTGGTTTTGTTAAATTTATTCTAATCTAATTTATTGTTATCACTTTCACTTATCAATTTTATGCAATTTTCACCTTTGTACCTTTTTACAAATTTCGGACACAAATTTATGATTATCATATACAACAGAATTTTTGGTATAATCTAATTTTTATAAAACAAGTTATCTAAAAAGATTTTCCAATTTAAAGTTTACAAATTAACAGGTTATGTTTTCAGATAACAAACAATGTGTAGATTTACCATTTCTAATGTAATTTCTCTATTAAGAATATTTTTGAGTTGATCACCCTCAAATTGAATGTATTTAGCAAGATTTGATGTAACTTTCTCATCTTGAAAGATGTTATTAAGTTCACAATATCTGAAATAGAGATGGATTTCTTATCTGATAAATCTAAATGTTTAAAATTAGCTTAATTTTATGAATTTTATGATTAGTTCAGTTTTGCAACTACCTATCGTGATGTGAGGTCATTTTAAATCATAGCAATATACGAGATACGAGCACGGATAGAAATGGCGAGGGCAGCCTTCATTAAAATGAAGAATTTGTTATGCAATAGAGATCTAAATATAGAAATCCGAATCAGATTTGTAAGATGTTATATCTTTTCTGTTCTTTTATACGGAGTGGAGGCATGGACCCTAAAAAAGCGAGAAATTGACAAAATTCAGGCCTTTGAATTATGGATATATCGACGTATGCTAAAAATATCGTGGACGGAAAGAAAGACAAACGAGGAAGTCTTACATCGGGTAAACAAGGAACGTGAAATGATTAACACAATAAAAAAGAGAAAATTAGAGTATTTGGGACATATTATGCGTGGAGAAAGGTATTGTCTGCTACAGTTAATCATACAAGGAAAAATAGCAGGAAAAAGGAACGTCGGAAGACGAAGAACATCCTGGCTGAAGAACTTGCGGGATTGGTACGGTTGCTCCTCTATAGAACTCTTTAGGGCAGCGGTGTCGAAGGTGAGAATTGCTGTTATGATCGCCAACCTCCGATAGGAGACGGCACACAAAGAAGAAGAATATGTAGATCAAGTCTGTAAAAAGCTTTGCTCAGCTATATTTGCTATAAGAAAAATTCGTCAGATTATTGATGTGAAGCTTCGCTTATGACTTGCTATTTGGCCCACTTTCATAGTAACGCGTGTTATGGTATAATGCTGCAAGGATGTTTACCCGAAATCTCAACAGTGTTCCTGCAGCAAAAAAAAATTAAACGAGGAGTGGTCAGTGTCAGTCAGATGAATAGCTGTAGACCTTTATTCAAAGAATTTGGCATACTTACCATCCCAGCCCAACACATACTTAGTACAATACTTGTGTATGCTATGCACACCGAAGCAGGCACTTGTTGGACAGAACAAGAAGACGAAATATTCTCACCGCTCCTCTATATCGCCTATCGCTTTTGGACCGTTGGATATTTTCGTCAAGTAAGCGAGTTACCATATTTTTCTTAATTTACATTTTTTCGAAATTTGTGCGTACGAAACTGTAAGAATCTCAACTCGACTAAAAACATACTCCATTAAGAATAATAAGAATAAGAATAATATTAATAGTTCCTTCTTATTTTGTGATAGTGATTGAACTGATCAAGGGCTTTGACACTGCAAACAATGGAAATAGGTCTTCAATTTTATTTTTAGTGAAAGAGCTGTAAGATAACAAGATAATATAGACGAGAACCGTCAAAAAAACGATTTCTGTGGTCTACGCCGTCCACTGATTTTTTCCGTCTCGATTACGTTTTTGAACTAAACATTCCTGAAACTTAAAGTTAAATAATTTTCCATATTTCTTATAAAATTTTGAAAATATTTCCAACAAAACTGATAACGACACAAACTCTTAGTATCATTATTTATTATGTCTATTATTTCAAATTTGAACTTCTGAGATAAAGAATCCTCCAGCGTCTCTAATTTTTAAGCTACGTTTCTTAAATAATTTATTGCAAAATATAACAGTAGATGGTGTAGACAGTAATCTAAAACGATTACGCGCTATACAATATTTCACTTGTTCAAATAGTTTCAGCATAAAACAATTTTAATATAAAGAGTATATTTTATATTTATGGCATGTAAAAAACAAAACCTATATCATTCACTGGCAAACCATGAATCAAAGCAATTCGACGTCAGAGCACGCCGCTGTCTCAGCCATACACCCTTATATCTTCGCTGTTACCCCCTCGCATTTGATTTGATGTTATTAAAATAGTATCGCTGTTTTTGAAGTGGAACTTTTACTCGTCCAGACCGTATACATTATAATACAATAACGAACACTTCCTCGTGAAAAGGTGGACTCTTTTTCAAAAAAGTTTGACCTGTCATTCAAAATGAATAAACGACATCCATTGGATGACTCTTTCGCCAGATTTCAATTTTTCTTAACCGAAATAATAAAAATTAATGTAATGACAATTTTTTTTCTAATAATCGCTTTTTTAATAAAAGGATGACACTTGGTGTTCCGTGACCGAAACGAATGCGTGTGATGAAATCTATTCGAGTTTACTCAGCTCGAAGCTCCAATCCAGTTAACCAAACCAGATAATGTGTAAACACTTATGGATCGATAATCGTAAAATTTTATATATTTGATAACGTATAGAAATGACGTTATAATTTTCCAACACAAACAGGAGAACATGGTTAAGCCCTCTAATTGTCGGTTGACCAACTAAACACAAACATTAATTCCAAGATTTATCAAGTGGATTAATAACGAAAAAATAAATTTTAAATTCTCAATTTAAATTTTTTAATAAATCCGGAAAAATAATACGCGATTACTTAATGAAAATGTTTACAAGCATTTAGGAGGCTAAATTAGGAAATAAAATTTCAATTTAAAGGATTTTCCAGTTTAATGTATTATGTCGGAGATTTTCAATTACAGGGCATTTACATTATTGGTTTGTTGCCATTATAATGTAAATAAGAAAAAAAATTAACGATAGCTTATAATTTTCATTTAATATACACGGTGATTCGCGTGTCCAAATAAAACAGTACAAACAGATTAGTTTGGACACTTCCGATTAAGTTAATGAAATTTAAAAAATTTGGCGCTCTTTTAAAAATAAAATCTGTCCAAAGCAATTACAACAAAAATATTTGCTGAAATTGAAGGAGATCAAGAAGTTGTGAAATTAAAAGAAATGGAGATAATAAACACAAGTTTAGTTTAAGTACGGTAGTCGACGTGACCTGAGAAAAATTTTTTCACTTGCTCTCAATAAGATATAAGCCGATTCTTTGGCGAGAGTTTTGGCGTCTTTCCTGGATTTTGACAATTGAAATGACTGTTGCGTCGTAACTTAACATCAACTTTGCTGGAAAATAGAATTTCTGTTACAAACAGTTGCGCATTATACATTTAACCAACCATATTTGTTTCTTCACCAGCTAATTCGGTATTGTATATGTATTGTGTAAGTTGATTATTTTGTTATTCCCTTATTACAAAATTATATTATTTAAATGCTAAGAAACGAGAAAATTTGTTACACTTCCATAATTTTATCTTATTTTGGGTTAGATGAAAGATACGTGAAAGTTTTACGTATTGAACTTTTAGCAAACAGTACCAAACTTTTCCTATTATATATAAGTTAATTTACATTAATGCACAGATTTTGCAGTAAAAATGCAATTGGATCTTGTTCTAGTACATCAAACTTAAAAACAATAAATTTATGGGAAAGAGATATATTCGGGGGTTGTTTTTAAAATTTTCTGAAAGTTTTATAAATTTTAAGGATTAAATTTAATGAAATTTTATGAACTTATTTTTCACATTATCGTCAGTTCAAAATGTTGGCATTATTATAGACAAAATTAAATAACTTTATAAATGCTAACAAGTTTATTAAAACTTGAAATATTTTAATATGGAAGCATATATTAGCCAATCAATAAAATTAATTATACTCAAGCTCTCGTGGTTATGACTACGAGTCCAAGATTGGGAAAAATTTAAGACGTAAATAATACGATTACTGTAGTTGGAGCTCCGCCTTTAGAATGCAAGTTTATGAGTTAAGGGTCATTCACATCCACTTAGTTTACTATGTTTCCATAGAAACTAAAAGCACGGGCACCTGTATTTGCATTGGCTATCGGTTGACAGTTTGACAGCATTCATTTTTGTGACTTAACCTTAAAATTGAAAATACAGTAAAAGGGGTGTTGCCTAATAAAATGAAAGCATCTCCATTGGTCAAACATAGAAAACATAACGTACAAGTTGAAGTTGAACGAACTTTTTGTTACGTTACGTTACGTCTGCCATGTTTTTTCGAATGTGAATGGTGCTATTTGAAACAATGCATTTCAACTTTCCTTACGTTACGTATTGTATGTCCGGAACGTACGTTACGTGGATGTGAATGACCCTTTAAATCAAGTTTAACTGATTGTGAGTTTAAATTAAACGAAGTATCAGTATAAGGAACAGAAGTTAAAGAAACATAAATTTGTTATAATAAGAAACCTAGAAAAATATCCGGTTACACTGCGACTTAATAATATAGTTTACGGAGAAGCGAATTTAAATGAGAATCTCCTGAAGATGAAGATTAAATTGAGCGTTTAGTGAGAGTAAAAGCTATTAACTAAGGTAATAAATTCAAGACCTACACGATATCATGGACATATCGTAGAAAAACAGGGGAGCTAAAAGCGAAAAAGGTGAGATAAAAGGTCACAAAGATTTAATATATTGATAACGATCCAGATTAGAAGAAGAGTGTCGTACGAAAGTTTGAGGAAGTAGTTAAAGTTGTTGGATGAAGAGTTAGGTGAAGTACAGGAAATAGTTGAGGAAGACATTTTGTGCTTATGATAGCTAGAAAGTTCAAAAAGCACGAATAAACACCTCATAGAGCCAAGAAATTATTAAGCAGTATAAACTTTAAACGATATTAGGAAAATTGCAGAGGTATTTTATTTATAGTATATACTGTAGCAGCCAAATTACATACTATATAAACGAATTTCGCAATTAAGTTATAAAAAATATTATTATTATTAGAGTTATTAGATATATAAAATAAGCTACCCTTTTTAGAAGTATGCAGGTTGGTATGGATTATTCTTTTTTGTATGGAAATGTTCATGCAAGTAACATTCTTAGCTTACAAAACTGAAATTTGAAATTTGAAAACTGAAATTTGAAAAACTGAAAAACAGACGCAATATTGACTGCTATTCAAGAGAGTATAAGAAAAGTTGGTAAAGAACCAGTCCAGGGAAAGCGGAAAAATAGTAAAAGAATGGTACGACGAACAGTGAGACGAAGAAATAAAGAAACGTTGAGCCTTAAAAGAGACAACGTTAAGAAGAAATATCGTTTATAAACGTAAACGGCGTAAGAAAATACTACGAGAAAAGAAGCAAGAATACAATATCCGAAAACTAGAAGAAATAGAGGAAAAATACAGAAACAGAGAAATAAGAACTTTTTTTCAAGGGGTTCAAAAAGTAAAGAAAAGCTACCAACCAAGAACAACTTTCTGTAGAAATGAAGACGGTAATTTCGTAGGATGATATGTTTACCTTCTTACTCGTCCCTAATGGGAGAACGTATCAGAAAAGTAAACAAACCACGCAGAAAGGATAAAAACCCCTACTACTTATATTGCGTGGTTACCCTGGTGGTCGTATAAAGCTAGCTCGTTATAGCTGGAAGCGATGGTCGTGAATTCCACTCTGTGCTGTTCTGAAATTAATGAGGGTACGTTTCGTCGAAAATAAAACAATACTTCAATAACAAAGTTTAATGACGTTGAATCAACAACTACAAACGCAAGTGGTGGTGACGTGCTAAAAATTATATGCACTATAATTGACGTTAGTAACGGCACGTCAAAAGTGACAACAATACGGGATGACCAGAATGGTGTCCCAGTCAATATAAACGTTGACTCAAATGATAATGCCACAAAACCACAAATATCCAAACAGGAAAGATAAATTGTCTTACCCGAGCCCGTGATAAGATCACAAATGGTAGTATGACAGCAACTTCTCTGGATGGATCTGCAGTGGTTGGCGTTGAATAACAATGGATGCAGTCTGGAATCCTCGCAAGTAGAACACCGACGTGATGTTTCACGCAGCAACAGGTTTCGCACAGGAACAACGGAATTGGAACGGAGCCACTCAGCTGTGTTGTAGTCTGGTACGGATTGGCAATCCAAATAAACAGTATGATCGTCCAAAAATATTACGTTCATTCAACTAATTGATGTTGTAATTGATAAACACCAAAATGTAAACAAGATGGTTGTCCAAAAATATTACCATGCGAAAGTTACCAAATAAAGTATGGTTGGTACTACTTTGTAACATACAAAAAAAATGGCTGTTTGAGATAACAAATTCCGGTATCTCGAATAATTGAACTAGCTTCTTAAAAAAATTGTTACTCACTAATTTCACAATATCCGTCTTTACGGTGAATTAGTTAATACGTACGATCTATAAAAAGAACGAGGAATCGATTAAAATATATCGATTACACACCGATCAAAAAATATATCGACCGAACTCGTTAACGATCAAGCTAAAAGTTGGTTCCTAGCGGCGCGCGTCTATCCTCGTATGTAACAGCATAAGGGTTCCGACTATATTCAAAGATTCAGCGAATATAGGTTTTAGCAAGGAGATTGCACGAGCGTAGCGCAGCGGAGTGAGTGTCAATCTCCGCAGTTAAAACCTGTACGAGATGAATCTTTGAATATTGTCGGAACGCGCGTTGCTGTTTGGATGATAATTCCGTGAAGAAACGACACAACTTCGAATAAAAACGAATTTTTATATGAAATTAAAAAAAATATATAAATAAAGTAGTGTTTCTATGGTTATTATGATTATTGGACGCATTAGAATTTGGAGGTTAAATATAAATAAAGTAGTGTTTCTATGGTTTTTATGTAGCAGATTTGACAATTTAAAGCATTACCTTGTATGTCAGCTGCGTGGCGTAACTGTCATAGTACATGGTTTGCAATGTGAACATCCGAGGTTCGAATCTTGCCGACGGTGAATTTTTATTTCATATAAAAAATGTATAACATGATATAAAGAAACGTACACAATTATTATCAAAACACAATTTAATAGTTATTTATGTACCAAGGGCGATATAGGTATATTTATGCCCGCGGATGCAAGTTTCAGCCGAGGGCCCTCGGCCCGAGGTTGAAAGCAGTCAAGGGCATAACCTATATCGCCCGTGGTGCATATAACGTTTTATTTTTCACTTTGAATATTATATTATTTGTATATATCGAATATTTTCTATTGATATTTAGTAAATTGATAAGCTTAAATATCAATTTGTTCAAATAGACATGGGTAGCGTTGGTAATGTTTTTTTTGTTTCAATTTGTTTATGAACTATTGACATTTTGTAACTGTCACTGTTTATGAACTGTCAATTGTACAACTAATATTAAATCTTCCAAATATTATGTTCAACTTCTGAATAAATTATAATATGTATAAAAAATGCAGTTAGTGAAAGTTCCATATTAAATGTTCCACATAATATTCAACTTCTGAATAAATTATAATATAAAAAAAGATACCATATTTTATATTTGACATAAGAACAGCTGTTTCCATTTCGCCCGCGCGGGCGAAATGGATCCATTATGCCCGCGCGGGCGAAATGGATATGTTTTCATGTTTCGTATCCAAGGCAAAATCAACAAATATATTCAAAGTGAAAAATAAAATATTTAAATTGTGGTTATTTGAAATATATTCGTAGGATTTCAATATAACTTCGATATTTGAATATAAATGCGTAGGATTTCAATATAACTGGATATTGCACTAGGTGCACGAATTGTATTCGTTTATCTACAATGTAAATTAACGCACGCTGATTGGTCGAAACGACCATCATGTGACACTGAATGCAATAAATTATCTGTACTATCCAGTTCGTTACGAAAGTGAGTTGAGAGATGGCGCTTGGAGTATTAATTGTAAATTTAAATTAGATTTTAAATTCAGGTGACGAAATATACAATATTTTGTTACAAGGATCAAAGGAAAAGATAACTGAAAGATGGGCAGAATACTTTCAGGAACTCCTAAGTAAACAACAGAGAAATAGTGAAAACCGTAACTTCTAGCCAATATACAGAGATGAAGAAAATCTTAGTAGTGAGGTAACAAACGAAGAGGAGATTTTGAAAGTAATACGAGGCCTGAAAAATAACAGAAGAACAGGAGAAGATGGAAACCAGACAGAAATAATCAAGTAGGGAGGAAAGAAACTACTTGAAAACTTGAAATGATTGTAAAACTGATACAAAAGGTGTCACAATCTTAGACGAAGAGAAAATAGACAAGAAAAGAGGCAATTAACATACATATACGTCATAATCCAATGAATGATAAGAAAGATGTGCAATCGTGGGCAATAATTCATGGGCAATCTACGATTTTTACAGCCTTTTGGGAAAATAAATGAGAAATACTAATTGTTTTTAAATTGACATTGTCTACTAATTTCATACAAAAGCGCTTACAATTTAAATAATTTCATTAATTAATAATTTATTTTTTAGCCGTGAAAATGGACCGAAACGTTGGAAAATACTTGAAAAATATTACAGATCTATACCCGATTAAAAATCTTATAATTAAACAAAAAGGTCAAAAAATATAACTTTTTAAAACTTCTTTGCAATTTAAATTTTTTTACAATAAAATGCATTTCGCCCTTCCTGGATGATAGATTTTTATTAGAATAAAGAATTTTCTTCTATTCGATTTCGGTCTGATGAGAATTTTCCCTAAAAATGTAATTAATGAATTACAAGCGAAAATCTATGTTGGAGGGATAATATTCCCATTGGGAAAGAAAACGACAAGGAATTTTAGGAAGATTTTGAGAGATTCCTTAGGATACTCCAAGGCCCAGTTGTGGAGTCCCAGGTTATCTTTTAAATCTGGTTAATTTCCATGTAGGTATATAATTCTTGAAACAATTATTTCCATAGAAATTAACCCGGATTATAAGATTACCTGAGACTGAGCAACTGAGATTTCCCAAATTTCAGATTACCCGGAATTTTTTGCAAGCTTTAAGCAGTTTTTCGTTTGGACTAATAGGAAAATTTGGAAAAAAATGTGTATTTTGTAGAGAATTTTTGTCGTACCTATGATTATTTTCTGTAAATAAAATTAAGAGAGTTATAGACGAAAATTCGTGCCTCGGGTGCTAAAATTTTCAGCTTTCCAGGATTTTCTAAATATTTCCCTATTTAACTTTAGTTATGAACGACAGATTTGTAGAGAATTTTTGACATTTATGTGCACCATTTATTAGTTTTCAGTTTACCAGGACCAAAAACCCGGTATTTTTACCTCAGCAATAGACCGCATTCTTACTTACAAATAAAAGCAAAATAAAGTTACAAACTAAATTATGTAGAAGAAGAAAACAAATAAACATCCAACAAATTTCTCAAAACAAACCAAAAATTACAACATGATCTATAATAAATAAAAAAGTTGGAATAAAGAAAGCCTCTATCAGCAACACAGCAATTAGTGAAAACGGTTTTGGAATACATTTCTCAAATGCGATACGGGATCTTACACCTCAGCTAAAAATTAAACCAACACAACACTTAAACTAAGCCAGTCGAAGCTTAAGAAACACAGAGTTTCTGCTGCCAATAATCTAAATAGAAAGTATCTTTGCAAAAATGAAGAACACATCCATATATTATATTATTTCCATGTTATTTTTCAAAACTTTAAGTTTTAAATTTTATGTGAGTAAGGCATAAACTTCCAAATAAAATTAAAGGCCCTATAGAATGTCGAAGATTTTCTCAAATAATCCAGGACGAAAATTTTCCAGCATTGAGATGAAAAATCCACGTGGCTTATTTTGTACCAATTGTTCGGAATTTTTATAATATTTCTTGGAGTAATAAAAATTATTAGATATTATTAACTAATACTCGCTACGACCAAAAGGATGTGGCAGGAAGGTGTTCTAATTCCGTACTGCTTATTATACCATTATAAGAAATAGCTAAGGAAACAATCAAAAGAATAAAGAAAATGGAGATTAGATATACGAGGGGTCGTTTTTATATTCCCGGACTAGGCATGAAAACAAAAGACTAGAGCAACAACAAAATTTTATTTTTCAATATAGTTCCCCTGCTTTTGAATACAGGTATAACACCGTTTCAATAACATCTTTAATCCAGTATAAAAATATTCATTTGGTTTTTCCGCAAAATGGCCCTCAACAGCTGCTATAAGTTCGTCATTGTCCCTAAATTTTGTCCACCTTAGTATTTTTTTGAGATTCGGGAACAAAAAATAGTCACTGGGTGCTAGATCTGAACTATAAGGCGCATGTTCAATTTCTTCGAAGCCACAATCAGCTACAGGAGCTTTTGAAAGTCTGGACTTGTGCACTTGTGCATTGTCGTGGAGCAACAAGACACCTTGCGTCTTTAATAGCACTTTAATAGCATCTCTAAGGCGATGCATCAGGTTTGCATAATACTCTCCCGTTACCGTACTACCCTTATTCATATAATCAATCAGCAAAATTCCCTGAGAGTCCCAAAAAATTGTTGCCATTATTTTTCCTGCAGAAGGGGTGACTTTAAACTTCATGGGATGGCTGGAACCCTTAACATGCCACTGCATCGACTCTTGTTTCGATTCAGGATCATAATGATGAACCCAGGTTTCATCTCCAGTGACAAATCGATTGATAATTAAATCTGGCTCATCTCCACAGCGTGCCAAGAATTGTTCACAGGTCTCGATTTTATTCATTTCGATACATATACAACGCGCGACGACACAAACTGACAGATAATAAAATTAATAATGATGCAATTGTTTTGTAAATTGCCACACAGGTTACCAAGGCATATGTGATTAAAAAACAGCATAATGAAAAATTGCATCAAAATTCAAAATAGCCCAGTTCGGGAATATAAAAACGACCCCTCGTATCTATAGAAACTTACAATGAGTGAAAATATCAGAATGTGCATTTGTGGACGACTTGACCCTCTCTGCAACCCATGAGAAATATCTACAGCGCAACCTAAATGTCTGGACTGAAATTCTGAAAAAAACTGAAGCCATGTTACGTGAAAAAAGCAGAATAATATGAGTATCCATATCATAAAAGGAGTACAAGTGGAAGGAAGAGGAAGTTAGCCGTGTTCATTTCTGAATATTAGACTGTCAGAAAAAAGGGTAGGTACTTGATGTTATATCGGGGGTTACCAATTTAGCAATTTATCAACAAGTACGGAACAGAAATGTCGCGCTAGACCAACAACAACATGGAATGGCGACATGCAGAAAATATTCTCAAGGAACGAATTATCTCGTGATAAAGCAAAGAAGACTCATTGAACAAAGATGAGTGGCGAAATTTCGTAAACAATACCGAATAACGAGAATAGTGAATATCTCAACATCTCGGGGTAACAGAGGATTCGACTATAACTAACATAACATTAGCCAAAATTTGCCTTTCTCTCGTCATTCTAGAACACAAGTCATTACAAGACTTTCCATGCGATGAATGCGCATAGCCAACCATTAAATTAACTAAAGATAAGGTTGTCACTATTAAAGTTGTCATAATATAGAAAACTTATTTACCTTCCCTAGAAACGTGCACTTTTTATTATATCAAATTACAAAGTTTTGAATGTAAACTGTTTATGTAGAAACTCTTGACGAAGTAGTGCACGTAATAGTTTTTGATGGAAGTGAGATAATAAAAATTTCAATTCAATAGTTTTCCTTATGGAAAATTTTAAGTTGCGACGGCAAAGTAAAAAAACAGCAGGCATTGCATTTTATCGATCATCCTGTATACTAAAGCTATTCTGATAAAAACGCATTCTAGTAAGCAATTTGGCACATGCATTGTTGTTCTGATTAGAGGAAGCAATTCTGATATAATTTCAAATCAATACCGATTTAACTGAAATGATGGAACAAAGCAGTGCTTTCACATGTACCTCAATTATATACTACAAAAACCCATGTCCAATTAATCTAACAGGTGATCAAAAATGAAATTTATTTTATAATTGCGCTTTAGCAATTTAATCCATCAAATAGTTTTATCCACTTATCTATCAAAAAAAATTGCGTGGGTTAGAAAATTTCTCAAAAGATTGTAATTTATTTTCATATTCTGTGGCCACACATGTTCTTCCGCACCGGATTTAATGAAAAAACGCCTTTAAGAAAAACGAAATTAAAGTAAAAGAAAATCAAATATTTTGTATTATAAATTAAAAAGCGATAACATACCGACTTCGCTCTAAAACGAGATATTTTAAATTAAGTTTGCAATAATTTTACTTTTATTTTTAAAAAATACTCCGATTGGAATTTTTAGCACAAAATCATATAACACATAAGTGGCTGTGTGCCCTTTTGTCTAATATTCAGATAGATACGCCAGTTTTAGGCTTCTATACAAAGTATAGCAAGAAGCCTTATGATCTGGCTCCGTGTCCGTCTGTCTGTCCGTCTGTCCGTCTGTCCGTCTGTCCGTCCGCATAATTCAAAATCATACAGAGCGTTTCAAATCGTGTTGGAAATACTCTGTGTGTATAGAGGTCTAAGAACTGGGTAGCCAGTGCGCTACTTTTAGGCTTCTATACAAGGTATAGAAAGAAGCCTTATGGTCTGGCTTCGTGTCCGTCCGCATGTTTCAGAGCCAATCATAACGTTGATCAACTGATACGTTGTTATATTTTAAATACTTCGTCTATATAGTATTGCGTTAATCTGTTAATCCGTTGCTTCGATTCGCTAATGCAATTTATAAATACGCAAATGTTCGAAAGAAATTTACTAAGTTAAAGATATTTTCGAAGAGGTCTCCCTATATAAACTACTTGTTTTACTTTGATGTGAAAAAATAATTTTTTATTGATGTGGTTAGTGAAGTTAAGTTATAAATAAAAGAGAAAGGAGAGGATTGGTCCACCTCAAAAAAAGGACCATACATTACAGAGAAGTAAAATTTCTAATAGAATGGAAAAGTTTGATTGTTATTACTTATATAGTAAATGATAATTACCAATCGCAAAAAATTTAATTGGTGCAGATTATCTGATTATTTCAAGTGAAGCTCGTGATGGTTTACAGTTTCTTCTTCAGGTATGTTGAATTTTAATATGTGGAGTTCTACTTGAAATAATTAGTTTACTTCTTGTTAGATTTAGATCAACCTATATACAGATGATTAATCTATTAATCCGATGATACAATGATCCGATGATACGATGATACGATGATACCATGATACGATGATACGATGATACGATGATACGATGATACGATGATACGATGATACGATGATACGATGATACGATGATACGATGATACGATGATACGATGATACGATGATACGATGATCCGATGATCCGATGGTACGATTATCCGATAATCCGATGATACGCGTACAACCAATTATGATTCTATGGTTTTCTACAACCGTTAAATGTTAATTAAACATTGAAAATCAAGTAAAAATATATATATTATTGCGTATAATATTCCATATAAATATATAGTGTCAAATTAAGAACGGTTATAATATAGAATGTTTTAGTTATCGATTAACAGATTATGTGATAATTTCTTATTGCGATGTTAAGTCACCTTAAGGTCGGTTTTACAATTGTCTCTCGACAACCTTGTTTGAGGTGGATCCATCCTCTTCCTTCTCTTTTATTTACAACTTAACTTCACTATCCACATCAAGCCACTGCTGTGGTTAAAATAAAATAATAAATAATTAGTGCAGATTATCTGATTATGTGATGTTACATTATATGGCGACCAAAAATAACCAGATAATAACAACTTTCCACACCAGAAAGGTAGCTGTATAGAAGCCTAAGAACTGCCGCTAAAGCGAGTTCCACCTTGTTTCTAAACAAAATGGAATACCGACTTACTTTGTAAAGTGTTCATCTCTAGCGCATCAGTTGGAGATTATTTATAGAAAATTTCCTTCGGTTTGGAAAACGACTAAAGTTGTATCAATCTTCAAGTCCAGTGAGTTTTCTGTATTTTTCAAAGATTTTCGAGTCCATTGTAAATGATGCTCTTTTCCACATACCAAGAATATAGTACATAGTAGTTGATAGCCAGCTTGAGTTTTTTCCTTGGCACTCAACGAGTACAAACCTGCTAGGTTTTTACCCAACTTGCAAAAGTATTTGATCAGATTTCTGTTGATTTGTTATTGGGAAAGTTTGAAGGGTTGTAAATACTCCATTATGTCTCCACCATTGTTTTGGTTGAGATCCTACCGCAGTGATCGATTCCGGAAAGTGATTGAGAATGGTTTTGAATCGTATTGCTTTGGGAGTGGGGTAAGGGTCACATTTGGGCCCCATTTTGTTTCTGTTATGTCAACAATATCTGCGCGATTTTTAAACATTCGAGGTTTCACCTCTTTGCTGATGATTTGAAGCTGTTTCGCACGATCAGTTCTGATAGTGATCGTGTTTTGCTTCAGAAGGATCTTGAGAATTTTATGCTTGGTGTAATCAAAACTGTCTTCATCTAAATATAGGGAAGTATAAGGCAAAGAAGTTTACCCGAAAGAAAACAAGGTTTGCGAATTTAACTGTCGTATAACTTTCATCTGAATGCTGTAATTTCTCAGGCAATCAAAATGCTGGGATTTATAAGTCGATCTATACCTTTTACAGTATTATTTGGAGAAAATGAAAACAAATTTGGTGCAAATGAAAACAGATTTTGAGCAAATGAAAACAGATTTTATCCAAATGAAAACAGATTTTGAGCAAATGAAAACAAATTTGGTGCAAATGAAAACAGATTTTGTGCAAATGAAAACAGATTTTGACCAAATGAAAACAGATTTGGTGCAAGTGAAAACAGATTTGGAGCATATGAAAACAGATTCGCAACAAGTGTAAACAAATTTGGAACATTTGAACTACATTTGGAACAAAATGAGAACAGATTTGAAAACATGAAAACTGATTTGGAGTAAATGAAAACAAATTTTCTACAAACTAATATTATGAACTTAAATATTTATTTTTATGAAATTTCAACAATGTCTTGACAATAAAGATTAAAATTTGTTTCATCAATCCAAATTAATGTACGGCCATTTGCTCTGCTGTGTAAAATTTTGTCGACATAATCTTTTCGCTTTCTCTTGTTTTCACCGTTGTTCATATTTCCAATATGCGGTCTATAAAAGCTTTAACTGAAAATAATTTTCCATCAAACCAATTTTTTACATATATTGTTTTCAATGTTAATGTGCTATCTTCCTCAATCTACCTTACCAATGCCTATTCTATTATAGGAGTCTTTTTTGTAGATGCATAACCGCCTTTGTGTTTAGGAAACTCTTGTCCATTTTTTAACCATTTGTATGCTGTGCTTATGTTCACATTTAAAGCTTTCGCTGTTGGTCTCCAATCTCTGTCTTCCTGATGTGCTTTAAAAATCCTGACTCTATCATTAAGCGAAATTGTATTATATTTTTTGTATTTTGATTGACGAAATTTTACTTACATAATAAAAAATTAAGCTGTTCAGTAGATAATCCAAATTCGTTTTCATTTAAACCAAATCGGTTTTCATGTTTTCAAATCTGTTCTCATTTTATTCCAAATGTAGTTCAAATGTTCCAAATTTGTTTTCACTTGTTTCAAATCTGTTTTCATATGCTCCAAATCTGTTTTCACTTGCACCAAATCTGTTTTCATTTGCTCAAAATCTGTTTTCATTTGCACAAAATCTGTTTTCCTTTTCACCAAATTTGTTTTCATTTGCTCAAAATCTGTTTTCATTTGGACAAAATCTGTTTTCATTTGCTCAAAATCTGTTTTCATTTGCACCAAATTTGTTTTCATTTTCTCCAAATAATACTGTAAAAGGTATAGTGGTGGATTTTTTGATACTCTACTACTGATTGTGCTAAACTCAGTTTTTGTGAGACCTATTCTAAATTATTGTTCGGTTATGTGGTGTCTTTCCTACTTGTCTCATGTTCAAAGGGTGGAGAGAGTCCAAAAGAAACTTGTAGACTATTGAGAGATATACTTGAGAGGCCCCCTGCAAGGAGGTCTATCAATGACTGGTTGTTTTTATTCAAAATTCTGAATGGCAGTTTCCGCTATCCGGAGCTACTCCAAGTGTTCCTCTTTTCATGTGCCTGTGAAATCCCTAAGATCCAATAATCTTTCAGTAGAGGAATTTCTCAAATCTACTTTCGGTTAACATTCGGCTAAAAAAGGAACAAGGCAGGATTCTTTCCAGGTTAAAAAACAAATGTTATTCCATTGGCCATTTTTCTTCCTCGTGATGAAGAGTAGGACCGAATTTAAGATATTTTTGAGGAGGGATCAATGTATTTTTATCTCCCCTCCCCCCTGCATTCTTGGTCAAAAATAATTGTAAATGTAAATCGTTCTTTTATCGACAGTGGAAGGAGATTATAATTCTTGAGTAATCTTAAATTAAAGCAACTATAATAAATTTAAAAAGTTGGCACAAAAAGATTTAAAAAACTTTTAAACAACATAACAAATTGAATACTGGCATGAAACTTGAGTTTAATAAATTGTATTTAGTTAGAATAAAATCATGTTTTCTTATTAACAAAATTTATTTTACAGTACAATATGCAACCAAGAAATTAGTTGTTAATCCATTATTCTATTTGACAGAAAATGAATGATTGTTTTCTTTTCGTCTCTAATCTTTTTTGTTGATTTAAAATGCATACAAATACTCCTGATGCTGAAAATTTGGTAATCACATAAAAAGTAATTTAAAATATTATTTTATTTAAAAAATTTTCAATATTGTTCTATTGAAAATAAAATATAAAAGTTCGTGGATTAAAAACATTATAGACTTTTATTAATTTGTTGATTCGCATTTTACAATAGGAGCTTTCTTTTCCTCAACTGCGTCAGAATTTTTCTCATCTTTCTCCACGTTTGGATTTTCTTCTTTTACATCTGCAGATTTTAAAATAGGTATCTGATTAATTTCATGGTTAATTTGTACTTCTGGGATACGTAAATCAAAATAATGTTTTTCCGATTTAGGTGGATTAACTAAACTAACTCTATAAGTTCCCTTCAAATCTGGTGTAGTTTTAGTTAAATGACCTGTGGCTTGTCTATGGGCCTTAAGTTGCCCCGATTGTATAAAACGTTCTGGACAATCTCCACAAAAATAAGGCCTAGCTCCGGTATGTATACGCATATGAAGATTGCGATCATTCGATTGGGTAAATTTCTTTTCGCATATAGAACAGGAATAGGGTTTTTCGCCCGTATGCACACGAGAATGCCGTAATAATTTGTTGCTTCTACTGAACTCTTTATAACAAATGGAGCATAAATATGGCCTTTCTCCGGTATGAGTGCGTTCGTGGCATTTTAAATCATATACCCTTGGAAAACCTTTATCACACGTTGAACACTTAAAGGGTTTTTCCCCTGTGTGCCTTCTGATATGGACAGTTAAATCGCTGAAAGTGCTAAATAGCCTGCCACAATACATACAAAGTTGAGTTTTGGTAGTTCTTTTAATTCCTAAGTGACGATTTATATGGGTTTTCAAATTATCTTTCCTGTTGAACGTTTTCCCACATTCCCCACATTGAAACTGTTCCCTCTCTTCGGAATGAGTTTTTGAGTGTCTCGACAAGTGATCGGGCCTTTTAAAAATTTTGTCACAAATCGTACATTGAAAACTGCCTTCTTTTCTTTTCTGGTGTATTTTCGAATGGATTTCAAGGAGTTCGTTATTTTCAAACGATCTGCTGCAATGTAAACAATTGTATTGGTCATCCAGCTGAACATCTTCGCTCTCCATACACAAAAATTCTTCAAATTTAATTACGTCATTAGCAAGTGGTTCAGTCATTTCCGTTTCGTTACTTCCATTACTTTCTGGTTTTGAAGCATCGAATATTTGGTTTGTATCGGACATTTTTTGAGAGTGTTTTATCGTTTTCTAATTATTTGTTACTCTTTCCCTATGACAATTCTGTCGGCTTATATACTAGTATACAATTTAGGTTGGTACTTAAATTTGTAGATAATTGTAACAACTTTTAGATTGAATGAATTTCCAAATAAGCTGTTAGAGGTATCAGTTAAAACAGGGCCGTGCGGTAGATTTTTTCAATATGATGCAAGTCTTAGAAATGCCGCCCCATAAATGTTTTTTTCATTGCGATAACCTTCAATTGTGATAAAAACTGCACAAAACATACGAATACTGACTTTATTTTGAAACTATATTTTTATTTTAGCTATTACACTCTAAAAAGAATATCGCTATCTCTTTACGAGATTTACAAATCCTTTTTATAGGGGTGGATTAATCCCCGTATTACAGGTTGTTTCGTTACATTTTTGTGTTTCTTCCTCTTTGTCACTTATTCCGCAGCCTTTCCCCAGTTCGCTCCTTCCCACACACTTTCACAGTCTCAGGTGACTTGCGGCCCTATCCACGATATCCCTCCAACCCCGTCTATCATAGACTCTCTCCGCCCAGCCGTCGCGTCGATCCCCATCTCTCTCAAGTCATGTCTCACCTGGTCTAACCATCTAATCCTCGGTCTTCCCCGAGGTCTACTCTCTCCAGGTTTCCAAAGTGTTATCACTTTTATCGCAGTTGCGTTCTCTGATCTCATGACGTGTCCCAACCATCTCATGCGTTACGACTTTATGTTGTATCTCACTATGTCTTCACCATCGATCGATCTTGCAATTTCGTGGTTCATAAAGGCTCTTTGTTCTCCGTCGACCCCCTTCTTTGGTCCCAATATAATTCTCATAATCCGTCGTTCAAAAACTCTGAGTCTTGCTTCCTCGTCTACTGACATACACATTGTCTCTGACGCGTAGGTGACCACAGGTCTTATCAAAGTTTTGTATACCTTTATCTTTGTTCTTTTTGTCAACTGTTTACTTGTCAGCATGATCCTGTTCGCTTTGGCCTGTCATATCAAAAGTATTTCAGCGAACTTTATTGAAACTTGAAACCGAAATCAAGTGTATCGAAAGCGCTTACTCAGAGAGGCGCGCGATAAATTCTAAATCGTATAAATCAACAAAGGAAACAGAGACCAATATTTC
This sequence comes from Podabrus alpinus, assembly GCA_932274525.1. NCBI lineage: Eukaryota > Metazoa > Arthropoda > Insecta > Coleoptera > Cantharidae > Podabrus > Podabrus alpinus. Next base: position 8,816,076 of record OW026451.1, read on the forward strand.
GTTGCGTAATTACTGAACGATTCAAAATCTCATATTTTGATTTCTCTGCTTTTTCCGCCCCTTCACGATGCCGCCTGATGCGACCGCCTCTTTGCATCATAGCACGGCACGGCCCTGAGTTAAAATATCAAAATCAATCAACATGCTTGTATAGAGCAACGAATTACAAGTTTTGGTACGTTTGTTAGAAGCTACAACCACTGAAATCTTAAATGAAATTGACTCGCGCCGGTCCTGAACATAACCATAAGTTAAACTCAATTTTTGACTATGGGCTAATGGTAATTGGGCCCACCACAATCGGCGGATTTTTCCGGTGTAAATATTTTAGAAGTGGGCTTGGAAAACAAAAAGGATTGTTTTCTTTTAGTTATGACTAGCTGGCACAGTGGGTCGGATGTGTCGGATGACACGTGTCGGATGTGGTTGTTCGGCCTTCGGCCTCACTCCAAGGTACTAAAGTAGCCTATGTTTTTCGTAGCGTTGTAAATAACTTCTACACCAAATTTGGTTAAGATAGGTCAAATAGAAACGTAAAGCACGTGCACGCGTATTTGCATTGTCGATCGGTTGACAGTTTGACAGCATTCATTATTGTTTTTTAAGTTGATTTTGAGTAGTCTGCCTTCCTTTAAGGAATCTCGATAATCCATTCATGCGCGTCCCTATGGGACGCGCATGAATGGATTATCGAGATTCCTTAAAGGAAGGCAGACTACTCAAAATCAACTTTTCTTTCCTTTGCGAATTTTTGCACTATTTCAGTACAAAAATATGCGCAGGGACCTACATAATAACTGTGCCAAATTTGGTTCCGATCGGTCAAACGGTTTAGGAGTCTATAGGGAACATACATACATAGACACATGCATCCATTTTTATATTGTCATGTTCCGCTTATAAGAGATAGGGGTATGACGTAATTGGGTCGATTTATTAAAACACTCATAATTTTATTAATTCAGTAAGACCATAACAGGCAATTATTAAATCGTGTCTGAATCTTCTTTGATCTAAAGATTGTTTGACTGCTTCTGCCTCATATCTGGAAAATGCAAACGCTGTTGAATCTGAAAAATATGATAAAATTGAGAAGGACAAAATATTGGTGGTTATTTGATTGATGAAATATGAGAAACAAATTAAATTTATTTAGTTTATTTGTTAAGTTAGGATTTTCAATTAAATTTAATAAAGTGACAATTCGTGATATTAGTTTATGCGCGAGTTGAAGAGGACAATTTTTAGTGGGGTTTTGGAAATGATAAAGGAGCAGTGGAGGATTCCCAAGCCAGCGGTCGAAGAGTTAAGACGCGCTGATCGTGTAATAATTTGGAACTTAGTTTTTGTATTGAGGATTTTGGAAGACAGCCGTCGGAGAATTAAGACGTGCTGTTCGTATTAATTTTTGGAAATAAGTTTTTGGAAATAAGTTTTTGGAAATAAATTTTTGGAAATAAGTTTCATGGTTATGTTTTATGGTTATGTAAATGGGAATTTATTGGAGAAAAATCATTCAAATTACTTACCTGTTATTGATTGTACGATTCGGAGGAAGATAATTATTCACTGGTCGTTCCTACCTGCTTTTGTTTGGTCCAAGATCAGAAGCTGTTTTTCAACTATAATATTCACGCTTCGACGCTCCACATCATACCGGCCGCATCTGAAAACTCCGGAAGAACATTACACTTCGGTAAGAGTTTTTTGTGACGCACTAACTATTTGATAAATAGACAAATCGTTTTAAAATTCGGGCGCGCATAAACTTTGGGGGATTTTATTACGATTGTTTGACTTTGTAAAATTTAATTTGTTTAGGTATAAGAAAACTAATATTTTGTCTAAATTTTTTTTATTGTGTTAAATAAATTCCATTATTTTCGTTTTGATAACGTTTGCGTTTAATTTCATTTTCATAGCAGTAGTAGATCGAAGAATAAACAGATACAATTTTCCATTTATTTGAGTCGTCTTTATAAGAAAGATCACTGATTAAGGTGACCTATATGAGTGTTTTGATTGATCTAGATGAACCCAAGTTTCTACCCAAATTATCGAGTCTGTCATGCATAGCTGGTCGGAGCATTATTGAATTAAGTGCCATTACATTCCCTGCTATATAAGTAAAAAATTTTAATCTGAACAGTAGCGAAACATGGCAATATATTGTAGCGTCTGGTGCCTTGAAGATGCACGAGTACGCACACAATCGGTTTATGGACACCTACCTTTAATTCGACTCTTACTTCTCAGGGTATTAATGCGTCGGGATCTGATTCAACCAACACTTTTTTATACGAGCTTATGTCGAACGAATTCTTGATTCCAACAAAGATAAAACTACAGTTGGATTCCGTTAACAAGTTTTTAATCAAATAAACAAATTCCAACATATAACATATAACCCAAACAATCAAACAATCTTTATATACTACTACTCTACGCACTGATAAATAAAGGATAGCTAACCTGCTAATCTTTCGTGCGCACAATTTTCTTTTTTCTCTCTTCTAATTTCCAATATCGTCACGATCCAACTCTCGTGCGGATCTGATCGTTCCACTCTTTCTATGACTGCTTCTCATAGATCGGATAATTTGGTATCCGGTTCTCCCCTACGTATCTGTATGACACGATCTCGACCACAACCTTCGTTGCCAACACCTTTCGTATCCCGCTATCTCACGGAATCTTAATTTCTCCAAGGAATTAATTTTCTCTGGTTGCACCACCGTATTTCGTTCACGAATATAATTTCTTCTTCTTCTTCGAGTGCCTATCCGTTACCGGATGTTGGCGACCTCTCTCCTATGTATGTGTTGTGCATTTGTAGTACTATCACACACATAGGGGACCTACTTGTTTAACGCGGGCTCCGAACCGCGGGAAGTGTATACACTTCATCTCCAGAGAGGCTGTTCTAAGCAGATTACACCTCGGTGGTTTGACATTGCCTTCCGAGGGGAGACGGTCAGAATAAAGTTTTTACTGAGCCCGGAGTCGAACCGGGCATTTAGCTTTAGCAGCAATGCACTTCACCGCTTAAGCTGATTACCGTCTCCTCTTATATAATATATATAATATAATATTAAGAATATAATTTATCTCAGTATATTTAAGTGAATCTCACTTGATTTCGCGACTTTGTCTCACAGTACTAAATACGCGACCGTCACCTTTCGTGATCTCGGTGATACTCCCTTTATTTACTTTTATGTAACGTGCGTTACTATATAAATTTTGTTTACAAACCGGAGCTTCTTATATTCTCGGTTTGTTTGTACATGGCCGACGGTTCTCTGCACATTTGATTAAATTACACATGTTGTATATAATGTTTACATACAACATGTAACACGAACAAACTTAAAATTAAATTCAAACGACAAAAAAAACAAACACATGCAAACAAATGTGTTTGAACCTCCGGTCTCCAACTGTACTTCTCTCCTTGTTGGTACGACTCTATCCTCAACATGGATAGCGCGTATCACAACAATATACCTATAGATAAAACTATAATATAATATAAAAAAAAGTGTTTGAAAAACACAATTGAAATATGTAGGTATTTTTTATTCTATGAAAATGTATCACTGATCAACACTGATTTGTAGATCGTCCTTCGTCTGACGGTTTATGTTATTTAAAAATGCAACAAAAGCGAAGTTTCTAATATTAAGAACATTACCTACCCTTTTACATAAAATTCACTCACTTCTTTTGCTTTGTGCCCCTTGAAGTTTGTACTATGAGAAGTACTTTAATAAGAGTATGGTTTGCTCCCCCCCCCGAATTAAGGCGCCCACTGCTGGAGTCCGCCCTGCCCGCCCCCCTGAGCCGAGCCTGGCTGCAGAAGAGTTTTCTTTAATCTAATATTCCTTATACAGGGTGTCAACAAATCAATTTATTGAAAATGAGAAAAAACAAATAAGTTTTTTTATTAGACACGAGATTCATTTTTCCTTGTGTGAACGTTTTTATGCAAAACTAAAAGCGTGAGTGCATGATGTCTAAACGGTTAAAACTTTTTAGTTGATATGCAAGGTTTTTAATTTAAGTTAATGCTTTTCAAATTTAAATGTAGGTACCTACTTCAATGTTATCTTTGCCAAACTTTCAACAATTCATCAAACTAATCTTGCCGTTGAGGCAAGAGATAAGGCTAAACAAACTAAAACATTTAACATATTCGAGAACAATAAATTGTGATGCTTGATGAATTGGCAAAAGAAAGTATATATCGACATTTGACCTGATTTCGGCGAAATAATATGTTTTTGTTTTAATGATAAAACTAAAACCGTGCAATAGCAAGTTTTAGCCATAATTTGCATTTTCATTCATTTCTAATATTTCAAAATTGAATTTCATAATAAAATTTTTTATTCGTTTCTCTGTTTTTGTATTTATGTTTGACATAAAACATAAAGTCGAGTTTAGAGTTAAATAAGCGATTGAAAATATTTTGTTTAGAATAAGAGAAGAGTATCGAAAGCATTTGAGAATATTACAAAACAGGAAGTAATCTTTCAAGACAAAATTGTTCCTGCAAAATTGTAATCTAGCGTTAAGAAACACAAAATATGGTTGATTAAACTTCTATTACACTTATCTAGTGTTTTCCATTGTCATAAATTGTTCGACGCCACCCATCTAACATACTTAGGAAGTCGTTGGTTGGGCGTGGAAAGGGTCGATGGATCCTCTTGTCGAGACAATATCATTCGATTCTGTTGCTGCTTTCCGCAAACCGTGATACATATTGGGCATGCACTCTCAATCTTGAGCTATAAATTTTCTTTAAAAAATTCGCTTGTCAAACAGTGGCGTAGTATTTATACATTTACGAAAACGCATTTCGCGATAGTTTTTGTATTGGATGAGTATAAATTACGAGGGAGAGAACACTTTGGAACATTTGATAAATTCTTCTCTTTTATTACTTATCCAAATGGCTACTGAAATTAATTAAATGTTTACCTATAATTAATTTATTTTCCTATTCTTAAATTAATTAAGATTAAGAACGTTCAATTAATTTTTTCGTCCTAGATTAGACATAAGGGGACAAAAGCCTCACATTCTAATTAAATTCGTAAATTATCTTTCAATTCTAGGTTCCAATATTTTCAGGAAAACTAATAATTGTAAATTGTTCTTGTAAGTCGTATTGTTCGTTTCCGAACGTCGTGACCCATCTCTTTCTATGCATGTGATGTGCGTTCCAAGTGTTTTCACATACATAGAGGACCTACTTGTTTAACGTGGGCTCCGAACCACGGGAAGTGTAATACACTTCATGTTGAGATGGGCGCTCTTGGCAAATTACCTCGGTGGTTTGCCATTGCCTTCCGAGGAGAGACGGCCAGAATAAAGTTCTTACCCTGCCCGGATTCGATCCGAGTGTTTCGCAATTAGCCAGTAGACGCACTTAACTGCCAAAGCTATGACCACCAATTGTAAATACTTACATGAAAATAAATAACTTATTGCAAAGGGAAATTTTTTATAGTTATAATAATTGGAACGACTTATTCTCGATTGAATGTTTACCTAATACAGCAGGTAACTCACGATAAGTTTCGTTACTTACGACTTCTCCTGTACATCGTCTTACACCACCGCTATGGTACAGAAAATGCTTGGTGCGTACCGTGCGAGATTATATTCCGATGTAGTCGTCGATTACTAGAAGGCTCAATATGCAGATTTGCTAGAATATGAATATACTTTCCGATTCAATGGATGCATTTAAGGACGTAGGCGTTATCTTTGTTATTGTTGATACAACCCATAGTTAAGCTTATCTAAAACCCTCGTTCGCCGTCTAGAGCCTAGCAGAAGATAACGGGCATGGATCTCGTCCCTACGTGTTTTTAAACAAATCCTTCGCAATTTGGTTCACGGATTCTTCTTTCAGAACTGACTTCTATTGGAAAAGTGGAAGAAAGAATTGCATGATACTATGAAATTACCCGCAACGCAACAAAAATTAACATTACCAATAATTTTCTAGTTCATCATCGAATAACGATGCTGATAAAGCTGCTGAAGATTGTACAATGAACTCGAATGAAAACTTCTAGTTTTTAAAAGATTAATTCCGATCTTCAATGTGGAATACTTATCAAATGGACAAGACATCCATTATACCTTATGATAATTCAGTTTTATTAGTTTCAGTGTAAATTTTGAAGCCAGTGACCCTTTCATATTTTGTACATTACGCATAATAAAACTAGAATAATTTCTACTTTTTTTGATAAAAAAAAATAGGCCTGTTTGTTTATGCAAATTATTCAATATATTCCAATATATCATTAAGGTTAAAGCATATTTAAAGTTAAAAACATTTTAATAATATTATTATTAGTAATTACAATATTTCAGCAATTTCAAAATCCGACCGCTATTAACCCATTAAAAACTTTTTAAACTAATTTAAATATTATTGATAAGCCTTGGGTATAAAATCGAAAATTGACCAAACAAATTCATTGTCCTCAGTAAGAGCACAGCAGTTGATTTCATAATTCAGTTAAATCAAACTTTTTCATTACAATATGAAATTTTTACTCATTTCTTTCGTCGTTTTAAGCTTATTCAGCGCGGTTTTCATGCAGCAAGGTATGTATAAACAACTTTTTGTTAATTAGTCGTCATCTTAAATTAAGTCATCTCAATCAAGTTGTTTGTGATTTTTTTATATTTAATTGATTATAAATTTAGGAAAGATGCGCATTCCTAATATGTATTCTACACTACACAACAATTTATTCCGAAAAATTTACCAAATTATGTTTGTACACTAGCAGTAGAAAATATGTAGTAATATTATCTTTTTTTAATAATTTATTAAATAAAATTGAAAATGTGCATATCTTTTCTAAATTTATATTAATCAATAATGTTAAATTTAAATTTCGAATCTAACTATCCATCTTGCCAAATCCAGTTTGGCCTGCTTAGTCAACAGCATCTGATCTGTTGACAAACATTATGGAAGTTTTGTAAACACCTTAAAACGTAAACAGTTAAAAATGTAATCAACAGATGGCTCTGCTTAATTTGAAGTCGTGATAAATTGCTTTATTATTATTATTCTGTGTCACGGATCTTTAATAGGTTCATGATTGGGACTTAAGTCATTTATGGAGCCTTCAAATTTAGTGACGTCATCTGTTGATAACCTTTTGAACTTCAACATGTGTTTCCAAATCCCCCACAGAGTCTTTCTATCTGATACTACATACTCCAAGCTGATATTCTAAATTTTTGCTTACTTCTTTTACAGAGGGACAGCCATGCAAGTTCCCACCGCCAGTGGGTGCTGCTGTCGAAGGTTCTCAAATCATGGCACAATGTAGCAGTGAACCATGTACTGCGTATGTAGTGGGATTAACATGCGATCAAGGCTTAAAATGTTGCGTCCAAGTACCTCCTCGTAGTGTCTAGTGAATATCTATAAATTCACAATGGAACCTACTGCAATCCTGGCTAATAATATAACATGACTTCGATTTAATTTTTAGGATTACGTTAATTTAGTATTTCATGCAATGAGTTGTTTCTTGGATATATTAATTTTTTTGGCTATTTCTGCTTCCATAACTTGTTTAATTATTGATGCAATTCTTATTATTATTTAAATAAATCTAAGAAGATAATTAAGTTATATATTATACTTACTTTCCTATATCCTATCCTATCAGCATGGACCAAAAAAAATTTATTCAGAAGAAGACGGGCTGCAAGGTTGCTTATTAACAAGAAGTTTTGTCGGATTTTTACCTAAATGCAATTCCAAGGGGTGACATTTTAGCTTTTTTTAAAGAAACTCCTATCTTCATGTGGTAGATTTTGCAGGAACGGATATGATTACAAGTCAATTGTTTTTTTTTACAAAGAGACGACAACTGGTTTGTGTTCGCACACCATAAAATAATTAATAATATTAATATAAATTAATACCAGGCAATAAAATTAAAAAATGTATCGAACAAAATAATGGATCCTTTGCAGATATCCCAACGAAAATTATTAACATGAACGGAAGGAAGTAACGACCAAATCAACTCCTGTAAAATAATCATATTATAGCAAAGCGATTACGCAATTGTGGAGAAACATAAACAGGACGAAATGGAGGAATTAATTTAGCAAAAGTGGTATCAGTAGGGGAAAAGTGTGTAGTTCTAACTGCACGTTCTCGGAATGTTCTTTAGCACAGAATGGAAAACTACGACTTTTCAAACAATTTTTGCACAAATGGTGCACATAGACATTATCCAAAGAGAACTTCGCGATATCATGAAATCTTATTTTCCCATTGGCTGAAATAACTTGCAGGTCTGTCGTATATCTATGTGTGATATTTTTAAAATTAACGTAAAAAGATTAAGGACATGCATCGATAAGAAAGCACAAGTCAAAATCTTCTGAACTGATATGCGAGGTCAACATGTAGTACATCGAGAACATCGCCTATCTAAAGAACTCTTAGATGATATTGGCAATCACATTCTGAACTTTCCTATACTTATCTATCTCATTACTGTAGACACCATAGTGATCCTGAACAGCACTATCTCAGCAAGATCTTGAACGTCACTTCTATGTATAAAAACTTTTATTCAGAAAATGAATTTTTACTCGCTAGCAGAAACTCATTATGGGCGTACCGTAAAAAAGTTTAAGAGGACTGGAATCAATATTGGTAACCCAAAATCCGATACTTGCAAAAATTGTAACACTCTAAAAATTGAATTGATTATTACACGCAGTCAATATGAACAAAGTAAAGTGCAACATTTACATAAAGAATTTACATCACAATCTGGTTCAGTTAACCTACATCTCATTGGCTAATGAAGAAACCCTGGCAACAACTGATAACTCTTTTGTCGGTATATGTCTGGATCTTATGCCCGACTCTGAGTCACTTAGATATTTTTTACCAACGTCAACTCAGTTCGTACAACTTTGGTTTGGTGGATTCAAAGTCTGGAAATGTGACGTGCATTTTTGAACGAGGCAGAAGGAAAACGAGGATCACTTGATATTGGGTTTTGCCATCCATCTTACATAGAGGAAAATCTTCCAATGCTCACAGGAAACGAAATACGACGAGTAGATTTTTGGTCTGATAGATGTGTTGGTCAAAACTGGCTGACATTGGTGCTCTATAAATATTTGATTTCAAAACGGTACTTCACCAGTATTGAACAGAAGTTTCTGGTAACTGATCACTCAATTTTACCAAATCATAGAAGCTTTACTCTGATTGTGAAAAAGAATGGAAAACTTAATGCATTTGTACCAGATAGTTGGATTACTGTAATTGTTAGTGAAAAGTCATCAAGTTCATTCCAAATTCAACACATGCCATGTGATAAATTTGTAAGCATTGGCGAATTGCACATCGCAATTCCAAAGCCGATTCGCGCGAGTGATACGAAGCGTGTTCGACGTGTTTCAAAGTGCTCCGTTATCGTGAATACCTAACCCTATTCAATTCGAAAGAATTACAGCTTTGAATATCTAATATTTTGCTGCTAGTAATCTAATTAGAGGACAGATCAACATTAATTATTTAATTATTTTAGACACCTTTAGCTGTACCTCGGACGGCTAATCAGAAAAACATGACGACAAACAAGAAAATAACCAATAACAAAAGAAAACGAATTAACAGCCCAGAAACCGAATTTCCACCAATAGCAATATCAAGAAGGTACCTACCACTTGTAAACCTTAGTGACAATAATCCAACCGTTAATACAGAAATAAATAATATACAACAAACGCAACAACCCAAAATTGATAAACCACCTCCTATCTTTGTACATGGCGTTATCAATTACCAAGAAATGATTAAAAATTTTACTGACGTAGTGGAACAAGAGCAAATTATAACAAAGACCTTAACAAATAATGTCGTCAAAATCAATGCCAGAACTATAGATAGCTATCGTAAATTAATAAAACATATGAAAGATGATAATATAGTTCATCACACATATCAACTGAAAGAGGAAAGAGCATATCGAGTTGTAATAAGACATCTTCACCCAACAACGCCCATAAAAGAAATTCAAGATGAACTGGAAAGTAAAGGTTTTAAAATAAGAAACATTGTAAATGTTAAACGTTCAATTGGTTCAACGAAGGAGCCCTTACCATTATTTTTTGTAGATCTCGAACCAGCGGACAATAACAAAAGTATTTATGATTTGAAATTTTTACAAAATAAATCAATTAGAGTTGAACCACCCCACAGAAATACTGAAATAGTCCAATGTACAAGATGCCAAATGTTTAATCGTACTAAATCTTATTGTAATCGCCCCTTTGCTTGAGTCAAATGTGGAGGACCGCACGATACCAAAACTTGTAAAAAAGAAAAAGATATGCCAGCTACTTGCTACCTATGCAACGGATCACACCCTGCAAGCTATAAAGGATGTCAGGTCTATCGAGATTTGCAAGAAAAATATAACAAGGATCAGAAACAACAACAGAAGAATAGACAAACCTCACCTTCCTTCTACAATAGAAGTCCAAGTGAACCCATTCGTACAAATGAACCTATTACTTCGCAAACCTTCTATAATAGAAATAATCAACGAACATACTCCGAAACATTAAGAAACACACCTCATAATGCAACAAGTCGCCCCGAAGATATTCCGCTATCAAAATTTCTCAACGAATTTAAAGAAATGTTTCAACAACTCATGCAACAGAACAACATGATGATGAACTTATTAAACACAGTCATCCAAAAACTAGTACGTTAATGGCGAACTACATACAAATTGCCTTATGGAATGCTAATGGCCTCCAGACAACAAAAGTTCGAGAAATTGAACTATTCATGAAAGCATATAATATAGATATCCTGCTCATATCCGAGACACACTTCACTGAAAGATCATTTATAAAGATCCCCCACTACAAAATATATTCTACTAATCACCCGGATGGAACGGCTCATGGAGGAACTGCCATACTAATTAGAGAAACCCTATTACACCATGAAATGGACAAGTATGAAACTGAATATCTCCAAGCTACTACAATTCAAATAAACATGTTACACAATTCATTAAAAATTTCAGCGGTCTACTGTCCACCTAGACACAACATTAAGGAAGATGATCTGAAGCCATTCTTCGAGTCACTGGGCAGTAGATTCATAGCGGGTGGGGATTATAATGCAAAGCATACGCACTGGGGATCCAGATTGATAACCACCAAGGGTAGGGAATTCCTAAAGATTATCAATGCGAAAAACTATTATACAGTTTCAACAGGCGAACCAACATATTGGCCTACTGATACAAATAAAATTCCTGACCTATTGGATTTTTACATTACCAGCGGAGTTTCTACTAATTTTATGGAAGTCCAATCTAGCCTAGAATTGACCTCGGATCATACCCCTGTTCTATTGACAATTAGTAACTTGGTCATTAGAAAACGACAAAAAACAAGTCTACATAATAGAAAAACAAACTGGGAGCATTTTAGAGAGCAAGTAGCACAAAATCTAGACTTCACGATGCCCATTAGAACAAAATAGGAATTAGAAGAAGCAACAAACCACTTTATTACAGCAATTCAAGATGCTAGTTGGAAATCGACTCCCATGCTAGAGGAAAAAGCAGTCAATGGGGATAGCATACCCATGCAAATACGGCAAATACGGCAAATACTAAGAGAAAAGCGAAGAGCCAGAGCTAGATGGCACCGAAGCAACAATCCTCAAGACAAAACTGAATTTAATCGATTAGTAAATAAGCTAAAAAGGCTAAATAAAGAAGCAAAAAATGAAACTTTTAATCATTACCTAAGTAACCTGTCGTTGAAAGATAACTCCATTTGGAATGCTACAAAAAGGTTCAAAAGACCACAAACAACCGTCCCTCCTCTTCGTAAACCCAATGGTTCTTGGACAAGATCAAATATAGAAAAGGCTGAACTGTTTGCACAACATTTAATTGAATTCTTCCAACCTTATTCAGATGAACCAGATGAAGATATCGATCAATACCTAGATGCCCCTCTGCAGATGTCGTTACCAATAAGTAAAATCAAGAAAACTGAAGTCGAGCAAGAGATAAGAAGATTAGAAAAGGCCAAGGCCCCTGGTTACGATTTAATAACAGGTAAAATACTTTCTGAATTACTCAAGACAGGAATAAAATTTTTGACAATCTTGTTCAACTCTATCCTAAGATTATCACATTGGCCATTACAATTAAAATTTGCCAAAATTATACTAATCTTAAAACCAGGCAAACCCCCCACGGATGCTTCATCCTATCGTCCAATAAGCTTGCTGACAATAATATCTAAGTTGATGGAAAAAGTTATTCTAAAACGATTACATGATAACAATCTGCTAGATGATTTGATACCGACTCATCAATTTGGGTTTAGACGACAACACTCAACTATTCAACAATGCCATCGTATTGTAGACACAATCTATAGAACTCTAGAAGGGAAAGAATTTTGCTCGGCAGTTTTCCTAGACATAAAGCAGGCTTTTGATAAAGTATGACACAAAGGACTTCTCTACAAAGTTAAACATGCTGTACCACACCATTATTATCTAATTCTGAAATCTTATTTGGAAAACCAAAGTATTCAAGTTCAACAAGATGAAGATCTATCCGTAATTTATAGCATATCATCGGGAGTTCCACAAGGAAGTGTACTTGGGCCAATATTGTACTTACTGTTTATTGCAGAATTACCCACCACGCCGTTTACAGAATTGTTAACATTTGCAGATGATACTGGCATATTGGCAAGACACAGCAATCCTCAACGCGCTTCCGAATTATTGCAAATACACTTGTTTGAACTACAAAGTTGGTTGTCTAAATGGAGAGTAAAAGTTAATGAAGCCAAATCAAACCACGTTACATTCACTTTAAATCGTACAGAATTTCCACCTGTATACATCAACGATGTAGCGATACCTCAAAAGACAGAAGTAAAGTATTTGGGACTACATCTAGATAAAAGACTTACATGGAAAACGCATATTAAGAAAAAAAGGAAGGAAATGGACATAAAAATTTAAAAAATGTATTGGTTGATGGGAAGAAAGTCTATTCTATCCACAGAAAATAAAATACTCATATTATATAAAGTTATTATCAAACCAATATGGACGTACGGGATAGAACTGTGGGGATGCGCCAGCATGTCCAACATAAAAATAATACAACGATTCCAATCGAAGGCCCTCCGTATGATAGTGATTGCACCATGGTATATAACTAACCAGACTCTTCACACTGACCTAGGCATTAATTATATCCAAGACGAAATCAAAAAACGAGCACAAAAACATGACCTAAAACTTCAAGATCATCCAAATCAAAGTACGACACAACTCCTAGAAGAAAATATTTTCAGACGTCTTAAAAGAAAATGGCCTCGTGATCTACTGCCATAAATTAACTGGTTACGGGTACCGCCGATGGGCCTATTCCCCCGCATGACAAGAGAGATCAAATCAACTTATAGAACATTATAATATTTATATTTATTGTAAAATTTGTTCTGATTGTTGATAATAGCAATAGTTGTAATAATAAAAAAAAAATCCAAAGCCATGCAAACTCCACGTCACAGAACATCTTTGGTTTAAAATGGATGAATCTACACCTGACCTTGATCACGATCCGATGATCCAGTGGAATCTCACAGCTTAGATGCTCCATATCAATATGGAATTCGATTCAAAAATCGTACAGCTTGGTCTACAGAAAATATTAATGCTTTGCCTATCAATGCAAATAAAAAAAAGGTCCTCTGAAAATTTTATGATTATTTTATTTTATGAAAATTTTGACATACAAAATAAAACTAATGGCTTATTTGATATTGAAGATGATATAATATTTGACGTTTAAAATTTATTATTTTTTTATTAATTTGTTTATTGTTTATTTATTTATTTATTTGTTTTGTAGTTTTGATCTTAATAAATTATATCAATATGATGAACTTTTTACTTTTACACTTTTACAATGAACTCGAATGAAAACTTCTAGTTTTTAAAAGATTCATTCCGATCTTCAATGTGGAATACTTATCAAATGGACAAGACATCCATTATACCTTATGATAATTCAGTTTTATTAGTTTCAGTGTAGGTAAATTTTGAAGCCAGTGACCCTTTCATATTTTGTACATTGCGCATAATAAAACTAGAATAATTTCTACTATTTTCCTTAATATATTATAATTATGAATTATTTATTTTCACAATATCTATTTTCGAATCTATCTTTTTATGGCTATTTTGATAAAAAAAAATAGGCCTGTTTGTTTATGCAAATTATTCAATATATGCCAATATTTCATTAAGGTTAAAGCATATTTAAAGTTAAAAACATTTTAATAATTATTAGTAATTACAATATTTCAGCAATTTTATATCCGACCGCTATTAACCCATTAAGAATTTTTAAACTAATTTAAATATTATTGATAAGCCTTGGGTATAAAATCGAAAATTTACCAAAAAAATTCATTGTCCTCAGTAAGAGCACAGCAGTTGATTTCATAATTCAGTTAAATCAAACTTTGTCATTACAATATGAAATTTTTACTCATTTCTTTCGTCGTTTTAAGCTTATTCAGCGCGGTTTTCATGCAGCAAGGTATGTATAAACAACTTTTTGTTAATTAGTCGTCATCTTAAATTAAGTCATCTCAATCAAGTTGTTTGTGATTTTTTTATATTTAATTGATTATAAATTTAGGAAAGATGCGCATTCCTAAAATGTATTCTACACTACACAACAATTTATTCCGAAAAATTTACCAAATTTTTAGTAATATTATCTTTTTTTAATAATTTATTATATAAAATTGAAAATGTGCATATCTTTTCTAAATTTATATTAATCAATAATGTTAAATTTAAATTTCGAATCTAACTATCCATCTTGCCAAATCCAGTTTGGCCTGCTTAGTCAACAGCATCTGATCTGTTGACAAACATTATGGGAGTTTTGAAAACACCTTAAAACGTAAACAGTTAAAAATGTAATCAACAGATGGCTCTGCTTAATTTGAAGTCGTGATAAATTGCTTTATTATTATTATTCTGTGTCACGGATCTTTAAAAGGTTCATGATTGGACTTAAGTCATTTATGCAGCCTTCAAATTTAGTGGCGTCATCTGTTGATAACCTTTTGAACTTCAACATGTGTTTCCAAATCCCCCACAAGGTCTTTCTATCTGATACTACGTACTCAAAGCTGATATTCTAAATTTTTGCTTGCTTCTTTTACAGAGGGACAGCCATGCAAGTTCCCACCGCCAGTGGGTGCTGCTGTCGAAGGTTCTCAAATCATAGCACAGTGTAGCAGTGAACCATGTACTGCGTATGTAGTGGGATTAACATGCGATCAAGGCTTAAAATGTTGCGTCCAAGTACCTAATACCCCTCATCCTGAAAATCTATAAATTCACAATGGAACCTACTGCAATGCTGGCTAATAATATAACATGACTTCGATTTAATTTTTAGGATTACGTTAATTTAGTATTTCATGCAATGAGTTGTTTCTTGGATATATTAATTTTTTGGCTATTTCTTCTATTTCTTCTATTCCATAACTTGTTTAATTATTGGTGCAATTCTTATTATTATTTAAATAAGGGCCGATTTATTCACCTCTCAGTAAAGTGTTCAGTAGCGCTACTGATAAGATTGTTATCGGTAAACGTTTATTCACCTTCCAGTAGTGGCAACCTGTCAGTAAATTGATGTTACCGAACAGATAAATTTACAGATCAGTTTTTACAAATTATAAGTCGTTACAGAGAAGATCCTAACCTCAAATTAGCAGTTGATGCATGTAAATAAACAGTTTTTCGAAACAACGTGTTTTTGTTGGAATTAGGAACATAATGATTAAAGGATAATCCGGTTAGATTGGTACTCATATAGTTAACTAATTACTATATAATCAACTAAACAATGTTGGAAATAAATATTCATCCATGGCCAAGAGTCGTGAAGACTTGCTAACTATTCAAAAGAAGGTTGCCGAACAGCAGTTGGCAGAAATATCGCTGCGAGTAGAATTGCTGAAGAAAGACGATGCCAGAAAAGAATTCGAAAGCCAGCTAAGAATCAAAATGGCAACTGAATTACATGAACAAGAAATGAAGCTGTTCCAATTAAAAAATACAAAATATGTACAAACTTGAAAAAATTTAAAATAAAGCTTTTAAAACATTAATTTATTCATGTATCCTTATAAGTTTCTAAAATAATTTAAAAATTCGGTACGATGAAAATTATTATTTTCTTGAAAGACTTCCTGTAATTCTTCTATAGTCTCGTTTTCAAAAAGCTCTTCGTTATGCTCATTTTCAAACCGTGCTTCCTCAATTCTATTGTTTCTTGCAATATTATGTAACACTGCTGTAGCTACTATTACATTTTGCACCATCGGTATCTTACACCTCATTCCCATCGATAGACAAGGAAAACGCCGCTTCCAAATTCCGAATGTCCTTTCCACCGGACCTCTAGTTCTAATTTGAGCTTCATTGAATAAGTTTTCTGCATCATTTTGTGGGTTAGCAATAGGTGTCATCATATATCGACTTAAGGCGTAAGCACTGTCACCTAATAAAATACCATTTCCAAATTGATTCCCTTCAAATCTTTGCTTGATATTTGAATTATCAAAAATATTGGCATCATGAGAAGAACCTGGCCACCGAGCTACAATATCTCGAATTTTGTAATTTGCATCACAGATGCACTGAACATTTAATGAAAAAAAGCCTTTTCTATTTCTGAATACTTCTGCATTTGCTCCTCCTGAAAATATGTTATTTTTTAAGAAATACGTAGTCTAAATTATAATTACACAAATAACATACCTACCTGGGCTTTGAATTTTTATATGTGTACAATCTATGGAGCCAATCACGCGAGGAACTACTACTAAATTACTACTAACCGTTTAAAAACAACGGGGTGTTCAGTAAAATATTAAGTAACTACGGAATACATAAAATAGCATGAATATACCAGTAGTTAAACAAAGGTGATACTACGACCAAGAAATTTTTAAAAATTTTTTAAGTCCAAGAATTTATGAAAATTTTTGTAAGTCCAAAGAATGCGTGGAATTTGTTAAAATTTTCTAAGTGAAGGAATGCAGACAATTTTTGTAAGTCGAAGAATTTTTAGAAAGTATGATAATTGCTAATTAATTAGTAATATGTGTGTATAAAATGCTATAAATCGACATTAGTAAAATTAAAATTAATTTTGTAAACTAATATAAGTAATATTATATGATGCTATGCAAGACATTTTTAGGCTTTATAATGTAATGAATTTTTTATATTTTGGAAACTTTTATAACCCTTCCGGCTGGCTTAGCTCGCGGGGGTGTCGACGTGAGGCTGAAGCGTGATTCATATAATGTTTAAATAACCAAAAGCGTACTTCCCTATACGGGGGCATAGCGCGCATTGTACGATCAATAATAATAATTAAGTTTTATTGCTTCTATCACCTATCATCCCGCTACCAGCCCTAGTGCCACCACTCCAGCAGACAGTAGACCCTGCAACACTCATGGACATCGGAGGAGACTCCCAGGCCAGCTTAGCAGCACTCACGCCACTATCCATACATAACAGATTCGGCATCCTAGCCGACCTGCCAGCCCAGCGTGACAGAGACCAATCCCGCCCGAGTGGTTCACAGTGGACCACAGTTCGTTCCACCCCACGGCAACGAACCGCAAACAAGCCGCCACCCCTCATAATCACCAGGCCCATTGGAAACCTGAAGCAGTTTGTCGAAGAATCCCGTCCATTCATCAAAGGAGAAATTCGAGTCCAACACGTCCGGGGACACTCATGGGTCTACTTGGACAATATGGATGATCATCGAGCCCTCAAAACCGAGCTGTTTTCAGGCGGAGTTGAGGGCTACACATTTACCCCAGCCAGTGAGAAGGCCATAAAGCTCATCATGAAAGGATCGCCCTACTTGGACGCCCCCTATGTCAAGGAGCAATTGATGGATACCCACAAGATCGAGACCCAAAACGTAACCCAACTAAAGAACAAGTACGGAGACGTCACCGGCTCCTTCTTGATCTTATTTGCCCCAGCCGTCACCCAGAACCAAATAAAAGCCGTCCGCCATGTTGGTGCAGCTATGGTAAAGTTCGAAGAATACAACAAGAGGAATATCCGTCCACAGTGCCATCGTTGCCAGAACTATGGTCATGGTAGCTCCAACTGCAACGTAAAACCTAGGTGCGTTAAGTGCTTAGGAGATCATCTCACCCACAACTGTGCCCGCAAGGAAAAAGATGAAGAAGTCCGCTGCTGCAACTGCAATGGGAACCATGCTGCCAACTACTCCCAGTGTCCTGCCTACCTCAAATATGCATCACAGGTGAGTGCAAACGCCCAACGCCGTGCACAACATTCAATTTCAAACACACAAAATTATTTGCAACCCCAATCACAACCAACAGCACCCACACTTAATAGACAGAACTTTCCAGTACTACCGACAAGACAGACGTACCCCCAATTTCAATCCCCGACAGCAGAACGACTAACCTACTCTCAACAATTACAGTACAAACCTCAGGACGCTCCTCAAGCAACACGGACAAACCCGATCGGTGACATCAATGGCCTACTCAAAGTAGCTCTCGAAATTAGACAAATGATTGACATTCCGAGGTTAATGGCAGTCATGCTCGAGATTCGTGAGCGAATGGCAGGGGTTCATGACGTCATCGAACAGGTCAACATCATGACAGACATTGCTGCCAAATACAGTAATTAAATTCAAACAATTAACGCAACTTAAACTTATTACTTGGAACGCTGACGGAATCACCCCTAAATTTAACGAACTTCAAGCCCTGATAAACGAACGAGACCCAGACATAATACTAATACAACAATCCAGGTTGAACAGACGAAATCCCTCGAAATTACCAAACTACAACCTTGTAAATAATCCAAACGGACAGTGCCACGGACTACTGACCTACATAAAAACTACCATTAACCACTCGACTTCAGACGCTACGCCGACTTTGCTAGCCGAAACGCAGACCATCGCACTCGACGGGCTCACAGTAGTCAACTGCTACCTGTCCCCATCGACGACGCACGATACGAACGAACTCGACACATTATTCAACGCCGCTGATAAAGTCGTCATAGCGGGCGACTTTAACGCAAGACATGAGCTTTGTTCCAACGAGCCGATAAACCGTACAATGTACGGTCGCGCACATGTGCAATAGATAAAAACCTGTCGGTTAAAACGCTTTTTATCTATTGCGCACTAGCGCGACCGTACATTGAACGGTTTATCGGGCTCGTTGGAACAAAGCTATGTGCTATGGAACAATACCGTTACGAACCAATTCGGCCGCATGATTTACAATTACATTCAGAACAAACCCTTATTTTTATCCCACCCTGACGAACCCACCCACATAAATTACAGCGATCAAGTCCCCTCAACCATTGATTTTGTTATTTCCAAAAACCTAATCATCCATTCCATCACAACCCTTGATAAACTCAGTTCCGATCACCTTCCCGTAGAATTCATAATTGGCTCCACCAACATCCCCGTCAACCCTCCTAGACCACTAACGAGGACAAATTGGAAAAAATTAGGCAATGATTTACAAAACATGAAAATTATACACGACATTAAAACGAACAAGGACATCGACGATGCGGTAGTCGGCTTCACCGACCGCATCAACGAAATTTACGAATCCAATACCACTAAAAACCCGCCCCCAAACCACAAGCTCCTCCTTCCCCAGGACATACTTGACAAAATTTCACGCAAAAACAAATTAAGAAAAATTTTCCAACGATACAGATTCCCTACCCTAAAAACTCAAATCAACAAACTTACAAAAGACATTAACAACGCCATCAGCGCAATCAAAATCAAAAACTGGAACAAAACTTTATCCGACATCACCCCACAAAACATTAAAAAAGTTTGGACAATTACAAAAGCATTAAAAAATAAAAATTACGACACTTCCTTCCCTACCCTCCAAACCACCCAAGGTTCTGTCACATCCAACCTGGACAAGGCAAACACCATTGCGACGATGTACTTGTCCCATCACAACCTCACAGCCCACCTCTCCGATCCGGTCACAAATTACAATGTTCAAATTTCAAAAAATATAGTAAAATATAACCAATTCCTCACTCCTGATGATGACTTAACTTCCCCTCAGGAAGTTAAGCAAATCATCAAAAAACTTAAAAACAAAGCTCCCGGATCGGATAACATAGCAGCCATCCTAATCAAAAAATTCCCAAGAAAGTCAATCCTCCAACTTTACTACATCCTTAACGCCTGCATTAAAAATCAGTACTTTCCTTCCGCTTGGAAGAATGCAGTCGTCATCCCCATCCCCAAACCCGGAAAACCAAAATCCAACCCTTCCAGTTATCGACCCATCAGCCTTTTACCTACCCTCTCCAAAGTTTTGGAAAGGGTCATCCTCACCCGTCTCCAACAATTCGACGAGACGAATGACACCATAATTCATGAGCAGTTTGGATTTCGGGCAAACCACAGCACGGTCATGCAGCTAACTTTGCTCGTTGACCAAATTACCATGAATTATAATATGAAGACAACCACCACGACAGTCACCCTAGACATAGAAAAAGCTTTCGACACCATTTGGCACGACGGACTCATCCACAAACTTTACCAGCGGAACTACCCACCGCACCTCATCAAAATTATAGCCAGCTTCCTCGACAACAGATCTTTTCAAGTTAAAATTAAAGATTCCCTTTCAACCCCCCAAAACATCCCCGCCGGAGTCCCACAAGGCTCTATCCTATCCCCAACCCTGTTTAACTACTATATAAATGACATACCAAAAAACGAACGGACGAAACTTTCACTTTACGCCGACGACACCGCAGTGACATCCCAATCCCTCCAAAAAAACAAATCCATAGACTATTTACAACGACACATAAACATACTAGAAAATTATTATTCAACCTGGAAACTCAAAATTAATGAGGACAAGACGACACTCACGGCTTTCTCACAACGACAAGACCAACTTACTAACAGACTCAAAATTAACGGAATTGACATCACACAAACCCCTACAGTCAAGTACTTAGGGGTCACTTTGGATGAAAGACTCACTTTTAGACCACACTTACAACAGACTGCCAGAAAGGCACAAAAAATCATGCACGCACTCTTTCCCCTACTGACCTACAAAAATCAACTTGACCCTAAAATTAGACTGACGATTTATAAAATGTGCATAAGACCCATACTACTATACGCTGCCCCGATTTGGAGTAAAGCCTCCAAATCAAACCTCAAGACTGTACAAATTGCCCAAAACAAGTGTCTCCGAGTCATTTCCGGAGCTCCACGCCACACAGAAATACACGACCTTCACGAACTTGTTCAAATACCCCGACTGACGCATGTTATCCGTGACACCGCCTATAAATTTTTCACTCACACGGTACGGCAAAACCGACACACATCACACCTTGCAAAACACAGATTACACACACTGCCCTTCAGGCCAAAACACAGACTGCTACATCACATCCTCCTTTAATAATTTTTTTTTTTTTTTTTACCACGGCGCGGGGTTTTTTGCACTCGTTTTTGCCCCGAAATACCACCCCTACCAACCCCCATTCCTAATCATCCTTCCAAATGAACCTGTTTAAATCCCTTGGGATAGGTACGGTTAAAAACCTCAAGTGTAAATAATATGTATTTTGTAAATAAATTGTATATAATTTTTACAACTAATTTAAGCTAAGAATTTGTAATTAATTTGTAATGTAATTTGTAATTAAAGAGTATTTTGATTTGATTTGATTTGACTTTTAATCACTCAAGTATGAGTCCACAACCAGGTTAGTGATGTTATCCATTGGTTGTTTATAAACTTGTATTGCCAATGTGCTCTTATTAAATTGTTTATGTCGTGATTGTTGTATTTATTCTCTTGTCTACTGCCAACCTTCCCAATATATTTAAACTAAAATTTAAATAGTGGAATTACCGGAATTGTAAACCGAATACTGTCGAACGCTTCAGGCACGACTTAAACAATAGTTTAAAATAAAAACCATTGTGGTTTGAAATAAAACTAGACCGTTTTAATTCAAAAGACACAATACTTTAAAATAAAAACCATTGTGGTTTGAAATAAAACTAGACCGTTTTAATTCAAAAGATAAATCCTTAAAAGAAAAAAAGTTTTAATTGAAAAGTAATTATTTTTTCGCCATAGGTAATGCGTAAAACTGTTTGAAATAAAACGATTCGTTTTGAATCAAACGCTTTTTTTTTTCAGTGCATTACGGCTGTATCGTCAGCAAACGTGGCGGACACTGTATTATTTGATTCTGGCAAGTCTGAAGTGAATAATAGGTACAGCGTAGGCCCAAGGACACTACCCTGAGGCACTCCTGACAGTATGCATTCTAGGTTGGTATGTGCTTCTCCATATTTAACTAGAAAAAATCTGTTGGTTCGATAGGTCTCCAGCAGACGACTATAGGGATGGGGTAGGTGTTTTTTGATTTTATATTTCAGTCCCTCGTGCCACACTCTGTCGAATGCTTGAGAAATGTCAAGAAATGCAGCAGAGCAGTATCTCCTGTATTCCAGGTCCGCTCTAATCCTCTTCACAACCCGGTGCACCTGTTCCACCGTTCCATGACCCTGCCGAAAACCAAATTGGTGGTCCGAATAATTAACATTATTCATATTAATAAATTCTAAGGGGATAATCAAATATTTTGTTTTTGTTACCTATACTTGTTCTTATTTCGCTGATGTTTACATATTTTACTAGAAAGTGACCATTGAATTCTTATCAGAATGTTCTCATGAGTTTTTTCGGAGTATTTGTTGAGTTATTTTCCAACGAATTTCCTCGTATTATTTTGAGATACATTTTAAGTACTGAGATAAATGCAACTGCATTTTAAATTGTTGTGTTATAAAATATATTTGTACATACCCCTATGAAGGCCATTTTGATCACCGCTAGGGTATTTCTTTGCTCCATTTTATTTTGCGCAACTATTTGGTATACCAGACCTCAATTTAACTAATTAAGTTAAAAAGATGGCCGAGTACCTCTTCGATTTTGCTCAAATTTTGTATACTTCTAAGTTATGCCAAATAAATGAACTCGTAATTTTTTGTTTGGCCCTAAAGTGGCCCCTTTACATTGTACAGCTCTCCAAAATAAGTCAAATTTAGCTTGTAGAGCTAAACAAGTATATCACTATAGAAAGCAAGACGGTAATATACAAGACATGTGTTAGACCCATACTATAATACGCTGCGGGGACAAGAGCAGAAACCTCCAAAACAAAGCAAATTCTCCTGAGCACGGAAATGCGAACGTTGCGATCGACAGTGGGGGCTCTCTAATGGATAAAATAAGAAGCGATAATATCCGACAAACATGCGATATCCAAAACATCGTAAGATGGATAAGAGAAAGAAGGAGACAATGAAGGGACCACGTAGAGAGAATGGAAGAAAACAGATTGACCAAAATAACGATGATAGGTAAATCCATCTCCAGAAGACTTCAAGAACGACCACCAAAAAGATGGTACGGAAGTTGAACTTCTGGATCTCAAGACAATCCCTAGCACAGCACAACAATACATTGGATAATACAGGACTTAGTCCTAAATTACGAAAAAAAAGACCATCTGCGTTTATTACTCCATGAAATTCAAGGATCAACATCTTTCACTGATCTCAGAACTGTCGATGGCGTTGTCCATCCTACTTTGCAATCAGCCTAGGGTGCTTGGTTTAATTGAAGACGATAATTATTGGAACAAAACTTTAGAAAAGGCTTGCATATCTCAGTCACTCTTTAAATTAAGAGAACTGTTTACCATCATGTTGGTGTTTTGTGAACTTTCAGATCTGAGATTTTTGTGGGATAAACACAAAGACAGTTTTTGAAAGACATTTTGTATTTCCTAGTGTGAACATCCAAGTTGGAGAAAGTATTTATAACGAACCCTAATTTATTTGGAAAATATGGCACTTTCTTTTGGAGGTCGATCTTTAAAACACTTTGGCTTGACCGAGACGTTCCGATGAGATCATGGGAAATAAAGATTATTTTCTTCCGAATTCTTAATTTTTATTAATTTAACTGTTGTTTCAACTTCAATGTCTGTTTTATCTCAATAATTTGTATTCATTTAAATTTATGGTTAAAATTAAATTATTTTAACATTTCAGTATGATATTTTACCATTAATATTTTTGAGAATTTATTAAGAGTTGCTAGTGCTTAATCATAATGTATGTAATATATTATGCAAACGTCAGTTTAGTGCTTTGAAGATCGAAATGAATAAAAGTGGAATAAAACGTATTTGTTTGGTCGCAACTCAATATAATAGTGATTTTTCAGATTTGAATCTATTGCTGTCTTCCCGCACGTCAAGAATTAAAGTAGCCGATTAAGAAAACAGGATTTTGAAAATCGGGGAATAATAATTTAACAGAGACCTCCTAGCCCACCGAGCAATTGCCCCATCAATCGCTCAATAAATCAATCTACCCCTATACGTCAGGGTTTCTTATTCTACATATCCCCGACTCCATCGACTTTATAATTCTCTTTTATACCCTGTCATTATTAGCCAAACAAAAAGACAATTGCCAAAATGCGTTTAGCAAAATTTTACCCATTATTATTAGCTAATCAGATTCATAACTTTGTTCGTGGCTTATCGATCGCAGTTGTCAAATTTATTACTCAATCAATGACTGCGCGTGAGATAGGAAAACTCTTTAGCATCGTATCTTGTGATACAAAGAAAAACATTTAGTTAATGCAAGATAGTGGTGGAGGTATCCCGAGGCAGTCTATCTAAAAATAAATAAATTTTATCAAACTATACCGTGTCAGCAGCAAACCGCCTTTACTTTTAATGTTGAAAAATGTTTTGGATACTAAAATTAAGTGAATAATTTTATCAAAACTTCAAATTAAATTATGCACCAAGTTTTTCTGACGGGGGAAACAAGAAGTTTTAAACAAGATGAAGCTAATTAAACCGTGAATTGGCAATTAAAAATTACAAATTATTGAAGTATCATTTTTTTTTTAAATAATAAGCGAGACTGAAATCCTCGAAAATCCGAGTCAGTTAATAGAGGAACCTTGTTGCTGCTTATGTGTATCTATATCAACTTAGTTTTTTGTTAAAAACGGTCCGAGCTATCGCTTCCAGACGAACCTTTTAAGCTAGAAAAGAAAAAGAGTAGCAGTTTTTGAAGTATTTTGATACATTATGTTCTCTATCAGATATAAATGGCTTCCGTAGCATGGAAGAGTGACAAACATCAAAGGGTAGAATGGGACGTCAGAGCAAACATATCACTTCAATCCAATACGTCTAAAGAAAGATTTTGTCAAATACGCTCGCAAAAATAGAAAATAAATCAATTGAACCGAATATCTTTTTGTTAAATTTGCTGTATTTGATGACGACTTAAATATTGTCTCTTGCCATTAATATAATTATCGATGCCCGAAACTTTAATTTGTAAATTTTATTTATGTTTTTGTTTTTTCGCGTCGTATTTAAAAAATACGAATAATAAAAAACTTTTCTTTATATTTATGGTTTCGCAAAACTTTTTTTAATATATTTTTAAATTTAACCAGAACGAATTGGTGGTTGAAAACACTTTGTAGTGCAACTTAAGACAGAAAGAGAAAAACTTTGGCTATAAAATAAAACGTGGTCAGTGAAGCGTTCAAACGCTCGTCAACGGTAGTTTTTATCTTCCTCATTCACGTCTAGAAGTTTACCAGACTTCCACTTCTACTTATGCCTTTTTTCACTTTAATTCGTTGTTTCCTGATTCTATTATTTAAAAATATGTTTAAAATTTTTGCCCTATTCCGCTATTCGACAACTTGTTTTGTCAAGTCGTAGTAGAAGAGTCAACTTGTTTTGCATCAAATTTTTCGCAACGAGGCGAGGTTACAATTTGGAAAACTTTTTACATGCATAATGCGACGAACGTGTTTGCATTTTATATGCGACGATAACAAAGAGAGTTACTTTTCCACTAAAACTGTTTGTAAAATGCCAGCACCTGTTCCTGAAAGGGTTTTATTTAAATTAGACTTCCCTTCATTAGTCTAGCAATCAGTCGCTAAGCCGAAGATCCGGCAATTCACGAAAACAGAATAATCCCCAATGTAAAGAACAGTTTGCATTTAAATGTATGAACCCCGAAACTTTTGATTTTCTAAAAACTGAAATTTTTTAAATAAATACGATTGCTAGAAAAAAAAACAAAATGGATAACTTTAGTTTTAGAAACTATCCCATTAAAGGTTTAAGTTAATAAATACTAAACTAATTTACTAATGGCAACTAACTGGATCAGTCAGTGAACTCGGCCCTAAATTGTTAAAACTCAATAAAATACCCAAATATTCTATCGATTTGGCTCAAAAAACCTTGTACAAGGCTTAATTTAATTTCCATAATTAATTTGTCATGTTTGCTTATAAACACAAAATCACCTAAGGCTCTCAATCAGCCAGCGAGTTATGTGAGGAAATTCTTGCAGCACCGAACCGGATAGAAAACCGAGAGATCAAACATGAAGTTACTGCCACCAATTACAACACACAAGCAAGAAAATATAAATTTTACCGATGGAAGTGTTTCTAGTTAACTTATTAAGGTATGTAATTATTTATTGTTAATTAGAATAAACAAACAGCTACGCCGCAGAAAATTAAGCTATCACAGTCAGAAACGGACTCCTAATTTTCTTAAAGTCAACACTTCAATTTTTTAATGCACATACGTAAACTTAAATCACATACTTTCCTCAGTGGTAAGCTAGAATACGGAGATCGTACAGGTTAACATCAGTTCCGAATGACAAATATTTGAAAAAGGTTTCGGAATTTACACCCCGCGGCTGCTTACATTAGCTTGGGAGTTGAGTGATATTAGTTTCAACGTTAATTTTGATTTTGCTGCAGAGTTTGAGGATGATTTCCAGAAATCGAACCTGATGGTACTTTCTTTAATATTATGGATTTATCCCTTGTTGAATATCAAAATATTTCATACTATGAAAATGTCACATTACGTCACAGATCATAAGCCATATTATTATAATTATCACGATTAGAAGTTATCCTATAAAATAATATGCAAAATATAATATAAATTAGTTTCCACATGTAATAAAAAGAGGAATATCAATGCACGGAGAAAAACTCTACACCTTAATATATGCCGACTAAGTACTAGGTCTATCGCTGAATCAAAAAATGATTTGACGAAATTTTTGAGTGATATGGACAAAGAACTGCAAACAGATAGGAATGTAAACATGAAGGAAATTTTTTTTTCCTTTTTATTCAAACATAATTATATACTATGGAGTGCGACTCTGTATGTGTGTGAGACGTGAACCATTGCAAGGATGGGTAGGGGAAGATTGAAGGCATTAGAAATGCGGTGCTATATATATTGTCGTATTTTGCTGGCCTCTTAAAATTTCATATAGGTGAAAAGCTTCACTCTCTTCTTTCTTTGGTCGCTAAAAGGGTTTTTCTCTCATGCAATAAAATTTGCATTATATGCAAGCAAGCGTTTTGTTTTTGGGTGGCTGAGCTCAGTAATTCAATATAACCATGTTAACATTATTTTCTAGTAGGATTTCTAGTAGGAATAACTTAACTATGGTAAATTTCACTTTCCCACGATTAGTGCTAGGAAAACGAATAAAGCTGTGGAACTCTGAAAAGTGTATTTTAGGCTCACTACTTGATCTCATGAAGGAATCTGTCATATCAGATTCAAAGGAAACAATGTTGTTGCAATAAAAATCAAAATTTTGTAAGAAGGTTTTATTATCTTTAACCTAAAATTGTATGGGTTCTAAAAATGTGAATTATTGTAAAAATAACAAACTTTGTATGTTGTGAGATATTGTATTCTTTCTAAAATTTTTCACAGAGTCATTTTAATACATTAATGCCCGTATTCACAAACGTTCGTAACTGAATTTAACGTTCTGTTAAATTTAGCAACCAATAGAAAACGTTTGTTGATATTAGTAGACCAATATGAATCATTCATTAATTTAACAGACCGTTAAATTCAGTTACGAACGTTTGTGAATACGGGTATAAGAGTCTTGGTTTGTGTAATCTAGCAATAACGATCATAATTCAGTGTGTTAAGTATCAACATGGAAGTGACTCGGGTCTCGACAAAATATTTCAACAAAACCAGTGAATTCTGAAACATAAAACACTTTAAAATAGTTTAAAAACTCTAAAATTAAATAAAAACTTACCTTCAGACGTTTGATAAATTTAATAACGTGAAAATTGGAAATTTGGATATAATTAAGATTTAGAAGTGGTACATTAGACACAAAATTTTGAAAATTTAACCCATAAAAGTGGGAAAATTTAGTTTGCCTTGAGCGCTCGACCTATGAAGTTCAGTAACGATAAAATTTTAACCAATATTGATTTTGGATCCTTATGTTTGGAGGTTATGAAACTTTTAACCGCACTTTTTGTTAAGAAACTTCGTGGATGGAATGCAGAGGCAACACTCACGTTTGATATACCTTGCCACTTTAATTAATATCCTTTTTCAAATGCATTGTTTTGGCGAAGTAGATGGAATCAACATCTTTAAAGACAAGTCGCTAGAAATTTATCAGTTGGCTATTTTAAACAGTAGCACTTCGTTTAATTGGAGGTGATAACACCGAGGAATGTTGAGAATTTTGGTCGATGTAAGAAATTAAAGTGTACACTACTCGAGACACTGAAGAAAGAAATTTTAACGGGATTGTCAATCCTTGATCTTGCGCAGATGCTAAGCATGAGTCACAGTAAAACATCAAGGGAACGAGTTTTAAAAGAGATAAGGTATTTTAAGCACTATTATTTGATTTTTTAAAAACCATTTTTTTTTAACTTTACGGCGTTGCATCTAACTTACGGGTACTGATAGCAACTACCATTAAAAATTTAAACAAAATTTCATTTCATTTAATAATAAAGACATTTAGTCAAGAAAATTAACGCGAATTTAACAAGAACATTTCATATCTGTGTTGGTATTACATCAGCACAGCCAAAGGAGTTAAAGAAGAGGAAGTTGCAACCAATTCAACAATTTTATTGTTTTGTAAGGGAATTTTCCCAGTAAAATTTATGTGACACAACATTTATTTTGTAATTTTAACTGGTACCAGGGTGATTTTGAAATTTACTAAACTGAATATAAAAATTTTCAATGCAACTACATTTTATTTGTCACAAAAAAGTGAGGCATTTAACAGAGATCCACAAACATTAATGAGGAGCCATTTGAGGAAGTTAGTAAGTTATTTGTACGAACATTTTCTGAGTCTTGCACTTCTGTTGTTTTGCTGAGCTGAGCTAGGACCGGAGCAGATAGGTTGTTGGCATTTTCATTTTACTAAACTGTTTAGTCCTTTAATAACTCAAAGATCACGACATTTAATTGCGCACCAGTAACGTGGGGCAATTTAGGGGTTGCTTTGGACTACATTTAATGGCGCCTGGCAACGTGGGGCTTTGATAAAAATTAGACAACATTTTAATAGCACCAGTAACGTGGGGCAATTTAAGGGTTGTTTTAGAGTACAATATGTAGGTATAAGCGTCCTAAAAATCAGTTAAGTAGAAAATACGACAAATGAGGGGGTTTTAAGACGATTGGGAGAAGTCCGAAGATTATGGAAACATAATTCAGTCAGAAGAAGAAATCAGGTGGTAAGGCATATACTAAGAAGAGAGGGGTTGCTGAAAATCATAATTGAGGGTAAACAAATAATTGAGGGATCGAAGGTAAAAATCTCAGAGGAAAACCCCGCTTGAAATATACAGGACAAATGATGGAAGACACAAGAAGCGAGAGTTATGAAGAGGTTGACCTGTGACTAAAGGAGATGGACAAATGTGTCAAACCAGTCATCCGACTTGTTTGGACATTGATGGATGGATAATATAAATTATTAGATTTATAGTAATTAGTAAACCTCGGTAGTTTAGTTAAGGAGAAGATATCTGACAGTTCTTCCATTAAGAAGCAAATTTGTTTGAAAACCTCATTTTTTTATACTTCTGAGTAGCTTGCAAAAAAAATTGAGAAACCTAAAATATGGACAACTTGTGTAATTGTGCCTGAATTAACCTCACCCCCCCCCATCCCCCAAAGAAACGAAGTCCCTAAAATCTTCCTTCGCCTTCTTTTCCAATTGAGGACTTTTGTTCATCCAACGTGGGTTTTTTGTCTATCATTCCCTTAATTTAATTTTTAGCAAATATTATCATCAAACCAAAATTGAAGAACACAAAATTCTATCCAAACCAAATTTTTCAGAAGATGAATTTCACCTTTCTGAAATTGATTTTCGGTTTTATTTGTTTTATTTGTGAAGTATTTCATTTCACGAGTTTCAGAATTTCATGAGCATTTTCCTAATTCTAGCACTGGCAAAATCTCCTACTGGAAATGTAGCCGCCAGGAGATTTTAATGAAATTTTAGGAAGGTCCGTGAGGACACTTAAATATAATTGTTTTTCAAAATTTCTTGAATCAAACTTTTAAAAAATCTATTTTGTCACAAATTTTTGATACTCACAAAATAAAATTATTCTTGAGAAAAGTGTGTTTTTATGAAATTATGAAAATAAAATGAGAAATAAATCAATCAATAACAACTGCAAACAGGGCGGAAAAACTAAATTTCAAACTAATTTTTTTTTAATTATTTTGCAAAAAAATATGATCAAGCTTAAATTTGGCAGACTTGCGTATTTGAGTGTCTGAATTAACCCCCCCCCCTCCCCGCTAAATGAAAGAAAGAAAGAAAGTCGCCTAAAATCCTCTCTAGGTTTCTTCTCCAATTGGGGATTTTACTTCATCCAAAGTGGGTTTTCCCCTACAATTCGTTTAATTTAATTTTTAGGAAAAATTATCATCAAACCAAAATTGAAGAACACAATATTTTATCCAAAATAAATTTTTCAGAATTCACTTGAAATGATGAAGATGAATTTCTCCTTTCTGGAATTGATTTTCATTTTTATTTATTTTGTTTGTAAAATGTTATTTCATGAGTTTCAGAATTTCATGATAATTTTCCGTAAAACTGAAATTCAACGAGTTATAGACGAAATACCGCGCTAGCGCTGGTAACCTTCGGAATTAGAAAAGAAGCCTGCAGGGTATTTAAAAAAATTTTGAAAGCTCGGTAGGGTCACACAAGTATACATGTTTGCAAAATTTCAGCTTTATCAGATTGTTTGGAAACTTGAATCGAATTTTAAAAAATCTATTTTGTCACAAATTTTTAAAACTCACAATATAAAATTATTCTTGAGAAAAGTATGTTTTTATCCTTTACGTCGTATTTTAGTTAATGAGAAGATAACTTACAATTCATCCATTAAGAAATAAATCAATCAATAACAACTGCAAAACAGCGCGGAAAAACTAAATTTCAAACTAATTTTGTTATAATTATTTTGCAAAAAAATATGATCAAGCTTAAATTTGGCAGACTTGTGTATTTGAGTTTCTGAATTAACCTCCTCTCCCCCCCCCAAAAAAAAGAAGTCACCTAAAATCTTCTGTAGGCAAATCATCCAAAGTGGGTTTTCGCCTACGAGTATAATTCGTTCAATTTACTTTTTACGAAAAATTATCATCAAACCAAAATTGAAGAACACAATATTCTATCCAAAATAAATTTTTCAGAATTCACTTTTAATGGTGAAGATGAATTTCACCTTTCTGGAATTGATTTTCATTTTTATTTATTTTATTTCACGAGTTTCAGAATTTCATGATCATTTTTCGTAAAACTGAAATTAAACGAGTTATAGACTTATGGTAAAATTCCGAATCAGAAAAGAAGCCTGCAGGCTATTTAAAAAATTCTGGAAGACTCGGTAGAGTCACACAAATATACATGTTTGCAAAATTTCAGTTTTCTCAGATTGTTTGGGAACTTGAATCAAATTTAGAAAACATCTGTTTTGTCATAAATTTTTGAGACTCACAAAATAAAATTATTCTTGAGAAAAGTGTGTTTTTATGAAATTATGAAAATAAAAATAAAATGAGAAATATATCAATCAATAACAACTACAAACAGGGCGGAAAAACTAAGTTTCAAACTAATTTTTTTATAATTATTTTGCAACAAAATATGATCAAGCTTAAATTTGGCAGACTTGTGTATTTGATTGTCTGAATTAACCTCCCCTCCCCCCCCCCCCCCCGCCAAATGAAAGAAAGAAGTCGCCTAAAATCCTCTCTAGGCTTCTTCTCCAATTGGGGATGTTACGTCATCCAAAGTGGGTTTTCGCCTATAATTCGTTTAATTTAATTTTTACGAAAAATTATAATCAAACCAAAATTGTAGAATACATAATTCTATACAAAACAAATTTTTCAGAATTGATTTTAATTTTTATTTATTGTATTTGTAAAATTTCAGAATTTCATGAGCATTTTCCGTAAAACTGAAATTAAACTAATTATATTAGGTGAAATATCGCGCTAGTGCTGGTAAAATCCCCGATTAGAAAAGAAGCCGGCAGGCGATTTTAAATAAATTTTGGAAGGTTCGTTAGGGTCACTCAATTATTATACAAATTTGAAAAATTTCAGGTTGCTCGGATTGTTTGCAAACTTGAATAAAATTTTTTTAAATCTCTTTTGTTCGTTCTTTTTACGTTCTTTAATTTTGCTCTGATGATGATTTTCCCTAAAAATGAAATTAAGCGAGTTATGGACAAAAAAAACATATTGAAGGAACTAAAATCCCCATATCACAACATACTCATAAGAAAATTCTCAATTGTGAGAATCCAGCCGGAGTTTTTAGGGGACTTTTGGGGGGATTCATTCTGATACTCAAATAATTATATAGGTCCAGCACATTTTAGCTTACCCGGATTTTCAGGAAACTCGAACCGATCTTCCGACTTTTGTGCCTGTACTTGAGTGGTCAATACAACCAAAATTGAGTGTACACAAAAATTCTCATAGTATAGAATTCCTAAGAATTCTTGACAATTATTCATGAAGACTATTTTTTAACATTTTCTTTCAAATTCCTGAATTTTACTTCAGAATTCTCATTTAATTTACTATTTCTGGAAAACAGAAAAAACATTGCTTGCAAAAATTTCAATTTACTCGTATTTACAGAAAACTATAAATGAATAAAATAGATTATTTAAATCTTCTTCAGGATCAACATCAAATGAAAAATAAGCCAGAAAAATCCTATCACTTTTATGAATTTCCCTAAGAATTCCTGAGAATTTCTGATTTTTCCTTTGACTTCCTAAAAAAATGTAAAAATTACACAGTTGATAAATTGGTCTTTATATTCTAGGATGAGGTAGACCGCGCGTATCGGGCATTATTTTCCAATAACGGTTAGTCATAGAGGGTTGGGAAAAAAATTTGATCGCAAAAGCCTACATGAAGAATCTAATGATGATATTGGCATTCCCCGAAAATGTTGGCATCCCGAAAAGTTTGCTCCAAAGTGTTGAAAACTCCAGATTTCGACATAGCACGGAAGGTAGAAAATGGTATTGTTGGAATGGTCTTTCAACCAAGTTTTGTAGGAAAGACAATTTTATTGCCCCATCTATTTCGAAGAATAAATCTATTAAAGTTGAATTCTAGACAATTAAATAAAAAATTAGACAATATTACAAGTATTCAAACTGCCTTCCATCTACTTCTAAACAATTGCTGAACACTAAGGACCATTTTCCGGCAATCCTAGGAAATCGACAGGTAAAAAAATAGAATACCGTATCCCATTATGAGTCCCTTCGAAAAAATAAGAAATTAAACGGCAAGAGTTGTTTTTAGAATCAATATCATAAGTTTTAACATATTTCCATAAGTCTTAACATATTTACCATAACTTCTTCAGATTTCTATAGAAGTCTGTACTAGAAGTAAATCAAACTGTACAAACTTTTTGACCTTTTCACTAAACACTAAACCAGACATTTGAAAGAAAACAGTGCTTATAAATATTTTTATCCACTCTTCCGATAATGAAACCTAAGTTCAGGCATCGTTTTTCAAGAATAAAGTTGATGATTATAACCTTCCAGATATCATTGCTAATTTTACCTCCTTTGGTCATTTGCTAGTTCATAATTACATAAAAGCCACTTATCAGGCATTTTCCAATCTGTTTTATACCTATTTCAACACGTACTGTATACATGCATATCTGCAAAATTCTACTGTTTAGTTTAGTTAAAATGACCTTTTTCGTGTTTTAAATTTATTTATATTCAAATTCAAATTTTGTTAATACTGAAATTTTTGGCTACTATTTCGAAAATTCATAAAGAAGTATACATTACTTGGTAATGAAAAGATAAATATCATTTTATTATATTGTCACGACCGTATCGTGTGGGCTCTTTATATATTTGAATTAAACTGGTTCGATCATTAACATATTTATTTATACCTCCAAACGCATATGTACATACATCTTAAATCTAATACTTAAAAACTAATTTAAAACTAATTAAAAACTACATTATCGATAAGGGATTAAGTTTTCTTATAGGCACCATGGCAGTATCGCTCTCTTACTTTTCGAAGTATTTTCACCTTTTAACACCACATATTGCGGTGATATCGGATGGAGACGTCACTCGTAAGACGAGCATTCAATTTGGTTTAATATAAAGGTTTATGCATGAAACTTATTAATTGAAATAGGAGGTTTATTAATATCAGTAAAAAGTCAAAACGAAGAGAATTATTTAAATCACAATAACGAATACAAGGGTCAACAAAATAAATTAAAAATGTTCAAATCAAAATCCGTAATAACAAAAATTTGTTAAAAATTAATAATAATAAAATTGTTTAGTGATAAGAAATTTCTAAATTATACATGTAAAAATTGATTAGTTAAGGTGTTAGAAATAATTTGTTAAAACATTAGATATAAAATTTAAAACATTACGTGTGCGTCGACATTAACAAAAAACCAAGTGATCGGTCATCCGATAAACCATCGTTGGACAATTCCAGTAATAAACAGTAATTATGTGCTTCAAATCATTGGTTAACCTAAACACATGAGAAAATTAAATTAAAAGACAATTTTAAATTTCGCGCCACGCAAAGATAGTGGTTTTCACTTACGTATCGATTTATTGTAAAATAATCAAGTTGCAATGGATTTGTAACACCTTGACGATATGGAAAACAAAAGAAGCTTCTTCCGAATTTGCAAAAAAGGTCGCACGTGTAATTTTATCGGCTCCAGTATTAATTGATAAATGGTAGAAAATTCAGGATAAAAAAGGAAGAACTGTAAAATAAAGTGTTTAAACGTTAGTGCGAACGTAAATAAAGTGAAAATAATAAGGTTTAATTACCGATTACAAATATTTTTGGGAAAGTAGAAAATTTGCCACGAGGATTCTACAAATTTTAACGAAGAACAAATCTGGAAATATTAAGGTGAACACGAGGTCATCAGTGGGAAGTACCATTGAATACTGGATGTGCGCTATACCAACAATAAGGAGCTAACCATATTTATACAGGGTCTTCTTCTTCTTCTTCTTCGCGTGCCTATCCGTTACCGGATGTTGGCGACCTCTCTCCTATGTATGTGTTGTGCATTTGTAGTACTATCACACACATAGGGGACCTACTTGTTTAACCCGGGCTCCGAACCGCGGGAAGTGTATACACTTCATCTCCAGAGAGGCTGTTCTAAGCATATTACACCTCGGTGGTTTGCCATTGCCTTCCGAGGGGAGACGGTCAGAATAAAGTTTTTACTGAGCCCGGAGTTGAACCGGGCATTCCGCATTAGCAGCAATGCACTTAACTGCTTAAGCTGATCAAAACATTTACAAAAAACTTAATTTTGTGCAACGATCGCGTACTACGACGCCACATGTTTAGATTTTATTGTTGGGGATTAATAATAAGAAATTGATTAAATTTTGTATACATTTATTTACACATAAATTATTGATAATCAATATAACAACTTTTGCATTACAAAACGGATTATTTTTGGGATTCTTGTATTCTCGGATATTTATTTTTCAGCATTAACAGATTTGATTTACAATTAATTTCCGAGAGAACCGACTACTGAGATAAGTAAGTTACATGCAACAAAACACCCAGTTAGCCGAGGTAATAAGTACATTACAATTTTTATTAAATTGCGATAGACGGGGTCCATCCGTACCTTCATCATCGTAATATGTAACTCCTGTATGTAACTGATTATTATTCGTTCAATTACCTCCAAAAAAGACCTCTCTAGCCCCTCACTTTTTTCCAACCAATTTGCAATCAATCTATTTTCTCAGCTAGCTAATCATGTCCGCGCCGGACCCGGACATTGCGCCAATGTCCGGGGCTTAAAAACATTAAAACCTCACTGTAAAAAAATCACGTAAAAATACATTCAAATACGTGTAATTTTTACATTCAAAATTATAGTAAAAATACATATTGTGTATTATTTCATTGATAATAGTGTGAAATTACATTATTATCAATGGAATAATACATAGTAATAATAAATGTATTTTTACTATAATATTGAATATAAAAATTACACGTATTTGAATGTATTATTACGTGCTTTTTTTACAGTGCTGTTAACTGTTATAAAAGTTATTATTATAACTTACAATAAAGTAGTCAATTTCATAATATGGAGTTCAAGTTGTTCGTATTATTATTCTGTTCAAAATATTGCAAATTTCCAGTAAGTAAACAGCTTTTTGTAGTTTTCACAAACTTTTTCAATTTTAACTAATAATAGCAGAGAAACTTAGCATTTTCAGAATAAATAATTTATTTACAAATATTTTTTAGCTTCAGCAATTATCTAAAGAACTCGGAAAAATTAAAATTGGTTTACTTTCATAGAAGTTATGGTAATTGCAGTGATTCAAGTTGTTTATATGAACTTTTTTGGTTGCAAGATTGATGCACGCTCCGAGTTTTTAAAATTGAGGTCAACTAATAAAAATTAAACCTCAGCAATGTATAAAATAAATTAATAATTTATGAAGTCACAACCAGGAATTCAACCAACGACCTACATGTTTTGATCTTATTAGATCTTATCAGTGGGGTTCTCAATTTTGTCTTACATTCCTAAATTTTCAGAAGAATAAGAATTTAAAATTTAAAAAACATTGAAGGGAGATATTGTTAGTCCACCCCTGGGCACAATGGTTCTCAAAATTTTTGCTAGCTTCCCGTTTTAATACAGTATGCTGGATGTAAGGTGAGGAAGTGCTTAAAATTCAAAATATTTTTGATCCAAATTTGTGTATCTACTTTGTTTTCATATTACGATGTTAATTAGTCTCGAGATTTACACAAACAGCGTAATAACTCGTTAACGGGGTGAGTAGTAGCTTTGCCTTGTAGCAAATAACCTAGCGTCAGCTTTTCATTATCTGGATGCTAAATAAATTTCTGAAGTGTTAAGTTGATGGAACACTTTGAATTGATAGTTTATTACAAAAATGAAGTTAATAACGTATTCTGCAAACACCGCAAGAAATTTTATTAGATGCGGTGAGTTTATTGAATGACAAACATTAATTGCTGTGAGCGTTTGGAATTGTAAAGAGTGTAACACCATTTTCGTCGCAAAATAAAATTAAATCTTTAAAATCGATTTCCTCAGTTCCTTCTTAAAACCAATGACAGAAAGCGGTAACTTTTTCAAGTCATGAAGTACTATCTAATACTTAAGCTTCTAAAGATTAGAAATGGAAAGCTTTTTTGCACGATTCCACTGACATCTTCACTGAGATAATTGCTTTTTGCAAGTTGTAGAAGTCGGTTTATAATGGTCGCTTTTCAATGACAAATAATTTGTTTAACGACATTTTCATTAAATACTACACAAGTTGAAAACAAAACAATATTTTTAATATTTTCCTCGTTCAAAACAATTCGTATTCTAGGCTTCCAAGTGAAAATAAAAAAAATCATGATGTTATTAATGAATCTCAGAAATATTAGGCATTTTTTAACTTTGTCACGTTTGATTTTCCATCGTGAATTTGTTAACAGTTATTTGGGAACACGTTATCTTCTGTTAGGAATTGTCTGAAAGGCGGGTCTTAAGGAAAAATCTTTAAACTTGGATACATATTAAGTGAAGACTTATTTGGTTCCTCTTTAAGGCATCAAACATTAAAATTAAGTGTTTAAAATTAAACCAATTAACAATAATTTTTATAACATACCGGAAATTTACTTAGGATTATGTGCCATTGTTTGGCTTATAAGAAAGTACGAATAAGGATCCTTATTGGTTGATTTTTATGGTATCTTAATTGGACGGCATATTGCATTATTCATGCAGGTAATTCTGATTCGAATTCGTCAGTTGTAAACTAAGGTGGTGATGTGGATTCCTCAATATCAAAGCAGCAAATGTGATAGACGATACCGTACAAAACCTCTAATTAGTAAAACTTACCTACCTACTCTGTTTCTAATGATCTAGATATTTTTTTATGTTTTATTACTATATTATTTATATTTCCTATATAGAAAGTATAGATAATAAAATATATGGATAAGGGTACAGAATCATTATATGGAGAAAAACCATTGGATAAGTAATGCAAACTGTTGTTACATCAAGTTTATCTTGCAATTAAAATTTACATAACCCGGTAACATTGAAAATTCTCAGTGTGCAATTAAACTAGAAAGTTTTTTCAAGTAGGTATTGTTAGTTTATATGCCAGCAATCTCTATGTAGCCTTAATGAAACTAAAAAGGAAGCATTAAAAAATAAAAATACCTGCATAAAAATGATCCTTTAAAAAATTTACGTAAGATCTCAAATAAAAAAATTTTAAACAGAAAACAAAATTTTATAATTTTCATAATTTTCTTATTATTCTTGAACCCAAGAGAACGACTAATTCGTTTATTCGCAATCAGTTAGCAGTTGATCCATTATTAAATTTTAATGAGTTGGGAAATAAGTGATGATTAGCTACCTAACTTTCTATCTGGTTAATTCAAGAAGTGGTCGCTTTTTGAACCTACTTTAAATCAGTAATTGGTCACTTTCCGACCAAATTGGATCAACTTTTCCAAAAATTAGCGTAACCTTACGCTCAACTAATCGACTGTCTGTCTGACGACTGGCCCTGTTCTGATCGCTCGCATATTTTTCTTCCATTTCAAAGTCAAAACATCATTTAAATTATTAGGTAGGTTT
The DNA here is from genome assembly GCA_932274525.1 of Podabrus alpinus. NCBI lineage: Eukaryota > Metazoa > Arthropoda > Insecta > Coleoptera > Cantharidae > Podabrus > Podabrus alpinus. The sequence continues at coordinate 8,855,552 of OW026451.1, forward strand.
TCAATATGCACGCACTTAATAACAATAAATTTTAATAGGCTTACCAAAATTCACTTATATATTATGTAAGTCAAGCATGGAATAATTGCGCCAAATTAAAATTTACCAATAGCAAATCCGTTCTTTGGAAGGACAGACGATCTTTATCTATCGTGCCGGTTGTCGCGAGTGAAATATGGACCAACATTGCACCCTGCCTCACTTAGATCACTGTGAGCACGCAATTTTAACAAGTAAAAGATCTGAATAACGTGCGGCTGCAAATTCAAAAATAGGATGATCCCAGCTTGGGTGTCAAATTAATATTGAAAACTTCTTAACGAGGAAAATAACATTTCAATATGGGTATCTCGCTTTATGGGCAAAATCCTCATTGATCAGATAGTTCTCTTGAAAGTCATTAAATCATTTTTATTATAAATTTGTGTATATCTTAAATTAAATTAGGAAGACTAGGAGTTTAACTCGTTGAGACATTCTGATGGAAAAATTGTAGTTAAAATGTTTTCAGATTAATGAACATTCATTAATTTCAGATTTCTTACTATAATCAAAATTATAACTCTGTAACTGAGCAATAAATAAATAAGGAAAAAAGTATGAAGTCTTTTCTATATAATAACTAATAGAGTTTTCTTTAATTTCAATTATTTCACATTTTCCTCTAAAGTGAACCTAAACTAATTCTAAGATATTCACAATAATATTAATAAAACCGTTATTTTTCCAAAATGACGGCCAAATCCTGAGTCTCTAGACCTTACTAAATTACGTCAATTTTTTTTAAAAATTCAATACTATGATAATGAAAGTAATAGCATGTTGTCAATTCTGAGTTAATTTAATAAATAAATAAAAGCCACTTCTTATAGTTTAAATATTTAATTGCTTATCCATGATAATAAAATTAGTCAAATATAAGAATTTTTTAGGACGAACACCAAAATGCATACCTACAACTTAACATACACAATATTGATCGGGTGCACCAATTTAAATACTTGGTCAGTATAATTAGAAAGATCTCAATCGCGATAAAGAGATAAAGGTCAGAATTGAGCTAGAGAGCCAGATCGCTTTCGGAAAAATGAAATCCTTTTTGAATAATGACAACTCATAATCTTAAATTAAGGCAAAATATTGGTCAAAAATTCCATTTGGTTAGTACTCTTTGAAGGACTTTAAAGGTGCGGTTCAAATGAAGTGCTGCAATGGAGCGAGAATTAGTGACGACGATAAAGTGTAGGAAGATGGAATATTTGGGTCTATACTGCGAGGAAAAACGTATCGGCGACTGCATTTAATTTTGAAAGGCAAAATTGAGGAAGAGAGGAGTAGGAAGAAAACAGATTCCTGGCTTAGTAATATACGCGAATGGTCCGGAATTCGTAATGCTCGTGAACTGTTTGACTGTTTTTCCCATAGGACACCAACGTCCGGAGAACTCGATATGACTCTTGAAAAACAAGATAAGAAATTCATTACCAATGTATTGTTCAAGCAGGACACAACTACTAAGTTAGCCATGCCCTCTTTAAAAAAATGCTTCTCTGTTCCAATTAATCCTGCTAACTTTTTTTGCCTGCATCCGTCCACCCTCCAAAAATATTTAGCCCCGCCGCTGCATGTAATATAAGATATCCTACTCAGGGATTCTGTTTTAGTTAAATCCCTAATTTTCTAATAATTACATCAAATTTTTAACCGACTTCAAAAAGGAGGAGGTTCTCAATTCGGCTGTATTTTTTTTTTATTTTTTTTTTAATGTTTGTTACCTCATAACTCCGTTATTTATTAACCGATTTTCAAAATTTTTTCACAATTCGAAAGGATATAGTTTCAGATTGGTCCCATATAAATTTCATCAAAATCGGTTGAGTACTTTGGTTTTTATTGATTGTAAGCCCGCATTTGCGAAAGCCTCTTTTCACGCTGTTCACTACTCTCTTCTGAAATAGTCTTGGATCTAGATTTTCTACTTTGAGATAGGCGTTTCGCCCTTTCTTCGCTTGTCTCATTTGAACGGCGCTGTCGCATATGGGCAGCGCGTTTAGTGTTTAGTAGGTCTACCCATATTCGCTTTCGATGAATCAGTTAAGGAACGCAAGATTCACTAAAAAGCAAGAAATAAAAAAAAAATTTTTAAAAACCGACTTCAAAAAAAGCACTACAAAAAAATTGCACTAAAAAGTTAAAAAAAAAAATTTTTAAAAAAACGAAAACCGACTTCAAAAAAAAGCACTACAAAAAAATTGCACTAAAAAGTAAAAAATAATTAGAAGTTATTAGAAGAAGATTTAACAGAAATTAGAAGTATATTTTTACAGTGCTGAGCATAAAAATTAATGTATTACGTCAATAATATACAATTATTGTTATTTTTGGAGTCGGTGCCAGCCAAGCTGTTAAGAAATTTACAAAATGTATTTGAAATCACATTAATACGGCAATGTAGCAATACCGATGTCGTGTTGTTTAACGCCAAGCGCCTGCGATCTTGTCGACTGTGAAACTCTTTGCAGTCAAAGTGATATAAAATGTATACCTACTGGTACTCCGCTACTTCGTTAATACACGTTTGTTAACCTTGGCTGGCACCGACTCCAAAAATAACAATAATTGTATATTATTGACGTAATACATTAATTTTTATGCTCAGCACTGTAAAAATATACTTCTAATTTCTGTTAAATCTTCTTCTAATAACTTCTAATTATTTTTTACTTTTTAGTGCAATTTTTTGTAGTGCTTTTTTTTGAAGTCGGTTTTTTATACTTCCTAATTTAAATTAAAACTGCGATCCTGAACAAATTTTGCCCATGCGTGTTTTCCGCATCCTCCACATAGCTGCTTTTAATTTTCAGGAAAACGTATAAATGAAATGTAATAAATATACAAGAAACAACAATTTGATAATTTTTACCATTTCCTTGTCTCGATTTTAATGTCAAGTTTCGCCCACAACACTTCCATGTCATTTAAATCGTAAAGCGAGACGAGCACAAGTTGCTAAGCTAAGCTATTTATTTTTTAATAAGTGTTTATATGGAAGTAAGCAATTTATTTTAGTTTTGTTTTTAAGGCAATAAATCTCTTCCGTCCGTTTAAACACATGTTAAAAGCTTAGCTTAGTAACTTGTGTCCGCCTTGCTTTTAATAGTGGAAGTATTCTAAAAAAAATGAATTACATTGGGAATTATTAAAATCTCACAATTTAAATACCTAGTATTATTTAATTATTTTAAAATATCCCAGCCCTGGATTACCTATTTTTGGGTATTTCATACCCCCAAACGACCTGGTTATTAATTAATAAAAATTATCTATTTTTTAAAATAAGCGATCCTTCTAATAACAACATTCGTCACAACGAGCACCAACAGCTTTGGTCGTCTTCGGGGTGACGATTAAATGAAAATACAGCAGTTAAACTATGAAGTCAAAATAACCTCACGTTTCAGTTTCTATTCCGATATTCGTATGGGTACATGGAAAACTAATTATTGTGAAAATTGCATCGCCGTGACTGTTTGATGGAGTAATTTTTTTTAAATGCAGGAACTACAATTCTTATAGAAATGCAATAATTCGGGAATATTCTTTCGAGTCTGGGGCAAGAGAAAACTCCATGTTATTATGTTACGTTAATCGTTTTAGTCTTGCATTATGTCTATGGTGACCATATGTACTTATTTTAGTAGGACAGTACTCTTTTTTAGAACGATGTCCTATGTACTTAAAAACTTCTCCAAGTACTTACAAATGTACTTATTTTTTGTACACCTAATCCTTAATATAATTATATAAAAATGGATGTATGTATGTTCCCTATAGACTACTAAACCGTTTGACCGATCGGAACCAAATTTGGCACAGTTATTATGTAGGTCCCTGCGCATGTTTTTGTATTGAAATAGTGTAAAAATTAGCAAAGGAAAGGAAAGTTGATTTTGAGTAGCCTGCCTTCCTTTAAGGAATCTCGATAATCCATTCATGCGCGTCCCTGTGGGACGCGCATGAATGGATTATCGAGATTCCTTAAAGGAAGGCAGGCTACTCAAAATCAACTTAAAAACAATAATGAATGCTGTCAAACTGTCAACCGATCGACAATGCAAATACGCGTGCACGTGCTTTACGTTTCTATTTAACCAATCTTAACCAAATTTGGTGTAGAAGTTATTTACAACGCTACGAAAAACATAGGCTACTTTAGTACCTAAAGTACCTTGGAGTGAGGCCGAAGGCCGAACAACCACATCCGACACGGTCTAGATGGCTAAAGGCGGCCGGTAGGCCGACTGTGCCAGCTAGTCCTTAATAGAATAGAAGAAAACAATAATTTTTGAGTTTTCTCACAGAATATTGCATAAGCCATGATTCGAAATGCTAAAGTTCGTCATTTTAAAATAGTTTTCAATTGTTTTTAATATCTTTCTGTATCGTCCGTTCTCCTTATGTATTGTTTAGTACATGGGCATTTGGGAAAAATTTATTGATTTGTTAATCCAATAATACCTTCGGTAAAAATTGGACAAGTCTTAGTAAAAACGCTCTTGTGTTCGCATCTGCAAGTATCTGCAGCTGAAATTTGGTGTGGGAGTACTAGAGATACCAATGATACCACAAAAAAATTTTCGGTGTGTCTCATGCGTTCTCACACAACTAAAAGTTTAAGAGAAGTTAACATTTAAAAAAATCGAGTTTTTAGGTCGAAATTAGGTCTACTAACCGTTAAAAATGTAATTCTTTGTTTTGTTTTGGCACTTGTGTGCTAGTAACGAGAAACAGAAATAATATTTCAACCTGAAAACTGAAAAAAATCAATGTATTTCCGTTTTTAAGCAAAGTTAAAGTACCTGTGTATACGGTACATATTATGTATATAAAAAAGGTTGACTTTGCCCCATTTTTTCGGCACTTTCCAAGCGCAATTTTTATGATTTTTTTTGTGTTCCTGAATCCCTGGGATGTTCCTAGCAAGAAATTATTATTAAACAGACCAAATGAATTACTTTAAAAATCACCATTTGTCAGCCTCCACCACACTGCGCCGTTGACCTTTTTTTAGGTATTTACCGTGTTTCGCCGAAATGTACTTTTTTTTCATAAAAATAATATGGTCACCATAATTATGTCGTTCTCGTGTCGTTTTTACCTCATGCCTATTTTTAAAAAATAAATTAATTAAAAATTGTACCCTAAGTTAATTAACCACCCATTTCATAAATTATGTTTGGATATAATTACTTTGTTAAATTAATTGTTAGAAATAAATTAAATTTGTTATTTAAAACATGGAAAATAAAGCGCACCTACCTAAATTGTTATTTTCGAGTTTTCTTTTAAACTCATTTGATTACACGTTTAGAATTTCTATAAAACGCTTTAACTAGAGGCAGTCGCAGAATACGCTATCATTTTGTACATAGTCGAGGGTAAATCCAGTCGGCGTGGCCGAAAATCGTTCTGGATTTGCCCGATAACTAAATCTACATTGCAAATTCACCTGCATTATTTTGATCGCCTTATAGACTTCCTTTTATGTCAACACCTACTTTTATTTGCAAAGGGTGGCTTTTTATGCTTGCAGATAAAGATTTGCGTACTTTAATTATAATCACTTTACTCTAATTACTTCGTAATTCTCTTATGTCCTTTGTATTCTTATAGAGCATTTACTTTCAAGTGCCTATTTTATGTTTTATTAAAATTCCTGTCTCATCTTCTTTAATTATAAAAATATTTTAACGCTTTTATTTTAATAAAAAGAAATCTCTTACAACATAGACTTTTTGTTTTTATCCCATTTAACCCTTTCTTGCTCTCTTCCTTATGTAAATAAATTGAATTTTTTGCTACTTTAGTTTGTTATTTTATTAGAACAGTTTCAAGCAATTTAATGGTCTTGCTCTGATAGCCTTCATCCTTGATGTTTATGTCTTTGGTTTCTTGAGAAGTTGCATCTTGTCGATTTCTCTCGAGTGGGACTTGCTCGGAGAGAGAGTTTTTATAAAATTTATTAGCATCCACCACGATAAGAAAGATAATTTAATTTTGGGCCTAAATTGTCTGAGATCATCCACTCAATTCTTTTTCCTTTTTTAATTATCTGCTCCCCGAAACGTTTTTTGTCTGAAAATTGCTTAGGTATGTAAATTTTTTCTTAATATTCTTCTTAGTTTCACTTTAGATGTCTATAAAGTGTTAGATATGCCAAACATATACACATTTTCTTTAGCATTTCGCTTAAAATAATCATAATGTTGTCTTGGTAAGACGCATTAAAACAAAAGTTGAATAAAATGTGGAACTTAAGTGCTCGAGTCGCGGTTTTACGAGAGGTAGAAGTTTTGTGCTGAATATAGATCAGTCAAATTGACTGTATAAAGATGTTTGATTTTACAAACGTAAATAAAGAATGCTTACCGATGAATTCTTATTCACATAATGCAATTTTCGGTCCTGATTTATTTGTCGCTGATATTTGTTTTTAAAAATTTGTCTGCATTTACCTACCTACTTCTCCACGTCAAGTTTTTATTATAATATAAAAATTAGTTTATACAAGTGGAAGAACATTTTCATTATTCACTGTAAAAATTATAAAAAACAATTTGAAATCTCCAACAGCGATATGTTTTCGTAACATTATACATTGCGATGATTTATTTGCTGAACGAACTGGATTAGGAAAAGAATAATGGATTTATTTCAGTCCTGATACGTAAAAACGCGTCGCAAGGATAACTACTGCATTCATTTCTTCTGTTTATTTATGACTGAATTGTAAAACACAATATTGTCCCACGCTGCGATTTTAGAACTTCAATTTTTATTGTTTTGGCACCATAAAATTTAAATTTATATTCTGTTTGTACTTTTTCGCATTTTCTTAAAATAACTTTGTCGAAATTATAGCCCACCAAACTATAAAATTATAAACCGCTCAAAATTTATGCGTTCCCCTACAGTACACAAAAGACAACTTTAAGCGTGGACACCTTTAGGTTGTCATGTAAGGAGTTGCAAAATTACTAATACGCAAAAAACATGCAAAATAGGTTTGAAACGAATTGTTAAGAAATGCGTGTGATAACATAAGCGATATACGGAATTTCTCTTGAGGAATTCCATAGAGAGCATAAAAGATGTACCCTACTTCAGGCAAGGAAACTTTAACGGTGTGAACCATTACTTTTGTAAATTTTCACAATATTTAACTTTTCAAAATTTTCTTTCATTCAAACTACACGAACTAGAAGTAATGAGACTCGTTGAGAATTTTTTATTCTTTTAATTTTTTACAACTACTGCGTGTAGGTATGCTTGAATAAATATTTATAAATTTAATTTACATTTTTATTTTTCCCTTTTGATTTCAATACTTCAACTAGCGTATTTGTTTAACTCGTAAAATTGAATCATTAAACATGTTTTGTAATTACTTCGAATTCAACTGAGCATGAAGAACAACGTCTGTTGAGATTTACAGTAAAATTAACAGTACTAATCATCAGTCAGGGAATTAACTTAGATAAAAGTACGATGTTAATATGGAACGTGTTCTGTTTACAATTTGTCCTTAAGGTTTCCTTATGTTTCAAAACACGACTTTTGTACAATTTTTTAACTATTAACTTCTTAACTTCAACAAAAGACTACATTAGCCTCAAACATGCAATTTTTTTTTTAAATAAACTTGGAGGAATTAGCATACAAGCAGATTGGAGATTAAAACTTGTAAAAAACTAACAATATCTTAACGAAACTTTTTAATTAATGCAAAATTATAATTTTTGTAAGTTTTAACCACAGTTGTTGTTGGAATATTTTTACACTTTTTCGAGGTTTTTCGTTTTTGGTATAAAGAAATACTCGTTTTTTTGTTAATAATAATTAACATCCGAATTCAAATTACCCCATTATATTCAAGTGTTTAATTTTTACAAGATATCTTAACTTTGCAATATAACGAATGATACGACACTGTTAGGAAGTTGGAACTTGGTGATTATACAAGGGATACTTAAAAAGGTTTTTGGCTATCACCAATACTAACTTGGAGCGGCCTGATTAGCTCAGAATTGATAGGAGTTTGGAGTGTGCTCATTGGACACCGGGTTAGATCATAATGCTTCTTCCTATACTGCGTATTATGGAAGCCTAAAAAACTCTGATCTCAGACCGTCGCGATCGGCCCGAGGCCGAGTCAGGCAAGTTCGACCTGCATTATCAGCATCCCTAAATTATCAAAATCATTGTCCTAAGATTACACCAACCTGATGAAGGAGGTGTGGGCCATAGATCCGGCACTCCGCAAAATAAGACTTTGAAGTCCAATACACTCTAGTGTTTGGCCACCTCTGACCATCTCAGATTTTAATGAACACACCCTGTATAATCTTCAACACTAAACTTGTGTTGTCTGCATCACAAGCGACACAGTCGCAAATTTGCCAGAATTTCAGGTAAAAAGCAGTCATATGAAGAAAACTATAAAGTCTTGGTATTCTACAGTGCTATGAAAACCAGAGAAGTTACCCAAATTTAGTGCCGCCCTAACCACAGGGCTAAATGGGCTGTAACTCAGGCCCCAAGCCTTTTGGGGCCTCAGAATCATTTAAATCGCATGAATTTTTAAAATTTTTGTTTGAAAAGAAACGAAATAGGTTTTTTTGTCTTACGAGGCCTCCTAATTAGGTTTAGCATGAGGGCTCGCAAAGTCATGATCCGCCGCTGCATCCCGTGTATTTTCCTATGAAGAGGAGCGCATTATTTTTAGTATCCCACGGGTCCCGAATATCTTAGGGCGACCTTGATGCGGTATATAGGCGGTATACCGGTATAAAATCGACGTTGGTGTTACTTGGATAATGGGGGTTAAGATAAAAATGGCTGAAATTACACCTGTTTGTGTTTTGACGAGAAAATTCTGCTATATGCTAGGAGGTTTACCAGACCCCCGGTTTCTATTTTGCACTTTCTATACTGAACATGAGTATTTGTAATTCAAATATTCTGTGAAATTAAAGTAAATAAGCAAGTGGCAAATTTGTATTTTAATTTTGTGCACACCCATTAAAAAAGGTACTAGCCGCTCGGCTTTCAGCCTCACAGTGTCTATCGAAAGCTTTTTGACTTCGTTGTGCTCGCCATATTTGCTGTCTTTCTCGAACTAATTGACGTCGTTCTTCTTTTTCAGGTGCCATCAATGTCTCCATCAATGAAGGTTGGCAACAATTCTGAAAAATTTGTTTCGTATTTGTACTATTCTGAGTAGTTCGTGCGAGCCGAGTCCCGTCCAGTCTCTGTGGTTTTCGAGCTCGGAGCATTGTCTTCTTCCTGGACCCCTTCGGCCTTCTCTTTTGCAACTCTTCCATTTCCTGGCATTCCTCTCCCATTCATTCTTTGTTTACCGTTCTGATTGTCTTATTTTTGTTTTGACTTCTCGGTATTTAGCGTGATCTCGACCCTTATACGTCCTTCGCAAATCCATTAACTGTAAGATCTCGTCTATCATCCACTTCTAATTGCTTGATTTGCAAGTCATCTTTAGATCTTGCTCTTGTATAGTGTTGATGATATTTTTCACTTTTTCCCATATTCTTTCGACTGTGGTTTCATTTACTGTACCTGTCGCTTCATTCAGTCTGAATCTGTCCAACATCTTGTTAAGAGGCTGATATACTTGTGTTTGTCGATTGGGATCCTTAAGTAACGTCATATCTGGGTCTTTCGGCTCTTCTCCGTAGCCTCTTGAGTCTGAACCTTAGGTGTGCTATCAGAGGATTATGGTCCGATTCCACATCTGCCCCGGGGTATGCTTTCACAACTTTCACTCTACTTCTGTATCTTCTGTCTATCAAAATAAAGTCTATCTAGTTCCTCACCACGTGATCTGATGTGTCTTATGGCGACTTCCAAGTATAAAGTCGTCTTATTGGTAGTTTAAAGCAAGTATTTGTGATCATAAACTTTTCTTCTTGGCAAGTCATTACCCGAGTAGTAAACCTGACTCGTCTATTTTGATCCTATGACCACAAAGATTATTTTATTATAGCAATAAATAAGATTGACCGCATTCGTGCTTCGGAAGGCACGTAAAACCCCATGTTTTAATGATTTGCCTTTATAACAATAATAAACAAGGTACAGGCACGTCGAGGGCCAGCTTAGAAAGCTACCTAGGATATAAAAACCTATTATGCTCACAGAACTAATTTGAAAAAAATGGTAAAACACAGGGCTCAGACCTGATGTAAGAGGGAGGTGTCAACTTTCTAGATAGATCTACTGCAAAAGCTACTACCTACAAAGCTATAATTATTTTTAGTGCTAATAAAAAAACACTGTGCTTATTACTGTAGGAAAATTATATTATAGCTTGCAAACAATTTGGACAAGTTGAAATTTGGCAAACGTGCACATATTTGAATTCCAGAATGAACCTACTTAAAAGTTCACTAAACTCTCATATCAGTTTCTCCCCCAATTAGATATTTTCCTTGGATATAGTTCCTCCAAGTCCACAGCAGTGGTTTGATGTGATCACTGGTTGAGTTCAGGTGTGGAAATTGTAGGTTCGACTTACGGACTATGGTGCTCAACAACCGAATCAAAGCCTTTGGAATAATTCAGGAGCTCCATTAGAATGACCTCAAAAAGGTCAATGGATTCTGAAACATCCGATGTAAGACGCAACAAAGAGGTGGTATCAGTTTTAAAAAAATAATTGAGGAGATTACAAACTACTTCACAGCAAAACGGCAACACAAGCTTGAGTATACAAAGACTAATACCATCCAAACCAAGAGCATTAGAATGCAGAGTCCTCACAATGGAATCACCATTCACCATATTATCGTTTTTGTTATTGTTAAGTTATATTAAGTTTTATTACAATGTATCCATTTGCATTAATATACTCCCTCTCTAGAGAGGAAACAGGAAAAAAAATGGAATCAAGAGTAACCTCCCCAATACAGAGTGTAGACTCAATCCCGGGATAAAAAGATCCCTCACAGTTCGAGTCAACCTCTGCACCAAAAGCTGTAACTTCCGGAAAATAGCAAATTTTGTGCTTTTCAATATTGATCTAACGATAATTTTCTGTAAAAATGAAATATACATACGAGTTATAGGGAATGAATCGCATTGGAGGCTAACATCCCCAATTGGGGAAAAATCCGGCAGACAAATTTAGGAAACTTTTGGGTCATTCATTCGGACACTTAAATACACAGCATGATAAACGGAATTTGTCAACCAAAGCTCTAAAAAAAATGTTCTGCTTTCTAGCCTAATAGAAAATCTTATATATAAAAATGCTTGTATGTGTGTGGGTATGTATGTATGTTCCGCATAGACGCCTAAATCCCGTAACTGTGGGCGTTGAAACTTTCACGAGATCTGGCGACATTCAAGAGTAAGTTTTTCGTCGTCTTTGATTTTAGTAATTCGTCACCATAAGACGGTCATCAGCAGTTAAACGCTTCAGGTCACAGTAGTTGTCATAGTTACGATGCGATTTTGACGCTAAAAGATTAATTCAATGACATTGACATATTATAGTCAGTAGCGGCTCGACAAATAGGGGGCACAACTTTGACTAACCTTAAAAATGACATTGACATATTATAGTCAGTAGCGTTGCACAATATTTTTAAAATTAGCAAAAATCATTTTGCATATACAGGGTAAAACATAAATAGTGCGCGTTTTAGCAAGACCCTTTTCATAACCTAGAGAGTGACCCTGATAGTGTTGAATAGCCCCCATGGGCCCCCCGATAGTGTCAAAGTGACGGCATTAACTACATAACCTAAAAATCATTTTGCACATACAGATTTAACTTTACATGAAGATGTAACTTTACGTGAAGATTATGTATGTATGTGTGTATGTATGTATGTATGTATGTATGTATGACAGATGACAGATGACGGATGACAGATGACAGATGACGGATGACAGATGACAGATGACAGATGACGGATGACAGATGACAGATGACAGATGACAGATGACAGATGACGGATGACAGATGACAGATGACAGATGACGGATGACAGATGACGGATGACGGATGACAGCTGACAGATGACAGATGAGATGACGGATGACAGATGACAGATGAGATGACGGATGACAGATGACAGATGAGATGACGGATGACAGATGAGATGACAGATGACCGATGAGATGACAGATGACAGATGAGATGACAGATGACGGATGACAGATGAAGGCCGAACAACTTTGGCCTTCACGGATCTATTATTGTCCGCCCTGTGAGGCCGAAGGCCGAACAACTTTGGCCTTCACGGATCTATTATGGTCCGGTCTGTGAGGCCGAAGGCCGAACAACTATGGCCTTCACGGATCTATTATGGTCCGGTCTGTGAGGCCGAAGGCCGAACAACTGTGGCCTTCACGGATCTATTATGGTCCGGTCTGTGAGGCCGAAGGCCGAACAACTATGGCCTTCACGGATCTATTATGGTTTCACCCTGTGAGGCCGAAGGCCGAACAACTATGGCCTTCACCGATCTATTATGGTCTTCCCCCTGTGAGGAAGACTTTATATAGGTCGCAGAACTCGCCGGAATTCTGCAAGAAGACGCAAATCCACCTCTTCGTGGAAGATCCACCTCTTTGCGGAAGATTTAACTTTACCTGAAGATTAATTTGTTTTTAATTGGTTTTCTAAAGAAAAACTCGCCGGAATTGTGCAAGAAGACGCAGACCCACCTCTTCGTGGAAGATCCACCTCTTTGCGGAAGATTTAACTTTACCTGAAGATTAATTGAAAAGTGAAAATTGTGTAAAAACTTTGGACGTATGTAGCGCTCTTATTTACGCCAGAAATGGACGGGCAAACCGTTTTTGGGATTAGTTCCATCAAGACAAAAATTGAATTTAACATTGGAAGCATTTAATTACGACAAAAACTACGATTACATGAATCACGAGGATGTAGCAATAGGTGTTATGAACAAACTTTGCTTGCATTGTCGTGTTTCGAAGTTCGTTAAGGAATCACCAGGAATGTGTTGTTCGAACGGCAAAGTTGTTTTGCCACCGCTGATTGATCCACCTGAGCCGCTTCTAAGTTATCTTACTGGCACCACTGCAATTTCAAAACACTTCCTGCTAAACATTCGCAAGTACAACTCATGCTTTCAAATGACTTCATTCGGAGCAACAAACATATTCTCCAACGTCGGTTACATGCCCACAGTCATTTTAAAGTTGAAATAATAAAACAATTGTTCATAATGTGTTGGTTCTGTTTACTATACGTATGTCTAGCGCCGCAGGCGCTAGTATTTAATAAAAATCAAAAAACAATTTTCTGTGTTGGACGCGGTGCAAAAAATGGTCGTGACTGCCGATAAAATAATGTGTTTGATGAAGGATAAAAAATGATGTGCAATATGTATGATATTTAGCGGCCTGACTGTATATTATTCATGAAATAAAATTTGAGCGCCGAGATTTAGCTTGGTTTCGTTCTGACTACTTGTGATTATATTTTAGTTATTTATAAAATGCAGGTGTTATAAATCTAACTTAGCATTCATTTTCCTCCCAGAACTCTTTTATTCATATTTTCGTCTTGGCCGGATAAAGACTAAAATTTATTTAAATGAGTGTCAAGTTAGAGTTTTTAATATTAATGCTCATTTTAGAACCTTAAAAGTTTGTCAAGAATGCTCTCATATCTTTTCAAGAAAGTTTTAAAGTTAAACGAGATGCGACCTAACGAATAGTTTTAACTGACATTTACATTATTTTAGCAAGGAAAAGCTAGAATTTTCTCATTTCCTGGATAAATTTGCGTTGCTAATAATATATAATTAGCTAGGTAGATATTTACTAGACGATACGCCACCGACTAATTTGAAAATGATCAAGTGGTAAAATATTGCTTTTAGTTAACAAACTATAAGGGGATATTTTCGACTCTAAGTAAATTAACTTTTCCTGCTACGTAACAGAGTAACGCTTACCTAACTCACACAAGAAGTTTTAAGACACAAATGTTCAATTACATGGAAATACTCGGAGTGTATGCTAACGTAATTTTTTTCCAAATTTCAATACCCAGCTAGATTTACAAAAGAACAAAGGAATCAGAATAAAACAACATTCCTTACTTGAAACACTGCAAAGATCTTAAAAAGACATTTTTACATTACAGCCCAGAGGTATAATATCAAGTTACTGTAACGAATTTTCTATTTTTTCTATTTTATAGTCTCTTCTAATATGAAATTGGATTATTTATTTTGTCACTCAATCAAATAGTTGCCAACTTTTTATCAAAAAAAAAGCACTAGAGCATAACTAATAAATTATAAGTAAAATTTACCCATTTCCTTCATAATTATTAATTCAAATGTTGAAGTCTATGAATGGTGGAGGAAATGTCAACAGTTTTCTCTTTTCTATTAAAATTCAGCAAGATATGGTGATGTGTTGAAAATATGTTACTCGATCTAGATTAGAACCCTGGAGTACCAGCTGTGAATATACGGAATACGCTAGCTTTATTTCTTGTTAAATTCTATGACCGATTACACATCAACATTTTTCTGTCAGCAGGAGAAGAAGTGGACTTCTGATGATAACTTGCTTAATAGTTAAAGGCCACACTGAGATGATGTATTAAAAAATATTGATCTTCCCTTGAACTCTGGCGTATTCAATCTGAATACTCGAACAGTAGAGATAACCAACTGTGTTTCCGAAACGATTTGTTTATATTGCGTTGATCTGTTTTATTTACTGGTTAATCCAATTCCACCACAAATACTTGGCTTTAGAAAATAATGAAAAGATATAGCTCATCAGTGACTGAGTCTGAATATCTCTTCGTATGCAGTTGCTTACTCGGCATTTTCACAGATAATACCACATGTAGATGCGCTTAATCTTTATTCTATCCGCTCGTCTGATTATTGTTGGTGATATAATAGACTGATGAGTAACCTTAGTAAGATTTCGAATTCCAGAATAACTCTAAAATTTTAAGAGCTCGACAATACACTGAATAAATGGGAACACATATTGACCAATCAAGACTCTTCTTTTTTTAGAGCCAGCCAATCTGATCGCTTCGAATTAAAATATGGTTATAAACATTACATAGTCACAACAATCAAATAAAACATGATATTATAGTACACTACTCGTACTTCCATTACAATCCAATCAGATTACTGTTCGGTTTGCAGTTACTAACGCTTACCACTACGCTACACTACTATAGTCTTTCATCTGTTTAAATATTATTATCAGAATATTCATACAAAACATAAACACGAAAGTTGCATAATTTGAATCCACAAAATTGGTTTTGTAATAAAGGAAGTCCTAGGGATATTGACCAGGGAGGGCTTTAAAGGCCGTGTGACACTTGTGTAAATTTGCGTGTAGATTTACGTGTAGATTTTGTTGCAAATCTGCTAGCAAATAGTGTGTTTGCCACTTGTGTAAAAATTTACACGTAAATTTACAATTTGCACACGCGCATTCTGGTCAATTGAAAATTCGAACGGTAGTTGCTGGTCGCCTTGTGTTGTTTAATACCACGTTTAATACTAAAAGAAACGTGATAATGGATTCAAATTAGCAATTAACCCATTAATACCCAAGGGTCGAAAATAAAACTAATTTTATGTTTTTACTGCATTTTATTACTTATCATGTGTACTCAATAAGAAATTTATAAAGTTAAAAAAATTATACATTTGTAGTATTTTTACACTACAAATGACACTGCGGCCGATAACGGGGAAAACACTGAGAGACAGAATGCGAAACACAGAGATAAGGCAGAAATGTGGAGTCGAAGATATAGTCAGATGGGGCAGACAAAGAAGGCGATACTGGAATGAGCACGTCACCAGAATGGGTCCAACAAGACTTCCGCGCATTGCGCGGGAGGGAAAACCGGAAGGCAACCGACAACCGGGTAGACCACCCAAGAGATGGAGAGACAGCTGGCAGTCCATTTCACAGGAGAATCAGCAAAATTCGGTTTAAAAACAGATCAACAGATCTTATAACAGAATAAGAAGAAGTAGAAGTATTTTTACAAAATAATGTTGCATAAAAATATTTATTATTGGTAAAGCACGGATTTGTCAACCCGAATTTCAAAATTACCTAGAGATTCTGAAAGCTGACGGTTTATATAATATAATAAAAAAAAAATTTGCCGTAAATTCGGAAGTTTTTGCCAATTCAAACTTTTACCAACTGACAAAAGCACAACACAAGAAAAAATAGACCACACCTTCGAATATTCTTCTGCGCAATTTTACACGCACAACTTGCGAAAAAATATAGAAATATTTCTATAAAATATTTACACGTAAATCTACACGCAAATTTACGTGTTTTACACGGTGTAGAAATCTACACGTAAATCTACACGTAAATCTACACGCAAATTTACACAAGTGTCACACGGCCTTTAGGCCCGATTTTTAAGAACACTTTTAAGATAGTTGAAGAGATATTAGAAACAATTATTGCATCCTGATCAAGTAAGAGGTTTTAGATATACAAACACAAGTCTACATATAGAAATAACTCAAGAGCAAGAGAGTAATGGTAGTTTTATAGATTTCTCTAGGACCTTTAACAGATTTTGTCCGAGATTACTGTTAATGGATTTCTTCGGGGTACCTCTTAACCTAATTATGTTTATTTGAGCACTAGTCTGCAGAGCAGTGAACGTTTAATGACTCAAGAGTGATGATTGTGGAAAAATGGTAAAGAATATTGCGATGTAAGGAATATGCCCAGGGGCATATTTTAGATCCTGTTTTATTTGTTGTTGTTGTCCTTCAGATTTACTTTCTCTAGGAACGGCTGAAGTTACTTTTAAAAAAATCGATCCAAGATCGAATAAAATTTCATTTAACCGTTTATCGATCTTTGCAATTTTTACTTTCCGAACCCCTAGGTAAGGAAAGTATTGTTATCAGTCAAAATTTGACCCCCCAATTTTTTGACAGATGTTCACGTTTTGAGGTCCCCTGAATCCATTTTTATCATTTTTGGAAGGATGTCTGTATGTATGTGTGTGTGTGTGTATGTGTATGTGTGTGTGTGTGTGTATGTACGTCTGTGAACACGATAGCGTCTAAACGAAGCAAGCAAATCATTCCAAATTTTGCATATAAGCTTTTTCCTATCGTAGAACGAAGCCAGATGAAAATAATTTAAATCGTGCAACGGGAAAGGGGGGTTTACCTGGAGCTATTATGACATTATGCGTCATAACTTCGAAACGAAATTAAATATGTAAAAATATTAATAACAAAAAATTAGCGCTATGGAATTTCCTACATTTTTTGTCCTACAAGTTTTTCTCTAAAATATACAGGGCGTTTCAAAAAATTTTGTATTTGTAAAAATTTTTTGTATTTGTAAATAAAATAGTAAACCGCATTCTACTAACGAAAATAAGATGAAAAGTTTCTAATAACATGGGTCCAAAAATGCTTCGTTTGCAAGATATAGGCATTCAAAAGTTTTTTTCTTCCTATTTTGGCAAAATATGAAATTTTTCATCGATTTACTGTTGAAATTATGTAACCATTTTATTTAAAAATATAATGTAAAAATTTGCGTCTGTTCGGAAAGTGATGCGATGGCCACATCAGATTTTTTGATTTAGTTGCTACCACCGTTCTATCGATTACGCCTAAATGTAGAATTCTGTTCTCAAAAAAAACACTGTTAGGTGTTCTAGTATCCTAAATTATGGCTTAATTTCTTTTACAGAGGGAAAACCATGCAAATTCGGACCAATGGATTATTGGTCCAATTCTACGGATGTTTTTGAAATTGGAGTAAAGTGTACCAGCAAAACATGTACTGAGTATCTCCCAATGTTTACTTGCGATGCTGGCTTAAAATGTTGCGTCGAAATGCCATCATAAAATGTTACCTACTGTTTACCATAGAATCTAATTCAACCCTGGCTACTACAATATGACTTCAATTTTATTTTTAATGTTAAATTACTTTAAGACCAGTATAGCTCAAGTCAGCGTTAACCCAGAAATAGCTCAGGCTTCAGCCAATATAATTGGCTAAACCGATGGTTAACTCTGACTCGAGCTTTCGTAAAAGATTAAATAAATGTAAAAGAATCAATGTATAAATGACTTTACTTGACTATTTCTGTTTGAACCACTTATGTCTACCTATAATTAATTGTTTATATAATATGGTAAAATGAAAAAAATGCTTATCATTATTTTCAACAAAAACCTTATAAGAACCCAAGGGAAACTGATTCTCCTGCGTATTCTGTCTGGTGTCTAAAAACAGTTTTGTAGCTAAGCTTAAACCATTACTTGAAAAACACCATTTACCTAACCACCAATTTCGATTTCAACAGAATTTCAACTTACCTTAACAAAATTCTACTACTAGGGATAGATAGGATCTTTTCCAAAAATTCTTTTTCACGACTTTTGCCGAATATTCGTGGGTCATTTGCTTTATCTTAACTGCACAATAATTATTGATTTGATTACTTCGACGGATATTCATCTAGACGCTTTAAAAGTCTGGTCTCATATGTAATATATTGCTATGATATTTTTGGATTTTTTGTTTATTTAATGTTGAATTGAATTGAATTGAATAAAAAAACATAAGATTATTATTATCTTCAGGTTTTAGACTTGTGGTTTGTTGCGTCACTCAAATTAGTCGCTTCAACTCTTTCTGGGGATGGAAACCCTGTATCTGGAAAATCGGGGAACTAATTAAAAAAGATGGAAAAAATGAATTATCTACCAATTTGCAGATTTATTGGTATCGTTATTTTTGTCTTTTATAATTTTTACGTATAAATAAAGAAACTTTCATTGAATTCATCTGTCATTTTTTCAGAAATCGTCCAAGCTTCAAAGATATGATGTTTGGTACCGATATTGTTTTAAAGAACTTCACCGCAGTATTTGCAAAATTTGAGGCAATTTTTACGAGGAAAAATTTGAGTGAGCTAGAGTAAATTTATTTCCCTGTATATGCTCCCAAGCTTTCAACCTAGCTTCTAGTTCCTCGTCTTCAGAAATAGTGGAAATATTTTACCTACAATTTCCTGTAAATAGGTTATTAAGGTTATACTCCCAATATTCGGTCGTCAGCGCCTCGTTAGCGATACGGGATATACCACTTGAAGGTGAGGTTGAAATTTGAATACCAGAGGCTATATCCCAACAAACATTTTAGCAGTAAACCGGCTGTTAACTAGTTGACAGCAGCTATGTTTAGCTTCTAAATAGCCATTGATCAACCGATTTACAGTTAAAATGTTTGTTGGAATGTTCGCTTGCAACACCCTATTGTAGAAAATCGCTAACTTGGAATGAGTAATTTATCCCACCGTATCCACCAATGTAGAAAACCCGTTCTAGTGGTTTAATAAAATATATCCCACAGCTGAACCACCAATGTAGAAAGTGGATGCGTAATGTAAATTTAATTCCACCTCTGACAACAATGTAGGAAACCGGAAGTGCGTTATTTAAATAGCTTCTGTCGCTGCCACCACGAGCTTCTTCTTAGTTATAACTCACCTTTACCTATTTTACAGGTTCGGTAATTTCGGGAGAGAACGCTCGAAGAAACTCCCTTTTAACTCTTGCCTAAGTTTGTAGCTTTGGCCCTATTGGAAACGCAGGTAAAGGAGATTTCGACACTAGCACTTGCGTATTTTCACGCAATAATAAATTGAGTTCTTTATAACAAATCTATTGACACCTTTATACAACGAAGAAATAAAAAGTTGGTACATTAAACAAATAACTACAAAATAATCAAATTACTGGGAATAGTTTAATACGCATGCACAATACCTTTTTATTACTAGTCAGCTGCTAGGCCACCAATGTATAATCCGGGAAAGGAGTTTTTGAAACACGCAAACTTCTCTTTTATTTTACTAACAATAACCTTTTTATAGAATTTGAAATAAACACTCAAACTTTTAATCTCGTACTATAATTACTCAAAATTAACACTTAATATTTTATTCCATTTTATTTAAACAACTTCGACTTTTAAGTTAATCAACTTTATACTTTTTAATTAAGTATTGACTCAAAATTAATCAAACGCGGGCTCGCGGAGCAACTGAACTTATTTATTCGAGCACGTACTCGATGAACAACTCGTGAATTTTTCTTAAGTTGGGATTTTTATGACAAATTTCCCACTTTGGATATTCATTATACCACCCTTACGCCAGGCGAAGAACCAATCTCTTTGATTCTTCGTCCTGCCTAAGTCCAGGGGGATGTGGTCAAATCTCCTCGTTTCCAAAACTTACTTCCTTTTTTACATGGGTGGCCGTTCAGGACCGTGTGACTTTTCAGCGGCATGTTATTCTTAAAGTTTCCTCGAATTGAGGGGTTCTACAAACTATTCTCACACATGATGCAAATGGACCGTTAAATTAGAACTATACTTTTCGTCCCCTTGCTAATACTTATTGACAAGGCTCTTTTGGCGGTGTAGCTATAAATTAACAACTCATTTCCGTCCACATGCAAAATAAGCGCAATGTAAAGTTAAATCTATTGTATGCATTGACTTACACTAATCTTTACTACGAAATAAGCGGCAGGGCGCCCTTTTGACTACATAGCCGTCAGCATCTAAGTACTCGGCTTTCTTTGAGCCAGTTCACGCCTTGACAAATGATTTCCTGCTTTTTTCGGCCAAGTCAATGCATCGATATTTAAAATTTAAATTCTACATACTGCCATGTATTGCTACTGTAAAAGCTCAAAAATTTGATTCATATAGCGGGGAATAAAATGGCACTTAATTTAATTATTCTCCGACTAGCTTGCCTGAAAACTCGTTATTTATGGGTCGAAAATTGGGTCCATCTAGATCAATCATAACACTCATATACGTCACCTTAAATTAGTGATCTTTCTTATAAAGATAACTCAATGAAATGGAAAATTGTATCTGTTTATTCTTCGATCTACTACTGCTGTGAATAAATTAAATTAAACGCAAACGTTATCAGAACCAAATATAATGTAATTTATTTTACACAATAGAAATTTTTCAGACAAAATATTAGTTTTCTTAAACCTAAACAAATTAAATTTTACAAAATCAAGCATTCGCAATAAAATCCCCCAAATTATTATCCGCGCCCGAATTCAAAACGATTTGTCTATTTATCAAAATAATTAGTACGTCACATAAACTCTTGCCGAAGTGTAATGTTTTTCCGGAGTTTACCGATGCGGCCGATATGATGTGGAGCATCCAAGCGTGATGATTACAGTTGAAATCAGCTTCTAATCTTGGATCAAACAAAACAGGTAGGAACGACCAGTGGATAATTATCTTCCTCCGAATCGTATAATCAATGACAGGTAAGCAATTTGAACAATTTTTTTCCAATCAATTCCCATTTACAGATCCATAAAACATAACCATGAAAATTAGCGTCAGTGGTTCCAAAACTTTTCATAAATTTCAAAAATACTATCCAAATCCAAAACTAATCACTTTTAATTATCTTCTATCATCAAAAATATGTCCTTTCTTGCTGACGACCGACTCAAAAATCATAACTCAAAATCCAAAACTAATTTTCCAAAGTTCCAACGACCCGTCTTCACACTTCGACGGCTCACTTCAGAATCCTCTTCGCTCCCTTATCATTTTCAAAACCCCACTAAAATTGTCCTCTTCAACTCGCGCATTCACGAATCTCACAAATTGTTACTTTATTTATTTTCACGAAAATCCTAACTTAACAAATAAACCAAATTAATTTAATTTGTTTTTCATATTTTCATTTAATCAAACAACCACCAATATTTTGTCCTTTTCAATTTTTTTTACATTCTTACATTTAACAACGTTTGCATCTTCCAGATATGTGAGGCAAAAGCAGTCAAACAATCCTTCAACCAGAGAAGAGCCAGATACAATCTAATAATTACCTGTTATGGTCTTATATTTAATTAATTAAATCATGAGTGCTTTAATAGATTGACCCAATTACGTCATACCCCCCATCTCTGATAAACAGAACATGACAATACTTATTTTATGTATTAAATTAAATAGGGTATTCTTAAATTACCTCTATTTAATTATATCAATTACAATTATCTATGTCGGTAATGAAAATACTTAAACCGTATTTTCTTGGTCGGTATTTAAATTAATTAAATAAAAGCGCGGGTTGTTACACTATTAACACTCCCATAAGAGTAAATGGGCCAAAGGCCAAATGTTGGAACGGCTAGTGAGTTCGTTGCCCAGTGACCTGAGCGAGCAATAAACTACAACTATTTTCTCTACAAGTTTCGAAACCAAGTACTAAACAAGGTGGAACTCGGATGACTTCTCTCAAAAATCTCATTTCGGCTGCCTGGATCTGACTCTCTTGTCTTGTGTTTATTATTCACTTCCAGCATTTGCAGTTGGTATTTATTATTTTGTAAATTAATAAAGTATCACGTAATCATGAGAAATTTAAATTATTTCTAAAGCCTAAAATTAAAAAAAAATCCAACGAACGAGGAAGACGAGCAACAGATGCACGGTTTTAACTTTTATTCTCCATTTAAAATCTTTGCAAGCACAAAAACCACATTTGTACAAGTAATTGGATCGAGCAAATGGAATGGGCGCTCGAATTCGCGTAAATGGAACCAAAGAAGCAATAGAAAAAAGGGGGTTAGGTTCCAAAATTTATTTAAGACTAAAAACAAAAGTTTAAAACTAAGGTTTATTTACGAAATAGGTAAAATATATTGCATACAAAAACTAAAATATACTTAAGTGATAAAAAAATTAAATATAATGCATAAAAAAACTATAAATCGTTGACACCGTATTTGTATCATTCAAGTGCTACATTTCAGCGCCTGTGAACGGAGTAGAAATTACATATTCTGAAAAATTCGCAAAGGAAAGGAAAATTGATTTTGAGTAGCCTGCCTTCCTTTAAGGAATCTCGATAATCCATTCATGCGCGTCCCATAGGGACGCGCATGAATGGATTATCGAGATTCCTTAAAGGAAGGCAGGCTACTCAAAATCAACTTAAAAAACAATAATGAATGCTGTCAAGCTGTCAACCCATCGACAATGCAAATACGCGTGCACGTGCTTTGGTGTAGAAGTTATTTACTCCACAACAGACATTCTCTATTGTACAATATGATAAAGATTCGCAAGTTGTGGTAAATCATCAGTCTTGCTATTTGAAAAGAAATTAAATTAATTTTTCAATTCCAGCATTTGCAGTTGGTATTTATTATTTTTTAAATTAATAAAGTATCTCGTAATCATGAGAAATTTAAATTATGTCTAAAGCCTAAAATTTAAAAAAATCCAACGAACGAGGAAGACGAGCAACAGATGCACGGTTTTAACTTTTATTCCCCATTTAAAATCTTTGCAAGCACAAAAACCACATTTGTACAAGTAATTGGATCGAGCAAATGGAATGGGCGCTCAACCAAATAAAATTCAATTTGCTGTAATTAATCGATTCTATGACAGGTGACCACATGACAAGTGAACGCACGACAAGTGAACGCGCGACATCCGAACACATGATAACTGACCCCACGGACAACTGAACACACGGACAACTGAACACACGGAAAACTGAACACACGGACAACTGAACACACTGACAACTGAACACAATCTTAATTTTTAAATTTAAATATTTGTTATTTATTTTTATAATCATGAAATAGTAACTTTGAGGTTTACGATTTTATAATTATTGACAACTGAACACAATCGTAATGGATCTAGCTTTTTGGGGTAATTATTATTATTTTTGAGTCCATTCTCACTTTTTGCGTTTAACTTGGAAAAAAGTTCGAGGGAGCGGTAGATCCACCTCTTTGCGGCAGATTTAACTTTACGCGGAGATTTGTTTGTTTTTGATTGGTTTTCTAAAGAAATATCAAAAACTAACACTAACCTAACGGCAGATCCACCTCTTCGCGGCAGATCCACTTCTTCGCGGCAGATCTACCTCCTTGCGGCAGATTTAACTTTACGCGGAGATTTGTTTGTTTTTAATAAGTTTTCTAAAGAAATATCAAAAATTAACACTAACCTAACGGCAGACCCACCTCTTCGCGGCAGATCCACCTCTTTGTGGCAGATTTAACTTTTCGCGGAGATTTCATTGTTTTGTAGTCAATATTTATATGCATAATCAACTCGATCTCGAATTTAATTTCTACAAATTTTCATTTTTTGCAATTTATCACGTTAACTGACGTTACATGTAAACTTTGGCTTCGCGCCTCGCCAGGGGGCTTGGCCCCCTTTCCCCAATTGGAGGTTTACCCCATTACCTACAACAGCTAAAACATCCCTGTAGATGATCCATACACCCCACCGGGATCTTTAACTCTTGGAAACTAAATCGGAAGTTTTTATTTTCGAAAATTGCTATTTTAACGGAATAAGCGTCTTCAGTGAGCATTTTCGTAGATAACCGAAGTAAAAAATTTGGAAAAATTAATTTTCCTTTGTGCAAAAATTTTGCAAAATGTAGAAAGCTTTTCCAAAACTGTACAAAATCACAAACTCGACGGCTAAAAAGTATTGCGGGATGGGATGTAAAATTTTCAAAAATTATCCCAATACTTTGTTGTAAGTATAAAGCATCCCCGTTAAAAATTTAACATTAATCCAACAATTCTTTCGGCACATTATGTGGGGACGTTGAAAAAAATTGTGGAAAATTGAAATTTTTTTTCGCGTGCCGCTTAAATTCGCCCAATAAAACGGAAAGTGTTCAATAAAATTTTTCGAAAAATCAGCTCGTTTCGTTTAAAATTGCGCGCAAATATTTATATATAAAACGGTCCGATTTCAAATCGAAATTTTTCAAAATTTGCGTTTTTGCAATTTGCCACCTTAATTGACGCCGCACGAAAAAAAAGTATACATTTCTAAAAATTCGCGCTCGAGAAATGCCACCCAATACCGTTTTTAAAATTAAAAATTGTTTCATAGTCGTCGCGCCACAACGACTTTAAGGTCGAAATTTAGAAAATTTTTCAAACGGCCATAGCGTCCTTATTTACGAAGGGATTTTTAATTTTCCACCGGCATCGCAAGTAAACCCCGGGCCTAAACAATTTTACCTCTATAGCTGTTTTTCGTATCTCGCACCGCAAAGCTGTAAAATGAAAAACACAATTTTCAAATTTTTTTTGAAGGGCACTCCCTTGAACATTAAATTGCAAAAATTTTTCTTCGAAAATCGAAATTTCAACGACGAAATCTCATTTGCCGAGTAATTCTAAGAATTTTTGTCGAAAAACATTTAGTAATATTATTCTTCCGCGACCCAAAAAAATGATCTCAAAGTGGACATTTTTTGAAGAAATCTGAAATTCGCATCTCTTTGTTGTGACATCGATGGCGAAAATGAACGAAAGTTGAGAGATCTCGTTGCAAAATTGTCGAGGAACAATGCAAAGTCGGTTTCAAACCTTATTAGCTAAAATGGACCATCCTTGTGGGGTGTCATTTTGAAAATAATCATTTGAAAAAAAGAATTGAAAAACTATTGGCTATTTTTAATTAGCATGTAAAACAATAATTGTAAAATCGTAAACCTCAAATTTACTATTTCATTATTATAAAAATAAATAACAAATATTTAAATTTTAAAATTAAGATTGTGTTCAGTTGTCAGTGTGTTCAGTTGTCCGTGTGTTCAGTTGTCCGTGGGGTCAGTTGTCATATGTTCGGATGTCGTGCGTTCACTTGTCATGTGGTCACCTGTCCGGTCACCAATTAATCAAATCGTAAAAAAATGCTGCGGGTGTGATTTAAAAACGGAACCATCTCTCCTGGAGTTGCAATTGATTTGTTTCTTTGCGTTGCAGATAAGCTATTTATGTTCAACAAGAGTAACTTTTTTCTCACTTTTTGCATAGTCAGTCAATTTGACAAGAAGTCAACTCTTTCTGTCGTTTTATCAACATTCTTTATCATCAATGTGCCAATGACATAATGGATTTGATTAAGTCGATACAAATACGTGCCGAAATCTGTAAGACGCTGAAAGCTCGTCCAGTCGATCATCGTGAAGAGTTGGCATGTGCAACGATCGTGGAATTCATGCAGTCGTGCAAGATTTACGTGGAGCGTTATTCCTAAAGCAAATTTGAAATTGTTATAATGAAATTCCCACAGTCTGATTAAGTTTCAAGTTTTTGCTTTATAACTACCTTCATATATGACTGGATACCTTCATATTTCCACTTTATTTCGTACTTTCCAAAGCAAAACTAATTTAATTGACTGTGCAATGCAGTGTAAATATTATTTTGTTATGTACATATTTAAACGTTTCTCAATTTTCTTTTTACTACAATTTTTCTTTCCATGTAAGAAATCAAATTTTCAGCATTTATAAAATAAGTAGTACACAAGTGTATGCGTTCACGTGCATTGATGTAAATATCAAAACATTCTTTTTATTTTGTGCTATTGGTATACAACTCTGCATTCGTACAAAGTTAGAAATAAACCCTTGAATACGAATGAGTGTACTACCGTATATTTTACTGCAATATGCAACGGTAAATCACTGTCCAATTTAGCCTGCTAAAAAACTTTAAGAATTAACTACATTATGCAGAAAGTACAATAATTAAAAAAATGTTACTTCCAATTCAAAACTCGGAAATAATAATGTCGAAAATATTTAACTACACGTCCTTAATTGTAAATAAACCAAGTAGCTGAAAACAATTTTCACGTACCTCGGTCTTAAAGTGGAAAGCTGCAGATAAAAACACAACCAAGTGCGGTTTTCCGCATTTGATGATACATGAAATAAACGAATTAATATTACATCACTAAAGTGGCCTGTTGAAAAATTATACAAGCAGAAATTACTTTGCATTCCCGATATTTTAACATTTCAAAGCGACAAATCCGGAAAACAATTCCGCAAGTTAAAATTATTTAAAGTATTTTTATATTTCTGGTTCAATTTTAATGCAAAATTCTTGTTTTTATGAAAATTCGAATCTAGTTTAAAGCAACCATTTGATTAAACCATTGAAGTGGAAAAGTATAAAATTTTCATCATATTTTACACGAAAAACCCAATTAAGTGAGCCTGTTAAATTGAAAATTTAATCTTTTTATAACAGAATTTTTTAATTGATAACATAATGAATTTTTTTGTGATGTATTGAAAATCTAATAAAAACCAAGTTTTTATTTGAAACGCAAAAGTCAACATTAAGTTACACAAACTGTTCTTAATTCTTATAAAAAAAAAATGAGAAATTTCACAAAATTCTTTTAATGTCAATTTCAACTTCTTCCACAAAATTGATTTCTGTTTACTTTCTCGATCGTAACCATTCTTTTTTAATGGTAATGATAAAATTTACATAATCCGGTTCAAATTAAACTAAATCATATTCTAGCGCTTTAACTTTTCTTACCTAATTTCTTTTAAAAAAATCGCATTATTACACAGTTTAATTTGTAAAAAAATGTCATATTGAAAAATAAATTTAGTTTTACTCAGAAACTTTATACAAGGGACTCCCTAAACGATTTTAGTGTGATTACGTGATTTAACAAATTAATGTGACCAATTTGTTATTCAAAACAAGGCGCTTCTTGCTACTCGTATACTGCGTATAGAAGCCTAAAAGGAATACGCAAAAGGACAATGGCTTCTTTCCAATAGGAACCATCAGATTAAATGGATGCTTCTCTCACTTACATAATCAAGGCTTAAACACGAAGCGATTCATGAAGTAGCACAGTCGGCCGCTCATCCATCGCTTTGTGCTTTAGACTTGATTATGTATGTGAGATAATTCCATTCAGGGTCAAATTTTGTCGTTTCGACCAATCAGTGTGCGTTATTTTACATTGTAGTTAAATGGGTACAACGCATGCACAGTCGAATAATATCCGAAAATAAAAAATATTCCAAATACCCTACCAGAATATCGAATATTTGTAGTGGAGCGTAAAAGAATTCATACGTAATAAAAAATCTCTTCGAATATTATAATTTATGTAGTGTGTATGACTAACGCACTCAACAGATGCGATGTAGGAAACCGGTTCAACGCATTAGTTCCAACGCGAGTTCACTTAAAGCAATGTACTTCTAACGAATTTTATAGTAACGAATTTTATATTACAAATTTAGTGCGATTATGCTTCCATTTTTTTCGGTACTTACGAAATTTTTTGTTTGATTTTTTTTGCAATGATTGTGATGCGATATGGTCAATTTGTTTCACAATTTTCGACATTAAAAATGGCGTTTGAAATGTCGATTTTCGTATGTGATGTTGTGCTTTTAAGTTGTGGCGTTTCTTCACGGAATTATCACCGCAACAGCAACGCGGGTTCGGACAATACTCAAAGATTCAGCGAGTACAGGTTTTAGCAAGGAGATTGCACGAGCGAAACGCAGCGTCGCTCGTGCAATCTCCTTGCTAAAACCTGTACTCGCTGAATCTTTGAGTATTGTCCTAGGTCCTAGCCCTTGTGTTGTATCGTGCGAGAATTAAAAGGTCCTTTCTGAAGTTTTCTTATTCTGTCACTAACACTGTAATAACATAACAACTATTGGCACCCTGTTATTGGGGACCTAAAACGTAAACTTTCAAAAATGCAAAATTATAGTTACTTTAATTTTAGATCACCAAACGTTCAAATTCATAAGCATACGTACTTAAGGGTCAAATTTATATTACATTGACGTATTTTCGGGCAAAAACACTTGGAAATTCAGAAACTTCGTAAAAAACCAAGATGAAATGCATTGATAAAAATCGGTTACTCAAGTAGAAAGGGATTAATTTTTCAGGTAAAATTGTAGGGGGTCGTCCATAAAGGACGTCCGCAATTTTTTCAGAATTTTCAATCCCTCCTTTCCCTTGTCACAGTTGGTCACAATCTTCGGTTCCCCTCATTAGGCTTAGTCTTAATTTTTTTTAAATTTTTATGGGTGTACTAAAAATTGGAATTAAACAAGCAAGAATTTAGATAAACTTTATTTTATCAACTTTTAAAAATATTCGAACACAATTTTCTTAGAAATCCCAAAGATGGGATTTTTATGCGGACGTCACATTTTTCCTACCCCGCCCACCCCTCTGGTAACACTTGGTCACATTTTGTAAACCCCCCTTCCCCGCAAGGCGTGGACGTCCTTTACGCCCCCCCCCCCTAAGTGTAAGCAATACTTTGTCTATGAATACGGCGTAAGAAAATTATAATTTGTAGATAAATGTAGATAGGAGACGGTCGCCAGCTTAGCGGTTAAGTGCGTTGCTGCTAATGCTAAATACCTGGTTCAACTCCGGGCTCATTAAAACTTTATTCTGACCGTCTCCCCTCGGAAGGCAATGGCAAACCACCGAGGTGTAATCTGCCTGGTACAGCCTCTCTGGAGATGAAGTGTATACACTTCCCGCGGTTCGGAGCCCGCGTTAAGCAGTAGGTCCACTATGTGTGTGATAATACTTTAAACGCACAACACATACATAGGAGAGAGGTCGCCTACGTCTAAATCAGACACGGCACTTAAAGAAGAAGTAGATAAATAATGTTGTTATTATGGTATAACAAGTTTATTATTATTTTTCATGTTCTCTTCCCAATTTTTAACTTTCCCTACTACTGCCTTTCTTTCTTCACTTTTCCTACCTCCAATGTTTCTATCAGTTCAACGTCTACCCTTAGTTTATCTCTAAGAAGACACGTATATATTCCTTCAGTTTGTCCTCTTTGCTCGTTTTCATTCCTATGGTAGGTCTGTTGGTTCTCCTTATTCCCTTCGACATGACGGTAATGACGATATGGCGGTAAAATAGTTGCAAATTCAAAGTAAGATGAGAAACCTGGCAAAGAAAGAAACTGAGAATGGAAATAAAGCCAGAACGGGATACCAAAATAATTATAATGATGAATAGTAGAACGTATCGATAGAAGGAATTGGAGAAATTCTGAATCGTCAAACTGGTGATGAGAAAGTAGGGATTCCAAAAACTAGCGAAAAAAAAACTGGACCTGTTACATTATGTTGACATAAGCAATGAAAACAGAAATTGAGAAAATACAGGACAAAATGGCCAACCAAATGTGTATTTAAAAATAAGGATAAGATGCGAGAAGAAAAAAATTGTGAAAATTGGCACCTGGAACATTAAGAACGCCGGGAAAGCTGAACGAAGTGATATAAGAATTTCAGGCATTACAGGAGATACTGTAAGTAACGAAGAAAGAATGTGCAATGTTTTACTAGGAGAAAAGACTTGAGGAAAAATGGTACCTATAGTATTTATTGTGACGAAGAAACTACACGATAACGTTATAACATTTGAGTCAATTAATGGAAGAATCTCATATTTAAGATCAAGAGCAAACACAAATTTGTCCTTCATGAGTGCGTATGAACCAATAGAGGAAAGCGAGAAGACTGAAACAGATATATTTTATGAAGAACTGGAGGCGGTGTGTGATTGGGTGCCCAAACAGAACATAATCATTATGGTAGGCGATTTTAATGTCACTCCATGACATAACATACTGCTGTGTCTCAAGCTACCAGGCCAGTGCAAATTATTGAATTTCCAACTCAAATTAAAATATCACATAAAATTTGACCTAATTAAAACTTAACTGATAAGAAAGATAAACCAATTTCGCAATTTCTCTATATTATGAGCACACAAAGATCTTTAAGAATTGATAAATATTAAATAAAGCTGTAAAATGGATTCATGAAGGTTATTGCCACTTCAAAATT
Organism: Podabrus alpinus; assembly: GCA_932274525.1. Taxonomy (NCBI): domain Eukaryota; kingdom Metazoa; phylum Arthropoda; class Insecta; order Coleoptera; family Cantharidae; genus Podabrus; species Podabrus alpinus. Next base: position 8,886,417 of record OW026451.1, read on the forward strand.
TAGTAAAAAGGGTTATTTAAGTCAAAAATGGTAAATTTGCTGTGAATTGTTATCACAGAGAACATAACCAAAAATTGTACGTCACAAAAATGGAATTTATTCCATGAATAACAAATACTGTGTCAAACCAATTATATAGAAATTTGTTAAATGATCTACTCTCTCTAATGGTCATAATTTGCTACTGAAAGTCTATAAAAAGGTAAATAGAGTTCATTTTCGCTTCAAAATTGATAACGAGCTTCATGATAAGAAAAAGGTCAAAACCACATCGAAATCTTGCCTACAAACTGCTTCTGTATTCACGAGACGTCTGGGAACCACTGAATTAATCAAGTCATCAAATATGGAAACGATCCTGTAAATATAAAAACAATTGGTTATTATAAAATTTCAAAAAGTAACAAATTTGACTCACTGATAAGAAAATTAGACCGATTTACATGAACAGCGCATCAAAATCGGACAGTCTATTTTTAGCTCTTGAAACTACAAGACGTGTATACCTCGAGGGTGAACAGTTCAATCCAAACACCCAGATGTTCGACCAGCTCAATATTAATCTTAATTAGATAGCAGAAATTATCTAAAATGGCTACCTTTTGTTGAATATCATCACGAACCACGAGTTAGAAGTACGACTCACCTTTCTTATAACTGGAAAACAAATATCAAAAATTATTCACTGGCACTCCAAGAATCTGATCCAAACAATCAACAAGTGTCAACTGGCAGATCAACTCCGCACGAGATCACGAAACAGGAGCGAACAACTTCGTCAACAAACCATCAACGAGGCGCAAGTTGAGTGAAATGCCTAGTTTACACGAGCTTAGTAGCTAAGCACTTAGTACTTGTCACTTGTCACTAAACATGCGTGTAAACTAGCTGAATAGTGCTTAGTAATAGTAAAAATGCCAGTGCGAGTGATTAGGAGCCGATCCTATTTACTAAGCGACAAGTGGATTCCCCCACCTAATTTAACTAAGCACTTGTCGCTTGCGGAGTAGTGTGAACTGTCATGACAAGCGCTTAGTGACAAGTTGGAACGACAAGTGAAAAGTCGTAGATTGGTTTTTGAATAATTAAAATATTTCCTAAGTTTCTTTTGGCGTTATGGCAGCGGAAAGGTGGAATTCCGAAATTACCATAAAATTCATACAAGAATTTAAAGCATATGAAAGTTTATGGAACCAAAAATCGTTTGTCTTTTAATAACTCTCTTTCAAGTTTTTATATTATCGTTGTTAAAATAATGTTGGAATAGTGTTTGAACACATGTTTTTTCAAAATAAAACGGCTGCGTTGATCCATCTCGAACAGATATCTTGCCACTAATACCAGTTTTATAAAATAACGTGTAAACATTACTTGTCACTTGTCACTAAGCAGTGACAAGTACTAAGTGCTTAGTTACTAAGCTCGTGTAAACTTTACAAAACGTTAAGTGACCGCGCAGTGAAATTGTGTTTATGCGCAAGCCTTTTATTACAAGGTTGGATATTTGAAAATCAGGTATTTGAAACTTTATTATTTACAATTTGTATTTGTGCCATAAGCATTTAAAAATAGGACGTGACTAATTTTTAGCACTATATCCTCGTCAACGAATTTAATAAACATTTTGCAATTATTTAATTTTCTACGATAATATTTTATTAATAAACATTTTAAACTGCTACTGGACAGCAGAGGTTTTGAATTGTATTCAAACCAACGAGAAGAGAAGGAAGAAATTTTGGATGTACTCACTTTTGATTTATTTGGTATTTAATATTGTCATTTTCTCAGATAAAAATTTATCTGAACCCTGTGTTCGCATGCGATTTAATTATTTTGGTAAATATAAAGCTATTTTTGATTTAATACAATCTTTTATTCATCGATTCAATTCTACAACAGTAAGCATATCAATTTTTAAAAAGATCATCACAACAAAAGCGAATCAGTTTATCTTCAAATATAATAACATCAACAAATTTTCAATCTACAAATATTTGTTCAACTCAATAAGCATCTCAAAGTTCAACGAATCCACCACACCTTGAGTGAATCTCCACGATTGAGCTAGATAAAAGGGACAAGTGTAGTGGGTTTCTGAGTAAATTTGCACCCTCTGAAAATTTCATTTTATTTTATAAATTTTGCTTTCACTCCGAAAGCTGGCGCCTAACACAAACCAGGGTGGTGCAATTTATGAAAGGAACTACACAGCAATACGATAATGGAAACAGACTATGTGATCCCGCAGAACAATTAAACAGAGAAATTGTGAAGACGGCAAAATACAAACCTTGATCATAAATGGAAAAATATAGTCGCAGGACTGAAGATCTGTGTGGAGGAAAAGCTAGGGTTCAGACAAAGAAAAGGCATAAAGAATGGTTTGACGACGAATGTATAACATCCAGTACAACTAAAAACGAAGCCAGAAAACTATGGTTGAAAACCTGAAGTCAGGAAGACAAAAACAAATACAGGAGCAAGTTAGAGATAAATACATAGAATAAATACAAATTAATACTAAGAAACCAAAGACTTAAGGTGGGGAATTGACAAACATCGGGGAAATGGCCGCCAACGTCGCTACTGTCGAAAATATTTTTAATTTAATTCAGTTTCACACCTTTTGGAATAATCCATTTGTGGTATTCATTTCCAACATATGTCGCACCAATATGTACAATATGTACATTAATTGAACATAATAGAGGAACTACCTCTATTATGTTCAATTAAAATATGCTCATATAAAATATTTTAACTAAAAATATGCAGGTAAATTCCGATCCGACCAGTCCGACTGAGTACAACGCCATCACCATGACACACCGTGAATTATTTTTCGCAAAAACTGCCTAAAATGGTAGTAATGATAAACGAAACTGTAGATTGATTATAACTGTTATAAATAAACTTTTATCAATTTAATTTGATAATCTGTAAACTTCACGAGTGTATTCGTGTTTCTAGAGAAAGACATTTTGGTTTGGAAAATTTTTTTTTAGGATACAGTTTTTATTTTTATGACTATATTTTAGGCACAATTTTAATAATTCATCTCTAGAAACACAGATCATAGTTTTTTCTACAAGAACTTGATTTGCTAAATGGCATATATGATATAGTTTTTCTTAGAATAGCGAAATTCAAAGGGTCTGTATAGCGTATATTTATACATTCATTCGCACCCTTAATTGTAACATTAAAGCCAGTGGTATGAGAAATGAAAAAGAATTGGTGAAAAACTTAAATAAACAAAAAATATAATAATAGTTATATTCTTTTGTTACTTTGAAAATAGTAATACTCTTTATTGTCAAATTAAATAGTCCGTGTGGGGGGGGGGGCAATACTCCCAGTATATCGAGATGGCCATTCTGATCACCATGTGCATATTATACAATGGAGGCTAATCCACCCCAACGAAGGGATTTGTAAATCTCAGTAGGAGATAGTAATATTCTACGTAGAATGTAATGTTTATTAATAATAATAATTACAACAAGATTATTAAATAGTGGGTATCGGTGTTAATTTATTAAAACCTTTTCGTGTTTGCCTATGTAAATCGTTCCTTTAACAACTCTATGACAGCGGCACTAAAACAACTATAGGTATCAATCGACTGAAAGGATTTCATGAAAATTGTGATTAAAAGGACATGCATTTTCAGATGTCCGTGTGGCTTAACAAGAGGCAATCCGTATTCATTCTTTGAAAATCAATGCAATAAACTAAATTATCGGAATTTTCTTAACAAATAAAGGTATTTTACCGATTGAAATACCTTGATTACTTGGCCAACAAAAACGTGAGTTGCTTCTTGTAAATAGCAATTATATGGGACCCATTGTCGATTCCTGGACACAATTTTACAGCATTGCACCTAACACTCGCCGCTATCCGTTAGAAAAGTGAAACATAAAAAAGAAAATTGGAAAACAAGATAACAAAGAACAGTTTAGAATTCTTCGAAGAAGCGTTGCAGGGTGATTAATTAAAAATACAACTTAAATCTAGCCAATTTAATTACACTTTTAAATTGATTAACAATGTTCGTCAATGTTAGGGTTGGATGATGCTTTCAGAGCCATTAAATTCTAACAAACTAGGGAAAACTACCTACAACTACTTTACTGGTCACTTCATTTTGGTATGTAAATAAAACCCAGAGATTGAACCAACTCTATGAATAATACAAGACGTGTTAACGACATAAATATAAATTTGAAAACATAAATTTTCGTCTCAAAATAGAAAAAGGTGGGTATAATTAATTACGCAGCTTTTTCTTAGATTTTATTTATTTTTAATTTTCTAACTCCAAGTAACGCGAGTTTGATTCATAAATTTACTTTACAAGTGAATTAACTTATCCAGAAAGTTTCTTTTGAATCTCAGCTGACCAATTTTTTTCATTGGATTAAGACTTGAATAACTAAAGGAGTTTGAAGAAAGTTACTTTTTAGTTAGCTTTCCGGCTTCAGTTTCAAATAGTTTTCCACTAACGCTAATGACATTATTAAAAATGTTATTCCAACGAATATAACTTCCATTAAAATTTTAAATTCGTCCTTTTAAAAGTTTTTTCATTTAAATCTTTTAATTAGTTTAAAAATCTCGGGAAATATGAAATAAATAATAATTTTATTTACTAACGACATGCTTTTTTTAATATCGTGAAAAGTGTTCTGCTAATGGTTGGAAATTTTAATACATTTTTTGGCAGAAAATTAACGTTGCGGGTTCGGTACATACCTAAGCAACTCACAAACGATTACATTTCATTAAAAACATATTATAGAAATCAAATTGTAAAGAATTTCATATTTTTTGTTTTTAATGAAAAGGTTATTGTCTGAGTTATTTATAAAATATTTTTACCGAAACGCAATTTTTTCTCTATTTCCCACTTCTACCCTCAATTTCATTGCGACTAAAATGCCTACGTACACCTACCCTAGATTTTTTTATCTCAGTAAGTTATTCTACAATCACGCACCGTCTCTTAAATAATGGTGAAAACAAATTGGCATTTCTTTAGATATCCCTAATTTTTCTATTTTTGAGTATACTCCGTCCTTCAACAGCCCTAACCTCTACTTACGAAATCAATCAGCTGCAGGTCATTCAAAATAACTTAACCTTTTCCATAGCGTTTCCAACCAACCCGGGTCTTAAAAGATAAAGATCTCCTCAGAATAAGGACCCTACGTAGGCAAGGGATATTGACATGACGGAGGGAGATGGACTTTGTCCACCCTGTAGACGTCGCGTCGTGCCAAACCTAAACATCGTTCGTTGAAGATGCAAACTAATTTAAAAGGTAAATTCAATATTTATTAGGCAATCAGCGGAAATATATTGCTATGAGCATAACACGGCGTATTTTGCAATCTTTAGATTTGGCATCACCAAATACACCGTTCTTCTTTAATTACAAAGCAAGCTAATCCCACTTTCTTATTAAAAAAATTGAAAACAAGTGAAAAGCCAGGAAGGATTTGTTCGCTTTCGGGGAACAAAAGGTGGTACTTAAGATCCTACCCAGGTGGGACGTGGATGAGCTGAATCTTGATCTTTTCACACAGAACAACAGATGCTGTTTAGGTCGTACCATGATCCCAATAATTATATTGTACATATTCTTCTTCGCTTCAAAGGTTAGGCTATAGCCTCTTCGGGTGCCCATCTCTTTCTTGGTCTCCCATTGTTTCTTCTGCCTTTTGGTTTGTATTTCCAGGCCTTCAGTGCTAATCTTTCCATTGGCATTCAATTTAAATGGTTTTTATACATCACTACTAAATATCATTAATGCTTTTGTTCCACTGAAAAAAGCTCGTGTTGCTATATCCGGTTTGGTTTTATAGCGAATTTATTGATCTCATTAAGGTCAAAAATAGGCCCACTTAACTTATAAACGAACTAGGTGTCACGATGATTATTTATCATTCAGCACTCCTCGTGAGAAAGTCAAGTCGCTTCATTCAGAAGATTACTATATTTAAAGATATTCATTAATCCGAAGATTATCCGAATATTGACAACTGCAAACAGTATTATAGAACATCAACAACGACTGCTTTAGTTTTGCCAAATAAAAACTCAGTGCTGCCTCAATCACTTCCAGAAGAAGTTGTTGAAGAAAGCCAAAACATAATATCATCAGAAATTCATCAAAAGCCGGGTAGCAGTAACAGAACAAAATTCTTTCTGATCCTGCATTATGGATTGCTTTCTGTATGTTATCTGAAACTCGTTAAATTCCTGGTTGAAAGGGGTCCACATCAAATTAAAAAATTCGAGTTTCCTATTAATAAAAGAAGGCGTAGATTTTCGCCCTCGCATTATTTGAAAGTGTTTAGCAATGGTGAAGTCGTTGAGAGAAGTTTGTTGATTTACTCTGTTATCTTTTATCTTTACATTTCGAAGACTTCCATCATAATGAGAAAATCTACCGCACGACCCTGACTGAAAGAACACGAATGGTTTTCCTGACTACATGTTTTTGGATGATAAAATCTCTAACTTTAGCCAGCAATGTGCCAATCTATTTGCTGATCACTTTTCGACCATTTATAATAACGGCGACCTTAATGTTTACCATTATAATACCGATAAGGTGATTGATTATAATTCGTTTAGTCTTTCCGAAACGAATATTTTTGAAGCTATCTGTGATTTGCCTGATAGCCTCGACACTGATCCTGACGGAATTCCTTCAGATTATGTCAAAAGGTGTCTGTGTATTCCTTGTGTAGTTTTCTATTTATAAAATATTTAAAATTTCCGTAAATAGTGATTGCTTTCCTCAGATCTGAAAGGAAAACTTTATAACGCTGATTTTCAAAAAGGGTAACAGAAATTATCTGCAATTATAGAGTTATCCCAATCCAATCGACCATTCCCAAAATGCTGAATAAATTAGTTAGTGGATTGTCAATGCGGATTTTATTCTGGTGGTTCTTCTTGTTCTAATCTATTATCTTTTACCTCTTTTTGTCTTGACGCTTTTGAAAAACATATGTACATAGGTGGACGCCATATTATATACACACAAAGAAATTTACTTAAGAAATAACCTAAGAATCCGTGTATTAAATTTGCCATAACATTTTTAAATTCATTAACATTTTTCTTACTTTTAGAATGAGTAGGCATTTATATGATAAGAAAACTGAGCGAAGAATACGGTAAATGGGGCCTACAAATAAACTATTCCAAGACCGAATATATGGTTGTGGGGGGAGAAGCCAAAAACCTGGAAATGGAAGATGGATCGGTAGTAAATGGATGCAATAAATATAAGTACATAGGTTCCCTCATTTCCAGCAAAGGGGGAAGCGATGAGGACATTAAACAAAGATTAGGAAAGGGAAGAGCAGCAATTAGACAATTACACTCTGTAATATGGAATAAAAGTACCACAAACACGGTTAAAAGAAGAATATACAAGAGTATCGTGGAGAGTATTGCTATATATGGGGCGGAGGTTTGGGAAATATCGGAGAGAAATAAGAGGAAAATAAAGGCGATGGAGATGGACTTCTGGAGGCGAAGCTGTGGGTTAACATTAATGGATAGAGTGAGAAATGATATCATTAGAGAAAGAATGGGAATATCAATAGATATAATGGACTCGATCGATGGAAGAAGACTGAATTGGTATGGACACATGAGAAGAATGGAGGAAGAGAGATGGACGTATAGGGTGTGGCATTGGCTACCAGCGAAGAGAAGAAAAAGGGGAAGACCTAAGCGCACGTGGAGGAATAACGTGGAACAGACGATGAGGCAAAGAGGAATCCAAGAGGACTGGAAAGACCGCCGAAGGTGGAAGATAGGATGCGAGAAACGCCGTGAGGTGTAGCCCCACTCGCAATATATATTTATAGGAATTTAATTAAAAACGCCATTCTTGTTGCAAACGTAACTTCATTAATTTTAGAATGTTTTGAAAACAACTTTATACAAGCACATGAAATGAGATTCCTATGAGCAACCAAGGGATTCACAAGGGCGGATAGAATGAGAAACGAGGGCATCAGAGAGGAACTAAAAATAAGCAAACTCCAAAGTAAAATCGCAGAAAACAACAAGAGATGGAGTGAACACCCCGAAAGAATGACCGAAGAGAGACTGCCACTAACAACAAAGAAATATGAACCACTGAGAAAAAAGAAGTGTGGGAAGAACGATAAAAAGATGGGCACCGGAATAGGCAATAATGCCTAACACCGTAAAGCAAAAAGGAGAGGGATTCTTGGGTTATTTCTTAAGTAAATTTCTTTGTGTGTATTACTGACTCCACAAAAGTTTTTGATCGGGTTTCTCATTCACCTCTTCTAGCAAAAAATTTTTACCTTAGTTTTAGTCTAGTCATTGTTAATTGGCTAAGTTGTCATTTAATTTTTAGTTCTCACTGCAGCCCTATTCCTATTCATCATCTATTCTTTTCATTAAGGATATTGGTACATTTCTTTCGAACCCTTCGCACTGGCTTATTGTTTGCTGACGACTTAAAGCTCTTCAAAACTATTTATTCCTACAACGATTGCTTATTATTACAAGATGATTTTGATAACTTAAATAACTGGTTTGTATTAAACAATTTTGAACTGAATTTCATTAAGTGTTTTGTTATATCTTTTTCAGAAAATAACTCAATGCCCTTCTCTTATTCTCTTCTTAATAAAGTTCTCCAACGTGTAACTATGAGTAATCACCATGGTATGCATTTGAATACTGGTCTAACGTTTAAATAAATCACATCTTAAATAATTGCAGCAAAGTCTTTCGCACTCTTGGTTTCATTCGACGTTAGTCCACGAATTTCTCTGCTACTGCTATGCAATTATTGTACTTAGCCCTTGTCACCTCGTTATCAAATCTATGTTAATCAACTAGAAGGAGTACAACATAAGTTGTTCAAATTCCTCCATTACAAATTAGGACGGGTTAATGAGGTCTACTTGGATGAGACCTACTTCAGTTTTTGCAACATCAAATCTCTAGCTGTAAGAAGAGGATTGCTGATCTCTACTTTATACATGGTTTGTTCAGCGGAAGAATCAACTGTTAGTCCATGTTAAATTTTTTACCTACATATTAAAAGATAATTTACAAAAAAATACCAAATATTGGTATTTTTGGTACATAATGTGTTTATTTAATTAAAATCGTCAGTGCCCTCCCCCCCCCCTACGAATGGTGGGCGGCAATTATGTCGAAAGTACACAAACATGTTTGCACAACAACGTTTGACCCATAAGAACAAAAGTGCAATAATAATGCAAAATAAGTATTGGTTTTCTGCTGTTAAAAATATGTTTTTTACCAACCTGGCTCAGAGGTCCCGACTGATGAAAAAAGTGTGTCCAAGACCTGGTATTCTGTATAGACATGACGATCAAGTTAAGCTACCTAAAAGTTTTGTATTGGTCAGAGAGATTTGCCACACCATTTTTGAAATAACTGTCTCGCCCTTTCTGTAGCTTTCATCTTAAGAAGCTACCAACCTACGTAAAAAATTTTTGCTACGAACCGCCACATGCTGAGAAATGCAGTGAAGGTCTTGATGAATAGAGAACTGGTATATTAATTTTTGTGTTTTATGTGTTTCATCATAGGTAAGCTACTTTGCTTCTTGAACTCTGTTGATTACATAATATAAACTGCAAGATTTAGGACAAAACTCCAAAGAAACTTTTGTTGGAAATTTTATTTTTGTTTATAATTTGTAGTATACATTTTCCATTTTGAATGACCTCTAAAGATTGAAATTATGCTCAGATATTATTATTCAACGCAGTAAGTTGAAGGACAATGCAGGGAAACATCTGGAATAGGTATGTGATTGGTATGCACAATCTGAATAAAACAATTATACATAATAGTGTTGTTATAAATATAAAAATATAAATTTATTGCTTAAAAAACTAAATATAATTTGACAAATACCACAACCTTTTTTATACTTAGAATATTATAAATAATACATAATGGTCATTAAAATTCAGTGGGTTATTTTCACCATACTGATTAAATATTCCCAGATTCTTAAAATACAAAATTTCGTTATAAAAAATAGTTAAACAAAATAAAACTGTCGAAATAAAAGCATAATGACCACCAATAATAATTTACCAATATCAAATAACATGAATAATATAACAGTTAATAAAAAGTAGATAACAATTCAGGTAATATAAGTACAACTTTGGTATGGAAGTTTTAAGGTGCCATTTTAGACTTCATCGACGAAATGCATAAAACACCTCAAATTTTTCCCAATAAATTTAAATAAAATTATATTTTTGTTTCCCCCAAACTGTTATTTTGTTTCTAAACTTTCTTTTGGAAAGTCAACAGTTAAAATGTAAAAATGCACCCTAAGATTAAATTACAATGTAATATCAACAGTTATAAACAATGGAAGAAATAAATAAATAAAAAATTATATTAGCTAAATAAGAAAAATTGTAAGAAAGATAAAAAATGTTTTCTCTTATAAGTAAAAGTATAAACCCACTTTTGAAATGCAGGTTCTTCTTTTGGAAATTTATATTTTCTTTAATTAGTTTTATAATGAATTTTTAAGTTTATTTAAAAAAACTCCGCCCTTAATAGAATCATATCTACAACCCTGATGCAGTAAATTGCCAAGAATAAAAGTTTCTTGTTGTTAAGGCACAGAACCTACATCTCTTTTGTTTATAAGAGAAAATATACTATAAAAATATAAATAGTACATGTGAAAACCCAGAGAAAAAAAAAAGTTAAATTACTCATAAAAATGCAAAGGAAACTCAAATATCTTGAATAGCAGCAATGATATTTTCCAAAGCAGTCCGTGCATCAGTCAATGGTAATTGGTTTAACACTTCTAAAGCAGCTTGAGAATGCTCACGCTGTAATTTTTGTGTTAGATCCAAACCAGGTCCACCAAGAACTGCCTTGCGAATTTCTTCATAATCTACATCTTGCACATCATTTTGACCCTTTTCAATTTCATCATACAAACTGGGATCATGCTGGAGATGAAACATAACAGGTGCAGACACTAAACTGAACATTCCAGTGCTTCCAGGCATAAAAGGTTCCCTGTCCAAGCATGCCTGCCATGCAAGTGCCAGATGCTTTCCAAACAAATACCCCTGTTTCTGTAACTCAACAGAGTGACCTGCCAGTTTTAAAGTTCCCTGACAAGATTTCCCCAGTAAACTACCGGCACTTAAAACGTGTCTCAGTGTCCACTCTGCTTGTGCGTTGCCAAGTGCTTCGCTAACCATCAAAGGATCCAAACCATTTTCATCTGTAGGTATGAACTCCACTTCTGGCAAAGGTCTTGCAGGTAAGGGATTGTTTTGCCTATCTCTAGGCCCAACAAATTCTGCCTCAGCCAAGTCCCTCACAGCAGAACTCATCAAAAAGACAAGCTCCTGATTTCTTAAACCAGCAAGTTCGGCACAACTATTTCCAAGCAAATAATCCCCACTTAAAAGAGCAATCTTATTACCAAACATCATATCGCTTGAATCTTCTGTAAAACCTTGCAAGTTAACCAGTCCTTTGTGCACCAAATGACTTGTACGAATCATTTCGGTTACTTCTGCCAAAGCACGTTGACTGTGCAACACACCGGCAGCTTTATCTTGCTCCATATCAGAAACGTCTGCAGTTTGACCTGCTGCTTTCGAAACCAACAACACGATCAAACCCCAAGCTTGCATGTTATTTTTACCATTATACAACAAGCCCCTAAAAAAGTACAGTTTGAAACTGAATTTAAAAGTAGAAAGTGACTTACTTGGCTGTCTTAAGTAAAGGATGGTTCGATCCCACCAGCTTCCTCAAGTGTAAGGCCACATTTGCAATTTCGTCACTAAGAATCCACCGTAAACTCAAAAACGAAGTCGGATAACCCACAATTTTCTCGGCCTCACTGACAGCGCGATTCCAATCGGGTTTCTGATACTGAGCCACTTTTGCAAGTTTTACATTACTGCAACTAAAATTTCGTGTTGGTTGAACACTCTGAACACCACCAACAAAAAATGACGCAGTTAAGTTTCTATGTAGAAAAATACACCTCAATTTCGACAAATTCATTTTAGACACAAAAACGCGCTTGAAAAATAACTCCACTACGTACAAAATACACGAAATTTCACAAGTGGGTCGAAGAAAGTTGCGACCTTCGAAGTTTGGTTGTGGTAATGGTAATCCATCTTTTCGTATAACTTTTATTCGATTTCATTTAAAGACGTCCAAAAATTAACATTAAATAATTCGAGAGAAAGTTTCTAACGATAAACCGGTCTCGTCGAATTTCTTACGTAGTTTTGTGATGTTTTGGCTGGACCATTTTATAGGTTAAGTTAACAGCTGATGAGAATTTGAAATCAAATATTGGCGCGCATTAAATTTAATTGAGAGTTATTGAAGTTATTATGGTAGCTAAACTTCAGTTTATTGAAATATCAAGTGAAGACAGATAAAAATTTGAATTGTGTAAGTTAATTTTAAAATATTAATCTAAAACTAAAATTTAAAATAAATTTAAAACTCCTACCGCATAGGCAACCTATTTGACGAGTTTTCTTTTTTGCTTAGCAGGGTTTTCACGGTTTTCTAATTGAAAATTAGTTTTGATAATTTTTTATTTTAAGTTTGTACTTGATTAATTCAGAAAAATATACACAATTTTTATCAGATTAGGATTACCTACAATAAAATCAATTTTATATATTATGATAATAATCAGTCAAATTTAATTACCTATGACGTGATAAAGTGAGGTAATAATTAATGGGAACTACATAACTAATAAGTGTAAATTAAAAGATAATTAAGTGCTATTTTTCTATCAGGTCCTTGACAGCAAGTTCTTTCTAGTTTTTAATTCAAGCTTAAACAATATTATAGGTGTAATTTGAATTTTAAGACCGTTTTTACGTATTTTACATTTCACAAGTTTAAAAATTGGAAAATTATTAATATTATAAGATTTTAAAAATTAATACCGTGATGTCAAAATTTCAAAAATTTAAAAGCGGAGTAATGTGCAGCGTCACAAAAGTCGCTCCTACTCGCACCTCCAAGTTGATGGTTCCTGATAACCTGCGGAGGACTTTCAGAGATCGGATAACCATCAACCCCGGTGGATGGGGTAAATCTGTAGGGCTGACGGAATTCGGACGGATGCTCTAGTAGACGAAACAAGTAACGAAAACGGACTACGAATATGGGAATATGGAATGTTCAGGGCATCAGAAACAAAAAATAATGAATTATTTTTTAACACGTCCAGCGGAAAAAGACATAGCAGTTCTCTCGGAGACAAAAATAAAAGATAATGGAATAGCAAATATAAAAGACTTCCTATACCTATGACCGCAGTGGAAAAAAGTGAAATAGCAAAGGCAAGGGGTATCCAATCGTGGGAGCCAATAAACGAATGTATCATCCAAATGACAATCGTTATTATGGGAAGAGCTATAACAGTTTTCGGTATCTATGCATCCAATGATGACGCTACGGTCCAAGTAAAAGAAGTTTTTAAAGATATCCTAATAAATACCGCAGATAATAACACAGCATTCTATTCCAGTCGGAATTTTGCTATCTCCGTAGAGATTTTCAAAACCATTTATTGGGGTGATTTAGTCCCCACTTTCTTTACATTTTTCTCTATAGTGGAATATCGGATTTCGCTTCATTTGATATTCTTCTCCATGTTTTTCTGTCTGTTATCTTCGTTTTCCAGTCCTCAACCCTCATCATTCTTATATCCTCCATCAACTGGTGAAACAATATCTGTCCTCACTATCTCTAATGAGAAGGTAGCTCGGAACAGATAATGTCCACGCAGAAAATAAATTCTACTTTTATTTGCGTGGGGCCCTGATGGTAGGTATAAGCCAGCTCGTTAATAGCGGCGGCAAGGCCGTGGGTCGTGTCAAATGAACGCCCCGAAGAAAATCAAGGAAACAGCTTTGCTAACACAACAAAAATAATCAGCAATTAGATGTTCGTTGCTGGAAGGCGATGACATAAGCGATGTCGGATGGAAATTGCATTAGCCGACCTGAACCAGTACAGTCGCAAAGACATTACCACCAAGAACCACTCCCCAAAATCAATCAACGGAACGTTCGAGTGGTCATAAAAAATCCCACAAACGGTAGAACCACAATCGAACGTCCAACAATAAAATCAAGTGGAAGCGACCCCGATGAAATGCAACACCCTGTACGTTGGTCGCACATCGCTGCCTTCTTAAAAAAATATAAAACCAAAAATAAACACAAAAAAAAAAGTTCAACATAGAATTTCAAATTCAAGATTTGAACCCATGTCAAACGCGTAGGAATTCCTATGCCAATGCAATTGACCAACGCCGTTCGATGTCACCTAGTGAAAATAATGCACAGTTCAAACTTAATTAACAAAACATAATAACACAATAAATAATTAATTAGTTTATGAAATACAAAATTCGAACATTGGCATTATAATCCACGTCTACAAACGAAAGATTAGATACCCTCTAATCACGTCGGACAGAAAAGTAAAACCTGCGACTTATCGATAATTACGGCCAAAAACGTTCCAATCAAAACTGCAAGGCAAAAGAAACCCTTTATGACAAAACATAAAAAAATACGAGAATCAGCCAAGGGTGAATTAAACAAAACGAACTCCAGGTGGACGGAGCAAAACTTGTCCTAATCAATCAAAGCATACCACTGTGGAACATTTAAGTAACAAAACAGGTTACTCACCAATCCGAACGGAAACCAAAACCTTCAAAGATAGCATGGGCAGTAGATCCGACCAAGAAACGTCCGATATGGGCAAAATTAACCATTTTCCAACACAACAACGAAGATATAAGAATATCTTCGTTCCATAGTCCCAAAGGCCCATGATTATTCCACAATAGCCACACAAATCGACATTGGTATGTGAAAAATTCACACCCGTCTTCTTGCTTCAAAAACTGACACAAGAGCGTCTTGCTCGTTCAATGGTTCACCCAAGACTATCTTTTGCGCCGATGGAACCTCTTATCTCTCTTTCCAGTCCCTCTTCCCAGTTCGACCGTTAGATGGAGCGAGAAGTACCAATAAATAATTATTGGGAACGAATTTAATGGGCAAAAAATTCGTTACACTGATCCCCCCATCAAACCCTGGGCCTTTCTCTGGTACGGTCCTCCATTGGTCTCCATTATGCGATACGTCTTGTGATTGTATTCTCGTCACTTCTCATCACGTGTCCGAACCATTTCATTCTCATAGGCTTAATTATTCTCACGATGTCTTCATTTCCTATTTCTCGTAGCAATTCAAAATTCATCATAGGTCTGGATTCTTGTTCATTTATCTTTTTTGGTCCAAATATTTTTCTCAATATCCTTCTTTCAAAAATTCGTAGTTCTTATTCTTCTCTCTTAGTTATACATTGTCTCTGTCTTTTTTTAGCTATCTTTTCGGCTATTTTTTTGTATTTTGTTTTTGTATGTTTTTGTATTTCTTTTGTTCTTATTTTGTTTGAAATTACTATTTAATTTAGTTTTATTTAATGACCGTTAATTTATGCTTTATCGTACTCTTCTTCTACTGTTAAATTTTCTTCCCCATCTGAAGCATTTAATTGAGCTTGTCCTATTGAATGCTTCTTTATTTAATTTTGTTATGATTTCATCACTGTTTTCTTTGTTCCTTTTGATCTTTTCTAATCTTCGTCTTGCATCTTTTTCTTCCTTTGCTACATTTTTGTTCGTTTATTGCCCATTTTCCGATTCAATTTTACTTGGATCCATCCCTTCGACCATGGTTTCCATTGCTTGTCTTATCATTCTCGTTTATTCCAGCAACATGCTGAATGACGTCCTATTAATAGTTGCAGATTAGAGTGCTCGAAAGACTAAAATAAAACTCAAAAAAAAACAAAGTCATACCTCGGACAGTCGGTTCTTTGCTTTTATCCGCCTCTCCACTATTTGGTATTCCAATCTCTTCTTATCACCAACGCCACGCTTGACAGTACAATGCACTATAAAATTTTCACATCGACCTTCAATTTATTAATTTTATAACTTTAAATAATAAATTCCCACCACTTTCTATTACATTAATTATTCTTTAATTAATTTATTTTTATTTTATTCAAAACCAATTTTTTATATTTACAAATTTACTCGCACAAACTCTGACTGACCCACGCCCATTAATTTTCATCGCCCTGGAATACAAAATTTCCAAAATTATTATTAACACTAATATTACAAAAATCAAAAAATATAATGACAATATACATACCTTATTCCATTCATCACCTCCTATGCTTCGAAGGACGACAACATAAGGCTAAATGAAATGGAAAACAAAAAGTACAATATCGAAGTCTTCGGACACAATAGTACCAAATATTTCTTCGGAAGAAGACTGGAAGAAAACCTTAAAGTCACGGAATGGATAACAGATGATGAATACGATCACATAAAATCATGCATATTACAGTCAACACATGCATCTTTAGGAATACGAAATCCAAAGATTAATAAACTCTATTGGTGGAACGAAGATATTGAAGAACAAATTAAGGTGTAGTAAATTAAAATGATTCAGAAACAGAGGAAGGATATAAACGAGCCAATAGGAAGGTAAGAAGCGAAAAAAAATGCAATAAATATATCAAACAATATATAGGCGGAATCCAAAAACTCACAAGCTTGGAAAACCATTAAATCGGTCAGAACATCTAGCAAATCGGGAATTGATTTGGGAGATATCGAAATACTGGAATGGATGCAGCATTTTGAGCAGTTGTTGAAACAAAAACGACCTGCATTCAAAGAGCAAAAACAAAAGGGACAACAGGTACCACCTAAAGATCGAATACACCTGCAAATCAAACGGGTTCGAAGGGTAATAATTGTATAGCAACTAAGCTGAAGAAGTCATCAGAACTGAGTAGAATATATCCGAAATTTGTAAAAACTGAACCCCAATAGCTGATAGAAATATTGAAATCTCTGTACGAAAGATGCTTAAATGGAGAAAACACCCCAAAAGAATGGAAAATAAAAAAGGCCCCAAAGACAATTCAAGTAAAAACTACTGGGGTGTAGAGGTTATTCCAACAATAGACAGAATATACTCGCGAGTTCTTAGAAATTTGGTGGAAGATGACATTAAAGATGATTAACCCGAAGAACAATCAGGGTTCAGAGCTGGAAGATCTACGATTGATAACCTGATGTTCATTATAAAAATCGCCCTAGAAAATCGGGTACAACGGAGTCGAGAGTCGCACATAGCCCATATTGACTTGGAAAAAGCGTATGATAGCGTTCCAATATCATAACTGTGGACAGAAATACAAAACTCAAAATAAGACCACCTTTGATTAGAGCTGTTCAGAAGTATTATAAAGATATATATACCGCAGTAAAGGTTGGAAAGAAGGTTACAGAACAACCAAGAGCCTAAAACAAGGATGTTCGTTATCGTCCACTCTATTCAAAATCTGTTTAAACAAAATCCTGCAGGGATGGATGAAGAAGTGTAGGAATATGGGAACTTAGAGTGGGAGACGACATATTCTACACCCTCTTTTTTACGGACGATCAGGTAATGATAGCGAAAGATGAGCAGAATCTGAGTTATATGACCAGGAAACTTAATGAAGAATAATATACAGAATACCCGACTCTCTACGAATTTGAATAAGTGCGAATACCTCATTGTTGAAAACCAAGAATGCAATGATCTCCCTCCAGAGGCAAAGATAATAAAAAAAGGTGCCTAAATGAAAATATCCGGGAGTCATACTGAACAAGGAAGAAAATAGCATGACGAAGTAAAGGAAAGGGCAGAAAAGCTATAGGAGCACTAAATTCAATCTTGTGGAAGAAATAAGGAAAGTAAAAAAGAAAATAATAGATAAATCTATAGTCCGAAATGTGGGATTTAAGTGCAGTAAATGGAAGAAAATTGCTGGTTACAGAAATGGACTGTTCAAGAAGAAGCTGCATCAGAAGATCAAAATTGGAAAGGTGCGAAATGAGATTATTAGAATAAATACGAATATAGAGATAAGCATAGCAAATGAAGTAGAAAAGAGGCGACTGGTATGGTTGGGACACACCAAAAGAATCTCTCCCTCGCCCACAACGGTACAAATCCATGCGTGAGAATTTTATCAACTCGAGTTATTGAGAAAACTGAAAGCCTAAATGGCCAATTTGTTGCAAAAGTAAACATAAAAATTTGAGTAAGTAAAACAATAATATTTAATCAGTTACAATGCAAATTAAACAACATATTATTTAGGAAATCTATTTTTACTCCGTTAATAATAAAACTTTTTACACTAAAATTATAATTGGTTTTCCATTTTTTGCATAATGTTTCTAGTATACGAGGGTCAAGCTGAATTTATTAAGCATAGAAAACACGGTTAATATTTTCTAGGATTTTATTTTAAATATGCTCAAAGTAATTCCCTCCAACAATGATACACTTGACCATTCTTTCTTTCCATTGCTTAAAAGCTCCCAACCAATCTTCTTTCGGAACACCTTCAAAATAAGTATGAACTGCGGTATCAATCTCTTCTTCAGACGAAAACCTTCTGCCCCGCAAATTTTTTTTAAGCCCATAAAATAGCCAAAAGTCGCACATTGCTAAATCAGGTGAGTACGGCGGATGTTCTATGACTTTTATATTTTTTTCAGCCAAAAACTGGCGAGTTATAGCTGCCGAATGGGATGATGCATTATCATGGTGGAGCATAATTCCCTTGGCTGGAACTCTACTGAACACATCAGGTAAACATTTTTCAGTGTACCATTTAGCTGTAACTGTCTTTTGTCCATCTAGCTTAATGGCATTTACTAGGCCCGTACTTCTGAAGAATACCGCATACATAACTTTTTTCATAGCTCGCTGTTTCTTGATCATTGTTGGAGTTTCCTCATCTTCGTGAATCCATACACGACTCTCTTGACGAGTAGGTATGTCGAAAAAGGAAATATAAGTTTCGTCACCTGTCACGATTTTGGAATAAATTTGGTGTCCGCCATTATTTAACAAATTTAGAGTTTCATGGCAAATTCTTACACGCTCTGCTTTTTGGAAATCAGAAAGGTGATGCGGCACAAAACGACGGGCCACTTTTTTTAAATGCAGGTGATCGTGTATGATTGTTTTAACAGCTGAGGATCCAATCTTGAGTTGATGCTCTATTACCCCATAAGTGGATTTATTGTCCTCTTTAATTATTTTTTTAACAGCAGCAATGTTTTTGTCGGTAACAGCGGTAGAAGGACGTCCTGCTCCTTTATGATGCTGAACGGAATTCCTTTCGCGTTCAAATTCCTTATACCATCGGTAAATTGTAGCCAAGGAAGGTGCTTGTTCACTAAAAGTTGAATCTAAACTCTCTTTGCACTCGTAAGCGCTTAAATCTTTTTTTAAATCAAAATAAATCATGATTCGAAAAAGCTCTCTTCTTAATTCCATGTTTTCACTTGCAATGTCACTTTAAAAAATTAGTAAATTGAGTTATAACGAACGTATTTTCAACTTCTAAACTTCAAATGACAGATAAAGAGTTTCTCTAAGTAATACCGTATGTTTTATTTTTAACAACTTACGATCTATTTTATTCTCAATAAATTCAGCTTGACCCTCGTATAAATTTCTAACTGATGAGTAACTGGCCGATGAATAATAACAATAAATCTCTCCCTCCGTAATATTTTGTATAATTTTGTACAAAATTAGAATTTTATCACTAAATAATTCATAATATCCTCAAGGATCTTCACCTTTGAATTTCCCTTTCCAGAAAGTTTTCATAACCATATTCATCTTTATTCGACGTTGTTTCACTTTCTATTAGCAATTAGCATTTTTAATGACAAATTGCCATCTCAAGTACTTGTCTTTGAAAATATGAACACTGTGAATAGAGAAAATTCTTTATGGGAAACCTCAAAGTTGCAATTAGAGACTAGGTATTATTCAAATTTTTAGCAATAATAACATAGGTGAGCGAATTACCCATATTGTTTTTGGCTAACCATTCGCAGTCCACAGGTTAATTTAATTTTTATTTGATAAAATACATCATGTGGAAGACAATCGTGTGTTTTTTTTTAATGTTAATCTGGGGAACTTCGGACTATTCAACAATGAATTTCGAATTCATAAATTACAAAATCATTCAAGTTCTTACAGAAATATGTTCATAAGATTTTCCAGTGCAAAATAATCAGTGGCTTAGGCATTTAAATCAATTTTTAGCAACAAATTTGAGATCAACTATGTTTCTTTACAAAGAGGCATCGCTTAGGATAATTAAACAATTAATTGCAGCCAGTTTTACCTTTAAAATGAGTACCAAAGAATAAGTTTTTGTCAAAAATTTTCCCCTCTAATTAGAGAAAAAATTTAGTCAAGCTACAATTTTAGCTTGCAAAAAATCCGGGCAACTGAGATTTGGTAGGCATGTGTATTTCGGCTTTTCATTCGATTGAGGATGTTAATTCCTGTATAGCACTGTTCCTGTCACGTGGTGTTTTGTTAATAACTCGTTTAATTTCATGTTTACGGAAAATTATCATCAGACGAAAATTTAATAGCATAAAGTTTTCTATGCAAAGTGAATTTTGCAGAATTCACTTAAGATGATCAAGATGATATTTATATAATTAGGAATAACAATTAATCAAAAACTTGGTTGAAATTTTTTAAAATGAAATTCATTTCTGAAATTAAATTTTATTTTAAGAATAATATAACGTGGGAAAATTTTAAAAAAACCTTTCTTAAAAAATTTTACCTGATAAGAATTTTCCATAAAAGTCAAATTAAGCGAGTTGTATGCGAAAAACCGCGTTACCGCAAAAAATTTTAAATCCTCTTCTCTTCTGTATTTTTATTTCATTCCTAAAACCTCATCTACTGCCTTCTTGACTATTTTTTCCATGTTTAAGCATTCCTCATCCCTATCATCTTCAGTTACAAAATTTCCCATTTCTGTTCATCTCCTCTTCTTCTGTTATTTTACTAATTTATTTCAATAGGTTCTCTGCAGCGCCGCCGGCTTATGGCCTTTTTATTTGAGGACACACTAATAAAATTATGTAGCGTAACCCCACCTCACTTCAAAAAAATTTTTGTTTTGCAATATTCAATGATTTAAAATTAAAAGTTAAATAATTCAGAAATGGTAGACTGTACTTTATCGTTTATAGGCATGCGACCATTGGATACTTGGCTGGTTTTTATCTGTAACCTTAAGACAAAGAAGTCCTTACTGGGTACTATCACCGGAGCCAGATGAACTCAAGAATTTTTTATATAGTAGTTACTCCTTCACCTCATCCTTCTTCCTCCGGGTTTGGAACCAACATAGACAGAGTTGCTGAACAACATTATCACAATAGCCTTCGTCATGGATAGTTGTTAAATCCGCCCCTTCTCTTATTTATGCCGTCTTTAGGTTTATATACTCTGTTCTTTCATTTTCTGTACATGACTGAAATATTACAGTTTTTTTATTTTATATCTTCCACAAATGAAAAGGATGCACCCATTATTTTGTTTTATTCGTAATTCTTTGCCAACGGACATGCCAAATGAACCTAAATTTGGATGTTTTGGAGCACTCTCCAAGATGTGAGAAGCCTTCAATCATTAACTAGGTCACTTCACCCCCCTTCACCTAACCATTAACTAATTTTGTTATTAGCTCCATTTATTATTTACGATCTGTCACATCATAACATGATAAGAAGCGCCCAATAATAGTGCTTCTCCTCGTCCCTACGTACGTTATGTTAAAGGTAATTCAATCTTTGGGTTAAATTCAACGGTTTAAATGGTTTTTATGGAAAAAATCGTTAAATGAACTAACGGCATTACTGCATGATAATCCTTAAAACTTTTGACTGGTATCTCTGTAGCATCTCAATGTTGGAATTGCTTATTGTGTCCCATAGTTGAATTCCATACGACCATATGAGCTTTAGGATAGCCTTGTATAATAACATCTTACTTTCTAGGGTTAGTTCTGATTGAGGACCGATCATCCAGTACAATTTTCTGAATGTTAAACCTACTAACTGTTTTCTTATTACCAGATGAGGAGCTTCCAAGTTAGCCTTCTATCAAGGTGCATACCAAGGTATTTAGCCTTTAAAAATTATAGCTTAAGTATCGATGTTTCGGCTTCATGAAACCATCATCAGGCAAGTTCAATCAAACAATAAATAATTTAATGATAATTGAAATTAAAAATTAGTCCAAATTTGGTTAGAAAAGAAACTTAAAATATTCAGCAAATCTTGATTAAAATTTAGGCTTTTAGCTGTTGATTGCACCATTGGGTTTTAGGCCAAAAATTTAAAAAAAAATTGTTGGAAATTGTAATGAATTTCTTGAATTAGTATAAATTAGTTAGTATTAGTGCCTACGTTAATATGAATTAGTATAATTAGAATTCTTATGAATTAGTATGAACCAGCTGAATAAAACAATTCTACTTCACAATAGTGTTATGTTATAAATATGTAAATTTATTACTTTAAAAATAAATAAATACAATTTGACTTATTAACAACATTATACAAACAAATATCGTTCCTTTTTATACTTAGAATATTATATAAATAATACATTTGTTCATTAAAATTCAGTAGTTTACTTTTACCACACTGATCAAATATTCCCAGATCCTCAAAATACAAAATTTCATTAGAAAATTGTAAATTAAAAAATAATTAAAACACAAAATTTAAATATTTACCCATCACAAAATAAAATTGTTCAGTAAATTTCAGCAACCGAATTTAATTTTAAAAACTGGAACGCATATCGACCAGACACCAGACGACCTTCAATAATAATTTAACAATAACAAATGACATGGATAAAATAACAATAATATTAATAAACAGTATAGGTAACAATTCAGGTAATATTATGTAAGTACAACTTTGGTATGGAAGTTTTAAGATGCCACTGGTTAGCCTTCGTCTAGGAAATGCATACAAATTTTCCCAATAAATTGAGATAAAATTATATTTTCGTTTGCCCCAAACTTTTAATTTTGTTTCTAAACTTCTTTCGACAAGAAAAGCGGAAATGTTAAAATGCATCCTAAAATTAAATTAAATTGTAATATCATAAGCAATGGAAGAAATAAATAGAGTGGAGAAAAAAAATTGAAAGCAAAAGCATAAACATTTAAGATGCAGGTTCTGCTTCCGGAAAATTTATGTTAGTGAGCTCACAGAAATTCATCAAACAAGTAGTGGAAAATTGAAAATAGCCGACTGACTAATGTATTCCACTAATTTGGAAGCAAAATAAATTAAGAATCAGCTGTCACACAAAAGGCTGAGTGTCAAAGTCACAGCTAATCACCTTTAAATCCAACAAAATGGAAATTCCATCAAATTCTCAAACTTCACCGACAAACAGAGATTCAACTTACTCCGAAAACATCTCCTTCGCAGATAAAGCAAAAACCACTAACATTTTCCCATCTAAAGAACAAGCAATAATTATCCAAGCTGAAAATCAAATCCAATTGAAATCATACGTTACAGCAGTCGGACAAATAATCTCCCCTAAAAGCATACTATTTGCATCTCGACTATCAAATGGACGAATTTGCATTTACCTAACAAGCAATAAACTGGTCACCAACTTCGTAAACAACCATCCCATCTTGAAAGTAGAAAATACTCTTGCACAAGTACGACGATTAATTACTCCAACCAAAAGAATTGTAATCTCCAATGTATGTCCTTCAATCCCCCACAGTATCATTGCAGAAGCTCTTAACAAACACAACCTCAAGACAATATCACCAATTAATTTCCTAAGAGCAGGGATGTATGAAACGGAGTATTCACACATTTATAGCTTCAGACGCCAAGTTTACATAGTGCAATGTGAAGACAGTCAAATCCCATCCTCCATAATCATTAATGATGAAAACATTGAATACAGAATATTTCTAGCTACTGATACGCAATCCTGTTATAAATGCAAAAAAGATGGGCACCTGGCACAGAACTGCCAAAACATCACTCCCCCTAACAGCTCCTGAAACAGTGTCCAACGTAGAAACCACAGTAATACATCATCAAATGACAAACCTGAACAGCTTGAACTCAATGACTCGTGCACAAAATTCTGAAACCATCATCAAACAAAAAGCACTACCAAACCAACAAATTGCAAATCCCAATGATAAAACCACTAAAATGTCCATTGCAGAAGACGGTGAAACAGCTTCCGCCAACTCAATCCAAAAACAGGAAACTGACAAATCCAAAAAAGCCATAAAACGGCCACTGTCTCTCTCTTCTCCCGAAACAACCCCGGATGCAATCAAATCAACATCTATGACAAAAGAACCACTTGCAGTAGCAATAGCACAGAACAGCCTAGAACAGCAAAACAGAAGAGAGTTTTAAAAAACCAAAAGCAAAAAAACCAAAAAACACCAAAACTGAAACCCAATGCACAACAGAAATTTTACTAAAACCGATAGAAAATCTATTATTATCAAATCCCATAAATTATCCATTCAACTTCAGAGAATTCAAACAATTCTTTGAAGCAATAGCAAAAAGTTCATCTCCATTAGAAGAAGCAAAAAAATTAAACAAGGACATAGAATCATTATCAGATACTCTAATAGACTTTAAACCATTAGTCCATAGATCAATAAAATATAGACTTACAAAAATTATAATCCTAATTGAGAAATCTATAGAACAAAATATAGAAAATGACTCGTCGCACGAATCAAACCTTGACACCGAATAAATAAATAAATCCCTGTAAACAACTACTAACCATTCCAAAAACAACCCAATGAATAATTGTTTCATTCTACAATGGAATATTAATGGCCTAATAACACGACTCCCAGAAAGTAAACAACTAATATCCCACAAACAACCAAGAATCTTATGCTTCCAAGAAACCTGTACAACTCCACAAAAGATTACCTAAAAAACAATTAAATAACAAAATCAAATAATATGTATGTTACTAAGCGTAATGACTAATGACCCTGGCAGTTAAAAACGCAACTCTCAAATAAAAAAAAAAAAAAAATATCACATGTACTTTTCTAGACATGATGATTGCATGCTAGGGCTGTGTAGCTTGTTAGGGGGGGGGGGGACAGGTTCACCCCATTCCCTATAATTTAGTTCATTATTTTACAATGAATCGTTTTAAATGTTTATTTTATGACCCCCCCCTTAATAAGGTCATATCACCACAATGTAAACTGGGATTTACTAGTACATGCGAAAAGCCAGAGAAAAAATTTTAAAAACTAAAATATATTGTCATGTTCTGTTTATCAGAGGGGGGGTCTGTTGTAATTGGGTTAATTTATGATAAAATACTCATTATTAAATATTCAATTAAAAGGACCATTATGACATTTAGAAATTTACACCTGAATCTTCCTGGTACTTCCGAATGATGAACTGCTTGCATCAACTAAATCTAAAAGATAACAAGCGTAATTTTGTGTACACAGATATTTCGAGAAAGAATGTGAAAAAGGCAAAAGAAGGTTTATTTGTTTTGTTTAAAGAGAATTTGGGAAGAAATTGAATAAAATTGGTTTATTTGTAAAAGGGTAGATAAATAATAATGATAAGTGTTTGCGTTGGAACGAATTAGTGCGCGGGCTTATAGACGATTTTTGGAGGGATGTAAGAGGAGATAAGGAAGCGCGTAGAGGACTCACGGTGTGTCTATCGACACGTGAGGACGTATTTTGGGAATTCGCTTGGCGTCAAAAGAGAAGTGAGCACGTTTTGTTTTTGTATAAATTTTGGGTTGGTTAAAATTCTGATGGTATCGGCCAAAGCGTATAAGAAGTAATTAAAACTTAATTGATGACGAGAAGTTATAGTAAATGGAAATTCAGAACAAGAAATTAATATTGTAAAATTGCGACAATTCGTATCTATAGTGAAAATTTTGGTTACCAATGGATATTTTATTAGTAATGGTGAATGATTATGGAAAATTTAAGTTATTTGAAGCTGGGTTACTTACCTACTAATCAAATGGAGATTATCTCATGAGAAACAATTTATGGTTAACGATTATTTTTATGATTCATTTAAATCAAGAAAATTTGAAGCAGATCCACTTCTACCCAGGCTACTCGAGTGAAGTAAAACAAAAACTGAATTATTCGACGGCAGAAATAACCGGTAAGAAATTGTGTGCGCGCTGCTTTTCAAAACATTATTATTACGATAAAACTTTTAACTTAATTAGTGCGATAAAATCGGGGGGGTTTATAAATTTTTTTTGTATCATGTTTGTAAATTTGATTTATTCCTATTTAATGAAAGGCAATCTTTTGTTTTCTAACGATTATATTTGTTCAATAAATTACAATATTTTGTTTACACGTAATTACGTTTGATTTAATTTAATTATAGAGCAGTGAAGTACAAAAATAAGCAGGTGTAAGATACAATAAGTTTATTTTTCTTGTTCTTTAAGGTTACTTATTTAAGGTAGCTTATATGAGTATTTTTTGACCAAATAGATGGACCCAATTTTCGACCCATAAATAACGAGTTTTCATGCATAGCTGGTCGGAGAATTAATGAATTAAGTGCCATTACATTCCCCGCTATATAAGTAAAATTTTTAATCTGAGCAGTAGCGAAACATGGCAATATGTTACCCATCAAATACAAGGGACAATCACATATCCTGAATAGCAACAATAATATTTTCCAATGCAGTCCGTGCATCAGTTAAAGGTAATTGATTTAACACTTCTAAAGCAGCTTGAGAATGCTCACGCTGTAATTTTTGTGTTAGATCTAAACCAGGTCCACCAAGAACTGCCTTGCGAATTTCTTCATAATCTACATCTTGCACATCATTTTGACCCTTCTCAATTTCATCATACAAACTGGGATCATGCTGGAGATGAAACATAACAGGTGCAGACACCAAACCGAACATACCTGTGCTTCCAGGCATGAAAGGTTCCCTATCCAAGCATGCCTGGCATGCAAGTGCAAGATGCTTTCCAAACACATACCCCTGCTTCTGTAACTCAACAGAGTGACCTGCCAGTTTTAAAGTTCCCTGATAGGATTTTCCCAATAAACTACCGCCACTTAAAACGTGCCTCAATGTCCACTCCGCTTTTGCATTACCAAGTGCTTCGCTAACTATCAAATAATCCAAACCATTTTCATCTGTAGGTATGAACTCGACTTTTGCCAAAGGTCTTGCAGGTAAGGGATTGTTTTGCCTATCTCTAGGTCCAACAAATTCAGCCTCAGCCAAGTCCCTCACAGCAGAACTCATCAAAAGGACAAGCTCCTGATTTCTTAAATCAGCAAGTTCGGCACTACTATTCCCAAGCAAATAATCGCCACTTAAAAGAGCAATTTTATTACCAAACATCACATCGCTTGAATCTTCTGTAAAATCTTGCAAATTAACCAGTCCTTTGTGCACCAAATGACTTGTACGAATCATTTCGGTTACTTCTGCCAAAGCACGCTGGCTGTGCAACACACCGGCAGCTTTATCTTGTTCCATATCAGTAACGACTGCGATTTGACCTGCTGCTTTCGAAATCAACAACACGATCAAACCCCAAGCTTGCATATCACTTTTACTATTAAAAACGAAACCCCTATAACAACACAGTTTAAAACTGAACTTAACAGTAAAAAAGGACTTACTTGACTGTTTTAAGTAAAGAATGGTTCGATCCGACCAGCTTCTTTAACTGTAAGGTCAGATTTGCAATTTCCTCGTTAAGTATCCACCACGTTGTCGGATAACCCACAATTTTCTCCGCATCACTTAGAGCTCGATTCCATTCGGATTTCTGATATTGAGCCACTTGTGCAAGTTTTACATTACTGCAACTAAAATTTCGTATTGATTGAACACTTTGTAAACCGTCAACAAAAAATGACCTAGGGAAATTTCTACCTAAAAAAGGGCACCCCAATTTTGGTAATTTCATTTTAGACTTTGCTTAAAGATTTTCACTACGTACAAATACAACAATTTCACTACTGGGTCGAAGAAAGTATCACCTTTTCGTTTCGTTTAAAAACGTCAAATAATTTGCATTAAATAATTCCAAAGAAAGTGTTGAATGCAGTGGCGGATACAGAAAAAACTCAAGGGGGGGGCGCTAAAGATATCTTGAGCTACCTTTACTTTTATCGTAATAAAAAAATAATCAAGTCACATGCAAAGTTTAAGAAAGTTTTATTTAAACTGATTATAACATTATACGTGATTACACACGTCAGAGTCGACTGACGAAAGAAACGAACGAATAGCGTGCGGGCTGGCGGCCCCGCAAGGGGGGGGCGCGCGCCCCCCGCGCCCCCCATATGTATCCGCCACTGGTTGAATGACATAATTATTTGGTTAAGGTAGTTAAATAATAATTTTTCAAATTTCCAATTATTGGCATGCATTGAATTTAATTTATTCAAGGAGTGGTTAAAATTATTATCAGCCCTGTAGCCAAATTTATTTTGGATGGTGTACTCGTGGTTTATGAAGACAAAGACTGACTCCGAATTTTCTTCGATGAAAAATTTCGACAGGCTACCACAGAGAAGGGGGATTTTAAAAATGTGTTACGATTTTTTGACGGAAATTATAGAAGATTGATATGGGGAAGAGGGGCAGTGATTTCCTCTATCTACGGGCCTGATTATTCTGAATTTATTGAAATATCAAGTAAATTTACGTTAACATTTATTTTTAAAGAAAATTTGAAATGTAGTATCCGGTTGCATAGGCAACCCATTTGGCAGGTAATATATTCAAAATTTTCCAGTTTTTCTTTCTTATTTTTCAGGGTTTTCTAATTTAGAAATTACATTTAATAATTTTTTTTAGGTTTGTACTTTACTAATTAGGGAAAGTATACACAATTTCTTATCAGATTATCAATACCTACAATAATATCAATTTTAGATGATAATAACCATCAGTCAAATTTAATTACTTGTGACATGTTAAAGTGTGGTAATAATTAATGCGAACTACATGACAGTGTGTAAATTGAAAGATAATTAAGAGCTATTTTTCTATCAGGTCCTTGACAGCAAGTTCTTCCTAGTTTTTAATTGAAGTGTAAACAATACAATATTGTAGGTGTAATTTGAAAGACTTTGACGATTTATTGAGAAACCTGAAGGCCGACAACACCAATTTGTTGTAAAAGCAATAATAAAAATTTGGGTAAGTAAAATAATAATAATTATTTATTGATTAGTTTATAATTTTTTTTAATCCTAGAATTTTATTTTTTATTTTAACTTTTGTGAAATAAAATCGTATTATACTTCGTTAATAAGGAAACTTTTTTCGTTATCATATGGATTGGTTAAATTTTTAGATGAAAATTTTCCACCAAAGTAATAATTGCTAGTAGTTTTCCACTTTTAGATATTTCTGCAAATATTTATTTTTGTAGCAAATGACGGACTGATAAGCAATAAATAAACCTAATCTTGCCACCCCCCAGGTTTCTAAGAATCTTTAAATTGTGTTTTATTTGAAAGAAAATATTTTATATAATTTTGTTACTGAATTATCATTTCGTCAAAATCTTCACCTTTGAATTCTCCCTTCCAAAAAGTTTTGCGATTATAATATTCGTTATCCGGCATTGTTTCACTTTGTACTTGCAGTTAGCACTTTTGAAAAAGAATTTTTGTCTTGAGCAGGTATCCTTAAATGTAAGAAAAAAATTTGGTATAAATAGCTTCATGTTGTAATTTGGAATAATGTCGTATTTAGGCCCTTCTGCCTAAATTTGGGATCTTATATTGGGGTGTAACTTTTAAATAATAGTCATTCAACAATTAACTAATCTATTTAAATAATATAATCAGGGTAAAATATTACATATATGGTTATTTAAATTAATTCTTACTCTACAATTATCATCATCCCTAGGACCCAGGAATATTGGCTGACTCGTACAATTGACATCTTATATTCTTTCTTGTTAATATCTTGATTCACAAACACGCGGCACTGTCAACCGACCCGCTTACTAGTCCGAAAGACGACTCCATGACTACTAACCAACAACTCCTCATTTCGGATATTTAATAACTTTCGTCTGTCCCACATTTTTGTGGAATCTTTCCTGAGTCCTCTTTAATGCTGACTTCGTAACTTCACAATGCTCGTGTATAATTTTGCAATATAATTTAGCAACTCGTAATTATAAAATTTACTCTACAGGGTGATATTTATATACTGGCCATTTTAATATCATTTAATTATCTATTTGTGACATAAGTATTTAACAATTAAATTTTCAACAAAAGATTACTATAAACAGTTCACACGAAATTTTAAGTTTTATTGCAGTTATTTTACAGCAAACAAGTTTTAATTTAATTATGTTGAAAGAATTTAAGCCCTTTCTACCATTTTTAATTAAATAGTTTTGGCATGAAAAGTGAAATAAAAGTTTGTTTATTTTACGAGAAATTAAATAATCCCGAATTTACGTTGGTAAATTACTTTATTAAATTTTAATTATGTTTATTACGCTTTAATTAGTAACACCATCTGTTGATAACATTTTTGAACTACACCAAGCGTACCAACAAAACTCCCATAAGATTTGTGTATCTGTGACTATATATATTGTCATGTTTTGGTTATCAGAGATGAGGGGTCTGATGTAATTGGGTTTAATTTGTGATAAAATACTCATTACTTAATGTTCAAATAAAGGACCATCATGGTATTTAGATAGTTACATCTGAGTTTTCTTGGCACTTCCTAGTGATGAACTGCTTGCATTAATCCAATCTAGAAATACAACAAAAGTAATTTTGTATACACACATATTTGAAAAAAAATGTAAAAAGCATCAAAAGAAGGATTAGTGGTTTTATTCAAATAGAATTTGGGAAGAAATTGAATAATATTAATTTATTTGTAAAAGAGTAGGATAGCTAAAAAAAAGTGTTTTGCGTTTAAAAAGAATCTAGTGCGCGGGCTCATAGACGATTTTTGGTGGGATGAAAAATGGATAAGGAAGCGTGTGAAGAGAAGCGAACGATCCGCCAGAGAGTAAAGACGGATTTTTGAAATATTAAATTTTGAATATGATTTAATAAAATTTTTGTAAGTTTGGATTTGTCAAATGTTAATGATATATGAAGAGTATAAATAAACGTTTCGATTGGTTATTCAATGGTATTTTGGAAAATTTTGGTGACCGCTGACAATTTTTTTTGGTTATGTTGTGAGATTGGGAAATTATTGAACATTATGAATTTATGGACTTACCTGAACATTTATCCAGTATCGTTAATCTTGTCTGGAGTTTTTCCTTGTATGGAAATTGGATCCAATTATACAATCGCTTTCACGCTGCCTGTTTCACTCCACATCGATGGGACCCGACAGTATAGACTTCGGTAAGCCAATTTTGTGTCGACAAAGTTTATTAAAATCTATCGATAGACAAAATAAGTTCGCGCGTGAATTTAAAAACGGGGGGTTTATAAACTTTTCTTGTGTAATACCTGTAAATTTAATTTGTTCCAATTTATGAAAAGTCAGTCTTTTGTTTTTAATGATTATATTTTGTTTAATAAATTACAATATTGTGTCTACAAGTAATTACATTTATTTTTTATTTAACTTTATACAGCAGTGAAGTACAGATTAAGCAGGTGTAAGGTATAATAAGTTTAATTTTTCGTTTCATTGAGGTTACTAATTTAAGGTAGCTTATATGAGTATTTTGACCACATAGATGAACCCAATTTACGACCCTTAATTTTGAGTTTTCGTGCAAAGCTAGTCGGAGCATAATTGAATTAAGTGCCATTATTATTCCCCGCTATATAAGTTAAAATTTGATTTTACAGTAGCAAAACATGGCAATATAATCACATCCTCGACAAATCCTTGCTCTTCATGCTGGAAAGATGCCGAGACAATATGAATTATTTACATATTATCTAAAAATAAAAAAAATTACAAAAAAACTCGCAATTTGAAGGTATTCCGATATTGATTAATTTGTAGTCATTTAAAAATTAAAATTACGTTCTATTTTCATATAAACGCTCGCGCTGTAATTTATTTTTCAATTTTCCTGTTCATGTAATGCTTATCTTTTCATAAAATGCAGATAGATGAGAGAGGATAATGACAGGATTAAAAGTCTCAGGATGTATACACAGTCCAGATGGGGTTAAATCTCAGGTTTCTCTTTTCAGTACAGTCAATAGAGACAAGAAAATTCGATTAGCTCGCACTAAATCGGGGAGTTTTGATTTTTGGCAATTACGTAGTTTAGCGTCCTAAATAATATTCTGAATTTTCGACGTCGACGCGGCGTCGCTATTTTAAAAAAATGGCAACCAAAATCGGTTTTTCCTACGACAAAAATAGTTCTTATCAATTAATATTATAAACGAGAAAAGTTTCCTACAACTTTTGTCTGTTAGTGAAAAATTTTTTTATTGGTCGAACAGTTTCCAATCTACGGCGGCGTAAAATAGACACCCTGCAAATTATCAAAAATGCATGTTTCTACCTATTTTTTTTAAGAAAAACAAGTTGTATTATTTTCATTATCAATCCATCTTACTCTCAATTCAATCTATTCCGCTTTAAATCCATAAATATCGTTCGATTTATCGCTGTCGTCTTTACGTAATTTCCGCGTTCATTACAATCTGTGGCACATCTTTGTAAGTTTTCCGATTTCAGACACCGCATAATGCACTTTTTTCTTTAGTTTTTCTTAAGTACTTTAGGCCCGCTTTCCTAAAACCACAAGCTGCACTGCATCTTATCTTGTACGAGATAAATTGGAGCAAAACTTGTGGAGTAAGATCATCGGTATTTATGAAAGAAGAAAGTTCATTCTTGCTCCCTTTCCAGCCCCATTCCTATTGAATTTTGTGAATGCTACATTTGTCCTAAACTTGGTGGTAACGTGTGCCAATAAAATAGCTGCACACAGTAGCTGACAACATTTACAAAAAATTTTCCTACACGAAGTCGAATTTGCCGAATCATCTGTTTGGCTGTCTGAGCTTCCCAGCCTCCCTTAGAAATCTTCAATTGTGAGGCCTTTGGTACATTTGGAGAATTGGCTGCTTTGGGTACAGAATTGATGTTTTTTTGGCATAATGGATTGATGACAGATCGGATCAGAATAAAATTTCATCGTCTTTGTGATGCATTTCATTGAAACGATTCATTTTTTTCAAACATTCAAAAAAAAATTTGCTCAATCTTTACTTTTGGAATGAATCTGATGTCACGATTGTTCTCAATAGCATCAATATAACAACCTTTATTTTCGTCACGATTTCTGCATGTGAACTGAAGTATTTTTCATCGTCCATAATCATAATCCATAATCAGCCCTGTTTGGTTTTAAACAATTTCGTCGAAGCGAACGACATGTTTCAGGAATTTCCGCCAATTGCTTTTCAGTATAATTTTAAATTAACATGTTACTTTGCGATTTGAAGTTACAACTTTGTTTCCAGCGGTGTCTTTCAGTTTTTAGCGTTTTATAGGTGTCAATGACGGTTTCATGGTTTAAATCAAACTTTCTGCAATATTGTCCAAGCTTTGCATAGCCACATTGGCGTATATAAATTTTTTCAGCAACCCCCCCCCCTACCTATGGGATTGTCATGGGATTGTGAACAGAATTATTCACAAATTTTAATCAAGTAACTCCTTACAATTACTTGCAATTCCTGCTGATTGGTTGCATATCTCTCTGTTGATGATTTTCTCCTTTGGGCTTGATAAAACTCTTGTCATAATAATATCAATGATTTGGCTAATTCTGTGTAGACTCCATATTCTATTATCATTATCAAAAAATATCAAAACTGGATAACCTTCCATTTTCTTGTAGTTTTTAAGTAACTAATAAAAAATTATAAGGTTATAACGCTAATCAAAAGTTTCAATTGGTTAAACTGAATGCTCTCTATGAGTGAACTAACTTTCTTTCACCCAAATGTGAAAAGAGGCTATATAAAATAAAAACCTGGATCTGTGTTTACTGATTTTTTTGGATTATATCATAAATCTGTCTTGTCATCGCTTTAAAAGTTTTCCCGGTTGTGTAGTCTATAGAGTTTTCCGCCTTTTTATGATTCCTAATTGTCTTTGCCATTCTGCTGTTGTTCAATCTCGTTACACGCTAATTCCATTGCCGGCGACTGTGCAGTTAATCTAACCGGCTGAAAAAAAAATTTCTTCAGCTACACACTAAAGAACAGGCTTATTTTAGGCTATAGAAAAAATATTTTGTGTGAAAACTGTAAAAACAACCCCAAAGTCGACTTTTGAAAAGTACGGGAAAGTAGCATCGAGTAGGCGGCAGACCACCGTCGATGTGCATCAGTCGCCCGTGGTCCCTTGAAAATGCGTAAAATTTTTTCGCTCCGATTTGAATTTTTCTTTGAAATTCGGATAGATGGGGATGTGATTAGTGGATATTAGTAATAAATAAAATCAAAAAAATGGAAAATAACCCGTGTGTTGCCGAAAAAGTGAAAAAATTTAAATTTTTTTGCCTTCGAATTTTGGGGTGTGCATTCGATAAGGAGGGTAATCCATCGTCAAAACCTACCCTTACGGGGCGCCGCTGCGCTCCGCTCCGCGTTGCACCCCTCCAGGGCGGTTTTGACTCTGGTTACTAGGCTAAACATACGAGAAGCGCCACCCATCAAGAAAACCGGGATAAATGAAACCGGGATGTGAGAGACCCTCGAAATAGCATTAAAAAGTATAGTTGCGGTATGGGGTAGTAAACTATTACGTTTCACCCCCAAAAAATCGCCTAAAAACAAAAAATAATCGATGTTACATGTACGACAGTCGAGCTGGATCTGGCGGTGCGAACCTTTACCTTTACCTTTACCTGATATGTATTTGATGGAGCATCCCGGCGTAGCCGGCCTTCTCCTTCATCTGAAAGAATACATTAATGACTTTGGAAGTTGTAGAGACCGGTGGGTCTCTGGGAAACGGCGCTTGGCGGACTGACTGGCAAAAACCTGAGCTGTGACTGTGGATATGAAATATATGAAGAAAAAGAAAATTTTTACGTTTACCGATATAGTAGAGTCCCTAATTCTAAGAAAGAAATTATGAATTAATTTCTATTGATGACCTCAAAGTGAGTGGCTTCTACTTGGAACTAGTCAGAATTGGCGACTAGTGGGATTGTAATGATGCTATGGGGGGTGATTTATCGAAGCTTGTGGAAGTTGATCGAAAAATTACACAAATCTAGTGAATAAATTCACTTTCGAAGAGAATTTGTGTAGTTTAGACCTGCGAACATACGTTAATCTGTGCGGGGGTGGCGGTGCGAAATATTCTAAGTGTTAAGGTCATTCGTAGCGCACGGACTGTCAACAGAATGAGCGACGCGCCCTGAATCTCGTTAATCCACCACTGAATTTCATGAAAATTATCTAAGTTCAGATTCGATTATTTCAAAATGTTGATAATAAATTCTCGGTTCATATTTTGAGAATTTGTTATATTGACTGTGTTCTTTTTAGTGTGTAGCAGAAGAAATTTTGTTTCGAGTGGTTAGATTAACTGCACAGTAACCCCATTGCCTCCTCCTTTGATACCCTATCTTAAGATATTTACTAGGAAAATTTTCCGTTGCGTTTCCCATAGCCCACAGACTGATCTTTGATTTTACATCACAACAGTGGATTCTTTATGCCATACCACTGGTGTTATTCGACGCTCTCCATGTGGTCGTACGAAATTGAGATAGGCTGTTTCAAGTTTCAGAACTGATAATGAGATCTTTTTTGGAGATACCACATACAAAGTAGAGCAAAGTCAACAGAACATTTCATATAAATGAGCTGCAAAACAGAATTTGTGCCGATGTGTTGCAGAAAGCTATCCTGACGTAATAGAGAATAACTATTTAGTTATGTTAATTTTAAAAATTAATATTGTTTTGTATGCATACCTTTTAATGCATTTCGGTATTTAATAAATAAATAAAATCTCGTTGGTTTGCTAATTGAATCATTACAACACCGTCAGTTATTTAGGGAATGTTTAAAAATTCGAACTATCCACCAGGTAAGTTTATATTTTCTTATTTCGAAATAACCCTGGAAGGAAATTATTTTATGGCTCTTTGGAAGTGCGTAAAAGATGTATATTGATTAGAACGAATGCCAAATGGACCTGCCTTAATCCCATGTTTACAAAACTTAGCTTTTTGTCATTGTTGGGCAGGTATACTTGGTAAGAGTTCAAAGTCCTTACATCCTTAAGCGATAAATCATTTTAACTTATTTAATGACCCATAATGAGAGGTTCCTTCATGCCTCACTTACTGTACCTAATGCTAATCACTATAATTTTAAAATATTAGAAAACTCCGGTTTTAGCACTTCCCCAAATTAACGCTATTAAATTAGAAAATTGATTTTCCTTTTTCAATTATAAAACATTTTAAAAGAATTAATGTCCAAAATTTAAAAAAAAAAACTCCGCTTCACCCAATTCTAGATGATTGTTTTCCATCATTCATACAATTTGTGTTAGGGAATAATACCGCGGTTGTGTTTTGTAACGGCAAATTACGCAATATAATGAGAAATTGGTGGCCGAAACCTACAGAGGCTCAAATCTGAAATAATGCAGTAGCTAGTTGAATTTGCGCGCAGTTGGCTAAAACATGCGCTGCAAGTTAAAGTTGATATCCTGCTGATACCAACCGATACGTTTTGCCCTCTCTTCACATTTCACTTGACAACATTCCGAACACGAACGTGTTGGGTAATGGTGGTTGTGTATTCTACTGTGTTATCGCGAGTATTAACTACAACTTGAAATTTTTTTCGATTTTTTTATCCAAAAATCGAATTATCCACGAAGCTTGCACACCTACATAAGGAATTGTAAAAAGAAGCTCAAAAGTAATCTTCCTAAAAGAAAACAATAGTTAAAACTTGGTAAGAATAAAAATCTTCGGCTTAAATTCACAAAAATTTTGTGATATTTATAATTTTTTTAAATTCCCCTTCTGGTCTCTTTGCATCCGTGTTTATTTTCTTTTTACCCTTGAAAAGGTTGCATAATTTTGCGCATGCCGATTTTCCTAGGCCGGTGTTCAATTGACGGAAAAAGCACGTGTATTTGTAATTTAGTTTTTCTAGTCCATTTCTAAAAATATCTCCAGTGTCTCAAGACATACAAAATACTCCGCCGTGATATATTTCAAAATTTATGCCAACTTAATCTCGTGAATTGCATTTTGCGCACGCAGACCGCCCTAGTTTTAAAAAATCAATAAACGTTTGACTGATGCCAAAATTTATTGTTGTTAATAACTATAAAAGTAATAAATTTATTTTTCATTTTGAAATAATTCCAAATTCATATTCTAATACTACGCAATAAATTTACTTTTGTCGAATTAGTCGGTCCACCAAATTTTAATTTATTTTATATTATAAACAATATAAACATGCATGATTTTGAATATCAATGTTTTAAAATTTGTTTAAAATGTTGTCGGAAATACTTATAGTACTACGTGTTACTTAATCTCAAAATAAACTTATTTTGATATCTGTCGATTATTTTAATCTCACCATTTTTTTAAATAGATTTTTGTCATTCCAAAATTCTAAAAATATATTATTATCAACTGTTTTCTATCACTAATTTTAATCAAATCAAAATCGGTGACTCTCAAAATGTGGATCGTGAACGCGCGAGTGGGAGGGGAAAGGCGCAGCAAACGCGAGTTGGAGCAAAAAATAATGTAATTAATCATAAGACAGGCCGATTCCCTTTCCCGATAACCTTCCCTCTGCTGATTGTCGGATAGGAAAGGGACGAACGTCACACAAACTCGTAAAACCTGGAGAAATTTTTAGATTTTGGTTTTTTCACTTATTTTGAATAAATTAATCTTCTGTTTACGTGTTCTGATGGGATAATGGATGGAGTCAACATTGTAACGAATAAATTGTAATCACGACATTTTTCCACTTCAACTTTCAAGGTTCTCCTAATTTTCCGTTTTTTCCAAAACAATAATATCACATTTTTATGTCGTGGTAATTATATTTTATCTTGTTTTGACATATTAAATTGATAATTGTAATTGTATTGACGTAATAATCCATCGGTAATGGAAAAATAATTTATTATTAATTAAAAACAAGATTACATTACGCCCAAGTACAAGGAAATGAGATCATTTTTCGAGACCCCCTTAGTACCTGCCGAGAGATATCGATTCAAAATAATTGTTATTTTGAACTCAAATTTAGCATTCGATAAAATTTTGTCTAGACGAATAGCGATAAAAGGCTAAAATGGGATCATTGTTGTTATATAACGGTGCGTTGTCCTTATCGTATTTCTGGGTTTAAAAGTGAAGATTGCAGATAACAAAAACTTGCATTCATTCATTATCTTGGCTATCAGGTACTACTCTACTTTCTATTTTACTTGTACTTTTGACTGGAGGTACAACAGGGTTTGATTTAGAGCCGTTATAATTGGCTGCGTTCAGGACATCTAGATTAAATGGGCAATTGTTGCCATTTTGACTGATTTCAATGTCGTTGTAAAAAGTTATAAATGCAGCTTTGAAAAGCTCGTAACACCGTAGTAAAGTTCATGCAGTTAAGTGCACTTGCTTCTTTATCTCTTGATTATGATATACCAGAGTCTGAGTGCTTTCCACCATTATCAGATGACTTTGAAGGTTCTGAAGTCTCTAGTTCATTTTCATTTAAATTAAAATGGGATCCTATAAATTTGGGAAAGTCTTGTGTCTTCCTATGCAATTTCAAAACAACAGAGCTTAACAAAATCAAAAAATTTTAATAAAATACCTGTCATTGGGCATGGAGTGGAAAGATCAAAATCTTTAAACCGATGGGGAAAAGTCTAACTGGAACATTGGATGAAAACAACCAATGCCTAAATCACATCAAGAGACTGGGTATGCCAAGTTCGGATTCGAGTGAAGTAAATCGGAATTTTATTATGATAGTCTCTCCTCGGCAGACGATAGAAAACCATAATGTGGTAATCTACCTGAAGAACTCTTCTCAATGAAGTGTCTCGTTCTGTTTGTAGCAACACTTGGAATAATTCACATCCAGACGTAAGAGCTTTTGAGATGAAGGTTTCAGCTTCAATCCTGAAATTTTTATGTTGCAGGATTTGACGTTTGTTATACAGCCAAATAATGCTGAATGCTGTAAAATGACAGTTTTCTATCTTCTGCTTTGTCTGCTCTTCATCTTTCAGAATGAATTAAAATTCTCGAAAAGCTCTTTATTCCAAAACAACAGCGGTTACATTTCCTGTCTCGAACTAAAAACATCATCATCGATCATAGTTTCCGTTACATTTTTGATTTGTGCATTGAGGAGAATTTTTGATACACTAATGAGAAGTTCCCGATAAAGCTAATCGTATACAATAAGTTTCTTTATGAACAATTTAGAATAAACTTCCAGGATACAAAAATCGTTGCAGTGGGAACCAACAGCGGAATTTAAATATTGAATGAATTTTCGTACTAACAGACGACGACTGACAAAAGGTGACTCGTCCGGTCGGGTATTATTTGAAAAACCAACGTGCATCTGATCTAAGCATACATATTATTGAATAATGGAGTAGTTGGAGCTTGAGAAGACAACTTTCTGGATCCGAACAGTAGATTCTGGATTTTTTCATGGTTCTTGAATAATTGAAAATGATACAATGGAAACTTTTTTAATTTTAAAGTTCATTGTGAAAAACTTAGCCTTCAACTTGAAGTTTGACCTCTAAATTATTCTCCATGCTGATTTTATTCTAAAACCAGAAAATCGTTTGATTAATTATAAGCTGACCTATATATGGTTAAGCTAATTAATATTTAAAACGAATTAGAAGACATTGAATAAAATGAATGAAACATGATTGTGCAAATCTACATTATAAGCAACCATACGCTTGAATGAATATGCAATGTTGATACCTATTGGCTATTGGTATCTTCCTGAACAGGTTCTGATTATTCAATAATTGCAATTCGATCTTATATCAACAACGACATTATGTAATAATTACTATTTTGCGTATTTTACAATAATTATGAAATGTTTACAAATTCAAGGTCAGATTGACCAAGTTTAGGATAACAAAATTCCATGATTTTATTGCTTCTTACCTTTTTACCTTCATTACGTAACGCCCATACATTGTCAACAGTAGGAGCCACTGCAACTTATTGATTTTCTATTAAAGTTTTATTTTCAAAGTCGTTTTCATAGAGCTTGAAATAGTGATTAAGTATTAATGAAAACCAACGGATGTTTCTTTTATAAAAATGTTTATAACTTTTGGCTAACCAACAAAGCAACAAAAATGTTATGGTTATTATTGATAAATTCAAACGCAAAGCTATAATACGAGAATAAACATGCCATGACCATAAAAATTCCATTCCAAAATAACGTAAATTATCTACGCTTCACGACAATTTTCGATTATGATCAGAAATGTCGCCTTTTCCATTGATATAATAGTAGCTTTTGTTGGGAGTCACATTAACATTTATTTTTCCATAATTATGATCAAAATGCATAATAATAAAACCTTTTTTATGACAGAAACGTATTGATAAAACATTGATTAATGAGAAGTTGAAAGTTGAATAATTTTGTTAACTCTTAACCTCCGTATGATAGAACTTGACGTCACGACAATAATTGGATTATAATACTTTTATGAACACATCAAAACAACTTTCTCAGGTATTGATGAACATTTTGAATCGGCGCAGTGGTGATATAATTTCTTAGTCCTTGTTTTGAGGAATCTGGGCTCTTAATCCTGATACGAATATTAGCTTTTTCAAGTACGAGGGGAGATGGAGAAAATTTTAGACGACTGTACCACGTATTCTTTTATAAACATCGAAATTTTTTTTCCCGAAGCAAAACACGTCTGAATAAAAAAAAGGTCAAATGGTTACGGATATCAAGTGGGACGGGACGCTTGAACTCGACGAAACTTTTGAACTGTTATCTGTTAAAATGTGACCGTTTAAAATTTTGGATTTTCTTTATGGTAGATACCCTCGGAAAAATTAATTATCAGCATAGATTAATTTCCACAAAGTTGAATTTTGATAGTTTGAAGTCTGTGTTTACTTTAAAGGTGCCTATGATAATTTGGCAAAAAATACTGTCGTTCTTCAAAGCTTCAAAATTTCACTTGTTTAAAAAATACAGAAGAAATCTTCAACTTAATTCGGCTCAAATATTTATTCTTTATGTGTTCGAGACGATATAAGGTGCATGGATAAATGGCCTTGGTTTTTAAAATTGTGGTTATTCTTTATCTTGTATTTATTCGTTATAATATTTCCTCTATAGAAAAGTCGTTATCGTAGCTTATTAGTATGGATTTAACCTATAGTGAAGTGATAAGATTTTCGTAGGATAATAATTATTATTACTACTGGAATTTTTCTCGCTACTTTTCCCATAGTCCACAGATCAATTATTGGACAAAACACTACACAGTGAGTAGACAACCTTCTCTCTATGCTATGTTTGTGTCTGTGGTGTACATTTGCAATTTTATCACGCACATAGGGGACCTACTGTTTGAAGTCGAGTCATGTATAGAAAATTATATTAAATATAAATATAACTTGTAATATTTTCTTCTTCTTCAAGACCTCTCCTATGTAGAGGCCTATGGAGAGAAGGTGGCATTGCGGAGTACACCTTCATCTGGTGATCGAGGAACTGGCTTTGCAGTTGAAAATCAAGTTTTCAGGATGCTCGTGATCACCACACCGATCTGATTAAAGTCAAGTGATTTTAATAAACCGTAAGGCAGTTTATTATGCGACTAAACAATTGGGGTGGCGCTCCAATTGGAAAAAGGACAGTTAAGCAAATCCGTTTTGCCTTGCCACGAGTTACTGAATGAGACGGCTAAGCTTTTCGCACTTCTGGCAGGCAAAAATTTGAAAAGCAGGTTAACTCCAACGCTGTAGAGTGACCTCACTGTTTTTCCTGCTTTAAACTCATACCGATCGTGAAAAACAAACGTAGCATTCGTTAATCATGAACTCCCAATTAATAAAAGATTTAATCTGAAAGATAGCGTTTTCTCGTCTGTTTGAAACGTTTGAAGTATTATCACACACAGGGGACCTACAAAATATATTGCCTTCCGAGGAGAGACCGTCAGTATAAAGTTTTACTGCGCCCAGAGTCGAACCAGGTATTCAGCATTAACAACAAAATCCAAGTCGTGTTTAGGTTGTTGTATTAATAACTCTAAGGGGGAGCTTTGTTTTAATATTTTTCCAAAATATCAAGTTAAAGTATTGATAATTTTCCATCATGCCACTGGCATCATAAGGTTTAATTAATTGGATGGTTGGCAATCGGATCTAATGATTATCGTTGTCTTTCCACGTATTCTCTCTGACTTCCAGCATGAGTTTTTTGCTGCTGGTTTCGATGTCAAGGGTCCCTGTTCTTCTCGTTGCTTGATCGTTTCCGTAAATTCCCTTGCACTT
This sequence comes from Podabrus alpinus, assembly GCA_932274525.1. NCBI lineage: Eukaryota > Metazoa > Arthropoda > Insecta > Coleoptera > Cantharidae > Podabrus > Podabrus alpinus. The sequence continues at coordinate 8,929,119 of OW026451.1, forward strand.
TCCATTTATGTTTTTGCTAGCGTGAACAAGAGTTCTTCTTTTTGATTGTCTTTCTCTGTATTCTTTTGTCCATTGTATTTTTTGCTGGTGGTTTCAATGTCTAGCGTTCCTGTTTTTCTCGTTGTTGCCATTGTCTTTCCATGCATACTCTTGTCTGTTCCGTTGATGTTTGTGCTAGTGGTTTCGACATCGAGGCAGTGACAAAATCTATACGGCGAGGGGTGCTGAACTCGTGATGCTACACCACTGCGTCGAGGGGACCATTTTTCGGATAGTTCTGATGTGGATGGACTTTATTCTTTATCCATACTATCATCTCGTCTTTCATTTGTCCTTGTGTGAAGGCATCTCAAAATCGTTTAACAATTATTTAGCTTAGCATTTCTTGTTATAATATCGAAAACACCAAGTTAATGAAAATAATCAGTTTTCGAAGCCTCGTTATTGTCCCTCATTTTTTATGTCATTTAACAGAAATTTTATAGAAGGCATTAAATACTATTTTATTTTATAAGTCATTTATGTCCTGAAAACCAATTTATCAGTTAGGACGTTTTAACTAAGGACGCTAGCATAAATATAACCCTTTTAATATAAGTAACCCATACACGACTCGGCCTTCGGTCTCGTACGAGGGCTTACTGCAGTATAATTTACAGGTTATTATATTATTTACAATGAGAGAGTCGTAACAACCTGAGAACAGTTGCTTCCTGACTATAAATGTTAGTAACAGCCCTAGGGAAATGATAATATCCAAATGTTGCCTGGCGATAGTCAGTTTGAATATCGATTTACAGAGGGCTTTATCTCAATGGAAATCGCACAAAATAACTGTCAAAGGGCGACAAGCCGAATATTTATTAATTCCCGCGGCCTGTTTGGGTAATTACAGCCCACGTAACAGTTCTCAGGTTATTACCGTCCCCGAAGGGCTGTAATTGTAATGTACAGCCCGAGGACTGTTACCTCCGGGGCTGTAATTCCCCAAACAGACAAGGAGAAGTGATAAATATTTGGCATTTTGCCGTTCGACAATCATTTCGACATACAAATATAACCCTGTCATTATTGTAACAAAAATAATAACTTATACACGACTCGGCCTTCGGCCTCGTACGAGATCTTACTTCTGTTAGAACGTGGGCTCCATGCAACAGGAAGTATTCATTTTGATAGGGATCTATTAATCATTACCGTCCAAGAGAAAACTATCAAAATAAAGTTCCTACTTTGCCAAGATTCGAGCCGGGTGAATGAATTTTTATTTTCTTTCTTTTTAAAACCATTGATAGCCGACTCCTAACAAATACTTATACACCTGTCGGCGAGACCAACGTTAAACAGTAGATCCCCCATGCTCAACATCGTTCAAGATTGAACAGTAATCTAGTTGAAGGAAGCAATACACCTGTTCAATATTATTATGTAATTTTATATTTTTATATTTTGTTTGAACCTCTTTGTAAACATATTCTAATTTTTAAATATACGAAGTCAAAGTACAAGTTAAAATCAGGCAAAAACAAACAATTATGCTAAATATAAACTTCCACAACAAAATAGTAGATAATTTGTTTATATAACATCAATGTGCGTTGATCGTAATATAATAATAATAATTATTATCAAGTTCTACTCTAAAATTTTTTTTCCCAAATCCTAGGTTAAAATAATCAAATTCTGAGACACCGGCTCATAGTGTCTTGACCTAAATATGTAATGTAAAGCACGCACATGTGCAATGCATTTCGATTTATAAATATTTTGGTTTACCTGAGCCAAACATGTGCTCATCCAATATCCAACAACTGTTTTAAATTTTTAATCCAGAGCATTCGTGTAAATATTTAATCCCCTTTTGTTTTTCTAATCGTCATCAAAATTTCTAAAGTTCTAATTTAAATTTCAGGATTAATGGCGGAACCTTGGGAAGGACCGCCGAAACAAGGCTTGTACGATCCAAGTTTTGAAAAGGAAGCTTGCGGTGTTGGATTCATAGTCGCAATCGATGGCAAAAGAACGACGAAGATTGTGCGAGATGCACAAAGATTGGCCATATCCATGAACCACAGGGGAGCGTGTGCCTGTGATAACGACACTGGAGACGGTGCTGGAGTTTTGACCGCTATTCCCCACGATTTTTACGTCACTACCTTGAGGTAAGTGAAAAAAAATTCTGTAGACATGATTTTGAAGTGCGGTTGCTTTTATTAATGTACATTTGGTTTGTTTATTTATATAAGGTTATTGAATGTAGATAAGTCAAAATGTTGTAAAGTTAAAGTGTATCGCTTCCAATATCAGTTGGTTTAACAATTTTGGAGAAACTCATTTTCTTCCGGAAATTGGGAGATACTACGTGGTTCCGCTGTGGTTCTCTTCCCAATAATGGGAAAATTGCGATTAGGTTTATAAGTAATTTTATAGATAATTACAAACAATTGCTATAATCAACCGCCTTCTTGATTATCTGTAATTTCAAGCGTGTAAATAATTAGATAATTCGCTAGAATATCGCAGTTTTTCTGACTCAATAAATTCTTGCAAAATAAATTTCAAGCAATTTTTTTCCAAAAGGTTAAAATATTTTTATATTGTTCCGAGTTGGCACAATTTGGTAATTAACTTTATTTATGTTTAGTAATGGAAGAAAATTATATTGCTTGAATTAATGAGCGCGTATTTAAACTTACAACATAAATAAAATTAGTAAATATAGCTACTAATAAGTTTGTTTTATCTATCACTACAGGAAGATTAGATAACTGGTTACATTAGCTTGAATATTTCGAAAATATAATCATGTAAATTTTTTAATATTATTATCACAGGTATCAGAGTCAATAGCAGCATTTATAAAATATTATATTACGTAGTATAGGAAGACCAAGCTTTCAAAACACCTAAAAATGTGAAAATCGTTTTCCTTTAATAAAAATTTAATTTAAAAAGGTTTTCGGGGGAGCCTAAAGTCCATTAGTTGCACTACTTGGTCCAGGATGAACTCATGACGGCACTGAAAATATCATTGAACTAAATTTAAATAAGGCAGTATTTACATTTTTGTAGCTGAGTAAAACCATAGTATTGTTTTGTAACCTTCAATAATTTATCAATCCGTCAAGTGGAATAATTGCGCAATAAATTTCTTTTTCGTTTAGGTAATAGGTTTCAATAATAAAAAGATATTGAATGCATTCCAAGTTGAACATTTTTTTAATTGGCAAATTTTCAAACATTTGTATTAATAATTATTTATATTTTTACTATCTGTACGAGTAGATAGCGTACATTCATTTCACTCAATGTTAAGAAGTTCCATTTGGAACAAAAATGAATTCTTGTAGCCCAACGTTTGTCCATGCTCCAAATATTAAAAGAAATGAACGAAAACCATATACTCAGAACTGCACCCGAATTTTTTTATATTAGTACTTAAATATAGATTTTTTTTTATAAAATATCCCGGGTAAGCGGGATCCTCCATATATTCTGAAATTTTATTAATCCCATCCCATTCCAATTAGTTATGAATTTATATTATTCAATTTGGGAGCGTCCAGTTACACCGTAACTTTTCAATGTCATGCAATTTTATGAACTCATAATATTTATTACCATTATTTCAATTTAGAGAAGAACAAAATGTTCAATTACCCCCGTTCGGACAATATGCAACCGGCATCTTCTACTTGGACAAAATGCATCACCAAGAGTCAGAATCCAGCTTTCAGACATTGGCTCATGACCTGGATCTTTCTATTATTGCTTGGCGTAGCGTACCAACCGATAATTCCAGCATTGGCCAAGTTGCCAAAAACTCCGAACCCTTCATGAGACAGGTTTGTACCAACCCTAAGGGTTCTTCCGACCATAAAGTAATTTCGTTATTGTGCAGGTATTTTTTAAAGCCAATACCAATTTAACCGAAGACGAATTTGATGTCAAAATTTTTTTCCTGCGTAAACGTGCAACTCATACAATTCCATCGCCAGGACGGCGTTTCTACATCTGTTCTTTGAGCCGATTGATTGTTGTTTACAAAGGCCAATTGACTTCCGATCAGCTATGGACATATTTCCCCGAGCTAACCAATCCTTTATACGACACTTATTTAGCATTGGTCCACACGAGATTTTCGACCAACACTTTTCCAAGTTGGGAAAGAGCGCATCCTTTGAGGTAATTTTTTACTAGAATTCTGGTTTGTTGTGTTTAACGAAGTTTTTGTTAGAATGCTTGCTCATAATGGAGAAATTAACACCCTACGAGGGAACGTTAATTTTATGAAGGCTCGCGAAGGAGTGATGCGAAATGACGATCTTGGCGAAACGTTGCAGCAACTGTATCCAGTTGTTGAACCAAATTTATCGGATAGTGGATCGGCGGATTGTGTGCTCGAATTTCTTGTGCGAGCCGGCAAAAGATCTCTTCCCGAGGTAAGTTTTTATTTGTCTTCATAACCAGAACCTAGATTTTGAAAACAGAAAAATGAAAAGAAAATCTTAAAATAATATAAAAATTTAGGACGTGATGTCCTGGGCATCAAAATCCGGGCGCTGGTTATGACGCACATGAATGATATTAAGTTATGTTTATATTTTAGTGCTTTTATAAATCCAATCTCATAAAACTTGGAGTTATCAAATAATTAATTGCTACTTAATTACGACTATAAATAATATAATTTTAACTGCTAAGAAGCTTGTTCCATATTTTTTAATCAAGTGCAAAATATGTTTCGACTATCATTTTATTATTCAATTAATTTTTTCTTGCAATTTGCCCGATTAAAAAAAATTAGATAATTTCAAGAAATTTGCGTCAACAAAATTAAATTCTGCGCTCTAAATGGACTTACAATTTTAGGCAGTAATGACGATGGTCCCTGAGGCCTGGCATAATGACATTACAATGAGTAGTGAAAAACGCGATTATTACCATTGGGCTGCTTGTATAATGGAACCATGGGATGGACCTGCTCTTATTTCCTTTACAGACGGCCGTTACATTGGAGCCATATTGGACCGTAACGGTCTCAGACCATCAAGATTCTACATCACCAAAGAAAATATTCTGGTCATGGCTAGCGAAGTAAATCTCACCGCGTTACATCTCTTTTTATTACTACTATCAACATTTTTCTTTAGGTTGGCGTATACGACGTGGACCCAGCTGAGGTTATGGTCAAAAGTCGTTTAAAACCAGGCAGGATGTTGTTGGTAGATACTCAAGAGAAAGCGGTGATTCAGGACATCGAATTAAAGAAAAAGATAGCCCAATCGCGTCCTCATTCCGTTTGGCTTAAAGAACAGGTACTGTTTTATTAAATTATTATTTCATTGAAACATTTGATGATATCCCAAAAGTGTTGTTTATTAAAATGTTAATGTAATTTTCTGTTTTTGCATGTTTGCCGACCACAGATGGTGAGTGGTGTGTACCTTAAATGTTTTATATTTTCTTCTTCTTTCTTTTTACAATTCGTAATTTCTGAGTAGTAGCTGCTTTAAATTTTTTAAGTCTGCATTCATTTTGCAGCCAAGTTCATTTAACACGTTTTGCAATTTTGTCTTCTACAATGAGGTGAAAAATATTGGAATCACTACAAGGAACTTTTTTTTATGAAAGGTGGATGCAGATTCGAATTTTTTATTTAGTCTAACATAGACATTTCGAAGTGCTAACTTTGTGTTATTTGTTTTCGATTTTTACTTCTGTTACTAACTTGAAAATTATTTAGATTTCAATGGAGGATTTACGTGAAGCGCATCTGAACGCTGGGCACTCTAAAACGGTCAAATACAATCCCAGTGGTTTGGGTGACCAACGTTTACCATTGTTTGGATATTCAACGGAAACCATCCAGATGCTTGTCTTACCCATGATAAACGAAAAGTATGAAAAATTAACGTTTTCATTTTATTATCTCTGTCTACTGAAAAACTTTCAGCTTTTTAATTTTATTTGTTTTTTTTTGTTTAGAAAAGAGGCTTTAGGAAGTATGGGTAACGACGAACCCTTGGCATGCCTATCTGCTTTTTCTCCTCTTGTCTACAGTTACTTCAAGCAACTATTTGCCCAAGTTACCAACCCACCCATTGATCCATTTAGAGAAAAAGTGGTCATGTCTTTACAGTGCCCAATTGGACCTGAAGCAAACATTTTGCATCCGTCTGCTAAACAAGTAAATATTCTTGTCTAATTCGTTTCATCACGCCACAAAATAATTTTTTTTCTAGGTTCACAGATTGTGGCTAAAACAGCCGGTGATTTCTATTCCAGACTTGGAAGTTTTAAAATTGACCAAATATCGTGATTGGAGCGCTCATGTGTTAGATACGACGTTCCCTGCTAGTGAAGGTGCCGACGGACTTTTACCAAAACTTCAAGCAATTTGTGATGAAGCAAATGAGGCCTCTAAAACGCATCAAATTTTAATCCTATCTGATCGACTTGTTGGACCTGACCGCGTTCCCATTAGTAGTCTTCTCATTTTGGGTGCCGTTCATCACTCCCTTATTGAAAGTCGTTCTCGCATGAAGGTAGCTTTGGTGGTCGAAAGCGGGGAAGTACGGGAAGTTCATCACGTCTGCGTTCTCTTGGGTTACGGTGCCGATGCGATTTGCCCGTATTTGGCTTTGGAGTTAGCTGCAAGTTTAAGGGATCAGGGCGTGTTGGATTGTAATATGACAGATGATGTTATTTTCCAAAACTACGCGCAAGCCATGCAGACAGGTGTCAGCAAAGTTATGGCTAAAATGGGTATATCCACATTGCAGTCGTATAAAGGAGCTCAGATTTTCGAAGCTGTTGGTTTGTCTGAAGAAGTCGTGGATAAATGTTTCAAAGGAACTCCTTCGCGTATTGGTGGGGTAACAATGGAATTGCTAGCCGCTGAAGCTATAGAACGTCATCGTAACGCTTACAGATTAGCGCCTGACAGTTTAATTCTAAGAGATGCCGGTAACTACCACTGGAGAGCGGGTGGCGAAAAACATCTTAACGATCCGCGCAGTATTGCCGAATTACAAGAATCTGCAATTTCAAATAATAAAAACGCATACGAGAAATTTAAAGAAGCGACAATGGAATCTGTCAGAAATTGTATGTTGAGAGGTCGCCTTGAATTAAGAGCTCTGGATCAACCTTTAGACCTATCAGAAGTCGAATCTGCCGCCGAGATAGTAAAGCGTTTTGCAACTGGAGCTATGAGTTTTGGTTCCATCAGTTTGGAGGCCCATCAAACTCTTGCAGTAGCTATGAATCAGCTTAAAGGTAAAAGTAACACGGGCGAAGGTGGAGAAGATCCTGAACGTTACTTGGATCCCCAAAAACGTTCCGCGATTAAACAAGTCGCTTCGGGACGTTTTGGTGTTACTTCTTCGTATTTGGCGCACGCAGATGATTTACAAATCAAAATGGCACAAGGTGCCAAACCAGGAGAAGGAGGGGAACTACCAGGGTGCGTACCGAACGGTTGTTCAAATTAAATGATGTTAAAATTTTTTTTTTCAGGTATAAAGTGACCCCAGATATCGCGAAAACCAGGCATTCCATTCCAGGGGTCGGTTTAATTTCCCCTCCACCGCACCACGACATTTATTCGATTGAAGATCTGGCGGAATTAATTTACGACTTGAAATGCGCAAACCCCAACGCACGAATTTCGGTCAAATTGGTCTCAGAGGTAAGAAGTTCAAATGTTGTCACTTTCAGAATTAATTTGGTGTTTTAGGTGGGAGTTGGAGTTGTGGCAGCTGGTGTTGCTAAGGGTAAAGCCGAACACATAGTGGTTTCCGGTCACGACGGTGGAACCGGCGCTAGTTCTTGGACTGGAATCAAAAACGCTGGATTACCATGGGAATTGGGGGTCGCCGAAACTCACCAAGTGCTCGTTCTAAATAACCTACGTTCCCGGATCGTTCTTCAAGCTGACGGTCAAATTCGTACCGGATTCGACGTAGTAGTGGCCGCGGTATTGGGTGCGGATGAAATCGGTTTCAGTACCGCTCCCTTAATCGTACTGGGATGTACTATGATGCGTAAGTGTCACTTAAACACCTGCCCAGTGGGAATAGCAACTCAAGATCCTGAACTTCGCAAAAAATTCACGGGCCAACCGGAACACGTAATAAATTACTTCTTCATGCTTGCCGAAGAAGTACGGCAACACATGGCTTCGTTAGGTATACGAACTTACCAAGAACTGATAGGTCGTACCGACTTACTCAAGGCTTCTGAAAACGGAAACGTTAAAGCAAAATCGTTAAATTTGAATTTAATCTTACAAAACGCGTTACATTTACGTCCAGGCGTGAACATCAAGGGCGGAAGCGATATTCAAGATTTTCAATTGGAAAATCGACTGGATAAGAAGTTGGTTGAGTTATCCAAAGACGTGATTAATGGAAAGTCCGATTCTGTCAAAATTGAAATGAAAATTCACAACGAGTGTCGTGCGTTTGCGTCAACTTTAAGTTACCACATCTCAATGTAAGTTTTTTTTAATTTTTATTATAAGCTATGTATATCAAAGTGACAATCAAAAATAGCATTTTTAAGTCTATCCCTTTTAATTTTTACGAAATTTCATAAAAAGTTTGGTTCAATGGGACCCATTTTTGGTAATGAAATGACCAATCAATTGACGAAATGAAATTTGAAAAGGTTCAGATGGTATAGAAATTAGTTATCCATTTACAACTTCAAATTGAGACTAATCAATTTCAAATTAGATCTAATCAATAATAAATTGTACCTTTTTTTAGATGAAAATGAATTTTAAAATAAATTAGAAAGTTATTATATATTATATAGCATTTAGTGGATACTTTTTCTACATAACTTCTGTAAAATTTTACCAAGGACTTTTTTTTATCTAAATTAAAATTTTTCGTACTTTTATTACGTAGAATCATCATCGCATTTAAATTTTGCTATTAAATTTTACGTTAAAAAGTAGAGTTTTATTTACATAATGATTTCAGCGACGTACCACAGTATATGTAATTTATCCATATTATTTTTAAAAGTACAAATTTCTTCCTCAGCTAATTGATAAAAATAACTTATTTTGGGTGTGAGGGAATGCAATCAAACAACTAATACCGTTAAGCCAACGTTTCGATCAATTTATTCGATCATCATCAGGGCTAGAAAAAATAATACAGAGGTGCTCATTAAACAAATAAGGCACAATGGCACGGTTACTACATACCAAACAGTAAGTGATGGTCAAAGTTTGACAATGCAATACACGGACATAGGGGATAAAACAGGACGAAGCGAACGATCTTCGTCAATCGGTAAAATGTAAACAATATTGTAACAATCACGTAAAAACATCAGACAATTGTGTATAACAGTTTAAAAATTCGATAAAACAATGGTAGTCGATAACATTAAAAACGTTGCAAAAATGCAATGTAATTTTTAAGTTAATTTATTGTACTGCATTTTTGCAACGTTTTTAATGTTATTGACTACCATTGTTTTATCGAATTTTTAAACTGTTATACACTGTAAATTGTCTGATATTTTTACGTAATTGTTACAATATTGTTTACATTTTACCGATTGACGAAGATCGTGTTTATAAGTTGATCGCTTCGTCCTGTTTTATCCCCTATGTCCGCGTACTTGCATTGTCAAACTTTGACCATCACTTACTGTTTGGTATGTAGTAACCGTGCCATTGTGCCTTATTTGTTTAAGGAGCACCTCTGTATTATTTTTTCTAGCCCTGATGATGATCGAATAAATTGATCGAAACGTTGGCTTAACGGTATTAGTTGTTTGATTGCATTCCCTCACACCCAAAATAAGTTATTTTCATCATATTATTTTTATTTAATTTAAAAGTAAACCCAACAAGTAAACACAACAAAATAAATAAATTCGAATGATCTCATAAACTTTCAGCAATAACCTCATGCACAAATTAGGAAAAAAACAAATTTAAATGCACAACATCTTAATTTCAAATTTTTATTCCGACAAGCTAAATAAATTATTACGAGCCAATATTAAATTGATAAAAAAAATAACGATGTTATTCCAGATACCATCTACAGTAGCGGCAATATGAATCGCACGCTCCCATAAAAACATAAATATGTCACCACAGATACCCTTGAAACTTTTAGGTACGCTCATAAAACCTTAATTTATTGCGTCTATAGACATCTAACACTTATGTTTTTGTATGAAATTATCAAATTCTACAAAATATCCTACTAACCCTTATTAAAAGAAAGTAAAACCAGTAAAAGGCAAACAATGCACGGTTTTCAGGTACTGGCGGGTCAGGTAGGTTTGCCGAAAAAATTATAATAAAATTATTTTTATAACAATAAATGTACAAATTTTGTGTTAAAAACTATTTATTGTATATTTAATATTTAGTGAGACCGCCTATAGCCCTTATTACACTTTTCAAACGACGCTGCATTGACTCTGTTATGCTTGCCAGGTAATCGTTGCTTAAACGTGCTTAAACGATTGTTCCACACAAATTTCACGGCTTCTATAAGCGCAGGTATACTCTTTGGAGATGTCGAAGCAATATGCCTTTTCATTATAGCCCAAATAGTTCGATTCGATTAAGATTCGGAGAGTTCCCTATGCAATCAAGTACATAAATGCTATTATCCAAGAAGAACTTAGATACCTGAAAGATAAAGGGAAGCAAATCAAGTTATATTTTTCATGAATTTTCTATATAAATGTATAGGTAACAAAAGGCGATAGATAAATTTTGAAAAAAAAAATCACTTGAAATTTTTACGAACCGTTTTTGCTCTATGGTATGGTGCATTATCTTGCTGAAAAATAAACTCTTCGTTTTCAGCAAATAAATCGCTTATCGAGGGTAGTAAATGCTCATCAAGTATTTTTATATACTCTAAAGCATTTATGGTACCCTTTATAACGTGTAACTTCCCTAATACGCGTTGACAAAAACATCACCAGATCATGATACCAATCCTACCGCGAGTTGTCTTGATTGTGCATTGATCGGATAATGTTTCACCTTTAAATCTTCGCACGTACCTCTTTCCATCGGAGCCGTATAGTAAAAATTTTGACTTTTCGGAAAAAATTAGTCGACTCCAGTCATCAAACGTCCAATGCACGTACTTTTTGGCAAATTCCAGCCTCTTTTTCTTCATTTTCTTGGTTAAAAGGGGTTTCTTGACAGCGGTATAAGCCTTCAAACCAAATTCTGCTAACCGATTGCCGAAGGTCCTTACGCTAAGATCGACGCCAACCTGTTCCTTCATGTCAGCCCTTAATTCTCGCCTAGATTTGAAACGATCTTGGATCGCTATTCTAAGAAAAAGGCTATCCTGAGCTGCAGTCGTTTTTCGATTAGGGCATCCTTTTGGAAGTGCCTTAATACTTCAAGTTGAGTCATATTTTTTCAAAAATCGACTTATTCTGCTTCGATGACACCCACATTTTTTACTTATGTACGTAAAAGAACGATGTTCTTCGCGGAATATCAAAATATTGTTCTTTTGAGTTTCACTTAATTTCTTGGTATCTGACATCTTTGGAACACTTTTCAACACCACTTCAAGACTTTAAAAATAATTAACAAACTATCTGCTCTAAAAGACACTTAAATACCTGTATTTTAAAACCCCGTAATGTAAAAATAACCTACCCCTCGTATATGGTTTTATGGGAGCGTGCGTTTCATATTTCCGCTACTCTAGATTCTTAAAAACATCTTATTTTCGAAATAAAAATAAAATAAAATATGAAAACTTAATACAATATAATTAATTATTTGTTTAGTACTTCTTCGCGTGGGATTTTTGAATAAAACTAAAATTCTAAGATTAAAGTTTTAATAGCACAACTTAGAATTTTAGTTTTATTCAAAAACCCCACGCAAGAAGTACAAAACAAATTTATTAAAAATAAATCATTTTTTTATCACAAAACTTGGTCATTATAACATGTGTACAGTAAAAAAAAGGCCTTTCACAAAAATGTTAGAAGATATCAATTAATAAAAACGTTATAATTGCCTCAATGAAAAAAAACAAATTCTGTAATTTTCGATTTCAGGCAATTTTTCCGTCAGTGCTAATCAAATTAAATCAAAGCGCCTGTTATGGATGTAGTTATAGATAAGATACGATTGTTTGTCACTATCAAACAAGATGATTTTTTGCAAAAAAAGAACTAGTTAAAAATGGAAAACCCAGAAAATTTTGAAAAATTGCTAATCATGCGATTCTACTGAAGCTAAACTTTATTTTTGGTTTAAATACCAAAATACAGACTTTAAAATTATATAGGAAAAAAATATATATACAAATCGGTTTAGAACGTCTTACGACGCTGTCCGATGCCTATTTTCCACTCGTTTCTATCTTTCCAATCATCTTCCGTCAAGTCTCTTGAACTCATTGCCTTGGTCACTCCTCCCATCCAGTTCGTTCTAGGTCTTCCCCTCTTTCTTCTTTCTTGTGGTGTCCATTCCAACGCTTGTTTTGGGAGTCGGTTCTCTCTCATTCTTTGCACGTGCCCGTACCACACGAGTTGCTTTCTCTCAATTTCACTCATCAGACCATCCTCAACTCCCATTCTCCGCATCACTTCCACATTTGTAACCCTATCTCGACGCGATATACCCAGAGACCTCCTAAGCGTGTCCATTTCAACAGCCTGTATTTTCTTTTTATATCGTTCTGTTATTCTCCAAGTCTCCGATGCATAAAGCAAGGTACTTTTTATAGTTGCTTCGTATATATTGTACTTCCCTTTCTTAGATATATTCTTGTTCCATAGAATACCATTCAAACAGCCTATTGCCCTCCTAGCCATCACTATTCTGTTGTCAATTTCCTCGTTGTCTGTTCCCTCTTTATTAAATGTGACTCCCAAATATTTGTAACTATTGCACCCTGTAATGGTTTTGTCATCTTCCAACTCGAGATCATTATCATTGGCTCCCACGCACAAAAATTTAGTTTTCTCCATGTTAATTTTGAGACCCCATTTCTCGTATTCTTCCAATAATTTTCTCATCATATATTCCATGTCTTCCTTATTGCTGGCTATTACTGCTTGGTCGTCTGCAAATTGTAGTGTGTATAGACATGCATTTATTAATTGAATTCCCATTCCTCGACATTTCCTCTTCCATAGATTCAGGGCTTTTGCTATGTATATTTTGAACAACGTAGGAGATAAGCAACATCCTTGTCGTAATCCTTTTGATACCATGAACTCCTTTGACAGAATCTTTCCTATCTTAATTCTCGATCGTGAGCCCGCATAAAGATTTTGAATAGCTTCTAACTATTAGAGTGTGATTTAAATTCGATTCTCTAAGCACTTCCCACAGCTTTGTTAGTGGTACGGTATCGTATGCCTTTTGTAGGTCAATAAATGTTATATATGTAGCTCTATTGGTGGCGGATCTTTTTTCTATTATTTGTTTCAGGCAAAATATATTGTCGGAGCATGATCTTCCCGCTCTGAAGCCACTTTGTTCTTCTTCCTCGCTACTGTTATATTCTATTTCAATGAGTTCTCTCAAAATTCTCCCATACAATCGACTCATGGTGCTTGTCACCGAGATTCCTCTGTAGTTATTAGGATTTCTTTTATCACCCTTTTTATGAATTGAAGATATACTCGTATAAGCCATTTTCCACTCATCCGGGATCTTCTGACCATTGGCACACTGATTCATTATACGTGTTATCATCCTATACAATTTCTCTGTACCACACTTAAGAATATCCGCATAAATACTTTCCGGACCGCAAGCCTTTCCACTCTTTAGTATTGCTTTCTTTACCGTTGCAATACTTATTACTATTCGTTCTCCTTGAATATTTATGTGTTCCTGAGTTTCATTTAAGTACTCTGGTCTATTTTCTGTCAGTAAAGTGCTGTAATGTTTCATCCATTCTGTGTGTGTTATTAATTGTATCGGAATACGTTCTCTGTCGTTAGTTCGTATTGCCTTTATGAACTTCCATGCTTCTGTACATCTTCTTCCTCCAATATGGGTATTTATTTCGGTACATTTGTTATCCCATAGTTTATTTTTTTCGGTATTCACTGTTCTTCTGACCAGTCTCCTCATCTCGTTATAGATCTGCTTATCTTCCAATGTTTTTGTGTTCAGCCACTTCAAAAAAATAATATAAAAAATTTTGTCCAGATCATAGAATGTCTTTCAATAATTGGTTTTCTCAAAAAGTTACCTTTTTAAAATTGTAAAAGATATAACTTTGAGGTTTATAATAAATTCTAGAGTTGGAAGTGAAAGCAATACAAGTCACAAAGGGTAAATTTTTTGGAGTAGTAACTTTAATTTTTCGATTTAAATATCCTTTAAACATTTATAATTAATTTTTTAAAATTTTTAAGATTATTTTGATAAAAATTATAGATACGAGTACATACATATTTATTTCTCTCCGGAAAAATTTCCCTTTCTGATTTTGACTGTTTTGACTTCCCATTCTAAAATTTATACTTAACATATTATTATCCTGTAAATTTAAATAGTGTTTAGTGCATATTTTTGGATTCTATGTATAAATATATAGTGGCTAGAGCCTCCCTGCCCTCAAGAAACCAAATCCGTCTTTCTGCTATATTAATAAATCGGTGATCGGTTCATAATAGACTAATCAAAGAACTAGAATTGTTTAAGTCCTCCATTAAGGAGTTTCCAATATAAAAAATAAAAATTGTAATTTTACCTTCTGAAAGTAAGCCCGAACTGGAAAACAGTTTGAGGTATCAAAATTCGATTAGGCATGTTTGTGTACTTTGCCATCATACATAATTAAAAATTTTAAATGGAATAATGCACTTCAAATACAAGCTCACTGACGATATTTAAATTCCATTACATATTCAGATAATATTTAAACCTCCTCCTCCTTCTTCTGTACTTCAAGGATTAGGCTCTTATGGCCTGTTCCGGCGTCCATCATTTTGGTCAACCTCCCGACATCTCTCGATTTGTATTGGTATTACATGTTCTCCATTTCATCCATTTTCTTCTATTTTATTGACAAGTTCGTCAATCTCTAGCTCGAGTCTTATTTCTTCATTTCTTTTCCTAACTATATTAGAGAAACGGTGGAAAATCTCCGGCCCGCGGGCCAACTCCGGTCCGCGTAAAGTTCTAATCCGGCCCGCGAGATCTTTAGAAGAAATAATAAATAAATATTTTCAAAAACAAAAATTTTAAAGAAAAGGATTAGGTTAGTACCTAACATAAGGAAAATGGAGAGATCTACAGTTTAATTTTCGATATAATTCGTCTTATTTAAATTAAATTAAAAAGTATTGTAAAAAGTAAATTGAAAAGTACACTAGACCCTCCATGTACGCGAGTTCTATGTACGCGAATTCAGAATAACGCGAATTAGATTTTGATACCTGAATTTTTTATACGCGAAGCAAAATTCCCTTTAACGCGAATTAAGTTTTCGCGTATTATTAAATTAACTATGTGGCACAGTCGGCCTACCGGCAGCCTTTAACCATCTAGACCGTGTCGGATGTGATTGTTCGGCCTTCGGCCTCACTACAAGGTTCTAAAGTAGCCTATGTTTTTCGTAGCGTTGTAAAAATCGTAACTTCTACACCAAATTTGGTTAAGATTGGTCAAATAAACACGTAAAGCACGTGCACGCGTATTTGCATTGTCGATCGGTTGACAGCTTGACAGCATTCATTATTGTTTTTTAAGTTGATTTTGAGTAGCCTGCCTTCCTTTAAGGAATCTCGATAATCCATTCATGCGCGTCCCTATGGGACGCGCATGAATGGATTATCGAGATTCCTTAAAGGAAGGCAGGCTACTCAAAATCAACTTTCCTTTGCGAATTTTTGCACTATTTCAATACAAAAACATGCGCAGGAACCTACATAATAACTGTGCCAAATTTGGTTCCGATCGGTCAACGGTTTAGGAGTCTATAGGGAACATACATACATACATCCATTTTTATATACTATATAGATTATGTGTTATCCAAATAGCATAAACAAATTTGGAGGTGTAGGTGTATATAAATCTTACGTCGAAGCTAAAGATATTCATTGAACTATACTAAGGCCCGCGGACGAAACGTAAATATTATTCTGGCCCCTGTTATACAAAAGGTTGTCCACCCCTGTATTAGAGTATACCCAGCTTTTTTCTTCTTTCTTTTTTTGAAATTTCATTTCTTCGCTTTGTATGTGGTTAAAAAGTTTCTTCTTTGCTACCCAGATTTCACTTGCGTTGTGTTGATATGGTAATTGTTTTGTAATAGTAGTAAACTCGTGTGGTGGTACTACAAATTGCTCTGAATTTTATTATTTTTTCCTCTACATCTCGGTTTTCTTCAGAAGTTAAACCGAACCGAGGTATTTGAAGGGGTTTACTTGTTCTAAAGTTTTAATATCTCGAACTATTTTACTTCTCCCTGGGTACTTTCCTTTAAATGCTATAATTTTGGTTTTATTTTGTAATGTGAAAAATTTGATAATATCCAAAAGTTTTAATTCAATTGTATATAATTAAAAAATAATGCAAAGCTCAATATTTTAGCTGATGATTATCTCAAGTAGTAGATCCAGAAAAAACCTAAAAGAATCAACGAAATTCAAAATTATTTATTTTTTCATGCATAGAATTTTAAAAAGGTGATTTTTGGAGAGTTTAATATTTAACGTTTTAATTCAATTGCATAATTATACATAATTAAAAAATAAGCCTTTACATAATTTTAACTCATTATCTCAAGTGGATCCAGAAAAAAACTAAAAAGTTATTTATTTATTCATGCATAGATTTTTAAAAGTTAATATTTTGGAGAATTTAATTCAACTGCGTGTAATTAAAAAATAAATGCAGAGCCTTACCATAATTTTAGCTGATTATCTCTAGTAAATTCAGAAAAAAATTAAAAAAGCAAACTAAATAAAAAATTCTTTATTTTTCCGAACGTTAATTTTCCGAATTTTAAAGGTTTTACTTCAATTGCTTACACATAATTTAAAAATACATGCTAATTTTAGCTGATTATTTCCAGTATCTCCAAAAATAAACTTAAATGTTAAATTTGTGAACATTTCTGTATGAAAAATTTAAATTTTTGAAGTTGTATTTCCCCAAAAATATTATGGTACAATGACCCAACTTTAGAGTATGTTCACCTTTTGGTAGCTAAAGTTACCAAAAAATTAAAGTTGTTCATTTCACTTACTACTTAGATTCATCGAATATATTTTAATTTTAAGGAGATACAATGAGGCCGGTTTGCCCGAAAATAAACACATTGATATATCTTTAACTGGATCGGCGGGTCAAAGCTTTTGTGCTTTTATGGCCAATGGAATTACGTGCACTTTAGAAGGGGATGCAAACGATTATGTTGGTAAGTGAAACATTTTAACCAAATGGGACAAAAGATTAAGAAAATAACTTTAGGTAAGGGCTTATCTGGCGGCAAGATAATCATTTATCCACCCAAAACGTCAACATTCGAGTCTCATCTTAACGTAATTGTGGGAAACGTTTGTTTGTATGGTGCAACTTGTGGTCGGGCGTACATGAGAGGAATCGCTTCCGAAAGGTTTGCTGTCAGAAATTCTGGAGCCGTTGCGGTAGTGGAAGGTGTCGGAGACCACGGATGTGAATATATGACCGGTGGCATTGTGCTTATTTTAGGTATGATTTTTATGATAAGTAAAAGTTTGGTTTCAATCGTTTTTGAGTTTAGGTGAAAGACCTGATTATTTGGTTCAGCTTGGACAATTTTTTTATTGAAAGGAAGGCGGTTAGTTACTGCGTGGTATATTTTAAAAACTCTCGTTGATATGATGTGTAATTGAACGATTTCTTTAGGTTTGACTGGTAGAAACTTTGCTGCTGGTATGTCCGGAGGTATTGCTTTTGTATGGGACGTTGACGGGTCGTTCTCGAGTAAATGCAATCGCGAGACAGTGGAGTTGTGTAAATTAGAAGACAAGGAAGATTTGGAATTGGTTAAAACGTTACTAGAAGAATTCAAAGAATTAACTGGCAGTCTTATCGCCGACCAATTAATAAAAGAATATAAAGCGAGGACAAAAGAGTTTGTGAAAGTCTTCCCTTACGAATACCAGAGAGTACTTAAACAAAAAATTACGGAACCCGTACCGAAAGTTCAACATAATTCCGTCGAAGCGAGCATCATGGATATCGAGGATTCTGTCCCGGACGTTGTTGTAGAACAGAAGAAAGCGGAACGCGCTTTGGATAAAACGAGAGGTAACAAAATTTTTCCATCAAATTCGTTCTTACGAAATTTTTTCATATAGGTTTTATGAAGTATCAACGAGAAACGGGAATTTATAGACCAGCAGAAAAGAGGTTAAAAGACTGGGATGAAATTTACAACTTCCAACACGTTCGCAAGGGCTTGAGAATGCAAGCTGCTCGGTGTATGGAGTGCGGCGTTCCGTTCTGTCAGTCCAATACGCACGGATGTCCGTTGGGCAATATAATTCCAAAATGGAATCTTCTCATTTTTCAGAACCAGTGGAGACAAGCTCTTAATCAATTAATGCAAACTAACAATTTCCCCGAATTTACCGGAAGGGTTTGTCCTGCCCCATGCGAAGGTGCTTGCGTTTTGGGCATTTCCGAGCCGAGTGTAACAATTAAAAACATCGAATGTGCTATAATTGATCACGCTTTCGAACAAGGTTGGATTGTACCCCAAATTCCCACCGTGCGTACGGGGAAACGTGCCGCTATAGTAGGGTCGGGACCAGCCGGTTTGGCCTGCGCCCATCAACTAAACAAAGCCGGTCACTTGGTCACAGTATTTGAACGGAACGACCGCGTGGGCGGTTTACTCCAATACGGTATTCCCACAATGAAATTGAGCAAAACCGTCGTGCAGCGAAGGGTCGACTTGATGGCCGCCGAAGGTATAACATTTAAAACTAACATCAACGTCGGGAAAGACATTTCCGCTAAAGAACTCAGCGAGGAGTACGAAGTTGTTGTACTTTGCACCGGTGCCTCGTGGCCCCGCGACCTTCCGATCCCAGGTCGTCAACTGAACGGCATTCATTTCGCTATGGAGTTTTTGGAAAGTTGGCAGAAACGTCAACATGGTACGATCATGCCGGGACCGAATGCGAAAGATAAGCACGTCATCATCATTGGTGGAGGTGATACCGGATGCGATTGTATCGCAACGTCTCTTCGTCAAGGCGCAGCATCCATCACGTCCTTTGAAATTTTACCGAGACCCACAGATAAACGCAAACCTGAAAATCCATGGCCAAACTGGCCCCTTACGTTCCGCGTGGATTACGGACACGAAGAAGTAAGTCGGGATGAACTTGTTAAACTTTTATACAATTTGTGTTTTAGGTGAAGGTAAAGTATGGAGCGGATCCGAGAGTCTTCAGCATTACGACCAAGGAATTTTTGGATGATGGTCAAGGAAATGTGACGGGTGTACGCACCACACTGGTGGATTGGACCAAAAACGAAACCGGACGATGGGAATTTAAAGAACGCCCCGACAGTGAAAAAATATTTAAAGCAGATTTAGTTTTCCTCGCGATGGGTTTCTTAGGGCCAGAACGCGCCATCGCCGACCAACTTGGTCTCACTCTTGACGCACGTTCTAACTTTGACACCAAGGACTACCATACCAACTTACAAAACGTGTTTGCTGCCGGAGGTAATTAATTTTTTTTTATTATAGAAAATTTTTTAACGTTTGTTTGCAGATTGTCGTCGCGGTCAGTCCTTGGTGGTGTGGGCAATATCGGAAGGTCGTCAAGCCGCTCGCAGCGCAGACGAATTTTTGAATAGAGGAGACACTGGTTTACCAGGGCCCGGAGGAATAATTCAACCCAGTTTGAATCCAATAATTTGTCCAGCTTAAATAAGATAAAAGTTCATCTCTCCTTGGATTTGATGTATTTAAGAAACGGGTGAACCTTTTTTTATTATTTAAAAAAATAAATTAGAATCTTAGGTATAGGAGGTCATTATATTCCAAACATTTATTTTTTGTATTTGTTATTATTGAAAAGTTTATCGAATGTGCATTTTTCTTTGTTTTTTTAACGAATGACATATCAATTTTGTTATCGCAAGGTGACACTTTGATTGAGGGCGATGTAGTTAACGTAATTGTTAACTTGTTTGCCTGTAGGGGCAAATTGAGTGGTTGTTTGTCTATTTAGTTTGCACTCTCGGGTGTGGTTACAACAAAATTGCTTTTATGATAAATTATGATTACCACTAAGGCTTTCAAATTATAATTTTGGGTGTTTTTAAATTTGAAACGATTAACAGTTGTTAAATCAAAATTTAGCCTTAGTTTGAGGACAATAAATTACTTGTGGTATTGTGATTATATTCAGTGTATCTGAAGACTGCGTGTATATTTTTGATTGTTATATGAGATGTTCTTAATATGAAGGTTACGAAGGTTGTTTGTTCAAATGTAGTCAATATTAAAATATGTTAATAAATAGATGTTACAACAGCACTCCAAATTTTATTTTTAAATTTCCTCACCTTATTTCCAAAGGCTTGAAAATATTGCAAAATTGAATTTTTCATTTTTTTGCGAATATTTAATTCTTTGTTGATTTTACAATATTAATTCTAGAAATTAATGGTTTTCGTACATGGTACCAAGTATATCATGAATTCCTACAAATTTAAGCAGCTTTTAACATGTTTGTTGCTCCCACAAGAGAAAAGAGCCATTCCCAGGTGCCCACATAATAAAAATCAAAATTTCAACTAATAATATGGATTATTCCATTATGGGTAGGTACCAATGGTAATGGCACCTAGGTTATCAGAAACGAATAATATCAGAGAAATTCGAAGCATTCCGAGGATGTTTTTAGGAAGGGATGAAAATAAATTTTGTTCAAAATTTTTTTAAATATGAAAATAAATTAAATACTATTACATAAAAAAAAATCTGATGTGACAACACATTACTTTCCCATTTAGTAGATTCCACTTCATTTTATATTAAATATTAATAAAACAGATGTTAACTCAAAAAAATTTTTAACTCGATAAAATACACAAATTACTTTGAGATTACGAAATTTAATTTGTAATTTAACATGGTAACTCATATTTTTTAAAAGCACTTATTTTATATTTTCATTTTAACAATAATATAACATGTTTGCATTGAAAAATTTTTAAAATTGTCATTTTCCAAAAAAAATTAGAAATTTGCGGAATGCCGTGCCGTCTATGTGCAATCAAATTTTAACTATGGGCGTAATGACGTCAGAATTAATTTTTTAGAAGTAATTAAAAAATTCGTTTGATATTAATTACATAATATGTTTATACAAGTAAATTAGTTAAAATATTAAATTATAGTGATAAACAATACAAATCACTTGGACAGATCAAAATTTAACTAAGGCAAACCATAATTTTTTAAATTTGCCGTTTTTAATTTGTATATCACGATTACTCGAAACCAGTTCATTTTTGGAGAAAAAGTATATCTACAAATTTTGTCGGGCATACAGTCGGCTCGACGACAGTGTATTATTTTTCGCGATCCGTTCGACGCCGCCCGGCGTAGCGCAAAAACGGCAAAAATATGTAATTAAAATCGTCGTCTCGCTTAGCGCTCGAAAGCGATCTGCGATCTAGGCATTTTTTTGCAAAAATGCAAATTTAAATTCGAGAGGATCCAAATGAGACCAAAAAATCGAAACTATAATCTGAAAATAAGCGAGCCAGGCGCAAAAAACTATTCAATTTTTACCCCCCCCCCCCCCTTAAACGGTAGCAGAACAAAATTTGACCATACCGATTGTCCGTTTTCGCCGCCCCCACCCCTCTAGCAAATTTCAGGTCGATCGGACGAAAACTCTGGAAGTAGATACAAAAATACGAAAAACCGCGAGGAGCCCTCTTGCCAAGTGCTGGAAAAAAATTTCGAAAACGAAAAAATTGTTTCGCCCCCTCGCCCACCGCCCGAAGCTTCCTGAAAAATTTCAACTCTCCAAAGTGAATGCCGAAATTTTGTGACCACTTTGAAGCGCCATTTCACCCCCTCCGTTACGTCCCATGAAAAACGGGAATATTTTTCCCGTTCAATCCTCGTAAAACCACACGGGTATGCAAAATTTCAACTCTTCCCGACCCTCGTAGCTATACGCACTAAATTATGAATGAGTGAGTGAGTGATATGCTCAAATTTATGTGTTTAATACAAAATTTGGATAAAAACTTGGATCAAAATTATCCAAGGCAAACCATATTTTTTTAACAGCGCTTATTTTATTTTTGCATTTTAACAATAATTTAAGAGGGAAATATCAAGTGTGGTGTCTCAAATAATCTCTTTCGATTGATATGAGTTTCAATCTCATATATTCCACCGGGAAGCGGCAATGCTTTTTAACAATTTTCATTCCCCTAAAAAAGGGGTTAAAAATGGACGATTTTCAACCAAAATCTAATCAGCTTTTTAGACAGTTACTTCAAACTAGTGTATAAAATTTCAACTCAATTGGTGCACGCGTTTGTCTGAAAACGTTGACGATAGAATAACCACACATCACACTTCATACATCACACTTCACACACACATCCGGACATCATTCCAAAATTGGTCTTAAACAATTCGTATTGACCATGGGAAAAATGCTAACTATAAATATTAAACCTTACATCAAAATTATCAGAATAGTTATTTATGTATCAAGGGCACAATCAATAGATTATAGCTATGGTGACCATATGTACTTATTTTAGTAGGACAGTACTCTTTTTTAGAACGATGTCCTATGTACTTCAAAACTTCTCAAAGTACTTACAAATGTACTTATTTTTTCATTTTAAATATTTAAATTTTAAATTCAATCACAATGAATTGTATAACCCGTCGGGGCTGCCACCCGACTCTGACCCCCATGCCCCATGGTTGTTTCCCCCCCCCCAAAAAGAAAAAGGTCATCAATCGTAATCATCGTACTTTTAGGTACGCCGTTGACCTTTTTTTAGGTAGTTACCTTGTTTCGCCGAAATGTACTTTTTTTCCATAAAAATAATATGGTCACCATAATTATAGCACCGAGGGTAATTTAAAGCCCGACGCGTTAGCGGAGGGCTTTAAATTGCCCGAGGGTTATAATCTGATTGTGGCTGTGGTACATACAACGTTTTATTTCATTTTGGTACTTGAATTGTCAAAATTGAAGAATTAGGTAAGTATTTTGAGAAAAAATATCATGTCATTTTGTTTGTGCTATGAATTTTTGGTGTGCCATGGTTCCTATGGCGAGAAACTTGGAGGGGCGAGAATTAATTTTTTATTTAGCAATAACTCGAAAACGGCACTAGATATCGAAAAACTGAGCAAAAAATTCTCCCCCCCCCTCGCAAGGTACACCCCACCGTGAATTGTCGGTAGGAAGGCATATGCAAAATTTCAGATCGATCGCGCAAAAAAAACAGAGTCTGGACTAACTCTTTTGTTTTGATATTGTTGTCATTGCTTAGCAACTTTATAGGCCATCGGGCTATAAAAGCCATATTATGCCCCCATTTCCGTGCTAAAAAAGAAGGTTATGATACCAAAATGAAATAAAACTGAAAACATACTAATATTAAACCTCCGAATACAACAAAAATAGTAGAAAAATTTTAAGCAGCAAGAAAAGTACAAGGATTTGATCGATTCTATTAAGTCAAGCTGCTTGAATTCTTTTACCATATTTGGTGTATTCGCAGGTTTAATATTAGTATATTTTCTAAATTAAAAAAATAATTAATTTTTCAGTCGTCCCTGAAAACAATTTCCTAAAGATGCTTAGCTTACAGTTTTTTTTATTATTTTTTACTGGTTTAATATTAGCGTATTCACCACTTTTTAAAATTTTTAAACAAGATTAGTTTTCATCTCTCCCTAGAAACAACCCCCGTTGTTTATAAAGTGCAAATTTTTTAAAAATCTGCTAAATTTTTTTTAGGAACTATAATTTTCTGAAAAATAACGATATTAAAAAGTTGAGATTAAATTTCTTCGATTTTAGACATACTTTCGTTAAAAAAATATGAAATTATTGGAAACTTTTTAACCACGTGTTTTATTTTTAGAACAAAAATTTAAATTTTTAATTTTAACCCTGTTTTAATTTTAAATCTATTTATTTAAATTAACGAATTTTTTTTTCAAAATTAATGAGCTTTTGCACGTGATTTCTTATTGGAAACTTCGGTCGAACACTGGAGTTTTGATAACATTCGATTTTTTAATGAAATTCCAATTTAAGTTAAACAATAATTTAGTTATTTTATCGAGTTCAGATTACTGACAGCTCGAATTTTCCGACTTTTTAACCCCCCTCCTTGTCACAGTAGGTCGTAATCTTCGGACTCCCCCCCAAGAACGTTCTATGGTCACAAATCAAAGACCCCCCTCATTTGTCTAGAATCAAGCTTAGCCCGGCATTGTTTACATGACATTTGGAATTTAAGGAATAAATAAATTTTTTTACAAAATGTTCCATAAAAAAATACTCCCAACACAATTTTCTTGTAATCCCAAAAATGGGATTTTTATGCGGACGTCACATTTTTCCAACCCCCCGCTCCCCCTGGCTACATTTGGTCATATTTTGTATAACCCCTTCCTCTCCAGGCGTGGACGTCCTTTATGGACGACCCCTAAGCTATATGAATTTGAAAATATTGGACGCAATTTTTTTAAAATCCATACGTCATAAATAGTTTGAGATAAATATTTGAAAAATTCAAATAGTGAAGTTACTTTCGAAAGATAATTAAAAAATTCCATGTAGAACGATGTTGATTTTGCATGATTGATTTTGGTTGATTTCAACAAGCGATTTCAGTTTTTCTGCGAAATGGATTGATTTTACAAAAAGTTTTACTCAACTAAAGTTGTAGCCCATTAAATTTTCAACTAGAAAAGGAAATAATCCCAGTTTTTACTTTCCGAACCCCTAGGTAAGGAAAGTAGTATTGTTATCAGGCAAAATTTGACCCCCCAATTTTTCGACAGATTTTCATGTTTTGAGGTTCCCTGAATCCATTTTTATCATTTTTTTAAAATATTTCTTTACTTAATTTAATCCCTAGCTCAAAATCCGTTGATTTTAGACAATAAAGCGTTATAATCTAAAGTTTATAAATAAATTCACGCTATTTAAAATAGTTTTAAATTTAAAGTAGCGTTAAAAATAGTTAATACTAAAAAGTCCTTTAAAAAGGTAATTTAAAAAAATTGCTCTAAAAAGGACTTTCCCAACGGTTTTGATTTAAACAAAATTTTTAATTTCAGATTTTTCTTGGTATTTTCTATCATCGATCACAGGGCCATCCTCTTTATTCTGCAGAAATGACTACAAAAACATATTTTTTACGGATTGGTATCCTGGAGAATGTAGAATTGTCCATGATCTTTTCCTGATAAAATTTTTAAATCGCCTGCGGCGTTGTTATACATAGACCGCATTCGGTTTGACCAGAATATGTTCGACGGAGCTTCAAAGCGAAAATTTTTTTTCCAAAACCAAATTGGGGGTTTTGGCAACACCTTTTATAGTTGAAAGGGTAATTAACGGATGGGACTATTTCATTTTAACCCGTAATAAATTGTTTGATTATTGTAATTCTTTATTTGTATTGGTGGTACAGATCTTTAAAAGGTCCGTGATTGGGGCTCAAACCATTTATTCCGCCTTCCAATTTAATAGCACCGTCTGTTGATAACCATTTGAACTCCACCGAGTGTTTCCAAAACTCCTATAGGGTTTGTTTATCCAGTACAACATAATCAAAGCTACAGTTTAGGATTCCCAAAACTCTCACTGAATTTTCATTGTTATAGTCAGTTTTTTACCATTTTATTCCTTTCCAAAAATTCTTGCTCTCCTTACTAATTCACAAAATTGTTAGAATATTAAATATTTAATTAACCCTAATAAATAAATTTTATTTAAGTCTTTGAGAATCTCCTGTGGGAATAACAGACCCTCGGTAAAAAAAACTAGCTGGTTTATTTTTGTCCAAAAATGCGTAGTTTTCAGATTTTGACCTAATTTCTGTTCGTCTGATGCAAAAATAAAGGAGATTAGTTTCAATTATCTGTAAATCCCCGTATAGCGCCGTCGCTGTTAACTTTTAAATATCATTTTTAAACCTTTTCTGCCACTTTTTCTATTTTTGCAAATAGCTCAATTTAAGAGCAGCGTAAAATATTATTATTTTCCAGAAAAAATATTCCAAGAGTAGGTACCTAATGTAAAAATTTCGTGAACCACGAGGAGCCTTTTTGGGGGTCGTACCTAGGACTCAAGTACTTGTTACTGATTGAGAGAGCACCATCTGCGAATAGTTTAAAGCCTTTTGTGTGCTAATTATATTGGAGCCAATAAGAGACTTTTCTTTCCGTATTGCTTCTATTTTTGTCTTTTGCACTTGCTATACACACAAAGAAAACCACACGTTAGAATTAATTTTTTATTATTTATGTAAAA
The DNA here is from genome assembly GCA_932274525.1 of Podabrus alpinus. NCBI lineage: Eukaryota > Metazoa > Arthropoda > Insecta > Coleoptera > Cantharidae > Podabrus > Podabrus alpinus. The sequence continues at coordinate 8,955,672 of OW026451.1, forward strand.
ATATTTTTTTTAAATTTCAGAAAAAATATAACACGATTAATATCACATTTTAGTATTTGTTACGTGGCACATTTTTGCGAAGCTTAGAACTGAATTATTATTATTATTGTTAATTGTATTACCTACTACAAAACAGTAGCGTAACCAGGGAGCCCCCGAGCTTTTGAAAAGACAAAAAAAATACATAAATATTTTTCTAAATAATTTTTTTGGGATTTCGGCCCGCCCAAAATGAGGTTCCGGTTACGCTACTGCTACAGAACAGTGTCAAGCATTGCAGTAAAATGTTCATGGCCCCACAAACTGTTCACCGCAACGGTCTCCACTGAAATCGTCAATTTTAGTCAATTAATTCAAAACCAGATCCAATTTTATGTAAAAGCAAGTTTTGGAGCCCAAAAACTAGAAGAGCCGTGTACACTTATAGGAAAACCGCTAGCTTATTAAGCGGCCGTGACGGATTCTAATTAACCAGACAAAAATACCATAAGCAAAATTATTTATTAGGGTTCCAAAACTTGCAAAAATAGACCTGGAAGTGATGAGTAAAGAAGTTAATCACAGTTTTTTTAATAGTTCCCTGATAATTTTTCGATTTCTTTTTACTACTTCTTATCGAATGGTATTTCCGTATAGAAGAATAAGAAATCCAACCAACAAAGTTATTTTCTCGTTTGTAATCCTTCCAGTTCCACCTCCCTGCTGCTGTTTACTTTCGGCTACTTGCTCTTGCTGGCGTGCGAACGTTGTGCAAAAATCTCCGCAGTCTTCATTATCACAAATATCGCACAGCGTTGTACTCCTCATTTTGTAGAATATTCTCGCTCTGCGGGCTGAAAAAAATTTAAAATTTGAGATGGTGTAATTTTGGATTTTCGATATCAAAAATAATTAATCAATAACTTACAACTGTCATAGTAGTCGTACACAATCACTGGAACTGGTTTTTGCTTTGCAACTTTGTGGGTTCTGAATGCTGAAACGGTGGGACAATACTCCGTAGTCGTTAAATTATTGAAATACAAAATAATTGTTGTATCTTCATTTTTGGTTTCAACGCGTTGCACGTTTTGAGATACTTCCAAACTTGGCAAAGAATCTATATCAGCAGTAAAACCTGAAGGCAGATTTACTTCCATAACAGCCATGTTACTTTCAGATGTTGCAGTCAGATTTTGGCTCACAAATCTAAAAACAAGTTTTACGTGAATTAAATCCATGTGCATCCACATTGTTTTATACTTACGAAGTGCATACTGAGAGTTGCAAGTGATGCTGATTGGAATTCTTATCAACTTGTGGATCGAGGATGAACATTGGCCATGGACCAGTAACATTTACGTTGTACCTGTAGATTACCCTAAAGAGTCCAACTCCTTGACCCGTGGCAGAGATATTGACTTGCCTGGCGTCGTTATTAATTTTCATTCTTTGATCTATCATGGAATTATCTCTAACAATACTGAAGCGATCGGAACCATCTTTAAATTTATACTCGATTTCCATATTTGAACCTGCTCCAAGTTTAGTAACCAATTTGTAGAGTGCAACAGTGCCTACAACCGTATCATGAGAAGACGTAAATCCTCCAAGACTGTTTTGCTGCTTTATCAACCAATTTACTACTGGTAAAGCGTCGTTCAACAAATTTGCTTCCAAAAAGGCTAGCAACGCATACGATGTTGTTTCAATGTCAAGGGATTTTGGTAAACTATTCCATGGATTTTTTTCTTCTCTTTTACTAATGGGCTGACTCCACCACTTACTATCTTCATTGGTTTTGGCTTTGACATCCAAAATATTAAACGCGCTTTGCCTGAAAGGATGCTTGGCCAAGAAAAGAACGTAAGTGCAAATTGCAATTGTGTAAACGTTGTCAGTTTCCATGAGGTTTCTTGCAATGTAATCGAGGCCTTTGTTGACGACGTTAGATGAACGCGAAGACTTCTAAAAAAGATATACAGAATAACAAAAATATGGTGAAAAACAGAATATAAGTACATACCTGGTTTTCGACGAAAGCCATCAAAGTAAACGCTGTTAATGCCAAACTTCTATCACTTTTTTGCATTTCATGGTGGATGATGTTACCAACTTCGTTAAAGCTTCCGTTTGGTGCTTGGATATTTTCTAACCAGTTCAACGAAGCATCGATCACATTTTCGTCCACAAATATAAAACGTTTGGCTTGTTTAAACGCAAAAGCAGCATAAGCTGTTATCCTGCAAAATTTATAATGATTACCTTGAACTAAATTCAAGTTAAGTTCCTTACCAAACGCTACTATTACGGTCTCTCTTTCCAAACGCACTGAAAGAACCATCTGGACGTTTGTACATCAACTGCTGTTGATAAGCGGTTTCCAAATTATTGACCGTATTTTTCAAAATGGAAGGAGAAAGTTGATTACTATTCAATAAATAATTCAGCACAATCAAATTTGGCACGAAGTGGACCAAATTTTGCTCCCCACAGCCAGTTGGTAGTTGAATCAAATTGTCCAAATGTGTTATGGAAGTCCACATTAAATCACCTATCACTGACACTTCGATGCTTTCAGAATCCGGAATTATATTTTTCGGGAACTCGAAAGTCAGGTTACCTTTGAACGATCGACTTCTTCGTAAATCGACCAAAAGGGATTTGGTAAAATATTGAGTCTCCCCCTCAGGCTAAAATAATGATTTTATAATTTTCTGTCCAGTTTGTAGCAAAATGGTTTACCTTAACCACAAGATTCTTTATTATCGTGTCTTGTGTTACACCAGAAACGGCAGCGGTAACTCTGATTTCAATTTCGCCCAGTTTTGACGGAGTAATCATGATCGAAACAGAAGCTCCGCTGTTGCGTTGTACCACAACCTTTTTCTTCCTGTATATTTCGACTTCTGTAAACACAAAATCATTATAACCAGAAAAATGTTTAATTGTCATATTTACTTGTTGTAGCATTTTTATCATTGGTGACATCGAGAAATTTGAATTTTTGTTCGGTGTTGTGTATGGTAACATCAACGGTAACGTCTTTGTCTTGGTTGTTGTAAACAACGATTGGAATAGCCAAAGCTTCGTCACGTTGCACAGAGTGTGGTAAATCCATGGTGAGTACCAATGGTTTTGAAACTTTCAGTTTTTTTGGCGAATTCTTTAAAAGACCCAAACCGTGTAGAGGATCCAAAGAAAATCCCGTAATCACCCAGGTGTTTAAAGAACTTGGAATTCTTCTTCCGACGGATGTTTTTCCTTCGATGCTGTGAAATTTAAATTTAGTCAACAAAGTCTTTTGAAACTATGCCTTCCTTACTTTAAAGAAAAGTTAGTGAATAACCACGTGTCGGCAATATCATCGGTCAAGTACACTTTAGGTTTATTCCATACTGGTTTTGGAATTCTACTGAAAGCGTATGGACCTGCCAGAGGTGGCCGGGTTATAGAATGGAAAGCTAAACCAATTCCTCTATCCGGCTTTACAGTGCTACTACCATAGGAAGCAGGACGTACGTAAATGTCTTCCACTGTAAAAATTTTAGAAAATGATTTACAATTCAATTTTACTATAGTTAAATGTGGCTAACTTACAAGAAGGTCGATGTTTTGAAACCAAAGCATTGGTTATAATCAGAGCACCCGAATCCTGAAATTTAAATAAAATTTTTACTGTTCATTCCAATCTAAAATTAGAAAACTTACATGGAAGATATCAAAAGTGTTACTTGCACCTGGTTTCCAAAAGGAATTGATATCTGTATTTCTCAAAATTTCGGAATAGGGGGAATAATATGCGGCATCGTAACTTTTTAATTCGTCCGAAACTAAATTTTCGGATAAGTCGTAACCAGATCGTAAATGTGCAACGTTTTGATCAACTGCCAATAAGCCAACGTACGAGTTTGGTTGCGAACTTATTGTGAAGTCGATTTCTGCTTCTGGTTGGCTCTCCACTGTATTGAGTTGGATGTCGATCTGAAATATAAAAAATATTCGTAAAAAAATGAAAAGTTAGATTTGACCAAGAGTTCAAAGAAAAAGCTTACAAAGTTTTGGAGTAAACCATCTACTTCAATATCCAATGAGTCCGCTATCACTTCGCCATCGCTTCTTATGTAGTTAACCAATAAGTGAGCAACTGGTACCATGGAGAATGTGACCGTAAAATGAAATTTGAAAACCTAAAAAATTGAATACTCAACATTCCACCTTAGAGTTAATTCTTCACGATCAACTTTTACCTGCTTATTATCCGTCTGAAAGCTGTGAGCCAATAAAACGTCTCCTCTTCCAAAAACTTGATAGCTAATGTACTTCATGGGTTCCGAGCAGTTTACCACTACATCAACAGGTTGATTCACGATTGGTTTTCTATCCCTTTCCAAACTCACTTGCAGGTAAGCTTTGCTGGTCGAAATTGCCGCTGGCACAGGTGACATTTTTTCTTTCAAATCCATATATTCGGCCTAGAAAGTTTGCGGATAAGGAAAAGTTTGATGGAAAAGAAAATAGTACTCACCTCAATTCTTAGCGCAGTTTCATTTGTTGAATTGATTGGAGGATATAACTCCAATTTGATGATTCCGTTTTGGTCGAACGTACGTTTTTCTTCCGTGTAGACTTCATTCACTCGCGAGTATCCATACCTCACCAAAACGGACTTATCTTGTGACTTAATAAGCGTGTCGTCATTATTTGTCACTTTAATCTGTAAAAAATTTGGGTATTTGGGGAAATTTAAATAATTAATGAACTCACATAAGCGGTATATTTTAATCCGGGTTTGTAATAATCAGCAGTTTTGATGATATCCATCTTGTAGTCATATTTATGAATATGAACTTCCATGCTGTTATTTTGTCTTCTTCCTGTTAAGTGTTCTTCGATAGTAACATCGACGACCACAGCTCTTTCGTATTCGTCATTTAGCTTGATTTCGTTTGTAATATCAAATTCCACGGTTGCTGAACCTTCAAAATCGCTAATCACTTTACGGATTGGAGTTTGGAAGATTGGTTGAATAACTCCCGAAAAAATGGTTGGATATACTGTGATCGTAGCGTTTCCTTTCACTTTTTTTCCGTAATTATATCTAGAAATTGAAAACAACATAGCTTAACGTAGTTCTAATTAATCAACACAAAACTAAGGTTACTTACAAAGCCTGAATATTTGCAACCAAAGTATTTTCCTTGAAGGTCATGTGCTTTGGTGCTTGAATATTAATCAAAAATTTGGGCAAAATATATTTGGCGACTTCAATCGTTTTGTTAAAAGTTTGTCCATGTATGGTCACCGATATGTTCCAATTACCAAGAACGAGGTGCCTGCTTAAGGCAAGTTCTCCACTGAAAACGCCTTTGGTGGCAAAAACATTGCTCCATTGTTTCACTTTATTACCTTCTCCATCCTAAAATAATGGAAAAAAATTAGTGGAAATCCTGGAATTAGTTTATAATAATTCCCACCGAAATGTGAATGTTGAGTGGTTCGTTTCTAACTTCAGCTGCAGGTTTTAACTGTGAATTTAATACGATAGCGCGGAATAAAATCTTATGTCCAGGCTTGTAAACAGCTTTATCGGTTTGGATAAAAACGGTGTACGTCTTCATCATGTATTGAAGAGGGGTGGTTTCTTGAAACGAAACGCCTCCAGTTCCACGTACAGATAATGTGTAATCACCAGGTTCGATATCGCGGGTCTAAAGTAAAAAAATTGATCAAAATCAATTAGATAAACATAATGAAGGTTACCTCTAATCGAACTATTCTAGAAGTATAAGGTTGGACAAAAGCTGTTTCTCTTATGTTAAAAGTTTTTCCTTTGGTGGAAACTCCGGAAAGTGTAACATCAACAGTTGTGGGCACCGATGTCGAATGAATGCTGACGGAAGCATGGTAATCGCTGTTTGGTCGAACAACTCTTGGAGCAACCACTTCGTAAAATCTTGAAAAAAAATTTTAAATAAAAATTTGGTGAAATAAAAAAATTTAGTGTATAATGTAATTAATTGGAATCAAAGTAGACATAACTTTCTATTCTTTATCAAAACTTTCCTGTAGTCGGATCTCGGAAACGCGTGGGAAATAACATTATTTTTCTAATTGATTGCTCTAGTGGAAACACGCAATATGTTGTATGAATAACTACGCAAGTGACGTTTTGGAAAGCAGCTGGAATAAAGTAATTTCAAAGTGGAAGATATACTATTTTCAACACTATCAGAATTTTTTGAAATCGCAGAACACTTGAAAATTGTTATTCCGAGCCGGACGGCATTAATTATATGGAGGATTTTGGATAAATCCAAATGAAAAATACTGGCTGAGTATTATCACGATAACCACATAGACAGTTTTGCAATAAATCGTTTTTTGGAATATTTACTGTTATGCTCGCCTGCAGAAAACGGTCACCATTTAAAGGCCAGTATGTTGACTGCTGATAATGTCGAAATTCCTAGGTTTAATCTCCACAAGCCAAAAGGGGGTGATCTATGTACAAGTTGCAGGAATTCCGAGGTACTCATGGGTATTCTGAGGAACTTTAAAAAACCCAGAGAACTCAATCCCAAAAGGAAACTCTTTGAACAAATTTCGTTAGAGGTTACTCCCTTGGATCCCCAGCGAAGTATGTAAGAAAAATTAACTTCTGACCGTCTCCCCCTGGGTAGCAATGGCTCACCACATAGTAGGTGATTTGATACTATAAGATCACTCTTCTCAAAATGAAGTGTATATAACATGTAGTTCATGTGGTGCATAGAAATTTTATATTTTAGATCGTAGGGTCTTCCCCTCATGAGGGAGAGGCCTATAGTCCAGGAGTGAACTGGATGTTTGAAAGAACATCGAGCTGATGAAGAATATTCGACTCACATTTATAGCCAAACTATTTGTGTCGTGGTTTGGATCCAACGTTAAACCGATGTAGTTTTGTTCTACGTTTATTGGAAAATTTTAGTCATTTGTTAGATAAGATTTTGAGTATTTTTTTCATGATTAATTCTGTAATTATTTTCTTTTCGTTATTTTTCAGTTTTTAATTATATTTTTCACAATATTTTCTAGATTATTTCTTCAACTTTATTTTCAGTATTGTGCTAACATTAGAAAGTTTTTTTTTCAATTACTATTTAAAAAAATTTTTTAGTTTTTTGACTTTTTTTTCTAATAATAAATTATGCTTTGTTTATCAGTCTCTTAATTCTGCTTTACTGAGGAGATTCTAATAAGATCGAAACAATTGTCGTAAGCTATCGTTTATTCAATTTTCATTAATTTTACCCCCTCCCCCCTCATTCTAAACTTGCAACTTCAAAATCTTCATGTTTTTCAATTTTAATTCGAAATTTTCATTTTTCTGGAATATTTCAAGTATATTTTTTTTATTGAATAGAATTTCTTTCAACAAATAATGTAAGTATCACTACATAAATTACATCATATCTAGATTCAAACCTACGCTATTTGGATGCCAGGCAAAGACGTTATCCACTACGCCATATCAAATTATCTTATTTCTATGCTGGAACCATCAGTACTCTGCATGTATTACGCTTTCGGTGGTTTAGAGCCCAAGTTAAACTGTAAGTTCCCTATGTACTATAATATGAAAACACTTCAACCCACATCACAGACAAAGGAAAGAAGATCACGTCGTTCGCTAACGAAGGGAAACACTGCTAAATTACAACAATTGTTAATTTTTCAAGCATTTGTCAATCAAATCCTTAGGCGATTTTTAAAAATGTCTAATCCATCTTCATCTACAAGATAAATTTTAAAGTAAAGTTTTGAAAGCTTTAAATAAGATAAATGCCATAAGATGCCGTATAAGGATTATGAACTCGATCAGTCTTTTACCTGCTATGAATTCTCAGACAAATAAAGCTGATTAGCATTATTTAATAATGGAATGTCTAACGGTCTAGAAGCAGTACAAAAAATACGCTTTGCAAGACTTTAAAACTACTTTTTAGACTTACAAATAAAATGTAACCTGCGCATACTATTAAAAGTGTTGTAAAATAAAAATACTGCTTATTTAGTATACAAATCTCAACTTGGTCACACGATTGCCATAAAAGTTAACTTTATTTATTTTTTTCGCACGGGTCTTGCGCAAAATTCATGAGCGTGCGGTTATTTCGTAATACCTTATTATACATAATATTTTGTACTATACGAACATTTTGTTCATCATCCTCATCATATTCCGGGTTTGACATTAGCGTTCTTCCCTGTCACATATTCTCCTCAGCAGTAAAGATGAGTATAGGAGACCTACAGTTGATATTAGACCCACTAATATTCTCATGTAGATATTTTATAAAATAAGAACAAACCAAGAGCTGATGTTAGAAATTGAGAGTGAAGACATAGTAAGATATATTAAAGCTCAAAGAATAACATGGCTGGGTCATCTAATGAGAAGGAGAGACAGTGTGTTGACAAGAGTGATAACGGAATGGAAGCCACTTTGAGATGGTTGAACGGCTTCCAGCAGGATTTGAAGGAGATGAGAATTAGTAACTAGAGAAGAATGCGCCACCATAGAGTGGTGTGGAAAAGTGTAGTCCAGAAAAAAAAATCGCATGAAAAACTAAAACAACAAAGAAGAAAGAGGAGTAATCCACCTCATAAAATGAATTCGGGAGGTGGTATGAAATACCTCCACCACATGGCGAAATGACGATCAGGCGATAAAACTTTAAAAGTATCACAAGAAGTTGTTGCTAAATTCATTAAACAGTCGGGTCACTGCAGATAGGTACATTTTTCCTACCCCCCCCCCCCCCATCGTGAATTTTTTAAGGAAATGCAGCTTAAACGTTTGAGCTTCGTTTGAACTCCAATAAGTTTTCATAAAAATGGTTTGTGCCACACGCATTGCGAAGTGATTTGCGAAAACTTTTCTGATTGAGAATCTCGAATTTTCTTAAAAAATTGGTGTTAATAGGTATAGATAAATAATCGTTAGAGCTCTAGTGAGCTTCAATTCCTGTCATTTGAGCTTCAAAGGTTTTTAATAAAATTGCAATTCTTTTTTTAAGAAATACCAATCGATCGAAAATCGTTTGAGCTTCAATTTCTATCGTTTGTACCCAAAAGTAAAAAAGTTAGAGCGTTTGAAATATTGTGAAATTAAGTGACATTTCGGAGATGTAAAATATCTGGGGGTAACCCTGGATACAAAACTCACCTGGAAGCCACACATGGATAAAATTCTTTCCAAAGCAACAGGAGCCTTTTGGGCTTGTCGCAAACTTTTTGGAAGGACCTGGGGACTAAGACCAAAAATGATCTATTGGTCATATACATCAATAATTAGACCTATTGTCACATACGCATCGCTCGTGTGGTGGACAAAAACTAACGAAATCACGACACAAAGCAGGTTGCAGAAATTGCAAAGGCTAGCGTGTCTGGGTATAACAGGGGATATGCGCACAACCCCAACCGCGGCTATGGAGGCACTCTTAGATCTGCCACCTCTTCACCTACGAGTGAAAAGGGAAGCCATACAAGCTGCCATAAAAATTACCCAAGTCAAGAAATTCAAACCAGGAGACAAGACAGGTCACCTAAAGATCCTGGACTTCTTACAGCCAGATCTGTTTGAAAAACCTTCGGATATCATTCCGAAAATCTTTGATTTTGAAACACCGTTTGAGGTCATCATTCAAGACCGAAGTACGGCTAGATGTCATAAAATACAAGTGGATACAAAATCCTCCAACTGGTACACAGATGGATCAAAAACTGAACAGGGAACAGGCATAGGCATATATAGCCCAAAATATGAGGCATCTATAGCCTTAGGAACCTATCCCACAATTATGCAAGCTGAAATACTTGCAATTGCACTATGTGCCCATGAATGCCTGCGAAGGAACATTAAGGGCAAAAAAGTCAATATAATGTCTGACAGCCAAGCTGCGATAAAGGCACTCAAAGCAAATAGCTTTGAGTCTTTGTCCACATTCCACAGGGAATGCAGACAATCCCTCAAGAAACTGGCCAAGGGCAATAAAATTGCCCTCCACTGGGTGCCGGGTCATGAGGGAATTGAGGGTAATGAGATAGCCGATAAACTGGCTAGATCAGGCTCAAGGGCTGCCCTGACTGGACCCGAACCATTCTGTGGATTGTCCAAGACACACAGGGGGTTGGAGGTCCGGAAGTGGGAAACAGAGAACAAAAAAACCCTATGGCATAGTACACCAGGTCAAAAACAGGCGAAGAAATTTATGGAGTATTCGACTGCAGAGGCTAAACAGCTTCTTCTACTATCAAAGAATGAAATCAGGCTCATCACGGGGTTGCTCACCGGACATTGTCATCCGGAAACTGAATCGGCCGAACACATTCTCTGTAGCTGTGATGCCTTAGCCCGATCCAGGCTAAAATATCTGGGACAGATGTAATTAACACCCAAAGAGGGTGTTCTGAAAGGCTCTTGCGGCCAATCGACCCCTAAGTACAATACATACAATACAAAATACAATACAAGTGACATTTCACCGCTCCCCCTTCGTCGTGAATATTGTAATGAATTTTTTAAATTAACGATGCGTGTGGTTCAAACAATTTGACACTAATTTCATGAAGCAATTGGTACGTTTGAAGAATTCTAACTTTTGGGGTACAAACGATGGAAATTGAAGCTCCTTCGAGGATTGGAACTCAAGCGATTCTCGATCGGTTGGGTATTTATTTTATTAAAAAAATCACATCTTAAAAAAAGCGTTTCTACAGCCTCTCCCAAAATTGTTCTAAACAATTGAATTTTTATTAAATATCTTTGGTGTACAAACGATGGATATTGAAGCTCATTAGATCCCAAACGATTCTCTATCTTTTGACACCAATTTTATTCAAAAATTCGCGATGGGGGGCGCGGAATAGACATGCTGCAGATTACAAAAACATTTTTAAACTTACACATCACGGGGGGGGGGGTCGCATGTAAGCCCAAAATTTCTTAAATGTTGGCGTTATCAAATAGGGCTTGTTTGGAATATTAAATTATGCTGGAAATAAATAAAAATACGATAAACTTAAATTTTTCTCTTTTTTAATTTTGTGCCATCCCATTGAAAAAAGTCACGAATCATCACGAATATACTGTCTTATAATAAACTAGCAGGTACAGGCTGGGCTATTTGCCGACCGACCTTAGCCCCGTCCAGAACGTGATTGCTTTGGTTCCAAACTAGTCCAGTCAAATTAGACGAAAAAAGGGGTTCAGCTCGGAAAAATTCCCACCTAGCTGAATTTTGGTACACATCTTTATGACATCGTTGTAAACAATATGTAAAAAGTCGACCTCGATATCATGTACGCGTTAAAGGTTATTCGATGTCAAAGGTCACGAAATTGGCCTTTTTTTAATATCTCGTTTTTTATTAGTCGTACAATAAAAAGTTTTAGATACAATTTGTAGAGGAGGTAATTATCTACAAAAATGGTCTTATAACATTTTCACGTTAAGTTGATAGTTTTTGCGTTATAAGGCCAACAAAATGGACACTTTTAATGAAATATGATTTTTCAAATTTTGATCGGAAATTTTGTGAACGATATTTGTATTTTCGCTGGTTGGAGCGCGTTGTTTTTGTGGTCTTCCAAAACGATTGTAAGGCCGCTTTGTAGAAGACGCCTTCCTGACAATCTCAAGAGGCAAAGGTTGCAGTGAACGAAATAATAAAAAACTAATACTTGACTTTGTAGCACTTTAATTTGTTTGATATTAATATTCACTTGGCGCAGACAGATCGAAAGCTTGTGAATCGACTTGCCTGCTTGACTTGTTGTAAGTAAGTGCGTGATAAAAGAAAGATGATTACAGAGCAAGGCGCGACGGTGGCCGTTATTCGAAGTAAACTGTGTGGGCGTTAAGGGCGCCACATTTGAATAGTAGAAACGACTTAACATACCGCCGGCCTTGAAATACAATGAATTTCAAAAGAAAACAATACAAAAAGGAAACAATACAAAAAAACAATACAAAGAAAAATAACAATACAAAAAAAAACAATAATCAAATTAGAACTAAATTTACATACATTAAAACAAAGATTAATAATAATATTCACAGTTAGGGAGCACAATAAAGTGTCATCACATAGGGAGGGCACATAACTTCGTCACAGAACGTTTTATCACCGTACCGTTTTTGATCCGCACAGACGCAGAACGGATCACATTGTCCTTACCGGAATGCACTACTGTAACACGTCCGAGTGACCACGATAATGGCGGCAAGTTATCCTCTTTAATTAATACTAATGTGTCGACCTTGACAACATCGGGCAAATGACTGAACCATTTTGTTCTGCGTTGCATGTTTGGGACGACTTCAGTGCTCCAGCGCTTCCAAAAGTGTTGAGTGATCTGCTGAGTTCGCTGGTACTTAGATAGGCGATTTTCCGCTAGGTTACTGAGGTCCTTCTCAGCAACTGCACCTAGAGGCCTTCCAATAAGGAAATGACCAGGAGTAAGGGGATTGAAATCATTAGGATCAGAGGAAAGTGGCGATAGGGGACGAGAATTTAAAACTGACTCAATTTGTGCTAAAATTGTCGAAAATTGCTCATACGTCAAGCAGGTATTTCCTAACACTTTTTTTAAATGAATCTTAGTCGCTTTAATATTACTTTCCCACATTCCACCTTCGTGTGGATTGCGTGGGATTATAAACTCCCATTTGATGCCTCTGACGGCCAGGTAGTCATGTATGATAGACTGATTGGCTTTATTTCGCAAAAATTCATACAACTCTCGCAAGTAATTGTACGCACCAATAAAGTTTTTAGCGTTGTCACTAGACAATGAATAAGGCATGCCTCTTCTACTAATAAACCTCTTTAACGCGGCTAAGAAAACTTCAGTAGTAAGGCTCGTGACTAGCTCGAGATGAACTGCTTTCGTTGTTAAGCAGATGAATAAGCAAATATAGCTTTTAATTGTCTTTGCGCCTCGCGTGTTACGATCGCGAATTAAGATAGGCCCGGCATAATCTAGACCCGTGTTATAGAACGCGGGAGCCTCAGCCTGAAGGCGTTTTGAGGGCAGATTTCCCATGAGGGGGTAATGCGATGCGGGATTGGCCCTGAAACATCTGACGCACTGCCGAATTATTTTCTTAGCTGTGTTCTTTCCACAGATTGGCCAGTACTTTTCGCGCACGCAGTACAGCAACTGTTGAGCACCGCAATGCTGCAAATTCAAGTGAAATTCAAGAAAAATAAGGTCGGTTAGATGATGCCGTTTAGGTAATAAAAAAGGAAATTTTTTATCATGCGAGAAATCAGAATTTTTTAATCTGCCTCCTACACGGAGAAGGTCGTTCTCATCTAAGAACGGGTTTAAAGATAAGATGGCCGATTTGCCTTTAATGCATTTAAAACGCTGTAACGATTTTATCTCGTTATAAAAGGCTTCGTTTTGGCAGGCTTTAAGAATTGTTTGCAGAGACGTGTTTAATTCCCCCACAGTGAGTGGGCCTGTACTCCTCAATGCTTTGGAAGCTTGGCAATTATGCTTAAATCTGAGTAACCAAGCTGTTACTCGCCGCAGTTTAGTTAAAGTTGAAAACTTGGATAGGAAAACAAATTTTGAGGAATTTGTATCAGAAGTATCCGAATTAAATAAGCATATCGCGGGGCTGGAGCATAACAGGGAGGTCAAGGAATTGGACTTTATTTCAGTAGTTTCAACGTTTGGGTTGAAACAAGTTTCAGGCCACTCGGATCGTGGTTTGCTCAGAAAGTTTGGACCATTCCACCAAAGCTCGTTTGTTAGAATGTTTTGTGCGCTGATACCGCGAGACACCAGATCGGCAGGATTGTTCTGCGAACGGACGTGATACCAGTCACGTTGGTTGGTTAATTCTTGAATCGTGGCAATTCGATTGGCCACAAAGACCTTGTATTTGTTAGGGGCTGAATTTATCCAATTCAAGACTATAGTTGAGTCTGTCCAGAGAAATACTTGAGAATAGGATCCGTCAAACGCCGCTTGGACCCTTTGCATAAGTTCGGATAGAAGCAAGGCAGCTGATAGTTCCAGCCTTGGTATGGTGGCTCCCTTTAGGGGTGCTACGCGAGATTTGGCACAAAGAAGTTGCGTATTGATCTTGCCAGCAGATATTTTCAGGCTGACGTAAACGCAAGCCCCGTACGCGATTGAGCTACTGTCAGCAAAGCCATGCAGTTGAACCGCGCTTGACTTCACTGGGATGACACATCTGGGGATTCTTAATGATGCTAGTAATGGGAGTTCAGATTTAAAAGATTCCCATTCTGAATTAAAGTTTTGCGGTAAACTTTCATCCCAACTTAAATTGGCTTCCCATAACCTTTGGATTAAAATCTTTGCCCTTATGGTGATTGGGGCAAGCAATCCTAAAGGGTCGAATAGCTGCGATGCTATCGAAAGAACTGATCTCTTCGAAACGGTTGTTAAGTTGGGCTTTGCTTTGATTTCGAATTGGAGAGCATCTGAAATGGCATTCCAGGATACACCAAGTGCCTTGACGCTTTCACGCTCGCCTAATGGGATGGTGTGGTAAGAATCATTTTGCTTATCGTGCTTTAAAACATCTGGACAGTTGGATAAAAATTTCCTGATTGGTAGGCCAGCTGTGGCTAAAATGTCCGTTAATTGAGTTTTAATTTGAATTAGCTCATCTGAATTGTGGAGAGAAATCAGCAAGTCATCGACATAGAAGTTCGACTTTAAAACTTTGGAGGCTGTTGGAAATGCTTCGGCATTTAGGTCAGCCAAGTGCTGTAGGCATTTTGTGGATAAGTAGCTGGCAGAGGCCGTTCCGTACGTGATCGTGTTCAGTTCGTAGGTGTCAATAGGGTCGGTAGCCCGGTCTCTCCACAAAATACATTGAAACTTCCGCTCGTTTGGATTAATCTCAATCTGTCGGTATATTTTTTCAATGTCACCGGTTAGTGCAACACTGTATTGGCGAAACCTTAACAGAATAGAGAACAAGTCATCTTGAACAACAGGTCCTACTAACTGCGCGTGATTTATTGAGATTCCAGAGCTTGACCTTGCGCTGCCATCGAACACCACACGTAGTTTGGTGGTCAAAGAGCTAGATTTTAGTACTGCATGGTTTGGCAGATAGTAATATGGTAAGCTTGAACAAAGTATTTGAGCATTCATTGCCCTTATTACGTAGCTACTGTTTTGAGGTTGAGAATGAGGAGTAGTAATTTTAGACATGTGTCCTAGGGAAATATACTCGTGAATGAACGATGAATATTTTAATTTTAGATCGGAGTTATTGCTTAACCTTTTTTCTAGTTTTAAAAATCTATCGACCGCGTGAGTTCTAGATTCCCCCAGATCAGCTAGCTTCGAGTTGAAAGAAATAGAAACCGAAAATCTCCCCAATGCATTGCGAGTTATGGTGTTTTTGAAATGACTTTCGCAAAATTGCTCTTCTTTAGATAGAAGTGAAAGATTACTTCTGGGATTAACCTCCTCGAGTTGCCAAAATTTGCTTAAGCTTTTGTCTAATTGTTCATTTGAGATTGAGAGGTTTGATACGGAAATATTCGGAATTATAGTCGATTGGCGCGCTTGATTAATAATCATATTTCCTGACACTATCCAACCTAATAGCGTCTTTTGTAAGATGGGTTTGTTTTTACCCAATGAAATTTGCCCGATGCACAGCAATTCATAGAAAATGGATACCCCCAACAGCAAATCAACAGGGGCGGATTTGTGATATTGATTATCCGCTAATTCTAAGTTTTTAGGGATATTAAGCCAATTGCCGTTAAATGAAACTGATGGAAGATGTGACGTGATTTTTGGAATCACCAAACATGATATGTTGTTTTTATAATTGTTTTGCCTAGAAGAGATACTAATTTTAACTGCGGTGTTTATTTTTTGGTTATTTATTGAATTAATCCCACTTATCACGGTATTCACGCGTTGATGTTTCAAATTGAGTGCCCTACACAGTGATTCTGTAATGAAGCAGTTCATACTGCCGGTGTCCAAGATGGCTCGTACAGTAACCCATTTTCCCTCCGAATTTTTTACCTTGACGCAAGCTGTGGAAAGAAGTACTTGACTGGATTCACCGTAACACGCTAATGAGACTTGCGATTGCTCATTTGAACCCGACGGAGATGAGGATACGGTTTCCGGCGTATTTGATTGCTCCGGTTCAGTTCTCGAGGCCTGTCCGAAATGTAATAAAGAATGATGCCTTTTGTTGCAGTACTTACAAGTAAAGCGCGAGTTGCATTTCGAATTGGCGGGGTGACTTAAGCAATTTTTACATTTATTTAAGCGCGCGATTGTATCGTATCTCTGCTGAATCGATTGTGACAAGAGGATTGGACAGCGCGCAACTGAGTGAGTTTCGTTACAAAGTGGACATAATACTGGCTGATTGGAAGCTACCAGCGTTAGTTTAGGAGCATGATTAACGCGATGATCCTTAAACTTATTGAGCTTAAATGAATGAGCATGAGAGCTATCCTTTAACTCCTCCACCAGTTGAGACCTTTCTTTGAGAAATGTGTCTATATCGGAAAGTGAAGGAATTTCGCGAGGCTTGAGCTTACTAAAGTCTGTTTTAGTTTGATCATCAAGTTTAGACATAAGAATGTGCGCAATGAACGCGTTGCAGTTATCTACCGGAACTTTTAAGTTTTTTAATGCCCTAATGTGTTTCGATAATTCATCATACAGCTTAGAAATTTGTGATGATGAGTCCCTGGGAAGGGGTTTTAAATCAAAGATTGCTTTAATGTGGCTCTGTATGGTTAGTTTGGTATTATCATACCTTTCACGTAAGGTAGCAAGTGCGATGTCGTAATTTTCGTTTGACATTTGAATGTCGCTAATTAAACGTTCGGCAGAATGATCCAAACTGGACTTGAGGTAGATAAACTTTTCAATCGGTGAGAGATCTTTGTTATTGTGAACTAATGCCGTAAATGAGTCGAAGTATCCCTTAAAGTCCGTATAATTGCCCGAAAACGTAGGTAGTTTTATTTGAGGTAACTTGACGTTTGATCCTCGATCTGAATTTGTTGAAGGTTTAGAATTGTTCGCATCCTTTTGTTTTTCAAGTATTAATGACGCAATGGTTTTCAGATCGATGTATTGGTCATCGAAATCTGAACAGGTCATTAATGAATCGCTAGATACGTCGCGAGCGGTTAACTGAGTACTGATTTTTGAATAAGCCTTGTTTATAGGAGCAAAATCTTCGAACCTTAATTCTAGTTTTTTTATCATAGCGGCTGTGATAGCAGGCTCACTTTCGATCGATGCTAAGAAGACTTCGAATTTGTTTAGATGATTTATTAGCGACTCTGCTTCAGCCAGTAAAATCTTGACTTCAGATTTTGTCATGATTAAATTGAACCGTTTACTGCGAGAGATGTAAAACAATGAAATAAAACCAATCGGGTGTAGAAAAACGCGATAGAACAAAGTTTTGATAACCGTAGCGTGGTAAGCAAAATAAAAGCGACGTTAAATCACGCCACGTTATTGTTAACGTGGTAAAAGTAACGTGATGTGAGAATCACGCCACGTTATTGTTAACGTGGTAAAAAGTAAAGTGATATGAGAATCACACCACGTTATTGTTAACGTGGTAAAAATAAGTAATGTGATGTGAGAATCACGCCACGTTATTGTTAACGTGGTAAAAAGTAAATAATGTGATTTCGGAATCACGTGGTAAACAAAATATTTGGAGGTTAGAAAATACCAATTTAACGTAAAATAAGTCAAAAATGTAAAAATTACAAAAAATATTTGTACATAAATATCAGCAATGATATTATTTAAACGTTACTAAATTAAATCAGTTTAAATAGTTGAGGATTAGGAAAATAACAGAGGATAAATACCTTAGCGTGCTTGCTGTGATGACCTAACCTCGTGGCGGTTTTTTCTACGTTGTTTTCGATAGTTTCTTTTCTCGATGACCAAATGTAACTTCGGTAATCCTTCTCGAAGGACCAAAATGTATTTTCGCTGGTTGGAGCGCGTTGTTTTTGTGGTCTTCCAAAACGATTGTAAGGCCGCTTTGTAGAAGACGCCTTCCTGACAATCTCAAGAGGCAAAGGTTGCAGTGAACGAAATAATAAAAAACTAATACTTGACTTTGTAGCACTTTAATTTGTTTGATATTAATATTCACTTGGCGCAGACAGATCGAAAGCTTGTGAATCGACTTGCCTGCTTGACTTGTTGTAAGTAAGTGCGTGATAAAAGAAAGATGATTACAGAGCAAGGCGCGACGGTGGCCGTTATTCGAAGTAAACTGTGTGGGCGTTAAGGGCGCCACATTTGAATAGTAGAAACGACTTAACAATATTAATTTGCAAATGCTGCCGTTATTTGTCGTTTTTCGTCCACCATCGTCATATACTAAATCAAAGACCGTCGAAAACCGCATTTGACTCTTCCATAAGTTTTACTAAATTATCGACGGTTCTCGCGCCGGAGGCGAATTAAGGCGAAAATTGTGCAAAAACTTTCAACGTCTCTGGAGCTCTTATTTACGAACCGATTCTTAATTTTTAAGATGCAACGAAAGCCCATCGCGAAGGTCTACCAGAGCCCTTATATAAGCTTTCTTCGTATTTTCAACACCAAAGGCGTGAAATCGAATTTAAATTTCAAAAATTTTTTCAGAAGGGGGTAGCTTTGGAAGATTTTCAAAAAAAAGTACTTTCGAAAAATTAGAAATTGGCGCCGGAAACTTTTTATTGTATAACCAGTATAAAGCATTTGCAAATTAATATCGTTCACAAAATTTCCGATCAAAATTTGAAAAATCATATTTCATTAAAAGTGTCCATTTTGTTGGCCTTATAACGCAAAAACTATCAACTTAACGTGAAAATGTCATAAGACCATTTTTGTAGATAATTACCTCCTCTACAAATTGTATCTAAAACTTTTTATTGTACGACTAATAAAAAACGAGATATTAAAAAAAAGGTCAATTTCGTGACCTTTGACCTCGAATAACCTTTAACGCGTACATGATATCGAGGTCGACTTTTTACCTATTGTTTACAACGATGTCATAAAGATGTGTACCAAAATTCAGCTAGGTGGGAATTTTTCCGAGCTGAAAACCTAATTTGACTGGACTAAACGCAATCCTGAGAGGGATTTTTACCATGAATGATACCGAAAATAATATTGCACATCGCACATTTGACTAATACTTGTCAATTTAAAGGAGCTTCTCATATTGCACTTCCGATCTAAAGTGAACTGCCCTTTTCTTTAGATGTTATCAGTAAATTTTGTTTTGCCAGATACCTTAGCCATTTTTCGTTTCGTTTCGGCTGTTTCGGCTACTCGACATTCTCTCATTAAGATTCGAACTGCTTTCAATCTAATTAATTACCTGTTCTTCTTCAGTTTCTGCATCTTTTTTCTTTGCGTCTGTGTCTTTCTTTTTCTTCATCTTATCAACAATCCATTGGTTTGTAACTTCCCGTTACCAATCGAGTTTTTTGGTAAACAACATCTTTTCGCCTCATTGCAACCGCTTTTCTTTTCGCATCTTTTTTTAGATTCCATGAGACGTGTTTCTTCCATGGCGTCTTACAAATTATTACTATTGCTTCGCTAATAACAGAATTACTGAACTCGATATTTGTTGAGGTATGACGTAATTAACTTTAAATAAGTCGTCAGTTTTTTATTCAGAAATTCCTCGGATCAACAATTTAATACGTTTATTCAACTAATCCATTCGTTTTAACCGTACTAAGTGAGCATCGTGTCATAATTGTTCGGTTTAGTTCTCGAAAAAATTGCATAATGAAAAACTATATCCTTCCTGTATAAAATTTCACAAGTGATTTCACGTTTTGAGTCAGGACAGCCGTGGGATTTTAAGAACCCTGGGCTAATAACAACAGTCGCCTTTGCCTCTGATACTGGAACTGAAACTCGAAAAAGAAATTGATGGGTTCCATTGATTCTTTAATGAAAATTGACCATGAAGATTTTTACATTCGTAATTCCTTAATTGATTGCTTCAGTGCATTAAGAAGTCCAAATCTGGACTTTCTAAACAGGATTTTAGTAGTCTCAGACACCTGCTTAATTTAAAGCTTGTAAATGAAGATGAAGGTAAACACAAGAAATTTGAGCCTTCAATTTTAGGGCAAAAAATCTGGAAGTTGTCTTACTATATCCTTAATCCTTATCCTTAATCCTTAATATATATAAAAATGGATGTATGTGTGTATGTATGTATGTTCCCTATAGACTCCTAAACCGTTTGACCGATCGGAACCAAATTTGGCACAGTCATTATGTAAGTCCCTGCGCATGTTTTTGTATTGAAATAGTGCAAAAATTCGCAAAGGGAAGGAAAGTTGATTTTGAGTAGCCTGCCTTCCTTTAAGGAATCTCGATAATCCATTCATGCGCGTCCCATAGGGACGCGCATGAATGGATTATCGAGATTCCTTAAAGGAAGGCAGGCTACTCAAAATCAACTTAAAAACAATAATGAATGCTGTCAAACTGTCAACCGATCGACAATGCAAATACGCGTGCACGTACTTTACGTTTCTATTTGACCAATCTTAACCAAATTTGGTGTAGAAGTTATTTACAACGCTACGAAAAACATAGGCTACTTTTAGTACCTTGGAGTGAGGCCGAAGGCCGAACAACCACATCCGACACGGTCTAGATGGCTAAAGGCGGCCGGTAGGCCGACTGTGCCAGCTAGTCCCTAATAGAATAGAAGAAAACAATAATTTTTGTGTTTTCCCACAGAATATTGCATAAGCCACGATTCGAAATGTTAAAGTTCGTCATTTTAAAATAGTTTTCAATTGTTTTTAATATCTTTCTGTATCGTCCATTGTGCTTATGTATTGTTTACATGGGCAGTTGGGAAAACTTTATTGATTTGTTAATCCAATAATACCTTCGGTAAAAATTGGACAAGTCTCAGTAAAAACGCTCTTGTGTTCGCATCTGCAAGTATCTGCAGCTGAAATTTGGAGGGCAAGTACTTGAGATACCAATGATACCACAAAAAAATTTTCGGTGTGTCTCATGCGTTCTCACACAACTAAAAGTTTAAGAGAAGTTAACATTTAAAAAAATCGAGTTTTTAGGTCGAAATTAGGTCTAAAAACCGTTAAAAATGTAATTCTTTGTTTTGTTTTGGCACTTGTGTGCTAGTAACGAGAAACAGAAATAATATTTCAACTTGAAAACTGAAGAAAATCAATGTATTGCCGTTTTTAAGCAAAGTTAAAGTACCTATGTATACGGTACATATTATATGTAGTATATAAAAAAGGTTTACTTTGCCGCATTTTTTCGACACTTTCCAAGCGCATTTTTTATGATTTTTTTTGTGTTCCTGAATCCTTGGGATGTTCCTAGCAAGAAACTATTATTAAACAGACCAAATGAATTACTTTAAAAATCACCATTTGTCCGCCTCCACCAACACTGTGCGCCGTTGACCTTTTTTTAGGTATTTACCGTGTTTCGCCGAAATGTACTTTTTTTTCATAAAAATAATATGGTCACCATAAATATACGATACTTACATCCTCCCTTTAACAACCCTTCCAGCAAAGGCACCGTCA
The DNA here is from genome assembly GCA_932274525.1 of Podabrus alpinus. Classification (NCBI taxonomy): domain Eukaryota; kingdom Metazoa; phylum Arthropoda; class Insecta; order Coleoptera; family Cantharidae; genus Podabrus; species Podabrus alpinus. The sequence goes on from OW026451.1 coordinate 8,977,313, forward strand.
TTGCTTAAACAAATCCAACCTTTTGAATGAACTTCTGGATTTTGATGGCCGAAATTGTACTAATTTTAGTCATATAGGATTAGAAATCCTTTGACATTGACCAAGCGATCACAGTAATTAACCTTTTGTATGTATTTTCTACACTCAGTAACGGTTTTGACTATGGAACTCCTCGAGTTCCTAAATGAATGAGTAAAATTTAATCCTACTGACGATCTATATTTTGACTAATCCTTAAAAATATTCAAGATTTCATCGTGGTTGACCTGATGCTATAATAATGGTAAACTTCTATTCTATTAGAAAATATAATGTAACTAACGGTAAATCACACGATTAGATAAAAAATCAGTACTCTTCGATGACTTTGAAAAGCCAATATTTAACGACATGAGTAATTTTTCCTTGAAACTGTTTATGTTTCACTACCTCATTGAAAATCAAATACGTCACTAATTAATGCTAACTTGAAGTATTTGAATACAATTGTGCGTTAAAAATGCGATTTGTTGCAAAAAAAACTTTCGATTAACTTTCACTTCCTCTCGCTTTTTCAAACCAGTCGATTATCAATAGCTTTTATAAAACGCCTTGCAGAAAATTACAATTAAAATTTTTAAGGAATCCCAAAATAGGAAAAATGATGTCATCCCAAAGAAATTCTTCCCGTGAAAGTGTCACAAGCTGTGAAAATTGAAAAACTTACCCTTCCGACAAAACCGGAGACAAAATCGCACAAACAAACAAAAAATTTACAAACATTTTGTACTAACTACAAAATTTTCATTTCCCACAAAATTTTAACTTTTCTTTTAATTTCCCATTTTCACTCTTTATTTCAACACACGATTTTTTATTTTACCGAAAAGTTGATACGTTAATTAGATATTTAAGAAAAATGTATCACATGCATGCACTTTTTGATCTTTGGTTTGTTTGAGTTGTGTGGTTCTACTGATTCAACGCCTTCATCACTTGTTAGCCTTGCTAACTTTGTTCACCTTTTGTGGTATCTCTTGCATATTAAATAAAAATAAGTAGTTTAAGTTGTAAAGTGAAATTTACCGTGGGAGTGCATTCCAAAACAAGTTTGCGTTAGATAAAAAAATAGTAGCTAATTAGTAAATTAGATGATTGTTAAAATGACGAGCTAACAAATTTGATGCCCTTTTGTGGGTTTTTTTTTCGCATCGAGTAAAAAAGACCCATTAAAATTTTTAACCTTTTCAAAAATCAAACTGGTTTTTTGGGATGTTATGTAAAAATTTTTGTTAAGTAACCGAAAAAGCGAACTTGGAAGTGCATAATATACAGTGTGGCCTAATAAGTCTTCCTGGTGTTTAGAAACCATACTCGTTTGTTTAATTGCAACAAATTGGAATGTAAAAGATTTTTAAAAAGAAGGACATCATTTTTCAGTTATGGTCAAGTTAGACTATATCAAAATCCTTCTTTCTCTTCAAGTTTCTGTGTATTAAAAGATTTTTTTTTCTATAAAATACTTAGCTTAAGACCAAAAAATTTTTACCAATTTTTGCAGAGCTAAGCAGTAAAGAAACCGTAGTGGTTAGTCTAAGACTCGGGGGGTCCCTTCTCAGGATTCTTAAGATCAAGACTCAGAATAAGCTTTGTTCAACGTGTCAAAGATACAAATAAAATCTTCTTCTTCTTCTTCTTCTGTTGTTAGGGCTCGGCCCTGTTAGTTAATCACAATGTTGCCCTCCTGGGAAACAGACGTCCAGCCATCCCTCCATCTCTTTGGGGGTCTCCTGGTATTATGTCTTTGCGTCATCACTATCTTTGCGATTCTCGCATCATCCATCCTCTCTACATGGTCTCTCCAAAACCTTCTTCTCGCTCTAGCCCATCTGACAACGTCCTGAACTCGACATCTTTCGCGGGTTATCTCACTTCTCACTCTATCCCACAACTTTACCCCTGATATCGCTCTTAACGTCCTCATCTCCGTAGATCTCATTGATTGTTTCGTTCTAGATGTTGCGGCCCTTGTCTCTGCTGCGTAGGTTAGAACCGGTCTTACACATGTTTTATAAATTCTTGTTTTACTCTCGATTGAAATATGTTTGTTGAGCCATATAATGTTTCGTAAACAACCCGAGATCATGGCAGCTTTGGATGCTTGTGTGCGTACCTCTGAGATAGTGCTTCGGTCGTTGGTTATATCCACACCAAGGTATGTGAATTTCTTGACCTGCTCAATGATTTCTTCGTCGACCATAAGTTTGCAACGTATTGGATATTTTGAAATCACCATGGATTTTGTTTTCTGAGTCGATATTCTCATATTAAACAAGTTTGATAAATCATTGAGTCGAAACAGGAGCCGTTGTAGGTCGTCTTCATTTTCGGCCGTTAGGACCACGTCATCTGCATAGCACACCATCTGTATTTTGCTACCCCCTACTTCATAGCCAAAGTCAGTGTCTTTAATACCACTTATGATCTGTTCCATAATAAGGTTGAATAGTGTAGGACTCAAGCTATCACCCTGTCTGATTCCAGTTGCGATCGGGACCTCCTCAGTAAGAGTACCTGCGACTTTTATTCTTGTTCTAGTGTTTGTGTTCAATTCTTTAATTATGTCAATTATTTTTTCGTTGACGTTGTTATTACGTAGGATCATTAGTATATCGTCGAGTCTCACTCTGTCGAATGCCTGTGTAAAATCAACAAAACACAGAAACAGAGGCTTATCATACTCAATTGATCCCTCTACTAATTGTCCTATTATGAATATTCCGTCGATAGTAGATCTATTTTGGCGGAAACCTTGTTGTTCATCACTTATTCCGGTCGCGTCGATCACTTTCTGAGAGAGAATCTTTGTGAATAACCTGGATACGTTACTCAGTATTAGGGTTATTCCTCTATAGTTTTTTGGGTCCTTCTTTGACCCCTTCTTGAATATAGAGGTACAGTAACGCTTATACGCCATTCTTCGGGTATATTTCCAGATGATATTATCTTTTGGAACAGTTTTGTGAGTTCTTTTGATAGTGCGGTACCTCCATACTTAATAATTTCGTTAGTGATAAGATCTATTCCTAGTGATTTCCTGTTTTTTATTTTCCGTATTGCTTCATTCACCTCATCTTATGTTATGGTTATTTCTTCATTTGGGTACTCTTCCTCCACATTCGCTGTTGCTATGTCATTTGATGGTGTGCTATCAGCTGTATCGTAGAGCATTTGGAAGTAGGAAGAATAAAATCGAGAGAATAATTCAAGACCGTGAATATTTGTGCTGGTGATGATGGCCACAATAAATAGCTCGGCCTTGCACCGCCACCACCTTGATGGGTAGTCAACCTAGTTAAAGTAATCTTGATGGTAACGACGTAGTCTGAGAAAGGCAGAAAATATGTTGAGAATGACGAAGTCAAGAAGCTATTGACAGAGTTAACCTAGGAGTGGATCTATTTTTTTTAAAGGCTAATGAAGCTATTCAAACCTTCAATGTACTAATAGACGACCCCTTTTATTTGGTGGTAGTGGCTTTTCATTTTTTAGGCTACTTCTTAAACAAAGATACAATTAATCGCTCGCAAATTTGAATCACATCTGAAGGCTCCAAAAAATACTTAGGTGAAAGCCTCAAAAAAGCTCAATCCGCTGCACATTGTGAGTTTATCCATATTTATTTCATCAACGCCCAAGTTTAAGTGGTAATTATTTAGAGATGGGAAAACACATCGGCGTTTTATCTTTTAATAAATATGTAACCCAATTTCTATTTATTTATACTATCTGGTCGAGATAAAAATATTCCATTATTTGTTCTAGCGTTGCTCCATCTAAAATAATTTCCAAAACTTCAGTTGTGTTTATCATAACTTGGTTTAATTTGGGTTTCATTTTGACCAATATGAAAGTAATTCGTTCTATATTCATTTCAGAAGACTTCATTCTTCGTCAACTCCACATTTTCAAATTTTTACTAGTTGCATCACGGACGCTTTGCAAAATTGTACTTTCTACAAATTTCGTCTTTGCAGGTTCCAGAATTATTTATACCCCAACGGTGATAAACAAATCTGACAACAAATTCTCCCACCCAATTACGACCCACTTTTAATCATCCAGTACGAATCTCATAGTGCATTCTGCAGGTTTTTTTTGATCAAGCTCTTCCATTCCATTCAGAATATTGCTACTCTGTTTTTCAACAAAGTCTTCACGATTCATTTTTTGAGGTGGATCAATCCCCTTCTTTCTCTTTACTTTCAATTTAATTTATCCACAGAATTTTATTGATGTTCACCGGAGAGGGTCGCACTAAGAAATTCCGTTAAGTCCACGATTCAAACGCCAATTTCCGGCATACAGGTTGAAATGTTCACGAATAAAATCACATCCCTCTGTAGTTCATAGGTCGAACTACACCTTTTCCACCAGTAATTCAGAAATCGTCGACCGTTATTCATATTTGTCAATTGATATTCAGAAATCGTCAACCGTTATTCAGATTTGTCAATTGATATTCAGAAATCGTCAACCGTTATTCAGATTTGTTAATTAATATTCAGAAATCGTCAACGGTTATTCAGATTTGTCAATTACAATTGCAATTCACGATTTCTGAATATCAGTTGACAAATCTGAATTACAATTCACGATTTCTGAATATCAGTTGACAAATCTGAATTAGAATTCACGATTTCTGAACAGCAGGTGAGGTTTTCTGAATTACTGCTGGAAAAGGTGTAGACTTAATATGGAAGAAGAGGTGATAAAAATTTGTTTTTCAATTTTTGCCCTGAAAAACATAGTTTTTTGTTTTTGATTTAGAATTTTTTTCCTATTCATCTGGTCATCTAACGCACAAATTATTCATTGATAAATGAAACTATACTAAATTATCTATAAATCTCCACATAGAACAATTTTCTAGCCCTAATGAGGTTCTATCTATGGAATTTCAAAGTTGATAAAATTTTATCCCTTTTCAAGTATGTTTTCAGGATTTAAGATTTTCAAAATTTACTCGTTTTTGGTGTATGGTACGAAAAAGTAGTTGCTGTTGTACTCATCTGCGAGAACAAAAACTCAACTTGAAAATCTGAAAAAACTACATTGTTTTCAGCAATATTCCAAAAACTAACGAAGTTCTTGGAAGAGTTACAAGAAACATCGTCAATTTTGTGGTTATTGGTACCTCCTACGACAAATTTGACTCTTATGACCTAAAGCTCGTCTTACATCAGGACATTTCTGGCGTCATTTCTTGCGCCATTTCCTGAGACATTTCTGGCGTCATTTCTGACGCCATTTCTTGCTCCAAAAATTAAGCCTGTATTATATCAGGTCATTTCTTGCGCCATTTCTTGCGCGGATTTTGCGCAGTAGGTAATTTTAGCAAATTACGTGAAACATTTTGTAGGCCAAATATATAGAACCTGTTCTATTTTGAGGCAATTTTCAACGCAATTTGCCTGCGAGCGTGCGCAGTAAGATTAAACAAAGGATAATTTAGTGTTGTAAATTGTGAAAACTGTGCTACACATAAAAATTAAAATGGATAAAGAAAGCGATTTAATTGCAGAAAATGTGATTGCAGCAAACATAATAGTATTAAAAAAATTACTGAAAAGACGTTTGAAAAACAAACCAAAACCGAGGGTGCGAAAGAATTGGCTGGAAAAGTGGCTACATAGAATTTAAATTGAATAGAATTGTATTTAATAATTAACTGATTATATAAATTTGTTTGCAAGTTTATTTGACAATTCACATTTGACAATTACTACCAGCGCGTTCAATCTGTACTGCGCACGCTCACAGGCAAATTGTTCAAGAATAGAGCACGCGCTAAATATATTGCCTACAATCCGAGCCAGGACATTTTCCAAGACATTTGCTGTTTTAAACTAGGCAATTTATATTGCTCACCTCATCACAAACATCCTGAGGTGTAAGGAGGCAGCAGGAAGAGCCGAACAACGGGCCGCCGCTGCCGCTGCCCATACGGGGGAGGATACCGACACTGAAGATCAGTGATCCGAGGCCAAACACGGTCGGGTAGAAGAGTGGCATGCGAAAGAGCACACGTAACATCGAATTCCATCGCAATGCCCCCTACCCGACCTTCAAATCAGGAGGCCAACCAACGAGGAGGAAAACTCGAACAGGTAGAAGAGAAGCATGCGAAAGAGCACACGTTTCATCGAATTCCATCGCAATGCCCCCTACCTGACTGAGCAACCAGGAAGCCATACATGAGGGGAACTTGGAGGCCAAACAAAAAAGGCGGGTCTGCACACGATACTGCAGACCCAACGCATCTGCCCGAACATCCAGGGCGGGAGATGTCGAAGATCCCGACGTCTCGGACCGAGCATCCCGGAAGAAATGCCTGACGGCGAAACCCGGGTGCTTGGTAGGGGGGAGTTTTAGTCAGTGAAGTCTGACACTATCCACTTTGATTAAGTGGGTGTTTCGCACGAGATTTCTCCTCCCTGCGTCGAGCTAAAAAAAAAATTTATATTGCTCAAGAAATGACGCCAGAAATGTCCTGATGTAAGACGAGCTTTAGAGGCTATTTTCTGGCCAAACTAAAGAGTTTCGACAGGTTATTTTGAAACACTATTAAAAATTTTAGAAACTTGCAAAAATTTTACTTTTGTAATTGCAATAATAACTTGATCTTCATAATGTAATTATTTGAAATTTTACTGCATGCATCTAATTTTGGAGACCCAATTTTGATTTTCGGGTGGTTAAGTCCTTCCCAGCTCTCCCCATAGTTACGCCTATGCTCTGACCCCTTTTCTACATTTATAGCTAAAAGAGTTATCCAAAGTGGCACTTAGATGCGATTTTCGTATAATTCCCTTCTTTCCGCCATATTCCCTATTTTCGAAGACTTTTTCGAGGAAATGACAATACTCGATTGCTGTCCAACGTCGATGGCATTTTGAACATCGATTTCCAGAGCGTTTTAGCCTCCTATTATTATAGAACAGGATACTATAAACACTGTTTTTGTAGAGAATTTTATGCCGTTCAATTGTGATCTGATAAAACTTTTCTGTAAAACTGAAATTAAGAGAATTATAGGAGAAAAACTATATTAATGTGATTAAAACTCCAAATTAGGGAAAAAGCCGACTGGGGATTTCAAATAAATTTTGGCGTGTTCCTTAGCACACTCAAATACATAAAATATGTCTGCAAAATTTCAGCTTTCCCGGCTGTTTTGCAAATTCGAACTATTTTTTCGACTTCATTACCTGGACTTTTAAGGAAATTATAGAAAAATCTATTTTGTAGATCATAATGCTCTTCAATTTTGATTTGATGATAATTTCCATAAAAATTAAATTAAACGAGTTATAAACGAAAATTGGAAGAACTAAGATTACTAATGGGGGTTAAATCGACAAGGGAATTTAGAAAACTTTTGGGGGTTCATTCAGAGAGTCAATTATAAAATGCACGTCTACGAAATTTCAGCTTGTCTGGAGTTTTTGCAAACTCGAACCATTTTTATGGCTTAGTTGCATGAACTATAAAGTGATAAGATGTAATATGGGGTACGGCTGCCTAAGGGTGTCCGCTCCAAATAAATTGAAAATTTCCTATTGCAAAGAGGAAGGTATATATAGTTTACTGATATAATTTAAACCTGCGAAAGTATTATCAAAATTTTGAGTAAATCGAATTTGAAGTTTGCAAATTTACATGTAAAATTAACGAGATTCCCGCGCGTCGCTCATTCTGTTGACGGTACGTGCAATATGAATGACCCTAACCCTTGAGTATTTCGCACCGGCAGATGCAACTCGTCTCTCGTACATGTAACATCGATTATTTTTTGTTTTTACGCGATTTTTTGGGGGTGAAACGTAATAGTTTACTGTCCCATACCGCAACTATACTTTTTAATGCTATTTCAAGGGTCTCTAAGCTCCCGGTTTCATTTATCCCGGTTTTTGAAGCTATGCTTCTTATCGCACGGGTATCGCGCGGGTATCGCACGGGTATCGCACGGGTTTGCACGGGCAGTTAACTGAAAAAAATCGTTCGTCACACAAATTCGTCACACAAATTGTTAACGCAAATTCGTCACACAAATTTCGACCATCGCTTTTAAATTTCGAACTTCCCTTCAAACACCATAACTCCGGAACCGAGAGGGCTAGGACCATGGGAATGGTGGCTATGGATGGGGGGGCGGAGGTGGCAACCGCCCCAACGCCGCCCCGCCGCCTCCAACCGGTTTTTAGGGAAAATAGTTTTTTGACAAAATTTAAAAAATTAAAAAAATTTCCCCCCAACCCCCTTTTCGTGGGTCGGCAAAAAACGTCGAAAAAACTTTAAAAATTTTTCACAAAAAGGCCGAAGGCCGAACAACTATGGCCTACACAGATCTATTATGGTCCTCCCCCTGTGAGACCGAAGGCCGAACAACCACTGGCAATCACGGACTAGCAGTGAAGACAGCTGAAGGCATATAAATATAATCTATTATGGTCCGCCCTGTGAGGCCGAAGGCCGAACAACTATGGCCTTCACGGATTTATTATGGTCCGCCCTGTGAAGCCGAAGGCCGAACAACTATGGCCTTCACGGATCTATTATGGTTCTCCCCCTGTGAGGCCAAAGGCCGAACAACTGTGGCCTTCACGGATCTATTATGGTCCTCCCCCTGTGAGGCCGAAGGCCGAACAACTATGGCCTTCACGGATCTATTATGGTCCGCCCTGTGAGGCCGAAGGCCGAACAACTAGGCCTTCACGGATCTATTATGGTTTGCTCTGTGCGTAATTTTTGATGGGAGGCGCCTTCTCGTATGTTTAGCATACTTTATCGAATGCACACCCCAAAAATCGAAGAAAAATGCGCTAAATTTACGTACTTTCAAATTGATTTTTCTCGAAATTTTGATAATACTTTCGCAAGTGAAATTTTTACAGTATACTCTATAAACATTCCTCTTTGCTATAGGAAATTTTCAATTTATTTGGAGTGGACACCCTTAGGCGTCCGTCCCCTGTGGTGCCTTTAAGCGACTTAAATTTCATATAAACTACACGTGGATTACATCTAACTTTGGTATCCCAGAACATCGCTTTTATCGCATAGAGATCATGAAATTATCTTCTTCTTCTTGGAGTGCCTATCCGTTCCGGGTGTTGGCGATCATGATTGCTATCTTGACTCTATCAACTGCTGTTCTAAATAAGCCTATTTTGTAGTTGTTTTGTACCAAGTACACAGATTCTTTAACCAGGATATTCTTCTCCTGCCCACGCTTCGCTTTCCCTGGATTTTACCTTGTATAAGTAGTTGTAGCAACCTGTATCTGTCTGGATTTCTCATCACGTGTCCCAAGTAAATAATATTTCCTTTTCTTTTTCCATTCTCATCAAGACCTGATCGTTAGTAATGTGATCGATCCAGGGAATTCTAAGGATTCGGCGGTATAGCCACATCTCAAACGCTTCCAATCTCTTGCACGAAGCCTCTGTCAGGGTCCACGATTCTACCCCGTACAGCAGAACAGGAAAAACGTAGCACCTCAACATTCGTACTTTTGTGGTCAGCGCTAGGTCCCTCGGCTTGAATACTTTTGCCATCTTCAGAAACGCGGAGCGTGCCTTTGCAATGCGGCATTTTATCTATACGGAATGGTGCCATTCCTTAGTAACGGTGGTACCCAGGTATGTGCAAGACCTTACTCTCTGTATTGGTTGGTTGTTAACTGTCGAAACTCCATGCACTTGATTGTTTTTCGATATGATCATAAACTTTGTTTTCTTGGCATTCATTTTCAGCACATATCTTTCGCTCACTTCTACAATTTTGTTCATTAGCTGTTGTAGACCGTCTAGATCTTTTGTGAAAACCATTGTGTCGTCTGCATAGCGTATATTATTAATGATCTCTCCGTTAACTGTTATTCCTTCATTTATGTCTGCTAATGCCTCTCGGAAAATGAACTCTGAGGAAATATTAAAGAGCAAAGGCGAAAGCACACACCCCTGCCTCACCCCACGTCTGATCATCACCTCCTCAGAACACTCTCCATCTATACGGATCGACGACGATTGATACCAGCACAGGTTACTAATGATTTTTATGTCTTGCTTGTTAAGGCCAATTTCTTCTAGGATTCCTAACATTTTTCGGTGTTGTACATTATCAAATGCCCTTTGGTAATCTATAAAACTTACAAAGATGTCATTGTTCACATCCCGAGCTCTTTGGAAGAGGACTTGTACACTAAATAGAGCTTCTCTAGTACCCAAAGCATTGCGGAATTATGTACTATTTTTAGGAAGAGCTTGAGCATATGGCTCATCAGACTTATGGTGCGAAAATCGCCACACTCTCTAGCACTTGGCTTCTTTGGGATTGTAATGAACGTCGACTTGAGCCAGCTCTTTGAAACTACCCCCGATGAGTATATTTCGTTAAATATAGAAGTTAGCCAGTCAATATATTCTTCGTTCAAGAGCTTGAGAAACTCGTTATGGATACCATCTGGGCCTGGTGATTTTCTACTTTTGAGTGAAGCTATAGTTTTCGTGATTTCTTCTTTTGTTATTGGTAGCTGCTCTTTTATTTGATATAAGGGTGGATGTAGTGGCCTATTATTGTCGTCAAACAGTTCTTCAATGTAGTCTTTCCACACTGCCATTTTTTCATCCTGTTCCACGACAATTCTGTCATATCCATCTAGAATTTTGCCCACTGTTGACTTTTTTTATAAATTCCAGCCGTCTCTCTTTTTTTTCTTATGCATATTGAAGGTGTCATGTTTCCCTTCCAATAATTCGATCTCAGAGCATTGTCCAGCGAACCAGTACTCTTTTGCTTCTCTTATTTTTTTTCTAATTTTTATTTGCAGAGCTCTGTAATTACTTTCGTCGTTCTTGGCTTTCCTTCTATCATGCATGAGCTGTAATATCTCATTTGTCATCCATGGTTTCCTTTTCATTTCATCGCTACTCAGATATTCGTTTCCTGCCTCGATGAAACTTTTTGCAATTTCTTCTAGGGATGTATCAATAGGCTGTGTTTGAGCTCTGATTTTCTGGAGTTCAGTGGTTAGTCTTTCAGTTAACTTTAACTTTGTTTCTTCTTCTTTTAATTTATCTAAATCCCACTTTTTTGTAGTTCTTTTCCCGCTGTTCCTCTTCAACCTCACCCTAAATTTGCCCTTCAGAAGCACATGGTCAGATGATAATTATGTCAGCCCCTGGATAAGTTGTAACTGATAAACAACTATTCCGGAACCTCCTGTTTACCATCATGTAATTTATTTGGTACCTTATCACTTTTCCCTCTTCATCCTGAGGTGAAATCCAAGTATAGAGCCGACGGGGAGGTAACTTGAAGAATGTATTAAGAACAACGTATTGTTCCTCATCAATAAAATCTCTGAGCCTTTCACCTCTTTCATTTCTGACCCCCAGTCCAAACCGTCCAATTAGTTCACCCACCTTGCCTACACCTATCTTCGCATTCAGGTCTCTCATGATTATAACAATTTCTTCCTTCTTAAACTGCCTCACCACGCCTTGTAGTTCTTCATAAAAACGTTCTATATCCTCCTCCGTATTAGACTCAGTAGTGGGGGCATAGACCTGAATAATATTTATTTTAATAGGGTAGCTTTGCAGTTGTATCGATATAATTCTGTCTAAGACCGCTGTGAAGCCAACCAAAAACCGTGACACTCTGGGGGCCAGGATTACGCCCACCCCATTTACATGTAAGTTGCTATTATTTCCTGAGTATAACACTTGATATTATTGACGTTACATTTCCCACTTGCCGGCCATCGCATTTCACTAAACTCCCAGCACTCCTATTCCTAGCCTTTCCATTTCAAGAAACGCGTTATTAATCTTGCCTGCTTGGAACATGGTTCTTACATTCCAGGTCGCTATACTGATTGTTTTTGCGTGTACATCCATTCGTTTGTCTGTTACTTGGTGTCTACTTTTGTTGTTTGTATTGAAATTATCTACCAACGCTATTATAACCCTTTATTGTCTAAAATCAACGGCTTGCGAGGACTGAAGTCGCAGCCCGTTACATTTTCTATCTACAAAGGACCATCCATCTTTCTGTAAAATGTTTTCAAGAAAAGCAAAAATGGAAACTTAAATTTTTTTAACATTTCTTTACTTAATTTAATTCATATCTCGAAATCTGTTGATTTTAGACAATAAAAGGTCACAATCTAGTTTGTAGATAAAATCACGCTCTTTAAAAAATAAACCATTGACTAAAAAATTAATAATTTCGGTTCTATGGCCGAAATGAAAATAAAAATTAAAAAATTACCTTAAAGCGTTTTAATTTAAAAAAAAATAAACAAAAATATTTTTATAAAATTATCTTCTATCACCACCGAAAAGCTTTCCTGAGTTTTAAATATTCAGCTTTAAACCATCACTTTCTTGTTTTTATTACAAGACTTACGATTAGCATATTATTTACTTACTATAAAATTTTAATGCTCACTCAATAATCTTTTGATCATTATTATAAAAAATCTCACATCATTTATTTCTGTTTCACCTTGTATAACGAGAAAGTTAGTAAACGCCAAATAAATATAACCTCACTTTAATATAATATTTAAGAAGTGATACGTACGAATTTTGAGTGAATACGTAAACAATAAACTACTTCTGCAATGTTTTCCCAAAAAACGGAAGACGTGAAGTTGGAATGGATGTACAAAGTAAGTTTTAACCACAAAAATAAAATTTAAACAAAACTAATAAATTTTTTATTTTAGGGCCCACATTCGACTATCGACCGCGACGAATATTTACTTGGAAGACCTGTGGATAAAGCAGTGGAACAGTTAAATTTGGAAGAAAAACAAAAACGGTTGGGGTTGATGCAACCACCGAAAAACCATGTCGAGCACGAATGTATCCCTCCGTCTATAAGAGACTACCGCATACAGCAAGCAGGTGAGCAGGTCGATTTGGCCGCAAAATTACAAGAGGATCCGTTCGTTGCTATCAAGAAACGCGAGGAAGAAATGCGCAGGCAGTTCTTGAACAATCCGATTCAAATTAAAAAACTTCAGAAGGCTTTAAAAGCGCAAGCTAAGAAGAAGAAAAAGGAGGGTGAGAGTAGTGACGAAGATTCGGATTCTAATAAGACTAAAAAGAAGAAGAAGAAAAAGAAGAGGAAAGCGGAAGATATGTTTATAATATTACGGCATCGGTACAATCAATTTAAAGCTGAAATGGCTGATGATGACTATCGAGATGTTTTTAATGAGAAATTAACTGATAGTAGTTTGTCTGAAACGGAAGTAAGTGATGAGAGTGAAGATGACCAGAGAAATAAAAATAGGAAAAAGACGTTTAAAAAATTTAAGAAGGAGAAGAGTGATAGCGAAGGTGATGGAAAGTATAAGAGGAAGAAGGTTGAAAAATCGCGATATAACCGTGATGATGATTCAGATCAATCGGATTATGAAAAATATACTAAGAAAAAGAATACATTTGAAGAAAAGCGAAATATGAATAGAAATAATAATCGGGATGTGAGGAATCGGTCCAGAAGTAGGAGCTTTGAGAGAGGTGACAAAAATAAATCTTACCAAAGAAATGCAGGTAGGAATGAGAAAAGTTCGTGGTCCAGGAATCAAGATGCAGAGAAAGACCGAGTATTGATGCAAGAATACAGATTAAAGAGGAGGTCCAGAAGTAGAAGTTATGAGAAAACTCGTCAAGATTCGAGAAATAGGTCGAAAAATGAAGAGGAACGCCAACCAAACAAACGACGATCCAGAAGTAGGAGCTATGAGAAAAACCGTCAAAATGTAAGAAATAGATCCAGAAGCAATGAAGAACGCAAACCAAACAAAAGAAGGAGTTTTGAGAAAAATCTTCGCAACTTAAGAAACAGGTCCAGAAGTAACAGCAACGAGAAGAAAAGGAGAGAAAATGTAAGAAGACGATCTAGAAGCAACAGTAACGAAAAGAAAAGGGAAGAAAAACCAAGAAGGAGGTCTAGAAGCAACAGTAACGAAAAGAAAAGGGAAGTAAAACCAAGAAGGAGGTCTAGAAGTAAAAGTTACGAAAGAAATAGGAATGAGAAAAGTCATCGAGATGTAAGGAAGTTGTCCAAAACTATAGAGGAAGATAAACCAAACAAGAGACGATCTAGAAGTAAGAGCAATGAGAGAAACCGCGGAAATACCAGAAGCACAGATAAAAAGACTTACAGAGACACAAAAATCGAAAGCAATGAAAAAAGAGACAAAGAAACTGCCAAACAACATTCAAGTCGTCCAGTTGCTGGTGGTAAAATCAGCAGCACTAATCAAAAGCGTGAGAAAAAAATTCGAGAAAGTAGTAGTAGCAGCAGCAGTAGTAGTAGTAGTAGTGATGAATCCCCCAAAAAGAAATCCAAAAAACAAGAAAGTAGCAGCGATTCGAGCTCCTCTTCCTCAGATTCTGATTCAAGTATGAAACGCAAAAAGGTTAACTATGGTTTGGTAAAAGCAGATGGCACAAAAATACCGCTGAGTTCGACCAAGAAAAGTTTGCCTACTGGAGTTGAAAAACCTGCAGTGGTAGAAACTAAAGCTACTGAAGTACGTAAATCTAAGAAACTCACAGAAGAAGAAAAGGAAAAAATACGAAAAGAGATGATGGAAAACGCCATTTGGAGGGATCAGGAAAGGGCCAAAACTGTCAGAGAATATCGTCAAAAAGATCAACAGGAAAATAAACAAGAAAAGGAATACAACGCTGAATTCGTACAAAAGGAGCTACTCAGGTCTGCTAACACCAGTAGCGTGGAAAGTCGAATTAAATCGAACATGGGCCGCGTGCAACGATCATCTGGTCACATGGATAAACATTTTTCCCGGCGGTAACCTTCCAATCTTTTATAATAAAGTTAAAGCAAAAGAGTCGTGAAATTTTAATGTTTTGAAGATATAAGTAGGGGAAGAACCTAGATTTTATGGTAATATGTGGAGAGATGAATAGACGTCGATATTTACAAGGAAAAACTCCAAACACGTTTAGAAGTCGTAGTAAATAATTTTTATTTTGTAAGCCACAATATTTTTAAAAAATGGTGTAAAAATTTTTATAATTTTCGTAGACAATAAAGCGCGAAATTTTCGTTTTAATTAGCAAGGATTGTATTTCGTGCAGTCGCACAAAATTTTATCCCCTTTTAGGTTACATAAGTCGTGCCTATCTTTCATACATTTTTCGTCACCTTCCGCGAATCGTACGGCCTTAACTTTGCAGGCGGTTTTCGGCTGTTCAACATTGCTAACCATTATTGGTTCAAATGATACTTCCGTTCTCTTGTCGGGCGGAATTCTGGTCAATAATTCGGGTTTATCGCATACTACAGGTTTGCCATGGTCGCAAATTTCGTGTTGATCTTTCAGAACTTGGGTATAATACTTCTGTTGTATTTCTTCTGGTGTATCGACGTGCTTGGGCGTAAACGATTCCGCGCTTACTGAAACAAGAAAAAAATTCATTTTAGCCTCCCTAAAGCTAACAGGAGCACGGCGACTTGAATCAAGAGGTAGACGCAACCTTTCGTGGCACCTATCTCTATATAGATTCTGTTTACCGTGCTCTTAAGCAAGATTCCCAAAAATAGAAGAAAATATTTACTGTCTTCTTCTTTGCAAACTAAATCCGGTTTCTTTCCTATTTTCACCGGATAAGCGCATTCCAATTTGACGGGTAAGATACCGTGTTCGGGAACCACGTATGTGGGTTTTAGGCTGTCCTCGTACTCTTGCAAAATTTGAGCTCGTTTGGCGCGATCGTATTCGATATCGGTTCCACCTCCCGCTTTCAATTCCACCATACACTTATCCAACTCGGACTGAGCGACCACCAAATCTCGACCTAAAAATAAAATCCAAATGAAACCAACCCATCGTTTATCCACACTTCTGTGGTACCTATTGCGTCTCGAGCTTCCTTCTTTTGTTTGTATATTTCCGTTTCCATCTGAGTGTCGATATCGTCGTTGAGAAAGCCCTTGTTGAACATAAAATTGCGCATGTTTTCCATAGCGGTACAAAGGAACTTTTCCGGATTGGCTTGCATGTAGCGATAAACGTACAAATCCGCATCGATGATAATAAATCTCTGCGTGTACACGATTATCACTGCTCCAATGTAAAAATCGGCAGGCGTGTAATAATCGGGATTTAACGGATCGGATCCTGGTTTGCAAATTAAAGTGTCACGTAAATACCGGCCTCCTAAAATTTTCTTCGTATTATTTTAGCGAATACTATACTCTCTTCTCCGACTTACCCCAGATTCCAGAATTACGAATGGGAGGTTCGTGAATTTCGCAAGTACCGTTCGATAATGAATACCTTAAAAAAAACTTGCTTAGCTTTAAATTTGTCTAGAGCAGGCATGTCAAACTCGCAGGCCTTGGAGATGTGACTCACTTGCCCCAATGAGTTTTACATTCCCGATCTAGTACCTACTTAATCACACACTTTTGACTTTAACCTAAATAAAAAAGTGTGTAAATCAATACCACGTCTGAAATTAAATATTTTACGTTCATCACTAACTTGAGCATGAATCTCCTTATGGTATCTTCAGGATGCACGGCGTCAAATTTCATGACGTATCTCAAATATTTATTCGCATTAACCAGTTGCCGAATTACATCTTTACGCGGTGCTTTCGGCAAGAACGTTTTAGTGTTCTGTAGCGAATCTTCCAAACTGCCCAATCCATCGTGAGGTGGCATTGGCCTTGGTGGAATAGGTTTCGTGGGTTCCTTGAAGTCCATAGCATCTTTCTGTTCCATGCACAAGGCCTTCTTGTAATAATTTCGCGTAAATTTATCGCAATTGACGAGCAACATTCTTCTACCCAAAACAAAAATTGTTTCTCCAACCTGAAGATCTTTCGGTTGGTAATATTCGGTCACCTCCGCATCCGATAACTCCATGTACACGGCCGGATATGTAACAGGTTGGTCTGTCCACACCTTTGAATTATTTCAACCACCTACATTCCTCGTAAGTTCTACCAGTTCTACTTACCTTGGGCAGTTTTCTTTTTTTCAACAACAGTGGAAACGGATCTCGACCGCTATTTCGTTCGTGCATTTCCTTCACGGCGATCGTGTCGTCGGCTAAAAAGTATAAAATCTGATAACGTCTCAATTCGCCCATCTCCTCGTCTCTTGTGTCCCACACCGCATCGAAACTAAAATTTATGTATGGTACAATGCTACAATTTCATCGCAAGATGTAATTACTTGAGAACTTTTCCGTCATATTCGAGGAAACGTCGCAATTTGTCGTCAGACGAAGGCGTGATATGATCGTTAGGCCTGATTTGAAGTTGTCTCAGTTGCGTGTACGGATCTGGAGGCATTTCCTCCGCATCTCCCATTAACAAACCTTGACTTCGCATGTATTCCTAAATTAAAAGAAAATGATCTAAATAACCACAGCTAAGCAAATGTGGTTCCCCGTCTGTATTAAAACTTACTCTTGTAAAAGTGTCACAATCGACCGTATGGTAGACGGTACCAAAAAGAGCAATATCTTTCCCAACAGCCAAGTCTTTCCAATGCCAAAAATCGCCCAAAGATGTCTTAGGTATTCGATCTCTTTTCACAAGTCTTCCTTGATCTAAACCACTGTTCTGTAAGTAAAAACAGGCAGTTTGGATTCTGTGATCTTTTGAAAGATATAATAATATATTAATTGACGTACGTGTACACGAGGTTCCATCACCGTAATGGTATCGTCTTGCAAAAAGTAAATGATGTTGACTTGTCTAACTCTGTAATATTCGTTGGGCGATTCCGAAACAGATTGTTTGAAGAAAGCTTTGTATGTAAGACACTTTTGGTCGTATAATGCATAGTGAGGTAGGAATTGGGGTAGAGCGACTGATCGCGTTCGTCCATAGGTAAGGGAAGGATCAAAGCGCACAGGATCGTAGGATTGAAAGTAAGCGACCGAATTAACGTCCAGTTGCCGTCCTCCGGGAGCCGGCATACCAATTTTCGGCATTTTGTAGCCATTGCAATAATCAAAGGAATGTGACAAATGAAATCTTGTTAGCTGGAATTTGGCATTTTAAACTTTTTTTTGTAATTTAATAAAACTTACCGTGGGATCCACAAAATTAAATCCAGGTAGTTTAGGCAGACCTGACATTGTGTTGCGTTTTCAAAAATAACGTCAAATTGATTTAATAAATTAGGTTACTGTGGTGTTGTTGATTTTTACATGTTCCTTTGTTTCCCTTGGAAACATCACAAATTGAACCCCTTTGTATTTTAAGCTTTTATTTCTCGGTTTGCTGTGTTTTATTGATTTCATTTGATTTTTTACTTTTAGCACTTGAAAATGGATAAATAACCCGAAACAATATATTTGTAGAATTAGACGAGTTTTTCATGTTTACGCTTTATATTTTTTTATTAATTCAAAAATATATAACAATTAATATAATAATGTGATAATTTATTAAATAAAAGTAAATAAAATCAGACTATATTACACATGAATATTCAACTATTGTATGGAAAGTGTACAAAATAAAATTAAAAGTGTAAATAACAGAGTATTATATAGTAGTATTTACAAATAGATTCTTATATTAAATTACAATAGCCGGCACAATTTTGTTCATTCGGGTGGTCCTTATCTCCAATGTTTAAATTGCTTCCTGTAGGACGCGTTTCCCATAGATCAGGTGTTTGAATAATCTAAAAATTTCAAGTTAGAATTATTTTACAATAAAGGACATTTAAAAGCATTTAATGGTTTGAAAAATTGATTTTTTTTTTGTTAATTCAGACTAATTTTTGAATAATTATAACGTGACAGATATACCGGGAATTTTTATAATTTTTTTACAGAAGTTTGTTCAAAATCTGATTTTGCAGTTAGAAAATACAAATCTTTGGCTATATTTTTTCAAATTTATAAATATTTCACTCGACTATAAATTTAAACAACAGAGAAAAAGCGTGGTAACCTACCAACTCTAATAGTCCAAGAGCCAGTGAACATTTTGGTCACGTCATTTCACCAAGAAAATTTCATAATTTATTACGTTATAATATAAGTGGCGATCATAAAACGGACGGTCTGGCAGCTGGCTGCTAGAACCCGGCCCAACGATCTACCCCTAAAGTCGCCAAAAACACGATTCAATCACGTTATAGTACCAAAGCTGATTTTTTTTTGACGTGAATACGTCTATAAAATCGGTAACGTGTTTAAAAATTTAATAAAAATGTGTAACGAAAATTGTGTGTGTACGAAAAGTGTAGAAATGATAAATTTCGAATTGTCATTATTCAGCAAAAGCTTGGAACGAAAATGGGTATCCTGCGACGACGTATTCACGTTAAACCATACGGCCATGTCCCCGAACATAGTCTACTTTAATTTTTTTTTAGTATTAACAGTCTTCATAATATGTATTTAAAATCACAGCCAGACGTTTTAGGACGTCCCAAGGGGGTGCTAAACGCCCTTAAAGTGGCATCATTTGAGGGTCATTTACGTTATACAGTCGACTCTCGATAAATTGAAACTCAAGGGACCAGAGAAGGACCAGAGAAAAATTTCAAATTACCATTAATTATTACCAAATTATCGAGAGATTCAAATTAAGGAGTGTTCAAATTATCGAGAGTCGACTGTAGTACCAACATTTTTTTACTAATCTTTAAATTAGAACTCCCTTAATAATTATATGCAATTGCCAGTCGAAAATTTCGGGACCAGGACCCCACCAGACATCAGCAAAGATTCCAAGATCAGAAAAAGAAGTACAAATGAAAAATAAAAGGAACTTTCCAAATGGTGGTTATTTGTGCATTTATTGGGCCAGTACTTCTAGGAATTAACCTTTCAATAGATCAGAAATGGACCAAACTCGGTACTCAAATGTAATATAATACAGAAAACTAGAAATGAAATTTTCTGGGTCTCCGAATATCATTGTCAAATTAAATAATTTGTGGGGGGGGCCATATCAGGTTGGCCATTCTGATCACCACGTGATCTTAGCAGCCGCCAATGTTTTATTTGTAGATAATTGACGTTTTTTGTTAAATAATAAAATTTTTATCGGGTACAGGTCTTTATAACATTTTAATGATATTTTCCATTTCGTTATAATACGTTTCGGGCCATTTAAATTTTGGTCCATTTCCAAGGTTAAATGTAAATAAACTATTAATTAACTAATTAAACACTTTTGGATTGAAAGTAATTAACAATGATAATTAAAAACAATTCAAAAATGAAAAATTGGTGACAAACACCAAAGACCTATACCCGATAAAAATTATATTATTCATTTGCAATATCAACTTGGGCTTTCTCAATGGAAAGACACAAAATGTAAAGAAAAAGGAAAAATATAAATTCATTGTATTTCTATTTCCTTATTGATTTAAAAAATTTGCGTTTTTTGATATTTGCTGTTTCCGTTTTTTCGATAGGGGGACACATGCACTGCATCAACACGAAAAACAAACATCATCTAATGTCCTATTTATTTCTTTACATGCACGACGTCGTCCTGTCCAGGCAGTATTTGTTTATTTAAGTGAATCACTTGAAGTGGGGGGGGGGGTAAATAAAATAAACCGAAAGAAAAAAGCGTTTTTTCAAAGTTGTTTTTACAGAATAACAGGGAAAGCCGATGTTATTAGGTATTTGTTAGAACCCAGAACTGCATTAAGCAAGAGTGCTAGTGGTAATAGTGCCGGAAAGGGCTTTAGACCCCTGCCTATGGTCTACGTGTGAGCCTGTCTGTAACGCTAACTTGAGCTGATGATCAAATCTTTAGGCTGTTTTCACACGGGGCAATATATTGCCTACCATAAAACGTCGCGATATGGCTTTGAGTTTTAAACATGCTTTCACACAGAACGATAATCAGCTACCATAAATTGCTCTAAGTAAAATGAAAATAAACATAATTATGCAGGGTTGCCATAGTTGGTCGTGAACTACCATGGAGACTAGACGTCTTTTTAGCCATCTCGCAACACCGCTTAACGAACAAATAATAAATAGCGGCAATATATAGCGACTCGTGTGAAAGCACACGTATACTTGCATTGGCGACAGGAAACGCAACGATAAAATATAGCGCCATTTCAGTAGAACAAATCGCGTGTAAACGTGATATAGCGCTGCAGACGCAATACCATATATGGTATCGCGTTCGTGTGAAAGCTATGCATTTAAATATGTGTATTTTTGATGCACAGCGATATCGCGACGTTTTATGGTAGGCAATATAAGGAATGTATGAGTAATTAACTTACCACTGTAAAATAATCGCTGTCTATTTGCTTCATTTGCTTTTACTCTCTAATTACGGGTATTCCCTTCAGTACATACTAAGCTGTCAAGCTGCAGTAATTGTTTTTGTGTAATTTCAAGTTTTAATAAAAATGAGTCGTTTATCGTTGAACGTAAGGAAACAAATTGTGGACAGTTGGTTAAGTGTGAAGGGTATATCGTTCAGACAAATAGCAAAACAGTTAAATACGTCGCACCAAACAGTGAGTGCTGTGATTAAAAAGTATGGGGAAGAACTAACATTTAAGGACTTGCCAAGATCTGGAAGAAAAATCGGATCTTATAACAAAAATATTGATCGGAAAGTGCGAAAGTTAATCGAATCAAAAAGATCACTGTCGGTTCGCGAAATTGCAAAAAAATGTGGGAACAGTCCTGCGAATGTTCAGGAAATCAAAAAGAGACACAACCTCAAAACATACAAGAAGCAACGGATTCCAAAACGCAGTCAAAAAAAACAAGTTGTTGCGAAAAATCGAGCCCGCAAATTGTATGAGGAAGTTTTGATCAATTTTAAAGGATGTGTACTGATCTACTGATGGACGACGAGACTTATGTCAAATTGGATGGTTCGACTCTACCGGGACCGCAGTTCTACACAAAAAAGAAAGGGGAGCCTGTTACTGACTCAATTTCATCGATTCCGACTGAAAAATTCGGCGAAAAAGTGCTGGTTTGGCAGGCGATTTGTTCGTGTGGCAATCGCACCAGTTCTTTTTTTACAAAGGGGACAATTAATTCGAAAAACTACATCGACGAGTGCTTAAAAAAAAGAATTTTACCGTTCATTAAGAAGCACGAAGGTGCAGTTTTATTTTGGCCGGACCTAGCGTCGGCTCATTACGCGAAAACTACGGTAAGCTGGTATGAGGAGAACAATGTTCGCTATGTGAATAAACTAATGAATCCGCCAAATTGTCCTTTTCTTCGCCCAATCGAACGTTATTGGGCTCAAATTAAGGGGATATTGAAGAAACAGGGCAAGGACAACAAAAACCTTGATGAGTTCAAAAAAACATGGGTTAGTGCAACCAAGAAGCTATCGGAAAGCTCTGTCCGAACCCTTATGCAAGGAGTAAAAAGTAAAGTGCGAAAGTTCGTTAAAAATGAAAAATAAAAACTTCAAATTTTATAATTTTATACGAATATTAGAACGAATTTATGTAATATAAACGAAAAAAGTTGTTTTTTGCGATGAAAAACTAAAATATTATTCATTTTTGGTGGTAAGTTACTTATTCATACATTCCTTATTGCCCCGTGTGAAAACAGTCTTAGGCTGTATAACCTAGGCCCTAGGCAATCAATAATCAGTACGGCTTAAAACATCACTTATCGATTTATTTCTTCATAAAGCATCTGTCAATGGTTCATATTTTGTTATCAACTTGGAAAAGTTTCGGTGCGGCCTTTAGACCGCACAACCATAGCAAATACGCAATAAATGAATGAGAAAATAATCATAGGCGCACAGATAAACAGATAAATTAATGAAAAGATAACTTTGACTTAAAGCAATAGAGGCTATTACTGCCGTCATTAGTTAAAATGTCCTAACTAACAAATTGGTTTTCGGAAAAAAAAAGAGTTTATATGGATGTTATTAAGCCATTTTCATATCATATAACAGAATTTCGATATAATCATACTTTACAGAAGGCATTAAATACAATTTTATAATAAAGACAGCTTTATAACATCTACATAGTCAGTTTTCTCCCGAAAACCAACTTCTTAGCAACGCTGTATCTAGGCGGTGGCGAGATGGGCGCAGCTACCGGGGGGGGGGGGGCGCAAAATCGGCCATGAAATAGTACTTTATGCACCAAGGGAGCAAAGTGACATTATTTTGGCTCGAGGATAAAGGATTGTTTACACGAGGCGCCAGCCGAGTGAAACAATTACCCATGGGCCAAAAGTCACTTTACTCCCGTCGTGCATATACTATTTTTTGCAATTCCGGGAGGTAAAGTAGGAACTTCGCCAATTTAGAAACTTAAAAGCAAAAATTTAACGCATTTTTTAAATAATGCACGTGGTCGATAGTATCACAAAATAGCACTAGTAATATTACCAACTATTACCGAAAAGTACTAGGAAATAGCAGTTGGCACCCCTGATTCCACCAATGGTTCATTTACATTTGCGCCTTGGAAACAGCAAGGCACGTACCATGAGCGAGAACTTAGAAACCACGTGGCGACATTTTTAAAAACGGCACTCGTGAGAATTATTTGGTAGCTAAAGTAAGTAATTTTTATTTATTTATTGACTCCTCAATTTATTTCATTGTTTGAAATAAATTTGAGCGTGGCAGATGTGGCAATCGTGGCAATCTAGTGACTTTTTATCAGTCATCTGGTGACTTTTTTATTTCCCTAGGGCAAAAAAGTTATCTGGTGACCTTTTTATTGCCCTAGGGCAAACAAAAGTTTTTTTCTCCCGCTCCCCCCCCCCCTATTTTTAACTTTACTCCCCCAGGGTAAAAAAGTGCCCCTTTACACCCGCAAATCGGGGTAAAAAGTGAGTACTTTACCCCCGGAATGGCAAAAAATAATTTTTTTTTAGATTAGTGCATTTTGTTAAGGCCAAAAATTTCACGTTATTGAAATAAATGTTATTCCAGATTATTAAGTTACTGTCCGTAAGTGGTGTGTAATTATGTTTATTACCGTCACAGTAATACTGTGAATAGTCTAGTTGGCTAGTTACAAAGTGATATTACCTTCATCTCCGCCCCCTCCCTTGCCACCTTATAGTTGAAAACAACACAAAATGTAATTCGAGCGCGAACCGTGCTAAGTCACTGCACCTGTGTCCTCTCGCTCTTTTTTTGTTGACATTTTGAAGATATAGATACGTTAGAGCTTGTGAACGAAGTAGTTACTTTCAAGTACCATGCAAAAGAGCTGATAAAGGACATCAATAAGGCCTCCCATTTGGATGTTCAGAACGTTATTTCTAATTATGAATTAAGAGACGCCTATCCGAACATTGAAATTGCGTTGAGGATATTTTTAACAATGCCTGTAAGTGTGGCGTCTTGTGAGCGTTCGTTCAGCAAGTTAAAAATGATCAAGAACTATTTAAGATCAAGTATGTCTGAAAACAGATTGACAAACTTAGCAATTCCGAATATAGAATACGACATTGCGTTTCAGATTGATTTTAACGATATCATCGACGATTTTGCCCTGGTAAAAGCAAGAAAAGTACAGTTTTAACTCATGATTGATTGATGATTGATTAAAAAACTTTAAACCTACAACTTTGCACTTTAATTTTGTAAAATTTCCGCGGAAGGACCCCCGGATCCCCCGTTCCATACCCCCCAAACCCCCGGTGTGGGGGGCGCAAATGTTAAGTCCCGCCAAGGGCGCGGCCGTACCTAGATACGGCGTTGCTTCTTAGTTAGGGCGTTTTAACTAAGTACGGCAAATTATATTACGTTTTAATAATTGAAGGGCCTAGTGGAAAAACTAGTTAAGTCACTTTTTTTTCAATTTGTTGATTTTTATACTAATTTGTAGAGAATAAATGCCGCAATGTGAAAATGTGCTCAACTACAAATTGAAAAAAAAAGTAACTTAACTACTTTTTCCACTAGGCCCTTCAATTATTAACCTGTGAAATAAATATTAAAATAAAATTTTAAAATAATTGACAATCTAGCTACACCCTGCATACAGTTGTAGCGCTCATAAGTAAGGTGCCACTCAATTTTTTAGCAAAAATTAATAAAAGCAAAACTTATTTCGCGAATTGTTGTATCATTCCTAAAAGTAAGTAGGCAAATACAGATTTTGACGTTTAATATTTAATATTGGTAATATCGCGAACAGTATATAAATATAATTATATTTTATTCAGCGTCCAAAAGTAAAGTGCCATATTCTTTAAAACGTCAAAAACTGTAAATATAATTAATTTTTTGGAAATAAACTTGTTAGAGTAGTTGCTTAAACAGTAAGAATCACGGTAAAGATGAAAGAATATTCCGAAGATCTGAAAATGCGATTTTGAAATCATGGAAAAATGGAGACTCATTAAGGACAGCAGAACGCCGATTTGATGTACCACATCAAGCTATAGGTCGTTGGATTCGTAAAATAAACCAACATGGATCAGTGGCCAATCAACCACGAACAGAGCGACCACGAAAAACAACCAGACGGGAAGATAAAATGATCGTTCGTGATGCGGTAAAGAATCTTCGTTTAACGGCTACCGAAATTGTTCGTGATTTTAACGAGAATCGCGAAGATAATATTAGTGTTTCGACAGTGAAACGTCGACTGAAGTCAGCTGGACTATTTGGTAGGCGTCCTTCTAAGAAACCACTAATTTCAAAGAAGAATCGGATAGCCCGATTAAAATTTGCCAAAGATCACTTAAACTGGGGAGCTCAAGAGTGGTCTAAACTCTAAAATTCTTTGGAGCGACGAGAGCAAATATAATTTGTTTTCCTCTGATGGTATTAAGTATATTTGACGTCCAAAAAATAAAAGACATGATATGAAGTATCAGGTTCCCACTGTAAAACACGGCGGTGGAAATGTCATGGTGTGGGGCTGCTTTTCCCGTGATGGTGTTGGACCTATACACTTAATCGATGGTATTATGGATCGGTTTATGCATGCTGACAAATTAAAAGATCACATGCTACCACATAGGAAGAGAAAAATGCCACGCAACTGGATATTTCAGCAAGATAATGACCCGAAACATGCTTCAAAGCATAATGAAGGTTACATGGCGAAGGCTAATATCCGCCTACTTGAGTGGTCTAGTCAGTCTCCAGACTTAAATCCTATAGAGCATTTGTGGGAAGAGCTCGAGCGACAAATTAGAAGTATTAGGACATACCAAAATAGGAGTCAGTTATTGGAAGCTTTAAGGAGAGAATGGCAAAAGATACCATTGGAGCGTTTAGTCCAGCTTGTTGGCTCTATGCCTTCTCGATGCAAAGCAGTTATAGCCGCAATAGGTTATGCAACGAAGTATTAATTGTTTTTAATCTTTATATTTTCAATAATGTACTTTAGATTTTGTTTTAAGTGCTTTAAATAATACTTTATTATAAGCAAATATTTCCTATTTTTTTATTTTTAAATTTTTACTTGTTTATAAAATTTTCCAAATAATTTTAATTATGTGTTATAATTCCAAGGTATTTAAAGAATAAATTTTGAAAAATTAAACAAAAAATTTTGAAATTTAAAAAAGTTATTGCAAAAAAACGAAGTGGCACCTTACTTATGAGCGCTACTGTAGGTACTAGCCTCATTTGTTTATTCCGATTGGGGAGGGGGTTAATACAATATGATTTTATTGTTTGGGGGGGGGGGTGTATAATTACATTTTTCACTTTTCAGTCAAGTGTTATAAATCCGCGCCAATGTTTACAGAGTCATAGTAACGTCAAATTCCCCAATAGCCAGCGACGTAACTTCATTCACAATAAACAAAATTTTTCTGAGTTTCTATTCTGTTTTGGGAGGGCGGCGCCTCGTCGCTGATTATAAGTACTTCACGGCTCGTAACCATATTATATTACCTACGTTAACATTGGCCAGGATGCATGTGGTCAGTCATCATGTCATTAGCCTTCTGATTAAAATTGGTTAAACAACCACATGTAACTTAATCCTGACCAGATAAAAATTGCAAGAGGTTGCTTTATCAACATGAGAAGACTATTCTCAAGATCTAAACTTCAAACTGATAATAGACAACTAATCTCTATGTGATTGTTACTTAAGAATGCTCAAAAAACCGTAGACCTACCATTAGTTCAGGCAACGAAGCCGAAAAATTGGCCCAAGCTTGCAAAAAATCCGGGCAAGCTGAATTTTGGCAGAGATGTACATTGGAGTGTTCTAATGAACCCCCCAAAAGTCCCATAAAATCCCACGCCGGCGTCCCCCACAATCAGAGGTTTTAGCTCCCCCAACTCGATTTTTTGCCGATAACTCACTTATTTATGCTTGTATGAAAAATTATGATCAGACCATAATTGAAGAGCATAAAATTCTCTATAAAATTGTTTTTTTGTCATATTTTTCCATGGCACACTAATACTTAAATTATTGACCGAAAACACGACCCACCATTAAAATGGCACAATATTGATTCGTTGCAGGGAGAGAAATGTTTTCGGGCACGGGAAATGCTTTTAATAATAAATTAATTGAAATTGTGGCCAAGGTTGGAAAATGAAGAGAAAAATAGATTTTTTCAAAATTTGCCCAAATTATAGTATCTTCCAAGTAACGAAACCGAAATTTTGGTTTGAGCTTACACAAGGTCCGGGCAAGCTGAAATTTGGCAAAGATGTATATTGAAGTGTTCTAATAAACCCCCAAAATGTCTCATAAAAATCCCAAGCCGGCGTTCCCCCAAATGAGCATTTTAGCCGCCTAGGTGCGGTTTTCGTCGGGTTTTCGCCTATAGCTCACGTATTTTTACGCGTACTTTTACGAAAATTTACCATTAAACAAAGTTTAATTTGCCTATTACAGTATGTATTGTAGTACTACCTACTACAGCGCCACAAGTTATAGAGAATTTTATGTTCTTCAACTTTGCTTAATGGTAATTTTTCGTAAAAGTAAAATTACGTGAGCTATAGGTGAAACAACGCACTTAGGGGGCTAAAATCCTCATTTGAGGGAACGCCGGCTTGGGATTTTTATGAAACATTTTGGGGGTTTATTAGAACACTTCAATATACATCTTTGCCAAATTTCAGCTTGCCCGGACCTTCTGTAAGCTCAAACCAAAATTTCGGCTTCGGTACTTGGAAGATACTATAACTTGGGCAAATTTTGAAAAAATTTATTTTTCTCTTCATTTTTCAACCTTGGCCACAATTTCAATTAATTTATTATTAAAAGCATTTCCCGTGCCCGAAAACATTTCTCTCCCTGCAACGAATCAATATTGTGCCATTTTAATGGTGGGTCGTGTTTTCGGTCAATAATTTAAGTATTAGTGTGCCATGGAAAAATATGACAAAAAAACAATTTTATAGAGAATTTTATGCTCTTCAATTATGGTCTGATCATAACTTTTCATACAAGCATAAATAAGTGAGTTATCGGCAAAAAATCGAGTTGGAGGAGCTAAAACCCCCGATTGTGGGGGACGCCGGCGTGGGATTTTATGGGACTTTTGGGGGGTTCATTAGAACACTCCAATGTACATCTCTGCCAAAAATTCAGCTTGCCCGGATTTTTTGCAAACTACAAACCTTTCTTGCCTGGACTACATGTAACAAACGTGAAAATACTCCCAGAACTTTCGGTACTCCCAGAAAAAAAAATGGAAAACATAAACTAGAACAGAAATAGGGTCTGGGAATGAAGAAAATGTCATGGTTCTGAAACGTCAGGAAGTAGAAGCAAGATTCAGAACAGCTCAAGACAGAAAGCACAAACAAAGAAGGGCACTTTAACATTAGAATTAGGTTCCAGAGAGAATGGGGATTCTGCACCTAATACTAAGCACGTCTTGGCTAGAGGAATAATATGTGATCTAATATCCAAGTCAACGACATTTCTTGACCACATTGTAAAATTATTCAACACCAAATATAACTCATAAATTCAAAACATTTGTTTATATTAATGATAATCGACCCAAAATAAACCAAGTCATTAAAGATTATTTGATGTACGATGTTAACCAATAATTGAAAGTAATTTCCTGATTTTTATAAACAAGATAACTCACCTGTTGTACCAACTCTTCAAAGGCCCCTTCAACACCGTCTCTGGTTTTTGCACTAGCCTCAATAAATAAAGTCTGATATTTCTTTGCAAAAAGTATACCCTGTTCTCTGGTGACTTCTCTTTTGTCCTAACACAAACATTTACTTCAGCACAATTAAAAATCACATGAAAACAAAAATTACCACATCTATTTTGTTACCGACCACCATTTTCACAATATTACGCTTGGTAGAATAAGTTTCCAATTCATTTAACCATGTTTCGAGTCTCGTAAACGTATTATAATTGCCTACATCGTATACTAAAATAGCTCCTTGTGCGTCTCGGTAATAGGAAGGTGTCAACGTGCGAAACCTCTCTTGCCCCGCCGTATCCCAAATCGCTAGTTTTACCGTGTTTCCATCGACTGTTAACTTTTTGGTTTTGAAATCGACTCCTATTGTGAGAGTCTGCTCGGGATCAAAATTGTCTTCGGTAAAGCGTAACAACAAACTGAAACGTCAAATTGTGTACCACATATATAAACATAAATATTTAAATAATTACCTCGATTTTCCTACGCCACTCTCCCCAATTATTAAAATTTTAAGGGTGGTTAAGATATCCTCGAACATTTTTAGGTTAACAAAATTTTTCTAAATCAAAACAAGGCGAAATGAATTTTTTAAATAAAAGACAATAAAAGTCGAAACGATGTGCAATAAGGTTGAACAACACGTAGTGATTAATCAAAAATTCGTCATTATTTATTATATTGCGTTTTTAGTTGATAATCAACAGTGACGTCTCGTTAGTTCACAGTGGCGTACGTTGGAAAATAATTCGGAAAAGTGGGCGACTTCAATCAGGATAATTAATTGCTTTTACATTCTTGTCAAGAGTTTTTATCAAATATCAATCTTCTATATATATAAAAATGGATGTATGTATGTATGTATGTTCCCTATAGACTCCTAAACCGTTTGACCGATCGGAACCAAATTTGGCACAGTTATTATGTAGGTTCCTGCGCATGTTTTTGTATTGAAATAGTGCAAAAATTCGCAAAGGAAAGGAAAGTTGATTTTGAGTAGCCTGCCTTCCTTTAAGGAATCTCGATAATCCATTCATGCGCGTCCCATAGGGACGCGCATGAATGGATTATCGAGATTCCTTAAAGGAAGGCAGGCTACTCAAAATCAACTTAAAAAACAATAATGAATGCTGTCAAACTGTCAACCGATCGTCAATGCAAATACATGTGCACGTGCTTTATGTTTCTATTTGACCAATCTTAACCAAATTTGGTGTAGAAGTTATTTACAACGCTACGAAAAACATAGGCTACTTTAGTACCTTGGAGTGAGGCCGAAGGCCAAACAACCACAGTCTACACGTATGCCTGCGATACCCTTGAGTGAGGCCGAAGGCCGAACAACCACATCCGACACGGTCTTGATGGCTAAAGGCGGCCGACTGTGCCAGCTAGTTATTTATAATTAAAGAAATAAGCGGGTAAAATTAGTGCGCCTGTGCAGCACAAGATCAAGGTAAGTTAGGCAACATCTTACGTTATCATCAGTGCTGCCAGATTGGGCGATTTATCGCCAAATGGGCGACTTGAGTAGGCGCCATGGCGCCAAAAATTTTGAATTGGCGACTGGCGACGAAATGGGCGACTTGCGAATGCGCCAGCGCCATAAACCGCGCCACTTATTGAAATATTGAAAATGTTGTAATAAATCTTAATAATATTTTTAATAATAAAATTTTTTATCCAATCAAATTTATCCAATCAAATTTATTTGTTGAGGACTTGGCGACATCTACAATTGAGGGGTGCCTATGAATAGAACGGTAAGTTGCTATAAGAAGTTTGTATGTCTGGTCGCCTTGTGTTGTTTACCTAACAATAATTATTAAATTAAATTTGTAGTTTTGATACTAGTGGTTTGCCATGGGAAAATACGCTAAATACGAGCGAAAATATTGTTCAGGTTGGGAAAAGGAACCATGGGCTAAAGGTAATTTGCAAATTGCAAAATATAATTTTTTATTACATTTTGATCTGAATACCTACTTTAAATTTTTAGGTTGGTTATGTGAACGGAAAAGTAACGATTTAACCAAAGAAGCCTACTGTTCTGTGTGCAAGGTGCATTTACGAGCCCATAAAGCTGATCTCCAAAAACATGGAACTACTCTCAACCATATTCTCAAGTATAAAAATCTTACACCACTTAAAAATTCTCAGTCACAATTAAATTCCCACTTTATTATGGACATTACCAACGATGAAAAAGAAAATGACATAAGATTAGCTGTATTTACTGCCATGCATACTTCAATTAAAAGCATTGATCATTTGGGAGAACTGCTGAAGCAAATCGGCATACAATCGAAATGCCCTTTAAAAAATTTGCGAATCCATCGGACTAAATGTTCAGCTTTAATTAAGAATGTCATAGGCCCTAGTCTTCTTGAAACTCTAAGGGAAAGACTCGTGGATGCACCATTTTCAATAATTGTTGATGAGAGCACGGACTGTTCAGTTTTTAAATATCTTAGCATATTTATAAAATTTTTTGATGTGTCAAAATTAGAAATTTGTACAGAATTTGCGGCGTTACTTCCTGTAGAATCGGTTACTGCCAATGACTTGTTTCGGCTGGTAAAAGAATTTGTCGTTAATGATTTGAAATTATCGTTAACTAAAATGATAGGTGTGGGCACTGATGGCGCCAATAATTTATGCGGCAGGAACCATTCTTTGTATACACTTTTAAAGGAGGAAAGCCCTCATTTACAGCTAGTACGCTGCATTTGTCATTCTGTGGACAATGCTGCATCAAGTGCTGTCCAAGAAATGCCTGCATGTATAGATGTAAGCGAAAAAGTGATGGTAGAAACAAAATGTTTTAATTATATTAAAAGGCTCTTAGCAGAACTTACGAATAGGTTACCAGATCACCTACAGTTATTTCAAAAAATCAGTGTTTTGGCTCCAAAAATTTGTTTAAATCAAGTTACAAGATGTACGTTTTCTGATTTACCTTTCTTGTACCTCATACCGCAGAAGGATTTATATGTAGCTGAAAATGAATACAATTTATTATTAACAGTAAATTGGAATTCAATCTGTGAAGATGCTCTTCAAAGTAGTCAAACATTTTGGTCGTTTCTCTACAATTATAAAAATGCAGGCGGTGAATTTGCTTTTCAGAATGTGTCGAAATATGTTCTACAGGTATTGTCATTACCTAGTAGTAATGCTGTTGTTGAGCGCGGATTCTCAATAATGAACGCCGTTAAAACCAAAGCTAGGAACAAAATGGGCGTAGCAATGTTAAATTCTATACTTAGAATAAGATTAGCGTTATTTGGTACAAAAATATGTTGTAGAAATTTCCAAGTAACGCGGTCAATGGTTTAAAAGTTTAACAGTTCTACAATGTATGGATACAATACAAATGCTACAACTGGAGTTGAAGAAGACGATGACACTGTTATAGAAATATTTGAAGAAATTGATGTAATGGTACCTTGTATTTCTGTTTCAAACTGCTAATAAATAAAAAAAATTAAAACTAATGTATTTTTAATTAACTAAATGGGATTTCCCTGAAAAAGGTGGTAAAAAAAATGACAATTGGGCGACTTTGGGCGACATCTGACGATTATTCTGGCGACCTCTGCAAAAAAAAATCTGGCAGCACTGGTTATCATGCTGATTAATAAACACTTCTAATCTTGTATAAACCTACCATATATATTTTATGTCCTCGGGAGTAATTTAAACTTGCATGAGAATTTGGTATTTTGAAATGCTTTAGGACTTTAGGTGAATAAAAAACAGACCATTGAAATTAAAAATGTAATAAACGATTTGTTACAAGTTGACAATCACAATAACTTTTCGTACTTCATAAAAAAACCGGGAAGATATTTAACTTTTACCTGTGACAAATAAACGTTACATGTGAATATCTACAATGAAAAATATATGATTAAAGTCAACGTTCATAAGTCCGATAAAAATCAAACATCATTCGCTATGTTACAATCAGGCTATTGACTATATTTAAAAAAATGCATTTTTTTCGAGTTCAGTAATTATTATTGAGTGTATGTCCGTAACAAAATATCCATACACAAAATAATGTACGACTATTTGGGTCAACAAGTAATGGAAATATTGATACAAATAGTCGATTCGTTTGACACACAGAAAGGCCTGTGTAAACATATACAATTCATACAAAACACTGCAGCACTCAACTTATTTACTATAAAACGGAACAACTATAAGAAGTAAGTTTTTAACTAAGAATGTTTTAAGATATCGCAGAAACGTTAGATGTATTCCTTTACATCATTCCACCCATACCGCCCATTCCTCCCATACCACCACCACCACCAGCTGGTAATGCAGGTTCTTCTTTAGGAATTTCTGTAATTACAGCTTCGGCTGTAGTCAATAAGGATGCTACACCGGAAGCGTCTGTGAGTGCTGTTCTAACAACCTGAAACAAAAAACAAGAGCATTGTAAAAATTTCCTTTTTAAATAGTAGTATATAAATTATTAGCCAGTAAAAATTTAACAAAAACCAACTCACCTTTGTAGGATCAATGATTCCTCTTTCAAACATACCAACGTATTCGTCATTGAGCGCATCGTAACCAAAATCACCAGTTTGGTCTTCAACTTTAGCGACAACTACTGATCCATCTTTACCGGCATTTTTAGCAATGGTCATGCAAGGCACCCTAAGTGATTTTTTAACAATTTCAATACCAATAGCTTGATCGTTGTTTATGGGTGTTATGGCATCTAAACATGAAATGCAACGTAGAAGGGCGGTGCCGCCTCCGGGAACGATACCTTCTTCGACGGCAGCACGTGTGGCATTCAACGCATCATTTACTCTATCTTTCTTCTCGTTAACTTCTACTTCGCTACTGCCACCGATTTTGAGCACGGCAACCCCAGACACTAAGCGAGCCAAACGTTCTTGAAGCTTCTCCTTCTCGTAGTCAGATGTAGAAAGTTCAATTTGTTCGCGAATTTGCTCGGCGCGCTTGTTCACATCCTCTTGTTTACCCTGATAAAAATTAAATGATAAATGGTGAGGTAGAAAAAAGAAAGCTTTAATTTACCTGTCCTTTAAGCATCAAAGTATCGTCTTTAGTAATGACAACTTCACCAACTTTTCCTAAATCACCAACTTGCACATCTTCGATCTTAACAACGTTTCCGTCGTCTCCGAAAACGATACCACCGGTGGCGATGGACATGTCAACTAAAGCAGCTTTACGATTATCACCAAATCCTGGTGCTTTAACAGCTGCCACTTGTAAGCCAATACGAAGTCTAAAAAAATCTCAAAAATAAAATTGCACGACTTAATCTTTGTTGCGTTACCAACCTGTTGACTACTAAAGCAGTGAGTGCTTCTCCATCAATATCTTCTGCGACAATGATGAGGGGTTTACGTTGAGCATTGGCCAATTCGAGTGCAGGGGTGATAGACTGGAAGGAGGAAATTTTCTTTTCGCTGAACAAAACAAGAGCGTCGTTATATTCAACTTTGGATCCTAGAAACATAAAATTGAAACAAATCCGACTCTCACGCGGTTCAAAACTTTACCTTTGGTGGTGTTAACAAAATATGGAGAAATGTAACCGCGATCGAACTTCATTCCTTCAATGGTTTCCAATTCGTCGATCAAAGTTTTACCATCCTTAACCGTAATTACGCCATCTTTACCAACTTTCTCCATGGCGTTTGAAATCAATCTACCAATTTCTTTATCGCCGTTTGCAGAAATAGTGGCAACTTGGGCAACTTCGGCCGAAGTGGCAACGGGGCGCGAGAGTAGTTTCAACCCTTCGATTATTTTTTCTACAGCTAACATGATTCCTTTCCTAATCTCGACGGGGTTGGCACCCTTGCCCAAATTTTCGAATCCTTCCTTAGCGATGGAGCGCGCCAAGACGGTCGCGGTAGTGGTACCATCACCGGCTTCTTCGTTTGTGTTGTTCGCAACATCTTGAACCAAACGAGCGCCAATGTTTTGAAATTTGTCTTTCAATTCGATGCCCTTGGCTACCGTTACACCATCTTTGGTGATTTTTGGTGAACCCCATGATTGCTCGATTATTACATTACGACCCTAAAGAAAAGAAGATATAAAATATAGCATTGCAGGTAGCAACGGAAATGGTTCGACATGGTTTCGGTGGGGGTAAATTTTGTTTGTTTAGAATGGGACTATTTCTCGTCAATTTAAGATTATTTGTTGATATTTTGTAATCTAGGCCCATAGCACTTGCTGTGCAACTTTTATCAAGTATGACAGTTAATGTTAAATTTTTTTAAACAAATTATAAACCAAAATTAAATTTAGCACGCGGATACATAATATTATTATGTATACTTGTCTACCAAACAACAATATCTGAATCTCGCAAAATGATCACTTCCAATATTTCGCGAGTTCGCCCTTTTGAAGATTAATGAAATAATAATTAAATTTTCTAAAAGCTGCATAGTTACATCTACCCAAGAACTACTTACTTATACGCTAGTTGCGTAGCTCCCAAAAGCGTACGAAGCGCCGTCTCGTGGATAAATTTTGTCAAAACTGGGATGGCCGAATGTTCATGTTTATATGGTAATATTAGCAAAAATATTAATTATTTTTATTAATTTAAAATATTTTATTATGTAATAATTATTATGAACTGTACTAGTCGATCCTTTAATATAAGTTTACTAGATGATACCCCGTCCGAGGACGGGCAGCTAGAAGGACGGGCAGCTACCCAAGGTCATATGGCTTTTGGATTGCACTGAGAGCTTTCCTTAATCTTCATTCAACTTAAGTTACCTTGGGTAGCTGCCCGTCCTTCTAGCTGCCCGTCCTCGGACGGGGTATCATCTAGTTTAAAATAAGTAAAAAAATTTTAAATATTGATTAAGTTTAATTTAATTTAAAAAAATATAGGTATGTAAGTTTTTTGTTTATTTATTTAATGTTGTTCTCATCTCTTATTATAAAAGGCTAAGTCCTTCCTTCCTTCTGTCTGTCCCACGGAAATACCCGAAGCAAACCGAACCGAACGCATAACGGATAATTTCATAACCAATCGGATGAACGTATCATCGTATCAACGTATCATCGGATCAACGTATCGCATGGGACCGAGCGTCAGCAGCTTGCCGCGCTTGAGTTTGTTCCAAAGTTTCACGTTGTCGACGTATCGCATGAGACCGAGCGTCAGCTTGTCGCTGTGATCGAAGCTGTTCTTCTGTGTTATTAGCTCTTGTACGTGCTTTTCTCTCACGATTCAATCGCCGTCGCTTTGCAGCAGGATTTTCAAAATTTTCATTATCCATTATGGAAGTTCACATAATGCTTTTTTGGAAATAGCTGTCCTATATAGACAAAATGATACGATGATACGTTGATACGATGATACGTTGATACGATGATCCGATGATACGTTGATCCGATGATACGTTGTGCGTTCGGTTCGGTTCGGTTTGCTTCGGGTATTTCCGTGGGACGGACAGAAAGAAAGAAAGACTTGGCCTTTTATAATAAGAGATGTTGGTACATAACCAAGATGAATTTTACTATATAAAATAAAATAAACAATGTTTTGTTATCAAAATTTACAAGTTGCAACTAGCGTATAAACCCAAGTGTTTAGTTGAAATAATTCGCTTTTCACATTATGAATTTAGTGTCAGTTACTATTCAATGTGGTTATCAAAATATAAACATTATTGACTTTTTTCGTGGTGGTAAATCGTTATCAAAAGGCAAGTAAATATAATTACAATACAAATTAATCTGGTAAGGTCTTCCAGGAAAGCGATAAAATGTTAAATCAGGATTCTTATTCTCTGATTTATTGCATCCAACTACACAACAATACCTTTTTGCACTCATTTTTAAATCAACTTTTCTATGTGAATCTACTACTTATGTCAATTTTTAAATCACATAAAACCGTCAGCAATACCAACCATAATGCTATTAAGTTATGTAGGACATATAGAATATTATTTAAATGCAAATTTACTTCTTAATTCTAATTCTTAATGTTTAATTCGAAATTAAACTATTACTTGTATTTAAAACCGTTTGCGCTCACCATCCCAATTACGCAAAATTTGGCCACCAGGGCAGCGCCACTTGAGCTACGCAACTAGCCACGATACACTTACAACGGTATGCTTATTATTTTTCTCAAACACGTATACTATCGCGCATTACGTCACGTGCGAATTAAATTACAAACGATCGTATACGAACGTGGTACGAACTGTACTCGTGAACTCAAATTATCTGTCGAATTCTAATTATTTGAAATTATTCGAATTTGTGAAAATTCTATTATTAAATTCGAAAATGCCGGGTTGTGCAGTTGCGAAATGTGGTAATAATAATAAAACGACAAAAGGGACGAAAATCAAATACTTCCGATTTCCACAAATTGAAGACATTTCTAAAATAAAATGGATTGTTGCATGTCATCGTGAGGATAAAATAAACCTAAAAAATGGTATGTTGTTTTATGAAACAAAAATTTTCGAGAACCGTTGAAAAACAACCCCAAAATCGACTTTTTAAAAGTAGGGAAAATGAACATCGAACATGCGGCGGCTCCCAAGGCAAACGCGGGGAAATGCATCACACGTTCCTTTCGAATCGAGTGAAATTTTTTTGCTCCGATTTGAATTTTTCTTTGAAATTCGGATAGGTGGGGGTGTGATTAGTAGATATTAATAATAAATATTATCAAAAAAATGGAAAATAACCGGTGTATTTGCGCAAAAGCGCAAGATGGTTCGCATCACAATTCCAATTCGCACGTGACGTCACACAACCTGCGTATGAGCATACCGTTGTAAGTGTATCGTGCAACTAGCGTAACGCTAGTTGCGTACCTCCCAAAAGCTTACGAAGCGCCGTCTCGTGGATAAATTTTGCCTAAACTGGGATGTCCAAATGTTCATGTTTATATGGTAATATTAGCAAAAATATTAATTATTATTATTAATTTAAAATATTTTATTATATAATAATTATTATAAACTGTAGTCGATCATTTAAGTTTAGGCTGGTACATAACCAAGATGAATTTTATTATATATAAAAGAAAATAAACAATGTTTTGTTATCAAAATTTACAAGTTGCAACTAGCGTATAAAAACAAGTGTTTTTAGTTTTTTTTTCTGGAGTCAGCCTAGTAAAGCACAATGTGATAAATATAAGAAAGGATGTACAATAGAAAAGCTTCTTCCATGTAAAGAATCACAAATAGATTGCAATGTTAATTACAAATTTGATGATGTAGAAAATGTACCCAGTGCAATGTATAATATTGATTGTATACGAGTATTTAGTCACTATTTAAAGTTAGAAAAAGATCTTGCCAGTAATAGAAATATTGTGACAGAAAAGGCCAAACAGCTAACAAAGGAATTAAATGAAGTGATAACAAAAATTTATGATTTACAAGAATCGGGGTCAAACTATCGAAGTTATCAGTGTACATTAATTGAGGGATTAAAAATTCTTTTAAAACCGTTGCAATGTCCTGAACATTTGATTGCATTTTTTGAAGAAAAAATTGTAGTCTCAAAAAATGCAGCTATTGAAATTTGTGAGAAATCAGTCGGCCAGTCAAATTGTTTTCAGTGGTTTGAAGAAAGAGCTAAAAGAATAACGTGTTCTAGCAAAGCTCATCGAATAAAAACTAGAACAAACAATTTTGAGGCATTAGCAAGAAAATTTTTGAAAGAGAAATTTGATGGGAGATTGAACGAGGCTATGAGATATGGAATAGAGATTATTTACTCGCTCTTACGTTTAACAGCTTGTATCCACAATTTTTTGATTAATCTGGTAAGGTCTTCCAGGAAAGCGATAAAATGTTAAATCAGGATTCTTTTTCTCTGATTTATATTGCATCCAACTACACAAAAATACCTTTTTGCACCCATTTTTAAATTAACTTTTCTATGTGAATCTACCTAAAACCGTCAGCACTACCAATACCATAATGCTATTAAGTTATATAGGGCATATAAAATATTATTTAAATTCAAATTTACTTCTTAAATCTAATTCTTAATGTTTAATTCGTAATTAAACTATTACTTGTATTTAAAACCGTTTGCGCTCACCTCCCCAGTTACGCTAAATTTGGCCACCAGGGCAGCGCCACTTGAGCTACGCAACTAGCGTATAAATCATATCGTCCCCTTGCTACAACTAGGTAACTCGAATTTTGGCTATTTTGAGTTGGCTACATGTATCCACCTAATTTTACCCACTTTATTTAGTGCTACAACTAAAAATGTTCTATTATGTTTCTAAATATCAAATATCCACTTGCTAAAAGTAGATAAGTGCCAGATCCCTTCAATGCCGTTATTCTACAAGTGGATAACTTGAGATACCTAGTTGTGCAAATTTCGAACGTTACGTATAGCAACGTATAGTACGTCCGCGACCTTTGCAAGACAGTTGAGATATCTATTTGTGCAATTGTGAAGTTTTATAGTTTTATTTTTTATAATAATTATGTATTTTCTCGATCTAATTTTGTATTATGTATTACTATTTTTTATCAGTCGTTATGAATAAAACTTATTTTGAAACATACAAAGTTAAAATAAAATAAAAGAACTAGATAAGTCTGATTTTTCAAATTTTTATTAGTGCTATAACTATGTAGATATTTTACTTCTAATTAAAAATTTCCTAGACTATAAAACCACATAAAACATTAGACTGTGAGGGTATTAAATACATTTAACTTACATAAGTAGCTAAAGTTTCAAACGTTAAAACAAAAATAATTTTGAAGTTTAATTACTTTTTTTTGCTATTGTAAACTTTAAACTCCATATTTGGAGTTTTGCACTATGCACTATCATTATACTGCATTTTTATGTATCATTGAGCACTCGATAAAGTTTCATACTTATAGGATTAAGGCATTTACATATTATTTATTTACACGTTTGAAAAATTATTATTGTTTGCCCCCATATTAGCGTGGTAGACTGCCGTTCCGTTTACTTGCCATATCAAAACTACAAAATGAGATAAAATCAGCTTTGTAGGAATTGGTGCAAAATTTATGTCGCTGCCTCCCGGACTAAAAGGTTATTTGAAATATATTCGTAGGATTATATTTGAATATAAATTCCTAGGGTTCAATATAACTGGATATTGCACTAGGTGCACGATATGTATTCGTTTATCTACAATGTAAATTAACGCACGCTGATTGGTCGAAACGACGATCATGTGACACTGAATGCAATTATCTATTGTATTGTGTACAGCTCTTGATGATCTCCACGCATTACTTGTATAATTTAAATTTTATGTGTAAATTTTATGTGTAATAAAGATCTATTATTATTATAAAAAAAAAGTCAGATCAAAATCGAGCGTTTTTGAAGTTTTCAAAAATGTAACAACAATGTTCCAACAAATGTAACAAATTCAAAAATTTAACAGTGCTGGCGCTCAGCAACTATTCGCCTTAGAGAAAAATACCTTAGATAGAAGTTGTAGTAAATTTTATTCTCTATAAGATTTATAGAAGTCATTTTCGTTCTAACGTCAACTGGTAAGGAGACATGGCGAAGAAATATTTTGTTTTCGCCATTTTTTTTAAATGGCGGCACTTCCGGGCGGTCGCAACTCAGATTTTTTATTAGGACCCCAACCCTTAAAACATATCCAAAAATCGGAACCCCTTGACCATTTTTAGGAAACTCTTCTTTTAATGATTTCGAGGATGTTGTTAAAATATTGTAAGTGTTTTTAATTTTTTTAATGAGTTATATGATAACAATATAGCTGAAATAGAAATTTGTTTAACAATATTTTGCCAAAAAAACATAATTTTCACTCCTTCATAAAAAATTTCAACTTCAGACGAAGAATTTGGTAAGAAGCTCAAGGTTCCGAGAGGACGTTTTTTAGTATGTTAAAGTACGAACAATTACCTAACGAAATCCGTCGAAAAATCGCAGAAAATCAATTTTGGATTTTTTTTTCGCAATTTTCTTACACTATTACTAGACTCTGCAGACATAGAATGCCTCTCAGCATAATTCCGTAACTGGAGCGAAAAAGGTGATAAGTCACATTTTTGCGCAAACGGAGTTTAGTCATATTGGGAACCTAGAAGTAGCTAACTGGGAAAAAAAGGTGATAATTCAAAATAGTTTATTTTGAGTAAACACTTGTCAAAGAATTGGCTTATTTTCATTTTATATATGGTTTCCAATATGACTAAATTCTGCGTACGCAAAAATTTGACTTATCACCTTTTTCGCCTCAGGTAGGCAATTGGGATACGAGAACCATTATGGAGATTGTGAGACGGAAGAGATTGAAACAATATTCATATTTTAGGTGAAAGGCTTACTTTGAGACCCAAAAGTACTTGAACGTAAAATTTTCGGAATCAAAATAAATCGCAGCAGGCCCAAAAAGTCGCTAAGCTTAGATTCACTGGGGCACATAGTTCCGCCCTGTGTAGTGATATGAACCACACCACAGGATATAATATAATTTGTTCTTTTAATTATAATCAAGTTAATTAATGAAAATTAAGATAGCTTTTATGTATATAAATATTTTGTGTAGTTTGAAGTTCAATAGATCAGAGCGATAGATGACTTTTCCACGCCCTCTGCTGGATAGGGTTATCCCTAGACCCTAGGTTACATTTTACAATAGTTGATAATAGCACAACAATAACTTAGAGATAACCCTGTCCACCAGGGGCCGTGGAACAGTCATTATCGCAATGAAAAGTGCGCAAAATATTGATTTCAATTTTTAATATAAAATAAAGCTGGTCCCAGTGCCGTAACCAGAATATTTGATAGTGAGGCAGAAATCTCAAAATAGCAATTGATTGATAAAAATTCATTATCAACTTAATATTTTTTTTTCGCCTTTCCAAAAACTTGGGAGTGGGGAGCTTAAACCCCCATGGCCACCGCCGTTAGCATAGCATACGCTACTGGCTGGTCCTCTGTATATACATCCTCTTTGCCCAAAATCAATTAATAGATATAGAGTTCAATCAGTCTTTTTTAGTTCCGACATTATCAATGCTGATTTGACCAATAAAGAAGTTACCTGCATATAGGGGAAAAATATTAATTGTACGCACCCTGGTGGCTTTAATATCAACTAATTTGACGTCATTAAGAGTAAAAGAGTAAAAATAAAACTTGCATTGTTTTCATATGGGTTTTATACCGTAGTGATTATTGTTTATTCTGGTGAAATAATATTAATATGTAAGTATAACAAATTTTTTAATGTGTTTTCATATTGTACGTCACCATATTCAAAAGTTAACCTTACTATTTATACTTTTATTGACGTCACGCTTGTTTTGATGCAGCGCCGCGGTCGGTAGAATTTTATCCCTATACTCTTTTTATAATATTATTATACTGTTTTATAACATATTGTAGGTTCAGATGTAAACCTGTACCTACTGATCTCCACCATTTAGGATACTAGTATAATTTTATAACTGAATCTTTTTTCCTAATGCTATTTTATAATACATAATTTATAATACAGAACTTAAAACTCAAAAGGAAAATAATAAAACGCTATTTATATCAGAACAGGATGTATGATACAAAAACAATATTTGTAGAAAAGAAAACATGATTTTACAATATCCAAGATTCCTTTAATTACAGAGTAAGTTGTCTTGGATTAAATAGATATTGGGGGTTCAGGTTCCTTTTAAATTATAAGTTCACAGGTTAGGTGGTTATGGTACCCAGAAAAAGGCTCATTCTAGCTGGCCCTTATCAATTTCAATGAAATCCACAGCATTGTGAACCCATGGAGACACTAAGGAATTTTTTCTATGGGCCATTTTTGATACTAGGAAAATGTCAAAAATTTCTG
Source organism: Podabrus alpinus (assembly GCA_932274525.1). Lineage (NCBI taxonomy): Eukaryota > Metazoa > Arthropoda > Insecta > Coleoptera > Cantharidae > Podabrus > Podabrus alpinus. Next base: position 9,020,380 of record OW026451.1, read on the forward strand.
AAAATCTGAAGGAGGGTTTATTAAAAAAAAAGGGACTGATCACCATAATATACAAATGTAACAGTTTGCGTATAGCATTCTCCTATATAACAATAGTACAGATCCATGACGCCCACTCCTTACCATATCTCGCAATCCTCGCTACCTACAAAGCTGAAATTTGAAGTGGTTATTGCTTATGTGTAGTCGATATCAGATAAGAAAAACGCGAGAAATCACACAGCACATTTTTGTGCCAAGTTAATGGAAAGTCGGAAGAAACTGAACAATGGAGGCTTACAGCTAGTACTACATATTATTGAATTCTATATGGTTGAGTCGATAACTTTTGTTCAAAATGATTTGGCTTACAGAATATACAAATTCAGAAAACTTGACCAGACCAAAATTACACAATTTCCTGACACAACCCTTATGGATCATAACTCCATTATTTTGTAATATGAATCCTTCTGATCAAATGTTTACTACATTATGCATACACTCCAGTCGTTATGCCGTGAAAAAGTGGTCTGTGTGGAAATAACTCTGAAAGAGAGCCAATTTTGTTACTTAACCCTTTTAGTTTGCAAGCAACAGTCCCTAAGTCTTTAACAACAGGTTTAAACCAGAACAGTTGAAAATTTGTCAACAAAGGTGCCATAAATCAATAAGTCGTAAATTTGCCCTACAAAATTAAAAACCAAATGAAGTTTTGTGTTTTATACTAAACAGTAATAATTATTTAATAACTTCAACAAAATTTTAATTATTTTAAGACCAATGCAATAAATTTATATAATAATGTTTAATTACTGGGAAACATGGGTGTTGGTATTCAGGGTACATAGTTAATGGTAGATGTAACTGTGTGCTAAATGTAGTTTTTGTCAAAAATCTTTTTTTAAGGATCTGAGGGGGGGGGGCTTTCAGAATGAACTGAATGTCGCAATTTAGAAGAGGAGTAGATCATTAATACATTTAACCATCTGTTGAGATTCAATTTATTTGTAATTTTTATTGCTTTTTAAATAAAATGTATAAGATTTACTTTCAAATCTTAAATTGACAAATAAAGTTAATTAACTTGGCTTGTCCCTTTAACAAAAGGCATAAAATGATTATTTTATTCTATGATCATTTATATTAGAGTGGCTACAGTAATCTGAAATTAAAACTTGGAATTCACAATTAACATACGAAGGAATGACCCATCCTGTATATTAAATACTTTAAATGAAGGCTTAATTTATTAACATAAAAAATGTAGGCCATCAAGTTATAAATTTTATGCTTTGTACCTTAGGTCCCATGGTCACGGCTACAGCATCAGCTAAGATGTCGACGCCTTGAAGCATCAAAGCTCGAACCTCGGGGCCGAACCTAACATCTTTTGCATACCACCGATGTACTTGCTGAATCTGCTTGGCTTGACGAATAGCAACATGACGAAGACTTGATGGTAAGCGATACATCTGAAAAGGTTAAACCACAAATTAAGATGACATTCTAAATTAACTGTAATTTAGCACCTTAATTATTTCTTATTTTTATATATTTGAAAGACAGTTAACGAAATAGACAAACATTAATCCGGCATTTGTTAATTATTTCAAAGGTCACTTGAAAAAATGTGCAAAATGGCCGTAGCACAGATTATTTAACCTCAAAACTCCGGTTTTTTAATTTTAAAGCAGGAAAATTGTATAACATTGCTGGATCTTTTCTAAAAAATTATAGTTATACACGTGAGAAAATCAAATTTGGCAAATGGGTGACGCTACGAAAAGCACATGCAAATTTCGTAACGTGAGGGAGGCTTATTAACGACTTAAAATAAATCAATTCATTTAAAATACTTAAACGAGTAATTGTGAGTACTTACAGTTGAAGTAATTATTGAATTCGAAAATAAAAGTTGATATTTGGAGATTATAACCAATCTCTTTCGTAGCCGGTTCTAGATTGTTCTTATGACACCACGTTTTTACGTTTCCAAGCGCAGGCACAGGACGAGCGAACCTTTGGACTGTGCGAGAGAGATGAAATTAAAAAATTTGGAAAATTCTAGAAATTTAGTCTTCAAAATTCTTTTTTTACCATTTCGTCGCGATTATTATTATTTATAAACCGGTTTTTCATTTTCGGTAAGTCACAATTATTTTGTAAAAAATTCAAATCTGAAAAGCAGTGGCGTATCAAATATTTTGTTTTACGTTGCTGATGATGAATAATGAAAAGGTGAAAGTACTGTCAACTCTCTTCCTGTTCTTTACTAGAGGAGACTCTTTTTTATAATTTTCTGGTTAGTTATTGCATTCATCCCGCCAGTCCTGGAACTAATTTCCTTCTCTATTCCATAATACACTAGACCCTCCATGTACGCGAGTTCGATGTACGCGAATTCAGAATAACGCGAATTAGATTTTGATACCCGAATTTTTTGTACGCGAAGCAAAATTCCCTTTAACGCGAATTCAGTTTTCGCGTATTATTAAAATAACTAGCTGGCACAGTCGGCCTACCGGCCGCCTTTAGCCATCTAGACCGTATCGGATGTGGTTGTTCGGCCTCACTCCAAGGTTCTAAAGTAGCCTATGTTTTTCGTAGCGTTGTAAATAACTTCTACACCAAATTTGGTTAAGATTGGTGAAATAGAAACGTAAAGCACGTGCACGCGTATTTGCATTGTCGATCGGTTGACAGCTTGACAACATTCATTGGCAATGGCCTGGTTTACACCGTACACTTGGTACGCGGACTAAAGCCGTACCGAACTATATTTCCGAACCAGGGGCGTAACAAGGTAGCCACGGGCCTGTGTCCTGGTAACAAACCAGGCCCCAAAGTAGTTAATAAAAATAACGCTAAAATTCTCTTAACCCTTCTGGCCTTCTGCCGTTGTGTTTGTTAAGAACTGATTGCTACTAATCTTTCCATTTAATTTTTCCAGTTCCCAATCGTTATATAGGTAAATGTTGTGTTGGTAAATGTTTATATCGTGTAAATTTATTATTTTTAAATTATGACAGTTCATAATTGACAGTTCATGATGACAGCTGATCAACCCTTTTCTATCACAGCGATCCTGGCGGTTCAGTTTGGGTTGATACGGTTAAGCGCACGCTAATTTAGGACTAGTTTCCAGTCCTCTCCCCCCCCCTCTAAGTCCATGCTTGTTATCAAGAAATGCGTAGGGCATATTGCAAATTTTTGAAAATGTGAGATTATAGCATTTACCACCGGAAACGGTAACAGATCAAAAAGGGTATTTGCATAAAATTTGCTTGCAATTTTGTAAAAGTAAAAGGGATTAAAACTATTTAAAATAGTTGGAAACAGTAGGTATCAATCGTGGTACCGTGGTAGGTATATATTGTTACTCATCACCATCTGTTTATCATTTCATTTGGAGAAGTAAGGGGTTATCCATTAATTACGTAAGGGTTTTTTGGGGGGGAGTGGTATTGGATATCTTACGGACCCTTACGTAGGGGCGGAGGGGTCCGACGTATTCCTTACGTAAGTTTCTTAAAATATTTTTTTTAATTAAATTTAACAATCTAATATAATTTTTTCTTTTTATGTTGGTAATTATATCCAGGTATAATGGAAATATCATATATTGAAATATATAGTACTTAAAAATCATTAAACATAGTGGCATAATAGTGTGAATTATAGAAAATGGCATCAAACTTTGGTGATCTTTACGAATGGTTTTTCATCTATGTAAATAAAAATTTAATTTAAATTTTTGTATTTATTATTATCTATCTAAATATATAAAAATGTATGTATGTTCCCTATAATATAGACTCCTAAACCGTTTGACCGATCGGAACCAAATTTGGCACAGTTATTATGTAGGTCCCTGCGCATGTTTTTGTATTGAAATAGTGGAACAACTCGCAAAGGAGAGGAAAGTTTCTTTCCTTAAAGGAAGGCAGGCTACTCAAAATCAACTTAAAAAACAATAATGAATGCTGTCAACCGATCGACAATGCAAATACGCGTGCACGTGCTTTACGTTTCTATTTGACCAACCTTGACCAAATTTGGTGTAGAAGTTATTTACAATGCTACGAAAAACATAGGCTACTTTAGTACCTTGGAGTGAGGCCGAAGGCCGAAAACCATGGTCTACACGTATGCCTGCGATACTCTTGAGTGAGGCCGAAGACCGAACAACCACATCCCACACGGTCTAGACGGCTAAAGGCGGCTGGTAGGCCGACTGTGCCAGCTAGTATAATATATTATTATTCATATTTTATAAATATAAGGGGTTGGAGAGGGGGGTCAAAATTAATTTCCTTTTAAATAATCCTTACGTAAGATGTGGGGGGGGGGTTGCCACAATCTTACGTACCCTTACGTGGCGGGGGGAGGGGGTCAAAAATTACAAAAATCATCCTTACGTAATTAATGGACGGCCCCTAACAGTTTTACAACTAAAGAATTTATTGTTTTTTTTTGTAGGGACAATTTATTGACCAAATATAATATTTTGTAGGGCTCATTCTGTTTCTAAGAAAAAAAGCCGCGTTTGTTAAAAATATTTTGTAGAAAATAATAAACTTGTTTTTAAGCGTGGCGCCAGTGAAGTCTCGGGCCCTGTGAAGTCTCGGGCCCTTGTTTCATCGAACACCCGGAACACTGGTAGTTACGCCACTGTTCCGAACTATATTTTTAGTCCGCGTGGTGTAAACGTATAGGACTAAGTTGGTCCTGCTTTAGTGCAGTCCTCTAAAATATGAGTACTGAACTAAATACGACCAATGGTTCGGAGTGAGGTTACAATAATTCGCACCCAGCTGAAAATTGGTAGGATTGTTCAAAACACCATCATAAATGAAATCTAAAAAGTCCTCATCGATCTGACACCTGGAAAAAAATTTATTCGGGGTCAAAGGTCACAAACACGGGTTTTTCGCGATTTTCAGCAAAACGGTAAGTTTTATCATAAAATTATCTCATTCAAAAATTGCAGATCAGATAATTATCTATAAAAAATGTCTAAATACTTTTTTTCCTAAGAGTCACCGTTTTTGAGATATAACGATTCGAAAAGTTGAAAGAGTTGTAATCGTCATTTAGGTACAAATAGATGTAACAACCCGCGTTTGGTTCTTGATTATTTATATGTATCGACCAAGTAATTTTAACACGTAAAGATGAATTTATCAATGATAAATGAATGAAAATAAACATTAAACCATGTTATAAATTAGATTATAAGTATCTAACCATATTATGTGTAAACTATTTAGTTCAAAATTATTTAAACTTATTTAGTTTATAATAATTAATTTGTTTATAATAATTGTTAAACCAGGGTAAAATTTGTTTGAGATGCACTGGAAATTCTCGAGTGATATTGTAAACTTTTACAATATCCGTCCTTTAATATTTGTAACAATGAGAGCGGAAACGTTAATAGCTTTGTAACGAGAATTTCCAGCAAAGTTAAAAGAAGCGACAAAGACTTTGAAAGTTATACAGGGTCATAAAATAATTCACTTGCTGCACATGCGACTTCTTCTTGGAAAAAAAGATATAAGTTTCTATTTTGTGAATGGAGCCAAAGTTTTCCATTCTTTAGAATCTTTGGCACCCCGTAGTATCTTCAGAACGAAAGCGAGTAATAAAAACTACCCCGAAGAGACCATATATGTAGTCTCCACTCGAGGTCCGAAATTAATAAATCTCGTACGTTATTATACCCTCTCCATAAGGAAATCTTAGTCAATAAATACGATCCCGGAAGCAAAAGTCAGTTAGTTGTCAATTTTTATCAAACACACATAAGAAAATCGGTCCGTCGTGTTCACACGGAAAATAGTTTGCTAGTCAAAAGTTTATAAGTAAATAAGAAATTAAAGAAAGTAAGTATCTTGCCTTTGTTTCACGAGTTAGGAACCGAGCTCGTTCAATTAATTAAATTACGGTTCCTGGTGGCAGCTATTAAAACAAATAATCAATTAAAATAATAAAATTCACAAGTTCAATGAAAATAAAGCAATCAGCTTTAGTACATAAATAAAATGAATTTGTGGAAAAACTATAATGGTGCCAGCTTTCATATTTGGGTGCTAGCTGTAAGTATCCCAGTGCTAGGTTTATGGGTAAGAATATTAACCGGGGGGGGGGGGGCTAGCGTTACTTTGCCCCCCCCGGTTTCAAAGTCGATTTGTGAAAATACTCTCAGTGCTTGCTTTTGGTGTAAAAATATTAACCGGGGGGGGGGCCAAAGTAACGGACCCCATATTATGACGATTACAACTCTTTCAACTTTTCGAATCGTTATATCTCAAAAACGGTGGCTCTTAGGAAAAAAAGTATTTAGACATTTTTTATAGATAATTATCTTATCTACAATTTTTGAATGGGATAATTTTATGATAAAACTTACCGTTTTACTGAAAATTGCGAAAAACCCGTTTTAGTGACCTTTGACCCCGAATAAATTTTTTTCCAGGTGTCGGATCGATGAGGACTTCTTAGATTTCATTTATGATGGTGTTTTGAACAATCCTACCAATTTTCAGCTGGGTGCGAATTATTGTAACCTCGGATGTCCAAATTGACCGGACTATAAGTTGATTTTGAGTAGCCTGCCTTCCTTTAAGGAATCTCGATAATCCATTCATGCGCGTCCCATAGGGACGCGCATGAATGGATTATCGAGATTCCTTAAAGGAAGGCAGGCTACTCAAAATCAACTTTCCTTCCCTTTGCGAATTTTTGCACTATTTCAATACAAAAACATGCGCAGGGACTTACATAATAACTGTGCCAAATTTGGTTCCGATCGATCAAACGGTTTAGGAGTCTATAGGGAACATACATACATACACACACACACATCCATTTTTATATATTGAACTGTCTTCAATCAAATATCACAATTTAGCAAAATTTTTCTAAAAATAAATTCAAAATTTTATAAAAAATGACGCGCATGAATGGATTATCGAGATTCCTTAAAGGAAGGCAGGCTACTCAAAATCAATTCTTTCCTTTGCAAATTTTTCAGAATATGTAATTTCTACTCCGTTCATAGGCGCTGAAACGTAGCACTTGAATGATACAAATACGGTGTCAACGATTTATACTTTTTTTTTATGAATTATATTTAATTTTTTTATCACTTAAGTATATTTTAGTTTTTGTATGCAATATATTTTACCTATTTCGTAAATAAACCTTAGTTTTAAACTTTTGTTTTTAGTCTTAAATAAATTTTGGAACCTAACCCCCTTTTTTCTATTGCTTCTTTGGTTCCATTTACGCGAATTCCATGTACGCGAGGTTTTTGGCGAACGGAACCCTCGCGTACATGGAGGGTCTAGTGCAGGGGTGGCCAACAGGTCGATCGCGATCGACCGGTCGATCGCGACTGTTAGTCCAATCGATCGTGGCAAGGCAAAAAATATAAATACGTAGACCAGACTGCGCAACGTAATCACCAACTGCTGCACGCATCATAATATTTATTTATCCTCTATTCTACGCAGTATAGTCTTTTGTTTTCGGCTCGCGATGACCAATAAGAAGGAAGCGTGTGGGACGCGGGGGAGGGGCGGGTGTCAATCCGTCCCGTGTTACGTCTCAGTCAGTCCGTTGACAGTTGACGACAGAGACTACCGGAGTGTCGACAATTACCGATGTAAATCACGATTAGACTCTGTCTAATCGTCACAGAAAAATTGAGAAGATGGTTCAATTCATCAGTTATCCGTTTAATGATTCCATTGATCATAGTGATATCTATGAATTGGCTACAAAATTTGCAGATACATTTCAAATGGAGCAGATGATGTTACAAAACGAAATTATTACTCTGCGCTGCGACATATTTCTAAAAGCAAGGTCATCCTCAGGTCAAGATTTCTGGGCATTGGTTTCCAACGAAAAATATCCAAATTTCAAGAAATGTGTTGAACAACTTCATTCGTGTTTTGGTTCAACATATTTATGTGAGTCAGCATTTTCCTACTTAAAACAAATAAAAAATAAATACCGGTCTCGCTTGACAGACGCTCATACATTGGATTCTTTAAGGTTGGCAATTTCCAACTACAATCCTGATTATGCTAAACTAGTGGAAGATGCTCAGACGCAATGCTCACACTAATATATAGTCAAATAAGTAGTTACTAAGAATAATTTTCACATTTATGTTTTTTCTCTTAACAAAATAAAAAAAACTATATGATTTTGTACTGAACTATGCTGTTTCATTTAAGATTTCAATAAGTATGTAATTGGTAGATCGCACAGGGTTTCGTTAGTAAACAAGAGATCTTGGGTCTAATCAAGTTGGCCACCCCTGGTCTAGTGTATTCCTTTAGTACTCTTTTTTTGCTATTACTTTATAGTCCTATAGTCCGGGTCAGGTACATTTTTAGTTTACAAAAAATCCGGGCAAGCTGAAATTTGGTAGACATATTTATTGGAGTGTTCTAATGGACTCTTAACAGTCCCATGCCGATGTCTCCCCCAATTGGAGGTTTTAGTACCTAATACGGTGTTTCGCCCCAATTCACCATCAAAATTGAAGACCATAAAATTCTTTATAAGAGAAATATATTTTTTCAAAATTCCTGCCGTCCTGAAACCACGACCTACCTTTAAAATTGTGCAGTATTGATTCGTTTCATGGAGAGAAATGTTGTAATAAAGGCGAAATGTCTTTAAAAACAAATTAACTAAATTGGAACCAAGGTTCAAAATTGAAGAGAAAAATAGGTTTTGTTCAAAATTTTCCCAAGTTGAAGTATAAATCAAGTAAGGATGCCAAAAAGCTTGGCTTGAGCTTACTCGAAATCAGGGCAAGCTGAAATTTAACAAACAAGTATACAGGAGTGTTCTAATGAACCCCCTAAAATTCCATGCCGGTATTTCCTTCAATTGAGGGTTTCAGCTGCCTCCATGCGATTTTTAGATTATTTTCTCGGTCATTTCCACTTTTATGAAAAATTACCATTAGATCAAAATGAAAAGCATAGAATTTTCTACAATATTCCAGAGTTACATTAACGTTGGTGGCGACACTAACAATAATATGGTTGTGTTTGGATGTATATCTCAAAATCACTCAAAATTCTAAGTCATTTTATGGGGAAAGTTTTAGCACATTGTTAAATTAAATTTATTATAATATGCTTTTCTGATTAATTAAATTTTCATATATATATAATGATCCCAAAGAACATATTTTTATTTCCATTTATAGTCCGGTCAAATTAGACCAAAAAATAGGAGTGAGGTTGCAATAATTCACAGCCAGCTGAAAATTGGTAGGATTGTTCAAAACACCATCATAAATGAAATCTAAAAAGTCCTCATCGATCCGACACCTGGAAAAAAATTTATTCGGGGTCAAAGGTCACTAAAACGGGTTTTTCGCGATTTTCAGCAAAACGGTAAGTTTTATCATAAAATTATCTCATTCAAAAATTGTAGATCAGATAATTATCTATAAAAAATGTCTAAATACTTTTTTTCCTAAGAGCAACCGTTTTTGAGATATAACGATTCGAAAAGTTGAAAGAGTTGTAATCGTCATAATATGGGGTCCGTTACTTTGGCGCCCCCCCGGATAATATTTTTACACCAAAAGCAAGCACTGGGATCCTTAGAGCTAGCACCCATATATGAAAGCTAGCACTATTACAGTATTTTCACAAATCGACTTTGAAACCGGGGGGGCCAAAGTAACGCTAGCCCCCCCCCCCCCCCCGGTTAATATTTTAACCCATAAACCTAGCACTGGGATACTTAGAGCTAGCACCAGCTAGCACCCAAATATGAAAGCTGGCACCATTATAGTTTTTCCACAAATTCATTTTATTTATTTGCACCTAAATGACGATTATAACTCTTAGTCCGGTCAATTTAAACATCCGAGGTTGCAATAATTCGCAGCCAGCTGAAAATTGGTAGGATTGTTCAAAACACCATCATAAATGAAATCTAAAAAGTCCTCATCGATCCGACACCTGGAAAAAAATTTATTCGGGGTCAAAGGTCACTAAAACGGGGTTTTCGCGATATTCAGCAAAACGGTAAGTTTTATCATAAAATTATCCCATTCAAAAATTGTAGATCAGATAATTATCTATAAAAAATGTCTAAATACTTTTTTTCCTAAGAGCCACCGTTTTTGAGATATAACGATTCGAAAAGTTGAAAGAGTTGTAATCGTCATTTAGGTGCAAATAAATAAAATGAATTTGTGGAAAAACTATAATGGTGCCAGCTTTCATATTTGGGTGCTAGCTCTAAGGATCCCAGTGCTAGGTTTATGGGTAAAAATATTAACCGGGGGGGCTAGCGTTACTTTGGCCCCCCCCCGGTTTTAAAGTCGATTTGTGAAAAAACTGTAATGGTGCTAGCTTTCATATTTGGGTGCTAGCTCTAAGGATCCCAGTGCTTGCTTTTGGTGTAAAAATATTAACCGGGGCGGGGCCAAAGTAACGGACCCCATATTATGACGATTACAACTCTTTCAACTTTTCGAATCGTTATATCTCAAAAACGGTGGCTCTTAGGAAAAAAAGTATTTAGACATTTTTTGTAGATAATTATCTGATCTACAATTTTTGAATGAGATAATTTTATGATAAAACTTACCGTTTTGCTGAAAATCGCGAAAAACCCGTTTTAGTGACCTTTGACCCCGAATAAATTTTTTTCCAGGTGTCGGATCGATGAGGACTTTTTAGATTTCATTTATGATGGTGTTTTGAACAATCCTACCAATTTTCAGCTGGCTGCGAATTATTGCAACCTCGAATGTTTAAATTGACCGGCTATTAATACTTTATTTACTCATTTGAAATTCTCCCGAATTGGAAAACTATCACAGAAAAGATCAAGTGAACAATTTAGATAACATTTTACAGTTCTCAAAAATTAAAAATTCTGCAGTCGAAACAATTATTTATTACTTAAAAGACTTAACATGTACGCTAAAGAGACAAGATTACAATTTCAAAAATTATTCGGCAGCCTTCACTAAAGCTTCACCAACTTCTACTGCAATCGAGGCTTCAGCACGACCCTAAAACACACAAATTAATAACATAACAACTAAAATTTCTAACCTACTAACTTTATCGGTTGTGGCAGAACTCAATTCACTAAGTGCTTTATTCAAAACATCCCTAGCAGCTGACGAATCAATTTGATCCACGGGGGCAGCTTCTTCTGCAATAATCTAAATAACAAATTAAAATTTGCAACCAAACTGTAGGGACCTACTTACTTGTACACTAGAATCGTCATTAACTGTTACAGTTCCGCTCGACACAAATATTTTTTTGACGTTACCGTCATTTTCAAATACGGACACGACACCAGGTTTAAGCACAGCCAAAGTGGGTACGTGTTTGGGTAAAATACCAAAAGCACCCGAAAATGAAGGAACGTCCACTTGTTTAACTACCACGGAATCGTAGAACACCTACAATTTGAATTTGTAAAGGAAATGCCGACGGAGATAAATCGACTTCTTACTTTGTTGCCAGCAGCTAACGTAAACTTCATGTCATCTGCGTAAGCTCGGGTTAACATTCGTTTGGTTGCGGTATTAGTTAACAACCGTGAAACGTTACGTAAGGATGCCATTTCGTACTGCAAAATATTTTACAAATTAGCCAGTTAAATCATGTAACCTCAAAGTTACATAATCGAATATATTTAAATTAAATCGGGCGAAATTTTACACAAAAGTGGCGTAATACTCACTAGATATTTTTTTGATAATCAATCGGTTCGAATAATATAGAAATATGCTCCTTTTTATGTGAAAAAACCCAAAACGTCCCGAAATTAGAAGTGTCGACAAGGTTCGAGTGGACGATGGAAGATGGCGCTCGTACACTAAATGTTAAAATTGTATAGGAGGCTGGGGTTAGTTGGATGTAGGCGTAAATTACCCCGGTCGATTAGCGAGTTGGTAGCCGCATGGGTAGCCGTTCGAGTAAGTAAGAATCGAAATTGTTGTGGTAAGGTCCCGATTGGTCAAGTCAGCCAGTTTCTCAATGACCAGATTCAAAACACTATGAAGTAGAGTTACCAGATGATCGCAAACATTATGTAACTCTTCTGGTAAATGAAACAATACCTTTCGAATTTGAAAATTATTCCAACATAGTTAAATTAAATCGAATAATTGCTTATTGTTTAAGATTTATAACGAATTGTAGAAAGAAAAAAAAATTGCATGAATATTTAACAACAAAGGAGCTGAAATCGTCAAAAAGGTTCTAATTATAAAACTGGTTCAGGAAAGAGTATTCGAAAGTGATATAATCCATATAAAACGAAAAGGTGTGGTGAAGAAGGATAGCAAAATAATGAATCTGGCGCCGATTCTGGACGATGATGAAATCCTCAGAGTAGGAGGAAGATTATCGCGATCCGAATTCCCTTTTGACAAGAAGTATCCTATATTGTTACCCGGTAATCACCATATAACGAAACTAATAATGAAGAACGAACACGAACGAAATATGCATGTGGGACCCAATGGTTTACTCGCAACGGTCCGAGAAACCTACTGGCCAATATCTGGACGAAATCTAGCTCGAAAAATAGTACACAATTGCATAAGATGTTTTAGAGTAAAACCTAAAGGTAACTATCCATACATGAGCGATATGCATCCCAAACGTCTAAAACCAACGGCACCTTTCACGATTACTGGAGTAGATTACGCAGGTCCAATCCTTATGAAAGAAAAAAGAGGACGAGGAGCGAAGGATATTAAAGCCTACGTATGTGTATTTTTGTGTTACGTAACCAAAGCAATACATTTAGAACTTGTTACCCAATTAAGTTCAGATATTTTCATTTCAATGTTTCGACGGTTTGTGTCAAGAGGAAAGCCAAAAACAGTATATTCTGATAATGAAACCAACTTTAAGGGAGCAAATTCAAGCTTAAAGGAATTAAATTAGTTTATAAGGAATGAACGACAACACCTAAACGACAGCTTTGCTCAAGAAGATATGGAATGGCATTTTATTCCACCGTATTCACCACATTTTGGAGGATTATGGGAAGCTGGTGAGAAGTCGATGAACAATCACTTAAGACGTGTGATTGGCAACTCTATACTATACCTTTTACAGTCTACAACTCTGTACTTTAGTTTTAAATAAAATCGTCGATCTTTTAACTTGAACTACTAATTGATTAATTAATTGATTGTTTTAATTGCTGCCACCAGAATCCGTTGATTAATTAATAAACGAGTTCGGATTCTAACTCGTGATATAAATTTGAATACTTACTTACTTTTAATTACTTATTTAATTATTAATTTGGTAGGTGTGGAGCGTTTTCGGAAAACGCAGGAAAAATCTTTTAAGCAGATGATTGATTACTTATAGGAAATTACAACAATTAAGACTCCTTTAGTTTAATTAACAAAATTTATTAAATAACAAAAAAATAAAGAATTTAACAATTATACAAGTTTAAGAATTTACAGTTTGTCAATATGAGGTTTTATGACCCAAACTACTTAGTTGGTTTTAAGCCGGCTGGAGTAACAATTTGTAAGAGATTTTTGAAATAAAATTGTGTTATACCTGAATTTTTAATCCTTTTCACTGCACGAGGTTGTCACCCTTGTTTCTTGCTTTTAGATACTTTTGAATTACGCGTAACTCGTAAAGGTTGATTTAAATAGAATTTACTCTCGTTAATTTATGACACTATCGAACTTTTGAATGAAGTGGTGTTTTACCGTTCTGTACTAATTAATATGAATTTTTAACTTAGTTATTTTAATTGACTCGCGTATTTTATATTTAACTTTAATTCGGTTAACTGACTAGAACAGTGGTTCGCGTACTGAATATTAGTTTTTCGCGTGTGGGCTTGATAACTAGCAACTCACTAAATCGCGTGATGTTAAAGCGACTTGGATCGTGTGATGTTGAACGACTCACTAAATCTGGCTTCCGGAGCCCTTTTTATTGAATTGGTTCTCTTCGAGGTGAAAAAAATCGTACGTGAATTCTTGATTTATATCCCGTCTTAGAGACTATCGAAAGTTTTTAGGGGTTGTTTTTATTACCCAATGTATTTCTAAAAACCTAACGGATCTCAGACGATTTCTAAAATTTAGAAATCGTTGAGTCTTTTCATAAAAAAGAGAAACTTCGATTTTTCAAAAGGATAATGCACGTGCAGCTGTAAGCTATATTGCTTTATGACCCTTTTACAACTTATAAATCTTTGATGAAAGCTTTTTAACGTAGCTGGAATTCTTGTTACAAAATATTAAAGTTTCTAAACCTTTGTTACAATTTTCCTTAGGAAGAAGGTTGTAAAATTTTACAACATTGACTCGAAAATTCCAGCGCTTCTCAAACAAATTGTACCCTGGCTTAATAATTATTATAAACAAATGTGTTCAATAGTTATAAACTAAATAGTTTACACATAATATGGTTTAATAATTATAATCTAATGTTTCAATAGTGATAAACTAAATAGTTTACACACAATATGGTTTAATACTTATAATTCTAATTTATAACATCATATCTACTTTCATTTAATTATCATTGATAAATTCATCTTTACGTGTTACAATTCCGTGGTCGATATATAAATAATTAAGAGCTTGTAAGATTGCAATTTTGAAATTAAAGTAATTTCAAATTTACCGCTTGTGTTGGTGTAGAATATTTTAGTTTGCCCTGTATATGTGCATTTTAAAAATAGTATAATTTTAGCGACGCATAAATTTTATAAAAATTGCTTCGGTAAAAGTTAGCTTCGTTAAAACGTAGACGGGACGGGAGGAAACCACTTGTGGGTTGGCTTCTTAACACGCTAGTTTGTTTGTTGAATTTAGAAAAATTCTATTTTGTTAATTTACCGTGCAGTGTTTATAACCAGGTATAAACGTTATTTTAATTTATTATTTCTCTATATTTTGGCAATGATAGGGAAGTTGAGTTGATTGGTTTTGCATTAATTTGTGGGTTTTTTAATTATAACCTAACTTGGTTGCAAAGTTAATTTTGTTAGGTTACATTAATATCGTTTTATTAAATACAGTTCACATTTATTAATATTAGGAGATATATAAATGATTTTATTTATAGAAAATATTAATTATTGCAAGGTAAATTATGTCATGTGTTGGAATGCGAGTGGGTGATGGAAATACGATACGTTTCCTTTGTTTCAATATGCAGCTGTGTAACAAAACGGGAGTAGCGTTTCTAATTGAAGTTTAACCCTTTCAATGTCAACGTGTAACAAAACTGAACCCCGTTTTGAATTAAAGGGTTTGATTCGGTCCTTTAGTACGATTGTATTACTGTTGTTGATAGCTGCCACCACTCAATTCTTTTGGATTTCACGGGTGTGACCACCTTGTGAGTAAAGCCCGGAGGATAGAATTAAGAAAGACCTCTAAATTGACTGCCTTCCAACTTCACTGGACCTTGTTGGTTGATTTAAGGTAACGTGCCCCTTCTATTGTTTTGGAAGACGTAGGGAAACCCAGAGAAATAACTTACACAAACTAATTAAAGTCGATCGCTGGAGTAACGACCAATTAAAGATTTAACTTGGTATAATTGCATATATTGAACAACTAATTAAACCTTTTATAAGATTTATACAAAGGATTACAATTATATCAAGATCTTACAAGTGAAAGAGATCCACACACATATAATACAAAAGAGAAATTGGTTACAAGTATTAATTTAACTAAAAGTCACAATACCTATTTATTACAAAAAATCCTGTGCTCTACGGGTGGTAAGGTTTGAGATGAATATCCTTATGGTAATCCCAATTGGTTACACTTATAGTTTTAACACAATCGTTTCGTTGACTGATTAAAAGTTAAAGACAAGTAAATTGATTTTAAAATATTGACCTTTGATCACTTTAAGAATTTAGTTATTCACGTTTCTCGAACTGCCGAAGTAAAAATATAATAATAATAATTTTAAACTGACTATTTTCACTTAATTTAAAATGATTTTGACCGATTTTGTCGAGTTTTCGGTTAACTCTTAATTAAACTTCACCCGTTTGGTTTACTGCATCAAACGCGGAACTTGACTTTTGACAGACTTAACAACTTTATTGAATTCGCGAACTGTGCTTGAACTTTTTTGATTCGCTCTCGGGGTATTTTATCAACTTCTCCCCGTTTCTGAATATTAATATTACGCCTTTGATTTGAATTCATTGACCAATTGCGTGGTTGCTTTTTCCCTTAACTTTAAAAGAGGGTAGTCTTATAAATTGGATATTCTCAAAACTTACTTCCTTGCACGTGTGTGACTGATTCGGTTGGAATAGTGTAATTTTCCCACCGATTTTGTATTTCTTAATTTAAAAATATAATTTCTATACTCGTTAAAACAAATGAGGCATTAGATTGGAATCACGCCTTATGAAGAATTTTGAATATTTCTTAAAACGATTCTTTTTGGCGGTATACTGGCTAATCCCCCATTTCCTCACACGTGTGGGTCTTACTTAGAAAAATGACTTTGTTCCCACCGTTTGCATTGATTTAACTAAGCACCCTCATGGTGCCGTGCCGAGTTTTTTGTAAAACAGGTGTTTGCACCCTACATTTTAAATAAAAGCCAAAATGTTTAATAGCTAGATCAATGTACCGGGTGTTTAAATTTCTTTACCTAAATTATTTTTATAATATTATTTTTTGTGCTAATTTATTATGACAAATTACTCCTGTCGGAAGTTGTTTATACAACTTTAAATATTTGTATCGTAATTATGAATAAAATGAATGGGCGGTTTGTTACATCACCCGACGCTTTTAAAAAGATCAGTCGGGTTCTTAAGGACTCGACGGATCCTTTTAATAAAAATAAAACAAATCCGTTCTTCCGACATAGTAGTTTTGGTGGGGACATGCCCTCTGCCTAAAATCAAACAAACTTAAAATAAACAAGATTATAAACTTACTAATAATACAGAAAAATTGTAAAATGCGAATACAAATCTTAACCCAATGCTAATATTTCTGCGTCTTATAAGTCCCTGCGCACCACTATTGTTTATTTCTTTGCACTATATTGACTCGCGAAATTCACTAGTCGTCCTTTACGTTCATCTGAAGCACTAATGGTTCGGGGTATCACGCTAAGGATTTATCAGGTTGTTGATGTTGCCTTGTGGGTTGATTATGTTCCATCCGATGTTGAGAATGTGATATAAGGGGGGAGGGGGGTAGAATATTCGTGTAACCAACTCGTTTCACGACAATTTCGACCTCCAAGCCTTCCATTCCATTAAAAATTTTTGCTGCCATTGCGTGGTTCGTTCTGTTGAACAACTGGTGACCTCCTACAAGTGTCACCTAGGCTGACCAATTACGGACCACAGCCCATTGTTTCGTCCAATGTATAGATACCATTCATCCAGATAAACCATTTTCCGTTGAACCCAAATTAATATGTGGTTCTATGTTTAATAATTAATTAACGTTGGCAAACCATTGCCTAACATGGTCAAACGTATTTAAGCCTGAGTGACATGACTTTCAAGTTCTGTCCTCCTATACATATACGCTGTATTCTTGGCATTCCATAAGAACTCACAAAGTGTGTGACTTCCATCGTCCATATCCATAGCCAAAAATTTTCCTCTTGAGTTGACCTCACGCAGAGGAGTCGCTAAAATGTAGCTTCCTCCATCCTCGCAGTGGTACACCGAAGAAAACCTTGTTGCCTGACATCCCAGAGCGTGACTTATTTATGTTGCACTTTGTAATGCTTAAGATATTCGCGTATCGATAATAGTCACCATAATTATTTAAAAGTTTGTCGCACTATTTCGTCGCACTCTGTACATTAAGTTTACCTTTTATTTCTTCACTCTTTTCCACTGTTCATTAAACACAAGTTGCTTCAATTCAATGTAAGTCAAAATTCACACAAATCAAATTAATAGATATACAATGCATAAAATTACAATCAATAAAATTACAATTCCATAAAATACAATGAATTCATAAAATACAATAAAAAAAAATCAATACAAATGAAATTAATACTAATAAAGTCACTAAAAATCGAATAATAAAACAAATTATAACAATATAATCAACACAAACCCAATAAGATAAAAAAAATTGAAATCAAATTAATCAAAACACAACAATTAAAAAAAAACAATGCAAAGTATTTATTTATTATTTTAGTAGCATATGCTTGAAATGATTTTAGCCATCGCTTGTGGATGATAAAATTGTTTCAAATAACCAATTCAAAATTTTGGCTCATGTCAAATGCCTGCATTTTCATGCAACCATTACGCATGTTGGCCTAAATCGTCTTTATGATCGTAAATGAATTTAAATTTTTCAACCAAGAGAGTGTGGTACCCCGTGCTCTCTAGGTATCGACTCTCCATCTCTTCCGCTTGGTGTGAAACTTTCCTACGTAAACAAATAAATCCTACCATAAACCCTAATAAAACTGTTCTTCTATGCTTTTACTCCACTTATGTTCGTGACTATTTAAATTAGATTTCATTTACCTTTTTATTAAAATTTTTCCCAAATGTCAACTATCTCAACAGCCTCTCAATATTATTACTTCGACTTCGTGGCTTAATTCGCTCGAAATTCCCTTACCTTACAAGATTTTTGGTGACGGCCGGTTTGATTTCGTAAAACTTTTATGTTTTAAAAATATCCTATCCTTTACTACCCTTCCTTTCTGTCTATATTAAGACCCTAGACTTTCCTATTCAACCGTTCCTTTTGACGGCACCTATAATTACCACAATGGTCCTTGACCAACTACCCTACTTACATACTTTCTTTATCTCTAACCAATATCTTTTCCCTCAATCTAATCCTCTCGATTTACAAACCGGTCGTGTCCCACTATTTTACCTTGATCCTTGTATTTATATTATTTGCCTTTATCATTAGCTGTTTTCGTCTGTGTTTTTGGAAGTTAATTTGCCTAGTTAGGTCGTTTCTACTTAATTTTTTTTTCCACTTTGCCTGCTGCTTAAGTTCTATTTTTGGATACCATTTATTTACATAGTACCTGTCTAATAATCTTTCTTTAAATTACATACTTTCTCAATTTTCCTAAACTACTTAAAAAAAAATCCTTTATGTATATCCTTAATTAATTATATTAATTATATAGACTGTACATATTGTTGTCAGTTATCGCCTTTTACGATAGGGAGACTGCCCATAGAGGTATTCTTGGCCCGCCTACTATACGGGGGGGGGGTTTAATAATAATCGAATTCAGGCCTTTGTGGCTTTCTTCGAATTCGCGTAGGACGCTGCGTCGGTCCGCTAACCGTCTCGGTGTGTCGCTGAGGTAAAGCATGGCCGCAGTTCACAGGCGGCAAATCGCCCAGGGGATCGATTTGTGCTTCGACTTCGGAGTATTCATTGCCTTCCGGTGTTGAGTCTTCCCATTCGTCGAGAAACACGGGCTCTGGAATACCGCTGAGCTGTTCCTCGATGGGATCAGGCCCGTCCATTACATTTGAATCGTCCTGAAGGGGGGGTTCCGCCGCGGTTGCGTTCAGAAAGGGTTTCAACCTGTTTATATGCACTATTAAATCCGTGCGTGTCCCTATCTTACGTATGCGGTACGTCACTGGACCTAACTTGTCGATCACTCGATATGGTCCGTCCCAGTGTAAGGTTAATTTCCTCGACACTCCGATTTTACTAGCGGGGTCGTATAAGTACACCGCGTCGCCTGTTTGGAATTCCCTCTCGCGTGTTTTCCGATCAAATACACGGTTTCGCGCGTTAGCGCTGTCTTCCATGTTTTTCTTGACCGCGACAAAAGCTTTATTCAAACGCGCCATCATTTCGGATGGATAATTTGTGCTCACGTCGTATTTTACACGCTCTGATTTTAATATGTTGTCCAGGGGTAGGGTCATATCTCTCCCATGTAAAAGGAAAAAGGGCGAATAACCGGTGGATGAGTTTACATGTGATCTGTACGCGAATAACACGTAGGGGATGTGTAAATCCCAGTCCCGTTGGGTTTTGCTTACGTAGCATGCGAGAATATTCTTTATTACCCGGTGGCTACGTTCCAGACTACCGTTGCTTTCCGGACGGTAAGCCACTGTTTGAATTTTCTCTATGCCAAGTAATTCACAAGTCTCTTTGAATACCTTGCTCAAAAAGTTTGTTCCCTGATCAGATATAAGCTGCGCGGGTGTACCGTGCCTCGCAACTACGTGTGACACGAAAGCTCGGGCAATCGTGTCGGCCGTCTGATCTGGTACCGGAATAGCTTCCAGGTATTTAGTAAAGTGATCTTGAAAGGTCACTAAATATTTATTTCCTTGATCGGACGTGACAAAAGGTCCGACAATATCGATAGCGGTTCGTTGGAAGGGTTCAGATAAGGGGGGGAACTTTTGTAAAGGCGCTGCTTTAAAATGCGGGCTTGTTTTTAACTGATTGCACTTAAAGCATAACTTTACGTATTCGAATATATCTTTTTGCATGTTTGGCCAGTACATTCGGGTTTGAATAAATTGCAATGTTCTAGTTTGACCCGGATGCCCTGCGATAGGCAAATCATGAAAGTCATGAATGGCTTTATTTACGAGGGTTCGAGGTATAATTAGTAAATCCTGTCCGGTGTTGTGATTTATTTTATATAATAGACCGTCTCTATCTAAATAGTACGTCAGGTCAGTGGTCTCACTTTCACTTAACCCTTGCACCATCTGTTTGCAGAAATCGTCCTTATTTTGTTCTTCCCTTATATGCTCTCGGTCCCAGACAGGTGAAAAAGGCGGTTCAGTATTTATGGCATTCACCGTTATAATGTCCGACGTATCGTCCAGTATTGTAATGCGTATGGTCGTATTGGTAAACAAAAACTTAACCATCGAAACCACGGTATCTCCATCTAGCGGAGGTAGCGGTAAACTCGACTTTGGTAGCGTCAGATTAAAATCTTTGTTCGCTAGACACCTGTCTAGCAATTCACCCAATGCTTCAAACAGCGTCTCGTAGGTGGCACTACCATACTGAGGGCTTTGAATAATTAAAAAATATACGTTGCGTTCGGTTAGCTGTAATTCAGCTACTTCGCCTAATCCCTTATTTTGTAATTTTAAGTCGTTTATTTGACCGAAATCTTTGATCCATTCTTTATAGGTCCCTGTGTTAGTGTTAAAATTCGAATCTACACACAATATTAGGGAACTAATTTCATCCAGGGGCGTCGCGCTTGGGGTTTCTATGGTTACATTTTTGTTGTCAATTTGTTTTCCCTTTGAGGACAAAGCTACGAATTCCTGAAAAGTTGGACGTTCAGTGGCGTACGCTCGGCTTAAAGCGTCCGCATTCCCATTTTGTGTGCCGGCGCGATGCACTACCTCGAATTCGTACTGACTTAATAGCATGCTCCAGCGTGCTAACCTAGAGCTCACGTCCTTCACGCTCAGTAGCCATTTGAGGGGCCTATGGTCCGTAATAACAGTGAATTTCTTCCCGTACAGAAATCCTCTAAACTGTTTTACACCGAACACGACTGCTAAGCATTCCAACTCGGTGACAGTGTAATTCCTTTCGGCTTTTTGCAGTTTGCGACTGGCAAAAGCGATTGGTTTCTCGAATCCGTCGCGCTTTTGGCTTAAAATGGCGCCTAGTCCAGTGGCGCACGCGTCTGTGGTTAATAGAAAGGGCTCATTAAAGTCCGGATAGATTAAAACATCACTTGATGTAACCGCTGATTTTAATGCGTCTATGGATTCTAATACCTCTGGTGTGATTACGAACTTGTTCTCCTTTTTGGTCAAGTTCGTTAGGGGCATAGCTATCTTCGAAAAATCCTTGATAAACCGTCGATACCATGAAGCCAGACCTAATAATGATCGTACTTCTTTCACTGATCGCGGCACTGGGAATTCGTTTAATGCCTGCAGCTTTTCGGGGTCCGGTTTGAGACCGTCTTTCGTGACTACATGCCCTAAATATTTGACCTCGCTAACCAGAAATTTACACTTACTGGGCTTTAGTTTGACGTTTGCCTCTCGTAATTTATTAAATACCGCGGTTAGTCGTTGCATGTGTTCGTTTATGTCATTCGGGCTGTAGACTATTATATCGTCTAGATATACTAGACACATGTTTCCCGTCAATCCCGAGAGGGTTACGTTCATAAACCTCTGGTAACTAGCAGGAGCGTTTGCCATTCCGAATGGCAAGCGGGCGTACTCGTAGTGGCCTGTGGGCGTAGTGAACGCGGTCTTCTCGCGGTCCGGCCCGTAGACTTCTATCTGATGGTACGCTTGGGAGACGTCCAGGGTGGTGAATAAACTCGCATTGTGGAAATATTGTTCTATAGTTTCATGCAAATCTGGCAGGGGGTAAAAATCGCGTTTAGTGACAGCGTTTAATCCGCGGTAATCGATGCAAATTCGGACTTTCAATTCGCCGTTAGGGAGTTTCTTTTCCACGATTACAACGGGAGCGCTCCAAGCTGACGCACTAGGGTAAATAATATTGGCATCCAGTAATTTATCAATTTCTTTCTGCAATGTTTCCCGCTGATGAAAGGGAACCCGATAAGGTCGTTTAGCAACGGGCGGCACGTCTTCGGTTATTATACGATGCTTTACTCCGCGCACGCTAGTTAAGGGTTCTCCGTCCGTAATAAAAACGTCTAAGTACTCAAGTAGGGTGTTATATAATAGGTCGCCGGTGTCCTTATCTAAATGGGCGAAATCTAGTTGAGACATAATTTCATCATTATTTATTCGAGGATCTGGTATGTAATTAATTTCGTACGCTTTGCCGTGGCTTTGGTCCTTGCCCAGTACCCGTATACCTTTGGTTACCTTGCCTATGCGTTCACCCGAGTTGAGTTTCACATCATAATCGTTTGGGTTAATTACCCTCGTTACCACCTGTTCGCCATCGTTATTAACTACCGCCGAAGCTATAATCAGATCACGATGATTAGTGTCATCCTGTTCTATTAATACGAGGTTTGATGTTTCGCAGGGTGACGGTGCGCATTTGGCCGATCTGAACTTGACCCTGAACCCCAGTTCGCTTTCACTTCTTTTTGGTATAATCACCTCTTTTACTACTAGAAGGGTACCTACCAAATTCCCTTTATTTCGCGTAGTACTTGGTTCTGTTAACAATCTTTCTCGGTCGACCAGATCTACACCTGCACTTGTCGAACTAGGTTGTGGTAACTCGCAATTTTCAACTGTCCCATACGAGTCAGTTTGCTTGTTCTCACGCCCCTTTGTTTCGTCAAGTGTTGGCGTCACCTGGATCGATAGATGTTCGACCGGATTTACACATAAACTGGCTGGCTCAAATCGCGGTATCGTGCAATTTTCCACTGCCCCATACGGGTCAGTTTGCGCGTTATCGCGTTCTTTCGCTTCGCTAAGTGTTGGTGTCACCGGGGTCGATTGATTGATTAAAGGTTTAGGTAATCCGCATGTACCTTGCATCCGAATTTTTTCTAACCACTCGGCTTGGTACAAGGGTAATGGTTCGCTCAAATCTACTATTTTACCCAGAATCGCAGAATCGATTTGGTAATGTTTAAATCGCGGAACTTCGCGATTCGTTGATCTCGATTCGTCTAGTGAAAACCCTAAGTTCGCCTCTGTAAATTTGGTACTACTGTTATTTTTAAATTCAAAATTACTTTTATTAGTTTCGTTTACCCCTTTTTCTGAAATTATTTCATTTCCGTATCTATCAAAACCCACAAATTTATGCATCACTCGTTCATTGGAGGTTGCATAATCAAAACCTTTTCTCGACCTAAACACCGTGTCATTAATGGATCCTAAATTATCGCGTTTAACCCGTTCTTTTGTTGAAGTCTCGTGAACTTTATCTTCAATTACCTCGGTGTCGTACCGTTTAATTTTCTTTGTGGCGCCAGTGGTTCTACCTGTATCTACTTTCTTTTGCTCATTCACTTCTCCGTTATTTGCGCCTGCCGCATTATTATTATCACTTTTCCGCGTTTTTAAATTTAACTTTACTTCATTCTTTTCATTATCTATTTTATTATCAATTACTGGTCGGTAATTATCCTCGACCATGCTAAAATTCGCTTTTAAACTATCCAATCCGCGTTTCCTTTTTATACCTTCCAATTCCGTACCGTTTAATTCTTTACCTTTACTAAATTCTATCAATCTTTTATCTAGTCGGTATTTATCCTCGACTTTATTTTCAAACTCTTCTGAACCGTTTACAACTTCCTTATCAACATTATTAATATTAATTAAACCCTCATTTAGTCGGCATTTATCTTCGACTTTAACTAAACTTTCCTCTAAATTAATCAAAACATTTTCATCATCACTACAAATTTCCTTTTGGCTACGCGCTCTACCATCTCCTTCTAACTCATTACCTAACAAACCACTTTCGCTTTCCGATAATATCGTACGGTTAAACAGATGATCCCTTTTTACGCTGGGTTCTACAGCTCCTACTGACCTACTTAAAATACCTGCACCCTTATTTTCAATACCCTGTCCATTTATCACAATCTCCGATAATTCTGATAATTTGTTCGCTCCGTTTTTATCTAATTCTCCTTCCCTATCCGGTTCAATTCTTATCTCATTGCTTTTTAAATCAACATAATTATTCCGTTCCATTTTCAAGGCCGCGTTCTCATAATATTTTCCATTACCTGTTTCCTCTCTATAAAAATTTCTTCCCATATACTTTTCCTTGTCCGTTTCATCTAGCTTAACTATAGGTATTAGTTCGTTTAAAATCATTAACTCGTCATTAGTATAATCTATATTCGCGTTAATCGTTTTAAAAAAATCCCGACCTAGTATTCCATCTGTTTCTAGGCTGATGTTTTTATGATCACAGATAACAAAACTAAACTCCGTAAGTTTTTGCGTTTTGTTGGTCCCAATGTCAACCCTCACGACTCCAATCGCGTTCTGTGTACCCCCCGAAATTCCACGGAAGAGTATTTCTTCGACTGGCTTCTCTAAGTTGATTAAATCGATTACATTATTTTTCAATAAACTCAACGATGCTCCGGTATCCACAAGCATCCTGGTGTATGTATCCTGAATCATTAATTCAACAACACAGGGTGTTTCTGCTAGTGAGTTCATCACGTGAGGCATGCAAAAGGATTGTGCTGGGTTCGTGGTTTGGTTATCTGTGTCATAATAGGGGTCGTTGTTATTTATTGGCTGAAATTTGTAGCCGCTACTGATCGAGAGGTCGTCGTAGCAGGGTTCGCGTTTTTTGGTTGTCCCGTAGATTGAAGATCTACCTGACTCGCGCTCGCGTTTGCACCGTGGTTGTAGGGATAATTGTCACGATTTCCTTGGTAAGGAACGTTCCTAGAGTCGCGTACTCGATCGTCGCCGTTTTGAGGGGCAAAACTCACTCGGTTTGCTCTTGGGGAATTCTGGACGCCGTATTGCCGCGCATCCTGTGAGACTTGATTATTATGATTCGCGGTATGCGTAGGTGAAGGATAAAATTTTCTACCTGGCGGTAACCCATTATTAGGGTTGTTAAAATTTCCCCGCTGGTTTTGGTGAAAGTGATTAGGGTTTGCATTCCGACCATTTCCTCGATAGCCGTTGTTATTGAACCGCGAGTTCTGGTCACGATTATTATTATTTTGGAACGAATAATGGTAGTTACCGTTGTTCCTCCGACCTTGTGAGTAATTATTGTTCGCATGGTTGTTAAAATTTTGTCGCGACCTATTATTGCTATTTCGATTATTAACGAAAGGGTTATTATGATTTTGCCGCGACTGATAATGTTCATTTACGCGGTTTCCGTTGTTTTGTGCGCGGCCCCTCGCGTATGGCTCTTCGTAATCGTATAGATCATCGCTAGGATTGTTTTGAGGATAAGTGGTGTCGGTTACAAATACGGCATTGGATCTCGGTCGGGTTAAAGAATCATTTACTTCCTGGCATTGAGCCACTTCGATCGCTTCATTTATCGTGAGATCCTTTATTCTCATCAGGGTTACGCCGATGTCTTTTTGTAGGTCTTTCTTTAGCCCCAACTTGAATTGTGTCAAAATGATTTGCGCCATTTTCGCCTTCAAACCCGGTAATTCTGCTTGATTCGCGTTTTCTAAGTCTTCCTCGAGCGCTTTTAACCCTAAACTTTTAAGACGTACTGAAAATTCTGCGACCGATTCATCGTGTCTCTGACGACAATTACTCAGCCGTGCGGCTGCTTCGCCAGGTATTTTTCTGCGACCGAATTGTTTGATCATCCGTGCCTTAAACTGCGTATAATTTAATTTGCTTAACTCGGGGTCAGATTTATAAAATTTGTACGCGAAACCTTTTAACCTGAATTTTACTATATTTAATATTGTAGGTTCGTCCCATGAATCTAATTTGGCTCTAGTGTCCATATAATCAAAGTACTCGGTGGGGTTAGTATCACCTCCATATTGGTTAACTGTGGTGGCGATTAATCCTAAACTCATTTGAGGGTAATTTAAAAATAATTGCGCGGGTGTGGGTGAATTTCCTCTCGGTGGCGGTGATTGATTTGAACTAGACATTGTTATGTCTTCCTCTAGGGGTATAATTAAGTCGTCCGAACCGTTTGGCATTATATAACCTTTTCCTTTTTTTTTTTTGTTAACACTATAACTACAATACCCCTGAAAATGTTAGGGTTTCTACCTACTTTGGTTAGATAAACTTGCTGTACTTTATTTGTACCGTATGTGGTGTTTTTATTGAAATGACAAACAAAATTTTATAATTTATTGAATTTGACTGTAATTAGTTAATGTCGTTATCTCTCCTTTTGATTTTGAAAAATCGTAATTACCGAAAAATCCCACAGCTGTGCCACCATGTAACAAAACGGGAGTAGCGTTTCTAATTGAAGTTTAACCCTTTCAATGTCAACGTGTAACAAAACTGAACCCCGTTTTGAATTAAAGGGTTTGATTCGGTCCTTTAGTACGATTGTATTACTGTTGTTGATAGCTGCCACCACTCAATTCTTTTGGATTTCACGGGTGTGACCACCTTGTGAGTAAAGCCCGGAGGATAGAATTAAGAAAGACCTCTAAATTGACTGCCTTCCAACTTCACTGGACCTTGTTGGTTGATTTAAGGTAACGTGCCCCTTCTATTGTTTTGGAAGACGTAGGGAAACCCAGAGAAATAACTTACACAAACTAATTAAAGTCGATCGCTGGAGTAACGACCAATTAAAGATTTAACTTGGTATAATTGCATATATTGAACAACTAATTAAACCTTTTATAAGATTTATACAAAGGATTACAATTATATCAAGATCTTACAAGTGAAAGAGATCCACACACATATAATACAAAAGAGAAATTGGTTACAAGTATTAATTTAACTAAAAGTCACAATACCTATTTATTACAAAAAATCCTGTGCTCTACGGGTGGTAAGGTTTGAGATGAATATCCTTATGGTAATCCCAATTGGTTACACTTATAGTTTTAACACAATCGTTTCGTTGACTGATTAAAAGTTAAAGACAAGTAAATTGATTTTAAAATATTGACCTTTGATCACTTTAAGAATTTAGTTATTCACGTTTCTCGAACTGCCGAAGTAAAAATATAATAATAATAATTTTAAACTGACTATTTTCACTTAATTTAAAATGATTTTGACCGATTTTGTCGAGTTTTCGGTTAACTCTTAATTAAACTTCACCCGTTTGGTTTACTGCATCAAACGCGGAACTTGACTTTTGACAGACTTAACAACTTTATTGAATTCGCGAACTGTGCTTGAACTTTTTTGATTCGCTCTCGGGGTATTTTATCAACTTCTCCCCGTTTCTGAATATTAATATTACGCCTTTGATTTGAATTCATTGACCAATTGCGTGGTTGCTTTTTCCCTTAACTTTAAAAGAGGGTAGTCTTATAAATTGGATATTCTCAAAACTTACTTCCTTGCACGTGTGTGACTGATTCGGTTGGAATAGTGTAATTTTCCCACCGATTTTGTATTTCTTAATTTAAAAATATAATTCCTATACTCGTTAAAACAAATGAGGCATTAGATTGGAATCACGCCTTATGAAGAATTTTGAATATTTCTTAAAACGATTCTTTTTGGCGGTATACTGGCTAATCCCCCATTTCCTCACACGTGTGGGTCTTACTTAGAAAAATGACTTTGTTCCCACCGTTTGCATTGATTTAACTAAGCACCCTCATGGTGCCGTGCCGAGTTTTTTGTAAAACAGGTGTTTGCACCCTACATTTTAAATAAAAGCCAAAATGTTTAATAGCTAGATCAATGTACCGGGTGTTTAAATTTCTTTACCTAAATTATTTTTATAATATTATTTTTTGTGCTAATTTATTATGACAAATTACTCCTGTCGGAAGTTGTTTATACAACTTTAAATATTTGTATCGTAATTATGAATAAAATGAATGGGCGGTTTGTTACAGCTGTGTTCGTTGATAACTACAAAGTAGCAACGATAAGATTCTTTGTAATGCTAAGAATAACATTTATAAAAGCAACGTATGAAATTCCAAAGTAAATGCAATAATTATTTTATATACAGGATGTTCATAAAACAAATCAGCTTGAATTTATAAATGAAAGGTTTTATTGGTTAAAATAGATACATAACTAGTAAATTAATTTATTATCATATACAGGATGTTTCGTCGATGTGGTTACTTATTGTTTACGATGATGAAGATTAGTTCGATGATTTCAGTCATTGATTAAATCACTCACAACGGTTTAAGATATGGTACGATCAGTCAACAAAGCTTTGTCTTGGTAAATGATTGACCTATGTAATACAAGGTTTTGGTTTCGGTTTCTTAAGTACGATTTAGCTTTCCGAAGACTCTGTATGAATGTTCCCAATCCGTGGTAGGCTGGAAGATAAATAACTCAGTACTACAATGCCACGTAAGGCAAACAAAAAGGCAAGTTTTACATTAAACCGTTCCCAAAGACTTGTATTCATTTAAGTTGTGGTAATAGTGACGCGCATGAATGGATTATCGAGATTCCTTAAAGGAAGGCAAGCTACTCGTAGATCTGGGTTTTTAATATTGGTAAATTAGGTATTTTAATTATTCAAATAAAGGGTGGTCGAACTTGGTTGAATTAGGTTGTGATTTTAATTTGTATTTGAACAGCTGTAACTCTCAGGTTTTCTAGAAGAACGTTGGGCCCGGCAAGATATATAATATTTTAGCCACTATAAAAACCAACGAAGGTTTCCTTGATCTTCCCTGAATTTTGATTTAAACCAGCAAGCCAAATATAAATATTGTTTCAACTGAGTTTAAATAAGTTAAAGTTAATTAGGTAGTAAATTGTAATTCAAGGGTGGTTATTTAAAGGTAGATTAAAAGGTATTTTTTCCATTAACAGCTAGTGTTTCAATAAAACACATAGCTTCCCAAAATCTTCATAAAATGTACCAAGTACATGAAGAACAGATTATAACAATCCAAAGGATTGAATCACAACAAGTAATTTAAAAGTTATTAAAATCATTAAAGCGATTTAAAACAAATCGACTTTCAGGGTAATAAATCTACAGATTTATTAGGTCACGATTTAGGTAAATCATTGCTTCAGGTTAAATTCCTCAAACAAGAATATTAAAGATAATAAAAAGACTTGACATTGCCCAAATATGGTAGTTTTATTTGTGTTGGAAGTTAATGGTTCGTCTCTCTTTCGGAGCGATCATTTGTTTGTTACAGTTGTTTTTGACACTATGTTTTGTACACCGGAAGAAAGAATTTGGTTACTAGATGGCGATCGTAGGTATTTTCACAACGTGGTGGTCCAAGGTTATTTTCCGTGTCGTCGAAGAAGTGTAATTTTAGGTTTGAACTTGGTTAGTTCTCGAGAGATGGCGGTTTTCTGGAGAGGACGTTGGCGCGAAGTTCAAATTCAAAAGTTGCATCTTACAAGCTAAACGCGGGTTGTTACAACAGTATTATTTGGAGCAAATGAAAACAGATTTGGGCAAATGAAAACAAATTTGGTGCAAATGAAAACAGATTTTGAGCAAATGAAAACAAATTTGGTGCAAATGAAAACAGATTTTGAGCAAATGAAAACAGATTTGGTGCAAGTGAAAACAGATTTGAAGCATATGAAAACAAATTTGAATCAAGTGAAAACAAATTTGGAACATTTGGAACAAAATGAAAACAGATTTGAAAACATGAAAACCGATTTTGAGTAAATGAAAACAAATTTTCTACAAATTAAAATTATGAACTTAAATATTTATTTTTATGAAATTTCAACAATGTCTTTCTGCCGTAATGATGCACCACAATACCGTTCCACATGGTTTGCATATCCAAGAAGATGTTCCTGTCGCACCTCTTCAAATGCAATATCGGAGATGTCTTCCAAAATACGCATTCTAAATTCTAAAATGGTTGGTTCTTTGTTGTTATTACGCCCGTAATTCAATACTTCAGGTATTTTGTCTTGCAATTGACGTTTTACTGAAGATTTAAAGGAACTCCATAGCAATTCGATCGGATTCAATAGGTACGAATAAGGAGCCAAACGCACTGTTTCGATGTCTTCTTCTGGTGTAAGTACACTCTCAAGATTCGAATGCACAGGGGCGTTATCAATGATGAATGTGGGATGTTGAATTCCTTCAGTGGCGCATGTTTCGATTAAATGCCGCAACCGCACTTTGCAATCCTCCGCTCTGTAAGAACCACGTCGGTACTCAAACGCTACAATTTGGGTGGAACTCATTGCTCCAATGCAGTGCAAATTGCTTCCTTTACTTGATGGGATGATTATTCTCGCTCTTTCGCCAATTTTTGATTTACCTTCCTTTCGGCGACAATAAAGATTAAAATTTGTTTCATCAATCCAAATTAATGTACGGCCATTTGCTCTGCTTTGTAAAATTTTGTCGACATAATGTTTTGGCTTTCTCTTATTTTCATCGTTATTCATATTTCCAATATGCGGTCTATAAGAGCTTAACTGAAAATAATTTTCCATCCAACCAATTTTTTACAGTGTTGTAGCAAACACCAACTTGGAAATCGTTAAGAACACGATCGCATATTGCTTTCAATATTAATGTGCTATCTTCCTCAATCCACCTTACCAATGCCTCTTCTATTATAGGAGTCTTCTTTGTAGATGCATAACCACCTTTGTGTTCAGGAAAC
Organism: Podabrus alpinus; assembly: GCA_932274525.1. NCBI lineage: Eukaryota > Metazoa > Arthropoda > Insecta > Coleoptera > Cantharidae > Podabrus > Podabrus alpinus. The sequence continues at coordinate 9,051,600 of OW026451.1, forward strand.
TCTTGTCCTTTTTGTAACCATTTGTATGCTGTGCTTAGGTTCACATTTAAAGCTTTCGCTATTGCTCTCCAATCTCTGTCTTCCTGATGTGCTTTAAAAATCCTGGCTCTGTCATTAAGCGAAATTGTATTATATTTACCACGAGGTATGTTGGAACAATTATATAAAAATTAATTACAATATTTTGATTGACGAAATTTTAATTACCTATATAATAAAAATTAAGCTGTTAAGTAGATAATCCAAATCTGTTTTCATTTAATCCAAATCTGGTTTTCATGTTTTCAAATCTGTTTTCATTTTGTTCCAAATGTATGCCCAAATGTTCCAAATTTATTTTCACTTGTTTCAAATCTGTTTTCATATGCTCCAAATCTGTTTTCACTTGCACCAAATCTGTTTTCATTTGCTAAAAACTCTGATTAAATCGTTGGTTAACTAATCACGATTGATGATTAACCGTGATTAAGTTCAGAATTTAACCGACATTAATTTCAAAGCGTTCCACCAAGCGCTTAGTATCTATGATTAGTTGACTGCTTTTATTTCGTGTATACTCGGGTATAAACTTGCAAAAGCTGCTCTGATTGGTTGATATGCAGTTACATTAAACTTGTACTAATGGTAATTGGTATATAGTAGTGCTATTTATGATATTATAAGAAGGAAAAATTAACAGAAAATATAACCTCAAATTAAGGCTATTATGTATTCAAACTGTCAACATTATAATAAATTTTGCAATCACAAGCGCGTGAGTCAACATTATCTTTACTCAATTGAAAGAAATGCGCATGCACCGGCCGTTAACCGTGATTAAACTCGTCTAATAGCCCAAAATCTGTTGATTAGTTTGAAGTCTAGTTAACCATGATTAAACTGCTTTAACCAAGATTGAAAAGATGGTGGAACGCTCTTTTTCATTTAACCGTGATTAACTCCAACTAATCATGATTAAAGTATTTAATCAGAGTTGGGGGAACCGGCCCTTAGTACTTAAAGAAGCACTGCCCAATAGCTCAAGAGTTGTATTTTTTAACTGCAAAAATTCGAGTTTGAGAAACTTGTTAAACAAATGAATAAAATTTCGAGACAGAAGTTTTGTAATAATAAATAAAAAGATTTATTATAAAAAAAATAGTACATAATAGCTATACAATAAATAAACATGTAAGTATACATATAACAAGTCGTAAGCTTAATAAAACAATAATAAATTAATTTTAAATCCAATAATTAAAAATAAGTACGGTAACTATTTTTATTGAAAGCTGATGCCATATTTTTGCATAACTTGTGGAGAATGCGTTGATGCGACAGCCATAAGAAGAGGTATGTCGTTAACTTCCAATTGCAGTACCGAAGTAAGCAAATCGATGCTACAAAACTCGGTTGCTAGAAGTAGTTCGGCTACCGCTTTTGATAGGGCACAAAATTCTTGCAGTCTTTGCTCAATATGCATGACACACTGAAAGTAAGTATTTTTATTTATGACAGATGCAGGAAATGCGAGCTTACATATTCAGGCGGTGTCCGAAGTTTCCACATGTGGAGTAACGATTCCAGCATATTGGCTACCAACTGCGACATTCCCACCCTAACCCCTGTGCATCCCCGATCTACAACGTAAGTGTGACTAGATAATAATTGAACTTCCCTAAAGAAAAAACACAAAATATAATTTCAAACTTCTTAGGTAGGTACTATAAAAATTACCAGGTATCAGTGTTGGCAACAATGGCTATTGATTCGTTTATCGGTTGATCCAGTAAAGAGTGTCGAGCTGCCAAAGATAAATCTTTGCGAAGATTTGATTCCCATTCGACTTTTGGTGCCGATGTGCCTTGCAAAACCATGTCAGATATATAACGGTCTCCTATTCCTCTCATCAAAGAGGACGTGTAGTTAACGGCGCCAGCGCCTGTTTCCGTCGAAACTTCACGAGACCTGACAGAAAAAAAAAAGAAAAATTACCTCGAATTTTCAGGAAGCGCGAGTCTCCCAGATGGAAGCCTTACTTACTTTGGTTGAGGTAGTTCGATGACCTTCATTTTCTTAAATTGTTCCGTCCTAGAACACACATCCTCTTCAGCTTCGCTAACCTTCTTCTTGCTCCCTAAAGGGTGCTCCTTGACTACAATCTTTTCCACCCTGCCAGCATCACTTCTGTTTGCGCCACCAGACAGGCGATTTCGAATGGAAACCTTTTGGCTTTCTTTGATCCCTTGATAACTGTCGCTTGTAACCAAGTCACTGGTAAATTCCAATTCGGAAGCGTTGGACGGAGTTTGAAGAGTTTCGACCTCTTCCATTTGGCAGTCTAGATTTGAAGATTCCAACCAGGCGTAATCATCACCTCCGTTCAGTTTAATCGTTTTTTCGGCGAGAGAAAAATGGGGCAGTTCCAAATTTTTACTCCTCATGTAATTCGTCACAATTTGGGGATAACGTCGAATGTTGAATTTAACTCCCGCGTATTTGTATTTATTCGTTTCAATTGGTCGCCCATTCGAATCTAAGTTCTTGTCCTCTGGTGGAGCACTTTGTGAGCGGTCGAAACCACTTTTAAGTTTTTTATTCTCCAAAGATCCGGTAAGTCGGTCGTGGGCGTCTAAATTAGACCAAGACGTACTTGGTTTCAAAATTTCTTTGGGTTTCATACTTGAACTCGAAAATGCAGCGCAATCGCCCAGTAACGTCACGTTTTTCGCTTCGTCATTATCAACTTTTTCTTCTTTCTTTAATCCAACCAATTCTTCGTTTTCTCCCAAAACGAAAACCACGTTTTTCGACGTTTCCACGCGGTCCGCCGATTTAGTTTGCATTTCCATCGTCACTTTTTTGGAAGTTCTCAAAATTTCGGAAGAATCTTCCAAACTGGCCTTGCGATGATACAAAACCGCGCTTCTAGGAACTCTGCACAGTTTTTTTACTTTTTCATTTATTGCGGCGTTGGTCAGTTCAAAATTTTCAGACTCGTTTCTTTCGCCGAACTGCATCCCACAAATGCCCAAATTTTTCACTTTATTCAGTAACGTCTCGTCAAACTTGGGTATGGTACGACCGTTCGAATTGAAGTTTTTAAACAAAAGATTAGTGTTGTCAGAAGTTAAGCAAGCGCCTTCTTCCAATGCTAAACCATTTAAATTGGGGTATAAGCTGGTTTTTGTCGCTACTTCCTCTTTCTCAATCATTTCGGCGAGGTCCTTAGCACAAGTTTTCGTTGTTTTAAGGATTTTGACCACGGTATCGTTTGGCTTCTTATTTTCGTTAGCCTGAGGATGATCCAAACTATGCATTTCTATAGTTTCCGGTATTTTATCGCAAGAACTTTTCGGTTCGTTCTCAAGCCTTTCCGTATTTTTGACGTCACTAAAACCCACAATTTTCATATCTCTTAAATGGTCGATGTACTTTTTGTAGTTTTCTTTTGGAATGCACGACTCTTTTCGACAAATACAGTCTACCACTTCGTTTTCGACCTTAGTATCCAATCGGGTTAGATACTGACGTCTGGAATCGCTGCACCGAATAAAATAAGTTAAGGAGTTCAAAATTTTCGTGATCAAGTCTGCTTTGTTTGTTCCGGTTATGATGGTATGAGACATACGCGTCGGGTAACCAATGGCTCCGTACAGATCGGCCAACTGACCCCACAAAGGGTTGCAAGTGTTTCCGAGCCTGGAAACCTTTTCTTTGTCGTTGGAAGTTGGAGGTAACACAGTTGTGACCCATCCTAGGTGGTAAGTCAACACCGCCGTCACCAAAGTACTAATAAAACTGAAAATGCAAAAATAAAAGATGGTAAACTTTGTAAAAAAAACAAACGCACTAAATACAGAAATGACAAAAAATAGTTATTTACGTATAACAGAAAATGATCCATTATAAATGAGAATACTTATCAGAACGAGGCGTTTAGCCGAGTTCAGATAAGCAAGCGAGTTTGTAATGGATCGTTTCTGTTCTCATCACGTATGCTATTTTTTCTCCAGGATAAAGCCCTACAGGAATAAAAAAAGAAAACTGTACCAAAATAATCAAAGGAATACCACAAAATAATTTTGTAATGAAATGAAATGCCAAGATTCAAATAAAAACATTATATTAAGTTAAATGCAAAAAATAAAATAGTTATTATTGTATGTACGTTACTCACAAAAGGATTCGCACCCTATAATAAATTTCAATAAATCGTTTGTATCTTAATTATTTATTAAAAAAAATAGTTAGTTATAATTATATTTAACAAAGTGATTCTTTTAATTTGTACAATTTAAAAAAAAATCATAAAATTTGCATGGTAACAGAAATAATGAACATTAAAACAATTAATACGCAAATTTCATGTTACAAAAGGATTCACACCTTTAACAAAGTTGCAGGATTGCATTCATTTTCTAAGAATTGTAATATAGTTTATGTGCATTGTTTGCAAGCAATATGATTTATACTGCAGTTATTAAGTAACGTGTAACAGTTTATGTACATAAAAATTTATAATTTTTACTAAAATGGGGCGGAAAGGTAAAACTACTAGTTTTGATATTAGACAACTGGTAATTTATAATCACGAAAAGGGAAAATCATACAGCCAAATAGGCAATATCTTAAATTTAAGCAAAATCACAGTAGCAGACATCATAAAACGCTATAAACGTGAAGATAGGATCGAAAACAAACCAATAACAGGCCGCCCACAAAAATTTACAGAAAGAGAACGAATGCAAATTGTCCGAAAAATACAGAAAAACCCTCGACTGAGTGCCCCGAAAATAACCACTGAAGTGTTACAAGAAATGGGAAAGAAAGTTAATCCACAAACAATTGCGACAAACAGTCGCATAGCTAGAAAAAAGCCGTATATTAGTGAAATCAACAGGAAGAAACGTATTAATTTCGCTAAAGAATTTAAATGTAAAGATGTAACGTGGTGGGATGATGTAATTTTTGCGGATGAGAGCAAATACAATATTTTTGGCTCCGATGGACGCACCATGGTATGCTATGGAGGAAACCAAATACGGAGCTGCAACCGAAAAATTTACAAGGTACTGTAAAACACGGATTCGGAAGTGTAATTGTTTGGGCTTCTATTTCAACTAAAGGGGTAGGTACACTAGTGTTTATTGAAGAAATAATAAATAAGTATAAATATTTAGACATTTTAAAATCTAACTTACTGCAAAGTGCCTCTAAAATGGGGATCGTCGATACTTTTAAATTTTACCAAGATAACGACCCTAAACATAAATCACGTGTACTGCAAGAATATCTGTTATACAAGTGCCCAAAAGTATTACAACCCCCTCCCCAATCACCAGACTTGAATCCCATAGAAAATCTATGGGACCATCTAGATCGTAAAATTCGGGAAACTCCGATACATACTAAAGAAGAGTTAAAAAAAAGACTACAAGAAGAATGGGACTTAATAAGCGTCGATTATTTAAAAAAAATTATTTGTAACATGCCCAAACGATTGGAGCATGTTTTGAATCAAAACGGGTATCCAACAAAATATTAAATTATTTTTAAATTTTGTAAAATATTGCATTTTTAATAATTTTTATAATACGTACGAATCCTTTTGTAACATGAAATTTGCGTATTAATTGGTTTAATGTTCATTATTTCTGTTACCATGCAAATTTTATGATTTTTTTTTAAATTGTACAAATTAAAAGAATCACTTTGTTAAATATAATTATAATCATGGTGATTATAACTAACTATTTTTTTTAATAAATAATTAAGATACAAACGATTTATTGAAATTTATTATAGGGTGCGAATCCTTTTGTGAGTAACTTATATTCGGTTATGAACGTCTTGCGACATTTTCCCGATACCTCCCTGTCTCTGCTCGTTGCGTGTTGAAAATGTGTGACGAGCACAGAGGACCTACAGCTTAACGTGGATTCCGAATCACGGGAATAGACGATTTTTACACCGCCTACTCCGTGCAGGGAAGTTTTTAGCCATAAATAATGTTATCTGGGGCCAGCAGATAGACATTTGGTGAGCGAAAATTTCTTCTATAGATAGCACCTCACAGGATTTCAACCCGTGAATCTTGGCTTGAAAGCTAACACGCTAGCATTTCAGCCATTTGCTCAAATAGTTATTATTACAAATTAAAAATCCAAAACAAAAACATTATTCAAACGAATGTATAAATAAACCCACACGTGTAGGCGCGAAAGAAATGCAACTGTTTGCTAAAGATAACAAGTAGAAGTTATTGCAGACGGGATTTCCCCGCCAAGTTCAGATCTTCAAATTACCGTAAATAAATAATAATTTCAAAGTTTAATCAAAATTACTAGGTAAAATTAATTGTTAATGTACAATTTTTCGATATTAAAAACGAATACATAGGTATGTAGTATGTAATTACAATGTTAAATAAAAGTCTTTAATAAACAAAAATTGAATATGATTGCAATTTTATTAATGAAAGAAACATGAACCCCAAGTGATAAGATTATTATTTATTAAGTGCAATTTAAAACAGCAAAGGGAATACCCGCGAGCAAAACTGCACCTTCTTGGAAATTATTGGCAACAATGTACGTCAACATTATTAAGTTAACCACAAGTGTATGCGACAAAGCAAACTATATTTAATGACAAAGAGCCCAAGATGACGCCGGCGTCAGTAATGACCTATTTACCCGTAATGTACGTATTACGTATACCAAAAGATATCAAGTTCCACTGATAATTTACATTACGTATACCAAAAGATATCAAGTTACACTGATAACTTACATCGTACGAGAAATGATGACTTTCGAAGATAAAAATATGAAAAAAAAATGACGATTTCGTTGTATCCTGGAGAAAAAAATTGTTTCTGTACTTACAAATTGGTGTGCTTGATGTCGATGTTGTCTAATAACTCGCACAACTCGGAAATACATTTTTCGGCAATCACATTTTTATCGTAACTACTCCTAATTGCACCGTAGGAACGATCGCTTTTTAAATATTTGGAAAAGTTAAAAAAGGTAAGCTCGAAAGCGTCTGAAGAATCGTACAAATTGTTAAGCGAAGTAGAAGATTCGCTATATCGCAACGATTTAGTCCGCCCCGTTTCATTATTGCACACATTTTTATAACCAACACTGGTAACACTATTATTATTAATACTGACATTAAACTTATCACAGATAGGCGCTAATGTAGTCCACATATGCGAGTTAAGTTGGGGTCCCGCCAGTAAATCCACCAACCACTGTACCGAATTTTCCGTTACCTCGCACATGAGAGACGAAAAGTTTGCGTGCCTCGTATAGGCAACTTCTACACCCTGCCGAGTTCTCCAAACCATAGACTCGACCAGAGTTGAATGCTCCATCAAAAACTGCTCCAAGAACCTAAAGGAAGCGCCACCTGGTTTTAAAATTACAACTTCACAAAGATGCTTACCGCTCGTGCTCTTCGGACAATTCGATGATGATGGCTAGTCCAAGTTTACTGGTCCGAACGTGAGGCTTCAGTAAGCAATCGTCTGAAGTGGAACATACGTTCAAGAGACTAACCGAGTGTTCTAACGAAGCACTCGCGCTTCGTAACCATCTTTTATACAAGCTGCCGCAGGAAAAAGTTTCGTCTCCTAAATAAAATTTCAAAATTAAATCATCTGCAAAAGTACGATACTTGCGTACCTTCGTAAAAATTTGAAGACAGAGAAAACGAACGTGGACCGCTACACGCGCTATTGTTGGATAATTCTCCACCAAACCCTGAATCTCTGTTGGTATTTGGAGTTACGCTGTTTCGGGTGCTACTGTTTAATAAGTATTGGCCATTTTGAGGCACATCCAATGGTATGCTGCTGTGTGGTTCGCAAGCTAATAATTTAAATTTTTAAAGTTGCTACAACTAACTAAAATATAACTTTTTACCGTTCAGTGCTGTATCGGACGTGGTGCTGTAGACGGATAAACGGTCGTTAATCGAATTACCACTACTTGCGCTAAAATCATCCAGCCTAATGGACTGCTCAAAACTTTGCGAAGAAGATATAGAATTGTAGATGAATGTTTGAGTAGGAGCGGAATTATAAGTTCGAGTTCGTTGTTTAGGACTCGGAAATATCTAAATAAAATTTAGCATAAACCGACAACGTACTTTCCGCTAAAATTCCAATACCTGAGAGCACATCAGTCGAGAAGGCGACTTCAAGCTGTGAATTTTAAATGACGTTCCTCTGTAGCTCATAGCCACCGACCCGAAAATCATCTCGCCCAACTGACCGACATCTGATGACGGTTTAACGTACTAAAACAAATCGCTTTAAAAACTGATTGAGAAATAATACCGAATTCCTACTCGATATCCAAATCCGTTCGATATTTCCGCATATTTTTCCTGATGACTTTTGGTCGTGGCGGATGTTTCTAATTCGCTGTCCGACGTGTTAAGCGCAACCTTTTGCACCAATCTAGAATCGAATAGCAACTTTCGACCCCTGAAGTCGCATTCGCGAAATAACACCACGTGAATTTGATCTTTGGTCAAAGAGCAAACTTTTTCCCTAAAATAAATTAATTTTAATTAGCTTCTCGGTTAGTTTTTCTAACTTTGCTGAGAATTTCTGAAAATAATTTTCAAGAAACCACTTGCACCATAGAGTCAAAATCGTTCCAGATTTGAGGTCATAAAAAGTAAAAGCACTATTGCTTCCAATTGCAATAGAAAATGTAATTACTAGGGCGGTTTGATAAGTCAGTGACTTTTTGTATTTCCAGCGTTTTGACGTGAATACGTCTATAAAATCGGTAACGTTTTTAAAAATTTAATAAAAATGTGTAACGAAAATTGTGTGTGTGTGTGTACGAAAAGTGTAGAAATGATAAATTTCGAATTGTCATTATTCAGCAATAGTTTTGAACGAAAATGGGTATCCTGCGACGACGTATTCACGTTAAACCATGCGGCCATATCCCCGAACATAGCCTACTTTAATTTTTTTTCCTTTTTGTATTTCCCCCTGTCAACTACCATCTGTCAATAGCCTACTGTCAAATTTTGAGCAAGCTGCGTCATTTAGTTTGTGTTTGACAGCCATTCAAAGCAGACAACCTCGTGAATTTCGACGAAAATGGATAAAAGTGAATTTCGACGAAAATGGATAAAAGTTCATTTCGTGTGCTCATCAAGCATTATTTTTTGCGTAAAAAAACCATCACCGAAACCAAGGAAAGGCTTGATAAATACTATGGGGACTCTGCTCCATCAATTTCAATGGTTAAGAAGTGGTTTACTGAATTCCGTTGTGGTCGTACCAGCACAAATGACGCCGAACGTTCAGGTCGCCCAAAAGAGGTCGTCACGCCAGAAATCGTCGATAAAATCCATGGAATGATATTGGACGATCGGAGAGTAAAGGTGCGTGAGATGGCTAAAGCTGTAAGCATCTCAACTGAGCGGGTACATAACATTTTACATGAATATTTGGACATGAAAAAGCTATCCGCGCGATGGGTGCCGCGATTGCTCACACTCGACCATAAGCGCAATCGTGTGACCACTTCAATTGAGTGTTTGGCGATGTTCAACCGCAATCCGAATGAGTTTTGCGCCGTTTCGTAACCGTGGACGAAACATGGATCCATCACAACACACCAGAGACCAAGGAACAGTCAAAGCAGTAGACTGCTCCGGGTGAACGTGCACCAAAGAAGGCCAAGGTGGGTCTGTCGGCCAACAAGGTCATGACGACAGTTTTTTGGGATGCACGCGGTGTCATTCACGTCGATTATCTTGAAAAGGGTAAAACGATCATCGGCAAATATTATTCAGAGCTGTTGGACAGATTCGACATTGATTTGAAGCAAAAACGACCGCATTTGGCGAACAAAAAAGTGCTCTTTCACCAAGACAATGCACGGGTGCACACGTGTGTCATCGCCATGGCAAAATTTCATGAATTGGGCTACGAATTGCTTCCTCATCCAGCATATTCTCCAGATTTAGCCCCCTGCGACTATTTTCTGTTCCTAAACCTGAAAAAATGGCTCGGCGGTAAGAGATTTGTGTCTAATGAAGAGGTCATCACTGAAACAAGCGCCTATTTTAAGGGCCTTGAGAAATCGTATTATTTGGAAGGGATAAAAAATTTGGAAAAACGCTGGACCAAGCGTATAGAGCTAAAAGGCGGACTATGTTGAGAAATGAAACGTTTTTTTCCTGAAAAAATATCCTCTATTCAAAAAGTCACTGACTTATCAAACCGCCCTCGTAGTTCTAAATAGAGCTAAATCATCATCTATATAATGAGGAAAACGAACTAAAACTTTGAAAAATTAAAAAAGTGGAATATTTCAATGTTTTTTTGAAAAAAGTTCCATTTTAATGAAGTAAAAATTCAATTATTTTTAATCAGTTGCGGATCTTTTTATCCTTATCAAAAACAATTAATTAACTCTTATAATAGTAATTGTCCTTTGTACCTTGTTTGCTATAAATAACTTACTGTGCCTTACGGAAAAAGTAGTAAGGCAAATCCAAAATAGATGGGCCTTTGATGAATTTCTTAAAATGTGGTATCTACATAGGCTTGATCATTGTAAACAAAATTATTTTTAAATGGTGGGTGTTTTTTTTAATTAACTGCCGTGGCAATATTTTATATGCCCGTTAATAGCGCCAAATCATGTCTACATACAAGTACTTGGAACAGAATCAAGAGATCAAAAAACAGTTGAAGTTCTTTATCCCAGAAGAAGGTCACAAATATTAATTGGGTCGTGCGAAAGCATTTCAAATGACCTCTAAGAAAAAATATATAGTTTGACGAGGCGGTCATCGAATCTTTGCAAAGATCTTGGAAAAGTAGGACAGGGAAACGATAGTATAGCGTTCATAGGACTCAGCTACTGATAAAGATGACCTCCAGAGGTCAACAATCAAAGTTTGCTGGATCTTTATAAAATCAATATCGACGAAAAATGTGGATTCTATTAAAAGAAAATTAATCAAAATATTTATTTGTTTGGCGGATACCCGATTTAAGTAGGTTTGAAGTGCATTTGGTCAAAGTCCACAATCTTGCAAGAGAGCCATTAATATTTTCGTAATTTGGGAGAAGTGTGCAAAAATTTTAACTACCTCTGGATTCATTTATTACATAAATAACGTAAAGCACGTGACGCCTACAACAATAACACGAAATTTTGTTATATTTTGATAGGGCCCCGCCAAAAAAAAAAAATGAAAATTGGTTTTCAACTCAAAATGCCGAGTTGCTAAAAACCAAAGTCCCAGAATTAAACACACGCTAATAAATTAATAATTTTTTACTTTGTAAGTTAATAATCATTATTCACATTGTATTGTATCAATTTATACAAAAGAAAACTAAAATTACAATTTACAGTAGGTACATACAAATACAATTTTTTTGAATATTAAAAGCAATACCGAGGTATACGAATTAAAAGTACAAAAAACGGAATCGATTAGTGCGGTTTTAAAAATGAAAACTTGGATAAAATTTTAGGTTATGTCGAACCTTATTAAATGATAGAATTTTGTACATTTAAATAAATAGAATTTAAATGGACAAATGTCGCAAAGTAAAAGTTCAACGTACCCAACGGAAGCCTCCTGACTTTTGCATAAATTATTCTTGCGAGAAGAAAACAATTTGTTGAAGAGTGCCATCACAATTTTCTTTCACATCTTCGTTTTATTTAACGACATTCCAACACAATCAAATTATTAAAACGTCGTTGCCGTAAAAAGCTTACTTAAACTGTAAATATAAAATCACGTGCATCGCGATCATATGATTACGAGTCATTCATCGCTATGACATAACAGTGGCACCAAAAATGTTTGATTTTGTGTGCGCATTTTTGCAGCAGCCCCACGGTGGCCGTAAAATTTATACCTCGTTAAGCTATTAATAATCCAATTACAAGTTTTACTTTATCCCTAAATTTCGGTCGTCATTTGTTTTTACTCATAGCGTGCCTCTTTGAAACGCGTCCGCAAAATATACCAATCACAAAGAACAAACCAAATATTAACAAGATCATCATGAAGAAGTAGTGTTTTGATGGTGAAATAATAACCTGGTCGTACAAATCGTGTAAACCTTCAGGCGGTGCGACCTGGTGCAACAACAAAAAAAATTAATTCGAAAAGTTTCGTTCCGCGAACCACTCACCTCAGCTGCATTGTTATACATATCCAGTCTTTTCGAAAGCATACTTTCGCACTCGCCCTCTAACCGCTTGGTCTTATCGGACATGATAATCTTGAGACACTTGATGACTATACAATAAAAAAAATTAGAATATTTGAGGTCACATTTAGGTAAACTTACGTCTTCCACCCCCCTGCTGAATATTATTACAAAATTTCAGTAAATCGATACCACACGCCCGGTACAAGAGAGGATCGGCTTGAATATCGGCAAGGGATTCCCCCATCAAATCGGCAACCGCGACGCGACAGTCGTAGTTGGCGATTTTATGATTAAGCAGTGCGTTTTTCAGGCATTCTTCCGTGTCGCCCGACTCGTCGTCGATGTCGTCCTCTTTACAAATTTCCTGCAGTTCCTTCCTACATTTTACGATCAACGCGGGATTGAGATGGACGTTGAGGGCGCGTTCTTTCAAAATCGACGCCATTTCTTTCTCGCATTTGTTGGAAAGTTTCGTTTTCTTAAAAGCGATCTGTAAGCACTTGATGATTTCGCCGTTCAATTCTTGGTCCGGTTTCGCGTTTTTTAATTTTTCGTGACAAAATTTGTTGATGTCGGTTTTACAGTGCTCTTGCAGAGACGGATTAAGACGGTAATCGGACTGTTGCTCGATTATTCGATGCATAACCACCAAGCGACACTTTTTGGTGAATCCAATTTGGTTCTTATTTGTCTGGAACAGAAGTAATTTGTTACCTAACCTGATAAGCAAAGCTGTAAACGGCTTGGAAAGCCTCTTAGAAATACTTTTGCTGAACAGCTTTCCTGATAAATTTTACCTTTAAACACTCTAGGACGTGTTCTTCCTCGACATGGGAGCAAAATCGTTGGATACTCTCAGAACACATGGTGATGAGTGCGTAATCGAGCGAATTATCCATTATTTCTTCTTTCTTTATCTTGAAAATTTCTTTCTGACACTTTAGACTTAATTTTTCTGGGGTCGATTGCAAACACTCCAAAACCTATACACAAAAAACGAGGTATAAGCACTAAACCTCAAAAATTGAAGCTTCTCACCCTTGCGTAGCCGTGTTCAACATTTCCGCAATACTTTTTAATGTCTTCGTAACAAGTATTGTTCAATTTAGGATCAAAATCGATATTTTCTCTCTGCTGAAACAACTGGGCTTTCAGCTGTTGCCTGCACTCTTTCTGTACGCCGCTTTTTAAACCTTGGATTGTATCGTTCAGTACCTTCTCGCTTAAACAATTCACAACAGCCGACTTTGTTTGAGAAGCGCGGCAAAACCTCGTTGCGAAATTTTTACAAGCCATTTTAAACTTATAACTGAAACGGTAATCTTTCAACGAAATAATTTGGAAATGTTCTATGCTGACACGACATTTGGTGTTGGTTTTCACATCGGGTTCATTTTTGTGCATGATTAAGCAATTCATCAGGTCGTCTCCGTCGCGACCACTTTCGGCGCTACAATGACTTTTCATTTCTCTCTTGCAGTGCTTTGCAACGAAAGGATTTAAACCAATGAAGTGGGCTTCAATTTCGGTGAAATCCGTAATCGTTTGTCGGCATTTGTCGTGTAAATCTTCCAAATTTTTTTGTAAGCACAAAATTTCCTCTCCTTTCGCGGTCTTATCGAAACAATAGAATGCTAAATCGTCCATGCAAGCTTCTTCGATGTTTGGCTGCAGATCCACGTTAACTGCACGTTGCTGCATGGTTCGTCGGATTTGATCAACACAACCAGGCCTTAACCGTTTCTTGGTATCCACTTCAGAGATGTACCTAAAAGTAACCGGGAAAATATATACACAGACTTAAACAGAGTTCCAAAAAAAAACGGAAATCCCGAATACTTGTTAATCCATTCATGCTATGGCTTTATACACAAAACTAACATTTTGTGAACAGCAGGGTGAACAGGTGAAAAAGACTTACTCCCTATATGATAATAACAAAACCATACAATTAATTGTACCTAGGGTGCCTAAATAAGAAATTTTCCATTTATTCCAGCCAACGAAGCCGAAAAATTGGCTCAAGCTAGCAAAAAATCCGGGCAAGCTGAATTTTGGCAGAGATGTACATTGGAGTGTTCTAGTGAACCCCCCAAAAGTCCCATAAAATCCCACGCCGGCGTCCCCCACGATCGGGGGTTTTAGCTCCCGCAACGTGTTTTTTGCCGATAACTCGCTTATTTATGCTTCTATGAAAAATTATGATCACGCCATAATTGAAGTGCATAAAATTCTCTATAAAATAGTTTTTTCATATTTTTCCATGGCACACTAATACTTAAATTATTGACCGAAAACACGACCCACCCTTAAAATGGCATAATATTAATTCGTTGCAGGGAGAGAAATGTTTTCGGGCACGGGAAATGCTTTTAATAATAAATTAATTGAAATTGTGGCCAAGGTTGGAAAATGAAGAGAAAAATAGATTTTTTCAAAATTTGCCCAAGTTATAGTATCTTCCAAGTAACGAAACCGAAATTTTGGTTTGAGCTTACAGAAGGTCCGGGCAAGCTGAAATTTGGCAAATATGTATATTGAAGTGTTCTAATAAACCCCCAAAATGTCTCATAAAAATCCCAAGTTGGCGTTCCTCCAAATGAGGATTTTAGCCGCCTAGGTGCGGTTTTCGCCTATAGCTCACGTATTTTTAACTTTTACGAAAAATTACCATTAAACAAAGTTTAATTTGCCTATTACTGTATGTATTGTAGTACTACCTACTACAGCGCCACAAGTTATAGAGAATTTTATGTTCTTCAACTTTGCTTAATGGTAATTTTTCGTAAAAGTAAAATTACGTGAGCTATAGGTGAAACAACGCACTTAGGGGGCTAAAATCCTCATTTGAGGGAACGCCGGCTTGGGATTTTTATGAAACATTTTGGGGGTTTATTAGAACACTTCAATATACATCTTTGCCAAATTTCAGAAAATTTTATGCTCTTCAATAAATTATGGTCTGATCATAATTTTTCATACAAGCATAAATAAGCGAGTTATCGGCAAAAAATCGCGTTGGGGAAGCTAAAACCCCCGATTGTGGGGGACGCCGGCATGGGATTTTATGGGACTTTTGGGGGGTTCATTAGAACACTCCAATGTACATCTCTGCCAAAATTCAGCTTGCCCGGATTTTTTGCAAACTAAAAACCTTCCTTGCCTGGACTAATTAGAGGATTACCAAATTAATTAATCCCGGCATTGAAAAAACAGCCGTTAAGTTTTTGATTCAGCCTCAAACCACAACAGAGGTAAATTTATAGGAAAAGTAACTGGTAATAAACTTGGTTTTTAAACTATGAGATTTACCATGCAACTGATGAGACAAGAAATTGTTAACTGTCATTAATTAGAACACGAGTGAATTAGCAGATCCCACTATTGTTTTAATAAGGTAGCTGCATTGTCAATTTAAAAATTTTTAAAATAATAAAATGTTGCAGGTTGAAGACCCATCCAGTTCGGACACTGAAAAAATTACTCAGCAGTTTTTAATCACGTAAAAATAAAAATATTTTGGTGCGGGCGGGGCTTGGATACGACGCGACGCAAAGCATTACTAAAACATTATTTTATAAATAACTGTTATTCTAAATTAAAAAACAGTTAATCTGGAAAACTCTAACCTACCAACTATTAGCAATTACATTAAGCAAACCATGTTAAATTTCAAATTAGTAAGCGATGAATTAAATGAAAATAAAAATTCGTTCTTCAGACTGAATACATAACAAAATCAACTAAGTAACAAAACATATAACACAAATTTAACAACATACTGAAATGTTTGTAAAATTTCATCAGAATATGACTTTGAATTTCGAAATATACGTCCAAACACAGCCATACTGTTGTTGCTGGTGGCGCCACCAACGGTAATGTAAATCGCCAATATTAAAGATATTTTTGAGCTTCTATACAAAATATTGGCAATTTACATTAAGAAAACGCCACCACGCGGGAGAATTGCAAATTAGTAAATGACGTATTAAATAAAAATAAAAATTCGCTCTTCAGGCTCAAAACATAACAAAATCAACTAATTAACAAAACATATAACAATAAATTTAAGACCACACTGAAATGTTTGCAAAGTTTCACCAGAATACGACTTTGAATTTCAAAATATACGTCTAAACACAGCCATGTTGTTGTTGCTGGTGGTGCCACCAACGGTAATGTAAATCGCCAATAGAAAGAAGCCTTATTTGATTAAGCAATTGATTTTCGAGATTTCGCGTGATAAATAAATAAATTTTCGCGGTTAAAAATTGTTCTACGGTACTTCTAATAAATGAATTGCTACTAAAAGTTTGTGACGGTCTGATGCAGATTTTACAATAAGAAAACTTTTTTTTCAAAATTACAATTTTGTTTACAACATATTAAGGAAAGGAAATAAAGTTTTATTGGAGTCTATACTGGCGCACTAAGCACAGAAGTGGTATCTGCATTGAGGGTTAGAAATGCAAAATCAATGCTTCTTTTTAAAACGATGGATGTAATTAAATAAGTTGGTTTATCGGTGAAATGCTATAAAATACTTTCTTCCTATAAAAAACTCTGTTAAAATATTTGACTTATGGAATTCGAGACCTTATGGTAAGAGGGATGCGGTTCCAATTTTAGTAGTTTTGATATTATATTCGGTGCGATTCTGATTTGCACATGGTTATATAATCATATTGTTATGACTAGATTGCTATCCTAAGTTATAACCATCTCCGTAACAATGTTACCGAAAATTGCTATTCTGTTTAAACGCGCATAATCATGATTGTTATAATTTAAGCATAACCAAACCTTGTTATAAATAGTTCAAATTCATGGTTCAAATGTACCGTAAAAATACAACAAATATGACACATCGTTCCATCAGTTGTGATTTAAAAACTTTAATTTTGTTTTGTAATTTATAGGTATATCAAAATAAACTTTTATTCAAAATTGTTTTAAGTTAAATTAATTAATTTACAGTTTATACACTTTTGTTTGTGTTTTTTATTTTTAATTTAACTAATTTTTTTGTGTACAAAAAGAATTTACATACAATATTGTTACATTTTTTTTTAATATGGTCGTGAAGGAACAAATTCACCTCCATCAATCGCCCATTAAATCTGTTTATCAAATTGAAGAATCTGGAATATTTTTTTTATCCTTTAAACTTTTATGACGCAATGAGCATTTAAATTTTTGTTTCATAATAAATTTTTTTTTAAGAGAAATCTGAAATTTTTAAATACATTGAAATACAGTTCAATACACAACATTTACTAACTATAAATAATTCAAATATTTATATAACAACTGTCTTTCACGAACGTAACAATGATCAAAATGAGCGTAACAAGCACTAAAATGCAGTTGCTATCATAACCATGAAATATAACAATAATTGTTGACAAACCACGCCCCCATGATTATGTCTTCAAAATCAGAATAGCAAATCGGCTAAAATAACCATATTGTTACAAAATAACCAAATGATTATCATAACAAGATTGTTATGTCAAATCAGAATCACACCGATTTAATAAAAACTGGTTTAACAAAGTAGTTTTTGATGTACCCTCAAATTCTTTCACTTATTTGAAAATCTAAATATTAACACAACATTTAGTAGTACTACTATTGTTAAGCAAATTTGGAGTTGGCTCTTTCTTGCACTAAATTGTAGAAAAATACGTATTGAATAAGAAGTGATAAATTATATCAAAAAAAGATCTTGCACAAAATACACATAGGGATAAGTACTAAAATGCTTATAATTTTGGACCAATTCATCGGATCTAAATCTTTCGAATACCAGACAGTCAATGCTAATGTTGAATACTTGGAGACTCTTATTTAATGCCACTAAAATTGCTTTCGAGTTATTTTGTCTTTTTTAGCAGACGATTCAAATGAGTATTCATATTAATATCTTTACACATTTGAATAAACAAAGATTTAAAGAGTACTAAGGCGAAAATTATACCGGGTGTTAATTTTAAAACTTCCAGCAATTAATATCTCAAAAACAAAGTCAGATGAAAAAATGTTTCGGACAAAAGTTGTATGATAGCGAGGGGGAAAGAATATGGCATAATTGTTTTTTTAATTTATTGACCTTTTCAAGGTCATTTGAAGATCAACTTTGTTTTTTTAAATGGCACCTTATATTTTTTTAGCAGATTCATATTTTGCATGAATAAATAAACAACTTTTGTTGGAAAATTTTTTTTATCCGACATTAGGCTTTTCGAGTAAGATGCGTTGAAACACAATAAATAATCAACATTGTTAATCAAAATTTAATATTTACAAGTTTTAGAAGGCTATTTATTAGTATTAAACATTTTAAATAAAATATGAATCTGCTAAGGGGTCATCCATTAATTACGTAAGGGTTTTTGGGGGGAGGGGGTATTGGATATTTTACGGACCCTTACGTAGGGGGAGGAGGGGTCCGACGTATTCCTTACGTAAGTTTCTTAAAATATTTTTTTAAATTAAATTTAAAAATCAAATACCTATAATTTTTTCTTTTTATGTTGGTAATTATATCCAGGTATAATGGAAATACCATATATTGAAATATATAGTACTTAAAAATCATTAAACATAGTGGCATAATAGTGTGAATTATAGAAAATGGCATCAAACTTTGGCGATCTTTACGAACGGTTTTTCATCTATGTAAATAAAAATTTTATTTAAATTTTTGTATTTATTATTATCTATGTACTATATATAATTAAAAAAAACAAAAACCGACTTCAAAACAAAGCAATACCAAAAAATTGCACTAAAAAGTAAAAAATAATTAGAAGTTATTAGAAGAAGATTTAACAGAAATTAGAAGTATATTTTTACAGTGCTGAGCATAAAAATTAATGTATTACGTCAATAATATACAATTATTGTTATTTTTGGAGTCGGTGCCAGCCAAGGTTAACAAACGTGTATTAACGAAGTAGCGGAGTACCAGTAGGTATACATTTTATATCACTTTGACTGCAAAGAGTTTCACAGTCGACAAGATCGCAGGCGCTTGGCGTTAAACAACACGACATCGGTATTGCTACATTGTCGTATTAATGTGATTTTAAATACATTTTGTAAATTTCTTAACAGCTTGGCTGGCACCGACTCCAAAAATAACAATAATTGTATATTATTGACGTAATACATTAATTTTTATGCTCAGCACTGTAAAAATATACTTCTAATTTCTGTTAAATCTTCTTCTAATAACTTCTAATTATTTTTTACTTTTTAGTGCAATTTTTTTGTATTGCTTTTTTTTGAAGTCGGTTTTTGTTTTTTTTTAAAAATTTTTTTATTTCTTGCTTTTTAGTGAATCTTGCGTTCCTTAACTGATTTATCGAAAGCGAATATGGGTAGACCTACTAAACGCGCTGCCCATATGCGACAGCGCCGTTCAAATGAGACAAGCGAAGAAAGGGCGAAACGCCTATCTCAAAGTTGAAAATGCGGGCTTACAACAAATATTTTATAATTGACAATACGGGAAACGGAATACGGGAAAAATTATTGGCGACAAGATTTACAGCGCATCTACCGGCCTGAATTGTCAATTAACACGTACAAATTGATCCAAATATAAATTATAAAGTTGTATTGGTTTTCTGTACTTTTTGGTAATTTTAAAAATATTGTGCAACGCTACTGACTATCCATCAATGTCATTTAATTTTTAAGGTTAACATTATAATTTTAAAAATATTGTGCAACGCTACTGACTATCCGTCAATGTCATTTAATTTTTAAGGTTAACATTATTATGTCAAAGTTGTGCCCCCTATTCTCGAGCCGCTACTGACTATATGTAAATGTCATTATTTAATTAAACTTGTCATTAGGGGTGCGCGATTATGGAATTTCATAATCGATTATCGATTATAAAAAATAATCGATTTTTTTCGATTAATCGATTATTAAAAATAATCGATTATTCATAATCGACTATGAGTTCATAATCGATTATGAACTCGTAATCGATTATGAACTTGTAATCGATTATGAACTCATAATCGATTATGGACTCATAATCGATTATGAATTCATAATCGATTATGGACTCATAATCGATTATGAACCCATAATCGATTATGAATTCATAATCGATTATGGACTCATAATCGATTATGAACTTGTAATCGATTATGAACTCATAATCGATTATGGACTCATAATCGATTATGAACTCATAATCGATTATGAACTCATAGTCGATTATGAACTTATAACTATAATAGGTAGGGCTATTAAGGGTTACTAAATTACTATATAATTTATTATTTTGCTAATTGTGTTACGGTGGTGCTAATAAGAAATGTTGTTAAGCACCAGTTGATAACACATTACGGTCCGGTATCAATCTGTAATAACTTACCTGCGTAGCCGATTATAATGTTACTTACGTGTGTTGATGAGAATTTACGACTCCTTCATAAAAACGCTGATTAAATCTGAAGTACCAAATATTTTGTTTTTAAATTTTAACTGAATGTTACTATTGTATTATGCATTATGTAATTAATTTATTGTTAACAATAATCCATCTAAAAGGCTTCTAATTAAAATTCATTTTGTAAAAGTATACACTTTCACTCAAAATATCGGACAAATAATTTAAATCCATATTGATGAAAAAGGGTTGCAATCTTTAATTGAAAAGCAAAAAAATATTTTTTAAAAACTATCAATTTTATAAACAAAAATACCTAAAAGTTGAATGGCAAATCCATATTTTGAATCCAAATATCAACTGGTGCTTAACAACACTTCTTATTAGCACCACCGTAACACAATTAGCAAAATAATAAATTATATAGTAATTTAGTAACCCTTAATAGCCCTACCTATTATAGTTATAAGTTCATAATCGACTATGAGTTCATAATCGACTATGAGTTCATAATCGATTATGAACTCGTAATCGATTATGAACTTGTAATCGATTATGAACTCATAATCGATTATGGACTCATAATCGATTATGAACCCATAATCGATTATGAATTCATAATCGATTATGGACTCATAATCGATTATGAACCCATAATCGATTACGAGTTCATAATCGATTATGAACTCATAGTCGATTATGAATAATCGATTATTTCAATAATCGATTAATCGATTATTATAAAATATCATAATCGATTATGAAATAATCGATTATTCGAATTACGTAATCGATTAATCGATTATATGCGCACCCCTACTTGTCATACATTATTTTAATTTATAACTTGATTTTTGCTAATTTTAAAAATATTGTGCAACGTCACTGACTATATGTCTGTCAAAGTCATTTAATTAAATTTCTAGTGTCAAAATCGCAACGTATCATTATTTAATTAAACTTGTCATACATTATTTTAATTTATAACTTGATTTTTGTATTGTGCTACGCCACTGACTGTATGTCTGTCAAAGTCATTTAATTAAATTTCTAGTGTCAAAATCGCAACGTAACTATGACAACGACGTTGACCTGAAGTGTTTAATTGCAGATGACCGTCTTATTTAATTTATAAAAACCAAAGTACTCAACCGATTTTGATGAAATTTAAATGGGACCAATCTGAAACTATATCCTTTCGAATTGTGAAAACATTTTGAAAATCGGTTAATAAATGACGGAGTTATGAGGTAACAAACATTAAAAAAAAAAAAAAAAAATACAGACGAATTGATAACCTCCTCCTTTTTTGAAGTCGGTTAAAAATGGATGTATGTGTGTATGTATGTTCCCTATAGACTTCTAAACCGTTTGACCGATCGGAACCAAATATGGAAGAGTTATTATGTAGGTCCCTGCGCATGTTTTTGTATTGAAATAGTGCAAAAATTCGCAAAGGAAAGGAAAGTTGATTTTGAGTAGCCTGCCTTCCTTTAAGGAATCTCGATAATCCATTCATGCGCGTCCCATAGGGACGCGCATGAATGGATTATCGAGATTCCTTAAAGGAAGGCAGGCTACTCAAAAACAACTTAAAAAACAATAATGAATGCTGTCAAACTGTCAACCGATCGACAATGCAAGTACGCGTGCACGTGCTTTACGTTTCTATTTGACCAATCTTAACCAAATTTGGTGTAGAAGTTATTTACAATGCTACAAAACACATAGGCTACTTTAGTACCTTGGAGCGAGGCCGAAGGCCGAAAAACCACGGTCTACACGTATACCTGTGATACCCTTGAGTGAGGCCGAAGGCCGAACAACCACATCCGACACGGTCTAGATGGCTAAAGGCGGCTGGTAGGCCGACTGTGCTAGCTAGTATAATATAGGTATATTATTATTAGAGATGAGATTTTTAGGTCGTAAAAATGTTATACCAGAGAGCGTTAAAGGGTTAATTGATACACGGCCCCGTTCGAAAGTTATGCTGTAAGAAAAAGAAAGAAGAAACGGGGCCGTGTATCAATTAACCCTTTAACGCTCTCTGGTATAACATTTATAAGCGGTGTGAATTAAAATAGGTGTGTATACCATAAAAATACATAAACATAATTTACACTTATTTTTTTAAATGTAATTACGGCGCTATTTGTTGCCGAACATCAGCAATGAAGTAACTTTTGGAAAGAATACCTAACAACAGGTTAAATGTTAGGAAATTAAAGGGTAATTCCCAAATAAATGTAAACGTGATAAATTCAACTGTGAAATAAAATAGGTGTGTGTTGTAATTGTTAAAAATAAACAAAAAATAAAGTAAAATTTTATATGAAATAAGTGGTGGGTACATAATTAATTGTAGAATTGGTATTTATTGATAAAAAAATTTACTTGTATAGCAGTTATGGGTCGCAAAAAGCACTGCACAGATACTGAACGCAATTTGGCTATCTCACTACGTAAAAATGGAAAAACTTATAAAGAAAATGCGAAATTAGTTGGGAGATCTGAAAATTTTGTAACAAATGCCTTGAAATGGAGGAATAACAAAGAAAATCGCGGTCGACCTATGAAAATATTGCCAGTAACAGAACGACAAATAATCAATATGGTTAAGAAGCACCGTTTCGTTACGTCTACAACTATTAAATGCGACTTAAATCTTAATGTACACACATTTACAATCAGAAAAAGATTGTTGAAAGCGAAATTACCATCCAGAAGTTCCAGAAAAGTACCATTATTGAGTGTACGCAATGTTAAGAAACGAATTAAGTTTGCCAAAGAACATCTTATGTGGTCTCAAAGCCAATGGCGAAATATTCTATGGACGGACGAGTCCAAAATGAATATGTTCGGTTCTGATGGTAAGCGGCACTATGTTTGACGCCCTCAAGGCAAAGAATTTTCACCAAGGTATACAATCAAGCCCATAAAACATTCTGGAGGAAATATTATGGTGTATAGGCATGTTTCTCTTGGTATGGTGTTGGACCGATATACTGGATAAAAGAGATTATGAACCAAGCAGTGTATGTTGACATTTTAGAAAATGTAATGCATCCATATGCTGATGAAAATATGCCATTACGGTGGGTCTTCCAACAGGATAACGACCCAAAGCACACTGCAAAGAAGGCTAAGGCTTGGTTTCAACAGAACAACATGAATGTTATGGAGTGGCCTCCTCAATCACCGATCTGAATCCGATCGAGAACGTTTGGGCAGACGTCAAGACGAGAATTTCTAATGTAAAACCAAAAAATAAATCCCAATTGTGGGAAGCTGTGTCTGCTACATGAAACTCAATACCTGTTGAACGTTGCTAGAAACTGGTTGATTCTATGCCGCGCCAAAGCCACTCCGTTATGAAGAACAAAGGCTATACGACCAAATATTAAAAGTACCATGCATATCATTCAATGAATTTCAATTTATAAGAGAAATAAATATTTTTTTGAATTTACACCTATTATTATTCTCACCTAATTTTTCTTCAAGTGCTTATTACACATTATTGAAATGAAATTTTCCATTGATATGTATAATTTTATCTTCCAAGTAAAAAGAAATTAACAAAAAAAAAGTTGCATCACTAAAGGTAATCTTGTTTTAAAAATATTAAAGAATTATGAATATTTTTTGGTCACACCTATTTTAATTCACACCGCTGTACGACCTAAAAATCTCATCTCTAAATTATTCATCTTTTATAAATATAAGGGGTGGAGAGGGGGTCAAAATTAATTTTCTTTTAAATAATCCTTACGTAAGATGTGGGGGGGGGGGGTTGCCACAATCTTACGTACCCTTACGTGGCGGGGGGAGGGGGTCCAAAATTACAAAAATCATCCTTACGTAATTAATGGACGGCCCCTAAAAAAAAAATGTGCCATTAAAAAACACCAAGTTAACCTTCAAATGACCTTGAAAAGGTCAATAAATTAAAAAAACAATGATGCCATATTCTTTCCCCCTCGCTATCATACAACTTTTGTCCGAAACATTTTTACTTTCCGAACCCCTAGGTAAGGAAAGTATTGTTATCAGTCAAAATTTGACCCCCCAATTTTTTGACAGATGTTCACGTTTTGAGGTCCCCTGAATCCATTTTTATCATTTTTGGAAGGATGTCTGTATGTATGTGTGTGTGTATGTATGTGTGTGTGTGTGTATGTACATACGTCTGTGAACACGATAGCGTCTAAACGAAGCAAGCAAATCATTCCAAATTTTGCATATAAGCTTTTTCCTGTCGTAGGACGAAGCCAGATGAAAATAATTTAAATCGTGTAACGGGAAAGGGGGGTTTACCGGGAGCTATTATGACATTATGCGTCATAACTTTGAAACGAAATTAAATATGTAAAAATATTAATAACAAAAAATTAGCGCTATGGAATTTCCTACATTTTTTGTCCTACACGTTTTTCTCTAAAATATACAGGGCGTTTCAAAAAATTTTGTATTTGTAAAAATTTTTTGTATTTGTAAATAAAATAGTAAACCGCATTCTACTAACGAAAATAAGATGAAAAGTTTCTAATAACATGGGTCCAAAAATGCTTCGTTTGCAAGATATAGGCATTCAAAAGTTTTTTTCTTCCTATTTTGGCAAAATATCAAATTTTTCATCGATTTACTGTTGAAATTATGTAACCATTTTATTTAAAAATATAATGTAAAAATTTGCGTCTGTTCGGAAAGTGATGCGATGGCCACATCAGATTTTTTCATCTGACTTTTTGTTTTTGAGATATTAATTGCTGGAAGTTTTAAAATGAACAACCGGTATATAAATTTTTGCAATATTCCCAAGGGAAAGATAAAACGCATAACCTAGGAAACTTGAAGAAATTCAAATAAAAATTTCCTATTCAGGAAGTTTGGTTTAAAGTAAAACCCTAAAAATAATCTTTAAATCTTAACAAAACCGGCTCATGAAAAAATTTACACATTTTCCTCTATGTAGGCAGTCAACCACCGATGAAGTAAAAAAATTTACCTGTACAAGCAAGGCAATACAAGTGGACCATTATCCGGGTTGTTACTAATGTTGTACCAATCTTTTGATGCATGACATACGAGAACGGCATCTTCGTGACACTCGTGATAAAGTTGAGGGTCCAATTTGAAATCTCGTGCAACAAAATACTGAATTTGCATCAAAGCATCTTCGCATTTCTCTGGCATGTTGTCGGTACCGATATTGTCCATAAGACAAGACATCACACGTGCATTACCGCCACGGAGGTCTTTACAAGATTCTCTAACTACAGAGCTGCAGGCTTCATGTAGTACAGGATCCACGCGCCAATCTTCACCCACATCCGCTTCTTGCACCAAATACTCCAACTAAAAAAAATTGTTTAAAATTTGTACCCCAAAGTGGTTCGAGGTTTTCTTTACCGAACGTAGACATTGTGGTCCAATTCCAATTTCGTTGCGAGATTTGGCTCGAGCATGATCCATTAGACAATGGATGGTTTTACCGCCCACGTCCATGCGAGGACACAACTTTAATATTTCTGGGGCACAGCCATTTACAATTTCAGGTGTCAATCTGTAATCTTCCATTAGCATCTTACGATGTTCGGTCATTTCTATCTCGCAATTTGTGTTCACTTTGGTGTTATTCCTTATAGCGTTCTCGAGGCACAACAAAATTTGAGCCAACCGAATCTCCTTATCGTTTGACGTGTCTTTTCTACAACGATTACTTTTAATATCGTCCCTGCAAGCACGCATCAAACCCTTGCTAATTTTATAATCCTGTGAGATCAATTTTTGTTTATGAACCAATTGCTTCCGACAAGAGGTAGTCAATTTTTCGTTATAATGCTGCATCAAACACTTAAAAATTTTGCCATTACCGGCTTCATACTCGGGGCAATATTTGTGGGAATCATCAATACATGCCGAGTAGAATTCATGATCGAAATTAATATTATCTGCTTGCATTTCAGATAACTTAAAGACTTCCTGACGACAATCCATCGTAACTTGTCCGATGTGGTCCTGAAGACACTTCAGAGTTCCACTTTGAGAAAAACTGTTACCATCGACCCGACCGCACTCAAGCTTTCCGACATCGTTTTGACAATTCTTCAAGAAAGACGAAATCCACTGGTAATCGTGAAAGGCGATATTTTCATACCGCTCGATCAATTTTAGACAGTCAATCATTACCACCTGATCTTTATTTTTAACAAAGCAATTTAAATACGAACCCGGAGGTCCGTCCACCCTACAATTAAAATCCACTTTACTGCACGACTCCGATAGAGCCGACTTGAGATTATAGTTATCGATTAAAAAGTTTGTACGATTCCATATCACATTTTGACAATCTTTATTCACACTCGCCAAACGTTGGCGATTCAAAGCAAACGTACACTCCAGAATGGACAATTCATCTCCAGGAACGTCACGGCAGAAATCTGCTATGTAACTACAATGCGAATTTGTCAAGATGAGGCTATCACTTGGTTCTTTATTACGAGGTAAACTTGAACCGACAATTAAATTCCCGAAAAGTGTAATGATAAAATAATAAAAAATTACAGTCATATAATAGAAATTCATCTTTCTGTGTTTATAATGGGCGAACTAAATATAGGTTATGTTCATTTTCTTGAATGACGAAAAACAGTCGGCTTTTTGTACGCGGTGCGTCCAAATAGTAATTTGACCAAGCTGATTTTAGACATCGAACCCAGGTTGAAAACACCATGAATCGCTTTCTTTGGAATTTTTATAATGTGATGCAATTTGCTTCGAAAAATTAAAGCAGGCCAAAAAACGTATCTATAAGCAAAATACGCGACATTGTTTATAGTCATAGATGTTTATAGTCTAGGCCAGGGGTGGGCAACCTTTTGTATAACAGGGGCCAGAATAATATTTACGTTTCGTCCGCGGGCCTTCGTATAGTTAATGGACACATTTTTGTTACTTGTATTTTTTTCTGAAATTATGTTCCCTATAGACTCCTAAACCGTTTGACCGATCGGAACCAAATTTGGCACAGTTATTATGTAGGTCCCTGCGCATGTTTTTGTATTGAAATAGTGCAAAAATCCGCAAAGGAAAGGAAATAAGTTGATTTTGAGTAGCCTGCCTTCCTTTAAGGAATCTCGATAATCCATTCATGCGCGTCCCTATGGGACGCGCATGAATGGATTATCGAGATTCCTTAAAGGAAGGCAGGCTACTCAAAATCAACTTAAAAAACAATAATGAATGCTGTCAAGCTGTCAACCGATCGACAATGCAAATACGCGTGCACGTGCTTAAAGCCCGTCTTACATCAGGACATTTCTGGCGTCATTTCTTGGGCCATTTCTGCGCACAACGGTATACGCACGCGCAAATACTATGAACTCGTCTCTGCGCAGAAATGGCGCAAGAAATGACGCCAGAAATGTCCTGATGTAAGACGGGCTTTACGTTTCTATTTGACCAATCTTAACCAAATGTAACAAACCGCCCGTTCATTTCATTCATAATTACGATACAAATATTAAGTTTGTACAACCAACTTCCGACATGAGTAAATTGTCTTAATAAACTAGCAGAGGCACAATTAGAATGCCCTGCTAGTATAAAAATTATAAAAATTTGGGTAAAGAAGTTTAAACACCTGGTACATTGATTTGACTAATAAACGTTTTGGCGTTCATTTAAAATAGGGTGCAAACACCTGCTTAGAACAACCACTTCGGCACGGCACCATGGGGTTGTTAGTTAAATCAATGCAGCTGGTAAGAAATACCACACTTGTTGAAAAATCCACACGTGCAAGGAAATGGGACATTATACACGGCGATACCGCCAAAAGAAACGTTTTAAGAAATATTCAAATTCTTCCAAAAGGCGTGATCCCAACTTAATGCCTCATTTGCTTTAACGAGGTTAGGAATTATTTTATAAATTAAGAAATACGAAATCTGTGGGAAAGCCACCCTGGTCAGATGTGAATTCGTTCCACACGTGCAGGGAAGTAAGTTTTGAGAGATCCAATTAATAAGACACCCCTCTGGGAAAATTGGAGGAAAGATCACACACGCAATTGGCCAAAAGGGTCCTAGTCGAAGGCGTGATATTTCTATTCAAAACGGGGAAAAGTTTATAAAATATCAAGGAGTCCGTCAGAGAACAAGTTATTCAATTAAGAAGTTCCGCGCTTTGATTATTTCATTCAGTAACCCAAACGGGTGAATTTTATTTCACGAGTTAACCGAACTCGGCCCAAATCGGAATCCACATATTCAAGTATAAATTTTTCTAAGTCAAGTGACCAATTTAATTAATCATACTTTTATTGATGGAATTTTCGGTAGTTCGAGGACGCGAATAAATAACTTCTTTAAAGTGATAAAGATCAATATTTTAACATCATCTTGCTTGTCATTAAATTTTAATCATTAACCGAAACGATTGTGTTAAAACTATAAGTGTAACCATTTGGGATTACAAGAAGGATATACCATCTCAAAACTTACCACCCTTGGAGCACAGGAGTTTTGTAATAAAATAGGTATTGTGACATTTCGTTAAATTACTACTTGTAACCTTTTTGTATTATATGTGTGTGGATTTCTTTTTACTACCCTAAAAAATTAACTTAATCAAATTATAACAACTTGTACTATTTTTGGTGTAATTGTATACTTTGTATATTTCTTGTAAAATACTTAATTGTTTGGTTCAATATACGCAATTATACCAATTTAAATCTTTAATTGGTCGTTACTCCAGCGACCGACTCTAATTAGTAAAGTGTATTTATTTCTCTGGGTTTTCCTACGACTCCAAAACAATAGAAGAGTCACGTTACCTTAATCCAACTAACAACGTTCCGTTCAAATCAAGGATACGTATCCAATTCGAGAGGTTTTCTTAATTCTATCCTCCGGCCTTAACCCACAAGGTGGTTACACACGTGAAAGCCAAAAGAATTGAGTGGTGGCAGCTATCAACAACAGTATAAAAATCGTACTCAAGGACCGAATCAAACCCCTTTAATTAAAAACGGGGTTCAGTTTTGTTACAGGTTGTCATTGGTGGGGTTAAATTCAATTAACGCTACCTAGCGATTTATTACACAAATTTATTGGTGTAGAAGTTACGATAGTTACAACGCTACGAAAAACATAGGCTACTTTAGAACCTTGTAGTGAGGCCGAAGGCCGAACAACCACATCCGACACGGTCTAGATGGCTAAAGGCGGCCGGTAGGCCGACTGTGCCACCTAGTTATTTTAATAATACGCGAAAACTTAATTCGCGTTAAAGGGAATTTTGCTTCGCGTATAAAAAATTCAGGTATCAAAATCTAATTCGCGTTATTCTGAATTCGCGTACATCGAACTCGCGTACATGGAGGGTCTAGTGTACTTTTCAATTTACTTTTTACAATACTTTTTAATTTAATTTAAATAAGACGAATTATATCGAAAATTAAACTGTAGATCTCTTCGTTTTCCTTATTTTAGGTACTAACCTAATCCTTTTCTTTAAAATTTTTGTTTTTGAAAATATTTATTTATTATTTCTTCTAAAGATCTCGCGAGCCGGATTAGAACTTTACGCGGACCGGAGTTGGCCCGCGGGCCGGAGGTTGCCCACCGTTGGTCTAGGCTAGGAAGGTTTTTAGTTTGCAAAAAATCCGGGCAAGCTGAATTTTGGCAGAGACGTACATTGGAGTGTTCTAATGAACTCCCCAAAAGTTCCATAAAATCCCACGCCGGCGTCCCCCACAATCGGGGGTTTTAGCTCCCCCAATGCGATTTCTTGCCGATAACTCGCTTATTTATGCTTGTATGAAAAATTATGATCAGACCATAATTGAAGAGCATAAAATTCTCTATAAAATAGTTTTTTGTCATATTTTTCCATGGCACACTAATACTTAAATTATTGACCGAAAACACGACCCACCCTTAAAATGGCACAATATTGATTCGTGGCAGGGAGAAAAATGTTTTCGGACACGGGAAATGCTTTTAATAATAAATTAATTGAAATTGTGGCCAAGGTTGGAAAATGAAGAGAAAAATAGTACATTATGCACCAAGGTAGCAAAGTGACACTTTTTTGGCCTGAGGGTAAAGGATTGTTTACACGAGGCGCCAGCCGAGTGAAACAATTACCCGTGGGCCAAAAGTCACTTTACTACCGTCGTGCATATACTGTTTTTTGCCATTCCGAGAGGTAAAGTAGGAACTTCGCCAGTTTAGAAACTTAAAGCAAAAATTTAACGCTTTTTTTTTATAATACCTACACGTGGTCGATAAATCGCAAAATAGCACTAGTAATATTACCAACTATACTACTAAAAATTACTAAGAAATAGCAGTTGGCACCCCTGATTCTACCAATGCCATTGATTCCAATGCTTCATTTCATTTAAATTTGTGCCTTTGAAAGAGCAACACGTACCATGAGCGAGAACGTAGAAATTGCCGAAAACTTCTCGGATTTTGGTAAGATGTTCGGTATCGCTAATTACGGCCAGATATACATTCATGTAAATGTACAAAAATGATGATTTTATAATAAATTAAAAAATTTAACTTTTACAGATTTTTACTACTAAAAAGTCACCAGTCATCTGGTGACTTTATTTACCGCTCACCCCCCTATTTTTTAACTTTACTCCCGCTCACCCCCCTAATTTTGAACTTTACTCCCGCAGGGTAAAAAAGTGCCCCTTTACGCCCGCAAACCGGGGTAAAAAGTGAGTACTTTACCCCCGGAATGGCAAAAAATTTTTTTTCATTATTTTCCAAGTAACGAAACCGAAATTTTGGCTTGAGCTTACAGAAGGTCCGGGCAAGCTGAAATTTGGCAAAGATGTATATTGAAGTGTTCTAATAAACCCCCAAAATGTCTCATAAAAATCCCAAGCCGGCGTTCCCCCAAATGAGGATTTTAGCCCCCTAAGTGCGGTGTTTCGCCTATATAGCGCACGTATTTTAACTTTTACGAAAAATTACCATTAAGCAAAGTTGAGGAACATAAAATTCTCTATAACTTGTGGCGCTGCAGTAGGTAGTACACAATACATACTGTAATAGGCAAATTAAACTTTGTTTAACGGAAAGTTTTCGTAAAAGTAAAAATACGTGAGCTATAGGCGAAAGCCGCACCTACGGGGCTAAAATCCTTATTTGGAAGAACGCCGGCTTGGGATTTTTATGAGACATTTTGGGGGTTTATTAGAACACTTCAATATCAATATACATCTTTGCCAAATTTCAGCTTGCCCGGACCTTCTGTAAGCTCAAACCAAAATTTCGGTTTCGTTACTTGGAAGATACTACAACTTGGGCAAATTTTGAAAAAATCTATTTTTCTCTTCATTTTCCAATCTTGGCCACAAATTCAATTAATATATTATTAAAAGCATTTCGCGTGCCCGAAAACATTTCTCTCCCTGCAAGGAATCAATATTGTGCCATTTTAAGGGTGGGTCGTGTTTTCGGTCAATAATTTAAGTATTAGTGTGCCATGGAAAAATATGAAAAAAAAACTATGTTATAGAGAATTTTATGCTCTTAAATTATGATCTGATCATAATTTTTCATACAGGCATAAATAAGCGAGTTATCGGCAAGAAATCGCGTTGAGGGAGCTAAAACCCCCGATTGTGGGGGACGCCGGCGTGGGATTTTATGGGACTTTTGGGGGTTCATTAGAACACTCCAATGTGCATCTCTGCCAAAATTCAGCTTGTCCGGATTTTTTGCAAGCTTGAGCCAATTTTTCGGTTTCTTTGCCTGGACTATTATTGTTTATCACGATATTTTAAAAAAAGCTAACAGCGTCGCATTATTTGTTTAGAAGAATGTTAATAACTCTTTGGCCCGCGTTAATTTTTCGAAACAAAATGAATTCCGGCGACGATCCCACAAACAACACCACCCGAAAAAAATTTTCGTGTGCTACACACTAAAGAACATGCTTATTGTCTGCTTACTGGTAAAACCAAGTAACTGCAAAATTTTCGAAACTGAGTTAAATATATCGGCATGTTAAGTTTTTTGCGCTCTTTCTACTGGTAAAACAAGTTAATTGATACCTCCCCCCGTTCGAAAGTTATGCCGTATGAAAAAATCCGCGCTCCGCGCCTCGCAAAGGGGTTCCGCCCCCTTGATCCCCGCAAGGGGGCAAGGGGGCTTACACGTTAATTTAAAGTATTATGACATTGCTAAAACTATAATCCTTCTTAGAAATAAATTACAACACAATACATATTAATACTGCTTAGTTATTAAACGTCAAACTTTCAAACGCTATTATCTCAAAACTATGGTTATGTCAGTTACCTGGTTTTACCAGTAAGCAGACGTTATATTAGTCTATAGAAAAAATATTTTGGGGGGTAATGTTAAAAACAACCCCAATATCGACTTTTTAAAAGTACGGGAAATTAGCTTCAAATATGCCGCACACCCCAGGCAGACGCGATACAATTCAAAGACGGTTCCTTGAAATCGCGTAAAATTTTTTCGCTCACATTTGAATTTTTCTTTGAAATTCGGATAGGTGGGGGTGTGATTAGTAGATATTAGTAATAAATATAATCAAAAAAATGGAAAATAACCCGTGTATTGCCGAAAAAGTGAAAAAATTAAATTTTTTTTCTTCGAATTGTAACAACCCGCGTTTGGTTCTTGATTATTTATATGTATCGACCACGTAATTTATTTACACGTAAAGATGAATTTATCAATGATAAATGAATGAAAATAAACATTAAACCATGTTATAAATTAGATTATAAGTATCTACCCATATTATGTGTAAACTATTTAGTTCAAAATTATTTAAACTTATTTAGTTTATAATAATTAATTTGTTTATAAGAAGTGTTGAACCAGAGAAAATTTGTTTGAGATGCACTGGAAATTCTCGAGTGATATTGTAAACTTTTACAATATCCGTCCTTTAATATTTGTAACAATAAGAACGGAAACGTTAATAGCTTTGTAACGAGAATTTCCAGCAAAGTTAAAAGAAGCGACAAAGACTTTGAAAGTTATGCTGGGTCATAAAGCAATTCGTTTGCACTGCACTTGCAACTTCTTCTTGGAAGAAAATATACGTTAGAATTTTGTGAATGGAACCGACGCTTTCCAATCTATAGAATCCTTGGCACCCCGCTGGGTTTCTAGAACGATAGCGAGTAATGAAACTTACGCCGAAGAGACCATATAAGTAGTCTCCACTCGAGGTCCAAAATTAATAAACCTCATACGTTGTTATTCCCTCCCCAAAGGAAAATCTTTTTCAATAAATACTACCCCGGAAGCAAAAGTCAAGTTAGTTGCCGGTTTTCCAAGCATATACGCGTAAATCAATCCGACGCTATTTAAAGCGTAAGTTTTCTAGTCAGATTAAACAATTTAAGTTCAAACCTGAGTTAAATAATAAAGTACTCGCGTTAATTAAAGTAAATAAGATAAAGTTCCACGTAAATTAGTACGGTTCGAATTTCAAGGTGTAATTCATTCAAAGTTCGACCGCTCCATCAAAATTAAATCAAATAAATCTATCTCGACCAACCATTACGAGATACGCGCAATAGACCTGCACATTTAAGGATAGTCTATTGACGCAGGCGCGAAAAAAAGGGGCGTTAGTTCGGACAAACTTTGAATCTGTCACCATTAAAATGTACATAAAACGAAGTTTTTAGTGTTGTTTTTATCAATGAATAACAAAAACCTTGGCGGTAGACCTAGAAAACCTGGTGAAAAAGGAGCGAACAAAAACTGTGTTTTTGGAAACTGCAAAAGTGATAGCCGTAAAAACTCTAGTGATTACCAATTCATTTCTTTCCCAAAGCTACTTAGTATTTCACCTGGGGTGGTGAAGTTAAATCGAAGATTTTCTTGCAATGCCTGGACATTTAACTTCAATTCTTCTGCTCTAGTACTCACAATTTCATAATCCTCGTATTTAAATTCTAGAAGCAGCTCCCACATTGTTGATTTTTCATAACTCTGGCACTGGTACAACAAGCTGTTGGTGATCTCTTGTGGTTCGTGGTTATTTGGCACAGGGTTAAATTTAACTTTTATTGAAGGGTCAACTTTGTCCGAATACTGTCGACTGGCTATTGTTGTCCCACTCCCCTATTTCCTATTTCCACTCGCATAGCTTGCTAGTGCATGCTATCGCAGAATAACCAAAAAGAATGGTGTAATCTTCTGGCGCAAAGAGCACTCCTGCCACATGATTACATACCTTCCCATTGAGAAAGCTGCACATTCACATGTTGAATCGGCAACGCGTCCATTTTGATCAAGAACGACCATTACCGCAAAGTTAATATTGTCCCGATAGGACGTACTATGTACAGTAGCTTTGGCAAAAATAATTTAATTACATAATTAAATTTTTTTGTAACACAGCAGTGGCTTGGTGTGATCACTGGTTGAGTTACAGCGCGGAAATTGTGGGTTCGAATTGCGGACTTGACTGAATTTCTTGGCGCGGCCCTCCGGTGAATATCAACACTCTGTGGATAAATTAGTTGCAAGTGAAAGAGAAACAAGAGGATTGATCCACCTCAATAAATGGATCGTAAAGACTTTACAGAAAAATCAAAGTAGCAATATTCCGAATGGAATGGAAAAGCTTGATAATAATTAAATTTTTTTGGAATTTCGCTTCCAGTAAACGCTTTCCAACCATTTATGGGGAGAACGGGGTTTTAAACAAAAAACAGCAAATTTAAACATACTTCTCGCTTAGTTTTTAGTCTTTTTTGATCATGCCAAAAGCCACCATCGATGGTAGGAGTAATTTTCGTCCCTCCCGACAAATGTTCTTTCACTCTAAAAAAAATTTATGTACTTAAGCAAAAACCGATTGAATCAAAATAAGACTTCGCTCACTTTGCAATTAAATCTGCCCTTTTTCCAGAAGTTGTTAGCCCTCTGCAGTGCAACCACCTTTTTAATTGAACAACAGAGTGTTACACAAGGTAAAGCTGCACCGAGAACTTCACTTTCATCTAAAATAACACATACAAACGGTAAGGAAGACGCCATAATTTGCACGCGTTTACGATAACCAGCAACTGCAGTTGTCCGAACTGTTCAAATTGCCGCGTCTTTAACGCATGCGTAGATTATAACATTTCTTAAATGTGCAGGTCTATTTCAAAGTATCCAACCATAACCAAGGAAGGATTACGCACAGGTGCAAATGAAAAAGGATTATAGACATTCAGGTATCAAACCATTTTAATTGAAAAGAAATCTTTTACAAGCTTTACTCTGGTCGTATTAGAATAACTAAATAATTTTGGGCATAATTCTAGTATTGTAATTTAGTAAAACCTTTAAGGGTGCATAACTGTTAATTTCTGTTTGGGTTTTTTTTTGTTATTTAAATAAATTGTTTTAATTAAGCCAAAGGTGTCTCAATTATTGAAATCTCCTACAAGTAGTCAATCGTTTGTCGTAAATATTTCTCCCACGTTTCTGTTCTAAAAGCTCATCACGTTACCAATTAAACAAATTAATGAAAGATCAAAAGTAAGTATCTTAAGCAATATTCTCGAGTTTGGAACCAACTCGCCAATTTTTCTCTAAAACGGTTTCTGGTGGCAGCAATTATAACTATTAATTCAATTAAAATAATATATGCACAAGTTCAATCAAACTAAAGCAATCAGCTTTAGAACAGAATTTTGGGGTGTGCAATCGATAAGGAGGGTTATTCATCGTTATTTTGACTCTGGTTACTAGGCTAAACATACGAGAAGGCGCCACCCATCAAGAAAACCGGGATAAATGAAACCGGGAGCTTAGAGACCCTTGAAATAGCATTAAGAAGTATAGTTGCGGTATGGGGCAGTAAACTATTACGTTTCATCCCCAAAATATCGAATAAAACAAAAAATAATCGATGTTACATGTAGGAGAGACGAGCTGCATCTGCCGGTCCGTAACCTTACCTTACCTTACCTGATATGTATTTGATGGAGCATCCCGGCGCAGCCGGCCTTCTCCTTCATCTGAAAGAATACATTAGTGACATTGGAATTTATAGAGACCGGTGGGTCTCTGGGAATTGGCGCTTGGCGGACTGACTGGTAAAAACCTGAGCTGTGACTGTGAATATGTAATATGAGAAGAAAAAGAAAATTTTTACGTTTGCCGATATAGTAGAGTCCCTAATTCGAAGAAAGAAATTATGAATTAATTTCTATTGATGACCTCGGAGTGAGTGGCTTCTACTTGGAACTAGTCAGAATTGGCGACTAGTGGGATTATAGTGATGCTATGGGGGGTGATTTAACGAAGCTTGTGATAATTGATCGAAAAATTACACAAATCTAGTGAATAAATTCACTTTCGAAGAGAATTTGTGTAAGTTAAACCTGTGAACATACATTAGTCTGTGTGGGGTGAGTTATGGTCAGGAGTTGTCCGTGGTCAGGAGTGATTTGGGACGGGGAATGAGAAAGTCAGCTGGGTTGTATTGACCTAGTTGGTTTACTAGTGGGTTTTCTGAGAATTTGGATTTGTTGTAGAGATTGGTGGCATGTTTACGATTAAGAGTGTTAATGAGGTCTAGTTTGGCGTCTGCATGTAGTCGTCTGTTAGTGACGTAGTAGGGGGCGCTGAAAATAGCTCGGAGATTTTTGTTTTGAATGACTTGAAGTTTATTTATGGCCCTGGGGCGTGCATATCCCCAGACAGGGGAGGCGTAAATCATTGTCGGGCGGATTATGGCTTTGTATAATCTTAGTTTGTTAGCGGGGGACATGGTACTTTTTGCGTTCATGAGGACGAACAGTCTATTGAAGAGGCATTTGGCTTTACCGGCTGCGGAGGAAATGTGAGCGTCCCATTTGAGGCGCCGGTCCATGGTAATGCCAAGGTACTTGACCTTGGTTTTCCAGGGGATTTGCTCCTCGAACATCCAGACACTGGAGTTGTGAGGCTTGCAACGATTTCGAAACATGATCGCGGAACTTTTGCTCGAGTTAACCTCGATGCGCCAAGTTTCGTACCACCTTCCGAGATCGGTGATCGCCTCCTGGAGGCGGGTTGTGGCTATGTCCGGGTGGATTGAGGATGTGTATATTGCAGTGTCATCTGCATATAGTGAAATTTTTGTTGCGGGATCTAAGGGGGTTGGAATGTCACTCATGAAGATGTTAAACAGTGAAGCTGCAAGGATCGAACCCTGGGGGACCCCGGAGGTAATAGGGCGCTTTGTGGATCTGGTGTTCATGAGTTTGACTTGGAGATTTCTGTCGTGAAGGTAGGAGGCAATAAGTCGGACTAGTGGAATTTGAATTTTAGATTGAAGCATTTTGAACAGGAGGCCTTCGTGCCAGACCTTATCGAAAGCTTTCGATACGTCGAGTAGTACTAGGCCGGTGAATTCTTTTTTGTTGAGTGCCTGCGTGACGTGCTCAACTAATCGGAGGGCTTGGTGGGTCGTGCTGTGTCCAGCACGGAAGCCGAATTGTTCGTTTTGAATAATACTGTTATCGAACATGGCTTCTTGGAGACGGATGAGAATGACTTTTTCAACTACTTTTCCGATGGAAGGGAGCAGGCTGATTGGTCTATAGCTTTTCGGAAGTTTGAGATTTTGACCGGGTTTGGGGATTACCACTACGTCAGCGGTTTTCCATATTTGTGGGTAGTAGTTGAGTCGAAAACATGCGTTAATTATGCCGGTGATGGCAACTTTGGCTTTTTGGGGGAGTTCTTTGAGGGTAGTATTGGTGATGCCATCGGGACCTGGGGCTTTCCTCTTTTTGAGGCGTTTAATGGCAATGGTGACCTCCAGAAGGGAGGCGGGGGTGATATGTGTGTCATCGGAGGTGTTTAGGGTGGTGGTGACATAATTTTCGACCGAATTAATATGGTCTTGGTCTAATCTTGTGGTGTTGGGGGAGCATTGAGCTTGGAGGCTGTCGGCGAAGATTTCAGCCTTTTCAAGATCGCTCCGGGCAATAGTGCCGTCAGGGCGGGAGAGAATTGGGATGGTGACTTTCTTTTTTCCCTGGAGGGCGGCGGCCATGCGCCATGCGGACATGTCTTTAAATGAAAGGGAGTTAATGGTGTTTAACCATTCATTGTCATGAAATTCTTTGACTTTAACGTCTACTTGCTCTTTGAGCCGGTTGTATGACCTTTGGTCATCAGGGTTGCGAGTTCGCCGAGCGAGTTTCCTCGCTCGGTTTTTGGCTCTGATAAGATCTTTGAGGGAGGGAGTGAGTTTGTCTCTGACGTCCGTGGTGTTAACTTGAAAAGAGGTTTCGTCAACGGATTTTTTTATGTTGTCTTGGAATTTGGCAATGAATTGGTCTAGGTCCGTGGGGGACTCAAAGAATGGGATTGGTCCAAGGTTTTTTGACAGATTGTCTTTGAAAGAGGTCCAGTCTGTTGTCGTTCTCGTGGGAGGGCCCTTTGGGGGTAACAACGGTCCGAGTGTCAGAAGGACCGGGTAGTGATCTGAGTTTAGTTCTTCGCTGGTGGAGATATCGTATTGGAGTTGTACGTCTTTGAAAATGGCTATGTCCAGAATGGACGGCGTACCTGCGTTAGAAAAGTGGGTGGGGGAGGTGGGAGCGATGATCGCGAAGTCCAGCTCGTCTGCTAGTGAAAGTAGGTCGCGTCCTACATGGTTTGTGTGTTTGCACAACCAGTTGGAGTGTTTAGCATTGAAATCGCCGGCGATGATCTTCGCGTCGGGGCCTTCGAGGAGGGTTTCTAGGTCCTCTTTGAGGATGCGTTGCTGAGGGCGATTATAGACGGAGGAGATTTGCAACCAACCGTGATGTGCGGTGTGGATGCTCACCGTAGTGATTTCAAGGTACTCTAGGTCGGAGGTCGGTATTGCGACGTGTTCGATGGATGATTTTACGTAAATTGCGGTTCCGCCGCCGCGTCCGTCACGGTCATTCCTATAAAGTGAATAGCAAGGGAGTTTTGCCAGTTGGCCAGCTCTGAAGTGGGTTTCGTTGACCAAGATTACATCAAGGTCGTGATGGTGCGCGAACGCGAGAAGTTCATTTCGTTTGGCTGAAAGGCCGTTGGCGTTCCAAAAAGCCGTCTGCAAAGTGGTGGGTTGGAATCTGGGTTTAGACATTAACGGGTGTGAAATTAGTGGCTTTGGCGTTCATGATTATTTCAATATTGCGGACGAGTTCAGCATTGGCATTGAAATTACGAAGTTGTTCAAAAATTGCTTTTGTTTGTCGGGAGGGAGCCTCATCGTAGGAGGTGGTGGGCGTGGGGGTGGGATGTGTTGCTTCCCTGTGAGGGGCATGCTGGCTAGCGACTCCTAGATAGGATGGTCGATTGGGGCCTTGGGAGGAGGGGTAATTGTAAGTGGGGCGGCCAGCGAAGCGGGAAGATGCTTCGCGGGCTGAAAGTTCTCGCCGCTTGGGCTTGGGGAACATAACGCAACCTTTATAGTTTGCGGGGTGGTTTCCTGTGCAGTTAGCGCAGGTGGCGGGGTCCTCGCGGATTTTTTGGCAAGCCTGAGTGAGATGATCCCCTGCGCATTTGACGCATTTGGGGGGGGCGCGGCAGAGGGTTTGGGCGTGTCCGAACCGTTGACAACGGTGGCATTGACCGACCTCTGTACGTTTGTGGGGAGTTTCGGTGCGGGTGTTTATTGACAGGACCGAAGTCATGTCGAAAATTCTCTTGGCATCTGAATTGTGGGTTAGATGGACAAGGTATAGTGGCATGGGTTTTTTGTCGCGACCTTGGCGCATCTGGAAAACGGACTGAATTTCGAAATGTTGAGATTCGAGGTCTTCCTTGACCTCGGCAGGGGTGATTGTGATCGGAAGACCACGGATGACCACTTTGAGTGGTTTATCTTGGGGGAGGGAGAATGAGTGTGAGGGGAGGGATTTTTCCTCAAGTAAACGACTGAGGGCCCGGTAGTCTGTCTCGGTGGCTGGCTGGATGGAGATGCCATCCACGAGAGTGCGAATTTTAGTTGTGGCGATTTTACGTTCTTGATGGATCAAACGGTTAATAGCTGGCCAGTTTTCCTTTGTCCGTAGGACAATAGGGGGGATTCGGCTGGCGGAGGTATATGTTGGGTGTGATGCACCCTGGGAGTTCGAGAGGGGGGCGTTAGTATCGATTGGGGGGCTGGTAGTGTCCATGCCGTCATCGTCATCGCAATCGGCTTGGGTGTCGGGGGGGGTGTC
Source organism: Podabrus alpinus (assembly GCA_932274525.1). NCBI lineage: Eukaryota > Metazoa > Arthropoda > Insecta > Coleoptera > Cantharidae > Podabrus > Podabrus alpinus. The sequence goes on from OW026451.1 coordinate 9,092,445, forward strand.
ATCTACCTGGAGACAGGAGAACCTGTTCTTGGTAGCAGGCCCTGAAGTTTCACTGTCATTGCTGACATTGGAGCGGGCGCGTTTTAAGTTTCGGTCGCTGGGGGTGACGAAGGTGTCACCACCAGTGGAGGTGGAAGCGTGGGTCTCCATTGCCTCTGAGGGAGGTTGGGCGGTGGAGAGGTGAATTTACCAATATCTTAAACGCTAAGTTTAAGACTAGTTCTTTCTGCACGCACCGTCAACAGAATGAGCGACGCGCGGAATCTCGTTAATTTTACCAATTGAATCTCGTTAAATTTGCTAAGTTCAAAATTCGATTTATTCAAACTCCTACCCCCCAAAATATTTTTACAATTTGCTCTATTAACTGTGCTCTTTAGTGTGTAGCAAAAGAAATTTTGATTTAGGTGGTGTCGGAAGTGGGACTGTAGCCTGAATTCCTCTTATAGTTTTAGCTTTGTTGAGTATTTTTAAAACTAGATGTAACCGTCAAGACTCTAGAAGATATATGTGCCGGTCAAGAATATCCCACAGTCATCTTATCAGGAATGACGATGTGTCTCTAAAATAATACCCCACCTTAATTAGACGTGTTAGGGTGAATTTACCAATATCTTGTAATTGCTGTAATTGAAGATTGATAACTTGACCTTGAGGCAGAAATTATACAGTTTATAGACAGTTCTTATATTTAGGTTCGAATCTTGACGAAGATCGAAAAAACAAAAAACCGATTAAATGCACTAAAATTGTTAAAAATTTACATTTTCTGCATTATTATACAATGAATTAAGCCCCCCCCCCCGGGTGAACTTTGGTTGGATGTAGCCGCCGTGGCCGATGAGGAAAAGAAGTGGACTTAATCCTGTGTGCCGGAGCTGTTACTGTTGGTACAAATTTTAATTTAAAAACCAATTATGCGTTGATAAACAAAACTATAGAATCTAATTAAGTCTATAGAAATTCATAAATTAATAATCAAAAATAGTAAAGATCGCGTCTAATCAATTTCAATTTGGGAATATCAGTTTCAATCAATTTCAAATTGAGGACAATCAACATAATATTATACCTACCTTCGAGATCAAAATAAATATTATGATAACAATTTATTTAAATGAATAAATTAATTTATTATTATACCAAAATAATTTATATTGTTGTGTCCACAATATATCTTAAGAGCCGCGATCAACAACGATCGACGCGGACGAGATGTGGTTTCAACATGTCAAAATTTTAGTTTAATTATCGTAGTATTGTTTAGATCGTTTCATAGGATTGTATTGTTAATTTTTAAGTTGTTGTTTATTGTTTCGTTGGTATGTTTTTAAGACATGCACGTTTTTAGTAATGTTGATTAAAAATAAAAACAAAAAGAGAGGAGGTAACGGGGGAGATAAGAAAATAAACAAGTTGGATTGGAACGTGAGTTTCCACACAGAAAAGCGGTTTATTAAATTCGTTTAAAGAAAAAGATTAAAAAGTGAGTTTCAAAACAGAAAAGACGTCGATTATATTAATCGAAATAAAACAAGAGATTCCGAAGTGTGTAGCGTCCAGATAAGACGTGTTTTGGAATTACAATTGGTAGCCTTTTAGAGAGCGTCCGGATAAGACGTATCGTGTCGCGAGTTGAACATAATCAACTATTGAATTAATTAATCGACATAATCGACAATTAATAGAGAACGGACGTGCTATCGGTTATTCAGACGTGAGGTGAATTAATCACCTAAGCAAATTAATTAATCTACAATTAATTCGGAAACGGACGTGGAGTCAACGTGCTACAGTATCTCATACAAAGAGATCATTCCGTGGGTTTCCTCTACGGAGAAAGAATAGTCAGAGCCAGCATTTGGACTGGGATCGTGTCAGGTCTGGAACCTAACGAGTATAGGCGACAATTGGACCAGGCGATTACAAGAAGAAGGAAGATAGTGCATGTGCAATCGTGTTGTGCAACGCAAGCCACGAGTCACCACAAAGTAATCAATGTTAGGATTAGATTTATTTATAATTTTAAGTTTTATTTAGAGTTGATTGTTATTGATTTGAGTGTTAAATTTCCAATTTTAGTTTAATGTGTTTCATGTTGTTAGATTTAAGTGTGTTCAATAAATATGAATTTTGAAATTGCATCTTTGTCTGTGTTGTTCTTTGGTCATCGTGACTCTTAAGCAAAAGACGAACCCTGAGATTAAGTCTTCCAATAGGTAAGTCTGCTCATATAAGGCGCATAACGCAACAAATTGTCAGCACAACGTGTGGCAAGTGTTCGTAACGCAACAATATATATGTTACCGATAATGTGGATAATGCAGTAAAAGTAAATAATTACTAGGGACTGCAGACATTTACTGGACTACTTAGGAAAAGTAGATAATTTACTTTTGATTCACAAAAAAGATCAACTCTTACTAGTGAGAGTCTACAACACCTAGCGAATGTATACTATTCCTACAAGAGGTCAGGAATAGTAGATTTTAGGGGTTTTAGTAGAATTTTAGGGGTGTGCATTCGAAAAGGAGGGTAATCCATCGTCAAATCCTACTCCTACGGGGCGCCGCTGCGCTCCGCTCCGCTCTGCACCCCTACGGAGCGGATTTGACTCTGGTTACTAGGCTAAACATACGAGAAGGCGCCATCCATCAAGAACACCGGGATCTATGCAACCGGAATGCGAGAGACCCTCGAAATAGCATTAAAAAGTATAGTTGCGGTATGGGGCAGTAAAAATATCACATTATGGGATTAGGTTTACATATTATTCCACATTTCCTAAACGGTATCAGTGACTGTATACATTCGCTAGTGAAAGTGTTTTTTTATGTTATTGTAAACTTTCACTGCCCATATTAGTGAGAGTATACCTTCACTAGAAATTGTATATATTTCCTAACAATCCACATTATCGGTGACATATATAAATTAAAAAGTTACGTCTATCAAATTAAAATGTATTAGGCATGATATTTTATGAGTTTCAATTTTTTAGATGCATTTTTATTACCAAATTCCTCTTTATTTGTCAAGCCTTTTGAGAATTGTCATCCATTTCAATATTTTCTCATTAATATCTCATTTGTTTCCTATATCGTCAAGACATTGTGATGATTACTGTATCGTTCACGCAGAGTATAATATTTGGTGTAGGGATGAGGTGTAAGAGCTGGCATCAAGTAGACGGCCGTTAAACGACTCGGCGTTTGGCCTCGTTCGGTGGCCTGCAGTCTTTATGTTTTATATTTATTAGAACTTCATGTGGAAGTTCTTAAAACATTGTAAAAATCTTATTATGTTTCCTACAGCCCCGCAGCCAGGCTTGGAGGGGAGAACACCCGAGGTTTATAAAGACAGAGAAACTCTAGCAACTAGCGGTTTCGAGAGTGGCTCTCCAGGGAGAGGGATTCAGGGCTCTCTCCTAGAAAATGTTTGAAAATTAAGATCGTCAAGAGCTTTTTGACCCATAATTATTGGCGGAACAGGAACTGTTACGTTTTGAATTGAACGCTCTTCGAAATATACAGAATCGTTCGATAATTCAGCTCATAGAGCGGATTGACATCCATATTGTAAATGATCAATTTTGTCGCTGTTTCTTAATTTTTCAGACTGCAAACTTCTTTAGAAATAAAAAGGAGATTAACTGGTATTATTAATAGTACAGAACAACTGAAGTTAGGGACGAGAAAAAATTCATGATTCAAAATAAGAGTGCCAGTCCGCTCTTGGAGCTAAATTATCGAACCACGCTGTATATTTTGAAGACGTTCAAAATCAAAACATAACCTAAAAATGTTTCTCAAAACTTTTAATTTTTTCAAGTGCAGTTTTTCTTCAAACGCGAATAATAATTTAGTGTTTAAAATAAGTGAAGCCCGATTATATTGCAATACCTTCGCCAATGAAGAAACAAGAATTACAAAATCCTTGCCGAAGGATTGCAGTCATGGAGACAAGGCAAGGGCCTTACATAAACTATTCGACATTCAGTTACTTCATGCGATGGATATTATCTCACGGTATAAAAGTTTTCAAACTACACCGCTGCAAATAATTACAAAGAATTTTGAACTCATAAAAAAGGAGGGTATTTCCACCGAAACCATAATGAGATATCCGGAAGTGATTGGGCAAAACAATTTAGAAATTAAACTCGAGTTATTGAAGAAGTTACCGTACGAATTGCACGAGACTTATCCGTTGCTGAATGTGACTGTCGGTGCGGCTAATAAATTTTTCAATAAGGAGTCGTTTGCACGAATTCAGTTTTATGCCGAGTTATTTAAGGTAAATTTTTATTATGTACCTGCATAACTGATCAAATCTTGATTGACACGCTTATTTTGTAATTTAGTAATAAAATTCAAATCATAATTACAAAGACTAAGCTGCATTCGCAACCTCATAATTAAAGACCTAGATTGTTTCTTTTAAAAGTAGTTTGATTCTTAATAAATTAAAAGATGTGCCACCTCTTTAACTGCATCCATATCCTTGAAATCAGTCGGAATGGGCAACAATTATAAACTTCTTGCAATGCAAGAACAGGATTCCCATTCTTCTGGGAAACCGGAAAAAATTGGGGAGTTTATTTCATTTACGAATCTACTCATTGGTCAAGGAAATTTCTAAATTTTAATTGAATTTTTTCTAAATTATACCCCTATATCATGGGCTTACAAGCAAAAAGCACTAAGTCACAAATGATAGTTTTGAGTAATCTGAAGTTAAAAGTTTGCATGCATTTTAAAATATTAATAAAAGATTATACAGGACTTTAGCTATTTGAAAATGAAAGGAGATATCTCAGAATAAATTTTAATCATTAATAAGAATAATAAAATATAACTTAGTAGTTCAATAGTAACAATTAATAAAAAAGAAATGACTTAGTGCATTTTACTTGAAAATAATTTTGTATTTTGGTATTACATTAAATACTTAATTCAACAAGTAGTATGAAAAATTTTTATTAACTAAAAAAACATATTTTTTTGTTGAAATATAAATTAAAAAACACTACTCCGTTTCATCTATATCAGAATCATTAACATCTTGGCATATCAGATTGGCAATTACACCCAAAAACACATTGACTTAGTGCAGTTTAGTCATACATTCTAAGATGAAATTATACATGCAAATGGCATTACGGGACTTAATACCATTTGTTAGTATAATATTAATTCTCACCTACTTTTAATGCTTTCTGACATTGCTATATTTTTTAACATTCTACGTAAGATATGACTTGGTGTGTTCTTGCAGTGCAAAGGTCATCAAAATTTATATCCACGAGCACTTAAAACAAAAAAACTAAATTTTTGACTTAGTGCTTTTTGCTTGTAAGCCCACTATATTTCCTTTAGTTAGTTGATTCAGATTGGAATTTACAAAGTTACGAAAAGTCAAGAAATTTCTATTAGAATATTCAGTGGGAATCATAAAGATGAGTGCTTTGTTTTATTTTGGAGTAAATTATCTCATATTTAAAAATGATGACGACGGTCATGGACTGATAGTTAGCATGATCAACTGCTCCCCGGTTCGACTCTGGGTAGTCTAAAAATTTCTTGACTGTCTTCCGTGCTTTTGGAGGGCACGTAAAGCTGTCGGTCCGCCTGTGTTAATGATTTGCCATCATAACAATAAAAACAGGGTGCAGGCATGTCGATAGGCAAGCTACCTGAGACGTAAAAACAAAAATGCTCATAGCACTAATTACAAAAATTAGTAAAAAACAGGTTCTGGACCTATATTAAGAGGGAGACTTCTTAATAAAAGTAGAAGATATTTAAAAATGACTAATTATGCTTTATTTATTACAGATGTTAATATTCTGGAAACCCTGGAAATTTAGATGTGTTAAACTTTAGTCAAATAAAATCGGAATTTTTATTTTAAAACCCAAGTCAGAAAAAATTTCTTTTTGACTTATTCAAATTTCATACTTGAAAAAAAATTTCTAGCGAGTTAAATTAATATTATTTATAATTATTGTAAAAATCTTACAAATTTTTTTTTTTTTTCAAATGCATTAAGTTTTTATTTTATTTTTTTAGCTTTCCATTCCCGAAATGTGCGATGTTATAACCAAGAGACAGTTTTTACTGAGAAGCAACACAGAAACAATCGAGAAGAAGTGTAATTTGCTATTAGCTTATGGAATTTCCATGGAAAATATACACAGCGACTTCTGGGCACTGCGGTATTGTTGATTATTCCTTTATTCAATTAAAATATTCAAATACTAAAATTTGGTTGATATAAAGTAATTTAATATCGAGGTTCAGAACTGGCAAAACAAAAAATAAGTATGTAAGGAAAATTCCCTGACTTTTTCAGTAAATTTAACTTAGGCTGGTATTCTGGAACTCATCCCTAGATCAAGTTTGGTTTCCACGTAAAATTTCCTGGTCTAAATCAATTGTTTACATTGTAAACTACATCTTGCCTATTTAGAAAGGATCCTTTCATAAAGGACGAGTTCCAGAATACTAGCCTGAACTAACTAAGCTTTAACTTCCGTGACTTGGCGTTAAAAATGAAAAATTCTCGATTTTCCCCAATCAATTTTGAGAAATTTTAAATTTACAGACTTGGCCAGGTTTTTCAAGCAAGTGGAAACTCTATTAGTTTATTCACTTACTTATTAGCAAATAATCTTTACCTAAATTTATGCTGATCAGCCTTCGGCACCGCATTTATTTTTCTATTAAAAGTTTCTTGACTTTGTCATGTTTGACATATTTACGGTTTTTATCGATCTAAATGACGTCACGTCAGAGTCGCTCCAAAGATTATTTAAATTTAGGTAAAGATTATTTGCTAATAAGTAAGTGAATAAACTAATAGAGTTTCCACTTGCTTGAAAAACCTGGCCAAGTCTGTAAATTTAAAATTTCTCAAAATTGATTGGGGAAAATCGAGAATTTTACATTTTTAACGCCAAGTCACGGAAGTTAAAGCTTAGTTAGTTCAGGCTAGTATTCTGGAACTCGTCCTTTATGAAAGGATCCTTTCTAAATAGGCAAGATGTAGTTTACAATGTAAACAATTGATTTAGACCAGGAAATTTTGTTAAAGTTAATTACCTGTAATTGTTAACGAAAACGATCCCACTATCAAATATTTAAAGAAATTTTCGAAAAATTAAAAAAATATTGTATTCTAAAGCTAATGGTGAACTACCAATCATGGCATTGGGGAGGCGTGGCGCGGCGAAATTTCAAGTGTCGATTACGTCCAAAGGACACCTCGTGAGCGCAAACAAAAATTATAGACCTAATGAAATTCGATCTAGTTTTATCAATTTCAAATTTATCAAAATCGGCTATGCCGCATGATAAACCACCCCTTGTGAGCTTATTATGACAGCCGCAAGCCTTTCTGAGGTAGGCAGTAACGTAATCGTTAATCTCGTGGTCCTACCCTTAGACTATAATCTAAGATCCTACCCAATAGAAGTTTATTAAGCAATAATTGTTTTTTCAATACTTTCAGGCTTTACTCCTGATTTTTTAGAGAAGAAAATGTCACGTTTCCGCTTTCCGGAGCAAAAGCCAAAGAGGGAGGGTAATCCAAATGTGGGAGAAAAACATGGGGGATAAAGTTACTCGTTTTTCTCTATTGAAAAAATTCTGCTGTTAGTTCAAAAAATATGAAAGTCAAGTGTTTGTAATCCCTTGTGCGATTTCTTACCCAAGGTGCTAAAAGTGGCCTTTTGCTCCCTACGTGTATAATATATTACTTCAAAGCAAAATTCAAATGATTCTTTGATTTCCATTATTGCTTTCAAGCTAAAAGTCATAAAAATGAACATAAAACACAAAATTTATATTGGAGGTACTAGCTAAATAATCATCTTAAAAAAAGGATAAAAATATTTTTTCAATTTTAAAATTTGGTAGACATGTGTATTTAAGGCCCCCCCCAAAAGAAGTCCCATAAAATCATCGACAATTTTAGTTCTTCCAACGTAGTTTTTCGTCTATAACTTGCTTAATTTCATTTTTATGGAAAATTATTAGATCAAAATTTAAGAGCACACAACATCATTTGAAGTGAATTCTGATATAGGTATATGTATTTATTTATAGAGAAGTTTTTGGTCTGAAGATAATTTTCCTTAAAAATGCAATTAAGAGAGTTATAGACGAAAAATCACCTGGGAGGATCTAAAATTACTAATTGGGGGAGAAGTTAACGGGCATTTTGGAGAGGTTCACTCCGACACCAAAATACACATGTTCGGAATTTTCCAAACTGAAAGCATTCGTTGCCTGGACTAATAGTATTAAACTTGTATAAAATATTGTCGTGTTCCGCTCATCAAGGGGGGGTGATATGACGTAATTGAGTCGATAATTGAAACACTCATGAATTTTATTAACTCAATATTAGACCATAATAGGTAATTACTTAGTTGTATCTGAGTTTTCTTTGATCAAAAGATTGATTAACTGCTTTGCGTCAGAAACCATAAAGATGCAAACGCTATTAAGATCTGAAAGATGGAATGAAATTGTAAAAAACAAAATATTGTTGGTTGTTTGGTTCAGTATAAAATAAGAAACAAATTAGATTTAATTTGTTTAATTGTTAATGTAGGATTTTGTAAATAAAAGAAGTGACGATTTTGAGATTTGCGAGTGCGCGAGTGGGGAATTTAGTGGAGTTTTTGGACAAGGAGAACGGAGTGGGACTCGGAAGGGAGCCGTCAAAGTGTTAAGACGGGTCATGAGTATTTTTGAAAATAAGTTTGAATAAAATTTTGGATGTTAATTTACTTGGAATTAAGTTATTGGAAATACGTTTTTGAAAAAGTTTTGGATATTAATTTTCTTGGATAAGTTATTGGAAATAAGTTTTTAAAAATAAGTTTTTGGAAATATTTTTTGATGGTTATATTTTATGGATATGAGAATAGAATTTATTGGAGGAAATCAATCGAATTTCTAACCTGTCATTGGTTGCACGATTCCGAAGAGGATACTTGTTCATTGGTCGTTCCTACCTGTTTTTTTTGATACAAGATCGGAAGCTGTTTGCCAACAATAATCTTCACGCTCCTATGCTCCACACGATACCGAACGCATTGAAAAACTTCGTAAAGACATTATATTTCGGTAAGAGTTTTTGTTTAGTGCCGCATTTACTTTTTGATAATAGACAAATCGTCTTCTTTTAAAATTTCGGGCGCGCATAAACATTTGGGGGATTTAGATACAAATATTTCACATTGTAAAATTTAATTTGTTTGAATATGAGAAAACCAATATTTTGTTTAAAATATTTATCATGTTGAATAAAGTCCATTATTTTTCGTTTTGATAACGTTTGCTTTTCATTTCATATTAATAGCAGTAAAGGGTCATCCATTAATTACGTAAGGGTTTTTTGGGAGGGGGGGTATTGGATATCTTACGGACCCTTACGTAGGGGGGGGGGAGGGTCCGACGTATTCCTTACGTAAGTTTCTTAAAATATTTTTTTAAATTAAATTTAAAAATCAAATATAATTTTTTCTTTTTATGTTGGTAATTATATCAAAGTATAATGGAAATACCGATGTGGAAGGTGAGCGAATGGCTGAAATGCTAGCGTGTTCGCTTTCAAGCCAATATTCACGGGTTCAAATCCTGTGAGGTACTATCTATAGAAGAAATTTTCGCTCACCAAATCGACACCCCCAAGGAACAAAGCCGTAACTCATTTTTACCTATTTTGCAGGAGAGCCAATTGAAAGTTTCAAAAAGTTAAAAAATGCGATAAAAACGCTGAGTTACAACTTTGTTCCACTGATTATCTCTGTAAATATTTGTCGTAAATTAAAATTTTTTTTACCAAAAGAAAGATATTTTTGTCAGGATTACAGTGGTAGTCATAACTCAAATTTGTCGTAACTCGAGTTACGGCTTTGTTCCTTGGGGGTGTCGAAATGTCTATCTGCTGGCCCCAGATAACATTATTTGTGGCTAAAAAACTTCCCTGATGGAGTAAGCGGTGTAAAAATCGTCTATTCCCGTGGTTCGGAATCCACGTTAAGCTGTAGGTCCTCTGTGCTCGTCACACATTTTCAACACGCAACGAGCAGAGCCAGGGAGGTATCGGGAAAATGTCGCAAGACGTTCATAACCGAATATAGATAATGGAAATACCATATATTGAAATATATAGTACTTAAAAATCATTAAACTAACATAGTGGCATAATAGTGTGAATTATAGAAAATGGCATCAAACTTTGGCGATCTTTACGAACGGTTTTTCATCTATGTAAATAAAAATTTTATTTAAATTTTTGTATTTATTATTATCTCTCTATATATAAAAATGGATGTATGTGTGTATGTATGTTCTCTATAGACTCCTAAACCATTTGTAGTCTGGGAGCCAGCGACCGTTTAGAGTTGGTCATTTCAGAAAGGCTGAAAATTTTTCCTAAGCTTTATTTGGTATCACTGGTAAGTGAATGGACCTCCAGCTGGCACACCTCCGGGGGGTGTAGCTGCGGCAGTCTCCCACACACGTAAAATAATAATACAAAAAAACTAATACCACAAAAGCTGAAACTTTGTTCACATGTTGATCGTGCTATAAATAAAAGAAAAAACGTATCCAGCCGAATTTAGAGTGGGGGATTATGCCCCAGCTTTTCACGTAAAGAAGTGAAAATATGCGCTGGGTAAACTGATACCACAAAAGCTGAAATTTGGTAAACTAATAGTTAAATTAATAACTTAAACGAAAAAAACATCCAGCTGTACATTTAGTGGGGGAAAAGTGTCCAGCTGATGCAATGAAGAGCGCTGGGCATGGGTATGCGCTCGGGCGCGTCGTACCTTTGACTGCATCAGCTGGACACTTTCCCCTCAAGAAACATAAAGCTGGATATTTTTTTCGTTTAACTTATTCAGTTAACTATTGTATTACCAAATTTCAGCTCTTGCGGTATCAGATATCTATACTTTTCTTATTAAACACAGCGTGCCGTCCATACAGTTATTGGATGATAGATACGTATAACTTTTCTGCTATAAAGGAAGATAATAAAAAATAGGTTTACTATTAATTATTGAAAATGTTTTTTAGTATTTATTTACAAAAAACATACTAAAATTAAATATAAACATACATAGGGAACTAATACGTGCAATAAAATAATGTATTAGAAAATTTTTTAGTTTTCGCCTTCTTCGGATTCATCGCCATCATCGTCCTCATTATCGCTTTCATTATCGCTTTCATTATCGCTGCAAGTGATGCCGACCAGTGAAAGATCGTCGTGATCTGTAAAAATATATAATAATAATATATTAAAATATATGATGATAATAGTATAAAAACGTGTAACACGCGAGAGCAAAATTTTAACGCAAATCGGATTATAAATTACAAAAAAAGTTGACATGCTATGCAAAATTGTTATAAATATTACTCAGTTGTATTTTTGAATTAAAATTGTATGATAAAATGAAAAAGAAAATAAACAAAAGTTTACATTGAAAAATAATGAAATGATAGAAAAATATATGTGAGTATTATTCTCACCTGCAGGACTTTTTTCGTCCTCATCGATACTTATATCTTCAAGGGAAGAGGGTAGCTGCCTACCCTCGAACCATTTGAAATGAAATTTCCCCTCATTCTCTTCCCAGCCAAAATCAGTTGGATGTAATGCCGTTGGAACCTGAAGATGAGCGTGTGCCCAAATATTTGCTATATACGTTGTCCGCAGCAAATGTTGGTGTAGCTCAATTTTGCAGGGAGGCAGAGCTGATCCGTCGATATTACTCTTCGGTAACCGGAATATATCATCGTTTCGTAAACCATTGTACGTCTTCAAAAATGTTGCAACTCGTGCTTCATTGACTTTGTTAATTTTTTTCAATCCATACATACGACAAACATATTCTTCTGCAATATCAAACGCATTCTGCAACTCGTCGTCAGGTGGGCTGCTCAGTTTGATAAAAGTATCGATAAATCTTTCCGAGTTTTGTAAAATTTTATATGGCCGACTTTTTCCTTTCTTGAAAAATGACGGGTTGTAGTCGCAACCAGTCAGGGCATGCAAAGCCGGTAGCGCTGCGCTCAATTTAGGGCCTAACGTTTCATATAGTTTGCTAATGTTAATAAAGCGCTGATTATTACCGACTCCGGCTTCCATTGAAACTTTAACATTAGCGTTACTTAAGGCACTCATGTGTAACTTGCATTCCTCTCAAAGAATGTTCATTATCTTTGATCGAAGGAAAAATGTACCTATCAAAGGCGATTACTACAACTTCCGCATTATTAGAACAAAACATACTTAAAATTTTCTTAGATATGTTTCCGTAAGTAGCTGGAATTTCCCTCATCAAATGAAGCATAAAAAATCCATCCAACACCTTCACGTTAGTATTCTCCGGAGTATGCGGCTCAACCTGCTGCTCGAGTACTTTTAAAAGCGCTGCCTTATTAGTTTTGCAAATAGATCCATCTATGTGACACATTGATAATGGCACCGGCGTTAGAGGATATGTTAAAACTTTATCTATATCTAGAGATTTTTTCAACGATATGCATAAAAATTGGCCAAACAAGTCACGTTGCATACGCAGTTCAACAACTTTTCCTGACAACAACGAAAAAAATATCCAGCTTTATGTTTCTTGAGGGGAAAGTGTCCAGCTGATGCAGTCAAAGGTACGACGCGCCCGAGCGCATACCCATGCCCAGCGCTCTTCATTGCATCAGCTGGACACTTTTCCCCCACTAAATGTACAGCTGGATGTTTTTTTCGTTTAAGTTATTAATTTAACTATTAGTTTACCAAATTTCAGCTTTTGTGGTATCAGTTTACCCAGCGCATATTTTCACTTCTTTACGTGAAAAGCTGGGGCATAATCCCCCACTCTAAATTCGGCTGGATACGTTTTTTCTTTTATTTATAGCACGATCAACATGTGAACAAAGTTTCAGCTTTTGTGGTATTAGTTTTTTTGTATTATTATTTTACGTGTGTGGGAGACTGCCGCAGCTACACCCCCCGGAGGTGTGCCAGCTGGAGGTCCATTCACTTACCAGTGATACCAAATAAAGCTTAGGAAAAATTTTCAGCCTTTCTGAAATGACCAACTCTAAACGGTCGCTGGCTCCCAGACTATTGACCGATCGGAACCAAATTTGGAACATTTATTATGTAGGTCCCTGCGCATGTTTTTGTATTGAAATAGTGCAAAAACTCGCAAAGGAAAGGAAAGTTGATTTTGAGTAGCCTGCCTTCCTTTAAGGAATCTCGATAACCCATTCATGCGCGTCCCTACGGGACGCGCATGAATGGATTATCGAGATTCCTTAAAGGAAGGCAGGCTACTCAAAATCAACTTAAAAAACAATAATGAATGCTGTCAAACTGTCAACCGATCGACAATGCAAATACGCGTGCACGTGCTTTACGTTTCTATTTGACCAATCTTAACCAAATTTGGTGTAGAAGTTATTTACAATGCTACGAAAAACATAGGCTATTTTAGTACCTTGGAGCTAGGCCGAAGGCCGAAAAACCACGGTCTACACGTATGCCTGCGATACCCTTGAGTGAGGCCGAAGAACCACATCCGACACGGTCTAGATGGCTAAAGGCGGCCGCTAGGCCGACTGTGCCAGCTAGTATAATATATTATTATTCATCTTTTATAAATATAAGGGGTGGAGAGGGGGGTCAAAATTAATTTTCTTTTAAATAATCCTTACGTAAGATGTGGGGGGGGGTTGCCACAATCTTACTTACCCTTACGTGGCGGGGGGGGGGTCCAAAATTACAAAAATCATTCTTACGTAATTAATGGACAGCCCCTAATAGATCAACGAAGAAACAGATACAACGTTCCATTATTTAAATAATCTTTTGTAGCGTCTGGTGCCTTGAAGACTGCACGAGTACGCACACAATCGGTTTATGGACCCCTACCTTTAATTCGACTCTTATACTTCTCAGGGTAATATGCGTCGGGATCTGAATCAACCAATACTTCTTATACGAGCTTATTCTTGATTGAACGAATTCTGGGTTCCAACAAAGATAAAACTACAGTTGGAATTCCGTTAACAAGTTTTTAATCAAATCAACAAATTTCAACATATAACAAGAACCCAAACAATCAAACAATCTTTATAAACTACTATTCTACGCACTGATTATTAAAAGGTAGCTAACCTGTGATTTGTATCGTGCGCGCTATTTTCTTTCTTCTAATATTCCACTTTCCAATCTCCACTCTCCAATCTGCTTCTCATATATCGGAAAACTTGGTATCCGTATCTTCCCAATGTATCTATAAGACACGATCTCGAACACAACCTTCGTTGCCAACACCTTCTGTATCCCACTATCTTGCGGAATCTTAAATTCTCCAAGGAATTAATCTTCTTGGGTAGCACCACCGTATATCGTTCCCGAATATAATTTATTTCAGTATATTCTAATTGAATTGCAATTATTCGCACAACTGCATCTCGCAGTAACTAATATGCGTCCGTCACGCTTCGTGATCTTGATGGAACTCTCTCGCGAATATAATTTATTTCAATTATCTTTAATTGAATTGCAATTATTCGCACAACTGCATATCGCAGTAACTAATATGCGACCGTCACGCTTCGTGATCTTGATCGAACGGTTATTTACTTTTTATGTAACGTTCGTTACTATATATTTTGTTTTTTCAAACCGGAGCTTCTTATATATCGGTTTGTTTGTACATGGCCGACGGTTCTCTGCACGTTTGATTAATTTCCCCATGTTGTATATCCCGTTTACACACAACATATAACTCGAACAAAATTAAAATTAAATTCAAACGACACAACAAAACAAACACATGTAAACAAATGTGTTTGAACCTCCGGTCTCCAACTGTACTTCTCTCCTTGTTGGTACGACTCTATCCTCAACATGGATAGCGCGTATCACAACACTTTATAAGAAAGATCAAAATTAAGGTGACGTATTGAGTGTTTCAATTAATTCCATGAACTCACCTTTGACCCTGAATGTCTCATTTGCTAGCCGGTGCATTTAATTAAGTGTCATGAACAGTAGCACATGGCAATATATTTATTGCATAACAAACCTTTATTGGGTAACCATACAACTGCAATAATTAGCTTGGTCTTCGAATAATTAAAAATGTTGGACCACCCAATTGGTTCATTCATTTATTATCAACCTAAAATAATCTATGTACTCATTTAGCTAAAACCTCTTTAGTGTGAAACCGAAGACTGGGTTTTAATTTCCCTGACTTGGCAATAAGAACAAATATTTTTGTGACCAAATTTGATAAATTTAAAATTGCCTGACTTCAGAGTTGACATACGAGTAGGAACTCTGTTGTATATTAAAATACTTTTTAATAGCGAATAATGCTTGAGAGAAAATCGTTTAAAAAGTAAAAAAAAAATAATGCATAGCTCAAATTAAATTCAAGTTTTTTATTTTATAATCTCAACAGGTACAGCACAAAAATGATTCAGCAGCATTTGGGGAATGCAAAGAAACAGGAAGTGGATACAATGAAGACATGGATGGTGCGAGCACAACCCGAAATCTTCAAACATTATGTGCAAAGGAGGCAGGATAATAAAACTGTTTTGGGCGAAAATTCCATTGCCGAATACCTAGCAAAAAAATTGAACTGTACCTTACAAGAATCACAAACCTTGTTATCCAAACATCCCGCTATTTTAAACAAAAGCATGAAGAGTATCGAAAAACTAATTGACTTTTTAATTACCCAAGGATTCACCACTAAACACATCTTACGCTGCTCAAAAATTTTGCTCCACAGCTTCGAAACAACCCAGCAACGTCTGCAAGAGCTGAACAATCAAGGTATCAAGATGGACAGTTTACACATTCTAACTAAGAGTCAAAAACAATACATGATTTATTTTAACGGGCGTATGAGAAAACACAAAAATAAATTGAAAAAAGTAACCAATTAAATTTGTTGTTTTGATTGTTTTAACCAAGAAGACGAATTAAAATGCACGAAGAGGATGGTAGCAGCTATTCTGGCCTGCAAATCTTGCTGAGACAAATCGTGTGCCCATTCTACTCGACCCCATTTCCCTAACTGAAATTCTTCTTCTAACCTTGCTAACAAGGCGGCCCTTTCGGGACTTATAAATCTTTCGGCACAGGCTACTGTTAAAATTACCGAATTTAAAGTGTCGATCCCGTAAATGTAACCTAGAAAAACTGACTTAATTTCTGTCGATTGCTTTTGTACTTCTTACCATGAACGGTGTTAAAATTGTGTGACATAAAGTGCCTCGAAAGGATAGCTTTTGTATCTTCGCTCACTTTAGGTATGCTGATATCACGACACTTTTTTAAATCGACTTCGAAGCGATCACAAAACCACTGTATCACCGGATCCCATTCCTTGACTTGTAATTTATACAGTTCTTCGTTTTCCTGTCGGAAAAATAAATTCAAACAAATATCGAACTGAAAACATGATTTTCTTACATAAGACTGAAATAAAATCGTATCGGTTTCTAAATAATTAACAATGTAGTTTGTCAAATCATATTTTGTCAACTTGACTGGATTATCGATTACGGTGTTACACAACATCGTCTGAAATAGCAATATTAAAGAATGAACGTAAAATAGGTTGTTATTCAAACCAGATGCATGTCATTTGGTTGTAGTTTACTTCCTTGGGCGTCCCATTCGGTTGCAACAGCCAAAGCAAGTGGTTCGCTGTCTACGGTGAACAAATTCCCGTTGGGAGTTTTAAGTTTACGCTGATCCAAGGTAACTTCGTACTTTCCATCATTATACAATATTCCAGTTTTTCTATAAAAACGTTTCTTTGTCGCTATTTTCAATTTTAAAAAGTGAGGTTATGTGCGAATAGTTTGTTAATAAACTTACCAAAATTCCTTATCGAAGCAGTTTTGGAAAGTAAATTTGTTGAATTTGCATTTAAAATTAACTTGGAACTAATTATTCTATTGAAAAACGACATTTGGATGAATGTTTTTCAAAAATTAACCTCTTTACCTCCGTCAGTAAATACAAGAGATCTGATAGGTCGTTCTTATACACCAGGTATACCCAACATACGGGTCGATAGTTTGGGGCGCTTCCATAAAATCCGTTGCACTGTTTACAAAAATGGTACAAGGAGGTTGGAGGTAAAAAGGGTAGATACAACTTTTCAAAAATGAAATAAATTAATTGAATAAGAAATATGAACTAAAATTGGTAAAAATTTGAATTATTTTGCCGTATTACCGTACACTGGGGCTGAATTCACCGTTGAAATCAACGAACTCCTTCAAAAAAGGCCTACGCTTCAATTAATTACTCAGACGGAAAATTAGAAAACCTTCTGATAGTTTTGGAAACAACTGGTGGAGTTGAAAAGGTCAACAGGTTGCGCTGTTAAATTTGAAGGCGTAATAAAAGAATTATATCAAATACCTACAAATAATAATTATAATAATAAAGTAATTTATTACGACTTCCAATTAGTAATGCCATCTGTTGCTAACCTAGGTTTTCTTGCAAACTTTTCCTCTAAATTCAGTATTTCGAATAATTTTCTAGGAACACAGAAAATTTTAATCAATTGTTCAACCTAATTTTCACAAATTTTAAAATTCAAACATTTTTCTGAATTCAACTATGGATTTGCTACAACTTTAGTGTGCAAAATTTTCTCCTAAATTCAGTATTTCGAGTAATTTTCCAGGAACACAGAAAATTTTAATCAATTGTTCAACCTAATTTTCACAAATTTTAAAATTCAAACATTTTTCTGAATTCAATTATGGATTTGCTACAACTTTAGTGTGCAAAATTTTCTCCTAAATTCAGTATTTCGAGTAATTTTCCAGGAACACAGAAAATTTTAATCAATTGTTCAACCTAATTTTCACAAATTTTAAAATTCAAACATTTTTCTGAATTCAACTATGGCTTTGCTACAAATTTTGTATGCAAAATTTTCCTCTAAATTCAGTATTTCGAATAATTTTCCAGGAAATCAGAAAATATTAATCAATTATTCAACCTCATTTTCACAAATTTTAAAATTTAAATATTTTTCTGAATTCAACTATGGATTTGCTACAACTTTTGTGTGCAAAATTTTCCTCTAAATTCAGTATTTCGAGTAATTTTCCAGGAACACAGAAAATTTTAATCAATTGTTCAACCTAATTTTCACAAATCATAAAATTTAAACATTTTTCTGAATTCAACTATGGATTTCCTACAACTTTTGTGTGCAAAATTTTCCCCTAAATTCAGTATTACGAGTAATTTTCTAGGAACACAGAAAATTTTAATCAATTGTTCAACCTAATTTTCACAAATTTTAAAATTCAAACATTTTTCTGAAGTCAACTATGGATTTGCTACAACTTTTGTCTGCAAAATTTTCTCCTAAATTCAGTATTTCTAGTAATTTTCCAGGAACAGAAAATTTTAATCAATTGTTCAACCTAATTTTCACAAATTTTAAAATTCAAACATTTTTCTGAATTCAACTATGGATTTGCTACAACTTTAGTGTGCAAAATTTTCTCCTAAATTCAGTATTTCGAGTAATTTTCCAGGAACACAGAAAATTTTAATCAATTGTTCAACCTAATTTTCACAAATTTTAAAATTCAAACATTTTTCTGAATTCAATTATGGATTTGCTACAACTTTAGTGTGCAAAATTTTCTCCTAAATTCAGTATTTCGAGTAATTTTCCAGGAACACAGAAAATTTTAATCAATTGTTCAACCTAATTTTCACAAATTTTAAAATTCAAACATTTTTCTGAATTCAACTATGGATTTGCTACAACTTTAGTGTGCAAAATTTTCTCCTAAATTCAGTATTTCGAGTAATTTTCCAGGAACACAGAAAATTTTAATCAATTGTTCAACCTAATTTTCACAAATTTTAAAATTCAAACATTTTTCTGAAGTCAACTATGGATTTGCTACAACTTTTGTCTGCAAAATTTTCTCCTAAATTCAGTATTTCTAGTAATTTTCCAGGAACAGAAAATTTTAATCAATTGTTCAACCTAATTTTCACAAATTTTAAAATTCAAACATTTTTCTGAATTCAACTATGGATTTGCTACAACTTTAGTGTGCAAAATTTTCTCCTAAATTCAGTATTTCGAGTAATTTTCCAGGAACACAGAAAATTTTAATCAATTGTTCAACCTAATTTTCACAAATTTTAAAATTCAAACATTTTTCTGAATTCAATTATGGATTTGCTACAACTTTAGTGTGCAAAATTTTCTCCTAAATTCAGTATTTCGAGTAATTTTCCAGGAACACAGAAAATTTTAATCAATTGTTCAACCTAATTTTCACAAATTTTAAAATTCAAACATTTTTCTGAATTCAACTATGGCTTTGCTACAAATTTTGTATGCAAAATTTTCCTCTAAATTCAGTATTTCGAATAATTTTCCAGGAAATCAGAAAATATTAATCAATTATTCAACCTCATTTTCACAAATTTTAAAATTTAAATATTTTTCTGAATTCAACTATGGATTTGCTACAACTTTTGTGTGCAAAATTTTCCTCTAAATTCAGTATTTCGAGTAATTTTCCAGGAACACAGAAAATTTTAATCAATTGTTCAACCTAATTTTCACAAATCATAAAATTTAAACATTTTTCTGAATTCAACTATGGATTTCCTACAACTTTTGTGTGCAAAATTTTCCCCTAAATTCAGTATTACGAGTAATTTTCTAGGAACACAGAAAATTTTAATCAATTGTTCAACCTAATTTTCACAAATTTTAAAATTCAAACATTTTTCTGAAGTCAACTATGGATTTGCTACAACTTTTGTCTGCAAAATTTTCTCCTAAATTCAGTATTTCTAGTAATTTTCCAGGAACAGAAAATTTTAATCAATTGTTCAACCTAATTTTCACAAATTTTAAAATTCAAACATTTTTCTGAATTCAACTATGGATTTGCTACAACTTTAGTGTGCAAAATTTTCTCCTAAATTCAGTATTTCGAGTAATTTTCCAGGAACACAGAAAATTTTAATCAATTGTTCAACCTAATTTTCACAAATTTTAAAATTCAAACATTTTTCTGAATTCAATTATGGATTTGCTACAACTTTAGTGTGCAAAATTTTCTCCTAAATTCAGTATTTCGAGTAATTTTCCAGGAACACAGAAAATTTTAATCAATTGTTCAACCTAATTTTCACAAATTTTAAAATTCAAACATTTTTCTGAATTCAACTATGGATTTGCTACAACTTTAGTGTGCAAAATTTTCTCCTAAATTCAGTATTTCGAGTAATTTTCCAGGAACACAGAAAATTTTAATCAATTGTTCAACCTAATTTTCACAAATTTTAAAATTCAAACATTTTTATGAATTCAACTATGGATTTGCTACAACTTTAGTGTGCAAAATTTTCTCCTAAATTCAGTATTTCGAGTAATTTTCCAGGAACACAGAAAATTTTAATCAATTGTTCAACCTAATTTTCACAAATTTTAAAATTCAAACATTTTTCTGAATTCAACTATGGATTTGCTACAACTTTAGTGTGCAAAATTTTCTCCTAAATTCAGTATTTCGAGTAATTTTCCAGGAACACAGAAAATTTTAATCAATTGTTCAACCTAATTTTCACAAATTTTAAAATTCAAACATTTTTCTGAATTCAATTATGGATTTGCTACAACTTTAGTGTGCAAAATTTTCTCCTAAATTCAGTATTTCGAGTAATTTTCCAGGAACACAGAAAATTTTAATCAATTGTTCAACCTAATTTTCACAAATTTTAAAATTCAAACATTTTTCTGAATTCAACTATGGATTTGCTACAACTTTAGTGTGCAAAATTTTCTCCTAAATTCAGTATTTCGAGTAATTTTCCAGGAACACAGAAAATTTTAATCAATTGTTCAACCTAATTTTCACAAATTTTAAAATTCAAACATTTTTATGAATTCAACTATGGATTTGCTACAACTTTAGTGTGCAAAATTTTCTCCTAAATTCAGTATTTCGAGTAATTTTCCAGGAACACAGAAAATTTTAATCAATTGTTCAACCTAATTTTCACAAATTTTAAAATTCAAACATTTTTCTGAATTCAACTATGGATTTGCTACAACTTTAGTGTGCAAAATTTTCTCCTAAATTCAGTATTTCGAGTAATTTTCCAGGAACACAGAAAATTTTAATCAATTGTTCAACCTAATTTTCACAAATTTTAAAATTCAAACATTTTTCTGAATTCAATTATGGATTTGCTACAACTTTAGTGTGCAAAATTTTCTCCTAAATTCAGTATTTCGAGTAATTTTCCAGGAACACAGAAAATTTTAATCAATTGTTCAACCTAATTTTCACAAATTTTAAAATTCAAACATTTTTCTGAATTCAACTATGGATTTGCTACAACTTTAGTGTGCAAAATTTTCTCCTAAATTCAGTATTTCGAGTAATTTTCCAGGAACACAGAAAATTTTAATCAATTGTTCAACCTAATTTTCACAAATTTTAAAATTCAAACATTTTTCTGAATTCAATTATGGATTTGCTACAACTTTAGTGTGCAAAATTTTCTCCTAAATTCAGTATTTCGAGTAATTTTCCAGGAACACAGAAAATTTTAATCAATTGTTCAACCTAATTTTCACAAATTTTAAAATTCAAACATTTTTCTGAATTCAACTATGGATTTGCTACAACTTTAGTGTGCAAAATTTTCTCCTAAATTCAGTATTTCGAGTAATTTTCCAGGAACACAGAAAATTTTAATCAATTGTTCAACCTAATTTTCACAAATTTTAAAATTCAAACATTTTTCTGAATTCAACTATGGATTTGCTACAACTTTAGCGTGCAAAATTTTCTCCTAAATTCAGTATTTCGAGTAATTTTCCAGGAACACAGAAAATTTTAATCAATTGTTCAACCTAATTTTCACAAATTTTAAAATTCAAACATTTTTCTGAATTCAACTATGGATTTGCTACAACTTTAGCGTGCAAAATTTTCTCCTAAATTCAGTATTTCGAGTAATTTTCCAGGAACACAGAAAATTTTAATCAATTGTTCAACCTAATTTTCACAAATTTTAAAATTCAAACAATTTTCTGAATTCAACTATGGATTTGCTACAACTTTTGTATGGGGTCGTCCATAAATTACTTCACGCTCCTAGGGGGGGTGGCTTCCGACCCTTGTGACGATGGGGGGTGGCGGGGTTTCAAAAATTGTGACGTCACAAAATATGTAGATTAAATATTTTATTATAAATGTAAGAAATAGAAGAACACAGGTAAGACTTAGACCGGCCCTGAAAGAATATAAGAACACAGGTAACACTAAGGCCGGCCCTGACCTGACTGACCGAAGATAAAGGACATCACCACCCACTCAAGATTTTAAACCGATAAGTTGTAATAACAACTTATCAGATTAAAATAAAACCAATATACCCAGTAGACATGGACTGAAGAGCAGCAGAAGTTAATCGTACATAGTATTTTTATCCTAAGAAGGGTATCGTGCCAACTATTTTAGTGTTTATTTCGATAATTAGTAAATAAAGTGATATAGTATCTTACATAAATATTTAAAAAAAACTATTTTTTGAGTGGCGAGGCCACTGAAGCCAGTGGTGAAGCTATGTTTCCTCTGGGGTGCTACCCCTAAAATAAAAGAAATTTGAAAAATTGGGGGGGGGTTCAAGAATATGTGACGTAATACTTGGAGGGGGGTCTAGGTTTGTGTGAAGAAGTGTGACGATGTGGGGGAGGGGGTTAAAAATTGCTTAAAATTGCGTGACGTAATTTATGGACGACCCCTGAAGAATTTACTCGACCTCCACCAAATTTGACGAAACTTGATACACGCCATCTTAGTAAGAAATAAAAATTTAAGGATTTGTCCAAAAAGGCAGTTGTTTCCTTGTTTTGGTCTTTCAAAAAGTAAAAAGTTTAACTTGTAGACTTGTAGGAAAACGACTGCAAGTTCATCCACAGTGATCTGAATTTAAAAATAAAAAATGTTCTGTAAACGTAAATAATCATTCTATTCAAATATTTAACCACATTTTACTTTATTAACCCCTAACTGAATAAATTTTCTAATATTAACCCTATTTGTAAATGTGTATTTTTGTGTTCATTTTTTTACTGGTTTTTGTGCAATTGTGCCCAGCATGCGTACCAAATTTGATCATGGGTTCGGTTACTAAACATAAATTAAGTATAGCAAGAGACGGCCAAAAAAACAAGGAAACAAATGCCCTTTTGGACAAATTCTTAAATTTGTATTTTTTATTTCTTACTAGGATGGTAAATTCTTCAGTAGATTTGAAATGGAATTACCCTATTTTCAAAAATTCATAACGCGTCAGAAAAAACTCTAAGGGCTCACTTTTCGATCGAGGTTTGTGACTTATTTACGAATGAACTTCTCAATGGTTTCCCCACCTCATAAGACATTTTATATCCACCAAAATTGTGCTCTATGCGGACTACACCGCAATTTCGATCCCTTTCAAACCTGCTTTAATTTTAATCGTCTCCAAAATGTTATAGGCGAATGGAATCTAAAAGTGCACATTACACGCGGCCTTTTTCTCATGCGATGATCGCCGCAACCATCGCAGCAGCCGAATGCACCTGCAACCGAATGCACAATGTGCACTCAAGGCTATGCGATGCATAGCCGTGATGCGATTTTCGTATTTTAACAATTTATCACAAATTTTAACTCACAAAAAAAAATTAACAAATTTAACCACACAACATAAAAGTACAATATTTTTACGTCAATTTTATCTATTTTTATAACTTCCATAACATCAAATGTTGATAGAAATCACTAGATCGCATGAGAAATCGCATACAAAATAGAACGAGTTCTATTTTATAACCATGCGATCTTACAACGCATTGCAATCAATTGCTGAATGGGTTGCCTATGCGATTAGCTGTTTACACGAGGCTTTCGGCTGCTGCGATGGTTGCTGCAACCGATCGCATGAGAAAAAGGCCGCGTGTAATGTGCACTTAAAGAAAAGTCCGTCCAACGCTCAAGCAGTTTTTTCACTATTTATAAGACCAGTGCCTTCAGATATATGTACCTGTGTTAAGTTCGTAGATATTTAAGTGTTCAAGAATACTATTATAATTAAACGGCAAAATTAAAAAATAGTTTTACTTGAATCTTCGTTTTGATGTTGGTAGATTAAGCGCTAATAAATTGCGCGGAACAATATAGTGAAGTGTTGCTATAGTACGTAACTGACGTACCTAATCATTTTTTTTTGAATCCTACATAATACTTATTAGTATTAATAAAGTAAAACTAAAATGTGATAAGAGTTGGTATATTTATTTTGAATCACAAAACTATCAATAAGATAAAAATGGATTTCAATTTTGTAACAATTTGTAATCGTGGGGTCATTAGGTTAAAGTGATAATTTTATAATTTGCTTACTACATTAGTATTCTCTTTACAATTTAAAAAATGTTGCGTTTATTTTCAAAGTTACACTTAATTAAGACAAATCAACAAATTTGCAGCCACAGTACCGTAAAAATTGGAATTGTTGGAGTTCCATTTGAGAAGGGTCAACCCAGGGTTGGTGTCGGCAATGGACCGCAATATATACGAAACTCCGGGTTAATACAAAGTTTACAAACAATTCGTGAGTAGTACCTATATCCATATTATTTTCATTCTCCAATCCATCAAATTTCGTTGACTTACGATATTTAAATTAATTGAGACTAACAATGACTACTATAGCGTAACCATGAAAATGTTCATAGGCAACTTAAAACTTTCATATTTTTCAATTGCGCAAATTTAAAACTATGCGCTCAAGGCGCGTTGGGTGAGCGTCACCACCATCTCACCTGCAACTTTCATCCCAACTGTTCAGTTTTGAAGATTCAACTTTAATTTTTTCAATTTTTCTATCACAGATGACAAAATGGACGTAAAAGATTATGGAGACGTGCAGTATACGATAAATAACGAAATATCCGATGGGATTCCAAACATGAAAGATTATCAGCACATGGTGGCATGTTCCCTGGAAACGTCGAAGCTAGTCACGAAAGTTATAAACGACGGAAGAATTTGTTTAACTTTAGGTGGAGATCACTCAATAGGTAAATGATTTTCTGAAGATGAAAACCTGATGAACAAAATTGTTTTTAGGAGTTGCGACAGTGGATGGTCATATTAAAGCAAAAAATGAAAATATTTGTTTATTATGGATTGACGCCCATGCGGACTTAAACACAAATAAAACTTCAAAAACGGGTAACATACACGGAATGCCAGTTGCGCTTTTAGCGAGAGAGTTAACCGATTATTGGCCGTATCTACCTGGAATGGATTGGCAAAAGCCGATTATGTCGATTAGAAACATTGCTTATATTGGGTTGAGATCGGTCGATATATATGAGCGCTTGATTATCGATAATTTGGGAATAAATGCATATGGAATGGAAGATGTCGAGAAATATGGTATCGACACGGTGGTAGCAATGGCTTTAGACCGGATAGATCCTCATCGTAATAGATCACTCCATGTTAGTTTCGATATCGACTGTTTGGATGCATTAGAAGCACCCAGTACTGGAACTTCCGGTATGTACCTTTCTTTAATTCTAACTTAATTTCTTCCTAAATTTTCATTCTGTTACTTTTAGTTCGTGGTGGTCTCACATTGAGAGAAGGAATTCATATAATGGAGTTTGTACATAGAACGGGTCGGTTAGGGGCCATGGATTTGGTGGAAGTAAATCCAAGTATTGGTACCGAACGAGACATTAAGACGACCGTCGATGCTGCTTTAAATATCATCATAGCTGCATTTGGACATGATAGGAGAGGACGCAGAGCAAAACACATTACAGATATACCTTTACAGACTTTTACATCAAAAAAAGAAGAGGAACCATAAGTTCAAATTTAATTTTAGATTGTGACATAGTAAATAAACGTTTTTAAATTAGATTTAATTTCTTTTAGACGTGAGAGTTTCTCCCTCGAATAAAGATACACTCTCAGTGATGTAATGTCCACCAAAATACACAGTGAAACCAGAACAGTTTACACAATTTTCAAACTGTGTCAACTTGGGAACCAACCTATAAATTTATGATTTACCATCACTTCAGTATTTGTTTGAATCAAAGTTTGACGAAAATGTGATAATGTAATATGGCTTAATTTTTTTCATCAAACATTTGACAACAAAGTTGAATGAAAATTTAACTAAAGTGTGATAGTGTCATACAGGCTTTTATGGTAATTTTGCATCAATAAAAAAAATTTTTTTTGGCATGTCAAACATTAAATAGGCATTTTAAAAACCATCATATATATTATAAGAGTACAATAAATTAGAAAAACCAGAAAAGTAATAGAAATTGAATTCATAAAATTATTTGTACCCTTACAAAGAATATGGTAATTTTAATGCACATACTAATATCAATAATTCCACTCAGGGTCATATTATGGTGGTTCCGACCAATCAGCGTGCGTTATTTTACATTGTACATTATATGGATACAACTCGTGCACTGTCGAATATTACCCGAAAATAAAAAATATCCCAAAATATACCCTAGGTGAATATCGGTTATTTGTAGTGGGGCGTAAAAGAATTTGTATACGTAATAAAAAATCTCGCAATATACCCTAGGTGCATGGTGAATATCGGATATTTGTAGTGGGCGTAAAAGACGTGACGAACGCACTCTCGCACCCGATGCGATGTAGGAAGCCGGTTATATAGCATCAACGCATTAGTTCCCACCCGAGTTGACTTAAAGCAATGTACTTCTAACGAATTTTATATTACAAATTTAGTGCGATTATGCTTCCATTTTTTTCGGTACTTACGAAATTTTTTTTTGATTTTTTTTGCAATGATTGTGGTGCGATATGGTCAATTTGTTTCACCATTTTCGACATTAAAAATGGCGTTTAAAATGTCGATTTTCGTATGTGATGTTGTGCTTTTAAGTTGTGGCGTTTCTTCACGGAATTATTATTGCAACAGCAACGCGGGTTCGGACAATACTCAATGATTCAGCGAGTACAGGTTTCAGCTGCGGAGATTGACACTCGCTCCGCTGCGCTACGCTCGTGCAATCTCCTTGCTAAAACCTGTACTCGCTGAATCTTTGAGTATTGTCCTTACCCTTGTGCTGTAACATACAATTACTGCCGTGTGCAGTATTTACAATGTAGTCGCATCTGAGATTAGCAAGAATGCAATTTTATTGCTTTAGTTTATCTGCAACCGACGTGTAATCAGCATTTTATATCTGTTTAATCTTAATTAAACATGGGTTATTCGGACACCCTGTATATATAAAATATAATTAATTATGTAAACGAATTATTGTAAAAACCTACTTAAAGTGCCAATAAAGCAAAATGAACACACAAACACTTTAAGTAGGTCACATTTAACTTTTAATTTAGCATAAATGCACTTCCGTATAAATGCACACGTAGGTATCATTTAAAACTCACAGTCATTAGGTCATGGAACTTTAATTAACATATAGCAAAAAAGTGATAATTTAGCAATTAAGAAAAATATTACAAATTTCACTAATATCATCAACATTTTAGATATGAACTTCAATATTAACAATTAATTAATAAGCAAATCGATTAGGTCATTGTTCCAAATTAATGCATTACTGACTATTTTGCAGATTGTAAAAATTGTATATAAATCTTGTAAATAACTTTAATAAAACAGTATCATTTTAAACCTACAATTTGAGTGTTACTCACACCACGAAGTAGTAAGAAAGAGTGTTATGGACTTAAGTCTAATCCATAAATCTTTGTGAGACTGCAAAGAATAACATCTCTTATCTTCTACTTTCGACAATATCAATGAGTGCTAGGAAATGTGCAACATCAATTATTGATGAGCGAAAATTAATATTAAAATTAGTTTGTCAAGGAAAATCGTATCGTGAAACTGTTGGAATTATTGGTGGGCCACATTCTACAGTGCAATTTGTAATTGAAAACTTAAAAAAGACGGTAATCTTCAAAATAAACCGGGACGAGGAAGAAAAGCTATCCTTACACAGAGAGACAAAAATCATATTGTAAGACAAATTAAGGCTGATCCTAAAACAAGTGTTCCAAATCTAACTGCTGAGTGTCGAGACGTATTAATAAATCTATTTCAACTGACATGAAACAATTAGAAGGGTTTTACGACAAGAGGGATAATAAATATAATGGTCGTATTGCTCGTAAGAAACTATTTATAAGTAAAATAAATAGATATTTATAAACGATTAGAATTTGCGAAAAAATACATAAACAAGACTATAATTTTTGGAAACAGGTTATATTTAGCCCTTAAGTACCATGATATTTTCAGAAATTTAAAATATAAAATTCTACACAATTTTAAATAAAACAGGTAACAAACATGAACACTAGTAAAATGACAGTAAAATGATAAGTAAACAACCAAAATGACATCATGCTAAATGACAAACCGGTTAGAGTCACGGCCTGACGTCACGCGATGTGCGCGTGAGCATATCTCTAAAGTTATAGTATCATGCTTAAGAGCGCGCTGCGGAAAGAGAGAGAGGGAAGCAGTAGATATGATGTTGAAAGAAGCCTCTAATCTTTTGTAGAGATTTAAAAAATTTAAAAAAATTATTTGCGCCATATCTAAGGGAACCCTTGAACCCTTTGTGCATTAAGTTGATTTTATATAGTTTAAAACTCCACTAAGGGCACTTTTTGATTTACAAGTTTTGTACAAGTTTTCTATAATTGATGATGAAATCGCTTCAAAATCAGGTTTTGTCCTTATAATGATCTGCAGAAGGCAATAACGAAGTTTCATTAAGATCGGTTGCCATAAAAATTCAAAATTGTCCTTTTTCATAAATTAAATTAACCTATTTACTTTTAATTTAAAGCGCTCAAAATTGGTTATTGCCTTCAATAGTCTTTCCTTATTAATATAAAAAAAGAATTACATTGATACGACGTGCAGTTTTTTAAATTTGTACAAAAGATTAGAGGCTTCTTTCAACATCATTCCCTCTCTCTCTTTCCGCAGCGCGCTCTTAAGTACTAACGTTACAATTCTGGGACGTCAACAATAACGTGACATCTGAGAGACGTACTACGTAATTATATATTTTTTTAATTACAAAATTTTCATTTTAAGATGAATGGATATGTCTAATTATATTAGTTAAAACATGGTTTGATCATATAGATAAAAAAATAAGCTTTAAAAATGATTTCGTAGATAAAATAAATTTTACGGGATAGGACGTTTCGGCGCAGAAAGCCGGTTCGGCGCGAGCGGGTTCGGTGCGAGGCCGGTTCGGCGCGAGCCGGTTCGGCGCGGAGACGGTTCGGCGCGAGCCCTAGTTAAAATATTATGTGTGAAAGTATTATCAAAATTTTGAATAAATCGATTTTGAAGTTAGCCAAATTTAGCCACTTTTTCATGCGAGATTCCGCGTGTCGTCATTTTGTTGACGGTACGTGTGGAATGAATGACCCTAACACTTAGAAAATTTCGCACCGGCAGATGCAGCTTGTCTCTCGTACATGTAACATCGATTTATTTTTTGTTTTATTCGATATTTTGGGGGTGAAACGTAAAAGTTTACTGCCGCATACCGCGACTATACTTTTTAATGCTATTTCAAGGGTCTCTAAAGCTCCCGGTTTCCTTCATCCCGGTTTTCTTGATGGAAGGCGCTTCTCGTATGTTAGCCCAGTAAACCATTGTCAAAACCGCCCTGGAGGGGTGCAACGGTAAAGCAAATTTGCGGATAAATAATACTGGGGCCCTTAAAAAAGCATTTGAAAGTGTTGTAAAATACATAAGTTTCTCATTAACTCGAGCAATCATAAGGGGCCGTTCATGTATTACGTAAGACGTTTTTTCCTACTTTTAGACTCTCCCCTCCCCCTAGTAAGAAAAAATAAGAAAATGTATACCCCCCCCCCACACTAATCTTACGTAATATAAATTATTACCCAATGAGAAGCCAGATCGAATCGGTTCAAAAGAATTTTCGGTATCTATTAAACATTAAAATTGAAATTAATGAAGATATTATATGTTTATTTTATATTAAAAAAAAATGTTAATCAAACAATTTATTATAATATAGAGCCAATATAACAATTATTTGTGACGTATGGTTGAACTCGGTAAAAAAACCCTATTTTTAATCAATTTCAAGGGGTGTTTTAGACTAGTAAATATTAATCTTCCGCAATTTTTTTTCAATTCTACTAGATGAACCTTCAGCTTTCCATATCTCTATAGGAAATTTGTCGATTTCAGGTGACTAAATTCGTGCTACTCCCGAAAATGTGCTTTTATTCATTTCGAACGTAAATAGTTAAACAACGTGGTAAAATAACAACTCAATTCGTAATCTCGTAAAAAACAAAAATTGACTCACTGCCACTACTGATCTATTCGAACTCTAATGCCCGATTTCTTCACGTTTAGACAAAGTTCCTGACAACTAACCATAAGTTAAGTTTATCTCACGGACAAAAAACCTCCAGGTGTTAGCGCCGAGAACTTTTAATTTAAATTTTGAAATTGAAAGTTAGGGTCGCCACAGAGGTAAAAGGAAAAACGGTATTGCTAATCGCAAACACACTCAAATTGCCAACATGGCCCCTTCGCAAATATTACATCGTTCACGTAGTGATGCAATTCGTCGATAAAATCCATGAAGTAGAAACGCAGCTGTTCTTGAAGTAGGTAACGTTGTAGAACCAAATTTCGACGTTCATAACTGTGGTTTATGGACAACATTTGCGACTTTTGCAGTGCAAAGCATGAAAAACACCAAAGCTTTTGGTGGTAAAGTTTTAATTCTTGGTGGTGATTTCAGACAAACTCTTCCTGTCGTACCTCATGAAAAGAGGTCAGCAATTATTCATTCAAGCATTAAATTTAATGATCTGTGGAGTAAATTTAAAGTATTGAAATTAAGTCAAAATGTCCGGTCTGTTGATTCGGCATTCAGTGATTGGCTGATAAAGTTGGGCAACGGGGAGCTTACAAATGACAAAGGTCTGTCTGAAGAGATAATTGAGATTCCGCATAATTCTATAGGTATGCGAAACTTCCCTTATTCAAGAAATTTTTTGAGAAAGCTTTAATGCTGCTGATGTAAAAAAGTATTCCAAAATGGCAATACTTTGCCCAAAAATTACTGACGTTGACGTTGAGAAGGAGCTTTGGATCTTATTTTGGCCTTGTGGAACTCATTACCCATTTATAAAACTTGAATTGATTTAACTACTATTTTCAAATTGCTGGCAAATTGAAAACAAAATACCTAATACAAAAAATAAATCTTCAATATTTAAAAAAAGGGAAAGCCAGTGCAAGAAAAATGTTATTTGTGATTTTTAATCCAACACTTCGCCAAAATAAAAAGTTTTGTATGAAACAAAGTGAAAACTAATTTTTCAATAATTGAAATAAAAAAATTGTGGTATAACTCCGAAAATTATTTTGTAAACTGTAATTTGTAACAAAATAGCAGAAAGTAAGCTTCGAACAACATAATAAAATCGATGATTTTTGGTATTTTTATAAAAAATATTTTCCTATGTAAGAAGTGTGTGAGTGAAGACCTTCTTTAAGCTTTAACAACTTTGAGTAGAAAGTTACATATTATGAGCCCTTACCTCTTAAAATCACATCACATAATTCTTGTAAATAAATTTTTATTTGTTATTAAAAATATAACAAGGAAGTAGTATAAACATTTAAA
This sequence comes from Podabrus alpinus, assembly GCA_932274525.1. NCBI lineage: Eukaryota > Metazoa > Arthropoda > Insecta > Coleoptera > Cantharidae > Podabrus > Podabrus alpinus. The sequence continues at coordinate 9,124,330 of OW026451.1, forward strand.
TAATATAAACGTGTCCAGTGTCCATAAATTGAACTGATACGTTCGTACATGGCCTAAATAAACGAAAATACTGTACTTGAGATTCTTCTAATCAATCATAAAAATTAGAATATTGATGTACAAGTACAATCTAACAATAATAACTAATGTTTTATTTCATGATAATACAAATTAGTCAGTTATCTACCACGTTTTCTAATTGTTTTAAGTGTTTTTTATGATGTCCCGCAGAAAACGCGATTCCATCGATATCGTCTCCATTATCTATAGCACGCAAGGTAGCCAACAGTTTATGTTTATTTTCAAAAGCCACTTTAACTTCTTTTTTCAACACATTTCCATTGTTATCTGCTTTTAAAATCGATTCATCATCTTCCTCTAAACCTTGCTTAGACGAGTTAACCCTTTGCTTAAACGCAAACTCTTCGTTCCAAATTTCCTTGGCCAAGTCTAGATCTTTATCGGGAATTTCGAACTTGTCCGTGGTTAAAAAGTTGGTATATCTTAATTTCGAGTTCATGACGTCCGTTTCTCTCAAGCTGCTTAGCAGCTTTTCAGTTTCGGTCTGGACCGATTGGAAATCGTCCTTATGTTGATCAACCACGCTGCCATAATTTTTAACCGTCGCTTTCATTTCCTTGCAACTATAAGCCAAACTTTCAACCACGTTGTTTTCTTTCAAACCGTTCTGGAGATGGCCATTAAGAGGAAGTTTTACTAATTTGTGTACACCATTTACTTGACTTTTTGTCTTCTTGCCTTCAGAAACGGAAACTTTTTCAAAACTTTGGTTCAATTCGCCCAAGTCGCTGGTGTCCCGTTTCAGTTTTGCAGATAATCTTGCTTTGATGTTTTCCGATGGAGCTATCATAACTTCGCTTGCAAAGGAAACCTTCGGTTCTTTCTCGCTCACAAACGTTTCTAATTTGATGTCCGAATTGTCGCTGTGACTTTCATTTTCGCTTCCTTTAACGCTTTCGTTACTTAAAGTTACGTCTGAGGTGGATGTTTCCAATAGTTTTTCAACTTTACATTCGTCTTTGGCTAAAATGTCGCTTCCAAAAGAGGTTAACGAACCGGTTTGTTTCTGATTTACGGAAACGAACCTCTTTCTGTGACCATTTAGAATTATTTTGCCTTTACCCTAAAAATTACAACTCGTTTAACTCTTCTCGACGTAAAACATTTAACCTCACCTCTAATAATCCTCCAAGCCGATCAATCTCGCTCATTGCATGTGTTAACTCTCTCTGCATTTCTCTCGTTTTCATCGTTTCCGCATTTAACCTGTGCTTATAGTTTTTAGATTCTAATAATAATTTTCTATTGAGTAAATTAATTTTTTCGTCGCTATTTTTTAAAGTTTCTTTCAATTCTTCGATTTGTTCCATCAGCGTGTGTCTTTCTCCGAGATTTTTAGTTTTCGTGAGTAAAGTTAAACCTTTTAGTTGATCGCGCAAATTAAGCAATTCCTCTTCTTTTACCTTTTGCTGTTCCATCGCCTCCTTCATATGTCTTTTCAAATGTTTATTTTTTGTGATTAAAACCCGAATTTCCTCTTCATGAGCTTGTAATAGTTTGGGCAGATCAGCATTTCTACCTTCGTATCTACGGCAGTATTAGGTAGTAATTGAAAAATTGCACCAACTTGTTATTGTTTTACTTACTTTGAAAGAGCTTTATCCTGTCTGTTTTGTAGATTTTTTAGGGTTCGATTTTCTCGCTGAACTTCCTAAAACACGAAAACACTTTCTTATTGTTTTGAATTTACTACTGTGAAAGTTATTACTGATAAATGAAAATTGGCATCGTTTAGTTGAGTTTGTAGCGATCGCAGCTTGAGAAGTCTTGCAGATAAAACTCTTTGCGTTACTGTGCTATTTGTATTTTTCAATACGTAAGGACGAACGGAGCTTGCAAACGGATGAATAGGTTTACGTTTATGAAAAACGCAACTGGAATTTGACGAACAAACAGTGTCACAACTCTTCCGTCTAAAAAGTGCACTCGTTTATTAAGTAAAGGAAATATGTGGGGTAATTAACCTTGCATTTGAGAACTGCTTTGTTACCGAAACTGAACTAGCACTTGCCATTGTATAAATAAAATAAAAATTATATATAAAAATTAATATGTAAATGTCTCTTTGAAAGATAGTCTGCAATGCAGTTCCATATTGTTTGTATACACGGTTGCTACAGAAACGAAGCGATATGTCGTTGTCCTCAAAATGTTGTACTTGCGTTTAAATTTATTACTAATTCATTTTGTATTCGCCAACGTTTTATATTCTAACATTTACAAGTTCAAAGACAATAATATAATAGTAGTTCAGGCGAAGAAAATTTTCACCATGTATATTTTAGTGTCTGAATGAACCCTCAAAAGTTCCCTAAAATCCCATGTCGGCTTCTTCCCCAATTTCGCTTAAATTCATTTTAGCCCTAAAATTTCGAGAGAAAGCATTCAATAAAATTTTATTCGAAATACGACTTTTTAAAAAACTTGATTCCAATTTCAAATTTTAAAATAAAGCGAAGAATTTTCTTTTCAGAAATTGTTTTTTATTTCCGGCGTAGTAAATACGACGTAGAAAAAGTCTCAAAAACTTTCTTTCGAGAATATTTCTTCTTCTTTTCTTCTTTCGTAGCGCTACAACCCCGGGTGGGTCTTGGCTGACTTAACAATTGCCCTCCACGCCTCTCGATCTTTCATCAGATTTAGTGCTTCATTGTATTGTAAGCCTAGTGTTTCCACATCAGATATGATATTATCCCTCCATCTTGTTCTCGGTCGTCCCACCGGTCTCTTACCACCTGGAGCACCATCCCATGCCAATCTGATTAGGCTACTATCTAGTTGTCTCTGGACGTGTCCGGCCCAACGCAGCCGTTGCGCCTTTATTTCCTGTACTATATCCGGATCGGTGGGAATAATTACCTATCACCTGTCACCCGAAATCGCCCCAAAATATTTTTTTTAGCAAAAGGAACCTTATTAGAGTGTCCTGTAAAAATTTCGCCCGAGAAAGTATAGTCAAAATTTCGAGAAAAATCGATTTGAAAAGTAGGGGAAAGTAAAATCGTGACCCCGGCCGAGACCACTATCGGGTTACCGGTCCCTTCAAATCGAGTGAAATTTTTTTGCTCCGATTTTAATTTTTCTTTGAAATTCGGGTAGGGGGGGTGTGCTTAGTAGATATTAGTATAAATATTCGCGAAAAAATGGAAAATAAGGCGGTTGTTGCCGAAAAAGTGAAAAAATTAAATTTTTTTTGCCTTCGAATTTTAGGGGTGTGCATTCGAAAAGGAGGGTAATCCATCGTCAAATCCTACTCCTCCGGGGCGCCGCTCCGCTCTGCACCCCTACGGAGCGGATTTGACTCTAGTTACTAGGCTAAACATACGAGAAGGCGCCACCGATCAAGAACACCGGGATCTATGCAACCGGGATGTGAGAGACCCTCGAAATAGCATTAAAAAGTATAGTCGCGGTATGGGGCAGTAAACTATTACGTTTCACCCCCTAAAAATCGCCTAAAAACAAAAAATAATCGATGTTGCATGTACGACGCTCGAGGTGCATCTGCTGCTGCAAAATTTTCTAAGTGTAAGAGTATATCTATCTGCACGTACCGTCAACAAAATGCGCGCCGGCCGAGCGATAGAGTGGCATTCGACCGGTTCTGCACCATGCTCTTGCTACTTTTCCGTACTTTTCAAATCGATTTTTCTCAAAATTTTGATAATACTTTCTCAGAATTTTTTTGTTGTAGGGGCCTATATAAACCTTCCTCTTTGCGATTGCAAAGTTTCAACTCATTCGGAGTGACAGGTGATAGGTAATCCTCACCGGATCGGTAAATATTTCTTTTAGCTCTCTGTTTGTCCTTATCCGGTATTGCTCCTCTACGGGATTATATATTGGGCCAAATATCCACCTTAAAACTTTTCTTTCGAAACGTCTCAGTCGTTCTTCATTTGTTTTGGTCATCGTCCAGGCTTCTGAGCCGCACATCACAACAGGCCTCACCACGGTTTTATAGATTTTGATCTTTGAGGTTCTTGTCAGGTTTTTCGAACGGAACAGCCTGTCCAGGGAAAATGTACATCGGTTACGGCTCTGTAAGCGTCCTTTTATTTCTTCGGTTATGTCATTGTCTGCAGCGACGGTTGACCCCAGGTATTTAAAATGTTGGACTCTTTCAAAATTGTACTGGTCGATGGTGACATTTTTGTCCAAGTCTGTCTCTGTGTGGTCGTCTATTCACACACATATATTTTGTCTTGTCTTCATTTATTGTAAGACCCATCGTCTCTGTCTCCCTCTCCACCCTTTGGAATATAGCTTTCATGTTGATCACGCTATTAGCCATTATATCCACGTCATCCGCATATGCCAGTATTAGTCTGGATCCGTCCACTGCAAACAGTTGCATCTCGATTTCAGATGATTTTATGACTTTATCCAGTACGATGTTAAATAGGAGAGGTGACAGTGCATCACCCTGTCTCAGTCCGCTGCCCACTGTGAAAGACTTTGACATTCTTCCGTCTATTTTTACTTTAGATCTTGAGTCCTGTACGCACATTTTGGTCAGGCGTATAAGTTTGTTCGGGATAGATATCTCTGCCATGGCATTCCAGAGTTCCTCATCTCTAATTATGCTGTCGTATGCTTTCTGGAAGTCGATAAATAAGTGGTGTATGATTTTGTTGAATTCCCAACTCTTCTCTAGCAGTTGTTTAAGGATAAACAGCTGGTCTGTGGTGGATCTGTTTGGTCTGAATCCCGCCTGGTAGTCTCCTAAGCTATTCTCTGCAAATGGAGTTAATCTTCTCAGCAGGATGTTCGCTAATGCCTTGTACGAAATCCCTCTATAATTGGAGCATTTTAATCGATCTCCTTTTTTGTGTATTGGTATTATTACACCTTCTAGCCATTCACTTGGTATCTTCTCCTCTCTCCATATTAAGAGTATCAATAGATGAAATCGTTGGTGTAAAATATGACCTCCTCGTTTTAACTTTTCCGCTGATATCTCATAGATTCCAGGTGATTTTGAATTTTTCAGTTTATTCACTGTATTATCTCTTCAAGAGTTGGTTCGTCAGTTGGTAAATCCGCTGTCTGATTCTGTCTGTCTCGAGAATATTATGGTCTTTAATTGTGATCCGAAGGGAACTTTTTGTAAAGCTTAAATTAAAGGAGTTATAAGCAAAAAGCTGCATTTTTTATGGATATCTAACTCGGGAGGATTTTAAAGAAATTTTGAAGGGTTCATCAGAACACTCAAATATACTTCTCTACAAAAATTTGCATGTAGCGTAATTTTAAATTCTAAAGACGAAAGTTGACGTCAATTTCACCCAAAACTTCACCCACAAAAATAAAATTGGTGACAAACATTTATTCGAGCATCTTTTGAGCATCAATGAACTTCATTTGAAAAGCACATAATACCAAAAAATTTAGATAAAAATTAAAGTAGGCTATGTTCGGGGACATGGCCGTATGGTTTAACGTGAATACGTCGCGTCGTCGCAGGATACCCATTTTCGTTCCAAGCTTTTGCTGAATAATGACAATTCGAAATTTATCATTTCTACACTTTTCGTACACACACACAATTTTCGTTACACATTTTTATTAAATTTTTAAACACGTTACCGATTTTATAGACGTATTCACGTCAAAATACTTCAATATTTTAAAAATTGGGGACCAGTGCAAAAAACGTTTTTCGCGATTAAAAGGGGGAGGGGACATTGTACTTGCACATTGAAGTAGAAGTATACGACTTGAAAAATCGATTTTTACATTGTAGATGTATAGGACTTCGAAAATTGGTTACTTTAAATTTTGTTCATTATAACAGCGTGGTTATTATTTTCCACATTGCTATATTAGAGTTCTGTATATTTATTCTATACCACTTTTGAAAACCGACATGAAAAATACTGCATATACCGTAAATAAAATTTCTTTCGAATTATATGTAGAGAAATATTTTCAAAGTATTTTTTGTTGAGATAAAAAATATTTGGACTACTGCAGCTCCAAAAATTACCTCATTAAAAATCGTTTGATCGATCGGAACCAAATTTGGCACAGTTATTATGTAGGTTCCTGCGCATGTTTTTGTATTGAAATAGTGCAAAAATTCGCAAAGGAAAGGAAAATTGATTTTGAGTAGCCTGCCTTCCTTTAAGGAATCTCGATAATCCATTCATGCGCGTCCCTATGGGACGCGCATGAATGGATTATCGAGATTCCTTAAAGGAAGGCAGGCTACTCAAAATCAACTTAAAAAACAATAATTAATGCTGTCAGTTGTCAACCGATCGACAATGCAAATACGCGTGCACGTGCTTTACGTTTCTATTTGACCAATCTTAACCAAATTTGGTGTAGAAGTTATTTACAACGCTACGAAAAACATAGGCTACTTGAGAACCTTGGAGTGAGGCCAAACAACCACATCCGATACGGTCTAGATGGCTAAAAGCGGTCGGTAGGCCGACTATGCCACCTAGTTATTTTAATAATACGCGAAAACTTAATTCGCGTTAAAGGGAATTTTGCTTCGCGTACAAAAAATTCAGGTATCAAAATCTAATTCGCGTTATTCTGAATTCGCGTACATGGAGGGTCTAGTGTATTCAGTTTGAATTTAAAATACGGCTACTTTTTTACTTCACCTGTTGTTAATCTTGCTGAACAGTGAAGAAACTGCTGAAATGTTTTCTTCAAGAAACAAAATGAAATTTTACAAGTCTTTGTTTAAATTGAAAATTAATTTATTTGCAACTTTCTCTAATATTTTATAAACATGCCATATATTAGTCTTTTAAGATTACACAACACTTACGCTCTAAAACTCACATTTATGTTTAAATTAACAATAGAAACAAAATAATACTTAACATTAAAACAAAAAAAATTATGCTTAATATATGATGACTAAAGTTCATACAGGGCAGTTATTTTGTGCTTGCCATAATTTCAAATAAAAACTCGTAGGGTTTTGTATTAACTTAGAATGTGTACCTTGTTCCGATACCTTGCCATTTTCAAGTACTACAATTTCATCTGCATCCATAACTGTGCTCAATCTGTGAGCTATACATATGCTTGTACGGCCTTCAGTTGCTCTCCGTAACGCCTCCAAAATGTGCTGAAATGAAAAATTGTGATACCAGTTGTAATACCGTTACAGTAAAAAATACCTGCTCTGTAATGCTATCCAAAGAACTGGTGGCTTCATCAAACACTAAAATAGGGGAATTCTTCAAAATAGCCCTTGCAATAGCAACTCTTTGCTTTTCTCCGCCGGATAACTTTAAACCGCGTTCTCCTACTTGGGTTTGGTATCCATTAGGCCACTTAGAAATGGAGTCGTGAAGTTCTGCCATTTTGGACGCCTCAATAAGTTCTTCTTCACTCGCCAAAATATTACCATAATGAAGGTTATGCTTTATTGTGTTGTGGAACAGAACTGAATCCTGAGGAACTACAGAAATAGCCCGCCTCAAACTCTCCAAATCGACGTCCCTAATATTTTGTCCTTCAATAAAAATATTCCCACTTCCTGGTTCAAAAAATCTATATAACAACCGAATCAACGTGGATTTTCTAAAAACAAACAAAACATAATTTCTAGTTAAAATTTCTTTCATCCAACTTACCCGGATCCGGATCCACCAACTATCGCAATTTTTTTCCCCGCCGGAATTGATAAACTAAAATCTTTTAAAATATCCTTTCCTGGATTGTACCCAAATGTAACGTTGTCGAATCTTATTGCCGCTTCTTGGTGATTGATAAACAAGGGTGGTGCCGCTACGTTACTCTAAAAACTGCATGTTTGAAAGTCAAATGTGTTGGAGTAAAAAATAAACAATTTACTGGTGATTCAAGTGTTAAGTCTAAAATATGATGTAGAATTTTCGTCTGTGGATGGAAACTAAAAAACACAGTTCTTGACTTTAACTCACTTTTATCTTTGTATCCATAGTCATCAACGTAAACATAGACTGCATGTCGATTAAAGCTTGTCTAACTTCGCGGTAGACGCTTCCTAAAAATCCCAATGGAATGGAAAGTTGAAACAGCAAACCATTTACCATTACAAGATCACCGACAGTCATATTACCTAAATAAAAAAAAGGAAATTATAGACACATTGATAATAAATAAAAACCTATTGGTGAAGGTTTCTTCTGATGATCTATGATCCACAAGCTGTAATCTTACCTTGAGCAATTTCTCTAGCTGCTAAAACCATAATACTACTTAAAGCCACACTAAAAATCGCATTTTGTCCAAAATTCAGCAACGCCAAAGTGGTACTTGTTTTCAAACTTGCCGTTTCGTACTTTTTCAAAGCTTCGTCGTACCGGTCAGCTTCGTACTTTTCATTGTTGAAGTACTGCAATACAGAAAAGTTACATTTTTCGCGAAACTTGTTATGATAAAACGCAATCACCTTGACAGTTTCGTAATTAATTAAAGAATCTACAGCTTTATTTCCCGCCTCGTTTTCGGCTCGGTTCATATACACACGGAACTTTGTACGCCACTGCGTGATTAACAGAGTAAACAAAGCGTAAAAACCCACGCATCCCAAAGATATGCCTAAAATAAAAATATTGATGATTTGGTAAAAAAATGTTAAATTTAAAATTTGTACCTGCAAAAGCGGGTCCGCACTTGACTCCTAGAATGGTCGACACGAGCGCTAATTCAAACATCGTGGGTACCACATTGAATACCATGGCAGTTAATACAAAGTTTATACCCCTAGATCCGCGATCAATGGTCTTAGACAATGCACCTACAAAATTTCGAATTTAATTCCGTCGAAGAATTATTTTATATAAATTCTTACCTGTTTGTCTACTTAAATGAAATGCAAGATCTAGATTATGTAGATGGGTGAACACATTTTTGGCAATTTTTCTAATTGATTGTTGTGCGACACTGGCAAAGACGGCGTTGCGCAATTCGTTAAAACCAGATGCTCCTAGTCGAGCTGCACCATCTATTAAATAAATTTTAAAAAAATGCACTCTTTTTCTCCAAAGTCCATTTAATTATAAAATTGGAGAAGCGTTTCGAGAATCTTTATAATATTATTCTCATCTTTTTTATTTTATTTTTAATTTTTAAAATTTTAATTAGTTTTTGTCTTTATAAGATTTCACCCAATGAGATTATCGTAAATCACTTTCTTTGTCAAGTTTTATGTTGAAAAGGTGCATTAATTTTAAACCCTTGAGTTTGGCATTAGAAAAGGGCCCCTAGGTATTCGACATCAAGTTCAGACCGGAATAGGAACAAATTTTGCGAAGAAGGTCCCAAAAATCGGTCATGAATCCGCTGGTTCCTATGCGCAAAATAAGTATGGACAGAACTGAACTAAATACATATTCTAAATTAGAACGAAAAAATAATGTTGTAAATAACCACTTTAGTTTCCGAGATACAGACCTGCAAAGAACCTCGTCTTTATTTTTGTACAAGATAACGTAATTTTGAGATAAACCTTTTTCCTGTCCATTCGATTTAATGTATCAAATGAAACAAACGTATATTCAATTCTCTGTAAATCTCCGAGTAGAAGAACTTACTACCCTAATAGAGCCCCAGTTCTGAGCTATCAAAGTTGATCACTTTACCGCATTTTTAAGGATTTTTTCACCATTTGGGGTCGTCCATAAATTACGTCACGCTCCTATGGCGGGGGTTTCCGACCCTTGTGACGATGGGGGGCCGGGGGGTTTCAAAAATTGTGGCGTCACAAAATATATAGATTCAACTATGGTTTGCTACAACTTTTGTCTGCAAAATTTTCCTCTAAATTCAGTATTTCGAATAATTTTCCAGGAACACAGAAAAATTTAATCAATTGTTCAACCTAATTTTCATAAATTTTTAAATTTAAACATTTTTCTGAATTCAGCTATGGATTTGCTACAACTTTTGTGTGTAAAATTTTCCTCTAAATTCAGTATTTCGAGTAATTTTCCAGGAACACAGAAAATTTTAATCAATTGTTCAACCTAATTTTCACAAATCATAAAATTTAAACATTTTTCTGAATTCAACTATGGATTTGCTACAACTTGTGTCTGCAAAATTTTCCTCTAACTTCAGTATTTCAAATAATTTTCCAGGACCACAGAAAATTTTAATCAATTGTTCAACCTAATTTTCACAAATTTTAAAATTCAAACATTTTTTTGAATTCAGCTATGGATTTGCTACAACTTTTGTGTGCAAAATTTTCTTCTAAATTCAGTATTTCGAGTAATTTTCCAGGAACACAGAAAATTTTAATCAATTGTTCAACTTAATTTTCACAAATCATAAAATTTAAACATTTTTCTGAATTCAACTATGGATTTGCTACAACTTTTGTATGGGGTCGTCCATAAATTATTTCACGCTCCTAGGGGGGGGGGCTTCTGACCCTTGTGACGATGGGGGGCGGCGGGGTTTCAAAAATTGTGACGTCACAAAATATATATTAGATTAAATATGTTATTATAAGTATTTAAAAAAAACTATTTTTTGAGTGGCCACTGAAGCCAGTGGTGAAGCTAGGGGCGCGGAGCGCCCTTCATAGATGTTTCCTCTGGGGTGTACCCCTAAAAAAAAAAAGAAATTTGAAAAATTGGGGGGGTTCAAGAATATGTGACGTAATACTTGGAGGGGGGTCTAGGTTTGTGTGACGAAGTGTGACGATGGGGGGAGGGGGTTAAAAATTGCTTAAAATTGCGTGACGTAATTTATGGACGACCCCTTTACACGTTTTAATGCATCACGTGACAAAAACAGTATAAGATGGGATTTGAAGTAAATAATTTGTGTATAAGGCTGTGTGCAGACTGACGGAGCGAAAACACTTAAGACAAAACGTTTTTGCTTGAGTCGGTTGAAACCTGTGTTTTAAATGCTTTAGATATATTTATGATCCAATGCACACTCATTGAACAACTGCGTAAAACACGATAAAACATGAACAAACAAAATGTTCGATGATGATTATTTAAGTGTGACTTTTTGACTAGTGTGCATTGACGACCAACATTATGTTTTTTAACAAACCAAAACGTTTTAAGACAAAAGAAAACATTTTGTTTGACAACGTTTTGTTTTATTATGTTTTTGTATAAGGGAGCGTTCAAGTATTACGTAACGAATTTGGGGGGGAGGGGGGGTCTTGTAAAACGTTACGATGCGTTACAGGGGCGGGAGGAGGGGTTTGAACTACGCGTTACGTAACATTGTTTTTGCCACATAATTGTGACTTTGGAGACAAAAATCTCCAAAAATTGCGTTACGTAATACTTGAACGCTCCCTAAAACAAAATGCTTTAAAGCGTTTGCATGCAGACTAAAACTAAAAGAAACAACTATTTTTCTATTAGCGCTAGTAGTTTTGGAAATACCCCCAGAAGAACACAAAACCTTTTTTTAGTAAAAATTATTTAAATTGAGCAAAAATAAATCCTCGACAACTTTTGTATAAAAAAAGTTCATGAGATTTGACGGAATAAAAACTATTTTAAAAAAATTAAATTTTACAAATTTCGCGTGACGGGACGTTCGCAAAGGGCTCTCAATCCTTTGTAATTTAGCAACAATTTCATTGAAACTTCACCTTTTTCTAATCATTTCGAAAAATATAATATAATACAAACATTTTCTATTAATCAGTTCAATTTTTTTAATACATCCTATTTGTTACATAATTCCGCGTTTAAAATGCAAATATTATTAAAATAATTTTGAGATAATACTTACAAATCTCGATATTTTACAACATTGAAAATGGTGTAACATATGTTGATTTTTGTTTCACCATTTTCGACATTAAAAATGGCGTTTGAAATGTCGATTTTCGTATGTGATGTTGTGCTTTTAAGTTGTTGCGTTTCTTCACGTAATTATCATCGCATCAGCAACGCGGGTTTGGAAAATACTCAAAGATTCAGCGAGTACAGGTTTTAGCAAGGAGATTGCACGAGCGTAGCGCTCGTGCAATCTCCTTGCTAAAACCTGTACTCGCTGAATCTTTGAGTATTTTCCGAACCCTTGTGCTGTAACATACGAATATCCGTCGAACTAATAAAATTTATAATTATTCTTGATGCATTTAAATCAAAGCAAATGACCGCGGAAGTTATATCCTGCAGAAGTTATGAGAGTAGATTGCTAACAAAAATAAATGCTAACAAAATAGGAAGGCTTCTTAGGGAATATTAGTAAAACTATAGTCACTGTTCGGAAAATACTCAAAGATTCAGCGAGTACAGGTTTTAGCAAGGAGATTGACACTCGCTCCGCTGCGCTACGCTCGTGCAATCTCCTTGCTAAAACCTGTACTCGCTGAATCTTTGAGTATTTCCTTACCCTTGTGCTGTAACTTAAGAATATCCGTCCAACTAATAAAATTTATAATTATTCTTGTTGCATTTAAATCAATGCAAATGACCGCGGATATCCTGCAGAAGTTATGAGAGTAGATTGCTAACAAAATAGGAAGGCTTCTTAGGGAATATTAGTAAAACTATAGTCACTAGTCAGTCAATTAGTGAACTTGATCACGCCGCAAGGGTGAAAATTGTTCCTTAAGAAGGCTTCTTTTACCGGATATTATGTAAGATTATAATTTTTGTAGGTAGTAATATATTAATTAATTTTGTTTGACGCTTGAAACGGTTAAAATTCCTCAAGAATTTTTCCCAAATGTGACGTTAATACTCGATGTTAAAATAATTTCTATCCAATAGGTGTTAATTGAAACGACGAAAAAAAAGATGGAATAGGCGCCACTCGATTTCGGTTAAAAAGGAAGACGTCGCTATGAAAGATTAGACAACTCGATTAAAGGGGAAATCGAGAAATCACGAGCTATCTTTGTAAATCTTGCCGGCTAGCTTGGAAGATAATTAATTAAACAAAAACCAGCAATGAGTCCAGGGCATACGGAAAATTTTGAACAACGGAGAAATTTTGTAAATGAAAATAATAATTGCTCAAATATAAAGCGCAAATATCTTACGCGCAGTCCCGCAAAGAACTAACAAAATAATGGCGGACCACACAAAAATGTTATCAACCATATGTTGATTATCACCCAAAAACGACGGAATATTTATACAAAATTTACACGTTGTGATAAGTAAATCAACTAAATAATTAATAATTATTATCATAAATAACCAACTAAAAATGATACGATACCTCAACTACGCTGATTTGCGGCCTATGCAAAATCTGTCCAGCTTCTAATCCCATAAAGGCGGAAGAGAACTCCGATAAAGTAACTCCAAAAAAATTGAGTTTCTCGACCTACGGATTCGAGAAGATAATCCCAGTTTGCCACTGGATGGTAACCACTAACCAATTCTTCTCGAAAATCCGGCTTCAACAAAATTTCGCACAGCACACACACAACTACCTCGCACCAGATTCCACGTATCACCTCTTACTCGAGCAAACGTATCCCGTCCAGTCTCGCGTACCGACCCCTGCCCATTTCCCTCACTCGTACCAACGGTCACTGGTTCCAAAACCCAAAGAACCCGGCGGCAAATTTTAAACCGTTACAGCTTTTAGATTGACTGAAGTATTTAAGTAAAATTCAAAAATTAACAAGTTAATTCAGCAATAAGGATCAATTTATTTTCGTGAGCATTCAGCAATCGATTACTGCTATCATCTGACGAAAGGGTTATAAAAATAAATTTAATTTTATTGTTTGATAATTTAATAACTTTTTCATTTTTAAAGCTTAATTTAATATTAACTGCAAAAGTTAAAAATGTATACTTAAAGAAGGCTCAAAAAATCGATTTTTTTTTATTGCTTAAATCTATTCCTGATATATCTAAGAATATGTATTCGCATGTTACAGCACAAGGATAAGGACGATACTCAAAGAGATTAGCAAGGAGATTGCACGAGCGAAGCGCAGCGCAGCGAGTGTCAATCTCCGCAGCTGAAACCTGTACGAGATGAATCTTTGAGTATTGTCCGAATCCGCGTTGCTGTTGCGGTGATTATTCCGTGAAGAAACGCCACGACTTAAAAGCACATCACATACGAAAACCGACATTTCAAACGCCATTTTTAATGTCGAAAATTGTGAAACAAATTGACCATATCGCATCACAATCATTGCAAAAAAAATCAAACAAAAAATTTCGTAAGTACCGAAAAAAATGTAAACATAACGCACTAAATTTGTAATATAAAATTCGTTAGAAGTACATTGCTTTCCTCGGGTTGAACTAATGCGTTGCACCGGTTTCATAAATCGCATCTGTTGAGTGCGTTGTCATAAACACCTCATAAATTAAAATATTCGACTACATAAATTATGATATTCGAATATTTTTTATTACGTATGAATTATTACTACAAATATTCGATATTCTGGTAGGGTATTTGGAATATTTTCGTAGTATTTCATAAAAACTGGATATTTTACAGTATTTGCGGGTAAAACCCACGGTGCACGAATTGTATCTGTATAAGTATCATGTACTTATTGTACTATGTACTATGTACTAAATTGTACAGATTGGTCGAAACGCCAAAATTTGACCCTGAGTGGAATAATCAAATTTATAGAGGCTAATTCACAATATTTTCAAATATACAGCACTAAACGCAGTGGTATGTCGAGCAGGTATATGTACGAGCGCTCGGGTAGCTGGAGCGCGCGCTCCTTCCCTCGGTCGAATAACTCCGATCTATGTACCTGAAGAGGTACAAGGGTTGTTCAAAACAATATTTTTAATTCGTAGAAGTGCTATGTATTTAAGTATAGTACGGATTCTTTGGTACGGATTATAACTATATTATTCTTCTCTGTGTACGTGCTTACCACGTGCAAAACGGTTAGTTTTGTTTTGAGTTTTATCGAGTGCACATTGCTACAAATATGTCAAGTTATCCCAAAAGGTGATAAATCGAGCAGTGATCGTTCTGGGAAGCCACGAAAACGTAGATTCCACGGGAATCGATTAACAAGTGAAGCAGACAATGCAAAGTGCAGCACAAGCAGTAGTGCGAAGAAATTAGCCAGAAAATCGGCGTACGTCTTTTTCCAGCAAAGAAGCTCGCACGGCCCGTAGACTCGAGCAACTGCATCAAAATGAGTTTTTTGAGGAAAGTGAAGGTTTACTTTATGGCGCAGGAATAGCTGATTAGGATATTATTACTGTAAGTAATCGAAAATTAACATTTTTTCTGATCGTAAACTTTAAAGCGCGTTTTCTCGAGTTTTCGTTTTTACGATTTTCCTAAACTGGCGGGCGTGATTGCAAGAAAACTAGACGACCGATCAAACGAATCAAGGATTGTTAGCTTCAGTTTTGTAGATATTCTCTTCTATTTGAACTAAAAAGATTCACGAAAAAACAATTCTAAACAACTTTTTCAGCAAGTTGAAATGATTTTTTTTTTTACAAAAAGCACATTTTTTTTCAAACCCGAGAAAAATTTTAAATTTCACAATTTTTTGGGTTTTTCTTAGTTCATCTAGAAGAAAAATATATGAAAATTAAAAGTTTCTTTGGTTTTTTGTTTCAGACGAAAATTACGAGCTGCATCTTTCCCGCCGATTGGAGACTGCAATTGCAAGGTGTTGCACAAATGTGGATAAAAATCTGCTGCGTTTGAATATTTTTCGCTCAAAAAAATTTTTTTTTAATGTTCAAATATGCAATAAAATAATCTTAAAAGTTCGTTATGTAAAGTTTACACGAGCTTAGTAACTAAGCACTTAGTACTTGTCACTAAGCAGTGACAAGTGACAAGTAATGTTTACACGTTATTTTATAAAACTGGTATTAGACGTGCTTATTTTTTTCTGCTCTAAAAAATTCCCCCCGAAAGCGCTTTTTTTATG
Organism: Podabrus alpinus; assembly: GCA_932274525.1. Taxonomy (NCBI): domain Eukaryota; kingdom Metazoa; phylum Arthropoda; class Insecta; order Coleoptera; family Cantharidae; genus Podabrus; species Podabrus alpinus. The sequence continues at coordinate 9,140,258 of OW026451.1, forward strand.
CCTCCTAAAGCAGGCTCCTGCCTTTTAAATCATTTGAGTTTGATGGAAGTGATAATATTAATTTCTAGTCCAGGCAACGGAGTCCAAAAATTTACTTGAACTTGCAAAACATTCGGCAAGCTGAACTTTGGTAGACATTTACATACATTGGAATGTCATAATGAATTTCCCAAAATTCCATGCCGGTGTCTCCCCCAATTGTCTAAAAACCATAGATGTGTTGTGGAGAATTTTATGGTCTTTAATTTTGGTCTGATGATAATTTTTCATAAAAGTGAAAATAAGCCAACTACAGACGAAAAACCGTATTAGGGGGGCTAAAAGCCTTGGGGAAGACGCCGGCATGGGATTTCATGGGACTTTTGAGAAGTTCATTTATGTACATGTCTGCCATATTTCAGCTTGCCCAGATTTTTTGCAAACTAAAACTGTTCCTTGCCTGGACGATAAATAAATAACAAATATTCAAGTTCTATAAACTAAAGTGCAGTTTACGTTATGCGATTTTGCTTGTGATTTTGCATACAACATACAAGTTGTAATAAAAAATTATTTCGCAGTTCACGAATACAATTTAGCATACGTTACGGCCCGAAAGCGAACTCGTAAGCAAAGTCATAAGCAAATATTACGATTACTGTAGAGTCCGGATAAAAAAGCATGAAAAATTTGAAAAAAAGTGCTTAAAAAAGCATCAAATATTACCAAAAAAAGCATCAATTTAATAAAAAAAGCACAATTTTATAAAAAATAAGGATAAACAAAAGTATTAATTAATTTAATTTTTAAAACAATTTATTATTAAAAATTGTTCTAAATGTTCAGAAGTAAAATTAGTCCTTCTATCACTTAACAGATTTTTGTAAACGGAGAAGCTTCTTTCAACGTCCACACTAGTTATTGGTGCAAACTTGAATTTTGCTACCACCGAGGGATCCATTATTAAACTTGGAATAGTTTTTCCGGATATTGTTTTGGCTACATCAACCAATGCTATCAATCCTTCATTTTTTTCTAAAACCCCGCTTAATTTATTTTTAATAATGCTACCAATCTCTCCTGCGACTAGGGGTGCGCGATTATGAAATTACATAATCGATTGTTGATTATAAAAAATAATCGATTTTTGAAATAATCGATTATGAGTAGGGTGCGCATGCGCATATAATCGATTAATCGATCACCGTAATTCGAATAATCGATTAATTCGGTCGTTCTAATTGCTGTTGGGGTTGGGATTACGTTTAAGTTTAAAAAGTTGTATTTATTAAAACAAGATATTATGCTTATAAAGAATAAACCTGTTACCAATAAAAAATAAAGTATTCAATAATGGATTATTTTCCACAATCGATTATTTTAACAATCGATTATTTCTATAATCGATTATTATAAATTATCATAATCGAAAGAGCTACTGAATCAATTTAAGTAATCTTTCGTTTTTTAATAAATGTAATGCACATAAAACTGAATATGCACATATCGCATTTTGAAGGTGCACCGACGGTATTTTGTTTCAAAGATTATAGTTTGCAAGCTTGATATGATAAGAACGCGACAATAAGTCGGCGGAATGTTTTCTAGGAAAACGCATCAGACCAATGAAGTCTGAAAAAAGCACAAAAAAGCATAAGAATTGAAAAAAAGCACAAAACCCCAAAAAAAGCATTTAAAACATAGTGCCAAATGGACCCTTTTTTGATAAATCGCATAGATTATTTAAAAACTTTGAGCTGCTTCGAATTTGCAGGAAAAGCATAATAGCTACAAATCCGGACTCTAACGATTAGCATTGTGTCTTATGACAACTTGTATGCAAAATCGCATAACGTAAACTGCACTTAAGTTCGTATTTATACAATAAATGGATTTTGCATGTAAAAAAGTGTACCTCAAATTAAATTTTATCTCAAATTACAGATAGTTTATCAATATTTAATATAGGGTGTTAATTGTGCTAATAACACTTATTTCAAGTACCGTTCATCAATTACATTTTTTATAATTAAAAAAAAAAGTTTTATTTAGGTAAAATTATGCTAGCATAATATTTTTTAACGATATAATTCGAAACCAAGCGGGGCCCCAATTTAAGATAACACAAAAATAATAAGAAAACAACTTACATCCCAGCAACAAAGCGGTCGAAACTGTGAGAACTGTATCGGCAGGTGTGGTCATATTTAAGGCATCACCGGTGTTCAAAGTGTCCACGGCATATTTAAAAATAAACGGCACAGTCACGTTAAGAAGTTTGGCACCAATTAAAAGTTGTAAGGCAATAGTCACCCTTCTCCTAATCATTTTATCGTCTGCAGGCCAAATGTACTTCAGCATTGCCGATACCATGTGCTTGCCAGTAACGTTTGTATTTTTCCCTACTAACGAATCTTCCCGATCCAAGCTTCCAGCACCTGGATGAAAACATCCTCGAACCGGTTGAATTTTCGTCAACGACGAATTTACTTTAATTCTATTTACAGCTTTAGCTAAAATTCCACCACTTACTCGTGAATTCTTTTTCTCCACTTCGGTAGTATTAGAAGCAGTCGTGCACGTCTAAAAGTTAAACAACGTTAAATTAGTGTATAATTTGAAAAAAAACCACTTACTCTGCATATCGAACTGTTTATAACACCTCGTATTAACAACTTTTTTGTAAAAATAGTGGCAGTACTTTTTTGTATTGTTAATAAAGCTGCCATCTTATTGATTACTTAACACTTAAGAAATTTCAACAAACTGAAGTAAAAATAAGAGATAAAAATGCAATTTTGGGGTTATGTTTTTCGCGAAAAACGAATAAAAAGTCTTATCGTATTAATTCTATCTTATTTAATACATACTCCGGCTCTAGTTTAACTAATTTATGTTTCAATTATCATATTTTCGTAATAATTATTAAAATATTGATAGGCGATGATAGGTTAGATAGGTTATCTCGTGACATAAGGCAAATTTTTATACACGGTGCGACGTCGATAATGTATTCCCTCTAAAAACTGTAAAAATAAGTTGTTTTCGTAATTATTTCATAAACGGTATGAGATAGGATGCGCCTTCCCAAGACCACCTGAACATAATAAGGAATTAACATGGTAAATCTGGTTTTTAGATTCCCTTTTCAAATTGTAATGGATGAAAAGGTCTCCTTTTAAGGTATTGTTAAAAATGCAAGAAGAAATTAAACGGATTTGAAGAAATACGATGTGCCTTGGAAAAACCACTTTTTTCGCAGCAAAACGCAGCCACTTCAATGGAGACGAACGAAAGTTCGGCCGTGGCGACCGAAGCTACCATGATACTATAACTTTAGAGATATGCTCACGCGCACATCGGCATGAATCATACGGTGTCTTTTAGGGCGAAATTCGTGTGTGGGGCACGCTATGACGCGATGCGCGCCCGCGTTCTAAATTCGTTCACCAAGTGATCATATCTCTAAAGTTATAGTATCATGGAAGCTACAACGGAGTAGAGAGCTTTTCGAGGTAGGTCAAATGGCTTCTCTGCAAGATCTCAACCTCCTACAAATTAACCTACAGCAATATGTCGGGCGGCTGTTGCAACCCTATGCCGCCGCCTCGACAACTGTAAGGATACAATCGCTCTTATTCAGGAGCCATAGTTAGTAAATTCCACAGTAAGAGGTTTTTCAAAATTAAATGGCACGACTTTTACAGGTGCCCATACAAACAAAACTAGGACATGTATATGGTAAAGCTTGTGGAGTATTGCGAGCAAAAGAAGATACACCTCATAATTCGGTGTGACTCTAACTCCCACCATTCTGCATGGAGAAGCGAAGACCACAACAGTCGGGGTAAGTCTCTACCTTTTTTTTGTGTGCGTCGGGAGTGGGGAAATCTTCAAAAGACACCACCCAAATAATTTGAGTGGTAGTGTCGGATTTTTACCAACTAAAACCCCACTCCTCCTGTGTATCCGGGATTCACTCGCGTATCTCTTCCGGATGTTTCAGGTATTGCGCTATCAAGTTCTTCTGTTTAGGCAGCTAGGCCTCCTCTTCTCTTTCATCAGCCTCTTTAGTGGTCATAATCGTTTCGATCATTTGTTGTAGATGGTTCCACCTGTCTTCATTTTCGAGCATTTCTTCGATCAGTGTTTGTGGAGTAGTTCCTTCTGCCCCGTGCATTTCCCTACACACATCCCACCTGTTGCATTCAAAAATCGTATGTTGAGCTGTGTCGTCTGCCGGGCAATATCTGCATTTTGGATCTGTTCTTATTGCGAATCGGTGTAGTTAGGCGTTAAAACACCCGTGTCCTACTGTACTAAACTGACCAAGTGATTTAATAATTTATTCCACCGCTGAACTCCAGTTGTACTAAACTCAACTATTATAAATTGAGAATCCCACCGTTGACTTACAGTTGTACTAAACGGAGAACTATGGTTTGATTAATTCCACCACGGATCCACAAAATGTACTTTATTTACTTATGGGTTAAATTTAATTAACCCCTTCTTATATCTAGAGCTGCCACCAGGATTGTCTGTTTGCTATCCAATGGAATTGATAGCGAGCCGATAATCCAAAACTCGAATAATTACTTACTTAAGGATTCTTTTATCATTGGTAAACGTGTGAATTGCGGAAGGCTTTCTCCAGAGACGCAGGATATTTATGACAAGCAACTAACTACACTGAGTATAAACGTATTTGTTTATAAGAAAAGATTTCAGTTTTAACAATAAATGATTTATTAAATAATATTAAACAATAATTAAAACAAAGATGAAGAAAAGAACAAAACAATTGGTTCTACAGATATATGTAACATTAATAAAATAGACTAATTTTAATTAAGTAATTGAAATTTATATTTGACAAGAGACAGTAGGATAAAATTTAATCTTTTTACAAATTTACCGAGTAGATAAAATTTATGACATATACCTTGATTTATATTCCTTGGGTCCTTATTTGAACTGCTTTATTGGCCCTGGGTGATTCGAAGATTATTTGATGAGTAAACATTTATTTGAACTTGTATTTATTTATATAATATTAATGAACTCGCGAATAATTTATTTAACCAGTTGTAAAACTAATTTAATTTAATAAAACTTATCAAAATTGTGAACACTTCAATAAAACAAAAGGGAGCTAATTTTATTAGTTAGCTCGAATTAACACTGAATTGATAGTTGATTTACTTGAGTTAAAACTTAAACGAATTTATTTTACTTTAATAGATGACCGAATTTATGACCCCCATTACCAGGAGACCGGCCTGGCCGCTCCCGTAGAGGTCTGGTGAAGACTCACTTAAGACTTGTATAAGACTGACTAACCCGAATTTTTAATCATCATCCCTATTTATTAGAGTGAATTATTTCCCTTTTGTGGTGGGGTCTGAATATGTGAAATACATAGAAAGGTCCTGCTCTTTTGAGATGGTGAATAGCGCTAATTTACTATTTTTAAGCGGAGTGTACAGGCTCCGGATAACCCAAATATTCCGTTATCGTTTGAATGCTATCTTGCCCTTGCAGTTCCCAAAGCTTTTATTTTTCATGTTATATGTTTTAAGGGAAGTTATTAATTGTAATATCTGTCAATTTTAATATCGCACTAATTGCTTTTTGCTTTTAGAATTTGGTGTTCTTTAATATTATCTTGACTTTTCCACATGTGCCATGTGTGAGATAAAGTAAGCTAATCGTTTTTGGCGCGACTTAACTGTTAACGATCCTTATTTTATCAGTCCACCGTCTCGTCTTAACAAATTTAAGGGTCCACCCTTAAGTGGATATTTGTGTTACATATCTCTTATTTTAATTTATTACGCCGCGTGAACATAGGCGTACCAACGTTTTCCTATGAAGATTTAAATTACTTTTTTAATTTAAATCGTCATTAAATGTAATTACATATTACTATTTTAATTAATATTAAATAATTATAGATAAATTAATCCTTTTTGTGATTAAAAATTATAACTTAATTTCTAAGTAACATGATTTAACATACCAATTCATAATTTCAGCTTTACTAGTTACAATTTCCGGGGTCGGTATATATATAATTAAGAATTAATTTACGCGGGTTGTTACACTACCAATGCCTGTGTCAGGTGGTATCCAATTTCCCCATGCTTACGCTGCAGCCACGGAATTATTTGTGGGATGAGAGTCCTAGTCCATGCTCCTTTCTGGCTGGATTCCCACCTGGCCTGCCATTTCTGGATCGTCCTGTTTCTTTCTTCGTTCTTGCCTACTTGGTCGTGTTGGGTTTCATAATTGTTGCTTCTTTCTTCTACGAGCAAGTCTATCGGTGGCATTTCCGACAGCACCAGTAGTGCCTCCGTCGACGCTGTTATGTACGCGGAGCACACCCTGATGATGGCCATCTTTCTTTGCGCTCTCTCGTATTGTTTTCTGTATTTCGCCACCTGTATGGCTTTTCTCCACACCGGGGCCCCGTACAGCAGGATGGAGTTTACCACCGACGCCAGTACTCTTCTTTTAGTAGGTCTTGCTACCCTCATATTTGGCATCAGTCACGCCAGTGTTGTTGCCATTCTGATCGTTTTTCCTGCCGTGTTTTCCATATGTTGCTTGAAGCACAGATAGTATTTGTCAAAGGTTACGCCCAGGTAAGTCTATACTAGAATACCTTATTAGTACAAATTTAGAAATTCTTAACCGAGGGAATGACCTTACGTTGTATGTGTCACCCCACCGCAATTCGCTAATTGATATCACCCTGGCGTCGTTAAGCATTTCAAACCACATATGTGACTGGCACCTGTCCAACGAACTGACAATGTCGGATCACAGATAAAAAAGTGAACCCCTGCAATTTAGAAACCCTAGGAGTGCTGACCTTCACGGAGCCCTTGAGGCCGAAATGCAAGGGGAAGTTCTCACAAAAGAACATCTAACAACAACTGAGGAGATCGAATTGCTTGCTAACACACTACAAGATCCACTCATTAAAGCTTAGGGGCTGTTCATGTATTACGTAAGACGTTTAGGGGGAGTGGGGGTAGCTGACATCTTATTTTTTCTTACTCGGGGGTAGGGGGGTCACGACAATTTCTTACGTAAGATTTTATTTTTTTAATTGAATTTAAAAATTTGAAAATTATTTAATCTAATTTGTGCTGTTCGTATTAATGTTAATGTGAAACACAATATTATTAATTAATTATTTACGTTCGAAATGAATAAAAGCACATTTTCGGGAGTAGCACGAATTTAGTCACCTGAAATCGACAAATTTCCTATAGAAAATCGAAAAGTTGAACGTTTTTATAGTAGATTTGAAAAATAAAATTTGCGGAAAAATCATAAGGAGCCCTTAGAAACAGCTTTTAAAGGGTAGAAATAGCGGGGCTCAGATTGGTTCCCAGTACTAATAAGTCACGTTCACCATCAAAGCTAATAAAAGCAGCACCTTGCCGAGTTCTACCGCAGTACTTAATCCACCACGGAAGGAGTTGTTCGCAAGTGTTTCGCATGTCAGATGAATAAAAAATCGGTTCTTTGTAGAACCAAAATAATTTATGAATTGGGTTTCTTATAATTTTTGGGTGTCCATTTCACTTTTTGCGTTCAACTTTGGAAAAATAATTCGAGAGCGCGATAGATTCGACATCCCTTAGATTCGACAATAATGGATCTAGCTTTTAACGGTAAACTTGTAAAAATTAAAATTAATTTAAAATGTAAAGTAGTACGATGAACTACTGAGATGAAAATTTTCTAAGTGTTAAATGTATATCGGAACATACGCACTGACAACAGAAAGCGTGACGTATGATTGAACTCTGTAAAAAACTCTATTTTTAATCAACTTCAAGGATTGATTTTGAAGGGTAAACGTGATTTATCCGCATTTTTAAGAAAATCTACTATGTAAACGTTCAGCGTTCTGAATATCTATAGGGAACTTTTAAAATCGAGGTGACTTTTTACGTACTCTTGGAAGAGTTCGTAAAACCGGATTTTACAAATTCCCTATAGAGATTTTGAAAGCTGAAGGTTTATTTAGTAGAATTGAAAAAGAAAATTTGCGGAAGATTAACATTTACTAGTCTAAAACCCTTGAAATTGATTAAAAATAGGTTTTTTTACAGAGTTCAACCATACGTCACAAATTGTTTTATTGGTTGTACACAAGGTGGCCCAAGATGTATCACCTTATCGGAAGATGCTATAACTTTTGCAAATGGCGGCAACTGTCAGTTTATTTTTGATATTTGTGAAGTAAACAGATACAGAATACATCTCGACAAGCCATGGAACGCTATACTCTTCAAGATCGCGGAATACTCGCCACTATTTTCTTACGGAATAATTCGTCGAAATTTATCATGAACGACGAAGCCCATTTTCATCTGAACGGATACATAAACAAACAAAATTTGCGCTTCTGGGGCACTGAATTGACGAAAATTGATGAATTGGGATTGGAGGACATCTGGTTCCAACAGAACGGTGCAATCGCACACACAGCTCGCGCGACAATGGACATTTTGAAGGATGCATTTCCGGGTGGCCTAGTGTCTCGTTTTGGCGATCTGCGGTGGCCGGCAAGATCGTCCGATTTAATCGCTCCAGACTTCTTTATTTGGGGTTTTTTGAAGTGGCGGGTCCATGGGAACAAGCAACAGATTCTGGAAGTTCTCAAAGAGAATATCAGACAAAAGTGCGAGAACCTATCGCCCGAAGTTTTCGCTAGAACGATTGAAAATTTGGTAAAAAGAGCCCAAATGGTCATCAACAATGGCGGCGCCCACTTGACCGATATCATCCTCATAATGTAATGTAATTTCATTTCAAACATTGGTCCGTTTGGTCGATTTTGAAAAAAATGTGGAAAATCCGTTCAAATTTGAAAAAAAAATTCGGGAATCCTTATTCGAATTACATGATTATATTTAGAACATACGAGTATTATGCATGAATAGTGCAAAGAATTGCAAGCGTCTCCATAAGAGGCCCACGCATATGAGCCCAGCCTCCAACGCATGTAAAATTACTATGTTCTTACATATAGTAAAATAACACAGACCAGTATGCGCTTATGTTACAAGCTTATTACTTACAATTCATCTATTAATTATGAAATTTACTAACGAGTAGCCTCTATGACGTATCTCGGATGTACTACCGTATTCTGGGTTGCCTAACTCTGTGCTAATAAACTAATAAGATAAAGAAAGGCTAGCCGCTGGATATGTACTATTTCGAATTTATTGCAGGCGTAAGTCAAGTTCTTAAGCTAATTTCATTATTAAATTAAATTTTGTTTTAAACAAATTCAAAAAAAATTAAAAATTGGAAAAAATACTAATTTAAAACGAAATATAAATAGCAAGTCCGTCCAACAATTTGAGAGGAGGCTAAGCCTCCCTTGCCTCCATTGACAAACCGCCGCTGGTCTAATAGTTGCTGAGCGCCAGCACTGTTAAATAGAGCAGGGGTGGGCAACCTTTTGTATAACAGGGGCCAGAATAATATTTACGTTTCGTCCGCGGGCCTTAGTATAGTTAATGGACACATTTTTGTTACTTGTATTTTTTTCTGAAAATATAAAAACAATCAGTGGCGGCTCGTGGGGTTCTACAGTGGTGGTGCCAGAAGTTTTTCTTTTGATGAGTTCATAAATTTAAGTCCAACCGAAAGAGATTTTTCCGAATCCAAAGGAACTGCATACAGTTCTGTATACAGACTTAAATAGCAGTTTAAGGGGGTTACCTACTGTGACCGATAAATTTTTTCGATTTTTTTATTACATATTTTTATAGTTTGGGGTCTTGAATACGTTTACAAAAAATATTAAAGTAAAATTCATCAAATTACCCGAATTATAACGGATTTTCTGTAATGGTGTTTATTTTGTACTTTATTTTTTGTACTTTATATAAAATATACAAAAATAAATTTAACAAATTTAAGTTGTAGTTGTCTGTAATTGTCTTTAGGCACAAACAAATAATATTAGATACAAAATCCCTAAAATTGTTGTTTTTTTTAATCTATTTTGACTAAATTATTATTACGCTAATTTTTATTTTAAAATGTTTTCAAAAGAATTTTGTTATTTTAAACCATCGTCATTTAGTCATTTTTTTTAAATTTTACATTTTCGAGGTTCCGACCATAGCCTGGCATTCATAGAGAACAAAATGTACAAAAATTCGTATATTTTAGATAACTACATACGTCGGTCAAAAGCATTGCGCCCGATTGGATAGTCATTTTGAAACATGAGTTACGCGTTGATCTATTACTTGTATAATTTCCAATAAAACGCTTTGCAAAAATTTTAGATGTTACTTTAGACATGAATAAATAATAATCCTAAATAGCTTAAAGCTTTCAGCTCAGCTCAATAGCTTAAACAGTTTTCTCAAATTTAATTCCTAAAAAACAGCTTGCCGGAAATGCAACAAGTTAAATAGAACACAGATCAAGATAAAATATTTATTACATTTATTAAATTAAAGAATTTTGCATTACGAGCAAGTTTACGTTTACTAAATTGCAGGATATATAAAATCATTTTTGAAATAATCAAATCAGGCAATGGTCTACCCAATTTTTGAATTTTAATCTTTTCCTCCAGCCAACATGAGCAAAAAGGCTTGCTTAAAATGTTATTAATTTTATTCATTATTAAATTAATATGTATTAACAAGTTTAATTAACTTCACTAATAATAAATTATCAGACAAATTATTTTTATAAAACTCAACGCGGTATTAATAATTGCACATAATGAAATCAGAGAGAGATATAGGCCTCATACAAACACTCGGCGGGTGTAGGTAGAATTGCTATCACGTACCCATATGCATCCCGCTATAATTACAGTAGTGGCCAGGAGTTGCGTAGCCACATTTGAATTGGCTCGGTGTTGCTAATTTATCTTATTGTAAAGTGCACATTTATGAAATAAAAATTTCATATGTCTATACTATGTTTACGCTTTAAAGTGAGAAAAATGTTTAAGATTAAACAATTTTTAAACAAAATTAAATATTTTTTGAAAATTAAAAAAAATATTTAAGGCCGTTTTGCCCAGCTAGTGCCATGGCTCTTTGGCTCATTATAACGAACCGCCACTGAAAACAATAATATTTATAACAAAGTTAATTAAGTACTATATTTATTTCTCTTATCTTTTATAACAAATCACAAAGAAAAAAATTCGCAAAGGAAAGGAAAGTTGATTTTGAGTAGCCTGCCTTCCTTTAAGGAATCTCGATAATCCATTCATGCGCGTCCCTATGGGACGCGCATGAATGGATTATCGAGATTCCTTAAAGGAAGGCAGGCTACTCAAAATCAACTTAAAAAACAATAATTAATGCTGTCAAGCTGTCAACCGATCGACAATGCAAATACGTGTGCACGTGCTTTACGTTTCTATTTGACCAATCTTAACCAAATTTGGTGTAGAAGTTACGATATTTACAACGCTACGAAAAACATAGGCTACTTTAGAACCTTGTAGTGAGGCCGAAGGCCGAACAACCACATCCGACACGGTCTAGATGGCTAAAGGCGGCCGGTAGGCCGACTGTGCCACCTAGTTATTTTAATAATACGCGAAAACTTAATTCGCGTTGAAGGGAATTTTGCTTCGCGTATAAAAAATTCAGGTATCAAAATCTAATTCGCGTTATTCTGAATTCGCGTACATCGAACTCGCATACATGGAGGGTCTAGTGTACTTTTCAATTTACTTTTTAATTTCATTTAAATAAGACGAATTATATCGAAAATTAAACTGTAGATCTCTCCTTTTTCCTTATGTTAGGTACTAACCTAATCCTTTTCTTTAAAATTTTTGTTTTTGAAAATATTTATTTATTATTTCTTCTAAAGATCTCGCGGGCCGGATTAGAACTTTACGCGTACCGGAGTTGCCCACCGTTGAAATAGAGCACATTTTAGAAAATTTCAAAAACGCTCGAATTTGCTCCGACTTTTTTTATAATTTTTGGTTACTCTCTTAAAACAGTCTATTATATGATCAAGTCTATTAATATAATATACTCTATGATAAAAAAAAGTCAGGTGAAAATCGAGCGTTTCTGAAATTTTCAAAATGTAACAACAGATGTTACAACAAATGTAAAAATTCAAAAATTTAACAGTGCTGGCGCTCAGCAACTATTAGACTTAGAAAAAAATACCTTAAGCCCGTCTTACATCAGGACATTTCTGGCGTCATTTCTTGGGCCATTTCTGCGCAGAGACGAGTTCATAGTATTTGCGCGTGCGTATACCGTTGTGCGCAGAAATGGCCCAAGAAATGACGCCAGAAATGTCCTGATGTAAGACGGGCTTTAAGCCCGTCTTACATCAGGACATTTCTGGCGTCATTTCTTGAGCCATTTCTGCGCAGAGACGAGTTCATAGTATTTGCGCGTGCGTATACCGTTGTGCGCAGAAATGGCTCAAGAAATGACGCCAGAAATGTCCTGATGTAAGACGGGCTTTAGATAAAAGTTGTAGTAAATTTTGTTCTCCATAAGATTTATAACAGTCATTTTCGTCCTAAAGTCAACTGGTAAGGAAATATTGCGAAGAAACATTTTGTTTTCGCCATATTTTTAAAATGACGGCACTTCCGGGCGGTTGCCGAGGTCGCCAACTCAGAGTTTTTATTAGGACCCTAAACCTTAAAACATATCCAAAAATCAGAACCCCCTGATCATTTTTAGGAAACTCTTCTTTTCATGATTTAGAGGATGTTGTTAAAATATTGTAAGTGTTTTTAATTTTTTTTAATGAGTTATATGATAATAATATAGCTGATATAGAAATTTGTTTAAAAATATTTTGCTGAAAAACTTAATTTTCACTACATAAAAAATTTAAACTTCAGACGAAGAATTTGGTAAGAAGCTCAGGGTTCCGAGAAGACATTTTTTAGTATGTTAAAGTCGGAACAATTACCTAACGAAATCCGTCAAAAAATCGCAGAAAACCGATTTTGGATTTTTTTTCCGATATTTTCTTACACTAAACAACATAATAAAACAAAAGATCTAAAATTGTATTTAAACGATTTTATCAGTTGTAAATATTTTTTTTTCAAATGTGTATAATAATTGCATAAATATTCATAATAAACGAGACTTATATACAATAAAAATGTCTTTACGATTGTAAATTAACGATATAAGCAGAAAAGCCCGATACCTATATGAAAATAAGTAATTCTATATTCGAGAAAACCTCATAAGGTTGAACAAAATATTATAAAAATGAAAACATTCTTTGGCAAAATTTTGACAGAAACCTCCTTTAAGTTTATAAAGCAAAATAAATAATAAAATATGGTAGCAACTTAAAATTTTTATGCCGTTTCCTCTTCCAGCGCATTATTTTCGTTACTATTATTGTCAGCTTCTTCAGTTTCGTTCTCTACCTTTTCTTCTTCCACTTCCACCACCTCCTCCTTTTCATTTTGATTTTCAGTCTCACTGGCAGTTACTTCGTTTTCACCCACCGGTTTTTCACTCAAAGAATTGTCTTCATTTGGCTGTTCTTGTTTGGCTTCGGCTTCGTTGTCATCTGTGCTTATGTTTTCAGTTTCTGTGTGATTAACGCCGTTTTCTATTTTGATATCGGCGGTGGAAGTCACCGACTCAGGAGTCTCTTCGGGGGTTAACTTGAGAAACTTCTCGATTTCGTCCAACTCATTTGACAAATCAAACTTATCGTAGTCCTTAAAAATATAATACAAAATAAAATTAACGCAATTTGTTCGAATTTTGAGTGTTGAGCAGCAAAAGTGCAAACATAAATTACAACTAAGACCAGCCCTGCAGGATTGGCATGAAAAATCATGAGAGGAGTGAGTAGTTAATAAATTATTTTTACACTGTTGTTATGCAATAGACGAGTTGACAGTAAACAAATCGACTTACACCACAATAATCTTGTTCGTTAAAAATTTGAGGCGGTAATGGGTATTTAGGATTGGCATCACCTATAGTAGCACCTATACATGTCGAATTGCTTTGCATAAATTCCTTGGCTTCCTCGTTTCCAGGCTCGGCTATATCAACTACTTCGTATTTTATATTTTTCGAATCTAATATCATGAGGACTCTCTGTTGTCTTTTTTTAACCTTAGAACAACAACAGGTAGTTTATGGGCAACCTTTCGGTGATATTCCATAATGTAAGTCAAAAAATAATTAATTACCTCTTTGTTTCCAGAAATTCCACTAACGTATACTTTTATTGCCATAATTAAAAATGTTTTGAACAAAAATACTGCTAATCTTATAACTAATTGAATCTATTTTGACAGTGACAGACGGCTAGACGATTTTGCAGTGCTGTCGCGCATCGATTGCCACACCTATTTTAGCAAAATATCCCTAGAACAGTTATCAGAGTTCGTTCACTTGCGTAATTTATTTACTAGCCAATCAATCAAACGGTGTTTTAATTAATTTAAAAAATTAACGTTAAGGTTAATTACCGCAATTTTTAATGCTTCTCCATCTTTGACATTTATTTATAGTCCAGTCAACTTTAGTTGTTTGACGGAAAATATTGATATAATATTCTTGAAATTATCGTGGATAATTATCATGCATATCATAGCAAATATCGTGGGCTTACAAGCAAAAAGCAGCAAGTCAAAAATTTAATTTTGTTTTAAGTGCTCGTGGATATAAATTTTGATGACCTTCGCACTGCAAAAACACACCAAGCCATATCTTATTATGTAAAATGTGAAATATAGCAATGTCAGAAAGCACTAAAGTAATTGATAATTAATATTTTAAAATGCATGCAAACTTTTAACTTCAGCTTACTCAAAACTTTCATTTTTGCTTTAGTGCATTTTGCTTGTAAGCCCACGATATGTTCATTTATGTAGGTGTACCGTTAAACATACTAAAAGTCCTGAACGAAATCTGCTGCGCTCGGTTCGCAAATGAGGATTTTAGCCCCCTAGGTGCGGTTTTCGCACGATACAACACAAGGGCTAGGACAATACTCAAAGATTCAGCGAGTAGGAGGGTGGGCCACGTTGAGACATTTATTAAATTTTTTTGTGTGGCAGCTACACCTTAAAGAATTTCAAAACTCCAATCATATTTTAGATTTCCAAATTAGTTATAAACCATAATCAAGCAATAGAATTCAAATACAAACAGTGTAGTTTTATTTTTGACTTTTTTTTTTAACTAATGATTTTGTCGCAAGGTGGCCCATACTATGGGCCACTTTGAGACATGCTAAAGGCTACCTTGGGACAGTAAAAACACAATGAATACAAGGAAACAAATTATATTAGTTCGTTAACATTCAACGAATTTCTACATTATCGAAATTGATACCAAATGATATGTATGATTGTAGCATTTTGGTGCCACCACAGTTAATTGGTGGTGGCAAAACGCACTTAACATCAGTTTCTTTAACTAAAGAAATATCTTCGATTACGGGAAATATAAAGGAATTTTTGATTTTTGAACTGTGATGCAAAAACTTCACCTCAAAATCAGCCTGTTGAATGCTAATAATTTTGCCGACATAAAACACAGCTTTTTTATCTGTAAATTCAACTAATATATAAGAGTTTACTTCAGGTTTATCCTGATATTTTTCAAAATCGAATTCGCTAAGCGACTCTGCATCTGAAGAATCGGAAACAAATGATTCGTTGTCGCTATTGTCAGAAGAGGATAATTGCACTTCAGTCTTTTTGGTTGAAATTAATTTTCTGTTTGTTCCTTTAACCCGTTTAAGAGATGCTTTTCGCTTCTTCTCATTGTCTTTTTGCTCTATTTCCAATTTCTCCGGTGTATCAGTTACAATTTTGCTCCTACCCTTTTTTCTTACGTTCCCAGCTTTCCTTGGTAAGGCTTTAGGGTAACCAAATATTTGCTCCGGGCTTTTAAAACCACCTTTTTGTCCTTGGAATACAAAATCTCGTCCAATGCAATATTGAGAGAAGGGAATATCAGGATATTGGATCGCAATAAAACAAAAATTAACTGTCGGTCGACGTTTCGGCCTATTTACTAACGTCGACCGACAGTTAATTTTTGTTTTATTGCGATCCAATATCCTGATTTTTGTCCTTGGATGATGTTTTCTTTTTGTGAAAGGATATTAAAACATGTTTCGTTTTTAGTGGTTTCTTTGACAACAGAATCAGTATTGTTTGAAGTAGTAGCTTCTTCGCGCAAAGTATCCCTTTTATCTTGCGGAGGTTCCTCTCTGTCAGTAACGCTACTCATTAAAAAGTCACTTTCATCAAAAATATGTCGATCAAAAGGCAATATACCACATTTTTTAAATCCCGATTTAATGTTAGATGGAGTCATTGACTTATCAAATGCAGATCCAACACATTCGGCAACTTGATAAATTGTCGCAGGTATTCCGGGATTCCTCATCATCCAGGAATCTATTGCACTATTGTAGTAAGTCTTGAATGGAGCAAATATTGAAACATCCAAAGGTTGCAGTTTATTAGAGCAGTGTGGAGGCAGAGTTAGCATGATAACTCCGTTGTCTTTGGCTAAATTTAAAGTTTCTACGGACAAGTGGCTTTCGTGGTTGTCTAAGATTAGGAGGGTCGGACTTGCTTTTGAACTTCCTGAATGATGAATAAAATGTTTCATAACGGACACGAACAGGTCACTGTTCATCCATCCGGATGGATTTGCAAGGCCCAAAGTTGCTGTTGGAGCTCCATTCAACATGTGAGGCTTAAGGGCTCGCCACATAGCCTGTGCTGTGCTATGCTATGCTCTGTGTTATGTCAACATAAACGTTGAACAATGTCATGGTCATGCGCAAAATGGACCATGCCATTGTTCAACGTTTGTGTTGACATAACACAGAGCATAGCATAGCACAGCACAGCCTATGTGGCGAGCCCTTTAAAATTCACTCTGGGAAAAACCATTGCTGGTGGTAGAGTTGTTCCTAAAAAGGGAAAGGTTGTCGTTAAAACAAGATATTTTAATAAGAATTAAGAATAAACTATATTGACAAAGAAAAATAAAATACACACCTGCTGCACTGACTATACAGCAAGTTGTTATTAATATTCCCCGTTCACCACTTGTTACTTTATTGATTTGCTTAACTCCTTTCGGGGCCCCTTTCATGGATTCGGGGGTAAATAGTCCTTTGTCAGACTTTCTCTTTCGACCTCGTGACATCCTAAATAAAAAAATATATCTAATAATACATACCAAATCATAATGGGCCACCTTGAGATATGTCTCATCGTAGCCCAATATAGCTGTCTCAAAGTGGCCCTACTGCTAATGTAATATTAAAATCGATATAAAATCATAACAACGAAAATTAACACCTTATAACCTCGAAATATTTCAAACTAATATCTATTTAATAGATTGCACCACATAAACTTAGAATATCCTAATGGTTTGGTTTGTTAAAATTTAAGTAAAGATAGAGTAATGAAAAACTTACCTGGTATTAAAAACGACTTATACCGATAAAAATTCTAATCGCAAACGAACACTACAAGCGACAACAGAGGATCACTGCTAACTAGTTGCATGGTTCCATGGCATGGTTCACCACAGAAAAGAGATCTTTATGCGGCGCCAAATTTAAAAATTATAACGACTGTCTCATGGTGCACCTGTCTCGACGTGGTTTTAGCACGGAGATTGCACGAGCGTAGCGCAGCGGAGCGAGTGTCAATCTCCTTGCTAAAACCTGTACTCGCTAAATCTTTGAGCATTTTCCGAACAGTGACTATAGTTTTACTAATATTCCCTAAGAAGCCTTCCTATTTTGTTAGCATTTATTTTTGTTAGCAATCTACTGTCATAACTTCTGCAGGATATAACTTCCGCGGTCATTTGCTATGATTTAAATGCATCAAGAATAATTATAAATTTTATTAGTTCGATGGATATTCGTATGTTACAGCATAAGGGTTCGGAAAATACTCAAAGATTCAGCGAGTACAGGTTTTAGCAAGGAGATTGCACGAGCGTAGCGCAGCGGAGCTCGTGCAATCTCCTTGCTAAAACCTGTACTCGCTGAATCTTTGAGTATTTTCCGAACCCGCGTTGCTGATGCTATGATAATTACATGAAGAAACGCAACAACTTAAAAGCACAACATCACATACGAAAATCGACATTTCAAACGCCATTTTTAATGTCGAAAATTGTGAAACAAATTGATCATATCGCATTACAATCATTGCAAAAAAAATCAAACAACAAATTTCGTAAGTATACCGAAAAAAATGGAAGCATAATCGCACTAAATTTGTAATATAAAATTCGTTAGAAGTATGTACATTGCTTTAAGTGAACTCGGGTTGGAACTAATGCGTTGAAGCGGTTTCCTACACAGAGCCGTCTTTCACGAGCATGGGGCCCTAGGCTACCGAGTTTTGGGGGCCCTTTTAATTACTTTGTATAACGTAACCATTATATTTTATTTTTTTATCATGTAAAACAAAATTAAAAGTTTTTACATGCAATAACTCCAAATTTACACTGAATCTTATCATGATACTATAACTTTAGAGATATTCTCACGCGCACATCGGCATGAATCATACGGCGTCTTTAAGGGCGAAATTCGCGTATGGGGCACACTATGACGCGATACGTGGCCGCGTTCTAAATTCGTTCACCAAGTGATCATATCTCTATATTATATACTCGTAGTATCATGGAATCTTATGACATTTTCAATTTCAAGCGTTTGAGTCTTATTTTAGCGATAAATCGGTTATCGCTAAAATAAGACGTCTTTCGTCTTTCGAAGCGTCTTTCGAAGCACGACGGAATGCTCCGAAATGAATAGAGGGCATCAAGTCAATTAGGCATTTCCATGTGACGTCACGAACACTCGCACAACAGCTGATATACGACGGCTATTTTGAGATTAGCATTTTTACAACACAATTTTCATTTCAAAAATAAAATTACCTTTTATATTATGCAGTATTTTTTCAAAATGAAACTGAAATGTGCAAATTAATTTACGGACAAAGCATTAAAGCAGTATGTAAAATTCTTAGGTTAGGTTTACGATTAATTCTGGAAATAAAATAAACGGAAGGTACTTACAGTAATAATTTTACACTACACTCTCTACGGTTTATAAAATGTAAAAAAATTCAATTTTCACCAATAAAAACACGATTTATCACAAACTTTATAAACACGCTAACAACTTGTAGTAAATCAGCTGTTCGGTGTGACGTCACTGTGACGTATTTGGAAATGCCTAATTCGCGGAGCAACTCGACGCTGGCGCGAAACTTCTGCGAAGCTCGCCAGGCGCACTGTTGACTCCCGCTACCGAGAACAAGTCGAGCTCGGGCGAAGCTTTTCGGTGTTTTTATTACGTCGTTCTGTGCTGAGTGATTTCGATAGCTAGCGATGTGACGAGTCGAATACTTTTTGTACTCGAGTAACTCGTATTCGGAATATTTTCAACTCGAGTTTTTACTCGAGTCAGGTGACTCGGCGAAATTACAGAATAACAGAAGGAACAGTATTCGCCGGTAATAATATTATATAATATGCTTACGTTACGAGTTGCGTTAAGCTTTAACACTAAACTTCAGTATAAATAAACAGCAACGCAGAGCCCGAACGAATTAAAAATTACAATAAAAAGTTATCAATAGGTAACTAAATAAATAGTGCTATGTCTCAAAATGAATAATAAAGGCTCCCGATGCTAAAATGAATTATATATTCAAAACAAGCACAAAATTCTAAGTCGGAAGACACTTTAAAAATTTGCTCTACGAGAAAATTTTATTTTTCAAAATTTCAATTTTCTAATTTTATTTGAGTCTCTCAGGATGAACGAAACATGACAAACATTGCTAAGTCTAAACAAATTGATGATTGTAACATCAGAAATGAAACAAAAAACTTAATTAGCTCAAAATTTGTAAAAATGTATTAATCATAATAACCTAGAAAAATGTAAGAATTTGTAAACCGATTTACTCTATAGATAACATTCTTTGTAAAAATGTAAGCATATCAAAAATTATGTAATTGTTTCATGCATATAATGTGTATAGTTTCAAAGGATAAATTAACAAATTAGTGAATAAGGGTCAAATTTGTGTAACGCCTAAGTAAACAACCAAGATGGAGAAAATGAGTCAATAAAGAATCCAAAAACTGATGAAAACGTAATGTACCAGTCAAACTACTCGTGGAGACATCTCAAAGGAAATCGAGATTGATAGAGAGCATGAATCTACAACAAAAATAATTTATTAGAAAGAAATAAATTCGTAAATACATGGATTTGACTTACAAAATTCGAACAGGCGTGCCAATAATATCGAATTTCGATGAAAAATCAGTTGACCTCGGGCTTCTCAACAAAGTGCACGCAATTTCAATGCTCTCCGAAAAATATTATTTACCAAAATTTGGAGGTTAACCAAATTCAAGTCGACTTCGTAGAGGTTAGAAATTTCCGTTGGACTGGACCCAATTCTAAAAATAGATGTCAAGGACATAATGAATGCTGATAATGGAAAACACGTAATAATTTACAAAAAATCGACTCACATAAACTTTCTGGATAATAAGAAAATTATTGTAAATTAATGAAAATAACTTACCTCAACGTTTTTGGAAATTTTCAATAGGAAATATGCAGCAACAAACACAATCTCTAGCACCAGTCAATGTAAAAGACGACCTCAAGTGACATCAAGCAAGGTGATAATGACAACTGGGAAGTTGAGTCATTGCAAATGCAATCTAAAGTAGGGCACACACACAACAACAAAACCATATCCTTTTTAAAATAAAAACTTCGATTTGTCAAGGAGACAGGTACAGTGAATTTATGATTTCTATAATTTGTTACACTTTGGCCTTCAGCGTATTAAAAATAGGATTTGAGGAAAAGACTTCTAACAGAGTGCATTCTTCATTACCCTCAGTGATAAGTTTAAAAATAAAAGTTTTCTAATTTAGTTAAAATTACTTCAAGCTTTGAATAAGCAAAAATATTAATTTAAAAACATTTAACCCCGCTAATGTAAAGCGAGAGACTTGATTGGTTAAACGATCAAGCACCTTGGGACGAAGAGTGGAAGCCTCTTTGTTTCGAATCATTATTTGTATTAATTGTTAAAATTTTAAAGGTTCTTTCGCATTGGATTTTAAATCCAAAATTTTTTTTTGTACTAATATTCTTTCATGAAAGACATTTTGATAGGTTTTCTTTTTAATTATAATAAAATTTGTATGGGAGCTGATGAAAGTTTTTTATTTCTTTATTTTTATAAAGAAAGGAAAGCAATAAGATATCCTGAGAGAGCCAATAATTATTTCGAACCATAAGGGACCCACCCCTGAACGACTCATCACCGAGAGCTTAGTAAGAAGGGGCAATAATGTGTGTACCTTCCTGTACCTAACATTTAAAAGGGGGGAGGACATAGCAATAGGTAGCAATGCAAAATTGCAAATGCATAAGTACGCAAATTTAAAGTTAGCAGTCGTGATAAAACTTCCAAGACACCAGCATCTAAAATAAAAATAAGAAGCATAAAGGTCGATAAAGAAATCTAATACCCTTCGCATTTCATTCATGTTATTTAATATTTATTTACTCTTGCATTTTTGTATTGGTGTATTAAATTATGTATTAACTTATGTATTAAGAACTTTTACATTAAAAGTTTTCTAGCTTTAGATTTGATCATTTATTTATAAGAGTTTTATTTTTATTATATAATATTACCAAAAAAATGTTATTCGAATTTGGGGGCCCCTTTCAGGCCTGGGGCCCTAGGCACGTGCCTAGTCTGCCTATTGCTTAAAGACGGCACTGTATCCTACATCGCATCTGTTGAGTGCGTTAGTCATACACACTACATAAATTATAATATTCGAAGAGATTTTTTATTACGTATGAATTCTTTTACGCTCCACTACAAATATTCGATATTCTAGTAGGATATTTGGAATATTTTTTATTTTCGGATATTATTCGACTGTGCATGCGTTGTACCCATTTAACTACAATGTAAAATAACGCACGCTGATTGGTCGAAACGACAAAATTTGACCCTGAATGGAATTATCGCCTATTGATGCTCACGTATTTTTACTTTTACGAAAAATTACCATTAAACAAAGTTTAATTTGCCTATTACAGTACTACCTATTGCAGCGCCACTAGTTATAGAGAATTTTATGTTCTTCAACTTTGCTTAATGGTAATTTTTCGTAAAAGTAAAAATACGTGAGCTATAGGCGAAACACCGCACTTAGGCCCAGTTGTTCAGTTTCGGGTTATCTTTTAACCTTGATTATTTTCCATAGAAATGATTGTTTCAAAAATTGTTTCCATGGAAAATAATTCAGGTTAAAAGATAACCTAATACTGAACAACTGGGCCTTAGTGGGCTAAAATCCTCATTTGAGGGAACGCCGGCTTGGAATTTTTATGAGACATTTTGGGGGTTTATTAGAACACTTCAATATACATCTTTGCCAAATTTCAGCTTGCCCGGACCTTCTGTAAGCTCAAACCAAAATTTCGGTTTCGTTACTTGGAAGATACTATAACTTGGGCAAATTTTGAAAAAACCTATTTTTTTCTTCATTTTCCAACCTTGGCCACAATTTCAATTAATTTATTATTAAAAGCATTTCCCGTGCCCGAAAACATTTCTCTCCCTGCAACGAATCAATATTGTGCCATTTTAAGGATGGGTCGTGTTTTCGGTCAATAATTTAAGTATTAGTGTGCCATGGAAAAATATGAAAAAAAACTATTTTATAGAGAATTTTGTGCTCTTCAATTATGGTCTGATCATAATTTTTCATACAAGCATAAATAAGAGAGTTATCGGCAAAAAATCGCGTTGGGGGAGCTAAAACCCCCGATTGTGGGGGACGCCGGCGTAGGATTTTATGGGACTTTGGGGGGGGGGGGTTCATTAGAACACTCCAAGATACATATCTGCCAAAATTCAGCTTGCCCGGATTTTTTGCAAACTAAAAACCTTCCTTGCCTGGACTAAAGCAACGAAATTGAAAAAATGGACAGCTTTAAAACATTTGTTTGGCATAATATTTGAGTTTCTGAATGAACCACCAAAGGTAATCTAAAATCCCCTGTCTGTTTCCTCCCCAATTGTGGATTTTAGTTTCTCCAACGTGGTTTTTCGCGTATCTCATTCAATTTAATTTTGAAGGAAAATTTTGTTTGTATTTTTTGAATTGGTTGTAGATATGGAAATATATTGTTGCGTTAAGCACCTTTTTTGAGCAGACCTACCTATTTGGTTGACTTAATCTCAGACAGTATTTTGCTTAAGAGTCACGATGAACAAAGAACAACACAGACAAAGATGTAATTTCAAAATTCATATTTATTGAACAAACTTAAAACTAACAAAATGAAACACACAAAACTACAAATTGAAATTTACCTTAGTTTTTTGGCGTACGTATTCGAATACCTCGCTCACTGTTTGGAAGACTTATATTCGCACTAAAACGTTGCACTTCTTCTAATGAATGCACCTACTTCCTTCAGGATTGACCTCGTTCAAGCGATTCTCGTCACAGACGAGGAATTGGATTTGCTTTTGTTGGTTCCAATTCTTTATCATTCACCCACTAGGATGATCGTCGGCACTGTACTATACACGTTCTGTTCGGACGAATATTTTTGATGTCTTTGGCTTCGTCCACTTTGATCACCCACCGGTGTTAGAATCCAATTTAATTAGTTGGTTTCTCGATTGAAGACTTTACGTCCCCTCCGTTTAAATATTCGCACGTACCTCACTTTTTGAGAACACGATCTCTCTCATATGAGAGCCTTTTCCAATTCAATTTTCAATCTCCCACACTCCTTTGCGTTGATTGAAACAATTTACATTACTTATTTTTGAAGACGAACTTAAGTTGCGTCTTCTCTGTTTGGAAAAACACTTCGGAATCCTTGTTTATTTCTTGTTATTTTTTATCTCCCCCGTTACCTCCTCCATTTTTTGTTTTTATTTTAAATCAACGTTACTAAAACGCGCAAGTCATAGTCTCTTTTCAAAGCATAACAACCAAACAATAAACAACAACTTCAAAAATTTAAAATACAATTCTATGCAACAATCTAAACAATACTACCATAACTAAACTAAAATATGACATGTTGAAACCACATCCCGTCCGTGCTGATCGTTGTTGATCGCGGATCTCATGAGATGTTGTGGACACAACAATATATAAACTTTTTTTTTATAGAGCATTCTAGAAGTTTTATTTTTATATAAAACATTCGATATATTATATCGCTAATGGTTAGCGATATATAAGTAAATAAAAAGCTAAGTAAGGGTGTCATTTTTCCAAGATGGCGGATCGAGCGCAACAGAACTAAATGAACATCTTGGCCAAATTTCAAGAATATATCAATTTTTTCCGTCAAGTTTTCCCTATTTAACTGGGTTAATTTATTTATGTGAAATTGAAATCAGCTTGAAACTTGATACGGAAAAAAATTAAAATTCAATAAATTAATCAAACTTCAATTTTATTATTAATATATTTATTTAAATTAGATTATCTACAAAAAAGTTACCTCCGATAACTGAATAAGCAAATACGTTGCGATAAAAAAAAAGTAATCCCACTTCTGATATGTGCTTAATGGTGCATTAATTTGTAGAATTCATGCGTATGTGTCGCAATCGTGCATTTGAAATAATGGACTGAATATCGGTTTGCGTCTGAATGGCAATTTCTAAAGGCATCTGCTGCAGTTGCATTCCCACTGAGTTTCCAAATGCCACAAATTCGTTCGATGCTTGATTGAAACCGTCCTTTCGTAAAACATCCTTCAAAACTGTTAGCGTTTTTTCTAAAGAATCATCTCGGGTGCGGTTTTTAAATATTGGTCGTCTAAGTGCTGGATTGCTCACTCGGGTTTTTAAGAGTACCTCATCGCGAGTTGCAAAATTGTAGGTCCTCCTAGGTTTCCTATCAATAGATGAGCTATCGGTGTGTTCATTTTCGATGAGTGTGTTTTCATCATGTGGACTGTCATGGTCATGGTGTGTGTAGTCGGCAAGTGGATCTTCAGCAAATGTAACATCACCAACAAATGCTTCTTCAATATACGTTTCTTCTTTGGTATGCTTGCTATCCATAATCGGTTTTTCTCCATCTTCGTCGATGATGGAAATGTTATACTGAAACAATAAATTCTATTTTCATTTTTTGTACACCACCCTGTATATAATAATTTTATAAATTATTAAGCAAAACAGTGAAGTATGGCTTCATTATAAAAAAACTATTTAACGTATTTACACTCGAATTATAATAAATAAGTATTTTCTTAATTTATTAATCTGCTCAAATTTTAACTGTCCACAAAAATTCGGCAGTCTAAAATTTTTAATAATAAAGAAAAACTCTAATACTTGGAGACGGGACAGATGGTAGGGGAAGCAAAAAAGCTCTTTTGTCGAACCAAATAAGGAAATTAAAAGTTACAGAAATTTGTGAAAAACAATCTGAAACCTTTGTATTACTCGAAAGCATAGTGTTAGTTTTTCATCGAGTTCTAGATTTTTGAAACGAGTGGTAAAAATATGGAACAATTTTTGTAGTTTTTTTTTTAAATAATTATAAAAGCGCGTAAAATAGAATCATAAAACTTTAGTATGTTATTTGACACTAATAAAAAAAAAATGTGATACATTTATTTTAATATATTTTGACTTCTTGGTTTTAATTTTATTCGCTCTTAAAGTCAGGGGTCAGAACTTTTTACTTCGACAATAGAACTCTCATATTAGTTAGTATTATTCTCGTTTTAGTCTATCTATATCTATATGCAGTGCGTCACATAATTATAACCGCACCCCATAATTTTATGATTTCAAAGTTAACTGCAAAGAAAATTTTCAATATTGCATTTTATTTGTAATTGCCATAATAAAAAAATATTCACAAGCTTAAAATAATTCCTGTCTTATCCTGTCCTAAAAAAATCGATGAAATCATGGAAATATCTTAACAATGCTACATTTTGAATTTTGATAGTTTTTACGATAGGACCATCAAAGTTTACACTAATGTTGATTCTTCTAAGTTTCAAACGATCCAATGGGCAAGTCGGGTTAGTTTTAGCCCAGGTTTTAATACACACACCGCAAAATTTGTGTTTACAACATGCGGTAGATCCAATTTCCTGACCGGTAAATGGTTCCAAACAGATGCTGCATGGTTCATCGTTACCACTTTCGTTATTGCTTGATCCGTTCATAATATTATTATAAAATTTCTTAAAGGAGTACGATAGTTAGTGATGTTTATTTTATTTTGTGAAATGATATTGCTTATATAGTAAAAAAATATTTTATTAATCCGGATTATCGTATTAACTCGGCGCTCCGTGCTTCGCAAAGGGGCTCCGCCCTTTGTACCCCCGGGTTCCTTCTATTTTAGTCTCCGACTAATATCTTTAACGTGGAACATGTTTTTCGGTACTAAACCGTTTATCATAGTTTTCCTCGAGATTTCGGGGTGCCTATCTCGTTTCTTCTTCTTACTGTTTTCCGAAGTGCGGCGTAGTTGTGTAACCGTGTTGGTTATAATAGGATAATCCCTTAATTTTTGTGTTGGTAATAAAAATTTACTATATAAGCAAATATTCTTTTTGCGATCGGTTTCGGATTTAAATTTTTGGTAATAAAAATTTTGTTATTGAAAATTCATTATTGTGAATGCGAAGATGTTATTCGATAATCTACTCTATATTCAATTTATTAACTATAAATTTGAATTATACATGTGGTGCCGATTTTTCGTGTCGATTTTTGGTGTCGGTTTTTGATGTCGGTTTTTGGTGTCGATTTTTGCGAGGTAACGACCGTAAAAACATGTTCCATGTTAAAAATTTGCCTGTCTCATAATTAAAAACCGCAGTTAAAGAATACTTGTTATTAAGAATTTTTCAAAAGTAAAAACCTAGAAAATATGTTTTTCCACTACTAGTCATATATAGATCATTTCGAGGTGACGTCACGACAGGTATGCCCTCCAGACAAAATGGCCGCGCCCTGTCAAATTTCGTAATTGATTTTTATTTTAAGGTTATGATTATGAAGTTTACACCTCATAATCATAACCTTAAATCACAATTTATCATTTCGAGGTGACGTCCCGACAGGTATGCCCTCCCGACGAAATGGCCGCGCCCTGTCAAAGTCACGTGACTCAAAATGATCTATAGGCTATCATTTTTACTTAGGTTAGTTGCTCAAGAAGTGACACGTTTTCGACTATAGTCCATCCGTTTTAAGAATGCAGAACTAGATTGTACTAAAATTGTGAACTAGGAACGTGATTGGTTAAAATTTATTCCCGTTTACAGTGTCGAAATTTTGTTTGTGATTGATGACTCGCGAATATTTTTTTCTAAAAATTTCTGGCAAATTTAAAAAATTTGTACAAGATAAATTGCTATTTGATAAAACAATACATTTAATTCGATTTTTTCAAGTATCAAATAAGTGACATTTGTTTTTGCTGCTCATACACTTTAATTATTTGACGTCTCCCAGTGTAAATCTGACCTGCCGTTCAATGCGACCTCTACTGCAATCCAAAACCAGATAGACTATAGTGGTGAACAATTTTTCCATTATTAACCAGATGACATTTTTTGATAACTTGGCGACTATTTTAAAGAAAAATGTTGTTATTAAATGATTTAGAATAACCAAGAAATGCTAATTAATTGTATTTAAACTATTTAAAACGCTTTTTTAATACATTAATTTAATTTTAAAAATGGAAAAAAATCGAATTAAATGTGACAGCAAGTGACAACGCCATCCATTTTTTATTTAATAACCTAAATTTGTCAACAACTGTCAAATCAACAAAACAAAACTGTCATTTGAAATAAATATTTTAAATTTGAAAAATTTTTTATTAAAAAGAATTTTAAAAAATGGTAATAAATCTAGTAGTGGAAAAAATCGTATATAAACCACGGTTGTGAAGACCATTATTGCCTCCGCGCCTTATATTCCTCGGTGCTTTGCACCTCGGAATATAATCTTGGCGCTAGGGCAATAATGACGGCCTTCACAACCTTGGCCTATAATATACTATTAATATGGAATTTTTAGTCAACTGATTTTTTTAAATCTATATAAATTTATTCTGGTGTCCGGATATTTTTGTTACTCACTGTATATAATCATATTATTGTCATTTGCTTGTATATTATAAATAATAATATCCTTCTTTAATTATATAAAAATAGTATGGTAAAAAGGTGTCCTGTATATTTGAAGTAAATAAATAAACTACGTTGACAGAAATAAACGTATACCGACCTTGGTCGAATTTTGGGACGCGTTTGCACGTGCAAATTCCATACGGTTCTCTTTGTGATCTGCCGAAAAAGCTGGAACCGTGATCATTTTAGTTCGAACTATGTTTGAACTTCGATGTATAGTTCTCCTTATGGTTTCGCGTGATACATTCAGTTGCAGCTGACTTCGAATTTGGCGCAGTGAACGTGTCGACTTTGAGGCAACTCTTTGTATTCTTTTTTCATCATGACTAGACAATATTTTTGGCCGTCCTGAATGTTTTTTCGTTGCATAACTTTCTTTATTTTTTAAAAAATTTCGTACAACACGATCAGATCTCTTAATTCGTTTTGCGATTGTTCTAAAACTAACTCCGGAATCATAATATACTTGAATCTGTCCTTTCTCACTTTCACTCAACTTCTTTCCACGTGACATTGTTCACCTTTCAACAATTCCTTGCAACTAATAATTGTTAGTCAAGAATTGACCGTGCGGTTATAATTACGAGACAAGCAAAATTTTATTTATAGTGCTGAGCTCGACGAAAGATAAAACTGCGAATTAAAAATAAAATACCACAATGCAAATATCCTTTATACTTTGAAATCATAAAAATGTGGGGTGTGGTCATAGATATGAGAAGGGTTATACATTGCCAACTCTCTGTGTATTTTGGTGACCTTTTGCAGCGCCATAACAAATGAATGGCAAACTAAAATTCACCGTGCGGTTATAATTACGAGACAATTATTATTAATGCACCTAATAAAATGCAAGTAGTAATACCTACGAAAAAAATCTATTAATATAATTCAATATTTTTGAATTTAAAAATTATATACTAAATGATGACTAATAGTTGATATGATGAAAGAAAAAACTGGAAAAATATTAATTATTGACTTGATACTTACGGATGGTTTCTTACCAGAAACTCTACCGCTATACCCGTCTTTACGTAAAATTCTTCGTACAGTTTCCGTTGAAACAGTTTTTCCAATACGTGTCGAAATGTCTGCAGTCAGTTTTAGGACACTCGTTTTGGGATTATCCTTAATTTGCTTGATAATATAATGTTGGTCTTTTGCTTTGAGAATACATTTTCTCCCTCGCCCGGTCTTATTTTGAAGATCGCCTTCGTTTTTAAATTTATTAATTACATATTATTGCACTGCAAAAAGTGATCTTCCAACAATTTTAGCGGTTTCACGGAACGATTTACCTTCACACACCAATTTTAAAATTAATTTTCGCTCACCAATTGTCGTTTCACTCCTTTTGTTAACCATTTTTACATAATATTATTACTCCGGATGACGACGATTCAAATTAACTACCTGCTTATCACTGGTGTTCTATTAATAAAGAGCATCAGAAAATTATTACAATGCAGAATTCGCGGTATGCTTAATCATCTAAAAGATAAGTGTATTAAAAATTCTGTGACCTGCATTTCTGTTTTAAATGTTTTGAATTGTACGCTTTCACATAGTAAGTTTTTGATCGGTTTTTGATGTTCTTATTTTACAGTATTAATTCTAAATTATGATTTTAGACAATAGTGAAAATAAAATTTTGATTAAAGTTAAAATGTGCAATAACATTTCGTCTGTGTAATTCTAATACCTCGTAAGCCTCAAAAATATGAAAATCGGGTTATGATGTTTTTGTATGCTGTAAGCCAGGGTTTCTCAAAGTGGGGTTCGCCATTTGATGGTAGGGGGTTCGCGACAAGATTTATGTAATGGCGGCTGGATGGCTGTGAAGCGCGTGATTTTTGGAAAACTTGCTTGAGATCAAATATTGTTGAATGTTTTCCTCTTCTGCACGAATTTATTACGACGAACGCCCTGGCCGTGGATGCTGACATGAGGGCTGAAATTGTTCTTCATCTTTCTCAGCTCTCCGGCGAACTGAAAAGGTATTTTCCAGATATTGATAATGCTGAAGGCTGGATTCGAAACCCATTAATGGTCACAACCGAGAACATAATTGCTGGTTTGAGTATTAAGCAACAGGAGTCATTACTAAATAAAATGTCCGCAGATGAAACTCTTCTAGCTGATTTTAAAAGGATGTCTTTAATTGATTTTTGGGCAGTTAGACAGGAAGAAAATCCCGAACTCTCACGCAAAGCGGTGAATTTCCTCTTACCCTTCGCAACAACTTACTTATGTGAGAGTGGGTTTTCACACCTGGTCATGTTAAAAACCAATAGTCCAGTCAAATTAGGTTTTCAGCTCGGAAAAATTCCCACCTAGCTGAATTTTGGTACACATCTTTATGACATCGTTGTAAACAATATGTAAAATGTGGACCTCGATATCATGCACGCGGGTTTTAGCTCCCCCAACGCGAGTTTTTGCCAATAACTCGCTTATTTATGCTTGTATGAAAAATTATGATCAGACCATAATTGAAGAGCATAAAATTCTCTATAAAATAGTTTTTTTTTCATATTTTTCCATGGCACACTAATACTTAAATTATTGACCGAAAACACGACCCACCCTTAAAATGGCACAATATTGATTCGTTGCAGGGAGAGAAATGTTTTCGGGCACGGGAAATGCTTTTAATAATAAATTAATTGAAATTGTGGCCAAGGTTGGAAAATGAAGAGAAAAATAGATTTTTTCAAAATTTGCCCAAGTTATAGTATCTTCCAAGAACGAGACCGAAATTTTGGTTTGAGCTTACAGAAGGTCCGGGCAAGCTGAAATTTGGCAAAGATGTATATTGAAGTGTTCTAATAAACCCCCAAAATGTCTCATAAAAATCCCAAGCCGGCGTTCCCCCAATTGAGGATTTTAGCCCCCTAGGTGTGGTCTCGCCTATAGTTCACGTATTTTTACTTTTACGAAAAATTACCATTAAACAAAGTTTAATTTGCCTATTACAGTATGTATTCTAGTACTACCTACTGTAGCGCCACAAGTTATAGAGAATTTTATGTTCGTCAACTTTGCTTAATGGTAATTTTTCGTAAAAGTAAAAATACGCGTGAGCTATAGGCGAAACACCGCACTTAGGGGTGAAATCCTCATTTGAAGGATCGTTGGCTTGGGATTTTTATGAGAATTTTGGGGGTTTATTAGAACACTTCAATATACATCTTTGCCAAATTTTAGCTTGGCCGGACCTTCTGTAAGCTCAAACCAAAATTTCGGTTTCGTTACTTGGAAGATATTATAATTTTTGGCAAATTTTGAAAAAATCTATTTTACTTTTCATTTTCCAACCTTGGCCACAATTTCAATTAATGTATTATTAAAATCATTTCCCGTGCCCGAAAATATTTCTCTTCCTGCAACCAATCAATATTGTGCCATTTTAAGGGTGGGTCGTGTTTTCGGTCAATAATTTAAGTATTACTGTGCCATGGAAAAATATGAAAAAAAACTATTTTATAGAGAATTTTGTGCTCTTCAATTATGGTCTGATCATAATTTATAATACAAACATAAATAAGCGAGTTATTGGCAAAAACTCGCGTTGGGGGAGCTAAAACCCCGGGAGCTAAAACCCGCGTACATGATATCGAGGTCGACTTTTTACATATTGTTTACAACGATGTCATAAAGATGTGTACCAAAATTCAGCTAGGTGGGAATTTTTCCGAGCTGAACCCCTTTTTTCGTCTAATTTATTGACTGGACTACAAGTACAGAAATCGACTTGATGTTGAGTCAGAATTAAGGTTAAAGTTGTCCAAAATTGCTCCTAAAATCGACTCAATTTGCGACAAGAAATAAGCCCACCCATCATATTAATATTAATATACCTATTTATTTTTGTCACTGTAATACAGTGTATTATTTTATTTAAATTTTATTAAAATGAAAAACCTTATTTTCTTTATACAGCTAGATTTTCTTTTCTTTTGGGGGGGGGGGGTTAGGGGTTCGCAGTCATTTGGGAACTTGAACAGGGGTACGTGGGGCCAAAAGTTTGAGAAACCCTGCTGTAAGCCACACTCGACCATTTTAGTATTACACGTAGCCCAAAAAAAAATTAGTTTAAAAATTAAAACGGTTTTCTAATACCGCGTATGCTAAAGCATATGGCAAGATTAAACAGTTTTTGCATTTATCTCAAAACTTGAATTTTGGGTATACGAGGTATTAAATTACACAGACGATTTACTGATCATAAACTTTCGGTACTACATAGTAGTACCATCATCACTTTGTTTTTAATACATCTTTTTTTCCCTTTTGTTTCAACAAACTTCATTTGTTTTTAATACATTTGATGATGGTACTGTATACAGTACCGAAAACTTATGATCAATAAATATTATTTCACGTTTAATTTAAAAGTTTTAATTAGTATATTATTATAGTTTTCAATAGTTAAAAAGTCTTATATTTGATTAAAGTTAAATTAAAATACTTTATTACAACAAAATATCCTAATACATTTTAATTTAAATTTCCACCTGGAATTAATTTTGTAATGAAATTTGCTTCACAACCTAAATCAATGTATTGCCTTTTTATATATTCGAAGCAGAACAAGAATTTTCAAGTGTTTCGAAAGATACTTTGCATCAAAGTTTGGTCAAATATTTGTAGATGCTGCCATCTGTCGAAAATAAACGCAACAGCCGCCCTCTTAAAACATTTTAATCAGTTGGTTTTCAGATTAAACAAAACGTTTCAAGACGAAACAAAGCGTTTGAAGACAAAGACAAAACAAAACATTTTGTTTCACTAAGTTTTGTTCTATCATGTTTTTGGATAAAACAAAATGTTTTGTCTTAGAATTGTTTATTTCTACCTTTGAATGGCCATAGAACCGAAACTATTCATTGCTTAATGTTAATATTTGATTACTCTTTAAAGGGCGTTAAATTATTTACAAATTAGATTCTAACCTTTTTTGTCTAAAATCAACGGCTTTCGAGCTACGATTCAAAATAGGTAAGTCAAGAAATGTTAAAAAATTCGAAGTTTTATTTTAACGGACTACAACTTTCCTGTAATAAACTTTTTTGAAACACCGATCTATTTCACAGAAAAACTGCAATTGTTTGTTGATAATGTGGGCATGGGTAACAGTGAGACGCTTTTTTTCTAACGCCCTAAACTAGGATATTATTAGCCGTAATTAAAATTATAGAATATTAGCAATTCTGTGAGTTAATTTAAATTTAATTTTAAATTGTGAGAAGTGCTTTTTATTTATTTGTATAATTAAAATTCCCTTTTTACCTATAATATTCTAGCATAATATACGGTTGTTAATAGTTTCCCCTGGTCAATTTGGTAATGAGTGGAATGTAGTAAACCGGGGCTGCGTTTTATAAATTTTTTACACTAAAAAAAGGGATTGGTTTCTGACACCAATCCGATATAGCGTAAATAAGCTGCCACCAACAAGTTAATTATAGGAAACTTGTATCCTCGATATTCGTAGCGTCTCTTCTTTTAAGGCGTAGGAATAAACCTCTCAGATAACAATGATAAAAATAAAAGAAACAATGACAAATAATTACTTTAATTTCAAACGAAATAGAATTTGTACACCAGCAAAAATTAAAAAAAATACACAAATGAAATTTTATAACATGATTTCTTGATTTATAACATGAATCTGACCCTGTATAATTATTTAACAAATCATATAATTATATCGCGAGTTTTTACTTATAATCTAGGTAAAAACTTTAAATAAAAATTTGAATTAAAAGAATTTATCCCTGTTTAAATATTCGATAGGAAACAGGAGCAAATAAGATAATTATATGATACTAGCTGGCACAGTCGGCCTACCGGCCGCCTTTAGCTATCTAGACCGTGTCGGATGTGGTTGTTCGGCCTTCGGCCTCACTCCACGGTACTATAGTAGCCTATGTTTTTCGTAGCGTTGTAAATAACTTCTACACCAAATTTGGTTAAGATTGGTCAAATAGAAACGTAAAGCACGTGCACGCGTATTTGCATTGTCGATCGGTTGACAGTTTGACAGCATTAATTATTGTTTTTTAAGTTGATTTTGAGTAGCCTGCCTTCCTTTAAGGAATCTCGATAATCCATTCATGCGCGTCCCATAGGGACGCGCATGAATGGATTATCGAGATTCCTTAAAGGAAGGCAGGCTACTCAAAATCAACTTTCCTTTCCTTTGCAAATTTTTGCACTATTTCAATACAAAAACATGCGCAGGGACCTACATAATAACTGTGCCAAATTTGGTTCCGATCGATCAAACGGTTTATTGATTACTTATATTAATTTGGTAATTAAGTTTAAAATTATACAGGTCCGTATTAAAAAGAAATACATGCTTACTTAAAAAAAAAGAGAATTTATGACGACAGTAAAGAGACAATTTTTAGATAATTTATAATAAAATATATAAAAATAAAATAAAAACAATTTTAAAAAAAGGGGGG
This sequence comes from Podabrus alpinus, assembly GCA_932274525.1. Lineage (NCBI taxonomy): Eukaryota > Metazoa > Arthropoda > Insecta > Coleoptera > Cantharidae > Podabrus > Podabrus alpinus. The sequence goes on from OW026451.1 coordinate 9,175,030, forward strand.
GTCGGATTACTACAGGAATACTCTCAAATACTGACATTATTAAATGTACGTGTGGCATACGTTAACTTTTTCAATCAATAAAATATTTTTTACTATTATTTATTTACCAAAAAATGTAGATAGTACAATGTTGTGCTTAGGTGCTAAGTTGAAAATTTCAGCAAAACTTGTATTGAATAAAAATTTAAAAAAAAGGTGTTACTCAATTTTTCTCAGAAAATGTCTGAAAATTAGTTTTATTTGATGGATTTCTAGGCAACCTAGCAACAAAAATAGTAATAATAAATAGAATGTTTTACTATTACCCATTTTAAATGTCTCACTGTACCCTTAATTTAGAAATGTTAATGCACTTATCTTAAGCCAAATTTACTATTTATTCACCAAACCCATCAAAACTTAAAAAATATTGCTTGCATTCCTGCACAATTGCTTCAACAATAATTATTGTAGCAAGTTAATTTTTTGGCCTCTCGAGCACCTCATAACTGTCAAAACTGCTAACATAAATACATTAAAATTGGATAAAACGGTACCTTTGAAAGTTAAATATGCGATATTACACTAAACTGCCATTTGTGTAAGCGGAATATAATAGAAAATATTTCAAATGTTTCACTGTTACCCGCGTCTCACCGTTACCCATGCTCCCCTATCTTCAAATTCACAGTTATCATTCGACAAAATCTGTATTTAGTAGACTTCTTTCGTTGATTCCATATTAATTATTGGTATGAAAACTTTTAATTTATTATCTTTTTCCATCTAATTTCAGGTTTTCTTTGAAATGAATTGGGTTTTCGAAAAATTTTACTAGACTGAAGTTGTAGTCCGTTAAATTTTCTATAAGAAAAATTCCCCGTTTTCTTTGTAAAACGTTTCGTTTAAAAGATACAGGGTTTGCAAGAAAAACAAAAAAATAAACCTTGGAACTTCTTTTAACATTTCTTTATTTAATTTGATTCGTAACTTGAAAACCATTGATTTTAGAAAATAAAGCGTTATAATTTAATTTGTAGATAATTTCACGCTCTTAAAAAAGCAGTGAACCATTACCACTAAAAAATCAATAGTTACGGTGCCATGGCCATTCGAAAGCAGAAATTTGCTTTGCATTTTTATTAGCAGTGTCTTCGAGCACCATCTAAGAGGGTTGCATGGGTCGCGGGAACATCCTGTTTTATGTACCTTATAAGTATTGTAAAAATATAATATTAAATTAAAGTCTTATAAAAAATTCTATGGACGCCCATGGCCCAAATAATCTAGACGCAAATTTAAAATGAGGTTAAAAAATGTCCCTGTACGTTAATAGTAGGTATTATAATTATTATGCACCAAGATTGAGAAGGATACTATTATTGTCGAGGGCCAAAATTATATCGCGAGGTGCGGAGTTCCGAGGGATACAGGGCGCAGGGCAATAATAGTATTCTCAAGCGTGGTGTATATACAACTTTTTTCACTACTAAGACCTTAGGCCGGCCGCACATCAAAGAAACACGAAACAAGAAACTGCTACTGCTATACGCACACCGAAGAAACAAAATTAAAACTAGTTTCGGTTATCAATGGACACGGATGAGAGTTCAGGTGACGCTATGGTTGCTGTTGCAACAAATGACCCGTGATAACTTGAAACATGAAACAAGAAATAGAACGTTTCATGTTTCAACAAAATTTGTTTCTCTATGATGTCACTTGAAACACATTTCTCTGATGTACGTATTCCTATTTAAAGCACTGTGTTTGTTATTTGTTTCACGTTTCATGTTTCTTTGATGTGCGGCCTCCCTTAAATCTTCTTATTTAACAATGTTTTCATTATTAATAATGAATTTAGTATTGGCCTTAATTTAAAATTTATTATTTTTTTGTTTTATGATTGAAATTTTCACCAAGTGAATAATTTAATTAATGCAATTCCGGGACTTAAACTGCTTTTAAGTCCCTATTGTCGAAGATTAAAGTGTAACTTTAAATCTCAAGGGACTTAAGTAGAAATAAATGCACTGTTTCCATGCCGACCGCATACAACTTGATTGTTAAGAAACGTCAAACTGTCATTTATTTTGAGAGGGTTATGTTGAAATTAAAGCATTAAATAATTATTAATTGCAGTTTAAGTCCCGGAAATGTATAAAATGATGTACTATATACCTCCGGACTAAAGTGGATAAAAGTACTACTTTTCTTGCATTTAATAAGCGAAACTCCGAAGCTTAAGTTTCTTCTAAACAGAAACAAAAGAGTGACCATTTTCGGGTACGGAGGCCTAAGTGTGTCCGCTCCAAATAAATTTAAAATTTCCTATTGCAAAGAGGAAGGTTTATATAGTTTACTGATATAATTTAAACTTGAGAAAGTATTTTCAAAATTTTGATGATTGAATTTCTGTGGCAAAATCTAACGAGATTCCCGCGCGTCGCTCATTTTGTTGACGGTCCGTGCAGTTTAAATGACCCTAGCACTTAGAGTATTTCGCACCGGCAGATGCAGCTCAACTCTCCTACATGTAACATCGGTTATTTTTTGTTTTTACGCGATTTTTTGGGTGTTTCAGATCCCGGTTTCCTTCATCCCGGTGTTCTTGATGGGTGGCGCCTTCTCGTATGTTTAACTCTGCCGCGGAGCGGTGCACGCCATTGATAAACCGCCCGGAGCCCCGGAGGGGTGTAGGGTAGGTGTTTTGATGCGCACAGTTCTGGCCGGGCCGGATCCACTCTAAAAAGTAATTTGCACCATCAAAACCGGCCGCGGGGCCTGCAAGGCCTAGGTTTTCCCCATAGTTGTTTATGTTTATTTAGGAACCTTGTTCTTAAGTAAGTTTAGGTTCTGAAAAGAACCTTTTTTTTATATAATCGTTAAGTTCCATTATTGCAACGATGTTATAAGCACGGCAGTAGACTGGCAAATGCGCTCCGTACCGAGCAAGCAAGCAAGCAAGCATGGTTCGCGAAGCGGAGCACGTGCTGGGCAGAGCACAGCTTTGTCTCCTCCAACGCTCAAAAATTGAATAAAACTCTCGTTGAAGATGTAATATGGGTTAAAACCCTGAAAAGGCGTAGAAGTCAGTCGCATTGTGCCCCGAGAGGCATGATATTAATTGAATAAAATGAAAAAAAGAATAAAAACCCTCACAAAATAAAAATGCCGCTGTTATTGAAGGTCGCGAGGGGGATGGAGCGAAAGCACCTGCTCCCAGAAATTCAGGGTGAAAACACCTACCCTTAGTATCGTCGAGGGGGCTCCGTACCGAGCGAGCGTGACTTATATTAATAACCTCGCTAATGGGCGTGGCTTAAACATGCGATTTACACGTAAAATTTAGCTTTTTTAAAATTGATTTTTCTCGAAATTTTATGTATATCATCTCGAGTGAAATTTTTACAGTATACTCTATATATAAACCTTCCTCTTTGCAATAGGAAATTTTCAATTTATTTGGAGCGGACACACTTAGGCCTCCGTCCCCCAATTTTCATTAATAACCATGGTCAATAATTTTTTTATTATTGACCAAGCGAATAAAATTCAATTTCTCGTATCAAAAATCGGTCAATATTGGTAGGTTTTTTAAGCTAGTAGAGAAAAAAAACCGTTTTGCGGTACCGCCAATAATAAAAGAAATTGTACGTGAAAAACAAAAAAAATGTTTAAAGATCTATGTAATGTTGACGGGCGTAGGTAAATGTGCCACCAAATGTACCTGACCAGAAAAGGGTACCGGTAAATGTGCCACCGAGTAAAAGGGTTCTTTAAATAAACACAGGTATTTGTGCCACTAACAGTGAAAAAATTAAATTTTATTTGCCTTCGAATTTTGGGGTGTGCATTCGATAAGGAGGGTAATCCATCGTCAAAACCTACCCTTACGGGGCGCCGCTGCGCTCCGCTCCGCGTTGCACCCCTCCAGGGCGGTTTTGACTCTGGTTACTAGGCTAAACATACGAGAAGGCGCCACACATCAAGAAAACCGGGATAAATGAAACCGGGATGTGAGAGACCCTCGAAATAGCATTAAAAAGTATAGTTGCGGTATGGGGCAGTAAACTATTACGTTTCACCCCCAAAAATTCGTGTAAAATCAAAAAATAATCGATGTTACATGTAGGAGATGCATCAGGTAGATGCCGTTTTCTCCGGTGGCACAAATACCTGTGTACTTTTAATATCCTAAATTCGTAGCAGGTAGAATAACATTACTGGTGGCACATTTACCTCCGCCCACGAGCTCCCTGTGTTGTGCATTCTTATCCGAAACACCCTGTATGAATTACATTTATAATTATGTACTTACGTCTTCGAGATCTTGCGTGGTGTAATTCCTGTTTCGTTCATTTAAGAACAGCATACTTTTGAACGCAAACCAATTGGTCTTGTAAACAATTTCCGTGCACGATCCCGAAACTTTTTTGACCGCCTTTCTTCGTTCCCTTCTAAAGGAAGAAAGCAGCGAATTCATTTTTTTTCTAATCTCGACGTCGTCGGTTTGAAATTTCGTCGCCAGCTCTTCCCACGCAGCCTCTCTCTTATTTTTCAATTTAAAATATTCGTGTGTAGGGTCCCATAGAACAGACAGGTCCCTGTACGCCTCAATCAACAGGATGCACATTTTGTCTGTCCAAATCATTGTTCCAATGCTGTATAGATTGTATATTCGAAAGAAATTTGCAAACCGAAGTGCCGATTTGATATTCACTCGAAACAAAAGAACGCAGAAAAAAATTGTGAATAATCACGATTCGTTGGCATACAAACAAACATTCGCCGCCATTACAACAAACGAGAATGAATCGCAAAGAATGAATCGTCCACTCGTGCTCGTGCAAGCTCGTGCGTACACTCGTGCAGTTGCGCACGTATTCGTTCGTTCAAGGAAACATCGGCGAATTTATGTAAACGTCAAATTTGACTAATAAAAAAATAAAAATCTTGACAGAAATGAAAATAGTCGCACCGAGTTCGTTCGTTCCAAACTCGAAAAAGTAGTGTTGAAGTTCACACGAACAAACAATCGAAGCGCCAAGTCGAATTTTTAAATAATTGTGTTCTGCGTCAAATTTGAAACAGACGATTATTTAATATTAAAAATAGCTACATACGTAATCGAAGCTGCGAATCGGTAAACCAAACAAAAAATAAGTGAAAGTTAGAAGGTAAAAGTCGATGTGGATATGACTTTCATTTTCAAATAATAAATGCAATTTCCGTGACAACCAGAAGCAACGGCTTTTTTGCCTCTCGCTCTCAATTTGGTTTAATAGATCCAGTTGAAGAGTCACTATTAAACGCGCATTTCATTTTATTTTAATTTAAGTTTTCGGTATATTCGCGTGACATTAAAACCCGCAAATGCATGGTTCTTGTTTTTAATGCAGGCAGCACGAGCATGAAATTAAAATTGCAAATCGTTTTTTACGTTGACTCATATAATCATTTGACCGCATTTTTACGTTAATTTAAAAAATTTAAATTTTGCTACATTTTCTGGGTGAAGTTGAACGTGTTTTGTTTGTTTGCGCCAGTGCGTTGGTGAAAATGGCGGATCGTGGTGATAGGCGTCATTCGTACAGCGATACAAAATCAAATTTGGACGAACCACCAAATTCGAGATTATTTATAATATGCAGCAAACAATTAACGGAAGACGAGTTTCGCGATGCCTTTTCGAGATTTGGCGATATCGAAGAATTGTGGGTTGTGAAGGATCGGCAAACAGGTGAACGAAAGGGTAAGTTTTCCAAGTTTTTAAATTCCTAACCAAAATATTGACAAGTTTCTTTGTTTACAAAACTCATACGAGGGTTGAAAATTGTAAAGGAAATTTTTTAGGTTTTCACATTTCGCTGTCACATTCTCGAAAGTTTTTGTGTTTAAAAATTTAACCTAAAATTCAAAACGGCTAAAAATTTTAATTTCTATTTCAAGAGATTTCAATAATTTAATTTGCTTATTGGGCGGTTAATTGCATGTTGCGACTACTTAACTTGTCTTGTCACAAGATAAAGGAGTTTATTTTTAAATCTCGCTGTGGATAATTAACACCGCCTACTGATTAGTTGAGTTTGCTGGCAATTTTCATTTCAAACTTCCTACGTAGGTTTTCCTCAACACCTCAACTTTTTATTTAAATGACTGTTAAAAATACCTTAAATGTGTCAATTATAAGGAAATTAATTTAATTTCACATCAAGTACACATTTCATGCTCTACTATTTAGATATGTATTTTGCATGCAAGCACGCATATTGTGTGAAGTGTGTTTATTGTCGTTAACTGCATGGATTTTTCCTTTTTTAGAGCGTGACTAGCAACGTTTTGGGTTTTTTCCTTACTCATATTTGTTACGAATCGCTCAATACCTTCATGGGGGGTTGTATCGTACAAGGAAGAAGGCAATACCAAAGCCTAATTTTCTTTAAAAGTTTTTCTGACCTGTTGAACTTTTTAACATTGCAAGGAAATCTGTTAATCTTCTGATATGGCCAACATACCGTTTTTATTTATTTTTTTATGCTAATATACGCCGCAAGGTTTGACCAAGCCCTCCCCATAAGCGCGAAATCGTAATTTTTATGCGAGTAGCTTTCCATTCTTGGTTCTAGTCGCGCACCTTTCTAAGTTCTACCAGCCGTACAGACTGGCACCCATGATGAATGTTACGCTCCCGTCACACAAAAAACTAGATAATTCTGTGTTTCCTTGTCAATTATATAACTATTACATTTATACCATCGTGCGGCTAGAGACCAGAAAGGTCCTAGTCAGAGTCCAGTTGGTTCCGATAGTTGCAAGTTTTGTTCCATTTTATTAAGTTAGCTCATCCAACTTTGGAACTAGACGATTCCTCTATTTGTCTCCTTATCCTTCTATTCCTTGCGGTCCTAATCGCTCTACATTTGGGGGCCTGCTTTCCGTCTCCACTTTTGGATTATGCAGTCCATGTCGAATCCTGCTGACGTGATGTCCGCTATAACTATGGTGACCATATTATTTTTATGAAAAAAAAGTACATTTCGGCGAAACACGGTAAATAGGTACCTAAAAAAAGGTCAACGGCGCACGGTGTGGTGGAGGCGGACAAATGGTGATTTTTAAAGTAATTCATTTGGTCTGTTTAATAATAGTTTCTTGCTAGGAACATCCCAAGGATTCAGGAACACAAAAAAAAATCATTAAAAATTCGCTTGGAAAGTGTCGAAAAAATGGGGCAAAGTTAACCTTTTTTATATACATACTACATATATGTACCGTATACATAGCTTAAAAACGGAAATACATTGATTTTTTCAGTTTTCAAGTTGAAATATTATTTCTGTTTCTCGTTACTAGCACACAAGTGCCAAAACAAAACAAAGAATTACATTTTTAACGGTTTGTAGACCTAATTTCGACCTAAAAACTCGATTTTTTTAAATGTTAACTTCTCTTAAACTTTTAGTTGTGTGAGAACGCATGAGACACACCGAAAATTTTTTGTGGTATCATTGGTATCTCTAGTACTTGCCCTCCAAATTTCAGCTGCAGATGCGAACACAAGAGCGTTTTTACTGAGACTTGTCCAATTGTTACCGAAGGTATTATTGGATTAACAAATCAATAAAATTTTCCCAAATGCCCATGTAAACAATACATAAGCAGAACGGACGATACAGAAAGATATTAAAAACAATTGAAAACTATTTTAAAATGACGAACTTGAGCATTTCGAATCGTGGCTTATGCAATATTCTGTGGGAAAACACAAAAATTATTGTTTTCTTCTGTTCTATTAAGGACTAGCTGGCACAGTCGGCCTACCGGCCGCCTTTAGCCATCTAGACCGTGTCGGATGTGGTTGTTCGGCCTTCGGCCTCACTCCAAGGTACTAAAGTAGCCTATGTTTTTCGTAGAGTTGTAAATAACTTCTACGCCAAATGTGGTTAAGATTGGTCAAATAGAAACGTAAAGCATTGTCGATCGTTTGACAGCATTCATTATTGTTTTTAAGTTGATTTTGAGTAGCCTGCCTTCCTTTAAGGAATTTCGATAATCCATTCATGCGCGTCCCGTAGGGACGCGCATGAATGAATTATCGAGATTCCTTAAAGGAAGGCAGGCTACTCAAAATCAACTTTCCTTTCCTTTGCGAATTTTTGCACTATTTCAATACAAAAACATGCGCAGGGACCTACATAATAACTGTGCCAAATTTGGTTCCGATCGGTCAAACGGTTTAGGAGTCTATAGGGAACATACATACATACACACATACATCCATTTTTATATATATTAAGGATTAAGGATATAGTAAGACAACTTCCAGATTTTTTGCCCTAAAATTGAAGTTTCAGCAACCGTTTGTCCACAAAATCCCCATTTCACCACACTGTGCGTCGTACCTAAATATACGACGATTACGATTGATGACCTTTTTTTTCTGGGGTTGCACTGAAGGAAACAACCATGAGGTTTGGGGCAGCGTCGGGTGGCACCCCGCCGGCGGGTGTACAAAAAATAAGTACATTTGTAAGTACTTGGAGAAGCTTTTAAGTACATAGGACATCGTTCTAAAAAAGAGTACTGTCCTACTAAAATAAGTACATATGGTCACCATAGCTATAACATGTCCGTGTTTTTGGTTGTTCACCTAATCCAGTCCTTTAGTTTTGTTCTTTTAGGGAGATGTGAAACGGGGCAGAAACTCGAAAATCTGTTTCAGAGCAAATCGTCCGGTTCCCCGTCCGATCTTACACTTAGATCAGACAAAAAAAGCAGGAGCACGAAAAAACAAAAACCCCTCGGGCAACTTTAGGGAACCCCCGGAAAAAATTTAAATAAAAAAGATTGGTTTCGTCCCTACGGTCACCTCAACCCCTTGCCATGATAAAAATAGTTCTACCGTGGTTCTCAGTTCTCACACCAAAAACTATATAGATAAAATAGTTAGTATCAGTTTGACAAACCTTATGGGAATTTTGGAAACACCTGTCGTAGTTAAAATGGTAATCAACCGAGGCGCTACTTAATTTGAAATCATAAATTGCTTTATTATTGTAATTCTTCAATTAGTATTGATACCACAAATCTTTTAAGAGGTCCATGATGGGACTCAAGCCCATCAAGCCTTATAATTTAGTAGTGCCATTTGTTGATGAACTTTTGAACTCCACCAGGCGTTTCCAAAACACCCATAAGGTTTGTCTCCCTGATACTACATAATCAAAGGTAAAAGCAACAGTGCCATAATTGTTTGGCCTTGCTGTGTAAAAACATTTCTCTGTGTCCCGCCCAAGAACCACTGTTTCATCACCCTTTCAACGTTATCATTTTTGGCCATATAAAAAAGTCCTCGTTGAGTTGCTCGTCAGAAAAAGATTAAATATGAGACTGTAGGCTGTAAGAATCGTGAATTCCACATTCGAAAATCGCGTTCCACAGATCTAATAATTGTCGCACGTAATACTAGGAAACTGAACCGATTCTCTTTGCAGGTGTTGTTTATATCAAATATTCGAGGACTTCGGAGGCGGCAGCTGCCTTAGAAGCTATGAACGGCAAATCAATAGGCAGTAGCAACCGTCAAATCAAAGTTATGATTGCAGCTAGGTAATTTTAATTTCAATTATGAATTTGCCAAGAGCTGTCTTTTTATTGATTCTAGTCGAGATCAGGGGGCAAAGCGAGAGGGCAATGAAGACGAAAAAATTCAACGCCTTTTTGTTATTGTTCCAAAAACCATGACCGATGATGAATTGTACAACACATTTAAAGTATATGGTGAAATTGATTATGCCACCATCATAAAGGACAAGGAAACTCGCGAAAGCAAGGGATTTGCTTATATTAAATACTACAAGTAAGTTGTGTTAATCATTATTTTGTATGCTTTTGTGTGAACTCGTTTTACGCGATTATTTAACTTCCACTGGCATCCACATAGGATGGGTGCGTCCTACAATGACGACATACCACTAGCAATTAGAAATATTTAGAATAGTAATTTGCATGAGAAACGCATTTTGTGAGAAGGCGGTTAATTTTTTTACGTACTACAACAGAGTTAAATTTCACGACCCAAAAATTAGTATATAAAAGTTATGTGAAATTAATGTTTGAGCAGCTTGTCATTTATTGGCGAACAGCGCCACAGGCGATTTTTTGAAAATTTTAAACTAGTTCATATCAGCAAAGCGTGCATGATTTATGCAGGTCCCATGTTTTAAGTTAGCCTGACCAGAATATTGTAAGATAGCTAAAAAGGTTATAAATTTTCTAGGATTATAATCGATTATAATAGGCCCTTTGCTCGAGGTCGAAGGTTGAGTCCGATAAGTTAAATATAAAATTATGTAAAAATAAATTTAGTTGTTTGGATAAACAAATTCAAAAGGACCTTTAAAAGGGTAGATATGCTAAATTGTTTGAAAACTGAACTGTTGTAATCTATGGGTATTTTCTATAAGATAAAAAGGGAAGTTCTTATTGATTTACTCATCAGTAATCGGAACCAAATTTGGCACAGTTATTATGTAAGTCCATGCGCATGTTTTTGTATTGAAATAGTGCAAAAATTGGCAAAGGAAAGGAAAGTTGATTTTGAGTAGCCTGCCTTCCTTTAAGGAATCTCGATAATCCATTCATGCGCGTCCCTATGGGACGCGCATGAATGGATTATCGAGATTCCTTAAAGGAAGGCAGGCTACTCAAAATCAACATTAAAAATAATAATGAATGCTGTCAAAATGTCAACCGATCGACAATGCAAATACGCGTGCCCGTGCTTTACGTTTCTATTTGACCAATCTTAAGGGGGTTACCTACTGTGAACAGTAGTTTTCAAGCTGATTTTTAGGAATTATATTTGAGAAAACTGTTACAGCTATTGAGCTAAAATTTAGGATACTTATTTATTCACATTTAAACTAACACCTAAAATTTTTGTAAAGTTTTTTATTGAAAATTGTACAAGGTACAGATCGATGCGTAACTCATGTTTCGAAATGACGCGCCAATCGGGCGCATCGTTTCCGACCGATCCAGTTATCTGAAATAAATTAATTTTTGGTGAGGATTACCTAATGTTGGTCACTCCGAATGAGTTGAAACTTTGCAATCGCAAAGAGGAAGGTTAATATAGTATAATGACATAATTTTCACAAGCGAAGATATAATCAAAATTTTGAGAAAAATCAATTTGAAAAGTACGGAAAAGTAGCATAAATCATGCAGTAGACCCCGGTGATGCCACATTCATCGGCCGGCCGGCGCATTTTGTTGACGGTACGTGCACTGGGATATACTCTTACACTTAGAAAATTTCGCACCGGCAGATGCAGCTCGACGCTCCTACATGTAACATCGCTTATTTTTTGTTTTTACGCGATTTTTTGGGGGTGAAACGTAATAGTATACTGCCCCATACCGCAACTATACTTTTTAATGCTATTTCGAGGGTCTCTCACATCCCGGTTGCATTTATCCCGGTTTTCTTGATCGGTGGCGCTTCTCGTATGTTTAGCCTAGTAACCAGAGTCAAATCCGTCCTGGAGGGGTGCAGAGCGGAGCGGAGCAGAGCGGCGCCCCGTAAGGGTAGGATTTGACGATGGATTACCCTCCTCTTCGAATGCACACCCCTAAAATTGGAAGGCAAAAAAAAATTAATTTTTTCACTTTTTTGGCAATACACGAGTTATTTTCCATTTTTCTGATTATATTTATTACTAATATCTACTAATCACACCCCCCTCTATCCGAATTTCAAAGAAAAATTGAAATCGGAGCCAAAAAATTTTACGCATTTCCATCGAAGCACGGGCGAGTTGTGTCACAGCGACCCGGTTCGGAGGCATATCGGGTTACATTCCCCGTACTTTTCAAATTGATTTTTCTCGAAATTTTGATTATATCTTCGCTTATAAAAATTATGTCATTATACTATATTAACCTTCCTCTTTGCAGCGCCATTGTTTTTTTTTTAATTTGGAGTGACCAACAATAGGTAATTCTGCCCTAATTTTTTAAATTCTTGTTGTATATGAATGTGGCTCCAGTTGGATCCTCGAAAATTTAATTTAAACAAAAAATGACAAAATAGCGAGGATTTAATAAAAAACTTCGATTTTTACAACTAAATATTTACTTTTCGCGGCCTGCAAAATGGTAATTTTAAATATATTTTGGATATTTTAGGTTCTGACTGGAGCCTGAAATATATTCTAAATGCTTTAAAAAAATCAAGACAATCCGCCAAGTAGTTTGTTTGGAAAATGTGCGCCCGACTTGAGAAATGTAGTTTTGAGATAAATCGTTTTTAAACTTTTTCGTGCTGTAATGAGGTGGATAGTGGTTGATATTCGTAACCTACCCTTAATCGCGTATACTAGGGCCATACATAATACATTCTTCGGCTTCGAAAAAGTGAAATTCGGAACTTATTTCTTCTTTTGTGGCAGTTATCGCCTCTTTAGAATAGTAAGACGCTCGGTTATTAGACAGTATGATGCGCTCGCCGTCTCTATTATATGCGTAAATTTTGGCCTTCTCGCCGATTTTTACATAATATATGTACGAATACTTCGGTTTTTATCCCGTCTTTATTTACAAAAAGACGTGTATTTTTTAGGAGCTCAAAAGTCACTGAAAGTTTCCTATCAAAACTTTTTTTTTTATTAAAGAGCCAACATATTTTTGTAACTCATATTATTTTGTCAGGTTTTACTGAAAGTAGTTTATTTTGAAAAGTTTTAAAATAAAAATTAGCATAATAAATTAGTCAAAATAGATTAAAATAACAAACAATTTTAGGGATTTTGTACCTAACATCATTTGTTTGTGTAATAAATTTGTCAGTTGAAAACCTTGTATAGTAACTGTACCCATAAAAAACAAAAAACATAGCAGTAAATTAGTTAACAACCCCAGATGTTCCTGGGGGGTTTCAATTTGTAAGAAAAAACTTTTAAGCTCCTTTTTCACAATCGATTTGATTTTAAGGGTGGATTAAAACGTCGATTTTTAATAATTTTCTTTTTTAACAATTTCTTAAAATTTTTTTGGTTTTTTGGACTCCTAAAGACAATTACAAACAGCTACAACTTATATTTGTTAAATTTATTTTTGTATATTTTGTATAAAGTACAAAATACAAAAAGTAATTCCGTTTTAAAATGTAATTATGATTTAAAAAGTTTTAATAATGAACTCCATTACAGAAAATCCGTTATAAATCGGGTAATTTGATGAATTTTATTTTAATTTTTTTTGGACACATTTGCAAGACCCCAAACTATAAAAATATGTAATAAAAAAAAAATCGAAAAAATTTATCGGTCACCCCCTTAAATAGATTCAAAACTAATGCTCGACAATTTAATTTAGTTGTTATGAAATTTAAATCGTTTACGAGTTATTTACACCACTTCTTAGATAATTATGAAACATTAATTTAAAAATTTATCTGGGGCAGTTTCTAAGGAGTATTTATCTACTTTACATCATTAATTTTCTAACCAATTTTTTATAATTCAAACTTGATGTCATATTAATGTTTCGTAGTTTTAATGACTACCCCCTCCTTTCTGTTCTCATTTCTTTAATTAAGCTCAGAAAATTAGTGAAATTTTTGTCATTTTTTTACATTTTTATAATTGATGTAGATAATCAAGATGTAAAAACTCTGTTGTACTTTGGGTTGAGGTGAAACTTATTTAAAGTAATTGTATATTCTTGGTAAAGCTAACTTGTACACTATCTTTAGGTTTTCACACGCTGCTGCGGCTTACGAAAAGTGCGATCGAAAATTTAAGGCGGTGTTTGCAGAACCTAGAAAACCAAGACAAACAGAACAACCAGATTTTTACACAAATTCTTACGAACCCATGTGTAGATCTAATATTTCTCACAATTCCATCACTTTGCCCGACATGAATTCGTCCACCGAGTCTTTCAACAAACTTCAAGTCATTGGAAGTCCCTTTCTAAACCAAGACCAGCTGTGGAAATTATTTGACATCATCCCTGGTAATTAATTACATAAAATAACGTGAAGTTTTCTTCTGACAAATTTTTTTAGGAATGGATTATTGCCAAATGCGATTGGAAGGCCGGCCACGAACCGGAAGAACAATTGCCACCGTCGTCTACGGGAATCCCCAAGCTGCAGCTTATGCCTGTGAAAAGTTGCATGGTTTTGAATATCCACCCGGCAGCCGCTTAATTGTAAAGCCCGACTTTGAAGGTTCCGGTGCGCGTGGATTTGTAGATCAATTACGTAATTCCACTTCTTTGTCACGGAGTGCTTTAACTCCTAAAACTGATATCTTACAACTTGCAGAAACTATTGCTCAAGCTTCCAGTCTTATTCAGGCCGCCGGTTTATCTTCAGGTGAGCAATCAATTTTGTGTTGAATATTTAAAATTGTTTTTATGATCAGAATTTTCAGATGTCTTAAATTCTCGTGCAGAAGCACCAAAGAAAAACAACGGTTTGTGCAATGTTAATTTACCTGACATGAAGCCACTTGCCGATATCGATGCCCCTGTCATAGCTAGGTAATAAACATTTGCTTGAATTTACAGTTTTAATGAAACCATTTTGTAGATGCTTCATCGTGTGTACACAGCAAGCCATACCTCAGTCGGTTCTACGGGACGTTTTTTGCCGGTTTGGAAATTTAATCGATGTTTATTTGTTATTTAACAAAAATTGTGGGTATGCCAAGTACAGTTCCAGGCAGTCGGCTGAAAACGCTATAATGGTAACAAATTTTATGCTGTTTATTTTAACTTTTTGTTTTCTTTCACTTATTTTAGGCAAAGCCTGTTTTACTTTAAGTACAACCTTATCTTGCTGGTAACTCAACTGAGAGGATTCTGTCTATGTGGGCGTTTCATTTCTTCCTTCTGGTCTTGATGAACTTGAATATATTTTGTATGCTGCCGCTCTGTCTGATTTTAGGACTTTGATTATGTCTTGAGAGTTTTGCTATTCTTAGGTTTTGCTTGGGCTTTGATGTCTGCAAGAATTTCAGAAGCATATTATGTAAGGACTGGTGTTCCTGTTTGTTTATAAATTCTAATCTTGGTACTGAACTAAGTAGGACTCCTCTGTAGTTTTTAGGTTTGTGCTTGTTTTCTCCTTTACAGATTGGAATAGTATTGTATTTAAATTCTTCAGCAATCATTTCCTTTCAAAGATTTTCTGAACAAACTAAAAATGCTTCTAGAAGCCATCTCCTTTTTTTCCAAACATCACTAATTGTGTTGCGTTGATATTATATCCTTCTGAAAAGATGTTCAATCACATCTGTTTTTCTGTATCTCCATAATTTTGTTTATGTTCCTGTTAAATCATGTTGCATGTCCTTAGTAAACTTCTTCCAATAAATTTTTATTTCTCTAATTCCTAATTTTCACTATTTTTAATAATTAATTTTTTATTCTTGTAATCTTGTTATAGACATTACACGGAGTGGAAATCTGTGGTATTCGTATAAAAGTCATGGAGGCAGAAGAGCGCGATAACGACAGAAAGCGGCTTCGCCTCGACGATGGAATGTCCTAAATTTAATGGTGAGTTGATTTATTTTTGTTTATTAGGCTTGCATTTTTCGTTTACGTGACGAGTGTTGTCCTTACAGCATTTTCAGATTATTTTTTGACCAGACTGAAACATTAAGCAAACAAAATTTTTAAATTTTATTTTAAAATTAACTTGTAGATGTAAATAAGTTTTGTCAAGCCCCTAACGAGAAATTCTTTTAAGTTTTTCCCCGTAGTTTGGACTGGACAAATAATGACGGGACTGTACACTACCTACTGATGTGAATATTACTTAACAAGAACAGTTACCAGATTACTATTTACTAAGTGATGATCTACATTTGCAGACAGCGACATTGTAACATACATTTAAGTACTTTTTTTTTATTATTTATCAAATTTTTGAAAATTTCAAAATTTTATTACTATTTAATTTTGTCATTATTTATTTGTGATGAACCTAATAAAAAATAAAATAGTTATAGATTTACTTTGCGTTTTATTGTTTTTTTCACACTCATCTGTGGGTAATTTACAATCACACAGCAATAAGTTGTTGCTTCTTCAATCCCGTTATCCGAAAAAGAGTCAGGATTCACATTTTGAAATTTGGTGCTTGCACTGGGTGTTTCTCGTATCCGCAACCAGTAGAACCAAGAATAAAATGCGATAACCTTCAAGTACGCAATGTAGCACCCTTTACTCAGGGATTCCTTCCCAACTGCTAGGAACTATGCCAATTAATTAAGGTTTTATATGGAATTACTTTCAGCCTTGAATTACGCTCGGATTCATAGACAAGGGCTTACTTATACCTTC
The DNA here is from genome assembly GCA_932274525.1 of Podabrus alpinus. Taxonomy (NCBI): domain Eukaryota; kingdom Metazoa; phylum Arthropoda; class Insecta; order Coleoptera; family Cantharidae; genus Podabrus; species Podabrus alpinus. Next base: position 9,191,374 of record OW026451.1, read on the forward strand.
TTATACTTGGAACATTATTTGGCTAAGGGACCCTTGATACTTGAGTAACTAATGTTTGTCATAGTGATAACTTCGTGTATGCTCGGATTTAAATACTTGAGTAGGGATTTTTTGGTGACTAAAGCTGGATTTATAGTTTGACGTACTGTAAGCGTAGACGCACTGGATACGTAAGAAACGGACTGTAAGAAATTTTCAAATTTATAAATCGACGGAACGTAATTTTCGCGCATGCGTAGAGGTGATAATAGAATATAAAGAGAGTGACATTCAATGATTCAACATAACCTACAAATTATACAAATCGTGAAATTACATGTACAGTTGGTAGTTTCTACTAACATAGGCAACCGTAAAATAATTTAAATTCAAATTAAAAAATAATTTAAATTCAAATATACACATAGATTAAACAAACAGAATTCTTTCTTTTGATTGGTCGGACGTAAGGAACGTACTGTAAAAGATGAAAGTTGCCAACTCTTATGTTACAGTCCGTAACCTCTTACGTTATGTCATGCGTCTACGTCTATTTATAGATAATAGTACCTAAATTCTATAGTTGATCTTTTTGCAATGCGTCTACGCTTACAGTACGTCAAACTATAAATCCAGTTTAAAAGTTATTTCATGTTATGTGACTGTATAAAATAATTTCATAAACGGCAGTCAATTAAAATTTGTATTTATTAACCTATTTATATTATATTTATGACGTTTATAACGTCAAATGCGTTAGTTCGTGGTTTAACCGTTACTTAGAACGTCGCATTGGAAAGAAACAGTTGTTACTTGCATAACTGATTTTTTTCGTCCATTTCATAGTCAATACTTCGTGAATACTCGGGAAAGGAACCCTTACGCAGGGATATTTCGATATTTGGTAACTTAAGTGTTTCATGTTGAATACAATTGTTTGATAAATGTCAATTTAAGTTTATGTACAATCAATTTCCGGCAAGCTTCGTTTGTTTACGTTTTCGATAGTATTGGTTTTCGTATGAAGTTAAACGAAAAATAAATATTCAGAATAATTTTATATATAAAATTGCTTATTTATATTAAAATTATGCGAATTCTAATGCATTGAGTTATTTTAATTTTTAAAACTAGTGTAAATATAATAGTGTATTATAGGCCAAGGTTGTGAAGGCCGTCATTATTGCCCTAGCGGAGGCAATAATGGTCTTCACAGCCGTGGTTTATATACGATTTTTTCCACTACTAGATTTATTACCATTTTTTTAAATTCTTTTTAATACAAAAATTTTCAAATTTAAAATATTTATTTCAAATGACAGTTTTGTTTTGTTGATTTGACAGTTGTTGACAAATTTAGGTTATTAAATACAATAAATCGCGGTTCGTCAAATTAACAATGGATGGCGCTGTCACTTGCTGTCACATTTAATTCGATTATAATGAAATTTTTAAAATTAAATTAATGTATTAGAAGAGCGTTTTAAATAGTTTAAATACAATTAATTAGCATTTCTTGGTTATTCTAAATCATTTAATAACAACATTTTTCTTTAAAATAGTCGCCAAGTTATCAATAAATGTCATTTTGTTCATTGTTCACCAGTGGTTAACAATGGAAAAATTGTTCACCACTAGTCGAAAACGTGTCACTTCTTGAGCAACTAACCTAAGTAAAAATGATAGCCTATATGCTATATGACTAGTAGTGGAAAAAATATATTATATATGAAAATAAATTTTAAAAATTAAAACGTAACATTTTTATTGCCAATCAGTATAAATAACAAATTTTCGATACATCAAACAACAATCGCAAATAATTACCAGTAAGTGGGAAGAATTCGTTCATTATTGAAATAATAAAATCAAAATTATAATTTTTAAATACTATAAAATATATATTTTGTAACAAATAATGCGATGTTTGTTTGGTTTTTAGCATATTTGACAATAATAATAATTATTAACAAGCCATTTGTACTAGTTCGCAATAATTTATCCTTTACTCAAGTAACCTACTACCCATACTTGAGTTTTTCCAAGTAATCCCGCCCCTTGAGTATCGGTTACACGACTATGAAATCGAAATTCGACACTTAAGGGTGCGAATGAATGTATAAATATACGCTATACAGACCCTTCGAATTTCGCTATTCTAAGAAAAACTATATCATATATGACATTTATTAGCAAATCAAGATCCTGTAGAAAAAACTATGATCTGTGTTTCTAGAGATGAATTATTAAAATTGTGCCTAAAATATAGTCATAAAAATAAAAACTGTAACCTAAAAAAAAAATCTGATGTGGCCATCGCATAACTTTCCGAACAGACGTAAATTTTTATATTATTTTTTTTAATAAAATGGTTACATAATTTCAACAGTAAATCGAGGAAAAATTTCATATTTTGCCAAAATAGGAGGAAAAAAACTTTTGAATGCCTATATCTTGCAAACGAAGCATATTTGGACCCATGTTATTAGAAACTTTTCATCTTATTTTCATTAGTAGAATGCGTTTTACTATTTTATTTACAAATACAAAATTTTTTGAATCACCCTGTATACTTTAGAGAAAAACTTGTAGGACAAAAAATGTAGGAAATTCCATAGCGCTAATTTTTTGTTATTAATATTTTTACATATTTAATTTCGTTTCGAAGTTATAACGCATAATGTCATAATCGCTCCAGGTAAACCCCCGCTTTCCCGTTACAGGATTTAATTTATTTTCATCTGGCTTCGTCCTACGACAGGAAAAAGCTTATATGCAAAATTTGGAATGATTTGCTTGCTTCGTTTAGACGCTATCGTGTTCACAGACGTACACACACACACAGTGGCGTACCTAGACCACTTGGGGCCCGGGGCGGATTTATTTTGGAGGCCCCCCTCACCCTCAAAAAAAAACATTTTAATGTGGCTAGCCTTTTTTTTGCCTTAATCTAACCGTCTTCCATAAGCTATTGCCCTGTGCAGAGAAATAATAGATAGAATAAGGGAACAAACTCGTGCAGTCCGAGGTCATCAATTATCATTACTGTTAAAAATGTTAAACTGATAAAAAGTTTTATCGTAAGAGCCCGAATTCGAACAATTGAATCTACGACGTTCAGCACGACGCAACGCAGCTCCGAAACCGACGCTCTCTGAACGACTGAGCCACGAATGAGCTCGCTCACTTGAGAAACATGGAATTATTTATTTTTGGGTGGGGCCCCCTTAGTAAAGGGGCCCGGGGCGGACCGCCCCCCCTAGGTACGCCACTGCACACACATATACATACAGACATCCTTCCAAAAATGATAAAAATGGATTCAGAGGACCTCAAAACGTGAACATCTGTCAAAAAATTGGGGGGTCAAATTTTGCCTGATAACAATACTTTCCTTACCTAGGGGTTCGGAAAGTAAAAATTCCAAACCAAAATGTCTTTCTCTAGAAACACGAATATACTCATGAAGTTTACAGATTATCAAATTAAATTGATAAAAGTTTATTTATATCAGTTATAATCAATCTACAGTTTCGTTTATCATTATTACCATTTTAGGCAGTTTTTGCGAAAAATAATTCACGGTGTGTCATGGTGATGGCGTTGTACTCAGTCGAACTGGTCGAATCGCAATTTACCTGCATATTTTAACTACCTCTATAGGGATAAAATTCTACCGGTGGAGCGCTGTAAGCAACAATAAGCGTGACGTCACAATAAGGATATAACCTATAAATAAATATTTTCCTTTGGCATTCATAACTTAAAACTGCAACATAACAAACACGTTTAAACAAAAAACTAAGTAATAAATAAATAATTTAATAAAAAATAATAAATTTAACATATTTTAATTAATTTAACTTCGAATTCATTGCTCTGATAAAAACACGTTTATAATACACAATACAAGAAAAATAGTAAGGTTAACTTTTGAATGTGGTTACGTACAATATGAAAACACATAAAAAAATTTGTTATACTTACATATTAATATTATTTCACCAGGATAAACAATAATCACTACCGTATAAAACCCATATTAAATAATGCAAGTTTTATTTTATCCTTATGGTGACGTCAAATATTTAGTTGATATTACAGCCACCAGGGTGCGTACAATTAATATTTTTCCCCTATACGCTAGTTGCGTACCTCCCAAAAGCGTACAAAGCGCCGTCTCGTGGATAAATTTTGCTTAAACTGGGATGCCCAAATGTTCATGTTTATATGGTAATATTAGCAAAAATATAAATTATTTTTAATAATTTAAAATATTTTATTATGTCGACACCCCCAAGGAACAAAGCCGTAACTCATTTTTACCTATTTTGCAGGAGAGCCAATTGAAAGTTTCAAAAAGTTAAAAAAAGCGATAAAAACGCTGAGTTACAACTTTGTTCCATTGATTATCTCTGTAAATATTTGTCGTAAATTAAAATTTTTTTTACCAAAAGAAAGATATTTTTGTCAGGATTACAGTGGTAGTCATAACTCAAATTTGTCGTAACTGGAGTTGCGGCTTTGTTCCTTGCGGGTGTCGATGTAATAATTACTAGCTGGCACAGTTGGCCTACCAGCCGCCTTTAGCCATCTAGACTGTGTCGGATGTGGTTGTTCGGCCTTCGGCCTCACTCAAGGGTATCACAGGCATACGTGTAGACCAGTGGTTCCCAAAGTGGTCCAGGTGGACTCCCCAGGGGTCCATAGGAGACCACACGGGGGTCCACGTAGACGTGAAAAGAAAACAGGGGTTCACAAGTTGTAAGTAGAATGTGTATTCTATTCATATTATTCTACATACAGTAGAAATGTAGCAGCAGGGGGTCTACGAAAAAAAGTTTGGGAACCATTGGTGTAGACCGTGGTTGTTCGGCCTTCGGCCTCACTCCATGGTACTAAAGTAGCCTATGTTTTTCGTAGCGTTGTAAATAACTTTTACACCAAATTTGGTTAAGATTGGTCAAATAGAAACGTAAAGCACGTGCACGCGTATTTGCATTGTCGATCGGTTGACAGCTTGACAGCATTCATTATTGTTTTTTAAGTTGATTTTGAGTAGCCTGCCTTCCTTTAAGGAATCTCGATAATCCATTCATGCGCGTCCCATAGGGACGCGCATGAATGGATTATCGAGATTCCTTAAAGGAAGGCAGGCTACTCAAAATCAACTTTCCTTTCCTTTTGCAATTTGGTTCCGATTGGTCAAACGGCTTAGGAGTCTATAGGGAACATACATGATACGGTGGTCCAAAATGAGGGTGATTTTAAGAACTAACACTTTTGCATATTTTTTCATTCAGACGCTATAATTTGTCTATTCGGCTCCATCAGATTTTGGAATATCTAAATTTATTGACATGCTGTTGCTTCAGAATTATTTTGAGACCCAAATCAATTTCTTTCAATGAACACTGTACCTGTAATAAAAATAAATTGTAAGAGACAAAACATCAAATTATAAGTTTTCAGTAATTGCAAGGATGTATTCATAATAATTAGAATAGTAAAACGCGCTTGCTCGGATGATTGGATGAAGATGAGGATTGGAAAATTTAAGACTCTCTCCACGTCGAGCAACAAGTACGGACGTTTTGGGAGAGGATATGGTAGTTTAAAATTAGAGAGTCGACCCACGTCTTTTGTAAAGGACGGACGTAAATTTGTTTGAGTCGAGAAAAACGTTTGAAAATTTAAAGTGAAGAGTTTGTTAATTTTTTTGAATAATTTTCGAAAGTCGTTGATGAGTCATGGTGGAAACATTTGGTACCACTGTTTTTTCAAGAATATTTTGGTTATGATACGAATGAATGGATATTGACAATACTTACGTTATATTCGACTGGGCATCAATTGGTGAAGAACAATTTATGGTTTATTTCCTTTTCCAATTCGTTCGGGAGTCCTAAAGAATTAAGCAGGCACGTTTCTTTGGTACACTGGTCGCGGAAGTCCGAGCAGCTGGTTATTACATCGACAACGTTTCGGTAAGACATTTTAAGTGCTTTTTGTTCAGATAAACGATGCGTACGCGAGTCAAAATAAACAATAGTGCGATATAATTTTTCGAAGCGGTTAAAATTTTACTTTATGAATTTTGTAAACTTAATTTGTTTTTCTAGTTTAATTTTATGTTTTGGTCTCATTATTAATAATAAAAAACAGGTTCTAAATTTAATTGATTTATTTGGGTACATTTGTTTTCAAGTTTTACAGCATAGATAAGACAAAATTTGATACAGCGGTAAGTTTTGAGTTCACGTAAGTTCTTAATGCAAGCAAGGATTGTTGCAGAGTGTTTTTTCTGCATAATCTACCCACCTTTTGACCCTGAAGAGATCTCAATTGCTGGCTGTGGCAATTTAAAAAAGAGTCGTAAGCTAAACCTCGCTATAAAAAATAATTCAGTAGCTAAACACGGCAATACACACATACTTACATCAATTTTTATATACCTATATTTATAGATAGATTATAAACTGTAGTCGATCCTTTAAGTTTAGGTTGGTACATAACCAAGATGAATTTTATTATATAAAAGAAAATAAACAATGTTTTGTTATCAAAATTTACAAGTTGCAATTAGCGTATAAAAACAAGTGTTTTAATTAATATTAATTTTATTAATTAAATAAAATTTACTTACTCGCTCTTACTCATTTTTTTGATTAATCTGGTAAGATCTTCCAGGAAAGCGATAAAATGTTAAATCAGGATTCTTTTTCTCTGATTTATTGCATCCAACTACACAACAATACCTTTTTGAACCCATTTTTAAATCAACTTTTCTATGTGAATTACCTAAAACCGTCAACACTACCAATACCGTAATGCTATTAAGTATATAGGGCATATAGAATATTATTTAAATTCAAATTTACTTCTTAATTCTAATTCTTAATGTTTAATTCGTAATTAAACTATTACTTGTATTTAAAACCGTTTGCGCTCACCTCCCCAGTTACGCTAAATTTGGCCACCAGGGCAGCGCCACTTGAGCTACGCAACTAGTGTATTATGTTCAATTATGTACATAATTACTTTACAAACCGCATTAGATGCGGTTGCACTTCGAATTTGTTAAGAGGGTAATAAAATCAGGCAATTTTTTCAAAATTCAGTACATATCAGATAAATGAGGGAGAATAATTAAATTGCTGAAGTTTTGTTATTTATAATGGTGCTATCTTTGTCACTAATGTACATTTTGGTGCGACATCTGTTTGAAATGAATACCACAAATGGATTTTTAAAATTATTTCAAAAGGTATGAAACTGAAATAGATTTAAGATAAGATAGTAGCGACGTTGGCGGCCATTTCCCCGGTGTTTATCAATTCCCCACCTTAAGTTTCTATAGCAACTGTCACTACTTTGCCTAGTAACCCCGTCCCTCAAGTATCGAATTTACGACTAATATGAAATGCAATAGGGACCCTCAAGTAAGTACTTATACTTAAGTATCGACTATGAATCCGGGCGTAAATCTGAAAAAAGTAAGAAACAAAAATTACAACAATTGGAACAACAATGTTGATTCATTAAATTTAGTTCAATAATTGAAACTTTTGAGAAATTAACAAGAAGTCGATTTGGTAGGAAATTACATTTGCCACAAAATAGTTTTAGTTGTTTGGTTCAAGGTAAATAGTTCTTGAGAAATTCTAAGTTGAAAGAGTTAAGGGTCATTCACATCCACGTAACGTACGTTCCGGACATAGAATACGTAACGTAAGGAAAGTTGAAATGCATTGTTTCAAATGGTACCATTCACATTCGAAAAAACATGGGAGACATAACGTAACGTAACAAAAAGTTCGTTCAACTTCAACTTGTACTTTATGTTTTTTATGTTTGACCAATGGAGATGCTTACATTTTATTAGGCAACACCCCTTTTACTGTATTTTCAATTTTAAGGTTAAGTCACAAAAATTAATGCTGTCAAACTGTCAACCGATAGCCAATGCAAATACAGGTGCCCGTGCTTTTCGTTTCTATGGAAACATAGTAAAAACATAGTAAACTGTGGATGTGAATGGCAAATAAAAAACTACGTTTTCTACGTTACGTATTCTATGTCCGGAACGTACGTTACGTGGATGTGAATGACGCTTTACATTGTAACAAAATTTATTTTGATGTGATTTCACGGATGAAGATGGACATAATATTCCAATGCAATAGTAAGTCTACATGTAGTCCAGAAATACGATTGTTTTCGAAGGTTCCAAAAATTACAAAGGCATGTAGTGGCCGTTTCCTATACATCCAATGTTCAAAATAGGTGAGCAGAAGCTAAAAAAAAATTCTAACGCCTACAGTTTCCGAGATACAACCTTGTAAAAAACCTCGTTTTTTCCTTGAATCACGTAGTTTTCAAATTTTTCTGTAGACATCTTTACCTGTCCGTTTGACACAAAAGTGTTCGTAAATGAACTCCATCCCAGAGCGTTGATGTTCACCGGAGAGTCGTGCCGAGAAATTTTGTGAAGGCTTTAATTTGAACCTACGATTTTCACACCGAGTTCAAACGATGGGAATTGGAGCACAAACGATTCTCGATCGATTGGTATTAATGTTATTAAAAAAATCAGTTCTACAGCACCTCCCAAAATTATTTTTTGTTTCAGTTATTTTTGCGGTCTCTTTCTATTGTATTGCAATATTATGTCTATCTTCGTCGGTGAAAACGCACCCTTAAAAATGATTTTCAGAACCTGCTATTTTACAACTTGGATAAAAAATTTTAGATTTACATCCAAGTCCCATTTATTTAATTTAAAATAAGTTTTTCTATCGAATGATCCTGAAATTAATTCCATTTTACGATCTAAATAATGGCTTATTTTCGATTTATTAGTTTTATGGTAATCACCCTGTATATAAGAAAACGATGTTTCCGCGATGTCAGAAATTTAAAATTAATCTGTGCTGCGCGAATTATCCGCCAGACGGCGGTGGTACTTTGACGTTGTGTTAAAAGTACGTGAACCCAACCCAAAGTATTACATTATCGCATAATTTTCTTTGTTTTGAATAATCTTTTAATACTTCGTAAGTACAACTATTAATATCGTAACACATTTAATGATTTTGTACGTACGAGCATCTTGCATGCTTGGCACAAATTGCAATTCGGAAGTGAATCACGTCAATGACGCTGGTCATTTAAAATGGCAGCATTTTGATAAAACTTTACGCATAATTTAATTGTGTGTCGCGTTACACTTAAACGTCAAAATTTAGCGCTACGATTGTTCGAAACGATGCCAAATTCGAAAGCTACTTTGATCGTTGATTTATCGTTATTGACGTGCATCGGTATTGATATGTTGTTTTGACAATTTTGGTCTTATTTTCAGATTTTTTATTGAGTCAACATGCAAACTATCAAGTGCGTGGTAGTTGGGGATGGTGCCGTGGGTAAAACTTGCTTATTAATTAGGTAAGTGCTTTTCCACGAGGGGTTCGATCGTGTTACTAAGGTGTGTTCCTTTTGTGAAATTTTAGTTACACTACGAATAAATTTCCTTCCGAATACGTTCCAACAGTATTTGATAACTATGCAGTGACTGTTATGATAGGTGGAGAACCTTACACTTTAGGATTATTTGATACAGCAGGTAAGCTTGCCCAAACAATTATTATTTTATTTATTTTTAAGGGCGGTTATTTTTAATCGTCACCATGTCGATGCTTGAAGTGGCACATTGGAATTTTTATTTAGAAATTCGCATAAGAATGCAAATATAATAAATGAATTAATATTCAAATGAGGTTCTCATTTGTTTTTTTTTATTATTTATTGAATCAAGTTTGTAACACACAATTTAGCGACGAATTTTTATGTTGGGTTTATTGAAAAATTGTCGTTTCAATTAATTTTAATAAGGGCAGCCCACAAAATGCAAGAAGCTTACTGAAATTTGCACATTCCACTTTTGTATTTTTATTTTGTAATCACAACTCCAGTTCCTGCACAACTTGGCCGGAAAATGAAATTATCTGAGGGTTAACAAGATTAAATTAATGAAACTTTGGTTTTTAAAAGACATTTTTGTTGATGTTTGTTTAATTTTTTTTTATTAAACTTTGATTGTAGCTGATTCAAAGTAAACTTTGATGTGTATGATTCATAAAATAAAATCACTGTAATGTTATAAATGAGTAAACATAAGTAGAGACTTATTTTTGTAATTATATTATAATAGAATCTCGACTATACGGGTGCGGTTTATCCAAGCTATATTTTGTTAAATTATTATTTCCCATTAACCATGTTTTGAAAATCCCAGTAAGCCGACCGGCACGGATAATTGAGGATTATAAATAATCAACAGTAAATCGATGAAAAATTTCATATTTTGCCAAAATAGAAAGAAAAAAACTTTTGAATGCCTATATCTTGCAAACGAAGCATTTTTGGACCCATGTTATTACAAACTTTTCATCTTATTTTCGTTAGTAGAATGCGGTTTACTATTTTATTTACAAATACAAAATTTTTTGAAACGCCCTGTATATTTTAGAGAAAAACTTGTAGGACAAAAAATGTAGGAAATTCCATAGCGCTAATTTTTTGTTATTAATATTTTTACATATTTAATTTCGTTTCGAAGTTATGACGCATAATGTCATAATAGCTCCAGGTAAACCCCCCTTTCCCGTTACACGATTTAATTTATTTTCATCTGGCTTCGTCCTACGACAGGAAAAAGCTTATATGCAAAATTTGGAATGATTTGCTTGCTTCGTTTAGACGCTATCGTGTTCACAGACGTACATACACACACACACATACATACAGACATCCTTCCAAAAATGATAAAAATGGATTCAGGGGACCTCAAAACGTGAACATCTGTCAAAAAATTGGGGGGTCAAATTTTGCCTGATAACAATACTTTCCTTACCTAGGGGTTCGGAAAGTAAAAATCATGTAGGTAAACTGCTGCAGTCAGCATTATTATTTATTTACATGTTTGTCATCAGAAAAATTCGAAGAAATGAGTCGGACTACTTCAAAAATTTACAGATAATTTCAAAAAAAGTTAATATGCAAATACAATTTAAATTTGTTATTTAGTTCTGCCTATTTTTGAATATTTGTTTAGTGGTGGTTTTCAATATTATCCTTATTATCCTATTCAAGGAACCCGGATAATCGAGGTTCTACTGTATTTAAAATTAACATAAGGGGCCGTCCATTAATTACGTAAGGATGATTTTTGTAATTTTGGACCCCCTCCCCCCGCCACGTAAGGGTACGTAAGATTGTGGCAAACCCCCCACATCTTACGTAAGGATTATTTAAAAGAAAATTAATTTTGACCCCCTCTCCTACCCTTATATTTATAAAAGATGAATAATAATATATTATACTAGCTGGCACAGTCAGCCTACCGGCCGCCTTTAGCCATCTAGACCGTGTCGGATGTGGTTGTTCGGCCTTCGGCCTCACTCAAGGGTATCACAGGCATACGTGTAGACCGTGGTTTTTCGGCCTTCGGCCTCGCTCCAAGGTACTAAAGTAGCCTATGTTTTTCGTAGCATTGTAAATAACTTCTACACCAAATTTAGTTAAGATTGGTCAAATAGAAACGTAACGCACGTGCATGCGTATTTGCATTGTCGATCGGTTGACAGTTTGACAGCATTCATTATTGTTTTTTAAGTTGATTTTGAGTAGCCTGCCTTCCTTTAAGGAATCTCGATAATCCATTCATGCGCGTCCCTATGGGACGCGCATGAATGGATTATCGAGATTCCTTAAAGGAAGGCAGGCTACTCAAAATCAACTTTCCTTTCCTTTGCGAATTTTTGCACTATTTCAATACAAAAACATGCGCAGGGACCTACATAATAACTCTTCCATATTTGGTTCCGATCGGTCAAACGGTTTAGGAGTCTATAGGGAACATACATACACACATACATCCATTTTTATATATAGATAGATAATAATAAATACAAAAATTTAAATTACATTTTTATTTAGGGTCATTCCATCTCAAATCGAATCATGAATTTACCTGACCCCCTCCAAATTTGACGAAAATTGGTACACACCATCTTAGTAAGAAATAAAAAATACAAATTTAAGGATTTGTCCAAAAGGGCATTCGTTTCGTTGTTTTGGTCGTTCAAAATGTCAAAAAGTTGGTGTGTAGACTTGTAGGAAAACGGCTGTAACTTCGTCCACGGTGGTCTAAATTTAAAAATAAAAAATGTTCTGTAAAGGTAAATGAACGTTCTATCCAAATATTCAATCACATTTTAATTTTTCAACCCCTAACTGGATTAATTTTATAATATTAACCCTATTTCAACCCCTATTTAAAAAACGATTATTTTTTTTTTGTTTATTTTTTTACTGTTTGTTTGTGCAATTATGCTGAGTATGTGTGCCAAATTTTATCATGGGATCTGCATGGGTTCGGTTACTAAAAATAAATTAAAAATATGGAATGCAAAATTGAATTTTACAAAATAATGTTTGGCAGTATAAATAAATATACAGGGTGTCCCCGTGACCGTGGAGAACCTTTGAGGTGGTGATAAAGGACACTTTTCTAAGACAAATTTTTGCCCAAGTCCAAACCCTTTAAAGCCTCCCTTTAAAGCAATTTTTTGAATTTCTGATTTAAAACGGCCATAGCTCCGATATTATTAATTTTTTAAGGTTAATGGATTAGAACTTTTTTAAAGATCATTCGCTTGTCTACAAAGTAGGTTATAACCACTTAAGGTAAGCGTTCATTTATCGGCATCGGACGCATCGGAATAAAATATTCTTTACATTGTTTTTAATGAACCATCGTTCATTATATCGCATCGTACGCATCGCATCTCGATAAATCCGATAAGTATTCTTTGCAAGGCAACTTTTCCGATGATGCGATGCGTTCGGATGATGTCATCGACAAATCCGAGAAATGAACGATAGTATTCGCAACGGCTCGACTGCAGTGTTCGCATTTCTCACAGTATTTGTTGCAAACATGGATTTAATTTCGTTGGTGCAAATTTTGGGAAATTTTGGGAACATAATATGTAAAACACATTTAGGCACAAAATGGCATATTTTATATTTTATAATTTTTAAAAACAACATATTTTTTGGCGAAATATCTAGTTTTCAATTTATTTTTTTCAAATCAAAATAATGCATTGTTGATAGTGATTACAGTGATAAATGAAAAAAATTTAAAAATTTAAATTTTTAACAAATATCAAACACGGTTGTTAGTTCTAGTACGTGCAGAATACGCCGTTTCATACGATCCGAACAAGTGAACGAACTCGACGAAAAAGATACGATTCGTCCGATGCGTACGATGCCGATAAATGAACGCTTACCTTTATCGTCTAGAATCAACGGATTTCGAGTTATAAATTAAATTAAGGGAAAAAATGTTTAAAAAAATTCAGGTTTTTATTTTTTAAATTTTCTTGTGAACCCCGTATCTCTTAAACGAAACGTCTAAGAGAAAAACTAACGGCTCAAACCGGATAGGGAATTTAACGGGCTACAACTTTCGTCAAATAAATTTTTTTGGGCAACCAACCGTTTCCACAGAAACTCTGAAAATAATGAACAAGGTGTAGGTAAAAAATTATAAATTCACATAATTACGAGTAGTACTCTGCCGTCCAACGCTAAAACGCAGTACAGTGCGACCTCGATAATCCGAACCTTCATTACACCGGATTCTGCAATAATCCGGCTAGCATTTCAATTGCATTGTGTACTTTGTAATCCGGATTTGATAGTCCTCGGTAATCGATCTGCGTTTGGAATAATTGTGAACACCCGTATCGTATCTGTGAACCCCCCAGATATCTAGGGGTTCACATAAGCAGTGTATGCCTTCGTTTTGACTGCTACGTATCGCGTCTAAAAACTAACTAATGATCAAAGTGCCGTCGATCCTTTCCTTACTGAATTTGCAGAGAAGATAAAACAATTAAACCTCGCACCTACTCAAATATACAATGCAGATGAATCTGCTCTGTATTGGAAAATGTTACCTGAAAGAACGCTGGTTCGTTCTCAGGAGAAGACCCCACCAGGTCGAAAAATAAGTAAGGAACGCTTTACATTTCTAGGATGTTGCAATGCTGATGGTTCACAAAAATTAAAGCTGTTAGTGATAGGAAAGGCAAAAAATCCAAGGGCATTTAAAAATGTGAACATACCTGTTGAATATAAATCATCTGCCAATGGATGACTACAGCAATTTTTGTAGACTGGTTTCATTCCTCATTTATTCGTCAAGTTAGAAGTCATTTAAGAAGTCTCACTTTGCCTGAACGAGCCCTGTTAATCGTCGATAATGCCTCGAGCCATGGAACTATAGAAGAGCTGACTAGTGAGGATGGATAATTTACAGCATTATTTTTACCACCAAATTGTACAGCACTTTTGCAACCTATGGATCAAAATGCCATCAGACTGACGAAATTATTTTATCGGAAAAGTCTTTTAGCCCATATTTTATCTAATAACGAAGAGAACGTTGTTAAGTTATTAAAAACCATTAACTTTAAGGACGCTGTATGTCTACTATGCAATGCTTGGGAAAAAGTCTCCTCCAAAGTTTTGCAAAAGTGCTGGCACAAAATTATGGCTCATGTAGCAAATAACGACCCAGACACTGAATATGATGCTGAAGATCTAATTCCTCTGAGTGAATTGCGACGCAATCTGATTTCCTTGGAAGCGCGAAATTTTTTCGTTGGGTATTTTATTTTGTTAATCCATAAATATTTAATAGATGTTTCAAATATGCTCAATGTTCTCACTGAGCAAAATCTCACGATCGTGGAAATACGTAACTGGCTTGAAAATGATGAAGATTTGTTACCACTGGAAGACATAGATGCTACAAACGAACATCATGATAGTGACAATGAAGATCCAGAGTTAAATAATACAAACCACACTGTTAAGAATGACGAGGCAGTTAAAATGTTTCAATGTGTGCATCGAGTGGGCAGAAGAAACTAATATCCCACTGCATGATGTTCTTGTACTTCAAAGATTAAAAAAACGGCCTTTATAATGAACCAGAAAAACATCAAGCAAACAAAAATTACAAATTACTTCACAAAATAATATAAAATTTAATAAGTATGCTTCTGTTTTAATTAATTTTTGTTTATGTACTATTCTATAGTTGTTTTGTATAAAATATTTCTCTTTTCAATAAAAAAAACTTTCGCTTCAGTAATCCGAATTATTTATTAATCCGGATGACCGCGGTTTTAATTAGTCCGGATTATCGAGGTCGTACTGTATCTCCAAAATCGTTTTTTCGAGAAAACGCTCATTTACGTATTTATGGTTGGGCCACCAAGAAATAATTTATTAATTTTGAAATTAGCTAGCCTAGCTAATTTCAAAATTAATAAATTATTTCTTGGTGGCCCAACCATAAATTCCTAAATGAGCGTTTTCTCGAAACAACGATTTTGGAGATACTGCGTTTTAGCGTTGGACGGCAGTACTAAAAATCTCAATTTGATTTATAAATTATAAATTTTTTATAATTTAATTTATAAAAAAAAAAATTATAAATTTATAAATCAAATTGAGATTTTTAGTACTACTCCTAATTATGTGAATTTATAATGTTTTACCTACACCTTGTTCATTATTTTCAGAGTTTCTGTGAAAACGGTTGGTTGCCCAAAAAAATTTATTTGACGAAAGTTGTAGCCCGTTAAATTCCCTATCCGGTTTGAGCAGTTAGTTTTTCTCTTAGACGTTTCGTTTAAGAGATACGGGGTTCACAAGAAAATTAAAAAAATAAAAACCTGAATTTTTTAAACATTTTTTCCCTTAATTTAATTTATAACTCGAAATCCGTTGATTCTAGACGATAAGTGGTTATAACCTACTTTGTAGACAAGCGAATGATCTTTAAAAAAGTTCTAATCCATTAACCTTAAAAAATTAATAATATCGGAGCTATGGCCGTTTTAAATCAGAAATTCAAAAAATTGCTTTAAAGGGAGGTACCCCCCAAGGGTTTGGACTTGGGCAAAAATTTTATTTGAAAATTTGTCTTAGAAAAGTGTCCTTTATCACCATCTCAAAGGTTCTCCACGGTCACGGGGACACCCTGTATATTTATACTGCCAAACATTATTTTGTAAAATTCAATTTTGCATTCCATATTTTTAATTTATTTTTAGCAACCGAACCCATGCAGATCCCATGATAAAATTTGGCACACATACTCAGCATAATTGCACAAACAAACAGTAAAAAAATAAACAAAAAAAAAGAATCGTTTTTTAAATAGGGGTTGAAATAGGGTTAATATTATAAAATTAATCCAGTTAGGGGTTGAAAAATTAAAATGTGATTGAATATTTGGATAGAACGTTCATTTACCTTTACAGAACATTTTTTATTTTTAAATTTAGACCACCGTGGACGAAGTTACAGCCGTTTTCCTACAAGTCTACACACCAACTTTTTGACATTTTGAACGACCAAAACAACGAAACGAATGCCCTTTTGGACAAATCCTTAAATTTGTATTTTTTATTTCTTACTAAGATGGTGTGTACCAAGTTTCGTCAAATTTGGTGGGGGTCGAGTCAATTTTACCTGTTTTTTGGTCGATTTGAGATGGAATGACCCTTTACATAGATGAAAAACCGTTCGTAAAGAACGCCAAAGTTTGATGCCATTTTCTATAATTCACACTATTATGCCACTGTTTAATGATTTTTAAGTACTATATATTTCAATATATCGACACCCCCAAGGAACAAAGCCGTAACTCCAGTTACCACAAATTTGAGTTATGACTACCACTGTAATCCTGACAAAAATATCTTTCTTTTGGTAAAAAAAATTTTAATTTACGACAAATATATACAGAGATAATCAGTGGAACAAAGTTGTAACTCAGCGTTTTTATCGCTTTTTTTAACTTTTTGAAACTTTCAATTGGCTCTCCTGCAAAATAGGTAAAAATGAGTTACGGCTTTGTTCCTTGGGGGTGTCGATATGGTATTTCCATTATACCTGGATATAATTACCAACATAAAAAGGCAAAATTATATTTGATTTTTAAATTTAATTTAAAAAAATATTTTAAGAAACTTACGTAAGGAATACGTCGGACCCCTCCCCCCCTACGTAAGGGTCCGTAAGATATCCAATACCTCCCCCCCCCCCAAAAAAAACCCTTACGTAATTAATGGATGACCCCTAAGTCATCATTCAACTCTCACATGTGTCTTCTTGGTATTTGCTCATATCCCCCTTACATACTCTCACAACCAATGTTGAATATTTTCAACAAATTATTCTTGAAGATAAATTATTAAAAGTTTGATGACAAAATACTATAAGAAATACTTGCTTGACCTTGTTTGCAAATTTTGATGTACAAATTTTTTATCGGTGGTTATACCTATAAACATTGCCAATTCAGCAATTGATTGCTGATATGACATTATGCAATTTATCATACGAACAATAGTATTATTTCAGCGCAGTGACGAGTTTGGACGCACTACATTCTATGCTGCAATAGTATGGTTGTTTTTACGATAAATTGCATAGTGTCATACCAGTATTTATTATTTATTAACATTTATTAACGGACAAAGCCTTTTTACAACAAATTATGCAAAACAAATTGGGTCAGGAGATGACCCTACAAATTATAAACTCCAGTCTCAGTGATATCCAAATCATTGAGAATTAACTTAAATTTGGCCAACGGTTGGCTGAGAAAATTCACCACATCGTTCTCGTTTAAGCAATTGGCAAATGTTGACATCCTGGACACTGGGCTGAATAGGCCATAATTGGTGGAATGATGCTCGACTTTGAACATCCTCTTCGATCTTGTTGATTTTAATGGTTTTCTAAATTGAAATTTTCCCTTCAAAAACTTACAGTTAATTTTGCCACTGAACAAGCCATGCATGAAGCATAGGTCAGCAACAAGTCTTCTGCCCGCCAGTGATTTTGTTCTACAAAACTCCAGGCAATCATTGTCGGAAAAGTCCAATACAGAAAGTCCTCTTTTAAAGTGCAGGTATTTAAAAAATTTATGTTGAACCCTCTCAAGTTGGTTTACCTGAACTTGATAGTGAGGAGTCCTAACGCAGGACGCATACTCAAGCTGCGATCGAACAAGAGCATAATATAGAAGTTTTACTGTGTATGCAGAGAAGTGCACAGATTGACGCCGAATAAACCCGAGTGTTCGAAAGTGTGGGGTTAATTTTTTTATTCTAATTAAGCAACAACTGTCAAAGCATAAAGAAATCTATAGTAGCAGATAATGTAAGAATAAATACTCTTCCAAGATTGTGGGTTTCCTATTTGATTCCAACCATTTTGATATATTACCATTCCATTTGGTGGTAAAATAACATGGGATTGTCGCTTATGGCCAGGTTCACCAACGTTAATTAAGGTTTAATCTATGATTAAAGTCGACTTAACTAATCTCTGAATAAATATAATGCTTTTTAATTGTTGTTATTGGCATTCTTTGGAAGTCCTTGGCATTCTTTGTGAATTCTTCAGTAAATATTTTAAATTGTTATTTTCTTTTAAATTAATTAATTAACTTCAAGTTTTATACAGAGTAAGCATTGCTTTTTCTTGAATAAAATCTTGATAAATATTTGCTTAATAAATTCTAAGTAATTTTGCCAAATGTGTAGACTGTTTTATGTATGCTTACGATGGTTACCGTGTAATCACATTTCATTATTATAAAACACAATATGTAAGTCATTAATATGATAGGTGATGGGTCCATCTATCTAAATATATAAAACAGCTTGTCTGTTTGTTTGCGTGTTTGTTTGTTTGTTCGCTATACGTTCCTAGACCCTTGGACCGATCTCAACCAAATTTTGCACAATTATTTTGTAGGTCCAGGCGCAACTATTCGTGCATAAATGGAGAAAAAATTCGAGCGGGGAAAAAAGTTATTCGCTTTTTTCGATAAATCAAATCACAAGTCTTGCAAACAAAAAATTTAATTTGTCAAAAATCGAAATATTGTGACATACTGTCAGTGATTCAAAACACTGTCAACAGATGGCGGGATGGCGGCTTTAATTCGAAAAATGAAAACCACTAACAAATTAAGGGTAACCCCGAAAAAATTGAAAATTTCCTATTGCAAAGAGGAAGGTTTATATAGTATACTGTAAAAATTTCACTGGAGATGATATACATAAAATTTCGAGAAAAATCAATTTGAAAAGTACGGGAGAGTAGCATCGAGTATGCGGTAAACCGCGGTCGATGTGCATCGTTCGCCCGTGGTCGAAGCCACGCCCATGCCGAGGTTATAAATTAATATAAGTAACGCACGCTCGGAACTTAGTCATTTGTTAGTCAACCGCCGTGCGTATAACATTATCGTAAAAATGCAACTTAACGATTACGTAAATACTTACAAAGACGTGGACGCGGTCGCTGCGTCGATAACAAAAAAACGGTTCTTTTCAGAACCAAAAATATCTTAAGAAGTAGGTCTCTAAATAAACATAAAAAACTGGCCCGGCCAGAATTGGGCGCAACAAAAAACCTACCCTACGCCCCTCCGGGGCTCCGGGCGGTTTTTCATTCGCGTACGCCGCTACGCGGCAGAGCTAAACATACGAGAAGGCGCCACACATCAAGAACACCGGGATAAAGGCAACCGGGGTCTTAAACCCCCAAAAAATTGCGTAAAAACAAAAAATAATCGATGTTACATGTACGACAGTCGAGCTGCATCTGCCGGTGCGAAATATTCTAAAGCCCGAACAACTATGGCCTTCACGAATCTATTATAGTCCTCCCTGTGAGGCCGAAGGCCGAACAACTATGGCCTTTACGGATCTATTATGGTCCGCCCTGTGAGGCCGAAGGCCGAACAACTATGGCCTTCATGGATCTATTATGGTCCGCCCTGTGAGGCCGAAAGCCGAACAACTATGGCCTTCACGGATCTATTATGGTCCGCCCTGTGAGGCCCACGGCCGAACAACTATGGCCTTCACGGATCTATTGAAACGGTAAAAGCAAAAGCTAGTGCTTCCAGTTCCAATTGCCTCTTATGCTCGTAGATGTACTAACGAAGCGGCTTAGCTTTGTATGTCTAATACCAAGTACTGAGAGCTGGGTAGCGACGGGTCGCTTTCGTGGATTCTTGGATGGGTTCTTCTTTGCGTAGTAATCTTTTCCGGAGGGCGCCAGAATCGAATAAGGACGTTCAGGGACCTTAGTTATCCTTATCGAGACAAAAATCAACTCAAAGTAGAAAATAAAAAAATTCTCGTTTTGAACACACACTTTTAATATAAATTAATATGAAATCAATCGTAAATAACATAAGCGAATTCTTGTTTATACAGATTATATGAATGATAAATGTTTGTATTAAAATATAAAAATTGACAATTATTTACAAATGTTGAACACAAATACATATACTTGACACCCAGAGCGAATCGACAGATGTCGCTGAGTTGGAGTCGAATTGCCAAACGGAGTGAACCTTCGCACTTGAATTGTCGTGTCTACGAATTTAATTGTCTTACAAAATGCTAGCAATAAAAAAAATCGCACTAATACTACCAAAAAAGCAGGAAATTCTAGCTACGTCTACTGAAGGTAGATTAGTTTTGGATAAGCAGGTTGACAAAATGTTAACTACGTGCTTGGTATTTTTGTTAAACAATTCATACAGTATATAGTGTTTATAACTACTTACGATTTCTGTTGGAATGGTTACTGGATTACGTACGATCAGATCTGATGGTTCGTTGTCCCTCCTGGCCAAAATCGTCAGGATTTTAAATGGCAATGTTTGATCTAAAATATAGTTAAAAACACAGTGTACGATATTGTAAAACATAAGAAACGTAGCAATTGATCTGAATTATTTGAATAAGCAATTAAATTCGTTTTTGTATCACCAATTTTGCGTTTTGTTCCTCCAGTTGTATTTGAAATAGAAATTATCTTTGCACACATGAAACTTTGGAAAGTTTGGCAGATGGTCGACAAAGCGGCGATCCTCGCTGACCCAAAATGGTGGAGATTTGTTCGTTGATGAAATGAAACGAGCAGATGAATTTGCGGGTTTTCGAATTTTCTTCTTATTGGAATTTTTACAATTCTCCGGATTTATCCAATGATATTAGGATCGATATTATAATAGAATAATTCACCTCGAGATATTGGCTGCGGTGTTTTGCGATCTTTTCCGGATTTAGAAGAATGGAGTCGCATTGGCTTCGCACATGTGTTTGGACAATAAATTCGATTGTCGAAATAAAAATTGATTTTCGGGATCATATATTGATCTCACTGACCTAAAAAGTAACACTTCACCCGAAGTGAGACTTTTCTCATTAAAAACTCGATATTTTGGTACGATTATACTTGTTCGAAAACCAATTAACTTTAATTAAACTTGAGAGCTTGTAATCGCACGTCTATACGCGTTGCTGTAGATTTGGCGAGAGTGCATTACCAATCGAATTTGCGCCGAAGCAAATCGATGCAACCTTGAGAGTTAGTGATCTACCTTACCGATATTGAATAAAAATCGTATTGATTATAGGTGAGAAAGATGTGCGGTAATCAATGGTTTGGCGTAATACTCGAGAAAGTGTTATTAATTTAGAATAATAATAGCAATTAATAGTGAACCATAATAATAAAAAATAAAATTAGCTTTGTTATACAAAGCTGTTCGAATTAATCGTACATAAAAGTTATCAATAAATTAATAAGCCCTGAAAACAAAATTATATTTTTCATATTGAAACCAAGATAACAGAAGCCTGTTACACTATTATGGTCCGCCCTGTGAGGCCGAAGGCCGAACAACTATGGCCTTCGCGGATCTATTATGGTCCTCCCCCTGTGAGGCCGAAGGCCGAACAACTATGGCCTTCTCGGATCTATTCTGGGTCTAGATGGCTAAGGGCGGTGAATGCCGCCCGTGCCAGCTAGTAACTATTAATTCAACAAATTTAGGACAGTCATATTAGACTATTTTGAGGGCCGGTTGTATGTCAGTGGTTTAAACTCGGATCAGAGTTAAACTAGGGATTTTTGTAAATGTCTGTTGTACCACAACTGTATGTACCAGGTTCAAGAACCTCAAAGTGCTTATGTTTACCAACAACGAAATTTTCATTTTGACAGTATTAAAAAGCTATTACATATTTATAAATTTATAATCAATTAACCCTCCAATTAGTCTTCCCAGGTTGCAAACACTGTGATTTGCTGTAGTTTAACGCGAGGCTGTTAGGTTTTTCTCAAATAACTCGAAAACTAAACAAGATAGGAACAAAACTATAGGTCCCACAAAAATGATATCAATAACATTTATCGTCAAGTTAGTGGTTTACCTAGCACGCTCTATCAAATTCCAAAATTCTTGATTTGGCCTTTGTTTTGATTTTGTACCGTTTATTTGTTTCGGCCATATAGAATGGAATTAAAAATAAAAAAATTCACACATTATTGCAGAACTTCAAAAAATGATTTTCATGGTGTAACCGATTTTTAGACCCTCCTTTGTTTATTTTGTAGCTATGCAAACAAAAAGATTGAACTTTTTTTAAGTACATAGTTTCAGTTTTTTACTGTTAATTGTACTGAAATCTTATAATGTGCATCGAATTGGGGACAAAATTTTGAACAAAAAGGACCCTTTCGTTTCTTTCGTACGATAAACATGGAATTTTTTATTGACGCGCAAAAAAATCGTTAGCCTGCCAATTAAAAATTTTACGGTCGTTGTACGAAAAAAACGCAAGGATTTTTTTTGTTGAAGATTTAATTTCGTATAGTAAGTTCCTATTAAATCAATTCTAAGACCTAAAATCAGCAAACATCTAAGACTGATCCAAAAAGCAACATCAAAAATACGACAAAATCGATGATTTTCGGAACCTGAGTCTCAGGGTTTGGCGGCGCGTGTAAGATAAACGACTGACTTATGATAAATGTTGTTCAAATCTATATCATACATAATTTAACGTTCTACAAAACAGCATCGCGTTCTTTGTTTATAAGAAAGTTAATAACTTTTTGGTCCGCGATAATTTTTCGAAGTAAAATAAATCCCACTTGTGGAAGTTTACGGAATTTCTACGAAGTTTTTAAATTTTTAATTGTTTTAAAAATCAAAGGCATCAGACTTTGAGAATTTTTGGTAGTGTTTAGAATTTTGTGGCAGTCTTGAAAAATTTGTGGCATTCCGTGGAACTTTTTTTTTACATTTGGCAGTCTGATGTACGTAAATTTCACTTGCGATTAACCCCCTCGTTTTTAACACGGCTCAACGTTCATGAAACTGGACTTAAGTTTTTTCTCCATAGAAAGAATCTTCATTCATTAGCATTTTCTCCGCTCGGATAGACGGATTGTAGTGTAATCAACTCTTTCATAAATTTTTACAATTTCCAAATTAAATTGCCCCTCGCCTTTCCAGAGTTGTGTTGAGCGTTGAGGACGAATGCTAAAGTGTACTTCACAGCTCTTCCAGCTATCCTAAGAAAATTTGATACCATTGAGTCTCAAATTTCTAAAAATATATGAAATATCTCGACTTTCATTCAATTTAAAAAAATTTCATTCACTCTTTTAACTTTTTGTCATTAGTTTTAGGCTAATGACAAAAAGACCCCGACCCTTGTCGGCTTCTTCAATTGAGGATTTTAGTGATTTTTTTACTGAAAATTGAGAGCAATAAATATTCGCAATTTTTTCAAAATTTTCCTGCTAGTCCAGGAGAAGAAAAGCTCTGAAGTGGGCAGGCACACTGGAAGCTCTATCTTGAAGATATTTCGCAGTCGTTAGTGCTTTCTAGTGCTCCATTAGATATTTTTAGCAACAACTATGGTGGGCTATAGACTTTTCGGGGCAAACCCTGTTCGGTTTGGCGTAAATCTCATTTGACGTGCGGGTTATTCGGCGCTTGCCGCGTCTTGACTTATTGGGTGCGGAGCAGATTTGGTGCTGGATCTGTTTTTCAAGGGAAAACTGCCAGAGTACAATTCTTAATTCACCAGGAGTCGAACCTGGTATTTTATTTAGGTTAGATATTTAATTTTTACTTTTCTATCTAATTTTTGTCCCTCGGGCAAGGTTATTTTCATATCACTCGCCTTTAATTAATATAAAAACACAGATGCATGGAAAATTTGAATGGAATAAGCTTGACACCAAATAGGCTTGAACCTAATAATAATTTTCATACCACAAAATCAAATTGGAATATGTCACAATCTTTAGTTCTGCGATAGTGCTTTATTTATATTTTTAGTAACGCATGGTTCTGGAGATATCGCGTATCAAACATGGATTAACGAGATTCCCACTCTTACGATATTTACCTAAATATTTTAATACAAAAAACATCTAATCAAAAATAGACTTGCAATATTTATTAATGGGCATTTTTTTGCATACAGGTATACTTTTTAAAAGCAGTTCATACTGTGATGGCTTTGCTGAACGCATTGCTGTTACAATTTCTTTGAAAATTTCGAAAACATTAAAAATATAGTTTAGCCGCATTTATTTGTATTTATTGATGAATATTAATCCATTTATGCTGCACGTCAGTGGCGTCAAACCATAGATGTTGCTAAAAAAACTTAAGGAAGCACTAGAAAGCAGGATCGAAGCATTAATGATTGTGACATATTTCGAAGATTATGCTGCCCCAACGTGCTTTTTGCTTATATAAGAGCCGTTTTACATTACACTAAATTTTTCAGTACTGAAAGTTTTAGTACTAAAAATCTAATGCGCGCGTCGAATAAGGAAGATAGAAAACTTGTTGTAATATTTTCCTGTTTGCAACTACAACCTGACGATTTTAACTTTTTCAGCGACTGAATGTGCGCCGCACGCATTAGGTAAATTGTCAATTGGTTGATTTAAAATAATTAAATAAAAATGCAAATTAGCAAAAGAAAAAAATTTTGTGCTGCGGCTGTGATAATTATTACAATATAAATGAAATT
This sequence comes from Podabrus alpinus, assembly GCA_932274525.1. Classification (NCBI taxonomy): domain Eukaryota; kingdom Metazoa; phylum Arthropoda; class Insecta; order Coleoptera; family Cantharidae; genus Podabrus; species Podabrus alpinus. Next base: position 9,216,390 of record OW026451.1, read on the forward strand.
TCTCGTCCGATGGTAATGTTAGTAGCAAGAAGGATTATCGGGTATGCGGACACCAAACAGTTGTTTCATTTGGTGTCCGCATACCCGATAATCCTTCTTGCTACTAATTATTACAATGTTACTTGTAAAAACAAAAAATCAAACAACTTTGAAAAAAAGCGATTATGGAGTAAACCGTGGATTGAATGAAGAATGGAAGGAAAAGAAATTTTAAATATGTTGAACCAAGAATTATTGGTTACTGTGCAGTTGTTATGACAGCTCGAAACAAAATTTCTTCTGCTACACACTAAAGAACACACTTATTTTAGCATATTGTAAAAGTAAAACATAGGAATCGGGTCCAAATGACCGAAATATTCGAATTTGAAAAGTACGGAAAAGTAGCATAAATCATGCAGTAGACCCCGGTGATGCCACATTCATCGGCCGGCCGGCGCATTTTGTTGACGGTACGTGCACTGGGATATACTCTTACACTTAGAAAATTTCGCACCGGCAGATGCAGCTCGACGCTCCTACATGTAACATCGCTTATTTTTTGTTTTTACGCGATTTTTAGGGGGTGAAACGTAATAGTTTACTGCCCCATACCGCGATTATACTTTTTAATGCTATTTCGAGGGTCTCTCACATCCCGGTTGCATAGATCCCGGTGTTCTTGATCGGTGGCGCCTTCTCGTATGTTTAGCCTAGTAACCAGAGTCAAATCCGCTCCGTAGGGGTGCAGAGCGGAGCGGAGTGGCGCCCCGGAGGAGTAGGATTTGACGATGGATTACCCTCCTTTTCGAATGCACACCCCTAAAATTCGAAGGCAAAAAAAATTTAATTTTTTCACTTTTTCGGCAATAACCGCCTTATTTTCCATTTTTTCGCGAATATTTATACTAATATCTACTAAGCACACCCCCCCCTACCCGAATTTCAAAGAAAAATTAAAATCGGACCGAAAAAATTTCACTCCATTTCAAGGGACTGTAACCCGATACATGTGCAGACCCGGGGTTCGACCGGCTACATGAATTTATAGTGTATTTCAAATTAATTGGAATTAAAAAAAGTCTAGCATCAAATTACGTTGTTATAAAAACATACAAACTATGCAAGGAAAAACAATATAAGAGATAAGATTATCGCGCCAACGAAAGCCCGCATTTCATACTCCACGTGGAGTAGTGTAGTTCTAATTGGTTAATATTTATAATAAGGACTTATTATTGGATAATATTTCTATTACGAAAATTCTCTTTGCGACTCCACGTGGACGCGTGTACCAGGTGTACAGTAAGTTTGTATGTTTTTATAACAACGTAATTTGATGCTAGACTTTTTTTAATTCCAATTAATTTGAAATACACTATACTTTCCCTTCTTTTCAAAAGTCGATTTTGGGGTTGTTTTTACTCCGTTCAGCCTTTTTATTGTTTTATTAGACAAATATAAGCCTGTTCTTTAGTGTGTAGCTGAAGAAATTTTTTTTCAGCCTGTCAGAGTAACGGCACAGTCGCCGAATTATTAACCGAAGATGTAATGGCATATAAAAACTTTTTGCGAATGAACAATGCCTCATTTCAATACCAACAGTTATTTTAAATTATGAAACTAATTTTACATCATGCGCGCGTCGAATCAGGACACTGACAACAAGAAAATAGAACATGTTCTAATTTCTTGTTGTCAGTGTCCTGATTCGGCGCGCGCATTGGATTTTTAGTACTGAAAAATTTAGTGTCTAAATCTAACTCGTTTAATTTGATATTTACCGAAAAATCTCATCAGGTCACAATTGAAAAGCACAAAATTCTCGATAAATTTAATTTTTCAACATTTTCTTACGTTATACTAGATAGAAAACATTGTAGGAATTTTGGAAACAGCTGGTGGAGTTCAAAGGATTATCAATACAAATTTAATGAAGAATTACAATAATGCGACTTCAAATTGGGTAGCGCCATCTGTTGGATTACCTTTTCAACTACAGCAGGTGTTTCCAAAACTCCCATAAGGTTTGCCAATCTGATATTATGTGATTAAAGGTTATATTATTGAAATAAAAGTTGCTCCAAGGCGAAATGCATTATTTTATTGTAAAAAATTGAAACGCTAACCAAATTTCTGAATTAAGAATTTTTTACATTTCATCTAAATCATCTGAAGTTAATTCTGAAATAACTATTTTGTAGAGAATTTTCTGATCTTCAATTTTGATGCAATGATAATTTTTCGTAAAAGTGAAATTAAGCGTGTTATAGGCGAAAAAACGCGTTGGAGGAACTAAAATCTCCAATTCAACAGGAAACTTTTGGTGGATTTGTTAGGACACTCAAATACACATGTCACCCAAATTTCAACTTGGCTGGATATTTTACATGCTAAAATCACAGATTCTAAAATGTTCCTTGATTGGACTGTTAGTACCTGCCATTAAAAATATTTCTTGTTCTTTTTCAATATTCTGTTTTTTCTTCATTCAGAAGATTCTAAAACAGCAGTTATCTTATAATAATTGATTTTATGCCCTTCTCCTTCCTTAATTTTACTCTTTTATTATTCTCTGCTCTGGTAGAGTTGCTAGATAAATAGTAGATGCTAAATAAAATACGATGCATCAAATTTCCAAAACAAAAACTTCAAATGTTTTAAACGATAGCGTTTTACATTGTAAGCCTCTTCAAGTTTCCTCCGTGATGCTTCCATCCATATGAAAGCAGTTTAAAGTGGTTCACCCATTGCATTTCATGTCTTTCTTTTGGAATTTAAAAATAGTATATGGCCCACCAGTCCACATTCTGTCACGCCACATCTTATTATTTGACTATAACTTCGGCGTAAACAAGTGCGTTTTTTTTGTGCGGAAAATCACGTGGAATAGATTGCTATCCAAGGAGTAAATTCTGTATTGTATAGAAACAGTGCAATTTTTAATCCCAATTAATAAGGTATAGAGAGTGGGGGGCCTGCAGAGGCAATGAAATTTAGAAGTGGACCCCAAGTAAAAAAAGTTGACAAGCACTGCATCATAAAACCCAAACTTGGCACCTCTGTCATGCTGGACTAAACTGGTATAAAAAGCGTCAGGCGATTTTTTAAAGGATTTAAAATACTCCAAAGTCGAAGATTTTATCATACCACACCAACTAAAGGACTAAATTGAGTTCCCAATCTTTATTTGTTTTGTGGTTTGGGCGCAGTTTGTGGTTAAAAACCATAACTTGAAATTTCAACCTTTTTGTTTCTGATTGTGCATGGTAAAAATACTATAATACATAGCAGAGTAGTAAAACCTAAATTTCTAAACTTGCTCTAGAAAGCAGTTTTTCAACGCCTAATGAATTTTTTTTTTATAAAAGTAAACTTCAATCTCATCATTAGAAGAGTTCGTTACAAGAGAGAAGATACTTAATGTAGTAGTTTCAATTTTCTATTTTGATTGATTATGCATCCTATTTTAATAATAATTGGTTTTATTTAAAATACGTTGATTATTCTAACATCAGTTATTGTGGAGGTCACTGAGGTCAACTTTAGATAATCACTCATAATGTAGCATCAGCTGCACTGTCGATTATACCAAAATAACTTGTCATAATTTTCATCGATAATAATACAAATTTTTTTGTTTGTTTCAGGTCAAGAAGATTATGACAGACTTCGACCTTTAAGTTATCCTCAAACAGATGTCTTTTTAGTTTGTTTTTCGGTTGTAAGTCCGTCTTCATTCGAAAACGTTAAAGAAAAGGTTGGTTTTACATAATATTGATTGGGGAAACAAAATTTTAACTATTTAATTCCAGTGGGTACCAGAAATTACACATCACTGTCAAAAGACTCCATTTTTACTGGTGGGCACTCAGGTCGATCTTAGGGACGATGTAACGACAATTGAAAAATTAGCCAAGAATAAACAAAAACCGATTTCCGTTGAACAAGGTGAAAAGTTAGCAAAGGAACTCAAAGCCGTAAAGTATGTCGAATGTTCCGCACTAACGCAAAAGGGTTTAAAAAATGTTTTCGATGAAGCCATATTAGCCGCATTAGAACCACCGGAACCCGTAAAACGTAGAAAGTGTGTCATTTTGTAGAGCTGTAAGTTTAAATATTTTGAATTTTATCATTATAAATATAAGGAAGTATCTAAACCAACATTTTTTACGTTGAATTTTTTATCGGATATGGTAGTTGCTAAAGTAACACCAAAACTTTCTTCCGTTTTCTAATAAAATTAATTAAACTAGTTGCACAAAAATGTAACTTTTGCATTGTTTTGATAATTTTTTTAACATTTTGTATGAGAAAATTAAAAAAAAAAAGTTTAGTGGTTGAAATTGTTTAATTTTGATTTTTTTTTTGTAAATAACGAATAGTCACATGAGAGTCACCATCTAAGTTTGTTACTAATACAAGGTTTTGTGGTTTTTGAATCGCATTTTGCTTTTACTAGACACAATGGTGCTAAATACATTACTACTGCAAAAAAAACGTATTTGTAAGTTACATCAAGTTGGAAAAAAATGTTGTAATAAATTTTTTAAATCAAATGCGTCGTGTGTATTAATTTAGATTTCTTTGTTTGCCATTGAGGATGTAAATTTAAATTTATAGAAAAAAAAACTTTTATATGACTTACGAATAACTGTATATAAGTGAGATTGAATGAGGAACTGGATGCTGCTTTTGTTTTGTTTCGGGTAAATCTTTTTGCATTTATAATTTTAAACACACAACTACCCTTAGCAATAAAGTGCGTTTATTTATAAAATATTTCATCGACTTGCTTCAATTTAATATTTAAAAAAAGGACTACTTTTTTACTGACTAATATTATCGACGAACTCTTCTGTTTTATGTAATAGTGTTTAAGTTATTTGAAAGCGTGATTGACGTATGACTGAATAGTTGTCAAACTATTCTTTTAATATTGTATTAATAATATTTAATATTGAATAATAAATATTTCTATGTATTAATTTATTCAGCGTTGTTTATGTTACCTTAAAACATTTATTTTATGTTTCCTGACATACAGAGTGGCTCAACCTTATAAATTGATGGCTTTATTTACAGAGGCTGAGGGTGAAATATTTACCAAAATGAATGTGGTTCTTCAAATTGGCATCCATTTTCTACCTAATACAGTAATGTTTATAGAAGCATTATTTTTTCGATTTTGAATTATTTGTTTATTTTAAAATTTCATGATTAATTCGTTTAAATTTTTTTGTTATGTAAACGAAAAGTTTTGACTTTTTGGAGTAGTCTCGGCTTTTTACTGTATTCATGTCTTGGAATCCATTTTAGAGGAATCTCATTATATGCATCTTATTGGGAAGAAAATTCGATTCATAAAAGACCCTTACTTTTTCTTTTACGACAATCGTAGAATTTTTTATTAACGCCCGAAGTTATCTAATATTGCGCACAGGACGGATAAGTTTTGACCATAAAAAAATCAACGTTCATCGTATGAAAAAACGGAGGGGTCTTTATGTGGTTAAAATTTAGGCCCCAATAAGATTCTTCTCAAATGAATGCTTAGACAAAAAAACAGTAAAAGACTAATTTGAAAATTTTTTTACAATCTGGGAAAATTAATTGAAGGGTTAGCCCTTAAATTACTTTAATATTATAGACCCATTAACGCTATTTGCAACGGTATTTACCATAAATATTAATTATATGAAGCTACTGAAATAACTAGGTATCAAAATAATTCTAAAAAAACCATGTTTTAGAAAAATTCAAGTCTGGGATGCATCTGCACTCCGGTTGGTAAGATAAGGGTTAAACAGCAAAGAGGGTTTTGTTGAAAAAGTAATTTTTAAATAAAATATAAGGCGGGACCTCTCAATTATGAGAAAATCTTAAATTTTAGTAAGATTTTTGACAACTTATCACATATTTTATAGTACATACTACCAAATTAAATTTTCTGAAGAAATTGACTAGAACAGGAAAATATTATAAATTCACTGTAAACTGAAAGGCATATACAGTGTAGTCCGGATATAGTGAACCCGCTTTTAGTGAACTCCCGGCTATAGTGAACGCTACTTTAGGTACCGTAAAGTTTTCCCATAAGACTAATACATTTTTTATCCGGATATAATGAACCCGCTTTTAGTGAACTTCCGGATAAAGTGAACCGAATTTTATTCACGTAAGGTATAAAACTTCCGTTTATAGTAAACTTTCCGGGGGTTCCCCTGGCAATTCTCCGATTTTAACGTACGTGTTTACCTATAGTAAACTTTTCGGTGGTTTCCCAGTAGTTCCCCGATTTTAACTTCAGATGTTGAGCACGATACACTTATAACGGTATGCCGACGAGTTTGAGATGCCTATCTCACTCTTATAATTTTTCTCCCAATGTCGTCAAGTCAGTGGGAGAAACCATGATAAGTATCATGGGAGAAACTGCAATACGATTACTATGTAATACTGAATGTAAATACTGAAATAAAATTAATTCGTATTTGAATTTCGATTTCATTTATTAAATGTTCTATAATACAAAAAATACAATACGTTCAAATTTAATAAAAATAACGGAGATTTATATTATAAATACCCACCAAATTAATACAATGCTATACGCGAATTTAAAATCTTCCTCCCAATTACGTCAATGCGCTGACTAAACGAGTTTTGGTTTCAAATTCGGCATACCGTTATAAGTGTATCGTGATGTTGAGTAAATTAATTTTATTTTCAGTAGCGTTGCAGATTCTACTGTGAACAGAGTGAATCTTATGAGTTTAATTTATAGTTTTGTGTTGATCGTTCACAATGGAAAAGCAAAAACGTAAAGCGTGATACTCGCATTTTTTTGCAATCACACGAAGTTCCAGAAAAAGTTTGGAATGGTTTTTGTGACCTTGAAAATTATATTAATAATATTAGTTTTAATAACATTCATGTACAAACTAAAATATCTGATTATCTTAAGTACTAGTTTATTATGTCTTTTTATTTTTTTAAAAATATGTTTTTTTTTCTAATAATAAACTTATTTCATCTAAATCTGACCGTATAAAATACATACATTTGTTACACCTATAATAAACATGGGAGATTTTATTTTTCCTTTTTTAGTGAACCTTGGATATAGTGAACCAGTTTTTAAGCATTTTTCAAGTTCACTATATCCGGAGTCGACTGTAATATATTTTAATAAAAAGATATAATAGTCCAAGCAACGAAGTCGAAAAATTGGCTCAAGCTTGCAAAAAAACCGGGCAAGCTGAATTTTGGCTGAGATGTACATTGGAGTGTTCTAATGAACCCCCCAAAAGTCCCATAAAATCCCACAATCAGGGGTTTTAGCTCCCCCAACGCGATTTTTTGACGATAACTCGCTTATTTATGCTTGTATGAAAAATTATGATCAGACCATAATTGAAGAGCATAAAATTCTCTATAAAATAGTTTTGTTTCGTATTTTTCCATGGCACACTAATACTTAAATTATTGACCGAAAACACGACCCACCCTTAAAATGGCACAATATTAATTCGTTGCAGGGAGAGAAATGTTTTCGGGCACGGGAAATGCTTTTAATAATAAATTAATTGAAATTGTGGCCAAGGTTGGAAAATGAAGAGAAAAATAGATTTTTTCAAAATTTGCCCAAGTTATAGTATCTTCCAAGTAACGAAACCGAAATTTTGGTTTGAGCTTACAGAAGGTCCGGGCAAGCTGAAATTTGGCAAAGATGTATATTGAAGTGTTCTAATAAACCCCCAAAATGTCTCATAAAAATCCCAAGCCGGCGTTCCCCCAAATGAGGATTTTAGCCCCCTAAGTGCGGTGTTTCGCCTATAGCTTACGTATTTTTACTTTTACGAAAAATTACCATTAAACAAAGTTAAAAATTTGCCTATTACATACTATGCATTGTAGGACTACCTACTGCAGCGCCGCAAGTTATAGAGAATTTTATGTTCTTCAACTTTGCTTAATGGTAATTTTTCGCAAAAGTAAAAATATGTGAGCTATAGGCGAAACACCGCACTTAGGGGGCTAAAATCCTCATTTGGGGGAACGCCGGCTTGGGATTTTTATGAGACATTTTGGGGATTTATTAGAACACTTCAATATACATCTGCCAAATTTCAGCTCGCCCGGACCTTCTATAAGCTCAAACCAAAATTTCGGTTTCGTTGCTTGGAAGATACTATAACTTGGACAAATTTTGAAAAAATCTATTTTTTTCTTCATTTTTCAACCTTGGCCACAATTTCAATTAATTTATTATTAAAAGCATTTTCCGTGCCGAAAACATTTCTCTCCCTGCAAGGAATCAATATTGTGCCATTTTAAGGGTGGGTCGTGTTTTCGGTCAATATTTCAAGTATTAGTGTGCCATGGAAAAATATGAAAAAAACATTTTATAGAGAATTGTATGCTCTTCAATTATGGTCTGATCATAATTTTTCATACAAGCATAAATTAGCGAGTTATCGGCAAAAAATCGCGTTGGGGGAGCTAAAACCCCCGATTGTGGGGGACGCCGGCGTGGGATTTTATAGGACTTCTGGGGGCTTCATTAGAACACTTCAATGTACATCTCTGCCAAAATTCAGCTTGCCCGGATTTTTTGCAAACTAAAAACCTTCCTTGCCTGGACTAATAGAGGAATTTCAAAATGTCTCCATTGTTTTACTTAAGTTTTAGATTACTATTTTACAACTGTCTGGTATTTATCAAGTTTTATTTATTATGCTTATCTAAAACTGATACATAATAAAATGAAAACAATGTAAGCTGGTTAGGAATGCGGTTATCAGCTCTTTTAAGGTAGGTACACACAATGGAGTACCGATACAAAAAAGTTTTGTGTGGAAAATTCGATCCTCAGAATGAGGATCATTTACAAATGATTAAATTTAAAAATGGGGCCCAAGAGGCTAGAAATTAAAATAGGTGACGTGCATGCACATGACAAGTTAGTAAAATTTAAATAAACAGTTTTATTTTTCTAACCCCTTGTGATGTTACACCATGTTTTCGAGCCATTTTTAAATTTGGGTTAATTACTTGTATTTAAGTTGTACTAAAAAAAATTTGACCAAATCGCGTGACAAAGGACATCCTAAAATGAAATTTTTGAAAATTTCAATTGTTTGTGATTTGCATTTCCTGCACGGTATATTCGTGTTCCTTTTATAAAGTCACACTTTTCCAATTTGAGGCCTTATCAACAATGCTGCTATATCGGTTTCTCCCAATTTAATTAAAAAACTGAAAACTTGGAGGTGGATTCTTATCCTTGACGATTTTTTTTATAATGTAGCCCTCGCAACTTGCGTTACCCATATCAATCAAAATACCGCTGTTATCACAATTGCTCGATCTTATTGTTGTTAAGTTGCTATATATTTATTTAAAGATAACTTAATCTATTATAGATAAAAAAGAGTAGAGATAAGGCGACCAAAGAAACAATCATAGTTAAATATTTACAGAAACACCTTAGTAATTGTGTATAAAATGTTGAAAGACTCAATAAAATGTGTAGTAGTGGGTGATGGTAATGTAGGTAAAACTTGTTTACTACATAGATACGCAAAAGATGATTTTCCGGATGGATATGTACCAACTATTTTTGATAATTATCAAGTCACTGTCCCAATAGGTGACGAATCAATACAACTTATCCTATTTGATACAGCTGGTAATGTGGTTTTCTTACATTTGGTAGCATTCGATTTCATGTGTACATTTTAGGCCAAGAAATTTTCGATCAGCTACGAAAAGCTGCATTTCACAACACCGATATTGTACTGATATGCTTTGCGGTGGATCAACTCGCTTCTTTTCAGAACGTTCGAGAATTAGTAAATATTGCTGGTTATGAAAGAGGCTGGTTTTAAAGTTTTGATAATTGCAGTGGGTACCAGAGTTGAAAGAAAACTGTACCGGGGTACCATTCATTTTAGTGGGCACCAAAATTGATACACGCAGTGATCGAGCTATTATCGAAAAACTCAATGCACAAGGACTAAGTCCAGTTGTAAAAGAAAAGGGCACGATATTAGCACAGGAATTAGGGGCAGTAACGTATATGGAATGTTCCGCTCGTACAAAGGTTCTTCAAGTTCTTCACTGGCGTTAACCGAATTAATTAAAAATTGTATTTTAGGAAAATGTTGATGATGTATTTAAGGAAGCTATTATTACCGCGTTATCTACTGATCATGATACTCCTAAAATATATCCTGAACTTCCTCCTATAACAACTGATGAGTATGGGAAAAAGGATAACACTATCAAAACTGTTGACGTCCATAAAGAAAAGCCAAATTCCGAAGCAAGTTGCATCGGCTCTTTTTGTCCATGCTGTAGTGGTTTCTGTAAAGAAAATTGTTCTCTCATGTAATAAAATAAAGAAATAATTACTAAAATTTAAATTTTATCAAAAATGTCATCTTAAAAATTGTGAAACATCGTTCGTATAGATGGCGCTGCCTGCGGAGTTCAGTAGCAAAAGAAAAGTGCTAATTTTTAATCTGTACGACCGCAAATAGTCTACAAAACCGAAATTTGATTTTAATTATACCGGGTGCATACACTAATCGGCAGTAATTAGGATCTTACTTATCTGGCATTGATATTTATTTTGACAGTTCGTCTATCGTATAAGTGAGGTTAAATTCGCATAACCAAACATCTTAGAAAATTTTACTGTAAAAATGAAGAAGTATGCAAAACGGAATATTCTCCTGGATAGGGTTCATAAAGGCATAGTTTTAACTTGTGTGGCTCTCACGATTTACGGAACGAGTCACTTCGCAATGAGATGGTATCGATATGCCACTGTGCTTCGACCTTTACAAAAACAAAGGGAATTAGAAGAATCCCAGAGATTACTAAGTGAAGGTTCTTCCAGTAACGTACAAGTTTAATCAAAGACAAATTTATGTTTGCGCTTGCAACACTCAAATGTAATTGCTGCGATGTAGTTAACCTAGTTTTTAATTTAAGAGTAACACATTTATGGACAAAATAAAATTGTTAAAATTAATGCATGATTTTGTTCTACAAACTTCTGTTATCCAGGTGGTGTTATCCTATGATTTATATCGGTGCTCGATAACAAATCGCAGAGTTTTTAAGTTGGGCTGTTACTTCAACTGGATTCTTTTATAAGGAGACTGCTATAATAATAATTGGGTGAAATATCATACAACTTCGATAAGGTACTAATAACATTTTAAAAATTTACTGCTAATAAATTTGGCTATTAGCCGAATGGTCAAAATCACACTTTTAATGTAGAATTTAATAATAAATATTTTCATTCCCATACTTTTCCTCGTTCGACTAACGCTTTAAAAAAAACCACAGTTACCAAAAAGAAAGCGTCTGCATAGGGTGTGGGTTTTCACAAAAAGGAGATGTTTCATCCTCCTGGCAGATGGGAACTTTTCTGAATTTCATTCGGAACCGAATATATAATTTTTATAAATTAATTCTTCTGAAAATCCTAATTTATTTTAGACTATTCGTAGGGGTTAGGGATGTTGTAGGCAGTTACCCTTATTGATCAAAACTTGGTCTTAATCCATTGATTAGTTAAAAACTTTTGTCCCATCACGCAAAAACTGCAAGTGTTTGAAATTGATGGATTCTCTAAAACCGCAATTAGAAATGTTAAAAAGGAGAATTTTACATAAAAGTTTTGAAAACGAAAGATTTTATTTTGAAATTCTTTTTGCAAACACCTTGTATTCGTGCTTAAAAGTTGCCTAAATTGACGTATCATTTTATGATGGAATTCGTGGCGCCAGCTAGGGACGGGTACCAGAAACTAGAGGTGTAAAAGTAACGAAAAAAAGCATACCCGTATGTATTCGTTACTATAACAATTAGTACCCGTTACTATCATATCGTTACGTTACTCGTTACTTTCGTAATTTGTAGAAACATACTTATACATTACATACAAAGCTGCGTAAGGTGCATTTTCTCACTTTTCCGTATTTTGAACCAGACTTGTGTTTAATAGACTCTTTATCATATTACGAGTGATTATGCATTTTATTATATCTCGCTGGATTTTTAATTATCTATTAATTTAAATAAATGAAAAAATTAAATTTTTAAATAAATCATTTTTATATAAATCTGACCGATTTGTTTATATTAGAAACGGATATAATAATAATACGACTTTTTTCAAAAACCGTTTTCGGCATTTTTAACACAAAAAGTTTTTATTTTCGGGAGCCAACGTACATTTAAATGTACATTTAAATTTACATTTAAATAAAACAACGAAAGTAAAATTATAATAAATAGAATCGACTTTATTATAAAACACTCGGTTTATCTTTATCTAATAAGATACCAGGAATATGATATATCGCTTTTCAAAAAGTACCGACTGGCGATTTGCAATATTAATATGTACATATTGCTTCTTGTCCCGGGTTTTTTGAGTTTATTTAAAACTTTCGTAATTATTAAAAAAAATTAATTTAATTATTAATTTTGTTTCTGTACAGAGTTAAAATAATAAAGGAATTTCTCTTGTAATTGTCTATCGTTTGACATCAATTTGAAGGCGTACAAAACTTTCTTGAATTTTCAAAATTTTGTATATTTTATGGCCTTTTTTAATTTAATCGTTAAAATTTTACATGTAGTTTATAAGATTATAATTTACTACAGCTAACAGGCACTTTAGGATACATTTTTATTTTTGTTCATCCGATCGTTATTTTGATAGAAAGCGAGAAAATTGAAGGTGTAGTTTTTCGTATTGGTTCATAGTTGCGTTTTCACTCCCTTAATAAACAGTAAAAAACTTGGACGACGAATTTCCAAATTATACTTAATAAACAAACATCCTTCTTTGTAACGTACCTTTTTAAATTCACCGAATAAGCGCGCGTATGCGAAAAATGCGAGTAACGAAATAAATTCGAGTGTAACGTTTCGTTACTCGGTACTAGATGGCGCACCCGTTACTCGGTAACGAATACATACGGTTCGCTACAGCTCTACCAGAAACCATAAAGCATTTTGACAAGTTTTTGGTTTGTTTTTATAAATTCGTAGTTTTAATTTGTTGTCTTAAATAATTTACTTTTGTAATTTCTAAATTACAAACATACGTGCCTAAAACTACGAACGCGTCGTAAAAATGATTCAACAGGTTGCTTCGATGATTTTTATAATGGTAAGTTCTAGTCAAGTATGATCTATAATTATTTGAAGTGCTTTTCTAAATTTGTACAATTTATGCTGTATTAATATTTATAAGCTAAGCAAACAATAATAATTTTTCTTGTTTCAGTGTTGTAAAGGTGAATCGAGCAAATTGTTCAAGAAGGAGAAAGTCAATACGGATGAGGGAAAACCAAATTGAAAATGCTTTCAGAAGTCACCAATACTGTCTTCCTAAGGTAATTTTTTGTTTGAATTCTGCCATAAAGTTAAGTTTCATTAAGTGTGTCGATTAAAAAGTAGGCCCAAAGTTTATAGTGGTTACTGAAATGAACAATTTAAATTCCGGTATTTTTAAGGCCCAGTTTTGTATTACCTTTTAAGGGTTGTTCAGTTATTGGTCATATAGGTAATATTATAGTCCAGCAGCAAGTGTTACTAATAAAATACTAACAAATTGTTTAGTTTATTTTGATTTATTTCGGTTAGTATCTTAGCAACTTTTGCTACTTAACTAAATTATTATCCATGTTGGGTAGTTATGATGAATTTAGACCCTTATAGATTGAATCGGAATGAGACCCGTTGAATGACATCAAATCTAATAAGTTGATATGTATTGTATGTGTAAATTTACTACTGTCCACACAATCTACGGCGGTGAATGTTACACTATGTAAAAAGTTGGTCCATGGTATGTGGCATCAAGGTAAAAAATCTGATGTGACAACACATTACTTTCCCATTTAGTAGATTCCACTTTATTTTATATTAAATATTAATAAAACAGATGTTAACACAAAACAATTTTTAACTCGATAAAATACACAAATTACTTTGAGATATCAAAGTTACGAAATTTAATTTGTAATTTAACATGGTAACTCAAATTTTTTAAAAGCACTTATTTTATATTTTCATTTTAACAATTATATAACATGTTTGCATTGAAAAATTTTTAAAATTGACATTTTCCAAAAAAAATTAGAAATTTGCGGAATGCCGTGCCGTCTATATGCAATCAAATTTTAACTATGGGCGTAATGACGTCAGAATTAATTTTTTATAAGTAATTAAAAAATTCGTTTGATATTAACTACATAATATGTTAATACAAGTAAATTAGTTAAAATATTAAATTATAGTAATGAACAATACAAATCACTTTGACAGATCAAAATTATCCAAGGCAAACCATATTCATTTAATAGCCCTTATTTTATTTTTGCATTTTAACAATAATTTAAGAGGGAAATATCAAGTGTGGGGTATTAAAAGATGCGGAAAAATAATCTCTTTCGATTGATATAATTTTCAATCTCATATGTTCCACCGGGAAGCGGCAATGCTCTTTAACAATTTTCATTCCCCTAAAAAAGGGGTTAAAAATGGACGGTTTTCAACCAAAATCTAATCAGCTCTTTAGACAGCTACTTCAAACTAGTGTATAAAATTTCAACTCAATCGGTGCACGCGTTTGTCTGAAAACGTTGACGAGAAAATCACCACACATCACACATCACACTTCACACATCACACATCACACACACATCCGGACATCATTCCAAAATTGGTCTTAAACAATTCGTATGGGCTCATAGACCATGGGAAAAATGCTAACTCAAAATTTTTTTTTAACTCGATAACAATACTTTCCTTTACTACGTAAATGGGAAAGTAAAAGTTGACCAACTTCTTATGTAGTGCTACATTCAACGCCGTATATTTTGTGTACAGTAACCTATTTACTGTTTATTCTGTTTCACCCTTAAGGCCTTCCGCACACGGCGGAATCAGGGTCTTCAAATAGAGAATTATTATTATAATAAAGCAGAAAATTTTTGAGGAATGGCGTTTACTATGCAGGCAAACCAAAACTTATATCAAGTCCATGTTTGCATTTTTTTAAAAGTAATAAAATTGTTAATAATAACTTTTATTTAATTATTTACAAAACATTGGTCAAAATTAAATTTTCCTCTGATTTTTCTATCAAAGTAAATTCTAACCTAATTAGTTAAAAATTCGATATGACTCGACTCTGGGTATTTCATTTATGATGCATTTTAAACAATAGTTTTTATTTGCATTTTACAACCCATATTTAAAAATAGTGGTTATTACAAAAAGGATTTTTTAATAAAAGGGACTTAATAGTTTTTTCTTGGGGTAATCTTTTTTTCCTAACCTACCCATAAGTTTTGTGGGTTTAAGTTTCAAATTTTTTTGACAAAATTTAGTTTTCATCCCTCTATAAAAGCCACCCTGTAGCACCCACAATTTTTCTACTATTTTTCGTGTATTTGCGGATTTGATATTAGTGTAATTACCGAGTTTCAAATTTTTTGGACAAAGTTTAGTTTTAATCCCTCTATACAGATCACCCTGTAGCACCTACAATTTTTCTACAATTTTTTCTGTGTTCGCGGATTTAGTGTTGGTGTAATTGCCAAGTTTCAAGTTTTTTTGACAAAGATTAGGTTTCATCGCTCTATAAAGACCACCCTGTAGCACCCACAATTTTTCTACTATTTTTCGTGTATTTGCGGATTTGATATTAGTGTAATTACCGAGTTTCAAATTTTTTGGAGAAAGTTTAGTTTTCATCCCTCTATACAGACCACCCTG
The DNA here is from genome assembly GCA_932274525.1 of Podabrus alpinus. Classification (NCBI taxonomy): domain Eukaryota; kingdom Metazoa; phylum Arthropoda; class Insecta; order Coleoptera; family Cantharidae; genus Podabrus; species Podabrus alpinus. The sequence continues at coordinate 9,232,188 of OW026451.1, forward strand.
TAGCACCGAGAATTTTTCTACAATTTTTTGCGTATTCATGGATTTAATGTTAGCGTAGTTGCCAAGTTTCAAATTTTTTTGTTCAAAGTTTAGTTTTCATCGCTCTATAAAGGCCACCCTGTAGCATCGAGAATTTTTCTACTATTTTTTGCGTATTCATAGATTTAATGTTAGTGTAGTTGCCAAGTTTCAAATATTTTGGTCAAAGTTTAGTTTTCATCACTCTATAAAAGCCACCCTGTAGCATCAAGAATTTTTCTACTATTTATTGCGTATTCATGGATTTAATGTTAGTGTAGTTACCAAGTTTCAAATTTTTTGGTCAAAGTTTAGTTTTCATCACTCTATAAAGGCCACCCTGTAGCATCGAGAATTTTTCTATTTTTTGCGTATTTATGCATTTAATGTTAGTGTAGTTGCCAAGTTTCAAATTTTTAGGTCAAAGTTTAGTTTTCATCACTCTATAAAGGCCACCCTGTAGCAGCTAGAATTTTTCTACTATTTTTTTCGTATTCATGGATTTCCTGTTCGTGTAGTTACCAAGTTTCAAATTTGTTGGTCAAAGTTTAGTTTTCATCACTCCATAAAGGCCACCCTGTAGCAACTAGAATTTTTCTACTAATTTTTGCGTATTCATGGATTTACTGTTAGTGTAGTTACCAAGTTTAAAATTTTTAGGTCAAAGTTTAGTTTTCATCACTCTATAAAGGCCACCCTGTAGCAGCTAGAATTTTTCTACAATTTTTGCGTATTCATGGATTTAATGTTAGTGTAGTTGCCAAATTTCAAATTTTTTGGTCAAAGTTTAGTTTTCGTCCCTCTATAAAGGCCACCCTGTAGCATCGAGAATTTTTCTACAATATTTTGCGTATTCATGGATTTTTTTTTTCTGCAGGGAAGGGGGAAACCTTCATAGGCACCACCCCATCAGGGATGGTAGTGTCAGATTCTAACTGACTAAAACCCCCTCCCCGACGACAGCGGGTTTTACCTTCTCGGCATTACTTCCGCTGTCGTCTGCGATCTTCCATGCTGCATCGATGATGCAGGCTCCCGATGACCTCCCGGTTTAGCACGAAAGTTTGTGTCCGGGAGGTCAGGCACTATCACTTGATTCTACTTTTTCAATTGAACCGGACACACCGCTCGCCGCGATCCAACACGTCTCACCGGGTCACCTAGTGGTCCGTGATCGTCAGTATAGGTGAAAGTCCACTCGTCATTAACTTAATAGGCGGAAATTCCGGCGACAAAGTCAAGGCCGAGCCGACCATCATCCATACCGGAGACCCCGGAGTGTAGTTGCCAAGTTTCAAATTTTTTGGTCAAAGTTTAGTTTTCATCACTCAATAAAGATTACCCTGTAGCACCTAAAATTTTTCTACCATCTTTTGTGTATTCGCGGATTTAATGTTAGTGTAATTACCAAGTTTCAGATTTTTTGGTCAAAGTTTAGTTTTCATCGCTCTATAAAGACCAGCCTGTAGCACCTAGAATTTTTCTACAATGTTTGGTATTTTTACAGGTTCCAACCGGGAATGATTCGGGTCAACGCTTTGTGGGTAGGGATTGGAAGAACTTCGGGTGATAAATACAAACATAAGTTGCAAAACTCAGTGACTATGGAAGTTTATTTTTGGTTTTAAATTTTCATCATAGTATGAAGAACAGTAGATGGATGAAATAATAAAAGGTTTGTTACATGACAAATGATATAATTAATTAGATAATTTCATGCATTTTAAATTTGAATTGTTTCAATAGCAAAGCATCAAAATATTTTGCAGGAATCTGTAATATGGAAGTGCATAATGTTTATCACATATTACAGGAACCTGTAATATGGTAGTGGATATTGGTTATCACATATTACAGGAATCTATAATTTCATATTGTTTATCACATATTACAGGGATTTGTAATACGGTAGTGGATATTGTTTATCACATATTACAGGAATCTGTTATATGATGGTGCATATTGTGTATCGCATATTACAGGAATCTGTAAGGTATGCAGATGTAATGTTTATGGTTAGATGGCGCCCGTTTTAATTATTAATAAGTTGTCATATTTCGAGGTAAATTAACTTTCAATTACAGTTTATTCGGAATGATTAATTTTCAAATACTATTTTTGGTGTGAAATGAAACGGTAAGCAGCTTATATTTGCGATGATTTGTTATTAAAATCACAGGATTTCATTTAGTGTTGGTTATTTTCGTACTATAACAATCTTTGGCCATTCACTTTTTGGTTATGATATTTAAAAAATATGTATCCTGCAATGTTAAATGTAGATAAGTTTTAGTAGTAGATGAGCTATTTTCAAACTTCAATCACAAACTTATTTTAATTTAAGTAATCTGTATAAAGGTTCCTTCATAGTTCAATTTAAAGAGCGAGTTGTATTGGTAAGAATTATTCATATTTGTTAACCTTACATTTTTTGATTTGTCGATCACATTTTGATTCTTTCGGATTTTGCTGTTGTCCGAAAATAAATTGCCAATTGTGGAAATTTAAAAATGTTTTTCACTTCAAAGGTAAATGCAAAAATTTACTCCACAATCGACGAAATTATTTACTGCAACATAAAAGTGAAATTCGAGACAATAAAAATATGATAGTAAAATACAACCCTACCCATACAATTACGAATAGATAATTAATTGTAAACAACTTTAAACTAATTCTTACCAATTTATTTGTTTCAGGGAGGGAAATCACCACCGACGATACAAGACTGGAAATTATCTATCGGTTTCAATATATCACATTGGTTTGGCTTCTGAAAGTTACATGGGAAAATAATCAGGTTAGTTATATTTAATTATTATTAGCCATTTGTTATTTTGCATGAATTTTAAATTCCGTGTTTTGAATCGAGATTTCATGGCGACATAAAACGACAAACCGTGGAAGAACTGCTATGTATCGTTCTTCTAACTTCCTGATGTGCGAGTGATCGATTTTTTACTGGTTTCTTATGGCACCCCTTATTTATCGAGTTCGAAATAAACTTATTAAATAATATTTTGTCACATTTCAAGATAATTTTAATGATGAAAAATGTAATTCAATATCTGGTTTCATTACGGGGGGATTGAAAATATATACAATTTGCAAAATCACGTACTTTTTCAATTACAATAAATTCAATATTCATGTAAAAACTGTGTTCTTCGTTCTCATTACGTTAAAACAGCCAAAATGAAATACCAAGAAAAAATTTTACTACAGTATCAAGTAGTAACTGCCGTAACATTGCATTGTTAGATTTTCAACACTACAAGAGGAAATCAACTAATTTGGTGAAAACGGTATAAGGAATCAAAATACTTTTTACTGAAATAAAATTTTTATTTAAATTATTTTTCGTGAAGGTTAAGCTTCATTGTACACTTCAAGCATATCATATTGTATTTATTTTTCACTTTTATCACTTTTTTTGTTAAAAATTTTATCACATTTTATCTTCATTTTTACAAATGTCAAAACTACAATTAAAAATTTAATAAAAAGCCAAACATTGCTTGCATTGATTTAATTATTGAAAACTGGCCTTCTATTTGATTTTGTTGCGAATTCCTTTGGGGATTTTTAAGAACTCCTTTCCTTATAGCGTTTTTGCCGAACTTATTGATCTCCCCTCGTATTTAATATAAGAATACGCAAATGCCAGTATGATGGACTACTATTGTTGGCAAATAAAATATAATAAATTGATTTGGTAGGTATACATCTGCACCTACACGCACTAGCTGATATTTCGAAACACTTCAGATAGATAATTATCATATAGTAGCACTAGCAGCGGTTTATTCACTGGCTATTCTTGTAATGTTGTAGATTCTAGAATATTTTGTGGAAGAGTATTCGAAAATCCTTTGTTTTCGGTGTTGCCTTAGCATTAAAATTTTGTCCTTCAGGAAAAAAGTGTACGTGGTGTATATTATAGACTTCAGTGCTGCTATCTGCGATTGATGACCTCTGCACTTTTTTCGGCAGAATAAAATTTCAAAATTACACCAACACGTCTGTTTATGACTGCCAGCAGAATATTCTAGAATTCTAGTCCTTGCCCAGAATTCCAGTGATTTGTTATGGTAATAAATTTGTTAGTAATGAAAAAACTAATCATAAAACTGTGCATTTTATGTGTGCAAATTATTATTAGAATTAAAAAAACGAACTTCACTCGTGGCCAAAAATTATGGGTTGAAGTTTGCAAAATGAATAAATTAATATTAAGAATTAATTATTGTAGCAATTGGATGTATGAGGATAACTTTAAAATCATTCTTTGTGTTGTTTTTAAGCGCAACAGTTTCCGTAAACTCCATAAAATAAATTTACGATTTAGCCGCACAACCGCAAGTGCGCGCTTCGACTTATAAGCGGGTCATTATAATCATTACTATACCGGGTGGCCAGTCAACCACCCGAGTATAGGGAAGTAGCATGGAAAATCAACTTTTTCTTTAGATTTCTGTTCCCCGTAGTAATTTTGGTATCAATCGAAAGAAAATTTCTTTTTGCGTTTGGAGATATCCAACAGTTGCCATTTCCTCTTTCATTATTATTAAAATTGCAAAAATAAGTTATGCGCTTTTTAAGAGCACAACTTGCCCTGAAAAAATATTCGCCTAAAAATCACTAACAAATTTGATTTGTAATTTATGGCGACTATTTTTCCAATGCATATCGAATGTCTTCAAAACCACCCAATTTATTATTGCATTTTTAAGATGAATTAAAGGCGAAATAACAAGTGTTAGGTATCTCCAAACGCGAAACAAAAATCGATTTCGATCGATACAATTTTCAGTATTACCCGTTTGTTGGGAAGCAAGAATTTTAAAAACACTGCTTTACCATGTTAAAAACCTACGTTGAGTTGGTTGACTGACCATTTGCCATAGCAAGTTTTTTTCTAAGAAGTGTCGTAAGAAACCTTCTCAAATTATCACGCCACGCGAACTCTGTAAATCCCCGCTGCAATTTGAACTTCAGATTAGGGAGGCAGTTGGTCTCGTTGACCAAATCGCGATCTTGTTACGGTAACTGCTTAAAAAGTTAAGCGGTGTCATACTAGAACTATAAGTCCCCACTTCAAATTTTAATTAGAGGTTAGAGGGGTCGGTGAAAGTTGGCCTCAATGCCCAAACCGGTCGCTCTTATTCTGGTGCTTCATTAAAAAATTAGATCCTGTTGCGTTAAAAATGTAAGTTCCCACTTCAATTTTTGATTTGGATTAGGGAGGCCTTCGGCACAGTATGGAACGAAATGTCAAATTAGTGCAAATTCAAAATTTATTGTTTTTGCAATTTGCCAAGTATTAAATGTTGATATTTTGTAATATCACGTAATAATATGTAATAATTTTTATACCATTATGGTATTACACAATGTCAGCATTTAATACTTAGGAAAATAAATCGTAAATGTTCACTCTTTTGTCATTTTGATCCACTGTGCGTCAGTTGGTCTTATCGGCCAAAACGCGAAATTCATCTGGTGACCTATTAAAAATTTGGTTTCGTCATGCGAGAATCGTAAATTTTCGCGTCAATGTGTGATTAGGACCGTTGGTAATTCGTCTTACTACCCAAAACTCGATCCTGCTCCGATCTCTGGATGGTTTTAAAAGTTAAATGCCGTCGAAAACCGTAATTGTTTATTCACAATTTTAACACATAAAGTTAAAACCATTCCAAGTTAATGTAATTATATGAAGTTTATGGTCGTACTTAAAATTACATTGAAAGTTAAACTTGTTTCAACTTGTTGTTTTAAAATTATGCTTTATGGAAATTTTGCATATTTCTTAGACGTTCATTGTGAACAAACACTACGTTTATCTGCGATTTGTAATTCGGGTTAGGGAGATCGTCAATAGTTGCTCTCATTGGCGTAAACTTGATTTTCATCCAGCGACTCGTTAACAAGTTTGGTTCTGTCAACCGAAAATCGTAAGCCTCCACTGTGATTTGTAACAAATACTTTATAATTGACAATACGGGAAACTTATGCAAATTATTGGCGACAAGATTTACAGCGCCTCTACCGGCCTGAATTGTAAATTAACACGTACAAATTGTCATTTTATGTTTTGCATTATCGTATTATGCATTGATTAGACTTGATTACACTTTATTTCATTGATAATTATTTGTGCAATGCATTATAATTATTTTGTAGGCATTTAAAACTTGTTATAATTACATTAAACTTCCATACTAACCGGTAGTGTGCAATTCAACTCAATAGGTGGCGTTGTGAATAGTGTCGCCGGTTTTTACAGCTATAAGTTTCCCGTATTGTCAATTATAAAGTATTTGTTTGTAATTCCGATAAGTGAAGTCGCTGGCAATTGACCTAATTGGCTAAAAACACGATTTTACTTAGGAGATTCGTTAAAAATTTACACCCTTCCACATTAATATTGTAAGTCCCCATTTTATTTTTAATTCGCGTTTCGAAAGCCAGCGGCACTTGCCTCTTTCCTCAAAATGTAAACTCGATCCGGCGGCTTGTTAAGAAGTTGCGTTCCGTCACGCAAAAGTCGTAAATCCCCGCATCGATTTGTACTTCTCGTTAAAGAAGCTGTCGCCAAATGGTCATTTTGCCCAAAACGCGATTCTTAGAAATGTTAGGTCTGATCACGCGAAAACTGTAAGACCCCACTTTGATTTGCTATTCGGGTTAGAACAGCTGACGTCATTGTCGAAAACGCGATCCGGTATATAGTAAACATGTTAATATTCGTCACGGTCAAACTGTAAGTCTCCACTATGATTTGTAATTCGGGTTAGAGCAGCTGACGTCATTGCCCAAATCGCGATTTCAATCCGGTGAATAATGACAGAGTTCGGATCCGTCACGTGTAAACTGTAAGTCCCCCACTATGATTTGTAATTCGGGTTAGAGCAGCTGACGTCATTGCCTAAATCGCGATTTCAACCCGGTAAATAATGACAGAGTTCGGATCCGTCACGTGTAAACTGTAAGTCCCCATTATAATTTGTAATTCGGGTTAGAGTAGCTGACGTCATTGCCCAAATCGCGATTTCAATCCGGTGAATAATGAAAAGAGTTCGGATCCGTACGTGTAAACTGTAAGTCCCCCACTATGATTTGTAATTCGGGTTAGAGCAGCTGACGTCATTGCCCAAATCGCGATTTCAATCCGGTGAATAATGAAAAGAGTTCGGATCCGTACGTGTAAACTGTAAGTCCCCCACTATGATTTGTAATTCGGGTTAGAGCAGCTGACGTCATTGCCCAAATCGCGATTTCAATCCGGTGAATAATGACTGAGTTCGGATCCGTCACGTGTAAACTGAAAGTCCCCACTATGATTTGTAATTCGGGTTAATTAGGGACGTTTTCAGCCTCTTCAAACCGCAATCTACATTTGAAGTGACTGTCACAGGATCGTTGTAAGTCCCCTCCTGCTCGATGGGAGCGTTGCGCTGAGGAACGCGTCAGAAGACAAACGGAGTTCCGAAAGTACGATCCCTCTCCAGTAATTCTTTAAATAGTTAAGTACCGCCACGCTTAAACTGGAATCCCTCGCGTCATAGGTATTTGGGAGTCATCGACATCTCAATCGTGACGGTATGACCAGCCTAGTTTTAAGAATTTGGTTGGTGAGGCACGTCTTTGAAACGTATGAAATTACGTAGATGCTAGAAAATGGGATCGGGTGTCGAGTCACTCGAAAATGTGTTGTGTATGTAATCATGATTGTAATTTATTTTTCACATTGCAGATAATGAATGGTCGATTCACATAGCAACAAGCGATAACCACGCCAGCGCACAACGTACGAGTTTGGACTTAGCAGTTTTCGTTAGACCATCCAAAGGAAAATGGTAGTGCAATGTGTATATTATTTGTATTGTCTTGTACTTACTTACCGTCACAATAAAAGCTATAATTGCGTATTCTTGTACTATTACTATCTATTACTAATATAAGTTTCCTCACCTACTATAGATAGTCATATAAGCATTCAAGGTAAGTTAGACATCACCTATTCGGAACTACGTAAGCAACTTGCCCGGAGCGGACTTAGAAAATATTTCAATTAGTTTACTTCTCCCACTTTCGTCATGGGCCCCACCAAGTATTCCGAACGAAACCGAACTCGGTTCGGTTGGAAGTGGGGGAAACCAATTTGGTATATAAGTAATGTATCGCCAGGGGTTGAGGTGGGTGGGCGAAGGCCGTTAGCCAGCAAACATATAGCTCCTCCAACTCGATTAACAGCCGCGAAGCGGCTTGTAGTATAGGGGCGCGCTTTGCGCGCCCCCAGGCCGCGAAGCGGCCTGTTAATCGAGTTGGAGGAGCTAGATGTTTGCTGGTCTACTGTTCAGCCCGTCCCACCCACCCCGTAGTTAATACATTGCTTATATACCAAATTTGTTTCCCCCACTCTCAAACGAAGCTAGTTCGGTTTTCGTTCGGAACTGGTGGGGCATCTGCGTCATCGACTTACGTATCGTACATTGCTATGTGTTAGTAATAATAAAACATATAATTTATTTCAAGTTTCATTTATTATCGATAAAGGTGCATCATTATAAGATTGAAAATATTTTAACAAGTTATTGTAAAACATTAAAGTGAATTAACTTACATACGTTTGCTTGCAAAAATATTCTAAGTTGACGGACTTTAATTTTTAAATAAAGCTAATTTATTTTACACTTCATTATATTATACCAGTTTAAGAAACGGCTCCAAACCAACTTCAAACCTTTGATGGATCTTCCTCTTGAGGGTTCCATATCCATAATCTGCAAAGTAGAAAACGTATATTACAAACATTTTCAATACAATTCGTTAACATTAATTTTTACATACTACAACACAAATTGAAGCGAGGACTTATCAGTTTTTGCGCAACGGGATTTACATTTCAAGGAATTACTGCATCGGGATCCTTTTTTTTTGGCATTGTGTTCTCCAACGTGATTTGCAAAACGAGATGGGAATTTCGAATTTTTCCGCGACGAACGCAGAATTTTAAGAAATTGAGCTCGAGTTTTCGGCGTAGAGTCAATCGATCGACGACCCGGAGTTCCAAATCCAAGCGGACACTTACATTTTTCGCGCGGTGCCCAACTTTTTAAGGAATCACTGCATCGAGCTCGGGTTTTCGGCAGTCAATTGGTCAACGGCCCGGAATTCCAAACCCAAGCGGACACTTACATTTTTCGTGCGGTGCCCAACTTTTTGTGCTCAACAATGTCGGCTTCCCCAACGCAACCCATAAAACAATGGGAGAACTTCTAGGTTTTGCGTGACAAGGTCCAAGTTTTAAACAAACGTCGGGTCGAGATCGCGTTTTTGGAATAGTCCGAAGTAGAAACAGCCGACGGCCCCGGATTACAAATTGAAGGGGATGCTCAGTTTTCCCGTAGGATCAAACTTTAAACGAATAACAGGGTGCAACAATCTTGCACAATAAAAAAATTACGCTTTCCGAAATATTTTGATAATTGCTTATCGAACACTCAATTGTATGTAACAAAGTTGTTAAGACGCTTACTTATTTGTACGTATGTATGGCGTACATGAAATAAAATACCTTTAGCACTAATTTGTTCTGCATAAATTCTTGGTTAACCTTTTCAATCAAAACAAAAGATAAGAGGCCCAAAATATTTGCACAAAATATAAATATAATATAATCAACCAAGGTAAAAGAATTAGCGGTAAAATATATGTATACCTTATCTTTCAAATATGTTCTGGTAGGTGATGATAAGATTTCCATAGTTTAAAACAATCAAAAGTTGCATATGCACCAAACCTGTACAAAACTTTTTATAAAATCGACGACGGTAAGCGATAAATTAATATAATGGTGATATGAAAAGAAAAGAAAATCTCCAGATGTTGTTGAGGTTTGGTTGATAAATGCAAGTTGAGAAGTAGGTAATCAATATAGAAGATTTGTTCTCGCCAATTGAACGTGAAAATCTTTCAAAAGAAGTTCGGGCATGGATATGCTTCGATAAAGAAAAAAGATTCCAAAAATCCAAATACCGATAACGAATCAGATCCCAAAAACTTGGGGAACACAACGGTCCAAATTAATTCGAACATGAAGGAGAAGAGCAATTCATATGCAACTATTGCGCTACATTTTGCTGCAGGTTGCTAAGGTTTAGCTTTGCTATAGCTTTGTGATTTAACCATAAATATTTTTTGACATTAAAATGTCAAATAAACGTTAAATATTTTAATATTTAAAATGTAATCAAAAGTAATAAATCTAGTAAAATTGAAACTTATTATCGTCTTCTCGTAATTCAGTAATATATCTTTTCAGGGTGTTCTTTTGTTAATGGGTGCACCCACAATGACCTTACGTTTTCTTCCATACATAATATATACATGCAAGTTGTATCCATTGCCAAATAAGTACACAAACTTCATCATCGAGCGCCGACATGACACTAAAGTCATCTGTTTTTTCGTTGTATAACAACGTTCGTTGAACCAATTTATTTTCAATGTGTTTTGAGATCAAACAAAACGTTGTAAAGCAGAACACAACATTTTGCTTACAACGTTTTGCTCTATCTGTCATGTTGCGAGGTGAAACAAAATTTTTTTTAGTGCAACAAAACGTTTTTTGTGATTGGTTCAAATCAAACAAAATCAAATTTGATTGGATCAAACAAAAACGTTTTGTCGCACAACGTTTTTGCTTGATCAGTCTGCAGGCAGCCTTACATTGCTTTGAAATTGAACTTGTCAATGGGAGAGTTGCTTTTTGAATCAACCGATTTAACACAATTTTCAATCACCTTTTAGTATCTTTGATTTGACCTAATGTTTAAGGAATCGCCGGATTAGGGTCGCAATTACAAATCCAATCGGAAACTTATAGTTTTCACGCGGAACCTAACTGTTTTTAACAGATTGATTAGGCGTTTTCGGCAAAGCGCCTTGGAGAAGACCTTCCTAACACAGAGAAAAATTCTTTTGATTTGAAGTATTTTTTACTTCAAATTCAATTGCAAATTCGTCTCGCATCAATTTGATGTCAATTCTACTAAAAATGAAGTAAATTTGACAACAATTAAAGTAATATTTATTTCAAATTATTGCGAGACGAATTCCTACTTCAATTTTTTCTCAGTGAATGCACAAACCGTTGTCTGGACTTATAGTGCAGTCAAGTTAGACTCAAAAAAAGGTTGAAATCGAAATTTCGTTTCCCGTGTTGTGACCTATACCAATCGATAGATTAGAGCTTCCTGAATATCATATTAAAATGTATCATTGCAGAATTGATGGGAAAAAAAGTTATTTAATAAACAAAATCCGAAAATCGCGATTTTTGACTTTAATCGCTTATATCTCGAGATTTTACACTGACTTTTGAAAAAGTGAGGGCACTATTTTGTAGAGCAGAAAATTCTCTACAAAAAATGTGCAACAACCCCTATCATATAAATAATAATAAACCGGCTATAAGCGTTCAAACATTTTTGGAGATTAATATTTATTTTCATCAGCTGTTTACCGAGGCCCCGCCCCGAGCGCGTGAATTCAAAATTGACGTGATTTTTTCTCTTATTCAATGTTGAAGTCAGCACAAGAACAAGAAATATAGATAATACACAATATTTTCATCATAACAATAAGGTTATTTATGCTGTTCGGTAAACAGCTGATGAAAATAAAAATTAATCTCCAAAAATGTTTGAACGCTTATAGCGGGTTTATTATTATTTATATGATAGGGGTTGTTGCACATTTTTTGTAGAGAATTTTCTGCTCTACAAAATAGTGCCCTCACTTTTTCAAAAGTCAGTGTAAAATCTCGAGATATAAGCGATTAAAGTCAAAAATCGCGATTTTCGGATTTTGTTTATTAAATAACTTTTTTTCCCATCAATTCTGCAATGATACATTTTAATATGATATTCAGGAAGCTCTAATCTATCGATTGGTATAGGTCACAACACGGGAAACGAAATTTCGATTTCAAATGCTAACTTGCCTACACTATTAAGTTTTCGCAGAATGGGACCTAAATTTTTATGATGAAGTTATGTGAATGAATTACTCTAAAAGTTGGTGCGAGAAAACACGACTTTTCTCTGTCGTAAGTCAAGAAAACATTAATCTACAAGACGTTATAAATCTACAGGGTGTAAAATAATAACTGTCGCACTAAAAATAACAAATTAAAAATGAAGATTTGTATAGAAACATATAAATTTTTTACTAAAAATTGCGGCGCACACCACTTCGTCTGGTATTTCATCCCACACTTTGGTTATAACTTTTTAAACTTCTGTAAATTTTTAATTTTTTAGATTCCCCAATTTACTAAGCATATAACTCCAAAATTCAAAGGGTTAAGATCTGTAGATGCTGCACGCCATTGTTCGACCCTAATAAATTCAGGTAAATTTTTTTGGCACCACTGTTGGTCACTTGTCTTATGGGAGGGTGCTGAATCTTGTTGGAAGCAAAATTTTTTATCGCCAAATAAGATTTTGGCATGGGGTAGATGATCAATTGAAATATTATTCAAGTAATAAGAAGCATTAATTTTCGCACCTTTGTCAATAATGAATGGAAATGGCAATGGAAGCCTGCTTCTTTTGGAAACCGTCCCCCCAAACCATTATCGATGACTTTTCTGGAACCACTCAACACTAATTTTGCTTCTAGAGATATTAACCGTACCAGTAGCATACAAACGATCATTCTGGAGGCTGTGTGGTTCTTGAAATATAAAAAGTTTTTCATCTAAAGAGATAATTTCACAGTCACGTGCCGCCGTCACAATGCTTTGTATTTTTCGTGCCTATTTATTTTTATTTTTGTGTAAGACCATGAATTCTTTTTTATATATATGCCTTTAGACCCAGATCTTCCCTCAAAATTAAATAGACTGACCGGTGACTCATATCGAAACTGTGGCCAAGTTTTCTTGTCGAAACTGCGTTTCGTCGTATTAGTTCTCGTATAATTTTTTTTTGTTCTAATGGTACGATTTCGACCGAGTTTTTTTTAAATGTTAACTGTTCCCCCATCCCGTAATCGCGCTGTACAAATCTTCCATTACTTTTCTAATTTTTTAAGAACTTCACAATTTCACAACTTTTCTTTCAATTCAAGTTTAAATTTAGAACAAGCTCGCGTTTTACGTCCATCGCTACAAAATTTTTATTGAGGAATGTATAGTAATTAAATACCGATTGTAGCATTAAGATACAATAAATAGATGATGCAATTGGCATTTGCAAAATTTGTCTAACTAAGTATGTTCACAGTGAATATGTAAATTTACTTTCAAGTGCGACAGTTATTATTTTACACTCTGAATAGATATCACAATTTATTTTTAATTTAGTTATGAATGTAGGGTGCCTAATATTTTACGTATCAATACAGCTGCTCAAATCTCATTCATTACCCGATTTGATCATTATCATGTGTTAATTTGTCAAATTGAAAAAAATTCTGTTGAAGTAATACAATTTTCCACTCGGTAAAAATTAGCCTTTCATATTTTTAAAAAATATTCCACTTTAACGCGTATGTCGAAAAATAAAAGAGGTGATGGAGATGTGAAGATATAATTTACGACATGTTTCATTAAACCAAGAGTAATTTAATTTTTTACTACTTGTAGTGATATTTAAATTTTAACCCTTCGCCCGCCTTCGCCAGAAGAGTTCCTATTGAATTTTCTTAAACTAATTCCCTGACTTAATAATAATAACATAATGTAGAAAAATTTGTTAATACAAACTATAAAAAATTTATAAATTGAATAAATAAAAAACTTAACATTAAGAATTATTTTCTAAATAAACTTTATTAAGTGTCCACGAAATTTCCCTGACCTAAATTTCAATTTACCTGAGTTTCGTTTAAAAGGCAAATATTCCTCGAATTTCCATGATGAATTTTGTACATTTCTGAATTCCCCAACTTCCCGATTTTCAAGAAGACTGGAACTCTGCATAACGTCATAATTTTGCATTGTCCTAAACCTCTTGCAAAACTTGAAATTAAATTAAACGTCATTGCGAATTGCATTTAATTATTTCAAAAATAATGTTTTACAAAATACGTAACTAAAACCATCTGTTACGAGTTTCGATTAGATAATATTGAAATTATTAAAATTCTAATTGGATTTTCAAAGGCACTCGCAAAGATCTACAATATCATTTGTATCAACAAGAATAAATTATTTGAAGTTATAATAATGTTGATTGGGTAAAGCAGCAAAGGGGTAGATTTTTACCATCGCAAAAAAGTAAGTTTCGGTTGGTTCTTTGAAATTTGTCATATTTTATAACTTCCATTTTATTTTTCCATGAGGGTAACATTTCAAAAATAAATTCATTGCATTTTCATTTTTACTTTCTTTGCTCCTACAAGTTGAATATTTTCCAAGGACAGTTGCACCAAGTAAGTACGAAATCTAGAACTGGAGTTTAATGAACTTGTTTGGTACAAAGTCGTTCTTATTGTCAGTTCCAATTTGAGGTATAAAATGGTTTAGATTTATGAAATTTCGATAATAAATTACATACGTAGTTTTATTTCTCATTTCTTTCAAAATAAATTGATATATTTACGGTGAATCACCAAACGAGTCGAAACGTGCACGTTTATAAAAGTGATATAAATTTTTTTATAAATTTGAATAAAATAAAAACAGAGTTGCGATTATTTTTGAATTTTGTTTTAACAAAATATTGAAAAATAAAATACTTTCGATTAATTTTTACGTATGTGGCAAATTATTACAAAAGATGCGGTTGCACATTGGGGTAGTCTTTAATTTGGACATATCAGAATTTAATGAATTTAATGCAACCATGTTCTAAAATGTCTTCAAATACATTAAAAAGATAAGAAGGAAAACCACCGTTTTTATCTCAACCCTAAATACCTCCCCAACAGTATTCATAATTGAATAACAAATTCTAGCATTTCGCGCTACTTGGATATTTTTCCTATCACAGTATTGCACTCAAAAAAAATTCGAAACTTGGCATATTTTAATGAAGAATTTTACCGATTTTCATTTTAACGTAAATAAGAAAAAAAATGAGCAATTAGTGATTTACTTTCGAAAATTAATCGTTAAAAATCGACAAAATTGTAATGGTTACGTAGTTTAGTGCCATATGTAAGAAATATAACACTTTTCAAGTTTTTTGTAGCAATACTGCGATAAGAAATAAAAATTAAAGAAATTCAAAAATCATATTATTCAAATATGAAAATGCGAAAGCCAAGTGGTATTAAGAATTTAAATAATAACTTATAATTTTTCCCACATATTTGGACATTTTAACTTGTGAAAGCATTAATATTCGGATATGACCAAGTGAACTACAACTCCAATAACATAATGATGTTCTAGTAATTAATAAATAATATTACTTCAACAGAAAAAAAAATTAATCATATCAATCATCAAAATTATCAATTAAACTTTCTTCTACTTTGACGGATTTGGTTATAGGAGTACATTATCGTAGATGTTGCAAAAGTTGTATTAGGAAATTAGAAACTCTTTCTTCAAAGCCTACACCCAAAAATTAGCAAGTTTTTAAAACAAAAACGCTACATTATGCCTTTGCAGTCCGCGCAATGTGTTTTTTACTTTCCAAAGTAGGTCAAGGTCATATCGATTGACAAAATTTACGTTTTAAAAATTATCTCACTAGTGTGGGTTCATAAAGAATTACCCTATAAAATCAATTTTGTACAAACACTGCTTAAATTCACGAAAGGGAAGCAAATTGATAAAAATTCAACATTCAAAAACACCACTAAGCCAATATTGTGCAATTACAACTAACCTTTGAATTTCTGATGTAGCACCTATGTAGATCTTCAAAACTCCAAAATAGTTTTTTGTTTCACACATTTTGCACTATCCAATTTTCTCTAGGTGTACTGCGACCATCGGAATTCTTATGAAATCTGAAAAAGATTAACAATCGTCAGAATTTAATAAAAACAGATATTTAAATATAAGTGAAGCGATTCCCTAATCTGAATTAATAATTGATGCCCGATTGCACCACATACTATCAAAAAAATTTAAGGGTGCTTTAAATTGTTAAATGCCTCTTATTAAAATAAAAGGCATTTAAAGATACAAGGGACCCTTAAATTTTAAGTGTAGGTGGTGCAATCGGGCATAAGTAATTCAAACGCAAAAACTAAATTACTTTACACAACAACACAAAACAAACAAGTAACGTTTCCTTTTTCAAATATCGTCCCCCTTATGCCATAACCACTAATGTGCATTTTACTAGTTTTCAGTAAAATGCATTTGAAGTTTAAACAAATTTTTTACTGTTATCTGAATATGTCGTAGCCGAAATGAACCATTTGTGGTTCTGGCATAACATAGATAATGCATTCCTAACTTCCGCTGTGCACTTTGGTCAAATGGGAAATTTTGCACATTCGTGGTTTTGGCATAAGGGGGGCGATGTAATATTGGTAGATCAACTGCACGGTATGACAACAGAGATGATTAAATGTTACTCAAATATTTCAAGCTTATTGCAATTGACCGAGGGGTTAATCACAGAGGAAGTCTGGTGTACAAGTCTCGTGGCATTTTTTGGAAGTCTTGTAACATTATGTGGAAGTCTTTACGTTAATTTGGCAGTCTGGTATACATGAATTTCGCTTGTGATTAACCCCTTGCAATTGACGTTAAAAAGAAAGGTAAGTCAAGTTAAACGAACCTTAAATCTCCTTAGAATTCCAAAACACATCTGCATCTTGTTCATTTTCTAAAAGTTACTGCACAATCCGATTTGTTGAGTTCTAGAACAAAATAGAAATTTTGAGCATATCTCCAAGGTTTTAATACATCACAAAATTAAGTTGCTTACCAATTTGTTTCATAAAATTAACATAATATTTAAAAATAATTGCAAACGAAAACAAAAAGGACAATTTATTATGACAACTAATGATCAGTGGTCATTGTCAAATTGACATTAAATGAGCGCCACCTAACCAGCAACATCAAGAATTAAAACTCGGGTGTACGTAGGTATCTACATGTACTTTATTATTTCACCGCTAGATGGCAAAACACACATTACGCAGATACCTATTCCAACTCGGTAAATGTTTCGCCGTTAGATGTCTCAATTACACATCTATTCAAATTTTTGAAATTTAAAATGCAAGCAATTAACAAAATTAATTAAATATTAATTATTGTAGTCACCAAAAACTAACGTACAAACCTTTTATTATCTTATCCACCTATGGTTCTTCACATCATTATGACAATTTAAAACCAATCTGATAGTTGACATTGAGTTTTATTTTATAACTTTGTTGATTTTCATGAAATACTAGTTCTTCTACGATTTACTTTCTCTTATCTGTGCATACTGAAAGAATAAAGTTGGTTAGAAACTGGTCCAGGCAGTTTTTAATTAATCAATTAATTAATTTCAAGAAATGGTTGTATCGTTTTCGACATAGTCAGCCCTTGCCCCCGATTACAAAATGATTCGTAAAATTTATAGTACTATAAAAAAAAATAGTACAGAAACTTCAAACTTTACGAGATTGTTTTTAGGGTGACATGAAAAATAAATTTTGTGTCTAAAAATTCTGAAATTTTGTAAGTATATTTATAATTATGGTACCTGTAAACACTCCAAAAATAATCAAAACATTCTAAAACCAAAGGGGTGGTTTTTATAGAGGGATGAAAAATAAACTGTGTAAAAATTTTTAAACTTTGTATGTACACTAATATACTACTTCTATATACGCCAAAAATAGTCAAAAATTTCTAAATCCAAAGGGGTTGTTTTTATGGAGGGATGAAAAATAAATTGTGCCTAAAAATTTTGAAATTTTGTAGATACACTTATATGGTACCTGTAAACACTCAAAAAATAGTCCAAATATTCTAAATCCAAAGGGGTTGTTTTCATAGAGGGATGAAAAATCAATTATGTCTAAAAATTTTGCAACTTTGTATGTGCACTAATAATTATGCTACCTGTAAATACGCCAAAAATAGTAAAAACATTCTAAACCGCAAGGGGTTGTTTTTATAGAGGGATGAAAAATAATTTTCGTCTAAAAATTCTGAAATTTTGTACGTACACTTATATGGTGCCTGTAAACACTCCAAAAATAGTCAAAAAATTCTAAATCCAAAAGGGTTGTTTTCATCGAGGGATGAAAAATTAATTATGTCTAAAAATTTTGCAACTTTGTATGTACACTAATATGCCACTTGTAAATTCGCCAAAAATAGTAAAACGATTCTAAACCCCAAGGGGTTGCTTTTATAGAGGAATGAAAAATAATTTGCGTCTAAAAATTCGGAAATTTTGTAAGTACAGTCAACTCTCGATAAATTGAAACTCAAGGGACCAGAGAAGGACCAGAGAAAAATTTCAAATTACCATTAATTATTACCAAATTATCGAGAGATTCAAATTAACGAGTGTTCAAATTATCGAGAGTCGACTGTACATTTATATGGTACCTGTAAACACTCCAAAAATAATCAAAACATTCTAAAACCGGGCGGAGGTAAATGTGCCACCAGTAATGTTATTCTACCTGCTACGAATTTAGGATATTAAAAGTACACAGGTATTTGTGCCACCGGAGAAAACGGCATCTACCTGATGCATCTCCTACATGTTGTAACATCGATTATTTTTTGATTTTACACGATTTTTTGGGGGTGAAACGTAATAGTTTACTGCCCCATACCGCAACTATACTTTTTAATGCTATTTCGAGGGTCTCTCACATCCCGGTTTCATTTATCCCGGTTTTCTTGATGTGTGGCGCCTTCTCGTATGTTTAGCCTAGTATGTTTAGCCTCCTTGTCGAATGCACACCCCAAAATTCGAAGGCAAAAAAAATTTAATTTTTTCACTGTTAGTGGCACAAATACCTGTGTTTATTTAAAGAACCCTTTTGGTCGGTGGCACATTTACCGGTACCCTTTTCTGGTCAGGTACATTTGGTGGCACATTTACCTCCGCCCCTAAAACCAAAGGGGTTGTTTTCATAGAGGGATGAAAAATAAGCTATGTCTAAAATTTTTTAAACTTTGTATGTATACTAATATGCTACCTGTATATATGTACGCCAAAAATAGTAAAAGAATTCTACACCCGAAGGGTGTTACGAAATTTAAACCGTGGTGGATTAAATTCGTGCAGCCGCTTATCTCAGGGGTGGCTGGGCAAAAAGAAAGGCTTGCCCCTAATGCTAGCTCACAACAGCAGGGCAGGAGACGCTTACAAAAAAAAAATAATGATGCATACAGAGCCGATACTTCCTCTAGATGTAGGGGGGGGCACCCTGTATAACGGGTGCGCTAAAAGATGAGCTCCAAAGAGCAAGCGAGAAAGATGTAGTTCGGGCGCCACGCAGCTTAAAATCACCCTGTAAACAAATGTAGCAAACACTAGCGAAGCTGCGAAATAAGTGTCTCTGCAAAAAAAAGGTAAAGGGGTCTGATGCTTCAAGATCAAAAATAGCGCTGATCAGTTCTAACTTCAGATTTAATTGATAACTAAAATATATACAGTTAAGCGCAATATTGGGTCAATCTTTTAAACTCGAAAATAATGAATAATTAATAATGTGAGTTATTAGCGTTTGTAATGTAGCTACCGCGTATACGTATACTCAGTTTACAGATAACTACGCGCTTCTGTGACTGGGTCACAGAAATAAAAATAAAGAGTTTAATAAATTTCGTTTACAAAACGTAAATGCGTTCCTAAAGAACGGCCCAACAAATGTAACCCGCGCAATAATGTTAGATAGCCAAAAATATAACAATCAAATCTGACAAAATAAAACAAAGATCTTATCTGAGTAGTTGATAGAGTCTTCGATGTTGAAGTTGATGAAGTCTTCGGTGTTGGAGGGATGGAGCAGTTAGAATCGAGATAACGATGTTGGTTCCAAGCAGAAATGGTAGTCGGAGTGGATCGGAATGGTGAACCGCAGAATGCTTTCCAGATGTCTTCGGAAGCAGGGTTTAAAACACTGGATTCCCAAAACCCAAACAAATACTGATCACAGGTGTTGTTGGAGGGTTTTAACAGTTTCAGATGGTAATCGATTTCCTTCGAGATGTTATAAGTTCGGACGAAATGAATCCTTCGAATGAAGTACGGAAAATTCTCCCAAATGCTTACAAAATGAAGCCGGTACGGAAAATCGTCCAAAACCAAGATGTTTTAAGCTTTGCGGTCTTAACAAAAACTCTGAGTTGTCAACCTCGGCGACCGTCCGAAAGTGCCGCCAATAAGAAAAATGGTGAAAATAAAATGTATCTTCGCAATAAAATATTTACTTACCAGTTAACTTTAGGACGAAAACAATTGCAATACATCTTATAGAAAATAAAATTTACTACAACTTTTATCAAAGATATTTTTCTCTAATACGTCGAATATGTATGCTGAGCGCCAGGGCTGTTGAATAGAAATTTTCAAAAATGTGCTCTCAGCCCCGGCGCTCAGCAACTATTCGATTTAGAGAAAAATATCTTGGATAAAAGTAATTGTAATTTTACTTTCTATAAGATTTATAGCAGTCATTTTCGCCCTAAAAGTCATGTGGTAAGGAAATATTGCGAAGAAACATTTTTGTCAAATAGCGGCACTTCCGAGCGGAAGTCTCGGAATAAAAGCGGAATAAAAACTCGAGTTTTTATTAGGACCCCAAACCTAAAAACATATCAAAAAATCAGAACCTCCTGACCATTTTTAGGAAACTCTTCTTTTCATGATTTCGAAGATGTTAAAATATTTTAAGTATTATTAATATTTTTAATGACCGTGTAAATAGAAATTTGTTAAAAATACCTTGCCAAAAAATATCATTTTTACTTCATTAAAAATTTCAACATCTGACGAAGAATTCGGTAAGAAGCTCAGGGTTTAGACACGACGACATTTAGTATGGGAAAGTAAGTAAGTACCTAAAGAAATTCGCCGAAAAATCTCAGAAAACCAATTTCGGATTCTATTGATCAAAATATGCCTAATTGTCTTACACTATTCTGCCGTCATAAGTAAGAAGGCAGTAAGTCAATTTTTTTCGAAATTGAGTTTTTTATATTTTTGAAATCGGTTTTTTACGCTGATTTCAAAAATATAAAAAACTCAATTTCGAAAAAAATTGACTTACTGCCTTCTTACTTATGACGGCAGTATTATAAGTAGGTATATCAATATGGTACCTAAAATACTTCAAAAATAGTTAAAAAATTCGAAATCCCAAGGTGCTTTTATAGAGGGATAAGAATAAATTACGCCTAAAAATTTTGAAACTTTCTAAGTACACTAATTAATATGGTATCTGAAAATATTCAAAAAATTTTAACCTTATTGAGTTGTTTTTATCGAGGAATGAAAAAATAGTGTCTAAAAATTTTAAAACATTGGAAGTAGTATACTGATATGGTACCTGGAAATAATTCAAAATTAGTAAAAAAAAAATTCAAAACCCTAAGGGGTTGTTTTCATGGAGGGATGAAAAATAAATTGTGTCTAAAAATTTTGAAACTTGGCAAGTATACTAATATGCTACTTGTAAACAATCTAAAAATAGTCAAAAAATGTAAATCCAAAGGGGTTGTTTTTATAGAAGGATGAAAAATAAATTACGCCTAAAAATTTTGAAACTTTGTAACACCCCTATTCACCAACTCCGTTTTCGATCGATCGAATCGTTAAGTTTTCGATCGATCGAAAAGAGTGACAATTCGTATTCAGTAACTAACGAATCGAGACGTTATCGTTCGGTCGATCGTTAAAACTTCTCGATCGATCGAATGTTTTCTCGTGACGGAAAAGGGTCACGTTAAGCTTCTCGATCATCGAAAAGTCAAAAAGACATAACTACCAACCTAATTTTATTAATTTATTTAAATTTAGAAATTCCCTTCAGATTTATTTATTTTTTAGGTTATGATTATGTTTACAACAGTATTACCAACAGTGGCCACTAGATGGAAATATCGTAAGTTATCGTTAAGCTTAGCTTAACGTTTGGCGTTTTGCATATCGATAAAGTGTAAAGCCCGTCTTACATCAGGTTATTTCTGGCGCCATTTCTTGGGCCAGAAATGACGCCATTTCTTGATCCAAATATAAAGCCTGTATTATATCAGGCCATTTCATCCGCCATTTCTAGCGCTGATCTTGCGCAGTAGGTAATTTTAGCAAATTACCTGAAACATTTTGTAGGCCAAATATATAGAACCCGTTCTATTTTGAGGCTATTTTCAACGCCATTTACCTGCGAGCGTGCCCAGTAAAATTAAACGAACGTCAAATTGTGAAAAGTTGTGCTACACATAAAAATTGAAATGGATAAAGAAAGCGATTTAATTGCAGAAAATGTGATTGCAGCAAACATAATAGTATTATTTTTTTTACCAACACAAAAAAATTTTTAAAAAAATTAAATTTTCAATGGTTATTAAATTTTCAAATTTGATTTTTTAATTTCAGTGAAAAACAAAAACATTTGCGATTATTTAAAAATACGTAAATTTTAGTGATAAAAGCAACTCATTCCTAGCCCTGCATTTGACAATTACTACCTGCCACAGAATCTACCTGCGCATTCAATCTGTACTGCGGCCGCTCACAGGCAAATTGTTCAAAAATAGAGCACGTGTCAGGACATTTCGAGCCAGGACATTTTCCAAGACATTTGCTGTTTTAAACTAGGCAATTTATTTGGCTCAAGAAATGGCGCCAGAAATAACCTGATGTAAGACGGGCTTAAGTCCATCTGGTTTTGAATTGCAGTAGAGGTCGCGTTGAACGGTAAGTCAGATTTACACTGGGAAACGTCAAATAATTAAAGTGCACGAGTGACAAAAACCAAATGTCACTTATTTGATACTTGAAATAATCGAGTTCAAAGTATTTTTTTATCAAATAGCAATTTATCTTGTACAAATTATTTAAATTTGCCAGAAACTTTTAGAAAAAAATATTCGTGAGTCATCAATCGCAAATAAAATTTTGGCAGTGTAAACCTGTAAAAATTTTAACCAATCACGTTCCGAGTTCACAATTTTAGTACAATCTAGTTCTGCATTCTTAAAACGGATGGACTATAATAGTTACAGAATACGAATTTTTACCGCAATCGATAAATGACACTTCTCGATCGCCTACTTTTCGATGATCGAAACGTTTTCGATTGAAGTTAGTGAATAGGGGTGTAATAAGTATACTAATATGGTACCTGAAAATACTCAAATAATAGTCAAAAAATTCTAAACCCTAAGGGGTTGCTTTTATGGAGGGATGAAAAGTAAATTTTGTCTAACAATTTTGAAACTCGACAAGTATACTAATATAGTACCTGTAAATGCTCCAAAAATAGTAAAACAATTCTAAATCCATAGGGGTTGCTTTTGTAAAGGGATGATAAATAAAGTACGCCTAAAAATTTAGAAACTTGGCAAATATACTAATATGGTACTCGTAAACACTCCAAAAATAGTCAAAAAATTCTAAATCCATAGGGGTTGATTTTATAGAGGATTGAAAAATAAATTACGCTCAGAAATTTTGAAACTTTGTTAGTATATTAATATTGGACCTCCCAATATTCAAAAAATAGTAAAAAAATTCTAAACCCTAGGGGGTTGCTTTTATGAAGGGATGAAAAGTAAATTTTGTCTAACAATTTTGAAACTCGACAAGTATACTAATATAGTACCTGTAAATGCTCCAAAAATAGTAAAACAATTCTAAATCCATAGGGGTTGCTTTTGTAAAGGGATGATAAATAAAGTACGCCTAAAAATTTAGAAACTTGGCAAATATACTAATATGGTACTCGTAAACACTCCAAAAATAGTCAAAAAATTCTAAATCCATAGGGGTTGATTTTATAGAGGATTGAAAAATAAATTACGCTCAGAAATTTTGAAACTTTGTTAGTATATTAATATTGGACCTCCCAATATTCAAAAAATAGTAAAAAAATTCTAAACCCTAGGGGGTTGCTTTTATGAAGGGATGAAAAGTAAATTTTGTCTAACAATTTTGAAACTCGACAAGTATACTAATATAGTACCTGTAAATGCTCCAAAAATAGTAAAACAATTCTAAATCCATAGGGGTTGCTTTTGTAAAGGGATGATAAATAAAGTACGCCTAAAAATTTAGAAACTTGGCAAATATACTAATATGGTACTCGTAAACACTCCAAAAATAGTCAAAAAATTCTAAATCCATAGGGGTTGATTTTATAGAGGATTGAAAAATAAATTACGCTCAGAAATTTTGAAACTTTGTTAGTATATTAATATTGGACCTCCCAATATTCAAAAAATAGTAAAAAAATTCTAAACCCTAGGGGGTTGCTTTTATGAAGGGATGAAAAGTAAATTTTGTCTAACAATTTTGAAACTCGACAAGTATACTAATATAGTACCTGTAAATGCTCCAAAAATAGTAAAACAATTCTAAATCCATAGGGGTTGCTTTTGTAAAGGGATGATAAATAAAGTACGCCTAAAAATTTAGAAACTTGGCAAATATACTAATATGGTACTCGTAAACACTCCAAAAATAGTCAAAAAATTCTAAATCCATAGGGGTTGATTTTATAGAGGATTGAAAAATAAATTACGCTCAGAAATTTTGAAACTTTGTTAGTATATTAATATTGGACCTCCCAATATTCAAAAAATAGTAAAAAAATTCTAAACCCTAGGGGGTTGCTTTTATGAAGGGATGAAAAGTAAATTTTGTCTAACAATTTTGAAACTCGACAAGTATACTAATATAGTACCTGTAAATGCTCCAAAAATAGTAAAACAATTCTAAATCCATAGGGGTTGCTTTTGTAAAGGGATGATAAATAAAGTACGCCTAAAAATTTAGAAACTTGGCAAATATACTAATATGGTACTCGTAAACACTCCAAAAATAGTCAAAAAATTCTAAATCCATAGGGGTTGATTTTATAGAGGATTGAAAAATAAATTACGCTCAGAAATTTTGAAACTTTGTTAGTATATTAATATTGGACCTCCCAATATTCAAAAAATAGTAAAAAAATTCTAAACCCTAGGGGGTTGCTTTTATGAAGGGATGAAAAGTAAATTTTGTCTAACAATTTTGAAACTCGACAAGTATACTAATATAGTACCTGTAAATGCTCCAAAAATAGTAAAACAATTCTAAATCCATAGGGGTTGCTTTTGTAAAGGGATGATAAATAAAGTACGCCTAAAAATTTAGAAACTTGGCAAATATACTAATATGGTACTCGTAAACACTCCAAAAATAGTCAAAAAATTCTAAATCCATAGGGGTTGATTTTATAGAGGATTGAAAAATAAATTACGCTCAGAAATTTTGAAACTTTGTTAGTATATTAATATTGGACCACCCAATATTCAAAAAATAGTAAAAAAATTCTAAACCCTAGGGGGTTGCTTTTATGAAGGGATGAAAAGTAAATTTTGTCTAACAATTTTGAAACTCGACAAGTATACTAATATAGTACCTGTAAATGCTCCAAAAATAGTAAAACAATTCTAAATCCATAGGGGTTGCTTTTGTAAAGGGATGATAAATAAAGTACGCCTAAAAATTTAGAAACTTGGCAAATATACTAATATGGTACTCGTAAACACTCCAAAAATAGTCAAAAAATTCTAAATCCATAGGGGTTGATTTTATAGAGGATTGAAAAATAAATTACGCTCAGAAATTTTGAAACTTTGTTAGTATATTAATATTGGACCTCCCAATATTCAAAAAATAGTAAAAAAATTCTAAACCCTAGGGGGTTGCTTTTATGAAGGGATGAAAAGTAAATTTTGTCTAACAATTTTGAAACTCGACAAGTATACTAATATAGTACCTGTAAATGCTCCAAAAATAGTAAAACAATTCTAAATCCATAGGGGTTGCTTTTGTAAAGGGATGATAAATAAAGTACGCCTAAAAATTTAGAAACTTGGCAAATATACTAATATGGTACTCGTAAACACTCCAAAAATAGTCAAAAAATTCTAAATCCATAGGGGTTGATTTTATAGAGGATTGAAAAATAAATTACGCTCAGAAATTTTGAAACTTTGTTAGTATATTAATATTGGACCTCCCAATATTCAAAAAATTGTAAAAAAATTCTAAACCCTAGGGGGTTGCTTTTATGAAGGGATGAAAAGTAAATTTTGTCTAAAAATTTTGAAACTTAGCAACTATACTAATATGGTACCTTAAAACACTCCAAAAATAGTAAAAAAAATTCTAAACCCTAAGGGGTTGTTTTTATAAAGGGATGAACAATAAATTACGCCTAAAATTTTGAAACTTTGTAAGTATATTAATATTGGACCTCCCAATATTCACAAAATAGTAAAAAAATTCTAAACCCTAGGGGGTTCCTTTCATGAAGGGATGAAAAGTAAATTTTCTCTAAAAATGTTGAAACTTGGCAAGTATACTAATATGGTATAGTGTATTTCAAATTAATTGGAATTAAAAAAAGTCTAGCATCAAATTACGTTGTTATAAAAACATACTCACTTCGGCTGGTAGGCTTCTACCAGCCGAAGTGAGTTTGGTTCCATAAGAGTCAATGCATTACAAATGTTGGGCTTCTAGAAGCTCGGCTGCTAGAAGCTATAATGAAATGCGGGCTTAAGGGGTTGTTATTATAGAGGGATGAATAGTAAATTTGGCTAAAAATTTTGAAACTTTCTAAGTACACTAATATGGTACCTGAAAATAATCTAAAATTAGTAAAAAAATTCTAAACCCAAAGGGGTTGTTTTACTTTTTAAATATTTAGCTGAGTAAAATTTTGCAAGTAATTCAAACGGTCAAAAATGGTTTAACTAAAATTATTTTTTACCCCTTGCTAAAACAATCATGTAGTTTGCAGTACATTACATTAAATTTATTAAGTGCTATGGGTTATCTACCACAAGAAGTAGTTATTCAAGTGAGGATGTTTACTATTATGGTATGCATAACCAAAGACCTGGGTCCCATTAAGCGCAATTCAAATTGAAAATACCAGTGTATTACAAATGCAAACTTACCTTTTAAAGATGCTTGTGAAGTTGCAATTTCCAAGAGTAGATGAAGAATGTTCTAACCAACCAGTTGATTCTGCAATTTTGTTACCATTTTTGTGGTAACCATTTGGAGTTTTGTATTTATTTAAAATGTTAACATCTGAAATAACAATAAGAATTACTTGAGGATTTAAATAATTTATGCAGGAATAAACTTGTAGAATATTTAAACTATGGTACATAATAGTGTTGACTTATTTTTGGACTCAATTTGTGGCTAAATGGTATTTAAAAAAATGGTAAGAATAAACTTTTTTTTATTTGAAATATTTTTTATAACATGGATGGTTTCCAAAATAAATGTTAAAATGCGATTCGCTATTTTCCCATATAACAACTAAGGTTATTTCAGTAATAGTATGCCATAGAAAAATTTAGAAAAACTAATTTTATGCTCTTCAATTTGTTCTAATGATAATTTATTTTTATATAAAAATGACAATAAGCAAGCTACAGGCGAAAAATCGTGTGGGGGGGGGGGCTGAAACCTTAAATTGGGAGAGACGTCTGCATGGGACTTTAAGCGACTTTTGGGGAGTTCATTAAAACACACCTATATACTTGTCGGTCAAATTTCAGCTTGCTTGGATTTCTTGTAATCTTAAGCTAATTTTTTAGCAAGGCAAATTTAAAAAATCTATTTTGATCTTTAATACTATACCTTTCTTCTAATTTAATTCATTTATTTTTTAACACATTTCGCCTTTCTCAAAAGATTTCTCTCTGTGCAACAAATCAATATTATGATTTATGAATTTTAAAAAAATGTTCCTGGTAGAAACTTTCATGGTCTCATAATTGGTCTGATGATAATTTTTCATAAAAGTGAAAATAAGCGAGCCATAGGCGAAAACCGTACTAGGGAGGTTAAAACTTTTAATCTTAGCTTGCCCAATCTTTCTGCAAGTTCAAGACAATTTTTCGGCTGCGTTGCCTGAACTAATAAGGAAACACAGGTATTCAAAAAATCAAAAATCTTGGATCGTTCATGCACAAGTGGAACTGATTTACAAAATATTATTGAATTCACGTAACTTCTAAGAAAGTTTTATAACCACAAAAAAATTTCAGTAGGAATTTCTTTCATTAAAACATCCTTTTTGTAATAACCGCAGAAGCAGTACTATTTTTAAATAAGGGTAGTAAAATACAAAACTATCATTAAAAATTCATTGTAAATGGAACATCCAATAATGAGGATATAAGTTATAACTATAGGAAAGTTTAATTTTAATAAACGATAAACAGATTTGTTGCTGAATGTCAACTTAAAACCGGAATTAAAATTTCGAGAGTTTTAAACAAATGAGAATTGACGAATAGCAATTTTAATCTGTAATCACAAAAATTTAAATTAATGCAACTAATGAACCTTGTTATTTCTTCTCTGGCTAACTGCCACTGTCGTCATAGAATTTTTGCATCACTTGATACCACGTCTGGTTTTTTGAAACTTCTGTTTTGTCGATTCTCCCTCACTCGCAGAACTGCTTTCGTATGTCTGATCTACTAAGCTCTGAAAAATTTAAAATTATAAAAATTTATCCAAATCTGTAATAGGAATTCACTTTCATCCTCTTTGATCAAATTTAAAAAACCGCTGTGTATTCTAGATTATACTTGATTACTTACCATCACAAGAAACTACCCGATCAATCTGTCGATTCGTTTCTAGAAAATTCACAATTGGGCACGTGTGCTTCTAATTTTAAAATGTGAAATTATGAAAAGAAACCAGAACAAATCAAAACTGAATTTACAAAACCAAGGCTTATTTTGCGGTTAAGATCAGTTAAGATTCTGCTTGACGTTTAATTAATTTTGGAACACACCATACTTATTTCTGGTGTTGGTCGCTAGCTGGCGCCACGAATAGCGTACAGAAACAATTAATTTATTGCAGGTTTTGTTTTGTTTAGGAAAATTCGATCATTTTGATTGTATTAATCGGCAAGGAACATTTTTAGTTTGCAAAATATTCGGACAAGCTGAAATTTGGCATACATGGTATATTGGAGTATCCTAATAAACTCTTCAAAAGTTCCCTAAAATTCCATGCCATGCCAATTTTTTTGCTTCACTTTTATAAAATACTAGCTGGCACAGTCGGCCTACTGGCCGCCTTTAGCCATCTAGACCGTGTCAAATGTGGTTGTTCGGCCTTCGGCCTCAGGGAAATCGCAACCATACGTGTAGACCGTGGTTGTTCGGCCTCACTCCAAGGTTCTAAAGTAGCCTATGTTTTTCGTAGCGTTGTAAATAACTTCTACACCAAATTTGGTTAAGGGGGTTACCTAGTGTGACCGATAAATTTTTTCGATTTTTTTTTATTACATATTTTTATAGTTTGGGGTCTTACTTTTACTTAAAAAGTAAAATTGATCAAATTACCCGAATTATAACGGATTTTCTGTAATGGAGTTCATTATTAAAACTTTTTAAATCATGATTACATTTTAAAACGGAATTACCTTTTGTATTTTGTACTTTATACAAAACATACAAAAATAAATTTAACAAATATAAGTTGTAGCTGTTTGTAATAAATTGTCTTTAGGAGTTCAAAAAACCAAAACATTTTAAAAAATTGTTAAAAAAGAAAATTATTAAAAATCGACGTTTTAGTCCACCCTTAAAATTGAATTGTTAGTGAAAAAGGAGCTTAAAAGTTTTTTCTTACAAATTGAAACCCCCCAGGAACATCTGGGGTTGTTAACTAATTTACTGCTATGTTTTTTA
Source organism: Podabrus alpinus (assembly GCA_932274525.1). NCBI lineage: Eukaryota > Metazoa > Arthropoda > Insecta > Coleoptera > Cantharidae > Podabrus > Podabrus alpinus. Next base: position 9,262,105 of record OW026451.1, read on the forward strand.
TGGGTACAGTTACTATACAAGGTTTTCAAGACACATTTCTTACACAAACAAATACGGCGCTTGTAAGTTGGGCCAGGCGGTCAGGTTCTTTTTAAGTCTACCCGTAAATTGGGCCAAAAGATTATAAGGGTCCCATGTAAATTGGGCCAGAAAAGATTCTATAATTATTTTAATCCTTTGCTCTCGCACACTGAGAAAACTGCCATGGTTAATTTTTTTTTATTCGATTTTTTGGGGGTGAAACGTAAAAGTTTACTGCCCCATACCGCTACTATATTTTTTAATGCTATTTCAAGGTTCTCTAAGTTCCCGGTTTCTTTTATCCCGGTTTTCTTGACGGAAGGCGCTTCTAGTATGTTTAGCCCAGTAAACCAGAGTCAAAACCGCCCGGAGGAGTGCAGAGCGGAGCGGCGCTCCGGAAGGGTAAGTTTTGAAGATGGATAGACCTCCAAATCGAATGCACACCTCAAAAATCGGAAAAACACCTAAATTTACGTACTTTCAAAACTCGATTTTGGGGTTGTTTTTAAGGATTTCTCGAAAAATATTTTTTCTATAGACTATATTACGGGTCCGTTACTTTGGCCCCCCCCGGTTAATATTTTTACACCAAAAGCTAGCACTGGGATCCTTAGAGCTAGCACCAGCTAGCACCCAAATATGAAAGCTAGCACCATTACAGTTTTTCACAAATCGACTTTGAAACCGGGGGGGGCCAAAGTAACGCTAGCCCCCCCCCCGGTTAATATTTTTACACCAAAAGCTAGCACTGGGATCCTTAGAGCTAGCACCAGCTAGCACCCAAATATGAAAGCTAGCACCATCACAGTTTTTTCACAAATCGACTTTGAAACCGGGGGGGGCCAAAGTAACGCTAGCCCCCCCCGGTTAATATTTTTACACCAAAAGCTAGCACTGGGATCCTTAGAGCTAGCACCAGCTAGCACCCAAATATGAAAGCTAGCACCATTATAGTTTTTCCACAAATTCATTTTATTTATTTGCACCTAAACGCCTCTTCTACTGCGCACGCGTTGCTGGTTTTCGCCGCCATTTTTCAAAATAACGATCGAAATATTGTAAACAAACTTTGCTTATCCGCGGTTTTTTATATTCTATAATTATTTTTGTTAATATAGCTGTACCAAATTTCAGATTGGTCTTCAGCACTGAAATATTCTTAACAAAATTTTGATCTATCATACGCCGTCAGTAAAACTTTTCTTTTAATAAATATTTTTCTCATTTTTTTTGTTTTGTTTTATTTATCTGATGATCTAAATTAAATTTTTATCTACTAATAAAACCGAATTTTTAAATTTGGAGTTGTATGGCATCTTGCACGGAGTACTTAAAAATTTCAATCATTTTAATTTAGGCGTTATTATCGGGCGGAGTGATAGAATTATGAAGGGGTACTTGCCTTGTACGTGTTTTATCGATAACAGTTAAAATAATTTTCACGTAATAATAGATAAAATATAAAGCATGTTACTCATGTAACCCCCCCCCCCCCACTCCTCAACCGATTTAATAATAAATAACTTTATGACGGTTAAGAAAACGCAAAATTAAAGTATACATATTTCTAAAATATGTGGGAATTTTTGTTTGTTATAAACTTTTTTCTTTTAGTAAATTTACCGGGTCCGTCACAAGTCCTCCATTTTTGAATTTGATATTTTTTTTAATGTCAGTCGCCAATAATGCTAGCGAAATGCTGGCGAGTGCTGTAATTTTTGTTGTAAATGCTGGGCCCGTTGAATTTTTATTTAGTGTTGAAATATTGACTTTTGATATAAACGTCAACTTGGCCCCTCCTTATTCAATTTTTTTCGAAATTTCAATTTTTCTTTATATGATTTCAGAGTATTCGTGAAATGCTGGCGAATGCTGTAAATTATATAAAGAAGCTTAATACGATATGTTTTCCTTGCTAATAAATCATATTCTTGAAGGAAATGAAGCTCCGAGCAACATACGTTGAATTTCAAATTATCGTAAAAGGGGTTTGTGCATTATTTGTATTGCGACAGATAACGCAGAGGGCATTAGGCTATTCTTATTATAATAATTACTTGTACGAATTGGTAGATTTATTTTGTAAATGCAATAACGTGAAACAAAATAAATAATAATATATTTAATTTATTCACGAAAAACCAGTTTGCATAATGTATTTTACAAAAAAAAAACTTAAATTTAGATTTTTAACAATAATTTATGGTGTTTTGCTGCTAATATCTTAACTTGCAAAAAAAAATAGTCCATTGAATGTGTTTATCCGGATTGCAGTGATTATCTACATTTCCTTTTAAGTCATTAAATATTTCACTTTTTCCATGCAATCGCTTCGCGTATTCCATAAAATGACCAACTTTTGCGTTACCTCTGCATGTGTAAAATCGACAGTTTTTAAAAATTTGAAAATTCAAAATCATAAACGAAGATCATCGGTCAGGCCCGTACTCAAAGTCAAAACTTTTTGGAACAATGGTAAGTTAAATTTATATTTTCATATACCAATGCGTATCTGAAGAGGCGAGTATTATGGGTGAAATCTTAATTAACGCTGAAACTTGTAATACGATAAGGTTAGTTGATTTATATTTACTTTTTATTTGTCATTTTTTTTTTGACGATCAAGTCAGTTGATATTACCAACAGTTATGCTCTTTATTTGCATTATACCACTGCATTTTGTGAAACCCTTTCGGTTTGTTTTCGGAAGGGTGAGCGACGGAAGAAAACAAATTTAAAAAAAATAATTTGATGCTTTAATATGCAGTACCGCCAAAAGTCTTTTTAACAAGTGGAGGCAAAAGGTCGACAGAAGGAGGCCAAAGGCCGATCCGTAATCCCAAAATATCGAGAGGTCGAAGCCCGACAAGAGGAGACCGAAGGCCGACTCGTGTTCGGTCGGAGCCGAGAGGCCTCGCAGCATCTGAGAGCGGACAAAGAAAAAACGGCCTAAGTACGCTTTTTCATTGGCTAGTAGTAAATTATTGTTAAAAATCTAAATTTTGGTTTTTTTTTGTAAAATACATTATGTAAACTGGTTTTTCGTGAATAAATTAAATATATTATTATTTATTTTGTTTCACGTTATTGCATTTACAAAATAAATCTACCAATTCGTACAAGTAATTATTATAATAAGAATAGCCTAATGCCCTCTGCGTTATCTGTCGCAATACAAATAATGCACAAACCCCTTTTACGATAATTTGAAATTCAACGTATGTTGCTCGGAGCTTCATTTCCTTCAAGAATATGATTTATTAGCAAGGAAAACATATCGTATTAAGCTTCTTTATATAATTTACAGCATTCGCCAGCATTTCACGAATACTCTGAAATCATATAAAGAAAAATTGAAATTTCGAAAAAAATTGAATAAGGAGGGGCCAAGTTGACGTTTATATCAAAAGTCAATATTTCAACACTAAATAAAAATTCAACGGGCCCAGCATTTACAACAAAAATTACAGCACTCGCCAGCATTTCGCTAGCATTATTGGCGACTGACATTAAAAAAAATATCAAATTCAAAAATGGAGGTCTTGACGGACCCGGTAAATTTACTAAAAGAAAAAAGTTTATAACAAACAAAAATTCCCACATATTTTAGAAATATGTATACTTTAATTTTGCGTTTTCTTAACCGTCATAAAGTTATTTATTATTAAATCGGTTGAGGAGTGGGGGGGGGGGGTGTTACATGAGTAACATGCTTTATATTTTTTATCTATTATTACGTGAAAATTATTTTAACTGATATCGATAAAACACGTACAAGGCAAGTACCCCTTCATAATTCTATCACTCCGCCCGATAATAACGCCTAAATTAAAATGATTGAAATTTTTAAGTACTCCGTGCAAGATGCCATACAACTCCAAATTTAAAAATTCGGTTTTATTAGTAGATAAAAATTTAATTTAGATCATCAGATAAATAAAACAAAACAAAAAAAATGAGAAAAATATTTATTAAAAGAAAAGTTTTACTGACGGCGTATGATAGATCAAAATTTTGTTAAGAATATTTCAGTGCTGAAGACCAATCTGAAATTTGGTACAGCTATATTAACAAAAATAATTATAGAATATAAAAAACCGCGGATAAGCAAAGTTTGTTTACAATATTTCGATCGTTATTTTGAAAAATGGCGGCGAAAACCAGCAACGCGTGCGCAGTAGAAGAGGCGTTTAGGTGCAAATAAATAAAATGAATTTGTGGAAAAACTATAATGGTGCTAGCTTTCATATTTGGGTGCTAGCTGGTGCTAGCTCTAAGGATCCCAGTGCTAGCTTTTGGTATAAAAATATTAACCGGGGGGGGCTAGCGTTACTTTGGCCCCCCCCGGTTTCAAAGTCGATTTGTGAAAAAACTGTAATGGTGCTAGCTTTCATATTTGGGTGCTAGCTGGTGCTAGCTCTAAGGATTCCAGTGCTAGCTTTTGGTGTAAAAATATTAACCGGGGGGGGCTAGCGTTACTTTGGCCCCCCCCGGTTTCAAAGTCGATTTGTGAAAAAACTGTAATGGTGCTAGCTTTCATATTTGGGTGCTAGCTGGTGCTAGCTCTAAGGATCCCCGTGCTAGCTTTTGGTGTAAAAATATTAACCGGGGGGGGCCAAAGTAACGGACCCCTATATTACCCATGTTCTTTAGTGTGTAGCACACGAAAATTTTTGTCTTACTTGCGTTTTGCGATACTTAATATATTATTAATTATTATTAAACTGCTTTACATTCAAGTGCTGAATTGAGCTGGCCCTTTCGGGCCTTACAAAATCCCTTTTGGAGGGGGATTAGTCCTAATCTAATTACAGTTCATTTTCTTATTATTTTATTTTCTTATGACGTATTCTTCATAGTCTGGGGTGTGTTTTCATTTCTCTTACTATTTCTTTCCAGATCCTTCGATCCCCATAGGCCTGTCTCCAGTTATTCACCTCCGTCGCTCTCAGGTCCTCCATCACGCAGTCCCACCATCGCATTCGCGGCCTACCCCTGGCTCGCACTCCATCCGGCTCCCACAACAACATCCTTTTTGTCACCTCTTCATCGTTACCTCTCATGAGGTGCCAACCATTTCACGCGCTGCGCCTTTACAAATCTTACTACGTTCTCACCGTTCATCTCCTTCTGTATTTCGTGGTTCATCCTTGCTATGCCTACACCGTCAACATACTTTGGGCCCAAGATGCCTCTCATTATCTTTCTCTCGAATACTTTTAGGTCTTCTTCGTCTCTTTGTGTTAGGCACATTGTCTCCGCCGCGTATGTCACCACCGGTCTTATGAGTGACTTATATATTTGTATCTTCGTTCTTCTTGATATTTGCCGATCTTTCAGTAGCCGTCTGTTTACGAAGTATGCTCTGTTTCCGGCCTGTATCTTCGCTCTAACTTCCATCGTTCTGCTATTATTGTTATTAATATTCACTCCGAGGTAATTGAAACTCGTAACTTGTTCGAAACTCCAGTCATTTATTACTAACTTGTTTGTATTATTGTTGTTTGGTTTCTGGCACCTCATGTATTTCGTTTTTCCTTCATTTACTATTAGGCCCGCCACCTCTGCCTGCTCTATTATTGCTTTGAATATGTTTCTCAGTCCTCTCTCCGTTCTTGATACGATCACAATATCGTCCGCATACGCAACCAATTGTGTTTCTCTATTTATTATCGTGCCGCTGCTTCCGCTTTTTCTAATCATTCTTTCAAGTACAATATTAAATAATGTCGCCGACAGCGCGTCACCCTGTCTGACGCCGCGGTCCACTACAAAATCTTTTGTTACGCCTGCCGTGGTTTTTATTGCAGCTGTTGTTTTTTCTAGTGTCATCTGTACTAGTCTAATCATCTTGTCCGGTATCTTCAACTCTTTCATGGCGTTCCTCAGCTCCCTCCTGTCTACCGTGTCGAAGGCTTGCTTGAAGTCCACGAAGAGCAAGTACACATCCATTCCGTATTCTCTGGTTTTCTCCATTATTTGCTTCAGCACGTGTATGGCCCCAACTGTCGACTTCCCCCTTCTGAATCCGTACTGATAATCGCCTACTATCTTCTCCGTGTATTCTCCAAGTCTCTTGTTTATCAACGCTGCTAGTACTTTGTATGCTACATTAAGGAGCGTTATTCCTCTATAATTGTCACATACTTCCGCGTCTCCTTTCTTCCATATCGTTACGATGATTCCGTTTCTCCAAGTCCCTGGCATCTTTTCATCGTTCCATATTCTTTTTACCAGCACGGTAATTTCTTCATGCAACGCCTCGTCCCCGTACTTAATCATCTCAGTCATCATTTCATCGCTTCCTGGTGCCTTTCCATTTCTAAGATTTTTTATTGTTCGTATAATCTCTTCTTTCTCTGGTTCTTTTACTTCTTCTTCGTTCCCTTCCGGTATTAATTCGATTTGTTCTTGCCTTTCGCTTTTGTTCATGCCTAGCAGCTTTTGAAAATGTTCTCTCCAGATCTCCTTTACCTTTTCTGGTTCGCTTTCCAACCCACCCTCTCTGTTTTTTATTCCTCTTGTTTTGACCATGTTTTGTTTTCTCTTGTTCCTAATGTTTTGGTAGAACCCCCTCGTATCCTTTCTGCTATTGCACTCTTCGATCTCCCTCATTCTCTCTTCCAACCACTTGTTTTTCTTATATTTATAGGTTTTGTTTGCTTCTTTTCTTTTCCCACTGTATATCTTATAGTCATCTTCGTCACCTGTTTCTATCCATCTTAGTCTCGCTGTCTTTTTTTCTTTCATTCTTTCTGCGCACTCGCTGTCGAACCATTTTTTCCATTTTTGTCTCTCTCTGTAGCCTATTTCTTGTTTAGTGCTTTCTTTAATACATTCTTCTATTGTACTCCATTGCTTCTCAATTTCTTCCGTTGTTTCATTTTTTCTCTTCTCTAATTCATTGCACACCCTTTCCTGATATTTTTGTGCTTCTGATCCGTTTTTTGTCAGTTTCTCAATTGCAATTTGCCTCATTGGTCGTTGTATTGTTCTGCACATTGATGTCTTTTATTTGATGTTTGCCACCACTAGGTAATGATCCGAGTCCGCGTTGGCCCCCCTGTACGATCTTACGTCTTGTACAGAAGAGGCTCGCCTTCTCGTTACCATCATATGGTCTATTTGATTACCTTCTGTTTTTCTCCCTCCTGGCCAGGTCCAAGTAATTTTGTGCTGCTTCTTATATTTAAACTTGGTGCTCGAGATTACCATGTTCAGTGCTTCAGCGAGTTCACACAGTCTGCTTCCATTTTCGTTCGTGTCTGAGTGGATTGTCTCTTTGCCGGCTACGCCATTTATGTGGTCTTCTTTCCCGATCTTTGCATTAAAATCTCCTATTATCATTATTGTGTCATGTTTCGGGATTGTTTCGTATACTGCCTCCAATTCGTTGTAAAACTGCTCCTTAACGGTTTCGCTACTTTCTTCGGTCGGGGCGTATCCCTTTATTATGGACAGGTTATTTGGTTTCATTTTCATTCTTATTATAGGACAATCTTCCGTTTATAGGCTTGAAATGCAGGATTTTAGTCTTCATCTTTTTTGTTATTACGAAGCCTGTGCCATTACTTCCCTGACTACTTTCTCCTGAGTACAGGAACACGTAATCCTCACCGTTAAATTCACCCTGTCCCTTCCACCTCGTCTCCTGCAGGGCTGCTATCTCAACTCCGTACTCTATTAGTTCTTTTACAACTTCGCTCAGTTTTCCGACCCTTAATAACGTTCTCACGTTCCATGTTCCTATTCTTGTCATTCCATGTTTTGATTTCTTTTTCATTACCTTACTCGTTTTACCATGTCCTCGCCTGTTCGTCGTCGATTCATCATGCAGTTCATTTCTGTTCAGTTTTTTGTACCAGGGTCTGGCGCATCCGTTTTCTTTTCGATCAGCTTTCTGCACTGCTGGTCCCAGATTACAACCTTTCCCGTCATGACGAGTTTCAGGTGTCCCACATTTGCTCTATTACCCTTTTCGCTCTCCTGTCTTGCCCTTTCTCTGATTTCTTTCATTATGCTTCTCTCCGTTGTTGTAAGATCTCTGTCCATGTATATTTCACTTCCCGTCAGCTTAAACTTAATATATTGTCATGTCCTGTTTACCATAGGGGGTGGTCTAGCGTAATTGGGTTACTTTCCTGTAGAATGCTCTTGTCGAAATATTCAAATTAGAGACCAATATGAAAGTTAGCAATTTACACCTACATCTTCTTAACTTCAGAAGGAACTGCTTGCTTCAAATAACCTGAAAAATACCAAACGTAATAATTTTGTAAACAAGAATTTCAAAAGTGTGTGAAAGGCAAAAGATGATTTAATTGTTTTGTTCATAATTTTGGGATTGAATTGAAAATAAATTTTTATTTGTAAAAGTGTGGGATTTCAAATTTAATTAAAATAAGTGTGATAAAGAATAAGTGCGCGGTCAGATAGACGATTTTTGGTGGAATTAGCGAGGAGAATGCAGCGAAGTCTTGTTCCGTCCATGAAAGCGGGAGGACGTAATTTGGAGTCTCGTATGGTCAATAGAGGCATCAAGACGTAATTTTTGGTTGAATTTTGGAAATTAAGAACTCTCTGTGTATTCGTGTAGAGAGTAGATGAGAATTAAGAAGTTGAGTTTCAAAAGTATCAAGAAATTATTCGATAATAAATTGAAATTAATTAAGTATTATTTGATAAAATTGGAAATTGTGAATGATAAGAAGATTATTAAAAGTTTTGAAGAATATTTGGAAAATTTTGGTGACCACGGTAAATTTTATATGGTTGATAATTTGATGGTTATTTCATGAGTTATTGGAAATTAAAGAAGATTATTGAAAATTGGACTTACCTGAGCGTCTATCCTGATAAAGGCAGAAACTTCATTGATCATTAATTCACCCTGGAAATTTTCATGGTATGAAAATTGGACCAAACTACGAGGCATCTTCACTTGATTCTTAGCTACGTGTTCTACGCATCGATCGTGCACGATTACTTCGGTAAGCAATTTGTGTCGACACTTCTTTTTAGTAACATTTATAATAATCAATTCGCGCGTGATTTAAAACTTTGGGGATTTATAAAATTTTTATTATTAGTTGTTTTTGTTTTGATTTAATCCTAATAATTAAAAAATCCATCTTTTGTTTATTTTAAATTATATTTGTCAATAAATTACATTACTTAGTTTGCAAATGTTTACGTTTGATTTCATTTAAATCAACAGCAGTGAGGAAAAGAACAAATAGGTGTAAGGTACAGTAAATTGTTGTCCGGTGTATTTCTTAGAAATTATTAAATTAAGATAATTTTACATGAGCATTCGACAGATTCATGAACCCACTTTTGACCCTAAAATTTACAGAGTTCTCATGCATAGCTGGTCGGAGCATTATTAATTAAGTGCCATTGAATCTCTCTCGCTATATAAAAAAAATTTTGAGCTTAAACAGTAGCAACACATGGCAATATACAATTGAATATTATTTAATGGCTTTACCTTTAAGCTGCCCACGCCGACCGCTGGCCCAATTTACGGGTTTTCTTAAGCTACCCACCAAAATAATTTTAAAATACATTGACCGCTGGCCCAACTTACATGCGTTCCAACAAATAATGTTAGGTACAAAATCCCTAAAATTGTTTGTTTTTTTAATCTATTTTGACTAATTTATTATGCTAATTTTTATTTTAAAAGATTTCAAAATAAACTACTTTCAGTAAAACCTGACAAAATAATTTGAGTTACAAAAATATGTTGGTTCTTTAATAAAAAAAAAAAAGTTTTGATAGGAAAATTTCAGTGTCTTTTGAGCTCCTAAAAAATACACGTCTTTTTGTAAATAAAGACGGGATAAAAACCGAGGTATTCGTACATATATTATGTAAAAATCGGCGAGAAGGCCAAAATTTACGCATATAAGAGAGACGGCGAGCGCATCATACTGTCTAATCACCGAGCGTCTTACTATTCTAAAGAGGCGAGAACTGCCACAAAAGAAGAAATAAGTGCCGAATTTCACTTCTTCGAAGCCGAAGAATGTATTCTGTATGGCCTTAGTATACGCGATTAAGGGTAGGTTACGAATATCAACCACTATCCACCCCATTACAGCACGAAAAAGTTTAAAACGATTTATCTCAAAACTACATTTCTCAAGTCGGGCGCACATTTTGCAAACAAACTACTTGGCGGATTAACTTGATTTTTTTAAGCATTTAGAATATATTTCAGGCTCCAGGCAGAACCTAAAATATCCAAAATATATTTAAAATTACCATCTTGCAGGCCGTGAAAAGTAAATATTTTGTTGTAAAAATCGAAGTTTTTTTTTAAATCATCGCCATTTTGTCATTTTTTGTTTAAATTAAATTTTCGAGGTTCCAACAGGAGCCACATTTATATAGAACAAGAATTTAAAAAATTCATTTATTTCAGATAACTGGATCGGTCGGAAACGATGCGCCCGATTGGCGCGTCATTTCGAAACATGAGTTACGCGTCGATCTGTACCTTGTACAATTTTCAATAAAAAGCTTTACAAAAATTTTAGGTGTTAGTTTAAATGTGAATAAATAAGTATCCTAAATTTTAGCTCAATAGCTGTAACAGTTTTCTCAAATTTAATTCCTAAAAATCAGCTTGAAAACGACTGTTCACAGTAGGTAACCCCCCTTAAGATTGGTCAAATAGAAACGTAAAGTACGGGCACGCGTATTTGCATTGTCGATCGGTTGACAGTTTGACAGCATTCATTATTATTTTTAAAGTTGATTTTGAGTAGCCTGCCTTCCTTTAAGGAATCTCGATAATCCATTCATGCGCGTCCCATAGGGACGCGCATGAATGGATTATCGAGATTCCTTAAAGGAAGGCAGGCTACTCAAAATCAACTTTCCTTTCATTTGCCAATTTTTGCACTATTTCAATACAAAAACATGCGCAGGGACTTACATAATAACTGTGCCAAATTTGGTTCCGATCGGTCAAACGGTTTAGGAGTCTATCGGGAACATACATCCATTTTTATATAATATAGATTATCATCAAACCAAAATTAAAGTTCATAAAATTTTCTAGCAGAAATTTCTTTCAAAAATTTTATATGGCTTACTATTCCTGCAATAATTTACCGAAAACACGGTCCATCTTTTTATTAATAAAGTTAATAATTTTTATTAGGTATTCTTTGTTGAATAATAATTTTTCAAAAATAATTTAATGCTAAAATTTTCTACCGGGAGAATTAAATAAATTACAGTCGGGTTAAGAAAATTTTATTTTAGACGAGAGTCCCTGATCCCGTTTTCTTGGGGAACGCCCCGATTTTACTCGTCAATAAAAGTTGGTCGAGCCCATCCCTGTCTTCATTTAGAAAGTGAGAATCATTTACATTCTATTTGTATAATCAAATTTATGTATTTACTTATTTACATTTTCAACTCAAGCCCGCCATGAATTAGTTTATTAAATTATACGGCTCCCGCCCAAGTTCGCAACAAAATTAAAATATTTCTATTTAACCGCACCAAACTAAATTTTCGATTCCTTTCTTTAGTGAACGTGTGTGTGAATTGGGTGTTCCAAATTAGCGCCACAAGTGAACGTCAATCGGTAGATATGGAAACGCGTCAGTGTACCCCACCCAAACATCACTCCAAAATTTCATAATCAGCGCGCTAAGCATTTCTTACTTGACAAAAATCAATTAAGATGGCGTGTAGTGCAGGGCACAATTTTCACTTTCAGATAAACTTATTTTTGTAGTGTTTTTACCGTATTTTTAAGAAAAAATGAGCTCCAGAAGGTGAGTTTAGTGTTCGCACTTAATTACAATTAAATTAACACTTCAAGGTGAAACGCAAGTACACTTTTTTGCAACAAATATGGGAGAAGTCAGAATTAGTAAAGTCGCGTTCACACTTTAACATTTTTTGTTAATTACTAAATTGAACTGCAATTTTAACGATGTAATTAATAAAGGTGGTTACTTTTACCTTTCAGATGGTTTTGGCCCACTATAACCGGGGTGGTAGCTGAAAAGCTCTTAATGGACAGAGGAGTTGACTGCAGTTTTTTAGCTCGACCCAGTTCTTCCATCAAAGGGGATTTTACACTCTCCGTCAGGTACAAATATTGTTAAATAGAGTTCTTGTGCAAGTCATGACAAAGGCATTTCTTTTTAGACGTAATGGTCAAGTCACACACATTAAAATCCAAAATTCAGGAGATTTTTACGATTTGTATGGGGGAGAAAAATTTGCAACGTTGTCTGAACTAGTACAATATTATATGGAAAATCAAGGGCAGTTGAAAGAAAAGAATGGGGAGGTTATTGAGCTGAGGTATCCATTAAATTGTGAAGACCCAACCACAGAAAGGTAGGTTAATCTTACCGTTCTTGTCAAGTGTAACTCTTGAGTTTACCGGTAGCTTTTTGCACTTCTGAAAATCACTGAATTATCTTGTCAAATGTTACGAATATTTGGAGATCATCTTCAAAATTTTTTTTAATTCGGCGTTGCGGAAGTTAAATGGTTTCCAACCTATCAAAAGGTTGCCGCCAAACTGAAGTAGTTTAAATTTTATATTCTTTCAATAATCTTAAGTTATGCTCTTCATTACATAAATATTATGTAAAATTAATAAGCATGGAATGGGTAAAAAGATTGTTTTGTGGGGTGGTTATACATACGATGTCGTATAGTTTGAAACTAATTCGATAAACAATTTTTAGAGGGATTTTCTCAGAGAAGTCAACCTTATTTTTTTAAATACCACTTTTCTGCAATTGACATATTTTTACCGTGTTGTTTTTGAGCTGTTAAGTCTGTAAATATTTTTTAAATATCGACCTTTATTTTTCTCTTTACGAATTTGGAAAGAGCACAGTTTTCTGAGGATAAAAGGGTCATTCCATCTCAAATCGACAAAAAAATAGATAAAATTGACTCGACCCCGACCAAACTTAACAAAACTTGGTACACACCATCGTAGTAAGAAATAAAAAACACAAATTTAAGGATTTGTCCAAAATGGCATTCGTTTCCTTGTTTTGGTCTTTCAAAACGTCAAAAAGTTGGTGTGTAGACTTGTAGGAAAACGACCATAACTTCATCCACGGTGGTCTAAATTTAAAAATAAAAAATGGTCTGTAAAGGTAAACGAACATTCTGTTCAGATATTTAACCACATTTTATATTTTCAACCCCTAACTAGATTAATTTTTTAATATTAACCCTATTTCAACCCCTATTTCTAAAGGGGTCTTTTTTTTTGGTTAATTTTTTTACAGTTTTTTTGTACAAATGTGCTGAGCATGCACACCAAATTTCATCATGGGATGAGCATGGGTTCGGTTACTAAAAATTAATTAAGTATAGGCAGAAACGGACTAATATCAGTTTTTCGCCGATTTCTCAAGTTTCTTTGAACTTTATGACAAAATAGTTTAATATAAAATTAAAGCTAATTAAATTCTCTACAAAAAAATATTTACACATATTTTTCGTCAGATTCGTATTCACATTGCAATAACAGCTCAAAGTATAGCTAAGTTGCGCGACCACCGTTATATTATTTATTTAATAAGGTCGGAATCGATTTTCAATTAATTGTATAGATTTTCATCATAAATATTTATAATCTGAATATAAGTTGACCACACCATCCCTAATTTTGATAAAAAGTTTAACATAATTATGACAATGCAGTTGAACCAAAAATACATTCTTTGATTTTTTTTGTAAATTTAATTCGTTTCCATGTTAAGGCCAGCTAAGGCCCAGTTGTTCAGTATTAGGTTATCTTTTAACCTGAATTATTTTCCATGGAAACAATTCTTGAAACAACCATTTCTATGGAAAATAACCCAGGTTAAAAGATAACCCAAAACTGAACAACTGGGCCTTAATGTGATACTTTTCAGTTTACACCCTCGAACATCAGGGTGTGTAACTTTGGAACTAATGAACATAGAGGGCAGATTTTTTTTTCAATAAACTTATAAGTTTAGGTTGCTGGAATAATTTTTTTTTAATTGAGAGTTTTGCACCCCCCCCCTCAAAGGAGGTCTCTTTTCTTCCCTAAAAATTAATGTATTTTATTAAGACTAACATAGTTAACCTGTGCACCAAATTTAATTTTGGGCGGACTATTGCAGATTGAGAAAAAAATATATATAACTTGCCATTTGATAAGTTATATATACCTAATCATTTAGTCATCATTTGATAAGTTATATATAGTACTTGTTTGCTCAATCTGCAATTCGCGGCCCAAAATGAAATTTGGTGCACAGGTTGACTATGTAATGGTCAATTTATGCACTGATGTAACGGAATATAACGTAACGTAGTGAGGTAATGTAAGAGATGGGCTTATGCACTTCCATATATGTGTCTTTGTCGTTGTCTAGACACGACAAAGACACATATATGGAAGTGCATAAGTCCATCTCTTACATTACCTCACTACGTTACGTTATATTCCGTTACATCAGTGCATAAATTGACCATTAGTCTTAATAATATATATTAATTTTTAGGGGGGAAAACGGACTCCTTTGGGAGGGCGTGCAAAACTCACAATTAAAAAAAAATTGTTCCAGCAACCTAAACTTATAAGTTTATTGAAAAAAAAATCAGCCCTATATGTTCATTAGTTCCAAAGTTACACACCCTGATGTTCGAGGGTGTAAACTGAAAAGTATCACATTTAGCTGGCCTTAACATGGAAACGAATTAAATTTACAAAAAAAATCAAATAATGTATTTTTGGTTCAACTGCGTTGTCATAATTATGCTAAACTTTTTATCAAAATTAGGGATGGTGTGGTCAACTTATATTCAGATAATAAATATTTATGATGAAAATCTATACAATTAATTGAAAATCGATTCCGACCTTCTTAAATAAATATAATGGTGGTCGCGCAACTTAGCTATACTTTGAGCTGTTATTGCTATGTGAATACGAATCTGACGAAAAATTTGTATAAATATCTTTTGTAGAGAATTTAATTAATTTTAATTTTATATTAAACTATTTTGTCTTAAAGTTTAAAGAAACTTGAGAAATTGGCGAAAAACTGATTTTTGTCCGTTTCTGCCTATACTTAATTAATTTTTAGTAACCGAACCCATGCTCATCCCATGATAAAATTTGGTGTGCATGCTCAGCACATTTGTACAAAAAAACTGTAAAAAAATTAACCAAAAAAAAGACCCCTTTAGAAATAGGGGTTGAAATAGGGTTAATATTAAAAAATTAATCCAGTTAGGGGTTGAAAATATAAAATGTGGTTAAATATCTGAACAGAATGTTCGTTTACCTTTACAAAACATTTTTTATTTGTAAATTTAGACCACCGTGGATGAAGTTACGGTCGTTTTCCTACAAGTCTACACACCAACTTTTTGACTTTTTGAAAGACCAAAACAAGGAAACGAGTGCCTTTTTGGGCAAATCCTTTAATTTGTATTTTTTATTTCTTACTAAGATGGCGTGTACCAAATTTTGTCAAATTCATGATTCGATTTGAGATGGAATGACCCAAAAATGTAAAAGAACCCTGACCTTGAAGAGAATATTTTTCAAGGTAGTAATCAATCCCAAAGTTACAAAAATGCATTTAGTCCAGTCAAATTAGACGAAAAAAGGGGTTCAGCTCGGAATAATTCCCACCTAGCTGAATTTTGGTACACATCTTTATGACATCGTTGTAAACAATATGTAAAAAGTCGACCTCGATATCATGTCCGCGTTAAAGGTTATTCGAGGTCAAAGGTCACGAAATTGGCCTTTTTTTTAATATCTCGTTTTTTATTAGTCGTACAATAAAAAGTTTTAGATACAATTTGTAGAGGAGGTAATTATCTACAAAAATGGTCTTATGACATTTTCACGTTAAGTTGATAGTTTTTGCGTTATAAGGCCAACAAAATGGACACTTTTAATGAAATATGATTTTTTCGCTAAAAACAAGTTTGCGTTAATATCTCGCTTTATACTGGTTGTACAATAAAAAGTTTCAAACAAAAATTGTAGAGGACCAAATTATCTACAAGATGGTTATATATAATATATAATATATATATCCAATCGCACTTGCGGTATACGAATTTTAATGTTTACCATACAAAATTACATAGTCCAGTCAAATTAGGTTTTTGAGCTCGGAAAAATTCCCACCTAGCTGAATTTTGGTACACATCTTTATGACATCGTTGTAAACAATATGTAAAAAGTCGACCTCGATATCATGTACGCGTTAAAGGTTATTCGAGGTCAAAGGTCACGAAATTGGCCTTTTTTTGCCTGGCCTAATTTGATTGGCCTAATTTGATCAATTACATTAATAAATTTAATGAACACAATAATTATTAAGGTTTTTGCACAAATGATGTGTAAAGAAGAAAATTAAATTAAATGTTTAAAGTGATCCCTGCTCACTTCTGGGCAATATCCTATCCGCCACTGAAACTCTTATAAAACATTTTCAAGTGCAAGGACTAATTCATATCTTAAAGGCTTCTTGCTATACTTTGTATAGAAGCCTAAAAGGCAAGATATATTTCACCTGTTAATGTGCTTTCAAAGAAAAATGGGTCCAATATACGGTTACCTACAATCAGTCCAACTATGTATCCAAAATGTTAAATATAACGTGCCCGTTAAGTCAAGGTTATCCAACTTGTTATGTTATTTATTAAATTCTTACTACGTATCTGATAACTAAACGTCTAACGTTATCGATAACAGGTAAAACATTACAATCGTTTAATAAATAACATAACAAGTTGGATAACCGTGACTTAACGGGCACGTTATATTTAACATTTTGGATACATAGTTGGACTGAATGCCAGCTTAAACGTTAGGTTTTTTTCGGAAACTGGCTATGAGTTTCCATTTTCCAGTGTGGGTTGACAGGAGACCAATATCTACAGTTTTGTTTGTTAACTGTGCCGTCGAGATAAAAGGCAGCTTCATCACAAAAAATTATATTATTTCGAATCCGTCATCCCCATCCTGGCACTGTAACATGGTTTCACAAAACTGTAACCTACTGTCAGAATCATCTTCGTTCAGTTCTAGAACCGGAACCACTTTATACGGATGCCACTTCCTCAATTTCAAATATTTTATAACAGAACTTTTTTTGCATTCTCATACTCGGAAAGTTGTGCTCTATTCAAATTCGTAAAGAAAAATAAGGGTTGCCACTTAAAAAATTTACGATGACGTTACAACTCAAAGACAAAATACGATAAAAATATGTCAATGGCAGAAAAATGTGACATTCAAATAAATTAGGTTGACATGTTCGAGAATTTTCTAAGAAAAGCCCCTTAAAATATTTTATGGTATTTGTTTTAAACTTCACAAGCTTACTGTATAGTCCAGTCATATAGGGAAAATTCGACGGCAAAAATTGATATATTCTTGAAATTTAGCAAAGATGTTAATTTCGGCGTAGTGTTAAACATACTGAAAATCCCAAACGAAATCTGTTGCCCTCGATCATCTATTCAGTTTTTTGCTTATATCTCCCTAACCATAAACGGTATTGGAATATGTTTCATATAAAAAATAAATTTTATAGAGTTCTGGACAAAAAAGTTTATACATTTTTTCTGTATCTATTCCCGTTGTTAAGATAGAACAACCGATTGAAAAATACAAACAAAATGAACACTTCTGATAGCGTTAATGGTTTGGGAGATATAAGTAAAAAGCTGGATAGGGGCGCCATTTTTCTGAGATGGCGGATTAAGTCCAATCATGACGTCACCATCAACAACAACATGAACGTGTTTGGACGTATATCTCAAAATTCCAATTCCCCAATATTATGGGGAAAGTTTCCAAAAGTTTTGAATGTGCTGTTAAGATTTTGTTAAATAATTCGCTTTGTTATGTCATGAAGAACGAAATTTTATTTTCATTTAATACGTCCACTTACTAATTTGAAATTATCCCCCTAATGTAAATTCCTAATAGTACGCCTAAATGAACAGTTTTGCTAAATTTCAAGAATAGATTAATTTTTTCCGTCCAACGACGAAATTTGTTCCTATTTGACTGGACGTTATGTTTATTTATTCAAGTAAATATTACTGTTAAATTTAAATTTAATATAATTTTATTATAGCCGTTTTTATGAATTTTAAAAGGAACATTAAAACGCTAATTTTATTAGGCGATCATAGACAGCATAATTAATAGATGATTGATTGCACCTGTGTAATATTAAGAACTTCCTATTCTATTTTTTTTAAATAGAAAATTATTCATTTTTATTTTAAATTCATACTAACGTCAACGAAATTATTTATTACTTGGTATTATATAATTAATTAAAGAAAAATTTTTATAATTAACTTCCAACAACGGCTTTTTCTAATCTTTCATCTTCTTCCTGACTTTCATCACTTTCTACTTCATTACCAGCAGAATCTCTTACAACAGTTTTGTTCAATTTTCTTAATTTTATTTTCTCTTTCCTTTTGATTCGTTTCGCACGTTTTTTACTGGTTTTCTCTTCCGCTTTTCTGCTATTCTCTTCAACTTTTTGACGAAACTCTTGATCCAATTTTTCTCGTTCGCCTTTTGCTTGCATATGTCTTTGTCGAGCGTACTCTCTTCGACGCAAGTTTGTAAACACGTGAAATTCGCCGGAACCAGCAGCTGCACTAGAACCCATAACATTTCGTACAGAATCCGATACCTTTGGTGGTTCTCTTTCTTTCGCAATTTTGGGAATAATAACTTCTTTTTCTGGATTTTTCATGAGTTTTTCCAGTTTTAGCCTTTGCAAATCTGTTGCATTTCGAACTAATACCGGTTTTTGACGAGGCTTTTCGTCAATGTCCGACATTTTTAAAACTATTTTTTTTTATGTATTTTATTGAGAAACCACACAAATTAATTTATTAAAACATTTATATACGGTTGTTATTTTGAGAGGTATTACCAACTTAAGGGGATGGAAAATTTCAGAAAATACTGAACACAGATTGTTTGGGGCGCGGGCGTCTAAGACGATTTTTTTAAATGTTGTCCCCTCTATATGAAGGTACTACATATGATTTTAAGACGTCCCCTATATTACTTATGGATTATTGTGGAAATTTTTGACCCCCCGCCGAAAATCCTTCCCAATGGGAAAGAAGATTTCAGAAACTACTGAACAGATTGTTGGGGAGCCTCAAAGGCGATATTTTAAAGTTTTGTTTCGATCCTTTATGTAAGAGTACGTAAGAGTTTTGAGATCCCCCCTACCTAAAATATGGATTATTTTCGATCCCTACCCTCATATTTATAATAAATAAAAATTTAAATTTTTAATTGATGGAATTTAAACTTTTTATTAGAAAAACTAATTTCAAAATTAACACTTTTAAAAAGATCTTCCCTAAGGAACACTATTATGAACCTCCCTCCTACGCTATGTAAGGATTCATAAGATTTTCCATTACCTCCCCCTCCCCCAACTTCCAAACCCTCAAGTAGTTAATGGACGCTCCTTCCCGAATTTTTGAATTATTTTTATTATCTCTTATTATAAAAGGCCAAGTCTTTCTTTCTTTCTTTCTGTCTGTCCCACGGAAATACCCGAAGCGAACCGAACCGAACGCACAACGTATCATCGGATCAACGTATCATCGTATCAACGTATCATCGGATCAACATATCATCGGATCAACGTATCATCGTATCATTTTGTCTATATAGGACAGCTATTTCCAAAAAAGCATTATGTGAACTTCCATAATGGATAATGAAAATTTTGAAAGTCCTGCTGCAAAGCGACGGCGATTGAATCGTGAGAGAAAAGCACGTACAAGAGCTAATAACACAGAAGAATAGCTTCGATCACAGCGACAAGCTGACGCTCGGTCTCATGCGATACGTCGACAACGTGAAACTTTGGAACAAACTCAAGCGCGGCAAGCTGCTGACGCTCGGTCCCATGCGATACGTCAACAACGTGAAACTTTAGAAGAAACTCAAGCGCGGCAAGCTGCTGACGCTCGGTCCCATCCGATACGTCAACAACGTGAAACTTCAGAAGAAACTCAAGCGCGGCAAGCTGCTGACGCTCGGTCCCATGCGATACATCGACAGAAAGAAAATCGATACCAAAGTCAAGCAATTCAACTCCAAATAAGAGCATTGAGATTTGATGAATCTCACGTTACTCGACACGATTGTGGAGAAATGAATTCCATCTGTCAGTTCTGCGGCTCCAAGAATTTCGCCAAGGAGCGTCCAGTTGATAAACAATTTAACAACTGCTATCATAAAGGAAAAGTGAAGATTCCGCAACCGCTCGATCAACATGGGAATCTATTGTTATATACCGAATTTCTTCGCTCTATGCTTTCAGATTCAGAAGATCCTTACTACAAGAACTTTCGTCAGCACATCCGCTCTTACAATTCCTCGGTTTCTTTCGCTTCAATGGCAGCAGAGATTGTTTCAATGCCGGGTAACGGACCATACGTTTTCAAAATTCATGGACAGACGTACCACAGAACCACAAACCTGTATCCACCTGAAGGACAAACAAGAAAGTTTGCACAACTGTATGTAATGGACACGACAGAAGCGGTCAATGAACGAGTAAATCTGCCTGAGAATAGAGGTTGTCTACCTGAAGTGATTGAGAAAATCGATCGTTTCTTCCGCGTCAACAATCGTATCGCAGCTTCATATTGCCTGATGAAAGAAATTGAGCAACAAGAGCGTGTACGAGCCGAAGAAGAAGGACAACCAGTTCCGGTCGTCAATATGGTGATGCGGCGCGATCGGCAGTCTGATCAAAGACGTTACAATGCTCCAACGTCCAATGAAATTGCAATGGTGTTCGTAAATGATGACGGCGAACCTCCATTTGAACGTGATATCCGTATCTATCCTCGAAATCCCGTCGACAATGCAAATACCCGAAGCAAACCGAACCGAACGCATAACGGATAATTTCATAACCAATCGGATGAACGTATCATCGTATCAACGTATCATCGTATCAACGTATCATCGGATCAACGTATCATCGGATCAACGTATCATCGGATCAGTTAATCCGATTATCCTACTCAAAATTACTATATAAGCAGAATTACATTATAACGAAACTAGCTGATAGCCCGTCCGAGGACGGGTAGCTAGAAGGACGGGCAGGCAGCCAAGGTAACTTAAGTTGAATGAAGATTAAGGAAAGCTCTCAGTGCAATCCAAAAGCCATATGACCTTGGCTGCCTGCCCGTCCTTCTAGCTACCCGTCCTCGGACGGGCTATCAGCTAGTTATGTTGATAATATAGAATTTCGGCAACTCTTCTGTATTAATTATTGTATAAATAAATGGATTAAAAACTCTGGATTTAAATTTCTACGTTTTCTTGGGATTTGCAGCGGCCAATAAATTTATATTTGAATTTTTTTATTAATAAAATCATTACAAAATTATAGCATGGTTTACACCTTCATACTTTTTAACATTAGGTGAAGTGTCCTCTTAAAACAGAATTTTAATAAATGTGTGACCAATTTCACTCTCATTGTAAACAAACGCCACCATGCGGGAGAATTTTAAATTAGTAAGTGACGTATTAAATGAAAATAAAAATACGTTCTTCCGTGTTTTTTACATATTCCAATAAATTTAACAACATATTAAAAACTTTTGCAAACTTTCACCATAAAATGACTTTGGATTTTGAGATATACATTTAAATACAGCCATGCATGTTGTTGTTTTCGTACAGTACGCCCTAAAAGCGTGCAGTTGATAGCCCTAAAAAAATCTATTTGACCAGTCGACGAGGCGTTCTAAAAAGGCCATTGTGTATTGTACAAGCTGGAATCAATTTAATATCTTTATTTGGACCTCTAAATGGACATTAATTTTGCACAGTCTATAGCGAATATTGGTGAATATCTCGGCTTGACTTCACTTTAAAGCAAAATGTTAGGTAATTGAGAATAAAATAAACTAAATACTGTACAGAAAAGATCTTATAATTTTTTCTTGAAAATCGATGAGAGTTGCAGCCATTCATTTCATTACTTGATGTTATGTTGTATGTCCCAAAGTAGTTTTAATACATTTGGTAAGTCATTTGACAGATTTATGTTTATGAAACGGAAATTTGATAAATATTCATAAAGTAATGTCTTTTTTTTTCGTCTGGATTTTCCAATATGGCAGTCAAATCCGGGGTCGCTAGACCATGTCTAATTATTGTAAGATATCTTCTTAGAGGTTCAAATAAAGATAATAAAATGTAACTATTTCCTCCAATTATTGCTTCACAACCCGCAAACCCAGGATTTTTAACCACCATTTTTGGAAAAACCACGCGAAAATATACACAGATTTTTATGAATATTAGTAAATATTTCAGTTTTATGTAAACATAATTCGGTTAAATGGCTTAAAAACGTCCCTTAAAAATATTTTAAAACATTTGGAATAAAAAATTATAATGAAATTCAAAATATTACATACCATTATGTATGCCGTGGTTTGGATTCCACGTTAAGGTGCAAATCATATTACGTACCTGCACGTACAGTCTGTAAGTAAAACCGCGGACTTGTAATTTGTTAGTGTGGGTTATCCCTGAAGAAAATGATTTATCTATAAAAATAATACAATACAAGATTATGACTCGGAAATTCCTTGTATAATAATATGTGTTTGTATAAACGTGTGCACCTGTAATCATTAGTCTTCGGACTGTTGTTTCACCTTATTGTATAAATAATATTTAAAAAAATTATATTTCTAGTTTTCCAAAACTTTGTAAATTAAATTATTCTTTTCATTTGGTCAATTTAGTTAAAATTAATAAATGCGTTTCTTCGTTCTGACCTAATGTACAGAAAAATAATATTGGGTTAGTATTTTTGCTACGAATGCTGCATAATAATATTTCAAAATTAATCGGGAATAAATGCACACAGTATTTTTTATTGAACAAGAATTAAATTGTAAAATTTCTGCGCAGAGACGAGTTCAGAGTGTTTGCGCATAGCGCACTTCGCAGACAGTTTGTAATTTCTTGTTCTCAAAATAAATTGTGTAAGTTTCATTTGCGCCATCTCACGCTAGCGAGTGAAAACTGAAAACGTTCTTGGCGTCCTTTAATTTGATTGCTTCTTGCAAGTTTCTACCTTACGATGCAATATAATTAATATAAAACTTTATAGGTAATTGATGGTTATTCTTTCTTTAAGCAAACCCTTAGTAAAACACCATTGTTGCTCTGTTGAATTTTCCGGTGTTTCAAATTATCGCCAAATTTACACGATGGAAACTATTTTTCGTAGTTTTTCTACTTTCAATAGCATCGGGTCGGGGTAGTCGCACACACTTGATTTGATTTTCGTAACGTCTCGTTTTGTTTTATTTTATATCCCAAGTGACAAATTTTCTGACAAAGAAAGGATTCATTTTTGTTATCTTGTGAATGTAACGAATACCGTGATGATTAAAGTTTGTGGTAATAAAATCAAGATAATGTGCTAATTGTCTTAATTATGGCCTCATGTCAGATGAATCATAACTATTTGTTTCAAACCAAAAACAAAATAGATTTTTGTAGTTCACATTTAGGTACCCAGTAGTAGTTGGTGTTATTGCGGGTCGCGAGACATTTGAAAGTCTAAAAGCATAATATTATTATGGATTTTTTTATTTGTTGCCTCCTGTGCGGGTTAATTTTGAGTGCTTTGTGTATCGTGCAGTTTTAGATGTTCGAGAAAAGTATCAGAAATCGGACCAATGGTAGAAAAACGATGAATGCGTGTTTAAAATGTATCAAGAAGTGGAGGTTGAAAAGAACTGGGGATGATAAACTCTTACTGAAGTATACAGGGTGAATAAAAATAAAGCGCTGTTTCTTCACCTCTATGCTTTCTCATTAGTTTTAGTATTGAAATGTAATTTATTGGAATAAACCAACGTGTTTTCTATAGTTTGCCTCTCTTTTTATCGTTTATTCGTTGCCGTCGAAAACTCGTGCGATTGTTTTCACATACTATGTACATGGGAGACCTAATGTTTCAAACATGGGAAGCGTAATCTTTTATTTATTTATTTCCTTTCAAATGCAAAGCTCGGTTCTTTGAACGTAACAGACTGTTGGTCATATAATTATTTGTTCTCTTAACATAATAGGCGTTCCTGCACTGATGGTTCTATTATTTGAATCTTTTAAGTGTCTTGTTAATCATCAGAACGTCTATAAACCATTTTGGTCAAATGGCCATGACTCGACCAAAGAGATAAATAATGGGGTGATTTCCTGTGGCGTTTCCATAAATTTATAAGGATGTAATCTCCTCGGAAATCAGCCTGGGCGGGACTATCATTCTCCACCAAGTTACCCGACAAACTGGAATATTGTTTACTTTCTTTTAACCGACAAATTAATGTCGTCAAAGGAAGTAAAAATAGTTTAACACGTTATGCATAATTATTTATAATTAATAATTATAATGTTTCATAACGAGCATACATAGTAATTTTGTAATTTGTGCTACTCGACCATAAAATTTACTGCGATAATTTGTTTATATCAAAAAGTACAAGTACAATAACCTGAAATGGAAAATATCTTCTATTAATAGGTTTCGTTCCATTATATAGTTAAATACTTTTTTATAATAATTTTCACTTGGATAATCTATTGTTATATCAATAGTTTGACCTTGTCAAATTCCTGTTCTGATTTTGTGCTCATTTAGCATGCCGTGTATGTGTCAACACGAACTGCATTTTTTGCATACTAATGAGGAACGTAGCAACGCGTTCATGTGGACAAATTCTTTTTTATGTGCCAATATTTCCTTTTTATATCGTTTATATGATTCATTTCCTTCCTTTGATACAATTTTTATAACTTTGTCTCTAAATTAAGCAGATCGGCTGTTGCGTAACACAACGCTGCAGTGTCAGCACAGCTCACGTGCGCTCAGGGAAGCGGCTACCAATTTTCCTGCGTTCAATGATCGTTCTCGTGAGGGAACGCACGTAGGCGGGCCAGGGTAATTTTTCAGTAATAATTTCCCCTTTGTCCTTGATGGTGTACGTGTTTTTGCATTATTTTTGAAAATATAGTACTTAATGTTTCGCTCAATGATTTTTCTAACAATAAAAGTCTTGATAAAACTGGAAAATACTTTTATTAGGTAGATACCCTAAGCTGTTTAAGTCACAGTTTTCTTTTTATAGAATTTAATGGCTTGTTTACATTCGTATCCTTGATGGTTTAATTACCATTGTGTAACCATAATTACCTATTTTTTTTATCCAATTCATGCTTGTTTTTTTCTCGTCTTGGAATTTTTTGTTTTCACTTTCGAAAAAAATAGGACGACTGCAAAAACCTGCATAGTAAAATCGAGGATTGATTAATGGTATGCAAATTATACGAAATTTTTGCCCACGCTATTGAACCTATATAAATTAACGCCCACGGTTTTGACCAAATTCGTAAGAAGGTTACTTGTATTTGTAAACATGTAGAAGAAGTTTCGGATGGACAATAGAGACATCGTTTTCGTCTTTTCTTTGTTTTTTCGTAACAGATAAGTCTACTTCTGAGTTGACGAAATTAAAAAAAAACTTGTGTCCACTTCATCGCTAAACTATCCCGATTAATTGCAACAAATATTGGAATTCTTTAAAACTGTGGTTTCGCTTTTTGGTATTCGATCTTTTGAATCACTTCAAGCACCGTCATATTGATTCCTAAAAATACAGGGATTAATTTCATTTTAATTTTTGGAAACTTAAATTAATCGTACCGTGTGGGATAAATAATTTTGTCCGGAGTCACAATTCGTCATTTCCAAAACTTTTCAACTACTTCTTGTATATGTAACAGATTTAAAAATTTCTTGAAAGTACTACTGGTTCTTGATTGGGCTGGAAGATAAAATTTTTAGAAATCAAGAGTTGGTTACATTATTGTTGTATTGTAAACTTTGTTGTATTGAAAGGCATTTGAGAGTTTTCTCTTCCATTATGCTAAATAGCATTCGAACTCATTTTTTGAACATATTTTTTTAAATCAAACAAAAGTAAAATTAGGCAAACATTTCCAACTGCCTGAACAAATTTTTAGTTGCTGCATTTATTTAAATGTCACGAAAGTGACGTACGAAATCTGCACCGAGATGTGAAAGTTAGAAATTTTTTCTGTTTTGTGAACGAGGTTAATAAATTACATCAATATGAAGTAACCATTTAAATTTTAATCGATTTCGAAGTTTTGCAAAATTTATTTATGCGCATTCTGTATCGATAAATTCATTTTATTTTGTAAAAGTCAATGACTTTATTTTCGAAGAGTGAGTGGCTTCGTGGCAATGAAAGTTTTTAATTTTCTTACTTCCGGAGTATTTAATTTTTTGGTTAATCACGTTAAACGTTTCCATTTAAAATGTGGCCATAGGTGCGGCAAATTAACGCGACATTTCGCTGCACTCACCTTGCTCTCTTGTTTTTGCACAAATGATCCAAGTTCGAGTCTCAATGGGAGTGGTGAAAAGAATAACATTTATTTGGGTCGTTGAACGATGACATTTTGCTATCTTTCATTATCTGCAGGAAGTTGGAAATATATTGGCTTCTTCGTTTCATTATGGTCTTTCTTGTAAGTCGTTAATTTTAATTTTGTGTGTCCAATGGTGTACATTTATATTCTGTAGGTAAATTATTTTAATGCAGCCTTGTTGGTTCTTCGAAGTGGTTAGTTAGTCGTACGTAATGACAGAAGGACAAAATTCCTTCATCTTCGTGAATGGATATTGACTCATTAGTTTTCAATATTAAGCAGGTGCTTGCAAATCTTCCTGAAGCTACATCCACATGCGTCTACCTTTAAGGTCGTTGGGTACATTTGGTAGTGTGCACATTCTGTCAATCAGATGCAAAAATTTGTTAAGCATAGTTTGGAAGGTCTTGACGTGAGAAAATGTTAACTATATGATTTAATAATAGCTTGTGGCGATCTTAGAATTAATAATAAATATAAAAGTTTTGCGCAACATGAAACCAATCGCCTCGGTAGCACATCATCGCGACAAATTGGTGACCCGGATAGAACATCAAGCACCTTCTGTTCTAAAATATAATTTTTAGGAAATAAATGACCGGATTACGTTGGAGTTCTATTCTTCAATCACTAGAAAGTAGAAACATAAAGCCATTTGCGAAGGTTTGAATCCGGATTGAGGAACATATTTTCAGCACATCTTCGCGCTAAAAGCTTCTCAAGAGCAACTGAATTTGCACTTTTTGACTTGATTTTTCCCGTTTATTCTGTTATTAGATGGGTTCTGCCTTTCTAAAGCTCCATCTTCGTGACTCGTTTATGTAGGTCAAGCAAAATCAGATTCCGCACCTTCCTATATGATTAGTAATCTCGTTTCCTGGACACTTTTTTACGCCCTCCTAGGACCTCGTTTTTTACCTGCCATTGTTAAACCTCCCAATAATTCCAATTTGTTTCGCCTTACAAACATTTTCGCTTGAGATAAGAACTCTGTAATCTTTTTCTGTTAAAAAGATAGTCTGAAAGCATGAATGAATTCAATTTTGTCCAATCGCATTGTATTTGTATTGCAACGACGCGACGTTTCGCTACGTGGTGATTTAATGACGCTACCGTTTATGATCACATCATAACGACTGAGTAAAATATTGATCGAATTTTATAGAACGAATTTTGTTGCTGTATGATTCATCAACCCTGGGATCCATTTTAGTACCTTGAAGAAGTTATTGAGTTATTAGTAATACAAAATTTTGAATGCATTTTCCACTTCATTTTTGATTTAAATTTTCTCCTTTTATGGAAGTCAAGTTTTAAAATTTATATACTGCAATAACAATTATAGGCTGTAAAACTGTGACGATTTCTAGTTCCTCATAACGTGATTGATTTCTCTACAGGAAAAATACTACGTGCTCCACGTAATAAGGTAATCCTTTGGAAATTTATGTTCGCCGTTTAAACGACAATACAATATATTATTTGAAATAATTGAATAATACTTTTATGATTTTTTTTTTGAAAAAAAGCGAATGGTGTAACCAGTTTTATTTGCTTCGGGATGAGATATGTTGTTTTAATTTACATCAAATTATTCTGTGACCATATATTTTTCAATGTCAACATCAAGGTGTACTCTAATAACAATAACGCAAATCTTTTTTAACAAGGTTAATTTATTTGGGTATTCACTTATTTACTGAATTTTATCGTTTACGGTCTCTACGTTTGCTAATTTGTTTATGTTAAAACAGATAGTGCAAATTATTGTTACATGTCACGTTATTATTTATTATTTGCTTGCGTATTTACTACGACCGAGTTGATGCTTCTGGTTTTTTATGATTAAAAAATTATGACATACAGACATTGATAGGTATGGTTCAAGGTGCCCCCACTAATTGGTATGTGAAGAGGTGTGATATAGATGTTTACCATAACAATATCTTTCCAACTAGTTTGTTGCAAACTTTCGTCGTGTGCGATTTGGCTTGGATTCTATTTTGAAACGAGATGATCGTGTCGGAGTTTGAAAATAATAAGTTGGTTCTTCGCACTAAAACTTTTCTTTAGGTGATGTGTTTAACTTTATCGTTTGGAAATGATGCGCGATCCTTTTCACGTGGATGCTTCTATTGTTGCTATCCCTGCAGCTCAAATTATAATATCTACAGCAGTGCACGAGTTACGACGAGCTTTGGTGTTTTTCAAGTAAGTAAGCAAGCGTGTGCTTCATATTCGAATATAATACATTTTATCTATCAATTATTTGCAAATTCTATTCTTATCCAGGCATGGATGGATGTGATTTATACAGCTTTCTAAACTTGAGCAAAACTTAATCCTTATGCATTTTTTTAATTGCGCCTAGAGATAAAGCTAAAATGAAAATTGGGCTTACGGTTAATTGAAATTTTCTAGTTTTTAACCTATAAGTAAAGGCATTTTCAGTTGGTGTTTCGATCAAGTCTGTTTGTCATGCTAAATCTCCATTCCATCAGTTCTTCTATGCTTTTTTTTCTTTTGCTAAAGCTGCAAATTAATAGGACCATTGTACGCACCCCTACTCATATAAAATTCCCAATCGCTGTTCATAGTACGCATATTTATATAAAATACTAATAATCCAGGCAACGGAGCCGAAAATATGGCTTGAGCTTGCAAAAAATCCGGGTAAACCGAAATTTGGTAAACATGTGTATTTGAGTGTCCGAACAAACTCCTTAAAGGCCCCTGCCGGCTTTTCCCCTAATTGGGAATTTTAGTTCTTCTATAACTCATTTAATTTCATTTTTAGGATAATCGATTTTTTCAAAATTTACGTACTAGTCAAGCCCCCCAAATATCGTTAAAATCCTCGATCGGATTCTTTCCTAATTGGAGATTTTAATCACACTAGCGTAGTTTTTTGTCATAATTTTAATTTTACGGAAAATTCGTATTTCGAATAAAATTTTCTTACATTGCAGTGAATACTAATATACCTATTTGTCTGATGATAATTTTCTCTAAAAACGAAATTAAGGGGGTTACAGGCGAAAAAGTTGGAGAATTAAAATCTCCAATTGGAGAAGAAGATGACTTTGTAGGTCGGATTTTTTTAAGTTAAAAGTGTTCCTTGCCTGAACGAATTTGTGTCTAATAAACTGCAGGTTTAGGTGGTGGTTGTTCTTCTTCAACTAAATTTTCTCTTGGAGTTAGGGTTCCAACTTCAGAAGAGAGTTTTAATGAAGGGAAACTTCAACGTAAACAATTTAATTTTCTTCTAGTTCATTCGATATCAAGGGTTGAAATTTTTAAATGAACATGCATTAACTTGAGAACCAACTGTCTGATTTTAATTTTCTTGGTCTTCTTCAAAAGATGGCATTTTCTCATAATTTTAATTTTACATTAAAACGTTCATTATCTTTGAAAAGAAAAACTCGGTTTATGCTAAACCAAACATTATAAGGAAAGATAAAAACACACTTTTTTCAAGACAAATTTCACTTTGTGTACTAATATAGTTTTAACTACTCAATCTTCTTCAACACATCCTGCAAAAAACAACCATATAATAAAACACAAGACAAAATAAAAATTGTCTTGAGGAAAGTGTGTTTTTATCTTTCATTATAATAATTATCCTCGAGGGGTTTTCCCAACAGTTACAAACATAAAAGAGCTGTAAAGATAGAAAATGTTTATGTTTTCCTGAAAAATAGATCGCTATCTAACACCCTAACGCTGAAAAAATAAGTGTCAGTTTTTCTAACAGACAAAACAATGAACTTTGTTTTAATTGTAATCCAAGACCATTTTGCCGATTAGTGCAAAAAGCAGGCAGCAAGTCGATGGTAAATTGAAATCAAAATAAAAAACTCGATACTTTATATTGAGGGTTAAGCAACTTACTGCTTCGTCAAGTTTTAATGAGAAAGCAAGTTATCAAAAAGGAAACGGTTCAGCGTAATCTACTTGCGATAATGCAAATGCATATAAAAAAGTAAAACAAAACCTAATTACGATTTTATTAGATCAATTTTTTAATAATTAAAAAAATAAATGTTGTTGTATGCATCGGTTTTTTGACGTTCTACGTCTTCCGATTTCCCTGTCTGTGCTCGTTGCGTGTTGAAACTGTGTGACGAGCACAGAGGACCTACAGCTTAACGTGGATTCCGAACCACGGGGATAGACGATTTTTACATCGTCTACTCCAACCAGGGAAGTTTTTGAGCCATATATAATGTTACCTGTGGCCAGCAGATAGACATTTGGTGAGCGAAAAATCCTTCTATAGATAGCACCTCACAGGATTTGAACCTATGAATCTCGGCGTGAGAAGCTAACACGCTAACCGCTCAGCCATTCGCCCACCAAAAAATACAAAAAAAAAAAATAAATGTAATTAAAATTAAAGGCGTAGGACAGACAGTTTAGTTAAAATCGTTTTAATTCAATTCAAATAAAAAAAAGTCAAAGCTGGACTTCGCAACCCAAACATAAAAGGTTTTGAGGTTATTCTCCGATCATCTTAAACTTTTGGGTAAAAAACATACTTAGCTGTTGAAGTATATAAATTGATCATAATAATAATGTGCGAAGTTACAGCGTCGTTCATAGCAATAGAAAGCTTAAATCGGACACGAAAGGGGTTCTTGGCTTTCACCGTTTCTGTTTGATCATCACACGTCACTATTATTTTGAAGCTTACATGGACTACGTATTACCTGCACGATGTGCAAACCTCGCATGCAGTCTAATTTTTATTTTTTTGTTCTGTAACAAATCTGTCTCCACTTCAGCCGCATGTCTTTAAAAACCTTGATTTTCCTTTCTTTTAACTTGCACCTCATACAGACGTCAAATCACCCACTCCGTCAGTTTTCTGATAAACACCCAAGTTTGTGAAAATGCGTGGTGTGAGCAAGTGTGAGTCTGCTATTGCGAAATTATGCCTGCCGGTGTTTGGAATCGAGAAAGCTTTCCGTTTCAATTTGAGCAGATAAGTATTTGCATAAATAAATGTGCCACATAGATTACGCATTTTTATCAATGTTATCTATGCGGTTAAAATGTTGGTAAACGAACCACGAACTTCTTTGGACGTTCAAACAAGATTAATGTTAGAAAAAACGTTCGTTTTATGTAAGATTGACGTACAATACATTTTTTATTCTACGAAAAACCGGTGACCAATTTCAAATTTTTCTGTTTTAACCCACAATTACCGGCTTGATTATTTATAGAAGAAATTTTACGATTGATAATTTTAAGGTGAGAAATTTCAGGTTGTAAATTTTACTGCGCAGTGTTTGCATTTTTTAAATTAAATGTTACATATCTTTAAACAATTAAAAATTAATGAATGTATCCTTGAAGGTTGTATTTTTTCACGCGAACCGTTCGATTGATTCTGCATCGGAATCAAATTATCGCTCTTACGATTTAAAATTTTTGTACTTTCAAGTGTGACATTTTTTGTACTGTTTATTTAAAATTTGTGTCAACATTAGTTAGTGTTGGTATTTTTTGTTGCATTTACATTTACATACTGATTGCTAATTGATGTAAATGAGGCCTTTTTTCGAACAATAACCATTGGGTGCATGTAGTTGATATTTTTACAGTAGTAAAATTAAAAAATAATGTCTAATTTATAGTATTAGTTTTTATCAATGCGGGTTTAACAATTTTAATTTTAGGTGGTTTCATGGTCATTTAAGCGGTAAGGAAGCCGAAAAGTTGATACTGGAACGAGGAAAAAACGGAAGTTTTTTGGTGCGGGAAAGTCAGTCGAAGCCAGGCGATTTTGTCCTATCTGTGAGAACTGACGATCGCGTAACTCACGTTATGATTCGGTACAAAAATAATTTTTATGACGTGGGGGGAGGTGAACAATTTAAAAGTTTAGCCGAACTCATAGAACATTATAAAAAAAATCCGATGGTGGAAACTTCAGGGACTGTTGTACATCTTAAGCAACCGTTTAACGCTACCAGAATCAGTGCTTCTGGAATACATAGCCGAGTTAAGCAATTGCAGAAGGAAAATGGGCCGAAACCTGGTTTTTGGGAGGAGTTCGAGTCGCTACAGCAGCAGGAGTTCAAGCATTTGTATTCCAGGAAGGAAGGTATTCTGTTGGAAAACAGAAACAAAAATAGGTACAAGAATATTTTACCGTTTGATCATACCAGAGTCAAATTGATGGACGTGGATCCAAACATTCCGGGAAGCGATTATATTAACGCTAACTATATTAAGTGGGACGATACTTATGGTGGAAACGAAATACCAAGCGATCCAAACGGCAAAACCTACATTGCTACTCAAGGTGAGTTTATCACGCTCATTTTCTTATATTTTATTGGTGTGTACTTTGTTAGGTTGCTTACCATCTACGGTTGCCGATTTTTGGAGCATGGTATGGCAGGAAAATTGTCGTGTGATTGTTATGACCACCAAGGAAATTGAAAGGGGAAAGGTAAGGTGGTGTTCTAAACGTTGGACGCCAATTGTAATATACGCGATGTTTGTTTCAGAATAAATGTGCTAGGTACTGGCCTGAAAAGAACGAGCCAAAGGATTACGGAATTATGACCATAAAAAATTTGGTGGAGTGTGCAACCGCACATTACACGTTACGAGAGTTGTTGGTTAAGAATAACAAAACGGGAATAGAACGAAAAGTCTATCAGTATCACTTTCAGGTATGTACATGTAAAGTTGTGGGTTATAGTTGTGGTCAAAAGTGTCGTTTTATTTAGGCTTGGCCTGATCATGGCGTACCTTCAGATCCCGGATGCGTGTTAAACTTTTTACACGAAGTTAACAAAAGACAAGAATCTCTCACACAAGAATTACCCCTGAATGAACCGCCTGGAGCTATTCTAGTTCATTGTTCTGCCGGTATTGGACGTACCGGTACTTTTATAGTCATTGATATGATTCTGGACCAAATTAAAAAGAACGGTAAGTACTCACGCAATTTGGAAGACTTCCTGTGTGCAATCGACATTTCAGGTCTCGATTGTGAAATTGACATTCAACGCACAATCCAAATGGTTAGATCACAACGTTCTGGAATGGTACAGACTGAAGCCCAATACAAATTTGTGTATTTAGCCGTGCAGCACCACATAGAAACTATTACAGAAAGAATGAAAGCTGAACAAGTAAGATTTGCTCGAGGGGGAGATAAACACTACTAATTTTTTTTGTTTTTAGAAATCAATTCAGTTAGGACGGGAATACACGAACATCAGGTACAGCAGTGATATAAACAATCTTGCTAATAGCACATTAACATCCAGTACCAGTGGTATTGGTAGCACTAACAGCATAAACCGGTCGGTTAGTGTACCTTACAGCCCTGCAATTATAGAGAACAAAAAGCCACCACGAGAGATACATTTACCAAGGTAATTTTTTCTTCAATTTGGACGTCCTGCGTTGGGCGTCAATTTGAAATAAATCGGTGTAATTTGAAAATATTTTGAATGTTTAGGCCTCCGGAGGATCTGCCAAGACCTACAATATATGAAAACATTCCAGTGAAAGAGAGAAAGTTATCGAGTAGTACAAATGCGTTGCTTTGTGTACCTCCTCCGCCTCCTCCAAGAAAAACGTGACGTAAGTCATTTTTTCATTCCAATAAAATTGTGATCTCACACTAATTTTTCTTAATCCAGATTAAATGTCCGCTCTCGCTGCAACTTTGTTCAAAAGAAGCGTTAATTTATTGAAATTTAATTTTTGCAAGACACAGTGTGTAATTTAGCACATGTAGATTATGCTTAAAAACGCCGCTGTAGCAAAAATACGAATACTTTATTGTGAATTCATTAAATGTCCAAATTTGAGTGCTTTAAATTTCAATAATTTTTGTGGATGCGAAGAGTAGGGAAATTTTGAGGTTGCAGATAGAATGATTTTTTTCGACTTTAAGGTGCACTTTTTTTAAGCTAAAAGAAACAAACAATTGCTGTGAATTATTTCATAAGTGAGTTAGCCATTATTTTGGAATATTGATTATTGTATGTTTTTATTGTAGACAAATACGAGACTCACTCTTGAAATTTATATATTAATATGAAATTATTTTATAAAGTTAATTATTTTTTTGAAAGTGAAAATTTGAAAGTATTTTTGTGAGTGAAAGAAAAATGAGCTTGGTGTGTAAGCAAATGCTGGTTTTTTAATATGTGAATGTTTAATAATGTAAAATATATCTGATTTAAATGCCTTTGTATAAATTTATTGTTCAAATTGACTTGTTTTAAATAAATGATTAATTTTATTTAACGCAGAAGTTTTATTTAAAAATTTGTTTAACCCTCTTGAACAAATATGTATTTTTTGTGACTAGAAAATTTGACACTTGATGATTTATTCCAGATATTTTGAATACGGACCTGTTTAACAAAAAACTGCTGAAACAAAACTTATAGAGAAAAAATTAGCTGAAAGTTTTGTCTAATATATTTTTGGATATGGAATTTTGTTTGATAGATATTTCGGATACGGCCCTGTTTATACATTTTTGACCCCCCCCCCGTTATCTATCATTTTCATAGAACTTGGAAAAATAATAGTTGTGATTTTATTTTCAGACTTGGAAGGTACTTATTTACTTTATAATTCATTTAGGTTCTTAAAAAGGGCCTTAGCGTTAAAGGGTAGATAATAATTATGAATTAACTTGAAAACAATTTTTTTAAATAATATTTATTCAACTCCAGAATGGTAAGTTGACGGGAATACGTCAAAATAATTTAGTGCATTTAACATTTTGAAAACGCATGATTTATTTCCAATACCATCAAACATATTTTA
Organism: Podabrus alpinus; assembly: GCA_932274525.1. NCBI lineage: Eukaryota > Metazoa > Arthropoda > Insecta > Coleoptera > Cantharidae > Podabrus > Podabrus alpinus. The sequence goes on from OW026451.1 coordinate 9,297,512, forward strand.
AAAGTATTTTTAGACAAGATATTGCACAATGAAAATTGGTAACCGATTTCCACCACTAATTCAGGAATGCTACCGAGATGGTATGGTATTTCCCCCCACCCCCGCAACTAGCAAGAAAACCATAATTATATAATATATAAAATATGCTTGACCTCATTATATAATTTTCTACTCGTAAACACAGCAATTTTATGCTAAACGATAAAAAATTGCTACACGTTTTACATTTTTTATAGTAAATGCGCTTTACAATAAAATATTATTTAATTTACTATACTACACGCCATAATTGGATGAGGACAAAATTATGTCCTTGGTTTACTAAAAATAACTAAATTATTGTATCAGTTTATTTCATAGTTGGAAAGGTGTTAACAATAACCATTTATTTTTACATATTTCATTTTGGGTGTTGTGTGCAAAAAGTGGGAAAACCAGTCAAAAATAATTTCTAGCAAAATTTGTATCATAACATCGTTATTATTAACGGCTTTTTGAAATTTTTGCAAAAAAGATCTGTTAGAGTAGGCCCCGTTGTGTAATTACTCACGTAATCCTAACATGACTGTGATTTGAACAATGACACTGATATACCATGAACAGGTCAAATCCTACCCTACATTGGCGTTATCAGTGCCTTACTGGAAATATCCAGTGGTACTTTCTACCACAGATCCGGGGACCTTTCACAGGGTAAGTGAGTTACAAGAACTCTGATTGTGACCCCGATGATTAGGCTTAACAGATCCTGATATAGTTACCAAATATTTTGTATATATGCTGTGGTGTATTTTAACACGTTAGTGTAATATGCACTTGGTATCAATTTTTCCAAATATATAACAACATTTTTTGTAAAAAATTTTATTTCGGACAAATGATTTGTATATTTCGATTTATTTTGTAGAAGGAAAATTAATTTTCGCGAAAATTTTTCGAAATTTGAAAATTACGTTCTAAGCTCTAAAATCGGCCCGAACTTACAGCTCGAAACATAATTTTGGTACATCATGAATAATTGGATAGGTTAAAAATAAAATTCGCGTTGTCTTCCAAAATTGGAAAAAAAATTGATGGTGCAAGTTTCAGGACCGTATTAAAAATATTTCAAGTTATAATGAATAAACGGACAAGTTATAATGAATAAACGGATTTCAAAGAGGGTAGGACAAATTCCATACTTATGATGAAAGGTATGATGAATAAGAAAATTATAACACTTTTCACGCCATTTCAACTTGTTAATAATTTTATTTTGAATTGTTTAACAAAAACACGTCACACTAGGTTTGGATTTATTTGTAACTAAATATAACTATTTAACTTGGCTACATTTCATATAAATATAAAATCTATTATAACTTCACTACATTGTCATTAATTTACTTAATTTTTATAAATTTTTTCCTTAACATGATAAATCAGTTCTAGTTAACATTAAAAATGTTCCTGTATTTTTTAACTTACAACTAAACGTACTTATGCTACGAACAAGAGCAAAATCTTGTAAGGGGGTGGTTAAATTTGAAAATTTCTTAAGTGGGAGGGAGCGTAAAGCAGGGGTAAAATACTGATCCTTTTACATTAAAAATATTCATAATTGTTACAAGCGGAGGGAGTTCTCGTTTTTTAATATGCCTTTCCAGTGAAAAATATTTAAGAAACAAATCAGAGGGAAACATTTTTAAGAAAAACGTTAGCGTTTCCACTTTTATTTGGGAGCGGGGAGGGAAGATGTAGGTATCATACATATACGTTAAACTTTACATCTGTTATCTTATGATAAATTATCTAAAGTAATATTTTTATAATCTTCAGCTACAGAAAATAATTTCTCAATACAGAAATCTTTCAATTTCTTTTTTACGGTGTAAATAAAAATCACGCCATATATTGTCTACAAAAAAAAAAGAAAATAAATTTTTCCTCAACTTATTTTATGCAGGCGTTTCTCTATCTTCGTTTAGATAATTAAAAAAAAAATGCAAATCAAAACCCGTTGGAAGCAATATTATGCTTAAAATTCCTTTCGCCAAATTGGATGATTTAATTGTGCGCCTTTCGGTGTTGCATAATCGGCCACAGCGAATTATACAAAAAAAAATGTAGACATCATTCGATTTTGAAATTCTATTCTGGATTTTTAAAAATAGATTTGCCCTTGAAAAAAAAATCGATAAATAATATGAGTGCAGGGTCGTATTAAAATTAATTTATGAATCTATCACATTATTTTCGAGGACATAAATTCCATAAATTACATAAATAATTGCGCTTATTATTACATCGTGGTACGAGAAAATTAAAGAAATATAATCAATCAGTCCGTTTTGTCTAGTTTAAAATAGTTTGCACTTGAACTCGAAAGTGGGATTAATATTATTGCTCGTGTGCCAGCTCTTTAATGGGTGATTCTCTGTTGTGCAACAACGACAAAGTCGCTTCAATTTGAGAATTCAATATTTTTCGGATTTCTTCTATTGGTTTTAAGAGTATTACCGGTACATGATCATCTCGTCTCTGAAAAGAAAATGAAAAAATTGTTAGCGATTTAAAACTTAACGACAACTTTTGCCTCAGACGTCGGCAAGTGCCAAAACGAACCAGCTGTCTTTTTTTTTTGGCTCAAGTAAGGTTTTGACAGTTGAATTTTGCAGAAAATTTATATGTTCTAATGCATCTGGTTTGTTTAATGAAACAACAAGCAGAAATGAACTTCATTCATATATTTGGTCAGCTAAAAATGTTTACTTATACTCACTTGAAACAACACCTCTCCTTCAAAGTCCACTAATTTTTGCTTTCTGGTGCGCAATAGCATGCCAACTAGTTTGTCCGAAATTGTGGTGTAAATCTGCAACAAGTTTATCTCAATGATCAAAAGATATTCGGGAAAATGAGGAAACTTACAGTGAATAACTCGCCAAAGCTGATAACCTTTCTGGGATCATTTTGCTTCTCTTCTGGTGTGAAGAGGGGCTCGGCACTTGCATTCAAAATTTCGCACAAGTCCAGCATTTCTTTCAAAATTACTATGGTAGCCTTAAATCCTCGAATTTCTGATTGGGACCCTTTTACCGGCCTAAAATCGAAAGTAGTTATTGGACAAAATTTTTTGACATGGTTTTGTTCCTACCTTCCATATTCTTCTTTGGAGAAACGTCTCTTTTCAAGCCCAGAAACTTGCTTATCGGTGGAAAATGGATTCAAAGATTGTTTTTCGACATGATTATTAGCGAAGGTGTTGAAGAGTGCCACCCTGTCCTTTAATACTGATCGCACTTCCTGAAAATAAATCGAATGGGTGTCATAAATTTGTCGTCGCCTAAATTATATTGCTTAAAATTATCCGACCGGATAATTACCATAAATTTTTATAATTGCTCATTTATTTTTATTGGCTGATTATTAAGTGGGTGATCAATTTGTTGGCACCTGAATTTCTATCAACCGGAAGCTATTCACCACGCATTGACAGTTTCAATCGCTATTTAAATTTAATCATCTTTATATATCGATATTCATGACGAAACAAACAAAAATTGCAGCGCAATAAAATGTTTGACCATTCGGATTTGGATTTCGACAATCCAATCGAAAAAAAAGTATTCAGCTTTTAGAATTTGGCCTACTAAAACTATTTTAATATCAAAATTTGTATGATAACAAAACTATTTGCGCTTTAATATTTAAATTTAGGAAAAAGCCATAAATAATTGCATTTGTGAGAATAATTAATATCAGCAAACTTGAAGATGAAAAATATAATTTATACAGATTAACCATAGTGATAAATTGAAAGTTGGACAGAGGCGCCAACTTTTTTTAGGCAATGCTTTGCCAATTCAAAATATTCCATTTTTTTGTGCTAATTTTTATTGCCAAGATGCTAAAAGAGATCGCAGGTCGTAGGTGGATGTGAGCCTTATTAGCATCATGGAAAGGGTGGAGTATTTTGGTATCAAAAAATTTCGAAAATGTAAATTCCACAGATAAATTACTATAGATAGTCCACGGTTATGGAAATAGATTGGTTTCCACGTGCTTCCAGCTCTCTTCATGGGCAAAATACATTAGGTGGACCATTTTTGGTAATATTAATAAGGAAGCATAGAGCGATCTAACCCAAAATAATATCCAATCAGGAGGAAGTATCTAACGACAACTGGAAGATAAAACCATCGACAGTACGATGGACCACTTTGCAGTTTTTATATCTTCCGAAATTTGGTTAAAACATTTTCAAACTCCAGACCCTCAGTTGCAAGAGTTTTACGAATTCATCTCTTTTTCTGCTAGTCATTGCCATATCATCAATAATAATGCCCGTACTAATAGTCGAGAATTGATTTCGATTCCGGAATTAATTCTGCTGTTGTTATGATACGGCATAAATTTCAGTGATCTGATTGGTAGAAACTAGAATTAATTCCGGAATCGAAATCAATTCTCGACTATTAGTACGGGCATTATTCAGTTCATACTTCAAGAGAAACACTTTTTTGATTAGTCATCCAAATTCAGATACGTGACAAGCTGATTGAGCCTTTAGCCCCCCCCCCGTATGAATCTAGAACTATGGTATTAAGAATTGGCTAGCATTAAGCAAATTTTGGGATAAACATGAGTCATTTTCTTGGATAATGCGTGGCATAAGTTTTTACTCACATCAAAGTGTTATAGGAAACAGTAATATTGAACTTGATTGGTCTATTGCCAAGTCGATGCTTTGACACCTTGTTTGTTCTTAACAGTTGGTGTTTTTTACTCAACAACGGCCTCAATATATCAGATAGGAATTTTAGGATTTCGATTTACGTAGAAATAGTCGCGTAAGAGACGAACGAATTTACCCACACGGCCATGACAATCGTAATATTAATAATGCAATAGCATCAGCTCACTGACCGGGGTTTTAGGCCAAGATATCAAAAGAGTTAGAGGATAATGTCGTGATGACTTTAACCTATTTTCACAAAATAAAATTTTTTGTGTTTCAAAACTCACCGTAAACTGCATCTCAATATGTTTTCTACTTACCTACCATATTAAGGACATGCAGTTTTAAAATGAACACACCGTATCTCAGTAATGTGTTTAAGTTTAAATAATTATTAGATGGAACAGGATGCTATTTAAGATTATTAATTTGGGATGGCTGCACATCCTTTTTGCTGCGTATTTTTTTATTTATTTATTTATTTGTTCCAATATTGAAAAAATTTACTGACGTAAGCTACGTTGATGACGTTAATTTTGAAAAACTTTGCCAGAAATCCTAGAAAAATTAATCTTCTATTCGTTAAGAAAAAATAGGCATTAAGAATGGTATATTCGAGAAAGGATAATTTTTAGAATAAAAGTTGGGATAAAAAGAAAATGTTAGGAAGTTTCTTGCAGCATTTACATCGATGTTGATATGAAATGGTTTTTCTTTAAACTTTTATTTTCCAAAATATTTTTTTGGAAAAATGGATTTCTAAAATCATTTAAAAGACTGACAAAATAACCTATGCTCATTTGAACCGGCTTTCTTAAACCATCTTTCTGATAATAATAATGCAAAATTTCAGCCGTTCAGTAGATTATAATTTTCTCTAAATTTAATTTCAGAAGATTTTCCCCATTTGCTAAAGAACCCTTGCGATAATTGGAAGAAACATTAAAAAGTTGTTTTTGTAACTCCGTCTTTCTTCCAATTTCGTCAATTTTTTGTCAAATTCACATTTCACTTACCGGATATTCGTGTTGAATAAGAGGAGCTTCCATTGTAACGTTAAACTTTCAGAGTAGTAACTCAAGACACAAAAACAAGAACGAACTTGACAAAATTTTAAAAGTCACTTCCAACTCGGAACTCGTATCGTGCGTTATTAATCTGGTTGCCAAATGAAAATAAAGAGCAGTTAAAGTTTTGGCTTCTTTTAATAGTAACGAAGGAATGTGTGAATATATAGAAAATTGAGCGACGCCGAGCGTCTCCCTAATCAACGTCACAAATGTATATTTTCTTTATGATATTCTGCGTCTTAGTCATAGCAAATATTTTAAATTTCATTCACTAAACTTGGCTTACAAATTATATACAATAGTAGTCCGTTGCACGTTACTATTTTAATTCAAAGGGTAATCTAAATCGGTCAATACTTTTACCACCATAAACCAATCGCATGAATACGACTTTCGAATATATTTTTATCTATTCAATAATATTTTTGTTATGATCAATTAAATCGTTTCCATCTTCATTTTTGGTATCGATGAATTAATCAAAATAAAATTTTCCTGCGTGGGCAAACTGGTTTACTTCCCGGAAATGCTCTGATTATTTTTTTGGGCGAAGAGTATCAAAGTATTTTTTATGAATTAAAGCGAGTCAACAAACCAAAATATTCTTGGCATTGGTGGACGAGGTCTTACGAAAAGAATGCTAATATGTAAAGTTTGTTTTATAACCAAAAATGTGTTCTTGAAATTCTTTCGGAATTCCATTTTGGAAAAATTATCATTTGGCTCCCACAACCGCTTCCCTAATTAACTAAGAATTTTTATATTTGGCACAAAGGGCTGTCAAGATTCAGCTTGTCGAATAGGCGAAAATTTTCCACATCACTAAAAAAGCGATAGGAAAATTTTCCGGTTCGAGGTAAAAACAACAACCAAGTTCATTCAGAAAAAAGTGGTTCATAATTTTAATCTGGCGCCTATGAGAAAGCAATATTACTGCTATCACCTTTATGTTATTCCGCGACCAGAAATAAATAATGAAAGAATAAAATTATTAGCCAAGTAAACATCCTTTTGAAATAAGGTGATGACAAATCCAAAAGCATTGCTCGTGACACTGCCCCATTTAACCGGATCTGTCGCTCAATAAAAGCTTCCCACATAAAATATATTTTCACGCTATGAAATACGCACAACATTGTCCATTATGAAAATAGGACCGTAATCATAAAATCTCCTATTAAAGGATTTTAGGTTGGTAAATAAAAATTGTCCTAAAATTAAAATTGAGTTAATTGGCATATATTTTTATTTTTAATGATACCTTCTGCAAACAAACTAATTACAAAAATAAATTTTTGGAATCGTTCATTAAGAATACGGAATTAAAATAGCAAACCTTGAAAAAATGGGAAGCGTCTTAAAAATACGCGTAGTTTAAAAATGTTAAATTCCACAACTTTGGGTTAAAAAAGTTATTAATCATAGCACTCATATCGGCCAGAACCGCAGTGCTTTGAATTATCAAAACATTTCGAGATTCAAAATATCTTCAAAGATTTATTTCGAGTGAGTATTTATAATTATTGAAGTTTTGAATATAATACACAATGAATTAAATATAATGGAAGTTTTATAAAATTAATGGGACAATTTTCCTTTCATCACGATGTCTCAGGAGCCCTTGTGCCAAATTGAGCTGTCGAAATCTCGAAAATTGGGTGAGGATTACCTAACACCTGTCATTCCGAATGAGTTGAAACTTTGCAATCGCAAAGAGGAAGGTTTATATAGGCCCCTACAACAAAAAAATTCTGAGAATGTATTATCAAAATTTTGAGAAAAATCGATTTGAAAAGTACGAAAAAGTAGCATGATCGTGCCACACAACCGGTCGTTGCCACTGGCTTCGTCCGGCCGGCGCGCATTTTGTTGACGGTACGTGCAGCTAGATATACTCTTACACTTAGAAAATTTCGCAGCAGCAGATGCACCTCGAGCGTCGTACATGCAACATCGATTATTTTTAGTTTTTCCGCGATTTTTTGGGGGTTAAACGAAATAGTTTACTGCCCCATACCGCAACTATACTTTTTAATGCTATTTCGAGGGTCTCTCACATCCCGGTTGCATAGATCCCGGTGTTCTTGATGGATGGCGCCTCTCGTATGTTTAGCCTAGTAACCAGAGTCAAATCCGCTCCGTAGGGGTGCAGAGCGGAGCGGAGCGGAGCGGCGCCCCGGAGGAGTAGGATTTGACGATGGCTGACCCTCCCTTTCGAATGCACACCCTTAAAAATGGAAGGCAAAAAAAATTTAATTTTTTCACTTTTTCGGCAATAACCGCCTTATTTTCCATTTTTTCGCGAATATTTATACTAATATCTACTAAGCACACCCCCCCCTACCCGAATTTCAAAGAAAAATTAAAATCGGAGCAAAAAAATTTCACTCGATTTGAAGGGACCGGTAACCCGATAGTGGTCTCGGCCGGGGTCACGATTTTACTTTCCCATACTTTTCAAATCGATTTTTCTCAAAATTTTGACTATACATTCTCGGGCGAAATTTTTACAGGACACTCTAATAAGGTTCCTTTTGCTAAAAAAAATATTTTGGGGCGATTTCGGGTGACAGGTGATAGGTAATTATCCCCGAAAATTGGAATATCACTAAGTCTCCTTTGTTGAATTTTCAAGTGTCGTATTAAAATTGCTAATGTAGCAGTTAGAAGTATATAAGACCAGGTTGTTTCTCTTTCGCTTAGACCTTTGATTACAATAAATTAAAATAAACTTTAAAAGTTAACCAGTTAATTACATTTTTAATATAAAATAAAATTTTTTTATTCATAAGTTTTCAAGATTTTAATGTATTTTAATGAATCGTATGATATACATATTTATTATTATATGCTACTATCACAGATAACTTGCAGATAGCCCACGCTTTTATGGAAAAAGTAGTGTCTCTCAATCACTGTATTTGGAAGCAATTTAAGATTAGGTTGGAAGCCATTGGTTAAAAGTTAGAAAAGCGAAATGACGCCTCTGTTTGCGTGGTAGATTCTCGTATCTTACCATTTTTTTCCACAAGGGGATGGAGGCTTAATCGACAAATTAAAAATCTTTTTTTTTATACAGAAACAGTAAGAGCTAAAATCTTGAAAATTTAAAAGTATACATTAATACCACAACCGCTCATTAAGAAGAAATTTTGTCGAAAGTCATCTCTAAAGATAATTTCTTATGCACCCCATTTTTGATAATTCAACTGTTTTCCTATTGGTGGATCTACATATTTTGGAATAATCTTTCAGTCATCCTTGCCCACTGCTGAGAAGACTTCCTTCATTTACTATCGTATTACCGCATCGCTACATTTAAGTATGAGTATGGATAACCTACTGGCTTTGATTATGTAGTATCAGATAGGCAAACCCCATGTGAGTTTTGGAAAGATCTGGCGGAGTTCAAAAGATTATAGACAGATGGCGGTACTAAATTGAAAGGCGGAATAAATGGCTTGAATACCAATCACGGACCTCTTAAAAATCCATAGCGAAATATCCACGACTTCAAATTAAATATTGCCATCTGTTGATTGCCTTTTCAACTACAAAAGTTATTTGCAAAGCTCCCATCTTCTGAGCAGTTACTCGATTTCGAGTGTCATGATCATGACCATCACTATTCTCTATTGTTCGTATAAACTCTGTTATAGACAGGTTAGTCAAGTTCTTAATTTGATCAATGAACCTGTTTGATGAGCGTCCTCTTCTCCTTTTTTCGTCGACTTTTCCCTGTATACACGGCTTTTCGATTCCATCATACATGATGACATGCCTAAAAAATCTGAGTATGCGCCTCTGTGTAATTGCCAGTAGACCCATATGGACGTCTATCTTTAACTTTCTGAGAATCGATACGTTTGTTCTATGGGCCACCCAATGAATCCTCATCATCCGTTTATAGATTACCATTTCAAATACTTCGACTAGTCTGCGGCATGCAGCATTCAGGATCCAGGTTTCTGAGCCGTATGTAGCTACAGGAAAAACCAAAGACTCCACCAGCCTTCATTTTGTTATTTTATTTATGCGATGGTCTTTCCATATTTTGGTAAGATTTTTTAATGCCTATTTTGTCATGCCAATTCTTCGTTTTATTCCCAAATAAATGACCTCGTCTTTTGTTCTGGATATTTGCAAGCTGCCCTATCTACAACTATCAGACAGCATTTCTTGCGGTTAAGACTAAGACTCGCCTATGCACGGGTTCTTTTGATTTTCACAAGAAATTCGGCCATTTCCTCCTTCGAACCAGCTAATAGCGTTGTATCATCTGCATACTGGAGTTATGAGATTCGTCGGGCTCCTACTGAGACTCCCCATTCCAGTTCTCCATTGCCATTCTTATCATTATCAGCCATTTGCTGTATATGTATATTGGAAAGCAGAGAAAGTAGTGAGCTGCAGGAATATAAGGCGTTCATATTAAAGACGGCAGTAATTCTCCAGCGGGGCGTGGACAAGAAGACTCATATCCAACACCCAAAAATGGGTCTCCAGATCACAGGGCAAGATGGATTTCTATCTTACACAGGCAATCACCGGCCACGACTGCTTCAACGTCTACCTGTGCAAAATAACCAGAAGAGCAACGCACACATGTTATTACTGCGAAGCGGAAGACGACGCGGAGATGGGTGCGAGAACGCGTGACCGGGCTCCCTCACAATCGGGGAAAGCCTCACACCCGACAACCTGACTGCCATCATGCTTGAGGACTAGTACGGCTGGAAAGCCATCTTAAGGCTGGTCAAGAAGATCATGACCAGAAAACAAAAATTCGGAAGGCTCCAACAAACCCAAGGTGATCATGGAAGCCATCACGAGGAGACTTAAACTTGGCAGACTCAAAAAAGACTCAAAGAAGTTCCAAACGAACTGGAGGTCTAGAGCAATCCACACCGTCGAACGAAAGTAATGCCTAGAGGTGGATCCCTATAATGAAAGAGTTACCATTAATGGTCATAATCCACTAAGTGAGGCTAAATAACTCTGAGACCTGAATAATTAATTTCGGTGATTGGCTCTGAATCTTGCGGACAGACGGACACGGAGTCAGATCATAGGGCTTCTCCGCTACATTGTTTATGAAAGCTTAAAATTGAGTAATACTCAAATACTTCGGTCACATCATGAAGAGAAGAGTGACTTGTTTTTGAAGGCAAGAGACCAAGGGGTCAGTCTTCTTCCTGGTATGTCGATGACAAACGTATGTCGATGAAAAACGTTTAAAACGAAAACACCCATATAAATCTCCACCAAAATTTAATTTCTCTTGCTGAGCCATGGTGGGGGGGGGGGGGCTAACAGATGCATAAATCCGCCGCTGTAAAAAAATATTTATTTACTACATAATCCTTAAAGTTTATTAAAACTTAAAAGTTGGTAATACTGGGCGTAAAGGATTAACTGTTTAGATTTTTTCTAAAAAAGGTCCAAGAGGTTACTGTTCTACCCTGTACGCTCTACCTGCTTTTAAATTTTCCTGTACGAAGGTAAATTGTATTGTAAAGAATTTAATGAAAGTACATTTTACATATTATTCAATACAAAATTATTTTGTATTTTAGAATTTCTATTCTCAAGAGAATTGGTTTTTCTTTTCTGAACCATGGGGGGGACCACCCTCCTGTATCCGCCACTGATCATGAATGCTGCCACGATGCCCGGATTCGAGCAGGGCGTACCGAACAAGAGAAGAAAAATTAAATTAAAAAATCTAAATCGCTATTAAAAACACCAATGACCTCTGATACCACAAACGCTTTACGGAGTTCTTAGTTGGACTCCATATTATCTATTTTGGATGTTTTATGGCAAGCTGGTGATGAATTTGGAGGTGTGAATCTCTATTATCACTAATTTGGATTGGGCTGGTTCTGAAAATACGGATTAAGCATTCCAGTGGCGATGGTCATGGCCTGAATGTTAGCGAGATCAACCGCTAACGCAAGGCTCCCAGGTTCGACTCCGGGTACAGTCTAAAATTTCTTGATCGTCTTCCGTGCTTCGAAGGGCACGTAAAGCCGTCAGTCCCTCTGTGTCTTCCCATCTTCTTCTTCTTTAACTTATTTGAGATCAATTGATCTGTTCAAATTAGTTCTGTGAGCATACTTGGTTTTTACAACTTAGGTCGGTGGTAGCTTGCTAAGCTGGCCCTCGATGTGCTTGTTACCTTGTTTTTTTATTGTTATGAAGGCAAATCCTTAACACAAGGGGACCGACGGCTTAACGTGCTCTCCGAGGCACGGTGGCCCGGAGTCGAACCGGGAAACCCTACATTAGCAGTTGATCGCGCTAACAATCAGGCAATGATCGCCGATTTATGATGTGCCATCATAACAATAAAAAACACGGTACAGGCACATCGAAGGCAAACCTAGCAAGCTACCTAAGATGTAAAAACCAAATGCTCAAATAACTAATTAAATAAATTAGTTACAGAACAGGTCATAGACCTATATTACTAGAAAGAAGAAGGAAAAGCATTCCAGTGAATCGAAATCTATCTAATGTTCTAACATGCAAAAAATTGAAAATCAAATATTGTATTTTGTTCTTATGACGTGTTTATGTGATTTCGTCGAATGCACTAATCAGGAACGTTCTCCGATATTACAAAACGTCATCATAGTTTTATAATTGTCCTAGAACACTCTTTTTTCGTACTTGTAGAACACACTATATAATTTATTTTGTTTACTAAGCTATTTTTGGGCCATTTTCTATGTGAAACTATAAACTTGAGCAATATCCATTTGAATTTATATTCAAGTAGCTATTAGCTGGCAGCTGATGCGTTAATACGTCTTGATAGATTTTATATTTGCTAAATTAAAGAAAATAGAGAACTGTCAAAATACATCTACTGCATTATATTGATGGAAGAAAATGTATAGAAATTTTGGCAATTCAAATAAAATTGAATTGCGTTCCACGTCGGGTTTACTCATGAATTTTCATTCTGAAATTTTGAGAAACACAGGACCGTCTTAGCCGATTTGGGTTAATCCCATGATTACTGGTTAATCCAAATAATTATTTCGTGGTTGTTTCCTAAATTATTGTTTTGTACACTTTTAGTATAAAAATTGTAACATTTGAATTTTTCAAGTGTCAGAAGTTTGTTAGATTTTGGATTGCAGTTGGCGGAGTGTAATTTATTAGCACCCATTAATGTTTCTTCTTCTTTAAAATTTTCGCAGAACTTCCCTTATTTAGGTGACACTTGGTACTTTTGATTATTTAAGTAGAGTAAAATGTTAATATTTTATTACTTACGCATAATTAATTCAAAAGTTCGATTCCTTTTCTCAAATTAATTAGAAAACGGATTTTGTATAACCAAGAAGAGTCACTTTTAAGCTACACACAAAAAGAATTGTCACAATGAAACAATAGAACGAACAACCTCGATAATTTTGTAGGGGTGACATTTTGAGTTTCTTCGAACTTCCACGGTGCTTCCAGGTGGAACCGATATTGGCCGCCATTGTTATTAACTTGTTAGTGCAAATAAAAAAAAATAGAGGCACTTGAAAAGCCCCGATACAACAGTTCTTTACAGTCTATTAAGATAATTTTGACAAATTAACTGATAAGGAACCAAATCAGCAAAAAGGTATTATAATGCCCGATAGCGACGACTTTGAGGATGAAGAAATTGTACCATGTGGAGATAAATTAGCCGATAAAAATTTGACGTGGTACTACAGTACTGTGAACAATAATTCTAAAACGACAAAATCTTACGATCAAGGTGCCACATCAAGCTGTAATCAAGTACGTAATGTGTTAAATATTTTTCAAGTATTAAAACGTAATCGATCTTTAAAACGTATTTATTTGTTTGAAAAACTAAATGAACTCAACTCAAACTGATGCAACTGCATTATTTTAAAATTTATAATTCAATATTCAAAAATGGTAATGAAGTTTTGAATCGAAATTAGCAAAATTGACTTAGTTTTTGATTGTTTGTAGGATACAGTTCCAAGTTATTTCGTCCCTTCCGATGTGTTTCTGGGCGGTTTCAAATTAGCACAATTTGAAAATCTCATCGAGTTCATCAATGTGGATCCACATTCGGGAGAAGAAGACTTAGCATCGGGAAATACGACCAAAATGGAGGAAACAAAGAAAATCTTCAAAGAGAATAAAGTTAATTTCGTTGGTTGTGGTAAAAATGACCAATTATTCCCGATAATCGACACGATTGATTTGTCCCAAGAAACCGAACAAACACTTCACGCAACGAAACCCAAGGTTGAAAAAAAGATCGAAAAGGAAGATAGCGACGATGTGGTTTTCGTACGTGAATATAACTTGACGTCGGATAAGTCAAAAAGTAACACGAAGGTGAAACGTCCCAACGAAGACCCTTTAACGGTTAAAGAAACCCACAATCATCAATTGAGAGGCAGAAAAGTTGGTTTAGAAAAACGAAAAAATCCAGTACGGAAAGCTCACATCGAAAAAGTACATCATGATTTGGTAGAAAAGTTATCGTATCATCCTTCAGTATTTAACGCAAAAGTTAAAAAAAGAAAAGTGAAGCCACCGGTGATAATCGATCAGGTAAGATTTTGAACTATTATCTTTTGCATAATCTTGCGTGGTCTTCTTCAATAAACCGTGAAGAATTTGGGTTTTTTAACACGTGTTGCTATGGAAAACTAGCAAAACATGTTTTGTTTTAAAAATTTGGTTTCACCAGTGGCGTAACTGTTGCACATCAAAAAAGATGAATTTTCCGAGAATTTTTTTGGTATAGTTTTGTTATTGTCCTTTTATTTGATTGAAGTTGTGATTTTCTTGAACTTTTTAACCTGAAAAAGCGAAAATGTGACGTGTCATAATTTTTTGACTAACGTATGAGTCGAAGTAGCTGGACAAATAATTTCAATTGCATCAAAAAATTAGTTATAATCTAGCAATCCTTTCGATTTTTTTACTGTATCTTCTTTCATTTTACTATGAAAGTGTGCGAACAGAATTTTTGCCTAAACGCGTTGTTAAAATGCTAGGCGAGCAAGATAAAAGTTGCGTTTTAAATTATTTTATAAAGGAAGGTTTCAGTCGAAGTACCATTTATTCGATTATTTTGAGATTAGGTAAGAATATTAGTCCGGAAAATAAAAAAAAACCGAAAGAAAAGTAATTCTAAAAAAATTTCAACAAAGTTTCTTGAAGAAAGCCGCTAAAAACCAAGTTGGAATGAGTACACGCATACTATTAAGAACATTTAAATTTTCTCAAACAACAATTTGCCGAAATTTAAAAAAGTTGAATGTAAGAAGGTATAAGAGAAACGTTTAACCAAGATACACCGATAAAAAATTAGCGGAAAGACCCAAAAGGAGCCGTCTTTTGCGGTAACATTTTTTAACAGGCGATACAGTGATAATTATGGACGATGAAACGTAGTTCACTCTTGCGAACAGTTGTGATGTTACAAATAAAAAATTTTATGCAATCCTTGCGTATTTATCATGGATTTATGACTACTTTTGCGGTTCGTAATGACCTTCTTCAGTCCCGCGTGTTGTTTATTAGTAAATTTGCTCCCATGGGATCATTTGATCCCATGGGATCATAGTATGACCTCATAATTATTGACTCAACAAAAGTCTACATGCTATATTTTATCTTCCGTTAGAATTATTTATCGCTTCCTTGAAAGGAATGCGTGATCACATTGCAATGAGATATTTGTTTGGACGTGTAGCTCTTTCTTTTAATCATACAACCACTGTTATCTTTTGCAAAGCGTTTTTTAACAGCCACTTCAATTTATATAATTTAATTTGTACCTGTTTATTTCAATTTTTCTTTTCGGCTATTTTTTTGTCGGTAGTTATTAGGATTGCATAAAATAGTATACACAACTCGTGGCTTGGCGAGATTAAATGGCCTGCTTTAGCAACTTGGTGTGTAATATACTATTATACCACCGATAAAAGTGTAGTTCCTGATAATTTAAAATTCATAAGGAAATCAAAAAACGAACCAAAAGCATTGGTGTAGGTACGATATCAGTGAAAGGCATTTCAAATTTTTTTCTTCAAACTCCAGTTGGTAATAATAATAATAATCAGGCATCCATTCCTTTTGGAATATTCCTACTTCATAGAAGTCTTTACGATTCATTTTACGAGGTGAATCACTCCTCATCTTCTCTTCTTCGATGTTCTAGATTTTCGTATGTGTTTTGGTTTCGTTTACTATCTCTCTCCATACTGCTCTGTTTACGCATTTCTTCTTCCAATCCGTCACGCCCATAGTTTTAAGGTCATTTATTACCTCATCTAGCCATCTAGCTCTTGGTCTTCTTCTATTCCTCGTCTCACCCGGCCTCCAGTCCATGATTTGTCTCAAGACGTTGCGTTGTCTGGCTCTTTTCTTATCACATGGCCAAGCCATCTAATTCTTTGCGCCTTTATGAATTTTACAATGTCTTCACTTCTCAGTATTTTGGTTATTTATGCGTTTGTTCTTATTCTATATTCGTTTTCAACAATCTTCTTTGGTCCTGTTATCGTTCTTACTACCTTTCTTTCGAATATTCTCAATTTTTCCTCTTCTCTCTTTGTCAGGTTTAATGTTTCTGCTGCATAAGTGACCACTGTTCTCACAAATGTCTTATATACTCTTATTTTCGTTCTTATAGATATATTCTTGCTTTTCAAATTCTCTTGTTTGCGTGGAAAGCTCTTCAGCCGGCTTGTATCTTCTCATTTATCTCTGGTGATCTCTCGTTGTTCTCGTTTAGTTGTACGCCCATCAGGTATTTGAATTTCTCACTTCTTCGAACGTGTAGCTTCCAATTTTTAGGTCATTCTGTCGTGTGTCATCGTTTCTCTTGAATTTCATGTATTTGGTTTTGCTTTCATTAATCTTCAGCCCCATTTCCATCGCATGTTTCTCTATTTCTTTGAGAGTCTGTATCATTTTTTGTCTTGATCTAGATATAACCACGACATCATCAGCATACGCTATTATTTGCCATTCTTTCGTTGATATCGTTGCTCTAGTTCCCAACTTTCTCATAATACTCTCGATTACAAAGTTGAACAAGACCGCCGACAGTGCGTCGCCCTGCCTCACGCCGCTGTTAATTTATTGCGAACTCGTTTGTTTCATTTATTCCGATTTTCACCGTTGCGCTCGAGTCTCTCATCGTCATTTGGATCAGTTTTCTCATTTTTTTGGGTATATCTAACTCCAGCATCACCTCGTACAGTTTTTCACGTTTAACGGAGTCAAAAGCCTGTTGGAAGTCGATAAACAGCAGGTGCAGCTCTATGTTATGCTGATATGTCTTTTTTGTCACTTGTTTCATAATGTGTAGCGCATCTACTGTCGATCGATCCCGTCTAAAGCCGTGCTGATATTCTCCAGTCTTATCATCAATCACTGCTTTTATTTGATTATATATGAGTGTCGATAGAATCTTGTAGGTCGTCTGTAGTAAAGTTATTCCTCTGTAGTTGCGACATTCTTCTATATCACCTTTTTTATGTATTGGCACTATTCTACCGGTCTTCCATTCGTTCGGTATTTCCTCCTTTCTCCAGATCTCGAGTATCAATCTGTATACTCTTTGGTGTATTTTTTTGCCTGCATTTTTCAACATTTCGCCGCATATTTCATCTCTTCCTGATGCTTTTCCGTTTTTTATCCTCTTTATTATCGTTTTAACCTCGCTGAATGTTGGTTCTGTTACTGTTTCTTGTTCTGTTCTTTCTTCCACTTCTGCAATATCATTTTCTTGGTCATTCTGATTTAACAGTTTTTGAAAGTGGCTCTTCCACATTTCTTTCACTTCTTCCTCGCTGTTGCCTTGTAGTCCGTTTTCATCTTTCATGGTTCTAATCTTTACACTGCATTTTCTTTTCTGTTGTTTGATTCCAAGGTAGAATTTCTTGATGTTGTTTCTGTTGCAATAATCTTCTATTTCGTTCATCACATCGTTTAGCCATTTGTCTTTCTTCTCTTTGTATTTCTTGTATGCTTCTCGTTTTCTCTCTCTGTAGATATTCTGGTCTTATCTTATTTGTCTTCATGCATATCAATCTTGCTTTTTTCTTTCTTTCTTATTTCTCTTTGCATTCTTCATCGAACCATTTCTTATCTTTGTTTCGCTTTTTAAAACCAACCGTTCTTTTGACCGTTGTTTGCACAACCATTTTAATGTTGTTCCATTTGTTGTCTATGTTTTGGTCGATCTGCTTGTTATCTATACCTTCGTTTGTTTCTTCAGCATATTTTTCTCTCTTGTTGGTATTGCTGTTAAAAAATATTTACAAAAAACGGTTGATTTTGTAAACTAAAACCGTAAAGATGATAAAATCATCTTTTGTCAGAATCTTGTGTCTTGCCATTATGTAAAAAAGCGCTTAATAGGCTAGACGGTCAAAATATACCATTTGTTCTAAAATATGCAAATCCACCCAATATTCCTGCAGCTCGTCCTATTGAAAATTTATGGTCTATTTTTCACAATTACTTTATAAAATTGATTGGGGAGCAACATCAGTCCATCAATTAAAAAACGGATTGAGTCCCGTGCCAAAAAGATTGATGTGAATATGCTTCAATGAATGATGGAAGGTGTTGAAAGTAAAGTCAGAAAAATTGAAGAAAACGGACCATTATGCGTTTCAAATTTTTTTTGTGTATTCCAAAATATTGTGGTTTCTTAATAAAAACGAAATTTTAAATTTTCTGTAAGCAACATTTTTTTATTATAGCTTGAATTCTGTCCAGCTACTTTAGACTGATAGGTTATTTTGAAATAGAAAAAAGTTAGAATTGACGTAAAAGAAACATTTTGATATCATTTTGGTAACTTACACTTTGGCTTGAAATTTCCCGTATTTAAATTTTGAAAAAGCTACAGAAATGTTGATGTGGAGTCAACCACACAAGAAGACATTTTACATTAACGATTGTTGCTTTTGTCTTTACAAGAAAATATTTTTTTGTTTTCATTTTCATTTCAAGCTTTTCATTAAATTTAAAAAGCAGACTAGCCAATGTCGGAAATTTATTTACCTACTCACATAAATATAAAGGAGCTGCTTGGAATTTCTGACCCAATTATAGCGAGTAAGACCTATAATGTACTAATCAAAGCATACTAAAAGACCAGGAAGTTTTAGCCATTGAAATGCCGTTCAAATTGATGGATATCAGAACAGCATTTCTGGCATTAGATTTTAATTACAAACATTACAAAGTCTAAGATCTTTATTTTTGTTAATTGAACTTTAATTACCTTACGTAACTAAAGTGTA
This sequence comes from Podabrus alpinus, assembly GCA_932274525.1. Classification (NCBI taxonomy): domain Eukaryota; kingdom Metazoa; phylum Arthropoda; class Insecta; order Coleoptera; family Cantharidae; genus Podabrus; species Podabrus alpinus. The sequence goes on from OW026451.1 coordinate 9,316,606, forward strand.
ATACCAGCGGCGCCGGCGTACCCTGAAAATATTTTTCTGGACTGAACATGTGACGTCTTTTTGTCCAATGGGAAGACACCAAACTTCCATTACCAGGCAGTTAAGTTTAACTGAAATTTTAACTGGAGATTGATAAATTGGACCTTAGAGATACACAGAATACAAATTTTGGCGAATACAAGATTTGGAAAAGAATAATTTTCGAGAACCACTGGTCGAGTTACGGGGCGAGAATTTCTAAAATTTAGTCTATCGGTGGAAATCAACACTTTATATTAATTTAGTAAAATTAATATGTGCATTCCGGTACACTAAAAATCAGGACCCGAATTTCGAAGTTCTTTTTCTTTCAAATGCTGTGTTCGACCACCCTGATGTTGATTACCCTCATGTCTGTGAAGTGCTTATCACACATGGAGGACTGACAGTTTAATGTGGGCTCCAAATTTTGAAAAGGTTTACTAGGCAGATTACATTACACATCGTTAGTTTTCCATTGCCTTCCGAGCGCTGAGAGCCAGACTTTGTTCACTAAGCTATGGCAATTATTTTTTAGTACATTATTTCCAAACAACACAAACTATGTAAACTAACTATTCGCGATTTATATTGTGGCGCCACCAGCAACAACAACATAGCTGTGTTTGGACGTATATTTCTAAATTGCGCAAGTAATTTTATCGCAAAAGTTTGGAAAAGTTTTTAATGTGTTGTTAAATTTATTGCAATATGTTTTCTTAATTAGTCCACTTTGTTATCTGTTGAGCCTGAAGAACGTATTTTTATTTTCATTTAATACGTCACTTACTAATTTGAAATTCACCCCTATTTCCTAACTCAAATCGTTATTTTTCCGAACATTAAATGCCGTACAGTTCGGTTTACACGTAAAATTGCAACTTGCTGAAAAAATCCAATTTTAAAATGTGAGGTGTAAACACAGTGGCGGCTTATGACTTTTTCAATGGGGGGGGGGCACAAAATTTAAATAAAAACAAAAGCATAATAATGATTATAATAATATATTCTTATGTTACTGTAACCGGCAACCGTCCTTTGGAACACTTTTCCTAGGAACGGTTGGAGTTATTAAAAAAATAAGCAAATTTGCTGGTCGACCACAAAATTCCACCTAGGCACTTATCGATCTACTGAGAATATTTATAGATTATGCTGCCACCACCGTTCGACCGATTAGGCCCACCGTAGAATTCTGTTCTCCAAAAAAAACCACCCTATTAATTCGGTAAGCGACTTCCTGGTAATGAGTCCCAGACACTCCCCGTTTTGACGTTACGTCCCCCGGCTAAAGGTTGAAGTTGAAACTTCGGTGCGGGCAAAACGACACTAAGCTCGGCACTGAAAATAAAACGTCCTTTTCCTCAACAGGAAAAACGAAAACACTGAATTTTCAAAACAATATTTATTAATAATAGATAAAGTTAAAACAAATACATACACACTTTAAAATCTCCCTTACAATTTAGGGTGGCCCTTTTAAACACATATAAATATACAACCTAAAATAACTATCCAAAAAAATATATCATCCTTCTGTTAGTAAAGAATTCAAAATTTTACTTACATAGGTGATATAATTTATCCTTCTACCTTGGATCCCCAGACAATCCAATACGGCCAAACAATGCCTTATCTATGGTCCCAAAACAACGACAAATTCGGAATAAATGTCTCACCCTAGAGAACACACAATCTCTTTACGGGTTTAATGAACAAACTTTGACTTTTTAAACACTTAGAATTCACAATCTATTTACGGGTTTAATGAACAAGCTATTTGACTTTTTAAACACTTAGAATCCACAAGAAAGATAATTCGGCAAGACACTCCCTTGTCTTATTTGCCCAAAACAAAATCAAAACTGATAATCCGTCAAACCGTACGCGAAAATCTATACAATAGACTCCGTCGGACTCACTGAAAAGACTTCCCTTTAACATTAATCCCGAAAGCCCATGGCCCCCGGCCGCAGCTCAACGGGAGCACCCCCGACTTCTGACTCTACGGGCTCACCCCCGGCTTCTGACTCTACGGGCTCACCCCCGACTTCTGACTCTACGGGCTCACCCCCGACTACTGACTCTCGACTAATTAATTCAACCATATTTATACCTTTCATAGCGTGAGAATTGCACCACTGACAATTTTATCTATAGATAGATACATCCCTATCGCTTTTGAACGAGAAGCAATGTCTACTGATTACTTCCATGAAATCAAACCTAGATTATTTCATCAATGAAAACGCGTCGACTGCATTGAAAATATCGAGTCATATTAACGATACTTCACTGTTGTCTGAAATTAAACAGTTTAATCGAACAAAGAACAGTATAAAAGTCAATCTCCAGACGCAGGAATATTGCAAACGAATATTGATAAAATACATTATCAATACTCGTTCACGTCATAAAACTTATCGCTTCCGCTGGCTGATTATAAATATGGTTAATTAACAATCATCAGTTATTATAATAATTTATAAATCCTATACCTCAATTTAAAATATTAAAATTAATTTTTATGACCCAAAATCCCGTTTTGTTACATTATTCCCCCCTTCGAAAAAGATGTGCGCTTGCCTACAAGCCACATACTTTTCCACCTAAAGATCACCTCAATCAACAAATTCAATCATTCCAATTAAACCTAAAATGTTATAAAACTTAATTTTAAACAGAAATATAAAATTCTTTAAATAAAGAAACATCCTACCTAATCCTAACAAAACGAATATAATTCTTAATCTACAACGAATACTTCTGATTCTTATAAGTTCTGGTACAACACTATTGTTTCTTTCTGCGCACATAAATGACTCGCGAAATTCACTGATCGTCTATTATGTCTTGTCACTTGAATATATCGCGAAATTTATAAATCGTTTCTGTGCACTTTCTGACGCACTAATTGTTCGGGTACCACACTAAGGATTTGTCAGGTTGGTGTTGTTGCCGTCGGGGTTGATTGGTTGACTTTGCTCGGTCCAATGCTGAGAATGTGACAGGGAGGGGTAAATGTTTATAGCACTATTTTGTGGCGCACTGCCTTTGGAATCCGCACCTTTGTTTTCTTTGGGGTTTTCGACGTCATTGGTTTTATTTCGTTGATGCCGATTAATTAACACCATCGTGAGGGTATTCCATAAACCGGCTAATAAAACAAGACTGCAACCCATAGTCTCGTATAGGTGTAGACCATTTAATACTACACCCAAACAATATTTGATCACTCTAAAAATGATATAAAAACCGAGTAGACTGCTAAAGAATAATCCATCGTCCGTAAACCATCCCCATACTTGTTTCATCGTGGAGTGAACCAATTCTTTCGTCTCGTTAGGGTTAAACATCTTAAGAGTCATTATTATTTGACCAATCTGCTGCTCATAAATCAACAATGATTTATATTAATGTACTTTGGGGCAAGCTTCCGATCCAATTTGGAGAACGAAGCTTGAAAACCCGCCTGCTACAAGAGAATTGTGACTATGCATTCCACAGTAACTCATAATTCGTGTGACCTCTACCAAACAAGTCCACACTTTTTGGAGTTTAATATCATTCTTCTGAATCGCTTGAATATCTATGGGAGTACTAAGATATTCGGATTCGGGTTCGGGGCATTGTGCTACATCGCGAATAGAAATAGCTGAAATGTCGCTACTTTGGTCCTCGCAGTCGTACGTGATAAAACTCGTTGCCTGACATACCCATAGCGCGGTTATTAACGTTGCACTCCGTAATACATAATGTGCTCGTGTTCCGATCATATTCACTATATTTATTTAAATGTTTGTCGCACTAATATTGTCTTACTTTATAGTTTACTCCGCGATTTCGTTCGCACTTATAATGTTTTTTTCCTTCAGTGAAAATGTCGGACCAGAATCGAACCAAATCAATACCAATTAAATCAATACAAATAAGGTAAACAAATCAAAATCAATAAAATCAAATCAAAGTTTCGGTTTAACACCTATCAAATCAACTAAAATTAATCAAATCAAATACATCCAAATCAATATATATACCAATAAAACCAATATAATTATTAATTAAATCTTAAAACCAGACTACATACAAATAAAATAAACAAATCAAACTCAATAAAATCCAATCTTAGTATTCGGTGAAACCGAAACTAACACCTGTCAAATCAACTAAAATTAATCAAATCAAATACATCCAAACCAATAGATAATAATAAAACCAATATAATTATTAATTAAGTCTTAAGACCAGACTATATACAAATAAAATAAACAAAACTTGCTTCATGTCAAATGACTGCATAATCATGCAACCATTACGCATGTCGGCTTCCCATGTCTTTGTGACATTACATGAACTTAACTTGACTCAACCTGAGAGTGTTAACCCCGAGCTCTCTATAGGTATCGGCATTCTCTCTCTCACTCAACGTTCATTCTCATTTTTCTCTCATTACGCCCAAATGACGGACATAACAATACGATTTCTTCAAAGAAATCATCAGACACTCCAACAGTCCAATCGCTGGAGTACCTACAACATAGTCCTAGATTTCTCAACGGAAATCTTTATTTTTTTTTCACACGACACTCCAAGAGCGCCATCGTTGGAGTATCTATAACATAACTATTGATTTCTAAACGGAAATCTTCACTTTTTTCACACGACACTCCAAGAGCGCCATCGTTGGAGTATCTATAACATACTTTTTCCACACGACACTCCAAGAGCGCCATCGTTGGAGTATCTATAACATAACTAGGGATTTCTAACCGGAAATCTTTACTTTTTTTCACACGACACTCCAAGAGCGCCATCGTTGGAGTATCTATAACATAACTAGGGATTTCTAAACGGAAATCCTCACTTTTTTCACACGACACTCCAAGAGCGCCATCGTTGGAGTATCTATAACATAACTATAGATTTCTAAACGAAAATCTTTATTTTTTTTCACACGACACTCCAAGAGCGCCATCGTTGGAGTATCTATAACATAACTATTTTCACACGACACTCCAAGAGCGCCATCGTTGGAGTATCTATTTTCAACGCGACACTCCAAGAGCGCCATCGTTGGAGTATCTATTTTCAATGCGACACTCCAAGAGCGCCATCGTTGGAGTATCTATTTTCAACGCGACACTCCAAGAGCGCCATCGTTGGAGTATCTATAACATAAATAAATAGTACGCGTTAGTGAGGCTCTTACCACAGGCTCGTAATGCCGTAGGGGTATTCTGACCTGCCCACTACACAGGAAATAGTACGCGTTAGTGAGGCTTTTACCACAGGCTCGTAATGCCGTAGGGGTATTCTAACCTGCCCGCTACACAGGAAATAGTACGCGTTAGTGAGGCTTTTACCACAGGCTCGTAATGCCGTAGGGGTATTCTAACCTGCCCGCTACACAGGAAATAGTACGCGTTAGTGAGGCTCTTACCACAGGCTCGTAATGCCGTAGGGGTATTCTGACCTGCCCGCTACACAGGAAATAGTACGCGTTAGTGAGGCTCTTACCACAGGCTCGTAATGCCGTAGGGGTATTCTGACCTGCCCGCTACACAGGGGTGTTACTTCAAACATAAATCGCAATCCAAAATCGAAAAACCGTACACTTTAGTGGACTTTTACCACGAGCTCGTAAGGCTGTAGGGGTATTCTGACCCGCCCGCTACACAGGGGTCGTACACTTTAGTGGACTTTTACCACGAGCTCGTAAGGCTGTAGGGGTATTCTGACCCGCCCGCTACACAGGGGTCGTACACTTTAGTGGTCCTATGACTCCTCCGGTAGGTTCCATCGTTCCTATTATTTAATTAAATAAAACAACACCAAATTACGTTCATAAGGGGTTAGTAAATCCGCACAAAAAAAATCAATGCTGAGAAAAAAAATAAAATATGGGCAATCAAATATAAACTAAATCATACACACACCCGGTCAATTAACTCCTTTGACTTCCACGGTTCAAACAAAATAAATTCAACGGAATAAATGCAACTTGAATATTCTTTACTACAAATAGTAAATACTACCACAACGACCTTACCGTAAAAATCTCGATAAAAATTTTTACTACGACTTCCGTATTGTAAGAGATTACACGTACTATCTTCTTACTTACTACGATAGTCTGATAATTTTACTACTTCGCGATTGCAAAAGTTAATTTTATCTTTTATCAACTGTAGTATAAATAATTTACGTTGCAAACAATCACGCCTCAAAATTGAACAATTAGATTTCCAATTATTATTACTACCAAATCTACCAAATTGTACCAAATTCACTCTCCAATATAACAACAAAATTCAAAATTTAATTTCCCAAAAAAAATTTTTTTTTTCGTTTTCGTTTTTCCAATAGTGCCGTTTGAGCTAGTGCCTTTTTGGACAAATCCCACCGCTGCCACCAAATGTAACCGGCAACCGTCCTTTGGAACACTTTTCCTAGGAACGGTTGGAGTTATTAAAAAAATAAGCAAATTTGCTGGTCGACCACAAAATTCCACCTAGGCACTTATCGATCTACTGAGAATATTTATAGATTATGCTGCCACCACCGTTCGACCGATTAGGCCCACCGTAGAATTCTGTTCTCCAAAAAAAACCACCCTATTAATTCGGTAAGCGACTTCCTGGTAATGAGTCCCAGACACTCCCCGTTTTGACGTTACGTCCCCCGGCTAAAGGTTGAAGTTGAAACTTCGGTGCGGGCAAAACGACACTAAGCTCGGCACTGAAAATAAAACGTCCTTTTCCTCAACAGGAAAAACGAAAACACTGAATTTTCAAAACAATATTTATTAATAATAGATAAAGTTAAAACAAATACATACACACTTTAAAATCTCCCTTACAATTTAGGGTGGCCCTTTTAAACACATATAAATATACAACCTAAAATAACTATCCAAAAAAATATATCATCCTTCTGTTAGTAAAGAATTCAAAATTTTACTTACATAGGTGATATAATTTATCCTTCTACCTTGGATCCCCAGACAATCCAATACGGCCAAACAATGCCTTATCTATGGTCCCAAAACAACGACAAATTCGGAATAAATGTCTCACCCTAGAGAACACACAATCTCTTTACGGGTTTAATGAACAAACTTTGACTTTTTAAACACTTAGAATTCACAATCTATTTACGGGTTTAATGAACAAGCTATTTGACTTTTTAAACACTTAGAATCCACAAGAAAGATAATTCGGCAAGACACTCCCTTGTCTTATTTGCCCAAAACAAAATCAAAACTGATAATCCGTCAAACCGTACGCGAAAATCTATACAATAGACTCCGTCGGACTCACTGAAAAGACTTCCCTTTAACATTAATCCCGAAAGCCCATGGCCCCCGGCCGCAGCTCAACGGGAGCACCCCCGACTTCTGACTCTACGGGCTCACCCCCGGCTTCTGACTCTACGGGCTCACCCCCGACTTCTGACTCTACGGGCTCACCCCCGACTACTGACTCTCGACTAATTAATTCAACCATATTTATACCTTTCATAGCGTGAGAATTGCACCACTGACAATTTTATCTATAGATAGATACATCCCTATCGCTTTTGAACGAGAAGCAATGTCTACTGATTACTTCCATGAAATCAAACCTAGATTATTTCATCAATGAAAACGCGTCGACTGCATTGAAAATATCGAGTCATATTAACGATACTTCACTGTTGTCTGAAATTAAACAGTTTAATCGAACAAAGAACAGTATAAAAGTCAATCTCCAGACGCAGGAATATTGCAAACGAATATTGATAAAATACATTATCAATACTCGTTCACGTCATAAAACTTATCGCTTCCGCTGGCTGATTATAAATATGGTTAATTAACAATCATCAGTTATTATAATAATTTATAAATCCTATACCTCAATTTAAAATATTAAAATTAATTTTTATGACCCAAAATCCCGTTTTGTTACATTACTTTGAAAATATTAATACTCTTCATTGTCAAATTAAATAATCCTGGGGGAGGGGGGTGGATTATGGAATACCTCAGCTTATCAAGATGGCTATTCTGATTACCATGTGATGGGGATCTTCAGGCTCAGTCTGAAAGAAGAGCCAATTTTAATGAGAAATATCCCAAAAATCATAAAGATGTGGATTGGCCGTTTTCTATATATATAATACTCGTATACTACATTCAATGTATATGCCCAAAATTGTTATTAGTAAAAACTAAAATAAAAATATTGTTCTATCCCCTATAGTTTCACAGATAGTCCACCATAGAACCTCCCATTCAAAAAAGATCAATTTGCAATTTTACAGCTAGAGCACTGTTAAAGCTAAAAAGTTCTCATATGCGGAAATTTATAAATAATTGAGTAGTCTCACTCATCTGTGGATTACAGATTTTTTCATATTTTGTGTCGGAAGAATAGAAAAAAAGTCTACTTCGAAAACTAAAAATAACGTTTATTTGGGCAAAAATTGAAAAACCAAGGCTTTATAGAGCACTGTATCTTGTAAAGTTTAATAGGAATTAAGGGTCGTCCATGAAGAACGTTCGCAATTTTTTCCGGATTTTCAACCCTATCCCAACCTCTGTTTATTCAGCTTTTTTTAGAGAGAGTAAACTTATTATAGGCATCTTATTGGCGACAAAATTTAAACAAAAGAATAGCTTTGCGTTTTTTGTTTTGAACGTCATACGTAGAATTTATTATTGACGGGCGAAGTTATCAGGTCGGATAACGAATAATAACTCTACGAGTCAATAAAAAATTCAACGTTCGTTGTACAAAAAAACTTTGAAGATAATTTTTTGTTTAGAATCTTGACCCCAATAAGATTAATACAAAGAAAAAATTCCTCAAATCTAAATATATAAAAGAGAAGATCTGTTTGCTTGCTTGCGTGTTCGCTATACGTTCCTAGACCCGTGGACCGATCTCGACCAAATTTTGCACAGTTATTTTGTAGCTCCAGGCGCAACTATTCGTGCATAAATGGAGAAGAAATTCGCTCGGGGAAAAAGTTATTCGCTTTTTTCGAAAATCAAATCACAAGTTTGACAAATAATTTAATTTGTCAAATAATTAATCTGACGTACAATCAGTGATTCAAAATACTGTCAACAGATGGCGGGTATGGCGGCTTTAATTCGAAAAATGCAAACCACTAACAAAAAAAACACTAACAAATTAATCTGAAAATACTGTCAACAGATGGCGGGGATGGCGGCTTTAATTCGAAAAATGCAAACCACTAACAAAAAACCACTAACAAATTAATCTGAATGCCGCGAATAAGACCGGAGCACTTTATATAGGTCGCAGAACGTGGAAGATCCACCTCTTTGCGGAAGATTTAACTTTACGTGAAGATTATGTATGTATGTATGTATCGGTGCACCCGAATTGCACCACGAAAAGATTAGTTCACAAATCTCCTACCCGAATTGCACCACCGTAATTTCAGGTAAACACCTCACCAAGGGTCGGTCGTCCGAATTGCACCACCTCTATGAGAAAACGGCATCTACCTGATGCCTCCTACATGTAACATCGATTATTTTTTGTTTTTACGCGATTTTTTGGAGGTGAAACGTAATAGTTTACTGCCCCATATCGCAACTATACTTTTTAATGCTATTTCGAGGGTCTCTCACATCCCGGTTGCATTTATCCCGGTTTTCTTGATGCGTGGCGCTTCTCGTATGTTTAGCCTAGTAACCAGAGTCAAAACCGCCCTGGAGGGGTGCAGAGCGGAGCGGAGCGCAGCGGAGCGCAGCGGAGCGCAGCGGCGCCCCGTAAGGGTAGGTTTTGACGATGGATTACCCTCCTTATCGAATGCACACCCCAAAATTCGAAGGCAAAAAAAATTTAATTTTTTCACTGTTTTGGGTTATTATTTTATTAATACCTGCTCCGACCCTGTATAATATAATATGAATTAATATATTAAACTCGAAATTTAAATTGCAAAGAATTTAGATATTTGTGTATTTATTTCTTTATATTATCTGTTTGCTTGTGATACCTGCTCGGTTTGCTCGTGGTGCAATTCGGTAAAGCGATTACGGAACGACATTAGACCGTGGTGCAGTTCGGTCAAGGGATTACATTTACCTGGGTACAAGAAATGACCCCTGATAAGCCGTGGTGCAGTTCGGGTAGCACCGTATGTATGTATGTATGACAGATGACAGATGACCGATGACGGATGACAGATGACGGATGACAGATGACGGATGACAGATGACGGATGACAGATGACGGATGACGGATGACGGATGCCGGATGACAGATGACAGATAAAGGCCGAACAACTATGGCCTTCACGGATCTATTATGGTCCGGTCTGTGAGGCCGAAGGCCGAACAACTATGGCCTTCACGGATCTATTATGGTCCGGTCTGTGAGGCCGAAGGCCGAACAACTATGGCCTTCACAGATCTATTATTGTCCGCCCTGTGAGGCCGAAGGCCGAACAACTTTGGCCTTCACGGATCTATTATGGTCCGGTCTGTGAGGCCGAAGGCCGAACAACTATGGCCTTCACGGATCTATTATGGTCCTCCCCCTGTGAGGCCGAAGGCCGAACAACTATGGCCTACTCGGATCTATTCTGGGTCTAGATGGCTAAGGGCGGCGGATGCCGCCCGTGCCAGCTATTAATATATAAAAGAGAAGATCTGCGTGTTTGTTCGCTATACGTTCCTAGACCCGTGGACCGATCTCGACCAAATTTTGCACAGTTATTTTGTAGCTCCAGGCGCAGTTTTTTTTTATAAAATGGAGAAGAAATTCGCTCGGGGAAAAAAGTTATTCGCTTTTTTCGAAAATCAAATCAACAGATGGCGGGGATGGCGGCTTTAATTCGAAAAATGCAAACCACTAACAAAAAAAACACTAACAAATTAATCTGAAAATACTGTCAACAGATGGCGGGGATGGCGGCTTTAATTCGAAAAATGCCAACCACTAACAAAAAACCACTAACAAATTAATCTGAATGCCGCGAATAAGACCGGAGCACTTCATATAGGTCGCAGAACGTGGAAGATCCACCTCTTTGCGGAATATTTAACTTTACATGAAGATGTAACTTTACGTGAAGATTATGTATGTATGTAGGTATGTATGTATCACAGATGACAGATGACGGATGACGGATGACAGATGACAGATGACGGATGACAGATGACAGATGACAGATGACAGATGACAGATGACAGTTGACAGATGACAGATGACAGATGACAGATTAAAGATGACAGATGACAGATGAAGGCCGAACAACTATGGCCTTCACGGATCTATTATGGTCCGGTCTGTGAGGCCGAAGGCCGAACAACTATGGCCTGCACGGATCTATTATGATTCGGTCTGTGAGGCCGAAGGCCGAACAACTTTGTCCTTCACGGATCTATTATGGTCCGGTCTGTGAGGCCGAAGGCCGAACAACTATGGCCTTCACGGATCTATTATGGTCCGGTCTGTGAGGCCGAAGGCCGAACAACTATGGCCTTCACGGATCTATTATGGTCCGCTCTGTGAGGCCGAAGGCCGAACAACTATGGCCTTCACGGATCTATTATGGTCCGGTCTGTGAGGCCGAAGGCCGAACAACTATGACCTTCACGGATCTATTATGGTCCGGTCTGTGAGGCCGAAGGCCGAACAACTATGGCCTTCACGGATCTATTATGGTCCGGTCTGTGAGGCCGAAGGCCGAACAACTTTGACCTTCACGGATCTATTATGGTCCGGTCTGTGAGGCCGAAGGCCGAACAACTATGGCCTTCATGGATCTATTATGGTCCGGTCTGTGAGGCCGAAGGCCGAACAACTATGACCTTCACGGATCTATTATGGTCCGGTCTGTGAGGCCGAAGGCCGAACAACTATGGCATTCACGGATCTATTATGGTCCGGTCTGTGAGGCCGAAGGCCGAACAACTTTGACCTTCACGGATCTATTATGGTCCGGTCTGTGAGGCCGAAGGCCGAACAACTATGGCCTTCACGGATCTATTATGGTCCGGTCTGTGAGGCCGAAGGCCGAACAACTATGGCCTTCACGGATCTATTATGGTCCGCTCTGTGAGGCCGAAGGCCGAACAACTATGGCCTTCACGGATCTATTATGGTCCGGTCTGTGAGGCCGAAGGCCGAACAACTATGGCCTTCACGGATCTATTATTGTCCGCCCTGTGAGGCCGAAGGCCGAACAACTTTGGCCTTCACGGATCTATTATGGTCCGGTCTGTGAGGCCGAAGGCCGAACAACTATGGCCTTCCCGGATCTATTATGGTCCTCCCCCTGTGAGGCCGAAGGCCGAACAACTATGGCCTACTCGGATCTATTCTGGGTCTAGATGGCTAAGGGCGGCGGATGCCGCCCGTGCCAGCTAGTAAATTATAAGACGTGAAATAATAAAAAAACTGGGACTATTCCAAAAAGTCAAATTTTTTGTTTGAAATTGCTACAAAATAGACAAAGAAAGGTCAAACAATAGGTTGCAACATAAAACGTGTTTTCTGAAATTCGCAGATGATGTGCGATTTTTTTGGATTTTTAATTACATCGTTTCATTTTTAGCCTAACTTAAAAAATGCACATAATCACTTTTCAGACATTAAAAAAGGTATTACAAATTTTCACAATATAAGATATATTTCGCAAAAGTTTTCGTCACACTGTGTGTGGACTGTGACATCTTTAGCCGTGGAATTAAAATGACAAGAGAATTTGTTTAAATATCAAAAATTATGGAGACGGGGGGTAGGTGGACAAGGGGTGATTCTATTGGTGAAGAATGAACATAGTTTTTATTGGTTTAGGAGGGGGGTTAGTTTAAAAATGGTTTAAAATGTATTTAAAAAGGGGGAGGGATAAATTATTTCTAAAATATGTTCAACAAAGGCGAGCTATTTAAATCCGATTGACTAATTATTATTAAAAGAATAGAAGTTTATTAATTTCCATTGCTAGGAGTTCTAATTTTTTACTTTTCGGCTCGGTATGTATGATCTTATGTTCCCCCTGTTTACGTTTACTTTTTATCAAGTGTCTGGCGAAGGTCAATCGTGTTAGAAAATTTCTGCCGGTTTGCCCAATATATTTTTGGGAACACACACATAAGAGCTCGTATACCCCTGATTATGACAAAATATCCGATTGTCATTATCAAAAATGGCTTGCTGAATATTGACCTTCAATGTTTCCAGAGTTGTTGGTTTGTCAGCATAAACCATGAATTTAACATACCCCCAAATAAAATAATCTGGAGGCGTCAAATCACACGATCTTGGAGGCCAATTGATAGGACCATTTCTTAAAATAATGTTGTCACCAAATTGTCCCAATCTGCGAACGCACGACGCAATCGATGATTATTAGGCTTCAATTCTTGAACCAACTGGATCTTGTAAGGATGTAAACCAAGGATCTTGATGTAAAATTTTCCATGTAGTGGACGGACAAAGCCCAAGTTGTCGAACACGATGGTGAATTGAAATGTTTGGGTTCTCTTGAACACTTTCACTTACAAAAGCGATAGTTTCTTTGGTACGCACATTTCCTTGTCTTGTTGATGGTCTTACATCATGCAATGAAGAAGTGGTACGAAATTTATCCATCACCGCACCAACAGCCTGCTCAGAAGGTCGATTATGTCGACCATAAAATGGGCTAAGAGCTCTATAAGTTTCGCGAACGGAACTCTGACTTTGAAAATTAATTTCTACAATTTGGTGGCGTTGTTCAAGTGTTAATTTATTCATGATTAAATGGCAAACCTTTCTGAACACAAATGTCAAAGAACTCTGTCACTTTGACAAACTTCATTCAAAAGTTATCCCTGTTGAAAGATCTCATGCAGCTAAAAAAACGCCCTATATTTCCAATTTCAATCCATTTCGGATATAGGTTTCCTTTTTTGTCATCAAGTATTCTTCCGCGGTGCTAAAGTTTAGTATGGGGGACCTATAGTTTAATATCAGTTCCTAAGGGCTTAATGTTAAAAAAATAGTATTTTAGGCTATAAATCCAATGCTGCCTACACTGGCTTTAGAGAATTGTGTACGGTTATTTGAAGCATTTGCTTTTAATTTTACTACATACTCAGTAGTGGAGCATTCTGCAACTCAGCTAACTGTGCACAGTGCAATATTTAGGACCTTTTGTGTATAATCCAAACATCCAAACGAATGAAAAGTCTAATTCTGTAGTTTTTTATTTAAGACGTAGTTTATTTTATTTATGTTGATATTATGTATAGTTTACTTTTTGTTTGTATAAAAAAATAGTGCTTTTATCACACAATTTCGGGTTTCTCGCGAGCATTTTCGGGAATTTGAAAGCGTTAAAATCCGGGTCCTGCTCTTTATTTAAGAATTTTTAATTAATTTATTTTTTTATATTTTAGTCCACTTTACGCCAATCTTGCAGAACCACAGGTGCAATTTATTGTCCACCTTCACCCATTACTCCCAAAAATTATAAAGAATGGCCGACAACCGCACACGAAATGCCGTTTTACAACGAAGAAACTCAATCGTTAGAGCTGATAAGTAGCAGTCTCAAAGCTTCCCAGTTTATGGAAAATCAAAATATTACCTCCGGCATTAAAATGAAACTACTGGAAGAAGATAATGAACCGTCAAAGAAAACCTCAAATTTAAATTTTGAAGAAATGATGCACAAAAGTTTAGTGAACGTTGTGACGTATGTGAAAGAAATGGAAGACTCCAAAAAACTGTTGTGTTCCAATGATGCGGTTAGTAATGGGTCTATAAAGCCAACCCTCTACGAAAGGAACTTACAATTTCGTGCCATGCAAACGAAAGAGAACGACGACCAGCAAAGTATTATAAATCATTCCTGTTGGGAATTATTCGAAACTACGTGTCTGCTGTATGCAATAGTTGCCAACAAAAGTCAGAAAGAGTTGGTGAAAGCAGTAGCGGATATGGGAATCACAGTTACGAAAGAAGATTAAATTTCTCTAGTTTAGCCCTAAGATTTATAGTTAATCAGGTTTTTATAGACTTTTATAATAGTCAAACTTGTTTTGTCAAAGAACAATGTAAATATAGTAAAGTGAGTTTATAATTTTTCGACCATTTTATGCTGTAATCAAAATGGCTGCCGCATATTAAAGAGCGTAGCAAAGTTAGCAACCTAAACTATTAGCGTTGAAAAAATTATTTAATTAGTTGGTGACTTTGCTCTAATTGCGCTAACTTCAGGTTATCGTCACTGATCTGTATGTATAGTTATGTGACCAAAAATCTGAAGAATTTTTATTGAATTGCGCTTTGTGTTTCATCAAATGCGCGTTAAAATGCAATTTTAAATTAATGATTTGCTTAAGAGTTACCAGTTTTATCTTTGTATCTACCAACACTATTTATCGTGTACTATTCCTTTTTGTATTAAAAATTTAAACATTGAGTTAGCCTTTTACTTCAAAATGTCAAGATGGCACATAAGATTAATTCTATTTATTCACATAGGGGGTGGTGCAGCCGATCGTAGCAAGACAAATGAGCGCTGCGGGCGGATTTATTTTATTTTACTGGCGTGGCCTTAATTTTGCTTTAGGCATAGAGGTGATTCCTATTGGCATCATAGATTAGCTTACGATGTTTTCTCGCCGGAATTGTCTAAAAGTTTTGGGTTATTTTCTCCGCTTTTTTACAATAAGTTTTGATTAAAATTTAAGAATGAGATATTTTTGGGAACCCTGCAAAGATGTTTCATTTTAAATTGTTTATTACCGTTACAAAAAATTACATGTGATATAGCGTTTTACATTAATAATACAGTAGATACATAGAAAAATATTTTTATTCGATGATAGTGGATGCGTTCGGAAGACCACAGCCGAATAGTCACAATCAATTTTCCTACTAATCGGGAAAACTTATGTGGTTGTGGTCAATCGACTTTGCTGGTAAATTTTGTGCTATTTAAATATTTTGTTGGAAATACCAGGCCAGTACCAATCAGCCATTGAATAAGTGATTGCATAATATGTAGTATTAAAGGCAGGAATTTTTTTCGACGTCGCGATCTCGCAGAGCATCGCATGAAATAAAATTTGGATTGTTATACCGTCGGTACCCAACTGCAATCGGTGCGGTTCCCAACTTAACTTTGAATTTTATTGGAGCTGGATATATAAATATGTACTATAGTCAATCCGGTTTAAGTCTGCAGAGGTGCGGCCTCGAACGTCAACTGTTATTGGTTAACATTTAAATATAGCAAATCTCATTTGCCGTTCTAGGCCACACCTCTGCATTCTTAAAATTAATGGATTATAAGTATGGTAATTGATTATTATAGGGGCAAGAAACTATTCGAAAGGACCTAACAGTTACTTCATCAAGATTTGAACCAACGGTAGATGGCGTAATTCTAATTACCACATTGGTTTAATACATTTTGTATGTATCAAAGTATGGAAGAAAATTAATTTTTTTGATACAGAGACTATGGATTTGCATAAAAACGTTCCCCAGCGTCAAATAGTTTTTGCACGCTTCTTATTATAAATTGTTGCCACAATTATACCGTCTGTATTTATTGCACAATAAATAAATGCCAAGCAACATATAAAAATAAAAATAAACAAACAAAATATTGCCATGATGGCTAACTGTTGACGTCATTCCGACGAACTGGTAGATGTGCTTCTCGAAGTACTCGTGCTTTTGCCTTTTTTCTTGGTGTTAATTTTTTTAATTTCTTTTCGAAACTCCGTTCTTTCCGACTCATTTGGATCAAAACTCAAACTGCCACTGCTGCTTTCTTCGGAGAACTTATCTACTTCCCGTTTTCCATGCTCTTTCGTATCGCAATCGCTCCGTTCCAACTTTCTTTTGTCCTTGCTTCGAGAAACGTCTTTGGAATTTTTGCTGCATTGCGTTTTCTTGTTTTGGTATCGTGTACTTGCGTGAGAACTACCTGTCGAGTATCCAGTGTCCTTTCTATTATTTCGAGTTTTTCTAAACAATTAAAAATTAATTAAAGTTAAATTTGTGTCAATGATTATGTTCTATGGATTTACCTGTTACTTCGGCAATTGTCATCATTTTCCGAAAACTGATCTTCAACTTCGTGACGTTTACCACTCTTTTTTCCCTTATCCTTTGAATTATGTTTTTTCATACTTTTTTCGTTTTTACGTTTGGATGCCCTTTCAGCATCCCCATACATGCCTGGTTTCGAAATTACCGAGATGCTGGTTAACTCAAAATTTTGTTTTTTGAGTTGTTTTCGATTTTCACTGTAAACTACGTGGAGTCTGTAGAGTTGCAGCAAAATCACCAAAGTATTTTTGCAAGTGAAGAAAACATTCATGTACGAAATTATATTATAATGGGTGATGATAAGTAGTCGAAATGCAAGAAAGGGCGCATCTTGAAGCGTTATGTTAAGAGCGATGCCCCACACGTCAATATTGCAAAAGTTTTTGGACCTACAATTTAAAATTTATTAGGTTTCCTACTTGCACAAGCGTTCTTCTGACTAACTTTTTAATTGCAGAACCTGCGCTGCTCGACATCCTCGACTTTCGTGATTTGGTGGCTGTTAAAACAACGGTAAATTGCATTAAACTCCACGTCCTAAAATGTTTTTAAATAATTGCTGTTATCATGAAATATTTTATCGTTTTACCAAATTCCCAAAGTCAGCATAACCAAAATTGGTTCGTTCGATATTTTGTCGTCTTTGAAGGAGTCGAAAAACTCTATAATATCAGCTGCTGTACCTGAATAAATAAGTAGATAAATATTGTTTGTATAATCACTTGGTATGGATAATATTTTTATAACCTTACCAATATACACTAGCAAAATTTGACTGAGCTGATCGCGAGTTAAATCTCCTTTTGGTAACATCCACCTCCCAATAATCAGAATTAACATGAGAAACTGTTCGATCAACGTGATCCATGTTTCCGTGCTCAGATTAATTTCTGGCAATTTTATTTGTACCTGAAAACGATAAAACCGATATATCCATCATTTTTGGGGTTCTTTTGGTGAAATGACTACTTACTCCAATTAGGTTGTGAAGATCTTTTAGGTTAGCGGATGCTGTTAAATTAAAAGTTTCTTCTCGTGTTTTTAGACGTCGATCAACTTTATCTAATTCCAAAAGCCATATAGCGGGGACGACACTTGCCAAATATAAGAAAACTGAAGGGCAAAACCTGAAACAATATATTTATATGGAATTTTTTTTTTGGCATTTGGTGTGGATAATACTTGCTGAGTATTAGTGGACTTGTGACTTCTAAATCACAACAAAGGGAATTCCTTTCTATAGCCACGGTTTGCAAGCATAATTGAACGGATCCACAAATTCACACAATTGTGATGGGTTAAATTATTAAAAAAACCTACAGACAATCAATGGCGATTCTATAAAAAGTGGTTTAGTAGCTAATTATATGCTCATAATTATCAAAAATACGCAGCATGTGGGTTAGATCATTTTTGTTTAACATGTGTAATAATAACTTCTGCGGAATACCTCTTTATAATACAAAAATTCATTTTTAAATAAGTAGGTTAACTCATTACTACAAGACACCTTCCAATTTTTCTTCAGAATTATTGAATTTTCCTATTGCTTAGACCAAATAATAACTTTGGAACATCCGAAAGATGTTTTTCAATTTGTTGAATATGGTATAAATATTATCTACATAAATCCAATATATTGTTTGTTTTTATTAATTTTATTATATAGGCATGGTGGGCGAATGGCTGAGCGGTTAGCGTGTTAACTTCTCATGCCGAGATTCATAGGTTCAAATTCTGTGAGGTGCTATTTATAGAAGGATTTTTCGCTCACCAAATGTCTATCTGCTGGCCACAGGTAACATTATATATGGCTCAAAAACTTCCCTGGTTGGAGTAGACAATGTAAAAATCGTCTATCCCCGTGGTTCGGAATCCACGTTAAGCTGTAGGTCCTCTATGCTCGTCACACAGTTTCAACACGCAACGCGCACAGACAGGGAAATCGGAAGACGTAGAACGTTAAAAAACCGATGCATACAACAACAATTATATACTCGTAGGCACATTCTATGGAATGGGGTTCCAGTTCTGGCTGTATCATGCGCGGAACCTGGGGAACGGGGGGTGCAAAGCTATGGTGCAAAGCTCTCAAAATCAAAGCTAGCTTCCTTAAAATTACTTTTCTATCGTAAATATTTGATTGATTTTCTTGCAATTTCCCAATGAAACCCGCATATGCACCATGACCAAAATTATTTTTTGTACTTAAACCTTTGGACAAGTTTTTACTTTGGTTTGGTACTTTGGATAAGTTTCAAGTTTGACTGGAAAAAAACATCGTTACGTTTTTCACGTCAGGCTTGGTCCGGAACAGGATTAAATTTGTTCCAAAAATTACGAAGTCGTGAATTTACTGTTTTTATGCATCTTATGCGCAAATGGTTTCCATTTGCAAATTTCCAAATTTTGGAAATTGTCATTCTATTCCTGAAATAAACTTGGATTTGGAACAAAGTTTTTCAATAATTCATAATTCAAATAAAATTTTTTTACATATTATCTTCATTATTTGAAGTGAATTCGAAAAATATATTTTGTAAAGAATTTTGTGCTCTTAAATTTTGGTCTGATAATATTTTTCCTAAAAATTAAATTTAGCTAATTATAGGTGAAAAACCACGTTGGAGGAAATAGAATTATTAATTGGAGGAGAAGAGAACTCCTGATAATGCCTCTGGCCAACCCTGACAAAACTGAACGGGTATTAGGTTATTCGTTTAAGGTATTTGTTTGTCTGTTTCTTCACAACTTCAATGCAGCAATTTTGATGTATTAGATCAACGGTTTCCAAAGTGAATTTCGTAAAAACAATAATTTCAAACATCATTTCCATTTAATAATCTTTCAACATTGCGGATCATTTAAAAAATTTATATAGATCTACCAATCAGTATTTTCCACCCTTAATTTTAAAAAATCTGATGTGGCCATCGCATCACTTTCCGAACAGACGCAAATTTTTACATTATATTTTTAAATAAAATGGTTACATAATTTCAACAGTAAATCGATGAAAAATTTCATATTTTGCCAAAAGAGGAAGAAAAAAACTTTTGAATGCCTATATCTTGCAAACGAAGCATTTTTGGACCCATGTTATTAGAAACTTTTCATCTTATTTTCGTTAGTAGAATGCGGTTTACTATTTTATTTACAAATACAAAAAATTTTTACAAATGCAAAATTTTTTGAAACGCCCTGTATATTTTAGAGAAAAACTTGTAGGACAAAAAATGTAGGAAATTCCATAGCGCTAATTTTTTGTTATTAATATTTTTACATATTTAATTTCGTTTCGAAGTTATGACGCATAATGTCATAATAGCTCCAGGTAAACCCCCCTTTCCCGTTACACGATTTAAATTATTTTCATCTGGCTTCGTCCTACGATAGGAAAAAGCTTATATGCAAAATTTGGAATGATTTGCTTGCTTCGTTTAGACGCTATCGTGTTCACAGACGTACATACACACACACACACATACATACAGACATCCTTCCAAAAATGATAAAAATGGATTCAGGGGACCTCAAAACGTGAACATCTGTCAAAAAATTGGGGGGTCAAATTTTGACTGATAACAATACTTTCCTTACCTAGGGGTTCGGAAAGTAAAAATGCAAAGCTGGGTGCAAAATCTCTTCATCAAGAGAAACCAAAGGTTTTTCTGGCAGAGGCAGTGACAAAGGCCCTTATATAAAGGTCTAAAAATAAAATATGAAGGTCTTATATTTATAATTTTCTACACGCATAAAGTTACCAAATTACAACATCAAGTTGTTTTTAAGTTATTTGACTTTTTTCTACCTTCCACCGAACCCAGGTCTTTGAAAAATTTTGGATCCTTAGTAGTACGCAAACGTAGAAATATCTATCTCGACGGAAATAAAATTTCATTCGAAATGAATTATAGTCCAGTCAAATTAGACGAAAAACGGGGTTCAGCTCGGAAAAATTCCCACCTAGTTGAATTTTGGTACAGATCTTTATGACATCGTTGTAAACAATATGTAAAAAGTCGACCTCGATATCATGTACGCGTTAAAGGTTATTCGAGGTCAAAGGTCACGAAATTGGCCTTTTTTTTAATATCTCGTTTTTTATTAGTCGTACAATAAAAAGTTTTAGATACAATTTGTAGAGGAGGTAATTATCTACAAAAATGGTCTTATGACATTTTCACGTTAAGTTGATAGTTTTTGCACAAACACAAGACCCACCCTTAAAATGGCACAATATTGATTCGTTGCAGGGAGAGATATGTTTTCGGGTACGGGAAATGCTTTTAATAATAAATTAATTGAAATTGTGGCCAAGGTTGGAAAATGAAGAGAAAAATAAATTTTTTCAAAATTTGCCAAAGTTATAGTATCTTCCAAGTACCGAAGGCGAAATTTTGGTTTGAGCTTACCGAAGGTCCGGGCAAGCTGAAAATTGGCAAAGATGTATATTGAAGTGTTCTAATAAACCCCCAAGATTCTCATAAAAATCCCAAGCCGGCGTTCCTCCAATTGAGGATTTTAGCCCCCTAGGTGCGGTCTCTTTACATATTTTACAAATTTACATATTGTTTACAACGATGTCATAAAGATGTGTACCAAAATTCAGCTAGGTGGGAATTTTTCCGAACTGAAAACCTAATTTGACTGGACTATTAAATTAATTGGCCAAAAACCGTGGAAAATAAATACTTGGCGCCCCTGCAAAACAAAAAGGGGCCCATTTTTCAACTTTTTTGTTTTTTCCTCGGTCTATCCACAACCGAACTTACGGCCGTGCAAAATTTTAAGATTCCCGATGGCGTGGAAGTGGGAAATCATTTCCGGTTACAGAGTTGGAAAATCATCTTTCCAACCGAAAGTGCCGAGAAACCGCATCTGAATACGCATAGATATTAGAATACAAACTGATTCAAAAAATTTTGTAGAATTCAAAATTTTATCGCGGCACATTTTTAATTCTGTTTTGCATAAGTACCACTGCCTTGCAATAACTGTAGATCCCCTATGTGTGAGAAAACACTTCGCACGCACAACGCACGCACAGAAAAGGATGATTACAGGACTAAACCCAAATAAAACACACGAGAAGAAATTTAACTACGGCTTCGTTCACTCTCATATTTATAATTTTTTTACTAGTTTTAGCATCTCAACCAATGTTTAACAAAATGTTCTCTAATTTATTTCTTACTGCCCAAAATTGCAGATTAAACACTTATAATTTTTTGTTTTCGCATTATTACCATTGCATTGATATGATAATAGCTAGCAAGTTGTGTGTGCGTTTCGTAAAAAAATAGGGTTTCCATTTTTTCCAGTAATTTAATATATTAGTTCAGGCAAGGGACACGTTTAGCTAGCAAAAAATTCGGCAAAGCTGAAATTTTGTAGGTAGGTATGTGTATTTATGCTGGCTTCTCTCTTAAATCGTAAAAATTTCATTCGTAATACGAATTATATTCAAAAGCTGTTTTCCAATTTCAATTCTTTTACATAAAACGTCTTTCGGTTTTCTAATATTAATTTTAATTTTAGGAAAATTTTGAAAAACTCATTTCAAAATTTTATTTTATAGTAGAGTTTTAGTAGTAAATTTTAGTAGAGTTATAGAAAAATCTACTTTGTAAAGGATTTTGTGTTCTTCAATTTTGATCTGATGATAATTTTCCCTAAACATGAAATTAACGAGTTATAAACGAAACAACGTGGAGACGTTAGACGAACAAAAATTATCAATTAGGGGAGAAGCCGGCAAAGATTGGGGGGGGGGGGGCATTCGGATACTCAAATACATTTGTTTACCAAATTTCAGCTTGCCCAAATTTTTTTACAAGCTTGAGCAATTTTTTCGACTTCGTTGCCTGGACTAACAATAAAATTTGAATTCAATATAAAATCAAGCAAAGTCGGTCTTAAAGGTTATGAAAATTAAAAATTTGGTAACTTTCGTAAAATTTAAAAGTATTTTCCTCACTTGAAATGCAAAATTTAATTGGAATCCTAGATCAACAGGTCCAAGATATATGAAAAAAAAGTTTTTATAATCAAGTCTCTTAATAAGGAAGCTAAAACTGCAATTTCAGGAAGGGAAAATGGGTTGAAAAAATACTGATATTCCTTAAAATATTTGAAAATATAATTGCTCATGAGTTATGACATTACGTTATGCATTTTTGCAATCTGTACAACCCATTAGCCTGACCCACTTACTTATTTGCATTTTAACAAATTTGTTTGTGACAATAGCCAAACAAGTCAATCCATTTAAACTCGTTACCAAATCGGAAATGATACGACATATTTTGCCCTTCCAAATGGATTTACGTTTACTATCTCTATAAAGGCGACGTTCTAGTCATTAATCTAAAATTTCCGATAGGTATTGAGTAGTTTGCGTTTGGAACCTCATTTCTTTTTCCCCTATCACCACCACAATAATTCTTTTAAACAAATTTTTGAATTAAAAAGTTTTTAATTCAAATATTCACATTCTAAAATTCAAAAACGTACCATTTCCATTCTTGATTCTCTTTGATAGTCAAAGTGAAAATTCCTTCGAAAAATAGAAGTAAAATTGGCGAACTTAAATACCAAAAAAAAGGATTCTTCTTAAATATTGTCACTTGCCAAATTGCAATAAAACCGTGAGTCGCAAACACTAAACGCGTTAATACGGCTTTAATGGAATCCAAAATTTTGGCCATTGCTATTTTACAGTTTTGAAACTGCAGACACTTGAAACGCCTGGGCGGTACTAAATATGCAACCAACAATACAGAAACTTGCACTAACTTCGTAATGGTTCGATTCCTTTCGGATATTGCGTTAATTCAAAAATTAATAAGGTGTGAGCTGAATAAGTATCAATAATTCTTACTTTTCTGGAGGTATTATACAAAAATTAAACGTTCTTTGAAGAATTTGGTTTTCTATCCACAGTAAAATAAATCGAGTTGCTCTTCTGGAGAAGTTCTCTGCAAAATTACATTGCTCATCGGGATGCGTTTTTTCCTAAACATCTTAGAATGTTCAGTTTCTTTTGGTATTTTTAACTTTTTTGGCATTATCAGACGAATTCTGGCTTCTTGGTCGAGTCGATCTCGATCTGTTATGAATTCATTTCTAGTGTCCCGTACTTAGAACTTAGAACATACAACATAATGCTGGTTTTTGCTATTATTGGAGATTGTTTGTAGTAAGAATGGTAAATGGATTATCTATTCTGTTTCCAAATCCCGCATTGGAACGGAAATGAGAGAGGAGAACGACTTCTTCTTCGATTGGAATCCCGAGAACTGTTTGATAAGATGCGATACTTAGCCAAAGAATAAATTTAGACCATAAATACAAATAAAAATATCCAAATGGGAAAATCTTAACAGATGTAGAAGGAATTTCCGAAGTCTGGAGACAATATTGCGAATAACTGTAGAAAAACAAAAGGCTGAAGAAAAAGCAGCTGGTCGATCACAAAAATGGTAGAAATCCTAAGATCAGAAGTAGAAGTGGCTCTAAAAAGACTCCGAAACGATAAAACTCGGCGATGTGTCGAGATAACGGCCAGAGATCCTGATGACGATGAGCCTGGGTGGCGTTGAGGATTGATGCGATGGACACAATCTTTCTTGTTCATTCTTATCTCTATCCCCCTCTTGACTCCTGTTCACGTCGCTGTTGTTTAGTAGATTCTGGAAGTATCGTCTCCAGATTCCTTGAATTACCTCCTCACTGTGTTCTCTGATTTCATTCTCGTCCTTCATCGTTCTTGTTTTCATGTACCCTCTTCTTCTCAGATTCTTGATTGTTGTATAAAACCTTCTCGTGCTATTTCTTTCACAGTCTCTCTCCATTTCATTCATCAGATCATTCCACCACTCTTCCTTTTGTTCTGTATGTTTTTTCGGCTTCGCTCCTCATTTCTCTGTATTTGTTCCATTCTTCATCATTATTTGTTGTTACGGATTTTTGTAATCCATAACTTACGCTCCACCCTGTGTATCATTTGTACATGAAAGGCGCATTCAATCCGCGCCGAGGTGGGGATTTGTTCATACTGCGCAAAGGAAGGAGTCTTTGGTGAACCTTTGAATTGGCAAGACGCTTGTGTGTCCATTTTTAAAAAGATAAGGAGTGTGAAATTTTTCACACACTTATGTTGATTGGAATTTCTATTGTGTGGCAATCGTAGACTTCTGGTTACGGATTTAGCAGATAAGGAACGTCGTGTGGCTGCCGGAACAATTTTCGTTCGCGTGGGTTAGTAGAGCCCGACACATTGTCGTTGATGAAAGATGGCGGATTTTTCCCTTATCAAAGCTACTTGGTCGGACCTGGGGTTTATGCTAATTTGTTTGGTGAGTAACAATTATGTTGCTTAATTGTTTCATGGTGGTTTATTTCAATTGACTATTCTATTTTATTCCGTCCATCCGGAATTTGCCTAATTCAAAATCACCATTGGCCGATGTCATGTTCTTTTTTAATTATATTTAATTAATACTTTTTACAATTTGGTCATCTTTTTTGTTCTGCATTTTAATTTAAAGAATGGTTGCAATTATAAGATAAGTGACAGGTTACAACTTTCTGCACTGAGTGATAAAGTTGCAATCATTATCGCACGTTCGCATATGTGGATAATGATACCAAGTGTAAGTGTTATTTTTGATAAACGTAGTAATGCTACTTATTTTATATTATTACGTTTGGTTATTAAACTTTGCTTGGGTATTATTTTATTTAATTAACATCGAACGAACTAGTAAAATGTATTAGCAGAAAGACTCCAAATTTATCGACGTAAGTTCAAATTTCATATTTGAAATTTTGTGTCGATACTTTTTTTGTGTTTAATTATGATTTTATATTTTTTTATAAAGGCAGCGATGTGCGACCAATGTACAGGGTGTTGCATTTTATCGAGGTTACTACTGTTTGAGTTTTATTGTTGGAAGTTCGACGTGATGCCACACTTTTGTGTGATTTTTTATTTTCCACTCGAACGTTTCCGTTGATTGATTTTGGGGTAGTGATTCTTGGTGATATTGTCTTTGCCACTGTACTGAGTCTTGTCGGCGGATGTACTAATTACATACGACATTGCTTACTACATGGCCTTTTCGTTAATTTCCATCTTATTATCGATTTTATCTTAGTGCATTAGCTAAACTGTTTCCTTGAGTTTCTCCGAGGTGTTTCTTGACCCGAACTGCGACCTGCCGCCGCTACAACGAGCTAGCTTATATCTAACATCAGGGCCCCACGCATAAAAAAGTAGAGAATTTATTTTCTGCGTGGACTTTATCTGCTCCGAGCTATCTTCTCATTAGAGTAGTAAGGACAGATATTGTATCATTGTTTGTAACCATTTCCTTCCTACTTCTCTCTTTCTTTCAGCTTTCTCTCCACATTTTCCATTAAACCACCCTTTATCTTCTCTGTCTCTCTTGTAACCCAGTGTTTCCTTCGCACCTTCCTTTATGACCATTTTTATGCTTTCCCATTCTCTATTTAGATTTCATTCTCTCTGTTTTTTTCTCGTTTGTTACTTTCTTGTATCTCTCTTTTATGCTCGAGTTTCGAAGTTTGTCGACTTCGAAGTCGAACTCTTCCACGAAAACTTTCTTTCCATTTTCTCTCTGTTTAATCAATTACTCCATAATAAAAAAATAATTGGTAAGGGGTCATCCATTAATTACGTAAGGGTTTTTTGGGGGGAGGGGGTTATTGGCTATCTTACGGACCCTTACGTAGGGGGGAGGGGTCCGACGTATTCCTTACGTAAGTTTCTTAAAATATTTTTTTAAATTAAATTTAAAAATCAAATATAATTTTTTCTTTTTATGTTGGTAATTATATCCAGGTATAATGGAAATACCATATTATTTTGAAATATATTGAACTGTATTTCAATGGCTAGCCAAATTTCGATAAATTTCAAAAATTAAAATTAAAAATTAACGTGTTAAAATTCAAAATGTAACAAAAATTATTGTAAATTAAATTTAAAAGAGGAGGGAGTTGGAGTTGGATAAATGTCTTTGTGCGCAGACGAGAAACTTTTGAGTTGAAAGAAGGAGGGGACAGTCTACGCGGAGCAGTTGACTGGATAGGACGCAAATGAGCGAGTCCTTTGTAAAATTTGTAAAGTTAAATTGTTATAAATAAAAGCGAAAATTTAGTTTAAATTTGAAAAGAGTGCGTTTCATTTAAAGTGGGTAAAGAAAAAAGAGTGTTTTGGAAAAGAAAATTAAAGTTAAAGAAAAATTTTGAATTCACGAAATTCAAAAAAATAAATAGTTGGGCCGTGGACTAAAAAGAACACGTCAACAATAAATTTTGGCTCCCAACTCGGAGCTCGAAACCACGATGACCCTGACATTAGGAGTAACTCATGCTCTCAACTAGAAAATTGGAAAATCAAAGTGGAGATTCGAGACACCACGACCTGAGATTAATTACCCTGAGGTAAGAGATTAATTACAATATTAAAGTGGATAAAACGTGCGAAATTAAAAATAACATTTGGTGAAATAAAATTAAGGTCTGGTATGATAATAGACACATGTCACATTTGGCGAACAAAAATTTGAGCACAACTGTTCGACGTTCGAAAATTGAGATGCACGTGCATACATAAATGTGCAGAATAAATGACCATATTAAATTTAAGCCAGTAAACAGTGAGAAGTGAAAAGTGTCTAGTAACAGTGCCTAGCGCAAAGTCAGTGAAAAGTGAGAAATGGGTAAGAAAACCAAGAAAACCAAACACCTCGGTGCAGTGGTGTCGAAGGACCCCACTGTACTAGTGCCCCCACCAGCCGCTAGGGTAATACCTCCCGGATCGTCACCAGAAGCGAAACTGCTCAAGGAAAGAATTCAAAAATCCGACTTATATTACGAGGAAGTAATGAGGAGGTCAGAAGAAGGAATGAGGCTGGCAGAAGAAGCACTGCGGCAAAGTAGAGAAGCTCAGGAGCGTCGTGCCCACCTAGAGTGGATACACGAAACCGCATCCAATATCAAAGAGGGGTCACCAGAGCAGCGCGCTTTCATCCTCGAAGCGTTAGGCCTTCCGCCTGACAACGTGATGGAAGTTACAACCGCTGCACCACCACCCGAAGAAATCCCATCCTGTTCAAACGAGCAGCACTTCGAGACCCCGAGAAAAGTTTCTAAGCGCAAACTAACCAACTCCTCCGAATCTTCTCCTGAAAACGCCGAACTTTACAACAGGTTCTGCACGCTCGAAGACCTAGGAAGCGACAACGACACCGACGACGAAGACAATTGGAAGGACAAAAACAAAAAACCACGGACGTCAAAGCAGGTTAGTCCAGTGGTTTCCCGACCACTAACTCCGCTTGCTCCCACAAGCTCCACCCTTCCAGTTGTAACCGTAGGCTCCTCCCCCTCGACAAACTTGCATGCGAACTCCGCGCAAGCAAACGCGATCGGCACTTCACCTACCAACACGGCTCCCGTGCATCCGGTACGGGCGACCAGAGTGCCTCCAATTGTTGTACGCGCAAACAACAATTGGCCTCAGATTTTTAATTTCATTAAAAGCAAAAACATTAAATGGGATAAGATCAAAACCGTTGCAAACGGAACATCTATCCTCCCTAAAACAGAAATGGACTACCGCGCTTTGTCAAATCTCTTGGAACGGGAGAAAATTCCATCGCACACTTACTCCCTTCCGAGAGACAAACCCCTCAAGGTCGTGATCCGAGGGTTACACGCCTCGTTGAAGCCTAACGATATCAAAGAACACCTAGAAGACCGGAGTTTCACCATTTACTCCGTGCACCAACTGCTTCACGGGCGCGACAAGCATCCAATGCCTCTTTTCTTGGTAACCCTCGAAAAGACGCCGCTTGGATGCACCATCTGGAATGCCACCACCATCCTCGGCATTAATGTCATTATTGAGACGCCCAACAAGAAAACCGCAGGTGTTTGTCAATGCCACCGATGCCAACACTTTGGCCACACGCAGAGGAACTGCCGTGCTGACCCAAAGTGCGTAAAGTGCGCCGGTGACCACTTGACAGCAGCCTGCGAAAAGCCACGCAGCGAGCCAGCGGTCTGCGCAAATTGCGGCGGTGCTCACACGGCGAGCTACAAAGGGTGTCCCTCCCGCCCCAAACCTCGTCAGCAACAACAAACTGCCCGACAACTACAAGAAATCCATCACACCAACAACACGCAACCCACCCGACGCGTTTCACGTGAAAACGTCGAAACACCTTCAAACCAAAATGAACAATCAGTTCGCGAACCGGTACCTCCCCAACGCGACACAGAAACTTTAAATATATCACAGATTATTGCCCTCATGACTTCAGCAATCGTCACTGCTTTGAGGGAAGCGGGAATCGATGCTGAAGTACAAAAAACCATTATCACTAGTGTCACCAATGCAGTGAGCACACATACCAATTAAAAAGATAAAACTTTTAGCCCCGGTCAAGGACCTTCGCGCGCGAGTGCGCAAAAACAATCTCATCACGCGAGTGCAGTGAAAAACAATTAGACAATCTCACAAGAGTGAAAAACCATTCACGCGAACCAGTGAAAAACTTTTAGACAAATTCACACGGGTGAAAAACCTTTCACGCGAGTGAAAAATTTCAGAAAAGATGACAAAAACCTCCCCTCCCCTCCTCTCCCATTATACACCACTGCGACTAGCCAAAGGCGCCACCGGAGTAAAGCTCCAACGTTTTGACTACCGTCAAACAAAATTCAAAGCCACTGACCAGTTGCGATATAGAGATAGGCCGGCCATGCTGGGATGCTCTTAAGTCAGTTAAAATGAATGAATGAATGAATGAATGAATAAATTTAAGTTGTAATAAATTGATTATAAATATTACAAAACAAAATGAATTACGAGGACCGCATGATAGAAATGTTACAAGCAATAATAAAAGGACAAGCAGAAACTACCAAAAGACTGGAAGACAAATTAGATAACGATTTCAAAATGATATACGAGGAAAAATTTGAACAGGTAAAAGACGCGGAAAGCGAAATTAAAGAAACCATTGAAGAAATAGTAAAAGTTGAACCAAAATTAATTAACAAGTCGCTACAAGAAGCAGAAAACGAAATCAAGCAAAACTTGGAAGAAACATGTAACGTTGATGTTTCGGATGAATTCTTGAACGAAAACAAAGAAACACGTAACGTTGATGTATCAACGGAATTAATTGACAAAAATATTGAAAACGTGATTGAAGTAAGAGAACAATTAAAATTTAACATGGTGGAAGCAAGAAAAAGTTTCAAACGATTATATTTGAAGATTAGAAAATGATATGCAAAACGAAAACATAAAACTAGAGGCATAAGAACAAAGAAGAACAGAAAATTTTTAAGAGTTTCCAGATTACGAAAATTCTACAATAATAACAGTAGTGATAAATTGACTGTGTGTTGCACCCCCCACTCCAATTTTTTCAAGGTGGGAGGTGACTCCTCCCACTTTCCAAGGTGGGGATGACTCCGCCTACCACCACCACGCCCCCTTTCTCAAGGTTGCCACCACCACCACCACGCCCACTTTCCAAGGTTACCACCACCACCACGCCCACTTTCTCAAGGTTGCCGCCACCACCAAGCCCCCCCAGTTCTCAAGGTCAACTTCAAGGTCACCCTCGATCATTCTGTTGACGGTACGTGTAATGTGAATGTCTCGAGGTCACCTTCAAGGTCACCCCCAGCTATTGGTTGTGTGCGCAACCGAAAAACAAGGTCACCTTCAACAATCACCCAACCATACATCGCTCACAATATATATCGAGTGGTTTGCTTAATATTAAACACAACGTTTACCATAGTTTGTTATTCACAGTACCTACAACAAATTAAACAAGTAAGTCTAATATTTATTTATTTATTGTTACAATCATTGGTATTATTTTTATAGTGGAATATTTAAATGGAAAAACATATCCACTAAATAACTCATGTTCTAAAATCATCTCCATCGGTCTATCTAAAGTTGATTTACGACCTAGCATCACAATCAGCGGTGCGAAATGCTCATATAAGGTTGTATTAAACGAAGACGATTGGATACGGTTTTTACTTTATAAACCGATGATTTCAACATTTTTTACTGAAGAAGAAGATACAAAATGGTGTTCTATATTGGATACATTTACAATTGAATTTACCAAAAAGTTTCAAAATAAAAAACTATTAAAATTATATAAAGATAAAGATCAATGGGTTTATTTGGGTGCTGAAACTGTTGATGGGTTGTGGGGACTATCTAACTTGATTAACTCATATTTAACAATACTACATAATCAATCCTTTAACGCATATTATTCAAATATTGTTAAAAATTTAAACCCCACGGAAAACATATCCAATATTTTTAACTTTATAAATGTAAACTCTGATGGTGTTCGAGCACACACGCTGATGGAGATGGTTCAATTTGTACCCGAAAAAATCATTGTAGATGTTGGAATTATTAATGCAAGAAAATAATTGTAGGATGTGGATGGCGTATTCTGCAAGACACTACCCAACAGCTGTAGATTTACCATCAGCCGTAAAAAGATATATGTGTGAAGTGCAGGATATGTCTTTCGACGTTCAAAATGGAGCAAATGGCATGAGACTTGGATATCCGAATCTAGAGGAAGCTACTCGTCAAGCAGCAGAATATGATGAATGTGTTGAAATATGTGATAAATTTTTAAAAAATACAATAACATTAGGTGGGTTTTTTCGAGTACTAATAGCAAAAGGTTTTAAAAATGTTTTATACAGTTTGAAAGAGTTTCTACCATATGGCATGGTTAGAAAGTATAATTTATTAGAATATTTTAAAGAATAGTTTATATAAATATTAAATGTTAATGTTAGAATATACATATTTACAAGATATTAAAATAAATTTTATATAATCTAGATTTATTGTCGTTATTATTATTTATGTGATCCAATCCCAACATCAACATATTATATTTATAATCAATAGCTCTCAATATTATGTGTGAAGTAGAAGTGATGGTTTGAGTTTATAACAGAAAATGAAATCAAACAAATTCCTAAGGAGATTCATAAATCTCAGGAGAATAAGAATGGTTTAGTAATGATGATTTAGTCAGTTACATTCAATAACTAGTGCAACATGGACTCACTTATGTTATTTACGTTGATTCTAAATGGAACTTTATATACAATCTGCCCACGAAATGTGCGAGGTGTACACTCATGTTTAAAATATGACGATAAATTAAAAGAATGTCTCTGGACTCCAATGAATATTACATATGTCAATGATGATGTTTGCACATTCATCATCAATTTAACTGAAAAAAGTGATATTTTATATTATAAATTCAAAATGTTCTACGCAACAAAAATTGTTGAAACCTCCTGGAATGCGATTCTTGATAATTCTGATTATTTAACGAATCCAAATTATAGTTTTATTGCGGTGTCTGGAATATTAAGCACTATATTGTTTTTATTTCTAATGTTCATAATATATCATTTCAGATATTATATTACAAAATTAGTAAAAAAAATGTAATTTTAGCAAATAAGGATGTAGTCATAAATAAATAAATAAAGCAATTATTTTTTATTATTATTATTATTATTTCATCAAACACACAATACTTATTGGTTACATTATTGTAATATACATGATGAGCAATTAAACACCTTATTAGATCTCTTAGAACATCGATCGATATCACTTCGATCCTCAACTGGTATTTTCAGGTTTATATTTATATTGTCAGGTATCGAATTGGGGAAAACTTCATACATCCCACAAACATCTGCTTCAAATAAAGAACATCTAGGAGACCACTTTTTATGTTCTATCATAGGATCATCCCCAGCTTCCCAACTACCAATAATGATTGCACAAAACACACACCGAACATTATCATCATTGTTTAAACTATAGAAACCAGCTTTTACCAAATCGTTTGGATTAGCAAATGGAGACTTCCAATTTTTAAACGAAGTAAGGCGGGTTTCTTCATTTGAATAATATTTGAGGAATGTGTTGGGAAAATCTTCTTCAAGAAAAGGACATCTTGGAGACCACTTTTTATGCTCTATCATGGGGTCATCCCCCACTCCCCACCCACCAATAATGATTGTGCAAAACGCACACTGAACATTATCATCATCATTTTGTAAACTATAGAAACCAGCTTTTACCAAAGCGTTTGGATTAGCAAATGGATACTTCCAATCTCTAAACGAAAAACGGCGGAGTCTTTCATCAGCATACCAACCATGGTTTTAACGCAACTGCTTATATATTCAATAGGATGATAATTAAGTAAAAAAAAAAAAAAAATCGTATAAAAAAAAATCAAATTTATTACTGCATAATACAATTATTATATAAATGAAATACATTTGATAGTGCACAAATACATTCACTCATTGAATGAAAAAAACAGGATGGTTTGTCCAATGTTAGAGCAGGTTGTTCATCCAACTCTACCACAGGTTTATTAATTATTTTTTTGATGAATAAGGACTTTTCCAACCCTTTAATGTATACAACATCAACGGATAAAGTTAAATACCTAATAATATCATTAAATTTATGAACAGGTGTAAAACCGCTTTCCCATAATATTCCATGGTGTTTATGCATTATGTAGTTTGCCTGTTTCTGATACTCCGGTGCTAAGTCATTAAACTTAAACGGTTGTTTAAATATGAAATGAGCTGTTTTAGAACCATCATAAACAGCTAATTCTTTGGGTAAAAATGTATTATTATTTGTTTTAAACCCTTGAACATCCAATACCATCACGTTACTCATATTTGCTTCACAGAATTTGTAAGAGGATTATAATTAAACATTCGATCATGAAGAACTAGACAGTAAGCGGTTGTGTCTGCTTTTATATTATCCCCACTCTCAAATTCTACTCTTACTTCAATTGGTCCTTTGCTAAGACCATCCTTCTGACGAGTACAATCTACTACGACCATTGGTGTATTAGCTTTAAATTCTTCAGGTGTAAGCATTGGTTCGTTTTCTTTACCGTAATATATTTGTTGAAAATTTGCAAACATTTCATATAGAATTGAGAAAGAATTCTTTTTATAGTTTATATTTAAATTATCATATGGGTAGCGCTCAGAATTTAAGTAAACATTCAAATTTACCAAATCACAAGAATCAAATTTACTCATATCCTTATCAATTTTGTTTTTTCTATTTGTTGAAAATGCTATTATTATCATTCTAGGTGTTTCCACTTGAGTAGTAGTTTTTACAGTCCACGAGTGACGATTTGTCTGAGGTAATTGGGGGTATTCATGAAGTTCCCACGATCTGAATGCTATTGGGATTTCTAAACTTTTATCAACAAAGTTAGTTAAACGTAATTGTTCTTCCAAGGAAACAGCTATGTGTGGTACTTTCCAGAAAAGTTTATTGATTGAAACTTTGAGTTTTTCATCGGCTTTTGAAGATACTACTGCATTAGTATCACTATTACTTCTTATTAACACCAGCTCTTGTTTAGCGTTCAATATGATTTTGTTATAATCCTCACCAAATCCCAAAATCATTTTTAGAGGTATACAAGCATTAAAATTTCCATTAGTACCTTGATTTAACACCATTTCTAAATGTTTTTGGGGTTCCCATCCAGCGTTTTTTAATTTTAAACATTCGTTTCTAGAGTAGGATGGATAAGCTTTTAAAGTAGAAGTAACACCTAAGTTTCTAGAAGAATCTATCACAACTCCGTTTAACTCATATCTAATTTCACTGAATAAAAATGCTATGCCGTTGTTAATGAAGTGACCTGTTGTAGATGTGGTACCATCTTCATGTTTTAGAGTGCCTTCGATATAAAGATAACTTAGACTGGGTGCCGTATATGCATCCAGCTGTTGAATAGGGATTCTAATTTCATCGTTATTGTCAAATGATGTGGAAGCATATGGTTGATGTGTGTGAAATTCGGCATTTGTAATCGAATTATCTTCAATAATTTTTTCTGCAATATCTAAAATCCCCATTTTACACAAGAACTTTATAACCTAAAGCTTTTAAAAACGCTCTATTGATTGGTGTTATCACACCTGCTGAAGATTTTTGACTGACGCTTTTTAAATTAGACAGGCGTTTATAAGCAACATTATAATGTTGACGTGCACTTCTTGAATACTGGATTACCATTTCTAAAGTTTTTTTAAATGAAACCTCATTGATATTTCTTCCCTGTTAAAATCTATAACCTGATCGTTCTGATCTATTACTCTAACTGAAATATTTGATATAGATTGAGTGTTTATAGGTAAATAAATGACATTAGATGGGGTTTCAACTATTTTATATCCACGTGGAACTATTGGAAAAAACTCGTGTACCACGTGACTCAGTTTTCCATTTCTATATGAACCGGTAGTAATATTACACTCAATGCAAATGGTGTTCACCGATAAAATATTTACACTGTGATCAGATACTTTCTGAGTGTTTTTCTTGATGTATTGCTTATCAAAACCCAATAATGGTCCTATACTATCGTTTTTGCTAAAATTAATACGTTCTGTGCATTTAATGTTTACTTTTGAGGTATTAGTATTTGTTGTGAGTTCTAAAGAGACATTAGCATTACTTAATTGTGTTTGTAAATATGATCGAATATCATCGATTTCATATGCCCCCGATGGAATTTCAACAGTTTTTTCTACTCCAAAATAGAATCTCTTCTTATTCGATATGTTGAGATGTTTAGTTTTAGATAAATCTAATACATATTCTCCATTTTTTTGTTTAATAAATCCTAAATCTTCTTTGAAATCATTTGTATATTCCTTAGTGAGTAATGATTTTAAACGCACTTCATTTTCCGTAATGATGAACTTATTAGGTACTTTCTTCTTATTTATTTCTGATTTTAAATACTTTAGAACAACATCGAGCGCATAAAGACCAGGTGAAACTTTGAAGTTTACATATTCATCATCTCCATCTCCATAGTAAAACTTACTATCTTGTTGAGGAATGTAAATTATTACATTTTTTAACTCCAACACATATTGATTACTTTTTTCTTTACTCTCATAGAAATTAAGTTCCTTTAATACACTATCTTCTTTACTCGAGTTAACAGAGGATGCGCAATTTACAACTATTTTATTATTATTATTTGTCGAAACAATCGAAATAGCATCACTATCTCTTGCTTGTATTGCTTTAACAATCGTCTCAATACTTGTCTGACCCTTATGAATAGTCATACGAGCATCATCTCCATAGTAAAATTTATTGCATCCAGCCTTAACATTATGTATTGTGTTATAAGTTTCAAAATTTGTTAATGCTAGCACATATTGACCATCATCAGTATATATAATAGGATTAATTTCCGAATACAATTCGGAACTATTACCGTTTACACTGATTACATATGACATGGTGTTGGTGGCTGGCTTAACACTGGTGTAAATTAATTAGTGGAGTGTCTATATAAAAAGTCTAAACACAAATGCCCGCAATTGAATGAGTTATATTTTTGATATCTATCATAATTGTATTTAATGTTCTTATCGCTACCGAAATATTTTATTAATTGTGGAGGTGGAGCTAGATTTCCATAGCTATCGAAATATGAAATATCAGAATCATTATGTCTAGTGTAAGCAGTCCAATGAGATCCAGATTTAAAATCTTCCTCCAAATTAACTATTCCACTTTCATACTTATGTATTTTTTTCGGTAGAGTATTTTTCATAAACACTCCTCTAAAATGTGGAATTTTCAATTTCTTACTATATCGAAGTAAATCGATGTTGGTTAGAGGTCGTTTTGGTAGCGATGCTAATAGTTTTTTGAATAAGGTTTTAGATATAGACCAAGTCCGCTTTTATATGGTTTTAAGTAAAGACCTTTACCTATGGCGATAGCTTCCATGCTTTTATTATGTCGCTGTGCTTCTTTTAAATTTTCATTCGCGCTTTTAGAATCATTAACAGCTTTTGCAATACCCGCAGCACCACCACCTAAAGCTCCCAAAGCACTTAAGGCTGCAAATATTGGAATTAGTGGTAAGAAACCACCAGTTTTAGGTATTGGAATTATTCGTGGTTTCATCGGTTTCTGTTTAATAGTTGAAAGAGCAATTCTCGCATTGGTTAATAAGTCTGAACTGTTACTTCGACGTAAAACATTGGCAGTTTTTCTCACAACATGTCTAAACGATGGTCTTTTAGATTTTTTTTTCTTATACCCACCCCCTGATTTTATTTTAGATTTCTCACAACCCATCCCCAACTTTACTTTAGCTTTCATAACCCCCGCAACACCTAATGCAGCAAGTTTTTCTGCAAATGATGAGTCTTTTGATTGCGATCTTATTACAGCTTTATTGACAAGTATTTTGTCTGCCTCGTGTCTTTTAGATATATCCTTAAAATTCGAATAGGCGATATCGTGTTCTTTGCAGGCTTCGTCTAGTTGGTTAATACCAGAATCACCCCTCACTAAACGCTGACGTAGTTTTGTACCAGGACCGCAAAATCTTAGGAGAAAAAATATTAACTTATACATAATCAACAACATATTTTAGAATGAATACCTATACCCCGGAATATGTAATTCAAATGGTAATTTATTAATTATATTATTAACAAATCCACCACCGCTGTTTCGATGTATCAACATTGCATTACAAATGTTAACTGAAACTTGTTATTGTTATTATTATGTTATATAACAAGAACATCATTAATTACCGTGCCGGTACTGCTGCGGTGTTTAAGAAAAAGCGATGACTACCGAACCAGCACCGTGATGGTACCGCGACGGTACCGTGACGGTACTGCTGCGGTGTTTAAGAAAAATCGGTGACTACCGAACCAGTACCGTCACGGTACCGTCGCGGTACCGCTGCGGTATTGGTACGGTACTGATCCGGTCATCAACATTTTCAATAGTTGCAGAATATATAAAACTGATTTATTTATAAAATCAAAATCATATGTAACAATGCGTTTAGAGAAACAGCATCATCATCAGCTACCGATAACAAATCAGGATGTTCAAATAACATCCTTTCCTAAACACGGCGTTTTATTGGGATGTTACTCAAAAATGGGTCTAATTGTTGGTTATTCTGGTTGTGGAAAAACAAATGCCTTTCTATGTTTACTTCTCCACCCCAACGGACTTCGTTTTGAAAATATTTACATATATTCCAAATCATTGTTTCAACAAAAATATGAATATTTAAAACAAGTGTTGAAACCACTAAAAGAAATTGGTTATGTTGAATATGATAATGAGAAGGATGTACCGTCACCTACTGAAATCAAACCAAACTCGATATTTATTTTTGATGATGTTGCGTGCACCAACCAAGATATTATGAGGGAATATTTTAGTTTTGGTAGACATAAGAATATAGATTCTTTCTACTTATGTCAAACATATAGCAAAATTCCTAAGCAACTCATAAGAGACAATGCAAATTTTCTAGTTTTGTTTAAACAAGATAACACAAATTTAAAACATGTATATGATGATCATGTGGGGGTCGATATGACATTTAATCAATTTAAAACTTTATGTAATATATGTTGGAAAGATAAATATGGGATGTTAGTTATCGATAAAGCTTGTGATATTAATAATGGACGATATAGAAAAGGTTTTGATACGTTTATTTATATTTGAAAATAAATATAATAGTATAATCTAGTAAAATAATTTTAGTCTTCAAACATCCGCGATGAATAAACGTTTAACCCACGATCTTATTCAAGCGCGAAAAGCCGTGAAAATGAAATATAAAAATTTGAAATCGGATATCGCACAATCAAATTTAGATTTATTTAAAAAGTATAAACCTATTACGAAACCTTTACAAGAAATAGTTTCACAATTTGGTAAAGAATCTAAAATAAAACATGAACTTAAACCGGAAATTGATATCAACATACCAATCAAAGAAAAAAAATATGGACGTAAATCTGAGGTGGAGCCGAAAATTAATAAATCACAACCAACATTTTTAAAGGATGATTCGATTCACCAACATGAACCTGATGATGTTGATTTAAATCAAACAATTTTACATCCTATGTTTGCTGATGAAGAATATAGTAGGGTTCATAATGAAACAGCTAAAGAAGTTAATGATATGATTGAATCGAAAGCATTTCAAGATTATTTAGAAAATTTTAGTGCACCTTTACCCAGATATTATGTTGAGAATATGATAAGAGATAGGGAAGATGTTTTTGATTTTAATTATGGGGTGAAACATAATTTGGAAACTGCTAAATTTTCTATTGGTGATTCGTTAATTGATTTTGAAGGACCCGATATTATACTCAAAGTACCGAACACTCCTAAACCTTTAAAATATAAAGGAACCACAGGTCTTTACGAACTCTTATTTAAAAAACAACCGTCGGGGTATCATGAGAATGATGAAAAAAACTATATTGACATTGGACGTAGAACCAATCTATTTCGTAGAAATTATTCAGCTGATGCTCAAATAAATGGTAACGCTACATCCAAGTATAGACAAATAATTGAACCTGCATTAAGAGCTAGGGGTGTAACTGGAAATAAGAAAAAAAAGCTTGGTGGTTTTCTAGAACATCCATTGTTTTTACAATATAACAACAGGAAAAAAGATTATGTGTATTTTGACGATGTAAATGAGATAATCGAAAGATTAAAACTATTAATAGCTTCACAGTCTGCTGGTCACGATGGTCATGTAAACGAAATCGCATCCATTGAAGAAGAGTTACGAGAAGCAAAAATTATTAAATAATACATTAATTAAAAGATGGATATAAAAAGAGATGTTGTAAACGAGTTACACAGATCAGCTCGTAAAAATTTTCAACGAAGATCTGTTCTAGTTAGAGGATTGACTGATTTATTCCAAGCAGATTTAGTAGATGTTGGTCAACTATCGTCTAGTAATAAAGGTTTCAAATTTATATTGGTTGTAATTAATGTTTTCTCAAAATATTTATGGGCGAAACCTTTAAAAAATAAAAGTGGACGAGAAGTGACTGCTGCTATGAAGTCAATACTTAAAGAAAGCACACCTGATAATTTGCAGACAGATTTGGGGAAAGAATTTTATAATAAGGAATTTCGGGAATTAATGTTGAAATATAGAATAAATCACTATAGTACATTTTCGATAAAAAAAGCGTCAGTGGTAGAGAGAGTTAATCGAACGCTTAAAAATTTGATGTGGAAAGAATTTAGTTTTCGAGGAAATTATCGGTGGTTGGATATCTTACAAAAACTAGTTGATGTGTATAATTCTAAAAAGCATACAACAACTGGTTTAAAACCGATAAACGTTACCAAAAAAGATGAGCAAATACTTCTAAAGACGGTATACAATCACCCGAAAGTTATTGATCCGAAAAACCCCAAATTTAAAATCGGTGATAGTGTTAGAATAAGTAAATATCGACACGCGTTTTCGAAAGGATACACCCCCGCATGGTCTAATGAGATATTTAAAATTTCTAAAGTTAAAGCAACCCTACCAAGAACATATCTTCTTACAGATATAAACAACGAGGAAATTAGAGGTGGATTCTATGAACAAGAATTGCAGAAAGTTAAACACCAAGATGTTTATTTGGTTGAAAAAGTTTTAAAAAGACAAAAAAATAAGTTGTTTGTTAAATGGTTGGGTTTGGATAAAAATCACAATTCGTGGATCAATAGTAAACAAGTTGTGTGATATAAAATTATACCAATCCGATTTTTGTAACTATCTTAAATGTTTGGGGAAAATTTTTTTTAAATAAACAATCATAAATTAAATTATCTTTTTTTTTATTTATAATAATAATAATAAGAAAGAAATAATAATATAATACAAAGAAATAATAAGAAAGAAAATTATACAATTCAGAGCTCCATCTCTAAATCGAACTCCATCTTTCTCAAACTTTCCAAAACCCACTTCTTCCGTTTAAGTTTCTCCCCCTCGAGGTAGAGATTAAGCTCATATTGCTTAATTTTTTTTCTTATGTGTGTTATATTTTCATTTTTCCTCCGTCTATCAGCTTCAACCAGTTCCTTTTTCCTATGTCTATCAAACTCATCCATTTGATTACATAATATGGTGAAAAATTCGTCGTTCTCCTCGTTGATAAACTCATCCTCCGCTTCCGCAAGATGACTGTTCAGCTTATTCACCTCCTCCAGAAGGTGTGGATTGACAAAATCAGCAGCATCAACTAAGAAACGATAAGTTACTAATCTAAATAATAATAATAATAATAGTGTCTTTCTTACAATTAATAGAGTCATCCTTCTCAGGAAGCTCCTCAGACTGGTCACCTTCCTTTACAGAAATTTTTCTGTTATGATATAATTCTAAAAAAAAAAATAGTTAATATTAAACTGAATAAAACAATAATAATTTTTCTAACCATCCAACGATTCGTGGTTGGTCACCAACAAATCTCTCAAAAGTCCGTTTTTTATTTGTATGTTCTGCAAAATCTTTGCCATTTTGGTTACTGACTGTCCTGCTACAACTTGTTGCTATATATAGTATATGTTAGTAGACGCGCGCATGTAATTGCGTGTATGTGTGTGTGTGTGTGGTGGGGTTGCTGTTTTAACCATTACTCAATAATCAAATTAAAAGCCGAGAACAGATTAAATATTAAAATTTATGGTTTTTACGTTTGTTTCACATATTCGCCCATTTGTCTAACAAGTTCATGTAGCTTAATGTCTGAATGCCCCCAAGCCAGCGTGGTATATGAATCAGATTTAAAATAGCGTTTATCATCAAAATATGATAACGCTACTTTATTTCGTAATTCAGTAAACATATCATGGTTGGTTGATTGAAAAACGTGCATTTTACAATATTTATCTATTTTATTTTCAACAGTGTTTTTATAATCTAATGATTGTAGATCTTTTTTTACTGTTGAAGTAGATATTCCCTTCGCCTTTTTAATTGTTTCATCATCATCTAAAATTATGCAATATGCTTTAGCACCAGTTCCATAAAATTCGCGAATAATTTGTGTTGGATATTCAAGCTTCATTTTACCCAATATTGATTGATTTTTAGGAATTTTGAAAACATTGGTAATATCGAAATTAGATGTGTCAAATCTATTTAAATTTTGTTTAATATCGGAATAAACATTTTCCGTTTCAATTTCCACAATTAACGAGTCTGTGTCTGTATATAACAATGACACGTTTTGTCCATACTTTGGAATTAAAAAGTCGTAATAAAATTCATATATAACTGTTTTTGCAATATCTAATATTGAAAACCCTACGTATATGGGTTTATCAAATAATACTTCCAATTTATTCATTTCTGCAGCTACTAAATTCTCTGAAAATATGCTTAAACTTTTAAAATTTGGTCTCGCTACATAAGTTTCAACACCCCAACTATTACAATTTTCCCAATGGGTTAATAACTTAATATCTCTCCGCTGCTCGACGTTTTCCATCGTTTTCCCGAAAATTGAGTTATTTAACAACTTAAAAAAATCTTTTTCAAATGTTGAACTTGCATTATTTCGAAATTTAGTGTTCAAATTTATATAGGAAGCTAACCAAGGTGCTTGGTTAAATTTAACAACACGATGAATTTTACGCAAAACTAAACCGTGTTTTAAACATTGTTTCAAAGCTCTATAGTGAATTATATAATTTCTTTTATTAAATAAATTTGGTATTAATTTAGCAATTTTTTTTCCATTCGGTGAGATTATATTTTCTGGACAAAACGGATAATCATTGTGTAAGTCATGTAAACTTTCGGGGTAATCAATATCAACTTCCAATGTGTAGCCGAAATCTGACGTGTCTGAAATTTCGCTTATATTCAAATTACAAATTTCGTCACTGGTTAACCACGTAAAACCCCCAAATGGTAAATATTGTTGCATTGCATAACCATATAAATTAGTGGCATCCAAATACAAAATATATTTTGAGGGTTTCATCGAATCATAATTTTTCATATACACATTGTTTGAAATTGATTTCCGTTTAACACAAACAGAGACTCCTCCGCGAATTCCTTTTTTAAAAAAATGAAGTAAGTCAATATCTGTTAAAAGTTCTAACTCTATTTTAGTAAACTTCAACATGCTACTCCAACTTAAGGATGGTAATGTAAAATATTTTGCAGCATCTAACTCATAAGACGCGCGCGTTGAGTGACGAAATTTTTCAAAGCAATCTGTTAAGAGTAGTACATCAGCTTTCAAATATATATCTGAATAGTCCCCTAATGTTTTACAATTAAATGCATTCCAAACAGCTGTCGCTCGCTGATAATCAGCATTTGTTATGTTTTCCTTTGTTAGTTCATTGTAAAACATTTTCGGCGGGGGTAGTTGTGGTTCATCCAATTTTAAAAAACTATCAATATATGTGTAAGGAAAAACTCCTTTTTCTCGGATTAAATTAAATTCATTGTCGTTAGGGAATAATTTTCTAATTTCAACACAGTCTTCATTGGTTAAATTTTTAGCTAATTTTTCTAATGAAGTTGTCATGAATTTAAAAGAATCCAAAAATCGGAGTTTCATGTTAATGGTTTTAACATTGTCCCCTGCAACAATCCTATCAACAAATACATATTTTGTAAAGCTGATGTATTTCTGTTTATTTTTAGCAATAACATCAATTTTTTCTTTATTCGTCGCTAAGTTTTTAATGAATAAATGAACATCATAATTTGACAAATTGTGCATAAAAATTGGGATGACATTTGAATTTTTAAAATGTAAGTTACAAATCGAGTGAGCGGGGCCTCTATAATTTCCAGTTAAATGACAATGATCTTTCACCTTTTCCTGAGTGGTTGAGATAGGTTTTTCACAGATGTGACACACTTCACTTATATTGAACTCGTTTATTTGAATGTGATTTAATGGATTCATCGGTTTTACATTTTTTAAACAATTTTCATATATGAATTTAACATCTGATTCTAGATATTCCATGAATTTTGAAGCA
The DNA here is from genome assembly GCA_932274525.1 of Podabrus alpinus. NCBI lineage: Eukaryota > Metazoa > Arthropoda > Insecta > Coleoptera > Cantharidae > Podabrus > Podabrus alpinus. Next base: position 9,360,736 of record OW026451.1, read on the forward strand.
CAGTCTTCCCCCCTATATGATTTATATATCGAAAAAGAATTATTAAAATTACATTTGATATAGTATCCAAATGCATATGGTACGTGGTGGTTTACTTTAAGAGTATAAGAATTTGAGTCTGGTGGTATTGCATTGGAGATAGGTTCTAATAAGCTTTCAAAGTCAGCATATATCACGAAAGGAGCTGGAAGTTGATTTTGAATATTTTCAAATTTTAAAATATGTTCCAATACATTATTCCCGTATTTATCAACTCTTGTTATTTGGTTTGAACGCAGATTAGCTCTCACATGTCCACAATCATACTCACAATGTCTATCTAATTTACATTTTGAATTGAAGAATTGTAAACATCCATCACAAATATATTTTGTACCATCGTGTCTATTTAATTGACTAGATACTAGGCGAGACATATCTTTTATTAGACAATAATGAAATTTACAGTTGTCGTCGTCTATTAATAATAAATTAACGTGCGCTGTGCGCTTCAAAATAGTATGATGGTATGGTCCCACTGTTTGTAATTTATTAGTTTTATCATCTTTCTTCAAACCAAAAACATTAATACTAATATTGTTTAATTTTTCAAATTTGTCAATGTCACATAATTTTACCGGAAAATTAATGTCATCGAAATTATAAATTTCTGAAAATTTTGGATATGATTCAGGTGATTCAGCCAAACCTGTTGGGGGGTGAAATGCAGCTAAAATGCAATATGCAAAACAAAAGTCATCATCATAATTTCGAATATTTAAAATAGCATGTTTAGCTATGATTGGTTTTGGTAATTCTAAAAAAGAGCTTCCGGCATGTAGTGGGTTAAATTTATTAATATTTAATTCGATATATACAATATTTTTCAATGCCCAACCCGAACCAACTTCCTGAAATTCACTCATTTTTAAATTTAAGGCATTTAAAAATATCGATAAAACATCATGCAAATTCGATGATTGAGTAATTATTTGATTTCGCGTCCCAAATGATTTCAAATCAGTGATATTCTTAGTCTGTTGTATATAATTAGCGAAAAGTATGACATTGACTTTAATAGAAACATGTGTTTTCAAAGTGTTAGTGATTAAATTATTTATATCGTTTAATACATCGTTAAAAAAATCTTTAAGGATGATATGAGTTTTTTTTGAGTTTGTAATTCGATAGGTCTTAATGCGATTTTTAAAAGCTGAATCAATTGCATGTATATTTTCTGAAATTAGTTTTAAGGAATTATTTTTATGGTTTGTCGATTTAAAATGACTACATATATTAGATATTGTGCAATTTTCGCAAGTGGTGCAGGTTTTTTTATTTGATGTACCGTCCAGTTTCCTTTTTTTACTTGTTGACGGGGTGTCTTTAATTAAATACAAAATTATAAGCATATATTATTTTATAGAAATAAACTTACCATTTCTTTTTTTATCGTTTGATTTGCAACTTAGCTTGCTGTGTCTATTTAAGGTAAATTTGTTTGAGAAACATTTATCACAGTTTATGCATTTGAACATTTTTAATTCGATGTTTTAATCACTTTTTAATCACTTTTTAACTTTTTAATCACTTTTTAACTATTTGCATGTGTTGTGCTCACGTCAAATAGTTGTGTAGCCTTGTACTCAAACGGTAGTGAACTGCGAATTATTAACTTCAATTGCGCTCTTATATATTATAGTATTCAGATTGTTATCACGATCAAACATGTAGGGTCAACTAATTATGTAAATTATGTGTAATTATGTTTTAAATATTATACGCTTCAACGTATGATGCACTCGTAAAATTGTATATAAATGCATTTAATTAATGTAGTAACAATATATTAAACTTTTAATTGACTTATGTTAATATTTTAAGAATAAAATTTTATGCTTATAAACGTGTTCAATGAAGTTAGATTACAATGTATCAACTACATTATATAAATGCAATTTATGCAAAATTATATGTAATTATTAAAATTGATTTGCATGCATGAAGATTTTATAATTTACATTATATAAATGCAATTTATGCAAAATTATATGTAATTATTAAAATTGATTTGCATGCATGAAGATTTTATAATTTTTAATTAACTTCTTATTATGTTAATTTTTGTTATATTATGCTTTTAATTAATTTCATATATGTTAATTCCATATTTAATGAAAAATAAAATCGGCAGTTCTTAAAAATTTATAATAATTTATATGTAGTTATCATGTTAAAATGTTAAAACTTTTTGAAAACCGCTGATGTAAAATGCGTTTGTGAATATGAATTATACTTCACGTAAACCAATGAGTTTAGATTGAAGAGGTGGTTTACTATTTGATTGGGTCAATGATGTACATTTTACCGGAAGGTGTGTTCAACCTTATACACTATCCATCAATTGCGAGCGTTTCCCTACCCACTGTCTTTGAAAAGGGGGGTGAGTTACCTCGACCTTGCAGCGGGGAGGAGTTGTGGTGGCAACCTTGAGAAAGTGGGCGTGGTGGTGGTGGCAACCTTGAGAAAGGGGGCGTGGTGGTGGTGGTAACCTTGGAAAGTGGGCGTGGTGGTGGTGGTGGCAACCTTGAGAAAGGGGGCGTGGTGGTGGTAGGCGGAGTCATCCCCACCTTGGAAAGTGGGAGGAGTCACCTCCCACCTTGAAAAAATTGGAGTGGGGGGTGCAACACACAGTCAATTTATCACTACTAATAACAGAAACAAAAAGAAACATAAAAATTTGAATAGGGGTGTAAACAAAATTATAATAAAAACAATGAACGCTAACAAAACATTAAAAGATAACAAAGTGCAAAATAAAACTACGCAATCACATTTCAATGGACAAAATAATTTAATATTACAAAAACTTCTAGTTAAGAAAATAATATTGAAAAACTTTAAATTAAAAAAACGACTAAGGGTAAAAATACTAATCAAAAGTGTACGGTTTAAAAAGAAAAACCAAAAACAATTACTGTGGATAAAACTACGAATTAAAATCATCAAGTTAAAAAATTTTAAGAAAGAAAATAGACTATTTAAAAAAGTGATATTTAAAATACCAAGATATAAAAAATTAAAGTGTAGAGGGCTGGACAAGAATAAAAAAATAAAAACGCCCAAACAAATAAAAATTACTGATTGGAAAATAAATTTAGATAGTGAAATTCAATTAAAAAAGAATTGGATTGTCAGCATGAATTTATTCAAACATGTACGTTTCAAACATGTTTAGAAAAGGATTGATTGATAAGAAAAAAATAAATAACGACGAAATGTAAATATGATTTAGCAATTGCACCTTGACAAGAAAAATTATGGACACTTAAAATTTTAAATCTGAAAATAATAATAAAAAAAGTTTGGTGACTAAAAAATTTAATGGGCGTGTGAAAAATTTGAAAAATTTGAAAAATTAAAGAAATTTAATTGACTTAAAAATCAAAAATGGCGTGTGCAAAACCAATAAAAAATTGGTGGATTGAAAAAACAATAATAGGCGTGTGCGAATAAAGAAAATTTTGAAAAATTGACGAAATAGAGGGCGTTAAAAATTAAAACATGGATTGATAGGTGTTCCAAAAATATAAAAAAATAAAACATGTATTAATTGGTGTTTCAAAATCGTAAAAAATTGGATAAAGAAAAGTTGGAAGAAGCTACAATCTGATTGGGTAAAGGTGAAAAATTTGAAAGCGAATGAATGGACAGAAAAGAATTATGAAATTGTAAAATAATTGACATTTGATATTTAAAAAATTAATAATGAATGAATTAAAATAAATGGGGAATTAATAATGATAAATAATGAAGTTGAATAGATGAGATCAATGGAGAATTGATGAAGAATGCCATTAATAATAAATTAATGAAGAAAAATGGGGGGGGGGGAAATTTAAAAGTTATAAATGAAGAAAAATTGAAATTATTGTCAAAGAATTAGTAAAAAATTAAAGATACGATGAAATATTTACGGAAAAGACGTTCATAAACGAAAGAAGAAAAACATAGAAGCCCGATGAGAAAGAAAAATATTCCAACAAAAATTTATCCAGCAAAAATATTAATCCAAATTTAGAAAAGAAAAGAGAGTACGCTGAAATAGTCAATTAGAAACATTCGGATTAAAATGCAGTGTGCATAAAAATTGTAAAATAAAATTTTATTTCGATATTATCATTTGCTATTTATCATTCATAAATAAAAACATTTAGTTAAGTTAAAAATTTGTAAATAATTGATGATGACCATGTCTAAATAATACTTTTGTTAAAAAAATAATATTTTAGTTAAGATAAAAATGTAAATTTGATAAAAATGTCCAAAAAGGTCACAAGTTCGTATCGGTGTAAAGTCATTGAAATCCAATTAGAAAGATTTCCAGCAAAATTACTAAAGTTAGCAATGTTACTTAAAAATCTAGAGGGCGTTGAACTGTATTTCAATGGCTAGCCAAATTTCGATAAATTTCAAAAATTAAAAATTAACGTGTTAAAATTCAAAATGTAACAAAAATTATTGTAAATTAAATTTAAAAGAGGAGGGAGTTGGAGTTGGATAAATGTCTTTGTGCGCAGACGAGAAACTTTTGAGTTGGAAGAAGGAGGGGACAGTCTACGCGGAGCAGTCGACTGGATAGGACGCAAATGAGCGAGTCCTTTGTAAAATTTGTAAAGTTAAATTGTTATAAATAAAAGCGAAAATTTAGTTTAAATTTGAAAAGAGTGTGTTTCATTTAAAGTGGGTAAAGAAAAAAGAGTGTTTTGGAAAAGAAAATTAAAGTTAAAGAAAAATTTTGAATTCACGAAATTCAAAAAAATAAATAGTTGGGCCGTGGACTAAAAAGAACACGTCAATATAGTACTTAAAAATCATTAAACATTTCATCTATGTAAATAAAAATTTAATTTAAATTTTTGTATTTATTATTATCTAACAATATAGGTAACTAGCTGGCACGGGCGGCATTCGCCGCCCTTAGCCATCTAGACCCAGAATAGATCCGAGAAGGCCATAGTTGTTCGGCCTTCGGCCTCACAGGGGGAGGACCATAATAGATGCGCGAAGGACATAGTTGTTCGGCCTCACAGGGCGGACCATAATAGATCTGTGAAGGCCATAGTTGTTCGGCCTTCGGCCTCACAGGGCGGACCATAATAGATCCGTGAAGGCCATAGTTGTTCGACCGTGGGCCTCACAGGGCGGACCATAATAGATCCGTGAAGGCCATAGTTGTTCGGCCTTCGGCCTCACAGGGCGGACCATAATAGATCCGTGTAGGCCATAGTTGTTCGGCCTTCGGCCTCACAGGGCGGACCATAATAGATCCGCGAAGGCCATAGTTGTTCGGCCTTCGGCCTCACAGGGCGGACCATTATAAATCCGTGAAGGCCATAGTTGTTCGGCCTCACAGGGCGGACCATAATAGATCCGTGAAGGCCGTAGTTGTTCGGCCTTCGGCCTCACAGAGCGAACCATAATAGATCCGTGAAGGCCATAGTTGTTCGGCCTCACAGGGCGGACCATAATAGATCCGTGAAGGCCATAGTTGTTCGGCCTCACAGGGCGGACCATAATAGATCCGTGAAGGTCATGGTTGTTCGGCCTCACAGGGGGAGGACAATAAAAGATCCGTGAAGGCCATAGTTGTTCGGCCTTCGGCCTCACAGAGCGGACCATAATAGATCCGTGAAGGCCATAGTTGTTCGGCCATGGGCCTCACAGGGCGGACCATAATAGATCCGTGAAGGCCGTAGTTGTTTGGCCTTCGGCCTCACAGGGCGGACCATAATAGATCCGTGAAAGCCATAGTTGTTCGGCCATCGGCCTCACAGGGCGGACCATAATAGATCCGTGAAGGCCATAGTTGTTCACTATTATTTTAAAGTTTCGAAAGATTGCTGCAGATTTTCAAAAAAATGCAATTTTAAAATTCTTCGTTTTTGGGAAATCGGAAAAGATGGTTTTTGCTCTCTCTCCGTCGACCCCGAAGCCCCATCTCAAATATTTCGCCGTCAACGGATTTAGTAATTATTTGTATTATTTTGAGCGTTGAAATTACTAAATTCTAATACCTATATATTAATTTGTTAGTGGTTTTCATTTTTCGAATTAAAGCCGCTATCCCGCCATCTGTTGACAGTGTTTTGAATCACTAACAGTATGTCTGTTGACAGTGTTTTGAATCACTGACAGTATGTCAGAATATTTCGATTTTTGACAAATTAAATTTTTTGTTTGCAAGACTTGTGATTTGATTTATCGAAAAAAGCGGATAACATTTTTCCCCGCTCGAATTTTTTCTCCATTTATGCACGAATAGTTGCGCCTGGACCTACAGAATAACTGTGCAAAATTTGGTTGAAATCGGTCCAAGGGTGCAGGAACGTTCAGGCCAGCCCGGCCCTGTAAGTAAGGGTTTATAACTGGGTTAAGTACCCAGATAACTGGGTACTTAACCTAAGGGTAAAGTATACAGTGTATCAATAAAAAATCGAAAAACGCGAATAACTTTGCTCCCCGTGGGAATTTCTTCTCCATTTATGCACGAATAGTTGCGCCTGTACCTACAGAATAACTGTGCAAAATTTGGTTGAGATCGGTCAAAGGGTGTAGGAACGTATAGCGAACAAACAAACAAACAGACAAGCTCTTTTATATATATTGTTGTGTTATCTAGGGAGCAACTACTGTACCACCCAAATGTTGCTTTAATAATCACGATCTCTCTCACCTCGACTAGCTCCAGCACTTGAGACTCTTTTATTGTGACACCTGTAGAATGTTGAACTGCGATGGATCGTCTTTGCAAATCTGATGCAAATCCTAAGTTAGTTGCTTTAATAAAACTGCAACTCGACATACGAATAACAATAATTCGTTGATTTACCTTGATTTGACTATAATAAATTCCTAGTACTACTCTGCAAATGTAGCCCTTTTTATTGAAATTAAATAAAAGAAACAATATCTCATAAACAGTTGTATTGGTTATTATTACAAAACCAGGTGAATATTTGCTGTGGCTATAGAATAGATGTAAATTTGAAGATATAAAATTACAAAATACATAAAAAGTTTTGTTACACAAATATTGTCCACGATTATTAAAAATAAAAGATATTTTCGAAATTTTTAAGAATGTTTTAACTAAATTTAAATAACAGTTACCTTCGTTTAGTACGCCACTGTGAACGATGATATTGGCTTCTGTAGAAACGATCAGAACAGGTGTGTTGTTATCAGCAACCTTGACAGATGTGCTGGTATTCCCAAATCCAAATAACGGTATCACGTTCGTATGATATCCAATCGTGCATCCAAAATAACCAGGTACGTTAAAATTAATTCCATTACTTGATAGATTAATGTTGAAACTTATTGAATTTGACCAAAATTTATTTCCAGGTAACCTCAAAAATTCATCCAACGGTACGAAATTATCCAGCATAAACAAGCCGTGCTCGATATAATAAAAAGCAGTAAAATTTTCCAATTGCTGCGCAAAAATGGCTCTCAAAAATAACCAGCATAAAACCAATATTGATTGAAAATCCAAATAATTTTTCCAATCCAATCTTAAATCGCACAAAAATTTCTCTCTCGTACCAACTGTTAATTTCAAAAATTACTAAAATATTCCAAACTTTTCGACGCTTACTCGAGCACAATACGAATTCAACTGCTTGCTGACAGGAACTGACTTTTGGATGCGTACTTCGCTTGCTTTTGTGTGAATTTCTTATCTTCACCGGAAGTGATTGATCTTGAGCAATATTCTTCATATTTGGAAAATAAAGCAGCTTATCTTCGCTTTTCCTAGGTACGTGGCAAATGTTAAAAATATTTTAGAATCACTTGTAGCACTTTAATTTTAGATTGTTCACAATAATTCAAAACTTCAGTCAATTAACCTATTAATTAAATCGTGATATGCGAATAGCGACCTTATTAAATTTTTAACAAAAATTAGCAAAAAACCACAGCAAACGTAATATTACATAGCATAATAATAATGTACAGAGGTGAGTTCAAATTTACATCATTAAAACTTAAAATTTATTGAAAAATAATCAAAGCAAATATTTTAGATCAATGACCTCGGATACAGATGAGGTCTCAACTAACCATGAGATTTGTTTCTAATCAGATGCCATAGATCTGAATTGACAGAAAAAACTAAGCTACCTAATGTTTCGCAGGGATGTACCAGGAAAATACTAAATTTTCGCTCTATTGCGAACAACATGAACTCAAACGTAAAGTCACCGAGAATGAGTCAGATCTGCAAAAACTTAAATTTCCAGTTCAATATAGATATATAAAAATGGATGTATGTGTGTATGTATGTTCCCTATAGACTCCTAAACCGTTTGACCGATCGGAACCAAATTTGGAACAGTTATTATGTAGGTCCCTGCGCATGTTTTTGTATTGAAATAGTGCAAAAATTCGCAAAGAAAAGGAAAGGAAAGTTGATTTTGAGTAGCCTGCCTTCCTTTAAGGAATCTCGATAATCCATTCATGCGCGTCCCTATGGGACGCGCATGAATGGATTATCGAGATTCCTTAAAGGAAGGCAGGCTACTCAAAATCAACTTAAAAAACAATAATGAATGCTGTCAAACTGTCAACCGATCGACAATGCAAATACGCGTGCACGTGCTTTACGTTTCTATTTGACCAATCTTAACCAAATTTGGTGTAGAAGTTATTTACAATGCTACGAAAAACATAGGATACTTTAGTACCTTGGAGTGAAGCCGAAGGCCGAAAAACCACGGTCTACACGTATGCCTGCGATACCTTTGAGTGAGGCCGAAGGCCGAACAACCACATCCGACACGGTCTAGATGGCTAAAGGCGGCCGGTAGGCCGACTGTGCCAGCTAGTATAATATATTATTATTAATATTTTATAAATATAAGGGGTTAAGAGGGGGGTCAAAATTAATTTTATTTTAAATAATCCTTACGTAAGATGTGGGGGGGGGTTGCCACAATCTTACGTACCCTTACGTGGTGTGTGGGGGGGGGTCCAAAATTACAAAAATCATCCTTACGTAATTAATGGACGGCCCCTAAGTGTATTTTAACAATTTTATCATGCATTTTTGAAACTTGAGGACTGATTATCTCGAAAACTTTTCTCTTCAAGGTTATAAGTTTTTACATTTTCATATTCCGAAAATTGTGCTCTATCCATATCCGGAAAGAAAAATAAGGGTTGTAATTTAAAAAATGTATAGTGAATTTTCTGAGAAAGTTCCTCTAAAACATTTTATCAAATTTGTTCCAAACTTAACAACCACACTGTATCTAAAACCAAGCAAATCTAAAAAATTAAAATATTAGTCTGAATAGGTATTTACGGGTTTAAAAAACCCTAATTTTCATGAATTTGCTGAAATTTGATCAAAAAAATAGTTTTTCTTCTACCAGGTGCAAGTATTCCCAAAACTAGTACTAGGGATATCAGAATTTTTTATTTGTAGGCAGAATTTCACTTACTTTAAATTTAAACTGATGTATTTTTATACTACGATGCACCAAAAACGACCCCATTTGGGACACACGTTTCTAAAAATGAAAGTATAATTTTTAAATTTGTTGAAATTTGAGTTCATTTAACACTTTTCTTTTTTAATTTTAAAAAGTCATGGGGGTGGGGTACTAACCCTTTTACCACCCCCTTGTGACCACCCTTGCCTTGACGCATTCGGGTATTGGGGGTTGTAATTATGTCGCTTATGTACGTCAAGTTTCGTATTATTTCGTTGACGTTTTCCCAAATTGATAAGTTAACCTTTAAAATGTGTAAACGTCAAAATTGTTTTGTTGTAACAAATTGATAAGGTTTTTTACAATAAATCATGTGACTGAACTGTAAACATTGTAATTAATACGCTATTTTTATACCCTTCCAACTATTAAGTATGTCGTCGTTCGAACACCACTTTTTGCAAATTAAAGATTTATAAATAAAAAATATCCACAATCCTATGGATAATTCTACAATCGGCTGGATCGTTTTGTTGTTGGCTTTCTTTATCAACACTTTTGGGTTATTTTGGTGTTTCTGTATGATACTCGGTTTCATTTTTTTCGTGTTCGGGTAAATAAACCCAAATCAGAGTTTCGAGTCTTCAGTGTTTTTACTTTCAGATTTTTGTCTACGTTGTACGTTTGCAGAGGTTCCGAAAGCTTTGAAGATGTTTGTCCTGCAGATCCTTTGACAGGGGAAGCGACTGTAATTGAAGGTGGTTTAAAAAAGGTAAGTTTGAAAGTAACTGCACTTGGAATCTTCTAAACACTTTGTTGTAGGTGATAGATCTATTACAAGCAACTCGAAAGCCACAAAAAACAGATCGCAGAATTACCGGGAGTGAATTAATCGACAGTTCGCTACAAGAAATTTTAGGTTACATCATACGGGATTATATTCTGCCCTGGTACAATTTACTATCTGTGGATGATGAATTTCCAGAAGTTACAGTTCGGAAAACAGCCCAAACTTTAGCTATCAATATTTCCAATAGGTAAAATTCTTTTTTAAACTTTCGTGACCTGAAAAATGTTGTGTTTTTAGAGTTAAAGAAATCGATTGGATTCCTTACTTGACAACAAGACTGGTCGATGATGCGGCTTCCCACTTACGTTTGTATAAGCAGGCCAGGATTAAGTTGGAACAGAACACGAAGTTAAAGTCGCAAGGAAGTTCTCCAGCAAGGGATCAAAAATTGACACCAAAACAATCGATACACAGGCGGAATAAAAGTGAAGCTGATATGACCAAGTACGGTAAAAGTAAAGGTGAGTAAATAGTTTACACTATCAGTGTGGTGTCTTTCTTCGAGCCTTACTATTTAAGAGTGTGGTGACATTTTTTTGAATACATTACATCAAATTACACTGTTAACTATTAGCCTGCACTGTTCTCAGTCCTGAGCACGCTCTCGATGCTCTTGGTAAGTTCTCATCAATCAGCAATTTTGTCTGGTCCATCCATTGAATCGGAGACCGTCGTTTGTCTGTTTTCCCTTTACTATTAGGTTTCCCATTTTGCCTGTACTTTGAGCCACATGATCAAAATATACAAGATATTGCTGCAGGATTCTGGTGAGTAGTCGCTTGGCTATTTTCTGTTCTTGTAATATAGAAATATTGGTTCTGTGTGCTACCTAGGATATTCTCAACATCCTCCTATAGCACCACATCTCAACGGCAATTGTCTTGTTGCTATCTCCTTTCTTGATAGTCCAAGTGTCTGCAGCAAAGGTAAGAATTGGAAACTCCAATGCATTAACAAGTCTAAGTTTGTATGCTTACTGATTGGTTGGTCTCTCCATATTAGAGTCAATTTATGCGTGATCAATGTGAAAGTGATTGCTATTCTTCTGTAATTCCGACATTGTAGTGGGGATCGTTTTTTAAAGATTAGGATAAATTTTGAGTGGTACCATTCATCTGGCCATTCACAAGACTGCCATATTTTCTTGCATTGTACTTTTTTTCTTGCAGCTTCAATATTGTTAGTACCCACTGCCTTGTTATTTTTCATCTTTTCAATCTTTTCAGCTGTTATGATAATATAGTGCACAGTATTTTCTCCATACCTCAACAATTTCGGTCGGATCTAGATATTTTACTGACTTTCGCCACTAAATGCATGGTTCTCCAATTCTTTCCAATTGTACCAATATAGTTGTTATATTTATCAAATCCACTTGGGAATTTTTAATTATACCTACCGATTGTGTTTTTAGATGCAGGACGTGGAAACGTAGGAAATTCAAAATTTTATTTACCTGACCAAAGTAAAAATACATTAGAAGATTATTTTTTTGAGCTGGAGTGCCAAATGGAAAATAATGTAATTTGTAGGGATGCAGTTTGTGTTGATGCTAATCAAGAGAAAGGTTGGTTGCGGTTTTAAATTTTGAAGTTTTACTGACATGTTCTTTGTAGAATTCTTATCAGACTTGATTGAGTTGTTAATGTATATGCTTCTTCCTGATGAAGATTTCACGTGCAAACCTCTACGGTTCATATTACGAGAAATTTTGAGCAATTGCATTATCTTGCCGTTATTTACTAACATATCGGATCCCGATTTTATTAACCAAATTATGATATGGCTAGTAAGTTACAAATTTATTTATTTACTTATATACAGGGTTAATTAATAGTGTGGACTTCTTCGATATATAGCTTCCTTACCATTCAAAATAATTTTAAATTTATTTTAAATTAAAAAGTTATTCAGGTATCTGATTGAAATGCATAATATAAAATTATTTTTAATTGAGTGTTTTAACTCTTCATCTTAACAATTTTTTAAGATGTACTTTCATTGTACAAGATGTTTATTATAAGCTGGCAATTATTACAAAATTGGAAATACTATAACTTAATTCTTTTCAATATACACCCGGTAGTTTTGTATGCCATTTTAGTCATTTTTTTATTTAAATTTTTCCATTATTATTGGTTTTTTAGTAGTCTTACATCAGGATATTGTTATTTCAAAATAATTCTAATGGCTAACAATTAGATTTCTTAACATTTTTTAAGCGTGTAAACAATTTTTAATATTATATTTTGTATTGTTTCATGTTTAATTTATTAAATGTTTATAAAACATGATTATTTTAAACAAAATAAAATATTAACTAAACAATTAAAGTAGCTACGTGCTATATATAGCAGCAATTACAGCAGCTATATATTATTACTTATTTATAATATAGATTGTTGAAATCAAATTCTTATATCACGCAAGGTGCTGTTTTTAAATTAAACAATATAAAAGCACATAGATAACTACTAAGGGGCCGTCCATTAATTACGTAAGGATGATTTTTGTAATTTTGGACCCCCTCCCCCCCCACGTAAGGGTACGTAAGATTGTGGAACTCCCCCCCCCCACATCTTACGTAAGAATTATTTAAAAGAAAATTAATTTTGACCCTCCTCTCCTCCCCTAATATTTATAAAATATGAATAATAATCTATATATATAAAAATGGATGTATGTGTGTATGTATGTTCCCTATAGACTTCTAAACCGTTTGACCGATCGGAACCAAATTTGGCACAGTTATTATGTAGGTTCCTGCGCATGTTTTTGTATTGAAATAGTGCAAAAATTCTCAAAGGAAAGGAAAGTTGATTTTGAGTAGCCTGCCTTCCTTTAAGGAATCTCGATAATCCATTCATGCGCGTCCCTATGGGACGCGCATGAATGGATTATCGAGATTCCTTAAAGGAAGGCAGGCTACTCAAAATCAACTTAAAAAAAATTTTTAAAAAAAACAAAAACCGACTTCAAAAAAAAGCACTACAAAAAAATTGCACTAAAAAGTAAAAAATAATTAGAAGTTATTAGAAGAAGATTTAACAGAAATTAGAAGTATATTTTTACAGTGCTGAGCATAAAAATTAATGTATTACGTCAATAATATGCAATTATTGTTATTTTTGGAGTCGGTGCCAGCCAAGGTTAACAAACGTGTATTAACGAAGTAGCGGAGTACCAGTAGGTATACATTTTATATCACTTTGACTGCAAAGAGTTTCACAGTCGACAAGATCGCAGGCGCTTGGCGTTAAACAACACGACATCGGTATTGCTACATTGTCGTATTAATGTGATTTCAAATACATTTTGTAAATTTCTTAACAGTTTGGCTGGCACCGACTCCAAAAATAACAATAATTGCATATTATTGACGTAATACATTAATTTTTATGCTCAGCACTGTAAAAATATACTTCTAATTTCTGTTAAATCTTCTTCTAATAACTTCTAATTATTTTTTGCTTTTTAGTGCAATTTTTTTATTTCTTTTATTTTTTTTATTTTTTTTATTTCTTGCTTTTTAGTGAATCTTGCGTTCCTTAACTGATTTATCGAAAGCGAATATGGGTAGACCTACTAAACGCGCTGCCCATATGCGACAGCGCCGTTCAAATGAGACAAGCGAAGAAAGGGCGAAACGCCTATCTCAAAGTTGAAAATGCGGGCTTACAACAAATATTTTATAATTGACAATACGGGAAACGGAATACGGGAAAAATTATTGGCGACAAGATTTACAGCGCATCTACCGGCCTGAATTGTCAATTAACACGTACAAATTGTCATTTTATGTTTTGCATTATCGTATTATGCATTGATTAGACTTGATTACACTTTATTAAAAATATTGTGCAACGCCACTGTCATTTTTAAGGTTAACATTCTTATGTCAAAGTTGTGCCCCCTATTCTCGAGCCGCTACTGACTATATGTCAATGTCATTTAATTTTTAAGGTTAACATTCTTATGTCAAAGTTGTGCCCCCTATTCTCGAGCCGCTACTGACTAAATGTCAATGTCATTTAATTTTTAAGGTTAACATTCATATGTCAAAGTTGTGCCCCCTATTCTCGAGCCGCTACTGACTATATGTCAATGTCATTATTTAATTAAACTTTTAGTGTCAAAATCGCAACGTAACTATGACAACGACGTTGACCTGAAGTGTTTAACTACAGATGACCGTCTTATTTAATTTATAAAAACCAAAGTACTCAACCGATTTTGATGAAATTTAAATGGGACCAATCTGAAACTATATCCTTTCGAATTGTGAAAAAAATTTGAAAATCGGTTAATAAATGACGGAGTTATGAGGTAACAAACATAAAAAAAAAAAAAAAATACAGACGAATTGATAACCTCCTCCTTTTTTGAAGTCGGTTAAAAACAATAATGAATGCTGTCAATCTGTCAACCGATCGGCAATGCAAATACGCGTGCACGTGCTTTACGTTTCTATTTGACCATCTTAACCAAATTTGGTGTAGAAGTTATTTACAACGCTACAAAAAACATAGGCTACTTTAGAACCTTGGAGTGAGGCCGAAGGCCGAAAAACCACGGTCTACACGTATGCCTGAGATACCCTTGAGTGAGGCCGAAGGCCGAACAACCACATCCGGCACGGTCTAGATGGCTAAAGGCGGCCGGTAGGCCGACTGTGCCAGCTAGTATTTATGCCACTATGTTTAATGATTTTTAAGGCGCTGATACACATGCTACTTACTGGCACGAAAATCATGCTATTATGACGTAATTGTCGTAAAATTACGTCTATTATGACGTAAATGTCGTAAAATTACGTCATAATAGCATGCTTTTCGTGCCAGTAAGTAGCAAGTACTTACTGGCACTATATATATAAAAATGGATGTATGTGTGTAAAATTGTATGTATGTTCCCTATAGACTTCTAAACCGTTTGACCGATCGGAACCAAATTTGGCACAGCTATTATGTAGGTTCCTGCGCATGTTTTTGTATTGAAATAGTGCAAAAATGCTCAAAGGAAAGGAAAGTTGATTTTGAGTAGCCTGCCTTCCTTTAAGAAATCTCGATAATCCATTCATGCGCGTCCCTATAACGAGTGGGCGTAGATTGGGTCTAAAAGGACGTTACTTTAAAACAAAAGAGCGTGGCTTAGGTCTAAAAGGGCGTGGTTTGGGTCAGTGGGTGGTGGCTTGGATAATAAAAAGTATTCACAGTAACAAAGTAACAGAAAGTATTCTAAACCAACGCCTTTTTACACCTAAGCCACGCCCCTAAGTAGAAATGGCGTATTTTATAACGAGTGGGCGTAGATTAGGTCTACAAGTACTTGCCTTTAAAACGAAGGGCGTGGTTTAGGTCTAAAAGGGCGTGGTTTAGGTCAATGGGGGGTGGCTTGGATAATCATCATCATCATCATCCTTCATGGATTAGACTAATTTGTCTGTTCCGATTCTCATGTAATATTAGAAACTGCCTTATCTTCTCAGAACTGGTCACTCCATCTCTTCTTGGGCCTTCCCACTGTTCTTCTTCCCATCGGTCGATAGTTTATTATTTGTTTGGGAATACGAGAGTTATCCATTCTTGTTAGATGTTGCATCCAGTTATGTCTGTATTCTTCAATTTTAGCTGTTATTGAAAAGATTCTCAGTTCTTGCCTTATATCTTCACTTCTCTTTCGGTCCAGAAGAGTGTATCCAGCTATGTGTCTCAATTTCCATGAACATCATTTCCGCTGTTTCAATTCTTCTAATGTCCTCCTTCCTCAACACCCAATTCTCGCATCCATTCGGCTTGGATAATAAAAGATAAAAATATGCCACTCGCAACTTTCTTGTAGAAAATTGCACGGTTTACGAAATTGTTTATTTACAATTTGGCTCTATCTTGAATGGTTTTCACTACGGATGAAATTTTGCCGGTTTCGTCGCGAGCAACTGCACTTTTATTTTATTCTCAATAACGGGAAGACATAGAGTCTTGCGGTTTGATCCAATCAACAAAAATAAAATTTTACATCCGATATCTTTCTTGTTATCTTTTCATTTTTCAGAAATGCAAAGTTTTTCGCCCACTACAGAAAGTAATCTAATGCAAGCCTTTTACATGACACCACGCCCCTAGGTAGAAAAGGATTAGTTTATCACAAACTTTAGTAGTTTATATGGGCGTGGTTTAGGTCTAAATTGCCGCACCTTATAACGAAAGGGCGTGTCATAGGTCTGAAGGGGTGTGGCTTAGGTCAGCGGGTTGTGTTTGGTTATAAAACTTAAAAATCAATTAAAGCAACAGATTTGCGGTTTGCACCAATTGACAAATATTGAAAAATTAAAAGGTGGTTTACACCTAAGCCACGCCCCTTGGTAGAAAGGGCGTGTTTTATAACGAGTGATCATAGATTAGGTCTAAAAGGGCGTTGCTTTAATACGAAAGGGCGTGTTCTGGGTGTGAAGGGGTGTGGCTTAGGTCAGAGGGGGTTGTGTTTGGTTATAAAACTTAAAAACCGATTAAAGCAACAGATTTGCGGTTTGCACCAATTGACAAATAAAATTTTACATCCGATACGTATCTTTTCACTTTTCAAAAATTGAAAGTTTTTCGCCCATTACATTAAAGAAAGGGCGTATTTTATAACGAGTGGGCGTAAATTAGGTCTAAAATGGCGTTGCTTTAATACGAAAGGGCGTGGCTTAGGTCTAAAAGGGGGTGTGGCTTGGGTAAGAAAAGCTAAAAATATGCCACCCTCAACTTTTTGTAGAAAATTGCACGGTTTACGAAATTGTTTATTCTACAATTACAATCTTGAATGGTTTTCACTATGGCTGAAATTTTGTCGGTTTCGACGCGAGCAATTGCACTTTTATTTTATTCTCAATCAAGAAAAATTAAATTTTATATCCGATATCTTTCTTAATATTTTTTTTCTTTTTTCAAAAGTGCACAAGTTTTTCATCCACTACAGAAAGTAATCTAAAGCAAGTCTTTTACATCTACACCCCGCCCCTAAGTAGAAAAGGATTTAGTTTTGATGGGCGTGGTTTACGTGTAAAATACCGCATAACAAAAGGGCGTGACTTAGGTTTGAATGGGTGTGGCTTAGGTCAGAGGAGGTGTGCTTGGTTATAAAACTTCAAAACCGATTAATGCAATAGATTTGAGATTTGCGATTTACACCAATTGACAAATTAAATTTTACATACGATACGTATCTTTTTACTTTTCAAAAATTGAAAGTTTTTCGCCCATTACAGAAAGTATTGTAAACCACGCCTTTTTACACCTAAGCCACGTCCCTAGGCAGAAAAAGCGTTGCTTTAACGTTTTAAAGCAACCTTCGCCCCTTCGTTAAGGGGCGTTATTTAAAACGAAAGGGCGTGGCTTAGGTCTAAAAGGGGGTGTGGCTTGGGTAATAAAAGATAAAAATATGCCACCCTCAACTTTTTTGTAGAAAATTGCACGGTTTACGAAATTGTTCATTTACAATTTTGCTCTATCTTGAATAGTTTTCACTATGGATGCGTTGAAAATGCACACAGTGCGTATTTTCGTCGGTTTCGTTGCGCGCAATTGCAGGTTTTATTGTTTTTCTCAAAAATGGGAAATATTTCCAGTATAGATATTATTCATTTTTAAATAGAATGCAAAAATTACCATAATATATTTTATTTGAAAAATTTGGGGCCTCAAAGTATTTTTGCGGCTAGGGTCATCAAACGGACAAGTATGGCGCTAGATATTTTGAATGGTTAGGCCAGAGTCTCATTGCACCTCTTCCTACCACCAAATGAAATATTAACTAATTGAAGTTGCTGATTTGTGGGTGGGTGGGGCTTTGAACTCGGTTTGAACCAATTGAATTAGTTCAAATTTTATTTGATGGTAGGAAGTGATATAGTGACGCTTTAGGGGGTTATCGAAAAAGTGCACACTATTAACGATTATTGATTCGCCATGTAGACAAAAATTTACCTTGATTTTTTTTTAGTGCGTTCGCGAGAACTTACCTAGCGATATTTTCTTGCTAACCTTACGACTTACTGATAACTGTGATGAATTAATATACACTAGAGAATTAGTTACGAAGGAAATGCAGCTATTGGTAAATTTTTTAAATTATTCTAATGTAACCAACTGTACTGTTGATTTTAGCGATCAAGAGATTCAGGTGGTGAGGGTGATTTGTTAATCAAACAACAATTAAGTAGTTTAAGTTATGTGACCAAATTAATCGACAGTCGTCTTTCCAAATTAGAAAATACCAAAGGATCAGAATCGACTACAATGGATTACGCCAAATTGGAAACCATCAAAAAAATAAATCTTCCGCTAGACGTAATTTTAAAAAACAACGTTGCTTTGTCGTACTTTATTGACTTTGCAACGAGCGGCGGCTTTCAAGCCTATGTTTTCTTTTACCTTAACATTGAAGGCTGGAAAGTTTCGGTTGAACAACAATTGTCGGCTCTTCACATCAACAAGATGAAAAATTTGAGCGACAATGCAAGTGGAATTTATGAAACAATTCGAAGTGCAGCATTAAGTTTGTTCGATCAATACTTGGGAGAAAAATCTCAGCACAAAGTGCAAGTCAAACCTTCGCTAGTACAAACTTTATATTTTAAAATAAGAAACATAAATGAATTTCCAACGGAACAGTGGTTCAATAACATTCAAGAGCACATTTACGAGAGGCTAGAAACTCGGAACGAATTTCTTCCCGCATTTCGAGAAAGTCCGGCTTATTTAAAATTGTTGAATGAACTTGATTTGATTCAACAAACTGTGGATGAAGACACGATAAGTGTTAACAGTAACGAAAATGTGGAAATAAATGCCGAACAAGCTAAGACAAATTCTCAGAATAATGTTAACTTTCTGACTGTAGAAAATTCAAAAATTCCCAAGCACGTGCGATCTTTAAGCGATATCACGGATATGGGAGCAAAAGATGATAAAATAAGCAATTTGCAGGGTAAAAATTCTAGTCAAATAACTAAAGAAAATATTAATGCTCAAAAGGAAGAAAAGAAGGAAAATCTGAAAGTGGGCGATTTTACCTTATCAGTTGTCATTATCGAAACAGGTGGGTTGATTGATTGTTGATTAAGAAATTTGATTGATTTGATATTTTTTTGTAATAGGTATCGTGTGTGAGAAAGGTAAAACTTTTGGTGTTTATGCTCTTCAAGTGACGCGCCAGTTTGACACCGGTTTTTTAGAGGAGTGGCACGTCTATAGGAGATATAGCGATTTTTATGATTTACACACCAAAATTAAAGATAAGGTAAGTAAAAAATTAGTCTAGCATAATAATATCTTTATAATAATTTGCTAGGAGGCTCCTCCTCCGTGTCATTATAAAAAAATGTGACTTGAATGAAAATTCCTTATATTCAATACCTTAGGTTATTGTAAAACAAAAGTGTGAAGTAAATGATAGAGAATGTTGATTGATTGGTTCTTCGTATATTACCAACCTAAAAGGGTAGCATCCTAAAAGATCTTCAATTTTCTGAATAATATATAGTTAAGGCGGATGGCAAGACTGAAGTGCTGTTAGGTTGGCCATGTGGTGCCCCAAGACAAGAACAGACAAGAGAAACAAAAAGAGACATGGGAAGGCCGCAGAGATGAAGATATTAAACGCTAACGCGCACACTCAGGGTTCATCGCGCTTCTCCTACTCATAACTGAGCAGGAAAACTGTTTAGAAATATCTACATAATTTATGCTTCCTACATTTGTCATAAAAAAATTCTTTTAGTTTCCAGATTTATCAAAATTGCCATTTCCGGGTAAAAAGACATTCCACAATATGGATAGATCAGTATTAGAAAAGAGAATGAAAATGTTGGGTAGTTACTTACAGCAAATATGCCAACGTCACGTTTTATCATCCCATCCTGCCTTAAGTAGCCTGCTTATGATATTTTTAGAACAGGGCGAATACGACAGGGCTACATCTGGTGGACCAATTTCACATACGGTAAAAATATAAATTTGGTTGCCACTGTTTACAAATTTTAATAAATTTAGATTGACACCATCGTAAATCCTTTAAAATCGGGAATGAAAACCATCAAAAATATGCCAGAACAACTCATCAATACTGTGGACGAAGTGGTTGAAGGAATCAGTAAAGTTTTTACCAGTAAAGGAACAAAACTTCCAGAAGCTAGCAAAGTTGGTGCTGCTCTCGATCATGAGGTATTTATAACTAATTTGCGGACCTAATATTCGTGTGTTTGAACCTCGGATATCTCCGAATTGTTTTTGCCGTGGTTTGGATTCCACGTTAAGCTGTGTTATTTTAAAATGTTAATGTTTTACAGAGCGACGATAACATTCCACTTAGAATAATGTTGTTATTAATGGACGAAGTGTTTGATTTAAAATCCAGAAATCAATGGTTACGACGACGCATTGTTACACTTCTGCGCCAAATATTAAGAGCCATGTTTGGTGATATCGTCAACCGCCGCATATTAGATTACGTGTCTTACATTACCAGTCCCCAAAATGTAGCTCATTATTTACATACATTCAAGTAAGTAGGATTTGATGAAAAAATTCAGTTTTGATAAAATTTTATTCTAAAAAAGGCAATCTTTTTGGCCAAACGGCGTTAAAGCTGAAAAAAACGTAGAAAGAGATGAGGCGACCCGTTATAGAACCAGAGTGGCGGCCAAAGTGGCTCTTCTAATGTGGTCGACTGGTTTGTTAAAACTTTTAATGCAATCAACTGAAAGATTCATATTTTCAATTTTTAGATGACTTAAAGCACATAATTGGGTCAGAAACAATGCGAAGGGGGTTGCTAACAATTTTTGAACTTTTTCAGAGACCAATTTTAAATCGTAGATTGGTGTATGTACTTTTGGAAGGTGTTTTGTCGCATCTTTTTCCAGATAAAGATATGCCTAATTTATTTCAGAAGCTGCATAGTAAAAAAAAATGTGATTATTTGAAAACAAGGTGATAACTTAATTTGTGGGCTCAGAAATTAGCTTAATGTAGTTTGGCGCTGCCAGATGTACGCCTTCTGGTGGTGGTAGAGGGTTTTACAAAAATATGCTGCAGCTTTATTTTACAAATTTTGAATTTTTATTACAATATGTAAATAGTATAGAAAAATATAAAATTGGTAAATACATTTTACTGTTTATACATATAAAATATTTTATGACACCAATGTTACTATAATCACTTATGTCAATATTATAAGCAATATTCGTTGATTTTCCGTTTTAAATTACTTTTAAAGCTTGTTAATTTTACTAAAGTATTATTTTGTTCATTTTATTGAATCTTATCTTTGAATCTGGTGCCATCCATTTTTTTAATTTATATAATGTTAAAAGCAATGTTCAGTGCTATATTGAGTAATTCAGGCTTTACATAATTTGGTTCCACAATGTTACAAAAATTTAAATAACCAGGGATTCCCAAAATCTAATTTTCATTTTACTCAATATAGCGCGATATTGTTCTTAAGTAGTACCTAGGTAAATGTAATTAATTTATTTATTATAAAGTTTTTATGTAAGCAAAAATTATTTTGTACTCTCATTATTACATGTATGGTTATTTGTTATAAAAAATTATGAATTTTGTATTAAATTTATAAAGATAATCTACTTTATTTAATTCTTTTCTCTTACTCATTAGCTAAGTGCTAAGTAAGTAGATTTTTGATTAATCTGAAAGGGTTTGAAGCATCAGACTGAACATGGTCTGTAAATAAGCTGGAAGGCCTGCAAGGATGGGTTGCTATTGGTGAACTGTGGACTGCTCAAAACAACTCTACTAAAAAGGACGAATCTTACAGTGCACTATTCCTGGTTTGAACATTGATACAATAAATGCGTATTCCATTTTGGTAGCTGATGCACACCACGTCACATGGAGAGTGCAATCTGCACCATTAAAGGAGGATACAAGGATGGGGGTATTACCTTCAATGAAAAAAGAACGATTAATTGCGAATATTTTTTACCTATTTTGCGTTATTATACAATTAATCCCCCCCCCCCCAGGAACTTTCTCTGGGTCCACCTCTGTGCACAGTTTGGTATCTTTCTTGGATTTGAACATAATTCAAAGAAAAGTTGAAATGCAAAAGTTTTATTTAGTTTATAATAATTAAATATTTATAAGTCGTACTTTAGTTTATTCAAACAAAATTAAAATAATTAATGTAACAGCAGTTTATACTTCGCAATTTAGTTTTCCTTCGGAGCGGGAATTGCTACTATTTTTAGTTTTGCTACCCGTGCAACTTCGTGTATTTCTCTAAAATTGACGTTCTCCAGTACAAAAGTCCACACGTCGTCACATAAACGGTAACCGCTTACATCTTCAGCCATGGAATAAAGTCTAGACTTTACTTCATTCTCAAACGCTTTCTTAATGGACACATCAAATTGCGAAAGGATTTTTTCTTTTAGTTGTTCTGATATGAGTGGAGAAATCTCAACTGCTTCATTTAAGCTGTCGTTTAATGCTGTACCCAAGGTAGAGGATCGATACAATGTGTTCGCCATGGCGTTAACAAATTTCCAAAATTATCAATAAGTAAACTTATACTATAATGAATAAGTAACCAAGATTATTTTTAAAATTTTTCACAAGCCAAATAGGTTAACTTTTCATTATATAAATAAAAAATATATTATTTTAGGTTGGCTGCGTCGTTTGCTCAAAAATTCCAAAATTTCCAAAAATTCAAGCAGGGGCGGCCTAGCATCAAGATCTTTTTAAGGAACAATTTTATGTGTAGGTTTGAGTCTACATTTAAAAAAAAAATAGCGACTGCTTTTCCAAATAGCCTCAATAATATTCCACTAAATTTCAAAGGGTTTTTTGATGACCCACACTCAGTATTTTAATTTTACGAAGTCATATGGAACACTTTTAACTTGCCAAAAATCCGGGTAAGCTGAAATTTAGCAGACATAATAAATATTATGTATGTATTTGAGTGTCCAAATGAACCCTTAAAATCTGCCGAATTTTTCCTTTTGATTATTTTAGATCCTCCACCGTCGTTTTCTGTCTGTAACTTGCTTAATTTCATTTTTAGGAAAAGTTATCGTCAGACAAAAATTGAAGAGCACAAAATTCTCTACTCAACCAGTTTTTCGGAATTATTCTAGTGATGAAGATGATATGTACGAAAATTTTATTCGAAATACGAATTATTCAAAAACTACCAATTTCAATTTTCGCTTTTCAGAAATTAATTTTTATTTCAGGGTAAATTTTGATCTGATGAACATTTTCTATAAAACCGAAAATAAGCGAGTTATAGGTGAAAAAGTACATTGTCTGGGTTAAAATGTCCAAATAGGGAAAAAAATCCGGCAGGGGGTTTAAAGAAATTTTGGAGGGTTTGTTAGGACACTCAAATGGGTGGAGTTTTGGCAAGCACGAGACATCGGTACCTGAACTATTAAGAAATACCTTTGGAATGTATAAATAAAAAATATTTGGCTCAAAAGTTTTCAGCCAAAATCAAAAATTAATTCTTACTATTTTAGCAGATAATAAATAATTTTTAAAATTCAAGAACCATATAGGATTTTGTTTACATTACACATAAAAATGTATAAAACCAATCATTGATAACATATTAGTTAATAATAAATTATTGTCATGTCTATACCTACTGTAAATATATTTTTAGAAATCAAATCGATCATTACTAATACCAACAAGTAATTGGAAAACCCATATAAAATATATTTACATTATTATTTAAAATTTCTTTTTGGTTTATTTTAATATATATCATGTACAGGGCCATAACCAGTTATTTCATAATGTTGCGCAAAAGTTGGAAGAAACAAGTAATACAAATGAATGACACAAACCTAAAAGGAAGTCCCCACGAAGTTTTCTTCTGATTAATCAGTTAATATATTATAATATGTTAATGTTATTGAAATGAAGCAAAATGCGCTTTTCGTGGCAATAAAGAAGAAATTCATCATCAGGAACTCCTGCGAATTTTTCTGCCGTTAAAATCTTGTCGCTGGGGTGCGGCTGTTCCAATGCATCTTGCCTTCGTACGGTCCTTCGTCATCATCATTAACAAAGTATAACAATTTGATTATGTCGGTAATGCTTTTAGACTTTAGTAATTCGGAAGTTTAATAAACCTTCTAGCTGATTTGATTTGCATTGGGTTTATTTAAAATTAAAATTGAGGAAAAATAACCAATTTTTAGGAAATTTTTAAAATATTTTTCTGCTTTTTTTAGCTTCCTCTCCCTGCCCTGTGTGATAATCTGATAATCCTATCAGGTCCGGGTCAAGAATATTTTTTTACTAACTCATTCTATACATTACTGAATACAAAACACAATTCAAGAATTTCAGGAATGTAGTTACATAATTTTGGTAAGTTACAGCTCCTGTGAAATAGACGGAGAACAAATGAACAAAGACACCACCACCTGAATTTGAGCAATGGCGCCGTTAACTGTTTAATATAGCTTTATTACTATTATTATGTATTTCATATCGTCGCGCCTTCTGCCTCAAATAGATCTACTAACATTTTTGTTGGCATTTTTTTCATCCCCAGTCCAATAGTTGCCTTCTTAGGGGTCGTCCATAAAGGATTTTGTGCGACTTTTAACCTCTCCCCCCAGTAACGTTCTATGGGCACAAATTAAAGACCCTCCTTATTTGTCTAAAATCGAACTTGACCTTTTAAACTAAAAAACCTAATCATAAAAAAACCTACCGTGCATTTTATATTTTTGTTGAATCGATGATTAATACTTTTTTATCATTCCCCCTCGAAGTATCTCCACTTCACAGAAGACTACTCTAATGAACCTGAGAGCTACACCGACGGCAAAGTAGCTGCCAGAAGGGTCATCCCAGTCGAAGAGGTCAAAGGTGAAGAGTCAGATAAAAAGCGATATGGGGCCATCCATAAATTACGTCACGCTCCTAGGGGGGGGGGTTCCGACCCTTGTGACGATGTATGACGATGGGGGGCGGGGGTTCCAAAAATTGTGACGTCACAAAATATATAGATTAAATATTTTAATCTTTAAAAGCAATTTAAAAAAACTATTTTTTGAGTGGCTACGCCCTTCATAGATGTTTCCTCTGGGGTGCTACCCCTAAATAAAAAGAAAAGAAATGTGAAAAATTGGGGGTTCAAGAATATGTGACGTAATACTTGGAAGGGGGTCTAGGTTTGTGTGACGAAGTGTGACGATGGGGGGACGGGGTTAAAATTTGCTTAAAATTGCGTGACGTAATTTATGGACGACCTCTATGCAAACTTTTCCTCAAAATTCAGTATTACGAATAATTCTCAAGCAATACAGAAAATTTTAATCAACTGTTTAACCTAATTTTCACAAATTTTTAAATTTAAACATTTTTCTGAATTCAACTATGGATTTGCTACAACTTGTGTCTGCAAAATTTTCCTCTAAATTCAGTATTTCGAATAATTTTCCAGGAACACAGAAAATGTTAATAAATTGTTCAACCTAATTTTCACAAATTTTAAAATTTAAACATTTTTCTGAATTCAACTATGGATTTGCTACAACTTGTGTCTGCAAAATTTTCCTCTAAAATCAGTATTTCGAATAATTTTCCAGGAACACAGAAAATGTTAATAAATTGTTCAACCTAATTTTCACAAATTTTAAAATTTAAACATTTTTCTGAATTCAACTATGGATTTGCTACAACTTTTGTCTGCAAAATTTTCCTCTAAATTCAGTATTTCGAATAATTTTCCAGGAACGCAGAAAACTATTAATCAATTGTTAAACCTAATTTTCACAAATTTTAAAATTTAAACAATTTTCTGAATGCAACTATGGATTTGCTACAACTTTTGTATGGGGTCGTCCATAAATTACTTCACGCTCCTAGGGGAGGGCTTCCGACCCTTGAGACGATGGGGGGCGGGGGTTTTCAAAAATTGTGACGTCCCAAAATATATAGATTAAATATTTTAATATAAGTATTTAAGAAAAACTATTTTTTGAGTGGCTACGCCACTGAAGTCAGTGGTGTAGCTAGGGGGGAGCGGAGCGCCCTTCATAGATGTTTCTTCTGGGGTGCTGCCCCTTAAAAGAAAGAAATTTGAAAAATTGGGGGAGGGGGTTCAAGAATATGTGACGTAATACTTGGAGGGTGGTCTAGGTTTGTGTGACGATGGGGGAGGAGGGGGTTAAAAATTGCTTAAAATTGCGTGACGTAATTTATGAACGACCCCTATTCGGTTCTCCAAGGATTGGGCGGTTAAACCTATAAAAATCTAGAAACGCTAAAAAACCAATAATTTGCCTCAGAATTGGACAGAAAAAACAAAAGAATATTGGTATATGGAATATATTCAAAGCGTACAAGAAGAAATTATTACAGAATTTATATAAAACCTCCAATATAAAGAAAAAAGGTAGTGGATGTGAAAATATGAAAAACTGCATTCTCTACTATGCAGGTGTAGATAAAAATGAAAGAGCGTACATACATAATCGCACTATTAATAGGAAGCATATTATTAAATTAAGGATGTGCTACTAAACAGGCAGCCACTATTGAACCTGGAAGAAAATAATATAATACAGAGGGAAGCATAAGATTATATATACTACAAGTAAAAAAAAAACTATAAAAAACACTAAAGCGAATTATTCAGAGTTAATAAAAAATGGTCCAGGAAAATTAGCTGAAGTGCTAAGGAACCTGTGCGAGAGATGCCTCAACAGCGAAAGTATTGAGGTACATCATATATCTCATCAAACTACAAAATAGGACCTAGAAACAACCCTAAAAACTGTCGCGGTATCGCCGTAAACCCCGAAATAGGAAGAATATACGTATTCCAGAATATTAAAAAATCAAATAGAAAATAATATTAAAACGGAACAACTGTAGAAACAAGCAAGTTTACGGACGGGACGATCTACAATTGGTAACATATTCATTCATCCCCAAAATAGCATTAGAAAAAAGACCTCAAACAATAGAGAAACCCACATAGCGCCAATATCGCGACTAATGGAAGGAAGAAAATGGAAAGTCTTAATATCAACCCAGATAGGTAGCCTAGAAGAATTTTAGAATAGATTCCGCCAGAGAGAAGAAAGAGAGGACGACCCAGAAGAAGCCGAAGAGAAGAAATAAGGGAGGATATGCATGCGAAAGGGCTCGAAGACCGGAAGAAAATTTTTCCAGTGGAAGGAAATAAATGTAAATATAACCAAATATTTTAGAATCTGCTCTCTAGACATGATTTATATGATCCAATATCTAATAAAATTATGCCCATTCTTACAATTGGTGACAAGCCAATAAATTACCACACAAATATATTTGACTTTTTAATTGAGATTTTAATAATTTTCTATCGAATTTGCCAATTATTTATGGCTTAATTACATTAATTAAGAATTGAATTTGGGAAAACCTAATCTATCTTTCTTATATATTCGAAATTTTTTAATTGTTGATGGTATAAAAGTTGTTAGCAAAAAAGTAAATTAACAGTTTGTCTTTAACGATTGGTGTAAAGAGGCAATTCCAAAATTTATTGTGTAAAAAAAATTATATTATACCTACAATACTTCATTTTCTTAATTTCTCAGTTTTGTGAAAATGGAAATGGAAAATCTCTGTTTACTGTTGAGTATTTTTGCTATGGCGAGTTCTTCCGATCAGGATTATTTAGTAAACTACCGTCTATCAGGTTCAGAAGAAAGTACAGAAGTTCCAATAGAGGTACCAATTTTTTATATTATTTATAATTTTTTTAAATAAACAATCCCTTCAAGGAAAATTTTGATCTAATACATTGATATGTAAAGGATGATTATAGAAAAAATATCTTCATTTAAATTAATAAATTATTAATTAGTTCTTAGTGCTTTTTAAAGGTTTCAATAAATTGCGAATAGTTTATTTTACGGAATTAAGTCCGAAACATTTCATGAAATATTTGGGTTATTGTTTAAATCCTCTTTTCAGATCTGCTCGGTGCTAAATATAAAGCCGGGACTTTTTTCACTGATTTCGTTTTTAATATTTATTTAATTTCATTAATTTTTAATCATGATACTGGTAGACCCGTCTTCTTCCTTTGCTCAATTATTTTTCTTTTTAGCATGATTTTCCAAATCAGGCGAAAATTTATCAAATGCATATAAAAACAAATATTATTAATCGCTTTGCTACTACTGTAATCACTAGCAAAGTACTGAATACTTGCACTAAAGCAGAGGAAGTTACTTTTTCTATGATTTTTCCCAAAAATGCATTGATTACCTCATTTGTGATGGAGCTAGATGGAAAAAATTATACGTCTTACATATTAGAAAACGAAGAAGCAAGAAGCCAATACGATAGCGTAAGCCATTCTATGTTTGTTTTGAAAAAATAATCTATGATAAACAAATTTTAGGCTGTTTCCAGTGGATTGGGAGTAGCTCGTATAACCACTATTGTTCGAGATTCTCACAACTTTACAGTTTCTGTTAATATGGAACCTGTTTCAAAAGCCGTTTTTTACTTAACTTACGAAGAATTATTAAGAAGAACACGTGGGCGATACGAGCATGTTATTAATATTCGTCCAGGAGAAACCGTTGACGATCTCAGTGTTGAAGTAAAAATGAAATAAAATAGGTTATTTATTATACCT
This sequence comes from Podabrus alpinus, assembly GCA_932274525.1. NCBI lineage: Eukaryota > Metazoa > Arthropoda > Insecta > Coleoptera > Cantharidae > Podabrus > Podabrus alpinus. Next base: position 9,389,752 of record OW026451.1, read on the forward strand.
ATAATCAATATTTTAGGTTTTTTTGAGCGAAAGCAGAAAACTTAAATATGTGAAGGTCCCTGCGCTCCGCTCTGGAAAGGAAATTGTACAAGAATCCGATCGTCTCAATCCAAACGCAAATATTAAAATAATAAATGCTACATCAGCAGTTATTAAATTTTCACCCGGTGTAAAGGATCAGTTAAATTTTGCAAATTTATTGAACACTAATAAAAAGAATGGATTTGCTGGTCAATTTGTTGTTCACTACGATGTGGAACACGACCAAGAAGTTGGAGAAATTTTAGTTCGGGATGGTTACTTTATTCACTTTTTTGCTCCGACAACAGTGGTACCACTAGCAAAACATTTAGTTTTTGTATTAGACACCAGCGCTAGTATGAAGGATGGAAAAAAATTAACTAAACTGAAACGAGCGATGAATAACATATTAAATCAGTTACGGAGAGAAGATCTAATCAGCTTAATTGAATTTAATACCGATACCATAGTGTGGAATTTAGATAATTTCAAAGATAATGTTGTGTATTCCTCGGGAGATAGCTTAGAAGTAAGAAAGATGGAAAAGCTTTAAAATGCAAAGTAGATTATTTTGTTCAAATTTTAGGAATTTTCTTTTCCAAACCCTTATCGAGCAACACCCGCCAATATTAAAAACGCCATCAAGTGTGTGAATAAATTTTATCCAGACGGCAATACAGACATTTTATCAGCCCTTGAAGTGAGTTTACGATTAGTCGAAATGGGAAAGAAAGTCGTTGATATTAAACGACAACCACTAGTTATGTTTTTGACCGATGGCGAACCTAATGCTGATGACGATCAATCATACGAAAGTATTATTGAACAGGTGCAAAGATTTTTAATATTTTTGATCCAAATTAGTGAAAAAAATATTATTATAGATAACAAAACAAAATTCTGGTTTGAAGAAATCACCCATATTAACACTGTCATTTGGTGATGGAGCAGACGATGAGTTTTTGCAAAAATTGGCGCTACTTAATATGGGAATTTCTCAACATATATACGATGCTCTGGACTCCGAATTACAGCTGGAATGTTTTTACAATCAAATATCTGCGCCTTTATATACAGATATAACCTTTAAATACGATTCTTCTCAATTTAAAAATGTATCTCAAACTCTGTTTCCGGTGTTTTACAATGGATCGGAACTTATAATAACGGGACAGTATGGTAAGATACATTAAGTAATTTTTTTCATCCACTAGCACTTATAACTTTAAGATCCCCAGAATGGTTTCAATCCTCCAATGATAGATGTAAGGAGCTCAAAGAGACCACATAAACGGGAAGCTCCCGTGGTTCAAAATTCGCTTACCGATATTTCACGACTTTGGGCTCATGTAACAGTAAAGGAGTTATTTGACAAGATAAGGGTTGTTCCAAATAAGACAGAAGAACTTCAAGAGAAAATCATAGATTTGGCTTTAACATATTCATTTATCACTGCTCTTAGTACGATGGTAATTGTTAAACCTAATCAGGAGATTGTTTTGGGAACTAAAGAACTCGGAGAAGCACCTATACCATCTTGTAAGTAAAAACAATAGCCGAAGCTGTTATATTCGATCATGAGAAAAATTGTAATGATATAACGGCAAACATTTTTCAGTAAATTCTAATTCTTCCCGTCTTAATCGTACGAAGGTGGAATTTCCATTGGATAAAAATTTAAATGATGCTCTTCCATGGCTTAACAACATATACAATAAAAGAAATGGAATGTTGAAATTATCAACAGGTTGGTATTTTTTTCTATTTATTTATTCATTATTAAAGTTTTCATCTAGGGAATTACAAATTGGGATCTACCGAGACCGTGATAGGAAACTCGGCCTACTCAAGCAATATTGGAAATCTTTTTGGGAAGTGCACTTTATTAAGGGATTGCCCAGTTGTTTATCCGTTGCTTAAAAATGTGGAAGCCTATGAAGCACGCTTCTGTTTATTGGAAAAAAAGTAAGCTTTAATTGACTGATGATTTGTTGAATACTAAAATTTACTTCGCCTTTGTTTCAGATATGCAGGTGTTTTCTGCATGAATTCGCCTGTAAGCTTTCCCCAAATGTTAGGAAGTCTTGAATTGAAGTTTAATTTAATCCCTTAGTTTGTATCAAAAATTTTATAGTAAGAGAGGGAAAGAAGAGTAATTTGACTAATTGGCTAAAATGTATTAATCTTTGTGTATTTTATAAAAAAAATATAGAAAAGCAATAAATTAACAATTAATAATCTGACAAAAGGTGACAGTCTATTGCTGAAAGTTTATGAGAAAATTTTAACTTTTATTATGTAGGTACTTAGCTTGTTAATTATTAAATTTTGATATGATAGATAAAATATAAGAATCTCACATAATTTCATTCTAAAAATTATTTTTCCTAATCCTGTGTGATCCTCACTGACAGTGTAGAAAACTACACCCGAGTTATACGATATATTCTTCTTCTTTATATGCGTTCACCTAACGGAGGTCGGCAATCAACATAGCTATGTGTATTTTTGAAATAACAATCTTGTGCTTCTTCTAGACCATTGCCTAAGGTTTCTATGTCACGAAGTTCTGCGACGACCAGGTCCTCTTCTTCCATTAATCTTGCCTATAATTATTAATTGAAGCAGCTCGTATTTCGCTTGAGGGGGGAGGGCGAATAAACTAAACTGCAAAGAGGTTTTCAAGTATTTATTACGTAATTGCAAGGAAAGAAATCCTCGCCAAAGGGAAAAGAGATGCTTGCCTACAATACAGAAGCAATGAAAATCTGTAAAGATATCTAAACTGGTGACCGGACAGGTGACCACATGACAAGTGAACGCACGACAAGTGAACGCACGACATCCGAACCATGACAACTGACCCCACGGACAACTGAACACACGGACAACTGAACCCACGGACAACTGAACACAATCTTAATTTTTAAATTTAAATATTTGTTATTTATTTTTATAATAATGAAATAGTAAATTTGAGGTTGACGATTTTACAATTATTGTTTTACAGCTACCGTGAATGAAAAATTGAACGATTTTGAAATTCAATAAGTCACAGTTATTTTTATTTTCTTTCAATAATTTTATTTAATATGTTGTCCTTGATTCCTGTACACTTGAAGACAACGTTTTGGCCACGATTTTAGCGATCGTTGTATCATTTCCAGAGGAATGTTTTCTATCTCACGTTTTATTAGTTTTTTTAGCTGTTTAAGGGTTGTAACTTTTGACTTATTTAACTGAGATTTTAAATAGCCCCACAAAAAATAATCACAGGGTGAAAGGTCCGGTGATGATGGCGTCCATATATCCGGATGAATAAAAGATACGCCGTTCTGTTCAAGAAAATTTAAAGTCTTCTTAGAAGCGTGAGCTGGTGCCGAGTCTTGGTGAAATATCCAATCACCAGCAGGATATAATCTTTTTGCGTCAGTCAAAAGTGGCTTCAAACAATTCTTAATGTAATATTCCGAGTTAATTTTAGCACCAGGCTCAACAAATATTGGCGTTGTGGTTCCATAATTCGATATTCCCATGAACACCATAACTCCCTTCGGATGGGACTGTTTTGTGAATACGTCCAATTCTTTTGCCGATTGCTCACGTCTCAAGTACTGAACTTTTCGTTGGCCATCAGCATTTGTTAGATGGAACCATGCTTCATCGACAGTGATGTATTTTTGCCATTTATCACAATTTAGTAAGTGATACAATCCTAGTGAGCGCTGGTGCCGTTTAATAATTGTTTCTTCAGAAATATGATGTCTCCTTGGTTTCTTCATTAATTTCAGGTTTAATTTTTTATTTAGATTATACCGAATGATATATTCAGATGTTTTGAAATGATTAGCCATATGTTGTAGTGTCGGAGGATTCGTTTTTAATGCCATTTTCTTTAAATTCGATAATTGTCGATTTGTCAGAGTTGGCTTCTTTCCGCTGCCTTTCTTCCGGATTTTGGATTTAAGTTCTGGGATTCCATTTTTTTTGTAGTTAGAGAGTGTACCTTTCGAAACACAAAAATTTTGGTCTTTACACCTTTTTTGTATCATAGCAAAACTACATTGTTGTTTTAAAAGCTTAAAAATTATGATTTGTTGCTCTTTAGTTAACACCATGTTTGTAACTGACATTAGAGAAAAACAAAATTGACATCGATAAGTTCATATAGTTATTGGTGAAAATTGAATTTAAATTCGTTCAGTTTTTCAATCACGGTACCGGTACATGCTGATTAAAAATAGCCAATAGTTTTTCAATTCTTTTTTTCAAATGATTATTTTCAAAATGACACCCCACAAGGATGGTCCATTTTAGCTAATAAGGTTTGAAACCGACTTTGCATTGCTCCTCGACAATTTTGCAACGAGATCTCTCAACTTTCGTTCATTTTCGCCATCGATATGTTACAACAAAGAGATGCGAATTTCAGATTTTTTCAAAAAATGTCAACTTTGAGGTCATTTTTTTGGGTCGCGGAAGAATAATATTACTAAATGTTTTTCGACAAAAATTCTTAGAATTACTCGGCAAATGAGATTTCGTCGTTAAAATTTCGATTTTCGAAGAAAAAATTTTGCAATTTAATGTTCAAGGGAGTGGCCCTTCAAAAAAAATTTGAAAATTTTGTTTTTCATTTTACAGCTTTGCGGTGCGAGATACGAAAAACAGCTATAAAGGTAAAATTGTTTAGGCCCGGGGTTTACTTGCGATGCCGCACAGTGGGGCAAGAGAGCCAAAACGTGCTATTAAATGAAAAAATTAAATGCAATTTAGAGATTCCTCTCCATAATGTATGAATACACCACTAACCCACGCACACTACAACACTACTAAATTTTCGGTGGGCCCTCCGTGACCCGGATTAGCGCGATTTTTCTCTACCGGAAGCATTTTTAAGAATTGAAATATTTAGTTTGAAACTTTGAAATTGAAGTAGATTGTGACATTTTAGTAATTCTAAACTTGTATTAAAGAGCATGTAATTTATAAAAGTACGCTACGGAACGGTGTTGTTGAAATCTGAGGTTTAATTAGTTTTTGGGCTTTTTGGTTATGTTTTAAAGGATATTAAGCTTTGATTTTTTTTGTCCCTAATGGGTATTGAGTATAAGAAAACAGTCGCGTTTAAACATTGTACTCAATTTTACTAATCTCTTCGCTAGATACAATTTTGTTCATTTTCGGAAGCAATTCATACAGGGTGGTCCAAAAAAATTTAAAGGATAATCCAGGTGCTTAAGAAGACAATCCCTTTGAATAGCACTATATAATAATTTATTATAAGAAACGAGTATATTTTTGCAAAGGTTTATTATTAATTAGTTATTTATTATATTATATAGGAGAAATGTTGATCAAGAACAGAGAACTGGTTGATATCATGATTATGATAACAGTGAAGATGATGAGGATTATGATGATAACATATTCGGAGATTTTGTAGATTAATTTCGTTTTCGGTAAGCGTTAATTAATAAAAAATTAATAATACTTTTTATTACTTTCCGAACCCCTAGGTAAGGAAAGTATTGTTATCAGTCAAAATTTGACCCCCCAATTTTTTGACAGATGTTCACGTTTTGAGGTCCCCTGAATCCATTTTTATCATTTTTGGAAGGATGTCTGTATGTGTGTGTGTGTATGTGTGTATGTACGTCTGTGAACACGATAGCGTCTAAACGAAGCAAGCAAATCATTCCAAATTTTGCATATAAGCTTTTTCCTGTCGTAGGACGAAGCCAGATGAAAATAAATTAAATCGTGTAACGGGAAAGGGGGGTTTACCTGGAGCTATTATGACATTATGCGTCATAACTTCGAAACGAAATTAAATATGTAAAAATATTAATAACAAAAAATTAGCGCTATGGAATTTCCTACATTTTTTGTCCTACAAGTTTTTCTGTAAAATATACAGGGCGTTTCAAAAATTTTTGTATTTGTAAAAATTTTTTGTATTTGTAAATAAAATAGTAAACCGCATTCTACTAACGAAAATAAGATGAAAAGTTTCTCATAACATGGGTCCAAAAATGCTTCGTTTGCAAGATATAGGCATTCAAAAGTTTTTTTCTTCCTATTTTGGCAAAATATGAAATTTTTCATCGATTTACTGTTGAAATTATGTAACCATTTTATTTAAAAATATAATGTAAAAATTTGCGTCTGTTCGGAAAGTTATGCGATGGCCACATCAGATTTTTTTTATATTATTTTTAATAAAGGGAATTTCAAAAACACGAAAGAAAAAATTTTATTTAGATATAATACTATAATCGCTTTACTAGATGCCATTTTGTTTATTTTTTGAAGCAGTTCATACAGGGCGATTTAAAAAAAATTTTGTTTCTAAACCAAATAAGCTGTTTTTCGGTTAAGGAATATGATAAAATTGTATCTATCGATTTTTTTAAATACTACTAACAACCCTGAAAATATATATCCAACTTAGAAATCCATTCAAATGGTATTTGATTTAATAGCACGGTTTAGCTCTCTTGCCCCACTGTGTGCCGGTGGAAAATTAAAAATCCCTTCGTAAATAAGGACGCTATGGCCGTTTGAAAAATTTTCTAAATTTCGACCTTAAAGTCGTTGTGGCGCGACGACTATGAAACAATTTTTAATTTTAAAAACGGTATTGGGTGGCATTTCTCGAGCGCGAATTTTTAGAAATGTATACTTTTTTTCGTGCGGCGTCAATTAAGGTGGCAAATTGCAAAAACGCAAATTTTGAAAAATTTCGATTTGAAATCGGACCGTTTTATATATAAATATTTGCGCGCAATTTTAAACGAAACGAGTTGGTTTTTCGAAAAATTTTATTGAACCCTTTCCGTTTTATTTGGCGAATTTAAGCGGTACGTGAAAAAAAATTTCAATTTTCCACAATTTTTTTCAACGTCCCCACATAATGTGCCGAAAGAACTGTTGGATTAATGTTAAATTTTTAACGGGGATGCTTTATGCTTACAACAAAGTATTGGGATAATTTTTGAAAATTTTACATCGCATCCCGCAATACTTTTTAGCCGTCGAGTTTGTGATTTTGTACAGTTTTGGAAGAGCTTTATACATTTTGCAAAATTTTTGCACAAAGGAAAATTAATTTTTCCAAATTTTTTACATCGGTTATTATCTACGAAAATGCTCACTGAAAACGCTTATTCCGTTAAAATAGCAATCTTCGAAAATAAAAACTTCCGATTTAGTTTCCAAGAGTTAAAGATCCCGGTGGGGTGTATGGATCATCTACAGGGATGCTTTAGCTGTTGTAGGTAATGGGGTAAACCTCCAATTGGGGAAAGGGGACCAAGCCCCCTGGCGAGGCGCGATGCGCCAAGTTTACATGTAACATCAGTTAACATGATAAATTGCAAAAAATGAAAATTTGTAGAAATTAAATTCGAGATCGAGTTGATTATGCATATAAATATTGAATAAAAACAATGAAATCTCCGCGAAAAGTTAAATCTGCCACAAAGAGGTGGATCTGCCGCGAAGAGGTGGATCTGCCGTTAGGTTAGTGTTAGTTTTTGATATTTCTTTAGAAAACTAATTAAAAACAAATAAATCTCCGCGTAAAGTTAAATCTGCCACAAGAAGGTGGATCTGTCGCGAAGAGGTGGATCTGCCGTTAGGTTAGTGTTAGTTTTTGATATTTATTTAGAAAACGAATTAAAAACAAATAAATCTCCGCGTAAAGTTAAATCTGCCGCAAAGAGGTGGATCTGCCGCGAAGTGGTGGATCTGCCGTTAGGTTAGTGTTAGTTTTTGATATTTCTTTAGAAAACTAATTAAAAACAAACAAATCTCCGCGTAAAGTTAAATCTGCTGCAAAGAGGTGGATCTACCGCTCCCTCGAACTTTTTTCCAAGTTAAACGCAAAAAGTGAGAATGGACTCAAAAATAATAATAATTACCCCAAAAAGCTAGATCCATTACGATTGTGTTCAGTTGTCAATAATTATAAAATCGTAAACCTCGAAGTTACTATTAAATTTCATGATTATAAAAATAAATAACAAATATTTAAATTTAAAAATTAAGATTGTGTTCAGTTGTCAGTGTGTTCAGTTGTCCGTGTGTTCAGTTGTCCGTGGGGTCAGTTGTCATGTGTTCGGATGTCGTGCGTTCACTTGTCATGTGGTCACCTGTCATAGAAAACTACGTTAGGATTAGGAACAGGGTGAATTCTGATATTAGAAATTTAAAGTGAATCTATTGGAAGAATTCATAAAGGGTATATGTAGAATATAACCTGTATGGCACCCAGGGGAAGATTTAGTCAATGCTGAGAAAGCTGAAGAAACCGATTAATGAATACAAGCAACTCACCAATATCAGTGTCAATTATTTAACAATCAGGGAAATGACCCTGAAACCCAGAACTTATGCCTAAACGTAGACATAGAAGAAAATATTGTGTGTGCGTATGGTCACATATTAAATGCTATACAAAAATTGAAGAACAAGAAGGCAGAAGGCGTTGATAAAATACCAAATGAATTACTGAAATATGGTCGTTAAATGACTTACTGAGTATACTTCAAGAGAAAAATGTTCCCAACAACATAATAAAAATAATCAGAGCTTTAACTACCGATAACAAAACAACATTGCGTGTGATTAATATAATAACAGAATATGAATTTAATATAGCAATAAAATCTGGAATAAGACAAGGAGAGGATCTTGATAATGGTGTAATTAAAATAATTTGCTACATTGACGACGCTGTTATAAGTGAAGACGAACTACAAAAGTTGGTGCACAGCTTTGCCAAATCAGCCGAAAGATATAGTATGATAGTGACGGAGGAAAAAACGAAATGTTTAGTCAAGACAGCGAAGAAAAGAGCGGAATTCTCACGTCAGTAGGATGTACCAAAACCGATTAGCGCACATAGTGAGGGACGGAAAAGTGAACGCTCAAAGAGCTCCAGGAAGACTGCGCACGAGATCAACGTCCCAAGAAACATATAGTCAAAATTAATGAATTCGTGATGCTAGTAATAACAAGCCGTAGTTTTAAATTCAGAAGAAGAAGAAGAAGCAGTATTTACATTTTCCAATTGTCTTCCTACCAGCTCCGTTCTAAGTTCTAACCACTTCTGTAACTTCTGGTTGTTTTAATTTGCTGATATCAATCTTATCCATGTGTTGATTTGTGAGAACATTTCTGAATTGGATATTTTGAAGTTTCCTATTGCGGGATTGGATCTAAATTTACATCTGCACCAGGATATGTTTTAATAGATTTTATACTATTTCTGAACCGTCTATTAATTTATTATATGACATCAATCTGATTTCTTACAATGTTTTGTGCGTCATCCATTGGGACATTCCATGTAACGATCTCCCCTGTCGTTTCTTCTTTCCAATCCATATTCTTCCACGCAATTATTTTGTTTCCCGCTTTCGATCTTTGAATTTAAGTGGTCCATTATGGCACATACTTGTGATTGATTTTTAATTAGTTGCAAATAAGAAACACAATTGTTTACCAATTTTTCCATTTCGGTGGTTGAGGTCGACATTTCTATAATACTCCTGCATCGGTATTTCATTTTCCACCACTGCATTTTTTATTATCGGATATTTGTTCTACGCAGAAATGTTGTATTTTTAATTTAAAAATCAACACAGTTCATTGATTTTATTAAAATTAAACTAGACTACAGTTTGTTTAATTAAAATTTTATTACATTTATTTAATTTCAATTTGATTACATTTTATGTGACATTAATTGCAGGATAATAATAAAATGTGTTTTACACCACATACAATTTAAAATTCAATATAAAAAACATAGTTATGTAATAATTCCTTTACTTTTATTTTCAACATCTTTGTTGAAAAGTCCTTAAATCTATTTCCTCAATTAGTGGATTTCAAGTTAAAAATTCCAAAGTCCTTTTTCTCGTTTATTGTTTTGACTGTTTATTTTTTTTACGTATTTCTAAGTGTTTACAAAAGGTATCAAATAGTTTTCAAATTTTTATTTGAGGGGAAAATTTAAAGAAATGTTCTAATTATCTTCCTACCAGCATCCAGATAGACAAATCCTTAAAAAACTATTATATAAATTCATAATTTACACCGATTTTATTAATACCTCTATAACTAATTAAATAAAATGTTTTAGCTTTGCAAAAATGAAGACATGGTATTTCTTACTATACATTTTATATGTAATGGGTATTTCAAATGAGGTATCTTCTAAATCACCTTGTCGGAAAAAACATTGTCAGTCTAAATCTCCAGATTCCCATGTACGATTTCAAATTAAATTAAAAAGACTTTCTTGTAAATATTATTTTTCTAGTTAACTTGCGATGAAAATTTAGAGTGGTCAAAAATTTGTGAAATGCATATCGTTACAACTATTAATAATCGTTATTCTACTACTAAAGTAACCAGAAGGGTGGTGAGTATGGTCGACACTACAGAGGCATATTATTTTTCTCATCTCATTCCCAATAACGCATTTGTCACTGGGTTTGAAATAGACATAAATGGCGAAAATTATACATCTTTCATAATAGATGATAAAGAAGCAAGAAATCAATACGCCAGTGTAAGATATTTCGCAAACGTTTTGAAAACAGAAATTATGACCGTATTTTAGCATACTAACAATGGATCGTCGGAGTCTCAAGAGTCTGCTAATGCTAGAGATACTCAAAAATTTTCAATTTCTGTTAACATGGAAGGTAATTCGAGAACTACATTTTACTTAACATACGAAGAACTGTTAAAAAGAAAACGTGGGCGGTACGAATACGTTCTTAACATATATCCAGGACAACTGGTGGAAGATTTTCAAGTTGAGGTAAAACAATAAAAAGTGAAGAATAAAAAAATATAAATATAAATTTTCAGGTATATTTGCACGAAACTAGTAGAATTATAAATTTAGAGGTTCCGAATTTACGTACTGGAAATGACATAGGAAATGAAAACGAAGACCTTGATCCACAAGCATTTATTTCAGAAGATGACCATTCTGGAGTTGTTAAATCCGCCAAGGTCTTATTTACGCTAAGTCAAACAGAACAGCAATCTTTTGCAAGTGTGATGAAAACCAACATAAAATATGGATTTGCTGGCCAATTCGTAGTTCAGTACGACGTGGAAAACCATAAAAAATTTGGGGAAATTATGGTTAATGATGGTTATTTTGTGAACTTCTTTGCCCCCAAGGGGTTGGATCCGCTGACAAAACATGTAGTTTTTGTATTGGATACCAGTGGAAGTATGCAAGGACAAAGAATACAACAATTAAAAGAAGCCATGAAAAAAATGTTAAAGCGGTTACGGAAAAAGGACTTAATCAGCTTAGTTGAATTTAACAGTCATATTAAAGTGTGGGATTTGGTTAATTTAAAAAAGAGCGTTTCGTTTTCTGCAGGAGAACATTTGAAAGTAAGAAGAAAAGAATTTATTAAAAAACATGTGAGTCATGTCATTAATTTTAGAAAACCGTTTTTCCGGAACCCTGTCGAGCAACATCTGAGAATATTAAAAACGCAGAAAAGTGTGTTGATGAATTTAAAGCTGCAGGTGATACCGATATTTTAACAGCACTTCAGGTGGGGTTGAGGTTAGTCGAGTTGGGAAGAGAAATGGATGACATTGATCGTCAACCACTAATTATGTTTCTGACAGATGGTGATCCTACTTTTGGAGAAAAGTCACATGAACGTATTATCGAGAAGGTCTGCTAATTTAAAAATTATTTGTTCAAAATAAACTAAAAATAATTACAGGTATCAAGACTTAACTGGGGTTTAAAAAAGGCATCTTTATCAACCCTTGCATTTGGTAATGATGCAGATAAAGACTTTTTGAAACAACTGGCGATACTTAATTCCGGACTTTTTAAGCACATATACCACGCTGACGACTCTGAATTACAAATTGAAGATTTTTATGACACAATATCTGTTCCTGTATTAAGCAATGTTAACTTTCAATATGATCTGTCTATTGTTAACCATATTTCTCAAACAGAGTTTCCGGTTTGTTATGAAGGGTCAGAACTTGTAGTAGTTGGAAAGTATGGTAAGATATTTTGATTTAAAACACTTCCCATGCAGAACATTCAACGCCTACGCGCTGATATGAATAAACCATGGCAATGGGATAACAATACTTTACAATGTAAACTGTGAGATTAAATGAGACCCCTTGGGATTAAATTAAGAAATATACTCTATGAGAGAACGAAGAAAGTCGTCACAAAATTGAGTTATAAGTGTATCCGTTGCATAAAAAAAACTAAGACCACGAAATCAGTCTATTAACTATTCATAAAGAACTAACACAAATAATTAATGAGTGCTGCTAGAAACACACTTGAGGCTTTACCGATGAGAAACTCATATTAAGCTCAATGCATTTAGATATGTCTATCGAGCTTCTATCATTATGATAGTTCTTTACACCATAGCTGAGAAGTCCTCACCCATCATTGAATTAATTTGAAAATGAATTTCGTTTTATTGAACTATTTTCAGATCTCGAAAGCAGTTTCAAACCGCCAGTAATAGAAGCACTTGGCGCCAAAGGACCGTTCGATGAAGAACCTCTCCAAGCTCAGAATTCGAGCACCGATATTTCACGTATTTGGGCTTTCGTAACTGTAAAGCAGTTATTAAATGACATAAAAGTTAAGGGCAATAATTCGGAAAAGATGAATGAGCGCATTTTGAATGTGTCTTCTAGATATTCCTTTGTGACTCCTTATAGTTCCATGGTAATCGTTAAACCTAATGATAAGATGGTTGTGTTGGGAACTTCTGAGCTTACTGGACAATCAACTTGTAAGTAATTATTTTACAATATAAAAACTATTAGCGTCAAGCTGAAAGACTGAACTGCTGAAAAAGCGAGATTTCTTTTAAAATTATTATTTTATTTTTAGAAAAATCTTTACATAGAAAACAGCGCTTGAAGAACATTTGGACCTTATTTACCTAGTACATAAATGTGCACGATGTTAAAGCTATCGATAAACAAGTTTAAGTAATTTAACATTTTCGTTTGTTTTGCCATTGAAACTTTTATTTAAAAATTTTATAAAAATAAATTACACTTTTTCACTTATTTCGAATTTTATTTCGAGTAATCCAGAATATTATATAATTTATTATTTGATTGGATTCATAGAGAGAGGTTAAGGAGTCAGGTTTAGTCAACATAGCGTCAGTGACGTCGCGTGGAAAAGTAATAATATGATCCTCGATCTGGATTCAAACCATGGCGTACTAGATCTCAATTCTTCTTCTTCGAGTGCCGTGATCGTTATCATGATTTTATCGATAGCCGACCTAAAAGCTGCATTGAGGACTGTCCAAACCATTGCCTCAGGTTTTTTAACCAGGAGGTTCTTCTTTTACTGGGGCCTAGCCTGCCATCAATCTTCCCCTGAAGACTCATGTTTGGAGAGAAGTAACAGCTGTAAATCATCACATCGCCGATGTCAACCCATGCAAAACTATCCCCGCTCTTGCACTCAGGATCGGGATATGTCTCGTCTTACCCATATGGTAGAATTATCCATCTTTGACCGCGTTTGGTTTACTGATAATGCTGACGCCTATGTTTTTGTCGAATTGTGGCTTTAAGTAAATCTTGCGCCCTTGCTGCATTGTTTAACTTTATTTGCAGGATATCGATGTGTTTTGGAGTAGTTTATGCGTTTCATCCTTGTTGTTTTTTCGGCTAGTTTGTCGCTTTTCTACTAGGTGTTGCGCTTTCTCTTTTTGCTGTGGGACATTCGCGACTTTTTGTGACCTGTTACCTGTTATCCCACAGTTGATGCAAAAGGGCCTTTCTTCTTTGTAATCTCTAGCGAGATTACGCTCGACGATTGGCAAAGGAGCTGGTCCTCCGGCACGAATGCCGCTTGGACCAGAAAGCTCATTCCGGATCTTCGTCCTTGGGTAGCGAGAAAGCACGGAGAGGTGAACTTTCATATAACACAAGCTCTCACCGCCCACGGATGCTTCCAGGCATATCTCCACAGGTTCAGGCTGACCGAGTCACCTGCCTGTCGTTACTGCGGGGACGAAGATATGGCGGAACACACTCTTTTCGGATGCCTAAGATGGGAGAGGGAGAGAGTGATGATTTCGCTCCGGATGGGCGACACACTAAGCCCGGACAACATGATTGCTTTCATGCTGTCCGGCAAAGACGAATGGCTGGCTGTAGCGGTCTTCATCAGTCAAGTAATGAAGACCAAGGAGGGGGACGGACGAGCTGAGCAAGCCGAAGCTCGAGTCCTCGCCCTACAGTTAAGTCAATGACAGCCTTTAAAGTTCCCGTGAGAAGTTCCCGCGAGAAGATGCGCGAGAAGTTCCCAAGAGAATTCCCGAAGAATATCGTCATTGATCGGCGTGTCGGGTCGGGTCGAGTAGTGACGGTCGTTCGACGGGGCAGATTATTGTCGGTACGACGATAGCGCGTAGATCCTCTGTGGACACAAACTCTCGTGCTAATCCAGAGGGGGACGATCGCGAAAATAGTGCCGTCAAATATAAAGACGAGTGGACTGGCACTTTGCCAGCGACCACAAGTTTTTCAAGATGACCCGGTCGCATCGCGCTCTGTGATTTAATATGATTTGCAAGGTTGCTTGGGGGCTCGGAGTCTCCGGTATGGATGACGGTCGGCTCGGCCTTAACTTTGTCGCCGGAATTTCCGCCTATTAAGTTAATGACGAGTGGACTTTCACCTATACTGACGATCACGAACCACTAGGTGACCCGGTGCGACGTGTTGGATCGCGGCGAGCGGTGTGTCCGGTTCAATTGAAAAAGTAGAATCAAGTGATAGTGCCTGACCTCCCGGACACAAACTTTCGTGCTAAACCGGGAGGTCATCGGCAGCCTGCATCATCGATGCAGCAGGGAAGATCGCAGACGACAGCGGAAGTAATGCCGAGAAGGTAAAGCCCGCTGTCGTCGGGGAGGGGGTTTTAGTCAGTTAGAATCTGACACTACCATCCCTGATGGGATGGTGCCTATGAAGGTTTCCCCCTTCCCTGCAGAAAAAAAAATCTCTGGCGAGATGTCCTCGGTTACCACACTTGAAACAGTTATCAGTTCTGTATTCTAGGTTGCACTCTGCTGCCGAATGACCAGTCATCCAGCATCGCTGGTATCTTCTGTCGAATATTTCTTCTTTGATTCGGTAGGCATTTTTATCCCTATCTTCTCTTGTTGATTTTATTCAGTTTCTCTATCGCTTTGCCTCTTGCCTCGATTCTAGCGGTCTGAGTACTTGTTAGAAATAACCTAAATTTCTTAGGACGATCTTATCTTTCGTCCCCAGGTTTCGTAGATGCGCAGTTACCTCTTCTTTATCTTTTTTATTCCTGTTAGAACTGAGACGTCGTCTTTTTCTATTTTGTCTTTGAGAACATTGGCGAGTTTTCAGGCCAATTTCAATCAATATGTCCCCACCTTGTTTTTCTCATGCCACTTAGTTGTGGCGCTTCTTTGTCGCCTTTGATGGCCGATTTTATTCTGCCCATTTATTCGACAAAGTTTGCTGGGATAGCTTTGACGATTTTTTTTAGTTTTGTAAATAAAAAAAGTTTAAGCTCATTTTATTTACTATCGGATGTTCTATGCCAATCTTTTATTGTTAATTTAAACTCAACATAATTCATTGATTTTATTAAAATTAAACTAGACTACAGTTTATTTAAATTAAAATTTTATTACATTTATTTAATTTCAATTTGATATCATTTTATGTGCAATTGATTGATTGCAAGATAATAATTTACCGCATTTAATATCATTTTATGATACAATTTTAAATGCAATATAAAAACATAGCTGGGGAATAATTTCTTTATTTTCATTTTCCACATCGTTAGGTGCACAATTTATTCAATTAGTAGGTTTTAAGTTAAAACTCTGGAATTCCCTTTTTCCCGTTTAGTATTTTGACTGTTTTTTTATGTGCTTCTAAGTGTCTACAAGAGGTACCAAATATTTTTCAAATTTTTATATATGGAAAATAAAAAAAAGGTCTAATTAAATAAAATGTTTCAGCTTTGCAAAAATGAAGGCACATTACTTTTTGCTATACATTTTATATGTAATGGGTACTTCAAATGATGTTTCTTCTACACCACCTTGTCGTAAAAAACATTGTCGTTCTAAATCTCCAGATTCACAAGTGCGATTTCAAATTAAATTTAAAAGACTTTCTCTTAAATGCTATCTTTTTAGTCAAATGACAATACAAATTCAGAGTGGTCAAAAATTTCTCAAATGCAAGTTATTACAACTATTAATAATCGTTATTCCACAACTGCAGTTACTAAAACGGTGGTGAGTCTCGTTAACACAACAATGAAATTTTATTTTTCTCATCTCATTCCTAATCATGCAATTATTACGGCGTTTGTGATAAAGATGAATAACAAAAATTATAGATCCTTTATACTGGACGATGAAAAAGCAAGAAGGAAATACGACAGTGTAAGATATCCTCCAAACGTTTGGAAAATCGAAATTATGTTTGTATTTTAGTATGATATCGATAAAGAGTATCATGGATCAGCTAGTGCTAGAGATACTCAAAAATTTTCAATTTCTGTTGACTTGGAAGCTAATTCTTTAACTATATTTTACTTAACTTACGAAGAACTGTTAAGAAGAAACCATGGGAGGTACGAATACTGTCTTAATATTTATCCAGGGCAGCTAGTGAAGGATATCCAAGTCGGGGTATAAAATAAAATGTACTAATGCATAATAAAATAATGAAAACGCAAATTTTCAGGTACATTTGCAGGAAAACAGCGAAATTGTTGATTTGGAGGTACCCAATCTACGTACTGGAAATGTCATTGGAAATAAGAACAAAGATCTTGATCCACAAGCGTTAATTTTGAAAGACGACCATTCTGGGCTTGTTAAATTCGCCATGGTCTTATTTACGCTGAATGAAACACAACAGATAAATTTTGCACGTATCATGAAAACCGAAGAAGAAAATGGATTTGCTGGTCAATTTATAGTTCAGTACGACGTGAAAAACCATCAAGAATTTGGGGAAATTTTAGTTAGAGATGGTTATTTTGTAAACTTCTTCGCTCCAAAGGAGTTGCCTCCGGTGAAAAAGCATGTAGTGTTTATATTGGATACCAGTACTAGTATGAGAGGACTAAAAATAGAACAATTAAAAGAAGCCATGAAAAAAGTGTTAAACCAGATACGGGAAGATGACTTAATCAGTTTAATTCAATTTAATCATAAGGTGAAAGTGTGGAATTTGGATGATCTCACGAACGAAGGTGGTTGGTTTTCTGCAGATGAAAGATTGGACGTAAGAAGAAAAGTACTAATTAAAAAAAAGCGTTAGAGTTTTTCGGTTTTAGGTAACCTATTTTCCGTATCCCTCCTATGCTACATCTGATCATATTAAACACGCACATACGTGTGTTGAGGAATTTAACGCTGGAGGTGGAAGGGATATTTTATCAGCAATTCAAGTAGGGTTCAAATTAGTCGAATTGGGAAGATATATTGAGGGCTTTCATCAACCAATAATTATGTTTCTTACAGATGGAGAACCCACTAGAGGTGAAACATCACATGATGCTATTATAGAGGAGGTCTGCTAATTGGAAATTTTTTTGGTAAAATTAAATTAAAAATAATTGCAGGTACGAAACCTTAACCGGGGTTTACAAGAATCACCCCTATCAACACTTGCATTTGGTGATGAGGCGGATGAAAACTTTTTACACAAACTGGCTATACTAACTTCGGGATTTTTTAAGCATATATACGAAGCTGAAGACTCTGCAATTCAAATTGAAGATTTCTATAATACAATATCTATTCCTGTATTAGAGAACATAAACTTTGAATATAATTCCTATAGGGTTAGTAGCATCTCGCGAACAAAGTTTCCGGTTTACTATGATGGATCGGATCTTGTAGTAACTGGAAAATATGGTACGATAGTTTAGTTTATATTCAAAATTTTGAATCACTCCCCCATGAAATATGATGAACCGGGTTTTCGAGTTATACATATATGCAGTGTGCACAAAAGTGCATACATTAAATAACCATAACACATAGCAAAAAACGACTCAAAATAGTGATTTTGCAAGTTCTCATACTAATACAAACAGTTTTGCTTTTGATCCTTAAATATTTTTGGAAGCGGTTTGGGTGTTATGTGGGGGGGGGGTTAGATCAAGATAGATAAAACTTTTAAATTCCATTCGTAGTGTAGGAACTTAGTAATATGTGAAAGAATCGCCTGGAGTAGCCAGCAATATGTACGAGTATGAATAGTATTAATTTTTGTTTCTTTAATTTGTACATGAATTTTTTTTAATTACTTTAAGATCCAAGTAGTCGTTTTGAGCCACCACAAATATATGTATTTAGTAGCGGATGGCCTGATTACCAAGTTCTTGAAGTTCAGAATTCGAGTGCCGATATTTCACATATTTGGGCTTTTGTAACTGTAAAGCAATTATTAAATGACATAGAAGTTAACCGCAACAATACAAAAAAGAACAAAAAGCGCATTTTGAAACTGTCTGCTAGGTATTCCTTCGTGACTCCATATAGTTCCATGGTAATCGTTAAACCTAATGATGAGATGGTTGTGTTGGGAACTTCCGAACTCACTGGACAATCAACTTGTAAGTAATTATTTTAATAAAGATTAACAATTATTAATATAATGGAATTCGGTAGATCACTATTACTCCCTAAAGGTGAGTTCATGGTTCTTTTTCTTAGCTTAAAAAATTCTTAGAAATCTACCGTTAGAACTGGGTTTAACAAAAATGAAGCAACATCACAGATGGAAAGAAGAGAGAAAGAAAAGTCGACCGATATTTCTTAAATTAAAGTTACGGTAAATGTAACATGGACGCCAATAGGAGGTTACGTACATTGAACTTTTTTAAATTAAAATAAAATTAAATTAAATTAAAGCGGACCACGAACTCACCTTTAGTTGGCAAAAATATAAAAACTATTTGCGTCAAGCTGAAATATATTATTACCTAATTCTAGTCCTGTGCTGAAAAAGCGTGATTTCTTTTAATGAAAATTATTTTTTTTAGAAAAATCTTTATATAAAAAAACAAAGCTTGAACAACTTTTGGACCTTAGCTTCATAAATAATCATGATGTTAAAGGTATCGGTAAACAAGGTTAAGTTATTTAACATTTTCGTTTGTTTTGCCATTGAAACTTTTATTTAAAAAACTTTGTAAAAATAAATTACACATTTTCACTTATTTTGAATTTTATTTCAAGTAATACCAAATATTATCTAATTTATGTTTTGATAAAGTGAACAGGTTTTTATTAACAATCAGTATAAATATCAAATTTTAGAAACATCAAACAACAATCAACTGAAATTAACAAACTCAAATGTGCAAAACTTTAAAAACATCTTATTAGATCTTAGAACCGATGCAGCATTTCCTCGTTGAATGCATAAACTGATTCTCTGAATCAGAAAAGTCTTTGCCTGACACAACAATTAATAAACGACCGATCCTATCCACCAAA
The DNA here is from genome assembly GCA_932274525.1 of Podabrus alpinus. Taxonomy (NCBI): domain Eukaryota; kingdom Metazoa; phylum Arthropoda; class Insecta; order Coleoptera; family Cantharidae; genus Podabrus; species Podabrus alpinus. The sequence continues at coordinate 9,409,359 of OW026451.1, forward strand.
TCCTTCGCGTCACAAAAGCTGAGAATTCTTAATTATCCTTGATTGATATATATTTATTGTGTTTTAAATTAAATGAACAAGCGAGATTCAGATCAGGGTACAACACTTCCGACCATGTACAAATTATAAGAATACTTATAAGAAAAATGGACGAATACAACCTAGAATTATATACCTTATGGCTATTATTGATCACCACAATAGCGGCGTTGGAAATACCAAACTTTTTAGGAAGATGTTGCACTGACAACAGTTACACCAACTTAATCAAAAACTGCAAAAATACTTGTACAGCTTTTCGACAATACCAACTCAATATCAAATTCGCCTGTGGTGATGACTGGATGGATTGAGTAGCTCAGTAGTCGCCATTGCCGGTCCCAAGCCCGGATAAAGGAGGAGGGTTTAGATCAGGCTCGCAACCTCTACGAATCGTAAAAACACCTCTTGCTCTAAGTACTGAAAACACAGCCTGGGAATATGGAAACGGATTACATGGAACTCAGACCGCGGATTAGAAATAAAAGGAAATGGAAAAACAACATCATGAGAATAGGATCATGGAATATAACATCATGGACCAACAAGGATCAAGAAGTCGTCATGGAACTCACAAAATATCACATTGATGTCTGCGCACTCTCAGAAACAAAAAATAAAGGGAAAGGTAATGCGAGATATCATCAATACATTCTCTATTATAGGGGTAAAGATTAGGACCAGAGAGCACAGGCGGGGGTCGGTTTACTTATGTTGGTTTAGTACATGAGAAATATGAGAACAACGTCTTCTCTTTGAGGACGTTCCAATCTACTTCCAAACTTTCCTCAATAAAACTAAAACTGTAGATAATGAAAATTTATAATTGAATTTAATAATTTATAACTGAATTTAAAATGTGTATGGGTGCTTTTTAACTGCACGATAACTTCAAATTGAAATAAAATTATAAAAATTGATGGAATATTATTTTAATAATTTTTTATTATGAAAGTATTATGAAAGTAAATTTAATGCCATTTATGATTTCAAAATGATTTCCGGCATGTGACCACTACGACTAATCGTTACGAAGCGCATCCGAGCAGTCCAATTTTTGACCACTTTTCCAATATTTCTGGCCTTATTTCATAAATGGCTTGTTAAATATTGATCTCCAATGCTTCTAGAGCTGTTGGTTTGTTAGCATAAACCATGGATTTACATACACCCAAAGAAAATAATCTGGAGGCGTCAAATCACACGATCTTGGAGGCCAATTGATAGGATCATTTCTTGAAATAATGTTGTCACCAAATTGTCCTTTCAATAAATCGATGGCTTCGGTAACTGTGTGGCATGTAACACCATAAGTTGTCGATGTTTAACTCTTGGATTTTTGGAAACAAAAATGTATTGAGCATCTGTCTATATCTCACACTATTCACTGTAACGGTATCTCCTTCCTCATTTTCAAGGAAATATGAACCGACGACGCCGTTGACGTGTATTTCACACCAAACAGTCAATTTTAATGGATGCAATGGAGTCTCAAGATAATGTTCCGGATTGGTCTCACTTCATATACGGCAATTTAGCTTGACGGCAAGATTTGGTGGTAAAAAAAATGGATCCACTTCCACTTGGTTGTGAGCCCAATCTGCGAACGCACGACGCAATCGATGATCATTAGGCTTCAATTCTTGAGCCAACTGGATCTTGTAAGGATGTAAACCAAAATCTTGATGTAAAATTTTCCATGTAGTGGACGGCCAAAGCCCAATTTGTTGAGCACGATGGCGAATTGAAATGTTTGGGTTCTCTTGCACACTTTCACTCGCAGAAGCGATAGTTTCTTCCGTACGCACATTTCTTTGTCTTGTTGGTGGTCTTACATCATGCAATGAAGAAGTGGTACAAAATTTATCCATCACCGCACCAATAGCCTGCTGAGAAGGTCGATTATGTCGATTATGATTATAAGTTTCGCGAACGGAACTCTGACTTTGAAAATAAATTTCCACAATTTGATAGCGTTGTTCAAGTATTAATTTATTCATGATTACATGACAAACCTTTCTGAGCACAAATGTCAAAGAACTGTCACTTTGACAAACTTCATTCAAAAGTTATCCCTATTGAAAGTTTTCATGCAGTAAAAAAATATCAGAAGTTATATTTGATTTACTCTAAACACCTGAAGGAGAACCAAATTTGGTGCAATTTGGTGTTATGTGAAGAATTGTAAATAAACAAATTCAACACTTGGAAACAGAAGAGTAACTGCCAGATTTCTCATTTATTGAAAGAAAAAGCCTTCTTGATTATTAAATTCAGTAGAAAGAGACCGCAATTAGGCGTTTCCAAATACGTCACAGTGTTTACCGACGAGCTGTCAAGCTGTCGGCGTACTAATACAAAGTTTGTGATAAATCGTGTTTTTAGTGGTGAAAATTGAATTTTTTTACATTTTATAAACCGTAGAGAGTGTAGTGTAAAATTATTACTGTAAGTACCTTCCGTTTATTTTATTTGCCGAATTAATCGTAAACCTAACCTAAGAATTTTACATACATAAAAGTGTTCGTGACGTCACATGGAAATGCCTCATAGTGACTCATTTCTCAACTTTCAGGCTAATCTAAATATATAAAAGAGAAGATCTGCGTGTTTGTTTGCGTGTTTGCGTGTTTGTTTGTTCGCTATACGTTCTTAGACCCGTGGACCAATCTCAACCAAATTTTGCACAGTTATTTTGTAGCTCCAGGCGCAACTAATCTCGCATATATGGAGAAGAAATTCGAGCGGGGAGCAAAGTTATTCACTTTTTTCGAAAATCAAATCACAAGTTTGACAAAAAATTTAATTTGTCAAAAATCGAAATAATTAATCTGACGTACTGTCTGCGATTCAAAATACTGTCAACAGATGGCGGGGAGGGCGGCTTTAATTCGAAAAATGAAAAACAACAAACAAATTAATCTGAATGCCGCGAATAAGACCGGAGCACTTTATATAGGTCGCAGAACTCGCCGGAATTGTGCAAGAAGACGCAGATCTACCTCTTCGTGGAAGATCCACCTCTTTGCGGAAGATTTAACTTTACCTGAAGATTAATTTGTTTTTAATTGGTTTTCTAAAGAAAAACTCGCCGGAATTGTGCAAGAAGACGCAGATCCACCTCTTCGTGGAAGATCCACCTCTTTGCGGAAGATTTAACTTTACATGAAGATGTAACTTTACGTGAAGATTATGTATGTATTTTTGTATCCTCTTCCGCTCTCAGGTCGCGTAATTTTGTAGATCCTTCAGACGTGTTACACAATCAAAATACGAGACAGGACATATCTAACACAATTTATTAACAACATAACATATAACCACAACCAACAATACAATTATTTTACTAACTACAATCAACATATAAACGAACAACTTAAAATCCCTACTGATTTTTTTATAGAATATTGTAAAGCTTTACCTTATCTGATTGTTTCCGTTTATCGCACTTAATCTCGCGCACTGCCGAACTTTAGACCACTTCTTCCTTCTCCTATCTTTCTCCACGTACTAACTTCTTGTTTTCCGTTGTCCAATTCTGAACCAAATTAATTCTCCTGATTTCTATTTGCGTCAAACCCTACTGATTTGTGACACTCTTTATCTTTGGAACTGCTCCACAATTATACTTCTCCTATCTTTGGAACTGCTCCACAATTAATTCTCCTTCTATGGTTTTTAATCAATTGCTTTCAAACACAACTGGTTTGGATGTATTCTAATCAGCAACTCTTAAACACGACCGGTCTATGGGTCATCTATTTTGCAATTCCGCAAAACACAACTGGTCTACAGATCATCTTTTCTGTAACTAACTCGAAACACAACTGGTCTGTATGTAATCTTTTCCGCAACTGACTCAAAAATACGACTGGTTCGTATGTCGTTTAATCTGCAACTGTCTTCCCGCTCTTTATTATTTCGGCATGGTTACCGCTTTTTCTCTCTTATGTTTCATCTTCTAAGAGGCCGCACTATGCTACGTGTATTTTTAATTATCTCCTTATAAACAAAACTTAAATCTAGCAACATTTATAATTTACATTCATACTGAACAAATTTTAATTAAACACAAACAAAATTATTCAATAAATTAGACATATCCTCCCTCTTATTTCGATTGTGTATCTCATACACATTTATGAGGGAGCTTGTAGTGGACACAACAGTATGTATGTATGTATTGTTGTGTCTACCGCGAACGAGAGTAAATTCGCTTATTTTATAGCAATGCATTGAAAGAGACACAATTATTGTTTGTTGTTATGGATTTTTATAATTGTATTTGTTAGGATATAATCATTATTTAAATTTAAGTTTGTTATTATTAATTTAAATGCGAGTGCGAGTAAAAGGCAAGGAAACGGGGTTTTCAAATCAAATAAAAATCTGGATGGCAAGAAATAAAACAAAGTGAAGAGGGAATCACCTTGGAAAAACGGTAGATAACAACCAATAAAAAAAAGTTCAAAAATTTGCGAGCAAGCGAATAGTCGCGAATAATTTGCTCCGAAGCAAATAAAGTCAAAGTTGAATTCAAGTGCTAAGCACGCTACAAAAACCAATTAGTACCTTACAGTTGGGGACTATTGTACGGAAGAGAGGCATTCTACTCGTCCTCGAGTGAAACGACACCAAAAGACGGAATCCAGGCAACGGAGTTCCGAAAAGAAGAAGCAAGAAGTCAAGAGCCAAATAGTTCAAAGGGCAGAATTATCCAGAAGAAGCGAGAAAAAAGCCAAATATTTCAAAGTGCAGAATTATCCAGAAGAAGCGAGAAGTCAAGAGCCAAATATTTCAAAGTGCATTGATAAGCCTAACCTCGCAGGTATTTACATTCACAGTTATTTTTTTAGTTCGTTTATTTTTAGTTAAGAAATGTTTGTTAATTTGAGTTATTATTTGTGTTTATTAAAATTTGTTCATTTTGAATTGTGTCTTTTTTGTGTTTCCGCCGATCAAGTCAATAAAGCTTAACGATTAGGCAACCTGAGAGCCAAGAGTTTAAATAGAAGGTAGGTGCTCTTCGATTTGTTGTCGCACGTCCTCTGTCTATAAAAGCGACACAAGAGGAGGTGACACAACAGTATGTATTGCTGTGATTCAAGCTACCGAGCCAACACAAAATGTTCAATTTCTAACTCAATTTGAAATAATAAACAAGTTTGACCTACTTAAAGCAATATAGATTGAATAGATAAACAATTTACACAATTTTTCAATATTATGAGGAAATAAAGATCTCTAAAGATTGGAACACTTAATAAAAAGCTGTAAGATAGATTCATAAAGGATATTGCCATATCAAAATTTCATAAAAAAGGATATTTAAATCAGAAATAGTAATTTTGCTGAATCATGTTATCAGTGAAAACATAACCAAGAATTTTGTACCATAAAAATTGAATTTATTCCATAAATAACTTGTTACGTGTAAAACTGATTATATACAAATTTGTCAAATAATTCACTCTATGTAAAGGTTATAATTTGATTCTGTGAATCAACAAAAAAGTCAATAGTGCTCAAATTCGTTTGAATAGTGATAACAAAATTTTCGTGATAAGAAATGCTCAAATATCTATCCATAAAATGCATACAAATCGGCTACTGTGTAATGAAACGTCTGGAAACCATGGAACAATTCATCCACCAAAATATGGAAGCCATCCTGAAAATTTAAAGAGATTTGATTAATGAAAAATTTTACAAAGTACATAAATGACTTACGGAAAACCAAAATTCGACCAATTCTTCGAATTTTGCGCAGAAATAATCAGTTGCATTTTAACGCTTGAAACGACAGGACGTGTGTGGTTCAAAAGTGGACAACTCAATTCAAAATCATCCAGATGTACAACGTGCCGAATATTAGTTAAAAGTTAGATAAAGTGGATTATCTAAAAATGGCTACCGATTAGTTGAAACATCTAACCACCAACAATGTGTTAAATTCCACTCACTTTTCAAATATCCTGGAAGCAAATATTTCCAAACAACTCACCGTATTCTAGCAAATTAGAACAACTGATCAACAAGTTAACAGATCAATAATCAACACCGTATAATCACTTTAAACAGGAGCGAATTTTATTATCAACATCTACCAGTGTGACGCTAGTTGAGTGTATCGCTACGGAGTGCGCGCCCATCGAAATAGTGTTTGTGCGCAAGGTTTTTATACAAGCCGGATATAAAGCACAGGTATTTGAAAACAAAACTTATAATTTTATTAAATTTGGCCATCAGCATATTAAAATAGGACGTGAAGAATTAGTCTCACTATCCTCATTAAAATTTTCATTATAAACATTTTTCTATTATTTACTTTTCGACGAACAAAATTTTACATAAAAACATTTAAACCCGTTACTGGAAAACGGAGGCTTTGAATTTTATTCAAGTCACATAAGAAGATGAAGAAGTTTGGATCGACGCATCTCGATATTATTCCTAATGTTTTATAATTGTATTTTGCCAACAGATAAAAATTTATCTGCAACTATTTGTTAATTTAAATTTATTGCGCATGCGAATTAATTATTTGGTTAATATAAAACTATTTTGATTTAAATGCAATCTTTTATTCATTCAATTAACATTAAAGCAAAGCATTCCAATTTTTAAGATCATCAAAGCAAAGGTGAATCACTATTATTTCTCCATTCAATCAATTTGTTTACAATTTTTCAACATTCTTAAAAGTTTTCGTTTTGACTTCGACAAGCATCCCTTAATCGAACTGAATCTACAATACTCTGAGGGAATCTCAAGGCTGAGCTATACAAGAGGGACAAGGGTGGTGAGCTTTTTGGTAAAATTGCACCCTCGAACATTTCAATTTTACAATTTATAAATTTTCTTTCATTTTGAAAGTGGCGCCTAACACAAAACCGAGGTGTGCAATCTTACACAAGAAACTTCACAGCATCTTTATGGCGCCCGCACGTGGGGCGTCGAAGTAAAATTAGGGGTTGTTGTGAACAAAAAGTTAAAACGTTGCCGCACCAAAAGAATCATCCTTTTGGCGCCAATGCGTGGGGCGTCGAAACAACGATAGGGGTAGCTTTGAAAAAATTAGAAAATGCGAGCTTATTTAAAACGTTCGTGCGCAAAAGAATCATCTTTTTGACTTCAGAACGTGGTGCATTGACAAAATTAAGGGTTGTAGAGGCTTCGATAGGCTTAATTAGGGGTTGTAGAGATAATTAATTAAAATTGGGGTTGAAAATAACAAAAATCTATTTTTTTTTGACAAAAATTGTGCAACTTTTGGCTATATTTTAATATCTTTTTGACACCAATGCATGAAGCATTGATAAAATTAAGGGTTGGAAAGGATTAAAGTAAAAATTTTAATAGTTTCTTCAAAAATCTCGAAATTTTAATTCACAATAAAACGAGTCAAAATGGACTCAAATCGAAAGAAAAGTTGTATGGAGATGATGCTGGAAAAATTGTTAAAATCCACCAATGAAATGTCAGTGAAAATGGATAAGAATCAAAAAGAAACGTCTGGAGAATTAAAAGACATGTCGAAAAAATTGGATGCCACCAATAAGAAAATCGATGTAATGAATGAAAAAATTGAATCGGCGAACTGCGAATTGAAAAATGAAATCATTGTTTTGTGTACAAATATGGAAATGGGATTCAAAAATTTGGAAAAGCCCACGAAAATAAAGCAAAACGCAAAACGGATCAAATTCATCGAGATAATTGAGGAGCAAATCCAAACAACAGAAATTGTTGAAGAAATGGAGGTATTCTACACTGGAAAGGTTGACCCAATAAATGAAAATCCAATAATGGAAGAGTCAGCAATAGAAGTCAAGTACAAATGCATCGTTATACATACCAGGAAGAGCTTTAGAAGGCTGCAGTTTAAACTCAAAAAGTCAAAATTAAAACAAAAATACAAGACTTCCAGAAAAAAAGTGCGTAGTGTTAATAAAATTCGGAACAAAAGAAAACACAAAAATTTAAAAATTTATAAAAACATTCACAAAGTAAAAAGAAAAACATTTAAAAATTATAAACAATCGAATTTAAAAGTGCTTATTAAAAGTGAAAATAAACAAAGTTCCAATGGAAATCAAATTTCAAAATTTAAAAAGCATCCATACAAACAAAGAACATTTAAAAATTGCAAATTTAAAACATTAATTAAAATTGTGAAATTGATCAAAATTCGGTCAAAAAGAATAAAATGGAAACAAAAGAAGATAAGAAAAATGAAGATGTCCAACCAAGGAGAAACCGAAGATGTCAATTGGATGATAAATTTTGATAATGAAACAGTGACCGACATAAAAATCATGGATTGGCTGATGAAGATGTCATTCTATAAGCACATCCGCTTCAAAATATAAAATTGGTTCGATTACTTTAAAAACTTGTACGACGGATAAACTTAAAATTTGATCAATTAGCGAGTACATGGACATATAGAAATTATTAAACAATATTGAAAAACTTAAACTAAATGAAATTTAAAAAAAATATTAATAATGAAAAGTTATTAACATTCAAAGAAATCTGAAAATTTATTGATTATAAAAATTGTGAACACTTATGAATCAATTTGAAATCTGAAGAATCATTATTAAAGAAACTATTTGACTAAAGGAAACAAAAGCGTGAAGAAAATTCGAAAATCAATGAAAAATTTAAAAAGCAAAATGGATCGATTATAATGCTACAAAACACTTAATACAAGAAATTTGATGAAGAAAAATTTTGGTGACAAGAAAGTCATAAGATGAACATAATGAAAATTTACTGCAAATGAATTAAAAATAAATAATTGAAGATATGAAACAATTGAAGATTGATTACGTTAATTGAAGTTTATTAATAATAAAGCAAAATTGGGGAAGAATTTATGATGAAAAAATTGTATTAATTAATTTGAAAATTTAGTATAAAAATAATCAACAGTTGCGCATAGAAAACAAGGCACCTTGATTACATGATAATTGGATAAAATGGGGAAAAGTTTAAAATTTAAGAAATTTAATATTAAATAATCAATCGAAAGGAAAATAATCAGCAATTAGAAAAATAAAATTCAAATAAAGAAAATAGAAGTGAAAATCCATCACAATGAAAAGAAGATATCCAAGACACATTCATCACAATAAGAAGCTACACTTGATCCAAAATAATGATTAAATTAAAAGGAAGAATTAACGATACGCTACAGAAAATGGTCAAAAACAAAATTAGAACAAAACTTCAGATAACTTAAAGATTCAAAAATTGATAAATTTAGATTAGAGTCATAAAGATAGAAATTGTTAATAATCACAACTATAGGAGGGTGGAAGGGATGTCAAGTTAATAGGTTGATAAGTTGAAGAGGAAGGGTTGTTAAGCTAATAAGTTGATAAGATGAAAAGGTCAATAAGACTAATAACACCGGCCGACAAATGAAAACTTTTTGAACGTTGTTTTGATTTGAGTGAAAAATATCACTAATTTATAGTATTTTGAACACAAAATTATACCTACATAATTACTCTATCACATTAGGTTTTTTTACAAAAAGGAAAAAACGTTTAATTTAAATTTTTAGGAAAAAATTAATTATTATGTTATAAATACATATATTTCAAAACTAACAAAGAAAATATCAAGTACAATAATTGCTACAGGGCTAGTTTGTGTGACATCTCTTACGTTTAGCGATAAAATTACGTCTGGGTGTAATTTTTTTGTGAGAATCATCAATAATATCACGTTTTATTGACCAGCAGTAATCAGCCATCATATTCACATTCCATCGACCTTGGTACCTTGTTTCCATAGTTTTTATGTCTTGGTGAAACCTTTCTCCCTGTTCTTCACTATAATCACCAAGATTATCAGGGAAAAAATCTACATGCGAATGTAAAAAATGGAGTTTTATACTCATATTACACCCCAATTTTTTATACTTATTTAATAAGTTTTCCACAATATTTTTATAGTCAGGGTGTTTGTGATTTCCCAAAAAATTGTTGACAACATCTTTGAACGCCAGCCAAGCTTCTAATTCAATAGTATTTAGTATTGCATCAAATTTTTTATCGGTCATCAAAGATCTAATTTGTGGTCCATCGAACACTCCTTCTTTTATTTTGGCATCTGATAATCTTGGAAATTTTCTACTCAAGTATTTAAAACTATCATTTTCATTATCCAATGCCTTAACGAACTGTTTCATCATACCGAGTTTAATATGAAGCGGAGGTAATAAAATTTTTTCAGGATCAATTAAATTTTCTCGTATAATATTTTTGATTCCAGGTTTGAGATTTGTACGAGGATTCCATTGTTTCTGAACATAATGCTTTTCTCGTGCTCTACTGTCCCACTCGCACAAAAAACAAGGATATTTCGTGTATCCTGACTGCTGACCATTATATATTATAACACCATAGTTATAATTTTCAGATCTCCACAAAGCTGCCAACCGTGTTCTTCATATTTAATTTTATCTAGTACTGTTCCCAAATTTTCATAAGTCTCTTTTAAATGAACAGAGTGAGCGACAGGAACAGAAGCATACTGATTAGTATTGTGTAAAAGAACACCTTTTAAACTCCGTTTCGAAGAATCTATAAAAAGTCTCCATTCTCCAGGATCATATTGCGCTCCTAACTTTTCAATGAGATCAGGAATATTGTGGCAATAAACTAATGATTCTTCTTGACTGAAAAAAGGTACAAATTCTTCTTCACGCTTCCTATACCAAGCAAAATGTGTATCAGGAGCTAACAGGTGTTTTGCATGAAGTCTAGACCCAAGAAGTTGAGCAGATTCTTTAGAAAGATTTAAATCTCTAATTAAATCATTTAATTCACCTTGTGTGAATTTCTGTGGTTGATTTAAAATTGGTTCGAAAACTTCATTTGACTCTTGACTCTGTGAATTTTGTTCTGACGATGTTGAGCTGAGATCAGATATTGAACTTGGAAGAGGCACTGGAATTTCTAGACCGTGTGGAATGGGACGTGTAACTGAGGTTACATTTGCGTAGGCTATCTTATTTTTATTTTTAGCATTAAAACCTTTCACATTGGTACAGCAAAAATAACAATCATCAATATGATTAACTTGCTCTCTCCAAATCATAGGTCTACCGAAAGGTAGAGATTGTTTTTTGCGGTATGTCCACTGCCTTAATTGTTCAACACAAATAGTACAAACTAACTGCGGCGTCCACGATTTTAGTTGTATTTTGAAGCCAAAATAAGCATTATACGTATTTTCCACAAACTCAGTTATTTTCAGTTTTTGCTTTGAAGCCATAAAGTTTCCACAAATGTAACAAAATGTATCTGGACTACTATGACACTTTCTTGAAGACATTATGTTTTTTAGACGTTTTTCAATCACAAATCGTTAATTAAATACTATATTAAATACCAAAAGTAAAACGTAAACAATTTTTTCAAATAAACACACTGATTTCAGTAAAAAGTTTGTAAACAAAGTAACTATAACGGTTTATTTCCATGTAACGCGTTTCGAAAGGGCGTATCGTTGTTCTAACTAATATATTTTCTCACGAGAGGTCGCTTAATTCAAGAAAAGAGCGCCAAAACTCGATAATTTAAATTATTTTTACTGAAAAATCGAAAATAGCGAATATATTAATTTTACTAAAAATCTGATGTGATACGATAAAATTAGGTCTGATTTCGTAATCAGCACTACAAAATTAGTGGAAAAAATTAATTATATCTTGGACAACGAAAATCATGTCGGCCGGTGTAATTAATTAAAAACATTTAGAACAAATTTAAAAGAATTCAATAATACACAACAATTAATAAAAATGAAAAATTCTTGATAAAGTTTAAAACAGAATTCATTTATAGAAAATTGAAATATTCAAGAAAATGATTTAAGAAACAATCAATTATAGATTGGAAGGATTGACATTTAAAATAATTATTTAAAAACATTTACATAAAGATTTGAAATAGAAAAATTTAAACATTTAATTTACAATATTTTATTTAATAACAATTTACATTTATTTAATTTAATTAGCTACAGGAAGCACAATATAAAATAAGAAGCGATCTCAAGCTGAGAACAATTTAAAAATATAAAATTATTAAAGGCTCAAATAAGTAGCCGAACAAAAACATTTTACATTTACATTAATTTTTTCAAACAATTTAATTTCTGATTTCCATACAATTAAAGCAACATAAATAGGTAAAATTTGAAATCCAATTATTTTTATAAATGCACCTTTTTAAATGCTATAAAAAAAAAGATTTCCATAATAAATTTCTCAATAAAAATCACCTTAGTAGGAAAATTTAATCTTCTATTAATTTTATGTTTCTCTGTCAGTTATTTTGAAATAATTTGTAATTAGCCTGAAAGTTGAGAAATGAGTCACTATTGCGGTCTCTTTCTATTGCATTGAAATATTATATCTATCTTCGTCGTTGAAAGCGCGCCCTTAAGCTCATTTTATATATCATCGGATGTTTGTTCTAGGCAAATCTTTTATTTTTAATTTAAACTCAGCACAATATTCTTTTATTAAAATTAAATTAGACTACACTTTATTTAAATTAAAATTTCATTACATTTAATTAATTTCAATTTGATATCATTTTATATGTTATTGATTGCAAGCTAATAATTTACCGCGTTTGACATCATTTTATGATACAATTTGAAATGCAATATAAAAACAATTGTGGAATAATTTTGTTACTTTTATTTTCAACATCTTTGCCGATAAGTTCGAGTTTAATTAATAATTGATTATTAATTTACTCAGTGGGTTTCAAGTTAAAACTCCAGAATTTCTTTTTCCTGTTTAGTTTTGTTTCTATGTGTCTACAAGAGGTACCAAATTGTTTTCAAATTTTTATTTGTGGAAAATTATCTGTATTTTGGATTCTCACTACCATACAGATTGATAGCATAATATTCATAAAAAATTAGTATATAACTTCATAATTCACACTAATTATATTAATACCTCAATAAAATGTTTCAGCTTTGCAAAAATGAAGACATGGTACTTCATGTTACACATTTTATATGTAATGGGTATTTTAAATGAGGTTTCTTCCACATCTCCAGATTCACAATCACAAGTGCGATTTCAAATTAAAGAAAAAGACTTTTTATTAAATACCTACTATCTTTCTAGTCAGATGAAGATGAAAATCCAGGGTGGTCACAAATTTGTCAAATGCAAATTACTACAACTATTAACAATCGTTATTCTACAACTGTAGTTACTAAAACGGTGGTGAGTCTCGTTAACACAACAATGACATATTATTTTTCTCATCTCATTCCCAATAATGCAATTATTACGGCGTTTGTGATACAAACGAATAACGAAAATTATACATCCTTCGTACAGGACGATGAAGAGGCAAGAAAAGAATACGACAATGTAAGATATTCTCTAAACGTTTTGAAAACCGAATTTATATTTGTATTTTAGCAAGCAATCGATGCAGAGTCTTATGGATCAGCTAGTGCTCGAGATACTCAAAAATTTTCAATTCCTGTTGACGTGGAAGGTAATTCCATAACTGTATTTTCATTAACTTACGAAGAACTGTTAAAAAGAAACCATGGGCGGTACGAATACTGTCTTAATATTTATCCAGGACAACTAGTGGAAGATATCCGAGTCGAGGTATAAAATGAAATGTACTATTTATTATTATTAACAGCTTTACATTCATGATTTAAATATAGTTATCCCGCTCGGGATTTACAAATCCCGATCATAAAAACATTTTTCATATAGCTACAAAAATTTATAACTGTTCACAATTTTCCGTGTCTAGCAGCCTCCGTAACTATTTCTCTCCATTTTCTCCTGTCCCCAAACATTTCCCTCCACCCATACACTCCCATATCCATCAGATCCCCCGTCACCTGCTCCCACCATTTAATCATCGGTCTTCCCTGTATACTCCTCTTACTTGGCCTCCATAAGGTTATCTTTTTCTTAATGTTCTCATCCTGACTCCACATTATGTTTCTCAGTCATCTGATTCTCTGCGACTTGGACCTTCATAATTCATCCGGAAGCTCTATTCTCCATTCTCGTCCTTTTTTGGATAGTTCGTAAAATCTTCCTTTCGAATCTTCTCAGTATTTCGGCCTCTGCTTGGGATAGGCACACTGTTTCTGCTGCGTACTCAACTGTTGGCCTTATCAGTGTCTTGTAAAATTTCATTTTTGTGTCTCTTAATATTTTTATCCTTTAGCATTGCCTTATTTGCATTAAAATCCCTATTTCCCGTTTGTATTCTTCTGATTATTTCGTCTACTCTGCTGCTGTTAGTATTTAACTCTACTACAACGTAATAGTATATTACGTAACGAGAGTTGTAAGAAGCGTATTACACACGACGTGGAAAGTTACTTCACGAGCCGCGAAGCGGCGAGTGAAGTAAATTGCACGAGTGTGTAATGGCTTTACAACTCGAGTTAAGTACTATACTTTTTCTACGACCACACAAATGTAAAATTTTTAACTTTTTAATTGTATTTGTTTGAATTCGCAATAACTCGAGAACGGCGCTAGATATCGAAAAACTGAGCAAAAAAATCTCCCCCCCGTGGGTCATACCCTGATGAATTATCAGTGGGAAGGCGTATGCAATAATTCAGATCGATTGCGCGCAAAAAAATTAAGTCAAACGTCAAAATTCGTATTTTAGGTTAAATTCTCACAAAATGCGAAAAAATTGTATAAACCTCGTAAGCAAAGCCTGATGAATTATCAGTGGGAAGGCGTATGCAAAAATTCAGATCGATTGCGCGCAAAAAAATTTAGTCAAACGCTAAAAAATTTATAAAGGCTTAATATACTAATTTATGGTCCATTTATTTCAACAAGAGAGTAAAAGTCAAATTCATCACGCATCATAGCTCTAGTGCAAATGGACTATAAGTATGTAATAACTGACCGTGTGGATTTATTTAAGTAAACAAGTAATCGAAATAAATTAAAACTGTCGGAACCTCAAACAAATTATCGATAAAGGTTTATATTAAATTAAAAAGTACACTAAAAGTTATAACAAAAATAAATCCCAGACTTAATCTAAAATATTTACATCTTACGATAATAATTATTAATCGTAACAGAACAGATACTTTGTAATGCAATAGGATCATCGTTGACGTTGATTGCACTTGAAATTTTAGATGACGTAGCAGTCTTATTATAAATAGAGTTATCCACATAACCTTTGGCCACCGTTCGGTGATTTGTTTGGGTACACCACCAAACTTATTTATCCCGACACATTGTTTGGTGCACTTTTCGTTAACATAATTTAGAAAAAAGGTAACAATTTCATATCGTCTCCTTAAGCCCGCATTTCATTACGGCTTCTACCAACCGAGCTTGTAGAAGCCCAAAATTTGTAATGAATTGCGTTATATGGAAGCAAACTCACTTGAGCTGCTAGAAGCAGGTCATAAAATGTATCGAATTTCGGCAGCCCAGCTTCTAAAGTGGTCCACGTGGAGTACTGTACGTAATTGGTTAATATTTAGAATAAGGACTTATTATTGGATAATATAAAATGCTCGACATGGAGTAGTGTAGTTGTAATTGGTTAATATTTAGAATGAGGACTTATTATTGGATAATATTTTTATTACGAAAATTCTCTTAGTGAGTCCACGTGGACCCTGATGAAAGATGCATTTCTATACCAGGCCGGCTTGTGACGCGAGAGTTGTAAATTTTTACAAGTGAAGCTGCAGAAGCCGCCTGTAATTAGATACTTCTAAATATTAGATAATAATATGTGTTGTAAAGTTATTACTAATAATAATTTATTTATGTAATTGATAAGCAATATGAAAAAAATGAAATATTGATGTCGAAATTTTTTCGATGCTGTTCTGTACCGATTTTTAAATTTTTTGTATATTCCGGGATTTTACGCATTCTTCAATCGGAAAATAAAATTTATCATAGGTAATATTATCCCAAATGACTAATAATTTTCTTACCTTTCCAATAATAATAACATCCAGTACACGCCTACTATTTATTTTATACATTGTTGTTCTAGGTGTCAATCATCGTAACACAATTTTGGTTATTCGATGTCATCGTTAATTTGTTACGTTATCAAATTTTAATATTCTTTTTCGAACAACAGAATTTTCTGTTTCCAAATGTTATATTCAATTATATCCCACAGTCATAATTTTAATTTTATTTGAACATTCACAGAAACTACCCCTATTATAGTAATTTATTTTGCTCAGATTTTGACAACAAGTAAACAATTTTAAAATTAAAAACTGTTCCGAGAACACATGTTAGATACAAAATAATATTAGTTAATAGAAGTAATACAAGAAATCAATTAATTGATTAAAACTAATTGAAAATCTGAGCAAAATAAATTACTATAATAGGGGTAGTTTCTGTGAATGTTCAAATAAAATTAAAATTATGACTGTGGGATGTAATTGAATATAACATTTGGAAACAGAAAATTCTGTTGTTCGAAAAAGAATATTAAAATTTGATAACGTAACAAATTAACGATGACATCGAATAACCAGAATTGTGTTACGATGATTGACACCTAGAACAACAATGTATAAAATAAATAGTAGGCGTGTACTGGATGTTATTATTATTGGAAAGGTAAGAAAATTATTAGTCATTTGGGATAATATTACCTATGATAAATTTTATTTTCCGATTGAAGAATGCGTAAAATCCCGGAATATACAAAAAATTTAAAAATCGGTACAGAACAGCATCGAAAAAATTTCGACATCAATATTCCATTTTTTTCATATTGCTTATCAGTTACATAAATAAATTATTATTAGTAATAACTTTACAACACATATTATTATCTAATATTTAGAAGTATCTAATTACAGGCGGCTTCTGCAGCTTCACTTGTAAAAATTTACAACTCTCGCGTCACAAGCCGGCCTGGTATAGAAATGCATCTTTCATCAGGGTCCACGTGGACTCACTAAGAGAATTTTCGTAATAAAAATATTATCCAATAATAAGTCCTCATTCTAAATATTAACCAATTACAACTACACTACTCCATGTCGAGCATTTTATATTATCCAATAATAAGTCCTTATTCTAAATATTAACCAATTACGTACAGTACTCCACGTGGACCACTTTAGAAGCTGGGCTGCTGAAATTCGATACATTTTATGACCTGCTTCTAGCAGCTCAAGTGAGTTTGCTTCCATATAACGCAATGCATTACAAATTTTGGGCTTCTACAAGCTCGGCTGGTAGAAGCCGTAATGAAATGCGGGCTTAAAGGACGTAAGTTTTTACATGTCAAATAAAAAGTTTCAGGCACTACAAAAGAACGTTGTGTTTTTGTTTTTGAATCCGGAATATTTATAATTAATGATCTTCCCGTATCTTCAACGTGATCAGGTTTCATGTTTCGTAATTCCTGTACACAAGAAAGTGTACTTTCTTGGCTGCTCGACATGATTTTAAAACTAAAATTATAAAAAGTTAGGAAATTAGAATAATATTCATTAAATTAATATTACCTCGACCCGATAGCAATAATAAATTAATAAATACACAAATGAATCTTTTTTTTTTTTTTCATATATATAGCGTTTGTAACAACAAGGTCATTACGCTTTTTGTTGGTATGGGTTTATTTGTAAGGGTTACTTTTGGTAGGGTTTGCTTTTAGTATGGTTTTTGATCCACAGTGTGTGCATGATGCATACCGGGGAACTGAGTAAGCAATTCCGCGAGGTCCGTTATTCGAACCCGAAATTACCGCTCTGAATTCAACCAGTATGCACTCTAAGCCACCGCTGTGAACTAATGAATCTTTCATTAACGATTATATTAACGAAATTATTATAGCTGTCAAACTAAAATGAATTAGTTCTGCCAACACAATTGTAGTAAATTATCAAATTCCCTAGCCGTGCGATCGACGATATTACGTAACGGTGACGTCACACCGTGCGTAATGGATTTGTTACTATGTGTGGCTTATTCTGTGCGATATTCGCCGATTACTCCGATGGTCGTAGAAAAACGAGTTTATCCACCTGTTTGAATGTGAAAGCATAATCTATTTTTAAGTTGGGTCGTGTGAACGTTTCATTTCTAACGTATTTAATATATTTCGTCTTGTTTTCGTTCACGAACAAATCCATTTCTTTTGGCGATTCCATGATTTCTCTGAACAACTCAACCATTTGGTTATGACATCTAGCAATTATGAGAATGTCATCTGCGTAGGCAATTATTTGATCTAGTCTTGTTACTATGGAGCCATCAGCATTTAATCTTATAATTTTTTCTAAAACGATATTAAACAGCGTCCCCGACAGTGCATCTCCTTGTCTAACACCACTGTTAATCCCAAAACTGTCCGTTTCACCATCTGACATTCATTCTAAAGGCGCTGATACACATGCTACTTACTGGCACGAAAGCATGCTATTATGACGTGATTTTACGACATTTACGTCATAATAGACGTAATTTTACGACAATTACGTCAGAATAGCATGATTTTCATGCCAGTAAGTAGCATGTGTATCAGCGCCTTTATACACGTAGTATTTTCCATAGTCATTTTTATAAATTTAATTAACCTTGATCGTATTTTCATTTCCTTCAATGTCGCATACATTCTCTCCCTGATGATTTTGTCAAAAGCTTGCCGAAAGTTCACAAACAGTTTGTGCAGATCCATTCTATATTCACGTGTCTTTTCCATATGTATTGCATCTACTGTTGACTTTCCCCCAAAAAATCCAAATTGATACTATCCAATTGTTGTACTTACTAATGTGTTCTTTTAATCTTTTATATATCGTAGTTGAGAGTATTTTGTATGATCCATTAACCAATGTTATTCCTCTATAGTGGCAAAATGACTCCCTCATTCTATTCTGTGGGCATCTTCTCTTCTGTCCAAATTTGTTGTATTAACTCGCAGTCTTTTACAAATGTCTTCTCTATATTTGATAAGTTCGTTATTTATTGCGCCCTTTCCATGAGATTTTCCATTTTTCATTTTATGTGTTGCGCCCATTATTTCCTCGCGTGATTGACTTGGTATTTTCATGGGCATGATTGACCATTTTCTAATGTACATTCTCTTTATCTTCCTTTTGTTGTCTGTTTAAAAGTTTCTGGAAATGGTTCCTCCAGATCTCTCTTTTCTTTTCCCCGTTTTGCTCTGACTTTCTATTTTCATCTTTCATTCTCTTTGGCTTTATATTATAAATATGTAAAAATGTAGTACATAATAAAATAACAATAGCACAAATTTTAAGGTACATTTGAAGGAAAATAGCAAAATTGTTGATTTGGAGGTACCCAATCTACGTACTGGAAATGACATTGGCAATGACAACGAAGATCTTGATCCACAAGCATTCATTTCACAACATCGCGATTTTGGAATTGTTAAATCCGCCAAGGTCTTATTTACGTTAAATAAAACAGAACAGATAAATTTTGCACGTATCATGAAAACCGAAGAAGAACATGGATTTGCTGGTCAATTTATAGTTCAGTACGACGTGGAAAATCAACAACAATTTGATGGGGATGTTATAGCTAATGACGGTTATTTTGTACACTTCTTCGCACCAAAGGGGTTGGATCCGCTGACAAAACATATAGTTTTTGTATTGGATACTAGTACTAGTATGGAAGGACTAAAAATAGAACAATTAAAAGAAGCCATGAAAAAATTGTTAAATCAGGTACGCGAAGACGACTTAATCAGCTTAATTCAATTTCATCATAACGTGAAAGTGTGGGATTTAGAGGGTGGCACGAACGAAGGTGGTTGGTTTACTGAAGATGACAAGTTGGACGTAAGAAAAAAAGTACTAATTATTGAAAAATATGCGTTATATTTGTTTGCTTTTAGGAAACTAATTTTCCAAAACCCTCCTATGCTACATCTGATCATATCGAAAAAGCACAAACGCATGTTAAAGAATTTCAAAGTGGGGGTGGAACTGATATTTTAAGGGCAATTAAAGTGGGATTGAAATTAGTCGAATTGGGCAGAAATATTGATGACAGGATTGAACGTCAACCAATAATTATGTTTCTTACAGATGGTGAACCTACTAGAGGTGAAACATCACATGAGGCTATTATAGAGGAGGTCTGCTAATTTGAATTTTTTTTGTTAAAATTAAATAGAAAATAATTACAGGTAGCAAAACTTAACGTAAATTTAAAAAAATCACCTATATCAACACTTGCATTTGGTGACGAGCCAGATAAAGACTTTTTGCACAAACTAGCGACACTTAATTCGGGCTTTTTTAAACATATATACGAAGCTGAAGACTCTGATTTACAAATTGGAAATTTTTATAACACAATATCTGTGCCTGTATTAACCGACGTAAACATTAAATATGATTTGTCTGTGGTTAGCAATATTTCGCAAACAACGTTTCCGGCTTTCTATGATGGATCGGTACTTGTAGTAACTGGAAAATATGGTAAGACATGTTTATTTAAGTTCAAAATTTTTAATTATTCCGAATAAAATATGATGAACCTGGTTTTCGAGTTATATGCAAAGTGCACAAACGTGCAGAAAATATAATTACCATATCAAATAGCAAAGAACGACCCAAAATTGTAATTTTGTAAGTATCCCATACCGACACAAAAACTTTTGCTTTTGATCATTCATTTGTTTGAAGCTATTTGCCCGAAACTCTACATTCTGAAAACTGGATATTGGGAAGGGGAGTTGTTTATTAGATTATTTTAATTTATTTTTATTGAAAGTTACCAATAAATAATCAAACATTATTTTAAGATCCAGAAAGTACTTTTGAGCCCCCAATAATAGTAGCACAAGGCGCCGACACACACTATAATGTAAGAAGTTCACCCGGAGTTCACAACTCTACCGCCGATATTTCACATCATTGGGCTTTTGTAACTGTAAAGCAATTATTAAATGACATAAAAGTTGGCCGTAATAACGACAATGAGTATAAAGAGAGGGTTTTGAAAGTAAGTTCGAAATATTCGTTTGTGACTGATTATAGTTCTATGGTAATCGTTAAACCTAATGGGAAGGTTGTAATAGGAATTATTGAACTCAGGGGACAATCAACTGGTAAGTAATCACTTCCTAACTTGACAAAAAATATAAAAACTATTTGCGTCGAGTTGGGACGCACTTTCTTTTAATGAAAATAATTTGTTTCAGAAAATTTGAACGTTGAAGAGGAATCCTAGAAGAACTTTTGGACTTTACCTTCTAAAATATTCACGATGTTAATCGTTCAAAATGTAATTTAACATTTTTGTTTGTTTTGCCATTGCAACTTTTATTTCAAAATTTTGTAAAAATAAATTAAACTCTTTTACGCATTTCGAGTATTATTCCAAGTTACGCAAAATATTGTATATTTTTTTAAACTATACCTACATATTATTTTTATTCGATTGAATTATTTAAGAAATTTGGTGAGATCCTCATGATTTAAATTATTCTACAACCTCTTCTATGCGGAATGGGACGTTTCGCCGTGGCCGTTTCGCTGTCGCCCATTTTGCCGTCGCCCATTTCGCCGTGGCCGTTTCGCCGTCGCCCATTTTGCCGTCGTTAATTAAAAAATATAAATCAAAAGTTACAATTGAAGATTAATTAAATTATTAATTATTAAATTAGTGTTAGGAAACGATATTTTTTTTAATGACAGGACCGTTAAAAGGGGGATCCCGGTCGAGCTTAGGTTAGTGTTAGGAAACGATATTTTTTTAAAGACAGGACCGTTAAAAGGGGGATCCACCGGTCGAGCTTAGGTTAGTGTTCGCCCATTTCGCCGTCGTTAATTAAAAAATATAAATCAAGAGTTACAATTAAGGTTTTATTAAATTATATATTAAATTAAATAAAAAAGTTGGGTAGAGTGCTCTAACCATTAGCGTTCTGATCATACTTTCTTCTGTTACACACTAAAGAAGAAGGTTAATAGAGCAAATTGCCAAAAGAATTAGGGTGAACGGGGTCGATTACATATCAATAAATCGATTTTGAAGTTAGCTAATTTTACATGTTTCACTGACGCGCAGTGGAATCTCACTCATTCTGTTGGCGGTCCGCGCACTGTGATATACTCGAACACTTAGAAAATTTCGCACCGACGGTTGGTTGCAAATCTCTTCCGTCTATAATCGCCCTCAGCAACGCATCCTCAAAGAGGACCTAGAAACCCTCCTTGAAGGCCCCGACGCGAAGATCATCGCCGGCGATTTCAATGCTAAACACTCCAACTGGTTGTGCAAACACACAAACCATGTAGGACGTGACCTACTTTCACTAGCAAACGAGCTGGACTTCGCGATCATCGCTCCCACCTCCCCTACCCACTTTTCTAACGCAGGTGCGCCGTCCATTCTGGACATAGCCATTTTCAAAGACGTACAACTCCAATACGACATCTCCACCAGCGAAGAGCTAAACTCAGATCACTACCCGGTCCTTCTGACACTCGGACCGCTGTCACCCCCAAGGGGCCCTCCCACGAGAACGACAACAGACTGGACCTCTTTCAAAGACACTCTGTCAAAATACCTTGGACCAATCCCATTCTTTGAGTCCCCCACTGACCTAGACCAATTCATTGTCAATTTCCAAGACAACATCAAAAAATCCGTTGACGAAACTTCTTTTCAAGTCAACACCACGGACGTCAGAGACAAACTCACTCCCTCCCTCAAAGATCTTATCAGAGCCAAAAACCGAGCGAGGAAACTCGCCCGGCGAACTCGTAACCCTGATGACCAAAGGTCATACAACCGGCTCAAAGAGCAAGTAGACGTTAAAGTCAAAGAATTTCATGACAATGAATGGTTAGACACCATTAACTCCCTATCATTTAAAGACATGTCCGCATGGCGCATGGCCGCCGCCCTCCAGGGGAAAAAGAAGGTCACCATCCCAATTCTCTCCCGCCCTGACGGCACTATTGCCCGGAGCGATCTTGAAAAGGCTGAAATCTTCGCCGACAGCCTCCAAGCTCAATGCTCCCCCAACACCACAAGATTAGACCAAGACCATATCAATTCGGTCGAAAATTATGTCACCACCACCCTAAACACCTCCGATGACACACATATCACCCCCGCCTCTCTTCCGGAGGTCACCATTGCCATTAAACGCCTCAAAAAGAGGAAAGCCCCAGGTCCCGATGGCATCACCAATACTGCCCTCAAAGAACTTCCCCAAAAAGCCAAAGTTGCCATCACCGGCGTAATTAACGCATGTTTTCGACTCAACTACTACCCACAAATTTGGAAAACCGCTGACGTAGTGGTAATCCCCAAACCCGGTCAAAATCTCAAACTTCCGAAAAGCTATAGACCAATCAGCCTGCTCCCTTCTATTGGAAAAGTAGTTGAAAAAGTCATTCTCACCCGTCTCCAAGAAGCCATGTTCGATAACAGTATTATTCAAAACGAACAATTCGGCTTCCGTGCTGGACACAGCACGACCCACCAAGCCCTCCGATTAGTTGAGCACGTCACGCAGGCACTCAACAAAAAAGAATTCACCGGCCTAGTGCTACTCGACGTATCGAAAGCTTTCGATAAGGTCTGGCACGAAGGCCTCCTGTTCAAAATGCTTCAATCTAAAATTCAAATTCCACTAGTCCGACTTATTGCCTCCTACCTTCACGACAGAAAACTCCAAGTCAAACTCATGAACACTAGATCCACAAAGCGCCCCATCACCTCCGGGGTCCCCCAGGGTTCGATCCTTGCAGCTTCACTGTTTAACATCTTTATGAGCGACATTCCAACCCCCTCAGATCCCGCAACAAAAATTTCATTATATGCAGATGACACTGCAATATACACGTCCTCAATCCACCCGGACATAGCCACAACCCGCCTCCAGGAGGCGATCAACGATCTCGGGAGGTGGTACGAAACTTGGCGCATCGAGGTTAACTCGAGCAAAAGTTCCGCGATCATGTTTCGAAATCGTTGCAAGCCTCACAACTCCAGTGTCTGGATGTTTGAGGAGCAAATCCCCTGGAAAACCAAGGTCAAGTACCTTGGCGTTACCATGGACCGAAGTCTCAAATGGGACGCTCACATATCCTCCGCAACCGGTAAAGCCAAATGCCTCTTCAATAGATTGTTCGTCCTCATGAACAGTAAAAGTACCATGTCCCCCGCTAACAAACTAAGATTATACAAAGCCATAATCCGCCTGACAATGCATGATTTATGCCTCCCCTGTCTGGGGATACGCACGCCCTAGGGCCATAAATAAACTTCAAGTCATTCAAAACAAAAATCTCCGAGCTATTTTCAGCGCCCCCTATTATGTCACTAACAGGCGACTACATGCAGACGCCAAACTAGATCTTATTAACACTCTTAACCGCAAACATGCCACCAATCTTTACAACAAATCCAAATTTTCAGAAAACCCACTATTAAATCAACTAGGTCAATACAACCCAGCCGACTTCTTCATTCCCCGTCCCAAATCACTCCTGACCACGGACAACTCCTGACCATAACTCACCCCCACACAGACTAATGTATGTTCACAGGTTTAACTTACACAAATTCTCTTCGAAAGTGAATTTATTCACTAGATTTGTGTAATTTTTCGATCAATTTCCACAAGCTTCGATAAATCACCCCCCATAGTATCACTACAATCCCACTAGTCGCCAATTCTGACTAGTTCCAAGTAGAAGCCACTCACTTCGAGGTCATCAATAGAAATTATAACTTCTTTCTTCGAATTAGGGACTCTACTATATCGGCAAACGTAAAAAATTTCTTTTTCTTCACATATCTCATATTCACAGTCACAGCCCAGGTTTCTAACCAGTCAGTCCGCCAAGCGCCAATTCCCAGAGACCCACCGGTCTCTACAACTTCCAATGTCATTAATGTATTCTTTCAGATGAAGGAGAAGGCCGGCCATGCCGGGATGCTCCATCAAATACATATCAGGTAAAGGTAAAGGTTCGCACCGACAGTCGCTTGCTTGCATTCGACTACACCGCACGTCAATTTTTGCGCTCTTTAATTTTCACGAATTAAGTTCAAATAGTAATTTTCATTGCTTTTCTCTCAACGTAATTTAAAATAGAAGTGAATAGTGACACCTCAAGTTCCTTATCTATTTAAATTTCGCCGACAAAGCGTTTAAAAACGCTTATAAGTGACCCTCCCAGTTTTCCCGGCAAAAATAGAAACCATCTGTTAAGTGACGTAGCTTGCTACGTCACAATAATAAGATCGCGCGTTCTTTTGCCCCTTCCCCCTTCGAAGTCATCAGCCGATGTACAGCAGTGTACATAATCAGGTCAGTAAACTTTTATTAACCTAGGTTATTTTCAGATAATATTATCGCAACATAACGTAATATTTTCAAATCATCAAATTCTTTTCAAGTTCATTCAGATTAAAATTTATTTCATTCATCAAATTCTTTTCAAGTTCAAGTGCATTTAGATAAACTATTTCAAGTCAGCAAAATTCTTTTGCATTCAGTTAAAATCAAGACCAAGTAGATAAATTTAAGGTTGCCTCACAACATTTTAAATATTTTACAGATTTTACAACATAATATTATTTTAAAAATTTATTTTTATTATTGAATTATTTGTAAAAATGACGACTGACAAAGACACGCTCCAACAAAACTACGAAAGTCTTCTCCTGCGATTTGACGAACAATTAGCCATTTCAACCTCCCAGGCTGCCACAATTGAACGCCTAAGCTTAGAAGTCAGCAGACTAACCGCTCTGATAATCGCCAGAGACGAACCCCCCAAGGTCGTGCAACCACCTCCGGTAGCACAATCACCCCCGACTACCCAAACACGCCCGACTGCCCTTTCAGGGAAAAAGAAGGACAAGACCCCCTTCCCCCCTCTACCGACTACCTCCGCCAAAAAGACAGTCCCAAAGACAAAAACAACTAAAACAGCCACGACCACCAAGAAAGCCGACCCACCGCGCCCCCTTATGGAATCCAGTATTTCAAAGCCGATAACACGCTCGCTCTCCGCAGTCAAGACTGCACCAACCCTCTCCACCGCCCAACCTCCCTCAGAGGCAATGGAGACCCACGCTTCCACCTCCACTGGTGGTGACACCTTCGTCACCCCCAGCGACCGAAACTTAAAACGCGCCCGCTCCAATGTCAGCAATGACAGTGAAACTTCAGGGCCTGCTACCAAGAACAGGTTCTCCTGTCTCCAGGTAGATGACACCCCCCCCGACACCCAAGCCGATTGCGATGACGATGACGGCATGGACACTACCAGCCCCCCAATCGATACTAACGCCCCCCTCTCGAACTCCCAGGGTGCATCACACCCAACATATACCTCCGCCAGCCGAATCCCCCCTATTGTCCTACGGACAAAGGAAAACTGGCCAGCTATTAACCGTTTGATCCATCAAGAACGTAAAATCGCCACAACTAAAATTCGCACTCTCGTGGATGGCATCTCCATCCAGCCAGCCACCGAGACAGACTACCGGGCCCTCAGCCGTTTACTTGAGGAAAAATCCCTCCCCTCACACTCATTCTCCCTCCCCCAAGATAAACCACTCAAAGTGGTCATCCGTGGTCTTCCGATCACAATCACCCCTGCCGAGGTCAAGGAAGACCTCGAATCTCAACATTTCGAAATTCAGTCCGTTTTCCAGATGCGCCAAGGTCGCGACAAAAAACCCATGCCACTATACCTTGTCCATCTAACCCACAATTCAGATGCCAAGAGAATTTTCGACATGACTTCGGTCCTGTCAATAAACACCCGCACCGAAACTCCCCACAAACGTACAGAGGTCGGTCAATGCCACCGTTGTCAACGGTTCGGACACGCCCAAACCCTCTGCCGCGCCCCCCCCCCCAAATGCGTCAAATGCGCAGGGGATCATCTCACTCAGGCTTGCCAAAAAATCCGCGAGGACCCCGCCACCTGCGCTAACTGCACAGGAAACCACCCCGCAAACTATAAAGGTTGCGTTATGTTCCCCAAGCCCAAGCGGCGAGAACTTTCAGCCCGCGAAGCATCTTCCCGCTTCGCTGGCCGCCCCACTTACAATTACCCCTCCTCCCAAGGCCCCAATCGACCATCCTATCTAGGAGTCGCTAGCCAGCATGCCCCTCACAGGGAAGCAACACATCCCACCCCCACGCCCACCACCTCCTACGATGAGGCTCCCTCCCGACAAACAAAAGCAATTTTTGAACAACTTCGTAATTTCAATGCCAATGCTGAACTCGTCCGCAATATTGAAATAATCATGAACGCCAAAGCCACTAATTTCACACCCGTTAATGTCTAAACCCAGATTCCAACCCACCACTTTGCAGACGGCTTTTTGGAACGCCAACGGCCTTTCAGCCAAACGAAATGAACTTCTCGCGTTCGCGCACCATCACGACCTTGATGTAATCTTGGTCAACGAAACCCACTTCAGAGCTGGCCAACTGGCAAAACTCCCTTGCTATTCACTTTATAGGAATGACCGTGACGGGCGCGGCGGCGGAACCGCAATTTACGTAAAATCATCCATCGAACACGTCGCAATACCGACCCCCGACCTAGAGTACCTTGAAATCACTACGGTGAGCATCCACACCGCACATCACGGTTGGTTGCAAATCTCCTCCGTCTACAATCGCCCTCAGCAACGCATCCTCAAAGAGGACCTAGAAACCCTCCTCGAAGGCCCCGACGCGAAGATCATCGCCAGCGATTTCAATGCTAAACACTCCAACTGGTTGTGCAAACACACAAACCATGTAGGACGCGACCTACTTTCACTAGCAGACGAGCTGGACTTCGCGATCATCGCTCCCACCTCCCCCACCCACTTTTCTAACGCAGGTACGCCGTCCATCTTGGACATAGCCATTTTCAAAGACGTACAACTCCAATACGATATCTCCACCAGCGAAGAACTAAACTCAGATCACTACCCGGTCCTTCTGACACTCGGACCGTTGTTACCCCCAAAGGGCCCTCCCACGAGAACGACAACAGACTGGACCTCTTTCAAAGACAATCTGTCAAAAAACCTTGGACCAATCCCATTCTTTGAGTCCCCCACTGACCTAGACCAATTCATTGCCAAATTCCAAGACAACATCAAAAAATCCGTTGACGAAACCTCTTTTCAAGTTAACACCACGGACGTCAGAGACAAACTCACTCCCTCCCTCAAAGATCTTATCAGAGCCAAAAACCGAGCGAGGAAACTCGCTCGGCGAACTCGCAACCCTGATGACCAAAGGTCATACAACCGGCTCAAAGAGCAAGTAGACGTTAAAGTCAAAGAATTTCATGACAATGAATGGTTAGACACCATTAACTCCCTTTCATTTAAAGACATGTCCGCATGGCGCATGGCCGCCGCCCTCCAGGGAAAAAAGAAAGTCACCATCCCAATTCTCTCCCGCCCTGACGGCACTATTGCCCGGAGCGATCTTGAAAAGGCTGAAATCTTCGCCGACAGCCTCCAAGCTCAATGCTCCCCCAACACCACAAGATTAGACCAAGACCATATTAATTCGGTCGAAAATTATGTCACCACCACCCTAAACACCTCCGATGACACACATATCACCCCCGCCACCCTTCTGGAGGTCACCATTGCCATTAAACGCCTCAAAAAGAGGAAAGCCCCAGGTCCCGATGGCATCACCAATACTACCCTCAAAGAACTCCCCCAAAAAGCCAAAGTTGCCATCACCGGCATAATTAACGCATGTTTTCGACTCAACTACTACCCACAAATATGGAAAACCGCTGACGTAGTGGTAATCCCCAAACCCGGTCAAAATCTCAAACTTCCGAAAAGCTATAGACCAATCAGCCTGCTCCCTTCCATCGGAAAAGTAGTTGAAAAAGTCATTCTCATCCGTCTCCAAGAAGCCATGTTCGATAACAGTATTATTCAAAACGAACAATTCGGCTTCCGTGCTGGACACAGCACGACCCACCAAGCCCTCCGATTAGTTGAGCACGTCACGCAGGCACTCAACAAAAAAGAATTCACCGGCC
Source organism: Podabrus alpinus (assembly GCA_932274525.1). Taxonomy (NCBI): domain Eukaryota; kingdom Metazoa; phylum Arthropoda; class Insecta; order Coleoptera; family Cantharidae; genus Podabrus; species Podabrus alpinus. The sequence goes on from OW026451.1 coordinate 9,438,495, forward strand.
TAGTACTACTCGACGTATCGAAAGCTTTCGATAAGGTCTGGCACGAAGGCCTCCTGTTCAAAATGCTTCAATCTAAAATTCAAATTCCACTAGTCCGACTTATTGCCTCCTACCTTCACGACAGAAATCTCCAAGTCAAACTCATGAACACCAGATCCACAAAGCGCCCCATTACCTCCGGGGTCCCCCAGGGTTCGATCCTTGCAGCTTCACTGTTTAACATCTTCATGAGTGACATTCCAACCCCCTTAGATCCCGCAACAAAAATTTCACTATATGCAGATGACACTGCAATATACACATCCTCAATCCACCCGGACATAGCCACAACCCGCCTCCAGGAGGCGATCACCGATCTCGGAAGGTGGTACGAAACTTGGCGCATCGAGGTTAACTCGAGCAAAAGTTCCGCGATCATGTTTCGAAATCGTTGCAAGCCTCACAACTCCAGTGTCTGGATGTTCGAGGAGCAAATCCCCTGGAAAACCAAGGTCAAGTACCTTGGCATTACCATGGACCGGCGCCTCAAATGGGACGCTCACATTTCCTCCGCAGCCGGTAAAGCCAAATGCCTCTTCAATAGACTGTTCGTCCTCATGAACGCAAAAAGTACCATGTCCCCCGCTAACAAACTAAGATTATACAAAGCCATAATCCGCCCGACAATGATTTACGCCTCCCCTGTCTGGGGATATGCACGCCCCAGGGCCATAAATAAACTTCAAGTCATTCAAAACAAAAATCTCCGAGCTATTTTCAGCGCCCCCTACTACGTCACTAACAGACGACTACATGCAGACGCCAAACTAGACCTCATTAACACTCTTAATCGTAAACATGCCACCAATCTCTACAACAAATCCAAATTCTCAGAAAACCCACTAGTAAACCAACTAGGTCAATACAACCCAGCTGACTTTCTCATTCCCCGTCCCAAATCACTCCTGACCACGGACAACTCCTGACCATAACTCACCCCCACACAGACTAATGTATGTTCATAGGTTTAACTTACACAAATTCTCTTCGAAAGTGAATTTATTCACTAGATTTGTGTAATTTTTCGATCAATTTCCACAAGCTTCGATAAATCACCCCCCATAGTATCACTACAATCCCACTAGTCGCCAATTCTGACTAGTTCCAAGTAGAAGCCACTCACTCCGAGGTCATCAATAGAAATTAATTCATAATTTCTTTCTTCGAATTAGGGACTCTACTATATCGGCAAACGTAAAAATTTTCTTTTTCTTCTCATATTACATATTCACAGTCACAGCTCAGGTTTTTACCAGTCAGTCCGCCAAGCGCCAATTCCCAGAGACCCACCGGTCTCTATAAATTCCAATGTCACTAATGTATTCTTTCAGATGAAGGAGAAGGCCGGCTGCGCCGGGATGCTCCATCAAATACATATCAGGTAAGGTAAGGTAAGGTTTCGCACCGGCAGATGCACCTCGACTGTCGTACATGTAACATCGATTATTTTTGAAGCTATGCTTCTTATCGCACGGGTATCGCACGGGCAGTTAACTGAAAAAAATCGTTCGTCACACAAATTGGTAACGGAAATTGTTAACGGAAATTCGTCACACAAATTTCGACCGCGACTTTCAAATTTCGAACTTCCCTTCAAACACCATAACTCCGGAACCGAGAGGGCTAGGACCCTGGGAATGGTGGCTATGGATAGGGGGCGGAGGTGGCAACCGCCCCGACCCCCGCCGCCCCCGCCCGACCCCCGCCGCCCCCGCCGCCTGAAACCGGTTTTTAGGGAAAATAGTTTTTTGACAAAACTAAAAAAATTAAAACTTTTTTTTTTTAATTAAAACCCCCTTCCCCTTTTCGTGGGTCGGCAAACAACGACAAAAAAATTTTCAAAATTTTTATTTTTCAAAAATTTTGAAGCTAGTTTTAGTTTTTTGACAAAACTAACAAAAAAAAACATTCCCGCCCCCCCTTTCTCCCTTTTCGTGGGTCGGAAAAAAACGTCGAAAAAATTTTCCCGTATTCTTATAAGCAAGTTGGAGGCCGAAGGCCGACCCGTATTCTTAAATGCCAGTGGGAGGCCGAAGGCCGACCCGACCCGTGTTCTCTAAATCAAGTGGGAGGCCGAAGGCCGACCCATATCCTTATAAACACGTTGGAAGCCGAAGGCCGACCCATATTCATAAATGCCAGTGGGAGGCCGACCCGACCCGTGTTCTCTAAAGCAACTGGGAGGCAACCGACCCCGACCCCACGCCGCCCCCGCCGCCCCCGCCGCCTCCAACCGGTTTTTAGGGAAAATAGTTTTTGACAAAATATAAAAATTAAAACTTTTTTTTTTTAATTAAAACCCCCCTCCCCTTTTCGTGGGTCGGCAAAAAACGTCAAAAAATTTTCAAAATTTTTATTTTTCAAAAATTTTGAAGCTAGTTTTAGTTTTTTGACAAAACTAGCGAAATTAAAAAATCCCCCCCCCATTCACCCTTTTCGTGGGTCGGCAAAAAACGTCGAAAATTTTTTCCAGTATTCTTATAAGCAAGTTGGAGGCCGAGGGCCGACCCGTATTCTTAAATGCCAGTGGGAGGCCGACCTGACCCGTGTTCTCTAAATCAAGTGGGAGGCCGAAGGCCGACCCGTATTCTTAAATGCCAGTGGGAGGCCGACCCGACCCAACCCGTGTTCCTGAAAGGCAAGTGGGAGGCCGACCCGTAGTTTTATAAGCAAGTTGGAGGCCGACCCGACCCGTGTTCTCAAAAGCAAGTGGGAGCAAGCATAACTCCGGAACCGAGAGTTGGTGGCTATGGATGGGGAGCGGAGGTGGCAACCGCCCCCAACCCCACGCCGCCGCCTCAGCCTCCGACCGGTTTTTAGGGAAAATATTCTTTTGACAAAACTAAAAAAATTAAAAAAATCCCCCCCCATTTCGTGGGTCGGCAAAAAACGTCGAAAAAATTTTAAAAATTTTTCACAAAAAGGCCGAAGGCCGAACAACTGTGGCCTTTACGGATCTATTATGGTCCTCCCCCTGTGAGACCGAAGGCCGAACAACCACTGGCAATCACGGACTAGCAGTCAAGACAGCTGAAGGCATATAAATATAATCTATTATGGTCCGCCCTGTGAGGCCGAAGGCCGAACAACTATGGCCTTCCCGGATTTATTATGGTCCGCCCTGTGAAGCAGAAGGCCGAACAACTATGGCCTTCACGGATCTATAATGATCCTCCCCTGTGAGGCCAAAAGCCGAACAACTATGGCCTTCACGGATCTATTATAGTCCTCCCCCTGTGAGGCCGAAAGCCGAACAACTATGGCCTTCACGGATCTATTATGGTTTGCTCTGTGCGTAATTTGTTTTTACGCGATTTTTTGGGGGTGAAACGTAATAGTTTACTGCCCCATACCGCAACTATACTTTTTAATGCTATTTCGAGGTTCTCTCACATCCCGGTTGCATTTATCCCGGTGTTCTTGATCTGTCGCGCTTCAAGTTTAGATTTGACGATGGATTACCCTCCTTTTCGAATGCACACCCCTAAAACTGGAAGGCAAAAAAAATTTAATTTTTTCACTTTTTTGGCAATACACGGGTTATTTTCCATTTTTTTAAATGGATAACCAATTCGTCAATACTTACAGGATTTGGAGGTGCCTTGTTTATTCCATTTCGTTGTCGTCGAACCATTTTTTTTAAAGCACTACCACCGGGCAACGAAGCTTGCGAAGCTTGAGCGATATTTGCTGTACATGCATTTATAACTTGACTTGTTTGTTCCATTGTTTCCGCGGCTCGCTTCTTAATATTAGTTACTGCTATTCCAACTTCTATTCTTGCGGCCGAGACGTCATGAGAGTGAATATTTATAGTTTTAATTACTTCTTCTCCTCGTGTATGAATTCTGGGTTTACATCGACCACGCTTTTTGATGTCGCGTCAAACACGTATACGTAGCCATCGTGCGAAACTTTATCTTTACCTCTGGTGCTAAGGATAGTATTCGCCATAATTTGATCTTGATCTTTATTTTAATTGAATTGTCGTGTTTAGATAATTATTCAAAATTAGTTACTTCCCGCTCTTTTATATACTACCGTACTGTTCTATTATTTTGTTACCAACTTTAACGTTCCCAATCAATAATTTAATTGATTGATTTTTAGTTTTATTTATTTGAGTTTGAGTTATTTTATTAAATATATAAAAAGTTTCACTTATATAGCATTTTCATTTGGGATTATTCATTTAATCCGGATTATCCATTTTTTGTATTATCGCAACATTTTAAGTTGGTAATAAATTTTTACTATATAAATGAAACAGCCTCATATTGTGAGTGGGTTTGAAATCCCAAAAAAAATTCCCATAGGTTAGGTTACATTTTCTTCTTCTTCTAAAACTATTAATTTTATTATTTAACTTTAACTTAATTTTATATATAACTAGGGGGGCTCTGCCCCCCTGGCCGCCTTCGGCGGCCCAACCCCCCTGGGCCGCTTCGCAGCCCAATATTCCCGGCCGATTTACGGTTGAGCCACCCCCATTGGATTTTGGATTTCGGTGGAGGGGCAAGTATTAACTTGCACGCACTTAGGCCACTCTACCGGGCCCATTATACTGCTTCCACTTTGTTGCCTGACCCACAATGTCGACACTGCTAAGTATGACCGCAGCCGTTAGGCGGTCTCTCGCCCTCACCGCCGACCAAAACTCCCCAACAATGGCCGGCACCACGAACCAGGGACGTCCGTTCGATGACGGAGTTCTGAGAAGTCCCGCGATTGCGTAGTCGATGGGGAGTAGGGGTGATTTTTTTTATTACCCTGTTTGACATATTAGATCAGCTCAAATCAGGGGGACCGCCGGCTTAATGTGCCCTCCGAAGCACGAAGACGGTTCATTGGAGGAAAGAAAGTCCGAAAGATAATTGACTCCTACTGGACTCGAACCAATGCCTTTAGCATCAGTAGTCGATTGCTCTAATTACTCGGCCAATGACCTTCTGGCCACCCCCATTTCGCCACCTCGTAATTCCATATAAATGTGAAATCTTGCGAGTTATAAAACTTCTTTCCATACGACATTTTTTTGTTATGTCGCTTGTACTTTGAATTTGTATTCCATCCTTTGCTCGACATCTTGATAATGCTACATATAACTGTCCGTGACTAAACAAAGGCCTATCGATATTTATACCAACTTTGTCAAAGCTCTGCCTTTGACATTTATTTATAGTTATAGCGAATGCATACACTATCGGAAATTGTCGTCTATGTAGTACAAGTGGTAATCCGCTTGCAGATGTATCGCCAGTATCCAATTTGAATCCTGGCGATAATTTGGACAGTTTAACTTTTCCATTATGACAAAAACTTTTCTTGCAAAATTCATTTTTCCAAAAAATACCATCACAATTTGAACATTTCTCGGTCATTTCACCCGCATCATGAGGAGTTACGATTCCAAAACTGTGACCAGATCTGTCTATGATCGCTGTAGCGCTCTTCTTTTTGTGCTCCTTTCAGTTGAAGGTTTTGCTGGTGGTTTTAATGTTGAAGGTTCTTGTTCCTCTTGTAGTTGTACCGATTCTAAAACAGGGCCAGATCTGTCGATGGTTGCTGTAGCGCTCTTCGTTTTCTGTTTCTTTCGGTTGAAGTTTTTGCTGGTGGGTTTGATGTTGAAGGTTCTGTTTCCTCTTGTAATTGTACCGATTCTAAAACAGTAGCCAGATCTGTCGATGGTTGCTGTAGCGCTCTTCTTTTTCTGCTTCTTTCAGTTGAAGTTGTTGCTGGAGTTCTTGATGTTGAAGGTTCTTGTTTCTCTTTAGTTGTTGCTGTCGAGTTTTGTGTTTTCTCGAACGTTCAGTAGATGTTTTTCGTCTTTTTTTCCTTTCTGTGTACTTTCAGTATCTGAGGATGTATACCGTTGTGGTCGCACTCCTTTGTTTGCTTTTATTCCATCTGTTCTTAGAATTAAAGAAGCTCCGCTAATTATAACAGTCGGAAAACGTAAAATCCTTTTTTGGTTAAAGATAGCTTTTAAATGAGTCCTCATCTCTAGCCGAAACTATGTATTAACCGTCAGGATCTCATTAAATTTTGTGATATGATCAAAGTTGAAATGTAGCGATTAGATGTTAACTCTCGAACAGCTATTGAATTTAAAGGTAGAATGATAGTAATTTTTGGACAATAGTATTAAATTATTTTTTACTTCAATTACTTTTATAGTACTTAATTCTCCAAATTGTGATCGTGATAGTACAACTTCTTTAACTTACTTAATATATAGACATCAACGTCCTATAAATATAGATATATAGGCTATAATCCGATGATACGGTGATCCAATGATCCGGTGATCCGAAGAAAGCAATAATCTGATTATCTGATTACGGGTCAGATAATCCGTACTCTATTACTCCATATAAGTAAAACAAAAAACATTATGTGCAAACTTTTTATGGAACGTTTTTGAATAACAATTTTAAATCAAATTAATGATTGGTTCTTTTTTTTAACCAATAGCCAATGAAATTGCAAAACGTTTTATGGATGAGGGATTACCAACCTTATATTTTAAAACGAAGAAAATCTTGGAGAACTACCTTGTTAAATTGATAAATCGATGTCTACCAATTTTGGTTTTTAATTTATATTGCATTCCCTTTGAATTATATAATAGAATTTTTCATTGGTTGTCAGATTATCCTATTATCGAAAACGTTGCATAAAATCGTTGCATAAAAGCGTTGCATAAAAGCGTTGCATAAAAACCCTTATCTTTTTATATATATAGAGTAGATAGAGTATATATAGAGTAGATTTAATAAAACTTTAATTGTAACTTTTGATTTATATTTTTTAATTAACGACGGCGAAATGGGCGACGGCGAAACGGCCACCTTCATATATCCTTCATTATTTGAGTTATTGTCCTTAAGTAGGGCCTTACTTTGCCACGATAGTCTTCAGCAACCCTTTTCGGAAAGTATGTATGTGCCCATCCAGCTGATCTCTTTAAATGACTACCTGCTTCCCCAACTATCGCCCCTTTCCATCCATCTCAAAACTTTTTTCGTGTGTCGTCATTCCCACCCAGCCGAGCTTTAGGGCACTTCTGTAGCACCACACCTCGAAAGTCTCCAATCTCATCCTGTCTGTCTTTTCCATGGTTCACGTCTCACACTCATACAGCGCCACACTCCATACATCTACCTGTATATTCAAGATGTTCATTCAAAGATAGCAAAGACCAATGGACTTTGCGCATGGTAGTTATAAACAGAAAGGAATTTAATCAGTAACTATTAGAAAGTTCTCGATGACAACCCTATGGAACTGCCTCGGTTTCTTAGGAATTCCCTTAAATCATTTTTGTTTGTTCCACGAAATAGTGGAAGTAGCTGGTGGAGTTGCTAGAGATACCAATAAATTTAGAAGTTGGATTTTATTTAACTTACGATGAACTATTGAAAAGAATATACGGAGCATGTTTCTAATATTTATCCAGATAAATGTTAAGACTATATCTAGGTATTTTAGACCCAAATTGGATTGGTTTGATACAAAGTTTTAGGAACCTCCAATGCTAATCTTTCCTGGGCATGAAATTGGAAAAGAACTAGATCCAAAGGTAATCACAATTTATTAAATCCAACAAACTGGTATTGGTTTTGATGTAGATCAGTTTGTTCTAGAAATGATATGAGTCTTCCTCTACTCTTATTAAAAAGTTTTCTTCTTAATAAGGATATGAGTAAAAACAATAAAGGATTTGTTGTCCAGATCAGTTGATCATAAAATAATATGTGAGATTATGTTCTTATAGTTATTCGATAAGAGATATTTCTTTTAGTGAAAATGTAACTTTTTTTAGTGACATTTAACGTGGTACCATAAATTATACCATAATAATAAATACACTTGGATAACCGTTGGAACATACTTTAGATGATGCTCTGTAGCAATAATCAAATGTAAATACGAATATTGATAACATTCAGATAAGAGAATTCATATGTAGTAAAGTTTCAAACAGTTCAGTTCAGTTCTTCTTTAGTGATCGATATATTGATAAAGTAAATTATAAAGGTATTGTAAAACCTAAAAGAAAATTTGATATCGAATTTTGTAATGCGAATCAATCTTCCATTGTTATCGATAGCTTTCACAAATCTTATATGCTTGCCAATTGATCGATTCAAATATCAAATTCAGGATATTTCACTTTAGAGTGTGTTTGTATTATATGGGACCGTATTAGTAATTCAATTACTTGCATCATCCAAAATGATGCATCACATTATACATTAGGCGCAGATTGTGTCTCATGACAGTCGTACGTGCGCCCTACCTGCGAAAAGTTAAAAGTCTAAAAGATATTTTAATTACCAATATTATATGCATAACTTATTATTATTAGTAATTCTATAATATGGGCATAACTATGGCCAGGTGCAAAGATGTTGTAATCAGTACAATAATCAATAAATTGTTTTACTTCTGAAATGTTATTATCTCGTTTTATTCAAATCCGGTCATCTTGGTAAAATATCACGTACCGACACAGTTGTACATATCAATATAACTTTTACATATTTTAGATTGTCAAAATGAAGAATTACTGGTTGGTCTTGAGAGTTACAATATCCTATTAATATAATTATAATAATAATTCTTTATCACATAGCTTTTCTACAAATGTGTTATCAGAATGATAAGCTAGGTGATAAATATGAGTGAATAGCAGGTGGAGATGCTTTTTGCTTAATAACTATTGTAGTAACAACTGTTGTAAGAAATTAGTCCTGTGAAATAAAGTTTTTTAATCATTTTTAAAAAGTGGTTTTTGTCCGACCGAATTGAAATTGGCGCAGTCGGTAGGATTCCCAAAATTGAGCTTATCGCAAGAGCAATTTTCGTACCAACGATTAATTGGGAATTCGAAAAAAAATCAATTTGGACAAAAACAGCACAGCCGTCATCAAGAGGAACAAGAATCGTCCAAACCGGTGACAACAATTAGTTTAAGAAGACCTGAGGGAGGAACAAGCATCGTCCAAACTTATAGGCATTCAAAAATAAGAAATGAAAACAACAATAATATTGTAAGTCTCATTACATTTTCCTATCATTTAAATTTTCCTATCGCATAAAGGATAGAATTGTAACTGTTACTTTCAAGATAACAATAATTATAATTTATGACAGACGTCGTCAGTCTAGATAGTTTATCGGAATTATTCAAAAATATTACAATTGAACCGTTGACAATGTCGACGAATTACCAATTGTTAAGATTGCATTTAGATAGTATATCGCAGTATGAAGGAAACCCTCATACCTTGAATATTTTTATTGATAATTGTCAAAATTTAATAAACGCATTTTCGAGTACTACCGACCATGCACTTAATACGTTTTTATTAAGAGCAATTTTAGGTAAACTAGTAGGTAGAGCTTTAATTTTAATTGGTTCCCGTAGCGAACTTGACAGTTGGACAGATATAAAAACTGCATTAAAATTAAGTTTCGGTGATCAAAGAAACATCGATTGTTTGGTTCAAGATTTGATAGATTTAAGACCAAATAAAAATGAATCTTTTTACAACTTTGGTATGCGTGTTCAGGACGTACGATCTTTAATTACTTCAAATTTAAATACGGCAGTAATGTCACCAGAAGAAAAAATTATTCAATTAAAAAATTACAACAATCTTGCTCTAAAGACATTTATTCGTGGATTAACGGGACAAATTCAAACGAACGTTAGATTAAGAAATCCCGACAGTTTAGAAAAAGCTATGAGTTTACTTATAGAAGAGGAAAATTTTCTTTATTCGACCAATCAAAGTAGCACATTAAATTCAAATGTTATGTTTAAACCAGAACAAAGGTTAACACCTGGAAAATCAAATAATAATTTTAGACCTAACTTTAATTTAAATAAAAATCCAACATTTCAAAACGTGCAAAATTTAAACAGATTTCCACATTTTCAAAATACTCAAAACTTTAATACTGCCGTCCAACGCTAAAACGCAGTATCTCCAAAATCGTTGTTTCGAGAAAACGCTCATTTAGGAATTTATGGTTGGGCCACCAAGAAATAATTTATTAATTTTGAAATTAGCTAGGCTAGCTAATTTCAAAATTAATAAATTATTTCTTGGTGGCCCAACCATAAATACGTAAATGAGCGTTTTCTCGAAAAAACGATTTTGGAGATACTGCGTTTTAGCGTTGGACGGCAGAATAAACCTACACCTTTTCAGAGTAATTCAAATTTTAACAGACCTATACATTTTCAAAATAATCCGAATTTCTTTAAAACGTTATCATATCAAAATAATTCGAATTTTAGCAAACCTCCACAATTCCAAAATGCATCAAATTTTAATAGATTTTCACCACCCCAAAATAACTCTACAAATAATCAAAGACCATTATTTCAAAACTCCAGTTTTAATCAAGCTTTTCAAAATCAACTAGACCTTTTCAAAATGTAAATCAAAATTTTAATAGATCAGGTAGAACACAATTCACCAATCGATATCATGAACCAATGGACACAAGTAGTGCTCATACTAGATTTCTTCTTCTTCTTCTACTCTTTCTTTAGGATTATTTTCCTGTTTTTAACCAACTTTTATTATTCGATTATAAGCTATCTCGCCATCTTTTCCTAGGGCGTCCCACATTCCTCTTTTGGGCGGCTGTCTCTTGCTTTCTTTACTAGCCTGGTTTCGTCCATTCTTGTTATGTGGTCATTCCATAGCTTTCGCCTGTCGGTTATCCAATTCGTGATGTTTGTGATGTTGCAGGTTTCTCGTATGTTTATGTTAGGTATTCTGTCTCTTCTTGTTTTTCCGAGTATTCTTCTCAGTGTCTTCATCTCTGCCACTTCAGTTTGTCTTTTCGTTGATGCGGTGTCCGGTCTAGTCTCGGCTGCGTAAGTGAGGATCGGCCTTATTACGCTCTTGTATATTCTCACTTTTGCGTCTCTTTGTATGTGTTTGTTGTTCCAAATTAGATCGTACATGCATCCAGACACTCTGTTTGCTTTCATGTTTTGTTCATTTGTCTCTTTTTGTATTTGCCTATCACATGTTAATTTTACTCCTAAATAGCTAATCTCCATCACCTGCTCTACAATTTCGTCTTCGATTACCAATTTACATCTCACAGGATCCTTTGCAATCGTCATAGATTTCGTTTTTTGTGTAGATATTTCCATATTATGCTGTCGGCATGTTCTGTTGAATGTGTATAGGAGTCGTTGGAGGTCATTTTCGTTTTCTGCTATCAATATAGCGTCGTCTGCGTAACAGATGATATTAAATTCACCAGCACCCATTTTATATCCTTTCATGTTTTTTACCGACTTGATTATTTCATCCATTACTATGTTGAAAAGCAAGGGACTTAGCGAATCTCCTTGTCTAATTCCTTTTTCAGCAGAGATTGCGTGTGACATCTCCCCGTTGCTTTTTATTCGTATTTTGTTGTTTGTGTATATATCTTTTACAAGTTCTATAATGGAAGTTGGTATGTTTTTCTTGTTCAGTATTGATAGGATGTCTTGTAGTCGTATTCTGTCGAATCCTTTGTGTAGATCCACTAGGCATATGAATGCTGGTTTGTCATGTTCTATTGATTTTTCTATCACCTGTCGTACAATAAATATTGCATCAGTGCACGATCTGCCAGTACGGAATCCGTGTTGCTCTTCTTGGAGTTCTCCATATTCGATTATTTTTTCGGCTAGGATTTTTGTGGTGAGTTTGAGGGTCACATTAAGTAGGTTGATTCCCCGATAGTTTTCTGGGTTTTTCTTGTCGCCTTTCTTGAATATTGGTATTAGTATGCTCGTTTTCCATTCATCTGGAATATGTTTATTCTCAGTTATCTTATTTAGCAGTTTGCTTATTTGTTCGTGCAGTTTTGCTCCTCCATACTTTAGCAGCTCGTTACTGATTCCGTCTTCTCCAGTTGATTTCCTGTTTCTTAGTTTCTTTATAGCTTTATCTATCTCGTGTGGTGTGATGTCGACAGTTATATTATCTTCTACAATTGTTACTTGGTTTTGCGTATCTTCATTGCGGAAGAGGTGCGTGAAGTATTCTATCCATTGAGTTAGGGGTATTTTTTGTGTTTCAATGTATTCTTTTAGTTCCCTTCTTTGATTGCGAATCGTTTTCCATATTTGTTTTTGCAGGCCAAAGAAGTCGTGTTCCATTTCTTTTGAGAATTTTTCCCAATATTCTCTTTTGATTTTTCTTATTTCTTCATTAACCAAGTTTCGGGTTACTTTGTATTCTTGGTATGCCTCCGGTGTTTTCATATCTCGGTATTTCCTGTATGCTTCTCTTTTCTCTTCTGCTAGGTTTTTGACTTCTTCGCAGAACCAAGGTGTTTTCTTTCTTTTGCATTGGTTTTTGTTTGTTAACACTTTTCTTTGACCGATCGCCTCTTTTGCGGCGCTTTCTATGTTTTGTTTAACTTTTTCCCATGCCGCGTTTACATCGTCTTCTTGCAGTATTTCGTTGAGCTGCACCTTTTCAGTAAGTCTTTTCTTGTATAGTTCTCTGACACTTTCATCTCCGAGTGATTCAATGTTAAATTTTAGTTCATATTTTGGTTGTTCTTTAGCTTGACTTTGTAGGGATAGTCTTAGTTTTCCCAGAACCAGTTTATGATCACTTCCTATGTCGGCTGACGTCAGGCATCGAACATCTAGCACTTGGGCAGGTTGGATTATTCTATTAGTTATTATATAGTCTACTAGATGATACCCCGTCCGAGGACGGGCAGCTAGAAGGACGGGCAGCTACCCAAGGTAACTTAAGTTGAATGAAGATTAAGGAAAGCTCTCAGTGCAATCCAAAAGCCATATGACCTTGGGTAGCTGCCCGTCCTTCTAGCTGCCCGTCCTCGGACGGGGTATCATCTAGTTCCATATAAATGAGAAATCTTGCGAGTTATAAAACTTCTTTCCATACGACATTTTTTTGTTATGTCGCTTGTACTTTGAATTTGTATTCCATCCTTTGCTCGACATCTTGATAATGCTACATATAACTGTCCGTGACTAAACAAAGGCCTATCGATATTTATACCAACTTTGTCAAAGCTCTGCCCTTGACATTTATTTATAGTTATAGCGAATGCCAACACTATCGGAAATTGTCTATGTAGTACAAATGGTAATCCGCTTGCAGATTTATCGCCAGTATCCAATTTGGATCCTGGCGATAATTTGGACAGTTCAACTTTTCCACAATGACAAAAACTTTTCTTGCAAAATTCATTTTTCCAAAAAATAGCATCACAATTTGAACATTTCTCGGTCATTTCACCCGCATCATGAGGAGTTACGATTCCAAAACAGTGACCAGATCTGTCGATGATCGCTGTAGCGCTCTTCTTTTTGTGCTTCTTTCAGTTGAAGGTTTTGCTGGTGGTTTTAATGTTGAAGGTTCTTGTTCCTCTTGTAGTTGTACCGATTCTAAAACAGTGGCCAGATCTGTCGATGGTTGCTGTAGCGCTCTTCGTTTTCTGTTTCTTTCGGTTGAAGTTTTTGCTGGTGGGTTTGATGTTGAAGGTTCTTGTTCCTCTTGTAATTGTACCGATTCTAAAACAGTAGCCAGATCTGTCGATGGTTGCTGTAGCGTTCTTCTTTTTCTGCTTCTTTCTCCTTCTTTCCTTCCTTCTGTCTGTCCCACGGAAATACCCGAAGCAAACCGAACCGAACGCATAACGGATAATTTCATAACCAATCGGATGAACGTATCATCGTATCAACGTATCATCGGATCAACGTATCATCGGATCAACGTATCGCATGGGACCGAGCGTCAGCAGCTTGAGTTTCTTCTAAAGTTTCACGTTGTTGACGTATCGCATGGGACCGAGCGTCAGCAGCTTGCCGCGCTTGAGTTTGTTCCAAAGTTTCACGTTGTCGACGTATCGCATGAGACCGAGCGTTAGCTTGTCGCTGTGATCGAAGCTGTTCTTCTGTGTTATTAGCTCTTGTACGTGCTTTTCTCTCACGATTCAATCGTCGTCGCTTTGCAGCAGGATTTTCAAAATTTTCATTATCCATTATGGAAGTTCACATAATGCTTTTTTGGAAATAGACTTACCTATATAGACAAAATGATACGATGATACGTTGATCCGATGATACGTTGATACGATGATACGTTGATACGATGATACGTTGATCCGATGATACGATGATACGTTGATACGATGATACGTTGATACGATGATACGTTGATACGATGATACATTGATACGATGATACGTTGATCCGATGATACGTTGATCCGATGATACGTTGTGCGTTCGGTTCGGTTCGGTTTGCTTCGGGTATTTCCGTGGGACGGACAGAAAGAAAGACTTGGCCTTTTATAATAAGAGATTGTACTTTTGTACCCTCTGGTGTTTTCCCATGTGTATTTGTGCTGCATTTTGTGGTCAAAGAATGTGTTATTGATTCTCATTTCGTTTTGAGCGCAGAACGAGATCAAGCGTTCCCCGTTATCATTCTTGGTTTCTTCGTTGAATCGTTGTTTGACTCCTGGAATTATATCTTGGCCTGTTCGTGCATTTAGGTCCCCTAGTATTATTATTATTTCTTCTTTATCTATACTGTCGATGGTTTCTTGTAGATCTTCGTAGAATCCATCCTTTTCATGTGAGGGTTTACAGTCTTCCGGTGCATATGTTGAGATTATGTTGATTTTCTTTTGGACCTGTAGTTTGACTAGTAGAATTCGTTGCGATATATAGCGACATTCTTCTATGCTGTTTTTATATTTATAATATATTAAATATATTTATATTAATATTTATAGCATATAAAAAATTATATGCTCACAGAACCAACAATAAGCCTCGGACAAGGATGGATAAAGTGATGACGGAAACGGCGAGACAAAGGAAATTGCGAAAATGGAAACGATCAAGCAGGATAAGAATAGGAACCTGGAATGTTAGATCATGGAATACAAGTGATCAGGAAATCACCATAGAACTGGAAAGACACAAAATTGACATGTGTGCGGTGTCCGAGACAAAAAAGAAGGGAAAAGGAATAATCCAATGCGAAAACTACATTCTCATTTATAGCGGAGTAGGAATAGAAAAGAAAGCAAAAGAGGGAGTTGGACTCCTGTTACACGATAAATATAAAAAAAATACTAGATTTGATAAAGGTAATTATTCTATGAACCACCTTTTTAATCAAAACGTAACTGAAAACCCACAAATTGAAAACGAATTTGGAAATTCATTTAATTACGAAGACAATGTAGAACCAGACGAGATTAATAACCTGACGGAAGATAGTAATGCATACGTTCAGAATGCATTCTTGCAACCAGATAATGCAACAATAATAGACGAAAGTCAATGGCAACAAAATGATAATAATTTTGCAAACGAAACAAATTTTCAGGAAGTCACTTATACAAATCACCCAATAATACAATTACACAATTTCGAATCTGATTTACTACCTTATATTTACGTACCGGAAATTAACGCAAAATTTTTAATAGATACCGGAAGCTCGAGAAGCTTAATAGATCCTAATTTAGCTTATAAATTTTATAGTAACTTTATTTTCAAAGAACACTTTAATATTAAAACGGCGCACAATATTTCATATCATGATGAAGTAGCCGAAATTCCTATCTTTCAAATTTTCAATCTAAATCAAAATCATAAATTTTATCTTTTTCAATTCAGCGAAAAATATCACGGGTTGATCGGAATCGACTTATTAAAAAAATTAAATGCTCAAGTTAACATCGGAAATAAAATACTTATGACACCTCACACTGAAATTTCATTGATTTTCGAGACTGAAAAAAAATCATTAACGCAAAATTCTAATAATAATTTAAAATTAAATTACTCGGTAATAATTCCACCTAGAGTTGAACAAGTAGTTAAGCTACCTGTAAATGTAAAAGAAGGAATTGGAATTTTAAATTATGTTAAATTTGAAGATGGATTAGAAACTCCAAGAGAGGTAGACGCAGACATTCTTGAATTTTTACGAGACTTTACTATTGAAAATACCACATCAAACGAACCCCAACCTTCGACTAGTAAAAGCACAATACCAAAAATTAAAATTTTATCTGATATCCAAATCAGACCCCCCAATATTAACATTAACAATAACTGCCCTTCAACCTCTACAGTACATTCTAACATAAACGAAAATACAAACATCGGAATTCAATCTTGTGATGAAATTATTAATAATAAAGTAAATCAAATTTTAGTGTTCCCAAATGCATATCCTAAAGCCGAAGTAACTCACGATAGTTATGAGAATCATAAAATAATCACATTAAAAATACCCGAAAGAGATAACGAAGAATTAATATTAGAGTTTTTGAAAGAATACACTGACCCACAAAAAGTTTATTGCATGTATTTTCATAAAGACCAACTTTACAAAGATTTTTGTTATGCCTATTTAAAATATTTTACCGGTAACTCACCAAAAGTAATCAGATGTTTAAAAAGAGTAAATACAGTAACTGATCCGGAGGAACGAATAATTTTAATAAATAATTATCACAATGGTAAAAATAACCATCGCGGGATAAAAGAATGTTTGGAGTCACTTAAAAGAAACTATTATTGGAAAAACATGATCATCGATATAACAAAATGTATTAACGCGTGTGAAGTGTGTCAAAGAGCTAAATATGCAAGAAATAAACCATATGCACCATTAATGTTAACAGAAACGGCAACAAAACCTTTTCAAATGGTTCATATAGACGTATTCACGTTTAACAGTAAAAACTATCTAACACTTGTAGATTCATTCACTAAATTTGCTCAAGTTATTTTTATAGAAAACTGCTATTCATATTAGCAAAGCTTTAATTAAATATTTTACTTCTTTTGGAATACCTCAAAATTTGACCATGGATAAAGGTACTGAATTTAATAACGAAACAGTTAAAGAAATTTTGAATCTTCATAAAATAAAAATTCATTTTACAACAACAATGCATCATGAATCAAATTCTACAGTAGAACGATTCCATTCTACAATCATTGAACATTTAAGAATTTCAAAAGAAATGTATCCTAATGAAAAAGATCTGATGGATTATGCCATCCATCATTGGATATAATAATTCTATTCACAGTGCTACTAATTATACTCCTTTCGAATTAACTTTTGGTCATACAAATTCTAGAAACCCAAGTGAAATTTTTAACCCAGTATCATTCTACACAGAATATGCCGAAAATCATAAAGACAAATTGAAACACGTTTACAAAGACTTGAATGAGAAATTAAGCGACAAAAAAACGTATAATAGTTTCTAAACACAATGTTCACGGAAATTCTAATGACGATTTCAAAATAAATCAAACCGTTTATAAACAAAATCCAAAAACTCGAAATAAGAAAGAGAACAAATTTATTGGTCCCTACCAAATTACTGAAATATTAGACAGAAATAGAGTACAAATTACTAACAATCAAAATAAAAATGAAATAATTCACATCAAAGAACTTAAGAATCCTATTGTTTCAGATTCACGTTGTTCGTCACAACTATCTCCACAAAATTCCACAAAATAACCGAAAACCCCGGGCTCTTACCTTTAAAATTAGGAAACGCTCAAAATAAAATAGATACATGGTCATTCATTCAAATATTTGATATTGCTGACACGGTACAAGAATTTAATTCGCTTCAATCAAAATTAAATCAACTTAAAAATTCATTCGAAACCAGTTCAACAAATCTTACTGAAAATTATAAACAAGAACTAAATAATTCCTACAACTTAATAAATACTTTAGAAAGAAAAATAAATTTGCAAATCCAACAAATTAACCCTTTAAATAAAATAAGAAATAAAAGAGGTTTAGTAGACGGGTTAGGATCCATAATTCGAGAAATTACTGGGAATTTAGACCAAAATGATATGATAAGATATGATACTGCAATAACGACTATTTCAGGAAACCAAGAAAAAATTAAATCTTTAGTAAAAGAACAAGTAACCTTATTACAAAATGCAATTGACAATTATCAGAAAAACATTCAAACAGTAACACAAAATCAATTAATACTAGAATCCAAAATTTTACAAATCGAAAAAATCTTAAGAACAATGGAATTTAAAAATATTGAAACTTATCATTTCTTCCTAATACAAGTGTTCATTTCACAAATAACGGCAACCTTTCAAACAATTTACGATTCATTAGAAAAAATCGAAGTAGCTATCACCTTCTCAAAAATGAATACTGTTACGGCTTCCACTCGAAATCATAATAATTAAGTAGAAAAATTAATAAATGTAGAAAAAATAAACTACTATTTATGATGATTAATTATTAAGCACCTTGTATATAAAACCAAACGTTCGCATTAAACTGCATAATAAGAAAATGATGTCATTACATTTCTTCGACACGTGTAACAACAAAAGAATTGAGCGCGTCACATTGCATCTTCTTTGTGATTGTCTTTCTCCTTGTCGTAAAAAACAGATAATCACGCCGGTTGAATTAATTTCATTGGATTATTTAAACTCCCCGCGAAGATTTTACAGGAAACCACTTCGAATGCTAGTAATTAAGTGGGGAGATGCGAGGAGGACAGTGTATTTAGAACCATCAAAGATTGCACTCTCCATTATCGTATAAAAATATAACATATTAACAATTATCTTTTATCTTATTACAAAACTGTATCTCAAAGTGTCAACGAAGTGTGATTTCCTAAAATTTACGTGAAATCCAAAATCAATACTGGATCTATTGAATCTCGAATTAATAAATAAATTGTGGTAATTAATGTGATGCAAGGTCAATCGCCATGACACTATGCAAAACCAAACTTTCTCTATTGCAGTTATTAACTATCAAATTTTAATGGTAATTATGAACAATTTTTAAGTGAAATCAATTCTATCATCGATTATTATTATAATACAAAATAATTTAATTAATAATGAACAATTTTTAAGTGAAATCAATTCTATCATCGATTATTATTATAATACAAAATAATTTAATTAATAATGAACAATTTTTAAGTGAAATCAATTCTATCATCGATTATTATTATAATAAAAAATAATTTAATTAATAATGAACAATTTTTAAGTGAAATCAATTCTATCATCGATTATTATTATAATACAAAATAATTTAATTAATAATGAACAATTTTTAAGTGAAATCAATTCTATCATCGATTATTATTATAATACAAAATAATTTAATTAATAATGAACAATTTTTAAGTGAAATCAATTCTATCATCGATTATTATTATAATACAAAATAATCCTGTTAATTATGACAATTTGAATTAAAAGCACCTCGTGAACGTAATAATACAAGAACAATCTTAAAAGTGCGAATCGAGATTATTTGCGGTTAATCTATTATTAACGAACATTCGAGTCGATTTACTATAACATTTGTGAAATAATTAAATAAAGACAAGGCTACATAAACTCGGGAAATTACTTTGCCTTCAAACGTGTTAGATCAGCTGTTTTCCATGCATCAACTTACAAGGTTTCCACGTAATTCATCTGGCCAACCAACTGAGGGTCCACGCACATCATTGGTATCGGCCATACGCTACCAAGCTTATTCTCGATTGGTTAAGTACGAAAAACAGGTACCATTTTCTTTATGTACAAAATGAAATTTGTTAATAATTATTAAATTTAACGTATATGTTTCAACTAACGTTTTATAATCAGATTTTATTTAAATCACAATTTACATTTTATGTTTCAATTACCGTTTAGTAAATATATTTTAATTAAATCAAAAATTAAATCTAGAATTTGCTAATAATATTATTAATTTTAATTTGAATGAAAGAGAGCGAATCTTTTAATTTTAAGAACAATTGCTATTTATATTTTATGCCAGGTGTAATTTATGTATCCATTTGCAATAATTTTATAATACATGTATATTTTGAACTTGACTTTGATTTCCTCTACACTCAACGTAAGTTAAGTTCGCAACCCTACCTGAAGGAAGTCTTACCGTAAGTAGCTAGCCGAAGAAAAATTTTTTTTGGTATTACGACGCTCAGCGTAATAAAATGGCGCCCAAGAATGGGACATCGACTTTCAAGAAAATCGAACGAACTTGACTGAGTTGAGTGAAAAGGAATGAAATTTCATGTTCTTTGTTTCTTGGTCACAAAGGGTTTAAGCAAATGCAATTTTAAAGTGTAAGGTAACTAAAAAAAAAAAAAATAATAGGTTCCTGTAATAATTAAGTAAGCATAAAAAATTCAAAAATGGACCCAATATATTTAACGAATGAAGAACTAAAATTTGAAATCGAAATTCGTAACGGGCAAACCCACGTAACGCGTCTGGCGAACGAACAGTTATTAATAGGGTTAATGGAACAATATGTGCCGATTAATAGTGTACCGTTTACGTGGAAAATTAATACTGATCAATTGAACACGACGCTATCGGAAATAGCCAATATCATTCAAAGCGGGATAACGGCAAATAATATAGAAGCAATTAAAGCTCGTTTATTACATGCGGATCAACGCGTATCAATAATAAAAAAAGAAACGTTTGATAAAAATGACGATGAAATCGCTGATTATGAAAAATGTATCGAAAATATGGAAAAAGAAATAACCAACTATATAATTAAATCAAAACAAAATAAACCCCAAGACTTATCTAGTAGTAAATTAAAATTAAAAACAGTAAAAAATATTCCAATTTATAAATGGGACATCAAATTTGCCGGTCATTCGTCAAAAGAAGACCCTATGAATTTTCTAGAACGAATAGAAGATCTTCGTATCGCTAGACAAGTCACTGAAGATGAATTATTTACTTCAGCCCATGATTTATTTACGGGGGAGGGAATTAAATTTTGTAGGAGCGCTAAAGCAAAAAGTACTACATGGAAAGAATTTGTTGATTTGTTTAAATTAGAATTTTTGCCCTCAGATTATGAATATCAATTACTCCAACAAATTAATAAGCGGGTGCAAAACCCACATGAAAATGTGTTAGCATTCATAGACAATATAGTATCTCTATATAGCCGATTTGAAACACCAACAAGCGAAAAAGAAATTGTAAAACAAATCATTCGTAATTTGAACCCTTTTTTTGCTAACCATGTAGTATTACAGCATAATAACACTTTGTTTGATTTAAAATCCAAATGTAAAAGAATACAAGAGCTCCAAGATCAGACTTTAACTTATCCAGTAAGACCTAATAATAAAATTAATTACCTAACAAAAAGAATGTCCCAAGTTCAAGTAGATCCCTCAAAACCTAGTACTTCTACTGTACCACCCGTTGAAATAAATAAGGTAAATCCTACATGTTGGAATTGCCAACAAATAGGACATGTTTATTTTTCATGTTCCGAAAGAAAACGACAACCTTTTTGTTATGGTTGCGGGTCACCCGGAATTTATAAACAAGATTGTATAAAATGTAAATCGAAAATATCATCCCCTATAATGACAAAAAACTCAGAACTCGAGACTCCGAAGCAGGGCGAGAGTGTCGAAAAAGCCACACTATCAAGCCCTGTAAATCAATTCGAACCAGCCAGAACGAGAATTGCACCCTTCAGGTCGGTCAGATCAATTCGCGGTCGCGGAAGAGGACGCCGTGGAAGATTCAACCCCGAATTAAAGTAAATAGTAATTCTACCTTTAATTGTGACCCCACTCAGTGGAAAAATTGGTTGCAAAAAATTAATTTATTTTTCAAAAAACAAATAGAGCCTCATAAAGTATCGACAACTTTTACTAAAAAACCTTTCGATAATAGACCTTATCTTCAACTTAAAGTTTGTAACCAAACATTTATGGCGTTAATAGATTCCGGTAGTAATGTTTCCATTTTAGGAACGAAATGTATAGAAATAATTAAACAATTTGAATTAAAAATAAATAAATCTAACATTAAAAATATCAGTGTGGCAAATGGGGCTCCTGCCGAAATTATCGGAGAAGTTTATCTGGCGGTTAAAATTAATAAGGTTCTTCGAAATGTAAAATTCTACCTGGTACCTACTATAGATAGTTCCATAATATTAGGAACAGATTTTTGTTCAATATTTAAATTACAAATCGATTTTGCTAATTTTTCATGGAAAATTCCAAAAACTATTCAAATAAATAGTATTACCGAAACAAATCAAATGTCTTTATCCCATAAACAGCAGGGTCAATTAGAACAAGTAATCAATAAATTAGAATCAATATCTAAAGCGGCCACTGGATGCGTCATAGGAGTTACACATCGAATAGATACTGGAAATTCTCTCCCTTTCAAACAAAGGCAATACGCTTTGAGTCCTATGATGAAAGAACATTTAACCCGAGAAATTGATAAAATGATAAGGGATAAAGTAATCCAGGAATCGCATTCCCCTTATTCGTCTCCAGTATTATTAGTTAAGAAAAAAGACGGTGAATTTCGTGCTTGTTTCGATGGTCGTAAACTTAACTCGGTGACTGTCAAGGACTCGTATCCCTTGCCTAGAACTGATAGTATATTGATTCGTTTGCGTGATTCTAAATATTTTTCTTCCATTGATCTACGAAAGGCTTTCTGGCAAATAAAATTAGACGATGAAAGTAAACAAAAGACAGCTTTTTGTATACCTGGCAAGGGCTTATACGAATTTGTAGTTATGCCCTTCGGATTAAGCAATAGCCCACAGACCTTGCAACGGGTAATGGATAGAATTTTAGGCCCTATTTTACATAAGGAGGAAGCCTTCGTCTATTTAGATGATATAATTGTTGCTTCTCCCACTTTTGAGAAACATTTAGAAACTTTAACTGAAATATTTGAAAAATTAAAAGAAGCTGGCTTTCGCGTCAATCTAGAAAAATGTAACTTTTGTCAAAAGTCACTAACTTTTTTAGGATTTATAGTAGGAGAAAAAGGACTGCAAACTGACCCTGCTAAAGTAGAAGCCATACAAAAATTTAAAACTCCTAGAAATACTACTGAAGTCAAACGATTAATTGGTCTTATAAGTTATTATAGAATCTTTATGCCACAATTATCCACTATCTCGTCTCCTATTACTGCCTTAATAAAAAACAAAAAGAAAGGTCAAACTATCGATTGGACCCCTGAGGCTGAAAAATCTTTTGAGCAAATTAAACAATTAATATCAACTGCTCCTATTTTGATATCTCCTAATTTTTCTGAGCCTTTTTTCATACAGACGGACGCAAGTGGAGTAGGGTGCGGGGCGATCTTATTTCAGAAGAAAGAAGGGTTAGAGCACCCTATAGCCTACGCCTCACGCGCGTTAACTTCCACAGAGCAAAAATATCACGCTACAGAACGTGAACTTTTAGGTGTCTTGTTTGCAATTAACAAATTTAGAGGTTATATCGAAGGGTTAAAATTTACATTGATTACTGATTGTTCTGCTCTTAAATGGTTGAAACAATTCGATCAATCCACCGGGCGATTGGCTCGCTGGTCGTTAAAATTGGCTCAATATGATTTTGATATTCAGCATCGACCAGGGAAATTAAATATCGTTCCTGACATGTTATCTCGTGATTCTTGTTCCTTAGATTTGAACTTAATACAAAAAGACCAATGGTATAATGAATTAATCGAAAAAATAACAACCACTCCAAAGGAATATCCGTCATTTAAAATTCAAGAGAATATCATTTATAAATTCGTTCCTACTAACTTAGTAAATTCAGCTAACTTATCCGAGTGGAAAATAGTCGTTCCAATAGCCCATCGAAAAGACATTTTAAAAACTTTGCACAATGATCCAAAGGCCGCCCATTTAGGTATTTTCAAAACCATGGCTCGTGTGTCCGAATTGTATTACTGGCCAAAAATGGCCCATGATATAAAAGAGTATGTTCAAAACTGTGATATTTGCAGTTCGCAAAAGTCCTCGCAAAGCGCTCGGCCTGGGTTAATGGGTCAACAGAAAAAAGTGTCATATCCATTTCAAGTAATTTCAATGGACTTGTTAGGTCCTTTACCAATGTCAAAAAAGAAACGCCATCAGCATTTACTAGTGGTTACAGACTATTTTACCAAATATGTTACCGTTCATCCGCTAACAAAAGCTACCTCTAGCAAAATTATTGACTACCTAAAAAATCATTATTTTACCACCTTTGGTGTGCCTCAAATGATTATCTGTGACAATGGTGTCCAATTTATTTCTAAAGAATTTAAAGAATGTCTAGCTGAATTTAAAATCCAAAGTACCCTTTATAATGCTAAATACCACCCTCAAAATAACCCCACTGAAAGAATAAATCGTATTTTGGTAACGGCTATATCCTCCTATATAAAGGAAGATCATACTGAGTGGGATGAAAATGTCCAATCAATTGCCTTTGCAATAAATACTTCAAAAAATGAAGTAACAGGATTTTCACCTTCTTTTCTTGTATTCGGACGTTATATACCGATTTCGGGTGATTATTATGGAAATTCATTAAAAGACATCGATATTGATAATAAAGATAAACAGATTCGTTGGGATAAAAATCAACAACAATTACCAGAATTGTTTCAAAATGTTCGACAATCTTTAACTAAAGCTTACAATAAAGGAAAACATAATTATAATTTGAGAAAAAGACCCTTATCTTTCCAAGTAAATGATTACGTTTGGAAAAAAAATTATGTTTTATCAAACGCAGGTAATAAATTCATGGCAAAACTAGCGCCTAAATTTGTCAAATGCCAAGTAATAAGAAAAGTAGGTAATGTAACTTATGAATTACAAGATGCAAAGGGTAAAAATATAGGCAACTGGCATATTAAGGACCTTAAGAAAGTTCACAGCTCGTAAATTTATTAATAATATAATATTAATGTCCTGGGTAAGACACAAAACTACATCCCGCCCAAAAGGTCGTTAACGTAAAATCTATCTAAAATTTAAAATTATTCTAATTATTAATAACAAATAAATCCATGGGTGTTAATTTAAAAACAAAATTATTTTATTAAACGAACGTCAACTATAATTATCAATCACTAAGTTTATATTATCAAGTTAAAATTTTTTGTCTTATGAATTAATAATCTTAAATAATAAAATTGTATAAGCAATTTGTCTATCACAAATTTGATGTTGGCCTGCATATTATCTGAAGAAAATAACCAATCCATAAAATTGAAATTAAATTTGCTAGTTGGAAAATTCCAATTAAAGGTCCTTATTTTATCTTGTCTATGTTTTTTTTGTGCTATAAAAGCTAATGGTCAAAAGAAGTGATCCAATTATAAAAGAATTGACAAGGGTAACAAGTTACCCAAGATTAGTATTCTAGCTTGGTTCACAACCTTAAACAATTGGCCAACAGTTACTTTTTTGAGGATTCATTGTAGTACGTGTTCTGTTAAACTAAAGACAATTTACAGAATTCTAAAAATCAAGTGCCTAATTATCTTATTATGAATTTACCTTAAATTTTAACTTTCATTGATATCTTAATTAATTGTTCCAAAACGGAATATTTATCGATTATCTTTTGAAGAGTACTGTCAAAAAGGCAATTTACAGAATTCTAAAAATCCAGTACCAATTATCTTATTATGAATTTACCGTAAATTTTATCTTTTATTGATATCTTAATTAATTGTTCCAAAACGGAATATTTATCTTTTATCTTTTGTTGAGTTCTGGAAATGAAGAACAAAAATTATCTTTTGAATTTAAGGTTGAAAGAATAATCACAACCGTGTTAGAAAGTAATTCATAAACTTGCTTTAAATAAAACACAAAAATCACTATTTAATAATGTAACTGATTTGGCGACTAAATTGAGTTTTTTAGCAAGACCAAAATCAAATTATTAAATCTGGTGGCGAAAGGATTTTTTGTGAATCTGTTAAAATAGCTAATTAACTAGATTTGTGGAAAATTCAGTGCCTGATAGAAATTTTGTTGAAGGAATAGCTAACCTTTAATTTATTTTTGTCTCACGATGCTTCCAGAGATTGATAATTTGTGTTAAATAAAGGTAGTAACAATTACAGCAATTCGCCTATGAATTAATGTGTAAAATTAAAAAGTTATTACTAAATCAAACAAATTACTTTTTTGAGCAAGTTAAAGTGAATAATTAATAGAATAACGTAATTAAGACAAATAGCAGTTGACTGTTAAAATAAAATATTTCTTTCAAACAATATGTATTATTCCGCCGTAAGTTAAATAACCTTAATGACATGTAATTGTTATAATAAAAAAAAAAAAAGTTGTTAAATAGCTCAGAAGTTTAAGTTTTTTATAAATAATTGTTGCTAGTTGTTATGCAAGGTAAATCATGAACAACTTCAGTATAGAAATCGCATTTACACTTATACTGACCTCGAGTTTAAAATAGCTTGCATATGAATCAAAAATAAAAGATAACAATTAAATCTTTCTTAAAGTAATATATTTAACGTTGAACTATCTAAATTACATAAACTAAATAATTATTAAATAAACGTAAAAGATTTAAAAACTAAATCACGATTTTGAAAAAAAATTAATTTGGTAATATTTAAATTAACAGGTAAGCTTAAGTGAATAAATTGATTATAATACGAAATAATGAAGTTAAACTTTTAGTATGGTCAAATATGAACTCGATATTATTACAACTGGGTTTTAAAATGTAAACAAAGCAAAATAAACAAATGCTAGGTGATCGCAGCAGCGAATTATAAAAGCGAAGAATGAAGGTTGATAATTCATTACATTATCCTACTACCCAGTTAGAAAAAGTATATACTTTATGTAGAACCATGAATTTAGTTAAAAATACAAGCTTTAAAAATATTATAAAGTAACTACAGTTACAAAATAAAATTAAGATATTACAACATACTTTGATTGATACAAATTAATAATTTAATTCGTGAAAATTTTTACTTCCTACTAAATGTTAAATAATAAAGCGTAAAATGTCGAGTTCAAACCTGTTTGACCTTGTATGATAAAAGTGTCGCTTATCAATGCAGCCATAATAAAACTTATGAGTTGAATAGTAATTTGTTTCTTTCTAATTTTTCGTGGAAGAAATTACGAGCACGTTGAAATAAAAATATTTTTTATCTAATGGAAATTAAATTAATAAAGAATTTAAAATTGTGTACTACAAATAATTAACCAAATAATTGTTATCACACAATTTATGAGTAAATTTGGTGATGAATAAATTGTTAATTACACTTCCATGCCGATCGAATACAAGAAAAGAAGAACCCGCTAATTTTGATTAATAGAGCATATTATTATGGGTCTTGAAATAAAATTTTATTTTACCTGGAATTATTTTCGCTTTGTACATCCCTGACAACAAAGTCAGTAAAATAAACAAAGCGTTTGCTATAAAGAAAATTATCAACTATGAAATTTTTTCTAGAATTATTTTTGCTTTGTACATCCCTGACGATGATGTCAGAAAAGTAAACAAGGCGTTTGCTATGACGAATTTATTCACTTTAAAGTGTCTGGTATATTTTTTATAATTATTAAAAATCATCGTTATGATAATAAAATTAAATAAAGTTTCTTCTCATTAAATTCGTATAAATAAAATATAACTAAGAATAACTAATAAATTTTTTTTTGTTTTCCAAATTTAGGAACAACTTAGACTATTATTATCTAAATAAACTGTTTTTTCTTAAAAATATACCATGTTAAATTACCATTCCACAAGTAATTAAAGATTCCGTTGATAATCTAAATTAATAAATGACTATTAAGAAAGAGTAATTGAAGTAATACGACTTCTGGGCTCTTCAAATCCTAATTATGACTTGCCAATAAAAGATTGGTAAATAATTACTTACTTAAGAGAGCTTTTAATTTCATTAGTAATTATGATTTGTGTTTATTAAAAATGTCTAAAAAGTAATTACTGATATGAAAAAATTTTTTATTTTTCTTCGTATGTAATCTACGTTGTACCTCCTTAACGAAGCATAATGAGTCATGGCTTTGAATGAAGAATTTTGTTTGAGAAATGTTATCAAACTTTACGTGTCTTTTCTTTTCTAAGGAACAAAAGTAAATATTATAATTTGTGTTAACAATAAAATTTTTTTTTGGTACAAGTAATATATAAGCGTAAATAATATAATAAATAAAAATAATTATACTTTTTAAAGACACTTGAATTTATGACAGTAAAATTAATAATTTTTTAAATCTCTTTAAATAATATGTTCATCTTGGTTGCACTATCTTCACCCATTTAAAGAGGGAAAAACTAAAATCTGTGCGGTCAAGCTAATGGGATGACTCGGATTCCCATCAAGCCCCGTTCTCATTGAACTTTGTCCTTCCTGAATGCTGAATGAATGCTTTCGCCATTTTGGACATAAAATAATTGTTTTCTATAAACATCTTATAAGGAAAGTAAGAAATTTTCATACAGACAATTTTGACTTGCCTGATTAGAAAAATGAAAATGAAATTCTTTAATTTCACTTACTGCTTAATCCTCTCAACCCACCGACTTTCAACTTGTAAATTTGATGCGTTGAAACTTCGAGAATTATTTTAATAATTCCATTTGTAAATAAGATTAATCAATTCAAAGTTTGACTTGTAAATATGATCTGTTGAACTTTTTGTCCTCCTATTAACAATTCAACTTGTAAATATGATCTGTTGAATTTGTAGTCCTCCCATTGATAATTCAACTTGTAAATTTGATTCATTGAATTATCTTGTTTATGTTGTACTAGTCATTAGAAAATAACATCCTCGTTTGAAGTTACCTTGAGTTACGCCCCCGCCCAGCCTGTATGAATAACCTGACACGATGACCCGGATTCGCGTTAAGGCTCATCCTCGCACGAGCAGAGCGCTTGACTTTCGGTTCCCTAAAACCAAGGATTGATTTCATAAATGATTGTATCTCATAAACTCCCTCAACTCTTCAAGAGGTTTCTTGCTCTACTCCTGAAGAATAATCCAGAACAAGTGGCGTCCAACAACAAATCAACCACCATCGTACTTTGAGTCAAGCCGAAGACAATGAGTGGTCTTAATTAATCATATAATAATTCTTCCTAATAAGCGTACCATAACTTTCCTTTCTTGTAGTTTTAATTTAGCTTAAGAGTAAATAAGTATACTCATCCCATATTTAAAAATAAAAATATAGGTACAATACCTCATTTTTTTTTTGTTTTTTTTTATAACAAGTTAGCGTGTTACGGCTTCCACTCGAAATCATAATAATTAAGTAGAAAAATTAATAAATGTAGAAAAAATAAACTACTATTTATGATGATTAATTATTAAGCACCTTGTATATAAAACCAAACGTTCGCATTAAACTGCATAATAAGAAAATGATGTCATTACATTTCTTCGACACGTGTAACAACAAAAGAATTGAGCGCGTCACATTGCATCTTCTTTGTGATTGTCTTTCTCCTTGTCGTAAAAAACAGATAATCACGCCGGTTGAATTAATTTCATTGGATTATTTAAACTCCCCGCGAAGATTTTACAGGAAACCACTTCGAATGCTAGTAATTAAGTGGGGAGATGCGAGGAGGACAGTGTATTTAGAACCATCAAAGATTGCACTCTCCATTATCGTATAAAAATATAACATATTAACAATTATCTTTTATCTTATTACAAAACTGTATCTCAAAGTGTCAACGAAGTGTGATTTCCTAAAATTTACGTGAAATCCAAAATCAATACTGGATCTATTGAATCTCGAATTAATAAATAAATTGTGGTAATTAATGTGATGCAAGGTCAATCGCCATGACACTATGCAAAACCAAACGTTCTCTATTGCAGTTATTAACTATCAAATTTTAATGGTAATTATGAACAATTTTTAAGTGAAATCAATTCTATCATCGATTATTATTATAATACAAAATAATTTAATTAATAATGAACAATTTTTAAGTGAAATCAATTCTATCATCGATTATTATTATAATACAAAATAATTTAATTAATAATGAACAATTTTTAAGTGAAATCAATTCTATCATCGATTATTATTATAATAAAAAATAATTTAATTAATAATGAACAATTTTTAAGTGAAATCAATTCTATCATCGATTATTATTATAATACAAAATAATTTAATTAATAATGAACAATTTTTAAGTGAAATCAATTCTATCATCGATTATTATTATAATACAAAATAATTTAATTAATAATGAACAATTTTTAAGTGAAATCAATTCTATCATCGATTATTATTATAATACAAAATAATCCTGTTAATTATGACAATTTGAATTAAAAGCACCTCGTGAACGTAATAATACAAGAACAATCTTAAAAGTGCGAATCGAGATTATTTGCGGTTAATCTATTATTAACGAACATTCGAGTCGATTTACTATAACATTTGTGAAATAATTAAATAAAGACAAGGCTACATAAACTCGGGAAATTACTTTGCCTTCAAACGTGTTAGATCAGCTGTTTTCCATGCATCAACTTACAAGGTTTCCACGTAATTCATCTGGCCAACCAACTGAGGGTCCACGCACATCATTGGTATCGGCCATACGCTACCAAGCTTATTCTCGATTGGTTAAGTACGAAAAACAGGTACCATTTTCTTTATGTACAAAATGAAATTTGTTAATAATTATTAAATTTAACGTATATGTTTCAACTAACGTTTTATAATCAGATTTTATTTAAATCACAATTTACATTTTATGTTTCAATTACCGTTTAGTAATTATATTTTAATTAAATCAAAAATTAAATCTAGAATTTGCTAATAATATTATTAATTTTAATTTGAATGAAAGAGAGCGAATCTTTTAATTTTAAGAACAATTGCTATTTATATTTTATGCCAGGTGTAATTTATGTATCCATTTGCAATAATTTTATAATACATGTATATTTTGAACTTGACTTTGATTTCCTCTACACTCAACGTAAGTTAAGTTCGCAACCCTACCTGAAGGAAGTCTTACCGTAAGTAGCTAGCCGAAGAAAAATTTTTTTTGGTATTACGACGCTCAGCGTAATAATACGTTTCACAATTCTATGTTAGACCCAAAGGAACTATTGAATGAAATTTTAATAATTAATGAACAATTAGATAATAAAAATAAGTTTCCATTTGAACCAAAAATTAACAATATACTTTTATTCGAAAAGATTATGGAAATAAAAAGTTACAGTATAAAGGTTATCAAATAATCTTCATTTTAGAAATTCCAATAGTGGAAGCTAAGGGTTACAATTACTATCATTTATATCCCTTACCAATTCTAACCAAAACATCCTTCGAAACTATAATTCCTCATTCCGAATATCTCCTTTATAATGAGCAAAAATATGCATTTTTCAATGCAAAATGTCTTGAAATTTCAAACCAGGAATATCTATGCCAAAACGAAGAGATCAGGGATTTTAAAGAAGATGCCCCATGTGAAGTGCAACTGCTGAAACATTCAAAAAATACAACAACTTGTGAAATTATACAGGTTCAAATAAAGGACATCAAAATTCAAAAATTAGAAAACAACCAATGGATCATCATTACACCAAAAAGTGTGGTTGCTACGAAAAAGTGCGGCAACGATAAAGACAGTGTGTATTTAAATGGGAGTTACGTTGTAGAAATAGAGACAAAATGTGAAGTGAAAATAGAAGACATAACACTAAATACATTCAAGAATTTGAAATTGGAATTCAAAAACATCGAACTACCTAAATTAGAATATGTTCAAAATCAAAAAATTCAAAGTGATTTTAATTTTAAAACTGTTAAATTAGATTCTGTAAATGTCGACGAAATAAAAAATATTTACAGTAGATTATCAAAACAAAGTAAAAAATTAGATTCGTTAAATGAAACTCCAATACATTTTCATAAAATTAGTGGATATACAATAATCATTTATATATTAATCATTGCTATTTTAGTGTATGTAGTTTTTAAATACTATTATAATAGATATAGGAATTTGAAGTCCACAACAGAGGAAGCTGAACGGAAAGATGGAAATCCAAGAAGAGATATTAATATAAAATTATCTTCGAACTCTGTTAACCCATAGTTCTCATCTTAGGCCGGAGGAGTTACAATATCCGATTAATATAATTATAATAATAATTCTTTATCACATAGCTTTTCTACAAATGTGTTATCAGAATGATAAGCTAGGTGATAAATATGAGTGAATAGCAGGTGGAGATGCATTTTGCTTAATAACTATTGTAGTAACAACAGTTGTAAGACATTAGTCCTGTGAAATAAAGTTTTTTAATCATTTTTAAAAAGTGGTTTTTGTCCGACCGAATTGAAATTAGCTTAACGATTAGGCAACCTGAGATCCAAGAGTTTAAATAGAAGGTAGGTGCTCTTCGATTTGTTGTCGCACGTCCTCTGTCCATAAAAGCGACACAAGAGGAGGTGACACAACAGTATGTATTGCTGTGATTCAAGCTACCGAGCCAACACAAAATGTTCAATTTCTAACTCAATTTGAAATAATAAACAAGTTTGACCTACTTAAAGCAATATAGATTGAATAGATAAACAATTTACACAATTTTTTAATATTATGAGGAAATAAAGATCTCTAAAGATTGGAACACTTAATAAAAAGCTGTAAGATAGATTCATAAAGGATATTGCCATATCAAAATTTCATAAAAAAGGATATGTAAATCAGAAATAGTAATTTTGCTGAATCATGTTATCAGTGAAAACATAACCAAGAATTTTGTACCATAAAAATTGAATTTATTCCATAAATAACTTGTTACGTGTAAAACTGATTATATACAAATTTGTCAAATAATTCACTCTATGTAAAGGTTATAATTTGATTCTGTGAATCAACAAAAAAGTCAATAGTGCTCAAATTCGTTTGAATAGTGATAACAAAATTTTCGTGATAAGAAATGCTCAAATATCTATCCATAAAATGCATACAAATCGGCTACTGTGTAATGAAACGTCTGGAAACCATGGAACAATTCATCCACCAAAATATGGAAGCCATCCTGAAAATTTAAAGAGATTTGATTAATGAAAAATTTTACAAAGTACATAAATGACTTACGGAAAACCAAAATTCGACCAATTCTTCGAATTTTGGCCAGAAATAATCAGTTGCATTTTAACGCTTGAAACGACAGGACGTGTGTGGTTCAAAAGTGGACAACTCAATTCAAAATCATCCAGATGTACAACGTGCCGAATATTTGTTAAAAATTAGATAAAGTGGATTATCTAAAAATGGCTACCGATTAGTTGAAACATCTAACCACCAACAATGTGTTAAATTCGACTCACTTTTCAAATATCCTGGAAGCAAATATTTCCAAACAACTCACCGTATTCTAGCAAATTAGAACAACTGATCAACAAGTTAACAGATCAATAATCAACACCGTATAATCACTTTAAACAGGAGCGAATTTTATTATCAACATCTACCAGTGTGACGCTAGTTGAGTGTATCGCTACGGAGTGCGCGCCCATCGAAATAGTGTTTGTGCGCAAGGTTTTTATACAAGCCGGATATAAAGCACAGGTATTTGAAAACAAAACTTATAATTTTATTAAATTTGGCCATCAGCATATTAAAATAGGACGTGAAGAATTAGTCTCACTATCCTCATTAAAATTTTCATTATAAACATTTTTCTATTATTTACTTTTCGACGCAAAAATTTTACATAAAAACATTTAAACCCGTTACTGGAAAACGGAGGGTTTGAATTTTATTCAAGTCACATAAGAAGACAAAGAAGTTTGGATCGACGCATCTCGATATTATTCCTAATGTTTTATAATTGTATTTTGCCAACAGATAAAAATTTATCTGCAACTATTTGTTAATTTAAATTTATTGCGCATGCGAATTAATTATTTGGTTAATATAAAACTATTTTGATTTAAATGCAATCTTTTATTCATTCAATTAACATTAAAGCAAAGCATTCCAATTTTTAAGATCATCAAAGCAAAGGTGAATCACTATTATTTCTCCATTCAATCAATTTGTTTACAATTTTTCAACATTCTTAAAAGTTTTCGTTTTGACTTCGACAAGCATCCCTTAATCGAACTGAATCTACAATACTCTGAGGGAATCTCAAGGCTGAGCTAAACAAGAGGGACAAGGGTGGTGAGCTTTTTGGTAAAATTGCACCCTCGAACATTTCAATTTTACAATTTATAAATTTTCTTTCATTTTGAAAGTGGCGCCTAACACAAAACCGAGGTGTGCAATCTTACACAAGAAACTTCACAGCATCTTTATGGCGCCCGCACGTGGGGCGTCGAAGTAAAATTAGGGGTTGTTGTGAACAAAAAGTTAAAACGTTGCCGCACCAAAAGAATCATCCTTTTGGCGCCAATGCGTGGGGCGTCGAAACAACGATAGGGGTAGCTTTGAAAAAATTAGAAAATGCGAGCTTATTTAAAACGTTCGTGCGCAAAAGAATCATCTTTTTGACTTCAGAACGTGGTGCATTGACAAAATTAAGGGTTGTAGAGGCTTCGATAGGCTTAATTAGGGGTTGTAGAGATAATTAATTAAAATTGGGGTTGAAAATACCAAAAATCTATTTTTTTTTTGACAAAAATTGTGCAACTTTTGGCTATATTTTAATATCTTTTTGACACCAATGCATGAAGCATTGATAAAATTAAGGGTTGGAAAGGATTAAAGTAAAAATTTTAATAGTTTCTTCAAAAATCTCGAAATTTTAATTCACAATAAAACGAGTCAAAATGGACTCAAATCGAAAGAAAAGTTGTATGGAGATGATGCTGGAAAAATTGTTAAAATCCACCAATGAAATGTCAGTGAAAATGGATAAGAATCAAAAAGAAACGTCTGGAGAATTAAAAGACATGTCGAAAAAATTGGATGCCACCAATAAGAAAATCGATGTAATGAATGAAAAAATTGAATCGGCGAACTGCGAATTGAAAAATGAAATCACTGTTTTGTGTACAAATATGGAAATGGGATTCAAAAATTTGGAAAAGCCCACGAAAATAAAGCAAAACGCAAAACGAATCAAATTCATCGAGATAATTGAGGAGCAAATCCAAACAACAGAAATTGTTGAAGAAATGGAGGTATTCTACACTGGAAAGGTTGACCCAATAAATGAAAATCCAATAATGGAAGAGTCAGCAATAGAAGTCAAGTACAAATGCATCGTTAAACATACCAGGAAAAGCTTTAGAAGGCTGCAGTTTAAACTCAAAAAGTCAAAATTAAAACAAAAATACAAGACTTCCAGAAAAAAGTGCGTAGTGTTAATAAAATTCGGAACAAAAGAAAACACAAAAATTTAAAAATTTATAAAAACATTCACAAAGTAAAAAGAAAAACATTTAAAAATTATAAACAATCGAATTTAAAAGTGCTTATTAAAAGTGAAAATAAACAAAGTTCCAATGGAAATCAAATTTCAAAATTTAAAAAGCATCCATACAAACAAAGAACATTTAAAAATTGCAAATTTAAAACATTAATTAAAATTGTGAAATTGATCAAAATTCGGTCAAAAAGAATAAAATGGAAACAAAAGAAGATAAGAAAAATGAAGATGTCCAACCAAGGAGAAACCGAAGATGTCAATTGGATGATAAATTTTGATAATGAAACAGTGACCGACATAAAAATCATGGATTGGCTGATGAAGATGTCATTCTATAAGCACATCCGCTTCAAAATATAAAATTGGTTCGATTACTTTAAAAACTTGTACGACGGATAAACTTAAAATTTGATCAATTAGCGAGTACATGGACATATAGAAATTATTAAACAATATTGAAAAACTTAAACTAAATGAAATTTAAAAAAATATTAATAATGAAAAGTTATTAACATTCAAAGAAATCTGAAAATTTATTGATTATAAAAATTGTGAACACTTATGAATCAATTTGAAATCTGAAGAATCATTATTAAAGAAACTATTTGACTAAAGGAAACAAAAGCGTGAAGAAAATTCGAAAATCAATGAAAAATTTAAAAAGCAAAATGGATCGCTTATAATGCTACAAAGCACTTAATACAAGAAATTTGATGAAGAAAAATTTTGGTGACAAGAAAGTCATAAGATGAACATAATGAAAATTTACTGCAAATGAATTAAAAATAAATAATTGAAGATATGAAACAATTGAAGATTGATTACGTTAATTGAAGTTTATTAATAATAAAGCAAAATTGGGGAAGAATTTATGATGAAAAAATTGTATTAATTAATTTGAAAATTTAGTATAAAAATAATCAACAGTTGCGCATAGAAAACAAGGCACCTTGATTACATGATAATTGGATAAAATGGGGAAAAGTTTAAAATTTAAGAAATTTAATATTAAATAATCAATCGAAAGGAAAATAATCAGCAATTAGAAAAATAAAATTCAAATAAAGAAAATAGAAGTGAAAATCCATCACAATGAAAAGAAGATATCCAAGACACATTCATCACAATAAGAAGCTACACTTGATCCAAAATAATGATTAAATTAAAAGGAAGAATTAACGATACGCTACAGAAAATGGTCAAAAACAAAATTAGAACAAAACTTCAGATAACTT
Source organism: Podabrus alpinus (assembly GCA_932274525.1). NCBI lineage: Eukaryota > Metazoa > Arthropoda > Insecta > Coleoptera > Cantharidae > Podabrus > Podabrus alpinus. Next base: position 9,475,131 of record OW026451.1, read on the forward strand.
AAAGATTCAAAAATTGATAAATTTAGATTAGAGTCATAAAGATAGAAATTGTTAATAATCACAACTATAGGAGGGTGGAAGGGATGTCAAGTTAATAGGTTGATAAGTTGAAGAGGAAGGGTTGTTAAGCTAATAAGTTGATAAGATGAAAAGGTCAATAAGACTAATAATTAATTAAAAACATTTAGAACAAATTTAAAAGAATTCAATAATACACAACAATTAATAAAAATGAAAAATTCTTGATAAAGTTTAAAACAGAATTCATTTATAGAAAATTGAAATATTCAAGAAAATGATTTAAGAAACAATCAATTATAGATTGGAAGGATTGACATTTAAAATAATTATTTAAAAACATTTACATAAAGATTTGAAATAGAAAAATTTAAACATTTAATTTACAATATTTTATTTAATAACAATTTACATTTATTTAATTTAATTAGCTACAGGAAGCACAATATAAAATAAGAAGCGATCTCAAGCTGAGAACAATTTAAAAATATAAAATTATTAAAGGCTCAAATAAGTAGCCGAACAAAAACATTTTACATTTACATTAATTTTTTCAAACAATTTAATTTCTGATTTCCATACAATTAAAGCAACATAAATAGGTAAAATTTGAAATCCAATTATTTTTATAAATGCACCTTTTTAAATGCTATAAAAAAAAGATTTCCATAATAAATTTCTCAATAAAAATCACCTTAGTAGGAAAATTTAATCTTCTATTTTATGTTTCTCTGTCAGTTATTTTGAAATAATTTGTAATTAGCCTGAAAGTTGAGAAATGAGTCACTATTGCGGTCTCTTTCTATTGCATTGAAATATTATATCTATCTTCGTCGTTGAAAGCGCGCCCTTAAGCTCATTTTATATATCATCGGATGTTTGTTCTAGGCAAATCTTTTATTTTTAATTTAAACTCAGCACAATATTCTTTTATTAAAATTAAATTAGACTACACTTTATTTAAATTAAAATTTCATTACATTTAATTAATTTCAATTTAATATCATTTTATATGTTATTGATTGCAAGCTAATAATTTACCGCGTTTGACATCATTTTATGATACAATTTGAAATGCAATATAAAAACAATTGTGGAATAATTTTGTTACTTTTATTTTCAACATCTTTGCCGATAAGTTCGAGTTTAATTAATAATTGATTATTAATTTACTCAGTGGGTTTCAAGTTAAAACTCCAGAATTTCTTTTTCCTGTTTAGTTTTGTTTCTATGTGTCTACAAGAGGTACCAAATTGTTTTCAAACTTTTATTTGTGGAAAATTATCTGTATTTTGGATTCTCACTACCATACAGATTGATAGCATAATAATCATAAAAAATTAGTATATAACTTCATAATTCACACTAATTATATTAATACCTCAATAAAATGTTTCAGCTTTGCAAAAATGAAGACATGGTACTTCATGTTACACATTTTATATGTAATGGGTATTTTAAATGAGGTTTCTTCCACATCTCCAGATTCACAATCACAAGTGCGATTTCAAATTAAAGAAAAAGACTTTTTATTAAATACCTACTATCTTTCTAGTCAGATGAAGATGAAAATCCAGGGTGGTCACAAATTTGTCAAATGCAAATTACTACAACTATTAACAATCGTTATTCTACAACTGTAGTTACTAAAACGGTGGTGAGTCTCGTTAACACAACAATGACATATTATTTTTCTCATCTCATTCCCAATAATGCAATTATTACGGCGTTTGTGATACAAACGAATAACGAAAATTATACATCCTTCGTACAGGACGATGAAGAGGCAAGAAAAGAATACGACAATGTAAGATATTCTCTAAACGTTTTGAAAACCGAATTTATATTTGTATTTTAGCAAGCAATCGATGCAGAGTCTTATGGATCAGCTAGTGCTCGAGATACTCAAAAATTTTCAATTCCTGTTGACGTGGAAGGTAATTCCATAACTGTATTTTCATTAACTTACGAAGAACTGTTAAAAAGAAACCATGGGCGGTACGAATACTGTCTTAATATTTATCCAGGACAACTAGTGGAAGATATCCGAGTCGAGGTATAAAATGAAATGTACTATTTATTATTATTAACAGCTTTACATTCATGATTTAAATATAGTTATCCCGCTCGGGATTTACAAATCCCGATCATAAAAACATTTTTCTTATAGCTACAAAAATTTATAACTGTTCACAATTTTCCGTGTCTAGCAGCCTCCGTAACTATTTCTCTCCATTTTCTCCTGTCCCCAAACATTTCCCTCCACCCATACACTCCCATATCCATCAGATCCCCCGTCACCTGCTCCCACCATTTAATCATCGGTCTTCCCTGTATACTCCTCTTACTTGGCCTCCATAAGGTTATCTTTTTCTTAATGTTCTCATCCTGACTCCACATTATGTTTCTCAGTCATCTGATTCTCTGCGACTTGGACCTTCATAATTCATCCGGAAGCTCTATTCTCCATTCTCGTCCTTTTTTGGATAGTTCGTAAAATCTTCCTTTCGAATCTTCTCAGTATTTCGGCCTCTGCTTGGGATAGGCACACTGTTTCTGCTGCGTACTCAACTGTTGGCCTTATCAGTGTCTTGTAAAATTTCATTTTTGTGTCTCTTAATATTTTTATCCTTTAGCATTGCCTTATTTGCATTAAAATCCCTATTTCCCGTTTGTATTCTTCTGATTATTTCGTCTACTCTGCTGCTGTTAGTATTTAACTCTACTACCACGTAATAGTATATTACGTAACGAGAGTTGTAAGAAGCGTATTACACACGAGTGTGTAATGGCTTTACAACTCGAGTTAAGTACTATACTTTTTCTACGACCACACAAATGTAAAATTTTTAACTTTTTAATTGTATTTGTTTGAATTCGCAATAACTCGAGAACGGCGCTAGATATCGAAAAACTGAGCAAAAAATTCTCCCCCCGCTGAGTTATAGCTCCCTGATGAATTATCAGTGGGAAGGCGTATGCAAAAATTCAGATCGATCGCGCGCAAAAAAATTTAGTCAAACGTCAAAATTCGTATTTTAGGTTAAATTCTCACAAAATGCGAAAAAATTGTATAAACCTCGTAAGCAAAGCCTGATGAATTATCAGTGGGAAGGCGTATGCAAAAATTCAGATCGATTGCGCGCAAAAAAATGTAGTCAAACGCTAAAAAATTTATAAAGGCTTAATATACTAATTTATGGTCCATTTATTTCAACAAGAGAGTAAAAGTCAAATTCATCACGCATCATAGCTCTAGTGCAAATGGACTATAAGTATGTAATAACTGACCGTGTGGATTTATTTAAGTAAACAAGTAATCGAAATAAATTAAAACTGTCGGAACCTCAAACAAATTATCGATAAAGGTTTATATTAAATTAAAAAGTACACTAAAAGTTATAACAAAAATAAATCCCAGACTTAATCTAAAATATTTACATCTTACGATAATAATTATTATCGTAACAGAACAGATACTTTGTAATGCAATAGGATCATCGTTGACGTTGATTGCACTTGAAATTTTAGATGACGTAGCAGTCTTATTATAAATAGAGTTATCCACATAACCTTCGGCCACCGTTCGGTGATTTGTTTGGGTACACCACCAAACTTATTTATCCCGACACATTGTTTGGTGCACTTTTCGTTAACATAATTTAGAAAAAAGGTAACAATTTCATATCGTCTCCTTAAGCCCGCATTTCATTACGGCTTCTACCAGCCGAGCTTGTAGAAGCCCAAAATTTGTAATGCATTGCGTTATATGGAAGCAAACTCACTTGAGCTGCTAGAAGCAGGTCATAAAATGTATCGAATTTCAGCAGCCCAGCTTCTAAAGTGGTCCACGTGGAGTACTGTACGTAATTGGTTAATATTTAGAATAAGGACTGGTAAGAGTTATCTAACTCTCACCACTCGAAACAAAGTTTCTTCTGCTACACACTAAAGAACACAGTTAATATAACAAATTCTCAAAATATGAAGGGTGAATTTATTATCAAAATTTTGAAATAATCGAATTTGAAAAGTACGTAAAAGTAGCAAGTGCATGGTGCACAACCGGTCGAATGCCACTCCATCGCCCGGCTGGCGCGCATTTTGTTGACGGTACGTGTACTGGGATATAGTCTTACACTTAGAATATTTCGCAGCAGCAGATGCACCTCGAGCGTCGTACATGCAACATCGATTATTTTTTGTTTTTAGGCGATTTTTAGGGGGTGAAACGTAATAGTTTACTGCCCCATACCGCGACTATACTTTTTAATGCTATTTCGAGGGTCTCTCACATCCCGGTTGCATAGATCCCGGTGTTCTTGATCTGTCGCGCTTCTCGTATGTTTAGCCTAGTAACCAGAGTCAAATCCGGCCCGGAGGGGTGCAGAGCGGAGCGGAGCGCAGCGGCGCCCCGTAGGGGTAGGATTTGACGATGGATTACCCTCCTTTTCGAATGCACACCCCTAAAATTGGAAGGCAAAAAAAAAAAATTTAATTTTTTCACTTTTTTGGCAATAACCGCCTTATTTTCCATTTTTTCGCGAATATTTATACTAATATCTACTAAGCACACCCCCCTCTATCCGAATTTCAAAGAAAAATTCAAATCGGACCGAAAAAATTTCAAGGGACTGTAACCCGATACACGTGCAGACCCCGGGTTCGACCGGCTACATGAATTTACTTTCCCTTCTTTTCAAAAGTCGATATTTTCGTTATTTTGACCATATTCACCTTTTTTTTTCCTTTAATTAGACAAATATAAGCCTGTTCTTTAGTGTGTAGCTGAAGAAATTTTTTTCAGCTGGTGAGAGTTAGATAACTGCGCCCTAAGGACTTATTATTGGATAATATAAAATGCTCGACATGGAGTAGTGTAGTTGTAATTGGTTAATATTTAGAATGAGGACTTATTATTGGATAATATTTTTATTACGAAAATTCTCTTAGTGAGTCCACGTGGACCCTGATGAAAGATGCATTTCTATACCAGGCCGGAGTTAATTTCACTTAACAAAATGATTTAAAAAAAAATCGAAATTACTTAAATAAATTTATTGAAAATTACAACTGACATCGATTTTAGACATACAGCAATAATAATAATCTATAATTATAATTGTGAGTTATTTATAATAAAATATTGCTTATTACTAATTTTACAGTTATTGAACTTTTAAAAGGAAATGCGATAGACTGCTGAATTGAATGTAAGTCAGGCTATCGTAACATATTTGAAATATTTAATTATTATATTAATACATAATTTTATTTTAACATAACACCTCCCCTCTAGGACCAAAATTAGGGTATCCTTAAATTTTGAAGTCCGATCTGTTCGATTGGTTTCTCTTCGATTGTTCCGGATGGTGTTTTATTCTTAAAAACTCTAACTAAAACATATGTGATTAAAATAATGAAAATTAACATATATAACATGATGGTCCATCCACTTGCTTGATGGAAGTACACAGGAGCTTGGGATGTTTCTTCAATGTTTTCCTCGATTTGATGCAATTTGATTTCTGTTGCTTTAATTTCGTCCAAATTTATCGGTTCCAATTCGATTGGCCTGAAGGTAATGTTGACATTATTGTGTCTGCTGCTAGTGTATTCAAATTTTAACTTCGGAATTTCCACTAAGTTATTTTTAAGTCGTTTTTCTTGTGTCGTTAGTAATTTTGTTTGTATTTTGATCCTGCATTTACCATTTAGTGAGATTAAGTATGTTCCATTTAACGAAATAGTTTCCGTTGTTGCATCGCATTCTTTCTTGATTACGTCTTCTCCCTTTGTTATTACCATCCATTGATTACTAGAGACCTGTTGGACTTTCGTGTGGGCCAAACTTAAACTTTCTTGCTGACAATTTTGGTATTTCTTTGTGTGTTGAATAAGATGAACTTCGCAAGGTGACTTTTCTTCGATTTGGTTAATTTCCAATTTGCACAAAAATTTGTTAAAATTTATATCTTTACATCTTTGGTTACTTAATGCGAAGTTTTGCTCGTTTATTACAAGGAATTTGGCTTTGGGAATGATTATTGAGTATAAGGGATTATTAAATATTGGACAGGAAAATAGGTGAAAATAATTATAGTCGATTTTTTCGACGACTGGAATTTCTAATATGAAATGTATTTTGGTATTTTGAATAAAGGCTTTAATATTTATGATTTTATGAAATTCGTGAATAATTTCTAAATTTGGGTTTATAGGCAATTTAGAATTTGTTAATAATAGCTGTATCTGTAACAATTCGTGATTAAGGTCTTTGGCTTTTAATATTGATGGATGCATAATGTTTGCTGATGCAAAGGTGATCGCTTCTTCGAGTGTTTCTAAAATATCTCGTATTGTTGCTGCGGCTGTTATTAATTCTAGATAAATTGTCGTCATCGTTAATTTTTCATCTACTTTAGTTTTGTAAAAATTAGTTGCATTTATAGTAAGTTCCATGAAGGTTAATTTTTCTTGTAAAAGTGCTTGGTTTCTTGCTATTTTAATAATGCTGTTGTTGAAGTTTTCCATTGCTGAAGTCGTTAATTTAATTTGTTCTTTAAATAGCAATTTTACTTTATTTTGATCGTTGGTCAATTGGTTTATTGCATTGTTATATTTTTCTGCATCGTCATTATCCAAATTTCCTGTAATGGTTTTAATTAGTCCGCCCAATCCATTAATGAAACCTCTTTTTCTTCTATGGTTTTCGTAAAGGTTAATTTGTTCGAATTTTATATTAGTTTCTGTTATGGTATGTTCCAAAAGGCTATGTAGATTTTGATTATTCCATCGATGTGTTTTCCCATTTTCATGTTTACTGTATATTAAGGTTAAATTGTTAAAACTATTATTTAATTCATCTAATTCCCTTCTAAGTGGTGCTATATCTATTATTCTAATAAGCGTCCAGTAACTAATTTGATTATTAACTATTCCTAATCTAAGTGGTAATATTCCGGGGTTGTTCTTCAAGTCTTGGATGTCGACGGTTGGGTAGCAGCATCTGTAACAAGAGTAGGTCTTCTTAGTAATCTAACATGTATCTTCTGTATTCGATTATTTTTATTCCGGATTTCCGCCGTGTTATCGTTAAATAATTTTGTAATGATAAAAGGTCCGTCAAATTTTTTCTTAGTTTTTCTTCTTATGTTACTAGTTTTCTTGACATCTATCCTCATAATTCGTAGGTGTTCGATTGGGGTTGAATGCATCCTTTCGATCATCCTATTTGATTGTGAATTTCTTGGTGTAGTAAAATGAACCTTTACCTTGTGTAAGTTCAACAATTCTTGTACGGTATCGTTTTTCATCTCCTTCCCGTTATCCTTTGTTATTGGTTCTGGAACTCCGTAGTATGAAAAATATGTGATTAAGGCATTCGCAATTTCCGTAGCATTTTTACTTGTCATTGGAACTGCTTGTCCGATTTTTCCCAAATGGTCGATTAGTGTCAGAAAATTTTGGTATTTTGTTTGTACTTTCAACTCTCCATGGTGGATTGTCTTAATTATGAATTGTTGTTTTTTTTCATCTATAGCTTCTTTAAGAATAGGGATTGCTGTTACTCGTTCGTCGTTTATGTTGGAATGAATAGTTTCATCATCTTGACCTTTCGCTGCCGGTTCATTTGAATCGTTCAGTAACCTGTTGATTTCGCTTATGGTAGGTATGGGTTCTCCTGCCCATTCTTTCTCTGTATCCAAATCGATTATTCTAAGGTCGTTTTCGGATTCGTCTAGATTGACTGCCATCGAGATGTCGTCATCGTCGTCGTCTCCTAAATAAATCGGTATCGTTTTGTTTTTCGTTTTTAGTACCTTATCCTTGAAATCAATTTCGGCTTCTAAAATTTCCAATAAATCTACACCTATTGAACCGTCGTATTTATTGTTAAAATTAAAAAGGTAGAAATTGTGCTTGATTGTAGAATCGATTGAATCGGGTAATTTTATGTATGCTACTTCATCATGTTGACTTACTTGATGAGCTGTCAGAATTTTGAACGATTCGTACTTAATTTGGTTAGGGAAATATTTATATGCGATTTCTTGATTTATTAAAGATTTTGTTGATCCTGTATCTATTAAAAATTTTAACTTTAATTCTGGAATTTTAATATATGGCAATTTGGAAAGAGTCGTTATATTAAGGTTGATTGTATTATTTGTTACGTCGTGCTCGTACTGTAGGAGTTTATGTGAAAATTTTTCGCTATTTTCATGTTCGTCGAAATTTTCCGATGGTTGATAAACTTCTGTTTCGTAAACTTCATCACAATTTTCTTCTAATTCATATGGGGGTGTATCTTCATAATCTCCTTGTTCTATATCTTGATAGTACAATACTTGTGTTTCTGTTTGCGGGATTCCTGACCGACGGGTATTTCCAGATAAAATGTCCCTTGGTTCTGGTTCGTAGCGTTGTTGTGGAGGTTTAAATGTGTTCCATTGTGGTCCATTATAATTAGGTTGTTGATAGTTTCTCTTGTCGCTGTAATTATTTGTTTGCTGTGGAACCATTCTTGATTGCGTTGGTGGGCCCGAAAATCTTCCGAAAGTTCGAGGTTGTGAGGCAAATGGATTTGGTGTCCTTGTTGTACTAGCCTGTTTGAATACGGGTGGTCGAAGTATTTTTTGGGTTTGTAGTGGCTGCTGCCCAAAATTGGTTAACATAGGTGGGTTGACACTCGGCATTGGAGTTGGATGAAATGGTTGTTTCTTTTCTATCGGTTGATATTGGCGTTGGAAATTTAAGGTGTTTGTTTTATTTTGGGCGTACATGAAATTTTCTTCTTCTGTTACGTACGCCATTGCCGCTTCTAGGTTGGGTGGTTTTTTTAATCTTACAACTAGGCCAATTTGACCGTTCAAACCCTGAAGGAATGTTTGTAGTGATAAATCGTCGTAAATTTTCGTTTTTACTAACTTGACATTTGGGTCTACTTCATGTAATTGTAGATGGGTTAGAAGTAAGCTCCGTACATCCTGACATCTCATTCCGAATTGATATGGGGATTCGTTTTTGTATGGTTTGAGGCTCATCAGGTCACGTAGTAGACAATTTTCGTCGCGTTGATCTCCAAAATGTTGTAATAATAATTTTTTTATGTTGCCCCAGGTATTTGAATTTTCTCGACTAGCAATTAATGTGAGTGCTCGTCCTTCGAATTTGCCCAGTATAACTTGTATAAGTTGTCCGTTAACAACATCAGCTGGATTTGTTGTACCAAATCTTCTTAATAAATGTTCACATGCATTAATAAATATAGATAAAGTCGCTGGATTGCCATCATATTTTGGTACTAATTCGCAGTTAAATTTATCTAGTTGTGCCATTTCGGAATTGTTACTAGTAGGATCGTTCGATAAAATATTTGGAATACTTTGTAAGATTGATTCCGACGATAGGGTTAAATTATTTAATAACTGGGTAATTTCTGCTTCTGACATTCAGAAAGGAATAAAGGAAATATAATAATGAGCAAAAACTTACGCTAAGCAAATGAAGAACGTTGTGAATTTCTTCATCCCTTGGTTAGAAATCTTTCGAAACTTCTTCCCTCTATTGGATTGATTGATTGTCTTCTATTTATTTCTTCTTGTTGCACTTTTATTTATTTCTTCTTATCACTTAAATTTTAATGTTTGTACTCAGTTAATTGTTAACACAAAAAGGGTTATTTTAGAGAATTGGATCTAAAGCCCTTCTGAGTATCCTACCGACTGCGCCAGTTAATTTCACTTAACAAAATGATTTAAAAAAAAATCGAAATTACTTAAATAAATTTATTGAAAATTACAACTGACATCGATTTTAGACATACAGCAATAATAATAATCTATAATTATAATTGTGAGTTATTTATAATAAAATATTGCTTATTACTAATTTTACAGTTATTGAACTTTTAAAAGGAAATGCGATAGACTGCTGAATTGAATGTAAGTCAGGCTATCGTAACATATTTGAAATATTTAATTATTATATTAATACATAATTTTATTTTAACATAACACCGGCTTGTGACGCGAGAGTTGTAAATTTTTACAAGTGAAGCTGCAGAAGCCGCCTGTAATTAGATACTTCTAAATATTAGATAATATGTGTTGTAAAGTTATTACTAATAATAATTTATTTATGTAATTGATAAGCAATATGAAAAAAATGGAATATTGATGTCGAAATTTTTTCGATGCTGTTCTGTACAGATTTTTAAATTTTTTGTATATTCCGGGATTTTACGCATTCTTCAATCGGAAAATAAAATTTATCATAGGTAATATTATCCCAAATGACTAATAATTTTCTTACCTTTCCAATAATAATAACATCCAGTACACGCCTACTATTTATTTTATACATTGTTGTTCTAGGTGTCAATCATCGTAACACAATTTTGGTTATTCGATGTCATCGTTAATTTGTTACGTTATCAAATTTTAATATTCTTTTTCGAACAACAGAATTTTCTGTTTCCAAATGTTATATTCAATTATATCCCACAGTCATAATTTTAATTTTATTTGAACATTCACAGAAACTACCCCTATTATAGTAATTTATTTTGCTCAGATTTTGACAACAAGTAAACAATTTTAAAATTAAAAAGTGTTCCAAGAACACATGTTAGATACAAAATAATATTAGTTAATAGAAGTAATACAAGAAATCAATTAATTGATTAAAACTAATTGAAAATCTGAGCAAAATAAATTACTATAATAGGGGTAGTTTCTGTGAATGTTCAAATAAAATTAAAATTATGACTGTGGGATATAATTGAATATAACATTTGGAAACAGAAAATTCTGTTGTTCGAAAAAGAATATTAAAATTTGATAACGTAACAAATTAACGATGACATCGAATAACCAAAATTGTGTTACGATGATTGACACCTAGAACAACAATGTATAAAATAAATAGTAGGCGTGTACTGGATGTTATTATTATTGGAAAGGTAAGAAAATTATTAGTCATTTGGGATAAATATTACCTATGATAAATTTTATTTTCCGATTGAAGAATGCGTAAAATCCCGGAATATACAAAAAATTTAAAAATCGGTACAGAACAGCATCGAAAAAATTTCGACATCAATATTCCATTTTTTTCATATTGCTTATCAATTACATAAATAAATTATTATTAGTAATAACTTTACAACACATATTATTATCTAATATTTAGAAGTATCTAATTACAGGCGGCTTCTGCAGCTTCACTTGTAAAAATTTACAACTCTCGCGTCACAAGCCGGCCTGGTATAGAAATGCATCTTTCATCAGGGTCCACGTGGACTCACTAAGAGAATTTTCGTAATAAAAATATTATCCAATAATAAGTCCTCATTCTAAATATTAACCAATTACAACTACACTACTCCATGTCGAGCATTTTATATTATCCAATAATAAGTCCTTATTCTAAATATTAACCAATTACGTACAGTACTCCACGTGGACCACTTTAGAAGCTGGGCTGCTGAAATTCGATACATTTTATGACCTGCTTCTAGCAGCTCAAGTGAGTTTGCTTCCATATATCGCAATGCATTACAAATTTTGGGCTTCTACAAGCTCGGCTGGTAGAAGCCGTAATGAAATGCGGGCTTAAAGGACGTAAGTTTTTACATGTCAAATAAAAAGTTTCAGGCACTACAAAAGAACGTTGTGTTTTTGTTTTTGAATCTGGAATATTTATAATTAATGATCTTCCCGTATCTTCAACGTGATCAGGTTTCATGTTTCGTAATTCCTGTACACAAGAAAGTGTACTTTCTTGGCTGCTCGACATGATTTTAAAACTAAAATTATAAAAAGTTAGGAAATTAGAATAATATTCATTAAATTAATATTACCTCGACCCGATAGCAATAAATAAATAAATAAATACACAAATGAATCTTTCATTAACGATTATATTAACGAAATTATTATAGCTGTCAAACTAAAATGAATTAGTTCTGCCAACACAATTGTAGTAAATTATCAAATTCCCTAGCCGTGCGATCGACGATATTACGTAACGGTGACGTCACACCGTGCGTAATGGATTTGTTACTATGTGTGGCTTATTCTGTGCGATATTCGCCGATTACTCCGATGGTCGTAGAAAAACGAGTTTATCCACCTGTTTGAATGTGAAAGCATAATCTATTTTTAAGTTGGGTCGTGTGAACGTTTCATTTCTAACGTATTTAATATATTTCGTCTTGTTTTCGTTCACGAACAAATCCATTTCTTTTGGCGATTCCATGATTTCTCTGAACAACTCAACCATTTGGTTATGACATCTAGCAATTATGAGAATGTCATCTGCGTAGGCAATTATTTGATCTAGTCTTGTTACTATGGAGCCATCAGCATTTAATCTTATAATTTTTTCTAAAACGATATTAAACAGCGTCCCCGACAGTGCATCTCCTTGTCTAACACCACTGTTAATCCCAAAACTGTCCGTTTCACCATCTGACATTCATTCTAAAGGCGCTGATACACATGCTACTTACTGGCACGAAAGCATGCTATTATGACGTGATTTTACGACATTTACGTCATAGTAGACGTAATTTTACGACAATTACGTCATAATAGCATGATTTTCGTGCCAGTAAGTAGCATGTGTATCAGCGCCTTTATACACGTAGTATTTTCCATAGTCATTTTTATAAATTTAATTAACCTTGATCGTATTTTCATTTCCTTCAATGTCGCATACATTCTCTCCCTGATGATTTTGTCAAAAGCTTGCCGAAAGTTCACAAACAGTTTGTGCAGATCCATTCTATATTCACGTGTCTTTTCCATATGTATTGCATCTACTGTTGACTTTCCCCCAAAAAATCCAAATTGATACTATCCAATTGTTGTACTTACTAATGTGTTCTTTTAATCTTTTATATATCGTAGTTGAGAGTATTTTGTATGATCCATTAACCAATGTTATTCCTCTATAGTGGTAAAATGACTCCCTCATTCTATTCTGTGGGCATCCTCTCTTCTGTCCAAATTTGTTGTATTAACTCGCAGTCTTTTACAAATGTCTTCTCTATATTTGATAAGTTCGTTATTTATTGCGCCCTTTCCATGAGATTTTCCATTTTTCATTTTATGTGTTGCGCCCATTATTTCCTCGCGTGATTGACTTGGTATTTTCATGGGCATGATTGACCATTTTCTAATGTACATTCTCTTTATCTTCCTTTTGTTGTCTGTTTAAAAGTTTCTGGAAATGGTTCCTCCAGATCTCTCTTTTCTTTTCCCCGTTTTGCTCTGACTTTCTATTTTCATCTTTCATTATCTTTGGCTTTATATTATAAATATGTAAAAATGTAGTACATAATAAAATAACAATAGCACAAATTTTAAGGTACATTTGAAGGAAAATAGCAAAATTGTTGATTTGGAGGTACCCAATCTACGTACTGGAAATGACATTGGAAATGACAACAAAGATCTTGATCCACAAGCATTCATTTCACAACATCGCCATTTTGGAATTGTTAAATCCGCCAAGGTCTTATTTACGTTAAATAAAACAGAACAGATAAATTTTGCACGTATCATGAAAACCGAAGAAGAACATGGATTTGCAGGTCAATTTATAGTTCAGTACGACGTGGAAAATCAACAACAATTTGGGGAAATTATAGCCAATGACGGTTATTTTGTACACTTCTTCGCACCAAAGGGGTTGGATCCGCTGACAAAACATATAGTTTTTGTATTGGATACTAGTACTAGTATGGAAGGACTAAAAATAGAACAATTAAAAGAAGCCATGAAAAAATTGTTAAATCAGGTACGCGAAGACGACTTAATCAGCTTAATTCAATTTCATCATAACGTGAAAGTGTGGGATTTAGAGGGTGGCACGAACGAAGGTGGTTGGTTTACTGAAGATGACAAGTTGGACGTAAGAAAAAAAGTACTAATTATTGAAAAATATGCGTTATATTTGTTTGCTTTTAGGAAACTAATTTTCCAAAACCCTCTCGAGCAACATCTGATCATATCGAAAATGCACAAACGCATGTTAAAGAATTTCAAAGTGGGGGTGGAACTGATATTTTAAGGGCAATTAAAGTGGGATTGAAATTAGTCGAATTGGGCAGAAATATTGATGACATGATTGAACGTCAACCAATAATTATGTTTCTTACAGATGGTGAACCTACTAGAGGTGAAACATCACATGAGGCTATTATAGAGGAGGTCTGCTAATTTGAATTTTTTTTGTTAAAATTAAATAGAAAATAATTACAGGTAGCAAAACTTAACGTAAATTTAAAAAAATCACCTATATCAACACTTGCATTTGGTGACGAGCCAGATAAAGACTTTTTGCACAAACTAGCGACACTTAATTCGGGCTTTTTTAAACATATATACGAAGCTGAAGACTCTGATTTACAAATTGGAAATTTTTATAACACAATATCTGTGCCTGTATTAACCGACGTAAACATTAAATATGATTTGTCTGTGGTTAGCAATATTTCGCAAACAACGTTTCCGGCTTTCTATGATGGATCGGTACTTGTAGTAACTGGAAAATATGGTAAGACATGTTTATTTAAATTCAAAATTTTTAATTATTCCGAATAAAATATGATGAACCTGGTTTTCGAGTTATATGCAAAGTGCACAAACGTGCAGAAAATATAATTACCATATCACATAGCAAAGAACGACCCAAAATTGTAATTTTGTAAGTATCCCATACCGACACAAAAACTTTTGCTTTTGATCATTCATTTGTTTGAAGCTATTTGCCCGAAACTCTACATTCTGAAAACTGGATATTGGGAAGGGGAGTTGTTTATTAGATTATTTTAATTTATTTTTATTGAAAGTTACCAATAAATAATCAAACATTATTTTAAGATCCAGAAAGTACTTTTGAGCCCCCAATGATAGAAGCACATGGCGCCTACACACTCTATAATGTAAGAAGTTCATCCGAAGTTCACAACTCTACCGCCGATATTTCACATCATTGGGCTTTTGTAACTGTAAAGCAATTATTAAATGACATAAAAGTTGGCCGTAATAACGACAATGAGTATAAAGAGAGGGTTTTGAAAGTAAGTTCGAAATATTCGTTTGTGACTGATTATAGTTCTATGGTAATCGTTAAACCTAATGGGAAGGTTGTAATAGGAATTATGGAACTCAGGGGACAATCAACTGGTAAGTAATCACTTCCTAACTTGACAAAAAATATAAAAACTATTTGCGTCGAGTTGGGACGCACTTTCTTTTAATGAAAATAATTTGTTTCAGAAAATTTGAACGTTGAAGAGGAATCCTAGAAGAACTTTTGGACTTTACCTTCTAAAATATTCACGATGTTAATCGTTCAAAATGTAATTTAACATTTTTGTTTGTTTTGCCATTGCAACTTTTATTTCAAAATTTTGTAAAAATAAAAACTCTTTTACGCATTTCGAGTATTATTCCAAGTTACGCAAAATATTGTATATTTTTTTAAACTATACCTACATATTATTTTTATTCGATTGAATTCTTTAAGAAATTTGGTGAGATCCTCATGATTTAAATTATTCTACAACCTCTTCTATGCGGAATAGTACGTTTCGCCGTGGCCGTTTCGCCGTCGCCCATTTTGCCGTCGCCCATTTCGCCGTGGCCGTTTCGCCGTCGCCCATTTCGCCGTGGCCGTTTCGCCGTCGCCAATTTTGCTGTCGTTAATTAAAAAATATAAATCAAAAGTTACAATTGAAGATTAATTAAATTATTAATTATTAAATTAGTGTTAGGAAACGATATTTTTTTTAATGACAGGACCGTTAAAAGGGGGATCCACCGGTCGAGCTTAGGTTAGTGTTCGCCCATTTCGCCGTCGTTAATTAAAAAATATAAATCAAGAGTTACAATTAAGTTTTTATTAAATTATATATTAAATTAAATAAAAAAGTTGGGTAGAGTGCTCTAACCATTAGCGTTCTGATCATACTTTCTTCTGTTACACACTAAAGAAGAAGGTTAATAGAGCAAATTGCCAAAAGAATTAGGGTGAACGGGGTCGATTACATATCAATAAATCGATTTTGAAGTTAGCTAATTTTACATGTTTCACTGACGCGCAGTGGAATCTCACTCATTCTGTTGGCGGTCCGCGCACTGTGATATACTCTAACACTTAGAAAATTTCGCGCCGGCAGATGCACCTCGACTGTCGTACATGTAATATCGATTATTTTTTGTTTTTACGCGATTTTTTGGGGGTGAAACGTAATAGTTTACTGCCCCATACCGCAACTATATTTTTTAATGCTATTTCGAGGTTCTCTCACATCCCGGTTGCATTTATCCCGGTGTTCTTGATCTGTCGCGCTTCAAGTTTAGATTTGACGATGGATTACCCTCCTTTTCGAATGCACACCCCTAAAACTGGAAGGCAAAAAAAATTTAATTTTTTCACTTTTTTGGCAATACAAGGGTTATTTTCCATTTTTTTAAATGGATAACCAATTCGTCAATACTTACAGGATTTGTAGGTGCCTTGTTTATTCCATTTCGTTGTCGTCGAACCATTTTTTTTAAAGCACTACCACCGGGCAACGAAGCTTGCGAAGCTTGAGCGATATTTGCTGTACATGCATTTATAACTTGACTTGTTTGTTCCATTGTTTCCGCGGCTCGCTTCTTAATATTAGTTACTGCTATTCCAACTTCTATTCTTGCGGCCGAGACGTCATGAGAGTGAATATTTATAGTTTTAATTACTTCTTCTCCTCGTGTATGAATTCTGGGTTTACATCGACCACGCTTTTTGATGTCGCGTCAAACACGTATACGTAGCCATCGTGCGAAACTTTATCTTTACCTCTGGTGCTAAGGATAGTATTCGCCATAATTTGATCTTGATCTTTATTTTAATTGAATTGTCGAGTTTAGATAATTATTCAAAATTAGTTACTTCCCGCTCTTTTATATACTACCGTACTGTTCTATTATTTTGTTACCAACTTTAACGTTCCCAATCAATAATTTAATTGATTGATTTTTAGTTTTATTTATTTGAGTTTGAGTTATTTTATTAAATATATAAAAAGTTTCACTTATATAGCATTTTCATTTGGGATTATTCATTTAATCCGGATTATTCATTTTTTGTATTATCGCAACATTTTAAGTTGGTAATAAATTTTTACTATATAAATGAAACAGCCTCATATTGTGAGTGGGTTTGAAATCCCAAAATAAATTCCCATAGGTTAGGTTACATTTTCTTCTTCTTCTAAAACTATTAATTTTATTATTTAACTTTAACTTAATTTTATATATAATTTAATAAAACTTTAATTGTAACTTTTGATTTATATTTTTTAATTAACGACGGCGAAATGGGCGACGGCGAAACGGCCACCTTCATATATCCTTCATTATTTGAGTTATTGTCCTTAAGTAGGGCCTTCCTTTGCCACGATAGTCTTCAGCAACCCTTTTCGGAAAGTATGTATGTGCCCATCCAGCTGATCTCTTTAAATGACTACCTGCTTCCCCAACTATCGCCCCTTTCCATCCATCTCAAAACTTTTTTCGTGTGTCGTCATTCCCACCCAGCCGAGCTTTAGGGCACTTCTGTAGCACCACACCTCGAAAGTCTCCAATCTCATCCTGTCTGTCTTTTCCATGGTTCACGTCTCACACTCATACAGCGCCACACTCCATACATCTACCTGTATATTCAAGATGTTCATTCAAAGATAGCAAAGACCAATGGACTTTGCGCATGGTAGTTATAAACAGAAAGGAATTTAATCAGTAACTATTAGAAAGTTCTCGATGACAACCCTATGGAACTGCCTCGGTTTCTTAGGAATTCCCTTAAATCATTTTTGTTTGTTCCACGAAATAGTGGAAGTAGCTGGTGGAGTTGCTAGAGATACCAATAAATTTAGAAGTTGGATTTTATTTAACTTACGATGAACTATTGAAAAGAATATACGGAGCATGTTTCTAATATTTATCCAGATAAATGTTAAGACTATATCTAGGTATTTTAGACCCAAATTGGATTGGTTTGATACAAAGTTTTAGGAACCTCCAATGCTAATCTTTTCTGGGCATGAAATTGGAAAAGAACTAGATCCAAAGGTAATCACAATTTATTAAATCCAACAAACTGGTATTGGTTTTGATGTAGATCAGTTTGTTCTAGAAATGATATGAGTCTTCCTCTACTCTTATTAAAAAGTTTTCTTCTTAATAAGGATATGAGTAAAAACAATAAAGGATTTGTTGTCCAGATCAGTTGATCATAAAATAATATGTGAGATTATGTTCTTATAGTTATTCGATAAGAGATATTTCTTTTAGTGAAAATGTAAATTTTTTTAGTGACATTTAACGTGGTACCAAAGCGCATAATAAATACACTTGGATAACCGTTGGAACATACTTTAGATGATGCTCTGTAGCAATAATCAAATATAAATACGAATATTGATAACATTCGGATGAGTCAACCGCACAAAGCTGTCTTTGAATGTCTCCGGAAATATATCAGTTATCTCTTTCCGTAAATATTGATTAGGGGATAAAATGCTTCTTATCGAAGCAATATAACTATAATATAAGAGAATTCATATGTAGTAAAGTTTCAAACAGTTCAGTTCAGTTCTTCTTTAGTGATCGATATATTGATAAAGTAAATTATAAAGGTATTGTAAAACCTAAAAGAAAATTTGATATCGAATTTTGTAATGCGAATCAATCTTCCATTGTTATCGATAGCTTTCACAAATCTTATATGCTTGCCAATTGATCGATTCAAATATCAAATTCAGGATATTTCACTTTAGAGTGTGTTTGTATTATATGGGACCGTATTAGTAATTCAATTACTTGCATCATGAAAAATGATGCATCACATTATACATTAGGCGCAGATTGTGTCTCATGACAGTCGTACGTGCGCCCTACCTGCGAAAAGTTAAAAGTCTAAAAGATATTTTAATTACCAATATTATATGCATAACTTAGTATTATTAGTAATTCTATAATATGGGCATAACTATGGCCAGGTGCAAATATGTTGTAATCAGTACAATAATCAATAAATTGTTTTACTTCTGAAATGTTATTATCTCGTTTTATTCAAATCCGGTCATCTTGGTAAAATATCACGTACCGACACAGTTGTACATATCAATATAACTTTTACATATTTTAGATTGTCAAAATGAAGAATTACTGGTTGGTCTTGAGCATCATTTATACATTTCCTTCCCTAAAACCAACTACTACATTACCTATTGACTTTAAGCTATCCTTTTCCGTAAATATCGAGGACCCCTTCCTTCCAAAATCTAGAGGAATTTTGCTTTTGGCGAATAAAGAGAATCCATGCGTTAATACAATAGCAAAAAAAGAAGTAAGTCCAAAGATTAGTATTAAATACATTTTTTACATGGTAAAATTGCAGATGAACGAAGCAAATTCGGCTAACATAAAAATTTACGAAATTAAAATGAAATTCACTCCTAAACCTACTAGTATAAATACAACTATAAATGCTTCTTCAAGAACTACAAATACAACTCCCAGAAATCCAACTACAAATACATTTCCCAGAACTACAAGTAGCTCTTCCAGAATTACAAATATCAGTCCCATAACTACACCTACAACTCCCAGAAATCCAACTACAAATACATCTCTCAGAACTACAAGTAGCTCTTCCAGAACTACAAATATCAGTCCTATAACTACACCTACAACTCCCAAAAATCCAACTACAAATACACCTCCCAGAACTACAAGTAGCTCTTCCAGAACTACAAATATCAGTCCCACAACTACACCTACAACTCCCAGAAATCCAACTACAAATACACCTCCCAGAACTACAAGTAGCTCTTCCAGAACTACGAATATCAGTCCCATAACTACACCTACAACTCCCAGAAATCCAACCACAAATACATCTCCTAGGACTACAAGTAGCTCTTCCAGAACTACAAATATCAGTCCCATAACTACACCTACAACTCCCAGAAATCCAACTACAAATACATCTCTCAGAACTACAAGTAGCTCTTCCAGAACTACAAATATCAGTCCCATAACTACACCTACAACTCCCAAAAATCCAACTACAAATACACCTCCCAGAACTACAAGTAGCTCTTCCAGAACTACAAATATCAGTCCCACAACTACACCTACAACTCCCAGAAATCCAACTACAAATACACCTCCCAGAACTACAAGTAGCTCTTCCAGAACTACAAATATCAGTCCCATAACTACACCTACAACTCCCAGAAATCCAACCACAAATACATCTCCTAGGACTACAAGTAGCTCTTCCAGAACTACAAATATCAGTCCCATAACTACACCTACAACTCCCAGAAATTCAACCACAAATACACCTCCCAGAACTACAAGTAGCTCTTCCAGAACAACAAATATCAGTCCCATAACTACACCTACAACTCCCAGAAATCCAACCAGAAATACATCTCCTAAGACTACAAGTAGCTCTTCCAGAACTACAAATATCAGTCCCATAAGTACACCTACAACTCCCAGAAATCCAACCACAAATACATCTCCTAGAACTACAAGTAGCTCTTCGAGAACTACAAATATCAGTCCCATAACTACACCTACAACTCCCAGAAATCCAACTACAAATACATCTCCCAGAACTACAAGTAGCTCTTCGAGAACTACAAATATCAGTCCCATAACTACACCTACAACTCCCAGACAACCAACTACAAATACATCTCCCAGAACTACAAGTAGCTCTTCCAGAACAACAAATATCAGTCCCATAACTACACCTACAACTCCCAGAAATCCAACCACAAATACATCTCCTAGGACTACAAGTAGCTCTTCCAGAACTACAAATATCAGTCCCATAACTACACCTACAAATATAACTGCCAGAATTCCAACTTCAAATACTTATCTCAGAACTACAAATACCTCTCCCGAAACTACAATTACTACTCCCAGAACTCCACCTGCTACCAACGCGACTGCAACCAAATCTACCACTCCCAAATCTGTAATTGATAATAGGACTAAAGCATTACTTGATGTTCTTCCTTGGCTAAAAAATGTATTAAATAATTCTACGGTTAAATTAAAATCAGTAGCAGGTTGGTATTTTGTAATGAAATGTTTTTCAAACAAATTACATTAAGAAAGCTAAGTTGATAAAGAGATTTTTGTATTTTTGAAACGCATTGAGTTGAATGTTTTTTATGTACCTTAACGTTTAAAAATCACAACTAATTATACTTTTTTTTAAATTTAGGAAGTTATAAAGAGGGCCCCAATAATTCTTCAGTTTTCAATATTCTCGAATTCTGCATCCAAGGCTGTTAAGATGTCTCATATTCAAAGGTCGTGTCGATATGAAAGTATTCTCAAACATATTGAGTCATTTATGTTTTTGGGTTTAGTTTCCTTATCCCCAAATTATCCAGTTTTTAATTTTTTTTATTTAATTAATTGTTTTATTATTATATTTTGTACCTATATATTTTTATATTGTAATATAGAAATATAGATTATATTTTTAATTTATTATTTTAGTGTCATAAATAAGCTTTGCAGGTGGGCGAATCGCTGAGCGGTTAGCGTGTTAACTTCTCATGCCGAGATTCATAGGTTTAAATCCTGTGAGGTGCTATCTATAGAAGGATTTTTCGCTCACCAAATGTCTATCTGCTGGCCACAGGTAACATTATAAGGTATATGGCTCAAAAACTTCCCTGGTTGGAGTAGACGATGTAAAAATCGTCTATCCCCGTGGTTCGGAATCCACGTTAAGCTGTAGGTCCTCTGTGCTCGTCACACAGTTTCAACACGCAACGAGCACAGACAGGGAAATCGGAAGACGTAGAACGTTAAAAAACCGATGCATAAGCTTTGCAAAATAATAAATAAAATTTAAACGTTCTTTTTATATAACAATTAAATAAGTCACTAATTCTTTAAGAATATTTGTGGAATATTATTAATTTGTAATTTACCATTAATATGTTTATTAAAACCTATTGGAGATATGAACACGCTATCGATATTGGCCATTAAATTAAGAATTGATATTTAGTCATTAATACCAATCAATATTTGGTGACTTATACAACAGTTAATACTTTATCATCCCAATAAAAAAAAATTACTAAGTGATAATTTTTAAATTAATACGGTGGTTATTCCATCCGAATAGCCAACTTAAAATATGACCCAAAAGTATAGAAAATTATCAACAATGTTGTATTTCTCTGATCCTATCGAGTTTCCTCGACTAAAATTCGCTGAATCTCAATATCAAGACTGAAAAAATCTGATGTGGCCAGCACATGACTTCCCTATAAGGAATCATTCCTTCATCGTTCATCTAAAGATTCGCAGAAATATTATTTAAATTTAAAAAATAAAAATTCATCAATAAAATATTTATCATAATATATTTAAGAAAAACCATTTCGTCCTTCAAGTAAAGTGCTACTTCCGGTTTAGGGATTTGCTCCAAAATCAAATGGTGCTTTCGTATACCGATTAAAGTGTTAAATATGAAATTTGGTTACTATATAACAATTCGTTCCTGAGATATTGAAGAAAAACTATTTCGTCCTTCAAGTAAAGTGCCATTTCCGGTTTAGGGATTTCCTCCAAAATCAAGTGGATTTTTGTATATTGATTAAAGTGTTAAATATGAACTTTGGTTACTATATAACAATTTGTTCCTGAGATATTGAAGAAAAACCATTTCGTCCTTCAAGTAAAGTGCTACTTCCGGTTTAGGGATTTCCTCCAAAATCACATGGTGCTTTAGTATACTGATTAAAGTGTTAAATATGAAATTTGGTTACTAGATAACAATTTGTTCCTGAGATATTTAAGAAAAACCATTTCGTCCTTCAAGTGAAGTGCTACTTCCGGTTGAAGGATTTCCTCCAAAATCAAATGGTGCCTTTGTATACCGATTAAAGTGTTAAATATGAAATTTTGTTACTATATAACAATTCGTTCCAGAGATACAGAACTTACAAACATTTTGCGTTACATACATCCATACAGACAGACATACATACATACATACAGACATCATTGCGAAAGTAGTCAAAACGGATTCAGAAATGCTCAAAACGGATATTTCCGTTAAAATATCGACATCGAATTTTTTCATGATTACAATACTTCCTTATAGGGAAGTAAAAAGCCTTAAAAAGTTAAAAAGTCTTGAGGAGACTGAAAAAGTTTTGATTTAGCTTACGAGGGGAGTTAAGAATCTCGTACTAGACACCAACTCGATCTGAGTTGGTAGTATGGGACTTGGACCCACTAAACTCACCTCGCTACCACCGAGGATCGGCATTGCGCCTCACGGCATTACTTCCGGCATTCTCGGTGTTTGGTCTCTGCCATTTCTCGTAGGAGAGGTTACTGTCATTGTCCTGCTGATGCTTTCAAGTTCCCCACGGATGGTTAAGACGTCGGTTGGCGACTTGTTCTTCTCTTTTCACTTCTGTCTTTTCTCTCATGGTGACTGTTATCCAGTTGGTTACGATGTTCCAAGACTGCTGATTTTTTAACATGAGAGTATCTTGCTGTTCTGTAAATTTGTTTTGTAAGTTTGGTGAGTTTAAAATCGTATTTTAGATGGTTCACCGAGGGAGGCATGACAAACCAGCTCCTAGGAGGTAAAATAAGCCCCAATTGGCAAATAATTTTAGGAAAGCTGGAAATCGTCTTAACAACTTTATTTCAAATCTATAGTCAAAGTACTATGTTTTCCCCATTCTACGAGGTCTGCATATTAGACATCATATTGGAAAGAAAACGCCGAAATGAGAATTTTCGCAAATATCTCGTTAAACGTTGATTTTTACGACAAAGCCAATCATTGTCAATATTATTCAAAATGAAAATCTCTACAAAAAAGGTTCGTAGCATATTTTTTTAAAATCAACCCTTTCGAAGTATTATAGTCATAATAATTCAAGCATTTTCTTTTGAGTCGGCTTGCAAAGAAGTCTAATTATTATTATTATTATTAATATACGGATAAACCAATTTACATAAATTATTTACAATTACAATATATACACATAATACAGATTTAAAGATTACCAAATGAATACAAAATAGTAAAGACAAGTTAACTGCCAAGAAGGACATCTATATTCCACGTAATATAATTCTTGAATCCACGAAATGATGGATGGAATAGATCAAAATCCTCAACACCATGCAATCTGTTGACAAGACGTTTCATTCTTGTAATCGGACTGTTAAGGCCATAATTAGTCCTATGTTGACACGTTGTAAAAAGCAATTCGACAAGCGTTGACAGTTGATACTACCGTTGACCAGACGGTAGGTGAGACATAAGTCGGTGACTACGCGTCTGTATTCTAGCGATTTGGTGTTACAGGCGGTAAGACAGTTGGAACTGGAGAAATTTTCCGAAGTATTGCCAAGTTTAAAGTTGAAGTACTTGAGAAATTTA
This sequence comes from Podabrus alpinus, assembly GCA_932274525.1. Classification (NCBI taxonomy): domain Eukaryota; kingdom Metazoa; phylum Arthropoda; class Insecta; order Coleoptera; family Cantharidae; genus Podabrus; species Podabrus alpinus. The sequence goes on from OW026451.1 coordinate 9,499,671, forward strand.
CGCTCCACAGATTCCAATCTTCCAATATAAATATGGTAAAAAGGAGACCATCCACAGGATGCATACTCCAATTGCGGTCTCACAAGAGTAAAGTAAAGTATTTTTACTGCATTGGGTGAAAAATATTTACTTTGTCTACGAATAAAACCAAGGGTACGAAGCGCTTTACTACAAATTTTAGAAATGTGATTGTTAAAGGTTAAGCCCTCGTCCAAGCAAACACCCAAATCGTCAATCTCAGAGACACGATTAAGGACATTTCCATTGATACAGTAATCGTAGGCTTTGAAACTGCGTTTGGAGTACGTTATCACAGAACACTTATTAAAATTCAAGTATAGATTGTTGATCTGCCACCACAGATTAAGATTGTCCAGATCTGACTGCATTAAAACACAATCACGATTGGATTTAATTGCTTTGTATAGTTTGAGGTCGTCAGCGAATAATAGGTACTTGCAGTTTACTATGCACTGACCAATGTCATTAATAAATAGCAGAAACAATATGGGACCGCAGTGAGATCCCTGGGGAACACCCGATGAAACTGAAATATCCTTTGAGTAAAAATTATTGATGCGCACCTTCTGTATTCGGTCCATTAGATAGCTACCTAGCCATTCAACTATCATCGGTCCAAATCCTAACGAGGCAATTTTTGATAGGAGAGAAGAATGTGATACCCGATCAAACGCCTTAGAGAAATCAGTATACACAGCGTCAATATGCAAGTGATCTTCCATATACTCCACAATATCGGTAACAAAAGACAGCAAGTTTGTAGCGGTAGGAAAACAACCGCTCGACAACGATAATTCGAACAACTTGAAAATAGGACCAGACAGCGAAAATTGACATCTTTTTACAAAATATGCTGTGATTCCATCTGGATCACAATTGAAACTATCAGGCAATTTCCCAATGGCCTCAAAAACATCTTCTAGTGTGATTTTAAGGGAATCACAGCTGATAACAACATTCGAGACATAATTAGAATTAGTGGCATCATCGCTTGAGTAAACGTTTGAAAATTCCTTGGCAAACAAGTCCACACATTCTTGACCAGAAGAGCAAAATTCATCACCAAGGAACATGCTAGCTGGATATCCTTTGACCTTATTACAGTCATCGATATAACCCCAGAATGACTGAGGATTAGCAGTGATTCCATCCTCGATCCTGTCGATATATCTACGATGAAGCATTAGGTTGAGTTTCTTAGCTTGTTCTCGAATTTCGCAAAACTTCTTGCAATATTCGTAACGACGAGATTCTTTAAACTTTTTGTGCATAATCTTCTTTTGGGTGACTAGGCTAATTAAGTTCTTTGAGAACCATTTAGGATGCTTCGAGACCACTACCTTTTTCCGCGGTACATGGGTATTGATGATGGACCATAACGCTTCATTGAAGTAATCCACATTGACGTCAACATCGTTGGAATATAATAGCTTTGACCAGTCGGTTTCCAATAAGCAACTATTGATTTCGTTAAAATCTGCCGATTTATAATCAAGGATATAGTCCACAGGTTCAAGAATTGACTCCGTTGCATTAACACACCCGTAGTATTGATCGAGTATGCAGTGCGATGAACCGATGTGTTTGACAATAAGTCACCAGCCACCAATCCTCATCTATTTGTTTGTTTTAGATTAGCATCGAAAAACAGTTCCTTAGTTTTTGAAATCACACTCGGACCGCAAAATCAGAAAGTCGTGCATTGGTTGCATCAAATACATTCCAAGTCTAAAAACGATCTAAGAAAAGTTAAATACAATTTTGAGCACACCCTCAAAAAATTTTCAGGAAACTACCTTTTTGACGTACATAGTTCAAAAACCTTCAACTTTGAAAGCTCACAATTAAGAAACTAATTATTATTAGGGCTAGAAGGTTGTTCTATACAGAAATACTGTTCTTGTATTTCCATTACCCAACCTCCCCGATAGTACTCTTCGAAAAAGTTTTCTGATTTCGTCCCTGTCTTAAAACGCGAGTGTCCTCCTTCCGAATAAAAACTTGGCTACGGGATTACCCAATTAGAAGTATAAAAATATTGCAATTTGTAAATAGTTGTTGGTAAGATAAAATAATTTATCCTTTCACATTTTTTAAATATAAATCTTGGAAAACCCATTTATTGCCTAAGTGATTAAATTATATACTATATAATATCACAAAACACAATAATAAATTGTAATTATTTAAAAGGAAGATTAAAGAGTTGAAAACCGAAATTGGAATCAAAATAATCTAATTTTAGTTCTTCCAAAATATTTTGAATTTTTCCCTTTCTCTCCGGAAATCTTTTGGTTTAAATTAGGAACGGTAAAGAGACGGTCAAATTAAGATACATTTTCACACATGGAAGGACTGCCAATTTTCTGCACTTACTGAAAGTCAAGTTGATGCCTTCCATCCTCATATGTTAGAATATAACTGTATTTTTGATTTATTGAAGCTTTTTTAAGTCATTAATTGAGGATATTGAGACCCAAACTTGTTTTTGGCAAAAACTCAATAGTCATAGTTTAATTTTCAGCTTCTGAATTAAATTCATTATTAATTGTTATGCTTGGACCCTCTGGAATATGGAGAGGAAGTCTGAAAAATATTGCATATTTTTGGACAGCTAAATTGGCTTTTGGAACACCTATGAATTTCATAGTCGGCCCCAGTCAATTTTAAGCTAAATTGACTTAGACAGTTTTTGGTATCCATTTCCCAGAAATCATAATAATTAGAAGGAAAAATTTGGTTAAAAATGTTTTTTTTTAGTAATTATAATATTCTTCCTTTGTATAGCACTAGTTGTTATCTTAACTACCGCTGAATAAACCTAAAGTTCCTTTGACTTATCAAAGTAATTAAAGATAAAAATAAAATTTGCGTATAAATAGAGCTTAAAAGTAAATTTAGCGCAGTTTTGTTCTTCAGCAATTTATTGATGTGCCGATATACACACTAAGGTATTGTAAAATTTTATAGTAAATTTTTAGTCGTAATTAATTAGATACCAATAACTTTTGCAAAGCCTATTCATTTTCTAATTGGACAGTTTTTGAGTTCAAGTTTGGTTTATTTACAAAACCACCTCTAGCGGACTCCGGTTATACTGCACCATCAGATACGAGGAGTTTAAAAATTGTTTACTATTATATCAAATTCAAAATAATTTCAGTTTTCGGCCGTTTTTCATATTATATCATTTTCGCAAAAATTACAGACGGAATTACGAATAATAGAAGTATGACTTGACCTAATAACAAAATCCAATATAAAAGTATATAAACATTTTAGATACACAAAATGAAGAACTGGTTCTTGCAATTGAGCATCATTTATTCACTCACCTTCCTAAATTCAGTTGTTCCAATACCAACCGATTTCAAGCTGGCCTTTCTGGTAAAATCTGAGAACCCCTGCCTGCAAAAAACAAAACGTGATCTCTTCTTGACAAACACAGAGAATCTATGTACTACAAAAACAAAAAGACAGGTACGTAAGTTTTAGTTTAGGTTGCAATTAATTGACTTAAATGTAAACATTTCAGATAAATTCGGCAGGCCTAAAAGTTTACGAAATGAAAATAAAATCGAGTATAAATAACCGATTTGCTAATACCGTCGTAACAACCAAAGTGGAAAATACGGCTGCCACATCAGAAAAAGAGATTTTTTCTGTGATCTTACCAAATGATGCATTCGTCATAGATTTTGTAATGGAAATAGGAGGACAAAATTATACGTCTTACGTGGTAGACAACGAAGAAGCAAGAAAACAATTTGACAGTGTAAGAAGTCTGCATTTTTTTGGCAGCAAAATATTATATTATTATTTTAGGCTCTTGCTGAAGGATTAGGAGCAGGCTATGTGGCTCCTAGTGCACGAGATTCCAACATATTCATAATTTCAATCAACGTTGAACCCAATTCTAAAGTTTCATTTCATTTAACCTATCAAGAATTATTAAAAAGGAAACATGGACGATACGAAAACGTTATAAATATTCATCCAGGGCAACCCGTTCAGGATCTCAGTATTGAGGTAAAATCTTGTAACATATTTTGATATTGACTATTTTTTAAAATCCCATTTAATTTAGGTGTCTATAAATGAAGGCCAAAGACTGAAAAATTTGAAAGCTCTTCCGTTGCGTACTGGAAACGAAATTGGAGAAGGAAATATGGACCTAGATCCGAAAGCAGATATTAAATCAATAAACGATTCCTCCGCAGTTATTACATTTTCACCAAATATAGAAACACAACGACAATTTGCTCGTTTGATGAAGACTCCTGAAATTAATGGTCTTGCTGCTCAGTTTGTGGTGCAGTATGATGTGGAACGCGGCCCAAATGGAGGAGAAATGCTAGCTAACAATTGTTTTTTTGTTAATTTCTTTGCACCATCAGGGCTAGAGCCGATTTCTAAACACATAGTTTTTGTGCTGGATACTAGTGGTAGTATGCGTGGAACTAAAATAATACAACTGAAGGAAGCCATGGTGAAAATATTAAATCAGTTGCGTGAGAATGATTTGTTCAACTTGGTGCAATTTAGCAACGGAGCCGTATTATGGAATTTGGATAATTCAGCCAACAATGTGTTGTATTATGTTGGTGGAAAGGTATGAAAGAATATTAACAAACCATTAAAATAATTTTGTGCTAATATCATTTGATTTGATTGTAGACTAACAATTTTCCAAGTGCCTATCCAGCAAATTCCAAGTATATTACTGCAGCAAAAAATGGTGTAAATCAGTTTACTGCAAAAGGTGGAACCGATGCTTTATCAGGACTTGATCTAGGATTGCGTTTGATTGAAATTACAAAGCAGAGAAAAGTTGACAACATTGATCGACAATCCGTGATCGTATTTTTGACTGATGGTGTACCGAATACCGAGCCCGAAATTATCATTACCAATGTTCGTTAATTAAAATAATAGTAAGGATTTATATCTAATGATAAACTAATAATTACAGATTACGCAACTTAATACAGGATTAAAGCAGTCGTCCATATTTTCACTTTCTTTCGGAAAAGATGCTAATCAGCAGTTTTTGCAAAAATTGTCCCTAAAGAATGATGGAACCGCCAAACATATTTACGAATCCACTGATTCTGTAAAACAGTTGGAAACGTTTTATGGCGAAATATCTTCACCTGTACTGCTGAACGTAACAGTAAACTACAATCCTTCCCATGTCACAAAAGTCACCAAGACTCGCTTTCCTGTCTTATATTATGGATCAGAAATTGTGGTAGCTGGAAAATGTGGTAAGAGGCACGGTTATAAATTTTATTCTCTTAAACTACCTGATGCTTTACTTCAAGGAGCTTCAAAAATCGTTGATCCACCTGAAATTAGCGCAACAAGTTCCAATGGCACTGTCAAGATGAGGCCAGTAGTTAAAAGCTCTCTTACAGATATTTCGCGGCTTTGGGCTTACGTCACAGCAAAGGATTTACTAGAAAAGAAAAAGATGAGTAATGGCAACACGGATGCAATTGATAAAGAAATTCTCGATTTGTCGTTAAAGTATTCATTTGTCACTGGTCCTAGTTCTATGGTGGTGACAAGCCCTCATAAAGATGTTGTTGTAGGAAATCAAGAACTTCAAGATACTTCAGGAACCGGATTACATCGTAAGTATCTTTTGAACCCATTCGAGGAAATGAAAATAACCATGTTTCTTACAGCAAAAGCTTTGGCTCCAAATCCTAATTACGTACCACCTACCAGTACTACCACAACTACCACCACCACTACGACTACAACCATAACTACCACTCCCAAACCTACAACTACCACTCCCAAACCTACAACTACCACTCCCAAACCTACAACTACCACTCCCAAACCCACTACTCCCGTTGGAAACGCCGATATGAAAGTATTTTCAAAAATGTTGATAAATCTATGTTTAATGTGTTCACTTTTATCATATTTCTTGGGCAATTAAGTGAGGTGGTAAAATGCACAATACTACCTTCTTTTTAGTTTCTACAAGTAGTCGTATAAGTTCACTCTGTAAATTATTCTGGATTATCCTTGACTCCTTACTTTTATCCTTATCCTTATTATTATCCTTATTAAATGTCATTGTAATCTGTACTAAGGTATATAATATTTATCAGAATTACTTTTAATTTTTTACTGTGTACTGTAACGTTTTAATGTTTATCTGTTATTTTTTTAATAAATAAAATTTTGCTTTTAAGATTTTTGTGAAAAAAATTTAACCACGACCTCTCGAAGAATCTTAAAAACTGAGTTATTACTCGTCTGAAGAAAGTTTTCTGCTGTCGCTTTTTAATGCTTTCGATATTTCTTACAAAATTCTTTAAAAAATTTAAGTTATTAATAAAACTATTAATAGTTAAAATAGTTAAAAAAGGGAGATGGTCATAGCTTTGGCAGTTAAGTGCGTCTACTGCTAATGCGAAACGCTCGGATCGAATACGGGCAGGGTAAGAACTTTATTCTGGCCGTCTCTCCTCGGAAGGCAATGGCAAACCACCGAAGTAATTTTCCAAGAGCGCCCATCTCAACATGAAGTGTATATTACATTTCCCGTGGTTCGGAGCCCACGTTAAACAAGTAGGTCCTCTATGGATGTGAAAAACACTTGGAACGCACATCACATGCATAAAAAGAGATGGGTCACGACGTTCGGAAACGAACAATACGATTTAGTAGTAGTAGTTAAAACTATTTTTACATATTTTGAAGCTTCCTCTTTATTATAATAAATTTCTTATGGGAAAACCCATAATCAAATTTAACGTTATCAAATTTTTAATTTAAGATGCTAATGAGGTTAACATGAGCAAATTTTTTAAAGTTATGTAAACAAATATTAATTGCAACATGTAAGTATTTCAGTTAAGCCCTTTTGAAAATATTTTTATGTTCATAATAAGCCATTACATTGTTGAATTCCGCAGGAGATTTTTAAAATTACATTTTTGTAGTCCGAGAGAATTAGAGTGGAAGCTGACACAGCTGATATATTTTAAACTTTTTGATAGATAGAGAAAGGTTTTAATAAACCTATGAGAAATTTCTACCATGTTTTCCATCAACTAACAGGACCTAAGAGACGGTCATAGCTTAGCGGTTAAGTGCGCCTGCTAAAGCGAAATGCTCGGTTCGAATACGGGCAGAGTAAAAACTTTTATTCTGACCGTTTCTTCTCGGAAGGCAATGGCAAACCACCGAGGTAATTTGCCATGAGCACCCATCTCGTAATGAAGTGCATTACACTTCCCGTGGTTCGGAGACCACGTTAAACAAGTAGGTCTACTATTTATGTGAAATTAAATCGAACGCACATCACATGCATAGAAAAAAAGATGGGTTACGACTGAAGAAGAAGAAGAACAGGACAAGATTAGACTTAACTCAACGAGTTATGGATTGAAAATAGCATTATAATAACTAATTTTTTATGCCCAAAAATTATCAAAAAAAATTTTTATTACATTTCCAAAAATATTTCGAGATATTTTGTAGTTGAATCCCAAAGAAATTTCACAATACAATTTTTTAAAAATTGTCTGTTTGTGTTGTTACTTGGAAAAACCCTAATAATTTGTTGTACATTTTATGATAGGTTATCTTAATGTCAAATTGCAATTTGTGTCCAAATGAGATTGTAGCTTATAAATAATAGAGCTCGGAGAAAATAAAATAAATACAGATTTTTAATTTGTGTGCGAGGTAATCCTGTAGTAATTTACAATAAAGTTAAACTTCGATAATTTACAGGAATTACAAAATGAAAAGCTGTTACGTACTGTTCAGTATTATTTATTATTTCTTCGGTTCCTTAAATGAAGTTTTTTCAACACCTACCGATTTTCAATTATCCGTTTTGGGAAATATGGCGAAACCACGCTTAAAAATGGCAAAAAGAGAGGTACTTATATTAAATTGATATCTAACTAGATCCACTTTATAAATTTTATTGCAGATATTTGGAGCAGAAAACCCAACGGGACTTGAAATTCACGAAATGGCAATAAATTCACGAATCAGTAATCGATATGCCCATACCGTAGTCACAAGTAAAATAGTCAATATAGCTCTAAAAGCAAAAAATGCCACGTTTTCTGTAGTTTTACCTAATGATGCATTTATCACAGAGTTTGTGATGGAGCTAGCCGGTAAAAATTACACGTCGTTCGTAGTAGATAACAAAGAAGCAAGAAAGCAATTTGACAGTGTAAGGTTTTGGTTTTTCTAGATAAAAAAATTAAAGCAATATTTTAGGTCCTCGCTAATGGGTTACGAGCAGATCATATGTCTGTAAGTGCTCGAGATTCAAACGTATTTTCAGTTTCTATTTACGTGAAACCAAATTCCCACAACACATATTATTTAACTTATCAAGAGCTACTGAGAAGAAAACATGGACGATACGAGCATGTTATTACCATCAGCCCAGGTCAACCCGTTCAAAATCTTCATGTTCAGGTAAGAAAAACACTTCTTCCTGCATGGTAAAGAAATGGATTTATGTTAGGTATCCGTAAACGAAGAAGGAAAACTAAAGAATTTGGAAGTGCTTCCTTTACGAACTGGAAATGAAATTGAAAACAAAAATTTAGATTTGGATCCGAGAGCGGATATCGCAGTAATAAATAATTCTTCTGTTGTTATAAAATTTTTGCCCGATATAGAGACCCAAAAACGATTTGCTCGATTGTTGAAAACTGATGAAAGTAATGGACTTTTTGCCCAATTGGTGGTTCAATATGATGTGGACCTAGATCAGGATGGAGGAGAAATGTTAACCAAGGATTGTTATTTCGTCAATTTTTTTGCTCCAACAGAGTTACAACCTCTCTCGAAACATGTGGTATTTGTGTTAGATGTCAGTGGTAGTATGAATGGTAATAAATTAATAGAACTAAAGCAGGCAATGAAAGCAATATTGGGTCAACTTCGAGAAAATGATCGATTCAGTATAACTACATTTTGTAAAACTGTCCATGTATGGAATTTAGATAATCCAACAGCAAGTATTACCTATTCTCACAATCAAAATTTAAATGTATGTAGTACTTGTTTATTATATTGATTTTTATTGTTGTGTAATAACATCTAATTGTAGCAAACAAGATTTCCAAATGCATATCCAGCAACAGCGCATTACATTTCTATAGCAAATAGCAGTAATTCGCAATTCCAACTTTGTGGTTACACAGATATTTTAACTTCACTTGAAGTCGGTTTAAGATTAGTTGAATTAGAAAGACTAAATCAAATTGATAATGTACATCGTCAACCACTTATTGTGTTTTTGACCGATGGTGAACCCAACTTTCGCGATGGGTCAACCAAGAGTATCATTCAAAAGGTGAGCAAATATAAATTGGAGTCACGATCATCACACACTAAAGAAATTGTTAGGTTACAGCGCTGAACAGCGGTATGAAGAGATCTTCAATATATCCTCTTTCCTTTGGGACTGATGCGGACCAAAACTTTCTGGAAAGGTTAGCTCTTCAGAATAATGGAACTTTCAAACACATATACGACGATAAGGATTCTGCAAAACAGCTGGAAACCTTTTTTGACGAAATATCTTCTCCTATTTTGATTAACGTTTCATTTAATTTTAATCCGTCCCAAGTTTCAAACCTTACCAAAACTCATTTTCCTGTTTTATATCGCGGATCAGAGATTGTGGTATCTGGACAGTGTGGTAAGAAAAGTCGCTATAGTTTTGTTTTCAGTTTTACACAACTATTTTTTCGAAGGAATCTCAAATGTTGTCGATCCACCTGAAATTAGCGCCATGAGTTCTAGAGGGCCTGTGAAGATGCGGCCCACAGTTAGAAATTCGTTCGACGATGTTTCACGCCTTTGGGCTTTCATGACTGTGAAAGAATTATTGGAAAATAGAAAAATTAATAGCAGCAATATCGACGAAATCGATAAGGATGTTGTAGGCTTGGCTGTTAATAATTCATTTGTTACCGATCTTACATCGATGGTAATTACAAGCCCTCAGGAGAGTGCTGTTGTGGGAACCGATGAAATTGAAGATGGCTTGTGTGCCAAACCACATCGTAAGTATACTTTGTAAGTTTTTACAGTTCTTAACCTCAAATTTGTTTCAGCTAAGGCTGAAGCCCCAAATCCAGACTACATAAGACCTGAACGTGCTATTATACCATCACCTACAGCATCACAACTCAATACAGAATTGAACGCTTCCCTTCCGTGGCTAAAAAATATATTTAATGCAAATAATAGTACCATAACGTTACCAACAGGTTGGTGGTCATTTTAAGTTATAATTCCTGAAAATATCATATAGAGTTCCTAAAATATGGTCACATTGGAAGGTGTTTCGATTTCATACTTTGGGGAACAGATGAATGGGTTATATCTAGTTTTTCTGTTGGAGCGTTCTTAATATTGGAATTTTTTTATTAAACTCGTTTTATTTCTTTTAGGAAATTATAAGCTGGAATCAAATGAAAGCATGGTTGACTATTCCATATGTTGGAACTCACCCACAAACGGACCAGGAAAATGCACCTTATTAAGTGATTGTTCAATAGTTCACCCTTTGATTGAAAGCGTGGATGTTTATGCGAAACACTTTTGCACATTACGAAAACAGTAAGTTCAAAAATAGTAATTACTTTAATATGTTAATTCAATATATAATATGTTTTAGGTATGCAGGCATTTGCTGTACGAACGCCGATGAAAATGATCGCATAAAAATTTCGGGAGCTTTAAACTTGATTTATTTTATGTTTTCAATGTTTTTCTGAATTAATTAAATAAAGATACCAAAACATCAACAAAAACGTTTTAATAAGCTTCATTCTCAAATGTTTCCTCATCTCCTCTCCATATCGTTCTTCGGGAAGAGTGCAAAAAGAACCACCGCCCGAAAAAAATTTTCTTCAGCTACACACTAAAGAACAGGCTTATATTTGTCTATAGAAAAAATATTTTGGGTGAAATCCTGAAAAACAACCCCAATATCGACTTTTTAAAAGTACGTAAAATTAGCATTGAAACGACATAAACAACTATGGGGAAAACCTAGGCCTTGCGGGGCTCTGCCCCGCGACCGGTTTTGATGGTGCTAATTACTTTTTAGGGTGGTTCCGGCCCGGCCGTAACTGATGTGTGCATCGAAAAACCCAAGCCGCCCGGACGGCCGGTTTTTCATGGCCGTCGGCGCTCCGCGCCAGATAGCTAAAGAAATATGAAGCGCCTACCATCAAGAAAACCGGGATTAAGGAAACCGGGAGCTGAAACCCCCAAAAAATCGCGTAAAAACAAAAAATAATCGATGTTACAGGTACGAGAGACGAGCTGCATCTACCGGTCCGTAAAACGCTAAGTTTAAGACTAGTTATTTCTGCACGCACCGTCAACAAAATGAGCGACGCGCGGAATCTCGTTAAAATTTACATGTAAATTTGCTAAGTTCAAATTCGATTTATTCAAAAGTTTGGCCACTTTTCACCCTAATTATTTTTACAATTTGCTATATTAACTATGTTCTTTAGCGTGTAGCAGAAGAAATTTTGTTTCGGGTGGTGGTGCTTATTGCACAGAAACCCGTTCTTCTATCAAGGTGAATTCTGAAGTATTTGTAAATAGTACAATCGTTGCAAGTTAAAAATATTTAAAAGTACTTTAGCCACAATATAAATAGGTACAAAGCATACTTACGAAGTAAAATATAATTGTGACAGAAATCTCCACAGTTTTAAGAATACAAACTTAAGAAACTGGACAGCAAATACCAGCGTATCTGAAAAAATAAACAATCAGGATAAATTTCAAATATTTACGAATGTAAACGTACTCTTTCTTTAATATGCACGAATGCTGAACGCGAAAGGTACATTTCTCTTCCCCCCCATTGCGAATTTTTTAATGAAATTAGTGTCAAATGTGTGAGCTTCGTTTGAGGTTCAATGAGCTTCCATAAAAATCATTTGTACCACACGTACCCCAAAGATATTCGCGAAAATTTTTGGGGGATTGTAGAAACGGCAGCCCCCATCGCGAATTTTTGTATAAAATTGGTGTCAATCGATGGAGAATCGTTTGAGCTCCAAATGAGCTTCCATAAATATCGTTAGTACTCCAAAGGTAAAAAAGTTAGCCAAAGTCGGCCAAAAGAAGAGACGGTATTTATCTGTAAAAATCTTGCAATTGTTTGGAATTGTTTATCCGCTCCAGAACCAAATAAAACGGAAAACACGGATTACCTTCTGGACCGCGTATTCATTTCTAATAACTGCAAAAATCCAGAAATTATTTATTTACAATTTTACACAATGAAAGGGTTGCCAATGTTCTGCATTTCCTGTAAGTCGATCATCATCTTATGTTTGAGTACAACTGTATTTTGTATTATTGAAGCTTTTCTAAGTCATCAATGGAGGCCATTGGGACCCAAACTTGTATTTATCAACTACTGAATTAAATTCAGTATTAATTTCTATATTGCACCTTTTGGAATCCGGAGAGGATTTGAATTTGAAATTTGAATTTTTAAAAACCTACAAAAGTTACAAATTTTTAGAAAGATAAATTCGGTTTTGAAAAACTTTGTCAGTTGTCTTAGACTGTTTGTGGTATCCGTTTCCACAGGATATAATAATTAGAAGGAAAAATCACGGTAAAAATGTTATTTTTAGTAATTTTAACATTCTTCCTTAGTATAACAAGTTATTATCTTAACTTCTGTTGAATAAATCTCTAGTTTCCTTGACTTATAAAAGTTATAGTTAAATATAAAAATAAAATTTGCATAATATAGTACATAGAGCTTAAAAATAAATTTAATACAGTTCGGTTCTTTGGTGATTGATGTAATATTACAGTACATAAAGGTATTATTAAATTTTATATCAAATTTTTAGTCGTGATTAAGTAGATGCCAGTTACCTTCAAAAAGCTGATTCATGTTCCAATTGAAAAATTTTTGAGTTTAAGTTTGGTATATCAATAAAACCACTTCTAGCGGACTCTTCACCATCAGATACAAAGATTTCGGTTTTCGGTCGTTTTTCATATTTTAGAATTTTTCCAAACATAAGTACATACTACGTAATATTGTGTCAGTTTTGAACAAATCCGTTCCCGGACATATTAGGAATAATAGAAGTGTGGCGGTTAACTCATAAAAAAATATTATTCCAAGCAACAATACAATATATGCACGAATATGCAGAAAAAGGGTATTTTCAATAAAGTGAAAAAGATGTATTTGAGACAACCCTGTATCTCGAATTTCGGTAATCCATTTGACATGTAGTCGCTCTTCCCAAATGTCTACTTGCTCCATTTTTAGACAAATAAATTCGCAGAGTCCTACATAATAATGTACAAGATTTTGTTCAGATCGGTTCAAGGGCCTAAGAATGTATAGAGAACATACACACACATATTCAATGTTATATACGTACATGTTAAAGATAAGTTAACTTTTAAATACTTTTTTAGATTCACAAAATGAAGAATTGCTTCTTGCTATTAAGCATAATTTATTCACTGACTTTCCTAAATTCAGTTGCTCCAATACAAACCGATTTCAAACTGGCCTTTCTGATAAAAACTGAAAACCCCTGCCTGCAAAAAACAAAACGTGATCTCTTCTTGACAAACACAGAGAATCTCTGTACTACAAAAACAAAAAGACAGGTACGTAAGTTTTAGTTTAGGTTGTAATTAATTGACTTAAATGTAAATATTTCAGATAAATTCGGCAGGCCTAAAAGTTTACGAAATGAAAATAAAATCGAGTATAAATAACCGATTTGCTAATACCGTCGTAACAACCAAAGTGGAAAATACGGCTGCCACATCAGAAAAAGAGATTCTTTCTGTGATCTTACCAAATGATGCATTTATCATAGATTTTCTGATGGAAGTAGGAGGACAAAATTATACGTCCTACGTGTTAGACAACAAAGAAGCTAGAAACCAATTTGACAGTGTAAGATTTCTGCAATTTTTGGGAGGCAAAACATTATATTATTATTTTAGGCCCTTGCAGATGGATTAGGAGCAGGCTACGTGGTTCCAAGTGCACGAGATTCCAACATATTCATAATTTCAATCAATGTGGAACCCAATTCGAAAGTCTCATTTCATTTAACCTATCAGGAATTATTGAAAAGGAAACATGGACGATACGAAAACGTTATAAATATTCATCCAGGGCAACCCGTTCAGGATCTCAGTATTGAGGTAAAATCTTGTAACATAAGTATTTTGGTCTGTAGTGTTTCTTAAAATCCCAATTAATTTAGATATCTATAAATGAAGACAAAAGACTGAAAGATTTGAAAGCTCTTCCGTTGCGAACTGGAAACGAAATTGAAGAAGGAAATACGGAACTTGATCCGAAAGCAGATATTAAATCAATAAACGATTCTTCTGCAGTTATTACATTTTCACCAAATATAGAAAGACAACGACAATTTGCTCGTTTGATGAAGACTCCAGAAAATGATGGTCTTGCTGCTCAGTTTGTTGTGCAGTATGATGTGGAACGCAACCCAAATGGAGGAGAAATGCTAGCTAAAAATGGTTTTTTTGTTATTTTCTTTGCACCATCAGAATTAGAGCCGATTTCTAAACACATAGTTTTTGTGTTGGATACTAGTAGTAGCATGGAAGGAATTAAATTAAAACAACTGAAGGAAGCCATGGTGAAAATATTAGATCAGTTGCGCGAGAATGACTTGTTCAACTTGGTGCAATTTAGCAACGGAGCCGTATTATGGAATTTGGATAATTCAGCCAACAATGTGTTGTACTATGTTGGTAGAAAGGTATGAAGAAATATTAACAAACCATTGAAACCATGTTGTGCTAATATCATTTGATTTGATTGTAGACTAACAATTTTCCAAGTGCCTATCCAGCAAATTCCAAGTATATTACTGCAGCAAAAGATGCTGTAAATCGGTTTACTGCATCAGGTGGAACCGATTCTATATCAGGACTTGATGTAGGATTGCGCTTAATTGAAAGTACAAGGCAGAAAATAGTTGACAACATTGATCGACAATCGGTGATCGTATTTTTGACTGATGGTTTTCCGAATACCTCGCCTAAGTCTATCATCACAAAGGTTCGTGAATTAAAATAATAGCAAGGATTTATAACTAATTATAAACCAAAAATTACAGATTACGCGACTTAATACGGGATTAAAGCAGTCATCTATATTTTCACTTTCATTCGGAGAAGATACGAATCAGAATTTTGTGCAAAAATTGTCCCTAAAGAATAATGGGACTGCCAAACATATTTATGAATCCACTGATTCTGCAAAACAGTTGGAAAGGTTTTATGACGAAATATCTTCACCTGTACTGTTAAACATAACAGTAAGTTATAATCGTTCCCAAGGTACAAAAGTCACCAAGACTCGCTTTCCTGTCTTCTATCATGGATCAGAAATTGTGGTAGCAGGAAAATATGGTAAGAGACACCGTTTTAAATTTTATTCTCTTTAAACTACGTGAGGCTTTGCTTTAAGGATCTTCAAAAGTTGTTGATCCAGTTGAAATTAGCGCAAGAAGTTCCAAGGGACCCGTCAAGATGAGGCCAGTAGTCAAAAACTCCCTTACAGATATTTCGCGGCTTTGGGCTTACGTCACAGCAAAGGATTTACTAGAAAAGAAAAAGATGAGTAATGGCAACACGGATTCAATTGATAAAGAAATTCTCAATTTGTCGTTAAAGTATTCATTTGTCACTGGTCCTAGTTGTATGGTGGTGACAAGCCCTTATAAAGATGTTGTTGTAGGAAATGAAGAACTTCAAGATATTTCAGGAACTGGATCACATCGTAAGTATCTTTTGTATCCATCCAAGTAAATGAAAATAATTATGCTTCTTACAGATAAAGCTTTGGCTCCAAATCCTACTTACGTACCACCTACAAGTACTACCACAACTAGCACCACCACCACTACGACTACAACCACAACTACTACTCCCAAACCTACTACTCCCAAACCTACTTCTCCAAAACCTACTACTCCCAAACCTACTACTCCAAAACCTACTACTCCAAAACCAACTACTCCCAAACCTACTACTCCAAAACCTACTACTCCAAAACCTACTACTCCCAAACCTACTACTCCAAAACCTACTACTCCAAAACCTACTACTCCCAAACCTACTACTCCAAAACCTACTACTCCCAAACCTACTACTCAAAAACCTACTACTCCCATACCCACCACTCCCAAACCTACTACTCCAAAATCTACTACTCCCATACTTACTACTCCCAAACCTACTACTCCCATACCTACTACTCCTATACCTCCTGTTGGAAACGCCGATATGAAAGTATTTTCAAAAATGTTGATAAATTTAAGTTTAATGTATTCACTTTTATCCTACTTAGGAAATTAGCTGAGATGATCAAAATGCACAATACGGCCTTCTTATTTAAAATTATTTGTTATCTGCAATAAGTAGTCGTATAACTTCACTCAATAAATTATTAAGGATTATCCTTGAATACAATCATCCAATACTGCATTCAAAATTTATACTAATCCCTCGTAAATGTCATAGTGATCTGTTTTATATAATATTTATCAGAATTACTTTGAAATTTTTACTGTGTACTGAGATGCTTTTCAATGTTTATCGCTTGTTTTTTTTAAATAAAATTAAAAAAAAGTTTTCTTTTAACAGTTAAATAAGAATTTTGGAAAAATTTAACCACCTCTCAAAGAATCTTCAAAACTGAATTATTATACTCGTCTTTCTGCTTTCGCTCTTATAAATTAAAAAGAGATTATACTTTTCGTTCAATGGCTTCTTATTTAATTTAACTGGCAAGTATTTGATTTTATTTTTACCATAAAATTATTTTAAAAATTCTTCTTCTTTCTCTTACGTTATATCTGGGAGGTGTGTTTTACCAATTTCTTTTTCAAATTAGTTCTCCGAGTATAACTGGATTTTAAACCTTAGGTAGCTTCCAAAGCTGACCATCGATGTGCCTGTGCCCTGTTTTTCTTCGTTATGAACGAAAAATATTAACAAATGGAGACCAACGGAAGACCGATATTTAAGTCTTAATTCCTAAAAATATCGTATATAGTGCCTAAAATATGGTCACATTGCAAAAGTTTGTCGATTTCAAACTTTAGGGGACAGATGAATGTCTTACTTCGATTTGTTTTCTTGGAAAATAGGAATTTTATTATCAAAACAGTTTTATTGCTTTTAGTAAATTATGAATTGGAAATAAATGACACTGTGAACTTTGACAATCACTTTCTATCAAGGTGAATTCAGAGGTATTTGTAAATAATGCGATCGTTGCTAGTTAAAAAATATTTAAGTATATTTTCACCACGAAATGGCACAAAAGAGACGTTTCAGTTTTTCAACTTTTTTTATTAAAGTAATGAAATAGGTACAAAGCACACTTATGAAGTAAAATGTAATTCTGACAAAAACGTCCAAAGTTTTAAGAATGCAAAGTTAAGAAACTGGGCAGCAAATACCAGCGTATCTGAAACAATAAACAATCAGGAAAAATTTCAAATATTTAGAAATGTAAAACTTACTCTTTCTTTAATATGCACGAATGCTGGACGTAAATATCAGATGTGGTTAAAGCTGAGTAAACTTGGGAACAGTCTTTAAGTAAAGTGCAACGACCAGCTTCACCGAGGGGAGTTTTTGGGCAACTTTCGCCATCTGTTATGGTTTCGTCTAGTCCTAATTTGTAAGTTCCTAAAATTTGATCATAGTTTAGTACTAGATAATTGTGAAAACATCACTCTAAAATTATTACCAGTTGATAATTTTACGAGGTTATTCTCATCTAAGATATCTTTTAGCCATGGAAGCTTAGCGAGTAAGTCTTCCAAAGAAGATACTGTAGATGAAATCTTTTCTGTTGTTGGTGGAGGTGCCGTTGATGTTATTGTTGTCGGATACGGTAATCTTGTCGCTAGTGAACTGACAGGGACAACGTCCTCTAATATTGCTTCTTGAGGAAATTGCTGGGGTTGAGCAGCGAAACTTAAAGCAGCTCCTCCAAATCCAGGAGATTGGTAACTTACACCAGCTATTTTATTATACGTTCCTCCTACGCAAGCAAAAATTTTGTTTTAATTCCAAGTCATGAGAAGCAATCATACAAAGCACAAACTCTTAGAGAAAAAAGAACAAGCCGACTAAGATAATAAAATTAACGTGCGATCGGGTTAAGTAACGAAAAAAGTTTTCGGCATTCATGAATGTAGGCAAAAACTGTTAATTTTGAAATTATGAAAGCTTACCAACTATCAAAGGTCTAACACCAATGCGTGAAACTTGTTTCCTTTTTGTAACTACAGAATGTACTGACATATAAGTTAGATCGAAAATTTTTAAATTAGTCTTACTTACCAAAACGATCAGAAAATTTGGCAACCTCGCTAGCTTCTTCAGTATCTACGGCGCTGGTGTCGTTTGGTTTCACTACGACCAAAGAACTGAGGGATGTCACAAAGGAATATTTTAAAGCCAAGTCTAAAGCTTTCTTTTTCAATTCTTCCTTATCCTTATCAGATGATTCTTTCTTCTCCAATAACTGTTGAACTGTAAGGTAGGCCCAAAGACGTTCAGTACTAGAAACTGCACGTTCTACTGTAGGTTTCAAAGAAATACGACCAGTTGATCCAATTCCATCTATTTCAGGCGGATTGAGAAAATCGGTACCTAAATAATATATCCGGTAATTTGCAATAATTATAAGACATTGTAAAATCTTACCGCACCATCCGGCAACCACAATCTCGGAACCTCCAAAATGAATAGGGAACTCGGTCTTGGTTAAACTTGTAACTGAAGGTTCATATTTAAATTTAACATCGGCCAAAAGAGGAGACGATATTTGTCTGTAAAAATCTTGCAATTGCAAGGAAGCGTCCGCAGCTTCATAAATGTGTCTGGAAAAACCATAATTTCTTAGGGATAACTTCTGAAGGAATTGTTTATCCGCTCCAGAACCAAACGAAAGGGAAAAGACGGGAGACTTTCTCGATCCCGTGTTCATTTCTGATAACTGCAAGAATTCAGAAATTATTTTATGCCCAGAAATAAAATAGTGATAAAAATTACCTTATTGCTGATCTGGTCCACCGAAGTTTCACGTATGGTTGGTTCACCATCAGTCAAAAACACTATAATTGGTTGACGATTAATGCTGTCCACCTTTTTTGCTTTTGCTAAATCAACTAAATGTAATCCAACTTTTAAACCAGTGAGAATATCGGTTCCACCATCTGAATCAAACTTAGAAACGGTTTCTTTAGCTTTCTGGATGTTATCTGGGTTAGCCAAGTATGCATCTGGGAAGGTGAAATTCTAAAATAAAAGATTTGCTATTGTAAGGTCAAAAAAAATGTTGGCAAAACTTACATCAAAACTAACGTCGCTTTCTTGACTTCCCCAATTGTATTCTTGATTTGCAACTGGAAACCAAACAGATCTATTGGAGTCTTGTAAATCCCATACCCTGACGTTTGAATTAAATTCAGCTAAATTGAACAAGTCTTTTGGATTGAGTTGTTCCAAAATTTTGTTCATCGCTTCTTTCAATTGACGAATTTTATCACCGTACATACTACCGCTCGTGTCCAAAACAAATACAACATGTTTGGGAAGAGGTTCCAACTCTGTGGGGGCGAAAAAGTGCACGAAATATCCGTCTTGTACCAAGACTTCTCCACCGGTAGGATCCCGTTCGACATCGTACTCGACCACAAATTGACCTGAAAATCCATCGTTTTCTTCAGTTTTCAATAGCTTCGCTAACTGTTTCTGTCTTTCCAAATTTGGGGAGAATCTAATCACTGCTGCTGTATCATTGATTTTTTCGATAGTCGCTCTTGGATCCAATTCGGCGTCTTCGTTTCCAATTTCATTTCCCGAACGTAGAGGTGGTGCGTTCAATTTGGTAATTTTGCGGCTTTCACTTATAATAACCTACATACCTCAAATTAGTCAAGATGTGTTACGTTTAATTTTTTTCGGACTTACCTCGGCGCTTAGGTCCTTAACAAGTTGTCCTGGGTTTATGTTGATAACTTGTTCGTAGTGACCATCCTCACGTTTCAACAGCTGCTCGTAGGTTAAGTAGAAGGCTGCCTTTTTCTCGGGTTCAATGTTGACCGACACTGTGAATCTGTTCGAATCCCTGGCACTAACAGCTACGTGAGCAGCTCCGATTCCACTTGCAACAGCCTAAAGAGAAACTGTAAGCTTAAATTTTTTTGGAAAAATTGTTTAAGTACCTGGTCGTAATCCTTTTTAGCTTCTTCTTTTTCTTTGACGTATGCGGTGTAGTTTTTACCGTCGACTTCCATAATAAAGCCAGAGATATACGCGGTTTCTGGTAGAACTACCGAAAAGGTAGCTTCTTGGGCTTTATCAGCAACATTTTTGACTTTGCTGGTAATTGTGGTGTAAGCAAATCGATTGGTGATGTTGGACCTGATGTGCATTTGAGAGATTGTTGGGACTGTCGGTTGAACTTTTTTCGCGTCGTCCTAAACGAACCAAACATTTTTAATCACCAAGCAGGAGAGGAAATTTTAAAACTTACTTCTTTGCTGATTTCTTCATTTTTTGTGGCTTCTGTGGAACTCACAACTAACGAAAGGGTGGTATCGGCCGGTGCAGCACTAATTTCGAAATTTAAATAGGCCAAACACACCAGCAACAATTTTATTTTTATTAATTCCATTTTCTAGAAATTTATTGATTAAAAATATTGTTAAAGAATAAAATAAACAGGACAATACCTTCTAGTGTCAAGGTGAACTTGTACTTATATTAAAATGACCCTGAGTTAATCCACCGTCGACGATAGCAGATTCTACACTGAAACTGATGCTGACCAGTTTTCCATCTTATAAATCACGAGCGTTAGATTTTCTGGTAATCCCAACACTTCTGATAAACAGTAATTAACAAAATATTGTAGTATCTACGTGGGTATGCAACACGATTTTCCCGGAAAGTTTTGTGTACAGCTTTTGTATCCTTGATACTCAAATCGTTATGTTGTTGTTGACGATTTAAATTGTTTGTGTTTTGAATTGAAATGAGTAACGAGTAGTAAAATTAACTACATTTCCATGAACCCAAACAATCAGTGCGATACATTTTTTCGACTTAAATTTGTTCAACTATTTTGACTGTTTTTGGAAAATAAACATTTTGATGATGGATAATGAATAAAAACTTACAAGCAAGCCAAAATAAAAATTGATGGACTTGAAATGTTTTCCCATTTTGCAAACTTTTATTTTGTAGAAAATCCGATTTTCTGGTTTGAAGCGTCTAATCAGGATGTGGAACGAGTTTTGCGTACCCGTCTAGAAGAATTTTAACGATGGCTAAGAACTTCTTTGAATGTTTTTTATTTGTTTATATATTGTTAAATTAAAGCAATAAATAATGCCTACCTACGTATATTTATCGGTCTCAATCAAAAAAACATGTTTTTGTCCAATCATTAAGATAAAGTTTATCTAAGAAGTCTGCGTTAATAACATTAACGTAATACAAATTAATTGAGTTAATTAAACTTTAGATTTAATTTCAAGGAGCGCCGGCTACAATTTAGCAATTTTAAGAACCATCTGCATAGGTCATTTGGAAGAAAATTTTCTTGACGCAAGTGCCAATTTTTTTCACTCGTTTAATAAATTGAAGAAATTAACGGTACTATATGGTTACGTCAAAACATAATTTAGATAGTATTTTGAATTTTCCTACGGAAGTCGGTAAATTTAATATAATTTTAATTATAGTAATTTTGCCTTTAAAAAATTGTAAAAGTTACCTTTTATTTTATGAACACGTTATTTTAACTACGACCTTCGCTTCTCCCAACCTTCGGTGCTTGGCATCATTGAAACAAGGTTTTTTCATTCATTAAAACTCTTCAGTTTTATAGCATGCAATGAATATCGTCATTTGAATTGTTCAATTATTTCAATTAATAACTGAATGGAGAAGCTCGAATCCACAATTAATAGCGATATCAAAAAATATTGTGCCTAAAATTATCCTTCTTTTTTGATTTTACAATGCTTCGTATCGAATGTGTCACGAAAAACTTTGTAGAATAGCAATATGGATTTTAATCCCACGCAATACCCATGTACCTAACTGAAAATATTTTTTTAGTGTAAGTTATAGGCTTCAAACTTGTGATATTCCGATATGGAAATATACAGATTGCTTTAAGATATGGTTTGCGGCGAGCGAAGAGATCGAGAAAATCGATAAAAACATTTTAAATTTTGTTGTTCCTCAGTACCGTTAGGCCAGCCGACAACGTATTCAAAAAGGGCTATTGTGTAAAATAATTAATAAATTTTATTCTCTTTATTACCACTTCTAAAAAGACATACTAATTTTGCACCCTCTAGCGACCCTGTGTAGTAAACCGGGGCTGTGGTTTACAAATTTTTACACTAAAAAAAGGGATTCTCACATCAATCCAAGATAGCGTAAATAAGCTGCCACCAACAAGTTAAATATAGGAAACTTGTATCCTCGATATTAGTAATAGCGTCTCTCTCTTCTTTTAAGGCGTAGGAATAAACCTCTCAGATAAAAAAAACAATAAAAGAAAGAATGACAATTAATTACTTTAATTTAATACAAAATGGAATTTACACACCAGGCAAAATAATAACAAAAATATACACAAATGAAATTAATATAATATGATTTCTTACTTGGTATAATTTATAATCCTATGATATCCCTTATTATCGATTGGAAGAAGGCGATCAGTCGGAGGCGCTTCAAAATCTCAATATTTGGCTCGTTTTTACGATAGCGACTATATAACGATTTCGTTAACGACTTACTGACTGCTACATAACGACTACATAATGACAAAAGCGACTTACTAGCGACTTACTAGCGACTGATCTCTGCCTGAGATGTTGAAAGACCCTCTCTCTGCACTAACCTTATCTGAACTTAATCTGGTATTTTGGGTTCAATATCATTATCTCGTAATTCAAAATCCAAGGGTTGAATTTACTTCCCTTAGTTTGTACCATGGACTTACCAAATAACAAGAGGTTCTAAAACTTCATGAGATCTACAATAAAAATATAAGTAACAACTTATTCAATATTTAAAATGTTTGAGGACCTCTTGTTTGGAGAGATTCAATTGTTTACCCTTAATCAATTCGATAACATTTAACATTAGCAAGTTCAGATAATATATTTATAGTTAAAATTATTAATTTAATATATTCTTTAGCTAATCTGACCCTGTATAATTATTTAACAAACCATATAATTATATCGCGAGTTTTTACTTATAATCTAGGTAGAAACTTTAAATAAAAATTTGAATTAAAAGAATTTATCCCTGTTTAAATATTCGATAGGAAACAGGAGCAATTAAGATAATTATATGATATTGATTAACTTATATTACTTTGGTGATTAAGTTTAAAAATTATACAGGTCCGTATTAAAAAAAAGACATGCTTACTTAATAGGTATAAAAGAGAAATTATGATGACAGTAAAAAGACAATTGTCAGATAATTTACAATAAAATATAAAAAAAAAATACAAAATAAAAATAATTAAAAAAAAGGGGGTCGAATTACTACACCTGGATTTAACATTTTCTCTAGACATTTCAGTGTGCTTTATTTTCACTATGTTAACATTTTCCTATAAAGTGCACTGAAATTGAGACATTCACGAAGATTTGTAAATATATCATTCTTCGCGTGGTTTTTCTTCTGTGGCGAAGAAATCCGGGATCGCTAGAGGGTGCAAAATTAGCATATCTTTTTAGAGGACCTAATAAAAATAAAAAAGAGCGGTCATAGCTTAGTGGTTAAGTGCACCTACTGCTTATGCGAAATGCTCGGTTCAAATCCGGGCAGAGTAAAACTTTATTCTGACCGTTTCTCCTCGGAGGCAATGGCAAACCACCGAGGTAATTTGCCATGAGCACCCATCTCGCAATGAAGTGTATTACACTTCCCGTGGTTCGGAGCCCACGTTAAACAAGTAGGTCCTCTATGTATGTGAAAACAATTTGAACGCACATCATATGCATAGAAAGAGAAAGAGATAGAACGAGATGGGTCACTAAACCCTCATTAGGGTAAAAAGACTGAGAAGGAAGGTAAAATAATTAATAAATGTTATTCTCTTTATTACCACTTCTAAAAAGACATACTAATTTTGCACCCTCTAGCGACCCTGGATTTCACCACCATAGAAGAAAAAACACACGAAGAATGACGATTAATACGAGAAAAGTAGACGACATTTTCTCTAGACATTTCAGTGTGCTTTATTTTCACTATGTTAACATTTTCCTATAAAGTGCACTAAAACTGAGACATTCACGAAGATTTGTAAATATATCATTCTTCGCGTGGTTTTTCTTCTGTGGCGAAGAAATCCGGGATCGCTAGAGGGTGCAAAATTAGCTTATATTTTTAGAGGACCTAATAAAAATTAAAAAGGCTTCTTGCTATACTTTGTATAGAAGCCTAAAAAGAGCGGTCATAGCTTAGTGGCTAAGTGCGCCTACTGCTTATGTGAAATAATCGGTTCAAATTCGGGCAGAGTAAAACTTTATTCTGACCGTTTCTCCTCGGAAGGCAATGGCAAACCACCGAGGTAATTAGCCATGAGCGCCCATCTCGCAATTAAGTGTATTACACTTCCCGTGGTTCGGAGCCCACGTTAAACAAGTAGGTCCTCTATGTATGTGAAAATAAATCGAACGCACATCACATGCATAGAAAGAGATGGGTCACGACGCTTCTGTCAAGAAGCATCACGACTGTAGAAGAAGAATATAAATAATAAAATTTATTCCAGCTTGCCTCCATTTTTTACGCAATAAAACACTTGTCGACTGGCCTACGTGTATATTCTCGGTTAGCCAGTATGATTAATTGTGGCGATTAATTGCACCGTTCAATTTAAATGTTGCCTCAAAACTTCAAACGATATTATTAAATATTGCATGTGTCTGCAAAATTCGATGCAAAATTCAACCTGACGGTAAAAACCAAATTTGAATTATAACCAGCGGTCGATATACCTAAAATAAGGGTTCAGATGTGGCAGAGAGGTATTCATTTGTACAAATTTTGTCCCCCCCCCCCCCCTTTGTTTAATTTTCTCAAGTCTTGAAGTTTTCATTCCAAAACGATTCGTGACTAGCCCATCAAGGTTAATCATAAAATTTGTGTAATTAATAGATATTAGTAGTATTGCGATTTATTAATGCATTGTAAATATTCTTCGACGGTGGAAAGGCAAAAAGTCTTAAGCGCCATTTTTGGCAAAAATGAGTTATTTATATCATTGGAATCGTCAAATTTTTCTCTATAGAATGATACCGGTTCCACCCAAATTAAAAAATTTTGGTAGCGCTTACGACAATGAAAAAAATGAGTCATATTAAAAATTGCATTCTCTTATGTGCCAGATTTTTAATAAATTTTTGCAATAAGACTTTTAAGATATCTTTGAAAATTAGTATTGCAGGATAAAACAATTTGCTTTTCTATTAAAAAATTTACTTCGAGTATTAAACGTTATGTCCTACCAAGGACTACCACTTGCATACTATAGTAAGTGCTTTTTCCTTACTTTATTCTGCTTATGTTTGAGATTTAAGTAATTATACTTCACTATTCAATTTTATATAAATGGAGATAAGTCAATTTACTTTATTTCACCAGCACATATTTAGTGATATAAGTCATTTCGTCGGTATTGAACTCGTGTAGTTTGGCATTTAAAACAATTTTACCTGACAACGAATTGAAATTATCAGGATATAAATCATTTCATCTTACAAATACTTCATTGAGTATGCGATTTAAGTTGTAACATTTAACCGACTTTTCTGCATTATACGGTTATTAAATCAACAATTTTCTTAGCGGTTTATGATTAGTTGACAAAAAACCTAAGGATGTCTCATATTGCTGGCATATCAGTCATCGTTAAAACGTGCTTGTTGTATAAGAGGGTACATAATACATTTGGTTGCCCAAAATTCATTATAAAAGTCGTTTAAATATATTTTGTAAGAAATTTAAATTAAATTTTAGAGGAGTTAAACGTTTTTGCTTTACTTCAATGCATAGTAAAAATGGATTTCATACATTATACCCTACTGTTTAATTTACTTTATTGCGAATTAAACCATTTTTCCTCACTTCTTTTGAATGTTGTTGGATTATAATACATTTTACTTCGCCAAACTTTGAGGTCATTTTGTTTTAAGCGCCACTAACTCATAAACTAAAAATAGTAAATTAATTTTAATAACATCACAATAAAGATAATTTTATTTAATGTTATTGATCCAAATTACAACAAAATTCGTTCAAAAATAATAAAGTTATAAATTTTTTTCTTTAAAATAAAACTTTAAACAGCTCTCCTGCACAGTTAATGCCGTGGCGCTTAAGACTTTTTGCCTTTCCACCGTCGATTATGTGATTAGCTTGTTTATGTTGTGATTACTCATCGTTTTTTGTTGCAATAATAATTATTGTGTTACTAATATTTGCATAAAGATAAAAGATATAGAAATAATTTCGGAAATATATTGATTTTATGGTAATATCAATAAATATTTAAACCCAAAATTTATTCAAGGTGGAACACTCTTGTATGATAGCATTTTATGATCCCATAATATAGTAGACTGTTTGCATTTTAAATTTAACTAAGCAAACAATAGGTAAATAAATAATTTATTTTGCAATAACAAGTTATGTAAAAGAATTGAACAACCAATAAATTAATGGTACCTTCTTCTAAATATCAATACATAAGAAATAATCGTTAAGGAATAGCAATCTTGTTTTGATATCAAATTAATGTAGAATGTAAGTTTTTCATTGCCGTTTCAAAATATTCCCTCCCCTCAGCTAAGGCATCAAATTACTCAATCAACTATCGTTAAGAAAATGGTAAAAATTTGTGATACTCGGGGAATGGGAAATGTTTGCATTCACGACTTTGAAAGACTACCCCTTGAAGTTCAAATGGGGTGGAATCGGGCCCGAAGGAAGGTGCAACACAATTAGCGGCGGTTTGGAGCGCCGGATTGTTAGGGCGTCAAAGAGAGATATTCAATGGAATATCCCCAGTCGCAAGTGTTCTGCAAGATTTTCCGTTGTTGCAATTTTCACTTTGCATTGTTTTCAATATTTCTTCTCTTGATCATTTGATACTGAGGGATATACGATTACAAATTTTTCTTTTATAATTTATACGTAACTGGGGGTATCCCACACCCCGAGAACCCCCAGTTCCATAATACTATTATCTACAGATACAAAAGACATCATGGCAGTTTTAAAACTTTTGAAAGCTCTAAAGCTTTTTATTACTTGACCTCAGAAGAAAGAATTAAAAAATTGATATTTTAATTATATGGTATATTATGTGGGACAATATACTAGATCCAACACCAGAGAACAGAACAGAATATTAATTTATATGAAACGAAATTCCAACAGATATGGGGGACTATCAGACAAACTTTAAAAAGTACAAGACGAGAAACTCTGCTGCTATTCTATAAAGTTATGGCAATTCCAGCTCTTCTCTATGGCTGTGAAAATTGGGTTATGACTCAAAAGCAGAAGAGACGAATAGAAAACGACCACGTGAGAAATATCGATATACGACAAAAGCTGCAATTCGGAAATTTAAACGAACTCGGTGTGACCTATATGGAAAAATGAATTCAGCACATCCAGTGAATGGACAACAGTCAGATACCCAAGAAAATAATGGACTACATGCCCACGCTCAGAAAAAAACGTGGCACAGCCAAAGAAGCGGTGGAGTGACCAAATCAGTTGAAGTGCGAAGTCGGAACAAGCCATCTATGGCTTAATCCTTGCTGAAGATGACGATGATGCTATTTTAAAATCATTTGAAAATTCAAGGAAAGCACCGCTAATTTTTTGCAAATCAGTAACTAAACTATTGCCCAATTAAGGATTTAAATAATTAGGAAATAAATTGGTGGACTCTGTGGTGATGGGCGACAAATTGTAGATCTATCATATTATTATTTAATTATTTATTTATAAACAATTTATTTATAAACATTACATATTCCTTTTTTAATAAAGGTACAAAGTTGACGATAATTTACATCGTGATAATTCTAGAAATTTCGGTTATCATTTGATAAGCTATCAATGTTTTACTGGTATTGGTTTAACAATAATTGGCTCTGGAATTTTTATGGATACTGAAAATAATATGTTAAATTTCTTCCGTTTAATGAAAAATATATTATTTTACCAGTGAACCTCTCACATGGTTCTGCTGTAGGAGGTGCTCCTGATGAGCTGGAATCTCCCGATACTGGTATTGTTTCAAGTTTTCTATCCGGGATTATGGTGGTTACTGAAATTAGTGTATTATTAGCACTTCAAAGAAAACATGAATATTATTATTCACTTTATGAATATTATTATTCATTTTATGAATATAAAACATGACCTATCTATATTTTTATATAATACTAGCTGAATACCCGGCTTCGCCCGGGGCAATGTTATTAGTGGAATAATTTACTACAAAACTGCTGAATAAACCACATTGGTTGTTTTTTCAATAGGGGAGTTTGTGACCTTCGTTTTAATTTTTGGACACATTTTGATATTTAATAAAAATTGGAGGGCTGGGAGATTAAAAAAAAATTGGGGAGAATAAAAAAGTCAGATAAAAATTCAGGTCGTTGATTTTAGGAAGGTTGTTTGTGATAGTTTTGGGAGTTAGTGCCTTTGAGAAAGAAGTGTGGGAACGACAAGGTTTTGTCTTTTGAATGTTGGGGTGATTGCGAATCGCAAAAATTAACACCGTCGTCGGTCGTTTCCACAGTACTTGTCGGTTACGAGTAGGTAACCCGCTCCAATTATTGGGGAATTAGAAGGTCGCTGGTGGCCCTATAATAAGGTATCGTGAACTCTCTTTCTTTGTTGATTGTTAAATCCTGTTATAAAAATTGTTCAGTTATATTTATTATGTTCAGTAGTTATTTGTTAATTGTTAAACCCTGTTATAAAAATTGTTTAGTTCTGATTATTATGTTCATTAGTTATTTTATTTGTTAATCTTGTTAAATTTTGTTAGATTTTAGTCGGGTAAATTTAGGCCGTTAGTTAAAGTTTCTTTTGTTCGTTAATAAATTTTGTTGCCGCCGTTAAACCGACCTTATTAACCATCATTAGTTATTTGTTAATCGTTAGTCCACGCTATCTCTCCTTCGTTTGCACCCAGGACTTCGAGCGAAGGACCGTTGGGAAGTGTGGTCGAGTTATTTCGTCTTGGTGGCGCCCATTCTTTCCCCAGTTAATAGTAAGAGAGGTAAGTCCCCTACGCGCCGGCCAGTTTTCCCCGGGTATTTAAATACCATATTGACCACGACCACTCCACTGAGCCAAGCCGTCGTGCAACTGGTCCCGCATCAGCTTACCTTCTCTTTGGGTCCATTTAGGCCCGTCACAAAATTTGGCGCCCAACGTCTTGAGGCCCTCGAGTTTGCTTATTTTTGCAGTTAACCAAGTCTTCTTGAGTATTTATTGGAAAATTTAAATTATGTCCTTACCTTCGCCTAAGTCGGCGATGGAGAACGCGCTCCAGGTTTTGTTGAGCGGTTATAGGTTTAATGTGGATAGACTGCTGAAGTCAGAACTAAGTTTTGAACTTTCAGGTCGTGGTATCCCCTCGGACTCCACCGTTGTTAACTTGAGGAAGTTGCTGCGTAAGGCTTTGAACGCCGAGCGTGACAACCCAAACATATTTCGTCCCCAACATATGTTTAGTTTTGAGACTGATGCTGCGGCCATTGGCAATGCATTTGAGTCGTTAACTATTTTGTTTGATACTGCGGATTTAAGTAAAGCGGCCGTTGTCTGTGAGACAAAACTAGTTCATGTTTTCAATCGAATTAGAAGTTCCGTTCCGGAAGACGGTGCGCAGGCTCTGCTTAAGGCGGATTGGTTCGTGTCGCTTCGTGATTATGTTTCGGGCTTTGAAACGGCTCGATTGTCACTAGATAGTTCTGCTGCGGTTACTGATACCCCAGATTTGGCTGAGGGTTTAGCAAAGTTGAATATGTCGGTTTCACAAGAGTTGGTTACGACCGATGCTGCCGTCCTGCCTGTGATAAACTCTTCTGCTTTTGTTGAGGCTGCTCCTTCGGCGTTAAATGTAACGGCCCCTGGTGCTGTTTTGGCTACTATCGCTCCTACAGCAAACAATCAGTACGTTTCGGATCCCCCATTGGTTTCGGTTTCATCGCCGAGTTCAGATTATGTTAAACCTATCCCAGTGGTAAAATGGGGTATCTCTTTTAAAGGTGATAGGTCCCAATCAGTTAACGCGTTTCTAGAACAAGTTGAAGAGCTTAGCGTAGCTCGCAATGTGTCTAAGGAACGTGTGTTCCGGGAATCTTTTGACCTTTTCAAGGACAAAGCTTTAGTTTGGTTTCGTGCCAACAAAGTACTTTGTCGAGATTGGAATGAACTAGCTACCGCGTTACGCGATGAATATTTACCACCGGATTACGATAATGTGTTGTTAAGAGAAATTGAGCGTCGCACTCAAGGTGCTAACGAGTCTTTAGGGATGTATGTCGCGATTCTTACCAACATGTTTTCGCGATTAACCGAAAAACTTTCTGAAGCTAGGCAGTTGAAAATCGTGCGTAGAAATCTCACTCCTTTTTATCAGACGCACTTGGGTTTGTCTGAAATTACGTCGTTTCGCAATCTGGCAAGATTGGGTAAGGCGATTGAGGAGAATAAACGCTCCCAAATTGAAAATTATGTACCCCCGGTTAAACGTAAGTCTGACTTCGAGCCAGACCTTGCTTATTTAGACACTTATGGTGAATTCTCAGACAGTGAGAAGGGAAAATCCTTCCATCGTCCTTCATCCTCTCCTGCGGCGCTTTCTGCTCGTTTTGCTGCGGTGACTACGTCTCCTGCACCCCGTGACGTCGCGCAATCGTTGCATAGGTCCAAGCCTTCATTGTGTTGGAACTGTAACTCACCCCGTCATTTAGCTTGGGAGTGTACGACTCCGAGGAAAGCTTCCCTGTATTGTTATCGTTGCGGTGAGCCAAATTTTACGGTGCTTACCTGCCCCAAATGTGCTTCGAGTTCGGGAAACGATCGTCGAGGTCAGTGAAATACGGGCTCGCTACCTCGCATGTCTTTCGAAATTCGTCCCGTTACGTTCATGAGTTGTTGTCGGAACGCGATAGACTTTTTATTAAAAATAAAGTGTTGTTGGATTCCGTACGTTACTGTAGACATTTGCGGTACTCGGATTTTCGCGTTATTGGACTCTGGTGCTACGCGCACTATTATTGGTGGAAAAGGTTGGGATATTTTGTCTCAAACCGGATTTAGTATGAATCGTCGTTTTCGTTCTGGTTGTGCGTTGGCCAATGGACGTTCAATTTTGGTTGCCGGTGCCGTCGATCTTCCGATCAATTTAAGCGGTCGAACGGTAATTATTACTGCCCTTGTTGTCCCTGATGTATCTCCGCTGCTAATCCTAGGTATCGATTTTTGGAAAACCATAGGCTTTGTCCCTGAT
This sequence comes from Podabrus alpinus, assembly GCA_932274525.1. Taxonomy (NCBI): domain Eukaryota; kingdom Metazoa; phylum Arthropoda; class Insecta; order Coleoptera; family Cantharidae; genus Podabrus; species Podabrus alpinus. Next base: position 9,531,379 of record OW026451.1, read on the forward strand.
GTGTTCCGTGGAGAATGGCGCTTTTCGAATCCTGATGCTGCCACTGTGATGTCTGTGTCGTCTACGGTAACGCCTGTGTCAAAGTTGACTGACCAACAGAAAATGGAGTTGAGCTCCTTAATAGATGAGTCCTTTTCGTCGATTGTCCCTAACATTCTTGGATGTGCTACTAATGTGTCACATCGGATTGTAACTACTTCCCCACCCATAAAGCAGCGCTACTACCCGGTGTCCCCTGTTGTACAGCGCCAGATCGACGAAGAATTGAAAACGATGCTCGATGCGGGCGTCGTGGAAAAATCGAACAGTGGTTGGTCTAGTCCCGTACTTCTAGTGAAGAAGAAGGATGGAAAATTCCGATTTTGCGTGGATTTTAGAAAAGTCAATGCTGTCAGCGAACGTGATGCGTATCCCCTCCCCTATGTTTCGGCGATTTTGGATCGCTTGGGTAATGCCCAGTACATTACCAGCCTCGATATCAAATCTGCGTATTGGCAGATTCCATTGGATCCCGACTCCAAACAGTACACTGCTTTTACCATCCCTGGTCGAGGATTGTTCCAATTTACCCGCATGGCTTTCGGTCTTCATAACGCACCTGCAACTTGGCAGCGTTATGTGGACAAGGTTTTGGGCCCTGAGCTCGAACCGTTTGTGTTCGTATACCTAGATGATGTTATCATCTGCACCCCAACTTTTGAGAAGCACATGGATGTTTTGCGCGAGGTGTTAAAAAGACTAAGAGACTCCGGCCTCACCCTCAGTAAAGACAAGTGTAATTGGTGCTTGTCTCAGTTGACTTATCTCGGTTATGTGGTCAGTGACCAAGGTTTATCGGTTGACCCTCAAAAGGTCGACGCGATTTTGCGTGTTCCTGCACCTAAGTGCGTGACAGAAGTACGTCGCATTATCGGTATGGTATCGTGGTACCGCCGGTTTATCCCGAACTTTTCATCGATAATCTCACCAATGACTGCCTTGCTTCGGCGTAATCACCACTTTTTATGGACAGAAGAGTGTGATTTTGCGCTAAAGACCCTTAAGAACAATTTAGTGAGTGCTCCCATCCTTACTTGTCCCGATTTTTCTTTCCCTTTTTCTGTTCAGACCGACGCGTCCGGGTACGGAATCGCGGCCGTGTTGACTCAAGAAGTCGATGGGGACGAGAGGGTCATCAGTTATTTGAGCCGTTCTTTAACGAAACAAGAGCAGAATTTTTCGGTCACTGAGAGAGAGTGTCTCGCGGTAATGTGGGCCGTGGAGAAGTTGCGTCCTTACCTCGAAGGGTCGCATTTTAAATTTATTACGGACCATTATAGTCTTGTTTGGTTGGCTAATTTAAAAGAGCCTACTGGTCGTTTATGTAGATGGGCAGTGAGACTGCAGCAGTATGATTTTGAAGTCATACACCGTAAGGGCAAAGACAATATAGTGCCTGACGCGTTGTCGCATGCAGTTCCGGTCCTCGCCGCTGTGTCGGACGGAACAGTTGTTGTAGAACCTTCAGTGAGTGCGATTGACATTATAAATGCGACTGATATGGATCGCGTGGCTGGCCCCGACAAGTGGTATCGGTCCATGCTTGCGCGTATCGCGAATAAACCGAATTCATTTCCGAAGTGGAAAGTAGAAAATGGTGTTCTTTATAAACACGTTCCTGCCGATTATCCAGACTTACGAGAAGAAGTTGATACTTGGAAAGAGGTCTTGGCTGACCATCGCCGACGCGATGTTATCCGGTCTTGTCACGATGAACCTACCTCAGGTCATTTAGGCATTCGGAAAACTTTAGATCGAGTTGCTCGTAATTTTTATTGGCCAAAAATGAAATATACTGTCACTAAGTATGTGAATCGCTGTTCCATTTGTATTGCTCACAAAGCAGAGCAGAAAAAGCCGGCTGGTTTAATGGTTCGCCATCCTGTAGTTACGAGACCGTGGCAGATGATCTCTGTAGATCTTGTTGGGCCTTTACCCCGGTCTACACGCGGATATTGTTATATTTTGGTGGTGGCGGATTATTTTTCAAAATTTTCGCTATGTTTTCCCTTGCGTGCCGCTACTGCTGCTGCCGTGACGCGACGCGTTGAAGAGGAAGTCTTTCTGATGTTTGGTGTGCCGGAAATTGTATTGTGTGATAACGGTGTTCAGTTTAGGAGCCGTGAATTCCAGAACATGGTACGTCGTTACCGAGCTAAAATTACTTTTAGTGCTCTTTATCACCCTTAAGCAAATCCAGTTGAGAGAGTGAACCGCGTACTCAAAACTATGCTCGCTTCTTATGTCGCTGATAATCACCGCACTTGGGACAAATATTTGGCACAAGTTGCTTGCGCGATGCGGACCGCCGTTCATGAAGTTACCGGCGTAACGCCTTATTTCGCGAATTTCGGTAAGGAGATGTGCATAAACGGTAGCACAATAGAGCCGGATGACTCTGAACCGACAGAAGCGTCGTTTGGAGATCGTTCGAGGATGAAAGGACCTAAAGACTTCCAATTGTTATATGACGATATTGTCGTGCGGCTACAGGCCGCTTATGAGAAAAATAAGCATTACTACGACCTTCGTCGTAGACCCGCAAATTTCCGTGTTGGGGATTCGGTTTGGCGTCGCAATCACGTCCTGTCAGACGCTTCGCGATTCTATAATGCGAAACTTGCCCCCAAGTTTGTTGGCCCATTTATTATCAAGTCGCAGCTGTCAAACGCGACTTACGAACTCTCGGATGAATCCGGAGATATTCGTGGTGTTTGGCATGCACAAGACCTCAAGCCTACCCCGGAAGATTAGTCTCTTCGTGATTTTATTTTAATTTTCTTTAGTTTAGGTTGTTTCGTCCCTTTTGTTGCTCCTACCCCACCGAAGTGTTTCTTTGGTAAGGGGGGTGTGACCTTCGTTTTAATTTTTGGACACATTTTGATATTTAATAAAAATTGGAGGGCTGGGAGATTAAAAAAAAAATTGGGGAGAATAAAAAAGTCAGATAAAAATTCAGGTCGTTGATTTTAGGAAGGTTGTTTGTGATAGTTTTGGGAGTTAGTGCCTTTGAGAAAGAAGTGTGGGAACGACAAGGTTTTGTCTTTTGAATGTTGGAGTGATTGCGAATCGCAAAAATTAACACCGTCGTCGGTCGTTTCCACAGTACTTGTCGGTTACGAGTAGGTAACCCGCTCCAATTATTGGGGAATTAGAAGGTCGCTGGTGGCCCTATAATAAGGTATCGTGAACTCTCTTTCTTTGTTGATTGTTAAATCCTGTTATAAAAATTGTTGAGTTATATTTATTATGTTCAGTAGTTATTTGTTATTTGTTAATTGTTAAACCCTGTTATAAAAATTGTTTAGTTCTGATTATTATGTTCATTAGTTATTTTATTTGTTAATCTTGTTAAATTTTGTTAGATTAAGTCGGGTAATTTAGGCCGTTAGTTTAAGTTTCTTTTGTTCGTTAATAAATTTTGTTGCCGCCGTTAAACCGACCTTATTAACCGTCATTAGTTATTTGTTAATCGTTAGTCCACGCTATCTCTCCTTCGTTTGCACCCAGGACTTCGAGCGAAGGACCGTTGGGAAGTGTGGTCGAGTTATTTCGTCTTGGTGGCGCCCATTCTTTCCCCAGTTAATAGTAAGAGAGGTAAGTCCCCTACGCGCCGGCCAGTTTTCCCCGGGTATTTAAATACCATATTGACCACGACCACTCCACTGAGCCAAGCCGTCGTGCAACTGGTCCCGCATCAGCTTACCTTCTCTTTGGGTCCATTTAGGCCCGTTACAAGTTCACAAACAGTTTGTTAGGTGTTACTACTCTTGTGCATCCTGCATACAGTTGACCATCAACATGGCAAAACTTGCTCGAGTTTAGTTTGTTTAGCGCACAATTCGATTGATGTGCTATTCAATTCATGCTTAGCTTGATTGGTGATCAGCTCGTCATTATCATCATGTGCCAGCGCTAAAAGTTCTATCTTTGGAGAAACGCCTCCTCTATCTGTCTTCATATTTCTATATCTGCTGTCAGTCCCATACACTGCTTGCCCGCTATTTTCTCAAAGCCATCTACTACCCCTATCATCCTGTCTTCTTCCCAAATGTCCTGCCCATTGCCATTTAATCTCGGCTATGCGTTCAGTCACATTTTTAACATTGGTCCTGCTTCTTATCCAGACGTTTATTGTCTTTCTTTCCTGGAACCTCAGCTCAGATCGACTCAATTCCCGGCGGGAATCTCGGCAGTCCATTCATCGCGTCCCTGTGGTCTCCCTTCTCGAATCTCTCTTCACAAATTTGTACTCCATTTTAACACAAAAACATCTGCAGGGTTCTACAGCATCACTGTGCCAAATTTGGTTGGGATCGGTCAAATTGCCTGGGATTGTGTAGGGAACAAACACACAAACAAGCTCTTTTATATTATATAGATATTTTTTTAATTTTTATAAGCCATTAATGCGATATGTCTTGGTGGGCATAAAAATTTATATAAAATTACATAATTACCTGTAACCACGCGATATTCTTCAGATGAAACTTCGGCAGTATCAGCAGGTGCGGAAAAAACTTGATTCAATAAGCAAAAAGCGGTGAAAACTCCCAACAGTACGCAACAATTCTTCATTTTATAAAACTGAAACAGTACCAAATTTTTATCCAAAAATGTTTAAAATAAAAAGTATCTTCAAATGAAACATTAACTAAAGATTTTGTATTGGTGCATGACCTTGAATATATTTATTGTTATGGTTCCATGTAAATTATTTACATATTAAATTATATTAAATAAATAAAAGTTATTTTGCAATGACTGGTTATGTAAAGGAAGTCAATAAACATTAAGTAAAATGGTACCTTACAGTATCGTTCACCACAAGAAAGACTAAACTGTACTAAATTATAATGTCATCAGTATATAAACAAAAAATACGCACATAAATTTTTTTTATATCAAATAATTATCTTATATTCTTAATCTAAATTCTGTAGAATTCTTAGCGCGTGCTAAGGTTAAATAGTTTTTATGGTGAAAGGGGGAGTTCTCAAAAGCATTCTCCTAGTTTTTGAAATTTTAGTTTCTGAAAACTGAAGAAGCAATCTCATGATCGTCATACTATACATCAGTGATTCTCAACCACTGTGCCGCGGCACTTTTGTGTGCCGCGAAATTCTAAAAGTGTGCCGCCAAATTTTAGATATATAATTATGTATATACGAGGGGTCGTCTTTATATTCCCGGACTGGGCTGTTTTGAATTATGATGCAATTTTTCAATATGCTGTTTTTTAATCACATATGCCTTGGTAACCTGTGTGGCAATTTACAAAACAATTGCATCATTATTAATTTTATTATCTGTCAGTTTGTGTCGTCGCGCGTTGTATATGAATCGAAATGAATAAAATCGAATACCTGTGAACAATTCTTGACGCGCTGTGGAGATGAACCAGATTTAATTATCAATCGACTTGTCACTGGAGATGAAACCTGGGTTCATCATTATGATCCTGAATCGAAACAAGAGTCGATGCAGTGGCATGTTAAAGGCTTCAGCCATCCCAAGAAGTTTAAAGTCACCCCTTCTGCAGGAAAAATAATGGCAACAATTTTTTGGGACTCTCAGGAAATTTTGCTGATTGATTATATGAATAAGGGTAGTACGGTAACGGGAGAGTATTATGCAAACCTGATGCATCGCCTTAGAGATGCTATTAAAGTGAAGAGACGCGGAAAACTGACGCAAGGTGTCTTGTTGCTCCACGACAATGCACCAGTGCACAAGTCCAGACTTTCAAAAGCTGCTGTAGCTGATTGTGGCTTCTAAGAAATTGAACATGCGCCTTATAGTCCAGATCTAGCACCCAGTGACTATTTTTTGTTCCCGAATCTCAAAAAAACACTAAGGGGGACAAGATTTAGGGACAATGACGAACTTATAGCAGCTGTTGAGGGCCATTTTGCGGAAAAACCAAATGAATATTTTTATACTGGATTAAAGATATTATTGAAACGGTGTTATACCTGTATTCAAAAACAGGGGAACTATATTGAAAAATAAAATTTTGTTGTTGCTCTAGTCTTTTGTTTTCATGCCTAGTCCGGGAATATAAAAACGACCCCTCGTATATAAGATATATAATTATTAAACTTACCTTTTTCTTTGTGTGCCGCCAAATTTTGAAATCGTTAAAAGTGTGCCGCAACAAAAAAAAAAGGTTGAGAATCACTGCTATACATAAACAAGAAGACTAACTGAAGTTCTAAATCGTCACTATTCGTCATAGTCACGGTCTTAGTTTTAATTTTGGTACGAAATAAGCATAACAACGATACGACTTCGAAGCGTTTTCGCATGCATAGAGAACTTATAGTTTAATATGGCTCCGAAAAACCAGGGTAGATTACCGCTAAAGGGACAGTCAGAAGAAAGTTCTTATTTCGCCCGGGCTCGAACCGGCAACGGTGGCACAACCTCTTCTATTTCCGTATTAATTGTATGCACCTGATTTAAAAAATGATAACTTTTTGTTGGAAGCGTCCCGACAAGAAACTGCATTTTAAGCAAATTCTTATCAATATAGTAATTAATAAAATCATAATAAAAACTTTTGCAAAATATAACGATACCAAAGAAGATACAAGCGAAAAAATGCGACGAATATAGAACTATCAGCCTAATGAGCCATATACTAAAAATCTTTCTAAGGGTAATTCACGGAAGAATAAGAACAAGATGCGAAGAGAGCGTAGGAACCACACAATTTGGATTCAGAAACGGATACGGTACAAGAGAGGCTCTGTGTAGTGTTCAGATGTTGGTGGAAAAGTGTCGGGACATGAACGTGGATGTGTATGCTTGTTTTGTAGACTTCGAGAAAGCGTTTGACAGAGTAAAACATCAAAAACTGATAGATATCTTGAAAAATATTGGATTGGACTGTAGAGATATAAGAATAATTGGAAATCTCTATTGGAACCAGAGAGCTTCAGTCAGAGTCGAAGGAAGTATTACGGAGGAAATAGATATAATATGTCGTGAAGTTAGACAGGGATGCATACTCTCCCCTCTTTTGTTCAACACCTACTCTGAGGCCATTTTTAGAGAAGCACTAGAAGGAGAAGAACAAGGAATAATTGTAAACGGATGACACGGTTATTTTGGCTGACAACATTCAGGGGTTGCAAGAGTTAGTGTGCAGAGTAAACAGGGCCAGTGAAAGGTACGGACTTAAGATGAATCTAAAAAAGACCAAACTAATGATAGTAAGAATGGTCAAATACCCGCTGCACCATTAATAATAGGAGATGTAGAAATAGAACGAGTGCACCAATATAAGTATTTGGGTTGTTGGCTGAATGACCAGTGGGACCATTCACGAGAAATAAAGTGCAGAATAGAACTAGCAAGAAGCTGCTTCCTTAAGCTGCGAAACCTTCTCAGTAATAGAGATTTTAATTTACAGTTAAGGACCCGTATTATGCGATGCTACATCTTCCCGGTGTTGCTGTACGGAGTAGAGGCTTGGACACTGGCACAGAATACCACAAGGAGAGTCGAGGCCTTTGAGATGTGGTGTTATACGAGAATGTTGAACATTTCATGGGTAGACAGAGTAAGAAATGAGGAAGTTCTGGAGCGTATAGAAAAGGAGAAAGAGGTGTTGAACACAGTCAAGAGAAGAAAATTGGAGTATTTGGGACACTTCATGAGGGGAGAGAGGTATGGAGTTTTGAGACTGATATTGCAAGGAAAGATTCGGGGAAGACGTGGTGTGGGAAGAAGAAGAATCTCTTGGTTGAAAAACCTAAGAGAGTGGTTTCGGATAAAGTCAAGATAGCCATGATGATAGCCATGATGATAGCCATGATGATAGCCAACCTCCAACGTGGAGAGGAACTATGAAGAAGAAGAAAGAAGAAGAATCAAAATATCTAGATAAAGAAATTTTACATATTTTGCTTATCCTAAGTAAATTAATTTTAAATGTTTAAGATTTTGAAAATTTGGAATTTTGAAATTTAAATTTGTTTTTAATGAGAATTTTTATAATTTTATATTGTGTTGGTATTATGATGAGGAAGAGGCACTCACGCCAGTGCCATGGAACGAGATGGACGTTGAGTCGAGTCGCACTTAAATAATTAATTTTTGAAGAAGTAATTTGTTGATTTTTGAAAATTGTTTTTGATATTTGATTTTTATGGAAATCAAAATTAATTTGAATGAATTCGTAAACAAACCCATTTAACAGAGTTAAATGAGATGGACAGACTTATAACTGATAAATAAGATGGGAAAATGTTAAAAAAAGTAAAAGTTGTTAATATTAGAAGTAAATACAAAGAGTTAAATATAATGATTATTTAATTATATCAGTTTTTTTTAAAACAATTAACATTTTTAGACTTAGTGTATGATTTTCCTTGTTCTTGGTTGTATTAGCGCATTGTCTTCCTCTGTAGGGGATGGTACGGTTACATATTGGATAACAGGCGCTTGAATGGTTACTAAAATTTAAAAAATTTACAAAACTTTTAAATATATACATATGTTTTATTATGACAGTTACCAGAAGTAACTATACGGTATGCTTCTGATGCTGGCTATATAATTAAACAATAAAAGTAATTTAAAGAGATCAACTCATCAAAACGCAAATTCTTACCTTGAACTACATCGGATTCAGCAGGTGCGGAAAATGCTTGGTTTAATAAGCAAACTGTATAAAAACGCCCAATAATACACAGGAAATCTTCATTTTGAATATCTGAAACAACTTTTATGCAAATGATTATTGAAATGAAATGAAATTAAATGAAAATTTAGTAATCTGGAGCACTTTTGGCCATATTTTTCATTTAAAGGTAAAATACAGCTAAAAAAATGCAAATTCTCATGTACTACTTGTTTCTTTTTCGAACTAGTTAAGCTACTTTCGAGGCGCAGCAGAAGTCTCACTTTCAAGATAGGGTGTTAAAAAATGGTGGCACCAAATTTTAGGAATAATAATTATTTTTTAGCACCCCAACAAGTCTCGTTTAAATATCTCTAGCCCATATTGTAGATCTTTCTTGCCGAGTTTTTGTACTCAGTACACTTGATCTTTGAATTTGAGCATTTTCCCTATTAAATTGAGAGGATAGTTAGGTGCTACCCTAGTACGCTGCCAAATACGGATTGGAAGAGAACATCGACGAAAAGATGAGCCGTATTTTCAAAACGGTCACTCCTCCAAGTGTGGATACATGGTTTTATACCCGTGATGTGGCGGGACAGATAATTGCGGCAAGCTCCTACACTGTTTTATCAAATTTTTTAAATTTTGGCTAACACATGTGGATGTGTTGTTAAATTATATGCTCTTTTGCCAAATAAACATCGTAAAACTTATGGTAGGTTGTTTGAACTAATCAACGAAATGTGGTGGCGCTTTTAACCAGAAACCATTTCTCTAGATTATGAATTAACTGTAACCAATTCAATTATTGAAGTTTTTCCGGCAGCTCAATTACATGGTTGCTTGTTTCATTTGGTGAAAACTGTTAAAAAGCTCTCCAAGCTCGTATGATAATCGCTATTGCATTCGTTCATAATGAAGATATGGATAATGCAATTGAAGAACTATCTCAGCAGCTTTCAAATGAATTAATCCGGGTGCCCAAAAATCCGGCGAAAAAGTCCCGGCGCCAAGTGGAGGTACCCAAAAATACGGTGCCTAAAAGTCCGGCGCCCAAACGGCGGCGTTGAAATGGTGACGCCAAAATATCGCCTACCGACATAAATTATACATATTATTTTGTGTAAGTAGGTAAAATTCATCAAATTTCGCACAACCTTTTTTCAATACCCTGTATGTGTTGATCAAAATCATATTATAGACAATAAGATTAATTTCGCAAGAAAAAAGCAAATGAAAGGACATTAATATTAAGCACTAATACCTTTTATTGACAGCTTTTAGCACGAGCTTAACTACACTAATATTTTATCAACAAGCATTTGAATTTTATACAATAAATTTTAATGTATACTTTTACAAAATATCCTGTTGAAATATCATATCGATAAATTTCAAAAGAGCTCACGAATAGTTGCCAAAAAATAAAACTAAATTAATAATATGGAGGGTTCCATTTGGGCGTTACATTAAAGACATAAACAACTTTAGGTAAAAGAAAATAAATACTGCTATCAAACATGATAACTTATTTTCGGTGCCCCTAGATAAAGAAATTTGAAACAATCTACTTAAACAACCAATTATAATTTTAATTAATCAGTTTCCATAATCAAACTTAATCGATTAGTAAACAAAGTCACTCTATATTTAAATGTTTGGTAACAAAATATAAAAGTAAATTACAAAAGAACTCAGATAGGTATAACGAATCACAAGCGACCAGTACATTTATTCGTTACCTTCTAACGTTCTAGTTGAAATTTTTGGGGACTATTTCACTAACTCAGCCACTCGAAAAAAATTTTCGAGTGCTACACACTAAAGAACATGCTTATATTTGTCTATTAAAACAAAAAAAAAGTGTACATTAAATAAAAACAACCCCAATATCGACTTTTGAAAAGTACGGGAAATTAGCATCGAGTATGCGGCAGACCCCTGGCAGACGCTATACAATTGAAAGACGGTCCCTTGAAAATGCGTAAAATTTTTTCGCTCCGATTTGAATTTTTCTTTGAAATTCGGATAGATGGGGGTGTGATTAGTGGATATTAATAATAAATATAATCAAAAAAATGGAAAATAACCCGTGTATTGCCGAAAAAGTGAAAAAATTTAATTTTTTTGCCTTCGAATTTTGGGGTGTGCATTCGATAAGGAGGGTAAAACGTTGGCTTGGCCAGAATTGTGAGCAACAAAAAACCTGCCCTACGCTGCTCCGCAGCTCCGGGCGGTTTTTCATGCTCAGAGCCGCTAACCCGGCAGAGCTAAACATACGAGAAGGCGCCACCGGGATAAAGGCAACCGGGATCTGAAACCCCCAAAATATCGCGTAAAAACAAAAAATAATCGATGTTACATGATGTACGAGAGACGAGCTGCATCTGCCGGTGCGATACCTTTACCTTTACCTTTACCTGATATGTATTTGATGGAGCATCCCGGCATGGCCGGCCTTCTCCTTCATCTGAAAGAATACATTAATGACATTGGAAGTTGTAGAGACCGGTGGGTCTCTGGGAATTGGCGCTTGGCGGACTGACTGGTTAGAAACCTGGGCTGTGACTGTGAATATGAGATATGTGAAGAAAAAGAAATTTTTTACGTTTGCCGATATAGTAGAGTCCCTAATTCGAAGAAAGAAATTATAATTTCTATTGATGACCTCGAAGTGAGTGGCTTCTACTTGGAACTAGTCAGAATTGGCGACTAGTGGGATTGTAGTGATACTATGGGGGGTGATTTATCGAAGCTTGTGGAAATTGATCGAAAAATTACACAAATCTAGTGAATAAATTCACTTTCGAAGAGAATTTGTGTAAGTTAAACCTGTGAACATACATTAGTCTGTGTGGGGGTGAGTTATGGTCAGGAGTTGTCCGTGGTCAGGAGTGATTTGGGACGGGGTATGAAAAAGTCGGCTGGGTTGTATTGACCTAGTTGATTTACTAGTGGGTTTTCTGAGAATTTGGATTTGTTGTAGAGATTGGTGGCATGTTTACGATTAAGAGTGTTAATGAGGTCTAGTTTGGCGTCTGCATGTAGTCGCCTGTTAGTGACGTAATAGGGGGCGCTGAAAATAGCTCGGAGATTTTTGTTTTGGATGACTTGAAGTTTATTTATGGCCCTGGGGCGTGCATATCCCCAGACAGGGGAGGCATAAATCATTGTTGGGCGGATTATGGCTTTGTATAATCTTAGTTTGTTAGCGGGGGACATGGTACTTTTTGCGTTCATGAGGACGAACAATCTATTGAAGAGGCATTTGGCTTTACCGGTTGCGGAGGAAATGTGAGCGTCCCATTTGAGGCGCCGGTCCATGGTAATGCCAAGGTACTTGACCTTGGTTTTCCAGGGGATTTGCTCCTCAAACATCCAGACACTGGAGTTGTGAGGCTTGCAACGATTTCGAAACATGATCGCGGAACTTTTGCTCGAGTTAACCTCGATGCGCCAAGTTTCGTACCACCTTCCGAGATCGGTGATCGCCTCCTGGAGGCGGGTTGTGGCTATGTCCGGGTGGATTGAGGATGTGTATATTGCAGTGTCATCTGCATATAGTGAAATTTTTGTTGCGGGATCTAAGGGGGTTGGAATGTCGCTCATGAAGATGTTAAACAGTGAAGCTGCAAGGATCGATCCCTGGGGGACCCCGGAGGTGATGGGGCGCTTTGTGGATCTGGTGTTCATGAGTTTGACTTGGAGATTTCTGTCGTGAAGGTAGGAGGCAATAAGTCGGACTAGTGGAATTTGAATTTTGGATTGAAGCATTTTGAACAGGAGGCCTTCGTGCCAGACCTTATCGAAAGCTTTCGATACGTCGAGTAGCACTAGGCCGGTGAATTCTTTTTTGTTGAGTGCCTGCGTGACGTGCTCAACTAATCGGAGGGCTTGGTGGGTCGTGCTGTGTCCAGCACGGAAGCCGAATTGTTCGTTTTGAATAATACTGTTATCGAACATGGCTTCTTGGAGACGGGTGAGAATGACTTTTTCAACTACTTTTCCGATGGAAGGGAGCAGGCTGATTGGTCTATAGCTTTTCGGAAGTTTGAGATTTTGACCGGGTTTGGGGATTACCACTACGTCAGCGGTTTTCCATATTTGTGGGTAGTAGTTGAGTCGAAAACATGCGTTAATTATGCCGGTGATGGCAACTTTGGCTTTTTGGGGGAGTTCTTTGAGGGCGGTATTGGTGATGCCATCGGGACCTGGGCCGGTGCGATATACTCTAAGTGTTAGGGTCATTATAATTGCACGGACTGTCAACAGAATGAGCGACGCGCGGGAATCTCGTTAATTTTACCACTGAATCTCGTTAAATTTGCTAAGTTCAAATTCGATTTTTTCAAAAGTTTGAGCCCCATTCACATTTTTTATTATTACAATTTGCTGAAATAAGTGAGTTCTTTAGTGTGTAGCAGAAGAAATTTTGTTTCGATTGGCTGAGTTAGTGATAGAGTAACCAAATTTTTTATAAAACTGTAATTAGTGTTTTATTTATTTTTTAATAACGTGTCTTCCTTACCTTACGTTACGTTTACGGGGAAAACATAATTGGACAATATTGTGGAGAAGCGTTTGGAAAACTTCCGTCCTAAAATAAAAAGGTTTTAAAATTGGAATTTGGATGATGATGTTTTTCTTACGTTTAAAGGAACTATCAGAGGAATACCTGCAGGTCAAAAATAAGCATACTTCCAAAGATACCAAAACACTTTATGTTGTCTTATCCAAATTTCACACCCGAAGTGACTATTAAATATTCCCTCACCCCCTTAATGTGATTAATCATCACATTACTTAAATCAACCTTCGTTAAGAAAATTGTCGAGATTTGTGATACTCCGAGAATGGGAATATTTGTGTTCAGGACTTTGGACAACTACCTCTTGAAGTTAAATTGGGATGCAATTAGACCCTGCTGAAGGTGCAAGCATTTTCTTTCTGATAAATATAGGCCCAATACAGCGTTGGCCTCTGAGGAGGGGGAGATCCTCCATAAAATACTCACGCTCATATGCCGGTTGATTCGGCCTTCGGAGTAGTTTTGCAAACTGGGAACCTCTAGTTTAACGTGGCCCAGCACCACGAAAACAACTATTCAAACTGCATTAAATAGATTATCGACTAGAAACTGTATTTTAAACAAATTCTAATCAATATAATTAATAAAATCATAATAAACAGTTTAATTAATATTAATGTATTCAATTTTATACATAGATTATAATTAAAGCATAATGTGATAAATATACAATTTGTCTGAAGTGTAGGTAATAAATATGTTGGTAAGAAAGAAATGTTATTAAAAAGTAAATAAAACACTAATTACAGCTTTAAAAAAAAATTCAGACTACAACCTGCGGTTATATCGATTAAATGTAACGCTCCCTTATGATTCGTGATATCTGAGTTCTACTGTAATTAATTTTTATATTTTGTTACCAAACATTGAGACATAGAGTGATTTTGTTTACTAATCGATTAAGTTTGCTTTTGAAACCTAATTAATTAATTAATTAAAATTATAATTCGATGGTTAAGTAAATTCTTTCAAATTTATTTATCTTTGGCACCGAAAATAAGTTATCATGTTTGATAGCACCATTCAATTTTTTTTACTTAAATTTGTTTATGTCTTTAATGTAACGCCCAAATAGAACCCCCTTTATTATTAATTGAGTTCTTTTCTTTCGGCAACTTTTCATAAGCTTTTCTGAAATTTGTCGATATGATAATTCAAAAGGATATTTGGCAAAAGCTGATACATTATTATTATTTATTATAATATGTTGATAAGAAATTGTATAAAATGCAGTTGCTTCTCGATAAGACATTAGTGTAGTTAACTCGTGCTAAAAGGTTTCTAAAAAAGGTATTACTTTTTAATATTATCGTCCTCTCATTTGCTTTGTTTCTCGCGAAATTAATCTTATAGTCTATAATATGATTTTTATTCTTCTGTAATATAAATCAGAGTAATTAATTTATTTTTTCATATGCAAATGAAACTTTTTAATAAAACAGATGCAATATTGACAATTATTGTTCCAAAGTTCCAAAGTAATAAAAGGTCAACAGAGTACAATTTTGAGTTTCCTTGTGAAATGGCTTAATTATAACTAAAATTCTGAAATACCTGTTCCGCCACATCACAGGCATAACGCAATTTACACTTGGATGGGTGACCGTTTTAAAAACACGGCAAGTTCTTGATATTGCTAAATTTTTAAACAACATTTTTTATGCTGGGTTTTTAAACAATACCCGGGCTGATACAAATTTTCTTTTCCTAAAATTTGGTTGGACCATTATTTAAGGCATTTTGTTGAAAGTGAGATCTCTGAGACTCGAAAGTAATTCGACTAGTTTGAAAAAGAAACAAGTATTAGTACATGTGAAGGGACATTGTGGTGTACAAGTTGCCATATTTTTTTGTGTATTTTACCTCTAAATGAAAAATATGACCAAAAGTGCCCCAGATTGCTACATGTTTTAATGGTAAGTGTTTTAAAATAGCTGATTTTAGAGCGGCATTTAGGCCGCACACCCAAGGCAGGTTCTAATAAAATATGAAAAGGTTCGAAAGAATTAATAGTTGCACATATCAAAAACTGCCGTATTAAAAATCTTAAAATATAAACGACTCGAAAGTAATTCGACTATAGCTTGAAAAAGTAACAAGTAGTACATGTGAAGGGACATTGTGGTGACCAAGTTGCCATATTTTTATGTGAGTTTTTCCTCTAAATGAAAAATATGAACAAGATTGCTCCAGATTGCTAAATTCTTTAATTATTTATATAAAAATTTTAGAATTGTTTCAGATTTACAAAATGCAGATTTGCTACGTATTATTGGGCGTTTTTTATGCAGTTTGCTTATTAAATCAAGCATTTTCCGCACCCGTTGAATCCGATGTAGTTCAAGGTAATTTGCGTTTTGATGAGTTGATCTCTTTAAATTATTTTTATTGTTTCATATTCTGTTTCTATAGAGCCAGTATCAGAAGAATACCGTGTATTGACTGGTAATTCTCATAATATTTATATTTAAAACTTTTGTAAAATTTAAAAAATTTTAGTAACTGCTCAAGCGCCAATTATCACATATGAAACCGTACCAGAGGAAGACAGTGCGCCAATACAATCAAGAACAATGAAAATCAGACACTAAGTCTAAATATGTTAAGTTTTTTAAAATAGCTCATTTTAGAGCGGCATTTAGGCCGCACACCCAGGGCAGGTTCTAATAAAATATAAAAAAGTCCGAAAGAATTAATAGTTGCACATATCAAAAACACCCGTATTAAAAATTTTAAAATATAATAGACTTTTTTATATTTCGAATTATATTTTACTTTGCAAATAAACATTTGGACATAGAGTGGTTTTATTTACAATATGATTAGGTTTGTTTTTGTAAGTAAATTAATTAATTATATAATACATAGGATAAGCAAAACATGTCAAAATTTTTATCTAGTATTACCAAAATAAGATAGTTTTCGATAGTAATATTCTGTTTTTTATTTTTTTTAATCATGATAATTTTTTGAAATTTCTTTAAAATTCTTAAACCGCTGGCAATAAATAATGAATTTTATTAGATGTAAACAAAATTTATTTGTGCATGTAACATCAAGTCCAAATGGACCCTTGTGTTTTTTAGTTTGCAGTTTTTCTCATTTTTGCGATTTTTGAATGTTGGTCGATTTAATATTCTTATCTATCATTTTGGCATATCATATAATTATCTATCATTTTGGCATATTAAATCGACCAACATTCAAAAATCGCAAAAATGAGAAAAACTGCAAACTAAAAAACACAAGGGTCCATTTGGACTTGATGTTACATGCACAAATAAATTTTGTTTACATCTAATAAAATTCATTATTTATTGCCAGCGGTTTAAGAATTTTATAGAAATTTAAAAAAATTGTCATGATTAAAAAAATAAAAAACGGAATATTACTCTAGAAAATTACATCTTATTTTGGTGATCCGAGATAAAGAAATTTGACGTATTTTGATTATCCTATGTATTATATAATAATTTATATACTCGCAAAAACAAATTTAATCATTTTGTAAATAAAACAACTTTATGTTCAATGTTTGTCGACAAAATAAAATATAATTCGAAATAAAAAAAATCTGTTATATTTAATGAATTTTTAATTCGGGGGTTTTCGATATGTGCGACTATCAATTCTGTCGGGCCTTTTTATATTTTACTAGAACCTCCCTTGGGTGTGCGACCTAAATGCCTTAAGGATAAACGAATAAGTGTTGCAGACAACGTGATATATAAAATAAAGATATTTGCTTTAATAATTTATATTTTATTTTTTAAAAAGATTATTTTACAATAATATTTAAGCCACGTGAACACAAAATTAATACAAGCTCAAAATCTGCTTTTTAATATCTCTAACAAACCTATTCAACAAGATCAACAGACTCATAACTGATAAATAAACTAAAGAAAAAGTCAGTTGGTTTGGTAATTGAGGCCGAATATTTTGTAATCGAATGTTTTTCTGGGTGTGGCACTTAAATACTCGAAACAAGTAACTGAATGGCAAAAAAGTAGTAGAAGTTAAATACAACGATTATTTAATTATACTATTAGCTATTATTTTAAAACACTTAACATTTTTAGACTTAGTGTCTGATCTTCATTGTTCTTGATTGTATTGGCGCACTGTCTTCCTCTGTAGGGGATGGTACGGTTGCATAATGGATAACAGGCGCTTCAACTATGGCAGTTACTAAAATTTTTTAAATTTTACTAAAGTTTTAAATATAAATATTATGAGAGTTACCAGTCACTACACGTAATTCTTCTGATACTGGCTCTATGGAAAAAGAATATGAAACAATAAAAATAATTTAAATAGAACAACTCATCAAAACGCAAATTCTTACCTTGAACTACATCGGACTCAACGGGCGCGGAAAATGCTTGATTTAATAAGCAAACTTCATTTCTTAAACTTCATTTTGTAAACCTGAAACAAGTTTACAATTTTCATGTAAATTATTAAAAAATTTAGCAATCTCAGGAACTTTTGGTCATATTTTTCATTAAAAAGGTAAAATACACATAATTAAAAATATGGCAACTTTTCATGTACTATTCTTTTCTTTTCCGAACTAGTCAAATTTCTTTCGAGGCGCAGCAGAGGTCTCACTTTCAAGATAGTGTGTACCAAGTTTTAGGAATAATATTTCTTTATTTTATCAGCTCAAGTTTTGCTTCAGGATCTCGAGTCTATAAAGTAGATATCGCTTTTCGAGTTTCTGGACTTGGAACACTTGATCTTTGAATTTGAGCCTTTTCCCTATTAAATCGAGAGGAGTTAGGCCTTACCCTAGCACGTTGACCAAATGCGGATTGGTAGGGAACATCGACGAGGGAGAGCCGTGTTCCCAAAGCGGTCACCCTTCTAAGTGTGGTTACATGGCTTTAGGCCCGGATTGTAAATAAAACCACTCTATGTCCAAATGTTTATTTGCAAAGTAAAATATAATTCGAAATATAAAAAAGTCTATTATATTTTAAGATTTTTAATACGGGTGTTTTTGATATTATGTGCAACTATTAATTCTTTCGGACTTTTTTATATTTTATTAAAACCTGCCTTGGGTGTGCGGCCTAAATGCCGCTCTAAAATCAGCTATTTTAAAACACTTACCATTAAAACATGTAGCAATCTGGGGCACTTTTGGTCATATTTTTCATTTAGAGGTAAAATACACAAAAAAATATGGCAACTTGTACACCACAATGTCCCTTCACATGTACTACTTGTTTCTTTTTCAAACTAGTCGAATTACTTTCGAGGCTCAGAGATCTCACTTTCAACAAAATGCCTTAAATAATGGTCTAACCAAATTTTAGGAAAAGACAATTTGTATCAGCCCGGGTATTGTTTAAAAACCCAGCATAAAAAATGTTGTTTAAAAATTTAGCAATATCAAGAACTTGCCGTGTTTTTAAAACGGTCACCCATCCAAGTGTAAATTGCGTTATGCCCGTGATGTGGCGGAACAGGTATTTCAGAATTTTAGTTATAATTAAGCCATTTCACAAGGAAACTCAAAATTGTACTCTGTTGACCTTTTATTACTTTGGAACTTTGGAACAATAATTGTCAATATTGCATCTGTTTTATTAAAAAGTTTCATTTGCATATGAAAAAATAAATTAATTACTCTGATTTATATTACAGAAGAGAAGGTTTTATCGCTTCAAAATAAATGGCTTTTATTTTTTATGATGAGCGTTTTTTAAACGCCAATAAAAATCATATTATAGACTATAAGATTAATTTCGCGAGAAACAAAGCAAATGAGAGGACGATAATATTAAAAAGTAATACCTTTTTTAGAAACCTTTTAGCACGAGTTAACTACATTAATGTCTTATCGAGAAGCAACTGCATTTTATACAATTTCTTATCAACATATTATAATAAATAATAATAATGTATCAGCTTTTGCCAAATAACCTTTTGAATTATCATATCGATAAATTTCAAAAAAGCTTATGAAAAGTTGCCGAAAGAAAAGAACTCAATTAATAATAAAGGGGGTTCTATTTGGGCGTTACATTAAAGACATAAACAAATTTAAGTAAAAAAAATTGAATGGTGCTATCAAACATGATAACTTATTTTCGGTGCCCAAAGATAAATAAATTTGAAAGAATTTACTTAACCATCGAATTATAATTTTAATTAATTAATTAATTAGTTTTCAAAAGCAAACTTAATCGATTAGTAAAAAAAATCACTCTATGTTTAAATGATTAGTAAAGAAATATAATAGTTAATTAGCGTACAACTCAGATATAATGAATCACATGGGGCCGTAGAATTTATTCGTTATAACCAAGATATAGTTTGAATTCTTTTAAAAACTGTTATTAAGGTTGTTCAATAACTTCGCTGAACGGAAATGAAAAGGAGTTTTGGTTGTAAAAATGTTTTTTATTCAATTTAATCTCCCTCAACTTCAATACACTTATTACAACGATCTTCCAATTTATGGGTCCCATCTCTATAGTGGTTTTCCGGAAGATCGTTTTCCACGAAAGAAGTTTTTGAGATGACAGAAGGGCCAGAAGAAAGGCCATCTTCTTCGAAGATGTAAATTCCAATTTTTAGGTAAATATGTTGAGTGTCGTCTTTTCTCTTAAATTTCATGTACTTGGTTTTGCCTTCATTAATCCTCAGCCCCAATTCCATCGCATGTTTCTCTATTTCATTAAAAGTCTATACCATTTTCTATCTTGATCTAACTATAACCACAATATTATTTGCATATGCTAATATTTGCCATTTTTTCGTCGATATCGTTGCTCTGATCCCAAATTTTCTCAACGGTAGCTCCTTCCTCATTTCGAAAGAAATATGAATCGCCGATGATGCCGTTGACGTATATTCCACACCAAATAATCAATTTTAATTGATGCAAGGAAGGAGTCTCAAGATAATGTTCCGGATTGGTCTCAGTCTATATAACGCAAATTTACTTGTTCACATACCCATTCAACCAGAAATGTGCCTCGTCACTGAACAAAATTTGGCAGTAAAAAAATGGATCTACTTCCAATTGGTTGTGAGCCCAATCTGCGAATGCACGACTTCATATCGTAAAACGAAACCTAGCCGTAGAGGTAAATCTTTTAATGACGTACAAGATAGGTGGAGAAAAGATTGTGGCTGAACACTAAGGTGGAAACAGGTAGTTAAACTTGTTAAACATGACACTTTTAAGCTTTTTACTTGAGCTCAGAATAGTAAAATAAAAAAATTGTCTAAGCTATTTTAAAACCATGTGAGAATTCCAAGCAATCATAACTAATTTTTTGTAAGTCAGTAACATAAACTGTTGTCCAAGACTGGATTTAGATATAGTAAATAAATTAGTGAGCTTCTGACAAATTGTATATTTATTACATTATTCTTTATTTATACACATTTTTCCAAAACTCTGCTAACATTACAGATTGTTTTTTTTAAATAAGGTACAAAGTTGACAATAATTTACATCGCAGAAACTCTAGAAGCTCTGGTCATCATTTGATAAGCTATCAATGTTTTACTGGTATTGGTTTAACAATAATTGGATCTGGAATTTTTATGGTCACTGAAAAAAATAAGTTAAATTTCATCCTTTCAGTGTAAAATGTACTATTTTACCGATTGTAGGTAAAATAGTCTAAATCAAAATAGTCTACGGTAAATTGGTCTAGGTAAAAAAGTCTATGGAAAAAAAGTCTACGGGTAAAAAAGTCTAGGTAAAATGGCCTAGGTAAAATGGTCTAGGTAAAAAAGTCTATGGAAAAATGGCCTACGGCACAATTCAAGGAAAGATTCCGATGAGAATGGACAACATAATATTTAGCCGGTTATTTGCATATTTTACCCAAAATCTAGTGATATGATGCATAGTTTCGCTATATATTTACAATATTTAATGTGTACCATGGACATGTGTACCATGCAGGCCCGACAAGAGGGGGGGGTAGATAGTGATTACCACCGGGCCCGGAGTTTCTGAGGAGGCCAGGAGTTTCTGAGAACGCCCGGATTTCAACCGAAATCCTGAAATCTGGGAAAACTTACAACAAACATGCATCTACCCCCGGGCCCCGATTTTCTCTCGACGGCCCTGTTACCATGTATTGCAAAAACTCCTTTATAATTTAATGAATTTAAATTTAAAGATTTCTAAAGAAAGATTTGGATTTGGACTTTGAAAGATTTCCAAGTCTAAAACTCTATTACTCTCCAGAATCAAGGTCTGGATTCTCGCTTGTATTTTCGTGTCAGAATGATATCACTGCATCATCATTATATGATGTGTATATTATAGTATTATAGTATGTAAGCGGTGTAATCGCAACTTTTTATTAAAAAGTTATCCAATGAATCTTTCCTTAAATTTTGCCGTAGACCATTTTACCTATACTTTTTTACCTAGACCATTTTACCTAGACTATTTTACCTAGACTTTATTACCCGTAGACTTTTATTCCGTAGACCTTTTTACCTGGACCAATTTACCGGTGCTACCCGAACTGCACCACGGCTTATCAGGGGTCATTTCTTGTACCCAGGTAAATGTAATCCCTTGACGGAACTGCACCACGGTCAAATGTCGTTCCGTAATCGCTTTACCGAATTGCACCACGAGCAAACCGAGCAGGTATCACAAGCAAACAGATAATATAAAGAAATAAATACACAAATATCTAAACTCTTAAATTTCGAGTTTAATATATTAATTCATATTATATTACACAGGGTCGGAGCAGGTATTAATAAAATAATAACCCAAAACAGTGAAAAAATTAAATTTTTTTTGCCTTCGAATTTTGGGGTGTGCATTCGATAGGGAGGGTAATCCATCGTCAAAACCTACTCTTCCGGGGCGCCCCTCCGCTCCGCTCCGGGTTGCACCCCTCCAGAGCGGTTTTGACTCTGGTTACTAGGCTAAACATACGAGAAGCGCCACCGATCAAGAAAACCGGGATAAATAAAACCGGGATGTGAGAGACCCTCTAAATAGTATTAAAAAGTATAGTTGCGGTATGGGGCAGTAAACTATTACGTTTCACCCCCAAAAAATCGCGTAAAAACAAAAAATATTCGATGTTACATGTAGGAGGCATCAGGTTAAACTCCAGCATTGTGCTTTAACTTTTAACAATAAAACCACCTTACCTAAAATATTACAATAGAGGTGGTGCAATACGGACGACCGACCCTTGGTGAGGTGTTTACCTGAAATTACGGTGGTGCAATTCGGGTAGGAGATTTGTGAACTAATCTTTTCGTGGTGCAATTCGGGTGCACCGAATTTACCGTAGACTATTTTGATTTAGACTATTCTACCGATTACCTATTTTACCAGTGACCCTCTCACATGGTTCTGCTGTAGGAGGTGTTCTCGATGAGCTGGAATCTCCCGATACTGTTATCGGTATTGCTTCAATTTTATCCGGAATTCTGGCGGTTACTGAAATTTGAATTTTTTAGCTCCTCAAAGCAGAAATGAACTAAGTTTTTATTTGCAGAAATATTAACATTTTTATGTAATTCCATTATTTTATTGCATTCCGAAAATTATGAGAATTTAAATGTGAAGCTCTGTAAAGAAAGATTTATTGCTGATACTTATTCTGCTACCTGGTCATATTTGCAAAAATATAAGCAAGGCGTTACTTTCAATTTTGACATAAGCTTTACAAGTCATAAATGCAATATGTCTTGGTAAGCACAAGATTTAGGTAAAATTACATAATTACCTGTAACCAGGCGGTGTTCTTCAGATGAAACTTGGGCAGTATCAGCAGGTGCAGAAAAAACTTGATTCAATAAGCAAAATGCGTAGAAAACTCCCAGAAGCACGTAGCAATTCTTCATTTTATAAAACTGAAACAGTACCAAAATTTTATCCAAATATGTTAAAAAAATATGTCTTCAAATTAAACACTAACTAGAGATTTGTATGCGGATCTTGACCTTGAAATATATTTATTTTTATGGTTTCATACAAATTATTTACATTTTAAATTATATTAAATAAATAAAAGTTATTTTGCAATGATTATGTAAAAGAAGCAATAAACATTAAGTAAAGTGGTACCTTTCCGTGTCGTTCACCACAAGAAAGACTAAACTGTACTAAATTATAATACCATCCGGTTGTAAACAAATACATAAATATCTATTTGATATCAAATAATTATCTTAATTTATTAATCTAAATTCTATAGAATTCTTAGCACGTGCTTTTTTAACGGTTATGGGATATGGGATATGACGATCCCATGATCGTCATATAAATAAACAAGAAGACTTATCTGGCTAAATTGTCACTATTCGTCATAATTATAATTTTGATACGAAATAAGCATAACAACATGACAATTTAATCAGCACTATATCTGTTTTTGTGGTTTGGTAAAGTAATATATTTAATAATAAATCTTATAGGGTTTATTTACGCGTAAACACTGTCGGGACGAAGCCTGCATCCCTAGAAAACGCGTCCATAGGTGACGGATAGGGGAAACCTACCTGATATGGGTGGTAGGAGAAAACTTAAATGTTCAGGCACCAACATCCCATTGAATGCGGGTATAAGTGTCTCTCTCCTCTCTCTCTCTCCCACTCTCTCTCAAGACACAAAGGGCACTCTCTTGCCCTCTAGACAAGAAATTATCTCTAAATACGAGAACTTCTCATGATAGTCAACAGCAACGGGAAACCTCTGCATTAAAGATCCATATGGATATCACCAGGAAAATCATCATGGATGATATTTATTTCAAGTTTCATCTGCAAAGACATATCCAGAAGCGGACGTGTGCTCTGACCACAGGTTGTTATTGTGTTCCGTAAATATACGCTTGAAAAAAATACATAATAGACCAAAAACATCAAAGATAGATATGGGAAAGTTCAAGAATAATGACAACAAAGAGAAAGCATGGAAACACAGCTAAATGAACGCAATAATGAAGACACGAAAAACTCATGGAAGCAACTCAAATATGTGTTAGTCACATCAGCAGATCTCAGCACTTAAAATCAGTAGATTAGGCACTAGAAGAAGAAAACTGGCAAGTTCCGGTAGCTTTCAAATTACGTACAGAATTGTTTATGTGCGAACCGCGTATGTGGATTTTTCTCCAGGATAGAGTCGTATCCAAAATAAAAAAAGAACGACAAACTGTACTAGTATGACTGCATTAACTTTTACAAGATATCTATCATTTTGGCATATCAAATCGACCAACATTCAAAAATCGAAAAATTGAGAAAAACCCCAAAACTAAAAAATATAGGGGCTCCATTTGGACTTGATGTGATATGCACAACCAAATTTTCATTAAATGTAATAAAATATATTATTTATTGCCAGCGGTTTAAGAATTTTAAAGAAATTTCAAAAAATTATCATGATTAAAAAAAATAAAAAAACAGAATATTACTATCGAAAACTATCTTATTTTGGTAATACGAGATAAAAATTTTGACATGTTTTGCTTATCCTATGTATTATATAATTAATTAATTTACTTACAAAAACAAACCTAATCTTATTGTAAATAAAACCACTCTATGTCCAAATGTTTATTTGCAAAGTAAAATATAATTCGAAATATAAAAAAGTCTATTATATTTTAAGATTTTTAATACGGGTGTTTTTGATATTATGTGCAACTATTAATTCTTTCGGACTTTTTTATATTTTATTAGAACCTGCCTTGGGTGTGCGGCCTAAATGCCGCTCTAAAATGAGTTATTTTAAAAAACTTAACATATTATTTAGACTTAGTGTCTGATTTTCATTGTTCTTGATTGTATTAGCGCACTGTCTTCCTCTGGTACGGTTTCATATGTGATAATTGGCGCTTGAGCAGTTACTAAAATTTTTTAAATTTTACAAAAGTTTTAAATATAAATATTATGAGAATTACCAGTCAATACACGGTATTCTTCTGATACTGGCTCTATAGAAACAGAATAAGAAACAATAAAAATAATTTAAAGAGATCAACTCATCAAAACGCAAATTACCTTGAACTACATCGGATTCAACGGGTGCGGAAAATGCTTGATTTAATAAGCAAACTGCATAAAAAACGCCCAATAATACGTAGCAAATCTGCATTTTGTAAATCTGAAACAATTCTAAAAGTTTTATATAATAGTCCGGTCAATTTAAACATTCGAGGTTGCAATAATTCGCAGCCAGCTGAAAATTGGTAGGATTGTTCAAAACACCATCATAAATGAAATCTAAAAAGTCCTCATCGATCCAACACCTGGAAAAAAATTTATTCGGGGTCAAAGGTTACTAAAACGGGTTTTTCGCGATTTTCAGCAAAACGGTAAGTTTTATCATAAAATTATCCCATTCAAAAAATTGTAGATCAGATAATTATCTATAAAAAATGTCTAAATACTTTTTTTCCTAAGAGTCACCGTTTTTGAGATATAACGATTCGAAAAGTTGAAAGAGTTGTAATCGTCATTTAGGTGCAAATAAATAAAATGAATTTGTGGAAAAACTATAATGGTGCCAGCTTTCATAGAGCTGGTGCTAGCTCTATTATAAGTATGGTGACCATATGTACTCCTTTTAGTAGGACAGTACTCTTTTTTAGAACGATGTCCTATGTACTTTAAAACTTCTCCAAGTACATACAAATGTACTCTTTTTTTCATTTGAAATATTTAAATTTAAAATGCAATCACAATGAAGCCCGGGGGTGCCAGATTTCATTGTGGCGGAAACAGACGTGCATTCATGGCTGTTTTCTCGAGTGCGACCCCCTAGAAAAAAAAAAAAAGGTCATCAATCGTAGCTTTAGGTACGCCATTGACCTTTTTTTAAGTTTTTTAGGTATTTGCCTTGTTTCGCCGAAATGTACTCTTTTTTCATAAAAATAGTATGGTCACCATAACTATAAGTATCCCAGTGCTAGGTTTTTGGGTAAAAATATTAACCGGGGGGGCTAGCGTTACTTTCCCCCCCCCCCGGTTTCAAAGTCGATTTGTGAAAATACTGTAATGGTGCTAGCTTTCACATTTGGGTGCTAGCTGGTGCTAGCTCTAAGGATCCCAGTGCTAGGTTTTTGGGTAAAAATATTAACCGGGGGGGCTAGCGTTACTTTGCACCCCCCCCCCGGTTTCAAAGTCGATTTGTGAAAAAACTGTAATGGTGCTAGCTTTCATATTTGGGTGCTAGCTGGTGCTAGCTCTAAGGATCCCAGTGCTTGCTTTTGGTGTAAAAATATTAACCGGGGGGGCCAAAGTAACGGACCCCATATTATGACGATTACAACTCTTTCAACTTTTCGAATCGTTATATCTCAAAAACGGTGACTCTTAGGAAAAAAAGTATTTAGACATTTTTTATAGATAATTATCTGATCTACAATTTTTGAATGGGATAATTTTATGATAAAACTTACCGTTTTGCTGAAAATCGCGAAAAACCCGTTTTAGTGACCTTTGACCCCGAATAAATTTTTTTCCAGGTGTCGGATCGATGAGGACTTTTTAGATTTCATTTATGATGGTGTTTTGAACAATCCTACCAATTTTCAGCTGGCTGCGAATTATTGCAACCTCACTCCTATTTTTTGGTCTAATTTGACCGGACTATAAATAATTAAAGAATTTAGCAATCTGGAGCAATCTTGTTCATATTTTTCATTTAGAGGAAAAACTCACATAAAAATAATGGCAACTTGGTCACCACAATGTCCCTTCACATGTACTACTTGTTACTTTTTCAAGCTATAGTCGAATTACTTTCGAGTCGATTATAATTTAAGATTTTTAATACAGGAGTTTTTGATATGTGCAACTATTAATTCTTTCGGACCTTTTTATATTTTATTAGAACCTGCCTTGGGTGTGTGGCCTAAATGCCGCTCTAAAATCAGCTATTTTAAAACACTTAACGTTAAAACATGTAGCAATCTGGGGCACTTTTGGTCATATTTTTCATTTAGAGATAAAATACACAAAAAAATATGGCAACTTGTACACCACAATGTCCCTTCACATGTACTACTTGTTTCTTTTTCAAACTAGTCGAATTACTTTCGAGTCTCAGAGATCTCACTTTCAACAAAATGCCTTAAATAATGGTCTAACCAAATTTTAGGAAAAGACAATTTGTATCAGCCCGGGTATTGTTTAAAAACCCAGCATAAAAAATGTTGTTTAAAAATTTAGCAATATCAAGAACTTGCCGTGTTTTTAAAACAGTCACCCATCCAAGTGTAAATTGCGTTATGCCCGTGTTGTGGCGGAACAGGTATTTCAGAATTTTAGTTATAATTAAGCCATTTCACAAGGAAACTCAAAATTGTACACTGTTGACCTTTTATTAATTTGGAACTTTGGAACAATAATTGTCAATATTGCATCTGTTTTATTAAAAAGTTTCATTTGCATATGAAAAAATAAATTAATTACTCTGATTTATATTACAGAAGAGAAGGTTTTATCGCTTCAAAATAAATGGCTTTTATTTTTTATGATGAGCGTTTTTTAAACGCCAATAAAAATCATATTATAGACTATAAGATTAATTTCGCGAGAAACAAAGCAAATGAGAGGACGATAATATTAAAAAGTAATACCTTTTTTAGAAACCTTTTAGCACGAGTTAACTACACTAATGTCTTATCGAGAAGCAACTGCATTTTATACAATTTCTTATCAACATATTATAATAAATAATAATAATGTATCAGCTTTTGCCAAATATCCTTTTGAATTATCATATCGATAAATTTCAAAAAAGCTTATGAAAAGTTGCCGAAAGAAAAGAACTCAATTAATAATAAAGGGGGTTCTATTTGGGCGTTACATTAAAGACATAAAAAAATTTAAGTAAAAAAAATTGAATGGTGCTATCAAACATGATAACTTATTTTCGGTGCCCCAAGATAAATAAATTTGAAAGAATTTACTTAACCATCGAATTATAATTTTAATTAATTAATTAATTAGTTTTCAAAAGTAAACTTAATCGATTAGTAAACAAAATCACTCTATGTCTCAATGTTTGGTAACAAAATATAAAAATTAATTACAGTAGAACTCAGATATCACGAATCATAAGGGAGCGTTACATTTAATCGATATAACCGCAGGTTGTAGTCTGAATTTTTTTTAAAAGCTGTATAGTGTTTTATTTACTTTTTAATAACATTTCTTTCTTACCATCATATTTATTACCTACACTTCAGACAAATTGTATATTTATCACATTATGCTTTAATTATTTATTTATAAACATTTTTCCCAAACTCTCGTAACATTACAGATTGCTTTTTTTTTAAATAAGATACAAATGATTAAATTTTTTTACGTTTCGAGCCATTTAAATTTGGCCCACTTTCAAGGCTAAAAATAAATAAACTAAACTAATTAAACGCTAAACAGAATATACAAAAATACTTAAATCAATGAAAATTATTGATAATGAATTATATAAATCAATGGACCTTCTGGAATGAAAATAAATGACAGTGACAAATAAACCAATTTAAAATTGAAGTTTGTCATTTATTTTCCCTATCAAAGATTGCCCATGAGTTACGTTATCTTCATGTTATCTAGGATATATTTATATCTACTATGAAAGTATTGGACATCCCTTTTATTGTTCATTGGATTATAACTCACATGGATGTCAATTGCCTCCTTTATTTTTCTTTTCTTGTGTATTTTTTCTTTGTCTAAAATTGTGATTCCCTTATGGTCAATGCAGTACGAATTAGAACGCTATGTTTGCATAAAGCAGTATACGTATCGTCATCGCCTCTCATGAAGATGTGAGCATTTTTCACGGCTCTCGTAAGCTCCTCTATGCGAACGTCCAGCTTCCCAGAGCTCTCACCTATGTACTACACGGAGTCGCAATCTTAACAGGGGATTTTATATACCAATCCACTTTTATCTTTGGCTTTGGAGATAAACCTTAAATTTTTGTTTGAGCGTCTAAGACCAAGTTTGATCTCTTGGACAGGTTTAAAGACGGAAATGAGTTTTTTGGTGAGCCCTCTAATCCTTGACAAAGAGAACGAGAATCATAACATTACGATTGTCAGATAAGGACATGACTTTACAGATAAAATTACGTGCTAAATTGATATTTTGTCGTCTAAGTTTGCTGGAAAAATAGTTAAGCAACCCACCCGAATATTATGTAGGTTTGTGGTACCAGGAAGTAACAAGTTTACTGTCTAAATCATCTCTGTAAACCCACATATCTAGGAAAGGAATATTTCTTTTAGTTTCACTTTCAACAGTGAATTGAAGATCATCTTGGAAATTGTAGAAATGACCTAAGATGTACGGTAGGCTTTTATTGCTCATCACGAGAAAAAGATTATCAACATATTTTTTTAAATCTGATGCCGTTATCATGGGTAGCGTTTTTAAAGGAAGGAACTTTATCTTGAATGAGGATGTTCATACAGATGTTAGCTAAATCATCTGATATGCTACCATCCATATACAAAGTATTTAAAAGACCTATAGGTACGCAATAAAAATTTTATCATTTATCAAAAAAAGGTTATCTATTCTACAAATATAGTACTAATATAAGGTACAAAGTTGACGATAATTTACATCGCAGTAACTGGAGAAGCTTTGGCTATCATTTGATAAGCTATCAATTTTTTGATAGTGTTGGTTTAACAATAATTGGATCTGGAATTTTTATGGGTGCTGAAAAAAATAAGTTAAATTTCATCCTTTCAGTGTAAAATGTACTATTTTACCTTCAGTAACTATCTCACATGGTTCTGCTACTGGAGGTGCTGCCGATGAGCTGGAATCTCCAGATACTGGTATTGGTAGTGCTTCAATTTTATCTGGAATTCGGGCGGTCACTGAAATTTAAATTTCATTAGCTCCTGAACAAAGTTCTTATTTTCAGCAATATGAATATTATTTTTGGATTCCAGTATTTTATTATGTTTTACGAGAATTTAGCACGAGAGACTTATTGATGATAATTATTGTGCAACCTGGATGTGCTTACAAAAATATAACTTTCAATTTTTACATAAGCTTTACAAGTCATAAATGGAATGTCTCGGTAAGCATAAGATTTAGGTAAAATTACATAATTACCTGTAACCAAGCGGTATTCTTCAGATGAAACTTCGGCAGTATCAGCAGGTGCGGAAAAAACTTGATTCAATAAGCAGAATGCGAGAAACTCTGCTGCTATTCTATAAAGTTATGGCAATTCCAGCTCTTCTCTATGGCTGTGAAAATTGGGTTATGACTCAAAAGCAGAAGAGACTAATAGAAAACGACCACGTGAGAAATATCGATATACGACAAAAGCTGCAATTCGGAAATTTAAACGAACTCGGTGTGACCTATATGGAAAAATGAATTCAGCACATCCAGTGAATGGACAACAGTCAGATACCCAAGAAAATAATGGACTACATGCCCACGCTCAGAAAAAAACGTGGCACAGCCAAAGAAGCGGTGGAGTGTCCAAATCAGTTGAAGTGCGAAGTCGGAACAAGCCATCTATGGCTTAATCCTTGCTGAAGATGACGATGATGCTATTTTAAAATCATTTGAAAATTCAAGGAAAGCACCGCTAATTTTTTGCAAATCAGTAACTAAACTATTGCCCAATTAAGGATTTAAATAATTAGGAAATAAATTGGTGGACTCTGTGGTGATGGGCGACAAATTGTAGATCTATCATATTATTATTTAATTATTTATTTATAAACAATTTATTTATAAACATTACATATTCCTTTTTTAATAAAGGTACAAAGTTGACGATAATTTACATCGTGATAATTCTAGAAGTTTCGGTTATCATTTGATAAGCTATCAATGTTTTACTGGTATTGGTTTAACAATAATTGGCTCTGGAATTTTTATGGATACTGAAAATAATATGTTAAATTTCATCCGTTTAATGAAAAATATATTATTTTACCAGTGAACCTCTCACATGGTTCTGCTACTGGAGGTGCTGCCGATGAGCTGGAATCTCCAGATACTGGTATTGGTATTGCTTCAATTTTATCTGGAATTCGGGCGGTCACTGAAATTTAAATTTCATTAGCTCCTGAACAAAGTTCTTATTTTCAGCAATATGAATATTATTTTTGGATTCCAGTATTTTATTATGTTTTACGAGAATTTAGCACGAGAGACTTATTGATGATAATTATTGTGCAACCTGGATGTGCTTACAAAAATATAACTTTCAATTTTTACATAAGCTTTACAAGTCATAAATGGAATGTCTCGGTAAGCATAAGATTTAGGTAAAATTACATAATTACCTGTAACCAAGCGGTATTCTTCAGATGAAACTTCGGCAGTATCAGCAGGTGCGGAAAAAACTTGATTCAATAAGCAGAATGCGTAGAAAACTCCCAGTAGCACGTAGAAATTCTTCATTTTATAAAACTGAAACGATACCAAATTTTTACCCCAAAAATTTTCTTGTGATTAAAGACTTTGTATGCGGGATATGATCTTGAAATATGTTAGTTTATGGTTCAATATTAATTATTTACATTTTAAATTGTATTAAATAAATAAAAGTTATTTTGCAATGGCAGGTTATGTAATAGAAGTCTATAAACATTAAGTAAAGTGGTACCTTTCAGTATCGTTTCCCACAAGAAAGACTAAACTGTACTAAATTATAATACCATCTTGGTGTAAACAAACACATAAATATATATTCGATATCAAATAATTATCTTAATTTCCTAATCTAATTTCTATAGAATTCTTAGCGCGTGCTATTTTTTAAGTGGTGGGGGAGTTCTCAAAAGCATTCTCTTAGTTTTTGAAATTTTATTTTCTGAAAACTGAAACAATCCCATGATCGTCATATAAATAAATAAGAAAACTTCTCTGACTAGGGCCAGTTGTTCAGTATTATATCTTTTAACCGGAATTATTTTCCATGGAAACAATTCTTGAAACAATCATTTCTATGGAAAATAACCCAGGTTAGAAGATAACCCGAAACTGAACAACTGGGCCTAAGACGTCAATATATTCGTCAAAATTTTGATACTGATGAGTAAACATAACATGACAATTTAATCAGAATTATTATTCTGCTTTTATGCTTACGATATGTCTTCCTTCTGTATATACGAAATCGGTTTATGAACGTTTTGCGACATTTTCCCGATACTTTCCCGATAATGTATGACGAGCATAGAAGACCTACAGCTTAACGTGGATTACGAACCACGGGAATGGACGATTTCTAATAAAACGAGTTCTTATTTCGCCCAGGTTTGAACCGTCAACGGTGGCACGATCTCTTTCAAAAAAAGAATTAAGTTCACATGTACCTGATTTAAATAATGATAACGTTTTGTTGGAAGCGTCCCGACAAGAATAAATATCATTTAAGCAAATTCTTACCGACATAAATAATCGACTAACTTTAAAAAATTTCAAAAATGGGAAAAACCCAAGCTAAACTAATATAGGGGGCTCCATTTAGGCTTTACTATAGAAATTTCAAAAGATGGTCATGATTAAAATAATAAAAATCGTAATATTAACTCTAGAAAATTAAATCTTATTTTGATGATCCGAGGTAAAGAAATTTGACAAATTTTGCTTAGTTTATGCATTATGTAATAATTAATTTACTTACAAAAACAAATTTATCTTTTTGTAAATAAAACCGCTTTATGTCCCAATGTTTGTTTAAAAAATAAAAAACTATTCGAAATATAAAAAAATCGGTTATATTTTAAGATTTTTAATTCTGGTATTTTTTATATGTGTAATAATTCTCATTTTTATGAGCCTTTTTAAATTTTATTAGAACTTACCTTGTTTGGGGCATTATGTACTATTCGATGCGAGCGATTCGGCGCAAGAAAAGCCATACGGAAAAATCAGGGAAAAATCAACTGCATTTTATACAATTTCAACATCAACATATTATATAAATAATAATAATGTAACAGCTTTGACCTAATATCCTTTTGAAATATCATATCGATAAATTTCAAAAAAGCTTATGAAAAATTGCCTAAAGAAAAGAACTTAATTAATTATTTATAGGGTTCCTTTTACATTAAAGACATAAACAAATTTAAGTAAACAATATTGAATACTACTATCAAACATGATAACTTATTTTCGGTGCCCCAAGATAAAGAAATTTGAGAAAATTCACTTAACCATCGAATTATAATTTTAATTGCTTAATTAAGTTACAAAACCAAACTTAATCAATTTGTAAACAAAGTCGCTCTATGTCTAAATGTTTGTTAGGGGTCATCCATTAATTACGTAAGGGTTTTGGGGGGTGGTATTGGATATCTTACGGACCCTTACTAAGGGGGGGGGGGGTCCGACGTATTCCTTACGAAAGTTTCTTAAAATATTTTTTTAAATTAAATTTAAAAATCAAATATAGTATTTGATAAAAAATCAAATATATTGAAATATAGGTATAGTATTTAAAGGCGCTAATACACATGCTACTTACTGGCACGAAAAGCATGCTATTATGACGTAATTTTACGACATTTACGTCATAATAGACGTAATTTTACGACAATTACGTCATAATAGCATGATTTTCGTGCCAGTAAGTAGCATGTGTATCAGCGCCTTAAAAATCATTAAACATAGTGGCATAATAGTATAATATACTAGCTGGCACAGTCGGCCTACCGGCCGCCTTTAGCCATCTAGACCGTGTCGGATGTGGTTGTTCGGCCTTCGGCCTCACTCAAGGGTATCTCAGGCATACGTGTAGACCGTGGTTGTTCGGTCTTCGGCCTCACTTGTAAAGAAGTAAATATTGTGGTCGATTATGATTTAATTTTCAAAATTTGTTTTTGCAAATTAAACATCAAAATATTGTTGGAGTACTGTTGGTTGCCTAAACAACCAACCAAATTTATTATTAATTGTAGGAAACTGAATTTAATTACAGTACACTGAATTTCATGTCAAAGCATTCAAATAGATGACAATGGTGGAATCACCACTTCCTTAAGTCTTTGTCATTTCTGCAGGAAGCCTGTTGAAATTTTGAGACCGGCACCCGATTGACCGTTATCCCGATCCGAGCTTTCCTTTGAATTGTTTACGTTTCTAGACAATTTTTCCAGTTACCAAACCTTCTTTTCGGTTACGATTCTAGCCGAAGGAAACTTTCCGATTCCACCAGGCGACAAGCTTACGGATCTAGGCTTGAGCTGAAATTATAACATAACCTATAATCAACTACTTTCCGAGACTGCCCCTTACCTGTTCTTAAAAGATTCAATCTGCTCCCGTATTTGAAGCCAGCCACTGGCCTCCTCCGTTTTCCGTTATTGCAATTGGATCTTCTAATCTAAAAGTTCAGTAGTCCCCGTCAAGTAAATTCATTTCATTATTTTATTTGTTTTGAAAATTCGGTAATTTACCTTCAGTAATTGCTGAGTTAAGATTAACCGCCACCGGAAAAATTCAGTTTCCTTAGAACGCAATAAAGACCACTTGTAAATAAAACCCCGATAACTTACAACATAATTTTCAAAGGTTATGTTGATGATATTTTCTGTCTTATATTCCAGTGTCGTGCGAAATAAAATTTTTTTCAATTCAATAAGATTTTGAATTGTGTAAATTTAATAAAATCAGTATTCTGCTTCCGTTTGTTTTAAGTATTTCTTTTTTTCATTTATTAATAATTTGCTTCCGTTTTCTTTTTTTCATTTATTGTAAATAAGTTTTTAATTTGCTTCCGTTATTGTAAATACAGTAGTAATTTGTAAATAAATTATTTAATTTAATATAAACATTTTTTTATTCTTTTATTTTAGTTTTAAAGTTTTCTCTTCAAAAAACTTTTGGCGCCTGTGTGACAAATAAGTGTCAAATAAAAGCATCGACGAGACGTCCTCAGCCCTGGCTACCCAAGGGGCAATTTACACGAGCGCAGAATAGCGTTACACACTCCAAGGTTCTAAAGTAGCCTATGTTTTTCGTAGCGTTGTAAATAACTTCTACACCAAATTTGGTTAAGATGGTCAAATAGAAACGTAAAGCACGTGCACGCGTATTTGCATTGTCGATCGGTTGACAGATTGACAGCATTCATTATTGTTTTTTAAGTTGATTTTGAGTAGCCTGCCTTCCTTTAAGGAATCTCGATAATCCATTCATGCGCGTCCCATAGGGACGCGCATGAATGGATTATCGAGATTCCTTAAAGGAAGGCAGGCTACTCAAAATCAACTTTCCTTTCCTTTGAGAATTTTTGCACTATTTCAATACAAAAACATGCGCAGAAACCTACATAATAACTGTGCCAAATTTGGTTCCGATCGGTCAAACGGTTTAGAAGTCTATAGGGAACATACATACACGGGGAAAGACGGGTCCACATGCACTTTTAATTAATATTTTAAATGATTAATTGTAATCTTTTGTTTCCGTTGCTAGCTCAGTTATCAATTTTTAATTTTGCATGAACATCTCACCTCAGTAGTCAGTTCTTCGAGGGTGATACTTACTTATTCTGAAAAGTAAATTTGAATGGACGGGAAATTACTTCCCAATGATACGCTACTGGAGTCGGAAGATATAAAACAATTTATTTTTAACATCAAAACAAAATATTAACGAAATGCAAATCCCCAAAACTTAAACTAATATAATTATACAACATGAACAAATGAATCCTTAAATTCTATGCGAAATTAATTTTTTTAGTATGATTGTTTTTACGTAGCGTAGTTGATAAATTTTATTTATGCGTAACCCGGCACTGTTAAACGTTAATGTTAAATAATTGTCGCTTACCACAAAAGAGGTCGCCGTACTTTTCTTCGTTTTTCAAGATCGCGTTACCCGCAATTCTTAATCTTGCTGTATGAATCATCAACTTGTTTTCGATTTGTGCGTCTCTTCTCATTTACCAATATTTCTGATTCCAAATATTGTTGATCACTTTCCAAATATCTCAAGGTAAGTACCTTTTTTATTTATCATTAAATTTTTATTTCACGAAAATTAAATATCACTTCTTTTGCTCTAATTTTAACCTTTTTATTTCAGGTGAATACACTTTTATTGGATTTTATCCAAATTAACACTTTCTTTTGGACGAGAGGAACTCGACACCTTCGTCGTCTAACGCACTAGCGTATACTCCGTTTATTTATTTTTCGTTTCCTTGGTTTTCTTGTGATTTTTGGATTTCGTCACTCTTTGATAATTTTAATTTCAAACGTAAGTATCTTGCTACCTTGATAACGTTTATTTTTAATCAAATGTCATTAAATTAATTTGTATGTTTCATTTTAGAGTTGCCATAACAACATTTCATCTGGTCACACGTAAATCGTTCGCCTCAGATGGGTTTATCGTTGCACTTGCCGTCACCTTCGTCTCAAACAACAACTACGTAATCTCACTGTTTATTTACTTCGCATTTCTTAAAATTAACCTATTCTTTTATAATACTAAATTAAAATTATTTATGAAACAAATTTTTATGAAATATAAATTAATTTGTAATGTCCATTTTCCAGTACGTATCCCTGGTGAATAACTTTCCTTTTTGTCACCTATTCTTTTATAATAACTTGACCTCATTACGAACTTTCAACTACCTTTCAGAACTTCCTACTGCTATAAAAAGTTCATGTAATTTTTACTTTTATGAGTGTATTGAGCTTTAGTTTATTTTAAATTATTGATGTTTTGCATCATAGTAATATATAGATTATTATTCATATTTTATAAATATTAGGGGAGGAGAGGGGGGTCAAAATTAATTTTCTTTTTGCCACGATTAAAAATGTGTGACGCTTAACAATGTTGGATGCCACTTGTAACGGTTAAAATTCGGTGGGAGTTAAAGTTAAAATTCCTCACGAATTGTAGCGTTAATACTCGATGTTGAATTAATTACTATCCAACTGGTGTTAATTAAGACGACGAAGGAAAAAAAGATGGAGAAGGCGCCACTCGATTTCGTTCAAAAGTACCATACGTCGTTATGATAGAATAGATAACTCGATCCAAAAGAAAATCGAGAAAACACGAGCTATCGTTGTAAATCTTGCCGGCTAGCTTGGAAAGATAATTATTCAAACAAAATCCAGCATGAGATCAGGGCATACGGAAAATTTTGAAACAACGAAGAAATTTTATAAACTCAAAAATAATAATTGCTCGCGCATAGAAAGCGCAAATATCTAACGCGCAGTTCCATAAAGAACTGAGCAAAATAATAGCGGACCACACAAAATTTTATCAAACCATTTGTTTGATTATCAACCAAAATCGACGGAATATTTATACAAAATTTATAAGTTATGATAAGTAAATCAACTAAATAATTAATAATTATTATCATAAATAACTAACTAAAAATGATACGATACCTAAATTTCGTTGATTTGCGGCCTATGCAAAATTTGTTTAGCTTCTAATCCCATAAAGGCTGAAGAGAACTCCGATAAAGTAATTCCAAAAAAATTGAGTTTCTCGACATACGGATTCGAGAAGATAATCCCAGCTCGCCACTGGATGGTAACAACTAACCAATTCTTCTCCAAAATCCGGCTTCAACAAAATTTTTACACAGCACACACAAAACCACGTCTTGCTAGATCAAACGTATCAAGTCAAGTCTCTGCGTACCTACTTCTGCGCATTTTTCGCTCGTACCAACGGTCACTGGTTCCAAAACCAAAAGAATTCGGCGGCAAATTTTAAACCGTTACATTTTAAATAATCCTTACGTAAGATGTGGGGGGGGTTCCACAATCTTACGTACCCTTACGTGGGGGGGTCCAAAATTACAAAAATCATCCTTACGTAATTAATGGACGGCCCCTTAACAAAATATAAAAATTAATTACAGTAGAATTCGGATATAACGAATCATAAGCGACCGTTACATTTATTTGCTATAACCCAGTAATCCCTATAAAAGAAAATGAAAATGTAATTAGGTATAGTAATTGGCCCATTATTTAATGGTTTATTTAAAAATTTTAGTGGAGAATGCGATCATTAATTTAATCTACATGCATAAGTAAACGAGAAATCGACAATCATTTTGCAAATCTGCAGGTTGCTTGTAGATTTCTTGTCTACTTCAGAAATTTTTTAAACAATTTGTTAACAACAAATCGTACTTTATCCTACTTTTTAGATTTTTCGTCAAATTTTGTAAAGTAAAAGTAAAAAGAAACAGCCATATACGAGATATAGACCAGGCGTCGCGCTTAGTAAGAATAATTTATGTAATGTGGAAGAAAATCTAACTGGATTTTTTTCATGTAATGGTTCTTTAGGGTGTCATTAAGAAGTTCTGAAGTTGACCTAGGTTTCGGTGTTATCTATACCTTGCAATGCCAATAACGATGAACATCTTGGTACGAACAGGGCAATGGAGTGTGATCCTATTTCTCCTTCATCTGAAATATAGAAAAGCGGCGGTGAAATTGAAAGGCTTTAAGATCTCTAGGTCTGACTAGTTCAGAAAACCTGTTTTAAAACAGGAGAAAAAGGTAGAAGAAAGATGTAATTTTACTGGAATGATAAGAAACCATGGTCTCCATTTTCATGCTACATCCATCCACACCATACATCAAGACTGTCCCAAAAGAAAAACGGGCCACTTTCAGTTCAATGGTTTAAGTGGAACTTTTATGATAACCTTTAAAATTTTAGTACTTTTGGGTTCTACACAAGTTGCCGAAAGTATGGTATTTTATTTGTATTCAAATGTTTAGTGATAAAAGATATGGAGGGGGAAGAAATAATTAACTGTAAATTCAGTTTAGTCAAACACTTAAAAATCTGCCACAAAAATATATAGTGACGCAAAGGTAATTAGCAAATCGGATTCAAAAATGCCAACATTTATTTAACAGAATGTCTAAAAAAATTTGCTGATGTTTCTGTCATCTCAGGACACCCCACCTTTTTGTCACCTGATTTGGTTACCTTACATTACAGCAAGAAATGTTTTTAATTTTATAATCAAATTTACATGAATTTTGTACAGGCAATCCTCCGAACTGCCTGGAACTTCGCCCAATTGTAAAATATTAGGTCAATTAGGCCGGAGTCTCACTGCATCACTTCCTACAACCAAATACAATATTAACTAATGGAAGTTGCTGATTTGTGGATAGGTGGGTCTTTGAACTCGGTTTGAACCAATTGAATTACTTCAAATTTTATTTGACGTAGTAGGAAGTGGTACTGTGAGACTCCGGCTTTACGAAAACATTTAAGAAAAACAAAAGTACAACCACGGACATTCATAATTTTCGAAAATAAACACAAAATGCTTCCGATTCAATTAAGTACAAATACAGAGCTACTATAAAAATCCTTATGAAAAGAAATAAGTAAGAGGTTTTAAGAAAATTTTTCATTTTTTAAGATGTACAATGATGTTATAAGAAGTGAAAAGAAATATTTTTTAAAGAAAATTAACCTGTTTTCATTTAATACAAAATATGAAATGGCCTGTTTTGTTTCTAATAGGATAGTCTCTACATAATAATCTATGGTTGTTTCGCAGGATCTATGTATGTGTATCTGAGAATGGTGAGTTCTTGTTGATAACATCGAAACCTAGGTCATGTAATAAGACTAACGCAGTGGCGTAGCTAGCATGGGTGACACCCGGGGCGGTTGTAATGGGTGTCACCCCCACCTAGGCTGATGACCTTTTTTTTATGTGTTACCCCAAAAACCAAAAAACGGTGTAATTTTAGTCAGGAAATTTAAATAATTTGGAGTCGGGTGCAACCTCCACCCAGGCTGATGACCTTTTTTTGAGGTGCCACCCCTAGGAACCTAAAAAGCCAAGAAACGAGGTAATTTTAGGCAATAATTTGGGGTCGGGTGTCACTCCCACCTAGGCCGATGACGTTTTTTTGAGGTATCACCCCTAGGAACCTAAAAACCCAAGAAACGAGGCAATTTTACTCAGGAAAATTAAATAATTTGGAGTCGGGTGTTACCCCCAGACGGGTGACACCCAGCGGGGCGGGCCTCCCCCACCGCCCCCCTATCTGCGCCACTGACTAACGTGATCCATATTTTTGTGCTTGTGTTTGAATTATTATACCCTATGAGGATCGCGCTTATCTACTACTTAGTGCTTAAGTCTGTTGTGTGTATGTGAAAGAAGTATAGTCATCTAATACGATGTGTTTTATAAACAGAAACCACTATACATTATGTATTTTTGATACATGGTTTAGTATAAAAGAAATATTTATTTTCTTAGTTTAACAAAATCGCTTATCATAATTAATTGTTGGATTGAAAGTAATTTTGGCATTCATTCCAGGCATGATAGCAAACAAGTTTTTTCTATCATGCAAGGCAAGAAAAAGAGCTACAGAATATCAGTTTTGGCATGACAGTGTGTAGTCGTGCCATATGTTCTGTGAAATGTTTACGAGTAAATTTAAACTATACTTAAAAATAAAAAAACTATAATTTTAAAAAGCCATTTTATTAAATTCATTTCATCAAATCTTTTACATTTTAATTCATTCAAAATGACCACCTTTTGCATTCACAAAGGCCATGAACGCCGCGGCCAGTCATCTATTGCGGCACGCACCATTTTGAGCGGAATTAATGCCCTTGCTTTGACTAAATCTCGCTTAAGAAGCTTGATATTTTTGTGAGGTACCTTACAGGCTTGTTCCTCAAGAATTGTCCACAATTTATAATCCAACAGATTTAGATCGGAACTTCCTGAGGGCCAATCTTCCGCAGCAATAAATTCAGGTACATTTGTTTGAAGCCATCGTTGCGTAGGTTTACCTTTATGTGCTGGTATAGAATCCTGCTGAATTTTTTTTATGAAATAAACTGGTACTTATTAGTGGCTTTACCACTTGATCCAGTATTTCTTGGTACACTGGGGCGCACTTTCGCAAATTTTTATGGAAAATTTCGCAAATTGTAATGGTGCCAAAGCCGGGAAAAGACGAGAATAATGTATCATCATATAGACCCATAAGTTTACTTCCACTACTCTCAAAGGAAAAAATTCTGTTGAAGAAACTTCATCCTCTGTTTATTGAAAGCGAGACCATACCGAATCATCAATTTGGGTTCAGGCAAAGACACTCGACCATAAAGCAAGTGCATAGAATCGCAACTAAAATAAGATCGGATTTGGAATCCAAAAGGTACTGCTCTTCAGCCTTCTTGGACGGCTCGCAAGCCTTTGACAAGGTTTGGCACGATGGCCTACTGTATAAAATTAAAAAGAGCTTACCATACACCTATTATACAGTTCTCTCATCATACCTTAGAGACCGGTGCTTCTTTATCAAGCATCAAGATGCCACGTCAGAATTATATCCCATCAAATCAGGCGTACCTCAGGGGAGTGTTCTGGGGCCAGTGTTATACCTTATATACACAGCAGATATACCAACCGATGACAATACCACGCTAGCAACTTACGCCGATGATACTGTCATAATGACATCTAATACGGAGGCTGGGGTGGCCTCACAAGTATTACAAGTCCATCTAGACAAAATCTGCAGCTGGTTCAAGATGTGGAGAATCAAGGTGAATGAGGGCAAGTCAGTTCATGTAACATTCACACTGAGAAGAGGTACTTGCCCGCCAGTCACATTCAACAATGAGCCAATCCCACAGTCCAATGAAGTGAAATACCTGGGTATGCTTCTGGACCGGAGACTCACCTGGGCGCAGCATATTAAAACAAAAAAAGAAACAACTGAATTTGAGATTGACAAGGATGTACTGCTTTAGGCCTGCTTTAGAAGTGACCAAGCTTTAGGTCACTTCTTCATACGCGTGACATAGTTCTTTTGGAAATTTGAAGTTCCCTGGCCGTAATTTTATGTTTTCTCAACGGATTTCTTCGAATTCGTTCACGAACCGCTTTAATTATTTCAGGAGTTCTTACGGTTCGTGGGCGACCACTTTTTTTTCTGTCACTTACACTAGAAGTCTCATTGTAACGTTTGATGGTTTAATAAATAAAAGTTTTATTGATTTTTAATTTTTTTCAACAAATTAAACATCGCGGTTACACTTTTATCACACTTATGTAGTGCAATTACTGCAATTCGATTTTCTTTATCCCCCAATTCATGTCTATACTTCAAAATCTAAAACTCAACTGGTGCCCATTTGTACCCTAACTAATGACCTTTCTAAAAGTACCGTTAAAGGTTTTATACCCTTAAGCCGTAATAGCAAAAATTAACGGTACTTTTCGTTCACAGAACTTATGGCACGACTAGTATAAAGGAACCTCTAGATCAGTGATTCTCAACCACTGTGCCGCGGCACTTTTATGTGCCGCGAAATTCTAAATGTGTGCCGCCAAATTTTAGATATATAATTATGCATATACAGGGTGTCCCCG
Source organism: Podabrus alpinus (assembly GCA_932274525.1). Classification (NCBI taxonomy): domain Eukaryota; kingdom Metazoa; phylum Arthropoda; class Insecta; order Coleoptera; family Cantharidae; genus Podabrus; species Podabrus alpinus. The sequence goes on from OW026451.1 coordinate 9,574,048, forward strand.
TGACCGTGGAGAACCTTTGAGGTGGTGATAAAGGACTTTTCTAAGACAAATTTTCAAATAAAATTTTTGCCCCCCTTTAAAGCAATTTTTTGAATTTCTGATTTCAAACGGCCATAGCTCCGATATTATTGATTTTTTAAGGTTAATGGATTAGAACTTTTTTAAAGATCATTCGCTTGTCTACAAATTAGGTTATAACCCCTTATCGTCTAGAATCAACGGATTTCGAGTTATAAATTAAATTAAGGGAAAAAAATGTTAAGAGAAAAAATGTTTTTAAGGGAAAAAACGAAACGTCTAAGAGAAAAACTAATGGCCCAAACCGGATAGAGAATTTAACGGGCTACAACTTTTTTTAAATAAATTTTTTTAGGCAACCAACCGTTTTCACAGGAACTCTGAAAATAATGAACAAGGTGTAGGTAAAAAATATAAATTCACAAAATTAATTTAATAAATGCTCAAAATGGCCTCCCTCATTTTCAGCACACAGGCGTGCTCTTTTCAAAAGGTGTTGCACGGTATTATTTAATACGTTTTAACAATGTTTTAACATTAAAATAAATGCTATAAATCAAATTGAGATTTTTAGTAATTATGTGAATTTATATTTTTTACCTACACCTTGTTCATTATTTTCAGAGTTTCTGTGAAAACTGTTGGTTGCCCAAAAAAATTTATTTGACTAAAGTTGTAGCCCGTTAAATTCCCTATCCGGTTTGGGCCGTTAGTTTTTCTCTTAGACGTTTAGTTTAAGAGATACGGGGTTCGCAAGAAAATTATAAAAAAAACCTGAATTTTTTTCCTTAATTTAATTTATAACTCGAAATCCGTTGATTATAGACGATAAGGGGTTATAACCTAATTTGTAGACAAGCGAATGATCTTTAAAAAAGTTCTAATCCATTAACGTTAAAAAATCAATAATATCGGAGCTATGGCCGTTTGAAGCCAGAAATTCAAAAAATTGCTTTAAAGGGAGGTACCCCCCAAGGGTTTAGACCTGGGCAAAAATTTTATTTGAGAATTTGTCTTAGAAAAGTGTCCTTTATCACCACCTCAAAGGTTCTCCACGGTCACGGGTACACCCTGTATATAAGATATATAATTTTTAAACTTATCTTTTTCCATGTGTGCCGCCAAATTTTGAAATCGTTAAAAGTGTGCCGCAACAAAAAAAAGGTTGAGAATCACTGCTCTAGATCCTAACGACGTGGGTCAAACTACCGAGTCAAGCTAATAAAGGTCGAATTAAAATTTAATTATTAAATAATGATTTCAAAAAAATTCTTAATTTTATTATTACCTATTAATAAAAATATTTACAAAATGTTAAAATTTAATAATGTATTACATAATTATATAATAATATTAGGTAACTAGATTATATATATGAAAATTGAACAATGTACAGGGTTGTCGACAGTTACACATTACCTATTTTACATAATATAGTATATAGTATCTCCTTGATTGCGGCTTATTAGCGTCTACCGCTTCGGTGGATGAAGCTCAGTTTTTGGGAGTTGGGGGCGGGAATCTTTCTATAAATAATTTAGCAGTTGATAAAAATTTTTAAAATAAAAGCTCTGTATTTTATAATATGCCACTTATCGAGATAATTATAAATTCTTACCTTCTTCATGCCCATCAATATATTGAGGAGTTTTGGGAGTTGGAGGCGGGAATCTTTCTATAAATAATTTAGCAGTTGATAAAAATTTTAAAAATAACAGCTCTGCATTTTATAATATGCCACTTATCGAGATAATTATAAATTCTTACCTTCTTCATGCCCATCAATATATTGAGGAGTTTTGGGAGTTGGAGGCGGGAATCTTTCTATAAATAATTTAGCAGTTGATAAAAATTTTAAAAATAACAGCTCTGCATTTTATAATATGCCACTTATCGAGATAATTATAAATTCTTACCTTCTTCATGCCCATCAATATATTGGGGAGCATCCCCTACAGGAGAAGAAAAAGCTTGATTTACTAAACAAACTGCAAATAAGATGCCCAATAGTACGTAGCAATTCTTCATTTTTGAGATCTGAAACAATTTTGTGCTTTTCAAATTTTCGGTCAAAAAATGAATGAAGAAGAAAATGTTACTTCTAGTCTTTATTTTAATTTAAATGCGAAAAACATCAGCTTGTGATGTTAACCAAGAGAAAAGACAATAGGTAAAAAATAACTGGGTAATTATAAAGCAAAATTATTTTTTAAATATTTGACGAAAGAGAAATCCAAATTGAAATTTTATTATAACCAAGTTAAATTTAAATTATATTTTTACAATTTTCACGAGCTGATAATTTACAATATTGTAAAAGTATTTAAATTAATTTTCGATTTTTTTGAAAAATAGTTTTTGATAAAAAGAGGTGATACCTTTTTTGAAATCTTCTTTGAACGATAAGTGAAACTTCACTAAAGTATTATCGCCAGCGTATGGCTTTTTAAACAAAATGTTTGAACATAAAATAATAATAATATGATAATGATGACAACATATTATTTAATATGCATACTATTAAATACAATTATTAATGTATAGACGTTCATAGACTATCGTTTTGGATTATTCATATCTCAAGATCCGAGGTCAAACATCCTTTATAAAGAATCGATTAAATTTTAAAAAAGCAGTCGAAAAAATTTGAATTGGAATAAAAATGCACACCAACTAATTCTGATTTAATTTTATAATATTTTAATTAATTTTTTTTTAATTTATTAGGTAACAAAACCAAAGTTAAATAATGTATGTCGGTATAAAAATCACGTTATAAGTACACGTATAGTTGATAACAAAATGTTAAAAAAATTTAAAAATTAAAAAAAAAAAATGACTCCTAATATTTAAAAATTTGATCTGTTTTCAAACAAATTTCCTTTTTTATTAGAACTGTCTTTTTACTAATTTGCCCTTAATTAAAACGTACCAATTGCATTTCATTTCATCATCTTATATTACTTGGGGTTATCACTTTTTGAACTATTTTGATAAATGTAAAATAATTCAAAATTTTGACCTTGCTTTGTTGTACACTAAACAATTTCTATGTTTACAAAATTAAATAAATATCAACAAAGTTCTCAAACCCATCACTTTTAAGAGCCACTTCAAACTTATACGACGAATTTAAAGATTTTGCTCAGAGTAACATCGAATTGATTACAAAGCATGCTGGAAGGTTCTCTCAAGGATTACTCGAACTATTGCAATGTTTCTTGCTCTTTCAAAAACGATCTTACTTATCAAAATCACAATATAAACACACAGCTGATGTAACAACCGCCAAAACCGTACGTGCCTCAAATGCTCTAATTGAAATCTTACAAGCGAGAAATACAATAACTTTCCATCGTAGCATTAAAATATTTCAAAGAGATAAATTATAAAGAAAATAATGATTTCGAGCTATCCTGCAGTAAAATACAATACAGTCATTCCAGCTCAAATCAACTGAAAATTTGACAATTGAAAAATTTGACGAAATTTGGTACACACCATCACAGCAATAAGTACATAAAAAATTAAAATTTAAGGATTCTTTGTTTTGGTCCTTCAAAAAGTCTAAAAGTTGGTGTATAGCCTTATAGGAAAACGGCTGTAATCTGAAAATAAAAAATGTTCTGTAAAGGTAAATGAACATTGTATTCAAATATTCAACTACATTATATTTTTTCCGGTGCACCCGAATTGCACCACGAAAAGATTAGTTCACAAATCTCCTACCCGAATTGCACCACCGTAATTTCAGGTAAACACCTCACCAAGGGTCGGTCGTCCGAATTGCCCCACCTCTATTGTAATATTTTAGGTAAGGTGGTTTTATTGTTAAAAGTTAAAGCACAATGCTGGAGTTTAACCTGATGCCTCCTACATGTAACATCGATTATTTTTTGTTTTTACGCGATTTTTTGGGGGTGAAACGTAATAGTTTACTGCCCCATACCGCAACTATACTTTTTAATGCTATTTCGAGGGTCTCTCACATCCCGGTTTTTATTTATCCCGGTTTTCTTGATCGGTGGCGCTTCTCGTATGTTTAGCCTAGTAACCAGAGTCAAAACCGCTCTGGAGGGGTGCAACCCGGAGCGGAGCGGAGGGGCGCCCCGGAAGAGTAGGTTTTGACGATGGATTACCCTCCTTATCGAATGCACACCCCAAAATTCGAAGGCAAAAAAAATTTAATTTTTTCTCTGTTTTGGGTTATTATTTTATTAATACCTGCTCCGACCATGTATAATATAAGATGAATTAATATATTAAACTCGAAATTTAAATTGCAAAGAATTTAGATATTTGTGTATTTATTTCTTTATATTATCTATTTGCTTGTGATACCTGCTCGGTTTGCTCGTGGTGCAATTCGGTAAAGCGATTACGGAACGACATTTGACCGTGGTGCAGTTCGGTCAAGGGATTACATTTACCTGGGTACAAGAAATGACCCCTGATAAGCCGTGGTGCAGTTCGGGTAGCACCATTTTTTCAACCCTAAATGGATTAATTTTTGAATATTATTTATTAACTCTATTTCAACCCCTAGTTCTAAATGGGTCTCTTTTTTCTTAATTTTTTTACCGTGTTTTGATGCAATGGTGCTGAGCGTGTGTACCAAATTTGATCGTGGGATGAGGTTGGGTTCGGTTACTAAATATAAATTAAGAATAGAGAGAAGTTGACAAAAATCAGCTTTTTGCCGATTTCGCGACTTTCTTTCAACTTTACGGCAAAAATTATTAGATATAATTATAATTATAGCTAATTAAATTCTTTTCAAAAAAGTTTGTAAACGTATTTTTCGTGAGGTTCGTATTTCATTTGCTTTTACAGAACATTTTTAATTTTTAAATTTAGACCACTGTGGATGAAGTTACAGTCGTTTTCCTACAGAGGTCTACACGCCAACTTTTTGCCTTTTTGAAGGACCAAAACAAAAAACAAATGCGCTTTGGGACATATCCTTAAATTTGCATTTTTTTTATTTATTAAAATGATTGGTGTGTACCAAGTTTCGTCAAATATGGCGTAAAAAAATTAACCACCCCCTAGAACTATCGGCTTCACTTAAAGAGGAGGAAAAAGCTTGATTTATTAAGGAAACTGCAAATAAAACGCCCAACAGTACGAAGCAATAGTTCTTCATTATTATGAACTGAAACAATCTCGTGCTTTTCAAATAGTATGTATGTATTCTTGTGTTTCGCGTCATTCACAGTAGGAGCTCGATATGCAATCCAGTATAAAAGGAAACGCCGACTGGGGATGTGCAGGTTGTGTTTTTATCGTTGTTAGAATTTAAGTTGCGTGAATGTTAGATTAAATTTAGTAGCGACATTAAAGACGAGCAGCGCACCTAGCAACTACGTAGGCGAAAAACAAGCAGGATAACATCCAGAAATTAGGAGGGATCCAGAAAGAAGAAAACAAAATAAAATAATTTGGTTTCTATGATCAACAACTGTGAAGCAGTTAGTCACATACGAGGTCGCGAAGAACACAGACGTGTTTCATTGCGGGATAAAATAAATTCGTGTCTTTGAAGAACAAGTACGTAAGTTGGTTACAACACAGAGGTGGACTACTGAACTCGGCCGAGAGTTCTTAGTGGGGAATCAGAAAAACTTGCCAAAGAAGACAACAAGTGACGATAAAGGTTTTATCGAATCACTAGCCAGTGACAACCAATCAAGAGGCGAATCCTGTTAGCAGCATGAGAAGCTGCCAGGAATCCGGAGAACCGAGATCAGCATTTGGGCTGGTTTAAACCATTTGGACCAGGCGTTAGACGGGGAGCAAGTGTAGTGCTACGTCAAGTACCCAAGAGGTACAAATGTTAGCGAGTGTTTTATTATATTTTAAGTTCTGTTTTTGATTTGTTGTCGTTATTGTTTATTTGTTCTGTTGTTGTCCGTTGATAATTCGTGTGTTTATTTAATAAATTTTATGTTAACTGAACCAGCTGGATTTTCTTTTATGCTTTTGCTAAGCGAGATAAGCCAATAAAAAAAAGAACCTGAGATAAGAGCGTGCGGAGAACGGTAAGTGAGAGAGATTTGTTGTTCAACGTCCTTTAGAGCTTAAAAAGGCGGAGACGCAACAGTATTCGGTTATGAACGTCTTGCGACATTTTCCCGATACCTCCCTGTCTCTGCTCGTAGCGTATTGAAAATGTGTGACGAGCATGAGTACAGACTATTTTCAAATAGTATGTACCTAATATTCCATTGTAGGTCAAGAAATAAAGAACTAAATAAATTGTTAAAAAATTTCATTCATTTGTTTGAAAAATTGTTGAGGAAAAAAAAGTGTAATTAATCATAAAGCAAAATTATTTGTTTGTAAACCGTAAAATTTGATTTAAAATTTTATTAATATTTAGTTCAATTTAAATATATTCTTACAATGTTTACAAGTTAATATATAAAATGTAAATCATTTTAGTAAATAAATTTTTAATTAATTCTCCAATTTTTTGAAAAACATTTCATGATTAAAAAAGTGATACCTTTCTTGAAAACTTCTTGAAACGAAAACTTAAACTTCACTAAAGTGTTATGGGCATGGTATCTTTTTAAACAAAATTTTTCTATAAAAATAATAATAATCAACATAAAATACATATTAATGAAAATTATTCATATCTCCGAAGTCAACCGTCCTTTATAAATAATGGATCAAATTTAAAAAAAACTGCTATCGAAAAATTTGCTTTAGCATACAAATCAACTAATTCCGATTAAACTTTTATTTCTGTTTTATAGTATCAATTAAAATTTTTTATTTAATTTATTATATAATTGATTTAGGTAACAAAAACAAACTTAAGTAATCCACAACGCCACAAAAATCACGTTATACCCAAATGTTTGATAATAGATTTTTTTTAAATATTAAAATAGTTTTAAAAAATTAATTTTCATGCATAACTCCCTTCTTCTTCACGTGCAGTCTCCTACCGGAGCGCAAAACAACGATCTTATGTTTTTATTGTACCACTGCCTAAGATTCTTAAACCATAATATTCTGCGACGACCAAGTCCCCATCTTCCACTAATCTTGCCCTAAATTATCAGCTGGAGCAGTTCGTATTTCTCACCTCGCATCATATGCCCAAGATATTCCAATTTACGCTTTTTTACTGAATGCATTATTTCCAATGAAGTACCAGTTGAAGAAATGTAGAAATAGTGCCACACCGCTGAAATTCTACAAGGTTATGTCTGTACCAGCACTCACATTATGGAAGCGAGACCTGGACACTCATAAAAAAAAACAAGAGCACAATTCAACATGCCGAAATTAGGTTTTTGAGATCCATCTTGGGACTCATACGTCTGGATGGAGTCAGAAACATAGATATCAGAGCCACACTAAATATCTTCAACTTGGGAGAAAAAATAGTACAATGCCGGGGCGAATGGAAAACCCACATTATGAGAATGATAAGCAACCGACTCCCAAAACAGTTGTACCTCTGTAAACCAGTCGAAAGCCGAAATGTAGGAAGACCCAAAAAAATGGTAGGACCAGAGGTGACGTAACGGGCTAAAGTCTAAAACGTGAAGAAGACGTAAAGAACAGATCCTGAACCTATATGGGACATGCAACTAGAAACTTTGAAATTCGGTGAAGGCTTCATAATGATTTGAGATTGCTTCCACGGAGATACAGTAGGAATTTTAAGGAAAATAAATAAATGGAATTAATGGAGAGGAGTTGTGGACCATAACAAATAACGAATGGAATGAGATTGGTCCTCAAATTTTAAATAATTCCCGTATTCTTAAAAGCAATTGGGAGGCCGAAGGCTGACTCGTGTTCACTATACCATTGAGTGCCCAAAACCTGACCAAAGAAACATAAGGTTCAACATGTACACCGACACTCGACTAGAATCCTTAAGCGGTTCAAGAACCAGCCAGTAAGCCTATAAACAATCGGTAGGCCTATGGGCCGACAGGGACGCCATAGGCCCCAGAGCTAGCCACGAAAATCGGTCGATTTTCACGTGGCTAGTCTATTATTTAAAGTTAATAAAAGCTATTACTGAATGTTAAATTATAATAATAATTATAACTACATAATAAATATATACGTAATATTGCCTATATATGAAAAATGTACAGCGTTGTTAACACTTTTACACCTTAGTTATTTTGCTTATATTTTCTTAATAGTGATTCATTTGTGTGAGTTCGGGCCCATTGGTTGCTTCCTAAAAACAATTTGGCAATTAGCAGTGGCGTAGCTAGGGGGGGGCGGACCGCCCCGGGTGCCACCCATCTGGGGGTGAGACCCGACCCCAAATTAACAAGAAAAGGTCATCAGCCTGCATCTCACCCATCTGCCTGGGGGTGCCACCCGACCCTCCCATGCCTCATAGCTGTTTCCTTAAGTGCAACCCCTAAAAAAAATGTCATCAGCCTTAGGTGGGGGTGAAACCCATTAAATCCGCCCCGGATGTCACCCATACTAGCTACGCCACTGCAATTAGCGATCACTTGACGTCACCATCGAGTTACTTACCAGGATTCCTACCAATTCCACCCCCTTGAAGAGTATGCAAAAAATCGGCATTCCTTACAGGGTAGGAAAAAGCTTGATTTATTAAACAAACTGCAAATAAAATACCCAATAGCAGGAAGAAGCAATTCTTCATTACTGTGAACTGAAACAATTTCGTGCTTTTCAAATTGTGGGTACATTCAGTTTTAGGTAAAAGAAATGGATGAACAAGAAGGGCCAAGTGACTAAATAAATCATATCTGTATTTTTAAGTTAAACCTTTGTTAAACTAAAGATGCAAATATGATTATAATCAATAAAATTTGTTTACTTTGTTTAAAAAATTGTTGTGCAGAAAGATATATAGGTAAAAACGGCCGTCGCCGTTTCGCCTTTCACCATTTCGTTGTCGTAAAATATGTTAAAAAATTCATATGGAGGATAAGTAAGTTAACAAGCAATATCTTTGGAAAAATATTATAAATATTCCAATTAAGAATAGAACAAGGAGGTGTAGTACATTATTCTTTATTTATACACATTTTTCCAAAACTCTGCTAACATTACAGATTGTTTTTTTTAAATAAGGTACAAAGTTGACAATAATTTACATCGCAGAAACTCTGGAAGCTCTGGTCATCATTTGATAAGCTATCAATGTTTTACTGGTATTGGTTTAACAATAATTGGAACTAGAATTTCCGTGGTTGCTGAAAATAATATGTTAAATTTTATCCTTTTAATGTAAAATGCACTATTTTACCGATTGTAGGTAAAATAGTCTAAATCAAAATAGTCTACGGTAAATTGGTCTAGGTAAAAAAGTCTATGGAAAAAAAGTCTACGGGTAAAAAAGTCTAGGTAAAATGGCCTAGGTAAAATGGTCTAGGTAAAAAAGTCTATGGAAAAATGGCCTACGGCACAATTCAAGGAAAGATTCCGGTGAGAATGGGCAAAATAATATTTAGCCGGTTATTCGCATATTTTACCCAAAATCTAGTGATATGATGCATATTTTCGCTATATATTTACAATATTTAATGTTTACCATGGACATGTGTACCATGCAGGCCCGGCAAGAGGGGGGGGTAGATAGTGATTACCACCGGGCCCGGAGTTTCTGAGGAGGCCAGGAGTTTCTGAGAACGCCCGGATTTCAACTGAAATCCTGAAATCTGGGAAAAGTTACAACAAACATGCATCTACCCCCGGGCCCCGATTTTCTCTCGACGGCCCTCTTACCATGTATTGCAAAAACTCCTTTATAATTTAATGAATTTAAATTTAACGATTTCTAAAGAAAGATTTGGATTTGGACTTTGAAATTTTTCCAAGTCTAAAACTCTATTACTCTCCAGAATCAAGGTCTGGATTCTCGCTTGTATTTTCGTGTCAGAATGATATCACTGCATCATCATTATATGATGTGTATATTATAGTATTATAGTATGTAAGCGGTGTAATCGCAACTTTTTATTAAAAAGTTATCCAAGGAATCTTTCCTTGAATTTTGCCGTAGACCATTTTACCTATACTTTTTTACCTAGACCATTTTACCTAGACTATTTTACCTAGACTTTATTACCCGTAGACTTTTTTTCCGTAGACCTTTTTACCTGGACCAATTTACCGTAGACTATTTTGATTTAGATTATTCTACCGATTACCTATTTTACCAGTGACCCTCCAACATGGTTCTGCTGTAGGAGGTGCTCTTGATGAGCTGGAATCTCCCGATACTGTTATCGGTATTGCTTCAATTTTATCCGGAATTCTGGCGGTTACTGAAATTTGAATTTTTTAGCTCCTCAAAGCAGAAATGAACTAAGTTTTCATTTGCAGAAATATTAACATTTTTATGTAATTCCATTATTTTATTGCATTCCGAAAATTTTGAGAATTTAAATGTGAAGCTTTGTAAAGAAAGATTTATTGCTGATACTTATTCTGCTACCTGGTCATATTTACAAAAATATAAGCAAGGCGTTACTTTCAATTTTGACATAAGCTTTACAAGTCATAATATCAATATGTCTTGGTAAGCACAAGATTTAGGTAAAATTACATAATTACCTGTAACCAGGCGGTGTTCTTCAGATGAAACTTGGGCAGTATCAGCAGGTGCAGAAAAAACTTGATTCAATAAGCAAAATGCGTAGAAAACTCCCAGAAGCACGTAGCAATTCTTCATTTTATAAAACTGAAACAGTACCAAAATTCGGTGCACCCGAATTGCACCACGAAAAGATTAATTCACAAATCTCCTACCCGAATTGCACCACCGTAATTTCAGGTAAACACCTCACCAAGGGTCGGTCGTCCGAATTGCACCACCTCTATTGTAATATTTTAGGTAAGGTGGTTTTATTGTTAAAAGTTAAAGCACAATGCTGGAGTTTAACCTGATGCCTCCTACATGTAACATCGATTATTTTTTGTTTTTACGCGATTTTTTGGGGGTTAAACGTAATAGATAACTGCCGCATACCGCGACTATACTTTTTAATGCTATTTCGAGGGTCTCTCACATCCCGGTTGCATTTATCCCGGTTTTCTTGATCGGTGGCGCTTCTCGTATGTTTAGCCTAGTAACCAGAGTCAAAACCGCTCTGGAGGGGTGCAACCCGGAGCGGAGCGGAGGGGCGCCCCGGAAGAGTAGGTTTTGACGATGGATTACCCTCCTTATCGAATGCACACCCCAAAATTCGAAGGCAAAAAAAATTTAATTTTTTCACTGTTTTGGGTTATTATTTTATTAATACCTGCTCCGACCATCTAAATATATAAAAGAGAAGATCTGCTTGCTTGCTTGCGTGTTTGTTTGTTCATTATACGTTCCTAGACCCGTGGACCGATCTCAACCAAATTTTGCACAGTTATTTTGTAGCTCCAGGCGCAGTTTTTTTTTATAAAATGGAGAAGAACTTCGCGCGGGGAAAAAAGTTATTCGCTTTTTTCGAAAATCAAATCACAAGTTTGACAAAAAATTTAATTTGTCAAATAATTAATCTGACGTACAATCAGTGATTCAAAATACTGTCAACAGATGGCGGGGATGGCGGCTTTAATTCGAAAAAAGCAAACCACTAACAAAAAAAACACTAACAAATTAATCTGAAAATACTGTCAACAGATGGCGGGGATGGCGGCTTTAATTCGAAAAATGCAAACCACTAACAAAAAACCACTAACAAATTAATCTGAATGCCGCGAATAAGACCGGATCACTTTATATAGGTCGCAGAACGTGGAAGATCCACCTCTTTGCGGAAGATTTAACTTTACATGAAGATGTAACTTTACGTGAAGATTATGTATGTATGTATGTATGTATGTATGTATGTATGACAGATGACGGATGACAGATGACGGATGACAGATGACGGATGACGGATGACAGATGACAGATGACAGATGACAGATGACAGATGACAGATGACAGATGACAGATGACGGATGACAGATGACAGATAAAGGCCGAACAACTTTGGCCTTCACGGATCTATTATGGTTCGGTCTGTGAGGCCGAAGGCAGAACAACTATGGCCTTCATGGATCTATTATGGTCCGGTCTGTGAGGCCGAAGGCCGAACAACTATGGCCTTCACGGATCTATTATGGTCCGGTCTGTGAGGCCGAAGGCCGAACAACTATGGCCTTCACGGATCTATTATGATCCGGTCTGTGAGGCCGAAGGCCGAACAACTTTGACCTTCACGGATCTATTATGGTCCGGTCTGTGAGGCCGAAGGCCGAACAACTATGGCTTTCACGGATCTATTATGGTCCGGTCTGTGAGGCCGAAGGCCGAACAACTATGGCCTTCACGGATCTATTATGGTCCGGTCTGTGAGGCCGAAGGCCGAACAACTATGGCATTCACGGATCTATTATGGTCCGGTCTGTGAGGCCGAAGGCCGAACAACTATGGCCTTCACGGATCTATTATGGTCCGGTCTGTGAGGCCGAAGGCCGAACAACTTTGATCTTCACGGATCTATTATGGTCCGGTCTGTGAGGCCGAAGGCCGAACAACTATGGCCTTCACGGATCTATTATGGTCCGGTCTGTGAGGCCGAAGGCCGAACAACTATGGCCTTCACGGATCTATTATGGTCCGGTCTATGAGGCCGAAGGCCGAACAACTATGGCCTTCACGGATCTATTATGGTCCGGTCTGTGAGGCCGAAGGCCGAACAACTATGGCCTTCACGGATCTATTACGGTCCGGTCTGTGAGGCCGAAGGCCGAACAACTATGGCCTTCACGGATCTATTATTGTCCGCCCTGTGAGGCCGAAGGCCGAACAACTTTGGCCTTCACGGATCTATTATGGTCCTCGCCCTGTGAGGCCGAAGGCCGAACAACTATGGCCTACTCGGATCTATTATGGTCCTCGCCCTGTGAGGCCGAAGGCCGAACAACTATGGCCTACTCGGATCTATTCTGAGTCTAGATGGCTAAGGGCGGCGGATGCCGCCCGTGCCAGCTAGTGTATAATATAAGATGAATTAATATATTAAACTCGAAATTTAAATTGCAACGAATTTAGATATTTGTGTATTTATTTCTTTATATTATCTGTTTGCTTGTGATACCTGCTCGGTTTGCTCGTGGTGCAATTCGGTAAAGCGATTACGGAACGACATTTGACCGTGGTGCAGTTCGGTCAAGGGATTACATTTACCTGGGTACAAGAAATGACCCCTGATAAGCCGTGGTGCAGTTCGGGTAGCACCCCAAAATTATATCCAAATATGTTAAAAAAATATGTCTTCAGATTAAACACTAACTAGAGATTTGTATGCGGATCTTGACCTTGAAATATATTTATTTTTATGGTTTCATACAAATTATTTACAATTTAAATTATATTAAATAAATAAAAGTTATTTTGCAATGATTATGTAAAAGAAGCAATAAACATTAAGTAAAGTGGTACCTTTCCGTGTCGTTCACCACAAGAAAGACTAAACTGTACTAAATTATAATACATCCGGTTGTAAACAAATACATAAATATCTATTTGATATCAAATAATTATCTTAATTTATTAATCTAAATTCTATAGAATTCTTTGCACGTGCTTTTTTAACGGTTATGGGATATGGGATATGACGATCCCATGAACAAGAAGACTTATCTGGCTAAATCGTCACTATTCGTCATAATTTTAATTTTGATACGAAATAAGCATAACAACATAACAATGTAATCAGCACTATATCTGTTTTTGTGGTTTGGTAAAGTAATATATTTAATAATAAATCTTATAGGGTTTATTTACGCGTAAACACTCTCGGGACGAAGCCTGCATTCCTAGAAAACGCGTCCTTAGGTGACGGATAGGGGAAAACCTACCTGATATGGGTGGTAGGAGAAAACTTAAATGTTCAGGCACCAACATCCCATTGAATGCGGGTATAAGTGTCTCTCCTCTCTCTCTCTCTCCCTCTCTCTCTCAAGACACAAAGGGCACTCTCTTGCCCTCTAGACAAGAAATTATCTCTAAATACGAGAACTTCTCATGATAGTCAACAGCAACGGGAAACCTCTGCATTAAAGATCCATATGGATATCACCAGGAAAATCATTATGGATGATATTTTTTTCAAGTTTCATCTGCAAAGACATATCCAGAAGCGGACGTGTGCTCTGACCACAGGTTGTTATTGTGTTCCGTAAATATACGCTGGAAAAAAATACATAATAGACCAAAAACATCAAAGATAGATATGGGAAAGTTCAAGAATAATGACAACAAAGAGAAAGCATGGAAACACAGCTAAATGAAGGCAATAATGAAGACACGAAAAACTCATGGAAGCAACTCAAATATGTGTTAGTCACATCAGCAGATCTCAGCACTTAAAATCAGTAGATTAGGCACTAGAAGAAGAAAACTGGCAAGTTCCGGTAGCTTTCAAATTACGTACAGAATTGTTTATGTGCGAACCGCGTTTGCAGCTTTTTCTCCAGGATAGAGTCGTATCCAAAATAAAAAATGAACAACAAACTGTACTAGTATTACTGCATTAACTTTTACAAGATATCTATCATTTTGGCATATCAAATCGACCAACATTCAAAAATCTAAAAATTGAGAAAATCCCCAAAACTAAAAAATATAGGGGCTCCATTTGGACTTGCTGTGATATGCACAACCAAATTTTCCTTAAATGTAGTAAAATATATTATTTATTGCCAGCAGTTTAAGAATTTTAAAGGAATTTCAAAAAATTATCATGATTAAAAAAAATAAAAAACAGAATATTACTATCGAAAACTATCTTATTTTGGTAATACGAGATAACAATTTTGACATGTTTTGCTTATCCTATGTATTATAGAATAATTAATTTACTTGCAAAAACAAACCTAATCTTATTGTAAATAAAACCACTCTATGTCCAAATGTTTATTTGCAAAGTAAAATATAATTCGAAATATAAAAAAGTCTATTATATTTTAAGATTTTTAATACGGGTGTTTTTGATATTATGTGCAACTATTAATTCTTTCGGACTTTTTCAGGCCCGTAGCCAGGATTTCATTTCGGGGGGGGGGGCACTTGTAAAAAGTCTTTTGTAAAAAGTAAATTTTTGGGGGTTCCCCCTTCTATTGCATTTTTTTTTAAGTTTTATTTATTTATATATTAAACTACTTTTAAAAAAAAATTTTAAAAGTAAAATTTTCGGGGGTTCCCCTTCCGGGAATTTATATTATTACAAACAAATTTTTTCAATATTTTATTTATCTTAATTTATTTTAAAAAAATTAAATTTATTTTTATCTAAAACAAACATTACATGAAGACTTTATTCACTCTCTACTTTATAATTTAAACTCTAAGCGCCTTTCTTTTTTCATCGCAAAATTATCTATTATAATATCAGTATCAATATTTTATATCCCTATGAATATTCATGAGTGCTAGACCGTTTAGCCTTTCTTCACCAGTAGAATTTCTTAAGTAAGTTTTTATTCGCTTTAAACTAGAAAAACCACTCTCTCGGCAGTTGCTGTAGTGACTGGTAATATTGCAAATATTTTTAATAAGATTCTGACATTGGGAAAAAATTGTTCAGAACATTTTGTCAATGCATCTAATGGATTCTTTGGAAAATCGTTCACATCTAACCATTTTTGTTTCCAGAAACCGAATTCTGCTTCAAGAATTGCTGGGTATACCGCCTCTCCACTTAAATCTTCTCTGTAAAACTCAAAGGCTGGTTTGACATCATTAAATGTTGAGTTGCTAATTCGACATGGTAACAACGCAGAAAGAGAAGTAACAATTTTCGAATTAGACTTGAATCTTTCATTAAAAGATGCAAGTAAATCATCCAAATATGGATAAAAAATTGACTGCCTATAATAAGCACTACAACCGCCAGCGCCGTCTTGTACATTATAATTTGCGCGATGCCTTTGTGTCCCAACTATTCTTGGTACAATCGGAGATACACCCACTTGTTCAGCCATTTCTGATGCTTTGTCAAAAATTAACGCAAACTCCTTTTCATTTCTTATACTTTGCAATTTTTGCGTTGTTGTTTCTACCGAATTCATAGCGGTCGTTATGTCCATATTTTCGGTCTGAAGAAGTTTTGAAATAAAATACGTTATTCCTAAAACTTTTTCCATTATACAAACGGTTATTAAAAATGGAAAGCTGCACACGGATTTATGTAAAGAATAAGCACCTTTATCTTTTTCTTCTGATATGAGTTCTTCCAAAGCACTTACAACTTCAAAGAAACCTGCAACAAATATTGAAATAGATTCGTGTCTTTCTACCCATCTAATTTCACAAAATTTTTTCAAACCAGAGAACGATTTAGATTCCAACTTTCTTCGTAATATGTTTGATCGTTTAGCGGACATACGAAAACATGAACTTACTTCTTGCACTGTTCCTAAAGCGTTTCTTATTTGTTGTACTTTTGAAGCATCGTTAATACATAAATTTAAGCAATGTGCAAAGCAATGGGTATATAAAGCTTTTGGATATTTATTGGTTATAAGTGCCTGGACACCTCTAAAGTTAGATCGCATGTTTGCTGCACCATCATACCCTTGTCCTCGCGCATGATCCATATTTATTCCTAAGATTGTCAAGGTGCTGATAATTGTGTTCGTCAAATCAACCCCTGTTGTGCTATGAACCGGAACGAACTGCAGAAAATCTTCTCTTATGTTGTTGTTGTCTTCATCAGATGCGCACAAGTATCGAATACACAAAGAGAATTGCTCTATTCGGCTAATATCTGTTGTTTCGTCTGCCAGTATTGTAAAATGTTTAGCCTTCTTTATTCGATCACATATCTGACGTTGAATGTACTCGGCGATAATGGTGATTAATTCATTTTGTATATCACTACTTAAATATGTAGCATTCTTGCCACAATTTTTTAGATGGTTTAAAAACAATTCGTCACCATTTGAAATCCGATAGCGCAACAAACTTCTAAAATTACCATCATTATCGACTGGTGTTTCCAAATTCAACTCACCCCAATCATGATCACCGCGAAGAGCTAGTCCTTGACGCCCACAAAGTTCAATTGTTTTGATAATAACTCGTAACATTTCCCTATTTCTTTGAATTATATTTTCGTTCCTGGTTTGAAGCTGCACATAGACGTCATTTTGTTTTCCTTCATTTATTTTTTGGACATCTATAGCTTTCATCGTACACAATTTATGGTATTGGGTCTTTTCGTGTGTGTTGAAAAGTTCAATTGCATCTTTCCAATTACTGAATGGTTGAGCAACTAGTGATGCAAGAAGCGAATGCTTTCCTTTTCCAGCTCCTTCTTGTTTGCAAAATAGAACGCAATATGTACAAAACGCACCCTTTGCGATGTCAGAATATGCCAACCATTTCCAACGTGCTAACCATGATAAATTAAATTTTCGTTGCTTCACTCCAAACTTCTTAACTTCAAATTTATATTCAGAATTAGGCTTCCAAACATTTTTAAGCAAATCGAGTAATTCAACACTATTCAGATTTCCTACAGTGTCTTTAGCAATATACGCACCAACATCATATTTATTAGTACTTACTTGATCTGGTTCTGGCTGTACTTCCTCCTCCTGGCTACGGGTCTGCTCTGCGCGCTGTGTATTAAGGTTGAGAATATTTCCACTAAAACTAGGGCCACTGTCAATCACTTCTTCCACTTCATTTTCACTGATGTGTTCACTTGCAAGAGGCACTGCATTATTAGTATTAACACGTCGTCATCTAATTTTATTCTTTTGGAGGTTTTACTAAAAAAAGATAACAAAGTACCATCTCTCGCTGAAAAGTCAATCGGTCAAACTTAACTAAAAGTTGTAATAGCGCTAACTTATATATATTATAATGTTACAAATACCAACCAAATAGTTAATTACAAAAAATGTGGAAAATTCCAAAAATAAATTTTAAACAGAGTCAGGCCCAGCGCCGGATTTAGACTTGATAAGGCCCTAAGCTATTTGAGATACCGGGCCCTTTATAAATATATTTAAGTATATATGACTATATCTTTGATATGACAATTGCTCACTCGGAAAAATTTTTTTGGGGGCCCCCAAGAAAGTGGGGGCCGGCCCTAAGCTATAGTTTGTGTAGCTTATACGTCAATCCTGCACTGGTCAGGCATGAATAGAGTTTATATTTTATTCTTAACAGCTATTATGTTTACCATTACATGGTTTTTATATTAAATTAATTCCATGGCTTTCAGGTAAAAAAAGGGATAAGCAGGGTAACCTATAAGCCGACAAGGTAAATAACAATGAATTACGGCAAATAAATTTGGAAAAAAACTTTTTACGTAAATCCTGCACTGGTCAGGCCTGACTAGAGTTTATACTTTATTCTTAACAGCTATTATGTTTACCGTTACATGGTTTTTATATTAAATTAATTCCATGGCTTTCAGGTAAAAAAAGGGATAAGCAGGGTAACCTATAAGCCGACAAGGTAAATAACAATGAATTACGGCAAATAAACTTGGAAAAAAACTTTTTCCCACTTTAAAATACAGCTATTTCATTTTCGAAATTTAAATTTTTTAATTTCCAAAAAAAATTTTTATTTCTTTTGAACATTTCGGGGGGGGGGGGCACGTGCCCCCAGGTGCCCCCCCCCTGGCTACGGGCCTGGACTTTTTTATATTTATTAGAACCTGCCTTGGGTGTGCCGCCTAAATGCCGCTCTAAAATGAGCTATTTTAAAAAACTTAACATATTTAGACTTAGTGTCTGATTTTCATTGTTCTTGATTGTATTGGCGCACTGTCTTCCTCTGGTACGGAATTTACTATACCCCCCAATAAAAAACTAAGCAAAAAAAATTCTTCCAGTTAAAAGCTTTAAAGCAGTGAATTCAAAAGCAGAAAGTAAATTTTTTCTTCTAAATTTCTAGCATAAAAATTTTCCTTCCTTTGATACTTTATATTTTCATTCATACTCATAGATTTGACTCACGCCATGAATGTTTTAAGCTTCAAAAGAAAATTTTCATGCAAGAAATATAGGAAAAAAAATTGTTTTCTACTATTTGAGTTTACCTGTATAAAACTTTTAACTGGAAAACTTGTTTTTTGTTTAGTTTCTTTTATTTTATTTTAAAATTAAAAAAATTTAAATTTCTCGGTTTGACGGCGAAATGGCGGCGAGACCCCATTCCGAGGTTAATATTTCAAAAGTAAAATTATTTTTTTAATATTTGAAGAGTGAAAAATTTGAATTGAAATTTTGTTATTGTTTAATTAAATTTAAATATATTTTTACAATTTTCGCAAGATGATAATTTTTAAAATGGTAAATCATTTTAATATATTCATTTTGATCAACTTTCCAATTTTTTAAAATATATTTTTTTATTAAAAACGTTATACCTTTCTTGAAAACTACTTGAAACGAAAACTTAAACTTTACTAAAGTGTTGTGGGCAGGGTACGGCCTTTTAAGCAACATTTTTCAATTAAAATAATAATAATAACGTAAAATACATATTCATGAAAATTGTGTATCGACTTTCACAGAAAATCTTTTTGGATTATTCATATCTCGAGATCCGAGGTCAAACGTCCTTTATAAAGAATGAATCGAATTTTAAAAAAACGCTATCGAAAAATTTGATTTGGCATAAAATACACACCAATAACTAATTCCGACTATACATTTATTTCTGTTTGATTACATTTATGTTAATTAATTTTTTTAATTTAATTATTAGATAACGAAAACAAACTTAAGTAATCTATGTCATAAAAATCACGTTATACCAAAATGTTTGATAATAGATTTTTAAATATTAAAATAATAAAAAAAAATTCGTGTAACTCCCAATATTTGATAATTTCATCTTAACATTGTCGTTCATTCGTATTTCCTGTTTTGTTGTAATTCTCCTTTCATACATTTGGCTATAATTAAAACCTAATAATTGAATTGAATTTCATCATCATCTTATATTAATTTAGGATATCACCTTTTTGAACTATTTTGATAAATGCAAATTAATTCAAACTTTTGACCTTGCTTTGTTTTGTAGTAAACAAATTCTATGTTTATAATATTATAAATATTAACAAAGTTTCCAAACCCATCACTTCTAAGAGCCACTCCAAACTACTCAAAGATCTTGTGCAGAGTAATATCGAATGGATTCCAAAGCAACCCAGGTTCTGAACTATTTCAATGTTTCTTGCTCCTTCAAATCTGGGAAATGAAACAAAGTGCAATTTAACCCCAAAAAGCTTCAATAATAAAATTTAGTTTGGTCCCCAAATTAGAACAATTTCCAAAATAATTCTATCTAAGGAAGGATATTTAAAAAATTGAAAATTTTCATAGAACTTTATTTAAAAATTAAAAAATATTAGTCAAATCATTCAGTAGTTTACTATAAACTAAGGAATACTAGTAATCATTATTTCTGGGCAGCAGATACCTGCATATCTGAAACAACAAGACATTGAAAAAATTTATTAAAAAACAAAATAAGAGCTACATACTCATTATCCAACGGACAGAAATGTTGAACCAAAACATCTACACTTGTGAGCAACGGGTAAGCTCTTGGGCAATCTTTAAGTAACGTGCATTTTCCAGGAACATTTGATGGTGCGTTTGAACAAGTTGGATTGACTGATATGGTTTCATCTAATCCCAATTTGTAATTTCCTGCCGGTAAGCTTAAAGTTCCATTTTGGTTCAATATATTTTTCAACCAAGGTATAGCAATTTCTGGATGATCATCTAGGTTTAAGGTTACATTTTTGGGAACGGTGGGTTGGGTTTGTGTTGGAGATGGTCGAATTAGAGGTGTAGTGAGAATATATTGAGTAGCTGTAATTAGTATTTTATGTATTTTTTTAATAAAATTAGGCAATATAGTGGAAATTCCCTTTTTGCATGTAAGGAATTAAACCAAAAACTTACCTAAATCTGGATTATGAGCACCACTTCCATCGGCCTCTTCTGTATCGACAGCATTAGTTGCATTAGGTTTAACAACCACCAAAGAACTCAGAGGAGTGACAAACGAATATTTCAAACATAAATCTAACGCTTTCTTCTTAATTTCTTCTATATTGTCATCAGAGATATCTTTCTTCTCTAATAATTGTTTAACAGTTAAATAAGCCCACAGCCGTTCAATATCCGTCACTGTATGCTCAACCACCACCGGAGTCAGAGTCAACAATCCATTAGAACTTCTACCGTCTATTGTGGGTGGATTAAAATTTTTTCCCGATCCTAACAATATTTAATATTACATTAAAAACTATAATAAAATTACCGTTTTACCATGAAATCCTGTTACTACAAGTTCTGCTCCACCATAAAGAACAGGAAAATGAGTTTTGGTAACATCGGTGATAGACGTGTCATACTTAAAAGTCACATCGGCTAACAAAGGCGAAGAAATTTGATTATAAAAATCTTGCAATTGCAATGCAGCATCGGCAGCTTCATAAATGTGTTTAGAAAATCCCATATTACGTAGTGACAGCTTTTGTAAAAAGCTTTTATCTGCACCTTGTCCAAACGAAAGCGAAAATATAGGTGACTTTTTCAATTCAGTATTGAGTTCGGTAACCTTTTTTATAATACTTTCAGGTGACGAATCGCGAATATTGGGTGCTCCATCCGTCAAAAATATTACAAGTGGTTGACGATCAATAGAATCAATCTTATTTTGTCTTGCTAATTCAACCATCCGTAAACCAACTTCAATGGAAGTTAAAATATCAGTTCCACCACTTGCACTAAACGTGTTAACACTGTTTTTAGCTTTGGTAATGTAATCTCCTGTTGCGGGATAAGCGTTTGGAAAACTTACGTCCTAAAATCAAGAAATTTTAAAATTGGATGTTAAATGATGAAGTTTTTCTTACGTTTAAAGGAGCTAGCGGAGCTAGTGGAGGAAGACCCGCCGGTCGATAAGTATATTCTGAAGGGTACCAAACACTTCCTGTAGTGTTGTCCAAATTCCACACCCGAACGCGACTGTTAAATTCCATCAAACTGAGTAAGTCTTTTTCGTGCAACTGATCCAATATATTTCCCATTGCTTGCTTCAATTGCTCGATTTTTGTACCCCACATGCTACCGCTTGTATCTAACACAAAAATTACATGCTTTGGTAGCGGTTGTAACTCTGTTGGTGCAAAGAAATGTACAAAATAATCGTCGTGAATCAGAACTTCTCCTCCCTTGGGATCGCGTTCTACATCATATTGGACCACAAATTGGCCAGAAAGTCCATCATTTTCGTTTGTTTTCAATAAATGGGCTAACTGCTTTTGTCTCTCTTCGTTAGGAGTAAACTTAACCAAGCCAGAATTTTCATTTAATATTTCGATGTCTGCTCGAGGATCGAGTTCTTCATTTTCGTTTCCAATTTCGTTACCTGAACGTAATGGAGGTGCTTTCAATTCCGTAATCTTCCGTTTTTCATTTATCAGCACCTAAAAGTTAACTGGAGTTTTACATTATCTTAGTTAATTATTTTTTTTACCTCGACGGTGAGCTCTTTGATTGGTTGACCGGGATGGATGTTAACGATGTGTTCGTAGCGACCATTCTTTCGTTTCAACAGTTCCTCGTAAGTTAAATAAAATGCAGCCTTAGTTTGGGGTTCGATGTTAACCGAAACTGTGAATTTATTGGAATCCCGTGCGCTCACAGCTACATGAGCTGCTCCCAATCCACTAGCAACGGCCTAAAATGATAGATTGATACATTATTGCGATCATAATGACTAAGATTGCTTACCTCTTCGTATTTCTTTTGAGCTTCTTCTTTTTCTTTCACGTAGGCGGTGTAATTTTTGCCGTCGACTTCCATTATAAAACCAGAGATAAACGCACCTTCTGGTAAAATGACAGAAAAGGTGGCTTCCTGCGCTTCGGTGGCAATATTTCTCACCTTGCTTGTGACAGTGGTGTGTGCAAAACGATTACTGATGTTTGAATTTATGTGCATTTGATAAATTTTTGGCACCTTAACATTTTCAACCTGAGGTTCCTGCGAGTTTCCTTCTTTTCCATTTGATGCTTCCGTTGAGCTTACTACTAAGGACAGTGTGGAATCGGCAGGTGCAGAAAAAACTTGCGCAGTTAAAAGCAATGCGCACAAAATGCCCAAAAGACGGTAACAATTCTTCATTTTTGAACACTAAAATATTGTATGCTCAATTACTTAATCGTACTAATGATAGTAATGAAATGTTATTATATTAAAAATTCTTATTAGTAAACAACAACATTAATTACGAATAAAATGTTAATAATAATAAATTACCTCATTCGCCGATGAAGAACCTGCCAGTACTAAACATAATTTACACTAACCGGTGTTATTATTTTTATACTCGTAGACGTATGGAAATCTTGTTTGAAATACCAGCTGATATTAATTTATATTAATTTACGTAGATATTGAAATTTTCCGAAAATAATAGAAAAAAACCATAATAGATCCTTGAACGACATAGTTGTTCGGCCTTCTGCCTCACAGGGCGAACCATAATAGATCCGTGAAGGCCATAGTTGTTTGACCTTCGGCCTCACAGGGGGAAGACCATAATAGATCCGTGCAGGCCATAGTAGTTCGGCCTTCGGCTTCACAGGGCGGACCATAATAAATCCGTGAAGGCCATAGTTGTTCGGCCATCGGCCTCACAGGGCGGACCATAATAGATTATATTTATATGCCTTCAGCTGTCTGGACTGCTAGTCCGTGATTGCCAGTTGTTGTTCGGCCTTCGGTCTCACAGGGGGAGGACCATACTAGATCCGTAAAGGCCACAGTTGTTCGGCCTTCGGCCTTTTTGTGAAAAATTTTTAAAATTTTTTCGACGTTTTTTGCCGACCCACGAAAAGGTTTTTTTTTAAATTTTTTTAGTTTTGTCAAAAAACTATTTTCCCTAAAAACCGGTTGGAGGTTGAGGCGGCGGGGGCGGCGTGGGGTCGGGGGGGTGGTTGCCACCTCCGCCCCCTATCCATAGCCACCATTCCCAGGGTCCTAGCACTCTCGGTACCGGAGTTATGCTTGCTCCCACTTGCTTTTGAGAACACGGGTCGGGTCGGGTCGGCCTCCAACTTGCTTATAAAACTACGGGTCGGCGTCCCACTTGCCTTTCAAGAACACGGGTCGGCCTTCGGCCTCCCACTGGCATTTAAGAATACGGGCCGGCCTTCGGCCCCCAACGTGCTTATAAGAATACGGGTCGGCCTTCGGCCTCCCACTTGCTTTAGAGAACACGGGTCGGGTCGGCCTTCGGCCTCCCACTGGCATTTAAGAATACGGGTCGGCCCTCGGCCTCCAACTTGCTTATAAGAATTTCTTATAATTTTTTCGACGTTTTTTGCCGACCCACGAAAAGGGAGAATGGGGGGGCATTTTTAAATTTTGTTAGTTTTATCAAAAAACTAAAACTAGCTTCAAAATTTTTGAAAAATAAAAATTTTGAAAATTTTTTTGACGTTTTTTGCCGACCCACGAAAAGGGGAGGGGGGGTTTTAATTTAAAAAAAAATGTTTTAATTTTTTTAGTTTGGTCAAAAACTATTTTCCCTTAAAACCGGTTGGAGGCGGCGGGGGCGGCGTGGGGTCGGGGGCGGTTGCCTCCCACTGGCTTTAGAGAACACGGGTCGGGTCGGCCTCCCACTGGCATTTATGAATATGGGTCGGCCTTCGGCCTCCAACGTGCTTATAAGAATACTGCTCGGCGTTCGGCCTCCCACTTGATTTAGAGACCACGGGTCGGGTCGGCCTTCGGCCTCCCACTGGCATTTAAGAATACGGGTCGGCCTTCGGCCTCCAATTTGCTTATAAGAATACGGGAAAATTTTTTCGACGTTTTTTTCCGACCCACGAAAAGGGAGAAAGGGGGGGGCGGGAATTTTTTAATTTTGTGGAAAAACTAAAACTAGCTCCAAATTTTTGAAAAATAAAAATTTTGAAAATTTTTTTGACGTTTTTTGCCGACCCACGAAAAGGGGAGGGGGGGGGTTTTAATTTAAAAAAAAAATGTTTTAATTTTTTTAGTTTTGTCAAAAAACTATTTCCCCTAAAAACCGGTTGGAGGCGTCGGGGGCGGCGTGGGGTCGGGGGCGGTTGCCACTTCCGCCCCCTATCCATAGCCACCATTCCCAGGGTCCTAGCCCTCTCGGTTCCGGAGTTATGGTGTTTGAAGGGAAGTTTGAAATTTGAAAGTCGCGGTCGAAATTTGTGTGACGAATTTGCGTTACATATTTCCGTGACGATTTTGTGTGACGATTTTGTGTGACGAACGATTTTTTTCAGTTAACTGCCCGTGCGATACCCGTGCAAAATACACGTGCAATACCCGTGCGATAAGAAGCATAGCTTCAAAAATCGTTCGTCACACAAAATCGTCACACAACTACGTCACACAAATCGTCACACAGATTCGTCACACAAATTTCGACCATCGCTTTCAAATTTTGAACTTCCCTTCAAACACCATAACTCCGGAACCGAGAGGGCTAGGACCCTGGGAATGGTGGCTATGGATGGGGGGCGGAGGTGGCAACCGCCCCCCGACCCCACGCCGCCTCCAACCGGTTTATAGGGAAAATAGTTTTTTGACAAAACTAAAAAAATTAAAAAATTTCCTCCCCTCCACCCTTTTCGTGGGTCGGCAAAAAACGTCGAAAAAATTTTTCAAACATTTTTCACAAAAAGGCCGAAAGCCGAACAACTATGGCCTTCACGGATCTATTATGGTTTGCTCTGTGCGTAAGAAGCATAGCTTCTCTGGACGGTCCGACGACCGCTCTCATTTTTTTTGACATTAATTATTTTGGCAAGATTAACGCCTAATAAATTCAGAACGCGTTGTTGATAATTTTCTTTTGCTGCGATTAAGTGCAATTTTCTCTTACAAATCAAAATAACAACTTGCACATTAGAGAATTATTAATTTTATTTTGTAAATTTTGTAGTGTCTAAATTTTACCATTATTGTAAAATTTCAGCCGGATTTTATTTCTTTCAATTTCTGCCACGTGCAATTTTTTTTTATCTCTTGAATCTTCACTTCAATTTGACAGCTTTTATGAATTTTTTTTTATTCTATTTTTTCTAACAAAGTTTGTTATTGAATTAAGCCCCCCCCCTTTTTTAAATTAGTAATTTTTCATTTACTTTAAATTTTATTAATTTTTTTTGTTTTACCCAAAGGATAAATAATAGCCCTAAAGTTGTGTAGATCAATTTGGAATTCCTTAGAAGTCTCTGCTACTTTATTAAAAGTTCCTTTTAAAATAACTGGTAATTCATTAGAATTTTGCAATAAATTGAAATTCCTGGTAGATTACCTCGATGGTTTGCCATTGCTTTCTGAAGAGAGACGGTCAGAATAAAGTGCTTACTCTGCCCGGATAATTCCTTACAATACATTTGAATTGCCCGTAAATCGTTGGAGTTCCTTGGAAATCAATGGAATTTCTTAAAAATCGTTGAAGTTCCTTGAAAATCATTGGAATTCCTTGCAAATTATTTAAATTCCTTGGAAATGGTTGGAATTCCTAGAAAATTCTTGTGTATCGATTCTCGTCTTCTCTTTAAGTGTTAAATGCCTTTAAAGTTTAGTAAACCAGCTAAAATTTTAAGTCAAATTATATTATTTTCTTGGTTTCAGCCTTCTTCTTTTCGGAAACATCATGGCTATTATTATCTTGTCAGCTGCTGCCTGGAAAAGACCCGTTGTTGACATGCTGAAGCATGTTCTTAAGTTTTTAAACCAAGATATTCTACGTCTGCCTGGACCTCTTTTGCTGTACCTTGCAGTAACAATTGCAGAAGTTCGTATCTGTTTCTGTTTCTCATTATATGACCCAAGTACTCCAGTTTTCGAATTTAAATTGTTTTTTCACCTATTCATTCTTTCCAGGACATTGTTGTTTATTACAAGCTGCACCTAGGATATTCTCAGTATACGTCTATAATAGTCACATCTCGAATGCATCACTATCATAAAATATATTTGGTATTGCCTGTATTGAATGTTAATCCCTACCGGTCGCTTGCCTCTTTTACTCGAGTCCCTAGTTTTGGTAGACCTTCCAAACTGTCTGCACACACCACCATGTCATCTGCAAACCTGATATTGGTTATACACTCTCCGTTTACTGTTATCCCGTTTTCCAGATCATCTAATACTTCTCGGAATTTTTCTTCAGAATATAAATTAAATAATAAGGGTTAGAGAATGCAGTCCTATCTTACTCAGCACTCGATGGAAATTTGCTCTGTGTTATCACCAGCAACTCGAAAACTCTCAGTCTGACTTCAGTACAGGTTCACGATGATTCTTAGAATTCTATCGTCTATTTCCAACCTCCTAAGAATTTTCTCGAGATTTTCATATTGAACTCCATCAAATGCTTTCTTGTAATCTATTAAACAAACAAATATACTGCAGTCCATGTTCCTGCACCTCTGGGCTAGAACCTGCACGCAAAACTATGCTTCTCTTGTTCCTATAGTGCATTCCTGAATCCAAATTGAGTTCTTCCCAAATGCAATAATCTTCAAATACGCCTTCAGCAAATGGCTCATAAGATTGAAAGATTGGTAATCAGAGCATTGTTTAGCTCTAGACTTTTTGAGAAGGGTAGCCAAAGTCGATGTTAACCACCAGTCGTGGCATTTGTCCAGATTCGCAAATACTATTGAAGATTCTCGTGAGTCACTCTAAGCCATCCTCATCAAAAAGTTTCAGAAACTCCGAGTGGAAAGTATCGGGGCCAGGAGTTTCTCCGTCCTACATGTTTTAAATTGCATTCCTGGTTATGAATGGGCCCTATTCACAATCATATTTATGTAGGAGCATGTGGTGTTCTTGCATCATCAAATAAATCTTTTATGTACTTTTTCCGCGTCTTTCTTTATCAACTATGATTGTTCCGATGTTATCAATCAGTCGTCCCAATGTGTGACGCCCGTGCAGTCCAGCAGCCTCTTTTATCTTTTTATGTATGTTCTCTGACAATATCTTCACATCTCTCTCGTAACAACTTCTGCTTTGCCCCTCGAATCCCTTTCCTAATTTGTTTTTGGATGTTATTATATTTCGTTAAATTTACGTTTTTAACCGGTTTTTAACTTAGCTTCTTTCATCCGTTAACCCGAGAATCTCTTCAGTCATCAATAGTTTAGATTTAGTTAAATTTGGTTTTAGATGTTCTTTCTTGATCAATTATATTTAAGAATTGTATCACCTTAGTTGTTCTTTTGTTTGTTCAGTTATTTCATTGTCTTTGAGCTTCTCATTTATTGGTGTTCTTACTTGTTCCTTGATTGATTGTTCTTTCAGGCGACTTACTTCTCACCTTTTCATAACTGTTTTTTTTTTATCTTTTTAAGTTTTAACTTAAAGGAACCAACAAGGAAGTGGTTTTAGCTAACAGATAAATATTCCTAAAAAGTTATGTTCAATTATTTGGAAATCCCTGGAATTCCTTGGAAATCCCTGCAATTGTTTATTTGACATTCGTGGTAAATCACTGGCAATTCTTGGGAATTCATTGGAGATCATTAGAATATATTGTTGTGTCTACCGCGAACGAGAGTCAATTCGCTTATTTTATAGCAATACATCGAAAGAGGCACAATTATTGTTTGTTGCTATGCGTTTTTAGAATTGTATTTGTTAGGGTTAATCATTGTTTAAATTTAAGTTTGTTATTATTAATTAAAATGTGAGTGCGAGGTAAAAGGCAAGGAAACGAGGTTTTCAAATCAAATAAAAATCTGGATGGCAAGAAATAAAAAAAAAGATGAAAAAGAATCACCTTGGTAAAAAGAAACAACCAAGATATAAAAAAAAGTTGGTTCGAAAAAAGTTGCAAGCAAGTGATAGTCGAAAAATTATTTGCTCCGAAAAAATAAAGTCCGAAGTTGGAAGTTTGAAGTCAAGTGCTAAGCACGCACGACAAAGCCAATAACCCCACAGTTGGGGCGATTGGACTGAATAGAGCCAATTCCACTCTACCTCGAGTATTGGAACGGCGACGAGTAACAGAAGCTTCCAGGAGAATTTGGAAACCACGACAAATTACGAAGGTGCGTCGAAACAAGTGCCCAGCTAAGCTTACCTCGCAGGTATTTGAGTAAACATTTAGATTTTAGTTTGTTTGTCTTTAATTTTAAGAAACGTTTGTTCATTTGATTCATCTTATGTGTTTATTAAAATTTGTTCATTTTGAATTGTGTCTTTTTTTGTGTTTCGCCGATCAAGGCAAATAAAGCTTAACGATTAGGCACCCTGAGAGCCAAGAGTTTAAATAGAAGGTAGGTGCTCTTCGATTTGTTGTCGCACGTCCTCTGTCCATAAAAGCGACAAAAGGGGAGGTGACACAACAATATATTGTACTGGAAATTCAAAATTTTGTAAATCTGATCCATTCTCGGTAGTATTTCGTTTGCAGTTCAGGTTTGTTCGCAATAGAGCAAGAAAGTATTTTCCTGGTACATCCCTGCGAAACATTAGGTAGCTTAGTTTCCCTTCATTAATTCAGATCGATGGCATCTGATTAGAGACAATTCTCATGGTTAGTTGAGGACCTCATCTGTATTCGAGGTCATTGAACTGAAATGTTTGATGTGGTTT
The DNA here is from genome assembly GCA_932274525.1 of Podabrus alpinus. Taxonomy (NCBI): domain Eukaryota; kingdom Metazoa; phylum Arthropoda; class Insecta; order Coleoptera; family Cantharidae; genus Podabrus; species Podabrus alpinus. The sequence goes on from OW026451.1 coordinate 9,603,727, forward strand.
ATTTTTCAATAAAAATTAAGTTTTTGATGATGTAGACTTGAAATTACCTGTACATTGTTATTATATTATGTAATAGTACGTTTGCTGTGGCTTTGCGCTAATTTTGTATAGAATTTAATAAGGGTGATATTTGCTATTATGTTTCATGATTACGGGTTGCAAGCTGAAAATTATTTAAAAATTAGTGTTTTGATTAAAATTACGTGTGCAGTGTACGTTAAAAATTAAAAAGAATATTTACCAAATGTCTATCAAGTTCGGAGCACTGGGATTTCCATCAACAATTTTGAATTTTTTGCAACCTTTATCCAACCATTTCCGGTCCACGCTCGAAGTTTATAAAAGGACTTGGAACAACTTAATCTCACTCAGTCGTTTTTGGAATGTGCTAGAGTAAACGTCGCACAATTGAAAATATTTTAGTAATTTTGGATTTAACAGTTGGTAGTTGAAGAAATTTTTATGGTTGGCAGAAATTTTTGTGCTTTTAAGATTAGATTGATTATAAATTATTGGATTTCGATCGCTATTAGTTGTATGCTGGTTATTTTGAGAATCGTTTATACAGCAATTGGAAAGTTTTGTTGCTGTTTATAATATCGAGGACTGCCTGGTTATGTTGGAAAATTTCGTACCGTTGGAGGAAAATTTAAGGTTACCTGGAGATAAATTTTGGTCAATTTCAATAAATTTCAAGATTAGTCTACAAAGTATTGGAATTAATTTTAACGTACCTGGATATTTTGGATGTACGATTGGATATCATGCGAACGTGATTCCGTTGCTTGGATTTGGGAATACCAGCACATCTGTCAAGTTTGCAGATAAAAACACACCTGTTCTGATTGTTTCTACAGAAGCTAATATCACTAATGTCATCATTCACAGTGGCGTACTAAACGAAGGTAACTGTTATTTCAATTTAGTTAAAACATTCTTAAAAGTTTCGAAATTATCTTTTATTTTTAATAAGCGTGAACAATATTTGTATAACAAAACTTTTTATTTATCTTGTAATTTAATATTTCCAAGTTTACATCTTTTTAATAGCCACAGCAAACATTCATCTGGTTTTGTAATAAAGACAACCAATACAACTGTCTATGAGATATTGTTTCTTTTATTTAACGTCAATCAAAAGGGCTACATTTGCAGAGTGGTACTAGGATTTTATTCCAAACAAAGCGGGGTAAACCAGCAAATTATTATAATTTGTATATCGAGTTGCTATTTTATTAAAGCAACAAAATTAAGGTCTGCGTCAGATTTGCAAAGACGTCACATCGCAATTCAGCATTCCACAATTTTATTAATAAAAGAGTCTCAAGTTCTGGAGCTAGTCGTGGTGAGTAAGATAGTGATTATTGAAGCGATTTTTGGGCGACACAGTAGTTGCACCCCAAATATCACAACAATATATATTGAGATTCCTTGGAAATCCTTGCATTTTAATACTGATCCTTTTCTGTGAATGTTAAATTCCTTTAAACTGTAAGTTTGACACCGATAAGTAATGAAAATCTACAACAAACAAAGCTTAAGCATCAAATAATGACGAGGAGAATTCATTAGCGTAGTGCATTCAGCATTCGCCTGATTGTATAACCATGGGTTCGATCTCCCTTCCAAAGAGGACTGATCTCCTTAGATTGTTAAACTTGAAGAAACACCCCAATACCTAACCTTATCTGTGATGCAAATGTAAAAGTTTTGCAGAAAAACTATATTATGCAATCTAGGATTAAGTAACTGGTTAATTTTTAAAATTTATTTTAAAATTATATTATGGCCATTATTAAACAATTTAAACTTTCTTCTGTAGGTTTAATTTCTGTAATAATGTGTTATCTTCTACTTTAAACTTGAGTATGGAGGGCTTACAGTTTAACGTCGGTCCGAAAAAAACTGTTAGTAAAATATTTCAAAATTTAGACCTTGGCTGCTTATATCGGGTTAGGGAACTGTCAGGGCCGACTTTCACATTTAATATTATAGTCCTGAGCCAACAACTTCAATCGTCTTTGTAAATTCTTTGATGACTGAATTGATTTTATTTGTTAAGATCACATTCCATTTATTAAACAGAAAATAATTTAAAATATGTGAATTTTTAATATTAAACTTTGGTGAATGAATTTTTTCTGTTCACTTCAATGCTGTCATATGTATATGTATTTATTAAATTATTAACTAGATATTATGATAAACAGTAAATTCGATTTAAAAAAATCATATTTTCAAACACCTCTCACGGATTACGTATTAAAGATAGAAATATTCACCGGAGATTTTTTTTTTAAATATTAAGTTCTATACAATTGCCTATTTGTATTTTTGCTCTAGCTGGAACAATTTTCCCCAGAAGTGTACTGAAAGCACACGCGGCGTGAATCTTGGTCAATTCCTTGTTTTCAATGGTTTATTCCTCTGGAGAGATTTTATGGATTCCATTGTTACAACATGTATACTATCCAAATTTGAAGCTGTTACAATTTTTGTAATTGCTTTATAGTTATATGAGAAACATCTAACGTTCCTGCCTTATTAATTTATTGAATCAACAGAAAATGTAGTATTTTACAATTATAATAAAAATATTTTAATTAGAAATTGCTTTCGCTCAAGTGTCGGGTTTATTATGCTCAAGATCACACGTTATGGTACGAACCCGGTACAAACTAAGAAGTATCAGTGATATTTCTGGGAGTTTTTGACTGGAATTGTTGTATCTTGGCGATGTTGGAGTTGCTGGCTGCTCCCCAGAGCTAGATGCCATACCTCCAAATTGGCTCTATTATGTCTTTGTATATGAATACCTTATTCTCCAGTGAAAGTTGTCAGTTGCGACCCAACAGCCACATGTCTTTCTAAAGGAGTGTCCCAGTTGTAGTATTTTGCTCCAAATATGCTTACCCCAGGTCAGACGTCTATCAAGGTGTATACCGAGGTATAGGTATAAATCTTCCATTTAACTTACCAGCTGGGCAGGTATCTCTCCTGCTTGTAAATGTTACATGCACAGATTTTTGGGCGTTAGCTTTAATACGCCCTTAATGAAAATTATGTATCGATTTTCACATAATATCCTTCCAGATTATTCATATCTCGAGATCCGAGGTCAAACGTCCTTTATAAAGAACGGATCGAATTTTAAAAAACGCTATTGAAGAATTTTATTTGGCATAAAATACACACCAACGACTAATTCCGATTATGCTTTTATTTCTGTTTGATTATATTTTTTATATTAATTAATTTTTTTAATATTATAATTAGATAACAAAAATCAACGTAATAAGTCTATGACATCACAAAAATCACGTTATTCCAAATCGTGCAACATCCAATATTTAAGAATTTCATCATTGTCGTTCATACAAATTATCTGTTTATTTATAATTCTCCTTTAATAAATTTGGCTTTCATTAAAAACTAATAATTGGATTTAATTTCATCACCATCTTATATTAATTTGGGTTATCACCTTTTTGAACTATTTTGATAAATGCAAATTAATTCAAAATTTTGACCTTGCTTTGTTTTATAGTAAACAATTTCTATGTTTATAATATTATAAATATTAACAAAGTTTCCAAACCCATCACTTCTAAAAGCCATTCCAAACTTATACGACGAATTCAATGATTTCGTGCAGAGTAATATCAGATGGATTCCAAAGCAACTCAGAAGGTCCTCGAATAATTTTCCCTGGACTATTCCAATGTTTATTGCTATTTAAAAACTGGGAAATGAAACAAAGTGAAATTTAACCCAATTTCCAGAACAATTCTATATGAGGAAGGATATTTAAAAAATTGGAAATTTCCATAAAACTTTATTTAAAAATAACAAAAATTTGTCAAAAATCATCCAGTTCTAATATTTCAATAATTTATTATAAACTAAGGAATAGTAATAATCATTTTCTCTGGGCAGCAGATACCTGCATATCTGAAACAACAAGACATTGAAAAAATTTATTAAATAACAAAATAAGAGCTACATACTCATTTTCCAACGGACAGAAATGTTGAACCAAAACATCTACACTTGTGAGCAACGGGTAAGCTCTTGGGCAATCTTTAAGTAACGTGCATTTTCCAGGAACATTTGATGGTGCGTTTGAACAAGTTGGATTGACTGATATGGTTTCATCTAATCCCAATTTGTAATTTCCTGCCGGTAAGCTTAAAGTTCCATTTTGGTTCAATATATTTTTCAACCAAGGTATAGCAATTTCTGGATGATCATCTAGGTTTAAGGTTACATTTTTGGGAACGGTGGGTTGGGTTTGTGTTGGAAATGGACGAATTAGAGGTGTAGTGAGAATATGTTGAGTAGCCGGTAATCTCACTGATTGGTACGCGACACCTGAACCACCTGGAGCGCTATTCCATGCTGTAATTAGTATTTTATGTATTTTTTTAATAACTATTCTTTCTTACCATATTACCACCACCGCCTGCAGATAGAAGAAGATGACCTCCGCCAGCTAAAATCATACAGAAAATATAATTAGGCAATATAGTAGAAATTCCCTTTTTGCATGTAAGGAATTAAACCAAAAACTTACCTAATAAATCTAGATTATGAGCACCACTTCCATCGGCCTCTTCTGTATCGACAGCATTAGTTGCATTAGGTTTAACAACCACCAAAGAACTCAGAGGAGTGACAAACGAATATTTCAAACATAAATCTAATGCTTTCTTCTTAATTTCTTCTATATTGTCATCAGAGATATCTTTCTTCTCTAATAATTGTTTAACAGTTAAATAAGCCCACAGCCGTTCAATATCCGTCACTGTATGCTCAACCACCACCGGAGTCAGAGTCAACAATCCATTAGAACTTTTAGCGTCTATTGTGGGTGGATTAAAATCTTTTCCCGATTCTAAAAATATTTAATATTACATTAAAAACTATAATAAAATTACCGTTTTACCATGAAATCCTGTTACTACAAGTTCTGCTCCACCATAAAGAACAGGAAAATGAGTTTTGGTAACATCGGTGATAGACGTGTCATACTTAAAAGTCACATCGGCTAACAAAGGCGAAGAAATTTGATTATAAAAATCTTGCAATTGCAATGCAGCATCGGCAGCTTCATAAATGTGTTTAGAAAATCCCATACTACGTAGTGACAGCTTTTGCAAAAAGTTTTTATCTGCACCTTGTCCAAACGATAGCGAAAATATAGGTGACTTTTTCAATTCAGTATTGAGTTCGGTAACCTTTTTTATAATACTTTCAGGTGACGAATCGCGAATATTGGGTGCTCCATCCGTCAAAAATATTACAAGTGGTTGACGATCAATAGAATCAATCTTATTTTGTCTTGCTAATTCAACCATGCGTAAACCAACTTCAATGGAAGTTAAAATATCAGTTCCACCAGTTGCACTAAACGTGTTAACACTGTTTTTAGCTTTGGTGATGTAATCTCCTGTTGCAGGATAAGCGTTTGGAAAACTTACGTCCTAAAAATAAGATATTTATAAATTGGAAGTTGAATGATGAAGTTATTCTTACGTTTAAAGGAACTAGCGGAGGAAGACCCGCGGGTCGATAATAAGTATCTTCTGAAGGGTACCAAACACTTCCTGTAGTGTTGTCCAAATTCCACACCCGAACGCGACTGTTAAATTCCACCAAACTGAGTAAGTCTTTTTCGTGCAACTGATCCAATATATTTCCCATTGCTTGCTTCAATTGCTCGATTTTTGTACCCCACATGCTACCGCTTGTATCTAACACAAAAATTACATGCTTTGGTAGCGGTTGTAACTCTGTTGGTGCAAAGAAATGTACAAAATAATCGTCGTGAATCAGAACTTCTCCTCCCTTGGGATCGCGTTCTACATCATATTGGATCACAAATTGGCCAGAAAGTCCATCATTTTCGTTTGTTTTCAACAAATGCGCTAACTGCTTTTGTCTCTCTTCGTTAGGAGTAAACTTAACCAAGCCAGAATTTTCATTTAATATTTCGATGTCTGCTCGAGGATCGAGTTCTTCATTCTCGTTTCCAATTTCGTTACCTGAACGTAATGGAGGTGCTTTCAATTCCGTAATCTTCCGTTTTTCATTTATCAGCACCTAAAAGTTAACTGGAGTTTTACATTATCTTAGTTAATTATTTTTTTTACCTCGACGGTGAGATCTTTGATTGGTTGACCGGGATGGATGTTAACGATGTGTTCGTAGCGACCATTCTTTCGTTTCAACAGTTCCTCGTAAGTTAAATAAAATGCAGCCTTAGTTTGGGGTTCGATGTTAACCGAAACTGTGAATTTATTTGAATCCCGAGCGCTCACAGCTACATGAGCTGCTCCCAATCCACTAGCAACGGCCTAAAATGATAGATTGATACATTATTGCGATCATAATGACTAAGATTGCTTACCTCATCGTATTTCTTTTGAGCTTCTTCTTTTTCTTTCACGTAGGCGGTGTAATTTTTGCCATCGACTTCCATTATAAAACCAGAGATAAATGCACCTTCTGGTAAAATGACAGAAAAGGTGGCTTCCTGCGCTTCGGTGGCAATATTTCTCACCTTGCTTGTGACAGTGGTGTGTGCAAAACGATTGCTGATGTTTGAATTTATGTGCATTTGATAAATTTTTGGCACCTTAACATTTTCAACCGAAGGTTCCTGCGAGTTTCCTTCTTTGCCATTTGATGCTTCCGTTGAACTTACCACTAAGGAGAGTGTGGAATCGGCAGGTGCAGAAAAAACTTGCGCGGTTAAAAAAAATGCACTCAAAATGCCCAAAAGACAGTAATAGTTCTTCATTTTTGAAAACTGAAATATTGTATGAACGATTACCTAATCGTGCAATGAAGTAATGATAGTAATCAAATATTATTATATTAAAAATTCTTAGTAGTAAACAACAACATTAATTACGAATAAAATGTTAATAATAATAAATTACCTCATTCACCGATGAAGAACCAGCGAGTACTGAATATAATTATCACTAACCGCTGTTATTATATTTATAGACGTATGGAAATCTTTTTTGAAATACCAGCTGATATTAATTCATATTAATTTACGTAGATATTGAAATTTTCCGAAAATGATAGAAAAAAAATGTCTTGTTTAATCAGGAAAAATAAATTTATCTACGTCAATTCTACACCAGGATCAAAAACAAAATTTTTAATCGATATATGGCCTCCAGGCGTCAAACAGAAAATGAAAAGAAAAAAGAAAAAGATCTTTTCACTGGAAATCAAAATTTAACGAAACAACAAAAAACCTTAGAGGCGGTCATAGTTAAGTGCTTAATTGCATTGATTGATGCTAATGCCGAGAGGTACCAGGTTCGATCTAGGCAAAGTAATTACTTTATGTTGACCGTTTCTATTCTTTTCTTGTAATGTTTAACTGCTACTGAACATTCTTTATGGAAAGCAATAAAAAAAAAGACTGCAAAGATAGACCAAGTATTTTGGAGTGAATTTTTTTCCGGAAAAAAGGGAGCTTTTAGAGAAATGATTTTTAGTATGGTGTAATTTTTTGATATTAATTATTTTGACAAGATTGTGGCCTAATACTAAAGTTGGAACGTGGTGATTTTCTTTTGCTGCGATTAAGTGTAATTTTCTCTTACAAATTTAAATAACAACTTACACATTAGAGAATTATTACTTTTATTTTGTAAATTTTGTAGTGTCTAATTTTTACCATTACTTTAAAATTTCATCCCGATTGTATTTCTCTCAATTTCTGCCACATGCAATTATTTTTTTTTATTTCTTGAATCTTCACTTCAATTTAACCTTTTTTTAGAATTTTTTTATGTTCTATTTTTTCTAACAAAGTTCGTTATTCAATTAAACCCCCCCCCCCTTTAAATTGGTAATTTTTCATTTACTTTAAATTTTATTAATTTTGCCCTAAAGTTATGTGCATTTATTTGGAATTCCTTAGAAGTCTCTGCATTCTTTAATTAAATTCCTTTTAAAATAACTGTTAAAATATCCAAATGAAGGAGCTAATTAAAGTGGACAAAACAATTAATAGACGTAAGAGGAAAATTCACCACCAGTACAAAGAAGGAAGAAAAACTAAATATAAAAATTATATTAAATTAACTGGTAAAGGATGGAAAATGATAAAATTGTAACATTCGCAGAATAACGAGGGTAAAAAGCATGAATATTTTAAAAATGAAAAATTTGACACCCGAAAAAAATTAAAAACGAATATGGGATGAAAGCAGATAAAGAAATGAAAATTGATTCCTTGAAGAGGAAAATTAAAATTGGAAACTGGAGAAACAATAACAAAAAGTATGAATGGAAAATTGACAAGAATTATTTGAAGTTTGGATTGGATTCGTTTGAGACTATGAGAATTGGAACGATCAACAAATCGCTTTCCACATGGTTTGATGAAAATGACTGCCTATTTCTCATGGAAGCGGATAAGATGAAGATGCTCTCTCGGAATGATGCTCTCAACTATTGGAATTACTGGTTTAATTAAAGTTTGATTTTGATAAAAGGGTCGATAAAAATTTGCAATCTACACTTGAATAGATAATTTTGACAGACGATAAAAGTAGTAAAATAATGCGAGATTTGATTTTAATACCTATATTTAAACCGAATTTGTCGATTTTTCGCAGATTAAATCTTAAATGATTTACACGCTCAAATCTGGAAGGCGTAAATTGTCATGTTTTTTTTATAAAATTTACTAAATTTTATTTTATTTGTATAAAATTAATAAAAACATATCAATATATTATCAAGTAGTATTAAATTTATAAGAACCACAAGCATTCTACAAATGTTTATTTAAAAAAAATGCAACAAACAAAATTAACCAGAATTTTTTAAATTTTATATCACAGTGGTAGTTGAGCAGCAGACACCTGCATATCTGAAACACTCGCAGTTAACCAAACGAAAATTGTTGTACATTTTCTAACTTACTCATTTTCCAACAAACAGAAGTGTTGAATATAAACATCAATACTTGTAAGTAAGGAATAAAGTTGAGAGCAATCTTTGATCAATACGCATTTTCCAGGTACATTTGATGGGGCGTTTGAACATGTCGGATTTATACCTATGGTTTCATTTGATCCCAATTTGTAATTTCCTGAATAAAAATAGGCATAATAAGTAGATATCATTATCATAAATATTCAGTTTAAAGGACAACAAAATCTTGATGAAGGTTAAAGAAGAAGGAATAAATACCAACCTGTTGACAAACTTAAAATTCCATTTTCGTTTGAAATATTTTTTAGCCATGGAAGAGCAGCATACATATCGCTGTTCAAATTATGTGAAATACTATTTTCACTTATATTCAACGATTGGTGTGGGTGATGATAATTAGATTTGGATGGAGTACGAAAGAAAGATGTGATAACGTGATGGTCATTTGGGGAACTAAAACTTGCTGAAACAAAATGAAAAAAATTTTAGAAATTTTAAATCAAAATAAATAATAAAGTTCTTAATTACATACCTACACGAGAACCTATTAATGCAGTTTTAGAACCAAGTGATGCCGAAAAACGGTTGCTAGAATCTGAAATAATACAAAATTTCTTATAAACCAAAATTTCTTCTACAGGAAGGAAGTAATATCGTCAATGACAGTTTTCAAATTTTCTGTAAAAGCCAAAGAAAATTATTTTTTATCCTAATTCACTTACCAGATGGTTTAGATCTCACTTCACCTCCTTCGGCATACACAGCATTGGTTGCGTTAGGTTTAACAACCACCAAAGAGCTTAAAGATGTTACAAACGAGTACTTTAGGCACAAATCCAGCACCGTTTTCTTAATTTCTTCCACGTTATCATCTGTAATTTCCATCTTCTCCAATAATTGTTTAACGGTTAAATAAGCCCAAAGACGTTCAATACCACTAACGGAATTTTCAACCCTAGGTGTGAGAATCAATAATCCTGTCGAACTGAATCCTTCTATCTTTGGTGGTTCAAATGTTTTTTCTACTTAAAAAGTTAACCTATACTGTTAAGAAATAAATAATAAACTGCTACTTACTAAAACATCCCGTCGCTACAAGTTCTGATTTGTCGTAAAGGACAGGAAAGTGAGTTCTGGTCACGTTTGTTAAATCGGATGATTCGTATTTAAAAGTAACATCGGACAATACAGGCGAAGATATTTGGTTATAAAAGTCTTCCAACTGCAATGCTGCGTCGGAAGCTTCATAAATATGTTTAGAAAATCCCATATTACGCAAGGATAATTTTAGCAAAAACCCTTTATCAGCACCATATCCAAACGAAAGCGAAAAAATGGGAGTTTTCTTTAGAGCAGTATTTTGTTTCGTAATCTAAAATTATTTTTAAATCACACTGTACTGTCATGTAGTATTTGGGACATACCTTGTTAATGATGCTTTCCGGAGACGAATCACCCGCACTGGGTGTACCATCGGTCAAAAATATGATGAGTGGCTGACGATCAATATCATCAATTTTATTTTGTCTTGCTAATTCAACTAACTGTAAGCCCACTTCAAGTGCTCCTATAATATTGGTTGCTCCATTTGCAGTAAATTCTTCAACAGCGGTTTTTGCTTTCTTGATGTAATCAGGCGTTGCTGGATACGCATTAGGGAAATTAATTTCCTAAATTAAATAATAACGTCAATGTTACTCAATTTGCTAACTATTCGTATTTCCCTTACACTTAGCTTATCCTTTTGTTGTTGTACTCCGACGTAGTAAGTATCCGTAGAATACCAAACGCTTTGTAACGGATCGTCTAAATTCAATACCTTCACTTTGCTACCGAATTCCACTAAACTAATGGAATCGTTGTCGTGCAACTGATCCAATATTTTTTGCATTGCTTCTTTCAGTTGTGTTAATTTTGTAACTCTCATGCTACCGCTAACATCCAATACAAAAACAACGTGCTTTGGAAGCGGTTGCAAACCCGTTGGGGCAAAAAAATGCACAAAATACCCGTCCCGAATCAAAATTTCACCACCTTGAGGATCACGTTCCACGTCATACTGAACCACAAACTGCCCAGCTAGTCCATGATTTACGTTTGTCTCCAACCAATAAGCCAACTGTTTTTGCCTCTTTTCGTTAGGAGAAAACTTAACAAGAGCTGAAAACTCGTTCAAAATTTCTATATCTGCTCGAGGGTCGAGTTCCTCATGTTCGTTTCCAATTTCGTTCCCTGAACGTAATGGAGGCGTTTTCAAGTCCGTTATTTTTCGGCTTTCACTGATGAGTACCTAAACTAAAGCTTTAGAATCGGGATAATGAACCAAATTATATTCTTACCTCAACGCTAAAATCTTGAACCGGTTGGCCGGGATAAATATTGATTACGTTTTCGTATCTGCCATCTTTTCGTTTCAATAATTCTTCGTAAGTTAGATAAAAGGCTGCTTTGGTTTCGGGCTCGATGTTAACAGAAATTGTAAATTTATTACAATCGCGAGCACTTGCAGCTACGTGAGCTGCACCTAATCCACTTGCAACGGCCTAATCGGCAGGTTAGTTTTGTTATCATTTGGAAATTAGATTACTTACGTTATCGTACAGCTTTTTGGCTTCTTCTTTTTCTTTCACGTAAGCAGTGTAATTTTTTCCATCGACTTCCATAATAAAACCGGAAATAAATGCATTTTCGGGAAAAATTATGGAAAAGATAACTTCTTGCGCTTCGGTGGCAAAATTTCTCACTTTGCTTGTTATTGTGGTGTTAGCAAATCGGTTACTGATTTTTGATTTAATGTGCATTTGATAAATTTGGGGAAACTTTGAAACTTGTTTGACCGTTTCCTAAAATGTTAAAGGTTAAACAGAATGTTTTAAAAGTATTATTACCAAAAATACCTCTTTGTTTTGTTTTCCATTTGGTGTTTCGGTTGAACTTACAACTAATGAAACGGCGGAATCGGCAGGTGCAGAAAAAACAACATTTACTACGCAAAATGCGTAGGTTATGCCCAATAATAAATAACAACTCTTCATTGCACTGCACTAAAACAACGATGATTTTATACTGGTTTATCAAAACATTTACTTTGAAAATCGTGTACTACTAGAAAGAGAAAAAATACAACTAATACGGAATAAGGAAATATTTTAAACTAAAATTTAACATTTTTGCAAAATGCAAAATATCGAATGAGTGAATATTTGGGAAACTAAAAATATTATACTATTACGCTGTAGGTTAATATACAAAAATATTAATAAAAAGTTGGCACGAAATAATAAGTCACACGATACTTTACCTCAACAAAAGATAACAATACTAATACATTACTGAAGATGTAGGTACCAAACGAACTGAATATATTATTATGATTGCACGATCGTTATACGGGGTCTACTTGAAAAGTATGCGCAACACCCGACCAAATTAGTACTCTAAAGTGAAACCAAAAAATGCTGCGTTTCGGCGCTGAAATGACGAAAAAGATAAACTTTGGATGGAAGTAAGTTTGATTTTTTCGCCTTATTCTGGTTTCAAGAATAAGTGGTCGAGTGGTATACAAGTTTTTTATAGACACCGTGTATTTTAAGGCAATAAGTATAAAATCCTGTTTTGATTTGCTAATTTGACATTATCACGCTAAGATCTGCTGTATAATATATGTATGCTGATATCATCGGAATATTTAATTTATTCAAAATTATAAATTATTTACATCTGCTTTTAAGCATCACTTAATAATATTATTTGTAAACTTTGAAATGTTTGATTAGAAAAAAATAGTAGATAAAAAATTGAAGTATTAATAATTTATAGTAGATAAGTAATTAAGAATTAGGAAAAAATTACGCAAGAAAAAATAATCTTGTTATTCAGAGTTTAACGATAATAATAGCCAAAATAAAATATAGATCAAGAATAATTTTATATCGTTCATTACTTTAAAAAAATTATATAGATCCATCACGCCCACTCATTCATCACTATTGTGATAATTGAGATCAGATAAAAAGGGAAACCCCGGAATTTTACTTCTAACCTTACTGTGCGTGCAGATTATTTTGCGCTTCGAAGTACCGTACGGAGCAGGTCGCAAAAAGGCCAAGCAATTATGGCTCATATTTATGATATTAATCCCTCATCGAGCGGCCTTTACGCTGCACAACCTTGGAAATCACGTACTCGATGGCTAAAGTCGACCAAACGGCTGCTTGTGCCAGTTAGTATATATAAAGAAATTTCCGGCATTTTAATTAGTAATACAAAAATTCTACCTCAAAACTCTAGGAATAGACGAAGATGAGATGGAGACACTGATCTCAGAACGAGAAAGATGGAATGAGGTTGTGAAGTCAGCCAACACCCACCCAGGGTTGTAGAGCTGCACGATTTGATTTGATTTGAATACAAAAATTAACTTTAATAAAACGTAAATGTAATACGTACAGCCGTGGAAAATGTACTAGGACATAAAAAGAAGAGCATGAATAAGAAATGGTTTGATCAAATTTGCGAAGAAAGAGTAGAAATGAAGAAGAAAGTGCGAAAAAATGATTGAGTGCAGGAAAAGAAGAGGATGGGAGAATATTGTCCCCTACATGGCAAACTAGCAAAACTGCAATTTTTGTTCAAGAGAGCTAAAACCAACTTTAACTCTCTGCGTAAAATCAATATTTTTACTTTTATGGTTTAAGATAAATAATTACCTCACAACCTCTCCATCTTCTCCAAAAATGCTATGTTAGCACCAATGAAGAATCATTAAAAGGTGCTGGTTTCTTGCATGCGTTTCTAATTTGTTGTATCAACCCTTTAATAGAGCCATGCTAAGAGTTTCTTAGCAGCTGTAAATATTTTTTGGTGAATAGAGTCACATTTCATTAAACTACGCCCTGATGCAAAATAAATGTGGTCGATTTGCACAATTTTCGAATGCCTTTTGCTGTCATTTTGTTGTCCTGAATCATCATTATGATCTCAACATTGGGATACTTCATGTAGTAAGTATCAATATTGGTTGAAATTTCCACGCTCCTTCTTCTCATCCCAAAGAAAACATTCCACCAAGGCATGGCCAAAATTATTTTATTTATTTATTTAAGCCTTACATTCGTGAGAATATTGCTTTCTTTTTCCGGGATTTACAGATCCCTTTGAAGAGGGGGATCAGTCCTCATGTAATAGAATTTCCATCGTACATCATTTTGTTCGCTCATATTTTACTTTTCATAGTTTTGGGCGGGATTGTGGCGGTTTTGACGATTTCTTTCCAACTCAGCCTATTCTGTGCTTTCTTCCTCTAGTCCTCTACCCGGATCGATGTACTTCTTTTCGTTCATTTCACCGTGGTCTTTCCATCTTGTTTCTTGCTTATGATCCATATCTTATGACTTCGTTTGCTACTTTTTGCAGTTTTCCTGGTTTCTGCAACGATAGCACATGCCACGTTCCAATTTAAGGGAATTCTGTCGTTGTTTTGACTTTCTTTTGTACTCGATTGATTGTCATTATCTTGTTTTCCGATTGAGTTGTCCTGTTTTCGTCACATGTGACTCAACTTCATTGTTTGGAGCTCCCGTTTGAAGCGTTTCGGTTGCTCCGCCTGTGTTGCTTAGTTTTTTGATTCCGTTGGTGTTACTTCTGTTGTCGTCAGTTTGGAGACTCCATCATTCCATCCAAACATCTTTCCGCCGATAAACAGTTTTCTATATCCCACTCTCACCTTTCTTCTACTTGAGGTTTCCACTTTCGCTCTCTCTATAATCTTGTCCCGGATGGCTTTTTCCTTGGGCGTAAGGGGATTCTCTATGTATGTGTTTTTCCCTTTAGCTTGTGTTTGTTCTGCGTTACTGCCACTTTCTAGCTGGAATCTCTCAACTTAGCTATTTTGAACGCTTTGATAATATTCGCTTGTATCGAGAGTTTTGTTTTGTATGTAGTCCTCGACTGTTTCCATTTCTTGCTGCTTCATTTGGAAATGCTCCTTTGATGACAATGTTGTCCCTTCTTCTCTCCGTTTCGAGCTATTCCACTTTTGCTTCTTCATCACTCTCTCATCTAGCCCCTGAATCTATTCCCTTATCTCCTGCCTCTCTGTTCTCAACTCACTCTCCACTTCCTCAATCTTGATTTTTAGTTCTATCATTCAATTTTTATTGGCGGAGAAACCAGCGTTGATTGTTCGAGTCAGGTTGAAAAGCATCGGGGTAAGTTCCTCCACATCTTCTCCTATTGGTTCTTGAACTTCAGTAGAGTTTTCCACTTTTCTTGTTTCTGCCTATTAGATTTTGGAGGAGTTTGTGATGTAATCTTGCTTCTTTTGAATAATTTCTTCCTCTTGCTCAATTCTTCGGTTGTTTCACCTCTTAGCCTTTTGCTGTACTTTTCCAAGATCACAGTATTATTTTATCTATTTCTGGGTGGTGCAGGGGCAATTCATTGGGGGTTGGTTTTGTTATATATCGATTTGAAATCATCAAAACACAGTATCGCAAATTCAAATTTACACACCCGTGAAGTCAGCTGTTTAGTTTCTCTCTTGTTTGCGTCGATCTGTTTGTTTTTGTTACTGCTATTACGACATTCGTGGCCTGAATGTTAGCGAGATCAACTGCTTATGCAAGGTTTCCCGGTTCGATTCCGGGTACGGTCTAAAAATATTTGACCGTCTTCCATCCTTCGGAGGGCACGTGAAGACGTCGGTCCCCTGTGTTAATGATTTGCCATCATAACATTAAAAAACAGGGTGCGAGCACACCGAAGGCCAACTTAGCAAGCTACTTAAGATGTAAAAACCTAAACTAATTAAATAAATTAGTTAAAAAACAGGTCATAGACCTATATTAAGAGGAAGAAGAAGCTAAAATTCAACTATCCTTTCAGTCAGCCAAGAGTTCCTAAAAATCACACTGGATAATTCAAAAATCTTCTATTTTAATACTATCACCTGCTACAGGACCGTACTTCAATCGCATCAACTCTTACTTAAAACCAATCAAGGGTTACTTAAAACTGCTTGTAAGTCAAAATTGTAAGAGATGGTCCATAGCTTTGACTGTAAAGTGCGTCTGTTACTAATGCGAAACGCTTGATTTGGATCCGGACAGAGGAAAAACTTTAATCTGACCGTATCTCCTCGGCAAGCAATGGCATACCACAGAGGTAATCTGCCAAGAAATTACACTTCCCGTGGTTCGAAGCCCACGTTAAACTAGTAAATCCTCTATGTATGTGAAAATAATTCGAACGCTCCTCACATTCACAGAAAGAGATGAGTCACCAAACCTTCATTAGGGTAAAAGGACTGAAAAGGATAGGAAGTCAAAATTAAATGCCAACAGTGTCTTGTCACGTTGTGCCTGTTCTTTGCTGACATTTTTCAAATTGCGATCAGCTTTTTTCCTCTCCAAATGATGATTATAGTATTATACTCATTTTTGGTTAATTCGCCTATTTTTTCTTTTCTTTGAATTTATAACAGGTTTTATAATGATCTTTTCTAGGAATATGAAAAATTAGTTTATACTTTTCGAATCCGGCGCATCTTCTTTGTAATTCTTGGCATTGGATTTCATACTGTTCATACATTTTAGAAATATTTAGACTTGGGTCGAGATGTTTGTATTGGTTTTCCTTAGACAGTAGTGCGATTCAATGCTGAGAAAAGACAGAATGTGGTACTTAATTAATTGTTCGTCTTCATCACTAAGCTTGTGCGTTGGTGCATGGCTTTCCCCTCATTTCAGGAAACAAAAGTAAAGTAGTTTTCCTTTTTGTCCCCTACTGAGTTACATGGTGAATTATAAATTGGGGTTGTCCAGAAACTGAATACGAGTATAAGCTATAAAACTCTGCGTAGATATTTTCTTTCTTCTTCAGAAAATTTGTATATGCATTCACGATTTTTCTTATTCAAACATCGTGGAATTTTCATAGGCTTTTGTGTTGCTTCTTTCCCATTCACGGTTTTGTAGCTTTCTCCCTTCAAACGTTTCAACTTTCTCAGATTTTCTTTTCCAATGTTTTGAATTACCCCTTTTATGTTGCTTTGGTGATGTAGAAATGGTTTTGGGTCAGTTACATCGAGAACTGTACATGATAGACCTGAATTTTTGTGCAATCTAATAGCAGTATTTAACTCGAAGTACTTATTATTACAATGCTTCTAATTGATTTACGAGCAAATGAAAATATCATCATATGCAAAAATTGTTATTTATAAGAAACACAAAAATATTTTTCAGAACTTTATTGCAAAAAATAAAACAAACAAAAGTATAAAAGTAGAATTTCTATATCACAGTGGTAGTTGGGCAGCAGACACCTGCATATCTAAAATAGTCAAAATTTAGCAAATTGAAGTATTCGTGAATAATCAGCCTACTTACTCATTCTCCAATTCACAGAAGTGTTGGACATAAACAGCAACATTTGTAAGCAAAGAATGAACTTGGGAGCAATCTTTAAGCAAGGTACATTTTCCAGGCACATTTGATGGAGTATTTGAACATATTGGATTAACACTAATCGTTTCATTTAATCCCAATTTGTAATTTCCTAGAAGAAAACATACGCAAATAAATAAGTGAATACTTTTCTGGACAGTTAGGGCTGTTTATTGAATTTCATCGCTTGAAATAAATTCGTTTTCTTCTTAAAAATATAATTTAAAAATTTCGTGATTTATCGAATTATTAAAGTTGTACTTTTTTCTGATTTCTGATTTTTCGGGGTAGCTAATATTTCATTACCGTAAATGCATACTTGGAAGTAATATAGATTTAATCTCTTTTCATTTATAAAATCCATTTATTACTTCTATGTAATATAGGAGCTATGGGGTAAGATAGATTATCGAAGTGCGAATCACCGAGGTGATCTACAGCCCATGGTTATATGTAGTATATTAGTTAAAACCAATAATGAAGAAGGCTAAAATCAAACAAACCAAAAATAAACACCAACCTGCTGGCAAACGTAAAAGCCCATTTTCGTTTAAAATATTTTTTAACCATGGTAGAGCAGCATCTAAATTATTGTTGTTTGAATTATTTGAAATACGATCGGTAACATCATGGTCTGCTGCTCCGATCCCCATATGGTTCGTATGATGACCACTTATTATGGTTCTACTACTCAAGAAGTAGACATCTCCGTGTGCACTGGGGGGGTATCCTAAAACAAAACTCGTTTTCGGTATCCAATATAAAATGTATAATAATCACATACCAGGTGGACCAGGTGGGCCAGGTAATGAATATGATGGAGTACCACTTGCTAAAATAATAAAATAAAGTATAAGTGTTAAATTGTAAATATTAAGGAAAAATTTAATGGTTAAATAAATCGCCAATGCAAGCTAAAATAAAATTTAAGATTGCATACCTGATTGGGGAGGTCGTACCATATAACTGCGGAGAACTTCTGAAATAATAGAAAATTACTTTTTTCCATTGTCAAAGTTTGCTACTATAGCTACTAAGCAATGCATTTTTATATTTTATTTTCTGGGTGACTTAAACATTAAACTAAGAAATTTATAATTTAAAGATATATGTCCACTTACCAGTTGGTCTAGGTCTATCTCTAGCTTCTTCGGCGTCCACAGCGTTGGTTGCATTAGGTTTAACAACCACTAACGAGCTTAAAGGTGTTACAAACGAATACTTTAGGCACAAATCCAAAGCCTTCTTCTTAATTTCTTGCACGTTATCATCTGTGATTTCCGTCTTCTCCAATAATTGTTTTACGGTTAAATATGCCCAAAGGCGTTCAATATCGCTGACCGAATTCTCCACCCTTGGTGTGAGAGTCAACAGTCCTGTCGAACTGATTCCCTCTATAATTGGTGGTTCGAACACCGGTCGTACCACGGGCCGTACTAAAAACGAGAATCAATAAGAAATTAATAAAATATATACTTCAATGTTACTAACTCCAACACCCCGTCACTACGATCTCTGATCCATCATACAAAACAGGAAAATTAGTTTTGCTGACATCTGTAACATCAGATGATTCATACTTAAATGTAACATCAGACAATAAAGGCGAAGATATTTGGTTATAAAAATCTTGCAACTGCAATGCTGCGTCGGAAGCCTCGTAAATATGTTTAGCAAATCCCATATTACGTAACGATAATTTTTCCAAAAACTTTTTGTCCGCTCCATACCCAAACGAAAGCGAAAAAATTGGAGATTTCTTCAAACCAACATTTTGGTTCGTAATCTAAAATTATTTTTATTTCACACTGATCGCACAAATAATATTTGAAACCCACCTTTTTAGTAATACTTTCAGGCGATGAATCACCAACGTTGGGATCACCGTCAGTCAAAAACATGATTAGTGGTTGACGTTCAATATCATCAGTTTTATTTTGTTTTGCTAATTCAACTAACCGTAAACTCACTTCAAGTGCTCCTATTATGTTGGTTGCTCCATTGACGGTGAATTCTCCAACGGCGTTTTTTGCTTTCTTGATGTAATCTGCCGTTGCTGGATATGCATTTGGAAAATTAACTTCCTAAATTAAATAATACCGTAAGTGTTGATCACTAAATTACGTTAGATTTCTAGTTTTCTTACATTAAGATTATCCATTTTCCCTGGTGATCCGTAGTAACTACCCGAAGAATACCAAGCACTCTGCGATGGATTATCTAAATTCCATACCTTCACACTGGTACCAAATTCTACTAAACTAATTGCATCCTTGTCGTGCAATTGGTCCAATATTTTTTGCATTGCTTCTTTCAGTTGTGTTAATTTGGTGCCCTCCATGCTACCGCTAACATCTAACACAAAAACGAGGTGCTTTGGAATTGGCTTCAATTCTGATGGAGCAAAAAAGTGCACAAAATATCCATCCCGTACCAAAACTTCGCCACCTCTAGGATCACGTTCGACATCATACTGAACCACAAACTGGCCAGAAAGTCCATGATCTTCGTTTGTCTTCAACAAATGTGCTAATTGTTTCTGCCTCTCTACATTAGGAGAAAACTTCACTACAGCTGAAGAATCAGTCAAAATTTCGATATCTGCTCTAGGATCGAGTTCCTCGTTTTCGTTTCCAATTTCATTTCCTGAACGTAGTGGAGGAGCTTTCACCTCGGATATTTTTCGACCTTCATTGATAAGTACCTAAAACAACAGTTCAGAAGAGATATGATGAACGCCATTATGTTCTTACTTCAACGCTAAAATCTTTAACGGGTTGTCCTGGATTAATATTGATTACATTTTCGTATCTGCCATCTTTTCTTTTCAATAGTTCTTCGTAAGTCAGATAAAAAGCAGCCTTGGTTTCGGGCTCGATGTTAACGGAAACTGTAAATTTGTTTGAATCGCGAGCACTTACGGCTACGTGAGCTGCACCTAATCCGCTTGCAACGGCCTAAGCAATATGTCAATTTTAATATAACATTGTTATTTGAAAACAGGATTACTTACGCTATCGTACTGCTTTTTGGCTTCTTCTTTTTCTTTAACGTAAGCAGTGTAATTTTTCCCATCGACTTCCATAATAAAACCTGAAATGAATGCTTCTTTGGGCAAGATGATAGAAAAGGTAGCTTCTTGCGCTTCGGTGGCAATATTTCTCACTTTGCTTGTAATTGTGGTGTTAGCAAATCGGTTACTGATGTATGATTTGATATACATTTGGTAAATTTGGGGAAACTTAGCAGCTGCTACCGTGGTTTCCTGAAATGGTAAGAGTTAAACAACATATTTTAACTAATTTACCTAACTTACCTCTTTTCCTTCTTTTCCATTTGATGATTCAGTTGAACTTACAACTAAAGAGAGGATCGAATCGGCAGGTGCCGAAAATGCTTGATTCACTACGCAAAATACGTAGACTATTCCCAATAATAAGTAATAATTCTTCATTGTGCTGAACTAAAATAGCCGTAATATAATATAATACTGGTTTATCAAAAATTTAGGAAAAAAATGTACTATAATAATATGAAAGCAACAAGTAATTTTTGCCCAACATCTAAACAATGTTAATATGGTTAGTAAATGAATGGAAGAAGCTACTCCAAAAATTAAATTATACTAAAATTTAAGTTATATTAAAATTTAATTTAAAACTGGTTTGTTTAACAATAATGTGTATACAAAATATTGAATATTATGAATGCACAGATAAAACTACTATTTCAATAATATTAATAAATTTTTTACGCTTTACCTTATTGTAAAACAAAATAATAAAAAGTTGGATATAAAATAGCAAGTTGCGTAATATTATTTTACCACAACAAAAAATAATAATAATACTAATAAATAAATAAATAAATAAATTACCTCCGTCGTTTACTGAAGATGTATCAAACACACTGAATGTACAATCGGATAATCACTGTTATATATATTAAGGCAATTAACTAAATCTTGTTTTGATTTACCAATTTGACCTTATCGCGATAAGTTATTCAGATGAATATTATGCTATATACGTAAGTAAAAATACCATCAGGACATTTAATTTCCTCAAAATTATAAACTGTTTACGTCTGCTTTTATGAATCACTTACTATTTCAAAAAATTTAAAATATAAGATTAGAAGATTAAATAAAAATTTCGGGAAAAAATAATAATTAAATAAAAACTTGCAGAATAATAGCCCCTACACACGATCCGATTTCTAGCTCCAACTTGCGACCCGACCAGATTGGAGATTGTCTCCACACGATCCGACCGCGTTGGAGCTTGCCTCTACAGACTCTACACGATCCAATATCGTCGGCCCGACACCAGCTGCGCCTGATATTATTTCGAACTTAAAATTTATTCTTGTATTAAATTAATATAATGATTAAATAATCCGTTGTGTTTGGGAGAAAACTGATAAGTGCAAAAGTAATGTTTTTCAGTATAGCTGTTTTAAAGTTCAATATCGTTCAATAAATAGTAAAATATCAATAAAAGATCAATTTACTTTTATTTATTCATTTATTAATTATATACTTTTTTTTCCTGTTTCCCCTTTAGGCTATCCACCTGAAGGGGGAGTATATTTATGCAAGATGATACATAAGAATAATATAACATTATAAAAACTTAACAATTAATAAAAACAATAGAATGGTAGTGATGAATGGGTATGATAACAAATGTGGGTGAATTTAACAATGAATGAATAAAATGTGAACATAAATTGAAATATGAAATAAAGTTGAAATAAGTTGAGCATAAATCCATTTTAGGCAGACTAAGGGGTGGGGGGGTGTTAAATTGTTTTAGGGTGTTTATGATTGATTTACAGAAAGTTATAAAAAATTTAGTTATAGATTTATCAGAAATTATTTCTTAAATGTTGAAAGGTGAAATATTTACGAAAGAACAGTGTAAGGTATAGGAATGGCGTTGTAGGACGTATTTCGGGCAGGACGATGCAGAGTCTGCCTACTTTTTGAATCGCAGGGGCACACATCAACAGGACTGATCTTGAATCTGTATAGATACTCGCGCGCAAACGAGTGACCCGTCAATATCTGCGTCATTTCAAAGGAGGTATCAACGGCACTTCGGAACAAGCGAACATCATGTAGCGTAGGTAAATGCTGCCAGGTGGTCGAACCTTGGACGGCATTTCTGTATTCGGTATCCCAAGTACATATACTTAGAATGTAATAATAATAATGTTTTTTTTTTCCTGTTTTTTTTTCCTGTTTCCCCATTGGGTTAAACCACCCAACGGGGAAGTATACTCTGCTATTGGATACAGACCTAAACTTAAAACTAATTAATTAACATGTAATCAATGTAATACAAACGCAAACTTATAACTAGGGAAAAATGGTAACACTTATTTGGTAGAACTATTAAAACTAAAAATTGATAAAACATGGTAATGAGAACAAATAATTACACAAACACATATTAAGGCAAGAGATTGACTGTCCCTGCCCTGTATATGTTTAGTGTTGGTGTTTTTGTAGAGATTTGTAGAGATTCGTCAAGGTGTGAGCCATGGCCAGAACGAGAGAATGAAATATAAGAAAAACAAAACCGGGTTTGAGCATACAATGGCCCTTCAATATTCGATGTTGGTATGAGCTCAAGCTCAGGGTGGAGTATTAAAATCTTTAAGTGTTGAAATTATATGCTTTATGAAGGTGGTGAAAGAGATAACTAAGGAAGGATGTTTAAGAATTTGAAGGAGGTCGAGTGGGGAAACTGAGTAGAAATTACAGAGAGTAAGATGGTTAAAACGGGAAGATACATAGCGTGGGCAATCGGACAACAAATGTTGTAGAGTTTGTCTACTCCTTGAATCGCAAGGACACACATCAGTAGGGCAGATCTTAAATCTAAATAGATACTCGCGCGAATACGAATGTCCCGTCAATATCTGCGTCAATTCAAAAGAGGTGTCGAAGGCACCTCGGAACAGTCGAACATCTTGCAGTGTAGGTAAGTACTGCCGGGTGGTTGAACCTTGAACGGCATTAATGTACTCAGAATTCCAAGTACTTGCCAGTTCAAGGCGAATCACCCTTCTTGCGTAACTCAGAGGGAACTGGGTGTATGCCAGGCGACTGTGCGACACGGCCGCATCTTTGGCACATAAATCTGCAACCTCGTTCCCTCCTATACCACAATGAGCCTTTACCCACACGAACTTGATGGTCAACTCGTTCCTCAGACGGAGAAGAGAACGATGGATGGAAGTGACCAGGGGTGAAGTACAGCTTCTGTCGCTGATGGAAACAAGCGAAGATAGGCTGTCGGAGAGGATACACGCTGAGTGCACTCTCCTGGGGGAGATCCAATTCAGGGCAGCGTCAATCGCATATAGCTCGGCCTGATAAACACTACAAGTATCGTGTAAGCGATACTTGTGTGTTTCAAGCCGAGACTCGTGGTATATAACGATTGCAGCCAGATTGGAGCCAGGTGACAGATTAACATTTAGTTTTACTTTCTTTGAGTACTGTACACGGGAAGCACTTTTGAAATATACCGAGAGGATTTTTGCAATATGCCACTTGACACCGCTTAAGTTCGTCAAATAAAACGGAAAGTGTTTAATAAAATTTTTCGAAAAACCAACTCGTTTCGCTTAAAATTGCGCGCAAATATTTATATTCAAAAGGGGTCCAAATTCAAATCAAAATTTTTCAAAATTTGCGTTTTTCCAATTTGCCACCGAAAAATTCGCGCTCGGAAAATGCCATCCGATACCCTTTTGAAAATTAAAAATTTTTTCATGGTCGTCGCGCCACAACAGTTTTAAGGTGGAAATTTTGAAATTTTTTCAAACGTCCATAGCCACCTTATTTACGTAGAGATTTTTAATTTTCCACCGGCATCGGAAGTAGAACCCGGGCCTGAACAATTTTACCTCTATAGCTTTTCTTCGTATCTCTCACCACAAAGCTGTAAAACGAAAAACAAAATTTTCGATTTTTTTTTGAAGGGTACTCTCTTTGAAACAATTGGAAAATTTTTTTTTCGAAATTCGAATTTTTAACGGCGACATCTCATTTGCCGAGTAATTCTAAGAATTTTTGTGGAAAAAAATTTAATAAAAATATTCTTCCGCGACCCAAAAAAGTGACCTCAAAGTTGACGTTTTTTGTAAAAATCTGAAATTCGCATCAACGTGTCGCGACGTCGATGGCGAAAATGAACGAAAGTCGAATGCTCTCGCTGCAAAATTGTCTAGGAGCTATGCAACGACGTTTTCGAACCTAATTAGCTAAAAGGAACCCTCATTGTGGGGTGTCGAGTGTGCATAAAAGTAAAAATTTTTCTTCGAAATTTTCGACGGCGAAACGTTTTTTTCAAAATATAAATATTTAACGTCGGAATTGAATTTGGCCGGTACTTGCTAAGATTATCGATGTAAAAAATTTAGAAAAATTATTTTTCCTTAGTGAAAAAATTTCGTAAAATGTAGAAAACGCTTCCAAAGATTGTACAAAATCGCAAATTCGAAGGCTCAAAAGTGCCACCGGATGCGATGTAAAATTTTCAAAAATTATCCCAATACTTTGTTGCAAGTATGAAGCATCCCCATTAAAAATTTAACACTAATCTAACAATTTTTCGACACATTATGTAGGGACGTTTAAAAAAATATTTGTAAATTTTGAAAATTTGAAATTTTTTTTGCACGTGCCGCTAAAGTTTGCCAAATAAAACGAAAAGTGTTTAATAAAATTTTTCGAAAAACCAACTCGTTTCGATTAAAATTGCGCGCAAATATTTATGTTCAAAAAGGGTGTGATTTCAAATGGAAATTTTTTAAAATATGCGTTTTTGCAATTTGCCACCTTAATTGACGCCGCACGAAAAAATGTATACATGTCGAAAAATTCGCGCTCGGAAAATGCCATCCGATACCCTTTTGAAAATTAAAAAATTTTTCATGGTCGTCGCGCCACAACAGTTTTAAGGTGGAAATTTTGAAATTTTTTCAAACGTCCATAGCCACCTTATTTACGAAGAGATTTTTAATTTTCCACCGGCATCGGAAGTAGACCCCGGGCCTAAACAATTTTACCTCTATAGCTTTTCTTCGTATCTCGCACCACAAAGCTGTAAAACGAAAAACAAAATTTTCGAATTTTTTTTTAAGGGTACTCTCTTTGAAACTCAATTGCAAAATTTTTTTTCGAAATTCGAATTTTTAACGGCGACATCTCGTTTGCCGAGTAATTCTAAGAATTTTTATCGAAAAAAATTTAATAAAAATATTCTTTCGCGACCCAAAAAAGTGACCTCAAAGTTGACGTTTTTTGTAAAAATCTGAAATTCGCATCTCTTTGTTGTGACGTCGATGGCGAAAATGAACGAAAGTCAAATGATCTCGTTGCAAAATTGTCGAAGAACAATGCAAGGTCGGTTTCGAACCTAATTGGGTCAAACGGACCCAATTAGGACCGTCAGAGCAGTATCGATTTTGCATCAGAACAAAAATTTTTTTGCAAAATTTTGATAATTGAATTTTTTTTTCGAAAAACCCCTCGCATCGCGGAAAATAAGAGGAAAACTATTATAAACTTTTGTGCTCAAGCCCTTCCTTTACGTTGCAAATAATAATTGTTGGCCTGCGGGATGTGCAAATCGGCATCGATGCTGCGGTCGAAATTTTTAGGTATCAAAAGTGCTTTCGGCAGATGCAATATAACATTTCTCACTATAATTTTGTTTCTAAAACGAAGAGAAGATAAAAATTCACGTTTTACACAAAAATTTACAACTAACTTTGAGTGTTGGAAGTTGGAAAAACAACAACCGAATGTAATTCCATCGAAAGATACTGTCGTAAAATTTTCATTCCTCAGCACGTAACGATACGAAACAACTTTTCAATTACATTTGTGCGATGCTCACGAAGCGATTCGGCCACCCAAAAAGGCTCAAAAAGTTGAAATTTGTAAAAAATTTTATAGATTAATTTTTCTATATCCACACTTTTGAACATAACCACCGGCTTTTCGCAATCAGCGTATCGTGCCAACACATAAAGTAACACGAATTATATCCGTATTGAACGTACAATGAAATTTGTCACCTCAAAATGTATCCAAAATTCTTAAAATTTGGGATTTTTCAATTTTCGTATGAAAAATATTCATATATGAAATTTTTGACAGCGTTCTGACACGTCAAATTAATTTATTATTGTTATGAGATTTATAAATCATACGTTGTTTTCCGTCTCTCTCGTTTAACTACACGGTGACCTGTATCAAGAGAGTGACAGACGTACTAAAATTTAAAAACGTACAATAATTATTAAGCAGCACTTTTCAGGTAAAAATCGAATTTAATTAATTTATCGATCTAATGTGCTATGGGATGACAAAAACTATCCTATTTGTTGTAAAAATATGGTCTTTTTCGATTGGCGGCTCGTTACATTCGCCAAAGTGTGTTAAAAAAAAGTTTTTAGGAAAACCAATAAAATCCGTAATGGCCGCTACGCGTTTAGTGTTATAGGGATTGATGTGCATCATTACGGTACGCGACAACTCGGCGATTCCAACTCGGCGACGGACAACTCGGCGATTCCAACTCGGCGACCGGACAACTCGGCGACGGACAACTCGGCGACCGGACAACTCGGCGATGGACAACTCGGCGATTCCAACTCGGCGACCGTGCAACTCGGCGACGGACAACTCGGCGACCGGACAACTCGGCGACGGACAACTCGGCGACGGCCAACTCGGCGATACCGAGTGTATTTTAGTAATGTTTTTTTTAGAAAATTATTAAATTAATACCATATTTTTATTTAAGGCTGTTATAAATTTATTGTTATTATTAATCTAAATTATTTACAAATATTTTAATTGTTATTATTAATCTAAATTATTTACAAATATTTTAATATCGATATATTTTGTGATAACAAAGGAGCAAATGATCTAAGCAAAAACGCAGGATATCGATGTAGAACAAAACATATTGATAAAAGGCATCATTTTGTTCGCGAAAGACAAGATTTAAAAGAAATTTAGGTCAAGCATATTGGAACACAGGAAATAGTGGCAAATTCGTTAACCAAGGCATTAGCAAAAGAAAAACACCAATATTGTTCAAGCAAGATGGGATTAGCAATAGTTATACCATAACTAGTGGAGGTGTTGGAATATTATTGATGTTACAACTATTGTTATATAGATGGCATATTAATGCCATATTATGTTTTTATGTTCCTCTGTATTCCCATGCCAACAGAAGTGGACGAAGCGGAACAGAGGAAACCAGACGCGCCATCAGTGGTCACGATCAGAAGGTCAAGTCAAGTCAACTCAAATATTACTACTCAAAGAGCCAACGAAAAATTTCATTTGGACGGATATCTTTATACGAAGGATAAAGTTAGTAAAGACGGCTCCATTCAATTCTGGCGTTGTGAGAATAAACACCACGGATGTAAAGGTCGGATATGGACGAATATAGCGGACGGTTCTTTTAATTCTATACGAAATGACCATACATGTAGTAACACTGGAAATGCAGCAAATGTTTTACTCCAAACTGTATCATCAAAAGTGAAGCACCTCGCAAGTACAACCATGGAAAGCCTAGCACAAATAAGAGCACAAGCCGTTGAAGATGTTCCTGCTACGGTGCAAGGCATTCTTCCAAGTAGTGATGTGATGCGTAAAAACGTACAAAGGATAAGAAAAAGAAATTTGGATGCACCGCCAAATCCAGCTATTCGTAAAGAAATAATTATTCCCAAAGATTATTCCCGTTATAAGTACAGTCCAGGGAATTTTGAGCGGTTTCTTCTAGCAGATTCGGGAAGCAACGAACACGATCCACAGCGAATTTTAATATTTGGTCGTGAATACCATTCGACATGGGCTGGACAGATGAAAGAACTCTATATGGATGGCACATTTTTACTGTGTCCTTCTCTCTTCTCTCAAATTTTCGTCATATTGTCCAGAAAAGATGGACGCGCAGTGTTTCCCATATATTGTTTTGTTTGCTGCCGGATAAAAGCAGTGAAACGTATTCTAAATTATTTGGTATGATACGAAATCTTTGGCCTCAACTTATTTCAGAAAGTATAAGTGTGGATTACGAATTAGCGATCCATCAAGCTATTCACACAGTGTTTCCAGAAGTGAATATTCATGGTTGCTTATTTCACTTGGTTAAAAATCTTCGGAAACACTTGAGTTTAAACCATCTTCTGCAAAGTTATAATAGCGATACCGAGTTTGCAGTAAAAGCTAAAATGATTACTTCTGTTTCATTTGTTCCCCAAGAAGACATTATTCACGCGATTACAAATCTGGAAAATTATTTGCCTGGAGAGTTTGAACCAATTTTAGAATGGTTTACCAACAATTATATAGGACGCCTCAGAAATAATGGAACAAGAGCCGCAGCTTTATTTCCTTCTAATATTTGGTCAGTTTACGAACAAACCTTGCTTGGAAGCGACAGAACAAACAACTTCGCAGAAGCTTGCCATCGCAAACTACAGTTGGGTTTTGGTAGTGGTATTGCTCATCCTACTTTGTGGAATTTTATAGACAAGCTAAGGAAAATTCTTAAAATGTATGATGTCGATTATGAAAGAAATATTGCTGGCCACGAAGGTCCAGCGAAAAGAAGACGTTATCAAGAAGCCGATAACAGAATTCTAAATAAGGTTGTTGCGTATGATCGAGAAAATATTATTGAATATCTTCGTGGTATATCCCACAACTATGTTATGGATTAAAATATTTTAAATAATGTAGATTAATAATAACTTAATAATAAATTTAAAATAGACTTCAATAAAAATATGCAGAACATTAATTTTATGATTTTCTAAAAATAAAACATAAAATAACTAAGCCGAGTTATGATATGTTATATGTCTATTCACAATGGACATAAGAATTACATAAGATTTATATACGGCATAACTTTTGATGATTTCAACTTTATTTATTAAAATTATGACGTTTTTAAATCTTATGTCTTATGTATTATGAACAGGCAGTTATATGTTATAACTAAACTCGCCGAGTTGTCCGTCGCCGAGTTGACCGGTGTTGACCGGTCGCCGAGTTGTCCGTCGCCGAGTTGACCGGTCGCCGAGTTGTCCGTCGCCGAGTTATCCGTCGCCGAGTTGTCCGTCGCCGAGTTGTCCGGTTATATTTTTACCTCAACGCTAAAATCTTGAACCGGTTGGCCGGGATAAATATTGATTACGTTTTCGTATCTGCCATCTTTTCGTTTCAATAATTCTTCGTAAGTTAGATAAAAGGCTGCTTTGGTTTCGGGCTCGATGTTAACAGAAATTGTAAATTTATTACAATCGCGAGCACTTGCAGCTACGTGAGCTGCGCCTAATCCACTTGCAACGGCCTAATCGGCAGGTTAGTTTTGTTATCATTTGGAAATTAGATTACTTACGTTATCGTACAGCTTTTTGGCTTCTTCTTTTTCTTTCACGTAAGCAGTGTAATTTTTTCCATCGACTTCCATAATAAAACCGGAAATAAATGCATTTTCGGGAAAAATTATGGAAAAGATAGCTTCTTGCGCTTCGGTGGCAAAATTTCTCACTTTGCTTGTTATTGTGGTGTTAGCAAATCGGTTACTGATTTTTGATTGAATGTGCATTTGATAAATTTGGGGAAACTTTGAAACTTGTTTGACCGTTTCCTAAAATGTTAAAGGTTAAACAGAATGTTTTAAAAGTATTATTACCGAAAAAACCTCTTTGTTTTGTTTTCCATTTGGTGTTTCGGTTGAACTTACAACTAATGAAACGGTGGAATCGGCAGGTGCAGAAAAAACAACATTTACTACGCAAAATGCGTAGGTTATGCCCAATAATAAATAACAACTCTTCATTGCATTGCACTAAAACAACGATGATTTTATACTGGTTTATCAAAACATTTACTTTGAAAATCGTGTACTACTAGAAAGAGAAAAAATGCAACTAATACGGAATAAGGAATATTTTAAACAAAATTTTAACATTTTTGCAAAATGCAAAATATCGAATGAGTGAATATTTGCGAAACTGAAAATATTATACTATTACGCTATAGGTTAATATACAAAAATATTAATAAAAAGTTGGCACAAAATAATAAGTTGCACGATACTTTACCTCAACAAAAGATAACAATACTAATAAATTACTGAATAGTCCAGGCAACGAAGACCAAAAAATACCAAATAGCGGAAATAATTCGTGTATAAGCCAAAATTGGTACAATTGTAGGGGAAGGTGTCCTTAACAACATACTAAAAGTACTGAGGGGTGGGGGTGGAGCTAACGGTGGGGGGGGGTCTCGAAAGGTCCCTTTTTTCAATTTTTCGTTAATAACTCAAAAACCACTGCTTCTATCAAAAAAATGTATATATACTAAATTAATCTACATAAAATTCTCTACAATAAAGATTGTTTACACTTTTCTGATAGGATCAAAGCTTAAGGAAATATGGAGGTGGTAAATAGAAAATTTAAAAAAACAGTTTTTTTTAAATATACGGGATTTTGGCGTATCCTGACGTATTTTGTATTAAATTTTACCGAAAATCGTAAAAAATCGAAATTTTAAAACACTAATTGAACAACATTTTTAAAATGAGCTAAAATCAAGTTTGTCAATTTGTTGACTACATAGTTATGAAAGGTGGCCTAACGCGAGGAAGAGGAATTACTGATCCTGTACTCGCCAAGTGGGTTTGTGGATCACCGGGAGGCACCGCCATATGTTCGTCATTGGAGGAGTTTGCTAAAGTGGTATTTGCAACTGGAGAGCAGCACTTTGATATCCGGGTATCACGGCAAACGAGAGATTCACGAGATCGAGGTAAAATACACGAATGGTTCAATGATCATCCCCCTTTTCCAAAGTTGGATTCACTGATGTCACTGTCAGCAGGTATCGTGGGAAATTCCAAAATAAACTGCCACCAAGCCCTGGATATTGGAACTAAAACTATGCAAAGTTTTATCGGCAGTAAATTTGGTAATATGAAGCAATCTAAAAAGAATGTGGTCTTGTCACTAGCCAGTATGAGCAGCATCATTAAAATCAATGGTGATAAAGTTACAATTAACCCTCTGACAATTTTCCAAAGAATTGTCATATCAAAAAAGGACGATAAAGATGTAGAAGAGCTTTTGACATATGAATTAACTCCATACCCCCTGGCCCTGTTCAGCGAGGGCGGAATGCGAAAAGGGAAAAAATCATCACTCTATGATGTTTTGCCTGTAGAGGACAACGTAACTGTGGATCTCACCCACAGCTTCAATGTGGTAGACGGTGGTTTCCTACTCCATCGCATGAAATGGAAACAGTCCTCCAACATATTATCAATTTGCCATCAGTACATTGCCTACGTACATAAACATTACGGTAAAAATTGTTCGGTGGTTTTTGATGGATATGGTGATGACAACAGCACCAAACGAGTAGAGCAGAAGCAAAGAGCGCTCACAAAAACTTCTGTTGACATAAACTTTCATGAAATCACGACTATCACAGTTCAACAAGAGCATTTTCATGCTAATGAAAGAAACAAAACAAAGCTGATTCACTTGCTCAGTGAGAAAATGGCAGCAGCCGGGATAGAAACAGCTGTTGCTACAGGGGATGCTGACAGCACTATTGTGAGGTGTGGGTTGGATAAAGCTGCTGTACATCCAACTGTAGCAATAGTTGCGGAGGATGTAGACTTGATAGTTCTCCTCATGGGATTGGCACCACCATCTATCAATATCTACTTCATGAAGCCAGGCCGTGGGAATGTGGAGACCAAATTGTTCTCAGTGCGACAACTTCAACAGCTTCCAATTTCCAAAACGATTCTCCTTCTTCATAGTTTCTCCGGATGCGACACCACCTCGGCGATACATGGAAAAAGTAAAGTAGGAATCGCTAAACTTTTTACAGAAAACCCTGCCTTCACTCAAGACATTTCAGCAATATTCACAGATCCCTTAGCATCACCTGAGGATATTGAACAGGCTGGCGAGAAGCTCTTTTTGGCTGTATACAAAGCGCCTGCACATCAAGACAATCTGAACAAACATAGGTACTCGGCGTTTTTGAAGGCGTCAACGAAGCCCAAATCAGACATGGCCACTCTTCCTCCCACCAGAGGAGCTTCAAAGCAACACTCGCTCAGAGTATATCTACAGGTAAATTCATTTACATATAGTTTATTCTTTACCTTACAAATATTAGTTTGTGATGAATACTTACGTTGGTATCATTACTTTCTTACAGGTACAACAGTGGCTCGGCAACCCCCTACCACCCATCCAATGGGGTTGGGTGAAGGGAAAAGATGGCATCCTTTACGCAGTTAAAACGAACGACCTTGTGGCACCCGACTCCGTTTTGAACAAGATATTTTGCCGATGCACGACTGGGTGTGGGGTGCGCTGCGGTTGCCGCAAAGCAGGGATTGCTTGCTCCAGTGCCTACGGCTGCATCGACTCATGTACTAACGGAGCCTCCGTCCAAAATTGCTTCGATGATGATGAAAATTTAGATTTCGACGAAATTTAATGTTTAATAAAAACTTTTTTTTTTAATTTTCTATTTACCCCTCCATATTTCCTTAAGCTTTGATCCTATCAAAAAAGTGTAGAGAATCTTTATTGTAGAGAATTTTATGTAGATTAATTTAGTATATACACATTTTTTTGATAGAAGCAGTGGTTTTTGAGTTATTAACGAAAAATTGAAAAAAGGGACCTTTCGAGACCCCCCCCACCCTTAGCTCCACCCCCACCCCTCAGTACTTTTAGTATGTTGTTAAGGACACCTTCCCCTACAACTGTACCAATTTTGGCTTATACACGAATTATTTCCGCTATTTTTCCTTCGTTGCCTGGACGATGTAGGCGGTACGCGACAACTGGGCGAGTCAAACTGGGCGACGTATAACTTGGCGACGTATAACTGGGCGACGGACAAGTGGGCGATGGGCAAACTGGGCGGCGGGTAAACTGGGCGACGGTCAACTGGGCGACGATAAAACTTGGCGACGGTCAATTCGGCGACGTTTAGCTGGGCGACGGGAAAACTCTGCAACGGTCAACCAGGCGACATAAATATGATATATTTATGTATCTTGTCAATGTTCCGAATTTTGGGGTGTGCATTCGATAAGGAGGGTAATCCATCGTCAAAACCTACCCTTACGGGGCGCCGCTCCGCTCCGCGTTGCACCCCTCCAGGGCGGTTTTGACCCTGGTTACTAGGCTAAACATACGAGAAGGCGCCACCCATCAAGGAAACCGGGATAAATGGAACCGGGATGTGAGAGAACCTCAAAATAGCATTAAAAAGTATAGTTGCGGTATAGGACAGTAAACTATTACGTTTCACCCCCAAAAAATCGCGTAAAAACAAAAAATAATCGATGTTACATGTACGAGAATTTAACTCGGCGGAAAAAATTATCAGATTATTGTCGTTATCAAAAGTTACCGGAATATCGCCGAGTTCATCATCGTCCAGTTTTCCCGTCGCCCAGTTAACCGTCGCCAAGTTTACCAGTCGCCCAGTCATACGTCGCCGAGTTTACCTGTCGCCCAGTCATACATCGCCCAGTCATACGTCGCCAAGTTTACCCGTCGCCCAGTTACACGTCGCCCAGTTATACGTCGCCCAGTTATACGTCGCCCAGTTTGACTCGCTCAGTTGTCCGGGTCCGAGATGCGGGTACCAAACAAACTGAATATATTATTATGATTGCACGATCGTTATACGGGGTCTACTTGAAAAGTATGCGCAACACCCGACCAAATTAGTACTCTAAAGTGAAACCAAAAAATGCTGCGTTTCGGCGCTGAAATGACGAAAAAGATAAACTTTGGATGGAAGTAAGTTTGATTTTTTCGCCTTATTCTGGTTTCAAGAATACGTGGTCGAGTGGTATACAAGTTTTTTATAGACACCGTGTATTTTAAGGCAATAAGTATAAAATCCTGTTTTGATTTGCTAATTTGACATTATCACGCTAAGATCTGCTGTATAATAAATATATGTATGCTGATATCATCGGAATATTTCATTTATTCAAAATTATAAATTATTTACATCTGCTTTTAAGAATCACTTAATAATATTATTTGTAAACTTTAAAATGTTTGATAGAAAATAATAGTAGATAAAAAATTAAAGTATTAATAATTTATAGTAGATAAGTAATTAAGAATTAGGAAAAAATTACACAAGAAATAATAATAATCTTGTTATTCAGAGTTTAACGATAATAATAGCCAAAATAAAATATAGATCAAGAATAATTTTATATCGTTTATTACTTTAAAAAAATTATATAGATCCATCACGCCCACTCATTCATCACTATTGTGATAATTGAGATCAGATAAAAAGGGAAACCCCGGAATTTTACTTCTAACCTTACTGTGCGTGCAGATTATTTTGCGCTTCGAAGTACCGTATGGAGCAGGTCGCAAAAAGGCCAAGCAATTATGGCTCATATTTATAATATTAATCCCTCATCGAGCGGCCTTTACGCTGCACAACCTTGGAAATCACGTACTCGATGGCTAAAGTCGACCAAACGGCTGCTTGTGCCAGTTAGTATATATAAAGAAATTTTCGGCATTTTAATTAGTAATACAAAAATTCTACCTCAAAACTGTAGGAATAGACGAAGATGAGATGGAGACACTGATGTCAGAACGAGAAAGATGGAATGAGGTTGTGAAGTCAGCCAAGACCCACCCAGGGTTGTAGAGCTGCACGATTTGATTTGATTTGAATACAAAAATTAACTTTAATAAAACGTAAATGTAATACGTACAGCCGTGGAAAATTGACTAGGACATAAAAAGAAGAGCATGAATAAGAAATGGTTTGATCAAATTTGCGAAGAAAGAGTAGAAATGAAGAAGAAAGTGGGAAAAAAATGATTGAGTGCAGGAAATGAACAGGATGGGGGAATACTGTCCACTACATGGCAAACTAGCAAAACTGCAATTTTTGTTCAAGAGAGCTAAAACCAACTTTAACTCTGTGCGTAAAATCAATATTTTTACTTTTATGGTTTAAGATAAATAATTACCTCACAACCTCTCCATCTTCTCCAAAAATGCTATGTTAGCACCAATGAAGAATCATTAAAAGGTGCTGGTTTCTTGCATGCGTTTCTAATTTGTTGTATCAACCCTTTAATAGAGCCATACTAGGAGTTTCTTAGCAGCTGTAAATATTTTTTGGTGAATAGAGTCACATTTCATTAAACTACGCCCTGATGCAAAATAAATGTGGTCGATTTGCACAATTTTCGAATGCCTTTTGCTGTCATTTTGTTGTCCTGATTCATCATTACGGTCTCAACATTGGGATACTTCATGTAGTAAGTATCAATATCGGTAGAAATTTCCACGCTCCTTCTTCTCATCCCAAAGAAAACATTCCACCAAGGCATGGCCAAAATTATTTTATTTATTTATTTAAGCCTTACATTCGTGAGAATATTGCTATCCTTTTCCGGGATTTACAGATCCTTTTGAAGAGGGGGATCAGTCCTCATGTAATACAATTTCCATCGTACATCATTTTGTTCGCTCATTATTTACTTTTCATAGTTTTGGGCAGGATTGTGGCGGTTTTGACGATTTCTTTCCAACTCTGCCTATTCTGTGCTTTCTTCCTCTAGTCCTCTACCCGGATCGATGTACTTCTTTTCTTTCATTTCACCGTGGTCTTTCCATCTTGTTTCTTACTTATGATCCAAATCTTATGACTTCGTTTGCTACTTTTTGCAGTTTTCCTGGTTTCTGCAACGACAGCACATGCCACGTTCCAGTTTAAGGGAATTCTGTTGCTCCGCCTGTGTTGCTTAGTTTTTTGATTCCGTTGGTGTTACTTCTGTTGTCGTCAGTTTGGAGACTCCATCATTCCATCCAAACATCTTTCCGCCGATAAACAGTTTTCTACATCCCACTTTCACCTTTCTTCTACTTGAGGTTTCCACTTTCGCTTTCTCTATAATCTTGTCCCGGATGGCTTTTTCCTTGGGCGTAAGGGGATTCTCTATGTATGTGTTTTTCCCTTTAGCTTGTGTTTGTTCTGCGTTACTGCCACTTTCTAGCTGGAATCTCTCAACTTAGCTATTTTGAACGCTTTGATTACATTCGCTTGTATCGAGAGTTTTATTTTGTATGTAGTCCTCGACTGTTTCCATTTCTTGCTGCTTCATTTGCAAATGCTCCTCTGATGACAATGTTGTCCCTTCTTCTCTCCGTTTCGAGCTATTCCACTTTTGCTTCTTCATGACTCTCTCATCTAGCCCCTGAATCTATTCCCTTATCTCCTGCCTCTCTGTTCTCAACTCACTCTCCACTTCCTCAATCTTGATTTTTAGTTCTATCATTCAATTTTTATTGTCGGAGAAACCAGCGTTGATTGTTCGAGTCAAGTTGAAAAGCATCGAGGTAAGTTCCTCCACATCTTCTCCTATTGGTTCTTGAACTTCAGTAGAGTTTTCCACTTTTCCTGTTTCTGCCTATTAGATTTTGCAGGAGGTTGTGATGTAATCTTGCTTCTTTTGAATAATTTTTTCCTCTTGCTCAATTCTTCGGTTGTTTCACTTCTTAGCCTTTTGCTGTACTTTTCCAAGATCACAGTATTATTTTATCTATTTCTGGGTGGTGCAGGGGCATTCATTGGGGGTTGGTTTTGTTATATATCGATTCGAAATCATCAAAACACAGTATCGCAAATTCAAATTTACACACCCGTGAAGTCAGCTGTTTAGTTTCTCTCTTGTTTGCGTCGATCTGTTTGTTTTTGTTACTGCTATTACGACAATCGTGGCCTGAATGTTAGCGAGATCAACTGCTTATGCAAGGTTCCCCGGTTCGATTCCGGGTACGGTCTAAAAATATTTGACCGTCTTCCATCCTTCAGAGGGCACGTGAAGACGTCGGTCCCCTGTGTTAATGATTTGCCATCATAACATTAAAAAACAGGGTGCGAGCACACCGAAGGCCAACTTAGCAAGCTACTTAAGATGTAAAAACCTAAACTAATTAAATAAA
Organism: Podabrus alpinus; assembly: GCA_932274525.1. Taxonomy (NCBI): domain Eukaryota; kingdom Metazoa; phylum Arthropoda; class Insecta; order Coleoptera; family Cantharidae; genus Podabrus; species Podabrus alpinus. The sequence continues at coordinate 9,641,247 of OW026451.1, forward strand.
TTAGTTAAAAAAACAGGTCATAGACCTATATTAAGAGGAATAAGAAGCAAAAATTCAACTATCCTTTCAGTCAGCTATGAGTTCCTAAAAATCACACTGGATAATTCAAAAATCTTCTATTTTAATACTATCACCTGCTACAGGACCGTACTTCAATCGCATCAACTCTTACTTAAAACCAATCAAGGGTTACTTAAAACTGCTTGTAAGTCAAAATTGTAAGAGATGGTCATAGCTTTGACTGTAAAGTGCGTCTGTTACTAATGCGAAACGCTTGATTTGGATCCGGACAGAGGAAAAACTTTAATCTGACCGTATCTCCTCGGCAAGCAATGGCATACCACAGAGGTAATCTGCCAAGAAATTACACTTCCCGTGGTTCGAAGCCCACGTTAAACTAGTAAATCCTCTATGTATGTGAAAATAATTCGAACGCTCCTCACATTCACAGAAAGAGATGAGTCACCAAACCTACATTAGGGTAAAAGGACTGAAAAGGATAGGAAGTCAAAATTAAATGCCAACAGTGTCTTGTCAGGTTGTGCCTGTTCTTTGCTGACAGTTTTCAAATTGCGATCAGCTTTTTTCCTCTCCAAATGATGATTATAGTATTATACTCATTTTTGGTTAATTCGCCTATTTTTTCTTTTCTTTGAATTTATAACAAGTTTTATAATGATCTTTTCTAGGAATATGTAAAATTAGTTTATACTTTTCGAATCCGGCGCATCTTCTTGTCGCGTTTAGGGGTGGTTTACGCGCTCTAATAGGGATGTAGTCAGAATTATTAATTTTAGTGTGAACGTAGCGTAATTAATAAGCCAATTTTCTAATAATTTTGATTATTGTACTCTAATAAGATGGAACAATTTATACACATATTTACAATTCATATTTACACTAACCTGATTATTATAATGAATAGGATTGTTTGATATCCGTACAGTACAGTGGTCCGAGGAATCATAAGTTACCCTTTGAGAACTTTTTAACTTTGAACAAATATTAACACTCGCGACGACTCGCGGTACATTACTTGACCGAACACCTATTCCCGGATGAACTAACTAACTCAGCTCTCCGTTCCCCTATTTAATACCTCTGTTACCACTTAGCTAGTCTGTACGGATTTCAACTTTTCCCGTGCATTTTGATAACAATGCATTTCCCATAAGAATTATTGACTATGCAATTCCCAGGAACTGTAATTGCAACTAGGCGATTCCCACACCCAGCCAGACGCTCTCGTATCGTAATAATTATATCCCATCCAGCACATCCTTTCGTGTTACTGACCTTTTAATAAACTATAATATTTCTTTAATTTGCGAGGTTGTCACGTTTTCTATTAATTAATTATGAATTTTTAGTTTTGAATTTTCAATATGTGACATTCTTTGTAATTCTTGGCATTGGATTTCATACTGTTCATACATTTTAGAAATATTTGGACATGGGTCGAGATGTTTGTATTCGCTTTTCTTTAGACAGTAGTGCGATTCAATGCTGAGAAAAGACAGAATGTGGTACTTAATTAATTTTTCGTCTTCATCACTAAGCTTGTACGTTGGTGCATGGCTTTCCCCTCATTTCAGGAAACAAAAGTAAAGTAGTTTTCCATTTTGTCCCCTACTGAGTTACATGGTGAATTATAAATTGGGGTCCTCCAGAAACTGAATATAGGCTACAAAACTCTGCGTAGATATTTTCTTTCTTCTTCAGAAAATTTGTATATGCATTCACGATTTTTCTTATTCAAACATCGTGGAATTTTCATAGGCTTTTGTGTTGCTTCTTTCCCATTCACGGTTTTGTAGCTTTCTCTCTTCAAACGTTTCAACTTTCTCAGATTTTCTTTTCCAATGTTTTGAATTACCCCTTTTATGTTGCTTTAGTGATGTAGGAATGGTTTTGGGTCAGTTACATCGAGAACTGTACATGATAGACCTGAATTTTTGTGCAATCTAATAGCAGTATTTAACTCAAAGTACTTATTATTACAAAGCTTCTAATTGATTTACGAGCAAATGAAAATATCATCATCTGCAAAAATTGTTATTTATAAGAAACACAAAAATATTTTGCAGAACTTTATTGCAAAAAATAAAACAAACAAAAGTATAAAAGTAGAATTTCTATATCACAGTGGTAGTTGGGCAGCAGACACCTGCATATCTAAAATAGTCAAAATTTAGCAAATTGAAGTATTCGTGAATAATCAGTGTACTTACTCATTTTCCAATTCACAGAAGTGTTGGACATAAACAGCAACATTTGTAAGCAAAGAATGAACTTGGGAGCAATCTTTAAGCAAGGTACATTTTCCAGGCACATTTGATGGAGTATTTGAACATATTGGATTAACACTAATCGTTTCATTTAATCCCAATTTGTAATTTCCTACAAGAAAACATACGCAAATAAATAAGCGAATACTTTTCTGGCCAGTTAGGGCTCTTTATTGAATTCTATCGCTTGAAATAAATTCGTTTTCTTCTTAAAAATGTAATTTAAAAATTTCGTGATTTATTGAATTATTAAAGTTGTACTTTTTTCTGATTTCTGATTTTTCGGGGGTACCTAATATTTCATTACCGTAAATGCATACTTGGAAGTAATATAGATTTAATCTCTTTCATTTATAAAATCCATTTATTACTTCTATGTAATATAGGAGCTATGGGGTAAGATAGATTATCGAAGTGCGAATCACCGAGGTGATCTACAGCCCATGGTTATATGTAGTATATTAGTTAAATCCAATAATGAAGAAGGCTAAAATCAAACAAACCAAAAATAAACACCAACCTGCTGGCAAACGTAAAAGCCCATTTTCGTTTAAAATATTTTTTAACCATGGTAGAGCAGCATCTAAATTATTGTTGTTTGAATTATTTGAAATACGATCGGTAACATCATGGTCTGATGCTCCGGTCCGCATATGGTTCGTATGATGACCACTTATGGATCCACTACGCAAGAAGTAGACATCTCCGTGTGCACTGGCGGAGTATCCTAAAACAAAACTCGTTTTCGGTATCCAATATAAAATGTATAATAATCACATACCAGGTGGACCAGATAGACCAGGTGGGCCAGGTAATGAATATGATGGAGTACCACTTGCTAAAATAATAAAATAAAGTATAATTGTTAAATTGTAAATATTAAGGAAAAATTTAATGGTTAAATAAATCGCAAATGCAAGCTAAAATAAAATTTAAGATTGCATACCTGCAAATTGGGGAGGTCGTGCCATATAACTGCGGAGAACTTCTGAAATAATAAAAAATTACTTTTTTCCATTGTCAAAGTTTGCTACTATAGCTACTAAGCAATGCATTTTTAAATGTTACAGTGACTTAAACATTAAACTAAGAAATTTATAATTCAAAGATATATGTCCACTTACCAGTTGGTCTAGGTGTACCTCTAGCTTCTTCGGCGTCCACAGCGTTGGTTGCATTAGGTTTAACAACCACTAACGAGCTTAAAGGTGTTACAAACGAATACTTTAGGCACAAATCCAAAGCCTTCTTCTTAATTTCTTGCACGTTATCATCTGTGATTTCCGTCTTCTCCAATAATTGTTTTACGGTTAAATATGCCCAAAGGCGTTCAATATCGCTGACCGAATTCTCCACCCTTGGTGTGAGAGTCAACAGTCCTGTCGAACTGATTCCCTCTATAATTGGTGGTTCGAACACCGGTCGTACCACGGGTCGTACTAAAAACGAGAACCAATAAGAAATTAATAAAATATATACTTCAATGTTACTAACTCCAACACCCCGTCACTACGATTTCTGATCCATCATACAAAACAGGAAAATTAGTTTTGCTGACATCTGTAACATCAGATGATTCATACTTAAATGTAACATCAGACAATAAAGGCGAAGATATTTGGTTATAAAAATCTTCCAACTGCAATGCTGCGTCGGAAGCCTCGTAAATATGTTTAGCAAATCCCATATTACGTAACGATAATTTTTGCAAAAAGTTTTTGTCCGCTCCATACCCAAACGAAAGCGAAAAAATTGGAGATTTCTTCAAACCAACATTTTGGTTCGTAATCTAAAATTATTTTTATTTCACACTGATCGCACAAATAATATTTGAAACCCACCTTTTTAGTAATACTTTCAGGCGATGAATCACCAACGTTGGGATCACCGTCAGTCAAAAACATGATTAGTGGTTGACGTTCAATATCATCAGTTTTATTTTGTTTTGCTAATTCAACTAACCGTAAACTCACTTCAAGTGCTCCTATTATGTTGGTTGCTCCATTGACGGTGAATTCTCCAACGGCGTTTTTTGCTTTCTTGATGTAATCTGCCGTTGCTGGATATGCATTTGGAAAATTAACTTCCTAAATTAAATAATAACGTAAGTGTTGATCACTAAATTACGCTAGATTTCTAGTTTTCTTACATTAAGATTATCCACTTTCCCTGGTGATCCGTAGTAACTACCCGAAGAATACCAAGCACTCTGGAATGGATTATCTAAATTCCATACCTTCACACTGGTACCAAATTCTACTAAACTAATCGCATCCTTGTCGTGCAATTGGTCCAATATTTTTTGCATTGCTTCTTTCAGTTGTGTTAATTTGGTGCCCGCCATGCTACCGCTAACATCTAACACAAAAACGACGTGCTTTGGAATTGGCTTCAATTCTGATGGAGCAAAAAAGTGCACAAAATATCCATCCCGTACCAAAACTTCGCCACCTCTAGGATCACGTTCGACATCATACTGAACCACAAACTGGCCAGAAAGTCCATGATCTTCGTTTGTCTTCAACAAATGTGCTAATTGTTTCTGCCTCTCTACATTAGGAGAAAACTTCACTACAGCTGAAGAATCAGTCAAAATTTCGATATCTGCTCTAGGATCGAGTTCCTCGTTTTCGTTTCCAATTTCATTTCCTGAACGTAGTGGAGGAGCTTTCACCTCGGATATTTTTCGACCTTCATTGATAAGTACCTAAAACAACAGTTCAGAAGAGAGATGATGAACGCCATTATGTTCTTACTTCAACGCTAAAATCTTTAACGGGTTGTCCTGGATTAATATTGATTACATTTTCGTATCTGCCATCTTTTCTTTTCAATAGTTCTTCGTAAGTCAGATAAAAAGCAGCCTTGGTTTCGGGCTCGATGTTAACGGAAACTGTAAATTTGTTTGAATCGCGAGCACTTACGGCTACGTGAGCTGCACCTAATCCGCTTGCAACGGCCTAAGCAATATGTCAATTTTAATATAACATTGTTATTTGAAAACAGGATTACTTACGCTATCGTACTGCTTTTTGGCTTCTTCTTTTTCTTTAACGTAAGCAGTGTAATTTTTCCCATCGACTTCCATAATAAAACCTGAAATGAATGCTTCTTTGGGCAAGATGATAGAAAAGGTAGCTTCTTGCGCTTCGGTGGCAATATTTCTCACTTTGCTTGTAATTGTGGTGTTAGCAAATCGGTTACTGATGTATGATTTGATATACATTTGGTAAATTTGGGGAAACTTAGCAGCTGCTACCGTGGTTTCCTGAAATGGTAAGAGTTAAACAACATATTTTAACTAATTTACCTAACTTACCTCTTTTCCTTCTTTTCCATTTGATGATTCAGTTGAACTTACAACTAAAGAGAGGTCCGAATCGGCAGGTGCCGAAAATGCTTGATTCGCTACGCAAAATACGCAGACTATTCCCAATAATAAGTAATAATTCTTCATTGTGCTGAACTAAAATAGCCGTAATATAAATACTGGTTTATCAAAAATTTAGGGAAAAAATGTACTATAATAATATGGAAGCAACAAGTAATTTTGGCCCAACATCTAAACAATGTTAATATGGTTAGTAAATGAATGGAAGAAGCTACTCCAAAAACTAAATTATACTAAAATTAAAGTTATATTAAATTTTAATTTAAAACTGGGTTGTTTATCAATAATGTGTATACAAAATATTGAATATTATGAATGCAGATAAAACTACTATTTCAATAATATTAATAAATTTTTTACGCTTTACCTTAGGGGCCGTTCATTAATTACGTAAGGATGATTTTTGTAATTTTGGACCCACTCCCCCCGCCACGTAAGGGTACGTAAGATTGTGGCAATCCCCCCCCCCACATCTTACGTAAGGATTATTTAAAAGAAAATTAATTTTGACCCCCCTCTCCACCCCTTATATTTATAAAATATGAATAATAATAAATTATATTAGCTGGCACAGTCGGCCTACCGGCCACCTTTAGCCATCTAGACCGTGTCGGATGTGGTTGCTCGGCCTTCGGCCTCACTCCAAGGTACTAAAGAAGCCTATGTTTTTCGTAGCATTGTAAATAACTTCTACACCAAATTTGGTTAAGATTGGTCAAATAGAAACGTAAAGCACGTGCACGCGTATTTGCACTGTCGATCGGTTGACAGTTTGACAGCATTCATTATTGTTTTTTAAGTTGACTTTGAGTAGCCTGCCTTCCTTTAATGTCCCTATGGGACGCGCATGCATGGATTATCGAGATTCCTTAAAGGAAAGCAGGCTACTCAAAATCAACTTTCCTTTGCGAATTTTTGCATTATTTCAATACAAAATCATGCGCAGGGACCTACATAATAACTGTGCCAAATTTGGTTCCGATCGGTCAAACGGTTTAGGAGTCTATAGGGAACATACATACACACATATACATCCATTATAATATATATAGATAGATAATAATATTAAAGTTTTATTTACATAATATGTAGATGAAAAACCGTTCGTAAAGATCGCCAAAGTTTGATGCCATTTTCTATAATTCACACTATTATGCCACTATGTTTAATGATTTTTAAGTACTATATATATGGTATTTCCATTATACCTGGATATAATACCAATATAAAAAGAAAAAATTATATTTGATTTTTAAATTTAATTTAAAAAAATATTTTAAGAAACTTACGTAAGGAATACGTCGGACCCCTCCCCCCCTAAGTAAGGGTCCGTAAGATATCCAAAACCCCCCTCACCCCCAAAAAACCCTTACGTAATTAATGGATGACCCCTTATTGTAAAACAAAATAATAAAAAGTTGGATATAAAATAGCAAGTTGCGTAATATTATTTTACCACAACAAAAAATAATAATAATACTAATAAATAAATAAACAAATAAATTACCTCAGTCGTTTACTGAAAATGTATCAAACACACTGAATGTACAATCGGATAATCACTGTTATATATATTAAGGCAATTAACTAAATCTTGTTTTGATTTACCAATTTGACCTTATCGCGATAAGTTCTTCAGAAGAATATTATGCTATACGTAAGTAAAAATACCATCAGGATATTTAATTTCCTCAAAATTATAAACTGTTTACGTCTGCTTTTAAGAATCACTATTTCAAAAAATTTAAAATATAATATTAGAAGATTAAATAAAAATTTCGGGAAAAAATAATAATTAAATAAAAACTTGCAGAATAAGTAATAATTATGCTCTTAATGGTTTGTCCTCTTTATTACTTTAAGTATTTCAAAATAACAAAGTGGGTTATCCATAATAAAATATTCATAATTTGATCGGCATGCGTTATCAGTAATTTTTTGGTAGGCTTTTTAATACAACGACCTTTTAATTTCATACTTATATCGCTTTTTAAAATAAATCCAAATACTTGGAACTTAAAGAATTTATTAATTATTTTTTCGTATGCTAGTTAGGTTTCAAGATATTTCTTGTAGGTTATCGCATTCTTTGAACCATTTGGATAAAGAAAAATTGAAATTCCTTATTTTTCATTACTTGCTCATAGTAACAAAAAGTAATCAGGAATATTATAAATTAATACTACGAGGAAATTATATAATAATATAGTACGTATAATAAAAACAATACTAATAAAAAATTGAACGTATTTATGTATCATTCCCAATTAAAAAAGAAAAATAGTGTGACCAAAATAATCAACCACGGATGCAGGTAGAAATAAATCTCATCATAGATTTGTTACCTTACAAATCGCAAACAAGACACCTTTCAAACAAAATCAAAATGCTGACTAGCTCTAGCCGCGAAGGGGGTGGGTAGATTGAGCGAGCAAAAGGGCTTGTGACGAAACGTCGCGATTTGGGGGTCTCGCATCAACGATTGGGCGCTCCACAATCGTGATTTTGGATGTTGTCGCTAACGGGGGGGGGGGTAAATTTACACGCGGCGTATTTAAATGGGCGCCACGTAAACAAAACCGAAGTTTATTCAAAGGGGGATGCAAAATCGCCCTTCCAAACTGGTTTACGACAACTTGCTGATTCGTCGCGCTGATTCTCACACTGGAAAAATCTCGTTGAATAACCTTACCTTTACAGTAGATAAATATTTCCTCGGCAAAAATAGCTAAACATAACATACATACGGCGACAATAAAACACATAAATAAACAATAAAATAGATATAATGAAAACGGAATATACAAGGACTTCTTGACAAATTACAACAATTGTACATCAAATTTACAACAACCGTTGTTGTTTTGCAAAAATATTTACATATGAATTGATTAACATACAAGTTAATGATCCAAATATGAATACTGAAATTCTAACAGTTGTCCACAAAAATGGAACAGGTGAAATTGTTGGTTTATTGAACTACAAATATTAAATGCATAAATCCCCCTACGTGGGGGTATGAACGCAGAGCCGTCTTTAAGCATAGGCAGGACAGGCACGTGCCTAGGGCCCCAGGCCTGAGAAGGGCCCCCAAATTTGAATAACATTTTTTTGGTAATATTATATAATAAAAATAAAACTCTCTTATAAATAAATGATCAAATCTAAAGCTAAAAAACTTTTAATGTACAAGTTCTTAATACATAAGTTAATACATAATTTAATACACCAGTTCTTTACAAATAATTTATCACTTATAATTAATTAAATTTCTTTCGCATTTCGCGAGAAGACGCGGCCACGCATCGCGTCATAGTGTGCCCCATACGCGAATTTCGCCCTAAAAGACGCCGTATGATTCATGCCGATGTGCGCGTGAGCATATCTCTAAAGTTATAGTATCATGATAAGATTCAGTGTAAATTTGGAGTTATTGCATGTAAAAACTTTTAATTTTGTTTTACATGATAAAAAAAATAAAATATAATGGTTACGTTATATAAAGTAATTAAAAGGGCCCCCAAAACTCGGTAGCCTATGGCCCTATGCTTGTGAAAGTCGGCTCTGTATGAACGTGATATGAAACACAAATTCCAATCTTTACGTTACTCATAATAAACAAACTTTGAATATTAGAATTGACAGCATATGTGGGGTAACACCACATTCACATTAAACACATTAAACAAGAGAAACAAACAAGAGAGCGAATTCGACTTTTCACGGGGGAGCTAAAGGCTCCTCTAAATTTGAGGTCAATCGGACCACAAAATATAACAATACTTAATATTAAAACAATGCTTACGTAATAGTTACATGAAGGCTTCTTATCCTAGGATCGGCTTCCAAGAAGATGTTCCCCAGCGTGAGAATATCGATAAATGTCGATAGGTAGGATTCCTCCAAAGATAGAGGTGATAAAAATTCGGTAACAACGGATACTTCTCCGAGGTGTGTTCGTTTTCTTCTAATGATTTCCCTCTTAAGCGAGGTCTCAGGTGCGAAGTAACTTTCGCCGCTAAATGGGGATTATATTTCTTCCATTTTTCCGAAAAACGAAGAAACGAAAGTCGAACAAATGACTTTTGACATAATTTCACGCTTTTCCGATCTGGGCTAGTACGACCCTGTATTTAATGACAATAATACCTGCCAACACGGTACGTAACGTAATGAACGCACAACAAAAACACTAGTAAGGAAATTGACCAAACTGTCCTGCAAAACCGTTTGTATTTAAACGAAGCAATTTAAAAGTAGTTCAACACACTTGGCGATAGCGGCAACGATATATTTAATTATTTAAACGAAACAATTTAAAATAGTTCAAATAGCGGCACGAAATAGTTAATTTAAACAATGAAAATAGTTTAAATAGCGTCAATAAAGTATTTAATTTACACAGCGAAAAATAGTTTAAATAGCGTCACTAAAGTATTTAATTTAAACAGCGAAAATAGTTTAAAATAGCGTCAACATTGAATGCGAACTTGCCTGATTTTTGCACTAACTGAATTTTTAATTTCACTAGGCTCGATAATTTAATTCACTGATGGTGATTTATTAATTCCGCTTATTAGCGTATCACCCAACTATCGGGCAGAGCTTCTCGCTGCACTTGACCGTAATTCGAGAAGAAGTTGCTTTTACATCGAAATGCATCCTATTTATATTGAAAACCCCGTAAAATCTATGCAGTGGAGTATAATTTTTGGGACTCCGAAAGATTCCCCTCTCGGTATGATATGATATCATAATTGGTCCCCGCTTTTGAAAAGACAGTGGAAATCTTATTAGAACCTCTTTTCTTTAGTACAATTAAGTAAGCATGTCTTTTTTTAAATACGGACCTGTATAATTTAAAACTTAATCACCAAAGTAATATAAGTTACTCAATATCATATAATTATCTTATTTTTGCTCCTTGTTTCCTATCGAGTCTTTAAACAGGAATATTTTTCTTTGATTCAAATTTTAAGTTAAAGTTCAATATAGATTTCATGAAGTTTTAGAACCTCTTGTTATTTGATGCAAATTAAGGGAAGTAATTCAACCCTTGGATTTTGAATTACCAGATAATGATATTGAACCCAAAGTACCATCAAGTTCAGATAAGGATAGTGCATAAAAGGGCCTTTCAATATCTCAGTCGAGTAAGTCGTTATTCGAGTTTTTAAGTTGATTTCAACAATCCGTCGGTGCCGTTTCTGTGATCCTTTGTGTGTGTCAATCGTGAACAATCCATATTGAAGAACGTGAAACAAACTAAGATATTGAGGTCCTGAACATCGATCATCCTACTCAAAACTACGTTTATACCAAGTAAGGAATTGTTTTGTTAAATTTTATACTATCTTGTTTGTGTATTTTATTTTTGTATTTTATTTGGGGTACTTTTATATTTTTCAAGTAAAAACTATTATTTTTCACTTTCTTTGTATTACTTGCTTTGTAAGAGGTTTATTCCTATGCCTTCAACGAAGAGACGCTACGAGGATCGATGGTACAAGTTTCCTGTAATTAACTTGTTGGTGACAGCTTTATAGTCCAGTCAAATTAGACGAAAAAAGGGGTTCAGCTCGGAAAAATTCCCACCTAGCTGAATTTTGGTACACATCTTTATGACATCGTTGTAAACAATGTGTAAAAAGTCGACCTCGATATCATGTACGCGGGTTTTAGCTCCCCCGACGCGAGTTTTCGCCAATAACTCGCTTATTTATGCTTGTGTGATAAATTATGATCAGACCATAATTAAAGAGCACAAAATTCTCTATAAGATAGTTTTTTTTCATATTTTTCCATGAGACACTAATACTTAAATTATTGACCGAAAACACGACCCACCCTTAAAATGGCACAATATTGATTCGTTGCAGGGAGAGAAATGTTTTCGAGCACGGGAAATGCTTTTAATAATAAATTAATTGAAATTGTGGCCAAGGTTGGAAAATGAAGAGAAAAATAGATTTTTTCAAAATTTGCCCAAGTTATAGTATTTTCCAAGTAACGAGACCGAAATTTTGGTTTGAGCTTACAGAAGGTCCGGGCAAGCTGAAATTTGGCAAAGATGTATATTGAAGTGTTCTAATAAACCCCCAAAATGTCTCATAAAAATCCCAAGCCGGCGTTCCCTCAAATTAGAATTTTAGCCCTCTAAGTGCGGTGTTTCGCCTACAGCTCACGTATTTTTACTTTTACGAAAAATTACCATTAAGCAAAGTTGAAGAACATAAAATTATCTATAACTTGTGGCGCTGCAGTAGGTGGTACTAGAATACATACTGTAATAGGCAAATTAAACTTTGTTTAATGGTAATTTTTCGTAAAAGTAAAAATACATGAGCTACGAGACCGCACCTAGGGGGCTAAAATCCTCAATTGGGGGAACGCCGGCTTGGAATTTTTATGAGACATTTTGGGGGTTTATTAGAATACTTCAATATACATCTTTTCCAAATTTCAGCTTGCCCGGACCTTCTGTAAGCTCAAACCAAAATTTCGGTCTCGTTACTTGGAAGATACTATAACTTGGGCAAATTTTGAAAAAATCTATTTTTCTCTTCATTTTCCAACCTTGGCCACAATTTCAATTAATTTATTATTAAAAGCATTTCCCGTGCTCGAAAACATTTCTCTCCCTGCAACGAATCAATATTGTGCCATTTTAAGGGTGGGTCGTGTTTTCGGTCAATAATTTAAGTATTAGTGTCCCATGGAAAAATATGAAAAAAAACTATTTTATAGAGAATTTTGTGCTCTTCAATTATGGTCTGATCATAATTTATCATACAAGCATAAATAAGCGAGTTACTGTCAAAATCTCGCGTTGGGGGAGCTAAAACCCCGGGAGCTAAAACCCGCGTACATGATATCGAGGTCCACTTTTTACATATTGTTTACAACGATGTCATAAAGATGTGTACCAATATTCAGCTAGGTGGGAATTTTTCCCAGCTGAAAACCTAATTTGACTGGACTATTACGCTATATCTGAAATTTGTAAACCTTAGCCCGGTTTACTACATTAACATGGCAAGGAAATTTATAAAATGAATGGGATGGAAGAATCCAATGAGATACAACTACTTAATAAAAGCTAAGAAAGTATTTTAAGCTGAATTTTATTTTTAAAACTTTTTTGTATACAAAATATTGAACAAGGAATAACAAATTACATAATATACCACAACAAAAAATAATAATAATAAATTACCTCTGTCATTTGCTGAAGATGTACTCGTACGTACCAGACACCTTGAATGTATACAATGGTATAGTCACTATTATGTAATATATTAAGGAGAATAATTATGAATCCTTGTTTTGATTTATTAATTCAACCTTATCACAATAAGTTTTTCCGAAGGACATGCATAAGTAAGTTGATATATAGTACCATAAGGATATCAAATTTCTTCAAAATTATACATCTCTTAGATGATGATAGAAGACAGTTTTCTCAAAACAATTTTTTCAATCCAAAACAAAAAACACTTTTAAAAAAGCGTGAAATTATCTACAAATCAAATTCTAATATTTTATTAACTAAATTGAACAGCTGTCGAGTTATGAATTGAATTAATTAAAGAAATGTTAAAAACTACAAAGTTTTATGTTTTGTTTTTCCTGCAAACCCTAACCAAAACTCTATACAAAAAAGTGGATGATCTTTCCGGCATCCAGAATTTGTAACAATTTGTAAAATTAACGAGGGATTACTTTAGCCTAGTAAATTTTTTTGTAAAACCAATCCATTTCACAGAAAAACTGAAATTGCTTGTTTATACTGTGTGTAATTATTTACCACCGAATTCATAATTCTCACTTAGCAAAATCTACTACATGAAGTTGACTCGTTAAAATTATTTGCTTTGTGCAGAAACTACAATTTTCCTATTTAATTCCAGGTTTTTTTTAAATGAATTGGTTTGTAAAAAAATTTCACCATACTAAAGTTGTAGCCCGTTAAACTACTTTAACTCAAAAATAAAAGAAGCGCATATTTTTTGTAAAACGCCCCGTTTAAAAGATCCAAGGTTTTCAACAAAAACAAAAAATAATGCTTTGAATTTTTTAATATTTCTCTACTTAATTTGATCCATAAGTCGAAAACTGTTAATTTTAGGCAATAAAGGATTATAATCTAGTTTGTAGATAAGTCCACGTAATTTAAAAAGTCCTAAGTCATTAAGGCCCAGTTGTTCAGTTTCGGGTTATTTTATAACCTGGGTTATTTTCCATAGAAATGATTGTTTCAAGAATTGTTTCCATGGAAAATAATGCAGGTTAAAAGATAACCTAATGCTGAACAACTGGGCCTAACTCGTTCAAGGGGTTGTGATGCGCAAAATAAAACTTCAAACAAGAAAAGTTTCTTAGCCTCTCCAACCCAACTCTACTCTTATCTTCACGTAATGAACCCTGATAAAGCTGAGCAACCCACTCAAAGGTTGAGGTGTAAATCCCATCGGGGGAGTGGGTCATCCAACAAATGAGCGATAAGGGGAGGCCGATTGAAAATCATGGAAAATCAGTGGCAGCTCGTGAAGTTTTTCAATGAGAGGGCACAAAATATAAATAAAAAATCTGATGTGGCCATCGCATAACTTTCCGAACAGACGCAAATTTTTATATTATATTTTTAAATAAAATGGTTACATAATTTCAACAGTAAATCGATGAAAAATTTCATATTTTGCTAAAATAGGAAGAAAAAAACTTTTGAATGCCTATATCTTGCAAACGAAGCATTTTAGGACCCATGTTATTAGAAACTTTTCATCTTATTTTCGTTAGTAGAATGCGGTTTACTATTTTATTTACACATACAAAAATTTTTTACAAATACAAAAATTTTTGAAACGCCCTGTATATATTACAGAAAAACTTGTAGGACAAAAAATGTAGGAAATTCTATAGCGCTAATTTTTTGTTATTAATATTTTGACATATTTAATTTCGTTTCGAAGTTATGACGCATAATGTCATAATAGCTCCAGGTAAACCCCCCTTTCCCGTTACACGATTTAATTTATTTTCATCTGGCTTCGTCCTACGACAGGAAAAAGCTTATATGCAAAATTTGGAATGATCTTGCTTCGTTTAGACGCTATCGTGTTCACAGACGTACATATACACACACACACACATACAGACATCCTTCCAAAAATGATAAAAATGGATTCAGGGGACCTCAAAACGTGAACATCTGTCAAAAAATTGGGGGGTCAAATTTTGACTGATAACAATACTTTCCTTACCTAGGGGTTCGGAAAGTAAAAAGAAAAAGAAAATTTTTTTCACTTATTTACTTCCAAAATATTTTAATTCCAAAGAATTGATGACCATTAGAATAAACGCAAACTTTAACTAAATGCAGTGTTCCAAATGCTGACCATAGATGATCAAAAACTCTGAAAAATCAGTCAACTTCGTGCGTTACTCTAAAAATATTATTATTCATATCAATTGCCATTCGGTATTCCACACCCCCCAGACCCCCCGGTCACGACAGCCTCTAATTTTTTAGGGCTTCATTTACAGTAGCCACTCGTGCACTTTTTCAATGGGAAAATTATATTTTTATTTATTTACTTAAAATTATTATTTGTGGATAACTATTGTTTCTGGTTTTGGATAGGAGGGCTCATTCAAGGTTTTTTTCGGCGATTGCAGGGAAAGACGACGTGTTTATTATGTATTTGTGTGGACCCAGGATCGCGCCCAATACCCGAGCGATAGAACCCCTTTGGTGGCAAATGCCTAAATCATCGTCATTATCGACATATCAAATCCTGTGAGGTGATATCTATAAAAGAATTTTTCGCTCAACAAATGTCTATCGGCTGGCCCCTGATAACATCATACATATTGTCATGGTCTGCTTATCATAGGGGGGTGGTGTGATGTAATTTGTCCGAAAGTTGTAACACTCATAAATTTTTCTGTATTAAATATAAGACCTCAACAGATGAATAAATAGTTGTATCTGATTTTTCCATGATCTAGAAAATTAAATAACTGCTTTGCCTCAGAAAGACGAAAGATGCATCCGCTGCTAAACCCTGAAAAATAAAATGAATTGTAAAGGATAAATATTGGTTATTGTGGTGTTCATTAAATTAAATAACAAATTAAATTAATTTATTTAGTTGTAAATATAGGATTTTGAATTTTAAAATAAGTGGCGGTTCGCGGAAAGTGCATGCGCGAGTGAAAACGTAGGTGGGACAATTTTGAAAAATTTGATAACGGAACAGGAAGAGAGTAGTTGGTTTTCGTCCATGAAATGGGGACGACGTATTAAAAAGTTGGGCAACGTCCACGGTGGCGTGAAGACGTAAATTTTGAGTTCCGTCCATGAATTAGGGACGACGTATTTTGAGGATTTGGTTAACGTCCACGGTGATGTTAAGACATGCTGTAAGATTTTGAAGGAGAAGATATTCTGATAATTAATTTAATCACTTCAACGGTATTCGTAATTTATGATTGAGAATCTGAGAAATGGAAGAAAGTTAATTTATGGGAAAATTTTGGAATCACTGGGAATTTTTATGGTTATGCTTTTTGATGGAAATTAAAGGAAAATATCATACAGGAGATTCAAGTTTACTCACCTACGATTAATTGTATGGTCCAACGAAGAAGATTTATTCAATGGTTCTTCTTGTTTAATTTGTTCAAGTCAAAGTCGGAAGCTGTTTTCAACCACGGCGACACCAGCGTTTCACGTGCGAGAATTCCGAGAGAAAAAGAGAGTGCGAGAGGACGTAAATACTCCGGTAAGAGTTTTTTTGTGCGTTGCATTTTTTATTAGCGTAAAGACGAATCATTTGCATTTTAAGTTTGGTTGCGCATAAACATTTGGGGGTTGTAATTATAATTTTTATTCTTGTACGATTTAATTTGTTAGGAATAAGAAAAGCCAATATTTGTTTTAACTTTTTATTATGTTTAATAAATTCCGTTATTTTTCAAATTAGTAGTGTATGAGTTTAATTTCAATTTTTCGCAGTATTGGATCAAGGAGAAAAACAGATACAAATTTTGATATTTTCTTTTTGTCAAAATAATCTTTATGAGAAAGATTGCAAGTAAGTTGACTTATGAGTGTTCCAATTAATTCCATGAACTCACCTTTGACCCTGAATGTCTCATTTGCTAGCCGGTGCAAAATAATTAAGTGTCATGAACAGTAGCACATGGCAATATATGGCTAAAAAAACTTCACTGATCGGAGTAGACGGTGTAAAAATCGCCTATTCTTTTGCTTATCCTTTATTCTTTATGCTTGTCATACATTTTCAATGCCCAACGAGCACAGACAAGCTCATTGTAGACCCAGAACTACCAAGAGAAGTGTAACAAAACCCCAGAAGAGATGGTTAGACGATAGAAATAAATATGAAAGAAGACATATAAAACGACCCAAAACAGGCTGGAATGGAAGAGTATTGGAGAGGCCTTCGTTAAAATGAGAATGGTAACAGGCTGATGAAGAAGAAAAAATCATTAACACTAAAAATCAATACTTTCGATGTTATAGCCATTGGAAGATAGAAATCTAAAAAATTGCTTCCTCCCAAGAATTTATATTTGGGAAAAAAGTGTCTGCTATCACCATCCAACAGGAGGGTGGGGCACATCGGTTGCGGGGATACCCTGTATTTATACAGCCGACAAGAAAATGGAGCATTAATGGAAAAAAACAATAACAAATTAACAACCTGTAATCTCTGTTAATGACCCCTCTTTGTTATAAATAAAATAAAATAAACGATAATTTCAAAATATCTGTGAGTTTATGCATAAAATAAATTTCTTTCGAGAAACTTATTTTGTTTGTACATTTTTAATGTTTTAACACGTTCAAAGTTTCATTAATTTAGGATATCACATTCTCGGAACCACTTTGATAAATTAAGTATTTAAATTAGTATCGATATTTTTCACTTATTTTTCAAGGTAACAAAAATACGTAAGCAGAGTATTATTAAGGAATATTGTAAATAATACGAGGAACTATAAGTATTATAATATAATAATTCGAACAACACTAAAAAAATATGTTCCCATGTTTTATATTAGAACAAACCAAATGCATAATACGTTAAAAAGGAGTTAAAATAAAATACGATAAAAAAATATAAAAATTTTTCCCGAAGTTATTCTTAAATCTGTCCTGCTCAAATTATAAGGTAATAAAAAATACAACAAAAATTTGTTTCTCTTTTCAAAAATAATTTGGACATATCAAAATGATATGCCGAAAATTATGATATTATTGGGGTTGATGGATGATTTGCCATCTAGAAGGTTGCATGGTTCAGTGCACTGGATTTTCCAAATCAAAATATTATTTCAATAGCATAATACAGTTTAATAGTAGAAGATCAATGCGTTCAAGGAAATACCAGACGCGTTAGCTGACTATAAGATGGAAAAGTAACCCGCATCAGTTGCAGTGCAGAAGTGGTAATCGTCGAGGAAGAATACACCTCGTAATACATACAAGTTCACCTTGACTAGTATTGGTTACACGATCTGTAAAATGAAGTTAGCAGAAATAAAATTATCGCTCCTATTTTTAATATTATATTTAAATATTGAAAGTTATGCTCTACCGCCAGAATCCATCCTTTCGTTGGTCGCAACTTCCACGATAACATCTAAAAATGAGGAAGTCGACAAAGAAGTAAGTTAAAACATTGCAGTTAATTTTTTTTTAACTTGTGTAATCTTTAATAGGGCCAAGTGCAACCAGCGGTTCCCAAAATCACTCAAATGCATATCAAATCCAGCATTAGCAATCGATTTGCTTACACCACAATTACCAGTAAAGTCAAAAATGCTGCCAATAAAGCACAAGAAGCTACCTTTTCAGTAGTTTTGCCAGAAACCGCGTTCATTTCGAAGTTCATTATGGAAATGGACGGGCAAAACTATACTGCGTACGTGAAAGAAAAGGAAGAAGCCAGAAAAGTTTACGATAAGGTACTTAAACGACTTTACGAAAAATAAAACTCTAAAAGTTTTATGTTTAGGCTGTGGCAAGTGGTGTTGGAGCTGCTCACGTAGCTGTTAGTGCTAGAGATTCCAACAGATTCACCGTGTCGGTCAACATTGAATCCGAGAAAAAAGCAGCTTTTTATCTAACTTATGAGCAACTATTGAAACGTGAAGATGGTCGATACGAACAAGTTATTAACATAAACCCAGGACAATTTGTTAAGGATTTAAGTGTCGAGGTAAGTCGGGAAAATTTAATATTTAAATAAATAAATTTAACTGGATGAACTGTAGGTAACCATCAGTGAACAGCGGAAGCTAACAGATTTAAAAGCACCTCCACTGCGTTCAGGAAATGAAATCGTAAACGAAAACTCGGAATTGGACCCAAGAGCAGATATTGAAGTGGTAAATGAAACATCGGCAGTTGTTAGGTTTTCTCCGAATTTGGAAAGACAGAAACAATTGGCTACGCTGTTAAAATCAGAACCAAAGTACGGATTTTCCGGCCAATTTGTCGTACAGTATGATGTTGAACGTGATCCCACAGGTGGAGAAGTTTTAGTACAAGATGGATATTTTGTGCACTTTTTTGCTCCAACGGAATTAGAACCTCTTCCCAAACATATTGTATTTGTTCTGGATACAAGCGGAAGTATGTACGATAACAAAATTAAACAATTAAAGGAAGCAATGGTAAAAATTTTGAAACAACTCAATCCAAAGGATTTATTCCATTTAGTCGAGTTTAATTCGTACGCCAGGGTGCATGATTTACAGAACCCAAGTAATGAAGTTTGGTTCCGTACCGATGCAACCGGAAAGATCTCTGATGTACGTTTTTATTCTTACTCGCTTTTTACATTTATAAATAATTTTTTATTTTAGAATTCTACTTTTCCGAATGCGTTCTTGGCTAATCAAGATAACATCAAAAAAGCTCAAGACACCGTTTCTAAATTTGATGCAGATGGTGGAACCGATATTATAACCGCTTTAAGAGCTGGCTTACATTTAACTAATTTAGCAAAAAAGAATAACGTTGACGAAATTAATCGTCAACCAATCATACTATTTTTGACTGATGGTGAAGCGAATGGAGGTGACACCACAGACCAAATAATTGCGAAGGTAACTTTAACGACTGTCGAACTTGTCCAAAAAGTAATTGTAAAATTTTTATAGATATCAGAATTGAACACGGGTTCAAGAAAAACATCCATCTTCTCCCTTTCGTTTGGTTCTGGAGCGGATAAAAAATTCCTTCAGAAGTTATCCTTACGAAATTATGGGTTTCCTAAACACATTTATGAAGCTGCAGACGCTTCGTTGCAATTGCAAGACTTTTATCGGCAAATATCTTCTCCACTTTTGGCCGACGTTAAATTTAAATATGAACCTTCCGTTACCAGCTTGACCAATACCGAATTTCCTATTCATTTTAGAGGTTCTGAGATTGTGATTGCCGGATGGTGTGGTAAGTTTTTTCAATGTCTTTAAATTATTACAAGTTAGCCAATATATTATTTAGGCACCGATATTCCCGATTCGCCAGAAGTAGATGGAATTGGATCAACTGGTCGTTTGTTTTTAAAACCTACAGTAAAACGTGCAATTTCAAATACTGAACGCCTTTGGGCTTACCTTACGGTTCAACAGTTGTTGGAAACGATAGAATCATCCGATCAAGGAAAAGAAGAACTAAAGAAGAAAGCCTTAGATTTGGCACTAAAGTATTCCTTTGTAACACCTCTGACCTCTTTAGTAGTTGTCAAACCGAACGATACGAGTGCTGTTGATGCGGTAGAAGCTAGCAAATTTCCACAAGATTTCGATAATTTTGGTAAGTGTAGGTGCAAAAAATGTTTAAAATATAATAAATACAAAATAAAAGAAATAATAATAAAATAAGAATTTGTCCACTTAGAAAGCAGTGATAAAATACTTGGTGGTCTGGCAAATTCATATGCAGAAGAGGAATTTGATGAATATGGTCCTATAGATTTTAGAATAGAAGAAGAATTTTCGACATTAATGCCATCACTACCACCCGCGGAAGAAACTTTATTAGAAAACTTACTTGTTCAACTTCCTTGGCTGAAATATATTCTCAATGAAAATAAGTTTGTAAAATTATCAAGTGGTATGTTATATTTTTTGTCTTCTATGTTTTTCTTATTAAAAATTTTTAGGACCTTACAAGTTAGGGCTAAATGAAACCATAACGGATTATGAAGCTTGTCCAAAATCTGAAGCTGGTCGTTGTGTTTTACTCAAAGACTGCCCTGAACTTTACCCAATTTTAATAACGTTAGATGATTATATACAGCGCACGTGCATAGTAAAGAATGAGTAAGCATACGATATAATAATTATTTAAAAATGTGAACTACTATTTATTTTTTTATAGGTATGCCGGTGTTTGCTGCCCAAGTTCATAATATGGACAATTCCAAAGTTACAAATAGAACATCTGTAAAGATGAAACGCATATACCTACTCCCTGTTTTCTCAGACAGAAAATTTTGGAAATGGAAATATTAAGTTTATATACAAATTTTTGCAATACAAAGACAAAACGTGGACTGTAGTTTGCACCAAGCAGCACTAGCATACGTTAAAAGTGTAAAAATATTATTTATATTTGTAAATATTGTTGACGAATAAAACCATCGGAAGAAGATAGTCTTGTGCTGTCAAAAACTTATGAATTAAATATTATTGTTTTTATTTATCATGTTAATTTTTAATTTATTAATATTTTTTACAAATTAATACTTTATTTTTATAAATATTCGCAAATATTTCAGTTTAGGTTAACTATAGTGCAGAATGTCAAGTAATCAAAATTAAAGTAAACTAAATTCTCTACAGAAAATATCTCATTAGTTTTTCTTGATAATCGATCAGTTGCAGAGTTACTGCTATCAAACCACGTTGAGGAGGAAGATCGACGTGGCGCTCGTCTCGGAGCCCAACCTCGCGCTGTCCGACAAATGGATCAAGAACTCCACGGGCAGGGCGGCAATCTTCCTACCGAGCACGACGACAGCGGAGAGCCACGGGAACGGCGTAGGCTACGCTTGGGCCAAGATCGCGGGAGTAAAGCTCTACAGCTGCTACTACTCCCCCAACGATCCGCTTCCCGAGTTCAAGACTCAACTCGACCTGCTGGCCGATGAAGTCCGAAATGCCCAAAGAGCGAGGGAGCCCGTGGTCGTAGGAGGCGACTTCAATGCGAAATCCCCAGACTGGGGCTCCCCCGAAGAAGATGCCCGCGGCGAAGCGCTGGCCGAGATCCTAGGCTCTGCCGGCTTTGAAATCTGCAACCAAGGCGACACTCCGACCTTCGAGAGGGGAAACTCGGTCTCGATAATCGACGTCACGCTAGCTTCGACGGACATGGCGCGACGAGTGACGGGGTGGCGGGTCCTGGAAGACCTCACCATGAGCGACCACAAATACGTCCATTTCTGCCTGGAAGAGCAAATCCACGATTTCCGCACAAAGGCAGAAGGATGGGCGTCACATAAATTGGATGCCGGGAAGTTCATGGAAGAGTTCCAACGACTGGCGGGCACCCGTCAGACGACGGACGCGGATCAACTGATGGAAGCGATTCATGATGCCTGCGACGCGGCCATGCCCAAAAGGAAAGGCCCCAACCGAAAACCGTTTCACTGGTGGACGACGGAGATTGCCGAGTTGAGAGGCGAAGCCAAACGATTGTCCCGAAAGGTGCAGCACGGCCACGTCGAGGAGGCCAACGACTACAAGGCGGCGAAGAAGACGCTCGGCCACGCCATCTTCGACAGCAAAAGGCGCTGCTGGAGAGAGCTCCTGGCCACCCTAGAAGAAGATCCGTGGGGTCTGGCCTACAAGATCGTAAGGGGTAAGCTGAGGGGGGGCGAACATGGCCGGACCTAGCCCAACTAAGGTACGAGAAATAGCGGCGGCGTTATTCCCAAGTCACGCCAAATTCAAAGAGCCGCGGATGCAACCCCCGGCTCAGAGGAACCCCTTCACGAAAGAGGAACTGCTCGAGGCGGTCAAGAACCTCGGAGCAGACAAGGCGCCAGGCCCCGACGGAGTACCGGGCCGAGTCATCAAACTAGCGGTGTCAGAGTGCGGATCGGCCTTCCTGTCGGCCTACAACAACTGCCTCGAGTCAGGTCAATTCCCCTCGAGGTGGAAAACGGCCAGGCTAGTCCTGATCCGCAAAGGGAGCAAGCCGGCGAACGAACCCAGTTCGTACAGGCCCATCTGTCTGTTGGACCACGCCGGCAAGCTCCTGGAACGCATGATCCACAACCGCCTCAAGCAAGACATCGAGAGAAGTGGCGACCTCAGCGATAGCCAGTACGGCTTCCGAAGCGGAAGATCTACCGTCGACGCACTGAAGACCATAGTGCGAGTCGCGAAGGAAGCCAAGGAGGGCACCAGGAGAACTAGAAACCTGTGCCTCCTCGTCACCCTGGACGTTCGAAACGCCTTTAACAACGCGGGGTGCGACTGCTGGCCAGCATGCCGCCGATAGATCTCCTGGCAAAGGAAAGAGGCGGCAAGCTAGCAGAGCCAGATAGAAGGAGGGCAACCCTCGACGAGTGGCAAGCACGATGGACGGCAGCAGCAACCGGAAGCTGGACGAGACGACTCGTCCCCAGCGTCGAGCCGTGGGTCGCCAGGAAGCATGGAGAACTCTCGTTCCACCTCACCCAAGTCCTGACGGGGCACGGGTGCTTCAACGAGTACCTCCATCGCTTCAAGATACTGGACGACCCAACCTGCTGCCATTGCGACGAAGAAGACACTGCATGCCACACCATCTTCAGATGCATTAGATGGGAGCGTGAGCGAGTGTCGGCATCGCTGTACTTCGGGGAGCCCCTCACCCCGGAGAACTTGGTCCTCAAGATGTTGGAGAACGAAGAAGGCTGGAAAGTTATCACGGCCTTCGTGACCTCCATCATGAGGACGAAAGAACAGCTCGAGAGGGTAATGCAGCAAGGACGATGAAACGCGCAAAAGCCGCGACTCCCGAAGTAATGCCCAGACGGCGAAACCGGGAGTCGAGGATAGGGGTGAGGTTTTAGTCAGTGCGAGTCTGACACTACCGGCTTAGATCAAGCCGGTGTCTCGCACGAGATTTCCTCATCCCGGCGCAAAGCTAAAAAAAAAAAAAAAAAAAAGCTATCAGAATGTATCGTATATGTTCCTTCTTCAAGTTCTTTCTCCGTTCAGGAGGTTGGCGATCATCGTGGCTATTCCTATATGTGAGGCTTCCACCTTGAATAATTGGTTGGAGTTACAGTTGTACCACTCTCTAAGATTGCAAGCCACAAGGTTCCTATACTTCTCTTTCCCACAATTTTTTCCTCCATAATTAATTGTAGGAACTAGCATTTTTGTCCCCTCAGAATATACCCAAGATACTGCAGTTTTCTCTTTTTAACTATCAACATGACTTCTTTATCCTTATTAATTCTTCTTAGGATCTCTAAGTTGATCACTCTATCCGTCCAAGAAACCTTGACATCACAACCTGATGCCGTCGACTGACCCACGTCATCAGAGTTCAAAAAAATTATTATATATTATGTAGATTAATAATTAAAAACGCAATTATTCAACTTTCTCTTGGCATTAAAAATAAACTCTATATCCACTGAAATTCAAAACAATTCAATAGCAAGAAGAGGTATCCCGATAGCCTTAACATTTCTTATCAAATGTTTTGACAAACTTTCAAATTCCGCTTTTGTATATTAAAATCTTAGTCAAAAAGCTGTTGATTTCTTAAACAGCATTAAAATTAGCATTACACGCAATATTTATTTATAAACAATTTCAATATATCTACGTAAATAATATGGTATAAAATTTAAGTTTTTTTTAAGTAAATTCAAAAGCTAATACTTAAATATTTTTTGGGCAGCAAATTCCTGCATACCTGAAAAGAAAACAGAAAAGTAATCTACATTCCACAACACCAAAAGCTACTTACTCGTTTTGCAAGACACAAGAATATTTTACAAAAATATCAGAGTCAGTTAATACGTAGTAAACCTGAGGGCAATCATTGAGTAATTTACAATGTCCAGTTGTTTCATCAGTTGGAGTCTTTGGACATGATACATCTTCTGTTATACCATACGATGATGCTATTTTGTAACTTCCTAATAATATGTAAGTAAATTTATAATTAATTAAATAATATTGCTTGGGAAAATATTTTCAGATGAGAAAAATATTATAATGGCGATAGGAGAAAGGGTGGGGGGATGAGCATGCCTACATCATCATCTGCCAAGTGCCAACTCCAATTACCAATGAGTCTCGCATTGAAAAAACATTTACAGAAATAAAGAATCATAACCGCCTTCGAGGTATAATTGAAGAAGACAAGGAATACAAATACATAATAATTTTGCAAAGCAGAAGAGAATGATTAACTTATAAGCTACTTATTAAGAAAATAGAGCCTATTAAAAGTTCTAATAGGGCGAAGGAACCCAACAAAAATGGAGAAGATAAGCAAAATTATTCGTTGAAATGCTTTTTCCAAATTTTAAAAATATATAAGTAAAATAAATTAGCATACCTGAGAGTAAATTTACTGTTCCATCTTCGTTTGTCATATTTTTTAGCCATGGCAGATTTGCTTCTAAATTCACAAATACGATGGAATCTAAAAATGAAATATGTACAACTACTGGAAAATGATTGATTTATTTACCTGACTGAGATGTAGAAGGAAGCACACCATATGAGCTTGGTTCATCATCTGGAGCTGTTAAAATAATTAATAAATTGTAAAGATTCTAGAATTATGTTCTTGAATAAAAGTATAAAGAAAAATAATAATTTTCAAACCGAAATCTGAATTTCGGAATCTGCAAAATTATAGAATAAGAATTTTCTGAAAATTACCGTTAGTTGCCTTCTCAATATCAAGCCAATACGAGGAATTCGGTTGAAGAACCACTAAAGAAGTAAGAGGTGTCACAAAGGAATATTTTAACGCTAAATCAGTTGCTTTTTCTAAAAATTTATTCCGATCTTGATCTGACGCTTCCTTCTGGTCCAACAATTGCTTAATAGTAAGGTACGCCCAAATACGTTCCACGTTTGAAATTGAACGTTGTTCAACTGGGATCAAATTGCTGAGTCCTTTATCGGTGTAGCCCATGACGTTAGAGGTAAAGTTATGTGAGTCATAACCTAAAAAAGTTTCCATAATCTGAAGTCTGTAACCCCGTTTTTATATTTAAAACAATAACACACCACAAAATCCAGCTACCATCATTTCGCTTCCATCAAAATAAATTGGATACGTATTAATGGTGAGACTAGACACTGTTTTTTGGTAATTGAATGTTAAATTTTTCAATAATGGAGAAGATATAGTTTCGTAAAAGTTTACTAACTGAAGAGAAGCGTCCAAATCGGCGTATATGTGTCGTGAAAAACCAAAATTTTTTTGAGACAACCATTTGGTAAAGTATTTATCCGCTTCATCTCCAAACGAAAGTGAAAAAATAGAAGCACTCCATGTATTCATTTTTTCAATCTGAAAAATTAGTTTAGACCAGAGAAGAAGAAATGGCAAACTACCACAAATGTCTTACATTCATTCTTATTTCTGTAGAGTCTAAGTTCCGAATGTTTGGTACACCATCGGTTAAAAATATGATGATCGGCTGATGAGTAATTTTATCACATTTCATACTTTGCGTTATGTTTACCAAGTATAGAGCAACCTTAAAAGCAGAATAAATATCGGTTGAACCATAGGGTTCAAAATTATTAACACAGCTTTTAGCTTTCTCTATGCTATATGAATTTACTGCAGAAGCATTTGGAAAGGTATAATTCTAGAAAAATAATGTTGACGAAAATTTATTCGCGATTTGATCTTATTACCTCAACGCTAACTTCATGTTCATCGTCATCGTAGGTTTCCAAGTCAAAATCTTCGTTGCTAATTGGAAACCACACACTTTGAGAAAAATCCTGTAAATTCCAAACCTTGACGTTTGTGTTAAATTCTACTAGATGGAACAAGTCTTGGTCATGCATTTGATCCAAAATTAGCGTCATTGCTTGCTTCAATTGTTCAATTCTATTGTCTTCCATGCTCCTGCTAGTATCCAGTAGAAAAACCACGTGCTTTGGAAGAGGTTCTAAACCAGATGGTGCAAAGAAATGAACAAAATAACCATCTCGTATCAGAACATCGCCTCCTACGCGATCTCTTTCTACGTCATATTGTACAACAAATTGTCCTGACAATCCAGCCTTTTCGTTTGTTTTCAAAACACGGCTCAAAATTTTCTGCTTTTCTAAATTCGGGGAGAATGTGACTATTGCTGCTGTGCTATTTATGCGGTCAATTTTGGCATTAGGATTCAATATAAATTCACCATTTGATATTTCTTTACCAGACCTTATTGGATGTGCTTCCACTAATGTTAGTCTTCGGGTTTCGCGAATGAATACCTAAAAAATTTAAATAAAGAAAATAAATGATTTTTTTCTCATTTCACCTCAACGTTTAAATTTTGAACCGGTTGACCTGGATGTATGTTGATGACGTGCTCGTAACTACCATGTCTTCTTTTCAACAGTTCTTCGTAGGATAAGTAAAATGCAGCTTTTGCTTGTGGTTTAATATTGACGGATACCTTGAAACGGTTTGAATCACGAAAATTTGTACCGATATAAGCGGCTGCCAATCCATTACTTTTGGCCTACAAATTTTGAAAATAAACTTTTTAAAAACTGTGGAGGTTTATTACCTCATTATATTCTCTTTGAGCTTCCTTCTTCCGCTTCAAGTAAGCTGTATAATTTGTATTATCAATTTCCATAATAAATCCAGAAATGAAAGCCTCTTCTGGTAGAACCACAAAGAATGTAGTTTCTTGGGCGGATTCACCGACGTTTCTAACTTTACTGGTAACTATAGTTTCGGCAAAACGGTTTCTAATTTTAGATGAAATATTCATTTCATAAATTTCGGGAATTGCAAAATTATCTACAACATTCTAGAACCCAAAAAAATTACTTAAGTTTTGATCAACAATTTGTATAATTATATTAGGTACATTTTTGTCCTGTTCTTCGCCTGCAGGTGTGGAGACAAGATAGCTGTATTGACTTGGAATGGCAAAGTTTGGAAAATTTATGGAAATTATAAGGAAGACTAATAATTGCAAGTGCACGTGCTCCATTTTCTAAAAAAAATTGTCTTGGTATTCTTCAAATTTTTTTTGGTCAATAGAAGAAATAATACAGTAGAACATTGAACTTACCAACTTTTTATCGAGATGCAAACTTTATCGTGAAACAATTAGTTTGATGTACTGATAAGTTTCACTAAGAAATTATGTTTTAAGAGGCGAATAATAATTATTGTACATATTTTTGATGTAATGTTTGAACTATAAATGGTGATGAAATGCGCAGTTCTATAATTTGTTGTTTTTGTAAACACAAAAATATCAGTAAAAGCTGATAACGATGATGTTATTAATGTACTTTATTGTGCAAAATTTCCCAAGGTCGCGGAAATGGGAAACACAAAATATTGCAATACTTATCTACTTAAAATAATGGATTTGTTACTCTCAATAGAGCTGTGCTTTGTAAGTGACAAAAAAGATGCACTTACAGAGGTACTTGGAAACTTTCAGACTTTATTTAGACTTTTTGTTCGTGTGACGGAAAATGGTCTACATATGAGTAAAACCAGACTTAATATCTAAAAGTTGATTATTTTTTAACCTGTTAAATGTCACCAAAGTTGCACTTTTATTTTGCACTACTTTGTACGATAGAAGTTGAAACCGAAGTTGGCACCCCTGACGGCTTGACCTGGGTAGGTCACTTCTCAGTAAAATGTCACCAAGGGAAATCGAAAGTGCTTTACAATTAGCATCAATCCGATGAACGAATGAAGATGTTGAAGATTTTAAGGATACCAGGATACTCTGGTAAAGTACTATCTCTTATTCGAGATGGTCACACCGAGCATTATATACAGGAGGTGGTTCCGCATAACTGGTCCTCACAGGGTACCCAACTCTCAATTATCACTTCACGTGCCACACTCCGGGCAACTGCGTTGACCCGCAGGAAAAACTAAGTTAGGGTTACCAGCAAGGGCGGATCTACGGGGGGGGGGGTAATGGGGTTAACTACCCCCCCCCATGAATCTTCATTGCAATACAAATTTTAAAAATACACCTTAATTTTCCCTAAATTTTATTACAAAACATGTATTTACCCCCTCCATAAACTTTGACCAGATCCGCTCTTGGTTACCAGATGGTAGCGTCTGATTCCAAAGAAGCGTCTAGAAACAGTGGTGGCTAGAAAATGTGGGGTTCCACTGCATCAGAATGTCCTTTGTGTACCAAAACTGACATCGAATAATAGAATTTTGAATTTGCCGAGCGACGCTTTAGCTTTCCAGAACTGGAGATGTGAAATGGACGACCGGACACAGCGAGGTGGCGGGCAGACCTCAAGACGAAATTATGCGACTGGTCGACAGAAAGCGTGAACAACCCCTAAGGATGGCTACCTGGAACGTCAGAACCCTATTCCAAGCTGGAAAGCTGGCGAATGTGGTGCAGGAAATGGAAAGACTTTAAGTGGATTTCCTTGGTATGAGCAATGTGAGATGGCCAGGGAACGGACGATGCGCTACAGGCTCGACTACTCTGGAAGTGAAGAACAAATTCCGAACCATAGAAATGTAGTGGGTATTTTGATCTCTAGGGGACTGGAAAGATTTGTTTGTAGTTTTGTATCATCTAATTTGTCTAAATAAAACTTAAATCAAATTTGCTTCTTTATTAAGTACTTAAATTAATCCTAACAATTTTGAAGAGTAATTTTTCAAAATATTGGGCAACAAACACCAATATACCTAAAAAAATAAATTTTAAAAACAGCATTATTAATTGAAGAAAAGCTTACTCAATTTCCAATACGCAGGAATATTTTACAAAATTGCTTAATTTGTTCAAATTGGAATGAACTCCTGGACAAGCACTGATCAATTTACATTCTCCTTCCGTTTCATCGATTGGAGTTTTTGGACAAAAAATCTCTTGTGTAATTTCTCGATTGGATATAATTTTGTAATTTTCTAAATGTGTGGTTAATATTTTATCACTTTTTAACTGTGTAATTACCTGAATGTATTGTTATGGTTCCATCTCTGTTCAGTAGATTTAACAACCACGAAAACTTTGCCATTAAATTTGATATTTCAATTATAGCTTCATCGTCAAATCCTGGAGGTGCTTCAATCATATTACTTTTCAGTAACAAGGCTAAAATTAAACTGGTTGATTTGCAAAATAGAGATACTAAAATAATACGGAAGGTTTTTCGTTAACAAGTGTTAAGCCAAAGGATTCAAATATTGGAACTATCTCTTCCCACACTTCTGAAAACCTTTTAACCTCTCCACAACTTCTGCATTGAAAAGGTGTTCAAAAGAATACCTTACGTATTTTTCCAAACTTACCTTTATCTGGATGAAAATTAGAAAAGGTGTGATAATACGTCCTGTCAGGTTGAGAAACAGTGGAAGAAGTATTGCTTTTATCAACTGGAAGAAAATTTGCTAAGGTGTGATAATATGTTGTACTAAGCTGAGGAGCTACAGCTGAAATCGAAGAAGCTAAAACCATATTTCAAAATTATTATTCACTTTGAAAAGCTGCTTTGGAAGCTTACGTGTGCTGACGCTCTGATGTTTTGCTAAAAATATTAATTCGTTAGTTCAGCACCAGCACTCCGAAAGTTAAAAAACCTTACCTTCCACAGCCGTTTCAATATTGACCAACTCAACCACATCTGGTTTAACCACAACCATGGAAGTAACAGGTGTGACGAACGAATAATTTAAAGCCAAGTTGCTTATTTTCTTTTTCAATTCTTTGTGGTTTTCGTGCGGGAGTTCTTGTTTTTGAAGTAATTCCTTAACTGTAAGATATGCCCAAACGCGTTCAACACTTGAGGTTGAGTTTTTCAAAATTGCTTTATAAGTCACTAATCCGTTAGTACCAATACCTTCGATCTGAATGGAAAGTTCGCCTTCCCCTTCTACATGAATAAAAAAATTGGAAAGCATTCAGTTTCCATAAATTGGATAACCGACCAAACTTACCATTATTGTAACCTGCTACTTGAAGTTCGGATCCTTCAAAATAAATGGGTTGAGTATCATAGGTGAGATTAATCACGGAAGAGTCATAAATATATCTGATATTCGATAACAATGGTGTTGACATTTTTTTATAAAAGTTTTCTAGCTGAACTGAAGCATCTGTGTCGTCGTAGATATATGTGAAAAATCCTCTGTTTAACTCAGATAAAATTGTAAGAAATGTTTGATTTGCATCCTTTCCAAAACCAAGAGTAAAAATTGCCGATTGTATTGAACCAGAATTTAATGCGGTAATCTGGAAGCTTTATGTCTAAATCAATGGTTCTCAAAGACCTCTCTAATTTTTTAGCAAAACTTAGGTTAACTCCAAGAAAGTAATGAGGTATTCTGCATATAAAAGAGTGAGGAACCACTCAAACCGAGTGGATTAAAGTTTTTCCATTGGATCTTAGTTTCAGTCTAAGTTTAAAAATGTAGACAATTTGTCAAATATTTTAATACTAACCAATTCGATTATTTCGGTTGTATTTTCTTTGCGAAAATTTGGTTCACCATCCGTCAAAAATATTATGACTGGTTGACGAATTGTGTTGTCAACATCTGATTTTCTTGCTTCTTCCACTAAGTGTAAAGCTACCCTTAAAGGTGTATAAATATCGGTACCTCCGTCATCTTCAATGATATCTACAATCCTTTTTGCTTTAACAATATTATCTTTGGTAACTGGAAAACTATTTGGAAAGACAAAATTCTGAAAATTTTATGGATTAATCACATTAAAAAGGATTGCAATCAACTTACGTCAAAATCTGTTTGTAATTCATCATCTATATTTATATTACTTTCATCTGGAAACCAAACGCTATTATCTAAATTTTCTAAATTCCACACTTTTGTATTTGACTCGAACTGAATTAAATGGAATATATCGTTATAATGCAACTGATCCAAAATCACCATCATTGCTTTTTTCAATTGAATAATTTTATTGCCATGCATACTTCCACTTGTGTCTAACACAAAAACTACATGTTTTGAAATAGGTATTAGATCGGAAGGCGAAAAATAATGAACAAAGTAACCATTCTTCATCAATCCTTCTCCTCCTGTAGAATCTCTTTCGACATCGTATTGGACAACAAATTGACCTGCGAGTCCGTCAACTTTTTCAGCTTTCATTAAGGAAGCCAACTCTTTTTGTCTTGCTAAACTAGGAGAAAATTTTACAGCTTTTGAAGTTTCGTTTATATTTCTAATTTCAGCTTTTGGGTCCAAATCAGAATCGTTACTTAGTATCACATTTCCGGATCGTAACGGAGGAATTCTTAGAGACTTTAATTTTCGATTATCATGAATAAAAACCTGCACTCAAAAAAAACATGTTTAAAAATGGTTATATTATAAAACATCCCAGCGCGATATTTCTGATCGTGAAAGGTAAATTGTACTTACTTCTACGCTTAAATTTTTGACGAATTGGCCTGGATGTATGTTGATGATTAATTCATATTGGCCTTTAGTTCTCTTCAGCAATTCTTCGTATGTTAAGTAAAAAGAAGCTTCGGATTGTGGTTCGATGTTTACTGATACTGTAAAGCGGTTTGAATTACGAGCACTAGGCATAACATGGGCTGCTGATATTCCACTATTTTTAGCCTAGAACGGAAATTATATTATTTAGACAAATTGTAGTTAATACTTATGGTCCTTCGAACCGAATTAATTCAAAATTAAATTTAAAAATTTAAATGCATCTAAATGCATTTAGAAAATACGGATCTGGTTGTCTATCTTATCTGGACCCGAGTCTGTAAGGTTATCGTAATCACAAATTCATTTTTATATATGTTAGAAACATCATGGTTTTGCTTTAATACAAAATTGAAACAATGAAAAATATTTATTTTACCTCATCGTATATCCTTTGAGCTTCATCCGTTTTTTCCACATAACCTGTGTAATTTTGACCATCGATTTCCATTATAAATCCAGATATGAATGCCGATTCGGGTAGAATTACAAAAAATGTGGCTTGTTTTGCTTCATTTGCAAAATTTTTTACTTGGTTAAACACTGTGGTTCGGGCAAAACAGTTTCTTACATCTGATGTTACGTGCATTGTTATAATTGATGGAATGTCAGTTGATTCACCCTATACATACATAATTAAATTGATAACATCTTAACTGAAATGGATATTTGGAAAACTTACCAGGTTTTTAGTTAGATTTGAAGACGTCACAACTAAACTGGAATGGGTTGGGCTGGCAAAAACTTGAGCATCCAAACAAATGGTATAAACCAAGAGGAACACCAACTTCCAAGCATCCATATTTGTGAAAATTCCTCTCCTAAAAGTTTTATTTGTAAATAATTTAATCTTTTCTACAGCAGCACTTGCATAACTTCAGAATGTTGAATGCCAAGTAATCACTGTGGTGATTAAAGTGCAGATTTTTTGTAAGATTTCACTGTTTTTTTTTTGTGCTTATTTGTTTAAAATTATATTTTATTTTGTTGTATAAGCAAATCTTGATAAAACTGAATTTCCATCCATATTAACGTAATCCAATGATCGTTCAATTGCAGTACTGGTATTTAGACATCCATCTAAAAAACAATAGTTTTCCCATCAAATTAAAGGACATCTTTTTCTCATACGTATATGACTCAACTTTTTCCAACGCTTTTCAGCATGTCCAAATAACTGGAGTGGCCATCTTCAATTGTACTTCTAGATGTTTATCTCAACTCAATTTATCGTCCAGGGTTACTTACAGATATTCAACGCCCTTTGGATCTTCTGCAACGGAATTCCAAAAATTTCGGGTTTATCCCGCCCTTGGGATCAAAAATACATAAAACATCTGAGCGGGTTGTTGATACCTTCAAAATGCACCTGTGTTGTGAGAAAATTTCAAAAACCATGAAAAAGTTAAACGATTTGGGTGT
The DNA here is from genome assembly GCA_932274525.1 of Podabrus alpinus. NCBI lineage: Eukaryota > Metazoa > Arthropoda > Insecta > Coleoptera > Cantharidae > Podabrus > Podabrus alpinus. The sequence continues at coordinate 9,675,082 of OW026451.1, forward strand.
GGTGGGCTAAAAATATTTCAAGGGGAGAATCTGCAAGAGAATGTAAGTGATTCTTATCGCTTGCGCTCTTAGCACAGGATCGCATCCAGTTAACTACAAAGGGTGTCAAATCTACAAGGAGATTTTGAATAAAAAATATCCACCGCTTCCACCGTTTTTGAATACTCAATTCAAAACTTTTACTATTGTACGGAGTCAAAAAAAATTCTTGTCCCCAATGTGAGAATTCGAAGAAAATTTAAAGGAAAACAGCTTGTTTTTCACATAATTTCTTTTAATTAAAATTAATACAAAAATTGCGATTTAATAGTTCAATTTAAAATTGGTTTTGGTGTAATTGGGCAGCAAACTCCAGCAAACCTAAAATAAATGCTCGATTAAAAAATTAATTGATTCTGAAGAAAAACTTACTCGTTCCGCAACACACAAGAATAATTTAGAAAAATATCCAAACTTTTGAGCACATAATGAACTTGTGGACAAGTGTTGATGAGTTTGCATTGTCCAACAAATGTTTCATTAGTTGGAGTTTTTGGGCAAGAAACTGTTTCGGTTACTTCATCATCTGATTCTATTTGGTAGTTACCTAAGGAGTTAAATTTATTAGTTACCATTTTTATTTACTATTTCAAAATTTTGAAATACCTGAAGATAAAGTCACGGTTCCGTTTTCATTTAATAGGCTTGTTAGCCATGGAAATTTTGAAATCCAGCTTAATCCATCAACTGTTGATATTGTTGAAACGTCATCTATTTTTGGTTCATCATAAACGGGCATTTTTAAAATATCCCAAACTCCATCTGGACCACTTCGTAGAGAAAGCTGTACTGAAATGGGTTTTTCGTTATTTTTAGTTTTTCAAAAATTAAATTATATAAAAAAGAATAAAAATGTATGACCAAATTTGATGTATGCAAATTTCCGCAAAGGAGTTACCGGTACCACCATTGCTTGTTTACAATATTAGAATATGTACACACTTTTGTGAATATTTGCAAATATATTATTTAGAATAATTGATTACATCCATCATATGATGAGGAAGGCCGATAAAATTTAGAAGATGGGGATATACCTGAAATATGAATAAATTATTTAGATAATTGTTTATGAGTTTATTTATGTACTTGTTCTTTTACTTTCAATATCTACAGAATCGCTTTCGGTATTGATGGAATCGGTTCTATTTGGCTTAACCACAACTAAAGAAGTTACAGATGTGACAAACGAATACTTAAGAGCCAAATCCGTTGCTTTCTTCTTCAACTCCATGTGGTTTTCACCTGGCAAATCTATTTTTTCTAACAATTCCTTGATCGTTAGATATGCCCAAAGACGTTCCATGTTTGACAATGAACTTTTCACAGTAGGTCTATAATCGATCAATCCGGTACTACCAACGCCCTCAACTCTTAAAGGAATTACGTCATCTCTTTTTACTAAATCGTTTATAAAATAATTATAATTTAGCATTTTTATCCATCACTTACCATAAGAACCAGCCAATAAAAGTTCAGATCCTTGGAAATACAACGGATAAGTATCCTTGGTTAGATTTTTCACGGAGGATTCATATTTAAATTTCACGTCTGATAAGAGCGGTGATGAAATTCCTCTGTAGAAATCTTCTAATTGCAAGGAAGCGTCTGCATCTTCATATATGTGTGTCGAAAATCCATTGTTCAATTTGGAAAGAGTATCCAAAAACTTTTTGTCTGCGTCTCTTCCAAAGGCAAGGGTAAATATGGATGATTTTCCCAAACCAGAATTAATTTCCGTAATCTAAAATTTCACGTTATTTGTAAGTTATCTGTAATCTCTCCTTAAATATTTACCGATTTAGTTATAACCATAGTGGATGATTCACGATGAGTACTTGGTGATCCGTCCGTCAAAAATATTATAATTGGTTGACGCTTAATGTTACCGATGTTTGATTCTCTTGTAATTTTGATCAAATTGCAAGCTACTTTCAAAGCTGTGTAAATATCGGTTCCTCCTTCGGCTCGGAACTTGCTTACACTTTCTTTAGCTCTATTTATACTTTCAGGATTAACGCGAGAAGCATTTGGAAACGTAACAAACTGCAACTGCCGTCTTAAAAAAGCAATGCATAATTTATTAATGTACTTACCTCAATTTCTTTTTCTCCTTTATTTTGATCCGGAAATAGGAAACCATCAGTTTTAACTGGATAAGAAACACTATTAGTGTTGTTTTCTAAATTCCATACTTTTGTATCCGTATTGAACTCCACCAAGTGGAATAAATCATGTTCGTGTAATTGTCCCAAAATAACTTTCATTGCGTCTTTGAGTTGAACGATTTTATTTCCTGTCATACTACCGCTGGTATCCAACACAAAAATCGCATGTTTTGGAAGAGCTTCCAAATCAGACGGCGCGAAAAAATGGACGAAGTAACCGTTTTGCACCAAAACTTCTCCTCCGGTGGGATCGCGTTCCACGTCGTATTGAACAACAAACTGGCCTGCAAGTCCGTCGTCTTCTTTAGTTTTCATTAAATGGGCCAATTGTTTTTGTCTCTCCAAATTTGGAGAAAATGTTACGATTGCTGCTGTATCGTTTATGTTTACAATATCGGCCCTTGGATCTAATTGGGAGTCGTCATTTATTATCTCATTTCCTGAACGTAGTGGAGGTGCTCTCAACAAAGTCAGTTTTCGACTTTCGTGAATTAAAACCTAAAGGTACAAATTTGTAGGTATGGAATTAATTGAAATTCAGTTGTAGCTTACTTGAACACTTAAATCATTGACGGGTTGTCCAGGATGAATATTTACGATTAATTCGTAACGGCCTTGCTTTCTTTTCAGCAATTCTTCATATGTTAGGTAAAAAGCAACTTTTGCTTGTGGTTCGGCGTTAACTGAGACTGTAAAACGGTTGGAATCGCGAGCACTAACTGCCACATGAGCTGCAGACTGTCCACTACTTCTAGCCTGAATTATTGAATAAATTATTATTATTATATAATTTTAAATAATGATTAATTTTACCTCTTCGTACACTCGTTTAGCAGCTTCCTTTTCTTGCACATATGCAGTGTAATTTTGACCACCAACTTCCATTATAAATTCAGATATAAACGCGGATTCTGGTAGAATCACAAAGAATGTTGCTTCTTGCGCTTCTTGTCCGAAATTTTTAACTTTACTAAAAACTGTTGTATGGACAAAGCGATTTCTTACATCCGATGTTATGTGCATTTGGGAAATTTTCAATCCTGATTGAACAATTGGGGAGTCTATCTGTATAAAATTTAAATTAATATTTTCAAATTGACGCGGATTGAAAATTACCATGTCCTTCACCTCCTCATCATTGGAAGTTGTAGGTGAAAATGTAATCCAACTTACATCGTCACTAAATGGAAGAGCAAAACTTTCGACGCACAACGAAATTGTGAAAAGTAACACAAACCGGAATTTCATATTTTATAAAATAATTTTCAATAATAATAATTTTGAAAAACAATAGGTTAAAAATTTAGAAGATGCGATTAGAAGACCTCGACTTCACTAACAAGCAATCAACGAAATTAATATTAATATATGCAAATATTTTCAACAATAAAATGTGGAAATTCCTTAATTAATATTCTAATTTATCAACGATAACTCCTCCCGAAAAGTTAAAGTGATGCGCATTATCAGAAAAATTCTGATACATCTCTTGGTGTATTGTAAATTCTTCTAACCCCTTGTTTTATAAAAATAATAATAATAAAAATACTTAAATGATGTTGACATACTTTCGATTGGTTCAGAAAAAGCAAGTGATTTAAAATTACAAATGTAATTATTTTCGCTTCTTGTCATGGTCAATACTCTATAGGTCAATAGGTCGATAGATATTGCATCGGTTATTTCAATCTTCTATAATCGCTTTTGAAAATTCCAAATTTCTGAAACGTTGTAAAATCCCCCATATCTGCAAATAATCGGGGAGGAAACTATGGGGTACTCTTTGAAACTGAAAATCTTTTGGGGATTTTTGTTAAACAGTGCCAAAATGATCTGGTAATTACCAAGTAGTCGAAACCAGTTCTAAATATTATCGACGAAAAATGCAAATAAAAAACTAAAGGCATCCAATATAGGGCTATAATGCAGTTTCGCGATGAAACTCAGAAGTGAATTATTTCGCTTGAACCCTTTAGTTTTGCATCAAATTTACCGAAGAAAATCCCAAAAATCATAATGTCATGATTGGCCTTTTCCTATGCATCCATGTTCAAAATAGGTATACTTAAACTAAATAAAATTGTCAGTAAAAGCTTTGATTTATATACGTAGGTAACAGCTAATCGTTTCCGACTTATATCTTTACAAAGTTCATCGTTTTTTTAAATTTTTGCTCAAAATAAATAGTTTTCAGATTTCCTTTATTTTTTGCTCACAATTTTACTTACAAGAGGATGTCCAATTTGGTATTAGTAAATAAATATCCCTTTTGGACAAATTTTTAAATTTGTATTTATTATTTCTTACTAAGATGGTGTATACCAAATTTCGTCATCAAATTTGGTGGGGTCGAATAAATCTCCCTATTTTCAAAAATTCATAACTCGAAAACCAAGCAACATTGGCAAAAATCCAAAGACCGTCATAATTTTTTTGGTTTTTAGAATCACCAAAAAAATTGGAATCTTGATTGCCGATATCCTACATTGGGCTTCCCCTTATTAGTTTAATTTTGCTTATTCCTATTTTGAACATTACATGTACAAAAAACCGCCAATTAATTACTTTGTGATTTTTGAGACTCTCTTCGGCAAATTTACCCCTGTCCCAGTTCGAGACTGATGTCGGAAACTCAGAAGGACTTTTTCAGGTCCATTTCCCCAGCCCCGCCCATCGCGAATTTTGAATCAATTTTGGTGTCAATCGTTTGTGTGTCGTTTGTGTTCGTTTGTGTTTTCATTATTTTCGTTTGTGTTAGCACCGTTCGCGAAATATCTTCAAATTTACGTGGGCGGGGCTGGGGAAACGGCAGCCCCGCCCATCGCGAATTTCGGGTCGAATTTGGTGTCAATCGTTTGTGTTTCGTTTGTGTTCGTTTGTGTGCTCATTATTTTCGTTTGTGTTATCACCGTTCGCGAAATATCTTCAATTTAAGTGGGCGGGGCTGGGGAAATGCCAGCCCCGCCCATCGCGAATTTCGGGTCGAATTTGGTGTCAATCGTTTGTGTTTCGTTTGTGTTCGTTTGTGTGCTCATTATTTTCGTTTGTGTTAGCACCGTTCGCGAAATATATTCAAAATCATAACCTAGGTTTATTTCCCCGGCCCCGCCCATTTTGAATTTTTGCTCGAATTTGGTGTTAATCGTTTAGTCATCGTTTGTGTACGTTTGTGTTTCTATTCCCGCCGTCTCAATATCGATTTTCAACTAGCTGGGAGAAAATGAATTTTGTCAAGCTCCGAGCAACAACCGCCACATTTCGAAATTATAGCAATTACGTTATTTAAGAAAATTGGTGTTATTTTAGTTGTAAATTTATAAATATGGATAGGTTTCAACTTAAAATAATAAAAACCATGTTTTGATGTAAGGAAAAACAAGTACATCATAGATAATAGTATTTAAAAAATGGTCTAGAAATGGATCAGGACCGTCCTTAAAAATATTAGCCATGATGTCATGTACGTAATATCTCGCCATCTTTATACGATACTTTTTTGATAACATTGCATTATTCATAATAAAAATGAATTTTTGTTATACAAACAGAAATAATATATTAATAAATTAATAGTTAATTAGCAAATAAATAATTATTACAATGTATATATAAGATATTCACAGTTCACAACGGTAGAAGAACGTATGCTCCTGTTTCGTTCCGTTTGTAGATCGTCAAATTTTTCCCAAGAATTTAGATGCGCTCTCCAACAATAAGCTACATAATGTCCTATTGCTGACGGGGATTTGCTTTTCGGTGGAAAAAAACTAATAATTCCTTTCAACTTAAAATGTTTTTCTAAAATATTTAAACACAAGGGAACATTTGAAAGCGGTATTGAAAATTGGGAATCGTACGGTGCCGAATTGTTTACAGGTTCTATGAATAAATGAGGACCAATCGTAAAACTTCTAGGAATAAATGAAACACCACAAGAGCCGCATTTTACTGGATCTTCAAAATAATTATTCATGATCTGTTGCAATAATTCAAAATTTTCAATACCTAAATTGGCTACTACAGTTTCCCCAGGTCGTTTATTTTCCCAATCGGAAGATGTACATTTTTTAATTTCTGTAAAACAAGGATACTTCATATATAAATAACTTTTTGAGTAAATAATTCGCAGTACAGTTAGAATCGATAGTTATACCTTCTCCAAGTAACTGTGATCGTTTTTTTCGAATATTTCCAAAAGAATTTCCGCCCTTTTTCGATAACATTGTGTTGTAATTCCATCTCGTATCGCGTTCTGGATCAATTAGAAATACAGATATTCTTCAGAATTAATATTTATAAAATTGGAGTATAGGTCACTGTCGGCATAACTCGAAATTAAAATTTGTGTTATCGTATCAAAAGTGCAAGTATTTGTGAAAGTATAATTTCGATTTTTGATAGTTACAGCTTTGAGACCTAAAGAAGTACAATTTTTTAATAAACAAATGACGGAACTCTTTCTTCGACTACTGTCGTTGTATAATGATATTGTTGGGTCAGCGTCTAAATAGTTTGGTTTTCTTTTCTTTTCCTTACGGTTGACAACTTCTCCACCCCAGTTCTTTTCAGAAGTTTCAGGTATTCCATCATTATTTTTCTCCATTTGGGAGCGTTCAAGTATTACGTAACGCAATTTTTGGAGATTTTTGACCCCCCTCCCCCCAATGTAACGCGCCGTAACGTTTTTATGTACCCCCCTAGTAAAACGTTACGTAACCACCAAGTGACCATTTTTATACCTAAAAGTCACAATTATGTGGCAAAACAATGTTACGTAACGCGTAGTTCAAACCCCCTCCCGCCCCTGTAACGCATCGTAACGTTTTACAAATACCCCCCCTCCCCCCAAATTCGTTACGTAATACTTGAACGCTCCCTTTACTATATAAATAATAATAATCAAACCTTATTCCATTCTGAACTTTACTTCTCTGTAATGTACGGTCCATTTTTTTGGTGGTTCAATCCTCTTCTTTCTCTTTTATTTACAACTTAACTTCACCAATCTCATCAAGTCACTGCTGTGGTTATAGTAAAATAAATAAAAATGGTTTTTATTGTTTTAAGTTGAAACCTATCCATATTGATAAATTTACAACTAAAATAACACCAATTTTCTTAAATAACGTAATTGCTATAATTTCGAAATGTGGCGGTTGTTGCTCGGAGCTTGCCAAAATTCATTTTCTCCCAGCTAGTTGAAAATCAATATTGAGACGACGGGAATAGAAACACAAACGTACACAAACGATGACTAAACGATTAACACCAAATTCGAGCAAAAATTCAAAATGGGCGGGGCCGGGGAAATAAACCTAGGTTATGTTTTTGAATATATTTCGCGAACGGTGCTAACACAAACGAAAATAATGAGCACACAAACGAACACAAACGAAACACAAACGATTGACACCAAATTCGACCCGAAATTCGCGATGGGCGGGGCTGGCATTTCCCCAGCCCCGCCCACTTAAATTGAAGATATTTCGCGAACGGTGATAACACAAACGAAAATAATGAGCACACAAACGAACACAAACGAAACACAAACGATTGACACCAAATTCGACCCGAAATTCGCGATGGGCGGGGCTGCCGTTTCCCCAGCCCCGCCCACGTAAATTTGAAGATATTTCGCGAACGGTGCTAACACAAACGAAAATAATGAAAACACAAACGAACACAAACGACACACAAACGATTGACACCAAAATTGATTCAAAATTCGCGATGGGCGGGGCTGGGGAAATGGACCTGACTTTTTCCATGTCAAACTAAAGAATTTAAGCAAAAAAAAATCATCTCTGTTTGTAGCAAAGCAATAGTTTACGTTGTAATCGAATATTACAAAGTGGTGTACAGTGGTTCAAAACCCATGTTAAACTGTAGGTCCCCTACTTATATCATAATACAGTAATACCCCGTTTAACGCGGGGGATACGTTCCAGCAAAGTAGAGCGTTATAGAAAACAGCGTTAAACGAGGTTATGTCACCATGTAAATATTGGGGTTAGGGGAAAATTTTTAATAATGAATATGTATTTTGTCAATTAAGTTTATTAAAAATGTTTTTTTTATAGGGAAAAAATATTAATTGTACGCACCCTGGTGGCTGTAATATCAACTAAATATTTGACGTCACTAGAAGGGAAAATAAAACTTTTATTGTTTTCATATGGGTTTTATACGGTAGTGATTATTGTTCATCCAGGTGAAATAATATTAATATGTAAGTATAACAAATTTTTTAATGTGTTTTCATATTGTACGTAACCATATTCAAAAGTTAACCTTACTATGAGCGAGGTCAAGCGAGGTTATAACCTTAATGTGACGTCACGTTTGTTGTTGCTTACAGCGCGCCACCGGTAATATTTCTCCCCTATAACAATACAACAAAAATTTATTTCTTACAAATAATATAGAAACATAAATAAACATACACCCGCTATTATTAATTTTAAACCAACCTTTAAAAGTGCGTCAAGTAACAAACACTCGATGCGAAAAATAGAAAAAATCAAAGAGATTCTAAGTCATCATTTACGTTTGAGATCATTCAGATTCTTCCGCATTTCCAATTTTCTGTCTTTTTATCAAAAGTGTGTCTAATGTCATTTGCGTTTTTCGTTTGCGCTGTGTAAGAAGTTGTCGCTAAGTGAATAAGGCATCAAATGTTAAATAATTAACAATTAATGGGTTATATGTAAATGTACGATGCACTCTTATCAGCGGCGATCGGCATACTACTCTTCCGCGTTACGCTTTGGATATCGGGGAATCCCAAGCGGTGTGCGATTTTCGGGGAATACCCTATTCAAATAAAACAGCGTTAAGCCCGAGATACACATGCTACTTACTGGCACTTAGAAATTTTCGTGCCAGTAAGTAGCATGTGTATCTCGGGCTTTAAACCGAAACAGCGCTAAGCGGAACAGCGTTAAGCGGGGTCTTACTGTACTTCAAACAAACACCATTGACCAGCGTTTACCAAAGTGTGGGTCGCGACCCGGCACCGGGTCGCAGAAAAATTCTGCTGGGTCGCGGCAAAAATTGTAAAAACACAAAAAATTAACATCATTACTTCCTATAATTTGAAATTGTTATGTTGTGATGACAAACATCATCCTTCGCACTAAGAACAAAATATGTAAAACAAAGTTTACTTCATTTACTAAAGTTTTAAATGAAGATAATGTTTTTTTAATTACTTATATGTTTTTGTTTTATAATTATTTTGCAATTTTTGTGTATGAAATAAACAAACAAATAATTTGATTTTTATTAAAAAATAAAATTTGATTTGTAAATAAAATAGTTATTTACGATATAAGTGTTAAAAGTGACTTTTTATTTTGTTAGTGGGGAATTTTGCGAAACGAGCGATAGCGAGTTGAGCAACCCCCACGAACAAAATAAAATCACTTTTAACATGTATATCGTACAATATTTTTTATACAACTGTTAATAGATCTTGTTTGATGAGTAAATTTTTTTGCGCGCAATCGCCCTGAATTTTTGCATATGCCTTCCTACTGATAATTCATTACGGGGGCTAGTCGGGGGGGGTGAATTTTTTGCTCAGTTTTTCGATATCTAGCGTCGTTCCCGAGTTATAGCTAATTCAAAAAATTTTTAAAAAAAATAATATTAGGTTGCATTGATATAGTACACAAATGTCATTAATTAATTTGTCGCAGGTTCTGATTTTGTTTTAGTAATTTATTTGTAAATCAAATTGGTTGATGTTCGTCACTTGATATGTGAATGCGATAGTCACAAAAATCAGCATGCCGTGATGTAGTCATGTTAATGCAGTGACAATTGAAAATTGTTTATTAGAACCTTTTGAAAAGTTTTGTACGCGTTTTTTAAAACAGTTCGTACTGATAGAGCAATAGTAATAAAAATGGATTGTGATGAAAATGAATTTATTATTGACGGTGGTTCCTTTGCTCATACTGATGCCGGCGCCGTTCCTCGAGAAATTGAAGAAGCAGCTAATAGGGCTACATTGGATCTGTTGCCCAAGAAATCGCGACAGCAGTATGATATAGCATATATTAACCGATTCATGGAATGGTGCAAACTAAAGAAAGTTGAAGGCAAGTTCAGCGAAAATGTGTTCCTGGCTTTTTTCGAAGAAAAATCCATGTTGTGGAAATCGTCGACATTATGGTCCAATTTTTCGATGATAAAAGCTGGTTTGCATATCAAGAACGACGTGGACATAGGAAAATATTATAAGCTAATAGCATTCTTAAAACGGAAAAGTGTAGGATACCGTCCAAAAAAATCGAAGATTCTAACAAGGGAACATATCGATAGATTTGTGAATGAAGGTCCAGAGTCCAGACACCAAATATTTAATGGTAAAAGTTGCAACAATTTTTGGTTTATTTGGCGCATGTCGTCGTGAAGAACTTTGTAAATTAACAGTAGATGACATCGAAGAATTGGATGACTCATTTTTTTTTTTTTATTTTATTGAAATGAAGAAATATATTTATTAAATTAATAACAATAGCATATAATCATTTACATTCATAAAGTGGTACAAATAAAATAAACAATGATAATTCATTCATCGATATAAAAAAGTCCAGCACCATCTTCAAGCCCCAACCCGTAAACTTTTTTTCTGGTGGCTCGAAGACGTAATGAGACTGCCCGTATGATCGAGAATTGTATTCTGACACGTATCCACCCTATAACCTGAGAATATGGCTTATCCCATTTTTCTACTAGGCGTTGTGCCATTCGTTTCAAAAAGTGATGATACTCTGCATGAAGCACACCGTCACAACTACACACTAATGGCGTAAATGAACCTCTCAGATCTTCGGCTGCAGTGTTGTATTTCAGGTGTTTTTCTCGGGCATGTCGTTGTGCAATTGTCAACCAGGTTTGGTTTATGTAAGAATTAGCGTCAGCATTAACAATGCGGTTGTCGAAGAACGCTAATCTTCCAGATTCCCAAACCCCTTGGATCATCAAGTCGCCAATTAATGCCGGTTGATTAACAACATCTTCTTCACGCATAATTGGTTCCTTTGTGACAGGACCCCATGCCAATTCGGCTATTTTAGCGCAATCGTCTCTGTGAGTGTCATGCCCTTTCTTAACCAGGCCACCTTTTTTGCAATTTAGAGCATGTGTTAAATCAAAATGTTCGCCACATCCATCACACGTTTGTGGTAAGTTGCTGGGTTGATGACCGTAACGCATAGCAAGAGCATCTCGGTATTGCGTAGGTGTTAGATCTGAATGGTCATAAAAATTTGGCATTATTGAAAGCCATTGTGATGCTTTGCCTTCTTTTATTCTTTTTATGATTCTTTGAACTGTTGGCGACATCGTAGAAATTATACGAATACTTTCTGCTTCTTCATTTGAGGTTCTAATTTTCCGTTCAGATATTAAAACATTTTTTATATGTGTTTCATATTCAAACATATTCATATTATTTCCTGTGCGAATGGCTTCAATCATCACGGATGTTGCTTGAACCGAAATTCCATGTGCTCTTACCGAAGATTGAACAGGATTCGTAAACGCCATGCCACCAAGCCTTACTGGCAACTCGCACAAAAGTTTCTCATCTTCAGTTAATTCGCTTCCGAAAATTGCTGGAATTAGGTGGGTATTAATTGTTTCGTGTAATTTTTTATAATCTTCATCACAATCATTTACCACCCTCTGTAGGAAAGTCCATTCACATTGCAATGATTTTGTGAATACAGTATATGTCGCCTGTGGGCTTTTAACTGCAGCAACTGCTAATTTTTCTACACACTCGACCCATTCATTAACCTTATTTTTGACATAATCCCGCTTTTCAATTTCTGATCCGATGATTCCACCTAAAAATCTAGTTGTTGTTACCACTTTAACATTTAAATCCCGAAACAATTCTTCAGCTGCCTGCCGCATCAAAGGTTTTACTATTAAAACACTTTTTGAAGGTTCTGGGTAATAACCGTGCTTAGGACCCTCGAGTATTAATTTGTCCATCCAACTTCGTAGTTCCAGTAGCCCAGCATAACAAGCGGAATCGTCAACATACCAGTTTTGTATCCAAGACTGCGGTTCCTTTAAGGAACGAATCAGTGGTAATAGCCCTACTGCATACATGAACATAGCCAGTGGATCACCTTGAGTTGTACCCTCTCTGCTTAAAATTATTTCTGATGTTCCTCTAACTAAAATTCTTGCAAATCCTCGGTAAGTATTAAAGAGAAATCGGGCACACCTAGGCCACAACACTCGGGCATTCCACAATGCTACTGGGCGACTTAAGGCATTGAAGGCATTTGAAGCATCTATTAGGAGTATACCCTGCTCATTTTCACCATCATCAAAAGCAGAGGACATTGCATGTATAGCTCCTTCGATGCCAGATTTTGTTCCTGCGCATAACTGGTCAGCGCCACATTCATATTTTAAATCTTCTGCGGTTAATAAGACGATTGCTTTTGCAGAAATACGTTGTAATAATTCTCCGACTCCTATAGGGCGGACACCGGGACATTTGTCTAAAGCTATACCTCTTCTTGCTAGAACAGCTCGAATATCATCCCATTTGACACATCCATTAGCTAAACGGCCGATGAAAGAAGCCACCGCTTCACGAAGTCTTAGACTATGTGCACCGTACCTCAGAAGAAAATTGCACCATTGATCAGAATCTGTGCCGCTTGGTCCGGCACTACCACGAATCGTTCGTGCTACTTTTTCAATGTGACCAGCTGTAACGTCTACATCTACCATTAATGGGAGTTGATCGCATTTTAAGAAGCTCTCTGGTCCAGGTATTATTTGTATTGGATGTTTTTCATTAAAAATTTCAAGAACAGTTCTATCTCCAATTTTATCATTTGGGCCAAGAACTCCACCTCCTGATCTATCAGTGATCCATCGGTTTGCATCTCTTACTTTACCACGTAGTAAGAGTCGAGTAAAAATTCGTATTTTGTGAGTTGCGTCGAATTTCAAAACAGATCTTTTGATTTTACGATCACATCGTTCAGCATCTTGTATAAGTTCGTCAAAGCATTCTGTTGCCCACATTTCAAGACGTCGAGTGATAACCCTTCGAATATCAGCTCCGACTGTTATCATTTTGTCCTTTTGTAGTATTGTTGCACAGAAGACGAAGATTCTTTCGGAAGCATTGATCGCATTTGCTACGTTTCTTATTTCGTCTGCTAATTTGTCTACGAAATGCCGTCCAACGTTTCCTTGTGGTAAATTATATTGTTGGCCATTAAGTAACACTGCACGTTTCCATCTTTTTCTCCAAACCGTATCTGGTCCCCCTTCATTATTCAATAAGGGCGCTCCAAAACCTTGTACAAAAAGTTCTTGAATGTGTTGTATATTACGTTCATTAATGTTATGGTAACTCTCATTTATATGTAGTAAATCTGGTGTTGTATTGGTTGAAAGTTCTGCATCTGATATTAAATTTGTGGAAAGATCACGCTGTACAGATGGTTGGACATTTTCTTTATTATGTTGTCTAGATGTGTGAATATTTAGTCCTTTTTGACCTTTACAATATTTTGGCACAATGCAGAGGGGACAACGAATGTATTCCGCATTAAATTGGGAGGATCCTTGGGAAGCAGGAGGATCACTTTGTCTGAAAAATCTTGAAGAACTTGGTGAAGCTGTTAAAACGGAGGTGGTTGTTTCCATAAAACTAATTATATCCGAAGATAAAACACAAAAATTGTATCCAACGCAAACAATAACATGATTCAAAACTATCAAATAATAATTAATTTGTCAAATACAATATGAAAAATTCTTTTTAAAGTCTGATGCCCGTATTCACAAACGTTCGTAATTGAATTTAACGTTCTGTTAAATTTAGCAACCAATAGAAAACGTTTGTTGATATTAGTAGACCAATATGAATCATTCATTAATTTAACAGACCGTTAAATTCAGTTACGAACGTTTGTGAATACGGGTATGAATGACATATGACATATAAGGGTATACCATTATTTTTACGATTTTTACGGGTATTTTTGGATGACTCATTGTTGGTACATATATCGGATACTAAAACCAATATCCAGCGTAGTTTTTGCATTGTTGGAAGTTACATTAATTATTATCGTAAATATTGTGCATTACGTCCACTTAACGTTACTCATCGCCGCATTTTTATAAAATATTCCAACAATAAATGCACTGTTCAACCAACAGTTCAAACAACAATTTATTCCCAACAGTGGGAATAAATACATTTGGTAAGATGCCATATGAGATTGCTGAATTTCTGAAAATGCCAGATGCGAAATTATTTACTGGCCACTGCTTCCGACGGTCGTCGGCATCTTTATTAGCAAATTCAGGAGCAAATATTACAACAATAAAACGACTTGGGGGATGGAAATCATCAACTGTTGCCGAGTGGTACATTGAAGATTCCATTGGAAATAAAGATAAAATTGCTCGCAATATTTTTCCTTCTACCAGCTCTGGTTCTTCATCTGCGATTGAAGATTCTGCTGAATTAGGTACACCATCGAGTAGAAACGACACAAGCAGCAGTCGTGGTAATTCATTATCTACTTCTCAAGGAATTAATATTAGTAATTGTTCTAATTCTAATGTATATGTTACAATTTATAAATAAAGTATAAACTAATTACCACTAGTGTTAAAAAGCTTTATTTTACTAGTGTTAAAAATATTTTTAACAAGCTACCTTATAAAATTGAATTTCTAACCTGGGTAAATTGAACTAAAAGTGTCATTTTTAATGTCAGTTGTATAAAAATGTTTTTTTTCATAAGGTGGGTCGCGAAACATTTTAAAACCTCGTACCGGGTCGCGGTCAAAAAAGTTTGGGAAACGCTGCCATAGACTTAGGATAAGAGGTTTGCCAAAGCCCATTAAACTTACAAATATTTATGGTAAGTAGTATATTTTAAAATCTAATCCAAAAAAATTTATAGAAACCTGGAAATGCAAAATGGAATTATGTTACAATGTTATAAATTATTTTGAGGCGCGAGTATATAAATAATTTATCTGAAGCAAGCTGAAGGAATTATTAAATTAAGTATTTTTACAACAAAATTCAGAAATCCGTAGTGGAAATAACTTATGTACAAAATCCGAATCAAAAAATTTCTTTTCAATAGTAAAATTGAGTGAACTCCTACCTTAATTTATTGATGTTGTCGTTTTCCTTTCCGTTGTTTGTCCTATTAGTTATACTAATATTAGTTATACTATACTAGCGTCTATCCATGAGTCTCTCCTACGAAAATCTTCATAACTTAACACTTAACAGTATTTAATTTGCAGTCAATTACACGTTACGTATTCATTAGTCTTTTCATGATTCCGTTAGGGGTCGTCCATAAAGGACGTCTGCATTTTTTCCCGACTTTTGAAATCCCCCTCTCTCCCTTGTCTCAGTTGGTCACAAATCAAAGATCCACCTCATTTGTCTAAAATCTAATTAGCACGGTATTGTTTACACAACACTTGGAATTTATGGAGTAAATAAATTACATAAAAACATATTCAAACATAATTTTCTAATAAATCCCAAAAATGGAATTTTTATGCGGACGTCACATTTATTCAACCCCCTTCCCTCAGACGTGAACGTCCTTTATGGACGACCTCTTATCATTAGTGAATGACTGACTTCAAATGCCCTGTCTTAGTTTTGTCTTGGTTATCGGATCTTCCGTGTTAACCGAGCTGAATCTCTTAAAACAATAATTTTCCGTGTTATTCGAGGCACCAATATAAAATCCTTTTATCTGATTTTGTCGATCACTAGAACACGTGGTCTCTATAAATTTAAACACGAATAAATTTTGATGGCAGGTTTCCAAATTTAGCAAGGGCTCTTCCAAAAATCTTAAACGAATTTAAAATCCCAAACTCGCATGAAAATCGTACAATACACTAGACCCTCCATGTACGCGAGGGTTCCGTTCTCCAAAAACCTCGCGTACATGGAATTCGCGTAAATGGAACCAAAGAAGCAATAGAACAAAGGGCGTTAGGTTCCAAAATTTATTTAAGACTAAAAACAAAAGTTTAAAACTAAGGTTTATTTACGAAATAGGTAAAATATAATGCATACAAAAACTAAAATATACCTAATTGATAAAAAAATTAAATATAAGGCATAAAAAAACTATAAATCGTTGACACCGTATTTGTATCATTCAAGTGCTACGTTTCAGCGCCTGTGAACGGAGTAGAAATTACTTTGTATATAGTACATACATCTCTATTTATTATGTAAACAACTGTCAATGAATATCTTTAGCTTCGACGTAAGATTTATATACACACCTATACCTCCAAATTTGCTTATGCTATTTGGATAACATATAATCTATATAGAAATGGATGTATGTATGTATGTTTCCTATAGACTCCTAAACCGTTTGACCGATCGGAACCAAATTTGGCATTGATTTTGAGTAGCCTGCCTTCCTTTAAGGAATCTCGATCATCCATTCATGCGCGTCCCATAGGGACGCGCATGAATGGATTATCGAGATTCCTTAAAGGAAGGCAGGCTACTCAAAATCAACTTAAAAAACAATAATGAATGCTGTCAAGCTGTCAACCGATCGACAATGCAAATACGCGTGCACGTGCTTTACGTTTCTATTTGACCAATCTTAACCAAATTCGGTGTAGAAGTTATTCACAACGCTATGAAAAACATAGGCTACTTTAGAACCTTGGAGTGAGGTTGAAGGCCGAACAACCACATCCGACACGGTCTAGATGGCTAAAGGCGGCCGGTAGGCCGACTGTGCCAGCTAGTTATTTTAATAATACGCAAAAACTTAATTCGCGTTAAAGGGAATTTTGCTTCGCGTACAAAAAATTCAGGTATCAAAATCTAATTCGCGTTATTCTGAATTCGCGTACATCGAACTCGCGTACATGGAGGGTCTAGTGTACAAGAATAAGGCAATCAAACAGTGTAAATTTGAAATCTAGATTTTCACATCTTCTTGTAGTATATCTACTAAGTATTTGTTAGTATCTACCTTTTTCAGTAAATTTATCAAATTCCGGGAAATGGTCTTCTTTCCCATTACCATTGAATTGTGTTACGCAATAAGGATTTAACGATTCAACCCACACCAACTTCAAACTGAGAAAATGGCGTCTAATAGATGGAACTACTACCCATAGACCCAAAACCAGAGCTAAATCATTTTTTTTTAGTTTTGAGGGTTGGGTCCTTATTGCGTAAAACCATATCATTATCACTCAGGTTATCATAATAACGATCTACTACCAGGTTAAATGGACCCCACAGACCGGGGACGTATATTTCGAAATTGAAGTTATTTTATGGTGAAATTTTGCAAAAGTTTTAGCGAGTTATTAAATTTATTGTAATATCTTTTGTTATTTAATTACCTTGGTTTTATTTAATACGTTACTTACTCGTTTGAAATTCTCTCGCATGGTGGCGTTTAAAATATTCGTTTTAAATGTTTATGTTAAATATGTATTCAATAGAATAGTGTTTCTACTAAGGATGTTTTCTTAAGCGTGTTCTACACTATACTTTTTTAAAACTTTTTTCTAGTAACTAGAACTTGTCATAGAAAAAAGTTGAAAAAAGATGAAAAAAGACAAGTGTGGAACAGAAAACTTTTTCCGTCAATACTTTATTCAAAACTAGAACCTAGCATAGTTTTCATCCAAGTTTCATCCAAGTTTACGCCTTTATTCATACACAGTACCAATTTTCTTGCCGTACCAACTATTGATATCGCACTTATTGAAATACGGGTACTGTATGACAAACTTTTCATCATCTATCTCTTTTTATCTTTACTTGAACAAGTTTGCAAAACTAGAAAAAAGTTTTAAAAAAAATATTGAAATAGTTTAATGTTTAAAGTTACAACTAGATTCAAATTTGTACCATTCTAATAATATTAACAGGATTTTTTAGTATTTCTAAAAAGTGTTTATTGCATATTTTATTAGGCTTCTATGCACAATATAGCGAGAAGCTTTATGATCTGGCTCCGTGTCCGTCTGTCAACAAGATTTAGAACCAATCGGAACTCTCCGAATTATAATTATTTATCAAATTGTTCGTGGCCTTTTTTATTATTTTTGATTTGTTTGATTTTAGGTTTCTATATGTAGTATATCAAGCAGTCTTATGACTACAGTGTGGAAGAATGGACTTTTATTGAAGTTGTTCAAAACTCTCAAATGTAAAAAGACGATTGCACTCGATATGTTGATTCTATGGTAAATTCTTCAATGCGATTCATTTTAGAAGTAATAAAATCGATACCTCTATCTTGGCTTCCAGTGTTTGCTCATGTCGCTCCTCCTAAGATCAGAAGAGAAGCACCTCTTTGAAGATAATATAAGAAAATTGAATCAGACTGTACTCTACCAATTCATTTAGATATTTGTAATAGAGGACAAAATCAACAAGGGTTTTGATCATCCTCACAGACGTTGGACAAAAATAAGCCGTATAAAAACGAATCATGTATGCACAAATTCCATGCTGCATAAATGAAAATGGAACTCTACAATATCTGAAACCTGTGATTACAGTTATTCAATACAAACTCTAGTTCTGCTAGATGAGGGATGAGCAACCTTTTTTTACAACGGGCCAGCTACAAATTTAAAAATGTTGTGCGGGCCGCATGTAAGAAACTTATGGTCATATAGGGTGTTTTTTAGATTCATGAGAACTTCAAATTGAAATGAAACATTAAAAATTGATGGAATGTTTTTTTAATTATATTTTATGAAAGTAAGAGGATATGAAAGAGACGGTGATCAGCTTAAGCAGTTAAGTACATTGCTGCTAATGCGGAATGCCCGGTTCGACTCCGGGCTCAGTAAAAACTTTATTCTCACCGTCTCCCCTCGGAAGGCAATGGCAAACCACCGAGGTGTAATATGCTTAGAACAGCCTCTCTGGAGATGAAGTGTATACACTTCCCGCGGTTCGGAGCCCGCGTTAAACAAGTAGGTCCCCTATGTGTGTGATAGTACTACAAATGCACAACACATACATAGGAGAGAGGTTGCCAACATCCGGTAACGGATAGGCACGTGAAGAAGAAGAAGATGAAAGTAAATTTAATGCCATTGTTGATTTGAAAATGATTTCCGGCATGTGACCACCACGACTAATCCTTACGAAGCGCATCCGATGAGTCCAATTTTTGACCAGTTTTTCCAATATTTCTGGCCTTATTTCATAAATGGCTTGCTGAATATTCCCCTCCATTGATTCTTGACCACCAATGATTCCAGAGTTGTTGGTTTGTTAGCATAAAACCATGGATTTAACATACACCCAAAGAAAATAATCTGGAGGCGTCAAATCAAATGATCTTGGAGACCAATTGATAAGACCATTTCTTGAAATAATGTTGTCTTGAAAATGAAACAATTTTCTCTTCATCAACGACGAATTATAAAAATTTAATTACCTGTAATAAAATTATATTTTACGAAATATTATGTGTTTATTGTTGAAATTTTTACATGAAATGACCCTGATTAGCTCAATTTTATCCAAAAATGTTCTTCTGTAATTATTATTTTTATTAAAGTAATTTAATTAGTTTTGGCCAACAAATCAGGACTCAGAAACCATAGTGCGATACAGGATAGATTTGATTCTCATCGAAATATGGAGAAAAACAGCCAGATTGTTGTTGACTATCTAAAATCTAAAACGTGCTTCATTCCAATTGGCGAAAAAAATTCTGCAAAACCCTCGTATCCACATAATAAAACTGAAAATTTCTAAGTTCTTTAGTTAACCTTTTTATATAGTAAATTTTCAATACTTTGTTCCAAAAACAAATCATTAAGGGAAGGAATAAATTGGCAAATTTCATTATTATAAACTTCCCAATAAATGCAGTAGCAGTACTTCCTCATTTTTACTTTTAACCAATTTTCATTCCAGTTGCAACCAAGAATACGACTAATTTGTAGAAATAGTAATCTAAAAAACAACGAAAATATTAGATAACAGCTTTTCATGTGGTACATAACATTTATTTTCTAAGGTAATTTGTACGAATGAGAACACTAATAAGTTTTTCCGGGTGGTAAAATTTCGAGTTTTGCGCGTAATTTTTATTTGTCTTTACGAAATTAAGATGAGTCTCAACTTTAGAAGATTAAACTATTAAATAGTTATAAGTACATTTAATTATAAATAAAAAAGGGCAAAATTGTAGTTCTAGTCGTTTCTACGGTGGCTGTGAGTTTTGCAACTCTTTACACAGGTTACACCTGGTCCTTCTTACGCGAGATTAACTCAGCGTTTTTACTGATTACTCAGTCTCCGGGAGACTTTTCAGTCTCCGGGCGACTTTTCAGTCGCTTTGGGGCCGACTTTTCAGTCGTTGCCCCCATGGGCCGACTTTTCAGTCGTCATCCATGAATGGGCGAGTAAAGTTCTACCCATACTTTTTTCCGAGAAACATCGAACTACAATAAATACTACACATTGCAATTTGGTATATATTCAATACCTTGAAAATCGACGTTAGCAATATGTGCGACTTTGCACAATTTAATACTGGGATGTATGCATCCAAAAATTATTTTAATAGTAATAACATTTTTGTCATTAATTTTTTAACGAAAATGTAGAAGCACTATATAAAAAAAAATTTGAAGATTCATCCGAATTGGATCGTGGCGTCGATTAATATTTCAAATATGCAACCGCTTCGGAACGTTTCGACAACTGTCGGGTTTAAATCTTGATACATTTTTGCTATACAAAGTTGCGAGTAAAAAACGGTACATAAAAAATTTAAAAAACTTTCAAAAAAACAATAAATAAAGCTTAACTATAGGTAACTTCGTATCCAGAATTTTCACGATCGTTTTGTATCATAAATTGAACACGAAATTCATAAATTTTGCATTGTTTCGTTACGGAAAGCGAACTTTTAATTAATTGAGCAATACAAAAATCAGAAGAACTTTCGTTGAAATATTTTGGCGACTTCATGTAATTTTCACAAGCTGGGCAACTTTTGAGATCATCAACAACTTTTAAGCGGTCCTCCAAGAAAATCGGTTTCTTTTCCATAATTCTGGATTAAATAAATATTTTGCAACTAAAACATAAACTTTTTTTTAAAAAGACCCACACCCACATAAAAGATAGTATAAGATACTTGCATATTTTATAATTGCCATCGAGATGTTTTGCCAAAATTTTCGTTTCTGTTAATATTCGATTAGCTTTTTCGTTTATATTCTCAAATAAAAGTGGATTACTTGTGTTATCAAGTTGAGTTGGAAAAATTTGAATTTTTCACAAATTTTAGGATCTTAGAGGGTCCATAAGTCATTAAACTTCACCTTTTACAAAAACCACCCCGAATAATCCATCCAAATTAAATTTCTCTTTGTTGATGTAAATGTAATCCATGGTCCGTTCAAGTGCGAAACCCATTTGATAAAATAATTCATTTTGAAATTGGTGTGAAGATGTGAACCACAAGTGGATTAAAATGAATGCCACCAACGACGTCGACTTAAACATAACTAAATAAAATTTAAAGTTCATTGTTGTTCTAAATTCTTCATTTATTTGCATGGGACTTCGCAGTTCATTCTGAAACTGCTGGTTTCGCTCACGGGCATTGTTACGGCTGCTGTTGTCTCTATAAGTGTCATCTGGGTCATCCTTTATTAACTTATCTGGCACTTTATATTCTCTCAAAACATTCACTAGTTGCTTTCTATTTACTTTATCGAAGGCCTGTCTGAAATCCACGAAAAGCATGTGCATATCTGTACTGTATTAGTAACATTTCTCCATAACTTGTAATATTATATGCAGTGCATCTAATACTGTGGACTGACCCCGTCTGAAGCGGAACTGATAATTTGCTATTATTTTGTTTGAATATTCTACAAGACGATTGTGTATCACTTTCGACAAGATTTTATATTCTGTGTTCAGTATAGTGCAAGAAAATTGCGAAAAAAAAATCCAAAATCGGTTTTCTGCAATTTTTCGACGGATTTAGTTAGGTAATTGTTCGTACTCTATCATACTAAAAAACGTTCTCTCGGAACCCTAAGCTTCTTATCGAATTATTCGTCTGAAAAGTTGAAATTTTTTATGAAGGAGTGAAAATGATGTTTCTCGGCAAAATATTTTTAAACAAATTTCTATTTCAGCTATATTGTTATCATGTAACCCATTAAAAAAATTAAAAACACTTAAAATATTTTAACAACATCCTCTAAATCATGAAAAGAAGAGTTTCCTAAGAATGGTCAGGTGGTTCTGATTTTTGAATATGTTTTAAGGTTTAGGGTCCTAAGGCGACCTCGGCGAAATCTAAATATTTCTTCGCAATATTTCCTTACCAGTTGACTTTAGGACGAAAATGACTGCTATAAATCTTATGGAGAACAAAATTTACTACAACTTTTATCTAAGGTATTTTACTCTAAGTCTAATAGTTGCTGAGCGCCAGCAAAGTTAAATAGAGCACATTTTAGAAAATTTCATAAACGCTCGATTTTGCTGTGACTTTTTTTTATAATTTTTGGTCACTATCTCTAAAAAAGTCTATTATATGATAAAGTCTATTAATATAAAGAGAGTAGTAACCAAAAATTATTAAAAAAATTCAGAGCAAAATCGAGCGTTTTTGAAATTTTCTAAAATGTGCTCTATTTAACATTTTTGGCGCTCAGCCATTAGACTTAGAGAAAAATACCTTAGACAGAAGTTGTAGTAAATTTTATAAGATTTATAGACGGAATGAACAGAACATGAAAAGACAGAGCAGTGAAAAAACAGAGCAGTGAAAAAACAGAACAGTGAAAAAACAGAACAGTGAAAAAACAGAACAATGAAAAAAGAGATCACTGAAATAAAAGAACATTGACAAAACAGGACATTGAAAATTCAGAACAACGGGAAAAATTAAAACCCGAAATTAATTATGACATCAGTATAATAAATAATTAATATACCTACTATCGCTGCTATAATATGTACATAATAATGATATTACTAAATTTGTAATATTTTTGCAATTAAAAAAATTGCTAAAATTAATGCAACACGATTTATTAATTTTAAATTATGTAGTTTATTATTATTATATTAAATTAGTGCAAATTTGCCATTCGCCGCAAAAAACTCAGCAAGTCGCGCAGGCTAACATTATTAAGAGCAAAATGAAGCAGAATGTGAAGGCAGCAAGAAATGTATTGACAAGCATTAATCAACGTTAGTTCCGATGTATTAGAAAATTTGCCCAGAAAATCTTCCATGACCCGAAATCTATTCAACTACAATGAAACGGCACATATTCCGAATGGGAAGGTGGGGCGGAATGGGGGTCGGGGCGGAACGGGGGATCAGGTTTATTTTCTGATAGTAGCACTGCAGTTCGCTGCAGCTGTCTATACACCTTCATTATGCATCTGTGCAGTGATAAGAACGGTCGTTGTGAATTACCAAGTGTTTCTCCTTTGTTAATTAAACACCTCCCTGAAATCTGTATAAAACTACAACTTTATGAATATTTGAAAACAAGGTAAGATATACGAGTATTTCACATTACTTTTCGTTATTCCAATTTAGTCTACCGAATTAAGCGTTGTTTAAAGTGTCTTTTCACGTGTTAACATGTCTCGGAGAAGTAACATGGCTGTCACTAATCTTGCGATGTTTGGTTTACCAACACTTGGGGCACAACGGGGTAGGGCAGAACGGGGTCCTACCCCGTTCCGCCCCGGCCATACTTTTATTTTTCACCGATGGCTTAGAACAAACCCCGGAAAAGTCGTCTCGTTTTGGCAAATTTCGACCTTATTTGGATCAGCTTACATGCATTCTGCGAATATGAAGACCGCGATAAATGGGTTTGAGAAGACCGGCATTTGGCCAACGGATATGAATGTTTTCACTGAAGTGGATTTTTTACCGTCAGAAACAACGGATATTCCTATGGCTGAAGTCCCTGCTGCCAATTTGTCTGATAATCCATCTGCCAACCCTCCTGTTGACTTTTCCTCTAATGTTCCCGGATGTTCGTGGATGTCCGACCCGCCTGCTAATTTGCAGTTAACAATAGCTAGCCCATTTTTACCAGCTTTTCGAGGTTTTCGCCTGAACATATACTTCCCATACCCAGAGTAAAGCCGGGACAAAAGTGAGTGACGAGGAAACGAGGCAAAACGGCAATCCTGACAGCTTCCCCTTATAAGACTGAACTCGAAGAAGCGGCTAATAATGCTAAGAAGATCAAGGAAGCCAAAGAAAATAGACTTAAGAAAAAACTGTTCACCGGTAACGAAAAAAGGAAGGAGAATACCCAGAAAACTGTTAACAAAATAGAAGAGAAAAAAACACAGAAAATTGTTAACAAAATAGGAAAGAAAAAAACACAGAAAATTGTTAACAAAAAACCACGGAAACAAAGCGTGGAATCAGATGAAGAAGGCGATGCGACCTGTTTATATTGCAACGACTTATATTCAAAATCGAGTGAAGGCTGGATATCATGCATACAGTGTAAAAAATGGGCCCATAATTCCTGTGCCGGCATTGATACCGACGATGATGAATCACAATTCATCTGTGAACTTTTCCAGCCATAAAACATGATTTTGTTTCACCTTTTAATGAATACCCCGTTCTGCCCCATGCGTTTGAAATAAATACAAGTATTTTCATTATTTTAATTTTGAACATCGGAGATGTTAAACGAAATGTTAAATAAATTTATTCACACTATAATAGATTTTTACCTCTTTATTTACACCTTCAAATACTGTCCCAACCACGTCGACCCCCGTTCTGCCCCACCTTCTCCTACTGGGAGATACTGTTTTACCAACTATATACATGGCATGCTAAGGTCGGCAACTCCTATCCTCCTTGCATTTACTTCCTGCTGCAAAAGAAGACCAGTGATATGTACCATCGCATGTTCACAATTTTGAAAGAATTGGTGCCCAACATCGCACCCCAGAAGATTTTAATTGATTTTGAGAAAGCATGCATTTCTGCTGCTAGGACTGCATTTCCGGAAGCGGAAATTAAGGGTTGCTACTTCTATGTGTGTCAAAGTTTGCTAAGAAGGATTAACAGTGCTGGTTTGAAAATCGAATATGAATCTGACATTGACGTTAAATTAAAACTTAAGTCTTTGGCTGCTCTATTGTTTGTCAGGACGTGCGCTCCGTATTTGACGACCTAGCTGAAACATTTCCCGATGATGATCGCTACAATGACGTGTTGACGTATTTCTTCTCCACATAATATATAAGTAGTAGGCGTTGCAGGACGATCACCACAATTTCCTATCGCGCTGTGGAATCATTTCGAAGCCGCTGCGGAGAAAAGTCCAAAAACAACAAATTGTTGTGAAGGTTTCCACAACGCCAAAAACTGATCGCCCAGAAGTACAGAACCTTCAGAAAAAAGAAGTATGAGAACCTCAACAATCAAGTGGCAGCCGTTGTACAAGAATATAGTCTGGGAGCCAGCGACCGTTTAGAGTTGGTCATTTCAGAAAGGCTGAAAATTTTTCCTAAGCTTTATTTGGTATCACTGGTAAGTGAATGGACCTCCAGCTGGCACACCTCCGGGGGGGTGTAGCTGCGGCAGCCTCCCACACACGTAAAATAATAATACAAAAAAACTAATACCGCAAAAGCTGAAACTTTGTTCACATGTTGATCGTGCTATAAATAAAAGAAAAAACGTATCCAGCCGAATTTAGAGTGGGGGATTATGCCCCAGCTTTTCACGTAAAGAAGTGAAAAATATGCGCTGGGGTAAACTGATACCGCAAAAGCTGAAATTTGGTAAAGTAATAGTTAAATTAATAACTTAAACGAAAAAAACATCCAGCTGTACATTTAGTGGGGGAAAAGTGTCCAGCTGATGCAGTGAAGAGCGCTGCGCATGGGTATGCGCTCGGACGCGTCGTACCTTTGACTGCATCAGCTGGACACTTTCCCCTCAAGAAACATAAAGCTGGAAATTTTTTTCGTTTAACTTATTCAGTTAACTATTCACTGCTCTGTTTTTTCATTTTCTGTTCTTTCGTGTTCTGTTTTTTCATGTTCTGTTCTTTCATGTTCTGTTCTGTCCGGTTACCAATATGCTTAGAACAGCCTCTCTGGAGATGAAGTGTATACACTTCCCGCGGTTCGGAGCCCGCGTTAAACAAGTAGGTCCCCTATGTGTGTGATAGTACTACAAATGCACAACACATACATAGGAGAGAGGTTGCCAACATCCGGTAACGGATAGGCACGTGAAGAAGAAGAAGATGAAAGTAAATTTAATGCCTTTGTTGATTTGAAAATAATTTTCAGGCATGTGACCACCACGACTAATCCTTACAAAGCGCATCCGATGAGTCCAATTTTTGACCAGTTTTTCCAATATTTCTGGCCTTATTTCATAAATGGCTTGCTGAATATTCCCCTCCATTGATTCTTGACCACCAATGATTCCAGAGTTGTTGGTTTGTTAGCATAAAACCATGGATTTAACATACACCCAAAGAAAATAATCTGGAGGCGTCAAATCAAATGATCTTGGAGACCAATTGATAAGACCATTTCTTGAAATAATGTTGTCATCAAATTATCCTTTCAATAAATCGATGGTTTCGGTGGCTCTGTGGCAGGTAGCACTAGCCTGTTGGAACCATAAGTTGTCGATGTTTAACTCTTGGATTTTTGGAAACAAAAATGTATTGAGCGTGTGTCGATATCTCACACCATTCACTGATGTAACGGTAGCTCCTTCCTCATTTCGACAGAAATATGGACCGATGATACCATTGGCGTGTATTCCACACCAAACAGACAATTTTAATTGATGCAAGAGAGTCTCAAGATAATGTTCCGGATTGGTATCAGTCCATATACGGCAATTTTGCTTGTTCACATACCCATTCAACCAGAAATGTGCCTCGTCACTAAACAAAATTTGGCGGTAAAAAATGGATGTACTTCCAATTGGTTGTGAGCCAAATCTGCGAACGCACGACGCAATCGATGATCATTAGGCTTCAATTCTTGAACCAACTGGATCTTGTAAGGATGCAAACCAAGATCTTGATGTAAAATTTTCCATGTAGTGGACGGACAAAGCCCAAGTTGTTGAGCACGATGGCGAATTAAAATGTTTGGATTCTCTTGCACACTTTCACACACAAAAGCGATAGTTTCTTCGGTACACACATTTCTCTGTCTTGTTGGTGGTCTTACATCATGCAATGAAGAAGGGGTACGAAATTTATCCATCACCGCGCCAATAGCCTGCTTAGAAGGTCGATTATGTCGACCATAAAATGGGCAAAGAGCTCTATAAGTTTCGCTAACGGAATTCTGACTTTGAAAATAAATTTCCACAATTTAGTAGCATTGTTCAAGTATTAATTAAATTTATACATGATTAAATGGCAAACCTTTCTGAACACAAATGTCAAAGAACTGTCACTTTAACAAACTTCATTCAAAAGTTATCCCTATTGAAAGATCTCATGCAGCTAAAAAACACCCTATACAAACATTGAATGAGGAACTGAAATGATCTCTTTATTAACAAAATAAACCACCTAACCCTAAAAGTCAAACTGTAAAATCTTTGAAGGGCCGCACGAGAGAGTGTGGCGGGCCGCGTGTTGCTCATCCCTGTGCTAGATCCTTTACCGGTTAGGGGTCATCCATTAATTACGTAAAGGTTTTTTGGGGGGGGAGGGGGTATTGGATATCTTACGGACCCTTACGTAGGGGGGGAGGGGTCCGACGTATTCCTTACGTAAGTTTCTTAAAATATTTTTTTTAATTAAATTTAAAAATCAAATATAACTTTTCTTTTTATGTTGGTAATATGGTAATTATATCCAGGTATAATGGAAATACCATATATTGAAATATATAGTACTTAAAAATCATTAAACATAGTGGCATAATAGTGTGAATTATAGAAAATGGCATCAAACTTTGGCTATCTTTACGAACGATTTTTCATCTATGTAAATAAAAATTTAATTTAAATTTTTGTATTTATTATTATCTATCTATATATAAAAATGGATGTATGTGTGTATGTATGTTCCCTATAGACTCCTAAACCGTTTGACCGATCGGAACCAAATTTGGAACAGTTATTATGTAGGTCGCTGCGCATGTTTTTGTATTGAAATAGTGCAAAAATTCGCAAATGAAAGGAAAGTTGATTTTGAGTAGCCTGCCTTCCTTGAATGGATTATCGAGAAGAGAATGGACGCGCATGAATGGATTATCGAGATTCCTTAAAGGAAGGCAGGCTACTCAAAATCAACTTAAAAAACAATAATGAATGCTGTCAAACTGTCAACCGATTCACAATGCAAATACGCGTGCACGTGCTTTACGTTTCTATTTGACCAATCTTAACCAAATTTGGTGTAGAAGTTATTTACAATGCTACGAAAAACATAGGCTTGGAGCCTATGTGGAAACATGACCTTGGAGCGAGGCCGAATGCCGAAAAACCACGGTCTACACGTATGCCTGCGATACCCTTGAGTGAGGCCGAAGGCCGAACAATCACATCCGACACGGTCTAGATGGCTAAAGGCGGCCGGTAGGCCGACTGTGCCAGCTAGTATAATATATTATTATTCATCTTTTATAAATATAAGGGGCGGAGAGGGGGGTCAAAATTAATTTTCTTTTAAATAATCCTTACGTAAGATGTGGGGGGGGGGGGGGTTGCCACAATCTTACGTACCCTTACGTGGCGGGGGGAGGGGGTCAAAATTACAAAAATCATCCTTACGTAATTAATGGACGGCCCCTTACTTGAAGGAACTGCACTCTTTAACATCCAATGCAGTAGGTTGGCTGCATGGTTTGGATGTGTCTTTCTGATAATGTGACTATTTCATTTGTTGTAAACATTTTTTTATCTTCATTATTGCTATATAAATAAACAATAAAATTTGTCAAAAGGTGTGGCCACTGTTGGTGATTTCCCTTATCAGAGCCTGGTCAGATTAGGGTCCGGAAAGAATATTTTAATTTTTTTTTTTAATATTAAATACATAGGTAAAACTAAACTGAATTTCATTTTTATTGGTGTTTGTAATCATAAGAGAGCATTTTATAGCTGTTGTACGACATATTTGAAAGGGTAGGGTATGCTATTTAAGATTGTAAGCAGGGCCGTCTCAAGAGTATTTGGCGCCTGTGTGCAAACCTATATTTGCCGCCCCCATGCGCCGCAGGCGGTAATTTCAAATTTTCAAGGTCATTGACGTTTAGAAGAGTTTAAAAATTTGGTGCCTTGTTTTAGCTACATCTTGAACTGTCGCGCTACGCAGAGTCGAGCCTTTCGAAATTCGTTTTAAAAAGTAAAAAAAATAATTTTGTGTGTGTAAGACACGAAATGGGATCCATTTGTTCCAAAATGATGAACAACCATCTAGTACCATCAGTTTTATTAAAGAAAACGACTTTCTATAAACTTAAACTAACACGCTAACACCTAAACAAAATACAGTGTGTATAAAAATTGGCACCGAAAGTCTCCAGTACGTTATGCGGGAGCGTTAATAGACCCTAAGAAAAATCATAAAGAAATTCTAATTAGACTCTAATAACGCTCCCCCAGAACGAGATAACGTACTAGAGAGTTTAGGCGCCAATTTGTATACACCCTGTATATTATAAAAAAATAGTAGTAGTGTACATGCAATAATATGTATAATTTTTAAACCTGAACAAACAATAATTGTTTTTATTTATTCTTGAAAGTGAATTTTTCTGGCTTTTTACTAGCGAATTCTTTTATAACATCATTAATTTCTAGGGTTTTGCCAATATCGTATTCAATACTTATAATTGCTAAGTTTGTGAGCCTTTCTTGCGCCATTGTTGATCTCAAATAGTTCTTTATAAGTTTTAATTTAGAAAAAGACCTTTCACCTTCAGCAACAGTAACGGGCATTGTTAACAAAATTCTTAGAGCTACTGCAAGATTTGGAAAAGTGCTAAGTAAATCATTGGAATGAAAATATTCCAAAACTCCTAAAGCGGATAACGTTGATTTTACGTAGCTCGGTAGAACTTCAATCTCATTACTTAAATCTATTGCATTTATATCCGAATCATCGCCTGATGACAGTTTAATTTGTAAATCCATACAATACTTCAATTTTGTGCCTGAATCCAACTTAACAGTACAATTTAAATTATTTAAAAAGCTAAATGAATCATTGTGGTCATTTAAAAGCTCAAATCTTTCGTCTAACATTAATATGGCTACATCAAGTATATAAAACTAAAAATTAACTTTAAAATGTTTTTCAGGAGACTCAATTGTCTCGTCTTTGCCTTCATAACCAAACATAACTTTTTTTTTACGAGGTCTCCCTAAATTAATTGCGGGGAAACTAATTTCACAGTTCAATTCATTGGCAATCACTTTGGCCTCGTTTAGCATTTCTGTAAAACTACTATCAGATCTTCGGCAAGTTAAGTACATTTTTATTTCGTTTAACATTTTTACAACTTCTGGGACGACCACATTTGATTTTTGCATTGTTTTGCTTGCAATATTTATCTTAGATAAAATATTATACCAAACTACTATAGAACAAATAAATTTGTAAGAACTAATTTTTAATACTAAAGAATTTGCAACATTTTTGGTATCGTTGTCCCTAGATGGGTCGTTAAAAAGTGAAATTAAAGCATCGTATACTTTTTCTAAATTAAATCTAAGCACTTTAATTGCATCAATTCTACTTTCCCATCTAGTATCTGATAATGGTTTTACAGTTAAATTAGGTAATTCATTTTTTAAAATATGCCAACGATAAGTTGATGCTGAAAAAAATACATATATTTCTTGAACAATGCCAAAAAAATTTGTTACCTCTAAAGAACTTTTTGCAGCGTCGTTAACCACTAAGTTAAGACTGTGAGCCGCACATGGAACAAAAAAGGCTCTAGGGTTAAGATTCAAAATTCGTTTTTGTAAGCCAATATGTTTTCCTTTCATGTTGGCGCCGTTATCATAACCTTGGCCGCGCATATCATAAATGTCAATGTTCAGATTTTTTAAATAATCCAATAAAAATGTAGTCAAGCCTTGTCCTGTGGTGTCTGTAATTGAACAAAACCCAAGAAAGTGTTCTCTTATTTCTACAGTTTTTGTTAAGGGATTCAAATAAACGAATCTAACAACTATCGTTATTTGTTCCTCGTGACTTACATCAGGTGTACAATCTAGAATAATTGAATAATACTTGCAATATTTCAACGTGTCTAATATAGTTTGTTTAATTTTTTCGACAATTACACAAATCAACTCATTTTGAATATTATGACCAAGGTAATGTGGCATAATACTACCTGATTTTTGAATTCTAGAAACATGTTCGGCCATAACACTATCAAATTTAGAAATAGTTTCCATTAGCTTTAAAAAATTACCATTGCCTTTTTTAAACAATGTTTCATTTTGCCCTCTAAAAGCTAAATTCTGCCCTGCTAAATACTGAATTCCATGAATAATTCTTTTAAGAACTGAAATCCACCTCTCTTTTTCTAAATCGATTACTTTTTGGTTTTCACAGTCGATAGTTCTACCTTTTTTTAAATTATTTTTTAACTCAACCCAAATTTTCACTGCTTCAAAATGAGTTTTAGTTTTTTCGTGCCTTTCTAAATATTGCGATAAGTGTTGCCAGTCTCTATAGCCCGCGTCGTAAAATGCATTTCCCGCTGTTTTAAACAGCTTACAAGGAAAACAAAAGACTGAATTAGAAGATTTTGAATATACCATCCAATTACGAGGGACTATTTCACGATTACTTAATTTTTTATAGAAATAATTTGTAGAAAATGATCTATTTGAATTGTCTGAAGGAAATGTAAAATTTTTAACTTGTACGGGTCCTAATTCAAGAATAGACATTCTAATCTTATCTGTTAAAACTTTTGGCCAGGTAGCCGGGTCCGTCAGATCATCAACTTTGTAAGCTTCAATTTCGTCTGTTGCATCCACTAAGCTGCTGTTAGGGCTATTTGGCTCATCTAGTTCTTCGCGTTCGCTTTCTTCGATCATCGGACTTGGACTTACACATTTCGATTCTGTTTCTTGTTCCCTAACGTCGGAACTTGTAGATGCGGAAACCACCGGTCCAAAAAATTTCTTTATATCACCAAAGTTTTTTTTTCGCTGTTTCTTCTTTCTCTAACTTTCTTTTTCTATTTTCAGATCCCGAGAGTTTTTTTCTTTTTTCAGACATCTAAATATTAAGAAAAAGTAAAAATCAAGAATTATTAAAGAACATTGCAATTTGTAGAAAGCAGAACTGTGGAATTATGATTGACATTAATGTTTTACATGACAATAATTTGAACAAATCATCTTAAGAGTGCATGTATACCCCGAAATATAGGTTGTTTTAGTGCCGTAACATTAACATGATAAAATCAAAACTATATTACTTTTTAATATAATTTTTAAATATTTCAATTAATAAATGTTCAGACTAAGGTTTAACGAGTTTAAATTTCAATTTTAAATAGATATTAATATAGTAAACTTAATGTAATGTAATTAAAATTTGATGTTTTTTGTAGCCATTATATATTTATATTTCTAAGTTATGTAACCGTTATCAAAAAATTTTGAAGCTTTCCACCTTAGAAAAACATGTATACTAGTGATTGCACCTAGGTTTATTTCAATATTTATCTTACTTACATAATAATTATGTGATTGTTGAAAGTCTATTTTCATATAAAAATACAGAAAAATTAATATTTTCGTTGGAATAAATTCTTTTTTTAAATTTCCCATCAATTAGTTAGCCAATCACTTTATTGGGCGTATATCAGAAAGAAGTTCCACAAAATATTCTAAAATTTACTACCGATGACCAGCGACCCTGCACATGCATTCGCTTTCCACAACTTGCTTATACTTTTATGAAAAAAGTCTTTAGGTAAGTAGTAGTAGTAGTAGGTAAAAAATTAAAAAAGATTTAAAAATTAAAACTTACCTACCTTTTAAGTTTAAATGCAACAATCAAAGACAGTGCAACAAACTTGTCGGCACTATTAATTTAATAATAGGAAATTTTCACAACTTTTTTGATATTCAATTTATTACACCATTACACCATCACAGTCACAGTCACGAGAAATTAACGAAGTAAGTAAACGATGTCTAAGCGGTGAATGACAATGAATTATGAATAAAAATAATTCTGATACTATTTTCATACTTACCTACTTTGTTGATTAAAAATTCTTACAAGAAATTCTGCAAAACGATAACAACAATATTGTAGTCGGCGAATTTGACTTGTGATATCGTGTTTTTCACAGATCTTAGGCGGTCGGCTTAGTTAGTAATCTAGTAATCTGATATTTATATGTAGGTACTACTTGCACAACAAAAATGTACTACGGCAGGAAGCATAAAAATTAACCTGTGCCCTGTAGAAGTTTGATTATAAACACAAAGTGTTAGTCAGCAAACGTGCTTTGTTGTTAGTTTTTTTTTTGAAAAATAAAGATAGCTGATGCCTTAAAAATAAAGCACGAATAAAAAAAATCTTAAGGTTGGTTTTTATGAACGTCTACATCTGGCCGGCGCCCCAAATGTTTCTGCGCCCGTGTGCTACGCACACTTTGCACCCTTGGATGAGACGGCCCTGATTGTAAGGTTACATTAGTTTACCCAACATAGTATGATAATATTCTTAGCACTTGGATTATTTCTCTGGAAAACGTGTACAAAAAACTGGGAAGCTGGGGAGTTGTAAAAATTCGAAAGTTATATACAATTTTCCTTTGCATAAATAATTTTTTAGTTTAGGAAGTATTTGTGGTACAAACTTTTAAAATAGTTGTGTAGTTATGTATCGAAACACTTTTAAGAAGATTTATCCATCTTCAATCTCTGCATAGCATTTGAACATGAACTTCTTATATTAAAAACCATTGCAGATAATAATTAGAATAATCATCTACAAGTGGAAATAACCTTTAATTTGTAAATATTAATGTATTGACTACGGAAATTGAATATTGATAAAATGGAAAATATTAAAATACATGTGCAAGTTACCTAATAAAATAATGATAAGCATAAAACTGCCATGCAGTATTTGCATCTTACAACTGATAAGAATATAAATAAATAATTTAATTTAATAAATTTTGAAAGCTAGATTGATTTTATCTTTCGCATTTTCATACAAACCCCCTTTTCACGGTGTGATGACTGGACTAGCAATAAATTAATAAAAATATTGAAAATTGTTATTTAATTGAAATTAAGTTTAAATTTTTTGATGCACTCTACTCCCTACCAAATAGTGCCGATCCTGCCACCATCCCAACCCAAAACTACTACGAGTTCCGTCTTAAAACACAGACCTACAGCATTGGAAAATAAAATTGCAGTACCAAGCCAAGATTAAAGGAAAATTCGATTTTATAAAATTAGCAGCAAAAATAAGGACAAAAAATTTTAAAAATTAAAATTTACTAGTGTAAGCTAGATGGCTCTTCGTTACAATAATACAAAGATCAGTTAACTTAAGTTCTATATTATTCAAATATTTATATATATTTATATACTTTCATCATAAATACATCACATAAAAACATACCTAAATAGAGCTGCAATGCAGTCGATAAGTGTAACTGCTGCATTTCTATAAGCTGTGGACATGTTTATGCTAAGTTTTAAATAATTTACAACAATCTAGAAATATTTTATTAACAAGTTTTCGATTTTTTCTTATTAAAGCAGAATAATATCAATGATCCGTATAATACAAATTTTATTTTAAATTAACAGGATGATTTTTAGTAAACGTAGTGCCAAAATAATGCTTAGCCAAAGTTTTTTATCGTACGCAATTTAAATTCAAAAAGTTGGGGTATAAAATTTTAAAACTTACAAAGATAATCATCAAGTCACTATAAAATGTACCTAATGCGCTTTTTCATTTCCTGCTAAGTATATTCAAATACTGACCACCAGATGGAACTAAAACTTTCAATATTACACCTTATAATAGTTTAAAATGTTACATACTAAATATTTGTAAATGTAAAATAGACCCACTTGAAAAAAAAATCAATTTAAAATAATTAAAGGAAAGCTAAATGCATCATATTCGTTTGCACGAAACAAAATTCCCCCCTCCCTCCCTCCCTAGCACAAAGAGAAAATCCACAAATATGCACAACTGTCATAATTTGGAACTTAAAAAAAAACTATCAAGACGATGAAATCATATGCAAAGTAATGTACAGTTTACACAATAAAAATCCCCCTAATAGAGAATGTTAAAACGTCAAGAATATACTCGCGAGATTCTTAACACAAAAAATAATAATAATTTAACTAGCAAGCGCAATTATCTTTAGACGATTGTTGGTCATTGGTGAGCGTGTTACGTCCCGGTTGAGATGGTTTGTGTTGAACACCTGATTCGGCCGCATTTAAATCTAAACGAC
Organism: Podabrus alpinus; assembly: GCA_932274525.1. NCBI lineage: Eukaryota > Metazoa > Arthropoda > Insecta > Coleoptera > Cantharidae > Podabrus > Podabrus alpinus. The sequence goes on from OW026451.1 coordinate 9,710,859, forward strand.
CGTCTTGAATACTTTGGTAAATTTTGCGTGCCGTTTCTAAGAATGCTTCCTCCACATTTTGACCCCTAAAAATTTAAGTGTTGCAGATCAACAAATAAATGTATAATCACAAGGAAAACGGAAATGAGTTATTATGTTCAAATTTACAGGAGAATGTTATTTTCTTTATATTTACATATTATCAAGTTTTGGTTCGTTGATTCTGGTGTATAGAATTAAGGTTTGTTTAATGCTACTTTCCAAATTTCTCTATTTTTAACATTTAATGTTTAAATTAATCAAAAGAAAACTGTGGAGGCCAAAGGCTGACCCGTATTCTTAAAAGCAATCGAGAGGGCCAACCTGTATTCACATAAACCATTGCAAGGTCAGAGTCCAACAAGCGAAACCAATGGTCTACCGGGACTGTAGAGACCATAAGTTTATGAACAATTGGAAGGCCAATAGGCCGACAGCCATAGCTATTAAATAAGGCCCTAGTTATTAAATAAAGCTTATTTTTATGCACCAGGTCAACCAAAACTTGAATTATAATTTAAACAATAATAAACCTAAATATTCCTCTACTGTAAAATTGCATTTATTGCAACATTTCCTTTTTCCTTGATCCTACAGAAATTATACTGACAAAGTAAATGGAATATCGTTTAATGAAATATAAGAATATTTCCTTAATCTTTTTTAAATATCTTGATTATTTGCAATATTTTTAATAAACCTTGTAAAATATAAACCAAAAAACAAACTAGCCAAAAGACTTATTTCCGTTTTCATTGTCACCACAAAAATGTCTTGAAAAATGCTTACGTTTTAGCGCTGGCTTCGACAAACATAAGTCCGTTCTCATCGGCAAATTGTTTAGCCTCTTCGTACGTTACATCCCTTTGACCTTCTAAATCACATTTATTACCTATTAGAAAAATCACAGTACTTGGATTAGTTAGATTTCTGGTATCCGTTAACCAACTGCTAAGGTGATTGTAAGTCGACCGGCGTGTAATGTCATATACCATAAGAGCACCGGCGGCACCTCTATAATAGGAACGAGTGACAGCCCTAAAACGCTCCTGACCTGCAGTGTCCCAAATTTGTAGTTTAATTTTCTGCCCCGCAACTTCGATAATACGTGTGCCAAATTCTACTCCTATTGTGTGTGGACAATCCGACATGACTAAAAATGAAGCAATTTAGAGGCGTGTCGAGAACGAAAGTTAAACACTTACATTTCTTTTCCGTAAACTGGTGAAGCAAGCAGGATTTCCCAACTCCCATGTCACCAATTATGATGTACTTAAATATATAAGAATAATTATAAGGCCCAGCTGACATTTTTCCTGTAAAATTAACCAAATATTAACACAACACTAAAACACTTTGTGCAGGTGCAGTGAATCCCTTGCCAATGAGATACCGCGATTAGTGACCACAACATTTCTAAATTATTGGGCTGATTCATCAATTAAACTTTAATATTTACAAACAATGAGTAACAACTCGGATACCGATTTTGTGATAATTTAAAGTAAAACTCGAACCTTTTTATTTTATAACCACTGATGTGAATCCACTGTACCCGGTTCTGCTTAAATTGTAATAAAATTTTTTAAAAAACTTTTATTGTAGAATTGTCAGAGATGTCAAAATTGTTTCCTCAACAAAGCAACCATTAATATGCCAAATGGCACTGCGCTGGTCGATACAACAATGTTGCAACACAATTTAATTTTTTTAATCGCTTATTGTGCTTAGTTTGGCGTTTATTTATTGTGTTAACACGAATAAGGTTCTTATCAATTTTTATTTCGTTATTTTAAAGTGGTCTTAATTTTTTGGTTCCTGTTTTGGATCAGTTTTACCTTGTGACGGCCGCGGGAAATTTAAATTTGTATTGCTTCACAATTTAAATTGTCAGTTTTGTGAAATAATTCGCAAAATCGGTATCGGACTGAACTGCGTTAGTAGGGGGAATATTTCCCAAGGCGCCCAAATTATGGGGTCCCGATTGTGATCATATAAACAAAAACGATATAATATTACAAGGTGAGAGAGACTCACAGGCAGACCAGGCATTTTTTCAAAACGATTAGTCATAGAGGGTTGGAAAAAATATTTTGATCACAACAGCCATCACATGAAGTTGGCATCCTGAGCAGTTTCCTTCAAAAGATCGAAAATTCCAGATTTTTAAATAGTCAGCACGGGGGGGGAGGGGCCGAAAATGGTATCGTTAAAAAGGTCTTTCAAAAATAAGCATGTTTTGTAGGAAAAACAAATTATTGCCCCCATCCCTGTCGAGAAATAATTCCTTTAAAATTAAATAAAGTTAAAATTATAAGATTGAGTCCAATGGCTTTTTGAATCTTTGCTTTCGAACTTCCATATGTTTTCAGATTTTATTGATAGGGGCAAGTTCGGTATTGTCGCGATAACTGAGACTTGGCTTGCTCCCGGTTTTCCTTCTCATCTGGTTGATCTGAGGAACTATAGACTTAATAGATCGTCCCAGGGTGGTGGTGTTGCATTGATAGGGGTTGTATTCCTCTTCAGTGCGGGGTTATTGATCTCGTGATTACCTTCTAACAGGATTTCTCCATACTTATGTAGTGATCCCGACGCTGTCAATTCATACTTCTTCCCTATATTATTACATTAATCGGTTCAAAACGTCCTACGCCGTCTTCCGATACCCAATCTCCATTCTTCTCTGTTATTCCACATATCATCCTCTAAGCCTCTTTCTCTCATCTCTCCATCTATACCCTCTCTCCAACTCTTTCTGGGTCTCCCTCTTTTTCTACGCCCTGTTGGACTCCAGTTCAGCATCTCTCTAGGTATCCTCTCCTCCTTCATTCTCTCTACGTTACCGAACCATTGTAGCTGCTTTATTCTTATATCTTCCACTATTGTACGAGGTACTTCCATTATTTCTCGTATTCTTTCATTTGTGATTCGTTCTCTTTTAGATTTTCCCGCGGCCCGTCTCCAGAAGTCCATCTCAGTGGCATTTAAGAGATTTTGGTTTCGGTCTTTTAACGACCATACCTCACAGCTGTATGTCGTTATGCTCTTCACTATTGTGTTATATATTAGCCTTTTATTTTTCTTGGCAATCCTTTCGTCCCATAATATGCTGTTCATCAATGATATGGCTTTTCTTCCTAACGTGTTTCTTTCTCTTATAGCCTCGTCCATGTTTCCATCCTGGGTGATCTTCAATCCTAAATATTTATACTCTAGACCAACGGTGGGCAACCTCCGGCCCGCGGGCCAACTCCGGTCCGCGTAAAGTTCTAATCCGGCCCGCGAGATCTTTAGAAGAAATAATAAATAAATATTTTCAAAAACAAACATTTTAAAGAAAAGGATTAGGTTAGTACCTAACATAAGGAAAAAGGAGAGATCTACAGTTTAATTTTCGATATAATTCGTCTTATTTAAATTAAATTAAACAAGTTGGAACGTGCTTCAGCAGCGGTTCCTAGGCTTCTATACATACAACTACTTTTCTGGTGTGAAAATTTGTTGTTATTTTTGGTCGCCATAATTTTATAATGTGATATCAGATAATCAGATAATTCGGAACCGAGAGTTACAAACTTAAAAAAGTTGTTATTATCTGGTTATTTTTGATCGCCATATAATGTAACATCACATAATCAGATAATCTGCACCAATTAAATTTTTTGCGATTGGTAATTATCATTTACTATATAAGTAATAACAATCAAACTTTTCCATTCTATTAGAAATTTTACTTCTCTGTAATGTATGGTCCTTTTTTTGAGGTGGACCAATCCTCTCCTTTCTCTTTTATTTATAACTTAACTTCACTAACCACATCAATAAAAAATTATTTTTTCACATCAAAGTAAAACAAGTAGTTTATATAGGGAGACCTCTTCGAAAATATCTTTAACTTGGTAAATTTCTTTCGAACATTTGCGTATTTATAAATTGCATTAGCGAATCGAAGCAACGGATTAACAGATTAACGCAATACTATATAGACGAAGTATTTACAATATAACAACGTATCAGTTGATCAACGTTATGATTGGCTCTGAAACATGCGGACGGACACGAAGCCAGACCATAAGGCTTCTTTCTATACCTTGTATAGAAGCCTAAAAGTAGCGCACTGGCTACCCAGTTCTTAGACCTCTATACACACAGAGTATTTCCAACACGATTTGAAACGCTCTGTATGATTTTGAATTATGCGGACAGACGGACGGACAGACGGACAGACACCGAGCCAGATCATAAGGCTTCTTGCTATACTTTGTATAGAAGCCTAAAAGTATTGTAAAAAGTAAATTGAAAAGTACACTAGACCCTCCATGTACGCGAGTTCGAAGTACGCGAATTCAGAATAACGCGAATTAGATTTTGATACCTGAATTTTTTATACGCGAAGCAAAATTCCCTTTAACGCGAATTAAGTTTTCGCGTATTATTAAAATAACTAGGGGGCACAGTCGGCCTACCGGCCGCCTTTAGCCATCTAGACCGTGTCGGATGTGGTTCTAAAGTAGCCTATGTTTTTCGTAGCGTTGTAAATATCGTAACTTCTACACCAAATTTGGTTAAGATTGGTCAAATAGAAACGTAAAGCACGTGCACGCGTATTTGCATTGTCGATCGGTTGACAGCTTGACAGCATTCATTATTGTTTTTTAAGTTGATTTTGAGTAGCCTGCCTTCCTTTAAGGAATCTCGATAATCCATTCATGCGCGTCCCTATGGGACGCGCATGAATGGATTATCGAGATTCCTTAAAGGAAGGCAGGCTACTCAAAATCAACTTTCCTTTCCTTTGCGAATTTTTGCACTATTTCGATAGAAAAACATGCGCAGGGACCTACATAATAACTGTGCCAAATTTGGTTCCGATCGGTCAAACGGTTTAGGAGTCTATAGGGAACATACATATCATACATCCATTTTTATATATATAGTGCTATGTCCACCGTGAACTTCAAGATCTGTGATAGCTTCTCACAGATTTCGGTACTGACACGACTTGCTCTTAATCTCAGGCTGCAGGTTCTTTGGACTTTTACGGTGGAATTAGTCTGATCACACAGTCAAAGAAAATACACAAATCTAATTTTTAAGAACATATAATGAACAAATAACATAAACAATTAACAGAAACAATATAGCAACTCGACATAAATTAACAATAATCAAAGATTTAATGTTACCTTTTCTTTTATCTTGTACGCACACGCACTGTATTCGCGGTCGCACCACACAATCCTAATTTCCTATGCTTCGTCTTGATGCAGGGTTATAGTCACCCCTCGCCTTACACCTTCTTTCTGTATCCCAATAAACAGCGCTTATGTTTTCCAATAAACAGCGATTATCTTCCTCTCCTATTTTAGAATCTCCACTCCACTCGGCATTACTCAATTCAGGCCAATATATCTTCCTCTCCTATTTTATAATATCTACTCCACTCGGCATTAGCTCAATTCAGGCCAATATACTCTTGGTTATCTTTATTTTGTTTATCTCGACGCGCATGATCGGTTTGCCGTTTGATAAACGACTTTATTTATTTCAATCACGCAAATTCTCATTAACTTGCCCGCGACTAAAATCCTTGTTTCTCAATTGGACATAGTTTTTTTACACGTGTGATCGGTTCTGCGTCTGATTGTTGTTTATTCTCCTCGCATTGCTATGGTTACCCGTTTTTATCATTCCTAACATTTTGCCTACTAATATTTTTATAACTACAATAATAACATCTTTTTACTTTCCGAACCCCTAGGTAAGGAAAGTATTGTTTTACTAGATGATACCCCGTCCGAGGACGGGCAGCTAGAAGGACGGGCAGCTACCCAAGGTAACTTAAGTTGAATGAAGATTAAGGAAAGCTCTCAGTGCAATCCAAAAGCCATATGACCTTGGCTGCCTGCCCGTACTTCTAGCTGCCCGTCCTCGGACGGGGTATCATCTAGTATAACAATAGATTCCCATGTTGATCGAGCGGTTGCGGAATCTTCACTTTTCCTTAAGTGCGCAACTTTAAATTGTAACATGCTGATTTTATTACGGGATTGCCGATATCCTTCGCAACTCCAATTGGGTTGCCACCCCGGTTCGCCAAACGGATAAAGAATGCCATAAGTCATAGGGTCAAGATTTGGACTGAGAATATTGATACGAGTGAATTGTTGTGCATTGTCGACGGGATTTCGAGTAAGATACGGATATCACGTTCAAATGGAGGTTCGCCGTCATCATTTACGAACACCATTGCAATTTCATTGGACGTTGGAGCATTGTAACGTCTTTGATCAGACTGCCGATCGCGCCGCATCACCATATTGACGACCGGAACTGGTTGTCCTTCTTCTTTTCGGGATATAACAATAGATTCCCATGTTGATCGAGCGGTTGCGGAATCTTCACTTTTCCTTTATGACAGCAGTTGTTAAATTGTTTATCAACTGCACGCTCCTTGGCGAAATTCTTGGAGCCGCAGAACTGACAGATGGAATTCATTTCTCCACAATCGTGTCGAGTAACGTGAGATTCATCAAATCTCAATGCTCTTATTTGGAGTTGAATTGCTTGACTTTGGTATCGATTTTCTTTCTGTCGATGTATCGCATGGGACCGAGCGTCAGCAGCTTGCCGCGCTTGAGTTTCTTCTACAGTTTCACGTTGTTGACGTATCGCATGGGACCGAGCGTCAGCAGCTTGCCGCGCTTGAGTTTCTTCTAAAGTTTCACGTTGTTGACGTATCGCATGGGACCGAGCGTCAGCAGCTTGCCGCGCTTGAGTTTGTTCCAAAGTTTCACGTTGTCGACGTATCGCATGAGACCGAGCGTCAGCTTGTGGCTGTGATCGAAGCTGTTCTTCTGTGTTATTAGCTCTTGTACGTGCTTTTCTCTCACGATTCAATCGCCGTCGCTTTGCAGCAGGATTTTCAAAATTTTCATTATCCATTATGGAAGTTCACATAATGCTTTTTTGGAAATAGCTGTCCTATATAGACAAAATGATACGACGATACGTTGATCCGATGATACGTTGATACGATGATACGATGATACGTTGATCCGATGATACGTTGATCCGATGATACGTTGTGCGTTCGGTTCGGTTCGGTTTGTTTCGGGTATTTCCGTGGGACAGACAGAAAGAAAGACTTGGCCTTTTATAATAAGAGATAATTGTTTTTGATAAACTTTTCTCATGCCATATTTTCTCTGACTGCACGACAAACAATTTAATACCACAACAGCCAAACATTGATGGACACAACAATAGATTATGTGTTATCCAAATAGCATAAACAAATTTGGAGGTGTAGGGGTATATAAATCTTACGTCGAAGCTAAAGATATTCATTGAACTATACTAAGGCCCGCGGACGAAACGTAAATATTATTCTGGCCCCTGTTATACAAAAGGTTGCCCACCCCTGCTCTAGACATTGCTGAATCTTTTGTCCGTCCTCTAGAACCAAGTCTTGCTGTTGTCCTCCTATGCACATGTATTTAGTTTTCTTGGTATTAACTTCCAGTCCCCATTTGCTGTACTATTCAATAAGTTTACGAGTCGTGTATTCCAAGTCGTCGTAGTCTTGGGCCAATACAATCTGGTCGTCGGCAAAACATAATGTGTACAAGGTGCTGTCTCTCAAAGGTATGCACATTCTCTTACATTTCTTTTTCCATGTCTTCAATGCGTATTCTAAATATATTTTAAATAATGTGGGTGAGATGCAGCATCCTTGTTTAAGTCCCTTGGTAACTTGGAACCCTTCTGGTTTCCTACTTTTATCCTAGCTCTGGTGTTATCATACATTGCTTGTACGGCTCTTATAAGGTTCCAACTAATGTTTGTTTTTTCTAGGATTTCCCAAAGTTTTCCCCATGGGACACTGTCGTAAGCTTTTTTCAGGTCAACATACAACATGTGAACCTCTTGGTTAAATGCTATCTTTTTCTCGATCAGCTGGGTTACACAAAATAGATGGTCAATTGTCGATCTACCCGCTCTAAAGCCAGCTTGCTCCTCTGCTTCCATATCTTTGTATTCATTTTCGATCTTGTTTTTTAATATCCTTCCGTAGATTCGACTGATAGCATTTGTAACCGCTATCCCGCGATAGTTGTCACAGCACTCCCTACCACCTTTCTTATGGATAATTGAGACATAGGATACCTTCCATTCATCGGGTGGTTTTTCTCCATTGAGGTACTTTTGAAAGAGTTTTCTTAGGTGTTCAAATAGCTCCTCCGGTCCATACTTTATTAATTCCGCCGGAATATTTCCAGGTCCAGTCGCTCTTCCATTTTTTTGAGATGTACATACTGTTTTAACTTCTTGCATCGTTAGTAAAATTGGTGAACCTATTGTTACAATTTGAACCTGAGGATTGTCGTCTTTCACCTCTTTGAACTCCGCTCTATTTTCTGTAAGGAGTTTCTTAAAATGTTCGTCCCATTGTTTTAGGCTAATCGGTGAAATTATATCTCTCTTCTTTTCTCGTTGTATACTCTTGATAATTTTCCAGCTCTCCGTACTCTTTTTCCCCCCTATGAAAGTGTTTATCCTGGAGCATTTTCTCTCACATGTCTCGTTCTTTTTTTGGCATATTTTTCTTCTTACTTTAGCTTGGACTTGTTTGTATATTATCTTGTCGTTGATATTTTTAGTGTTCAAGTACTTTTTATATTTTTCTTTCTTGTCTATTATATCTAATTCTATTTCTTCATTCCACCAATATGGTTTAGTAGGCCCTTTTTTTCTCTGTATAGTACCTAAAGCCTCTTTAGCCGCAGCACATATGCTCTCCCTTATAAATTTATAGTGGTCCTCAGTGCTATCGAATTGTCGTTCCAGTAATCTATCCTTTAGTCTATTTTTATAAAGTGTTTTTACACTTTCATGCTCAAAGCTCTGTATGTTATATTTATCTTCTAGTATCTTTTCTATCTGTTCTTCTTTATATTCTTCTTTCTTTCCCTTAGTTGTAATAGGAAACGCTATATTCGATCTTAAAAAATAGTGGTCACTACCGCAGGACGCCCCTCTACATACTCTCACATCTTGAACCTTCAACTGTGATTTTTGTTTCATTATTATATAATCTCTCGTTGACTGTGTCCAAGTGTAGGTACTTGTGGATCCATCGATGTTGAAAAAATCCATTCAAGATCTGCAGCCGGTTCTGTTCACATATTGCCGTCAGCCTATTTCCGTTGTCGTTTACAACCTCTTCTCCAAATTGTCCCACGACCCTATCGTCCTTCTTTTTTCCAGTTCTGCTATTTAGGTCTCCAAGTATAATTAGTTCTCTAGGTGTTCCTACTTTTTGGATTTCTTCATTTATCTGTTCAAAGAACTTATCCTTATCATTTACGGTAGTATCGTCATTGACAGAGTACACTCCTAAAATGGTTATTTTATATCCGTGTAAATTGAGGTTCATCTTAATTATTCGCTCATTGACAGCCTCCCAATTTGATATATATTTCCTAAGACTTTTCCTGATAAGAATTGATACCCCTTGATTGGCCCTACTTTCTTTGGGAACCCCGCTGTAAAAATGATCGTATTTTCCCGATCATTGACCTTTTTCTTCGTTTCCGTAAGAACCGCTACTTCTACCTTTAGATGTTCCATTTCATTTATAATTTCGTTGACTTTTCGAGAGAGACCCTGTACATTCCAAGTTCCGAAGTTCATAGTCCTTTTCCGCATCTTTGTTCGTCGTAATCTTTCCATCCTATTCCGAGGCATTTGATTGGGTTTTTTAACATTTTGATTTTTTTCTGAGTATCGAGGAGTTAGCCCGATGCCTCAACCCCCAACTTGGAGGACCAGGGTTTTATATCAAAGTTTCCCTTCTTCTAGACAGGTTGCTTTCACTGCAGCTTTGGGGTTCCATCTACCCCACCTGTTGGTCCGCGAGTGGTATTTTATTTCCCACTTACCCGCCGGTAACACCGGTGAGGGCATTCCCCTATCCGCCACCTGGGGACGCGTCCTCTAGGGGTCAGGTTCCCCCCGAGGACATACTTCTTAACTCCGTTCCGGAAGTTTCGTCGTTTGCTGAGGGTGAATCTAACTTTGAGAGCTATCCCGGGATTGAGTCTACGCTCTCCATTGGGGAGGCCACCCCTGAGGTGTTGGAGTCCATTGTGAGGGCTCTACATTCTGATGCTCTTACGCATACGCATGCTCAAACTCGTGCCACCTTTTTACAAGGAAGTGGTTCGTAACCTCATCAATCATTCCTTTCGAACTGGCGAGGTGTCAGATATTTGAAAGGCATCCCGTGTGATGCCTCTTTCCTAGGTTCCGTTGCCCTTGGAATATGCTCATCTTCGCCCAATTAGCATAATGTCCCCATTTGCGAAGATTATCGAGTCGTTTGTTAAGCGCGCATTATATGAGCACTTGTCTGGTTTTAGACACTTTAGGATCGTGAAGAGTGGAGAGCCGGTTTATCTTCGGGACATACGACATGCACTGAAAAATACTTGTCTTTCTATTGGTATCTTTTTGGTGACCCTCTACGTCTTTGAGATAAGAAGGAGATTGCAGACAATAATTATTATTATAGTGTCATGTTCTGTTTATAAGATATGGGGGGGTCTGACGTAATTGGGTCAATCTATTGAAACACTCATGATATTAGTTAATTAAATATTAGACCATAACAGGTAATTATTAGATTGTATCTTAATCTTCTCTGGTTGAAAAATTGTTTAACTGCTTTTGCCTCAGGTATCTGGAATATGCAAACGTTAATGAATCTAGAAATATAATAGAAGGTTGTGAAGGATAAAATATTGGTGGTTGTTTTGGTTAATGAAAATATGAGAAACAAATTAAATTTATTTAGTTTATTTGTTAAATTAGGATTTTCGTTAAATTTAATAAAAGTGACAATTCGTGATATTCGTGGATGCGCGAGTTGGAGAGGACAATTTGGTGGGGTTTTAAAATGATAAGGGAGGAGTAAGGATTCTCAAGTGAGCCGTCGGAGAGTCAAGACGTGCTGTCCGAGTTTGAAAAATTAGTTTTTGGATTTTGAGTTTTGAGTCAGCCGTCATCAAGAAAAGACGGATTATTGATGATCGAAGAGATATTTATAAGTGATTCTTTTGGATACCGTTTTGATATTGTTTGGAAAAGTAAACTTGAATTCAGTCAAAAGTGGATATTGCGTTTGGTTCACAAATTTATAGAAAGTTTTGGGACCGCTGATGTTAAATTTTTTTATGGTTATGTTTTATGGTTTTGTGAATGGTAAATTATTGAAGGAAAATTGGTTTGATTACTTACCTGTGATTGATTATACGATTTGGAGGAAGAAAAGTATCCACTGGTCGTTCCTACCTGGTTTTTTGGTTCAATAAGATTCGAAGCTGATTCCAATCTTAATCTCCTATGCTTGGATACTACGACATCATATCGGTCGCATCGGTAAACTCCGGAAAAACATTCATAGTTCGGTAAGAGTTTATGTGTCGCACTGATTATTTTAATGAAATAGACAAAACGTTTAAAATTCGGGCGCGTAGATTAAATTTGGGGATTTGTTGTAAATGCTTTATTTTGTCAAATTTAATTTGTTTAGGTTTAAGGAAACTAATATTTTGTCTTGATAAAAATTTTATTGTGTAAAAAAAAATTTTATAGCATTATATTTGGTTCTAATAACGTTTGCGTTTAATTTAATTTATCCATAGCAGTAGTAGATCAAAGAAAAGCAGATACAAATTTCAATTTGGTTGAGTTATCTTTATAAGAAAGATCACTAGTTTAAGGTGACGTATATGAGTGTTTTAATTAATCTAGATGGACCCAAGTTACGACCCATATTATCGAGTCTTTGATGCATAGCTAGTCGGAGCATAATTGAATTAAGTGCCATTAACATTCCCCGCTATATAAGTCAAAATTTAATCTGTACAGTAGCGAAACATGGCAACAGATATAGAGTAAGAAAATTGGGCACATTTTGATCAAAAAATTCCAAAATCGGTTTTCTGCGATTTTTCGTCCTCTCGGAACCCTGAGCTTCTTACCAAATTCTTCGTCTGAAGTTGTAATTTTTTATGAAGGAGTGAAAATTATGTTTTTCGGCAAAATATTTTTAAACAACTTTTTATTTCAGCTATATTGTTATCATATAACTCATTAAATAAATTAAAAACACTTAAAATATTTTAACAACATCCTCGAAATCATGAAAAGAAGAGTTTCCTAAAAATGGTCAGGGGGTTCTGATTTTTGGATATGTTTTAAGGTTTGGGGTGCTAATAACAACTCCGAGTTGGCGACCTCGGCGACCGCCCGGAAGTGCCGCCATTTTTAAAAAAATGGCGAAAACAAAATGTTTTTTCGCAATATTTTCTTACCAGTTGACTTTAGGACGAAAATGACTGCTATAAATCTTATGGAGAACAAAATTTACTACAACTTTTATCTTCAGGTATTTTTTCCTAAGTCTAATAGTTTCTGAGCGCCAGCACTGTTAAATAGAGCACATTTTAGAAAATTTCAAAAACGCTCGAATTTGCTCAGACTTTTTTTATAATTTCTGGTTACTCTCTCTAAAAAAGTCTATTATATGATCAAGTCTATTAATATATACTCTATTATAAAAAAAAAAGTCAGGTCAAAATCGAGCGTTTTTGAAATTTTCAAAAATGTATGTAAGATGCAACTTTTGAATTTGAACTTCGCGCCAACATCCTCTCCAGAAAACGCCATCTATTGAGAACTAACAAAGTTCAAATCTAAAATCACACTTCTTCGACGACACGGAAAATAACTTGGACCACCACGTTGTGAAAATACCTACGATCGCCATCTAGTAACCAAACTCTTTCTTCCGGTGTACAAAACATAATGTCAAAAACAACTGTAACAAGACAAATGATTGCTCCGAAAGAGAGACAACCTTTAACTCCCAACACAAAATAAAACAACCAAATTTGGGCAATGTCAATTCTTTTATTATCGTTAATATTCTTGTTTGAGGAATCTAACCTGAAGCAAAGATTTACCTAAATCGTGACCTAATAAATCTGTAGATTTAATTACCCTGAAAGTCGATTTATTTTAAATCGCTTTAATGATTTCGATAAATTTTTTAAATTACTTGTTTAGATTCAATCCTTTGGATTGTTTATAATCTTTTCTTCATGTACTTAGTACATTCTTTGAAGATTGAGGGAAGCTATGTGTTTTATTTAAACACTAGCTGTTAATGGAAAATACCTTAATTAATCTACCTTTAAATAACCACCCTTGAATTATAATTTACTACCTAATTCAAACAAGTTCAACCATCCTGTATTTGAATACTAACGATACCTAATTTACCAATATTAAAACCCCAATCTCAGTAACCTGTCTTCCTTTAAGGAATCTCGTTAATCCATTCATGCGCGTCACTGTAAGTTATGATAACTTAATTAACAACAAATCTTTGGGAACAGTTCAATGTAATTTGCTTTATGGTTTGCATTTAAGCATATGTAGTACTGTGTAATTTATCTTCCAGTCTACCACGGGATTTGGGCCATTCATACAGAGTCGTCGGAAAGCTAAATGTACACGTAATGAACCCAAAACCATTGTTTTAAATAAGTCAATCATTTACAACTATATAAAGATTTGTAAACTTATCGTACATTTTTACGCAGCCTTGTAACTCTTACTTAGTAACGCTTACTTGGGGCTTAGTAATAGATTGAATGCATTTATCAAATCCCTTTAACTGTAAACAATTATCAATAACTTTAACAATCACCCTGTATATTAATATAATTAATTTTAATAACAGATTTCCCATTTTAAATAATGAAACTTCTTAATTTATAAATCTAAACCCATTTGAAATTAAAACATCCTGTATATAATTATTTGAGCATATTTTGTATTAATAAATTAAGTTACCGTTAGAAATTTGACCTTGCAGTTTAAAAGTACCCCTTTATGAAATTACCCAACACGTGGCAACGATCTAGTTTTAACCTTGAATTATAACACCCTGGTTTTAGGGACAGTTCCCTCTTTCCCAAGCGTCCTAATAATTTACGCACCCTTTATGACATTGTAACAAAATTTTACATAAATGAACTATTTCTAACTTTGATAATAAATAACTTTAAAATATGCATTTAGAAAACCGAATTTAAATATAATGTAAAAACACCTTTAAAACAACCCTTTTAAGATTCTATTGTTATAAACAATGGAATGCGAATAAACACAAATAAATTAAAATAAATCATTTGCCCAAATTTTAGTAACGGAAAAGAAAAATCTTATTAATTAATAATGCATAATATTATACCTGTTAATAATTAAACACCAACCCACTAAAAAGATATTTAACACACAGCAATTATCTGTATTCAAAATAAATGAAATATCGAACCAACTGTTATCTTCAATGATTTTACCACGAGTGACGCTCTCTTTTTTCGTAACCTCAAAAGTCACGTGTACTAGCAAAATTTACCCTTCAGAAACAGAACGAATAGATGTCGCACACAAATGTTACAAATTGTCTATATACAGTACGTTTAAAAATATTTTACACCAAAATAAATGGTAAATTAAAATTTAAATGAAATTTCAAAAAGTCAATATTACATGTAACAGCAAAAAATGTTACAACAAATGTAACAAATTCAAAAACTTAACAGTGCTGGCGCTCAGCAACTATTCGACTTACAGAAAATTACCTTAGATATAAGTTGTAGTAAATTTTATTCTCTATAAGATTTATAGAAGTCATTTTCGTCCTAAAGGCAACTGGTAATGAAATATTACGAAGAAATATTTTGTTTTCACCATTTTTTTTAAAATGGTGGCACTTCCGGGCGGTTGCCGAGGTCGCCAACTCAGAGTTTTTATTAGGACCCCAAACCTTAAAACATCCAAAAATCAGAACCCCCTGACCATTTTTAGGTAACTCATCTTTTCGTGATTTCGAGGATGTTGTTAAAATATTTTAAGTGTTTTTAATTTTTTTAATGAGTTCTACAAGGTGGTGCAAAAGTAATCACCCGATGTTCTTTTGCTGTAATTTTTTTTTATACTGAAAAACTTTGGTTCTGCTTGTGAAATTTGTTTATTTAATCCATTAGAATTTATTCCATCAAGTCGAGAAAATGATATCGGCCAAGTGGCCGCCGCCAGAGTTGATGACCATACGGGCCCGTTTTATGGCATTTTCCATCACTCTTGCCAGAACTTCGGGCGACAGGTTCTCGCATTCCTGGCGAATATTCTCCTTAAGGGCTTCAAGAGTAAACCCGCAACTTCAAAAAAGCCCATAAATCGATTTAACCGTTCCAGACTTCTTTTTATGGGGTTTTTTGAAGTCACTCTTGAAGCCCTTAAGGAGAATATTCGCCAGGAATGCGAGAACCTGTCGCCCGAAGTTCTGGCAAGAGTGATGGAAAATGCCATAAAACGGGCCCGTATGGTATGGTCATCAACTCTGGCGGCGGCCACTTGACCGATATCATTTTCTTGACTTGATGGAATAAATTCTAATGGATTAAATAAACAAATTTCACAAGCAGAACCAAAGTTTTTCAGTATAAAAAAAAATTACAGCAAAAGAACATCGGGTGATTACTTTTGCCCCACCTTGTATAATAACAATATAGCTGAAATAGAAATTTGTTTAAAAATATTTTTCCGAAAAACATAATTTTCACTCCTTCGTAAAAAATTTCAACTTCAGACGAAGAATTTGGTAAGAAGAAATCCGTCGAAAAATCGCAGAAAACCGATTTTGGATTTTTTTTCGCAATTTTCTTACACTAATAAAATAATGAAATTAAAAAAATTTAATTAACGAAAAAATATTCAAAATTATTAATAAATTGAAATTTACAATTACCTAATATATAAAATATTTTTATATTTTTCCAATTCCACCATTACAAACGCTACAAAAAAATTGGCCAAAGTGGACCATCATACATTACAATAACAATTGTATAAATATTTGTTATCTACATTTTTTTTAAATAGTACCTACTACATAAAATAATTATTATTAAAAACATTATGTTTGATTCGCGGGAGGGGGAGATTAGATAAAAATAAACGTTTCTCAAACTCATTGCAACAACAAACAAAATTGCACCAATTACGAGAAACATAATAAAAAAGTTAAAATAGTTTTGCAAATACTGAAAGATATATGGCGACACGTATTAAGAAATCTTGTATATTTCAAAATTATTTGAAATTCTACAGTCTTATCCTCCTACTCAATCTTGATCCCAAAAGCATCACCAAATAATATTCCATCGTTCTAAGAAAACTGTCTGAAAGGGTTTGAAGGGGGAAGTAAAAAAATTAAATAATTTTATTACGAATTTTATTCAATTTTCATCTAGTTAAAGCAACATAGATATGGTAGTATAAAAATTTAAATAATTACAACTTGTGGGATTGTCCTATAATTATTTATTTTTATATAAAATACAAGTTACAATATTGGACGTGTACGTAAGTGTTTTGATATTTAAGCAGGATGGTGCAATTATTAAACAAATAATAATTACACAACATATTTTCTTCTAGTTAGCGTATTCCTCATTAAAAAACTACCCCCCAGGATAATACGTTCTGACAAAATATTTTTAAAATTGTTAATTAGTTAGCAAAACATAATAAAAAAATATAAGAGTAATAAAAAATCTTCTTCCGTCTAAGCAATCTCTAACCAATTGCAAAAATTGCTGTTTCTAGTGCTGGGAAAGTGGGAAGAGATCGCTTGAAACAAAAAAAATAATAAAAATCCTATAGCGGAAAATATTTTGTCGCTAAATTTGGAGAATTCCCTCATTCAAATAGAACCTTTTTAAAATCCACGATAACATGGATGAAATGATATAAAAACTATTTAAATACACTAAGAAATACTTTGGTAGATCTATAAAAATAATTTTCAAAAAGGAGACTAAAGTCTTATCATGATAAAATAGCAACGCTACGTCGCGCTCCACCACCAAAATTATGAATGTTATCTAAACTTGACCACTTTTTACAGGCGTGTTTTAACGACAGCGCCGTTGCAATTTTATCCTCCATCACCCGTGACATTGCTTCCAGTTTTTGTGCCCTCTCTTTACTCAAAGGTTCGCTCGGAAAGGCGAGATCGTTAGCTTCTGCAAGTGTTCTCAGATCAAAGTAGTACTTTGCATAAACGCTCGACGGTACGTTGATGTTGAACTGCAACAACTCCAAAAATTGTCGCTCCAATTCGTTCATGTCTTCCACCGTGATCTCCTTTAAAATTTGGCAATAGTCGACATTCCACACCGCCTGATCGTCCCACACTTTGGAAGCTAACAAAATCGCACCCAAAACAATCCGTTTCCAATTGGAAGGCGCTATATCTAAGTTCGCGTTGGTCAACAAACGCTCTAAATAGACTAAAGTAATAATGGCACACTCGGCCGTTAATTGGGCAGCATTAAACAACGTCCTCACAAATTTATAAATTTGTCTATGCTCGGGATCGTATCTATCGTAACCCTCACTCACACCTTCCCGCGTCAACGGATGCAATCTCTCGTCGAATATAGCCAAGATTTCCAACTCACGCTGCAAATCCCTGTTTTTAATGTGATAATAAATCGCCAAGGCGACACACTTCACCGTATTCTTCAGATTAGGTTGAGACACCGTACTATCATCCAAATAAATCGTCGAACAAGAACTGCTCTTCTTGAGCGGCCTCAAATCGGCAATTTGATGTTGACTTTTGCGCCTGATTAACCCATTTTCGATGGCCTGCTTTGATTTTTCTATAAAAATTGTCTTGGCGATCGGATCTTGCGAAGGATCGGCCTCTCCGTCGTCGGTTTCCCGTTCGCTGATGTGTTGCAAATTATTGGCACTGACCTCGCCTTCCGGAAGAGTCTCCTCGAACGGAATAATCACCCGATGACTTGGCTGCGGACTCGAATACGAGCAACAACTGTTTTTATTACCCATAGTCTTTTGTTTTTCTTCGAAAAAACACTGGAACTCATATTAAAAACAGTTGCATTTTGATTGCCAAACCTCACAAGAAAAATGAGGTTACCCTGAAGTTCCACTTCAAAATCACATACTTTTCAGTCCGGAATTTAATCTCGTGAAAACTTGAATTTACGGACAAGTGTCCACAGTGATAATTAAGAGAAGACGATTAGATTATCATCAAATAAATCACACCCACCGAAGTCTACGCCTACTAATATTAGGCCGGTCAAATTTGTAGTTTCCACTTCTTACAGCATATTTTTGCACATATCACATAATTTTACTTAATTTTTAGTGTTGCTTCAATCACTTACGTCAAGACATTTTGCAATAACTATTATTTTAATATCTTAATTAAAAAATGTTGGTCAAGAGTGACGAAAAAATTCATCATCTTGTTTTTAATTACAGGTTACTGTATTTTCTCAGATAACATCTAATGGTTGATTCACACTGGCGTTCTACAGTGTACGTCAGATTTTCAGACGTCACGTGACAGATTAACGTCAAATGGGATCGTTTTAATGTGGCTTCTTGTTCGCGTGCCAAACTTAGCTAAACACAAGATGAGTTATCAGGGAAATGTTAATGAGGTGGTCTTCAGATCGATCCTAAACATTTTGGTTTTATGGTATTAGACTTTGGAGTTTGGACTAGGTTCCACTTGACTCTTGCAGGAAGGAATTTTTTTCGATATAATTTTTCATGACGTTTTGGTAAGTTTCACGTTGTATTTATGCAATGGTTCAACTGCGAAAAAAATGTTGGTCCTTGATTGAAGCAGAAGACGATGTTGTAACAAATCTGCGTAGCGTTATTTGAAATTTAATCCTTTCAATGTCAACATGTAACAAAACTGAACCCCGTTTTGAATTAAAGGGGTTTGATTCGGTCCTTGAGTACGATTTTTATACTGTTGTTGATAGCTGCCACCACTCAATTCTTTTGGCTTTCACGGGTGTAACCACCTTGTGGGTTAAGCCCGGAGGATAGAATTAAGAAAACCTCTAATGTTGACTACCTTTCAACTTCACTGGACCTTGGTGTTTGAATTAAGGTAACGTGCCTCTTCTATTGTTTTGGAAGTCGTAGGAAAACCCAGAGAAATAACTTACACTTTACTAATTACTAGTTGATCGTTGGAGTAACGAACAATTAAAGATTTAAATTTGGTATAATTGCGTATATTGAACAAAAATTAATTATTTTACAAGAATTACACAAATTACACAATTATTTCAGAATTAATGTAAGCAGTTATAATTTGATAATTGTAATTAATAGGGTAGTAAAATTCCACACACATATAATACAAAGAAAAATTGGTTACAAGCATTAAGTTAACTAAAAGTCACAATACCTATTTTATTTATTACAAAAATCCTGTGCTCCAAGGGTGGTAAGGTTTGAGATGATATATCCTTATTGTAATCCCAAATGGTTACACTTGTTCGTTTAACACAATCGTTTTGTTTAGTGATTAAAAGTTAATGACAAGCAAAATGATTTTTAAGTATTGAACCTTTATCACTTTAAAGAAGTTATTTATTCGCGTTTCTCGAACTACCGAAGTTTCAATGAATAAAATTATGATTAACTGACTCTTTCACTTGACTTAGAAAAATTTACACTTGAATATGTGAATTCCGATTTGGGTAGAGTTCGAATTAACTCTTGAATTTAAAATTCACCCGTTTGGGTTACTGACTGAAACAATCAAAGCGCGAAACGTGTTACTACCACACTGAACTAACTCTCTGATTCGCTCCCGGGGTATTTTTATAAACTTGTCCCCGTTTCTGAATATTAATATTACGCCTTCGATTTGAATTCTTTGACCAATTGCGTGTGTGCTTTTTCCCTTAACTTTGGAAGAGGGTTGTCTTATTAATTGGAACTCTCAAAACTTACTTCCCTGCACGTGTGTGACTGATTCGCATGTGAATAGTGTAGTTTTCCCACAGATTTTGTATTTCTTAATTTAAAATATAATTCCTAACCTCGTTAAAGCAAATGAGGCATTAAGTTGGAATCACGCCTTATGAAGAATTTGAATATTTCTTAAAACGAATCTTTTGGCGGTATACTCGTATCCTTGATAATCTCTCATTTCCTTTCACGTGTGGATTTTACTTAGAAATGACTTCGTTCCCACCGTTTGCATTGATTTAACTAATAACCCGGGAGGTCGGGTGGCTTGTTTCAGCAGGTGGTCATTTCAAACCGTGTGGTCCGACATGGGATTCCTGCCTACCCCTGATATTTTTTAATTATAGCTAAACGTTTCTTAGTTAAATCAATGTACCGGGTGTTTAAATTTCTTTACCTAAATTATTTTTATAATCTTATACTTTATGCTAATTTAATACGACAAATTACTCATGTCGGAAGTTGTTTATACAACTTTAATATTTGTATCGTAATTATGAATAAAAATGAACGGGCGGTTTGTTACAATGTTCTTTATCGTTTAATAGTCAACTTATCAACAATAACGCATTTTTTATATTTGAAGATAGCTGAAGTGCGATTCTCCGCTGGAAAATGTTAGCTTAAACTAAAAATACAGATATGGCAAAACTAAAAATTTGTGTCTACGAAACTAATTTTTCCAAGGTAATATAATTTAACACAAATTCTTAAATATTCAACTACATTATTTGACGGAATTGACGGTTTAACTTTGAAAAATCTAATAATTTTACCTGCAGTGCATTCGCCCCCCCCCCCCTAGAATTACAAAACCCTGGACCCCTATAGAGAAGATATCATTTCAAATTAATTTATGTAAGGAGATGCCTTCTGGATTCTGGATTTTAGATTTTGAGGGCAGGGTCAAAGACCCCACGCGCACTCAGACCTCTAAATCGGGCCCATTGTACTGCCTCCGATGCAGCAACCCCCGTCCTGTCAGTCCTCAAGCCATCCCACCTGATGTAGGAACCCAAGGATTTTGCAGGTGGAATGCTACGTATTCTGGCCATGTCAGGCCAGAAGTCCCCCAACATGGATCCTCTTGTGGACGTTAGGGCCAGGCAGTGGCAAAGCACATGATGCTCTGCCGTTTCGTCTTCTTCGTTGCACCCTCGACACGTTGGGTCATCCACTATCCCCAGTGTGTTTAGGTGCTTGTATAGTTTGCAATGTCCAGTTAAGATCCCTGCAATTTTTCGTAGATTATCTCTGGACAGCTTCAGATAATAGTTGGAGTGTTTGCGTGAGGGTGATTTTATTGCCGCCCCTGCTTGCCTACATCCAAATATATTTACCCATCTGCTGGTATGCAGTTTTAGGGTATGATGTTTTAGGAGGGTATGTAGAGTTTTGACGGCTGGCACTATAATGGGCTCGGGGCCGCAGGGAAGGCTGTTTGATCCGATCCTTACCAGCTCATCCTCCTTTTCATTACCCTCGTTGCCTTGATGTCCTTTTATCCAACAAAGGAAAAGGGCGTTTGTCATTGATATCCTGTTCAGGGCTTGGATGCATTCAAGCACCAGTCCAGAGGTGATCGTCTGGCTGTCGAGTGCCAGGAGAGCTGCCCTACTGTCTGTAGATATCTGTATGGTCTTGTCCCGGATACGTCTGTCCTGGACTGTTTTTGCGCAGTGCAGTATACCAATAAGTTCCGCTTGGAACACCGAGGTATACTTGCCCAGCGATATGCTTATGTTTTGGCCAAGTTCAGCCGAAAAGACTCCTGATCCTGTGCCGACATTGTTTTTAGAGCCATCTGAGAACAGACATAAAATGTCGTATTCACGTGGGTCTTCTGAGTTTAGCAGGATGTTGAATTTCCTGTTGAATATATATTCAGGGGGAATTCTGTCCGTCTCAAGATGCAGTAGAGATTCTCTTGTTGAGTGTTCCTCCAAAATCTGCACAACTGCATTGTCGCACAGTTCCTCTCCTGTGGTTCCATAGCTTCCAGCTACGCAGCCTAAGAGCAGCCCGTACTGCCATCTCCTTCACATGAAGATCAAGTGGAGGGAGACAAAGGAGGGTCTCAAGCGCCGCACCCGGGGCCGTTCGCATTACTCCGGTTACAGCCAGACAGACCAGTCTCTGAATCTGGTACAAGGAGGATGCCGCTGTTGCCTGCTTAGTTCTGGGCCACCAAACAAGCGCACCGTAGCAAAGCATGGGTTTAATGATGGCAGTGTAGAGCCAAAGGGTGATCCTGGGAGAGAGCCCCCACGACCGTCCCATCGCCCTCCGACACTGCCAAAAAAGCCAGTCTTGCTTTGTTTAGTTTGTTCTGTAGGTGTTTTCCCCAATTTAGCTTTGTGTCGAGTGTTATGCCCAGATACTTCACCTCGTCAGCTATAGCTTTAGGGGAGTATTTTTAAAGCTAGGCATGGTCGTGCTGCGTAGCTTCCTTTTATGGGTGAATAAAACAAGCTCCGTCTTCGTTGGGTTGACGGAGAGAGAGTGCTCGATGCACCGTTCTTCTAGAATTTTGAGTGCTTCCTGCATTTGCGTGCAGGCTACATTCTCAAACCTCCCGTTTAGCAGTATGGTAATATCATTTGCATATCCTATGGTATAAAAGCCTTTATCATTAAGTTGTTTCAGAAGGTTGTCGACTACCATGTTCCATAGTAGCGGGGAGAGTACGCCTCCCTGTAGGCAGCCTCTAGTAACAATACCTTTAACCTTTATGTCCCCAACGCCCACCTCCACAGCTCTCCACTTCAGGATAAACCTGATCCATTTTGCAATGGTTGCGGGGACCCCATGCAGGTGCAGTGCTGCATTTATACTGTCAAAGGTGGCTTTATCAAAAGCTCCTTCGATGTCAATGAACGCTGCTAGGATGGACTCTTTAAAGCTCATAGATCTCTCGAAGTGCTCCATTAATTTGTGTAGCGCCGTCTCGGTAGATCTTCCTACAGCGTATGCATGTTGATTCGCATGTAATGGTCTGTGAGTCAGAACCGTTCCGCGAATCGCTCGGTCGCACAATTTTTCCAACGTTTTCAAGAAAAACGAGGTCAAACTGATCGGCCTAAAGGATTTAGCCAGTGAGTAATCGCTCCTTCCTGGCTTGGGTATGAAAATGACCCTGGCCTTCCGCCATTCCTTCGGTGTGTACCCGTGTGCAATGCACGCCGTGAACACTCGCACTAGGTGATGAAGCAGTTTATCCAGGCCTCACCGAAGTAGGGCCGGAAACACCCCGTCAGGCCCAGGCGATTTAAAGGGGCTAAAGGACTTAACGGCCCATGTCGTTTTGGCCTCATTTACGACCTGTTTTGCAGTTTCCCAATTCATTTCAGTCGGTGGCTGAGTCGTAACATCATGCCAATCAAAATCTGAAACTATCTTATTATCGGGAAAGTGTGTCTGTAGCAGTATTTCTGCAGTCTGCGAGAGGTTCTCTGTGTATGAGCCGTCCTCTCGGCATAGGCTGCCTGGCTGATGATGTGGATCCTTGGCTAGGATTTTCTTTATTCGTGCTGCAGCTGCCGTTGTTTCAATGTCGCTGCAGAATAATCTCCATGATTCACGTTGTTTTTGGCGTATAATTCTTTTGTACTCCGACCGGCGCATTTTAAATGCTGCCCAATCGGTATTACTTTTAGAGTTATACGCCTTGTTGTAGAGCTTTCTTGCGGCCTCAAAGGTGTTGCGCGACCCCGCAGTCCAGCCAACAGCGGATCTGGTCAAAGTTTATGGAGGGGGTAAATACATGTTTTGTAATAAAATTTAGGGAAAATTAAGGTATATTTTTAAAATTTGTATTGCAATAGTTAAATTGAAGATTCATGGGGGGGGGCAGTTACCCCCATTACCCCCCTCGTAGATCCGCCGTTGAGTCCAGCCGTCCGAAGGGGGCAAGCAGTCTCGTAAGCTTCTATGAGGGAGTTCTGCAGCACGTTTGCGTACAGTTCGAAAGGAAATGCCTTATCCCAGGTTTCTAATTAATCTTGAGAGTCGATTGCTTTGTTTATTTAATTTTTGTTATATTTAAAGTGTAATTTTAAGTTTTAAGTGTAACAAGTGGAAAACGAGGAAGAAGAGCGTAGGGTGGAAAACGAAGAGGAGGAGAAAGAAGAAGAAGAAGAGGAAAAGACGGAATATATGCTTCTATTGTACTGAAAAAACTGAAAAGAATATTACGTAATCGGCAAAGTTCAGAGGTCAGATAACCAAGACCCAGATAATCCGAGTTCTGTTCTACTGTCCCTATATTTTATGGACGGGATGTACAGGTAACGGCCAATCACCAAACTTTGTGCTCAGTAGTATATCTTTTTCTCCAATGTCCAAGTAATCACATTTCCGAGTTATTTCCACCCACTAACACCCAATTTTCCTGACACAAAAACCCATTTTTGATAATGCTTAAGGTCCAAATATTTGTTAATACGCCACTGGATTTTAGGAAACCACACGAATATTTTTACCAATATTTTAAGTAGGTAGATATTTATTTTATCTTTTAAGAATGTTTACAAGTCATTTCTTTTCTCAAATTGTTTTTGTGGGATTTTTTATGGTTTATGTAGGCGTTGAAGTAGCAAAATTAGGTATTTCAATTGTTTCAATTTTTTTATGGTTTATGTTGGCGTCGAAGTGGGAAAATTAGGCAATATTTCAATTTTTACGTGTTAAACAAACTCTGACGTTTGCTGTCATACATATTTTCCAATAAATTTTCTACTCCGAAATTTTAGAACCAGTCCGCCCCTGACACCTACGCAGCACCCGAACAAAATTTCCCCAGTCGATTAAACCACAATAATATCTCAAAACCAATTTGATCTGACGTACATAGGTACGTTTAATTTTGGTTAAAAACACTTTCGTTTTCGTTTCATTCAAATACACGTCATACGTTTTGACAATTGAGATGAACCGAAGCATCCTGTATATAAAACTTAAATACGCCGCGCCGTTCGGTTATGTAAAGAATAATATACGCCACCGCAATTTGTAAAAAGTTTTAAAAATAAACTCCAACAAACAAATCTCGGTTGCGTTATTTAAATGATTGACATAAACAAAAAAAAAGTTGTTCTCAACTGTCATTTCGGACAATTCCCCAAGAATAAATTAATTTCGCTGGTTTAGTTATTAAATGGCGGATCGGTTTTGTTGTCAAATGCTTTGTGTGTGAATTTAATTGAAAAAAATTGTGTCGTCCCTTTTTAAAATTTTATGAACCTTTTTATTTTCATGGAGCTACGAAAATACTCGCACTCGTAAAAAAAATTAATTTTCATAAAAATGGGTTAAGTGTTAGTCGAACGGCGCTTTGTGATGTTTGTATTTTTCCGCTGAAATGTAGTTGTTGCCAAATATTGCGACAATTTTGGTGAAGTGTAATGGAAATAGAAGAACACGATTTGACTAATAAAATTGAAAATGTCGAGGAAAACGTTAAGGGGGCACCGAAGGAAACTTTGCAATATGTTGTTGGGTTAGATAAGATGGACAGTTTTGCTGGTTGCTCTACTCAAGATAACACCGGCAAAAAGGAACATAAATTTAGCAGTAGTGCTACCACCGCAGGTAGTAGCAAAAAGGGTATTAAACATGCATTACGACAACAAGCTAAAAGAAGGCGGAAAAATACCACCATAGCTGCTGGTAACTCTGCTCCAGTACCTAGAATCATAGTAAAGCCTTTACCTCCACAACCTGTGGAGGAAGTTGTTCAAATCAGTCCCGCCTTTACAGTTAACAAAACCCCCCAGACGACCATGAAGGAAGTCCTAGCTTCTATACCCGGATTTAACATTAAACCTCGAAAACGTACAAACAAAAAATTATCTACAGCCGCACAATTGGAACAAACTAAAGAAGGTTGTATAGATTTAGAAACGCCAGATTCCATATTAGTTAATACAAATTTACGATTACTACTAAACAAATACACCTTTGCCGTTTTACCGACACTTTATCAACACAAATTAGTTCAACTTTTACCTGCAGTCGATCGACCTACGTGCTCCAATGATTCAACGATACGTCTAAGTTCTTCTGGTTTAAATAATGAATTTTTCGCGCGCGCCTGCAAGGAATGGCAGGAACGTCTCGCCGAAGGCGAATTCACCCCCGAAAATCAACAAAAGCTCAAATCGGAAGCCGACAAAGAACGCAGTCGCTTAGATCCTTGGAAATTGAAACATTTCGAACCAATTTGGGGCGACAGAATACACGCCGGCGATTCCTTACCACCACCAATACAAAGTAGGCCACCTATTAAAACGACAATAAAGTTAAGACCCACCACTTCGATAAGCAATAAAAGTAAATCGACTCCTCTAATTAAGCGTTTAAGAACTGTCGGTGCCATAACTAGATCGTGCACCAATTATAAAGTCGAATTAGAAACCACAAGTCAAACCAGATCGCCGATTCCGGACCTCTTACCCATTAAAATACATAAAACACATCACAAAGCTAAAGAAAATCGTCTCGTGACCGAAGCTCCCCCTCAAGAAGATCATCAAACGATCGTCGAGACGACCACAAATGAAGAGACAATCATTAGTTGTAAAGAAAATAATAATAAAAGCGAAAAAAGACCCAGATCGCCGAGTTTAGACGAAGAACCGCGATCTCCTAAACGTAAAACACCAAGTCCTGTGTGTAATTCCCCGAAACTTGAAATCGCCGATACCGAAACACCACAAGATGATCAAACGGCGCAGGAAGACGAACCAGAAACGACAATCGAACCTCCCGAAAGTGTCCAACCGAGCGAAGAAGCAAAAGAAGAACCTATTGAAGAAGAATGCGTCGATTCCAGTCCGCAGGAGGTGGAAGAGGATGAAGAAATAATCATGGATACATCTGAAAAGTCACCTGAAGTAGTCGAAAAAGCTGCCGAAGAAACTAAAGAGGAAGTACAAGTGGAAAACGAGGAAGAAGAGAGTCAGGTGGAAAACGAAGAGGAGGAGGAGGAGGAAGAAGAAGAAGAGGAGAAGACGGAAGAAAGTGTCGAGTTGGAAGAATCGTTTCCTGTTTTGCCCAATTCCCTCATCTTACAACAGGAAGCAATAGTTTTAGAAAAGGCGCCTTGTGCTAATAATTGTGATATTGAAGTTTGTATGGAAGATTCAGCGGAAAAGTTGGAAGCAAGCGTGGAAGCATCCGATCTGGTTAGAAATATCGCCGAAGACGACGGTGCAGATGAAGATCGGTTTATCGATGCAGAAAATTATGTTTTAGAATCGGGACAAATTGAACTTACTACGACGCCAAAGGAAGATAAGGAGGAACCGGTGCCCACCTTGCATAACACGATTTTTTCTGCTACTAATCGAGGTAAGTACTTGAGGCAGAATCAAAGACACGTTGTTACGAAACAAGGTGACCTTATTGCACTGTGCACAAAATAAGGTCAAAGCACTTATAGGTGGCTAGGGCATGGCACTTTCTTTTTTTCTGAAATAAGAGAAACCCAAACGTTATAAAACAAATGAATTTTTTTCACATTTCTATCTAGTAGGTACGTCTGTTTTCTGAATCTAAGTAGGCTGTATAAACAGATTTGAGTTATCATTTTTTGTTATCAAGTTGTGCGCCATTATAGATATTTGCGAATTCAAAAAATATATTGTGTTCTACTATTTCACTATTTATACAGAGAAGGTAAACACACTTTTTATAGAACCATTGAGAGGTACAGGTGCAATTAAATGGGATGCATTTTTTGCCTTAAAAATATAAGTTAACTGATACAAAAATTCGTCTGGATAAGCAAAAATTTGTCTGGATAATTGAAAATTTTAAAATGATGACTTATTTTATATACAGGGTATTCCTGCAACCGATGTACACCTCTTAGGTGGTGATACAATACACTTTTCTTTTAAGAATCATTTTTACTTTCCGAACCCCTAGGTAAGGAAAGTATTGTTATCAGTCAAAATTTGACCCCCCAATTTTTTGACAGATGTTCACGTTTTGAGGTCCCCTGAATCCATTTTTATCATTTTTGGAAGGATGTCTGTATGTATGTGTGTATGTACGTCTGTGAACACGATAGCGTCTAAACGAAGCAAGCAAATCATTCCAAATTTTGCATATAAGCTTTTTCCTGTCGTAGGACGAAGCCAGATGAAAATAATTTAAATCGTGTAACGGGAAAGGGGGGTTTACCTGGAGCTATTATGACATTATGCGTCATAACTTCGAAACGAAATTAAATATGTAAAAATATTAATAACAAAAAATTAGCGCTATGGAATTTCCTACATTTTTTGTCCTACAAGTTTTTCTCTAAAATATACAGGGCGTTTCAAAAATTTTTGTATTTGTAAAAATTTTTTGTATTTGTAAATAAAATAGTAAACCGCATTCTACTAACGAAAATAAGATAAAAAGTTTCTAATAACATGGGTTCAAAAATGCTTCGTTTGCAAGATATAGGCATTCAAAAGTTTTAGTCTTCCTATTTTGGCAAAATATGAAATTTTTCATCGATTTACTGTTGAAATTATGTAACCATTTTATTTAAAAAAATAATATAAAAATTTGCGTCTGTTCGGAAAGTTATGCGATGGCCACATCAGATTTTTAATTAAAATTTTTGTCCAAATTCAAACCCTTGGGGGGTAGTAGCCGTCTTTAACACAGTGTGTTTAACTTCTTCAGGGACACAAGCACATTTGTGTATGTTTCATTTTAACTTGGTTTGATATTGCATTTATTATTAGAACCTAAAAAACGAATTTTGCATTATTAAAAAAATTAATTTATTCATGAAGAGATTACATCAATTTTTTTAATTTTAAGGTATAACCGCAAGTATCAGCTTTTTAGTGTGTGTTAATGATTTAGGGATTTTTTAAAGAGAATGAATTTATCAACAAACTTGATTTTAACCCTTTATTGTCTAAAATGGATGGCTTTCAAGTTACGGATCAAATTAAGAAAATAAATGTTAAAAAACTCAGAAGTTTTATTGTTTTGTTTTTCGTTCAAACTGTATCTTTCAAACGAAACGTTTTACAAAAAATAGATGGCCCTTTTCTGATCGCAAATTGAACGGCCTACAACTTGGGTCTAGTACAACGGTGGGCAACCTCCGGCCCGCGGGCCAACTCCGGTCCGCGTAAAGTTCTAATCCGGCCCGCGAGATCTTTAGAAGAAATAATAAATAAATATTTTCAAAAACAAAAATTTTAAAGAAAAGGATTAGGTTAGTACCTAACATAAGGAAACAGGAGAGATCTACAGTTTAATTTTCGATATAATTCGTCTTATTTAAATTAAATTAAAAAGTATTGTAAAAAGTAAATTGAAAAGTACACTAGACCCTCCATGTACGCGAGTTCGATGTACGCGAATTCAGAATAATGCGAATTAGATTTTGATACCTGAATTTTTTATACGCGAAGCAAAATTCCCTTTAACGCGAATTAAGTTTTCGCGTATTATTAAAATAACTAGGTGTCACAGTCGGCCTACCGGCCGCCTTTAGCCATCTAGACCGTGTCGAATGTGGTTGTTCGGCCTTCGGCCTCACTACAAGGTTCTAAAGTAGCCTATGTTTTTCGTAGCGTTGTAAATATCGTAACTTCTACTCCAAATTTGGTTAAGATTGGTCAAATAGAAACGTAAAGCACGTGCACGCGTATTTGCATTGTCGATCGGTTGACAGCTTGACAGCATTCATTATTGTTTTTTAAGTTGATTTTGAGTAGCCTGCCTTCCTTTAAGGAATCTCGATAATCCATTCATGCGCGTCCCATAGGGACGCGCATGAATGGATTATCGAGATTCCTTAAAGGAAGGCAGGCTACTCAAAATCAACTTTCCTTTCATTTGCGAATTTTTGCACTATTTCGATAGAAAAACATGCGCAGGGACCTACATAATAACTGTGCCAAATTTGGTTCCGATCGGTCAAACGGTTTAGGAGTCTATAGAGGAAAAATATTAACGATGGTGCGCTGTAAGCAACATCAACGTGACGTCACGCTAATGATATAACCTCGCTCAGAAATACTTTGATTTGGTTTTGAACGATAATAATACATTACAACTAAGTAATAAATAAATAATTTAATAAAAAATAATAAATTTAACGTATTTTAATTAATTTTTAAAATAATTTTAATTAATTAAGACGTCAAATATTTAGTTGATATTACAGCCACCAGGGTGCGTACAATTAATATTTTTCCCCTATACTGCCGTCCAACGCTAAAACGCAGTATCTCCAAAATCGTTGTTTCGAGAAAACGCTCATTTACGTATTTATGGTTGGGCCACCAAGAAATAATTTATTAATTTTGAAATTAGCTATCATAGCTAATTTCAAAATTAATAAATTATTTCTTGGTGGCCCAACCATATTTACGTAAATGAGCGTTTTCTCGAAACAACGATTTTGGAGATACTGCGTTTTAGCGTTGGACGGCAGTATAGGGAATATATTTTCAGAAAAAAATACAAGTAACAAAAATGTGTCCATGAACTATACTAAGGCCCGCGGACGAAACGTAAATATTATTCTGGCCCCTGTTATACAAAAGGTTGCCCACCCCTGGTCTAGTAAATGTTTTTGAGTGTGGTCAATAGACAACGAAAGTCGTGACGTCAAAAGGGGCGTATACTTACGGAAACATTTCCAAACGAACTGATATTGCCGTATTAACTGCCATAAGAGAATTTGTTTTTGCTGTTTTTTATATTGTGTTTAATTAATAAAGATTATAGTTTTAATAGTTATTAGTTAGAGACCTTAAATAGTGTATTTTTATAGTGTAGCGTAATTTTTAGTAAATTTTACCCTAAAAATTACACTACACCGTAAAAATACACTATTTAAAGTCTCTAACTAATAACTATTAAAACTAAAATCCTTATTAATTAAACACAATATAAAAAAATTGGCTATGTGAACATTGCATAACTTTCCCCATTCTGTTCTAGTGTCACAATTTTTCGGTAAAACACATGAATAATAATAAAAACACAATATTGTGCGATTAATACTATTTTTTCACACCCTAAAAAATTATAATAATATCCTGGTTAATTATATAAAAAAGTGGATATTTCTTGAAAAACTCTTAAATACCTACCCACCCCTTTGTCATGATGTCAATGTTGAAAATGGACCGATGATGTATAATCTCATTATAAAATTCTCGGTGAATTATACGAAGTCGGTATCGAAAGTAATTTTCTCATAATTGCATAAAAGTCAAAGTTTTTCTTCGATTATTTCGACAATTGAATTTTTATTTTCAAAGTATGAACCCACAATCGACTTTGAAAATAAAATTAAATATAGTAGGTATTAGTTATCGGTTTGGAAGAGCTCGATTAATGTAAAACCTCGTTGGCATCTTTCTTAATAATTTTGCAAAAAGTTTTGCATTTGTCCTCGAGAACAACACATATTTCGTGTGCTGATCCTAGTTTGGTGTTGGCATTCACAATAAAATCCATATCGGTAACTACTATCGATAACTACTAATATCGGTTTGCTACTGCGGTAGAAATTTTGACCGTAACTCTTGTATCTAATAAAATAAAGAGAAGATTAAAACTCATGTTTACACCGCAATTTACAACTAACCTTGCGTGTTGGACGTTGGAAAATGTAAAAAACTCTACCGAAGCAAGTTTCATCGATTTACATATAATTGGTCCAAATTCATAATGTCCAATTAACCGAAAGGTATAAAATTTGGCGAAAATGTGAACATTAACTGCAGGCAACTATTCATAAACTGGTATCGTAAAAATATAATCGCAAAACACTTTTAAAGTAATCCACCACCACCAAAAACATGTAACCGAACAAAATTCGTCCGACTCACTTATACCGGGTGAAGTTGCAAGAAAAAAGATTTTCCAATGGTGAAATTTATTCGAAAAATAAACACAAAGCGATTCGTCGCCTAAAAAGACCCAAAAACTCGTAATTTTTATATTTCACACGGACACCTCCAAAAAGCTTGGTTAATTTACTAATTTGCTCAGTCTAAATGACTTGTATTCACAATTTGCGTAAGTGGCAGCCTACAAATTCTGCACCTATTAGGTCCCTATTGAACGTAGAATGCGATTCGTCAAGTGTTCAATAATTTCGTTTAATATGCTGCTTTTTCAAATTTCACCCTGCACCGCCACATCGTAAATTTCAATCATTTCTTAAATTTCATTTGCTTTGGTAGAGATAAGTTGGGGGCGTAGCGAGTCGGCGCGAGTACGTACGCACTCGCAAAAGCCCAACTTGACTAACCAGGCCCATCAACGGTACCAAAAAGCTCGCTGCGCTCGCTTCCGAGTAGATTTATACAAAAAAGTGCTAAAATCAAAATCCATCAAACGACCTGTCAAAATTTATTAATTTTTAAAATTATCCGATATTAACGTTGACGTGCTTTCTTTTCTCTCTCTGTCGTTTAATGTGTGTGCGAGTGCAAAGGGAGAGGGTACGATTAAAAAAAGCATCCGGTTTAGTATGGTAAATGGTGGTCCAAAAGTAATAAACACCGTACTTTTTTTCATTTCTTTCACCATTTCCCTAATTTTGAACGGATTTTTACCATTTTTATCTGGCCTCTAAGTTTAGCCGTGATATACGTGCATACCAAATTTCATGACATTGTGTTTAGCGGTTTAAGCTGTGCGATTGATACTAATTTTTTCGCACAGAGTTACACACATACATACACACATACAGACGGACATCAATAAAAAATTGATGAAAATGTTATCAGAGCATCATAACGAATCATTTAATACCAAAATTTCAATTTTCGATTTTTGACCCGATGACAATACTTTCCCTATACATACGTTAATACGTATGGGGAAAGTAAAAACAGCAAAAACAAAAATTCTCTTATGGCAATTAACACGGCAATATCAGTTTGTTTGGAAATGTTTCCGCAAGTATACGCCCCTTTTGACGTCACACTTTCGTTGTCTATTTCACTCTCATTGTAAGCGAACGCCACCATGTGGGAGAATTTCAAATTAATAAGTGAATAAAAAATACGTTCTTCAGGCTCAGAACATAAGAAAGTGAACTAATTAACAAAACATATTGCAATAAATTTAATTATTCACTAAAACTTTTGCAAACATTCACCATAAAATAACTTTGAATTTCGAGATATACGTCCAAACACAGCCATGCTGGTGGTGTCACCAACGGTAATGTAAATTGCGAATATCTTTTGATTAATTTGAATTTGCTTGATTCACTTTGTGGCAGTGTATTTCA
Organism: Podabrus alpinus; assembly: GCA_932274525.1. NCBI lineage: Eukaryota > Metazoa > Arthropoda > Insecta > Coleoptera > Cantharidae > Podabrus > Podabrus alpinus. The sequence goes on from OW026451.1 coordinate 9,744,118, forward strand.
CTTAAAGACCACATTTTTCTGCTCTAATTTCATTTTTTCTTTGATATGGTTGGTTTTTCAAAATAGTTAACTGGACTAAAGTTAAATTTGCCACCGGGAAAGGACCTTAAAATTTTTGTGAAATGTGTCGTTTAAACGATGCAGGGTTAAACTTGAAATGTTTAACAGTTTTTTACTTAATTAAATTCATAACTCAGTAACCGAAGATTTTAAGTAATAAAGGATTATAATCGAGTTTGTAGATAATTTCACGCACTAAAAAGATTATACTTTCGGTACTACGACCATTTGAAAGTCAAAATTTAAAAAAAAAATTTATTAGAAAAGTATCTTCCATCGCCCCTAAGAGATGCACATCGGTCGCACGGACATCCTGTGTAACAAAGAAACGTAGGTTCTACGTTATAAAATAAAAAAAGAAGTATAATTTGACTATTTAATCGATTTTTCAATTCATATTTTACTAGGGATATTAAAAATAAAATAAATCACATAAATTTTCGTACATTTCATTAATAAAAATCTGATGTAACAACACATTACTTTCCCATTTACTAGATTCAACTTCAATTAATACAAAAAACAAAACAAATCATTTGACAGATCACAATTATCTAAGGGAACTCATATTTATAGACCAGTGCCGATAATTTTTGAAACCGAAAAAAATAGCAGTAGGATGAAACCCATTGGAATAGGAAGAGAATATAACAAAAATGAAAGGAAAAGTAATTTACGGGCGATCTGAGGTCGGGAAGTGGAAGGGGGTGAGTTTTAAGGGTTGAAAACTGTTTTTCTCGATTTCCGGCAAAACCACAAGTCCTATGGAAAAAAGTTTAATGGAAAAGTTGTAGGTAATAAAAAGATCTACAACTTTTATATTTACACTTTTTTCACATAACCTCAAAATTTATGTGAAAAATTCAAATAACCAAGTTTTTGGTTTTTAATTTTTATGTTTTACAAAAAAAAATTTTTTTTTTCACGAAATTTGGTGAAAATTTACCTTTTTATGTCCCAAACACACTGTCATTGTTTTGATTTAATATATTTATTTTTTCACCTTATTTTGACTTAATATCGAAAAAGCACCCTAATTTTCAATCGAAAATTCTCGCGTCAAAATATCTGCTTTTTTAAAAAAATCGGTGGCCTTTTTGTTCGTTGAAATCTCTACTTTTCGATGGTGTAAAAAAAAATATACATTACTATGGTAAATATTCTCAAAAATGCAAAGAAACGAAAAAAACTCGAATCCGAAAATTTTAAGCTTTGTCACAATTCTCTTAAAGTAACTCAGCCTGCACGTGTATTTTCATGAACGATGTTGTTTATTTCGACTTGCAATTTTTTGTTTATCAATATAACACGGAATCTTACGTTTTTCGAGTAATTAAAGTATAAATTTGAATAAATAGCTCAAAATTGTACATGATGATTTAAGAAAAAAAAAAATTCTGATTCGAGTTGTTTTCGTTTCTTTGCATTTTTTGAGAATATTTACCATAGTAATGTATATTTTTTTTACACCATCGAAAAGTAGAGATTTCAACGAACAAAAAGCCCACCGAGTTTTTTAAAAAAGCCGATATTTTGACGCGAGAATTTTCGATTGAAAATTAGGGTGCTTTTTCGATATTAAGTCAAAATAAGGTGAAACAATAAATATTTTAAATCAAAAAAATTACAGTGTGTTTCTTCTTCTTCTTCCACTTTTATTAAGAAGTCTCCCTCTTAATATAGGTCCAGGACCTGTTCTTTACTAATTTTTTGTAATTAGTTCTGTGAGCATTTTTGGATTTTACATCTCAGGTAGCTTGCTAAGCTTGCTTTTCGATGTGCCTGAACCCTGTTTTTTATTGTTATGATGGCAAATCATTAACACAGGGGGACCGACGGCTTTACGTGCCCTCCGAAAGCACGGAAGACGGTCAAGAATTTTTAGACTGTACCCGGAGTCGAACCAGGGAGCCCTACGTTAGCAGTTGATCGCGCTAACTATCAGGTCATGACCGTCGTCATGACAGTCAACAGTCAGTCATGAGTGTCAACACATGACAGTGTGTTTGGGACATAAAAAGGTAAGTTTTCACCAAATTTCGTGAAAAAAAATTTTTTTTTGTAAAAGATAAAAATTAAAAACCAAAAACTTGGTTATTTGAATTTTTCACATAAATTTTGAGGTTATGTGAAAAAAGTGTAAATATAAAAGTTGTAGATCTTCTTATTACCTACAACTTTGCCATTTAACTTTTTTCCATAGGACTTGTGGTTTTACCGGAAATCGAGAAAAACAGTTTTCTACCCTTAAAACTCACCCCCTTCCACTTCCCGACCTCAGATTATTTTTCCTTTCATTTTTGTTATATTATCTTCCTTTTCCAATTGGTTTCATCCTACTGCTATTTTTGTTCACTTTTTATCATTTTCAAAGGCTTCTGCACTGGTCTATTATTTAAAAGCGCTTATTTTATTTTAAAAGAAAAATATTAAGTGTTGGGTATCATAAGATGCGGAAAAATAATCTCTTTCGATTGATATAATTTTCATTCTTATATGTTCCACTGATGAGAAGCGGCACTGCTCTTTAGCAATTTTCATTCTTTTAAAAATTGGTTCAAAAATGAACGGTTGTCAACCAAAATCTAATCATCTCTTTAGAGAGCTGCTTCAAACTAGTGTGTAAAATTTCAACTCAATCAGTCAACGCTTTTGTCTGGAATCGTGGAAAAAAAACACCACACACACGCATCCAGATATCATTCCAAAAATGGCCTTGAACAATTTGTATGGACCTTAGACCATGGGAAAAATGCTAACCCAAAATTTTTTTTTAACTTGATAACAATACTTTCCTTTACTATGTAAATGAAAAAGTAATATAAATAAGTTGTTTATTTCTTTTATTTTGTATGAATTAATTTTATTGTCAAAAAAAAGGAAACATGTCAATATTATGAATTTTACAGGCCCATAATATTCAGCTTTACAATTCCTTATTAAAAACTTGGCCCATTGAAGTTAAATTCAATATCCTCGACTTTGAATGGCTTCCACGCCGCCTAAAATATTGAAATTGAAGCTAAATAAATACTGACATGATAAATTTAGTAAAAAAATGTATTCCATACCCAATTGTCTTCAATTTTTTCGTATTTACGATTATTGTAACGTTTCGGGTGAAAAGTTGAATTTTTTTACATTTTTGATGTTCTGCACAATTAATGATAACAATACAGAAATTTGATGGAACCAACCAAAACTTAATATGAATGTGCAATCTGAAATAATTTATAAAACTAAATATTTCTTCCTGTAAAATTGCAATTTTTAACAATTCTCTTTTTCTTATAACCGCAGATACATAAAACCAAGGGCCATTTGTACAATAACAGTTGAAACTTGCTTGCCTAGTTAATCTAAAGTCTAAACATAAGCTACAATAGATTAATCAACAAGCTTTAATTTTTTAATCCGCACTTAAGAATATGATAATTAAAGAAAGAGTAGTAAATTGGTAGTCCGGATAATAGGGAAGATGCATAAATTTTTTTTATAGCGTAGTTTGATCAAAAATAACTAAATATACTAATTAATGCTATTTAATTTATTTATTTTCGTTTTGATAATAATTTAAAAAATATTTAAAAATCCGTCAATTTGAATTGAAGGAAACGACCGCGCAATTTGCCATGTACTTGTGACGTCACAAGTTAATTTTACGTTCATTTATATTATTTTTCTGTGGTTTTGTGCTTTGAAAGTTGAAGTTTGTTAGTGTTAAAAGCTGTTATTTATCATAATTAAATCAATTAAAAACAAAAAAGTTAAAAAAGTACTCTACACGAGTAGAGTAAACAAGAAAGTGAGGTTATTGCAAGCAAGCAAGCAAACGCGTTGCGTTTAAGGTCACATGATTTATTTTAAATTATCATTGAATTTTAAAATGGATTATTTATAACAAAATACAATAAATAGAAGTTATTTTTGCTGATTTGATATTTAATATATAGGATTAATCGGAAAATACTGTTTTAACTAAATTTTTTTATTCATGCATGTTCCCCATTAACATTTTTAATAGCTTATAAAAAATTCGGGCAAACTGAAAGTTGGCAGACATGATCGTGTTTTTGAGTAACTAAATATCCAGATAACCCCCCCTTTCTAAAAGGCCCTTGTTGGTTTCTTCCCCAATTAGGAATTTTAGCCTATAACTCGTTAAATTTCAGTTTTACGAAAAATTCTCATCAGATCAAAATTGAAGAGCATAAAATTCTTTACAAAATCGGGTTCCATGTCGGCATCTCTCTGAATTAGGGATTTTAGCTCTTTCAACGTGTTTTTTAATTTATTTTTATAAAGAATTATCATCAGAACAAAATTGAAGAGCACAAAGTTCTCTAAATTTTTAGATTTCAAATTTTTTAAAAATAAACGCATTTCGCCTTTCTGGAATTTAATTTTATTTCAGGAATGGTGTGGCGTAGTAAATTAAAAAAAATTTTGTTATGTAGAGAATTTAATTCTTCTAAATTTTGATTTGATGAGAATTTTCCTTAAAACTGAAATTAAGTGAGTTGTAAGTGAGATACCGTGCTAGCAGTACTGAAATTCCCAATTAGGGAAGAAGCCGACTTGTTGGAAGGAAAAGGAATACATAATATGTCTGCCAAATTTCAACTTGTCCGAACTTTTTGCAAGCTTGAGCCATTTTTCAACTTGGTGTTCTGAACTGTAAATGTATTTTCAATACAAAGATCCTACATTAAAAAAAAATTGTTATAAGATAATTGCAAGTTCCTAGGCGAAGCCGAAGGCCGAGCTGTATATAGGGCCCATAAGAAAAAATCAATTTGAATTATTTATTTATTGTGTGGCGATTTACATAATGATATAAAAGAAATTGGCTGCACATTACATTAAAGGATAGAAAATAATACGGCAACATGAAAGAGATCTAGAGCAAAATTTCAATAGTTCATGAACTAGGCGGAATTTTTGTACCCAATTTGTTTATTATTAGTGGTAACGCAAAGTGGTTTTAACATCCTCGAGCCACTTTCTATGAAGATTTTTGATATTTGAGCCCCTGCTTCAAGACATGGCGCAAATGGCATCCATATCTTATAAACTCATTGTCATTATTAATAATTAGTAAACTAAATAAATCAAAAACGAAATCGAATAGCCACAAATGGTTTTTAATTTAATTTGTTTTTAAGTTTGCTTAATTTATCTATTTACCTTTAGTAAATAATTAAATTGTGTAAACTTATAAATAACAAAGTAAAATAACTAAGTCTTTGATTTGCCTATTTACGATTAATAAAACCTGCTACATGTGTAAATTTAACAAATCGTAAATATTATGTTTAATTTACATTACGCTTAATAAAACGTAAAATTCTAGGTATGAATAGTTAAATCACGAAAAATTATAGTAATAACAAAATCAAAGTAAATTTTATATTCATTTAAAAGCTAAACTCATTCGACTATGTTATGGATTCCATTTACGCCCATATAAAATTACGAAATTAGTGTTGATATCTTGAAGCAGAGATCATGTAATTAAACATGTACATTAAAAAATGCCTTAATAAATTTAATCATGTTTTGCGCTACCAAAAATAATAAATTCATTTTCTGCAAACAAGTGATACTGAAAACTAAAAAAAAATTCAGGATTTCAAAAGTAGATTTGTGGTGTTCGAAATGGTAAACAAACAATTGCTTAAAATACATTAAGTAAACGCCACCATGCAGGAAAATTTCAAATGAGAAAGTAACGTATTAAATGAAAATAAAAATACGTTCTTTAGGTTTAAGATATAATAAAGTTCATTAATTTGCAAAACATTACAATAAATTTAATAGTGCACTAAAACTTTTGCAAAGTTTCAACATAAAATGACTTTGAATTTCGAGATATACGTCCCCACATACAGCCGTGTTGTTGTTGTTAGTGGCGCTGCCAACGGTAATGTAAATCACGAATTTTGTTCTTTAATTGTGTCCAATTTTGCGCAGAATTTAGTGCATACTACGCATTCGTATTAAGTTCGTTACTGCGCAGAATTGTGTACAATTAAGCACGACAATTAAGGATGAAAATAAGTAGCGCGTCATACGGCCCTTACTCTTGATGATTATGTTGACAATAATTAACTTCAGTCATCTTTAAATTTTACACATGAATACATCACTACCATTAATACATTGAGTAATTATAGATCAACAACTGACATTCGAGTTCCATATTATCCAAGAAATACTGGCCAAGTCAATCAAGTATTTTGTTTAATATTATCCTCCTGACTCAAAAATAATTTAGATGGATCTATAAAACTTCAAAGCCGTTTCAATACCTATTCCTGTCCCATTTGAAGATTCCAAAATAAAGTTCTCCAGATACTCTTCATTTTCCGTTCATCCTGGGTCAAATTTATTTAGAAACTCACAAATTTTTGATCAAACTACCGGGTTTACTCCTGATTTTCTCCAAAGAATCAATAACTACTACCCAATTATTATAAGCTGCTCCTAAGTAGAGCATTTTAGTTTGATAAAGAGCTTGTAAAACTTGTACCACATTAGAAGATGCAATCTTGCTTTAGGACAGTCAAACTATTTAAAATAAAAAAAAATCGTTTATTGCAATAATTATTACATTTTATTATTATTCCAATAATTAAAGTAAATATTCGAAGCGCCCCTCTCGTAGGTTCCGTAATGGATAGACTGGAGGGCGCAAATATTTTATCATCGGGACTCTATAACTCCGTTATTTATCGGAGGATTTTAGATTTTTAGTTTAATTTTGTTCATTTCGAATTTAGATCTGCTTGTACATAAAAAAAATACCTAGGTCGTAACGGAACTGTTAGCATTTGTATCCCATCACTAATAAATAAATTTCACCAAAATGTTACATATTATATTCACTTTTGCATATCACTGCGAAGCTGAAATTTTGCCCGAGCATGGTTTCGGTGTTTGGTAGAAGAAATACAGCCAAAAAAATAAAAAAAGGCCTCGTATGTATAATATGATCGCCGAATTTTTACCTTCATTCGCGCAGAACTCCGTTATTTATAACAAATTTCTATATTGAATTTGATAAACAAATTTCAACAAAGAATAAAGTTTTATAACCAGTAATTCGCGATTTCGATTAAGGAAAATCACGTGACCAAATATTCAAAATGGCCGCTTAAAACGGGTAGTTCTATGTTTTGCCATCATAAGCAAGGTTATTATATGCACATTAACGGGTTCAGAAACGTGTTGTGGTTTGTTTATTATACTTGTTTGTGTTTAAATATCTAAATATCAATAAACGATTAACAATAAACAATATTTTGAAATTCTGTGGGAGTTCTGAGGCTAGAAACTTTTGGTGAGGGTGAAGCTTTGGCAAACGCTAAGCACGTTGTGTTGTGTGGGAAAACGCCTAGTAACGACGGATTCCATCATATTTATAGCTTAGTTTTACAAACTACAGCTTTGTCTGCACCGCCTCATGAGCTATCAGGGCTAATTGACAAAAGAAGCTTGTTGACACAACCATGTATTTTGCAGGCTCCTTTCCCATTTTGAAGCTTTTCATCCACGCTTTTCTGCTATCAATTACTTCCACCTCACCCAACGGATTTGTCCATTTCACTTTGAATTTTCGTTTCATGGGAAACTTGTGGAAACTAAGGTCAGAATTCTTTCTAGCACTAGAATTACATCCGTGAACACAACAAAACGCTCTTGATTTTGATTTACCTGTATTCATTTTGTCGTTTGCCTAATAACAAATTAATTTCGAAGGAATTTTCAAACACAATCACTTAGAAGCAATATTTAACGTTAATACCGGCTATAAACATGCACTAGATGTACCTACATGTAAACTCATGACAATGCCCGTTTTAGCGAGTTAACATTTCTGCCGCCAGACGTCGCTTCACTTAGCTGTAATCGCGAATAGTATGAAATACATTAAAACATAAAATATGTTTTTAAGGCATATCCGTTATTTATAGTCGGAATTCAGATTTTTTTGATTTTCTTGTGATTTTTCCGAAATAAGAATTGCATTTCTTTAGAAAAGTATCATTGATTTCGAAAAAATACGTTAGCAGACAAAATTTTGTATGCAACACGCGTGAAATGCATATTCTCGCACTTGCCGTGGATTCCACATATGCAATTGTCACGCGGGTGTGAGAATTATGCTTTTTTCGCACTTGTAGCATAAGTAACACTAGATGGCACCAATTTTTGCAGCAAAGTTAGCCAGTGTTTTTATTTTTAATAATTAATTTTCGTCAAAAATCACATTAACAACCTAAAAATTAGGCCGAAATGAAGCCTGTATAGCCAAGAATTGCCTACAGATCTACGAGCATTTTAAAATAACACTGAAAAAATTAATTACAAGGACACTATTTACTAAAAATTTGCATCATTTATGTAAAACTATTCTATAAGAACTATTAACAAATAGACTGTATTACGGTAATCTGAGATATCAAGGTCAAACATTTGGTTAATTTGATATGGAGGAACCTAATAATGGCGTACAATTCGATAACAAAAAATGGTAACCTTAATCTGCACAGCCTGCCTAGATTTAGATTCAAAAGTTGGAACATGCTTATGCTTAAAAGTCTTCAAAAACAACGAAATTTGCCCACCCTGTATAAGTTATCTTCAATTTTATTTTGCTTTCACATTTTTGCTTCTACAGTACGCACCTGAGTAGAGTAATTTTGATTATGAAATAAATTTAAGAAGGAAACCTTTTCAACAATTGTTATCTTTAGAATGTGATAACTGAAAAATGTAACAAAGTGTTTTGATAACCTGTCGTGTATCACATTTACAAATGTGTTTATATTAATTACACAACCTTCATATTAAGTGGTTTTTACTAAATATTTTTCGTGTTTTAGAAGACTGCTGGAGTCTGGTGGATTCTAACACGGAAAAATTGCTCGAAGTACCGCTTCACGCTTTGGATACGGTTCCTGTTGGTATGGTGAGTGTGGGTAACTCCTCATCTGAACATGTGGAAGTGATACCAATGCAAGAAGAATTGGAAGTGAGACTGGAAGAAAGTACGTTTCCAATCTCGAACGAATGGCCTTACGGTGTCAAAATGGACTGCAATTTGGTAGCAGCTGCGCTGGGAAATGCCGAGTCTTCCAGTAGTTTACCAGAGAATTCCACTGATTCAACTACGTATTCTGAATATTCTGGTAATCAAGTGAAATTAGAACTGGAAGTGACTTTGACGCCCGAAATTCCTAGTACTGATAGTTTAGTGACAAGTGCAGCTATGAGTTCGCCTAACTCTGCGGTGACGCCTGTGTTAAGCAAATCAGTAACGACTGTCATACCACCAACCACAATCGTTTGTTTACCTTCGGTTGTAACCACTGCTACCTTACCCAATCAAACCACCGTAAGTTCCATAACTCAAGTAAATGTACCACGACCCGGGATGGTGCAAAGTTCTAGTGCAATTCCATACATGCAACTTAGTACTAGTCAGCCAATACGTGCCGTAACAACCCATAGCAAAATAAAATCAGCCAACAAGCAAAATTCATCAAGCAATAGAAACAGAAGCAACAATAAACCACCACCAGGTGCTGTAAATTTAGAACGTAGTTATCAAATTTGTCAAGCGGTGATACAAAATAGTCCCAATCGTGACCAATTAAGATGCCAACTTAAACCACCTCCTTCGTTATTAGTGACAACTGGAAGCAACAACAACAACAACAACGTCAAAAAGAATATTCCTAACAATGAAAATAATCGACCTACACAATACGGCAACATCAGTTCCTCGAGAAATGCCAACAAAACCTTCACGCCGCCACTTCCAGCTTCAGGCGTCTACCAAATGGTTCCGGGAAATAATGGGGTGAAGAGTGTACCTCAAAAAGCCAGAGTTGCATACCATCAGCAGAGACAACCAAGTCCGCCCGTCGTTGTTAGGCACGTTTTCACATCCGGACAAGGCATTCCCGTCACCATGGCTGTTCTACCTCAAGCTCAAACCCTTAGTCCTGAAGTGAGTGAGTACCTACGTTTACTAACTCCAATTTTGTTTTTTTCTAAATGAAATTTTGTTCAGAAAAATTCAACGAAATCTTAAATTTACTAACCTTTACCTTGACATTTAAAAATTAAAATTGGGTTTCGAGAAGTCTTAGCAAAAAGTAATACGATTTAAGAAACTAAAAATAGAATTTGCAACTTTAAAATTACCAGTATACGAAATAATAATGTGAAGAAAAACATTCTTGCAAGTCAAGTAATATTTGGAGGTTATTTTTTTATTATTTTAGTCATTAAGTCATGAAAATGGGGTCTGTGTGGAAGTAACTCGGAAATGCAATCTTTTATACTTAAACCCTTTGGTTTGTCATTAGAAAATAGCCCCTAAGTTTTCGACATCAGGCGGAATAATAGAGGGAAATTTGTTGAAGAAGATCTCAAAAATTGGGCGCGGAGACGTAACCATTAGCGTTCTAATCAAACTTTCTTCTGCTACACACTAAAGAACAGGCTTATATTTGTCTAATAAAACAAAAATTTTCGAGAATCCGATGAAAAAAACCCAAAAAATCGACTTTTGAAAAGTACGGTAAAGTAGCATTGATTAGGCGGCCGACCGGGGTCTATGTACATCAGTCGGTGCTCCGTCGAAAATGCGTAAAATTTTTTCGCTCCGATTTGAATTTTTCTTTGAAATTCGGATAGATGGGGGTGTGATTAGTGGATATTAGTAATAAATAAAATCAAAAAAATGGAAAAAAAGAAAAAGTGAAAAAATTAAAATTTTTTTGCCTTCGAATTTTGGGGTGTGCATTCGATAAGGAGAGTAAAACGTTGGCTTGGCCAGAATTGTGAGCAACAAAAAACCTGCCCTACGCTGCTCCGCAGCTCCGGGCGGTTTTTCATGCTCAGAGCCGCTAACGCGGCAGAGCTAAACATACGAGAAGGCGCCACCGATCAAGAACACCGGGATAAAGGCAACCGGGATCTGAAACCCCCTAAAAATCGCCTAAAAACAAAAAATAATCGATGTTGCATGTACGACGGTCGAGCTGCATCTGCCGCTGCGAAATTTTCTAAGTGTTAGAGTATATCATAGCGCACGGACCGACGATAGAATGGCTGATGCGCCCGGAATCTCACTAATTTTACCACAGAATCGCGATAATTTTGCTAACTTCAAAATCGATTTATTTAAACAATTGGACCCAATTCTCGAAAATTCTTTTGGCAATTTGCTATATTAATGTTGTTCTTTAGTGTGTAGCAGAAGAAAGTATGATTAGATCGCTAATGGATAGGTCACTCTACCCCAAAAATCACCAAGTCATGATTTGCCCGTTTCCTTCACATCATATGTCCAAAATAGGTTTAAGCTAATTTAAAGTAAATAAAATTGCAATCAAAAGATTAATAACAAAAATTGTTCTAGCCCCTATAGTTTCCGAGGTAAAGCCTTGCAAAGAACCCAGTTTTTTTTCGATTTTTGCTCAATATATTAACGTAATTCGTTATATCCTGTCCATCCTACATCAAAATGGCGCACAGATAAATGAAAGTAGATTAAATTTTCTGTAAAGCTCTGCGTAGAACAACTTTGTAGCTCTATAGTGTAGGAAAATTGGGCACATTTTGATCAAAAATATCCAAAATCGGGTTTCGGCGATTTTTTGACGGATTTCGTTAGGTAATTGTTCGTACTTTAACATACTAAAAAACGTCTTCTCAGAACCCTGAGCTTCTTACCAAATTCTTCGACTGAAGTTGAAATTTTTTATGAAAGAGCGAAAATTATGTTTTTTGTTGAAAAATTATGTTGAAATTTCTATTTCAGCTATATTGTTATCATATAACTCATTAAAAAAATTAAAAACACTTAAAATATTTTAACAACATCCTCGAAATCATGAAAAGAAGAGTTTCCTAAAAATGGTCAGGGGGTTCTGATTTTTGGATATGTTTTAAGGTTTGGGGCCCTAATAAAAACTCCTGGTTGGCGACCGCCCGGAAGTGCCGCCATTTTTTGTAAAATGGCGGCACTTCCGGGCGGTCGCCGAGGTCGCCAACCAGGAGTTTTTATTGGGGCCCCAAACCTTAAAACATATCCAAAAATCAGAACCCCCTGACCATTTTTAGGAAACTCTTCATTTCGTGATTTCGAGGATGTTGTTAAAATATTTTGAGTGTTTTTAATTTTTTTAATGAGTTATATGATAACAATATAGCTGAAATAGAAATTTGTTTAAAAATATTTTGCCAAAAAACATAATTTTCACTCCTAAAAAATTTCAACTTCAAACGAAGAATTTGGTAAGAAGCTCAGGGTTCCGAGAAGACGTTTTTTTAGTATGTTCAAGTACGAACAATTACCTAACGAAATCTGTCGAAAAATCGCAGAAACCCAATTTTGGATTTTTGTTTCGCAATTTTCTTACACTACTAATAGAGTCTTAGCTGTGAGTATTCAAAATTGATTACATTTTACCGATTTTTTCAGATTATCAGTTTTTCATCACTTATTTGTTGGTGGTGCATTCCATGACAAAGCAGTAGTCTAGTCCAAATCAATTTAGTTCAGTCTACAAAATTGAAGACCTTCTTGTATTCACGAAGTACAAGGCCATTGGTACACAGAACTTGCGCTTTATCAGTAATTTGGCTCATGTTTAATTTATGTTCTTTAGTTCCCTTTCCCAGTACAAATCCGGCTTATTCGTCAGAAATTACTTGATTTGCGTGTGGGATTAAAGTAATCAAGCTGTAATTATTGCAGTCTGTTGGTAAACCTTTTTTTCTGTATGGGGATGAATGTTGATTTTCACCATTCCTCCAGTCTATTATCGGTTTACCATATTGTTTCTCATAATGAGTGAATTGCTTATATTCCATTTTCCCCCATTACCCTAATGAATTCTTCTGTAATTCCGTTCACTCCTACAGCCTCCCGGTTTTTTGGCTTATTTATTGCTCTCTCTGCCTCTGATTTTAGGATGTGCAGTTCCAAGTGCTCAGTTCTGTCTTTTCCGCATTATCTCTTTGTAATACATCTCCAAATAGGTCGGCACAATACCCTCTCCATACTGGTGTTTCTACAGATTTTTCCATTTTGGTTTTTAATCTTCTTGTAAAGTTTACGCTGTTCATGTCGATCCGCGTGAAGTTCCAGAAGAAGAATGTTTGTTTTTATCACGTCTGCATGACCGCTTTACTTCTCAGTTGAGATATTCCAGTGTGTGCATTCTTTTTGATGATGACCCCTTTTTGATTTATTGATTTCTCCGTTCTTCTATAGACGGATTATTTCATCTGCCATCCAATGTTTCCTCTTTTAGAAGTTATTGAACTTTTTAATGAACATCCACATCTTTTCTGAACCCTATAAGCGCTTCTCCAATTCAATTGTTACATACAAGTATAAAAATCAACGCTATTCTTTGACCAATGTTTCTCGAAATTTTAACAATTGAAGTATAAAATGTGACGTTGATATTGTTAAAAATCAAGTTGGATGTGAAATTCACGATTTTACCTTCAAGTTGGCATATGGCGAGCACAACTTCGAATGGCTCTCACGCCTAAATTGTTTATTTCAGATTATGTGCCCTTGGAAACTTATTTTTAGATAATTTCATGTGCTACAAAAAAATCTCTTTTGATTTTTCGCATTCTCCCTTACATTTTTCAGCATAAGCGATAACAGATAAACATGTGCCATTTTTTCACTAAAATCTTCCGTTTTAATTTGTTAACAAAATTGTCAGATATTTAAAGACCCAGAAAATTTGATCTCTACTTCTCTATATTATTTTACTTTTAACTACAGAGTTTGATCCATTCGCGATGTATTCCGAGGTTTCATCATAGAAGCACTGGTCTAGTAAAAAATATGCAAAAGTACGTCGTTTATTTTTTAAAGATGTTTACTTTCTGCTAAATTAACTTCACAAAATTTGGTTATTTGTTCCCAGATTAAGAACTGGAATTATTAGTGCCAAAGAATTTATTGCTTTAATCTTGACACTTTCTTTGAAGAGATTAACTGGGGACGGGATTAAGCTGCATCTGACAAACCAAATTTTACCTGAATTTTAATTTTTAAAACATAATTGTCCTCTTTATTTGAATTTTGCACTCGAAAACTGCGGTTATATTTTAAATTTCGTGGTGTTTTATAAGGACAGTTTTAGAAAAGCTTAATTTTTTTAGGTAGTTGAAGGTCAAAACCCAATGGGTCATGTGGGTCAATATATTTTGGTGCAACGTGCCGGCATAAACGATCATACGACGGTACCGAGATCGTCTAGTGCACCACCTACTCAACAACAAGTGACGGATTCTATCAACACGGGGAATGCGTCTCAGGTAGTGTCGGTGGGATCGCGTGGTCGTCCAGCCAGTGTGGAAGTTGAACAAACCCCCGACTTTTTTATACAGTGTCCTAATCCCGGTACACAGGCAGTGACTAGACGACGGATGCCTCCAGGTGTCGTGTATGGAGATATTAGTGTCGAAAATCAAATGTCGAATTATACAATAATAGGTGAAAATGTTATGATCGATCATCCGGCAGCTTCTATGCAATCGTCACAAATGATGGTATCGCAGAAGGGACCTCAAATTAGAGCCATAAATAATAGTATACCTCCTGGTACAGATTCGTCTTGTCCTTGTAATTTAAAAGCCATGGTTATGTGTAAAAAGTGTGGAGCATTTTGCCACGATGACTGTATAGGACCTAATAAGTTGTGTCGTACTTGCTTAATACGATAAGTATTATGTATTTATTTTATTTTCTTGTATATTGATAGGTTATATATAACGCTCATTTTAATAGACTCGTAAGGAATGTGGAAATGTAGGTTTCACTATTGATTTTCTTTTATTTCGACTTACATTTTCGCAGCCTTTCCGATAACTCCAATAAACTTTTATTTTATAATGACAACACTTTTGCAAAAGACAATTTCTTTAGTTTGCATTTAAGAATTACTCAATGTGATATTTTTTACTGCTAAGTTTAAAATTTACGCAAATTTTTAATACTCAATGTAAATAGTTTTTAAAATGCGTCCCTTCGAGTCATGCAATGGCTTATTTTTTAAGTGCTTTTATTTTTTTAATCCCGCTTTATATGAAATCTATCAAGAGTAAAAATATTTTAGTAAGTTATAGATGTGAAGACTTCTACTACCTATTAATAGCGATTACTCGTTAAGTATTACGTACTCTGTTGTAACGTTAGATTAATGTTTTAGACCTCGAATTGTTAAACGTCGCCCAAAGCGGCCACGTTTACGGATTCGAATTTTAGAATTTGTAATTTCTCAAATATACCTATGGAAAAATACTCAAAAATAAGTTTTAAAATTTTTATATACTTTTTTGTGTTTGCCCTTGTGGTCCCCGAAGGCAAAAAGTTTTGTGTTGTTTAAAATTTATAAAAAGCTTATTTTGTTACTTAAATAATTTTTTCTTTTGGCAACCATATTCGCGAACACAAACTAAAACATATTTCCGAGTCTTCCATACTTGATTTTTGAATTAAAACCATTAGTTGTTTGTTTTTGAGATCTCTTTATCTATTTATTACCTACGTTTAAACGTACTTAATTTTAACAATTGTATTTATTTAAGCAAAAACATTTTTGTATCGATGAAAGTATGCATGCGTAGAGATCTACCTCAAAGTATCAGCGTACTACTGAAATAACTTGGTTCTTTTGTGCAATAAATGCGTTTCGGATAAAACTTTCATTCATAAAACGAAATATAACTACAACATCGCCCCTCAGTATCACACAATCCATATGAAAATATGTGTAACAGCTTTGCCGAAACTGATGCTTTGCTTAGTTAATAGTCAAGTATTAAAAAAGAAAAATTAATGTAAGTGAATTTATTAGATTTATTGCATTATTTTCATAGAGGTTAAACAATTTTTATGTATTGTACAGCATTTGATATTCGCCTTTGTTCCTCCCCTACTCTTTTTTTAATTTAGTTTAACTGTGTAAATATTGTAGTATCGATTTATATGCTTTAAATCTTAATACATAATTGAACTTTAAGTGGTTTCTTTGAAAATTATCTTCCATAAAGATCACGTTCGGTAAAGCGTTTTTACCGCCGGCAGCGGTATTTCTTCAAGCTAGAACAGCCAATAATTAAAAATTCATTATTCCATAATAAAGCACCTGTTTGCAACATCAAGAAAGGAAGGGGAAAGATCCAGGTACTACTGGAAGCAAAAACTTTATCTGGGATGAAATGATTATAGTCCATCTGGTTTTGGATTGCAGTAGAGGTCGCCTTGAACGGCAAGTCAGATTTACACTGGGAAACGTCAAGTAATTAAAGTGTATGAGTGACAAAAACCAAATGTCACTTATTTGATACTTGAAAAAATCGAGTTAAAAGTATTTTTTTATCAAATAGCAATTTATCTTGTACAAATTATTTAAATTTGCCAGAAACTTTTAGAAAAAAATATTCGTGAGTCATCAATCGCAAATAAAATTTTGGCAGTGTAAACCTGTAAATATTTTAACCAATCACGTTCCGAGTTTACAATTTTAGTACAATCTAGTTCTGCATTCTTAAAACGGATGGACTATAGGAAGGGTTGCGTCAATTTCATGTATTCAAACGTCAGAGAAAACATTCTGGATCGCAAATGGCTTAGGAACCGACCGTGTTTTTGGTATTTTTTAACATAATTTTTATTGAATCGCCTCCAGCCTACCAGATTTTTAATTGCAAATTTATAGACCCAAATGAAAACTTCATAAAATTACAGTAATTTTTAAAAAATTATATCCACTTAACATTAGGCTTAATACCATATTGGATTATTGCGATAACGTGACGTCATTTGCCATATAAATCGTGATCATTTTTTGTGCACAAAAAATTTTAAACCACCGGGAAACAATTTAGAATATTGATAAAAAGTGGTGCATCGATGATTATTAACCGCTTTTATATGGCTACGGTTTTAACAGAATTTACAATGTAATTGTGTGGTAAGTCAATTTGTTTTTGTATTTTTAATAATCCCAACTTCTTTGATATCACAATTTTTGTAACGTACTTGATACTGTGCTTGCTTAATTATAAGTAAGTTGTTTTTTTTTTTGGTGAAACTCGTTATGAAAATAGTACATTATGCACCAAGGTAGCAAAGTGACACTTTTTTGGCCCGAGGGTAAAGGATTGTTTACACGAGGCGCCAGCCGAGTGAAACAATTACCCATGGGCCAAAAGTCACTTTACTACCGTCGTGCATATATTGTTTTTTGCCATTCCGGGAGGTAAAGTAGGAACTTCGCCTATTTAGAAACTTAAAGCAAAAATTTAACGCTTTTTTTTATAATACCTACACGTGGTCGATAAATCGCAAAATAGCACTAGTAATATTACCAACTATACTACTAAAAATTACTAAGAAATAGCAGTTGGCTATTTTTTTACCGCAGGGTAAAAAAGTGCCCCTTTACACCCGCAAACCGGGGTAAAAAGTGAGTACTTTACCCCCGGAATGGCAAAATAGTACATTATGCACCAAGGTAGCAAAGTGACACTTTTTTGGCCCGAGGGTAAAGGATTGTTTACACGAGGCGCCAGCCGAGTGAAACAATTACCCGTGGGCCAAAAGTCACTTTACTACCGTCGTGCATATACTGTTTTTTGCCATTCCGAGAGGTAAAGTAGGAACTTCGCCAGTTTAGAAACTTAAAGCAAAAATTTAACGCTTTTTTTTTATAATACCTACATGTGGTCGATAAATCGCAAAATAGCACTAGTAATATTACCAACTATACTACTAAAAATTACTAAGAAATAGCAGTTGGCACCCCTGATTCTACCAATGCCATTGATTCCAATGCTTCATTTCATTTAAATTTGTGCCTTTGAAAGAGCAACACGTACCATGAGCGAGAACGTAGAAATTGCCGAAAACTTCTCGGATTTTGGTAAGATGTTCGGTATCGCTAATTACGGCCAGATACACATTCATGTAAATGTACAAAAATGATGATTTTATAATAAATTAAAAAATTTAACTTTTACAGATTTTTACTACTAAAATGTCACCAGTCATCTGGTGACTTTATTTACCGCTCACCCCCCTATTTTTTAACTTTACTCCCGCTCACCCCCCTATTTTTGAACTTTACTCCCGCAGGGTAAAAAAGTGCCCCTTTACGCCCGCAAACCGGGGTAAAAAGTGAGTACTTTACCCCCGGAATGGCAAAAAATATATTCATCGTTTTGTTTCAGTGTTGAAACGACAAGTGAAACGGAGTACAAACGATGAGATATAGGTTTGAACTTTCGAAAATGCCAATTTGGTGTGAAAAGAAGACTCTAATTTCAACCACCATCGATGGGGTGATGAACATTAATTTGATAACAAAAGGTTGGTTGCTTTGCTATAATTTTTGTTACGTCATTAGTTGCGTTCAACGTAGAGATACATAATAATATGTATCGCTTCGTTTTTGAACTTCAAGCAATTCATATTTTGACTTTTCTGTCATTTTAAAATTTTTTATTTATGTTTACTAATTTATTTGGTTGTTTTATTGTAAACTAGCTGGCACGGGCGGCATTCGCCGCCCTTGGCCATCTAGAACCAGAATAGATCCGAGGAGGCCATAGTTGTTCAGCCTCACAGGGGGAGGACCATAATAGATCCGCGAAGGCCATAGTTGTTCGGCCTTCGGCCTCACAGGGCGGACCATCTTAGATCTGTGAAGGCCATAGTTGTTCGGCCATCGGCCTCACAAGGCGGACCATAATAGATGCGTGAAGGCCATAGTTGTTCGGCCTTCGGCCTCACAGGGCGGACCATAATAGATCCGTGAAGGCCATAGTTGTTCGGCCTTCGGCCTCACAGGGCGGACCATAATAGATCCGTTTCGGCCATAGTTGTTCGGCCTCACAGAGCAAACCATAATAGATCCGTGAAGGCCATAGTTGTTCGGCCTTCGGCCTCACAGGGCGGACCATCTTAGATCTGTGAAGGCCATAGTTGTTCGGCCGTCGGCCTCACAAGGCGGACCATAATAGATGCGTGAAGGCCATAGTTTGTCGCAACTTTACGTACTATTGACAAGGCAGCCTCTTATGCCTTCGATGTTAAGGCGGCGTAGCTTGATTCTTTCCGAAATACAGACCGAGAACTTGGGAGATTTTAGCAATCTTCGTGGGTTCGTACGCTAATTATGTACTTCCAAAGTATTCTGCAGTGCCCAGCTGAAAATAAAAGTGCTCAGCAGGCGCCAGGCCTGAATAAAACTCACAGTAAGAATGAAGGGATGTTTATTCAGAACCAGGAAAAAATAGAATCTGGTTAAGCAATTTCTACACAGGTTACAATGGTGAGAGTGCCTCTCACGGACCATAAAGGTCCCAAACAAAAATATCGCTGAAGGCTAAATTAACAAGTCTGGACTGAAGGTCCTTTAACTATTTTGAAGCAAGGCCCCAGCATAAACAAATTGCTACTGGCAATAGCCCAAAATGCTATGGAGTGCGGTAAATAAAGCAAAGCTTAATGTTGTCAAATACAAGTTGATAATGGATACAAATGTGCAACTTACCCTGCTGCTGGATTAATGAAATAAACGTCTGGACCTTGGTGCAAACTGCAACTCCGTGACAGAGCCCTATCTCGGATTCCCAGTATAATGGCCACTTATTGATGAAAATTCGCTACAACAGTAAGCACACACAAGCAAACAAAACCAACAAATATCCGACTAAGCTTATTGATGTAAATAATCAGTAGCAAAAGTAGATACTACAGCCTTACTCAAAATATCAAAAATATACAGCCAACTGACAATTATTACTAAATGAAAAATTTCCCAGAGTTGATCCAGTTGATAATAAAACAGAGATAGTTTGTTAATTGGCACTATCTTCCAATCTTGATTCCAATAACGGAAGCCACTTTCCAAAAATATGGGAAATCAAATGGTATTTATTACCTAGATAATATGGTATCAACAGCCCAAGGTGTTCTTATCAGCAATACCGACTTCGAAATTTCCAACGTATTTAAAATTGTCAAAATTTTCCAAAATAGACGGTAAATATAGTTAGTAGGCTATTCCACATTCACTCAAATAACGGTAGCTAGACTATTTAGCTTCCTAATAAGGATTCGGGCCTAATCTGCGGTTAATCACTCGAAATATTTGTCAAAAATATTGTTTTCTAAAAATGCGTGCTATCGCTATGCTAACCAAACCAAAAAGCCTCGAGTCGCCGTGTTCCTCTTATCTCCTATCCGCTTTTATACCGAGTGCGTTATAATTACTCGGACGGAATAATTGAAATGATGGAAAGAAAAACTATTTATGGAGATAGATATCGTCGGCATACAATCAAAAGTGACCATCTGCAAAACCCTAGTTTTACTTTAGAGCAGTTTTTAAGTTATACTTCGCCTGTAAATAGTCAATTTTACCAACTCTATAACTTATTCATTTAATTTCTAATAAAGATGGGCATTTTTCCTTGTAACCGTACTGGTTATTCAATCCCATTTAGTCAATTTTCTCATTTTCAGCATTTTGTAGTTGGTCACTTTTGCTTGTATGCCGACGATATGGAGAATTGAATTACTGAGTATGTAACGACAAAAGTAACGTTACAAGTTGTTCGGCCTTCGGCCTCACAGGGCGGACCATAATAGATCCGTGAAGGCCATAGTTGTTCGGCCTTCGGCCTCACAGGGCGGACCATAATATATCCGTGAAGGCCATAGTTGTTCGGCCTTCGGCCTCACAGAGCAAACCATAATAGATCCGTGAAGGCCATAGTTCTTCAGCCTCACAGAGCGGACCATAATAGATCCGTGAAGGCCATAGTTGTTCGGCATTCGGCCTCACAGGGCGGACCATAATAGATCCGTGAAGGCCATAGTTGTTCGGCCTTCGGCCTCACAGAGCGGACCATAATAGATCCGTGAAGGCCATAGTTGTTCGGCATTCGGCCTCACAGGGCGGACCATAATAGATCCATGAAGGCCATGGTTGTTCGGCCTTCGGCCTCACAGGTGGAGGACAATAATAGATCCGTGAAGGCCATAGTTGTTCGGCCTTCGGCCTCACAGGGCGGACCATAATAGATCCGCGAAGGCCATAGTTGTTCGGCCTTCGGCCTCACAGGGCGGACCATAATAGATCCGTGAAGGCCATAGTTGTTCGGCCTTCGGCCTCACAGGGCGGACCATAATAGATCCGTGAAGGCCATTGTTGTTCGGCCTTCGGCCTCACAGAGCGAACCATAATAGATCCGTGAAGGCCATAGTTGTTCGGCGTTCGGCCTCACAGGGCGGACCATAATAGATCCGTGAAAGCCATTGTTGTTCGGCTTTCGGCCTCACAGGGCGGACCATAATAGATCCGTGAAGGCCATGGTTGTTCGGCCTCACAGGGCGGACCATAATAAATCCGCGAAGGCCATAGTTGTTCGGCCTTCGGCCTCACAGGGCGGACCATAGTAGATCCGTGAAGGCCATAGTTGTTCGGCCTTCGGCCTCACAGGACGGACCATAATAATAACTGCAAAATTCGGTTGAGATCGGTCCAAGGGTGTAGGAACGTTCGGCCAGCCCGGCCCTGTAAGTAAGTAAGGGTTTGTTAACTGGGTTAAGTATACAGCGTATCAATAAAAAATCGAAAAACGCGAATAACTTTGCTCCCCGCGGGAATTTCTTCTCCATTTATGCACGAATAGTTGCGCCTGGACCTACAGAATAACTGTGCAAAATTTGGTTGAGATCGGTCAAAGGGTGTAGGAACGTATAGCGAACAAACAAACAGACAAGCTCTTTTTTATATATAGAAGACTAGCTGGCACGGGCGGCATTCGCCGCCCTTAGCCATCTAGACCCAGAATAGATCCGAGAAGGCCATAGTTGTTCGGCCTTGGTCCTCACAGGGGGAGGACCATAATAATAGATCCGCGAAGGCCATAGTTGTTCGGCCTTCGGCCTCACAGAGCGGACCATAATAGATCCGTCACCATGGATCAACAAATAAATCACCAACCACAACTTAGCAATAAAAATCATAAAATATATGAAAAAGTTAAAGCGAGGGTTAATCACAGAGGAAGTCTGGTGTACAAGTCTCGTGGCATTTTTTGGAAGTCTTGTAACATTATGTGGAAGTCTTTTGGCATTATGTGGAAGTCTTTACGTTAATTTGGCAGTCTGGTGTACATGAATTTCGCTTGTGATTAACCCCTTGAGTTAAAGTCAACAAATATCGGACTTTCCGGGAAAGCAGTTCGATGAGTATTCAACGTAACATTTCTTAGTCTTCTTGCACAATTCCGGCGAGTTCTGCGACCTAAAGTAAAGTACTATTAAAGTAAATATTACAAATTTTTGCACTTTTCCAAAAAGTTATTCACAATTTTGCCAATGTTTTAGACCAACGGTGGGCAACCTCCGGCCCGCGGGCCAACTCCGGTCCGCGTAAAATTCTAATCCGGCCCGCGAGATCTTTAGAAGAAATAATAAATAAATATTTTCAAAAACAAATATTTTAAAGAAAAGGATTAGGTTAGTACCTAACATAAGGAAAAAGGAGAGATCTACAGTTTAATTTTCGATATAATTCGTCTTATTTAAATTAAATTAAAAAGTATTGTAAAAAGTAAATTGAAAAGTACACTAGACCCTTCATGTACGCGTGTTCGATGTACGCGAATTCAGAATAACGCGAATTAGATTTTGATACCTGAATTTTTTATACGCAAAGCAAAATTCCCTTTAACGCGAATTAAGTTTTCGCGTATTATTATAATAACTATGTGGCACAGTCGGCCTACCGGCCGCCTTTAGCCATCTAGACCGTGTCGGATGTGGTTGTTCGGCCTCCGGCCTCACTACATGGTTCTAAAGTAGCCTATGTTTTTCGTAGCGTTGTAAATATCGTAACTTCTACACCAAATTTGGTTAAGATTGGTCAAATAGAAACGTTAAGCACGTGCACGCGTATTTGCATTGTCGATCGGTTGACAGCATTCATTATTGCTTTTTAAATTTATTTTGAGTAGCCTGCCTTCCTTTAAGGAATCTCGATAATCCATTCATGCGCGTCCCTATGGGACGCGCATGAATGGATTATCGAGATTCCTTAAAGGAAGGCAGGCTACTCAAAATCAACTTTCCTTTCCTTTGCAAATTTTTTTCTTTGTAATTTGTTATAAATGATAAGAGAAATAAATATAGTACTTAATTAACTTTGTTATAAATATTATTGTTTTTATATTTTCAGAAAAAAATACAAGTAACAAAAATGTGTCCATTAACTATACCTACTAAGACCCGCGGACGAAACGTAAATATTATTCTGGCCCCTGTTATACAAAAGGTTGCCCACCCCTGTTTTAGACAACCGAAGAAGAAGTTTAGAGTACGTTTTTGTGTTATAATTCCCAAAAACGGTTTGCACGTCCATTTCCGGCGTTAATATATAATTATCGGAGCGTAATTTCTTTTATAAAAATTTGCAAGGCTATCCCATTGAAAAAATAATTTTGAAATTTAAATTCGGTTTAACACCTTCGGCGTTGAAAATACGAAGGAATGTTATGGACGAACTATTATAGAGCGAAATAAGAGCGCTACATACGTCCAAAGTTTTTACACAATTTTCACTTAAATGGGTCTCTCACAAAGAAACGACGGATAATTTAGAAAAAGCAATCGGAGCTTCGGATACGGTTATTAACGGTCTTTAATTTAGCACATGACGACGGTTGATGAAAAACGACAAATAACGGCAGCATTTGAAAATTAGTGTCGTCGTCAAAATTGAAAATCAAAATCAGAGGCGATTTCGGGCAAAATTTAAAATATGCAAAATGTGTATTTTGTCGAGAAAATTTCATTCAACATTTTCGATTTATATTTGTCTCCTCGACGTATTAAAGGCAAAAATAAAAAAAGGCAAAAAAAAAATAAAAAAAATCAAATATTGAACCAATTACATCGTCGCGTTATGAATTAATTCTTACAATTTGATGCCTCTCGTATTGCGATGCTAAAATTTCCAAGTTTCGAAAGATTGCTGCAGATTTTCAAAAAAACGCAATTTTAAAATTCTTCGTTTTTGGGAAGTCCGAAGAGATGATTTTTGCTCTCTCTCCGTCGCCCCCGAACCCCCATCTCAAATATTTCGCCGTCAACGGATAGAATTCGTTGGAGCCGACATTTTAAGATGTCACAACAATTTGATCGTTAAAAGTTCTTCATTTTTGAAAATTTACCGTGGAGTGCCGGTTCAATTTCAAAAAACTCAAATCAAACTTTGCACAATTTCGGACTTTCCGGGAAAGCAGTTCGATGAGTATTCAACGTAACATTTCTTAGTCTTCTTGCACAATTCCGGCGAGTTCTGCGACCTAAAGTGCTCCGGTCTTATTCGCGGCATTCTGTTCTTTGTAATTATTTGTATTATTAGCTGACCCGGCAGACGTTGTCCTGCCCAAATTTCAATATTTGCCTACATGTATTTTTTAGATCCAATCCGCATAATAACCTTGCGACTTATTTGGTCATCGCAAATACCAAACGTATTAAAAAAAGGATTAAATAAATAAATTAATAAAAAATACAAATCAAGGTTTAATAAAAAAAAGTTTAACAAAACTGTTAAGTATTCACAAAAACCACAATAATTTCTAATTTTACTTTATTCTTGATAAACGTTGTTCTTTTCTTCGGCTCCAAACGACGTCATTTGAAAGCGTCCGTTATATTTTTGTGTATTCGCCAGGAAATGTTTAGATTGGATTGTATCTCCATAGAGAAACGAATACAATGGCTCTGGAGGATGAGTCAAAACGGGCAATTTCACCTTGCCACATTCGCTCAACCAAATATGGTTTTTGTAATTTTGAGCAATGTTTGGGAACACCTTTCGGATGAGTTCGGTTTTTGATTCGGTGAACTGGCAAAAATCGACGGGGAATGTAATGGTGCCAGTCGAAATTTCCAGCAATTTGGAAGGTTCCTACCGTGTAGGAACAGCTCCATACATTCCACAACATACAACATAGAATAATTCACTTTCCAAAACGATAAAATCAAATTATGATTGTTATAATTATAATACAACCATTCAATTAACAAAATCAAATGTAATTGTATTTTGCTCAGCCCTATTAATATTACAACTCGTTTTTAACTTTTTTATTCGAATTTAGAAAGTTTTTTTTATTTAATGAAACATTTATGTAATTGGATTAAATGATTAATTATCAATGCCTTACAATGTGGGCACAGAACGCTCATAGATGTAATAGCAACGGATTGGTCTGCACTGTGATCAATTGTCACGTTGCAACGAAATGCAGTTCGATGAGTATTCAACGCAACATCATTTGTTGAACAGATCGCCAAACAACACAAAAGTAAAAACTAATGTCATTTACTTTTCCAGGACGAAATACAGGGGTAGCTACAATTTTGCAATTGTCGCACCACCTATTGACGATATAAAAAGCACTTGCAGTTTTCAAATATAATTGTATTTTGCCCAACCCTGTATAATATTACAACTCGTTTTTAAGTTTTTTATTCGAATTTAGAAGGTTTTTTTTATTTAATAAAACATTTATATAATAATTTAATATAACTAATAATAAAACTAAGTTTTACTACTACTTCCTACTTCCTCCTCCCTTCCTCTTCGAGTAAGGAATTTTCAAAATCACGCAGCAATAATGAAAATTCCTCAGCTTCTTCCTTTTTTTTTCTGTTCGGCAGCAATCAGTTTCTCCACTCTTTTTCTGTTTCTTATACGTTTTGCCGCCACTTTTTTTTTCGCAATATTTAAATCAATTTTACGCATTCGATTGCTGCTAAAATCACGAAGTGCCTCCTTTAACGAATTAATAGTAGCTCGTTTGAATTCTTCTCTGACTTCCAAATCTTCGTATTTTCCGAACGATAAGGCCCTCTTTAGCGCCTGTTCCACATCCTTTATTAATTCACCTGAAAACATTTTTCGTTGACGTTCAACACTTATTTCGTTATTATAATGTAATTCTGCTTATATAGTAATTTTGAGTAGGATAATCGGATTATCCTAATGCCTTACAATGTAGGTACACAACGCTCCTCGATTCAATAGCAACGGATTGGTCTGTCTGTAATCAACTGTCACGTCACGAAATTGAATACGTTTAAATTCAAATGGCATATCTGATGGAATGATGGGTATTCGTTGAATTAATACGATTTCTCGATTGTATCTGCTTATAACTATTACGAATCAGAACACCTATATGGTCAGGTTACATCGTCTGTTTGTGTTCATACAGGGTGTGTCAAATTGTTAGTATCTGTTCCTACAGGGTGGGTCTAAAAAAAGCGAATACAATGAAAGGTACGGAATAACTGTGCAAAATTTGGTCAAATGTTTTAAATACGTGCAACCGCTTAGCTATATTATTAAATAAAATATTAAAATTTATTAAAAAATCATGCTCTCTTAAAAAAGCTAATATTATGTTCGCGCATATTAAGGGTTAGTTTGTTCAAATTGCTTTTTTATTTACATGAAGGATAAATGCAGTTAACATCTAATGCAAGGCCTCACCCTGGGAGAACGGCCTACGCGAGGTAAATTTTTGCAAAATGCTTTTTTCCTTATTTGCTTTTTTTCTAAATCACCCCAGTATTGAGGCGAACAAAACAAAAATACGTTATCAAACCTTACTATGTGACAGAGCCGTACTAACGGTTATCGTGTCGCCAATCAAAACCTATAATAACCAAATTACAAATTAATTAAAAAAAAATAACAAACCTTGTAATGCTACACCGGCATTATCTGCCTGATTTATATCAATCACCGGATCAAATATAAACATATTATCAATAGATAGCGCTACTAAATAAATTGACAGGCGTAATATATTAATTTATTCGTGGTTTTCATTTGGTTTTTGTTGTGTCGCCAATATAAGTTATATTAATATAATGAAACAACTTATTGGTTGCAAGATATATAAACGAATGACTCTTTATTCATCAAATGTCAAATATTGAAATATATACATATCAGGGTCGGCCCAGCCGGTTGTTGCCGTTACAACATCTCCCCTTTTTAAGATGAGATGAAATCTCGGTATCTGGCCGGTGGTCGTGATGATCTTATTGGTCTAGGAAGCCTTGTTCCCAATTCAGTACCCGTAGGCTGTGGAGTAGTTCCTTCTTCAGTATTTCTTGTCACTTGTTCTTCAACAATCTGGTTCGGTACTGCAACTGGTTCATGATTGGTTTCCACTTCCTCCATTATCATCGACGATTTGTCTGGACTCGTCGAATGCACTTCTGTCCCCGAATTCGGGTTTGATTGGATTTCGAAACTGTCTAATATTTCATTAAGCGGTGAAATTATTTCAGATCCATTGTCTTCGAAGCGCGGTCGAAGTTGATTTATGTGTGACCGTATAAGGCCATCTTCTAGTAAGACGTTGTACAGCACTTTTCCAACTTTTTCAATAACGGTGCCTTTTTCCCAATGAGAAGAATTTGTCTTATACCTCTTCGCATATACCTGATCCTTGGCACTGAAGGATCTTGAGGTTGCACCATGTTTCCGGTTGAACTGATTTTCCATTTTTGTATTCCTTGGTGCGTCCTCACTTTTCACTCTTGGTAGCATTAAATCAAAAGGTGTTCGAATTTTTCTTCCAATTAATGATTCCGAAGGCGAGGTCCCATTAGGTGTGTTTTTATTTGGAGTGGTACGGTAAACGAGCAGGAACGTTTGGAGTATCTCCGTTAAATCTCCCTCCCCTTCCAATTTCTTCAAAGATCTTTTCAAAGTGTCGACAAATCTTTCCGCTTGTCCGTTTGACTGTGGATAATATGGCGCACTAGTTACATGTTGAATTCCATTCCTCAAACAAAATTGTTGAAATTGATAACTTGTAAATTGAGTCCCATTGTCAGACACTATCGTTTTTGGCGTTCCAAATCGAGAAAAAGTTTCATCTAGCCTTGATATAGTGGCTGCGGTCGTGATTTGGGCCATTTTAAATATTTCAGGCCACTTCGAGTGTGAATCCACTATGACAAAAAAGTAAATTCCTTGGAATGGTCCTGCAAAGTCGATATGTAATCGTTCCCAAGGTTCTTTTGTCGTTGGCCATGGGCTTAATGTATGTTTGGTAGGGTTTTTTGCTGCCGAGGAACATTTATTACATCCCCGAACGAAATCTTCAACGTCTTTGTCTACATTTGGCCAATAGACATAATTTCTAATAATTGCCTTCATGCGCTCCATACCTGGGTGTCCTTTATGAAGTTGAATTAAAATTCTTTGCCTGAAGGTGAACGGAATCACTACTCTGTTGCCATACAAGATGCTGTCATCTATGACGGATAATGAGTCTTTCCGCAAGTGGAATTGTTTTAATTCAACTTCTTCTATTTTGTGCGGTTGCGGCCAATTTAATTTTATTTGCTTATTTACCGATTGCAACAATGTGTCCTTCTTCGATTCGTTGTTGATCATTGGAAATGTTAATGGTAGGCCTTGAAGCGAGTCCACTGCTACTTGTCGAATGTCCTTTTCAAATTTCTGCACTGCAGCGATAACGTACTCATCGTCTGGACGAGAATGGGTGCTTATTAATCTGGATAATACATCTGCATGACCAAAATCGCCGGTTGCAACGTATTTGATGGTGAAGTTGTATGTTAACAATACTAAAGCCCATCTTTGAATACGGTTGGCGGTATAAACCGGTATTCCGGTCTTCGAGCCAAATATTGCCAGCAATGGCTTGTGATCAGTTTCAAGGATGAACTTCCTCCCAAAAATCATTCGATGAAATTTAGTAACAGCAAACACCAAGGCTAAAGCTTCTTTTTCAATTTGGCTGTAACCCCTTTCGGCCGGTGTTAATGAACACGAAGCGTGACATATTGCTTTCCTCGAACCATCTGGATATAAATGCATAATGCACGCTCCTAGACCATAATTTGATGCGTCGGCTGCCACGACTATTTCTAATTCCGGGTTATAGTGCGTAAGAAGTAAATCGGATGATAGGACTTTCTTAAGGTCTGTAAAGGACTTCTGACAGTTTTGTGACCATTTCCAATCTTTATCCTTCTTTAGCAATTCATCTAATGGTCCACGAAGTTTCCTCATGTTGTCGACAAATTTCCCATAATAATTTATGGCACCAAGGAACGATCTAAGCGTTGTTTTGTCGCTTGGTTCTGGCATTTCACGAATAGCTTTCAATCTTTCAGGATCTGGTTGTTGTTTACGCCTATTGTTATGTACCTTCGCTTTTGGCCAATATTTACACAGTTAACACGTACATAATTTGAGCGATGATCGTTCCTTCCTTGCTTCTTGTAGGATGATTTCCGTGTGTAACCATTTCTTTGGAAACAGCCACAATAACCTTCCTTGTGACCAACCTTGTTGCAGTCCTTGCACTTGTGATGTGTGTACGAGCAATCCTTTGAGAAATGCATTTGCCCGCACTGCCAGCAAGGTGTTCGTGGTGTGGATCGAACTACCGCAACTGATACGTTTGAATCAGTTTCAATAGAATTTACATATTCTTTTGTTTGGGGTTCACTTTTGATAATTAGGGCTGTGTCTTGTTTGATACTTTGCAATGTTTGGCTCTCCTTTATGAGTGAGTCCAACGTCATTTTGCTGTTTGTTTTGTCATTGTCGAATTGCACTAGTAGTCGAGTTCTCAATTCTGCATCATTCGATGAATGTAAGCCACCGATAAAAGCCAAACACTTGAAATGGTCAACTGTCAATTCTTTCAATTTAAAATTTTCACAATTTTTGTTTACAACCCCAGCATATGTGACGATGTCTTGGTGTGGTTGCTTTACTAACTGTAAACACTTAAATCTACTGTTGAAAAGTGATATTGTGCGACCAAATAATATCTTTAATGTATCGGTGGTTTGTTGGAATGAATAATCTCGTGGATGCTTAGGTAGTATGTGATTTACATACCTCTCGTGACAAGTGGTGTTCAATTTCCGCACAAGTAAACGAACTCTTGCAGCATCGGTTAGTTTTGCACCGTCCAATAAAAACAAATCGTCATACCTTGTGTACCATACATCAAACGTAAGACCATTTTCAGGATCATATGTGAATTCTGTTATATTGCTTGCTAAAGAATTCATGATTGCTTCTGTATTTTCGTCACAGGTTGGTTTTGTATTTTGTTGAACTTGATTCCTAATTTCCTCGAGACTTGCTTGGAGTGTACTAATCATTTCAGTTTGTTGTTGGAACAATCTCAAGAAAGCTTCGCTTTGTTCAGTCATTTTGATTGATTTGTGAACCAATTTGGATTGGAACTACAACAAAATAATTACCTCGTCGCCACTGTTGTGTCGCCAATATAAGTTATATTAATATAATGAAACAACTTATTGGTTGCAAGATATATAAACGAATGACTCTTTATTCATCAAATGTCAAATATTGAAATATATACATATCAGGGTCGGCCCAGCCGGTTGTTGCCGTTACAACAGTTTTAAAGTAATTTTTTTATGACTTCCAAATTAGAGCCGCCATCTGTTGATCACTTATTTAACTAAAATGAAATTTTCCAATTTCCGAACAACTTTTCCAGCATTTCATTACCTAACAACCTTATTCGGAGTATATATTACGAACATTAAAAAAAAATAACAAAATCGGTCCAAGTCGCCACTGTAGATAAAAAATCATAGTATAGATGAAAAAATAGTATTGCTCATCGGCGCAATAACGATGAACCATTTTTGAACCAACGGATAATTGATTCACTTTGTGGTACAAAGTGAACAAAAGCTACGATTCACAATCTATTCTGTGCAGCTTATATAGACCTTTTGCAATGTCTTTATAAGTTACTTGCAGCCTTCTCGATTCAGTCCAACTTTCCGGGGCAACTTTTTCAATTTTTTATTACGTAAAAACCGTCTGCAGACTATTACAATTTAAAAAGAAATTAACAAAATCGGTCCAGCCGTTATCAAGTGATGCCTTGACAATGGTTTTCACTATAGAAATAAAGTAGGTACTTTAATTACCTACCTACTTCTGTAGGTACTTAAGGTCGCGCCACCTATTGACGGTATAAAAAGCACTTTCAATTTTTCCCGAATTTTCCAACTTCCCGGGCAACTTTTCCAATTTTTTTTTACGTAAGAACCATCTACGGGCTATTACAAACACTTTTTAAAAAAAATTAACAAAATCGGTCCAGCCGTTATCATGTGATGCCGTGACAAAGGTTTTCACATTCATTTTTATTTATATAGATTTTGAGCGTTGAAATTACTAAATTCTAATATATTAATTTGTTAGTGGTTTTCATTTTTCGAATTAAAGCCTCCATCCCGCCATCTGTTGACAGTATTTTGAATCACTGACAGTATGTCAGAATATTTCGATTTTTGACAAATTAAATTTTTTGTTTGCAAGACTTGTGATTTGATTTATCGAAAACAGCGAATAACTTTTTTCCCCGCGCGAATTTTTTCTCCATTTATGCACGAATAGTTGCCCCTGGACCTACAGAATAACTGCAAGATTTGGTTGAGATCGGTCCAAGGGTCTAGGAACGTATAGTGAACAAACAAACAGACAATCTCTTTTATATATTTAGATACTTACTGAATTTAGAGGAAAATTTTGCACACAAAAGTTGTAGCAAATCCATAGTTGAATTCAGAAAAATGTTTAAATTTTAAAATTTGTGAAAATGAGGTTGAACAATTGATTAAAATGTTCTGTGTTCCTGGAAAATTATTCGAAATACTTACTGAATTTAGAGGAAAATTTTGCAGACACAAGTTGTAGCAAATCCATAGTTCAATCTATATATTTTGTGACGTCACAATTTTTGAAACCCCCCCCCCGCCCCCCATCGTCACAAGTGTTGGAACCCCCCCCCCCCTAGGAGCGTGACGTAATTTATGGACGACCCCTTACTATTGAACAATTATCCTAACCAAAGACTTACCGTTTTTACTTAATCAACAGCTATATCCAAACATAATTATAAAAATAATAATTTTAAGTAGGTATATAATTAAAAATATTGTTCCTTTCTCTTTAAATTTTGTACCCTCCCTTTGAAAAAAATCGGGAGTCTCTACTGTAAATGAAGTTCGAAAAAATTGATTGATGCAGTAACCGGGGAAACACTGAAACTCGCTTTCCTAGGGGGACATTACTTTTCAAAGAGTTACCGAAGTAACACCCCCACCCCCTTATGAACCTAGCTACGGGTTGCTACGGGGCTGGATTGTTTAAGACTTAATCTAATTAGATTAATTTTTATTAAATTGGTATATAATTTTTACTATACAAGTCATCAACTTTAAAAGTTCACAAGAGCATTATCAAAATTTAAAAGAAAATTTACTTGCAAAAATGACAACTGCTGGACGTCCAACTTTCGATACCGCTCGTGGCGGTCAGAGCAGGGGCGACTTGAGTGCTATGTCCAAGCAATACTCAAGTCGCGATTTACCATCGCACAAAACACTCAAATACCGCCAAACTGGTCAAGGTACAATCGAAGAAACCCTCACCCGCGATTTTCGTGGAGAATTGGACGAACGCGATCGGGGTACCAAACGACCCAAAACGCAAAAAATTAGAACTCTATCCAGCACGTGATTTGGATAAAGATGATCCCCTGGATTCCGATTCTTCGGATGAAAGGGTCTAGGAACGTATAGCGAACAAACAAACAGACAAGCTCTTTTATATATTTAGATATATTGTAGCGTCTGGTGCCTTGAAAAAGCACGAGAACACACACAATTGGTTTTCGGTCACCTACCTTTATTTTGACTCTTACTTCTCAGGATAATATGCGTCGGGATCTGATTCAACCAACAACACTTTAGTATACGAGCTTATGTTCGAACGAATTCTTGATTCCAACAAAGATAAAACACAGTTGGATTCCGTTAACAAGTTTTTAATAAATTGAACAAATTCCAACATACAACATGTAACACAAACAATCTTTATCTGAACTAATCTTCTACGCACTGAATAAATAAATTGTAGCTAACCTGCTAAACGTATCGTGCGCACAATTTTCTTTCTTCGCTCTTCTATCTTCCAATCTCTCCTTCCAATCTTCTCACGATCCAACTCTCGTGCGGATTTGATCGTCCCAATATTTCTACGACCTCTTCTAATAGACCGGATAATTTGGTATCCGGATCTCACCTACGTATCCGTATGATACGATCTCGACCACAAATCTTTGTTGCCGACACCTTCCGTATTCCGCTATTTCAAGGAATATTAATTTCTTGGAGGAATTATTTTCCCCTTGTATCACCACCGTTTAATTCACGAATATAATTTATCTCAGTTATATTTGAGGTGAATCTCAATTAATTTCACGACTGTGTCTCACAGTACTAATTTGCGACCGTCCCGTTTCTGGATCTTGATGATACTGTCCTTATTTACTTTAGGTAACTTGCGTTACTATATATTTTTGTTTTAAAACCGGAGCTTCATATATTCGCGGTTTGTTTGTATATGGACGACGGTTCTCTGCACGTTTGATTATTTTTGCCATGTTGTATTATAACGTTTACATACAACATGTAACCCGAACAACTTAAAATTAATTCAAACGACACAAAAAAACAAACACATGCGAACAATGTGTTTGAACCTCCGGTATCCAACCGTAGTTCTTTCCTTGTTGATACTAACCTATCCGCAATCTGGATAGCGCGTATCACAACAATATATACCAAAAAATGTACAAAAAAAATTAAAAAACAAAAATTGAATATCCAAAAAACATTTAAGACACAAAAATGAAATTTAAACAATTAAGAATTTAAGTAATAATCGTGAAGGCGTATATTTTTCTTCTTTTCCTTTTTCCTCGACCATTATCGGCTGTCACCTTGGGTGGGGACCAGTGGCGTACCTAGACCACTTGGGGCCCGGGGCGGATTTATTTTGTAGGCCCCCCCCCTCACCCTCAAAAAAAGGTCATTTATCACTTTTTAATGTGGCTAGCCTTTTTTTTGCCTTAATCTAACCGTCTTCCATAAGCTATTACCCTGTGCAGAGAAATAATAGATAGAATAAGGGAACAAACTCGTGCAGTCCGAGGTCATCAATTATCATTACTGTTAAAAATGTTAAACTGATAAAAAAATTTATCGTAAGAGCCCGAATTCGAACAATTGAATCTACGACGTTCAGCACGACGCAACGCAGCTCCGAAACCGACGCTCTCTGAACGACTGAGCCACGAACGAGCTCGCTCACTTGAGAAACATGGAATTATTTATTTTTGGGTGGGGCCCCCTTAGTAAAGGGGCCCGGGGCGGACCGCCCCCCCGCCCCCCCCTAGGTACGCCACTGGTGGGGACTATCACAGGGGGGAGGCTCTTGGCGGCGGGCCCAAGTTCGACCGTTTCGCATTTCTAGCATTTTGTGCTACGAAATCCTCGCATTCCTGGAGGAACGTGTCTAAATCCTCCATTGCAATCTGTAATAAAATGAAACTAATTTATTTTTCAAACAAAAATTTGATTTGGTGATTTTGGTACCAAAATTATTAGGCACTTCACGCTTAAACCCTGAATTAAAAGAGTTGATCACTTTTTCAATTCAAATCATTTTCATTAAAGTGCTTTATTGGGTTTTCCTGACCTAGGCAACATTCTCTCCTTTGTTGACTATTAAAAACTTGTAGTAGTAGGGTGGGTGACATTTGGACAATTAAAATTTTCAGTTTCATTAGAATTTTGGAACTAAGTTGCTGGCATACGAGCGAACTTTTTTGTTCATATTTGCGATGTCAATACAAAATTTTAGGAAATTCTAAAGAAAATTTTAATTGTTCAAATTAATGTGTCTCATGTTCAAATGTGCCCTAGCGTACGTACCCTGACGAAAAATGTTACAAGCAAAGTAAGTACAATAATATTTTAATATTTTTAATTCGATCTGGCTTATTATCTGTATTTTAAATTTTACTGTTGGGATTTGTTTAATAATTGAAAGTGTGAAATGAAAAACATAAATTTATTTATAAAAGATCTCACTGTTATTTTACTGATAAATTTTAATAACAAAATACCTGAAGTCGAATGTTTACAAATTCTCTTATCTTTCGGCAATTACTAAGAACTGTTGTTCTTTGTTGTTTAAAATGTACATATATCATATATCAACACTAAATTTCAGTTAATGTAGATCAAAGTCAATTATTTTGTAAATAAAAGGTCAACTATTTAGTACATTTTTTTGCAAATCTCATTATATAATTCCAACTTTTAAATATTGATTTCAATTGCATACTTCAATTTGAGGACTATAAATATGTGGGCATTTTGACCAAGAAGTAAAAATGTAATTATAAAATTGATGTGAAAATTCGTTTTAATTTTTGTCATTTATTAGTATTACCGTCATTATCAATGGCGGACCTAAAAATTTAATTCCCAAAACGAAGCAAAAAGAATTTTGTGAAATTATCATTTCAGTTATGTTTTTTAATGGATTAATTAACTGTTCAATTTCAAGTAACATTTAAACAATTTTGGATTGATGATTAACTAAAAGTAATACTTACATTATCGAAGAAGATTCACAAAAATTCACTCCCAATTGACAAAAATCAATTATAGCCACCATGATTATAGCTTTTACTTTTACATCAACACAGATCAAAGTCAACTGTAAGTTGTAACTGGTTGTAACTTCCCTTGGATCTCTTCGGCAACTTTTGGAGGGAAGATTTCCTATTGGTAGCCAGGGGTGGGCTGGAGCCGGCTCGGTCCGGCTCGCGCGAGCCGGTTCTTAAAATTTTTGAAGCTCGGCGAGCCGTTTGTTAAATTACCCCTAAAATCAAAAAATAAGCCATTTTAACCCTGGATCCACAAGGTGGTGTCACCCGTGACACGGGATTTACATTTTTAAGTCTGTACTTCCCCCGGAATATGACGCCACCTTGTTATTTACGTAATATAATTTTATTACACTCTTCTATATGATTTACCTTTTCTTTTTTTTTGCTTCGAAATAATAGCGAGCCGGTTGTTCAAAATTTGGCAGCCCACCCCTGTTGGTAGCTATGAACAACTGGCGGGGGTATAAATTAATTCAAAGGGATAGAATCAGTGGCGGCTCGTGAGAAATATGTTTGGCTGTTCTGCATTATAAAAACGGGAAGGTATCAGTAAAATGCTAATCTCAAAAAATAAACTTACTTATTGCACGTTTTTAAGCATTAATGGCGTGCGCCGGTGCTTGCTTGTGGCAAACTTAACTTATCAATAACTTTTTCGTTGAAATTCAATATTCCCGAGATAAATTTTTTTACTATTGACAATATCGAAAGACACAAACGGAAAACAAAACAATGCGTTCTTACGATTACAGCCACAAATCCATTTGTTCCGTACATAAATATTCGTATTAAATTGTCTTTTATACATTTTACCTCGACTTGTATATACCGGCAATTTCTTATCACTAATTGTTCTTGATAATTAAATTTAAAAATTACATTCATTTTTAAAAACGACCTTCTTCGTAAGAGATTTTAAAAACGACTAAATAAAATGCCTTAGTTAGCTTATCACGTCATAATAATTCTGCATATTTGTTATTTTAAAAATAGAACTTCTACATTGTAATTTAAACAGCCCTTTGTGTTCGGTTTGAAATAAAACAAACGACGCAAACATTTTTGTAACAATTATTTGAGCGCACAAAAAGTTTTGTAATTATTGTTAACTAATTTTCGAAAAAATCCTATTTTTACGGGTTATTATGAGAGAAGCTGAGTTAATAAATAATATGAGTAATGTTCCATTTCGTAATGTGAATGCAGAAAAAACCTAAGTCCAAATTTCTTGATCTACATTTTATTACAGAAAATTATAGTTTGAGAATTGTTTTACAATGCAGAAAAATCTCAAGTCCAAAATTATTATAAAATTTTATTAGGATTACGAATATTAGTAAATTCATAAGCATTCATTTTATCTAGTAGGTATAAAGGACATTATATCTATAATTTCAATTAAAGTTTATAATACAAGATCTTTCTTTAAAAAAATATAATTGCATGAAATGCTAGCACCGGTTATATATACAACTCGTATAAATATCTAACTGCAAACTGGCTGCGTTTGAATGCAGCCAGTTAAGAATATGGGTCGGCCTATGGCCTCCCCCTTGCTATATGAATACGGGGCATCCTTCCATTTGCTTTTGGAAGAGTACAGCTCTAACATTCTATTGCATATATCCTTTCTTCGAATTCTAATTTCGATTTGACAACAAATTTTGGTCTTTAAAATAATTTTCAAGGTCATGTCTTTTGAAGCAATTGAGGGGTCTGGAAGTAAAAGGGTTCAAGTGCACTTTTAATAGTTCTGAGAAACATGGCTTTAAAGTTAACTGGAAATTCAAAATTCCAGGAATAAGTTTAGAAAATATAATTTTACGACCCAATGGGACGTAAAATTTACTAAAATCATTTACAAAGTTGCAAACGAATCCGCAATAAAATCATTTGAACTTGGAGACTCCTACGTATTTTTTTGTAGAAATGCGAATCTAAATTCGAGGCCATCACGATGCGACCAAAAAATCGAAACTTTAATCTGAAAATAAGCGAGCCACGCGAAAAAAAAGTTATTAAATTTTTGGCCCCTCCTCAACCGGAAGCGGGACAAAAGTTCAAATTTGGTCCCAAAAGATTGTTCGTTTTCGGCGTCCCCACCCCTCTCGCAAATTTGAGGTCGATCGGACAAAAACTCTGGAAGTTGATGCAAACGTACGAAAATTCGCGCGGAGCCGTCTTGCCGAGCGCTCGAAAAAAAAAATTGTTTCGTCCCCTCGCCTGGAGCTGCCTGCAAAATTTCAACTCTCCAAAGTGAATTCTGAAATTTTGCGACCACTTTGAACCGCAATTTCACCCCCTCCCTTGTGTCCCATCGAAAAACGGACAATTTTCTCGTTCAATCCTCGTGAAACCACACGGGTATGCAAAATTTCAACTCCACGACGCGCGACGTCCGTAGATATACGCTCTAAATTATGAATCAGTCAGTGAGTGTCAAGGTGTAGTTTGATTTTATAGATGAGTAAATTGTTAGATTCTTTAGTTGGGACAATTTGAAGTAGAAAAATATGGAAATAGGATTATTATCGTTTTGGTAATTTTTGTCATATATGTATACTGAACTAGTGCTTGTGTCATAGTTAATAATAAAAGATGTACAATAATAAAATTTGAGAATATTTGATATAATAATCTCCATGATGACCTCAATTTCTGTTGCAAATTTCATAACCCTCTTTTGCGGTTAAGGGTGTCAAAAACCTAGCTTTTTAAATCTATGAAGTTAGTCAAAATTTTCCAGAGAGCGTTGTTGACGAGATCCCCTCCTAAATTTTTAATTGTTTATCCCAGGCCCGTAGCCAGGATTTTTATTTATTTATATTATATTAAACTACTTTATTACAAATATTTTAAAAGTAACATTTTCGGGGGTTCCCCTTCCGGGAATTTTTATTACAAACAAATTTTTTCAATATTTTATACATTATTTGCCGAAAATTTTATAATTAATAATTTTACAATGCTTTGCATACAATGTGTCCGAAAAACTTCGTTGATTATGTGGGAAATTCCATAATAGTTATTTATGTATCAAGGGCACAATCAATAGATTATAGCACCGAGGGTAATTTAAAGCCCGACGCGTTAGCGGAGGGCTTTAAATTGCCCGAGGGCTATAATCTGATTGTGCCCGTGGTACATACAACGTTTTATTTCATTTTGGTACTTGAATTGTCAAAATGGAAGAATTAAGTATTTTGAGAAAAAATATCATGTCATTTTGTGTGCTATGAATTTTTGGTGTGCCATGGTTCCTATGGCAAGAAACTTGGAGGGGCGAGAATAAATTTTTTTATTTAGCAATAACTCGGAAACGGCACTAGATATCGAAAAACTGAGCAAAAATTTCTCCCCCCTCGCAAATTACTCCTCCCGTGAATTGTCGGTAGGAAGGCATATGCAAAATTTCAGATCGATCGCGCAAAAAAAGCAGAGTCTGAACTAACTCTTTTGTTTTGATATTGTTGTCATTGCTTAGCAACTTTATAGGCCCTCGGGCTATAAAAGTCATATTATGCCCTCATTTCCGTGCTAAAAAACAAGGTTATGATTCCAAAATGAAATAAAAATGGTGAACTACATATTTTTGCATTATATTATAACTTATAACCTTTCAGAAATGCTTACAATTTTTATTTTGTTCTAGCAGTCGACAAATCGAATTGTGCAGTAACGTTTAAAAAATGTACAAGATGCAGATGGGTTTTGGAATTCTAACGAGAATTAAGGTACGTTTAAGTTTAACTTCGTTGCAAATAACAATCTTGCTGATGATATTGTCTAAAACATCAATGAAAATAACAAAAAAAAAATTTTTGGTCATAGTTTAGTTTTCATCGCTATATAAAGACCACCCTGTAGCATCTAGAATTTTTCTACTATTTCTCGTGTATTCGCGGATTTAATGTTAGTGTAATTACCGAGTTTCAAATTTTTTGAACAAAGTTTAGTTTTCATCCCCCTATAAAAACTACCCTGTGGAACCTACAATTTATCTACTATTTTTCCTGTACTTGCGGATTTAATGTAGGTGTAATTGCCAAGTTTCAAATTTTTTGGACAAAGTTTAGTTTTCATCCCTCGATAAAGACCACCCTGTAGCACCTAGAATTTTCCGACTATTATTCGCGTATTTGCGGATTAAATGTTAGTGTAATTACGTAATTACCGAGTTTCAATTTTTTTGGACAAAGTTTAGTTTCCATCCCTCTATAAAGACCACCCTGTAGCATCTAGAATTCTTTAATATTTTTCATTTATTTTCGGATTTTATGTTAGCGTAATTGCCGAGTATCAAATTTTTTGGACAAAGTTTAGTTTTCATCCCTCTATAAAGACCACCCTGTAGCACCTAGAATTTTGCTACTATTATTCGCGTATTTGCGGATTTAATGTTAGTGTAATTACCGAGTTTCAATTTTTTTGGACAAAGTTTAGTTTCCATCCCTCTATAAAGACCACCCTGTAGCATCTAGAATTTTTCTACTATTTTTCGTGTATTTTCGGATTTTATGTTAGCGTAATTGCCGAGTGTCAAATTTTTTGGACAAAGTTTAGTTTTCATCCCTCTATAAGGACCACCCTGTAGCTCCTACAATTTTACTATTATTTTTACTGTATTCGCGGATTTAATGTTAGTGTAATTGCCAAGTCTCAAATTTTTTGGACAAAGTTTAGTTTTCCTCCCTCTATAAAAACCACCCTGTGGCACCTACAATTTTTCTACTATTTTTCCTGTATTTGCGCATTTAATGTTAGTGTAATTACCGAGTTTCAAATTTTTTGAACAAAGTTTAGTTTTCATCCCTCTATAAGGACCACCCTGTACCTCCTACAATTTTTCTATTATTTTTACTGTATTCGCGGATTTAATGTTAGTGTAATTGCCAAGTCTCAAATTTTTTGGACAAAGTTTAGTTTTCCTCCCTCTATAAAAACCACCCTGTGGCACCTACAATTTTTCTACTATTCTTCGTGTATTTGCGGATTTATGTTAGTGAGTTAGTGTATTTTCCGAGTTTCAAATTTTTTGAACAAAGTTTAGTTTTCATCCCTCTATAAAAACCACCCTGTGGAACCTACAATTTATCTACTATTTTTCCTGTACTTTCGGATTTGATTGTTGGTGTAATTGCCAAGTTTCAAATTTTTTGGACAAAGTTTAGTTTTCATTCCTCTATAAAAACCACCCTGTGGAACCTACAATTTATATACTATTTTTCCTGTACTTGCGGACTTAATGTTGGTGTAATTGCCAAGTTTCAAATTTTTTGGACAAAGTTTAGTTTTCATCCCTCTATAAAAACCACCCTGTGGAACCTACAATTTATCTATTATTTTTCCTGTACTTGCGGATTTAATGTTGGTGTAATTACCAAGTTTCAAATTTTTTGGACAAAGTTTAGTTTTCATCCCTCTATAAAAACCACCCTGTGGAACCTACAATTTATCTATTATTTTTCCTGTACTTGCGGATTTAATGTTGGTTAAATTGCCAAGTTTCAAATTTTTTGGACAAAGTTTAGTTTTCATCCCTCTATAAAAACCACCCTGTGGAACCTACAATTTATCTATTATTTTTCCTGTACTTGCGGATTTAATGTTGGTTAAATTGCCAAGTTTCAAATTTTTTGGACAAAGTTGAGTTTTCATCCCTCTATAAAAACCACCCTGTGGAACCTACAATTTATCTATTATTTTTCCTGTACTTGCGGATTTAATGTTGGTTAAATTGCCAAGTTTCAAATTTTTTGGACAAAGTTGAGTTTTCATCCCTCTATAAAAACCACCCTGTGGAACCTACAATTTATCTATTATTTTTCCTGTACTTGC
Organism: Podabrus alpinus; assembly: GCA_932274525.1. Classification (NCBI taxonomy): domain Eukaryota; kingdom Metazoa; phylum Arthropoda; class Insecta; order Coleoptera; family Cantharidae; genus Podabrus; species Podabrus alpinus. The sequence goes on from OW026451.1 coordinate 9,785,737, forward strand.
GGATGTAATGTTGGTGTACTTGCCAAGGTTCAAATTTTTTGGACAAAGTTTAGTTTTCATCCCTCTATAAAAACCACCCTGTGGAACCTACAATTTATATACTATTTTTCCTGTACTTGCGGACTTAATGTTGGTGTAATTGCCAAGTTTCAAATTTTTTGGACAAAGTTTAGTTTTCATCCCTCTATAAAAACCACCCTGTGGAACCTAAAATTTATCTACTATTTTTCCTGTACTTGCGGATTTAATGTAAGTGTAATTGCCAAGTTTCACATTTTTTGGACAAAGTTTAGTTTTCATCCCTCTATAAAAACCACCCTGTGGAACCTACAATTTATCTACTATTTTTCCTGTGCTTGCGGATTTAATGTTGGTGTAATTGCCAAGTTTCAAATATTTTGGACAAAGTTTAGTTTTCATCCCTCTATAAAAACCACCCTGTGGAACCTACAATTTATCTACTATTTTCCTGTGCTTGCGGATTTAATGTAAGTGTAATTGCCAAGTTTAAAATTTTTTGGACAAAGTTTAGTTTTCATCCCTCTATAAAAACCACCCTGTGGAACCTACAATTTATCTACTATTTTTCCTGTGCTTGCGGATTTAATGTAAGTGTAATTGCCAAGTTTCAAATTTTTTGGACAAAGTTTAGTTTTCATCCCTCTATAAAAACCACCCTGTAGAACCTACAATTTATCTACTATTTTTCCTGTGCTTGCGGATTTAATGTAAGTGTAATTGCCAAGTTTCAATTATTTTGGACAAAGTTTAGTTTTCATCCCTCTATAAAAACCACCCTGTGGAACCTACAATTTATCTACTATTTTCCTGTGCTTGCGGATTTAATGTAAGTGTAATTGCCAAGTTTCAAAATTTTTGGACAAAGTTTAGTTTTCATCCCTCTATAAAAACCACCCTGTGGAACCTATAATTTATCTACTATTTTTCCTGTGCTTGCGGATTTAATGTAAGTGTAATTGCCAAGTTTCAAATTTTTTGGACAAAGTTTAGTTTTCATCCCTCTATAAAAACCACCCTGTGGAACCTACAATTTATCTACTATTTTTCCTGTGCTTGCGGATTTAATGTAAGTGTAATTGCCAAGTTTCAAATTTTTTGGACAAAGTTTAGTTTTCATCCCTCTATAAAAACCACCCTGTGGCACCTACAATATATCTACTATTTTTCTTGTATTTGCGGATTTAATGTTAGTGTTATTACCGTGTTTCACATTTTTTGGACAAAGTTTAGTTTTCATCCCTCTATAAAAACCACCCAGTGGAACCTACAATTTATCTATTATTTTTCCTGTACTTGCGGATGTAATTTTGGTGTAATTGCCAAGTTTTAAAATTTTTTGGCAAAGTTTAGTTTTCATCCCTCTATAAAAACCACCCTGTGGAACCTACAATTTATCTATTATTTTTCCTGTACTTGCGGATTTAATGTTGGTTAAATTGCCAAGTTTCAAATTTTTTGGACAAAGTTGAGTTTTCATCCCTCTATAAAAACCACCCTGTGGAACCTACAATTTATCTATTATTTTTCCTGTACTTGCGGATGTAATGTTGGTGTACTTGCCAAGGTTCAAATTTTTTGGACAAAGTTTAGTTTTCATCCCTCTATAAAAACCACCCTGTGGAACCTACAATTTATATACTATTTTTCCTGTACTTGCGGACTTAATGTTGGTGTAATTGCCAAGTTTCAAATTTTTTGGACAAAGTTTAGTTTTCATCCCTCTATAAAAACCACCCTGTGGAACCTAAAATTTATCTACTATTTTTCCTGTACTTGCGGATTTAATGTAAGTGTAATTGCCAAGTTTCACATTTTTTGGACAAAGTTTAGTTTTCATCCCTCTATAAAAACCACCCTGTGGAACCTACAATTTATCTACTATTTTTCCTGTGCTTGCGGATTTAATGTTGGTGTAATTGCCAAGTTTCAAATATTTTGGACAAAGTTTAGTTTTCATCCCTCTATAAAAACCACCCTGTGGAACCTACAATTTATCTACTATTTTCCTGTGCTTGCGGATTTAATGTAAGTGTAATTGCCAAGTTTAAAATTTTTTGGACAAAGTTTAGTTTTCATCCCTCTATAAAAACCACCCTGTGGAACCTACAATTTATCTACTATTTTTCCTGTGCTTGCGGATTTAATGTAAGTGTAATTGCCAAGTTTCAAATTTTTTGGACAAAGTTTAGTTTTCATCCCTCTATAAAAACCACCCTGTAGAACCTACAATTTATCTACTATTTTTCCTGTGCTTGCGGATTTAATGTAAGTGTAATTGCCAAGTTTCAATTATTTTGGACAAAGTTTAGTTTTCATCCCTCTATAAAAACCACCCTGTGGAACCTACAATTTATCTACTATTTTCCTGTGCTTGCGGATTTAATGTAAGTGTAATTGCCAAGTTTCAAATTTTTTGGACAAAGTTTAGTTTTCATCCCTCTATAAAAACCACCCTGTGGAACCTATAATTTATCTACTATTTTTCCTGTGCTTGCGGATTTAATGTAAGTGTAATTGCCAAGTTTCAAATTTTTTGGACAAAGTTTAGTTTTCATCCCTCTATAAAAACCACCCTGTGGAACCTACAATTTATCTACTATTTTTCCTGTGCTTGCGGATTTAATGTAAGTGTAATTGCCAAGTTTCAAATTTTTTGGACAAAGTTTAGTTTTCATCCCTCTATAAAAACCACCCTGTGGCACCTACAATATATCTACTATTTTTCTTGTATTTGCGGATTTAATGTTAGTGTTATTACCGTGTTTCACATTTTTTGGACAAAGTTTAGTTTTCATCCCTCTATAAAAACCACCCAGTGGAACCTACAATTTATCTATTATTTTTCCTGTACTTGCGGATGTAATTTTGGTGTAATTGCCAAGTTTTAAAATTTTTTGGCAAAGTTTAGTTTTCATCCCTCTATAAAAACCACCCTGTGGAACCTACAATTTATCTATTATTTTTCCTGTACTTGCGGATTTAATTTTGGTGTAATTGCCAAGTTTTAAAATTTTTTGGCAAAGTTTAGTTTTCATCCCTCTATAAAAACCACCCTGTGGAACCTACAATTTATCTATTATTTTTCCTGTACTTGCGGATTTAATGTTGGTGTAATTACCAAGTTTCAAATTTTTTGGACAAAGTTTAGTTTTCATCCCTTTATAAAAACCACCCTGTGGCACCTACAATTTATCTACTATTTTTCTTGTATTTGCGGATTTAATGTTAGTGTTATTACCGAGTTTCAAATTTTTTGGACAAAGTTTAGTTTTCATCCCTCTATAAAAACCACCCTGTGGAACCCACAATTTATCTATTATTTTTCCTGTACTTGCAGATTTAATGTTGGTGTAATTGCCAGGTTTCACATTTTTTGGACAAAGTTTAGTTTTCATCCCTCTATAAAAACCACCCTGTGGAACCTACAATTTATCTATTATTTTTCCTGTACTTGCGGATTTAATTTTGGTGTAATTGCCAAGTTTTAAAATTTTTTGGCAAAGTTTAGTTTTCATCCCTCTATAAAAACCACCCTGTGGAACCTACAATTTATCTATTATTTTTCCTGTACTTGCGGATTTAATTTTGGTGTAATTGCCAAGTTTTAAAATTTTTTGTGAAAGTTTAGTTTTCATCCCTCTATAAAAACCACCCTGTGGAACCTACAATTTATCTATTATTTTTCCTGTACTTACGGATTTAATGTTGGTGTAATTGCCAAGTTTTAAAATTTTTTGGCAAAGTTTAGTTTTCATCCCTCTATAAAAACCACCCTGTGGAACCTACAATTTATCTATTATTTTTCCTGTACTTGCGGATTTAATGTTGGTGTAATTGCCAAGTTTTAAAATTTTTTGGCAAAGTTTAGTTTTCATCCCTCTATAAAAACCACCCTGTGGAACCTACAATTTATCTATTATTTTTCCTGTACTTGCGGATTTAATTTTGGTGTAATTGCCAAGTTTTAAAATTTTTTGGCAAAGTTTAGTTTTCATCCCTCTATAAAAACCACCCTGTGGAACCTACAATTTATCTATTATTTTTCCTGTACTTGCGGATTTAATTTTGGTGTAATTGCCAAGTTTTAAAATTTTTTGGCAAAGTTTAGTTTTCATCCCTCTATAAAAACCACCCTGTGGAACCTACAATTTATCTATTATTTTTCCTGTACTTGCGGATGTAATTTTGGTGTAATTGCCAAGTTTTAAAATTTTTTGGCAAAGTTTAGTTTTCATCCCTCTATAAAAACCACCCTGTGGAACCTACAATTTATCTATTATTTTTCCTGTACTTGCGGATTTAATTTTGGTGTAATTGCCGAGTTTTAAAATTTTTTGGCAAAGTTTAGTTTTCATCCCTCTATAAAAACCACCCTGTGGAACCTACAATTTATCTATTATTTTTCCTGTACTTGCGGATGTAATTTTGGTGTAATTGCCAAGTTTTAAAATTTTTTGGCAAAGTTTAGTTTTCATCCCTCTATAAAAACCACCCAGTGGAACCTACAATTTATCTATTATTTTTCCTGTACTTGCGGATGTAATTTTGGTGTAATTGCCAAGTTTTAAAATTTTTTGGCAAAGTTTAGTTTTCATCCCTCTATAAAAACCACCCTGTGGAACCTACAATTTATCTATTATTTTTCCTGTACTTGCGGATTTAATGTTGGTTAAATTGCCAAGTTTCAAATTTTTTGGACAAAGTTGAGTTTTCATCCCTCTATAAAAACCACCCTGTGGAACCTACAATTTATCTATTATTTTTCCTGTACTTGCGGATGTAATGTTGGTGTACTTGCCAAGGTTCAAATTTTTTGGACAAAGTTTAGTTTTCATCCCTCTATAAAAACCACCCTGTGGAACCTACAATTTATATACTATTTTTCCTGTACTTGCGGACTTAATGTTGGTGTAATTGCCAAGTTTCAAATTTTTTGGACAAAGTTTAGTTTTCATCCCTCTATAAAAACCACCCTGTGGAACCTACAATTTATCTACTATTTTTCCTGTACTTGCGGATTTAATGTAAGTGTAATTGCCAAGTTTCACATTTTTTGGACAAAGTTTAGTTTTCATCCCTCTATAAAAACCACCCTGTGGAACCTACAATTTATCTACTATTTTTCCTGTGCTTGCGGATTTAATGTTGGTGTAATTGCCAAGTTTCAAATATTTTGGACAAAGTTTAGTTTTCATCCCTCTATAAAAACCACCCTGTGGAACCTACAATTTATCTACTATTTTCCTGTGCTTGCGGATTTAATGTAAGTGTAATTGCCAAGTTTAAAATTTTTTGGACAAAGTTTAGTTTTCATCCCTCTATAAAAACCACCCTGTGGAACCTACAATTTATCTACTATTTTTCCTGTGCTTGCGGATTTAATGTAAGTGTAATTGCCAAGTTTCAAATTTTTTGGACAAAGTTTAGTTTTCATCCCTCTATAAAAACCACCCTGTAGAACCGACAATTTATCTACTATTTTTCCTGTGCTTGCGGATTTAATGTAAGTGTAATTGCCAAGTTTCAATTATTTTGGACAAAGTTTAGTTTTCATCCCTCTATAAAAACCACCCTGTGGAACCTACAATTTATCTACTATTTTCCTGTGCTTGCGGATTTAATGTAAGTGTAATTGCCAAGTTTCAAATTTTTTGGACAAAGTTTAGTTTTCATCCCTCTATAAAAACCACCCTGTGGAACCTATAATTTATCTACTATTTTTCCTGTGCTTGCGGATTTAATGTAAGTGTAATTGCCAAGTTTCAAATTTTTTGGACAAAGTTTAGTTTTCATCCCTCTATAAAAACCACCCTGTGGAACCTACAATTTATCTACTATTTTTCCTGTGCTTGCGGATTTAATGTAAGTGTAATTGCCAAGTTTCAAATTTTTTGGACAAAGTTTAGTTTTCATCCCTCTATAAAAACCACCCTGTGGCACCTACAATATATCTACTATTTTTCTTGTATTTGCGGATTTAATGTTAGTGTTATTACCGTGTTTCACATTTTTTGGACAAAGTTTAGTTTTCATCCCTCTATAAAAACCACCCAGTGGAACCTACAATTTATCTATTATTTTTCCTGTACTTGCGGATGTAATTTTGGTGTAATTGCCAAGTTTTAAAATTTTTTGGCAAAGTTTAGTTTTCATCCCTCTATAAAAACCACCCTGTGGAACCTACAATTTATCTATTATTTTTCCTGTACTTGCGGATTTAATTTTGGTGTAATTGCCAAGTTTTAAAATTTTTTGGCAAAGTTTAGTTTTCATCCCTCTATAAAAACCACCCTGTGGAACCTACAATTTATCTATTATTTTTCCTGTACTTGCGGATTTAATGTTGGTGTAATTACCAAGTTTCAAATTTTTTGGACAAAGTTTAGTTTTCATCCCTTTATAAAAACCACCCTGTGGCACCTACAATTTATCTACTATTTTTCTTGTATTTGCGGATTTAATGTTAGTGTTATTACCGAGTTTCAAATTTTTTGGACAAAGTTTAGTTTTCATCCCTCTATAAAAACCACCCTGTGGAACCCACAATTTATCTATTATTTTTCCTGTACTTGCAGATTTAATGTTGGTGTAATTGCCAGGTTTCACATTTTTTGGACAAAGTTTAGTTTTCATCCCTCTATAAAAACCACCCTGTGGAACCTACAATTTATCTATTATTTTTCCTGTACTTGCGGATTTAATTTTGGTGTAATTGCCAAGTTTTAAAATTTTTTGGCAAAGTTTAGTTTTCATCCCTCTATAAAAACCACCCTGTGGAACCTACAATTTATCTATTATTTTTCCTGTACTTGCGGATTTAATTTTGGTGTAATTGCCAAGTTTTAAAATTTTTTGTGAAAGTTTAGTTTTCATCCCTCTATAAAAACCACCCTGTGGAACCTACAATTTATCTATTATTTTTCCTGTACTTACGGATTTAATGTTGGTGTAATTGCCAAGTTTTAAAATTTTTTGGCAAAGTTTAGTTTTCATCCCTCTATAAAAACCACCCTGTGGAACCTACAATTTATCTATTATTTTTCCTGTACTTGCGGATTTAATTTTGGTGTAATTGCCAAGTTTTAAAATTTTTTGGCAAAGTTTAGTTTTCATCCCTCTATAAAAACCACCCTGTGGAACCTACAATTTATCTATTATTTTTCCTGTACTTGCGGATTTAATGTTGGTGTAATTGCCAAGTTTTAAAATTTTTTGGCAAAGTTTAGTTTTCATCCCTCTATAAAAACCACCCTGTGGAACCTACAATTTATCTATTATTTTTCCTGTACTTGCGGATTTAATGTTGGTGTAATTGCCAAGTTTTAAAATTTTTTGGCAAAGTTTAGTTTTCATCCCTCTATAAAAACCACCCTGTGGAACCTACAATTTATCTATTATTTTTCCTGTACTTGCGGATGTAATTTTGGTGTAATTGCCAAGTTTTAAAATTTTTTGGCAAAGTTTAGTTTTCATCCCTCTATAAAAACCACCCTGTGGAACCTACAATTTATCTATTATTTTTCCTGTACTTGCGGATTTAATTTTGGTGTAATTGCCGAGTTTTAAAATTTTTTGGCAAAGTTTAGTTTTCATCCCTCTATAAAAACCACCCTGTGGAACCTACAATTTATCTATTATTTTTCCTGTACTTGCGGATGTAATTTTGGTGTAATTGCCAAGTTTTAAAATTTTTTGGCAAAGTTTAGTTTTCATCCCTCTATAAAAACCACCCTGTGGAACCTACAATTTATCTATTATTTTTCCTGTACTTGCGGATTTAATTTTGGTGTAATTGCCAAGTTTTAAAATTTTTTGGCAAAGTTTAGTTTTCATCCCTCTATAAAAACCACCCTGTGGAACCTACAATTTATCTATTATTTTTCCTGTACTTGCGGATTTAATTTTGGTGTAATTGCCAAGTTTTAAAATTTTTTGGCAAAGTTTAGTTTTCATCCCTCTATAAAAACCACCCTGTGGAACCTACAATTTATCTATTATTTTTCCTGTACTTGCGGATTTAATGTTGGTGTAATTGCCAAGTTTCAAATTTCTTGGACAATGTTTAGTTTTCATCCCTCTATAAAGACCACCCTGTAGCATCTACAATTTTTCTATTTTTCGTGTATTTGCGGATGTATAGTTAGTGTAATTACCGTGGTTCAAATTTTTTGGTCAAAGTTTAGTTTTCATCTAAATGTGAAGATCCGATGGGGATAAGATAAAAGATTTGTACGTTAGTATTTCGACGGTGGAAAGGCAAAAAGTCTTAAGCGCCATTGCAATGCGTGGCGCTTAAGACTTTTTGCCTTTCCACCGTCGATTTGGTGCCTACAATAATAATTAATAAGTTGCTAATTTTGGATATGCATGCATTTTAAATAGCAATAAGTTGCATAGATGTGTAACGGAGTCATCAAACGGTGAAACATTGATGAATTATATATAGGAATCTGCTTTATCGCGAAGGTAGAGATCTACATAATCACTACTTTTACTTCTGCTATTGATGGTTAGATGGCGCTCGATTTAATGTCAATAGATACAGGAAACTGCTTATCAGTAAGGTTAATATTGATGTTTACTTCTGATGTTGATGGATAAATGGCATTTGCGATTATTGTTTGATAGTATTTCTAAATATTACTTTAATTTTATGAAATAAAATGGTAAACTACTTATTTTTGCATTGTATTAAAACCTTTCAGAATTGTTTACAATTTTTATTTTGTTCTAGCAGTCGACAAATCGAATTGTGCAGTAACGTTTAAAAAATGTACAAGATGCAGATGCGTTTTGGAATTCTAACGAGAATTAAGGTACGTTTAAGTTTAACTTCGTTGCAAATAACAATCTTGCTGATGATATTGTCTAAAACATCAATGAAAATAACCTTGAAATATTTGGCCAACGTTTCATTATCTCCGTTGGTTGTCACACCGTTTAGTTGATTTACCAAAATTGTGTCTTAAAAAGAAAAAGTTGTTTGTGTGTTTTGTGGTGCCGTGTAAAGGAATTTAGTTTTTGTACTTATAATTAATTAATTACCAATATTAGAAAATCATTTCACTTGCATATTTCTGTTTTTATTAAATTCTGACAGTTGAACAAATTCTGACGATTGTTTATCTTTTCCAGCTTTCATAATAATTCCGGTGGTTGCTGTACATCTATAGAAAATTGGATAGTGAAATGTGTGTGAAACGAAAAAATATTTTGGAGTTTTGACGATCTTCATAGCTGCACTAACAGAAATTAAAGGTTAGTTGTATTTCCACAATCTTGTCTAACAAGTGGTGTACCTATTTGAAAGTTGGATTTTAAGTTTTATCAGTTTGGTTCGCTTTCATGCTTGTAAGAATTTATTTAATGGGGTTATTCTTTATGAAACCACACTTGCGATCTAATTTTTTTAAACATTAAACTTGCCAGCTGATATGACCTTGACATACTTTAAAATTTAAAAAGCACATTGAGTAGATTTCAAAGGTACACGTAGTGTTTTTGTTTTAAAAACTTGCTAATTTGTGAGTGCAGACTTTGAAGAAAGAGTTGCTAATTCTCAATAGAACTTTTGCAAAATCTACAATAATGATGACCATATTCATCCAAATGGAAGAAAGTTTAATTGATTATTTTGATGGTTCATATGATTAATTTATTTTCCTTGGAAGTGATATTATTTATTAATTAGTAGAACATCATTTCATTATATTATTGGAGTTGTAGTATGTAGTTAAGTTTGTCATATCCGAATATTAATGCTTCTACAAGATGAAATGCCCAAAAATGTGGCAAAAATTATAGGTTCTTATTTTAATTCTCGATATTCTTTAGCTTTCGCATTTTCATATTTGAATAATATGATTTTGAAATCTCGCAATCAGTTACTTTATTTCTTATCTCAGTATTGCTATAAAAAAACTGAAACGTGCTATATTTCTTACATGACAGTTTTACAAATTTTTAACGTTTAATTTTCGAAAGTAAATCGCTAATTGATCATTGTTTTTCTTTTTTACGTTAAAGTGAAAATATTTAAAATTCTTAGAGAGTAGGTGCATAATATTAGATTGGTAAGAAATGTGCAGTTTCGAATGCTTTAGAATGGAATGCTGTGATAGGAAAATATGTACAAATACGACGAAATGCTATAAATTATGTTATTCAAATATGAAAATTTGAAAGTTGTTGGGAAGGTTTTTGGGATTGAGATAAAAGCAGTGATTTTCCATTTTATCTTTTTAATGTACATACGTATTTGAAGACATTTTAGCACATGATTGAATTAAAATTCTGATACGTCCAAATTAAAGACTACTCCAATGTCAATCGCATCTTTTGTAATCATTTGTCACATACGTAAAAATTAATGGAAAGAGTATTTTATTTTTCAATATCTTGGTAAAACTACAAAATTCAAAAATAGTCGCAACTCAATAAACGCAATAAACATAATTTATTTCTTATCGCAGTATGGCTATAAAAAACCTGAAACGTGCTACATTTCGTACATATGGCAGTAAGATACGAATGCGACGACAATTTAAAAGATTAATTTTTGAAAGTAAATCGCTAATTGTTCATTGTTTTTCTTTTTTACGTTAAAATGAAAATTTTAAAATTCTTATAGAGTAGGTGCGTAATATTAAAATTGGTAAGAAATGTACAAAGTTTCGAATGTTTTGGAGTGCAATACTGCTATAGGAAAAATATACAAGTATACCGCGAAATGCTAGAAATTACGTTATTCAAATATGAAAATTTGAAAGTTGTTGAGAATAAGATAAAGACGGTGATTTTCCTTTTTATCTTTTTAATGTACTATTTCAAGACATTTTAGCGCATGGTTGAATTAAAATTCTGATATGTTCAATTAAAGACTACTCCAATGTGCAACCGCATCTTTTGTAATCATTTGTCACATACGTAAAAATTAATAGAAAAAGTATTTTATTTTGTTAAAACTGTACAAAATTCAAAAATAGTCGCAACAATCGTTTTTATTTTATTCACAATTATTATTTACACACATGCACATTTCGACTTGTTTGGTGAGTAATAACTATGAGTAACTTAAAATTGATTCATCGTATATATTTTAAATTTAATTTGAAAGAAAAGATAAAACTACGAATTTAATTTATTATCGACATTTCACATATGAAATTTCCAGTCGCGATATTAAATGGTTTTAAAACTAAACTATTTGTTATACCTCAAATTGGAAATAACAATAAGGGCGCCTTGTACCAACTAAGTTCATTAAACTCCAGTTCTAGATTTCGTACTTGGTGCATATTCTCTTAGAAAATTTTCAACTTAAAAGTAAAGAAAGTTAAAATCGAATCCTACAATACCAAGATGCATCGAAAAATAAAAGGATATTATAAAATGCGACGAATTTCAAAGAACTAACTGGAACTTATATTTTTTTGCGATGCTAAAAATCTACCTCTTTGCTGATTTACCCAATCTGCATTATTATAACTTGTAATAATTCTGACGGATACAAATCAAATTTCGAATTTTTGTGAGTGCTATCAAAAAGCTGATTAAAATTTTAATAATTTTACGTCCATAATACGAAACATGTGGTTTGTTACGTTACTTGTTATCGTAAAAAATTATTTTTGAAAGCAATACTTAAATTTTATGTCAAATAAAAAGAATAATTCGATAAAATACTTTCTCACCAAAAACCTTCCAAGTACCGAATCTGGAATTAAAAACATTCGCGCGACCTTTAAATTTGAAGTATCCCCAGAGTTTTAGGACAATACAAAATTATAACTTTATACCGAGTTCCACCTTACTTGAAAGTCTGGAAGTCAAGTAATTGAGAAATGTATAAATTTGGTCATGGAAACTCGGGGAATTGTTGCCTTTTAAGCGAAAGTCCAGCAAAATGCAAAAAATTACGTTTTTTATTTATTCGCATTAATAAATAATACATTTTTTAAAGTTTGTATTAAATATTCTTATAGCAATAATTGAATAGATTCACATTTGATTTTTGGAATTACCAAATTACGAAAAGTCGGGGAAAAAGGGGATAAAAATCAGGGAAAAGTCCTGGAGTTAGTTTAAGAAAATTCAATGGGAGATGAAGGGATCAGATTTAAATATCACTATGAATTCTAAAAAATAAGTTATCCTTGGTTTATTGAAAGGAAACATTGTAAATAGAATAGGACGGGGATGAAAGTGCCACTTTTCATTTAAATATTGGCTTCTCATGCGAAACATACTTAGCAAATACTTAGCAAAAAGTTTGATAGTACTATTTAGGAAGCCTTGGTCAACAAAGATTAAGGAAATAAATTTATTTCATTTTGGTATCATAACCTTGTTTTTTTAGCACGGAAATGGGGGCATAATATGGCTTTTATAGCCCGAGAGCCTATAAAGTTGCTAAGCAATGACAACAATATCAAAACAAAAGAGTTAGTCCAGACTCGGTTTGTTTTGCGCAATCGTACTGAAATTTTGCATATGCCTTCCTAACGACAATTCACGGAGGGGAGTGCCCTGGGAGGGGGGAGAATTTTTTGCTCAGTTTTTCGATATCTAGTGCCGTTTTCGAGTTATTGCTAAATAAAAAAATTAATTCTCGCCCCTCCAAGTTTCTCGCCATAGAAACCATGGCACACCAAAAATTCATAGCACAAACAAAATGACATGATATTTTTTCTCAAAATACTTATTTCTTCAATTTTGACAATTCAAGTACCAAGTACCAAAATGAAATAAAACCTTGTATGTTATAAAACACATCATATAAAATTTTTTAAATGACTTTATTGTTTTTTGAAGTATTCGCCTTTGATATGGATACACTTGCATACGTTGGAATCAATTTTCAAAACATTTTTTCCACTCTGATACCTCAGAGAGCAGTGTTTTGAATTATTTCAACAACTGCTTCAGGCGACGAAAAACGCACACTACGCATTTTATTTTTGATATTTGGGACCAAAAAGAAGTCATTGGGTGTCAAATCAGGTGAATACGGGTAATGAGCCATTACATCAACATTTTGACATTACTTGATAAGCAGTCAACGGTTTGATGCGCTGTGTGACAGCTTGCATTGTTATGATCCAGCATAATTCGCCAAAACTTTGCCATCAACCTACGTAAGCTTGCAGTGAATTATTTTATTAACGAAGAAAAATTGTACTTTTTATCCCTCTATATGTAGGGTAGAAAGTACCAGACACGTGATAAAAATTCCTAAAGTAACGCCACAACTTTAGTTATTATTTTAACTAAAATGTTACTTCTTGAGTTCATTTTTCGACTTCAAAGCTTCTTGTTCCGGCTAATGTGGCCGAAACCTTGTTTTGGACAACGACAGCAAAATTTCGAAAGAAAACGATGTTTTTGGCGATAATTGTAGATAGGATATCCAATTTATAAAAGAAATTCATTAAAATATAAGTAAATGAGATTTATTATTTTTGAGTGCCACTCGGGAAACTTTTACGGAATGAATAAAATAGATTCATTTATTTTTGTATTTTAGGCTTCTATACAAAGTATAGCAAGAAGCCTTATGATCTGGTTTTACTCAGAACTTCAAAAATCACATTTTTCTAAATTTTCCTTCCTTAGGAAACCTACCATACTTAGCGCTGGCAACCCCATATGCATCTTCAAAATTGCAAGTGTAGAATTTGTAGCGTATAGTTTTTCCCTGCGGCACTTTTATATCCCCGTCCCTACCTACTTTATATCTTGGATTTGAAGTATTGTGACCTCAATTTACAGGCTGGAGAAAAAGCATAAAATTTCGATAATTACTTAGCAATAAATGTTAAAAATATGGATCGGCAAATTTAGCGCATCAAAAGTTTTATCACTTCAACGGATTTATTTTTATTTGATAAATTACCACCCGTACTCAAGATCAAATCAGCCAAATACGCTTGGCTGGCTGTGTTCACGTGTAAAATATTAAGCATCCAGATTTCACCACTAAATTAAAAATTGTGATCTCCATCCAGCGAACATCCTAAACAATATTTTCTTAGTTGGTAGAACGTCATGTAGATAAGTGAGCGTTCTCACTCGACATGTATGGGACAAAAACCATGTTTTCCCGCACCAACTTGTTTGGTAATTCCTTCACATAACATAACTTCAACATAAAAATTTAGGTCCCATCCTGCGAAAACTTAAAGTCCAGACAACGGTTTGTGCATTCACTGAGAAAAAATTGAAGTAGGAATTCGTCTCGCAATAATTTGAAAAAAATATTACTTTAATTGTTGTCAAATATACTTCATTTTTAGTAAAATTGACATCAAATTGATGCGGAACGAATTTGCACTTGAATTTGAAGTAAAAAATACTTCAAATCAAAAGAATTTTTTCTCTGTGTTGGGAAGATCATCTCCAAGGCGCTTTGTCGAAAACGCCTAATCAATCTGTTAAAAACAGTTTGGTTCCGCGTGAAAACTATAATTTCCGATTGGATTTGTAATTGCGATCCTAATCAGGCGATTCCTTAAACATTAGGTCAAATCAAAAATACTAAAAGGTGATTGTAAATTGTGTTAAATCGTTGATTCAAAAAGCAACTCTCCCATTGACAAGTTCAATTTCAAAGCAATGTTAAGTTTTGTTAAAACATCACTTTTAGTTTCTTTAATTTTTACCCTCGGCGAAAGGAAAATTACAGAAAATAATGTGTGTGGATGCAGTTTTTTTTCTATAAAAAATTTATTACAATTTTTCTCTAAAGTAATTTAGGATCAACAAATTTAGCATTGAAATTCCCACTGTGCGTGAACCAATTCACCACCCCGCGTAATATAATAAAGTAATAAAAAATAATCAACAGATTTTATTTTTAATGAACGCATGTTAAACCAGCGGCACAAATAAATCTTCAAATTTCACGACCGAATTAAAAATTGTGATTTCCATCCAACAAACATCCCGAATAATAAATAAATCAAGTTACTTGTGACGAGCCCCCTACACAATATGTAAATCGCGATGAGAAGGCCGTTGGCTTATAACATGACCACGATCTCCATCCTGTTATTCGTTTAAAGTTTGATCCTACGGGAAAACTGAGCATCCCCTTCGATTTATAATCCGGGGCCGTCGGCTGTTTCTACTTCAGACTATTCCAAAAACGCGATCTCGACCCGACAGTTTGTTTAAAACTTGGACCTTGTCACGCAAAAACTAGAAATAAAACTCCCATTGTTTTATGGGTTGCGTTGGGGAAGCCGACATTATTGAGCACAAAAAGTTGGGCATTGCACGAAAAATGTAAGCGTCCGCTTGAATTTGGAATTCCGGGCCGTCGACCAATTGACTGCCGAAAACCCGAGCTCGACGCAGTGATTCATTAAAAAGTTGGGCACCGCGCGAAACATGTAAGTGTCCGCTTGGATTTGGAACTCCGGATCGTCGATCGATTGACTCTACGCCGAAAACTCGAGCTCAATTTCTTAAAAACCTGCGTTCGTCGCGGAAAAATTAGAAATTCCCATCTAGATTTGCAAATCACGTTGGAGAACACAATGCCAAAAAAAAAGGATCCCGATCCAGTAATTCCTTGCAATGTAAATCCCGTTGCGCAAACACTGATACGTCCTTGCTTCAATTTGTGTTGTAATATGTAAAAATATAAAAATTAATATTAACGAATTGTATTGAAAATGTTTGTAATATACGTTTTCTACTTTGCAGATTATGGATATGGAACCCTCAGGAGGAAGATCCATCAAAGGTTTGAAGTTGGTTTGGAGCCGTTTCTTAAACTGGTATAATATAATGAAGTGTAAAATAAATTAGCTTTATTTAAAAATTGAAGTCCGTCAACTTAGAATATTTTGCAAGCAAAAGTATGTAAGTTTATTCACTTTAATGTTTTACAATAACTTGTTAAAATATTTTGAAAATTATAATGATGCACCGTTATCGATAATAAATGAAATTTTAAATAAATTCTATGTTTTATTATTACTAACACTTAGCAATTTACGATACGTAAGTCGATGACGCAGATGCCCCACCAGTTCCGAACGAAAACCGAACTAGCTTCGTTTGAGAGTGGGGGAAACAAATTTGGTATATAAGCAATGTATTAACTACGGGGTGGGTGGGACGGGCTGAACAGTAGACCAGCAAACATCTAGCTCCTCCAACTCGATTAACAGGCCGCTTTGCGGCCTGGGGGCGCGCGAAGCGCGCCCCTATACTACAAGCCGCTTCGCGGCTTGTTAATCGAGTTGGAGGAGCTATATGTTTGCTGGCTAACGGCCTTCGCCCACCCACCTCAACCCCAGGCGATACATTACTTATATACCAAATTGGTTTCCCCCACTTCCAACCGAACCGAGTTCGGTTTCGTTCGGAATACTTGGTGGGGCCCATGACGAAAGTGGGAGAAGTAAACTAATTGAAATATTTTCTAAGTCCGCTCCGGGCAAGTTGCTTACGTAGTTCCGAATAGGTGATGTCTATAACTTACCTTGAATGCTTATATGACTATCTATAGTAGGTGAGGAAACTTATATTAGTAATAGATACCTCATATCAATGATACAAGAATACGCAATTATAGCTTTTATTGTGACGGTAAGTAAGTACAAGACAATACAGATAATATACACACTGCACTACCATTTTCCTTTGGATGCTCTAACGAAAACTCCTAAGTCCAAACTCGTACGTTGTGCGCTGGCGTGGTTCTTCATGCTTGTTGCTATGTTGAAGGAATGACGCGTTATCTGTAATATGAAAAATAAATTACAATCATGTTTACATACACAACACATTCTCGAGTACGAGACTCAACACATGACCCCATTTTTAAACGTCAAAGTAGTTTCTTATGAAATCATTGCTAAATTGGATTTCCCATTCCGAAGATGTGCTAACCCCCGCTCTATAGATATGATTGTTCATGCCGCGATTTAGCTTGACAACCTATGACGCTAGGGATTCCAGTTTACGAGTAAACTGGCGAACTCCCCATCAAGCAGGGGGGGATTTACAACTTTCGCGTAACAGTTTCTAAAAATCCATATCGTGTTTTGAAGAAAGACGCTGGATGTCACCGTAACGAAAGTTACAAATTGATGTGGGGACTACAGTTTACACGTGACGGATCTGAACTTTCTACCAATTACAGGATCGAGATCGCCTTTTACACACTGAAGGCAGTTGCTTACGGCTGTTCTAACCCGGATTACAAATACAAGTGGGGACTTACAGTTGGGAGCGCGGCGAATATTAACATTTTTACTATTTACCGGAATCGAGATCGCGGTTTTGACAATGATTTCAGCTGTTCTAACTCGAATTACAAATCCAAGTGGGGACTTACAGTTGGGAGTGTGACGAATATTAACATTTTTACTTTTTACCGGAATCGAGATCGCGGTTTTGACGAAGACCTCAGCTGTTCTAACCCGAATTACAAATCCAAGTGGGGACTTACAGATGGGAGAGTGACGAATATTAACATTTTTACTGTTTACCGGAATCGAGATCGCGGTTTTGACAATGACCTCAGCTGGTCTAACCCGAATTACAAATACAAGTGGGGACTTACAGTTGGGAGAGTGACCAATATTAACATTTTTACTATTTACCGGAATCGAGATCGCGGTTTTTACAATGACCTCAGCTTTTCTAACCCCAATTACAAATACAAGTGGGGACTTATAGTTGGGAGAGTGACAAATATTAACATTTTTACTATTTACCGGAATCGAGATCGCGGTTTTGACAATGACCTCAGCTGTTCTAACCCGAATTACAAATACAAGTGGGGACTTATAGTTGGGAGAGTGAACAATATTAACATTTTTACTATTTACCGGAATCGGCATCGCGGTTTTGACAATGACCTCAGCTGTTCTAACCCGAATTACAAATACAAGTGGGGACTTATAGTTGGGAGAGTGACCAATATTAACATTTTTACTATTTACCGGAATCGAGATCACGGTTTTGACAATGACCTCAGCTGTTCTAACCCGAATTACAAATACAAGTGGGGATTTGTGGTTGCGAGCGTGACGAATATTAACATTTTTACTATTTACCGGAATCGAGATCGCGGTTTTGACAATGACCTCAGCTGTTCTAACCCGAATTACAAATACAAGTGGGGACTTATAGTTGGGAGAGTGACCAATATTAACATTTTTACTATTTACCGGAATCGAGATCGCGGTTTTGACAATGACCTCAGCTGTTCTAACCCGAATTACAAATACAAGTGGGGACTTGTGGTTGCGAGCGTGACGAATATTAACATTTTTACTATTTACCGGAATCGAGATCGCGGTTTTGACAATGACCTCAGCTTTTCTAACCCGAATTACAAATAGAAGTGGGGACTTACAGTTGGGAGAGTGACCAATATTAACATTTTTACTATTTACCGGAATCGAGATCACGGTTTTGACAATGACCTCAGCTGTTCTAACCCGAATTACAAATACAAGTGGGGATTTGTGGTTGCGAGCGTGACGAATATTAACATTTTTACTATTTACCGGAATCGAGATCACGGTTTTGACAATGACCTCAGCTGTTCTAACCCGAATTGCAAATACATGTGGGGATTTGTGGTTGCGAGCGTGACGAATATTAACATTTTTACTATTTACCGGAATCGAGATCGCGGTTTTGACAATGACCTCAGCTGTTCTAACCCGAATTACAAATACAAGTGGGGACTTGTGGTTGCGAGCGTGACGAATATTAACATTTTTACTATTTACCGGAATCGAGATCGCGGTTTTGACAATGACCTCAGCTGTTCTAACCCGAATTACAAAACCAAGTGGGGACTTACAGTTTGGAGCGTGAGGAACATTAACATTTTTACTATTTACCGGAATGGAGATCGCGGATTTGACAAAGACCTCAGCTGTTCTAACCCGAATTACAAATCCAAGTGGGGACTTACAGTTGGGAGCGATACGAATATTAATAATTTTACTATTTATCGGATTGGATTTACCGCGTTTTTGGAGAACAAAACCAACTGTTGATGGTCTCCCTAAAGGGTCTTACAAGCACGGATATTAATTTAGTCAAATAGAAAGGTTACTAAGATACTAACAAATTATTTCGTTTATTTTGTTATATTGCGGTTAGTATCTTAAGAACACTTGCTACTTGATTAAATTACTATCCGTGTTTGAACAACCAAAGGGTTACTAACCTAAGCAGGATTTACAGATTTTGCGTGGCGGAACCTATTTTTTTGGTCAGACGCTAGATCAAGATCACGTTACGATTTGGAGTCGAATCTGTTTAATTAGTTTGCAGTACCGTATCTATCAATTGGTTTTGAGGGAAGTCGGAAACGGTGAGAAAAGTATTAATTTACTTACAAATGATGAAGTGTAGCTTACATTGATGTAACAATGCAAACCCCAAATCAAGACAAAAAACTTTACAAAGTTTTGATGTTTATTCTTTTAGGCCCCTCAATAATTGGTTTTAATGTTTAAAAATTGATCTCAACAAAATTTCAGCCAAGTCCGAAAATTTTTACACGTGCTACAGAGTACTTGAAATTTAACATTGGTTTTAAATGGAAAAGTTACTAATCGCGTTTGTCCACCCCACTGACTGATTGTTACTAGATGCCAAAACTCCCCGAGTGAAATGAGTATTTACTAAAAAAATATAATCAAAAATTTCCCAAGTCCAAAATATTAATTTTTTAAAATGCTATAATAACTCCTTTCTGAAATTTTTTATTCCGCTCATTTTACTGAGATACGATGATGATAAGCTAACTAAATCACATAAGATGCTTCACAGATTTCATTGTGATCAATTATGTGGATTCAACGTAATTACTCATTTTTCCCATTTAAAACCAATGTTAAGTGCTCTGTAAGAATAAAAATAAAAACTTTGCAAAATAAGGACCACCCTATACAGCACAACCAGGAGTCCTGGGTTTTGAAGCTTTCACTCCTTACTTTTCAACTTTACACTTTTTAATTTCCATTTTACAGGTGAAGACGCTGAAAGACGATCAGATGACTGGCATTGGCTGATAGATGTTATACCAATATCGTATCTGTAAAAAGTTGCAAAGTGAGGAGTGAAAACTTACCAGGAATATCCTTCAGGTGTTCTATTTATGATTAACACGTTGACCCCATACGAGTTATAATTAGTTAACTCTATGCGTGGTCAAGAGGTTACGTGACTTATAACTCCAACCGGGGAGTGGATTCAACGCGAAAATAAAATGTGTCCTACGGAAGTTAATTTATTTTTCAAGTGTGGCACCAAGATATTACACAAAACTGTCACATAAAGCCTACAGTAGTTCGACATACGTTTTACGGTCACGTTACTATACTTAATTGACAATATCAGGCAACAAGTATTGTTCCAAAATTTACTGCGGTTTCATGAAGAAGTAAAACCATAATGAAATTCAACTTCGCTCTAATTTACACATTTTTACTATTTTTGACTAGAAGTCAATAATAACAAACAAAAAAACCCTTCACTTATTATTCGAATAGAACTAACCTGTAATTTACAAATTGATCGACTTTACTTCTTGTGTGGTAGTAAACATCCCAATTTTCTCCACTGCGCCATCCGATTGAAAATGAAATCTAGAAGAAATTAAACATTGGTAACAGTTTCTCGCAAGTTAATTAACTATTATGTATTTGACATCATACGAAATTTTGTATGTTTTAAATGATTAAATTATCGATTGTACTTGTTGAATCCTGTTTTATTAGTGCAAATTAATGGGACAAAATTAAGTCCTATAATTAAAAAAACAACCTCTATTTTTAAAAAACTAAATTTTACAATTTGTTATCAGTCTCAGATTATCTTTAACAATTCCAATTCTTTAAATCTGTTGAGAGAATCCTTTGGGTAAAGATTGTAGGAAACTGAAGAAAATCATACTTGAAAATAAACTAGAACATACCATAAAAAAAATCTTCCAAGCAACCTGTCGATTTATTTGTAATTTGCAATTAGCCACAACATGCGTTTGCAATTTTAAATTACGAAGTTATAAAAACAAACCACTTATGTAAAACAAATCGAAACCGAATTTATAAAAATGTTTACAAAAAATAAGTACATATGATGCGTCAGTACCAAAAATACAAGGTGATAGCAAAAAGTTTGCAAATTAAATATTTCTTTCCCCAACTTTATAAATAAAAATTAATGGTTACATCGAACCCACAAATCCATCAGATACAGTACAACAATTCTAAACCCCAAAGGGTTGTAGTTTCAAACTTTGCTAATTATCTAAAATTGAACCGATATTTATATCAAAAACTTTTTATAAAAATTGTAAACACTACGAGGTCATATTTAGGAGGGATGAAAAATAACTTTACTTTAAAACTTGTGTAAAATTATTCTATTCTAAATAGTTAATTAGTTTTAGAACTAGTTTTAGAAGTTTTAAATAGTTTTAGTCTAAATAAATTCTAAATAATCGTATTATTCTAAATACGACGGGGTGGATTTTAGGTAGTGAAAAATAAATTTGGTTTAAAAATTGTGAAACTTTGTAAATAATATACTAACATTGACCCTGGGACTCCACCAAAAATAGTATAAAAAAACCTAAACACTACGAAATCATTGTGAAACTTGGTAAATACATTAACCCTGCGAATCCTCAAAAAATAATATAAAAATTGCAAACGCACAAGCAGAGTGGAACTCTGTATAAAGTTATAATTTTGTATTGTCCTAAAACTCTGGGGATCCTTCAAATTAAGGTCATGCGAATGCTTTCAATTGCAGATTCAGTACTTGGAAGGTTTTTGGCAAAAAGTTTTTTATCGAATTATTCATTTTATTTGATATAAAATTTAAGTGTTGATTTCAAAAATAATTTTTTACAATAACAAGTAAGGTAACAAACCACATGTTTCGTATTATGGACCTTATCGAAATTATTAACATTTTAATTAGCTTTTTGATAGCACTCACAAAAATTCGAAATTTGATTTGTATCCGTCAGAATTATTACAAGTTATAATAATGCAGATTGGGTAAATCAGCAAAGAGGTAGATTTTTAGCATCGCAAAAAAATATAAGTTCCAGTTAGTTCTTTGAAATTCGTCGCATTTTATAATATCCTTTTATTTTTCGATGCATCTTGGTATTGTAGGATTCGATTTTAACTTTCTTTACTTTTAAGTTGAAAATTTTCTAAGAGAATATGCACCAAGTACGAAATCTAGAACTGGAGTTTAATGAACTTAGTTGGTACAAGGCGCCCTTATTGTTATTTCCAATTTGAGGTATAACAAATAGTTTAGTTTTAAAACCATTTAATATCGCGACTGGAAATTTCATATGTGAAATGTCGATAATAAATTAAATTCGTAGTTTTATCTTTTCTTTCAAATTAAATTTAAAATATATACGATGAATCAATTTTAAGTTACTCATAGTTATTACTCACCAAACAAGTCGAAATGTGCATGTGTGTAAATAATAATTGTGAATAAAATAAAAACGATTGTTGCGACTATTTTTGAATTTTGTACAGTTTTAACAAAATAAAATACTTTTTCTATTAATTTTTACGTATGTGACAAATGATTACAAAAGATGCGGTTGCACATTGGAGTAGTCTTTAATTGAACATATCAGAATTTTAATTCAACCATGCGCTAAAATGTCTTGAAATAGTACATTAAAAAGATAAAAAGGAAAATCACCGTCTTTATCTTATTCTCAACAACTTTCAAATTTTCATATTTGAATAACGTAATTTCTAGCATTTCGCGGTATACTTGTATATTTTTCCTATAGCAGTATTGCACTCCAAAACATTCGAAACTTTGTACATTTCTTACCAATTTTAATATTACGCACCTACTCTATAAGAATTTTAAAATTTTCATTTTAACGTAAAAAAGAAAAACAATGAACAATTAGCGATTTACTTTCAAAAATTAATCTTTTAAATTGTCGTCGCATTCGTATCTTACTGCCATATGTACGAAATGTAGCACGTTTCAGGTTTTTTATAGCCATACTGCGATAAGAAATAAATTATGTTTATTGAGTTGCGACTATTTTTGAATTTTGTAGTTTTACCAAGATATTGAAAAATAAAATACTCTTTCCATTAATTTTTACGTATGTGACAAATGATTACAAAAGATGCGATTGACATTGGAGTAGTCTTTAATTTGGACGTATCAGAATTTTAATTCAATCATGTGCTAAAATGTCTTCAAATACGTATGTACATTAAAAAGATAAAATGGAAAATCACTGCTTTTATCTCAATCCCAAAAACCTTCCCAACAACTTTCAAATTTTCATATTTGAATAACATAATTTATAGCATTTCGTCGTATTTGTACATATTTTCCTATCACAGCATTCCATTCTAAAGCATTCGAAACTGCACATTTCTTACCAATCTAATATTATGCACCTACTCTCTAAGAATTTTAAATATTTTCACTTTAACGTAAAAAAGAAAAACAATGATCAATTAGCGATTTACTTTCGAAAATTAAACGTTAAAAATTTGTAAAACTGTCATGTAAGAAATATAGCACGTTTCAGTTTTTTTATAGCAATACTGAGATAAGAAATAAAGCAACTTGCGAGATTTCAAAATCATATTATTCAAATATGAAAATGCGAAAGCTAAAGAATATTGAGAATTAAAATAAGAACCTATAATTTTTGCCACATTTTTGGGCATTTCATCTTGTAGAAGCATTAATATTCGGATATGACAAACTTAACTACATACTACAACTCCAATAATATAATGAAATGATGTTCTACTAATTAATAAATAATATCACTTCAAAGGAAAAGAAATTAATCATATGAACCATCAAAATAATCAATTAAACTTTCTTCCATTTGGATGAATATGGTCATCATTATTGTAGATTTTGCAAAAGTTCTATTGAGAATTAGCAACTCTTTCTTCAAAGTCTGCACTCACAAATTAGCAAGTTTTTAAAACATAAACACTACGTGTACCTTTGAAATCTACTCAATGTGCTTTTTAAATTTTAAAGTATGTCAAGGTCATATCAGCTGGCAAGTTTAATGTTTAAAAAAATTAGTTCGCAAGTGTGGTTTCATAAAGAATAACCCCATTAAATAAATTCTTACAAGCATGAAAGGGAACCAAACTGATAAAACTTAAAATTCAACTTTCAAAAACACCACTTATAGTGCAGTCAAGTTAGACTCAAAAAAAGGTTGAAATCGAAATTTCGTTTCCCGTGTTGTGACCTATACCAATCGATAGATTAGAGCTTCCTGAATATCATATTAAAATGTATCATTGCAGAATTGATGGGAAAAAAAGTTATTTAATAAACAAAATCCGAAAATCGCGATTTTTGACTTTAATCGCTTATATCTCGAGATTTTACACTGACTTTTGAAAAAGTGAGGGCACTATTTTGTAGAGCAGAAAATTCTCTACAAAAAATGTGCAACAACCCCTATCATATAAATAATAATAAACCCGCTATAAGCGTTCAAACATTTTTGGAGATTAATTTTTATTTTCATCAGCTGTTTACCGAACAGCATAAATAACCTTATTGTTATGATGAAAATATTGTGTATTATCTATATTTCTTGTTCTTGTGCTGACTTCAACATTGAATAAGAGAAAAAATCACGTCAATTTTGAATTCACGCGCTCGGGGCGGGGCCTCGGTAAACAGCTGTTGAAAATAAATATTAATCTCCAAAAATGTTTGAACGCTTATAGCGGGTTTATTATTATTTATATGATAGGGGTTGTTGCACATTTTTTGTAGAGAATTTTCTGCTCTACCAAATAGTGCCCTCACTTTTTCAAAAGTCAGTGTAAAATCTCGAGATATAAGCGATTAAAGTCAAAAATCGCGATTTTCGGATTTTGTTTATTAAATAACTTTTTTTCCCATCAATTCTGCAATGATACATTTTAATATGATATTCAGGAAGCTCTAATCTATCGATTGGTATAGGTCACAACACGGGAAACGAAATTTCGATTTCAAATGCTAACTTGCCTACACTATTATTAGACAAGATTGTGGAAATACAACTAACCTTCAATTTCTGTTAGTGCAGCTATGAAGGTCGTCAAAACTCCAAAATATTTTTTCATTTCACACACATTTCACTATCCAATTTTCTATAGATGTACAGCAACCACCGGAATTATTATGAAAGCTGGAAAAGATAAACAATCGTCAGAATTTGTTCAACTGTCAGAATTTAATAAAAACAGAAATATGCAAGTGAAATGATTTTCTAATATTGGTAATTAATTAATTATAAGTACAAAAACTAAATTCCTTTACACGGCACCACAAAACACACAAACAACTTTTTCTTTTTAAGACACAATTTTGGTAAATCAACTAAACGATGTGACAACCAACGGAGATAATGAAACGTTGGCCAAATATTTCAAGGTTATTTTCATTGATGTTTTAGACAATATCATCAGCAAGATTGTTATTTGCAACGAAGTTAAACTTAAACGTACCTTAATTCTCGTTAGAATTCCAAAACGCATCTGCATCTTGTACATTTTTTAAACGTTACTGCACAATTCGATTTGTCGACTGCTAGAACAAAATAAAAATTGTAAACATTTCTGAAAGGTTTTAATACAATGCAAAAATTAGTAGCTTACCATTTTATTTCATAAAATTAAAGTAATATTAAGAAATATCAAACAGTAATCGCAAATGCCATTTGTCGATCAACATCAGAAGTAAACATCAATATTAACCTTACTGATAAGCAGTTTCCTGTATCTATTGACATTAAATCGAGCGCCATCTAACCATCAATAGCAGAAGTAAAAGTAGTGATTATGTAGATCTCTACCTTCGCGATAAAGCAGATTCCTATATATAATTCATCAATGTTTCACCGTTTGATGACTCCGTTACACATCTATGCAACTTATTGCTGTTTAAAATGCATGCATATCCAAAATTAGCAACTTATTAATTATTATTGTAGGCACCAAATACTAACGTACAAATCTTTTATCTTATCCCCATCGGATCTTCACATTTAGATGAAAACTAAACTTTGACCAAAAAATTTGAACCACGGTAATTACACTAACTATACATCCGCAAATACACGAAAAATAGAAAAATTGTAGATGCTACAGGGTGGTCTTTATAGAGGGATGAAAACTAAACATTGTCCAAGAAATTTGAAACTTGGCAATTACACCATCATTAAATCCGCAAGTACAGGAAAAATAATAGATAAATTGCAGGTTCCACAGGGTGGTTTTTATAAAGGGATGAAAACTAAACTTTGTCCGAAAAATTTGAAACTCGATAATTACACTAACATTAAATCCGCAAATACACGAAAAATAGTAGAAAAATTGTAGGTGCCACAGGGTGGTTTTTAAAGAGGGATGAAAACTAAACTTTGTACAAAAAATTTGAAACTTGGCAATTACACCATCATTAAATCCGCAAGTACAGGAAAAATAATAGATAAATTGTAGGTTCCACAGGGTGGTTTTTATAGAGGGATGAAGACTAAACTTTGTCCGAAAAATTTGAAACTTGGCAATTACACCAACATTAAATCCGCAAGTACAGGAAAAATTGTAGATAAATTGTAGGTTCCACAGGGTGGTTTTTATAGAGGGATGAAAACTAAACTTTGTCCGAAAAATTTGAAACTTGGCAATTACACCATCATTAAATCCGCAAGTACAGGAAAAATAATAGATAAATTGTAGGTTCCACAGGGTGGTTTTTATAGAGGGATGAAGACTAAACTTTGTCCGAAAAATTTGAAACTTGGCAATTACACCAACATTAAATCCGCAAGTACAGGAAAAATAGTAGATAAATTGTAGGTTCCACAGGGTGGTTTTTATAGAGGGATGAAAACTAAACTTTGTCCGAAAAATTTGAAACTTGGCAATTACACCTACATTAAATCCGCAAGTACAGGAAAAATTGTAGATAAATTGTAGGTTCCACAGGGTGGTTTTTATAGAGGGATGAAAACTAAACTTTGTCCGAAAAATTTGAAACTTGGCAATTACACCAACATTAAATCCGCAAGTACAGGAAAAATAGTAGATAAATTGTAGGTTCCACAGGGTGGTTTTTATAGAGGGATGAAAACTAAACTTTGTCCGAAAAATTTGAAACTTGGCAATTACACCTACATTAAATCCGCAAGTACAGGAAAAATAGTAGATAAATTATTGTAGGTTCCACAGGGTGGTTTTTATAGAGGGATGAAAACTAAACTTTGTCCGAAAAATTTGAAACTTGGCAATTACACCAACATTAAATCCGCAAGTACAGGAAAAATAGTAGATAAATTGTAGGTTCCACAGGGTGGTTTTTATAGACGGATGAAAACTAAACTTTGTCCGAAAAATTTGAAACTTGGCAATTACACCAACATTAAATCCGCAAGTACAGGAAAAATAGTAGATAAATTGTAGGTTCCACAGGGTGGTTTTTATAGAGGGATGAAAACTAAACTTTGTCCGAAAAATTTGAAACTTGGCAATTACACCTACATTAAATCCGCAAGTACAGAAAAAATAGTAGATAAATTATTGTAGGTTCCACAGGGTGGTTTTTATAGAGGGATGAAAACTAAACTTTGTCCAAAAAATTTGAAACTTGGCAACTACACCAACATTAAATCCGCAAAAACAGGAAAAATAGTAGAAACATTGTAGGTGCCACAGGGTGGTTTTTAAAGAGGGATGAAAACTAAACTTTGTACAAAAAATTTGAAACTCGGTAATTACACTAACATTAAATCCGCAAATACACGAAAAATAGTAGAAAAATTGTAGGTGCCACAGGGTGGTTTTTAAAGAGGGATGAAAACTAAACTTTGTACAAAAAATTTGAAACTCGGTAATTACACAAACATTAAATCCGCAAATACACGAATAATAGTAGAAAAATTGTAGGTGCAACAGGGTGGTTTTTATAGAAGGATGAAAACTAAACTTTGTTCAAAACATTTGAAACTCGGTAATGACACCAACATTAAATCCGCAAATACATGAAAAATAGTAGAAAAATTGTAGGTGCCACAGGGTGATTTTTATAGATGGAGGAAAACTAAACTTTGTCCAAAAAATTTGAAACTTGGCAATCACACTAACATTAAATCCGCGAATACACGAGAAATAGTAGAAAAATTCTAGATGCTACAGGGTGGTCTTTATATAGGGATGAAAACTAAACTTTGACCAAAAAATTTTTTTTTGTTATTTTCATTGATGTTTTAGACAATAATATCAGCAAGATTTTATTTGCAACGAAGTTAAACTTAAACGTACCTTAATTCTCGTTAGAATTCCAAAACGCATCTGCATCTTGTACATTTTCTAAATGTTCTTGCACAATTCGATTTGTCGACTGCTAGAACAAAATAAAAATTGTAAGCATTTCTGAAAGGTTATAATACAATACAAAAATAAGTAGCTTACCATTTTATTTCATAAAATTAAAGTAATATTTAGAAATATCTAAAATAAATCGCAAATGCAAGAAACGTCAATTTATTATGACCGTTTTTGAAATTGAATCGAACCCAATTTATGAATCACCATAAGAAGTAAACATCGATATTAACCTTACTGATAAAGCAGATTCCTGTATCTAATTGACATTAAATTGAGCGCCATCTAACCACCAACAGTAGAAGTAAAAGTAGTAATTATGTAGATCTCTACTTTAATGATAAAGCAGATTCCTCTATCTAATTCATTAGATGTTGCGCCGTCTGATGTCTCTGTTACACATCTATGCAAATTATTGCAATTTAAAATGCAGCCAAAAACTAACGTACTAACCTTTTATTATCTTATCCCCCCAACGGTTCCTCACACTTTTATGATAATTTAAAACCAATCTGATTGTTGACATTGGATTTTATTTTATAACTTGAATGAATTTCATAAAATTCTTGTTGTGCTCCGATTTACTTTCCCTTATTCGTACAAACTGAAAGAAGAAAATAGTTGGAAACAGATCAAGGATGTTTACAATTAATCAATTTCAACATATCGTTGTAGCGTGATCGCGTTTTCAGCATAGTCACCCTTTACCCCCTATTACAAAATGAAGCGTAAATTTACAGTTTTCCCATGAGAACCTCTAATTATTTAACCACTGAACAGTTTATCCCGAGTGTCGCTCCAGCAGCACATGTGCATACGTACTGACTTACCCAGAGCATCACTTGGCCACATGTCCTTTTTGAATTGAGAGATTCTTGTTTCTACAAAATAAACTTGTGTGTTGTGATGACCTCAATTTATCTACACTTGTTCATATGTGTGGCTATAAAATCGGTTACAACTGCAAGTTGTGGACAAGAAGGACGCAACAAAAAAATTCCAAAAGTGGTCACAAATTCTAATAACTCTATGAGTGGTGTTAGCAGAGTTAATCAAAAAAAGGGGGGGGGGAAATATTATTACAAAACATTTATGCATCTCCTGGACCAGACAATATTATACTCTTTTCTAATTTATTCAAAACGGGGCTCAAAAAGCCATCTACAATTCAGACTAGGTCTAATAGAACAAATACTGTATAGTGCAGCGTCAATCAGGACGTCCATCACCATCTTCAGCAGTATATTTAGCGGGTAGACATTTTATTGAAGTGCTACCATCTACAGAGAAAAAGTATGTTGTTTAAAGACCGACAATAATGCTAAACGAATATTAGTGCAGTCAAGTTAGACTCAAAAAAAGGTTGAAATCGAAATTTCGTTTCCCGTGTTGTGACCTATACCAATCGATAGATTAGAGCTTCCTGAATATCATATTAAAATGTATCATTGCAGAATTGATGGGAAAAAAAGTTATTTAATAAACAAAATCCGAAAATCGCGATTTTTGACTTTAATCGCTTATATCTCGAGATTTTACACTGACTTTTGAAAAAGTGAGGGCACTATTTGGTAGAGCAGAAAATTCTCTACAAAAAATGTGCAACAACCCCTATCATATAAATAATAATAAACCCGCTATAAGCGTTCAAACATTTTTGGAGATTAATTTTTATTTTCATCAGCTGTTGTGACAGCTGATATAATAGTGACAGTTCAGATTTTGTGTGGATTCTTTTAGTCGTTAATTGAATTGTGAATTGTGTTGAATTGTCTATATTTTTCATTTCAAACCTTCAGAATGTCGTATGCGGAGACTTGTTTTATCTGTGACGAAGATTTGAATAATGGTCTTCTAGTGAAAAAGGTTAAAAACAAGGGCATAGATGGCTTAATTCGCAAAAGCAAAGAGGAAAAAGACAATAAGTGGCAATCTCTTGAGAAATTAACTGAAGTACAAGTGCATGCGCAGTGTCGAGTACGTTATAGTTTGTTGAAAACTAAAAATGTGATTCCCATTGAAGAAGTTCAAGTAGAAGATCGTTATGAGTTAATTAATCTCCAAAAATGTTTGAACGCTTATAGCGGGTTTATTATTATTTATATGATAGGGGTTGCTGCACATTTTTTGTAGAGAATTTTCTGCTCTACAAAATAGTGCCCTTAATTTTTCAAAAGTCAGTGTAAAATCTCGAGATATAAGCGATTAAAGTCAAAAATCGCGATTTTCGGAGTTTGTTTATTAAATAACTTTTTTTCCCATCAATTCTGCAATGATACATTTTAATATGATATTCAGGAAGCTCTAATCTATCGATTGGTATAGGTCACAACACGGGAAACGAAATTTCGATTTCAAATGCTAACTTGCCTACACTATATGAAATGAATACAAAAAGAGACGGGCGACTATTTGTTTATTAAGTTGTTAAGGCCTTAACCTGATCTACTAATTTAAATTTTAAAAATATACCCAATAAAATTACTAGAATTAAAAATACATACCATAGCTTTTGAGTAATAAACTGATTAAGATAGCGCTTTCGGCAA
This sequence comes from Podabrus alpinus, assembly GCA_932274525.1. NCBI lineage: Eukaryota > Metazoa > Arthropoda > Insecta > Coleoptera > Cantharidae > Podabrus > Podabrus alpinus. Next base: position 9,816,722 of record OW026451.1, read on the forward strand.
TGGGCAATCAGCAGACGGTTTCCTCAGAGCGACCACAAATTTAGAGCGGGCACGTACAAGAATGGTGGCTCATGATCCAACTTTTTAACACTGCCGCAGGAAATGGATTTTTAACCCTGTTCGGGTTTCTCACAGAACGGCATTCTTATCCCTACTCACAACTGTTCAGCATTGTACCTGTAAATACCTTATAATATACAAATTTGTATAAACATTTTAAACTCTGCAGGGTTGTTTTTATGGAGGGTATAAAAATAAATTGTGTAAATATTTTGCAACTTTGCAAGTACACTAATATTAAATCCGCGCATACACAAAAACAAGGTGGAACTCGCTTTAGCGGCAGTTCTTAGGCTTCTATACAGCTACCTTTCTGGTGTGGAAAGTTGTTATTATCTGGTTATTTTTGGTCGCCATATAATGTAACATCACATAATCAGATAATCTGCACTAATTATTTATTATTTTATTTTAACCACAGCAGTGGCTTGATGTGGATAGTGAAGTTAAGTTGCAAATAAAAGAGAAAGGAGAGGATTGGTCCACCTCAAAAAAAGGACCAAACATTACAGAGAAGTAAAGTTTCGAATAGAATGGAAAAGTTTGATTGTTATTACTTATATAGTAAATGATAATTACCAACCGCAAAAAATTTAATTGGTGCAGATTATCTGATTATGTGATGTTACATTATATGGCGATCAAAACTAACCAGATAATAACAACTTTCCACACCAGAAAGGTAGCTGTATAGAAGCCTAAGAACTGCCGCTAAAGCGAGTTCCACCTTGTTTATATCTGTGGTAATTCTGATAATCTGAATTTTTAATACCTACCAAACTAAAAAATATTCTAGTATAGTATAAGTAAAATTTAGTGACAATAAGAGATTTCGATTATCAGATTAGTATCTTTATTATCGGATAAAAAATTATTTTTTCACATAAAAGCAAAAGAATAGCATTTTAAGTTCAAATATAAATCTCAGAATATTTCATTTCTTAAATCTGTTGTATAGAAGCCTAGGAACCGCTGCTAAAGCAAGTTCCAACTTGTTTCTTTTTCTGTTCGGCAGCAATCAGTTTCTCCACTCTTTTTCTGTTTCTTATACGTTTTGCCGCCACTTTTTTTTTCGCAATATTTAAATCAATTTTACGCATTCCATTGCTGCTAAACTCACGAAGTGCCTCCTTTAACGAATTAATAGTAGCTCGTTTGAATTCTTCTCTGACTTCAAAATCTTCGTATTTTCCGAACGATAAGTCCCTCTTTAGCGCCTGTTCCACATCCTTTATTAATTCACCTGAAAACATTTTTCGTTGACGTTCAACACTTATTATTTCGTTATAATGTAATTCTGCTTATATAGTAATTTTGAGTAGGATAATCGGATTAACTTATCCGATGATACGTTGATCCGATGATACGTTGATACGATGATACGTTGATACGATGATACGTTCATCCGATGATACGTTGATCCGATGATACGTTGATCCGATGATACGTTGATGTTCGGTTTGCTTCGGGTATTTCCGTGGGACAGACAGAAGGACTTGGCCTTTTATAATAAGAGATTTGGTATGCATTGAAAAAAACAGATCAACATATCAACGGATCAACGTATTTAAATTTCCTATATAGGTGAAAAATTATGTAAATAAAATACGTATAACTTATATTTGGTCTGCATTGAAAAAACATGCGGACGGACACGAAGCCAGACCATAAGGCTTCTTTCTATACCTTGTATAGAAGCCTAAAAGTAGCGCACTGGCTACCCAGTTCATAGACCTCTATACACACAGAGTATTTCCAATACGATTTGAAACGCTCTGTATGATTTTGAATTATGCGGACGGACAGACAGACAGACAGACAGACGGACACGGAGCCAGATCATAAGGCTTCTTGCTATACTTTGTATAGAAGCCTAAAAGGGAGGAAAAATTGGCTGCTGCCTATATGAAGAAGAAACAGAAAGAAGAACAGGAATTGGCAATATCGCTGCGTGCTTTCGAAAATTCCTTATTAGAAGACGAATAATAGTTCATATTACAATATCTTAATATATAATAAAATGCCAGCTCTCTCCTGCGGCGTGTCAAAACCTAATCTCATTGGTCCAAATTTGATACCAACATAAGCACTAATCGAAGTTATGGAAGGGGAAGGATCTGAACGGAACGAAAAGAAGAAACAAAAATCGAGGAGATAGAAAATAACGGTTAATAATGATTAACTTAAATCCGGATTAACGGATTAACGTTAATACGTTAATCCGTTAATATTTAATAAAAATACTATATAATCCATATGATTTATTATGACTTAAATGTGTTGAACGTGAACTAAAAATGTCTTTACAAAAAATGGCTTTGCGAGAATTAAATAAGGTTGTGGAAGGGGCGCTAAACAGGGCTTTATCGTTCGCTAAATATGAAGATTTAACATGGAACCTGTTTTTCGGTACCAAACCATTTATCATAGTTTTCCTCGAGATTTAGGGGTGCCGCGGGAGTGGCGCCTATCTCGTTTCTTCTTCTTTTTACCGTTTTCCGAAGTGCTGCGTAGTTGTGTAACCGTGTACTACACGTAGTTGTGTTACACGGGGGATAATCCCTTAATTTTTGTGTTGGTAATAAAAAATTTACTATATAAGCAAATTTGCTTTTTGCGATCGGTTTCGGATTTAAATTTTTGGTAATGAAAATTTTGTTATTGAAAATTCATTATTGTGAATGGGAAGATGTTATTCGATAATCTACTCTATTCAAATTATAAACTATAAATTTGAATTATACATGTGGTGCCAATTTTTGGTATCGATTTTTGGTGTCGGTTTTTGCTGTCGGTTTTTGGTGTCGGTTTTTTGGTGTCGATTTTTGCGAGGTAACGACCGTGAAAACATGTTCCATGTTAAAAAACTCAATGGATCAATAGATCAACGGATCAAATAAAGAGATCAACAATATATAGGTAAACCACTCAGTTATGTATATTTCAGCAACCTTCTTCACATATCTACTCATTTTCAGAGTGTTTCCCAACACAATTTGGAGCGCACTGGCTACCCAGTTCTTAGACCTCTATACGCACTGAGTATATTCAACACGATTTGAAACGCTCTGTATGATTTTGAATTATGCGGACGGACGGACAGACAGACGGACGGACGGACAGACGGACGGACAGACACGGAGCCAGATCATAAGGCTTCTTGCTATACTTTGTATAGAAGCCTAATTAGTACAAAATTCTAGGTGCTACAGGGTGGTCTTTATAGAGGGATGAAAACTAAACTTTGTCCAAAAAATTTGAAACTCGGTATTTTCGCTAACACTAAATCCGCAAATACACGAAAAATAGTAGAAAACTTCTAGGTGCTACAGGGTGGTCTTTATAGAGTGATGAAAACTAAACCTTGTCCAAAACATTTGAAACTTCGTAAATACACCAACATTAAATCCGCAAATACACGAAAAATAGTAGCAAAATTCTAGGTGCTACAGGGTGGTCTTTATAGAGGAATGAAGAATAAACTTTGTCCAAAAAATTTGAAACTCGGTAATTACGCTAACACTAAATCCGCAAATACACGAAAAATAGTAGAAAAATTGTAGGTGCTACAGGGTGGTCTTTATAGAGGGATGAAAACTAAACTTTGTCCAAAACACTTGAAACTTCGTAAATATACCAACATTAAATCCGAAATACACGAAAAATAGTAGCAAAATTCTAGGTGCTACAGGGTGGTCTTTATAGAGGGATGAAGAATAAACTTTGTCCAAAAAATTTGAAACTCCGTAATTACGCTAACACTAAATCCGCAAATACACGAAAAATAGTAGCAAAATTCTAGGTGCTACAGGATGGTCTTTATAGAGGAATGAAGAATAAACTTTGTCCAAAAAATTTGAAACTCGGTAATTACGCTAACACTAAATCCGCAAATACACGAAAAATAGTAGAAAAATTGTAGGTGCTACAGGGTGGTCTTTATAGAGGGATGAAAACTAAACTTTGTCCAAAACACTTGAAACTTCGTAAATACACCAACATTAAATCCGCAAATACACGAAAAATAGTAGCAAAATTCTAGGTGCTACAGGGTGGTCTTTATAGAGGGATGAAGAATAAACTTTGTCCAAAAAATTTGAAACTCGGTAATTACGCCAAGACTAAATCCGCAAATACACGAAAAATAGTAGAAAATTTCTAGGTGCTACAGGGTGGTCTTTATAGAGGGATGAAAACTAAACTTTGTCCAAAAAATTTGAAACTCGGTAATTTCGCTAACACTAAATCCGCAAATACACGAAAAATAGTAGAAAACTTCTAGGTGCTACAGGGTGGTCTTTATAGAGGGATGAAAACTAAACTTTGTCCAAAACATTTGAAACTTCGTAAATACACCAACATTAAATCCGCAAATACACGAAAAATAGTAGCAAAATTCTAGGTGCTACAGGGTGGTCTTTATAGAGGGATGAAGAATAAACTTTGTCCAAAAAATTTGAAACTCGGTAATTACGCTAACACTAAATCCGCAAATACACGAAAAATAGTAGAAAAATTGTAGGTGCTACAGGGTGGTCTTTATAGAGGGATGAAAACTAAACTTTGTCCAAAACACTTGAAACTTCGTAAATATACCAACATTAAATCCGAAATACACGAAAAATAGTAGCAAAATTCTAGGTGCTACAGGGTGGTCTTTATAGAGGGATGAAGAATAAACTTTGTCCAAAAAATTTGAAACTCGGTAATTACGCTAACACTAAATCCGCAAATACACGAAAAATAGTAGAAAAATTGTAGGTGCTACAGGGTGGTCTTTATAGAGGGATGAAAACTAAACTTTGTCCAAAACACTTGAAACTGCGTAAATACACCAACATTAAATCCGCAAATACACGAAAAATAGTAGAAAAATTCTAGATGCTACAGGGTGGTCTTTATAGAGGGATGAAAACTAAACTTGGTCCAAAATATTTGAAACTTGGCAATTACACCAACATTAAATCCGCAAGTACAGGAAAATTAATAGATAAATTGTGGGTTCCACAGGGTGGTTTTTATAGAGGGATGAAACCTAAACTTTGTCCAAAAAATTTGAAACTTGGCAATTACACCAACATTAAATCCGCAAGTACAGAGGAGAAATAATAGATAAATTGTAGGTTCCACAGGGTAGTTTTTATAGAGGGATGAAAACTAAACTTTGTTCTGCGGAGTTAAATATTCATCACACTACGGCGTTCAAAATTATAAAAAAACATAAATTTATATCTTATAAGTTCCAAAACCATCAAGAAATTTTTGAAGAGGATATGTACAAAAGAATGATTTTCTGTGAAAGCATTATCGAAAAGGCCAATTTGGATAAAAATTTTATTAAAAATATTTGTTTTACCGATGAGACAACGTTTAGTATTAACGGGGAACCAAATGTTCAAAATTATCGGTTTTGGTCCACCGAAAATCCTCATTTAATGATCAACAATCGTTCACAGTATCGCCAAACTGTAAATGTTTGGGCAGGGATATTAGGAGCAAACATCATCGGACCATTTTTTATTGATGGAAATTTGAATGGACTAAAATATCTAGAAATGTTACAAAACGAAAATGGACCGGCAATTGATATTGTGGCAGGAGAAAATAATGTAATCTACTATCAACAAGACGGATGTCCGGCACATTATACTAGAGATATAACCAATTATTTAAATGAATGTTATCCCAATTCTTGGATAGGACAAAATGGACCAATAAACTGGCCAGCTCGGTCACCAGGCTTGGCTCCAAATGACTTTTTTTTGTGGGGTCATTTAAAATCTAAAATTTATGGTGAACGATACCAAAGTATTGATTCAAGAAAAATAAAATTGTGGAGGAGTGTGGCAATATTACCGAAAGACAACTTGCGAATGTACGATGTAACTTTTGTGATAGACTTGGTTTTTGTTTAGCTGAATATGGAAACCTGTTTGAACATTTGCTGTAAATTTAATTATTTCTTAATGTTTGTAATTGTTTATTATTAATAATTTATGTAATAAATAAATTAAATTGAGTTTATTTCATGGCTAGTCTGATAAATGAAAATTTGAACAATTTCAAAAGCATTTTTTGCCACTTTAAGTAAAAGCTAGATGAAAATAATTCTTTTATCATTTGTAGTTTATTTTTCTGCATGATTTTTGTGTCTTTCATTTTTTTTCTAAAATAATTAGGGAAGCAGGAATTTGCATAAATAAGTTTTTACATGTAAATATCCTATGAACGGCTAACTCATTCAACACCCGGTATACACGAAAAATAGTAGAAAAATTGTAGGTGCTACATGGTGGTCTTTATAGAGGTATGAAAACTAAACTTTATCCAAAACATTTGAAACTTCGTAAATACACCAACATTAAATCCGCAAATACACGAAAAATAGTAGAATAATTGTAGGTGCTACATGGTGGTCTGTATAGAGGTATGAAAAGTAAACTTTATCCAAAAAACCTGAAACGCGGTAATGACGCCAACATAAAATCCATATATACACGTAAAAAGTAGAAAAATTCTAGGTGCTACAGGGTGGTCTTTATAGAGGGATGAAAACTAAACTTTGTCCAAAAAATTTTAAACTTCGTAAATACACTAACATTAAATCCGCGAATACAGAAAAAATAGTAAAAAAATTCTAGGCGCTACAGGGTGGTCTTGATAGAGTGATGAAATTAAATCTAAACCTTGACCAAAAAATTTTAAACTCAGCAATTGCACTAACATTAAATTCGCGAATCTACAAAATATAGTAAAAAAAATCGAAGTGCTACAGGGTAGTCTTGATAGAGTAATGAAAACTAAACTTTGTCAAAAAAATTTAAAGCTCGGTAATTACACCAACATTAAATCCGTGTATACACAAAAAATAGTAAAAAAACCCTAGTGCTACAGGGTGCCCGGACTTAAACCCGAGTTAGTTATTGTGGGATGAGCTGTACAGCAGAGTTCGGAAAGTGTGTCCAACATCTAAAGACATTTGTGGAACATTTTAGAAAGCGAGTGGACTAACATGCTGCATTCAGTTTTATAAAAACTTATTGAAATGATGCCTAAAGTAGTACGAGCAGTGGTAGAGCTCCTGCCAAAGGTCAAAAGTTATACTGTCATCGGCGCAATAACGAAAACGAGTCCAAATACTAAAAAGCCCAACTAGAAAACATTCGTTGAATTTTTGCTTTCGTTTTGACAGTTTTACACAAATTTCGCGTTTTATTATTAAATGGTATTAGTATTATTTCATAATATAAATAACAATTAGCCTTCTTTAAGGCTATTTTAGCCTTATTTACATTTTTTAAATTTTCGCGCTAAGCTAATGTTTTTACGTAGCATTTCATATGTATGTATTTCGCCCTCTTGGGTCCTCCGTCGCGCATTGTATAACTTTTGAGCTTTGGCACGTAGTCTAAATGCCAATGGTGGTTTCTTTGATAAGAAGAATGTTTATTTTGTTACGTCTTCGATTAAACAAAAACTATTTTTATTAGTGCTATTTTTAATGCTTTTATTTGTAAATATAATAAAGTTTTGATTTTCCTTGGTTTTGTTTGTTTTTTTTATTGTATTTGTACATTTATTAAGTGTGCACTTCTATGAGCGTTAGTGTACACTAACATTAAATTCGCGACCCAAGTTGTCAACAAATTGTTGGATCGAGATTGCGTTTTCAGCATAGTCTTTCTATTAAAGAATTGACCGCAAATTTAAACGAATGGGTTGTTTTTACAGAAGGATGAAAAATAGATGTTTAAAAATTTTGAAACTTTGAAAGTATACTTGCATTGAACCAGCAATTCACGAAAAATAGTTAAAAAAGGTCAGAATAAAGTTTTACTGATCCCGTAGTCAAACCAGGTATTCTGCATTAGCAGCAGTGCACATAACCGCTTAAGCTGATGATCGTCTCTTTTTAGCAGGGGAAATAATAATTAATTAGAATAAAAGTAAATTTTAAACTTTCCTTTCGTTATTTAAATCAAAGATACTTAAAATAAATGGTTGTCAAGACTGACTAGTTTTGAAATGATTAGTTTACTATGCGTAAGAAAGAAAGCAATCCTTCAAAATTCGACGCAAACTGAATGAATAGGTTTTTGCGAAAATTCGTCCCTTTAAATGACCTGACAATGGCAAGTTTTGTGAATGAACTTTAAAAAAAAGGAAAGGAGTTGCAAAAATTATACTAATGCTACTAACCTATCGTTATCCAATGAATGTAGCCTTGTTCATCCCTCATGTATCGGTATTGAAATAATTAGAATCCTCCTTTCCACACCATATTAGTTTGTTCAAAAATCGTAGACATTTGAACTCGGTGTGACTTGTTTCGACACTGAAACAAAATGATTCATCATTTACTTTCAGAGAGTTTTATCAAGTTTGTACAAAAGAAAACAACCCGTTACCTACAGAAGCGGAAAAATCACAGAATTAAGCTAAATTGTGATCATGATTGTGATATAAAAAGTTGGGTTATTAAAAATACGTTGCTATGCAGTAAAACAAAATTACTTACCACACAATAATTTTATTTCGCATTTACATCATAATTATATTCAGTTAAATAAGATTCTACCAATACAAAAACGATCAACATTCATCATCATGCTACTTTCACAAAGCTTTGAAAAAGAAGTTTCACACTGCAATGTGTTCGAAAGTAAAATGTACAACGCAATAATACAATATCGTATTATGCCTAATGTTATGTGGACATAAATTTTAACAGAAATTCATGATTTGTAATAGTTGCTGTTTAAAAAACAGTCTCACCATTGGGATCTATAAATTTACAATAAAAAAAAATAAATATAGAACGTTGAAGCGATTCAATAAAAAATTCGTTAAAAACAGGGTTGGTTTCTTCATTATGATGTCATGATGTGATTGGGTCCATGACCTCTCAAAAAATTGCTGTTTATTGTCAGTTGCAAAATGAAATAATTTTACAAAAAATACCACCAAGAAAGTTTTATCCTCAAAGAAAAGAGCGGGTTTGGCTTCCCTCCAATTTTCTGAAGTGCCACTTGGTTCCCTGTACGATTACTTTTTTCTGGCTTACTTATTTCTATATACGAGCTTTTTCCCGCGGAATGGAAAAAATCATACGCTGTGCTAATCTTTAAGCCGGGGTCTACGAGCTCTGTTGAGGAATACCGACCGATCGCAATTCTGTCGCATTCCTTTCATCAGCTTTATGTTCTTTCAAACATCCAGTCCACTCCTAGACTATAGCCTAAAAAGGAGGATAGAATTTCTCCCCCCCCCCCCAAAGAATTTTTGAATTATCTCAAAAAAGAAAGAGGCACAAACAAAAATAAAAGAGGTATAAATACGTGCAATCCAGGTACAAACAAACAAAAACCCAGGTAGACTATTTTGGATCCGAAATTTGAAATAGGGGGGGGGTGGCAAAATGCACGTATAAATATGGGTATATATGGGTACAGTGAAGGAAGATGTCAGTGCAGGCTCTTAGGTATGACAACTTTTTTAACATGGAACATGTTTTTACGGTCGTTACCTTGCATAAATCGACACCAAAAACCGACACCAAAAATTAGGCATTTCCATGTGACGTCACGAACAGCTGATACTCGACTGATATTTTGAGGTTAGCATTTTTACAACACAATTTTCATTTCAAAAATTAAAATTAACTTTTATATTATGCAGTTTGCAATTTTTTCAAAGTGAAACTGAAATGTGCAAATTAATTTACGGACAAAGCGCTAAAAATTAAGCAGTATGTACTCGAGGTTAGGTTTGCGATTATTCGGGAAAGAAAATAAACAGAATGTACTTACAGTAATAATTTTACACTACACTCTCTACAGTTTATAAAATGTAAAAAAATTCAATTTTTACCAATAAAATAGATAAATACACAGATTTATCACAAACTTGTCGAGCAACAGCTGTTCGGGGTGGAGCCAATGACGTCACTGAGACGTACTTGGAAATGCCTAATTGACACCAAAAATCGACACCAAAAATCGACACCAATTGTTATTGGAAGTCAATAGGGTTGATTACTGCAACATCTTCGATGGTCTTGAGTACCAGAGTAGTGCCACAGAACTTTGTTAATAAATTTATTATTATAATAAAATTGTATCTTAAATGCAATTCACACAAATGTTATTTCATTTAAAAATAACCCAATCTATTTCAGTTTGATTTTTACTTGTTGGTTTTAAAATTATGTAGTGCTACTTCTTTGATCTTTAGCACTTGGGGACAGGTGCATTCGCTCCATCACTTAGTTCCTAAAGACCGACCGTTTTTGTTGTTACATCTCGAGGCGCAATAACGTCATTTAACCTTCTCAGGAAAAGCGACTCCGGCTTCCTCTTGGTTTCAACCAGTTTCAACTCCCGATTTCGGTAAGTGTAAGTCCAACAACTCGACGCCCATTGGACAACGTCAATAACGCAAGGGATTGGACAACGCAAACCCAGGGTTGCGCTATCCAATTAAATCATGCGACTCGCACACTCGACCTTCAGTCGTGATAGCAGAGCCGTAGCAAGAATGAGGCGACAGAGGCTTTGCCTCAGGCGCCATCACAATGGGAGCGCTAAACCTTGACAAACCCCAATAAACAATAGTTTAAAATTTTCAAAATGATAAGAATCTTTCGGGGGGGGGAGGCATATATTCAAATTTGATTGAATTCGAAAATTTCACCACGATTTTATTTACAACATCGCCTAAAATTCTCTATGTGGAGATTTTAATCCTCTACAGTAGTTTCTCGTCTATAACTCGCTTACTTTCATTGTTAGTGAAAATTATCATCAAATCAAAATTGAAGAGTACAAAATTATCTATAAAAAAGATTAACAAAATTTGCCTACATCATACCTTTATCATACTATTTAGGGGTCATCCATTAATTACGTAAGGGTTTTGGGGGGGGGGGGGTATTGGATATCTTACGGACCCTTACGTAGGGGGGGGGGGGTCCGACGTATTCCTTACGTAAGTTTCTTAAAATATTTTTTTAAATTAAATTTAAAAATCAAATTTATAATATTTGATAAAAAATCAAATATATTGAAATATATAGTACTTAAAGGCGCTGATACACATGCTACTTACTGGCACGAAAAGCATGCTATTATGACGTAATTTTACGACATTTACGTCATAATAGACGTAATTTTACGACAATTACGTCATAATAGCATGATTTTCGTGCCAGTAAGTAGCTTGTGAATCAGCGCCTTAAAAATCATTATACATGGTGGCATAATAGTATAATATACTAGCTGGCACAGTCGGCCTACCGGCCGCCTTTAGCCATCTAGACCAGCGTTTTCCAAAGTGTGGGTCGAGAGTCGCGACCCGGCACCGGGTCGCAGAAAAATTCTGCTGGGTCGCGCAAAAATTATAAACAAAGTTTACTTCATTTACTAAAGTTTTAAATGAAGATAATGTTTTTTTAATTACTTATGTTTTTGTTCTATAATAATTATTTTGCAATTTTTGTGTATGAAATAAACAAACAAATAACTTGATTTTTATTAAAAAATAAAATTTGTTTTGTAAATAAATGTTTTTTTTTCATAAGGTGGGTCGCGAAACATTTTAAAACCTCGTACCGGGTTGCGGTCAAAAAAGTTTGGGAAACACTGATCTAGACCGTGTCGGATGTGGTTGTTCGGCCTTCGGCCTCACTCAAGGTTATCGCAGGCATACGTGTAGACCGTGGTTGTTCGGCCTTCGGCCTCACTCCTAGGTTCTAAAGTAGCCTATGTTTTTCGTAGCGTTGTAAATAACTTCTACACCAAATTTGGTTAAGATGGTCAAATAGAAACGTAAAGCATGTGCACGCGTATTTGCATTGTCGATCGGTTGACAGATTGACAGCATTCATTTTTGTTTTTTAAGTTGATTTTGAGTAGCCTGCCTTCCTTTAAGGAATCTCGATAATCCATTCATGCGCGTCCCTATGGGACGCGCATGATTGGATTATCGAGATTCCTTAAAGGAAGGCAGGCTACTCAAAATCAACTTTCCTTTCCTTTGCGAATTTTTGCACTATTTCAATACAAAAACATGCGCATGAACCTACATAATAACTGTGCCAAATTTGGTTCCGATCGGTCAAACGGTTTAGGAGTCTATAGGGAACATACTGTTGTGTCCACAACATCTCATAAGATCCGCGATCAACAACGATCAGCACGGACGGGATGTGGTTTCAACATGTCGTATTTTAGTTTAGTTATGGTAGTATTGTTTAGATTGTTGCATAGAATTGTATTTTAAAATTTTGAAGTTGTTGTTTATTGTTTGGTTGTTATGTTTTTAAAAGAGACTATGACATGCGCGTTTAGTAACGTTGATTTAAAATAAAAACAAAAAAAGGGGAGGTAACGAAGGGGATAGAAAAATAACAAGAAATAAACAAGGATTCCGAAGTGAGTTTCCAAACAGAAAAGACGCAAATTAAGTTCGTCTTAAAAAAATAAGAAATTTAAATTGTTTCAATCAACGCAAAGGAGTGTGGGAGATTGAAAATTGAATTACAAAAAGCTCTCGTATGAGAGAGATCGTGTTCTCAAAAAGTGAGGTACGTGCGAATATTTAAACGGAGGAGACGTAAAGTCTTCAATCGAGAAACCAACTAATTAAATTGGACTCTAACACCGGTGGGTGATCAAAGTGGACGAAGCCAAAGACATCAAAAATATTCGTCCGAACAGAACGTGTATAGTACAGTGCCGACGATCATCCTAGTGGGTGAATGATAAAGAATTGGAACCAACAAAAGCAAATCCAATTCCTCGTCTGTGACGAGAATCGCTTGAACGAGGTCAATCCTGAAGGAAGTAGGTGCATTCATTAGAAGAAGTGCAACGTTTTAGTGCGAATATAAGTCTTCCAAACAGTGAGCGAGGTATTCGAATACGTACGCCAAAAAACTAAGGTAAATTTCAATTTGTAGTTTTGTGTGTTTCATTTTGTTAGTTTTAAGTTTGTTCAATAAATATGAATTTTGAAATTACATCTTTGTCTGTGTTGTTCTTTGTTCATCGTAACTCTTAAGCAAAATACTGACCCTGAGATTAAGTCAACCAATAGTTAGGTCTGCTCTTAAAAGGTGCTTAACGCAACAATACATACACACATACATCCATTTTTATATATATAGATTATTATTCATATTTTATAAATATTAGGGTTGGAGAGGGGGGTCAAAATTAATTTTCTTTTAAATAATCCTTACGTAAGATGTGGGGGGGGTTCCACAATCGTACGTACCCTTACGTGGTGGGGGGTCCAAAATTACAAAAATCATCCTTACGTAATTAATGGACGGCCCCTTATGAAATAAAAAGAAAATCCAGAGAAAACAATTGAAAAAGGTTTTGAATAATATTCTTATTCTAAATAAAAATTTAAAAAAAAAAAAGAGACGGTCGTCAGCTAAAGCAGTTAAGTGCGTTGCTGCTAAAGCTGAATGCCTGGTTCGACTCCGGGCTCAGTAAAAACTTTATTCTGACCGTCTCCCCTCGGAAGGCAATGGCAAACCACCGAGGTGTAATCTGCCTGGAACAGCCTCTCTGGAGATGAAGTGTATACACTTCCCGCGGTTCGGAGCCCGCGTTAAGCAGTAGGTCCCCTATGTGTGTGATAATACTTCAAACGCACAACATATACATAGGAGAGAGGTCGCCAACGTCCGGGAGACCGGATATGGCACTTGAAGAAGAAATAAAAATTTCGTACATTTAAACTTCACCATCGATGGTGAACAAAACAAAACAAAGTTTCAGGATTTATTTCAGATCTGAACCTTGTTTTGTAGGAAATTTTATCCTCTTCAATTTTGGTCCAATGATAAGACAGGGGAGTTTAGGAAAGTTGATTCCAACCCCCGCGTTCTTCTTCTTCTTTAACTGACTGAGTAGCCGGTAAAAATATCACGTTATCATCACGACAGTTATTCAAATGTATTTAAATTGAAAAGAAAAATTCCTACCGATAAAAATAATCTCCATATTCGGGGGGGGGGGGTTGCGTTACGTTACTATGGAAACGGTGATTCTGACATAACTATGCGTATTTTTTATAAGATCTTCAGAAGTTCCCAACGATAAAAATCGGTATTGCAAGACCGGGGGGTCTGGGGGGTATGGAATACCCCCCAGGTACATTTGCCATTATTCAGAACTATCAAAATTTATTATTTTTCGTTGAATCTTTTGCAATTTTCGTTTGTAATCCGGGAGAGGGGGCAGTAGGTGATATTTTTCATAACTATCCCAGTACCGTTCTTCTTAATACCGAGGGACGTAAAAGTGAAAGTTTTTCTTTCGCAATAAATTAAGTCTGCCTGGGGGGTATTCCATACCCCCTGGTCCCGGCAGCCTAAATGAGTTCCCGATAAGCATCCATTTGTTTTCATTACTCTAAGCCAATTTTTTGTGGCCAAAATTAATTGATATGAATCTCGAAGATGTGCAGTTTCAGCAAAACGGCAACGTGCCCTACAGCAAAAGAAACAATAACTTTATTGCAATCAAAATTCGAAGATCGAATTATCTCTTGATCTAGCGATTTGACGCCATTACATTTGGCGTCTTTGGGGCTACTTGAAGGGAAAAGTCTAAGTTGACAAACCTCAAACAATTCTAGACTTCAAGAACTATGTTCGGCAAGAAATTGCTAACATTGAGTCTCATTTATTTGTCAAAAGAATGATGTCATGTCAGCAGAGCCATGGAGGACATTTTGAATGATGTCGAGTTTCACGTATAATATCAATGTTTGCTCTTTGGGACTGTCCATTAATGATGTTACACAATGTAGGACCAAAGTAAGCCCCTCCACCCGCCAAATGTGTGACATCATTTATGGACAGCCCCTTTATGTTAAAATAACAATTTTCTTTTGACTCATGTAGACGGTCATTTCCTGAATGTTAGCGAGATCAACTGCTAATGCAAGGCTCCCCGGTTCGACTTCGAGTACAGTCTAAAATTTCTTGACCGTCTTCCGTGCTTCGGAGGGCACGTAAAGACGTGGGGTCCACTATGTTAATGATTTGCCCTCATAACAATAAAAAACATGGTACAGGCACATCGAAAGGCAAACCTAGCAAGCTACATGAGTTTTTTTTTCCTGCAGGGAAGGGGGAAACCTTCATAGGCACCACCCCATCAGGGATGGTAGTGTCAGATTCTTACTGACCAAAACCCCCTCCCCGACGACAGCGGGCTTTACCTTCTCGGCATTACTTCCGCTGTCGTCTGCTATCTTCCCTGCTGCATCGATGATGCAGGCTCCCGATGACCTCCCGGTTTAGCACGAAAGTTTGTGTCCGGGCTTTTAGGCTTCTATACAAAGTATAACAAGAAGCCTTATCATCTGGCTCCGTGTCTGTCCGTCCGTCCGCATAATTCAAATCTAATCAGAATTTATATATTAAGATAGGTTACAAAAATATTCTGTGCTTTAAGATTGTAATTTTCAACCTATATAGTAGACTTAATCCGATAATCTGACCGATCAAGGTATCAACGGATCAAGGTATAAACGGATCAATGTATCAACGGATTAAGTTATCAAATTAACGGATAAAATTTATTGTCATATTTTATCTACTATATTTTTCTGAAAAAAAACTTTAAAAAAGGCTTCTATATGCAAAGTATAGCAAGAAGCCTTATTTTAAGTTGATTTTGAGTAGCCTGCCTTCCTTTAAGGAATCTCGATAATCCATTCATGCGCGTCCCTATGGGACGCGCATGAATGGATTGTCAAGATTCCTTAAAGGAAGGCAGGCTACTCAAAATCAACTTTCCTTTCCTTTGCGAATTTTTGCACTATTTCAATACAAAAACATGCGCAGGGACCTACATAATAACTGTGCCAAATTTTTTCAATTGAACCGGACACACCACTCGCCGCGATCCAACACGTCGCACCGGGTCACCTAGTGGTTCCTGATCGTCAGTATAGGTGAAAGTCCACTCGTCATTAACTTAATAGGCGGAAATTCCGGCGACAAAGTTAAGGCCGAGCCGACCGTCATCCATACCGGAGACTCCGAGCCCCCAAGCGACCCTGCAAATCATATTAAATCACAGAGCGCGATGCGACCGGGTCATCTTGAAAACCTTGTGGTCGCTGGCAAAGTGCCAGTCCACTCGTCTTTATATTTGACGACACTATTTTCGCGATCGTCCCCCTCTGGATTAGCACGAGAGTTTGTGTCCACAGAGGGTCTACGCGCTATCGTCGTACCGACAATAATCTACCCCGTCGAACGACCGTCACTACTCGACCCGACCTGACCCGCCGATCAATGACGATATTCTTCGGGAATTCTCTTGGGAACTTCTCGCGCATCTTCTCGCGGGAACTTCTCAAGGGAACTTTAAAGGCTGTCATTGACTTAACTGTAGGGCGGGGACTCGAGCTTCGGCTTGCTCAACTCGTCCGTCCCCCTCCTTGGTCTTCATCACTTGAATGATGAAGACCGCTACAGCCAGCCATTCGTCTTCGCCGGACAGCATGAAAGCAATCATGTTGTCCGGGCTTAGTGTGTCGCCCATCCGGAGCGAAATCATCACTCTCTCCCTCTCCCATCTTAGGCATCCGAAAAGAGTGTGTTCCGCCGTATCTTCGTCCCCGCAGTAACGACAGGCAGGTGACTCGGTCAGCCTGAACCTGTGGAGATATGCCTGGAAGCATCCGTGGGCGGTGAGAGCTTGTGTTATATGAAAGTTCACCTCTCCGTGAAGCTACATGAGTTGTAAAAACCAAAAATGCTCAAAGAACTAATTACATAAATTAGTGAAGAACAGGTCCTGGACCTATATTAAGAAGAAGAGTTTTTTAACAAATCAAGATGGCACTTTTTATTATAGTCCGGTCAATTTAAACATTCGAGGTTGCAATAATTCGCAGCCAGCTGAAAATTGATAGGATTGTTCAAAACACCATCATAAATGAAATCTAAATAGTCCTCATCGATCCGACACCTGGAAAAAAATTTATTCGGGGTCAAAGGTTACTAAAACGGGTTTTTTGCGATTTTCAGCAAAACGGTAAGTTTTATCATAAAATTATCTCATTCAAAAATTGTAGATCAGATAATTATCTATAAAAAATGTCTAAATACTTTTTTTCCTAAGAGTCACCGTTTTTGAGATATAACGATTCGAAAAGTTGAAAGAGTTGTAATCGTCATTTAGGTGCAAATAAATAAAATGAATTTGTGGAAAAACTCTAATGGTGCCAGCTTTCATATTTGGGTGCTAGCTGGTGCTAGCTCTAAGTATCCCAGTGCTAGGTTTATGGGTAAAAATATTAACGGGGGGGGGGGGCTAGCGTTACTTTGCCCCCCCCGGTTTCAAAGTCGATTTGTGAAAATACTGTAATGGTGCTAGCTTTCATATTTGGGTGCTAGCTCTAAGGATCCCAGTGCTAGGTTTTTGGGTAAAAATATTAACCGGGGGGGGGGGGGCTAGCGTTACTTTGGCCCCCCCGGTTTCAAAGTCGATTTGTGAATAAAACTGTAATGGTGCTAGCTTTCATATTTGGGTGCTAGCTGGTGCTAGCTCTAAGGATCCCAGTGCTTGCTTTTGGTGTAAAAATATTAACCGGGGGGGGCCAAAGTAACGGACCCCATATTATGATGATTACAACTCTTTCAACTTTTCGAATCGTTATATCTCAAAAACGGCGACTCTTAGGAAAAAACGTATTTAGACATTTTTTATAGATAATTATCTGATCTACAATTTTTGAATGGGATAATTTTATGATAAAACTTACCGTTTTGCTGAAAATCGCGAAAAACCCGTTTTAGTGACCTTTGACCCCGAATAAATTTTTTTCCAGGTGTCGGATCGATGAGGACTTTTTAGATTTCATTTATGATGGCGTTTTGAACAATCCTACCAATTTTCAGCTGGCTGCGAATTATTGCAACCTCACTCCTATTTTTTGGTCTAATTTGACCGGACTATTATTGAATCACCATTTACATCGTCAAGGTTGGAAAAACTTGATAAGCAGCGCCGTAGCGAGCTCTTCTGGCGCTCGAAGCAAACTTGAATAAATGCGCCCCCCCCTCTTAAAAGATTCTTATCATTTTGAAAATTTTAAACTATTATTTATTGGGTTTTGTCAAGGTTTAGCGCCCCCCATTGCGATGGTGCCTGAGGCAAAAGCCTCAATCGCCTCACCTTTGCTACTTTAGCTGAGTTGTGCTCAAAATATAGGCGTAGCCGGCCAATGCACCCCCCTTCTGATGGTTCTGCGGCCCTTGTAAAAAGAAATAAATAATTTCTTGCTCACCTAATACAACCAAGTCCTTGTTGGAATAATAAATTCATCACTAAAATTTTATATGAACAAAAATAATAACTACTTTTTTTATGTAATTACTAATTACGTACTCATATTTGTCTCAAACCGAATGATGATTTAAATTATTGCCAAAAAACATTTACCAAAATCGCTCGTGTGAAATCACCTTAACTTTTGTTTTAAACAAATGGTGTAGTGTATTTCACGTCACGACGTTGGTTATCCTGACAGTTTTTGACAGAACGGTCAGGTTTTTTGCTGGTGCAAATTTCCTTTATAGTTGAATTGTGCTTGTGTGAAGTTGAGTTTCGTGTATTGTTTGGAACATGGCCGACAACAAATTGTATAATATTTTAGGTGTAACGAGAAATGCGTCGGATACTGAAATAAAAAAGGTAATTATCGAAATTTTTCTTCGTTACAATTAATTAACCATAATTGCCAGTCATTTCCTTGTCGAAATTTAACGAACCGCGTGTAAATTTCTGGTTTTAACAATGCATGTTTATTTCATTTCTCGATTTAACGATCAAGTTTTACAATTCCTGTTTACTTATAACTCACCTTCTAAGTTGGAGTAATTTAATGGCGAGCCAATAATGGTTGATACTTTGATCACAATGTCGTGAGCAATATTTATGTAAATTCTTATTGAAATATACGATTATTTGTACTTATTCAATGTCATTTCAAGTAGATAAACTTTATTAAATAAACCGAAGGACGTAGGTTTTGGTTTCGCACACAATATCAAATTGAGTCTCATCTCCTTCAAGGTGGTGGTTGCTTATATCACTCGGAAAATGCTACTTTCAATTTGTGTTGTAGCGGTTTCTTCTTCGGTTATTTTCTATTTCTTTGGAATGGTGTCAATTTTTTTTAAGCGGTATAAAGTTCATGGTTACAAATATAACGTTAATTATTTTATACAGGATGTTCTCACATCAAAACCCATCCAAGTGTAAAATGAACGATATTTAAATTGCGCACTAAACTAATTCCGACCCCCCAAATCTCCTATGTATTATTGGTATTTGGTTGGAAGTATTCCCGACAAGAGCCTCCCAGTTAAAATTTGAGCTCGTAGTTTCCCAAAATGCGTTTTAGAACAGTTTGATATAATGTTTGTCCATAATTCTGTTTTTCTCAATTAATTTTTCAAACTACATAGCAAAACACAGGCAGTAATTTTGTCCTTCATTTTTCAAATACCAGTTTTACATAATCATACTCCAGTAAGCACAATTTATTATTTTACTACAAATTGGATTTTGCGAGCCTGATGGGTCTGTAAAACTGTGGTGGCGGATGAAAAATTTATTGAGGGTGGGAGCGGCAAATATGCGGGGAATTTGCTCGAGATAAAAGCAGACTTCCGCATCCGCGGGTAACGACTACCAATAAACAAAAATTTGAGTGGCAAACCACCTTTCCTGTCAACAGTAATGACACAATATTTCTATTATGCTCTCCAACAAACAGTCGGTTAACCCTTTAAAACGATCGTTTACTATGCAACTCCGAAGTGACCTTTGAAATTGTGGAATAAACGACTGCATTGATATGACCAAAAAAAAATTGAATATTCTGTATAATATAAAGTAAGATTGCAGATAGAAAGATAAGTCATATCATTCAATGCTGAACGCCGTGACCCTTGTCACCTATGCATGCATGTAACGTGCATTCGAAATATTTTCGCACAACGAACTACGGGAAGCATAAAGGGTGAAACAGATTGAACAGCGTCAAATGCAGGGCTCCCACTCTTCCTAAAATTCCTAAAATTTTAAAATCTTTCCTAAATTCCTAAAATTTTCCTAAAATTATTGCAAAAAGTACTAAATTCCTAAAATTATTTAAATATTTCAATGTTTTTTCATAATTTAAATGAAAGAAAATTAATTTAAAACATTAAAATTTTTTTTTAAGTTTGGTAAAGGAATTTTTACACTAAAATTTTAGGAATTTTAGGAATTAAAGTGGGTTTACCCACACACTCATTGTGTGGGTTTGTTAACTAGTGATTCTTAAACATTAATTTACATTGTTAAACTGTTTGGTAAAAGCTTCACTCGCAAAATAGTCAAAAATCAAAATAAATACAATTAAGTTTAAAAATGCCACCTGCAGCTACCAAGTATTGTAAACAGTGGGAAAGTAATTATAAATGGTTAAAATGTGTCGCACAAAGTGAATATTCTGCGTTTTGCACATTATGTAATGTTGAATTTCGGATTGATGGAAGTGGTGTGGGCCAAGTGAAATCTCATGGTAATTCCAAAAAACACAAGCAATCAGAAAATGTACGTGAAGGCAAATCGAATCAATCAACGTTGTCGTTCTCTTCTGACAAAGTCTTCTGACAAAAAATATGTAACATCATATTCAAGACTTGGAAAGCCTCCCGAAAGATTTTTAAAACTGAAAGTCTTTTCGAAGGATTTTCAAAGTCTTCGAAAGCTATTTGAAGACTTCGAAATTCCTAAAATTCCTAAAATTTTAGCATAAAAATTCCTAAAATTCCTAAAATTTTAGCATAAAAATTCCTAAATTCCTAACTAAAATTGTTAAAATTTGTAGTGGGAGCCCTGCAAATGTCAAGTCTAAGTTGAAATGCGTGTAAATGGGTTACTGTGCACACAATGTACGGCGTTGAACGTTGCACTACGTAAGAAGTTGGTCAACGGAAAGTGCCGTTAAAGTAAAAAAATCGGTCAACTTTTTACGTAGTGCAACGTTCAACGTCGTACATTGTGTGCACAGTAACCAGGGTTGGGCAAAATACATGAAAATATGACAATTAAAATACATTTAAAATACAAAATACATTTCAATTACAATTTCTAAGGATTGTTTAAAAATAAATTTATTACAATTGTGTTTATGTACAAAAGTATTATATCTATTAAATATAGAAAAATTTTGTTAAGATAGGTAGTGGTAATACAGATTAACACCTCTATTCTCTAACTCAAATCGTTATTTTTCCAAACGTTAAAAGCCGTAAAGTTCGGTTTTCACGTAAAATTACAGCTTGTAGAAAGAATTCAATTTTAAAATATGGGGTGTAAATCAAACTTTACGGTTTTTAACGGTCCGAAACATAACGGTTTGAGTTGTACGCACCTATTCACTAACTGACAGGATCCTTCTAGATTTTAAAGTATTTTGTATTTTGTGAAGTATTTTGTATTAGTATTTGAAATACAAAATACATTTGTTTTGGGTATTTGAAATACAAATACATTGAAAAATTGTATTTGAAATACAAAATGTATTTCAAATACTGCCCAACCCTGACAGTAACTTACTAAATGCATTTCAATTTGGACTTAGGGGCCGTTCATGTATTACGTAAGACGTTTAGGGGGAGGGGGGGGTAGCTGACATCTTATTTTTTCTTACTCGGGGGAAGGGGGGTCAAGACAATTTCTTACGTAAGATTTTATTATTTTAATTAAATTTCAAAATTTGAAAATTATTTAATTTAATTTAGGTGCTGTTGGTATTAATGTTAATGTGAAACACAATACTATTAATTATTTACGTTCGAAATGAATAAAATCACATTTTCGGGAGTAGCACGAATTTATTCACCTGAAATCGACAAATTTCCTATAGAGATTCGGAAAGCTGAACGTTTTTATAGTAGAATTGAAAAAGACATATTTTAATAATTTTTGGTTACTCTCTCTAAGAGTCTATTATATGATAAAGTCTATGAATATAAATATACTCTATATATTATAAAAAATATGTAAAAAAAATTTTTATTATAAAAAAGTCAGGTCAAAATCGAACGTCATTGAAATTTTCAAAAATGTGCTCTATTTAACAATGCTGGCGCTCAGCAACAAACTATTAGACTTATTAGTTAGAGAAAAATAACTTACTTAGATAGAAGTTGTAGTAAATTTTATTCTCTGTAAGATTTATAGAAGTCATTTTCGTCCTAAAGTCAACTGGTAAGGAAATATTGCAAGGAAACATTTTGTTTTCGCCATTTTTTTTTAAATGGCGGCATTTCCGGGCGCTCGCCGAAGTCACCAACCCAGAGTTTTTATTAGGACCACAAACCTTAAATATCCAAAAATTAGAACTCCCTGACCATTTTTAGGAAGCTCTTCTTTTCATGATTTCGAGGATGTTGTTAAAATATTTTAAGGCTGCCGTCCTAAGCGTGGGCGATTGAAAATACCATTAGACAAATGAACAATAAACCGTAAGAAGTAATTCTGATATAGAATAGACAAACTATGTTAACCGAGATCCAACTAACTTCGTTAGAAATCGACCGCATTAGATATGCTGCTCGAAATCGAGCTATTCGATATTCGCATGCAAGCAACACTTCTTCGGGCAACCACTTGGGTGGGTGACCGACTTACAAAATGAACTGCGGTCGGCCGTGTTTCGGAGGACACGTTAAGCCGGCGGTCCCCCTGACTTGTTAGGGTCAATAACAACAAGTTAGGGTCACAAAAAATTCGCCTCCACCCTCATCAACTGTGCAACGCTTCATCGGACCCTCGTCGTACGCCAAGCTGGTGACCTACGATGGCAGTGGCCTGTGGGACTCTGGAAGAACCGGGTGCCTGTACCGGGACTCATTGAGAAACCGGGGTCGCGGCCGATGGTGGGGGGGGGGGTGTCTTGGTGGCGTAAAGGGCCGATCAAAAAAAAAGTAGCTTAGCACAAGGCGCCTGGGGTGTCTTGGTGGCGTAAAAGGGCCGATCAAAAAGCGGCTCAGCGCAAGGCGCCTGGGCGCTGCTGAGTTGCTGACGTTGCACAGTCTGAGGCGAACGGGGCACAATAGGCTTAAGCTTCAGTGCAGTGGTGGAAA
The DNA here is from genome assembly GCA_932274525.1 of Podabrus alpinus. Taxonomy (NCBI): domain Eukaryota; kingdom Metazoa; phylum Arthropoda; class Insecta; order Coleoptera; family Cantharidae; genus Podabrus; species Podabrus alpinus. The sequence goes on from OW026451.1 coordinate 9,839,964, forward strand.
GCACCACACCCGCTAACAGATAATAATAAAACTTCGTTAGAAATGCAACAGAACTCTGCTCACCATTTCAAAAAATCGTTCAAAACAAGAAAAAATTATTATTATTTTCGGACGCAGTATCTTCTAGAAAAATGCATATAATTCTACCAATTTTTTTTTCAAATTAGGTCAAGCATTTGTCCTGGATGTGAAACACTTTTCAAGTTTGTAATTATAACTGTAATGATCTAATGATTATAAAAATTATTGCACGGTCACATTTTTGCCCTGTGAAATAGAGCATCTTTACAGCAAAAATTTCAATATTTCTAATTGGAATTAAAAATTTATCAGATCCAAGGGCCAAGTTTTAGCTTTACGATGATCATAAAATGGTTGCCTAAAAGTGCATACTTTTTTACCTAGTGCGTCCGCAATCTCGACAAATTTCCCATATTATATTAAACACTGCCAGGACGGCAGCCTTAAGTGTTTTTAATTTTTTTAATGACATATGATATAACAATATAGCTGAAATAGAAATTTGTTTAAAAATATTTTGCCGAAAAACATAATTTTCACTCCTTCATAAAAAAATTTCAACTGCAAACGAAGAATTCGGTAAGAAGCTCAGGGTTCCTAGAGGACGATTTTTATTATACAATTACCTAACGAAATTCGTCGAAAAATCGCAGAAGACCGATTTTGGATTTTTTTTTGCAATTTTCTTACACTATAAAGTAATTTGTGTGAATAACATTTTTTTTAATATAAAATAAACATAATATCTTCGTTAATTTCACTTTTAATGTTTAATATATTATCTGACTTCTCATTGGGTAATAATTTATCTTACGTAAGATTAGTGAGGGGGGGAGGGGGTATAAATTTTCTTATTTTTTCTTACTAGGGGGTAGGGGGGAGTCTAAAAGTAAGAAAAAACGTCTTACGTAATACATGAACGGCCCCTTAACATTTTACTTCGTTGAAGTCAAATCTGTCATTCTGTTTCACCCTTTAGTATTAACCACGTTAAATTTGAGAAAGTTTTACTAGGCAGATTACATCTCGGTGGTTTGCCATTACCTTCCATGGTGAGATGGGATAAAATCCTATTTTTCGCATTTGACGCCTTTCAATGGCTCTCATTTCAAGAAGAGTTTTCATAACGGATTACCTCGATGGTTTGTTATTGTCTTCAGAATAAAGTTCCTACTTAGTTCGGGTCAAAATCGGGTATCGCGGCATTAATGGCATGGAAAACGGCATTGTATGGAAAATTAGGCAACTTAGGTCCAATGAAAACGCTCCATTTTTGGCTTGTCGATATGCGAGATCAGACCTCAAATAATCTGAACATTTATTTCGGTCAGGTTTTTTAGCCCCATGCAAGAAGCCTGTGCTTGGCAAATCTTGGATGATTTTCCCTGCCCTATTGCTGTTACACCCGATTACAAAAAGTAAAGTATTTCAGTTTTTGGAATATGTACAATAATTGTGCACCGATACTGGGAGTGGTCACTTGACATTACGAGGTGCTATTAAAGGAAAAAGGGTGTTCCCCGGATGAATGAATGCTCTTGAACGTTTTCTAAAATGTAATTGTTTTCAGAGATTTTTATAACTTGTTAGAAATGTTGACACGATTATTTACTATAAATTACCTCGTGGAAGCCAATTTGGTAGTAACGGGGTACACTTGTAAATAAAATATTAATAAATCAAAAGCAATAATCCTTTGTTTATTCAAATGTAAACAAATATTAATTTAGTCATAGGAGTTTCATGTAAAGAGAAATTCAAGTTTTTGGAAATCTTGAAATGGAATATATTCCCAAATTTCTTTTTACGCGGTATTCCCATGAGTAGTCGGTCAGGTTTTTTCCATATTTTCGCAAACAAAAGTCTGAAGTTTGGCGCTGGAAAGTAAATTATTTAAATGTTTATAATATTTTGAACATGAAACATAACTCACTTGGCATAAAATTATTCACAGGATCGTTTGGATCCATCAGCCTGAATGGTTTTTAGTTTTTAAATTTGATCAAAAGAAGTCGGGAACTTTTTGATTTTTAAGCAGAAGTTAGGTAAATTAAAACTTCGTTCAGAGAAAGTTCTTGGAAACTGAAAAATAAATTAATAAAGAAATATAAAGTCAAATTTTGATTTATTCAAATTTAATACATTTGTTTCATATTGCAATTTTCTTATCTACTATTTCGTTTAGTCAATCCACGTTTATTTTTAAATTGTATCAAGTTTTTGAAAGTGAAGGACAATTTTAATCAGGGAAACCCTAGTAAATTAGGGAATTTATTCTGGAAAATTTAATTGGAACCCTGTTATGATTATCTTCGAGTAACCCTGGGTTAACTCCGACTCGAAGGTGATCTTCTGTTATAAAGGGTGATTTAATTGGAGGTATCAATTTAAATTTGAAATAAAACACATTGGTTTTTGAGACATTGATTTTGCATATTTGTGCAAAATATTTGACGTAATTTAAGAAAGTTCAGTGTACGTAACGCCCCCCCCCCCTATAGGCGTTCATGCAACACTTCATTTAATTATTTAGTTTAACTTATGGCCGATTTCGAACTTTTAACAAACCATTAAATTTAACTAACCAATAGAAAACGTTTGTTAGTACCAACAAGTCCATAGAAAGCATCGGTTAACTTTAAAAGATGGTCACCCTCACATGATTATTCTAAATCAGATTTTATCTGTGCATGAGTGTAATATGAGCTAGAGATGGCGCGTGAGTCACTTTTCACTCACCACATCTCTCTTGCTGCCCACGAACATTCGTACAGAAGCTAGATAACGCACACTCACGATGTTTTTCATATTACTCACGCACATTCACGTTGTTTTCCATATTACTTTTATGTTTACCATAAAACCACATCTAGTAGATAGTGAGTAGATCTAATGGTGATTCACTCACACTGTGCACGACTAAACTCACGTTACGCGTCCATTTCTAGTAGATACTGGATCAGGCTTATATTTTTATACACATTTTTTTATTTAAAACGACCGTTAAAAGCGTAAAAACACGGCAAGAATAGTGAACATTTTAAGGAACATAGATTTTATAATTACTAAATATTATGACAAGATAATAATTGGACGAGGATGTGAATGCGGCTTTAAATTTAAATTTAGTTTGTTTACGTGATTATTCAGTTCGGTTCTTTTTAAAATTGTATTACTGCATATACATATGGCCTATAAATATTATTGAACTTTGCTTAACGATATTTACATTATAATTATTATTATAATATTATAGATTACGATTCTACTTGAGTAAACTCGTGCTTAATTTAAATCAGAATTTCTTTCTAATTTTTACATGCTCTGATTCATCTGTAATTATTTATTTAAAATTGGGGGGGGGGGGCTAAACAACCCCATAAATGATGTTTTCCATTTTGATACTTATGCACTCCAAAATTTGAGAGATTCTGCCTATGTCTTTCTGTACTCCAGATTTTATTAAAGTAAATTATTTTCTTGTAGGTTTTTAATTCTCGCCCCCATATAATAAATTTAATTTAACAGAAAAATTTTCGGGTCGACTCAAATTCCGGCAAGCTTATTTTATAAATCCCCTATAGTTGGCCCTTCCCATAAAAGTTAAGGGTGCGCGCCTTTTTTAACAATTACATTCTTTAATGCTTCCTTTAAATATTATGTTTTGTCAATATTACGTCAGCATGACGTGGTTTAAACCAATGTTTCCCAAACATTTATGGAAATAGAAGCGTTTCATACAATTAAAACTTGGCGGACCCTTCCAGCTGCAAAAATATTTAAAAAAAGTTCGTTACTTCACTACGTAAATTAAAAAAAAATTTGGTTTAGATTCAATTATTGTTATATATTTTTTTAATGAGATCAGTCAAATATCTTAACAATAACTGGATTCTCATGTCTGGAATTGCGACAAGTCGATTTCGGGATATTATTTTTATTCGTAACTATAATAAAAATTATGTTCCGACGAATGATAAAAATAGACTGCCCTCCTAAGGAATAACACCGTATGTGCAAAATAACGATTTTGAGATATTTCAGTAAACATGTTTTTTGTTTGTTCTGTTTTCTTGGTCTCAGTTTTTACAGGACTGGGATTTCAAAAACATAGTTGAAACTATAATTTCATGCACTATTCTCTCCTAAGTTTATAATTAAAAAATCTGTCTACCTAATTAAGATAATTACATAGATAAATATGTTTACCATTGGATATAAGATGATTGTTTTGATTTAAGCCATTTGACGTGAAGTACAGCTAAGATATTCTAACTAAGCCCAGACTGTTCAAGGGGGTTCCATTTTTGACACCCTTAAATTTTTGATTCAGTTCAAACTCGCTGTAGTTATTTTAAATGAATAGATTTTAAACCAAACTGCATTTTTTTCATTTCAAGATGAAAAATACTGTTTTATATTTTTATATAAATTTACTGTTGAGAAGATCTGTACTGCCTGACAACATCATATTTTATTTCCATAGCTTTTAATTTTTATGACTGAACCTACTGGCTATAAACAATTAGCCATGTGGGTTGCAATGCCGAAGGCTTGAGATTTGATCCCCGTCATTATTTTTATACGTGTTAAGAACCGATTATAAAGGATTTGTAAAATTGATTTATCCGAATTTATATGCACCCAAAATTGCAATTATTGCCCCTTTTTGCTCTCACCAAGCTCGTCTAAATTATGTTTTTTCTTAGTCTTACAGAAAGCTCGCGAAAGAATTTCATCCCGACAAGAACCCAGAAGAGGGACACAAGTTTAAGGAAATTTCGTACGCGTACGATATTTTGTCAGACCCTAAAAAGAAACAAGTATACGATAGGTATGGTTTAAAAGGACTACAAGAAGGCGGCAGTAATGATAATTTTCATTCGGGAGCAGAAGATATCTTTTCCCATCTATTCGGAGGCGGCCTTTTTGGCGGTTTTGGGATGGGAGGAAATTCTCATATGCGACGTCGACGCGGAGAAGATACCGTTCATCCGTTGAAAGTAACTCTAGAGGACTTGTATAATGGAAAGACGGCTAAATTGCAGCTTAGTAAGAATATAATTTGTGCGACTTGCACCGGAAAAGGTAGTAAAACGGGAAACAAAAACACCTGTCGGGATTGCAAAGGTCTGGGACTCAAAGTTACTTACCGACATCTCGCTCCCGGCATGACCCAACAGATGCAAAGTCGTTGTCCTACTTGTCACGGAGAAGGAGAAGTTATCAGTGAGAAAGATCGTTGTGGCACCTGTCGAGGTAAAAAGGTGTGCAACGAGTCGAAAGTTCTCGAAGTTCCCGTGGATAAAGGTGAGTAAAAGATGACTCTGTCTGTTTGTTTCTGTAACCAACTTGCTTTTTTTTGCAGGCATGAAAGAAAATCAGAAGATTGTGTTCCGTCACGAGGGAGATCAACAGCCAGGCGTGGAACCTGGTGATATAGTAATTCTTTTGAGCGTAAAGCCACACGATCAATTTAAACGTTCCGACGATGATTTGTATTACACCCATACGATTACATTGACAGAAGCACTTTGCGGTTTTGAGCATGTTTTAAAACACTTGGATGGTCGTGAATTAGTGTTGAGGTCAACGCCAGGCGAAGTTATCAAACCAGGCGAAAAGAAAGTCATTCCAGAAGAAGGAATGCCCCATTACAAAAATCCCTTTGAGAAGGGTAGTTTATACATAACTTTTGATGTTACCTTTCCGGACAATCACTTTGCAAATGAAATTCAATTGAAAAAGTTGGAAAGTGTGTTGCCACCCCGGCCTGCATTTGTCATGCCGAAAGGTGACCATGTCGAAGAAGTCGATCTAAACGATTACGATCCCAATTTACACAATGCAAATTCAGGAGGACGAGGTGAAGCTTACGATAGTGATGAAGAGCATGGCGGTCACGGAGAGCGACATGTACAATGTGCTCAACAATAGGTTCAAATGTTAGTTCGATTTGTTATTTCACGTTTTGGAAAAAGAAGCACTAAGTACGACTGAAATAAATAGTATATAGTGCGTTACTGTATTATTTTATTATTATTTTTTAAAAACATTAATCTTATCGAAAAACAACTTTTTAAAGATTATACATTCATTTCTACAACGGTTTTAATTTATTCTGTTGTGATTTTTCACGTGACTTGGCTTTTAGATAAATCATTAGTTATGCTTAAGTGATAGGTATATTAATTTATTTTATACTTTCAAGCGAATGGTGGAACTAGTAATTGTTAAATGTTGGAAACAAGATGTGTTTCCACCGGAAAGGGATTTTATTATAAATTTATTTTAATAATTAAAGCCAACCAAATTGTGTACGGATTCACAAATCGGAACGTTTATATTAATTCTTCGATAAAATGTACACTTTGTAATCTTTTATGATTAAAATATTTAAATTCAATTTCACAATATAATATTGGAAAAATTTGTATTTTATTTTTTTTCTTCATGTAGATAATTGCACTGTCAATTTCTTTTGCAGGCTGATAGTAACTTGCCTAAAGAAAACTTGTAGGAATTAAATTTTGTCTCAGATTTGTAAATTCAGACGAGCATCTAATTTTTATTTGACTACTTCCCAATAAATAAATATTGATTTATTCGTTTTTTCAATATGTGTTTTTTTTAATCGGTGGGAGGTTTTTGGTGTTTTCCCTCCAGCAAAGCCTTACTGAGCCTTTTTTTATCCAGCAATTGTGACTAGGGGTGATTTAAATGCCCATAGTGCAGGAGAACCAACAATATAAATCGGATCTGTTGGTTACTTTGAATTTTTTTTCCTTAAAAGATCCATTTAAGTAACCGTCCTTTTCGTGAATTTGACCGCAGAGTTTGCAGCATTATTGTATAATCATGTATTATAAGTGTCTTATTCATTTTGCAGCTGAATGGGGGGGATTAGCATCATTGATGTGTAAGAGACGGAATTAATTTTCAGTTATAAATAATTATAGCTTTTCCTAATAAAACGATCACTTTGTGGCGTAGTTGGCTAAAGAACCTAAGAGCATGTAAGGGAGGTTGCCTGCCTTGCAAGTCATGGAAATGAAATATACAGTGTAAATCAATAACGTGAACTTCTTTGATATTATGTTCCTTGCCAATCAAAATTTACTCCACGTTCATTATATTATTATTACTGTAAGTGGGGAAATATTAATTAAAGTACAAAAAGATTCCCGTTTTCCTGGTTGGTTTAAAAGTTAATATTTCTCTTGTTCTTAAGAGAGTACCTATTTTGACTGCACTTTTTGTATGATGTTGATTGTCACCTTGGGAGTAAATCCGTTAACAACTGAAGACTATTATGGCTGGCGTCTCACTGAAGCCACCACTGACTAAAATTGAACTAATGGAAATAACTGATTTATGGATGAGTGTATTGAAAAAAAATGCAGCAGTAATGAGGGCCTCATTGTCGTTACAATACTTAAAGTATTAATAGTCAAGATTGGGAATATTTTGGCGTACATTATGTGAAATTCTTCGGCGACTGAAGTGACATTGTTCAAGTTGCTATACAAAAAGAGGGAGGTACATGAAATAAGTTTACTTCCAAGCTTTTTTATCATTTCAATACCTGAATCTTAACAGTCTATGTGAACCTATCAGTTTACGCAAAATATAATGGAAGATCTAAAGAGGTATTTTAGATTTGTTCATAGCACTTTATTATGCCTCGATTGATCATGGGACACTTTTATTAAAACTTGAAATATAAATATGGAGTTCGGGACATAGCTTGCACTGGTTTAAGTCATAATATATTTGTCCAATCAGAAACTTTGCACAGAGAAATAATTGATTTACAGCACAATAAAAATTGACTTTTACAACACTTATTTATGTGACAACTTAAAATGTTTACTACACAAAAAGTTGTAAACTACTGATGTTTTCTTTTTCAAAATTGAAATTTATTAAACGTAAATCTCGAGTTTCAGTTCCAGTATGGGCAGTATCAACAGATGAAAATCTGAAAAACCAATTAAATTGCATACCCAACTACCAATGCATCAAAAGTAATAAAAAGTTTTATGGTAGGTATTTGATTTCTAATTTTGAAAAGAATGCGTTGTCCGCGGAAAATTGGATTTCGTCAAAGTATCCCGCAAAACGATTTGAGTTATTGCCCAGAACCAACTCACAAATCATAATTCCATGCATGGTTCGTTCACTTTTCGGTTATTCCAGAATAATTGTGTCATCACCAATAAATAAAAACGGTTGACATGTATATATTACATTTTTGTGGGTTTATCCCGAGTTGTTTGTTGGAATTTTCTACCGAAATATATTCTGAACCAGAGAGGGACTGGCCATGAAGGAGGTTTGGTTATTGCTCACAACTCACAAGAAGAATATCGCAGCAAAGGCTCAAATAGGTAGATGAAAATGCAGTTTCAAGAATTCACTTTCTGGGTATTGACATTTTTAAAAGGGTGGTTATTCTCCCTATTGTCATTATCACCTTAACTTTTGATTTTTTTTTTAATTGCCATTTATAATTTTTCTTCAAAAAAATAGTTTAATGTTTTAAAATAAAAGTAATTCTTAAAATCTTTGAATTAAGAGTTAATTACTCTGGTGCAGTGATCACCAGCGCCATATCCGCGAACGCCCAATTTTGCAGCTAAAAAGAAAAGCCAGACAAAAAGTTGAGGCCATTAGGGGGGGCGGAATTCCAAAATTGTGACGTCACAACGTTAATGAGGGTCCGGATTTTTAACACTGACCAAAAAATTGAAAATTTCCTATAGAAATGGCATAATATTTCGATCAAGAAAATGTTTAGCTTTAAAATAAATAGCGGGTCAACAAGTTTAAATGGCAAAAACTTAGAAATTTTAGATAAAAACATGTATCATGCGCACGAGTGGCTTGTGGCTTAATTTTCGCTCTGTTTCTCGAAATTGGCTCCGCCCCTAACATGAAATTTAGCAAAATTTTGGGTAATTAACGGCCTTTTTGGATATGTTTCGGTCCGAATGTGTAACTTTTGTCGTCGCGGAGGTGATCATAAAAAAAAATCCGAAAAAAGTGTGAAAATGGGAAAGTTGCATTTCAAGCGGCCACTGGCACACCCCGGGTCGATGGCACATCGTTCGCCCGTCGTTCCTTGAAATCGAGTGAAATTTTTTCGCTCCGATTTTAATTTTTCTTTGAAATTCAGATAGGTGGGGGTGTGATTAGTAGATATTAGTAATGAATATTATAAAAAATGGAAAATAACCCGTGTATTGCCGAAAAAGTGAAAAAATAAAATTTTTTTTTCTTCGATTTTTGGGGTGTGCATTCGATAGGGAGGGTAATTCCGGGGCGCCGCTCCGCTCTGCACCCCTCCAAAGCGGTTTTGACTCTGGTTACTAGGCTAACCATGCTAGAAGGCGCCACCCAACAAGAAAACCGGGATGTGAGAGAATCTCAAAATAGCATTAAAAAGTATAGTCGCGGTATGGGGCAGTTATCTTTTACGTTTCACCCCCAAAAAATCGCGTAAAAACAAAAAATAATCGATGTTACATGTAGGAGAGACGAGCTGCATCTGCCGGTCCGCAACCTGATATGTATTTGATGGAGCATCCCGGCGCAGCCGGCCTTCTCCTTCATCTGAAAGAATACATTAATGACATTGGAATTTATAGAGACCGGTGGGTCTCTGGGAATTGGCGCTTGGCGGACTGACTGGTGCCGGTCCGCAAAACGCTAAGTCTAAGACTAGTTCTCTTAGCACGCACCGTCAACAGAATGAGCGACGCGCGGGAATCTCTTTAATTTTACCACTGAATCTCGTTAAATTTGCAAACTTCAAATTCGATTTACTCAAAATTTTGATAATAAATCCGCTTGTGAAAATTATATCAGTATACTATATAAACCTTCCTCTTTGCAATAGGAAATTTTCAATTTATTTGGAGTGGTCAGTGTAATAGTTCTGGAGCCGTTAATGATTTCAATTTGATTAATTTTTATTGTTTCTTATAATTTTAAACTTATAGAATCAAGAAAGGGGAGGGGGTAAATGGGATACTTGTCGTAATATTTGGAGAGGGTCTACGTTTTTTTGTGATGGAAATAAAAAAGTTCTTAAAATTGCGTGATGTAATTTATCAGCATCAACCCCTTGTAAACTAACTGATGTCCGATCACCCCACCTGTAGGCGGTCTACGACAGCCTCCCCCAAATGAAACAATATCGGTGCCCCCAAATTTACCCACCCTTCTGTCGATAAGACACATGCCATCATGTGTCTATTTCAAAAATATTCACACCAAATATTTCCTGAAGAGATATCAATGCAAAAAAGAACGAATGATTTCAACCCCTACAACTAAATGAGGCCGTGAGCGCAAGAGTGGTGTAACCATCAAATATAATTATTGCAGATATTCACCACTAAAGCTTTGAAATATGCATTACACTTATGGAATGCAAAAACATTGTATGGCTTCCATTTATTAGAATAATACAATAATGTTGGTTACATCGATTTTATTTCAAAGGTATTTTGGTATTACTAAGACAGAGGCATTACACCAAAAAACCCAATTTTGGCAATTTGAGGGTTACACCACTCTTGCGCTCACGGCCTCAAATAATAGCTTAGGTACAACTAAATATTTTTTATTGGACCCTACCTTTTACAGTATGCCCAGTATTCTGTTTGAAAATAAATAAAAAATATCCACCCTATTAGGGGCTTCCATTTTTCATTTTTTTTATAATTATGAGAATACTGTACAAAAACCAGCTCATAGCTTTATCTTTTATCTTCCAAGTATCGCAAGTACTTACGCAACTACTTTCAGTCGCACAAATGCTTAATATGTTGTTCACATAGAGATTAAATTTAACTGCATTGTGTAGAAGAACCAAACCAAATTCAAGCATCCTACGTAGTTTAAGTTAGCTTAGAAGCGGGCTAGCTTAAGCTAAGTAGTAGTTTTTGTATTTGAAAATTTAGAATACTGGAAGTTTAGCAAATTGATGTGCTTAAAAAGATTTTCTTGGAACTCGGGTTCGTTACTTCCCCCCCCCCCAGTGCTAATATTTTTCCTCAAAAATATCCCTCCCGTTTCTATTAGCTCCAAAATATTAAAGCTAGCATCCTTATAGTTTGCCCACAAATTAATATATTTCTACTTGGGGGGGGGGGGCTAAGTAACACTAGCACCTCTCAGTTGATATTTTGTTTTAAAAAAAACTCCTGTTTCTTTAGAGCTGGCGGCGGTTAGCTCCCAAATATCAAAGCCTCATAGTTTGTCCATTAATCAATATTTATTCACGGGGTCCGAATCTCCCACCTCCAGCGCGTATGCGTAACTTTACATGTGACACTATTTGCCACGTGGTTTTTGAAATATTTTATTTGAGCTTCCACGACTTTCTTCATTTAATTACAATTTCTATCAAGTTTTATTTAAATATTTAAATTTTCTGAGTATTCCGAGCAACGTACGCTTGTTAACACTCGATTTTAATTTTACCATAATTAATATGAAATCTGCGAATATAGCAAAAATTCTGAGCATTAGGGAGAGATGAAAAATAAATTTTGTTTAAAATTTTGGAACTTTGTAAATCTATTACCAATATTAACCTTGTGATTAGTAAATAAATTACACCGGAAATAGTAAAAAAAATTTAAACATGTGGGGGTTGTTTATAGTGAAGGCGAAAAAATAAATTTATGTTTCAAACATTTTGAAACTTTGTATTAGTACATGGTATAAATGTAAACGCGGAAGGGCCCGGCTTAGTTGGAGAGTGGGTATTGACAGGGAGATGAGAGAAAGAGGACTTGAAGAGATGCAATGGGATGATCGTGAAGAATGGCGAAGAGGAATCGGAAGACGTCGTAGAATGTTATAAAGACTAATAAATAGATAGAGATAGATAAATGTAAATGTCAGTGCCCCCCTTCCACCCAAAATCGAATTTTTTAATAAAATTGATGTCAAATGTTGGAACCTCAAAACACTTCTATTCTTTTCGTTTGATGAGCCTAAACCGTCGCGGAGTTATTTGCAAAATATTTGGGGAGGGGGGGGGGAAGAATGGAGACTTGGTTTCTATTCCCCATCCGATTTTGAATTTTTGTGGAAAACTGAGATGCGTCCTTGTCTTCATAAACCACGAGTGACGCTCCCAAAAAACCTGGCTAATACGAGGCTGGGATATGAACGCTAACCAACTGTTGAATATTTTGTTTCTAAATCTAGGACCGCTACATCAGCCTCCCCTAGCAACCATAACGGTTTCGAGTAGTAGCCTTTATTGCTTAGTTTATAGAAAATAAGAACCGTGTCATACGTGCCCATATTTCCCAGGGTTGTCAGATTATTTCCAAGTTAAACCAGGCCAAACATATTTTTTGGAATTCGTTTAATAAAATAAACTAAAAAGTACATTGCTGTACATTGGGAGCCCCAATTCCAATTCAAGTGTGTATAAAGGACTTCATTACGATAGTTGAGCGTTGAACCTCAATCATGACCTTTTAAAAGTCACAACAAAAGCATTCCAACAACGACATACATACATACATGTTTCGATCTTATTAGATCTCATCAGTGGCATATGGAAGGAAAAAATTTGGATGTGATAATGATTTGCTTTTGTTTATACAGATATCTTACTGGGAGGATTATAAACGCATGTATTGAATTAGGACTTCCAATGTACAGCAAATGTACTTTTAGTTTATTGAAGTATAAGAGGCCTGCAACGAAATTACTTACTGGTTATGGATTATCTTTAATACGATAATCCTTCCAGTTAGATGATCTCGCTAAACAAAAGCAAACAAATCATTGTCACACCCAAAGTTTTTCCTTCTGTACACCACTGATGAGATCTAATAAGACCGAAACATGTATGTCATTGTTGTAATTCTTTTAATCATTAAATAAAAATTTAAGTTCATGTGACCATAATTATATTTTTCCAAACAGCAAATAACATAATATTAAAAATATAAAAAAGGACAAGGAAAAAATTAAAATTTAATAATACAAAAAGAAGGAATGTCGTATTTGTGGCAAGTCTCTTTCAGTAAACTCTTACTTTTTAAAATGTAGTCATGCATCACGATTCTCGTTTTGTTCAGGAATTGAAATAAATCAGTGGCGGTTCTCGACTTTTCTTAATGGAAGGGCACAAAATTTAAAGAAAAGAAAAAAATAAAAACGACCGTAATTTTTTTAATACTTCCAGAGTAATTTAATTCCAAAGAAGTTTTAATCCATAACTGATAGGATAAACGCAAACATTTTATAAATGTAGGTTTGCATGCGATCCCTGCGTTGTGTAGGCGTAAAAACGTTTCTATACTTTGTAAAAATTCATATTTTCATTATCAAATTAAATATTCAAGTTAATAATTCGCGATTTACATTACCGTTGATGTTGCCACCACCAACAACAACAACATGGCTGTGTTTGGACGTATATCTCAAAATATGTTGTTAAATTTACTGTAAGATGTATTGTTCGATATGTTTTGAGCCTGAAGAACGTATTTTTATTTTCATTTAATACGTGACTTACTAATTTAAAATTCTGCCGCATGGTGGCGTTTGCTTAATATAAATTGCGAATAGAAAGTGATAAATATAAACTGTACGCTCTGGGGGAGTGGGGGGTATATGATATCTCCAGAATGTGATCGTACCCAAGAAGAGTGAAGAAATATCATAAAATATTTTTTAATGTTTTACTACCTGATCACTATGTGTTGGGGGACCATGGACCGCCGACGTCTGTAACCACAAATATTTTAGAACTAGAGTGCACAAAATTTAAAGAAAAAGGGATAGATATATTTATAAATTTGACGTATTTTGTTTTAATTATAATTATTATTTATGGTTGTTCTTTATGGGTTTGGATGGATGTGGTGGAGTGCCCTTGTGACCTTTAAACATCGTCCCGAAATTGTTTCCATTTTTGATAAAATAAATTTCAATTTTTCTGTGACTAACTTGTTATTCCGATCCTTTCCTTTTCCATTATGGTTTACACGTTTCTTATTTGGTTGGGCAGAAGTGTTGATGTCGCATCCATCGTGGCAGTTATACGTTTCTTCCATGCCGACGGCGACTTTTTCACTAACTCAGCCACTCGAAAAAAATTTTCGAGTGCTACACACTAAAGAACATGCTTATATTTGTCTATTAAAACAAAAAAAAGTGTGAACGGAGTAAAAACAACCCCAATATCGACTTTTGAAAAGTACGGGAAATTAGCATCGAGTATGCGGCAGACCCCGGTCGATGTCCCATCGTTCGCCCGTTGTTCCTTGAAATCGAGTGAAATTTTTTCGCTCCGATTGGAATTTTTCTTTGAAATTCGGATAGATTGGGGTGCGATTAGTGGATATTAGTAATAAATATAATCAAAAAAATGGAAAATAACCCGTGTATTGCCGAAAAAGTGAAAAAATTAAAAAAATTTTTCCTTCGAATTTTGGGGTGTGCATTCGATAAGGAGGGTAATCCATCGTCAAAACCTACCCTTTCGGAGCGCCGCTCTGCACCCCTCCAGGGCGGTTTTGACTCTGGTTACTAGGCTAAACATACGAGAAGGCGCCACCCATCAAGAAAACCGGGATGTGAGAGAACCTCGAAATAGCATTAAAAAGTATAGTTGCGGTATGGGGCAGTAAACTATTACGTTTCACCCCCAAAAAATCGCGTAAAAACAAAAAATAATCGATGTTACATGTACGAGAGACGAGCTGCATCTGCCGGTGCGAAATACTCTAAGTGTTAGGGTCATTAAAACTGCACGGACTGTCAATAGAATGAGCGACGCGCGGGAATCTCGTTAATTTTAGCACTGAATCTCGTTAAATTTGCTAAGTTCAAATTCGATTTTTTCAAAAGTTTGGACCCCATTCACATTTTTTATTATTACAATTTGCTAAAATAAGTGTGTTCTTTAGTGTGTAGCAGAAGAAATTTTGTTTCGAGTGGCTGAGTTAGTGATAGAGTAACCGGATTTTTAATCCATAACGAAGTCCTTAAACTGGGGCAATCCAGCGTCTCAAAGCCCTTTTTTACCTCCTTATGGTCCTAAAACCGGGACAATCCTGGAAATTCTATATTTCCTAGAAATTAATTTTTAAAACAACAGTGCTTGACGTTCTATCGGGGGTCACCAATTAGCAAATTCGCATCAGATAGGGATTGATAAACAGAAACCTGGCTGCTACTAGGCATCTGCGTCACGAAGCAATTAGTTTTATATTGCGCGGAACTTCTATATTTCGTATCTAATTCTAGAGTAACAAATTGAAATATTCTTGAGATAAAATTTGAAATGAAGTCTAATTCTGGAATCAATCCAGGTCTGATTAGATTATAAGACACCTTGACTAAAGAACTGATACTGCGTTATCTAAAAATTTTAATAAAGAAATCCGGGTCGAAAAATATAATTTTTTTAAATATTCAAGTTCATTTGTAGCAGACGCGTTACCTTCGAGGAGGGTCTCGTAATGTCGTTGAAATCACGAAGCTTCAAGTGGAAAACTTCGATTACGGTCCTGTACTTTGTTAGATACCAGCTCAAGACGCTTTTATTTACTAGTGGACTTTGAAAACAATTCTGGAAGTTGACTAATTCAACATCCGGTTTGTTATTATAAAAATATTTACAAGTTTTCCTTAGAATAAAAAGAAGTTTTGTATTACATTTTTGAATAGTACCTAGTATGTTATGTACGAAGTAAAAGCGTCCCGCATCCAAAACAAAAGTAATGTCGATGGCGTGGAACATGGATTATTCAAGAGGTAATTGAGTCAATTGTAAGGGTCAAAATTTGAATAAAAAGACCACGAGGCCGTTTTATTATTGTTACGACTTAATATCAATTAAACGATTACTTGAGCGTATCGAATCTGAAGAAGGTCTTCAATTTAGTGTGGTTTTTCTCGTTTATTATAAATAGGAGGTGTATAAATAAATAACTGATGGTGTGCCATTCATATTGATACTTTATTGGCAAGATAAAAGTATAATAAGTTCGATTAATATTGTATCAGTTTCAGTATTGTCTGGATGACGTCGTCTGTTCTTTGCGCAAGAGCACGAGGTTATCAGTGAGTAGTCTTCTTGCAATAATAATTCTGAAAGTGTATCTACCTAATTAACAAACGAAGGAAATAATAATCGATTATGGTATAGGAGGTAATTGTGCATGATGAAAGACGCGGGTATTTTCTTAGCAACGACGTCGACGTCGTAAAATACAAGAAACGGAACCCCTGAACAGCAATGTACGTGACGCAACGTTCAGCGTTGGAGGTTTGCGGCTGGGTGGGAGGGCAGTCATCGAGCCAGTAAAGCGCACTCGAGAAGTGGATGGCTGGCAGCGTAGCTGTGTTCTTTTTTAGCGTCTGGACTCTTGCTGCGACGCCCTTCGGCTGATTGGTGAGTCTGACGAATTTTATTATTTTTTCTTAAATTTTTTAACTCTAACATCTCGACGTTTCGTCATTTTACCTTTCTCTTGACTGTTCACCGTAAAAAGAGCACGTGCTGAACTATTCTAAAAATATTGCCGGGATTTGCGCTGCTGGGTGCCGTCCAGCTCACTAAACCTCCAGGTGGTTTATCGACATAAAAATTGATTCTATAACGAGACACCATTTAGCCTAGATACTCGCTACACCTAGTACTTCTTTCAACGTAGCCTTGTACGAGTTGCGATAACGTTATCAGCTCGCGTTAGCTGTTGACCAGAAGAGCGCGCGCGGGGGGGAAATTAAAGACGCGCATGTATTTAAATAACCTTTTAACCAAGTACTCGATTAACGACCAAAGGTACGATTTTAATGCCAAAATTTTTCTTTTACCAATGCGCTTTTAAGAGTTTCATCGATTTTTGTTATCGTGGTGCGTGGTCCTTGTATTTCACATGTGCGTGTTATAAGCGTCGCCGTCACATGGCTCTAGCTAAATCTGCATTCTGCCAGCCTGATGTAGGCCACTCGCACTCGCTTCGAAGCAACTGCTCACGTTGTTGGGCTCAAAAGTACACCACGTCCTTTCTCCTCCAAACCTCCACGAATGTCAAATTTTAACCACTTTTTTTATCAGTCTAAAATTAATCAGTTCGTTCGTTTAAAAGAAATACGATAACAATATTTTTATCTATCGATAGTCAAAAGTTAAATAGTAATCACTTTTCAATTCACCCATTTGCATACATGTATAGGGTGTTTCCAACATTTTTGCAAATCGCCTTTTTTATACTTACCTCTTGTTTTCTTTCGTAACACATTGCGATTACGTCAGCCATATAAAGAACTCAATGTACAATTTTATAAATAGTAACTAAATTATGTAAATGTTAAATTTTAAATTCAGCAATGTAGGTATTGTTCAGGTAAAATGATAAATAATATGCGTTATTTCCATTTCAAAAAAAAACGGAAGGTAGGAAAATCAAATAAACGAAATTTAGGCGATCGATTCTGGGATCCTGTTCTTGACGTCACTGCAAGAAGCATCTTCTTGATCGCGTAAAATCGAAATGATGTCATGGTACTTTTTGTTTAGCTAATAAAATAATTTTTTAAAATACGTCAACCCTTTCTGCGGAAGGGCACATTTTCTTAATTGCGCCGGGGGTTCCAGCAATTTTCTCCCCCATTTTGATTATATCAGGCGTAATGATGAGGAACCCTTATGAGTTCTTCTGACAAAGCGTATTATCAGATCATGTGGCAGCACATAAATTTTCTTTTGAGCAATGACGTTGATCTTTTATCCAGGATTTCAGATAACCTCCAAGGACACAATTACTGTTGAGGGTGGGCTGTTATTATCGGTCAATAAATTAATTGTGGTCTTATAATAAATTATATTTATGGGTTTGGATTTACCTCCCCCCCCCCCTCGTTGACAGGTTGTGGATATTTTTCTATGTATTTTATTAAGTACTAAACTGTGATCTACATAATCAGAAAAATGTTTGGTCACTTATGGAGCACCTGAAAAACTGAAAATTTTCATCCACATGCTTAGGTTCGGTAGTGAATAAACAAAGAAACCCGAAATGGGAAATTCTTCGTTTTAGAGGCTCCTAAACATTTCATCCAAATGACTCCGTTATTTACCTTAAAAATTGATCCGTCACCTCATAGTTTGTTTAGGTTTCTTGCTAGTATAAACAATTTGTTTATTTAATTGCAACCGAATCAACGAAGAATAAACACGTCTATACTTGAGGAGTATTCCGTACCCCCAGACCCCCCCCCCGGTTTCAAATCTTCATTTCGCTGGAAAAAAATTTAATTTTAGATTTCTTTATGTAAACAATTTGTTTATTCTATTTGTAAACCAGTCGATAAGAGTTTTAGTGTGGAAATAACGAAATTAATAAATAAAGAATTGGAAATGCATACCGCACGCTATGACAGCTGTAATTCTGCAATCAAATAATTAACAAGAAAAACCTATAAGGTTTTTTCCGTTTTTTCTGTAGACTATTGAATTTTCTTTAATTTTTATTATGTAAAATTTTGCTCTAAAGTGAACCTAAACCGAGTTATTCATTAGAATATCTTCTCGCGCGGTTTTTCCAATATTTTCCTTGATGGTTAGGTAAATTAAGAAAACCTAGCGCCGCTACTGGTTGTTACACAGGTCTTAGCTAACCTTTTACCCATTTTTCACTTTTGAAGGTAATTTAATATTTCTTTGAGCTGCAGCATTTACTTCTGTACGGGCGAAGAAAGTAAGATTACGGTCTTGAAGGAAACGATGAGACGAACGGAAAAGGTCTCTAGATTTTTATCGGAACATTGAAACTAAAGGCTCGATAACTATAAAATTATGCATGTAAATTTTTAATTATCCATTTAAATTGATCTGTATAGTAGTCCCACGAGTATTTATTTAAATTTGGTTGCTTTTCATTGACGTTAACTAATTACGCGTTAAATTAATAAAATAGTATTGAAAAATTCATGGCATTTATTGGATACTATGTAATAAGGGTGGGGACGATCATAACTTAGCGGTTAAGTGCGTCAACTGCTAATGCGAAATGCCCGGTCCGAAACCGGGCAGAGTAAGAACTTTATTCGGACCGTCTCTCTTCGAAAGGCAATGGCAAACCACCGAGAGTATTCTGCCATGAGAGTCCATCTCGAAATGAAGTGCATTAAATTTCCCGTGGTTCGGAGGCCACGTTGAACCTGTAGGTCTTTTATGTATGTGAAAATACTTTGAACGCATATCATATCGCTTCTGTCAAGGAGCACAACGACTGAGGAGGATGTAGTAGGAGCTGCAGCTTTTATTATGTTGGTTGAAGGGCCATCAATCTCGCAGTCAGGTAGCAGGGGCGGCCGGATCGTACCACCTAGTTCTTAAATATGAATAGAAAAAGATGTATGTCTTAAGGTTTTTTGATGGGGTGGAGGGCTATGGTGGTTGCAGCTCCTTCCAAGCCAAGCTTTTGTAATGACAAGAAAATTTTACGTTGTTAGCCAATCTATACTACATAATATTCTTTTTAAGCCCCCCCCCCCCCCTATAGTGGATATTAATGGGTTCTAACGTCAAATGTATTCGTGCAATTTTATAGCAAAACCCATTAAAAATCTTGTATTTCACCCCGATTTCTGCTAGAAACCTTTGTTTGAAGTATGGATTTTTAGAGTACGATTTAAAAGATTTGGTAATTTGCGATCTCTTTCCTAGTTCCTTTAAAATGATATCCGTCAACTTGTATAGTCAGTCATTTTGCGAATCCTAATTGTTTTTCGCCATCAGTGGCGACTCCTGAATTTTTTCAGTGGGAGGGCACAAAATTTAAATAAAAACAAAAAATATAATAATATATTCTTGTGTTAATCCGTGGGGGTTATGGAATACCCCCAGTACATCAAGATGGCCATTTTGATCACCATGTGCTGGGGATATTCCATACCCCCCAAACCTCCCGGTTTCTGCAGCCACCAGTTTTTTATAACTTCATTTGCAATATCGACTCGTCACATTTTTCAATGGGAGGATACAAAATGTAAGAAAAGGGGAAAAATATAGATTTATTGTATTTTTATTGACTTATTTATTAGATTTTTGATAGGGGGGGGGGGTACATGTTCTTGCGCACTTTAGGGTAAGCCGCCACTACGTCAACACGAATGTTGGTGTCCCATTTATTTCTTTACATGAAGTCGAATAAAATAAACCTATAGGGTACGAGATGTAGAAATTCTGCGCTACATAAACTAACCGCCTCGGCAGCGCAGTTGTTAAGTCGCGCGTATTGACAGCTAATACGCCTGAGTTCGAATCCAAGTTGAGGAACATATTTTTGCTTGCAACTGTTTACGTTTCAGGCGACCTCGTATTGGCCAATATTCAGCGGCGTAACTACACTCGCTTTAAAAAAAAATTTTCTGAGTTGCCATTCTGTTTTGGGAGAGCGGCGCCCCGTTGTTCTTCCCATGCTAGCCGCCACTGTTCCCAATCTTCCTCATGTTTAGCTAGAAATATTTCAAAACAAATTCATGACGAATAAAAATTATTCACCTGATTTTCGAACCTTGCATACTCAGATAAGAACGATAAATACTACACGTAATTTTTGAAGAATTTCTACTACTAAAAGTATTTTTATGGAACTATAAGGCCATTTTTATAATACTCGTATTTTTCTGAATACGTTGAATACCTTGAAATATTAATAGGTTCAAAAGTAAATATTACATAATTTAAATTTTCTGTTTGCTATTTTATCTATTAATAGAGCCGTAGGCGAATTTTTGAAAACGTTAAAAATAAAACCGCAAAAATCTTGAGAGGTATATAGATATAATAATTATTATTTAATTTATAAACAAATTCGCAATTATATCCATAATGTAATCTGCATAATCTCACTCATCCATAACGTAATTCATAATATTATAACATAATAGTTATGCTATATGATTAATTATTATAGTTATAATCCACAGGATCGAATTACAAATCAGCAGTATTGATTTAGTGTTATAATTTGACAGGTAGTTTAACGTGGATCCTAACCACGACACAAATAATTGGGGAGCTACTGGGAATAGAAACTAGGACCGTATTTCAACTCCATATCCAGTACACCAAACTACCCACTGGTGTGTTATGTTATCATAGCATCCCCTATTTTCAGTTTTGGATCCAAAATAGTCGAAATCCTGTCTATACCCGAAGATATCCCGTTACCCCTGGATTTTCGTTTATATTATTCCATATTTTCCATCAGATATACCTAAAAATGGCAGTCTTGAGAAATACCACCCCCTAACATTTTAATTTAGGTTTGAAATTGATTTTAATCATTTATACATCTGCTTGTACCCATTTCGTTTTTTCTAACAGCTTTGCAAATTTCCATTTGAAATAAATGTTAATGGGTAGATTTTATTTTCGTTGGTACTTTTTTAATTTGTGAAAAACGGATATTGACGCGTAAGAATGGATCAACAAAAAACAAAGAAAGCAAAGTTGTTGAATTGTTTGGGCACTGATGCTTGTACATTATTTTTTATAGTTTTTATTGGCGTTATTTCAAAATCTCTTTATTTCTGCTTTTTATTTTCACGTTTCGTGCAACTCCCTGAAAATTATGAACAATTACGAATCGATCGACACTCGTCTAGTTTCTAACTCTCGCAATATTCCAGGTAAAATCAATAATTTCCTGTTTTTCTGTTTTCTTGATAAAAAATGTTGGATTAATTTGGGTCCATTAGTAAGTGTTGAGTGATGTCGATAACGAGCTGACGGAAGCGCGGTCATCGACAATTCCTCTTAACGTATTTCCATTTCCGTCCTGTAAACTGCGTAAATCCCATTTTACTATTTTTCTACACCGCTGAAAAAGTTCTTGTACAAATAATGTCTTTTGTTTGAATAACATAAAATAATTGCTGTAAAAGCAAAACTATAATACAACTTGAAAACTGCTAACGAAGAAAAGCAATACAAAGTTCATTGTAGTTCAAGAAGTGGTTTTTGTAATTTTAGTTAATGTCGCCGCCATGTTTACGAAGAATATGTAAGTGTTTTTTTTTGTTATTATTATACGTCGAATGGTAAAATTGTTGCATGTTGATCGATTTCTTAAGTATGATGAAAGGGAATTTTCCTTGAAAATCGTGTGCTAGAAAATCCATGGAAAGTGCGTGCTGGTTGGTAACTGGCGAGGATTTTCAGCGAAGGGAGTGCCCTGAGCGGCTGTAGCTGGCATGTTGTGCTGTGCTGGTATTGATCGCAGAGGTCTTCGACGGTCTTTACTGCCCTCCGAGCCACCTGTCTCCCACTCGTTGGCACGGGGATCGGGGGTCACCTTCCTGTTCTAACAAACACTGATGAATACCGGATATTGTCTGCATTGCAGAATCCATCTTACCAATGTTGACTCATCTCTTTTAAGTACTTTGATGGTTTGATATCATTTTTGAATATTTCTGCCTGCGTGGAACACATCCTCACTTCTTTTATTCAATTATTTAGTAATCTTTGTCGTAACGTAGTATAACGAAAATATATTTTGGTTCCAGGGCTTGGTATTAAATCCGATTAACTCCAAGAAACATTTATCCGTTACATCCTATTTGTAATCGATTTCGATATCAAAACATAAGCAGTTTTTTTACCAGCACGACTTTGTTTGTATTTCTGAAATGCTTTTTATTTTTACTTCGTGGTTGGAACATCATAAGGCGCACTTCAGATCCACCGCAATCGGTATTGCATACCGGAGCGCTTCAAGAAGTCTGCAATTTTGTTACAGATTTCTTGGGGTCTAAATTTGGTTAATCGTGAGGATTTCAAATTAAACAGACGCACAAATAAATTCCGTTCGGTGCCATCCAATCTAAATTTACACTTCTGCTTCATTTCTTGCCTTACTCTCATTGCATTGGATTACAAAATTTGTTCTCGTACACCACCATGTTAGGGTGTGAAAATTTCGTCACTCTACAGACGGGGTGAGTTACCGGTTGATTTTCCTGCAAGTGGTGAAATTTTAGTTTGAATTGATTTCGGTTTCTTTTCCTTAAATTTACAATTTCACTTTTAATTACGATTGTTTCGTTTATCATTGTTTAATAGCTTTTGTTGTTGTTTTTGGGTCATTGAAATTTTCGATTTTAAAATACTGCATCGATTAAGGAAAAATGCAAATTGGATCGACTTATTATAAATTCACAAATACATCACTGACATGTTCGGCTACTTTTAACTGATGGCGTCTGCCTTTGATTGACCTTGTTATATATGGGCGTATGGTATCGAGTGTTACATCACAAATATCACTTCCTTGATGTTAATTTCCTCTTCTATTTCGATGTTAATTTTAGTTTTCGTCGAGGCTTATCGTACATCTTTTCTTGTAAAATGTTGATATCCTCGACCGTTGTTGAATAATAGATAATAAGGTTGCAGGATGACCTTTGCTTTGGGAATTGAATGCAAACTCAAATTGGCAGCATGCCCAGGTGAGGTGCTTCAAAACATGTTCCGTGTATACGTTCGTTGTCTTCTCGTACAAAGTGTTTATTATTACCAAAGATTACATTAATTTTAAAATGAAGAGGGTTTGAACAGTAACAAGAAGTCTAAATTTATTTTTGGCATCGATTTTAAGACGGAGATGAAGGAAACCAACCAAGAACTCGTAGAACTGCAATGACACGTAGAGCGATGCTTTCAGTTTTAATTTAACATTCTTGCGCTTCCATTTTTGACCTTTATTATTAGAAGACCTTTCGTGCTGTAGGTCATTCATAAATTTTAAATTGTATTGTTGCATGTTTTTAATAACAAGATTTTCAACATTTACGAATGGCTTCCAGGGGTTGATAAAAGGAAGGGAGACTAACAGGGTCACTGCTCCTTGGACTGACATGAGTTCTTTTATTCTTTAAAAAGATTTTCGATATTACACTTTTTATAGAAAATCTTTTAGGGGTTAAAATTTGTTACGAAGCAGCACATCAATTTTAGTAAGGGGTTTGCATTCGAGGATTAAAACTATAAATAATTCATTGGGTTTTTAGGTCGTAGATGAATAATTTTGTTCTTCGGCTCTGTGGGAAGAACCTTTGCCTCGACATTATTCAATATTTTCTACGAAAATACCGTTTTGTTGTAGGTTTTGGCTGCTGTCGTTTTTGCTTGATGGATGGTAAAAAGCTTCTTGTGAGAAAATTGATCGGTTAAATTCATCAGTTTTTTTGACAGTCCATAATTCTTTTGGATCTGCATTAATCATCGGTTTATTCCAGGTTTTCGAGGAAACTTATTGTTCTTTTCAACCTCCCTTGTTTCATTATAAACACAAGAGATTCTTTACCAATTTAAAAGTTCTTTAACAGTTAGTTTTGCAAGATGGAGGAACTAGCATTCTCTTTGAGGGGGAAGAGACCAAAGTCCAAAGATCCGGAATTCCGAATTGGAAAGCGAGAGATATAATACTTATAATGGATTTGAAATGTTGAACAACACTCGGACTGAGAAAGAAAATAAAAAGAAGAATTGACACAGCAGTGGCTTGATGTAGCCGATGGATCTAGGTCTTATTCTTTACCTTATTGCAAAGTTTAATAAAAATCAGGCAATGTTAAGGGACCAAAACCCTGGCACGGAAAGTGCAAGAAGCTGGAAGTCTAAATTGACAAATGGTGTGGCATAAAGGACAAATCATCGACAGGCTAGGGAGCGAGAAAACGAGATTCTTTTTCTAGTTTTACCAGATACTATTGTTTAAAAAAGACTTTTTGGGCTTGGGGAAGTAACAAGAAACTGCCCTATTGATGCGGGTTACTGTTTTAAGAAAATTTTAAAGGTTAAATATCTTCAGAACTTTGAATTTTTGCCAAAAAGTGCAATCGCATGAAGGTATTAATTTTATTAATAATTTTTCACTCATGTGAACAATTTTACCTTTCGGATCGGGTCGGATCTCTCACAGGTGTTATTTTATACAGTTTAACGTGAGTTTCGAACCACGGGAATACGCTTCATTTTGATAAGGGTTACTAATAGGCAAACTACAACTCGGTGGTTTGTTATTGCCTCCTATGGGGATACGGTCAAAATCAAGTTTTTGCTTCGCCTGGGATCGAACCGAATATCTCGGCATTAGCAGACGAACCCTACTAAATGACTAAAATAGCCCTTTTTGCAAAAAGGGACGTGATCCATGTGAGGCTTTAAATTAAATGATTTTGAATAGGTTTAAATCTGCTTACCTTGTTCTTCCCAAAAGAAAGAAGCCCTCAACAGTGCCGTAGCAAGGGTGAGGCGACTGAGGCGTTTGCCTCAGGCGCCATCGCAATGGGGGCGCTAAACCTTGACAAAACCCAACAAATAGTTTAAAATTTTCAAAAAAATAAGAATCTTTGGAGGGGGGAATAAATATATTCAAATTTAACTGAATTCGAAAATTTGAGCACGATTTTATTTGCAACATCGCCTAAAATTCCCTGTCGCCCTTTCCCCAAGTGGGGATTTTAATCCTCTGCAGTAGCTTTTCGTCTATAACTCGCTTACTTTCATTTTTAGTGAAAATTATCATCAAATCAAAAGTAAAGAGTACAAAATTCTCTATAAAAAATATTAACAAAATTTGCCTACATTATACTAAGTATTTATGAAATAAAAAGAAAATCCAGTGAAAACAATTGAAGAAGGTTTTGAATAATTCTTATTCTGAATAAAAATTTCGTACATTTGAACTCACCATCGATGGTGAACAAACAAAACAAGCCTTATTTTGTAGAGAATTTTCTCCTCTTCAATTTTGGTCCAATGATAAGAGAGGTGATTTTAGGAAAGTTGATTCCAACCCAGCGTTCTTCTCCATTTCCCTTTAACTGACTGGGTAACCGGTAAAAATATCACATTATCATCGCGACAGTTATTCAAATATATTTAAATGGAAAAGAAAATACCGACAAAAATAATCTCCATATTCGGGGAGGGGGGTATTGCGCTACGTTACCATGGAAACGGTGATTCTGACATACTATGCGTATTTTACATAAGATCTTCAGAAGTTCCCAACGATAAAAACGATATTACACGACCGGGGGGTCTGGGGGGTATGGAATACCCCCCAGGTACACCTGCCATTATTCAGAACCATCAAAATATATTATTTTTCGTTGAATCTTTTGCAATTCAGGAGAGGGGGGAGGCAGCAGGTAATATTTTTCATCACTATCCCGGCACTGTTCTTCTTAATACCGAGGGACGTAAAAGTGAAAGTTTTTCTTTCGTAATAAATTAAGTGTACTGAGGCTTAGCCTCAGCCGCCATCGCAATGGGGGCGAAATTTGAAAATTTTCAAAATGATAAGAATCTTTTGGAGGGGGGCCCCCACAAATAATTTCGGTATTCCAGCTAAACAACGACATTTATTGTATTTTTGATGAGTATTCCCAAATATTTGAGTAAATACTAAAATATTGTAGCGGTACAGCAACGACTAATATTAGAAGTGTTGGGTAGTCTTTAATTACGAGGCCGCAGGCCGAGTTATATGTGGCACCTTCGAATGCCGTAGACCGACATATCATTTTTAAACTTGGGGAAACCGCTCTACCTCGAAGTTGGTGTGGAGTGCTAAAATTTTTTATGACTATGTCACGGGGTAAATTCTTCAATTATTTATGTTAATCATAAATTTCAATTGCGAGGCCGCAGGCCGAGTAAGATGCTTTGGCCATAGACCACCCAGTGAGCCAGTAAATCTTAATTTTCTCTGCTTTTCAAGAGAAAGTCAACAAATGAGTTCCAAATGGACACTTTGTAAACCTAAAGCAGACAATCAACCGGGATCAACCCTTTCAGTTTATTTTAATCCCCCCCCCCCCCGTGAGCGATTCGGAATATATTTACACAACACAAGAATATATTTATATTTTTTGTTTTCATTTAAATTTTGTGCCCTCCCATTGAAAGAAGTCACGAGCCACCACTGATTGCTTTTATATTGGACCTACAATTTATCGTGGAATTCGAACCACGGCTTCATATTTCGCGATAATCGCTTTCTATAACAATGATAAAAATGACCAGTCGTGCAATTAAATCAACGGATCAGTTAAATTTTTAGTAATAAATCTTACTCGTACTCGAGCTCTCGTGGTTATAACTACAATAACTATTTTCCGTGGTGCTTTATTAATAATTGATGCGTATATAACTTCCTATATAATCATTTGCGGCCTGTGCAATGTTCTAATCACATGGAAGCGCTAAATATCTTTGCACCTTGGCGTCACTTTTGAATTATTTTCTTAAGTTTCAAATAACAACTAAAAGTTGATCGATTTCCGCGATTAAAAAGATGTATACATCTTAAATTAAGAGTTTTCAAAAACAACTTTACAGGAAAATTGGCCCTGTAACATTAGAAATGCGTTCGATCGTGACAAAAAAAATTGGTAAATCGCCTGCGGGTATTTTGATTCGACAAGTATTATTTTCTCGATCCATTGAAAATCTTTGGTGCTAGACCACTTCTGTTGAAGGAAATAACCTTGCATTATGCTGCTCGTGCTATCAACCAGCCATAACCATATACCATCATTTATTTTTTAATTGGTATAAAATGAAGTCTTTGGATTCGCAGGGGCACAGTCATTCATGGTCAGGTCCGTATTAACCGCACAAAATTTTTCAATTGTTTAAATTTTTTGATAGATTTTTAATGTTTCTCTTAGATTTACGACCACGTCTCTACTAATTTCGTAACCTAGATTAGTTTTTTTGTTTTTGCAAAATAGCGATTAGTAGTTACGTTCTCTTCCTGTCCCACTTAACACCTGAATTTCCGCATTTGCTTAAACGCGACAATTTCGTCTATTTAGGTGGCATTGTGGTCATATTTGTACAATTTTTTCATCCACACCACTTAATTTTACTTCAAGAAATTTTAGTTTGAATTTACTGCAAAATTGTTTAAAAAAATTTGTTTCGATTACTACTTCACGGATTCTTGACTATAATTTTAAACCAATTATCGCATAAGCGCTGTTCAGTAATTTTAAATGGATCTTTAAGCTATTGACGGTAATTTGTTGTCGCTACGCTGTTAATTTTACAAGATTTGTGGAATTTGTGATGTAAGTGTTTTGTAACTCGTTTTTGTTGCACTCTTTCACGATTTTCTCGTGGGCGCCCGTTTTCTTGCAGCGTCTCTTTCCGCCAAGAGCCCAAAATCGCGCAATTTCTCATCAATTTTAATCTAGTTAATTTCGAGAAATACTTAGATAAAGTTGTTTAAAGTGTACACACTCGTGCAACATGGGCAAGTCACCAACTTATCTTCCGATTATTGTATTGTACTTTTTTCCACGTCAATTCGCAAGCCCATTTGGAAGAATTGAACTACAATCATCAAAATTGGTTATTAAGCGGAAACGTCTTATTACATGACTGAGTTGAGAGAAAAGCGGATGTAACCACACCTTTAGTTGAATGGTTACTAAACGCTTTATCTTTTTTGATAAGGGATTAAATTTTATTTGAATTTAATTGCTCAAAATCGTCCGAACAGCATAATTTCGACATGTTACTACACGAGGACAGGGACGTACTCGCTCTATTGGTCGGGGTGTATAAGCAACGCAAACATCCCACAAGGGCGAAAGATGGTGCTAATGCGAATAATAAATACTACATAATTCGCAATGTCTTATAAATGTAACCTTGTAAAATATTACAGGTATGGAACGTCACATAATATATCTGGTAATAATTAAGACTAGTAAGTACACGACCAGCTTAAATTATCTTTAATCGCGTTAATTATTTCTTTGTTGTTATGTATAAGGCCAATCGGACTTTAAATATACGTACCAATGGTCGTTAATTTTTAAACATGTTAAGTGTGTTGTTCTTTACATGCTTTGCACGTGTTATGTAATTGATGGTGTCGTTAATTGCACTATTTATTTGCATTTTTTATAACTGGTTCTATTTAAGTAAACTCGAATCTCACGTGCTTCCTAAACCCAGAGAAAATGTTTTGCAACCTTCTCGAATCAATTTGTTTTGTTGCATTTTCTAAACAAGAAAATGGAAAATCGTGGAAAACGTTATTGCAGCAATTTTATCGCTAATGCATTATGAATTATTATTGGTACTTGTGTTTTTCTAGTACTACCACATCACATTTATTCGAGCTAAATAATTGAAATAAAATGATGAAGTTATTAAATCAATATTACCTCCATTGCTATTTATTGTGAGGTAACATAAATATGGGCCCGACACATATAATTTCCTTATTAAGGATTCCGAAGAGTAAGTTTCGTGTTTCGAGTTGAATTGTTTGAAATGGATTTTTTCTTTGTAACAAAAGAAAGCTTTTCCTTATTGAACGCCTGTAGTGCTTCCTTGTCTCTTCATATCACCGATATTTCTGATTTAATGAATAAATAGCTTCCATTGATTTTACATTTTCGAAATATTATTTTGCCACCTCAAGTTGAACAAACGACTTCAAAAGAAAAATTTTAAATCGTAAAGTTTAATTTTATTAAGTGGTTCTGCGATAAAACTCTCATTTAAATTATTGTGCCCCATAAATTTTATGTCACTTCTTTAGAATTGTATTAATCTGGATGATGTTACGTGGTCAATATAATCAACGAAGGCGATAAGATAAGCAAGTACTTGACACATTTCCTTTGTAAAGACATTTCATAACGTCTTTGAGCAAATATTTTCCTAGACGAAGAATATTTCGTTTATTTCAAACTTGTAGTCCAATATGCGAGTTTTCTAAAAACTAGGCTGAAGGAATTCAGAAAACTCGGGATTTTTGTATGAACACGTCTGCATAAATATAGGAAGCCTATTATATTTTGACAAATTGGTTTCGTGAAATTAAAACTGCCAATCGGTTGATTCAATTAAAATATATATCAATCGGTGCATATTGATAAACTCTTTTATCAATCTTTCAACATTTTGACACTGATAAGGTGTTGCGAATTCCAATAATACATAGTATATGGTGGGTACTTGAGATATATCCAAAAAAATTATTTATTGCATTTTCATAGAAAACCACACTCGGAATGGATTTTTCGCAAATGGTGCATCCAGACAAAATAATAAATGTGTAAACAAAAATATACAGGAAATGCAATTTATAATGAGATAATTGCTATGCATGTTAGTGCAAACAGTGAAGTTAACAGCAAAGGAAATTCATCATCAGACTTTCTTTGTAGTGGAAAATAACTGCCAGGAGGGGAAAATAAGTCAAAAAGGCATGGGATCTAAACTTGTAAACAAAACTAATGATAAATACTCGAGCTTAGGTTTCTACAGCGTTCGAAAAAAGTTAGCTTTTTACCTTATAAATATTTAAATTAGCTAATAGCGAGCCGCAGTTCAAGGATATTTTTCGGAGGACCCTTTTTAGGCTAATTAATTATGCTAAAACTCATGACCAATAAAAACATGAAATTGCTCCTTACCCCTATGCAAGTCGGATTCTTCAGGAAAAATAATTTCTTAACCTCGATTGTTCGGTTCTCTTTTCTCTGGAATGAACGTTATCCATGTCTGTCTGTTCTTCTTCTTCTTAGTGCTATATCTTCTTTAGATGTTGGCTTACAAACTTGACCGAAACCAAGATGACCAACTAGGGAAATAAATTTAATGCGGTGGTTTCCAGTTGCATTCCCTATGGAAGGCTGGTCTCTTAACTTATTTTAACTTATTTAAACATTTATATACATAGGACTCGGAATTCCAAGGATTTCTAACGAAATTTTCAATGATTTCCCAGGAATTCCCAGTGATAAACAAATTCAGAGGCCTTAGAATTTCGAATATTTCAGAAAAATTTCAATATTACCAAGAAATTCTAGCGATTTACTAATAAAGAATTCCATGAAAAATTAAAGAAAATAGGGGCTCCATTTCCCCGCCACCCCCCACCACAAAACATTCAAATCGGACTTGGTGGAATCGTTTGTACTTCGTTTGTATCGGTTTGTACCGCAAAAATTTTCGTTTGTACCATCAAGACAAAAAAGTTACAGCACTTTCAAAGTGGGGGTGCCAGGGGCTCCATTTCCCCGGCACTCCCACCACAAAATATTCAAATCGGACTTGGTGGAATCGTTTGTACTTCGTTTGTATCGGTTTGTACCGCAAAAATTTTCGTTTGTATCATCAAGACAAAGATGAAAAGCTGAAAGCAACCTAAGTAGAAAAGTTCTAGACCAACGCGCATACGCCGCTTTTACAGGGGTGGCTTGAGTACATAATAAAAAAACTTTTTTTCCCCCCTCTATTAAGGAAAATAATGATGGATATTAATATTATTATTATAATAAATAATAATGTACAATCTATATTGAAGAAAAGATTTTACGAAGTTATGAGTATTTCAAATTTTAGAAAACTCCGAGCAAGTTACGCTCGTCATTCAAATGAATGCCGAGATGAATTTCATTCGGCAGAAAAGATGAATAAGAGTTATTTTAAGTAAATAATTTTTTCCACTACTAGTCATATAGGCTACCATTATAACTTATCCAAGTCACATGTGAAGTGACGCATTTTAGACATGCGGTAAATAATATTTTCATTATACAAATGAACCAATGAAATGATTTGACATATTCATTATACACTTAAGTTAAAAAAATGAACCAATGAAATGATTTGACATACGTGATTTAAAATTTGTCAACAACTGTCAAATCAACAAAACAAAACTGTCATTTGAAATAAATATTTTAAATTTAAAAATTTTTTTATTAAAAAGAATTTAAAAAATGGTAATAAATCTAGTAGTGGAAAAAATAGTATATAAACCACGGTTGTGAAGACCATTATTGCCTCAGCGCGTTATATTCCTCGGTGCAAAGCACCTCGGAATATAATCTTGGCGCTAGGGCAATAATGACGGCCTTCACAACCTTGATATATAATGTACTATTATTATGTTAATATATAAGAAAACAAACTAAATAATTAATAAAATGTACAATTATTAATATAGTAAGTAGTATAAATCAAAAATTGACAATTAGTTGCTACTATTGATTGTCTCGCTTATCTTGGACCGATATTGTAGGTCGTCATAACGTTCTCATTCTCCAGAACTGTTACGCCAACAGTAACAGTCGTAGTGACCAATTGCATTCACATTCTTTAATGTTGGAGGTAGAAAACTAATATTGTCTTTCTTATTGGTAATAATACCGATTAAAAGGGATTTTATGCAACGTTTTTGGTAATCGGATAATCTGATAACCAACATTAAAAAGCCTACATAAGCCCAAGCAGAGATCTACAATATAAATTAAAAACCCAAATTGGAAAACATCGATTTATTAAATTAACAAGGTGGAACTCGGATGACCGTATTCTTCAACATTTTCTTCTTTTTAAAATATAAGGTTGGTAATCCTTATCCAGAAAACGTTCTGTAATTTCATTGGCTATTGGTTAAAAAAAAGACTTAATAAGCCTTAATAAGGCTATTACCTGTACTTAATGTAATAAGTAATAAGGCACTATATCCCAATGGCCCTTGACGCAAGAAGACAACAAAAGTATATTATAATCTATATATAATCTGCTGTAATTGAAATTCTGACGAAAATAAAGGTGATAATCGCTATTGGTGAGTTTTGTTTAATTACTACTTTTTTTCATATTTTGTTTAATTATTTGGAATAAATCTAGGTCTATTGTGGAATCTGTAATTTTAGCACAAATAATGCTATCGTTTTTTGATAGTAATATATGCCATAATATGCCATTTTGATAATAATATGCTTGTACTAACACTAGATAAATTACCGTAACTGTTACTTTTATACTCAAAGGGCGATAACCTATATATAAGAAAATTTATCTGATCATACTGCTATGACCTCCCTTATTTAAATTTCAGACACGTCTTAATTTTGTTGGGCGCCACATCCAGATTGGATGAAAAATATTTAAAAGAAATTTTGATTAATTAGCGTGCTAAAATTAAACAGAGAGTTCACACCTTTGTCCCTTTCTTGTAGCTCAATCTAAGACTCTCTCTGGGTAATGCAGGTGTCAAGTCTTGAAATTTCACCATATTTTTTGGAGTTATTGGAGTTCTGAATATTGAAAATTATTTGCTCCAAAATGTATCAATTCTGGTTACATAACTATTAGTAGTATCGATTGGTTCTAGTAATTGTAACATTTTAAATTCGTCAATTAATTGATCTGCATTAATAAATTTAGACAATTTCTTGGAAATCTTCATGACATCAGAAAGGCTTTCATCATTCTTAATATTAGCGGGATTAAAGACACGAAAATATTTTAAAATGCAATTGGGTTTAAAAGCAGAAGTTTTAAAAAAATGTTGTATAGTGGCAATATAATGCTTTCGCACATTTTTCAAAAATTCCAAACGTTCTCTTTCGTTCTGTATAGAAAGAATTATGGTTTTAATAGAGCCTCTCCACACGAAATATTACTGTGAGCTAATAAATTTTCAATGTTAAATAATTCCTCCACTTCGATCTTATTTGAATTGTATTTTGAAATAGCTTCCTCTGTTAAAATTCTTGAAAGTACTGACAAGGAAAGAGACTTTAGCTCATCATACAATACATGAAGCATTGGCTCATTCTTTTGAAAGAGTAATGAAAATTTTATAAATAATGAAGCACTGTGTTGAAGAAAAGTACACTGAGCTTTAAAGTCATTTTGCTATAATAGATTTACTATTTGCTTATAATGATTGGCCTTTTGCAATTGGGATTGCTTTTTGGGAATGTAGTCTAGAAAATACTCACATTATAGCATTCCATTGTTCTAAAACTCCAGAGATGCAGGGTTCAATAGAAAGCCACCTGCTTGGCACATACTTTAAAAACTGATGACGTGGAAGTTTGTTTTTATCTTGCAAATCTTGAAAATCGTGTTTTCGAAGTGGCCAACCATCAAAAAAATAAAAAATTGCTAGCAAAAGATTAGACACGTCACTGCCAAAAGCATCTAAACCATGCTTAAAAGAATTGTGAACAGTGTGCAAATTACATGTTCCGCAATCAATCAAAGATTGATTTAATTCGCTATTAGGTACCCTAAAAACTTTTTTGTGCACTTTAGGCTTCTATACAAAGTATAGCAAGAAGCCTTATGATCTGGTTTAATAGCTAATTTAATATAATCGGATGCCGAATCGGACTCGCGCCGAATCTTTTTTTGATTTATTTTTAAAATTTTTGATTTATACTACTTAATATATTAATAATTGTACATTTTATTAATTATTTAGTTTGTTTTCTTTTATATTAATATAATAAAATTATTTACTTAAAATAACTCTTGTTCATTTTTTCTGCCGAATGAAATGTAACCTAGCGTAACTTGCTCGGAGTTCTCTAAAATCGGAAATACTCATAACTTCGTAAAAACTTTTCTTTAATATAGATTGCACATTATTATTTATTATAATAATAATATTAATATCCATCATTATTTTCCTTAATAGAGGGGGGGAAAAAGTTTTTTTATTATGTACTCAAGCCAGCCCTGTAAAAGCGGCGTATGCGCGTTGGTCTAGAACTTTTCTACTTAGCTTGCTTTCAGCTTTTCATCTTTGTCTTTTTGATACAAACGAAAATTTTTGCGGTACAAACCGATACAAACGAAGTACAAACGATTCCACCATATGTCCGATTTGAATATTTTTAGGTGGGGGTGCTGGCATTTCCCTGGCACCCCCACTTTGAAAGTGCTGTAACTTTTTTGTCTTGATGATACAAACGAAAATTTTTGCGGTACAAACCGATACAAACGAAGTACAAACGATTCCACCAAGTCCGATTTAAATATTTTGTGGTGGGGGTGCCGGGGAAATGGAGCCGAAAATAGGAAGACTTTAAGAAAAGAGGAATATTCCTCGGTTTAACCGTATGCAACCCCCACCCCTGGTATGGATGCATATTGTCAAGCAAAATTCATATTGGGAAACCAGAAATTTGTAATAATTATATCAAAGATATAATTTGGAATCAAGATTCTAAGGCCCAGGCAATTTCCTTGTATACAATTCTTGAAACAATTATTTCCATATAAATTGACCGGGTTAAAAAGGTTTTTTTTCTATAAAAAAAAGTTAAAAAGGGGCTAAAAAAAAAAGATTAATAACCTAAGACTGAACAACACAACTGGACCTAATAAGAATCATAGAAAGCCGATTGGGAAGTTAGCGAAATCGAGGTTTCAAACCCAAAACTTCCGTCCTATGACTCGACCGGCGATGACACCATTCCATCGCTTTGGAAATTCTGCATGTGACGAACTGAGTCATGATTACACATAGTAAACAAAAATGTTCTTCATATTCCCATAAGGAGCATATTTGATACCAGCTTTCGGAACGGTCATGCAAGAATTAAAATTACGTTTGTATTATTTACCATTAAAAATACAGTTTTTTAAATTAATTGTTTAAGTTTTGTAAAAAATTATGGTGAGGATTACCTAATGTTGGTCACTCCGAATGAGTTGAAACTTTGCAATCGCAAAGAGGAAGGTTTATATAGTATAAATGAAATAGTATAAAATAATGACATAATTTTTACAAGCGAAGATATAATCAAAATTTTGAGAAAAATCGATTTGAAAAGTACGAAAAAGTAGCATCTTGCATGCTGTAGAACCGGTCGATGCCACTACTTCGCTCGGCCGGCGCGCATTTTGTTGACGGTACGTGTGGTGGGATATAGTCTAACACTAGAATATTTCGCAGCGGCACCCCCACACAGACTAATGTATGTTCACAGGTTTAACTTACACAAATTCTCTTCGAAAGTGAATTTATTCACTAGATTTGTGTAATTTTTCGATCAATTTCCACAAGCTTCGATAAATCACCCCCCCATAGTATCACTACAATCCCACTAGTCGCCAATTCTGACTAGTTCCAAGTAGAAGCCACTCACTTCGAGGTCATCAATAGAAATTATAATTTCTTTCTTCGAATTAGGGACTCTACTATATCGGCAAACGTAAAAATTTCTTTTTCTTCACATATCTCATATTCACAGTCACAGCCCAGGTTTCTAACCAGTCAGTCCGCCAAGCGCCAATTCCCAGAGACCCACCGGTCTCTACAACTTCCAATGTCATTAATGTATTCTTTCAGATGAAGGAGAAGGCCGGCCATGCCGGGATGCTCCATCAAATACATATCAGGTAAAGGTAAAGGTAAAGGTTCGCAGCGGCAGATGCAGCTCGACTGTCTTACATGCAACATCGATTATATTTTGTTTTTAGGCGATTTTTAGGGGGTGAAACGTAATAGTTTACTGCCCCATACCGCGACTATACTTTTTAATGCTATTTTGAGGGTCTCTCGAATCCCGATTGCTTTAATCCCGGTGTTCTTGATCGGTGGCGCCTTCTCGTTTCTTTAGCAATGCCGCGTAAGCGGCTCAGAGCACGAAAAACCGCCCGGAGCCCCGGAGGGGCGTAGGGTAGGTTTTTTGATGCTCGTAGTTCTGGCCAAGCCAACGTTTATTATGTTTATTTACCCCAAAATTAAAAATTTTAATTTTTTCAGTTTTTCGGCAATACACGGGTTATTTTCCATTTTTTGATTTTATTTATTACTAATATCCACTAATCACACCCCCATCTATCCGAATTTCAAAGAAAAATTGAAATCGGAGCCAAAAAATTTTACGCATTTTCATCGAAGCACGGGCGACTGGTGTCGCATCGACCCGGTTCGGAGGCATATCGGGTTACATTCCCCGTACTTTTCAAATTGATTTTTCTCGAAATTTTGATTATATCTTCGCTTATAAAAATTATGTCATTATACTATATTAACCTTCCTCTTTGCATCGCCATTGTTTTTTTTTATTTTGGAGTGACCAACAATAGGTAATTCTGCCCAAAATTATAAAATTCTTAGAATTTGTTTAAGGAAGGGGTTGTTCAAACTCCAGTGCGCTAAGGCCTCGCATGCATGGAACTCTACACCGATAATACTATTTTTTTATAGAAATTACATTCTTGTATTGATAAGTTCGTCGATGGTTCATTTGTAAATTAATTGCTGATTTTCAATTAACTACTTAAATATAGACTAGCCGGATTTGGTTGTTCGGCTCTTCGGCCTCGTTTCCGGTCGCTACTGAATAAACAGTTTTAATCGTTGGATTTTTCATCTTCAGACGATAAGACGTAAATTTTGAATCTTATCCCCTGAAGATGCGTTGAAAAAGAAAAATTGTGCTTTTTAATTCTGAAAAGTACATTTTTGGGTTATTCTAAAAATACAGATGACATCGTTAATAGTAGTTTTGTTAATTATATGTCTTAAATAATTGAAGCCCGTTGATTGGTCAATTTATTGTAAGCCTGTCGCTGTTTTTAAATTAGTTTATGAAGATTCTATATAATTTTGTATAGAAAGAAATTTTTGACATCAAAACAGTAACGTAGCTAGGAATTTTCAACCCGGACGCAAAATATTGTAAAATACCCCCCCCCCTCTCAGGTTATAATGATAATCTTTGGTCATTAAATACATTTAGAATTTAAAAACAGGAGATTATATTGTTTTTCATTCATTTAATTAATTCTGGCCTGGCACTAAGGGCTCTTTGACAGTCTCTATGATCATCGTTACCATTTACAATTATAAAATAATCGTCTATTACGATTTCGTTTGATTGATTCATTTTTTTTATTACTGTAACATAGTAATGTATATGAAATCCAAATTTTGTCATTTCCTAACGCATTTCAGATCGTTCAGTGCGGCCTTCAGGCCGCTCAACCATGTCTAACATAATAATGTATAAAATTTAAATTCGAATTGTTTACCAATAAATTTACCTTTGTGCAAAATTAAATTTATTAAATGGCCTGAGGTCAACTAAATATTTCCTGGCATGGAATTTTTAAAATTTAAAACATCATGACATTAAAATGGAACAGAAGCAGACTTATTGGATTGGAATACCGCAGTTGTGAAATCTACGAAATAAAACAATTAGTTCAATATCGAACTACCGAATAAACTGTGAAAAAGAAAACTATTGATTCTCCACGTTTATTTTTGAAAGCGTGGTCTATTTTATAATTTACAATTTTTCTGTTTTGATAGCCAACTGTTCTGGTTCAAGAGCGTAATTGAGGAGACAAGGCTACCCTTATAACTTTGAAAATTTTTTTAAAGGTTATTTAGG
Source organism: Podabrus alpinus (assembly GCA_932274525.1). Classification (NCBI taxonomy): domain Eukaryota; kingdom Metazoa; phylum Arthropoda; class Insecta; order Coleoptera; family Cantharidae; genus Podabrus; species Podabrus alpinus. The sequence goes on from OW026451.1 coordinate 9,878,244, forward strand.
ATAATCCAGTTATTCTTTTCTTTTTTAAACGGTTTGAAACGTGGAACCCAGTATTTTCAGGGAAGCAGTTGAATATTTCAATACCGAAAACCTTTTATGAGATTGCAGGAGCGATTTCTTAGCTATTCGGTTCCTTCTTTTAATATATTTAAAAGAATTACGGGATAGTAGGATTTTATGAGGACCTCCCGTATGTGTCGTTATAGTACAAAGCGTTCGTAAAAATTTTGAATACATTAAACTTATTGTGAAAGTACCAATTCTGTTGTTGCAATAAAAAATTGTATGGTATTCTTTTGTTTTGGTAGTTGCCTTTTAAAGCCAGCAATAAAATATCGAATATTTTAAAGATCTTTTTATGTTTTCCTGTTCCGTTCCGATACACCTGAAAACGATAAAAAACTTACGGTTTCCAATTTTGTATGTGCGGTGCGCGTATTTGTCAAAATCCTTATACTTCAGTGGAAGCAATATTTATAAGAGCACCTTTTCGATAATGAAAAGCTGATTTCGTTCCCATCGAAACGTTTACTTCTTTCACTCTCGTTTGTAAATCACGAAATTTTCTTTCGTGTCTGGTGTGATTTTTCCTGTAGGACATGCAACGCATCGAACAAAGATGCGAAACGAACGGGGATTCGGCATGTAAAGGCAAGCGAGGAGAAATAGTATAAGCAAGAAATTGATGATCGTCGTGAAAAAACCACGACTTGTCGTTCTATTTGCAATCGAAAGGATGCGAATGAGTGGAAGTTCCTTTTAAAATGTTTAATTTTTTAGTTGAACTTTGATGTTCGTTTCTATTTCGACGATGACGAGGTCGAGCCTTGCGCAGACTCCAAGACCAAAACGATTAGCTCAAGCAGCCGCCTGTTTGCCGCCGCCTTCGTTGATGATGTTATCCTTCATGGAGGCTAAATTTGTTGGCATCTAATGAATACTACCATTCACATGTCGTCATTAATTGTTACTGCAAATCACGAAGATGTGGCATTCCACTTATCCATTTATTGCGAAAAAGAGCCGCGCGGAGGCGGAAGGCATAACGTGGAAGACCTGCCACATTTAACCACGACGGTTTCGATCGATAGCGTGTAATAAAAATAGCTCTTCGAACTTTTCACAAAATTGTGCCCAAGAATTTTTACGAGCTCCAAATATCACGCTCGAGCTAATTTTCTTAACAAATTGATTAACGCATTATTAGAAGAGTAATTACAATTTTAATTACAGCAATTTTCCAAGTTGTTTTCGAAATTTCATCAGAAGTGACGTCTATTGGCTTCTTATCGCATTTTTTAACATACGGCTTCATTATTCAAACATGTCTTTACTTTAAATGGGCTATTTTTATGTAGTACGTACGCTCATTTTTGGACGAAACGAGAGTCTAAATTATGAAAATTAATTTACCTTCATTATCATGATTAGTGCTCTTTAAGTGTAAGGTGTACAGATTTACTATATTATTGTGCTCTTTTAGACTTTAAACAGTCAAGGTTATCTTCTTTAATATTAAACTATAAGTCGCAAAGTTGTTGAGGATAATTTCAATCGTAGGAAATTTTTTTCTTGTGGCGGGGACGCGTATCGTGAGTTTTTCCGAATTTCTAAATCGAGTTTCCGCTTTTTTGAATTTTTGTTTTGTTCTTGGGTGGCGGAGGGTCGAATGCGAGAGACAAGAATTAGTGTCGTTTTGGGTGTGTTGTTGGCCAACAAGGCAGGGTGCGGTCGATGGAATAGCAAAACGTAGGGAGAGACTGAGGGATCCTATCCCGATTGCCCTGCCAGCTGACGCTGACGCAGCTCAGCTCGCCGAAGACGCATAAAATGCCAACAAGCAGACACCGCATCTGCAGCATTAGTATTCCCCAGCACTTCGTGTAAAACGCTATCGAGAGCATCCTCTACCTGGGTGCTCTTCAAATTGCGCAGTATTTCGTTTTCGAGCATCCTCGAGTCGTTGTCGCACGCACTTCTTCACATCGAACCAGGTAATGCAATTTTTTTTCAATTTCTTGTGCCTACCTATAATACGATAGTCAATTTTATAAAAGCTATTTAAAGCGTTCCTACTCGAGTGCTGATGATAGTCGATGACTTGGTTTTCTTACGCCTACTCAAAGACATTTTTAGACCGCCAGTGTTCTTTCATTTAGCAAAGGTCGAGAATAGGTTAAATATGTTTGCTCCCAGATAGAGCCTTTTGTTAAATTGTTAAACAACCACTCGTGCAGATGTTCGCAAAGACCTGGCTCACCTACCTACATTTTATCTCATCGATGACTCCCCTCGTTCATCAAGGTGATAGACATTGCGAAATCGAACGTAAACACGTGACTCATTCGATGAACGGAAAAATCGTCCCGCATTATTTAGTACCAAATTTACAGACGAACTTGTCTACTTTTGCGAAAAAAAAAACGGGTCAAGGTTATTATTTATTTATGTCTTACATAAATAAAGACGGTCGCGGAATTAATAATTCGCAAAAAGGTATTTGCTTTGAAGGAAAATTTAGGTCACAGCAACTGGATTAAATTGACAATAGAGTCCACAATTATTAATATCATCGTCCAAACGAAGCCGAAGATGTCACCTTTTCTGCAAGAAACGACTCTTCATCATCCGATTGGCTAATTTGAGTTTTTTTTTCAAAGTCTTGATTATCTCAAAACTCAGTTTCGTTTCAATTGGTTGGCGACCTTTGCTTTACAATGGAACTGTTTTCTTAATGCTTTGCATTTTTTATATAAATTACCGGTTTTATGTGCTTTTTCTGCAATGGAGATTATTACGTCTATTGAAGTTTTAATTTTATCTAATTAAATATGAAAAACTGCCATCTCATTTCAAGGTCGGAATACTCATACGACAAAATTCCTCTGATTAAGCTTCCAATTTTAATAATGTTATGGTAACGAAGAAAAAAATTTAAGAACAGGGAAAGTCTTTTGATTAATTATCCCATCGATCGGTCACTTTTGCAATCTTCGCGTTTAATTGCGACTCGATTAAATTATCACTGCTTCATCCTTCAAATTTGCAATGCATACGACTTGTATGTTTATGTGTTCTTTACGTAAATTATGCAAAATAAGAAGTTATGTAACTTTTCGTTGGTCATCGAAGGTGAAATTTATTCCAAACTAAGAAACGATTACCATTTGTTCGCCTATCGAACACGAAAGTCAAATTAGAAAGCTATTTTTGGTTTCGGGTAAACAATAAGGGTGTAAGTTTGCGTTTAATGCCGATGATTAACCGTAATTTGCTTTTCCAGGAATGTTTGTTTGCCTAAATTAAAGCTCTTCCTAGGTTTACATTTTGGCAAAGCAATTCGCATCAGGTGAGCTTGCCCGAACCAAAAATAGATTTTGTTTCGTTTCAAGAGAAAATTAATTGATAAATTCCGTGGTAATCAATCAGGGATGACAAATTTCAAAAGTCCATTGTTTTGCTATCTTTATATCAATAGGTAATTGCGATGTAGTTTTCAAGTGTTTATTTTTGGAAGAGGTAAATCATCACGTCCTTTATCTGATAGTCAAAATCGAATAACATCTTGGACTTTGCTATTTAAAAGTATTCTTACTTACACAATTTCACCTTTCGAGGGTTATCGAAGTAACGAAGAAGAAGTCACTTTCATTTTTAATTTTGTCAGAACGTCGTTCTTTGAACTTGAGTTTCCGCAACATGATTTTTTTAATAATCACTGATTCATGAAATTAGTAGATAATGAAAATTGCTGTTTAACTGTTGGTTTCACAAACACGATTATCTGATTACATTAGGTAATACGGCGTCCAAATTTAAGATAATTCTATTTTTGGGTTATCAATCAATCAGGTCTTCACGTGTCTTTCCATGCCAAATAAAGCTATCAAAATTGTAATTGAAATTAAAATTTTAATTTTAAAGGAAATCTCAGATCAATTTTCATATTTGAAAACCACAAAAACGGCCGCAAATTTCAGGGTAGACTTTTCTCGTCTTCATATCTATTTTCTTGAAGTGGAAAATGATGATGATGGTCATCATCGTCACTTTTATTTCCCTCTTCATTCTAGTTTATTAGGTATTCTTAACATTTTCGAGTAATTTTTTAGTCCTTGATTTTGGAAGACTTCGAATTTTAACCCCAGTCACGGTTGATCGTCGAACGATTTCACTTTTATAAAAAATGAAAAAGCATTCAGAAATATTCTTATCTTTAGCCGTAAATTTTACCAATAGAGAAGTTTTATGTAAAAACATCCAGGTTCATTCCCCCCCCCCCCCCTTTCTAATGTCTAATGTTTTCTAACATAAGTCATAAAACCGTAGCAAGAGATCTTGTAAAATTTTGACGTACTATTTTTTCAAATTAGAATTGAGGGCGTTTCTTGGAAAGTTGCTTGCAATACAAAATCAAAATCATTTTGTTGTTGATGTGATCTTGCAAGATTTCCTAAATTATAATAGCGAAAGGTGTTAAAAAATTTCAATTTGTAGTCATGAATACTCGCGTGTGTTAACGATTTTTCCGCCAGTTTATTGTGCAATGGCGGATCCAGACAAAGTTAATGGGGGGGGGGGGGGGGAACGAAAAATGTTGGTGTTTTTTCAACTTTTTAGCAATTTGAGTACATTTGACCCCTTTTTATTTGATTTTTGAAAATTTATGGTGGGAGTAATTAAAATTTTTCCCCCCCCCCCCCTGCAATGTACTCGCTATTGTCAGATCTGATCAGTACAACGTTCATGGATTGATAATAATACAAAATGAAAGCATTTTTTTCAAATATTTAGCAATTTTAATCCATTTAAACGGTTTTATTACATTTTTGAAAATTCACAGTGGCATAATAACCCCCCCCCAATACCTTGTAATGTACTGGCTTTGATAAGATTCGAGCAGAACAATGTTCATGGAAAGGTAATAACGCAAAATGAAAATATTTTTCTTAAATTGTTAGTCCATTTAACCGCTTTTTATTCGATTTTGGAAAATTCATTATGGGAGTAACTACCACTTTTACCCCCTCCCCTCTTTTGTAATGTACTCGGTATTGCAAGATCTGACCAGAACAAGGTTCATAGATGGGTAAACACAAAATGAATTTTTTTTAAATATTCAGCAATTTTGGTTCGTTTACACGATTTTTTTAAATTCATAGTGGAATATTCCCCCCCATTCCCTATAATGACTGGTATCAGATTCTTTTGAAATCTGGTACATATCGGGGTAATAACGCAAAATTACGGTATTTTTCTTAAATTTTTAGCAATTTCCTGGGGGACGGTAATTAACCTCTTTAACCCCCCCCCCCCCCCATAATGTACTTGCAGTATTTCTTATATTGGTCGCAATGAATTCTGTAGATCTTTGGACACCTTAAAATAACTTCTTTCTTATCAATGTCAAAATTTAGAAGTCTTTTTAGATGAATTAACTCGACCGTTTATCAAAAGTCTAATAAATATATTTTTTTTAATTCTCAATACGGTTTTTTCTGAATTTTTCCCCGATCTTTTTAGTCTCCTGATAATTATAAATATTAACTTTAGTTTGAATTTTCAAATTTGAAGTAAGTATAAACAAGGTATTTCATAGTAAAGCTAGCAATGTAGACATATTTGGCGATAACGTTTTCAAAAATCTCCTGCGGCTTTGTTTATAATTGAATAGCAAACACTTTTCTACAAAATAAATTGCATTTCAACATTATACCAATAAATAATTGCGGACCTTTTGATTCCAAATTGCTCAGAATATCATTTGGCCGTGGAAATGATCTTATTCATCCAATTTCCTGTTTTCGTACTGGACTCTGATTCCAGTTTTTCTGCCTGTGACCGGAAAGTATGTGTCGGGCACAGGAGCCCGATATTTGAACCAACATAATCTCATCTAGGGCCGGCACCCTCACATAAAAATGGTATTAGGAAAATATGGAAAATTTACTTGAACTTGAACCTCTGAACTTGATGAAGGTTCTTCAAAAATAGAGTTTTTCAAAATAGAAATAATTCCATCTCGTAGCCTTTTCTTTTATTTAAATTTCCAAATAATGGAATTTGGAATTCACTAACGAACCTCATCAACCTGAGAAATCAATCAAACAAAAACTGCATTCTTGAAAATTGTCAGTGGGTATTTGCAACCTGTAACTTAATCGCTTTGATCTTCATTACTCCTTCTATAATATTGAAAGTCGTGCAATTTATTTCTTCATATTTTCTCAGTTACTGATCGCTTATTTAGCTAACAAGGTCCTTTCGTGAAGGTTACTCGAAGGGGTCTCTCCAAGTGACATTTTTAAATCCACCATATCGCGTGAAGGATGTACTTTCTCTCTAAATCCATAGGATAGAAATTTTCAAATATTTTCTTCGTTGTACCGCAACTTTTTATCCTCGCCCCGTACCGGCTTAATATGATTTTGGTTGAAGTGTTTCTACGTCTTCCCGTTTCAAATTTTTCGATTTCAAGTTGTTGAACAATATTATTAAAGATTTCTACGTCAAATGAAAGAATCGATATAAATGTGTATCGTGAAGAGGTTGGAACGGAATTCTTTGTAATTTCATGACAAATTGTGAGGACGAGAATTAGATGAGTCAAAAGACTGATTATGCCTTTCATTTTTTATTCTCTTTATGGTCGTAACACAAACGCAGAATAGACGTTAGTTCATCCAATTTTCCGTTCTGCGTGGGGGTGGGTTCTTTGGAATGTCCGAATTTTAGACAGCGACAGGGCTGAAAGATGAGTCACATTATTGGTTATTTTGTGCCGTGGTTCGTATGTAAATGAAGCCCATAAATGCATACGATTTAGTTTGTTTTGAGATTAAGAAGCAGCACGCGGAGTTACTTCCTGTTTCGTTTTTTTTTAAATGTTAGGAATTAATGTGAGTCATTAGAATAATGTGTATCCTGATGAATGGGAATCAACTCGTTTAATATGTGGGTTATGCAATTACAAAGAAGAAGGTTTTAAGCTATCACGCACGCCTCTTATGTAACAGTAAGAAGAAGGTCGCGATGATCTTCTAGTTCTGTGGATTATTGATTTTCGTGTTTAGATGAGGGAGGGCTCGAATTCGTACGCTTTTCACTTTCTATGGTATCCTGCTAGCGTGAAATACTCGGTGAGCGTGTTTACTTGTTCTTCTTGTTAGCACAGTAAAAGTTGTTTGATGTTTATTGATGGATGCATGGATGACACGTGGGTAATTATTTTTTTAATTTGTTTGTTTGTCACGATAATTTCAATACATTTAACTATAATAATGACCTAACCACTCGTAATATATTTGGATGCGACAGACAATGGAATTACTGGGACAGTTTGTTCCAGCAGCTTCTTTCAATCTAGATGACCTTGAACGAAAGATCGTACTTACGTAACTTTGCCAAATTCCAAGGTCGTTAAAATTAAAAACTCAATAAGTTTTACCCCATAACAACAAGTCTTTATTTAGTTCTAGCAAAGAGCGGTTTTTATTCGCTCCTGAGATTAGGAAATCAGAAGCTGCTAGGAGGTTGGCCCATCGAACGTAAGCAAATATTCGTCGCTTCGTATCCGCAAATTTATTCTTTTTGGCAACCGACAACGCTTTTTTAACAATGTTGAAATTTACTTCAAGTTCAAATTCCACTTTGCGTTACTTCGCTTTAATTTTATTCCCATTATCACATTTGTTATTGTGATAAAACGATAAAACCCAAACTTTTTTTTTTAATTAATTCGAAATTTGTAATCAAAAAGCCAACGTCAATTGGAAATAATTTTAAAGGTCTGGTTATGTTTGATTATGATCGATCGTCACATCCAAAAGCCAACCCTGTTCACTATATCTTTTCATTTTATTTTTAAAAGCTTATTGGGACCTTATCTTCGCTCCACTCTGCTCGATAAGATAAATCGAAATTTAAGTTACGCTCAGTTTATTTCTTAATTTTTCTTTTCTGAAATTTTATGTGGAACTTTATATTTAGGTTTGGTTAAATTAGAACTCAGACATGCATAAGTCTTTGGTTGGGGTTGGTGCGTTGTTTGTAGTGGAATTTATGTTTATTTTGATTCCGACATATCCAGACGCAGAGCACTGGGTGATGTTTTTATTTTAATCTCATACCCGAAGAGATCCTCTTGGGCTTTATGTTCTACCGATGATTAAACATGCAGGTTTTGTTTAGGGAAAGGACATTCCACATATTTACTTACTACCCAAGTTTACCGGTATGAAATTATAATTTTAAAAAGTTCTATCAAAGTTTTTATCAGCCGTTGACTAATTTATACTGTAAATATTTAATGACGACTTCTTTTATACCAAGTGTTTATAGTCATACATCAAGTTAAGTCGATAAACGAGACGCTCGAGGAAGTTTTTTTTAATCCACCTTTGTAACCCCAAACATCCTTCCCACGATAGCCACGCTTATCTTTTTCGTTCGTATAAAATTTTGATTAAAAAATTCTTCTTCTCGATTTAAAGAAATTAAGAACCGGAGGAAGTTATTTTTTGATTCGCCTTCGTAACCCCAAACATCCTTATCGTGATAACCTCAAGAAATTTGGGTGGAAGTTTTGGCGGTTTGGAATTTTCATTTTACTTTATCATGTGATGCTTAGTACTGACTGTTCCTTTATTTTGTTATCTTGAAAGAATTAAATTGTTGAGGTTACATGGCTATCGTAAATTATGTTTATGCTCGATTTATCATTATCGTTATTCTTTGCCCATGTTTGCAACCAACATGATTATATGGTGGTTTCGGTATTATACGTTTTCGATTTTAATTTCCTATAACCAAGAAAAATTTGTTTGCTTTTACGAGACTTTTTAACATTTTTATATCAACAATTAAAAGTAAGTGCAAGATAACATTATAAAATTACGACAATTAAATTTTTACTTGCAGTGATATAACGTCCAAGGTTAAAAAAAATTATTTATATTTCTAGTTTTCCTATTTGTGCAGGTATTTTGCATGCCAATCTTGTATTGCGTTCGACAAGTCAAGGAAAACCAATAAATTTGCCAAGCTAATAACTTGACTCTCTTTTGAGTCGAGGAAAAAATTATGAATTAAGCAATGCTTGGGAATTTTAAGAAATTTTCTAGTTGTTTTCTAATCCCAAGTACTTGATATTATAAAATTTTCTTTATCTGAAGTTAAATAACCAACAGTTTACTTTTGAGTAATACATAGTATTATTACCTTTTTTTCTTTGTACTTATCAGCTATAAGTACGTGACTAATTGGTTGCATGATAAGTGCAAAAGTATTTTTATTACATTTTTTCCTTTTCGCAATTTCGAAATGGAATTGTTTTCAAAAATTTAATGTTTATTTTAGTAAACTCCGATGCTTACTCTATCCTATGGATTAAGATTATATCGAGTTTATTATTATTATCTTTGGGAATGTTTAAATTTTGTACTTCCCAGATATCAGCTTCTTCCTTTTGGTGATAACAATTTAAAATGATAAGAATTTGTAACATGAGTGATACATACGGAAAATGAACGTCTAGGATGTTTAGACAGTGGATCAAGTACAGGCAGAAATATTTGTACAATTTTTATTGAGAGAAAAATCAGTTACGAGAAACGAGATTGTACAGGAAATTAATTCGATGAAATGCCTTTATTACATTAAAATTTAAACTCTGGAACCATCTGGTTTTTCATTTAAAGAAGTACTTGGAACTTTCCAAAAAATTAAATTTAATTCAGTGACATCAAAAAGTTAATAAAACCATTATTCTCGTCTAACAGATTCCTCTTTTTGTTGGAAAATATGTTTCCCATTTTTATGAAAATTTCCTTCTTTATTTTGTTCAAGTATTGGGGGATTAGGGCAATATTACCACCCAAGGTGAGCTTGATCGATGGTAACCAGGTTACCTACTTTTTTTATTCTGCTTTTATTCAAATAGTTTTTTTGCAATGATTCAAACTCACTGTAAATGACCAATATCAACCCAAATAGACGATACTTAACAACAAGTGACTTGTCGGGGAAAATTCATGATTTAGGGATAGTTTATCTTTCTTCAGTTAAACTTACCTGTTCCTAAATCTATCATGTGACGTCTTGTAGTCCTGGTGGAGAAATTTAACTGGTGATTGATAAAATGACCCCTAGTGTTTAATTTTCTTAAATATAGAGAAATGTGGCTACTTCAAGTAAGGTAAAAGGTGGTTGTTGAAGGCCAAAATACTTCATATTGTTTTTACTGGCGATGGAATAAATTCCATCTGCCATATAAGAGACGATTATGTCGTAGCCAAATGGGGGACTTAGGATTTCGTGATTTCTTTTTCAATGGGATAAAAATTTCAATTCAAATAAATTCGACAAGGGAATTGCAATAAATTTTTACTGGAATTTAAAAAAAAGACCTATTTACACGCATTTCAACTTAGACTTTGACCCCGGTGAACGGCGCTCATTCTGTTTCACCTTTCAGTATTACCATGCACATAGCGGACCTACTGTTTAACGTGGGAAGGAACCACGTTAAATTTTAGAAAATTTTACTAGGCAGATTACATCTCGGTGGTTTGCCATTACCTTCTATGGGGATAGGATAAAATCATTGCTGGAATAAATGTGGATCGAAGTTATTGAAATCAATACAGGCGTTTAGTTAATGCTTTTATTTAAGTAAGTTTAACAATAATACATATTATGTGCTCACTTCAAGGAGCAAAACTTTGTGATGATAAGACAGAACCCATTATGTTAAAAATATCGATTATTTTTTAATGCCAATATGTATCTAATTAAATTATCTACATATTGGCATTAAAACTAAAAAATATATTTTTTTGACATAACTGATTCTGCCTTATCACCACAGAACTACATATACGAGTACTATTATTTTTATGCCAACTAACAATATAAGCTTAGCATGCATATTTACTCACTAAATAAAGTTAATAATAAAACTAAAAATAATCAATAAATTATTATTAACAATCCTTACTGCATCCAGAGTCGAACCGGGTCTTCGCATTAGCAGTTAACTCACTTTAACCACTAAGCTCATTTCTTTTAAATTTAAGGTTATAAACAACAATGTATTGTTGCTAGAGGAAAACCTAATCCCCTCCAAACCAATACTATTTCAGTCTTGAAGTTTGTTTTTACAATATTTTTCTTAATTATATAATATCAATTTTTCATTTTCTAGAATGTCTTTACCAAGGATGTATTTTTCATTATTTTGGTTCTTTAAATATTCCAGAAATTAAATATGATTTAAATTTGTAAAAATTAGGAAAGCCTGTAAGATTGGAGACCTTTGAAAGGACAATATTTTATGGACAGTACTTCCAAGGTTTTCCCACCAATCTTTTTTCATATTTCCCTTTCCTCATAGCGATAATACGCTTTATTGTAGAGTGGCATTAAACATACCCTCTCTAACCTGTTTTATTCTAGAAAATGTAATGTTACTTCCTGTCGCTCAAAAATAATAATTCTGAACTGAAAAATTTGATCCCCACTTGCACAGTTGATTTGGAAGACAAAGTGCAACACAAAAACCTATTGGTCGGATTTCTTTTTTTCTAATTTATCAAAACAATTCTATGTGATTTTGGAGGCTACTTATCTTGTGATTCCATCCCTTGCATATTTCGCATTAGAGAATGTAGTAATCGAAAAAGCATTCCAAAAGCTGTTTTTCATACTTGGAAAAATTAAAGAAATGTAAAAAAATGAGAAGACGAAGATGGACAATTTGTCAACTAGATGCAAATGGAATGCACTGTTAGATTTGGGACAAAACGGAAAATTTTCCTCTACCTTTTGCAAATAAATTTTCACAGTTAAAATTAATTCACCAAATTACTTCTAATAGAGGCGATGAATGGAATGTCTTCAATGTGGGTGGGTGTAATCAAAAATTATTTAACTAGCTCACTTAGCACAGTGGCCACATTTAAGAATAATTTTTTCTTAAGGAGTCAATGACTCCAAATTTTTTTCGCTTTGAACGTTTTACTTTCCACCTCGAGATCTAAATTAAGAAGATAACGTATCTTGTTAACACAAAACTAATCTCCCGTAAGTGAAGCTTTACAAGAAAGTCGAATAAGTGGCTAGCACGTGAAAAATTTATTTTTACTTCAATTGCGCAATTTTGTTTATCACCAAGCCTAAGTAAAGTAAATTCTTGTAACAATCAATTCATCGTTATCGAGAGCTCTGCGTAGTACTTGTTTGCTTTTAATTAGTCAATTTGAAGGATGTGAAGTTATTTGTAAATCATCGAGGATTAGATAAGGAAATTCTAGTTTGGCTTTTAGCACTCCTTAAATCGACGAAAATTTTGGCTGATTAAGCTTTTCGTGTGAAGAACGAGTGTTATGTAAAAAAAAATTACAGGTGTTGTTCATCACCAGTGGTGTCCTCGTCCTGATTGTAAAAGCATGACGAATATGCTACGATGACGATTCTTGTTTACTTGTACATGATGTGTTATGTTACTGTTGATAAATTTGCAATGTCACGTCTTCACGACTAAGTACCTTCGACTTGTCGCCCGTGCCGTTATCTTCTCCTGCAAGGCGACATTACGGCAGGAAACGGGTCAAGGAAACGATCGGGCCAAAAGTCAACTAGCTCAACTCATTGTAACTTATTGATTACAAGAAGTCGATTAACATACAATTGAAGAGACTCGATGCTTAACTCAACAATTTATTAAACCAACTATTTTAAGAATTTCTTATCATATTTGAATACGTTAAATCATAGGGGTCATATTTACGAAGCGGTTTGTAAATATTAAATAAAAAGATTATTCGGATGACTTAATCGACAATTTTTTATTCTTATTTTGTAAACACAAAATAAGAGTTAATTGCTCAATTGTTTCCTCTGACATATATTATGTTCTTTGTTATATTCCTGATAACAATAATTATGACTTTTCGAATCGATTATCAATAAAAGGTGTTTAAATTAAATTGAAATCAATTTCAATCAAGTTCAATTCCCACATCGTATACTTCTTCTAACTCGAAGGATGGATTTTGAGTCGTTAAAATTCGACCTTGTTGTAGTTTTCCCACGTGTGCTCAAATTTACTGCCAAAAGATTGCAATTTTCAATGTCACTGTTAAGTCACGATTTTACAAAAGAATGGCCATACAATTTAGGTACTAATTTATTTCGTTTTTATTCATTAAATTAATAAATTTGAGGTAAACTGTTTGGTAATTATGAGATAACATGTGAAGTCCTTGATAACGAATAAAAATTTCAAAGTACACCGGTTTCGCGATAAAATAATGCAAATTTGAATTTAACACGAAAAAAGGAGACTTTCTTGATTGGTCGCTTCAATTCTCTTTACATCTAGAAACCTTCTTCTCTCAACCAAACTGCAGCTGTTTTCAAAATCAAAGAAGTAGCATGACGACGATTGCAGTTTTTAAATAAATTGAAAATTGAAGTAAATCAAATTTTGTCCAAGTCCTACCTTGTCGAAAGAACTACAACCATTTGGGTTTGTTCTTCTTTTTCGCGAAATGGACAAATACAGTAAGTAATTTTTTAATTTTTTTGACGTTTCCGAAGAAGTCGTTTATTCTTTCCCGGTGTATTGATTCTTTCGGTCGTAGTTACACGTCGTCGCCTCGCCGCCCAGGTAAACTGTGGCTTCGACGACCCCCCGAGTTGTCATGTCAACTCAACATATGTCTTCGTATTTATTCTACGTCAGATTTTTATTTAAATAAATGTACTGATAGTGTGGTTTGGTTTCAGGAGGACGATTTAGTATGTCCGTACCGTCGATGGTACATCGATCAGGAGATTCTTTAGTAGTGCGCAGCGTCGTTAGCGGTGACGCTTTGTTTGGTTCTGCCGACGCAGTCGAGGACGTCGAATATAGTGACGATTTTTTAGAGAGCGGTGACGACAAAGACTTGCCAGAGTGTAAAATTAGAAGAAACTATTCGTGTAACAGCTGCGATTATTTTACCCAAAATCCTAGACATTATTTGTATCATTTAAGAGATGATCATCAGGAAAAGGTAAAGATTTTCGAGTGCCCTCATTGTTTGTACGCATCCAAGCACTATCAGAAGCTCATTCGGCATTCGAAGATGGTGCATGGTGGCACAGAGGGCGTCGAAGTGCCGGAATTTTCGCGCGCTAAATCGAGGAAGAGAAAATCGCACGATGAAGACGTCCTCGAGGAAGTGGTGGTGGAAGACGTTATAGAGGTGGACACCGGCGATGAAGAGGTCGAAAGTGGGGGTGGTAGTGCGGATAAAGTTATTTACAAGTGTTCCCTTTGCACCTTTACCGCTCGTAACCAAATTCATCTCAGCAAGCACGAGCGCGAAGAACACATCAAGACAAAGTTCTTCAGGTGCACCAAATGTACGTACGTGACGCACATGAAGGCCCGTTTTACGAAGCATGTCAAGTATCATTCGATGCCCATGATCAAGTGCGACATGTGCGATTTTCGCACCCCATACAAATGGAACCTGGACCGTCATTGCAAGAACCACAATGGACGTGGTGCTTTTCGATGTTCTGCTTGCAACTTCACCGCCGACATCAAGCAAAGTCTTACCGTTCACGAAATGAACCACCACATCCCACCGGTCGGACAAGCTGCTGGACTTGGTGTGGGACGACGGCGGAACAAGGTGGGGGCCAGCGACTCTGCCGCAGCCGAGGAGGTAGTCCAGGTACGTGCGCGATAATGTTTTTATCACCCATTGTGTACATTCGCGCGTGATAACGCCACGCCGATCTTTGCCTTGGGCGTAACAAGCGATAAGTGTTCTCTTCTTGTTTAGTCATTACTTAGTAACAAGTGCTTTTCGTTGTCGACTCCACACACCACTCAATTTTTTCTTGTACATTTTACACGTAAGAATTTTTTTTAAATTACTACTTCACTTTCAAAATTTTTAGACCTTCGCCGCCACCACCGGGCTAAAAATTATTTCGTCAGGTAAAAGATTGCGAAAAACAAGTTGGACACTTAACAGATTACGTTAAATTTTCTTCTGGACGTCGCTCAATTTTTTCCCACTGTTTATTTGGACGAAGAGTTATTTATGGGTGAACACATAGTTTTATTTAGAAATTACATAGCGTAACGTTGGAAGGAAATTTTAAAGAGTTTTATGATAAACTTGAGGTCACATGTAAAAAAATCTTTACCCAAAGAGGAATTTGTTTGTAGTGATATTTAAACATCGAACCGAGTTGATTAGTCCACGTAATCGAACGTCTCTTTTCAAAGGTTTTCAGCGAGTGAGTGTTTTCGTTTGATTAAAAAAGTTAATATTAGTGAAGTTCATATACATAATCACGTTACGTAAGAACAAATATTTTTATGGCACATAAATGTGTTAAATATAACGACGTCCATTATTGTTAGCAATTTTATGTTAATCAATATTCAATTGATCTGTTTTAGTGTCCAACATTGACTTGAAATAATGTGACCCACATTTAATGGTCGAACGAATTTTTTATTTTATTTCCAAATTAATTTTGACTTACCAACTTTTAAAAATATTAAAAATCACCATAGTTACACAACATTAAAAAAATTCCGCGCGATTATTAAAAATTTAACTGGCGGTAATTTACTATTAATTTCGCTCATTAAATTTAATTGGATAGAAAATGTTTGGTTAAATTTGATTTTGTAATTTTGTTGTTGATACTATTATTTTTGTATTTACAAAAACATCGTTTTCAGCTACCACGATCTGAACCCGAGCCGAGCGTGGCCGCTGCTGTGGACAATAATAAAAAGGCGAGCGACCATAATCTAAAAATACCTGCCAAGAAGTCGAAAAGTGCCAATATTCAGGAACCGCGAAGCAGAGATTACGGTTCCGACTTCATACATCCCGACGACATCGTTCAACACGCTAATGGAAATATTTACATCAAAAATAAATGCAAGTTATGCAATTATAAAACTGCATGGGATGGGGAGATGGCAAAACACGAACTCAAAGTGCACAACATTGTGAGGCCCGAGACCATCAAAAAAGTAGTAACAAAAAAACCGTCACGACCCATCCCCAATTTAATCCCAATTCCCACCCAAACTTCGGTGACCAAACTGCGACCCGATAAAGTGCCCAAGCGGTCCGCGCCCGTCGTACCGCCAGAACCAATCATGAGTCAAAAAGACATTAACGACATTTGTGCGAAATCCGCCAATAGTGCGTTACGCGATTTCGCTTCCCTGTTCGGTAGTGAAGATGTGTTCAAAACTGAAATTAAACAAGAGGCCGAAACGTCGGCCGAATCGTTACCAACCGTACCTGCTGCTCCTCCGGTAGAAATCAGTACCTTCAAAGACAAAAATACGTCGTTTTTTGACAAACTAAAAGAAAAGTTAATGAACGGAACGTCGGAGAGCGCAAACTTAACGTGCCAGTATTGTGGACATGAAAGTAAATGTCTCACCGAATTATCTAGTCACCAAAAATTGTGCGGAAAAGAACAAATTTCGGCACATAACTTAACGCCCGTACATAACATTAGTTCTAGTAGATGCCAGTATTGTAGACAACGTTGCAAGTCGAGTACCGATTTATACAATCACCTCAAGACTTGTCAATCTGCTGCCAAATTTGTCAGCACCAAATTAGAAGTAGTACAAAGACGACCAGATGAAATCCCTCCAGAGGATTTGATAGTCAAGGTCGAAGAAGTCGACCTAACCGAAATCGACAACAAACCCCATCCCATGGAGAACAAAGTTTTCGTTTGGAACAACATAGAAGCACCTTTAGAGCTCGACGAAGAAGACCAGCACTACGATTTCATAGAAGATAAACAAGAAGACAACGCTTCCTTGGATCTCTCCGTCAGAACCCAATCGCCCAACAGCGAGAGTAGTTTCTTGGGAACGGAAATAACCCACAGCGTTCCTTCCGTCAGCGATAAAGTTCCTACCCACGGCAACGATATCAGCGTGGCCCAAGTCGCCCAACACAAACGCGTCTTCAAGTGCCCCCATTGTTCCTTCTGGGCATCGACCGCCTCCAGATTCCACGTCCACATAGTCGGACATTTAAACAAAAAACCATTCGAATGTTCTCTCTGCGCTTACAAATCCAATTGGAGATGGGACATAACCAAACACATCAAACTAAAATCCGTTCGCGATCCCGCCCACGAACGCGCGAAAGTATTAATGACCGACGAAACGGGTCGACGCAATTACACCAAATATAACAAATATTTAACCGAAATTCCGGTCACGGGAGACCAAAACGAAACGAGCGGCGGTGCCGGAACACGGCACAAAGCCAATCACGACAATCACGAAAATCTTCTACCTCCAAGACCAATTTTACCAAAACCAGAGTTACCTAAACTTTTACGCGCACCCACCAGCAACGACTTCAGTCCGCTGTTGCGATCACCCTTGAGACCGCCGCCGCCTCTAAAAGCGGCCGACGAATCGTTTTTTGCGAAGTTATCATCGGAAAAAAAGAAGAACCTTCCAGAAAGTAAAAAGACGTTATGGAAGTGTAAAATGTGTAACTTCAGGTAGGTGGATCGCTCTTTCGGAGTTAAAATTTGCTCAAGTTATTTTTGTAGGGACGCCTCTCACGAGAAGTTGTTGAATCACGTCAAAGGACACTATCTGCAGGATAACTACCACATAAATCAATCCATGAATGGGCTGGAAGGTCAATCGATGGACGACGAAGCAGGTGATAGTAGAAGTCGTGGTCATGCTCCATTCCGATGTGGTCATTGTCATCAGGTATCGAACTGGAAGCATGTCATTCAGGTATACTAACCCGCTTGTGCTGCTTTTACTTACAACCCCGTTACTCTGCATGCGTGTGATCATCCCTTATGTGATACTAAAATTTGATTAAATTTCGGTCACGTTTGTTTTCCTTCTAGTTTACTCATAGAGGCCTCATTGTTTTCTCAACGTGTCTTCACCAGAAGGGCGTAGCACATAAACTTTCAAGTTAAAAATATTTAATAAAAAATTGCACCTGCCTTTTTTTTAATATTGTATCTATTCATTTTAAAATCAACCATTAGGCTTTATAAAAAATTAGTTAACATAAGGAAGCGTCACTCTCAGCTGTCTTAGGCCACCAAACTCTTGTTTGTATTTCATTCGACCAATATATTATTTACTTTGATCATCCAAGACCCTCGCAAGGGGTCAAATTTTAGATGTTCACTGGCGTTGAAATCGACCAAGAGTCTGGCAGGTTGGTCTTCGCCAATTTCTTACATTCCTGTTTTTCCACACTTGTGAATTCATTTGTTAACAATTAAAATGAGAAATGAGTAACGGGGCTCTTGCATGTTGCTTTCTTCATGTTTGTATGGTGACTTGTGGAAATGATTTGTTAAAATTATTAAAAACCGTAGTTTCGAAAAGTAGATGCATGCACAACAAGTAAACAAATATTCTTAACTCTTGATAAAATTCTTAACATTTGCATGCAAATGAAGTAGCAATTATATGCATGTTAATGTGAGATTAGTTACTTGAAAAATTAAGAAAGTGATTGATGTACATAATTAGAATTTAATACGGCTGCTTAGTATATTATCTACTAATAACTTATTACTGTTATCATGCTGGTTGGAAGCTTTTGCCGTACATATTTGAGCTTTTATGTATCATTGAGAATAACATGACATTATTTTATTTACTTATTTATTTTTGGTCAACTTTTTGTTTTTTTTTAAATACTATAACGTTTACTTATATGCTCTTCCAAAATAATAAATTGAAAGAATTTTTAACACAATTTAAATATTTTTCCCAAATTTCCCTGCTGCTTTTTTATCAATATGGATAAGGCCAATAAAATTTAATGTCTCCCTTCCCTTTTTACTCACATTTGCAAACCAATTAATGGAATTATCAAAATTACGGCCATGGGAGTAGCCTTCCATTCCGCCAATGCATTCCAGTTTGGTAGAAAGATTAGAACAATTAAAATCCTGGTTAAGCGACCGAGTCGGTTTTATGTAATATTTTGTAATAGACCCTGGGGAGGATCAAGGAAATGAAATCAACTTCCCTAACTACTTTCATAAGGGGTCATCCATTAATTACGTAAGGGTTTTTGGGGGGAGGGGGTATTGGATATCTTACGGACCCTTACGTAGGGGGGGGTCCGACGTATTCCTTACGTAAGTTTCTTAAAATATTTTTTTAAATTAAATTTAAATAAAATCAAACATAATTTTTTCTTTTTATGTTGGTAATTAAATCCAGGTATAATGGAAATACTATATATTGAAATATATAGTACTTAAAAATTAAAAATCATTAAACAAAGTGGCATAATAGTGTGAATTTTAGAAAATGGCATCAAACTTTGGCCTCTATTCGTGGTTTCATACACGAGTACTAACCCGGCCTAAGGGGAAACAGAGTCTTCGTCTCTGAACTCACTTAGGTAATACTCGGCAGGCGCGTCCACGTCGCGGGGGTGGGCCCGACACAAGTCGGTGGCAAAGTTCTGTCGAGGACCCAGTATTGCGGGGTATATCGCATTACCCTTGTCCAGGGTTACGGATGAAGACCACAACGGCAATGGAGGCGATGAACAAAAGTTCGATTCAGCGAAAATGGCGGAAGTGGCAACCCAGTTATTAGGAATGGTAAAATAACAAATGTCATAGGGCAGCAGCTGTGCCATCACTGAGTATATGGCGGAGAAAAATGTAATGCATCTTCTTAGGCAATACTTCAGACACTTAGGCGACAATCAATTATTGATTGGGAGGGGGTCCAAAATTACAAAAATCATCCTTACGTAATTAATGGACGGCCCCTAACGCTTTTTTAGGTTTTAGACTAATCTGTCGCTTCATTGCTTTATGCATTTACTATATGAAATTTTTTGTGTGATATGGACAGATAAATAATTGAGTGGTACGTTATTGGCTCCTCCAATTGGCGAGCTTATTCGATCCCGATTCGATCCTTTTAGGCCAAGTTCGGTTTGGCACTTTTTTCGCTTTGAAGCTCCGTCAACGCATTCAAACGCTTTATATCTGCTCTCATTTAAGAAATTCGCGTGTTTTAAGCTTCTGAAATGAACGGAAGTATAACGTTTGCAAGCGTGGAACAGCTCCAAATCGGGTGATCAGAATATGTCTGACGGAGCTTCAAAGTGAAAAAAGTGCCAGACCGAAACTAATCCCCCTTTATCTCATTTATATAAAAGGTAAATATTGTAGGTAGATTTTGGCAAATAGGTTACAATAAACTGATTTTTCTTATCAAAGAAATCTGGCCAAATTATTTTTTCCTCCTCCCACATGTTCTAACCATGATTGCTTTCTTTGTCTGTTGAAATTTCTTGGTGCTCTATGCAAAGTTGAGAGTATACTCTAGCTTAGAGCTTCCATAAGAACTAGGACTTGCAGTTTGAAGATCTGCTTTATACCGTTTAGATAGTTCCTTGTTTTCCTTGCCTGTATCCATTGCGTGTTGAAAATGTATTGCCGACGTGGATTCGGAACAACGGTAATAGACGATTTTTACATTGTCCATTTTGGACTAGGGAAGTATTAATGCCATGTATGATGTCGTAGTCAGCAGGTCCTCCACAACCCTTGGATTTTGGCACAAAAAGCTAGCACGCTAAGTACTACACCTTTTCCAGAAGTAATTCAGAAAACCTCACCTGTTGTTCAGAAATCGTGAATTGTAATTCAGATTTGTCAACTGATATTCAGAAATTGTGAATTGTAATTCAGATTTGTCAACTGATATTCAGAAATCGTGAATTATTGTAATTCAGATTTGTCAACTGATATTCAAAAATTGTGAATTGTAATTCAGATTTGTCAACTGATATTCAGAAATCATGAATTGCAATTGACAAATCTGAATAACCGTTGACAATTTCTGAATATTAATTGACAAATCTGAATAACGATTGACGATTTCTGAATATCAATTGACAAATTTGAATAACGGTTGACGATTTCTGAATTACTGGTGGAAAAGGTGTAGACCAATACCTCACTATATCCTGTCAAGATTTATTTTCACGATGTTCTACAATCTTAATTATTTAGTTTTCCAAACAGGAAGTTATACCCATTTTCTGGAATTTTGGCATAATATTATAATATTTCTATAATGTTTGGTTTCGCTCAGGAGGGGAGTACCAGTGCACTACCAATGCAAAATTTAAAGTTTAGGACTTCCGCAATCAAATTTCCTTATGGTTCCTTAACAACAGTCATATACTACCTAATTGCAGTTAAAAATGAAACCAATAAATTTGGAAGAGCTTATAATGAAATTTCAATTAAATTCGAATCAAGTTCACATTTTGTGTTGTTTGTCTAATCAATAAGCAACGTTGATCTTATTCTACGCCAAAACTAACAGTGTTTAAAATTTCAGCGCCACTGTCGATTAAAACACAGCGGCGATATACGAGTCGTCGTCGGAAGTAAAAATGGTTCGGAACGTTTGGAGGTTGATGAGCAAATAGACGAACCAGATCACGTAGATTTACCACAAATTGGAACTTTCAAATGTAAACAATGCCCATTTTCAAATAATAACCACGACGAATTTGAAGACCACTTGCACGGTCACGTACCCAGACCCAATAGTATTATGAAGTGTTACTTTTGCGCTTACTTCGTTACCCACAAGGAAGACTTGCACGAGCACCTCAAACTTCACGGCATCAACGAACCCGAAGATTATATGACAAAAATGTTGGAGAAAAATTATTCCGACAGCGACTTATCAAAAAGGTACAAATGCTCGACATGTCCGTACGTGACCAACAGCAAGTCGCAATTTTTGTACCACAAGCAATTCCACAAGCCCAGAAGTGGTCAATATACGTGCACATACTGCAGCTACAACGTGAGTAAACGTCATTTGCTTCATCAACACTTAAAAGTTCATGGTATTAACATCACACCTCAGAAACAAAACGGCGAAGTCATTGATTTGGACGAGTTACCTGACGAATACGACGACATGGCTTCACCCAACACCAGCGTCGAATCGCAAAACTTTCCCGATATTCCTCTCGTGTGGGTTTCAAAGGGCGGAAAGTTTTCGAAAATGTTCAAATGCCGTTACTGTCCTCACGTCAATTTACGAAAGGTCAACATTCAAGAACACGAAAAAATGCACGGCATTAGAGAGAAGGCGACGGCTAAAGGTACCGAAGTCGAACACCATTGCGCTGAATGCAACTACGTGTGCAACAATGCCGGCGTTTTATCGTCCCATTCGAAGGTACATCAGGGTTTATACGGCGAAATACATTGCTTGGTGGATCCTACCAAAACGGACGAAGAACAAATCAGAGAATTGGGACGCTGTATAAATTATCAGTCGCAAGATATGGATGTGGACGAAGATTTGCAAAGATTAGAAAGCTGCGTTGAAGTTGTAGATGAAATGGATATGTCAAGCGATAATACGGACTTTGGTGGCGGTAGTGAAATGTTGTTCTTCTGTGAGCACTGCCCTGCGCGTTTCTTCAAGGAAGCCGAGTTTACGATTCACACTCGCTTCCATATGGTTCGTTTGTACTACAAGTGCGAATATTGCACGTACACAGCCCGACAGAAACATCATTTATTGGCACACAATAAAGTGCACACGTACGAATATCAGGAACGAACCAAGGAAATACAAAATGTGTACAACACAAGCTTAAATCATCCTCAGCCCAAGATAGGCGCGATAAATCAGAACGGTGAAATTATTTGGATAGTAACGGAGACTCCGGGTCGTTCCGGTGGCGAACATTTAGAAAGTTCTCCAAAAGTCAACGTTTACAAGTCGATAATGAACGTGCCACTGTCCGGCACCGAACTGTTCCAACAGCGTACCGAAGCACAAAAACAGAACGCAGCGTCGACTGCAACCAAAGTTCCTGTAAGACCAAACGATCATTTTCCACCAAGCACCACCTTATCAATTGATCCTCAATTTGGAACTTTAATGCACGGCAACCCTAAATTTATTTATCCCACCTACTTGAAGAACGGTCGAATGAAACAAAAGAGGTACAAGTGCCATAAGTGTCCCAGCGCTTTCGAAAAACGCGAACAGTACAAAGTTCACTTAACGTTACACGGTGCCAAGCAAAGGTACAAGTGCGACCATTGCGATTATTCCGTGAAGTATTACGCCAACTACGTTCAACACCTTAAGAAGCACCAAATGAACGCCGACGCGCAGGCCGCGCGGAAATCGGAAGACTCCGAAAACGAAATCGAGGAAGACGAATTGTTGAACGATTCATTTCCAACTTCGAGATTAGCTAAAAGTACAAAAGGTTTCAAGCAGTCTATCGCCGAACGACAAGCCCTAATGATTATAAATCAAAGGAGGAGGAGTTCGGGGAGTAGCGTGAAGGAACCGACGGTGGAAGAGAAAAAACTATTTTGGTGCGCCAGCTGCCCCTACACGAATTACCGTAAAGACGCGGTCGAAAATCACAACAAACGGCACATTAGTATTTCTGGTTATTCTAACAATTACACATGCGAACACTGTGACTATTCCGTGCCCCAAGCTCACTTTTTGAGGGAGCATGTTAAATTACACTTTACACCTAATAAGGTTAACAAGGTGGAGGGTTACATGATGTGCGAAAATTTGAAGCTGACTTCGGCGGCGATTGAAAGTAGCAGTGAGGACGAGGAAGAGGGGGATAAAAGTGACACGATGAGTGATTCGAAAGAAAGTGTGATTTTTGAGGATCGTGGGGGGAGCGAAATTGAAAATCGGTTTTCTCCAAATTTGAACGTGGAAGTGTTGCAACGGCTGAATAATAACGAAGGAGAAAAAATTTTTGTTTATCGCGAAACGGGCGAGATGGTGGAGAAAAGTGAGAAAATTGAAAATGACGAATCGTCGCCAATGGACGAAATTAGTTCGCCAGATAGTTTATCGACTAAAATATCAGAAGATGGAAATATATCGACGAGTCAAATAGATAACGATATTTAGAGTACTAAAAAAATGTTGCAGTATGGTTTTAGAATATAAGTTGTTTTAAAGCTCAAGCTAACGGGGCCACATGGTTTAATGTGAAAATTTTTATGGTGATCGATAGTTAGATTTTTATTTTTCACCGAGCATAGCGAAAGTGCAAGTAAATTTAAATACCTAAATGATAAATAGAGGCCTCTAAAAATGTATTTTTTTAATGTAAGAATTTTGTTAGTGTTACCAATTCAATTGCCTTCTAAAGTATTTTTGCACTTTTAGATTTAATAGATTAATCGTTAGGGAGTGATTAAACTAGTAAAAAAAAAATTGTTGTTTTTACCTATGTAGTTTTTATATATCTAATATGGGTTTTTAAAATAATGCCAAAGCATTTAATGCCAAAATGCCATATGCTCGTTGTATTTTGTTAAAACAAAAATAAAAAAAATTACAATCAATTTTTATTTCGCCATGCAAGTTTGCACAAATTTCAGCCTCCTCTCAATTTTAAATTCTAGGAGAAAATTAAGTTTGAGGTAAGAAAATCAGCTCTATAATTTTTAAAAACATTTAAATTTTAAATGTTTTGAATAATTTAAATCCTCATTTGGTTCTTTATACGGTACCAGTTCTGCTATCAGGTAAGTCGACTACAATTCCTCCTATAAGAAGAATTTTCAGAGTCAAGTTTATATAAAATAAGCACAGGAATCGTCCCATGAAATGTCCTTAAAACAATAAAAATGATAATTGCTCAACAATCTGATCTACTAATAAAATTACATTTATAAAGTTAATTGCACAAAGATAAAAGCCTCCAGGAAGAAGTGCGGGTCGTTCGAGGAAAAGATGGTTACCGGAATAGACAGCTATGCCTATACCATGAAGCGAAGAAGAAATGCTTAGTTTATTGTCTGAAATTCATCCTGTTAATTATTGCATTTCTAAGGACATTTTCAATCTGAAACTTGAAATGCGTTATATAAAATCTTGTATTATGAATGGATTTAAAAAATCTCCTACGGCGCCTTTCATTAAAATTTTTTTCTATACATTTTTTTATTTGTTATAAAGGGTTTTCCCAAAAGTTTAGCTCCTAGGCTGTAATATTGGTGAGTATGCATTTTAAACTATTTACTGAAATAAATATGGGACACTCCATAGCCAATTCAACCTTCATCCTACTTTGTATTGTTCGATTTAACAAATGAGGACGTATATACAGAGGGCCAGCTACATGTTACAACTTGAAATAAATATTTTACACACTTTACAGTTTGATAGAGGACTTTTCGGCGTACACTCGATTCGGCGCCGCCGTTTCGGTGCGAGACTAATTCGCCGCGAGCCCATTTCGGCGCGAACCCAATTTGGTGTGACCCGATTCGGCGCAAGACCAATTCGACGCAGGGACAATTCGGCGGGAAATGATTTTCCGATTTATTTTTAAGTATGCAATTAATGTATGGTGTCTCACAAAAATTGGTCTTTTTGTACCAACCAATACAAATCAATGGATTTAACGTTAGTTTCCCCGGCTAGAAGTATCAATCTAAGATACTGCTTCTACAAGCACAACAGTTTCTTTATTGATAAATATGAAAGCAAATTTGAAAAATTAATTTTGAATTATTGCTTAGATTTATAGGCATTGTTTACTTGTTTACTGTCATTAGTTCTCTTCATACTTTACCGAGGGGTGAATCACAAGCGAAATTCATGTACACCAGACTGCCAAATGTAAAGACTTCCAAAGAATGCCACGAGACTTCCAAAGAATACCGCGGACTTCCTAAGAATGCCATGAGACTGCCAAAGAATGCCGCGAGACTGCCAAAGAATGCCACGAGACTGCCACAAATTTTTCAAGACTTCCACAAATTTTTATAGTCTAGTAGCAACTCGCTGCAAATTTCTGCTAAAATTGCATTTCAATAAATGTTCGTTTTTGGTGTAATCTGATCCAAAATGTTTGCGTTAACCAATAATAATTTGATTGAAAATTATTTCTACAAAAATTATGTCCTACATATAATTATTCATTTATAAACAATTAAAAATATGGGTTTTTAATTTATTAAAAAACGAATCGGGATTTTTGAAAATATGCCATAATAATTGTCTAAATCATTCTTAGTTATGATTACTTGAAGATCTGTTTTAGCAAAATTTTCAATTTTATCTAAATCTAGATCAGTGATTTCAGATAAAGATAACTTGTTATCGAAACCATGAAATTTGAGGTGATATTGTGAATATTTCGGAATATTTATCTCCAGCTTTGTTTCAATTAACGAAAAAAATTCCATTGAATCCATGTTAACACGTTTGAATTCAAAATGCAACTGTGATCAAAACCTTTATTTTTAATTTGATAACGCGGTAACACAACGGTAACACGATAATCAACTTTTGTTTGATGAGTAAGCATAGTTAGCATAGCATGCCGATATAAGCAATAAACATTCTGCACACAGTAACTTTTTTTTATTTGAACTTTTCTTTACTAAAGGGTGGGCCATTTAAAAGTTTAAATTTAAAAATGCAATAAAACAAAAACGGTTTGAAATTTTGCCAAATTTATTTTTTTGATGTGAAGTACAATTTTTCCGGTTAGAAATGGAATATTATTTCATTCATATGGCTGCCGCGGCTGGCCTCACAGTACCCCATTCGATCGGACCAATTTTCGAGCACTTTTTCGAGTGTATGGGATCGTATCTCGGCAATGGCATCACGAATGTTGGCCTTCAAATGCTCAATTGTCTCTGGTTTGTCGGCATAACACTTGTCTTTAACGGCGCCCCACAGAAAATAGTCCAATGGTGTCAAATCATAGCTTCTTGGCGGCCAATTGACATCACCATTTCGGCTAATTAGCCGAAATCGTGCAATTTCCGACCAATTGTCTTTGTTTTGGAAATAAATTTCCAATAAATCCCAACGTTGCTCAAGCGTAAATCGATTCATTTCGTTCAGCGGAGATAATATACTGAATTTTGTGACAGAATAGAATGACATAAGTATTGTCAGATTCGAATTAACCGGTGGTTCAAATTTAAACCGATAAATGGCCCACCCTTTATAAGATAAATGAAGTGCAAATTCGTCTCGCTCCAACTTGAAGTAAATTTTACAACAATTGAAGTAATATTGCAAGATATTAAAAAGAATGGTAGATACATTTTTTCGCGTAAATAATAATCAGTAGATAATAATTATTAATATTCGCAGATATAGGATTACTCTCCGCAAGTATCACGTACTATATTATGATACTCATTAATCACTTTCATTACAGTCAAAACTGTAATAATAATCTCGAATTCTTTTTCTTTCAAGCCTGATTTCAGGCGTTATATTCCTCTCCAATATAATTAACTTACATTAGAGCTTCTAATACCATAAAATTTTCAAAAACTTCCTCGAAATATTAAAGAATGCCACGAGACTTCCAAAGAATACCGCGGACTTCCTAAGAATGCCATGAGATTGCCAAAGAATGCCGCGAGACTGCCAAAGAATGCCACGAGACTTCCAAAGAATGTCACGGACTTCCAAAGACTGCCACGAGATTTCCAAAGAATGCCACGGACTTCCAAAGAATGCCACGAGACTTGTACACCAGACTGCCTCTGTGATTAACCCCTCGTACTTTACCTAAAATTAATTCTCTGGTCATTTGTTGACATCACCTAAATAAAAACTACGTAATTAATAACAATTATTGATTAAATTGACATTTTCAACTAATTTCATAAAAAGCGCTACAAGATATAAAATTATATTATAATAATTATAATTAATTTTTAGCATTGAAAACCACATGTAAACGGCCCGAAACGTTGGTTAATATTTAAAATATTAAAATACTTATACCCAATAAAAAATATCTTATAAATTAACAAGAAAAGGTCAACTATAATACAAAAATTTATTACAAATTTATTTTCGAAAGCCAAGATCATGTAATTTAACGAATTAATTGAAAAATTAAATCTTTTCCCCAAAGTCCTTTATTTCTTTAATAATTTGAGACGCATCTAGAATTTAAAATATTCTCATCTTCGAGAAGAGGTTGTAGGATAAAAAACCAGAAATTAGCCAATGAAAACATTAACACGTAACAACAACTTACACAAATGTAAAAGTTTTTAATAGGGATAAAATTTTACCGATGGGGGCGCTGAAAGCAACAACAAGCGTGACGTCAATGAGAGAGATTCGGTTATAACCTTACTTCTTTGCTGTCGTTTCGAATTTTCCTGGTGAATAATATTAATATTGTGATTTAAATAGTTTAGTTGGATAAGTGGTTTTATCATGGCTTTAAACTCGCAGTTTCTTAACTGGCGAAAATGTGTTGAATGCAAGACACATAATTGCGTTTGGTAAAGTGAACAGTACAGATGCTAAAGTAGTAAAAACACTTGCATTGTGTTTGAAAACTAGTGAACTTTCTGATACACCTCACGAAATTCAGGGCACGTTTCGTATCGATAAACCGGAACTTCAGATTTCTGAAATGAAATGCAGTTGTACGGCAGGCGAATCACAAAGATGCAAGCATATTGCAGCATTTTTGCTTTTATGTACAAGGTAAGATAGTGTAGTGCATGCATTTATACTATTTGATGTAATTATAAAAAATATAAATTTATAAATAATTTCAGGACCAGCATTTTTGACTTTGAAGAATTTTCATGCACCGACATCAAATGCTACTGGAAATCTAACAAGGAGGCAGCTTTGGAGCAGTACAATGCTAAACCCTTTGAACGATGGTCATGTGTTAATAGAAAACGAGGAAGAAATGAAGATAGTAGTAGGCATGGCTTTGTTAGTGACCATTTTCCAGAATTAATTAAGAAGAGAAATCACGGTGCTTTAGCTTTGCAGAGGTACATTTTTTAAAAATTTATAATAGCATAATTTATTTAATTTTGGTTTTCTTAATTATTTTAGTGTTCGATGTAGAGAAATCGCAACTACAGAAGCCGCAACACCTCTGCGAAAGAGGCAGCTTTGGAGCAGTACAATGCTGAACCCTTTGAACGGTGGTCATATGTTAAGAGGAACGAGGAAATGTCAGTGTAGATCAAGTGCCACAAGAATTGCTAGAAATAGCCAATAATGCATTAATTTCAGCATTTATGATTTCGCTAGACATCGATGTTTCGAAATTTAATTTAAAAACTTGTTAAAAAATATATGTTATTTTCAGAATTCAGTATCACGATGCAGAAATGGTAATTATTTAGCTACAAACGTTTTAATTTATTTCAAATTCAAAATATTTACAATTGTTTACTTATATAATATTTTATTATTTATGGTACTATTTAAACTATTTATAATAAAACCTATTTATTTGTTATTTATACTGATTGTTACCTGATAAAAACCTATTAAAAATAAAGAAAAAAAAACAATAAATTCTAATTTACATGATTATTTCATAAATTTGTCATCTGCAAGAATTGGCGAAGATAAATTGACAACAGCACATGTGTTTATTAAACTAATAAACGGTGTAACAATAACGTTCTAGCAACATCCAAATCTAGTCACAAAATTCACATTTAAATGGTTTTTCGCCAGTGTTTTTTCACCTCTTCTTTAATGTCAATAGAATGATGTAAATCTTCTAACTTGAATTTCACATCTTCTACATTAAACTTCACATCTTCCAATTCATCCGATACTCCGTTTCAAATTCGTAGTTGCTACCTGGATAATATGGAGTTGCGACAAATTCGATGTTGTGCTTTACTACCGTACTTTCTTTAGGAATTTTCTGGGAAGGAACTGCATTTTTTTTTTAAACGTGGCTGCTTGGTTTGATAATCTAAAAAATAAAACTAATTACTACACATACATCACAAAAGTTGGGTTATCTACTTGGCAGTTTTTGTTAAGGAACGGCATTTGGTAATAATCGTCAATGACCAACCTATTCTAAAATCAGTAACAGTCATAACTTCTCCTCTTTAAAACGTTAATTTCTTCCTTACCTGCATAATAATAATCTTATGATGTGAAGTGTAAAAAGCAAACTTTCATATGCTGTGGAACCTTTTTGCCCATTTTTATTAATTTTAAAATCCACGCTTCCCTCCTATCAATAACTTCAACATTGCCATAAGCATTTTGAATTTCTACTTTTTCTTTGGCCGGCTTCGGAAAATTATGAAAACTTAAGTTGGGATTTTTGTGGCGTACTGATTTACAACCATACACAGAACAATTTGTCTTACACGGTTTTCCTTTGGCATTCATAACTTAAAACTGCAACATAACAAACACGTTTAAACAGAAAACTAAGTAATAAATAATTAATTTTAAGTAATTTAACCTCGAATTCATTACACGTGTATAATACACAAGAAAAATTGCAAGGTTAACTTTTGAATATAGTGACGTAAAACATGAAAACACATTAAAAAATTTGTTATACTTACATAATATTAATATTATTTCGCCAGGACAAACAATAATCTCTACCGTATAAAATCCAATGAAAACAATACTGAACAATATGAAACAATAACATTCTCTTTATGACGTCACATATTTAATTGATATTACAGCCACCAGGGTGCGTACAATTAATATTTTATCCCTATAGTAGATAAATTAATCAGAGACATCAAAACATTAAAATAAAATAAACAGACAGTGAAACTTACGAATACTACTAACAGAAATTCTAAAAATTACAAAAATATAATTTTTGTAATATTTCTATAGTCTCTTTCGACCGAAAATGAGGATATTTTAAATTCTTGAAAAGCGTCTTGAATTATTAAAAAGGTTAGCGCTGAATCGTCTTAGCGTCGAATCGGGTTTGCGCCTAAATGGGCTACGCCGAATCTTCCTCGCGCCGAACCGGCCTCGCGCCGAACCGGCCTCGCGCCGAACCGGCCTCGCGCCGAACCGGCCTCGCGCCGAACCGGCCTCGCGCCGAACCGGCCTCGCGCCGAATCGTCCTCGCGCCGAAACGGTATTATGCCGAACCGGCTACGCCGAATCGGCGGCGCCGAAAAGTCCCATTCCCTTGATAGATGGCTTTTGCACAACACCTGGTGGACAGGGTTACCACTAGGTTATTGTTATGCTAAAATTTACAATAGCTGATAAACACATAAATATGAAAAAGCCATCTATCGAATTGAAAATATACAAAATATTATTGACAGGTAGTTCTATAAGAGCCGTCCCTCTATAGCCGTGTTCAGTCTGGCACTTCTTTAGCTTTGAAGCTCTGTCAACACATTTTGATAATTCAATTTGGGATTTTCCCACGCTTTCAAGCGCTTTATCTGCTCTCAGAACTTCACGTGGTTTTAAGCTTCCGTAATGGACGGAATTATAGCGTTTGCAAGCGCAGAACAGCTCCAAATAGAACTATCAAAAAACGTTGAGGTTCAAAGCGAAAAAAGCGCCCGACTGAACACGGCTTATATATAATTCTATTTTTAAAATGTGTAAGATGAACAATAGTTCTTAAAATTAATTTTTTCCAAAACGCTCAATATTACATACAAGTTGAAAAATAATTTTTGATCTAAAAATTGAAATTACAAATTATTTTGAATCATTTTTTTCCTTATTTAATGAAAGCGCGCTCTTAAAAGAACTTTTCCCAATTTTTTTCATATCATTATTTTTCCATAAGTTATCATTTGAACATAATTTAAGCAAATTTTTAACAAATTCATACCTCGTGTAAACGGCTTGAGATAAAAATTTAAAGTAAAAAAAATCAGCCAAATAAAAAATGCCAAGTTTAACAACGTCCTAATTTGGTCGATATGGTCGTTTGGTCATTAAAAATAACAGCAAATTACATTGATATAAAACAAAATATATTTCTAAATATCACTTACATCGATTAAATATAACTTCCATTCCATAAAACAATATTCTTATAAGTTACCTAAACACTTCTGATCTTGTAAAACCATCGACAAAAGTTGTTTATCTTTAAGAGCCGAAATCACCTCCTCTTCGTCCCATTGCAACGTAACTCGATGTAACCTGGGTTCTTTTTTACCTACAATGCGAATAATACCACTACTTTCGATCAATGAACACAAACCAACAAATTCGGCTTGATCGACGGCCGAAAGATTACGAGTCCTGCACACCTTCTTATAAACTTCGTGTAACTTCCCGATCGTGACGTCCTTATTTTTCGCCTTCTTCAACATTAACAACAACGTACAAATCACAAGTTTTTGTTGCAAAGGGAAACTATCATCAGAATTGTCTGCCAAATTTTGTGATGTACCGTAAACATTATTCAACACACTAACCACTTGTTTTAAGTCGACAGTCGCAGAAGCAGGTTTCTCTATATTTTCAACCGACTGCAACACCGCCTTATTATCACTTTGTTCCGCCAATTCGACCACGCGCCTACCAATATCCAAAGCTCTACGAACGTCTCCAGAAACTGCTGCCACTTTTCCGGCTAACATTTTTATCGCCACCGGTGCGAAAACCTCCATCACACTGGCCCCATTCAGTCGTTCGTTAAAAATTGTCTCTATTTGTTGTTTGGTGTAAGGGGCAAAATGCATTAACTTTGGTTTCAGTTCACAGCGGGCTTGCAAGCGTGGTAAAATGCGGTCAGTCAAATCAAGTGCATTCGCAATTCCAATTAAAATCAGTCTTGATTTTTCTTTGGCAGGCCATTCGAAGATGGTGTACAACACAGATTGATTTTTGCTATCCAGCTGGTCGATCTCGTCGAGAATTAGTAATCTAAAATAAAATAAATATGTAAAAAGCTGTAAGCAAGTTGGTGGAGCAAGTGTTGAGGTCAATAAATTTTTAACGAAATTCCAAACCAGGATTACGAGAAGGACGTATTTTCCTACATCTGAAAAGAGCGTTTGAAAAGATGAACGGGCAGGTTATGGTGGAGAAATTCCGGAAATACTTTGGTTTTAAGGGCAAGTAGTCAAGTAGATAGAAAATGCTAATCGTCATTCCCATGCCAAAGCAATGAATGCGCAAATTTGGAATTGTATGGAAGTCAAGTTGTAAAGTTATTTTAGTAGGAAAACAGACAAGGAAGCCGTAAAAATGGTTCAAGATAAAATTTGGTAGATAATATGCATAGCCGAGTGTCTGAATGAATCCCCAAAAGTCCCCTGTCTGCTACCCACAGGAGGATTTTAACCCTCAACGTGATTTTTCGCTTATAACTTGTTTAATTTCAGTTTTACGAAAAATTATAATCAGCCAAAAATTAAAGAAGATGAAATTCTCATGTTTCTGAAAAACCTATTTGGTAGAGAATTCTCTGCTCTTCAATTTTGGTCTAATGATAATTTGATGTAAAAATATTTAAAAAAATAAAAATATTAAGAACATCATAAAAAGAATTTAGTGACTTTATAGTCTACCAAGTCGAACTGCTTAAAGTATTTTTTTTAATTTGATGTAATATTTACAGGTTTAATATTCATATAACTATTTACGTTTCTACATTTTAAAA
Organism: Podabrus alpinus; assembly: GCA_932274525.1. NCBI lineage: Eukaryota > Metazoa > Arthropoda > Insecta > Coleoptera > Cantharidae > Podabrus > Podabrus alpinus. Next base: position 9,911,750 of record OW026451.1, read on the forward strand.
CAAAATTTGTATTTCATCCCTCCTTAAAAAACAATCCTGTAGTGATAAGAATTTTTTAATTGTTTTTGGTGTAGTCGCAGGTATCATATCAATATATATATTTACAAAATTTCAAAACTTGCTAATAAAATTTATTTTTCATCCCTCCATAGAAACAACCCCATAGTATTTAGAATTTTTAAACAATTTTTAGTGTATTTACTAGTTCAATATTAGTATATTGACAAGGTTTTCCAAAATTTTTAAACAAAACTTATTTTGTACCCTTCCTTAACCCATTACCACCCATTTTAAGCTGTTTTTAAATTTTGGCTTAAAAAGTTTGCAAAATAAGTGCATGAAATCATAGATTATGATGATTTGTTACAAATAAAATTGAATACATACGTAAAATTATCCAGTAATGTGATAATATGAATGATCAAAGTCGCCGTTTTATCTTAAACGGAGCAATTCTTTCAGTGGTAAAACTAATCTAAATTTGTTTATAAATTTTATTTATTTTATGCAAATATTATTAACAAAGGATGCCTTGAGGTGTTGGGATTACGAGACAAACCATACTTCAGATTTACGTTATCACCTTCAAAGAATCGTTTTTTATTAGCGTCCCGATTATGGGACATTGGCTGGTAGTGTATAATCATCACCTTTTATTTTTCAACCGACTTCAAAAAAGGAGGAGGTTCTCAATTCGGCTGTATTTTTTTTTAATGTTTGTTACCTCATAACTCCGTCATTTATTAACCGATTTTCAAAATTTTTTCACAATTCGAAAGGATATAGTTTCAGTATTGGTCCCATATAAATTTCATCAAAATCGGTTGAGTACTTTGGTTTTTATTGATTGTAAGCCCGCATTTTCTACTTTGAGATAGGCGTTTCGCCCTTTCTTCGCTTGTCTCATTTGAACGGCGCTGTCGCATATGGGCAGCGCGTTTAGTAGGTCTACCCATATTCGCTTCCGATAAATCAGTTAAGGAACGCAAGATTCACTAAAAAGCAAGAAATAAAAAAAAAATTTCACAAAAAAAAAACCGACTTCAAAAAAATTGCACTAAAAAGTAAAAAATAATTAGAAGTTATTAGAAGAAGATTTAACAGAAATTAGAAGTATATTTTTACAGTGCTGAGCATAAAAATTAATGTATTACGTCAATAATATACAATTATTGTTATTTTTGGAGTCGGTGCCAGCCAAGGTTAACAAACGTGTATTAACGAAGTAACGGAGTACCAATTTCTTAACAGCTTGGCTGGCACCGACTCCAAAAATAACAATAATTGTATATTATTGACGTAATACATTAATTTTTATGCTCAGCACTGTAAAAATATACTTCTAATTTCTGTTAAATCTTCTTCTAATAACTTCTAATTATTTTTTACTTTTTAGTGCAATTTTTTTGTAGTGCTTTTTTTTAAGTCGTTTTTTTTTGTAAAATTTTTTTTAGATTCTCTAAGTTGTTCGGATTGCGCAAATGTAAGTGACAATATGAGTGTAAAAAAGTTGTTTAATGTGAAAGAAATTGATGCAATGATGCAATTGATGAAGATATTTTTCAAGACTTGAATAATACTGACAATATTGATATAGCCATAATACATCCAGATGGAACGATTTGACGGACAACGAGAATCTGGAAGAAAATGACTTAGTGGACAGAGAGGTAAATGATGTGCCTGGCACCCTACAACTGTTTCTATCTTCCGATTCAGAGCTAAGCAGTGCTGATGAATATTTATCAAAAAAGAAAAAGAAATTTCTCAATATAACCACTGCGATCCAACATGATAAAATGAACCAGGTCCATCAAATAGAAATTCGATTCGAAACTGTGATATGCCATTGCATGACATTTGTTTTGCTCCTTTTCACGCAAAATAAATATGTAATGTAACATTTTATTTCTTAAAATAAATTTTTTCATGTGAATTTTATTTTAGTCACTTCCAGCCATTGTCCCATTTGTTAAAGGTAACTCACAATTTTCAAAACTTTTTTTTGATTAATTTATTTACTTTAGTCCACAATCAACTAATTTTTATTAAAATTCAAAAATTTTCCTTAAAATTTCAATTACGGCTGGTAATGGGTTAAAAACAAACCCGTAGTGCTTAGAATTTTTTTAAATATTTTTTGTGTATTCGCAGGTTTCATATTAGTATATTTACAATGTTTTCAAATTTTTCATCCCTCCCTAAAATTAAGCATTTTTCTATTATTTTTATGTAATTGCAGGTTTAATATTAGTTGTTTATTTAAATAATTACAATATTTACTTTTTATCTCCCTAAAAACAACCCTCAAATGTTTATATTTAAAAAATATTTTTGGTCCATTCAGAGGTTTCATATTAGCATATTTACAGAGTTTCATAATTTTCAAACAAAATTTATTTTTAATCGCCCCCTCCCTTTAAAAAACCCATAGAGGTTTTTTATATATTTTTGGTGTAATCGCAACAATATTAATGTATTTTCAAAATTTTTAAACAAAATTTTATTTAAAATTTTTTTTTAGTATTAATTTAAATTTAAAAAAAATAATAAATTTTAATTTCTAACACCCCTATTCTCCAATTCAAATCGTTATTTTCCCGCACGTTAAAGGCAGTAAAGTGAGGTTTACACGTAAAATTAAATCTTGTAGAAATACTTTAATTTTAAAATTTGATGTGTAAACTGAACTTTAAGGTGCTTAACGATCCGAAAGATAACGTTTTGAGTTAATGAATAGGGGTGTAACTGTCGGTGGTTTTTAAATAATTGTTGGTTTTGTTTCGTCCTTACACTGTTTTATTTATTTCTTTAATTACAATTTATTTTTGATTTTTTTACTTTTTAATAAAATTTGTTCGAATTTCAATTACCATTTGTTCTTTGATTAAGCTTGTCTGACGATAGTATAAATACCGAAACATCGAGGTCTAAGCTATCATTAAAAAAAAAAAATCAGTTTAATTTACCCCTCCCTTTTTCAAATCGATAATGTTTATCTTTCATTCTGGATTTTACTAATCTTTTGGTGGTAGGGTAGGGCAGTGCACAATATTAACATAAAAAATTTCAAAATTCAAAAAGAAACTTTAAAAATTGATGTTAAAATATTTCCCTGAATTTGAGCTAATAATCAAAAATTCCCTGACTAAATTTGAGAAATTTTAAATTCCCTGACTTTTTGAGGTTTTTCTGAAACCCTGTATTAGGTACTATTCAGATAATAAATAACCAATAATGATGGAAAGTAGGTATTTAAATGTTAAATAGTAATTTCACATATGGACGTTTAAATGGGCGCATGTAAATTGCGTCCCGCGATCACTATTTTCGAAGGGTTTTAAAGTGGTCAGAAAAAGGTACGGGTAAATTGCGTCCCGACCTCAAGTCGGATTACAGGTAATACCTAACATACTTAGAAAGAAGATATGAAATTAAATACGCCCACCATAAATTTGGTGTAATTTTGGATTTTTTAGGTGTGCATTCGATTCGAAGGTTGGAATTGGGTAGGTGTAAACTCCCCTAATGCGCCAGGTAAATTTCAAAAAAGCATGTAAACTCCCCTCCGAGCAAAAGGCCAACACTTAAACTCACATGTAAACTCCCCTCCTAAGCAATTAAGAATGAGGGGAGTTTACATGCAGAATCAAACCAATAAATTGAAATTCCCGTTAACAACTCAGGACCGTACGCAGGATTTCTTTCCGGACGGCGTTTTTGTTGAACGATTGAAATTCACGATCTTGCATATCATTTTCCTACCTAATATGTAATTAGCGAAAAACTTGAAACCTACATTTTTGAGTTTTTAAGTTAATATTTGTATTTGAAAAATTACAAAATATAACCTACTTATTTAATAAGGGAAAGTAAATTCATGTAGCCGGTCGAACACGGGGTCTGCACGGGTATCGGGTTACAGTCCCTTCAAATGGAGTGAAATTTTTTCGGTCCGATTTGAATTTTTCTTTGAAATTCGGATAGAGGGGGGTGTGATTAGTGGATATTAGTAATAAATATAATAAAAAAAATGGAAAATAACTCGTGTATAGCCAAAAAAGTGAAAAAATTAAATTTTTTTTGCCTTCGAATTTTAGGGGTGTGCATTCGAAAAGGAGGGTAATCCATCGTCAAATCCTACCCTTACGGGGCGCCGCTGCGCTCCGCTCTGCACCCCTCCAGGGCGGATTTGACTCTGGTTACTAGGCTAAACATACGAGAAGGCGCCATCCATCAAGAACACCGGGATCTATGCAACCGGAATGCGAGAGACCCCCCCCAAAAAATCGCGTAAAAACTAAAAATAATCGATGTTGCATGTACGACGCTCGAGGTGCATTTGCTGCTGCGAAATTTTCTAAGTGTAAGAGTATATCGATTTGCACGTACCGTCAACAAAATGCGCGCCCGCCGAGCGATGGAGTGGCATTCGACCGGTTGTGCACCATGCACATGGTACTTTTCCGTACTTTTCAAATTCGATTATTTAAATAATTTTGAATTAACGAAATTGTCTAAACCGGCCCTGTCCATGCACATGGTAATTTTCCGTACTTTTCAAATTCGATTATTTAAATAATTTTGAATTAACGAAATTGTCTAAACCGGCCCTGTCCATTTAACAAGCCGTACTTAAATTCTAATTGTTATAATCTCCTACTTACGTATAACTAGGGATTATACGGTTCGAGGGGAATTTACATGCCGACTTAAAAACCAAAATTGAAGAAAATAAAAACAGGTCAATTTGGAGGGGAGTTTACATTACCCCGTTGTTCCATTGTCAAAACCTACCCTACGGGCCTTCCGCTCCGCTCCACTCCATTAGGCCTGTTGACCACTCGCTTCTGAGTAATCAAATTGTTTTTGGCAATTTACACAGTGTGTGCAAATCGACGTTTTGGCAGTGGACTGTATGTTTTGCTGGTAGACTGAAGAAGGTACGTCTTCCTTTCAGCCTCTCGGTCGATGCACTTATACTTTACTGGAAGAATGCGGTGGCGCTGTTCTTCAATAATGATATAAGGCAACACAGAAAAATGCTTGCTTAAATAAAGTATTTTATTTAATTTAACAATGTTTGAGTTACAACTGTGTTCACTCGTCGAGCGCCTTGAGTTAACTGTCTTTGGAATAAGAAGGGATGCACTATAAATCGCGCTACATAATAGTGGGAACCAGTGACGCAAACCCAACATAAACACACATGTACGAGGTGCACTCAACAAATATAATAATTCAGAAGGCGTTCTGAACAAGGCCCTCCGGGCGGTTTTGACAATGGTTACTTGGGCTAAACATACTAGAGGAATATTAATCCACCCCAACCGGAATTTTAGAAAAACGGGATCCTAGAAATAATTAACGGTGTTGCCATTTCAATATCGTACTATAAGGTGTTAATTCTTCACAAAACAAGAAAACCAATTTATTATTATACTATTTTTCTATATTATATTTCTTATTATATACTATCTATTGGAACAAGATCTAGTACCAATGTGCAGTATTGAAATTCAAAAATATTGTTATTTAAATGGTAGCACATCAAGCAAATACAGGAGAACCATCGTGAGGGTTAATTTCACCCACCCCCCCTCAGCAATCCGCCCCTGTCTAAAACTTACGAAGGCATCTCAATACAGGAAGAAACTCTACTTTGTAAACTAAGCTTTTTGGAAAAAAAATCCCCATTTTCACTTTTAGGTGATTGTATTGTAATTTTAAAAAGCTAATACATAAATTTTTCAACAATACAATAACTTCAAAAATCAATAAACAAATAATATATTTATAGAAAAAAAATGTTGTAATAATAGTTGTACCCTGTATTGTAAAATGACCAAAATATTTTAAACTTCCATACAGCTTAAAGAATAAGGGATTACAATTAACCGTTCTGACCATATTGCCGATGGGACGCAATTTACCCGTACCCTTGACCATGGGACGCAATTTACTATCACCGGTTTAAATACCTACTCAAAAAATACAATAAAATTTTTACAGGATTTCCACTGAATTTTTAAAGCAAATTTCATGACCTGGAAGGTTTTCCCCAACTAAAAATTTGAATATCTCAGACTTTTTCAGTCAATAGGAAAACAAAACTGCACCGACCAGGGGTAGCTTAGAGCAAAATTTTAATTTCCTTGACTTGGGGCCATAAATGAAAAATTCCCAGACTAAATTTGAGAAATATTTAATTCCGACTTTTCCAGGTATTTCATATGAATATTTTCGCTTTGCACACAACTATGTGAAGAAGGCAGTTGCATATGGAAATAAAGAATCACGAAATTATTATCTTAATACTTACATCATTTTGTGATTTTTTCTCAAATGTGCATCGATAGCAGCTACGTAATCCTTCTCGCTTTTTCCTGTAACTTTCAAACCCAATTCGCTCGATATTCTCGAATAAATAGCTCCCGAAGACTTTATAGCAGTGCAGTTAACAAAAATTTTCTTCAAGTCCTTTACTTCGTCCAATATCATCGATAAAGCTGCAGTTTTTCCTGTACCCGGAGGACCACTGATGTACAAACTACCAGAACTTTTATTAACCATCAAATCGTTGATAAAACCGTGCAATTCCTCCAATTCTTTTTCTCTCCCTGGTAAACTTTGAGGAACACTGCTGTGTAAAGCTTTTCTAGCAACTTGGTATGCCGAACTGTACAACTGTTTCGGACTAAAGGAATTTGACTTTAATGGACTCGCCAACGAAAGGCTCTTAAATAACGTCGAGGGCGTTTTGACTGGGGTATTTTCGTTACTTCTTCGTTGTTTTGGCGGTGTGACTGCTTCATCGTTAACTTCCTTAGACTTATGCTTGGTTGGTGTGGTTGAAGGAACAAGAAAAACTGGCGATTTAGGTTCGCTGGGGGGCACTATACTTTTTCTAAGGCTTCTTCTAGTCCTTTGAGTCGTTCGACTGTTAGTTTCACCTTTCTCTGCCACTAATTTGGAAGACATGATTCTGTATGATAATAAAAACGCACTAACAGTAAATACTTTCACCGAAAAACTAATAAATGGACAGTTGAGTGCAACGTTAATACTTTTTATACCAAATTTGGTTACTTATCGCTTGTTAAATCTTTAAATAATGACTTTTTAATTAATTTTAATGATATCTCGATGAAGTATTGGCGGCAAATTTAACCTAAAATTGTCACCTGTCATGCGCGCTGCTGTCAAATGTGGTAATGTAAAGGTTCGTTCACATTGTTTTATCAATTTTCTTAATTTTTCTGTGCAGATACCACAGGCGTATTTTCGTGAGTAACCAAAAGTCACCGGTAAGACTCTGGTTAAGTAAATTCTTGTTTAGGGACCGTTCATAAATTACGTCACGCAATTTTAAGCAATTTTTAACCCCCTCCCCCCTCCGCCCCATCGTCACACAAACCTAGACCCCCCCTCCAAGTATTACGTCACATATTCTTGAACCCCCCCAAATTTTTCAAACTTCTTTTTTTTAGGGGTAGCACCCAAGGGCGTACCAAGGATTTGAGCTAGGGGGGGGGGGGCAGACCTCCCAATGATTCATGAACTCGAGGAATGTATGAGTGTCCCCCCTCCCCACTCCCACCACCCCACTAAGTTGGAGGAATGTTATTCTTTAGGAAAAAATGTTTAAATTCACCCATTATGAATTCACGTTTAAGTTTGAACATTTAATAGTTTATTCTTTGTTTATCAAATACTATTACCTACTGTATTGATAACATGAGTGCTATAATCAATTCTTGAATTTTGTAAAACCAATTGACGTTTGAACCTTTGAACTATGAGCAACTGTTCCACGACATTTCATATACGTGTTTTAATATTTATGTTTTACCATGTATGCATCATGTAAATTGGGTTGCATACTATTGCGACTGCATTTCTATTTAATTTACAGGTCATGTGACTTGCACCGAAATGCATTATTGTATTATTGTATTCGACAAGAAGTTGTAGTTCAACCAAGTTCAACGACGCCATTGCTAAGCGTCATATTAAGAATTGTTAAACATTGAACAAGTTAATTTTGTACCATTTATTTGTAATCATCATTGTTGTATATTACGAGAATATATGTTATTTTGCAACGTTGGAAGTGTTTTTGTATTGAAGAGTGAGTTGTTCGTATTACCATAATTAGACTTGATATTACAGTAGCAATAAATAATATCAACAACATTCAGAGAAAGCATAACTAACCCCAGAGGGAAACACTTAACATTTTGGTGACCCCGACGTGATAAACATTCAGCCACGAGAGTTTATTGTGAAAAACAACATTTTTAAATTTACATGTGCAAAGTTGAGTTCGCGCCATTTTGCGCTTCCACCATTGCAAGTAAGTTTGGTGACCCCATATTTTATAACATTATTAGTAATACAATCAAACAAGTGTTGGAAAAGGACTTCACAAGTTGTAATACCAATCGAAATAACGTTCGTCATTATCGGTACAAACAAAACTTATGCAATAAAACATTATTGCAACCGAGTTCAGTGCAATTAACTTTCTTAACAAAGGAAAACATTCCTTTTTTACATACATCAACAGATGTCAATTTGTATGTGAATATCAGTTCACACTTGCAAGTAAATTTGACTTCGCACTTCATTGCCAATCAAATCTACATTTTTGCATTTCGTTTGTGTACAAAAACCATTTTGTACACCGTGAGACTGGATAAAGCAACCAAGCACCCAGCTCATCTAGAGGCAGACACCTGGATGACCACATCGAAGCAAGTCAGCCACTCATCATTGTTTAATACAAATTTAATTTCGTACGTAGTACCACTTAATTTTGTATGTTCATTTCGTTTGTGTACAGAAACCATTTTGTACACCGTGAGACTGGATAAAGCGATCACGCACCCAGCTCATCTAGAGGCAGCCACCTGGAGGATCCACATTGTATCAGGTCAGCCATCCATCATCGTTAAACATAAATTTGACTTCCTACTGCCGAGTAGCACTCAAATTTGTGTATTCATTTCGTTTGTGTGCAATAACATTTGCATACCGGAAGTTTGGAACGAAGCAATCAGCACGGTTCCAATTTCTCTAGAGGCCAACCATTGGATGATCATCATCAGGTTACCGGCCAATTTCATTATTCGTAGGCGGATGTCAACGCATCCACTGTCATACGCAGGAAAGTACGTCAGCTGCGCAGAGGTCATTGTCTCCTATCAGAAACAGGGGCGTATCGAGGACACAGCTGCAAAGGGTAAGAGCATCCTTCTAAATCTCCTTTCTTTCCACAAATTTATTTCTTGTGTCAACACTTCGTCATTTTATTTGTCATTATTATATACATTAATTGAAATGGATAATCTCGCGCAATTGAATACAAAACGCGGTAGCATAAAGGCGCGAATTACTAAATTCAATAATTATCTTACGAGTCTCACTGACTTAAACGATATGGCAATTTTGCAAGTAGAGGCACGCCTCGAAAAACTTGAACCATTGTTCGAGGACTACGAGGTAATACAAACCGACATTGAGTTATTGGACAACAGTCCAGCGCAACACGACGAGCGTGAGGCGTTTGAAACATCGTATTTCAATGCGATAGCAAAGGCGAAATTGATGATTCGTGATCACTCAAAATTAATCACTTCATCTCCTCAATGTCCTTCAGAAGTCTTACACGATGCTAGCGAGCCCGTGTTTAAACGCAACGTAAAGCTGCCAGTACTGCAGCTAAAAACTTTCGACGGTAGCTATGAAAATTGGGTATCTTTTCATGACACATTCAAGTCACTCATTGACAGTGACCCTGAATTACCGGTGATTCAGAAATTCCATTACCTAAAATCATCCCTAAAGGGAGATGCATTAAAGATAATTGATTCACTTCCGGTAACCACTGCGAACTACAGTAACGCGTGTCAACTGCTCCGCGAAAGATATGAAAACAAATACCTCATTATTAACAATCATGTTAAAACTTTACTTAATATTCCTCCATTGCATAAGGAAGCACTAGGTGGGTTACGTAAGTTGGTAAATGACATAACTTGTAACCTAAATGCCCTCAAGGTACTAGACCAGCCGGTAGAGCAGTGGTCTACTTTATTGATACACATAACGATCCAAAAATTAGATCAGACCACGTTACGCGACTGGGAACGCCTCAATGAGGAAAATAGCGATATACCAACCATGGTAGCGCTAACCGAATTTTTGGAGAAACGTTGTAAAACTCTGGAGAAATGCCAGCACGGCAAACAAGTAGTATCGGAATCGCGATCATTTAAACGCGAAAAGGTCATCTCCAGCTTTGCTAGTTCTCAATTGTCATGCACCATTTGCAAGGCTAATCATCATTTCAGTATGTGCACTCAGTTATTAAACCTGTCAGTACAGGAACGAATACAGAGAGCTAAAGATTTGCGGCTATGTTTAAACTGCCTTCAAAAAGGGCACACCAGCAGATTTTGCAAATCTGCAAAATGCAGAAAGTGCAGAAAGATGCACAATACTTTGTTGCATTTAACAATGGAAGCACCTCAAACGACTTCCCCGTTAAGCACTGCTGCAACAAGTACACAAGCCGTAGAATCGCCACCTCTTACAGGTAGCCAAACCTCAACGGTAGCTTCACATAGCATCTGCGGCATCGTAACTCATTGCCTGCTATCCACTATAGTAATAAAGGTAAGAAATGTCACAGGCAGTCTCATAGAGGCACGAGCATTGTTAGATTCAGGATCACAATCGAGTTTTATTACCGAGAGATTGTGTTCGAAATTAAATCTTCCTAAATCACGGGTATCGATCGCGGTGACCGGTATAAATGGAACTGCTTCGGAGGTCTCTCAACGAACGTCCATAAAGATATCATCGGTCAACAATACGTACACGACCGAAATAAATTGTTTCGTGTTACCTAAGGTAACCGGTAGCATCCCGGCAATTAGCTTTGAACCCTCGTACCTCAAAATACCACCTGACATAACATTGGCGGATCCTACGTTTCATGTTACAGGTGATGTCGACATTCTGCTCGGTGCAGACATATTCTGGAAAGTCCTATGCATAGGACAAGTCAGGTTAGGTAATAATCAGCCAATATTACAAAAGACCCTTTTCGGGTGGATCGTAGCCGGGCCTATGTCCCCCACGCTACCCACTCGTGTGGCAGCGCTTCAATGCAATTTCGCTCACAACATCTCAATAGAAGAACGACTTGCCAAGTTCTGGGAGATTGAAGAGCTCCATTCGACAAGGCCGTTGTCCATTGAGGAAAGGGAATGTGAAAACACCTTTTCCGAAACAACGTCTCGAGACGCGCACGGTCGTTTCACGGTGACCATACCTTTCAACGATTCTTTATCGCGCTTAGGAGAATCACGCCATGCTGCTTTAAATCGCTTACACTCCTTGGAGCGAAAGTTAGCAAAAAATCATGATCTCCAGCAACAGTACACTTCATTCATGAAGGAGTACGAATCTTTAGGCCACATGAAACGTGCTGATGAACGCGAATTAGTCGGAATTACTTCATTTTATTATCTGCATCAGGTGATTATCAAGGTAACCGGTAGCATCCCGGCAATTAGCTTTGAACCCTCGCGCCTCAAAATACCACCTGACATAACAGTGGCGAATCCTACGCTTCATGTTACAGGTGATGTCGCCATTGTACTACGGTTCAGACAACACTCATACGTGCTTGTCGCGGACAGTCACGAACTCTGGCCAATAGCGGATAACAATTTCGCTCATGAGCATGACTCGCTTGAAATAAAGTCATCAGCTCCAATTGTGCTGTCAGCACAAACTTCCTCAAATAACTTATTTGAGCTTTATTCATCCCTCATCAAATTGCAAAGAGTCGTTGCCTATTGTTTGAGATTTAAAACCAATTGTTTAAAGCAAAAACCTCGCTCACAAGGTTCACTGACCTCGGGCGAACTAAACGATTCACTAATGTCATTAATTAAAGTTTGTCAATCGCAAAACTTCACTGATGAAATAAAACGCCTGACATTAAAGAAACCGCTACGTAACACTAGCGGACTTCTAATGCTTCTCCCCTTTATTGATGAGTCAGGAATCATGAGGGTAGGTCGACTTGACCACTCCAATTTTGATTTGAATAAAAAACACCCCATAGTACTACCGGCAAAACATCCATTGACGACACTGATAGTAACTCAGGAACACCTGCGTTTACTACATGCTGGGCCTCAAGCTTTGCTTGCCTCTCTGCGAGAACGATTCTGGCCTCTGTCCGGACCGTCTCTTTGCAAGAAGGTCGTCAGGAGATGTATTCGGTGTTTTCGCGTACGACCTAAAACTGTAGAAACATTGATGGGTGAACTACCTGCACCGCGGCTCACTCCGACACGACCGTTTTTAGTGTCCGGTGTCGACTATGCAGGTCCTTATACGATAAAGGACAGGAAAACGCGCGGGTGTAAGACTTCAAAGGCATATTTATGCATATTTATTTGTTTCGCTACTAAAGCCGTTCATTTAGAACTGGCTCCGGATTTGAGCTCCGAATCATTTTTAAACGCTCTTAAGCGCTTCATTGCTCGGCGCGGGTATTGCACCGATATTTACTCAGACAATGGGACAAACTTCGTGGGCGCTAACAATATTTTAATAAAGTTAGGACAGATGTTGAAAAATGATAATTTTCAAGCTGAAATATCTAATTTCACCTCGCAAAGAGGCATAGCTTGGCACTTCATTCCTCCTAGGTCTCCCACTTTCGGGGGCTTATGGGAAGCTGCAGTCAAGTCTGCCAAGTTACACATAAAAAGGGTTATTGGGGAAACAGTCTTAACGTTTGAACATTTAAACACATTGTTGACACAAGTGGAATCTTGCCTAAATTCCCGTCCATTAACTCCTTTGTCCAGCGACCCGTCCTACACAACGGCTCTCACCCCAGGCCACTTCTTGATTGGGCAACCTCTCACTGCATTGCCTCAAGAAAGGGTGCCAGAAATTCAATCGAACAGATTGACCAATTATCAGCACATACAACAAATGGCCCAACACTTCTGGAAACGTTGGTCCAAAGAATATTTATGTCAACTGCAGCAGCGTTCAAACCGAAATCATCGGAATGAACCAATCAAAATCGGCATGTTGGTGTTGCTGAAAGAAGACAACTTGCCACCTCTCAAATGGGCTATGGGACGCATCAGCGACATCCACCCAGGCAAAGATTGTGTTGTGCGTGTTGTCAGTGTAAAAACTTCGTCCGGCACGGTTCGGCGTGCTATTGCTAAGATATGCATCCTACCGATAGGATCATTACTATCGTGGGTACTTTACGGTTTGTTGAAAGGCGTTCCTTTCAAGGTGGGCGATATGTTCCACGACATTTCATATACGTGTTTTAATATTTATGTTTTACCATGTATGCATCATGTAAATTGGGTTGCATACTATTGCGACTGCATTTCTATTTAATTTACAGGTCATGTGACTTGCACCGAAATGCATTATTGTATTATTGTATTCGACAAGAAGTTGTAGTTCAACCAAGTTCAACGACGCCATTGCTAAGCGTCATATTAAGAATTGTTAAACATTGAACAAGTTAATTTTGTACCATTTATTTGTAATCATCATTGTTGTATATTACGAGAATATATGTTATTTTGCAACGTTGGAAGTGTTTTTGTATTGAAGAGTGAGTTGTTCGTATTACCATAATTAGACTTGATATTACAGTAGCAATAAATAATATCAACAACATTCAGAGAAAGCATAACTAACCCCAGAGGGAAACACTTAACAGCAACACTGATAATTTGTTTAATATAACAAGAGGTGATATTATTAACCAAATTCATCTTAAAATAAATTATTAATAAGGTCAATAAGGACTAGGGAGAAAATATAACTCCAATTATGAAGGAAAAGCTTTTGTAATTAGAGATAATAACGAAAACTATACAAGTGCACATGAACAACTCATACATATTACATCGTATAGAACAATAAGCTAAAGTCATTGCCATGAAAGAAGACGTCTCGTCATAGATTGACTGAATATAGCAACGACGTATTGCTTATGAGCATTACCAGTCATTTTGTATTGATATGACAAAGCACGAAAATATATTGCACGTGTTTCCAGTAACGACATACGCTGTTGCGTTTGTTAGACGATAGTAAAAGACAGATATACTCATAGCATGTCGTAACTAGTACCGGAAAAAGAATTTGATTCGCGTAGTAATTTATATAAAATTTCTGTCACTTTTAGTATTTTTGAAGTTTGGAGTTTTCGTGGTTTAAGTTTTCGGTTTGTGGATTTAAGCTTGTCAAAATTAGTCAAAATACAAAATTAGTTCTTTTCAGAACTCTCGAAATGTCTAGTTCTGTACGTGGAAGAACATTAAAATCTCAATCGCAACAGTTGATTTTAAATTTATTAAATTATTTTGAACTTGAAAAACAGCACGGGGGCAGTTTTATCAACGCAACGGTACAAAAATCTCAAAATCGCAATTTTTGCCATTCATTGTTTTGCTTTTGCATTGCACAGGTGCTGTATACCTATACTTATGCTGTGTCTTATTTTGAATTTGTTCATAACTATTGCTTAATAAATAAATAAATTTGGTAAGCGACAATAAAAACATAAAAGTTTCCTTTCAGCATAACCTATATTTGGTTTGACAGGTGACAAGTTCAAATTTGTTAAACTAAAAGGAAAGTGAGAAAGAAAATTTAAAAAAAAAGATAACCAATATATTCTTATTTTAAAATACACTTCATTTGACTAGGGAGTATTGGCTTAGTTCAGACGATTATGCTTTTATGACGAGATGTCAACTTTCGTGGCAATGACTATATATACATTTACGAACAAATTTATTCAATTCACACATACTGTTGGTTGTTTTTACTTCAATAATAATCTTCTAGGATTGGATGCAAACTTATCCAATACTTCCTTTGAAAACTTGCTTTTATTTTCTTGTACAAATTTTCTGTGGACGCTCATCAAACACAGTCCACTGAGTCTTTCTTCTCCCATCGTGCTTCTAAGCCAGGTCTTAACTCGTCGCAAGGTGCTAAATGATCTCTCTACTGTAGCTGTAGTAGCTGGGATAGCCAACAGAATTAAAAGAGCTTGTTTGACTGATGGGTAAAATAGGTTGGTTTCTGTGTACAGATCCACAATTTCCAGTTCCTTTAGACTTTCCTTAGACAACTTTTTGTTCTTCCACAGATTGAACCAAAGATCTACTTCAGCCTCTATCTCTTCTAAGCCATAAAACTCCATGAAGCGTTTGGCTACATGTTTCTTAGCTCTTGAATCCCGATTTCGAGCATTGAAGAAGGGTGAAGTTTGGTTAGAGAAAAGGCTGCATCATTTTCTTCAGAGAAACGAACGTTAAGAGATGATGTCAATGAATCTAGGTAGGGTATGATGAGAGCCCGCCTCCAGTATTCATTGATGGTGGACGAAGGAGGATTGCTTCTTTGCTGTTGTTTTCCGGCGAGACGTGGAATAGCAATTTCAATATCAATTTGTTCAGCAATTTTAAGAATTAGACATACATACCATAGTTCATGTTCGACTTTTATGACTCTAGACCGACACCGTATTGAGCCCTACTCCTCTCCTACTTTCTCCTGTCGCGTGATAATTCCTTTCGATGCTGTTACTTATTTAAAACAGATTAATTAAATTCTGTATTAGTCGACTTGCAATAAAATATTTGAACATGCTTAATCTTTGTCTAGGGGGGGCAGCTGCCCCCCCTGCCCCTCTCTGGGTACGCCCTTGGTAGCACCCCAGAGGATCTATGAAGGGCGCTCCGCCCCCCTAGCTTCACCACTGCCTTCAGTGGCATAGCCACTCAAAAAATAGTATTTTTTACATAAAGTAGAACTCCAATTATCCGAATCAATTGGGACCGGATCCCATTCGGATAATCAAAAATTCGGATAATTGGAATTTTGCTAATAAAAGCGTAGTGTATGGATTTTTCTAGACCGAGTCGGATGTGGTTGTTCGGCCTTCGGCCTCACTCCAAGGTTCTAAAGTAGCCTATCGCCGGTGATCTGACAATACCTGCTAACTGCAAAATCTCTATTTTACAGGAGACCAAAAAAACTGAATAAACTTAGTTGATGGGAATTTTGGAAGTTATAATTTATTTCAATTGAATAATTGCCGTTAAATAAGTAGGAATTAGTTGTATTTTTACAAAAAAATTGCTTTGCATCCAAGTAAATGTAGATAGCAGAAACTGCTTCTTTCTTTTGTGTACTTACCAGATATTGTTGTGACATTACTCCTTGGATTTATTAGAGCTAGAATAATAATTATTCAAGAACAGCATTATTTTTAAGAACAAATTTATTATTATTATTTTGTTGGAATTTATAAAGAATACTAGATTTCTAAATAAGTATACAAAAAGTATAAAAAATGGTTATAATAAATAAAATTTAAGTACAAATTATTGTTTTTGTCTTTGCTTGGTTTTTGCTTTTTTAACTGGAGGTTCCTCGTTTTCTTCTTCCTCTAAAATAGCAGTTTCGTTGGTAACTATACGTTCCCGACTGTATGGAAGTAAGTCATAGAACGAGTGGCAATCCTGAGAAATAACGCTTTTTAACTCCTGTAAATGCTTCCATTTCTTTTGAGTGATTGGCAAGGGGTGTGTGTACATCTTAGGATAACTTAAAACCGGGGCAATGTTCTTGGATCTTAATGGAAGTTCAGTAAATGGATCGTCAAAACTAAGTTTCACTTTTATACCAGCACTAGGGTCATAGTGCAGGGCTTTAATGTTTGTGACATGAGCCTCTCTGTTAGGTCTAATTGAGGAGTAACGTAGCCATTCAGTTTTACTGAAATCCGACAAACTTGAACCGTTTCTTTGCCATTATGCAGTTTATAAATTAAGGTGTTTCCTCTTCTACTTTCTTCATTATCTGTTGTTTTTCTAGATGTGCTTTGAAGGCTGACATGCCCAGACACAAACACTCTTCTTTGATCCCATGTCATGCTTTTCCAAAAGTTAACAAAATGTTCTCTTCTAATGTCTTCAGTAAAAGTATTACAAAATCTTTTCTTGGAGCTCGAACACAACTTGGATGAGCACCGTTCTCCAATTTTTCTTGCCTCTCGTGGTACGTTATGTTGAAATTTTTTATTTTTGTCTCGGGAAAATCCCACATATTTTTCGCCTATCATTCCAACCATCTTGGTTTTTGATCCTTTTCCATTGATTTTTGTCCGCTAACTTTCTTCTTTTTCGACCTTCATTCATATCTCCACAATCAACTTCATTATTATTGATTAAGGTGTTTACACTCCTAAATTCTTTTTGGTTGGCTTCATTGTCAAGATCATCACCTTCATTATCACTTTCGCTATTAGGATCATAATCTATATCAGGATCAAAATTATGCTCAATTGAATGATTGTCTGAATTATTTCCTCGAATTTCCCCTACAGAATCTCGATAAGGAATATTTAGACTAGTATTTGGTTTCAGACTATTAGTTTCTTGTAAATTTAAATTAACAACTTGATCAGTAAATAACGGAATATCCCATTCAAACATTTCTATTCCTTGATTCTGTATTTTTACATCGTTTGATATCACTACTGGCATATTGGCAATTTCAATATCGAGATCATCGAATCCTTTAATACTTTGGGTAGTAATATCTTGTGAAATATTATCATTCAAAGGCGGCAAATCATCACCAGGGGCTACAATTTGAATGTCTTCACAGCTTGAAACTGCCAATTTGCCCTTTCCAAGAGCCATATTTAAAATCTTTTGTGCTCGTGAAGTCATTTTTCTACAAAATAAAATGAATAATGTTCAAATTTGATTGATATTTTTATCATCATTAAACTATTACGCTAAAGTATAAAGATAATATATATTATTACAGTACCTTGCAAGTTTATTTATTGTTTCCTAGATATCGCCAGAACACTTTTAAAAGCACTAATACTGAAAAATAAACACGTGATTGTGTAACCAGTACACAAGAATGCAGAGAACTGAAAGATAGCAGTTACTGTCGCTTTAAGTGGGAGGGGTTATAGATAGCAGGTATTGCTTATTTCGAAAATCGTAAAGATTAAATTTTTTTGTACTTAGCAGACACTCGAAATATGTGCGCAATGAAGTTATGTTGCTAACTACATAAAAATCCGCATTTGGCCAAAATGTCAGTTAGCAGGTATTGTCAGATCGCCGACGCTATGTTTTTCGTAGCGGTTGTAAATAACTTCTACACCAAATTTGGTTAAGATTGGTCAAATAGAAACGTAAAGCACGTGCACGCGTATTTGCATTGTCGATCGGTTGACAGCTTGACAGCATTCATTATTGTTTTTTTAAATTGATTTTGAGTAGCCTGCCTTCCTTTAAGGAATCTCGATAATCCATTCATGCGCGTCCCATAGGGACGCGCATGAATGGATTGTCGAGATTCCTTAAAGGAAGGCAGGCTACTCAAAATTAATTTTCCTTTCCTTTGCGAATTTTTGCACTATTTCAATACAAAACCATGCGCAGGAATCTACATAATAACTGTGCCAAATTTCGTTTTCCGTCCGTTTTCGGGCAGCCATGTCGCGCATCCGCTTGACAGTGAAAAGTTGCATGTGGTCACACGCAGGCTGACGCAAAATTATTATTTTGCGAATCGCAGTACGTTTCCGTCATAAATTTTTTTTCTGAAAGCGGTTCGGATAATCAGCGATTCGGATAGTCGGAGTTCGGATAATTGGAGTTCTACTGTACTTGTAATAAAATATTTAATCTATATATTTTTTGACATCACAAATTTTGAAACCCCGCCGCCCCCCATCGACACACATCGACGCAAGGGTCGGAAGCCCCCCCCCCCCCTAGGAGCGTGAAGTAATTTATGGACGACCCCATACACAAGTTGTAGCAAATCCATAGTTGAATCTATATATTTTGTGACGTCACAATTTTTGAAACCCCCCCCCGCCCTCCATCGTCACAAGGGTCGGAACCCCCCCCCCCCTAGGAGCGTGACGTAATTTATGGACGACCCTTTACTATTGAACAATTATCCTAACCAAAGACTGTTACAAAATATTTTCTATTTTGCAACATAAATTTAAATTTAATTAAATTTAAATTGATACACTAAGCGCCACCTCTCCTTCGCCTTTGCAGCGCACATGATAGTACGAAGAACAGACGCGCGCCGGCGAAGATAAGGAACTTTGGCATTGAACGTTGACGAAGCAAGTCGATTTTATTGATCGAGTGTGTAATCGATAATTTTTTAATCGATTCTTCGTTGTTTTATAATCGTGCGTATTACCTGATTCACCGTCATTACGGATTTAGTGAATATAGTGTGTAACGATTTTCAAGTAGCCAGTTCATGCCGTTTTGGGATATTATAATTTTCTTATCTCAATCAACCACATTTTGTCTTGTGCGACGCAGTGTTACCAACCATTTTTATTGGTAGAAATCGTCTGGTGATTATTTTTGACAACCGATCTTGTTTTCATTTTGGATATTGATTGTTGTTATCAATCACTACCTTAGTTATTTGTATGATCGTATATTTACTGGACGATCATATAGTTTTATTTGGACTGCCAAATTGTACCAAACCATCTACGCAGCTGAGTGGCGCCAATTCATCTTCGTTTTTCCCTGCCAAAACCTGTTGTTTCGGGACATCACGTCGGTGGACTGCTTTCGAGGACCCTAGACTGGAGCCATTGATATTCGGAACCAACCACCGCCGATCCATACAGGGAGTTTGCTGGCACCTTACCATTTGTAAACTTACTTCGAGCTCGGGTAAGGTATTTTAGGCTTCTATACAAAGTATAACAAGAAGCCTTATGATCTAGCTCCGTGTCTGTCTGTCTGTCTGTCTGTCTGTCCGTCCGTCCGTCTGTCCGCATAATTCAAAATCATACAGAGCGTTTCAAATCGTGTTGGAAATACTTTGTGTGTATAGAGGTCTAAGAACTGGGTAGCCAGTGCGCTACTTTTAGGCTTCTATACAAAGTACGATATAACAAGAAGCCTTATTTAGGCTTCTATACAAGGTATAGAAAGAAGCCTTATGGTCTGGCTTCGTGTCCGTCCGCATGTTTCAGAGCCAATCATAACGTTGATCAACTGATACGTTGTTATATTGTAAATACTTCGTCTATATAGTATTGCGTTAATCTGTTAATCCGTTGTTTCGATTCGCTAATGCAATTTACAAATACGCAAATGTTCGAAAGAAATTTACTAAGTTAAAGATATTTTCAAAGAGGTTATCCCTATATAAACTACTTGTTAGGCTTCTATACAAAGTATAGCAAGAACCCTTATGATCTGGCTCCGCGTCTGTCCGTCTGTCTGTCCGCATAATTCAAATCTAATCAGAACCTTCGAAATTGTGATTGTGACCGCAAAAATTTAATTAGTGCAGATTATCTGATATTACCTTATAATAATATGGCGACCAAAAATAACAACTTTTTTTTCAATGCAGACCAAATATAAGTTATATTTTATTTACATAATTTTTCACCTATATAGGAAATTTAAATACGTTGATACGTTGATACGATGATACGTTGATACGTTGATACGTTGATACGTTGATACGTTGATACGTTGATCCGTTGATACGTTGATCTGTTGATACGTTGATCCGGTTTTATTGTAACCACAGCAGTGGCTTGATGTGATTGGTGAAGTTAAGTTGTAAATAAAAGAGAAAGATTAGGATTGATCGACCTTAAGAAATGGATCGTACATTACAGAGAAGTAAAGTTCCGGATGGAATGGAAAAGTTTGCTTATTATTGATTATATAGTAAATTATAAATACCAACCGCAAAAATATATTTAGTGCAGATTATCTATTTTCAACGCACACCAAATATAAGTTATATTTTATTTTCATAATTTTTCAGCTATATAGGAAATTTAAATACGTTGATACGTTGATCTGTTGATAAGTTGATCTGTTGATACTGCTGTGTACTTTTAGGCTTCTATACAAAGTATAGCAAGAAGCCTTATGATCTGGCTCCGTGTCTGTCCGTCTGTCCGTCCGTCTGTCCGTCTGTCTGTCCGTCCGCATAATTTAAAATCATACAGAGCGTTTCAAATCGTTCCACACCAGAAAGGTAGCTGTATAGAAGCCTAAGAACTGCCGCTAAAGCGAGTTCCACCTTGTTTATTTTCTTGTTTGGATTTTGGTGGTATTTTGATGTTTTCACTGAAGTCAATTTTTGTATTGACGGGGCTGCCCTTCTGGTTTTCCCGTATTGTTGTCACCTTTGACGTGCCGTTATTAAATTCATTTAACGTGCCTATAATTATTAGCACGCCACTACCACTTAAGTTTGTAGTTGTCGATTCAATATCATTAAACATTGTTGTTCAATTATTGTTTTATTTTCGACGAAGCGTATCCTCGTTATTTTTCAGAACTGTGCAGAGTGGAATTCACGATCATCGCTTCCAGCTATAACGAGCTAGCTTTACACGAAGATCAGGGCTACCACGCAATATAAGTAGGAGGTCATACCTTCTGCGTGGTGCGTTTGCTTTTCTGGGCCGTTCTCTCATTAGGAACGGGGAGAAAGGCTTACGTATCAAGACTTACCGTTTTTACTTAAACAACAGCTATATCCAAACATAATTATAAAAATAATAATTTTAAGTAGGTAAATAATTAAAAATATTGTTCCTTTCTCTTTAAATTTTGTACCCTCCCTTTGAAAAAATCGGGAGTCTCTACTGTAATTGAAGTTCTAAAAAATTGATTTATGCAGTATAACCGGGGAAACCCTGAAACTCGCTTTCCTAGGGGGACATTACTTTTCAAAAAGTTACCGAAGTAACACCCCCACCCCCTTATGAACCTAGCTACGGGGCTGGATTGTTTAAGACTTAATCTAATTAGATTAATTTTTATTAAATTGGTATATAATTTTTACTATACAAGTCATCAACTTTAAAAGTTCACAAGAGCATTATCAAAATTTAGAAGAAAATTTACTTGCAAAAATGACAACTGCTGGACGTCCAACTTTCGACACCGCTCGTGGCGGTCAGAGCAGGGGCGACTTGAGTGCTATGTCCAAGCAATACTCAAGTCGCGATTTACCATCGCACAAAACACTGAAATACCGCCAAACTGGTCAAGGTACAATCGAAGAAACCCTTACCCGCGATTTTCGTGGAGAATTGGACGAACGCGATCGGGGTACCAAACGACCCAAAATAGCAGAAAATGACGACGACCCAAAACGCAAAAAATTAGAACTCTATCCAGTACGTGATTTGGATAAAGATGATCCCCTGGATTCCGATTCTTCGGATGATGATGAATATAATGAAGAAGCTCTTCTTGCCGAGTTAGATAAAATTAAAAGAGAACGTAAAATAGAGAAAGCAAAACAAGAAATGGAAAAACAAAAAGAAGAAGAACAGATAAGAATGGAACAAATTTTAAATGGAAATCCGTTAGTGACGCGACATTTGGTTGGTGTAGGAAAAGATGATTATACTGTGAAAAGACGGTGGAACGATGACGTTGTTTTCAAAAATTGCGCAAGATCTGAGCCAGAGAAGACAACAAAGGAATTTATTAACGATACGCTAAGGTCGCAATTCCATAAAAAGTTTATGGAAAAATACATTCGATGATTTAATTTACAATTATTTCAGAATTTGTTTTGATCAAATAAACTGTCCAATATTTGATTTAATTTTTTGTACCGTTTAGATCAGAAAGTTACATGACGCAAGCTTTAGATTGTTGAAATGTGTATCAACCTTTACGTACGCCATTGTTCTCGCAGATGTCAGTTCACTCTGACATTTATCCTTTTTTTTATTATATAAATAATTAATTAATTAAATCCAGTTTATTAAAATTATTGTAGTGTTTTAACCGATGTGGTGCAGAGAAATTTGACAACTTACCACCTATATAACCTCACCTTTTATTTTAACCTCATTGGTGGGCTGTGATTTTGGTAGAATTTCTGTTCTAATTTCACGAAAAAATGACTACTGCGGCGCGTCCAACCTTCGAGCCTGCCCGGGGAGGGCAAGGCAGGGGCGAAAAGGATTTGAGTGCTATGTCGAGGCAATACTCAAGTCGTGATTTACCAGGTCACACGAAACTCAAATATCGGTAAGCCAATTCGCCATATTTTTTAAATTACTTTATTCTAACCTGCCATTTTAGTGAACATGGTCAAGGCACAGTAGACGAAACACGTAGCAGGGATTTTCGTAAAGAATTAGAAGAGCGTGAACGAGAAATTAAACGACCCCGTACCGGCGTACAAAGCGATCCAAAACGCGCAAAATTGGAGTTACCGGCTGCTAGTTTAGATGCGGACGATCCTTTGGAAGACGAAGATTCGGATTCATCTGATGACGAAGATAACATGGAAAGTTTGCTTGCAGAGTTAAATAAAATTAAAAAGGAGCGGGCTATGGAACAAGCTAAGAAAGACATTGAGAAAAGACAAGAAGAGGAACGAATTCGGATGGAAAATATTCTTAGTGGAAATCCACTGTTGACCCACTATTCGTCGGGTTCGAAAGGCGATCATAAGGTAAAGAGAAGGTGGGACGACGATGTGGTTTTTAAAAATTGTGCACGGTCGGAGCCAGAGAAGAAAAGTAACGTTTTTATTAATGATTCTTTAAGGTCAGACTTTCATAGAAAGTTTATGGAAAAATATATCAAGTAAACTTGCTAAGTAATTTTTTTTATTCTGTATATAATTAAGAAGTCTCGTTTTAATTTGGTCAGATCGTTAAGTACTTTTTTTTTTATATTATACAATTTATGACATAAGTTATTCGTATTTTATTCCATTAAGATGTTCCGACTAAGCTAGTTGTGGATTTGTATCTCTAGATTAATTCTGTAGTTAATTTATCATCTAAAAATAAATATTGAAAAATATTGATTTGTGTTTTTTTCAACTCCTCATGGATATAACTTTGTTTAGGACTTCATTTTTTACCATTACGCCTTTCAGGTTTCCATATATCATTATTTCATTATATATAATAAAATTTATGATCCTTTTTAATTGGGACGGACTACTGCTTAAGTGTGGAGGAGGCATCCCTTTATAATAGTGACATCGAGTAAATTAAACAATTTAACCCTTTCACCGATTTTACCAAAATTTGGGGGTCCAAAATATTTATACTTAAAGGCATTCAAAATGTTGGGTCAAGGGGCTATTTTATTCTTAAATTTTGGTAAGTATGGATTTATTTAGAATCAAGAAAAATAAATTTATGATTTCGAAATTTTAATAATAAAAAAAATAATCAATATTTAAAAATTGTTAAAAGGGAAAATAAATTGATAAATTTTTAATTACGAGGGCCATTGTGATATTCTTCGAAGCAACCAAAATCAGTTTGAGTTTGCAGTGTAGTAGGAATATTAACACTCGTATTTCTGGAATCATCCTTCCATTTTTCCCCTATTCTATCCCCTCCCAATGCGTAAATTATTTTAATTAAATATTTTAAATAGGTTTTTTTCTGCAAGACTGAACGAAATTTCCGACATAAAACATAACTGTTGTAAAATGCTATGTTTAGTACATGAAAACAGAATTTTCAAGTCCATTTTTTTGATCTTCTACTAATCGCGTAATATTTAGTCATCTGGTCCATTAATTTTTTGCATTTCTTTCTTCATTTTTTACCCACAAATTTGTGGGGTTCTGAAAATATTTTCTTCATTTTTTACCCACAATTTTGTGGGGTTCTGAAAATATTTTCCTCATTTTCTACCCACAATTTTGTGGGTTTCTGAAAATATTTTCTTCATTTTTTACCCACAAATTTGTGGGTTCCTGAAAATACTTTATTCATTTTTTACCCACAAATTTGTGGGTTTCTGAAAATATTTTCTTCATTTTTTTACCCACAAATTTGTGGCTTTCTGAAAATATTTTCTTCATTTTTTACCCACAAATTTGTGGGGTTCTGAAAATATTTTCTTCATTTTCTACGCACAATTTTGTGGGTTTCTGAAAATATTTTCTTCATTTTTTACCCACAAATTTGTGGGTTTCTGAAAATATTTTCTTCATTTTTTTACCCACAAATTTGTGGCTTTCTGAAAATATTTTCTTCATTTTTTACCCACAAATTTGTGGGGTTCTGAAAATATTTTCTTCATTTTCTACCCACAATTTTGTGGGTTTCTGAAAATATTTTCTTCATTTTTTACCCACAAATTTGTGGGTTTCTGAAAATATTTTCTTCATTTTTTTACCCACAAATTTGTGGCTTTCTGAAAATATTTTCTTCATTTTTTACCCACAATTTTGTGGGGTTCTGAAAATATTTTCTTCATTTTCTACCCACAATTTTGTGGGTTTCTGAAAATATTTTCTTCATTTTTTACCCACAAATTTGTGGGTTTCTGAAAATATTTTCTTCATTTTTTACCCACAAATTTGTGGCTTTCTGAAAATATTTTCTTCATTTTTTACCCACAAATTTGTGGCTTTCTGAAAATATTTTCTTCATTTTTTACCCACAAATTTGTGGGTTCCTGAAAATATTTTATTCATTTTTTACCCACAAATTTGTGGGTTTCTGAAATTATTTTCTTCATTTTTTACCCACAAATTTGTGGGTTTCTGAAAATATTTTCTTCATTTTTTACCCACAAATTTGTGGCTTTCTGAAAATATTTTCTTCATTTTTTACCCACAAATTTGTGGCTTTCTGAAAATATTTTCTTCATTTTTTACCCACAAATTTGTGGCTTTCTGAAAATATTTTCTTCATTTTTTACCCACAAATTTGTGGGTTCCTGAAAATATTTTATTCATTTTTTACCCACAAATTTATGGGTTTCTGAAAATATTTTTTTCATTTTTGTGGGTTTCTGAAAATATTTTATTCACTTTTTTTCTGAAAATATTTTCTTAATTTTTTACTCACAAATTTGTGGGTTCCTGAAAATACTTTATTCATTTTAAATTTGTGGGTTTCTGAAAATATTTTCTTCATTTTTTACCCACAAATTTGTGGGTTTCTGAAACTATTTTCTTCATTTTTTACCCACAAATTTGTGGGTTTCTGAAAATATTTTCTTCATGTTTTACTCACAAATTTGTGGGTTTTTGAAAATATTTTATTCATTTTTTACCCACAAATTTGTGGGTTTCTGAAAATATTTTTTTCATTTTTGTGGGTTTCTGAAAATATTTTATTCATTTTTTTTCTGAAAATATTTTCTTCATTTTTTACCCACAAATTTGTGGGTTTCTGAAAATATTTTCTTCATTTTTTACCCACAAATTTGTGGGTAAACCGGTGAAAGGGTTAAATAAAAATATCTTAGAGGATTTTTAAACCCAAGCATTATATTGCCTAAACTGTCCTAGATCTTTTCATATTAATATGAAATTTAATTTAGTATTTATGTAAATGAGGGGGTAGTGGTTGATCATTTATATATTTTTTTATTACTGGAGTCGATAAAAAAATATAATGTAAATGATAAACTACTACTGCTACTACTTTCAAAGACAGCCCACCCTGGAACAAAATAAAATATTTTAGATTTCTTGCTATAAACAATTTGTTCATTCTTATTGAATTGTATTTTATCACTTACTAGCTGACCCGGCAGACGTTGTCCTGCCCAAATTTCAATATTTGCCTACATGTATTTTTTAGATCCAATCCGCATAATAACCTTGCGACTTATTTGGTCATCGCAAATACCAAACGTATTAAAAAAGGATTAAATAAATAAATTAATAAAAAATACAAATCAAGGTTTAATAAAAAAAGTTTAGCAAAACTGTTAAGTATTCAAAAAAAACCACAATAATTTCTAATTTTTCTTTATTTTATTTTTGCCAATTACTCTTGTTCTTTGTGTTCTTCCTTTTCCTCCTCCCCTTCGTCTTCTAATAAGGGATTTTCAAAATCGGACAGCAATATTGGCAATACCTCTTCTTCCTTCTGTTCTTCTATTTCCTTCTCTCCTTCGTCTTCTAATAAGGAATTTTCAAAAGCACGCAGCGATATTGCCAATTCCTGTTCTTCTTTCTGTTTCTTCTTCATATAAGCAGCAGCCAATTCTTCCTCTCTTTTTCGTCGATGCAACGTTCCATGTATAATAGCGTGGCATTTCCGAATAGAGTAAAGTCCTTGCGAGCGGATCGCTTTCGCATGTCGAAAAGAAATTTGTCAATGTTGTCGCTGGTGGTCTATCTGCTCTTTGCGCTGCATTTGCGTCCGTAAAGTAGACACACTAGTCGTTCTCCAAGTGAACTGCCAAATGTACGACAGTCGGGTGACGTTCATGAATCGGAAATGAAAACAGCCGCCAAATTGCCTCGTTACAACTCACATAATGCCCAAGTTGAAATTTCGTCACCTCGTCGCGTCTTTTGCATTCGGATGGGCAATGCCAATGTCGCTCCCTTTGTTCACATATTTGCAAACGTATTTGATGGATTTGATGGAGTTGCAGTACTCAAGATTGCAGTGGGTAGAGAAAGTTTTCGATAAAAGCGGACAATATGGAACGATCCAGCGGTTATCGACGACGACATCGTTTCCTTTCACTTTCATCACGATTGATCTGCCGTTGTCATCTGCAGAACGACGCCGATACAATGGATATCTGTCGATTCCACTGATTGTGTCAGCCACCAACGGACGGGGAAAACGCTTTGTGCAATTTCCGTTTTCCATGCACGGTGAGTCTGGGTTGTGGACTCCGCAAAGGCCATGGATCATGTTCGTTGTCACAACGGAATGCAGCTCCGGATCAGTTTCAAGATCTGGTCGGATCTTGTCGGACATCCAAAGCAGAATGTGTGCATGTGGTAAACCACGCTTCTGCCATTCAACCGAGTACATCCAACAACGGAGCACGCCAAAAACCTTGTGCTTAACGATGTAATCCATGAGCACTCTGATCTTTTGTTTGAATACTCGTGCAGTGATGTCATGTCGATCGCTGGATGTCAGCAACAGATTCGTAATTTCGGGCCATTTCGGATTGCAAGTGAACGTGATGAATAAATCAGGGCGTCCGTAATTCCGCACGTACGTCATCGCATCTTGAGCGTACTCATGCATGTGGCGCGGGCTTCCAACATAAGTAGCTGGGAGAATGGTCAAACGACAGATGTTGGCCGCGTCTCCTTCAGTAGCGATGGCGTCACGGAAGTGGATGTACTCGTCTGATCGTAACTTCGATTGATTGAAACGAATGAAATTGAGACGCTCCGTTTCGACCTTGAGGTACATGTCGACGCAGTACTGTTGAAACAACCGGCGATATCTCAACAGATGATTGTCAACATCTTGCCGAATCATCAATCGATACGCATAAAAATTCATTGAGCCTTATTCGTTTCTTCTCCTGAAATATGAATTCGAACTTAATTGCAGAATGAAAAAGAAGTGATGACTTGTAAACAAACCTGTCGTTGGATTGACCATCTTTACATTCAAGTGATAGCCATCCTTTCCACGACAGAACATCAACGGGTATTGAAGTGCATCATATGACCGATGAGTCTCGTACACGCGCTGCAATTGTCCACCATCCCGACGCTTGAGAACAATATCGCGTGATTCCACATTCTCGCCAACAATCACCACTGCGACTTCATTGATAGTGGGAGCATTGAATTGTCTTGCATGGCCTCCAGCGGGTCTTTTGCCTGCTCTGATAATGATTTTGTGGTCGTCAGAATGCATTGCATCCAATGCGGTTTTGAACAATCTGACCAATTCATTATGCTCATGCAGAAGATTTTGCAATTGTTCGATCATTTCACGTTTAGTCAAATTTTTCGCGTTGTTCCGAAATTTTCCGAGTTTTCCACAAAGAATTTTCTATTTTGCCATTCGAAAAGCCATTCCGGAACAATTGCACACAAATTAAAACCAATTTAAAAAATTAAATAATTAATTTTAATTAGCTGTCGTTTTAATTAGCCAACGTTGCAAACGTTGTTTTGCCCGAAATTAATTTTTATGCCACTCAAGGCATAACATTCATCAATTCGCCAGCAATTTCACTTTGTGGTACAAATAAGTGAACAAAAGTTACGATTCACAATCTATTCTGTGCAGCTTATAATATATACCTTTTGCAATGTCTTTGTAAGTTACTTGCAGCCTTCTCGATTCAGTCCAACTTTCCGGGGCAACTTTTTCAATTTTTTATTATGTAAAAACCGTCTTCAGACTATTACAATTTAAAAAGAAATTAACAAAATCGGTCCAGCCGTTATCAAGTGATGCCTTGACAATGGCTTTCACTATAGAAATAAAGTAGGTACTTTAATTACCTACCTACTTCTGTAGGTACTTAAGGCACTTAAGGTCGCGCCACCTATTGACGGTATAAAAAGCACTTTCAATTTTTCCCGAATTTTCCAACTTCCCGGGCAACTTTTCCAATTTTTTTTACGTAAGAACCATCTACGGACTATTACAAACACTTTTTAAAAAAAATTAAAAAAATCGGTCCAGCCGTTATCATGTGATGCCGTGACAAAGGTTTTCACATTCATTTTTATTTATATAGATTGATATTGAAGGTCAAGGCGCTATTTTTACTACGACCACTTCAAGAATGATCAAAAACTAAAAAAACTGCTATATTAATTTCAATAAATTGTACCTTTGGTTCCACAAGCATAGCGTAAATCCAATTTCTTTTTACATAAATCGTAAAATATGATTTGAGTGAGTATTAAACAAATTAAAAGCTGGACGTCTGATCATCGACCTTAGATGAATGGGGGGGGGGGGGAGAGGAATTAAATACAAAACACACTTAAATAAATTCAATTTAAGTACAAATAAAATCGCTGTAATTTCGAGAATTATTAGAGATTCTTATCTTGGTGGTATCTCATCTTATTTACGACTTTCGATAACTGCATTAATACCAAATCTTAAGTTTCTGGATTCTAAATTCTGAATTTTTTTATAAATATTGCTATTCTGTATCTATAATAGAATTTACAGATGCATGTAATAATGGGGAGGATTAAGCCCCCATATAACATATTTCGATTTGAACTTATATATTTCTTTGTTTCATAATTTTCTTTTTTACAATTTTGCGTGAGTCGTGGCGATTTCATCCAGCATTTTCTATCCTGAACGTTTAACATCCACTCTTTTAGTTTCATCGCTTTCAGGCTCTTCGTCACTTGGCATTCTCATCACTAGTTTTTGTTGTACTATTTTCTGTCGATTTTTGTCTTATTGTCGCCATCACTATAAGTAATGATCAGAGTTTGCATGGGCTCTTCTGTATGTTCGTACATCTCTTAGGGAGCTGCCTCCCTATTTGGCATGTTCTTCGATTGTGTGCCATCTTGAATCTAATTTTTTTTAATTATCTTAAAATTTATTGGAAACATCCTAGTATTCTGTTCGAATTTTTGGTCACAAATTAGCTTCAATGAAAGAGTTATTTTCAGGGGGGGGGGTTACCACTCCCCCTTAAATTTCGAACAAAGAAAAAAATTTCTTGAATGTGAATGTACTAAAAATTGTAAAATTAAAATGTACCCTTGTTTTTCGCCATTCTTATTCGCAATTTACATTAAGCAAACACCACCATGCGGGAGAATTTCGAATTAGTAAGTGACGTATTAAATGAAAATAAAAATTCGTTCTTCAGGCTGAAAACAAAACAACAGCAACTAATTAACAAAACATATTAGAATAAATTTAATAACATACTGAAATGTTTGCAAATTTTCATCAAAATATGGCTTTGAATTCCAAACACAGCCATGTTGTTGTTGCTGGTGGCGCCACCAGCGGTAATGTAAATTGCCAATAGAGCAGATTCTGAGCTATTTTGCTTACGTTAAATTTTAAAAGCAGCAGAAAATTCTTTTGAAATCTCCACGAATTACATAATAAGAAGCACTTGGACACATATTTGTTAATGTTTTTCAAGCTTAGTTATTTGGTGTTTATTTGCTCATTTTAGGACTTATTTTCTGATATTCCTTAATTACAACCTATTTGAAAGTTCATTAATTATTTATTGACTCAACATAAATAAAAAATGCTCAAAGGACTACGCTTTGAAAACTGGATTACCGGTTATTCGCAACTAAGAATTGAAAATGAAAAAAATTTTAAATTGAAAAATCGATTTTATTTGAAAAACATTCAATAAAAATTTTCTATTTATTTTGTCTGAATTAGAATATTTTTAGGCTCGTTATTCTCTGCTTTTTTAGGCTTCTATACAAAGTATAACAAGATGCCTTTTTATTGTAATTATTGCTTTTTTGGAGTTTTTTGCGTATTGTGCTGGTTTTTGTAAAATATGTAGTGCGCTTTTTAGGCACTTTTTTGTTTAAAGTGTGCTTATTTTATCGTTCTCCGGACAAGATACAATAAATCACACCCTCCCTCTCTATGAACGTTGGTTGGATGTACCCCTGATTATTTCCACGTATACAATAATTCTTAAAACAAGTACTATAAAAAGGTTGTTTTGTGTCAATACCATTTCAATCTACAGTTCTTAGAAAGGCTTTCTGCAAATTACTATTTCAAAAATACTAAAAGCTCAATTTTGAAAAAATTAAACTTACATCCTTTTTTACTTTGGACGGCAGTAATGGAGATAGCCTGAAAAATAGTCATATAATATGATTTTGAAAAATCAGATATTCATTTCGATATAAAATTTTAGAAGGATTTTCTCGGACACGTCAACCGTATTTTTTTAAATCCCACTTTTTCTGCCATTGACATATTTTTATTATGTTTTGTTTTTGAGCTGTGACTTTATCATAAATATTTTTAAATGGCAACCCTTATTTTTCTTTACGAATTTGGAAAGAGCACGAGCATGAAAATAAAAAAAAACTGACCTTGAAGAGAAAAGTTATCAAGGTAATCAGCCCCAAAGATACAAAAAAACATTTAATAAGGGGCCGTCCATTAATTACGTAAGGATGATTTTTGTAATTTTGGACCCCCCCCCTAACGTAAGGGTGCGTAAGATTGTGGAACCCCCCCCCACATCTTACGTAAGGATTATTTAAAAGAAAATTAATTTTGACCCCCCTCTCCTCCCCTAATATTTATAAAATATGAATAATAATCTATATATTGTTGCGTCCCCCTCTTGGCTATTTGAGAAATTGCCAAGAAAAGGATTCCCACTTCGAACACTTCTCTCTATCTCCGGATTACTCGCTTTAAAAAACGTCTTACAAGCCAACAGTGCAAAAGAAAACCATCGGATCGCAAAAACACATATTTATTAACATCAATATTTAAATAACAAAATCAAAAACAACATAAACATAAAAAATCGAACAGCTTAAAATTAAACAAATTTTATGTTAACCTTTTAATTCTTTTGAGGTGATAACTCGGCATAGACGTACATACAATATGCGCACATACACTTATTTCTATCGTTAATCGCCTGGTCCAAATTGTCGTTCTCTGGTCTTACTTCTCTCAGTAGGAGAAATTCGATCTTCCAATCGATCGTTGATCACCCACACACGTCCTATTTATAAGCTCTCTAACTCGTTTCTCTTTATTTATTATGCGGCTATTTTGTCGCTTCTTTAAATTTAAATTTATTTAAATTTAAATTGGTATATTTGTCGCCTTATCAAATCGCACTCCCAATTTGCGACTCTCTTTTTTGCTGCTTGCATTCGCACTCCCCCGATTTGCGACTATATTGGTCGCTTCATCAAATCGTACTCCCAATTATTCTGCGACTATTTTGTCGTCTCCTCAATTTACACTCTCTTTATATGCGACTGTCTTTGTTGCCTCTTTTTATTCAACTCCTGTTTATATCTCCTTGACAACCACTCTTCGTTTTTTTATTCCTATTTGATTCTCATCTTTCATTTTGTTCAGTCTTGTGTGTTGCCTACCACAGTTATCACCAGGCGTTTATATTTATAATCACAAAAACTTAATCTAACAAAACTTAACTAAAACATTTAAAATATCTCCGATCGTTCCCCTTTGCATTGTTCGCCCATAAGAGGGGGTACACGGTGGACACAACATTATATAAAAATGGATGTATGTGTGTATGTATGTTCCCTATAGACTCCTAAACCGTTTGACCGATCGGAACCAAATTTGGCACAAGATTAAAAGTTCTCGGCTTAGCCAGTATGTATTTTTAAAATACCAAAAATATCGTACAACCCAATTTGAAATGTGGACTCGAGTTTCGAACTTATTAGTTCTCATCAGCACAATTTACAAAAAGATTGTACGAGCGCATTACGGCTATTCTGCCATCGACAAGCAAATTAAGTGAATACTTAACAAATTGCAAGTCTCGGCAGGCGCCATCGCGCGGTTCTTGGGAAAGGCCCCAGTGATAATATGAATGAGATTAAAAGTTCTCGGCTTAGCCAGTATGTATTTTTAAAATAGTACCAAAAATATCGTACAACCCAATTTGAAATGTGGCACAGTTATTATGTAGGTTCCTGCGCATGTTTTTGTATTGAAATAGTGCAAAAATTCGCAAAGGAAAGGAAAGTTGATTTTGAGTTGCCTGCCTTCCTTTAAGGAATCTCGATAATCCATTCATGCGCGTCCCTATGGGACGCGCATGAATGGATTATCGAGATTCCTTAAAGGAAGGCAGGCTACTCAAAATCAACTTAAAAAACAATAATGAATGCTGTCAATCTGTCAACCGATCGACAATGCAAATACGCGTGCACGTGCTTTACGTTTCTATTTGACCATCTTAACCAAATTTGGTGTAGAAGTTATTTACAACGCTACGAAAAACATAGGCTACTTTAGAACCTTGGAGTGAGGCCGAAGGCCGAACAACCACGGTCTACACGTATGCCTGCGATACCCTTGAGTGAGGCCGAAGGCCGAAGGCCGAACAACCACATCCGACACGGTCTAGATGGCTAAAGGCGGCCGGTAGGCCGACTGTGCCAGCTAGTATATTATACTATTATGCCACTATGTTTAATGATTTTTAAGGCGCTGATACACATGCTACTTACTGGCACGAAAATCATGCTATTATGACGTAATTGTCGTAAAATTACGTCTATTATGACGTAAATGTCGTAAAATTACGTCATAATAGCACGCTTTTCGTGCCAGTAAGTAGCATGTGTATCAGCGCCTTTAAGAGCGCGCTGCGGAAAGAAAGAGAGGGAATGATGTTGAAAGAAGCCTCTAATCTTTTGTACAAATTTAAAAAACTAAACGTCGTATCAATGTAATTCCTTTTTTATATTAATAAGAAAAGACTATTGAAGGCAATAACCAATTTTGAGCGCTTTAAATTAAATGTAAATAGGTTAATTTAATTTATGAAAAAGGACAACTTTGAATTTTTATGACAACCGATCTTAATGAAACTTTGTTATTGCCTTCTGCAGATCATTATAAGGACAACACCTGATTTTGAAGCGATTTCATCATCAATTATAGAAAATTTGTACAAAACTTGTAAATCAAAAAGTGCCCTAAGTGGAGTTTTAAACTATATAAAATCAACTTAATGCACAAAGGGTTCAAGGGTTCCTTAGATATGGCGCAAATAATTTTTTTAAATTTTTTAAATCTCCACAAAAGATTAGAGGCTTCTTTCAACATCATATCTACTGCTTCCTTCTCTCTCTTTCCGCAGCGCGCTCTTAAGTAAATATATTTCAATATATTTGATTTTTTATCAAATATTATATTTGATTTTTAAATTTAATTTAAAAAAATATTTTAAGAAACTTACGTAAGGAATACGTCGGACCCCTCCCCCCCCTACGTAAGGTCCGTAAGATATCCAATACCCCCCTCCCCCCACAAAACCCTTACGTAATTAATGGATGACCCCTAAGCTCTTGATAAATAATTGGTGTCTCTAATAATTTTATCATGCGCATTTTTGAAACTTTAGGACTGATTTGTAGGAGAACGTTCTGTAAAAATTTCATAGCGGTAGATGGTGCAAAATGACGGTCATAGCTTAGCGGAATTTCATCCTGACCGTTTTTCCTCGGAAGGCAAATCATCCAGGTAGTTTGCCCGAACAGCCATCTCGATATGAAGTTATTACACTTTCCGTGAGTCGAAGCCCACGTTAAAATATTTTGAACGCACATAACATGCATAGAAGAGAATAAGGAATGGGAGAATGGAGCACATAGAAAGTGAGTCTTCTTCGCACCACTAAAAAACAATTTGCAATACAATTGTAGCGATTGTAGTATAAATTTTTAGTGTCCCTTGGAAAACATCCTACTTTTCCATCTCTTTTCACAAAACTTTTTTTTAATTCCCAGTTCATTTTTATACAACAATAATTTCAATTAAATTTGGATTCACTAATTCAATCTTGTTTTTGTTGGCATTTAAAGCAAAAACAGAATCAAAGTTCTGTCGCAAGTGAAATTAATTTTGGAAAAAATTCCAAAAATTTTGAAGTCGTGAATTTGGTTGCCTATGGTAAGAAATAGTTTAAACTTTGTTATGAAGTTGTTAATCCCCCCCATATAAAATTAAGTGATAGTTGTGCGATTGGTTGCTCCGGGCGGCAAAAACCAGTTGTTGTTAACTTAGTGCTTCCTTAACTTGCAAACAAACTTAAATTAATGCGTCGGTGCACGGTAAAAAATAATTTAACTCAATTTAAAACAATTAAGGCTGTGCGTTATTAAAAATGAAAAGTGGAATTTTGGTGTTGTGTTTGTTCGCGTGTGTTTCTTTCTGTTATTCGCATTTTCCACCAGCGGGTTTATATATCGACAATGGACTTGATCAAACTATCATCGAAAGGATAATGTCAAAGCGAGAAAAGCAAGATATGGAATTAGAAATTTTAAATTTATTGGGTTTACCTACTCGCCCCAGGCGAGGTACAAATGCGCCCTTGAGAAAATCAGCGCCCAGATTTTTGATGGATGTTTACGAATCCTTGTTGGAAAAAGAAAATGAGAACGAACATGATAGAGCAAAAAGAAACGCTAATTTGTATATTAGCGGAGAAGAACAAAACGCAATTGATGAGAGTGACATTATCATGACTTTTCAAAGTATAGGTACGTCTTTAGTTTTCTTCAATTTAAATAATGCTAAATTATTCTTGAATGCAGAAGTGTCGACTTTTTTAAATTTATTTGCATACCAAATTTTCCCAATTGTGTAAATTATTTATTTTTTAGATCATCATGTAAGTGGTGTGAGACACGAAAGGGGGAAGAGACTATGGTTCAATATAACTGATGTACCTGTACAAGACGAAATCGTCGGTGCCGAATTACGTATATTTCAAAATGTCAACTTTTCTTCTTCAAATCCGGATAATAAATATACAGTTACCGCATACCTGTTGACCAAATCGGATAAAGGGTAATTTCGGCATCAGGTGTCGTAAAAAAGTCGTTAACAATTTTTTTTGTTAACAGGGAAAGAGAATTGGAATACATTACTGCAGTTAATACTACCGCTGGATTTTCTGGGTGGTTGGAATTAAATTTGACCAGTTGTTTTACTACTTGGGTGGCGTTTCCAAATCTTAACAAGGGTTTATACCTTTCTGTACATCCAACTGATAAACCAGGTAAAAGTGACATATTTTAACTTTGAGTCATTGAATAATAATTCTTGGAAGATGTTTTAAATTAGATTTGAAAATTTAATTATTGGATTCTCATTTTTGAAAACATTGTTTTATTTTATTTGAAAAAAAACTCACTAAATTTACATTTAGTTTTTGTTATTTTTTTAAATTTGCAGTTTTTTAAAATCCATACATCACTGAAATTCCATTCTTTAGGTCGACGTCAAATGTATAATAAATCAGATTGAAAATGAATAATTTCTGTGATTTGTTGCATCTTCAGTAAGAAATCGATTTTGAAAAAACCCTTTTATTAATACTTCAAGTAAAGTATATACTGGGTGTTGAAAAAGGGTGGTACAAAATTTTAGGAGTACTACACATAGCACTCATTACAACAAACAAATATCTTTATAAATGTAGTAGATCCAAAACCCTTTATTTTGGAGGTATAAGGAAATGACAGTCAAAAAAGTTAATGGTTTATTGATCTATGTTCTATTTATAGAGTCTTGGTTTGATTTGATAAGTTTTATGTATTCCTAGAATTTGATACCATACTTTATTTTACCATCCCGTATATTATAATATTATCCTACACACTTTACATATTGGAGCGTTAAATTACGTATTTGGAATACTTATAAATAATTGCATATTGCAAAATAATTTTCGGCGCTATGGGTAAAAAATCCTGGTTCCATAATTTAATTTTGGGGAATCTGTGCTGTTCAAACGATACATTTATGAATATTTTAAATTTAATCAACAGAGTCGAATTTTCGTCTCCTATAACATCGTCTCCTATGACTAGGAAAAGAATAAAAAAGAAGACATGGATGAACGACAAGATCCTCGATCTAATGGAGGAACGCCGAAAGTATAAGAACAGAAACGAACAGCAATATAAAAATATACACAAGACAATTCAAAAAGAGATCAAAATTGCAAAAGCAGAATGGATTACCAAACAATATGAAGAAATCGAGATGCACGAGAAAAATTATGATAGCTTTCACATGCACAAGAAAATTAAAGAAATGACGGGAAGAAGGAAGAACATGAGTGCAAACCACGTGATCAAGAATGCGGAGGGGCGCATAGTAACGGATATGAGAGAAAAACTTGAAACATGGAAATATTATATTCAGGAACTTTTTGATGATGAAAGACCAAAGCGAACGGTATTGAAGGTTGAGGACGATGAACCCAAAATAATGAAACACGAATTAGAACATGCCTTAAAGAGTATGAAATCTAGAAAAGCCACTGGACCCGATCAGATCCCCACAGAAATAATAAAACTATTCGATGAAAAGCTGTTGGACAACCTTCTGGACCTCCTTAATACAATATAATATGACACAGGTATAATACCGCAACAGTGGCTACGTTCAACTTTTATATTGATACCTAAGAAGGCAAGACCTAGAGAATGTTCAGAATACAGGACAATTGCACTCATGAGTCACGTACTCAAAATCTTCTTAAAGATAATACATAAGAGGATCTATAGAAAACTGGAAGAGGGAATAAGTAACACCCAATTTGGCTTCAGAAAGGGTCTAGGCACGAGAGAAGCACTCTTTGGAATTAATGTCCTTTTTCAGAGATGCCTGGATGTGAATCAGGACGTGTTTGCGTGCTTTATCGATTTCCAGAAGGCATTCGATACGGTTAGACACGACAAACTGCAACAACTGCTGCTTCGAAGGAATATAGACCGAAAAGACATCAGAATAATTACAAACTTGTATTGGGGACAAAGTGCAAACGTGAAGGTTGAAAATGAGTTAACCGATGAAGTGGAAATACGCCGTGGTGTAAGACAGGGGTGCATTCTGTCTCCGCTGCTGTTTAGCATATACAGTGAAGCTAGAGA
This sequence comes from Podabrus alpinus, assembly GCA_932274525.1. NCBI lineage: Eukaryota > Metazoa > Arthropoda > Insecta > Coleoptera > Cantharidae > Podabrus > Podabrus alpinus. The sequence continues at coordinate 9,950,273 of OW026451.1, forward strand.
TGGCCCTATCAGAGGAAACAGCAGGTATAATCATAAACGGAGAAAATATCAATAACATCAGTTACGCCGATGATACAGTATTGCTGGCAGGCGACGGAGCGGAACTGCAATATATTCTTGAAAGAGTTATTCAGCAATGCAAGGAGTATGGAATTCAAATGAATGTGAAGAAAACTAAATGCATGATAATCACTAAGTTACTTAACCAACAACTACAACTCTACGTGAACAACGCTGTAATTGAAAAAGTTGACTCTTACAAGTACCTGGGCACCAGGCTGGAACAGACAGGAGACCAGGCAACTGAGATAAGGACAAGAATAGAGATAGCAAGATCGGCGTTCGTGAAAATGAAGGGATTCCTCTGCAACCGGGATATCGGACTGGAACTGCGAACCAGAATACTTCGCTGCTACGTGTTTTCCACTCTACTATACGGAGTTGAAGCATGGACCCTCAAACAACTTCAAATAAAAAGATTAGAAGCCTTCGAGATGTGGTGCTACCGCAGAATGTGGCGTATACCCTGGACAGATAGTCACTAATGTCGAGGTGTTGAGGAGAATGAACAAGGATTGTGAAATTATAACATCTATTAAGAGGAGACAGCTTGAATACCTGGGACATGTTATGAGAGGTCCAAAATATGCCATCTTGCGACTCATCATGCAAGGGAAGATAAAGGGAAAGAGAAGCGTTGGTAGGCGTCGAGTGTCTTGGCTGAGGAACCTGCGCGAATGGTTTGGCTGCAGCAGCACGGAATTGTTCAGAGCAGATGTTAATAAAGTGAAGATAGTCATGATGATGTCCAACCTCCGATAGGAGAAGGACTGCAAGAAGAAGAAAGATAACATAAAATTACAAAAAGTAAAAAAAAGTAAAAAAAAAAGATGCATAGGGAACTTTCTCGCCATTTTACGTGGTTGTAATAGAATCGGCTGCGTACTAATTTATCCTAAAGGGTTTTTTAAATTGGTATTGGACAGTAAATAGCAGTAAATAGTAAATAGCAGTAATAGTTGTTTCTAATGAAACAACTTTTTGATTTTGATACATTCCTTCAAATGTATCCATTTTTGTTGGAGCAAGAAATACAATATTCTGAGGGTATCAAATACACAACACCCTATGCTTATGCATGAGCTTATTTATTTTAATAGGTACCTTTTTTAATGGACATCTCAAATATCCGCAAGTCCAAAAGTTATGCCTGCAAAATTATTTTCGAAACCTTTACAAAAGTTATATTCAAAATGTACTGGAAACGTTTGATATTCGTTACTCAAAAATGTATAAGCTTAAATTATTTAAAAAAATATGCAAAACTTATGAAAAATAACTTGGGATTAAATTGTCTGAAAATTTCGTATTTCTGACCAAACTTTCATGGTTAAAAATTCATACAAACATTTTTTTTCCAAGTTTCATTATATTTTTGTTAAAAATTTGTGCATTGTAAATGCAATTTTTTTACTGATATCTTTGCTGATATATAAAAATAAATTCATTTCAGTTACTTACTATTATTTCAATTATCATTAGGATTCTTACAATATTTTAAATAATTTTACAAAAAAAAATTTGATTTCCTTTTCAAGTTTCTTTAAGAGTTGATTTTTTATATGTTTATATACTTTTAATTATAATTTTGAACCAGCGTTTTAGACATTTCGTTAAACTTCTAGTGAAATTAATGGTGTTTTCAAAACATTTCAGTTTTAGATTTTTTTATATTTTTTGTAATTCCTACCTCTATAAATCATATTCGTAAGCAGAATTCCCGTAGTATTGATTGCAATAATGGTTCGATTGTATTTAAATGTAGAATATTCCACATCAACTACACTTTTATTAGTAAATGTTACCTCTCTGCGTGACTCTCAAGCTTGAGTGTACGATATAATCGTTTTGAAACAATTAAATATTCTGAAAATTACGAAAACGGTTAAAAGCGTTACAAAGTTTGTAAATTCGGAAACAGGGTGAAATAGAAATTGAAAAAAAGTTAAATTAATGTAAATGTCAAAGAATTTCGAAAATGCACTATCGTCAAAGGGATACATTAGTCATACTGGGGGAGGGGGGATCCCGAAATCCCGTTAAAATTGAGGTTTATCATGGTCGTTTCAAAAAACGGCTGAACGAATCGACTTCAAATTTTAATATTTGAAGTATTAAAATGTTTTTTTAAATTTGTAACTCATATGGAAAACCAGGAAATTTATCAAATTTGGCCAGGGAAAGTCAGGGAATTTTTGATTTTTAGTGCTAAGCAAGGGAAATTAAAATTACTTCTTTTCATGAGTATTTCTTATACTTAAACTTCTGTTTTTATAAAGGGCGTCGAGGTCGTCAGAATATAGCAAATCAAAGTATACCAGATAATGACAAACAAAACCACTAAAACGTTTTAATTTTACCATCCAATTTTATATATTACCAGAAAAACTGATTTTGTTAGGATGGGACAATCTTGATATACAGTAATATGTATAGAATCCGGGTACATGTGGATCAAATTTTGCAAAATATGTAGAATTATTTTTTAATAAAATTACATGTCGTATGGTACAAAAGAGAATGTTTTGGTAGTGAACAAAAACTAGCGAATGGTTCTTAAAATGCACTTATGTATTTGAAAATCAGTTAATTCGGAAAATCAGTTATATTATATTATACTAGCTGGCACAGTCGGCCTAGCGGCCGCCTTTAGCCATCTAGACCGCATCGGATGTGGTTGTTCGGCCTTCGGCCTCACTCAAGGGTATCGCAGGCATACGTGTAGACCGTGGTTGTTCGGCCTTCGGCCTCACTCCAAGGTACTAAAGTAGCCTATGTTTTTCGTAGCGTTGTAAATAACTTCTACACCAAATTTGGTTAAGATTGGTCAAATAGAAACGTAAAGCACACGTGCACGCGTATTTGCATTGTCGATCGGTTGACAGCTTGACAGCATTCATTATTGTTTTTTAAGTTGATTTTGAGTAGCCTGCCTTCCTTTAAGGAATCTCGATAATCCATTCATGCGCGTCCCTATGGGATCCCTATGGCGTCCCTATAATCTTGATATACAGTAATATGTATAGAATCCATAGGGACGCGCATGAATGGATTATCGAGATTCCTTAAAGGAAGGCAGGCTACTCAAAATCAACTTTCCTTTCCTTTGCGAATTTTTGCACTATTTCAATACAAAAACATGCGCAGGAACCTACATAATAACTGTGACAAATTTGGTTCCGATCGGTCAAACTGTTTAGGAGTCTATAGGGAACATACATACATACACACATACATCCATTTTTATACTCGTACTAGCTGACCCGGCAAACGTTGTTTTGCCCGAAATAAATTTTTATGCCACTCAAGGCATAACATTCATCAATTCGCCAGCAATTTCACTTTGAATGTTGAAATTTAATTCGTTGACATCAATGTTTTTCGCAGCCAATATAGCACATTCGCTCAACCAAATATGGTTTTTGTAATTTTGAGCAATGTTTGGGAACATCTTTTGGATGAGTTCGGTTTTTGATTCGGTGAACTGGCAAAAATCGACGGGGAATGTAATGGTGCCAGTCGAAATTTCCAGCAATTTGGAAGGTTCCTACCGTGTAGGAACAGCTCCATACATTCCACAACATACAACATAGAATAATTCACTTTCCAAAACGATAAAATCGTAACTAAAATAGTAACATTCGTCGTTATTTGGATGCACAGTGTAGATGCGACCCAGAGCGTCTGAAGCAAATAGATTTGGATGTCCTTCAACTGGTGTACCTTGTTTTCGACGCTGAAAAGATTTCGATGATGCGTTCCATGTGTAGTAGCGTGGCATTTCAGCATACAGCAAAGTGAGAGCGAAAGCATCTGCTTGACAAACCGAGAAGAAGCTTGTCAATGTTGTCGACGGTGGCCGTGCCGCTCTATCCGCTGCGTTATGAGGATTGAAATACACTCGTTGTCCGTTTTCCAGATGTACTGCCAAATGTACAACAGTGGGATATCTTTCATGAATGGCGAATGAAAAAATGCGCCAAATTGCTTCGGTACTACTAACATAGCGGCCCAATTGGTATTGAGTGACTTCATCGTTGGAATTCTCCGCATCAACTCCAATCACAGCCATGTCACTTCCTTTGGTCACATACTTGCAAATATATTTGATAGATTTCACGGAATGGCAAGATTCGACGTTGATGTGCCCTTTGAATGTCTTCGATAGTAATGGCGAATACGGAACAACCCAACGATTATCTACTTCAATTTCCTGTTGATTAACTTTCACAATTGTTGATCTTCCATTGTCCGCAGTCGATCGGCGACGATACATTGGATAACCATCATTTCCGGTAATTGTTTCTGCAACTAATGCCCTTGGATACCGCTTCGAACATTTTCCGTCGACCATACACGGAGAATTGTTATTTAATGTTCCACAGGGGCCATGAATCATGTTCTTAGTAATAACCTCATGCAAGACTGCATCTTCTTCTTCATTGGGAATTTCTGCTAATATTACATCATCGATTTCATTCGGTCTTATCTTCTCAATCAACCAAATGAGAATATGTGCGTGTGGCAATCCGCGTTTCTACCACTCCACTGAATACATCCAATAGCGCGTTTCGCCGAACACGCGATGCTTCACAATTAAATTCATCAATGATTTCAATTTTTGTATGAAGACTCTCGCTGTGATGTCATGGCGATCGATGGGTGATTGGCCAGTGAATAACTCGTGTCGAATTTCTATCCACTGCGGATTGCAAGTGAACGTGATGAACAAATCTGGTGTGCCGTAATGGCGAACATAGGACATGGCATCTTGAGCGTATTCATGCATATGTCGTGGACTTCCGACGTACGTTGCTGAGAGAATCGTCATGCGGCCAATATTCTGTGCGTTTCCGTCAGTATTGATGGCATCTCGAAGGTGAATATACTCTTCAGAACGGAGGTTTGTCTGGTTCAATCTGATAAATAGCAACTGTTCAGTTTCAATTTTGACGTACATATCGACAGCATATTGGTGAAATAGACGGCGACATTTCAATATGTGATTGTCCTCATTTTCACGAACCATCAATCGATATGAATGTTCATTGAACTGACTTTTTTGTTCGTTTCAGCGCCTATAAGCGGATTTACCATCTTGTGCGAGAAATCATAACCGTCTTCAGCTTGCCAAAATATGATGGGATATTGTAACGCATCATATGATCGGTGCGTTTCGTACACACGCTACAGCTGATCGTTTCGTCGTTGCAGAACGATATCACGTGATTCCAAATTTTCTCCAACGACGACAATGGCGACATCATCAATTGTTGGCGCATTGAAACGTCTTGCGTGTTCTCCCGCAGGCGTCCTATCGGCTCTGATTACAATTTTGTGATTATCAGATGGCATGCGGTCCAGTGCGGTTTTAAACAATGCAATCAATTCATTGTGTTGATGAAAAAAAGTTTGAAGTTGTTCCACGATTGGTCTTTTCACCGAACTGTTGTGTGCACAACGTTGATCTACTTCTTGTGGTGAATTTCCTATGAAAAAAATCTGCAGAAATTTAAAGCCTGCATCCGCAGGCGGCAATAGCGAACCTACTCGATGATATATTTGTCCTTGAATCTGTAAATGTTAATGTATGTTAATAGTGTTGTTGTCAAATAATGTTTAAATAAGATTGTGTAATAATTACCTTGAAAGTGGGCATGAAATTGTCCCGCACCACATTTGTTGCGCCAAATGAAGTCATTTGGAAACAACTGTTGTATTTCTGAATTTGTGTTAGGAAATGCGTGGAATTTGTGCTTGCTCCAGAAACCAATGAGCGCAATGGTTCTGGTGGGGGGACCAATGGCGCCAATTTGACTTTTCCACTTGCGCAACACAATCCAGGGGCTTCAGTTTTGTATTTCAATGCCTTACAATGTGGGCACACAACGCTCATGGATCCAATAGCAACGGATTGGTCTGCACCGTAATCAATTGTCACGTTGTAACGGAAAGCAGCTCGATGAGTATTCAACGCAACATTTCTTGGCCTTCTTGAACTATTCCGTTCAATTTCATTTTCTTCGCGTTGCACTGCAGTTCGATTATTTCGAATATATCTTTGGGTTGCAGCATTGCGAGTTCTGCGACCTAAATTACTCCGTCTTATTTGCGGCATTCTGTTCGTTTCAATTATCAGTATTATTTTGAGCGTTTTAAATCTTTTGGTTTTATTTTACTCCATGCAATGAAGTATATCTTATATAGCTACATGCCAGTTAGAAATATTACCAACCAAAATTTGATTCTTTAAGTTGGTGAGTGACTGTTACTGTCGAATCAAAAAAGCACTTTCAGTTTTTCATAAGGTGACCCGACAGACGAATTGAATTAAAGCAATTGCCTCACCCTGGGAGAACCGCCTACGCGAGGTAAATTTTTGCAAAATGCTTTTTTCCTTATTTGCTTTTTTTCTAAATCACCCTAGTATAGGCGTTTCAAGATAAGCGATACGCTACCTTGCGGCAAATTTTTGAACTACCTCTACAGGTTTGTTACCATGGATATGTCACATTTTCTAACCCTATTCGGTTGTTGCAATTAATTAATTCAAATTCAAAAATAAATTTTATCAAATTATTATAGTAAACAAACACATAGGTGCCGTAATACAATTAAAAATATATTTAATACATAAACACGATAGTAAATTATCGAAAAACGCACCCATTCCATTAATACCACTAATAGCCATTATGGCGCTGCGATCTTAAATTGAAACGCCTATTGAGGCGAACAAAACAAAAATACGTTATCAAACCTCACTATGTGACAGAGCCGTACTAACGGCTATCGTGTCGCCAATCAAAACCTAATAACCAAATTACAAATTAATTTAAAAAAAAAATAACAAACCTTGTAATGCTACACCGGCACCGGCTCAATAGATAGCGCTACTAAATAAATTGACAGGCGTAATATATTAATTTATTCGTGGTTTTCATTTGGTTTTAAAGTAATTTTTTTATGACTTCCAAATTAGAGCCGCCATCTGTTGATCACTTATTTAACTAAAATGAACTTTCAGTTTTACCCGAATTTTCCAATTTCCGAACAACTTTTCCAGCATTTCATTACCTAACAACCTTATTCGGAGTATATTGCTATGACCTTAGCCTCACATTGGGCTGTCAAATTGTTATGTCCACCTTGAACTTCACGATCTGTGATCGCTACTCACAGATTTCGGACACGACTTACTCTTTATCTCAGGCGGCAGGTTCTTTGGACTTTTACGATGGAATTAGTTTAATCACACAGTCAAATAAAATACGCAACTCTAATCTTTATAAACATATAATGAATAAATGACACAAAATTAACATAAACAAATAACAACAACAATACAACACTCGACGAAATTTAACAATAATCAAAATCAATAATCAAAACAATAATCAAAATGCGAACTTCAGCGTGCACTTACGTTTTTGATTTTTCTGTCCGGGTTACTTAATTTAACCTTTGGTATTTAATTTGGATCCACCTTTTGTGCTCCAATACTTTAATTGTGATTTCCAATTTCATCTGCATCATTAATTAATCATACTGGAATTGGACTCTTGGATCTTTTACTTATTCCTTTTAAGGAGACTAACTCTTCCTCCCTCTGGGACACCGGTATTCAATTTTCTCTTTATATGCGACTATCAGTCGCTTCTTTCAATGGAACTCTCTTATATGCGACCACTCTTGTCGCTTTATTTTATTCAAACCCTTTATCTTTAAACGGAACTATTTTTATATACGACTACTTTTGTCGCTTTATTTTATTCACCCCGTTTATCTTTAAACGGAACTATTTTTATATACGACTACTTTTGTCGCTTCATTCAATTTTTAACCTTGTTTATCTCTCTGGCAACCAATCTTCGTTTTTTTATTCCTATTTGATTTATCTCACATTTTCCAGTGTTTTGTGTTGCCTATCCATTTGATTTTTCTTTAATCGCAAAACTTATTCTAACAAACTTAATCTAACATTTAAAACATCTTTTTATAAATTATCTTTTACAAACTTTTCTCATGCCATATTTTCTCTGACTGCACGACAAACAATTTAATATCGCAACAGCCAAATATTGATGGACACAACAATATATTACGAACATTAAAAAAAAATAATAAAATCGGTCCAAGTCGCCACTGTAGATAAAAAATCATAGTATAGATGAAAAAATAGTATTGTTCATCGGCGCAATAACGATGAACCATTTTTGAATCAACGGATAATTGATTCACTTTGTGGTACAAAGTGAACAAAAGCTACGATTCACAATATATTCTGTGCAGCTTATAGGTATAGACCTTTTGCAATGTCTTTATAAGTTACTTGCAGCCTTCTCGATTCAGTCCAACTTTCCGGGGCAACTTTTTCAAATTTTTATTACGTAAAAACCGTCTTCAGACTATTACAATTTAAAAAGAAATTAACAAAATCGGTCCAGCCGTTATCAAGTGATGCCTTGACAGTGGTTTTCACTATAGAAATAAAGTAGGTACTTTAATTACCTACCTACTTCTGTAGGTACTTAAGGTCGCGCCACCTATTGACGGTATAAAAAGCACTTTCAATTTTTCCCTAATTTTCCAACTTCCCGGGCAACTTTTCCATTTTTTTTTTACGTAAGAACCATCTACGGACTATTACAAACACTTTTTAAAAAAAAATTAACAAAATCGGTCCAGCCGTTATCATGTGATGCGGTGACAAAGGTTTTCACATTCATTTTTATTTATATAGATATATAGATTTTTTAATATTGTAGGGAACAGGACCTCCCCAAACAAAACTCCGCTTTTTTTGTGAAATGACCTTAACTTTTTAACTCGTGTAAAATTATGTTGGTTCCACAAAACAGATTTTATACTCTTTTTATATTGTCGTGATTTATTAAATTGCAGATTCAGAGATTATAAATATTTAGTGTAAAAAAAGGATAAACAAATTTTTTTTATCATGTAAATCAAATTGCACGGGTCGCCTTTCAAACGTTTTATATAGTTTGAATTTTGTTGACCTTCTGTTATATTATAAAAGTTACAAAAAATATTAAGTTCAGTTAGGGGTCAATAAAGACCACTTAAATTGTGCCTGACGTTTCGGACATTTTGAAAAATGTTTAATCTCTATTTGTAAATTTGGAAAAATATAGACAAAAATTGTATTGTTTTTTGTCTTTACAATTAAAAACTGTAAAGTGTGCTAAACAGCCCCGGTTTCTCCACCTTAAATATATAATTTCCCTTTATTCCTCTTAAAATCGCTACTAGAATACGTTTGATAGAACTTAAAATATTTATTTTAATAAAGAATGTTAGATATTAATATAGTTCAAAGGGAGCCTCTTTTAAAAACAATAATTTATTGGTTAGCAGCATTTGTTAATTGTTTTACCATCACCAAGCCTCATTTTTAGGAACAAAACAGAAAAGATATTTTTAACCAGATTTTGTGTATTTATTTCCTTATCATTATCAATTTATTGTAATTACCATAAAAATAATTATAATAAGACTTCTTGGAAATTCTGTAAACTGATTAAATCCATATAATACTCGTATAATAATAACAAAATTATGTCTATATTAAAACGCGAAAGTTTGAAACAATTTTTTGCTTTTGTGGGCAAAGCCTCTTTCTGTTCAAATTAATAAAACACTTAAATAACAGAATCGAGGAACCTCGTTGACTAAATTTCGATATTTAACCAAAAATAATTTTTTAGGACGTGAAATTCGACCAGAAGATATTGGATTGGTCACCGTTAAAGGCGAAGAGGAAACTCAACCCTTCATGGTTGCTTTTCTGAAGGCCACAAACCATGTGAAAAGTAGAAGCGCGCGGGCAATAAAACGGGTCAAAAAGTCAGATTACACCAGCGTTATGAAAAATTCCGGAGGTTTATTTGATTTTTTATTTTACATCCGCATTTTTAATATTTAATTTTTTTTAGAAAATGTTGCAAATCACGATTGGCGTAGTTGCAAAATACACACACTGTATATCAGTTTTAAGGATTTGAAATGGCAGGTAAGAAGTCAAGTTAATCGAAAAACAAATTTGTTTGGTGTTGCTAAACTTTATGATTTCAGGATTGGATTATAGCACCCGATGGGTATGCAGCATATTACTGTGCCGGTGAGTGCAATTTTCCTTTAAACGCCCACATGAATGCAACCAATCATGCAATAGTTCAAACGCTGGTGCATCTGATGAGTCCTGTAAAGTATCCAAAACCTTGTTGTGCACCCACAAAATTATCACCCATATCAGTTTTGTATTTTTTGGACGAATCCAATGTAATACTTAAAAAATACAAGAAGATGGTAGTGAAAAGTTGTGGTTGTCATTAGAAGATATTAAATTAAACTTGACGACAGCTGCTATATTAGTTGCTTTAATTTAATATTTTTAAAACTGTACATATGTGTATTTTTTATTGAATAAAATGTTGATCTTTTTCCAGAATTTTTTAAAATGTTAACAGTTAGATAATTATGGGAAATAATATCCTATTTTGAAAGTTGAACCAGTACTTGGGACTTGGGTGAATTTATAATATTCTCATCATCGATTGAAGATGAGAAAAGGACAAATTTTATTTTAAATTTATTAAATAACTACAAATACTTTTGTTCTAATTATTCAATTCTATTTGTTCCTACTTTTTTAGACTCACAATTTTTCATTTACTATGGATTTGATTAATTTTTTTGTTTTGGCTAATTATGGGGGTTGATCACTAAAGAAAAATGTGTATACCAAAATTTGCAAAAAAAAACGACCATAAAATGTATATTTTATTGGAAATTTCAAGAATTATATAGACAATTATTGCAAACAATTTATTGCACTACCTGAAGTACAGAGTGTGTAACCCCCCTCCCCCCCCCGGCTCATTATGCATTTAAACGGACAGTTTTTGGTATCGGTTTAATTTTTTGATAATATTTTTGTGATTTGTCATAAACTTAATATTACCAGCATAGTTTGAAAAATATATAAAACTCATTATTTTGAATAAATTTACATATTTCATAAAAGTGTGTATTATTTTTCACTTTTATTTCAAATATCATTAGGTGATTGGTTTAAGAACGCCTGAAAACATGATTTGGAAAATTTGGACTTTTAGTTTTGAGTTTGTAACATGTAAACTAACAGGAGTTCTTATCTACCAATATTTAAAAAATTAAATTATCCACTCTTCCTATCCTTAACCAGAATTGGACGGTAAATGGTAATATACGAATCAATTGTAAAGATTTTCATTTCTTCATACATTCCATCCAATTGCAATTTAAATTCACCGTTTGGGAGGAATGGTGGCATGTACATTTCATCGAATAAACAATTACATAGAAAATAGTGAACATTCTAAAAATAAAAAATTAATTAATTAAGAAGGAAATTTTTACATTAATTTAAGGTATCAAACAAATGTATACACACTTTGATTGTTTTAATTTCATAATTCAATATTATAATGAAAAGATGTTATAAAAAAATTAGTTTTTTGTAGGTAAATGTAAAAATTTAAATTTTGTATATAATTTTGGTGCATCTGTTACACTCAATACCCGATTTCGGGCAATGCCCGAAAAAAATGCGCAAAACTAGTTTTGAGCAACGAAGATTACCCAAACCCGAAATTTTACTTTTAAACGGCTATTGAGCGTTACAAAATAAGCAGAACTAGTTTTGCGCATTTTGAATTGTACAAAACTAGTTTTGTAGGTTTCTGAATGACCAGCACTAGTTCTGCTTTTTTCATTTAATCAGCATCCGAATAAAATAAATAACATAAACATAAAGGGGGTGAAACGTAATAGTTTACTGCCCCATACCGCAACTATACTTTTTAATGCTATTTCAAGGGTCTCTAAGCTCCCGGTTTTTTAGATCCCGGTTTTCTTGATCGTAGGCGCTTCTCGTATGTTTAGCCTAGTAACCAGAGTCAAAACCGCCCTGGAGGGGTGCAACGCGGAGCGGAGCGGCGCCCCGTAAGGGTAGGTTTTGACGATGGATTACCCTCCTTATCGAATGCACACCCCAAAAATCGAAGAAAAAAAATTTAATTTTTTCACTTTTTCGGCAATACACGGGTCGATTTTTGGGGTGTGCATTCGATAAGGAAGGTAATCCATCGTCAAAACCTACCCTTACGGGGCGCCGCTCCGCTCCGCGTTGCACCCCTCCAGGGCGGTTTTGACTCTGGTTACTAGGCTAAACATACGAGAAGCGCCTACGATCAAGAAAACCGGGATCTAAAAAACCGGGAGCTTAGAGACCCTTGAAATAGCATTAAAAAGTATAGTTGCGGTATGGGGCAGTAAACTATTACGTTTCACCCCCTTTATGTTCATGTTATTTATTTTTTTCGGATGCTGATTAAATGAAAAAAGCAGAACTAGTGCTGGTCATTCAGAAACCTACAAAACTAGTTTTGTACAATTCAAAATGCGCAAAACTAGTTCTGCTTATTTTGTAACGCTCAATAGCCGTTTAAAAGTAAAATTTCGGGTTTGGGAAATCTTCGTTGCTCAAAACTAGTTTTGCGCATTTTTTTCGGGCATTGCCCGAAATCGGGTATTGAGTGTAACACATCTATGAAACGCAAAGTATCCTAATTTAGTTTGTTAAGCAGAAGAGAAGGGCCTTATACCCGGTTTCTGAAGCTCGAGTTATATTAAGGTTAAGCTTAACCTTAGTATAACCTGGTATAACTGCAGATTTTGAGTTTCTATAACGAAAAATAATCTGGTCAAAGTTAACCTACGTTTTTATTGGTTGTTAACTTTCTGGAATATGCGCATTGTGGATAACTATAACTTTAACCTTAGATTAGTTATGTAGACTATGTAGAGTATAACCAGAGATCTTCAGAAACCGGGCATTATAGTGTTATTCGGTATTTGGTCGTTCGCTCTTACTTGTCTACAGAGTGTCGATGTTCACCGGAGGGCCGTGCTAAGAAATGTCATGAAGTCCACAATTTCCGCACCGTAACACAAACAGCGATCACTCCAAGCCACTGCTGTGGATGCGGGTGACATTATAAAATAAAAATTTCGGGATACATTTATTTTGACCTCTTTTATTCGTAAATAATCAAAATTTTATGATACCTAATCTTAATAAAAATTCATACCTTTTTCAATGGACATCTAAGGTTTCCGCAAGTTTCGGCACAATATTTCATTCCTCCAAAATTTCTGTTGAATCCTTTACAAAAATTAAATTCAAAATGTATTGGAAACGTTCGATATTCATTACTTAAAAATTTGTAAGCTTGAACGATGATCTAAAATATTAATGATAAAATTTAAAAAATACAAGTATATAGGTATTATGGTATCTCAACATCATGGGCAATTTGCATATTATTATGTTTTTTTATTTAAGTAGACACTTTGAAAGACAAAAACACAGTGCGTATGAAACAAAATGATAAATTAAAAATGATTTCCGGGTCCTTGTTGACTTGTACGGACCTCTGTTATATCAGAGACCTGAAACTTACGCTTTAAATTATTTATTTAGTTTTCTAACAAAATGTCTTGAAAATCAACTTAGAAAATTAAATTTGGTAACATTTTCTATTTTTAACTTTTATTTGGTTTTTGTGGGTAGTTGTTATTTCTTGTTTCCTAGTCCCTACCTCTAAATTATAATCCATGTCTACATGTGAGAAAAACGTGGCGTTGGTTGCAGCAATACTTCGGTTGAGCTTGAATGTAGTATAATGCAGTTCAAAAATGCTTTTATTATAGTATTGTGATATTGCTCTTTCAAACTTGATTTTGTAGTCGCTTTGAATAAACTAGAAACAAACGAATTAAACTACTCGATTGTTCAGTAAATTAAAAAAACTATATCTTAGATTTTCTATCATGCCTATACCGCCTTGCTACACAAGAACGCCGTATCTACAAAAAGAATCAGTCATAGATGCATGATTGTAATGAACGGCATTTAGAAAATTGCAGATTTTTATTTACGTATATTGTAGCTCTTGTATCGTATCCCCTAAAAATTAATCTGCGGACCGGTGTAACCGGGAATATTTACCCCCGTGAAATTTTACCCCCCGGTAAATATTCCCTAGTGAATATTTACCGGGGGTAAAGATTCACTAGTGATATTTTACCCCTCAGTAAAAAATAAAAGGGGGTAAAATATCGCTAGTGAATATTTACCGGGGGGTAAAAATTAAATAAAATTTAATTAATTTTCCCTAGTGAATATTTACCGGGGGTAAATATTCACTAGTGATATGTTACCGGGGGGTTAAAATTTAATAAAAGTTCACTAATTTTAGCCCCTCCATGAAGGAATTTTATTGTTAAATAAGTGTTTTATTGCTCTTTATGTCTGAATATAGATAAAATTGCACTATGTCAAACGTTTATGCAATTTCAAGCAAGTTATTTGGTAAAAAAAATTATTTTGCACTTGAAGTACTCCCGAGTCGCCTTCCGCAGTATTGTTTTCGCTTGATTGCTGCTCAAATTCTCCTAATCTGTAATTATTTAATACCATCATCTAGGTCTGTCCAGCTTCCAGCTCTACAACTTTTATCACCAACCTATCTATTAATACTATATATTATAATAAAAACAGGTATTCAGTAAGAACAAAAAATGTATCATAAACATCAGAAAAAAATGTCTAGTCCACGGAAAAGTAATGAATTGGGTAAAATTTATTGTAGCGTAGACCAAGATAATACTACTACTATCGAAGAAAATGCATCTTCTCTCGAAGTAATCGATTCCACTCCAACAAAATTAAAATTCCGCTTTTGTCCTGTAAATCAAAAATGGCAAAAGCGACTTTGTGAGAAGTTTGGACTTGAGTTCCACATTAATTCCAATTTTATATCAACGAGGAATTCGTTGCTTCATCCACCACACACTGTTGTAGACGTCAAGGCAGACGGCAATTGTTATTTTAGGTGCATATCTTTATGCATTACCGGAAGTGAAAATGAGCATGAACAAGTGAGGAAGATTGTAACAGATTACATGAAAACAAAAACAAAAGCGGTTGATAAATTTCAAAGAATCCTTCTGCATGGCTAAGATTTCCTAGCATAATGCAGCTTTCCGATGAAGAAAATTACAAAAGCTCGACAATATATTTGAAACACAAAAATTCTAACCATTATGAAACTGTAGTTTCAGTAAAAAAAACCTCGTAGACAAAAAATTATTAAATTCTAGTAATTTTTGAATAAATTTTCCCTTATAAAATAATTTCGCCATCTTAGCACTTTGAGACCTCTTCAAGTATAACTATTTAACTATCAAATTTCGTCAAAAACCCACGGAGGATATTTTAACATCTTACATAGTGAAATATTATCGAATTTGATACAAAATAGCAATAAAAATTTTTATATAACAGCTATTTAATTTCAAAGGGGTAAAAATTCACTGACGATATTCTGAATAATTTTACCCCCCGGTAAAAATTCCCTAGGGAAATTTTACCCCCTTAATATTTATCACGAGGGGTAAATATTCACTAGGGAATTTTTACCGGGAGGTAAAATTATACTAGCGAAATTTTACCGGGGGTAAAATATCCCTAGGGAAATTTTACCCCCGGGGGGTAAAATATAAGGGAGTAAATATTCCCGGGTAAACCGGCATGAAGACGCCGCAAAATTCAAACTGTTAAGTTTTAATCTAGTCATTATACTAATCACTGTCTTGGCCAATTTTGTTAGGAGTTGCTGCATTCGATGCCCAAAGCAAATGCTTAGATCGGCTAAAATTCAGATTTTGATTTAATTGATTAATTCAAAATTTTCCTCAAAATCAAAGCAAATACTACCTAGCTCAGCTAAAATCCAGTTTTAGTTTAATTTGAATTTTTTTTTCGATTCATTACCTATTCGGGGAACATTATTCCAAAGCTTATGCAAAAACTTGCATCGAAATTGATTAAAAACTAAAGCCTCGAGATCCAAATTTCGAAAATAAATATCTTCACTATAAATTTCGACCGAAATGTAAAAATATTAAATTAGCAATATTTGCAAAAGATTAAAAAAATCGGCGATTTACATAATATGTGTCAGTTATGGAAGATTTTTTTTCTAAATTTTTATTTTGAATGGATCATTGTCAGGGCCCCCGCTACCATATGTGCAAAGTGTGCAATGCACACGGGCGCCATCCTTTAGGGGCGCCAAAACCCTTGCAAAACAAATGCAAAGTGCTACAATTAATATTAAAGTATGCCAAACCTACCTAAAAAATTTAGTTGATCACTTCCAGCAATATAGATCTGACAAATCATTTCAAGAAATTCTTGTACAAGCGAAAGAAGTAGCACTCTCTCTCGAAATTGAAGAAGACTTTCCACCGTTACCAACGGTCAGGAGGAAATTCAAACCAAAACTGTTTGACTAGGAACACCGAGATGAGACCCTTCATGATCCAAAAACCGCATTTAAAATTAGTTTTTTCTTAAAAATTATAGATCAAACTTTAAGCTCTCTAAAAAACCGATTTGACTTATTAAATGAGTATGATAATATTTTCGGATTTTTTAGCGACATATTCAAATTAAGTGACAGCGATCTTTTAAAACGTTGTTCTGTTCTTGAAGAACGACTGACAGATCAGGATAATAAGGATATAGACTCCAATGATTTGTTTAATGAAATTAAAGCGTTAAAGTTGTTTTCATTACCTGATGATACTGACCCCTTATGTATTTTACAATATATAATTGAAAACAATTTAATCTCCACCCTTCCAAACGTAAGCATTTCACTAAGAATTCTTCTGACATTGCCAGTATCTGTAGCTTCTGGCGAGCGATCTTTTTCAAAGTTAAAAATCATTAAAAATTATTTAAGATCGACAATGCTTCAAGAAAGATTGTCTGGGCTAGCAATATTAGCAATTGAACAAGAAATTTTTGATGGTATAAATTTTAGCGATGTAATTAATGAATTTGCAACAGCAAAGTCTCGGAAAATATCGCTACTACAATAGCTATTTTTTATTTTTCTATTGTACCTAGCTATCATTTTTGATTTTATAACGAAGTTACCTAGGTAGGTATTTGTTATCAGAAGTATCTGCATATTTTTTAAAATATCTAAGTATAAGTAGAAAGTAGTACTTATATATATAGGTAGATATTAGGCAATATTTCTGTTATTTGTTCCTAAAAAAAATGTGATTTTTAGTTTTGGGTTATTTTCTAGTATTTATAAACAACGTGTCTGTACCCCATTAGTTAAGTAAATGCTTTAAAATGGGTGTGAACAAGAATTTATTTTAATTTATTTTGTTATGATTTTATTCTGTTTGTTTCATTTTGATATTTTAGTCTACAAATAAATATGACTTCTAAAGTTCAGTTTTTTGCTTTATTTCAAGCACCTACCTACCTACCTACCTTCAAAAAAATAAATAAAAAAACATGATCCAAAATGCCTTAAAGGGCGCCAAAATCCTTTTTTGCACACAGGCGCCAGTAGCCCTTACGGGGGCCCTGATCATTGTGATCATTTTAGTAGGTACAAACCGCAAGACCTAGTAATTTTAAATTACCTACTTTATTTTTGCCACATATTTCAAGAATTAACTATTTTAAATATATTCCGAAAAACAAAAATCGACAAAACCGAACTTAAATTCCATTATGAAGCACGGCAGTAAAGTACTTAGAATTTAGAAAATAACTAAGAATATATTAAATAACTTACTTTATCATATAATGAGTTCCCAGGAGTGTTGTCAGAATATCCAAAATTTAATACAAAATACAACATAACAACACTACATACTTTAATTACTCGTATATTCATAATGCTGTTCATCATCAGATACATTTTGTACTACGAAGAGACAACAGTCGCTTACCTATATATTATACTACATGTACATATCTACCTCTAGAGTGTCCTACCTCCATAGGGGCCGTTCATGTATTACGTAAGACGTTTAGGGGGAGAGGGGGGGGTAGCTGACATCTTATTTTTTCTTACTCGGGGGAAGGGGGGTCAAGATAATTTCTTACGTAAGATTTTATTTTTTTAATTAAATTTCAAAATTTGAAAATTATTTAATTTAATTTAGGTGCTGTTGGTATTAATGTTAATGTGAAACACAATACTATTAATTATTTACGTTCGAAATGAATAAAATCACATTTTCGGGAGTAGCACGGATTTATTCACCTGAAATCGACAAATTTCCTATAGAGATTCGGAAAGCTGAACGTTTTTATAGTAGAATTGAAAAAGACATATTTTAATAATTTTTGGTTACTCTCTCTAAAAGAGTCTATTATATGATAAAGTCTATTAATATATAGGTACTCTATATATTATTATGAAAAATATGAAAAAAAAAATTTTATTATAAAAATGTCAGGTCAAAATCGAACGTCATTGAAATTTTCAAAAATGTGTTCTATTTCACAATGCTGGCGCTCAGCAACAAACTATTAGACTTATTAGTTAGAGAAAAATAACTTACTTAGATAGAAGTTGTAGTAAATTTTATTCTCTGTAAGATTTATGGAAGTCATTTTCGTCCTAAAGTCAACTGGTAAGGAAATATTGCGAGGAAACATGTTGTTTTCGCCATTTTTTTTAAATGGCGGCACTTCCGGGCGCTCGCCGAAGTCACCAACCCAGAGTTTTTATTAGGACCACAAACCTTAAATATCCAAAAATTAGAACCCCCTGACCATTTTTAGGAAGCTCTTCTTTTCATGATTTCGAGGATGTTGTTAAAATATTTTAAGGCTGCCGTCCTAAGCGTGGGCGATTGAAAATACCATTAGACAAATGAGCAATAAACCGTAAGAAATAATTCTTATATAATATATAGAATAGACAAACTATTTTAACCGAGATCCAACACTTGCTGCTCACCATTTCAAAAAAATCGTTGAAAACAAGAAAAAATCATTATTATTTTCGGACGCAGCATCTTCTAGAAAGATGCGTATAATTCTACCAAATTTTTTTTCAAATTAGGTCAAGCATTTGTTCTGGATGTGAAATACTTTTCAAGTTTGTAATTATAACTGTAATGATTATAAAAATTATTGCACGGTCACATTTTTGCCCTGTTAAATAGAGCATCTTTACAGCAAAAATTTCAATATTTCTAATTGGAATTAAAAATTTATCAGATCCAAGGGCCAAGTTTTAGCTTTACAATGAACATAAAATGGTTGCCTAAAAGTGCATACTTTTTTACCTAGTGCGTCCGCAATCTCGACAAATTTCCCGTATTATATTAAACACTGCCAGGACGGCAGCTTTAAGTGTTTTTAATTTTTTTAATGAGTTATATGATATAACAATATAGCTGAAATAGAAATTTGTTTAAAAATATTTTAGCAAAAAACATAATTTTCACTCCTTCATAAAAAAATTTCAACTGCAGACGAAGAATTCGGTAAGAATAAGCTCAGGGTTCCTCGAGGACGTTTTTTATTATACAATTACCTAACGAAATCCGTCGAAAAATCGCAGAAGACCGATTTTGGATTTTTTTTGCAATTTTCTTACACTATAAAGTAATTTGTGTGAATAACATTTTTCTTAAATATAAAATAAATATAATATCTTCGTTAATTTCACTTTTAATGTTTAATATTATCTGACTTCTCATTGGGTAATAATTTATCTTACGTAAGATTAGTGTGGGGGGGGGGGTATACATTTTCTTATTTTTTCTTACTAGGGGGGGGAGTCTAAAAGTAGGAAAAAACGTCCCCATGAACGGCCCCATAAGAAGCGAAACGATTTATATAAACTCCGGATTTATATGCATTACTTTAATTCTAAAATACTGAATTTTTTTAAAATTATATTTGCAAGAACTGACATGATTACTTTTTGTTGAACTGTAGGCTCGTTTTCGAAAATTATGGTAGGTTTTATCTGATTTGCCCCTTTTTAGCTTCGTATCCCAGGACACTTCTTAAAAAAAGCTTGTAATTCATAAGAAATAAAATTAACACTGGTAGTAGGCTAAAGAAAAATTACGTTCAAACAAAAATTACAAATTTTTCCCTTCCTTAAATTTATTTGGACTAATTATAATAATTATTTTGTCATGTCTAATTTAATTAAATTAATTGAATCTAATTTAACCTGGTCTTCCAAGTATGGGGCGATGGGTTAGCTGCTTGTCACCTGGAAAAACAGTTTATTGTTAAAATTACTATGAACCAGTCTAGGAACCCGGATGGAAAACAATTAAGACAAAAATTAAAGAGAACTGAAGTGGTTTGGCCATCTCTTAAGAATGGAAGACACCCGATGGCCTAATGAAGAGATGGCACACAATCGAGGGGGAATGGGAATAGGGAGGCAGCTACTAGCTGTATGATTATGGTATGTACATACATGGTTAACCCTAAATATATCTATATTTGTTGTTAAAATATGCAGGACCTTGAAGGTTCGTTATATCCATGTTCTGCTGTAATAATATTATATTAATATAATTTTAATTATTTATTTAGCCCCCCCCCCCCTCAATGTCTTCTGTCCCGTTTTTTAATTTTTCAAATCATGGTTACCCTAAAATAGTGGTTTATAAATTTTGATAGCTTTGAAATCCCGCTCTTTTAATATCATACATAATATTTGGATATCTCATATTTACGTAGCAGCATAATTACTGATTTAGAGATTAAAAAAATACAACATTAGCTTTGTTAAAAATAATCATCCATATATCATTTTTATTTTTGCAATAAAATGGCATAATATCAGTTCGTCATTGAAATGTCCATTTTACAAGGTTAATAAAGAATTTTTATTTTAACACCAGTACATAATTCGAGATCTGTTCGAGAACAATAATCGAATAATTTATACATTATTTATACAGAGTACATAACAAGCAGGTGATTAGTATCTTACATTAAAGAACCAATAAATACGTTGCTCAACATTTCAGCAATCAAACTTTGATAATGTAATCAATAATAAATCTTATTGCCTATTTCCAATATGAAGCGGGTTAATGCGCTTTAGGCGCCTTACTATGAGGCATCTATAGCCTTAGAAACCTATCCCACAATTATGCAAGCTGAAATACTTGCAATTGCACTATGTGCCCATGAATGCCTGCGAAGGAACATTAAGGGCAAAAAAGTCAATATAATGTCTGACAGCCAAGCTGCGATAAAGGCACTCAAAGCAAATAGCTTTGAGTCTTTGTCCACATGGGAATGCAGACAATCCCTCAAGAAACTGGCCAAGGGCAATAAAATTGCCCTCCACTGGGTGAATTGAGGGTAATGAGATAGCCGATAAACTGGCTAGATCAGGCTCAAGGGCTGCCCCGACTGGGCCCGAACCATTCTGTGGATTGTCCAAGACACACAGGGGGTTGGAGGTCCGGAAGTGGGAAGCAGAGAGCAAAAAAACCCTATGGCATAGTACACCAGGTCAAAAACAGGCGAAGAAATTTATAGAGTATTCGACTGCAGAGGCTAAAAAGCTTCTTCTACTATCAAAGAATGAAATCAGGCTCATCACGGGGTTGCTCACCGGACATTGTCAGGTGAGATATCACCTCAAGAAAATGGGAATGGAGGACGATGACATATGCAGACTCTGTGAATCGGAAACTGAATCGGCCGAACACATTCTCTGTAGCTGTGATGCCTTAGCCCGATCCAGGCTAAAATATCTGGGACAGACGCAATTAACACCCAAAGAGGTGCAACAAAAACCTCTCAGGAGTATTCCATGTTTTGCTAGCAAAATTGAATTCCTGAATACCTAATTAGCAGGGTAATGAACAAAAGATCAATACTGGTCGCAGTTCTGAAAAGCTCTTGCGGCCAATCGACCCCTAAGTACAATACAATACAATATATCCATGTTCTGTTGTAATAATATTATATTAATATAATTCTAATTATTTATTTAGCCCCCCCCCCCCTCAATGTCTTCTGTCCCGTTTTTTAATTTTTCAAATCATGGTTACCCTAAAATAGTGGTTTATAAATTTTGATAGCTTTGAAATCCAGCTCTTTTAATATCATACATAATATTTGGATATCTCATATTTACGTAGCAGCATAATTACTGATTTAGAGATTAAAAAAATACAACATTAGCTTTGTTA
Organism: Podabrus alpinus; assembly: GCA_932274525.1. Classification (NCBI taxonomy): domain Eukaryota; kingdom Metazoa; phylum Arthropoda; class Insecta; order Coleoptera; family Cantharidae; genus Podabrus; species Podabrus alpinus. Next base: position 9,972,470 of record OW026451.1, read on the forward strand.
AAAATAATCATCCATATTGTTGTGATTCAAAATACCAATAATTTTGAATTAAATAAGCACTCTTAAAGATTACAAATTGCATGAGGTTTCTCAATAACAAACAAAGATTCCAACAGACAAGTTGAAAGCTCTGATAAAGTCAGTTTATTCGCAAAATAAGTGAGAGGGAGGACTCGTTCAACAATGATATGAACAAAAATTATTAACTACAAATGATGTTTTTAATATTCAAAGAAAAATTTGTTTAATGTAGAATAATTTTAGAATTGTAAAGAATAGGTTAATTTTAAGTAAGTGAGGTAATAAACAATGAGTTTACGTTATTAGTGATGAACGATAAAAACAGATGCAGCGATTCGTCATCCGAGACAGGCGTTTACGTGTAACTGGACCAGACGATGTGTTGAGATGGAAACGCTAAAATCAAAAATAAAATAATTAAATGACATTTATAAAATGATAAAACTATCAAAGATGCGGGATACTTACATTAAAAAGGATTTATCAAAGAGTGACGAAATTTGAAAATCGTAACAAAACCTTGGAAACGGGAGAATAATAAATAAGATTGAATATAAAAAAGGTCGAAACGCAAGTGCGTTAAAAGAACGGAGGTTTTTGTGTCCTCTCGTTATAAAGTGATATTTTTTTTGATTAATCCAACTCAAAGTGTGGCGATCTGAAAGAAAGAGATCATAATAATTGATGTAAAAGTGTGGAGAATAAAATAACAAAAAGTATATGATTAAATTGCAAAGATTCACAGAAACTTTAGTGAGGTTAAATGTAATAAAAGTTGATGATACTTACATTTGATAATTTGGAAAGTGATGGTAAGTGGTTTGGTACAACCACTAATATAAAAGGGTTATTGGAGAACACAGTCACGAGCAAAAAGGCGAGTTACAGAAAAACTTTGGAAATTCCTGCCGTCTTTGATAAGTTGATCCAGAATAAGAGTTGATGCGAAGAATTGCGATATCTGCGCTCGGTAAGACAAACTTGCATAATTTATCACGCCGCGAGTGCATTATTTAAACGTTTAAAAACAAAATTCACGCCACGTAATAACTTTGGGGTTGCGCGTAGTTTTTTAAGTATTTATTGTCCATGTTTGTTTATTTAAATTTCAAAAATTATAAGATTTGTGTTTTCATTTATTTGTTGATGATTAATAAATCAAATTGCGTTAAAAGTTCCATGAGCGTATCATTGGGAATAAATTTCCCGTCCACCTTTATTTTTCAGTATAAGCAAAGAATCAACCCTCGAGGAATCTGCTACTGTGACTGAGAGATTTCATGCTAAATAAAAGTAAAACCATTTAAAATTGAGCTAGCCGAAATAATTCAAAAATAATTTATTGAGGGGTGGATATTGAGTCGCTATAAGTACCGTTCACTCGCGTACTTAGCTTCTTGGAGCACAGTAGAAACATTTACGTCACTCTGTATGGATTTATTGGTTACGAACCGCGGAGCGTCCGTAATTATACGTAGTACCTTCGATTGGAATCGCTGCAGGATTTCGATGTTTGAAGTACTCGCGGTACCCCACAACTGCACACCATATGTCCACTCCGGTTTAAGAATAACTTTATACACTGTTAGTTTATTTTCCAGGGAAAGCTTAGATTTATTACCAATTAGCCAATAAAGTTTAGATAATTTCAGTCCGAGTTGTTTGCGTTTTGTGAAAATATGGTGTTTCCAGTTGAGCCTGCGATCGAGGTGCATCCCAAGATACTTTGCACTATCCACTTGGGGAAGTTGTTGTGCATTTAGGGTAACGCTGGGGCATGTCGCTCTTCGCAGAGTAAACGTCACATGTTGAGATTTGGCTTCGTTTACCCTAATTCGCCATCTCCTAAACCATGCCATAACATCGTCAAGTGCCTCCTTGAGCTTCTCCGAGGCATACGGAGGAACCTCACTGGTTGCAAGGATTGCTGTGTTATCAGCAAAAGTGGCCGTCACAGTATTTGGTGTGGTAGGGATGTCTGCAGTATATAGAAGGTATAATACCGGCCCCAAAACGCTGCCTTATTGTGGTACCCCCGACTGTATTCTGCGTAGTTGAGTGACTTCTTCTTGGAATTTAACCATGAAATATCTCTCAGTCATATATGATTTCAGTAATCGATGGTAGGGTGCCGGTAGTTTTGTTTTTATTTTAAATAGCAGACCCTTGTGCCACACCTTGTCGAACGCCTGAGAAACGTCCAAAAAAGCGGCAGAACAGTATCTCTTGCGCTCGAAGGTGTTATTTATCATTTCGATAATTCTGTGCACTTGTTCAACGGTAGCGTGCTGTTCGCGGAATCCGAACTGATGTTCCGGGATTATATTGAGTTGATCAAGTGTCGGTTTTAGTCTTTTCAGGAGCAATCTTTCAAATAGCTTCGATAGTATAGGCAGGAGACTTATTGGTCTATACGATGATACCTCTTCCGTTGGTTTGCCTGGTTTTGGGATCAATATTATTTGACCCACCTTCCACTGTGATGGGTAAAGGCCGGTTCTTAAAATAGAGTTAAAAATGTGTAGAAGGTTGATAAGTGCTCTCTTTGGTAGTTGTTTAATAACTGTGCCAATTATAAGATCATAACCTGGAGCTTTCTTTGGATTAAGGTTATTTTTAATTAGCTCTTTGATTTCGCTTAATTTATGGCTTTGATAGGTAGTGCCATTTGGAACGGTGCCTGCAGAAACACAGATATTTCATCTTCTTCCTCTTGGGGAATCTCAGATGGAATGAGCATAAATACGTTTTCCAGATGGTTAGCAAACACTTCGGCTTTTTCTCTATCTGTTCTTGCCCATGATCTATCAGGTTTTCTAATGGGGGGTACGTTTACTTGATGTTTTTTAATTTTTGTAGCTTAATATTAAGCTACTTAATATTCAGTAGCCTCAGTTGGTGTTAATCCTTCAAGGTATTCCTGAATAGCTTGGTTTCTTTCATCGTTTAGGAGATTTTTGGTGCGTCTTATTGATGAATTTTTTTTTCTTTGTCGTGAGGAGCCCTGGTCATCATCCAAGTCTTCCTTAATCTTCTCTTCTCCCGGATTGCTTCCTTAATAGTTTTTGAATAAGTTTGCTTTGGTATTTTATCATGTGGTTCAGAGGTCGCGCTCCAAGCTGCTTGTTGGATTGTTGTTATGAGACTTTCTACAGCTGAGTCGATGTCTTTTAAAGTTTCGAGTGCAATGTTAGTATTAATCCTTTCGTCGATCAACGACCTAAACAGTTCCCAGTCTGTCCACTTGTTGGTGAGAGATAGTGGTTTTAATTTGTTTCCAATTGTTGATCGTAGTAAAACTAGAATAGGTGAGTGATCTGACGATAGATCAAAGTTTTGCTCTGCTGTAAGAAGGTTTGATGAAATACCTTTCGTCACGCAGAAATCAATGACGTCAGGAATCTTGTTTGTGTCGCTTGGCCAGTACGTGGGTTTTCCTGTAGACAAAACTCCTAGGTTGAGTTTATTCAAACTTTTTACCAGTTCTCTGCCTTTGGTAGTTGTTAACCGTGAACCCCATATAGAATGCTTGGCATTGTAGTCTCCGCCGGCTAGAAATCTACTTCCTAAGGTGTTAAAATAGTGTTTATATTGTTCTTCCTTCACGGCGTGTCTTGGGGGGTTATAGATTGCCGATATGGTTATTTGTCCTCGGGTATCTTCGATCACTACCGTTGTTGCTTGAATGTGTTTTGTTTGGTATTTGGGTCCTTCATGATGTTTTATTTTTAATAATAATGGCGCTTCCACCCCAGCCTGCATTGTTTGGGTGTTTTGTAACATAGATGGTGTAATTATGTATCCTCAGATAGCTGCGGTTTGTATAATGTGCTTCTGAGATCAGCATGATGTCAATGTCGTGTTCTCCCAGAAAGAATTGTACTTCCGGTCCATGATTGACAAGACCGTCAGCGTTCTACACAGCTATTTTTAGGTGTTGTTGCATTAATTTAACTTATCGAGCAGTTTTGACACGACATTCATCATCGTGTCCTAGAGATCCCTTGATCTATTTTACCAATGTTATCAAATTAGTTATGTGAGCTGTTGTTTTTATTTGGTTTCTACATCTTAAGTAGCTTGCTAAGCTGGCCCTCAATGTTTTTTATTATTGTTATGAAGGCAAATCATTAACACAGGGGGACCGAAGGCAAGGAGGCGGTCAAGAAATTTTTACGCTCAGACCTGGAGTCAAATCGGGAAACCTACGTTCAGACCTTGACCGCCGTCCAAAATAATTAAAAAATATTTTAATCGTCAAAATAAAAAATGATAGGGTAAATTTGTTTTCACATTATTGTGCGATCAAAAAATGGATACAAATTAAACAGTCGTAATGGTACAGGAGTAAAATTGGCATGGATAGCTTGTGGCCCTTGTGGTAAATCTAATTAATTATGACTTATGCCTCACAAAACTGGACTTTAACAAAAATGAGCACGGATAAAGTGATCAAAACACAAAGAACCATGTTACTTTCCTCGCGGGGTTGAACGAGATGTCGATTTTCTGGGTTTGTTTTTATACCTTAATTTCGCAAATTCCGTACTCAAGCCTCCCACTTTAAACTTAAAAAAATTTTAGTTAATAATTATTATACTAAAATTTGATAATTATTATGTTATGCAATCATCTAATAATATTGGAAATTGAACTTAAAAGAAGGAAATTTCAAGTAAGTAAGGCAAGAGTTTAAAAAAATACTTAATATATTTTTATTTGCCACTTTGTGAGAGGGAAGAACTATAAATATTTATGAAAGGCATAAAAATTCAAAAAAGTTTTGGTATTTTTTTCCTTGTTTATATTATTTTTGAAGGCAAAGCACATTTTAGGTTTCTATAAACAGTACAGCAAAAAAACCTTATTAATTTAAGAGATTTTAACTCACAGAAAATTTGTAAGACCTATTTTTTAGGGGTAATGTAAACTCCCCTCCAAATTGACCTGTTTTTATTTTCTTCAATTTTGGTTTTTAAGTCGGCATGTAAATTCCCCTCGAACCGTATAATCCCTAGTTATACGTAAGTAGGAGATTATAACAATTAGAATTTAAGTACGGCTTGTTAAATGGACAGGGCCGGTTTAGACAATTTCGTTAATTCAAAATTATTTAAATAATCGAATTTGAAAAGTACGGAAAAGTACCATGTGCATGGACAGGGCCGGTTTAGACAATTTCGTTAATTCAAAATTATTTAAATAATCGAATTTGAAAAGTACGGAAAAGTACCATGTGCATGGTGCACAACCGGTCGAATGCCACTCCATCGCTCGGCGGGCGCGCATTTTGTTGACGGTACGTGCAAATCGATATACTCTTACACTTAGAAAATTTCGCAGCAGCAAATGCACCTCGAGCGTCGTACATGCAACATCGATTATTTTTAGTTTTTACGCGATTTTTTGGGGGGGTCTCTCGCATTCCGGTTGCATAGATCCCGGTGTTCTTGATGGATGGCGCCTTCTCGTATGTTTAGCCTAGTAACCAGAGTCAAATCCGCCCTGGAGGGGTGCAGAGCGGAGCGGAGCGCAGCGGCGCCCCGTAAGGGTAGGATTTGACGATGGATTACCCTCCTTTTCGAATGCACACCCCTAAAATTCGAAGGCAAAAAAAATTTAATTTTTTCACTTTTTTGGCTATACACGAGTATGGCCGAATATTTTTTTAGTTTTTACGCGATTTTTTGGGGGGGGTCTCTCGCATTCCGGTTGCATAGATCCCGGTGTTCTTGATGGATGGCGCCTTCTCGTATGTTTAGCCTAGTAACCAGAGTCAAATCCGCCCTGGAGGGGTGCAGAGCGGAGCGGAGCGCAGCGGCGCCCCGTAAGGGTAGGATTTGACGATGGATTACCCTCCTTTTCGAATGCACACCCCTAAAATTCGAAGGCAAAAAAAATTTAATTTTTTCACTTTTTTGGCTATACACGAGTATGGCCGAATATTTTTTTAGTTTTTACGCGATTTTTGGGGGGGGGTCTCTCGCATTCCGGTTGCATAGATCCCGGTGTTCTTGATGGATGGCGCCTTCTCGTATGTTTAGCCTAGTAACCAGAGTCAAATCCGCCCTGGAGGGGTGCAGAGCGGAGCGGAGCGCAGCGGCGCCCCGTAAGGGTAGGATTTGACGATGGATTACCCTCCTTTTCGAATGCACACCCCTAAAATTCGAAGGCAAAAAAAATTTAATTTTTTCACTTTTTTGGCTATACACGAGTTATTTTCCATTTTTTTTATTATATTTATTACTAATATCCACTAATCACACCCCCCTCTATCCGAATTTCAAAGAAAAATTCAAATCGGACCGAAAAAATTTCACTCCATTTGAAGGGACTGTAACCCGATACCCGTGCAGACCCCGTGTTCGACCGGCTACATGAATTTACTTTCCCTTATTAAATAAGTAGGTTATATTTTGTAATTTTTCAAATACAATTTTACAACAACCGTTCAACAAAAACGCCGTCCGGAAAGAAATCCTGCGTACGGTCCTGAGTTGTTAACGGGAATTTCAATTTATTGGTTTGATTCTGCATGTAAACTCCCCTCATTCTTAATTGCTTAGGAGGGGAGTTTACATGTGAGTTTAAGTGTTGGCCTTTTGCTCGGAGGGGAGTTTACATGCTTTTTTGAAATTTACCTGGCGCATTAGGGGAGTTTACACCTACCCATTTTTTAGGTTGGTGTTGGTTTTCTTTCTCAATTTTATTATAGAAAAATTTAAGGTTTCACTCGAATCTTTTACAATTTACAAAAAATGATTACCAATATTAACTAATTAAATTTGACAATCGACTATCTGATCTAGGGATGTATATAAAGAGGAGGTTAAAAGGTTTAATCCCCCCCCCCCCACTCATTGATACGAGTAAGAGTATTCGCTTGGCGATAACGTTTTCAAACATTTTTTATATTTACATTTGTTTTATATTTTGTCGACCCCCCCTTTGATTTCGAAAAAAATTGAAAGAACATTAAATAATTTCAAGAATGTGTAGTATTTTTTGCACGAATTTTTGAATAAATTATTTTCAGAAGAAGATAGAGCGGATAAAAATTGTATTGAGAAATTATAAAAAACGGTAGGAGCATACGCACCGATGTTTCAAAATTATTATTACATTTACATCATCCGGCATTTTGCTTAATCGAAAAATAAGTAATACTTGAAAATAAATTAGAAGAACTTTTCAATTGTCCAGCAGTACCTAATAGGTAAAATATTCTATTCTAGTTATTTAATATTTTAATCATTTTTGGCCTTTTTATCAGTTTGATTTGTTGTGTTTTGTGTCTTAGAGCTGTTTTACATTACACTAAATTTTTCAGGACTGAAAATTTCAGTCCTAAAAATCTAATGCGCGCGCCGAATCAGGACACTGACAACAAGAATTTAGAACATGTTTTAATTTATTGTTGTCAGTGTCCTGATTCGGCGCGCGCATGATGTAAAATTAGTTTCATAATTTAAAATAACTGTTGGTATTGAAATGAGGCATTGTTAATTCGCAAAAAGTTTTTATATGCCATTACATCTTCGGTTAATAATTCATGGTTCAACATATTTAAAATTTATTTTCCTTCTATTCTTCTTTCAATCCACGGTTTAGTCCATAATCGCTTTTTTTCAAAGTTGTTTGATTTTTTGTTTTTACAAGTAACATTGTAATAATTATCACAGCCGCAGCACATAATTTTTTTCTTTTGCTAATTTGCATTTTTATTTAATTATTTTAAATCAACCAATTCACATTTGACAATTTACCTAATGCGCGCGGCGCATATTCAGTCGCTGAAAAAGTTAAAATTGTCAGGTTGTAGTTGCAAACAGGAAAGTATTACAACAAGTTTTCTATCATCCTAATTCGGCGCGCGCATTGGATTTTTAGGACTGAAAATTTCAGTCCTGAAAAATTTAGTGTAATGTAAAACAGCTCTTACCTTATTATTATTTTATTTACTTAATTTCTGTTATTTTCTTATTTTACTATTTTTAATTATTTAATTTTATTTCTGCTTTCTTTCATCATGACTTTCACTTCAAATTTTTCAATAATTTTTTAATTTTACGTTTTCAGAAAAAACAGTCGTCTACTATGGCTTTTATAATACAATTTACCCCCCCTCCATTTGTTTTAAAATTTCTTAATATTTTATTCATTACGGATTTTTTTTAATTTTTGGTTTTACCTCAAGAATGAACGCATTTGTACTAATATTTATTTTAATATACAAGTTTTTCCTTTAAAATTTTAAGAATTTTTAGGATTCTGAGGGAGTCCTGCGAACTATCCTATAATCCTATATTTTTTATTACACAAATTTTTTTCTAAAAAGTCTTCGGGGACCTCTACGACCACGGTGTCCTGGGCAATCGCCCCCCCCCTTTTAGTGCTGTTCTGTTGACCACTTATCTAGAGTGGAAATTTCGGGTTCGAAACGTGGACTTCTCAGAGTTTCTTAGCCAGCCCACTGATGAACATAAACATGCTGTGGACTTAAACATTGGTTTCTATTATTTACATAGGCCTGGCCAATTTACAAAACGTCGTAAAAAAAGTACAATTTGAATTATTTCCTACTGCATAAATCGACAGTTTTTACCAGTCCGGCTGGTACAAAACAGTTTTTAAACTCCGAATAATATTGTTTAATGCGAAGTTATGTCGCTGAATATTGAAAAATCCGACGTTGATTGGTGGAACAGATTTAAAACATTTTACCAAAAAGTGAAAAATTTAATTTCCCCCCTCCATGATTTTAGCAAACCACGAGCTGTCATTCATGAACAGGTCAGTTAACTTCCCTTCCCCTAAGGTAGTAAATTTTTGAAATTAATTTGATTTACCCCACCCCCCAATCCGCCGCCGCCGCTTATCTGCAAACTTATTTTATCGTACCTACATTACATAAGGTGTTCCGTAAGGTGATAGTCCGGGAGGTACCGTCACTTTTACACAAGTCATTTTATGCACGCTGAATTTTTTACTATTGTTAATTCCTATATAAGTTGATGATGTAACGGACCGTCAGACCCTCCAGTAGCGGTGGGTGGAGTCGTAGGAAGCTGCGGAACGTGTCGCGTAATTTGTTCCAAAAAGTTATTTTATGCACGCTGAAAATTTTATTAGTCCTTATTTATAAAGTATATTTTACAAAAAAAGTCGTCAGACCCTGATCTGCGGGTGGATTGGTCGTCAGTTACGCGTAGTAACGAGATGCTGAATTTTGAAAAAAAAAGTAATAGTAGTATGCAGCCTGAAATTTATTCAAGTGATAGTTTATAGCTCACATAATACAAAAATAATCGTCAGATGTTATGGAAATGGTGGAAAAATCGTCAGTCGAGCCTTCGAAGTTGATCTCAGCGTTCGAAACAATTAAGCTCACGGCATCTTCTGCGGTTCAACTGACGGACTTTGCACCACATTCATGTCGTCTGACGATTATATTTATATTATGTACACTAATAACTATCGCTGGGAAAAATTTCAGGATGCATACGATGACTTTTATGAGATAAAAGAAAGATAATTGATTTATCATTTTTGAATGGAAATGATTGACATACAAGGTTAGATTTCAACAGGTTTCGAAAGTAATTAATGAATTTATTATCTATATAGAATATCAAAGAAATGTATAACACAATAACAATATTTTGAAGAATTATCCCTCCAATTCTACATCTTCATAAGTAGAATCACTCTCGGAATCACTAGTTTCCAGTAAACTTTCATCGCTGCTGTCTTCCAACCCGCTTTCATCGCAATCTTCCTCATCATCGTCTTGCGAATTTGTTTCCTCCAAATGATCTGAAAAAATGCATAAATTAAGATCTAGGTTGAAAATCAACTATTCAATGTCAGAGAAAAGTATGATAAATACCTATAATATTTTCATTTTCATCTTCGATGGTATTAGTGATGCTGCTTATCGAAGGCAATTGATCTCCCTCGAAACATTTGAATTCATATTTGTTGTTTTCCTCTTTCCATCTATAATTGATCGGAGTTGAGGAAATAGGTTTTCGGTGAGATGCGTGAGTCCATAATTGAGCGATATAACTGCTGCTCAATAATTGCTGATGCAATTCTGCTTTACAAGGTGGCAGAATAGTGCCTTCGAAATTTTTGTTTACTTTCAAAATATCCTCATTCTTCTTAAATTTATACATTTTCATAAATGCAGCTACCCGTGACAAGTTAACATCATTGATATTTTGAAACCCATACATATGGCAAACAAATTCTTCCAACACTGCAAAAGTTGCATATAAGTTTGGATTCAACGATTCAGATATTTGTATAAATGCCTGTATGTAACGGGTTGATTTCTTCAGTAATTCAAAGGGCCTTTTCTTTCCTCTTCTGAAAAACGCAAGATTTTCCCTGAAATGAAAGGAGCCAGATGATCATTTTTCCAATCGTCGCACAGGAATTTCACTAGTGCATCTTTAAAGTGTACATTCTGTAAATCATTTATGAAATTAGTTGATCGTTTTTGGTCAGGTCCATTGATGGTAAATCTATTTCCTTCTATTCTCCCTCTCATAAGATGTTCATTATCTTTAATAGATGGCGAGAAATACCGATCGAAAGCAATGATTACAGTCTTCCCATTAGTATACATGAAATCATCTAGGATTTTCTTTGAAATATTACCGAAGGAAACCGGAATTTTTTTTTTTGAGCAAAAAACACAAAATAATTTTGAATCAGCCATGCTTCACACAGGTATACGACTAAACACACGCGCGGCCACGCGCAAACTAGTAACTCTGTCAGTTGGACCGCAAACGATGCCGCGCGTTTAATTGTTTCGAACGCTCAGATCAACTTCGAAGGCTCGACTGACGGTTTTTCCACCATTTCCATAACGTCTGACGATTATTTTTGTATTATGTGAGCTATAAACTATCACTTGAATAAATTTCAGACTGCATACTATTACTTTTTTTTTCAAAATTCAGCATCTCGTTACTACGCGTAACTGACGACAAATCCACCCGCAGATCAGTGTCTGACGACTTTTTTTTGTAAAATATACTTTATAAATAAGGACTAATAAAATTTTCAGCGTGCATAAAATAACTTTTTGGAACAAATTACGCGACACGTTCTGCAGCTTCCCACGACTCAACCCACCGCGGTCGCGCGATCTGACGCTCGGCTTAGTATTTAGTAGTATGAAAACAACTTCATCCACTGAATTTCATTGTGCATAAAATGACTTGAAAAAAAGTGACGGTACCTCCCGGACTATGACTACAACACTAATAAATAAAAATACTGATGTGATGTTTTACTAAGTTTTGCCGGTTACAACGGCCCAACTGACAAGGAGCATCCAAAATTAAAAATCCCTTGGTATATAGGTCAAGAAAGGGATAAGGTACAATATAAAACCAGGATATTTGAGGATTTTTAAGAATTAATACCGAAAATTTAGTAAAAACTATAACCCGTGGCCGGGATAGGTTGTCGGCCTGTTTTTCGCGTGGTTTGTAGAACTACGGACACGCCCCTAACATGTAATTTTACAAAATTTTGGGTAAATCACGGCCTTTTTGGCAATGTTTTGATCGGAATGTATAACTGTTGTCGTCGCGGAGGTGATCATAAAAAAAAAATCCGAAAAAAGTGTGAAAATAAGAAAGTTGCAAAAGTACGGGCGACTGATGCAACACCGGTCGATGGGTCGCATATATTCTTTGGGTCGCATCGTTCGGCCGGTCCCTTGAAATCGGGTGAAATTTTTTCGCTCCGATTTGAAATATTTTTTGAAATTCGGGAAGGTTGGCTTGGCCAGAACTGTGAGCAACAAAAAACCTACCCTACGCCCCTCCGGGGCTCCGGGCGGTTTTTCATGCTCAGAGCCGCTACGCGGCAGGGCGAAACATACGAGAAGGCGCCACCGATCAAGAACACCGGGATTAAGGCAACCGGGATGTTAGGGACCCTTGAAAATGCATTAAAAAGTATAGTCGCGGTATGCGGCAGTTATCTATTACGTTTAACCCCCCAAAAAGCGCGTAAAAACAAAAAATAATCGATGTTACATGTAGGAGTGACGAGCTGTATCTGCCGGTCCGCAAACGGCTAAGTCTAAGACTAGTTCAACTTGCACGGACCGCCCACAGAATGAGTGAGATTCCGGTGAGATTCCACCCGCGCGTCAGTGATACACGGTAAAATTAACGATTTTCAAAGTCGATTTTCTCTATCAAAAGTTGGTTTATCCTGCCATAAAAGTGTTACCAGTGACTTTTAAAAACATTAAACTATCCGAAAGTCACTAAAAAATATTGAAATTCGATGTTGGATAAAAGTCGCCCTTCCCTTTATTTATTTGCGACATACGCGCAGATAAATTTAGGCTGTTATAGCCGTGTTCGGTCTGGCGCTTTTTTCGCTTTGAAGCTCCATCGAACATTTTTAGATAGTTCTATTTGGAGCATTTGGATAGTTCTGTGCTCGCAAACGTTATAATTCCGTCCATTACGGAAGCTTAAAACAAGTGACGTTCTGAAATGAGAGCATATAAAGCGCTTGAAAGCGTGGAAAAATCCCAAATCGAATTAACAGAATGTTTTGACGGAGCTCCAAAGCGAAAAAGTGCCAGACCGAACACGGCCTTAATAGGTCGAAAATGATGGCGAACAATAAATAGAGAAAGTTCAAAATGTTATCAACAGATGGTGCTACTAAATCAGAAGGCGGAATAAATGGCTTGAGAACCAATACACACAATGAATTATATAAACTAAAAGAACATTGCTGTACAATGGAAGCCCTAATTCCAATCACAGGTATAAAGGACTACATTACGAAAGTTTCAGTGCGCATTGAGGGTTGAAAAAAGTTGTATATTTCTATGTATTTAAATTTCGTGCCCTTCCATCACAACAAGTAACGATCCGCCACTGGTTTTTACATGGGTTTCCTTTTACTAGCTGTAATTTTCCCAGCAAAAAACAATGCTTTTCAATTTCTGGCATTACTCGCTCCTGATGCGTATGCAACACATTGGGACTGGTTGCAATCGTGTAACCAATTATGTTGAACTTCAATAATTGCTATGCATTTCATGCATTATATAACGATTATATATCAATATTTATTCTAAAAATAAACTAAAGTTTTTGTCATTTTAGTTTTTGGGTAAAAAGTTTTGTATAACCCGCCAAAAAAATTTAAAACACGAAAACCCACGAGGTGTGTTAGTTTAGAACTTTGACGTGAGTAGCGTCGTGATCGCTTTTATTATGTCAGTTTGTTGAGTATTGGTTGTCAAATTGTTGAAGTTTGATCTAAATTATTATAAAATTGAGTTTAACGATGATTGTGACTGTGTGATTAAAGTTTTTTAGTTAATCCTTTATTTAGGTATTCCATGCGAAGGATATTAGTGTATCAAACGGTCCTTTTGTATCCAAGTTACTTGCGTAGGTTGGGCTATGACATTGGAGACCGAAAGAAGGATTTTATGTGAAATTGGTTTGAATGTGGAGTGCCCTTTCGAAATTATTTTCAAAAAATAACAAAAAAGTGCGCGAAGGGGAAGATAACGAGGTCGTCGAAATGGATCGCGGTGATAACCGGCCCGACATCGATATGGAAGATGCCTACGATACGAGACAGGTAGGATGATTTCATCCGTACACACTCTAATAAATTGAACACGTTTAACATCTGTTTTTTAATAGTGCAATATTATAACGAGTAATTAGTCATTTTAATTGACACTTTTATTATCGAATTAAGCGTACCAGTAGCAGCCAAACGGTAGAACGTCCGAAAATTTGTTCACTTCGCGAATCAGCTGTACGCTCCTCACGCGCGAAACCTTCCAAATTCTCGGATTTTTCTTAAGGTTAACATAAATCACTGTTCGATAGTGTTTTGTCACACCAGAAGCCCACACAAGAAAATCTAACTGCTATCGAACAATCAACCTACAGGCTTAAAGACACTCTTGTGACATAATTTCTATTAATACGGCATTGTGAATAAATTTTCTTAATTTTATTACTTAACTAACGAACGAGTCGATCCAAAATCGTTATGATATCATTATAAACTTTACGTTACAAAATCGTAATATCTCTTCAATTGCACCACCATTAAGTTGTGCACTCAAAAATTTTACCATTCAAAAACGTTTCGATTGCTTTATTAAACAACGTAAACAGAATTGCAATTGTTTTGTTTGTTTAGCGCTATGGTTCAAACGTGTTCAAGGAAAGAATGTGAACTACACTATTTTATCAACAAGTATGTGCCGATAAGAAGTAACGATTTGCGTTTGTCGGAAATTCGATAATTAATAAAAAAAATTCAAATATGCGATTATAAAAGCTGGTAATAAGAGGTAATTGAAGTTTACAAAAGTAAACTAACCTTTTTACTACCGCAATAGCGACTTTTTTAAACTCGAACCGTTAAAACTTGGAGACTAACCAAGTCTTTTCATCGTAAAACTGATTTTGAAGTACTTTCGTCCCTTTAGCAGTAACTTCTAGGTTCATTAAAAATTAAAAGGAAATCGTGGTGACGACTGTTTTTAAGTCTTTTCATGGGCCAATCTTTTTCAAACTGTTCATAATGTGCTAATTTATATTCCTACCATCTCGTCGACATAATAAGCAACTTGGTTTTGTTCTTTTGGTTCGTCAGTTCATCAAAAATCATGGCAAGTTGCCACTTGAATTTGATTCTTTCAAATTTTAATTTGGCCAACCTGTAAAATGCTTGCCTTTCTTTTGTGTAATCTTGATTTTAACCATTGATTATACATTTTGGAAAAACACGTAACGTTATGAACCAACAACCAATTGGAGCGAAGTAACCTGCGTGCGCAATATTTTCATTGATAATCGAAGTATAGTTTAATTAAAATAATCGTGAAGTTAAGTGCTGATTCAGATAAGGTTGACTAAAACTTAAAAAAATTATAGGTGTGTATCGAGGATCTAACTCGTAGCCTTCAGCACCGTAACCGACACAGCTATTGGATTATACCACGTTAAGCCGAATATATTACGGTAAATGGTGGGGTTCAGTCAGTAATTGATATCCTGCGAAGATTCTAATCGAAGGTACTCCCTACAATTACCAAATGTTTTCGCAAAGATCTTCAGTTAAAAATGCCAGATGAAATTGAGTCTGTATCCAAATCAATTGGTAACTCTCGATTTGCACGACGCCACGGATCGGTAACAATTCGTAGATTAAAGATCTATCATCTCTTGCATTTTACTAGCATTGGAATGCAGAAGACTTGGAAATACAACCTGATAGACAGAAAGACGTTTGAAGTCCGAAAACGATGGACACTGGAACAAATTAAATTATGTATAGTCTAAACTTGGAAATGTAGTAATGTAATTTCCCTTTCAGAAAAAAGTGTAAATTTGGCTGAACAGATTAATTTGTACGACAAATAATACAAGCTGTTTACTACTACCTTTTTTTGGACTTTTGTTGTATTTCGAACACTGAGTTGCAACATCATCAGGGTAGGAAAAATCATCAGGTTTTTTTTTGCATGGGGATTGCACGAGGTTGCAGACCGAGATAAATATTCAATTAATTGAACCTGCACGAGCATTGTTGTGTTGATTATGCATCTAAGTTCTTTCACAAATTTCAATTTTCGCAAAATTTCGTCAAGAACATTGGAATTTGTAAAGAAATAACCCCCCCCCCCCCAAGGTGCACTAGGGCACCCGTCATTGCTTGTAACAGCACCAGGGCCGGGTCTTATTCCGCATATCGACAGGCCAAAAATGGAGCATTTTCAGTGGATCTAAGTTGCCCAGGAGATGGCCCTTCATTAATTATGGAGAGGAAGTGGTGTCATTTGACATGATCTTATAAGAATCTATGACACAAATTTTCTTCTGAGATGTAAAAAACATAATTTTACAGCTTTTGGAACAAATTACCTTTTTGAACATAATGTTGGCATTTATGTATTTATTCAATTAACGGTGATACTTTTTTACGTTACAAAAACAGTTTGGTACAATAATATACGCAATAATAATATAACAATGGAGAGATTCAAATGTGAAATAAAATAGATAGAATATTGAAATTAAACATAGCCAGATCAATGCTCTACAGCATCTTCTGTTTAGTGAGCGATTAAATAGATCAAAGTTCAGGTCATCGTTTACAAAGTTTGCCAATAGAACCATTTTAGCTATTGAACTGAAACGAGCATAATTTGTTAAGTAATTATATTCTTCGAAAATTTACTTGGACCTGATATCCTAAATCGAAAGAGTTTATCCAAAACATTGCAGTTGATCCTGTCGCTGAATAGACCATGTACAAAGCAAAGATCGTCTGATGGTCAGAGATTTTGTTACACAAACTTAAGGTAAGTCGCTCCTGAGAAGTCTTCCTTTTCACGTCGCAAGTTTAAGTTTTTGAAGAATTTGATAATAAGACGACCAAACACTACATGCATACTCCTATAATTAGGAGCGGATCAAAGCGATTATATTAATTTCACTGTTGTGAAACAGATGGCAGAGATTTGACTTCCGAATGTGTAGGCCCGGTCTTTACCTCCCTCTTCTGGTGAATGAATTTGACAGGAGGTTTTATAAAAAAAAACAGGATTGAATAGCCTACCATAGCGGTGACTTGGTGTGATTGCTGATTTTTTTCATATACATAGACCTTTCATATACATAGGTGTGACGAGCATAGCGGACCAATAGCTTAACATGGATTCCGAACCACGGGAATAGACAATTTTTACACCGTCCACTCCGATCAGGGAAGATTTTTAGCCATATTATATAATGTTATCTGGGGCCAGCAGATAGACATTTAACATAAAAGTTAACACGCTATCCGTTTAGCCATTCGCTCACCTATTGCTAAAAATATGAAGAGTTGAATGCCCTGGAGAGGCATATAAGTCGTGACCAATAAGACTTACGACTGTGATAAAAGCAACCCAAATAACCTTCCAAAATTTGGGTGGATTCAAATCTTCAAATTATGTTAACAACTTCGTTAAATATAAAATTAATACAGAACATAGTTGATGGTGGCGCCCTCTACGGACGACTTATTCCGAAAAATGCACGGTATTGCTAATTTTTAGCATCGATAATCGTAATATTATAAACCTGCATCTAGACGTTAATAGAATTTGCCCAAGCCAATAATCGATTTTACTGTGGGAAGGTGTCTAAACACAGCTTTACAATATAAGTACCAAAACTTGTAAGTACAGTAGATCTGCGATAAGATGAATTACGTAATGACAAATTTAATGAGAAATCCTCTATAATCGAAATCAGAAGCACCTTCATAATATATTCGGTTATGTGAATTTTTCTAAAATGTGAACAAAATGTGCGCTTATTCAGTTCACGTTATAGCAATTCGACTGTATGGAAACAAAATTTATAACAAGATAGCACAAATCTTTAATCAATTTATTAATTGAATTCAGAATATTTTCGAGAAATAATTTAGTGGTGTAGCAATAGTAGAATTAGTAACAAATATGGAAAATTGAGGCGGTCATTAACCTAATAGTTAGAGCGATGCTAAAGGCACAAGTTCGAGTGTGGGCAAAGTCGAATCTTTCTGATATTATTCCCTTCTATGACCGTCTTCCCTACGAACCTGCATTGGGCAGTGTGATAGGGTATGGTTAATATTCCTTCTCTAATATTAGTAATTCAGAATAGATGTTAAACAGTAAGTCCCCCACACTCAAGAGTATGTGGTAGAGATTTTCAATTCTTCATAACCGGGGTACAAAAGATCTTAACTTCGATCTTTTTGTATAATATAAATTATGCTGATGATGTACGAGTAGATACAGTTTTGGTTTGTTATTTATTAAACATTCGGGATTGTTGTAACGCAGAGTTTACTACTTACTGAAAATCCTCCATACCCATTTGTTTTTAAATTGAAAGCATAAGTTAAAAAAAATCAAATACGTACTCGATCCTAAGCAAACTCTTCTTTCTAGAGCGTTAAGACTAGGGGGGGGGGTATTTTTACCAAATTACTTGACAAACTATGTAGTATTTTAGCCAGAATAATTTCTAAAAATACATATTACCAATTCAAACTGCATAGTCATAAATTAGGTAAGAAATCAATTTTTCTCATTTCTTTACACGTTTACAGTGTGTTAACCCCGAGTTTGCGTATATCGTGCTCACGAATTTATATTGTAAAATTTACAAACAATTTTTGAAAGGAATACAAACAATTCTGTTTACAATTATTTTAACTTGTTAGTTAACCCACTTTTCCCATTGAGATTTCAATGGCGCTCTCGAAATTTTTTATTTCTACCTAACAATTTTATTCTGAAGGTGTTGGATATAACGATTCAATGTTAGTTTCAATCCAGTCCCACAAGGTTGCATCTGATACCTTATAGGACCTTTTGATCCCACTGGCATGAAATTTAAATTTTTTCGAAAATTCTATTTAGTCGAATTTTATTTTGAAATGAAGTTTCTTTCGGTGTAGAAAAATTGCTTCGAGGTGTACAATTACAATTAAAATCACAAAACGATCGACAATTTTCAGTTACTACTAGTAAAATTAGCTTTAGAAGTTCATTCTTCCCGGCTCTTAATTGACGTTATTAAATTTTTTTGACGAAATCAAATTTTTCGACTTAATTACGGGGCAAGTATTTATGTAAATTACCACGGGGTCATCCCATCGGTCATTCTACACATAAATTGAAAATGAAAATGGCTATTTATTATGTATCCATTGTCGGTTTAAACTGTTTAAATTTGCTTATTTTGTTGCCGAGCAATTTTAATTGACCGTTATTATCAGCAATTAGATATAATTTGGCGTTAAATAAATATGTTTTAATTATTATAAACAATTTCTTTTTTAATTTTACATCCAATGATTCATTCTGCTCGAATTTCATTGAGAACCATTTTGTGGAATATTAATCACATTATTTGTTTGGCCGTACTTAATAAAATTTAGTCATAGCGTTATTTATTCCAAGTATTTTTGCAATATTTGATATATCCGTATGCGGCCTGTTGTGCATTTGATGATAACGCGTCATGTTGGCATAGAATCTCGGTAGAACCATTGATTATAAACTTACGAAAGAAGAGCATAATTTATTCTGAGAAAGAGAAGACGTTGTTAAATTTTTTGTACTGATATTTTTATAAATTGTTTGAACGTCTAGACGCAGTTTGCATTATTTTCTAAATTTATATTCAATGGTAGAACCAGTAGAACGATGAGTTGATAGAGAAACTTCACATGTGCCTTGTGATTTCCCTAAACCACACCTTCAAATTGTGACACTGACAGGTGATAAACTGCGATAAAAGATGTATCCTCTGGTTAAATGCGTTAATTGGACTACTCATAACATGAAGGAAAACGGTGCTACTGCGACTATTTTTTCTAGCAAATTCTTTAATAATTGTAAAATAGGTGTAGTCACCTTGAAATCATACCATCTAGGTAGCAATTTATAACTTTAACCACTTTAACTCTCGATTCTTGTTTATACACCATGATTCTCTCGTTTCTTTGACCTGTGCCATCGAGCCATCATTTCCAAGCAGCCAGTTCCACTTTAACTCTCAAACGAGTAGTATGATCTCACTATTTCTTATTTCTGTGTCGTATCTTTACATCTAGAAATTCGTATCGAATCACGAAAGTGTTCCAAGTTTGATGTGCAAATCGTGTTGAACATGTAAATATTTCTTGTTTTCAGTGTGCAAATTTGTAAGATAACGTGATAATTTTGCTCGTCGAGTCATGCTCGTTACCGTAACAAGTGTAAGTCCATTTAGCAGATATCAAACGCCAGAAAAATCGGATTCCGATTACGAAATAAACGATGTCTCGTTTAGTACCGAAAGTGTAAGTTTTTTTTACATTTTTGTGTTAGTGCTAAAAATTCCAATTAATATTTTCAATGTTTTTGTCGTTCAAATACTTAATTAATTTTGAGGTCGATAGGAATGTGGGTATATTTTGCCATATCTTCCTACAACTTGTAATTCTTGTGTAGGTTAAACTTGTTTTTGTGTTGTTGTGTGTATCTGTCATGTGTACTTTCGTTTTTTAAATTGGTGCAGTTTTGACTAGCGCACCTGTTTTTTCATTAGACGGTTTTCCATCAATATGTTGATATATGCGAACTTTCTACCGATAACATAGAAATTTAAGTATATATTACTCGATCGGTAATTTGTGCTGAAACGCATTGTGTTGGAAACGCATTTTGACCACTGCCTTGAACATTTTTGGGTCAACCATAACCAATAATCTCAACGTTTACTTACGTGGTTGTCTCTGCAAGTTTACTTTGCTAGGTTGGAATTCGAAGTTACATCATTTTGCAGATTTGATGCTTTGTTCTGAGAAAATTTAGGCTAAGTGTAAAATTCTAAATTTTTATTACTTGATTTGTTGATTTGGTTATTGGAAATGTGTTCAAAATCAAAATTTAAAATACCTTCCAGAAATTCTACCAACAGTATGCATGTTTCGATCTTATTAGATCTTATCTTGCGGAAGGAAATTCGTGAAAGTGATTAAATGTCTCTTCCCTATGGTGCAGCAAGTAGGAAGTCCTAGCCGAAAGGTGGACTGTGAAGCAACTTTTTATTTTGGAATTATTTTAAATATTGTTTATATTCCCCCGGGAGCCGTCACTATCTCCTTTATTGGCCCTTAACGGCCAAGACTTGGGAAAATTTCTCGCAAATTTACATAATAATAGTATATTATTATATATATGAATAGTAGGTACCCATTTGTGTTTAATGCTCCTGATGCCATTTGCAGGCGTCTACTGAAATTATAATTATATTCATTTCCAACACAGCTTTGTTTTGAACAACTTTAATTTCCCAATTTAATGGAAACTGTTTTTCAGACTTGATCTTTTGACTGCTCTGAAATGAGTAAAAAAAGCTATTGTATGTTTTACTACCAATATACGAGTAGTATGAATGTATGTAGTGTTAATTAAATATATTATTACGCAAGTTAGTCATATAATATTATACAACTATGTATATAATAATGCAATGGCGACACTAAAAAACAAGTATAGTTATTGGTAACACATTCCTTCAATTACTATTTATAATAATTATAATTAAATGATATAATAATTTTTTTAAGTGGAACTGCAAGGATATCCTTGATTTGTAGTATATAAAATTTCAAATCCGCTAAACTTAACGCACAAATGGTCAGAGATTTTCCACCCTGTTAATATTGTTCCCAAAATTCACTGTACATATTGCGGCAGATTAATTTGATTAGAATTATAACGGGCTGACCATTCCATTGTAATATTGATGCATATTTATGTGGTCGTGTAGAGAAATCGATAGTGACGGGGTTATTCACATCGTTGCAGGGTGTATACAACCTGTTGCATAATAACTTCGATTTTTTCCTAAAAAAATATTAATTTTCTTCAGTTTACTGAAATAAACTTCGCATGCCAAGTATGAAAATTACTCAATAATGAAATGACCAAAGTTGGTTGGTTGGATGGATACAGAGCGTGAAGTCTGGATTCAAATCTTATAATCCTCGACAATTTTCCGTTGCTAGGAATTTGCAGGATTATTGGCAACTATAAACGAATATTGCGTTGCCAACAAATTTCACATCACAATATTATAATATGATCCTATTGCAGGCTTGTAAGCAGGAAGAAAAAAAATTAAATCTTTAACTGTAATTTTGTGCTTAGCGTAACTCGCCTAATTAGAAATCCTAAATTTTTCAAATTTTGCAAAACATTTCGAGTGTGACCGACATAAACTCATCACCTATTTACTGGGCGGAGGTAAAGGTGCCACCAAATGTACCTGACCAGAAAAGGGTACCGGTAAATGTGCCACCGACCAAAAGGGTTCTTTAAATAAACACAGGTATTTGTGCCACTAACAGTGAAAAAATTAAATTTTTTTTGCCTTCGAATTTTGGGGTGTGCATTCGATAAGGAGGGTAATCCATCGTCAAAACCTACCCTTACGGGGCGCCGCTGCGCTCCGCTCCGCGTTGCACCCCTCCAGGGCGGTTTTGACTCTGGTTACTAGGCTAAACATACGAGAAGGCGCCACACATCAAGAAAACCGGGATAAATGAAACCGGGATGTGAGAGACCCTCGAAATAGCATTAAAAAGTATAGTTGCGGTATGGGGCAGTAAACTATTACGTTTCACCCCCAAAAAATCGTGTAAAATCAAAAAATAATCGATGCTACATGTAGGAGATGCATCAGGTAGATGCCGTTTTCTCCGGTGGCACAAATACCTGTGTACTTTTAATATCCTAAATTCGTAGCAGGTAGAATAACATTACTGGTGGCACATTTACCTCCGCCCTATTTACTACACCAAGAGGTTAAATTTCATTGTATCGCTCATTTGATCCACTTTTACGCTTCCACGTTTATCTGCTTATATTAGTTATGGATATGTAAACATATTCTTTTAATTTGAAACTTTAATTGTTAATTGACTAATAAAAAGTGTTGGTTTAGTTTTTGGATTAAATATAATTTTTACAGTTTTCTTAATTAAAGTTTATTTTTTTATTGTAATGACAAGTAGCGAGTAACAATTAAATGCAATTTTCCGTTAGTTACGGATTTCTGCACTTATTTACATGTAAAAAGTTTTAAATGAGATTTTTCTCTAATTAGTTTCCTTCTTCGTTTATTCTCTTTTAATGCCTCTCATTTTTCTATTTCGTAATTTAAAAAGTTTGTAATAGCATCGAGATAGTTTAGGTTTGCCCAACGGTTTATAAGTTTTTTCAGGAATTTAATTTTCAATTACCACTTTAGAGCGTTTTATCTTATTTACTATTTACATCGATAAATTAAGTTTCAATTTTAAAACTAATAATAAATGTTACGTGTGGATCGGAATGTATGCAAAAATACTGGTTATTCTGGTGTTTTAAATTAGTGTAAATAAGTACACATTTAAAATTATGTGCATTTTTAATACATATCATTAATTTACACTACAGGTCATTTTAATCAAGTTAAATGTTTTGCGAGAATATACGAGGTGCAACCCGAAAGTTTGGAGAAACCTTGGGAGAACCCCATTCAAATAGAATAATTTTAATAGTACAAAGAATTAATATGCCAACTTTGAGTGAATTATCGACTATGATATTTATGCTTATGACATGACTATGATTATATCGATGTAATCCTTGTAATTATATTACTGAGAGCTTCGAGGGATTTGTTGGATTTAAATTGTTTTCGCAAACATGATTTATGGAATCGAGAAATATTTGATTTGAAAAATTATGAATTCGTTTTGATTTCAAGCCGATGGGTTAATCACAATGGAAGACTGGTGTACAAATGTTTTTGATTGTTTGGTAAATTTTTAGTAAATTCCTGAAAGGTCCATGTTATTCCTAGAGGTCCTAATAGATTATGTATATCTTGAAGCATTCTTGGGTCCATGGCATTTTTGAAAATTTTTCTTTGAAAAAATTCTTGAAAATGGCTATAAACCGCGTTGGGGGTTCGACAGTCTTTAAAGTTTTGTAACAGTTTTTAAAATTTTGTTGCAGTCTTTAAAAATTTGTGGCATTTTGTGAAGTTCAAGGAAGTCCGTACATTTGGTAGTCTGATGTACGTGAATTTTCCCTCATGATTGGGCCGACGAGGGCCTGTCAACCTTTTGGTTACCGTGGTTTAGAATCCACGTTAAGCAAGTTTCTCCAGTATGAAATGAAACTGTTTATTATTTTGACATGAATGTCAACTCATACTGATCGTGTTCGAGCAGCCTTTGTGTTGGAAAACTTCCAGAAGTTGAATCAATATGTGAAAAACAACAAACGTCATTTGAATTTTTTCAACATTTCGGTGTCCTAAAGTAAGGATGCTAGCCTGCCAAATGCTTGACAATTTATTCAATTGCTTCAAATAGTAACGGAGTTATTCTAAAATATTTACAAAAATTAACTTCTTCTGGAATAATCGAGCATACATACTAAAAATAGGCCACATTTACTTATACAAATACATTTGGAGACCTTACAAGTTGAAATGTCTTCGTATCACAAGGTATCACGCAGTAACTGGCACTTCCAAAAAGATATGCCTTGTGAAATTTATTTTTTCAGCAACAAGTATCATAAACCGTTGTTTTCTACAGATGACAGTGAAATCGATGAAATTTTGTCATAAAATTTCATTCAGTGTCAAGGTTATCTCGCAAATTCTGCTAACAATCCTCAAGAGGAATAAAACGTGACGTTTAATATTTAATTTCCTTATTTCAGGAAAAGTTGACAATTCTAAACGGAAATTCCCTCTTGTCTCTTCAACTGCTTAATTTTATACCCTTCTACCGAAAAGGAAATCGCCTGCCTAATGGACCATTATTCACTAGACGTTCATTTAAAATTGGTTGCAATTCATGGGATTTTTAAAAATAAGAACCCCAAAATAGCCCAAAACGTGTTAACGTGCGTGCATAATCTTTATTTAGTTACAACTTTCTCGTATGATACTAGAGGAAGTGAATAAAAGGAAAGTCGTTAAGTACCTACACTAAAAGTAACTTGAAACATCCTAAATATCTCATTTGTCAACACTTCCAAGCCTTTATAATTTTGATTTTATCATTTTTGATTACGTATGATAGGCTTGATTGTGCACGATGTATTTTCCTTTATTGCTTGAATGATTTTCTAACCACACTCGTGAACCTAACTAGAATTGACACGACTGGATTAATGCGTCCTTTTCTGCAACATTGCCCTTTCGGTATTTTTTATGTCACGAGTTATTGTTTGATAAATATCGTCTCTAGATTGGGAGAAATTGAATCATTATAATTTTACGACCACACTGCAATTACTCAAAATGCTTTTTGAAAGAAGCAAAATTTTGCTACGAGAAGTGCCAACAAATTACTATAATTATAGAAGTCGACAACTTATAGTACAGAGTTTCTCAACTTCACGTCTTCGGTACTATTTTGGGTGAGGGAATGTTGATATTAACCAAACCACATAAACCATTACCTGAGGGAACTAATTTATTTTTTTACTACTATTTGTTCTCCGTCACGTATCATTTGAAACCCCTTGGGTAAAGCCGGTTGTGGACGGTACACGTGCCACGCTTTTAGCGACACTGGTGTAGCAATGATCAACTCTTGCACGTGAATTGATTAAACTTTACATTAATGAAAGCGGCCATACCATTTTTAGAAACTGAATTCAAAGGTTTTTATTGCTTCCAACTAATTTGTTAGTTAAAAATAATTGTTTGATTCGTTATACGAGGACGTGTCAACAAATACACGGTTCTCCTGTTTGCTGTTACTTTTTGTCTTTAACTCTATTTGTGTATTACTTTGCGACCCTCATGTATGTATATCAAAAGCTAATTCCGTGTGTAGGCTTAATATTCAAATTGTGATTCACCCTGACCTCATTCAAATTTGCTGGTACAACCCACTTTACCTATATAAAATTTGTCTAACTTTTATATGATAATATTCAGTTTTCGCCACTTACTTAAATTTATGCATAACGACGTCGTTGACTTACAGGGAAAATTTTCTTGTAGTATTTACAAAAACTTTTAATTCATTTAATGTTGCTTTGTTTTTGTGTTCACGAGAATGTAAATTACGATAATTAAAAGTTCCTCGTTTAAATTATTCAACAACTTATTTATTTTATTTTTTATATCTTCCTACCCAAGTTTTATCGATGCGTGGAGTTTTTGAAAAGCTTGGCAGCATTGTCGCGACGTGAATATTGGACAGAGCACGCAGTCACCTTCGGTTATAATCGATTTTTTAATTACTTTCCATTTTCTTCTTTCCCAGAAAAAAAGAACCAGCAGCCACTAACGCATACAAGTTTATTGGCGTTCATAATGCAAAGAATGCGTGTACCAGCTTTAATACCACCGTTTAGTTCTTGCAGCCTCACGTCTTATTTATAATCTTCCTGCGTTTTGAAAGTGTGCAAATTAAAATTGTTAAGTTTGGAATGTTGTAAAGCAGAGGTGAATGCGGAAACAAGTTTTTCGAGAAAGCTCGAGTACCTATTCAGATATGTCTTTTTAATGTACACTTCATTATTATACTGGATCATTTTTAGATTAATTAATATATCCTAAACAGGTTTTGACCGTTTTCAGCATAAAAGTGTTAATTTTTTTTTGCAACTCCTGCACTATAATTCACATAAATCGATTGAATTTGCAGAAAGTAAATGTTTTATTATATTGTTGCGTGTACGTGGACTATCGATTAGGCCTCGAGATAGAAATCTGTTCGTTTTCATGTTCTCAATTGATCCATTGTTGCAAACTTTGTTATAAGCTATAACTTATAACAAACTCTTCGCTTAGATTTCTTAATACGGGCATCAATCCTTGATTTTAATACGGTGTTACCATTTTTGATTATTAAACGACTTATTTGTGAGAGAAACTAGAAATCACTTTAGATTAGCATCTTACAAGATTGTGTGGGAAATTGTGCGACTATTTTACTTTATTAATCTTAACATTATTGTACACGCCACCGAAAAGAAAAATTATTGCTATCCCAAAATGAAATTATGTTAGATATAACGTTCCTGTGACGTTCACGCAACGTCCTTCTCACGTTCCAGTAATCACGTCTTGATTAAATCGCTCCAGTAATCGTTCGATTTTATAATTGATGGAAGAAATATTCACAGAATTTTTTATTTCCGGAGGACTCTGACCTTTTTTTCGGTCGAAACTAATTTTTACGTTGCTCGTGTTCTTATCGACATGGCAAACTTATCAACCAATAAAAGTAATCTGGACGATTATTTTAATCAAAATACGAAGAATAACAAAATTATTGACAAACTTTGATGAAACATTGTTTATCCCTACGTGGATTATCCGACAGTCATGTTCTTAAGTTTATTTTCAAGGTCTGTATTTGGATTACTCTTAATCAAAATTAAAGTTTGCTTCAATTCTAAATATTTATAAAAAAATTGTTGATGTTTCCTGCTTCAAGTACGATAAACTTGCGATTATACTTTTTAATTCGTCTGAATAGCGAATGTAATAATTTTATACATTTTCTGCAGTTCTGTTTTCTCAATTTGGAAGTCAACTGTTACTATATTGGGAAAGTCAGTTTGGTGATAAATTTTATCCTAAGAAAAGGCCATACAAATTTAATGCTACATTGGCTGCTATCATTTTCAATTTAACTGACTGGAGTTGTATCGATCTTTTGTTGTGGTGATAAATTTTAATGGGATTAAAATTCAAGTCGAAAATTTACGAAATGTGTATGCTTAGCAAGCGAATCATAAATCAAAAATTATTTTGCAAAAAAAGGAAATAGGAAAAATCTTGAGAAGTGTTGTAGTTTTTGTTCATGAATATTGCAACATTCGACACCGAGTCCAATTTCCTTCAAGTTATTATTATGCCTTGAGACCTCTACACACGGTCATGCTTAGCTTGCACTCACACTCTTTGACGACTATACTTGCGAGAATTGCTAAGCACTTGGGCTCTCCCATGTTTGCAATGTGTGTGCAAAGTATTAGGTACGCACATTGGGACCTACAGTTTAAGTGAACTCCGGACCACATTTTTCCTCATTCTTTAATCTTTGTTTATTAAAAAAGTTACGATCCGCCACTGTAAATGAAATTCTAAAAAATTAATGGCTGCAGAGACTGGTAGGTTTGGAATAAACCCCCTGCCTTACAGTGATCAGTTGATAAAACATTAAAAAATGTTTTACGATACTGCTTTACATTTCTTGGCTCTTTTGATGATATGCTGAGTTAGAGGGATATTCCATTCTAGGGTATGGACTCAGCCCCTCCCGGTTTCAATTTTTCTCTTTCTATTAATTATCGACTTGAGTATTTAATTTGACAATAAAGGGTATGCATATTTTGAAATTAACACAAGAACTTGGCGCTAGACTCAATAAGCAGTCAAACCGTTGTACATAGATTACAGGAACAGTTTTACACCCCCTTGGTTTAGCATTTATGTTTATACTATAAATATATTTTTCATTATTGTCTATCAAAATTTCGAAAAGTCATTATTTTGGACAGGGTCTCGACATTTTAGGGTCATTGTTTCGTCTACATAAATTTTCTCTATATTGGTCCTAACCTCTGACCAGTGAATTTCTTTTATGTAAAATACCTGAGCAGTTTTGAAAATATCGGATTTTGAATTTAATTCTTATAGACGTTTTATTCCATACATTTCTCTGCCAAAAAACTTTCCAGTTAATTAATTTTTTGGGCGGAAATGAAAAATGTAAAAACGGCTTACGGAGAGATCATTATTACGTTGTAGATTACGGAGTATCCTAGCCTAAAAGGAGAAGAAGAAGAAAACTGCCTCTCTCAAATGGTATCACAACTGATGTTTTTTTTTGGACGAATGGAAAATCATGTAGTAGAAGAAAGATGTCGAGGGAAGTCAAAATGGTCTTTTGCTCTCAGTTCTCTCGTCTAAAGAAGACAACAAGGCAATGTTGTCGCTTTCTCGCAGACGTCAAATGGCGATTTTTTTCTTCCGGACGAATTCTGACCTCAAATCTAGTATCAATGTCTGATCTCACTCTTGACTGGAACTTGGTGATTAAAAGTGCAATGTCTAAATATGCTAATAGGTCTTAAAACGTACCCATAACTTGAGAACTGATCTTAATTAGTACTGCGCTTATTTGCACGAATAGAAAAGGAGACGGGAAGAAAAACTACCGAAAATGAAAAGAGTAGGAAGTGCAAGAGGACAGGCAAAAGACAGAGAAATGGCCAAGGAAAAGGAAGCATAAAAACGAATGGCAGCAGAACTGCTGCCAGTTAAAGAAGCTTGGAAGAGATTGAAAGTCGCAGTTGATAAGAAAGATAGGGTCTGACTCGAGCAATGCTAC
This sequence comes from Podabrus alpinus, assembly GCA_932274525.1. Taxonomy (NCBI): domain Eukaryota; kingdom Metazoa; phylum Arthropoda; class Insecta; order Coleoptera; family Cantharidae; genus Podabrus; species Podabrus alpinus. The sequence continues at coordinate 10,001,474 of OW026451.1, forward strand.
GAGGGTAGTCCCAATAGTACCTGGCCTTACATATAGATGGCGTTAATTGGTTGAAAACAAAATTTTTTTTTGAAAGTACCAACCTTATAAAGCTTAAGTTTGAAGTTTGACAGCGATACGTTGTTTAGTCTTTGATTGACAGTCATCAGTAGTGAACGCTCTCAGTGAATTTATAAACATGGAAAAAATTGGTTGTCGTTATGTGATACAATACTTTCATTTAAAAGGTCTCAGTCCAACCGACATCAAAGACGAGCTAGATCCTGTTTTGGGGGAGTCTGCACCTTCATTTTCATCAATAAAATTTTAGGTGGCAGAGTTTAAACGAGTTCGTACGAGCTGCCAAGACGAACATCGCAGTGGTTGACCAAATGAGGTGACTACTCCAGAGAATGTGAAAAAAGTCCACAAAATTGTATTGGGTGATCGTCGATTGAAAGTGCGCGAGATAGCAGATATAACAGGGATTTCAAAAAGTGTTGTACATCGCATATTGAACGAAAATTTGGACATGACCAAGCTCTGTGCAAGATGGGTGCCGCGTTTGCTCACAATGGAACAAAAACTGCGTCGTGAGGATGTTTCAACCGATTGTTTGGCTATGTTTCAGAGCAATAAATCCGAGTTTTGCGTCGATTTATAACTATAGATGAAACTACTATACACCTGAGACCAAGGAGCAGTCAAAACAATTGACTCAAAAGGGAGAATCGCCTCCAAAGAAGGCAAAAACCGTTCCATCTGCTGCCAAGGTCATGGCGTCAGTTTTTTGGGATTCGCGTGGCATAATCTTCATTGATTATCTTAAAAAAGGAAAAACCATCAACGGCGAGTATTATGCGAACTTGTTGCAGCGTTTGAGTGATGAAATTAAGAAAAAGCGGCCACATTTGGCGAAAAAGAAAGTGATGCTTCATCACGACAACGCCCCTGTTCACACATCCCTTATCGCGATGGCCAAAATCAATGAATTGAAGTTCGAATTGCTTCCTCACCCACCCTATTCGCCAGATTTGGCCCCTTCGGATTATTTTCTCTTTCCAAACTTAAAAAAATGGCTTGGTGGTAAAAGATTTGCCAATAATGAAGAGGTCGAATATGCGGTTGATGCTTATTTTGAAGAGTTTGACGGTTCTTACTATAAAAAGGGTATCAAAGCTTTTGAACATCGCTGGCAAAAGTGTATAGAGCTAAATGGAAACTATGTTGAGAAATAACAATATTTTGTTCCAAAATTTTTGTGTCTTCTTTGTTAGGTCAGGTAATTATGGGACCGCCCTCGTAGAAGGTGAGGAAAGGGGTTGGTAGAACAGAAAAGACAATAAATAAATCTGAGAAAACTATCCAGAAACTTACCACAAACATTGATTTTTAATTTCGTTGCAAAAAAATCCAAAAACGACAATTAAGATAAATTTGTTTATTATAGAGATTTTCGCGTTTTTCTTCAAATTTCTAGATTACGTACCGTATGGTTTTTTATTATATTTCTAGTAATTTTTTAAATTCTGAAAGGTCATTAATCCCTTAAAATTTACCTGTGTGACTACTGGCAGCCCTTAAAGCTTCTTTGGAATTAAATTGCTCTAAAAGTACGGGATCAGGTGTCCGGAAAAGTGTCGGACTTGAAGCGAAGCATTTATTCTGGATTTATAATATCGCATCGAAAACTAAATAATTCAATATTTTATTTGCTTTGGATAAACAAGCTTTTATAAGAATAGCTTTGGATTAATATTTTACTTATTTCAATTTCCCTTCATACAGAAAAGAAGGCACCACCAATCCACTCACCAGCTTGAGGCAGAATAAGTTTATGATTGGTATTTGCTGCCAGATTCCCTTTCGATATTTTTTGGGTTTATGAAACCTGGCAGCCCTCAATAATTGAACAACAAATCAATCGAATAGAATTTTTTTTAGTAAATTTATAATCTGCTGACCCTGAATTGGCCATGAGCCAGGAAAGTCTAGTTCCATAACCGTCTCGAATTTTTTTCATGTGCAAAAAACATATCCGGTTATCACGTGGTTTGCGCTAAAGAGATTTAAGTTTATTAAAATGTTTTAAGAAAAAAAGTATTTTGTTAAAAGAAAAATTTCTTGCTTGAATTTGAAGCCATCGTTAAATAATCTAACCTTTTTTTTTGTTACAGGCAAAGCAGAGAGCCGCCATCAAGTGGTTGCTGTCGAAAGCGTTCAACAATAAAGTTCCTGAAAATTTAAGAGAGCCTTTTTATAAAGATCATGAGGCAAGTTTCTGAATTACTCCGCCGCTTGGATTTTTTAATTATGGTTATTATAATTTTAGAATCAAGAAAAAGTTAAACCACAGATAGTAGGCACTTTGGCAAATGCCGAAATGTATTGTCTAGCACTTGGAAATATATACTCAGATCCAAATTATCACAATCTTAATCACTGGTCAATTTTACAAACTCTTGCAAGAAAAGGTATATACGTCGCGGAGCCTTCCGATGGATCGCAACTTACGGAAACCACACTTATTCAAACAAATCCCTTGCGAATAGTTAGTGACGTTTTTCTTTTAATTAACAACTTTTTAATCGACCCCTTTTTAGAACGCACATATGGCCGTAATTGAAGCAGTGATGGTTCTCTATGCAAAGGAGGTAGTGACTCCGGATCGAGTTTTGGCAGCTGTTCAGAGATTTAGTCACAACCATAACGTGTCTTCGTCTGTACCCGAAAATTACGAACAAGGACTGATGTTGTGGGTGAGGCATGCCTGTGAAGCGTTGAGGAAACGAATAGAACAGGAGACCGAGTCTGGCGTAACAAACGGCGGAGGAGAGGTACCCAAATTTTGGTCAACATTATCTCTACAGTTGATATATTTGGATTTTTTAGGGAGACAGACTTAGTCCTCCAGCGTTACCAGTTGTTAAAGATTTTAAAGATCTTTGCGATGGCGTAGCATTGGCAGCTTTAATTTCGTATTATTGTCCCGACGAATTACCTTGGATGAAACTTCACGTGTCATATTTGCCAACCGTCTCTGAAAGTTTGCACAATTTAACTCTTGTTCAATCGTTTTGTCATAGGTGCCTGCCCGCGTCGGTTTTTCACATGATGCCAGAAGATATTACGTATATGAGAGGGTAAGTCATCAATTTTTGATGTTTTCGTTGGTTCTAAAAGTTGCCATGTTATTTTTAGGTCTATGAAACTAAATCTCATAGTTTTTCTTGCCGATCTCTTTAATGTGTTGGAAATTCATCCTGTTACATGTGTTCGTTATCCAGGAATGGACAAATCTTTTAATGGTACGTTGAAAGCCTGATTGTAATAGTTTTGTTGTGTGATTTATAAAACTAACACCGATTTAACCAGAGTTGGATAAAATAATAGTGACGTAATTTTAACCTACTCTGTATAATATATATGTTTGTAAATTTTGTATATTATGGATTTTTCCTACTAATTACATTCAAAATGTAATAAATTTATTTGGATCATGCAACCTTTTCAGACTTGCAAATTTTATTCTATTTTCAATTTTGCTTCTTTAGTCGATTAATTTTTATTTTAGTTGTACTTGTGTGGCTTGTTTGCTTTGTTTTGGTTTAAGATTTAATTTTTGCTAACATGTGGTGGCAGTATTTTATTGGTAAGAATTTTACTTTCTATTCCTTTTTTGATAATTAAATCCTAATTGTATTTTTTTAAATCAAATTTGTACTAAGTAGCAAAAATTTTAATATGAAATAATTAAATTGTATTTTGACAATTTGCTTGTAATTGGTTGTGGCGTAGAGGGTTTTCCAGCACGTAATGCTCACGGTGTGGTTCATAAACGTAATCTACCGCAGTCCGTGATGAGTCCAATCCCAGATTTGAGGAGCGGATTGAATAATGTCGCATCTTCCTTCCAAGGTAATCTTCCTGTTACCATTACATGTAAAAACTTAAGTCATCATCATTTTGTACATCAGTCTAGTGAAAGTTATCTTGTAGTATTATGAATTTTGTACATTGGGTATGCTCATTCATTAAAAATAAATTTTTGAACGCCCTATCAGAATAGCTCTAGCAGCTTAAAGCCTCTTATAAACATTTATCATTAAGGGTCCATATCGATAATATCTATACCAAGTTATTTATGTAACTTCATAAAATAATACAAATAACTCGGCATGGTATTCAGAAAGACCCTTAAAATTGAGCGATAAACAGTAGGTGCCACAAAAGGATGCGCATCGGTGTGGGTGTGTGTAAGGGGCTTTAATCTTAAATTAAATACTAGTCTGCTTATTATTTTTTTTACATTGTAACCTCAAAAGGGCGTTATTATGCATGTGCTTCTTTTTCTTTAAATTGCAGTTTTTTTTAAGACAGGTGCATGATTTATTAATAATTTTACTAAATTTTTTCACCTAGAAAAAATGTTGGCAACTTAAAATTCATCCCTTCCCTGTGCTATCATTTAATACAAAACTTCCAAACATTTTAGTATCAAAATCAACACCAACTCACGTGCCACTTAGAAAAACGAATTCTTATCAACAAAGTATGTCCGAAATGAGCGAAGATAGCTTAAGAAGAGGCTCGGACGATTCATTTGTAGTTTATAAAAGTAGAAATATTCCGACGCTTAGTTCAGTACTACAAGACGAATCCTTAATTGCGGCAAGGCTAAGGGTCGCCAAAGAAAAGCAGAATAACGATAGCAAGGCGGAGGAAAGGGGTGAGCAATTTTTGAAAATAGCTGCCGGTAAACCGAGTAATTGGGACGAAAATAAGAAACCTAGTTATTCGGGGCGACGGTCGCGCAAAAATTCGATTACCGACGATTCGCAACTAACTATCGAAAATTTCGGCGGAAGTCAGGATAATATCAACTTTATCGGACGAAATCCCGATAAAGAGGTAAGTAAAATTTTCGTTTCGAGAAAGGAGTTGCATGGGTTGACGGTTTGTTGTTGAAGGTTGGAGCTCACATAGGCCGAAAAATTTCTGCACCCGCCGAACCGATTGTGGCAATAGAAAATCCGGCTGTGCGTTCGTCAAAACAAGACAATTGTAGTTCATTTCAACTTGGATATGACAATGGCTGTGAAAAACAAGATGACGATTGCGAAAATTACAAGTTGAAGCGGCAATTGAGCAGCGATGTTTTAACTTTAAATAATAAAATTCATGATAAAGAAAATATTTTAAGTGATGTGGTGGATGGCGAAATTGCGAGCCGATTAAGTTTTGCTAATTTGAAGCAGAAGATAGGCGGTGAGCAAAAAGCTATTCAGTTGGTTTATATGCAACACGATAAGGAGGAAACGCCTGCCAAGTCGAGTTTTCTGAATAAAAATGGGGCCACAAATGGAAATAGTGAAAAGAAAACGACGTTTGCCACGCTGCCCAATACCACTACCTGGCAACAACAGAGCAGTAATCAGACCGGTGGTGCAGGGAGCGACGACGGTGCTGGAGATGAGGGTTCAAGTGGAAATCATGTCATGGCGTCCCAATTGAACGACATTAGGTTAAAATTGGAAGAAAAACGAAGGCACATTGAGAGCGAAAAAAGGAGAATGGAAGTGATTGTTAGTAAACAGAGACAAAAAGTTGGAAAGGCGGCATTTCTGCAAGCTGTAACCAAGGTAGGATAATTTTTTTATATTGTGAATGCTTTGCTTATAATTGAAAGATATTTGATGTTGTATTGTACCAAGGGTCGCCTCGAATACGACTTAACACTAAAATCTAATCTTGACGATAAATTTATGTAATTGAATGATTATTGCGATGTTGAGCAGAAAAATTTGCTTTTTTATGTAATGTACGAGTAAGTAGTGGTGGCATTATGTAATAATGTGTTGTTCCCTTCCTTAGCTAACTGAAATGGTAAGATGGGTTCACTTCGCAGTTCAAATTTCGTTTTGTCGTTCAATTATAGCGTAGTTAGAGTTGAATTAGCCAAGTACTTACATGTTAACCACTTTTTTCAGTTTTAAATAATTATTTAGCATGTTTTGCACGACGTTATTGTGTCTTGTCATTGACTTCTCGTGATTCTTCTAATAAGCAGGATGTGCTCTCACACTGATTTAACTGAACCCAAAAGTTTCAAAAATTCAGTTCAATTGGCGTGGGGGCGCACTTGATGTGCTTATCCTGTTATAGTTTTTAGGGTAAAAATGTGTCTTAAAAGTTAGAAATTGGAGTACATTATTTTTAGCTTTTAGAGTTGCACATTTCCGAGTTTAGCATCATAAACTTAGGGGCCCTTTTTTGATGAAAAATTGAAGGATTTAAGCAAAAAACTAGCATTTTTGCGTTTTTCCACACGGACCCCCTTTTTTGCGAAAAATTTAATTAGTGCCTACTAAATTTAAAATCTTTTTAAAGGTGTTTTTCAACAATAATTACTCGTATTCAAAATATGTTTAGAACTCTGCTTTTTTTCTAGTCAATAATCAACCACTTCCCATGATTAGATTGCACCCAAAATTTAATACAATTTAGTTATGTCACAAATATTAGCCTATCTATACCGGGATCTTCATATTACGATCGCACTCGGCTTAAAATTCGTAGAGTGGAAAATAGTTTACTATAGAATTCTTTCAAAAAAATCAATTGGTGGAGGCATTAGAATAAATGGTCAGGGTTTCCATTGTTCTGGAAAAATCAGGGAATTTAGAAATGTTTAAATTTAGTCATGTCAAGTCGGGCAACTTTTGATTTTTAAGCAAAAGCCTGGGAAATTAAAATTTGTGTCAAGCGAATATGCTTTGAAACTGAAAAATTATAATAAAATGAAAAATTTTGATTTATCTAAAATTCAATAATGAATTTAGTATGTGTTTAGTTGATCCACATTTAATCCAGTCATTGACCTAGTAAATTTTGTAGATTATCTGCTGTAAACCGATTATTTACAGATTTACACTAATTTATAAGCATTTTTATATGCAGCCTACTTGAGAACAAGTCAGGGAAATAAATGCTCAGATCCAACATTTAGTAGGTAAAAAATTTAGATCAAATGTGAGATATAGGCGGATATCTAAACGATGGATGTACCCTAAGTTATTAGGTCGCGAAAAATTGGTCTGTATGGAAATAATTCGGAAATGGGTTAATTTTTACTGCAACCCTTTAGTTTTTCATTTAAAAAAATCCTAAGTGTCGATATCTGGTTTGAATCGCAACAGAGGCAAATTTACAGAAGAAGAACTCAAAAATCGCAGTTGTGTATTGGCTGTTTCTTATGGATCCCATGTCCAAAATACGTATAAGCCAAATTAAATTAAATAAAATTGTGAGCAGAGCTAACAAAAAACATTATTCTAGTCCCTATAGTTTCCGAGGTACAGCTTTGGAAAGAACCTCATTTTTTCGTTTTTTGCTTTAAATAACATAGTTTTCAGATTTTGATGTAGACTTTTTTATCTGTCCATCTTGACACTAAAATGGCCCCTGGATAAATTAAAGTAAATTAAATTCTCTCTAAAACTCAGCGCAGAACAACTTTTTAACCCTAATAAAGCCTTAGTATGAGCCTTCGAAGTTGATCACATTTTACCATATTTTAAAGATTTTTTCAGATTTCAGGACTTATTTTATTATTTACTCGTTTTTCCCACGACAAAAAAGTATAAGATAACATTTAGGGTCACTAAAAATGAAATTTGTTCTATCCTTAGTAATTTTGTAGATAAGCCTAGAGGAACAAAAAAAGTTTTTTTGTGTGAAAATTGTGTAGAATTAAGTCCTCTATAACTTTTCTTCATCAGCTCGACGATGATCTTTAAACATCCAGTCCATTCATAGACCATATCCTGTCCGTGAGGGGGAGTTTCCTGCAAGGTTGTTCTATACGGATATTTCCAGATAATTGATGCTATCACATATCGAGATAGAGTGATAATAATAATTGATCACTAAATCTGGGGATTATTTTTGTGTCAGATAGACACATCAAAATCTGAAAACTATGTTAGGGGCTAAAAGAATTTTGCTCAAAATTTTACTTATTAGTTAAATTTTTTTAATGTCTATTTTGAACAATAGTCCAGGCAACGAAACCGAAAAATTGGCTCAAGCTTGCAAAAAATCCGGGCAAGCTGAATTTTGGCAGAGATGTACATTGGAGTGTTCTAGTGAACCTCCTAAAAGTCCCATAAAATCCCACGCCGGCGTCCCCCACAATCGGGGGTTTTAGCTCCCCCAACGCGATTTTTTGCCGATAACTCGCTTATTTATGCTCGTATGAAAAATTATGATCAGACCATAATTGAAGAGCATAAAATTCTCTATAAAATGTTTTTTTTTCATATTTTTCCATGGCACACTAATACTTAAATTATTGACCGAAAACGCTACCCACCCTTAAAATGGCATAATATTAATTCGTTGCATGGAGAGAAATGTTTTCGGGCACGGGAATTGCTTTTAATAATAAATTAATTAAAATTGTGGCCAAGGTTGGAAAATGAAGAGAAAAATAGATCTTTTCAAAATTTGCCCAAGTTATAATCTTCCAAGTAACGAAACCGAAATTTTGGTTTGAGCTTACAGAAGGTCCGGGCAAGCTGAAATTTCGCAAAGATGTTTATTGAAGTATTCTAATAAACCCCCAAAATGTATCGTAAAAATCCCAAGCCGGCGTTCCCCCAAATGAGGATTTTAGCCCCCTAGGTGCGGTTTTCGCCTATAGCTCACGTATTTTTTACTTTTACGAAAAATTACCATTAAACAAAGTTTAATTTGCCTATTACAGTATGTATTGTAGTACTACCTACTGCAGCGCAGAAGTTATAGAGAATTTTATGTTCTTCAACTTTGCTTAATGGTAATTTTTCGTAAAAGTAAAAATACATCAGCTATAGGCGAAACACCGCACTTAGGGGGCTAAAATCCTCATTTGAGGGAACGCCGGCTTGGGATTTTTATGAGACATTTTGGGGGTTTTATTAGAGCACTTCAATATACATCTTTGCCAAATTTCAGCTTGCCCGGACCTTCTGTAAGCTCAAACCAAAATTTTGGTTTCGTTACTTGGAAGTTACTATAACTTGGGCAAATTTTGAAAAAATTTATTTTTCCTTTCATTTTCCAACCTTGGCCACAATTTCAATTAATTTCTTATTAAAAGCATTTCCCGTGCCCGAAAACATTTCTCTCCCTGCAACGAATCAATATTATGCCATTTTAAGGGTGGGTCGTGTTTTCGGTCAATAATAAGTATTAGTGTGCCATGGAAAAATATGACAAAAAACCATTTCATAGAGAATTTTATGCTCTTCAATTATGGTTTGATCATAATTTTTCATACAAGCATAAATAAGCGAGTTATCGGCAAAAAATCGCGTTGGTGGAGCTAAAACCCCCGATTGTGGGGGACGCCGGCGTGGGATTTTATGGGACTTTTAGGAGGTTCACTAGAACACTCCAATGTACATCTCTGCTAAAATTCAGCTTGCCCGGATTTTTTGCAAACTAAAAACCTTCCTTTCCTGGACTACAATGGATGTATAGGAAACAACCAATTAATTATAGACTTGGTGATTTCTGCTACCTTCTTCAGTAAATTTACCTCTGTTCCGGTCCAAGTCTGATGTCGAAAACTTGGAGGCTGTTTTCTGATGCAAAACTAAAAGGTTTTAGTAAATAGAATCGTATTTCCGAGTTATTTCCATTCCACTCAGACCCCTTTTTTTATATAATTATATTATTAAAATTAGATAGGAAATCCAGGAATGAATATTCTACCCTCATAAAATTCAAAGAAATGCAATTTTATACGGTTTATCATCGGAAGATTGTTAGACGAGATTTATGACTGAATTTCGCAGTAGTACACAAATGCATCCACAGGAAATTACTTCTTCGGAGGGATCGAATGCAATGATAACTACTAAATGCAAAGACAACAGGTCAGAACTGTTCAATACAATTGCATCAACAGACCAGGCGTTTGTGTGTACCCTATAAAATACAATTACTGAAATTTTATTTATTAATTTGTTATTCAACCTTAGCAATGAGGTAAGAATATGTGGTAGAGAAGGACGTTTGGTCAATAGTAGGCGAAAATTACTGGAAGAGATTAACTTATCTGGTAAATTAATATATTACTCACGTGCCGATTTGGAGCAACATTCCCATTCAGCGTCATTAAATCTTTGCAATTACAGGAAGCAAAGGGTTCAGCCCTAGAGATTCGGTAATGTTACATTTTAATCGCAAAACTGTAAAAGAAATCCTTGTAAGGTTTTGGAATTCTGTGACAAGACTTGAATAATGCCTTGCAAAATTATTAATATTTTTAATTATTAAACATTTACCTTTAAAATTACAATAGAATTTTGTCAGCATGTAGTAATAATTTAGAGAACTATGGGGTCACTTCACGTCAGTTGGGATTAAAGTTAATTCTACAACAGTTGCGTAAATTAAATTATCTCGTGAACATCGCGCAGAAGACAAAAATGCGTTTGTTATAAGCTGATTGATTTTCAGACGAATAAATCCCGGGAAATAATCATATTTTTCAAGAAAAACCTCGAGGATTAATTTAATTCCAACTGTCGTGAAATTATTTATATATTGTAAATTAAAAATTGTGCATCTAAAGTTTCGTCCTAGATTCAGTCGTAATTTTTTGTGCACGATGTTAATTGCATGATTTAGATGTAACAACGTAATTAATAATTTTTAAATTTCTTTTTGTAATTTTCTGACAATTTAACTGTTGAATGGTAGTTTGGTGGAGGTGTGTTTACTGTATTAACTAACTTTCAGGGCAAAGGTAACATTTTAAAGACCCCTAATGAAGCGGAATCTAGTTCTGCGAAGGTTTCGGAGCCATGTAGTTCTGTTTCTGATTCATCTGCAAAGGCAAAAAGGCCTTTAACTTTGCAGGTACTTTTTTGTGACAATAATTGTTTTGTTGAAAATAAGTTTTTCGTGGTTTTTAATTTGTTTGGGTTTATTTTAGGAAATTTCCAATGACGTCAGCAACGTTGAACGCAAATGGTTGGACGGCGATCAACCATTTGTGGAAACAAAACGTACACCCGACATTGAAAATATGGATTTGGAACAGTACCAGCAGTCTATTGCACAGTAATTTGTTTGTCTTGCACTTTCGGTTCGGTTTTTTGACTTGCAATTTTTCAGAATGAATACAAATCTGTACGACATACAAGCTGACATCCAGAGGCTTGCAACACAACAAAATCAAATCCAGATTAGTCAACAACACCAACAACATCCACCGCAGCTCCAACAACTCCCTCAGCAGCACCAACACTTGTTTATGCAACCACAAAATCATCAAATTCAACCCTATCAACAACAAATACCTCAGTATGGCAACCAACAACATTACAATGCTCAACCATATCAGCAAGGTGCAATATACAATCCGCTTCAATCATATTCCAGTGCTCCCCATATTCCTCAAGCAATATACACGCAACAAATTGTCACTAGTCCAAGAGTCCATCCAGAGCAATCGCACTTTTATCTGCACGATCAAGCACACGCCCAGCCTCATATCTCTCAATCTCCCGTCGCTCCACAAAGACGAACGTGGGCGCAACAAAACACCGAATCTTACCAACAACCCGAAATACGTACGTGGGGGAAACCCCAAAATCCGTCTGGTTTTTTGCTGCACAACAACACCGACAGGTATCAGGAAAATTCCGGATATCAACAACAAAATTCGTCCAGATATAACGATAATTCTGTAAGATATCAAAACGGGGGCGAAGATTATCCCCTGAACCGTAGCAATAGTCATCCGGGTTTCACTCTAAGTCAACAGCACATACAACAGCAATTGTTCCCCGGTTCTCACACGTCACCGTCAACCTCACCACAACATCGAAACTTGCACAAACAAATTTCTCAATTAATGGACGAAAGTAAAAGAAATCCAGTTAGTTTACAACAAATTGACCGCGAACCCCTTCGAAAAAGTAGTAGCGTGACGCACGCCCCCATTCCCGCGCCATCCGTCGATGATATGGAACCACAAAGTATTTCATTTATAGGTAATTCGGCAGACGATCAACTGAGCGAAGGTAAACAATTGTTTAACTTTTTTACTGTGATTTTGATGAATCTAAATTGTATTTCTTTTCAGGTATTAGTAAACTTAATATAACTTCCGGCACCCGTACTTATAGAATACCCTCTCCTACACGCCCGTTAATCACACGAAATTCGTTTCAAGCTGCCCTTCCAGTCGAAAGAATTCAACCCATCACTCAAGTCAGCGATCAAGAACCCGAAAACGAAAAAGGTTTCTACATTAGTTTCGATAACGAACAACCGAAAAGGCCAAAACCACCGCTGAGAACTAAAAAGGGCTCGCCGAGGAAAGAACACAGTTTCTCCGAAATTGCCGATAGTCCAGAGCGACAGGAAAGAATGCTTTCGGAAAATCAAAGGCAGTTGCAGAGGGAGTTAGATATAGAGAGAAGGAAAAAGGAAGAGGAGATGGGGAGACGAAGAGACGATGAAATGGTTAGGCAAAGAGATGAGGACATTGCAAGGCGGAGAGAAGAAATGAGGATCGAAAATTTACGTGACCATTTGGAAACTAGTCAAGAGAGAGCTGCCGGTGCTTCTGCCATTATCATTGGAACCGATCTAAAAAATCCGGATCCTGTAAGGATTTTTATAATTTTGACGATTTTAGTTTATTCGGATTCTTTTAGGATTTGGTGGACGAAAGAGAAAGGAAAAAAGAAAAAATTATGTTGTTGTCTTTACAACGACGACAACAACAGGAAGAAGCCAAGCAAAGGAAAGAACAAGAGGCTCACACTAAGAGAGAAAAGGAAAAGCTGAAAGAAGAAGAAAGACAACGAAAGAAAGAGGAGCAGCTTCAGAGGCGGGCCGCTATTTTGGAACAATACAAGTTGAAGAAAGCTATCGACGAAGCGGAGCGGGAGGTTCGTCTTATTGTTCAACACCGTAATCTTTGACTGACGGCTTTTTTGTTTAGGGTAAAACGTTAGATAAGGAATACATGTCTTCTCTGAAACCAGTTCCAAAAATGCGAGCGAAAGGAGGTGCAACGAGGCCGAGACCTAAAACCATTCATATCGACAGTGGGTCTGTGGAAATGGCCGAAGGAATGCTTCCATCGAGTCGGGGTAAAAAAGGATCAACTTCCAATCTTACAGGTAAACTAAGTGTTCTTTTAGAAAGACATCTTTTCTGTTGTAAATTTTATTTTTGTGGGTTTTTTATTTTTAAAAAATCGAGCACTGCTACTATTATTTTTCCTGCTTGTTTTTAGTACAATTTTTTTTTGTTAGCAAACAATTATTCTTCGAATACTATGAAACGTGATTACTACCGGGGTTCCCAAGATAATCTTGCAAATGGTAGTCGAATTGGTAGTGGTTTACTTTACAAAGGTGTGTTTTTATTTTATTTTAATTAATTTTATTTCATTTTTGTACAATAATTGTTACGTGTAGTTTTTGTTGGGGTTTAAAGTGAACTGTACATTTGTATTTGTCGTTAGTCTTAGTATGGTGTTGGTAAATTTCAGATTCACCTGACGACAGTAGGGGGATGTCTCCTTGCCATAGTGCCAATCAAACTTTAGGACGACGTGGGTCGTATAAAACTTCTCGAGGTTTGTATAACAATTTAAAGCACGATCAGTATATGTGTATGTCGTATTTTTGCGTATTGTGTGTGCTTATATTGGTATCGTAGCAATTTGAGAGGCACGTTGCTGGTGTTACTTGCATCCATTTCATTTAAAAATGCCATTTTATGTTAAATATCGAAAAATTATGGTCTTGATAATATTATTATGTACCTTTTCCGTTGTAAAAAACTGTTGTTTAATTTTTGTTGCATCATTTTCATTCGTTACGATAAGCAATTTTAAACTGAAATGGAGGGTAGTGTACAAAAATGTGTTTCCAGACCCATCTCCTGCTCAGGTGCGTGGCAGACCTAAGTATCCAACTTATAAGGGGCGCAAGTCTTCTTCTATGATGAATTTGTATGGTAAGATAGCGTTTGTTGAAGTTATTTTATTGTCGTTGGTATGGTGATGGGGCATGGTTGCTTTATTTTCTCTTTTATTTTTTTTACTACTATAGGTGTAGGTACTCGCTGCTGTAAATACAAATTATGTAGCGGCAACTTTAATGGATATTACGGGCTGGGCTATTTTTATTGATTCAACTTGCTTGAAATTTGGCTTTCTAGAACCAATTTTTATTAGTCTGGTTTATATGGTGGTAGTTTTTCTTTGCTCAAACGTTTTATTTTTAATTCTTGTGCGTTGTTTACATATTTTAAATTTTTTGCATAATTAGCTGTTTCAAATTTTCTAGTTTTAACTAAAAATTTAGTCGCTAGTTTTTAATAATTGTGCATTGGATTATTACAAGTGCAATGCAAACTCAACTTTTTTAATAAATTTGTTACTCATGTAATAGTTTATTAGTTTTGAAATGATAGAACAATAGATTTTAGAAAAGAGGCAAGGAAAGCAAGCTTGATTCGCTATTTTAATGCTTAATCATAAAAATTCATGATATAGGTGCGTAGGATTCCCATACGAATTTAATTTGGTGCAGTTAGAATGTGAATATTATTACATATCGTTCATCTGCTTGTTTGCCCGTTTGCCTGAACATCATTGGCGTAGAGAACAACGGGTTTAATTCCTCCATTTTCATTATTATCAATTTTAAATCTTGTTTAATTTTTTTGTACATAGGTAGAAGCGGATACGCACTAAAATCTTAGTGCAGAAAAATTTAAGCAGCCCTTGTTAACAGGATTTAAAAATGAGAACATTTTAAAAAATCCCGCGGCCAAAAAAATAATAAAACGAGAGAAAAGGAATGAAAAAAGTGTAAAAGTAAATATAAAAAATCCATGTTAAAAGAGAAATGATAAATTAATAACAAAAGAAATTAGTGAAATAATTGAGGCGTCTACTTGCAATACCGGCTACATCCATCCTGAATATTTATCCAACAGTGAAAAACTATAGCATATCTGATCTTTCTTGTGTTAAACTCAGATCCTTTCAAAAACGTCTAGATCCCATTCAAATAAGCTTTTAAATATACAGATTGTTGAAAAAATTTATTTTGAAAGAGTTGAAAGTTGAAAAAAGTTGAGTTGAAAGAGATACAATAACAATAATAGACCATTCTGTAAATTTACTTTAAATGGATGCAGCCGGTATTGCAAGTGAACAATTAATGAAATCAAGAAGGCACCAAAGCTGCAAAGCTTTGGATTATTTTTTGCTGGGAGCCCCCCGTCTCAAACAATGTTAAAATTTTAATTTTGCCATTTTATAATTTTTTCGTTCTTATTTTATCATTTTTTTATTCAATTTTTGAAAAAATTTGATTTTATTTTTTATTTTTCGGTCTTGGAAATATTTATCCAACAATATTATAGCGCAAATGAATATAAAAACGACCTACTTGAAATATATTTTGAACCAAAGAAGGTGTTAATATGAGAAAAATACCCTAACCATTTGAAATTTTATGTTTTATTAATTCCATCCCAACTGTGTAAATCTTAAATGGTTGACTTTTTAAGAAGTTTCTGATAAATTTTCTTTGTCTTCCATTTTCCATCAATTAAATACTTCAATTTTCTTGAATTTGTACTTCCATCTTCTTGACAATACTTCATTTATAAATAATTTAATCAACCTTCAGTTATCAATTCAACTTCATTTTATTTAAATTTTCGGGTCGAGTAACCTAAAGTTGACCACCCCAAATAAAATTAAAAATTTCCTATTGCAAAGAGGAAGGTTTATATAGTATACTGTTAAGATTTTACATGCGAATGTATTATCAAAATTTTGAATAAATCGATTTTGAAGTTAGCAAATTTAACATCTAAAAGCCGACCGACGCGCGAGAATCTCATATGAGATTCCGCACGTCGTCATTCTGTTGACGGTACGTGTGGAATGGTATACCCTAACACAAATTTCGTCAGATGCTGCTCGCACGTCCTACAGGTAACATGACTCGAATCCCGGTTTTCTTGAAGGATGGCGCCTTCAAGTATGTTTAGCTTTTGCCGCGTAGCGGCTCAGGCGATGAAAAACCGGCCGGAGCTGCAGAGCAGCGCAGGCTTGGGTTTTTCGATGCCCACAGCCGAACGAGTCTCGAATCCAAACCCCAAAATTTCAAATTGGTTTTTTTTCAAAATTTTGACTATACTTTCACATATAACATTTTTACAGTATACTATATAAACTATAGGAAATTTTTAATTTTATTTGGGGTGGTCAACTTTAGGTAACTCCTCCCCAACTTCCTTTTATTTAAATTTTCATATAAGTGGATACAATACAAAACGATTGGTGCAAGTAGTGGTGCCATACAAATAAAATTTTCGCAATAGACAAAGAATCACGACAATATAATATACCTACCGTAGGGATATTGGTAAATAACTCACAAGCATATGAAATTCATTCCAACTGTTGGAAACTGATGCATTGGTAAAGCATGCGCATGTAGTAATACATTAATCAATCATGGATGATATGCACTGAAAAAAATCTACAAATACCAATGAATAGTTAAAAAATTGTATGGTGAATACAATGACATATTTTCATTAGTTGAAAATCGTTGAACCAAGTTGGTATTTTTTCAGTGTGGATATACATCTTCAAATTTAGTAAAGCCATCTGTTAATAATCTTTTGAATTTCACTAGGTGTTTCCAAATCTCCCATAAGATTGACACATTTGATAATATAATTACTAGCTAGTTTGGGTCGTATCTAGAACGTGATTGCTTAGATTGTGCACTGAGCAGCATTATGAAATTATAGTTCCAACTATGTTTAAGAAATCCTCGTTATTCCTTAGTAGGGCAGTATATATTCTGGTCCTTAGTTAAAACGTCCTAATTATCAAATAGCTTTTCGGGAGAAAACTGACTAAGCAGATGATTGAATAGCGTTTAATGCGTTCTGTAATATATGGATATATCAAATTTCTGTTCAATGAAATAAAAATCGCGGCGTTATAACATCCATATAAACTCATTTTTCTCCCGAAAACCAATTTGTTAGTTAGGACGTTTTAACCAAGGACAGCAGCATTGCTGTGCTTCTTTCAATAATTCTGTAAATGTTGTTTATAAAATGTTTTCACTTAAATTGTTAAATTTCTACGTATTGTTTTTCACTTATTTCGTCGTGAGTAGATGCTAACTGTACTGAATAACCTCAATTTTATAAAATTTGTTAAAACGTAAATTTTTATTTTTATTAATTCTTCCAATATTTTCTTAATTTATTATGATTGGCTCTGATTCCCTATTATAATCCGTCTACAAAACCTGAATTTTACAAAATCTGTTGGCTCGAGGAAACAAGGGTACATATAGGGGGTAACTACACATATTTGAATTTTCAAACGTCGAAAAAACGTTCAAATGCACTAAAATTGCTTTCAAAAAATAAAAAATTATTATTGTGCGTTATTATGCAATGAATTAACCCTCCTCCTTTTGGGAACTTTGGCTGGAGCCTGCCTTGCTAGGAAAACTAAACTTGATCGTGTCAACACAATGCAATAAAAACTAAAATTTCAATTATTTATACAAAATTTTACATACAAATGCCTTGACCAGCCCTTATGGTCAAAACAAAACCTGAAAATATTTTGGTGGTTAACTTTAATCAAAATTTGTACGGGGAGAGGGTAAAATCACCTGTGAACTTCATGAATTTTCAAAAATTAAAAAGAAAGTGTTTAATGGATTAAAATTGCTACATTGATTTAGCGTTATAAACTTACCCCCCCCCTCTTATCGATTTGGGCTGAACCATGTCTCAACTTAAAGTTGAACCAATAAATTGATATAATGTGATTATTAAATTTTAAAGAAGTGGAATCAAAAACAGCCAGTTTTTTAGTGATTGTAATTTGGACGTTGATCCGGATAAAATTAAATAATAAAATAGGGGGTTAACCAGGTAAGGGGGGCTCAAATTTTTATGAATGCGAATTTGTATTTTATTTTTTTTCATTTTGTAAATAATAATTTCTCATTTTGGTTTAAAAACCTTTGGAAATTTTTACAATGCGTTATTACATCCCCCCCCCCCTTAATGAACTTGGAGCAAACCAAGTTTCATCTTCAGCTTGAACCAAGAAATTGATATAATCTGATTATCCAATTTTAAAGAAGTGGAATCAAAAATAGCCAGTTTTCTTAGCGATTGGCATTTGAATGTTGATAAATATAAATAACTAGCTGGCACAGTCGGCCTACCGGCCGCCTTTAGCCATCTAGACCGTGTCGGATGTGGTTGTTTGGACTTCGACCTCACTCAAGGGTATCGCAGGCATACGTGTAGACCGTGGTTGTTCGGCCTTCGGCCTCACTCCAAGGTAGTAAAGTAGCCTATGTTTTTCGTAGCGTTGTAAATAACTTCTACACCAAATTTGGTTAAGATTGCTCAAATAGAAACGTAAAGCACGAGCACGCGTATTTGCGTTGTCGATCGGTTGACAGTTTGACAGCATTCATTATTGTTTTTTAAGTTGATTTTGAGTAGCCTGCCTTCCTTTAAGGAATCTCGATAATCCATTCATGCGCGTCCCACAGGGACGCGCATGAATGGATTATCGAGATTCCTTAAAGGAAGGCAGGCTACTCAAAATCAACTTTCCTTTCCTTTGCTAATTTTGCACTATTTCAATACAAAAACATGCGCAGGGACCCAAATTTGGTTCCGATCGGTTAAACAGTTTAGGAGTCTATAGGGAACATACATACATACACACATACATCCATTTTTATATATATAGATAGAAGATAAAATAGGGGGTTAACCATGGTGCTCAAATTTGTATAAATGCCTATTTGCATTTTGTTTTTTTTTAAATTTTGTAAATAATAATTTCTAATTTTGCTTTAAAAAAATTGACAAAAACAATTCGAAAATGTAAATATTTTTACCATTACGTTTAAGAACGTAAAAAAGTTGAGTTTACCCGCCACTCTGTGATAGTCTACTGTGTCCAATTATCATAAAAAAAAATTGTTAACACGATAATATTCGAAGCAAACGCTTCGTTTTAATCAAACTAATAAAAATAATACAAATTACTTTTGGAAGCGGTTCTTGTTGACAATTTATCTTGTCCAACTATTTGACTAACAGTTTTTTGATCTACTAACTTTTATTTAGGCTCTAGCACCGATCAGGATAGTTTGGCATATCGGTACGGCGACACGGATTCGGGATTAGGGCGCGCAACTCCTCCAAGAAGAGTTCCGTCACCTGGCATGGGTCCGATACGACATTTGCCTTCACCTTCCGGTCCTGGCAGCCTGCCAGGCTTCATGACCAAGAGGCGGATGTTCGATGACGGTTCTAGTGATATTAGCTCCACACCAAGTAGTATGATGGATTATACCGGTAAGTTGCTTTGCTTTTTTTTTACTGAGCGTCAACGATTTTCAGCAAGCAGTAAGTGGTTGACCCGTCGCTTTTTGTTTGTCGATGTTTTACAAAAAATGTTTTAAGCACCTGTTATTTTCGTTTCAGGTCCTAGATTGTATAAGCAACCCACGACCAAGTCGAATAGGGGTATCATGCTGAATGCAGTCGAGTATTGCGTATTTCCTGGCGTTGTAAATAAAGAAGCTAAACGGCGTGTGCTTGAAGAAATGAACCGTTCCGAAGCCAAACACTTCCTTATTTTATTTAGAGATGCAGGCTGTCAGTTTCGCGCTTTGTATTCTTATTGTCCGGAAGGCGAGGATGTGATTAAGTTGTACGGGACTGGCCCTAAGCAAGTGAACGACAGGATGTTTGATAAATTTTTTAAGTGAGGACTTTTTGGCGGTAAGCTGAACCAGCAAAGATTTTTATTGGTTATTTTTTTTAGGTATAATTCGGGAGGAAAATGCTTTTCACAAGTTCACACGAAACATTTAACAGTCACAATCGATGCCTTCACTATTCATAACTCTTTGTGGCAAGGCAAAAAGGTAAATTTGCCCAGCAAAAAGGATATGACGTTGGTCATCTAGTTGGTTACTCAAATTTTGTATTTGTTATTTATTAGTCAGCGTAATCTTATTAACTTTTGTATTTTATGAACGAGAGTTGTTTGGTTTGACGTGACCAAGTTAATTATCACGATAAGACGTTAATTTAAAAAAAATAAAAGTATGTTACTGATTCATAATTATTAATATTTAAAATATGCCAATGATCAAGTGTCTGAGATATTAGATAGCTAATTTTTTATTAAGGTTGCATCCAGTTTTTTTATTTTTGTATATTATATTAATTTTGTGTGAAGTTTTAATTTATGCTTGGTATATTTTTTCGTGTAATTATACAATAATTTTTGTTAATATTTATGAAATTATGATGACTGTAATTTTATAAAAGAATAATATTATAAAAATGAAATGTTGACTTTTTTCGAAATTTTAGTTTATTTTTATTATCTTTATGGATCTATAATTATTATGCAATTGTTGATTTTGGTTTTGTTTTTAAAAAACTACACGAAAGTAGATTTAATCGAGAAGTCCACATTCGAACAATAAAAACATTAGTGTCATTCCAAATAGCTATAAATAAAAATAGTTTAGAAAGTTTGAGGCTGTCTAATGCAAAATTTATAATAGATGATTGAATCGATCATCTAGAAACGATTCATTTAATCATCTTTTTTATTATAAATTTTTTTTATTGACTCGTAATTTTTGCTTAAATCTATAAATTGAAATTATTTGTGAAGGTGCAGCATCCTGAAGTGCTTAATATTTGATAATAAATTAATAACGTCGATAGTCGATTCCTCTCGGTTATCGAAAGATTAGAAAAAAAATTGTTTGCTTAACGAACGACACTTTTTATAAATTACCATGAACAATAATGATTGATAATTTTGTTATTACATGTGATGATTCTGTAGTGTTGCTATTAAACCGTCTAAAATATTTTTTAATCTAATGCATTGTTGTATTACACTATTATATGTTGTCTAACAGCTATGTCACACTAATTTTTGTCATATGTCTGTAAATATTATGTTTTTATAATATATACATATATTTATTAATTATTTACATATTTGCAGTTTTTGTTCAACAATGTTCTCTTCTTATTTATATAGGAAATAATCTGGAATAACTTTTAACTCTTGTTGTTTGGAGTCGAGGTAGGTCCGGCTAGATCGCGCTTAACTTCTTTTTTAGGGACAATTATAAGAAAATTCTCGACAAAATAGATTTTTTAAACTTTACCTAAGTCATAATATTATTTCTAAAATAATGAATTGTTTCTGAATAAAAATTTCGTACTTTTTTTATGCTTTTATGCTCTTCAATTTTGGTCTGATGAGAATTTTCTGTAAAAATAGAATTAAGTGAGTTATAACCGAAAAACGAGTTTGGAGGGGAAGGGACTCAGTTGATTTCAATGAAATTTCGAAAAGCACTTGAAATGGTTCTCAATATCTATAAAATTTATATTGACAGATAATTTTTTTTTACCAAAAAACCTTTTCCAAAAAAATCTGATGTGGCCATCGACATGACTTTCTGAACAAATGTAAATTATATTAATTATATTTTTTAATAAGATCGTAGCTTCGATGTTGATGGACCTTATGTATCTTTTTAAAATTTTAAATGCAAGGTAGAAAATAATCAGAAAACATAATTTAATACATAGACCAAAACAATTTTGCTAATTTTGGATTTGCTAAAACTTCTGTCTGCAAAATTTTCCTCTAAATTCAGTATTTCGAATAATTTTCCAGAAACAGAAAATTTTAATGAATTGTTCGACCTAATTTCCACAAATTTTAAAATTTAAACATTTTCTGAATTCAACTATGGATTTGCTAAAACTTTTGTCTGCAAAATTTTCCTCTAAATTCAGTATTTCGAGTAATTTTCCAGGAATACAGAAAATTTTAATGAATTGTTCAACCTAATTTCCACAAATTTTAAAATTTAAACATTTTTCTGAATTCAACTATGGATTTGCTACAAATTTTGTCTGCAAAATTTTCTTCTAAATTCAGTATTTCGACTAATTTTCCGGGAAAACAGAAAATTTTAATCAATTGTTCAATCTAATTTTCTCAAATCATAAAATTTAAACATTTTTCTGAATTCAGCTATGGATTTGGTAAAACTTTTGTCTGCAAAATTTTCCTCTAAATTCAGTATTTCGAATAATTTTCCAGAAACACAGAAAATTTCAATCAATTGTTAAACCAAATTTTCACAAATTTTAAAATTTAAATATTTTTCTGAATTCAACTATGGATTTGCTAAAACTTTTGTGTGCAAAATTTTCCTCTAAATTCAGTATTTCGAGTAATTTTCCAGGAATACAGAAAATTTTAATGAATTGTTCAACCTAATTTCCACAAATTTTAAAATTTAAACATTTTTCTGAATTCAACTATGGATTTGCTAAAACTTTTGTCTGCAAAATTTTCCTCTAAATTCAGTATTTCGAGTAATTTTCCAGGAATACAGAAAATTTTAATGAATTGTTCAACCTAATTTCCACAAATTTTAAAATTTAAACATTTTTCTGAATTCAACTATGGATTTGCTAAAACTTTTGTGTGCAAAATTTTCCTCTAAATTCAGTATTTCGAGTAATTTTCCAGGAATACAGAAAATTTTAATGAATTTTTTTTTTTTTTTTTTTATTTGATGTTTTATAGTGCATCGACTACTAGGTCATTAGCACTTTATACATTTATATCATTACATGTTAAATTAGTTTTAATATGTTTATTTCTTTCAGATATTTGATGGTATCATGTATATTGCGTCTCTCGGGATTTAGAGCTTCTCCAATATTTTCGGGAATCTTGCATTCTTTTCTTGATTGTTCGTATGTTGGACAATCCATTAATATATGTTTGACCGTTATGGTTGTTTTACATATTGAACATTGAGGTGGTTCTTCTCCTGACATTTTGTATTTATGTGTCATTCCTGTGTGTCCTATTCTTAATCTTGTTAATGCAGTCTCCGTTGTTCTATCGAATATGTTTTGTTTCGTCCATGGTTTGATATGTTTTTTGGTTTTATGTAATTTTTGGTTGGTGCAGCTCCAATTTTCTTGCCATTTGTTGTATATTTTATATTTTATTATGTTATATGCTTCGGGTATGCACATACTTATTTTGATTTTTGCATTTGGATTGTTGGCCGCTTCTTTTGCAAGCTTGTCTATAGCTTCGTTTCCGGGTATTCCCATATGTGATGGTACCCATATGAATATCACATCTTTTGGAATTTGTTTTATATGGTGGTTTATGTTACGGATTTTAGTTATAATTGTGTTGCTGTTTTCGTTGTTTTTTAAAGATTGTAATACACTATATGAATCAGTTATCAATAAGAAGCGATTTCCTTCGTGTTTCGTTATATATTTGAGTGCTTGATAGATAGCTGTAGCTTCTGCTGTGTATATTGAAGTTCCATTTGGCAAATAATATTGTTCGTTTGTGTTTCCATGTATGTAAGCACATCCCACAAGTTCATCCTTCTTGGAGGCATCCGTGAAGATATGCTCAAATCCTCTGTATTTGTTAAGGATCATATCGTATTCAGCTTGGTATATGGATTTACTGGTTGTATTTTTCTTATGTTTGTTTAGTTTTGCATTGATGCTTATTGCAGTTATGGTCCAGGGTTCTGTTTTTTTATTTTTGATTTTCATTATCTTTGGGAATTGGTATGAGTACTTTTCCAGAATATTGTTTATCCTTATGTGGAAAGGTCTGGGATATTTAGGGGATTGGTTGTATCTTAGTGTATTCCTGTGTGATAAAACATTGTTAAATGATGTGTGTGAGGGATTGCTTATTATCTTCATTGCATATTTTACTGCCAGCATATCTCTTCGTATTTCTAAAGATGGTATTGAAGCTTCACATCGTAGGCTTGCTATAGGTGATGTTCGAAAAGCTCCTAATGCTATTCGCAGAGATATATTTTGTGTCGTTTCAAGTTTTTTTAGTAATGTTTCTTGTGCTGATGAATAAATGATGCATCCATAATCTATTTGTGATCTGATGGTGGCTTTATAGATTTTCAGCAATGTGTCACACTTTGTTCCCCATTTGTTGTTGGAAATAATTTTGAGAAGGTTTATTGATTGGGTAGTTTTTACTTTTAGATAGTTTATGTGTTCTTTCCAATTTAGTTTATTATCAAATTTGATTCCTAAGTATTTAATAACTTTGGTGTATTTTATTCTTTTTCCATCTATATGGATTTCAGGATGTTGATTAGGATTTTTCCTCCGTCTTGTGAATTGAACTGCCTTCGTTTTTTCGGGTGAGATTTTGAATCCTGTCGCTTTGGTCCATTCTTCTACTTCTTTGATGGCTTGTTGTAGTATTTCCTTTATGACCTGAGGGTCTTGATTTCTAGAATAAATGGTAATGTCATCTACGAATAAGGAAATCTTAATAGGTGCTTTTATAAATTTCGTAATGCTATTTATTGCAATTAGGAATAGTGTCGCGCTTATAGGTGATCCTTGAGGAATACCATTTTCCATTACCGCTATATCCGAGTATATGTCTTGTATTTTTACTCTGAATGTTCTCTTGCTAAGTATGTTTTTGATAAAGTTTAGTATATTGCCTGTTATCTTCCATTCTAGGATTTGTTTTATAATAAGATATCTCCATACTCTGTCAAATGCCTTTTCTATGTCCAAAAAAATTGCTATTAGATATTCTTTATTTATGAATGCTTCATGTATCTCAGATTCTAAATTTAATAATTGATCCGTTGTTGTGTGTAGTTTTCTGAAACCTGATTGATTTTTTGTCAGAAGATCATTTGCTTCCAGGTTCCACGCCAATCTTTTGTTAATTATTTTTTCTAATAATTTAGCAAGGCATGATGATAATGCTATAGGTCTGTAGTTGTTAGGATCTGTTGGTGTTTTATCTGTTTTTAGTATTGGTACCACAGTTACTTCTCTCCACATATCAGGATATTGGTTTTCCTTCCATATATAATTATATATATTCAGAAGCGATTGTTTTGCTGATATAGATAAGTGTTTTATAAATGCGTATGGAATATTATCTGGTCCTGGGCTGGTGTTTTTACTTTTGTTTATGTTCTCTTCAAATTCTTTCATGGTAATTAAATTATTTATTGGATCTTGGTTTTGGTCTGGATTCACAAAGGGTACTGTTTCAGTGTTTTTTTTGTATTTTATAAATTCTTTATTATATGCTTCATTTGAATATGTTTTTTCGAGAGTTTTTGCTATGATATTAGCAATTTCGTCTTTCTTTGTAACAATCTCATTATTTTCTTTTAATGCGGGGATAGTGAAGTTTTTTTCCACTCCTTTTATCGCTTTTATTTTGTTCCACATTTCTTTGCTTGTGGTATTTGTGTCAATTGATTGTACAAATTGTTGCCATGATTCAATTTTGCGTGTTTTTATAATTTTCCTTGCGATTGCTCTTTTCTTTTTGAATTCTATTAGATCATTGATTGATCCTGTTTTTTTATATTTGTTAAATGCATGATGGCTGTTTTTTAGAGCTTCTTTGCATTGTTGATTCCACCATGTTACCGTCCTTTTCCTAGGACATATTTTATTTATTTTGGTTATTGTTTCGTTTGCTGCTGCATTTATAATTGAGGTCAATTTCGCGACTGTGTTATTTATATTTTTATCTTCATATGGATTAAGGGGTTTTTGTAGGGAGGTTAGTTCTGTATACTTATCCCAGTCTGCAGTTTCCAATTTCCATTTGTTTATTGTTGTTGCAGAGTTTACTTCCATTCTTTGTCTGATGTCTATTAATATTGGATAATGGTCACTGTCGTAGAGATGTTCTAGTGGACGCCATGTAATGATGGGTGCTATTTGGATTGTTGCAAATGTCAGATCAATGTTACTGAAGGTGTTATTTGAGGAGTTGAAATGCGTAGGTTGATTTTTATTCATAATTACTAGTGTGTTTGATTGAAACAGTAAATCTTCAACAGTTCTACCTCGTTTATCAGTGTGTTTCGATCCCCAAATTCTGTTATGTGCATTAAAATCACCTGTTATTAAGTATGGTTTGGGAAGTTGGTCCAGTAGATCTTGTAATTCTTTTGTTGTTATTGGTTTGTTTGGTGGGAGGTATATGTTGCATATATGTACTTTTAAAGGTAGATAGACTGTGACAGCAACTGCTTCCATATTTGTTGTTAAATTTATGCTTTCTGAATGGATGTTATTTGTTACGAATATAGAAACTCCTCCACTGGCATGCTGTTGGTTTTGTCTGTGTTTGGAAAATTCTTTGTAACCCTTTAATAACATTTTTTTGTTATCATTTATATGAGTTTCCTGAAGGCATAATATTTGTGGATCTTCCTTGCTTATTAATATTTGTAAATGAGCTAGTCTGTTGTAAAATCCGTTTAAGTTCCATTGTAATATAGATTTTATGCTTTTTTCTGTTTGCTTATTCTTTATCATATTTTATATTTTTGTTTATTATTATTATTTTTTTTTTTAGGTTTTTTTTTGTTAGTTACAATCTTGGCTTGATGATGAGAAGAATGCATCGCTAGTTTCTTTTCTCTGTGCTTTGTCTAATTTTGTAATTATTCGTGAAAATTTATTTTTTATTTTACCATGCTGAAGAAGAACTCTGAAATCTTTTACGATAGTTTTAATGTCTTCAATGTCCGGATTGAATTGTTTTGCTGTTTCAAGGGGGTTAATGGTTGTATGAATTTCTCTGTAGAATTTTTCAAAATGTTCATATGTGAATTTGTAGTTGGCAGGGTTTTTTGTGATCTCTTCCTTTATTGGGCTAAGTAGTTCTGTTGTGGTTAGTGTTGTTTCATTTTCAGTTGTTTTAACTTTTTTGTTCGCCTTTTTTTTGTTTTGTTCTTCTGTATCTTTTTCTGGTGTTTGCTTCTTGGAGGGATGGATTGTTTGCGTTAGCGGATGTTTAAATGGTTCTTTCTCTGTTATATTTGTGATTTCTGGTGAGAGTTCACTAGAGCTTGATGGCCGGTTTCGTTTGTTTGCTATTTTTTTTGGGTCTGCTGTTTTGTTTTCACTATGATTTTGTTTGGGTTCTGGGTTGTTTTTTGTTTCTGTGCTTAGTATTTCTTTTTGTATCCTTTGGGTCTCTGTTATTTCGATTTCTACGTTGGTTTGGGTTAACTGGGTGTTTGGTTCTCGGGTATTTAGGTTTTCCGATTGTGATGTTTCTTTTGTTGGGTTATTCAATGCATTTAGGTTGTTATAATTTTCTGTTTGGGGGATATTTGTTGAGTTTCTGCAGTTTTCCTTGGTATGTCCGTGACGTCTGCATAATTCGCATTGATCAGTGGTAAGAAAGATTCTGCATTGTTCTCCGTTATATTCTATGATTAAGCTATCTGGGATTTTTTCTTTTATTTTAATTTTAATCAATTGTTCAATCTAATTTTCTCAAATCATAAAATTTAAACATTTTTCTGAATTCAGCTATGGATTTGGTAAAACTTTTGTCTGCAAAATTTTCCTCTAAATTCAGTATTTCGAATAATTTTCCAGAAACACAGAAAATTTCAATCAATTGTTAAACCAAATTTCCACAAATTTTAAAATTTAAACATTTTTCTGAATTCACCTATGGATTTGCTACAACTTTTGTGTGCAAAATTTTCCTCGAAATTCAGTATTTCGAGTAATTTTCCAGGAACACAGAAAATTGTATTGAATTGTTCAACCTAATTTCCACAAATTTTAAAATTTAAACATTTTTCTGAATTCAACTATGGATTTGCTACAAATTTTGTCTGCAAAATTTTCTTCTAAATTCAGTATTTCGACTAATTTTCCGGGAAAACAGAAAATTTTAATCAATTGTTCAATCTAATTTTCTCAAATCATAAAATTTAAACATTTTTCTGAATTCAGCTATGGATTTGGTAAAACTTTTGTCTGCAAAATTTTCCTCTAAATTCAGTATTTCGAATAATTTTCCAGAAACACAGAAAATTTCAATCAATTGTTAAACCAAATTTTCACAAATTTTAAAATTTAAATATTTTTCTGAATTCAACTATGGATTTGCTAAAACTTTTGTGTGCAAAATTTTCCTCTAAATTCAGTATTTCGAGTAATTTTCCAGGAATACAGAAAATTTTAATGAATTGTTCAACCTAATTTCCACAAATTTTAAAATTTAAACATTTTTCTGAATTCAACTATGGATTTGCTAAAACTTTTGTCTGCAAAATTTTCCTCTAAATTCAGTATTTCGAGTAATTTTCCAGAAACACAGAAAATTTTAATGAATTGTTCGACCTAATTTCCACAAATTTTAAAATTTAAACATTTTTCTGAATTCAACTATGGATTTGCTAAAACTTTTGTCTGCGAAATTTTCCTCTAAATTCAGTATTTCGAGTAATTTTCCAGGAATACAGAAAATTTTAATGAATTGTTCAACCTAATTTCCACAAATTTTAAAATTTAAACATTTTTCTGAATTCAACTATGGATTTGCTACAAATTTTGTCTGCAAAATTTTCTTCTAAATTCAGTATTTCGACTAATTTTCCGGGAAAACAGAAAATTTTAATCAATTGTTCAATCTAATTTTCTCAAATCATAAAATTTAAACATTTTTCTGAATTCAGCTATGGATTTGGTAAAACTTTTGTCTGCAAAATTTTCCTCTAAATTCAGTATTTCGAATAATTTTCCAGAAACACAGAAAATTTCAATCAATTGTTAAACCAAATTTTCACAAATTTTAAAATTTAAATATTTTTCTGAATTCAACTATGGATTTGCTAAAACTTTTGTGTGCAAAATTTTCCTCTAAATTCAGTATTTCGAGTAATTTTCCAGGAATACAGAAAATTTTAATGAATTGTTCAACCTAATTTCCACAAATTTTAAAATTTAAACATTTTTCTGAATTCAACTATGGATTTGCTACAAATTTTGTCTGCAAAATTTTCTTCTAAATTCAGTATTTCGACTAATTTTCCGGGAAAACAGAAAATTTTAATCAATTGTTCAATCTAATTTTCTCAAATCATAAAATTTAAACATTTTTCTGAATTCAGCTATGGATTTGGTAAAACTTTTGTCTGCAAAATTTTCCTCTAAATTCAGTATTTCGAATAATTTTCCAGACACACAGAAAATTTCAATCAATTGTTAAACCAAATTTCCACAAATTCTAAAATTTAAACATTTTTCTGAATTCAACTATGGATTTGCTAAAACTTTTGTCTGCAAAATTTTCCTCTAAATTCAGTATTTCGACTAATTTTCCGGGAAAACAGAAAATTTTAATCAATTGTTCAATCTAATTTTCTCAAATCATAAAATTTAAACATTTTTCTGAATTCAGCTATGGATTTGGTAAAACTTTTGTCTGCAAAATTTTCCTCTAAATTCAGTATTTCGAATAATTTTCCAGAAACACAGAAAATTTCAATCAATTGTTAAACCAAATTTCCACAAATTTTAAAATTTAAACATTTTTCTGAATTCACCTATGGATTTGCTACAACTTTTGTGTGCAAAATTTTCCTCGAAATTCAGTATTTCGAGTAATTTTCCAGGAACACAGAAAATTGTATTGAATTGTTCAACCTAATTTCCACAAATTTTAAAATTTAAACATTTTTCTGAATTCAACTATGGATTTGCTAAAACTTTTGTCTGCAAAATTTTCCTCCAAATTCAGTATTTCGAATAATTTTCCAGAAACACAGAAAATTTTAGTCAATTGTTAAACCAAATTTTCACAAATTTTAAGATTTAAATATTTTTATGAATTCAACTATGGATTTGCTAAAACTTTTGTGTGCAAAATTTTCCTCTAAATTCAGTATTTCGAGTAATTTCCAGGAACACAGAAAATTTTAATCAATTGTTCAATCTAATTTTCTCAAATCATAAAATTTAAAAATTTTTATGGATTCAACTATGGATTTGCTACAAGTTTTGTGTGCAAAGTTTTCCTCTAAATTCACTATTTCGAATAATTTTCCAGGAACACGGAAAATTTTAATGAATTGTTCAACCTAATTTCCACAAATTTTAAAATTTAAACATTTTTCTGATATCAACTATGGATTTGCTGAAACTTTTGTCTGCAAAATTGTCCTCTAAATTCAGTATTTCGAATAATTTTCCAGGAACACAGAAAATTTTAATGAATTGTTCAACCTAATTTCCACAAATTTTAAAATTTAAACATTTTTCTGAATTCAACTATGGATTTGCTACAACTTTTGTCTGCAAAATTTTCCTCTAAATTCAGTATTTCGAATAATTTTCCAGAAACACAGAAAATTTTAATGAATTGTTCAACCTAATTTCCACAAATTTTAAAATTTAAACATTTTTCTGAATTCAACTATGGATATGCTAAAACTTTTGTGTGCAAAATTTTCCTCTAAATTCAGTATTTCGAGTAATTTTCCAGGAATACAGAAAATTTTAATCAATTGTTCAACATCATTTTCACAAATTTTAAAATTTAAACATTTTTCTGAATTCAACTATGGATTTGCTACAACTTTTGTGTGCAAAATTTTCCTCTAAATTCAGTATTTTGAGTAATTTTCCAGGAACACAGAAAATTTAAATCAATTGTTCAACCTAATTTTCTCAAATCATAAAATTTAAACATTTTTCTGAATTCAGCTATGGATTTGCTAAAACTTTTGTCTGCAAAATTTTCCTCTAAATTCAGTATTTCGAATAATTTTCCAGGAATACAGAAAATTTTAATCAATTGTTAAACCAAATTTTCACAAATTTTAAAATTTAAATATTTTTCTGAATTCAACTATGGATTTGCTAAAACTTTTGTGTGCAAAAGTTTCCTCTAAATTCAGTATTTCGAATAATTTTCCAGAAACACAGAAAATTTTAATCAATTGTTCAAACTAATTTTCACGAATTTTAAAATTTAAACATTTTTCTGAATTCAACTATGGATTTGCTAAAACCTTTTTATGGGGTCGTCCATAAATTGCTTCTCGCTCTTGGGGGGGGGGGCTTCCGACCGTTGTGACGATGTTAAAAGATGGGGGGGGGGTTTAAAAAATATTTCAACGCATCTTACTCGAAAAGCCAAATTGCGGATAAAAAAAATTTTCCAACAAAAGTTGTTTATTTATTCATGCAAAATATGAATCTGCTAAAAAAAATATAAGGTGCCATTTAAAAAAACAAAGTTGACCTTCAAATGACCTTGAAAAGGTCAATAAATTAAAAAAACAATTATGCCATATTCTTTCCCCCTCGCTATCATACAACTTTTGTTCGAAACAATTTTTAATCCGACTTTTGGTATTTGAGATATTAATTGCTGGAAGTTTTAAAATTAACCCCCGGTAGATTAAATATTTTTTGCCATTCCGGGGGTAAAGTACTCACTTTTTACCCCGGTTTGCGGGTGTAAAGGGGCACTTTTTTACCCTGCGGTAAAAAAATAGCCTACTGCTATTTCTTAGTAATTTTTAGTAGTATAGTTGGTAATATTACTAGTGCTATTTTGCGATTTATCGACCACGTGTAGGTATTATAAAAAAAAGCGTTAAATTTTTGCTTTAAGTTTCTAAATAGGCGAAGTTCCTACTTTACCTCCCGGAATGGCAAAAAACAGTATATACACGACGGTAGCAAAGTGACACTTTTTTGGCCCGAGGGTAAAGGATTGTTTACACGAGGCGCCAGCCGAGTGAAACAATTACCCAAAAAACAGTAGGTATATGCACGACGGTAGTAAAGTGACTTTTGGCCCATGGGTAATTGTTTCACTCGGCTGGCGCCTCGTGTAAACA
Organism: Podabrus alpinus; assembly: GCA_932274525.1. Taxonomy (NCBI): domain Eukaryota; kingdom Metazoa; phylum Arthropoda; class Insecta; order Coleoptera; family Cantharidae; genus Podabrus; species Podabrus alpinus. Next base: position 10,033,339 of record OW026451.1, read on the forward strand.
ATCCTTTACCCTCGGGCCAAAAAAGTGTCACTTTGCTACCTTGGTGCATAATGTACTATTATTATAAGCAATTTAAAAAAAACAATTTTTTGAGTGGCTACGCCACTGAAGCTAGTGGTGTAGCTAGGGTGGGGGGCGGAGTGCCTTTCATAGATGTTTCCTCTGTGGTGTTACCCCTAAAAAAACAAGAAATTCGAAAAATTGGGGGGGTTCAAGAATATGTGACGTAATACTTGGAGGTGGGGTCTATAGTCCATCCGTTTTAAGAATGCAGAACTAGATTGTACTAAAATTGTGAACTCGGAACGTGATTGGTTAAAATTTATTCCCGTTTACAGTGTCGAAATTTCGTTTGTGATTGATGACTCGCGAATATTTTTTTCTAAAAGTTTCTGGCAAATTTAAAAAATTTGTACAAGATAAATTGCTATTTGATAAAAAAATACATTTAACTTGATTTTTTCAAGTATCAAATAAGTGACATTTGTTTTTAGTCGCTCATACACTTTAATTATTTGACGTTTCCCAGTGTAAATCTGACCTGCCGTTCAAGGCGACCTCTACTGCAATTCAAAACCAGATAGACTATAGGTTTGTGTGACGTTGGAGTGGAGGGGGTTAAAAATTGCTTAAAATTACGTGACGTAATTATATAGAAAATTGAAATGAGCAAACTACGCTATTTTGCACAAAATTAAAGTCCACGTTCGTTATTTAGAAAAAGCAAAGCAGTAAAATCACAAAACATTCGTATTTGAAAACAAAAAAAATCCTCCCCGGCGGGGAATCGAACCCCGGTCTCCCGCGTGACAGGCGGGGATACTGACCACTATACTACCGAGGACCATGAAATTAAATTGTCTTAAATTGGTACTTTAGGATTCCCTTTAACGTACTTATACTGGAACTTTAATGCCTCCTACCCATAATTACCATTAATATGGACATTACATCAATTAAGCCAAGCAATCAAACGAAAATTTCGAGAGATAACATTACAATCATCTGTTTTGTTAAATTTTTTGTTGGCAAGCGTGGTAAATTTACTGTGGGAAAATGACATCTGTCTTCAATAATAACTAACAGCAAGTAATCACATTTGATAAAAATGATTTAAGTAATTAATATGACTTGTGAATTGTTAAGTTAGTGCTGTAAAACAGTAACAAAGGAGTCAAATTTTGAAACGAGTTAAATCAGTGTTGTAAACAAAAAGAATGGGATTATTTGGCACGACATCACCATTTGACAGTGATGTTGGTGAGTCATTTTTATTTTTTATGTAAATGTTTGTGCAATTTCACCATTATTTTTATAACTCCCTAATTTATTCATTTCAAAATCTCGTGACTGCACGATAAATTATTACTCATCAAGTCGCTAACCTTTTAATTAACTCTTGTTTTGTTGTTGAATAAAGAAAAAACAACGAGCGAAAATAATACGTCAGAACAGTGGGGTTTGATTTTGGACGTTTGTGATAAGGCATCCAAGTCATCAGACGATGCAAAGAATTGCTTGAGGTCCATTTTCAAGAGACTCAATCACACCGACCCCCATGTAGCCATACAAGCCGCTACGGTAACGACTTCTAATTTATTGCTTTCCCAATATCACTTTTAAAACTTTCAGTTATTGGACGCTTGTGTAAATAATTGCGGTCGAATATTCTACATAGAAATCGCCTCGAGGGAGTTTGAGAACGAATACCTTAAGTTGTTAAAAAAGTGCCATCCGAAAGTAGCTCAGAAGTTGAAAGAATACTTGAAGAAGTGGGCCGAAGGTGAATTTAAAAGTGATCCTCAATTAAATCTTATACCAGCGTTGTACGCTAGATTGAGAAGTACCGGTGTTGATTTTTCAACCGAAATGGTGAGTTGTTTTCTTTTTGTGAACGTCCTTCAACTGGGTTCTGTTTTAGCCTATCAAAAAGACTGTAACGCTTAGTAAAGATCCAAATGTGGTGCAATCTCAAGAGGAGGAGGATCAAATAGCGAAGGCTATTGAATTATCTCTGAAAGAGACGTCGAGTTCGCCTCGAACTGCTATCACACCGTCAAATTCTTTGTATCCCACAAATTTGACTGCAAGTATGCCAAGCAGCACTGCGAGTGCACTTCCTGCCAAAGAAATGAGAAAAGTTAGGGCTTTGTATGATTTCGAAGCAGCAGAGGATAACGAGTTAACGTTTAGTGCTGGAGAATTAAGTGAGTGGTTCTAGAAGTTACGATGTGGTGATTTGACTAATTTCAAATTTTGTAGTTCTGGTTAGCGATGATACTGATGCCAACTGGTGGAAAGGTAGTAATCAACGCGGAGAGGGTTTGTTTCCAGCTAATTTTGTAACCGCTGATTTGTCTGTCGAGCCAGAACATTTGGGTAAGGCTTTTGTTTATTTTATTACTTCCTTTCTCTTTGGACCTTCTAGTATTGTCAGAAATTTCGCTAAATATAACGGGATAATATGCAAAAAAAAATTCATTGTAATTTATTTGTATATTTAAATAGAAATATAAAAAAAATTACTGGAATCCCCTCTAAATTTTCTTTTAGTTATTTTTGTAGCTTAAAGATTCCGCAAAGTTCTGAGTATTATGAAGGGTTCTGAGACCAAATAAGTTTGGAAAACGCTGCTGCAGGGAATTTTGGGCTTTTGATAACTTTCAATGAAACTGCAATTAAACGCGTTATAGACAAAATACCATGATGAGAAGATAAAATTCCCACTTGAAGAAAAAGCAGAGAGGATATTTTAGAGTACTTTGAAGTGGGGGGGGGGGCAATCAAATACTCATTTATGGCAAATTTCAGTTTGCCTAAATTGTTTTGAAAGCTTGTACCATTTTACCAACTTTCTTCTCTGGACTAATAAGTCAAAATTTAAAAAAAGAATATAAAATAGTGAAAGAGTTGTTCATTTTTAAGTTCTCAGAATTTTAGGTGCTAGAACAATATTTTTGTCAGTTTTTGCTTAGAATTTTATTATGTTTAATTTTGCCATGACCTATTTTGAGCATCGGATTGATAAAAGAAACATTCATTTCACTACTTTATGATTTTTGTGATCTTGGACGAATTTGCCTTTGTTTTGTATTTCCCCATTATTTCCACCTAAAAATAACGAATGACTGGATTGGATTTTCTATAACTGAAAATAATTAATTAGAAATTTCACACATTCAGATTATTTCATTTGCCACTGTAATTTCTAATGATAGTTTGCTTAAAAATTATTATTATTGAGTATGGGGGGGTTCAAAGTTTAGCACACATAGTTTTTTTTTTTTTTTTTTTTCTGCAGGGAAGGGGGAAACCTTCATAGGCACCACCCCATCAGGGATGGTAGTGTCAGATTCTAACTGACTAAAACCCCCTCCCCGACGACAGCGGGCTTTACCTTCTCGGCATTACTTCCGCTGTCGTCTGCGATCTTCCATGCTGCATCGATGATGCAGGCTCCCGATGACCTCCCGGTTTAGCACGAAAGTTTGTGTCCGGGAGGTCAGGCACTATCACTTGATTCTACTTTTCCAATTGAACCGGACACACCGCTCGCCGCGATCCAACACGTCTCACCGGGTCACCTAGTGGTCCGCAATCGTCAGTATAGGTGAAAGTCCACTCGTCATTAACTTAATAGGCGGAAATTCCGGCGACAAAGTCAAGGCCGAGCCGACCGTCATCCATACCGGAGACTCCGAGCCCCCAAGCGACCCTGCAAATCATATTAAATCACAGAGCGCGATGCGACCGGGTCATCTTGAAAAACTTGTGGTCGCTGGCAAAGTGTCCACAGAGGCACACATAGTTGCTCATTTTAAATTACCTAAGAACTTTCAAGAAAATTTTCAAAATCTCCCATTTTGTCCACAACAGTTACATAGTTAGAGGTAACAAATTAACACTTAGGCCCAGTTTTTCAGTCTCTGGTTAATTTCAATTAACCCTCCACTACTAACAGTCGGTCTCACAGACTGACGACTTCTATTCTTAACTGTAAATTTAAAACAATAACAGCTAAGGGATGGGGGTTGTCAGTACCTTCAAATCAACTAGTTTAGGACGTTTCGTGACATCCGGCAAGTGAAAGTGTATTTTGAATGGGTCCCACAGACCAACGTTAGTAATCTTGTTATATAAAAACATGTTAGTACTGGAGAGTTAATACACTTTATTCTTGAAACAATTATTTCTATAGAAATTAATCCCAGTTCAAGGATAACCTCAGACTAAACAATTGGGCCTTTCGAACAAAATTTTAAGTATAAATAAAAATTATCTAGGACTTCATTTATCAATAAATTTTAAGATAAATTCCTTAACATAGTTTGCATTGTGCCTCGACTATAAAAATCAATTTACATGTAACCATTAATCTAAAACCTTATTTTAGTGCTCGAAAAGGCGAAAAAGTTGGTTAAATTCCAAGATAATGTAGAAGTGAAGGAAGAAGAAGAAAAACCTTTAGAAGTAGAAATAAATGAACAAAAATTAGACCGACTATTGCATTTACTCCATGAAGCTGATCCCACTAATCCGGATGAGGATGGTGACGAAATGTTACAACTGGAAAGTGAGTATACATACTAAAACAATTCTCAGTTTACCAATTTTGTTATTTCAGAAGAAGTAAATTGTATGGGACCTCTGATCGATACGGAATTAGAAAAGGTTGATCGTAAACATGCACAGTTAACAAAGTTAAGTTCCGATTTGGTCGAAGCTCTTAGTTTGTATCACACTTTAATGAGGGAGCCACAATATGCGCCCGTTAACAAATTGCCTTATGGTTACCCAAACAGCATTCCATCTTCGGCTGCTGTGAGTAAATGGATTTTGTAATAAAATTAAACTTTAGTGAGAACTTTTCAGATGTATAATGGAAATTTACCACAGCCACCACCCGGTATGCCACAGTATATGGGACCTTACAGTATGCCTGGAATTGATAGGTCTTATTTACCTCCACATTTACAACATTTGCCTCCAGGTGCCATTCAACTACCTCCACAAGGTCTCCAACAGCCTCCACCACAAGCAGCTTTACCTCAGCAGGGACCACCTCCTGGTTCGCAACAAAATGTGATGCCAGGTGTTCTTGGTTCAAGAATGAACTTTCATAACTATCCACCTCAAACGCAACCAGGGTAATTACTTTGTAAACTTGACAAAATGATATTTAAATATTTTTATACAGAGTTGCAGTTTACGCACCTCAAATGATGAATCCTGCTGGATATTTACTTAACACGACCCCTAGCAGTACAACGCAAATAGGTCCGGGAAATCAACCGACTGGAACCTTTCCAACCGCTTCTAATACTCACATGTAATTTTCTATTTACTAAAAAATTTGGCATTTTATCTATCCTATTGCATGTGTACGAAATATTTTAAGAATAACTATTTTGCTATAACAAGAAATTGTTTTATTATGGCAGGTTAACAAGCTGACATTGTATCGTATTTAATTTTCTTTTCACTAACAGCAAAAATTAGAATTTGTTTATCAGGTACCTACACTTAGAGGATGTATATAGTGATACAGCAAACTATTTATATAAAATTAGTTTTAATTATATAATTTTTTTTGTACCTATAATCTAAATTTGCTCGATAGATATTTTATTATTGTTTTGCCGTTTTAATATCCCGTTGCTATTTTAATTATCTATTCCACTTATAGTTGTTATTTTTATAATGTGCTGCTATTTTAGAACAAACTAAAATATGACAGATCGTTGAATGAATTTATTGTGTTGATGACTCGAACTGACAAGTGTCGAAAAAATTGTGATTATGTGATTGTAAATACTGTAAGGTTCTGGTTTAAGTTTTAATATTGTTTTAGGGGAGAGTGCATAATTATTAAATTGATGTAAAAGTTATATAAATAAACATTTTAAATTGAATTTCTCCCTTTCTCCACAACTCAACTTGTCCACAGAATGTTGAAGCTCACTGGAGAGCCGTGCTAAGAAATTTCGTTATGGCTGCACCGTACCTCGACCAGCGATCACACCAAGCCACTGCTGTGTTTTTGTCAGATATGAACTACATACCGTTTCCTTGTCAAATTTATCACAAATAATGTTAACCCCCATCAGTATGGCAATCAATGGTATGGCGTAATGTATCCGTCCTTAATAGTCCAGGCAACGAAGCCGAAAAATTGGCTCAAGCTTGCAAACAATCCGGGCAAGCTGAATTTTGGCAGCGATGTACATTGGAATGTTCTAATGAACCTCCTAAAAGTCCCATAAAATCCTACGCCAGCGTCCCCCGCAATCGGGGGTTTTAGCTCCTCCAACGCGATTTTTTGCTGATAACTCGCTTATTTATGTTTGTATGAAAAATTATGATCAGACCATAATTGAAGAGCATAAAATTCTCTATAGAATAGTTTTTTTCTCATATTTTTCTATGGCACACTAATACTTAAATTATTGACCGAAAACACGACCCACCCTTAAAATGACATAATATTAATTCGTTGCAGGGAGAGAAATGTTTGCGGGCACGGGAAATGCTTTTAATAATAAATTAATTGAAATTGTGACCAAGTTTGTAAAATGAAGAGAAAAATAGATTTTTTCAAAATTTGCCCAAGTTATAGTATCTTCCAAGTAACGAAACTGAAATTTTGGTTTGAGCTTACAGAAGGTCTGGGCACGCTGAAATTTGGCAAAGATGTATATTGAAGTGCTCTAATAAACCCCCAAAATGTCTCATAAAAATCCCAAACCGGCGTTCCCCCAAATGAGGATTTTAGCCCCCTAGGTGCGGTTATCGCCTATAGCTAACGTATTTTTACTTTTAACGAAAAATTACCATTAAACAAAGTTTAATTTGGCTATTACAGTATGTATTGTAGTACTACCTACTGCAGCGCCACAAGTTATAGAGAATTTTATGTTCTTCAACTTTGCTTATTGGTAATTTTTCGTAAAAGTAAAAATACGTGAGCTATAGGCGAAACACCGCACTTTGGAGGTTAAAATCCTCATTTGAGGGAACGCCGGCTTGGGATTTTTATGAGACATTTTGGGGGTATATTAGAACACTTCAATATACATCTTTGCCAAATTTCAGCTTGCCCGGACCTTCTGTAAGCTTAAACCAAAATTTTGGTTTCGTTAGTTGGAAGATACCTACTATAACTTGGGCAAATTATGAAAAAATTTATTTTTCTCTTCATTTTCCAAACTTGGCCACAATTTCAATTAATTTATTATTAAAAGCATTTCCCGTGCCAGCAAACATTTCTCTCCCTGCAACGAATCAATATTGTGCCATTTTAAGGGTGGGTCGTGTTTTCGGTCAATAATTTAAGTATTAGTGTGCCATGCAAAAATATGAGAGAAAACTATTTTGTAGAGAATTTTATGCTCTTCAATTATGGTCTGATCATAATTTTTCATACAAGCATAAATAAGCGAGTTATCGGCAAAAAATAGCGTTGGGGGAGCCAAAACCCCCGATTGTGGGGGACGCCTGCGTGGGATTTTATGGGAATTTTCGGGGGTTCATTAGAACACTCCAATGTACATCTCTGCCAAGATTCAGCTTGCCCGGATTTTTTGCAAACTAAAAACCTTCCTTGCCTGGACTATAACCCTTTCACCGATTTTACCAAAATTTGGGGGTCCAAAATATTTATGCTTAAAGGCATTCAAAATGTTGGGTCAAGGGGTTATTTTATTCTTACATTTTGGTAAGTTTATGGATTTATTTAGAATCAAGAAAAATAAATTTATGATTTCAAAAGTTTAGTAATAAAAAAAAAATCATTATTTAAAAATTTTTAAAAGGGAAAATAAATTGATAAATCTTTAATTACGAGGACCATGTACTGATAGAGGAAAGAGACGGAAATCTCATAAAAGACGTGAGGAGCTGCAGAGGGGCTGATGTGGATTCGGACCATTTTCTGGTGAGGGTGAAAATGAAGCAGTTGATACCAGCAAATAGAATAAGAAGAGAAGGAAAACAAAGAAATAACTATAGATTTGCACTACAAGACGGAAAGTCACGAACGGAATATGCGAAAAGATTAAACAAAGAATTTGAAAGAGCAGACCAAGAACAAGATATAGATGAAAGAACGAAAAAAATCGAAAACGCAATAATTCGAACAGTGTCGAATCTTCAACCAACACAACGAAAAAGAAATAAAAAAGAATGGTATGATGAGGAATGCGAAGATGAGAGGAAGAAGAGAGAGAAAATAAGACACCAAATGTTACAAACTCAACTAAGAAAGATAGACAAAAATATGAAGAACAGAGGAGGTAGTGCAAAACATTATACAGAACTAAGAAGAGAAAACAGAGAGAAGGTTTACTAGATGAGATAGAAGAAAGATATAAAAACAAGAAAATTAGAAACTTTTATCAAAACATTAAGGGGTTTAAGAAGAGTTACAAAAAGAATACGGTGTTCTGTAAAGACAATGAGGGAAACCTAGTGGGAGGTGAGGAAGAGACTATGAATAGATGGGCGGAGTATTTCGAAGAGCTTCTCAATAGTCAACAAGATATTCACAGAGAAGAGGAAAATAGCTACGAAGAAGAAAATAAGAGTATAGAAACACCAAACTCACAAGAGATCTTAGAAATAATAGCAAAACTGAAAAATAATAGAAGTGCTGGAGTAGACAACATTACGGCAGAGATGATTAAATATGGAGGAGAAGAACTTCATAAGGCCATATTCGAGCTAATTACAGAAATATGGGAAAACGAGCAAATGTCCGGTGCATGGTACGAATCAATAATCTGCCCAATACATAAAAAGGGTGATAAATTGGATTGCAATAATTATAGAGGAATAGCCCTGCAAAGTGTGGTCTACAAGATCCTGGCAATATGGATTAAACAAAAATTATCCCAACATGCCAAAGGAATAATAGGCGAATACCAGTGCGGATTCAGAAGAAACAGATCGGTGATAGACCAGGTGTTCACACCCAAACAAATCCAAGCAAAAAGCCATCTATTGAAACTACCTACGCATGTACTTTTTATAGATTTCAAACAAGCTTATGATAAAATCAAAAGAAGCAAATTATACGAAGCGCTCTACCAACTTGGCATTCCAACAAAATTGATTAAACTAATAAAAATTACTATGAAGTACACTGAAAACAAGATAAGAATAAATGGGTTAGTATCGAGGAAATTTTGAAGTCAAAAACGGTCTGAGGCAGGGAGACCCTCTCTCTGCAGCATTGTTTAACCTGGCGTTGGAAAAGGTCATGAGAGAAGGACGACTGAATAGAACGGGAACTATATTTAACAACATGCATCAGTGATGCTTGGCGTTTGCGGACGATGTAACGGTAACGGTAATGGCAAGAACAAGAAAAGAGCTAAAAAATTGCGTTTCAAGACTGATTAGAGCGGCTCACAACATGGGACTTGAAATAAACGACAAAAAGTCGAAATACATGATATGGGAGGACAAAGAATACACAGAAAACTGCCACCTCCGAATTACGATAAACACACAAACCCATAATGATATAGAGGAAATATCGAGATTCACCTACCTGGGCACTGTGATAACGAGGAAACCAGAAAACAATACGGAGATAAATGCCAGAATTGCATCAGGAAACAGAAGCCTAGCTGCACTAAACACAATTATTGCAGGAAAGTTGCAGTCGAGAGCAGTCAAGTCGCGAGTGTATAAGACAATAATACGCCAGTGAATTATGGACCCTGACAAAGAAAGACCAAATGGCACTCGAGGTGTGGGAGAGGAAAGTGCTAAGAAGGATATACGGGGGAGTACTGGAAGCAACAGGATGGCGGAGACGAACCAATAACGATATACAAGAACTTTATGGAGAACCAACGATATCGGGTTTTGTGAGAGCACAGAGATTACGATGGTTGGGCCATTTGATGAGGATGGACGATGACAGAGTGCCACGGAAAGTATGGAACAGCGAGATTTATGGAAGGAGAAGACGAGGAAGACCACTATCTGAATGGAGGGAGAACGTGATGAGAGACTTATGGCTACTGAACGTGACGGACTGGCAATAAGAGAAGACCAGACACAGGTGAATGGAGGAATATTGTAAATGAAGCTATGGCATACAAGGCCTTTAACGCTATTATTATATAAAAATTTATGTGATTGTTATTGACAAATTTTTTGCATTTCTTTCTTCATTTTTTACCCACAAATTTGTGGGTTTCTGAAAATATTTTCTTCATTTTTTACCCACAAATTTGTGGGTTTCTGAAAATATTTTCTTCATTTTTTACCTACAAATTTGTGGGTTTCTGAAAATATTTTATTCATTTTTTACCCACAAATTTGTGAGTAAACCGGTGAAAGGGTTAAACAACCTCGCTCTTTAGAGCAAGAATGGAAAATAGCTGGCTACAAAAAGAGTACGTCAAGAGACGACCCTGATTAACCGCTTTTAAGATAAAAAGATCTTTGTATTTTTTATGGTATCTAAAGGAAACTTTTGTGATATATTCACCTGTCCAAGGAGTTGATTATATTTCGGTTGAAAGCCGTCGATTAATTTTTCATCTCAAAAATTCGGCTTGGGGGGGGGCATGCCAATACATGCTATGGACCAGTCGTCAAATTTTCGCGCATAACTCCGCGACTGTTGACACTCAAATCGTGAGAATGGAAGTTCATTGAGACTAAAACTTTGACAACCATTTTACTAAAAAAAATTCGATTTGGGGACCTAAAAATCGCATGTAGTGTGGAGCGCACCTTAGGAGAGAAGCGCCACTAATTCTTATCTGCGATAACCCAAATTTTCCGAATCGATGAAAATTAGCAATTTAAACTAAAATCGGTTTTTCCGAACCGGAACAATTAAACTCCTTCCACTTATAAAAAATGCCGACCGATCTTTTATTCCCACAAGATTTTTGAACCGCATTTATTCTAGGTTAAGTAGGTTAAGATTAAAATAATGTCGATCTCGTTATAAAATTGTAATAAATTAAATGTATGCGGTGTGAAAGATAGGTATAATTAAATTTCAAATGGCAGCTTCCACGTTTAGGTAATTAAAAAGTTACATTTTAAGTTGTTAAAAGTGACGACTTGGTTTTGTTTTTTAGTCAAGTTGACGAGTATGGGTTTGAAAGGCCGCAAAGTTTCGATTACGAAAAGTACGGAAAGTTTATGTCCGATTATATTAGAACGCTGGCGAGGCGTGCGAAACGATGGGACGATTTAAACGCTGCAGCTAAGTACAAGAAAAGTGGGACTTTGAAGCGATTTGTACGAAAGGGTGTACCTAGTGGAGAACGCGAAGGCGTTTGGATGGCTACTTCGGGTGCGAATTTAATGAAGAGTGGTTATACTTTAAATTACGAGGCTTTAAAGACTAAGCGAGATAATCAGTCGATAATTGATATTATCGAAATCGACATACCACGTACCTTTCCTGATAACATATTTTTCACTCAGGACAGCGACTTATGTAAACAGTTATTTAACGTTTTAGCAACGTTTGCTCATCACAATAAAGAAGTAGGGTATTGTCAGGGTCTAAACTATATTGCAGGTTTATTGTTACTAGCAACCAAAAGTGAAGAGTCCACTTTTTGGTTACTCAAAGTTTTAATCGAAGAAATCCTTCCACATTATTATGTCAACAACATGTCGGGCCTTTTGATCGATTTAGACGTGTTGGACGAATTAGTACAAAAAACGGAGCCGTTGGTGCATGCTCACATTAAAAAGATCGGAATGCCGTGGGCCGTTGCCAGTACGAAATGGTTTATTTGTTTATATGCTGAAGTATTACCGACAGAAACGGTGCTTAGAATATGGGACTGCATGTTTTACGAAGGCTCTAAGATTATATTTCGAGTGGCGTTGGCTTTAATTAAAATTCACAAGGAGTTAATTTTACAGACGAGGGAGTTAGGCGAACTTGTTGACTGCTTTAGAGCAATGGGAAATCACTACAACGTCATCAATTGTCACCAGTTTATTAACGTAAGTAAACAAGCTTCTTCCTTCTTTATGTAGTCTTATTTGGACGAATAAACCTCCTGGGTCACTCTCATCCAATTTATTTGTACAAGTTTTCTTCAGGTCACCTCTGATTGGGTGATATATCCAATGTTCTCTTTCTAAACCAAGTTACCATTTGATAATCCGTTTGGCCCACCTGTAACAGGGCCCACTTTTTCCATTTTGTGGCGGCCCTAGAATTAGTTCACGATATATAGAAGTTCCGCGCTACTTAAACATATCGCCTCATTGGCGCAGTTGTTTAAGCGCACGTATTATGGGCACGTATTACGGTTTTATTATGGGTAGAGGCTGTAGATTATCTCATGAACACTGCGCAGAAGGGAAAAATGCTTTTTTTGATGTTTCGCATTGCACATTATGCAATTTGATGGTCATAAGATCATGTACGATCTCTAAATGTAATCATCAACCACCTCTGCCATCTTGCAGTTTATTACTATTGTCTTTGATGATGTAATTATCAGATAGGCATTCAAATCTTATATAATAATAGTTCAGTCATTAGGTACTTTTTTGTGGAATTAACTCCAAAAGATGTTTTGGCATCTCGAAAGAGTCTCGAAGTTTTCAACATTAGACTTAGATCGGAACAGGGGTAAATTTGCTTAAGAAGATCCCAAAAACTGAAGGGGCCTTTTCTTATACATGTAATGTTCAAAATAGGAATTAACAAAATTGAACCACGTAAAATTGTGAGCAAAAGCTAAAAAAAGAAATTCTTCTGGCCCCTATAGTTTCCGAGATACAGCCTTGCAAACAATTTTGTTTTTTGCTCAAAATAACGTAGTTTTCAGATTTTGATGTACAGTTACTCACAAAAGGATTCGCACCCTATAATAAATTTCAATAAATCGTTTGTATCTTAATTATTTATTAAAAAAAATAATTTTTTAAAATTATATTTAACAAAGTGATTCTTGTAATTAGTACAATTTAAAAAAAAAATCATAAAATTTGCATGGTAACAGAAATAATTAACCTTAAACCAATTAATACGCTAATTTCACGTTACAAAAGGATTCGCACGTATTATAAAAATTATTAAAAAATACAATATTTTACAAAATTTAAAAATAATTTAATATTTTGTTGGATACCCGTTTTGATTCAAAACATGCTCCAATCGTTTGGGCATGTTGCAAATAATTTTTTTTAAATAATCGACGCTTATTAAGTCCCATTCTTCTTGTAGTCTTTTTTTAACTCTTCTTTAGTATGTATCGGAGTTTCCCGAATTTTACGATCTAGATGGTCCCATAGATTTTCTATGGGATTCAAGTCTGGTGATTGGGGAGGGGGTTGTAATACTTTTGGGCACTTGTATAACAGATATTCTTGCACTACACGTGATTTATGTTTAGGGTCGTTATCTTGGTAAAATTTAAAAGTATCGACGATCCCCATTTTAGAGGCACTTTGCAGTAAGTTAGATTTTAAAATGTCTAAATATTTATACTTATTTATTATTTCTTCAATAAACACTAGTGTACCTACCCCTTTAGTTGAAATAGAAGCCCAAACAATTACACTTCCGAATCCGTGTTTTGCAGTACCTTGTAAATTTTTCGGTTGCAGCTCCATATTTGGTTTCCTCCATACCATGGTGCGTCCATCGGAGCCAAAAATATTGTATTTGCTCTCATCCGCAAAAATTACATCATCCCACCACGTTACATCTTTACATTTAAATTCTTTAGCGAAATTAATACGTTTCTTCCTGTTGATTTCACTAATATACGGCTTTTTTCTAGCTATGCGACCGTGATAATTATTTTCTTGTAGTACCCGTCGAATTGTTTGTGGATTAACTTTCTTTCCCATTTCTTGTAACACTTCAGTGGTTATTTTCGGGGCACTCAGTCGAGGGTTTTTCTGTATTTTTCGGACAATTTGCATTCGTTCTCTTTCTGTAAATTTTCGTGGGCGGCCTGTTATTGGTTTGTTTTCGATCCTATCTTCACGTTTATAGCGTTTTATTATGTCTGCTACTGTGCTTTTGCTTAAATTTAAGATATTTCCTATTTGGCTGTATGATTTTCCCTTTTCATAATTATAAATTACCAGTTGTCTGATATCAAAACTAGTAGTTTTACCTTTACGCCCCATTTTAGTAAAAATTATAAATTTTTATGTACATAAACTGTTACACGTTACTTAATAACTGCAGTATGAATCATATTGCTTGCAAACAATGCACATAATCTATATTACAATTCTTAGAAAATGAATGCAATCCTGCAACTTTGTTAAAGGTGTGAATCCTTTTGTAACATGAAATTTGCGTATTAATTGTTTTAATGTTCATTATTTCTGTTACCATGCAAATTTTATGATTTTTTTTTTAAATTGTACTAATTACAAGAATCACTTTGTTAAATATAATTTTAAAAAATTATTTTTTTTAATAAATAATTAAGATACAAACGATTTATTGAAATTTATTATAGGGTGCGAATCCTTTTGTGAGTAACTGTAGATGGTTTTGCCTGTTCATTTGACACTCAGGTCATCTGTAGATCAAGTACAAGTTGAATATAACTTAAAGTATAGAGAATAAAATTCCAAGTTTAACTAAAAAAATTAAAAGGTTGCAACTCCAATAGTTTTGGTGATGGCTTTTTAAAAACCCACATTTTCATTAAATTTAATTTGCAGGAAATGTTATTTTTCTGAGAATTATAGGTGATAAAAAAAAGTTATCAAGTACTTAATTCTACGCAATTTAGATAATTTTAATGAAATAAATTGTTTTGACATTCCGGGGGTAAAGTACTCACTTTTTATCCCGATTTGCGGGCGTAAAGGGGCACTTTTTTACCCTGGGGGAGTAAAGTTAAAAAATGAGGGTGAGCGGGAGAAAAAAACTTTTTTGCTCTAGGGCAATAAAAAAGTCACCAGATGACTGATAAAAAAGTCACTAGATTGCCACGTGATGACCGATAAAAAAGTCACTAGATTTCCACGTGATCGATGGGGTTTTCTTCGCCGTTCTTAATGACGGCCCCACGCCGCACAGTGGGCAAGAGAGCAGCGGCGGCTCGTGACTTTTGCATTTGAGGAGGCTAATTTTACAGCTTAACTACCTTATAAAATAAAACTTACAAAAAAATTTAATAAAATATTATTTAATCTGCGGTAGACACGTGTTTCGAGCCCGTTGGCTATCTTCAGTACTGTGTACAATGGAAAAAATTGTTCGATAAGTGCAGAGTGTTTTTTGGAAAAAATGCTGTACAATATAAAGATTAATATTATTTTAAGTCATTCGAAATTTATGAAGCTTTAAACGTAAGAGGTATACGGCGATTTTTAGTATTCGCGAAGTGATCGATGATATTCTCGTAGAATTCATTATTTCGAGACAATAAGGTAACGAATTCCTTTTCAATAAACATTACCGCAACGTTACTTAACCGATTTTGGTTCATCGTATTACGAGTGTAAGTTTTAATACGTTTTAGTGTGGAAAAACTTCTTTCAACCGAAGCCGATGTTACCGGTATGGTGACGACCACACATAAAAGTTTATAAAATTCAGGCATACAACTGTGTAAATCATTTTTGAAACTAAAATCTAATATATCTGATGGAGTCCTACATTGTCCAAACATTTCGGGGTCATTATATGCTACCGATAATTCATTTTTGAGTTGGATTTGATCAAAAAATGGATACTGCTCTAATAGACTATCTACTAAATTTTGAGGAAAGTTTTTCCTATAATCCGAAAATTTAGCAAATGTTAATAGATCAGAAAATTTTAATTTATGTAAGTCTGCAAATCTAACTTCAATTTGCACGATAACCGTATCCAAAATTTCCGCAAAAATTTGTTTATAACTTTGACGCATATCTGGTAAATCAAATGTCGTTTTTCGTTTTTTCTGAGCCGGCTCGCAATTTAATTCTAAACTGTTAAATATGTTGTCAAAATACAAATCATCACTACGGTATCTGTGCAGAGTTTCGATTAATTTTGTTAAATGACATTTGGCGAAATTAATATCGGTTAGTTTACTTTGTAAAATTGAAAATACTACGTCTGTCTGTTCAAAAATTAATTTAAAAGTTTCTAATAATAAGCAAAATTTTGATTCATTTAAATATTGTCTTAAACCTACCGCTTTTCTAATAGTTTGAGAGTCGTTTTTAAAATCATCGCTGTCGATTATAAAATTAAATACGTCAATTTAATTGCACTGTAAATACTGCTCGCGAGGTAAAATTCCAACGTTTAGCAACGTTTATCGGTAATTTACTGCCACAAATTTCATTTAAAACATTCGTCCGTTTGGTCGATTTTGAAAAAAATGTGGAAAATCCGTTCAAATTAGAAAAAAAAATTCGGGAATCTTTATTCGAATTACATGCCTTACTCAAAACTAAATTTAACGCGTGAGCATAGCAGTGCGTAAAAAGTGCTTGAGGTGCAATCGATTTAATTTTGCTTTGTAAACCGTTTAAATGACTTGCCATAACTGCTGCGCCATCATATGTTTGAGCTATTAATTTATTTTTAAAATCATATTTGTCGCAACGAGAGATTAAAAAATTAAACAAATCTTCCGCGGTCCGACCTGAAGAAACATCATAGAAACCTAAAAATCTTTCTACGACTTGACCGTTTGTAACGTACCGAGCTACAATTGAAAGTTGCGAAACGCAAGAAATGTCCGTCGTTTCATCTACTTGCCACGAGAAAAATTGAGAATTTTTTATTTCTGCATCTATGTGTTCATTTAAAATAAATGACACGCAATCTATCAAGTCATTTTGAATTGTTTTTGACGTCCCGGAAAAAATATTACCACTTACAAATTTATTAAAATTTTGATCATATTTACTAAATAGCGCAATTAATTCTTTATAATTTCCCCGATTAACCGATGTTGCTGTTTCATCATGACCACGGAAAGCCAAATCTTGGGATGCCAAAAATATTGTCAAGTCAATTAATCTTTTTAAATTATTTCGATTTTCCCTAACCTGATCATTATATAATGAAATCGAATTTAGACGTTCGCTGTTTAATGCAGTTGCTATATTTTCTTTTCCAAATAATTTAATTTTACACGACGAAGAAATATGTTCTTTTGATTTTGTATGACGTTCAATACAACGAGATAAATTTTTCATATCGGAAAACCCGATTTTTGACCAAACTGAATTATCCGCTGAAAAAAGTAAACAAGGCCAACAATACAACATTTCTTGTTTAACAGAACCTGTTAACCAAGCACATTTATTGTACCATTCAGTGTTAAAACCCCGATTTTGCCTTTTATCCGTGTATTTAAGTGTAATAGAATTTGGACGGGGTTTCATTACAATATTTGCAATATAAACTTTGATGTTATCATAGCTTAATGAACTAAAATTATTATGTACTAGCCAATGTACAATATCATCGCATTGTTTGATTTCGCATAATCTATCCATAATAATAACTAATTAAAAATAATAACCAATTTAAAAATAGTCTCAATAATAAAATTAAAAAAAAAACCTGTATTTTGGTCACAAACTTGAAAAATGTAGCACACTTTTAGAAGTTCACATACAAGTGATTTATATTTAGAACATATGCATGATAATGCAAAGATTTGCAGGTGCATTTGATAATACACCCACGCATAATGAGGGCAGCCTCCAAAGCATGAAAAATAATTATATTCATGCATGTAGTAAAATAACACATAATAGTATGCGCTTATGTTACAAGCTTATTACTTACAATTCATCTATTAGTCGCTCATTTTAATCATAGATCTTACTAAGCAGTAGCCTCTATGACGTAGGTATCTCGAACGTAAAAGATTTATAAGAAAGAGTAAAGATTTATACCGTATTCTGGGTTGCCTAACTCAGTGCTAATCAAGTAATAATATAAAGAAATGCTAGCCTCTGGATATGTAGGTACTATTTCGAATTTATTTCAAGCGTAAGCCAAGTTCTTAAGCTAATTTCATTATTAAATTAAATTTTGTTTTAAACAAATTCAAAAAAAATTAAAAATTGGAAAAAATACTAATTTAAAACGAAATATAAATAGCAAGTTCGTCCAACAATTTGAGAGGAGGCTAAGCCTCCCTTGCCTCCATTGACAAACCGCCGCTGCAAGAGAGCTAAAACGTGCTATTAAATCAAATACCATTTGAATGGATTTCTAAGTTGGATATATATTTTCAGGGTTGTTAGTAGTATTTAAAAAAATCGATAGATACAATTTTATCATAGTCCTTAACCGAAAAACAGCTTATTTGGTTTAGCAACAAAATTTTTTTTAGATCGCCCTGTATGTACTGCTTCCAAAAATAAACAAAATTGCATCTAGTGAAGCGATTATAGTATTTCTTTCGTGTTTTTGAAATTCCCTTTATTAAAAATAATATAAAAATAAAAAGTTATTAATTTTTTATTAATTAACGCTTACAGAGAACAAAATTAATCTACAAAATCTCCGAATATGCTATCATCATAATCCTCATCATCTTCACTGTTATCATAATCATTATCCCGATTACGAATGACCATGACCGTTGGAGATTTCAATAATCCTAGTGCTTCTTTTGGAATGTATTGGATTTTTCTCTTTTCTAGTTTTCGTTTGCTAGTGATTACGAGATCGGAACTCAATAAAAAAAGTGAAAAATATCAGTATTCGTATTTTCCCGACTGCATTTTCTGGAGTAATGAGTAATTATCCTTTAAATTTTTTTGGACCACCCTGTATGAATTGCTTCCGAAAATGAACAAAATTGTATCTAGCGAAGAGATTTGTAAAATTTGATACAAAGTTTAAACGCGACTGTTTTCTTATACTCAATACCCATTAGGGAAAAAAAATCAAAGCTCAATATGCTTTAAAACATAACCAAAAAGCCCAAAAACTAATTAAACTTCAGATTTCAACAATACCGTTCCGTAGCGTACTTTTATAAATTACATGCTCTTTAATACAAGAATTACTAAAATGTCACAATATAGTACTTCAATTTCAAAGTTTCAAACTAAATATTTCACTTCTTAAAAATGGTTCCGGTAGAGAAAAATCGCGCTAATCCGGGTCACGGAGGACCCACCGAAAATTTAGTAGTGTTCTAGTGTGCGTGGGTTAGTGGTGTATTCATACATTATGGACAGGAATCTCTAAATTGCATTTAATTTTTTCATTTAATAGCACGTTTTGGCTCTCTTGCCCCACTGTGCGCCGGTTTTAGATTTTTGAAACGTGCATATTGGCGTGGAAGAATCAAATTCTTTCACATCTGCCACGCTCAAATTTATTTCAAACAATGAAATAAATTGATGAGTCAATAAATAAATAAAAGGTACATACTTACTTTAGCTACCAAATAATTCTCACGAGGTGCCGTTTTTAAAAATGTCGCCACGTGGTCAGATGTTAGGACGCGCGATTTTTTCGGCAATTTCTAGGTTCTCGCGCATGGTACGTCTTGCTGTTTCCAAGGCACAAATGTAAATGAACTGATATGAACCATTGGTAGAATCAGGGGTGCCAACGGCTATTTCCTAGTACTTTTTGGTAGTAGTTCGTAATATTACTAGTGCTATTTTGTGGTACCATCGAGCACGTGCATTATTAAAAAAATGCGTTAAATTTTTGCTTTAAGTTTTTAAATTGGCGAAGTTCCTACTTTACCTCCCGGAATTGCAAAAAACAGTATATGCACGACGGGAGTGAAGTGACTTTTGGCCCATGGGTAATTGTTTCACTCGGCTGGCGCCTCGTGTAAACAATCCTTTACCCTCGAGCCAAAAAAAGTGTCACTTTGCTCCCTTGGTGCATAATGTACTATTTTTGTTCCTCCAGGCTTATCTCGAAAACAATTAAGGCTAGAAAAATATCTTTTTTTTAGTTTCACGCACGTTTTTAGTTACTTCAATTCTTATTTAATACTTTCTTGACGTGGCATGTACCAAAAACGAATATATGGTGAAAAAATTGATAATCTGAAAAACCCTTAAAAAACTATAAACGGTGTTCAACTTTGAAAGTTCATAGCTAAGGCTCTATTATAGTTAGAAAGTTGTTCTATGTATAGTTGTACAGAATTTAATCTTCTTTCATTTATCTGTGGGCTACAGCTGTGGTGTTTTTCTATAGCTATAGCTCGGAAACTACAAGGTGCATTTTGCACCCCTCCCCCAATTTCGAATCCTAAATACACTAGACCCTCCATGTACGCGAGAGTTCCGTTCGCCAAAAACCTCGCGTACATGGAATTCGCGTAAATGGAACCAAAGAAGCAATAGAAAAAAGGGGGTTAGGTTCCAAAATTTATTTAAGACTAAAAACAAAAGTTTAAAACTAAGGTTTATTTACGAAATAGGTAAAATATAATGCATACAAAAACTAAAATATACCTAATTGATAAAAAACTTAAATATAATGCATACAAAAAACTATAAATCGTTGACACCGTATTTGTATCATTCAAGTGCTACGTTTTAGCGCCTGTGAACAGAGTAGAAATTACTTTGTATATAGTACATACATCTCTATTTATTATGTAAACAACTGTCAATGAATATCTTTAGCTTCGACCTAAGATTTATATACACCTATACCTCCAAATTTGTTTATGCTATTTGGATAACACATAATCTATATGCATATTGAAATAGTGCAAAAATTCGCAAAGGAAAGGAAAGTTGATTTTGAGTAGCCTGCCTTCCTTTAAGGAATCTCGATAATCCATTCATGCGCGTCCCATAGGGACGCGCATGAATGGATTATAGAGATTCCTTAAAGGAAGGCAGGCTACTCAAAATCAACTTCTTCTTCATCCGCACGTGTTGGACGTACTGTCCGTTACGTCACAATCAACTTAAAAAACAATAATGAATGCTGTCAAGCTGTCAACCGATCGACAATGCAAATAGCGTGCACGTGCTTTACGTTTCTATTTGACCAATCTTAACCAAATTTGGTGTAGAAGTTATTTACAACGCTACGAAAAACATAGGCTACTTTAGAACCTTGGAGTGAGGCCGAACGCCGAACAACCACATCTGACACGGTCTAGATGGCTAAAGGTGGCCGACTGTGCCAGATAGTTATTTTAATAATACGCGAAAACTTAATTCGCGTTAAAGGGAATTTTGCTTCGCGTACAAAAAATTCTGGTATCAAAATCTAATTCGCGTACATCGAACTCGCGTACATGGAGGGTCTAGTGTAGTCTATAATCGTTTGTACCTCGTTTATAGATATTTGTACCTCTTTCGTTTTTGAGATATTTGAAAAATTCGTTTCGCTGGTATTTCGCCAGTCCCCCCCATTTGAATTTTGGAACCAAAATAGTCTCAATCGTTTGTACTTGTTTTAGAGATATTTCAAAAATTAGTTTTGCTAGCCCTCCATTTCGAATTTTGGATCCAAAATAGTCTCGATCGTTTGTACCTCTTTTATTTTTGTTTGTAATTCCTTGGGGGCCGTCCATTACTTACGTAAGGATGATTTTTGTAATTTTGGACCCCCTCGCCCTCACGTAAGGGTACGTAAGATTGTGGCAACCCCCTCCCCCCCCACATCTTACGTAAGGATTATTTAAAAGAAAATTAATTTTGACCCCCCCCTCTCCACCCCTTATATTTATAAAATATGAATAATAATATATGCCGACGTATCTGGCCACCATTTTTATAGGACATGAAAAACCGTTCGTACAGATCGCCAAAGTTTGATGCCATTTTCTAAAAAATTCACACTATTATGCCACTATGTTTAATGATTTTTAAGTACTATATATTTCAATTGGCGATTTACATTACCGTTGGTGGCGCCACCAGCAACAACAATATGGCTGTGTTTGGACGTACATTTCAAAATTCAAAGTCACATTCTGGTGAAAATTTGCAAACATTTTAGTATGTTGTTAAATTTATTGTAATACGTTTTGTTAATTAATTGATTTTGTTATGTCTTGGGCCTGAAGAGCAAATTTTTAATTTCATTTAATACGTCACTTACTAATTTGAAATTCTCCCGCATGGTGGCGTTTGGTTAATGTAAATTGCGAATATATTATAGTATTTCCATTACTTGGATATAATTACCAACCAACATAAAAAGAAAAAATTATATTTGATTTTTAAATTTAATTTAAAAAAGTATTTTAAGAAACTTATGTAAGGAATACGTCGGACCCCTCCCCTCCGTAAGATATCCAATACCCCCCCAGAACCCTTACGTAATTAATGGATGACCCCTTAGTTTAACTTTAATACTTATTCATGAAAATACCACGAAAATAAAACAGGTACACATGATTGAGACTGTTTTAGATACGAAAGTCGAAATTTGGGGGGGGGGGGGGCTGACGAAATGCACCTGAAACTACAGGGGGTATTAGAATTTCTTTTTATCCTTACTCATAATTTTATTTAATTCAATTTAGGTTATACTATTTTGAACGTAGCGATATTTGGGACCTTTTTCCGTAAATTTGCCTCTGTTCTGGTCCGAGGCTGATGTCGAAAACTTGGGGCTCTGTTCTGATGCAAAACTAGAAGTCAGAAGTTGACTGGCTATGTGCAGGAGAAAGCGGAAAAATTTTTAAAATAAATTTGAAACTTTGATTAATTATTATGAGAAAAACTCCCAAGTTTGCTGGATCAATTTCAGTTTTAATATCGTTTAATTTAGCCCAGGCAACGAAGCGAAATTAAAAATAATAAATACGAAAGTTTTGAAATTTGGTGACAATGTTTATTATGGCTTACTATTGAACGTGTCAAAAGTCCTGAACAATTGAAGGTGCGGAATCGCCGCCATCTTGGAAGAAAGGTACATTTTTATGATTTTTGTTGTATAACTCCTTAATTATCGTGTTTATTGGAAAAATTATTCTTACAAAAGTTGGAGAGCATTAAATTTCCTTCAAAAAAGTTCTAATTCATTTTTTCGTATAAATAATATTTTCTCGTACAAATGGACGATGAACGTGAATGTAGAAACTCTGCGAACATAGAAATTCATATTTATTACTATTAATTGTATTACGACAAAGTTTTTATTGCACAACATTTTTATACTCACATCTTTGTGTACGACGCTTCTTAACGGTTTGAGTGATAGTTGGGTTATCCTCAACCACATCAGGATGAACCGATGAACCGACATCAGGCTCATCTGTACAGGATGATCGTCTTGAGCTTGTTGTTGATGATACCCTCTCGTCATCGGTATAATCGTCCTCGTCTCCATCCTCATTTTCACCGTCGACTATATTTGGTCCATTGAAACAGTCTCCGTGGCAATTGTTGCAAACGGTTGTGCATGCGATTCCCGCTTTTCTGCAGCCGCATAATCCTCCACAGCCAGTTTTGCATTTGCAAAAAATTAAATTCAATAAAGTCTCGGGTACAATGGAGTCCAGCGTTCGAATTGGACTGAGGCACTCTTGGACTCGTTTCCAACCCCATGATTCAGGGCGTAATTCATTCCCCAGCCATTTTTGCACTTGATGGTACACGCGAAAAGAATGCTGCCTGGATGCTCCTTCTGTTGGTGGTAGCGAGGCGATATCCGGTTTAATTTTTGTCACGGATTTTGTGAAACAATGAAATCTGTGTTCATTCAAAGAATTTTCGGCAGGACGTGCACCGTAGATGGCAAGGAAAAAACGTTCTCCAGCTTCAGCGATTGTTTCGTGCGAAGAATCACGATTGTTGAAACTTTCAGCGATATCGTGTAACTCTTTATTTTTTTGGTACAACTTCACGCACTTTATTTTTCCTTTTTTGAAAATTGCTGACGTGGTGTCGCAGCCACTAAAGGCATGCAAGAAGAGAATGCTGTTGGTAAGTCCTGATGATTGCAACTGCTGTGATGTATACACCCTTCTCGCAATTTTCCCCTTTCCCGGTTTGACAAAAAAGATATTCTTTTCCGATGGTGCCAATGCAAGCAGCACAACCAACAGATCAACATCTTCACCAATAATAGCCACGGTTTTTTTCGATGAAGGTACTTGGATTGCAGTGTTAACGATTAAACAATCTGCATCATCAGTGCTTTGTCGAAATCCTATTCCCTGATCTCTTAACTTGGCTGATAGCATTTCAATTAACTGGGTTTTATTTTTATCGTTCGATAAAAACTGATCCTACCGAACAGTAACATTCATGTTTTCTTCTAAATTTATATCCACAGACCTTTTTGCAGAAGATCGGCGATTTTGTTCCGTTTTCTTCGTACTATTGTTGGTATTTAAATAACCATCGAACACTACCGTGCAATTTTGACCGTAATGTCTCTGAATATAGTTGACGTAGCTTGCACAAATAGTTGAATAAGTTGAATTTTGTTTCCAAATGACTCGATGCAAGAGAAATCCACCGTCCACAATGTTAACACAGTTTTCTAGAATGATATCTTCGTTTGACGGCTGAAAGATATCGTACATCGAGGACTTTTTAGTTTTTCGCATACCAGCTTCATTAAATAGCGACAATGGATACGGAGCCAACTCGTATTTTAAATGGGTTTGTAGCTCTTCGTTGTTTTTTTTAGAAATAGCAATTCTTTGGAAAATTAGTAAGGGATCGAGGGGTACAACTTCTCCATGAATTTTCACTGCAGAACTTCAATTGCTTCAACGCTATTTCTATACATTAGTTATCTTATCTGGCATATTGCTAAGAAACATTGTTTCAAGAGTATAGCTAGAGGCAGAACTTTGTCTTTCCGGGACAACTTTACTCCGAAAAAATTATTGCCAATCATCTTTTTCATTGCTAAATTACCAATTTCAATAGCCTTGTAACAATTTATGGTTGTATCGCCAATTAGTCCGGTTGCTAATGACATGATATCTCTGAGAACTGGGAATGGAGGGTGATTTGTGAACCAATCATAAATCTTTTTGGTATCTTTCGCGTTTCTTTGTATCCTTGACTCTTGAAAATCGACGTGTTGGTCAGCAGTGGCAAAAAACATGTTGGCGTACTGTACCAAAACATACGACTTCTAGCCTCAACAGGCTACAACGGTTTTATACTTGGTTGAAACCTATCAATATTTACATGGCACATGCTATTAGGATTTTTCCTGTGTAATTGTCAATTTTACACACAACTGTGTGTAAAAGGAAAGAGGTCGCCTACGTCTGAAATCAGGCACGGCACTTAAAGAAGAAGAATTGTATGTGTGGAGAAACGTTTTTGGAGCAATTAATCCATCTGCTTCACGTTCATCGTCCATTTGTACGAGAAAATATTATTTATACGAAAAAATGAATAAGAACTTTTTTGAAGGAAATTTAATGCTCTCCAACTTTTGTAAGAGTAATTTTTCCAATAAACACGATAATTAAGGAGTTATACAACAAAAATCATAAAAATGCACCTTTCTTCCAAGATGGCGGCGATTCCGCACCTCCAATTGTTCAGGACTTTTGACACGTTCAATAGTAAGCCATAATACACATTATCACCAAATTTCAAAACTTTCGTATTTATTATTTTTATTTCATGAAATTTGGCCTTCGTTGCCTGGTAGCCCAGTCAAATTAGGTTTTCAGCTCGGAAAAATTCCCACCTAGCTGAATTTTGGTACACATCTTTATGACATCGTTGTAAACAATATGTAAAAAGTCGACCTCGATATCATGTCCGCGTTAAAGGTTATTCGAGGTCAAAGGTCACGAAATTGGCCTTTTTTTTAATATCTCGTTTTTTATTAGTCGTACAATAAAAAGTTTTAGATACAATTTGTAGAGGAGGTAATTATCTACAAAAATGGTCTTATGACATTTTCACGTTAAGTTGATAGTTTTTGCGTTATAAGGCCAACAAAATGGACCCACCCTTAAAATGGCACAATATTGATTCGTTGCAGGGAGAGATATGTTTTCGGGCACGGGAAATGCTTTTAATAATAAATTAATTGAAATTGTGGCCAAGGTTGGAAAATGAAGAGAAAAATAAATTTTTTCAAAATTTGCCAAAGTTATAGTATCTTCCAAGTACCGAAGGCGAAATTTTGGTTTGAGCTTACCGAAGGTCCGGGCAAGCTGAAAATTGGCAAAGATGTATATTGAAGTGTTCTAATAAACCCCCAAAATTCTCATAAAAATCCCAAGCCGGCGTTCCCTCAAATGAGGATTTTAGCCCCCTAAGTACGGTGTTTTGCCTATAGCTCACGTATTTTTACTTTTATGAAAAATTACCATTAAACAAAGTTTAATTTGCCTATTACAGTATGTATTGTGGTACTACCTACTGCAGCGCCAACAGTTATAGAAATTTTATGTTCTTCAACTTTGCTTAATGGTAATTTTTCGTAAAAGTAAAAATACGTGAGCTATAGGCGAAACACCGTACTTAGGGGACTAAAATCCTCATTTGAGGGAACGCCGGCTTGGGATTTTTATGAAACATTTTGGGGGTTTATTAGAACACTTCAATATACATCTTTGCCAATTTTCAGCTTGCCCGGACCTTCGGTAAGCTCAAACCAAAATTTCGCCTTCGGTACTTGGAAGATACTATAACTTTGGCAAATTTTGAAAAAATTTATTTTTCTCTTCATTTTCCAACCTTGGCCACAATTTCAATTAATTTATTATTAAAAGCATTTCCCGTGCCCGAAAACATATCTCTCCCTGCAACGAATCAATATTGTGCCATTTTAAGGGTGGGTCCATTTTGTTGGCCTTATAACGCAAAAACTATCAACTTAACGTGAAAATGTCATAAGACCATTTTTGTAGATAATTACCTCCTCTACAAATTGTATCTAAAACTTTTTATTGTACGACTAATAAAAAACGAGATATTAAAAAAAAGGCCAATTTCGTGACCTTTGACCTCGAATAACCTTTAACGCGGACATGATATCGAGGTCGACTTTTTACATATTGTTTACAACGATGTCATAAAGATGTGTACCAAAATTCAGCTAGGTGGGAATTTTTCCGAGCTGAACCCCTTTTTTCGTCTAATTTGACTGGGCTATGGGCTAATTGTTTTATTTTCTGATCTACTCAAAAATTCAGTGAATGTGATTTGGAAAATTTCAGTGGGAACCCAACACACACATTGGTTAATTTTTCAAAGTAAAATGGATTAAAATGAAGCTCAAATTTTTTAATTGTGATTAGAATCACAATTAGTGATTCTGACAATTAGTGATTCTGACAATTAGTGATAGTGATGAAGCGCCATTGCATTCT
This sequence comes from Podabrus alpinus, assembly GCA_932274525.1. Taxonomy (NCBI): domain Eukaryota; kingdom Metazoa; phylum Arthropoda; class Insecta; order Coleoptera; family Cantharidae; genus Podabrus; species Podabrus alpinus. The sequence continues at coordinate 10,060,575 of OW026451.1, forward strand.
TAAAATGAATGCATTATAGGAAAGCGTTTATAATAAAAATCAAGTTTTTTTTCAGAAGGTAAAATCGGAAAATTAATTTAAACGAACTGAAATTTTAAGTCGATATTCAGAAAAAATAGCCCAATCTATTGCATTAAAACAATCAACTTTCAAAAATGGAGAGCTATCATAAAATTGTTCTTTTTTTTTCGAGTTTACAGCAATCCTTTTAGAATTTGAAACTGAAATTATAGCACAATGTTCACAACAATTATTAGAAAAACAAATTGATTTTTTATTAAATAGGGGGGGGGGGCTTAAGCGGAAAACAGTTTGTTTTGTGGAAATTAAAAACGAAAAATTAATTTTAAAACTGGCACAATTATTTAAATTTTAAAATTCTAAAAATTGGGGGGAGGAACTTCAAGGACACTAAAAGTAAGTTTGAATTGCTAGCCTTCAGCCCTTCATATGGGCGAAAAGAAGCATTCAGTAAAATATACTGCATGAGCTATATGTGATATAACTAAGAGACTTTTTTCACACTAAAATATTAGTGGTAGTCTGCCTCAACATCATCCGATATCATCTGCAAAACGTTTATTTTTTATCACAACTCCTCTGACAAGTTTACCCTTATGAAAACCCTTTTCTGTGCCGTTCTGAAATTTTAGGATAGGGTATAATACTCCAATCTTGTCTAACTCTGTTGATTTCAATTGATATTTACTTATAAAAATTTGGTAGGCAATCAAATTTCTTATATTTTTAACAGTTTAGGTGCGAAAGACATTCCAAGTTGCAGAAAAAAACTAGAGACAAAATCTGAAACTTGAAATACCTTCAGCATCAAATTACTTTTAATTTTCAACTCGTCCTCTTTCTATCTTAATTATTAATCTCTCTTCTGTTACAAGGCTTTTTTTTACTTAACACATATTTAAAATACTTTGATAATCTTGGCTGTTACAGTAATTTTAATTAATTATTTTATTTTCAGGAAATATTCAAAGGCCCCAGTTCATTTTCGAACAAAAAACTAGAAAATTTACGTAAGAAACACACACCAAAAACGTAATAATGATAAATACGCACAACGTGGATCTCAAAATAATTTTACATGCACAACTGGTGATTCGACATTTTATTACGTATTTTTATTTACACATCACACTTTTAATTAGGTTTTATTTAGTATTTACAATTCTAGTCCATTTTACTGACCTTTCACGTAAATTTATTTAATAATTTAACTTGTATTGTTTACCTACTGTAAAACTACATTGTTTTTTTTCCAAAATGAAAATAAATCGTTTTAAAAAATCCTATGAGCGTTTGGTTAAAAAATTGTTGGCTTCGCTAATTTTTATTGCCAGGTAAGGTGAACCTCCACGATCCGGATGGTTGGCACCCATCACCTTCTTAAAAGCTTCCTGTATCTTCGGTTTACTTGCGGTAGGACTGACACCTAGAAAGTAAAATATTAGGTGGGTCCAGTTAGAAATTACAATGTTGAGTACCTAAAATAAGAGAGGCTTCACGTCGATTCATCGCAGGATCAAATCCACCTTTGTAATATTTAGCATTTGCCATATTCTCGACATTAAATTTTGGCATGGTCTTCATTGCTTCGTTTACAGTCTTTGTAAATTCGGGCATTCTTCGAATCACCTGGCGTCCTATAAAACCAACCGCTGCTAAACCTAACCCGGCCACTATCACACTGGCCGACTAAAACAAAATTTACTGTTTAGTACAATTTAACCTAATATAATTAACATTTACCATTTTATACAAAGAATTGTGAGCTTAAAGTTAATTGATTATTTTCTTATCACAGTTAATTTAATTTGAAATGATTAATATAAATCTATAACGTGTTAGGTTTATTTATTTATAATTTTGACAGTAGCTCGTTTGTCACGCGGGAGGTGCTGCCATCACTCGTGGCAAACTCAAAATAACGCAGTATAATAATTAAAATCTAAAATTGTTATTGTTTTACATTAAAAAATTTACCCTTATTATAATTTTTTGAACCAACATTATAATAATATTCTCGCTTATAATATTTCTGAAGACCTTTCACTTTTTTTTTGGTAAATTTAAAATATTTTTGAAACAGCAGTCGCATTGTTTTGATGTAAGCCTGCTCGACAAAATTAGAGATAGGCCAAAATATTATAAGTAGGCAATAAAACATTGGCATCGAAAATCAGCCCCTCAATTTTTGCCATCGAGTGACATCGAGCAACAAATTTGTCGAAGAAGAAGAAAAGAAAGAACTCTAGTCCAGGCAAGGAAAGTTTTTAGTTACTCGCTTATTTATGCTTGTATGAAAAATTATGATCAGACCATAATCGAAGAGAATAAAATTCTCTATAAAATAGTTTTTTTCATATTTTTCCATGGCACACTAATACTTAAATTATTGACCGAAAACACGACCCACCCTTAAAATGGCACAATATTGATTCGTTGCAGGGAGAGAAATGCTTTCGAGCAGGGGAAATGCTTTTAATAATAAATTAATTGAAATTGTGGCCAAGGTTGGAAAATGAAGAGAAAAATTAATTTTTTCAAAATTTGCCCAAGTTATAGTATCTTCCAAGTAATACTTAATAATAATAATCAGGCATCCATTCCTTTTGGAATATTCCTACTTCATAGAAGTCTTTACGATTCATTTTACGAGGTGAATCACTCCTCATCTTCTCTTCTTCGATGTTCTAGATTTTCGTATGTGTTTTGGTTTCGTTTACTATCTCTCTCCATACTGCTCTGTTTGCGCATTTCTTCTTCCAATCCGTCACGCCCATAGTTTTAAGGTCCTTTATTACCTCATCCAGCCATCTAGCTCTTGTTCTTCCTCTATTCCTCGTCTCACCCGGCCTCCAGTCCATGATCTGTCTCAAGACGTTGTCTGGCTCTTTTCTTATCACATGGCCAAGCCATCTAATTCTTTGCGCCTTTATGAATTTTACGATGTCTTCACTTCTCAGTGTTTCGGTTATTTCAGCGTTTGTTCTTATTCTATATTCGTTTTCACCAATCTTCTTTGGTCCTGTAATCGTTCTTAATACTACCTTTCTTTCGAATATTCTCAGTTTTTCCTCTTCTCTCTTTGTCAGGTTTAATGTTTCTACTGCATAAGTGACCACTGTTCTTACAAACGTCTTATATACTCTTATCTTCGTTCTTATAGATATATTCTTGCTTTTCAAAATTCTCTTGTTTGCGTGGAAAGCTCTCCAGCCGGCTTGTATCTTCTCATTTATCTCTGGTGATCTCTCGTTGTTCTTATTTAGTTGTATGCCCAGGTATTTGAATTTCTCTACTTCTTCGAACGTGTAGCTTCCAATTTTTAAGTCATTCTGTCGTGTGTCATCGTTTCTCTTGAATTTCATGTATTTGGTTTTGCTTTCATTAATCTTCAGCCCCATTTCCATCGCATGTTTCTCTAAATGTTTCTTCCAAGTAACGAAACCGAAATTTTGGTTTGAGCTTACAGAAGGTCCGGGCAAGCTGAAATTTGGCTAAGATGTATATTGAAGTGTTCTAATAAACCCCCAAAATGTCTCATAAAAATTCCAAGCCGGCGTTCCCCCAAATGAGGATTTTAGCCCCCATAGGTGCGGTTTTCGCTTATAGCTCACGTATTTTTACTTTTACGAAAAATTACCATTAAGCAAAGTTGAAGAACATAAAATTCTCTATATAGTGTAGGCAAGTTAGCATTTGAAATCGAAATTTCGTTTCCCGTGTTGTGACCTATACCAATCGATAGATTAGAGCTTCCCGAATATCATATTAAAATGTATCATTGCAGAATTGATGGGAAAAAAAGTTATTTATGTAATAAACAAAATCCGAAAATCGCGATTTTTGACTTTAATCGCTTATATCTCGAGATTTTACACTGACTTTTGAAAAAGTGAGGGCACCATTTTGTAGAGCAGAAAATTCTCTACAAAAAATGTGCAACAACCCCTATCATATAAATAATAATAAACCCGCTATAAGCGTTCAAACATTTTTGGAGATTAATTTTTATTTTCATCATATTTTCATCAAATATTGTGTATTATCTATATTTCTTGTTTTTGTGCTGACTTCAACATTGAATAAGAGAAAAAGTCACGTCAATTTTGAATTCACGCGCATCGAGCCAACGGCCCAATATCCCCCACCGCGCGCTCGGTAAGCAGCTGATGAAAATAAAAATTAATCTCCAAAAATGTTTGAACGCTTATAGCGGGTTTATTATTATTTATATGATAGGGGCTGTTGCACATTTTTTGTAGAGAATTTTCTGCTCTACAAAATAGTGCCCTCACTTTTTCAAAAGTCAGTGTAAAATCTCGAGATATAAGCGATTAAAGTCAAAAATCGCGATTTTCGGATTTTGTTTATTAAATAACTTTTTTTCCCATCAATTCTGCAATGATACATTTTAATGTGATATTCAGGAAGCTCTAATCTATCGATTGGTATAGGTCACAACACGGGAAACGAAATTTCGATTTCAACCTTTTTTTGAGTCTAACTTGACTGCACTATATAACTTGTGGCGCTGCAGTAGTTAGTACTACAATATAATACCGTAATAGGCAAATTAAACTTTGTTTAATGGTAATTTTTCGTAAAAGTAAAAATACGTGAGCTATAGGCGATAACTGCACCTAGGGGACTAAAATCCTCATTTGGAGGAACGCCGGCTTGGGATTTTTATGAGACATTTTGGGGGTTTATTAGAACACTTCAATATGCATCTTTGCCAAATTTCAGCTTTTCCGAACCTTCGGTAAGCTCAAACCAAAATTACGGTTTCGTTACTTGGAAGATACTATAACTTGGGCAAATTTTGAAAAAATTTATTTTTCTCTTCATTTTCCAACCTTGGCCACAATTTCAATTAATATATTATTAAAAGCAATTCCCGTGCCCGAAAACATTTCTCTCCCTGAAACAAATTAATATTGTGCCATTTTAAGGGTGGGTCGTGTTTTCGGTCAATAATTTAATTATTAGTGTGCCATGGAAAAATATGAAAAAACTATTTTATAGAGAATTTTATTCTCTTCAATTATGGTCTGATCATAATTTTTCATACAAGCATAAATAAGCGAGTTATCGGCAAAAAATCGCGTTGGGGAATTAAAACCCCTGATTGCAGGGGACGCCGGCGTGGGATTTTATGGGACTTTTGGGGGGGTTCATTAGAAAACTCAAATGTACATCTCTGCCAAAATTCAGCTTGCCCGGATTTTTTGCAAGCTTGAGCCAATTTTTCGGCTTCGTTGCCTGGACTACTCCCTATTTTTCTAAAATCGAAAATATTCAAACACAATTTTTTTTAGAAATCCTAAAAATTGGATTTGTATGCGGACGTCACATTTGTCCAACCCCCTCTCCCCCGATCACACTTGGTCACATTTTGTACCCCCCCCCCCCGTTAATAGGTTTCTAGCTGAGAATTTTCAATATTTTTGGTTTGGTAATATTATCAACCTAAAAATGTTAAAAAATTACTATATAGGTATAGAAGAAAAATAAGTAAATCAACAAAACCACCAGAAAATCAAATCGAAAAAGCACATCAATACTAATTTAGTATGACAAAAAGATTACAAAATGAATTGGCCGGATTAATGAAATCAAACCTTCAAGGATTTCGCGACATTGAAGTGAACGAGACGAACATTTTTATATGGCGAGGAGTGATCGTTCCTGACAATTTTCCATACAATGCAGGAGCATTTAAAATCGAAATAAATTTTCCGACCGAATATCCATTTAAACCACCACAGGTAAACTTTAAAACGAAAATATATCATCCCAATATTAACGCAAAGGGGGAAATTTGTCTACCCCTTATTAGTACAAAAAATTGGAAACCTTCTGTGAAAATACAGGAAGTGATCAATGCAATCGTTGCTTTAGTTAACACACCTGAGCTTGACTATCCATTGCGACTCGAATTGGCTGATGAATATTTAAACCACAATAAAAAATTTATCGAAACTGCTCTTGAATTTACAAAGAAACATAGCGAAAAGAGGCCTACCGCTTAAATTTGTTGTGAAAATTGTTGCCGGATTTCAATTTTACTTTATAAATATTTGTTTTTAAAATTGAATTTTTTAAAATAAATTAAATTTAATATGAAAATATTAATTTATTAAAACAAATAATTACAGTAGAACTCCGATTATCCGAGCTAATGTTGAGAGGAGGTGGTACCTCAGATAATCGAAAATTTGGATTAAGCAGAATTTTCATGGATAAACATCTCTGGGAATTCCGATTTGTCAACCTCGATTCGATTTTGAAAAAGTTACGTAATGGGAGGCCTGATTATCTGAATGACACAGTAAATATCACAATTTTACTGGTTACCCAGTGGCGGCGCGCGGAGTAAAATATTGAGTAGCCCATCAGCTTGTTAAGCATAGATAACAGTTGCAGGAGGGGGGGTTAGAAAGTCCTCGGAGGCAGCCCTCTTAAAACGGTTGTTCTTATTTCCACCTTAAAATCATCGTAGTATCAAAGCTATTTTTTGAGTGTTAATCATTGAATTCTTGTTAAATATTCCTTTGGGGGATCAAATTATCTACTAACTATTTCTAGTTGCTTTCAGTTTAAATTACTGTATAGACTTATGATACGTCACCACCGTCACATTTGCGAGTGAACAGTTACAGCGAACAGACGTGTGCTCCTTACGAAAACGAATAAGAAAAGGAAAATTTAGACGCTGACATCATCACCTTCAAGGTGCATTTGTACAATTTGGAGTCCGTTATGACGGCCATCCCGACCAGGAGGAAGCAACTGGAGAAGAGCATACCAGAGCGAGTCCTTACATGAGCTGCTGCTCACCTTCCACATCAGAGCAGTTCTTCGAATTACCGAAGAAGTACCCAAACCGGAAGCACAGCTCCAGTGATTCTTCTTCCGGCGAGGACCTTTGGAACTACAACAAATTCTGGTTCCTTGACGTGCCTAGGAACGTGCTCGATGATTCAGAAGACAGCGACTGGATGAGTGAAGATGGAAAAGACGAAGTTGGGAAAGCCAAGGTTAATGCTACGGCTAAGGACAAGACTCTTCCACGGTCCATCCTAGCCATCCCCATCCCTCGAATACCATCAATCAGGATCATATCCAAAATTGGTCCAAAACGCACATTTTAATCTACTCTATATATATAAAAAGATAAGGGTTTTTATGCAACGCTTTTATGCAACGATTTTATGCAACGATTTTATGCAACGTTTTCGATAATAGGATAATCTGACAACCAACAAAAATTCTATTATATAAGTCAAAGGGAATGCAATATAAATTAAAAACCAAAATTGGTAAACATCGATTTATCAATTTAACAAGGTAGTTCTCCAAGATTTTCTTCGTTGTAAAATATAAGGTTGGTAATCCCTTATCCAAAAAACGTTTTGCAATTTCATTGGCTATTGGTTAAAAAAAAGAACCAATCATTAATTTGATTTAAAATTGTTATTCAAAAACGTTCCATAAAAAGTTTGCACATAAAGTTTTATGTTTTACTTATATGGAGTAAAAGAGTACGGATTATCTGACCCGTAATCAGATAATCAGATTATTGCTTTCTTCGGATCACCGGATCATTGGATCACCGGATCATTGGATCACCGTATCATCGGATTATAGCCTATATAAATATATATAGGACGTTGATGTCTATATATTAAGTAAGTTAAAGAAGTTGTACTATCACGATCACAATTTGGAGAATTAAGTACTATAAAAGTAATTGAAGTAAAAATAATTTAATACTATTGTCCAAAAATTACTACCATTCTACCTTTAAATTCAATAGCTGTTCGAGAGTTAACATCTAATCGCTACCTTTCAACTTTGATCATATCACAAAATTTAATGAGATCCTGACGGTTAATACATAGTTTCGGCTAGAGATGAGGACTCATTTAAAAGTTATCTTTAACCAAAAAAGGATTTTACGTTTTCCGACTGTTATAATTAGCGGAGCTTCTTTAATTCTAAGAACAGATGGAATAAAAGCAAACAAAGGAGTGCGACCACAACGGGATATATCCTCAGATACTGAAAGTACACAGAAAGAAAAAAAGACGAAAAACATCTACTGAACGTTCGAGAAAACACAAAACTCGACAGCAACAACTACAAGAGAAACAAGAACCTTCAACATTAAGACCACCAGCAACAACTTCAACTGAAAGAAGCAGAAAAAGAAGAGCGCTACAGCAACCATCGACAGATCTGGCTACTGGTTTAGAATCGGTACAATTACAAGAGGAACAAGAACCTTCAACATCAAACCCACTAGCAAAAACTTCAACCAAAAGAAACAGAAAACGAAGAGCGCTACAGCAACCTTCGACAGATCATGCCACTGTTTTAGAATCGGTACAACTACAAGAGGAACAACAACCTTCAACATTAAAACCACCAGCAAAACCTTCAACTGAAAGAAGCACAAAAAGAAGAGCGCTACAGCAATCATCGACAGATCTGGTCACTGCTTTGGAATCGTAACTCCTCATGATGCGGGTGAAATGTTTATTATTTTATTTTTTGGAAAAATGAATTTTGCAAGAAAAGTTTTTGTCATAATGGAAAAGTTAAACTGTCCAAATTATCGCCAGGATCCAAATTGGATACTGGCGGTACATCTACAAGCGGATTACCATTTGTACTACATAGACGACAATTTCCGAAAGTGTTGGGATTCGCTATAACTATAAATAAATGTCAAGGGCAGAGCTTTGACAAAGTTGGTATAAATATCGATAGGCCTTTGTTTAGTCACGGACAGTTATATGTAGCATTATCAAGATGTCGAGCAAAGGATGGAATACAAATTCAAAGTACAAGCGACATAACAAAGAAATGTCGTATAGAAAGAAGTTTTATAACTCGCAAGATTTCTCATTTATATGGAATTACGAGATGGCGAAATGGGGGTGGCCAAGAAGGTCATTGGCCGAGTAGTTAGAGCAATTGACTACTGATGCTAAAGGCATTGGTCCAGTAGGAGTCCATTTTCTTTCGCACTTTCTTTCCTCCAATGAACCGTCTTCGTGCTTCGGAGGGCACGTTAAGCCGGCGGTCCCCCTGATTTGAGCTGATCTAATATGCCAAACAGGGTAATAAAAAAAAATCACCCCTACTCCCCATCGACTACGCAATCGCGGGACTTCTCAGAACTCGGTCATCGAACGGACGTCCCTGGTTCGTGGTGCCGGCCATTGTTGGGGAGTTTTGGTCGGTGGTGAGGGCGAGAGACCGCCTAACGGCTGCGGTCATACTTAGCAGTGTCGACATTGTGGGTCAGGCTGGGGGTGAGCAACAAAGTGGAAGCAGTACAATGGGCCCGGTAGAGTGGCCTAAGTGCGTGCAACTTAATACTTGCCCCTCCCCTCCCCCGAAATCTAAAATCCAATGGGGGTGGCTCAACCGTAAATCGGCCGGGAATATTGGGCTGCGAAGCGGCCCAAGGGGGTTGGGCCGCCGAAGGCGGCCAGGGGGGCGGAGCCCCCCTAGTTAAAAATAAAGATATTAAACTTAATATGGCCAATGGCATAGCGCAAATTGCAAAAAATTGGTAGAGTTGATATGGAATGGCCCTATGTATATTTAAAAAAAAGTGTGATGTAGACTTTTGCCGCTCTTTGGATTGTCGCCCGGGCATTCGCTCTCTGCCACTCCGATCGAGGAAATTTCCCAAAAATAATATATAAGTTCGAGTCTAGACGTGACGAAAATTATAAAAATCGCAAGTAACGACGCTGTGAGTAGATAATAAATAATAATATGTAGGACGTATCAAGATATCAAAATAATCTTTGAATGTTTCAAAATAATTGAAAAAAAACCTTCAATACTACGTCACAAGGAAATGTAATAATAAGAAAAATTTATGTGGAACTAGCTGACCCGGCAGACGCCGTCCTACCCAAAAATAATATTTTGTTCGGCTTTTTTTAAATTAATTTGTAATTAGGTTTTGATTGGCGACATCACGATAACCGTTACTACGGCTCTGTCACATAGTGAGGTTTGATAACGCATTTTTGTTTTGTTCGCCCTCTGCTTGATTTTGAAAATCGTTAGTGAAAGATGAGCAGGAGTTGGATACAGCTTTACCGGGAGAAGAAGGGGCGGAGGAACAGGAGTTGGATACAGCCTTACCAGGAGAGGAAGGGGGGAGGAACAGGAGAAGGACAGGACTTTGTCATTCGCTCAATATGAAGAAGATAAGGAAGTAAAAGCAGAATACAATCCATTGAGTGTAGATTCTTTAAAAATTGCACTAAAAGAATTTTGCGAGAAGTCAATGTCGCGTTGTAACGGAAAGCAGCTCGATGAGTATTCAACGCAAAATTTCTTGGTCTTCTTGCACAATTCCGTTCAATTTCATTTTCCTCACGTTGCTCTGCAGTTCAATTATTCCGAATAAGTATATCTTTGGCTTGCAGCATTGCAAGTTCTGCGACCTAAAGTGCTCCGTCTTATTTGCGGCATTCTGTTCTTTGTAATTATTTGTATTATTCTGAGTGAAATTACTAAATTCTTTTGTTTTTTTACTCCATGCCATGAATAAATTGGCAGGCGTAATATATTAATTTATTCGTGGTTTTCATTTGTTGAATTAAAGCCGCCATCTGTTGATCATTTATTTAACTAAAATGTAGTTTTACCCGAATTTTCTAATTTTCCGGGTAACTTTTCCAATTTTTTGTTAAGGCGGTGTGACACTTGTGTAAATTTGCGTGTATATTTACGTGTAAATTTACGTGTAAATCTACACAAGTTAGTGTCAAACGCGTAAATTTGCGTGTAGATTTATGTGTAAATATTTTGTAGGAATATTTCTATATTTTCTCGCAAGTTGTGCGTGTAAAATTGCGCAGAAGAATATTCGAAGGTGTGGTCTATTTTTTCTTGTGTTATGTTTTTGTCAGTTGGTAAAAGTTTGAATTGGCCCATTAATCCCCAACGTTGCGTATACGCAACATTTTTAAAATAATTAATTTTTTATTATGTTATTGAACAAAATTACTTTACAGCTGCTACAATTTATTCTCAACAGAACATTAATTATGTTTTTTTATGAAATATGTCGATATAAGCACAAAATTTAATTTTTGCATATTTATGATTATGAATTTATGAAATTTCATACAGGTTAAAACTTCCGAATTTACGGCAAAATTTTTTTTTTTATTATATTATATAAACCGTCAGCTTTCAGAATCTCTAGGTAATTTTGAAATTCGGGTTGACAAATCCGTGCTCTACCAATAATAAATATTTTTATGCAACATTATTTTGTAAAATTACTACAAATGCATAATTTTAACATGGAACATGTTTTTACGGTCGTTACTTCGCAAAAATCGACACCAAAAACCGACACCAAAAATCGGCACTACATGTGTATAATTCAAATTTATAGTTTATAATTTGAATATAAGGTAGAGTAGATTATCGAATAACATCTTCGCATTCACAATAATGAATTTTCAATAACAACATTTTTATTACCAAAAATTTAAATCCGAAACCGAGCGCAAAAAGAAAATTTGCTTAATAGTCGTGCCATAAGTTCTGATATACGTTCATATTATGATTTAAAGGATTTGAAAATAAAAATACTATTATATTAAAATTCTATTTTATTAAGGACATTGTAACGAATTCATTTCTATAGGATTTATTCGAAATTGCCACCTTTTGCGTTTACACAGGCCTTTAAACGCCGTGGCCAGTCATCAATTGCGGCACGCACTACTTCCATCGATATCGATGCCGCTGCTTTTATCAAATCTCGTTTTAATAGATCAATATTTTTATGGTGTACTCGACAAGCTTTCTCCTCAAGAATCGACCACAATTTGTAGTCTAATGGGTTTAAATCTGGACTACCTGAGGGCCATTGTTCCGCAGAAATAAACTCAGGTAAATTCTCTTGAAGCCATCGTTGTGTGGATTTTGCTTTGTGTGCTGGTGCCGAATCTTGTTGAAACACCCAACGGTTTCCATCAAACATGGTATTGTTTAGAGGCTTAACAACCTCTTCTAGCATTTCATGATACACCACAGCAGACGTTTTTACCCCCTTTTCACAAAAATGAAGCTGAGTCACTCCTTCATACGATACACCCCACCAAACCATCACAGATGCCGGAAAATGGCCCCTTTCAACCCTAGTAATTTTTTCAGCGGCTTCCTTAGAGCTGTGGGCATACACTCTATCATTCTGTTTATTAAATTTTTCCTCCACCGTGAAAATTTTTTCATCGGTAAACAAAATGTTGTGGTGATCGTTATTAGCGTGCCGATGTAGGAGTTGTTTTGCTCTTTCGTGCCTAATTTTTTTTAGAGCAATTGTAAGACGCTGTCCTGTTGTCCTACGGTAAGCCCCAAGTTGCAGGTCACTTTTTAAAATGCGAGACATTGACCTTTTGGAAATTTGAAGTTCCCTAGCCAAAATCTTTTGCTTCCTCAAAGGATTTCTACGAATTCGCTCACGAACTGCTTTAATGGCTGTAGGAGTCCTTACAGTGCGTGGGCGACCACTTCTTTTTCGGTCACCTACTGCCAAAGTTTCAGTATACCGTTTAATAGTACGGGTTATAAAAAGTTTTCTAATTTTTAACTTTTTTAACAAATTATAAATTTCATTAACATTTTTTTCACACTTATGCAAAGCAATCACAGCAACTCGGTTTTCTTTGACACCCCACTCCATGTTTACTATTTAAGTTCCAAAATTCAACTGTTGCCCATTTACACACCTTCAAATGAGCTTTCCAAAAATACCATTATTAACCCTCTCCCTTAATGTTTACGGTAAATACTAACGGTATTACCTGAGTATCAGAACTTATGGCACGACTAGTATATACATATAGTAAATTTTTTTATTACCAACACAAAAATTATAAGGCATTATCCTATTATAACCAGCAGTAAGAAGAAGAAACGAGATAGGCACCCCTAAATCTCGAGGAAAACTATGATAAACGGTTGAGTACCGAAAAACATGTTCCATGTTAAAGATATTTTTTAACTTTATAAATTTCTTATTGAGTACATGATAAGTAATAAAATGAAGTAAAAACATAAAATTAGTTTTATTTTCGACCCTTGGGTATTAATGGGTTAATTACCAATTTGAATCCATTATCACGTTTCTTTTAGTATTAAACAACACAAGGCGACCAGACATACAAACTTCTTATAGCCACTTACCGATCGAATTTTCAATTGACCAGAACGCGCATGTGCAAATTGTAAATTTAGGCTGCCTACAGACTGATCAAGCAAAAACGTTGTGCGACAAAACGTTTTTGTTTGATCCAATCAAATTTGATTTTGTTTGATTTGAACCAATCAAACAAAAACTTTTGTCGCACAACGTTTTTGCTTGATCAGTCTGTAGGAAGCCTTACGTGTAAATTTTTACACAAGTGGCAAACACACTCGCAAAAAAATTTGCTAGCAGATTTGCAACAAGATTTACAAGCAAATTTACGTGTTTGACACGGTGTAGAAATGTACACAAATGTCACACCGCCTTTACGTGAGAACCATCTTCGGACTATTGCGAACATTTAAAAAAAACAGTAACAAAATCGGTCCAGCCGTTATCAAGTGATGCCGTGACAAAGGTTTTCAGATTCATTTTTTATTAAATTTATAAAGCGTAAAAAGTAGGCGGCCTTTGCTATAAGTCACAATTGCTATAAGTCACAATGGAAATCGAATTTAATCGAAATATTAAAGTAGAAAATGATCCGATTTTAGAAAATCAACAGGATAATACTGAGGTAAACTATAAACCATATTTAGTGACATAAAGATAAAAGTTGAGACGTAAGAAAGTCGACATTACGTTAAAAAATTTCATGCTTTGTAAAGCGGTTTGAACAATAAGTTTGTAAATATACATTTTCACAAAAAACGAATTTTAGAAGGAATATAAGAAGTGACAAAAATAGGTTTATTATATTTTGATTGTTTCACACCGTAATGTTAACAAAAAAATTCTTTCGTTAGTTTCGTTTATAAAATCCCCAACAAATTCAATTCGATGATTGTGTATGTAGGATCTTGACCACCTTTAAAAAATGTTAGTATTTGTAATATCGCCATGGGGCCAATCCATATAAAATCAACCAATTTTTTGCAATAATTATTTTCACGTCCCTCTTCGATTTTGCTCAAATTTGGTATACTTCTAGTTATGCCAAATAAACGGACCCATATTGGTTTGTTTAGCCCTAAAGTTACAAATTTGGCTTGTAGAGTTTCGATAAAGTATTTCTACTGGCCGAACCGTACCACTTCAAGACACGATTTGTTTTTTGAAATAGAAGATATTGAATAGACCTTTTTAGTGAGTTTTTGTGTGTAAATAATTAAGGTCAAAAAATGGCGGCTCTGATCAAATTTTAACTTTGAATGCTCGTCCCCCAAAAATAGGGGTCATTTAAAATTCTCTAAAATTGAAGTGTACCATTGTGTTTGCAATATCTCAGCTTTTAGTCAAATCTCAAACTCCAAATTTTTGGCACATTAATACCATCATGTATTTATTTGGTCCCCCACGAAAGATATTTAGCGTTGAAAAGGGCTATTTTCTTAAATTTCCGAACTTTTCTTATGATTTTTTTGAGAAAAAGGGAAGAAAACCTTAGGGTTAATATTTGGTTTACGAATACAACCAGCTGCCATCTCTGTATAAAAAAATAATTGTCTTGTTAACACTTTCCCTTCCTGACCTTCCTTGTGGATTGGGAGTTCATAAAAAAGCTAAGAATTAAGATTGAAGTTTCACCTTCTTGGAATTCCTTTAGCCTCCATGTTGATAGGCCTAATAAGAGTTGTAATATTTTCCAGCCGAGTAACAGTTTTAGCTTGAAAAATTTTTGACAGATATCGTATGTATTGTAAAATTCGAATGACTCCCTCCCCTAAAATCACTTTTGGCTTCTTCCCCAATTTTTCGCCTATTACATGCTTAATTTCATTTTTAGGGAAAATGATCATCAAACCAAAATTGACGAGCATAACATTCTCTACAAAATAGCTATTTCAGAAAATAAAAATAATAATATGTAAAAAAGTTTCTTCGAATTATTCAAAAGCAATTTTTTAAAGTAGAAACGCATTTCGTAATTGAATTTTATTTCAGGAATAGTGTAACTCGGGTGAATTTTGAAAAATTCTATTTTGTAGAGAATTTTATGCCCTTCAATTTTGATCTGATGAGAATTTTTAACAAAACTGAAATTAAGCGAGTTGTATGCGAAACATCGCGTTAGCGGAGCTAAAATCTCCAATGGGGTACCGCCAAAAAAAATTTAGTAATGTTTTTTTACGTAAATACGATCCTTATGATGTGCTTTGCCATATAATATGGTTACATTTTTCTAAAAACGGGTCATTTCGATGTGTAATTTGAATTTTTTATTCAATCTGTGACGTCGTCAGTAAACATTAATTAGCAGATCTTGGTTAGAGATGGCATGCAAAGCGGCAGTGTTTATATGGTACGACTGCTGTAAATCATAATATTTTGCGGTATTCGGCGTTTACGTCTGCAAAAGGTAATACAAAAGTTTTCTTAATGTTCCATGATTTACAGCAGTCGTAGTACATAACAAAGAATACAAACGTAGCGATGATGCAATCTTTATACCGAGAAAATCGATAGGATAAAACTTGCAAGTGCAAACACCTGCATTTGTTTAAAATAGAATCACTTTGAATATTTTACGGAATCACATAAAACATAACTTCAAAACCAATTACCAAAAATTGGTTTTTCGAAGACCCAAAATCTTCCGTTTTAACTCGGCCTGTGGCGGCGCAATTTAAAACTGCAATACTTTTATGAGTATGTTTTTCAAATTTGCAATTTAAAACCATATAAAACTTCGCTCCGCAATCCGCTGCTTTCGGGAGTAGCCTTTATGTCTGCAAAATTTCAACTTGTCCGGATTTTTTTGCATACTTGAAAGTTTTTTCTCACAGCGTTTTTGCTTGATCAATCTGCGATCAGCCTAAGGGTTTAGTATCCGCTCAGTAAAGCTCAGCCTAATTATCCAAAACATATAACCCCAGAATATATGTTTTGTATGTATTATAACTGATGATGCCTTTGTTACAGGAAAGTCCATACCATTCACACAGCTGTTCTTCAATTAAGATGGAAGACACTGAATTCACATTAGAAGATTTGCATCACTCGATTGATATTAAAGAAGATACCGACACTACAGATTTCACGCTGAATTGTTCAAATTTGTTCGAGTGTGCTATTTGTGGTTGTAAATTTGCTCTTAAACAAACTTTAATACGTCATTTAAGAGCTCATAAGGTCAGGAAACCATTTATATGTGTTATTTGTAACCTTAAATGTGCACACCCATCAAAATTAAAAATTCATTTAAGAACTCATACCGGCGAGAAACCCTTTGCTTGTGAAATATGCGACTTCAAATGTTCCCAGAAATCTGGGTTAAAAGTTCATTTAAGAATTCACACTGGGGAAAAACTCTTTGCTTGTGAAATATGCCACTTCAAATCTGCAAGTAAACAAAGTTTAAAAGTGCATTTAAGCACTCACACTGGGGTAAAACCCTTTGCTTGTGAAATATGCGACTACAAATCTGCACGTAAAGATAGTTTAAAAGTGCATTTGAGAACTCACACTGGGGAAAAACTCTTTGCTTGTGCAATATGCGACTACAAATGTGCACAGAAAGGAAATTTAACAATGCATTTAAGAACTCACACCGGGGATAAACCCTTTGCTTGTGAAATATGCGACTACAAATCTGCAGGAAAAGAAAATTTAAACTTGCATTTAAGAACTCACACCGGGGATAAACCCTTTGCTTGTGAAGTATGCGACTACAAATCTGCACGTAAAAATGGTTTAAAACTGCATTTAAGAACTCACACCGGGGATAAACCCTTTGCTTGTGAAATATGCGACTACAAATCTGCACGCAAAGAAGATTTAAACTTGCATTTAAGAACTCACACCGGGGATAAACCCTTTGCTTGTGAAATATGCGACTACAAATCTGCAAGTAAAAAAAGTTTAAAAGTGCATTTAAGCACTCACACTGGGGTAAAACCCTTTGCTTGTGAAATATGCGACTACAAATCTGCAAGTAAAAAAAGTTTAAAAGTGCATTTAAGCACTCACACTGGGGTAAAACCCTTTGCTTGTGCAATATGCGACTACAAATGTGCACAGAAAGGATCTTTGACAGTGCATTTGAGAACTCACACTGGGGAACTCTTTGCTTGTGAAATATGCGACTACAAATCTGCACAGAAAGGAAATCTAAAAATGCATTTAAGAATTCACACTGGGGAAGATCCTTTTGCTTGTGCAATATGCGACTACAAATGTGCACGAAAAAGAGCTTTAAAAGGTCATTTAAAAACTCATACTAGCTAGTAAACAGGGCTGCCACTGACTACAGCATCCAAAAAAAGTGGCAAAAGTGGGCAGGAAAGAAAAAAAAAGTGGCAAAAAGTGGCAATAATGACAGAAAAAAGTGGCAAAAAGTGGCACAAAAATCCATATTGATGCTGATTTTCGGGATTTACAGTGTAAATATCAAAACGCAACTTTCTTTTACATGAAACGCTATATTTTTTTAATCAGTTACATGCGTTAAATAATTTTTTGGGCCATAATTAAGCCATGCACCTACTGGTATGCATTTGACTTCTTCAGCACGAAAGGAAGACAACTCTAAAAGAAGCCAACCAACAAGGTAGAAACGCAAAATGTGCCCTATTATAATTTGTAACCTTGTGTTATTTGTTTTGTCTTAATTTTAACTAAACTATTTTGATATTTTACCTTATTTACATTTAATTTTAAAAGCAGCGTCACGCAGCTAAAATTGCAGAATTATAACAGTCATGCATAGCGAAACTTCTTATTTAATAATTATTAACAACTAAATTTATGAATTTCCATATTTTATGCATTTGTATTATATGTACTGTTGTGATACGCGCTATCCATGTTGAGGATAGAGTCGTACCAACAAGGAGAGAAGTACAGTTGGAGACCGGAGGTTCAAACACATTTGTTTGCATGTGTTTGTTTTTTTTTGTCGTTTGAATTTAATTTTAAGTTTGTTCGTGTTACATGTTGTATGTAAACATTATATACAACATGTCAAAATTAATCAAACGTGCAGAGAACCGTCGGCCATGTACAAACAACCGAGAATATAAGAAGCTCCAGTTTAAAAACAAAATTTATATAGTAACGCAAGTTACATGAAAGTAAATAAACAGTTCCATCGAGATCACGAAAGGTGACGGTCGTGTATTTAGTACTGTGAGATAAACTCGCGAATTCAAGTGAGATTCACATAAAATATACTGAGATAAATTATATTCGTGAACGAAATACGGTGGTATACTACCAGAGAAGATTAATTCCTTGGAGAATTTAAGATTCCGTAAGATAGCGGAATACGAAAGGTGTTGGCAACGAAGGTTGTGGTCGAGATCGTGTCATACAGATACGTAGGGGAGATACGGATACCAAATTATCCGATCTATGTGAAGCAGATTGGAGATTGGAGATTGGAAATTAGAAAAGAGAAGAAAGAAAATTGTGCGCACGATACAAATCGCAGGTTAGCTACCATTTATTAATCAGTGCGTAGAATAATAGTTTATATAAAGATTGTTTGATTGTTTGGGTTCTATGTTATATGTTGGAATTTGTTTATTTGATTAAAAACTTGTTAACGGAATCCAACTGTAGTTTTATCTTTGTTGGAGTCAAGAATTCGTTCGACATAAGCTCGTATAAAAAAGTGTTGGTTGAATCAGATCCCGACGCATATTAACCTGAGAAGTATAAGAGTCGAATTAAAGGTAGGTGTCCATAAACCGATTGTGTGCGTACTCGTGCATTCTTCAAGGCACCAGACGCTACATAAAAGTGGCACCTCAACGATAAGGGGCAAGAATTCAACTCAGTATACGACAGCTTAAGATCCAACAAAGATTAAAATGAATACGCGCAGTAGAAATGCAAGGGGGCGAGTAAATGTTGGGAATGAAAGCGACGAAGATAGTGTAAATGTTGGGTATGAGAGTGACGGGGATAGGGGAGACACGGGAGACGTACCGGAAGTTTCAAACGTGCTAGAAGTTCCGGTGGGGTCAGTACCCGATATAAGCCCGATGATGGCAATGATGAGGGAAATAATGGGGGAGATGAATGAAAAAGCGGAGAAAAGGGATGCAAGCATGAATGAAAAAGCGGAGAAAAGGGATGCAACCATGAATGAAAAAGCGGAGAAAAGGGAAGCCAGTATGAATGACCAGTTTGAACAGATGAATGAAAAGGGGGATCAAAGGGATGCAAGTTTGAGGAAAGAAATTGGGGATGTAAAGGCCGAGTTGAATGAAAGTTTGAGTGGAAAAATTGAGGCTGGAAACGCCAGTATGAATGAACGATTTGATAGACAGGAGGTGAAATTGACAGGGATGAATGAACGATTTGATAGACAGGAGGTGAAATTGACAAGTATGAATGATAATTTAGAGAAAATGCAAGGGGATATTGAAAGAATCAACACCAAGGTTGATACGAAAATCACCGAGGTGGTAAATACGATGGATAAGAGGTTAAAAGAATGCCGGCAGGAAAATGAGAAGGGGGTGATCAGTTTAGAAAAAGGGGTAAATAAAAGATTTGAGACGGTGAATGTGAAAATCACGGAGATGGAGACAAAGGTAACAGACGTGTTTGTGGCAAATGAGAATGCGATCGGTTCCATGCGAGAGGAGGTAAAAAATATGAACCGCACGCAAAATGACAAATCGTTGGGGGACCTGGTGGAAGAATTGAAAGGTCATAGTTACCGGGACGGCGACATGGACAATTATACCAAATTTTATAATGACGGAAAAATTAATCCCAAAATTTTCATCAAAAATTTGGGAAATAATTTAATCCGCGTTCGGGACGAAGTCCGACAAAAGAATATTATCCGCGCCACGATGAAGGGGGATACAGAAATTTGGTTTAGTATGATAGAGGAGAAAATCAAAAATTTCGATGAGTTTAAGATACTCTTCTTAAAAAAATACTGGGGCGATATGGACCAAAATAAGGTCAAAGAAAAAGTTAATGGGGGTAAATACCGAGGAGGACATGGGGGCACTCGGGAGAATTATGCGGTAAGTTTGATTAATCAAGCACAACAGGTCGAGCCACGATATGAGGAAGTGCTGTTAGTCAGAGCAATCGGGGGGCATTTTGAGAAAGATGTCAAAGCCCGGATTGGGATAGAAAAGGTCGAGACGATTGAAGGTTTCCTCGAGCTCTTAAAAAGATTCGACGAAAGTGTCGACTTTAAGTACGAGGAAACGCGACAATCAGCGGTCCCATATGTGCGATGGGAAGAACGCGACTGGCGAGCGTCACCGCAGGAGTCACAAGACCCGCGAGTTAAGGGGAACGAACCAGCGAAGAATGGTTTCGAGAATACGCGAAAGGGGGGATACCAGAATCACCGCGGGATAAATCGGAGAAGCTGGCCACAACGCAACTCGGAAGACGCGCCGGGCAAAGACGATAGCAAGGATGTAAATCGGATCGAGCTCGATACCATTCAACCGATGCCTATCACGCATCCGATCCATTTATATTCGGGGTCGAACTTTCCATAAGCGGAAAGCACACGCAGGGGGGGGTTAACACCTATGTACCCCGGGAAGAGTACATAGAGGCGTGTGAAGAAGTGTGGTCAAACAATCAAGTTTAGGTACACATTAGAAAATAATAAATGGGTCAATTTTAGGTACACATTAGAATTCACCAATAAACAAAGAGTCACAATCATTTAGGCTCACATTAGAAAACAAAGGATCAATTTTAGATCAACGTTAGAATTCACGAATAAATAATTGGATCAATTTTAGATCCACATTTGAATTCAAATATAACCAAACCAATTTTAGGCCAACCTTTGAAATCAATCATTAACAATTCCATTGTCGGTAAAACATTGGAAAATAATCAAACCGTCAATAAAAATGGAAAAGTCAAATGAACAACCCGATTTAGGCCAAAGTTTGAAATTATGAAATAAATTAAATGTCACTGTCAACGGAGATAGAGAATGCAATTAAATCAATAAACAATAAGTCAGGAGTATTTTAGATAAGTACTCAAAAGGCACGAAGACTATCTTGTCCACTATGTTGATGACATGTTCGTATTTTCGGACAACGAGGAAGATCATGTACGACAGTTGGAAGAGGTATTAAGCACGTTGGAACAAACAGGGCTTAAACTAAATTTATCAAAATGTCAATTCATATTGAATCAAGTAAAATTTTTAGGGTTCACGGTAGACCGAGTAGGAATCTCAGTCGACAATGATAGATTGGAGGAGGTTAAAATTTATCCGCGAACACGGAATTTACGTTGCGAAGTTTTCTCGGAGTGTTGAAAGACGTTAGGTTTATTAACGTTACTAAAAAGGGTACACGTAGGAATTGAGGACAGGTACATGAAGATATCTTCAATAGTTTAAAGAAAATGTTAGCAATTGTGTGCGCATCGAACAAGTTAAATAGTTTAAGGGAAACAGATTTTTGATTGAGATGGATTATTCCGTGTTAATTCTCATGATGAGAAAGATAATTTGATCGCGGATGCCTTCAGCAGGGAAGATGAGGGGTGAATAAGAGTCGACAAGAAGTCTTCAAGAAACTACAAGAAAATCTACAGGGGTGTTATTGTAAGCTATGCGCTACAATAATAATTTAAGGTATCAGTAGATACCCGACCAGTTTATGCACTGCGGGTGTTAGAAGATATATGTGAAATATTATATGAAATAGTAAGAAGAAGTTCAAGGACATTTAAGACGCGCAAACAAATTTAAATCAGGGACACGGGGTTTATTCATAGAAAAATATTTACAGGAGTCAAGGGAATCCAGAATTCAGTCAAATCAGGGAGCAATGGCTTCTTAAAAGCATAGCGGCCAATGAGCTGTACATAGCGAATAAAGTTACCACCATTCACTGCCGAGAAAATTTCGCAAACGACGTAATCCAACCCGAGCGCATATTAAAAGACAATGCGACTTATTTTTAACAATGATCGTTGTGTTGATCATTGTGTAAGTTTTTTCACCCTTGTAAGTTCCAAAGACTAATGAGGTCTTTGGTATTACAAGGTGTCAAAATAACATCTGCCAAAAAAATGACAGTAAAATTTGCTGTCGGCAGTAACCCTGATGGACGTTTAAACCAACTCGTATTTAGCGGGAGCTAGAGTCATGGGTTGTAAGTTCAAATGATGCAATAGAAATAAAGAATGCAAAAAAATAATGGTAAACAAATTATATTCGTTGGAATCACTGTACAACAACTGTGATAGTATGTAACAACAATTCATATATAATCAGCGAGCTGATCCGTAATAAAAATAATTAAATGGTGTTGTTAAATGTACAGCAATAAATTTACAAGTCTTACAAAATGCAACTCACCCCAAAGGTACCTTGGTAGGATTAAATAAATACAAAATACTCGCGGTTGACAATTTAGCGGACTCCAAAATTTGACTGCTGTAACACCAGGATGATGAAGTAAATACGTCTTTGACCACTCCACTGATTGTACGGAAACAGCTGCCTTGACCAGGTCAGGAAACACCATGAAATAAGTTGGTTAACAAAGAACCTCAAAGATTGAATGTTATTCCTAAAGTTTTTACTTTCCAGTGTGTAATTAATTATCAGAATTCCAAAAAATTAACAGTTGACATCAGCCAGAATAATTCGTTGTTTTGACAATTTAACCTTGTCATTCGATTTATCAAACTACAGTTTTAAAAACAGTTTAAAACAGCCCTGTGCGAATGTGTTTTTAATCAGAACACATGTACTCTAAAATTGAATAAACGAATTTACTTAAAGAAGTTATTTCAACAAGTTAACTTACGGAAATAAATGAAATGATGTTTTTATGATAATCCGCAGTAGCGCAAACATCCATCCACCAATTTAAATGACCAAATCAATTAATTAATCGTCTAATTAATAATATTAGTCGGAACAAAAATTGACTACGACTGAACTCGATTGTCGACAAAATCAAGATGGATGCTTCACCGAGCGGTTACGGAAAATCGAACGAAAACCGGTCGATTTCAGAATCTTATATACACGGTGTTGTACAAGTCGATGTTAAATTCGTAACGAGTGTAAAAATTCGTTACATTGCCCTCTCCCAACTGCATTTCATGCCGTGAAAATGATAGTCGCTGCCTAATACTAAGCACTCAGTTGTACTACGCTAACTAAGACGTTGAAGACGCTCTTCTACAATATTGGAAATAAACTAAAAATTGAATCCTTCAAACGATTCATAAAGTAACCAAGGAAAAAAAAACAAAATGGGTTTTCTGAACAGTAATCGCAACGTTGCTATTCAAATCTGCTTAAAGCGTTAACCCGTTTGACAGAGCGCGTTGCGCTTCAAAAAGTCAACAAAAAAATGTTGAGACCATCCCTGGCTATCGACATGCACTGGAATTCTCAATTGGTTTGGTACAGCACCACATAGGATCTGTATCCACAAAAAAACAAAATATGTAACGGTGGTCTAAAACCAACCGTACAAACAAATGGACCTCATGGGACCCATTGCACGGCTCGAAAGTGAAAAAAGAACATTCACCCAGCAGTAAGGTTTGTTTCAGACAAAGGCACTTAAAGTCCTTTGGGCAAAGAAACGTTTTAATGAACTAAAAATAAAAAATTTCCAAACTAATTGGCATTTGGTCAACATTTGACCAACAAAGGGCTTCCAATACTGTATCATCACGACTTCAAAAAAGTGTGAGAAAAAATCTCAGATGGTACGACTATGAACTTGAGGTGTTAATGTTCACAGCCGTTAAAATTAAAAACCAGGATAAAAAATAAACCCCTGACCCCCCCCCCCCCCCTAGGAATTATTTAGGAACCCAATGTGACTTAAGAAAGGAAGGTAGATAGGAATAGGTAATGAGGTGATTGGATTATTGGGTTATGGGAAAGGATAAACGTTCCAAGTGGCCAAGGCGTCCACAACTCAATGATACACGCGATGACTCGTCCTCGCGTATGGATCATAAAAACGCGTCGTGGACCGCCAGTCAACAAACCCATATCAAAGAATGGCGAAGGCCATGGACACTGGACTATTTTTGAGGATGGGAAGATAAAGGTACCCGGGGAATGACAGTATGTCATTGAAGACCGTAAAGAACTCACGCGAGTCGCCTTCAAACTCACGATCATTGTTGGGGACATTGAATTTAACTTCGTTTCGACGAAAATACGGCCAACGACCTTTCCAATCTCACACAGGGAGAGACCAATCGACCGCCTGCCAACTAAAGGCTGACCGACCCCACTGCGCACAGTGTAAAGAACGCTTTCCCGTAGCAAAACGAACAGGTGCAGTCAAACCCCGCAGACAGAAAACCGAAAAGCCCCCCTGATTCCTGCACAAGAAAAGAAATCCGCCAGCCCCCCATAATCGCCAATACGGAACAAAAGAAAGTGGGTCGGGACTTATTGACCCCAAGGAAAGGATAAGTCAGATGGTATGACTTATGGACAAAAAAGGTTTCGCTCACCCTCCACGACATCTCTCAACCTGATCCTCAGGTTCCACTAAATCGGAAACCGAAGGATGGGGTTTTAAATCTTTAACGTGAAATACTCCAACCTCTTTACCGCGTTCGTTCACGAGACGATAGGTTAATGGACCAGTTACTTCCTTTACACGACTTCTCAAATATTTAGGAGCCAGTTTACTACTAAAATGTTTACTAGCATTCGACAATGCAAAATTTCGACGCCAAACTACGTCTCCTTTCTTAAACTGAATACTACGCTTCCTAAAATTATAATGAGTAGAATTGCGTTGGTAAGCGTCGTGTAATCGCTTCTTTACATCTACAGAAAGTTTATCTAACCGGTTCATTTCCCCAGCCACCCGTTCACGATTCTCTAAAGTTAATTCCTCTTCCCTCAAATCCATTATACGACCATAATAATCTCCCTTAGCGGGTACGGTACGCCCGAGATTAAGAAAAGACGGAGTAAACCCTGTCACCTCGTGAGTGGCAGATCGGATCGCATGAGCAATTTTATGTATTTCTACATCCCAAGTCTTATGATCTTCTTTGACATATGATCGCATAGCGGTACCGACTACTCGATTAACTCGCTCAACAAAATTAACTTGGGGATGGTATAATGCATTATAAAATAAATGGTTGACGTTATAATCACTCATGAGTTTCCGAAATTCGTTGCTGGTAAATTGTGGACCATTATCGACATGACAAATCTGCGGAGTGCCAAAAAGGAGAAAAACATGATTTTCGAGAAAATCACAAATGGCTTTGGTAGTAGCTCTACGTAGCGGTTGTACTAAAACAAATTTAGTGAACCAGTCGCAAACCACTAGCAACATGGTGTTACCTTTCGCAGATCTGGGAAACGGTCCCATTAAATCAACTGAAATACATTGGAAAGGGAAACGCACTTTCTTTTCTCGACCCATTAAACCAAACCGTCCGCCTTGGCAAGCTTTGGATGACAAACAAACCGGGCACCGCCGCACATACCTCGCCACGTCAGCACGCATCCTGGGCCAATAGTACAACTCTATAATAATAATAATAATAATAATATATATTCAATCCTGTTAATATTACAATATATAGGACAAGTCACGCAGTACAAAAGAAAAAATACATATACAAAATACAAAAATACAAAAAATACATATACAAAATGCAACTACAAACACTTCAACAGATCACGAAACTCCTGAACCGAGTACATACAGTGCTCCGTGAGAATGCCCTTTACGGCCGCTTTAAACGATAGTACCGTTTTCGAATTTTTAATTTTTACAGGCAGTGCATTGAACAGGGCCGTTCCCACCGCCACAGGAGACCCCCTCGTCACACTGGAGAGGTGAAGCGCAGGACGGAAATCGTCTCTACCGCGAGTGTTGTGGTCATGAACATCGGAGTTCCGCTGATGAATATCTTTGGTTCTATAAACATAGACAAGGAGCTCGAAGATGTAAACAGAGGGAAGAGAAAGAATTTTAAGTTGTTTAAACAGCGGTTTACATGAGTCTCTAGATGCCACCCCCGCGATACACCGAACAATTCTCTTTTGGGCCACAAAGACATTCCCAGCCATCGGAGAACCACCCCAAAAACAGACCCCATAGGATAGCCTAGAGTGCACATGCGCATAGTAAAACACCCTCAGAATATGCACATCCACAACACTTCTGAGGCATCTAACCTGATAACAGATGGAACTGAGATGCCCCATAATGCATCTACAGTGATCCCTCCAGTCAAGCACCTCATTCACATGCAGCCCCAAGAATTTTACGCTGGACTCCCGCGGAATCACACAATCATCCAGTCGGAGATCAAGGTCCAGATCCCGTCGACTCCGAATGTTGTGGAACATCATATATCCAGTCTTAGCCAAGTTAAGTCGAAGCCGATTATGACCAAACCACCCACTCAGCTGTGCGAGAAGATGATTAAGAGCACCATGAACCTCCCCCAGAGACCCATCCGACACCACAGACGATGTATCGTCAGCATACATTATGGTCATAAAGTCAACGAAAGATAACAGATCATTGACAAAAAGTAAGAAAAGAATTGGGCCCAAGACTGACCCCTGCGGCACACCAATGTTGATAGGAAGGAACGAAGATCTAAAATTGGACCGAACACCATCCGAACGGGTGTAACCTATCCTCACAAACTGAGTTCTACCAGACAAGTAAGAACGAAACCACTCAGCAACCACTCCCCTGATCCCATACTTGGCCAGCTTCTCCATCAGTATAGAATGATTAACACAGTCAAAAGCTCTGCTCAAGTCACAGAACAAAGCCGCAGGATGCTCACCCCTATCAAAAGAATTCATAACCACCGTCATGAAAGAGTCGACAGCCGTCATAGTAGAGCGGCAGCTACGGAAACCATGCTGCTCTTCCGCAACAACATCATGCTTCTCCAAATGGGACAACAGTCTATTCAGCATCGCGTATTCAAAAATCTTCGACATGGCCGGCGGCAGACATATGGGGCGGTAATTCGAGGGAGATGTTATCTTGCCCCTCTTATGTATCGGAACGACCGCAGAAACCTTCAGGCAATCCGGAAATGCACCCAAAGAGAAAGATAAATTCACAAGATATGTGAGTGGCTCGATGACAAGATACAGGACAGCCTTCAAGACACTGCAAGGCAAACCATCGGGACCCGAAGACGATACTCCACGCATCGCAGACAAGGCAGTCAACAACTCCGCCTCACCATACGGCAGAGCACACATACTCTGTACAATTCCCGAGATCCGCGAATGATTTTATGATTTTATTAAAAGTTTTAAGCGTCCCCAAATGAGCAGAAGTCGGATCATCATGACATTCTTTGAAAATGTCAATCCGACGCGACTTAGGAACTAACTGCTTCCATTCTACTAAATTAGAAACAACATTATGGAAGTTTGGTATGAGTTTGTACAAACGCCCTGATTCTATCCTCCAATCGGGATAATCAGCTGGTGCTTTAGTGACTCGAGTCAGCATGCGACGATACCACGGATCGAGGTCATTCTCGGACAATTCCAAAGACGAGACTTCTAAGGGTGCGCGAGACAATGCGTCAGGTACGACGTTCAGATTTCCCTTCCGATGCTGGATTTTAAAAGAATACTGTGATAAGCGAACACTCCAGCGGGCTAATCTATTTACTGGATCTTTCATAGAAAGCAACCACAAAAGGCTATAGTGATCTGTGATCACTGTAAATTCGGTACCTTCAACATAAGGCCTGAATTTCTCGATACCAAAAATAACCGCTAGGCATTCGCGTTCAGTGACCGAATAGTTACGTTCCGCTTTATTCAACGTCCTTGATGCATATGCGATAGCGCGCTCCTCTTCACCTTCTCCCTGGCTTAAAATACAGCCCAGGCCATAATTTGACGCGTCGCACTGTATAAAAAAACGTTTACTGAAGTCAGGACTTGCTAAAATAGGGGCAGAAACTAACTGTTTCTTCAAATTTTCGAAAGACTCAGTAGCGTTTTGATTCCATACGACAGTCTGACGTTTACCACGACCCTTGATTAACTCGGTAATAGGCGCAGACAAGGATGAAAAATTCGGTATAAATCGTCTATACCAGCCTATCATTCCCACAAATCGCTTTATACCAGTAGTATTCGTAGGTTTTGGAAAGTCAGTTATGGCTTGAGTTTTTGTTGG
Source organism: Podabrus alpinus (assembly GCA_932274525.1). Classification (NCBI taxonomy): domain Eukaryota; kingdom Metazoa; phylum Arthropoda; class Insecta; order Coleoptera; family Cantharidae; genus Podabrus; species Podabrus alpinus. Next base: position 10,088,979 of record OW026451.1, read on the forward strand.
ATCAGTGTGTAGTCCGTTCTTATCAATGACATGTCCAAGATAAGTCAAACTGGACCTGCAGAACTCACACTTATCCAAATTGATGGTTAAATTAGCATCCAGTAACCTGTCGTAGACCTGCTCGAGTAATTCTAAATGCTCTTTGAAAGTAAAAGAAACGACAATAATGTCATCCAAATAAACAAATATTTTTTCGCCCAGAAGGGGTCCAAAAATTTTATCCATCAATCGTTGTTGAGTAATGGGAGCATTCGAAATACCGAACGGGGTTACTACGTAATGAAAAAGACCACGACCAGGCACGGTAAATGCGGTTTTTTCATATGATTCGGGAGATAGAGGGATTTGCCAAAATGCCTTTTTAAGATCAATCGAAGTTAGATACCTCGCATCTTGCAAACGAGTCAAAATGTCATCTAAACGTGGTAATGGGTAGGCATCTTTCCTCGTCAATTGATTAAGTTTGCGACCGTCAAAACATAAACGATAAGAATTGTCCTTTTTCTTAACCAAAAGCATAGGAGATGACCAACCGGAGTGACTAGGTCGTACTACATCTAACTCTAACATTCGATCGAGCTCTTTATGAGCAATTTCACGCATAGCGGGTGATAAAGGGTAGTAACGTTGTTTCAGCGGAGCTACGTCTCCAGTGTCGATATGGTGGAATATCTTGTGGGTTCTTGTTAAACCATCGTGGGAAAGAGTTTTAAATTTATCTTTTATGGCGGCAAGAGCAACTCGTTGTTCAATACTGAGATCATCAGCGGCTCTGATTGACTCAATTGATTTAACCTCGTTAACAAAAAATTGATCGCGGGAAAAATCTGCCTTGACTCCAAACAGTTTGCAAAAGTCAATACCTAAAGTCAAACTAGTGCGTATACTATTGCATACTAAAACGTTAAGGGAACGAGTAACATCACAAATTGAAATAGGCAACTCGACCGAGCCTAAAATTTGTTGCGAAGTACCGTCAGCCGATCGTACAAATACGTTTTGATCACGTTTCAACTTAAGGTCTAGCAAGTCAATCAGGTAGTGTCCATCTGTACCAAGTATGGATACACTAGCACCGGAATCTAAAAGTGCAGTTAATTGTTCTCTACCGATAAAAAGATTAAGATGGGGTCGTTGATCAGTCGTGGGATGAGCGAATAAGGCAGAAGAATTGGCGGTTGATCCGCAAAAAGCGCTAACGTGCACCAACCAATTACTCCAACCCAACCTGTCTGCTCTGATACTTAAGGCTAGCGGCGAGCAGGGTTTCCGCTTGGCCCACCTGCGTTTTTTGAATGGTTACCACTGCAATTTAGTGAAGTAACTCCTTTGCGTCCGCAAAGATAACAAAACGTAGTAGGAGGTTTGGAACAAAATCTGTAAGAATGGCCGCGTGTCGAGCAATTCCAACAAGTGAGAGGTCTACGAGGATTCACAGAAGGTGACTCCTTAGGAGCGGTAGGGGTAACAACAGAAGTCAAAGCTGCGGTGGGGACTTCTTTTGAAAGAGTCTTTTTAGCTAAAAGTTCAGCTCGTTGAGCTACTCGAATAAATTCGCTTTTCTCGGTAATAGAAGCCGTACCCATCACTAATGAAACTGAAGGAAGCATATTTTCCCTAATTGTCCATAGTTGATCGCTTTCAGAGGGAATAGGTGTAACTCTAGCAAACTTTGCAAACATTGATTCGATGTAACTGCTAACAGATTCATTCGAATTTTGCTTACATTTATTGATTTCTGCCAAATAAACCCTACTGAAATCGACAGCCAGGAATCTTATTTTCAACGCTTCTATTAATTGTTCCCAAGTGTTAATATTAGAATCTAGCGTACGGTACCAAACTAAAGCTTCTCCAGAGAAAAATTCAACCGCTTTGTTGAAAAGCTCTTGAGAATTGACTCCTCGAGTTTTTGAAAGTTCATTAGTTCTTTCAATAAAATTAAAAACTTCTTGAAAACCTCCACTGCCGTCAAATGAAAGATTCCACTTGTGGATTGCTACACGGTCATTATTTTTAAATGGTAAAATATTTTTTAAAACCTCAGCTAATTCAACTGCTGGCAACAATGAAGATCTCTTGAAAGAAGAATAACCCGGAGATTCATCATTAGTTGCTGTTCCAGACGGATTGCTAACTTTGGGTTGCCTTAAAATTTCCTCGTCATCATCACTTTCGTTTTCATTCAGACGAAGTAAGTGTTCTACTTTTGAACGCAATAGTTTAGATAGTTCTAACAAATTTCCCCTTTCAGTGTCTTTAAACCCAGCTCCCTCCATAATGTCTAGGCGATTACAATAATGTGCAAGACGATTTGTGATGTTGTCTAAAGTTTGTGAATCAAACTTCTGTTCGAGATTATTTATTTCAATTGAAATTTCGTCAAGAGCATTCTTGCAAATTAATAAATCGGCTTGAACATCAGGCGGAGTGTACTTATGTATAGCAAGACGAGAATTGAAGGCTTCATCGAGCAGGAGCTTTCTTAGCTGTGCTCGACGTGTTGCCTTATGGGCAGGGATAGTATTAATATCTTCAGTTCTTATTGTTAATTCTACTAGTACTTCCTCGTTACTGAGCGACGTTAGATACTTTTTAACATTCGACATGATAACGAGTGACAACAACTTCTCTTAGTAATAATTGATTGAAAATAAAAATGAAAAAAAACGCAGTAAAATATTTCGCTAGGGCTGTTAAAATTGTCAACAAAATTATCAATACTATGTGATAATTATAAAAATTACACACAACAGCAATCAACTTCAGGTCGCTTGTCAACAAGACAAAACAAAATCGTCAAAGGTGTTCCGTCGCTTAATCAAGAAACAATCTACCAAGTGTTGCACAGATTTCAACGATATAATAATTAAGTTATTTGACATCAAAATGAACAAAAATTTGCCTCCACAGCGGGCGCCAATGTAAGTTTTTTCACCCTTGTAAGTTCCAAAGACTAATGAGGTCTTTGGTATTACAAGGTGTCAAAATAACATCTGCCAAAAAATGACAGTAAAATTTGCTGTCGGCAGTAACCCTGATGGACGTTTAAACCAACTCGTATTTAGCGGGAGCTAGAGTCATGGGTTGTAAGTTCAAATGATGCAATAGAAATAAAGAATGCAAAAAAATAATGGTAAACAAATTATATTCGTTGGAATCACTGTACAACAACTGTGATAGTATGTAACAACAATTCATATATAATCAGCGAGCTGATCCGTAATAAAAATAATTAAATGGTGTTGTTAAATGTACAGCAATAAATTTACAAGTCTTACAAAATGCAACTCACCCCAAAGGTACCTTGGTAGGATTAAATAAATACAAAATACTCGCGGTTGACAATTTAGCGGACTCCAAAATTTGACTGCTGTAACACCAGGATGATGAAGTAAATACGTCTTTGACCACTCCACTGATTGTACGGAAACAGCTGCCTTGACCAGGTCAGGAAACACCATGAAATAAGTTGGTTAACAAAGAACCTCAAAGATTGAATGTTATTCCTAAAGTTTTTACTTTCCAGTGTGTAATTAATTATCAGAATTCCAAAAAATTAACAGTTGACATCAGCCAGAATAATTCGTTGTTTTGACAATTTAACCTTGTCATTCGATTTATCAAACTACAGTTTTAAAAACAGTTTAAAACAGCCCTGTGCGAATGTGTTTTTAATCAGAACACATGTACTCTAAAATTGAATAAACGAATTTACTTAAAGAAGTTATTTCAACAAGTTAACTTACGGAAATAAATGAAATGATGTTTTTATGATAATCCGCAGTAGCGCATACATCCATCCACCAATTTAAATGACCAAATCAATTAATTAATCGTCTAATTAATAATATTAGTCGGAACAAAAATTGACTACGACTGAACTCGATTGTCGACAAAATCAAGATGGATGCTTCACCGAGCGGTTACGGAAAATCGAACGAAAACCGGTCGATTTCAGAATCTTATATACACGGTGTTGTACAAGTCGATGTTAAATTCGTAACGAGTGTAAAAATTCGTTACAATTGATCATTACAGAAAACGCGCATCGAAGTTCGAGGAAGTATGAAGAACGGATGAATAGAAGAATCCGAAAGCGACTGTCATTCAATATAGGGGACAGGGTAGTCGTTAAGAGTTTGAGAACCTCAAACAGGGCGCAGAACATCTGTGCAAAGTTATCGTTGCCATACGAAGGACCTTTTAGGATCCATGAGGTGGTTAACGATAACGTTTATATTTTGGCATATCAGGGGGGAGAAATTCGGGGAAAATTTCATATTAACCTGTTATACCCATACGTTGCGGACCCGCAAGAAGAAGAGTCACCATAGGGAGATAAATTGACTGACTAACAGTACCTCGTACATATAAGAAGATAATTTTTACACGGGTAATCTCGTGGGCATTCTCAACTTATGTTTACAAACCACTGACGCTACAAGGGAAGGGAAGGGATAAAATGTAAGTGACTACTGCAGGATATGCAGGTCCATTAAGAGGGAGGTGTACGCACCAACATAGCCCGAGGGTATGTTAGGGTAAGACGGCACAGTACAGGGAGAACGTAAGAGGCTTGGCTAAAGCCAGTCCAGTTGGGAATAAGACATCGCTGAGTTTGAGGACCCTAAGTCGATGCAAAAGAATAAAAGCGTTAGGAACAGGTGCTGATTGGAGCAAGAGAGAGAATGAATGAAGATGTTAGAGGGAAGTCAGGGTCAATTGAATGGTATGAAAGGGGGTCATGTATGGAAGAAGGGTGTGAAGAATGAATGAAGATGTGAATAAATGCAAAGATTTACCAAGTTAGTTGCACCGCACTACTGTGGGTAAACTTGGCAGGGGGCATTTGTTGTGATACGCGCTATCCATGTGGAAGAATTTTTGCAAATGATATCCACCATTTTCAATAATAGCTATTTTAGCTATGAAGGTGAATTTTATGAACAACTTGTGGGATCAGCCATGGGCAACATTTGCTCACCAATCTTCTCAAGTTTCGTGATGAATGACCTGCTCTGCAATTTCTTTGGATCCATTCATTTCCATCTTCCATTTTTGTTGCTTTATGTGGATGATATTTTGACAGCCATCCCCAGAACCGAGATACAACACTGTATAGAAATCCTTAATAGTTACGATGAGTTGCTTACCTTTACTTACGAGGTGGAGGCTGACAACGCTTTACCTTTCTTGGACCTGTTGGTGAGCAGAGATAGCAATGGTGCTTTGGACACCGACATCTACAGGAAACCATCGTCCACGGAGCGCCTTCTGAATTTTAATTCCTCTCATCCCATACAACACAAGTTGAGTGTTATAAATACACTGAAACATAGATTACATAATGTTGTACCTACCGAAAAAATGGGATTGAGATTGTATGAACTGAAGCAACAACTCATGAAAAATGGATATCCGGGTCGCCTTTTGGACAATGTTTTGTTCAGAAAGAGGGCACCACCCATCAAAAGTGGAGTTTTGCAGGAGGAACCAGAGGAAAATACTAAATATAGTAAAATCACTTACCATCCAAAGCTAGTGAACAAACTGAAACACATCTTTAAGGAGTGCATAACGAAAGACAACTTACGTTTGGCATTTCACACGCCTCTGACGTTAAACAGTATACTATTCTCTAAAACCAAAGATAGAACCCCGGTATTGGATAAGGCTAATGTAGTCTATAAGATAAAATGCTCTGAGTGTGAACAGCAATACATCGGACAAACATCTCAGAGACTATCCAAACGGATCTATCAACACCATTACGACATCCGGCTTGGCAAAACAAAAACTGGCCTCGCACACCACTCCATTGAGAATCATCATAATTTCAAGGATGAGGATGTGGAGATTTTGGCGTCGGAGGTGTGTTACAATAGGAGGTTGTTCATAGAAGCGGCTCTGATATCAACAACTAATAATAACATCAACATTCAGAGTGATTACACCAGCATTAACAACGGTTACCTCAACTTACTGCAGAACTTCAAAATGAAAACAGAGAGACCTAATAGGTAGTTAAGAGTGGTTACTGGGCAGGTGAAATTAGTGACTGTTTTTGTGTTGTATTTTCCTGACGTTTGGTGCTACGGAGGACGGTTACTTTATTTATTTTACTTTTAGATGACGATAACAATGTTTTGTTTCGTCTTTTGTTGCTATTGGTTGCGGTCAATGGTGCGGGAATTTAAAGTTTGTGTTTTGACGCGATCTTATTGGACATTGTTATCTTGTCATTATCGTTTTCACTTTTGTAGTTGATCTATTGTACCTATAACATTTTACAACGATTTTAATTTTTAATGTTATTGACCACTATTGTTTTTTTAGATATTTTAAACTGTTTTACACACTGTTATACACGGTATATTGTTTTGTGTTTTTGTTACAATATTGTTTGCCATTGTGCCGTTTGACGAAGATCGTGTTCAGATGTTGAGCGCTTCGCCCTGTTCTATCACCTATGTCCGCATATTTCAATTATTTCAATGATCAAACTTTGTCCATCTTTTATTGTTTGGTATGTAGTAACCGTGCCTTTATGTATTATGTAATTATTGAGCACCTTTGTATTGTTTTCCAGCCCTGATGATGATCAAATAAACTGATCGAAACGTTGGCTTAACGATAACATTTGTTTGATTGCATTCCCTCACACCCAAAATTCAGTCATAGTCATTGTTTGATTGTTTGGGTTCTATGTTATATGTTGGAATTTGTTTATTTGATTAAAAACTTGTTAACGGAATCCAACTGTAGTTTTATCTTTGTTGGAGTCAAGAATTCGTTCGACATAAGCTCGTATAAAAAAGTGTTGGTTGAATCAGATCCCGACGCATATTAACCTGAGAAGTATAAGAGTCGAATTAAAGGTAGGTGTCCATAAACCGATTGTGTGCGTACTCGTGCATTCTTCAAGGCACCAGACGCTACAGTACATACGTTATTAATTCATTTAATAGATTTATGTTTGTTATATTGAATGAATTTTATTTCGAAACCCTCGAGAAAGAACAAGGATCAACAATCCAACAGCCCCATGAGTTAGCAAAGGAGCATTACATTCTGTTTCAGGTCCCCAAAAAATTTGGCGGCTGAAGCTCTCGTAATAGGTGGTTTGAATTTTTCACTAATTTTACAACATTTTGTACTTGGTCACTCGAAAAAAGTGTGTCATAGTGACTTTTTAACCAATGTTTTCTACTTTATATGGCGGTGGTTTGAAATTTTTTCCAATTTTCCAATAATTTGGACTTGGTAACTGGAAAAAAGTGTGCAAAAGTGGCATTTTCTTAAAAAAGTGGGCAGAAACTGGCTCTTTTTAAAAAAGTGGCAAAAAGTGTGCAAAAGTGGAAAGTGTGCAAAAGTGGAAAGTGGCAGCGCTGATTTGTAAATCATCTTCTGTAGATTTGATAATTTCCAATTAAATTATAAGAAGCCGGATTATTAAATTTTATCGTATGCAGTGGTGACAGTTGATATCAGAGAATCACGTTGGACACTATGGCGCCACACTATTACTTATAACTTTTGTAGAATTAAATCATTCATTTTTGTTATCTGTTGTTTTTAAAATCTCAATTTTTATGTAATTCAGAATGATCGTCCCCTCAAAACAGGACACATTCTTCCAAAGCTTCCTAAAACTTTGTTGGTAATTTTATTACAATGACAAAGAAAACTATTGTATGCTTTACAATTATTGGTTTGTAATTTTAGTTATATCTATTTTATTTTTGTGAGTTTTTGTCATTGTGAGATGTTCATTCTAAAATGTTAAAAATCATAATCGCTACTTCAAAATTACTAGAGTATATTTATTTTACATTTTAGGCTTCTATACAAAGTATAACAAGAAGCCTTATGATCTGGCTGGGTGTCTGTCCGTCTGTCTGCCTGTCCGTCTATCCGCATAATTCAAAATCATACAGAGCGTTTCAAATCGTGTTGGAAATACTCTGTGTGTATAGAGGTCTAAGAACTGGGTAGCCAGTGCGCTACTTTTAGGCTTCTATACAAGGTATATTTATGATTAGGGCCAATTTATTTGTCAAATCGTCTTGACGTTTCTTCGGCGAATCGCCCATGAAAGCTGCGGGTCTCGCGGAAGGAGGAACAACCGGTAAAACCGTCACGATCATCCACTCGGGTCGTGAGTATTTCGGATCCATTCCCAGGGCGCTGCAATCTGCGTCGCTAATTTGTCTAAAGATATGCAGCACTTCTTCCGCCAACAAATACTTTTTTTCTTGTGGAACCTTTCCGTCGGATTCCTTCCATTCGGCCGTCAAATCGAGACCCGATTTTCTAATTACAGGTTGATGATTTCCACATCCACCATCCGCGTGACATATTGTTTGTTCTTTGCACAAACCGTACACTAGTTCTAAGCGTTTCTTGGAATCGTCTGCAGTTATCTTCTGAGCGTGTTCGAAGTGGTTTTGTTTTTTTGGGTTCACCAACAATTTACTGCAATTAAAGCAGACGCAGCGTAAAACTTTCATGACATCTTTAATCATGCCAACGTGAAAGATCGGTTTGGCCAATTCGATGTGACCAAAGTGACCGGGGCAAGTGTCCCGGTCGCCTTCGCATGTTTGACATGGTAAAGTGCTGTCAAACGCTCCCATCCTCGGATCCATCAGGCCGCCCACTTTTGGAAGACTTCCTTCCATAATTTCCACATGATTTATACCTTCTGGGACGACAGACATGCTACGAATATCTTCCAGACTAAAAATGCCAAATTGCACATTCTTTACAGTTTTGAAAGCAGATTTGTTTTCGATTAATGCCATTGTTAATAATTTACTTTTACTTAACGCGCGAAAAATTAGCCAAATTGTTACATCTACATACTATACTCATAGGGCGATGTCCTATATAAGCAAATTGATCTGATGATACGTTGATCCGTTGATACGATGATCCGTTGATACGATGATCCGTTGATACGATAATACGATGATACGATGATACGATGATACGATGATCCGTTGATACGATGATCCGTTGATGCGATGATCCGTTGATACGATTATACCATGATACGATTGTCCGTTGATCCAATTATTCTTTGATACGTGGCTTACTGGTCTAACTGCCGCAGGGATTAACGGCCAGAATAAAGTGAAGATAAGCTATATTGTTCCAAGGATATGATTTACTAGGATATTGGATATCAGGGGACGTGTTAAAGAAAGACTACGTTTTGAATCGACTAGTTGCGACCCTCTATCGGGGTCATTTTCAAGACTGTAATAAAGAAAAATGTACATAAACAAGCGAAAAAATACAAATCGAATACGTGTACAAAGGACATGACCGTGCTAATGTTGCAATTGAAGAGCACAATACTTTACATCATGATGAACTTCACACTTTTATGGATTCTAGGTACGTTAGTGCTCCCGAGGCAGCATGGAGACTCTTTGCGTTTAAAATGCACGACCAATCTCATACTATCGTGCGACTTCAAGTTCATCTTCCTAATGAACAAAGTGTATATTTCACCGAAGACAATATGGAGGCCGTTGCAGAAAGGGAAGCCACACGCGATACTAACCTGACTGCATGGTTTAAATTAAATCAGGAAGATGAAAATGCTCGAAAACATTTGTATATCGACATTCCACAAGATTATGTATTTGACGAGAAAGAACGTAAGTGGAAGCTTCGACGAAGGGGCAAGGAAAAAACGATTGGGCGTATGTACACCGTAAGTTTGAACGCAGACCCTGAGCGATTTTGTTTACGAGTCCTCTTGCTACATATCCCTGGAGCTATTTCATTTGAAGATTTGAAAACCGTTGACGGTGTTGTATATTCGGATTTTATGAAAGCCGCTCAAAAACGAGGACTATTTTTAACAGTGAGCAAATTTGGGACGATACCCTATCTGAGGCAGTGGCCGAAGAAATGCCCCGACAATTAAGACAACTGTTCGGTTATCTTTGTGTCCTTGCTGTACCACCAAATGTACCCGAACTTTTTGCCAAGCACAAGGAAAATCTTTGTGAGGATTTTGTAAAGCAGCATAATGGTCATTTGGATGACTGTACTAATTGTGAAAATTTAGCCCTAAAAGAAATTCAAGATGTGTTTATCGTTCACGGTAAAAAATGTGCGGACTTTGGACTCCCTACTCCTCCGGCCAATCTATGCGTTCCTTTTGCAACTGCCTATAATACCCAGCAAGAAAGAGAAAAAAGTGAAAGAATGAAGTCGTTACTGAATCCACAACAGAAGGTAGCATACGATGAAATAATTTCTGCCGTTCAAGATGACGAAAGAGAAAGCAGGTGCTTTTAGGCTTCTATACAAAGTATAACAAGAAGCCTTATGATCTGGCTCCGCGTCTGTTTGTTTATTTATTTAATGTTGTTCTCATCTCTTATTATAAAAGGCCAAGTCCTTCCTTCCTTCTGTCTGTCCGTCTGTCCGTCTGTCTGTCTGTCTGTCCGCATAATTCAAAAACATACAGAGCGTTTCAAATCGTGTTGGAAATACTCTGTGTGTATAGAGGTCTAAGAACTGGGTAGCCAGTGCGCTACTTTTAGGCTTCTATACAAGGTATAGAAAGAAGCCTTATGGTCTGGCTTCGTGTCCGTCCGCATGTTTCAGAGCCAATCATAACGTTGATCAACTGATACGTTGTTATATTGTAAATACTTCGTCTATATAGTATTGCGTTAATCTGTTAATCCGTTGTTTCGGATGTTCGAATGTTCGAAAGAAATTTACTAAGTTAAAGATATTTTCAAAGAGGTCTCCCTATATAAACTACTTGTTAGGCTTCTATACAAAGTATAACAAGAACCCTTATGATCTGGCTCCGCGTCTGTTTGTTTATTTATTTAATGTTGTTCTCATCTCTTATTATAAAAGGCCAAGTCCTTCCTTCCTTCTGTCTGTCCCACGGAAATACCCGAAGCAAACCGAACCGAACGCATAACGGATAATTTCATAACCAATCGGATAAACGTATCATCGTATCATCGGATCAACGTATCAACGTATTTAAATTTCCTATATAGGTGAAAAATCTCTTATTATAAAAGGCCAAGTCCTTCCTTCCTTCCTTCCTTCTGTCTGTCCCACGGAAATACCCGAAGCAAACCGAACCGAACGCATAACGGATAATTTCATAACCAATCGGATGAACGTATCATCGTATCAACGTATCAACGTATCATCGGATCAACGTATCATCGGATCAACGTATCGCATGGGACCGAGCGTCAGCAGCTTGCCGCGCTTGAGTTTCTTCTAAAGTTTCACGTTGTTGACGTATCGCATGGGACCGAGCGTCAGCAGCTTGCCGCGCTTGAGTTTGTTCCAAAGTTTCACGTTGTCGACGTATCGCATGAGACCGAGCGTTAGCTTGTCGCTGTGATCGAAGCTGTTCTTCTGTGTTATTAGCTCTTGTACGTGCTTTTCTCTCACGATTCAATCGTCGTCGCTTTGCAGCAGGATTTTCAAAATTTTCATTATCCATTATGGAAGTTCACATAATGCTTTTTTGGAAATAGACTTACCTATATAGACAAAATGATACGATGATACGTTGATCCGATGATACGTTGATACGATGATACGTTGATACGATGATACGTTGATCCGATGATACGATGATACGATGATACGTTGATACGATGATACGTTGATACGATGATACGTTGATACGATGATACGTTGATCCGATGATACGTTGATCCGATGATACGTTGTGCGTTCGGTTCGGTTCGGTTTGCTTCGGGTATTTCCGTGGGACGGACAGAAAGAAAGAAAGAAAGAAAGACTTGGCCTTTTATAATAAGAGATACTTCGTCTATATAGTATTGCGTTAATCTGTTAATCCGGTGTTTCGATTCGCTAATGCAATTTACAAATACGCAAATGTTCGAAAGAAATTTACTAAGTTAAAGATATTTTCAAAGAGGTCTCCCTATATAAACTACTTGTTAGGCTTCTATACAAAGTATAGCAAGAACCCTTATGATCTGGCTCCGCGTCTGTCCGTCTGTCTGTCCGCATAATTCAGATCTAATCAGAACCTTCGAAATTGTGATTGTGACCGCAAAAATTTAATTAGTGCAGATTATCTGATATTACATTATAATAATATGGCGACCAAAAATAACAACTTTTTTTTCAATGCAGACCAAATATAAGTTATATTTTATTTACATAATTTTTCACCTATATAGGAAATTTAAATACGTTGATACGTTGATACGATGATACGTTGATACGATGATACGTTGATACGTTGATACGTTGATACGTTGATACGTTGATACGTTGATACGTTGATACGATGATACGTTGATACGTTGATACGTTGATACGTTGATACGTTGATCCGGTTTTATTGTAACCACAGCAGTGGCTTGATGTGATTGGTGAAGTTAAGTTGTAAATAAAAGAGAAAGATTAGGATTGATCGACCTTAAGAAATGGATCGTACATTACAGAGAAGTAAAGTTCCGGATGGAATGGAAAAGTTTGCTTATTATTGATTATATAGTAAATGATAAATACCAACCGCAAAAATATATTTAGTGCAGATTATCTATTTTCAATGCACACCAAATATAAGTTATATTTTATTTTCATAATTTTTCACCTATATAGGAAATTTAAATACGTTGATACGTTGATACGTTGATCTGTTGATAAGTTGATCTGTTGATAAGTTGATCTGTTGATACTGCTGTGTACTTTTTATCATAAATTGTACACCTCGGGTTTTGTCTTGGTCGCCACTTTCAAATGAAAGAAAATTTTATAAATTAGTAAATAATTAAGTTTCCGAGGGTCCAACTTTACAAAAAAAATTCACCACCTCGTCCCATTCGTACTAGCTCAGTCACGAGTCTCCTCAGAGTATGGTAGGTTCAGACTCAATTAGGGGATGAAACTTCTTTGGTTGAAACAAACTCGTTGTAAATGCTTAAAATTGCTGATAGAATAATAAATGAAATATTCTGTTTTGATCGAAGAGATAAACGTGATTCACCTTTGTTATGATTGATTTCAAAAATTAGAATGCCTCACTTTTAGGCTTCTATACAAAGTATACCAAGAAGCCTTATGATCTGGCTCGGTGTCTGTCCGTCTGTCAGTCTGTCCGTCCGTCCGCATAATTCAAAATCATACAGAGCTTTCAAATCGTGTTGGAAATACTCTGTGTGTATAGAGGTCTAAGAACTGGGTAGCCAGTGCGCTACTTTTAGGCTTCTATACAAGGTATATTTATGATTAGGGCCAATTTATTTGTCAAATCGTCTTGACGTTTCTTCGGCGAATCGCCCATGAAAGCTGCGGGTCTCGCGGAAGGAGGAACAACCGGTAAAACCGTCACGATCATCCACTCGGGTCGTGAGTATTTCGGATCCATTCCCAGGGCGCTGCAATCTGCGTCGCTAATTTGTCTAAAGATATGCAGCACTTCTTCCGCCAACAAATACTTTTTTTCTTGTGGAACCTTTCCGTCGGATTCCTTCCATTCGGCCGTCAAATCGAGACCCGATTTTCTAATTACAGGTTGATGATTTCCACATCCACCATCCGCGTGACATATTGTTTGTTCTTTGCACAAACCGTACACTAGTTCTAGGCGTTTCTTGGAATCGTCTGCAGTTATCTTCTGAGCGTGTTCGAAGTGGTTTTGTTTTTTTGGGTTCACCAACAATTTACTGCAATTAAAGCAGACGCAGCGTAAAACTTTCATGACATCTTTAATCATGCCAACGTGAAAGATCGGTTTGGCCAATTCGATGTGACCAAAGTGACCGGGGCAAGTGTCCCGGTCGCCTTCGCATGTTTGACATGGTAAAGTGCTGTCAAACGCTCCCATCCTCGGATCCATCAGGCCGCCCACTTTTGGAAGACTTCCTTCCATAATTTCTACATGATTTATACCTTCTGGGACGACAGACATGCTACGAATATCTTCCAGACTAAAAATGCCAAATTGCACATTCTTTACAGTTTTGAAAGCAGATTTGTTTTCGATTAATGCCATTGTTAATAATTTACTTTTACTTAACGCGCGAAAAATTAGCCAAACTGTTACATCTACTATACTCATAGGGCGATGTCCTATATAGGCAAATTGATCTGATGATACGTTGATCCGTTGATACAATGATACGATGGTTCGTTGATACGATGATCCGTTGATACGATGATCCGTTGATATGATGATCCGTTGATACGATGATCCGTTGATACGATGATACGATGATACGATGATCCGTTGATACGATGATACGATGATCCGTTGATACGATGATCCGTTGATACGATTATACCATGATACGATTGTCCGTTGATCCAATTATTCTTTGATACGTGGCTTACTGGTCTAACTGCCGCAGGGATTAACGGCCAGAATAAAGTGAAGATAAGCTATTGTTCCAAGGATATGATTTACTAGGATATTGGATATCAGGGGACGTGTTAAAGAAAGACTACGTTTTGAATCGACTAGTTGCGACCCTCTATCGGGGTCATTTTCAAGACTGTAATAAAGAAAAATGTACATAAACAAGCGAAAACAAGGTGGAACTCGCTTTAGCGGCAGTTCTTAGGCTTCTATACAGCTACCTTTCTGGTGTGGAAAGTTGTTATTATCTGGTTATTTTTGGTCGCCATATAATGTAACATCACATAATCAGATAATCTGCTCTAATTATTTATTATTTTATTTTAACCACAGCAGTGGCTTGATGTGGATAGTGAAGTTAAGTTGTAAATAAAAGAGAAGGAAGAGGATGGATCCACCTCAAAAAATGGACCGGAAATTACGCGAATTTCGAAAGCGAAAGCAAATTGCCAATATGACGTCAGAACAAATTATTCAACATCGCGAAAGAAATCAAATTGCCAACATGACGTCAGAACAAATTGAACAAAATCGCAAACGAAAGCAAATTTCCAACATGACCCCTTCGAAAATATTACATCGTTCACGTAGTCATGCAATTCGCCGACAAAATCCACGAAGTAAAAACGCAGCTGTTCTTGAAGTAGGTAACGTTGTAGAACCAAATGTCGACGTTCATAACGGTAGTTTTACACTACCAGAAAAGTACACTACCACAACTACCAGAAAAGTAGTTGTATTTTATTTTACTTTGATGTGAAAAAATAATTTTTTAATGATGTGGTTAGTGAAGTTAAGTTGTAAATAAAAGAGAAAGGAGAGGATTGGTCCACCGCAAAAAAAGGACCAAACATTACAGAGAAGTAAAGTTTCGAATAGAATGGAAAAGTTTGATTGTTATTACTTATATAGTAAATGATAATTACCAACCGCAAAAAATTTAATTGGGCAGATTATCTGATTATGTGATGTTACATTATATGGCGATCAAAACTAACCAGATAATAACAACTTTCCACACCAGAAAGGTAGCTGTATAGAAGCCTAAGAACTGCCGCTAAAGCGAGTTCCACCTTGTTTTCTTGATGGCCCAGGTGGCAGTGGTAAAACATTCATGTACAGATTACTCCTCAGTACTATACGAGGAGAAGGAAATATTGCACTGGCTACAGCATCAACAGGTGTTGCTGCAAATCTCCTTGATGGTGGCAGGACATACCATTCCCAATTTAAAATACCCGTTCCTGTATTTGAAAGTTCCACTTCGAAAATGACGATGACCAGCTCCGATGCCGAGTTTATTAGGAAAGCCAAAATTTTAATCTTGGATGAAGCTACAATGGCCCCGAATAACGCATTAAATTGTATTGACAAACTCCTTCAAGAGATCATGAAAAACACCAAAGCTTTTGGCGGTAAAGTTTTAATTCTTGGTGGTGATTTCAGACAAACTCTTCCTGTCGTACCTCATGAAATGAGGTCAGCAATTATTCATTCAAGCATTAAATTTAATGATATGTGGAGTAAATTTATAGTATTGAAATTAAGTCAAAATGTCCGGTCCGTTGATTCCGCATACAGTGATTTGCTGATAAAGTTGGGCAACGGGGAGCTTACAAATGTCAAAGGTCTGTCTGAAGAGATAATTGAGATTCCGCATAATTGTATATGCGAAACTCCCCTTATCCAAGAAATTTTTTGAGAAAGCTTTAATGCTGCTGATGTAAAAAAATATTCCAAAATGGCAATACTTTGTCCAAAAAATACTGACGTTGACGCGATAAACGAGCAAGTTTTGGACCTTTTAGACGGCAGCATTTTAACTTATCTAAGTAGTGATTCCATTGACGACAGTGATAACGATAGGGAAAACTATCCGATGGAATTCTTGAATAAACAAACGTCCTCAGGGATGCAAGTACACAGAATGCACTTGAAGGTGGGAAGTGTGATTATGTTGCTCAGGAATTTGAATACTAAACGTGGTCTTTGTAATGGGACGCGCTTAACTGTTCAATCGTTAAAGCCCAATCTAATCGTCGCTGAAGTTTTGACAGGAACTGCTAAAAAGGAAACTGCTTTTATTCCGCGCATAGATTTAGTCCCAACAAGTACAGACTTGCCATTTGTTTTAAGACGGCGACAGCCACCAATTAAACTTGCCTTTTCCATGACGATCAACAAGGCTCAGGGACAGACGTTAGAAAAAGTAGGAATATATATGCCTGAACCGGTGTTTAGCCACGGTCATCTCTATGTAGCAATGTCAAGAGTACGGAGATCTGAAGATAAAAATAGTTGATTGAAAAGAACAAAGGAAATTGATTGAAGGTTCACAGGCAGTGTTCACGAAAAATATTGTGTACAAGGAAGTACTAACGCAGTAGGCAGTGCTTAAGATTTTATTTGCTACAATAATTGTTTCTTAATTAACCAATAAAAAAAATTAAAATTAACGTTTCAACGCGAGGATGAACAATTAAAATTGACAAAATAAGGAAACAATGTTGTTTTTATTTAGATCATTAAAATAGAGACCCACCGGCACCGTCTAGCTGCCCGTCCGTGGACGGGCTTTCCAGCTAGTATAAGTTATATTTTATTTACATGATTTTTCACCTATATAGGAAATTTAAATACGTTGATACGTTGATCCGTCGATACGTTGATCTGTTGATACGTTGATCTGTTGATACGTTGATCCGTTTTTATTGTAACCACAGCAGTGGCTTGATGTGATTGGTGAAGTTAAGTTGTAAATAAAAGAGAAAGATTAGGATTGATCGACCTTAAGAAATGGATCGTACATTACAGAGAAGTAAAGTTCCGGATGGAATGGAGAAGTTTGCTTACTATTGATTATACTAGATAACTAGATGATACCCCGTCCGAGGACGGGCAGCTAGAAGGACGGGCAGGCAGCCAAGGTCATATGGCTTTTGGATTGCACTGAGAGCTTTCCTTAATCTTCATTCAACTTAAGTTACCTTGGGTAGCTGCTCGTCCTTCTAGCTGCCCGTCCTCGGACGGAGTATCATCTAGTTTTCAAATATTGAAAATTCCTCAGCTTCTTCCTTTTTCTTTTTCTGTTCGGCAGCAATCAGTTTCTCCACTCTTTTTCTGTTTCTTATACGTTTTGCCGCCACTTTTTTTTTCGCAATATTTAAATCAATTTTACGCATTCCATTGCTGCTAAACTCACGAAGTGCCTCCTTTAACGAATTAATAGTAGCTCGTTTGAATTCTTCTCTGACTTCAAAATCTTCGTATTTTCCGAACGATAAGGCCCTCTTTAGCGCCTGTTCCACATCCTTTATTAATTCACCTGAAAACATTTTTCGTTGACGTTCAACACTTATTATTTCGTTATAATGTAATTCTGCTTATATAGTAATTTTGAGTAGGATAATCGGATTAACTGATTAATTATTTACCAATGCCCTACAATGTAGGTACACAACGCTCATCGATTCAATAGCATATCTGCTTATAACTATTACGAATAATTTTTCACCTATATAGGAAATTTAAATACGTTGATCCCTTGATACGTTGATCCGATGATACGTTGATCCGATGATACGTTGATACGATGATACGTTGATACGATGTTACGTTGTGCGTTCGGTTCGGTTCGGTTTGCTTCGGGTATTTCCGTGGGACAGACAGAAAGAAAGACTTGGCCTTTTATAATAAGAGATAGTAAATGATAAATATTAAATACCAACCGCAAAAATATATTTAGTGCAGATTATCTATTTTCAATGCACACCAAATATAAGTTATATTTTATTTTCATAATTTTTCACCTATATAGGAAATTTAAATACGTTGATACGTTGATACATTGATCCGTTGATCCGTTGATACGTTGATCTGTTGATAAGTTTATCTGTTGATACGTTGATCTGTTGATACGTTGATCCGTTGATCCGTTGATCCGTTGATCCGTTGATCCTTTGATCCGTTGATCCTTTGATCCGTTGATCCTTTGATTCGTTGATCCTTTGATCCGTTAAGACGTTGATACCCTAATAAGAAGTTATCTCGAAAAATTTAATTGGTGCAGATTATCGAATTATCTGATGTTACATTATAAATATTATGTCGACCAAAAATAACTAGCAACAACAACTTTTCACACCAGAAAGGTAGCTGTATAGAAGCCTAGGAACCGCTGCTAAAGCAAGTTCCAACTTGTTTACACTGAACCTCATTACTTACTGGGTAAAAGTAATTAAGTCTCACGTATCTACTTTTTCCAATAAGAACACGGCAATAATAACAGGGCCGACTTCGACTGTGCAAAATATTTCATACAACAATATTTTCCAGATGTGACTTTTGCAATAGTTTGTGGAGAAAAAGCACTGGAATGTAATTCTGTGCTCAATCGAAAATTTCAAAAAAATGACCTATCGACGTTTTCCACTATAGGCTCTTTAATTGTATATTATATTGTACAAGGTGTACTATAACACAACAGGTACGTTCCACCAAACTCTTTAGAAGGTCACTTCTGGCATTTAAACGGACTCTTTTTTTCGGACGCGGAAAACCCATGTGGAAATCATGTACATGTAATTGGAAGCAAGTTCTTGATAAACTTTAGATCATAAAATTTATTAAATTGGTAAACTGCTAAGAGAACGCTTCTCGAAATGAAGTTTATTACGATTCCCATGGTTCGGAGTCCACGTTAAACAGTAGATCACATTGTAATAAAACCGACGTATGCGGTTTACTAATTGACGGGGGGTTGATTTGATTTCGATTATGACTGATATAGCTGCCACCACTTAATCTTTGAATTCTGGTACTAACCACCTTGGTGCGGTTAATTACTGAGGTAGATTAAGAGAACCTCTAAATTGAATACCTTTCAATTTCACTGGACGTTGGTATTTGAATTACGGTAACGTGCCTCTTCTATTGTTTTGGAGTCGTAGGAAAACCCAGAGAGATAATTAAATTTACTAATTTACAATCGGTTGACGGAGTGACAACCATAAAAAGAGTTGAGCTTGGTATAATTGCGTATATTGAATAAACTTAAATATTGTACAAAAATATACAAAGTACACAATTTCCTCAGATATATTACAAAATTCTACAAGGTAATAATTTTAAAGCTTAGACCAATAAAATAAGAGATCCACTCCCACAATACAAAAATATTACAATGGTTAGATTTAAGATTTGCATAAATACCTATTTCGTACAAGAACCCTTAAGTCCGGGGTGGTAAGTTTTGAGATGGTAGACTCCTTTTATTGTAATCCCAAATGGTTACACTTATTCGTTTAACACAATCGTTTCGGTTAATGATTAAAATTTAATGACAAGCAAGATGATGGTAAAATATTGATCTTTATCACTTTAAAGAAGTTATTTATTCGCGTCCTCGAACTATCGAAGGTTCAATTAATAAAAATATGATTAAATAAATTTTTCACTTGACTTAGAAAAATTTACACTTGAATATGTAGATTCCGATTTGGGTAGAGTTCGGTTAACTCTTGAAATAAAATTCACCCGTTTGGGTTACTGAATGAAAAATCAAAGCGCGGAACTTGAATTAATTTTGACTGACTCTCTGCTAGCTATTTTATAAACTTTTCCCCGTTTTGAATAGAAATATCACGCCTTCGACTAGGACCCTTTTGGCCAATTGCGTGTGTGATCTTTCTTCCAATTTTCCCAGAGGGGTGTCTTATTAATTGGATCTCTCAAAACTTACTTCCCTGCACGTGTGGAACGAATTCACATCTGACCAGGGTGGCTTTCCCACAGATTTCGTATTTCTTAATTTATAAAATAATTCCTAACCTCGTTAAAGCAAATGAGGCATTAAGTTGGAATCACGCCTTATGAAGAATTTGAATATTTCTTAAACGAATCTTTTGGCGATATATCCATGTAAAATGTCTCATTTCCTTGCACGTGTGGATTTTCAACAAGTGTGGTATTTCTTACCAGCTGCATTGATTTAATTAACAACCCTTGGTGCCGTGCCGAAGTGGTTGTTCTAAGCAGGTGTTTGCACCCTATTTTAAATGAACGCCAAAACGTTTATTAGTTAAATCAATGTACCGGGTGTTTAAAATTCTTTACCTAAATTTTTATAATTATTATACTAGCAGGGCATTCTAATTGTGCGTCTGCTGGTTTATTAAGACAATTTACTCATGTCGGAAATTGGTTGTACAAACTTAATATTTGTATCGTAATTATGAATGAAATTAACGGGCGGTTTGTTACAACATCACACAAAATGACATGACTTCCACTTATCCTAAAATCTTAATAATTGTAAAATCATAAATTGATAAATTCTCGGCAAAATAATTGCAGCAAAATGGTTTACGAATTTCTAGAAATTGTTTTTTTTAATTTTTATTGAAAAAATACAAAACGCTTTCCAAAAGGATTTCATGTTTTTGAAGTTTGTAGTGGGAGGCCTGCAACGGAGAAAGTGTAGAAAATCTCACGATTCCTAAGCCATGAGGATACGACTGAAGAGAAAACCACCAAAGTGTTTATCAATTCAAATCCCTTCTACAAAAATAATTTGTTTTGTGTTGTGGTTCGGAAGCCATGTTAAACTAAACTCCATTTGTTTATTAAATGAAGTAAATCTTATTTGCGTCTGCAGTCTTAAAAAATTGACTATATATAATATTATGTAGTATATAAAAGTTCCAATAGTTAAAATGTTATGAAGCAATAATGATTAAGTATGCAGTCATTTGGAACAATGACATAAACGAAGGAATTATGGTTCATTTCAAATGTAAATTTTTGTATCGGTATATAAAATAATCATAAAAATTCTTATTGCTTCTTGAATTTAAAAAAATAATTAGCAGTGTTGGAGTGATACCGCAGATAGTAAATTACCATATTATGGTAAACTGCTTAGTAAATTTTATTGTACGTATAAAATTCAGATGGCGTTTTTAAACAAATATTTTTAACTATGAAATTATCTAATGGTAAGCATATTATTTTTTTACTTTAAAATTGGCTAAAAATTAATATTACCCCGAATTAATTTAAAATAATCTCACTCCGTTAATTTTTGGTAAAATTTTCAATTTTTAAACTTTGAGACTTTGGTTCTACATACATTCTGGTATTTCACTTTAAAGCAAACATTTTTTATACATGGAAAATAGTGACTTTATTAAATTTTTATTTGTTTTAGAATCGTCAACTTTTATTGAACAAAAAGACGAAGAACCAGAATGCAAAATATATAGAAAGCGATGGTGGATGTTAACTATTTTTAGTTTATTTGCGTTTTGCAATATTATAAACGATTTCGAGTACGATTCTATTACAGATGCTGTTATTAAACATTATAATATTTCTCATGAAGATGCTAATTGGACATCTCTGATCATGATATTGGTATTTATGCCGGCTTTTTTACCTGCCACGTATTTTATGTACAAACTGGTAAGCAAGAAATAAAAAACATATTTTAATTGCATTTTACACTTGATTACATTTTCGATAAAATATCTCGATCCATAGCATAGAGCGGTTCAAACCCAATATATTGTAAGCAATTAGAAATCTGGGAGAAGTGATCTCTTTTCATAAATTTATTCAAGAAGATACCTTCTGCATGGGTGCTGGGTTTTTTTTATTTATTTTTTTATTTAACTCCTAATATATTATTACAATCTACCTTACAGTATTTAGTAATTTTTCGTGACATAATATAAGCATATGACATGTACATAGGAGTCCAATCATTACCAGATCTCCTATTACAAATTATTCAATAAATCAAATCAAATCGAATACTACTAACAATTGGGTTCACTGTTGTACTATTTAAATCTAGTAGTTAGGTCTATTGGAGTGTACCTTTTGAGTCCACGTACGGTGGGATTTTCGAATAGATTTTTTACAAGTTGGTTTGGGTGAGTACTTAGTATCGTAATCCATATTTAGCACTATAGTTTTTGACTTCCTCTTTGACACTCAGCACTTTCAGATCTCGGCGAATTAATTCATTGGGCACATACCACGGGGCATTCACTATTAGTCGCAGCATCTTTGATTGGAAACGCTCCAGGATCTCTATATTAGAGTTAGACGCAGATCCCCACAGTTGTACACCATACGTCCAGACTGGTTTAATCACAGATTTGCACAAAAGCAACTTATTTTCCACGGTTAGTTGAGACTTTTTGCCGATGATCCAGTACAGATTTCGAAGTTTCAGGCCCAATAGTTTTCTCTTCTTGAAAATATGCTTCCTCCATGTTAGGCGTCGATCAAGGTACATTCCCAGGTATTTTGCTTCGTCAGCCTGAGGCATATCCAGGTTATTAAGCTTCACTGGCGGACAGTCTCCTCTGCGCATTGTGAAGGTCTCTTGGACCGACTTGGTCTCATTGGCTCTAATCCGCCACTTCTTCATTTTTGGATTCTCTCAAGGTTATGTTGTAATATCTCAGACGCCTTTTTTGGGTCGGTGTGCGTCGCCAATATCGTTGTATCGTCAGCGAACGTAGCAGTCATGCAGAAGTTTGTTATTGGTAGATCTGACGTATATAATAGGTACAGTACCGGCCCCAGTACGCTTCCCTGAGGCACTCCAGACTCTACTGGCTTAAGAGATGTGTAAGCCTCTTGAAACTTCACCCGGAAATACCTGTCTTGCAAGTAAGACTTCAATATTAAGTATATATTATCAGGAAGGACTCTTCTTAATTTATACAGTAGTCCCATATGCCAGACTTTGTCAAAAGCTTGACTTATGTCTAAGAAGGCCGCTGTGCAGAATTTTTTTCTTCAAGTGCCCTACTAATTTTTGTTGTTATTCGATGCACCTGTTCCACTGTTGCGTGTTCTTGTCTAAATCCAAATTGGTGATTGGGAATTACATGATGTTCTTCTAGGATTGGTTTAATTCTTCTTAATAGTAGCTTTTCAAAGAGTTTGGACAAGATTGGCAATAGGCTTATTGGGCGGTATGATTTTGGATCCTCCACTGGCTTTCCTGGTTTAGGCATCACTATGATTTCGGCTACCTTCCATTGACTTGGGTAGTGCTTAGTTCTTAAGATAGCATTAAACAATTCCGTATTATATCTGTTAGGATCCCTCGATGGTTCTTCGAATTAAAACACTGGATAACTGTTAATACTTCAATTTATTTTCTTTCACAAAAAAAACTTAAACTTCTAAACTTACTTTTACTTGGGCTATCAAGTTAGAGCAGGTTACCAACTTGACAATTTAGATAAAAGCAAGTTTACACATTTGATAATTTGTTTGTTTCAAACGTCCTGATATTGGCCAGGGTCGGCTCTTGTATAATTTCCATCTTGTTGATCAGTGTTGTCCAGGTATTAATCAGGGTCGGCTTTCGTAGGATTTCATTGCTTCTAACATATCTTATACCGACTTCCGGGAGTTCCTTCAGTATTTTTCCTGTGATGAGATCAAAGCTCGGAGCTTTCCTGGGATTGAGACTTTTAATGATGGATTTTATCTCTGTACTTTTAAAATTTTTAATGGGCAATTCTAGCTGTCCTAGGGCTTCCAATGCATTCCTTAGATAAATTTCTTCTCTCGATAGGTTCTTGGGATTCAAAGGGTTTAAAGACTCTAACCAGATGCTCTGCAAACACTTCTGCTTTTTGTGCATCACTTCTTGCCCACGTTCCGTCTTCAGTACGTATAGGGGGAATTGTAGTTTGCGGCCTTGTAAGCTTTTTCGTGGCTTTCCATAGAGAGTAATCCGTGGCGCTGGTAGCCGCAAGATTTTCCAGGTAGTTCTGAATGTTTTCGTTTTTATAATCGTTCAGGATCCCTTTGAGTTCTTTAACAGTTTTATTGAGCTTTGTTTTATCGTGGGGTGATCTGGAAGTTTGCCACCGTTTTCTCAATTTCCGTTTTTCGTATATTTTTTGTTTTATTACTGTTGGACAGTCATTTTCTTCTGAGCTGTTTTGTGTGTCCGGGGTTGAATTCCAGGCTGACTGTTGAATGATATTCGTTAAGTATTCTGAGCATATTTCTATATCGAGGTCAGTTTTCAGTGGGACATCCAGTGTTAATTGTTCTTCAAGGTATACTGGGTTTAAATTTTTATTTAATTTGAAAATTAAAATAAACACTACCATCAGTAAAGCTCAAGAATAAACCAATTTTACAACTTTGCACTTGGTATATCATTGCCTCCTTTGTATTAGTGCATTGTCTTGTGATACCACAGGCCCAAACTAAAATTTATTTCTTTTATTTAATATTTCTTGAATCAAAAATTATTGTAGCTTTTCATAAGTTACAAAAAAAATTTCAAGTCAGAATCCATGGTGGAGAAACTGCCTCCTTTGCCCCCCCCCATGTCTCGAGTTAAATGTGTTTAGAAAATATAAAATAATTATTAGTCTTTTATCAGCATTTCTTACCCTTATAATCATCGTCGATGTTTTAATTTTCCTCTTGTCATTTAATTTTCAGTCGGATATTGATCTAAAATTCATAACTAAATATTTATAAATAATTCATAAACCAGATGAACGTGTAATCTCCACCGTAGTTGGGATTCCACGTTAAGCTGTGTTTATCGACGATAAAATAATATATTTTAGGGTTTACGAAAATCCATGTTGTGTGCTTTAATTGGCACCAGCGTTGCAAATTGGATAAAATTGATTGGAGTTGCACCCAACAAATTTTGGATTATATTATTTGGACAAGCTGTTATTTCTATGTGCCAAGCATTTGTCGTACCACTTTGTGCACAAATATCTGCGGTGTGGTTTGGAGAGAATGAAGTTTCTACAGCATGCAATATAGGAATCCTTGTAATTACGGTAACTATTTGGCACCACCATAGGCTTTCAATTTTATTGTGTTATTTTATTTGTTTTATTTTACTAGATGGCGAATGCTTTAGGATGTTTAATTCCACCATTAATAGTAAATTCCGCTAACAGTTACCTAATTGGAAGAGGTTTATATTTAATGTCGCTTGGATATGCATTGTTTCCGACATTTTTAATCTTTATAGCATATTTTTGTAAGTCGATTTATATTATTAACTATCTGGGATATTTAGGAACGGCCAAAAGTGCGCAGACCCAACTTGTCGCGTTGCCATTTCGGAGCAAACAAACTCACTTATCAGGGGCCATGCAGCCAAAAAAGTTATAACTGTTTTAACCAATTTCGGTTTTTGGTGCTTTCATATAATTAACATTTTAGATAATTTTTTCTTTCTAATGCATAAATTATAACAATTACAGGGTTCCTTGAACGTCCATCTAAACCACCAACAATGGCTCAACTTAAAATTCAAAATTGTGCTTTCGAAACTCCCACGTATCTGCAATCAATCAAGGCATTGTGCAAAAATGTTTCTTTTCTCTGTTTAAATATTTCTCATGGTATAACTTTTGGGATGTTTTGCACATTCGGAATTTTATTAAATCAAATAACTTTGATGCATTATCCGGTGAGTATCCTACCTAAAGCAGTATTATATATCTAGTCCAAAATCACCTTCAATTGTTTTTCTATAATATTATGTACTATATAGGATGCCACAACAGATGTTGGAATAATAGGTTTTCTATTGAATGCTGCAGGAGCCTTAGGTTCGTTAACTACTGGAATATTTTTGGATAAATTTAGGAATTACAGGTAAAACAAAAATTTTTAATTTGCTTCTACACCAATTTGATTTCGATTACATTTTAGGACAGCCATTTGGATTCTTAATATCTTGTGTATTGCAACTTCAATAGCACTTTATTTTTCCATTAAGAACGGAATTTATTTTCTTTACTTATTCAGTTTTTTATACGGGTAAGCTATTAAAATTTTGCTGTTTTTACAGGGTGGGCAATTTATGGTCCCGTTTTTATATAGATTATCCTACAAAATTGTCCTACTTACAGTATCTGCTGTATTTTTCGGAATATATGGAGCATTCTGAAACTCTTGGTGCAATTAAAAAAGTTGTAATAGATGGCGCTACTTAATTAGAGGGCGTAAATAATTAATTGCAATAAATTTACAAAGTTGGCTCTGATAGTATAGGGTGTTTTTTTAGCTGCATGAGAACTTCAAATTGAAATAAAACATTAAAAAATTGATGGAATGTTATTTTAATTATTGTTTTATGAAAGTAAATTTAATACCATTTATGATTTGAAAAAGATTTCCGGCATGTAATCAGCACGACTTATCGTTACGAAGCGCATCCGATCAGTCCAATTCTTGACCACTTTTTCCAATATTTCTGATCTTATTTCATAAATGACTTGCTGAATATACCTTCAATGCTTCCAGAGTTGTTGGTTTGTTAGCATAAATCATGGATTTAACATACCCCCAAAGAAAATAATCTGGAGGCGTCAAATCACACGATCTTGGACGACAATTGATAGGACCATTCCTTGAAATAATGTTGTCACCAAATTGTCCTTTCAATAAATCGATGGTTTCGGTGGCTGTGTGACACGTAGCACCATCCTGTTGGACCATAAGTTGTCGATGTTTAACTCTTGAATTTTTGGAAACAAAAATGTATTGAGCATGTGTCGATATCTCACACCATTCACCGTAACGGTAGCTCCTTCCTCATTTCGAAAGAAATATGGACCGATGTTGCCGTTGGCGTGTATTCCACACAAAACAGTCAATTTTAATGGATGCAATGGAGTCTCAAGATATTGTTCCGGATTGGTCTCAGTCCATATACGGCAAGTTTGCTTGTTCACATACACATTCAATCAGAAATGTGCATCGTCACTGAACAAAATTTGGCGGTAAAAAATTGAATCCACTTCCAATTGGTTGTGAGCCCAATCCGCGAACGCACGATGCAATCGGTGATCATTAGGCTTCAATTCTTGAACTAACTGGATCTTGTAAGGATGTAATCCAAGATTTTGATGTAAAATTTTCCATGTAGTGGACGAACAAAGCCCAAGTTGTTGAGCACGATGGCGAATTGAAATGTTTGGGTTCTCTTGAACACTTTCACTCACAGAAGCGATAGTTTCTTCGGTACGCACATTTCTTTGTCTTGTTGGTGGTCTTACATCATGCAATGAAGAAGTGGTACGAAATTTATCCATCACCGCACCAATAGCCTGCTCAGAAGGTAGATTATGTCGACCATAAAATGGGCGAAGAGCTCTATAAGTTTCGCGAACGGAACTCTGACTTTGAAAATAAATTTCCACAATTTGGTAGCGTTGTTCAAGTGTTAATTTATTCATGATTAAATGGCAAACCTTTCTGAACACAAATTTCAAAGAACTATTGCTTTGACAAACTTCATTCAAATGTTATCCCTATTGAAAGATCCCATGCAGCTAAAGAAACACCCTATATAATAATTAATTATAATCAAAGCTTTAAGTTAGGATTAAGGCATTATAATACAGATGCTTTCAAATTATTAAGATGTATAAATTTATTCTAATTAATCCTAAATAAATTTCCCTGATGGTCGGATAATCTCTATAAATGTGGGACGAGTCTGCCTTAACTGTCCCATCCGTCAACTACAATATTTATTTCCAGATTCCTTTATAACGCAATTTTCACTGTAAGCATGGAATTAGGAATCGAATTGACTTATCCCATATCAGAAAACATTTCGGTCGGTTTTCTTATTGTCACGCCTCAAATTTTTACTTTGTCTTTCACTTATTTACATTCCTATTTGCTGGGTTCTTTTAGTGAAATTGTTAAAAATGTAATACTGTGTTGCATTCAAGTGGTTGCGGCCTGTTTAATTTTTTTTGTTAAATTTGATTTAAAAAGACAAAAAGCTTTGAAAAATTAGG
Organism: Podabrus alpinus; assembly: GCA_932274525.1. Classification (NCBI taxonomy): domain Eukaryota; kingdom Metazoa; phylum Arthropoda; class Insecta; order Coleoptera; family Cantharidae; genus Podabrus; species Podabrus alpinus. The sequence goes on from OW026451.1 coordinate 10,117,212, forward strand.
CGATTGTATATAATTAGTTATATTGTATAACAAGACACTTTTAAGTACATTATTAATCCTGCGTGAAGTTTAATGTTTATTAGATTCTAGCTGGCATGGGCTCGGCCATCTAGTGCTTGAATGATTTGGAAACCCCTTTCGACGACCCCTTTAGATTCGTTATATCTACAGTCGATCTACATATCTACAATAAATTTTTCATTTATTCATTTATATAAGAAAAAAATTCTTTTTTCAGACAAGACAAAGACTTTCCAATCATCTCCAAAACTTGATCTTTAATCATGATAAATATTACCTCATTATAATATGTAGATGATGCCTGAAAATTAGATCGTGATATCCGAATTGAATATAACCAAGTGTTCGTTATATTAGAGTTTTACTGTATTAGGATATTTTCTATGAGGCTCAAGTGATGAATATTTTAGATGGATTTATCGGATGAGATTATGCGTTTGCAAAACCTAATTTAAAACGAAAAATAATAAATACCTAGTTTAAAAAATTGAAATATTTGCAGTATGTTTGTTTTTCGCCGTAATTATTGTGTGATATACTACAACATCAAAGGAAATGATTTGCAAACATTGTATACTATTTTTTTAAATATTTGATTAATGTAATATAGTACACGGGTTCGCAATATTTACAATGAATAATCTATACGTATTAAAGAACGAATTAAGAGATGGTCATAGCTTTGGTAGTTAAGTGCGTCTACTGCTAATGCGAAACGCTCGGATCGAATCCGGGCACAGGGTAAGAACTTTATTCTGGCCGGCTCTCCTCGGAAGGCAGCGGCAAACCACCGAGGTAATTTGCCAAGAGCGCCCATCTCAACATGAAGTGTATAACACTTCCCGTGGTTCGGAGCAGTTCGGAGCCGACGTTAAACAAGTAGGTCCTCTATGTATGTGAAAACACTTAGAACGCACATCACATGCATAGAAAGAGATGGGTCACGACGTTCGGAAACAAACAACACGACTAAGAAGATTAACGAACATCATCCATAATAATACCTAACTAAAAATAATTAATTTAATTTATTTAGTAAAATCATGAATAATTCAAGGTGATTAAGATACAAATATTTACCACACTTGATGATAGAAATAATTTGGCGTTTATCAGTGGCGTAGCTAGGGAGGGGGGCGGTGGGGCGGACCGCCCCGGGTGCCACCCGTCTGGGGGTGACACCCGACCCCAAATTAACAAAAAAAGGTCATCAGCCGGCATCTCACCCACCTGCCTGGGGGTGACACCCGACCCTCCCATGCCTCATAGCTGTTTTCTTAAGTGCAACCCCTAAAAAAAAGTCATCAGCCTTACGCGGGGGTGAAACCCAATAAATCCGCCCCGGGTGTCACCCTTGCTAGCTACGCCACTGCGTTTATTGCCCATTATATCAAAAATTTAGTACCTATTGTTAACTTAAAAAAATCAAATTCATTAGTAAATTAAAAAAATGAGAGCGGTCGTCGGACCGTCCACAGAAGCTATGCTTCTTACGCACAGAGCAAACCATAATAGATCCTTGAACGACATAGTTGTTCGGCCTTCTGCTTCACAGGGCGAACCATAATAGATCCGTGAAGGCCATAGTTGTTTGACCTTCGGCCTCACAGGGGGAAGACCATAATAGATCCGTGCAGGCCATAGTTGTTCGGCCTTCGGCTTCACAGGGCGAACCATAATAAATCCGTGAAGGCCACAGTTGTTCGGCCTTCGGCCTCACAGGGCGGACCATAATAGATTATATTTATATGCCTTCAGCTGTCTTGACTGCTAGTCCGTGATTGCCAGTGGTTGTTCGGCCTTCGGTCTCACAGGGGGAGGACCATACTAGATCCGTAAAGGCCACAGTTGTTCGGCCTTCGGCCTTTTCGTGAAAAATTTTTAAAATTTTTTCGACGTTTTTTACCGACCCACGAAAAGGGTTTTTTTAAAAATTTTTTTAGTTTTGTCAAAAAACTATTTTCCCTAAAAACCGGTTGGAGGTTGAGGCGGCGGGGGCGGCGTGGGGTCGGGGGTGGTTGCCACCTCCGCCCCCTATCCATAGCCACCATTCCCAGGGTCCTAGCCCTCTCGGTACCGGAGTTATGCTTGCTCCCACTTGCTTTTGAGAACACGGGTCGGGTCGGGTCGGCCTCCAACTTGCTTATAAAACTACGGATCGGCCTCCCACTTGCCTTTCAGGAACACGGGTCGGCCTTCGGCCTCCCACTGGCATTTAAGAATACGGGCCGGCCTTTGGCCTCCAACGTGCTTATAAGAATACGGGTCGGCCTTCGGCCTCCCACTTGCTTTAGAGAACACGGGTCGGGTCGGCCTTCGGCCTCCCACTGGCATTTAAGAATACGGGTCGGCCCTCGGCCTCCAACTTGCTTATAAGAATACGGGAAAATTTTTTCGACGTTTTTTGCCGACCCACGATAAGGGGAGGGGGGTTTTAATTTAAAAAAAAATGTTTTAATTTTTTTAGTTTTGTCAAAAACTATTTCCCCTAAAAACCGGTTGGAGGCGGCGGGGGCGGCGTGGGGTCGGGGGCGGTTGACTCCCACTGGCTTTAGAGAACACGGGTCGGGTCGGCCTCCCACTGGCATTTATGAATATGGGTCGGCCTTCGGCCTCCAACGTGCTTATAAGAATACTGCTCGGCCTTCGGCCTCCCACTTGATTTAGAGAACTCGGGTCGGGTCGGCCTTCGGCCTCCCACTGGCATTTAAGAATACGGGTCGGCCTTCGGCCTCCAATTTGCTTATAAGAATACGGGAAAATTTTTTCGACGTTTTTTTCCGACCCACGAAAAGGGAGAAAGGGGGGGGCGGGAATTTTTTAATTTTGTTAGTTTTGTCAAAAAACTAAAACTAGCTCCAAATTTTTGAAAAATAAAAATTTTGAAAATTTTTTTGACGTTTTTTGCCGACCCACGAAAAGGGGAGGGGGGTTTTAATTAAAAAAAAAATGTTTTAATTTTTTTAGTTTTGTCAAAAAACTATATCCCCTAAAAACCGGTTGGAGGCGGCAGGGGCGGCGTGGGGGCGGGGGCGGTTGCCACCTCCGCCCCCTATCCATAGCCACCATTCCCAGGGTCCTAGCCCTCTCGGTTCCGGAGTTATGGTGTTTGAAGGGAAGTTCGAAATTTGAAAGTCGCGGTCGAAATTTGTGTGACGAATTTGCGTTACATATTTCCGTTACATATTTGTGTGACGATTTTGTGTGACGATTTTGTGTGACGAACGATTTTTTTCAGTTAACTGCCCGTGCGATACCCGTGCAAAATACACGTGCAATACCCGTGCGATAAGAAGCATAGCTTCAAACCCTACTGTTTTTTTTGTATTAATAATTCTCAAATTTGATTGGCTGATTTGATATTACCGGTTTATCGAACATTTTAATTAATAAAATAATTGGAATATGAAAAAAGAATAATGAAGTTTTAGTGAGACGTTCTATCACCAAAATGAGACGGTCGTCAGCTAAAGCAGTTAAGTGCGTTGCTGCTAAAGCTGAATGCCTGGTTCGACTCCGGGCTCAGTAAAAACTTTATTCTGACCGTCTCCCCTCGGAAGGCAATGGCAAACCACCGAGGTGTAACCTGCCTGGAACAGCCTCTCTGGAGATGAAGTGTATACACTTCCCGCGGTTCGGAGCCCGCGTTAAGCAGTAGGTCCCCTATGTGTGTGATAATACTTCAAACGCACAACACATACATAGGAGAGAGGTCGCCAACGTCCGGGAGACCGGATATGGCACTTGAAGAAGAAGAAGAAGTTTTAGTGGTCAACTTTCGTTTTTAAAGGCTAACTTATATTTTTTCAGATTCAGATTCTGCATGAAAAAGTAACAATTTTTGTTCAAATAATGTTATCTCAGTCTAGGCAAAAAACATTTTTACCTTGCAAAGATTTCGAGCAAGCTGAAAATATTTTGGTTCTTCCAATGAGGTTTTTTGCCTATAATTCGCTTAATTTATTCTTTACGAAAAATTTTCATTAGACCAAAATTAAAGAGAACAAGAACGCTATTTCAGGATTCACTTCAGATGATGCAGATGAAACATTTTATTCTGAGTAAGAAATAAGAATAACTTGGTTGCAGTTTTAATTTTTTGATTTTTATTTTAATAATTAAAATTTTGAAAAATCAAATTTTTAGAAAATTTTATGCTCTTCAATTTTGATCTCAGAAAGCATGTTGAGCAGATGCTGACAGGGGATTTTAGGGGTTTATTAGGACATTCAAATACTACATAGAATAATTTTTTTAATAATAATAATTCAGCAATAATGTACATAATTTTTTCGTAAAATAAAATTAAGTGTGTTATAGTTTATGTGTTGGTCGCTCCAGGAAGAGGTGTCAGGGTCAGTTAGAGTGACGTAATGGATCACTAGTCTTATACGTGTAGGTGAAGATGATTGGCCGTGTTGGGGGGGGGGGGGCTAAAATCTAAAATTTATGGAGGAACTGGCGGTGGATTTTAGGGATTAAATACATTACCGATAACATGACGTAAATTTTATAAGAAAATTTATTCTGTGGTCATTTTGATATCATTGAATGATTGCCATTAATGGTCAAAATTCACCAAGTGAGGGCGTAAGTGGAAAAGCAATGGGTTTCACGAATTACCAAAATTCCTTTGAATAAGGGCTAAGGTCTGAATAATTAATTACACAACGACTTGGTTGCAATCTTTCTGACTTTCAGACTTAGGCCAAATGCTGAACAATTACGACAATAAAGAGGAATACCGAACAACTACGGCTTACAATTATTATTGTCGTAATTTCCCTAAAGCCCAGTTGTTCAGTTTCGGGTTATCTTTCAACCTGGGTTATTTTCCATAGAAATGATTGTTTCAAGAATTGTTTCCATGGAAAATAATTCAGGTTAAAAGATAACCTAATACTGAACAACTGGGCTTTAGTGGGGCCAAAAGACATCTAACTGTAACTTACACTACTTATAGTCGCAATTCCCTTCAGTGCGGTGTTTAGCCCGCACATCCAAGGCAATCACGTTCTACACAGTTTCCACCAGTAATTCAGAAATCGTCAACTCTAATTCAGATTTGTCAACTAATATTCAGAAAGTGTCAAATGAAATTCAGAAAGCATAATAAATTATCCAGTCAGTGGTCCCTAAGCATTTTGTTCCTCGAGTGGTCGCATGTGAGTATTTTGCTCACATCAGGAAATTTATACTTTTATGATGGATGAAGGATATAATATCTCAATTTTAAACCAAATCTATTTTTTAAGGTTTTTTCTTTAAAAATGATTGTAATAATATGCTTGATTAATTGTTGAATAAAGTTTACTTTTATTAAATGAATAAAAATTTAAAAAAGTTTTAAATAGGTTGGGTAGCAGAGGAATTTCTTTGTCAATAAAAAGACAACTATCGGTTTATGACACCGTCCTCAGGACACGAGTTTCATTCCTGGACTCATTTTTAATTACAACAGTCACGGTGAAAATGACCACAGACCTCAAAGAACTGACAAAGATTTTACAGCGACGTACATAAATAGTTTTTAAGGGAAGTTCTAAAACTCAGTTAAACCTAAGTAGACAGTTCCTCATTTAGTCATACAAGTAAACCAGTCCTTCAGAGAAAAATGTGAGCAAATTGCTCATATCGCGACACTGACAGGTTAATTCAGATTTCTTATGTACACAGGATAAAATTATACCTAAACTGAGATTTAATGGACTATTGCAAAAGTGGCCCTTATCGGAATAAGGTCTTATAAAAATCGGAATATGGAAAAGGAAACCTTTTTAATTTATTTTTTAATTTACATTTGACTCTTTCCGATTTTCATTTGATGGTTTTTGATTTTCATTTGACGTTTTCTGAATTTCATTTAACGCTTTTGTTAAATTTAATTGACGCTTTCTGAATTTCATTTGACGCTTTCTGAATTACTGCTGGAATAGGAATAGGTGAGATGGTTAAAGGCGGCCGTTCTCGAGATTTCAAAAAATGTGGATTCTTACGATGGATGGAAAAAAAATTGACGGTAAAATTGAAAAATTCTGCAGTGGCCTGGAAAATGTGGATCAGTACAAGAGTCTAACAAATTGTTCAATTTTTTGTTGAAATCATAGAATCAAAATATAAACCCGTTATTCAATTGATTTTTATCGGAGGAGATCCGGTTTGATTGATAGTCGTGCACAGTTGATTTGATTTTCGAAGATATTTCTGGTTTGAAATCCCCCTTCTTCTTCTTCACAGTTCAAAATTTGGTCTGTTTGGCTTTGGGAAATGGGATGGTTTCCCATTCCTTTTCAGAGTTTATAGATCAATCAATCTTGATTTATTTGTAAAAATATTCGAATTTCTACGAATTGAAAAATATCGACTCCTTTTTATAATATATCGCAAAATATTATTATGATCGGTATGCGTGATGAACGTTATTGTTGTGGTTTTTATGTGATATGAACATCATTATTACGTGTTGAAATCTACTTCGAACATCGAATAAAGACTAGGAAGGAAGGAACATTTGACCTGTTTGCCATGCTAAATAAACGCGACGGAAGCGTGGGCGGTCAGCCATTTATCAACCAACTATGATTGATTGTTAATAAATTTTGAAACGCTAAAATGATGAGTTGTGCAGATTGTGGAATTTTGTCGACAAAGAAAAATATGAATTGTGGCGTACATTTAGAAAAGAGAAAAGCTATTTGGGTGAAAAATATGAATATGCCTTATTATTATAATATCCATATCCATAACACGACGCGTAAATATCATATTTTATGTTACGCCACTGGTAATCGCATCAACTTGTCATTCCAAACTTATTCAAATGCTCTTTCTTTCCTTTTCTTCATTCAATGACTTCGAATTAGTATATAAATGGAAGCAATATTATAATAATGCATTTCGTTGTTATTGTGACTCATCTGCTGCATCCGTGTGCAGCTTTATCCTGCACAGGATTTTTTAACGAGCTCGGATGGTAATTTTGCACTAGTTAGATTAGACCAATTAATTAGGAAATACGAGCGGGAAATTTAAAAGTTAGTTGCAATGTTACAACTTCAAAACTTAATTAGTTTTTAAATTATAATATGGAAATATTAGTAAACAAAATAGAGAGGTTTCCGCTGTTTTATGAAGTAATATAGCTTTTTATACTATTTGTGTGGTTGAGTCTACAGTTTTATGCTGTAAGTTTTTTTTTACTTATTTCCTATGGTGGAGTTGTTTTAGCAAAGTTAAAATAAAACGATGATACATTAAAACTCTATTTAATAAAATTCCTTCAAATAAAAAAGTCGTACAAATAAAGAAATTGACGATGTTATCTACTAATATTTTTTAATAATATCAACAAATTGTAACATCATCATCACTAGAAAACACTCGAACTTAACACACAAATGAAATGAATTATGGACAAATGAAATTTTGGTTTGAGTGTTACAATGGTGCTAAGTGCTAATAATATAAATATTTTAAGTATACATCATTTTTTTTTAAATAATTCACAAGTGCAAACACATAATATATTATTACACAGCATTCAAGAATTATTATTACATTTATAATAATTTACGATTAATTGGCACTGGCTCGCTCGCTCTCATTAAATTTTTATTCGTTTATATCGCACTCTCGCACTCAAAAACTATATACATACCTACAAACATTGAAAATTCTAATGAGCTGATAACTTATAAAAAAGAGTTCCCATTTATTATGGTAATTAGGTTAGGCAATGAGCCGCATTCAATAATGCAGCTTGGATATTTTATATACAATTAAAATTCACAAGTTCACACTTACCCGCGCACACGCGAACATAATACGCACAATTTGTTTACTAATCTACACTTTAATTTGACCTAGAATGTAGTGATTGGCTATTTTCTACATCGCTCATAGGAATACTGGCTTTAATGGTATTAAGACAAAACGGTAAGTTATTGTATGTGCATTCGTTTTTTCTGCAAACGTGTCTTGTGGTAATCACAGAAGTTTCCCATAATTTTAAAATGTCAAAATTAACTTTTAATTCGTTTTTAAATGCTTAAGATAAATTATTGTGAATATTTAAAGGCATGGCAGTGAATTTAGATGAATAGGCTAGAAAGGAAACTTCATAGACGTCCTGTATTATTTTATATGATTAACGCAGTACTTCACACCGCAAACAGTCTTACGGAACACGTGAGAAACTCAATTATTGTGGAGAAAGTGTCCTTAACAGTTTATCACTTTATTCTTCTTCTAGTTCAGTCTCTTCGCCAGGCCCGTACATATCTGCTAATTTGTCGAAACGCGGTCCCCATGCTCCTAAGTAATCGTATTCCTGCTGTTCATCATCCGTTCCTGAAAAACAAACCAAAAACAATATTAACCACTTTAGTTCGCAATTTCGTCGATAACACCTACCTGAAGCGAGAGAACTTAACGAACCCGCCGTACTACCACCCCCCTCGTAAGCGTAATTTCGCAAATCGTCAAACGGCGGAGCGTTTGGATCAGCATCTGCTCGCTTTTTATGTTCTTCGATAAAAACACCTACGTTAGGTTCTTGTCCAATTCCTATTATTGGAGGATCTGCAACAAAAACACCGCATCAAACCGAAATTCTCACATAAACAATACATAATAGTCATAAGCCACCCTCTATAGGATTGGACATAAACCAACCGCTTGTAGGAAAATTTAAAATTTAAAAAAGTTATATCCATCAGGGATTCCAACAACGACGTACATAACATACATATTCTATACGACACTAACGACATCTAATAAGATCGAAACATGTACGTCGTTTGAAAATAACGTTTTTAAATAGTTTTAAAATCACATTTGTTACAAAAGTAAAACATTAAAATCGTTATATTTTGGAAAAGAAGCTTTTCTTAAATATTGGCGAATTTCAAATAAAATGTCGGCGAATAAAATTTAATCTCTTAATAAGCACCCCGAATAGGAAACGCACCTCGGCACACTTAAAATATCGTGTAATTTTTACATTTTTATTGCGATATTTTGAACGATTTTGTGGCGTTCTCAAATACCTTTAGCTCCATAATCCGGGCATAAATCAGAATTTTGATGTTTTATGGCCGGTACTGCTTTGAGTTCCACGTGCCTACTTACGTTGCAAAAATGATATGATTCAGTTTATTAGTTGAGTTAGGGTAGATTTTATGATACCACCTCAGTTGTTTTATTTGGGTAAAGTGAAATTTGATTTTCGAATATATGTTATGAATTTTATACAAGTGATAATAAAACCAATGGTGCAATACGACCGAATAAATAACCGAAGAGTTCAGAATCATTTCGGTTTTTATGTTAAGCTTTTCGTGTACTTGATATTTTTTAATTACGCTTTGTTGTTTCTTATTCTGACCTAATAATTTTAAAGAATATGAAATTATTATCAATTTATCGAGGTGGTGCTAATCTACCACCAGGTTTCAAATTATGCCATGAATAATTTTATTCTTGACCTCGCCAACGGCGTCTTGGGGGTCATCTATCAATAAATCTTTCAAATCTTTGGTTCTACTGCCCTTCGGTCTGATCATAAATCGCTTTATCTGGAATAAGTTTGTAAGCACGTGAAATGTGCAGTATAGGGTACATAAATAAATAAAATGATTGGATTGAAAATCTAAAATAAATTTGTTAATTTATTTTAAGCGTTATAGGTTTCATTAACAACTTCTTTTCCTTCGAGTTCTGTATCCGCCCAGTAAAGGTTGGATAGCCAAAGGTGATTTACAGCGGAAATTTTAGTAATCAAGGAGGGGGGGGGTTCCTCTTGCTTTCCGGTAGCTTATAGACCGATTTTGGGCTTTAAATTATAGCAGAGTATCTCCCGCGGCCAGAAATATAACTGCAGTTCCCCGTTCCTTAAAGCCTGCGGTGTAAGCTACAAATATTTTTCTTATTTCTTAACAAAATAATTTAATTCCAAAAAGCTTTCTTTTATACCTATATTTTAACCGGAGGTCTGGGGGTATGGAATACCCCCCAGCAGGAAACTAAAGCATAAAACAATTTTTAATTTCCATACCGTGCAGTTTTGCAGTGCAATTTTGGATAGGAGAACGCGTTCCAGTGTACCCTTTAAACTAAATCTCCACGGTTCAATACGAAACATCGACATCATCTAGCCAATCAGATCGGCAAAGTACAGGTTCCAATTTCCAATGTTACATTTATTTTTTGATATAAACTAGATACTGGACTCGCCCTCCAACATTAATTTGTTTATTTTAGTAAATAAACTTTTGCCTATCTATTTGTTCCCAACGCATCCTCATTGGTTTAATTTTTGGTTACTAACTTAAAAAGGTTTCAGAAAGCCGCACAACCATTACAAATCTGCTATTACAACCATTACAATTTAATTTGGGGGTGTGAGGTAAAAAATAATTTAATTTCGCGAATCTATTACGTGGAAGGGGGGGGTTGCTTAACTAACCTGCTCATATGAGGAGGCTCGTGGTTTTCTATAATGCGATGTGAAGGGGGGACGACAATAAATGAAATTTTTAATTTTTTAGTAAGTGTTTTAAATCTGTCCCACCGTTTATGGTCCAAGCGACGTCAGATTGTCCAATATTCAGCATGCGAGCGGCATATTCGCATTAAAAATATTATTCTGATGAGTTATTCTGTTTTGAGAGGGCGGCGCCCCGTCGCCTTCCTTGAGCCAGCCGCCACTGCTGGTTCACAATCTCGAAATTAACATAGGGGACTTAAACACGGTCATGTATAGTTTAGCGGTTGAATGCGTTGACTGTTACTTCTTAAGGCTCCATTTTTTGGAGGGGCTAAAAATTTATTTTTCAAATTTTTCTTAAAAAAACGTAGTGTTTTTGTCGTAGAATTGTTTATCTATTCGTCTGACGCAGAAGTAGCCTAATAAGTGAAACTGAAGTAAATTCTGTGTAAATCTTCGTATGGAACAACTTTCTAATCATAGGGGTCCTAGTTGTAGGATTGCAAAGTTGATATTTTTTTTGTCGTTTTGAAGAATGGTTTTCAGGATTTTAGTATTTCAAAATTTACTGGTTTTTAGTGTATCGTACGACAAAATTCTGTTAGTTTTGAAACCTCAGAGCTAGGTCCCTATTAGAGCTAAAGGTGGATTGATACGAGGTTTAACAAAAAGTTGATGTTACTTGAACTCATCTGCGGACTTTTGTGCCAGATAAACAGGACAAAAACTCTACATGAAAATCTGAAGATAACTGTTTATGTTTTGGGTGATAGAACCCACATTACACCTACAGAAGAGAATGGATGAAGCAAAAATGACGGAGAAATTGAGGAAAGAAGGAAGTAAATGAGAAAAATGAGTGCAAATGGTCAAAAATTACATAATATCATGCTTGACTGTTGCAAATGTTAATCTTAGTCCTTCGTTTTGAAGTTGTAAATTCCAGCTTATTGTTGTAAGGGATTTCTCGTAAGGCTCAGTTTAAGAGGTTGGCGGGCAGCTGACGGGGTGGTTGAGGTCTTCGGGACTGGTCTGTTGTTATATGGGGAAAATTTAGAAAACACAAAAAAATTCAACGGTTTCAGTGATTCGCTGTCATTATTTGACCGAAAACCATTTGGTCGACAAACTTTTGGGCAAAGCAAAGTACGCCAAGCTCGCGACTTTATTTTTACTCACCGGCATTGTTCATAACTTTCAGTTCAATCTCAAAGGTTCTTAGTAAGAAATTGAAGTAATTGACAATGACAATTAAAAACAATTTAAAATTAAAGTCCAACACTAATTTTAAATTTTTTAAATTAAAAAAATTTTACTTTCAATCCAAAAGTGTTTGTCCGAAACGTTGGACAATATTATTAAAATATTATAAAGACCTACTATACCCAATAAAAATTTTATCATTTACTTATTAGCATGTAATAAATTTTGCTGAAATGCTGAAAATTTTCAGGTATGTATATTTGAGTGCCCTAAGAAACCCTCCCAAATTTCGTTAAAATCCCCTGTCGGCTTCCTTCCTAATTTGGGATTTTAGCTAATGTGGTTTTCCCCAATAACTCTCTTAATCGCAGCTTTACGAAAAATTCTCATCAGATCAAAATAGAAGAGCATAAAATCCTCAACAAAATAGAACTTTTCAAAATTTGCGTAGGTTAATATTGTTGAAAAAAATATCAATTCCAGAAAACCGATATTCGTTTTATTTTGAAAAATTGGAAGCGGACAAAAGTGTTTGAATAATTGATGCTATGATAATTTTCCCTAAAAATGAAATTAAGCCAGTTTTAGACGAAAAACCACATTGGAGGAATTACTTTTAAATATTGAAATACATTCAAATATACATGTCTGCCAAATTTTATCTTACCCGAATTTTTTGCAAGCTACAAGTGTTTTTTTGCCTTTCTTGTGTTTAAAAAAAATATAATTAAAAATAATATACCTAAATAAATCTATTTTGCGTAATCTATATATATAAAAATGGATGTATGTGTGTATGTTCCCTATGGAGTCCTAAACCGTTTGACCGATCGGAACCAAATTTGGCACAGTTATTATGTAGGTCCCTGCGCATGTTTTTGTATTGAAATAGTGCAAAAATTCTCAAAGGAAAGGAAAGTTGATTTTGAGTAGCCTGCCTTCCTTTAAGGAATCTCGATAATCCATTCATGCGCGTCCCTATGGGACGCGCATGAATGGATTATCGAGATTCCTTAAAGGAAGGCAGGCTACTCAAAATCAACTTAAAAAACAATAATGAATGCTGTCTAGCTGTCAACCGATCGACAACGCAAATACGCGTGCACGTGCTTTACGTTTCTATTTGACCAATCTTAACCAAATTTGGTGTAGAAGTCATTTACAACGCTACGAAAAACATAGGCTACTTTAGTACCTTGGAGTGAGGCGGAAGGCCGAACAACCACGGTCTACACGTATCCCTGCGATACCCTTGAGTGAGGCCGAATGCCGAACAACCACATTCGACACGGTCTAGATGGCTAAAGACGGCCGGTAGGCCGACTGTGCTAGCTAGTAAGTTGATATGAAAGTGGAATGTACAGATCTCCAGTTATTGCTGAAAAATTGATTTTCTGAATTGATTTTTTCGGCCAAATAATCTGTCGGTCAAAAAAATTTCGGATAAATGCTTATTGGCCAAAAACTTTCGGCCAAATGACTGGATACCTGGGTGCGGTGGGCAAAAACCTTCCAAGGCGAGAATTGCAAGCGAATCCTGCCTTTAATGTAAGTAAGATCTGCCATACAGTTCTTGTCCTTGGTAGAGAGCGGTATAAGGTAAAATTATCTGAATGTCTAAACAAAAATGGCAAAAATTTCAAATTCGTTTTTTTTTATCAAAGCACCAAAGGCAAGCAAACGATAATTAAAGCGGAACTTGAATGTTCAAACAGACATTTTGTGTCACAGAATCTAGGTTGTTATCAAACCAGAGTTCAAAGATAAAGGTGTTTAATAGAGAAAAACGATACGGTTAACATAAATTAAACTAGATGAAAATTTAAAATGTACAGTCCAGGCAAGTTACATTTTTAACTTGTAAAAATTCCGGAAAACTCGAATCCCACCAAACGATTGACATCTGATCAAAATTAAGCAATTTATAGAAGAAAAACTGCGTTAGGCTAAACTCGCCTATTGGTGGAAAATCGACAGGAAATTTCAGCCTGCCTGGACTAAACGCAAATATGAAAATCTTTTAACGGAGTGGTAGAGGCAGGGTTGGGCAGTATTTGAAATACATGTATTTGAAATATGTATTTGAAATACATTTTGTAATTTGTATTTCAAATACAATTTTTCAATGTATTTGTATTTCAAATACCCAAAACTAATGTATTTTGTATTTCAAATACTAATTACAAAATACATCACAAAATACAAAATACTTTAAAATCTAGAAGGATTCTGTCAGTTAGTGAATAGGGGCGTTACAACTCAAACCGTTATGTTTCGGACCGTTGAAAACTGTAAAGTTTGATTTACATCCCATATTTTAAAATTGAATTCTTTCTACAAGCTGTAATTTTACGTGTAAACCGAACTTGACGGCTTTTAACGTTTGGAAAAATAGCGATTTGAGTTAGAGAATAGGGGTGTTAATCTGTATTACCACTACCAATCTTATCAAAATTTTTCTACCGGGTGACCGGCCGAAAACTGAACATAGGGAAATAACATGGGAAATTGATTTTTTCTAAATTCCTGCTTCCCATTATAACTGATATGAATAAAAAAAAAACCAAATTAAAGAGATTTTTTTTCCGCGCCTAAAGATACCAAACACTTAATATTTTGTTTTTTAATTATTGTTAAAAAGTCGATAGTAAAATTAAGAAATAGCGCTTCTTAAAAAAATATTAGCGGGCTGGGTCGTTGCATTACGTCTAATGTGCCGCATTGCTATTGTTTTTAAACTTTTTAAATTTGTTTTTATTTTAAAAATAATAAGAACGCAATTTGAATATTATTTTATTATAACAAGTTGACCAATATTAAAAGTTAAAAGTAGTTTTATTTAGTCAACAAAACCCAAGAATAAGAAAAATATCAATTGGATTATTAAATACTGAACGAAAGTAACCAAATAATAATAATATTATAACAAGTATTCGAATAACCCTCCATTCTGCACTAAACAGTAACCCAATCTATTATAAAATGATTCTCTTACATTTGCTAGCTGTCTAGCAGTAATTTGATTGCATTCTGCAAAGATCGCGTTCCTCAAAGAATCAATATTTGGGTGACGAGTTTTATAAATTTTGCTTTTAATATGACCCCACAAAAAGAAGTCACACGGTGCCAGATCAGGAGATCGGGCTGGCCAGTTTATAGCACCACCACGACCAATCCATCGATTTGGATATGCTTGGTTTAAATAATCTCTAACGTTTACCCCAAAATGTGCTGGACAACCGTCTTGCTGAAACCAGACCTCATGGTGTTCAGAAGATATATTCGTCTAACGCAGGACCAATATTATTTATAAGAAGATCTAAATACATATCTGAATTTAAATTTCCAAGTATTTCAAATGGACCAAGAACACGGTTATTATAAATGCCAGCCCAAATATTAATTTTTTGAGGATATTGTGAGCCGGTCATTAAATTTAGTCTCGGATTTTGTATAGCCCAATAGCGATGGTTTTGTACATTTGGCTCATTGTTTAATGTAAATGTACATTCGTCTGTAAAACATATTTGTTTCAGAAAGTTTCGGTTTCTGTTAGCACGTTCTTGCATTTTCTCACAAAATACAAGCCTGGATTCTTCGTCAAACAAAAATATTTCTTGATGACATTGATATTTAAAAGGATGGTACTTGTGCTTTTTTAAAATTGTTCGAACATTTTCTCTACCAACATTACACTCAGCTGCAATGGATCTAATGCTTGCATTTGGATTCGCAGAAATTAAACCTAATATAGTTTCTTCCAATTCATGGTTGTTTCTCTGATATCCTATTTAAAAAATAATGATAAGACACCTTCAATTAATAATTTTGGTTAACCTTTATTTAAATTTGTCGAAGTATTACCAGTGTCTTCAAATTTCTTAATTATATTCTGTATGGCCGATATTGATGGAATTTGGCTATTATTAAATTTAACAGAAAATAAGTCACGTATTTGGCGTAGACTACTCGTATTACCGCTGTAATAATATTTTACCATGAAAACTTTTTCTTCAACAGACCACTTCATTGTTAACAAAATTAATTTTAATCTGTCAAAGTAACTTTTGTTTGTAATATTTGGCTTTCATACAACAGCAATGCGGCACATTAGACGTAATGCAAAGACCCAGCCCGCTAATATTTTTTTAAGAAGCGCTATTTCTTAATTTTACTATCGACTTTTTAACAATAATTAAAAACCAAAATATTAAGTGTTTGGTATCTTTAGGCGCGGAAAAAAAATCTCTTTAATTTGGTTTTTTTTTATTCATATCAGTTATAATGGGAAGCAGGAATTTAGAAAAAATCAATTTCCCATGTTATTTCCCTATGTTCAGTTTTCGGCCGGTCACCCGGTATATATAATAGATATAATACTTTTGAACATAAACACAATTATTGTAATAAATTTATTTTTAAACAATTCTTAGAAATTGTAATTGAAATGTATTTTGTATTTTAAATGTATTTTAATTGTATTTGAAATACTCGACATAAATGTATTTTGTATTTCAAATACTCAAAAAAAATGTATTTTGTATTTCAAATACATATTTTCATGTATTTTGCCCAACCCTGGGTAGAGGTCTTCAAGAATCGAGGATGAAACTTAAAAACAATGAATAAGTTTAATTTATTGTTTGAGCGGCGTGGCTCAAAAATTTTTGGAGACGAAAATCGCCTGGCGTCTGTAAGCGATTCTCGCTTGTAATAAATTTTTTGATTTGAAAGTTACAACAGTTTATTTTGGATATTAAAGGCGAGTATCGTTTGGACGATCACCAGTGATATATAATTTGACAAGAGAAATAATTTTTATATAACAAATTTAAATAGAAAACTACGTAGGATATTTTTAAACCGTAGCATTAAATAGGATTATATCGCAAGTTTTATGAAGTTTTTATTATTTTCAATTTCAGAGTGCAAACTTCCTTATAAATACAAAGGAGATTGTTGGCTTTATAAAAATCGCTCGGTACGTGTTAAACAGTGATTGTACTTTAAATTTTAAAAATTGTAATTAATATATAAATTAAGAGCTTAATAATGTAGAAGGCAAAACAATTCCGCTTGTATGTATATACTGAATGAGGAGTTGAATCGCGAGTTTCATTCCCAGTAGGATACCAGGTAAGGATTCCACGTTAAACTATCTATTTCATTATAACTTTAAGCCTTTAAGTTAATATTAGGTTTTTATCGTTTCCGCAAACTTTGAGTACTTATACTTGTTAACTCAGCAGCAGAATACTGCAGTCAACTAAAAAGCTTTCTTCATTCGCTACAATGCCGGCTCGTTTCCGACCACCACGAAATTCCATAGCATAGTAATTGATCCATCTCAAAAGGCCAAAATTAAATGGAAAACCACACGAATGTGTTTTTAGGAATGGCAAAAAAGTGTTACAAGTTTCAGTTCACGGTAGGATATTCCAGAGAATGGAATATCTTGGGCCGATTAAAAATAAAAGAAATAAACAGTAAAGGAAATTAATATTGAAGGCTATGAAAAAATATTACATCTCCGATGTTGAATCGATAGTTTCCTTATGTGTGTCTGAAATAAAAGACGCCGACTATCAAAGATGTTTTTATTACGTTTGAGACCATCAGAATGAAATTCGAAAGGTTGGAATATTATTGGTCAAATTGTTGAAAACGAAAATAAACAGTGAAGGAAATTAATAATGCATGATATAAAAAGGAACGGGAAATCTGATGCTTATGTCACAGCGATAGCTTTTGCGTATTTCAAAAGGTACTCGACCAGCAAAGAATATGTAAACCAAATCTTGAATCTTGAATATAAGGTATCAGGTGTGGGGTTTTGTGTTTCTCTCTGAGAAAATAAGAGAAGCCAACCACAACGTCACAACGTAATCCAAACCGTTGCAAATATTTTGCGTGATTAAGATCTTAGCCAATTTGTATTACCAGTTTACTCAATCGAGATTTGCAACCACATCGATAGCTCAGCAAGCAGATGACCTAACCGCGAGATAACTTGAAGACCAATTAATAATTTAATTAATTGAAGAGATTTCCTATTCGAAATACAAATCTTTTTGGGGTGTAAGTTTGCTTTAAAATACTTTGTATGCGGACTATTTCTCTTTTGTTAAACTTTGTAATCTGAACAGGGGCGTATCTAAGATGTTCTCTGCGTACAAATGACGAACACGAAAATACGATCGCTCAGGAAAGTTTGAGAAGAATGAATGTTCACGTTTCACATAAAGCTTGTTTTCGGCGTCAACTAGGCGTTATTATGTCTTGGGCTAAAGTACGGCTCTGTTAATAAAGTGAAAGTGTAATGCAATTACATGAACCACAATAGGGTTTTCTAAATTTCAATTAGAATTTTCGACTAAATTATTAGCTCTTTTAACAAAACTAATTTAATCAAACTTATTTTGCAAATCTACCATGAACCAAAAAGTTTTTTTTTTAACGCTTTAGAAAATTTAAAGATCTAATCAAATTTGATTAAAATTTTTAAACATTTTATTTAATAACGTTGTTTGTAAGCAAAGAAAATATTTTTTGGATGTAATAATTTCTTAATATAAAAATTTCAAGTGTGCAATACAATTAACGAAGCATATTTTTGAGTTTTAAATTGGAAAAGTTTACATAAGCCGAGATAAAATTGTTGAAATTTGTGTTAATAAAATTTACATAGAATATAAGTAGGTACGATATATTGGGAGCAGTTTTTATTTTATTATACTTTTTGGTGAATGGAAATTTAAGAGAAATATGACTAAATAAATATCTCGCAAGTCCTTTGATACAGCACGAATTGAAAATTGCCGAATTATTTAGTACATCGGAAGTGGCGGCGAACAATCCGGAAAATTTGTTCACTAAACTTAAACGGTCCACCCTGTGACGTGATAGGTAAAGTAGTAGATTTATCAACAAAATTTTAATAAAAGCGAAATTTCCAATAAATTTTAAAAGCCTCGCTAAATCAAAAATTTATTTATGACGTATCTTCGTCTCGACGTATACCATCGAGATAAACATAAATAGATTTTTTAACAAAACTGAAATTCGGAAATAACTAATGGTTTTTCATAAATTTAGAATGCATTAGTCTTATTCGATAGCGAATACAAATTTAAAATCTCAGATGACTCAATGTCGAATAAATTTGAAAACATCTTTGAATATCGATTTTACATCTCATTGTAAACCGAAGAACTTGTATTTCATTTCTATTTTTGAGCATTAATTATTTTGTATATCAATTTGTGTGACGTCCCCTTGAGGATTTTAAATGGGTTATCATGTTATCAAGCTTTGTCCAATAACTGGAATGTATAATTTCTATCTAAACTTTGAGACTTCGATTAGTGAACCTATAGAATACAATTTGATTACTTACAAGCAAGCTTAGGAGGAGCATATTCTGGTAGAGGTCCACCAATGGGGATCTGCAAAGGGGTGATATCAAAAGCGGTCATGTCATCTTCTCCACCTCCTTCGTCATCATAATTGATGATATTTTCGCGCACGTCGTCATCTGGCCCTGGGTATTTGATGTGGGCTTCCCGTCTTCTATTGTAAACCACGAACACTAACACTAGGACTGAAAATTACAACAAATTAATTGTTGGCTTCACTAAACCATCTCCAATAAGTGTTCAATAAAAAAAAACGTGTGAGACTACTGTATTAACAAAACTAAGTGCTCGATATGTTTTTTAAAAAGTTACTAGCATTTTATACCTACCTAGAAGCATAAAAAGACAAACTATAACAGCAATGATGAAATCCCTGGAAGGTCTAATAGCCCCTGCTAAAGCAAGCTCAAGTTCGCAATGACCTCCTGTATACCCTAAAGGACATATACACTCGTACCGCTGTGGTGGTTTAAGATCCTTGCATATACCTCCGTTAATGCATGGCATCCACATGCACTCATTTTGATTAACGCAACCACCATCGAAAAGCTTGTACCCTTGTGGACAACTACACATAGAAAGTATTACTCACCAAGTTACGCAGTCTACTCTACTCTGCTCCAGCACTGAGGATATTAAGTGGTGAAGATACGATGCCACATTCGTGTTAATTAAAATGCATGCACTAAGCTGCATTCACAACCTCTAAATTCGATTGCGAGTGCAGCTTTAAAAACTAACGAGAGGTACTAATCTTTACTCGTGCACAAGCAAATGGTTGATGCTCACTGAGAATGATGAGCAAGCAGACGAGGATGGCAGCTAGAGCACCCATGCTGAGCTTGAGTGTTTGGCCTTCTTGAATAAGCTCGCAGTTTTCGCCCCAGTAACCATCGGGACAAATGCAGCGATACCGCAACCGCGGTTCTTGATTGATGCAAGTACCACCATTTAGACAAGGTAAGTCTAAACATTCGTCCTTGTCCATGCAGTCCTTGCTATCAGTAGACATGATGCGTCCTTCTCCACAACTGTTAGTTAATCATGCAATACCATGAATTACACCATTACCAATGTAAGCGTAAAACGCTCATCAAGGAAAAAGTTATCATCAGTAACGTAATTTTTTCCTTGACGAGAAAATGTTTAATAAAATACTTTTTGTTAAATTATGACTACTTTACAACAACTACAGTGGAAGAGAAAATTAAAACGATTTTTTGGCACAATGTTTAACAGGTTGAGTTCCATTTGATTTTAGGCAAAAATCAGAAAACGGCTTTGAACGCAATGGCGATCAACCCGCTAAATCATAACTAATTCGTACGAAGCATCAATGAAAAAATATTGAGACAGAATTCCTCGTATCTCATCTGAACCACTGCTCATGCAAACTTTTTTTAATTGTTAAATTTTTTACTTTCACGTTAAATCTCGTCGATATCGGTATTTTCACAAATGAAATCACAAACTCCATGCTAAATTAACAAAAGCACTGCCAAAGTAGATGATCTGCTTTTAACAGTATGAAACACTCGCTAAACTACAGAATGTGACACGAATGGATCTCAGTGCCTTCGCATAATTTGAGATCATCTGATTAGTCTGATAAAGATAATCTGTATTTTTTAGTTAAAACAATAATTTTTTAGGTTATTTTTTAAATTTCAGGTACTTACGTGCACTCGTAATCGTTCCAAAGATCGATACATTCAAATGGTTCGGGACAAAGAACGTTAGCACAAGGCTTATTAGACGGACAATTTCTCTCCAAGTTTCTTGCCATAGTTGCCTGACCCCACTGAGTTCCGTTCATCGCAGGTGGAAGAGGTAAGTGTTTACCTTCTAAACGAACATCGTCCAAACATCCTAAACAATAAAAAACAATTTAGCGAATTACTAAACCGTAAATGAATACACAATTCCATCCTACCTTTCGAATAATCTGCGTAAACTTCAAAGGTTCTAACACCCGTGTACTCGGCCTTTCCACCAGCATAAACTCCTTCTTGTTTATCTACCAGCAACCATTGATGTCCGACAAAGTTAAACGTCTCGTTATACCGTCTTCCTTCTCCGCCGTCCAATTCTAGCATAGCAGCAGATCCGTACCTGCTAACTCTCGCCAGATGCCATTGTCCATCATCCACGGTAACTGCGTTCAACCACAAGTCGCGTTCTTCAGTTCTCAAGGAATTTAAATTATATCTAAAGTGCAGTCTCGAATCTTTAATTTCAAGAATTCCGTACTCGCGATTATGCTGATCCGAAACCCGGAACAGTTCACCATATTCTTCTCTTGTCCTAAACCTCAGCTGTATTTGAGTGGAGAATCTCTCGGGTTCGAAACTTAGAGCATATTTAACGTACGATTGCGGTTTAAAAGTAGTAGGAATAGTGGCAATAGTACAAGATGGTCCCGTCCAACCTGGTCGACAATTACATTTTGCTTCAGTAAAACTACCCATACAAGTTCCGTGTTCCCAACAACGAGCAGTGGCATCGGATCTTCCACAAACTTCTTCAGTTTGGGGACACCCGGCTGCACTGTTTCTCGATAAACCTGGATGTGCGAGATCGTACAACTTGGAATTATGGAAAAGATTCCTGATGCATCCATCGAAACCTTTTCCGACCGGCATGTACTGCCAGTGGTAATGGGTCGGATCGAATTGTTCGACGTATAAACCACCAAGTTGTAAAGGCGCGTTAACGTTCAGGTATTCGTTAAACGGAGGAATGGTGCCTTGAGCTTGACAACTGCTGTCGTCGAATTCCGGCGGTGTTCCGTCTTCCAACTCGGCAATTTCGGCCGACTTGCAGTAATCAACGATCAACTTAACATTTTCGGTATCCCAAAAAATGTCTAACCTATGCCATTCGCCGTCATCTAAACTCTTCTTCGTCTTCACTCTCAACTCGAGAGTTCCGGATCCAAAATCGATCAACAGTCTCGGATAACCGCGCTCGAGTTCGATCGCGACGTAATCCGAAACCATGGTTTCTTCAATTTCGGGAGGAACAATAGGACCGTTGTAAAGTAATAATCCATCAGTTTTACGTGTTATAAATTCGAAACTCAAGTGTGATTTATCGCACATTTCGAGGGCCGGATACCAAGCCCATCCGTTTCCTTTAAAACTGCGCGATGTTTGTTGACACCTTGGTCCACTGTATCCAGAAGGACACGAACACGTTAAGGAGTATCGAGATTCTATACAACGACCGCCGTTATAACAAGGATTGTTTCTACAATTTTCTTCTTTACTAAAGTTTCGAGCACCGCATGTACATTCTGCTAGAACGTCAACGCGAACTCCCACTAGCGAAGTCTTATTCGCATTAACCATGTAAGGCAAGGCACTAATATCTAAAGTATTTGTACACGATCCCTCGCACATTTGATTTTCATATAAACACTCGTCGATACCGACCATGGTAATATTTATTCCTACGTCCTTTTCTATCTCTTCCCTATGCATTAAAACTAATCCATTTAATCTAACCGGTTTGTAATACGGCGAACTGTGCGCCGAAAAACGTACATCCGTAACAGGCGGATGTTTTCTTCTTAATTGGACGCTAAACACATCGACGTTATCTCGATCCGTACTCAACAAATCAGCAATCTTGTCTTTGAACTTTTCAGTTTTACTTTTCGATAAACTTTGCGTCTTATAATGCCAGATTCGTATAAAATCCTCGTCTGTTATCCCAGCTATCCGAACCGAGCCGGAATTGACTACGGCTTCGTGAGGGATTTCCTTAACAGTGATGGTGACATTGGCCGGAACGTCCGTTTGCGTGTGCTTTCGATCGTACACCTTAAAGCGCAGATGGTATTTCCCGTCCCTCGTTCCATGTTTCATAATTATCATGCCCGTGTCTTCGTTAAGTTTAAATTGGGGGTGTTCTGTACCTTCCCAATAAAATTTCTTATCGGGTAAATCCCAGTCGTCCAAGTCGTAAACGTAAACCCGACCGATTTCTGTATCTGGCGCTTGTCCTTGATAATTATAAACAAATATTTCTTTGGATCCGGGCTGCATTTTGTTGTCGTTAACATCCCCTATGACGACGGTTAACGTACTCGTTCCAGTCATGGCAGGATTTCCGTGATCCTTAATAACGATGGGAATTAAATATTCCTTTTGTTGTTCGCGATCAAACGATCTTAACGATGAGACAATTGCCATACCGTCTCCGTTGGCGCCCTCTGCAATACGAAATTAAAAATTAGAATATATTAAAAGGGTTATATAGCATTTTTATTAGGTCTATTTTACCATTTATATATAGAGTAAAAGGCAATAACACAAAAGCTTGGATTAGGTTTATTAACCCGTGCCTAGTAAAATTGACCGTAAACGTATCTTTATTTTCTGTCAATAGCCGTCATAAAACGGAATAAAATATTAAACACCCACTTTACGTGGAGTAGGTAAAGACGTAATAAAAAGTTGTTTTTTTATTTAATATATAAATCGATTAAACTTACTCTGATCTTGTTCAACTTTAAAGGAAGCACGGATGATGTCATCTGCACCGGGATCTAATCGAAATTGAAAAGGTGGTCCATTACTTTTGGATCTGTCATCGTCGTCAGTCGCTAAAATTTCTACGACTTTTCGAGGCGGAACGTGTTCTGGAAGAACGGGCCTGTAATCTTTCAGGAACGTAGGTGCATTATCGTTGATATCTTGTACGATTACAGTTAATGTAGCGGTGGCTGTTTTAGGCGGAACGCCATCGTCGATGGCCAAAATTTTAACTTGATGCCTCGGCGTTTCCTCCCTATCCAACGATCTCTGTATGCTTACAGTTCCTTCTTGATTTATCGAAAATTGTCTTTTGCGATCTGAACTTCTATCAATTGCGTAAGAAACTTTACTTTTACCCCCCTGATCGGGATCGGTGGCTTTAAAAGTTTCAAGACTTTTTCCGACTTCAGCGTTTTCGTAAACCGACACTTCGATGTTGGGCCTCTCGAATTGAGGTTTATTATCGTTTATATCTCTTAATTTAACTACCACCCACGAGTAAGCCACGTGATATTTATCGTTATCATTATCCTCCCCTTTATCATTAACTTGTATTCTGAAACGGAAACCGTTACTTTGTAATAAGTCCTCATAATCTAAAGGCTGGACAATTTTGAGCGAACCCGTTCCATCGTTATTTCTGACCATTGTAAATTTGTCTGCGCCGTAGCCACTATTTTCAATTACTTTATACTGAAATTTGTTAGTTTCGTCCTCGTCGTGTACAGTGACAGTGAGTATTGGCATTTCCGGAAGATTCGTGCCATCTGTTTCATCGACCTCCGTAAACCACTCGTCTTTAGTAAATTGGGGCGGCATGTCGTTTATATCTTTAACCCTTATTGACGCAGTCCCTGTCCCTTTTAATCCGCCACCGTCCATCGCCACGACCTGTATCGAATAATCTGGCGTCCTTTCGCGATCTAAGCAACACACTGCCGTTTTTATAACTCCCGTTTCCGATTCAATTTCAAATATAGGCGAACCGGTCTCCTCTTCTATTACATTTTTTTCAATAGAATACACTAAACGCGCGTTTGTTCCTTCCGAAGGATCGTCGTAATCGACCGCCGTCATCGTCATAACTACCATACCCGCTGTGCCGTTTTCCGTCACGTTCCCGAAATAAACACCTTGCGGAAAGATGGGGGCGTTATCGTTGATATCCTTGAGATTAACCTGGACATCGGCGTAACCCACTAATCCTTCGCCACCCTCGTCTTGAGCAAATACCGTGAATCTCCATTGTGGACGACCGTTTGGCTGGTCACGATCCAAAGGCTACAAAAGAAATCTCAATAACACGCATGTTGAACACATTAAATCGGGTTCACGTTTCACATGTAAAACGGAATCTGTTCGTAAATTTAAACGAATTACATTCCCTTCTTCAATAAATTAAGCTACAAAGCATTTCTATTTCTAAACGCGGTGTGATGAAACCACTTTCGTTCGAAATCATTCAAACTATAAAACGTTTTCTTAAAAATTTTTTTTTCTCGCTAAAAGCTTCTGACGCGCATTAATATCAATTTTTGTAACGTGTAAGAAATAAAGGAATTCCGTGTAGTTTTGAAAAAAATTGCGGCATGATTAAAATGGAAGCATTTCAGAAAACGCGAAGAATTTATGTGGTAACTAAAAAAATAAATTGGAACAGCAACTGCTTCTTCTTTTGAATTTTGTAATAAAACCACAAAGTAAAGCTCCAAGCAGAAATTTGAATGTTAAAGAAATATTCTCCGCAATTATTAATATGGAAAAATGTATGCAGCAAAACAAATCTTTACAGTTAACGTAAAATGCAAAACGTGTCACGATAAATAAAAAATGAAACTGCTTCTGATATTTTCACGCGATTTAAATTTTTAAGAGATAATTTTTTTGAACACAGGTTGATTTAATGGGACTTAAAGGATCTGACACGTAAATCT
Organism: Podabrus alpinus; assembly: GCA_932274525.1. NCBI lineage: Eukaryota > Metazoa > Arthropoda > Insecta > Coleoptera > Cantharidae > Podabrus > Podabrus alpinus. Next base: position 10,142,812 of record OW026451.1, read on the forward strand.
AGGTCGATTTTTAAGTATAAAAAGTGAGTAGGTTTCGGGAAAGCGTGCTTGGTCTGGACGATAAACTTTCAAAACCTACAAGAAAACAATTCACAAAAGGTTGGGAGTCGGTGGTGCATGACATCAGATTGACTGGCACTTTCCTATAGCTGATTCAGCTCACAATTACAGAGAACTTGCTTTTGAAAACCCGCCTTACATATTTTAGGGACACTTAATTATGCAATAATTTACCTTCAGAACGAAAATTTCTCCTGTGGTTCGGTTTATGTCAAATTTGCTGTTTGCTGGATTGTCCGGATCGATGCCCTGTCCTGTGAGGAAATAGACGATATTCTGGGGTCGATCCTTATCACCATCTGTGGCCGTAACCTGTATATTGCATACGTAATATTAGTAAACCTCTTAATTGACTCTTGAAGCGTTATAGAACACCCCAGTCAAATACAATTAGTACATGTAATTATTGTTACTACACAAATTCAAACGGCAATCAAAACTACAAGCAAATGAATAATTTACCGAGACATCGAAACTACGACACAAATAATACACAGTACATCAAACTAACATAAGAGAAAGCGTGCCTAAATGTTATTAATCAGGGGGAAGATTTATAAAGTAACCTCATCAATTTTTCGGCGCTCAAGTTTTTATTAACTTAAATTAGAAATTACCTCTTGATCGAAATAAAAAATTAAGGGCTCAAGTTTTTACTTTCAGTTAGCACGTTCGCGAAAAACTTTGTCAAGGAAATTGCTAACAGTTTTTAAAAATTTAAAAGCTGTACCGGCTGTTGCATTAAAATTTATATCTCACTTGATGTATAATTCCATTGTGATGCTTGAAAAAAAATTGTAAAATAAATCTCACGAAAATAAATCCAATTCTACTCCGAAGAAACGATTTAAAAAATAGGTTTCTGTGAATGACGTCATTATAATAGGTAAATTTGAAAGAATGATGATTTAGAAAGGGATTGAAAGAGATTGAAAGGATGTAAAAATTTACGGAGGTATACCCGTGTTCCCTGAGGAAATGCGTTTTTAGATCCTATACATGGTCTAATTAGATGGCTTCATAAGTATTTTCATTTTAAACAAAAAATTTTCTTATTTACTTTTGTGCAATTCGGTATTGAAATAGGAACTCTTGCTTTCAAACGAGGAAAAGTGTAATGTGGAGGATTTGCACGAAGGAGTTGTAAACCGAGATCAAAGGAAATTTGTCTAACTATTTCACTTTCCACACGTTGTAGTTTCCTGTACTATTCAGAAGTGTACGTGTGGAATGAGAGCTCCATTTGCATAAAATAAATTTAAAAAGGTTGGAAATCTGAGTCACCTAGGGAAATCAATGCTATAGAAATTGTCGCAAAAATTACGGTGGTGTGAAGAGAATAAAGAGAAATTAAAAAAACCTTAAATGAAGTCGATGAAGCTTTATCAAAATTCTAAATTTTTGAAACATAAGTTCAACTATTGATCCGCTTCGAGCATCTACCCAAATTCATGTTGATTCTGCTGACATTCCAAAGATTTCATCACCACACCATTTGGTCTGTTTAAGTTCCCTTTCAAGTGTTTTTGATTACTAAATGCCGCACAATCGTTTCGGAGTTTTATTGACAAAATGTTTCCAAGTTGTAGTTCTAAACTTAATCGAAGATCTTGTGGTCAGTTGTTAAATAATTGAGAACATCTCTTGCGATTTTAATATTTATTATTGTGCGGTTAGCTCAGTGGGGGACCACTCAGGTTTTCAGATTTCGAGGTGAAATTATCAAGTTCGATTCGTAGCAAAATAAAAAACCAATGCTGCAAACAATTCTCCAACCCGGATGTTGGCAGCCATGGGGTCTAAATGCCGGAACTTGTCTCTAACATTTGCCGTTTAGAACCGTACTCAACCTTAGCGCTGACGAAAGTATGTGGCAAAGAAAAAAGGTCATCTTAATCAGTGGACGTTATAATGCTGAAGTAGAAAAAATTTATTTATAGGTGCTTTCCTAAAGCAGTAAAATAACAAATAAATTGGAACTCTATAGCTAAAACAGCCACTATCAAGATTAAGGATGTCCTAGCTAATGTTGCACTATTCGCACGTCCTGAATCTATCACCAAGTCATCGACTTTCAATTATAGATTACGGTCGATACGACAAATTCAACGTTTGAAACCATATTGTGTGACTATTTGCCATTAGGCTATTAGAAAATTTAGATATATGCCTGGATGGACGAAAATTTAAAATCTAAAGGACAATAATATGATCTATACATCCTATAATTTATTCAATGCTCTTAGATGATATTATAAAAAAAAAATTTAATTAAGACCGGTATTTAAGATTTAAACTTCCGCTGGTGGCGTCACCAGTAACAACAACGTGGCAGTGTTTGGACGTATATCTCGAAATTCAAAGTTTATTTTATGGTGAAAGTTTCCAAAAGTTTTAGTGTGTAGTTAAATTTATTGTAATATGTTTTGTTAATTAGTTCACTTTGTTATGTTTTGAGCCTAAAGAACGTATTTTTATTTTCATTTAATACATCACTTACAAATTTGAAATTATCCCGCATTGTGGAGTTTGCTTAATGGAAATCGTGAATTCTGCAACTCTTCTCTTACGAAGGTTACTTCAACAAAAGGTAAAATTCGGCTTATATCCTAATTTAAATGTAAACAAGCAATAATTTCAGTTGAAAACCATTGTTAAATAATCCTTTCATAACAGAATTCCAGCCTAAAATTATTGACTAAACTCAAAACCCTTAGGAGGTAGTTCTGTTTAAAACAAATTTTTCCATAGCTTAAAATGGCCATAGCACCGAAATTATTGATTTTTCAGTATTAACCATTCAGTATTTTTTTAAAGAGCGCTCAATTATTATTTGTTTTACATATTTGATTGCAAATTTAACGGGTTACAACTTTTTCTAGTGGTCAACCAATCCATTTCAAAGAAATACTGAAATTGGAGGAGAAACTCTAGTTTTTAAATAAAATATTTACTCTGAAAAGTGTCGACTAAATACGAATTTTGTCGAATGAGAAGTTTGAATTCAGTGGTCATTGTATTCATTATCACCAGGTAATTTCAGTTTTTCTGTGAAATGGATTGGTTTTTCAAAAAAGTTTACAAGGCTAAAATTGGAGCCCTTTAAATTTTCTATCATATAATTTCGCATTTTTTTAAATTTTAGACAATAAATGGTTTTAATATAAGTTATTAGGTAATTTGATGTTCTTTAAAAAATATTCGACCATTAATACTGAAAAATCAATAGTTTTAGTTTATAAAATTACTAAATGCCTTACATCACGATATGAGTTTTTCGGAATTATTGCGTATTCCGGAAGGTCGTTCGATTTAATTCGCATTAATAATACATTCGTGTTCAAGTAAAAATTTAATAATAAATATTCACCCCGATAATTTAAACACCTTGATCTGATCGAGCAATCTTCATCTGACATCCAATATATTAGGGTATACATAAATAATACACATTTTCGTGTTTAAACATAGAAAAAGTTTTTCTAGCGACCGTTAATTAGAAAACTTATCAGACGTTGCTTTAGTTCCAAGAGAACTTTGTTTTTCAAGATTTAAGAACCTTCAGGGATGGCATCGATCATACTAATTTGTGTCCGATTGTTTGGTCTGCAGTTAACACAGATGTTCGAAATTGGTGTAGACAATGTATTGCTAGCCAATGATCAACAGTACAGAGGCACGCAGTGGTTTCTACTGGAAAATTTATAACACTCATTCTGTGATTTTCGCACCTTCATTTAGAATTGGAAACTTCGACGAAATACTTCGTATTTCAACCGCCTTCCTTCCTGCTAGCATGGGCTAAATAAGTTATACAAAAGAGTCGGTTTACTTCCTCCAACAGCGAAGGGCAAAGGTTGGCTTCATAAAAATACAAATATAAAGAGATAAATAATCTTCATATTTCCTTTGCCGCAAGTCACTTTTATGTCAATAAAATTCGTTTCAACAATTTGGAAATTTTTTTTTTGGAAGGTTTATATAATAAATACGAAAATACCGGACGGCCATGCGGTCATCACTCACGGGAAAGTTAATAATTGATGTGGTTGTGCGGCCTAAAGGCCGCACTGTACATTTTCTGATAGGGAATAATAGGCGAAATACAATTGACTAATCAAATTTGTTAAATAGAGCGATGGACTTAATTGGGAACTAATACGTGGTTGCCTAGGTTGTGCAGCCTGAAAGCCACACTGAGGAGAACTAATCAATGAATCATCGGAACAACGTATCTATTTAGCATTACATACAGATTGATAAATTTAGGGTCGATTTTACGAAAGTTAATTAAGTTTAATCTGAGTTTAATTTATGCGTTTAATTCAGATAACATTTAATCAAACATGTTTTTATTATCAAAAAACGACCATCTTATAAATACAATAAAATAAAGCAAAATAAAGGGAAATTTGCATTTCGTCGAAGTTATGATAAATTTGTAAAATTCGTTAGAAATTATACTTTATTGATTTACTTAAAAAAATGTAACATCAACAAAATGTGAACTGCGTTACTAAATTTGAGGGTTAATTGAGCTTTGTTTGATTTACTTCGCTTAGAAAACTATGTGGGACGAGAATCCTTCATCCGTATAAGATTTTACGTATATTCATCCTGTGAATCTGCAGGGTAACACATTGGTCTAATAAGTATTCTTAAATCTTACACGAGATTTAATATTACGATTAAAATTATAACCATCATAGTAACAACAATTAAAATGCATTATATTTGATCACAAATTAGCTTAATCTTAATAATTATGGTTTGATCATAAATTAAACCTTATGGTTTAATCATAGATTATACCTTAATTATTGTTATAAGCTTAAATTAACTAAAGTATATTACATATTGTAATGTCGATACTATATAATATGTCGACTACTCATTTACGAAGAAGTGCGGCCTACAGGCCGCACAACCTAGGCAATCACGTACGTACGGAAATTGTGGCTCGTTTTCCCTGGATAATTTTATTACTGATATTTACTTCAATATTCCCACTGTTGGAGAGAGTTAACCCCAAGTACTTGAAACTTTCGCAACTCCGGATCACTTCTGGTTCACTTCAAAACATTTGAAGCTGCAGATTAATTTCAGCTTAAGTCCAGAGAAAATAAGTAAAACTTCAGATTGCCGATAGAATCAACAAAAAATCAATCAGATTTTGGATGGACTTCAACTGTTTTTCTTGTGGCCGTTTTACGACTACGTCTACTAGAATTTCATTTGTCTATACTTCCTTGGTTTTTGCTGCATGGTTCCAACTCTCTTTTCTTTATCATATATTTTAGGGGTTTATCTACCATCAGAGGGTTTTAGCATCGAAATTAGAAAAGGATGGCGATTTTTATGGGCCAAACAACCGTTCAATTTGTTATACGTCTTAAATCAAAAATTGAAGCTGTTTCAGCCCAAATTTCTTCAAACTTCAAATCAAATTTGGGCTGGATCTCAATAGACTGTAGACTTTCTTACTCTTCCTCGTTTTTTTTTCGTCTATGGTTCCCTGTCTTTTGCACTTCTCTTCTTGGAACTTGATCTACAAATAATTTGCATTTGAAGAACCGTTTGAAGCATAATATCATAATTTTCATAAACAAAAACTAAACTGATTTTCGAGGTCGAAAATTTGTTGCTCAAATTTTGAAGTGTTTGAAAACACAACTTTATTAAATAAGTGCGATCCTGTCTTTGTACATAAAGGGATCTAGTAAAGAGAAGGCAGAAGTTTCAGTTTAATTAATTTTACCTTACCTTAGACCTATATTCCTTCACCTTGTATTTATTTTGGTAGTTTTACTGTTTTAAGTACACACCCACCCCTGTAGTAGGAAGTGTACGTAAACATGCCTTCGCGTAAATATGTATATAATATGCTTTAATAAATCTTTGAGGAAGTGTCGTAAAGGAGACACTGCAATCTCTAATGTTTTCCGAGACAGGACCTTATAATTAATCTTCAATACAAAGTCTGCAAGGAAGAAAATGACAATAACTCAAAATAAATTTTATAGACACAGTTAGCAGTTTTGACATCGACCAAGAAGTATTCTAATGGCGAATTTGCTCTCCGAGGAATTAAACTAGAAATGAGGTTATTTTGCTAACTTATTTTCGTCGAGTGTTGAATTAATTAAATCCCTCAAGGCAAAAATGTTTACAAACATTACAACGCTTTCATCAACTGTACAGTTATCCTATTAAACGTAATTACCAACATGTCGCACCTTTTTACTCTGAAATTTCATGTTATCGTTAACTTCAGCGAGTCAATATTAATTTTAACTAAAGTCGAAGATTAAAATTTAGTGAAAATTTTAACTAAACGCTCAACCTCGCCGCATACAAAAAATCTAATTTTATTTTAAATTTGCGGGCTGTAAATCCAGACAATTCACGTGTAATTCCGCACCTTTAAATTTTGCACTTAACAGACAAGTTGGAATAAAATCCATTTAGCCACCCTCTAAAATTCAGACACAAGAGAAATTTATTTACTACTTTGAGAAAATTTTGTAACAAAACTTTTAGAATTTAAAAAGAAAATTATACAACAATTCTTTTTCGGCGGAGTGGTCAATTTTTATGTGAAGGGAAGAAATTGAAATGAAGGTATTAATAAATTTTTATGTTGCGATTCCTTATTTCATTTTCACAATTTCCTATTGTGAAAATTGAATGTTTTAAAAATATTTTTCGACAGTAAAATTTTATCAAAAACGTGTTTATTTTACGAAAGCAGTAATAACACTTTTTTAAAAAATATGAATGCTTAGAAAAACGATCTGCAGGATAATCAGTTTTATGGCAAAAATAACGGTTCGCTTGTGTCAATTTATAAGAATACTTTTCTTAAATATAAATCAGGAAAAGTTAATGTGAAAACGGAAATTTGCCGAAAGCTTCCAAGTATTATAGGTGATCAATTAATTTAGTGCACACGATAAAATTTATCTTGGTTTTGCAGCATCATCGTTGTAACAAATGGACTTTAAAGCCATTCTTAAAGTGGATGCACAGTTTGCAAAGTTGTGATAAGTTTTTGAAGGCATAAGAGAAAGCACTAAATTAATAAGAGAACCCCTGGATTAGCGACAACCAATAGACTCAAAATGCGGTCGCGTGTTTAGGAAGCAACAAACAATTCCTTTGTTCCTTCCTTTCCATATTACGTTTTACTATTTACCTGTGCTTACATTTTAAACATTTAAACAACAAAAGTTTACTTTGCGCAATATTTCATTAACAGAAATTTTTTAAAATATTGAAGTTGATCATTTGGGACCGAAAAAAGTAACAAAATCGCTCGAGATTTATCCATTTTTCCTGTCAGACCGTGCAAATATACAGCTTTGCCGAAAATTTATGACGCAAACATATAAAAATACGTAAAAGAACTCGGAAAAGAACGTGCTGAGCACAAAATACGTTTTACACATTTACAGTTTAAAAAACTCGCTCGAATAGCACTCAACTGACAGAAAAAAGCTTAAAAAGCTTCAAATTTCGCTATACAAACCAACCAAACTGATAAAATTAAAAATATCAATCAAAAGTGACTTAATTACGCCGTACCGTGTATCACGCTGAAACCAAGCGTAAACAATTTTTTTTAAGTTTTCAGCATAGCGAAAAAAAATTCTAAGAAAATCTTTCCGTTAATTACGGAACCCTTTGCAAAGAAAACTTTTCAGGCAGGATAAAGTTTCCAATTAATGTTTTGTTTATAAAGGACTGTATTTTTCCAAGTTATAAACAGAACTTTTAAAGCAAACCAAAATTTTATTTTGCGTATCAACAAATGGGGTTTAAAGATTCAAATTTTGGCAAAAAATTATTTTTTTGTTAAATTCGTTTCAATTTGTCATAAATTTACATTAATTATCTTTTAAGAACGAAATTTAAATATTCATCAGGGGCGTTAATTAGAAAACAAGCGAGTTGTTACACTTTTCGGGAAAATAAAAACCGGAAACGGGTTAAAAATTCGTGCGTAAATTCTCAATTTTATAACTTAATTGCTTCTAAATTTAGTTTGTGTTTCCACTTTGAAAACCACTTTGAAACTAGTCCGATGTCTAAACACCTTCCATCTTGTCAAGTTTAATAATTACTTTCCCTATCTAAAATGAAATATCGACGATATTCAGTTTTGCTTGCGTGTGCGAGTTATGAAAATTGGAAACGTACGTAAACCGAGATAAAATTTCAGCTACGACGTTCCTGAAACAAACATACTGTTGCACATGAGAGTTGAAATTTTGTGCATTAAGGATTTTAAATAGATCTCGGCGATGAGCGAGAAAATGTGAAAATTAAAAAATAAAACAAGGGCGTTTTGTTGAAAATTATAAACGGAGTAATTTCGGTTTCTGCAATTTATATGGAAAATATATCTCGAGCTCGTTTCTAAACACTAAAACCTAAAAATTGAATGTCGAGAAAGCTTACAGTGCGACTTGTATAAATTGTAGAAAATGGAATGTTCAAAGCGCCAGTAAACAACCCTCCTTAATGTAACACTTTTCACAAAACAAAAATATGCAAATAGAGTTTTCAAGTACACGAAATTCTTAATATAAAAGATAAACATAACAAACCAAAATTCAAATTGAACACGAAATAATCATCCCGAGTAAGCTTTTCAGCAGAAACCAATTAAAAACATTAATTTTAGTTTAAATCGTTTAGGGTTTTAAAGTCTTAATAGAAAATTTTATTTATGTAAAAGAAAAACTCAAACTAAGGTAGCGAAGTACAACTAAATAAGAAACAAGTGGAAGATCAATGCGAATGAAGAAGAAAAGAAAGCATTGATTACATTTAAAGAAGAAAAGTTAAATAACTATTAAGTAAAAACCTCCGACTACAAGGAAATTGTGAATAAAGTATGAAGTACGGTTTTACGAGAATGATCACCGAAGCATTTTAACAGCCAATTTCATAATATTAATTTATTACAAAGCCACTTTAGTTAAAGTGAACTTCTACTGGCTAATTAGATCAATTTTCAAACAATGCAATGGAAATCTGGTAAGAAATTAATATACACGATGATCCATATACAGTGACGACGTGGAGTTAAAAACACGTTAACATTATGAGTAAAGGTCAACTAATTAAATAAAAATCGCGGTCGTTGTAGTGGTAAAATGCGAGTTTTCCGCTGCAGTTGCTTAGCTTCTGGTAATAAATAATTTTAAATATTTACTGACTTTTTAAACTTTTTAATTTATTTATAAAGAATTTTTACGACGACTTCCCCTAGTATACCATGGTGGGCAACTTGGATCCCTTTATGAGGTTATAGTGTCTTCACTTTACACCGACCACAACGTAATTTTTCAGAGAAAATAAAAGTTTCATCTACGACAATGTAAAGATTTCAGTCGTTTATTAATCTCCCTAAAATGCACTCGAGATTGGATTTTTGCTTTGGGTTTAGCTGTTTTCTTTTGAAGAAACTGAAGTTTGGGTTTCATTTGAAAATTCATCTCAAATCAAAAAAATAAGACAAAACAGTCCATCTGCCTTAATTTTCGAGAAATATTTGTGTTAACCAAGTTTTTGTCAAAAACAACATACTAAATCCAGCAAAAAGCCAACCTTTCTGTATTTACCCTCAAATAATTGAAGATCCAAGTGATTGAATTTGTTGTGTTGTGTTTGATTTTGTATTTCTAGTTGCTAATACCTGATCCTGAAAACCAACTTCAAAGCCGTTCAGGTACGCTTCCTACGGAATGCTAATTGCAAGTGGGAAGACAAATTAACTTTCAATTTCTTATTGCAATGGGAAGAATGCTATTTTTTGCCTTCTCATGTTTAACAAGGTATTTTCCCTTAAGGAAGCATTGGTTAAGGTTAACTTTCAAGTTCATAGCGTAATTGTAGATGATTAAGTGTAGCTCTTAAATGTAGAGTAACAGATTAAGTGTAGCTGGAGGGGGGGGGGATAAACGGTAAATTATTATAAATTTTTGGCAATTTCAGCGTACCTATTTAATGGATTTTTGCGATTTTTTTTTAATTCACGAGGTGGAGATAGTTACCCCCTTTACTCCCTCTCATATATCCGTCCTTGCTTTAGGATACTCCTTATTTAATGGGTTTGTTTATAGTCAATTGATGAAAAAATAGTTTTTGTAGCCCTGCCCTCGGAACTGTGTATTAAAACTATAAAGCTTACAAACAGCGACTGAACGAAAAGAATTTTGGTTTCAATTGTTTTTTTAAACAATTTTCGGTTCATGAAACTGAATAGCTAAGAGCGGCGCTTAGCCTTGAATGTGCGGCCTAAAGGCCGCGCTGGATGGATCAATGATCATTTTAGCGTTACAAATACAGATATTTTTAATGTTTAAGTTGATGATCCGTTGATCTATTCCTTCTTCAGGTTGCACAACTAAGACAATCAGATACTAATTAATATAAAGTTTGACTGTAATTTATTAGCTTTATGGTATATGATTGCTTTGGTTGTGCTGCCTAAAGACCGCACTGGTGGGGACGGATTCACCGTTCAATTTTGTTAAACAAACACACAGATAAATTGCTCTGTTGGAGTGACGATGTATTGATCCACCCCATCAGTGCGACCTTTAGGGAACACAATCAACCTAGATAAGGATGGCTGCAACTTATTTTACTCTCCTCTTTATATCACATAATATCTTGTTATATGCCTTTAAGTTTCAGAAATATCTCCATTTTATGGAGAGAGAGATAGGTATTTAATTTTGTAAAGAAATTTCCAAAATGCATTTTGCAAGTCGTGGCTTGCAGAGAATTCGCAGAAGCATAGGTAACCTCGTGGTAACCAAATGACTTCGTGTGATGTATTTCAACCAAAAGGAATTAAACGCAATTTTTTCCTCTTCTTATTGGGACCAATGCAGTCGTAATATGCATATGAAAAGTTAATTACCTTAAAATTTCCATGAAGTAAACAAGTGGCTCCGCGTGGATGGCCATATTGGCCCACCATGCGTAAAAATATTAAGACCATCAACTGAAGAAAGCAGAGAAGAGGAAAAGGAGAATTTCTACAACGAATTAGAGGCACTGTGTGATCTTGTACCCAGTCGAATCGAAGTTAAGTTAATTTATCAAGGTAGGTCGGTCATCTACCAACGTCTGAACCACTAATATGCCCTGAGCAATTATCAATTATCGAAGTGATACTCACGCTAAATTTTTGAGTAGTGGACCACCCCAGCCTCTGCAGCTAATCCGGCACTTTGATTTGTACGGGGGGTGTGCGTGATCGCGACGCTTTTATTACCATGGCCGTAACAAATTTGGCGTAATGTTATAGGGCTTATTTTTCCAGTAACAATCTCTCTCTCTCTCTTGGTAGAGGTATATCCTTTAGATATGCAGTTGAACCGCCCAAAGAGAGAACTAGGGGTAGATAAGCCTTCTTATCTACTAGGTAAATCCAATTTAGCCTCATTGGAGATTTAAGTGGGCTAGCGGCATTTTGTTTATTTTTTTGTGGTGTAATCAGAGGCGTACCTAGGGGGGGGGGGGGGGGGGGGCGGTTCGCCCCGGGCCCCTTTACTAAGGGGGCCTCCAAAAGGAGGCTATTACCAGAACTTCTTGTTTATTTTGTCTTTACTTTTGACTTTACATATGTTGAAAAAAATGGTTATTATATTGTTATTATAATTGATGACCTCGGACTGCACGAGTTTGTTCCCTTATTCTATCTATTATTTCTCTGCACAGGGCAATAGCTTATGGAAGACGGTTAGATTAAGGCAAAAAAAAGGATAGCCACATTAAAAAGTGATAAATGACCTTTTTTGAGGGTGGGGGGGGGGGCTACAAAATAAATCAGCCCCGGGCCCCAAGAGGTCTAGGTACGCCACTGGGTGTAATATCCTTCAAGTTTTTCCTTTAAATTAATTCGTTATCCGAAGAGCCGCACAAGTAATCCGCTGTTGGGTATCCTTTGAGATTATTGTACGCCTGTATGATCGTAGAAATAATTGATAGAACTGACCGAGAAGAGTTCTTGAAGAAGAATTATTTGTTTATCTTAAATGGAGCTGTATGCGATTTCCCGAAAATTTACTACAAAATAATTTTTAAATTGAAGCGAAATCTTGAAATTTATGAATTAAAAGTTACAACGAAGTACTGCAAATAATTCGAACTTGTGGGTTCACCAAACGTCAATAAATGTTGGCGAAACCAGAAAAAAATCATTCGTGCACTGGTGATTCGAGGTCTGAAATCTCAAATCAGTGTAGAAGGACAAAAATAAAAAACCAAATCTTGTAAGTAAAAGCCAATGACTTGATCTATTAATAAGAGTAAGTATACAAAGCTCAAAGTAGCATTTTCTTTTTATTTATCTAACCGGAAAGTCTATTCACACGCTCATTTTACTTCTGAAGTAGTAAAAATAGAAAAATTTAAATTAAACCACTTTCATTTTCCAAAACGAGGTTGCACGCCTTTAGCTTAATCGGCGCTTTAACTTAGTTTCATAATCTTCAAAGAGACACATTTTTGACATCGTGCAACGCAATCCGAGATTAAAATTTAAGACAAGTCAAACCAGCATTAGGTGGATAAGTTTATGCAAAGTTTTCAGCATTCTGTACGCAACCCGGTTGCCGCTGTCTGAATTTATGCGATTTTTGTAAATGTTCTCAAAATGGTTTTTGTACAATAAATTGGATAGTGTCAAACACCCATTAAACTTATTTTACTATTTTTCCTGCAAAGTTTTGCCTTTGGGCAGCGATACTGCTTTATTTACGAGTAGCAACCAGGTATGTTAATATTTGCGCTGCATAATTTTTTTAAACTGAGTTGTAATGTTCCTTTATCAATACCCTTTTTGTCTAGACCTAAAAATGATGTTTTTTTGGTTTAATATTTTCATTTGAGATCCTTTGAAGTATTTGTGGTTGCCTTTGAGCAAATTTATTGCAAATAACTGTTGAACAAGTACATTGTGGTCGGTCGTTTGACCCAAATTTATATACGAGTATGTTAGTAAAATATGAAATTTTCGAGTTAAGTTGGTTTTATTGGTAACAGATCGGTATGAAACTACAAACTACATTTTCTTTTTATTATTAAAATTTTATTTTGCTTTTAAACGTTCCTTTCAACAAGCTGGCTTAGAGTGGCATCCAGTAAACGAAGTTTATTGGTCCTGATTTGATCGAGAGATTATTTTTATACCTCTTAAAGTTTCTCTGCAGGGGACATAAAAATTTAAAAATTTTAAAATATAAGTTGCCATAAATAATTTGAAGTAAAAGAAACGTAGCTAAAATAAATTAGAATTTTTATGCCGGAATATAAAAATAGCGAGAACGTTAGAAAAGAAAACTTCATTTTCCATTCAAAAAACGAATTATGTATCACAATCGACACATTTCTACTATCGATAAAGCAATTTCTTAGTGATATATTATTTGGTACCCGTGTATGTTTTGCAACAAAATTACAAATATGAATATAATATATTCCGAAAGTATCACATTTGTGTAAGGAAGATGAGCACATACAAAAATATTTTAAAATGTATGGCACGTAAAATTGTTATTACTTTGTTAAAATGATATTTTAATGGAGTAACTAGAAACACTTTAAAATTTTCGTTAAAGAGGGAAAAATTTTTATTTAATATGTTATATCTCGAATTGAGTTTAAAATTTTTGAAATTGGACGAGATAGCGCGAGATTACTTGGAAACTTTAAAATATGCACTGAGAAACTTAAACTTGATGAATAAATAGAAAAATGTGTTTATAACTTGCAGTTTTGCATCAAATATGAATACTTCCTCTTCTGCACTTCGGGATACCTCAGAAAAATTGATATTTTTACGTCGTTTTGCAAAAACATCAAGAAAGTTAATTTGAAAAACTTTTACGTTTTCCGTTAGAACGAAATATTGACAAAACGAGGTAATGAAAACTTTCAAGTTATCAAATCTATGAATATTTCGAAACGTTATTTCATTGGCCTACATAAATTAAATTTTGTTTTGGTTCGTTTATCAACAAATTTCCGCACCCTCTTACAGAGTCTAAGTGAGGAACTAAAATAAACCGAATAGAAAATTTTGAAATTTCTTTCGTGACAAAATATTGCGATTCACAATTGATAAATGAAACCTCTAGATAATGCAAGCCTACAGGCTCTCAACTCAATTCCATTTTATGGAACAAAAAGTGTCGTCTCCTAATTTTTCAGCCCGCTTTCTAGTTATCCATTCATCACGTGTAACGTACAGGATAAAACGTTCTGAAAACTATTTAGCACAATATCCGATTCTTGTAAACTACTGAAAAAAATTCATGAAATAAATGTACGCGCTTCAGTTGATTGAACAAATTAAGAAAGGTTTTAATTAAACTGTCAATGTCTGAAATAAAATTTAAATCTTAGTGATTTACTTAAATTGACTATTCGACTAAGTTGTATTGACATTCCTATTTCCGTATAAAAAAACGTGAGTTTTATTATTTGCGAATCTATAAAATACAAATGGACCAAATACAAATGGAGTTGTGCATGTCATTCACTGAATAATAATGATGGCATGATCTTTGAGTGCACAATAAAAAAATGTCATTGTCTAGTTCGAGTTTTATGATATGAATGGGCAATGTCGTTAAAAATTTTGCGGGAAAAAGGAAAATAATGTAATTAACAACCAAGAGGATAAGTTTGGAAAATTTAGTTCAATACCAGATAACGACTAAATCTAAATAATGATATTGAGACAATTTCTATTGTAGTGTAAATAATGAGAGCCTAATGTTGTTCTAATCTTCACGCCTTTGTCACATATAAAATTACTTTAATGGAATTAACTTTAGCGTTGATAGTGGCGTATCTGTAGATCAGCGTCTTGTTTATCCGAAAGACATAAATAAAAGAGCCACAACTTGCTAAAAAGTTTCTCGAAAGAAATGGCTTTTCTGTTATACGCTACAAACAACTTCTTTTCCTGTCCCTGTTTAGTGTAACGTTTATCTAGTAATGTTTACATTGACCTTTTGAACCTTTCCATTAACGACATATTGCTTAAATTTTACCTTGATCGATTTTCCGTGTTTGTTGGAACTTACAAGATGGTTTAACTATGTCAGTAATTAATTTTCTATCAGATATTGAGTTACTGCTGTTACATGAATTTTGAAACAAAACTATTTAAATAAATTAAGGAGGGTTGCTTATGCGATGGATTTAGCATTAAATTAAATGAGAACCGCTTACGTTGTTGTTTTAAATGCAGTTTCATGAACAAATACATACCAACATTTACAGTTAAACATAATCCCCAACAAAGGATAAAGGAATTAGATTAGGACGACAGTAAAGATTTGGAGGGATTAAACAGAAATATTTTCGACATTAAAAATTAACTTGTAAGGGTTAAATATTAACCAAACTTTGTTCATAAATGTTAATTACTTAACAGGCTAAATTTTGTATACGTAACCAAAGTGGAAATCCGAATTAAATTATTTAAAAATTGACTTTAATCTTATTTGAGTAAACACTTGCTTGCTAGCAATTCAAATACCAGTTAAATTTTCAGCGTAGGAGGAACACGTTAATTATAGAGATGTAGATGTCGGCAAATACTTTACACCCAATAATTTTCCCCAAGTTTACTAAACTGAAAAATTGATCATCTTTGAATTTTCATTCCATGAAAATTATTAAAATCGTCTCTAATATTGTTTAACAGTAGGTTCCCCATACTCTACTTTAGGCGTTTACAAATTAATGAAATATGAAGGTGTGCCTCAGGGTAATCTTCTTGGACCACTATTTAGCTATTGTACACAGAAGATCTACATCACAAGAGCCCAACAGCCTTGCAAATACTTTGCTCGATTTACTTAATGTGAAAAGATTAAAAGTGTATGATTTGAACCCTTGAACTGACAAATGGATTTTAATATCGAATTTAATTAAATTCCATGATGCATAATAAATTATGCAAAGTATCATAAGGGAGCATTCTGATGGGCTAACTCTCACTGCATTATCTTATCGTGCCAATATATTTACTAATTGTCCCATGCCGAACAGATTGAAAAGTATCAAGAAAACTCGAGCATAAAATTTTGAGAAACGCTGTGTTGGAAATTAATTCAGAAAACAATTCCATCTGGGTGGTTACCGATACCCAGATACACGCCCCCCTGTTAAACCGTATTTTATTTACCCAACAAATAAATTTCCAACGTGAACGAGTTACAAAAAAAGAACCATTAACTGATAAGCCAAAATAAGTTTTTCCGAATTTCTCGTATAGCAGCAACATACGTATATTTTATTTCGTCCACTAATAACGTAATAAACTAATCAAGTTAGTCTTTTGTTGTTGTTGAATTATTAAAGAGCAAAGTTTAGTTTTTTTTGTTATATAAACGACCACGATGAAGCTTTTTTAGGGTTTTCTCAGAAGATCGTATACCTATTTCCTATAAAACAACTAATTCCAACATTCTCTTGGGAGAATATTAGCTCACGTTTAGCTATCTATATAAAGAAAGTGATAAAGTGGTAGGAAGTTGTTTATTTTTAAATTTTCTCCTTGCACCCTAAATAAACATGACTTTTCAATAATTAATGTCCTGATCCTGCCAGAACTTTTAATTGAATTGTTAAATTATAAATAAGAGCTAATAAATGTATTGAAATATGAAAATTTATAGGGGATTATTAAATTTAATAGCGTAATTTGTAATAGGATTAATTTATACCACCAGAAGCTCTAAATTTCTATTGTAAAGCTCCACTTCTCTTCCATATGTTCCGTGCTCATACGAAAACACAAATATATAAAAAATCTTTTAAATTTTGGGATTGCCATGTAAAGTTTGTAGCGCTATTTTAACGTGGTATTTTGGTATGTTTCCTTCAATTGTTACTTAACAGTGCAAAATTTGAATCATCTAAATGGGGATCCTAGTAGGAAGCCGAAAGGCGGAACTTGCAAACTCTGACATAATTATCGTGCAAAGTTTACACCCCTGCAATTATTTCTAATAACTGAGGCATTTAGCTTTCTGAGAGTTGCTTCAATTTATTAAAGGTAAATATTATGTAATTTTCTACCATTCATATGTGCCATGATAAATTAAATTTTCATTTTTCATTTTCAATTAAATCTCTAAATTCAGTCATGTTTTATTCATACTGGCTTTCATTTAAAATCTGTTTTAAATTTTAAAGTCAAAATTTTGATGAAGTGCACTTTTTAGAAAATCCCACAATCTTTTAACCAAAATAAAGTATAACGTGCCAACAAAACTTGTGCGGGGTTAGATTATATCAAAACTTATGTGATAGGGTCGTGTTTGTGAGCAAATTTTAAGGTAAACAAAATGTTAGGAGATGTAAAATGACATGTTTGTTTATTTTATGGAAAACATGTCCAAATATGATGCTTTCCAAAGTTTCAAAATCGATTTTCTTCACATTAAAACCTTAAACTTTCCAAAATATACATATACAGGGCCTTCCATACAAGTGCCACATAAATTTTTAATTAACTTGTATAATTGAAATTTCGCTAGTGCAGGTTGTAGAGGAGGTGTTCTTATATCGTTCAACGCTAAATAGCTTTCAGCATTGCAAAATTAAGCCTTTTCATAATAATTCGTAAACAGAAATTCCATATACTACATAAAATAGCACTTGTTCAACAGTTGTCTGAACGCGATAAAGACAATCGTGTGAAATTCTGTAGAAATTTCTTAGACCTCATTGCCGAACAACCAGATATCGTGAATCGTGTTTTAATGAGTGATTAAGCACATTTCCATTTAGACCGCTTTGCTAACAAGCAAAATTATCGTTATTGGACTACAGACAATTCACTTGATATTCGCCAACGACTACTCCATTCGTGTAAGGTCACCATTTGTGCTTAATTTCAGCTCGTGGAATTATTGGCAAGGCGTCGGTCGCCTTATAAAAGCTTCTGATATTTTTAAGAAAATTAAAATGTAAAAATTAAATTACAATTTTTAGTCTGATGTTAGATCGCATTTTGCAGTTTTACACCCATAGAATAATTCCCAAAAGTCTCCAGGTGTGCACACGGAGGGGGGGGGGTTAAAAGATGCAGATCAAGGAACGTAAGTTTCGAAATGCAGGAAAAAGATGAGTTGGATAAAAACTAAATCCTATTTTACTTCTCTTTTCACCACAAGACATAAAATTAAGCCACGCTCTTTAAAATTAAAATAGTTCTGATTTTACACCCTGCATTATCTTTATTGTTGAAAGTAGATAGAATCTGATAAGAGGGCGGAGATGAAAGACGAACCAGGCAGACTCAGTCCAACATTCAACCCATAGGCCGAAAGCATCATAATTCCATCATCACACAGTGGAACGAAATGCCAAAAATATCAGCATTTAATACTTTGAAAATGGCAAAAAATCTTGAATTTTACTTTTTGATGAAAATTCAGTTTCCACGTAACCGATGAAGGAGATGTGGGGTCACTCACCGTAAATGCTAGCATGTCCATTGTTCGAAGTAGAAAACATTTGGGCTATCGGATCAGGTGAGAGTTTACAGACACAATCCCAAATTTACTAATACCAGAGTTTCAGGTGAAAACCAGTTCCACAGTAAAGTGCCACGAAAACAAGAAAAATGCTTCTGGTCCAGGTAAAGGGCGAAACTATTGGCCAAAAAGTTCACGAGTCGGGCAGGAGTCTAAAAGTTATAACTTCTACAATCTGTGTTAAACGGAAAAATTTTCTCCAAAAGTCCCACTTTTGCCATTTTTTTTTTAAAATTATATTTTAAAAAGTTGATACTAATATTTTTTTGCTTGTAATGAAAATAAAAATTTAGCACTGCGAGGCTTGCGGCCTACGACCACAATAATAAGCTAAAATTTGTCTGGATTTCCGATATATTTGCTATCTTTTTTGGACTAAACGATATCACCACAAAGAATATTTTAGGCTGATAATAAATAAATAACGAATCAGAGGTTGGCAAAAGAGTTTTTTTAAAGGCCGATCTTATTTTTATCAGAGGATGGATCCGTTCTTGCATGCGGAAAAATGCATGGCCACTTTTAGACCACTTGGAAAGCTGACACTTAATTGGTTTGTTCATTTATTTCCTCATAAAATTCTCTTCATGGTGATGACGTCGTTTAGCCCCAAAAAAGTAGCAAAAATCCGTCAAGCACAACGACGTCAATAAACTTTTAATAGACACCGAAGTGCGAGTTAATTACTTAAATAATTTATTTATTTTTAATTAATTTAATTATATAATTTGTTATTACATTTTTTAATAAATCTTGATGAAATCTATAATATTATGTTCTATTTTATAATAGAACTGGGGATCAAACTGAGGTCCGAAAACATGGCGCAGTTCATGCTGGAAATTGAAGAGAAGTGGAAAATCACCGAAAAATGTTAGTGACTATTATGGCAAGAAAGGCCGACGAAGAAAGAACAAGACAAAACGAAGACATGGCCAACCAAGCTGGAAGGAAGAAAAAAGTCCCGAAAGGGAGGAAGATAGGAAAATGGACAGAAGGCGAGAGGTATACGATGAAATGCTCTGAGTGACCCCGATGCTTTTAAACGGGAGGGGGTTTTGGAGCCTGGAGCTCTGAGCCGATGATCA
This sequence comes from Podabrus alpinus, assembly GCA_932274525.1. Lineage (NCBI taxonomy): Eukaryota > Metazoa > Arthropoda > Insecta > Coleoptera > Cantharidae > Podabrus > Podabrus alpinus. Next base: position 10,162,541 of record OW026451.1, read on the forward strand.
TGCCAGAACCCTAGATACTCTCTTAAATCAAGATACTTTACAACAGCATTCAGCAGATTGGTAACAGGAACTGAATGTAGACAAGCAAGGGAAGCGATTAAAGTACACTGCATTGAAACTGTCCGGACTCAATGGTGAGATAATTGCAAGGATCTTGACTGGACACTGCAAACTACATAAACACCTTAACACCCTGGGGATTGTAGATGATCGCAGATATCGAGGATGCAAGGAAACAAACGAAACAGTGGAGGATGTGCTTTGCCACTGCCCAACTTTGGCGCCAAAGAGATGGCCTGACATAATGGTCAGACACTTCATCTGCAAGGGTCTTTGAGTTTGGCTTGTGGTTGGGATGGCTCGAGGAGTAGCAGGTTAGGGCCTACAGCATTGGAGGTAGTACAATGGGCTTGGTTTAGTGGCCTTAGCACGTGTGAGAACCTTTTCTTATCCTCTCGCCTAAAATTCATAACAGTTGCATGCGGTATTCTTCGATCAACTAATTTTCATGGAGATATCTAAAAAATAGGATACAGGGAATTTCTAAAAATTTCGGGCTGAAAATGGAGGTCATCTTTGTCAATGGATGTTTCATTTATAAAATTTAATAAACAACAGTATCGCGTTAAAAAATCTCCATAGCCTCCACCATCGAAATTGAAAGGTGTATGTTAAAAATTTTTTTAATCGACTTGAAAACTGAAGAAATTTCTGTGAAAGATCCTGTATTGTAATCGTTTTTCTTCTCTGTTTATTGCTAGACAACAAAAAACTGGGTTGTTTTGATATAATCAGTTAAGAGGAGACTATAATAGCAGACACTTATCTCATTTTCCTGTTTTCTTTAACAAAATTTTCTCATAACGATCAAAACAAGTAACCAGCTGTGAAATCTGTCGCACCAAACTACTTTAATTTGTTTTTGTAGAATTGAAGTTTAGATAAGCGATGCGAGCCATTTTTCACAATTAATTCGTTACTTTACATTTTAAAATCCAAACGACACCTTTTCAATCATGGCAAATTAAATTCAAGTGGATTGAGTTTTCTTCGCTCAAGTGTCCGTAACTTCTATTAAATATTTAAGAAGTGCGGTGCGAATTGGAATTTCGAATAAGCAACGTTAGAAAATTATACGGAAATTACAATGAAAAATCTATTTAAATTCAGCTTAAACAACTAATTTCCACATTACTGTCGTGCGAGTGCTTCGGGGCATTTGACAATTTTTTATTTAAATCACACACGTAGGAATCATCAAGGCTGGTTTTCTATAATTTACGGTTTTATTTTTATGTACCCAAATTATTTTTTTAATGTTTACATGAACAGAGAAAAATGTTCTCTGTGGTGAAATTAACTTTTTTGCATATTGGATGCTTCATTAAATCGCCCACGTAGATCGCGTAAAAGATCATAAATACATCGACGATCATCTAAATTAAAGCAAAAGTTTTATACTATAAAATGAAAACTAAAACTTTTAGTTGGAAAACTAGTTTTTCACGGAAGTTATTGATCCTTTTAAAATAAATTAAATATATCCAATTTATACTACTACGATTATAAAACTTTGTTAAAGGATTTCTCACATTTTTATTTTTCTAATCGTCCGATTTTATTTTTACAAGTTTTCAGTGAAAATCTGCTGAAGACAACTTTCCTTATCTCACAAGAAGCCTTGTCTAAATAACAAATCAACAATCTATAACTAAAGCAATAAAATGGGGCAGAATTACCTATTGTTGGTCACTCCAAATTAAAAAAAAACAACGGCGCTGCAAAGAGGAAGGTTAATATAGTATAATGACATCATTTTCACAAGCGAAGATATAATCAAAATTTCGAGAAAAATCGATTTGAAAAGTAGGGAAAAGTAAGATCGTGACCCCGGCCACGACCACTATCGGGTTACCGGTCCCTTCAAATCGAGTGCAATTTTTTTGCTCCGATTTTAATTTTTCTTTCAAATTCGGGTAGGGGGGGGTGCGCTTAGTAGATATTAGTATAAATATTCGCGAAAAAATGGAAAATAAGGCGGTTATTGCCGAAAAAGTGAAAAAATTAAATTTTTTTTGCCTTCCATTTTTAAGGGTGTGCATTCGAAAGGGAGGGTCAGCCATCGTCAAATCCTACTCCTCCGGGGCGCCGCTCCGCTCCGCTCCGCTCTGCACCCCTACGGAGCGGATTTGACTCTGGTTACTAGGCTAAACATACGAGAAGCGCGACAGATCAATGAAACCGGGATCTATGCAACCGGGATGTGAGAGACCCTCGAAATAGCATTAAAAAGTATAGTCGCGGTATGGGGCAGTAAACTATTTCGTTTCACCCCCAAAAAATCGCGTAAAAACTAAAAATAATCGATGTTGCATGTACGACGCTCGAGGTGCATCTGCTGCAGCGAAATTTTCTAAGTGTAAGAGTATATCTAGCTGCACGTACCGTCAACAAAATGCGCGCCGGCCGGGCGAAGCTAGTGGCATCGACCGGTTGTGTGGCACGATCATGCTACTTTTCCGTACTTTTCAAATTGATTTTTCTCAAAATTTTGATTATAACTTCGCTTGTGAAAATTATGTCATTATACTATATTAACCTTCCTCTTTGCGATTGCAAAGTTTCAACTCATTCGGAATGACCAACATTAGGTAATCCTCACCATAAAATGTTTAAGTGTTCCGTTATAACTACAATAAGGAATAAGTTTTTCTTTTATAGGCAGAAATTATCTCGAAAATGTCACAAACATTTTCCTACCTGAAAGTAATTTTTAAATTGAACACCTCCTAATGGCTATTAAACTTTGAGCTTTATTTTTAGCGTAATTGGCGAAACTTATTGAGTTACTTCCGGTAAGGATCAACGTCAAAAAGTAAAAACCGTGGCTTTTATTTAACATTTTCCGGGATAATTTAATCTTCCGAGCCACGTTTGAAACGATACAGGTGCACAACTCTTATACGAAACAAAAATCTTATTAGGTTTTCGCGTTTAAGAAAAAGGACCTTTACAATTACGGGAAATTTTAACTTTTTTATTAAATTTTGAACAAAGAACAAAAGGGAAAGTTGGGTGATTTATGACAAGGAATTGTTTTTATGGTAGTTTTAGAGAAAACAATAGAATCGATAAAATTCTGGAGCATCGTGATAAAACAAATTTCTTTTAATTTTAGTTACAAAAATTTGTGAAAAACAAAGCAAACGAAATAATACAATTTTTATAGCTTAAAAAGAAATTTGCATTAAAATTAAAATAAATCTTTCTAATTTTATGAAGTTGTCGCACTGGGAAAGTGGAAACTCGCTTGAAGTTTTCATGGGAAGATGGAAAGTCTTCTATTTGCAGAGAAAATTGCTACTTTGTCGTAAATTAGACAAAACGTAACTTTCTAACGTTTTTGCTCTTCAGAATTTTTTTACAAAAAAATTATTTACTTGAACCACAAATAACGCGTTTGCTACTTTTTTAAGTCTGCAATTTACGATTTTTTTCATTTTAACATCGGCAACACTTTGTTTCACCCAGCGCGGTCCCGGAATAATAATTTGCTCCTTAAATCATTCAAACGACGATAATTTCTACATTGATTTTTCTAGAAATGTAGTCGTTGAAGCTAAAAAAGTGACATTGGTATCTCTTTCTTACAATGTACAATTTTTGAGTTATATTTCATCCAACTCAAAAAAGTATTAAAAAAATGAAATAAAACAAACTTTACAAGTTTGACAAACGATATCATAAAAACTATTCGTTTCATAGAAGAAAAGCATAATAATATTCTTTAGAATTGCTAATTACCTTTAAAATAAGCGCAGAAAAATCTAAATCCGTTAATGCTTGTAGAAGTTATTGTCATTGAAGTCATTGTCATCGGTTTGCTTTTGTTAAATGAATTTGCTATTTAAAACATTCAAATACCGATAACTTCTACAAAACTTTTTTGATTTTAATTTTTCTGGTCTTGCTAGAAATAGAATCGTAAACCCAATGGCGTAGCTAGCATGGGTGACACCCGGGGCGGATTTAATGGGTTTCACCCCCGCCTAAGGCTGATGACCTTTTTTTTTAGGGGTTGCACTTAAGGAAACAGCTATGAGCCATGGGAGGGTCGGGTGTCACCCCCAGGCAGGTGGGTGAGATGCCGGCTGATGACCTTTTTTTTGTTAATTTGGGGTCGGGTGTCACCCCCAGACGGGTGGCACCCGGGGCGGTCCGCCCCCCCTAGCTACGCCACTGGTAAACCCTAAAAATATTATTCTAGTGTTTTTCTATTCAGATGTACAATTTTTGTAAAAAAATGCGGCAATTTAGAAGAACGAATTTTATAACTTCGACAAACGATTTCTCAAAAACTAGACGTTTTATACAAATAAAGTATAAAAATTAATTGTAGAACAATTAATTACCTTTCTAATAACTGCGGAAAAATTGAAATCCGTTGACGTTTGTAGAAGTTATTGACATTAAAGTTATTTGATTGGTCTTGTTAAATTTTCTGCTCAAATTCATTTAAACGTGGAAACTTCTACAAAATTTATAAATTGAAAGTTTTTTGATCTGTCTGGAAAGATAATCCTTCAAAGTAAAAACTTATTTCACCATCTCTCTCTGACGATATGCAGTTTTTGAGTTATCGTTAATCAAACTCAAAAAGTGCAAAAATTAAAAAAAAGACTTCACAACTTTGATAAACGATATCAGAAAAACTATACATCCTGCAGAAGAATAGCATACACAGTTTTTCCAGAACAGTTAATTATCTTTAAAATGACTGCAGCAAAATATATATCGGTTAACATTTACAGAAGTTATTGACGTTTTACTGCGATCGCTTCAAGAGCAATCGATCGCTTTAATTTTTTTTAAATTGGTTTTGCTGGATTGCGACAGCAATATATTTTTTTAATATTCCATAAGCGTGCGAAAGAGTAACATTTGATTGGTCTTGTTAAATTGTCAGAATCAGAAATTGAGAAAGTGTGCACCAAAAAAATAAAAACTACCAAGGGACAACATTTCTGTCAAATGGAAAACCAAAGGAAAATTTTCCTGTTAAATCAAAAATTTAATGCACAGTGCATAATTAAACGAAATCAAAACCATATAATTACTGTGAGTATCTAATTAAAGGGCGCAGTTTTTAAGGTGGGATTTTTAATTAGAGAAAAGTGATTATGAAAATTAAGCAAAGAGAATTAAGCTCAAAGTTTGAGCTTGTTTACTTAAAATGTAGCGGTACAATTAAAAAACTTTTATAATATTCGCAGTCTCTTCTAAATGCCAATGGCGAAAGTAAATTTTTAGTATCCAGGCCGGAAAATTTGTTTTAAAAAATTGCGACATTCTTTCTTACGGTCAGGCGTTACTAACTCATTTACTTATCAACGTGACATTTTGGAAGTCTTAATAATGGTTAGCAAGTCGATGCAATTTGTTTGGATCTGGATCAAGCATTATTGACACGATCAATGTCGGCCTAATTTTTTTAAGCTTAGGCTGAACAAAACCAACAATTTATTTGCTGCATGACCTGCAAATTATTTGACCGGGCTGTAGTTCGTAAATCTCTTAACTGAACCATACGAGATCAAATTTTCCACATTTCGAGGTCATTCATCGATTTTACATGCAACAGTGAAATACTGCAGCAACATCAAAATCAACATTAAACCTTTGATGAATGCGTCTAGCAAACCGCTACCAAAATTTTACATTAAGTTAATTATAATCTGATTAAAAATTATTAATCATAAAATGAAAACAAATTTTCAGAAGCTTATTAAATTTGAAAACTTTTTTAATCTTGCTTAATTAGGCAAAATACAAAAAATTATAAAGCAAAATTTAAGACAGAAAAAAATATTTTAAACAAATTAACTCAAAAATAATTAAAATTTGTAAAGTTGGATTTTTAATTTAAAAACGATTTGTTCCAAATTATCAGATTGTAAAGATTTTTCAAGTTTAATTTGAATAAATGTTTTGGTGGTTTTACAAAGAAAATGCGACATAATTATTTTATTGAGTTTCCTCATTTATTTAAAATAATGGCCCAGTCAATGCATATTTCTATCCGATATCGCATTCATGACTATTTCCGTCATAAATCCGATGGCATAAATTTATATCCTTGTGATATCCTTGCGATGTTGTTTGTGACTTGATTGTGACTTATCACCGAGAGATATCACCGTGACGTCAAAGCAATTTTATTTGTTATATCACTACGATATTATTGTGACGTTGCGACGATGTTATAAAGTTTTTACAGTTTGATGTAATAATTAATGGTAATAATATTATTTAATTCACAACAAGCACTAAACAGGTTACTGAAATAAAATAAAGGATTTAAATAAAAAGTACATGTTATATAAATTACTTCAGTACTTGATTAGCAAATGCGTTATTAAAATGAAAATTTGAGTATAGGAATTAATTTTATCAAAATTATTCAACATGAAAGTTAAATAAGTCTTGAAAAAACTCATTAACAAAAATTATAATTCAAATCACTATCTCAAAGGTAAAGTTGATTAAACAAACATTCATTCATAAAGTATATTAAACGTTCTGGTTGATTCTGCAATCAACTAAAATTCAAGACCACTCCAGAATACATCGATATTGACGATTCTCTTGAAGTTTAAGCTATGTAAACACATAAGTAACCAGGACTTGATCCGAGAGAAAAACCTAGCAAGAAGACGCGCGTGGAAATCTACAATGTCCTAGCTTCCGACGTTAAAAGGGAGATTGAAAGCATCGGCAATGCACTTGGGAGAACAAGCTGGAGGAGCTCTCACTGGAGAACCCTCAGTTTGGAAATTTATTAGAAACATAAAGGGAAACAAAAAGATTAAAATCTCCCCTCGACGGGCTTCAAGGTACAGACCTCAGCTCCCTGGAAAAAGCTGAGGTGCTAGCTCGCAGCTTGGAGGATTAATTCAGCCCCAACGCTGACATTGATATTGATCCTTTAACTTCTGAGAATACCGAGAGGATAAACCAAGAGGCATGGAAGAAATTAACCGAGATTAGAACGCGAAATGATAATGCGCCAATCACACCTGCGACATTAATGAAGTAAGGGAAATCGCGAAAAAACTAAATAAACAGAAAGCGCCGGAATAAGAAACAGAATTATTCTGAACTCCCCAAGAGAGGGTTTGCGACAACTATGGAAATCATTAACGTGTTACCAAGATCCGGCCACTTTCCATCCAGATGGAAGGTTGCTAGCGTAATTATGTTTCCAAAACCAAATCAAAACCCGAAAAGTAGGAAATTAGCTCGTTTTCGTACCTTGGAAAACTCACGGAGAAATTAATCGCGAGCAGGTTAAATGAAGCCATAATTGAAAATCAAATTATTCCAAATAAGCAGGTTATCACCAAAGACTCGTTATGCTGAACTGGAACAAGAAACAGTCAACGGGGGTTATGTTCCTAGATGTATCCAAAGCATTCGATAAACTATGGCACCAGGGACTTCTTGATAAACCGCTGGAAGCCCAATTATAACCAAAACTGGTTACGTTAATAGCGTCTTTCTTGGAGGACAAGAAGTTTTAGGTCAAACCTTAGGACACGCGCTCCACTGAATGTGCATCACAGATGGAGTCCGTGGAGAATCGGGGAGAAGACATACACCTGCAAATTGCGCTTCAAACCGATGGCACATCCTTGTTCACCAGCTAACTCTGAGCGAAATTTGTAATTACGCGTATACAGAACCACATTAAGAGGCTGGAAGGAAGATTCCGTACTTGGCGCATTTGTAGGTCAACCCCAGTAAAAGTACGGCAACATTCTTCACGCTTTGAAACGATAGCAAGCGAAAACTCAGGGAATATCGTAAAAATTTGCCTCAAAATGTTTGGTACCGCAGTTCCCTAAAGCAATACATCCAAATAGTTACTTGGGAGGCGTCCGACTCGACAATGAACTTCGGTGGAGTCACCACATAATAGATGTAACTAAGAAGGCGGGGGGGGGGGGATTGAGATAGCTGCAACCTCTAATAAATATGAACAGAAAGCTATCAACATTCACATTGTCAAATGTCTGATAATGTTCCTGAATAGTACTAAAATAAAATTTAACAAAATAGATGCTAGCGTCATTTGTTTCTTCCAAATGGGGTGGGGGTTATATCAATTTAATTTCGTAAATCTACTGCCTTGAGGGGAATTGGAGGGAAAACACTCAGATTAAACAAACTTTTTCTGAGTTGTTACTTTGTTTTGGAAGAGCGGCGTCCCGTCGCCCATCTCGTGCCAGCCGCCACTGGATTCGGGTAATATGCCGTTTCAATTAGCCATAACGCCTAATATACTTTAAATTCAACATTAAAACTCGCTTGTTTGCATAAAATTATGAAATAAAATTACAAAAGAGGAAATAATTTCTTCATCATCATTTGTATTGTAATGCGATTTAATTGGGGGTGGACACTGATACAACCCTGCTACAAAAAATATCGTAATGACAAAAATTCCGACAATAAATTGAAAATAATTTTAGAGCATCATAAAGATTATTATTACAAGAACTGAAAATTTTCAGTAATATTAGGGTAGTAAATCCAATAAGCAGAAATACTATGAGGAGAAAAAATGAGAGGAACGTAACATAGAAAAAATAAATGAAAATAAAAGCTGTAATACGTTTCAACGACACGTTCGAATAAATATTTTTTAACAAAACACCATTTTTATATAATTCCCTTACAGTTCCATTGCATAGGCAAGTCGGAGGAAAATAAAATTTTATTTCAATTCTGCAAACGACTGTGATTATATTTGAGCTAAAGGATAAACATTGAAAATAAATTTAAAATTGATGAAAAATCTTGAATTGTAATTTTTCGTCGATAAAAACAAAAATTCAAATTTATTTCTTACAATATAAATGATATTAGATTATAACGACGTTTCAATTTAAAAACAAATATTACAAATGAAATACAAGCTTTGCATTTGCATGAGGTGGTTGGATACATACGTTAGTGGTTGTGAATACTTAATGCGTTTGCTATATGTATGTATATGGGTGAAGGATATCAAATATTTGAAACGCAAAACGGTCTAGATAACGGACATAGTTTGTCATTTTGGATGTTTAAGTGAAGCGATCTATAACATGGCTTCAGAGGAAAATTTTTTCAAATAAATTTATTTTAAATAAAAAAAGTGGAGAGAAGGGTTTCAATTAAGACATTTAAATAAATTGCTTTTAGCTCAACTCCTCTTCTATTTACTCTTGTACAAGTCAACTACTCCTAGTTTATCTTATCCTTTAATGGCTAGAAGCAGTTTGTGTTTTTGTTGATATTTAAACCACTTTCCTCGTAGCCTCCAGACTTTTTAATTGTTGGATCCCAAGGGAAACTATAAAAAATATTTTAAAATTGTTGAAAATATGTCAATTAGCAATAACCGTAATTAAATAACTTTGCAACACTCTAATACAGTTTCCCGCAACTAATTAATTAGGAGAACTACAATTTTCAACAACGTACAAATTTTGTAATGGATTTCTGTATCAAAAACTTTAAGCTTGGTTAAAGCTAAACTGTTACTTTTACCAACAAACTAAAATGGATACAAAATTTTAAATAAAACTATACGCGTTTTGTTCTATTTTGAACTCGTCAGTTAAGCCTAACAGGATTTGAACTAACAAGTAGATGAGAAAAACTAGAAAATCTTGTGTAGTACTTTTCTCACAAAAAAAGTACCTCTACGATATATTTTGTGGAAGAAATAAAGACCCAAAAGGATTACTAAAAATAGTACAATAAAAATTTTAAGGATTACGGAGCTACAACATGTTGCTTGTAAATAATTGTTCAAGTTTTAAAACCAACAATTTTTCTGTCACACGAATTTAATTTATTTAGTGAGATTTGCACGTTCTGTATCAGCCTGTCCTGACCGCGGTAGTTTAAAAATTAATCGAACCCGAGTTCAGAAAAACATAAAACACGTAACAAAAATTTTAATTGAATTACGTCAATTCTGAAACTTGATATTTCAAGTTTAGTTTTGATAAATTAATGAAGTTATGTACATTAATTAAAAAAATTGGCAATGTTCAGAACTTTTTAAACCAGATCTATAAGAACAGCTTTTTCAAAATATGATTACCTTCAGCTTGATATGACAGGTGATAGTCGTAAACTCGGAGCTAAGTTAACTGGTGTAACTTAATATTTGAAAATGTACAAAAGATAACTTAATTTAGAAATTATTTCACAGAGCGGTCATGAAACATTAATGGATCAGGTTACTACAATTACATAAATTTTTTCAAAATTTCTGAAATAAATCCGGTAAAATAAATTCAATTTTAAGATTCCTGAAATTATTCCAAGAATACATCCTGCGAACTTTAAGATCAACAATAATTAAAAGCACAGAAAACGATTCTTTGGCCGGATTTAAGAACGAACGTTTTTCTTTTCCTTGCGTAGTAGAAAATCTGCCTAACCTTACGCATCATTTATTAAATGAAGAGTTATCCTACCAACCTAGAACCAACATTTCTTTACTTAAATCTTACGAAAGAATCCTTTTTTCAGTTTTTAATTCTAATTAATCTTAAAGCTTGCAAGATATATTTTACGAATAAAATGATCCAATTCGGTGTAAGTTGTTTATTTTCAGGCCAAGCAAACAGCGTGCCGTGGTTTGCATTCCACGTTAAGCTCTAGATATGCTGGTTTATTATTACGTTTAGATTTCGATAAGCGCTAAAATAAATGAAAGAGTCGACTAAAGCTCACGTATGGCTTTGTAAGACAGCAAATTCATTAGTAAATTCCACCTTGTCAAAAAATAATCGCAATTTAGTGGAAATGCTCAGTGATAATTGGTCTATCTGAAATTCTGAAAACATAAAAGCGTGAGTTGTTTCAAAAAACCGCTTCCTCGTTTTTTTCTAACATTTTCCACATACAGTTTTTAACGAGTAAAACTTCCCAATATTATGTTATCCTACATTAGCGATTGTAATTACTTAAAAATTTCCGGGAATGTTTTTTTTGCCAATAAAATAAAATTCTTGTTTGGTTTAGAATATTTTTGTTATTTAAAGTAAACACAATAAATAAAAATACCCTTAAAATTACTTTTGATGTAGTACTTCAAACGATAACACACCGCGATATCCATTTTAATCAGTTTTTATAAAGATTTGTCTTGTTTTTACAAGACCTATTGGACGTAAAGTTTATTTATTTACAAACAGCCGCAATCATTGAAATTTTTCATTAATTTCCGTTTTATAAAAACATTTCGGTGGTGTTTATCAATCATTTATTTTTAATATCGGCCTTTAATTGAAATATTTGGCCATTAATAATAAAAATTAAAAGTGCTAATAAAAATCCATACCTATCACAAAAATTATTAATTTTATCAGTTTATTACCTAATATTTCGAAAGCTGTCCCTATATTGCTACACAACTGATCGTATCGTTCCCAAACTGTGTGCCAGTTATATATTTTATAACGCCATTAAACGATTTTATGTTTATAGGATTATGAGAAAGAAATAAGGGATTATTACACTACGTTTTAATTATCACGTTTACAACATGTATAATACGCTAAAAAGGACCATTACATGATAAAATCATCATAATCCTCAATTTAAGAAACATTATATGCTCTACGTGCCCTTTTTTGATGTACTTACATGTATTTCAAATTTTAGAGGCTCTTAAATATGTATTAGTAGTTTGAAATTCCATTAATACTAACGAAATTACGTAATATCGTGAAAAACTTGATTAAATTTTCATATTATCCCAGAAAGGCTCGAAATAATTTTATGTAATATTGGTAATTGTAAGTAATTATATCGAATAACGCAATTATATTGTGTACCGAGTGCACAATTCTCCAATCCATCAGTATATGAGGAAAGCACAAAGCACCAATTAGGGAAATACGAGTACGTAATTATGTAATTAAATAAAAAAAAGGTAATACTACTACAATACTATACAAAATATTATAGAGACCAAAAATGCTGTTACGGGTTTCTACATAATAGAAAACTATTTTTAATATGAAATTTTGCATTAGTTTTGTTCACATGTTTGCAAGTTCTCATTAAATACAAACAAATAATGAAATGAATTACGTAGTTGAAAAACTTCATAACGTATAAAATTAAATTGTTTCTAACTAAATTTTGTATGAATTTACTGTTCTAGTTTTAGTGAACAGACGTGGAATTCCCTATATAATATATTATACTATAAATATTTATATTTGTGAAGCAAAGTGAGTGTGGTGTAACTAACGACAGTTATTACTATGGATTGGTACGTACTATATTATGTACAATTGTACACGTACTTTTGTAGTACCTAAGCATATCGCAATTTATCGTATGAATTTAAAATAGCTTTTTCAGTTACTTTTCTATCGGAAATTCAACATTACCTTTCAACTCCAATACCGGAAACCAATAATTACGTTGGTAATGATTGGTAATTACACGTAATAAAATTAAATGTAATATTAGATACTAATCGTCAATAATTGCAAGTACTTCTGATGTAATTACAGCTAATTTAATAATTTTCAAGTAACAATTAATTACTTTACCTACCGTAAAGCTAATTACTTACAACACTGGAAATTGAACGTAATTGCAAAGAAAACATGATGGAACATAATTTGGCAAAACAAATTTGTCAACATTTGATTAGCCAGGCACCTACATGAGGAACACAAGCTCGATTATTAACCGACATGTATCATATGAGAAACAATCAGAATCTTGCTATTAATTGTATCAAAGAGATTGATTTATGGACTAAAATAGAAAGCAGTATCCAACTCAAATATCCGACATACCTCGCCTTATCAAACGCCGATAGTGTCCAGAGTTTAGAACGAGGAAAACCAGAACTAAAACTATGCAGTATCATTGTAGTATTTGGAAGCGAAGTTTGATTCAAATGTTATTTAAAAAAGTTGCCCTCATTAAAAAAGTATCAATCAGGGTAGTGAGCTGAATTTATTTATTTTATAAACAAAGCAAGTTCGTAGCATTATTTGAAAATCAACAAAAACATGTCATTAGGTACTTGATTTAAAAAGTTTCCGGTAATAAATAAAAATGAAATTTATAAGAAAAGTTCAACTCGTTTATAAAATATTAAACTTTTGCAAATTTAAATCTAACGACTTGAGAAACAAAAATAAAACTATGTAACAAGTAATTATTTAAAATTTTGATATCGGAAATTTTATTGGGGTTAATTGTGAGCCAATTCAAGTTTGAAACTTTTCGAGCGAAAAATAGATGTGAAAATTGCTAAATCTAATTTACAATCAATTCTAATTAATCCAACCATTCATATCGTGATAAGTCAATCCTGACAATGTATTGGTTGCTACTGTGATAAATTTATGCCCGACTTGTGACAATTACAGCAGTTACGTCATAATTTACATATCAACTACAAGGTGAATTGATTAGTAGGTAATTAAAAAAATAATGCAGGTTTAGAAAATATGTATGAAGGTTTTCCAACCATTTTGTGGATCATTAATGTCGCAAACTTTTACGAAATCCATTTTTGTTTGCCCGAGTTTTAAACTGCTAATGACCGCTACACCTGCCAAAAGTTTTGTAAAATGCAAGCAAAATCCCAGATAAACACAAAACTAAAAAGTTCACTTAAAAATTATTATTAAACGCTTTGGGAAATTTTGAAAATGATGTAGGTAAGTGCCCATCAAAAAGTTGAAAATTACATTCGGTTTAGGAATTTTTGGAAACAATCTGTGATAAATACGATCTTGACATTACAACTAATTCTTGTCAAAAGTTATAACATGCTAACATTAGTGTGGTAATTTGACAACATAAAATATGTCTTTTCAGCAAAGCGATTTCGTTACAATGAAAAGCTCAGCTGTTGGCGTCCTTTATGGAAATTATCTCTACATTAAAACTTTTCAGTTTTTATCAAACTATTTCAATCGAACAATTATTCGTTCCCATATTTTTCAGTTTAAAATATTGAAATTAAATTTTTTTAATGGAGTTCGAGATACAATAAAGAATTCCACTCCTGAAAATTAATATTCAGCCTTTTACTTTAATGTTTGGTTTTAACTGTCACAGAGTATTCCTTATTGGAAAACCCAAAAGCAATATAAAATATGAATCTTTCCATCTCAACTTATTGAAAAAATATTAACCAGAGCCTTAGAATAAAACTGCCAATAAAAAAGAGCAAAACCAATAATTTTGTAGATTTTATAAATAATGGCATACAGTTTTCCGAAATGTATAATAAAAAACCGCACAGGTAGGTGAAATTATTCAATTTAAATAAAATTATTTTAAATAACTTAATAGGTATTTTTGGTTTAATAAATTACCTTGCCGTTTTTACAACACTACGTGTCGAACTTAAAACTATTTTAGTTGGGGAGCTACGTTAGGACGGTTTTATTACAACGTAAATCCATCCCTTCTAAAATATTATAATCGCCAGGAAATTGAAACATGACCAGCAATAAATTCCTGAAAACACAAATAGCTTAAAGTTCATAATAAAATAATATAATGTTTAGAAAGCTTTCAGAAATAAATTGAAACTGTTTTTGTATTAAATTTCCCGAAAAGTTAAATTAAATATAGTAACTGAAAACGCAGCTGTAATTAAACATTATTTTTGTTATAAAAATAATTATAAAATAATTCCGTTCGTTGTAAAATTGAACTGTTTTGTTTAAGATTACAAAAGCAATAAGAAGTTTTGTTTTCAACTTGGTGAATTAATTATAATAAATTTTCCACCTTATAACGATTTGAAATAAGTGAACAAGGCCTAAAACAACAGATTATCTAAATTAATTAGGTTTGATTTTCTAGCAGACATTTTACAGATTTGGAAAAGGATTAACAGGATTTGCAAACTCGTTAGACTAACAACACGTAATTATCATTGAAATGCATAATTTATTCCGTTTTTAAGAGCTGCATTTTGCAAAAAAACGAAGAGAAATTGAGGATTCAAAAATAGGACGCGCAAATTTTCTTCTAGTAAATGTTATTACAATTCAAAGATAACGATTTTCCACCCCGAACTCGTAGAGCTGCAATTTCCTCTTATTAATTACAACGAGTAACTTGTTCACTTTAAATTACATTACGTTCAGATTTCTCCTTTAATATTAAATATTGCTTAATAAGAAAAACGCAATTTTCATAAT
This sequence comes from Podabrus alpinus, assembly GCA_932274525.1. NCBI lineage: Eukaryota > Metazoa > Arthropoda > Insecta > Coleoptera > Cantharidae > Podabrus > Podabrus alpinus. The sequence goes on from OW026451.1 coordinate 10,177,798, forward strand.
CTTAAGGATGTATTAGAAAATGTAATTGGATAATTTATAACAGTTTTGTCTATATCGGGGCCATCTTCTCATTTTAAGAAGTGCTGTTTGTACACAGAAAGTTATAAATACATTATATAATGAGTTACTTGTGAATTATGTCAAACCTCATTGGTGCGATAATCAAGTTATATAACGTTCCATCATGATCAATTCAGTTCGTCACGAAAGAAAATTTTTGGAATTTTCAAACCCTCGAAATTTTTTCACAGAGACTATGGAAGTTGCTGTTAATTATTAATGCTAAAATGAAAAATCCAAATGTTTAGAGTGCACAGAAAAATGAGTCCATTCCAATATCATAAATTATCAATTCGTTTAACGCGATGTATCGGGATTCAAGAATATAATTGCACTTTACGTAGTTCAAACAAAAATTGAATAATTTTAATAGGTTCAATTTGGCATAGAAATCAAATGCAAATGCCTGGAATTGATTTAGTCAATTTATGACGACAAAATGGTTGGAGCAGCTATTTTTGTACAAAATGATAACAATAAAATAAAATTAAATTAAATGAATTTGCTAGTAATTTTTTGTGTAGAAAAACTGCCCTAAAAATTTTAAGGTCCAGCGATTGAGGACTAAAACTCTTATGTGGGCGATGACTACACATCAATTTCATGCTTAAATTCTTAAAGTATCATTAGCTTTCTACCCTACGCTTTTGACTGAAGAAGAAATAAAAACGACCATTTAAGCTGGAATATATTTTTCTGGTATTTACTGTGTATAAAAAAAATAAATATAGCAAAAATCTCGTTTATAATAAAATCTGAAAACTAACAAAACTGCAATGCGATGACTGTTAAACGCAACTAACGATTTCACTTTTGACAAAAAAGAAAATAAACTTGCAGATAAAATATCATGAGAAAAACTTGAAAATGAAAATTGAAAAAAAATTTCATTTTCCAGACAGTTTATCTTTATAACGTAGCTTTGGAAATTTGGAAGAGGTTACAATGTGTTTAATTTAAAAATGAAACAGTATTTCATGTTGCTTATTTAAAGGAGGATCCAGAGGTCATTTATTCTATTTTACTCACAATGTTTGCGAGTATCATGGGTTTTTCTAATTCGTTGCGAATTTTCTTGTAGAATTTGTGACGTACTTTGTATATTTCCAATGCAATGCAAATACGTGAACAATGTGATGGGTTACCCATTGAATACTAATTTATTACTTTGGATTGTAACGTTCGATTTTCCATTTTGAATTTGTTACCAGTTTTCCGGCAACATCGAGTGTTCAGGTAGTTAATCTTTTGTATTTGGTTGGTTTCCTGCTAATTGGTATATCGTTTTTTTATCCGAGGCAATTTCTTAATTTCTTAATCTCTTCTTTTTTGCTTTTATTTATTCATATATTACTATTTTAGGACGATAATCCGGTTATTGATCCGATAATATACAAAACCTAATGGTCCTCGGGTATTTGATTAGTTATTTTATCACCAATCTGAGTGCGCTCGATAGCGGGTGCGCCTGATTGTATAGAATGCAAGTGGTGCATTTAGCAAACCAATTTCCCTTTAGATATTTTAGTTAGCCGAGTATACAAAGCTGATCTCTTCCGATTTGTAGCAGACAAATTTTCACAATGAGAAGACAATTTTCATCATTTATATCGAGATTTTTGTATATTCTGTAATAAAATTGTTTGGTAATACCTGCGCCATGGAAGTTTTATTTTATTAAATTGAAAATTTTGTGAGGTTGCCATAAAAATTTGATGCTATTTTAAACTATAGATTAATCACTCAGTAAATAATTTCGTTATCGTTTATTTTAATTTTACCATCGATCCCCTGCCGTTGCCTCCGCGTTTTAACAGCCAGTACGCCAATAATTAATCTTTCGTTAAAATTAAAGTCAATTTTCTAATCTACAAAATCTTCGGTTTACCATGAACCGAGTTCTCAGTTGGAAGATTAGGAAACCGCTTTATCCATGAAAACTTAAACAAATTTTTAATTAGTTTATTCGAAAGTTTTCCAGTAGCATCGCTTTCAGGTAATTAATTATTTAAATTTAACTTTTATGTTATCCTAATTAGTCAGTATTTTTTTTCTTTCCGTTTAAGTTTATAGATCTGAAGAAACCCCAAAGACCTTATGAATATTAATTGTTTGAGTGCCAAACCGCTCAATTTTATGAGTTGGGTTGTGGTCCTGTTTCATAAATTTTTTACCATCGATCACAGTCTGCACGATAATTTATTCCTATATCTTGGTTGGATGAAGTGTAAGTTTGTAAATCTATCAAACAATTTTCCCTTGAGAAATTTTTACGGAGTTGAGCAGTAGAAACTGTCCATTTCATTACCTTTAAGAAGCCAAGTTTAATGGCATTCTTGTGAAGAAAGTTTTTATCGCTCCTAGAGGAATTTTTATTGTAATACAATTTGCGAGTAGAACTGTTTGAAAGTGCACGAAGTTGTGGGTTACTTAACCATTAAAAGGGTTTGGTAATAATAAAATTGTTATAGGTTATTCTTTATGTGGCGATGTCAATTTACCAACGCCGCACTGCTCTTGCTTCCACATTTTATCAGATAGTCACCAAATCGGTTTTGCGTCTAAAATTCAAACTAGGATATCCCCAAAATGCTTCCAAATTACTGTCGTCGTAAATAAACTAATATTTTGTTTTTTCTCATCATCTTAGAAAGTTTTAAAACATTGAATTGTTTATTAAAGTCTGTTCATTGAATGCCTCAGGTTAAATTCCATAGCAACAAACGAGAAAATAAACTTAAAAAAAGAAGCGTCACCTTCTAGTCTTACCAGAACGTCGTTATAAATCTCAAATTTTAATGAGATGCGTCGACTTTCAACTGCTGTAACGCGTATTTCTGAATTGCGAAGGTCGAATTGAATAACAAAAGTAACAACAAAAAATCAACAGGGAAGTTGTTATAAATATTTCACAAGAGAAAGTTAGAAATTCTGTGCCTTTTTCAAAGTCATACTGGAGCGTCATTATATCGCTGATTATAATGAGATGCGTGGGTTTGTTACAATTTTAATGCTTATTTCCGAATTCCCCAGGTCTGATTCTATAAAAACAAGCAAAAAGCTAAACAGGGAAGTTGTTTGTAAATATTCCTTAAAAACAAGGTAAGAAGTCCGGGCTCTCTTCGAAGCCTTACGGGAGCGTTGATTATAATGAGATTTGAAGGTTCGCGACAATTTTAATACGTATTTAGCAATTCTTCAAGCCGAATTCTCCAAGAACAAATAAAATAATCAACAGGGATATTTATAAATATTTACCAAAAGGATAAGTTTGTATCATAAATCGATATAAAAATCGGTGTAGTAACTCTTAAACAGAGGGTCCCCCATAGTCAACTAATAAGATTTGCAGAATGTTAAATGCCATTCATCATTAATTATTTTCGATCTGGAAAGAAATAAAATCACCGAGTCGGATAGTTGAGAGCCTATTAATTTTGTATCAATTTTTAAGATTGCAGTTTCGATTGTGTGATGTAATATTTAAGGTGCCATCGAGAAAGTTTAGATAGAAAAACTGAAATATCTTTACAAGACGAGCGATTTTCTGTCAACAAGCCAACTTTCAAGACTGTTGATTCTACATGAAAAAGAGATAAAATTTGGTAGTTGACTGAAACTTGAATTAAAAGTTCGAACTAGTTTTAAGGTGTCAACAATTCAAAAACTTTTAAAGCGATCATAACACGGTGCTATTGTAAGATGACCAAAAAAAACTTGCACGAGTTTCTGATTTATTGAACATTCAACTTGAAATTTGTTTTCCATTTGCAGAACGATCCAATTTTTCGAAAAGGAATTTTAAATTACCAATTGTAATCCCGGCATACACTTGAACTTCATAACAACACTTAAGTTTTCTCGAAACTTGGAACCGTGAACGACCACAAATTTTTATGATTATGAGAGGACTGTGTTTACTTTAAAAAATCGTTTAGTCCTTAAATAACTTTTTATAAAGAAAACTCGTTTCTTTGTAGACGTGCAAAATTCAAATTATTATAAAATTTTAGGCTTTAATTTTTTATTTAAAGCTTTAACCAAACAAACGCCAGAGTTTTATTTTATTACAGACAGCCTTTACGGCCATAGAATTTACCAGTAAAATACGGTTAACTAGCTTTTATAATGCAGAAAGCAATAATGAACAAATATCGTAAAAATACAGTAGTAAATTTTAAATTTTGTTTTACGTCCAAACGTATTAGACCAGTGCAGAAGCCTTTGAAAATGATAAAAAGTGAACAAAAATAGCAGTAGGATGAAACCCATTGGAAAAGGAAGAGAATATAACAAAAATGAAAGGAAAAATAATTTACGGGCGATCTGAGGTCGGGAAGTGGAAGGGGGTGAGTTTTAAGGGTAGAAAACTGTTTTTCTCGATTTCCGGCAAAACCACAAGTCCTATGGAAAAAAGTTAAATGGTAAAGTTGTAGGTAATAAAAAGATCTACAACTTTTGTATTTACACTTTTTTCATATAACCTCGAAATTTATGTGAAAAATTCAAATAACCAAGTTTTTGGTTTTTAATTTTTATCTTTTACAAAAAAAAAATTTTTTTCACGAAATTTGGTGAAAACTTACCTTTTTATGTCCCAAACACACTATAATTTTTTTGATTTAAAATATTTATTTTTTCACCTTATTTTGACTTAATATCGAAAAAGCACCCTAATTTTCAATCGAAAATTCTCGCGTCAAAATATCTGCTTTTTTAAAAAACTCGGTGAGCTTTTTGTTCGTTGAAATCTCTACTTTCCGATGGTGTAATAAAAATATACATTATTATGGTAAATATTCTCAAAAAATGCAAAGAAACGAAAACAACTCGAATCAGAAATTTTTTTTTTCTTAAATCATCATGTACAATTTTGAGCTATTTATTAAAATTTATACTTTAATTACTCGAAAAACGTAAGATTCCGTGTTACATTGATAAACAAAAAATTGCAAGTCGAAATAAACAACATCGTTCATGAAAATACACGTGCAGGCTGAGTTACTTTAAGAGAATTGTGACAAAGCTTAAAATTTTCGGATTCGAGTTTTTTTCGTTTCTTTGCATTTTTGAGAATATTTACCATAGTAATGTATATTTTTTTACACCATCGAAAAGTAGAGATTTCAACGAACAAAAAGCCCACCGAGTTTTTTAAAAAAGCAGATATTTTGACGCGAGAATTTTCGATTGAAAATTAGGGTGCTTTTTCGATATTAAGTCAAAATAAGGTGAAAAAATAAATATTTTAAATCAAAAAAATTACAGTGTGTTTGGGACATAAAAAGGTAAGTTTTCACCAAATTTCGTGAAAAAAAATTTTTTTTTGTAAAAGATAAAAATTAAAAACCAAAAACTTGGTTATTTGAATTTTTCACATAAATTTCGAGGTTATGTGAAAAAAGTGTAAATACAAAAGTTGTAGATCTTTTTATTACCTACAACTTTACCATTTAACTTTTTTCCATAGGACTTGTGGTTTTGCCGGAAATCGAGAAAAACAGTTTTCTACCCTTAAAACTCACCCCCTTCCACTTCCCGACCTCAGATCGCCCGTAAATTATTTTTCCTTTCATTTTTGTTATATTCTCTTCCTTTTCCAATGGGTTTCATCCTACTGCTATTTTTTTCGGTTTCAAAAATTATCGGCACTGGTCTATATTGCGGGCTTTCAAAACAGAAAAACGTTTATCTGCGTAGGGGTTTTAGCATTAGTGCAAAATTAGCAAAATACGACTGCTTATTCAATTTTCAGTAAAATTTAATTTGAATGGATTAAAAAAGTCATTAGTTCATTAACAAGTTTGGTTTACAGGAGAGAAAGTTTCGACCCAAACTAATAGTTTAATTTTATGAAAGTAATAAATAAATTATTCAAAGAAAATTACACCGAAAATATTGATGGATGAGATTATACATCAGCAGTGTTAATAATGATGAGGATATCGGCTTCATCTAGAGTTCACTTAACGAAAAAGCCCCTATTCCTTGGATGGATTGATCGGTCGTTACCATTCTCATTCAAAGCGTCTAGTCTGTGTAAAAAAATTGGTATCTCTTGTAATTCAATGTAAAATTCTTCACTCGAGTCTTCTAATCAAATTATTTCGTTTACGATTTAAATTTATCAAAACCACGTAAAAATAATTTCATTTGAGCTTCAAGTGTTTCATCTTTTCTTGAAAATTGCTGATATAAGGAAAAAGCTGCTACTCGACATCCTTAAAAGAACACAACGCTCAAGTTATTTTTTTTATGTCATTTTATCGTCGCTTTGTAATAAATGAAAATTATTTTTGTCTTATGTCAATAGACAAGCCTTAGTGTTTTTATTTTTCAAAAATGTAGACTGAATTTAATAAGCAATCCGTTTCAAGATTTCATATCTAACATTTTTTATGTACTAAACTAAATAATGTAAAATAAATGGAAGGAAATATTTTGCAGCAAATTAATTTTAGTTTTCAGGAAATAATACGAAACGAGGAATATAATTTACAGACGTGAATGTAGTACGAGGAAGACGCACGAGAACAATGTAGAAGAGGTGTGCCATAAAATCTAATAATTCGAAATCTTTTGGAGCTGATGTAGTCTGTCAAAGAAGTGTTTCGCAAAAATGGAGGATGATGATATTAAACCGTCTCCTTTTATTCGTAAATTAATTATAATTTACGTAATTTAATCAACATCTCATTAAAATCAAAATTAAATTTTATGTGTATTACGCGAAAATCTTTTATATTAAAAATTATAAACTCTCGGTGTAGTTCTATTAACTAAAGGTCTATGTTACTTTCGACCCTCTTTTTCAAAAATTTAAACTTTCATAAAGTAAACTTCCTACTTTAATTGAATTGCTATAAGATTATACATAAAATGTACAACTTTTGCTTTCGTCAAAGCTTCAAAATATACTTTGCATATTAAGTAAAAAAGTTTTAATTTCATGAAGTATTTGTAATATTTCATGTCGTGTAAAAATATTCCAACGGATTTCAGAAAATGTAAAGTTATTCACCGGGGAAAACCCTTCTTCTATTTTCATTTGAACTGATGTGTCTGTCTGGAAAACTATGGGTTTTCAGGAGGGTGGGCACACGAATTTTGATTATCTTCCAAAAACTACAAACTTCCAAATTTTGGTGTTTGACTCTGAATGTGTTAAATTTCAAGCAACTTCAAGTTTACGCAAATTAATTAAATCTGATGCTGAAACTGTATATGGAAGGAAGGGTCTATAATTACAAGAAGTGTTAAGTGACTGTTGTTGAAATTGTCATCGGAAACTTGAACCTATTAAAAGCTCGATACCAAAATATCTGAAAGAACTGAATTGAGAAACCCTGAAATAATTAAATATCTTCCATACCATAATCAATAACGGAAGCAATACGGTTTATTAAATAAAATGGCTCATGGCATATATCCACTTTGACCAAGAAATGTATCTGCTTCAGCTTTTCAGCAAACAGAAAACTAAAATTATTGGCAAAATCGCTAGAAAAAATATAACAAACCGCTATAGACGTTTAGCTGAGAAATTAGTTTTTCTACGGCAGTTATTTATCCAGCCGCTGAAATTTTTTCAACTTGTGATATTACACACTCGTGAAAATAAACAATTTTCTTGCTGTATTTTTTCCAGAAATTTCCACAAAATTTATCTTGCAAAATTGTCGCAGTTTGTTTCCAAGTTATAAATTTCAAACCAATAAATAATATTTAGTAGTTTCAATTATCGAAAAACCAGAATTGAAGAAGGTAAATTTACATACACACAAATTCGTGTCCCCTAATGGCACTTGTGCGAATTACCGAATTGCATAATCAATCAGGTGCTTTATTCAAATTGCAAGATTAATCACTAACTTTGAATAATTATTGCCGAGTTTTTCCACGCTTAAATGTATTAAACAGACATAAACAACAATAAAACTGCAATAAAACCTTCCACATAAAAAAATTGCGTTCATTTTCCAGAATTTCCGAATTCCAAATCACAACCCAATTATTACGAACGATTTCTTACCACAAACCCGCATTCCAAACTTGACCTAACTTAATAAAACACGCAATATTGGAAAATCTATTACACAATAACACAAAATTAAACAAACATTTTCAATTGAATTTATCAACTTGTAGCCATTACCCATTAGGGTTAATCGATATTTAATTTGAATTTAAATCGTAATGTAGCTTGAACGCTGTACATAATAAAAATTGAATCAATAAAGGTTGAGTGTTGACAAAAATTAATTAAAAATTTAATTGCTTAATTAGTACAAACTTTGAGTTTTTAAGAAATTGCTAAAGTTTTCATGACTTGCCTTCCTGCAGAACATAATAAAAGGAAAAACGAAAGAGAAGCCCAAACAAAAAGAAAAACTGGAATTCCATCTTCTACCCTACGCTAAATCCTGCATATTAAAAATAATAGAAAATATTTAAGCGAGTTGACGATATTCAGTCATGCGATTCCGCGGACCCTTATGAAATTAGGAAGTACGAGGTTTACCGGGATAGCTTTCCAGATCTACACGTAATGTTTATTAGTTTTGTTCTACCCTTCGGAATTTTGGTGTACCTGACGGTGTTTACAGAAGGAGAACAGTCAGGATTTACTTTTCCTGTTGATAATTTGGGGTCCCAGAAGCATTTAGCTTGAACAATATAAAGTCAAAAAAATTATGATTTTTTGGCAGGTTTCAAGTTTTCCAAGGATTACGAAAGGATCACTGGAAAAATCAAATGATTCATTAGGAAATCAAAATCCATCTGCTGAAGAATATTTAAATCAGAAGAAAACTATCTAGAGAAAATGGCAAAAGATGGAAGATTATATCCCTGCAAATAAATCAGAATTGCTTTGAAGAATTTCTGTATTATGAACCAAATTGCATTTGAATTAAGTGATGAGAGAACTGAAAGTTTAGATTTATGTTATACGATCAGACGAAATTTCCGACCAACACAAGAATCTGGGTTATCTCGTAGATTTGATCTAAGTCACGAGGACACCGAACCCGCTATTTTACTAAAGTAGCGGTTTTGATTTAAGCCATGCGATAGAGAAACCAGACAGCTCTTGATTCAAACTATTGGTTTCTATCCGAATGTCCTATCACTTACCGTCGTCTATTCTATAATACATCAAGACACTTAGAAAATAGTATGTTCTATCCGTAAACTGCAGAATTTTGTTTCTAAAGTAAAATAAATTTAAGTTATCTTCACTTAATTAACACCAACTGCCAAGGAACGTCTTTTTAAAAAAGCTTGTAATTAAGCACCCGTCAGGTACAACTGCATTAATAATTTTTTTTTATAAACAAATGCCGTTGGTGAGATAACAGTCGTAGTTCTCAAAAATTATAATGTGTTGAAGACAACCTGATATCACCAAAAATCTATGCTACAATTTGGCGCTCGAGCAGGGACACTTTTTATTTGAATGAGATGTTGGAGACTTCTAACTATGAATAGGCAAACATTTAACTAGAAAATTATTTCCACTTGCACGCTAAAACGAAGGAAAATTCTTTAAATTTCCAGTATTTCAGGAGACGTATATTTAGACTGTGATGGATTTTATATTACTTATTTATTGTTTAAAAAAAGTTGTTGGATTTAAACTGTTGTTAGTAGGAAGACAATTAGAAAGGTAATTTCTATCAATAAGTGTTTGGATAATCATCTGCTGAATCCTCAGTTTTATTGCGTTGTCAGGTTCTTTTTATTAGAAAAACTATAGTAAAAGATTTATCGCTTTCGAGATCGATTTAAAACTTAAATAGCATTCTTTATAAAGTTTAAAGAAATTTGGCTCTCTTGAAAATTTTATAGTCTACCACGGTCTACGAAGTAAACGATTAAGGGATTACCAAATTTATAATAAATGTTTCTTTTCGAAAAGTTCTTTTTATTTTGAAATTTTGAAAATCTGCTTCAATTTAATCGATTTCTGGAAATTTCCGTAATTGAATTCTACGTTAGTGCAGTGGTCGGGTAATTTGTGGTAAGCAAAACGTGCTTCATAATCTTAGCAAGGATTCAAGTTTATCGGGTATGTCGAAATAATTACTGTTAACATTTCAAGCCAAGTGGAAGCTTGAATGTTGACATGAAAGAGAAAAAATTAAACAGAATTTAATCACCGCTGCTGAAAACAACTGATGTCATAGTGAACTCTGAACGGTTCGCTTCCTAATTGAAATTCTTTAATAATTACGTTTGTTTGTATCTTCTTTGACGAATTGTACAAAAAAATAGAATGCAATAATATAAGTCCTTATATATCTACAACACAGGACTCGTATATCTAAAATTAGTATTTCTTAACTTTATGAAAAAGGAAGTGCACGTTTCATTATCTAATGCGTATAATACAAAATGGAAGATGGAAAACGAAGTACTAAAAACTTAAATTTGCATCACAAACAAGATACACATTAAGAGCATACGACTTAGTGTAAAATAAATCGCCGAGAGGTTTCGGGTTTTTTTCCTTTTTGTTATTCACATTTCACGAAAATTTCCGTTTCACATGTATACTTGACTGGTTACAGAACAAGTTGATAACAAAATTATTAAGAGAAGCAGGTTAATTAATTGTGTTTTGTTAGTGCTTGTTAAATTTATTTTAAAAGTTTTAAACTTAATTAAAAAGTTGTCATTTCTCAATTTGATTTCAAAAATTTAATTGAGTGGCAAATTAGCAATTTTCACTTTGGTTTTAACTTTTTGATTTGATTTTACGAGAGACTTGAAATTAAAAGGTATCGAAGTTTCGCATTACGGCAAGACTGTGGCTAAGTCGTAAAAAGATTTGACTCTCATAAGAGCTCCGGTGGCTTTAGCTTCCAAAATCCAAAAGTAATTCGCTACTTTGTCGGCATTTCAGTCAATTTTCTCTCGGAGGATGAACAAGCAATTTGTCTGTGTCGTTTAGCCAACTTTTTATTGAGTAGTCAAGTTCGGAACATAATTTACACTCAACATGTATCATAACATCTAAATTAAACAATTTTCGTATGCAATTCAAACTTGTGAATATTCATAAACCAATTAACTAATTTCATTTCAAAATGCATAATGTTTTACATAACACGTCCAAACACTTTGCATTTATAGTTATTCTAAAAAATTTCTGCTTCAAAAAAATGTCGATTTTCATCGAATTTTCATTAGGTACGTATGAAAATTATTACATTATGACTAACGTTTGAATTAATTTAGCATGACCTTCAGCATTCCTTCAGTTAAAATATGAAGAAAATCTAAATAATATTCTGAAAAAAGGAAGGCAATAAACTTGATTTTCCATGTGAAGCGTTTTAATAAATGTTAATTAACTACTCTTTCATAAAAGCTACATAAAATTATGAAGTACTGAAGCCCCGAAGGAAATAATGTAGCACTTCCATCCACCTTTTCTTTGTTATAAGTTTACTCTATCTCGATTTTAAATGGTTAGCGTAAAATGTGGTACGCTGAGATTAAAACTTGAAGTAAAACAGCTAAAACAAGCTTTTCGTTACGAGGTGCATTCACAAAGTAATGGCGTCCTTTATGAGTTCATTAAGGGAGAGGTCACATTACAGCATAGGGGGATGACAATGGGCCGCACTTCTTCATTTAGTGTTTTACTACCTACTTACTTTAATAGAAAAATAAATCTAAGAGAAAATCAGCTTATGCTCGATTTTTCGATATGTTTTAATTTTGAATTTCAAATATTCTGCACCAGGAAATATAATTTATAATTTATCCTGAAAATTCCTCTGTTGTTCAGTTTTGTTGAGCTTGGCCTTTTGCAAACAGATACATATTTGTTTAAATGTATAACAGAGCCAAACATTTTAAACAATCTTCCGTGTTATTTGAAGCACCGATATAAAAACAGCTTGATCTGAACTTTGCAGATACGTGAACAATTGGGCACTATACATTCAGAAGACAGGTAAATTTTGATGTCAAGCTTCTAAATTTGTCACGTTATTATAACAAAGGTCTTTTAGATATTTTAAAATTCTCAAAAGTCCCTACCGATAAAAATATACCCTATAGGCCGGGGGTCTGGGGGTGTAACTATTATTTTAGAAGCATTAAAGATTTGTGGTTCTTCGTTGATTCTGTTGCAATTTTCTAAACGATTTAGATTAAAAGTTTTCTAAAATGTACTATAAAGGTTATAAATTTTTGTTTTACATGTTTGCGTAATTGGGGAGTATTGCATATCCCCAGACTCCCCATCAAGGCAAGTTTTGTAATATTATTAATTTATATTATTTTAAAACCGACCTTTCGAGTTATGTCCCTACCGATAAAAATAGACCCCATAGACCGGGGGGTCTGGGGGGTATGGAAGACCCCCCCAGTCGTAACTGATATTTTTAGAAGCATTCAAGATATATCGTTCTTCGTTGATTCTGTTGCAATCTTCTAAAAGGTATATATTAGAAATGTTCTAAAATTTATAAAGGTCATAAATTTTTGTATTAACATTTTTGCGAAACGGGGGGGTATTCCATACCAGACCCCTAATTTGGTCACATTGCACGAAGACCAGAAACAATGAAAAAATTAATGATCCAGGGCAAGATCGAAGGAAAACGTCTGAGAGGAAGATCCCCAACAAGATGGATAGACCAGATTAAATTCTTAACCGGACAGACCTTGCATACTGCGACTCACGCAGCACTTGACGAGGGGCGTGGAGCACCTCATGAAAGGCACTGCCGTCATGATGCCACTATGTCCTTGCGTAGGACGAAGGAAGCTAAGAGAGAGAGAGAAACGAATGTAAAATAGCGCTTACGCTATTGGTTGTAAACAGGTTTCAATACATATGAGTGGAAAAATCGCCTATATATTGCCATGATGTTTATGATCAGACCCCGAGTTTTTATAAAATTATAAAGGTAGATTATACCTCGGCGGTTTGCCATTTTCTTCCAAGGGGAGATGGTCGGAATACAGTTTTACTGAGCCCAGAGTCGAACCAGGTATTGAGCATTAGCAGTAACGCACTTAACCTCTTGAGCTGATGACCGTCTCTTTTTAATTTAATAAGAATTAATTGTGTGACGCAACGTGGAACATATAAAATTAAAATATTTAGCTGGTATAGCAATATAATGTCCATAATATAATAAGTTGATGGCCATAGGACGTTTTATGGCAATGAGATACGTTGAACTCCCGTTCAACAACCCAACCATTGAATTTAGTTAATTTTTTGTATTCGTTTGAAATCTGTTAGAAAAATTCGTTAGTCGATCTGTTCGATTCGTTAATTGGTGATTTATTGCGGATGGTTTAGAACATTTCTTTATGTACTTCCGAACTTGTTTAGTTTAATAGCAATTTATTGAAGTATTACGAAACATGTACACAATTTATATCTGATAAAATATTAGTTTGTATGTAAAATGCATAACATATTTTCAAATTTAAAAGGCGGTTTAGTACGAGAATGATGCGATAATGCCTTTATGATTTCGGTTCATGTTTCTCCTTAAATATTTAATTTAAATAAAAAAAACATGTGGTTATTAGTTTGTTAACCTGCCATATTAATCTTATTAATTAAATTGTTGAGCCCTAGGGGTTAATGAAAGACTATTTTGATTTTCCAACATTTCGGGCTTTTATTCGTCAAAATAAATGGCCAAATAATAAAAGCTCTAAATGTTGGCCAATCAAAACAGTCTTTCATTGATCCCTCCACTCAATAATTTATTTAATAACGCAAACAAAAAATAACTCTTGTTTTTATTAAATTCCAATATATTTGATAACCAAAATACCAAGGTTTTCTTAGAAAAATTTCATAATTACTGTAGTCTGATTGGGACATTTTACAATATTTTCAAACCGGGCCAAAAATTCCCAACAACGCTATTGTATGTATGCACAAGAGAAAATAAAACACAGGTGACGCTTATGCGTGTTATGATTATGATTAATATTTTTCCCACTACCGCCATGTTCACGTCACACGTTTACATAATTAGAACCGTAATAGACCGGTTAGTTACTTTTGATAAATTTCGTAAAGGCAGGTATTATTACTTTCTTGCGACTTTAAAATGCATTCAAATCTTAACTATCGTTAAATTATAGTGCACCTACGTACTTAATTATAAAAATAAACTGTAATTTCCAACTAACTACTAACAATGAAAAGGATACTTATCGAAAACGTACTTTCCTGAACTATCTATCGATAATCACGTTCTATTAATCACGATAAAATAACTGGACCCGCGCGAAACTAACCATAAAGTACAAATCCAACTAATTAATTTGCTTGGAGAAGATACCGTTTATGACAGTAAGCATAAACACAAAAAACGAAACGGTCAGGACCGACTTATCAATTTCAGTCGAAGGAAGGAAGATTAATATATACGAAACATCCCGTCCTCCAAAAGACTACTACGGGTTTTTCTAGACTTCCACATTAATCGTTTCCGCTAACGCGACAACTATTGTTTTCAAAGAGCACAAAGCTTGACAGGAGGTCGAGTTAAAATTCCTTGCTTGGTTTTTATAACTACGTTAAAGAACACCAGGTGAAGTTGCGTTTATTTGGTGTGTATAAACACAAATTTTGTTGTCGGCGTCACGTCGACGTAAATCAACCTCTTCGTAACGAGGTAGTCTTTTTATATTGGATAATTATCACGTCGGGTTATATCTTACAAGGTATTCAAAAGCGAACAACTGTTAAGTTAGTAGTACACCTTTATTTTTGAATTAATTCCAACAACAGCTTGTGGTGAATAAGTACCTAATAAATACGGGCCCCGAATGGCATTTAAAATAAATTATACACTGCTAGTAAAATACGAATTAATGGCAAAAACGTTATTCGTGTTTTATTTTGGGATGTGGAATTTTATACAAGAATCAAAATACGGTCAAATTTAGATGTAACGAATTTGCAGCAGCCGTCAGTCGTTTGAACTATCCAGGCTGTGTGGAGTTCGCCGGTTGGCATCCGGATTACACCGTAGTTTTTGTAGTCGATAATTGCTTATATAACATTTTCTTTTAAGCACCAACGGTACAAGCAAATTAACATCGATTAAGGTAAATGGTATTTGTAACGCCTGGCGTATAATCAAGAATTAAATGGAGGTGCATTAGCTAAAGGTGACATGCACAATACACACTACGTAACGTGTAATAGTTTAGCTGTAATTAAACACAAATTGTGGCATTAAAGAGCCTTACTGAATGTGCGATATTAAACTTTGACGTGATAAACGCACTGGCTGACAAAGGGATTTAAGTTTCCGAAATAATACCGGCACGTTTGGAAGTACTCTATCAATGCAATCCGAACAACCCAGTGGACATGGTTACAAATAGCATCGCGTCTGCATCTTGTGTTAGCGTGTCCGATATCTGTATTATTTACTTCAACAAATTGTCACTTCGTTGGATCAAAGCGACCATGTTGTATGGCCCGATTTTTCAGTCGTTTTGAACTTTTCGTTTGAGCTTGTTTTTTTTGCAATGAGAAAAATTAAATTCGTCACACTAGGATGGGTTATTTTAATAAAAATATTTAAATTTCTATGTACTTAGTGAGGAAAAGTTAACGAGAATCTTGACAAAAGTTATGAATTTTGCATAGTAATAAGGAAACCCTATTTCCCCGTTTAAAGAAAACCTGCTGACCTGCATCAAGTGAAGTGGATAATTTCCTGGTAACTCTTCGTCGGTAGATCTCACGTATACGGAATGATTAAATATGGGCGGAAGATCGTTTACGTCCTTGACGTGGATGACCACGGTGGTTTCGTTTTCGTTGAGGCTATCTGAGGCGACGAGGGTTAACTCGTACTAACCATGCGTGACACAACAATTACATGACAAAACATAATAATATAAAGTACAGTGCTAATGGCATGCAAAATAATGAATAAAAAAAAACTGGAACGTCTATAGGCAGCTAAACAACAACACTGTAAAAAAGTAAGTAAAACATGCAACACCCGCCTGGAGCACACGTTTCGGTAGATTGCGATCGTCCTCTTCTGTAATCTGGGTGCGATAAGTAGGCCTTTCAAAGACGGGTGGATTGTCATTAACATCTTTAACGTGAATCACAACAGTGGTGTAATTTTCCTTTAGGTTGTCGGAAGCTGCTAGTCGCAGTTCATACTGCAGAGTTATTAAAGATAATATGCATGAGTCATTGTTCGTCGTGATTGAACCAGTAGGAGCCGCTCTCCCCAGAGTCACGTTAATCAAATACTCTATTCTATTCACCGGTTTGCATTCGTAACTCAATAACAGAACCCAACCAAGAACAAAGCCTATGTTTAATTATTATCATCATAGAGAAACGCTTAATATTTAAAGAACGATAATCAAATATGTTTTGGTTCGTGTCGGTATTGAGTTATGAAAGCAACCGTCAAAGGTATGATAAAATAAATGATTCTGTCAACACTCACCCGCTTCCTGGTTTCATAGTCCAAAGCTCCAGCAACATAAATGGCACCCGTCATGTTTTTGACGGCAAAAGCTCCTCCTATGTTACCGCTTGTGATCTCGTATCGAATACGAGAGGCTGAAACAAAATAATTCGTTATTTACACGTCAAGTGACACGATAAAAAGTTATCCGGCCAATTTCCTGCCCGCATATATTTTTTGGCGTGCGGGTTACCGTTTGAACGCAAAAACGCACCAGCAGAAAAATTCAAAATTTGTTTCAATTCGAAACAATAAAATATTTTATTACTTTATTTTCTTGACCTATATTCCTAACAAAATAAATATTTCCACATTTATTTTATATAAGGAAAAAGAAATGGTTATTTCTTTTTAAATATCAAAATTTTGAGTATCACACGCTTCAATTGATATGCTCATAAAAGACATAAAATGATTTGAATAAGAAAATAATAAAATTCATTTTCAAAACGAAATACACAAAAGTTGGTAGTAGTTTTCAAGTTTATTGCACATAATGCAGTTTACATCAAAAATTATTATTGGAAGTAAGTATATAAGTAAGTACATGGGGGAAATAATATAAATAAATTAGAGCGCACAACATATATTGTGCTTATTCCACCTTAACGTAAGCTACCAGATTTATAGTTTTGTTATTTGGTGAAGTTTGGGCTTACATTTTACATTAATATTAAAAATTTATGTCTGTTTTCAAACTTTAAATGTGTGATACTTAGGAAGATTTTTAGTTTACCTTACCATTTCATACTCCAGATAACCCACATTTAAACATGGCTTCCTCTAAGTAAGTAACAAATTCCATTAAAATAAAAGATATACTTAACTGAATTAATACTAAAAGCAAACTTGAAGAGTTACGTAAGAGTCTTAATTAAACCCGAGTAAAATTATTTTAATTTATTAATAATGCTCGTTATTAAAAATAATTGAAAGATATAAAATTTCGACGATCTTCACTTCAAACATCCTCAAAAGAAATACACGTAAAGCATTGCAAAGTCTTTGTTGACGGTGTACAAAGCAGGATGACAAAGAACCTCAAAAAACTTTCCAAAGAGAATATGCATGCAAAAATTTGAACGGAACGTTTGATATTTTTGTTTGGTTCAGATCGGTGCTTGTTCTATTGTATTGGGTGAAGTGATTGTAGGGGTTGATGATTCAATCACTGCAATAGAGGCGCATTGTTAAAGGATGCTAAAATGTGTAAACAGTTTTTTTATTAGGTTGCTGCGTATGCGGCAGATTTGAAGACTGCACAAGGATTTTAGTTCTATGTATGTATGTATGTCATGGAAGCCCACAATTTTATTTTAAATAACATCCGATCTACAAAATTCCATCTCGTAGGTGGCTTTCAATTCCGAAACTCATGTCATTTTAAACCCACACACAGCTTTCCTTCTTTCCAAAAATAAAGTGGGGTTACTTCAGTATTAAGAAGTCAAATTTTGATTTTTTTCCTGTGATGGAACTGGATGAAAATGAAACGAAAAATATTCAACTTTTTTTTCTATTATTACGAAATCGAAATGGAATGCGATATAAATTTCAAAGCTGCGAGGTGAAAGCCAAACTTTTTATTTTATAATCCTTAATATTGAACTTATCATGAATCCATCGCTTATATTATAATCATAACTGCTTTCAGGCCCCGAAAGGATATTGATAAAAACGGTGACATAAAGTATCTGAATAAGATTAGTAAACACTATCCTGATTGTCTCTGTGGAGACGGACTGGCTTTTAAACGACCCTCTATAAAAACAGCCTGAGAACAATTCGAAAAGAATAAGGATAGTAATTTACAGAAAATAAAGGAAATTTCTAATTTTCAAAATCAAAAATCAGGACAACAGAGTTAGTTTTATAATAAAATAATTTTTGAGAATATTTTCCGCGTATTTTAGGTGCTTGTTATTTACAAACTGTAGTTGAATCCTTGAAAATGTCTTAGTCGAGCATGTCATTACAGGAAGTTTTGCTGAGAAGTGATTTCTTTTATGCTGAAAAATTTAAAAGAACTTTAAGAAAAGTTGGGCCTATGAACCGACAGTCATGAGGTCGATTCGTGGATGTTAAATTATATTACACTATAAATCCTATTTCTGTATTGAAATGACGTGGAAGAAAATACACGTTATTAAAATTTTCCTGCAATTAGTTTAGCCTGCAAGGATGTTAATTATTGTTGGGCAACCCCAAGCTTTAATTTGTTAGACCAGGAGATAAACATTAACGGATCAGTAAGTTGAAGTCCGTAATTTATTATGAAGATAGAATATTATTATCCAGTATAATTACTATTACTATGCGGTTATAGTCCTGATCGCGCTATGATCTAAAGTACAGGTCCCATCTTTATGGACAATGGGAAAGACAGCGAGAAACTACTCCTTAATTAAATAATTACTAGACGAATAAGTGAGTGAGTAGGCGTTACGGATGTAGACGTTGATTATATGGAGTACGGTATGTCCTTTTATTATTTATGGAATCCCATGTCACTCATGTATTATGAGTGCCATTTCGGGTTTACTTAAGGTTGCCAATCAATCTGACCGAAGCCAAGATGGCTTACTAGTGAAATGTAATTAGTTACGTATTGACCAGATTTAGATCAGAGCACTGTACACGACGCGACGCTCGTTTCTTGCAGTAGTGCTGATGAACTGAATGACTTTTGTACAAGAAATTGGAGCACTTTTTCCAATGGGAGGGCACAAAAGTTAAAGAAAAAGAAGTTATAGAAATTAACCATTTTTATTTGTTTATTTACATTCCAAGTATTTTAATTCCAAAGGAGCTTTAAATCGATAACCGTTAGAATAAACCCAAAAATGAAAAAAAAATTTAGGCTTAATGCGACCCCGTGATTCGGCGGTGTAAAACTTTCCATGTAACTGCTTACCGAGTCTACCGACAACTTCTTACTCTGAAGATGGTATTAATAAAATAAATAAGAAGATAGAAAACAATGGAAAGAGAAAATTAGAATCCGGGGGATCTGGGGGGTACGGAATATGATGGGCATGAAATACTTCAGTATATCACAAGGAGACGGTCGCCAGCTTAGCGGTTAAGTGCGTTGCTGCTAATGCTAAATACCTGGTTCAACTCCGGGCTCATTAAAACTTTATTCTGCCCGTCTCCCCTCGGAAGGCAATGGCAAACCACCGAGGTGTAATCTGCCTGGTACAGCCTCTCTGGAGATGAAGTGTATACACTTCCCGCGGTTCGGCGCCCGCGTTAAGCAGTAGGTCCCCTATGTGTGTGATAATACTTCAAACGTACAACACATGCATATGAGAGAGGTCGCCTACGTCTGAAATCAGGCATGGCACTTAAAGAAGAAGAATAATATCACAATAGCCAAGAAAGGTAAAGCAGTATTATAAAACATTTTCTAATGTTTTCCCACCTAAATCCCATTTGCTAGGGGGTGTTCCACACCTCCCAGACCCCTCGGCCACACTCATTAATTTTTTAGAACTTCATTTGCAGTGGCAGATCCTGATTTATTTAAAAATCAAGTTCTTGTGTTCAGGTTCTAGGAAGTCAGAAGAATTTTTAAGAATTCCTAAAGAAAATTGATAAAACTTTTACAGTTTTTCATGAATTTAATATTGATTCTGAATACAGTTTTTGGCGTTTAATATTTGGTATGGCGTTTAACATTTTTTAATGTTTTATCGCCTAATCCCCATAAGCTGGAGGGTATTCCATACCCCCAGACCCCCCGGTCTTAGTCATCAAATTTTTAGAACTTCATTTGCAGTGGCAAATCCTGATTTTTAAAAAATTAAATCTTGTGTTCAGGTTCTAGGAAGTCAGAAGAATTCCTTAAGAAAATTGATAAAACTTTTAAAGTTTTTCATAATATAATAAATTTGATATTGATTCTTAAGACAGTTTTTGGCATTTACTATTCTTTACGATGCATAATTGTGCAGAAATATATCTACTTGTAGATTGAAAAGACCGATTCCTCAACTAATAAGTATATATAATTTTTACAATTTTAAAAAAACCTGAGGAAATTTCAGGATTTATTTAGGAAAATAAATAAATGTTTTATAATTTAAGATAAATGTTTGGGGTTCTATATGCAGCATAGCAAGAAGTCTTTATGATATTGCTCAGTATCCATCCGTCTGTCCACATAATTCAGAGCCAATCAGAATATTCCCAATTCCTAGCCAAGCAGACCACTTCGAATTATTGAAATTCCCCGTGATTACCATCCAGAAGAGTAGCTGTGTAGAATTCCCGACAAGTTCTTTAAAAATTCTTAGGAATTATCAAGAATTTGTAGGAAGTCCCCGGAGTTCTTTGGGAATCCGCTAAAATTCTTAAGAATTTTCAGGAATTATTATGAATTCCCTAGAATTCTTTACTTTGGGAATTATTGTCCATACACTTAATTTTGTATGTGTTATCCCCTGGGATAGTAATTAATTTATCAAAATTAACTACCCTAGAAACATACAATACATCACATCTCAAGATCAATTTTTTTCATGAAGTTAAGAGATGAAATTAGAATTTGTTTTTAGTTTGGTGAAGATTTTAAATGCAATTTGTTTGAATTTTTCGGTTTTCTTTTCTTGTCAAGCAAGGGGGAGGGTTACGTGGTATTCAAAATTCTGCACTGGCTTGTATTTGCAGGGAACTTGGTGTTTAAACAGACGTTTTGTATTTAATATGACGCAAGGTATTTAATTATAAGAATGGAGAAAACTGACAAGGTTAAATTATTGAACTAGAAAAAAATTGACACGGCTTTAAGAATTAAGTGAATTATACTTGGAAAACCGTTGACGGTTGCAGCTTAGGGGTTAAGTACATTAACTGCTGCTGCTGGGTACTCCATTCGCATTAGGACGAAGTAAGAATTTATTTCTAAGTGTCTTATCTCGGAAGGCAATAGCAAACCAAGGATATAAATTTGCCAGAGAATGTTAGGCCATCAAACCCTCATTAGGAACAGCCTTAAGAATGCTAAAATCTTCAATTAAAATCAATAGTAAATGATCTGCTATGGGAACTATTGCGCTTCCCGTAGTTTCTAAGCTCACGTTAAACAGTAGGTCCCCTATGTATATCGAAAAACGTTCGGAAAGCGAACAATGTGACTGTACATAATATTACAGGTAAATAGCGTAAGGTGTAATGTTTTTTAAGGGGTCGTTGGCTAGTCGAGGCTAACCCGTACTTGGTAGGACAATTCAAAGAGCATGAATAAGTTTAACGGTTTGGACTGGGTAGGCTAAAAAGTTTTGAAGGCGAGAAACTCCTGGCGAATATAAGCGATTCTAATCCCCTAATATGAGATCTATCAAACTGCCAAAATTTATTTTTGACTTTTATGTATAGGATTAAAAAGTAAAACAGTTTAAATTTGACATTAGAGACGAGGATCGCCTGGATACCCCTAGTCAGAATAATTATAGTTACCCGCGAAATTAAACCTAGACAAAAGTATTTCATAAAACTGTTTTACTATTGTCCTAAAAATAATAAAACGTAAAAGCGCAGTATTTTTGTACACGTTCAATCCTAAAGCTCCATATCCAAGTTTAAATATCCAAACATTAAACATTTTAAATTGAGGAAGGATGCGATTGCTGGCACATTGCACTTGAAACTATTCGAGCTTCGTCTATTTCGCTTAAAAACTTCAACTCAATTTGTCGGAAGATTAGGGTAAATGTGAAAAATAAATTTCTTTTATTTTTGGGTGACTTCTATAATTGAATAGTATACTTTTTTATCTCCATGCTAGTTCTAATTTTGGGCTTTAGGCGAGACATATTTATATGATGAGGGAAATTGTCCGGGCACAATGTAGATGGCTTTGAAACTCAAATTTTGCTTTGAAACATTCCCCAAGTGTTTCCTGTTGGACAATATACATTATTCAACACAATTCAAACTTCGTTTGTTACGCGGCCTTTTAAACCGTGAATATATTTTATTGTACAACAATACGATACTAAGCAAAATATATGCGATTTGTTGTGGAAAATTTACCCTAAGTGCACTTCTCACATCCAAACACTTGAAGCGTTTATAAATTCAATGTTAGCTTAACCCACAGGAAAACGTGCAATTGCATTTAAGCGGTGTTTGAGTTGGAACCAATATAAACTACCCAATTTCCAACTATGTTTCAAATAACAATCAGCACAGTTAATTTTTATTTTCGTTTCATTCCAGACCACACCAACTTCATTAAAATTTAAGATCAAATTTGTATGTATATTAATTGCAATATTTTAATTGGTAGCACTCGATAATTACGCGTTAAATATTTATTAAAATCACCAATTTTAATAATGCAAATATTAGGATAGTTGTTATAACATTAACATAAAACGTATTGTTTCGGTTTAAAATAACAACGCAAATACGAATAAAATTCTACATTGGTTAAAACAAATACCCATTCTTAGGTCTCTAAAATTTCCTGTTAAACGATTTCCAATACCAGTTCTTTTATAATTTTATGTTGTAATGTGGATCATCACTTGACTAAGACGTCTTATTTTTGTAAACACAAAAAATTGAGCAGCGCCACGCGTCGTTCCCGATTGTTCACCCAACCATCCAAGTACTAATCGCGCTCGATTTTCTCTTTCTTTCTTTATTTTACTTCAATTTAATTTTTTACTTTATTAATTACACTCTCATTGAGTAGAATTTTATGTTCTTTAAATTTATTTATAAGTAAATCTTTCATCTAGGCGACTCTTTATGAGTAAATTGATCAAATATATCGTGAAACCTGTCAAATTCTTTTAAAAATCCAGCTCATATCCATGACATGCAATAACACAACATATTATGAAGTAGCTCCATATAAAATCAATCACAAACTAATAACACCATATTCTACTTAACTCTTTTTTTAGGAGAAGATGAAGACCAAACAATATACTTCGTGATTGTAAACAACATATCAAATATTAACTGCGATGTACTGGAAAATGTGGATACATAAATATGGAATATTTTCTAAATTTGAAAGCATCGAGATGAGGGAATTGAACAGCATTACTAAACCATTAAAACACACAGGAAGAACGAATGATCAAATATCATTAAATATTAGAAGTAATAAATTTATCCATTGAGGAGAAAGGTATTTTTCCAAAACATTGAAAAACATCATGTGCAGAAGGTTTGGAATTTTAACTTTCAGTAGAAGGTCATCAGCAGAAAAAATATCCACGAGGTTGCGATACACCTCAGCGTTTTTTTCTGAACTGATATCATGCATATATCCCGATGCTGATCGAACAGGCATGCGTGGATAATCCTGTAGATGGAGGTGGTCATTGGCCTAGTCGTTAGAGCAATCAACTACTCTGATGATGCTAAATGCACTGGTTTGCATCCAGCAAGAGTCAATCTTCGTTGGGACTTTCTTTCCTTCTATGACCGTCTCCGTGCTTCGGAGGGGACGTAAAGCCGGCAGTCCCCCTGATGGGACCAAATCTAATATGTCAAACAGGATAATAAAAATCGACCCTAACCCCCCCATCGGCTGCACGTAGCACTGACGGGGTGAGAAGCACGGGACTTCTCAGACAAGTGGCTGCTTTTGCTGGAGAGTTCTGGTCAGGTGGCGAGACCGAGAGGCCGCTTAACGGCTGCGGTCATACCTGGCACTATCGGAAGTTTGCAACAAAAACGGAGGTAGTGCAATGGGCCCGATAAAGTGGCCTAAGTGCGTGCGAGTTTATATTTTTTCTCCTCTGAAATACACAATCCAGTATGTGAGACTAAACTCACACATTACACTCAATACAAACCATGCATTTGGAGAAAATTTCTGAAAATCAAGGAATCCTTCCCACGGTAAGGTTGGAAGAACCGCACATGAGCATTACTTAATAAAGCGATCGTAACCGACATTAATGATGTAAAAGTGGTGATCAACAATTTATTTCTGATGGAGCTTCCGGGAACCAGTTTGTGGCTCTAAGCTCATATAATATAGCTATAATTACGCCTGTGGGAGTCGTGCAACAATATATTTTTACTACATTCAGTAACAATGTAGTCGTAAAAATAATAATTAAAATCAGGTTTAGTGCAGATTAATTAAATACCGAAATTGCGAAATTAGATCTTATAACTTGAACACAATTTAAACAAAAGGTTTAAGTGGTTTAAACTAACCGAAGAAGATCAAGTATTTTATTTCAGCCCCGCCTTTAAAATAAAGCTTTAGATTTTCATTGGTTTAATCAAACTTTAAGTTTAAAGGCATTTAAGTATTAAAGTTTTTGACCAGAATCGACGGATTAGTTTTTAGAGCCAGTTTCATCAGATAGCGTTTAAACCCGTGGATTATGTACTCAAAAAATTTATTATGCCTCGATACTATCCTGCACTGATGGTCTTGAGCATGATCTAAACCCCTCTGTTCTACGCGAAAAGAACAAGCACCGTTAATTAGTACGGTCATGCTTGACCATTAGTCATGAATTATTCTGGGATATGCTGTCACGGTTTTCATTCCACGTCAAACGGTAGGACCTCAGTCAGATTAGCCAGATGAAGAAAATATATGTTCAGATACTCCACAATCGCATGAAGAAAATGCTCTGAAGTGAAAATTAAATTTCCGAAATTTGAAATTCGCAATGAAATATAAAATTGCAAGGGCAGTTTTGGATAATTCTTCAATGGTATTCGAATGTGGAAATACGTTTTAGAGTTCGGGGTATTTGGGCTGAAGAGTTCTAACAGCAATGTTATGTTGGAATAAAGCTTTCCACGGGTTCTGTTCTGATCCGAATTAATTTAATCCGACATTGTTCGGTGTGCTAAAGCATATTATTGGTACGTAATTGAGTGCTACCAACACTAATAATCTTGATTAACATAATATGTATCAAAGAAACAATTACTGCATTCGAGAAAACGAAGAAAACTAGCACTAGAAAGTACAATAGAATCTCGCTAATCCGGCGTCCGGCTGATGCATTATAATGATTATATTATATTATGCATATTCGAGTAAGGAATCATCTTGTCTTAGTTTCGCTTTGTTATGGTTTACTGCAACATTTATGTATGTATGCACATATTTATGTTACTTTCCTGTAATTTTCCAGTAATCCGGCGGTGCCCGGAACGGAAGGCGCCGGATTACTGCAATTCTACTGCAGTTATGATCAAATCCAAACCGAACACTGCAATATACATATTTGACCACAATTTTTGGTTTGTGCACATGATTTTTAAGAATTGGTCCTAATCGCAGAGACGGCATGAAATTCGCGCGGAAAAGTGAAAATCACGGGATATAATTTTTTCTTAAAATCGATAACATTTCTTGGTTTTAAAACTTTGCGATATGGCAAAGTTAGAAGGAAACACCGAATGAGGTGTCAATGAGACGAACGTAGAGCAGGGTAGAAAGGAATTCTGCAATGCGATAGATTGAAACGAAAGCAACACACAAAAGTGAGAATCAAAGAAAAATTTCTATAGGAACAAGTTGAAAGCTTAAAAAAGAAGGAATTGATGAAAAAGATATGTCGTGCAGTGTATTTATATCTTAGCAGATAAAATACAAATAAAATACAAGCAAAGCTTAGAAAAACAGCGAAAAAATCAATTGAAAATAAAAAGAAAAAAAGCACAAAGGTTAAAATTTTGAAAGATCGATCGAAGAAAATAAAATAGGCATTGTGTATACATTTTTTAGAGAAAAACATTTTGGATAATAATTTTGAAGCGTTAGAACATAGGTACGAACGTAATCGAAAGTACAAACCAAAAAGATGAGATTAAAGTAAATCGAGAATTTTGACGTACTCTCTTGACGATTGAGATATCTTTTGTGAACGATGGCTCCGAAGGATATTAAGAGATTTCTTTAAAAAAAATATATATAAAGCCATTATTGTTGGGTTACTTAATTAAGTCAGCGTTATTGATTTTTTATAAATTGAAGATTTTTCAAATCGACTAGTTGGTCGGATTTATAAAGCAAACGTGAATTGTGAGCAATAATAAAGTTTAGTAGATAAGCTGTAAAGGAAAGTGTTCCGAAAAAAAGCAATTTTGTAAGGCCTTCCAGATTCTTGATGTTATTGAACGTCAATCAACCAGAGCCGAAGGTCAAAATTAAATTTTACCAACAACGTAGAACAAAATTTAAGAATTTTTTTTAAATGAAATAAAATAAAACAAGATTGTTATTTCAGCTCTTTTCAGGAATTTTTCATTTTGCCTATTTGCTATTGCTCCAATTGCCGTTAAGCTGCTATACTTACTTGTCTTTAAAATTTTATTATTATTGGAAAACCTAAAAATTGAAAAATTTTATTTCATCCGCTTTATAACAACAATCAAATTACTTTTATACATAAATTTATCCGTACTAAACTGTAAAACGACAATCGCGCTAATAGATTTCCCGTTATTTGAAAAATATTTCATGTCAAGAATTAAATTTTATTCTGAAAAAAATATTTTCAGCATTCGATAGTGATTTGTGTTTAAAATCTGGCACACGAATATCTGCTATTTGTTAAATCAACATTCCGACAATATTAAATCAATAAATATGATCCGTTACAATGTTTTCTGAAAATTTATCTTTAAAGCATGCACGGTTGTGATATAAAAGCATAAGTTTTATTTATTGTTATGGCGGAGTTTTGTGTTTTGCATCGCAAAGAGTGCTAACTGAAAGTTTCTTTCAATTTTCTTAAAAAGTTTTTCAAAAGAATTTAGAGTGTGTGTTTTTTCAATATTCTGAAATGAAACCTCTACCTCGACGCTTATTTTTAAATCAAAACGGCAAATTTATTTGGCGACAAATTTGGTTTATCTGAATTAAATCTGGATAGTTATGGGGTAATTCCTAAAGGACGACCTTAACTAGAATAATTCACATTTTAAAATTTAAACCGTGATAGGGGATGGACATAGTCGAGTACATTGTATAAGTAAATATTTTAAAAGCTGCGTCTTTTTGTGGACATGTGGTATAAATAAAGTACGTTTAAAGAAGAAACGATTTCTTTTTAGAAAAAAATCGTCATTCAAACCCCTGTGTCCGTATATTTGGAGAAGATCAAATAGCAGTTATATATTTTCTTTCATCTCGAAGCCATGAATGAGCCGAGTTGCGATCTTTCATTTTTATAAACGGTTTTTACTTATACCAAGAAAAATTGCTTGCAAAAGCTATAAAGGTGGTACTAAATTTTAAATTGTCTACTGATGTATGGCAATATTGCCAAATTTCGTATGTGAATATTTTCAGATCGATGAACGTTACTGTAAAAGAAAATTAGAAATTTGTGTTTTATCGTAAACTCTAACCAGACAACTCCCGATTATTAAAAAGCACTTCCACGTTATTAAAGATATTATTTCGAAAAAGCACGGCGTAATTTTATTAAAAAATTCTGTTCAGTTATTGTTTTGTTAATAATTCTATTTTTAATTATGGTGCATTATGAAACCTATACAATGATTAATGAAAATTTCGTTTTGTTTGCTCTTTCAATATTTTGCTAACAAACAATTTTTAATAATTAAAAATTGAATTATAGCAAAAACTACAATTTATATTTTGCGTTCATCAAACTATGAGAGAAATGAATAGGGGCAGGTGGAACGGCAACATACATACAATCTCGATATATCTAATTTATGAAACATATATTCACAGTAACAGCTTAATTTCTAAAATTGTAACCATACCAACACAAAATTTACTGTTAACGTTAATGGATTCTACAAAAACATGTTGAGACACTAATTTTAGTTTAAGTTTTGTCGCATAGCTTGTGAAGGATGGGTCATTAAATATAAATTTAACAGGACATTCCCAAAAAGTTTACTTCGGCCCACATGTTATTCCTCATAACAAGGAAAATTTGTTATTAATTCGGTAGATTTTGGTTAAAAAAAAGCTGAAAAACCTAATCTAATCTCAATTTAACGAAGATTTCCACTCTTTTCAGGCAGCCTGAAACCCCTAAACAAGGCGTCCTTAGCTGACGAATTCGAGAATGGCTTAATTCACTTCTATTTATTATTAATTACAAACAAATTTACAACTTAATTCTACATACGCAACTTCCATATCCAACCCCGGTTGGGTTGAGTAAGGGGATGGTTAAAGTGGGCTTTAGCTTATGGCATTTTTTTAGAAGGTTCGAAACTAAACTTTTACGCAAAAATGTATATAAAGTACATCAGACGGCTTGTTTGAAAGAGACGTCATATTTTACGAATTCATTATTATTTCATCATAGCTTACGCTTTGATTGTTTTTTACAAAAGTTATATTTGTCTAATATGACATCTGTTTCAACCAGAATGCATATTTAATTTTTTTGTATAACTAACTAGTGGTTGTTGAATTTGTTTTCAAATTTATTATTGAAATTGTTATAATTATACCTTTATAAATTAAATAATAAAATTAACAAATTACGTGTCATAGTTCAAATTAAAAGGGGCACAAAACAATAGAAGTAAATGAGAACAACGAAACAGTGTTCGCAATGTTCTTCATTAATAAGAATCGTTATCGTTGTATTAACCAATTTATGAGATAATGGCGTTTTAAATTTGTGGGTTCTTATATTGTTTATTCTTGTTAGGATTCCAAAAATTGGTAAGACGTTGTGCACACATGTTATCATAAATATTAAATCAGTGCATCCTTTACGAAGTCATGTAAACACGGCAATGTCCGCTGGTGGTTATCAGTATTTAAGAACCTGCTCTGAAGAATTATCTAATATTTACACAGAAAACTGCTGCAAAATTGGTGCATTCGTCTTGAAGTTACCGACAAAAAACATCCAAATAACCAAGATCACATAATATTTGGATTAGCAATTGATATGACCAGAAATATAGCGTAAAGCTTCCACCGGCAGGCCAGCATTTCCTGGAAACTGTGGTTCTATTTTTAGCCGTGCCGGATACACTTCTGTGATCTAAATCCTAACATTGATCTGTGGGCTAAGCTACCCTCATAAGCAAGAGTGTGACATCTACATTTTGGATTTATGAAATATAAGTCTTAACGGAAGCCTAATTAAAGCTTATATCTCACTACTTATCTTGGCTTCGGTTAAGTTAATAGGCAACATTCGCTGAGCGGATACAGCATATAAAAAAAATTAACTTGTCACCTGATTGCGCGCGTCGAGCGCATCTTTTTATTTTGTTAAAATAATGGGTTAAACTTATAACCAAAAATTTCGAATCGTTCCGATAAAATTTACAAGTCAAATATTCTTTGAAAAGACATTTGTAGGTCGGAGTATAAAGTAAAAGATTGAAACCATAAATCAACGGACAAATTTATGTTTTGCAAATGCATAGTAATTGTAATAATTTTATAGGAAAGAAAGTATTCTAAAATATTTTAATACTCGTATAATGAACCATGCGGTGGATAAAACAGATCCAGAATGGTTGACGTAGCATATATCGTTTGTTTACCTCATCAGCAGAAAATCCATCGTCCCAGAGGAGTTCTATCCAAACGTCAATTCGCGTGGATAGTAATTATAACTTTAAATAGGACTTATGGACACTTTTATGAGATCCATAAACTCGTGCCTGGTGTCAATACAAAAACCGACACGTGCGGTATTCAAATCGTGAGAATGAATGCAGTTTATATTGTTATCGGTCAGCATGTGCTAACATGCCATCATCTGGTTAACTATTTTACATGGAGTAGATAGGGATTTCGCAATTTATAAGTCGAATAAAAACCGCACAAAAAGTTAAAAGACTGAACCTTTCTCGATTCCAGACAGGAGCAAAAAATTGTTATTCAAAGCACGTGTGCTAAGATATCCTCGATACATTCGGCGCATTCGGCATAAATAGAGACAAAAGTGTTGTTCTCACACTTCCTTGAACATCCAATCAGGATGCACCCAATTTGATGTCCCTACTTTTCAAGTAATGAGGTCCAATTAAAAGGACCTAAATCAATCATGTAGTGGGAAAGAATTCTCCCCACGACGAAATTTTGGAATGAGAAATCATATAAAAGACGCTCTCGTGTGCATTTTTGGGATAGATCAGATAGATCCTTCAAGATCCTAGTACCGTTCTCACGTATATTTTGCACTAAGTGTTATCGTTATCAAACGGAAGTGAATTTTGGCATCTCGAAATTTATCGAGATTTCCTTTAAATTAATAACATTCAATTGTGTTTAAAACCTTGTGTCTTCATACATAGGTAAATTATCGAACTATTTTTTATTACGTATTATTTACATCTTTAATCAATATCGAGTGCTTTCGAATCAATTGCCGAACTATTTTTATTACGTATTATTTACATCTTGATCGAACTTACATTCCGGATTCTGTGTTTATTTCAAATACGGTAGTGCACCTTAAGTCAAGTTGTTTATGTCACGGGCACTTCAAATTATTTATAGAATTAATGAACTTCCTTTGGAAGATTGCACATGTTATCACGTTGCGGTTTAACAGTCAATCTTAAAAACAGGTGTTGCATCGCGAACACATTTTCGCATTCCAGTAGTTTTTTTTATCGGTAATCACATTTACGTTATCGTACCTATACAGTGCCGGCTCTAAATAATTTCAGCTGCGCGAATAATTATTTTAGTGCGTTATTTCGACTGTAGTCCTTTGTTTATCGGGAAACGGAGTGCATAACCCCCCCCTCTGTCATTCCATTCACCCCAACATTTCGATTTGGAGAGGTTTTGGATTCTGGTGATCGCACCGACTTGCTGGTATGGTTCGGCATTTTCGTCAGCTCCATTCAACAGTGCGAGGACGACGCTACGACAATTAGCACGATTCTCACTCCTGGAGGCCGTCCAGTGACCTTATCTGAAGGTCGAACACCAACAACCACATTAAGTAAGAAACCTTTATATATTTTAAGATTTGTGGTGTTAAGTGGTCACCCTGGCCACAGGTTAGGTTTATGAATTTTCAGTTCAAAACCCGTGAAGACGATCGCAACCTTTTGTACATCTTTTGTTGTTGACTAATGTTAGGGTCTGATAATAACGGAATTTTTACTACGCCATTTGGGCGTTCATATTTTAAATAGCAATTTAACGTAATATTTTAGGTTTAGCATTGCAGCTAAAGTTTGCTTTCCCCGTTGTTGGGAATTTTGGTAATCAATTGTATTGATTAATTTTCATAATTAACTTTGTGAGTCATATTTTTAGACGTTGTATGCATTGCACTTGAGTAACCATTTTTGTGGAGTGTAGTATTCCATACACACCCCGTTCACGTATGAACTTTCTTGTTCTTGCACCACGAGTTTGTAACCCTAGTTTTTGCATCAGTATTCACTTTACGAATATTAATTTTGTGACGGTAACTACAGTAAAAGGTTCCGTCAATTGTACATATTTATTTTTATATTGTGATACATGTAAATTTGATAGTATCTTATATATATTTTGTCAACTCCCCCCTACCGATATTATTTTATTCATTACATTTTTGTTATTTCCCAACTGTGTGTTTTATTATTATTGTGTCAGTGTTTGTTTAGCTATTTTCACCAAAGGAAAGTTCGCCTCCTGTAAAGGTAAGGTCGTTGAACGAGGCTTTTCCGGAGTGAGAATTCGCAGTAAGATCATCAAGTTGTCGCGTACCAGCTTAGAAGGTGTGATAACCAGTCCCCTTCAAAAAGATCCAGGTCTTCGTACGCGTGGCGCCCATTTAAACTCCCTCGTGTATATTATCCCCACCGATTTAGACTTACCTCCCCCCCCGTGTAAATTATTCACACCGATTTTGACCATTTTTAGAATCGCGATCGAGGATTGCCCGGTCGTCGATTGGAGACACACGCTTCGCGACGTTCCGTCACACGACCCTTCGACTCTTTTTCACCACCCACCCCTTCGCGACTTTGAGCTAGTCACCTTCATTTTATACCTGTTGAGAAGGTGTCGTGGAAGCGAGACGTGTTGTAACAAACTGACATATAACATTATCATCATTAATTTTCAGATTTGCTAAAATTGTAATTGTATTTATTTTTTTTATTTGCATAATGTGTAAATTGTTCTTGTATTAGCGGCAAACTATAATTTTTGGGAAAACTGAAATGAAAGCGACTATAGTTATATCGCCATTGTGATAAAATTGGAACATCCATGCGATATTTTGTAATGCTTATGCCGATATATGTAAATGTAACTTCTTAATAATTGTATTCTTAAGAAAAGAGTAAATTAATTTTAAACAATTATTCTAATTGAAGATAATTTTAATTGAGAAAAACGTAAAGAAATATTTTTTGCAAATTTCAAATTTTGTCAACTGAAATTACATCAATTATTTTGTATAAATTATTCGCCTCGCGTAAATTTTGAAATTTCACAATGTTCTGAAAATAAACCATCTGAAAATTTTACAATTTTAATAACTTTCTATTAATTTTAATAATCACACGACTACAAAGACTATACAATTATATCATACATAAGTTGAACTACTTATACTATAGTACCTTATTATATTATATATGTACATACTATATTAACTTATTAATGGCAATAAATTAGAAAATTGAAATAATAAAAATTTTCTATTTTAATATTTAAATTGAAGACTTTTTGAACATATTAATTCATTTTTTATGAAAAGAAGTAGACTTACATTAGTTCTATTGCAAAGATTTTCATAACATATATTTTATATATTTTATATAATTATTTATAATTTGCATAATTAGTCAAATTTTTATTGTTTTTTTATCAAAACGTGAGAATAATTTTCATTTTGTTAAAATAATTTTAAAAAAGTTTAATTTTAAAAATTACTTTTAATATTTACACATTTCGTTTTTAGCAATATTACATAACTGCAAAAAATTAAATCGTGGTTATATCACAGTGATATTACAAGTAAAGTCACATCCTCATGACTCTGATGTCACGTGACGATATCCCGGTGCCGGTGATATTTCAAGAAAAGTCCCTTTAACATCGTTGGGATATCACTTGGTGATAAATTAAACTAAGTACGGATAGGGCACAAATGGCTCAACAGAGAACATTGCAACCGCGAGTAGGTAGCCATGAGCATTACCGAAGTGCCAACAAAATGTAATGTTTCTGCTAATTACTATCAATTCGACTTCTTCCTGTAGTCTAGTACGCAATAGGTAAAATCTACATTCGTTTTCCAATTTAGCTCAGGCACACAAGTTTTTACTAATACATCTTGGCTTTTCCCTATTCTACGAAGAATATCTTGTTTTTCACGCGATTATCCTTACCATACGCATGCTGCGATAAAGTCTCTTGATTGTGGTTTCAGTGAAGGCCTATGATTAGACGTCGTAAAAAGAGCAGAAAATACATGACAGCGCAGGAATCTAATATTTTTGTTTGTTATTATATCACGTCTCATAAATCCAGAGTCCATTCTTCTAGTGTCATACAATATCATACATAAATACCAAACAATATTTTTACTATCCATTTTATTACCACATTTTTACTGTTGTTTGAAGAATACATAAAAAAAATCAAATGAAAATATTTTAAATTTAAAAAGTTACAGGCTGATAAAATGGGGGATCTCAAAAAGATGGCGCGTCCTGGTCGACATGATTCCAACCCTCCTAGTAATCCGAAATCAAAAAACAAAATAGATTCTTAATCAAAACTAATGCCGCTATGGTCCGAACCAGGGAGAAGTAAAAAAACTTTTTTCGCAAAATGGCGGCTGTTTGTAATAAAAAGACATTTTTTTACCAGTTTTTTTTACTTTTCCGAATTTTTTAAAAATAGTAAAAATTGAAATTTTGTTATAATTTTAGTTCGCACCATAGAGGGATGTATAGAGAAGGTTCACACCAAATTTCAAGTAAATCGGTCCAGTAGAACTTGAGATTTCATCATTTCATGTCGACCGTCTCGAAAAAGGTAATATCGAGAATATCGCGTTTAAATATTCGCGCAGTCAGTCATACAATGGTACTTTATACTTACATTTTTTCTATTATATTCTTTCTAATAGCTATTTTTCCAAAAATAATTTGAATTTTGAAAAATCGTTTTAAAGACACATTCTTAAAGGTTTAAGCTTTGAAAATATGAAAAAAAAAATAAATCGAATTTTTCAATATTCTAGACTAGAATACCCCCTTAAGCTAGCATTGCATTTCTTTCGCGCCTACACGACACGTGTGGGGTATTTACTCGTATATACTGCTATGTACCCTCGGAGCTTTATTAGGGATACACGTTTTATTGTAAATGTCTTGTACAAGTTTACGTAAATGTACCCCGTCAATAGAAATGTATGCAAAATTTTTATTGATAAATACAAATAAATGAAATTATACCTCGGCTTAACAATTGCGGTGAGCACAGACCTACCTTCTCTCACGCTGGGTTCCTTCCTTGACCAAATTGTAGTGCTGAAATAAAATGTCGTGGTCTTCGGAATGTAATCACAAAAATTATGCTCCGTTTTATAATACAAATTGTAATTTATTATAATTTAGTTTTAGGCTTTTTAAATTCAATAAAATTCTTATGCTAAATAACAAATATCTTATTCTACTAAAGTCGGAACGTATTAATGCACGTGTAAATTGTATCGCAAAATTTTCACTAATTTTTAAGTTTAATATAATTTTTAATGGAACGGTACCTTTAATGATCTGGGGTATTTTTGTTTACTGGGTTCATATACCATGAAATTGTTCACTTGCACTTTATGGATGACCTTCGGTGTGTAGGATACTTCAAGATGCAATTTTTCTTGTGAGTTCGTTTACCTCGTGGTGTTACCAAGTTTTTTCCAAAAATAATCGTGATTCTTCACAATCTTCCACCAATTTAACTTCTCAAATACGTAAGTACAATGCTTTTAACTATTAATATTCTTTTTTGTTGAATTTCTTTGTAATTTTCTCTCTTTTATATAATTTTAGCTGAACACGCACAAATTCACCCATCATTGATAAAAATTCAATCAACAACAACCTTTTCTCAATTGTTTCACCATCGCTACCTGTGTATTTTCAAGGCAAATGTGATTTTGCTCCTTTGGTCGATATAAAATCAATTTTATTGACGTTACAGTTTGCAGGTTCGGCTCAAGCCCAATGTGACTTGTAAAATTTTAATAAAATTTTTATGTTTCAGATTAAACCAAAGTTCTTGCATCTCCTGTGATCTTCCAGTAAACTTTTGAAGAAAATGTCTTTTCCATTTGTGATACATTGAATTGCGAAGCACTCCGATACGTGTAAAGATTTTGCTTATTAAAGTTTTACGTTTAACACATTTTTATAAACTAACATTGAACAATTATTTTGATTTTAAAATACATTTCCTATGATTAATTAATTTAATTTATAATATTAACAACATTTTTATTAACAGAATTAAATCGTTGCATTTTTGAATTTATTTTGTTACCTCATTCCGTGACTCGTTCTTCAAGTAAATTTATGACGTTAAACTAAACTTTTTGGTATCAGATAAACTTTTACGTTCGAACAAATAAGTCATGTGCTCTCTTTATTAATAAACAAAATTTTAAATCGTGACGTTATCATTTCTATTGACGTTGTGGTCAGTGTCGGACATTGCAATACATTCGTTTGAATAATCATTTTGTTTTGGATTTTTAATTTGTAATAATAAATATTTTAATTTTTACTTTTAACTTAATGGTATTCCTTTGATTTTTTGTGGTACATTTTCCTTTTTTTATTCGTGTAGAACTTAATCCTGGAGAAAAAATAGCATATGTGATGCGTACAGAAACGATCTATTTCAAATGAGATTGCTTATCACAACGAGCCGGAGCATATCAATAACATAATAACATATCAATAACATAATCATAATATTACAGGATACATTAAGCAAATTGTAAGGTGTTTCCATTTTTTTGGACATTACGAAGAAGGTAATATTTCATCATTGTTTACTCTGAAGCTTTGGTTGTTTATAAAAAGGTTGTATATCCGAGGGAAAAACAATTTTTTTGTAAAGTGTAACCCCAATTCAAGTTTCGTTAATTTGACAATATAAAATTCAAAAGTTCCGGTACGTATTTTATAAATCCAGCGTAGGTGCTTGTATTTGCAAGTTTTACCTTGTGGATTTTCTCGGAATTATTATTGCGCCATACGCTACGTTGCAGTTTGGACTCGAAATGCATTACTTTCCTATGGGGATCACGAGGATTGCACTTTCCCGATTCCGGACTAGGAATAAAATAAGTCAGTTATGCTTGGACTCTCGTAAAGTCAAGTTAAGCTCCGCGTGAATGCTCATTTCGGCACCGCGCGTAAAAATGAAAAAACGACCCGATTTATGACGATACCGATTTCGACAGTCAAGTTAAGGTTTCGGTTATTATCGAAATAGTTATGGTTGGTAAATGTTTAGTATTAAAACAACGCGACGGGTATTTTTTTTGTCGATGAACTTATTTACATTTCGTGCCTGATTGTGCAATTTATGAAAACCCAATTTTGGGAATATCAATCATAATAATCATTACGGCCTACAATGTGAAAATTTCCGCCAGTGCGGCCTTTAGGCCGCTTAACTTGGCAATCAAGTGCTAGTATGAAATATGAAATAATTATATAAAATGTAATAGCGTAAGAGTTAAAATCAGAAATCACAACACAGTGCAAAGTCAATAAACCGAATCCACAATTACAAAAGTAAATTAATTTTAAAAATTAATTTTATAATATCATTCTACTGGCAATGAATTACATCAAAGAACGTTTTGATAAAAATAATTACAGTGTAGAGGGGGGGGGGGAGTGGACAAATCTAGGGAAGTCTGCGTTCAGCAATAGCTAAGATAATAATGAATCCACAACTTCAACGCCCAAGCAAAACTTTTGCTTTTTTTTCTTTAAAGTTTACAGTTTCCTTAACACAATACGATTTCTTTAGTGCAACTTGAGTTTTTGAAATAAATGCAGTAATTTTAGATAATTCTTACGTAATTAGCGTTTCAACTGTCAGATAAAAGCTTCTGTTGAAAGCTGCATTTAAAAAGCTTCATGAAACTTGTGTTTAATAATAATTTGTTCTCATCTTACGAGAAGTAATTTTTGCTATTCTATTCAATTTTAGTAGCACTTTTTTTGTGATTAATACAAAGATATGCACGTTTAGAAGTACAGAACATTAAAACGAAATTAACTTCAATAATTAACATCATAAGAAGGAAATTTTCGCCTTGGCTTAATGTCATTTTTATGAGTTTCACTTGATACGATACTGCGAGTTGGATAAAAACAAATACGAAAAGGGTAATACCGGGCAAAACCACGATTGTTTTAAAAATATGAGATGAAAATGCATAAAATAGTTGAATTATGCAACATAATATTTTTCTGTTGCAGGAAGCTAAATTCATAAGTTTACTTTTCCATGCAATACCTTTCAAACTACAAGTAAAGAAAAATAACTCTTGTTCCTGGAATTCATAAACTTCGAGGTTTTATATGATAGCGATTTGTATATTTCCTGAAAACACGAAAAAAGTGACCACGAAGACGAATTTACCTATTCTATTACTTTTTTATCAAGTTACAAAAAAACAAATAATACAGAAAGTAAAAACTGTTTCGCATTGAAAGGCTAAATCCCCAGATTAACATGTTGAAACGTTTTCCAAATTGAAACAAATGCAAAGTATCACTTGCATTATCATTACATTAATTTGTAATTCAAATTTTACAATTAATCCAATAGAATTTCAATCAAGATGCTACTTTAAACTGCATTAAAAGAAAGCAATTAATTAAATTCCATTGCTAATTGTAAAATAATACTTGAGCGCGTAGAAAATGAGCGGCGCTTTTTCGTTAAAACAAACACAAATTAAAAGTAATAAAATAAA
Source organism: Podabrus alpinus (assembly GCA_932274525.1). NCBI lineage: Eukaryota > Metazoa > Arthropoda > Insecta > Coleoptera > Cantharidae > Podabrus > Podabrus alpinus. Next base: position 10,216,283 of record OW026451.1, read on the forward strand.
CGTCCTTACGTAAACGGAAAATTGTATGTATAACGTTATTGTAATAAAGTATACACATATTTTATATAAACCATAAATTTCAAAGAATGTTACATAAACTCTGTTTACATTTGTATTTCAGCTTATGAAAAAACATCCTACTGGGTAGGTATTATTTACTAATTATGATTTATAAAAAGCCCTTCATTTTATTTAATTTAATTTCCTATCATCGTAAAAATTTTCACTTCACACGAATGAATAATTATTATAGCTACTCGACAAAATAAATAAATAATACTGCTGTATATTTTTTGAAAAAGCATATTTTAAAATACCTTTAGAGACTAAAAATTGGGTTTAGCGTTTATATTATTGTCGGAAGTTCATTTTATTATCAAACGGAATATTTGATTGGTAGTTTCCATTTCAGCTTTCAGGATGTTGAAAATAACGTTCTGTTATTTGGTTGTTATAGTATGTTGAGACAATTTATTACATAAATAATTTATGGAACTTAAACCACAATGTTCAATATTAGAAACCTCTGATGGTGAAATGCCGTAAATAAAATTTAAAAAGAATTAAAGAGCACGAAAAAAGAGAAAACAAAGGGAGCGTCTAGATTAGTTCGAACCGGCACAAGAGAAATTGACTGCACCGCAAATATTGCAAGCATATTGGTTGACTTCAGAAAGAATTTAATTATACCAACTTTTCTGTCAGCAATTTGTGGGTTTTGAATCGTGAAAGAAACATCAAAGGTATCAAAATATACTACGTGCATGTGCATATAGAAATGCACACAACACTGCTCAAAATAGCAGTTCCTTTTATAAGAGAAAATGCAACGCAGAGGTACCTGGTTCCAAGAAAATAAAAAGTTGAATCTCGTCCCAATTAACATACGAAAGGATAATCTCGGGCATAGGGGAACGTACTAAAGAAAACAATTGCTGTTTCGACCGGTTTCGACTAAATGCTAGTCATCATCAGGACTATATTGGACAAAATACATGGCATTATTAATACAATCAACAATTACACATTACAGATGAAGTTGTTACCTCAGACAGCGGATGGGACGTCTTCATATAAAGTACAAAATATATAAAACACGTGGAAGCATCCATTGGGGGAAGCCACAGTAAAAAATACTTAAAAATTAAAATGAACACAACACAAAATGAATTACTGGTCCGCAACGAAACAAAGCCAGCCATGTGAATGATAACAAATAAGACAAAACTGTTCAAACTTCAGTAAACAAAAATAACTAACAACACTATGACAAACATAACCAAACTTAACAAAACAATTAAAAATTTCCCACCGAAGTTGTGCGAATGTCTTTTCACCACTCTGAGTTGAATGTGATGATTCCGATGTCCAAGGGTTTGAGCTGTGCAACGGGAAGAATCCCTTGGTGCTCCTGTAGGATGTAGTGTCATCGTCAGCTAGAGTTGAGGACATGTGTAGGCCGAAGTGGCAGGTCCATTATTTTCACTGTTGTAGAAGTGGGCCTCGTAGTAACAATTTAGGGTGTTCCTCATGTATAATCCAATAGTTCAACCACGCGTCTAACCCAATATTCAATAAAAAGTTGAATCTCGTCCCAATTAACATACGAAAGGATAATCTCGGGCATAGGGGAACGTACTAAAGAAAACAATTGCTGTTTCGACCGGTTTCGACTAAATGCTAGTCATCATCAGGACTATATTGGACAAAATACATGGCATTATTAATACAATCAACAATTACACATTACAGATGAAGTTGTTACCTCAGACAGCGGATGGGACGTCTTCATATAAAGTACAAAATATATAAAACACGTGGAAGCATCCATTGGGGGAAGCCACAGTAAAAAATACTTAAAAATTAAAATGAACACAACACAAAATGAATTACTGGTCCGCAACGAAACAAAGCCAGCCATGTGAATGATAACAAATAAGACAAAACTGTTCAAACTTCAGTAAACAAAAATAACTAACAACACTATGACAAACATAACCAAACTTAACAAAACAATTAAAAATTTCCCACCGAAGTTGTGCGAATGTCTTTTCACCACTCTGAGTTGAATGTGATGATTCCGATGTCCAAGGGTTTGAGCTGTGCAACGGGAAGAATCCCTTGGTGCTCCTGTAGGATGTAGTGTCATCGTCAGCTAGAGTTGAGGACATGTGTAGGCCGAAGTGGCAGGTCCATTATTTTCACTGTTGTAGAAGTGGGCCTCGTAGTAACAATTTAGGGTGTTCCTCATGTATAATCCAATAGTTCAACCACGCGTCTAACCCAATATTCAATAAAAAGTTGAATCTCGTCCCAATTAACATACGAAAGGATAATCTCGGGCATAGGGGAACGTACTAAAGAAAACAATTGCTGTTTCGACCGGTTTCGACTAAATGCTAGTCATCATCAGGACTATATTGGACAAAATACATGGCATTATTAATACAATCAACAATTACACATTACAGATGAAGTTGTTACCTCAGACAGCGGATGGGACGTCTTCATATAAAGTACAAAATATATAAAACACGTGGAAGCATCCATTGGGGGAAGCCACAGTAAAAAATACTTAAAAATTAAAATGAACACAACACAAAATGAATTACTGGTCCGCAACGAAACAAAGCCAGCCATGTGAATGATAACAAATAAGACAAAACTGTTCAAACTTCAGTAAACAAAAATAACTAACAACACTATGACAAACATAACCAAACTTAACAAAACAATTAAAAATTTCCCACCGAAGTTGTGCGAATGTCTTTTCACCACTTGTTTTGTCTTATTTGTTATCATTCACATGGCTGGCTTTGTTTCGTTGCGGACCAGTAATTCATTTTGTGTTGTGTTCATTTTAATTTTTAAGTATTTTTTACTGTGGCTTCCCCCAATGGATGCTTCCACGTGTTTTATATATTTTGTACTTTATATGAAGACGTCCCATCCGCTGTCTGAGGTAACAACTTCATCTGTAATGTGTAATTGTTGATTGTATTAATAATGCCATGTATTTTGTCCAATATAGTCCTGATGATGACTAGCATTTAGTCGAAACCGGTCGAAACAGCAATTGTTTTCTTTAGTACGTTCCCCTATGCCCGAGATTATCCTTTCGCTGGTTCCAAGAAGTTCGTGAAGCAAACCTTTGGAGTTGGGTAATGGACTGGAAAATATTGGAACAAGAAATTTAATAACCCTCATTGTTCTTACAATTCTGTGATGCTTCAGTCCAGGAAACAGTTAGAAGTTGCAATAATTTAAAGAACTTGAACGTTACGGACACGCATAGGGGACCTATAGTTTCACGTGGCCTACAAAGTTTTGGAAAATTGCCTCTTTGAGACTGTAAAACATAAAGACTATTCCATGCAGGCCCGTAGCCAGGAGGGGGCACGCCCCCCCCCCCGAAATATTCAAAAGAATCAAAAATTTTGAAAGTAAAACATTTGAATTTCGAAAATAAAATAGGTAGGTATACTGTTACGAAAAATTTTCTCTTTTCGCAACAACGTTGAATTTATTAAATTCAACTAATAACATTTAGCGACATATTTCGTAGCGCCCTGTATATGGAACGTATTTGACGGAGATTAGACTCGCGCATGCAATGATAGGGGGGTCTTGAGTTAGCGCTCGGACGGAGCGGTCGAAGTTTTGTGTTTTCAATGTGAAGTGATAACAATTTTTGGTTCCAATTTTGACAAAATATGGTGGCGATTTTGTGAGGGGTCCCTTTCAGCATCACGAATTGTTTTAGATGGTTTGCGCTCCAACCCATTACTATGGGGATTTTTCACATTCGTGTTTGCAGAATTGTGGATGTATTCCAGGTCGTTATCTTTTTGTCGGACCACCCTGTCCATATTTTTCTGGAGGGATATTTTTTACTCAGTTCGGTAAGTTCTTTAATTTGAGCTGATAACTTCACAGGGAAATACATTACTCGACTTGGCCAATTTTTTCTCCGAACATCTGGAGTTTGATTGCGTTTTAATTAACCCTTGGCTGTCTTATTTTTTATGTGATATTTTTATTACTGAGGTTTTCATTGTCTTGCATATTTTTTTGTACGAATGTTGGCCGAGGTAGGATACGCCGTATTTTTCGTTTTCTGCACGGTGAGATATAATATCTAATCACGTTCGCATACGTGGGATTGAGTACCAAGTGTTTGCACTTTATTTTTGATAATTATTTTAATTAACAATAATATTTAATTATGTATTATTAATTGAGTTTTATTTGTGCATTTAAATTTCACTAGGTAACATCAACCGGCGTTGGTTAAATGCAATGACTTTGAAATTCCTAAGCGTTTGACATGGGTTCGAATTTCGTATTTGAAATTCTATGTTAAACATTTTTTTTGTGTTTATTTTGCTTTATGTTTATTTTTTATGAAAGGCTGCGATGTCCGACCCATATACAGGGTGCGGCATTTCATCGAGGTTGCTATCATTTGTTTTATCGTAGGGAGTTCGATATGGTTCCACTTTATCGTGGGATTTTTATATTACCATTCGAACATGCCTTTGGTTTGTTTTTGGGAGTGATTCTCGGTGGCAGTGTCGTTGCCACTGTACTTATTCTGGTTGGCTAACACCTATTTACATCCGATATCGTTTATATCTTTTTTTTGCCTTCTGACAATTAACATCCAATTGTCCATTTTAATTGTGTTGTGTTAGCAAAGCTGTTTCCTTGATTTCTCCGGGGGCGTTTCTTTCACACGATCCACGACTCTCGCCGCCGCAATAAACGAGCTAGTTTATATCGACCACCAGGGCCCCACGCAAAATTAAAGTAGATGGTTTATCCTTCTGCGTGGACATTATCTTTTCCAAACTGCTTCTCATTAGAGTAGTGAGGAAAGATTTTGTATCAATACTTTGGAAAAAGTTTTTTTCTAAATTTATTTGGCGTAATTCATTCCTTCGGCCTCACTCCAAGGTTCTAAAGTAGCCTATGTTTTTCGTAGCGTTGTAAATAACTTCTACACCAAATTTGGTTAAGATTGGTCAAATAGAAACGTAAAGCACGTGCACGCGTATTTGCATTGTCGATCGGTTGACAGCTTGACAGCATTCATTATTGTTTTTTATAAGTTGATTTTGAGTAGCCTGCCTTCCTTGAAGGAATCTCGATAATCCATTCATGCGCGTCCCTGCCTGCCTTAAAGGAAGGCAGGCTACTCAAAATCAACTTTCCTTAGCGAATTTTTGCACTATTTCAATACAAAAACATGCGCAGGGACCTACATAATAACTACCAAATTTGGTTCCGATCGGTCAAACGGTTTAGGAGTCTATGGGGAACATACATCCATTTTTATATACTATATAGATAAAATAGGGGGTTAACCATGGTGCTCAAATTTGTATAAATGCCTATTTGTATTTTGTTTTTTTTTAAATTTTGTAAATAATAAGTTGATTTTGAGTAGCCTGCCTTCCTTTAAGGAATCTCGATAATCCATTCATGCGCGTCCCTATTTAATATATTTAATTTTTTTCTCAATTAGGTATATTTTAGTTTTTGTATGCATTATATTTTACCTATTTCGTAAATAAACCTTAGTTTTAAACTTTTGTTTTTAGTCTTTAATAAATTTTGGAATCTAACCCCCTTTTTTCTATTGCTTCTTTGGTTCCATTTACGCGAATTCCATGTACGCGAGGTTTTTCGCGAACGGAACCCGCGCGTACATGGAGGGTCTAGTGTATTTGATAGAGAATTTTATGCTCTTCGATTATGGTCTGATCATAATTTTTAATACAAGCATAAATAAGCGAGTTATCGGCAAAAAATCGCGTTGGGGGAGCTAAAACCTCCGATTGTGGGGGACGCCGGCGTGGGATTTTATGAGACTTTTGGGGGGGTTCATTAGAACACTCCAATGTACATCTCTGCCAAAATTCAGCTTGCCCGGATTTTTTGCAAACTAAAAACCATCCTTGCCTGGACTATAACGGTTGTTTTAAATAAAAATAAATTAAGAAAAATAAAATATTGAAAAAATTTGTTTGTAATAAAAATTCCCGGAAGGGAAACCCCCCAAAAATTTTACTTTTAAAATATTTGTAATAAAGTAGTTTAATATATAAATAAATAAAACTTTAAAAAAATTGTAATAAAAGGGGAACCCCCTTTACAAGTGCCCCCCCAAATTAAATCCTGGCTACGGGCCTGATTCCATGTATCCCAAATATCATCCTGCGATTGAACTACGCATGTTTGAACCTCCAGTTTTAGTGGTCACAATAACAAAGCCGAATAGAATAAGTCGCAGATGGAGATACAGCTAAATTCCCATTCAATTGAAGTGTCATCGTCAGATACGGTATATCGATAGCGGCGCCATAAAATAGGAAAACATCGGCCGGACGAAGATGTATAGATAGTAAAACACTCGTAGATTAACAGACAACGATAAGAACGGCAGTGGTTAGCTGACCGACCAAAATTGTTCGTCTTTCACGTAAACTTTACAATATTTTACATTATCTTAGATGATAAACAGTTTGAATGAGTTAAATCCATAAATCCTTTGAAAATTTCGGTAAGTTTTGCCCCAGCAACAGCGTTTAAAATTAAGTGCAAAGTTATAATTAAAAAACCTAATAAAAATCGCTAAAACCGTGAAAAATTCTCCCTTATTTAAAGATTAGCGTAAATTTATAAGGCGTGCAGAGATACTAATCAAAAATTTTCATGTTTCGAATTAATTTAATATTCATAATCATGACAAAACACCGTAATAAAGCCCGTTTCGTGTTCATTGCTACAGCATGAGTATAATAAACGTAAAATGAAAGGAAATGATCAGTGAAGATTAAGAAAATGTAATTTCCATTTCGAACAGCTCAAATGTTTGTCATTTGCTTACAATTTTTTTTAGATGATAAATTAAAATTTGCAATCCGGCTTACTCTCGAAATTGGAAACTTTAATATAAAAAATTAATTTTTTATTTATAACAATAACATCCACATTCAGCATGAGTTGATCTCTGTGGGGATTTTGATAGAATAATTAATTATTTGACGAATAAAAGCAGGTGCTACAATTTGAATGTTAACCGAGCTTTCAAAGAATTTACGAGAATTTAAGAAAAAAATTCCTTTGTTGTGTTTTAAAAGTGAACGTCAGCTTTTACAATATCGCTAAGCATAATTAATTATTATTTCGCGTTCAAAATTATTTAGTACTCCGAAATATATTTCCATACTTAATAAAAAGTTAAAAACACACTAAAATTTAAATTATTTCATAAGCCTCCAGTGATTTCGCAGTTTTTTTAATTTTTTTTTAAGAAGTACCCATCCGTGTTTGCTTAGCTTGTTCATTATTAATTTTTAATTTTTGCAAACCAAGAATTTATATTTTTCGAGGAAAAGCAGCTACAGTTTTTTTGTTTTTCTAAAAGGACCTTTTTAGATCAGTTGCAAGGACTATTATTTTTAAAGTTTTCCTATTCACCTTTTTCCGATCCGTTTCTAGGATTACACAGTGCACAAAGAACATACACTTTCCCTTTAGAAACTTAACTTGTTTATTTTATTAACATGTCTAACTTGCTCCTTTCTAAACAAACAACAAAAGTAGTTCAAATTCTATTTCTCTTGATCCTATTCCATGGTATCGGTATCGTATACAGTTTCCTTTTATATTTTTGCTTCAATGAAAGGATCAAAAAGTTTAGCCTAAATTAGCAACAAAAATGGAAATTAATTGTGCTTTCGGCTATATCTATAAATATTTTGATATGCGGTGTGGTGTTTTCGTATTCAAACTTTTTCCAATACAAATCCCAGTCGAAGTAATCGCCAACTTTTCGTCATTGTGTTCGCGAACTTGTTTATGTTTGTCCTATATAATTTGTTTGTCTTTGAAGTAGATTGTTTCGTCGGAAAGTTTTTATAAAACTTTTTAAACGAAAACATTTAATTTGAATTACATTTTATCCGCCGTTTTCGGGCTAAGGTAAAGATTATTAAATTAACTTCACACTTCGTTGAGAAAAACAGTAATGCCTGACAAGTTAATGCCTGAACAAATTTGGGTGTATTTGATGTTATTTTTATGAAAAGGCCAAACAAGTAATAAAATTCTGTAATATTAAAATTTTACTAGGCTTAAAATTCAAATGGTTATAAATGAAGGTTAAATTAATTAATTCGCAGTAAAATACCCCTGGGTTGTTTTGGTAATATCCGCTTTTTATAAAAACTTTTATATTGGTGATCCACTTATGGCAAATCCTTTCACGTCGTCCTTAATAGTAAAATCAGGACTTTTTTGTAATTGTTTATTTACTATTTTTTAATATTTTCTTCGTCCTTATCATCTTAAAATCATATTTAATCCCAAATTACTTGTGGAATTATTTGAAATCCACGTTAAGTAGTAGATCCTTCGAACAATAATAAGAATAATACTTCCTGTAATTGGGTTTCCTCTTGGAAATTATACTGAATATTATTATTATATTTTGAATAGTGAGATTAATAAATTTTGTAATAAAGGTTCAAGATATTGAAATTCTGGTTGGTAGCCACGACATAAACCTACAACTTAAAATTCGACTAGTTAGAAGCTATGTCTTCTCCATACTTCTCTATGGTGTGGAGACGTGGACTTTAAATAAGAACAGCATGAATAAAATGGAAGCCTTTGAGATGTGGGTATATCGAAGAATGCTTGGGGTGTCATGGACGGATAGGGTGACGAATGTGGAGATCCTCCGAAGAAAGAGCGGGAAATTCTAACTACCATCAAGAGACGGAAGCTTGAATACCTGGGCCACGTGATGAGAGGACAGAAATATCAACTACTGCAGGTGATCATGCAGGGAAAAATCCAGGGAAAGAGAAGTACTGGCCGGAGGCGGACATCTTGGCTGCACAATCTGAGAGAATGGTATAAGTGTACATCTACCCAATTGTTCAGAACAGCCGTTTCAAAGATAGAAATAGCAATGATGATTGCCAAACTCCGTAGCGGGGACGGCACTTAAAGAAGAAGAAGGCAAAATTTCAATGAATTTTAAAAGAGTAAAGATTGTATTTTATTTTGTAATGCCAAGATTATACACCACGTTATTGTCTGACGAAAACGTTTGGAAATTATATTACGTTTAAATTTAATAAATTATTGGAAATATTTAATGCAACAAAATAATTAGATTTTTGCTACAATTTAAAATATTGCAAATAAGATAACTTTAAATTTTGAAAAGAATAATAATTATTCTGACTGCAAAATTATACTTGTGTAAATGTGTTTTATAGTTTATTTTTTTGTTATTCTAAAATACAGATATAACGTTTAAAAATATCAAGTTATTGAAGTGTTCATTATGCCTAGAGATGTTTCATGAAAATACATTTCATTTCTATATTAAATTTATTTGAAGGTATTTCAACTACATGGTCATTAACACCTGAAAAACACATTGAAACTCTCAAATATGTCAAGAGCGTAGGATGATATAATCTATATTACTTTAATAAAATAATTTGTGCAACGAAGAGAGGGAAACTGATCCTTATTCTTGCATTTGTGAGACACAGGACCTTATTCATTCTTTCGTAGAGTAAAATTTGTAATTTAATTTCATGGTTTCAAAAAATCTCGCTTAAAAAATTAATTAGTAGGCAGACATGTAGGAGTCGTATAATTGTCGAGGTGATAGCGCTATCAAATTACCCTCACTTTGAATTTCGTAGTCCCTTATTTTATTTTTAACGTTTCACTTACACAGATTTGTTGCAATTTTTTTACTTTATAATTGACTAATTTACTCAAAAAATTGACTACTTGCAAATACAAATTTTAATTGTCTTGTGTAATCGGATGTTATAATTATTATGATACATAACATAGCATCACATAGTGATTTTATAATATAATTTTTTGCCGAATTTATCAAATATGGCTTTTAAAATCTTATTTAGAAATTTGACCCGTACAATTTGATAACTTCAATCTCCAGTTGTATAACATACTATTTTTCAAATCGAGATTTTTACTCTTGAAGATAAAGCGAATGATAAAAACTGTATTTTGTCTTAAAACGAAAAATTTCAGTGATATGATAATATTTTTAAACGCTAATTATAAAAGTTACAATTAAAAGAGAACTTTAAGATACTTAAGACAGAATAGGGCTTAATGTGGTTTAGAAAAAGAAGTCGCATTGTAATAAGTGAAAGTAAAGAGGATCTTGAAAATCATCAAGTAATGTAAGAAAAACAAATTAAATTCAGCATTATTTAATTAATTATAGACCAAGCAATTTAAATACCCCCCCCCCCGAAAGTCTCCTAAAATCCCCTGTCGACTTCTTCACCAATTTAAAATAAAACGAATTTCGCGTTTCCGGAAATAATTTTCATTTCAGGAATGGTATTACATCGTAAGCAAATTTTGAAAACTTTGAAGAAAATTTTACGATCTTTAATTTCAATCTGATTTAAGTAAAATTAAGCGCATTTATAGCTGAAAAAATGAGCTAGCAGAACTGGAAAGTATTACACTCCTAATTTCAGCTTGCTTGAAATTTTTTCGCATTAATAATATTTTTAGCGTGCTTACTGCAAAATTTTACTGGTAGGAGAATTTTAAAAAATTCATTTTGTAGAGAATTTTATGTTTTTTAATGTTGATTTGAATCAACTAAAATTCTGAATTGGGGGAGAAGTTTAGAGGAATTTTTGGAGGGCTTCATTTGGATATGGTTTCAATAATTTAAAATTTTTTTATTTTGTAGTTTTAAAACGTTGTATTGTTGCGTCCAATCGATATGGTTTTAACAAAACCATTTGCTATTTCTTTTGTGCATCACCACTTTTTAAACACAAAATTTCTATCATCATGCTTGTTCAAGCAAGGCTCAACAACCAACAACCGCCTTTCTTCGACTCGGCTGTCGATCCGCGCGTCGCTTCCCACCATAAAACAAACATAGTGCCAACAAAAATATAAAATCTTGAATAATAATTTTGAATTACGAATAATATTTAAATTAACTACATTTCATTTAAAAAAACACAATACGTGTTACGAAATTTTAGCTTCCACATATTTTTTGCAAGTTGTTTCAATTTTTGTGATTTTTTTTTACCTGGATTTTGAGCAATATTAATGTAATATCATTCCATAAAAACTACTATTAACATTTAATCATTCTTTATTTCATCCTTTACAGACGACACCAAGCCGAGTCTTCGTCACTTCATTTTTTTCAGTTTCATTAATTTTTAAAATATTTTTCATGTAATATTTTCCACAAGCTCCACGTTCCTAATTTTTTTAACCCCCCCTCGCTCTCAAAACTTTTTAGCCCTCCCTTCTTTCAAATTTCATAAAAAGTTAAAATGGTCCTAAATGAGATGAGATGAATGGTCCTAACCCACACCAGTGTTGTTTTAAATTAGGTTTAATTCTGAAGATCTGAAAATTGAAGTTAAGAACTTCAAGTTACCAAGTTGAGAATTATCTTGGAGTAGAGTATTTAAACTGTAGTACTCTATAATTATAATTCCCAACTTCCATAAATTGAAATTCAGATCTTCAGAATCAAACTTAATTTAGAACCTCACTGGTGGGCGTTAGGAGTTGAGTACTCTGAAATTGTTTACAAAAATTGTATTCAATTCTTTGAATTTCCTTTTAGGATTATTTTCAATTTTTTTTTTGCAAATATCTGGTGAATTTTACAATTTTGGTGTACATTTTTCTTCAGTGTTCAACCTCCTGGTTAGGACCATTTATTTACCTTCAAAGCTGCGATGTTTACCTAAATTTGCACACCAAAATTTACACGATATTTGTAAAATTTCAGAGTGGCGACGTCCCCCCCCCCCCCGACCAGGTGCAAAAACATCGCATATAGTATGTCCAAAAAAATGAAACATCTACATTAATTTATTATTCTTAAAATTATGTAGACTGTGACTAAAATTAAATCAGCGTAACGTATGTAAGAAACCACTAAGCTATCCATCCATCTATCACGTGATTGATTTGGTTGTGCGGCCTATAGGCCGCACTGAGGTGCAAACGGAAAATCGAGATAGAAGACGAAGACGAAATTAATTTTGATACGATTAAAGCGAAATGAATAACCGAAAATATCGTAAACAAAAATTAAATAAATTTAAGTGTGTGATATTTTCTCACGAATGATTGCATCCCCATTCAAAGTGTGAATGGATATGAAAAATTTCATATCAATATATTATGTATTTCTTTAAAGTTTCTGTGAAATTGGAAACGGAGCTCGAAGTAAGAGTGTCAGATAATCCAGCATTAAGAAGGCTTCTAGTGTATTTGTATATTAAAATACCAATCACAGAACACAGGGTAAAAGTTAACTTTATGTTAAAGCAAGTTTAACAAAGTTGAAGCCATGGTATACTTTTATGCACTTCAGTTTTTAACAATATAAAACAAACTTTCAGTTACTTTTTAATCAAATACTCAATCAATTAATTACCAATGTTGAAAATCCTTACATTAATTCAAAATAGAAGAAATTTCAAATATGTTAGTCAAAATATCCGAAGTCTTAATTTACTATTTTTATAAATTCTACAGAACTTTTTAAAATGTTTGTTTATTTACTTTTATTTTTCAATAAGGAAGAATGAAATGAATAGATGAAAATAAAAACAATCCTGATGGAGGAAAACTATGCAAACCAAAAATAAAATTGAATGAATTTTTTTTAAATCTCGAACATGTTGAGAAATTAAAGTGTTAATGAGAGAGCGATAACTCTTTGCTTTATAAACGACTATAATTTAGTTAGATTTACAATATTGAAAAGAAATTTTTATAATTTTTATCTGTACTAATTTTACTATTAAAGTCTTTAGAAATGTATTATACCCTAAAAGAAAAAGCTGTATAGGAAATGGGGAAATTTTAAATTGAGCCATTATACCAAGACAAATAATTTTTATTTAAACAACCCGAGAAAATTTAAATAATAGGCTTTATAAGATAGAACCGTTTTTAGCTGAAAAAATATAGTACAACGATGTATTTTATCGGAACTAATAAAATAGTTGCACAGAAAAAAAATTTTAATTTCGATATCGTCAGTATACCGATTCAAAAATAATATGTAAAGCCAGTAGTCCTCAATGTTTGTTAAGATAATGTATTAAATGAAATGAAAAATGACCTGAAAATTAATTTGTAACGAAAAATAACGGGAATACAAAATTAAGAAGCATAAAGTGTGTAATTTCCGCATGAAATGTTTCAAAAATTAGTAGTAAAATTAATTGATGCAGAGTAACAAATGGAAGATGGCAATTAATGTTTTGTGATAATTAGAATCTCTGGTTTCATGTGAAGGTACAACGGGAGAGCATCACATTTTAGTCGTCAAAATAACACGAATTCCACAAACTAAGACTTGGTAATAATTTGGATAATTATAATTTAAGTGCGAAAATTATTTGAATGGTTAAACTTTAATGTAGTAGTATAGGTATGTGTGTACGTGCTTGTCATAAAACTGAAACAGAAAATTTCACATCTGTGCGACAAACTAAACTACATCGAAATATAATAGTAAATAATAATAATAAAATTATTATTAACAAAGAGAGTCCGGATTATTCATTTAATTTTGTGCACCAAAAAATGTCGGTTGTTCACAAGTGTGTTAATAATGTGAATTATGATTTACACAGTTCTATTATGAATTTTTTTTTAATATAATATAAAGTTAGACATTGCATATCTTTAGAAATTCCTCGGCCTTATTAGATTATAAGATTAATTAATATAAATTATAGTCGAAAACTTGCACCATAAAATGAACATTTTTTAATATTCAACACTAAGTAAGCACTGTATTGGACCTTCCACAACTCGATAATTAATCAAAATTAACCCTCACGAAACTTAAAGACAAATGGTGGTTTGATACCCCAACGTAATTTAAATTAAAGCTCGTAACTCAATCTTCTTACTTTAAAACATAAAAAGTAAAGCCCTAAAGTTACAATATATCGTTGAATTTCAGATTTTACATCTTGAGCTAAATAAAAGTAGAACTCTATTTCGAACTATTTTGCTATTCCAAAGTCGGATCGTAAAAAGAAATACTTGAAAAATTTAGGAAAATCCTATTGGATAAAGTGAGATAATTTAAGACATAAAAAGTTTGGAAGGTTTTAACAAAATTATGTAAAAATAAATAAAGTGCAAAAAATGAAACACTGTGGATGTAATTAATCGCTCGCCATCATTGTACTCTCCAGAATGGAGACAAAGACTGCTGTTACAAATTTCCAAGCAATTTAGCAAGCCGCGAATGCCTCCCCATAAAATATACACCGGCAAATATGAATTATGCTCTAGGTTCGTATCAGAAAGGAATATAACAAAACAGGAGTAGCTTTACTAACTGACCTAAATTAACCAGAACAAAGACGGTGGCATGAGGAAAGATCAACTAGTTGATTACAAGTTCTAAAGCGGGGGCCCCAACATTGATTTGTACTCACAAAATGCGTTAGAAATCCTTGTCAATTAATTTACAGTGTAACTTCTTGGTTAATTCAGTTTGACTGACTGCCGATTAAAATTGTCCCTGGGGTTCTACCGTCAGTCAACAGTTAATGGAATGTCTTAACAAGAGCATCAAAGTGCGACGCCTTATTTTCTTAAATGGATAAGAAATTCATTTCCCGGAACGAACGCACCGCAAAGAAAGTGATACATAAATAATGAACCGGCAATAAGAAGACAAACTTCTTGTAACGTCAGATTTAAAATTGACTTGGGGTATTTCGGAACCCGACACAGTTTCTAAATTATCTCAAACTAACATTTTCGGCAAAACAGTTATTCTAACAAACAATAAAATTTATCTTGTTGAGGGTATTCCATTAATCTAATTTCAAACAATTGTCAAATCCTTAATTGTTTTGCTTACTTGGTTATCGCTTCCCAAAACGCATTGTCTAAACTTGCTAATATATGACTTTCTAAATGCAAAAAGTTGGATCGTACTACCACTTCTTTTATTAAAATAAAATAAATTTGTTAACAAAAGAACGTTCTTTTTGGGCATTGTACAAGCATCATCATTGTTCGAGAACTGTTTCAATAGGGCTACATGGTAATAGCAATACCCTATGTAAATATCTTCTATAGATGGGTAATTACAGAGATTATTGGTAAGATTATTATTTCCTAGTGTTACTGCTGCTAAGTATACATGTTTACTCCAATTACGTTCACATAATCCAACTCAAAATATCTCCAATCTCTCCATTCTACAAGTTACACCTAAAGAGTAATTAAAATAAAACTCAATTGAAACTCAAGCAATGCGGTATGCTTTCTCAGACTCTAATTTTAGAATAAGTTACATCAATTAGGCAAATTAAACGGAATAAACCTTATCAAATTAAGTTAGTCTAATAAATTTTGTCTCGTAATCGACTGTCCAAAATGATGTCCACTTCTTAACTAAATATTAACTTTTATCCATGCAATGCTGGACTACAACTAAAAAAAGTCAAACTTTCCAACCCTTGCCTTCATCTACGTGACAGATGCTGATTCATTTTGCTCTTCTCTAAATCTAGACTAACCTAAATTTTTCAGTTTTTTAATTGAAAATTTTTAATAAATCATATTTTTAATTTATTGTTACTGATTTGGTTACCGATTATTATCCCCCTTGCTGAAGTTCATAAATCAACGATTTTATATTTTTCTATAATAAACATTTCTGAGCATTTCGGTCTGAACGACTCGACAGTTGCATTTAAGCACCGATATATTATATTAACACTTTAACACCAAGTACCATCTTCTAGACGCTTTTCAAATCCTAAGATAAAGTTATGTCGAGATTGTTATAATATATATGCAGTTCTGTAAAGTGCATTTCGGCAGTTTTTTATGTCTTTTGGGTAGGTTAGTATCCAATTCATTGATAGATTTTTCATATTTTATTATGTTGAAATATCTTATTAGTAATATCATCTGTAATTAAATATTGGCAATGTCTAGGTAACTGGTACCGGTTATTATATTGAGAGCCGGTAGTTTACGTTCATTGGTCAATTTAAAGAAGCAGTACTACCGGTACCCTAGATTATATTATTGCATTGCCGGTAATAAGCCACTAGCTAAAATTTGGAATATAAAATAAAATGACTAATAGAAAATACGTAACCATTTTGAAAATAGCTGAACTTATTCTTTTTTCCTGCTGAGAAAGGGTTCGGAGATCGAATTCTTGATTCAGAATTTTTAAATTATTTCTTTGCGTAACTTCTAGGTACATCATTCGAATTACAAATGTATCAAAATTAAGGAAATTAATTCAATTTGTTTAGCAATAATCATTCTTTATAAAAAAATATGTACTTTGGTATTTTCATTACATCTTTTGTGAAAAATCTGCCTTTTCATTGCGTAGATTGCTTTTTATGATTTAATATATCTCTTTTCTAAATAAAATTGAAACTTTATTATGACATGGAAAAAGCTTACGATATTGTTTTGTTACATTTTTTTACTTTTACAAAATTCAATATTTTTATTATAAAATACAACAGAGATAATAAAAATACCGAACTGCTTATCTTTTTTATAAAAAAATGATTATTCTTCTTCTCAGCCGCTTATTCTTCTCAGGTTGACGCCACGATCTTCCTGCATGTTGTTTTATGCCGTTTAGTTATCGTTTTTGTGGTTTACCGACGCTTCTCTTTATGATCCTTGGGCGCCACTGAGAAATACGATTTGGTTACTCTTTATATAGTTTTCTTGCGACATGCCCCACCCAGTTCCACTTCAAGCTTGCTGTCCTTGTGATGATATCTGTCACTTTTGCCATTTTCCTTATATCCGTGTTCCTGATCCTATCTCTCAGACTGATTTCCAGCATTGCTCTTTCCATCGCTCGTTGCGCGATAATACGTAGGGTGTTCACGCTCTTCTCGGTTAACGCCATAGTCTCAACAACATATGTCATCACCGGCAGAACACACAAATCGAATGTCTTTGTTTTCAGACAAGCTGGTATCTCTTTGTTCCTTAGAATCCACCCCAGCTTCCCGAATGCCGCCCATCCCATTATAATCCTTTTTTTATCTCGGCGGTTTGGTTTAGTTTTCACAATGTTATGAGATGCCCCAGAGATTTATATTCATCTACCCTTTCTATTTTTTGTTGGTTTATTAGATATTGTTTGTTGCTTTTGGTCATCACCTTTGCTTTGTTTATGTTGATTTCCAGACCGATTTTTTGGGCGACCTCTTCGATTTCTGTCAGCATTTCTTCTAGCTCCTCTTCGTCTGAGCTTATAATCGCAATATCATCCGCAAAACGGAGGTGGTTCAAGACCTTTCCATCTATGTTTATTCCTTTGTTTTCCCAACTTAATTTCTTGAATATTATGTTCTTCAGTGCCAATGTAAATAGTTTTAGGAATATTGTGTCCCCTTGTCTTACGGTCTAATAAAAATTTTTGATGTGCTCGTTACGTCGTTAATTTTTATGCGTATTATTCTAGCGTCTTTGTAGATGTTTTTTAATAGTGTTGTGTATCTTGAGTCGATTGAGCCCATAGTTCAACCGCATCAAAAGCTTTCCGGAAGTCGATGAAATCTAGGTGTATCGGTATGTTGTATTCTTCGCATTTTTCTATCAGTGTTAGTATAGTTTGCAGATGATCGATGGTGCTAAAACCCCTTCTAAAGCCGGCCTGCTCTACTGGTTGGTAGAATTAAAATTTGTTTGGTGCGGGATATTACAATATCTGCATTACCTCTCCCCTCCCTTGTGTATTAATATTACGTCAGGATTTTGCCATTCTGTTGGTATTCTTCCTTGTTGCAGACATCAGGTAAGTAATATTTTAATAGCACTTGTTAGTGTACCTCTCCTCATTTTCATAATTTCCGCTGTTATACGGTTTTCTCCAGGAAAATTGTTTTCATTTTACAAATTTTTTTTTGCATCAGTTAACACCGGCAATAGCTTTAGAAGTCTGTATTTCCTAAATATAATATATGAAATCCTCTGTATAAATGACAAATTCGAGTTAATATCACCTCATTGAATTGCTATACAACAAGTTTTCCATGGGAATAAAATTAAGCTAATAAATAAAGCTTTAGTGTAATTACACAAGACTAATTTTGTTTCAGCTTCACATTTGGTTGTTTACGCTTATCTTTCAGAACGTTTATCAGGATAAGGTTCACAGTGATCTAACAACACGTACCTATATTTAGCATACCAGCACTAAAATTATGAGCCTCTACAGCCTACATTGATCATTTTATAAAAAAAACTGACCTATAGACTTAGTTGAACTTTAAAGTTTTCTAAAATTATGTTTTCCGGATGTAAGCTCGAGATTTTTTAATATTAGCTGATCATGAGGAAAATTGAAAGACTTTGAAGTGGTCCCAGGAATCTGATCAATTTTTCGTTTGTTGAGGTCGCACATACTAAAAAATCATCGACCCAATCGACTATTAATGGAAAACCAATTGGCTTTGTTATTGGTAATGGTCATAAAGTAGATACGACTAAAGTTTTTACTTATGAAATAAATTATTCCTTTTAAGAGCAAAATCTTGAAATATCCAGGATTTTAACTAACAGTCTCGTTTATGAACCTTTCAATAGGGACTTGAGACACTTCATCATAAGAAACTTGAAACTGCAAACTCTCTCGAGTTAACAAAAACCAAATGTTTCACCGTTTCAAAAAAGTGGCAATTACTGAAATTGCTCTAAAATCACATTAGGAAACTTTTAACATTTTGAAATTAAATTGTGTTAGTTTAAAGTAAGAAATGATGGCCACTAAGTAGTTAAGTAGTTAAATAATCTCTTGTACTCTGAATGAGAAATTTTGGTTATCAGAGAAATGAATTGCACTAATTTAACTTTAATTAACAAAAAAAGCTAAAAATAAAAGCTAAATAACAACAATTGTTGAAATTTTCTTATCTAAATAATGAGAGTTCTGTGTTTTAATTTATCACGAAAATGTGAACAAGATGGGACCCGATGACAGATTATCGTTTTAAAATTTGTTGACACATTTAACTTATGTTAATGAATCGGGTGTCATAATACAGTCAAGGGAGGAAAATTTTTCTCAGCGTAGTTAAATTTGTTCGAAAGTAACTACACAACTCAAAGAGGTGGTGATGTGTTTTCTAAAATATTTATAGAGTATCAGAACTTTGTAATCAACCGCATGTGTAGTCGTGCATAGTTTGCAACATTATTATTTCAAAATTAGCATTTAGCTTGCTTTTCATGTTGTTGTTAGACACAAAGTTGGGCATAATTTTCACGACTTTTCTTAAATAAAAACTTCAATGGAAACTTTGTGAGAATGGGAAAAACAGGAACTCGTTAGTTTCTACTAGGAGGTCGGTATTCAAATAAATACATGAAGCGCTTAGTTTTGGCATTGCAAACAAAACAATTGCTTAAACTTGGTTTACATGCTGTCAACATAAACCTAAAGCTCAAATTTCGAAATGGAATGATGTTAAATTAGTGGAATTTATGTTGGCTGAAATATGAAAAATTAAAAGCTTATTGGTTGTCGAATGCACGCATTGCAATAAATAACGTTAAAAATAGAAATCGCAATTTCAATGAAATTAGCATATTGCCAATATTCATGTGGCAGTTTTGATTAGGTACCTCACATTTTTAAAAAAGTACATAGAACAAAAGAAATTAAACTAAACTGCGCGAGGGACGTAAATGTTGAGTTGATGATTGAACTACCACATAATATGTTTCTCCTAGTAGACAAATTCTTGTTAAAATAACCCATTTGTCTTGTGTAATGTGGTAGAGAAGCTACAGATAAAAGATGACAGTTTCAATTTTCAAGACACGTCTAATTATTTATTAACCTTACTTAATCTTCAATTTAGGTTTTTCATAGAAACAAACTACTTCCATCTGACAACAAAATAAATTTAAAGATAAGCCAGATAGTTGTTTATTATTAGGTTCCAGAAGGTTTTGCATTTGTTAAAGATAATAAAGGACGAGCAAATTGAAAACAATCCTCCCACTCCTCCCAATTCTTAGCTCGAGAAGCTAATCGCATAAGCGGCCAATGGATTTCTTAGGTCTAAAAGGATTAATTTCAGAGTTTAAAATAGCCAGTATCTAGGTACCTTAAGGACTTTTCCAAAAAAGTAGCTACCGTTCTCGAAAAAGTATCTGCTATTTTAAATTATCGAATAGATAAATTTTCTTAAAATTACTTTAAAGAAATCTTTCAAATTCTTAATTTAAAGGAAAACCAGGATGGCGCAAGGGACCCCGTTGCCCCACTTAAGGACGCCCATCGTCGATAACAATCAAACTAATCAGAAAAAATATCGCAACCAATTTAAATCATTTCAGCGCAATTTAACGCGCAATTTCAATTGAAGTAAAAAATGAGAACTAATTTTGTTCTTTCTTTCTTATTACTTTAAGTGCAAGTTAAAAATCGTGTAATTTATTCTCAAACGATTCTCAACATATTTGCATTCAAAATGGAAGAATTTCCACCGGGATGTCCCGTAGTACTGTAGACCACAAAATAGTGTCCTATATTCTAAAATTTTTTATAATAAAAACTTCTGCTTCAACTTTGGAATAATTTTTCCATTAAAATTGTAATTTGAAAATAACAATTTTAGCATATTAAGTTTGTTCCGATACTCGATATACAGATTTCCACAATTTTTCACTTTATATTTTTTGTTTTATTCGAAAAATGGTAAATTGTCACAAAATATTAATAGAAAAAAAGTGCGCAATTTGTCTTAATAATTTTACGAAAACGCCTTGGGAAGTCTCATATTTGTTGTTTCTTTTTTAAGTCGTGCACATTTTTCTTCGGTTTTAGAATGGTAGAGGGAATTAAAACGGTAAAAAATTATAGGACGTTTTATAGAACAACTTTTTATGAAATTTTTGTAAATGTGAAATATCTATAACATGTACGAGTACGTTTTGATAAAATTTCGGGCTTAACAGTTGGTTTTATGAATTTCGTGTTCGAGTAATCCAAATACTGAAAATCAAGAAAATTGAAATTTTGTTCACTGTTCTGGAACACCCTAACAAATAAGAATAAAAATAAATTTAATTTTTGATATCAAAACGCGACGTGTATCTGTAAGTCCTGAAAAGTCAAGGTGTTATCATCACACATTTTACTTGAATAAACATTAACAATATTTTTATTTATTGCTCATCGATAACAATTTTATAAAATGCTTTATAAGAAACTCGAGACAGCTCACGTCATAAAAATTTTTCACGGGATCTTGTAGGAAAGAAAATTCTCACATTTTCTTTTTTAATTATCAAATGATCAATGATGAAGTAAATCACTGCAGAACTGCATTTCCAAAGGAAACTTCCATATTAAAAATTCAAGTTTTCATTTTTATAACTTCATCCTAAGCTGCTTTTTTTGATTTATTACATTAAAACTTTCTTTAAAGTATTACATAAAACAAAATTGTAGGAACGGTGTACTCATATAAATTTTTGAAAAACAAGAATTGTTTCTCGAGAGAACAAAGTTCCCTTTATATCAAAAGTGAAGTCTCACATTAAAATATTTTATGGAGGGTTGCAAAATCTTAATAAACTTTTTATTTTTTTAAACTTTCCAGCTAAATTTTTGAGAAAATCGAGTTTTAGATACCCGAATTCTCCATTATCATAATGATTTAATTGTCAAGTGACTTGATCAGATTTCTTTAGCACAACTCATTTACTACATGGGTCGTGCAAAAATATCGTCTGACGTCACGGGTTAGTAAAACTGTACCATTTTAGTGAAACTATCGTGAAGAGCAGCAATGTTTGATACAAGAGCTTTTGGCACATGAAAGTAGAAATATATATTACTAAAATTCAGCATCAAATCTAGCTCGTAGGCTGATATTAACCAATATAAACTATTATTTTGATGTACCGTTTTGGAATGGAGAGCTTGACGCCAAAAAGCACAAAAAAATAATAAATACATATATCTCTAAGAGATCACAAAATGAACGAATGGAAAAGGCAGTAAACTGCTGGAAGAAGAAGTATCGGTTGTCCAAAGATAAAATCTCGGAGAGACTGACCTTCGTCCAACAGTGGAAGGACTATTGATGGTGAACCTTTTTCGTAAAAAGTTTTGATTCATGGCATAATAATTTATTACAATTCTACAATTACTAGAATTAATTTGATGTTAATGGTGCCAAAGATTAATTTTAATAGCTGCTCAAGATTGATGACAAATTCAATATTATTAAATTAATTATTCGAAGATATAAATTAAATGAAATTGTGGGAAAATTCCAGATTCGATAAATCTTATCCGGAAAAATTGTAAAAGTAGTACTCGGATATTTTTGTAAGACGCAATTACCCGGCAAATAAAAAACTTACGGAACATTAAATTAAACTGAAGGTAATAAAAATTTTCATTAAACATAAATCGTTTATCCGTCATAATAAAAAGTGAGGAAAATAGTTTAAATTTGCGGGAAACGATACCGCCTAGTAAACACTTAATTTTCTGATTAAAGAGGACGGAAAGAATCCTAAAAAAATTGGTCAAGTGGCAAGGGTGAATCTTGCGAATCAATTGGTACAAAGATGAAGACACAAATAAAGCCGAGCTGAAATTATGGCCTGGTCCAGGAACAGATTTCCCATAAAATTCTCGCACGTTATTAGGGTATTGATTTAGCTGCTGTTCAACAATAAATTGTATCCCTACCGGGGTAGCTGTCACGAGCCGGCTACTTGACGCTGATTCGTTTGAACTCATAGGTCATCATATTATATGTCGTGCCCCAATTTGGAGCACACAAAAACAACCGTAAATATAATAAAATGGTACTTACATTCATCGTGATCTTTGGCGGTGACTGTGAGAACGGTGTGCTGAATATCTTCATTTTCGTCGACTTCCGCTTCGTAAAGAGCTTTATCAAAATATGGAGGATTGTCATTCTTATCAGCAATTCCAATGCGGATGAACTTAGTCACTGAAAGAAAGAAACACTAAATTAGCCACAATTTCTATTTCATGGAAGCGCGCGTATGCAAAGAAATGACAAAATTTTGGCCCGATTGTTTTAATAAACAATTTAGCTTGACGGAACAAAATTGTATTTCGGTCTCGCTATCCGCGTCGTAACTTGGATATCCGAATGATTAAATATTAATTACAGGTTTTAATTTGTAAAATGAAGAGGGAAATAAATTTATCGAATTAAGCTCCAGATACTAAATTGTTCACCTAAGTGAAAATGAAATCGGTGGTGCGTGCAAGCTAATAGTTACAAAACACCAAGAACTCCAACTACACAAAGAACTATTCTTTCATTTTACAAAAACATCCAAGATAAGAAGTTTGATTTCTAATTCGACAAAATTAGCCAAAGTTTTCTGGATAGAAAATCAATCTCAGATGGAGCTAAATCAGCAAAAAGTGTAGATATTAATTTTATTAATGTTTCATCAAAAAGCCCTACACAAAAAAATAAATTTGATATTTCATCGTTAAGCAAGAACGTTAAATCTATATTTAGGTATTTAATTTCGTAAAGCAGTTACAACTTGGTAAATATCTGATTTTGACGTTCGGGATAAATTGGCGATTCGACAAGGTAGCGCCGCGGCGCTTAATCCCTGCGCTGCAATTTAAATCAATTTTATTTAAGTAAACACTGTACAAAAAATGGAACAAAAAATTTAATGCATTACGGGGCAGCACCTAAGTATATCAACAAATTTTAGTAATGGTCACCGTAAATATAGATAATTCAGTTTGTGAAAAACAAAGCTCTTACAAATTTTGCACATGCAGCGAATATCTTTCAGCATCAAACAAATTGTCTAGGTTGAGAAACACTTTGTTGGAATAAATCGGGCAAGACCGGTCCGCCCGTATTTTTCATGTCGAAAACAAGTCAACAATATGATTCATTTTTAAATTTAATAGAGGTTTGTTAGCAATATCAAAAGGCTCAAAAAATTTCAATTTCAAAGAGACAATAAAGCCAACGTAAAATTACACTAAATCAGAATAACTTTTTAAATTTATTCTTTAAACTTTTGTCTTAGAATGAAGTACACGGCATTAAATGTTAAAAGTTTAATGATAATGTAGTATTCGAGTTAACTTTTTACAACAAAAAAACATTAAATTTAAAAAGTTTATCTTAAAGACTTTGGACTTGTAAAAATTTATTAAAAACGTACCAGGGTTTTTCGATTCAAATGTGAATTACCACACTGAGAAAATTTGCTTGAAAAAATTCTGGTTTTGATGAACACAACGGAATCGAGCTGATAATATCTCACGTCAATAAATTATTATCAGATTGGATGCCTGTATTTAAGGTAAGATACTTATTTTGACTTCACTATATCGCATTTAATACTTTCATCAACATTATTAATTTTTGGCTGGAAAGTGATTTTACGTAAATTTATCGTATATTACTTATAAAGAAATTTTGTTCAAAGGTAATAAGGGGAAGTTAAAGAGCTCTATTTTAAGGAGCTTATTTACTTAGATTCCATTAAATTATAATAAAATGTGTCGATTATTTTAGCGGTATTATGTGTGAAGATTATTCGCTTAATGTCATTTTAACTTTGTTAAATGCTTCCAATATTTCATTTAAACGTTTTAAACTTTACTAGTTATATTTAAACGTCGGTATTTAAACTTGCAGTTAAAATTAATTCAACTAAAATACATTAGTAATTACAACTAAGACTATTTTATGATTCAACTAAAATCATTTGTCGCAATTACAAATATTTTTTAATAACAATTTCACATCCCGCCCAACGGTGTGTTATTAATAAAAAGGTGCTCGCAGCAATTCGTCATAAATTTTTAATAAAATAAGGCAATACAGATTTGAGGCGAACCTATTAAAAATGTATTTTATGCAGAAACTTTTAACAAGACTTGGCTAAAATGAGAGCTTAAAATAACTTTCTAAATTTAACACTTATTAAAAATGTATCCATCAAGTCAAAAATTAATATCTTCACAGAACCGTACATTTAAAGAAAATTAGCGGTGCAATTAATCAAATAGTCGAAATGGAATTAACCCCTCTGTCTGCTGAAGAATTCATAAATGGATTATTTAATACCAACGCACTAACTTCAAAATGGACACAAACAATGAACATTAATTGAAGTGCACGCTACGTATGCGAATTTCCATATCAATGGAGAATTGTTGATGGACATAACAAAACTATAATAACTCGTGCAGAATACAAAGAAACTTAATTGATCTTTTTCAAATAAACCGAATTAAAAAACAACTGTTCTTGAAGTGAAGTAACAAAAACAACCAACAACGTTTAATATAAAATGTAAAGCAAGTGGAAATAAGAAGCAGTACAAAGAAACGTTTGTTAGAACTGTATTGAACAAAAAAAATTTGTTATAATAAGAGAAGTCCTAACAAGTTGGTATATTGAAAACAAATTTAATTTGTTGTTGTTTCGAACCAACTATAACTTTGCTGTTTCATCTCAAGATGTCAATAATCAAAATAATATTTACCACCCAACACATTAAAATGTTTATTCTATGGCATAGGAAGTTTATAAACTTATATACTCTGTAAGCTGTGTACACTAAACTGATACCAAGTTTATGTAAAGTAAAACTTTTGTTAGTTAATAGTCAAACCAACAGTTACTATTAAAGTAAACATGAGAGAAGCTACTCAAGTACCACTAAATTTAACGGTGGGTGAGTTGCGGATCAACAAAAAATTGGCAGAAAAAGTATAGGTTGCTACTTGTAAGACGAAATTCTAATTGCGGTAGTTTGTGTTCGTATAGTCGGTACAAAAACGTCATTTGCATTTTACTTACAAAGTAACGTTTTGACTTTTGAGTGATTTCCAAGCTTAATTTTTTAGGAAGAGAAGTTGCAACCAAGTAAACGTGTGTGTTTTTGCCCGTTTATCTAAATGGGACTGATATAGACATTGCTGGAAATGTGGTGAATAAACCTCCATTGTTTTGTTTTTGTTACATCGGTTGTCCGAATGGCGACTTCTGGTTCCAATATCGTTGGAGATAGAATTGCTCTGAATATCCAAAATAAAAAACCAACTTCAATCTGCTCCCTTCCATGAAACGAGAAAGCTGGTCCGGCTCTAACTCCGCTTGCGGAAGTGTTCATATTAACTCATTGTGTTTTACTAATTTTAATAAGAATATAAAAGCAATTTTCTGTCTCTGAACACGTGCAAGACTCAATTATCTTTTATTGTCTGTATACACCGGCTTAAATTCCTTAGAAAACCGTTGTGTAAAATTTGCTTATTGTATATTATAATTTTCACTCCATTTTCATAATATAATGCAGCAGGTATTTGATATTGTAAGAATATTTTACATGAACCCTAGAAGTAAATTTTACAATTTACTTGATGATCATCAATTCATTATAAAATTGAAACTAGAAGGATGAGATTTTCCGTTCTCTGATTTCCGCATAATTAAATATCTCCAGGGAACATTTCAATTAGCAATTGGTATAAATTAAACACAACTGTTTAAATTATTTTTTTTAATTAACTCAAACCCCAAATTCTTAATATCAGACATAATTTTATTCACAGCATTCCTTTGACATTCCTGTCCGTAAATATGAACATAATCTGCAGCGTCGCTCCACTGAACGAATTTTCACAAAATAGCAAAGATTTTCTCTTTCGTACGACTTGCGCTACATAGGCAAAACATGAAGAAGAATAATCTCAAAGTTCCTAGACTATTTTATAGCCTTGCAATGTCAAGATCTGATTAGGTTGCTGTTAGTACAGCGAAAGAAAGTAAACCGGATGAAACTATTGTTCCTGATTTAGATACGATATTGTGCAGAAGCACCAAGATGACAAAGAACAAAGTTTCTAAAAGCTGAAGGAGGTCAGTCGCCATTCCCTCCATTTGAGTTCGGTGATAAGCCTTCTTGGTGTATAAGTTCCTTCGCAAATATTGCGATGTTGTATATGCTGGAGAGACATGGAACAAAATACCTCAAAGAGCATTTCAGGTATTTGGGAATAGTTATTGTCTGAAAGAAAACAAGAGGTAAGAAAAGCATCCAAAAGGAAGTTAGAAGTGGATCAGCTTTCTCTTTTAATGGAAGGAAGCGGAGTCATAGCAATCCCGCTATTGATTTTAAGAACAAATGACATCCTTGAAAAATTTGTTTACAAAGTCTCTTATGAAAGACAAAAAGGATGTCAAATCCTTGACATGGTTAACTGACTAAATTTTCTACATTTTTGTTACATATTTTTTATATTATATTAAAATAATTTATTTCAAAAATTCCTTTTGGTTCTGTCGACTTCAGAAAACAAACTTAACATCTAGGTCAATCATAAGGAAATTGGATGTAAAGTAAGCTCAGATTGTAACATACTGTAATAACGTCTGCTATTGACATAACAAACCAAACCTTGTATTAATTGTTTCTTATATATTAATTTGTTTTTGTTCGCTTAAGGTTTTTTTTATTTTACTAACTACCTTCAGTCGTGGCAATGTTGTTATTCAGTTTCTTTTCGGTTAATTTTTCACCACCATCGTCACACTTTGAAAATGCTTCCCACATCATCAATAATGCCAAGCCTTTAATTAAAGGCTAAAAATAAAGTTTAAAAATATTGGTTCTTGTACTTGCACGCTTGCGACTTAATTCTTTCGGCTGGCTCACTCTGTACTTAAGGTGGGGAATTGACAAACACCTGGTAAAATGGCCGCCAACGTCGCTACTGTCGCAATTATTATTAAATTTATTTCAGCTTCATACCTTTTGGAATAATTTTAAAAATCCATTTGTGATATTCATTTCAAACAGATGTCGCACCAAAATGTACACTACTGTGCAAAAGTCTGCGGCCACTTAATTAATTTGCATAAATTTATTATAGAACATTTAATAAATGAAATCGAAAGTCAAATACGAATTAATTTTATTTCAGTATTTAAGTATTTCAGTAATAGATGTATAGTTAAAATATGTATGTAAATTCCGATCCGACCAGTTCGACTGAGTACAACGCCATCACTATGACACACCGTGAATTATTTTTCGCAAAAACTGCCTAAAATGGTAATAATGATAAACGAAACTGTAGATTGATTATAACTGATATAAATAAACTTTTATCAATGTAATTTGATAATCTGTAAACTTCACGAGTATATTCGTGTTTCTAGAGAAAGACATTTTGGTTTGGAATTTTTTTTTAGGTTACAGTTTTTATTTTTATGGTTAAATTTTAAGCACAATTTTAATAATTCATCTCTAGAAACACAGATCATAGTTTTTTCTACAGGATCCTGATTTGCTAAATGTCATATATGATATAGTTTTTCTTAGAATAGCGAAATTCGAAGGGTCTGTATAGCGTATATTTTAACGAATTCTTGGTTTATAAGAACATATTTAGATTCCTAAATTTTGTAATACCTGATAAAATTTTACTTAAAAAAACGTATACAGCCCTGTATTCTCGTCGTTTAGTACTTTTCAAGCTGAGGGTTTCTTTATTACCTACGAAAGCAGTTTGATATGCACTCGTCGACCCTCTCGCAAGATATATTAAGTTTTTGTTAAGGTGAGGAATCATTTAATGATGTCTCGCGCAGAGTCGAGAAAAAAATGATATTTCCAAATTGATTTGGAATAAAAAAATATGGAAATTGTTCGAATCTATTTAAGCTAAAAATTAAAATAAAATTGTTTTTCAACTACCTACTAAAAACTCGCAGACTTATATAAAAATATGGGGGTTTTAATATTAATCGACATATTTTCCAAAATAAAGATATTGTAAATACGAGTTAATAAAAAATACATACAACGAAATATGAATCAACCCTCGCAAAAACGACAGAATTGTATATACAATTTTTTGTGGCTTTTTTGTGACTTACATGGAGCATATGGGGTTCAGTTCTTTCTTGTATAAAATATAAACTTATTTTTAAATAAAAAACTCGTAACTATTCGGTTTATATAAAAATTTACCTACGATATTACTGCATCACTCTAATTTGATTAAAGTTTACATAATTTAATTAAACACTTTTATTGACGAAGCTTACGAGTCACGTTTTTACGTGAGCAACGATAAATGAATATTTTAGCAGACACATACGTGGACGTTTCCCTTTCAAATGAAAATTTCTCAGCATCGGAGGTTCGAGGCAGAACTAAGTAGAATTTTTTCGTGTGAACATTCCTCGTATGAAGGTTACTAAATGTATTCAAGAAAATCAGGTAATGTAACAAGACTTTTACAAGTAATTTCGAAGTTAAAACTTAATTTTGATGATAATCTATAAAGTTAACAAAAATACGTCAGTCAAGACTTTAGCATTTACATATTGTTCCACTCTGTGCTAATTTCCTCAAAATGTAAGCGAATGTAAACTCCTCGTATTTACAGAGGTAAACTACAGTTTGCGTTCTTGTTTTAATAGTAATATCAAATTGCAAAACTTTTGCAGATATATTATGGAAAATGTTAAAGAAAATTTAATTTACAAGATTACATCCTCTGGAAATTTATCATGTAGTTCTTGTAGAAAAATCGATACAGCACGATTTTCCTTCATACGAAAAATAAATTGTTCGTGATATATTGGGATTCAATTAAAAGCAAAACCGAAACTTTCACA
The DNA here is from genome assembly GCA_932274525.1 of Podabrus alpinus. Classification (NCBI taxonomy): domain Eukaryota; kingdom Metazoa; phylum Arthropoda; class Insecta; order Coleoptera; family Cantharidae; genus Podabrus; species Podabrus alpinus. The sequence goes on from OW026451.1 coordinate 10,246,069, forward strand.
TATTGTTTTCTTTTTTACAAAACCAATTTGATTTATTCAGCCCACACATTTTAGCGGTACGTGCCCATATTTGTTCTTGCATAAAATGAAAAACAAAGTGCAGTTTTATGTAAAATTGTATACAAGTAAAGTTCATAAATCTAAATTACATAGCATGAGAAATGTAAACCCCCAAATGCAGAAAAAGGAATTCATGCGGTAGATGTAATTTTGTAGCTACCCTTGCTCGAAAAACATTAGCCCCGGCAACACTAAGCTATTTTCACGCACAATTGAAACTTTCCTCTGTGCTTATGAAAGGCGAGATCCTGTGGTTGTACCACGAAAAACAAGATTATTGATGAAACCGTATTTATTTACCCTGCAGTTTGTTTTTAATTTTTGCACAGAATAATTTTGGCAACTCCAACTCGAAATACCCTCGTTAAATTTAGTATCTCCCAACAATTTTTACCTTATTATTTTATACTTTTTCGACGTATAATTGATGTTTACAAAAGCTTAGAAAGCTCTTTAATTCCAATATTTACGGTATGAAAATCCGCTTCTTGCTCGATGAAGTTGTTAGTGAACATCTAATTGAAATATATTTTTTTTATTAAAAATTTGCAAGTTGAAGTAAGAAAGCAATTAAATATTTTATACGGTGCCAATTATTAACTATAGTATATCGAAGGAAATTAATGTTACAAATTTAGAAACAAAGAAACCTTTTTATTTTATTTCTGATAAATAAAAATGATTCGAATACAAAAAATTTTAATGGAAGGTAAAAGCCTGAAAAGTAATTTAAATTTCATATTTCTAATTTTCTCAAAGGCTCTTTTTCCTGCCATAAACTCTTGACACCTAATAAAAAAGTAGGACCATCACCGGTGGTGGGAACAGCAGATTTACATTTTATAATCAACATAAAAAAATTATTAAATCTTGTAATAACTCTAGTAAAAAAGTTATTATAAACTAATAAAAATGTTAAACTTTTCGAGGAAATAGTAGCAATAAAAATAAATAAAGGATCTAGCGGGTCCTTAAATATTTAGCCGAATTATCATTTTTCGGGAAGAGAAACAAATTCGTGAAAATTGCGGAGAAATTATCAACAAATTAATCCTTTTTGTTATCCTTCAACAAATTGAGCCGTTTAATCACTTCATTGCACAAAATATGCTTTAAACGGCTTGGCTTCAATGAAAAATTAAACAATTGAAGCTCAGAGCAGGATAATTTTAAAAAACGTCGATTAATGCAAAGCTGGAAAAGCTTTGTTTTATTTTTGTACACAAAAATAAAAAGTAAAAATGGTATTTGTTTAAGTATTTTGCATAAAATGTTCTGCGTTTTGGGATTTGTGATTATTTATGAAACACGGTTTAAAACGGGATTAAATCACATTTTATTGTAATTTTGTTTTTGTAAAAATTACGATATGGTTACTTAAAATTGATATGCAAGCTTCATTTTCTATGCAGGTGAAGTTTTTTTGCTAGGAGCAAATGTTCATTGTTATTTATTGATTAATATGCATCAAAATTGAAACAAAATTAAATCAACAAAAGTTCTTTATAAATTGCTTCGTAGTTTGCTTTTATAATGTAAAATGCGCAGTTTTAGAAAATCAAAAGTCTGACAGTTATTTAGGTCTTTCACTGCAGCATAGGCAATTTTTCACTTTTATTCTTCATTTTGTTTATTCAAAATTAACGTAAAACTGGAGTTCAAATGTTACAAAACTAGAAGGAACTTGAAAATATCCTCCGCTAATTAAAAACAACGTCGTTAGCTAAGAAAGTAGCTCGTAGAAGTACATTTTCTGTTTATTTCTTCTTCTGTGTTTCGTTGATCATAACCAGCTTAAGTAATTTAATTAAACTGAAGGAGTTTGTTTTAAATGCTCCGTGTAGAATTTTGAGTGGAAAAAAGTTAAAAAAATGAATGAAGTATTACTATAATAAAATTAAATATAAAACGCGACAATGATTTATAGCAGGGATGCGATAGTAAATTGCAATCCTAGGATTTCAAGATGCTTAACGATTTAAATTTAATTTAATTTAAGAATTAACAACTGTACAATATACACTGCAATCACGATAAATTCTGAATAGCGTCTTTATATACCATATCTGGAATCTGCTAACATTGTGTTGCAGTAAGAGCAATTGATTGGAAGCCAGCTTGCAGATAGACCACGATCAGTCTCATCAGCGGCAGTTTGTGTTTAAGCGAGCTCCTTCCACAGCAAGTAAATCCAGTCACGAGGGAATAGCAGTTTGAAGGAAGCTATATTGGGTCCCATTTCTTTTGTTGACATTTCTCATCGCTCAGTGGGACAAAATCGGAACCAATACAGTTTCCTTAAACCGCTAATCCATCATCACTAGATTCGTTTGCTGTGGACAGAATCAAATTTTACCTCGACAAAATTCCAATATCGGATATCAAATAATAATTTTTTTTTCATTATCAGCAGCAATGTAAACGACCTGTGCATTGTAAATAAAAATAGCAACTCCGATTATAATTTTTTTAGTAAGTTAAATAAGTTGTAATTTGTCTTACAGAAAGAGCCAAAATTGTTTGATCATTTATTCATTACTAAGAAATAATTAATTTCGGCAATTAGCTTTTATTTGTGTTGGAAATAATTTTTAAGCATCAAAAGTAAATTTATCTTCTACTAATTAAAAACATTTTCCATAATAAATTATTGTGTTGGGTAACAGTTCATTTGTAACTTTGCTAATTGATGTTAATAATGAGTCCTGAGGAAGCTTTCCATAACAAAAGCGAAACATCGACTGATACAAAATAGTTTGATTTCGATTGCCCGAATTCCCGAAAATCTGATTTTATTTAAAATAAATTATATTTATTTTGATGGCTAAATTTGATCGAAAGGTTTAATTTGCCGCAGAAGATCCCAAAAATTGTAAAGTCGCAAATTTTCCGCTTTTTGCGCATCCTATGCTTAAATGAAGTATTGGCATAATGAAACTCGGTACAATTCTAGGCAAGAACTAATAAAACAAAAGTTGTAGCCCCTATAGTTTTGGAGATACAACCGTACAAAGAACATCTTTTTTTGCCAGTGAACCATCAAAATTAAAATTGATCGTTTTTTAATCTTTTCTGTAATTTTTTACATTTTTGCAAATACTAGCTCAATTTCAGATCATCTGAAGTGGAAATTGGATATTCCTTAAAGTATAGAGAATAAAATTCTATACGTGAAACCTTTGTAAAACTAAAATAACTGGAAATACGACCTTCTAAAGGAACTTAATTTTCATTTAAATTTTGTTAAAAACTTTTAACTGGAAATTCGATGAATAAATGAGACCGAAGAAAGGATGTCTTAATTCTGCGTTTTTTACATGAATTTCGCCAAAAAAGGGTTTATGTTCTGCAAAATAAAACATTATTTTTTTATCAAGGCACGGCGGTGGGAGGGGGGATCCGTGCATTTTTAAAATCGAAGAAAAAGCGATTAGGTGCACTAAAATTGAGGAATAAAATTAAAAATTCACTTTTTTTGGGTTATTATACAATTAATTACTCCCCTCTCCATAAATTTTGTTTTTGGTATTACCCAAACAAAGATTTACCATCCTCAAATGCACATTGCCCATGCGAAAGCAATTATTAACAAACAGTTCGTATTTTTTAAATTTTTATAGTTTCTTTCAGTAATTTAATTTATTTTACAATCTTTTGTCAGATGCACTAGAGATGAATACATTTCGAAAACGTAAACCTTGAAAACTATATTTTAAACGAGGGTAAAAGTGATCAACTATGAAAGCTCACGGTTCAAATTCTATTAAGGTTGGAAAGTTGTTCTATGCGAGAATTTACACAGAATTATTGAATCTACTTTCACTTACTAGTCACTTTCGGATCACGTAACTAGGGAAAAAATCTACATCGAAAACTAAAAAGTACGTTTTTTGGGCAAAAATCGAAAAAAAATTGGGGTTCTATAGAGGGTCATATCTTGAGAAATATAAAGGCGAGAACATCTTTACTAGTTTATACTTAAGGATTTAATTCTAAATAAACAATTTCAGAGATTTCCTCGGATTTTCAAGCAATTACAACATTTCCAAAGAATTCCCAGTGATTTACAACAAAAAATTTCAAATAAATTATTTCAAGGATTTACATAGAATTCTAAATAAACAATTTCAGATATTTCCTCGGATTTTCAAGCAATTCCAACAATTTCCAATGAATTTCTAATGATTTATTTCAAAAAATTTCCAAATAAATTATTTCAAGGTTTTATGTACATAGAATTCAAAATAAACAATTTCTGAGATTTTTTCGGATTTTCAACGATTTTCAAGCAATTCCAACAATTTCCAATGAACTTCTAATGATTTATTTCATAAAATTTCCAAATAAATTATTTTAATGATTTTTATGGAATTCTAAGGATTTCTAAAGATTCCAACGGTTTTCAAGAAATGCCAACGATTTCCAAGGAATGGAAAGAATTTCAAATAGATGTGTATAACTTTTAAAAAAATGGAAATCACTAGGAATTCTTTGGAAATCGTTGAAATTTCATGAAATTCCTTAGCACTCCTTATAAATAATGGCATTCCTTGGAAATTGTTAGAAGTTATTGAAAACTGAAATCCCATAAATTATTTATTTGGAATTCCTTATAAACTATAGAAATTTCTTTGAAATTCCTTGTAAACCATTGGAATTCCTTTGAAATCGTTGAAATTTCGAGTCTTGTGTACACAAATTTTTAGGGATTTTACCCTTCGGTAAATTATCAAGGCACCTGGAAAATTTTCTCAGAGAGTATAATTGCTTTTCAGAAAAGCAATGCAATTTTTGACTAACTAAACTTCTAAATTTTATATATGCAAGTAAAATTTCCAAGTGAACAGTTTTCACAGTTTTGTTACAATAAAATTTCGACTCTTCCAGTGTTCCTTTCCATGCATTCCAGCAAATTTTCATAAAAACCTTTTTAATTTCGCTCAATTAAGCGTGTTAATGAAATTTCTTCAAGAGAGTCCATATAAACGTGGTAAAAACAAATGTAAATATTATCATAAGTTTTATGTAAAATTGTTTATTGTAAATATTTCCGAGGTAAAAATTTCCATTAATATTATACATATAATAAAGATAAATGTAAGTAGCATAAAGAGGATCCAACAAATAAACAAAGACGTTGTAGTTATATAATTACTCGAGTCGGAGTTCTTTCATATAAAAAATGTACAACAAAATTGTGGGCTATCTTTGTAGCTCCATTTGTTGAACTTCCTTTTGTTCATTTCAATTTTATTTTTCATTGTCAATAATTTTTTTAAGTTTTACCCTGCTCTTATTGAATGCGTTCACTTGAAACGCAATGAAAAAGTTAAGAGTGCGAACTTGTTTGCAGAGCCTTTTTCAGCAGCAATTTGGAAGAAAAGACGACTACACTTGATGATAATTGTGGAACGTAATAGCAAAAACTACTACAGATTAAGTGCGTTCGGTTTTACCAAAAAAAATAAACAAGTAACAATTTAAAAGCCTTGATGGATTTAAAAAGAAAACCGAAACAATATTTCTTACTGCTGTCATAGGCGGTTTTCTATTTGGGAAAATCCACTTTATCAAATAAAATTATTGTAGCCTAAAATCCACTTAGACTTGTATTTAAAATATATTTGTAGCTTTCTAAATAATAAAAGACAATGAATAATTTTCTAGAGACGAAGTAATTTGTCCATTAGGATGTTGCTGTCGAGTTGGCAAACACTTAAAAGGAAAAATGAGTTGGCTCGGTCTTTCTTAGTTCAATTAATCTTTTCTCTGATAATAATCGTTTGTTCTTGTCTCGATTTATGAGAAAACTTCACTATTATTTTATTAATATTTTGTTTTTAATTAAGTTAAAATTTAATGTTGTGTCATATTGTGTGAAGCAATTGAATTTTGAAAAATAATGCCGGAAAGGATGGGATTTGTTTAAATTGGCTTTAAATGAAATTCTTTGCGAGCCAATTTTCTACCTTGTACGTATCTTAGATAACTTAATTTAAAAATGTACGTGGATTGATAGCTGTTTTTGTAAATGCTGTATATATTCGCGTAAGTCGCAAATTATGTTGCGCTTATTAAATAAAATTTTATTTTTCTGAAAGGACTCCATTTGAGTGTGTTAAAATTAAATTTACTGTTGGCGTTAAAGCAAGGACTCAGGAATAATTAACTTTAAAAATAGTTTTACTATTATGGAAACGCATAATATAAGCACATAAGCATCCTGGGAAAATTTATTATGAAAATGGTGGTCATAAAAATGGATAAAAAGTAGGAAAACAACAACTAAAATGCAAATAATGTAGCATGAAGTTAGTATACGTCTGCTTTTCCCTTAAGAATTATTGTAGTGCAATAGTGCAAACAACTAAAAGAAAATGAAGTAGCAATTTGGAAATGGAAAACGTTACAAAGTTACAAACAAAAATGATCTCCCAGTAAGTATTTAACACTTAAAATTATCTGTTTTCTTGAAAGCTTTTCCAAAATACACGACACGAATCTTAAACGAGAAAGCACAAAAGCTTGAAAAAATTTTCGTCTTGTGAGTTGAGAATAAACTAAAACTTCAAAAATTGACTTTAACTTTTGACTACTTTTTATTAGATCAAAAAAGTTGTGTAAACCTAACGTCAGATCCTTAAACTGTTGCGCGTCTGTTAATAATAGTGTGAAAAACCTTTTTCGACTTCCTTATGATTTTTGTTCCTCTCAGAAGATAAAATATCGTTCCTTATTAAAATAAAGAAATATTAACTTGTCGTTTTTGTTCACAACCGGATTTTACGTTTCGAAGGAATTTTTAATAAATAAAAAAATTAAATATACTTCATGAACATTCATAACAAATCTAGAATATTTTTAATACATTCTAAATTACACATATAATTCTTCACTTCTTCAACGTAGCTTATTGGTCGTAATTTATGGCAAATTATATATTTCTTGAAAAGTTTGCGGCTATTTTAATATTTTAAGTTATGTTTATAATAGGTCACACCAATCACAATTTTAAAAGTCAGTAGTGCCAAGATCCCCAATGTTAAGAGAACTTTTGTGACATAATTTGGCCCGAAAACTAGATGTTCTTTGTTCCGAAATGTTGCCAAATAGTTAAAAACTTATAGCCACTTTTTTTGAAACTAGATTATTATTTGGAAATTTAACATAAACCTTTATTGAATAATAATAATTTTGTTTGTAACAGATTATTCTACCTATTTCTAGATAATATAATTTCGTTGTTGCGCATAGTAAATTAATATTAATGATGAATTAACATTAATGAAGTTTAGATTATTAACATGTTGAAATAGTATTTAAGGTAAAATGTTTTTAATAATGCAAGTAAGTTATATAATATTAATAATATTGTAAGAGTTCACTTAATTTGTATTATTAAAAGCATTTTATCTTAAATACATAATTAATATACGTATATTAACCTCAATAAAATAATTTATCAACTAAAATGTCTGTTTTATATACAAGAAAAATAATGTTAAAATGAACTCCTTTGTAATTTAGGTATACAGGGTGTCCCTGCTACGGATGCAAAGATGGTGAAAAGACACTTTTTCAGGACAATTTTCGTCCTCTGCAAAGAATGTTTTTTAAATTTCTAACTTCAAATACTTAGTCCTAGCGCTGAATGTGCAAGTTTTTTGGTATTAATAGATAAGTACTTTTTAAAGAGCGTGAAATTATCTACAAACTAGAATATGATCCTCTATCATCTAAAAATACCAACTTCGGAGTTATGGCTTTTTTAAGAGCGTGGAATTATCTGCAAACCAGATTATGACCCTCTATCATCTAAAATCAACAATTTCGGAGTTATGGATTAAATTAACTAAAGAAATGTTAAAAAATTCGAAGTTTTATTTTTTTGTTTTTCTTACAAATCCTACATCTTTCAGTGGCGGCTCCTGTCGTAGAAAATAGATAAAGTGTCAAAAGAAAATACAGTGGGTTAGTAAAGAAGGCCATGAATTTTTAAGAATTTTGTTAAATGTATTAACATTTCTATATTGTCATACAAAGCAACCCTTAAATGATTGTTTATACTTACATTCACCTTGCTCCGGTCTAGCTCAGCCCAACGATGAACAATTTATGCAAAACTTTGAAATGCTCTCAAAACAACTCATCAAAACCTTTTGAATGATAAAATTTTTACTGTGGATTTCTCCCAAAAACTCCCACTTTCAAGCAACGAATAAAAAGTAATTGCAAAGAAATTTTTATATTCAAATTTAGAAGTATCATTGATTTATAGAAAATTTACCTGGTACCAGTTTGAATTACAAACTCAATATTTTACAAATTTAATTTGGGAAATTCCCTTACAAAGAAATAAATTCGTTGAAATTTTGCTGGATTCTCTTCTTTCTTCTTTTTTGAGTTGACGCACTGTCAACGCAAACGTAAAATGTTCTTTTATTTTTAAATTCGCGTAAAATTAAATTCAACAGTCTTTGTTGCTGATTAAATGAATAAATTTATTTAAATGTTGATTGGTAGTCACTAATTTTACCCTTGGGTTAATCGTGACGCCGTAAAGTTCAAAAATTTTGTTTGAAAAATTTAATAATAAATTCTGTTCGAAATACCTTTATCTACAAGTGCACCTGTTGTTAAGCCATGACTCACGCTTGACATCTGCGCAGGATCGGAGCTTGATAAAATTTCCCTCAGTTAGTTGAGTGTTGATCTCGTAAGTGCATGGTGTCCATTAAACTTGTCCACATTCTTTTGGTGTTGTAACCTCCAAATTAATGAAGTGCTAACTTTTAAAATAGCTAAATAACAAAATCACTAGCGGCTTGTCTTCAAAGATGTCGAATTGCATCTACTTCACCAAAACAATGCATTTAGCAAAAGGATAAATTTACAGTGAAAGGCATCTCAAACTTAAGAGCTGCATTTGTTTTCCATCTACGAAGTTTCGTTACCATCGGCGAGGTACAAAGTTTCTAACCTCCAAATTAATGATCCAAAAGTTAATATTGGTTGAGTTCGATTGCACGCAACCACATCGATGGAGTGCACAATGCATACTAAAAATTTTGTGATTTTGTCAAAATTTCCTAAAATTTTGTGTCTATTGTACCATCTTCACTTCTTAATTCCATCCAAATTTTCCAAATGCCACGCTATGAAGTTAAATAAACGTCTGTAGGTAAGTTTTTATGTGATTTTCTCGCTCTTAGACTATTTTAAAATGTTTTGTATTGCAGAATTCACCATTTCCACCGTGATGCAGCGACGAGACTGGAGTCACTTCCATTTTTTGTACAGACGACCTTTTTTTTTATCACTCCGCCACTAAACCGCACATAACCAGCTTTTGAATACTTTTAAACAACACTATGAAGAATTTCTCAAAGAATGTTATACCTCACAAGTTACAAGATTTGTTATTTGTTACAAAATTTTACATTTTAGAATCCATGTGATTTTAGGTTAAGAGATAACAAAGTTTTACAAGAATTTTTGATTTTCCTTGCAATTACCTTGCCCTTGTGAAATCTGAAGTGACAAATTTCTTCCCGAGATTGACCAGAGAGCTTACAACACATTTAAAAGATATCCACAGTCTTTTTTCTTTACTTATAAGAAATCGTGTGAAGTCAGGATTTTGATTTTTGAATTGTATCCCTTTGAGACCCCTCCTGCTTTGCTGCTAAATCATGTTAGCATAGTGCTGCTAATTACTGAGCTCAGCCAGACCCGAACAAAGCTCCTGTTTGTACAAAACATAAATGTCATTGCATGAGAGAAAAACCTTATTAGCTTGTCAGGCCTTTCACCCATATGAATTTCAAAGGACCCAGCAAAATACGACAATATATTTGAAAAACTGTATCTTCAATTTGTTTGAAATTCTGTATCTTCAATTTGCTTGAAACTAAAATATTAAATTTTTTTAACAGGACAACTTTTGGACTGGGGATAGAAAAAATGTGAAGTGAAGATAGCACTAAGAAAATATTCAACATTAATAGCCTAAAAAACTTCATTCTATAAATAAATAATCGCTTATTTAAGTATACGAATTCCATCTTGGTGAAAAGATTTATATCCTCATAAATTAGTTGATTTTCTATCCTGGTGCCACCTGTTGTGATAAATCGCAGCGGGGCCCCTCTTAACCTCTTTACAATACAATTTGAGCCTTACATAGGTAAAAGACTAATGGTAGTTACAAAGGCAGAAGGCGCTGTCACATTGCTTAGCGTTTAAGCTTTGGTTATGTATTAATTTAGTTATAAAAAAGATATAATTTAAATTTATATTAAATGAAGCGGTACTTCAGCAACGAAACGTTTTACAGAAAAACACCCCTTTCTTGATAGAAAATTTAAGAGACTACAATTTTAGTCTAGTAAAGTGAACAAAGCAAATGCATGATGGCGGTTTGCTTGAATGAACTACCATATTTTATATTGGATGGATAATTCTCTCAAATATACAACAAAGGCTCAAGCGCAAAGCGCTGGATGAAGTACCCCCATTTGCATAGAGTATAAAATACAAACAGCAGAAAAACATAACACTATGGAACACATTTATTAGTCTTATTACTTGACCAGTTTCGGTGTTACCACAAGGAATTTTTCAATTTTACTTTAAGTTAATTAATACAAATATGTTAGTAAATAATAAATTAGGGGAATATATATTAATAACAAGTTATCATAATTTTTTTCTGTTTGTCTGTAAAACGTCTGAAAGATGCAGGGTTCACAAGAAAAAAAATAAAGCATAGAATATTATTTTATGCAATCCTATGTCGTAAATTAACGATTTATGACTGCTTGTGATAATTTCACGCTTTTAAAAAAACACCAAACTACGTATTAATATTAAAATATCAATATTTTCAGAGTTGCAGCATTTGAACGTACCAAATAGTACCAAAAACGTGTAAACTTGCAGTCGATATGTCTGGAACCTGCCTCATATAAGAGAAATAATTTAAAAATGATAGCACTATAGATATTGTCAATATTTCCTCTAAAGTTTTGACATTGACAGGAATTAGAATGATGTTTCAACATAGTTGTAATATTGCAGCATAAAATTTTAATATTTCTTAAAAGTTATATGTACATTTACAATATCATATAAATTACTTACATTTACAGATATAAATTTAATATTAATTCAATTTGAAATATTACACGGTGAATGTAATAATTTTACCGCATTCGAGTTTGGCATAAAACAAACCATAATAAATATCGTAATTTTATATAAAATTTTCCTTCAATTTAGAATAAGAAAATATTATATTTCGTAACTTTATTGTTTTCGCTATTATTATTTTAAGCTATTCTTTTTACTATTTAAATTTCGCTTGACGAATATTATTTTAAATTATTTTCCGAGCTTATTTAAATTTTTGTCATTAAGTTCTCACCGCTATTTTAATTATTTTTCCCACTTTGCATTTCATTAATGATTTTCATTCTTAAAAACTTTTTTAAAGTTTTTTGATTTTTACATTTCAAATTGCCTTTTAATAATGAAATCCTCAGTAAGCTGCAGTTTTTCCAATTTTCATGAATTATTAACCCCCCTCCTTTTCATTGAATTTTCCAGTGTGTCAACTTGAATTTTTAAATATTTCTGAACGAATTTGATTAAATTTTGTATTCTATTCAACTTTGAGTTAAAATTAATTTGTTTTACCATTTCAGTTAAGTAAATTCTTGAGATTTATATGCTGAAGTTAATATTTAGCACTACCTGTGTTAACTTTTAGCCAGCTTTAGAATCGCTCCGATGATAATTCAAAATACTGGTTAATCCAAAAGTGAGCAAACCCTTTCTGCCTTCTTAGCATCATAGAGATAAATTTAATCCGAAGCTTAGCTGGTCGTAGGAAGAACAATTTCGTTTGTAACTCCACTTAACAATAAATTAAAATAACGCTCCGATTTTCATTAATAAATTAAGAAAGCGTCATTATTTTTCAATTTAGTCATTCATAAAGTTAGTCAACCGATTTTTGTAATTATCTTTAAGAGCACACCATTAAAGCTTATTACAGTGCTTAGTTTTAACTGCTTTGTGTTGGAAGTAGATAAAAGCTAAACAAGCCACACTAAAGCAATTAATAAAAAGAGTAATAAAGTTTATTGAAAAAGCTTAAAAAAGGTATATTAGTGCGAAATTGAAGTGCAACAAAAATAAGTTGTGCTAGGAAAATTGTTATCTACCGTCATCGTTGAGTGAAAATAGTTAAAATACGATCAAGAAACCGCACAAGCCACAAAATTAGTTTACTCTATATCAGTAAAAGGCCAGAAAGAGGAAGCAAAATAGCAGTTTGGTCATCCCCTTTAATTTGTTCATCAATGAAGCAAACATTTTCAACCAGACGAATTTAAGTTTACTGTTCCATAATTAAACCGTTGCGTGTAAAGTTCTTGTTTGCTTTTTATTAAAATTAAATTCTTCCTTCAAATTTGAAATAAATTACAAAACGAGCTTTGTCTAAATTTTAAAAATTGTCAAAACGGAAAATACGGCCCTAGTACATGAAATTCCAAATTAAGATTGAATAAACAATGAATCTTTATAAGGGAAAATGCAAAGATAACACTCATAAAAAATTTAATGCAACCATGTAAAAAATTGCGTTTACAAAATTCATTTTCGCGCAAAAGTGAAGGAATGAATATTTAAATTCGCACGATAAAAGTAGCCAACTTTTTTAACTTCCCCCGTAGCGCCAAACTGCAATTATTAAAGTAAACAATTTTAATGCAAATTGCAGGACTAAATTATTTCATTAAACCAATTAAATAAATTCGTGCGCAAGTAACTCCATTTTAATTTTCCATAATTTTGTGTTTATATTAGAGTGGAGTTGAATGCACGCAATTTGACTAACAAATTTATTTTTTAATCTTGCATACTTGTTAACAAAAGTTATTTCAGCTTACTTTCGCTTATGTAACATTCATAAGATGCGCCAAATTCTAAAAAAATTGCAAAAATAAAACGAATTTTATTTTCGTCGTCAAATTTCGACCAAGATAGATAGAGCAGGTTTCGCTAGATAACTCGATTAATTATTCCTTTGCTTTTACAAAAAGTTCTAACTTAATTAACAGAATTTAAATTTTTTTGTTGTCAAAGTAAGTTAGCAACAAGTGATGGTTGATCATTAATTGGATGGAAAAACAAAAATTAACAATTAAAACAGGTTTTTTTTTGTTAGCGACAATAGAATCACAAACTTCGTCAAATTTTAAATACGATCCTTTAATTGGTGATTAACCTTTTGGTACATGTTGCTTATTATTCAAATTACGTTAAAAACGTTCGAGACTGTAAATAGTCGACGAATTGGCTTGAGAAAAGTTCTACGTAATCTAATTTACGATGAGACACTTTCAACAGAATTTTGTATAAGAGAACCTGCATAAAATATGAAAACACTTTCTGTGGATAACTCTGGCAAGATATATAGCTCTCTTATTTCGCCTTTTTTCTTCTTTTCTCAAAATAAAATAAAAGTCTTAATACTCGATCAATTAGACAAAATTTTTGTAGAATTTCTAATTAATTAGTTGTGGTTCCATCTGGTGGTCATGAATAGAAATGATCGACATTAACCTCAGCCTTAAGCGCGTTTTAACTTATTCATTTTGAGTGGAGCACCACAAAAATTAGTTTTGTTAAAATTAATGTTAATTAAAAGGGTTGTTTTCTTAAAAAAAAAATATGAAACAATACAGCGTTCAATTTACAAGCTGGAACTCAAAATTAATTAAACACGTGACGTTTCTCACGCTGAAGGCAAATACACAAAATTTTTATTTTTGTAGCAAATGTTCAAAAATTTTGGGAACGAAGAATTGGGTTAATTAATGATAGGTAAAGAATCGTAGATAATTAGCAGGTGATGAATGTGTTTTATTAAATTAGAATCTTAAGATTGTTATGTTACGGATTACCGCTGGATAATTTTACTCGTAATACGTGAATCGAAACGTAGATGACATTGGCGATTTCAAATTTTGAAATAGTCCCGAGACTTGAGAGTTATATATAAATTTGTTACCCGTAATTGCATAAATAATCCTTTAAAGCAACTAACATTCGTTTAAAATGGAAAATGGTGCATTTGGAAGTGCCAGTAGTTTTATATCCGCTGGGCTTAAAACTGAATTTGCCAGCCCAGCAAACATAACATTTGCTGCAAAATTTAGCAATGGTTACAAATATGTTGTATAATCATTGCGTTGTACAGAATAATAAAGTTTACAAACACATTATTAAAGTTTTTTGTAGGTGATAAAATATATTGGCGTATTTGTTTGCTCTGCCTTCGGCCTCACAAAGAGGTCTCCGATCGGTCCTGAATAATAGCAATTTATTTGTTCAGTATCGGATTTTTCTATTGGTGAATTTATTATTCCTGTTCTGCCGATGTGCTTTCAGCCACTGAGTGAGCTACTAATTTGACATACAAAGCTGTGACAGTTGATTGAAGTCTACTGATTGATTCATTGCAAACCAATCCTGAATCAGGATGTATCAGGACCCTTAGCTATACAACATATTTATATAGGTGTAAAAACATAGAAAAGAACTTTACATCACGACGATCTTGGTAATTTAGTACCTACAAAACTGGTTATTTAAATTAATGAGTAGAATAGCAAATACAAGATAGCAAAGAAGGTGCTTATAACCATTTATTTAGGGATAAATCCACCAAAACGAATTAAAGTCCGAAGGTTTCGTTGTAAACTGTATATTCATAACAATTCCTACAATTTAACGTGAAATCCAAACCTCGGCATAATTAATTAGGAACTTAGCTCAGATTCTAACTTATGCACAATCTTTTGAATTCATATTTTTAAATTTTTAAGCAACATTAAAAAAATTTGTATTTGCTTGTAAATTATTTTTCAACGCTATATCATTTTTATACAAATATCAAACTTTTTTGTATTGTCCTTTGCAACTTGTACTATATTTTAAGGTCACTAATTTTGATTATGTGATTATTTTTATAATTCTTTTTTAAATAATTTTTCCATTTCAAAATCTTTGGCCATTTAGTCAGTTTCTGTTGTTGTATTACTGTTGAAGTTGTTATAAAGTTTATCACAAACGTTAAAAATATTATTTGGATCTTTCTTACATCTGTTCGAAACGGACGCACATGAATGGATTAACTATTAATTTATAGCACAGTAAAAATAAATTTGACTAACATTTTTAAATTTTTTCAAAGTCGGGTTTTTATTCATAAATTATATTTTATTGTTTTAGTTTCTAGAGAGAGACATTGCTATCTGATTATTGTATTTATATCTCATATACTGCCCTGCTAAGCAAGAAGGTCGTAACTAGACAACTGATAGTTTTGAGTAGTAGAAGGTTGTATATCTTGCTCCTGAATCAAAAGTATTCAAAAGTTCTCAAAAGCAGCACACTATTACAAAAAAAATGCCGTAATCCATTCGTGGACATCATTGACAAGCAGATAATAGGAAAGATTCAAAAAAATATTTTTAGCACCTGTGATAATCTTTCAATCGATAGTCTCAACAATGATACAATAAAAAAAATTTCGCAATGGCCAAATATATATTATTGAAAGGAAAGATTATTTAAAAAAAAATTACAAAAATATTGATATTGTTTTGAACATGGCGTGAAATCTGAAAACAAATGAAAACTTTTTCATTATGAAAAAATATTCTCTCCTGCAGCGAAGTTGTGATGAATAAGCTAATAATAATAAGATAATAATCATTGATCTCAGTGTGATTGGCAGTTGAAATTATTTTCTAAGAAAACTGTGTACAATAGATCTACTACGTGAATTTTTTTTCAGAATATCCGTCGAGCCATTCGAAATATAATCATGATTTTCCTTTCTTTAACTAAAAATTTTCATCTCACTTCGTATCAACCTGACGACATAAAGGTATTCGAACATAATTGAAACTGTACTTAATCATTAAACGCCTGCTATGATAAACAAAGTGCAATATATGGACCCCCGAGAGAAAAAGATTTTGTTTAAAACAGAAGTAATTTTCGAAAGAACCGCAAATTCCAAAAAGGAGTAAGCCACCCATTATGTGTTTGACTAACATAAGTTATCAGAATTTAGATAAATAAGAATTAATGATTTATAAACAAAATGCTGGAAACTTTTTCAAGAAAACTTTTGTTAACCATAAAAGATGGCATTGATATTTCCACCATATTTTAAGCGATTACGACATAACGAAGCTTTTTATTTATCGCTTTATGGTTTCATTCCACAATTTCAGTTACGAACGTTGATCAGGATTTTATTTAGTTTTGTTTAAGTTGGTTGTATCGCACAACTTTTAATTAAAAATTACAGTTTGCGGATAAAATTTTTATATAAATTTTAATTTATTTTGTTAATGGAATACATTTTGCTTGGTAAAAGAATATAAACCCAGCTAATACGATATACGTATATATACAACAGTAAACACAATTTTAAATTATTTACAAACATTTTTAGAAGAATATAATTTATTTTTCTAATCTTGTTTTAAATTTTGTTACGAAAAGGAAATTAAAAAATAACCAGATTTAATAAAAAGCATTGCTTATAAAGCGTATTAATTTATTTTGGTAAATTATCGGTATCGAATTTTCTTTTGGCAATTTTCACGTCTTTGGGTTTTCCAGGAAATTTTATCAAGAAGCCATGAATTTTTTAGTGTTTTGTATAACATAAAGCTACAATTTCGACCTAAATTTTCACTTTCATAAAATTAAGAAAATATGGCACACAAGTTTCTTAATCGATAGAAAACCTAGCCCAACACGATTTTCATTTATGTGACACTTGCAGGTCCAATCTCGGAACACTTTCTAAAGAAAACTGGAAATAAAACAACTTCACAACTAAAGATCCCAGATATTTGCTATGCTATAACAGGACAGCTTTAGACACAAAGAAAAATATTTTATTTATCGTATTTCAAAAATATGATGCAAGCAATTTTCCATTTTTGTTGAAGTGATTGACGGAAAACAAATAAAAAGTCATTTCTGTTATGATACTTGAAATTCCTTGTATGAAGGTATCTATAGAATGAATTTTGTGCTTTTAGTTTATTAAAAATTTTTTATGTTAATTTTCGAAATTGTATCATTTATCTTGCTTGAATCTTTTAATATTGCTGAGTTAGAGGAATGGAGAAGCTTACACATTTTGTCTTATATTCAATACATTTATCTTAAATTCATTACATGGCCGTAGAGAAACCACACGTCTTTGTCCCAGTTCGCATTGTTTACTATATTTAATGACCCTGCAGTATCATCTTGCACAGAAATAGCAATTAAAGCAAGCAAGTGCATCTGAAATCCCAGATTAATTAATTAATTTCTTTTTCTTAAAAAATTGTTAATCGTGATGGAAGTTCGATAACTCCAATCAAATGTACTTCAATTTTCAAATAAAATCATACAAAACTTCCTAATTTTTAATAAATTTACTTTGAAAATTGTTCGTGCAAATCTTAAAATACAAATACACCATTTAAAATTGTAAGATGAAGCGAATAACCGATATTACAAAATCCCTCGAGTTTTACACGAAATCAAGCAATTAGTAATTTGGACTAATCTAAAATTCTGAAGATTAAATGGGGAAACAAATCCCAAAAATGAGATTTTATTGATTCTTCTAGCCTCAATTCTTTGATGATAAAATAATTTGCACCCACTGATTAAAATTATTTATAGACTTTAAATGTTTTATATTATCTCAGGTGCGATTGCGGCTGCAATTTCAAAATGAAATTAATCACGCAGCCAATTAAATTTTATTAACAAAATCAATAATTTTGTGTAATAAGTAGGTTGATGGTTTTGTTATTATTAATTAACTTTACTTTTTTTTATAAAACAATTTGCATAGTACGCTAATTGCATGTTAAATTGTTTGCATATTTTCTAACCCCCAGATAAATAACAAAGTGCTAATTTAAACCACGAGAATTTAATTTTAGCAGTTTGAAATTATTTGCATCACATCGCCTTTTTAATTTGAATTTTGGAACACCCTATATTATAAATACTTATCTGCTCGTTATGGTTTAAATTTCACTAATAATATTTCATTAACCATTTAAGTGATGAACTTGAAATATCTCAAATACTGTATGATTTTCCTCCAGGAGTGGTTAATAAAAATGAGGTAGAATTTTGAGAGGAATCTCAATTTGTAGAGAAAATTTAAATTTTGCACAAAAATTTCGGGTAACCGCAAGAAAGGACAAAAAAGGTCATCAAAACTTAATGGACGGTCTTGGTGAAAGCCATCAATTTTTATTAACAATTCGATTTTATTTTCGACTTGTGCAATTATTCAATGGAACTTAATTTGCATAGATAAAGTGGATTAGTGCATACGAAATACGGTATTATAATCTGATACATTCGTTGCTCTATCAATCTAATTTTAGATACAAGCAATAAAATAACGCTCTTCCATCATAAAAGTTTTTTGATGTTATTTTGCTGATCAACAAATATCGCAAATTTTCCAAAAATTAGTCCATATATAAAATGTATTCTACGTAAATATCATTTCCTTAAAATTTTTTCCATTGGAATGGTATTGTGAAGGTGGACAATTTATTATTTAAATTAATTAGAAATTTAATTAATTTCTAAGGAATTAATTCGGAACAGGCAACATCGTCTATACCTGAAGCGAAGAAGAAGTAGGAGGTTAACACATCTTTAGTTCCTGAATGGAAAATTTTGATTTTGCACACCGGATCGAGGGGTCCTCGTTTGTGAGCTGTTTGGTTAAATGTGATTTTAATTTTAAAAAAGCTTTAAATAAGTTGAAGGTTAAAATAAAGTAGAATATCTGATGAGAAAAAATAAAAGTTAAGTAAAGAGTATTTAATTAAAGTATCAGTGGAAACAGATGTGTTAAAAGAAAAGTTGGAAAAAATACTAAGATTGCAAGGAAAAAGCAGAAGTTTTTAATTAAGGTAAAAATTAAGGTTTGAAGAAAAAAAAATCGTAATTTCTAAATTTACAAATGGTCCTTTGTAGAGGAAAGATAAAGTAAAGCAGTGGTTTATTAACCTTCTCAAAGTGACGGTTTACATTTAATTGTAAAAAAATTTGCGGAACACCATAATCACTAATTTTCCAGATCAGCAAGTAAAAAATATGGTCAAAACCTTCAATAAATCCGGACAAGCTGAAATTTTGTAAACTTTCTTAATAATGAATTCCCCAAAAGTTTTCCTAAAAGCCCCTTTGGTTTCTTCCCAAAGTGGAACGTAGTTTTAACTTATAATTCGTTTATTTTTTTTTCCGGAAAATTCTTATCAAATCAAAATTAAAACAAAAGTTTTTAAAATTTGCCTGCGTCAGCGTCGAGACGTACTGTTCCTAATAATTATAATAATCAATCAACCAATGTTTAGAATTTTATTATTATTTAATATCAAATTTTTTACAGTTCATCTTCATCATCTGAAGTAAATATTTGCGAAACTTCTTTTCTTTTAAAGGAAATTTGTGCCTTTCAATTTTGATATTTATGATATTTTTCCGTTAAAATAATATTCTATAGGCAAAATACCACCCTCAATTGGGGAGAAGCCGACAGATATTTTAGGACACTAAAATACACAGGCCCGGATTTTTTGCAAATTGGACTGTAAAGTCATAAAACTATACAACAAGAAGTTTTTACGTGTATTAACTGCTCTGATTTTTAACGTATTTAAAGTATAAACAAGGAGTAAATATCTCGAAAAAATTATATACAGATGAAGTGAAGAAGAAGAAGGAAGGAAATCCAGGGATTTCCAAGTTATTTCTAGTGATTTTAAACGAATTTTCCATAAAGATAACTCAAACGAATTCCTCGGATTTCAAAGGATTTCCAGGGGATTTCCAAGAAGTCTAAGGGATTTCCAGTGATTTTAAAAGAAATTGAATCTAAAGAATTCATACGATTTCAAAGGAACTTCAAGGATTTCCACATACTAATTCCAAAATTAATATACACAACGTTTTTCGGGATATTTATGTACCTTTCGAGTATAAATTAATAGCACCTCAAAATTTAACTTAACCGATAGCTAAAATATTAGAATTTTAACTGTAACCTTTCGTGACCGAGCCGGATTAAAGATAATCCCGAGCGGCGGGGGTGGGGGGATTCACGAACCCAACGCAATGCAATTTATTATCATACACCGGTTTTTTAAATTTATTTAACTATTTCATATTTAATTGTATCTCAACAAATTTTACATTTATCGTAAGCTTCACCCCCCCCCCCTTCGCTTGTCCTACCTCTTCAAAGAAATATTTTTAATCCAAACCTATCACCTGTTCTATCACGAAGAAATAAATCAATTATCTGTCGAGTAAAACTTTTTCGTATGCATATCATACACTTAAAATTCAAATATTTTAGTATTTTTCGTTAAATTTTCTAATTTTTCAATACCTCTATCAAATTATCATTTAACAATATTAAGATAATTACCCAAAACTTGCTTTTTACGAAATTTTTAGAATATAAATAAATTTGATCCGGCCCTAAATAAGAAATAAGATTTGACTCTGTGGCCATCTTCTTTGATCTTGGTTTTAGTTTTCATTTTAAATTATTTAAAAGGTTTCAAAACCCATTTCATCGTAAATCTGGTACTGTCAAACCCTGAAAATTTTAATAGCAATTAACGTTTTAACGATGTTTATATTAATAATTTCTACAA
Organism: Podabrus alpinus; assembly: GCA_932274525.1. Taxonomy (NCBI): domain Eukaryota; kingdom Metazoa; phylum Arthropoda; class Insecta; order Coleoptera; family Cantharidae; genus Podabrus; species Podabrus alpinus. The sequence goes on from OW026451.1 coordinate 10,266,918, forward strand.
GAATTAACGATTTTTAATATTATTAGGTTTTCAGACAAATTTCTGAAGCTTAAAAAATTATTAAAGCATATAATAATTCTAAAGCGCTTCTTCAATTACCAGTGCGGCCTTTAGGCCGCACAATCAATGCAATGACATGAAAATTTAGTATTTCATAATCTACTTAATTTAAAAAAATTTAAGTTCATTGTTAAGTCGTAGCGAAGGGAAAACTTTTCCTTATCGGGTTAAATGCTGAATTGTGGTTCAGATGCATACGTCGCATTTCTTAATCAATCTTTGTAAAACTTCGTGATTTACTGTTTTGTTTATTGATTGAAATCGGTACAGTAGTTTTATAGCAACCAAATTTAAACTAGAAATTGGGTTTAAGAATCCCTTGAATGGGTTACAATGTAACTTTTTGTTTGAAACTTTGCATATTATGCAAAGTTCACTTAAAAGTTTACTTATTAAATATCAAGGTACTGTATATTAATTATATCTTACATATACTAAGTCACTACGACTTAATTCTTACGGCAGGCTCCGGTGCGAAGTAGGTAGTTGTAGGTAGTTAAATATTAATTTATTGATTGTAAATACCTTCATAATTGTAAAAGTTAAAACTTTTTCCAAATACAAATTGAAACTAAATAAATAATTCGTTCATAAAATTCTTGCTTAATCGTCAGAATGTTTGAAATTGTTTGGTCTGATTTAGGCCCATTTATTTAGAAAGTAAAAATACTCGAAATTTCGAAAATTACTTACACAAATATTTACCAATTAACACACTGGATGATGTGGAAACAGCAATTAATTCGAGTGGTAAATTAATCATAATCATTAAGTAAAAATCATCACCGCCCGTATGATGACGCAAACAGTTTGAAATGGTCACAAGCAATTTATTTATTATTAATTAGTGGTAATACTCAAATCATAATTAAAGTTGCAATTGAAAAATTGTTTTCCAATTGGAAAATTAAATACCTGCTGTCAAAATTTAGTATGCAAAACATTAATTAATTATTTATTGGGCAAATCATCGATTTTAAACACAAAGGAGTCGTTAAATTTCAAATTTAAAATTGAGAACGCTCGAGAAAATTTTAACAAAAGCCCCTAAATTCGCAAGGTGAAATCTATTAAATTCTAACCAAAATAGTGATTTCTCGTAATATTAAATTAAATGCTCTAAAAGGTTTCAAAGTAGGATTTGGAAATCATTTATGTGGCAAAGCAAAAGGATTGGTACATTTAAGTTACATAAAAGTGTGGAATCAAACGGTCGTTTACATTCAAAATCACGAACTTGCATAATGATAGTAGCGTTAAAAAATTCTTTTAAGTGATGAGTATTTCGGAAATGGAAAAAAAATTTATAATATTGAAAATTTTGTTCTCGGTCTCGTTTTAAAAAAATATCACAGTCATGTGAACTATAAAGATAAGTTTGGTTATTGTCGGGGAAAGATTAAGAGTTCGACAAGGATTTACGCCGTAAATACAGCAGAAATAAAAATTTTAAAAATGTTTTATTGAATGAGAAAAAATAAGTTCTTTGATAATTTAATCCGCAAGTTTAATATAAAAACGCCATTAATTTAACAAAATTGAGATATATGAGGTCTCTTCGCTTTGTCATGATACAACAAAGCAAAGCTTAATTCGAACAACAAAACAATTGAAAATCAGCGAGGTAAATTCACAATATAAAACAATAATAAATTTATTTTCTCATTTGAGATGCAAATATAAGGAAAATATAAATTTAATTTTTAACTTAAATTTCCTTTGTCCATAAACTCAACCTCGAGTAGATAACAAAAAAAAAGCTTTCTAGTTAATCATTGTTTGATTTATGATAAAACTAGAAAACTAAAGATGTTATAGCTAAATTCATAAAGTTTTGAAACTTACATTAATATTGAATCATCAAAGTTTCGCCTAAAATTTTCAAACAAAAACCGAAACAACTAAAGGTCTTGGTTCAATACCAGAGCTATGTTTTGACATGAACTGCTTGTGAAAGTTAAACAATGGCATACAAAGCATAACGTTTGCAACTCTCGCGAACATTGTCAAAGAAATAATTTTCCGACAAAAAGCTGCTTAACTTAATCGTTAAACATCGTACGACAATTATGTCGATTTCCTTTTAAATTAATTAGAAATGATCCGTTTTTCTCCGAATCGAAAATTGTACTCATCAATCACATCAATACAAAAAACCACTTCTGAAGATTTAGGATCTCTACACGGAATTGTGTCAAAAACCAAACAAAAGTGGAGAGCCTTCAAGTAAATCTAAAAGAAATCGAGTATCTACAAACAACAAAAGAGCTTACAAGCTTTTAAGGTGTAGTTTTACTAATTCTTCCTTTATGTAACATAAAGTAAACACGAAAAGCCAAACATAGTTTTGACAAACAAGTCAATCTTGTTTGTATTCACGTGGTAGATTTTCTACAAAAATTGTGAATATGCCAAAAATATATTATGAAATTGTCTCAAAAACCATTTCGTTCCCATTTCGAGAAAAGTAGTTTTCCTCGGAAACCGTTAATTTTACGTCGAAATATCTAGAGAATGAAAATTAACGCAATGGAATTTTACATAAAATTTGTTCTTTGTAAAATTTACGTGGGAGTATCATTCAACGAGATATGGAACAATTAAATTGAACAATTGCACTCGTGAACAAAAAACGGACTCATGTTTGTTTCAGTTTATCATTAGTGTTTCAGTCGTATTAAGCTTTACAGGTTTTCTAGGTAATTTAATTATCCATTTTGCTCCTAGACTGCATGGGGCTGCTTAGTAAAGGCTTGAAACACAGATACTTGTAAATTTAGCAATTTTCCAATTTACTTCGACAAAGCTGTATGTTAATTTCGTTACTACCAATGCAAAGAACTGCAGTTCTAATATATCCCTTTGTGTAACCCTTAGAAAATGCAGAGGCGGACTGGCCCCATGAAGAATTAGTTAAGAATTAGAATTTGTATGGCAGCAGTTAATACAAAAGTTAGAGCAGGACACTCAAAACCGCTATTCAGTAAATTTGTAGTGACCAAAATTGAAAATTGTAAAAAAATTAATTTAGTTGGTAACGGAAAATTGACATAAAAGTTTAAAAATAAATTGAAGTGTTAATTGTTGAAAGTTGAAGAAAATTAACAAAAATAAAACGAAAATTAAGTTAATAAGAAGACAGTAAGAGTTAAGATTGGAGAAAGCTAAAAAACCGTGTTGTATTAAAAATTATCAAACGGAAAGGGAGAAAATTTAAAATTACATTTGAAATAAAATTTTATAAATTAACGAGTTTAAAATTTTAATTTTTGAAATGAAACGAAATTTAATATTGGTTGACCGAACGTTAATCGAAATATTTAAAATATTGTTGACTATCCAATCAGTAATATCTACATAGGAGATACGGGTTTCTACAAAGCACCATCGTAAAACCAATAATTGATTAGGACCACATATCCAGAAAATTTATCAAATAAAAAATTAGCGAGAGAATATATTACATGCATTATTTTTTTGTTTTGTTAGATATTTACTTATACGACGTGTCCGATTGTGTACCCTCAACATGATGGGGATTTCCATACCTTCTAAGATGATTTTTTTACGGGATCAGAAAAAATGCAGAAACAGTAGTCAGTTTTTGTTTCTCCTCTCTTAGATACCTTGGAAAATGGGATACCAAAAATGTGGAAATCGAATATAGCACCCGTAAGAAAAACAAAAGTTTATTTTATAAGTAAACTAATTTAAGGGATTAACCCTCCAATTGGTCTTTCCAGATTGAAAATACCATGAATCGCTTTGGTTTGATTTTGTGTTGGTGGGATTCAATTGGCTTCGAAAAATTAACTTTAAAAATTAAAAAAATTAACCAAAATAAGAATTGGTCGACCATACAAGAAATCGGGGAATAATGGGCTATATCAGCGTTTTCCAAATTTATTTGGTCACGAAACTCTTTCATAATGTTTACAACTTTGCGGAACCCTCGGAGCTACAAAAAATTTTAAAAATAAATTATTTAATAATTTTAACTTTTTAATATTTCTGGCAGAAGCTTTGCTTTCATGCGCGAAATCCACTTTATGTAAATAACGATGAGCTATAAAGTACAAGAAGAGGTGTTATGAGATTTTAGTTGAACTGAAAAATTCTTAATATTGAAATCAGAAATAAATAAATTAAAAATATTTTGTTTAAAACATTAAAACTACGGTTTTCAAAATAAAGTCAAATTTATATTTCAGTTTCTAATAAAGCTTGCAATAATAAAGCTTATTTTCCAACCTTTTTTTGTTTTAACAGAAGTTTTCACTGTATCTTAATTTTCACTAAATCTTTTAAATCAAGTCGTCAATCACCTTCCTTTACGCCAAAAAGAATTAAATATATAAAAAATTTCGTGTTGTGATTAACTCCGCTAGTGAGTGTGAATAAAACAAGAAATAATATTTCCAAATAGAACAACAATTTCTCAATTCTCAAGGGCCAAGATAAGACTTTTTCATTACTTCCAAAATATTGCATATCAAACCATTTTGGAAATATTTGACTGTAAAGGTTAAAATGTGTTGCGATTCACCCCATTTTACGGTACTAAACAAAGAACAAGGTTCTGTTTGTTTTCTGAAATATCTCGAAAACTAAGCAAAATAGGGTAACCAAATATACGAATCATTTTTTGTAGAGCGTAAATTATCAATAATAGTTATTGAAACATCATTAATTTATCGTCAAGTCAATCGTTAGCTTACACGCGATATTAAACTCCGAAACTGATTTCTTGAAACTCCTCGATTATTTATTTCGGCCGTTTAGAATAGAATAAAATTTTAAAAAATAATCACAAATTTTATCTTATCAAGCAATCGCAATATTTATAAAAAACGTACCTTTCCTAGGTACTTATGTATATAAAAAATTTTCGTTATTGTTCGTGAACTAAGAATTCTTTGGTTATTTTAACATTGCGGTTGCTTGTAAGTCCCAAGTAGGACGAAACGACGTTGTCGCATCAATTATTTCAACTTTTTTTCTTCAACTTTGGTTTTTATATAACAAAAAGTAAATATAAAATTTAAATCACAACTTCAAATTCAATTTTTTTGGAGTAGTCTGAAGTCTTTTGATATTTTGAGGTTTTAAAATTTATTTGATCCGAGTTTTTTTATGTCCATCTTATGCGGATAAAATTTTATACAAAAAATTACCTTTGTGGTTTTTTTCGTACGGAAAACGTCAAATTTTTTATTTGAAAAACAAGCAAAAAAAAACAAGCGATATCATTATCTGTGCGCAATATGGGTAAACTTTGGATGTAAATAAAAATTTCTACGTTTGTCGTATGAAAAAAAACACCGATCTTTTTTATTCAAAATCTTGTTTCCAATAAGATTCATATAGTAAGAGGTCTGATAAATTAATTTTAAGGCTCAAATACAACAAACAACTAAGACTATACCAATAAGTTAGTATATGTTTTTGTTAATATAGTTATATCAAATAAACATCAAAAGTATTCTTTGAAGTTCTCTGATGATGTATGCATTTTTTTGTATCTTTAATTCCATTTTAAATGGTCGAAAACAATTACCCAGCATACCATCAAGAAAAAACACGAAATGGAGAATTTTAGGAACCCGAATTTCGAAGTGTGACGACACGTGCATGCTCAACGACCAACTTATGATAAATACTCTAAAAAATAGGTTGGTATAATCTGTTAACTATCTTGCTTAGTTTTTGAGATATGTGAGAAAAACCAAACAGCGTCTCAATCCTACAAAAAAACTCAAAATAAAGCGATTTGTTGTGTTTTACCCTGGGAAAACTAATAGGAAGATTCGATGTCTAAAATGACTAAAAAAACAAAAAGTGATTGCTTAAATTCCTTTAAAATTAATTGTCCGAAAATAAATAACGCAACTTTTCGTTAATTTAATGGACTTCATTTCTCTTAAGATAATTAATAAGATCCCATGGTGAAGGTCGAAAATTAGGTACCCTGTATACTGAAAAAATGAAAAATGCCAATTTTTCAATGAGACCAATTTTGCAAGTAATTAGTAACATATTTTTAAGGATTGTGACATCTGTTTGAATTTGCCTATTTTCGCAGTTCTAAAATAATATTTTGGTAAAAACTTATTTACAAATTATTTAATTTTTCTTCTTTGTAATACAATGATACAATTTCCTGTATCTAAAATCTTAAAAATACACCAAAAACACTTAATACTTAAAAATAATAGACCTATAAAATTTTAATGTATTCTAAAACCATAAAAAAAAATAGCTACATTGTACCGAAACTAAATTTAAGAGCGCGCTGCGGAAAGAGAGAGAGGGAATGATGTTGAAAGAAGCCTCTAATCTTTTGTACAAATTTAAAAAACTAAACGTCGTATCAATGTAATTCTTTTTTTATATTAATAAGGAAAGACTATTGAAGGCAATAACCAATTTTGAGCGCTTTAAATTAAAAGTAAATAAGTTAATTTAATTTATGAAAAAGGACAATTTTGAATTTTTATGACAACCGATCTTAATGAAACTTCGTTATTGCCTTCTGCAGATCATTATAAGGACAAAACCTGATTTTGAAGCGATTTCATCATCAATTATAGAAAACTTGTACAATACTTGTAAATCAAAAAGTGCCCTTAGTGGAGTTTTAAACTATATAAAATCAACTTAATGCACAAAGGGTTCAAGGGTTCCCTTAGATATGGCGCAAATAATTTTTTTAAATTTTTTAAATCTACAAAAGATTAGAGGCTTCTTTCAACATCATATATACTGCTTCCCTCTCTCTCTTTCCGCAGCGCGCTCTTAAGTTAATTATTAGGGAGCGGCTCTACCAATCCTTGAAGTTTACTTAAGTCTCACGGTGGATTTTTTTCAGCATGCTTCGTTCACATTTATTTTCTTACCTGGTAACAATTTTTGGTACTATTTAGTAACACCATTCAATTTGATATTTTTATGATTTTATTTTTCTCGAAACCTCCTTCCTCATACCACCTACACATAATGCGTTTCACGTGTCCCGATATGGCATAAAAACCGGGAATCCCGCGGGAGGAAGTCAGTGAGTGTCAGCCAGTTGTTGGTCAGTGGTAGTCAGTTGTTGTTAGTTAATTGTTGACTTCAGTTGTTCAAAGGAGCAACAAGACAAATCCGTTTATGTAGTAAAAAGTTTGGGTATTTAACCTCCTTTATCGCTTAGGCGGATCATAAAGGAATCGGTTTAAGTTCGATATTCCCGTGGTTAAATTAGTAAATTTCGTTTAATGATATCCATAATTGATAAATAATAGTGACGGTTTTGAACATTTAAAAACACAACTTTTGAGTAAACGTGATACGCAATTTAAATGCAGTTTAGCACTTTCATACAGTGGCAGTTTCGTTTAATTTCGCTAAAGATTGACATATTATGCAATTACACCAACTTAATTTGTGGAACCTACTATCGCTTTACCGGATTTTTGCCAAATAATCAAAAATCAATATAATCTCGTGGAGGAGGATTTAACGTTTTGGAACCATATAAAAAATTAAGGGGTAATCGACGCTTGGGAATGTCCTTAGAGTGTCAATTCGTTCAAGGAACGGTTTACGTATTGCCTGTCGTTCAGAATCTGTTACTGTAAAGACACCGGTCATTTCTACTACAAACCCTGGTTACATCACTCACGGAGGTCATCAGCGGTTTATTGGGTGGAAACGCCGTAAGTGTTTTATATTTTTATCGTTTTTGTTCAACACCATTTTGACGGTCAAAAACAATTATTGTGTTTAAACCGAATAGTTGTTTCACGTTTCCTTTTTTTTTACTTTACTTATCATCAATTCACAACCAATTTTATTATTAGGCCAATTTGGGCCACATTTAGTTTGTTAATTTAAATTTTAACGTAGTTTTAATATTTTATTTTAATTCAGAGTTTAAGTTGTCTCAAATCATTGACGTCAGAATTCACCTTCAGTGACAATAAAAGGCCATATTTTTCTTTCTAATATAAGGTTAATATTTGTAATTTTAGGTTTTAATCTGTTCTATTTTTTTAATAATATATGCTTATTTGTGATTATTGTCTTATTTCTGTATTTATGTTGTATTACTATTTAGGTTTAAGACCGCTGTTCTGTGAGGCCTTAGTGGAGTCCGGTGTAACCAGATTTCATTTGGTTGTAGTAAGTTTTCCCAATTTTTGGCACTTTTACACAGGCAGTGCGTAATTCAAAAACTGGGTGGCTCCTATTTCATTTATTTATGGTTTCAAGTAGAATTGACTCCGTCCCCTATAGTTAAGTTCCGCGACAACCTTAAAATTCAGTTTTTAACCCACCCCACAACTCCCTGAGCTAAGCCGCCGCACCATTTCCTATTATGGGTTGTCTTAACGACGCGGAAGATTGTAATAGGATGTTGAATTTTATGTATTTTCTTGCTAATTTTTGTTTTCAGGATATGATCCTGATCAATTATAGATTTTCTTATGGTACGATTTTTTCGGTACATTTTTTTTAATATTCGCATGTGAAATAAAATAATATCAACTGGTCAAGCGGCCTATCGGCCGACCTGACCTCTTCTGCTTGAATAATTCGGAGACCATCAGATCGGTTGAGAAATATAGGAACTTTTAACAAAACGTATTATAAACTTTAATTTCTAATCAGTTTGTCCTACTCGACTTAAATCAAAATAAAAATCACTGCAAGAAATGTGAAGCATGTGTTTATCGCAAATGGCAAGATTAAGCGTAATCATTTTGAACCATGTTGGTTGTTCATATCAAGAAAAGTAAATTTGACATTAGAAGTTCAAAGTTTACACATTCTGAGATGTTCTATGAAGTATAAGTATACGTAAGTCAATATTGAAACTTCTCTAGTATGTAGTACTCTCGTGTGTACGTTATAAAGCGAAATTTATATTTTAAGTTCCTATAAATACTAGTAGCTAATTAGTTTTCTTTCGTGATGGGAAATCGAAATTCCTCACGACAATTTAGTTTACTTAATACCGTACACGTTGAAAGCGAATGGCGGATAGCTATAAGACATAATTTTTATTGAATGCTCGTAAAATGTCAAGCAGAATATACGTGGGATAGGTGCTGTAAGGATTAGTTGTAGACGTTTTTGTTAGCCCTGAGGATTTTCTAAAAATATGAGTTTACGAAATCACGACATCCTATAACAGTAGCGGCTCGCTATAAGGAGCCATGGCACTACCGCAATATTGTTTAACGTATTATTTTTTAAATTTTGTCTGACTGATCGACTGCAAATTTATGCAGACTGGTGGGAGTTTACGTTCTCAATGTAGAATAAATGCATCATCCTACGTTTTATAGTAAAAGGACCATTTCCGGATGCATGATTTTCCGGAGGTGGAAAACCGAAATTTGGCTTGGAAAAACTTACCGATAATCCTGTTCTCTACGCCCTTATGTATTTATAGTTAGGTAAAATTATTTATTAAAATATTAAACCGTTAATAATGAGGTGCCACACCAGACAAGGGCTAGATAAATACTGCATCCCCCTTTGTGTTTGATGCTATGATGCTTGAAACGTAATGCATACATCAGTGCTCACATTTAATGTCAATAGAACTTTCGAACCCTTCATCCATTAATGACGCAGAAGAAAACTGCAGGGATTTTCTTAACTACTCTCACTTTCTTTCTCTCTCGTCTTGAGCACCGAGCGAATATAAAGCAATTTGCAACTTACTGAAAGTGCGGTAAAAGACAAACAGTGGATAAATAAATTACACCGTTTAGTAGTTTTGCTTTATAATGTCGTACTTACAGCTAACTTGCTATAATCCTCTTTTGAATCTGGTAGACACGCGTAAGTAACAATGTTGCACTAAATTCACGTAAATTAAATGGGATACTTGCCAAGTTGATTCTGATTAGCATAATACTAACGAACCAATGTCTTTCATTGTGACCCCAATTTTCAACGTTCTACGTTTATATTATTGGATTCTTGAATGGAAATACGACACGCTTCCCAGATTTTCTAATTATGCTTCATTTGTGCATTTCCAAGCAGAGGAATAATTTTTGGCATCAGAACATAACTTAATTTATCGTTAATTGCCCTTTTTGTTGCAATAGCGACATTATAAAGTATTTAAGCCTTTTGTTGTTCAGATCCACCCCTTTGCTTAGATTTTTGCGCAGCGGAAAGCTTACACTTGTTAGCTCATTTTACACACGTAATTATAAGAAATCGCATTTTTTTTTATTGGAAATGTATTCCGGAGAAATTCTATTGGGATAAATAAGTTATCATTCCGAATACCCTGGAGGAATTTTTGCGTTAGAATCCATTATACATTTTGATACTGCTTTTCTGACATAGATTTTACGGTAACATAATTTTACCAAAAGCCTACACATATTTTTATTGGACGGAACGCTTTAATATAATAAAATCCCCCAGATGTTTGCTGGAAGATTAATTAAAAGTTACAGAAAAAGCTCTCGGATTAAAAATGTTGAAAAATCAAACCTGGGAGATTATCCTAAAATTAAGGGAAAGGAAAAAGGTAGAAGTAATTTTTTGTGATGCTTGAACTGATCTCCTTCTTTTATGTCTACATTCTTAGAGATCTATTCCAATTTAGGGGACAAAAGCTGTCTTATAAACTGAAAAGGAGAAAGCTTCTTTTTTAATCACGCTTCAATCATCTTCAACTATTCAAAGGGTTCGAATGAAATAACTTGTAAATAATTAATTATATTGGTTGTTTATCTCAAAACATACTTCAATTTTAAATTAATTTATTTTTGCTCCAGTTTGGTTTAAGCTTTTAAATTAGCCACTTCATTTTGAAGCTTCCATTCGAGCAAAAAATTTTTAAAATTGCTGTATCAGTAACATTCATGCCCATTAAAAAAAAAACGTTTTCACAGTTGTTTTTACGAGAACAGCATTATTGAATCAGTATAATATTTTGCGACTTCCGATAATTGGCTTTTCATTTTTTTTGTAAACATAAAAACTTCATGATTATGCATGGAACGGTTTAAATTTGACCTCTGTAAAATATCAAGGTTGGAATCGGACTGAAGTGGTGCAAAAAACTAGTTTTCATCTTGCAGATACTTTCGATTCACCCAGAGAATATCATTTAATTGGAACAATTTTTCCTGACGTAAAAACCTTCTAAAATTTGGGTAAACTTCTTTTTAGTGCTTTTATACTTAATCATATTTATAACAAAGTATCAAAAGCAAAATGGTTCCGTAAAATTTTTATTAAAACTTGACAGCTTTCGTATTAATCTTGATTGATTGTTGATCTCCATAGATGAAGAAAAACGATATTTTGAAAATATCGCTTATTTTTTATTCATAAAATGTAATTACAAAATCAGTAGTTTAATTGTATATTTGTTGAGGGATCCGAAATTTAAGGGGCAATTAAAGCCAGTTCGGTTAATTTAATTCTTAAAACGGTATTGAGGTGATGAAATTCATTTCTAATTAAAATAATTAAACTTCATCTATCAACATTTAAGAAAGGTTTACAAACTTTACTACCATCAATTTCTCAAGAGATTAGCAGTAAGTACAATAAATTTATAGGGGTTCGTTTATCTTGTGCAAACTGCGGAATTAAATACATCAAGCTTAAAAAATAATAAAAATTGTTTGATATTTTTAATAATTTAAAATATGAAGAGTTATATCGCCCGAGGCTTAGAAACGCCTGAAAATCGACACAAGCTTTATTTTAATTTGTAATGGCGACGGTTAAGTCAATTTAATTTTAATTTAACGTTTATTTAAATTAAGTTATCTACTAATGAATATTTGAATTAGTTCACTGAAGTGGTTAAGCACCCATAATTAAAAATCTTTTAATCATTCGATAAACAATTAAACTTCTCGTAAAAAATTACCCAATCCGCATGCGGCATTCCCACGACCAACTTGAAACTTTTAGTTACAAATTGCAATTTTTCACTTTGAATTACAATTTAAATTATCAATCAAAGGAAATGAAACTGAAATATGCTGGACTAGTTTAGTACGTACCTCACTAATCTGAATCCGTTTATTCACTAACTTGAAAAAGTTTACCTGAGGCTAGGAAAAAATATTTGACTGGCAAATAAATTTCAAAAGGTTTAATTAAAATGTAACGAAAAGCTACTTCTTCTTTCGTTTTAATTTATTTGTAGATAAAAAAAATATAATTAAATTGTTAAATTATTTGCTTTTCCCAAACGAAATTTATATGTATGTATAACCATAATTCTCAATTGCAAACTTTGTGGTGAACCTATCGATGAAGGCAGCAAGATTTTTATCTGTCATATTCGGATATTTTGAAATTTAACACCGAATTAAATCTTTTTCTGGTTATTATTACCAAAATTTTGAACGCCATGAAGTGTAATTAACGTAAGGAACTTGGCTTATCAAATTAATCCCATTAAATTGTGAGAGGTATCTAGCGATTTTCAATTATATTTTAAATTGGTAATTGAATTTCGGCTGTCAGTTATCATAAATTTTCGAACCCTCTACATACTCAAATTAATTAACTTGTAGTTAGAAACGCATATCTAGAGGTACCATCTATAAATAAATAGAGAAACGTAAAATTTTGGTAGAATTATTGTGTTTAATAAATTTCCACGACGATATTATAAATTAAATGTGTGCTGATTATTTCAAGGTAATTAATTAAAACGCAAGTTACGCGTCATTTTGATCCTGGTTTATAAAATGTTATCTAATTTAATCTAGGTTATACCACACAATTGCAAAAAGAGGATATTGAACGTAAAAAACAGTAAGGAAGCAGTGGCCAGGGGTGGACTGGTGCTCAAGTTTTAATGCGCCGCAGGATACTTTTAAACTTAAACATTACATTATATGATTATTACAAAGTTTAATACATTTTTTTATAATTTTCAAGTACACACTGCAAACTTCCTTAGAAATAGAAAGGAAAATGTTAGTTTTTAAAAATCGTTTGTTATAAAGTTTCTTTTTGCCATTTTAAATAATTGTCGACAATATACTTGAATCAGATAACTTTAAATTTAAATTTTTTTTCATATTTTGAACGGAAAGGGAGCTATCAAGGAAGTTCACATTACTGATTCACCGAATAACTTTGTATGGTCGTAGCAGTTATTCGGTTGTCTCATGTCTCAGAATTTTGATAACTGTGGAAGTCATAAAAATTAGAAAGCTTCAATAACTTACAAGATAAATTATTCAAGATATCGAATCATAAAACTAGACGGTAAATTCAAATCTGTTTTCTTAAACTTCAAAAATAATATTAGATATCACGAACATAACCAGTGCTTAAGCATGAAACAATGGATGAACTAGCACCGTCCACTAGCACTGAACCAGCAGCCTAAAAACATGATATTTTATGTATGAACTCTGACTAATAATAATAATACAAGAACATTTTGAAGCTATAAAAATTGTGTATCTATAGAACTAAGAAAAATTTAAATCGATTTACTTTTGTAGAAGTTATTGATATAAGCAACGCTGTAGAGGATTTTTAAAAATGTAAGGTAAAAATTTAGAAATTTTACGATTAGATCTTCTTTAAGATCCAAGTATTAAATATTTTCAAGAATTCTAAGACCATCAATTAGTTTAGGACAGAGATTATTTCTATAAAACTTTAATAAATACTGGTAGGTAAAAAATAGTCGTCCCTGCGTTGTATTCGATTTATCATTTACATTATAATATAAAATTGAAATTTTCTTTTGTGTTAGTATTATAAATACATAGAGGGATTCTTCGCTCACCAAATTAATGTTCATCTGCTGGCCCCAGGTAACATTACATAATTTTTCTGTATTTCTAAGCGCCATGATATTTTAAACTAGTCGGCTTTGGTTGTGCGGCCTAAAGGCCGCACTGAGTGAATTGCGACAGCTATCTATCTTCTATATTAATATATTGAGTTTTCAACGTCTCACCTATCATCAAAATTTACACTACAGATATTATGATATTAAACCAATGAGATGCGTTCCTGAGCATGACGGACACATACACAAATTAAGACTTTTATTGCTACCTGCGCCAGCTAGCATTAAATATTAAAAAAAAAATTTGCGGTATAGCAATAGTTTTGTCTGGCTACTACAGGATCCACACATAGGATAAATATACAAAATTTTAACGAAAAAATAATTAATTAAACAAATTAAATAATCAAACAAAAATTTCCCGCTGAAAAAGCAGTTAAAAATATACTTAGAAAAAACATCAAAATGGCCTTAAAGAGACCGGCCTATGAGGAATTGTCCGCATTCTCCACATTACCATCGGTACGCCCCTGGGCTATGCACTAGCATCATAGAAATTCTGTCATTTAAATTTCCCTCTTAAGTTATTAGTATGCAACAATCGACTTTCAAGGCATAAGATTATCAAAACCATCAACACGTTAAGCTCGCCGTTACGTAATGTCGGGATAAAATTATGTAAATAATAGGTGCGTCACCAAATTCCTGTTAAATTTGAGGATTATTGTGACATTAAAATGTGGGGATTTAAACTAATGAATCACGTCAAAATAAAATGTCACAATTTTCCATCAAAAAATTTCCTTCTTAACAAAAATTCAATTACACCTTTTTAATTTAAAATCGTAAATCGCTTGTAAAATTACACAAAGTAAGTAAACTGTGTAAAAGTTTCACTTTTGTTCTTTTTCCCTCATTAATTGCAACATCCTCCGCCAGCAAAGTTAAATTCCGACCACAACAAGAAAAATTACAAGAATACTATTTAAATTTAAGTGCAATTTTAAAATTACTCTTGCAAATAAAAACTGGAAAAGCTCACGATGCAAAAACTTGGGAACATAAAGAATTTTTGTGATTTTATTTATAAATGAGAAACCTATGGAAAGAAACTCGACAACATAATTTTTCCCAATTAAAATGCAAATTAAAAATTTGCGCGATACTAAAATATTCAAAAAAGTAGCAGTCTCATATTAATTTTTATGAATTTTGAGAAACAAGGAAACTTTACTTGTTTCCGGTGACATTAATTATTTCAAGTTCGCAATTCAACATCTTCTAAGACAAAGTGCATTTAAATAATAAATTAATGCATTTTTCGTGACGAGAAATTTACTTTTTGGAAATGAAATTTTCCAAATAAAATTAATTATAATTACAATGGGTAGTTGATCAAAACGAAAGTATCTCATTTCCAAATTTTGCGCATTAAAGCTCTGTAGTGGGTAGGGATAAAAAATTTAATTATTATTTCAAAACTGATTAGTTTTACATCTGGCACTAATTTTAATGCAACATTAAAGTTCGATTCCATTTAATGAACTTGATATTAAAATTTGCATAACTAACCAGTAAATTATAATATTTAATCACGATATTAGGGGTTGATTCGAACAATAACGAACGGCGAGGTGCAAAAAAACTTATGGAAATAAAGCAAAAAATTTGAGAGCTGTAAACAAATAAATCAAGAAGATCGGGAAAAGTGAAAGCGTTTAAAGTGGAAATGAACGCAACTTTTTTCATTAATTTATTGTTTAGAAATAATTTCGAATGTCACAAACACCTTTTTGTTTAAGTTGAATAAAAGAGATCTCAAATTGCATTTTGGTCGTGAAAAGGATTAAAATTTAACACAGTTTTTTCTTCATGGATTTAATTAAAATGAGTAACATAAGAATGAGGAGCCGCCGTATTTACTTTCAAATTAAAAAAAGAGTTGAAGTTTAATAATGTTTTGATATAAATTTTCACAAGAACAAGCAATAAAAGTCACAAGAATAAATAAAGTCGGGAAGTCTTCAATAGTAGCAGGTAGAATAGGGAAAAGCTTTTAAAAAGTTAAACTTGACTCATAAGTTAGATTTCCTTTTAAAAATGATACCGTTTAATATTTTATTGCCTAAATTTTCTTCGGATAATTTTATTTATATTAAATTCTGAGATGTTATTTAATAAAATAAGATATAAAGAATTTCATTCCAGCACTTAATACCAATTTAAAATATTAAAATTTGAAAATTAACAGGCTGTTAAAATTACAATAATCAAAAGCAAGCTTTTCAAGAGCTTATTAAAACATCTTAAGAAACCAAGATAATAAATATATATTATATTCTTAAAAGTTATATATTCAATATTAAAGTTAAAAAAGAAATTCTTTAGGACAGAAATAAATTAATTTAATAAATTAAATTTATAGGGTAATTAATTATCAGCTTGAAAAATGATAAAAATGTACATTTTAACATAAACAAACAACCCTCTTGTGCTTTTTTTTAGTGTTGAAAGTGAGTTCTGAATTTTAATGAAGTCGATCGATTACAATTTCTTATGAAATTCATGTAAGCGAATGAAAGTAAACCTTTATTATTTTATAAATAAACAAACGTCAAGAAATCATTAAAAAATTTAACAATTTTATTAGAACTACGAGGGTTGACGTTGTCGATAGCGTTGGGAGCAAGAAACCACGAAGGGCTACGAAAATTATTCTGGAACAATTATTATTGGTTTACTCTGTAAACATGAAAGGGATGTCAATTTGTTTTCAAGAGAAAAATAATTTGAACATGGGAGTTTCAGTAATACAAGGACATCGGGAAGGAAAAATATGGAAAAGCAGACACGAGAGAGAACAAAGTATACATAATAATGTAAATGTTTGTTTTGGTTTAATTAACACCCATTAACATTAAAATTAATATTGCAGGCATTGCATGAATGCAAATCATATTAGAGCATGTAGCCGGATTTTCACCCCTTTCCTATGGTTTAATGGCTGCTCAATTTAAGTCAACAATTGATCAACTTAAGGCACCAATCATCCGGTCGCTGTTGAAAAGTTCAAATTTGTCTAACCATTTGATGTTCAGTTTGTAAATGCTCACAAGCCATATGATATGAATAGGAATATAATTGATGGGGTTGGTTTCCTGTTGCCTTCCAATAGTTTAAGTGCAACCAGGAATACAATCGAGGTTTCCTGCTCCGTAGGCTAAATATGTTCTATGATGGCTGAATTTTTTCACAAAAATCGCACGTGGCGCTTATTTATAAGACTGTCTTAGCTTAATCTATTCTATTTATTATGAAATGTATCGTGAATTTCCTAATCCGATGATGCGATGTTTGAAGAGATTGTGAGAAAAAGAGACTACGAAGTCTGAAACCAACACAACCACTTCATGTTTATTTAAATCTCCCTTGTAATGCAAAGCATGTCGGTGTAGAGTAGACTAATTGCATTAAGCGGACCGTGATCGCTAAAACTTCATCTTAAAATTTTATAACATAAATTTTCATAGATGAAGTTTATTAGTTTTGAAAACTGCAGGGGTTACCTCTAACCGTGATTCCTCTTTTTTCTGTTACGAATTTTGTCCATCATGCAATTTTCTAACCAATTTATTTCAGGATAACCTAGTTTTGTTATTTATTTCTAAGCTTTCGCCCTTTTACTTCACAGTATATCAAATATTTTTGAAAAATGTCACTTTTGCGTGGAATAGTGTAAACCTCAAGTAAAAAGCAGCTTTTATATTTCCATTTGAATTATAGTAATATATTAACTCACAGTTAAAATTATTATATGGGGGACCTACAGCTTGACGTGGTTTTCAAACCGCTTCATTTTAAGACGATTTAACTACGCACATTACACCTGGGTAGTTCGGTATTACCTTTCGAATAGGGGTGGCGAGAATAAAGTTTCCATTTCGCCCGCAATCCAACCGGTCACCTCGCATTTGCTGTCAAATGCACTAACCACTAAGCGGTGACCGTTTCCTTAACATTTCAGTTAAGTTGTTTTCGTAAAGTTATATTTACAAATGCGTAGATAATTTCCAATTCTTCCCAGGTTGAATTTGGTCGAAGGGTTGAAAGGATTTTAATCCTTTCTAATCGTTTAAAATACTTCGTTAGAATTATAGTATGTATGTATATGTACGTATATTCAGGAGTTTACCTCATTGTATCAGTTAAATCCAAAAGCAGTTGGTTATTCGTTTTCACTTCTTAATTTTTCTAGGTAGAAAATTACGAATTTCTCAAATTGATTGTGGTTTGGTCAAATTTTGTATGCATTATAGAGAAGGGTTTAGATTCGAAAATTATTCAACTGAACGAAACCTGTTCGAAATAAACCAATCAACAATAATGTAAATCTACTTAAAAAGCAATTTTCAAGTAATTAGTGGATAGTAATTTCTAATATCAAAATTGGAAATTTCAACAACAAACTTCACTATAGGACGACACATTTGAATTTTGACTGCAACTTGAAGGACCAAATAATATCATAATATATTGGAAATGATCAAAACTGTCTTGGAAAGTTAAAATGAAAATATTTTAGCGCTCAGATAAGTGTTTTGTTACAATATGTAATTAACAATAATTTTGTTGAAAGACTGTCAAAACTTTGAACAATTTAAAGAAATCTTGAGAAAATTCTGTATAAACATGAGGGAGCTTCATGAATGCGTATAAAACGTCAATCAAAATGTTACAAAATTAAGTGACGCGTCTTTGCCAAAATTTCGCATTAGAGCTTTTACGAGCATATTAGTTACAAATAGCGTCCGACGTGAAGTATTGAATTATTCATGTAGAATACAAAAGAAGGATGTCTTTTACATTTTCAATACGACGTGTATCTAAATAAACAAGTTTCTTATTTTGGAGTAACTTGTAAAAATGTTGTTTTGTGATGAAAATTCTGGAAAGCGTTTTCGAATCAATTAATTGATAAACTAAGAAAAGCGAAGAAATAAATCAAAATGTTTGTAACTTTTTCATTTCCTTACAATCTGCATTAGTTATAGGCTTCTCATATACACAAATGCCAAACTTCAATGTCTCAAGTGAAGCGTAACTCTAAAGAAAAGTTGGAAGCTGAGCGCTTAAAAGCAATTAATTTTAGATATGAACGCAACCCATCATCTCATTTTCTTGTGAAATTTCGATGTCAAATGATATTTCCAAAATTTATAGGCAAAGTTACAATTTTTTCTTTAATTACTTCGATGAAATAAGTGGAAACCGAAGGCAGTAAAATAATAAACCATTTTGGGAACAAAGAAAGAGAAAAAATATAGAAGTAGTCATTGTCAGCTTAAAACAAAGCTTCAGGAAGTTAGGCGTTATCAATAAAATGGAAGCAGGAGAACAAATTTTTATTGGAAAAAAAAGTCCGGTTTGTTTTATTAAAAATTCTTCACTATTATTTCAAATAAAAGCGGGCTCAATTATTAAATTAAAGTGTAATTTTAGTTTCGGGCAAACGTTTAATGATGATGGGGAAATGAGTTTTCGACAATTAACTTTAAATATTTTATATATTTTTGGAATTTATTTGGTCACGTAATAAAGTGGCGCCCGTAAAAAGCTCGTCACAAAAACCGCAAAACTCGAACTACTCGTTTTATTTAGACATGCTTTAGGTGTTTTATACATAATAACGCGCAAATTAAAAGTTTTAATAATAAACAAAAACCGCGCGCAATAAATGAAAATGTCCGAAAAGTAATTAATTGCAACATTTTAATTTTAAATTTGCGGATGAACATTTTTATAATTAAGTATTTTCGATTTCCTTTTATCAAACTAATAAAAATTTTAATGCATGATAAAAAATATGGCTCGTTTCAAAACTCTTAATTGGTTTTTAATTACAAAGATTTTAAAAAAAACCTGTTGAAAAACCGAATCTCGTATTTGCATATCGCCTAGAAATCTGCAAAAGTTTGCAAAATGTTTAAGTGTTAACTTGAAAAAGTGCTGATGAAGGAAACGGTTGTTAAGATGTACGTTACGTTTTTGATTTATTTTTGAGCGTAAAAGATATTAAATGCAATTTCCATTGCATATGTTGGAATTTCTTGTCGTACTGAAAATCGAGCACGTACTACGAGCAGCATTTCTTAATGGTTTTCGTGATCTGGATGTAGTACATATTACTCCCCATGATTATGAAGGTGAAAACACGAGTCGTTTGAATAAATTTACCGAAATTTTACAAGAAAAAATCCTCAATGGACGAATGGAATGGATGATGTAAGTGGTACCATTTACCTAAATATGTGCTGTTGGTCAACACCCAAAAGACCTTGAGAGGGTCTACCATCACAACGGCAGATCACTCGGCCGGGCACATCGCCTGGAGGTCTCCGAAAACCGCGGTACGTAACACTCCGGGGCATGGGGTACACTGGCGGATCTTTTGCGGCCCGGCCACCTCCACGCGGACTTGCGCGCAAAACTCCTACCCATTATAAAACACCCTTAAGTAAATCTTGTAAAATTTTGAATAAACAACATAACATTTTAAATTATTGTTAAACAATTATTACAAGGAGTTTTTCCACAGTATTTCTAATTAAATACATTTTATTTGTTTTCTTAACAAACATTTTAACGTGGTGTAAATTTACATTACATCAAATTAAAATATTATAACAATCGGAAATCAATTCATTATAAAAACAAAGTAAAAACAGTAGGCACCCTACGCTTATTAAATTTTTTCGATTTATTGGCATTTTGAAATAACCGCATTGCACGCAGCCAAGCAAATTATTTTCCTGTTTGGGTTAATTACAATTCAGACACTTTCGGTTTTACATTGACTAGCTAATCATATTTACTAATTAATTTTCCAGATTAATTCGTATCGGTTCATCCCTTATCAAGGAAGATGGAAAAGTGAGATTAAACCCTTAAAATTGGTAACGTAACTGCATAGCAGAGAAAATGTTAAATGTTCCCAAGAGGCTCATACAAATTTTAACCTCTCCGTAATTATAAAGTTGCAAAAATTCTTAATTACCCCTTATTCTCAATTATCTACACGTGATGTTTTATATCAAATTAGCCTAAAGTTGCAGAAACGCTTTTAAAATGACTTTTATTTCAAGATTATACAAAAATTTCAAGTACGCTTATGGACGACCTAAAATAAACCAAAATTTTTTTGTTATCCTCGCTTATTTACATACATATCTCTTGTTTAAAAAGGAAGATTGTTGAACGGACGATAAAAATGGATTACAACAAACCACGACATCCTCTTTTCTGTGAAATAATTTTTATTTTCCAGCCTCTTGCCACGAAATTGCGTACGGGGAACCTACAGTTTTGTGCCGGTTCCGATCGACTAAACCACGAATCCACAGTCCGCACAGGGTAAGGTATATTTAACTAATCTAATTTTGTCAATTTTAAGGGATGATTGTTTTACAAGTTAGTATAAAATAATTTCTATTTTGAGCAAAATATGGTCACCGGAGTATTTAAGCTAACAAAATTTGAACGTATGGTTAGTACGCTAATCCAGTGTAATTGCGTTATGATATTATGTAATTAAGAGATAGAAGATGGTTTCTCTTTGTAATGTAATTAGAATTCCCCATTCCACGTTCATGTTCCAGTTTGCTTTATGGTCTTGTCTAACGTTAATAATAAATTTCACACATCAGCTTATTAGGTTAGTTCGGCACTGCGACACGATCTGTTTTGCATATCTATACGACATCCCATCGGGATTCAGCAGGTGATTCATGTAAGCGAGGTAAGCGAAAAACTATTACAGAGATCCGGTTCACGTCAGCCGGAAGGGCTTCTCCAAGTACATTCAATAAGTCCTAAACTAGGATTGTAAAACGTCAGAAGCAGTTACCGTTACGGAGATTCCAAAGTATCGACCAAAATCAGTTGGAAAAACTGGTTATTGATGAAGACACGTTAAGAAATGTTCCGTTACATTTAACCGTTTCAAAAATGCGATGACTGTACCGGAAATAAAACCACGTCAAAAATATTGACACTCGAGAAATATGGCTTGTTTACAAAAAGATCTCCTCTCGTTTGCAATAATCGGTTCAGTGGAGTAACATAATGCAAAAAAATCAATGAGCTTATTTTTGCACAATAAACGCCTTTGAAGAGCTAGAAAAAAAATCAAGAGAGTAAACATAGAATATGGATATTGAAAATAAAGTATCTGAACGATCGAGTCAAAATCGGAGACTCCGGAAGAGAAGCAACAATTTTAAAAAAACTACCCGACGTTTTTTTTTTAATTTAAACTAAATTAAGGAAGCGTCATAAAAGGTCCTAAAGGGTGAAAAAAAAGTAATATAGAGCGAATGCGAATGGCATTGGATTAAAGTAAATCTACTTTATTACGTTGTCTAATAAAACGAAGCTAAGACGCACATCCATCTTCGGAGCATTCCTGATTCCAACTAACAAACCCGCCAAAGCTCCCGTTAAATTTTGGGTCAATACGCGAAGCTTTTTCGAGAACCACTCGCGCCGCATCTCGGAATTTCCACAAACTAGGATAGTACTCGCGTCGCGATGCTTTCCGAAATCGTTAGCGTCGCCGCTATACTGGTTTAATTCACGACAGGTGGCAGCATCTGCGGTATATTGCATTTCCCGGAATATGCAAAAATATTCAAAAAACCTTTCCGTTATTGGTAAATTCGATACGGAACATTCTTAAGACAGGAAAACGTGAATAAAATTCAATCCGACACATCTTTGCACGTGAGAGTGTAAACGTTGTCTTTTTAGAATACTAAATTCGATTCCAAAGAAAATATATTGTCTCGAAATAGGATTTTTATTCAATGATACATTACATTCGTGTAATATAATTTTAGGGTGCTTCCTGGAGCGAAAATACGTGATACCAACTTAATACTTCATCTATTTCATGTTTTTGTACTTACGTTATTAAATTTGCATGCTACAAAAATTTGTTCCCTTCAATTTAGATAATAAAATTCATTCTTGTACTTGATAAAAAATGTAATATGCAGAACCGTATTGTATTTGTTGTTTACAATTTGTATGGAAGTAATTAACATAATTTATGTTGCCAAAGTAGGGGTTGTAATTAAAGTAAGTGCAATTACTATATAACTTATAAATAATTGTAAACACACAAAAGAAATAA
The DNA here is from genome assembly GCA_932274525.1 of Podabrus alpinus. Lineage (NCBI taxonomy): Eukaryota > Metazoa > Arthropoda > Insecta > Coleoptera > Cantharidae > Podabrus > Podabrus alpinus. The sequence goes on from OW026451.1 coordinate 10,289,963, forward strand.
ATTTTAAATGCTTGTTGTTTGGTTGAATCCATTCCAAGCTTTTATAATAAAATGATAGCTACTCTTCCCATTCAAATGAAAAATATTTGTGCTTTGTAAAATACACAGTTGTAGATATAGGCGTTACAAACAATGTTACAAAGAGATTTACAAAAGGACCTTTCAAAATTAAGTTTCCAAAGAAGATTTTCTACTGAAATGTGTTTCGGAATAAATTATTCACAAATTTTGGATAAACAATTTTGCAAAAGTGAATTTTCTTTAAGAAAATAGCAAACTTGCCGACTGTCCGTTCTTTTCACTTTGGAGTCGTTGACTGGAATTCGGTTTCGCTGCCAGCTATTCTCGTAGTGGTATTTTCTTCCAACTAAACTAGATGGAGAAATCTTAGCCTCCGGCGGATTAATTAGATCCCACTGTCCAAAGCAGACGACTACCAGCCGCTGAGACCCAAAACAAATTCAGACTTTTGTAAATTTAACCAAATGAAAGTTTACAATTACGCTTCATTACCCAAGTTGACAAGTTTCCTAAGTTAATTAGGTTATGTTGCAAGTAGCTACATTTCAAATATGGGATATGATAAAGCTGATAGTTTGAAAACACTCCGGTAGAATCAAATTCTTGAATTTTACATGTTGAACATCCATTTATATGTAAATATGTCTTCGCTTGTGTAAGCTATTGTGCTCATCATGCAGAATATAGCAAAATAAATACGGAAAAAAACCAACCGCACAAAAAGTCGGATTAATTGATTTCAAATCGGGGTTTTATCGTGTGGTTATTACTCTACCACTCAATCGGACACAGATATTCCGTCCATGTTTGAAAAATAACGTTTTTACACGAAGGATACGATTAAGTTTGAAGTGTGTGGCGTTGACAGAATCACGTCGTTCTAAAAACGTGATATACACAAAATTAGTTCTGCAATCGTCTTGGTCAGGAGTTTTCAACAGCGTAACAAGTAGGCCATAAAAAGTGAAATTATTATATCACTTTTTATTTTTAGCTTCCCAATTTGTTTCGTATAAGAGACGTCCTGGTAGTTCTATAATCTAAGAGATGCATCGCTCTGTCGTGAGGCTCGTGACCCAGTTTATAGCAAAAATAAATATTTGTATGATGAAACGTCTGAGAGAGGCCGGTTATTTCTTCCACTAAAATACCCTAATGAATTTCCTCTTAAAAATTTATTTGGTAGCGTACGAAGCGGAATTGTAAAAGTTTTATAAAATAGGGCATAAAAAAATAAACACATAATAAAGAAAAAGTTATTAATAATATTGTCAAAAGTAGCGACGTATTTTTTTCCGCATATTGTCTTGTATGGTCGCAGTTTTTCTCAAAGTGGTCGTCTTCACAAACTAAATTAAGCCCTAATCAAAACGATGGCTTATGCAAAAATTGCATAGCCAGAACGAAACTATATTGGGCTAGGCTTTGGGATTTCATATAAATATCAAGGTGACACGACAAACTAAACTACATGGGAGGTGTGAAAATCCAACATCGTTAATTAGTTTTCTTGATTCTTTTATATTTTTATCAAATTACCCAATAGTTTTGAATTTAGCGCGCAGTCTTGGGCGAAATCCCTATTTGCATAATATAAACTATTCCTTCAACTTTAAGTAGTTAAACTTTACCCATCATGTTTGTTGCACTAATAGCGTCGTGTTACCTAATTATAACTTTATATCCATATTGACAAACCCAATTTTGACTACCTGATTTAAGTTTATGGATTACGAGGTGTACTGATCAAAATTATATAGTTTTACCGACTTGCGCCCACGTAATTCCACAGCCATTTTTGCCATTTTTGCAGACTCCGTAATTTACGTTTAATGCACCTTTACGATCAATAACCGCTTGATCATCACCTGGTTGTTAATGAGATGATGAAATTATCGTACCGTTTCCTCTTGAATAATTTACAACCGCTACGTTACCGATATAAATGTGCAACAAACTGTGAAAATTAGTTGAGTACGCGATCATTAATATACATAAGTAGACGAGAAATCTGGAAACAATAAACATAAATTCATAAACCTTAATATATTACAGCTGTTCCAACCTTAAATACGATTTTACAACACTGATATTGGTATCATCAGATATATATCTAGGAACAAATGAAAAATAATAAAAACTCACCAGAAGCAATGAATTGGTGAGTTTTTACTATTATTCATTTGTTCCGATATACAGCTGACGTTATCAATATCACGGTTCTAAATTCGTGTTTAATGTTGTCACAGCTGTAATACGTATTTTAATGGTCAGTTTAAGATTAATCTTTAGGCCTAGTAACCTCTGATCAAATAGAATACATTTTAATTGTTTTAACCATGTGGTTATAATTTTAATCATAGATTAAACTTAATTATCGTTCGTGAAACCGACCATAAGGTTTATGAATCCTATTAATTTTTCAGTTGATAATAGTTCTGAATGCAATTCTGGTTCTACGAAGTTTTAGGCCTTTAGGCTGCACAACTTTGACAATCCGTAATAGAGAACTAAAGGCGACTGCATAGCCGTCTGCAAGCTAATTTTACATAATATAATAAGATTATATAAGGACGACGGTCATGGCTTGATAGTTAGCGCGATCAACTGCTAACGTACGGCTCCCCGGTTCGACTCCGGGTACAGTCTAAAATTTCTTGACCGTCTTCCGTGCTTTCGGAGGGCACGTAAAGCAGTCGGTCCCCCTGTGTTAATGATTTGCCATCATAACAATAAAAAAACAGGGTGCAGGCACATCGAAAGGCAAGCCTAGCAAGCTACCTGAGATGTAAAAACAAAAATGCTCACAGAACTAATTGCAAAAATTAGTAAAGAACAGGTCTTGGACCTATATTAAGAGGGAGACTCTTAATAAAAGTAGAAGAAGAAGAAGAAGATAATAAGATTATAATATGGCCACATCGATATTGTTTTGATTTTATATGCACTATTCTCGTATTATTAATGCATATATTAATAATTTGTTATAAATCTGTGAATATCTGCTCGTACTACCATGTTAATACTAAATGAGTACATTTTCTTACTTAATCCTTTGGTAATTATTTATGCTGCTAAAATTCCACGTTATTTTATTTAATTAATTATTGTAGATATTGGAAATTTACGTTTATTATATTTTAAATATTAATGTTCTAATGATTGGTTATTAAATTTTGTACAAGATCCTCCATAGGCGTCACATAACCATTTTTATTTTGAGAGCAATTATATATTATTTTTCTATTAAATTTTTGAATTTTCTTCAACGATTCGATTGGGTGGTGGTAAAATCATCCCTTTATAAGGAAGGTCTTAATTTAATTTTAACTTGTGGTTGTTGCTAAGAAGGAACAAATTGGGCAGTTTGCAATGCTGGAAAATTTTACAAGGGCAGGAAGACCGTCTACTGATTTTGTTTTAATTACATGTAATACGATTTGAAAAACCAAGTATTTGGATTTAGGTATATTATTTATAGAAAAGGTAGAATTGCAATTTCCTTATTTAATTTAGACGTGAAAATCGAGTCTGCTTGGAAATAACTCGGAAAACAATTTATTGTTTTCTTAACATACTTTGGCATTGAGAAACAAACCCTGAAAAGTTTTCTACGTCCGTTTGAAATGGACCAGTTATATCTAACTAAATGAAATTAAGCGTAAAACTAAAAAAAAATTATTGCCGTTATTTACAGAAAATTGAGTGACAGTTTTGCGTCAGACGAATAGGAAAAACGTCTATATTTAAAAATAAAAATATTGGCCTCGTTATGTAAAATTTGAAAATAAATATGGTTATAGCTATGGACAGCTACATTTTGGAATGTAATTTACATGCAATTAATTGTTTAAATATAATGATCGATTTTATAATATTCCAGTTGCTTGATAAATCCCAAAAGAGACACGAGACAACACTGTCGCATGTTATATTTAATCAATTTAATTACCTTGGAAGTTAGATTTCATCAAGTTAGATTATAAAAAAGTAAATATAATTTAAACATTTTAAAAACTTTATTTTTTTTACGAGATTATACAACAAACCCCCCCACCCCCAACGCATTAACTATATCTGGAGTTTTGCCTGACTACTTTTTGAAGGATATTTTCACAGCGTTTCAGTTTTTCGAAATTTACTCGTTTCATGACAAAACTCCATTCGTTAAAATTTAAAAGAGAAGATTGTTGTCGTTCCATTAGTTTTGGAGACATCCCTAGTAAGAAAAAAATATGTTTTGGTGAAAACGATTTTGTAGATTGCGCAGAATTTAAACTACTGCAATGGACGTTTATCGCATTTTCTAAGTACTTATCATGTTTTAGATTGGGAAATGCATCTTTTCATAACTAGACCGCAAAAATCCTTTTATGCAATCCTATGTCGGAAGACGGAGACGGTGATCAGCTTAAGCGGTTAAGTGCGTTGCTGCTAATGCTGAATGCCCGGTTCGACTCCGGGCTCAGTAAAAACTTTATTCTGACCGTCTCCCCTCGGAAGGCAATGGCAAACCACCGAGGTGTAATCTGCTTAGAACAGCCTCTCTGGAGATGAAGTGTATACACTTCCCGCGGTTCGGAGCCCGCGTTAAACAAGTAGGTCCCCTATGTGTGTGATAGTACTACAAACGCACAACACATACATAGGAGAGAGGTCGCCAACATCCGGTAACGGATAGGCACGTTAAGAAGAAGAAGATGTCGGAAATGATCGTTTTATGACGACTTTTACGGTTTGTAATGACCTTCTTCAGTCCTAAGTTGCGCTTATTAGTAAATTAAATCATGGCGTTGAATGTTGCCGGAGCTCTTATACGTATGTGCTCATTTTTTATAATTATACCACACCAATGTTATCGTTTGTAATGCGATACTTTAATAGCCTCTTTAATTTATATAGTCTTAATTTGTACCTATTTATTCCAATTTTCCTTTTCGGCTGTTATTAGGATTGCATAAAATAGTATACACAACTCGAGACAAAAGCGCCTCTTAATCTCTGGTGCGAATGGGATTCCCTTGTCATTTTTGTGCTTTCAAATAGCTGCCATAACGTTAAATTTAAGAGTGGTTGATCACCAATTCATTGGTGATCATTGAGAGATACAGAAAAAGAATTTGCGCAATAGATTCGGAAAGTATCTTTAGGCTAGCAATAGACGGGCGTTTTTATCCAGCGGTTGTACAGTCAATATGAAAATGCAATTCATTCAAATTAGTTTTGTATCAACATGAAACGAAATTGTAGATTTGTTTAAAATGTACTTGGTACCTAAAGAACGAGAAATTATAAACTGGCCGTATTGTATCAATAAAAAGAGCGTACTATATAATTTATTATATCGATATAACAATAAATAAATCAGAATAAAATCGAACAAAATTTAAAATCGTTACTTTTACTAAAATACTATAATAATCATGAACAGTAATCATTTAATTAAACGTATTCATATTTCGGTTTTTAAAAACCATAGTAGTATCATGATACAAAATTGTTTAACACGCATAAAAAATTGATAAAGATTAAAATTTATTTTTAAATAAATTTCTTCATGTCGAGCATTTTTCAATGCGAGTGTCCCTGAGCGGTCTAACAAACCGCTCATGTAGTGACCACCATATAAACTAAAAATGTGTTACATACCCAGCGTGTTACCCGCGACGGAGAAACTGCCGGAGTTCGGCGTTTTCAATGCTACAGCGAGCGTCTCAACCGCGGCCGCCGATGAGCCGCGACGTTTTAAATGCTCGTCTAGTGCTTTCCATTAAAATACATTGGTTACATTAATTTGAGAGCGGAAAACGCGGCGTTTTACACGCCGCGTTTTCGATGCCCGTCTATTGCTAGCCTTACTAAACTAGTCGACTTTTAGGCCTCACCGGTGACTCGACCAATAAGGTACCAATTTGTTGTTTCGTGGCATAAATAACTCCAGGAAGAAAACTATTTCTAAAATCTAAATTATAAATTTTTATGCCCTATTAGGATTTTATGGAAATCCGCATCTCAAAAATTTAAAAGTGGCTGAAAAAGTTAAAAAAGGCTTTGAACAAGAAAACAGATCTACATACGTCGAAATCTGAAGACCACGAATTTTTTCTTCAAAAATTAAAAATACACAGCGTTTTCAGAATGCGGAAACTATGAAGTTGTGATACCTAAGGGGCTGTTTTCCGTTGCTAAATTAAAGGCATTAATGTTTGCTCATCAAGAGAAACAAAATATTGACTGTTTTTAGTTAACTACAAGTGATTTTGAAAGTTTTGTCGGTAGGCCGGTCTCCACACATTTTCCAGAAATGAATGCAGTTTCCAATCCGCTCCTGTTGGAAGTACTTTCGCAGAGAGCTTCAGGTTGTGGTACCTTCCTTGTATTATAAATCCTTTGGCGAACGGTGTGAATTAAAGCCGTTACAATACTTTAGTTAAGAAGCGGTTAAATGCAAACTATTTAGCTTATAGGAAGCAAATTTCGATCCCGAGTAATACTCAGAATATACACTTGAGCACACTAATTTGATCCTCGATCCTATTAACTGGAAATTCTATTTCCTGTAGAAGCCATTGTACTTTGGCTTGATGAAAAATAATATAAAACTATTTTCTAGGTAATAATGTTGATGAAAATGTTAAAAGCCTGATTCAATATTGAGTTTAAAGAAGAAGAATGTCTTCAGATTTTATGTAGACAAAGCTGGCCAATTCTGGCTTATATTCTTGCAACCAGGTTGATGTAATTATATATACAAATTAACTATAAGCTATAAGCTAACTAAGCAAACTATAAGCTAAGAAACTCCATGAACCCAAAATTTCCGTTCCATACTCGCACGATACAACACAAGGGCTAGGACAATACTCAAAGATTCAGCGAGTACAGGTTTTAGCAAGGAGATTGCACGAGCGAAGCGCAGCGGAGCGAGTGTCAATCTCCGCAGCTGAAACCTGTACTCGCTGAATCTTTGAGTATTGTCCGAACCCGCGTTGCTGTTGCGGTGATAATTCCGTGAAGAAACGCCACAACTTAAAAGCACAACATCACATACGAAAATCGACATTTCAAACGCCATTTTTAATGTCGAAAATTGTGAAACAAATTGACCATATCGCATCACAATCATTGCAAAAAAAAACAAAAAATTTCGTAAGTACCGAAAAAAATGAAAGCATAATCGCACTAAATTTGTATTATAAGATTCGTTACTATAAAATTCGTTAGAAGTACATTGCTTTAAGTGAACTCGGGTGAGAACTAATGCGTTGAACCGGTTTCCTACATCGCATCTGTTGAGTGCGTTAGTCATACACACTACATAAATTATAATATTCGAAGAGATTTTTTATTACGTATGAATTCTTTTACGCTCCACTACAAATATTCGATATTCTGGTAGGGTATTTGGAATATTTATTATTTTCGGATATTATTCGACTGTGCATGTGTCGTACCCATTTAACTACAATGTAAAATAACGCACGCTGATTGGTCGAAACGACAAAATTTGACCCTGAATGGAATTATCAACTATAGGTAACAGCAAACCGACCCAAAATCGGGATAACTAAAATGCAGATTTTGTTAGAGATATTTCCGTTCTTGATAGAAAAGTTTTTTGAATAGAAATTGGAGCTTGTATCGAAAAGTGTATAAAGTACCAATCATTTTAAACCAATTTCCGTTGTATTCTTGTTTTGCCTGAAACTGGGAACTTTTTATGCTAAGCTTTGGGTATAAATAATCCAAATATTTATTGCATTGAAACAGATGTTACTTTCAGCAAATTCCTTTAGCGAGCTTTCTTACGTATTAGAAAACTTGAAATTTTCCAGAAAAGAAAAAAACTACAACTTTTGTTTCACTTTTTGAGAACGAATGCTAAGTTAACGTTAAGCAACCGTTCGAAAAAATATGACAGCAAAAAGAGCAAACAAAATAAATTCTGAAAGTAAAACCACTTTCACTAAAAAAATCTTCACGGGTTGATTAACGTCAGAATGCCCGCATAGAGCGCATCTTCTTCCATTTTATTTAGTTGACTCTTATCAATTACTTTGATTGCGAAGCATCTGGGGACAATAGATCAAGTTACAATTTTTCTCTAATTAGCAATTTATTTGCTGTTTTTATAACCGATGAGCCAACGGTTTATTACTGCTCGTATTCACAAAATTTTAAAAATACAAAGTTTTATTCGAAAAAGGTAACGTAAACATAACGTTAAATTAGGAGTATTAAATAGATTTACGCAAGGAAAATTTTGTTTTAATAATTTTATACATTCGTTCAGTAATTTGCTTACCTTGCAGCAAAATCTGATTAATAAGCTTTTACACGAGAGGACAATTTTAATAAAATTAGGCGTTCATTAACTTTTTGTGATTACCGGAGCAAACGGTAATAAGTCACACTTTCTCTGAAAAATAGTCGCAGGTTAATGCATCCACGTTTTAACCGATCAGTTAATTTTTCACGAGTCACGTAAGCGTTAACTTTCAACAAAGAAAGTTTAATTTATGCCGAAAATTACATAAACAATAAAAAATGGAGTCAGAAAACAAGAATTAAAAAAATTTGGATTTTAATTTTCCGACAAAACCGTTATTTATTCGCATTTAAATTAAAAAATTAATTTTCGTGCCGATTATCATGGAATAATATTTAATTAATTCATTGATATGCAATTTCAATAAACAATAAAAATTTTTGCATGCAAATTTATTCATAATTTTGTTAATCGATGGCATCGTAAATATTCATTTGATACAACGATAATGGATTTGTCAAGCAAACTTGTAAAATTAAACTGGAGTGTCGTTGAGAACATTTAATGATTTAAGTAGTAGCTCTAGCGGCAAGTTTTATAGGAAAATTAATATCAAATATAATTTTGAAAACACGACTACGAAAATTATCTTAAGTGGAGTATAAAATAAATTGTTAATTGCTAAAAAAACACCACCTAACAACAAAAGTGTAAGTGTACGAATACACAGCTTAGTATTTAATGAAAAAACTCGTTAAGTGGAAAAGTTTCAAAGAAAGAAGAAAAGCACTGTTAAATTTTAACCAAAGTTTTTCGAGTAAAAGTGGCTCAAGGGACATTTCACGAGTTAATCCAATATAAGATTAACGGACTCTGACCGTGTACCTCAAAAATTTTCTACATAAAATAGTACCTACAGCCGCTTTTTTCAAATAAAGCTCCAAAATGGAAATAACTTAAAATTCTCCAACATTGAAAAATGTAGAAGTTAAGTAAAACGTAAACAGTTCGGTACAAAAGAAAGGTTTTTCTAACCTCGAAAATTTGACTTATTCATTTCACGAAGTTTTACGTAAACTTTTCTTACAAGAATTCTTAACGTACGAGAAAGCTTTCAGTATATCCAAGCTGAAAAACAGAAAGGTTTTGTTTCAGTTTCGAGCATTTGAAGGTACCAATTACTTTTGGGTTACTAATGAGTTTTCATCAGCACCACGTAGAGTAATATTAGTAAATTGTCATCCTTGAGTAAAGTTCCTTTGTCTGATCGCAATGTAAACGAACACAAAGTAGTATAACATTGACTAAAATTTAAAATTGTGCACTTAAAAGCTAAACATCAAATTTTCAAATTGCTGATATAGCAAGTTTCGAACATAAATTTTTATCGAATCCAAATTATGGCAATGTATAAAATTTTTAAAGGATTTTAACGACGAAACAATAAAATGGATATGAAATTCTAATCAATATGGAAGAGAAAAAATATTCAACAGACTTTTAATAGATAATGTATATCCACAATCTACATAACAAGTGCCAATGACATTTTTATTTGATAACTTTAACTCCCTAACTTATTAAATAAAATAAAACTTTACATGCCGACTTTTCAGAACTTTGCCAGTTAAAACGCAAATAAAAAATCGTTTAAAACAAACTTTCCACCAAATATTAAAATTAATACAAACTTCAAGTTGATTTTTTCGGGATTAATCCCGGAATTGCGAATCGAAAAAGTTTAAAATTAGCTTAAGCTCACTCTTCCTCGTAAGCCACTTCAGGAATGCTCGGAAAACAAACTCTAACTCGTGTGGCTTTAAGTTTCCGCCACGTTAATAAAAGTTTCAGGAAACTAATATCTCTGAAAAATTAATAAAGAAAATGTTTTTGTTCAAAGTCAACGTTGATTTTGTGCATTTGTTTATTTTCCGGAAACTATTCCAAATTCTGAACTAAGTTTCTTCAAAATTGTTAATTCCATTAAACCACGGTACACTTTATTGAAGCATCGTATGCATATTTTATAATTAGATGATACCCAATACAAGGAAGGTTCAAGTAAAAATAAGTTCCCACAAGTTTTCTGGATGAATTTAGTCGGTAAATGTACGAGTAGCATTGGAAAAAGGTAGGAACAACGCTGGCTGCTGGCGTCGGATGGTTTTATACAGAACGAATCCACAAAGAATTTTAATTAAATGTTTAGAGTATGCCCATTATATGCTTAATTTACAAAACCTAAAATTATTATTGTGTGTTTGAGGAACAAATTCCAATTTAATTTTATGTATCGAAAACTATACAGGGTACCGGGTACCCAGCCAAGTTGAGTTTTAAAATTCCCTGACTTTTCCAGGTTATCCCGGTTTTCCAGGTCGCTGGGTATCCTGCTATAAAACACAATAACTCAATTTTTATATGAAAATCCTACGTTTATACTGTGATTATGCAGTATCAGATAAACAAACCTTATGGAGTGCGAAAAGTTATCAACAGATGACTGTACTAAATTAAAAGGCGGAATAACTAGCTTGAGATCTCTTAAAGAACCGTGGCACCAATACAAATGAAGAATAATAATTGCAATAAGAAAGTAATTTCTTATGACTTCAAATTAAGCAGCGCCATCTGTTGATTACCTTTTCAACTACAACAGGTGTTGTACAGGTGTTCCAAAACTACCATAACATTTCCTTAACTTTTTTGTTTAATGACTTAAACCTCGTAGTTGAAGAGTTATATTATGGTACATATTATAATGTACTTGAAAATCTAATTCTGGATGTTTTGCACAAAAAGGTTATGGCAATAAATAGACAATGCAATATTTAAAAAGTACATGTAAATACAACAACATTCACATAATGTTAATTTGCACATCCAACTTTCATTTTATTTTGCTTACTTCATTATATTTCTTTTTATTAGAAGTTATCTGGAATTTGTCTGTTTATTTACATTGTTTAATTTAGAATTACGCTAAATAGTTAATTCATTATTACAAATACAACTGTAACATTTTATGTTTGGTTTAATTCCGTTAATAGTTTATTTAATTTTTTTTAAATCTAAAATTATGATAAATTAAACAGGAATACAATTCAAGGGTGGGATAACCGGAGCGTGCAGAAGTTCATCTGTGGGTAATTCGAAAAGGCCTCAAGGGATTAACTTAAAATTTTGAAATTGTTAATAACAAAGAGAAAAGCATGCGATATTATGTTCTATTTGTAAACGTTTTTAATTTAATTGAAATTTTGCTTAACTATCCAACTTTTAATTATTTGAGCAAAATTTTAATTACCTAATGAAAATAATTATAATTAAATAAATAAAATAAAAAAATAATTAATGAAAATAATCAGCGAACCATTGTCAAGACCACAAAAGCAGTTAAAAAAGAGCCGTATATTTTTTCCCCGCCGTACAAATTAAATTAAATTAAATTCAGTAGCTAATCACGGCATCTTTTATTGGCGCCCAACGTGGGGCTTGCTCATCAAGTAAGCAGTTTAACCCAGTGGCGTAGCTAAGGGGGGGGCAGGGGGGTACATATGTCCCTGGGCGCCACAGCTTAGGGGGCGCCAAAATGAGGATCGATTTAAACTAACAGATTTGTGGATATCGATTTTCAAACAAAAAAAGTAACCATCAAAGAAGCTTTCTTAGGTTTTATTCAGATACATTCTAAAGACGCAGCAAGCCTTGAAAAAGTCATCGTAGAAAATTTGGAATCTGATAACATCCCTCTAGCCGACTGTCGGTCCCAATGTTTTGATAATGCTGCTGTTATGACTGGGCATATATCTGGTCTTCAACAGCAAATATGTGCCAGAAACCACAGAGCATTATTCGTCAACTGTGACAACCACAGCTTAAACTTAACAGGAGTACACTCAGCTAAACAGGATCCTGTTGTTATCTCGTTTTTTGGAACAGTTGAAAGCATATACTTGTTTTTTTCTCTCTCAACAACTCGCTGGGAAGAATTAAAAAGAGCTATGCCGAAAACAGTGAAGAGAGAGTCTGAAACACCCTGGAGTGCACGATCAGAAGCTATTAAAGCTATTCATGAAGGACTAGATGAACTAGTCCTTCTATGAACCATCCTCTAGATGAACTAGATAGATTTCTATCTACGTAGAATATCTATGTAGAAATCTACATCCGGTGGAAACTGATGATTTTTTGTTGTGTGTATTGCGGTTTCCTATGATCTATTTTGGTTTTTTGACGAGTGCCTCCATAATTTGCGTGGTTTTTATTTGTCTAATTTCGAGTCTCTCAGTTAGAAGGATTTTACTTACGTTTGTATTGATGGTTTTCGGCGGTATTTTTCAACAATTTGTGATTGGTCGAATGTTATCAAGTGGCGAGTTAATCTGTGCACTTGTACAATAGTTTTATGCGAATAACGTTGTGTTTTAATTGTTATTTTAGAAGTGATTTATATATTCATATGTTATGGTTTTTTTTTTTTAGTTTATATGGTTATTTTATGTAGTATTATTGACTTGCTTGAGTACCGTTATTATTTACCGGGCCATCATACATTTGTATTTCCAATGATAGCTACAACTTTAGATTTTGTTATGGAGGTAGGATTACGTTGTTTCTTGCGATTGCCGTCGATATTGTATGTTGTTTTTCTTCCAGCCCTGAAGATGAAAGAATAAATCTTTCGAAACGTCGGCAAAATAACATTTTTGTAGTTTTATTGTGTCCGCCATACCCAATATTTCCTTTTTTCTATTAAAGAGGAGATTTATTTAAGTTTTTTTTTTTAAGTTAAAACAGCAAAAGAGGTATCAGTAGATTCAGGTACTCGTAAGAATTAGTTTCTAATTTGAATAGGTCGTAATTAGCGAACCGATGAGGTGTTTAAGTTACTTACAAGCGGACCATCGACACGACCACAAAAGCTAGCCGGAGCAATTAAAATAAAGAGCCGTTGTTTTTCCCCGCAATATAAAATTAAAATTTATTGTCTTATCACGGCATCTTTTATTGGGGTTGTTCAAGAATGACAATAGACTCCGAGCCAAAGAAGAACAACACATTTATTTCATCAATGAATGTCTAAAGCACGATATTACACCACATTTCGTGAGAATACAAAACCCAAAACACTAACTTTCGAAATGCTCATTTGGCTGGACAACCTGTCAATTTGACTTGTAAGTTTTGTAAAAGTTTTTTATATACATATTTATTTGGTTACACTATTATGTTATTTTAGACCACGTCTGATGATGTCCCTGAATAAATAGGGACGAAACTAGTCACGTTGGTGCACATCTAAATAAAAAGAATATATACCGGAATAGTGCCTATTATTTTTCCTAAAGTGATCCTGTACAGTGAGATTACTCATGAAAATAATTATTGGCCATAATTATGAAACGTTCATATTGCATCGCGAGGTGCGAGGCGCCGATGGATACAAGGCACGTCTACAAACTTTTTTAATTACTGATAATTTAAATTAAATTATTCTTTTGCTTGTAATAATTGTAATAGTAATACTATTGAAATAAGCAATAAATATCTAATATCGTACCAGTTTTGTTATTCTGTTTTTGGCCATATGTCAATTAGAAGGTCTATAATTTATTAAAAAGTCTTCAATTCCGATCGAAAATCGCATGAATATAATTAAACTTCACTACAAAAATGGCAGATCTGTGAAAATTACATATCGGAAAATTTCGGTCCATACAGTTAATTCAGAATCCATTGAAGCCTCGAAAACCAACATCCGACGAAGAATTGGTGAGATAAAGCAGCAATTATGCAAAAATGAAATTGAAATTTTTAACAAAAGCATCGACGTCTGTAAACGTTGTCTTGGTATAAATTGCAGACTTTCTACATTATATACCAATAAAGAAATACAGAATTTTCATCCAAAATGTGTGTTTTATTTAAAATCTAAAAAACGTCCTGTTCAAAAGCCTTTTACTTTTTATTTGAATAAAGAAGTTAATAAAATTACTTTTCTTGCTTTTAATAAGTGAAATTTCGGAGCTTAGAGTTAATTCACAAGACTAACAGTTTATTAATAAATTTCTCCGAAAAAAGATGTGAATTAATTATAGGTATGTTTAAAATTTATGCATTTACAATATATTGACTAAAACAATGAATAACCCAAATTTGGTTAATCTAAATTACAGATACGGTTATTACAAAATAATTCGAATTTATTTAATCATAAAACATAATACGAAAATTTAGAAAGAAACAAGTATGCTTGATTAAAATTCGTATGTTTTGGTTTAGCTTTTACGACGAATAAGGGTACCGTAATCGACTAAGATTGTGACTCTAAAATGTCGTCGTTTATTGTCATTTAGGCTCGGTCATGCCTAATCGGTAATAAATCTTATAGTGATTTGTTTTCCTACCACATCAGCATCACTAGACGAATAAATTGTGATTATCTGTAATTTTATACTGTTAGGAAAATCTTTGTTTTACCTACGCCATCTCGCGTTGGCGAATCAACGCAATATTCGGATCGAATACCCTTAATAAACTATTCATATGAAGAACTTAACGTTAAAATGGTTTACGCGTTTGGCAAATATTTAGAGAGTTTATTGGTAAGATAAATTAAACGAAAAAATATATTACGAACATGAAAAGAACACCATAAAAAAGCATGGTAAGTTAAGGGCATGGAATCCTGGAATACCTACATTCCTTCGCAAACGCTAGATGTCGTAGGCGAAACATAGCTTTATTAGAATATACAATTTCAGGAAGTACTACACAAAATTTAAGTAGCAGTGATTGATCATAGATGCCACTGGGTTAGTTATTCAATTCAGGGTAAAAATTTTGTTTGTTATTATTGTTATCTTTGAGCATTCCTAAACAAATACGAATAAAATGAAATAGTAATTAAATTTACATTATTTTCGACATTTTTCGATCAATCTCTAAATAAGTGATCAATATAAAGTTGACACTGATCTGTTCAGCTATATTATAAATAGTAACCTTGGTACGTATAACCTTTTTCAATTTAATTGTAATTTTTTTAAATTTTAATTGGGTAGATACTTATTTTTCATTAATTTGAATCTACATGAAAATAAATTAAATTTATTTCTAGACTTTGTTTACTGAAGCAGTACTCTGCTCATTATTACTGGTCTGTCAAAAGAAAAGCCTATCTTATCTTAATAAGTAGATCGTTTTTATACAAGAACTTGATAAAAAACATTAGATTTTGTTTAAAATAATTCTGTTTGGATATTTTACCAAAACAAGATGACATCAATAAAATATAATGTGGCCTCTGACTGTTATTCATACGTCCAATCGTTTTTGAACCCCACCCTTAAGCAAGATACTCTCGTAGTTTTAAAGTCATATATTAAAATGTACAAAATGGCTTGCAAAAATATCGGATGTAAGTTAAACAAATGTGCGTGGAAATAAGGCAATAATACAGGGTGTTTTTAAAATAACAACACTGCACAATGCTGCTTTAAACCAGTATCAGTTAAAAAATTATTTTATAATGGGTGATTATTACTTTTAATGATTGTGAGCTTATCCGAATTCGAGGTACGCCAAATTATTTCTAATTTTTGGTTGTGCGCTATTGCGTATTTTGTTAACTGGCCAACCACTTTTTGGTCTGGTGCTATTCTGAGAATAATTTGACAGTGCTCATATTTGACATACGTAATCTACAAATAATGCGAATGGATCATGGGACGTTACACAATCGACAAACGTATAGTTATTGTGAAAACACATTACCAAAACGGTGAAATTTTTGCAGTTACAATTAGAAAAATAGAAGAAGTGCACTTTTCCACAGAGAATTGGTAAATTGAATCAAAAAAGTTTGATTCGACCGTTATCGTAGTGGTCGTAGAACAGTCGAGAACCTCAATTGCGTCACCTTTCTTATGGCACTCTACAACGAATTTTAAAAAAGATGTTTGGGGTCATCCATTAATTACGTAAAGGTTTGGGGGGGGGTAAGATTGGATATCTTACGGACCCTTACGTAGGGGGGAGGGGTCCGACGTATTCCTTACATAAGTTTCTTAAAATATTTTTTTAAATTAAATTTAACAATCTAATATAATTATTTCTTTTTATGTTGGTAATTATATCCAGGTATAATGGAAATATCATATATTGAAATATATAGTACTTAAAAATCATTAAACATAGTGGCATAATAGTGTGAATTATAGAAAATGGCATCAAACTTTGGTGATCTTTACGAACGGTTTTTCATCTAAATATGTAAATAAAAATTTAATTTAAATTTTTGTATTTATCATTATCTATCTAAATATATAAAAATGGATGTATGTGTGTATGTATGTTCCCTATAGACTCCTAAACCGTTTGACCGATCGGAATCAAATTTGGCACGGTTATTATGTAGGTCCCTACGCATGTTTTGTATTGAAATAGTGCAAACATTCGCAAAGGAGAGGAAAGTTGATTTTGAGTAGCCTGCCTTCCTTTAAGGAATCTCGATAATCCATTCATGCGCGTCCCATAGGGACGCGCATGAATGGATTATCGAGATTCCTTAAAGGAAGGCAGGCTACTCAAAATCAACTTAAAAACAATAATGAATGCTGTCAAACTGTCAACCGATCGACAATGCAAATACGCGTGCACGTGCTTTACGTTTCTATTTGACCAATCTTAACCAAATTTGGTGTAGAAGTTATTTACAATGCTACGAAAAACATAGGCTACTTTAGTACCTTGGAGTGAGGCCGAAGGCCGAAAAACCACGGTCTACACGTATGCCTGCGATACTCTTGAGTGAGGCCGACTGTGCCAGCTAGTATAATATATTATTATTCATATTTTATAAATATAAGGGATGGAGAGGGGGGTCAAAATTAATTTTCTTTTAAATAATCCTTACGTAAGATGTGGAGGGGGGTTGCCACAATCTTACGTGGCGGGGGGAGGGGGTCCAAAATTACAAAAATCATCCTTACGCAATTAATGGACGGCCCCTTTGCTTACCCCTTATAAGGTTCAACTAACGCAAAAACTGAAGCCTGCAGACCATGAGTAGATTTTTCAATTGTGTATTGGAAAACCAAGCTGTTGATGTTGATTTTCGCAATAAAATCATCTAAAGTGATGAAGCTCATTTTAAGCTGAACGGAGACGTCAATACACAAAATTTCCCAATATGAGGAGCTGAAAACCTACAAGCTATCTTGGAGCAACCCAAGTGTCACTATTATGTACGCTTTCTGGGCCGGAGGGGGTCAACAAATTTTTTGTGACCAAAATTAGGTGATATCGAGCGTAATCGAATTGTTATGGCAGCAGAGCTGTGAAGGACATTTATTTGAATGATGTTGTGTGCCACGCATAACCACAATGTTTGCTCTTTATGTTAAAATGTAAATTTTCCATTTCTTCCAATTATTAATACGTTTTTTAACAAATTAAAATTACACCTCTTATTGAATCACCCCTTATTTTAAATGGAACTACGGGAAGAAGTCCACGAGAATACACCGACATTTTTATCAATCCACAGCTGTGGTCCTCTTAGTACATCTAAAAATACAATTAAAATGATCTAATCTTTTCGAAAAAGTATTAAGTAAAAAAAAATAAAAAGGAAAATAAAGCTACCAACAATATTTGTTCAAATAAAATTCTCATAAAAAAAATATTAAAAAAGTTGGTTGTTTTGTCGGAAAGTTTGACTTCGTTTACCTTTCTTCTTTTTCAATAACTTATTTTAATTTTCCTCGGATCTGTTTATTTTATGTGAAGTGCAGTTTTATAATTAATGATGATCGCGGATTAACTTCGGAATGCTGGTAGCTCGCCATTATACTGGCAGAATGCAACTTGGCGAGTCAAATTGGATTAGTTTCGCATACTCTTAAATTTTGTACATTAAAGATGTCAAATAGTAGAGGAAGTTTGAGTATCGCATAATTTATTTATTGTTAAACTCGAAATTATTCATTAATGCTCTAATTTTTCACTTAGAAACGCAAATTATAAAATTTATTAGCTCTCCGAGTTTTAATTACTCTAGGAAAGACTAACGTTATAGCATTAAAAGTCATTAAACTATGGAGATTAAACACAAAATTGTGATATAATTTAAATAAAATTGGAATTTTTAGGCAGTTAATTGCAAATCGAGCTGGAGAATAAAGTAAAATTGTCGCGAAAAACATTTTCAATATCGCTGCGTAAATTTTCCGAGATTATGAGACGTTAAATTCTTTTGCTTTCTTTAGTTTTTCTTTAATTTAACAAATAAATCCGCAGTATAGTACAATTTTTAACAAACGATGATCGTTGAAAATGTTTACCTCATTTACAAGACTTATGACGTAGTTTTAGACAAACTGGAATAATTTTTTACGCAATCCTCCAGCCAGCCAAGTTTGTTAAATAAATTACAGAACATAACTCTGACAGTTAGTATTACAATAAATGCGTTTTGAAATTCTATTATCATGTTAAGCATATTTACACATCTTTCTTACGACGAAGAAAAAAAGACAAACTTTTTGCTGTAAGACGATAAAATAAAAACGCATATTTCACATCGAATCCTAGGTCATTTTGACGTAGCGGGAAAACGCTTTTTAATAAAACGTCAAGAATTTTTACTGTACAAAAAACACTTCCGTGACTTTAAAAGAAGGGTTGACAATTCGTTCTTTAACATACACCGACGCAAAAAGCTGCTATAAACAAGAAAAATAAAATTTCTATTAAGATAACGGAAATATAATGCTGGTAAATTAATAAACCGCTGGTGGTGGTATTTTTTCCCAACTTTTTAATTTTTGTAATCAAAATTCGTTTAAAAAGTTTAAAAAATTAAAGTGAAAGCGATACATTTACACGCTATAGAATTTTCCTGCCTTACGGCAATTTTCAAGGAACGTAAATATTTTATAATTTTTCGAATAAAACACTGTTGTCATGAAGAATTGGCAAAATTCAGAATTTCGAATATAACGAGAACGGTGGCGGGTGAAATTAGCCCCGTCTATAAGTTTTCGTATCCTTTTATAAAAACGCTTAGTTCGGCAAAAAGTATATAAAGTGCCACTGGGCGAATAAAAATTTATAAAGAGTTTGGCAAATATTTTTGACATCAATTATTCAAATTGAGAAAAAGGGACTTATAATGTTGTATCAGTTTGTCATCGCCTCTCATGCATTTAACAGTATCGGAATGACGCCTTTACACAGCAGAGTTTTCCGCAACTTTTATTGTTTTCATTGTTTTTTGAATCTGCACTCATTAAAACGATGGACTCGTTTCTGCATTTTAAGCGTTTTAATTTTTTTTATAAAATCAAAAAAAATGCAAATCATTATTGTGTGCCATTACTCTTATTCAAGGTGTTACTAGCGATTTTAAAAAACAATTTATATCAATTAAGCTGCAGACTATAAGCTTTAATTTGCATTCAAGCTTGCAAAATAGCTGACTCAATTTTAATAAATAAAAATACTTGAGTAAGGAAAACGATCAGCTCCTTCGGCCAAGAAAATGTTAATTAATTAGATGCCCAAAATATCGTATCGATTTAGCTTGTCTCATAGCGGGAAATTCAGTTTGCAACTTTGAAACAGATGGCGCAAACTATTGGGAAACGTGTTTTCCGGGTACAGTTTATTTATCAAACTGATGTTTGTTGTTTGTGGCTGTCTAAGCCGATCACAATTAAAGCGATAGAATAGAAAAAATGCAACACATGAGCCACCAGGCCAAAGAGAAAAATTTTAATTACTCTTGCAAAAAAATCTCGACTTAAAGTAAACATGTAAATAACTCAAAGCTCTTGAAAAAAAATTGTTAAAATATAAAAACAAACTGAAGCTTTTTTGAGAAGCACTACATCTCCTTAATTAAAATAATTTGAATATTAATTATTCTGCACGAATTAAAATTTATTTATTACAAAATTACCTAAAGCGATGTTTCAAAAACTAATTAAAATTAATAAAACATTTTAAAGTTGTAAAAAGTTATCCGGAGTTAAGGAGAACTCTTTTTAACAAAAGAAATCCTCAGATTATTTTGTCCCCTATTTAGATAACATTCACAGATTTCTCGTTCATTTAAAAGTGCAATTGTAGCACACTTAGTTAATTTTATTTTCAATTTGCTAGCAAGAATTTATTGTTAAAAGTGAAACTTTAATATTACAATGCTAATACGTAAAAGCAAAATTAACATTTAATAGCAATTCCATTAAAATTAAGTGAATTACACACGTCTACACTGTTTGTTATACAAGTGCTGGTCGAAATTTTCAGCATTTTCTCGGAATTTCCATATGAAAATTTTAATATTATTAAAACTTTTCATTAACAATTCAATAAATTGTAAAACACAGCATTTTGAACAGGTTACAATTTATTAATATAACTTGTTATTCAAATGCGCAGTCATAATTACAACACTTGACATTATTAGCACAAGTTTACACGAATTTATATATTATCCAACCGAAATAACTCACATTCAATTTAAAACAAATTATGATTGTAATGATACACTGGATGCACTTTGTTTTTCTATTTTTATGCTGTAAATTTGTTAATTAAGGTGAGGTATAATGTAAATAAAAATTCTACATTAGAAAAGGAAATGCCGGAGGTTCTGCGCAAATTTTGAATTAGTTATTTGGGTTTAACCTAGTTCGATAAATAAAATGCGCCAATTAAATGCAAGCAGTTCAGGAAGCGCTAGGAACTCTTGTCCCCCACAAAAAGCCATATTGGTGGTGCGAAGAATTGGAGAAAAAAATAAAGAAGAAAAAGCAATTTTATCTGAGATATATTCAAAGTAAGGAGGAGGGGGACAGAGAGGAATACAGAAGATTGAGCAGAGAAATTAAGCATGAAGTCATCGCGGAAAAGAATAAAGCATGGACAAATAAATGCGAATACGTAGATCAATTTATAGGAGGAACAAACAGCTCAGAAGCATGGAAGACGATAAAATCAATAAGAACTAACACATCTAATAAAATAAACCTGTTAAGAATAACTGAAAAACAGTGGAAGGAACACTTTGAAAATCTTTTACAAGAGCAAAGACCTCAATTTAAACATCTAAAATGCGATCTCCAACATAGTGAGCCGATTAAGTTGAATTGGACACAAATGGAAAAAGTAATAAGAGCAATGAAGTTACGGAAATTACCAGGTCCAGGGGGGATAAATCCAGAACTGATAAAACACAGCCCCCATAAATTGTTACTTATGCTTAAAAAGTTGTACGAGCGATGCTTAAATGGAGAAGAGATTCCTACCGAGTGGAGAACGTCATATATAACACCTGTTTATAAAAAGGGAGATAAGAATGATCCCAAAAACTATAGAGGAATTGCAGTAATTTGTACTATCGGCAGACTATATTCCAAAATAATAAAGAATATGATCGAAAAAGACATAGCAGACAAACAACCTGAAGAACAGTCAGGATTTCGAAGTGGAAAATCTACTATAGATAATATCTTCACAATAAAAATATTACTGGAAAAAAGACTACAACGTAATATGGAAACCCATGTAGCATTGATAGACCTGATGGAAAAAGCATACGATAATGTACCCACAGAAGAACTGTGGAAATAAATGGAAAGATCTGGTATAGAATCTTCACTAATTAATGCGGCTCGCCGACTATATGAAGGTAATACCACACAAATAAAAGTGGGAAGTCAGCTTACAGATCCCATAGAAATTACAAAGGGACTAAGACAAGGGTGCTGCCTCTCTCCTACTCTGTTTAAAATTTATATAGACAAATCCTTACAAGGATGGCAAAAGAAAATGCAAAAATATGGGACTACGAGTAGGGGAAGATATCTTGTACACCCTATATTTCGCAGACGATCAGATAGTTATGGCGGAAGATGAGGATGACTTGAGTTATATGGTGAGAAAACTTTAAGAATCGTATGACTCGGCGGGTCTAAAAATGAACGAAGCGAAATGTGAGTACCTATTGGTTGGAAATAACGCCATTGAGAATCTTTCATTGGAACACCACCACATACAAGGAGTAGAAAGAAGCAAATACCTGGGTGTCACATTTAACAAAAAGGGCAATAGTGCAGAAGAAATCGCTGGCAGAATAAATAAAGGTCGGGGTTTAATAAGATCCATCAATTCCATATTGTGGGACAAAGCGCTAAGAAAAACCACAAAGAAAAGAATATATAAGTCTTTGGTACAAAGTGTTGTAATATATGGAGCGGAAGCGTGGGATATAAATAGAAGAAATAGAAGCATGTTGCTGTCCACTGAAATGGATTTTCTGAGACGAAGTTGCCGAAAAACAAGACTCGACAGGGTACGTAACGAAACCATTAGAAATATGATGGAGATAGACAAAGATATTTTGGACGAGGTGCAAAAACGACAATTAGTATGGTTTGGTCACGTAAACCGAATGGGGGATGAGAGATGGCCCAAGAAGATTTTAAAATGGATACCAAAAGAAAAAAGAAAAAGAGGCCGACCAAGACGAAGCTGGAGAGATGAAATAAACGAAGCAATGCAAGCCAGAAATCTGGAAGAAGACGCTTGCCAAGATCGAGCTGCATGGAGACTGGGAGCGGATAAACGGCGACAGCTGTAAATCATTCCGCAAATATATATATATATAAATATTTGCATTTATTCATTTGTTAACCTAACGTGCGAATCTGCCTTAAATGGACACTTAACGCAAGTTCAAACCATTCCTTCTGTCTCGAAACTGACAATGGGTCAAGATTCCCAATTTTTTGGTGATTCTAAAATCCAAAAAAAATACGTGAGGAATTTTTTGACAAAATTAGTCTCAATCTAAAAATTCAAATCTTTAGAACAATTTTGGGAGGGGCTAAAGATATGCTTTTTTTAATATGTGAATTTTTTAATAAAATAAATACTAATCGATAGAGAATCGTTTGAGCTGCAATGGCGAGGGGGGGGGGGGGGGTGAAATGTCACTCAAGTTCACACTCTTTCAAACGCTCTAACTTTTTTACCTTTAGGGTACAAACGATTTTTATGGAAGCTAATTGGAGCTCAAATGATTCTCGATCGATTGATACAAATTTCATTCAAAAATTTCATTTAATTAAAAAATTTTTAAATTTATTCGCGACTAAAAATAATTTGCGAAATCTCACACTAGTGTTATGGATTGGCAAACCATTTCTATCGACTATGATGCTCGTTTTCTTTTTTAATGTTAGAAAATAAAATGTACTTTAATTGTTATAAGCAACACTAAAATTCTGCGTCCTGTTTGTACGGAGCGATGTTGGAAATTTTTCAAATTCACAATATTTGAAACGCTCTAATTTTTTCACCTTTGGGGTAAAAATGATTTTTATGGAAGCTCATTGGAGCTCAAACGATTCTCTAAAAAAATCACATCTTAAAGACAGCATTTCTACAGCCCCTCACAAAATTGTTCTAAAGAATTAAATTTTTATTAAAAGCCTTTGGAGTACAAAGGATTTTTATGGAAGCTCATTGGAACTCAAACGATTCTCTATAGATTGAGACTAATTTTACAAAAATTCACGATGGGGGCTTGTTTCTCCCTAAAAGTTTTTGCTATGCTTGTGGTAAAATAATTTTTATGGAAGCTCAAACGTTTGACACTAATTTCATTAAAAATCTCGCGTGGGGGGGGGGGGGGAAATGTACCTCTTGGTTTTTGAGTTACGAATTTTTGAAAATAGAGTTGAGGTTTAACTACATAACCCTTCCGCTTCTTTTAAAGTTGTCTGGTAGTTTGGGAACACTGCAATATGCAATACACTAGACCCTCCATGTACGCGAGGGTTCCGTTCGCAAAAACCTCGCGTACATTGAATTCGCGTAAATGGAACCAAAGAAGCAATAGAAAAAAGGGGGTTAGGTTCCAAAATTTATTTAAGACTAAAAACAAAAGTTTAAAACTAAGGTTTATTTACGAAATAGGTAAAATATAATGCATACAAAAACTAAAATATACCTAATTGATAAAAAAATTAAATATAATGCATAAAAAAAACTATAAATCGTTGACACCGTATTTGTATCGTTCAAGTGCTACGTTTCAGCGCCTGTGAACGGAGTAGAAATTACTTTGTATATAGTACATACATCTCTATTTATTATGTAAACAACTGTCAATGAATATCTTTAGCTTCGAGGCTTCGACGTAAGATTTATATACACCTATACCTCCAAATTTGTTTATGCTATTTGGATAACACATAATCCCTATATAGACTCCTAAACTGTTTGACCGATCGGAACAAAATTTGGCACAGTTATTATGTAGGTTCCTGCGCATGTTTTTGTATTGAAATAGTGCAAAAATTCGCAAAGGAAAGGAAAATTGATTTTGAGTAGCCTGCCTTCCTTTAAGGAATCTCGATAATCCATTCATGCGCGTCCCTATGGGACGCGCATGAATGGATTATCGAGATTCCTTAAAGGAAGGCAGGCTACTCAAAATCAACTTAAAAAACAATAATGAATGCTGTCAAACTGTCAACCGATCGACAATGCAAATATGCGTGCACGTGCTTTACGTTTCTAATTGACCAATCTTAACCAAATTTGGTGTAGAAGTTATTTACAACGCTACGAAAAACATAGGCTACTTTAGAACCTTGGAGTGAGGTCGAAGGCCGAACAACCACATCCGACACGGTCTAGATGGCTAAAGGCGGCCGGTAGGCCGACTGTGCCAGCTAGTATTTTAATAATACGCGAAAACTTAATTCGCGTTAAAGGGAATTTTGCTTCGCGTACAAAAAATTCAGGTATCAAAATCTAATTCGCGTTATTCTGAATTCGCGTACATCGAACTCGCGTACATGGAGGGTCTAGTGTACTTCTTTATAACGATATGATCGAGTACGCGTGGTTTGCGTCAAAATTTATTCCAACTATAAATTTAATTTATCAGATATGTTTTCCATCGCAAGCAAGAATAAATAAATGTACATCTTTTATACATTATATCATATATTTATACATTTTTACGATGTATTATTATCATCCCAGTAAATGTATTTGTAACAAAAATTTATAAGAAAAAATAAATTTTCTGAAAGTTATTCTGATATTTTTCTTTTCTTATTCCAATTTTTCATTTTCAAAAATTCATAACTCAAAAACCAAGGAACATTTGCAAAAACCCAAAGATCGTCATAATTTTTTTTGGCTTTTAGAATCACCAAAAAAATGGGATCTTGATTGCAGATATCCTAAATGTGGCGACCACTTGTGAAATCCATACTCAAAATGTTATAAATGTTAAAATATATAAAAATATATGTTTAAAATAAAATATCAATATATCTACTTTTATTTTTCGAAGAGTAAAAACAAAAAGAAAAATATCACTGACTGCCTCCTTATCTTTCAATTGTTACCTCTAACTCATAAATTGATCCACTAAATTCAATTTTCTTAACGTCGATGAACGAGGATGTTTTCCACCTTTAAAATGATGTATAGCAAATTCAAATTTAGGATAGCTGGTGAGGAGGAGGTTAAATCTAAATTCAAACAGTACTGCTTTTGAGCTCCCCTCCCCCTCGTTATCTAAACCGACGTATTTATTGTAGGCATAGAAAACATTTTAGTAATAGGGTGGCATTTGTAACTTTCCATTGTATACAACCCAA
This sequence comes from Podabrus alpinus, assembly GCA_932274525.1. Classification (NCBI taxonomy): domain Eukaryota; kingdom Metazoa; phylum Arthropoda; class Insecta; order Coleoptera; family Cantharidae; genus Podabrus; species Podabrus alpinus. Next base: position 10,315,949 of record OW026451.1, read on the forward strand.
TTACCAAATTTTTAAATTTATAATATAGTAGATTAAAAATAAAGTAAGACCAATGCAAAGTCAACATTTTCTTCTCCTAAAAGCTTTTTTCAATTTCGCCTTTAAATTTTATTTGCTATTTCAAAAGAAAGCGCCTAATTATATTACAAAAATAGTTAGTTATATGCAAACCGTATGGAAAATAATTGTTATTAAAAATTTCTAAAAAGATATTTCTTTTAGAGAGATATCAAAACATAAATGTAAATTTTCTTTCAATAAAATATTTGAAAACGCCGTCAATTAATTTTATTTTTATAGCTACTATTCCAATCAATAAGGTCGATTTTCGTGTACAAATTTTACCAATAACAACGCAATTTTATCGAATAGAAAACTAATATTTTTTTCTAATAACGACAAAGAAAAAGCTCTCACATTGTTTTTCATTCACATTCTTTAAGCCTCGGATATTTTCCACACTTCACAATACCTTTGGATATTATTTCTACACAAAGAGCTTAAATGTGAGTGCGACAACAAATTTCCCTACGGCAATCCCGATGTCCAAAAGTCTAAAGTTACAGTTTCGTTTCATCGACCCATTCGTCAAACAAAAGATAAAGATTTTACAAATTTTCTCAATATGATAAACAGGAGCGTTTCAAATAAACCCAACTTTGTTTCACAACTATTGCATTTCACAGTAAACAAATTAATTCATAAAACTTCATAAATTATTAAAACTTTTTACAAACGTCAAAGTTTTATCGTTTCAGTTTGAAATTCAATTAATAATTGTTTGCACTGTAATTTTTTAAAATAAAATAAAACTTCCATTTACTCTTTCTACTTATTTCTTTTGTAACACGTTCGTTGATTAAATTTGTGTCAAGTAGGATTTTATTTTAAATGTATTAGATTTCCTTCGAATAAAAATAGGTTGGATTACTTTTACATGGACCCCCATACTTGTTAAAATAATTACGCCAGTTTCGCACCCCCTGTCAATCAAATGATAAAAACTTTCACAAAAAACTGTTCAATTTAAATTTTTCTCGCATTTTTAAACAAGTAAATGGCTGTACTCAAGAAAGTTGTTGAGTACTTTTTTTTTCCGAAAACCGTATAGTTTTTCTGCTACTGTCTGGCAAAGTTTAAATAGTTTGGCTGAAAATGGAATTTTTAATATTTCTTTTTGAATTTTTATTAAAAATTATAATTTTAGTGCAAATTTAGCACACAGGTCACGAGTTATTACAAGAATAATCCACATAAAACAATTTGAAGAGGTAGTTCTAGAAATGAGGCTGGTATTAGTTGGGCTAGGACCACAATAATAATCTTTTGTCAGAAAAACGTGGTAACGATTTTAAACTGAAATCTTTAAATCTCGAAATTCCATCAAAATTGAATCCGCAGTTAGTATTGACCCGGCGACAACTGCGGAACAAATTTTTCCATCGAGCTGAATAAAAAGTCGAGTAACAATTTCAATGCAATGTCAAAGATGACAGACGACTTAGGTTGATTCTTAAATCCTATGTTTGTAAACATGTTTATATTATGTATATATTGATCACGTAAAATTTGATAATATTTGCCAATACTAGGATTTCATATGTGGATGACATTATATACGATCATCCTCTCTTCTGTAGCCCCTAGGGTTTATTCTATAATTTCAACTTTATTCTCTTTGATTCGTAATACGAGATAATATGAAATATTAATTACATCTTAAATTTATATAATATTATCATATTTGATACAACGAGATATGTGTTATCGAAAATCTATTAATAAAGTCTGGAGTTTTCGAATTGTGTGGATTTTGTTATTTCATAAATTTAATTTTTAAGGCGTTCATAACGCACTTTTGGCATGTCAAGTATTTTTATGCAATTTAAAAAGCCCAGTAGAAGTTTTTCATTATTTATGGCTTGTTGATTTGTAAACAAGTCCCTTTTTAGGTACGAAAAACGCGTGTAACTTAAAAAATGAAGAAAAAAGTGTCCTAGAATCGACACTATTTATCTACTAAAATTAATTTTTGTACTTATTCTTCTTTTTTGTTACTTGCGTTTAAATAAGCGGCTTAGTTCAATTTGCTGTTGTGATTACATAACTAATAAGAGTCACGTCTTTTTTCTTTTGTAGGAATAAACATTTTGTAATTTACAGTATTAACATCAAAGTTATCCAGAATCGAGATATCAAAAGCTGTACGTTCAAGAGAGATCTCTTCAAAAGCTGTGTAACGAGGTAGGACTGATTTTTTTATCGTAGTTTTTATAAACACCTGTTGAAAGAAGTGCATTTGCTACTTGTTTATTTTTAAATTAGACAAATTATGTTCGTGACGATCCTCACTTAGCATCACTTAAATATGTGACATTTTGTATTTATTTTCTCGAGTGCGACAATAAACATTCATTTGTCTGTTTGGTTTGATTATTATCGGGATTATCGCCTCTCACATGATTCTCTTATACATAAAGAACATCAAATTGTGGATAAATTTCAGACTCGTGCAAAACCTCGCGACTGAAATTTGTGTAAATATGAAAATTCCATCCGGTCAAATTCCCGAAACTCATAATCTCGACAACAGGAGCGTGGAATTGAGCTACATATTTTGTCTTGCATGGTATTTTGTTTTGGATATTGATTATTAAAAAAGGACCTTTACATGACAAACAAACTAGCATACAGGACACTCCATAAACATACTGGTTTTCGATGTGTCTATAACCTGATTTTTATTGTTATGAATGCAAATCATTAACACAGGGGTACGAATGGATTTACGCGCCCTCCGAAGCACGGGGGAGGTCAAAAATTGTTTACGCTCAAACCTGGAGTCCAACCGAGAAACCAATCGAAAATAGCCAGGAGTCAACGCTTCTAACAATTATCTGCTCTACAAACAATCCAACATACAGGGCGCTCCAGATAACCAGGTCAGGGGTTACCTGAGGAGGGAGAAATTTTCAAAAGACCTTACCCGGAATGGGTGACAGTATGAGATTTTTATTCAGTAAAACCCTCTCCCATGATGTTAGTTCGCTGAATGTGTACTATATCGACGTCAGAATTCGCCTTCAGTCATTCCTTCCAATATCTATTAATTTATTTCCCATTCAGGGTTCAATTTCATCCAGTATCTTAATCGTGTTGCCTATGGTGCTTCTGCCAACGGCTCGTTCTGGCTTGTCCTTTAGAAGTCTTCATGGTCTTGCTTTTTCTGCGTCTTGCCGTTGTCTCTACCGTCATCCAGCTGCCGTTGCTCTTAAGAATTTTCTGTATTACATTGTCTAGTGTTACTTTGTAGTTTATTTGGTTTCGGTTCCTGTCTCGAGGCTTTCCAGTGTTCGTACTCGAATACTATCTGTTCTGTAGTATCCTTGACAATGGTTGGCCGATGCTTGTTTAAACCTATGAATATTGATGATGATAAATAATGGATGGATTCTATTACGTATAGCTTCTTTATTCAGAATCTAAAACTGAAAAATTTTAAATCTGTAGAAGCACCTGTGACGTTGGTTTGAATAATATGGCAAGGAAGATCTATACTTCCATAATCTTCGTAAATGTAACAGCATTGGCTTTCGGAGAGCGATTGTGCTCTACAATTCTCATCATCTACGCATTGCGTAACGCTCTCGATTTGCAATCAGCCGATTTCCGGTGGTAACCATTTAACCCCAACATTTATCGATACGATTCGCTTCTGCGCCGGAAGAATTTTACAAATTTAATTAATTTTGCAGGATAAAAGAATAAATTAATCCTGTATTCAGTTCCACATCCCTATTAAGTATTTAGAAAGTAATGCTATTTTTTAAGATTATTTTACTGGGATTTTCTACCACCAGGATTTTGTCCTTGGTAGAATATCCGCCGTCGGGATTGCGACGTTTCGGATGATCCTTGTCGGGATTTTGGAGATCGCCCAAATTTTAAACCCACTCATATCGCAACGTTTTGAGTAAAGCTAGCCGCCACTTGCACAAACGGATTTTTACATAGTATTCTCCCTTAAAGCAGGACGATACATTTTTCAAATTTAATTTTATAACGAGCCTTTATTTTTTTATTATCTCTCTATATTCGGTTATGAACGTCTTGCGACATTTTCCCGATACCTCCCTGTCTCTGCTCGTTGCGTGTTGAAAATGTGTTGAAAAGGCTTAACGCCTTCAGAAATAGTTACTGATATGAACTTAGTGTTGGGTGAATCTGCTCCGTCGACTGCAACTGTTTATAATTGGTATAATGAATTTAAACGTGGTCGTAAAAGCACAAGTGATGAACAAAGGCCAGGACGTCCAAAAGACGTTGTTACTCCAGCCATTGTCAAAAAAATCCATCGTACTGTATTAAATGATCGAAGAGTGAAATTGCGTGAGCTAGCTGACTTATGTGGAATAACGTATAAAAGTGTTTGGGATGTTTTACATAAAACACTGCATATGAAAAAGTTGTCTGCGAGATGGGTGCCGCGTTTGCTTTCAAACGATCAGAAACGCAATCGAATGGATCTTTCAAAGCAAAGTTTGGAATTATTTCAGCGTAATCCCAAAGAATTTTTGCGCCGATTCATAACCGTCGATGAAACATGGATTCACTACTATACCCCAGAAACGAAAGAACAATCAAAACAATGGATGGAAGCTGGTGAAAGTGCTCCAAAGAAAGCAAGGACAGTTCCATCAGCTGGAAAGGTTATGGCAACTGTTTTTTGGGATGCTCATGGAATAGTGTTAATTGACTTCCTCCAGAAAGGAAAAACAATAACAGGGAAATACTATGCTGAATTATTGGACAAATTAAATACTGCTATCCAAGAAAAAAGACCTCATTTAAACAAGAAAAAAATCCTGTTTCATCACGACAATGCACCAGCTCACACATCAAGAATTGCAATGGCAAAATTGCATGAATTAAGCTACGAATTGCTTCCACATCCACCATATTCACCAGATTTAGCTCCTAGTGATTTCTACTTGTTTCCAAACTTGAAGAAATGGCTCGGAGGAAGAAGATTTACGTCAAATGAAGAAGTGATAGAGATGCAACAAATGCTTATTTTGGAGAGTTTGAGAAATCTTACTTTACCGATGGCATCCAAAAACTTGAACCGCGTTGGATCAAGTGTGTCGACCTAAAAGGAGACTATATTGAAAAATAAAATGAAATTTTCCCAAAAAAATTGTTTTTACTTTCTCATTCTAAGGACTTAATAATCCGCCCTCGTAAGAGCCTTTAATAATCTCGGATAATTAATAAAGAAGAAAAAGCAATATCTACTTTCCTTGCCTAAGGGACTCGAAAGTAAAAAGGAACTAATAAAATGAATCAGCACAGATATTCAAAAAGTTATAATATTTTGTATTGTATTCTAAGATTAGCTTGCAAATTTCTGTTATGGGAACTTACAATTTTTGAATGCGACATTTGAGACTTCACATTTCGTGATGTTACGAACATATTATAGACCAGGGCTGAAGCCTTTGAAAATATGTTCGATACCTAGCATAGTATAGCCTCCAGAGAACAAGGAACGAAAGCGTGTGTGCAAGTTACAAGTAGTTAATTATTATATACGAGTATTACTTATACATAACATTGGACATTTATTATCTTTCGCTACGCTTGTAAAACAGGTAATTTTATTAAAAACTACCAAAAAACTGCAGTCATTTGGTCGTACTAATTTTTTGTGATTTGTAAATTATTTGTTAGTTTAATAATCATTATTTTGATTCGATTCGGAACCGCAACTAAACTGTTGAACCACAATGGGTTTTCTTGTCAAAATGTAATACCCATTAGCATTTTGTTCGGTTTCACTGTTTTCCCTGTTGACGTGAATATATTATGTTACATAGGAGGTATTTAACTAGTTAGACTATAGATATTACAAGCAAATGTTATTTTATGACTTCATGTGGGACATACATTTCTATGTTAATGAATCAGATCTGGCCCGTAAACAGATTTTTTGTAGCCCAACAGCACTTTGTAACGTGGAAATCCCGCTCGCAGAGTCTTGAAATTTTTGCGAAAATATTGTTAGAATCAAACTACATTATTTCCCGTCTTTTTGAATTTTTAAAATCTAACTTTTAAAAATTGTCACATATTTCTTGGTCAATTCAAATTAGAATCAAGGAAATAACGAAATCCCGTCTTAGTAAATTTTTAACATCAAAATATTTTTAGAAACGTATATTTGCAGGTCGAATAATATCTGTAAGAGATCTAGTGTAAATTAACAGACGAAATTATATTTTTCAAACGTGTAATAATTTAAATTTATTACAATGGTTTTTAATCACGTCCATCCCAAATCATACGATTGGAATGATATTTCGAGACTAACGTAGCACAAATTAAGAATCTGGGCAGTCATCAGTTTTGCCTTCATTCCAGTACTGTTTTGAATTTACGTCCTCTCGCATAGTGATATGTTTACCCTCCTTTCCGTTCCTAATGAGAGAACGGTTTGGAAAGGCAAACAAGACCACGCAGAAGTAAAACTCCTACTTATATTCGTGGTAACCCTGATGTTGGTATAAGCTAACTCGCTGTAGTCTGGAAGCGAGGGTCGTAAGTCCACTCTGCGTTGTGCTGAAAAATAACGAGGGTACGCTTCGTCGAAAAATAAAACAATAATTAACAATAAAGTTTTAATGAAAATTGAAACGATTACGACAATTACAAACGCTTGTGGTAGTGGCGTGCCAAGAACAAGAAGCACGTTAACTGATGGTGACAACGGTACGTCAAAGGTGACACAATACGGGACACCAGAATGGTAGGCCCGTCAATACAAATAATTGACTGTAATGAATTACCACAATACCACAAGAATAAATCCACACAAGAATATAAAATTTGTCTCACCTTGATATCAATCGTGAGTTCACACAATGGAGATGACAGCAATAATCCTTGTATGGAATGCAGTGGTTGGTGTTGAATTCCAATGGCTCCCAATCTAAGATCCTCGGACTGCAGTACACCGACGTAATACTCGATGAGCAGGTTTTGACAGGCGGATACGAAGATGGACAGGCGGCACTCCGCTGCGTTGACAGTATGGTACAGGTTGACGATCCAAATAAAACAAAGTGATCGTCCAGTACAATTTGATCACAAAAACTGAAGCCGCGATTGACAATAACAATCGACTTCCAAATGTAAATAAAAGCAGCTGTCAAAATAGTCACCAGACGAATGTTACCAAATAAAATTATGGTTGGTACCAATTTGTACTTCGATAACGAAAATATGGTGGTTCGAGATTACCAATCGAATATTTTCCAAAAAATGCTTGAACTGGCTAAAACAAAATAGTTACGCACTGCATTCACGAAATCCGTAATGACGGTGGAATTAACTACTGCGTATAACTATTTTTGTAACGAAAATCAACCGATAAAATATCGATTTTCACACGATCAATAAATATCGACCTGTCGTATCGCACTTCAAAGCCAAAGTTCCGTTTTTTAACGGCGCGCGTCTATATCCTGTACTATCAAGTACGTTGTAAAAATGAGTAAAGAGATGGCGCTTGGAGTAACAATTTATAATTTAAATGTTATGAATTAACATTTGGAACGAAATAGACATATTTTGTTACACACCCCCCAACTAAACGATCTGGCCGCAGGCCAAGATCTAAAAAGATCAGATAAAGAAGTTGACATTTACAACGAACTGTGAATTTACAGAAGAAACCGTACTGTAGTGAGGAGAGAGTTTGTCGCAATAATGGTAGGATAGAAATATTAAGCGTTACTAAGTAAAAAAATGAGCTTAAAATATTTCAATAAAAAAATAAAATAAAAAAATCTCTAAAGGATTAAGAATAAAATAATAATTGTATGGTTTTTCACCCATGGGACTAAATGTCGCCTTAAATCCGCGGAAACGAAAACCAATTGGTAGAGCTAATGATAGCTACTGAAAACCATAATGTATAAATGATTTTGTCTCAGATAAAAATCAATGAGTACAAAATGGGCAGCCCGCATTGGACCTGCACCGAAAAAAGTGAATACAAAAAAATCTTTAGGGACATCAAGACAAAAAAAAACGTCTGATAATCAACCTGGGAATGGGTCACATAGGATCCATTCTAGAATAGTCAAACAAAAAAATTATATTCAACTAAATTCTACTTTCCAGTGTGAGACACTCATGGTTCTCAACCCAAAGGAAATGGTATTTTGCAAAATAAACAAAATAATTAAATAATTTGATCAAACGAATATTTGATCAACAGATCGTCCTACCAAGACTTTGACAGCTTCTCCGGAATCGTTGGAATAAATTCCGATGGAATAATTAGTGGCTAGATGGTCTGCACTAATTATGACGTAAAAACCAGGGAGTAAAAAAATAAAACCCTTGACCCACCCAGGAAATAAATAATAGGTGCCCAATGTGATAAAACGAAGGAAGGAAATTGGAAAGGAAGATAAGGTGATTGGAATTATGGAGTGATCTGGTTATGGGAAGGATAGACGACTAATATGGCCAATGCGTCCCCGCCTCAATGACATGAGCGATAGCCCGTCCTCGCGTATGGTTGGAAAAAACGCGTCGTGGACAGCCAGCTAACAGACTCACACCCCCAAGACGAAAAGGCAGTGGGCACACAGCAATCTTTGAGGAATGGAAGAAAGGTTGTACCCCGGGGAATGACAATATGCCATTGAGAGACGTAAAAAACTCACTCGGTTCTCTCTCAAAACCGAGATCATTGTTAGAATGTGACTATAGGTAACGATGTGTCGACAAAAATACGGCCAACGACCCTTCATGCCCGTAACAGGAGGAAAACCAGCCGGCTACCCCCCAACTAAGATTGAACCAACCCCACTGCAACAGTGCATAGGCACGCCTAGCCTAACAGGGCGTACAGGTGTGGTCCATCCCGCTAGAAAGCAACCAACCGGTCCCCCTGGATCCTGCACTAAGCACGAAGTCCGCTAGCCCCCATAAGTGTCAACACAGATAAGCAAGTGGGTCGGGACTGGTTGACCCCAAGGAAATGGTAAGACTGATGGAATGTCTTACGGGCTGTTTTATATGATCTGAGATGGAACATGATCAAAAAGAGACGACATTACTAATAAAATGTAGGATTCAAGGTGTAATCGAACCCCCCCCTGTGACAAACATTACCCAACCTCCGCCCATGTAATGTGGATTTTAACCCTGAATGGATATTCGATCATCGTCGTCATCGGGATGTGATTTTAAGTCCTTAATATGATAGACACCTACATCTTTACCACGCTCGTTGACTAAACGATAAGTTAATGGACCTGTAACCTCGCGAACCTTGCACTTGATATACTTAGGAGATAGCTTACTACTAATTTTATTCGGAGCATTAGAAAGTACGAAATTTCTTCGCCAAACTATGTCACCTACTCGAAAATTGATGGATCTTTTGCGCAAGTTGTAATGTTTAGCCCCCCTAAGATAAGCATTATGCAATCGCTTAGTAACATCTTCAAACACCCCATTTAACTTTCGCATATCATGCGCGACGCTTTCACGGTTAGCAAGGGTTAGATCATCCTCTTTAAACTGTTGGATGCGACCGTAATAATCTCCGTTTATCGGAACAGTGCGACCTAAATTCAAGAATGATGGTGTATACCCCGTAACTTCGTGGGTAGCAGATCTTAAAGCATGTGCTATCTTAAAAATTTCTACATCCCAACTACGATGATCACGCTTGACATAAGACCTAATAGCGGTACCAATGACTCGATTATATCGCTCTACAAAATTTACTTGTGGATGGTAGTTGGCATTTTTCCACACATGTGAAATCTTGTAGTTGTTCATTAGTTCTTGAAATTCTTTTCCCGTAAATTGGGGACCATTATCGACTTGGCAAATCATCGGTGTACCAAATAGAAGGAATACTTCATTTTCCAAAAACTCACAGATGGCCTTAGCCGTAGCTTTTCGTAATGGTTTGACTAATACAAATTTCGTGAACCAGTCACAAACTACAAGTAATACTGTATTACCTTTTGCAGAACGCGGAAATGGACCCATTAGGTCGATAGAAAGACATTGAAAAGGAAAACGGACTTTTTTCTCTTTACCCATTAGTCCGTAGCGTGCGCCTTGGCAAGCTTTAGAAGCCAGACAAACAGAGCAACGACGCACGTAGCGAGCAACGTCAGTACGCATTTTAGGCCAGTAATAAAGCTCCAGAATTTTATTAAAAGTTTTTAAAGTACCTAAATGTGCAGACGTAGGATCGTCATGACACATTTTCAAAATTTCATTACGACGAGGTTTAGGAATAATCTGTTTCCATTCAACCAAATTTGAAATTACGTCGTGTTTGTTTGTAATGAGCTTATACAGACGATCTGACTCAATACGCCAGTCTGGATAAAGTTGCGGATTTGTTCTAACGTTGATCAGCATGCGCCGATACCAGGGATCCAAGTCATCATCAGTTAAAACTAATGAAGAGACTTCCAAGGGAGCACGGGACAAGGCATCTGGAACTACATGCAATTGACCTTTGCGATGCTGGATGTCGAAAGAATGTTGAGCAAGACGAACGGACCAACGGGCTAATTTATTGGCTGGATCTTTCATATTCATGAGCCATAAAAGTGAATAATGATCGGTCACAACTGTAAACTGAGTACCCTCAACATATGGTCGAAACTTTTCGATACCAAATAAGACCGCTAAACATTCACGCTCCGTCGTCGAATAATTTCGCTCAGCCTTGTTCAAGGTTCTAGATGCATACGCAATGGGTCGCTCATCATCACCTTCACCCTGTGTCAAAACACTTCCCAAACCGTAACCTGATGAATCGCAGTGTATAAAAAATCTCTTTTCAAAGTTGGGACTAACTAAAACGGGTGCTGTAACTAGTAGTTTCTTTAAACTCTCAAATGACTCAATAGCGTTAGGAGTCCAAGTAATGGTTTGACGTTTAACCCGTCCCTTAATTAACTCAGTAATGGGAGCAGAAAAGGTGGAGAGATTAGGGATAAATCGTCGATACCATCCTATAAGTCCAAGGAATCGTTTTACTCCAGTAACAGTAGTTGGACGTTCAAATTTAGTTATAGCCTCAACTTTGTCAGGGTCGGTATGAAGACCAGATTTGTCAATAACATGACCTAAAAATTTTAACGTGGATCTGCAAAATTCACATTTTTCAAAGTTAACGGTTAGGTTAGCATCTTTCAGTTTCTCAAAGACTTGTTGCAAAAGGCTTAAATGTTCGGCAAAGGTATTGGAAACTACGATTATGTCGTCAAGGTAAACAAAGACCTTCTCACCAAGCAATGAACCAAAAACGTTGTCCATTAATCGCTGTTGAGTAATAGGGGCGTTGGAAATTCCAAACGGCATAACGACATATTCGAAGAGACCTCTGCCAGGCACAGTAAATGCAGTCTTTTCACGAGATGAGGATGAGAGAGGAACTTGCCAAAATGCTTTTTTAAGGTCTATAGAGGTCAGGAATCTAGCGTCCTGTAAATGAGATAAAATGTCATCCAATCGAGGGAGTGGGTACGCATCCTTTTTAGTCAATTGATTTAATTTACGGCCATCGAAACACAGTCGATAGGAACCGTTCTTTTTACGGACTAAAAGCATGGGTGACGACCAAGCACTCTTAGAAGGGACAACGATGTTCATTTGTAGCATTTCGTCTAGTTCACGGTGAGCAATAGCTCGCATGGGTGGAGATAAGGGATAGAAACGTTGCTTGACAGGACCAGCTGAACCCGTATCTATATGGTGAATTACCTTATCAGTACGAGTCAACCCCTCACGGTCCAGTTCCTTATATTTGTCTTTCATGGAAGAAAGCATAACCTGCTGCTCTATTGATAATTCGGAAGCGGAACGCATAAATTCCGTGGCACTAATTTGATTAACAAAATATTGGTCTCTACCAAAATCAATTTTGACACCAAACATCTTGCAAAAATCCATACCTAGGGTTAATGATGTGGTGATACTACGGCAAACTATGACGTTTAAAACTTTGGTAACTTCACCAATGGTGATAGGAAGCATGACTTCACCTAATAAATCTTGTGAAGTTCCATCAGCGGAACGTAAAAGAGATTTGGTGCCGCGCGTAAAACATAAATCTAACTGATTTATTAAAAAGTGCGCATCACTACCCAGAACAGAAACAGATGCTCCAGAGTCAAGCAGAGCAGCAAGAGGTACCCCCCCCACAGTTAAATTAACATAAGGTCTTATGTCTCGCGTGGGATGTGTAAAGAGAGCGGAAGTAGTCTGCGATGATCCGCAAAAAGAGCGTACGCGTCCTAACCACCCCTTCCAACACAAGGAATCGGCTTTAAGAGCCTTCTTGAGACGCACGCCGTGATGCCATCTCGCTCTTCTTCTTTTGTCGGCCTTTAACGCGGATTTGCCGGGCGAGCCGAAACGCCTCTCCGCCTTCGCAAGTTTTTTGAACGTCCTTGATGTTTTCTAGGACAGGTTATGGCAGTTACCCCTTTTTGGCCGCATACAAAACAAAATTTAGATAAAGGTTTTGGGCAATCCTCAAAACCATGCGCGGGATTATTACAGTTCCAACAGTTATCTAGAGAGTTGTCTGACTGAGGGTCTAATGGAAAATGAGTAGTAGTAATGGGAGATGAAGACATTGAACAAGTGGCCTCTGATGGAGTAGTCCACTTTATGACTCTTTCAGCCGCTTGAGCTGCTGTAATAAGTGCTTCTCTAGTTTTGTATTCGTTTAACCCTAAGGTTAATGAAATTTGTGGAGACATGTTACGTCTTATAACCCATAGCTGTTCCTCATCCGAAGGAATTGGATTTAATCTAGAAAATTGAGCAATCATGGATTCTATGAATCCCAGAACAGATTCGCCTGGTAATTGTTTCCGAGCCCGGATTTGATCGGCATATTCTCTACTATAATCGAGAGATAAAAATCGGACTTTCAAAGCATCCATTAATTGTGACCAATTTGAAATAGTGGGACTCAAGGAACGGTACCAGACTAATGCCTCGTCTGAAAAGAATTCCCCAGCTTTTCTAAATAATTCGTCTTCTTTAACCCCTCGTGAACGTGCAAGCTCTTGTGCGCGCTCAATAAAATCAAAAACGGCTTTAAAATTACCCTTGCCATCATAGCTAAGACCCCATTTGTGAACAGATACCCGATTTTGCGATTGGTTCAATAAAATATTAGTCAAGGCGGTGCTAATGTCTGGATTAATCGGAATTGAATCGGTAAGAGTGGACCTACGTGCAGGTTGAAAATTACTTGCTTGAACCGGAGAGTTCGTGATTGGTAATAACTCCTCGCTTTCCAGCGCATCTGAATCTTTGATTAAAGATTCGAGATTCTCACGTAAAGTTTTACATGTAAGAATTAAAGTGTTTCTTTTGGGGTCATCAAAACCAACTCCTTCCATTGAATCTAAACGATTACTATAATGCGCCAGCCGATGATCTAACGCATCCAAAAGCTTATCATCAACATTAGTTGACAAATCATTAATTTGTTTACTGATTACTGAAAGGGACTTTTCGCATATTTCTAGTTCGGCAGGTATGTCGACAGGTTTATATTTAATCATAGCTAATGATGAATTATATTTCTCATCGCGCATCAACTGACATAGTAATTTACGACGAGAAGCTAAATGTTCAGGAATTCCGGGTAAGTCATTTCCTTTGCGTCGTTGCAACTCAACGGCGATCTCCTCTCTAGATAAGGCTGCCACGTAAGCTTTTTCAGACATAATAATTAACTTGACAAAGACGAAGTATAAAATTGTAAGCGTTCGATAAAACACGAAAAGAAATCGTACAAAGAATCGAATAACAAAAATCAATAGTGCGTAAACACGACTCCCAATTGCGCGACAAAACAAATACAGTCAAATTGCAATTGAAGGGAACGCAACAAAAGGATATAATTATTCTGATATATATACGTAAATGGTTTCTCGCCGGTGTGAATTTTGAAAATGGGCGTAGCGTTACTCGCAAGCAATAATTAAAAATAATATATATATTGCAAAAATGAATAAGGCGAGAGCACAACAAAAGGATATCTCGTTTTTGAACCAATAAAATTTGTGCACTACAATTAGCAAAGTAAAAAGGTTTTTTCGCCGGTACGAGTACTAGGTTGACAACTCAATCTATTATTATTTACCATGTACCAAACCATACAAACACGCAAAGCGCCCAGTCCACAACGCTCTCCAGTTGCCAAAAACTGCTGTAATAATAAAAAAATTAACACGACCACAAACGTTCCGTTGTCGAATCGTATGCACGAAAACGCACCTCGGGACAAACACAGAGTTGGAAAATCAACAAATTGAGCTCCACGTATGGACGCCAGTGATATGTTTACCCTCCTTTCCGTTCCTAATGAGAGAACGGTTTGGAAAGGCAAACAAGACCACGCAGAAGTAAAACTCCTACTTATATTCGTGGTAACCCTGATGTTGGTATAAGCTAACTCGCTGTAGTCTGGAAGCGAGGGTCGTAAGTCCACTCTGCGTTGTGCTGAAAAATAACGAGGGTACGCTTCGTCGAAAAATAAAACAATAATTAACAATAAAGTTTTAATGAAAATTGAAACGATTACGACAATTACAAACGCTTGTGGTAGTGGCGTGCCAAGAACAAGAAGCACGTTAACTGATGGTGACAACGGTACGTCAAAGGTGACACAATACGGGACACCAGAATGGTAGGCCCGTCAATACAAATAATTGACTGTAATGAATTACCACAATACCACAAGAATAAATCCACACAAGAATATAAAATTTGTCTCACCTTGATATCAATCGTGAGTTCACACAATGGAGATGACAGCAATAATCCTTGTATGGAATGCAGTGGTTGGTGTTGAATTCCAATGGCTCCCAATCTAAGATCCTCGGACTGCAGTACACCGACGTAATACTCGATGAGCAGGTTTTGACAGGCGGATACGAAGATGGACAGGCGGCACTCCGCTGCGTTGACAGTATGGTACAGGTTGACGATCCAAATAAAACAAAGTGATCGTCCAGTACAATTTGATCACAAAAACTGAAGCCGCGATTGACAATAACAATCGACTTCCAAATGTAAATAAAAGCAGCTGTCAAAATAGTCACCAGACGAATGTTACCAAATAAAATTATGGTTGGTACCAATTTGTACTTCGATAACGAAAATATGGTGGGTCGAGATTACCAATCGAATATTTTCCAAAAAATGCTTGAACTGGCTAAAACAAAATAGTTACGCACTGCATTCACGAAATCCGTAATGACGGTGGAATTAACTACTGCGTATAACTATTTTTGTAACGAAAATCAACCGATAAAATATCGATTTTCACACGATCAATAAATATCGACCTGTCGTATCGCACTTCAAAGCCAAAGTTCCGTTTTTTAACGGCGCGCGTCTATATCCTGTACTATCAAGTACGTTGTAAAAATGAGTAAAGAGATGGCGCTTGGAGTAACAATTTATAATTTAAATGTTATGAATTAACATTTGGAACGAAATAGACATATTTTGTTACAATAGGTACATAGTTAACGAATTAGTTGGACATGTAGAAACTTTAAATTGGAATAGCGTTGTTCGCTGCAATTTTATTTCAAAGTTGCACATGTGCCTGTCAAAACCACGTTGATTTATGGATTTTATTTTCTTATCTGTACACGTGTACATGTGGCGAACCCGAGCATAGATATTTTAACGTTACGTTTATGAGGATTTCGCAATCATGCTTTGCCTTCACAGATGGCAAAAAACTTTAAAAGTATACCTTTTTGTTCCACAAAAAATTATAAAGTAAACATTCAAAATGCAATAACACCAGCTGCATTTTGCGAGTTTAGACAAGATTTCGTAGGAAGAAAGACAAAAGTGACTCGTTTCACTTGAATTGTCTGACCAATCAGGTATCGAGGTCGAATTTAAAGACCAATTATAGACTTTTCTGGAAGAAATATGGAAGGGTTTTTATCCCCACGACCATCGAAAATCACATAAAAGGCACTGCAGAGCCCAATTTTAGCTAAGATTCCTTTGGGATCTTCAGGTCCGAATCTATGTCGGCCTGAACAGTGAACATGTAGTATCCAAAAACTCTGCCGGAAGTACTTCCGAGCAATTGAGATAACGCCAGTGCAGGCGGAATTTTAGTGTAGTTGAATACAAGTCAATTATATAAATTTTACCAACGTAAAATTTTAAATCATTTAACAGTCATTTTGTGTAATATAATATGTGCAACAGTGCAAATAGGTAACAGATTTTTTATCGATTATACGAACCTTCATCAATATGGAACGGCATCATTTGATTTAATTATCATTCGGTCATTTAGTTATGTTTTAATTCTTTCTGGACATGTTAATTAAATAGTATTAGATTTATTGAATTAAAATCAGTTTTCGAGTTGAATATTTAAACGCATTTAGTATTAAACTTATTGAATTAAAATCAGTTTTCGAATCAAACATTTAACGCTTTTAGTATTAAACTTATTGAATTAAAATCAGTTTTCGAGTTAAACATTTAACGTTTTTGGAATTAAACTTAGTGAATTAAAATCAATTTCGGTTTGAACTATTAACGCATACATTAATGCAAGTTTTTATGTAAATCATTTCGGCATAATAAACCAGCGGTCGATATGTACGCGCCGCTCGATATGGATCATTTTATCGAACCTTCTTTAAGTGTACCACGTAATCCAGATGTTTACGTGCATCACATGTGGACATTCTTTCGAGATAACTTTTTATTAATTAAGAAGGAACAGTACCGTACTCCAATATTTTATTTCGTGTAAATTAAATCAGTGAAATTTAAAGTCGAGGTTATTATTTAACAAACTCGTTCGTGTCATTCTAACGCAACTAATCCGGCTGCGCGAAACTGACCACGGTCAGATCCGGATCAAGTTAATTTTATCGGAATTGGAAACTCTTATGTTTTGTCATCATCTTTTACCGAATTACCTTCAACATTTCAACGTATTTTATGGTCATCTCGATTATGGAAGAACATTATTCCCGTATCTCATATTGGCAAATCTCATGGAAATTCCGTTTGGAACACATCAGTATCTTATATGTAAGCATTACTTTCGTATTTTTAAGTATTATTGTATTCTTGGTCAGTTTTGACCATTACATTTTACCACCTTTCAGGTGTACCTTGAAAGACGATCGCAACCTCTTTGTATGTCCCTTTTATGTGTTAATATTCTAAATTGTTTATTGAAATACCGTCATATTCTTCGAATTATGTTTTACGTAATATTTAAGAGTAATAAATTAAACCAATCATATTTCAAATTGAATTTTATGTCATATTTAATAGTAACTGAATTAAATCAACTTCAAGTCAATATTTTTAGTGATAACGTTTTATCATTTATTCAAGTCAAGTTTTTCACATTTAAGTCTTTGTAACATCATGTAGCTGTAAATATGATTAGACATATGTTATAAATTACCAAATGCCCCCTGTATATTTCGACATTATATCTTTATTATTTATGTTTGTGTTTTTATTATTGTTTATGTGTTTGTTTATTTAGAGATGATGTAAGGTAAGGTTTTATAACAGCAAGATGTACCTGTAATCCAAAGAGAGGCCACCAGTGTGAGATACCCGCGTTAAGTTTATCAACAGCTGTCGTGTATTCAGCTGGGAAGGGGCGATTTGCACCCCTTTCGAATGAACTTTGGTTCAGAATTCACGTGGCGCCCTTTTGACTCCGTGTGTAAATATACTCCCCCCCCCGATTTTGATATAACATCATAACTCGCGATCGAGGATTGCCCGGTCGTCGAGTGGAAACACACGCTTTGCGACGTGTCGTCACACGACCCTTTCATTCCTTTCACCAACCCACCCCTTCGCGACTTCGAGCTAGTCAACCTTTTATTACCTGTTGGGAAGGTGTCGTGGATGCAGAACGTGGTGTAACAACTTGTTAACTCTTTGTAACAACCTTAACAATTTTAGCCTGGATTAGAAAATAAAATCGGCCAATGAATTATTCATTATAATATCTGTAAATATTCCCAAAATGTCGCTACGTCTTTTTGCATGTAATACATTTACGAGGTGACGTTTGAACAAACAAATATAACATTTTATTAAAGTACGAACTAATGTTGGTTTCAAAATTTTTTTTATGTTCAACATGGGTTCAAGTTAAAAAAAAATTACCTACGACTATTTTTTAACTGGCGTTATTAACCATAAAAATTAATTTCATAAAATTATATTCTGAATTTTTAACACACTTTTGATCTTTGTAACCTTTCAAACACAACCCGTCAAAACCAATTTTAAAACTTACGAGCTTTCAAATTTTCAGCTGAAATTAAAAAGCTTCATATCAAAAAAGCAAAAATAATACAAATTAATCGTTTACAATCGAATTGTTCGACTTAAACGACAACATAATTGATGTACCTGAACTGATGAATGCGAAACACATTCAATTTCCGGATATTTATATAAAATTTAGAAATCGAATAAATTCAAATGAATCCTGCTTTTTGAAAGACTAGGTAATTTTTTTGGCACTATACTTTTAATACTAAGCAATGAAATTAATTCGTAAATTAAACAACATTTTGTGATTGAAACGTTCTAAAACGCTTAATTACAAACTCTCTCAATTTTTAATTAAAAATTTAATTATAAAATTAAATCACTTACAAATTTCAAACGGTGAGGGAAATCGTTTACAGGAAAGTTGGTCGCTGGTTAATAATAGTTCAATTTACAGCATTACAAAATAGTTCGGCTAAATGTTTAACCAGTTAAACAAAATCACAATATTATGGTTAAATTATACTTTCTAGAAACAGCAGCAATAACAACCGACATGGAAATTAAATGTAGCTCTATATTTGCACCTTAATTAGGGTCTTTTGCAAAGGATTACAGGTCGTGCTTTCAAAGCAACGCCAACGGTTTCTGCTATGATGTTTGATTAATATTAAGAGATAACTATTTAACTGATTTGAATGTGAATAGGTAGTGCTGTGGTTTTTACTATTAAGATGCTTTCTCTAACAATAGCAAATTATTGGACATCTATTGATTTACTTTATTTCATACCTTTTTGGTTTGAAAAAGGGTTTGAATTATGTGGCTCTCTACTTCGGTGTAGTATTTTTTCAGCATTTCATTTTTTGGCTACTCTCATATATAATGGCTCTTCCATCAGTTCTCTTCTTCGTCTAATGCAAACATTCGAACCCCAATCCCGTATTTCATATACAACAAAACATAAAGAATATGGGACGATAAAGATTTTACTACTTATTGAACACTCCTAGCTGTAACTTATTCAAATAATAAATCATTTTAACACCCCCCCCCCCCCTCCGGTCCGTTTTGTCGATAAAAGTGCAAGAAATTCTTTTGTGTCTAATGAGGATTCGTACAAAACGCTTGAATTTTTAAAAAGCTTCCTCGTTTAATTACAACAATTCAGACTGAAAAAAGTTTCAGAGAACATGAAATAAAAAGCACATAACCTACAATGACCTTCTTTTATGCAGCCATAACATCTTAGATTTCCATTTAAATAAACTGTAAAAGTTTTAGCGTGATTAATACGTTACCGTAAGCTCCGCGAGCTTTCTTCTTCACCTTAGAATTTTGCAACCTTAAAGTTACGATAGTTACATAATTAAAATCTATTCAGAAAAATTAACAGTTTTAAAATTTTAATAAGGCATAATAATTGGTTAACTAAATTGCAACGTCGACTTTCTGGAAAATTTAGAAAATTACACTTTAAACGCTTTTTAATATCGAAGAAAGGTTGTTGCAAATAATTACACTTGATTAAAAGTTATTACGGGATGAAACTATATAATGAGGGAACCCGGAGTGCTAAAAGCACAAGATTATTGAAAATTCCGGAAATTTAAAAAGTAACCTGCAGATGAAACTTTATTTAATAAAAAGGAGCTATAGATTAGTTTTACTGGGTATTTAACTTATAGCCTATTTTAAAAACAAAAAGATGAAAAATATTGGAAATGATAAAAGTCCTAAGCCTGAAAGGTTACACACGCCTACTTTCTTATATACCTTAAGGATCTGGTGAAGTGTTTTGCATATGCCGAAAGTTCAAAGAGTGGGACTAAGCTGATTAAATAATGGATCCGCCCGTTTCAATTGGAACTGATCAAAGCGTCCCAGCATTGAGAGGGCACTGAAAAATTATTTAAACTTTCTGTTTAGTTTATTAAGTATTTTAGTTTTATCAGGTTCGAAGTAATTTTTCAGAACTTTATTTCGTTTTTGTCTTGTTTTCACAACATACACAAAATCCTTCACTTTAAAAGTTTGACCATTCAGCTGTAAATAATTTTAAATTCCGCTTTGTAACTCCCCTCTTTTTTATTAGTTGTAAAGACCTCGACAATTTTATTTATTTATTTTAATAACATACAGTGTGAAATACTAAAATGTTTCATGGTTTTATTACGTTTTCTTGGATTGTTTTTATTTACTGTTTTAGTACCAAATATAATTTGTACGAAGGAAGATTTATCATCGTCTATCTAAAATGGTTTCTAAAACAAATTCCGCTGTAAAATTTCCCATTCTGGAAAATTACAGTTATTTTTAATGTTTACAATTTTTGTTTAATGTTTTTTAGTATGTAAAAAAGTAGTGGAAGCATTTCTATAGAGCGCTATGATGTGCTTTCAACGTCGAATCAAAATTTAAAATTTATCTGTAATCAATCGTATAATCGACGAACGAAAGCTTTGAAAGCAAAGATTTGAAGTTCTTTGATGAAAAATAATGTGAGTATCATTTTGAAACTATTTTCACAAAGTACGAAAGTTAAAAAAAAATAATAAATTTTAACTGTGCCTATATTGAAAAATGAATATTTAAATTACTAAAAAGAGAGTTTTAAGATGAAAAATCAAGAAAAGTCAAAAAGGTATTATTAATATTATTTCTAAAAATGAAAAACAAAATCGTTTTTAATGTAAGCATGCAAGCAATGGTGAAGATAACTTGAAACGTCCTAAAAAAACAAAAAATGAGTAATGAAAATTCTGTAAAAGCAAATTTAAAAACGGAAAAATTATTAAAATAACGGTGAAAACTAATATGGAAAATTAACATTTAAAAGACCAAACTATTAAAATTTCAATATTTGCACAAAGTCTGAAAAATTAGTTAATTTCTTCTTGGGTAAATAAGTAATGGTGACCTTCGCAAAAAGTTTCAACAGGAAATACACTTCAAAGTCAGAAAAGTTTCTATTGTATTTGCAAAGCTCTAGAAAATAATACAAATAAAATCACCTCCTGTAAAAAATTTCTTTAAACTGGGCATGAAAAAAGCACAAAAAGCTCCATATCTGACTGCGGATTAAAAAAATTGTTTTATTTTTCGCTTGCATTATAGAGAACACAAGGGCTACTTGTACAACCATAAAAGCTATTTTTATTAGATTGGCAAAGCCATTTCATACAATGCCTTGTCAGGATTCTTCAAAAAAAGGAAACACTTGACCAAACAATAAATTGGATTCTAAAGCTACTAAAGATCAAACTAAAATCAGGTCCATTTCCCCAGCCCCGCCCATCGCGAATTTTGAATCAATTTTGGTGTCAATCGTTTGTGTGTCGTTTGTGTTCGTTTGTGTTTTCATTATTTTCGTTTGTGTTAGCACCGTTCGCGAAATATCTTCAAATTTACGTGGGCGGGGCTGGGGAAACGGCAGCCCCGCCCATCGCGAATTTCGGGTCGAATTTGGTGTCAATCGTTTGTGTTTCGTTTGTGTTCGTTTGTGTGCTCATTATTTTCGTTTGTGTTATCACCGTTCGCGAAATATCTTCAATTTAAGTGGGCGGGGCTGGGGAAATGCCAGCCCCGCCCATCGCGAATTTCGGGTCGAATTTGGTGTCAATCGTTTGTGTTTCGTTTGTGTTCGTTTGTGTGCTCATTATTTTCGTTTGTGTTAGCACCGTTCGCGAAATATATTCAAAATCATAACCTAGGTTTATTTCCCCGGCCCCGCCCATTTTGAATTTTTGCTCGAATTTGGTGTTAATCGTTTAGTCATCGTTTGTGTACGTTTGTGTTTCTATTCCCGCCGTCTCAATATCGATTTTCAACTAGCTGGGAGAAAATGAATTTTGTCAAGCTCCGAGCAACAACCGCCACATTTCGAAATTATAGCAATTACGTTATTTAAGAAAATTGGTGTTATTTTAGTTGTAAATTTATAAATATGGATAGGTTTCAACTTAAAATAATAAAAACCATGTTTTGATGTAAGGAAAAACAAGTACATCATAGATAATAGTATTTAAAAAATGGTCTAGAAATGGATCAGGACCGTCCTTAAAAATATTAGCCATGATGTCATGTACGTAATATCTCGCCATCTTTATACGATACTTTTTTGATAACATTGCATTATTCATAATAAAAATGAATTTTTGTTATACAAACAGAAATAATATATTAATAAATTAATAGTTAATTAGCAAATAAATAATTATTACAATGTATATATAAGATATTCACAGTTCACAACGGTGGAAGAACGTATGCTCCTGTTTCGTTCCGTTTGTAGATCGTCAAATTTTTCCCAAGAATTTAGATGCGCTCTCCAACAATAAGCTACATAATGTCCTATTGCTGACGGGGATTTGCTTTTCGGTGGAAAAAAACTAATAATTCCTTTCAACTTAAAATGTTTTTCTAAAATATTTAAACACAAGGGAACATTTGAAAGCGGTATTGAAAATTGGGAATCGTACGGTGCCGAATTGTTTACAGGTTCTATGAATAAATGAGGACCAATCGTAAAACTTCTAGGAATAAATGAAACACCACAAGAGCCGCATTTTACTGGATCTTCAAAATAATTATTCATGATCTGTTGCAATAATTCAAAATTTTCAATACCTAAATTGGCTACTACAGTTTCCCCAGGTCGTTTATTTTCCCAATCGGAAGATGTACATTTTTTAATTTCTGTAAAACAAGGATACTTCATATATAAATAACTTTTTGAGTAAATAATTCGCAGTACAGTTAGAATCGATAGTTATACCTTCTCCAAGTAACTGTGATCGTTTTTTTCGAATATTTCCAAAAGAATTTCCGCCCTTTTTCGATAACATTGTGTTGTAATTCCATCTCGTATCGCGTTCTGGATCAATTAGAAATACAGATATTCTTCAGAATTAATATTTATAAAATTGGAGTATAGGTCACTGTCGGCATAACTCGAAATTAAAATTTGTGTTATCGTATCAAAAGTGCAAGTATTTGTGAAAGTATAATTTCGATTTTTGATAGTTACAGCTTTGAGACCTAAAGAAGTACAATTTTTTAATAAACAAATGACGGAACTCTTTCTTCGACTACTGTCGTTGTATAATGATATTGTTGGGTCAGCGTCTAAATAGTTTGGTTTTCTTTTCTTTTCCTTACGGTTGACAACTTCTCCACCCCAGTTCTTTTCAGAAGTTTCAGGTATTCCATCATTATTTTTCTCCATTTGGGAGCGTTCAAGTATTACGTAACGCAATTTTTGGAGATTTTTGACCCCCCTCCCCCCAATGTAACGCGCCGTAACGTTTTTATGTACCCCCCTAGTAAAACGTTACGTAACCACCAAGTGACCATTTTTATACCTAAAAGTCACAATTATGTGGCAAAACAATGTTACGTAACGCGTAGTTCAAACCCCCTCCCGCCCCTGTAACGCATCGTAACGTTTTACAAATACCCCCCCTCCCCCCAAATTCGTTACGTAATACTTGAACGCTCCCTTTACTATATAAATAATAATAATCAAACCTTATTCCATTCTGAACTTTACTTCTCTGTAATGTACGGTCCATTTTTTTGGTGGTTCAATCCTCTTCTTTCTCTTTTATTTACAACTTAACTTCACCAATCTCATCAAGTCACTGCTGTGGTTATAGTAAAATAAATAAAAATGGTTTTTATTGTTTTAAGTTGAAACCTATCCATATTGATAAATTTACAACTAAAATAACACCAATTTTCTTAAATAACGTAATTGCTATAATTTCGAAATGTGGCGGTTGTTGCTCGGAGCTTGCCAAAATTCATTTTCTCCCAGCTAGTTGAAAATCAATATTGAGACGACGGGAATAGAAACACAAACGTACACAAACGATGACTAAACGATTAACACCAAATTCGAGCAAAAATTCAAAATGGGCGGGGCCGGGGAAATAAACCTAGGTTATGTTTTTGAATATATTTCGCGAACGGTGCTAACACAAACGAAAATAATGAGCACACAAACGAACACAAACGAAACACAAACGATTGACACCAAATTCGACCCGAAATTCGCGATGGGCGGGGCTGGCATTTCCCCAGCCCCGCCCACTTAAATTGAAGATATTTCGCGAACGGTGATAACACAAACGAAAATAATGAGCACACAAACGAACACAAACGAAACACAAACGATTGACACCAAATTCGACCCGAAATTCGCGATGGGCGGGGCTGCCGTTTCCCCAGCCCCGCCCACGTAAATTTGAAGATATTTCGCGAACGGTGCTAACACAAACGAAAATAATGAAAACACAAACGACACACAAACGATTGACACCAAAATTGATTCAAAATTCGCGATGGGCGGGGCTGGGGAAATGGACCTACTAAAATCCTTCCTCGTAACAAATTGTTTTAAGAAGTGAATTAAAATATAATCGATTTTCGAAAATTTAAATAAAAGCCAAACAAAAACATTTTCCTTTAAATTATAAAAAAATAAGCTTTAGATTATACAGGTAATCCAAGTCGTACAAAAAATTAAATTTGGTTGATACAAAAAGAGAACTGCAAGCATAAAATTACAATGGCAAGAAGTTAAAAAGTTAATCGAGTGTGCTTTAAGTGGACTTGAAAGCTTTCATTAAAAATGAAACGCGATAGGAGAAAAATTTAAAAAACAAGTTACTACTACATTGCAATACAAAACAAAATTTACAGTATTAATCCGTTTAAAGTTAAAAAGGAAAATGTAAAACTCACCCACTTGTTATACGAGTATTTGATCATCGGCGATAATGAAATTCAGTACTCACCTGAAAGAAAATATGCAATTACATAAAAAATATTAAAAATGAATGAAATATTATCTGATACATAATTAAATACTTAAAAAATATGGGTAACAAAGAGAACGTTAAATTATGATATATTATCAATTTAGTACGAATGAAAACCTATTTTGGAATCCGGCCAATTTACTTTGAAAATTTATTTTAAAAAGTAACACTTAATATGTTTCCACCAACATAAAAGTATCTCGAAAAAATGAAAATCTAAAGCTAACATGGGTAAATCACTTTCCTGAAAGGTAAATTTTTCTTCTTTGAAGTCACGACAAGAACGCAAATATTTTTTCTTCTAAAATAAAATCGAGTTTGGATTTTTTAGAACTAACACTAGAAATTTACAAATTTTGTTGAGATGATGAAAAAATGTAGATTAGTTGGATGGATATGAATCTGGTGCATATGTTTTGAAAACCTCGTGTGTACTAAGCTCTCTTTACGAATATACGCTTTTCATTTCGTTATGACTTCAGACACAGCATAATTTATAATATTATCTCTTTTATCGCAGTTTTCACATTTTAAAAGTAATTTTAAAACATAAATATTTATTTTATCAAATGCATACTTTCTCATTTCCATAAGTAAGATAACAAAATGTACGATTTTTATGAATGCAATGAGCCAGCAAAAGGTATATGCTATTGCTAACAGACTGAAGTGAAGGGTTTCTCTGTTTCATTATCAATTTCGAATTTTTCCTCGAAATTTAATAACCATTTTAAAAAATTCGCTTTAATAAAAAATAATGTTACTGAAAGTATTATTAAATCAAAATTTGTTACAAATTACCTTAATTCCGTTGGAAAATATCTGCAGTATTGTGCAAAATAAACTCATAGTTTAACGTGAAATCCTAAACACGATAAGCATAACTAAATTATATTTTTAAATAACTTATAGTTACTTTCAATTTAAATTAGTAATAGAGAAATTCGGCATTAAAATTTTGCCTCGTACATGATTAATTAATTTTATTAAAAGGCCTAACATAATTTTCATAAATTTACACTGGCGTAATAATTTTTAAAATTGTTATTTTTATAACAGAATTATCAAAATGTGTATAACTAATACATAGAATAGCTTCAAATTGTCACAAAATAATTTTAACTTCCCGTATTTGAGGTACATTTGCCCCCATCCCCTCCCCCATCAGGAATGTTTTAATAAAATTAGTGTCAAAAGTTTGAGCTTTCATTCAAATTATTTGAACTACACACATCGCCGAAAATTTGGGGAGAGGAGGTTGTAGAAATAAAAACTATTTTAACTATTATCAGCAACACTAAAATTCTGCGCTCTTACGGGGCTGGGGCGATGTTGGTAAAATTAATTAAAATTTACAATTTTACAATCTTTTAAGCGCCCCAATCTTCTCATCTGTGGGATTTAAACGATGGAAATCGAAGCGATTTGAAGCTCGATCGATTAATATTAATTTTATTAAAAAATCACTATGGGAGAGGCTAGAGCTAGCATTTCCATAGCTCTTCCCAAAATTGCTCTAGATAATCAAATTTTTATTAAAAAATTTTAAAGCTCAAACGACGGGAATAGAAGCTCATTGAATCTCAATAGATTGAAATTAATTTCATTAAAAAATTCGAGATTGGGGGAAGGCAGGAAAATGTACGTCCGTATTTGCGATTTGGCTATATAAATTGTTCTTTTAATGACGGTCATTAAAACTTATCGTTAATATAATTTCGCTTTTATTTATGCCATAATAAGGTCACAAAATTAATACGCGATCTTCAACGGTTCTGATTGTGTAAACACAATATGAGCAAAAGTTTCTTGTTTTTCTCGTCTTGTTTTTGCAAAAACGCATGCAGATCTCTGTCATCGATGTTTATCTTTTTAAAATTTAATGGATATAACAAGGCCATCGTCTCCCTCCCTATCCAAGTCATCCGATGTTCCATCCATCAGAACGTTCGTTTCAGATAAGTTTCTGATTTAGCTAGCCGATTTAAATATTTGCTGTTGTTCTTCAAAAGAAAAAGGACGAAGGACACAGCTTTCAGCAGATAAGTGATCCTTTTGTTTTCATGTTCGTAAATTATCTGTGGTGCTTATTTTAAATACCTAAATTTTATTATGGTTTTACATCTTTTATAAAGTTTACATCAATGGTTTAGATTGACTTCAGTGGTCAAATTATCCCCATTTTAAAATTGCAAATCTAATGGTTAAATATGTTTCCTATTTCATTGCTTCTCTGTCCTTACATTTGTTCGAATACGACACATTCTGTAGAATAGTGCTCTTTGAGTATCCTCCTCTCCTGCCTCAAAGTGTACGGGATTGGGATTTGTTTCACCTCATATTCCTTATATGTCTGTCTTAGTG
Organism: Podabrus alpinus; assembly: GCA_932274525.1. Lineage (NCBI taxonomy): Eukaryota > Metazoa > Arthropoda > Insecta > Coleoptera > Cantharidae > Podabrus > Podabrus alpinus. The sequence continues at coordinate 10,343,512 of OW026451.1, forward strand.
TCAGTGACGTAGCTATGAATTTTTGGTCTGGCTGCAAAATATTATAAAAGTCTAATTTCCCGATGAACAAAAATATTTTAAATTTAACAAAAGTAGCAGTTAATTTAATTAATTTGAGCCTGGCATTTAGGGCTCCGCCCAGCCCATTCAATTAGTTATTATTTAATAACAAATATTTACCTTTTTGCAAAATAGCTACCGACAACAAAATTCAACAAGAAAGAAATTCCAGGATAAATTATAAACGAGTTGATGATAAACGGCTGTTTGGCAAATGCGTTGATGCCTTGTTCAATTCTCTGTTACTTAAGTTCATTTATACTTGCTAAACGTAGCATTTCGTGGTGTGGAATATTTAAAATTCAAATTTAAAAAATGTCATTACATGTTTAAATATTAATATTAAACAGAACTTGACTTATTGGATTGGAGTATCGCAGTTTTGAAATCTAATCGAGATGTTTTGCCACCCATTTGGCATGGAATTTTGGTAATACTATAAAAGTAACGTGATAAAATGGAAAGGAGACCGCGTGGCTGAGTAAGTACACTCGCTAGTTACGATCAGCAGATCCTGGGTTCAATTCCTTGATCCGTCAGTATACTATCAGGTTATGCTACAGGCCTTGTACTACTACCCCTATCAAGGAGTAATGATAGGGTAGAAGCACAATAATGTTAGCCACATTGCTTTAAAAGCGTACTGAACGGCTCGGAGCTATCCTGGTTCAAAGCCGGAAGCCTTCTAAGCCTATAGCGCTAAACTGTTATTAATAAAACAGAAATAAGGGGCCTGAGAAACCTAGATAATGAGAAAATATGATGCGCAAAAGGGTGAACACTTTCGAGATGTGGTGTTGGCGTAGATTTTGGTGAGGGTATCCTTGACGGAAAAATGAACAAACCTCTCTATTGTAGAAGAAATCCAAGAACCCGAAAGACTATCCAGCCTTATTCAAAAAAGAATAGCAAGATGCTTTGGACATATACAACGTAGAGGGGCTCGTAGTGCAAGGAAAAGTTCAGGATACAAGATCGTGGAGCCGCTCGCCAAAAAGATCAACCGACCAAATTAAAGAAACTGCAGAGCGGCCCGGAATAGAAGCAGATGGCGAGGACTCATAAAAAAGCGATTCGAGATGGATAGTCTTATAACAGGTCACGTCGCTTCTGTCAAGAGGCATACAACGAAGAGGAAGATACATAGTAAAACAATAAATAATTGTTTCAATATTGAATAGGAGAATAAACTATAAATGCTCCACGTTTGTTGATTTTGAAGACTCGGAACCCCATAGCTTGGTGACAATTTACGCTATGATAGTTACCCCTTTGTTTACTGTTCTTTGATCGACATGAATTTTGTTCCTGTTACTGGATCTTCCTTTCGTTGTCCAGATCAATAAGCTTCGATACCAGTCGTTTGAACTTCAAAAGTATTTAATAAAAATTCAATTCTTTAGAACAATTTTGGAGGGGCTGTAGAAATGCTAGCAACCAATCGAGAATCGTTTGAGCTTCTATTCCCATCGTTTGAACTTTATAGGTAACTAAACTTCCGGTTTAGTTCCCACATTTAATCCCACATTTAAACATTTGGCCCCATCTCCACATTTAGCGCATTTACCTCTAAGGCCAGGACCTGCAAATTCGAGTATTATGTTCTTCTATCTGCAGTTGGCATTACATATCAAACTTATTTTCACTGTTAAAGTCAATACTATCACTTTTTAAATATGTTTTACAAAATATGAAAAAACTGAAACAAGCAAAGAAAAATTTAGAAAATCTAAAAAAATTTAAATTGCCTAGCCAACGATAAGAAAATGCTTATATAGGTAAATCCGGGGTTTAGTAATAATGGTATTATACATTGGGGTGGATATCAATTCGATTGATTGATTCCTAAAATTTGTCAACCTTGCAACTGAATCTCGGTTTTATTTTGAATTAAATTTCATTCAAGTTTTAGTGAGCAGTAAGAGGTAAATTTTTTTTAACGCACATTCGCACATTATTTGGTAATTGGTCTCTTTGGAACCCTTCACCCTAAACATATTCCATTATTACACTACTAATTTGAAAACATTTTGCATATAAATTTTGGTATTAACATATAATTCAGTCATCTAGTGAAAATTATCCAAGTTGTTAGTAATTTGAATAAGCTTTAGAGAAAAAGCAATGCTAAAGTGGTTTGTGCACTAAAACAGCAAGGAAAGGAAACATTATGTCTTATACCAACGGCAGCCAAAGAGTCAACAAGGTTTTACGAGGAAGACATTTTTTTGTGTGTAAGGAGCCGGATGGAGGTCTACTACAGCAGATAAAATAAAAATATCCCTATTATGTGAACCGTTTATCTTTCATCGTTTGTTTATTTTTGGTAGTTAAAAGTAAAAGAAATAAAAAATTTACTTAGCTCAGGTAGCCAGTTAAAAGTTAACAATTAAATTAAATTTTTGTTTTTACTTCCTCATTAAATTTGCATCCATTGCCGTTGTATAATGTGGTTATATTGAACTGTTCTTAAACTGTATCGAAGTAACAGAACTTTAAATAGTTAGAATTTTGTCCCTAAAGACTAACTAAGTTCTAATATTTCTCGCTTCTCTAACAACTTACTACCAAGACGCTTTGATATAAAGTAAAGGGAGCGATGTGAACTTTGTTTTTCCCAAAAAAACCATCTAAGATTATTAAAAAAATTGCGCAAAAATTTTCAAGCGAATCTCTAACCTTTTGATAAAGTAACCTGCAATACCTGTTATTTTTTGTTACAAACAAATTAACATTTACGTCAAATTTAAGCCACCGCATTTTCTGGTTACTAAGTTACTATTATAATCGCGTCTCCTTAATTAATAATAATTAATTATAAACGTGCTTAAAGTTTGAAGTATATTTTCTCAATTACAATCATAAATTTAGTAGAGTTGAAACAAAGTTCTCAGCAATTAATCATTTTCTTATAATTGTATAGTAAAATACAAACTCGTACGTAACAAAATGACATTATTAATTTAAAAACAATTAAATATTGTTCCTGGTAGTAGAAACACAATGAAGTTCATCAGGAAAAACTTTTAAAGGAAAATTCGCAAATTAAATTCGGTTTTAACTAAAACAATTTATTTGTAAATACGTCTAATTTACGTAGATTTTGAGTTTGTATCGTGTTTAACGTTAACGTAAAGGGTCGCCAAACAATAAAATTGTTTATCAGAAAATTGTTCAAACTAGACGTTACAAAGCTAGAAGTTTTGTGTTATATACTACGTTTACTCTATTAAATTTCAAATAATACAATTTTCAGCTGCTGAAAGTGGCGAGCGTTATAATACACAATATGAATCATTGAAATAGAAACCACAGGGCTATTCAACCCCGATCCCTAATTTTAGCAGCAATAAAAATTACTTAAATTGCTCTAAACATAAATTTAAATTTAATTTTTCCCAAATAACGCAATTTTTAATTTCGCCGAATGGAAAACTTGGGTTACCCGCTAACTATTAATTCGATCATTATTCGCTTAGGCATTAATTCCGACTGGCAAGTCTGATGAAACAGTCAATTACGTTGAATTAGTGTAATTATATCGCAAACAGTTAAAATAATATTAATTAGATTTGCTATTATTCCCTACCCTCGATAAAGAAAATTGCCAATTACGAAGTAAAATAGTCTTTGACGGTAACTTTGCATAGCGTCTGTATTGAAAGACCTCATCTAACCACAAATCCCCCTTTAAAAGCAAGTTTTGCAAGATAATACGATTTCAAGTTCGATCACAGTAAATGAAAACGATTGGTTATCACATTATCGATCTAATTTATTTAAATTTAAACTAGGACACACTTTAAACTACGTCATCAACGCCCGAAGGCAAGTTTGGAGACAAATTTCCAAGCTATGCTAGATCGATTGAGATAATTCGAAAATATTTAAGGGGTTATTGTTTTTCACATCACGAACAAAATGCATCCACAAAAATAAATCGTATAAAGGGGAACTACCAGACTATGAACTGATGGCATAAGCAAAAAATGTGATGCGCTAAATCATCAGATAAGCAAACAAGTCAACTACTTGAGTCGATCAAAGTTATTTTACGGAAGTTATTTGCAGTTTTATAAACCAGTTATTGCAAATTATGGTAAGCGAAATATTACAAAAAGTTCATTGTGATGAAGCTATATTGGAAGACTGAAAAAAAAATAAAAAAAGAAGTAAAAGTGCAATATTTAAATAAGCGAAATCCTGCTATTCGGAGAAGTTCCGTATCAAACTACTTTAAATTTGGTAAATTAAGGAAATTTACATGAAATATTGGATTTAGGTTTGATGATCTTCGTGGCACAAAAGAATCGCAGTAAATTTTTTTTAAACAAAAAATGTGAAAACAACAGTCCACATTGATTTATTCGCACAATATTAGAACATTATTGAATACAAGCACTAAAAATAATGTGGATGCTTACCCCTAACCTTCAAATCTACTTCGGCCCCTGTTACAGGAAAGAGGAAGCTATAGAAATATATTCCCTGAAGTTTGGATAACAACAGGTGAACAGATATGATCAAAATGGGTCATCTTCCATTTACTGCAGCAATAAAATTGGTAACAATTATAAGGGGCAGAAAATCATAGAAATTCCAAGCAACTTAAATACAAGTCCTGAGGGGTATCCTTTCTGTCCAATTAAATTTTCCTTTTTTGTTTGCAACGATAACGATGTCATAAAATTTTTTTTAATGTCAACCCAAACTTTTTATTACTGCAATCGGAACTTTTTCCTCGATACTACAACATAATTGTTTCGACAAAAATGTTCGAGTATATAAAAAAAATTAAAAGATCTGCTTGACGGGTGTTCTCATTGTTACAAAAAGTTATAACACTTGATCATGGATTGAGAATAAATACACGATGAATTTATGTATCGACGATTTATAAATAATTTAGTGGTTGAGTCAAAGCTTCATTTATGATTAACTGCAGAGTTAACAAACAGCCGTATAATATTTGTGAAGTACAAACACAAAGAAAATCTATTTTACAGAAAAACTTGTTATTAATTACCAATATTTTTTGCTCTCATCTTTATTTCATTTATTGCTTGCTATCTTTCGGTGTAAATTAAAATTTCATTCGCTATTAAGTGTTTAATATATGGTTTTCGGCTACGAATTTTTCAAATTTTAAGGATAAGCCATTTGTTTTCTCTAAGAAGTGGTGAGGATTTTAAGAGAAATCGTTTAATTTCACGCTTTGGAAGCCATTAATTGGTCGGCCCGTTTGCCTAATTTAACAACCACAACAACTTTTTTTGCAGGATTCCCTAATACGTTTGTGCTTTTAATCCAATTTCCGGTTTTTGTGCCGTTTCAAAAATGTGCTCCTTGCGTGTTGAGGACACAGAAAAGTAATGGTAGCTTACTAATCACCCAAAAGTTTGTATATTTCATCTGTAAATCCAAATATGAATGGCCTTGAAATATCAACCAAATGGTTATCTTGAAAATAAAGTTTGAGGCCTGATTAAATATAACAATCACGAAAGTTCGGTACCAAGTTTTCGATAATCCAAAAAATTTCGACATGGATGAACCCTCTTCATGTCTATCAAAATATTGAAGTTAGCAGAGCTTATAATGGAACGATGTTAATTTCGATAAAGAACATTAATAGGAAATCATTTTTCTATTTGAAATGTTCAAAGAGCAACTGCAATGCAGGATTTATTAAATTTAGATAAAAGTTGAACAAGTTTAAACCTTGAAGTATTCATAGCTATTCATTTCAACTTCTTCGATGAAGTTCTAACTTCGTCAAGTTTGTGAATATTTGATAAATAATTAAGCGAATTACTAGATAATATTTAGCGCTTAAAATGTTTATAGAGACAATTTTTTAATTGAAATGTAAAATGAGGAAAAGCCATCAGAGCTGATTAAATTTGTCGATTAATTAATTATTGAATTATAAAATGGTGAGGGTTGTGGTTTGCTAAAATGTCTGTTTGGTTACTGATAGTCAGGTGTTGATGATTTTGTTTGACAATGATAAATTGACTCACCCACGAGCAGGCGCAATAAGGAAGCGAGCAGGTGTAAATCTGTCACAGCCATGGAAATCGTTTCAGGTACTCCCACAAGTATCCGCTTGGGCGCGTTGTATTTTGGGATTCCGGTATCTCCACAAGGCCAATCTTGTATTATTTATAAGAGGAAATTGTTCTTTGCAATTTTGTTGTAGCATTTTACCTTATCAACTATTCAATATTAGGGCAGAAAATGTAAAAGTAACACATGAGTTCACAGATAACGCTCCGTTCCTTTATAATATTGTCACGTATATTAAAAAGAGCTTCGTTTCGAACGCGTGTAGGCCCACGATATGGAATATAACAGGTGACGCGAATAAAGTTTTCTGTTATAAGCGTATCAGGGCGCTAATAGATTCCGTTGAAAACCACCGGGATCGATGCTAATGTCGTGTTTCGGGAAGTTCCTAAAGTTAAATTAACGATTCCCGTTATTGTAATATCCGGAAGACACACTTAGGGTCAGGACGAATAGTAAACTAGAGTTTAGATTGAAGCATAAATCTTGAGATTGAAATGCGTTAGATTATGATATAAGGATGGATTTGTGTGGATTGTGGTGATGCAATTCAGCGCGAGGAGGACGAGGTAGACAGACATTGTATTTGGAAATTGATGTTCATCTGAAAATTCATTATAAACTTTCTGCTTTATTAAGCATATCGAAGGAATTTTCATAACTTGACGATTCGACAGTTTTGTTGGACACTTCATTTACTTTTTGAGCGATTTTCTTTATCACGAGAGACAACACTGCCGGGCACGTATTGTCTGTTTGTAATAACTCAAAACGAACGAGCTTTTTGGGTTCGTAACGGCGTGACCGTACTACACTATCATCCTATAAATCAGAACGAGTTAAATGTTTATACGTTGTTAAATAACAATTTGGAAAAAAATTTAAGCATAAATTCTGAAAGCGAAAGCCTCCGCGACCTTCCGAAAATGGTGGATTACCAAGTAGGTCGAGTACAAAGAGAAAGACGGTTATAGAAATCCCATTAAACATAAATATTGGAAAACATACGAGGACAGAAGTGAATCGGTGGACGTTTATCGCTTAACGCCAAAAAGCTTTCCACTATCGCGTCTGAATTCCTGCCGATAACAGGAATGTAACTTGGCATTTAATATAAGACTTGGCTCGATTCCTGTACGCTATTATACATTATTCAGAACGGCAAACGAAATTACTTGTACCATTGTTAGTTATGGTCATGTAACAATATGACTTTCATCGACGACGACGATGGTAGCGGTATAAATCCATTTGGAAAATGTGCTACCACGAAAATTCAACGCGACATATTTAAATCGCTATGAAATTTTTCAGGGCCCCAGATTTCAAACAACCACACAATAAATTATGCTCCAAAACAGTTTAGTAACGACAGATTAAGCTACATACAACGAACCCGTCCAACAATATTAATAACCCAGCTAATTTTTAATCCAGCAAACCACCCCGTCCAATAATTTAAATTTTTGTCTACGTTCCTTTTAGAAAAAAAAACTTTTCTTTTTATCACTTTAAAGCTGATTAACTTGCCTCCATTAAATAGTTAATGTCGCGCACTCTATCTCTTTATGGTAGCATCAATAAACACTCTTTTCATTATCCAAAAATTACATTACAACGCTAAAAAAAGGAGTAGTCGTGGGTGCTTATCGCCAAAATTTCTGTGGTGTTTATATACTTGGACTGATATATACTTTTGGAAGCTCCAGCTGAAAACGTAAAGCCTTTGAAATTTACGACGATTTGAAAACTAAGGTCATTTCATCTGCGCAAAACGCATTAGAAAAAGAGGAAGAATTTGAATAATTCATGGAGAATTTCATATATAATACCGACAAAATTAACTTAAGGGATGTCGAGTTAACAAAAATTTATTTCGAAAAGATCTAGCAAAATTCAATTTAAAACAACTTTTAAGAAGGCCACGTTAAGCGAAAGAATCTCCACTTGATTTTACTATGCGAGTTTCCAAATTTCGAGTAACCTGTCACAGCAGTAAACTAGATAAAGCACGAAAGCTTCCTTGAATGAAAGTTAATTTGAAATATGAAAATGGTTGTTTGTTCTTTTACGACCCGAATTTGGAACTGACCAAGCAGAAATGAGCAGACGTAGTAATCCTTTAAATTTGGTAATTTGTTTTCATTAAACTTAGGTAAAACTGATATTTCCACCATTAACCTTTCCACTTGTGCTCGAACTAATAAATTAAACTGTTTTGCAAAAATGTTATTGGTCGTCAAGTAAGTTAATCAAACCGGCAAGTTGAGTTTGGAGATTTAAACGAAACCTATTAAGTTTTCGATTTGCGCCAAGTCTGAAACAATCCCCCTCACAATAAAATACGATTATCCAAATAAAGCAAATCTTGTTCCTTTAAATAAGTTTTTTATTTAGTTTTAATAGGGATTAGAGAAGGTGGAGAAGTGGCACTGATTAATGATGCACGTGGGATTTGAAGTAACAATAAAGAAATGGGAAAAAATTTCCTTCTGCTCTTTTTTATTCCAATGGCATTACCTACTTGCGAATTTGGATCTAAAGTAAATTTGCTTTCAGATTTTGCATACAAACGGGTTTCAATGTACGGTCAATCCGCTTAAGAAGGTAATTTGACACGAGGTCGCGTCGAGAGTCTTTTCCGAAACCCTCTTGGGGATCGCGATTTGAAAACCGAGTACTCGACACTCTCACTAACACCCGATAGCAACTGCGAGTGTTGAAAACATGCTACCCTCTCTATTAGAGCAATCAAACGGCCTGTGGAGAAGACGCGTTGTTCCGGCGTTTAGCAGTATACTGGAGGCGGTGCTCTCTTTGGCGCAGCTGCGTCGCGACGACAGTAACCGATTGCTAGTCGCTGGAGTTTATACTTGCAAGACATTTCAACACTTGATACGACTTGACTGATCTTCACTCATACACAATCACTTATGTGTAACGAACTCGTTTAGTAATCCATCCCCTTTTTTCGTAAACATAAGAAAAACGACACAAATTTCCCGTTTTCTTTCAACTGGCGCCACACTTTCGTGACACCAATGTTACTAACTTACTTTAATCGCAAGGGTAATAAATTTACACATGTTAGACTTTTTCAATTTAAAAATCAAAGAGTAAAATTCCCCAAGAGATGTAACTAAATAAAAACCGGATAAAGAGCTTTCTCCAAGCGGTGTTTTTTAATTCCAATTAAGTACAAAAATGTAATTGCAATTTCCATTTTAATTTCGTCGAATGTGTTTTTAAAAATGTTTTATACGCACCTCATAAAAAGTTTGATTGTTGTTTCAAAAATTATTAGCCCGAGTACTATCGAGTGTTCCGTGTTCCATAGTACCCACTATGTACGTCGAGTTGAGTTTATAAAAGTACAATTAGTTAATTCTTCATATCACATAAAACTCAACACTAATTACATTCGGTACACATTATACTAAATAAGTTTTGTTAATTAAAATTTGCGCTTGAGAGAAAACGTAAAATAGATCTAGTGCGTGGCGTCTCCAAGGGGCCTTAGGAAGTGCTATAATAGCAGATCGATGCGCCCGGAATCCGCCTCAAAGCCTACATTACCTCGCATACCGGCCACTACTTGGGAGGACCGCATTATTCGCGATAATGAAATGGAACTTACCATCCCTATTGTCTGTAAAAGCTGAAAGCGCACGTTTCCCGAATCTCACGTGATGAGATTTAACTAAGAGAACGTGGAAAACTAGCGACTTTTACTACGGTGCACCATTATCACGAAAACATTTACGATAACTTGCTCCGATAATAAGAAACGGTTGTCACAAACGGTCTTCCAGATACGAACACCGAATTAACTCTCCATTACGTTTTCGAAAAACTATTCCCAAAAATAGCCCACTAAAGAAAAACAGAACTTCATATTGGAAACCTGAAAGCTGAAAAGTCTATTATCTCTAGACGGTTATTCATCCCCAGTGAGATACAGACCTCACTCAGGTCTACTAATAAACAGTTTAACTAAACCTCAAGTAGACCAGCTTTCAGTTGGAAGGTTAAGCCAAAGCTTCATCTTGAACTGTCTATCGGTTCGACTAAGCACGTCGTTTTATAGTACGTATAAACGGAAACTACCCAAAAATAACTAAAACTACAAATTAAAATTTTTGCCATTTTTTCGCGATCATAATTTGCACAAAACTTTAATAAAAGTTTCCGTGTCCTTTTTGCCGCTCCGGCATTGTGGAACTAAAATAACAAGAAAATTTAATAAAAACCGACAATCGTAAACGTCGACAAAACACTCCTTCCAACCATATAAAGTTTAGTCAAGCTTCAGATGCATGCAAATGAAGTTTAAGCAGCGGCTTAAAGCACGAAAACCTTTGGCTGGAATCGTAATTGTTAGATTGATTTTTCTATGTTAATAATTTTCTCTAAAAAGAAGTTGAAAAGTTGACAAACTGCAAAATTTTAAATTAAAATTTTCCTTCCAGCTATATAGAAAAATGGAAAAGGTGCGCTTTCAAGCAAAATCACACACGAACTTAATTTCCTGCTGTTAGTGTCAAATGAGTGCATTTTTCATAAAGTAGAAAAGTTTTCCTTCGAATTCGGATAATCATAATTTTTAAGTTTTGGGAAAGCTACGTCTGTCTGTAAGGATCAGTTTCGGGTTCAATTGCTATGCGAAAATTTGGAGGTACTAAATAACGGTGTTAAGGGCACGGGTCACCTAACATAAGCTGAAACCGATCGCCCTGCTTTAAATACGTTTAATGGTAGTCCTTGGGTTAGCAGTATGTTATTTCGTAGCAAGGAGTGTGTTTAAAAAATTACATTATGATAATGGAAATTGTATTGTAATAAACAATGCTTTGTTAAAAATTAAAGTGAATAAAAGTTTTGAGGATTTTCAACTACTTTTTCTGCTTTGAGAAGCTAAACAATACAACTTCGTGTAGGTATTTAACAAAAAAAAAAATGAAAGCTTTGTGTCGTCTGTGTAATTATTATTCTTCTAAAGGATCACAAAAATGAAAACTGTTAATTTTTAGAGAAGCTATTCCCATTTTTATTGCAAAAAAATACAAATTTGAATCGTCAGTGTAAATCGATTTCTGTGAAATTGGAACGAACAAATTTTATTCAAAATAGAACCTCTCAGAAGGACTATTTTAGAAGATATTTGCAGAATTTAAGTCAATTGCTTGGAGAATCGGAGCACTGCACCGAGAGAAAATTATAAATCTTCACATCATGCAACAATATAAGTTTTGATTTTTGGAATAGAGTAAACAAAGAGTTTAAAAATTATAATTAGAGCTACGTTGTAGCCTTATTAAATGTGTAGCCGTATTAAAGGGTCAAATGTGACTTTGAATAAATACATAATAAGTAAATAATAAATTTTCCTATATAAATGCTCTATAGAATATTATGCCTCATGAATCTTAAATTTATTGTTTATACCGATGAAATTATCCTATATTTTGTAGAATTTTTTTTGGGTCCGTTAATGGTAGACCTAACTCCCATTGGTCACCTATCTGTCACGCTATATAACGTATTTGATTGGTAAATCGTATTTTGCATACCGTACAACAACGTGGCGCCCGATTATGACGTTATAAATTTTACTGTGTAACGAAGACAGACATACTTTAATATTAATTACTGTTATTCCAAATTAAGGCCTTGACGGTGGTTATGACCTGATAGACAGGTACGGTTTCCCGGTTCGACTCCTGGTTTGAGCGTAAATATTTCTTGACCATCTCCGTGCTTCGGAGAGCACGTAAAGCCGTCGATCCCCCTATGTCTATTTATTTCGAAGTGTTCCTTTATTAGGTACTCAAATAAATAAAGTTATAGTACGGCCTTCAGGCCGCACAACCACATCAATCACGCACTATTAGATAAATAAAAAGTTATTTTTACACAATAATTAACAATATTTAGTTAACGCTATCATAATAATTTATGATAGTGATACTACATAATATTGTAACTTTAAGGGAAATTTTGAATAATATTAGTATGTTATATTGTAATATTTTATCTTATCCATAGTCCTACTAGGAAACTCTCCAAGTAATATTTGCTCATATCCTGTAGATGTAGGACTGTGATAGTGTTAGCATAACATTAAAATAATTACGTTACTTATATGTTATATAACATAATAATGTTATCGTATAAAGCTGCTACACACACAGAGATATGTATCCAGAGACGCTATCGTGATACGGTCTCATGAGATTTATGTCTCATCGTGACATACGAGGCATTCATGTATCCACTATGTATCGATACAGAAATCCATTCTCCCATTCTCGGCGGGATTGATAGAACCAAAACAATGATACTTATACATGTCTCAGCTTGTTTCTGACTGTGTAGGGTATTCTCCTACAAGAGGAAAACAAACTTAACTGAAGAAAGTACTTCTAAATGGATAATAAAAATAATGTCTTTCGTTTTGCTTTTTTTAAGAAATAGCAACAATTACACTCATATGCAAAATTTTCTCTCAGGAATACGAACCATCATGAAGTAGTGATACCTGCTACACGCCACAGTGTGTGCATAATAGTCCACATGACTTGAGACATATCTCATGAGACGATATAGCAATACCGTCGCTGACTCCATTATCTTTGTGCATGTAGCGGCTTACAACAATAGTAACAACGAATAAAGTTTTATATAGTTATGCTATAACAACATAATTATTAAAATTAATTATTATTTGGTTGTACAAAAAATATTCAGGTTACGGAATATCATGGAAGAAAGAAATAAAAATATTTAAAAAAACATTAGGCACAGTATACATACAAGCAAGGGCTTCGATCAGCAACTGGAGTTTTAAGAACCACGCCTTTAGACAACCTCTACAATATATCAGGTAAACTGCTTCAAAGTTCAGGAGAGAACTAATGATATAACTTTATTGTTCTCAAACATCAAATCTCGATCATCTTAATTTTATAAAAATTATTATTCCTAAGTTTTCAAATTTATATACAACTAAGTGTGAACTTGGGCTAAAAATCTGTTTGTAACGTTCGTAATATTTTGAAATCAACCACCATGTAAAATAATAACCCTGCATATTATTCAAACAGACCTTTAATTAAACGCTTTACAAATATTATTTATGCACATGTAAATTAATATTATAAGCTAACAAAATTGAAATAAAACATTATTAATAAATATGAACGAAGAGGGTCAAATCTTTTAATAGTTATTTTCACTGATTTATTTCTAAACAAAATTAAATAATATCAAAACCAAATATTATTTAACAATCTCCAGACAGAATTATTATATATACATAACTTTATTACCAAGGCTATAACTAGAATTTAATGTTTTCCGCATTTGCTTATGTAAATCGTCCTTTTAGCGACGGTTGCGACGCACCATAATTCTTGGGTAATTTAAATTGAAAGCAAGTAGAATTTATTTCTAATAATGTAGTTATGAAATTTGTTGAATTAAATGAAAGATAATTAAAATGTTACAATATAAATACAATGTGGGAGAATATTTTCAAACATTCCTGTAATATTGGAGTGGAGATTTACAAGCGGTAAAAGTATAATACTTAGTTTTGATAGGCAGCACGTCTTTATATTCTGTAGCAGTGTAGCAGTAAAGTGCAATAATGAGCTAGTAAAACTGGCATATAACTACAATACCAGCTTGATGTGGGTACCAAGGCACAAGAACAATACGGTTGTGATTTTAGCCGACTTCCTATCCAAACAGGAAAGTAATAAAAAGTAATTGATTTTACTTTAAAAAACTCCATTACTTCCTATTACTTTATAATCGTTATCTTGCCTACTTTCTCGGTATGTCGAGTACGTTTTTAAAATTCGTGCTCAAAAACAAAGAGACTTTTATAAAGAAAGTTGTAAATTAACTTTTAAATTGAGAAGCACACGAGAAAAACGGCAAAAAGCGAGAAAAGTATTTCTAGTGGTCAAATTAGAATGGGAAAATTGTTAACAAAATTTAAATTGGGAATTTTGTAAATCTATCCGAGTTAATTTAATTAGCTCTATTATATAAACTGCGTACACCTCTTAATTAAATCCTAACGCTTACTCATTACGAAAATAATTAATGAATGCATATTTCATTAGCACCCAAAACAATATGATACTTAGCGTTGGTTATAAATGGATTTATTAAATTGAAAATGGGGTGCAAAAAGAAAACAAAAGTAGTAAATTCAAATTTCCTTACTTCTTTATGTGTACAAACTTTTGTTGCCATTGTGAGCGGCATTTACATATTTCAAAAAGTTGTCAAGGAAAAGTCAAAGATTTGAGCTCGTTTGGCAAACTACTATCCCTTTACTAAGATCGCTCTAAATTTCTTGTTCAAACTGCGTGAAACACCAACAACCGAGATGTATTACGGTTAGCTGCCTAAAAGTAAGAATGAAAACTTGGCAGTAAACCAAATATTGGAAAACAAATAACTCATACAAGTGCCTCTTTATTTAATCAAAAAGTTATATTGAGTTGAGGATGTCGTCAGATACACATAACACGATAACAATCACATTGTATTATTTAACAAGCTATAATCTCATAATCTAATGATGTCATAATTCGCATTAGCTACTATACTATGTGGGTTATCTTAAAAGCCATCCACAAAACCCTATCATGGGTTTCTTGCGCCTTGTTGAAACAAAGCGGTGATCATGAGTAACAGATGTCTCCAGAGATTTGCCAAAGCTCTCAACTCTGCTGCAGAACATGGTTGTAATTAATTAAGGAAGCCGTCTATGCAAAATAGTCTCTTCCATTACAAGTACGTACTGTTTTGTCTTGTTTCGATAACAAATATAATCCAGTAGGGGACCAATAAATTAATACCGACGGAAAAACTAGGAACATCAGGATGAGAAAGTTATACCGCAACATGTCGCAAGATTATAACTTGGATCAATTTAACTTTCTCGCAATAATTTTCACGATGTATGTTAATGGGGCACGAATATAAATCTATCGGATTTAACAATATGTGGCTCGATTAACGGCGCGATCAAAGCAAGAAGATCAACCACTGCGGAATTAGTGTTTCATAAATGACTTCTCCAACGTTCGGTTACAAGGGTACAATAGATAAAGCTTCACACACAATGTGTAAACGGTTTAAAATTTGAGCGCACAAAAAAACCAATCAGCATCGTATAATTTATCTTAAGCCAGGTTAAACAAAGCAAAATTATGAACATTTAATTACCATGTGCACATTGCTACTTCTCTCTCAACTTCCATTACCAATGCCAGCGAAACATAGTATACATACTCGTAGGTATTAATAAATTTTTAAACCGTTTTCGCAATATTCATAAGGAAAATTGAAAATTAATATAGGAGAAATTTATCTAACTAGAGCAGAATTGTCGTCTCAAAGTATCCATGCTTTCCATTCAGTCATCAATCTCTTGATGGAGCTTTTTGGATAAACTGGAGTTTTCATTTATAATTGGAACATTTGAAAATTGCGTTACGATTCCAATGAAATAAATAATTTGTGATAAATTCTAAGCAGTTTCCTTTAGCAAAATAATGAATTCAGAACCATTTTAGACTTTTACAATTTTTTTTAGCGTTTTCGTTAGATCAGGAAAACTTATTTATTTATAAAGTTTCGGCTAATCAATCTTTATTTTTCACTTTCCTATATTTTACGTATTTTTCAGTAGCACTAAAATTTTGAGTCCCAGCTCATTTAATGGAAAAAGTATTTTTATATCTTTTTATGTAGGTGCCTACTCGTAAGATTGGATTTACATAAATAAATGTTGCTACGTGATAAGTAAAGCCCGGAAGTCGTTGTCAAATAGTGATATAAATAAAAATTATGTAGGTACGGCATAAGTTAAAGCGATAATACACGATAATTGCTATGAAAATTAGCTCATGTAGGGTTGTTTCAATAAATTTCACATAGTTATTAAAGAGAGTAGTTATTATCCAAACATACACAACATAGCACCATTATAATTAAATTAATAATGATAAATTTTGTGCATTATATCTGTACGTAGAGTATATTAAACAATAAATTCTAATTTGTCATTCAGGTTGTATTTTTCCAAAATTATTGGACAAATTTATCGAGATAATCACACCAATCATAAATGTTTTATTTTAAAATAAAAACATTGGGAAAACATTTTACCATTGCAATTATTGACACAATTTTGAGTTGGAGATAACAAAAATAATAAAAGAGAAACACTAAAAATTGGCTCATTGAATTAAATAGCAAAGCCCCAGATAGATGTGTACGATCACGATCGTAAAAAATGTAAAAGATAACAGAGGAAAATTTTGTTTAACGATAAATATTATGTCGGTAGAGTTTACCAAACAGAAGCTGCTTTCAATTAGGCTAACAATAGTGTTAACACAATTTAAGTTGAAAAGTGAGATTTAAATAAATGTTTTCTTTTGGAATACTTAAAATGTATTTTGTAATATTGTAAGATGGAAATCCTTTAGTGGTTTTTGCAAGAAACTTTATTATCAATATTTGAACTTCTAAAAGATAAAATAATTTATTAAGGTATAGAGACTCAGGATTTGGCTGCCATATTGGCAAAATCGCGTCAAAGCAGACATCCTTATGAAAATTCGTGAATATCTCGGTTTAAATTCACTTTAAGGCAAAATGTCACAGAACTAAAATTAAAGAAATTATTCTTTCTTATCTTTCATTCCTTATTTATTAATATCGGTATTTTCACAATAAAACCCTTCTTGACTAACTAGTCTATAAGTTGAATAAATAAATTGCTTGTATCAAGTATTTAGTAAACATGATTCGAAACCGGGAGGTCCCCACATGTTTGATTCTTTGTTGATTCTGTCGCAATCTCCTTTTTTGCATTGTTTTAAAAATATCGTATTTTCATCTCATAATACCATAAAGTTGTAAATTTTCCTTTTATATTTTCACAAGAATTATGCACTATAGGTAAATGCTTTGCATACCCATTATTATTTCAGAGTAGGCTATAGGGTGGCGGAACAATTTTTAAGATGGGTCCCCAACCACCCCAGTCCACCAATAGAGTTGCCACTAATCCCTGGAGAAAAAGAAGTAAATTTGGCTACGCCAGCAAACTAAACCAGAATGAAATATTAAGCTGTTTTCCAGTGAAGTCAATTATTTAGAAAACACGATTTGAAACTGGGGGGTATGTAATACCCCCTAGGTACACCTTCAAAAATTTCTTCTCTACGGATCTAGAGATACGGTTGTAAATTTTTCTTTCACGATTTAGGTATGATTGGGAGCTATTGCTAACCCACTCCCCCAGACCCCCCCCCCCCCGGTTTATAAAATTGCAATCACACATACAACACATGTTTGATTGTTTGTTGATTCTGTCAGAGTCTTCCTTTTTTTGTTTTAAAAATATATCTTCACTTCATCTTCAATATCATATGGTTGGAAATCTTACTTTCATATTTTAGCAGTAACTGGGGGGTATGGAATACCCCCCAGACCCTTCAGTCTCGAGAATTATGCTCTACAAGTTAATACTTTATATACCCACTATTATTATCGACGAGGATTGTTTCACACTGCACATGAAAGGAGATATACAATGCAGTCGGCTGTAGTATTTAGAAAGCATGATTTGAAACCGAGGGGTGTAAGAAATGAGGTATGGAATAACCCCAGGCACACATGTGATCATTCCTCGTTGATTCTGTGGTAATCAAATAAAAAAATTATTTATAACAAGAAATCTAAAGTTTTGTTTTTTAGGGTGGCGGGACAATTTTTTAGTTTGACTCCCAACCACCCCAGCCCACCATTAAAGCTGCCACTGGTTGCTAGAGAGGAAGAAGTAAATTTGGCTACGGCATTGCCAGCAAAATAGACCAGAATAAAATATCAAGCTGTTTTCCAGTGAAGTCAATTAGTTAGAAAACACGATTTGAAACCGGCGGTCTGGGGGGGGGGGACATGGAATCCCCTCAGGTACACCATATGCTTGATTTTTTGTTGATTCTGTCGCAATCTTCGTTATCCATTGATTTAAAATTTACTTCTTTTAATCACTTGATACTGAGGAGCATAAGGTTGTAATTTATTTGGGGACGGTCCCCTAACTTTGGCAACCCCAAATAAATTGAAAATTTCCTATTGCAAAGAGGAAGGTTTATATACTAGTATACTGTAAAAATTTCACTCTTTGCAATAGGAAATTTTCAATTTATTTTGAGTTGCCAAAGATAGGGGACCGTACCCATTTATTTTTTAATATATGTTTAAACTAGGGGAATTCTATACCCCAAAATTTTCTTTTATCATTTAGGTGTGACTGGGGGTTATTTCGCCCCTTCCCACGCCGAGCCACCGGTCTCTAAAATTGCAATCCACACATACAATACATGTTTGATTCTGTCACAATCTTCTTTTTACATTGTTATAAAATATTTTTTCGTAATCACTTTATACTCAGGAACATGCAGTTGTAAAATGTACATTTTTCATTTAGGTGTGACTGGGGAGTATTAATCGCCCCCGCCAGTTTAAAAAATTATGGTCTACAGGTACATATTTTATACACTTCGTCGTATACTCACTATTATTATCGATTAGGATAATATTTGTTTTATATTTGGATTATATTTATATTTGGGTAAATAAAGATAATTTTTTTCACTCCAGTTGACTGTAGTATTTAGAAAACATGATTTCAAATTGAGGGGTATAAGAAATGAGATATGGAATACCCTCCATGTACACGTCTTTATTCTTCGTGTTTATCAAATAACACAATAAATAACAATAACACGAGTTTATCAAATAAACAAATTGTTCATAACAAAGCATCTAAAAAAAATTATTATTTTTTTTAACGTGGGCCCGCAACCATCCCAACTCGCCACTAGTTCCTGGAGAGTATATTTTCTGGTAAATCTAGCTACGCCATCAAAATATACCAGAACGATCATACATCAAGCTGTTTTGGTGAGAATGATTACAGGGCAACATAATGTAAGGAAACTCTAAAAGATGTAAATACTTTCATGAACATTGTAAGAAGGATTAAATTGGACAACATTGTTGCGGCCGTTGCGAATGATTTATTTTGTCGAATCGGTTTATTTACAAAATTACAAATTTCACAAGGTTGATTTATTTCTAGATTTCTTGATTTCGATTTCACTATTATCGTCTTATTTTTACTTGAATTTGGGCGCACCCTTACTTGCTCTCTTCGATTTCTGCGCACGCTTTCTTGATTTTCTCGATTGTCTTTATCACATCTGTTCACACTATACACATTTTTATTTTATGGAGGTTTGGGGATCATCGAGTTTTTTGGGGTTTTCATGTTGCATATTGGTAAAATGAATTTCATTACCAACTTAATGCAGCCGGACGTCCCAAGGACGCGTTAAGAAGATTTATAATAGAGCAATTGAGTCAGGTGTAGAAAGAATCTAAAGATTATTCAGGAGCAAACGATTGGAGAATCCAGATAATTGTTGAAACATACAAAGATAGAGTCGGAGTTGTCATATTAGACTGGATATAATATGCTTGCAGAGTAATGGATATAAAGTACTCTAATATTTATAGAGTGGGAAGTAATAACAGCACACGTCAGACAGGGTAACTTTTCAGGACAACAAAGAACTGTATAACATTTGCCAATATAATTTTTAGGTTTTTTAAAGGATATTTAAATTGTAAAATTAAAAAATTACAATGGCAAAAGTTATACAGTCTTTTTGCTTTCCTACAATGTTACCTTTTCTGACTTATATCGTACTGGTTTCACTTCCCACTCCCACAAATTTAAGGACCAGAAGTTCAGTTGAACTACCTTAACTTCGTGGGAATTTTTTTATTGTATACTCTTAAAAAGAGGTAATAAATTAGAATTTTTGCAAGTGCCCAGTGTAACGTCCAACAGAAGTGCAAAATGATCCCTGGAAAATTTTGATACCTAATTAAGTCGAAATTGTTTGGCACTGCGAAGTAATTCCAATGCGGAGAACGAGATAATACGTAGGTAAGAGAAAATAAATAAATATTTCTTGTAAATACTTTTGTTAATCACATTAAATCTCTTTTTATAAACAACTAAATATAGAATTTCCAACATTAACGGTATTTTTACAAGATTTCAAGATAAATAAAAATAAAAACAAATAAAAACAAATTTTAATCGTGCCACAGCTGTGGAATGCGACATTTTATTTAATTTAAATATATTATATATTATCTAATTCCAATTCGAAATGTAATTTTTATCCTTTAAAGTTCTCATCAGTTTTCAACCTCGAGAAGCTTCATAACTCTGCATTGTTCCTGCAGTCTGCATAGTACCGTCACCACTAGGTTTTTTTTAATTTACACTGCAACTTACGTGTCACCACTTACTTTTGTGCAAAATTGCTATATATAATATATTATAGTCAAATATACGCAAATATAGTAAAAGGCAGTTTTCTTTTCAACAGCTTCTATTTTCCCATGCATAGTGCTTTTAAAAGGTGAAATACTCCTCCTTTCGTTCCCCATCTTGGTACAGCACTAAAAGTTTTTTTATCGGTTCACTTAGAGTTACTTACTCGAAGTTACTAATTTTTTTGAAAAAAAATAAAGCGTTATTGTTTGGCGTCACCCAGGTATAGAACCGCGGTTCGCTAGTTTACTTGACGCACAGTGCGCCGTAATATGGCAATTTATACAACTTGAAGTTAAAATTGAATTTAAAAAATTGTTTCCATGTCGACGATAAATCTCTCTCAAAAATGACAAAATACAAGAAAAAGGACGAAATATTTCATCACATTATAAATACAGTCAAATTGCAAGGTTTGGTTAATTTATATAACAAGGAGAGAAGTGAAAATTCAAAATGTGATTTACCTTTGAAATTTTTACATTTAACAAAGGATGATGTGTTGTACATAATGTAGTCAAATCGTGGCTGCTGTATAGAATATTTAGGATACGCAAGCGCTCATCACATGGAGTCCAAAAAGTTTATCACAAAACAACCATCACAATGAAATCCACAAGATACTTTTATCGGGGTGAGATTGGCCGCTGGTAAAAAAATTTAATAAATTTTATACAGTCAAGGTTTTTAATCTTTTCAATAGATCTACCCAAGGATGTATCGTATAGTTTATGTATTCTAAAATATTGTTGAAATTAATATAAAAAGCAGCCGGAAGTGTGATATACATACATATAAAATTTCAACAAAAGATATAATCGGTTTGTAACTGACAGAAATAAATACCTCGATCAGCTAACTTCTACATGACGTGCGTTACACAAGACAACTAAAAATCCACGTTATAGGTCGAAGAAATGAATATTCCCGTCATATCAATCACAATTTTTTTTATTTTAAAGCAATCAATTTTCACGTACATCGACTACTTTGGGAAACATTAAAAATTTGTACAGTTTATTTAACCATTAGTCAAGTGGTAACTTGGTGATTGATCGACTGAGCTTCTCATCTCCATAATAGCATTGCATAGGTTAGGTAAACGTTAAACCTACATCAAAAAGTAATAAAGGACAAAAAAGTTGAATAAAATAAATCACGATGGGTGTTTCAGTTTTGATCTTTTTTTGTAAAATTATATAGACTGCGCTGCAGCGCGATAGGAGACCGGGGTTACTTGGAACACTTTTCACTAATTTTTTTAAATAATTTTATTCTCTACCCCACAGTTAAAATTTAAAATAACCAACTGTTAGTTAACGTTTTTGGATGATCAACGACGTGTCCTGGTGCAGGAATTCTTCACTTTAAACTTTAACTGGCAATTAGTTATCTGGAATTTTAACCGGAGCTGAAAAGCAAGCTCTGCTATAATCAAATTTTATGGAACTTTACGCTACAACGAGATTGGTAACAAAATCTGGCCAATTAAATTGAAATAAATGTGAGAAAGAAGTTGAATAAAATAAATCACGATGTGTTTTAGTTTTAAATCTTTTTTTTGAAATTATATAAATTACTTTCCAGCGCGATAGGAGACCGTGGTTACTTGGAACACTTTTCACTATTTTTTTAAATAATTTAATCCTCTCGCCTACAGTTAAAATTTAAAATAACCAACTCTTAGTTAACGTTTTTGGATGATCAACGACGTGTCCTGGTGCAGGAATTCTTCACTTTAAACTTTAACTGGCAATTAGTTATCTGGAATTTTAACCGGAGCTGAAAAGCAAGCTCTGCTATAATCAAATTTTATGGAACTTTACGCTACAACGAGATTGGTAACAAAATCTGGCCAATTAAATTGAAATAAATGTGAGAAAGAAGTTGAATAAAATAAATCACGATGTGTTTTAGTTTTAAATCTTTTTTTTGAAATTATATAAATTACTTTCCAGCGCGATAGGAGACCGTGGTTACTTGGAACACTTTTCACTATTTTTTTAAATAATTTAATCCTCTCGCCTACAGTTAAAATTTAAAATAACCAACTCTTAGTTAACGTTTTTGAATGATTAACGACGTGTCCTGGTGCAGGAATTCTTCACTTTAAACTTTAACTGGCAATTAGTTATCTGGAATTTTAACCGGAGCTGAAAAGCAAGCTCTGCTATAATCAAATTTTATGGAACTTTACGCTACAACGAGATTGGTAACAAAATCTGGCCAATTAAATTGAAATAAATGTGAGAAAGAAGTTGAATAAAATAAATCACGATGTGTTTTAGTTTTAAATCTTTTTTTTGAAATTATATAAATTACTTTCCAGCGCGATAGGAGACCGTGGTTACTTGGAACACTTTTCACTATTTTTTTAAATAATTTAATCCTCTCGCCTACAGTTAAAATTTAAAATAACCAACTCTTAGTTAACGTTTTTGAATGATTAACGACGTGTCCTGGTGCAGGAATTCTTCACTTTAAACTTTAACTGGCAATTAGTTATCTGGAATTTTAACCGGAGCTGAAAAGCAAGCTCTGCTATAATCAAATTTTATGGAACTTTACGCTACAACGAGATTGGTAACAAAATCTGGCCAATTAAATTGAAATAAATGTGAGAAAGAAGTTGAATAAAATAAATCACGATGTGTTTTAGTTTTAAATCTTTTTTTTTGAAATTATATAAATTACTTTCCAGCGCGATAGGAGACCGTGGTTACTTGGAACACTTTTCACTATTTTTTTAAATAATTTAATCCTCTCACCTACAGTTAAAATTTAAAATAACCAACTCTTAGTTAAAGTTTTTGAATGATTAACGACGTATCCTGGTGCAGGAATTCTTCACTTTAAACTTTAACTGGCAATTAGTTATCTGGAATTTTAACTGGAGCTGAAAAGCAAGCTCTGCTATAATCCAATTTTATGGAACTTTACGCTACAACGAGATTGGTAACAAAATCTGGCCAATTAAATTGAAATAAATGTGAGAAAGAAGTTGAATAAAATAAATCACGATGTGTTTTAGTTTTAAATCTTTTTTTTGAAATTATATAAATTACTTTCCAGCGCGATAGGAGACCGTGGTTACTTGGAACACTTTTCACTATTTTTTTAAATAATTTAATCCTCTCGCCTACAGTTAAAATTTAAAATAACCAACTCTTAGTTAACGTTTTTGAATGATTAACGACGTGTCCTGGTGCAGGAATTCTTCACTTTAAACTTTAACTGGCAATTAGTTATCTGGAATTTTAACCGGAGCTGAAAAGCAAGCTCTGCTATAATCAAATTTTATGGAACTTTACGCTACAACGAGATTGGTAACAAAATCTGGCCAATTAAATTGAAATAAATGTGAGAAAGAAGTTGAATAAAATAAATCACGATGTGTTTTAGTTTTAAATCTTTTTTTTTGAAATTATATAAATTACTTTCCAGCGCGATAGGAGACCGTGGTTACTTGGAACACTTTTCACTATTTTTTTAAATAATTTAATCCTCTCACCTACAGTTAAAATTTAAAATAACCAACTCTTAGTTAAAGTTTTTGAATGATTAACGACGTATCCTGGTGCAGGAATTCTTCACTTTAAACTTTAACTGGCAATTAGTTATCTGGAATTTTAACTGGAGCTGAAAAGCAAGCTCTGCTATAATCCAATTTTATGGAACTTTACGCTACAACGAGATTGGTAACAAAATCTGGCCAATTAAATTGAAATAAATGTGAGAAAGAAGTTGAATAAAATAAATCACGATGTGTTTTAGTTTTAAATCTTTTTTTTGAAATTATATAAATTACTTTCCAGCGCGATAGGAGACCGTGGTTACTTGGAACACTTTTCACTATTTTTTTAAATAATTTAATCCTCTCGCCTACAGTTAAAATTTAAAATAACCAACTCTTAGTTAACGTTTTTGAATGATTAACGACGTGTCCTGGTGCAGGAATTCTTCACTTTAAACTTTAACTGGCAATTAGTTATCTGGAATTTTAACCGGAGCTGAAAAGCAAGCTCTGCTATAATCAAATTTTATGGAACTTTACGCTACAACGAGATTGGTAACAAAATCTGGCCAATTAAATTGAAATAAATGTGAGAAAGAAGTTGAATAAAATAAATCACGATGTGTTTTAGTTTTAAATCTTTTTTTTTGAAATTATATAAATTACTTTCCAGCGCGATAGGAGACCGTGGTTACTTGGAACACTTTTCACTATTTTTTTAAATAATTTAATCCTCTCACCTACAGTTAAAATTTAAAATAACCAACTCTTAGTTAAAGTTTTTGAATGATTAACGACGTATCCTGGTGCAGGAATTCTTCACTTTAAACTTTAACTGGCAATTAGTTATCTGGAATTTTAACTGGAGCTGAAAAGCAAGCTCTGCTATAATCCAATTTTATGGAACTTTACGCTACAACGAGATTGGTAACAAAATCTGGCCAATTAAATTGAAATAAATGTGAGTCAATACAGTGAAATGAAAAGTTCAATGAAGAAAAATTTCGTGAAAAACAGCGTACGGTGTAAAGGGAACGCTTTACGTTGAAAATAATTGGACAAAATAATCCTACCGCAGTGTCATTTAAAACCCTAGTTAAACGCATTTTAGGATTATTTAAAAAATAGTAATGTATGCAGAATATTCTACCCTAAATAGTGCGGGTAACTTTTTGAAAACATTATTTTTGCCTTCATTTAATGTAAATTTATACAACCCGTCAAATTTCTACAAGTATTTAAAATTAAAATTACATTATACATTCAGGCACAATTATTTTCAGAAAAATTGTTCTATTTATTGAAAAGGTAATTTAAAATATAAGTTATGATATAAATATTATAAAGGAGCAAGTTTTTGAACTTGACGTAATGACATGGCATTCGATAAAATGTTAAGTAGTGAAAAGCAATTTTTGAGTCTCCATGAAAGGGCAAAAATGTTAAATACTAATTTTTTTAAGCACAAAGTACTTAAACTATTGCCAACTTAAATTGAGTGTACTACTCGACGAGTTTAAATTCCATAGCGCCGCCATGTATATTTATGAGATCTAAAGCTGTACGTAAACCGGTATGGCGAATTTTAGATCGTAAGCTTTTGCATCAGGCATTCGTATTTGCTTCTTATTTCCTGTTCAATATGGGTCAAGATAGCGTTTGTTTCTCAATGTTAAAGACCTTACTAGGATGGAAAGCTCAATCTTTTCGAATTATATGAGCCTTTCAAACTTTATCAAGTCGAGTTTACTTAAAAAAAGTATTTCCTGAAGAAATAAAAAAAAATCTGTAAATTTTAACTATTTCATACAAGTTTTTCCTCGGTCCCTTAATTTCTTATACTTTTTTGTTCAAAGTATATTTATAACTCATGATGATATAATAGAGAAAAGATTAGAAATCGATAAATCTTTATGTCGGTCGCTACATTGAACTTCGTCGATAAGCAATCAAAACACGATATAGCAACAAAGTTTCGACAAAAACCATTTAAAGTTTTTCCAGTCGTTTACTAAGTTGGCTGTTTTGACTATTAGCATCTTGTGCTTTTGTGTAGACGTGCAAGCATATAAGGGTTAAAAAGGGCAACTTTACATAAAGAACGGGCGCGGCGCAAGATGTTCCCGATGCGATGGCCCGAGCCAATATTTCGACTTGTGAATTTTGACGAATAAAAAATGCCCACAAAAATTAATAGGTAAAATACGTTCTAGTTAGTCTAAAACATTAAACTTTAAAACCCTTTTTGTGTAGTAATTTTTTAATTACACCGCGCTTAAATATGGAGAAGGCAGTGCAGTGAAATGAACATTGTGTTATTTTAATTAGGTTTTGCACCTGGCACAACGAAGCTTTAATTATAAAAAAGCTCGATTTAGTAAATTTTAATATCATAAATTAGAGGAGAGCAGCAACGAATTTCTATTTCGATGTTTGACACACGAGATAATTTGATGGCGTGATTAATTAATTTTGCAATTAGCATAATTAACATATCAAGATAAACAGTAACTGAAGCACGAGAAACACTTGACGGTATTCGTAAACTTGGCTGCCATTTTGTCAAGAAAACTAAAATAAAACTTTATTTACCGGAAAACAAATCTGTTAACCTCGTTAACGTAATTTGATTTTGTTTCTAAAAATTTTCAAAATCAGTTAATACTGTTTTTGTTGACTAGATGACACTGCAGTAGAAAAACGTCGACTGCGCCAGTAGATTTAGTAATTTCCTTAAGTTGCTTATACACTTAAAGTTTTCCACCCTACATTTTTTTAAGTGATAATCATAAATAATAACATCTCTCACCTTAAGTGTTATTAAAAGTAAAAAATAATTAATAACAGGTTTTTGCAATTTTTCGTAATTTATTATGTCGAAGTTTTAACAACTCAAAGCATATAATCGCTTTTTACTTACTTTCAAAGAGAAAAATAATATCTTAAAGCGATCATTAATTTATAAAAGGAACGTTTTTTAACGTAATTTAATTACTTTCAAATAGAGACATGTTATCAATAAGTAATTATTTGGACTTTCTTGTACATGAAGATGAACATTTGAGTAATAAAATTTTAATACACCGTAAAAATTCTTTGATGAAGATCAAACAAAGCTGGTTTATGAAAATTTCAGTTTGCAGTCAATTGATTGGAAGAAAATTTTAGCTAACTTATAAGAAAATTAAAAATATTTCCGTATTATTATATTAGTACTCGATTGTTATAATAAACAAATAAATTGGTTTTGTTATTTGAGTTAAAAACTTTGATTTAATAAAAAAAAACTTTTCATTTGGAAGCCCAAACAATAACACGAATACATACAAATTAGTCCGATACCTATTTTTATTCCAAAGCTAAATTATTCAATGAAATACAACCGACAACCAGCACGAACTATAATAAATTTCATTAAAAATGGTTTGCAAGCAGGAAATAAAAAAATGTTATAGATCACAATAAAGTATTAAAAACCATTTTAAATTACTAAACATTCAGAGTACTTTTTATTATACTAAAAAATCTCATTTTGAAAATGAGAGGAATTATAGCGACTCCTCTTAATTCAGTCCTCCAGTGTTGAGGGACTATCTGTGATCAAATTTGTTGTCAGTTCCTTAATCCATTTTCGGTTACTGTCGAAAGCAGGTAGGTATTTGTATAGTTCACCTGACTATTTTGACAAGAACTTCTAACAAGATTTATTTTAAAGCAATTTACATCAATTTTAATCTTATCGCTTAATTGGGTTGACGTAATTTTTTGAACTTTTTGACTAGTGAATTAAATTCGAAAGCTACTGGTTGAGAAAACTAATAAAGACATGAATGTAATAATGAAATAGAAAAAAAACTTGTCACGCGATGTATAGGTAAGGAAGATGTGATTGATATACATAAATCAATAAAATCTCGAGGAAAACTAGCAATCCTGAACAAAAATTATTCGTCCCTGTTGTCCTACAAAGAATTCAAAGAAGGGAAAACTCCCAAGATTTATCCACGAAAGCACCCAAATCAAAATTTAGCGTTACATTGCTATTTTACTTAGAATTATATGCTTTTTTATACATTATTACGTCATAAAATATATTTTATATGTTGGAGATTAGAACCTCCGGTAACCAGCTATGTAAGAGCGTTAGATATTGCACTACGGAAGTTTTCAAGTTTTCTAAACTCCTGCAGCTCTACATTCAAATAATAATAAATCGATTTGTAGATTATTCTGAACGGTCACACAAACTTGAACAGTTTAGTTAAATAAATTTACAAAAAGTGCCGAATTAATCCATGGACGGGGGGGGGGATTTATAAACGATGTTCAATAGCACTGGCATTTCAGTTGGAGTGTTAAATTGCAAGTCGGCACACAGAGTTCGTTAAAGCCATTTCGAAAAAAACAGTAACAGAAAACTAGGTTTTAAATGGAGCAGAAGGAACTCAGTTAACCCATTTTTGTCATTGCGGTATCAAAGATCTTCAACAAATAGATATTACTGCGACACTCTTAAACATGCTGCATTAAGGTTATAATATCCGCCTCAACGTTAGCGCATCGTGATATAAATGTGACTTTTTATGATGCAAATGTGACTTTGTGGTGGTACAAATGTTGCTAATTACGGTGCAAATGTGAATTCTCAGTTATATTCTCTATAAACAGAAAAATCAAGTTTAATAACTTTTAGGCGGAATGAGTTATACTCGAGCTCTCGAGGTTACCACTATAATGTACGTACATATATTTGGGGAATTTATTATCTCGATTATCGTAGCGAGTAAATTTACAATTAATTTCTTAACATTTCATGATCCCGATTTTCTTAATTTTATACGAGAAAATATTTCTATACTTTACTGCACTAGAAAACCCTCAAATTGAACTGAATAGAAGCAGGCAAAATCGTGGCAAGTGATTTCCGAATAGTTCGGTTTGTATTTTGTGCTAAAATAAAACCGTGACATGTTCTACTACTGAACGCTTTCCATGTGGTCCAGGAACCGCAGCTTAAAAGTTAGACCAAAATTTGGATTTTATCACAAAAATCTCGTTAGTTGCATTATTTTATTCAAACTGTATTATTGATCTATGCAATGTCATCGTAAACACACTTCTGGGCTTCCAGTCACTTTTTCTGTCATACTTTAAGTGGCACTAATTTCGATAATGGGGGACCTACAGTTTAATATCAAAAAAGCTTACTTTTGAGTTTTGATAGAAAATGTACGAATAATAAATAACTGAACGAATATCAAGAGATAATTAAAAATTTGGATGTAAAATTGGACGAAAATAACAAAAAAATTGACAAATATAATCGAGATATAACTAAAAAATTGGACGAAAATAATTAAAAATTGATTAAGAAAATAAACAAAATAAAAAACAGGAAGATAATATTACTCAAAATAAAAATTTCACAAATATGATCGACGAAAAATTAAATACACCAGATGTTCAGGAAGTTGGAAGAAAATAAAATATTCAAATGAAGGAACTCGTTAAAATGGGAAGAAAACAGGTAAACGAAGAAAGAGAAAATTCGAAATTGGAAAACCGAGAAATGTCAACCTGAAGTGCATATTAAAAAAATTATTTGCAGAAAATATTTCAAGTTTGGATTAGATTCATGTTGGACGAGAATTGAAAGAATGGACAACTTGTTTTCCACATGGAGTCGAATTGGTGGTGCAAAGAGAATGACTATCTATTTCTCATGGAAGCGGATAAGATGGAAATGTACAAATGAGAATGAGAGATATAAAAAGAATGAACCATAGAAGCCCTCAACTATTGGAATTTGGTTTGATTAAAAATTGATTTCATTAGGGATTTAATAATTTACCATGCACATTTGACTGGATGATTTAATAAACGATGGGATTAACAAAATAATGCGAGATTTGATTTTTAATGTTGAAAATGTAAAAAAAAGGTATTTTTGAAGCAATTTTATTTAAATTAGTTAAATTTTGTAAACATGATAAATTTTAAATTGGTGTAACGATTATGTAAATAATTTATTTTAAGCAGAAACTTGTAAACATTTTTTTGAACTTTTGATAATAATTGTAATCTCTTTCATAAAATTAAAGATAGGGTTTGTTATTGTGGTGAGATAGTGAACCAGGGAAGTTGTGAGGGGGTGGAAAAACCACAAATTTGCCGATTTTAGCAGATAAATCTTGAAGAATTTACATGCACAAATCTGGATGGGGGGTAACTGTCTTTTCGGTAAATAATGCGATAGTTGGGCCGATAGTGAAACGGAATAAGGCAAGTTGCCTTATTTTTATGCATATACCTAGATGATCAAAAACTTTGCAGAAATTTGGGTTTGCATACGATCCCCATGTTGTGGAGGTATAAAAATGGTTTTATAATTTGCAGCGGACTGACTGTTTACCGAGTCTAGCAACAACTTCTTGTACTGCTTTGAATAAGTCTTGGAAATACCCTTCATTACCAATTTAAATACTCAAATCAACAATAAAAACTGAGCTCATAGCATCACAAATAAAAATAAAACAGTATCACAGTAGATACATTTTTTAATGTTTTATCATCTGCCATTCAAATAGATAGTACGAATTAGACGATAATTACATTCTAAGGAGGCTCTCCAAGGAATACAAAAAATGGGGACTGGTAATTAACATAAAGGAAACCAAATATCTAGTGGTTGGTGAAATTTAAACAGATTTAAATATCGAGACAGATTTCATCAAACATACCACAAATTTCAAATACCTTGGGGGTTACTTTGTCTGATTCTGGAAACAAAATGATGTGGATATTAAATGTAAAATAGGCCAAGGACAAAGGACTCTCAAGCAGATGAATTCGATACTATGGAACGATAAAATCACAAAGACAACAAAAAACGCTATAAATATACAAATCAATTATTGAGAGCTTCTCGACCTATGGCTCGGAGGTATGGGTGGTAACCGCGAGGAACAATAATAAACTAAAGACTTTAGAGATGGACTTTTGGAGTTGCAGCTGTGCCGTCTCAAGATTATACCATATCCGGAACGACGTTAGCAGCAAATGGATGTAGAAGGCTCAATAATAGATGCAGTTGAAATGAAAAGATTAAAGCGGTTAGGACACATGCAGCGAATTTGGAGATTATAGATGATCGAATTAAATATGATGAACTCCATTTTCAATTTAATTCGGAATATTGCTACTTTGCTGTTTTGTCAAGTCTTCACGATTTATGTTTGAAGTTGATCAATCCTCTTCTTTCTCTTTTACTTTACAACATAACTTTTCCACAGAATGTTTTTTTTTGAAAATTTAGAAAATCGGCGATACAAACTATTAAAATTGTGAATCGTATACATCCGATCTATTATAAACATGACCTAAAATGTTAAAATAACCACCAATTTCCTAAAAATCCATATCCTTATCACGTTTTGCCAACATTATAAATACTTGGATAATATTTATATTTAATGTTACGGACTCGAACCTAGTATTCTTTCCTCAGTCGATGCTTTCCACGACTGGGCTAACCGCACATTCTGTACAAAAGATAACTTTTCAATATTTTTTTGAAATTATCTGTACTCTTAAAATCAACATAGATTTCACAGGAATAAATTGCGAAAAAATTTTGCGAAATCCCTTCCAGAAGTAAAAAGTATAAACCGAAAACATTTAGAAAATCAAAAAATTTTCACTGCGAATAAATACAATCCGGTAAGTTGAAAAACTAAAATGTTTATTCAAGATTTATGCTCATCCTATCAAGAAACTGTCAACTAGCAGAAAATAGGAAGAGGAAAATAACAAAAAAAAAGACAAAAACGAGACGAAAGTTTTCCTGAAGTCGGAGGTTCAAGTTTCAAATACTACTATAAAAAATTATGAGCATAAAATTATGAGCAGGGTTCAATATGAAGTGAAACTTACTGGCAACGATCCCGCTATTGCTGTAACTCCGAGCAACTCCAACTAAACGCCTTAAAACTGAATTTTCAGAAACTCACTGTTAAGTGTTGCAAAAATGTTAATACCGCCATAAATCATGCTTTTAAATTTGGTTTCTGTATAAAAATGTATGTAAATTTTCCTCTATAAATCGTCAATTTACTTATTACACGAAAATAAGGTAATAAAATAGAAAATCAATTTTATTCAAATTTTGTGATAAAATACTAAGATCGTAATTTATTTATAAATGCAAGGTAAATTTAGCGTTATTAGGGTGGTAATATAATAATATTCCGAACAAAAACTATATGGCTAAAGTAAATATTTAGTACATGTGATGATAATAGCAGTCTTGGATCTCTTATTCGAAACGGATATTGCGTTTCAGCAAATGTAAATCTGCCTCATGGGGTTTCATTATTATTGGTAATATAAGAACAGAAAATAAACAAAACTATTTAGAACTATTAACGACGATGAAGATAAAACACCGTAAAATTATCGCAACAACTGAATTGCACCATAGTTGTATAAAAAATTTGTTGGCTTGGTATTTTAATAAAATTTATGGAGCGTAAGCCCATAAAAAATCAATTTGATATTTGAGATTAATTTAATTTTACAAAAAAGTTTCTAATAAATCAAGATCTGCAAGTAATAGCTTAGTTTACTACCGTAAGATTCTTACCTCTATAATTTACTGTTTCAAGTTTCACTTTCCGCTCAGTTAAGTTTTGCTTAACTTTCGTAACTGCTAGTATAATCTTCATTGATTTCCAAATTGTTACGTTAGACGTATACGAATTGCTCTAATATTGCGTGAATAAAAATACAAGTATAATGTCACCATTTACCTTCCTCTGAAATTCTAGAACCACAATAAAGCCGAAAGTGGACATGTGATGAGAAATAAATGTATGATACCGAAAACAATAGGTTTGCAAGACACAAAAAAGAAAAGAAAAAGTAATGGATTGCAATATACCACGATTTTCAATAGAAGCGAGGTTGAGATTTAATTGTTTCCAAAAACTATATTACTTCGCCCGGAAAATTTACTACTTTTTCTTATTTTTCTTCAAGTTTTTCCTTTATCGATTGAATACAAGATATTGTAAATTTTAAGAGCAATATTGAATACAAACATATTTTAAAAGAAAATGGTCTCCCTGGCATTGTGAAATACCTCGTTTCAACTTAGAATATCTTTTGTGGTTTAGTAAATATTGTGCTTTTCCCAAGTTACTTTCAAAAAAATTTTAGATAAAAATTTGTATTCGCGTAGTCAAATTAAATGTCAGAAATTATTCATTTTTAGGCGAATTGTGTACGAATAAATCAAAATTTTTATTATATACTAAATTGAATGCAATCAAAATTGCAAAAATACCAACTTGTATGTACGCTCGAGATAAAAACATTACAATTTTTCTTCTTGTAATCTTATATGCATGTCTTTTATTTGCTTTCGATAATTCTTGTGTAATTTTACACTCATTAAAATTGCATTACGGCCCTTTAATTACATTTTTAACAATCTTCGGAAGCCGCCATTTGCACCGAGCTAACTTTGGCAGCAATATTTTAACGACTTTTTTTTTATTTTTTTACAATTTAAAAATTTGTTATGGATCATGATGGAGCTAAAGGAAGGCAACTTCAGGAGGAAGAAGAAATGAAAGTAACAATAGAAAAGAATCTCTCTCTTTCGCTCCCTGTCGCTTTATACGGTTATTATTTCATTCCAATTTATTTAATTTAAAATACCCCGGAAGCCACGTCGATTAGATAAAACTTAGATTTAACATTTCAAACTCGTCTATAGAGAATGCAACTTGAGTAGCTATTCTAGACAACTTTGTAAACACTCAAAGATAGATTACATCAAAGTCGAAACTAAGTTTCACATCCGACGTGTAGAATAGAAATGAATGCGCTGTTTAATTCATTTACCTAATTAAGTACAGAACTACATAACATTAAAATCATAAACAAAATCATCGTATTTAGGAAGAAAATTTTGGAGACTTTCCAGAATGGTATGCACGTCATGATTGTAATTTACTTTATCCAGCGGCTGTATTTGTAGTTAACTCAGGAAAAGAATAAATTCTGATTTTGTAGTTCAAAGGGAAAACAAATCTCGAGCTGTAGAAAACTTTCTGCCCGCCACCATACCGATGTAAGTAACCCAAGGAATTGTTAATTACAAAGAATTTAAGTTTACCAAGTTTGCATGTTAAGTCGGTGTGAACCGCCATTATTCTTAGTTTACTTAAATTTAATTGAAAACTTGTCGTTTTTTGTTATCAAGAACTTTTACAATTGCGGTTTTTACCCATTTTTGTTCCTTAGAATCAATAGGAACAATGAAGAGCATTTTCCGACTGTTGCTTTAGTTGATACAGCGGGAGATGTTGCGAATAAACCACAGGTAGACAGCAAAAATATAAATTAATGGTAGCTGGTTTTGTACACAACGGCGTATCTAAACCCGGAAATAAAATTCTTGTGCTTATGCTTATGTTTGCGTTTAAATGCGCATTTTTATTACAAATTGATTTAAATTTCCAAATGGAACAAAATTGAGCAACACTGCAACCATGAATTATTTTGTTTGAATATAATTGAGATTATTTCACTTCGGGACAATAAATTGTAGATAATGGCCGACGTAGACTGTATTTTTTCTAATTACCGTAATTTTTTATCAACTTGAGTGTATTTATATCCTCGTTTGTACGAGAGAAGTTATGTTTGTACGAATGGTAAGCAAACGCAACTTCAAAATGATACATGGTATAGGGTTTGCCACCAAATTTTTACGAAGTAATAGAAATAAAATGTATACAATGTAAAAGACTAAACGCCTTAGGGATAGCTAATAAATATTCTTTAATTCAACGTAACATGTAATAAAAGTTAAAGAAAGCTTTTAAACAACGAAAGAATGAATAACGAAAATAACAGATTTATTTGCCCTAAACAAGGTTTCAAATTTTTCTCTCTCCTTCGGAAGCAATCCAACTACGAATCTAACCGCGCCGCAGAAGAATACTATCGCTGAAATCTGTTAGACATGTTAATATTTCATACCTGTTGAGAAATATTCAGTATTACGTATGGAACTCACGTGCAGCACCTCAGGATATGCAGTCAATCCATGAACGGGGTCCTCTTGTGGACAGTTTTGGGTGATTAGAGATCTCGGAACCCGAGTCTATTGTCCACAACTAATTTTGAACCAGGAAATTCGGAATTTCCTGTTGGAATCCTTTTCCTAGCACCAGATTTGATTTAAGGCAACTATAAAAGCGGTTTAAATGGATCCATTGCTAAAATATCCGGCGAAGGCTAGGAAAGGAATCTATGTTACTTTTATTTGATTTTTAAGTCATAAAGAAACTATCCGGGACTATTCTACTAGCAGCGCAGCGCTTTGAATTAAAACCATGTTAGTCTGTAGGGAGGGCTCTTGATTTACGCTGTTACTTCCTGCCCGAATTCCCAATCATTTACCCCCATCCGTTGTAGACATCAATATAGCTGGAAAATCTGCTCCAAGAGGGTAATTTATTTTCATAGAAGCCCCGTGTTTTCTGGCTCTATAAACTTTAGAATTTTGCTTCTTCAAGTAAAATTGCTTAATTAATCTTCAATTAATGACATTCTCAAATTTAAAACTTTCCACAGTTTGCAGTAGTAAAATATTGACTCACCCGCCGTTCGACTAATTCAATTGATCTAATTGGCATTTTAACAAAAAACCGTCAGGTACAACTGCATTAACAAACAGCTTGAAAGTTCCCATTCTCTCATCTTTTTTTCTATCGTATAAATTTGTACTACCGACTGGGTATTTCGTCTTTATATGTACATACGGTGTACATTGCTTACATACGTTTAGACATCTCTAAACGAATGTCTTTTGGATTTAAATTTACATCTATTTGTTGCAAAAATACATTGCTTGCGGGATTTGAACACCTAAATTAAATAAAAACATTGCTTACGAATGATTAGGAAATTAACATTTTTAGTGTTGAAAAATATTTACCTGCGCTAATTTTCCAATTGGTACTGAAATTAAATCATTTTAAGTAAATTTAAACATTAATTTTTCTCTAAATAATTTCCGATGGATTATTAAAACTAAGGGTTACCCAGGAAATATTCCTCTCTGATATCAACAATGTGCGTATTTAATTGTTAGTCAAAACTGACTATACAATCACCATATCTTTAAAGATCCTTAAAGGCGATTCTATAGCCTTTAAGGGTTTTCAATCGGCGGAAAGTTGGCTAGAGATATTACGATGATTTATGTTTTAATGGAAAGAGGATAATTTTTCGAAAAATATAAAACAATTTTCAAATGTTTTGAAATGGTCTTTTGATTATGTTAATAATGGTTTTAATATGAAAAAACAAGATAATTAATAATATTTCATAATATTACGAAAAACAAAACGTATTGAAAATTTTAGCAAATTATTCTCTTTCCATTAAAATAATCATCGCAATAGCTTTAGCCAATTTTGCGCTGACAATGAACTGACTGTTTTCAAACAGTGCTTAAACGCTTCAACCGCACCCTTAAACTAATTCACGTTCTTTCTAAATTTTCCCCGCGACTGCATGGCAGCTCCGATTTTTTAGGACCTCAGAGCTGGTAGAAAATCCGGGTACACTGAAATTTTCTGAAATCCGCGCCCGAATGACCCTCCCTCCAAAGTCCTTTAAATCCCCCCGCCGGTATTTTTGGAAATTTTAGACTCCCAACGCGATTTCGGCCTATAACTCGTTTAATTTCTATTTAGAAAAAAATTCATATATCGGCGAGTGTTTTAATGGTGTTTTCACTACAAATCAGCGAACCATTGTCACGACCAAAAAAGCTAGCCGGAGCAGTTAAAAAAGAGCCGTTGTTTTCCCCGCTTTAAAAATTAATAAATTTCAGTAGCTTATCACGGCAATATATTAACGCTCGCCAGTCAACCAGGAGTATTTTTCACTATAAAAAAATTATTTGAGCAACCAAACAGTTCAAAATTAGCAAACTAAATTGCCAATAACTCGCGTAATTTCAATTTTAGTAAAAATTATCATGAGATGAAAATTAAAAAGCACAAAATAGGTTTTCCAAATTTTGCCTAGGTCATACTATTTCTTAAATCAAAATCAATTCAATTCTGAAAAGACGAATAATACATTTTGTAGAGAATTTCCTTCTCTTTAATTTTAATGTAATGATAATTTTTTGTAGAAACGAGATTAAGCGAGTTATACGTAAAAACCTCGTCGGGGGGCTGAAGTCGACAGAAATTTTTAATGAATTTTGACAGATTCATTCTAACACTCAAATAATACACATGTCTGTAAAATTTCAGCTAACTCGAATTTTTCCAAACTTAAAATGTAACTTTTCTGGACTGTTCGTGATTTCGGTATTACGCAAAGATTTAAATTTTGGCCTTCACGGATCTATTATGGTCCGGTCTGTGAGGCCGAAGGCTGAACAACTATGGCCTTCACGGATCTATTATGGTCCGGTCTGTGAGGCCTCGCAATACGCGAGGCATCAAATTGTAAGCATTAATTCCATAACGCGACGATGTAATTGGTTCAATATTTGACGTGGTAAAAGGGCGAAATGATTTCTGCAATTTGGAAAATAAAAATTTATTTTTGCCTTTAATACGTCCAGGAGACAAATATAAATCGAAAATGTCGAATGAAATTTTCTCGATTTGGTTTTGCTTTGCAACGAAAATACACATTTTGGATATTTTTAATTTTGCCCGAAATCGCCTCCGATTTTGATTTTCAATTTTGACGTCGACACTAATTTGCAAATACTGCCGTTATTTGTCGTTTTTCGTCAACCGTCGTCATGTGCTAAATTAAAGACCGTTAATAACCGTATCCGAAGCTCCGATTGCTTTTTCTAAATTATCCGTCGTTTCTTTGTGAGAGACCCATTTAAGTGAAAATTGTGTAAAAGCTTTGGACGTATGTAGCGCTCTTATTTACCGGCCGATCTTTAATTTTTAAGACGCAACGGAAGCGTATCGCGACGCTCTATAATAGTACGTCCATAACATTCCTTCGCATTTTCAACGCCGAAGGTGTTAAACCGAATTTAAATTTCAAAATTATTTTTTCAATGGATAGCCTTGCAAATTTTTCGAAAAAAAATTACGCTCCGATAATTATATATTAACGCCGGAAATGGACGGGCAAACCGTTTTTGGGAATTATAACACAAAAACGTACTCTAAACTTCTTCTTCGGTTGTCTAAAACATTGGCAAAATTGTGAATAACTTTTGGAAAAGTCCAAAAATTTGTAATATTTGTACCGGGGGACCTGCGACACTTTTTAAATTGGAGGCGAGGTGGTCCGCCCTGTGAGGCCGAAGGCCGAACAACTATGGCCTTCGCGGATCTATTATGGTCCTCTCCCTGTGAGGCCGAAGGCCGAACAACTATGGCCTTCTCGGATCTATTCTGGGTCTAGATGGCTAAGGGCGGCGGATGCCGCCCGTGCCAGCTAGTTTATTATAATTAAACATATTCTATCACTTCCAAAATGTTAAGAACCACAAAAATTAGTTTATTGGTTTATACCATGTTCATATGAGAAATCCTTCATTAAAGGTGAAAGTTATTTGCAAAAACCAAACAATTCTTGCCTTTAAATAATGTATTTGGTCCACCCGTCCAAACCGTTATTTTTTTCTAGTAAAGGCCATTACTTGTTCGAGACCCTAAGCACTGCCTAGTTGCCAGTTGGGAGGGAGGCAACTTGAGATAATATGCCGACGATACTCTAATCGTAGCATCTACTAGGGAAGAAATCAAACTAATAATGCAAAAGTTGGACACACACAGGAGAAAAAAAAAAGGTTTGGAACTTAATAAAAGTAAAACAAAAATTATGGTCATAGAGAGCGAGCTAATTACTATACCGGAAATTGAAATAGCACGGTATGAGGTAGTAGATAGTTTTATTTACCTGGATTCGCTTATAGGACGAAATAGAGGATCCGAAAGCGAGATCAGGAGGCGACTGGCAGTATCCAGATCAGTAACAATAAGACTGGTAAAAATCTGGAGGGACTCGTTCATATCAAAAAAGATAAAGCTACGGCTGGCGAGCGGACTGATTTTTCCCATCCCAACGTATCCAGCTGAGATATGGATACTCAAAAAGGCAGATGTTAAAAGAATCGACGCGTTCGAAATGTGGGTATACAGAAAGCTTCTAGAAATTCCATGGACAGCACACAGGACAAACGTTTTCGTTATAGAAGAGCTACACGTCACAAAAAAACTGTCAACAATAATTCAACAGTCAATACTGGGATATTAGAAAAGACTTGTCGTATAGGGCAATGTGGAGGGGCGAAGACTTAGAGAAAGATCGACAACCTGGTGGGTAGACCAGGTGAAGAAGATGGCGGATTACGGACTGGCAGAGGCAATCCATAAGATGTATGACCGAACGACATAGTCCTTAACGGTAAACGACGCGTCCCTATAAGGTCAACATACTCTTCCGAGAGGAAGGATGAAGGAGGAGAAAGCACCTGTCCAGTTGCCAGACTTGCAAGTAATCCCTCCAGCATCAAGTAAATGAAAATTTAAAATACGCTGAAGTTACATTATTGGATAAGTTTAGGTTAGGTAGTTGATTAAATATAATCTAGGGAAATACTTTATTTATCGAAATTCCCAAGCTGCGTTTATAAACTCAAACAATTGCAATAAGGAGTAACAACTCGCGCAATAATCGGTAAGTTGAGCATGTAAACGCGTCTAAAGAGCATTTAAAATCGTTGCTCCACAAACATGGAGATTTTGGTCGCAAACAAGCAATAGCACTTATCCCCTTCATTGCCAAATTGCATTTACGTCATACTATTAACATTAATTGGCAATAAATTCAGATTCAGATTAGCATTCAAAGATGTCTTGTAAACTGAAAATGTCTTATAAAAACCGAAGAAAAAACTCTGTTGTAAATTTTTGGTTCAGATAATATAATTTTCAATAACTCTTAAATTTTTTGTGAATGTAGCACTGATCGATACAAATTAAAGTATTGTCAATAATAGCCCTCAGACTATCAATATTCGAAAATTTTAAATATTAATAATACGTTAATCTATCTCGACTATCAATAATATTAATAGTGTTTTATTGACAATATAAATCGATGGCCAGAGGACTCATTGAAGCCCTAAGGTGTTTACAGCCATATTGACGGTAAATCGACCGAATGAGTAGTTGAGAAAATCACTTATTAGTGAATATACAAATCGTTGTACGAAAGGCTTATCTAACCAGTTTTACTACCCTACCAAAATTTGTTGTGATGTGATCACATGTAGAGATTCGGTCGATTGGGGAGTTCGTCTGGATTATGAAGCCTTTTGAGCGTTCAATTTATTCACATTACAGGATCTCGTTTATTGTTGTTTGCAATAAATTATTTATTTAAGTATATTCTTTAACACAAAGGTGACAAGTAATTTAAATTACTTTGATGTAAGTAACTAATATATAGTTGGAGCTTCAACTAACACTTATATTTTGTTCCAACGAACATCAACTGCATCAACACATGACAGCAGAGCTCTGAGTACGGTTTCATGTGTACCTGGGGCCACTTCATGTAATAACCGTTTGAGCATAAGTTCAAATACATTATTTGATGAAAATGTGATTAAAGACTTTTCATAGTTTATCTTGAATCCTTACCAGTCACCTAACGGTAGAACAGATGGCCATAGCTTACCAGATTCGATCTCAGAGCAAAGAACGAATTTTATTCTGGACGGAACAGGCGAAGAAAAGCAATGCCACTTTGTTTGTACTTTACACCCTTGTAATGTTAAAAAAAATCTACAGATTTATCGCGTCCAGTCAGGTTGTAACAGTGAAATCTATCACTGCTTGGCTCTTCGGATGTTTGTCAAATTTACAATATGGAGAGAGTTTAGTTGACATAGGTACGGGATCATAATGACAACGTCGATCGTAGTAATCTCTCTTCTGAATCTACTCAAATGCTCTGCTGTACAAATAGCACTAACAAGTCTAAAAATAAAATAATTTTCCATTCATAAGTAATCGTAATTACGAATCAAATTCAGACCGTTAAGCATTTTATTGTAATAATAACGTAATGAGAAGTAAATTTGTTTCTCCTTGTGCTCGACTTCTAAGATACCACACTGTGCAAGCAATCATAAAACAAACTAAATTATTCATTTTAATTTTAGAGCTATATGCATTTAATCACAGTACATTTCTTGACCGCATTTCCCGTTTGTTCTGTAATCCTGGATACTAAGCGCTAGTATACACATATTACAAAGCGGTACAGTTTAACGTGGGCTCCAAATCACGGAACTTCAATTTTCTCTATGCAGATTACATCTGGGAGACAGGCAGAATAAAGTTAATATTTTAAGAAAGCAATTCAAAACGATATTATCTTGTGAGCCACCCTATAACATTTAAACTTCTTGTTTATTAATGCGCGATGCACAAAAGCTGGAAAAGTTAAGATCAGATAAGAAAACTTGTTCACCTTTTAAGGACTATTTCGACGAAAAACTCAGTCTTCATTCTAACAATTAATTAAGATAATTAAAACTAAGTAAGATACGTAGCAGGGTAATAGTTAAGAAGCAGCTTGGAGCAAATTAAGAATGTAACAATATTTCGTCTGAATTTGAACTTAAAACGTAACTTTTTGTAAGTGACAAAGTAATTTGCATGTAGGTCGTAAAAGGGGTACCTCTTAAAATTGAAGTTTTATGTTGAAAATTTTTGAGTCGTCAGCTACACTAAAAGGTAAGATGAGAGTTGACTATCAAATTTAAAAAGATATTAAACCTGACGTAATAAACAGTAATCCTTATTTAAATAGATTTGGATAAGTAAGTAGATTTGCATTTGACCCAAATCGTCTTTATTTAATCTCCGATTTGCAGGTTATGTTAAATATCTACTTGAATAATTTGCTCCATTAGACCCTTAGCCCACAAAGGTGTAATTTGACACTAAATTCAATTTCAAAAACATCTCAAATTTTTCGTACAATTTGAACATCCCTAGAAATTTTCCGACAAATTACAAATCGATTGTCCAAGAGAGAAATAAATGGTGTCTGCTTTTTCTTAAACGCAAAAGACATTAGAAAGTTATTAGGGCTGAAGTGGCTATTACACTGCTCTACAGCAAAGTTATTTAAAAGTCTCATTAATCGGTTTTACTTGTTATAAGTTCAACTTTTTTATTACACTTACTCTTCATACATTAACTTACTCACTTTTTGCACGTTAAAAACGTCAAATTGGCTAATTTATGCACAACTAATTAAATTTATGTCACATAATTTAAGATAAAGTAAATAACCGAATCAAATTTCATTTACATCAAACAAATTTACATTGTCTCGTGCTAGAACATAGAACCAACATAATAGCAAATTGGAATTTGAATAGGAGGTAACTTAATGCATTTGAAATTGCATTTGACTAATGAAAGATCAACTAACCCGAACAAAAAAATTGTTTTGTTACGTGAGGTATTTTTGAGCTAAAATAACCCTTATTTCGCTCTCGGGAACAGAAACTTGTTGACAAACAGAATTTTCGTTTACTAATCCATTTCAGCCCGTTTCGATTTCCTTTGAACGAATTCTTACTACAATATATCGAAAAAGGTTCGTTTCGATTTTTGCGTGACGTCCTCCGAAATAACGTCCAAGTGCTGACAATCCCAAAAAGGTCACTTAGAACGTCTTAATTAAACTAATTAAAAGTGGTATAAAAAATTAAAACTTTTATACGTGCAGTACAATTTGCTCTTATTTAATTGGACACCAACACAGCGTTTTGTTTTCTAGAAGCGGAAACCGTATATAAAAACCCCTACATAACCTTATTTGTCGTAAGGACCAAATTGCGAGGATAAACCTGGAAAGAACATATTTACCTATACGTGAATGTCACTCACTATATAATAAAATCTAATGATAATTAATCATAAGTAATTATACAATTATTACAAAGTTGTTTGTCTCAAATTTTCAAATGGCTCACCGAATAATAATATATTTCATAAGCCAACACGGTAAATCGTAAACTTAAACCTATATAAATCCGCAATTAAGCTGGTATTTGCTTATTTTACCAACCGAACAAAATGGTATGTCTAATTAAATTAAACATCAAACCGAGGATTTGCAAATTTTCCAAGTTTTTCCAACAATTTGTACATAGTATTAATTCTATTTAAAAAAAGAAAGCAAAAGGTTCAATCTTTGTTTGAGTAAATACAAGTAAAATAAAAATGGAAAAATGTTGTACTAAACCGTTTGTAACAAAGTACGATTTAACAAGCGAAATAATATTTCATTTGTTTACTAACAATGACAATTCTTTTAAAACAGCACAAAAGTAAAAATCAAAACTTACGTAATTTGATAATGTAGAAGTTACAGAACCATCATAATTTAAGCAATTTATCCGCACAATAAGCTTAACCCTCGAATAAACACAAATCTACATTCAAGCTCCCTATGTTAATTAACAATAACAATTTCAAGTTTTTGAATAACTAATAATTGAAATTTGAAACCGTCTACGCCTTTTCCCGATTGGAAATTATTTGTATAATATAAAATAATTATGATAGGCACAATTTGGATAAATAGAAAAAATTGAAGTCTATTTCAACCCATTCATGTACAGTAAAATTCATTATTTACAACTGTTCGAATGTTTTTAGCAATGAATAGATTGTTTCGGTGCTTGTTCAGATCATCAATCAAGCATTTGAGAGATTCCAATTATTTTTAAAGCTCGCAATAATTTACCTGTTTCACATGTAATTCTAATAAAATTTCA
Source organism: Podabrus alpinus (assembly GCA_932274525.1). NCBI lineage: Eukaryota > Metazoa > Arthropoda > Insecta > Coleoptera > Cantharidae > Podabrus > Podabrus alpinus. The sequence continues at coordinate 10,387,483 of OW026451.1, forward strand.
TAAAAATTGTATAACAACGTACTATATAATATAATTTAACTGCCATACCTAAAAAGTGTTGTCGACTTTGATGAACTCTTATTGACAATGAAATAAATTGATGTACGAATATATTTAGAATTTTCTTTCTTTTCGTAAATTGGAAACGTTGAAATAAAATACTAACCTAATTGGTACAATTTCTTTTCTAGCTTAGATTTGTACACATTTCGTGTTGTAAAAATTGAAAACATCAAAAGGTATCGAATTACCTAATAATGATTTAATTATCATCACGAAATTGTGCTCCTGTAAGGTTGGTTGGTAAAAAAGTCTTTAATATTTTTTTTTGATGCGAGTTACCATTTCCTTAGAATCGTCATTATATATAAATGAAAGTACAAATATCTCCTGTGCCGTTGCTCTCACGTGAAGAATGACTTGAATAGAAAATAAAGAATGGATAATTATCTATCTGTAGTTTTAAGAACTATTGTATAAGACAAAATTTGAACAAGTGATTATTAATAATAATAATAAACTTTATTTAGCAAAGCTACTACAAAAAACAATTTGACATCTTTATATGCCTTTTCGCCGGAAAAGACCCAATAAGGACAAAGATTGTCATAGACAACATTACAACTGAACAAGTTCGACATTTTAATTTCCTAGGCTGTGACGTTACCTACGAGAGAAGCAATGACATACAAAACAAACTAAACAGATTTAGAGCTATATGCGGCACAATTCATAAATACTTAAAAAATAAAACCACAAAGGACACCCGTCTAAAATTCTACAAAACTGCAGCAATACCGACATTGACTTACGGGTGTGAAGCATGGGTCATTGGAAAAAGAGATGAGAGCAGAATTCAGGCTGCAGAGATGCAATTCCTTAGAGCTACAAAAGGCTGCACTAGAACTGATAGAATACCAAATGAAGAAATACGACAGGAACTTGGTATTGAACCACTGATGAAGCATATTAGGACATACCGACAGCAGTGGTGTGAACATATGGACAGGATGGACAACAGCAGACCAGTAAAAAAGATAATGAGATACCATCCTAAAGGAAGAAGAGATGTCGGGCGCCCGAGGAAACGCTGGATGCCGGAACAGGCTTTAGCCTAATCCAGGATGTTTGATGATGATGATGATATGCCTATAGTCCATCTGATTTGAATAGCAGTAGAGGTCGCCTTGAACGGCAAGTCAGATTTACACTGGGAACGTCAAATAATTAAAGTGTATGAGTGACAAAAACCAAATGTCACTTATTTGATACTTGAAATAATCGAGTTAAAAGTATTTTTTTATCAAATAGCAATTTATCTTGTACAAATTATTTAAATTTGCCAGAAACTTTTACAAAAAAATATTCGTGAGTCATCAATCGCAAATAAAATTTTGGCAGTGTAAACCTGTAAAAATTTTAACCAATCACGTTCCGAGTTCACAATTTTAGTACAATCTAGTTCTGCATTCTTAAAACGGATGGACTATAATTAAATGTTTAAATCTATTTATATTACTACAGTCTTTTATTTGTCTAGGCAACTCATTAAACATTTTTACTCCATTTATTAAGACACTTTTACAGGTCTATGATTTTTTAAAGTTTCCAACATAAAAATCTGTTACATGTCTAGTGTTATAGTTATGTACCTCCTGTATCTGTATCAATCTATGACTCAAACACTCTGCCGACAAACCATTTTTAACCTTAAACAAAAACATTAGGGAATTATAAGCAATATGCTGCTTTACATTCATTAAACCAAGTGTTTCCAGCATCAAGTTTATAGGCGTATATTTATTACATTGCCGAATTATTCTTAAGGCCTTATTTTGTAGTTTCTGAAGTTTATCAATTTCACTCTCATTAATTCCAAATAAAATGCTAGAGCAAAAACTAAAATGTGGAGCCACTATAGATTTGTACAATAACAACTTAACGTACATCGAGACATAACCACCTATTCTACCCAAAAATACACTTTTTTAGAGATTTTGTTCAGTAAATAATCAACATGTGATTTAAATTTCAAATTATTATCTAACATAATACCAAGATACTTAATACTATCAACTCTTTCCAAAACCTCGCCATTTATATTCACTTTAAAACTATTCAAATCACATTTGTTCAAATCAATGCGAGACCCAATGACCATATATTTTGACTTTTTAGCATTAATACACATATTATTACAACACAGCCATTCAAAAATATTTGCAAGCTCTTCATTTACAATGTTAAACATATCGGCCAAATCGTCACCACAAATACAAAGCATTGCATCATCGGCAAACAAAGATATCCTACATCTATTAACACATTTGACAATATCATTAATATAAAGTACAAACAATAAAGGACCCAACACTGTGCCCTGAGGGACACCATACAAGGAAGTACGTCTATCGGAAAATATATTATTCACTTTAGTAATCCTGCACTCTATTGCTCAAATAAGACTTAAACCAATTTAATGCGTTATCGCAAATTCCCATTTTATTTAACTTCCTCAAAAGCATATCTCTATCAACAGTTTCAAAAGCACGTTTAAAATCCAAGAAAACAGTCAACACCACACCACCCCCATCAATCTCCCTAAGCCAATTATCATAGTTGTCAATTATCACCGACTTAGGCTGCCTGCAGACTGATCAAGCAAAAACGTTGTGCGACAAAAACGTTTTTGTTTGATCCAATCAAATTTGATTTTGTTTGATTTGAACTTGATTTTGTTTGATTTGAACCAATTACAAAAAACGTTTTGTCGCACAACGTTTTTGCTTGATCAGTCTGTAGGAAGCCTCACATGAATGGTTTTTCCTAAAACCAGACTGATTCTGAACAATAATGCTGTGCTGATCGCAGTATTCAGTAATCTGGTCCTTCACACATATCTCCAAGATTTTCTCATAAGGCGGTACAACATTAATTGGTCGAAACTCCTCCGGGAGTACGGTTCCAGAAACCTTGGGAACCGGTATGATGCAAGATGTCCTCCACTCCGAAAGAAACACTCCCTCCTGAAGAGAGGCATTGACAACATCAAGAAGTCTATTAGCAGCCACAAAACAGGCATCCTTCAAAATTGATTCTGATATACCATCCAAAACTTCTCCTGTGTTTTTTAATGTTTTAATGATCATCTTTAATTTTTAAAATTTCACATGTTTAAATCTGCTAAAGCTTGCAGCAAATGGTACATTCTCAAGTACGTCCATACTTCGTTTTGGTATATTTTTCATTATATTTTCTATGCTTTCTAGGAAAAACATATTAAATCTCTCAGCTATTTCCATCTTATTGTCCACCAACTTACTGTTAAAATCAACTTTTATTATTTCTTCGTTTTTGTTATTTGGTAATAATGTTTTTAAGTTTTTCCATAGCCTACCGCTGTTATGTTTATTGTTGTCTAGCATACCTATATAATAATTCTCCTTGGAAGTTCTAATTGTTTTTACTACAGTGTTTCGTGCTGTTCTGTATTCCTCCCAATCTACATTCTTTACAGATTTGTAAAGATATTCTTCTTCTTATATAAGAAATCTCTCTTTTTCATGAATTCCATTATTTTTCCATTGAACCATTTTTTATTCTCATACTTCTGTTTTATTGAAATGGACACATATTATTGAAACTATTACTAATTGTCCTTGTAAAGTGATCAGCCATGATATTTACATCGTTACCTTGGCTTGTCCATTCACTATCCAGTATTTCATTTTGCAGTTGGTCACAATTGTAGTTTTTTAGATTTCTTTTTGTAATGGTGGTGATTTAATCAACTTCATGTTCATCACAGGAATTTACACTCAATATCGAATGGTCCCCTATTTTTGGAGTTAGGTGCACCTCATGTAGTAAATCTTTTCTATTAGTAACTATAATAGTCAATTAACGTTTGACTGTTCTGTGTAATCCGTGTAGGTGTTGTAACAATTTGATTTAATCCACTCACATAGAACAATTCCTTAACCTTATTACCATAAAATGAATTGTTGTTTAAAAAGTCCAAGTTAAAATCACCCATTAAAATAATATTAGGCACAGGCAAAATATCTTCAAAATATTCCTTAAGAAAGTCAATAAACATATAATCCCCATTCTGTGGTGGATGATACAATACATTAATCAAAAATGTTTCCTTACACATTTGCACCTTCACGCCAACGAACCACAAATATTGTAAATTCACATTAATAGTTATTTCGCGTTTAATATGATTTTGCAAATAAACTAAAATTCCACCAGTTCTTCTATTATGTGTCGCACACTTTATGTATTTGTATCCTTTAATTTCCAATTCAATATCTTCAATATCATTATCTACGTGGGTTTCAACTAGACATACAATCTTTGGTTTCCAATCCATGATAAGATTAACAATTTGATCCCTATTATTTATGAAACCTTGACAGTTAAAATAAAGTATTTCACTCTTCCATTCTACCGACAATTCTTTATTTGATTACTGTATGCCATAATTTATTTTGCCACTCACCCTTTCCAACTCCTTCCTGTAGCATGGATAGCTTAAATCTGTAGCACTATGACGCGCATCTAGACTGATATTAAAACTTTCCACCGCCTTTAAACAATTTACACATTTCAAAGAACTGCATTTTTCTTTATCACTATGATTCTCGGCACAATCAAAGCATACTCTCTTGCTTGTACAATCCTTTGCAATATGGTTAAATCCCGCACATTTGTAACACCTTTTTATGTTGATCCATCCCATTTTCAACTTTTCTAATTTCTTAAACTCCCTGTATGCGCTGGGTTCCGCTTCCAATATTATGCTACCAATATTTTTTCTCATTTTCTTAATATATTTTGCCAGGACTCTAAATTTGTTGCATACGATGCCATTTTGCTCAGTAATAGTATTTACAATTTCCTCATCCTTCAAATTAACAATATCCTCCTCAACTCCCACAACAATAACTCTTGGGTTTTTCTTGGTAACTTCTTCCACTTTATATTTATTGCTCAAAACCTCTTGGACTTTGCTTTTAATTACGCCTTTCGAATTTGAATCCGTACAACTAATTATCACGCCACCATTTCTGATATTTTTTATGTTTTCCACACCTACAGCAAGTTTACTCGGATCTATTCTTGTCTTCAGATCCTTCCTTGTTATATCATTTCGTTGCTCTTCATTTATCGGCTTAATCATAATTGCTTCCCTATTCTTATTCAAAACCCGCGCACAAGTGGTACTTTTTTGGGAACTTTCATTCATTTGAATGCTTACATTATTCTGTCCATTTAGTTCCAATCCACCTATTAATTCACTATTTCTTTCAATACTCTTTGCTTGTTCACTTAATTTTTCCAAACACCTCTCAACAAGATCTTTCAAATCGTTTATTTGACCGCGCATATCTATTTTGCTGCAAGTCTTATATATGTAAAATTTATATTTTCATTCTCATTTAATATCTTTAACTCCTGATCTGTTACTTTTGAACATTTTGCATGAAATTTATCCTTGCAAATTACACATTTCACGGTCCTATCATTCCTCTTTATCTCAAGGTCGCACCACAAACATAAACTCGCCATGACCTCATAACAACAATTTCAATCAAAAAAGAAGAACAATGTCGATTTCAACCACCCAAAATCATGTACATCCGTTCCCCGATCATTCAGGAACACACTTTTATACTTTTCAAAATCTTCTATAACATTTTTAAAGCCGAAAACCTTAACAAAAATAGGACGCTCTCAAAACACGATTTACCTCGATACCCGACATTCAACGTTTAAATTCACGACATTCAACATTATCTATAATCTTCTTATTAAATTGTTAATATTAATGCCGATTATAAATATTTCGTGAACGTTATAGTTATTTCAAAACTATTTTTTATCTTTCATCATTTATTTAAAATAAAATTTTCTTGGGTCTATTTTGCCGTGATAAGCAATCCTCCAGAATGGGAATTTTTATTAAATATTACTTAAAATTTGTTTCTTATAGCTGGTATAAAGATCTACTTACTTATTAATATAAGCAAGAATCTCGTAAAATATATCTAAATATATGGTAACAACCGAATTTACTAAAATATTAGATAATCCTAATCACAGACACAAGAAATTGTCGGTGCTTACCTGCCGCTTCGTACTTGTTTTATGGGGTGATTTTCTTAGCAGGGCAGTTTGTTATTAAAACTACGTATTTTAGGTGACAAATGTAATATTTAGACTTAATTAATTTGAAAACAACTCCCACATTCACATATAGTTTGCAGAATTAAAATTTTCTTTTAGGGATTTTCATCGAGATGAAAGTAATCAAGGATTCTTGAACAACGGGAATCATGGTCCATAGCGGCTTCCAAAATTGTTCATTCCCATACCGTTGCCATCTCCAGAATAATGGACCTGACAGAACTTGCCCTGCGATACGACACTGGCCCATATTTGATGCCCTTGGTAAGTCGCTAGTTTCAAAAACTGATGTAACACTTCCAGTATTGGATGAATTACATCTGATATTCTATTATTCTGATGTATAAAAGGTTTTCTGAGACACTCGTCTCAAGGTTTCTTGAACTAAGGAAATAATAATGGTTCATACCGACTTTCAAAATTGTTCATTCTCATACCGTTTCTATCTCCAGAGTAATAGACGTAATTGCTACGTAAAGACGTATGTTCCCTATAGACTCCTAGACTGTTTGACCGATCGGAACCAAATTTGGCACAGTTATTATGTAGGTCCCTGCGCATGTTTTTGTATTGAAAAATAGTGCAAAAATTCGCAAAGGAAAGGAAAGTTGATTGTGAGTAGCCTGCCTTCCTTTAAGGAATCTCGACAATCCATTCATGCGCGTCCCATAGGGACGCGCATGAATGGATTATCGAGATTCCTTAAAGGAAGGCAGGCTACTCAAAATCAACTTTAAAAACAATAACATTAAATTATATGCGAAATAAAACTTCGTATTTTGCTTCATTTCGTAGAGGACGGTATAGATACTAAAAATTAGCTTTCTGTGATAGAACAAATAAAACATGTAAAAACATATAAATCCGGACTCTAATAGTAACTGTAGCCATAAAAAATATAGCAGTAAATTAGCTAACAACCCCAGATGTTCCTGGGGGGTTTCAATTTGTAAGAAAAACTTTTAAGCTTCATTTTCACAATCAATTCGATTTTAAGGGTGGACTAAAACGACGATTTTTAATAATTTTCTTTTTTAACAATTTTTTTAAATTTTTGTGGTTTTTTGGACTCATAAAGACAATTACAAACAGCTACAACTTATATTTGTTAAATTTATTTTTGTATATTTTGTATAAAGTACAAAATACAAAAAGTAATTCCGTTTTAAAATGTAATCATGATTTAAAAAGTTTTAATAATGAACTCCATTACAGAAAATCCGTTATAATTCGGGTAATTTGATGAATTTTACTTTAATATTTTTAATATTAAAATAAAATTTTAATATTTTTTGGCCGAGCGATAAGACACTGGCCCATATTTGATCTGCATCTAGTGTTGGATGAATTAAATGTAATTGTCTACTATTCTGTATAAAAAATTTCTGAGACACACGTTCACTGCTTTCCTATTCCCAAATTTCCATGTGATAGTAACGGTACATGAGATATTTGTCGAAATCCGCAAGTTTTGCAATTCACACCATATTTTTGACTTTCATTTACATGACGATTCTATGGAAACGGTAACTCGTATCAAAAAATCTTGAGACCTTTTTTGTTTAAAGTTTAATTATGAATTTATTTGTTCTGGTATATTTTTATCGTTTGATGAACCGTTCAGGAAATAAATAGAATAAACTAAAACCGCGGGGGGTTGCTTTGCATCTAAGGACGGAAAGGGGAGATGGAGAGCGGCGGGGCGTCACATCTAATTTGTAAAGGAGGGTCGCATCTACACTTGTGCAAAGTTGTGTTCCATAACGTCCGGACTAGTAAATCTCGACCCATTGACAACAAAAACGTTAAAAGGATTACCTCCTCATTAACAACAATAAACAATTTTATAAAATTTGCAATGTCGATAAATAAAATTTGAAAACCAAAAAGGGGTAAACGAAGAGTATGTGCTTCTAAAACGTGAAAATTGTATACCTTACGTAGTACCTACCTAATATTATGAAGTGCGAATGCATATGGTTTTATGATGTAAGAAAATGGTAATGGTCCTGCGTCCTTACCTTAAGCATAAAGCTTTCTAAAATAAAGTTTTGTTAAAAATCTCTAAATTCTACTTTAATACCAATGCATGTACCATAAATTTACGTACGCGTAAGTTACGGTACCAACAGACTACTAAATAATTTACTTGTAACGCGAAACAATAAACCACCTTTTTTTGGAAGACTGAATCCTGAAGTAAATATGGTAGATTTGTCAAGTTAAATCTCGCAAAAACTAAGTTTCCAGCAACATTAAGCTTAATGTTTAGATTTTGCTCTTCATACTTTACATTTTAATGTTTGTAAGTGCCTTAAATAACTACATTTACATGAAAGTTGAATTTTTAAATCACGAAACGAAGTAAACATCTTGGACAGCTACGGTTATGATTTATTTCCTAGAGAAATAACAAATTGACTACTTTATATTTCCTTAATTGTTATCATTATAAATATGATTTTTCACAATAAACATCAACATCAAGTTTGTTGTAACGAAGCAGGCAATTTATTTTTAAATCTATAAGACGTCCTTACATCAATTTTTTGCTAGCAGTAGTGACATGCACATAAAAGCCTTTTTTCAATTCTTTTTCCTTACAAAAACTCCATAAATAAAATAATAAAAACCCTTTTTGGTTTAGAGCTATCGAATTTATTTAGAACTTGGATTCGAAGTGAAAAAGTGGAATTCTATTGATTAAAAATTGAAATATCGATAAACCAAAACATATAATTTCATAAAATACCAGACTGCTTGCTTTTATCCTTGCAAAATTTATTTTCAATTATTTGCCATGAACGAATTCCTGAAAATGTTTTACTTGTGTGTATTTTACAAAACACGTTCTGTAGTTCGATGTAACCACACCCGAACGAGCTTACAAAAACAAAGAAAATGCAATACCAGTTTTGTTACAAGGAATAAATTTCATTGTTTTTCGATTTAAATTGAAAACTTTACTAGAATCAGACTTAGGTATTAAATTATGTTTCCATATTTAATTCTAATAAGCTGCCGCACAATTATTAAGAAAATCCTTACATCACGGTCGTTGTATGAAAAATAAATCTAGTCCTGAAGTGCAATTTTACAGGACAACGATATGATTTTAGCATTTAAAAAATATTTTATTTACCTAATAGTATTTTCTAAATTTCAACAGTACCGCAATAACTTCAAGAAATGCGAGAAAATGTTATACTTAATATAAACAATTTTGTGGAGAATTTAATTTTCTACAGAAAACTCTGAGATTTATTTTCAATAGTTTAGGCGTGGAAAAAATTCCAACCGAGGATATAGAATTTAAGCATTAATAATCAACTGCATGAAACATTGGAATGGCTCCCACGCCTAAACTATTGAAGATAAATATATACTGCTTAGGACATTTTTGTAGAAAATCTAATTATTTAAATATTACTTTCACATAATTTTTCCATATTTTGTTGAGTATCACAGCGTTTTGAGTGAAAGGTTGCGGACTACCTTTATTAAAATTTTTGTCTTTTATACAAAAACCGTCATAAAGTTTACCATTAAGTTACATACAGTTAATGAGAGCTTTGATCGAAGCATTGAAACACAGAATTTATAGTTTATAAAAAGTAGTAGTATATTTAAACACCCAGTAGACTAAAAAATTGCGTTAAGGAAATGCGAGAAAATTGAATAAATTTATTTTATAAACGAATAAAAGGAAGTTGGAAGAAAATTTTAAAAATAAAAATCCAAGAAAAGTTGTCTCTAAAATTGGAAGACTTCATAATGTTGGAAACAGCCGATGCCACAACAATAAAGTTGTGGTTTCACATAATAATATATCCTGCGATATCAAACAAAAAAATTAAAATAAAGTTTAATATGTTATTTATAAGATTTTCCTGAAATTCGTGAACATCGAATATCGAGAATCGAGATAATTAATTGCACACATAGGAAGCGGTTATGTGTTAATTAATTGCTAGGGTTAAATCAGTTAACCATCCCAAAATTGATTAATCGCTCTGCGAAAGAAGTAAAAGCCTTTTAAATTTGGAAAATTTGATGGGTTAAAAATTGTAAGTAATTAGAAATTTTTATTCGGGTTATGGTTTTGCTGTCGATTGGAAGAGGAAATCTAATTAGATCGTGGTAAACTAACTCAGAGGATTGACTTCGACGCCAACTATTGAATTGAACAAAATTAATCAACCCCAAAAAGTGAGTAGGCTTTATTTAGTTTCTCTTCAAACAAAATCTGAAACTTTTCAAACTGCTCCTATTACGTTAAAAATATCTTTTAAAGATAACTCCGTAAGGCCTAATTTAACAATTTGAGCCACAAATTTAATATGTCAAACAAAAATTAACTTCATTTGGGGCACGTGATGTACAACTTCTGATGTACAACGTGACGTTCTAAATTAATTTCTAATAATTGTTTCCAAGTTGAAACGCTTTGTATTCTAGTATTGGGTTAATATGAAGATAAATGGATTTTTCACAACATGAAACCCCTCACATGGAATACTGATTAATAACGATAAAATCTTGAACAGTTGGTGAAAAATTGCGGTTCGACTTATATGGGAACATCCTTTGAATATTAGATGGATACTCGTGCATCCTTGATATAAATTCAAACCATTCCAAAATAAAAACAACTCAATTAAAGTCATCCAAAAAATTAGGGACGAATTATTGAGATACTAGACGTATCATTTATCACGGGTGTAAATTTTCAAATAAAACAATTTGTTCATGAGCACGTGGAGCTGGAAATGAATCCCCAGGGAGAAATTTCAAAAATAGAGTAACGAAATCAGTTTCGCAAAATAAATGTGCAAATGTAAATTTTGCAAGCAAAGGTTTCCAGAAAAGTACATATTCGTGTGGACATGTACATTTTTAAAATAAATAAAGTTAAGTTGTACTGCAAAAATAAGTCGCGTGGAAGTAATAATTTATTGCAAATTGAAAAACTTGCCGATAGTTCCGTTTTTAATGCGAGTTTAATGCAAATTTATTTTTTAAATCTGGCCTTTTGTATACAAAGTGTTACGATCGCAACATGGCTTTAAAATAGATAAGAAAATCTTTTTTACGAAAATGCGATAAAATGTAGAATTTGTTTCAGTTTAAAATCCCAGTAAACACCGGAAATCCTTACTGCCAAGCAGATAAACTAGACGAAAGTATATATCAGCGATCCGGCTTACAAAATTGTGCATCAAGCATCCAAAGTGTGCCAATTGGCAAGATAAATTATTATTGGAAACAGGAATTTTTTTGTTACAATTGTTTTTAAAAATTAATGTCGTGATTCGGAAGAAAAGGTACGTAATTAGCATTGTTAACCTGAAAACAGGACATTTTCAGCCTCTATTAATATTCAGAATGCGACTAACCATTAATTCAGAAAACAAGTAGCATTGTTTTTCTTTTTTTGGATTTTGACAGTAATAGGTAGATGTTTTGGGGTCCCCTGAGTAAGAAAGGACTATTAACAAAAAAGTCTGTATTTGTAAGTGAGTGAAAGCCATGCCTTTCGCATTTACGATACTACAAAAATAAATTTCATATTATAATATAGCAGTTATATTACATATGACGGTCGCACGTAGAGACGGTCATAGCTTAGTGGTTAAGTGCCCCTACTGCTAATGCGAAATGCTCGGTTCAAATCCGGGCAGAGTAAAAACTTTATTCTGACCGTTTCTCATCGGAAGGCAATGACAAACCACCGAGGTAATTTGCCACGAGCGCCCATCTCGCAATGAAGTGTATTACACTTCCCGTGGTTCGGAGCCCACGTTAAACAAGTAGGTCCTCTATATATGTGAAAATAAATCGAACGCACATCACATGCACGACGCTTCTGTCAAAGAAGCATCACGATTGAGGAGGATATTACGTATGGAAAAAGTGAGCGCATACATTGATCGATTTTCATTTAATATTTTTAATAATAAATTTTGAGAACAACATTTTCTCCTTATGTTTCTATCGTTACAAATTTTTACCTACAACTTTTACTTAAAAAGTTTCTCTAGAAAGATATTTTAATTTTACTTTTAAAACTTTCAGGTTTTAAGAACTTTGATAATTTCATCAGTGGCGTACAAAAGGAAACTCTTTCAAGTTAATATTGACGGTGGGATACTGTATTTCATTATTTCATATTGCAATTAGATGATAATTGGCGTAAATTTCAATTATTTTGAGCTATCTTGTATTAATAAATATTCGCAGACTATTTTTCATTTTCTATTTTAATTCACTGTACGAACTGTGATAAAATACATCCAAATTATTTTCAGCCTATCCCTTTGGTGCGCGTTAGGGCTTGTGGCTTATAATGTTCATAACTTTGGACCCAATTTATACTACATTTGTTAGTTAACTCGAGTAGTTGTTCGAACCCGAACAGACAGACGTACATAAATTTCTGTAAATCATTAAATAATGGTAATTACAGTACTAGTCTGTATTTCTGATAATGCTAACAATATAATTATAATAGATATTATAATATATTATCATTCATATTTAGGTCAGCTGATAAAGGGTTTTATTGTGGAAATAATTGGGAGCCCGATGGAATAAATTTTATCTTTATTTGGATCTATCAAAAGACATACTAGTTTTGGATGGTCTCGAGACGGCGGATTTGGCCCCCATATTGGTAAATGACACTATGAATATTTGTCAATATCTCAGTTCTGGTTCATTTTAGAGTAAAATTGAGTAAAAAGGCATATAGAAGTATACCAGAACAAAAATTATTTTAATTTAATTTGTGGTATGCATCTTTTGATAGAAATGAAATGCAGAAATGTTGCTTGCAGTGCTTATCATGACGCGCATGTATGGATTGACGAGATCCGCCTATGTCTGGCGAAATGAGTTATAAGATAATTCGATGTAACTAGAGATTATCTATGTAGAATTAAGTTAGTATCGTATAACTTCACCAGACATAAACGAATATCGTTAATACATTTATTCAATGCTCATTAGGTTCTCCTTAAACCAATTTATGCTCGTCAGTAACGGACCGATAATTGGTTATTGTTTTTCTCTTCAACTACTTAGGCTGTAATGCTATTTGCAACGATATTAATTTACCGTATAAATCAATTATATGAAGCTACCGAAAAGACTAGGCAGTAAAAAAATTTAAACAACCTTTTTTGGGTGCACCTGCGCCCCGGCAACTTCTTACCGTTCACAAAATCCTTATATATTGCATTCTTATACCGAACTGAACTACAGTTGAAATACAAATATTTTAACTTTCAGCTAAATTTTTTGTAAAAATTTCTATTAAAAAGATTGATTCAAAAAACTCTGAAAAGAAGGCTTTGAATAAATATAGCAAAAATAAAGTCCAGTCTCTAGAGAAATTTGTTATAAATAAAAATGAAATTAAAAGAAAACTTCAGCTTTATGTAAAAATTCATGAATGAATTTCGAAGATATGAAATTATTTTTATGGTCATTAAACGCTTTTGTAGTTTCAATATTGCAAAAAGAAATAAAAACTAATTTATCAATAAAGTGGTTCCGAACTCAGTTAATAGAATTTTTATTTAAATGAAAATGATAAGGAACCATAAAGAAGACCCTAAAATTGCTATATTTATTCCAATTTCTTAGATATTTTTTAAATGCTGCAAATAAAAAAATTCAGATTCATAGTTGAAATTCCAACTTGACAGAGTAAATAAAAATGCTACCTATCTACTGTTTACATTTCTTTTTTCTTTTATTGAGTTTTGATACAATAATGTCGATGGTAATGAAAATTAAAAAAATTATATTTTTGTACCTTAAAAGCAACAGTGAAATCATAAGCAAAAAACGACGTAGCTCCCCGACTAAAATGAAATTAAGCTGCTTAGAACACAAAGGTTGGCAAGAGGTAAAGAGACAAGATACATTTGCCTAATGAAAAATAAAATGACACGGTTAAACAATGTCCGATATCGAATACTAAGCAAGCAATTTAATTTAAACTTCACAGCCAGTGCATCTCTCACGAGTAATTTGATTAATTCGTCGGATATGAAGCAGATTATAAATACCTCATACGTGTCGCTCTCAACACCGAATCGTTAATTGATTTCACTTGACAAATGGAAATTACGAAGACGTACCAAGCAGGATCCGATCGCCAATTACAATAATACAAGAAAAATTGACTGTTTGAATTACTTCAGCCGGTTGCTATTTAAATGTACAAAAATTCGATAAAACAGGATTCTTGAAAAGTTCAGAACTTTAATGCAAGTTCTATTAAGCGTGAGAAAAGGTTTACGGAAGCCAACAGTGACGAAATAAAATTTGAAAAACTTTTCCGAGAAAATTTAAGATTTAAAAGTCTGTTGTTAATATTTCTGTTATTGGGTTACTTTTACAGATTTTACAAGACACAATGGGAAACTAAGTAAAAAAAAAGAAAATTTCGTATTATTTACTTGCTTATATACCTATTTTTCATAAAACATCAATAAAATATGAGGCTTGATGCTATTCAACAAAGGACTTCTATTTCCTGTTTAAGGATCTTTATGACAATAAGCTTACGTGAAACAATAAATTTAATATTTAAACGAAAAAGTTGGAAAATTTTCGTATTGTAATAACAAAATTTTGTGGAAATTCACGTATATAAGGTAAAAAGCCCATTAAATCACATTAATTAATTATTATAATTGGAAAAGCGATGCACTGCAATTTCAAATGGAATTTTAATAAATTCTAGTAATTGCTACCCCATAATCAGTTTACATAATGTGATAAATGTAAAATTAATTTTGATAATTAATTCCATTAAATGCAATAAGTTGAAACATCAAGCACATATCGCGAACAAACAATGAATGTGCAAACAGGAGTATAAAATAATAAATTAGTTTTATAAAATTAAATTACGTTCCAAAACTATGAATATATTTTTTATTTTTACCTCGATGTATATTTTATATAATTACACGTAAGCATTTTTCTTTCAGGAAAACTGTACGGAGAAGGCACTTGAATGGATTTCGGAGTGAATTCTTCGAATATTCAGAATAAGTTGCTTATACTTCAACATTACGCTTTTTGGCTTTTATGATAAAGAAAATAAAAAGGAGTAGGAAACACAGATGCATACTGTAATAGGGAGCTTTTTTATTTGTGGCCTCAGCTTTAGTAAAAAATCTTTCCGTTACAAAGCTAACAGCTAAAATAAATAAATCTTCTTTCCTTACATTAATTAAAAAATTATAAAAGGTAGGGAAAACTCATGTTCTTGCGAAACATCACCGTCTTGCTAACTTTTATTTTTAAGCAATATAAAGTAAATCCCACAACAGATACAAAAGTTGAAAGTTGTTAAGTAAAACGACAGTTATACAACTTTTTTAGCATCATCAAAAAGCTTTTTAATAACAGTTTACACAAAAGCAAACAATTGTTCTGAAAATTTTGGCTTGAATAGCTTCAAGGTGTAATTGCCTTCGCAAAATATTTCTCGATTGTGTAAATGCAAAACAATTGAGTTGTTCTGAATATAAGAAAATTACAAAGCAATTTTTATTGTTAATAGAAAAAGCGGAATACAAATTTTGTGTTTAAGAATTAATGGACGTAAATGCTATTTTTAGCCTGCGATATAAATCGGATTTAAAAGGGAAGAGGAAGGAATGGAAAGTGAAAATTAAACATTTAACATAATAATAATAAACTTCGTGTTAGAAAGAATTTTGTCGCCGACACCGACCATCGTTAATATTTTAATTATTTACCTCGGGCTTAAATACAACATACGTGCTTGAAACAATCAGGTATTTTATCTTATCTCTTCATAACTCCCCCAAATAACCTGACTCGACAGAAATAAGCAGCAAATACCAAAAGATCTATTATTGGAGAAACAAGAGAAATTCAGTAAGTATTTGCAGATACTCCCTACATTCTAAATCGAAATTCAAATTTTATAAAACTTGTAAGGTTGTAAGGTAAGCCTAAACTTGCTTTAAGTACTGTAGTGAATGCGTACTCAAGAGCTAAATTAGCTAGCACTTCCGTAACAGAGTGAAATTCCTTAGCAAGTACTCCGTCATATACTAGATCAGAATCATAAGTTAATGATTTTGAAGTGTAAACAGACTCCCACAATGTTCAATTTAACTAACCCTAAAATTGATGAAAGCACAATATAAGTAAAAATTTATTACTACGCCACTGGGAAAAATATCTTTTTTGTCCACAGCTTTTCTAAGTATCGCGATTTATAACACGTACGCCTTCTATCAATTTGTTGACAAACTTAATATTTTAATGTACTTTCTTTTCAATAAATTTACTATAAAAACAAACTTTCATATATCCAGTGGTAATCCTTCAACATCAAACACATCCACATTTGTTATCAATCATATTTTCAACCACCTTCACTTTCAACTTTGAATAAATCATATTGGCAAATTTTTTTATTTATTAAAAAAGTGTTCACCAGCACTTGCAAATTAGCTACCTAAACAGCAGGAATAATTCGCGAATAAAAGGTAAAGGATGACTTGTTAATTGTTAATTAAATTTAACAAAGCACATACAAGTTATCGAAACGCAGAAAACGCAAAATTTTTATGGCTAAAAAAAGTGCAGTCAGCAAAATTTATTTTAATTAAAATAAAAAATATAAAAGTTTTAATAACCAAAATTTTAAAAGCTGCTTTGCGGTTGGATAAAACGTTCAAAGTTTTTGTAGTTTTTGGTATAATAATGAAATTTTTAATATTTAATGAAATGGTGGTCATTTTTGTAAAAAATTAACTAATAATTTATTTACATGGAAGTATTTATTGTTACAACCTTGTAATAAATAAAAACGACTTTTGTAAAAAGACATTAAATTTTAATAATAAATTATTTTCCGGCTTCGATATACCCTAAGCACGTTTTAATGCTCTCTTTGTGAAAATTTATTAATCAAGCAAATTTTTAATGCACGAATTTTAAAAACTAACGGCTAAAATATGTGCAAAGTTCTCGTTTTATAAAGTGAGGTATTTCCATGCAATGTTAACTTTATTTATGATTTATTTCTACATTACTAGCCTCCCCCGAGATTTACATCGGTTCTACCATTGACCGCAAAAAAATATAAAACCTTATAAAATCGCAAATACGTCCCGTCCCAATCGTTTTTCTTTGGCGGCTTTTTAACTTTAGTCCCGATTTGCTTAGGTCTGCATTCGAGTAGATTGTGCCTATCAAAGCACACAGCCAACATTTTATAAAGTTCACCTACTCCTTTACAAAAGTATTATAATTTATTAAAAAACTTGTAACGTGCATGATTATTATTATCATCCATGGGGATAATTAAAATTGTGAAGTAGGCAGTTGTTTTAGTATTGTCGATCTGGACACCTATCCCCACGTTGGGCGCCAGTGGAATGTGCATGATTATTATGTATGAGCATAATTATAATATTATAAAGTCGACAGTTGCCTTATAGTAGGGTCCATACACGCAAAGAAGTCGTCTAGAAATGATTTCTGTTTGCACTTTCTGGTTAAAAGCTGGAAATTGTTTAAAATTGTTCCTTAACCATTATTAATGCAAATTCCCTTGGTTGTCAAAAAATCGTCATGTGTTAAGGGATTGAAGGAGGTAAATGTAAAAATTACCCCAATAACAAGTTGGCTCTATTTTAATCCAAAGAACGTAAGACACATTTCCATGAAGGTATAATACAGAAAAAATGAATGTTTAATTAAATAATGTATAAGATAGAACGTCGAAACTTAATCAGATGCGGTGCTCATTTTTAATTATAACGCTGAATATTTTGTACTTACAGCGGTATACCACGTTTATTTTTAATAAATCAGAAATAAAACTTTGGAAAGTTTCTAAAAAATAAGAAGAGAAAAAACATAGCCTTTCTGAAATGTGTTATTTTCTAACATACTGGAAATTTATTGGGAGCAGGTAAATGCGAAAACGAAATTTATTGCAAGTAGTGCTAAGATGCGGGAAAAAATTATAATGGAAAAGACAAATGTGCTAGTAAATATCAATACTATTTATGCCTTCTTCTGCGCCGTATCCGCTCAGTGAATGTTGGCTCTCAACTTGACCGCAGCCAAGATGACTGACTAAGGAAAGAAATTTAATGGGGTGGTTTTCCGTTGCGTTCCCCATATAAATGGGGAACGCAACAATTTTTTAAATTGGAATAATCCAATTTAAAAAATTGTTGTTCCAGTTTTAACTGATGTCTCGTTCCATTGAAAAACGTCCACGTCAAAAGTACGAATTTCAGACTTAAAAATAATTTAGGGTCTTTTGTTAAAAGAAAACATTTAAAACAAAGTTGCCTCAATCATAACGACCAATATAGAACGGAAAAAAAAATTTAATAAAACACCAAATGCATCATCAGGTTCCAAAAGCAAATTCGATTTTAACGATGACGCTTTTAAACAGTTTGTTAACAATTGAATTGAAAATGGGATTTCAGAAAGGAAAAGGGTATGACACAACATACGTTTATTATAGAAGATTTGAAAAAATTGGAAGAAATTCAGCCATCAGTAACAGTATTTTGATACCAAAGAAAGTCAAGAAGTCTAAAAGCCTGTTTACATCTCTATGTTTTCACACAGGACTTCTCATATGAGAAAACATACGATTTCTTTCGGGGTTGGCTAAACTGTATGTTTTTCAAGATTTGCGTTCACATCTTTATGAGTTTGTAAAAGAGTTTACGTAAGAGTTTGTTTGGTTTTGAGTGAAGTTAACCCTACTTTTTAAAAAATTTATTAGTAACGATGAATAATAGTAACAATTATGTATAACAAATAAGGTTATATTAAATTTATTGTGCGTAGGAAGAAAAAGACATTTAAAAAAATTATTAACTTAACAATAAAATTTATTTATTACATTAAATCGATTTTTTCCTTATCAAATCATTATTTTCTAAAATAAATTAATATCTATATTATAAAATAATAAGGAATTTAAGAAAAAGCGTCACAAAAACGTGCGCCGACGCCATAGTTTCGGACCGATTTTTACGTGCAACCTCTTAAAATGACCGGTTCGACGGGCCCGAGGTGGTGGAGTAAAAATAATTGGAGGGGAGGGGAGGAGGCGGCGTGGAGGAGCGCAAAAGAGGCCGTTTTACGCCGAAATTCCTATCCGAGAACCCCAGAAGAACCCACCGGCGCGATTTTTGCACACTTGGTGGCGATCGACGCCGGAAGGTCCTAAATTGTGCAAAGTTGGATTAGAGTCTATGGAAAATGAACCGGCACTTCACGGTGAATTTTCAAAGATGAACGACTTTTAATCTGAAAATTCCTACTTTTTTTAAGTCCCCAAGGTCAAGTGTTTTTATTGCGAATTCGAATACAGATTTATTAGGTGACCTCATTTGGGTAATAAAGTTTTTTTGTGCGACCGCGCGGTCACGCTTAAGTATTCTACTGACAGTTATTCTCAATCTGGCGGAACTTGAAATGCAGTCTTTCTTAGAGGTCTTATGTAGTTGTTAACTATCCGTCCATTGTCACCTAGAAAAACTGTTGAAGGTCATAGTTATGGCGGTAATAGCAAAATTTAAAATTCTACAAAATTGCCACAATTAAAGATCTCGATAGATACCGTCGATAGCTTTGATTTGTTCCAAAACACGTGACCTTGAAAATCGATTTGAAGGCCAAAATTTTTCCCCAAGTCGAATTGTGGATTGGTACGACAAATAAGAAATGGGATGTTACTTGTATGCCATGTGATTGTTATGAATAGAAAAAAAAATTTCTAAAAGTTTGTAATTAAGGAATTACTCATTGAAAAATCATTGTTCCCAGATTTGTCCTTATTAAAGACATTGGAATAGATTTTGCTATGTGAATATCAATCTGTAGTACCTTATTTATTATTGTAATTGTATACGGCTTGAATTATGTGAGAATGCCACGGTCGCACCCTTAACCTTAAACATATTTTTTTTTCTAACCTTCCTTTTTTCAACTTTGACAACTATCTTCGTGTATATTCGCCACCTTTCGTTCGTATGTGCTGTGTTTTCTCATAGCTGAATAGACGGCGTTCTATTCTGAAAAAGTCCTATGTTTTGCTATGTTTTTACGTATGTTTTTTCTTATGAGTGGCCGGCTATGAGAAAACAAATAGTGTAAACACCGAAATATTTCTCATATGAGAAGTCCTGTGTGAAAACATAGAGATGTAAACAGGCTTTAACCAAAAATATCGAAAGACAAGAAAAGTTCAAAAATAATAATTGACTCAGTTTTATCCCATATGTCTATGAATTTTAAAAGGAATTACCTGTAAAATTTGTTACTGATTACAGGCTTGTGGGTTTAAAGAAATTACATAATGTTGAGCAAATTATACTTGGGAAAACAGTAGTTTTTTAATTATACTCACGAGGAAGCAACTACCAGAATTTTGCTTCATATTCTATCAGCAAAGTAAGATGCACAATATATTGCAAGGATACTTGTTTTACTAGAGTACTTTAAAAAAGAACCCGCCGAATAACTTTGGTTAAAAGTTGGAAAACAAGACACTGTGCGATTTATAGCGTACATCAAATCCAAATGGATATGCAGTTGCTAAAACATTTAACGGCGTTCCACGCTCTTACTGGACGATGG
This sequence comes from Podabrus alpinus, assembly GCA_932274525.1. Lineage (NCBI taxonomy): Eukaryota > Metazoa > Arthropoda > Insecta > Coleoptera > Cantharidae > Podabrus > Podabrus alpinus. The sequence continues at coordinate 10,408,354 of OW026451.1, forward strand.
GGAAAAACTCATAATAAGTAGAGAAAAATAATGGAGATATAGAAAAACTATGTTCAACAGTTGTTTTACGACAAAAGACTAGACGTTCCTCAGATAAACTGCGAAATGGAACCAAACGTTGTGGTGGAAGAAGTTTAATCTGTCGTAAGAACAATGAACGAAAGCAAAGCATCAGACCCAGGTTCAGGCGATGTGCAAGCTGAGTTTATCAAACTTCTTAATGACGATTGTATAACTTCAGCGTCCAACCTACGATTCTGGAAACGTCCACGTTTTATTTCAGCAATCTAAAGATAAGAACTGCGACATCTATGCTTATTTAATAATTGATTATCAGATAGTCTTTGATAGAGTGAAGTATCATAAAATGATAGAAATCTTGAAAAACATGGGTTAGGTGATAAAGATATGAGAATCGTCATAAATTTATACTGGAACCAAACCGCATTTGACTAGGTATGAACTTTGATTGTATGAAGCAGGGCTGTATTTTGTCACTGCTGTTGCTTAACAACTATTCGGGGCACATTTTCGGGGAGGCTTTGGAGGACACGCATTTGGGAATTTTATTTAGCGGGGAACGAATAAATAACATCCGACATGCAGACGATACGGTCATTTTCGCAGATGGCCTGGAAAACTTACAACTTTTATTGGATATTATAGTGGAGAGTAGCTAGAGATTAGAGAAAACTAATGAATTCGAAATCAATCAAAGATCTCTTCACAGAAAATTAAAATCCGGATTGAAAAGGCCTGACCTGTGTTTGACAAAATGAAGGGCATATTTCTAAGAACCACGACTTGACCATAAATACAAAGGTGAGATTCCTACGATGCTATGTGTTCTCGACTTCACTTATTATGGTCTGGAGTCATGAACGCTAACAGAAGTCATAAGCAAGAAATTGGAGTCCTCTGAAATACGACTTTATCGCATGAATCCTGTCACCTTATTCCGCGCATCGGGCGCACCCTTAGATTTTGCGTTTATGATCTATTAAACTTATATGTTAAATTTCGAATCGATCCGTTGAAAATTACTCTTTGAGAAAACATTTTTAGGTCGGGTTGTAAATATAAAAGATTGAAACATTCGCTCAACTAATAAATTTACGTTTTGCAAATGCACAATAATCTTAAGAATTGTATAGTTAGGAAAGTATCATCAAATATTTTAATACACGTACAATAAACCATACGGTAGATGAGGAAGTGTTAATAATGTTGACGTAGCATTAATCCATAATTCACCTCATCGGCAATAAATTCTCTATTCTATAACGTTGCAAACTAAACGTCAATATAGGCAAATGCATTACTATAAATTTTAGGTAGGATCGAGAGACACTTTTATACGATCCATAATCACGAGCCAGTTGTCAATACAAGGACACACACGTGCATGTTTGAAACTCGTGAGAATCAATGCCTTTTGTTTTGCTATCTCGACCATGTGCAGATAAGCGGCCAAATGTGCTCGGGTTTAACATGGCAAGGATAGCGATTTCGAAATTACAGACTTCGATAAAAACAAGTAAAAAGTGCAAAAGTTAGACCTTTCTCGTCCAACCAGACGAGCAAAAAATTGTTTTGCTCGCACGTGTCGTACCAAACTTCTCGATACACTTTACATGGAGAAAGAAGAAAGTGTGCCCTCACACTCTAGGCATTTATCCAATTAAATCACGTCTCCCTTCTTTCTAAATTTATAGGACCCAATTACAAGGACCCAAATCAATCAGTAAGTGGGAAAAATCCCAGATCAGAGTAGGGAGAATGCATAAATTGAGCTGCAAATTGCATATTCGGAGAGATTCACTTGGAATCTGATACTACCTTTTTCGTATCTTAGCGCTTCCAAAAGCGGAATTAACTATCGAGGTCTCACATTTATTAGAGGTCTTTAAATAAATACAAGTCATTGGTGCTAAAAATTAGTGTGTGTCAACTGCAGGTACTATTGAACAATTAATATCGTCAATTGTTAATAAACAATTAATATTTTATCGGGCCAGAATATCGTCAATTGTTAATAAACAATTAATATTTTATCGAACATTAATACCGTCAATTGTTGTTAAACGATTAATATCGTCAATTGTTAATAAACAATTAATATTTTATCGAACATTAATACCGTCAATTGTTGTTAAACGATTAATATCGTCAATTGTTAATAAACAATTAATATTTTATCGAACATTAATACCGTCAATTGTTGTTAAACGATTAATATCGTCAATTGTTAATAAACAATTAATATTTTATCGAACATTAATACCGTCAATTGTTGTTAAACGATTAATATCGTCAATTGTTAATAAACAATTAATATTTTATCGAACATTAATACCGTCAATTGTTGTTAAACGATTAATATCGTCAATTGTTAATAAACAATTAATATTTTATCGAACCAGAATATCGTCAATTGTGGTTAAACAATTAATATTTTATCGAACCAGAATATCGTCAATTGTTTTTAAACAATTAATATTTTATCGAACCAGTATATCGTCAATTGTTGCCAATATTTAATAAGTGATCGAACAATTAACATCGTCTATGGTTACTAAACATTGAATCAATTATCGGACTTTTTATACCATCTGCTTATCACGTTAATCACGTCGAGTTATTGCTTGCCGCTCATAAGGCAAGTACGTAACATTGCTTTTATCGAATGGTACAAAACAGGTGTTGCACTTCCAACCCATGTGTGCATTCCAATCGTTTTTTTTATCGGACACCACATTAACATTTCTTACTTAGACAGTGCCGGCTTGAATTATTTGTCACTTCGCGAATAACTAACTTAGTGAATTATTTCGTACGGAGACCCCTATTTTATCGCGAAATACAGTGCGTGAACCACCCTGTTATTTCACCACCTTCCGATTTGAAGAGTTTTTGGGAAGCTGGTTATTACGCTGCCCTTCTGATATGGTTTGAGACATCACATTCAGCTCCATTCTACGTTCTGAAGACGAAATCTCACTCCTGAAGGACCCGTCATCGACTTTACCTAGAGGTCGAACATCAACCATCCAGATTAAGTAAGAAACCTTTTTATATTTTTAAGATTGTGATGTTAATTGGTCCTATTGACCATTAGTTGTGTTTATGAACGTTCAGTTCAACCCTGGAAGACGATATCGCAACCATTTTGTATACCTTTTATTTAACTTAATATTATTATCTATTATTAACGTAACTTTTAACACGCCATTCGAGCGTTCAGAGTGTAACCGAACAATTTAACGTAACGTTTCAAGTTTAGTATTGTAGCTAAAGTTTGTTTGTCCCGTTGTCGGGAATTTTGATGATCAATTGCATTGATTAAGTTCCATGATCAATTTTATGAATCATAGTTTTGGATATTATCAAGTTGCGCTTAAGTAACTATTTATTTTGGTGGAGTGCTGTATTCAATACGCCCCCCTTTCATGCAAATTAACCTTTTGTATTTTTGTAAGAGTAATTGTTTTACGAGTATTAGTTTCGCAACGGACACCACACGGAAAGGTTCCGTCAACTGTACATATTTATTTTTATACAAGACATGTAAATTTGATAGTATCTTGTGTAAACCTTGTCAACTCCCCCCTGATATTATTTTATTTAATACATTTTTATTATTTCCCAACTTTGTGTGTTATTATTATTGTTGTGTTAATGTTTATTTAGCTATTTTCACCAACGGAAAGTTCGCCTCCTGTAAAGGTAAGGTCATTGAGCGAGGTTTTTCCGGAGTGAGAGTTCGCTGTAAGATCATCAAGTTGTCGCGTACCAGCTTGGAAGGTGTGATAACCAGTCCCCTTCAAAGAGATTCATTTCTTCGTATGCGTGGCGCCCATTCAAACTCCCGCGTGTATATTATCCCCACCGATTTTGACTTAACTCCCCCCCCGTGTAAATTATTCACACCGATTTTGACAATTTTTAGAATCGCGATCGAGGATTGCCCGGTCGTCGATAGGAAATACACGCTTTGCGACGTGCCGTCACACGACCCTTTCGTTCCATTCACCAACCCACCCCTTCGCGACTTTGAGCTAGCCAACCTTTTATTACCTGTTGGAAAGGTGTCGTGGATGCAGAACGTGGTGTAACAGGATAATAATTTGGCGCGGCCAACGTGGTGCTATCGATAAAGCCCTTTTGGCATGTTATGGTATCGAATTTTTTTTGTTTGTAAATCAAGTAAATTCCAAATTAATTTTTGTAGGTTAAAATATAACTTGGCACCCAACTTAGTAGCTATCGATAAAGCCCTTTTGGCACATTACGTCAAATTTTGTAAATCACGAAGTTTTGAATTAAGATTTCAATTTTAAAAGTAGTACCGACGCGCATGAATGGACTAACGAGATTCCATAACGCCCCCCTATTTAAATTTAAAAGTGAAAATTATCGCGATTTTAAGATCAAATATTGTATTTCCGTTTACCATTAGTTGTTCAGAGAACAAAGTAGAGTCGTGTTCCGCGAATCCTTTTTTGTATTTAATTAAATTTATTCATTTCGATTAATAATGGCATTCAGGATTGTACCGGACAAGTTGCGAAAGGACGAGGTCCAATACGAATTAAAAATTAGAGGTTTACCTTTTCACGGTTCATTAAGAGAATTACGCGATGAATTAGTATCAGCCCTTATGAAAGAGGAACAGGGTGAAAAATACATTTTATTATGGTACCCGTTTTCCTTTGCGGAAGATTTAGCAGCTTTAAAAGAAGGCGTGTTAATTATTAAAAAGTTACTTGGTCGCTTAGAAGTTTCGCGTGATCAGAAACCCAATCTAGAAATGAACATAGAGACGAAACTAACGCATTATTTTAATCGATTATTTAAATCAAAACCCGTATTAATAAAAGATAAAGACTCCAAACTTAGGATTTTAGATCAATTGGAGGAATTTAGGTCAACTTATGGCTTACTATTAGCAGACTCCCGGACGGAGAGAGATTTTAGGTCCAATACCGTGGAGGAAATTACAAGAGAACCCCCTGTTGATCGCGGTACCGTCGAAGCGGCGAATTCGAATAGAAATTTCGAAATATCAACCCCGATCGTGAAGTTTCACTTACGAATTTCAGGTCAGGTCGAAAACGTCTCTATACTGACAAAAGAAAATATGTCAGTAAGAGAAATTGAAAATTTATCCCGGGACGAGTCCGAAAATTTTAGCGGACCGCGTAATGACGAGCAAAGTAATGGTGAATTCGGGTGTAAGAGCCGTATTCATAATAAGACAAATAATAACACCCTTTTGTGTTGGAATTGTGGTGGCACAGGACATTTAGCGTTGCGTTGTACCGTTCCGCAGAAACGTATATATTGCTATCGTTGTGGGAGAAAAGATGAGACCACAAAAACTTGTCCCCATTGTAACCCCAGACAGAGTAGGACCAAGAAAAAAAATCGTTGCAGGGCATAATGCTCCAATTAAGAGAAACTAAAGCCCCGATTTTAATATTAAGATTTTTGTGTGTGTTTGTTTTTCGTGTGAATGTATGAATGAATTTTTTTTAGTGCGTGTGTGTCGTTGCGAATGTATTTAGTCCTTAGTCATTATTGTTAAATTTTTTTCTCGTTGTATTGTAAAATGTCATCATAACATTTTACCTTGCTTTTTGTACTTTTAAGGAAATGTCGCCATAACATTTCGCTTTGTTTTTGTTGCGTGTTTATTAGGTTGAATCGAGGAGGTCAGGTCTGGTGCGGACCACCGCTGACTGTAGACCGAAACAACTTACATTTTTTTTACCGGTTTATAATGCCGTTTTGGCGTGTACAACCCTTATTGTCCCGTGCATGACGTAAAACTGCGAACACCCTTACCGCCCTAACGTGGCGATGATATCGCAACCCTTAAATTTTGTTGAAAACTCTTACTTGTCACTCAACTTAGTTTAAAGTTTTTTCGTTTCACCATTTTTTTTTGTGTGAACCCTTACCGTCTATATCGGACGTTGAAAGTCTACCCTGTATTTCGCAACCCTTTCTGTAGAACGAAAACCACCCTAACGCACAATCCCTTAGCAATGCCACCCTCCCTCACATCGAGAACTTTAGTAACAAATTTTTATTAGCCTTCAGCAATTAACGATGAAAGATTTTAATCTGCGTCTTCTACGCACCGTTACGCATTGTCACTGCGTACCGTTTATAGCGAACCTTGTTTTTTTTCCATCTTTAGCATATAGCGATAGAAAGTTTTTTTTGTTGTGCCTAGCACACATGTTCACATCTAGATCAAGTATGTTTAAGTACGCATGTTATTTACGCACTCGTTTCCATACGTATTTTATGCTAGTAACACCGTACACTCATTACGCATTTTTTTGTTTGCATGTGTCTCGAACAAGACACAAAGCGTTTCGTACGCATTCTTACGCTTGACTACGGGTCACGCACTCACGCATTTACGCACTTCATTAGGTTACGCATTTATTTTTTTTAAATATTTTGAATTTTGTATGGACATTTAACGTAAAGTTTTTCTAAAATTTTTTTTGAATTTAGTTTCAAGGTTCAATCTTCGAAGTTAGTTTTGTGGGTGTAGTTTTGAAATTTTACGCACACATTTAGTGGAATAGTAAAAGTTTTTTTTGAATTTCATTTGCAGACGTATTTCCGAATTTTGAGTTTGATCTAGAGCAGTTTAAATTATTGTTAACTTCAAGTTTTTTAAAGTAAACATTTTGAATTTCATGTTACCATTTGAATTAAAGTTTTTTGAATTTAACGTCAAGTTTTTTTTAATTAAAGTAGACATTTTAAATTTAATAGTGATACTTAAATTAAATTTTTTTTTAGTTTAACGTCAAGTTTTTTCGTGAATTAAGATAAACATTTTGAATTTAATATCGGCCTTTGGAGCCAAGTTTTTTTCAGTTTAACGAAAAGTTTTTTCGAATTGAGGGGAATTTTTTTTGAAATTAATGGAATGTTGTTTTGAATTTAATCAAAAGTTTTTCAAACTTGATTAATAGTTTTTCAAATTAGATTGAAAGTTTTCAAATTCAGTTGAAAGTTTTTTTGAATTTAAGTTAAAGTTTTTTAAAGTTTTTTTTGAAGTTTGACGTCAGTTAAAGTTTATTTTTGAGTTTTTTTTGAATTTAAAGTTTAACGTAAAGTTTTCTTTGGTGAATCAAATCAATCAAAGAGTTTTGAATCCCAGTCCATTGTGACATTTTTCTTTAAATTAGTGGTAGGGTAACATCTAGTTATCATTTCGGGTTGAGGTCAGTGCGTCACTGTCGCTTCATACACACTGACCATGTCTTTTTGTCAATCGCACGACGTTAACTTGCCCCCACCATCCCTCACCGTTCTTTCCTGGTATCGAGTACCGTTTAAAATAGATTTTTTTTAGCTTTTTCGTTTTCGTTTTTGAGATTAGAAATTAAGATCAGGGCTGAGAATGCAATTGCATTAGACATTGCCTCATGCCGTGTTGTATTGTTTGGACTTGTGTCCAATTTCGGACAAATCATTTGTCGCAACACACCCTTTAGGGGAAGTTTTTAACACACCCTGGAAGGAAAATTTTACCGAATTTTATTTTTTGTAGTAAGGTTGTCATAGTTAATAGTTGATTAGAGTGACCCACTTCTCATCGAGCTATCGAATTATCATGCTGGACATAGTTCCACTGCTAGATAAACATTTTTTTTGGACGTTGATCCACAGTTGGATAACGATCCAAACCCCAGGGTTATAAAGTAATTTCGTGGGCTTAGTCCATTCCCCGGTGAATTATCGTCCCATTCATTTTTTTTGGCGGATGACAATCTGCCCCAAAGGAACCTTCTTAGTAAGGGAATTTCGTACAGAAGTAAGGGGTTATAACTCGAAGCAACACTCTGGGAAATTTACCTTTTGTTAGGGAATAATAGATTGACTACAACTATGCTACACGGTCATAACACCTGCCGGTCTAAGGAAGAACAAACCCATTAGGGGTGAACTTGTAAATTTGATCCGTTCATCCCAGAGGCGTATATTTTGACGCCTCCCAACTTTTACCACGTTTTCGGGTCCAACCCAAGCTAGAGTTCAGCGTTTCTGTTTGTGATTGTGGGTCTCACGGCAAGCGAACGATCCCGTGACTTCGCGAACCGCCCTCTCTTGCAACGGTCACAACGGCTTCAGATTTGTTTAAGACTTGGGACGTGGAATTTTTTTTCTGTGTAACTTTTTTTTCTCTCGCGCTTTTAGTATGTAAGGAGTAGTTTAGATTTCGGTTTAGGTAGCATTAAGTTCAGTTTAGATTTCGGTTTAGTTAATTTTAGGTATCGGTTTAGTTAGCGTTAAGTTTGGGTACTTTTAAGATAGCTTTAAGTCATTGAGGTTAAGGGAGATATTTGTTATGTCCCTATCGTACGACAGAAAACTACGTGCCCCCAAAGTATAAACGGGTCATTTTTCTTTTTGCTTCATTGTTTATCTCGCAAGTCATTTTTGTAATCCCGAGTTTTTTTTTGTTTTGAATTTTTAATCATGTCATTTTGTAATCTCGAATTTTTTTTGAATTTTCAGTCAACCATTTCAGAAATTATTGTTTATGGATTTAGAGGGTACGCTTAGCGAGCCATTGGCCTAATCACCCAATCAATCGCTCAGTTGAATCAAGTAGAGACTAGGATTACATTGAATTGATTACCCAATGTTATCATTAGTCATGCGTTAATTTCATAGTTACGTTTTGACCTTTTGGAGAAAAATTATTTCTCACATTCGTCAGTTTTATACAGTAGAGTCACTTCATATATTTTTGAGCAAACATTTAGGTGCAACCCGGACGGTTGTCACCATTTCGAATTTCAGTCAGTTTTCGTATATCTTTTTTTGTTGTTAAATTTTTTTTTTTCGTGTATAACGATCACTTTAGTCCCGTTTAAATTAATCAAACCCCCCCCGCCTACCGAATTAGATAGGACCGGCTTTGTAAATTTGATCCAGCCGTCGTTCAACTTCTAAACCCCCCCCCCTTATGTTACATGTTATGATCTTTTGTGGCCTTGTACCCTAGTGGATACGTTCCACTGGTACAACGTCCCCGTCTTGCACTAACACTACCTGTGTAAGACAACATTTAGAGTGAAGTTTTCTCCGGTGCCGACCACCGCGGGACTTCTCAATAAATGACGATGTTTTTGTTTGCACATCAAAACTCACCACTAGCGTTGGTAGAGTCAACCTTAGTTGTGCTAGCTTCATTTTTTTTTGTGAGGCGATAGATTGTGTAGGTCCACGATTAGGCCCCACGATTTTTTTTGTATTCAATGAAAGCTCCCGTTTACGTCAGTGTGGTTCAAGGAAGTTCCCTTCGACTACACTGATGGAAGCAAACCATCCCGACCCGTACCGTCAACTATGCCCCACGAATATTTTTTTATTCAGTGGAAACCCGATTCATGGCTAGGCCCCATGTTTCTTTTCTTTTTTGTATACATCAATGTCCAACACGGACGGATCGAGGACAAGTTCCCTCGACTGCCCTTGTAGTTTATTACCCCATCCCGATCTGGATTGTCGATTAGGCCCCACATTTTTTTTTCGTGTACATCCGTGATCAAGCCGGACGAATCGAGGATTTGTTCCCTCGACTGTCCCTCATAGGTTGTCACCCCATCTCAATTTTTTTTCTCTCGCCCCCCCCCATCATTACCTCTTCTCTCTCTTCCGATCATCTCGTCCGGATCGAAGTCATGATGAAGGTTAGTGATCTCCCAAACGGCTTTGTAAATTTGATCAAGCTAAGCGCAAGTTTTTTTCTCTGTTTCACCAACGATAACTGATAAAACAGACAGTCCCCATCTACTGAAGTGCATCAAACGGCTTTTGTAAATATGATCCAGCCAAGCACACGTCTTTTTTTACTCTGCTTTTTCAACGTATTGAAAAAGGCAGACAGTCCCCATCGACTGAACCATTTTAGAGAAGGCTTTGTAAATATGAGTACGCCAAGGAAGTGTTACCTTAGCTCAGGTCTACCTTGATCTAGAGTCCGGTGTCTTCACAGACATTTGTGGGTCCCACGGCCAGCGAATGATCGCGTGATTTCGCGAACCGCCCTCTCATGTAGGAGTCACTACGACTCACGGGTTGATTAAGCCTAATGTTAAGTGAACCTTCTCTCTCTTTCCCGGCATATACGTATAGTCTAGTCACTAGCTGAGTAGTTGTTTCAACACTACAAGTGTTGATGGTTTATCGCAGGACAGTTTGTGTTTCGGTTGAGGTTGCGCGCGTCCCAGTTGAAGAGTAGTTAGGGATAACAACTCTTGACGTAAGGGGAGTGTCACCTTATTCCGCGCATCGGGCGCACCCTTAGATTTTGCGTTTATGATCTATTAAACTTATATGTTAAATTTCGAATCGATCCGTTGAAAATTACTCTTTGAGAAAACATTTTTAGGTCGGGTTGTAAATATAAAAGATTGAAACATTCGCTCAACTAATAAATTTACGTTTTGCAAATGCACAATAATCTTAAGAATTGTATAGTTAGGAAAGTATCATCAAATATTTTAATACACGTACAATAAACCATACGGTAGATGAGGAAGTGTTAATAATGTTGACGTAGCATTAATCCATAATTCACCTCATCGGCAATAAATTCTCTATTCTATAACGTTGCAAACTAAACGTCAATATAGGCAAATGCATTACTATAAATTTTAGGTAGGATCGAGAGACACTTTTATACGATCCATAATCACGAGCCAGTTGTCAATACAAGGACACACACGTGCATGTTTGAAACTCGTGAGAATCAATGCCTTTTGTTTTGCTATCTCGACCATGTGCAGATAAGCGGCCAAATGTGCTCGGGTTTAACATGGCAAGGATAGCGATTTCGAAATTACAGACTTCGATAAAAACAAGTAAAAAGTGCAAAAGTTAGACCTTTCTCGTCCAACCAGACGAGCAAAAAATTGTTTTGCTCGCACGTGTCGTACCAAACTTCTCGATACACTTTACATGGAGAAAGAAGAAAGTGTGCCCTCACACTCTAGGCATTTATCCAATTAAATCACGTCTCCCTTCTTTCTAAATTTATAGGACCCAATTACAAGGACCCAAATCAATCAGTAAGTGGGAAAAATCCCAGATCAGAGTAGGGAGAATGCATAAATTGAGCTGCAAATTGCATATTCGGAGAGATTCACTTGGAATCTGATACTACCTTTTTCGTATCTTAGCGCTTCCAAAAGCGGAATTAACTATCGAGGTCTCACATTTATTAGAGGTCTTTAAATAAATACAAGTCATTGGTGCTAAAAATTAGTGTGTGTCAACTGCAGGTACTATTGAACAATTAATATCGTCAATTGTTAATAAACAATTAATATTTTATCGGGCCAGAATATCGTCAATTGTTAATAAACAATTAATATTTTATCGAACATTAATACCGTCAATTGTTGTTAAACGATTAATATCGTCAATTGTTAATAAACAATTAATATTTTATCGAACATTAATACCGTCAATTGTTGTTAAACGATTAATATCGTCAATTGTTAATAAACAATTAATATTTTATCGAACATTAATACCGTCAATTGTTGTTAAACGATTAATATCGTCAATTGTTAATAAACAATTAATATTTTATCGAACATTAATACCGTCAATTGTTGTTAAACGATTAATATCGTCAATTGTTAATAAACAATTAATATTTTATCGAACATTAATACCGTCAATTGTTGTTAAACGATTAATATCGTCAATTGTTAATAAACAATTAATATTTTATCGAACCAGAATATCGTCAATTGTGGTTAAACAATTAATATTTTATCGAACCAGAATATCGTCAATTGTTTTTAAACAATTAATATTTTATCGAACCAGTATATCGTCAATTGTTGCCAATATTTAATAAGTGATCGAACAATTAACATCGTCTATGGTTACTAAACATTGAATCAATTATCGGACTTTTTATACCATCTGCTTATCACGTTAATCACGTCGAGTTATTGCTTGCCGCTCATAAGGCAAGTACGTAACATTGCTTTTATCGAATGGTACAAAACAGGTGTTGCACTTCCAACCCATGTGTGCATTCCAATCGTTTTTTTTATCGGACACCACATTAACATTTCTTACTTAGACAGTGCCGGCTTGAATTATTTGTCACTTCGCGAATAACTAACTTAGTGAATTATTTCGTACGGAGACCCCTATTTTATCGCGAAATACAGTGCGTGAACCACCCTGTTATTTCACCACCTTCCGATTTGAAGAGTTTTTGGGAAGCTGGTTATTACGCTGCCCTTCTGATATGGTTTGAGACATCACATTCAGCTCCATTCTACGTTCTGAAGACGAAATCTCACTCCTGAAGGACCCGTCATCGACTTTACCTAGAGGTCGAACATCAACCATCCAGATTAAGTAAGAAACCTTTTTATATTTTTAAGATTGTGATGTTAATTGGTCCTATTGACCATTAGTTGTGTTTATGAACGTTCAGTTCAACCCTGGAAGACGATATCGCAACCATTTTGTATACCTTTTATTTAACTTAATATTATTATCTATTATTAACGTAACTTTTAACACGCCATTCGAGCGTTCAGAGTGTAACCGAACAATTTAACGTAACGTTTCAAGTTTAGTATTGTAGCTAAAGTTTGTTTGTCCCGTTGTCGGGAATTTTGATGATCAATTGCATTGATTAAGTTCCATGATCAATTTTATGAATCATAGTTTTGGATATTATCAAGTTGCGCTTAAGTAACTATTTATTTTGGTGGAGTGCTGTATTCAATACGCCCCCCTTTCATGCAAATTAACCTTTTGTATTTTTGTAAGAGTAATTGTTTTACGAGTATTAGTTTCGCAACGGACACCACACGGAAAGGTTCCGTCAACTGTACATATTTATTTTTATACAAGACATGTAAATTTGATAGTATCTTGTGTAAACCTTGTCAACTCCCCCCTGATATTATTTTATTTAATACATTTTTATTATTTCCCAACTTTGTGTGTTATTATTATTGTTGTGTTAATGTTTATTTAGCTATTTTCACCAACGGAAAGTTCGCCTCCTGTAAAGGTAAGGTCATTGAGCGAGGTTTTTCCGGAGTGAGAGTTCGCTGTAAGATCATCAAGTTGTCGCGTACCAGCTTGGAAGGTGTGATAACCAGTCCCCTTCAAAGAGATTCATTTCTTCGTATGCGTGGCGCCCATTCAAACTCCCGCGTGTATATTATCCCCACCGATTTTGACTTAACTCCCCCCCCGTGTAAATTATTCACACCGATTTTGACAATTTTTAGAATCGCGATCGAGGATTGCCCGGTCGTCGATAGGAAATACACGCTTTGCGACGTGCCGTCACACGACCCTTTCGTTCCATTCACCAACCCACCCCTTCGCGACTTTGAGCTAGCCAACCTTTTATTACCTGTTGGAAAGGTGTCGTGGATGCAGAACGTGGTGTAACAATCCTCCAGAGAATGATAAAAGATAGAGAGTTGTTGGTCACCATTAAGCCAAAACAGCTCCAATACCTTGGTCATATGATGTGAAATGAGAGCAGATTCCACACATTGCAGGCTTATACTACTGGGAATAGTTCTGGGAAAAAGAAGTCTCGGAAGGAGAATAATTTCATGGTTCAAGAACCTCAGAACTTGGGTCTCTATAACTACCACACAGTTGTTCAGAACAACGATTAATAAGATAACGATAGCCAAATAATGGTTCCCAACATTCGGAACGGATAGGAACTCTAAAAAGAAGAAAAGAAGCTGAAGATTCCTTTGGTACAGAAAGTGATTAATTAATAAACAGTTTCTTTTTTCAGTACCAATTGGGCTGATGATATTTTTAATGCCATGTTGCCGTTTATTACAATTATATTTCAGGTTACAGTTAGCATTAATTTTTAACCATTTTCATTTAATTTTAAGACAGAAATGTGTCTAAACTTTTTTGGATTAAAATAGAGCCAACAAGTCCTAATCACATGACGATATTTTGCCGACCAACTTTGCTTGGTAATGGTTCAAGAATAATAATTTAAAACAAATTTTAGTTTTTACCAAAAAAACTACAAACAGAAATCACAATTTAATGGGCCGTGAACTCTATTATTAATAATTATTAATCGCTATCGAAATGGAGAAAAAAAAGCCAAACATATCTGTTTGTTAAGCAACAAACGATTATAAACCCTAGAACCGTAAAAATAAACACATCGGGCAGGATATTTTTAAAATCCTCATTTAGAAAAATAGAAATTAAAAAAATATTTAATATTAGCAACCAAACAAACAAATATCAGTCAAACAAATACAAATCCTGTACAGCAGTATGCATAACTTGGAATTGATTCTATTTTGCTTTCAACTTTAAAGTAAATATCATATACCAAAATTGCAAAACCATATTAAGCAATTTAAATTTTAAGTTTCTGCTCGGTTAAGTGAATATAACAAACTAAATATTTAGTAGCATTTGAGCATGAAATGCTGACGCATCTCGTGACGCCTAATTAGAAAGCAACAGGCAGATTTTGATGAAATTTGATAGACAAGTCGTCTTTTTTCTCTATTCCATCGTGCTTAAAATTTAATTTTTTCGTTCGATGTTTCGAGAAGGTATTTCGTGTTTATCGAAAGTCTTACCTTTTAAAAAAACTATCGTCTATTGTTACAACTTGGCACTTACCTGAAACAAAAAGAAACAAATAAATATACAATTTTTCATTATTAACTGCTTAGGCATTAGTGCAACTGATAAACATAATTTTTTCACTTATGGATATTTTTATTTTATTTCGTTTTATAGATTTTTCTTGGGTAGATAGGAAGATACTATTTACCACGTTTTTGTTAATTGGAAAGTTTAAAATTTTATTTTGTTTGTTAAAATAAATAAAACCGGGGTAAACATTTTAAAATGGTAAATAAAATAAATTTTAAACCGAAAACGAAAACGAAAGTTAAACAAAAAAGACTAAATAAATTAACTCGCGCAAATAAATATATTTTGTAAAATATGAAAACGTCACTTGGGGGTAGTCGTAATAAATTTGAAATTACGTATAAAAATTATAATGCACCGACTTGAGAAAAATCTTGTAATAATTTGCTAAAATAAATTACAGATTGAATGCGAATGAATAATTTATTTTCATCATTCCTTGAGACGACTTACAAATCTAAATTTTCAGTTTCTTTTCAGCACTCAGAACGAGTTTATGCTGCATTACCGTAAGTTGACAAGGGTATTTCAATTATTTTCAAAAAGTTTTTCCATCATTCAAGTTCGTAATATATCTTGTAAAGTCATAAACTTTTGCAAAGTTCTTGTGATGGAATTATACATCTATTTAATTAATAATTGAAGAAACCTAATTTAATAAGCTTCAACAAATACCGCCTAATGATTCAATATCTAACTTTTTCCCAGTGACAAAATTCACTCACTTAATAAACCCCAATTAAGGAACACCGAATATTTTTATATTTAAATATAAATCACCCCGTAATAAATTAAGCGGGTTTTAAAAAACATTCCAACAATGTCATATTATAAATAATTAAAAAATATTAGTCGTCTGAAAGTTAGAAAAAAACGTAAATTCGAAAGTCCATGAAAAACTGTAAAACTTTCCCAAACTTTAATATGTCTGTTGTAATAATTAAATAATAAATTTAAAATTGTATTGTAAGATATTACAATTTTAATTACTCAACGTTATAATGTAAAGTATGTCTCTGTTAAAAACATTTCATGAGGTTAGGGTTGCACCACAGGGTTGTTTCTCAAATAACGTAAAGTATTAACAATGGCATAATATAATTTTAATTAAAATTAATACAGTTACATGTAAAATTATTCCCTAAAGTTTAAACCAAATCATTTATTAAAATTATTCCAGGTATCATTTTGTAGTCTAAATGTGCACGAATTAAACAAATTAAAATAGTTCTGTTTTAATGACTCTCCAATTTTCACTCGTACAAAAAAGTTTCAAATCGATAGATAATTAATTAAAGTTTCTTTAGTCCATTAAACAATATTTTTAAGTTCGCCCATTGAAAACAAAACATCCTTTAGATAAGATCTTGATGTGATACCTCAAATTTAAACTTTTTTTGGTATATCCTTACCCTTACATTAATTTATTAAAGCATCTATTAACCTAAAGTAAGGAAAACGGAGATACAAAAAGAGATTCATAGATTTCAGAAAAAAACTCAATCAAGTATAACAAGGTTGTCAGTATTTACTGTACAAAATTGTGACAGTAATAGTAATTTTATTCCCCTTTTGTACTACTATCGAGTTTCTTATTCTATTGTAAAGTAAAATATACAGCATCGACATTATTATTCATTCACTGTGTTCAGCAAGTTGGTTCGTCTTATTTTAACTATAAAGGAAAATTTGTACATGCAACAAGTTAAATTAACCATAAAAAATGTACCTGCTGAAAGCAAAACCCTTCTATTTATACTGGAGCTGACAGTGGAAGCATAATTACTAATTGAACTATTTTCAAAAATAGTAGGTACAAAACATATCTGATAACTCCCAACAACGGCTGTACTGATCAATCTAGATTCTAAAGCACCATACCAAAATAGGAGCATTTTATTGGTTGTAGAACCAGACAGACATATATGACTAATTATTTTAACAGCATTACATCGCTGTCCACCACAGGACAACGAAGTTCAGGATTCAAACTACTCCAATTAAGCACAATAATATTATTTATTCCCTTAGCTGACATTTTATTAGCAGAATCTTGGGGCTTTGTTATTTAGCTGTATTCATTTCAAGTATAATATGCGGTTAGTCCAGTTGTGGTAGAGTAATCCACTGCTGAGGTTAAAGTAACAAGTTCTATTTCTGGAAAATATGTAGCAGCAAAAATAAAAACTAGTACTGCCATCAACCACAAATTAACGTAAAAAGTTACAGTTACTGGTTAGCATAGATTTTAAATTAACCAAATACTCCCATTTGGGTTTGGTGCTCTATGAACGTCTTGAAAAATTTTATACGCCGTTACTTTTTTCGATTTCCTATAAATAATAAATTAAACCATTAATTTTATTTATTTTAGTAACATTTTGACTTTCTCATAAAAAATTCGTTAACCTGTTCAAACTACTCGTGAAACGAAGTTTCGTAAAAGTTTTGTTGCAACATAAGAACAAATTTTCTTTAGAGTAAAAATAGATATATGGGCTTTTATTGACCTAAAAACGGCAAAAAAAGAAAAGGAAACCAGAAAAGTTTCTTTTCATTTTCGGCGCTGGGTATTTAGTATCGCCAACAAGAAACAAACTTTTGTGATTTCATACATCTAGCAAAGTATTTTTAGAAATGTGGAGGTCTGTTGTAAATTTTTTATTTCAAATCTACAATTTTGATAATCTAACTGGAAGTGCTATAATTTCAAGCTCTCGTAAATTCGTCAATAATTAGGAGATTTAAATTCCATTATAGTAATCATAATAAATTTTGTATTTTATCATGAAAAAATAAAGCAAATAAATAAACTTTATTGTAATTTGCTCGTCTATCCCGACGAGATTTATTGTTAACATAAAAGTGTTACATGGTATGTTTTTAAACTATCGCATTACGTATATGTTTTCCAGTTTGAAAATTCCAGTTTTCAGGTAATAAAAATGATTGGGAGTAAATAAAATACTATTTTCAATTCAATAACCGTTCCGCTACGCCGTAATTTCTTTTAAATTAGACCACACGAAAAACAAAAAATCAGAACAAGTTTTAAAAAATTAAACAAAATATATTTCAGGAATTTTAAGTAAATCATCTTTGAAAAGTTTCCCCTTAAAAGCTTTAAAAGGTTTTTTCATAAACAAATTTGTACCTAAGATGTTTTAATTTTCCGAACTGATTTTTCCCCGTAAATTTCTGTAACAAGAAAATTATTTAAAAAGTTCGATAAATTAATTTTTGATCAAAGCCCATCGCAATATTTTTAGTTTTAAGTGTTCAGATCCATCATACGTGATGTATAACCGCTTTAAAAATGAAAGAAAAGTTTCATAAATTTTTCAAACTTGTTAATAAAAACTTCGAACTTTAATTTTCGCCATGAATTAATTATTACAGCATTGCTGAACTTAATTAAAGTTATAATTCGCAACAAAAATTTTTAAATATTGAAAGGATGGATTATTATGGTTCATTAAGTGGAAAATGTGTTGGCAAAAATGTGTTTCGTCATTAATAGCAATTTTCATCTCCCTCATTTAATCGATTATCATTTTTTAATAAAATTCAAAATTGCGTAACCTTAGAATTTTTTCTTAATGGTAAACTTGAGATAAATTGAACTTGGGAACAAAATATTACTCGACTATAATAATTTCACTCTGAGGAACACTTCAAGGCTTGTAACTGGCAGTAATTGTTCTAAACAAAATTTTTAAGTTGAAATTTCCTGGTAGTTCTAACAATTAACGTTAATTTAATTGTAGTTTTGATAGTATAAATTTGTGTATTAAAACATTTGCCATGTCTTCCAAAAAGGAAAACTTGGTTCCTGCTAAACCCTTAATAGTTTAAAAAATCTACTTCTTTGTTTTAATTTCAACGCAACACCAATTTACCGGTTTGTTGTTAAAAAGCGGTAGCAGGGATAGGAGTTTGCTGGTTAAAAGTAATCACGACACAAGAAATTAACGATAACAATTAAACCAACAAAAATATTTCATGACTGGCTGGCTACCTAAACATAATTAAATTTTATAAAGTTTAATTATGATTAATTGATTGTGTTTACATCGCCTCTAATTTTCTCCAACATAATTGTTTATACCTACATAAATTAATTTGTAAAATTTTGATATGTTACAACATTAAGAAGCGCTCTTGGGAATTGTAATACCCTGACTTGACATTTACATCTACTAATGTTTTATAAATCTACAGAGAATACATAAAACTAAACTTTCTGAAAACTAGAAGTATAATGAAAACGTTATGGCGAAATATTTAATGTTCAGGAAAATATTTAAAAACTTGCCCGAACTTTACTGTTGAAAACAAACATAAACGAACAATTTGAAAGAAAATGTGAACTTATTTTACAAATTAGTCGATGAGATTTCTCCAATTCAGTTCGTGCGCCAAGTATCTTCTAGTGTTTCTACTACTCACAAATATTGAAATCAAAAAAGCCATATCGAAGATTTTTTGAACTAAAAATGTCAGTAATGGGAAGCTACTAAGTTACTATAAAATTGTTTAAAAATAATTTCCTTAAAGATGGTTTTCCAATTCGTACATATTATACAGGTCACCAGTTCTAAAACTCATTTCATGAAAATTTTATTCAGTTCTTTTATGGATGTTCGCAATTCCTATTATATTTATTTTTATTATTATGATATATAACTTAAAAATGTTATGAAATGGAATCTTGGCTCATTAAAATTTAAAAGGAAAGGAAAAGCAAAAAAAAATGTAATTATTTCTTAGCGATATTCAAAGTAAAATGAAAATGTTTTTTCGATTAAATATTCTATTTTTAAGTTCCAATTTTTTAAGTACTGTGATAAAAAGTTGCCAAATCAAAGCAAAAAATTGCGTTACTACCTTTTCACTTATCCAACCAAACAACTATGTGCTGTACAAAAAATACTGATATCTCTTTCAACATCACCGCTTCTGCTGATAAAAGCTACCACCCCCATTTAAAGGGGCTCCGAAGGCAATACTGTAGTTCACCTCAGGGTGAAATTGTAAGTGATACTACAATGCGTTACGTAGAAATGATCAAACTCTAATACAATAAAAATAATTGGTTTTTATCCTTTAACTTTGAAGACAAATATTTCAGCAGGGGCGCGTCGTAACTTATGGTGCTATTTTCACGTTATATGAAAAATCCTGTTAAGGGATTTCCCACCTTCATTAGGACGCCCCGAATAGCACACTATTGACAGTTAGTGAAAATAAAATCTGAGTTCGATTATTACTTTATTAGTCACTACCACAATATTTGTGACGTGGTTCGAATTCCACGTTAAACTGCAAGGTCTTGACAGCCGTTAACCCGTTTTAGACCAACATTAAAATAACTCGATTTTTACGACTTCGGGGAAGGAGGTATATAACAAAGTAATTAGTGATGGGAAAACCTTACAATTCACTGAGCAAGAGTTCCTTCTTGATATTTTCGGCAGGTTTTCGTAACTTTAACGAACTCCTAGTAGAAATTTTACATTGTTTACTATATTATGATATGTAAGTTAACCGTTATGATCACTTGAGCGGTTTTAGCCGTTAAATTTAAATAAATCTAACTTTATGTTTGTGTTTCATTTTACTCCTGCAGACTTCCGTCTTGATATTGTTTTTCAATTATTGAATTACGTCGGGCTTTGTGTCTTGTAAATTACAGTTACAGGTTTCTACCGTGTATTAAGTCCTAACGTCTTAAAATACTTAATTTTGGAAATTGATCACCATTATCTAGTCAAATAAAATCATGAAATTATTGCAATGCTATAACAATTATATTTTTGTAATGTGTATTTTTGGGCTAAAAACACTCTTAATAAAATATTTTGTTTGCCTTCAACTCCAGTAAACAGACTGGAAAATTTGCAAAAATGAATTACATAACATGACTTTCTTGTTATTACTTTTCCACCATCCGTAGAAATTTACAAAATTCATATCTTGAAAACGTTTTCAGTAATTTTGTGCAAATTTTATATTAAGAATGATATAAATTAAGCAAAATGTTGAAAAACGTATTTCGACGACATCCAGTCACATCAAAATGTTCAAGTCTAAATAATAAATCTGAATTATTTACTTTTTTACTCTTTTAGTGTTAATTTATTAAAATCAACCATAAATCAACTTTTAGAATTTTACTTCATTATTTTGGTTTCCACCCCCTAAAAACGACCCTAATTTATCGAATGGTGTGAATTAAAACTGGGAAAACTTAAGCAAACGCGTAAATTCGAACTTTTGGTAAAGCTCATTTAAGTATTTCCTTAATATTACAAATACAGAGGTAGAAGATGCTAAAAACTATTGGTAAGTAAATGCTTAAAAGTTTTCAGCATATTTTATTTAATATGAGATACTTAAAAAATTTAGAGCAAATACTTCTTTTAATTAAACTATATTTTCACTGAAAATGTTATTTTTTGCATCATGAAGAGCAAGGGGAAAGTGAGATTAACTGGTCTACTTTTTTTAAAGTTGCATAAACCTGTTATTTTAAAATAAAATTAATAGGTTTTAAATAGGTAAAACATAAAACACTCAGATTAATTTTTCCATTTAGGTGTTTATGGTCGGGTTTAAATCTATCTAATCAGGAACTTAAATCTACGTTAAAATGTAAAATTTTTAATTACTGTTATCCAGGGAATTTCAGAATGTTTGTCAGCACTGTTAATCTTTATACAATTTTCTAATATTAACCTTCACTGTTAACCACTCGACACGTTTCTGTTTAATCGAATCCGCAAAATTTAGTTACGAATATTTTGAAAATCTAAAAGATCTAAAGGATGTAGAATGGCTACACTAACATATTATAGTGTTAATAGAAATTTAATGCAGTCTTTAATTTAATAAAAATATTTTTCTATAAATTAACGTAAAAGTAACTTTCCTGCTCGTAAAACTAAAAGCTACTATAAATTGTCACATGCCACCAATATGAGCTAAACTTTCAATAGTATTGGTAGACACATCCATTTGAAAGACCATGAAACTTTTTTCAACATTTACTATAAGTTCTCTAATTTTGAATTAAAAAGGACACAGGTTAACCTTGAGGTCCTGTTAACCTTGTCCTCCCCTACTTCTTAATTTTGTGATCTGCTATTAAAGGTAACTTTGTTTACATGTTCAACTGAGATTAACTACCGCTTTTAACATTACATCTTTTTTATAATGTTTATAATATAAAATTTAAATTCAAATTTAATATTTATTTATTTTTGTTGTTTAATATGCCTAAAATTCACAAAGTGAAAGTTCTAGAAATATTTTATTAATACAAATTAATTTAAATTTTGTTGATCCAAATACTTTCCTGAATTTATTTAGCTAGTATAATAAAAACTCAAACATTTGCTTGGTTTTTATTCGCACCACCAGATGGTAATTTTTGTACTATTTTTGTCCTTGTAGAATTTTACTCAATTATTTCCATTTTCACTCCCCAAGGCGACCCCAATTGATCAAAGCAATTGTTTTTACTATTTTACCTTTAATTTATAGGAAACATTCTCTTCAAATTGAAAGTTTCAGAATTTGATTCAGTTATATATTTATTTCTATTTCCTGAAAACGATCCCAATTTATCAATGGATATTTTTTTACGATATTTTAAAATGTTAATTTTTAGGCTAAGTCCTTTATGATTTCGAAGTTTTAGAATTTTACTGAAAATACTGAAATATTCCCAATTTATTAATGATAATTTCTTTACTATATTTCCGTTCATTTTAAGGTAAAATTTTACTCTGTTATTTGATTTCCAGCCTTTCAATTTATCAATGAAATTGTTTTTACCATTTTTTCGTTAATTATTATTTAAAATTCTTGATGAATTTAAAGTTTCATCATTTTACTGATTTAATTCGCTTTCCACCACCAGAAAATAATGTCAATTTATCACTAGTAATTTTATTAGATTCTATTTTCCATTAATTTCTAGGTAACATTTTCTATGAATTCGTAGTTTTAGAATTCTACTCAATAATTTCAATTTTAACCTCCTGAATGGGAATCCAATTTATCAACGGTAAATTTGTTTGTTAATTTTCTATTAAGTTGTAAGTCAAATGCTTTATTCATTTACAGTTTTAGAAATTTACTCAATTAAATCGATTTTCACAGCTTAAAAACGACCCTAATTTATAAATGATAATAATTTTTAGGTGAAATTTATTACGAATTCGTATTTTCTTAATTTTACTCAATTATTTCAATTTCATACCCATAAAAGACCCTAATTTATCAATTTTAAATTTTTTACTACTTTTCCGTTAATTTGTAATTTGTCTCATTCCTTACGAATTCAAAGTTTTAGAATTTCAACCATGTCAGATATTTTGATTTGCCCCCCTGAAACCGACCCCAATTTAAAGACGAATTTTTTTTCACTATTTTTGCTGTAATTTAAAGCTCATTTTGAACCAATTTTATATAATGTAGCAGAATTTTAACTAAAATTTTCATAATTGGACTTCCTGAAAATCTACTGAAAATTGTTTCCTGTGTTTATAATTGAGATATAATTGCTTTATAAGTTCTACCAATTGTAAATATCATGAAAAATACTTGTAAATAAGGAATTCATAGTTTCAGAATTTTATTCAGTTATTTTATCCAAAAACCCCAATTTAACAACGGTAATTTTTTTACTAAATTATGCTGTTAATTTTTAGGTCAAATTCTTTACGAATTCAAAGTATTAGAATTTTACTCAACTGCTATATCGATTTCCATCTCCTGAAAAGAATCCCCAGTTATCAATGATAATTTTGTTTACTATTTTCCTATTTCGTTTTGTGTATAATTCTTTCCGGATTCGAAGTTTTAAAATTTTATTCAAGTCAAATATACCAGGAAATAACTCCAATTTTTAGATTAAATTTGTTCACTATTTCTGTGTTAATTTTTAGGTCAAATTTTAGAACTTGACGAAATAAACTTTCAGAACTTTACTGAATTTCCACTGCCTGAAAATGACCTCAATTTATCACTGGATGTTTTCTATTATTTTTCTGTAAATGTATAGATCAAATTATTTACGAATCAGAATTTTCAGAATTTCACTGAATTATTTAGATTATTTTAGAACTTGACAAAGTTATTTCGATTTCCACCGCCTGAAAACTACTCCAATTTATCAACGGAATTTTTTTTACTATCCTTCTATTAATTTGTATGTAAACTCCTTTACAAATCAAAACTTTCAGTATTTTACTGAATTTCCACCGCCTGAAAACGACCTCAATTTATCACTAGAATTTTTTTATTATTTTTCTGTTAATGTGCAAGTCAAAATATTTACGAATCCGAATTTTCATAGTTTTACTCAGTTATTTCGATTGCCACCCCCTGAAAACAATCCCAATTCGTCCATGAAATTTTGTTTTATTTTTCCTGCAATCAGAAGCTCATTTGGAACCACATTTTTAAGTTCTAAAATATTGGTCAGAAATTCCGTAATCGAACCCACTGAAAATTCCCTGCATCCAGGTAAAAAGGACTTAAATCAGAACCCCCACTCCAAGTAAAACAAGACTTGGATTGCAATACAATTGGTAAATTAGGAACCTATTTTAATATATTCCTTGCTAACATTTTTTCATTTCTGCTAAAAATAAATTAGTTGCCTGATTTACCAACTATTGCATTGTACTAATTTTTATTTTACCGGGAAACTGGGTTTTCTGACTTAGGTTGACTAACATTGTTAATTACACCCCCTAAAACACAACCCGAATTTATGGATGGTAATTTTTTTACTATATTTCCATTAATTTGAAAATCAAATTCTTTACGAATTCGAACTTTCAAAGTTTAACTCAGTTATTTCAGTTTCCACCCCCGAAAACCATCCTAATTTATGACTGAATTTTTTTCATTATTTTTCTTGCAATCTGAAGCTCATTCTGAACCAGTTGTATATGTTTTTAAATTTTGACTAAAGATTTCGTAATGGGATTCACTGAAAATTGTTTCCATTTTTAATTGAGATAAAACTGCCCTCAAGTTCTCCCGGTTGTAAATATTGCGATATATAAATGAACACAGCAGAATTAAAAAATGTTTAATTCGATAATGAATGTTTTAATAATTTGAAAGCTTGACAAAAATAATATTTTCCAACTTTTGCAATAACATCCACTTTTATATGGTATCGGAGTGGATTTATTGTCTTTTAATTGAAAAGCGTGGTTAGGAATCTCTTGTTTGTGCGAATTACATACAAGGATCGACATGTACAAATTAGTTAATCTACAGTCGATTTTTATTGCATTTGATTTTGAAGTTTTTTGTTGAAATGCGATTACATTTTTCATTTCTAATGAATTATTTTGTACAAAATCGAAGAAATTGGATTCGAACACAAACTTATATTTTATCGGGGTTTAAAAATCTATAAATTTAAAATAACAAAGAGATTTAAGACAGACAGTCTCTCGAATAAGTTTTTTAAAACATAAGAAAAGAGAACATCATCAGTCATTCGGGGGTGAATTTTTCTTTATTTTATGGGCGTTTTTATGTAAATTTAAATGGCCTATTTTGTTGAAAAGACATTTTTTATGTACGCATTTTATGTGGCCACTGAAAATTTTGATTTTAAACGCTCTCTTTAGGATTTATCAACTTTTTCTTGCTTATTTGAAATTTTATTCAAATAAAAATAGTGAAATACAACGAACCGTTGAAATAAATGCGTTGGGGGAAATTTCCATAAATTAAGGTTTTACACAAATTTAAAATTATTCAAGCGTGTCACATGTCTCGATGGTTTATAATTATTAATCCACGCCCTCAATAAACCCTGAACTAAACGTAAGAAATAGTTCAATAATTTTCAGCTTATGCGGAATCTTTTAGTGAAATTTCCCTAGCTACGCTGAACTAACGTTCCTAAAGTACTACACACAAATTAAATTTGTGGTTGGCAGTATAGGTTGACACTGCCATTACCTCCTTTATTATCAAAATTTAATGGGAGACCTTATAAAGATTTTCTCGCTAACGGGGATTATTTTTACTTTTACTTTTAGTTGCTTCGGACATGGAAACGTTATTAAATCGTCTAAATTGATTGCGCCCAAATGCCACGCTTAATCGTAGTTTTCCTGCACCACATTCACTAATTACCAAACGGCGCATTAAAATGTAAATATTTGCTTTTAGTGTGTTAAATACTTCAAGAAAATTTGTTGTGTGTAACTTCAAAATTTAAGAGCTCCCAGTTTGTTATTATAAGCCGCAATGCAATTTATCTAACAGGCAACGCTTTCTTAGCCACTTACAAGAATTTAATTAAAGCTCAAAAATAACAACAATGACTATGTAGAAGCTTAGGCACATTTTTAAGAATATGTAATATTAAAATTTTTCGTGCTCTGCACTTTTTTCTAAAAGATAAAAATATGATTTACCTTACAAATTTCAACTTTGAAGTTTTAAATTATATTTTATTTTAATTTTAGTTTTTAAAGCATTTAATCGGGGTGGACGAGATAACATTTTATTCGAGTAAAATAAAAAAACTTACCTTTGGATAAGCACAAAATTACAAAATAAAATGTTCGGTGGTTTAGAAATTTTTAATTTCGCAACTTTTGCGAAATCATTGAAATATTTACTTCAGCTAACCCTCCTTGTTCAAATAGAAAAAAAACTATTGATTTATAGAAACCAAATTAAAATTTTCGCTGCAACTGAAGTAGTTTTATATTCATTTCCAAGTAAGTACCTAATTTATTTACAAAATAAATTAACAATTTCTTGTATCGAAATGCAATATCGACAATTATTATTATTACTACTACTACTTTTTGTCATTTATTTTTGTAGTAAAGTCTATTAGGAACGCGGCTATTCTCTAAAACTGGATTTCTTCGAATTGATTGATTTTGGATTTATTGAAAAATTGGACTAGGAATCCTACAAATGCATTAGCTTGACTTTGTTCAATCTTTGAATTCGACATTTAGGATTTGAAATTTCAAATTGTACAGTTATTATATAATTCTTTATAAAAGCTTAAGTTTTGAATATTTCGGTTGCTTAAAATGTTCATGATTTAGGTGGATACATGAAAAGGAATAACTAATAAGTAGGGCACTACTGCAAAATCGATCGGTAAGTAACACAGCTTAGATAATATCACTGTAGTGATTACCAACCTATTTTGTCAAATAGGTCCGTACAAATTTGAAATCGATCTAAAAGTTTTTATTTACCTTGAGTTTAATTGACCCAATATAAACGTAGGCAATACATTTTCAACGGGAGTTCTTTGTTTTTATTTAAAATATATAACAAAAAATAATTGAAATTAGAAATGCTTGCAAAAAATGTTTTGGATGTAACACAAAACAACAAAGGTAACAATTTAAAATTGCTTTCAGAATTTGCTTATAAATAAAGTAGATTTAAGTAATTGGATCCATTTTTATATTTAAATTAAACTCAAAAACTCAAACATATAATTAATTAAAACAGAAACACACTTAATATATTTTATATACCTTAATAAATAAAAATAAATTGAAACAAATTTTGTTCTTTGTTGCATTAAATATATTATTGTACATAATGCAAAATATTAGCCATTCATACTGGAACAATCAAAAGGAGATAAGGCCCCTTAGATTTAATCGAAATCAACCTTTAGGCATCATCATGACAGTCAGAGGATGCCGTGACTTGTAGGAATTTCAAATTAATCTAACGAATCGTTGATTGAAACGAAGAATATAACCAGGAAAACGGAATTTTTTAAAAAATTAAATTTTTTGCATTAAATATACTGAAGCTTACGGTTTCCAGAAATATACGTACAAGAAACCCAGTCAATTTGGACAGAAAAGGTCAACCTTCAGGCGAAAGCTTCACATAAAACATACTAAAAGTTCCCTATTATCAATCTCCTTTGTATCATTTCAACGAATACACAAAATTAGTTTTTTAAATATTCCTTTTTATCCGTTACATTCAGAACAAAAGCAGCTATTACCAGTAATAAAGCAAATTAAATTCTCGACAAAAAATCCCGGTATAAATATGTATGTGTTGTAGACCCAAGGATAACAAAAGATCTGCTATTTTTTCAACAAGTACAAAAAATTATTTTTATTTTTGATGTAAGTTCTATAGAACAAAACTTACATCTATGCCGCTGTAATTATTATGTATTTGCTAATATTTAAAATTATAGTATTTTATATATAGATGTTCTCTCTCTTTCTCGTCGGATCTCTTCATGGCTGAGGAACCGTGACTCTCTCTTCTATATTTATATCTGATGTGCGTTTCAAATTTTTTCAAATGCATAGAGCAACTTAACGTTTTACCGATTATATTGCCTCACTCTGTATATTACGTTATGAAGTGTGCCAACGTGAATTTTAAGACCAAGAAGGGGAAGAGCGGTTTTTAGAACGGTATTTTCGAGAACAATATTAGAGAGACCAGTCAGGGTTGAATTTCAAGAGTTGTTTACATTTTGGGATTTGGCGAATTTTCATCGCACATTAGTAATATAGTTGTGAGAAAAATACGCAGTGCATCTCCATAAGTTAGATAACGCTGGGAATATGAGAGCCTTGACCAATTTGGTGATAACCGTCCGCCATATTTTGTCCGCACACGAATTTGCGAGGGTACGATGCACCAACCATTGACGGGAGTCCTTTCCTAAAATTAATTATTTTTGCGATTCTTGATTATAATTGGGATCAACTGTACATCTTTTATTCAGTGACGGCTGAGGGTTGTTTAAATAGAGAAGTCGGAAAGTCCTTGATGTAATTTTGGATATCTTCAGTACCATCTAACAGTGTCTTTTTTATTAGATCCATGATCTGAATATTGGCATTAAATTGTGTTAAACAAATTGACCTCTGTATAAGGTTGTAGTTTGTAATTGTTTGCTGTAACAAGCTTGGATATGAGGTAAATTTTTTCACATTGTTTTGCTATTTGTGTTAATTATTTAGAAAGGAGCATTTGTTTGAGCTCCCACTATTTACCGGTAGTTACTGGATTTGATTGTGTTAACTAGAGGTGTTAACCATTTACCTTTTGTACGAGATTGTATGCCTTATCAAGATCAGGGTTGGGCAAAATAAAATTTTGCCCACCCCTGATCAAGATATATATTTGCTTTGTTTTTATTTGGAAGTACAACATACCTTTCTGAGAGCTAATTCACCCCTCGCCCACCGCACCATAGAGCTTAACGTTCCACCTAGGATTCGCAATTTTAGGAGATACATTTTTTAAACGATTCCTATTGGATTTGGTTGACTTTTCTTTTACCTTGACTGAGTTATCATGGAAGAGGTAGAAGAAAACGTTATACCGTAGGCTCCTGAAGTAATATACTTCATTTTGAGAAAAGTTCTCTTGGCAAATCTATGTGGTTTCCCATAGCCTTCCCAGAGGAAACGGTCGGAATTTGTATTAGCAGTTCACACATTTAACCGTTAAGATATTACCGTCTCATCGATTACATTATAATATCCGGATCGTCTCCTTGAATCTTAAAATCCAGGTCAAAGCTACGATAAACGTCACCGTCGCGCTGTCACCCAGGCTGTCTCAGCAGGTCAACAACCGATATTCTCAACAACTTCCTGCCGTGTAAGGTAAGTCTTCAATGTCAGGATGAAGTATTGGGTCTAATAATTGAGTGTTGAGTTTTTTCCGGAATCAGTTCTTTAAGTCCTTGATCAAAGACCCCTCATTCGATCGGTTGCTGCCGACCCCATTACGTTCCTCAATCTATATTTAACAAAACATTTTGATTGCAGGATGAACCTAGGTAGGTTAGTACTGGCCTAGCGAAACCACCTAAATGTGTTGGTATTTTCCAACTCAGTCGTAATCGCGACCACAGATGCTCATTGGTTCCCAATTGTGAAGTCTCCCTTGTTCATCATTCGAGAGCTTGGGTTGCATTGCTTAAATTAATAAATCTGACCCCAGATCAAAATCAATCTTTAAGATTAGCGAGTTTGTGGCTCCATAACATTGAACCGGCCCAGAAATTTAAGATCTATAGAGTTTTTCTATTCATTTGCTTATTATATTTGCCAATGTTTTGATGGAAATCAATCACCTTATAAGATCTGCTCGAGGAATTGAACCTTAGTGTCTACAATTGGAGTAGAAAGAATGTATATATATTGAGCGTGATCCAGACAGTCAAGTCGTTCTCACAAGTACTTGGGCATGCCCATGACATCCACGCCTGGGGGGAGGGGAGTTTACAAAATATGACCAAGTGTGACCAGAAGGGAGGGAGGTTGGACGAACGTGACTTCCGCATAAAAATTCCTTTTTTGGAATAATAAAATAAAGTTTAAATACATTCTTGCTTGTTTAATTTCAATTTTATATTATAGGCACAAAAATTTTTAGAAAAATTAAAACTTAATGAATAGGTTTTTCAATTTAAAAGGTCAAGTTTAATTTCAAAAGAAATGGAGATTGGCAGGACACGTGGCACGAATGGCGGATGGAAGGTGAACGAAGAAAGGACAAGAGAAGGATAGGCAGGTCACCGACTCGTTGGACGGACGACACACAGTGGGGTATTTGGCCTCAAAAGGTGGCATTAAATCAAATACTATTCCAACGGATTTCCAAGTAGGATATTTATTTTCAGGGCTCTTAGTGGTATCTAAAAAATACTTTGCATAATTCTGGTGCATTTATTTATTAAGAAAATGAATTCATTTGAAAAACTTTGAAAAATTAACATCATCAGCAAAAAACACAGAAATAGTTTTTAGAAGATATGTGTAAATATCATGTAAATATAGGTACACTTATCCGAAAATACAGGTTGTGATATTACAATACAACAAATATTTAATGGATACGAATTAAAAAATTCAGAAGAGAAGTAGTTAATAATTTTTACTTTCCGAACCCCTAGGTAAGGAAAGTATTGTTATCAGGCAAAATTTGACCCCCCAATTTTTTGACAGATGTTCACGTTTTGAGGTCCCCTGAATCCATTTTTATCATTTTTGGAAGGATGTCTGTATAGGTGTGTAGGTGTGTGTGTGTGTGTGAACACGATAGCGTCTAAACGAAGCAAGCAAATCATTCAAAATTTTGCATATAAGCTTTTTCCTGTCGTAGGACGAAGCCAGATGAAATAAATTAAATCGTGTAACGGGAAAGGGGGGTTTACCTGGAGCTATTACGACATTATGCGACATAACTTCGAAACGAAATTAAATATGTAAAAATATTAATAACAAAAAATTAGCGCTATGGAATTTCCTACACTTTTTGTCCTACAAGTTTTTCTCTAAAATATACAGGGCGTTTCAAAAATTTTTGTATTTGTAAAAAAATTTTGTATTTGTAAATAAAATAGTAAAACGCATTCTACTAATGAAAATAAGATGAAAAGTTTCTAATAACATGCGTCCAAAAATGCTTCGTTTGCAAGATATAGGCATTCAAAAGTTTTTTTCTTCCTGTTTTTGCAAAATATGAAATTTTTCATCGATTTACTGTTGAAATTATGTAACCATTTTATTTAAAAATATAATATAAAAATTTGCGTCTGTTCGGAAAGTTATGCGATGGTCACATCAGATTTTTATATTTATTTTTCAAGTAATAGCGTTAAAAGTAAAAATAAAGCAAACATTTTAAATAATGTCTTGGTCATCTTCTTCGTCATCATCCATCGATCGCATCGTATCGTCATCGTCACTCTCGGAAATCTGTTTATGATCATCAATGTCAGTAGGGGCTTTTAATAACGGTAATACCTGCTGAGATAAGTATCGAAGGTTTTTTTTTTGGGGTAATTCTCTTTTGTTTGTTATAACAGGGTCAGAGGTTAAAAGAAATCTGTTTAGAACGTCTCTGTTTGAACTTTCGCGGCTACATTTTCTCGAGTTATGTTCACGATATCTCTTGAAATCCTTATTGTAAGCTTCCTGTGCTTCTTCGCTTAACTGACCTATAGGCAGCAACGCAAATTTAACTATTTCTGGGCCATGAATTAAATATTTGTGTATGGTAGGTGGCATACAGTACCATGGGTATTTATCAACAAAGTACCGGGCAGTGCTGTGGCAGTGTTCCCGAAATCTTTCAACATTTATTTCGTGACCAGAAGCCACAACTATTAATATAATTTGCATTTTTCTAATAAGTTCTACATCAATTGCAGTTATTCAAGCAGAGAGTTCAGGATTTTCAAAAAAGCGCCTTGCCGTGTTTCCATCATTAGAATTGCCAAAACCAGGTTTAGGTTTATCGATAATTAAACCACAGCGTTCTTTAAATTCTATTTGAATCCGAGTCTTGGTTTCGGCTACTATATCTTTATCACTACCGCAAGCTTGCCATTTTTTGATAGGTAACTTATATGCCATATGGAGTAAACATTCAAAAAAACGAATCCAACCATGTAAAATTGATAAGTAAACCAAATTGTAAATTTTCTGTCTTAATTTCTTTTTGCATAACTGTATCGATATCGTTAAAAGATTTTGATGTTGCCCCGCATATATAACATTTTTGAGTCGATTTTGTATCTGTTAGCGCGTTACAAACCTTGCCATCCACCATTGAAAAAATCATTTCGTGTCTTACAGTAAGTGATTTTTCTTTAATAGTTGTTTTACTACTTTGCAGTTCTTCTATTTCTTTGTCTACCCTACTCTTCTCAGCTGTGGAAACTTCTATCGATTCTCTTACAAATTCTATTTTCAATGGTCTGCAGTACCTCGTAGAACTAGGGCGAGGATTTTGCCAAATGATTTTCGTACCACAAACTAGACGAAGTGGGACATTGGAAGTTATAAAAACAGCTGCATCATTAGCTTCCAGACCATGAAAAGCTTGTTTGTAAGAACTATGACGGAGCTACCGTCAAAACCCCATTTTGTGTATAAACACAGCTTACCCAGTTCTTCATTATCAAGGGAGTCGATTACACATTGTTGCACAACAAGTATACGCTTAACAGTATGATCAAGTAATGCTTGTAGATCAACTAGTGCAGTAGTAGGACTTACTGTAATATGTTCAGGTGTTGGATAGCATTCTTTCTTCGCCCTTTGCACAACCGTATAACATGGAAACTTCTCTGGGGCCATTTTTCTAATTACATTATATTGAATAATTTGATAAAAACATATAGGGTGACTTTGAAATTTTTGAGTTCTCCAAGTAAAACGCGAATTCAAAAGAATTGAGCAAAGCTGCGCAGGCAAATAAATTTTATTTTAAAGTCTCAAGTATCAGTATTATCCGTAAAAAAAATGATAACTCTATCGACCTCGATTCATATTCAAATCTTCTTTTTTTCTGATAATCTTTTACAAAAATTAATACAATGCATTATAATATGATTGTAACCATATTTATTTAAAGATCAATTATTACAGACTTTATGTAAGATATTTAAACTTCTTGTTTCCATAAGTAAAAGTTACAATTTATAACGATTTCTAGCAAAAATAATCTTTGAAAAGAATGTGTTAACCCCCCCCCCTCAGCAAATTCTTAGCATCTTTTGACGATGTAGTGGAAAATTGGAACGAGTAATGTTCCTATAAATTCACATAATGGTGCCCAAGATAGTGTAGTTTACAAAAATCATAATAGGGAATATGCATGTAGCATTGGATTTTTGTATTTTATGCCACATTTTGAGGCCAAATACCCCACTGTGCGACATTAAGAAAATAACCACAAATTGGATATCCAGGGCTTAAGAAAGATCAGAGTAGAAGATTTTAGAGAAGGCCTACGTCCTGCAGTGGAATTTATTAAGGAATGTTAATTATCGGAACTTAAAATTTTGATGCTTTTTTATTGACACCATAATATTATCGATAAAATTAAATATTAAATTTTCTTAAATTAATCCCGAGTCCCAAAATGAATGAATAAAAAATTAAAATTAATATCAATAAAATAAAGATAATCTTGAAAAATTTACAAAATTATGAGATACTGAAATTTTATAGATAGAAGTTAATAAAAGCGATTAAAAAACTTCAAGTATGAAAATACGTAAATCGAATTTCCTTAAGAAATAATAAAAAAGAGGAGGACGTCAAAAATAAAATGATAATCAAAAATTAAGAGATTAGTAGAAGATGAGATGACATAATCGGCAATTGCAAGTTTTTTTACAGATACTTTGAGACAGCCGCCGCCTCACAACTCAAGATATCGCATAAAACTTAACGACTATTCTTAACTTTCAGTAAACCTCACTCTCCAAAGTGGAAAAGTAACTGTAAAGTGCAATGTATTTCAAGTAAAGTAGTCTCATTTTACTAAGAAAGAAATCTTTAGAAAAGTACTGTGTTTTAACAGAGGCGTATTTATAATAATTGCGTAACTCGTAACTTGCTCGGAGATGCCGATTATTTCGAAAAGTTATCTCTTTCACTTGGATCCCGCTCCTAGATTCAACTAAAGTTGAGTAAATATAATTTATAAATACCGAAATACATTTCTTGTTTGTACTTACTTAGTTATTCCGCTAGAAATATAATCCGCTTTAATTAGAACCAAGCAAACTTGAGCACATTTTAGTCTTACTAATTTTTACTTGTATAAACGCAAATATTTTAGCAAACGCGTAAATTATTACATTCGCCGTAATATAAAATAACGTAAATGTAAAAAAAATTCAAAACCATTGAATTTTTGGTCCAATATTTAATATTCCGTTGTAGTCAAAGCTTTCATAATTCGCGAACGGTGAGATGAAATGGAACGGATCAAACCGAATTTATAGAACAAATTTTTACGTCTGAAATATGCGTGGAATATCTCTGAACCGGGTTTAGCTACTTTATCGTTTTATAAATGATTCTGAATATTTACAGTTTTACATATTGGGGGAATCATTCCAACAAACAATTTTAATTCATCGATTTCCTTAAAAGATGCCATGAATAATTTTCAAACCTCCTAATTCATTTTACATTAGTGCAAGTGTTATAGCTTTCGCCAAGGTAGCTAAGAATGGATTAGTCAAATTTATGTTAAATGCACTTAAGTCTTGTGTTACGAATAGAGATTAAAATTAAGCTCCAAAATGAAATACTCCAAATTACTGCATCTACTGCTTGACACTACTTAATGGTGAAAATTTAGAAAGACACTTTTTATTGCTCTATTTGCACTAAAACTAAGCAAACTTAGGGTTAGCCCTTATTCCGTTCTCTAAGATGTAAAAAGAATAATTGTATGTTGGTCTAGGAACTACACAAACTATCTTCGATTTCATGATTTGTTAATGACTTCTAATAGTCTCAGACCCTTTCATCCTCCACAATCTTGGTATATAGTACCAATGACGTGTAGATGAACCTTCCTAAACCAAACAATCGAAATCTTGCTTTACTACCGTATCCACAAAGGATCCCACGATTCTCTCAGCTTTCTTTCGTGCATTTCATCTCCCGATGCACCTAAAATCGTGGTATACCGTCTAATGGACTAAACTAATTAATCCTATTAATCTCTTCCACTAAAAAAATTAAAGAGCAGTCGAAAAATTGTGAGAGGATGTCACGTTTTCCATTCCGTAGCCGACACCGGGAAGTTACGAAAGAGCGAAAGTCAACAAACCTGGTGAAATGTAAATTAATCACGACGTCTCTTTATAATGTAAAGCAACAATGAAAAGAGGAAAGAAATCACAAAAAGACATGAATTAAGAGATTTGTTACACTTTTGATACCAAAATTTTAGTTAAACCATACATCAACCACTTTATAATTAATTTAGGGTGGTATACCGTAGGAAACAAAATAAATTTACATAACGACAGTGTAAATGTAGCTTTCTAGTTAATAATAATTAATAACACAAAATTAGCTTTACAGTCGGGTAAGCGATTGTAGAATTCTAGTTACTGAAACTTAGTGCAGTATTAAACCCAAAATTGCTCATACACGAAGAAAAAATTTAATTGCCGCTTTGTTAATTTGCAAATTATGACAAATGTGATATCAGTTTTAAAAAGTTTATAACATCATATTCCATAGTTTTCACCTAACCTAACGGAAAAATCGCTTGATACAACAATAGAAATGATGTAGCATGTCAAAAGTTTCGTAACAAGGCAGGTCTTATACTTTTATCGTTTGATGAAGGATTCCCTTGAACAAAGACCAATATATTAGCTGTAAGATATGCTCAAATAAAGGGTCTTGTGGTGCAGGCTTGTATCACATAAACTTACGATTTGACGCTTTTCTATTAATTAGTGAGATCGGAAGAGGAACATTATTATAAACAAAGCGATATCACGGTTGAATTCTCCAATGAAATTAAAAATTTGCAACAATAAAGTTTTTGCCCTAGATAATGGAAATTCCCGCTTCCTTTCATGAGGTATTTGAAAATTTTTTTCAGGAAATGATCGTTTTGTTTTCTTTGATCGTTGGGACGAACTTTCAAAGTGGCAATTTGGAAATCTTGAACGTTTAATAATACTAAAAATAAAAATTTGTATTCAAGTTCTTCAAGGAAAAGGTGCAAAAATTTTTTTAATAAAAACTGAAGTTGTTATTGAATGCATAATTACACACGGAAAATGTTTTTTTTTATAATTATTATAAAAACCTGACGATAAAAATTCTTTTTTCTTTAATTGGCAAGAAATCACGAAATAAACATTTTCATGAAATTTATAGTTCAAAGTTCAAAACCATTTGTTGAGTTAAAATTTTCGTTAGCAACGTCACACTTTAAGGTAAGAAGATAAGTTTCTAAAGGAAATCTGTTGGAAAAGTGATACCCACTACATTGAAGTGGGCGGAAAATTCTTCGGATTTAATGATCACATTATCGCTTGACACATGAAGCCCTTGTAATTTTTTTAAGTAACAAAGTTATTTGTTATCACTTAAGAAAAGTTTTTCCGTAAAGAAAATGCGGTAAAAAATCATAAAATAATAAAGTTAATAAAAAGGGGAAAGAAGTGTAGCGGTCAATCAACAAGTCAGTAATGAAGAGTGAAAAGAACGGCAATAACGCCGGTTTGATCTTATAAATGGAATTTGCAGCAATAAAATTTAGATAGCCAACAAGTTTTTCCTTCTAAACAATCGATGTTCATAAAAACGTAATAAAATATTAATTTTCCAGCTGAAATTAATGTTACGTCAATTTCATACAATATTTCTTTATACTCTTTTAATCAACTCGACTTACTTTATAAAAGGTCGATCTCTTGGTGACGGTTATGTAAATTATTAGATGGAAAATGTTGCATATTGGTAAATTACACTATAACGTTGATTTTTCAGTAAAATCCGGTGTTATGATTATCTAAGTCAAAGGACTAGTAAATTAATTAAATAATCTACATAAACCCTAAGTAAATAGGTGATATGTGAATAAAGAAAATTGTAATCAAAAGTTTAGTTTGAATTGAGAAAGGTTGATTTTTGTTCTCCATTTTCATGTAATCCCTATTACAGTTCAGGCAAGTTACATTTTTAACTTGCAAATAATCAAGCTCGTATTATTTAGCAGTCCTGTATATTTGAATGTCCGGATAACTCTATAACTCTCCCCCCCCCCCCCCCCAACAAAAAATGGTTTCTCAACAAATTTAGGGATTTTAGATTCTTAAATGCGTTTTTTCGTCCAAACTTAACTTAATTTCATATTTACGGAAAATTATCATCCGACTAAATTTTATAAAGGCCATAAAATTTTCTAGAAAATGAGTTTGATAGAACATGACATGTAAAAATTTCTACATGGATTCCAATTTCAATTATTTATTTTTATTTCAGGAATAACAACAGAAAGGACAAATATTTACAATTATGCAGTTTGATGTTTATAAAATTTGTTATTTGTTAAATTCATTATAATGAATGTTAATAAAAATTGCTAAAAGCTTTCAGGAATAGTATGACGTAAACAAATTTTGAAAAATTCTATTTTACATAATAATAATAATACTTTATTTGGTAATTTACTACCACTATTTACATCACAAACAAACAAATCCATACGAACTCCCAAAAAAAAAATCAGTTTACACAAAAACAAATATCCACCCTAAACAATAAAGAATAAACATTAAATCATTAACCCCTTCTAAGTAAAATGCAAACTAACGTAATTCTTAACATTCCTCTTAAAAATTTCAACTCTTTTTTCCATCTTAAGAGATAACGGCAAGTCATTAAATAATTTTAAACCACTATATAACACCATACGTATTTTGTGTTCTATTATTATATAATAATAGAATTATATAATATTATTATATAATATAAACAGATTCTAACGAAAATCCTGGGCATTACGCACTGGATACCTATTCACATCTACCACATAAGTAATATTGTCGCACAAACACGCCGGAAGCATCTTATTCTTCAATTTAAAAACAAACATCAAAACATTAACCACAATTCTTTGATAAATACTCTGCCATTGCAATGTGTCTAGCAACATACTTTTGGATATAAAACGACCTATTCTTAAAATTGTTCTCATATCCCTATTCTGTAGGTTTTGTAACCTATCCAACATGCCACCTTTGCCCATAAACAGAACAGACGAACAGTACTCAAAATGAGGCTTTATCATTACATTAAAAATCCTAATTGCGCTCAAAACCGATATATTCTTCCTAATTTTCAAAAAAAATGCAATTTCTTCGCTACTTTTTACATACATAATCAAAGTGACTCTTAAAGTTCAATTTATCGTCAACAACTACACCCAAGTATTTCATCTGACTAATCACCTCAATCCGAGTACCCTCCATCATAACATCACGAGTTCTACCCCTACTGTCATTTACAATAACACATTTTGACTTACACAAATTAAGTTTTAGTATATTCATTTGAAACCATACACTAAGTTTCTCTAACTCTTGATTAATAACCCCAACGCAGTCATCCACATCATCACCACAAAAATACAAGAGCGCGTCATCCGCAAAAAGAACTAATTTTGCCCTATTAATTACCTTATGCATATCATTTACGTACAACAGAAATAATACCACACCAAAAACCGTTCCCTAAGGAACTCCCAAAGAAACATCCAACGCATCCGAAACCTCTCCATTAACTCTAGTTCTCTGTTTTCTATTAGATAAATATCTTCCAATCTCCCACCACAAACGTAACCAATGACTCACAGTTGTGACCCTTCCTAAAGCCTGACTGGTATTCAGAAATGACACCATGATTGTCCAAGTAATCAATCAACTGATTGTTAACTAGCTTTTCCAAAATTTTCGACTGAACCGATACCATATTAACTGGCCGGAACTCCTCACATTTAATCGAATTCTTAACTTTTTCGATCGGAACTACCATAGATTCTTTCCACGAATCAGGAAAAACTCCAGACTCCGGCGACTCGTTAATGATAGACAAAAAATTCTCACCTATTAGGTCAACGATATCTCGAAACATATCAGTACTAGCAAAATTCATGTCTCTCTTATTGTTTGTTCATTGACTTCAATATCAGCTCCAAATCTTCAATCCTCACCGATTTAAATTCAAAACTAACATGTAAATCTACAATCCCACTCACGTATTGCCTAACAGGAATACTATTCCTAATTTCAACCACACTATCAACAAAGAAACTATTGAAATTGTTCGCGATTATTAAACTGTCAACACACTTAATCTCACCAATATCACCCCGCTGATGACCCAAGACAAATGACTTCAAAGACCACCACATCATTGTTTGATTCACAGAGTTATCAATTTTCGCACTGATGTATTCAGCTTTCGCCTTATTAATTCTATTCTTAAAATCATTTCTAATGCACCTGTATCTTGACCACTCAAATGCACTACCCGATTGCGACGCCCTACGATATTGAATCAGCTTACTATTATTTAAACTCTCCAGATCACCAGAAAACCACGGGCAGCCAACATAAGAATCCTTCCTATTCTCAATAAACTCGTTAATAATCGATTGCAAACCCTGACAAAAAATGTCAGCCCTAAGTAAGTGGTCATCAAATCACTCTCTGAACAACTCTGTTTCTAAATTTATTCTTGTCATATCCTAAACTGCTTATCGTTTTTTTCTCTTTTTTTTGAGCTTTTTATTACTTCTAATTGATATTCCAATAGTTTCATGATCACTAATTTTTAAATCTCTTTTAATTTCAGCACTAAAATAATTATACCCGTCATTAACTATTACGTTTTTGATTCGCATGTTTCTCTAGTGTATTGACTCATAATCTGTCTAAAACCATTATCACTGATAACATCACTTAATCTATTTTTTGAGTTTGAAACCTTTGACCAATCAACATTAAAATCACCCATTATCATCCCTTTACTGCTGATTTCACATAATTTTTCCATGAAACCTTCAAAATACACATACAAACTCGAATCAACGTTCAAATATCTCGGCACTCTATAAAGAACCGCTAAATGAATTACAACATTACCATCACTTCCTTTAACAACCAACCACCACAAATCCAAAGCAATCACCTTGCTATTAATTAACTCACACTTAACGCAAAACGTCGTATCTTCGGGTGGAGTTTAACGTATATCAAATTTTGCCGAATTGTAGAGATTTGAGGTAAAATCCATTCCGATCGATACAACCAGCCATATCGCCCATGAGGAAACAGTTAGCATGTACTTCGTTACATCACTGTTCTAACAACACGGGGGTGCGAATGAAGGAAGAGATCATTGCAAAACTTGGAAGATGAATCCACCACCGACATTTGAAAGCCAGTAAGATGGACGATGAACATATTATGGAATGCATGCCCTCGGACGGTTTGGGATGAGAAGTTGAGTAAAATTTCTGGTATGTAGTTTTGAAAACGCAGTACGAGATGATGAACGTACGGACTGCAAGAGTTCGGACGGCCCGCGAATCTGCCCGCATGCTCCACCCAGCAGCTCTAACGTTGAATTCGCCCATCCAAGAAACCAGAAGAAACTACGGGTGGTAGGATTCTGAAGAGAATCCATTGTCATCCGAAAGTCACCCAATGCAGCCAATGAAGGTTAATCCAACTTCTCTTTCAGTTGTAATCTTTATTTTCAGTCACACATTCTGACGCCACCTGTCAGGTCACTGCCCGGTACTTATCCTTGTTGAGCTCGATAATGAGATATTGTTGCATTGCAAGCCTAAATGGTTTCCAAATTTAAATGGATTGTTATCGCCTGGTAAAATTTCATTGTAATTTTCAAGCCGCCAAGCAAAGATTGCGATCCTGTTTTGTTCTCTAGCTTAAATTGCAGCAACGACCTTGAGCCTAGTTTTTTAGGTCAATGTTTCAATCACTCAGACGGGAAGACGCCATCCCTCATTCAGGTGAAATCATCAGTCAGTTCTAGTTCACGATTAGGGAACGCTATGTTTGTTATTTATGACGGTATGTTCAGACATAAAAATGAGGGAGGTTGGTCTATGGCGTTGAAGCCTCTAAACTTATTTTTCGATCTTTACTGCCGAAAACGAAGGGCTTAGCCGTATCATCCATTTGTGGCGAGGTGGAACGAAGCTGCGTCACTCTCCAGTCCACAATCGTTGAGTTCATCAGCAATTAGAATTGCTGGAAAATTGGTTTATACTGTATCTTATGTTATTTAATTAAATCAATTCATGGTCGTCCAAGGATATAATCTTCCTCGCAGTCCAATTAGTAGATTATTAAATTTTACATTGCTTTCAAAGTCAGTTTTTCAAACACCCCATGAAGAGAGTCCCATGAAGAATAATCCAACACCCTATTTAAGCATTTATTATTATTCCCTCCCTTACTCCACGCCAACACACCCCTCACGAAATTCAAGATTCAGGTCCAATGCCACTTCAAGGGTTCACTAATCCCGCTAAAATAGTTCACTGCACCCCAGTTTCAGATAAAGGGGATTAGACAAGCCTTACGAATCATGCTTATTTACTTCCAACCAGCCACATATATCCCAGCGCTCAACCCAGAGGTCTATAGGCCTCCAAATCCCGCAGTCAGTTATCTTCGTTCCAGAGGGAAAATGTCTGTGGTGATTA
This sequence comes from Podabrus alpinus, assembly GCA_932274525.1. Lineage (NCBI taxonomy): Eukaryota > Metazoa > Arthropoda > Insecta > Coleoptera > Cantharidae > Podabrus > Podabrus alpinus. The sequence continues at coordinate 10,450,195 of OW026451.1, forward strand.
GATTTATTACAGAACGTCAAACAAGTTTGCTAGTAGTATGCACTTGGTTTGGTGACCGCTGGTGACCAATTCAATTAACGACGCCTTTCGCTGCTCCCCTACCAACCCGCACCGGGAGAGCCTAGTAGGGTATTGTCTTAACCCTCCCATTTTTTTTTATGTAGAAATGGCAGGTTGTTCCAAAGCGAGATCAAATGCGGAGCAAAGAAATTCAACTAATTTATAACAAAAATCGCCGCTGGCAATTTTAAAATATTTCATCTTATTCGTGTTTAAAACAACAAATTTGAATCTAAACAAAACAAGAACTTAGAAGTTAAAGCGAAAGAAACCCGAAAAAAATCATTCGCGCTCCTGTGAGCCCAAGGCTAAAATCTCAAACAGACAAACAATGTGTTATTCGCCGGGTGGTTTAGAGAGGGGAGGCATTCGTGGGGTTTACCCCCAGTGTCATTGGCATTTCAAAATTTCAACAAAGTAAAAATTATGGACCATAATTTTTGATTAATCAAAACTTAATTTCTTATTGATAAGGCTTACAGATTAGCGCACTTACCTAATCATGTCCAGAAAACATGCTCTTATACTTATAATATGAGAGTGGTGTAACACTAAAATTTTCCAGAATTTTTTTTAACGACCTTCTATTAGGGGCAACGCGATAGCTGTATTGCAGCTTGCCTGAACAGATCAAAATTATAACCTGCACTCAAAGTTGAAAATATTAATGCACCGCCGGAGACTTGCTAAAAATATATTATGATCAAACATGTTTTCCAGTCGGTTTTATTTCGGAATGATTTTTCAGACACTTTTTCATAAAATCAAAAGGAAATTAAATGAAAAGCATTGCAGCGTTTTAATTATTCTACTATATGAACATCACCGCAAGTAACTTTTTTAAATTTCAAGTTCAAGCATATCTTCAAGAAAGTTTGTATCTGGGGGCCAGAAAAAACCTTTCGTAAGCCGACAAGATGAAAGTTTTCATTTTGGTTTTTCATAGCCATGAAGTGAGGTACGAAAACTTGACCTTATTTTACGGAACAACCAAGTTTCAAACTTCGATAATTATATACATCTAAGCGTTTGTTGAACGCACCAAAACATTTTATTGTCATCTATTACGACCCAATATTTGCTATTTACATTTTGTAGATCATTACCTATTCAAATCCGGTCTAATTTAGGCAATTGAGTTATAATTGGCAAACATTGGTGATATGCATACCTCCATTTCTGGTTAATTATTAACAAGTTAAATTTTACCGCAACAACCCAATTAATTGGCTACTAAGTTATTTTTTTAAGTGCCACTTATGCATAGGTAAGTGCCTTTGAGTTGAGGTCGGTGCTTTTCAAATGAAGTAGTTTACACAAACACCGTTAGCATAATTTTCCTTTCCCTTAATTATACATGTGAACATAAATATTATCTTTATGGTATCATTGCGAAAACATATACTAAATAGGTTCTAATAATGAAAGAATGACGTGCCTTACGTACCGAACGTGTGAAATGCGGGCAGAATATAGCGAAAAACAATTCAATAATAATTTTATTTGACAGGATAAAATATGACGAGCATATATAAGGCGGAAAAATAATAAGTGGAAGGTTGACAGGCAGTAGAAATGGCAAAAATATGGGGTTGGAATCTTTTAGACACGCGTGTCATTATTCGAATGAAAACAGAATTACTTAAGCATTTCTTACAGTAAAACCCTATGTAACTACAAGATTTAAAATTTAAAGCAGGTATTTCGAAAGCCATTACGTACACGCGAACACATGCATATAGATCCGCTCTCTCTCTCTCTTGTAATATAAACGACAAATTTCAATTTAAATTGTTTTTATGTTTCCTTTGCTTTTAATTTAAATTTGCAACTAATTTTTTAACAATTCGATATTACGTTTAACGTTGTATCCAACAGTTTTATTTGGATTTACAACTTTACCCAACAATTTAATTGTTCTTGTTGAGCTTTCCCTTATTCTTTTTGTTTTAAAATTTCCCCATCAAAATATATTGCGAAGAAGTACAAAATAAATTAGAATTCAGTAAGTAATCCATTTTGTATAACGATAATAACTTTGTTTACAATGAATTTTCGTTGCGACATTAGAAAAAGCTTATCAAGATTTTCTTGATTAAAATGCAATTTTAATAACCAATTTATATGCTGCCCAAGTGCTTAAATTAGCAAATTTATTAAAATGTCAATTTTGAAATTTTCTTTTATCATCTCAACTTTTTTGTTATGCAAGCAATTATGGTAATGTTTACGTTAGGTTTTGTGAACAAATCTGTTAATAAATGTGCGAATTGTTCCTATAACAGCTGCTTTCCTATGGCAGTACCAATTTTTACTAAAATTACATTTATTAGAAATGAAAACCCTGTATTAAGGATTGCCATCATTACAGTAAAAAATAGGGTCACAGGCATTTAGTAGGTTGGCCTACAAGCTACTTCAGATGTAAAAGCTATTATTTTCAGAAAAATAACTGAAATAAATTAGTAAATGCAGGTCGTAGACCTATCTGAAGAAGGAGACGAACATAAGCACGGAAGGATGAATACTACAATATAAAATATATTTATTGATAAGATATTTTCATCTCAGCAAACAAGGTGCGACTAAATTTAAGAGAAAATACTCTTCTTTTAAAATTTTACATTTCGTTGATTTTTAATGATTATCAATTTCTTTGTCTTTGTTCGCTTTTTTCTTCCTTGCAATTTTAGTTTCTTTGAGCTTACCGTCTCATTTTATTTACTCTTTGTTTTCTTCAAATTCAAATTTATTTTTCTTATGGTCAAAAATGCTCGAAGTGACCCTCATTGACCTGACCCTGCTATCTTTTCATTTTAACTACAAATGTAAACATAATTTTTATCTAATTTTCACTTAATATTATTTCTTCTTGCCTTTTGCGTTCATTTAATCTGATTAATTGGCTTCACTTTCACATCAAACACAAATTTTATTTATTTTTCATCTTTTACAATTTAAACTTACAACCACATATTTGCGACTTCTCCACTCAATTTCTAAAGAGAAAGTATTTATTTATCACCTTTCCTCGCAACTCTTCTTATTCAAGCAATTTTCAAACACCGAAATAAAATTTCAAACCACAAAACGTTTCCCAAATAAAACTACGCCCCTATTCTCTAAATCAAATCGTTATTTTTCCGAACGTTAAAGGCCGTTAGTTCGTTTTACACGTAAAATTACCTCTTGCAGAAATAAACAGAAAATTATTATAAAAAACAGTACATACTGTTGCATAATTTTGGAAGCCAAAAAAACTTTTTATTACAAGCCCAATTGGATCTAAATCTTAGTGTTTTTTTATATACAACATTGGATTGATACATCAGTGAAAATTCTAATGTATTTTCACCCCTCTAAAGAAAAATAAAATTATATTTGACAAATCAAATCTGTCAAACGATCATACACAAAATTGTTTAAACAGATTTGTCAATTAGTTCTTTTTTGGTAGCCATTTTACGATGCACTACTTATATTTTTCTTCTTAATAATATAAGAGAGATTATTTTCGAATGTTGATTAACCACTATTATTTTCGTGTGGAAAAACCATTTTCTACACGAAAACATGTGAATGAAAACTGTTAAGAACACTTTTCTTTATCGATTGTGATAATTCATAAATTGAATGGATGCTCTGGCGAAGATGGGCTTGGACACCACCTTGTAGACCTGAACCATTTGTTGCGCCGACGATTAAAGTCTTCAACACCCTCTTTGTAGAAGAAACCCATGCACATGCACAAATGCACACCAGGAGATGGAAAAATACCAAGGGATGCCGACAAGCAAGGACAGCAATACGGAAGCCCTCATTCCAAATATTACTTGCAGCTATCGCGAGGAAAACTACGGATAATTTCAGGAGTCTTGACGGGACACTGCAAACTAAACAAACCCAAGTGTCGAGGTTATGATTTAGTAGATGAAACTGTGCAGCATCTGCTTTGCTGCCTTTAATATCTGCCAGGGCATATGCCCTTAATATGGGATAGATGAAGGTGTAGAGGGCGGTGGGCCACTGCTGTAATTCGGAGTTAGCATAATGGGCCCGACTTGTAGCCTGAGTGCGTGCTAGCAATTTGCCCTCCTCAAATAATCCAGATCCAGATTCATTAATTTGAATTTTAAGAGGCACTTTAATGTGCAAAAATATCGCGAATAAATTGGGGGCACTGGGAAGGTATGGAGATATGCACGAAGAAGGACTAGACGGACTAGGTACAATATGATGGTATTTTATATATCTAGGGACGGAAGTATACTTGTCTAGCAAAGCAGGTAGGGACAGGCTTCAGGTCTTACAAAACAGCAGAATGAAAATTATTTTGGAAAGGGACAGATACACAAGGGTTCATGATATGCTGAAAGAGCTTGGATGGATGAACATAGCGAGTTGGCAGATTTCTTACACAAGGCAATATTGGGTATGATGCCAGGGTATGTAAAAGAAATATTATCGACATTTTATGGAAGCCACAATTATGGAACAAGGGGCAAGGGGGATATAAAATTGAAGGGGACGAGCACCGCTTTTGCTCACAATTCAGTTTTCATTGAGGGGACGATAGCATATAATGGGTTACCAAGGTTGCTGCGGAGTCAAAGCTTGAAAAAATTTAAGAAGAAACTCAAGTTGTTGTTGAATAGTAAAACGGTAGTTAGGAAAATCAGAAGAATGTGTTTTAAGAATATAATAAATTATTGTATTTTAATTAATTTCTTGATATTGGATAAAAATAAACGTCTATTTATTTATGTACTAAATTCCATTATGCGGAATGTTCGAGATGTCCAAATGAGGTGGAAACTCCAGAAATTATCGAAAAAGGACATGATATCGTGATAAAAATTCCAAGAGTGAAAATGTGTGAGATTGTTGACAATCCAGGCAACAACTTGTCACATGAACATTTTTGTAAAATGACTGCCGCATTTGCTCACGATTTGATCAAAAACGCAATTTTGTGACAACTCCAAAGCTTGTTCCTGAAGCTTTTATTGTGTATTCGGTTTTGAACGCCTTGCGACATTGTCCGATTCCCTGCCTGTGTTCGTTGGGTGTTGAAATTGTATGACGAGCAAAGAGAACCTACAATTAACGTGGATTCCGAATCACGGGAATAGGACAATTTTTACACCATTCACTTCGATCTGGGATCCGCAGGTAGGCATTTGGTGAGCGTTAAATCCTCCTAGAGATTTTGAAATATTAAAAAATTATTCCAAGTTTCATTTTTCACTAACATATCAATCCGCCCTCGTAATATAAATTTTTCAATAACTAAAATACATTCAACAATTAATTCTTGTGAGGGACAGGGAGCCAGATCATAAGGCTTCTTGCTATATTGCGTATAGAAGCCTAAAAGTTTATATTATATTTATTTTTTTTTTAATTGTTATAAGGAAATGGATTTGTGGAGTTCTGATATGCTCACTTAAGCCTTGCGATATTAAATTATTTGAAATGTTTGGATTTGTAAAATAATAGGAAAACTAAAATAATTGATGTTTTAAGAATAAAAGGTCGTGATTTTAAAAATTTGATTTGTTTGGTTTAATGAACTTTGTATAATAGGTTTTCTTAATTAAGGTATTACATGAGACCAGGTTATTTAAATAAAGAGTAAAATTAAAAAATTTTTAAAAAAATTAACAGTATTAAAAATTTTCCCAGAGCAGTGCGATAAGAGACAAAAGGCGATTAAATAGGAAGTTTTTGAAAATAATTGGCATGTAAAAATTGGATGAAAATTTTTTAGCAGAAATGTAAGATTTTTTGTTTATTTTTTGGAAAATGAATGGAATGGTTCAGCTTTGAAGATGATAGATTTGGTGTAAAGAAAAGAAAAATTTTGGTGTAATGTTGATTAAGATGGAGAAAAAATGATTGATAGTCACGTAGAATTTAGAATTTCTGAAGGTTAATATTGAAAAAATTACAAATCAAATTGAATTTAAATATATCCGGATATCTTTCGAAGTTTGTCTGTGCACAGGAAGAATTTAATAATAGTAGCTGATTGGTACCAATAAAGAGAAAACAAATTTTAACGTGCGTTAAAGTTCTATGCGCGAAAGGAAACTTAAATTACATACCGGGTGACCGGCCGAAAACTGAACATAGGGAAATAACATGGGAAATTGATTTTTTCTAAATTCCTGCTTCCCATTATAACTGATATGAATAAATAAAATACCAAATTAAAGAGATTTTTTTTCCGCACCTAAAGATACCAAACACTTAATATTTTGTTTTTTAATTATTGTTAAAAAGTCGATAGTAAAATTAAGAAATAGCGCTTCTTAAAAAAATATTAGCAGGCTGGGTCTTTGCATTACGTCTAATGTGCCGCATTGCTATTGTATGAAAGCCAAATATTACAAACAAAAGTTACTTTGACAGATTAAAATTAATTTTGTTAACAATGAAGTGGTCTGTTGAAGAAAAAGTTTTCATGGTAAAATATTATTACAGCGGTAATAGTTTACGCCAAATACGTGACTTATTTTCTGTTAAATTTAATAATAGCCAAATTCCATCAATATCGGCCATACAGAATATAATTAAGAAATTTGAAGACACTGGTAATACTTCGACAAATTTAAATAAAGGTATTAACCAAAATTATTAATTGAAGTTGTCTTATCATTATTTTTTAAATAGGATATCAGAGAAACAACCATGAATTGGAAGAAACTATATTAGGTTTAATTTCTGCGAATCCAAATGCAAGCATTAGATCCATTGCAGCTGAGTGTAATGTTGGTAGAGAAAATGTTCGAACAATTTTAAAAAAGCACAAGTACCATCCTTTTAAATATCAATGTCATCAAGAAATATTTTTGTTTGACGAAGAATCCAGGCTTGTATTTTGTGAGAAAATGCAAGAACGTGCTAACAGAAACCGAAACTTTCTGAAACAAATATGTTTTACAGACGAATGTACATTTACATTAAACAATGAGCCAAATGTACAAAACCATCGCTATTGGGCTATACAAAATCCGAGACTAAATTTAATGACCGGCTCACAATATCCTCAAAAAATTAATATTTGGGCTGGCATTTATAATAACCGTGTTCTTGGTCCATTTGAAATACTTGGAAATTTAAATTCAGATATGTATTTAGATCTTCTTATAAATAATATTGGTCCTGCGTTAGACGAAATATCTTCTGAACACCATGAGGTCTGGTTTCAGCAAGACGGTTGTCCAGCACATTTTGGGGTAAACGTTAGAGATTATTTAAACCAAGCATATCCAAATCGATGGATTGGTCGTGGTGGTGCTATAAACTGGCCAGCCCGATCTCCTGATCTGGCACCGTGTGACTTCTTTTTGTGGGGTCATATTAAAAGCAAAATTTATAAAACTCGTCACCCAAATATTGATTCTTTGAGGAACGCGATCTTTGCAGAATGCAATCAAATTACTGCTAGACAGCTAGCAAATGTAAGAGAATCATTTTATAATAGATTGGGTTACTGTTTAGTGCAGAATGTGGAGGGTTATTCGAATACTTGTTATAATATTATTATTATTTGGTTACTTTCGTTCAGTATTTAATAATCCAATTGATATTTTTCTTATTCTTGGGTTTTGTTGACTAAATAAAACTACTTTTAACTTTTAATATTGGTCAACTTGTTATAATAAAATAATATTCAAATTGCGTTCTTATTATTTTTAAAATAAAAACAAATTTAAAAAGTTTAAAAACAATAGCAATGCGGCACATTAGACGTAATGCAACGACCCAGCCCGCTAATATTGTTTTAAGAAGCGCTATTTCTTAATTTTACTATCGACTTTTTAACAATAATTAAAAAACAAAATATTAAGTGTTTGGTATCTTTAGGCGCGGAAAAAAAATCTCTTTAATTTGGTATTTTTTTTATTCATATCAGTTATAATGGGAAGCAGGAATTTAGAAAAAATCAATTTCCCATGTTATTTCCCCATGTTCAGTTTTCGGCCGGTCACCCGGTATAATAAAATTTGAATGGTGAAAATTAGATTTGATTGTATTTCCACCCATTTGATAACTTGCTCCACACATTTGATGTACCTATGATGATAATTTTGTTAAAATAAAAAATTTTACTGATAGTTAATGGGAAAAATTAATTTATTGTTTGTCTGAAATAATTGACGAATTTAATTTTTCTTGCGATAAAATTTTGTCCAGCATGTAAAAAGCTTAAGTATTATTTTGTTAATATGACACTCAATAAGGATTTCACTTCTTTTTATTTTTGGCGTTTAGGTGCAAGGTTTTCGTAGTTTGGAAAAAATTTCATTGCTCTTACCGGAAGCTAAACCGGAGCATATTTGCTTAAGGTGTTTTTTTAATTAAGTTTTTCTAAGTGGCCTGGGACATAAAAAAGAATATTTTGGCTCAAAAGATAGCAATATTTTACATCACCACCTCAAAGGTTCTCCACGGTCACGGGGACACCCTGTATATATTGTGGTGTTCTAAAAAATAAGTATAACGCCCGCCGGGCGAACAATTTAAATATGTGGAGTTCCTTCTTTCCAAAATTTCACAAAGGAAAATCAAAACTATTACTTTTTATCAACTTCCAATTTATTTTAAACTTTTCACCAAAATACAATTCTCAATCGCTAGCCGCAACGCGCGGACACACTCGACTGACTGCCACATTTTTCCAATCTCCCATCAACACTTGTACGCAAAATTAAAATGTTTATCGCAAACTCAATACATTCAAAATATTCAATACAAAAATATACCCGGGGAAGGCAAATAACAGGTCAATATATAGGAATACCTATGGTTAGATTCAAAGGATTACATTGGAAAATCAATTTAAATTGTAAATAATAATTATATTAAAATCACTCACAAGGACCTTTTAATTTAAAATATCATAATGGATAAAAATCCCTTTAAAGTTATAATTTCTTATTATGTCCGCATCTTAATGTCCATCTTAGTCCCAAGATATTATTAAGACTAGAAAACTGGAGAATGATCAAATTATATCTAAGCAGTGCATGAACATATTTTAATTATTTGCGCCAAAAAATGACCTACAAAATTTGGTTTTCACGAAATAAAAGAAAACTCTTATTTTTCCGCACCCTGTACATTTTATTTACTTTAATTACACCCATTCTACATTATATTGCTACCTATGGTAGAGAGCTGCGCAAGTTAATTTCTTTAAACCCACACCTGACCCGCAACCCATAATTTTTTGAACAGCAACCCAATCCGCATATTATGTGGTTAAACGACTTGAGTCTCAATCCAAGTCTGATCCAAGCCGACACGCAACTAGAACTCCTAATCGGATAACACCCAAAAATGGCCCGCAATTAAATCAGATTGCATAACAATGTTGAACGTAAAGTTGAGCAAATAATTCTTCCAATTTTAAAACTCAAATTTTTTTTATTGACTTATTCCATCCGGTAGTACATAATATGCGATCTGTTAATATTCACGTATTTTTAATAAAATGTCAAGTCAAGCGTGGGTAATCAATTGTTCCATAATCACCCGTCCAAATAAATCAAGCGTAATCGATTCTCGTGTTCCTATATCTAATAATTTTTAATTTAACTTTCCCTCTCAATTCTGCTGCCCATTTAGTTATATGACGAACAACTGTTGTAGGATCAGGTAAAAAAATTGTTTAACATCTATTCGATCACATTTTGCGCCAACATCAATTAAACATTGAACTTAGAAATTATAAAAACATTGAAATAATTATGTTATTACATCAAATTCGCATCCGATCCTAAATTGAAGATATTATTTGACCTGTAATTAAATATTACATATAGGTAAAATTACATAGGAAATTGAAAATCTATTGTATGACTCGACCCGCATTTAACAAACTATATTTCGAATGTTCGGGTAACCCGCGGTTTGATACTGAAACTTTTTCGGATAAATATGGCCTTATCCTGAAAAAAGCTGCATACGTGGTTCGCACAAAACAACCCCTTATGTAACTTGCAAGCTAGCATAGCTCGCCGTTTCGGCTCGTTTCGATACTTGTTTGCTTGTTCCGTAAGGTATTTGTTTCTGTCGCTTACCCATAAATAGCTATTCTCATTATTGATATTCTGTCTTACATTTGCTTCTCAAAATTTCAATATGTATGAGCCTCTTCAATTTTTAAATTAATTAATTTTTGTTTTATGATCTTTTAGATGGTAAAAAAATTATGTATAATATAAAACAAGTTTTTAATTTGAGAAATTAAAAAGTTGTTTTGTATTCAAACCCATATTAATTAATCAAAACATACACAGTCCACTAGACGAAAAAAATCTACAGATGGTTTTCAATTTTATTAACCGGGAAATTGAGATAAATTTTTCATTTCGTGATTTCATCAAAAAGACGATTTTTATTTCAGATATGAAAACAAATAAATTTATGCCATTGAAATACACAAAAATGTACGTCAAGCATAGAATTTCAGGAAACCTTAAATAATATGAAGAATTGCAGGAAGTTTCACAAATTACCAAGGAAAAACCCTAAGAAAAGTAGAAAAATTGATTTAAAAAAGTAAAAAATTTGCTAGTAATGTCTTACGAGATAACACAACCATCGTGAAACACAATAAAAACAATTCGCTTTAGCCGTACACTGCAAAAAAGTAACACCTCAAACTCGGAAGGCACTTTTGCGAGCCGGGCGTTTAGAATTAAGTTAAGGCTGAAAAATTTCCTGGTTGTTGATAAAATTAACATACAATCAACAGAGCTTACTTCCTAAGCAATTTAAGCACAAGCAAAACTAATTTAGAAACTGAAGTCGTATGCAGCTTAGGATGGGTGTTGTAATCAAACAACTAAGTATGTAAATGAACAAAACTACAAACAAAACTATTTTATAAATGGAGAGCTATAAACGACATTCACATTAAAATTTGCAAATACGCAAAGTTTCCTACTCTCAAGTTTCGATTCTTGTTTATGAAAGCAATTAACGTAAATGAATTATGACGAATTTTGCTTTGCGAAAAACTTTGAATAAATTGGCGAAATTAAATTTTCCATCTAAGGAGCGACTTGGTGGAGGAGTTTCGCCCAAGACCCAGCGGCTGAGTTAACCAAGCGTGATAAAGGTTTTATTTTGTCGACTCGGTTACGACATCAAAATAATTTCAATTTTATATAAAAATAAGTACCAATGGTTGCACAATAACCATTTTAAAATACAAACGGAATAACAGTGTTATTCCGCTATAAAGACATTAATTTTTAAACAAATGTTACTAAAATGCCACATTATCAAGTATTTGCATATCATAAACTTTTACAACAAACTTCTCGAGCCATAATCGTAAAAACCTCATTTAACTAGGTATACAAAAATATATTTCAGGAGAAAAGTGAGCGACTAGGTACCAAACATCGTTTGCGTAAAACAACTTGCAAAACTGTGATAAGAAATCGAAATGAATTCTAAAAACGAGGTAATAGGTAATGAAATTCTATAGGAGGATCTCTTATTATAGCTACGTTCATATTCAAATACGAAATTCTATGTCATTGTGAGTTTATCCCAGACGACTGAAGTAATTGCAAGTAGACTATGAATATGCATTTTAAATTGCATTTTTAAATTCATACATTGAGCCGAGTCAGACGTGCTCGGAATATTTTAATGCGAGAATTACTTATAACTTCGATAGCTACAATAATAAATTTTTTAAAATCGATTAGTTCAACAAAAACGTCTGTAGCCCCATCTAACGGAAAAAACAAGAACCGTTAAAACTCCACGCAATTGAAAATAAATTTTGGAATTTAATTCTCGCTTATGCACTTTGCTGCATTTTGTTATTAAAAATTTATTACTACTTTTAAAAAGAACATGTAGTTCGTGACATGCATTTGAAAATATGGAAGGCCATGCAATAATTTTCTCCGAGAGAAAATAGTGCCCGTACCTACGGGACAATTTCATTTACAATATATTCCCTGACGCTATAAATTTAAAACACTTTGAAATAATTATTTTAAAATGCTGAAAAGTTCTGAAAAATTAAACCGAAATAGGTTAACAATTAATTGTAAAGTTAAAATTAAAAAGCTTTCTGAAGTTTGTTAAATAAGAAATCAAACTTGATGCTGGCGGAAACGAAATAAAAGTAAATTTTCAACACAATAGGACAGAACAATTGAAATTTCCCGAGGCAAACTAAATACATTGCATATTATCGGAAAAAATTTTGCCGTACCTGAAAAGAATCGCATCAGAAAATTCATCAACAATAGGCAAAATATCCACTCTTTCAGGACGAAACAAAAAACTTCCTGAAAGAACTGAGTATCAGACTTGTCTCGTTATTATTTATGGATTTTCTAATGGAAATAAACGAGCTGCAGTTATGCTATCGGCATAGATAGAAAATTGGTCAAGCGTTCCCAAACGCATTAAGGGTTTCATTTTGACATCCCTTTAACCACGTTTCAACGAGTATGAGGACGGTAAACCCATTACTGTGATTTGTGTGACGTTGCAATCATTCAAAAATTCCAATTCCCTCCTCCTTTCGTTAGGTTACATTTTTCACTTCGACTTGTGTGTAACTTGTGCGTAATTATACAAGAATTGGTTCAAGATTGGATTTGGAAATAAATACTTCAAAACCCTTAATTTTAAGTGACAATATTCTTATAAATTTATCGGATGCAATTCGTTAGCTTGGGCGTAATAAACGGCTCACGATTAAAATTTTCCCTAATTAATTCATAGATTACTATTAGCGTATAATGTGTTGGAAGACTTAATTAATTCTCGAGATTTCCGTCATAAATAAATATATTTTTACCAACTTTCGAAATTTAATTTAAAATATTTTGAACATCAAATTTATTTTATGGATTAACATTTTTCATCACGTTTGGTAACCGCAATATTAGGGGTTGCTTCGGAATAAAAACGCAAATTAACAGTTTAATGTATAAAATGATTCGTAAATAATGGAAAGAATTCGAAAAGCGTAAAATACCAAATATTGAAATTTACATCCACTTACATGCTAGGTGACAATAGAATCCACCTTGTGGAATAATGTCGCCGTTACAGACCCGCTAACACTTTATTTTTATTATTTTAGTGGTTGCATGCATGAAACTTCAAGTTTCCATGTTAACAATGTGAATTTTTAGTATAAAATTTTCCGTGTTGTTGATCAGAGTCTTCATAATCATATTATTATATAAAAGGTAGTACTTCCATACCGTTTAAGATTTTATGAGAAATGAAAATAAAGAAAATTTGGCGAATTCCAATTAAACGATTACCGTGAAAAATTAATTAATTTCCATCCTTTTCGAATCAAAATAATCTGTAACTTGTATTATATTTTAATATCGGTGGTACTTTTTGCACCTTGAATGCATAAATTCGACTTTTCGGGATTTACTAAACTTTTTTGATTTTTTCATGGTTACATTTGACGCGCGAACGCGAATGTCGAGGAAGTCCAGCCAGAAAAGGGATGCACACGGGGACTTGACTTGACAAGGACTTGAACATTAGGGCTAAATTGATTATCATTAAGACTATCCTTTCAAACCGGTAAAAGTATGTTAAGGGGTCGTCCCTAAATGACGTCCGCAATTTTTTCCGACTTTTCAACTCCCTCTCCCCACCTTGCCCCAGTTGGACACAATCTTCTGATTCCCCCCCCCCCCCAAAAACGTCCTATGGTCACGAATCAAAGACCCCCCTCATTCGTATAAAATCGAACTTGATCTTTTAACTAAACTAAAAAATCTATTCATTAATTTTTTATTTTTTTTAAATTTTTCAACTTTATTTTAAAAACTTTTAAAAATATTCAAACACAATTTTCTTAGAAGTCCAAAAAATGAGATTTTTATGCGGATGTCACATTTGTCCAACCCCCCTCTCTTTTCCCCTGGTCACACTTGATCACATTTTATAAACCCCCTCCCCCAGGCGTGAACGTCCTTTATGGACGACCCCTATTATAAAGAAAATGCAAAGAAATCCATCTTTTGTTGACTTGGATCTCAGTATTCGATTTATATTTTTTAAGCTGAATCTCTACGAGGTTGAGTTATGTTCTTCATCGGTACTATACCCTGTGCATTTTTATATTATTAGATTAAATATCTTTGTTACGGCTCTGTGTTTTCATTTCTGTGAGTGAATATATTTTATTCATTTTATTTTATTTAAAAATTGTGGTTTCTCAGTTTTAAATTTTCTGAAAGAAGTTCTCTTCCAAAGAACAAATTAACTTAAAATGCACAACAAATCAAAAATATAGAGCAAATAGAAAAACATAAACTTTACTTTTCACCATATGACGTTTTACAAAATTACTTCCCTACCTGCCAACATTACATAATTTTTCGAATAATTAAACCCTGTTCACACAATTCAGCTAGGTTCCTAAAAATCCAAAACATGATTATTTTAGTGGTTAAACTGTAACCTAGGTTAGTTAACCAATATTTTAACCTACAACTGAACAACTGGGCCTAACACAATTAAGGACATTTTCGTTAATAATAAGGATTATTACGTTAATTTGTAAAATAAATTGTTATATTGTGTTGCCAATTGTAGTGCTTGTAACGAATATCCTGCTAAAGACAGATCGAAACTAATATATTAAATTTAATAAATTATTTGAGAAAAGTGGAATCATTTGTTTATAGTTTTATTTACATTTTTGAATTGGGAGTTTAGTTTTGGTGGCAGTTTTCGGTTGGTTACAAAGAACGACTCTGTTCATTTTTTTATCGTTTCTTTCTCTCTACCTTGTTTTAATTGTTTTAATGGCAAATCATTAACACTAGCAGAATTGACGGCTTTACGTGTCCTCCGAAACACGCAGATGGACAATAAATTTTAAACTATACCCGGAGTTAATTTCGCTAACATTCAGGCGATGATCGTAGTCATTTATCCCAAATTTACCCCGGATTTATTCCGGATTTTTCCCGGATTTATTCCGGATTTACCCGGATTTTTTCCGGATTTACCCGGATTTTCCCCGGATTTATCCGGTAGTCATAATTTATTTATTTATAAAAATTCATACTTTTAAAATTTGTTACGATCTCGATTCCGAGATGCTGCTACATGTAGTCCAGGCAACGAAGCCGAAAAATTGGCTCGAGCTTTCTTTTTGAAGAAATGTATTTTGATCATAGAAAATTTTTTTAAAAATATATATTATAGATAATTTTATGCTCTTTAACTTTGTTTAATGATAATTTTTCGGAAAAGTGCAAATACGTGAGCTATAAGCGAATATCGCGAAATATCGTGTTGGGGGAGCTAAACCCCCCGATTGTAGCGGACGCCGGCGTGGGATTTTAGGGGACTTTTGGGGGGTTCATTAGAACACTCCAATGTACATCTCTGCCAAAATTAAATCTGCCCGGATTTTTTGCAAGCACGAGCCAATTTTTCGGCTTCGTTGCCTGGACTAAATGGCTTAATCGGGACTTGGAAATTCGCAGCTCATTGATTGGCTCATTGTAATTAAATTCAATCGCAGACTTTACATATAAATTTAAGCGGTTTCAGAGAGCTTGCTGAGTACGCCTGCAAAATTTCAAGTTTCTAGGTGGTCTGGAAGTAAAAATTTCCGGACATATAATATACAAACGTTTCGCTTTATAAGTAATAGAAGATGATTTGCAATCCGACTGCCTTTTGCACTCAATGCTATAATAATATTCCTAATAATCAATGAACCCGGGTTTATATTTGAAATTCATTGCTTGGTATTTTGGAAAGGTTATGTAAGTGCAATGAAGAAATTTGAACATCAAAACAAAATTCCTTATTGGTTGAAATTCATTAACTCACTAATATTCTCATTGCATTTATAAAAGTTTTTAGTTCAATATAGCCATCTATAGTCCATCAGTTTTAAGAATGTGTAACGTTCAAAAGTGAACGTTATTTGCGACATACCCTATATAGCTGTTCCGCGCGATAACTTGAATAGTTATCAAAAACTAAAAGAGATAAGCCGTGAGATACGAGATAGAAAATGGTCGATTTTTGTAAAAGATTCGTAAAATAATATTAATTTTTAACGGCTATAATTATTAGTAGATAATAATTCATTAGTTTTTTTATTACTACCTGCACGTCAAGTTGCTCACCGTTTTGGAGATCAAAACTGAGAACTTCGATTTCAAATATATTTAAGGAGAGTCGTAGCGAATATTTCTTTTGTGTGGCCGACTACATCTGGTTCCAGCAAGTCAATTCATAGTCACGGGTAAAACTTTGGAAATATTATTTCGAGAGCCCCTACGAATCCGGAAGTCAATTGGAATACGCAGGGTCAATTTCCAGCACGTGGGTCCTGGGGAAAAACACCATCGCCTGCATTTCTTGCTCGACGTGTTGACGTGGCTGTATTGGGATCACGATAATTGTGGCAGCAATTTCAATTAATAGAACAGACACGCAGGGGAGTTGGTTTGTGTACGATAATATATGCAGCTTTGTATTTTTTAGCCTTTTTACCTCAAGCTTGGATATAGCAGGGAAGACAGCCAGGCCGAATCGTCAGGAGCGCTCTTGTGATTTAGCAGGGTACGCTGACCTGCGTATGTAGCATATCCTTTTTTGTTCAAACCACCTTTTATCTGGAGCAGCTGGTAAGTACAGAGCTGTATTTTTTTGTCTGCCGAACCACTCTCCATTTGCGTCCGGGTTTTTTTTATCACGCTATTGGCGTATTCACCACATTGTCGTGCATCCGGATATAGCTGCGAGCAGCCGTCCATAGTACGATTTGAAAGGCAACGTCTGTTGCCGAATTATAGCATTTTTTTACCCTTCAGGTATTAAGCCCCTCAGGCAGACTTCTGTTTGGGACCACTGGTCCGGAATTTGTAAACCATTTTTTTATAAAATTGTGAATTTGAGTCAGGAGTTTCCTGTACTGTATCTTTCGGAGGTTAGTAAAACACCCTTTACCTCTCTTGTTTGTTTTATTGCCTCCACGGCGCCCAAACCGCAACATCTCAATTTATTCTTTCAGCTAGGTGGATTGTATTTTAGCACTGTCGTGCAAATTCTAAACGAGCTCACGCCCAGTTCGCTCTCCGACTGTGTGGCTAGCTGTCCAGCGGACTTAAGAGGCGAAGGTGTCAGCAATCGACGCTACAAATGCAGAGGTGCGACTCCGAACGGCAATGGTGAATGGTTTAAAAGTCTTTAAGAGATAGGAATGACCAGAATTGAGGTATTAATTTAGTACAAAGACTTCGCAAAACTAATTGGATCCCTGGATCAGGTTATTTTTGAATAATCTAAACTTTATTGCGTTGCTTACTATTTTTAACCCTCGATATTGGCACGACGTGAAGTTTGACATGACTTTGTTTAATAACCTCATCGGTTTTCGTTAACTTTTAATTTTAATTTTCGTTCTGTTTTAGAACTGCAAATTAATGATGTTTCCTGGCTTTTCTTTGTTTTAATGGACCATCAATTTGATTTGCAGGTAAAACATCGCTTGCAACGTTGTAAAATTTCTTACAATGTAATTTTTCAGTCCACTTTCGTATGATTAATTTTCGAATATCCATAAAATTTCAATAAAAGAAGATTTCATTTTAAGTGCACTTTTATCAAAGAAAATTTGATAATAATATAAAGTCGCAACTTTGCTTGATATTTTATTTATGAAAATGCTTACTAATAATAACATACCGCGTTTTTTTTCAAAACAAATTTTCTATTTATTCGTAGCGACATCTTTGATATTATTTAAGGCGTATTAAGAGCTTTTCTAAAGTCGGGGGCTTATTTATCCCGATAGTAGCGGTTATTTTTCTTTAAACCATAAAGTGAAACTTGAATTCTTCAAGAGTTCTATCTTTGATTACGTAGTACAGTTTTGGAAAGCCCCGGTGGAGTACAAAAGATTATCCAGAGATGGTGGTACTAAATTGGAAGGCGGAATTAACGCCTTGAACACCAATCCCGGATCTCTTAAAGATCTATGGCACCAATACAAATAAAGAATTGTAATAATAACTCAATTTATTACGACTTCAAATTAAGTAGCACCATCTGTTGATAGCCTTTTCAACTATAAAAGTTGTTTCAAAACTATCACAAGATTCTATTTTTCATTGTTTTTAAATATTTCTTATTTTCATTGCTATTTTAAATTATTTTTATTTGCTTTCTTGCCATTTTATTTATTTCTTCAATTTTTTACCAAAACATCAATCCCGTAAGTTATCGTTTTTAATAACATTTCCTTAAATTGATAATTTTTTCATTCATATTAGATTTTATTAATTTTTTGGTTTTGGCTAAATAATGTATGCATTTGTAGTAGGTACTAATAGGAAAAATGCAATTAATATAACGTTAATATTTGTCATTTTGAAATTATTTTGTTCAAAAAAATGGTGACTAATATATCACGTTATTTTTCTTTTTTTAATTACAATTTTAAATTTGATGTGCGTTCCCGTAGCTTTGCAGCCGCTAATTTGATCGTATTCCATCAGCTTAATAAGATTTAGATTTTAGGACGTTTTTTATGCAAATTATCTGTATATGGTGGTCAGGCGTCATGTTTTTGGCATACCACGAAAACCATTAACTGACATACTGTGAAATTTTGTTATAAATGGCTTTGAATGCAATTTTTCCTGATCTATACATATTTTCAGGTAAAACCCATTATTATCTTGTACTTAAATGCTATCGAATGATTTTGAAAAGGAAAATTTTACTCATTTCGTTACAACAAAA
This sequence comes from Podabrus alpinus, assembly GCA_932274525.1. Classification (NCBI taxonomy): domain Eukaryota; kingdom Metazoa; phylum Arthropoda; class Insecta; order Coleoptera; family Cantharidae; genus Podabrus; species Podabrus alpinus. The sequence continues at coordinate 10,469,053 of OW026451.1, forward strand.
AAGAAACATGTACAAATCAATTTCATGGCAGTTAATGGATTTTCGTTGTATGCCGACAAATATGATTTCTTTTCGACCATCTTTTTTATTAGAAGATACAACGTCAGTCTTGGGATTTTGTTTGATGAATGAGACGATTGAATTTGGCATATGCTTGCATTATTTTAGGAACATGTGACTGCGTATTTGAATAACTGATGCTATTATTAATTTTTGTATCTTCTAGGTTAAGGATGAGAATTACAGGTGATGGCCCTAGTATGGATGTAAACAATTTTGAATTTTGTAGGTTGGTCTCCATGATAGGGGAGATGAGAAACCCCAGATCAAGGTAAATCGGAACCAGTTTGTTTATTTTGAATATAATTAATTTTAACTTTTTTTAAATTATTTTTATGTGGGGCTGAACTATCAGCAAACCCAGACCATTGTTCTGTACACATGGAACTGCGTTCATATAATAGTGAAAGTAATAAGAAAACCTCATCAACAGTGGATGAAAGAAAGCCAAAAATATCTGCTTGCATTACATTAATAGACCTACGCTACCTATGACAGAAATAAAAATAATGGAGAACGATGATACTTCTTAATCCAATTTACAATGATGTATAGTTTCATAACAAAATAAATAAAAGGTAAAGTACAAACACACTTTTAAAAAATAACCTTAATTAGCCACATATAACAAAAACGCTTAAAAATAATAAATATCGTGCTAATGAAAAAAGTAGAAACTAAAACCCGCAATTTTCTCATTCTAATATTTATCACTGACTAGGGATAAACTCTAAAGATATTTATTTTCCTTTCCAGACAGGCTATCCCAGTAAAAATGTGAATACAAATTTCCAATACGAAACAAAAACCTGCAAATTAGTTTTCTTTGTTTCAATTCATGATCAGGCTTCGTTTCATATACCAGCTCTGCTCGGTTGAGGTATTATTTGTTAACTGCCAGGATATTTGAAAGATTAATACGGAAGCGAACAAAATATAACCCCGATATTAAAATTTTATATTATTTTTTAATTAAAAATCGCTTTATGAAAATCTAATTAAAATTACTGCTTCATCAATGTAAGACTTTTAGTGCAATCATAAACCTAATTGATCAATTAAAATTTAATAAATCTGAATATTTTCAAAATGTATTTCTCCGAGACTGTTAAAAATAGAAAACTCTCAACTTTATCGAGATTTGTTTTTGTAGTCAACTTTTGGCTTTGACACTCGATACTGAATAAATCACGTTTTGTCGATTTGTATTTTGTCACTTGAAGCTTAAAATTATGAGAGCCAACAAAATTATTTTCCTGAAAGGAAATGCATCTCTGGCCTTTCCATTGGCAGTTGTAATGGTGGTGATTTATATTATGTATTGTGGGAATGAAGGGAAAAAAATATACAATATCTTCATTTTCTGTTGTTGATAATCTTAGGTAGTAAGTGATAATTTCGTTTTGAAGTTAGCCTCATCGGTAAATCTTACCAGGATAAATTTTTAATAAAATATTTTCTTTTCGCAAAATCTCCAAACATGAGTTTAGTTAAAACTGAATTTGAAAAAATATTTTTTGAGTTTCAAATTACTAATGGTTAATTAAATTACAGGGTTAGGGAATTTTGTGGTATTATTTGCAGCATGAGCTTATTTTTGTTGAATAGTTTCATTAGCTTCTATAATTAGGCTAACCGCACATTTATACATCTATGACCATAGACACAGGATACCTCAATAAGTGATGGTGTATTTAGAATACAGAAATAGCTTCTTAGTAAATTACAGAAACTTCGTTAGATAAGGGATATCAATCTAGTCTAAACCGAAATGATTTTCCAAGTAAATATCGTAAGCAACCAGCCATTGACTGAACCAGGATGGTGGCTTTTGAGTTAGAAGGTAACGAGGAAAATGGTCGACCCATTTGGAAAAGCGTCAACAAATCAAATATGGGAATTATCCCGATATTCCAGAATTAAGTTCTTCGGGTAATCACCGATACTTTGGGTTTACACGCTTTCATCTAGGATGAAACTGATTTAGAAACTAATAAATTCTTTACCCCCCTAACCAGGACCAGGATCCATATAATCAGGATAAAAAGAAATCCAAAGTTTATCAAAAGTCACCTCACTGCGTTGTCTCATTTTTTCCAGCTAGTATCCCTTCACTAAGAGACAGTAAATCCCTTGTGGTAACACCTAAACTGGCCATGCAATAAAACTAATGTGGTGCATATTTTTTGGCTGATGTCTGAATTGTATGTCCATTGCTTTGTGCTTAAGCCTTGGTTGGGTATTTAAGAAAACTATCCAAATAATATAATAAAAGAAAATTTTTCAAAAGATTATAGGTACTTAACTAAGAGACACCAAGTAAACAATGAAAAGAGATGCTCTTACATCAAGGGGATTGGTTTATAATTATCTATTGTCATTAATAAAATTTATTTACCCGAATAATTAAGACTATTTCAATTAAGATCAAGAACATCGCAGGAAATAGTTCAATATACCATATTAATGAGCTGGTTTCCCTTTGAATGAAACTGAGGTTTATCGCTTTCAGACTTGATATTATGATTATAATCTCAGCCCTATTGACAGTAGAAATCGAAAATAATTTCAAAACTTTGAAGTGAAGGTAAACAAAATGGTGGTAAACATTTAAAAATTAACCTTTGTGGCCAAGAAGAACGGAAAAATAAGGCATAAGCAACTTCGGCGCGGTTAAACCTTATTTTAATTTTAAAATGGTTTTGGTAAAAAAAATAATAGCACCGGTATAATTTTACGTATTGAAAAATTACTGTTTAAAATACACACAAGGAACGGATAAATAAATAAAATAAACATTGAATCACATTGAAGATACATAACTTAACAATATAACCCTTTAACTGTAAATTTAAATAAATATATCACTGAAATGTAAATATTTTTATTTAGTTTGCCTCTCTTGTACTCAGTTAAAGGCTGAATACCCATGATACCATTAATCTTTTCTAGATCTGTTTAGATTTAAAATTATGTGATTGAAAAGCAAATAGAGTAAACATATTTTCAAACAGTGAAATAGTCAAGTACAAGAAGAAAAGAATCGACAGTAATAAATTAATGTGCAACCATTTGATTCCTCTATAGCTGGTTTTTCTCACAAAAAGTGAAATGCAATTAGAAATAAATCAAAAAGCTCTCTTTCAAGCCAGAAGCTCAATGTCATCTATTTAAATTCATAATTTAATGCGACTTCGTTCTATTTGACGATTTATAATTATAATAAATTTTTAATGCTTATGAAATGCTCCAATTGCGCAATAAATTTAAATTCTTCAGAAATACATTCTTAAGTTCTAAAGATCCGACGTAATGGTAATGTAAATTCAAAAGGACCTGCAATTGTATTAAAATTATTATTAAATATTTAATAAAATTCTTTTATACAAAATTTACCTAATTAAGAATCTCAACGTCGGAGGTTTACAGACAATCAAGAGAAAATTCATTAATAATAAATTATGGTAGTGACACTTCATTTGGCAAACAAAATTGTACAACGCACACAATTACCCATTAAAATTAATTAACTTTCAAATGTATTGTTGAATTAATAAACAATATACTGAATCTCGCATTTTGTTGCTTATTGAAAATAAGGCTGAAATTATAAACCATTGTAACCTTCGGCAAACAATAAAACATCAAACTTAATTTCGGAAACTGATATTATTTTTGATTGTTATTCAAACCGTAACATCGACGCCCCTAAATAATACCGCAAAAAAAATGTTGAACAGAAAATACATTTTCGTTGGAGAAAAACAAAATTATTCGTTTCGAAGATAAATATACTACATATTACGCAAAATACGTCAACAACATTACGCTTAATTTGACTATAATAATATGACCTATTATATCCATCCAACATATTACTTTTCGAGCTCAAAAATTTAATCAAGATTTATTTCGACGTCGTGACAAAGCTCTACAAGCTCACTCATATTCCATCATCAGTCGCGTTCATTACGTAACCAAAATATAAACTGCACTAATAAAATTTTTAGCATGTTTACGTCATAATTAATTAAAATTTGGTCGTTAATACAAAACGAGGCACAAATGAGAGGAAAATTCCGAACTTACCGGAATTTGGTTGATTGTCGCTATTGGGGCGTGCTGAAGGGGCTCCATCACGAGCTTCAACTTCCAAAGCGTACGCGCCTTGCTTTTCTCTGTCGAAAACAATCTTGGTAAACACTTCTCCAGTTTGTTGATTAATCTCGAAGAAATCCTTGCCCTCGTTTCGCGGCGAATCAACAATAAAGTAATACACCTAAAAAAGACAGCACGTCTTAACTCCATCTTATAAGCTTAACTAAGAATAATTACGCACTTGATTGTTTGGGAAAGTTCCGTCCTTGTCTATCGCATTAACTTGGGTTACTTTGGTACCTATGGGCTCTCCTTCCAGGACGGTTTCTTGCTCACGTTCAGTAAACAGGGGAATTTCGTCATTAACATCTTCCAACATAATGTAAACAGTCGCCTCTGAAGCCAGTTGCTGAGCTCCGTTATTCTAAAAAAAAGAGAGCCAATTAGTTTGTCAAATTTCGAGAAAGAACGTTGGTTTACCTCGACACGAATCGTCAAATTGTATTCCTTAATCGTCTCGAAGTCTAGCGGATGATTGACTTTGATGTCCGCCCAAGTGAACCCATTGTCCGGCCGTTGTTGAAGATAAAAAGTGTGGAACTTATTAGTTTGCGCCGTGGAGCCCGGCATGAGTCGATAGAAAACAGTGGGATTATTTTCAATACCGGAACTAAACAAATAATTAAGGATATGAAAATCTGTTTTGGATTTGAGCAAAAGGCTAAAATACTACTAAAAACTATCAGGTGTTCACGTATCAAAAAGCAAAAACTTTTTCAAAATTGACATGGCTTATCAAAAAATATCAGCCACATGCAAACCGAAAAAAAAAGATTTTACTAAACCTATTCAATAATTTACTAGATGCACATGCAGTCCATCGAGTTATAAAAAAACTGAACTAACATCTAACTGCTTCATCCACAACTTTTACACCTATCTGTAATCAAAAATGTCTAAAAAATTTTCTAGAAACAAAAATCATGCAAAAATGGAGCATTACAAAATATGGTTTTTGTATGTTGTGGATGTTCAGTATCTGATTTTTTTCTTTTTATTAGTTAAAAATGATCGGTTAAATAATGTAATCATGACAGCGCGTATTGCAATAAGTTAGTAGAGTACCTCGAGTAGTACCTCAAAAGTTTGACCATCCTTATTAGTTAATTATGTAATTTAAGCTTGTTTCTGAAATGAAACTGTGACATTATGCGAAACTTATAATTAAATGAGATGAAAGGTAAAAGACTGCCGAATGTTGTTGAAGTGTTGCATTTGACCCTCAAGTACCAAGCTAGTGTGAATTGCGTGTTAGTGCAGGCGTCAACAACATTCAGTCAATGGGGAAAATAAGGACTACACATCTAGAAACTACGGGATCAAAATGTAAGGGAAAATGGACACGAGGTTGGGGGCGCGTGCTGACCCCTTGTCGGGTGAAGCGTGCACAAACAGGCCACGGTGCCGTGCAGCGGCGTGCTGCCGCACGAGCAACACACTGACGGACACAGACCTGGCTTTCACCGAAACGACTTTAGCCCCGACCGGTAGATTTTCTCTTATGTAGATGGGCCCGTAGACCACGTGGTCCCACACGGGCGGGTTGTTTGCGCGATCCACGACATCGATTTGAACTTCCACGGATCTGGACAATGGCGGGTAGCCTTTGTCTTGGGCCGTGGCTTCCAGCTTGTACGTTTCTCGCTAAGCACGCGCGGGAACATAAGTAGTTGTGTTAGTGATGGACATACGGGCAGGCTGTCAGGTGGATAGGCTCCTGGGAGAAATACACTCCGACACGCGGAATCTTTTGTCCCCACGCGAACCCCCACCCGCGAGATCCAGGGTGTCGAAGTGTGTTGTTGCAGCACCTCTATACCAACCTGGCTTTTACGGAAGTCACTACTGTACCCACTGTGACATTTTCTTTGATGTGAATGGGGCCGTACATATTCATATCCCATAGTGGCGGCTTATTGTTCCTGTCTACGACGTCTAATTCAACGTCCACGTCCGCATAGGAAGGCGGTGCGCCTCTGTCCGAGGCCCGCACGCGTAGGCGGTACCTGTCTCGCTAAATACGGGCACGGTCAGGTCAGGGCTCATAGGACAAACCAAACAGAACACACTCAATCAAACGTAACGTGAACCAAAAAAATAACTCAATCACACAACTGAAATGAAAAAAATTAAACGGCTGATGCAGAACAACACCGTTAAGTGCTGCTCGGTCCTGCCTCAGCGATATCAGAGAATATACCAGCAGTGTGAATATATCTCTATTCATGAAAAATACTAAAATATTATCGTTTCAAAATGCGTCGACACACGCCGACAGCACCAGCTACGGTGCCTCTACATATTTTACACCTACTTACTGGATAACATCCCTGTTGCCGTGGGCAGTAGTAACGCCGAAGAACAGAAAGGTGCAATTAAATAAAAAAATAAAACGTATAGTACATTAACAGTATAAAACAAAAAATATGTCAAGCAGGCATTACATGCTAAAACAGTTTTAAAAACATTGGTTGGGCGGGAGCAAGGATGTGCAAAAAGTTTTTGTTGCTAAACGACCTTCAAAAACCGTTGGACGTTTTTTTGTTTTTACTGTTAGTACGCCGCCCCATACACAGGTCAAAAATGTCACAATGTCTAAGCGACGCAAGAGAGCCGAGCGCCCACCCCGGGTTTCAAAAAGCGGCCTCTCACGACGCTCATGACCAAAATACAATTCTACAAATCAGAACACCTCCTGTAAAATTATTCAAAAAACATCTTAAAAATACTTCAAAAAACACTGCACAAAAAACAGTTAAAAAACATCGGCAACCTCGTAGCTGCTCCAAATTAAAAAAAATAGGATACAACAGTTGGCGTAAGAGCCGCAAAAATAGAGCTCTTGGCCGTTGAAAATCTTGCTCGGCGAAAAAACTTGTAAGTACAGGCTGTAGTGGGGCGGAAATAACTCCATCGTACGGTTACGCCGTTAAGCGTACCCAATGGTACAAGTTCCTCGCCCAGCAACCGTAGATTGGCAATAAAAAATATTAAATTAAATGTACAACGTACATTATGCAAGGTGTGCCGTATAAAATAACTTAATCAATAAAGATTAGATCAGTGCATACGATCTCTCGAAAGATCTGAGCAACTCAAACAAAGGTGCGCTGAAAATGAAGAAAGAAGCAGCTATCCAGTCGTACCTAGGTATATCCGCCGGTCCTGGAACTGAAATCTAGCACACAAACAAGCATACAGCACTCGCTCATTTAACCTACCCGCTTTTAGTGATCAAAGCAGAAACTTACGTCTAAAGGCTTTTTTAACACAATCCAACCCGATTCCGGTTGGATTTCAAAATACTCCAAATCCAGAGCGTTCGAACCTGCACTTAAAGAATATACAATTGCGCCGTTATTATCGGCATCTTCGTCCGACGCAGATACTCTCAAAATATTTGTGCCTATACTTGCGTCTTGTTTAACATTTTCGACGTATTTCTGAAAAATACGTGAATATAAAAGATTTACAAAAGCTACAGCAAGTCATACCTGTCGGTCAAATAACGGAGGATTGTCGTTAACGTCCGTTATTTCAACGGTAAACGAACATACTCCCTCTAACGACGGTTCCCCTTGATCGGTCGCTTTTACGGTAACGGATACAAATTTTCCGTCGTCTCCCTCCCGATCAAAAACTTTATTCGTGGACACTTCCCCCGTTTCTTCGTCCACCGTAAATTTGGTTCCCTTTTGATTAGGCTGCTGGACGATCGAATACTTCACTTGACCGTTAACGCCTTTATCTTCGTCGGTCGCGTGTACTTTAATAACAGGCGAACCATTTGGTGCCCCCTCCTCCACTTTAGGATAATAAGTTCCGCAGTCTTTGAAAATTGGTTTATTGTCATTTACGTCCGTAATAAACACGACTACAACGGCCGTGCTGGTGTGAATAGTTTTATCACCCTCAACGCAGCACGAACCGTCATCCATAGCGGTTACATTCAATTCGTATTTGTCCCTATCCAGGGAGATTGTTTTACCGTGAAGCCTAATTACCCCTGTAATCTCTTCGATGACAAATTGGCCAGAACTAACGCCACCCCCGACAAACCCAAATCTAACATTATCGCCGTCTTTATCGGATGCAACTACCGTCGTCACCAAAGTATTCGGGCCGGCGTTTTCGTCAACGTTTGGCGTATAAACCTGCTGAGAAAATTTAGGTTCTTCGTCGTTTTTATTTTTCGTGTAGATCCGCACGGTGGCCGTTCCCGTTTTAGCGGGCTCCCCTTTATCCTTGGCGGTCACAATGAATTCATAATAGGCATTATTATTGTCGGCATCCAATTGTTTATTATTCGATATTATTCCACTGGGATCTACGCTAAAATGCTCATCAGATACTACGTATTCAATTTCCGCATTTGCACCGCTATCGCTATCCATTGCTTTTACTTTGAGAATGCTCGTTCCTAATGGAATATCCTCGTCCACATTATGAGCTTGATAATCCGGCAATTCAAATTTAGGTGCGTTGTCGTTGACGTCGGTCACACGAATCGTTAACTAAAATTAAACATAATTAATGATTTTGTTACTGCTTGCGTGATTGATGGAATTCTACATACCTCTACGGATGTGGAAAATCCTCCGGAGTCTTCGGTGGCGGTGACCACTAACGAATAGACGTGCGGTTGTCTCAAGTCTTCGAAATCCAATTCTTTAGCTAATTTGACGATTCCCGACGTCGGACCAATATTGAATGTACCAGCTCCTTGTCCTTGGGCTTTCAGGGTGTAGCGAATTTCACGATCGGCGAACGATTTGGCCTTCACCGAAATTATACTAAAAAATAAAATAATGTTAGAATAAAAATCTCAGATATTTAAAATGTAAACTCAAAGAAAAGATGAAACGAAATGGTTCTTATTATTTATCCAGAGCACCCGCATCGTTTCATCTTGGGTACATTTTCATCGAGTTTGTTCCTAATTCAAATTATTTCCGTTAAAGGTAGGTTTATAAGTGTAAAAACGTAATAAATTTTCAGGTCGTGATTACACAAATAAACCGTGGTTAAGCCTTGACGGATTTAGCAATAGGGCGTAATCCTCTTCCAGAGACCCGAACTTGGCGGAATGGCGTTTTTTACAAATCAATGCCAATTAATTGCTTTTCACCGTAAACCGTAACAATTGAAATCGATATTATAAAAATTGAAACTTCAATCTCATTAAAAGTATCTAAAATTTCACCGTAATCAGTTTGACTTGAGAAAATGATTTCAAACTTTCAGGAGTTTAATTAATTTAGGAAATCTAACTTTTGCTAAGATTTAACTTGGAAAACTTAAAATTAATTATTAAATTATAAGAAAACTATGATTCGCAAGATATGATTAATAAAAGTTTGATTGTACTAACTCAGAGTCCTTCTTTTGGTTTTCAGGTATTTCTGCTTCGTAGCTTGGCATGTAAAATTGTGGTGCTCGTTTTCCGCCAACAATTGACAATCTTTCTTCCGGTGTAGATTGAAATCTACGTTCGTCAACCCTTCCATTCTGGTCCTCGGCTTTCACATAAAGTACGTATTCCATATCGAGTTGAAAAAGATCCGTTCCTCTCGTCCTGACAACACCAGACCGTTCGTCGACTTCGAATCTGCCTCCTGTTCTGTCCCGCACAATGAAATAATGAATATTGTGATCGGTGTCTGGATCTCGTGCTTGAAGGGTAAATACGGGTGTATTTGGTGGTGCATTAAGTTGAACAACAGCTTGCATTGGCAAAGGTCGGTTGATGAAGTAGGGTGGCTCATCATTTACGTCCCGAACAAGTATAATCACACGTTGATTGTCGGTATCTGCATAAAACGATTTCCTGTTAGTTAAACCTATTTCCTTTGATTTATTGTTTGTACACGTGTATTATGAGTATTGTTCTACCCAAGTGTTCAAGCTTTGAATATAACTTCGTCTTTAGGAGCAAAAACTGGCCCTTGGTAAATTAATCAATGTGAACTCGAGTTTTTACTTCCAAATCGAAAGACCTAAAGTACTAACATGCAATAAATTGAAAATTATGTGTATTTCATTTTTCTGACATGATTGTTTCAAATTACCCCGAACGTTTTCCACATTTTTTGTTCCAACGTTCGGATATAAATTTATTTGAGTAAATTCCAATCAATCACATTGAATTTATGCAACATTTACAATACGAGTAATACAAAAAAAATTTTAATTTTAAATCAAATTAATTTAAAACAATGGAAAATATGAAAATGAGGGGTTAAAATTAAATTATAAAAATTAAAAAAAATTCTTTTTGACTAAATAAATTGAAATAAAAATATAACCGATATAACTCGCAACTTGGTCAAAAAAGTCGTGCCAAAAAAAATTATATATCGGGTCAATTAAAATTAAATTTGTTTAAATTATAGTCATGCAAAAAAGAAATTTGCAAATGAAAGCGTATACTTACATTTGATTCCTAATTGGTAGAAGATAACATGAAAGTAGAAAAAAGAGTGGTTAGTAAAAATACAAAAACGGAATTAAAAAGTACCACCATTGTGTTTACCAAAGGATTTATCGTGGCGTGTGTCGCTTTTAAGTGTCCAACAAAGGACTTCATATTTATGAGATCAACAAAAATTAACAAACAAATTCATATGTGTGGCTATAGAAAACCTAAACGTTTTAACATTGAACGGTTAAGATGAATAATGGTTTGATACAATCTAATAGATATGATAATGAAGCTGAGTTTGGTGTTGCTGAAGCTGTCGGAGCCCCAATTAGGATAACAATGGTCACACGTTGTCAACCGCGCTCCATTTTTAAACGTCTCACATGAGGTGGAAAAATTTAACCAATCTTTACATTGTAACAAATCACGACAATGAATGTGTAAATTGTTAATCCGGTGTCGGAATTTAAAAATAAAATCGCTAGTATTTTTTTAAATTCCATTTCGAATCGAAAAAAAATACATAATTGTTCTCTTATTTAAATCTTGCAAGCAAAACTCCAGCTTCGTCTACTAAGTAGCAAAATATGAGAGGTGTTTATAAAAGCTTAAATTTATCACTGTCAATTAATATGAAAAATAGGGCTTTTTGTCTAAGTTCTGTTCTCTATCTAACGGCTAAATTAAATGTAATACTTTTATTATTCAAAACGCCACCTGTATTCCTTTTAGAAGAAAATTTTTAAACTGGTAGTGAAAACTCAGCTTTATTATTATTTTTGCTTCTGCAGGCATATAATTAGTTTCTATTATTACCAAATTGTAATCACTGCAAAGTTCTGGAAGCAATCAGTCGAAAACCTTTTGAACATTTCTTAGAACAATAATTGTTCATATCTGTATCCAACTTCGGCAAGTTATGCTTTTCACTATTACAAAGACAGTGTAACGTCTCTAATTTAAATTGAAAACTTCAAGAACAAAACTATAAAGTAAATTAATAAAATTATTGTATAATAGTAGGATCCCGAAAGAGCGCCGCTTCCTCACTAAAATTGTATTACATAAATATGAATATGTTTGTAAAGAAATAAATTCGGAAAATTCCGAATTAATCTTCGGAATTTATCAGTTTCAAAAAATTATAAAATCGTAGATTGGCAGTTTCTTATGTATTCTATACTCAAAATAGATATTTACAAAATTCGAATAAAGGAAATTATACGAAAAACTAAAAATTATTCGCGTTGCAACATTTTAGTTTTAGTTAGAATTTTATGCTCTACACTTAAAGTTGTATTCACTTTGCCTCTCAGGTGCACTGAAATTGAGCTATTTGCAAAAAATGTAAAAAGAAGCATAGCAGAAAAGGTTAAAAGAACAATCAAATTTAAAAGCTTACACTTACGACCCAATTAGTGCTACAAGTTTGTTCTATAGAACCAAAAATATATAGAGATTTACAGATAATTGGCGAATTCTAAAACTTGGGAACCCTAGGGAGTAGGTAAACCTTCGTTAAAAAATCTCAAGATAAACCACTACCCGATAAGGAAACTAACAGAAGCAAAAAAGTCACATCTATATAATATTAATAATTTTGTGCTAATATGAATGACTTTATTTATTTGAATTTGAAAAATTAGTGTTTAGGGAATTCATTTTTAATAATTGGCAATATGTCTCCACGGCATAAAAATGCAAGAAGTTGAGCTGTATGGAAGCCAATTGTTGTTGTTGGCAGAATTTTGTATAAAAGTTGAAATATTGCTGAATTCGCTTTAAGGATAAATTTATAAGAACAGTAGCATTTTGGCACACCAAAACCGTGGGGCTCGATAAAAGTGATCCAAGTAAAGAAAGGAAGATTGCACCTACTATAACCCTGAGAGAAGAGAATAGTAAAAATGGGTTGGAATCTGATTATGGAGGCTGTGAAAAAATTAAATAAAAAAATGGACGAATATCATCAAGAGATGATTAAAATATTGCACAAAAAATTTTACGAAATGAATGAAAGAATGGATAAAAATACAATAGAATTAATAAACGAGAATAAGAAAAAGTTGAATGAAAAGTTTGACGAATATAACCAAAACAAAAGATTAAATGAAAATAATAAAAAATTGAATAAAAAAGTAAGCGAAACAATTAAAGAAAAACAAGAAGATAATAACATTACTCAAAATTAAAATTTCACAAATACGGTTGACGAAAAATTAAGTGCACCAGATGTTCAAGCACAACAGAAGTTGGAAGGAAATAAAAATACCCAAGTGAAGGAACTCGTAAAAATCTACGAAACAGAGGAAGAAAGAGGAAATTCAAAATTGTAAAACCGAGGAACGACAACAAAAAGTGAGAATTATAAAAATTTACTTACAGGAAAGAAAGAAAATTAAAGTTTGGATTGGATTCATTTTGGACGATGAGAATTTAAGGAATGGACAACTTGTTTACCACATGGATTCGAATAAATGGTAACCAGGAGAATGATCATCTATTTCTCATGGAAGCGGATAAGATGGAAGTATACAGATTAGAGGGATGTAACAAATGAACCATAGAAAACTATTGAAAAATTTGATTTAATTAAAACTTGAATAGTTTAAAAATTTAATAACAAATTTAATAAAATAAATAAAATACGACGTGGTAAAATGGGCTGCCATTTTATAGTACGTAGTATACATAGTAGTAAAGCTAAACAAAAAATCTTCATTACAAATTGTTGTAGTTTATGCGCCAATTCCTTGAAGATATAAAAACCGCCACAATGTCGGAAAAGGGTACCTCGCGGTTATTATGGAGAATTGGAATGCAAAAATTGGCAACCAACAGAAGCGCTGAAAGATTAAGGATGATAGAGTAAGCAATGAAGAGATCGATGCTGAGAGTGAGTTTGAGAAATCGAATTATAAATGACGAGATCAGAAGAAAAACGGGGACAAAGGATGTTAAGAAAAGAGTGGTACATTTGAAGAGAAGTTGGGCTGGTCGTACGACAAGACAGGACCACAATAGAAAGACACTCAAAATAATGGAATGGAAGCCTAGAAGAATAAAGAGAAGTACAGGCACACCCCAGATGAGATGGTTTGACGATGTGAAAAAAGTTGCAGGTTGGGAAAGCCAGAAAAAAAGAGGTTTGGAAAGAATTATGAGATGCCTATGTTCAAGAGTGGACCAAGAAACTGAACAGATAAATACAATAATGAGGACAACAAAGATACACATTGTGGAGTCCCTAATGCAGGAAAAAGGTTTACTGATCATTTTTAACGCATTTTTGCGATTATAATCGGCACAAGTTAGAGATAAAAAATACAAAGAATCCAAAAAGTAATTATATTAAAAATTTAAATTTCATTACTCAAATTTTTATTGAACTAAAATTTAATGTTATTATGAAAAAGCATTTTTCTTCGAGAAGAAGAAAAGGTTATATAAAATAATTGAGCTTGTTGGTTCAAAATTTTCAGAGCCCATTTTCTTAAAAACTAGTACAATCATACCTCAAAAATGAATTATATTTTTTCTTATAGTAAATTTAATCATCTTTCATTTTTATGTTACCAATTTTTGATGTATATATTATGTACAAAATCGAAAAAGTGGCTATATTTTACAAGATTGGAAAAGTAATCCTAAATAAATACATTGACCAATTTTCAAAATTATAGGAATTATATATTAGGTTTAATTTTCCCTTCTTTAATTACTACGAGGTTATCAACGATAATATAGATAATATATAGTACATTTCTGATCTTCCCCCGTAACTGCTCTTAAGAACCAAAATTAACAAATTTTCTATTCTCCAGCTTACTCAAATTTCCATCAACCGAAAAATTTATAGGCATACCACTAGAAAACGTAATAAACATTTAAACCAAAAAATAATTTTGTCAATTTAATTCAAAACGAAAGTTTAACAAAAATCTTATGAGTTGGGCTTCAAAAATATACCAAAACGTTGAATGCAATTTGTATTTTGACAGACAAATAAAGTCTGAAACGTCAACTTTAAAAAAATGTGTGTGTTTACGTGAGGAAGGATAATCCGGATATGCTGATATGATCCAACCCTTTGTAATAAAAAGTAACAAAATATTTAAATTTCAGAAATGCCTAAATAAATAATTCACTGTTTATTCCCTTTCAGGAAATTTCTCCAACTAAAATTAATAACCAACATTTCAAAACTTCGAATTGGCATTATTTATTTTCCTTTCACGTAATATTGAAAATTTTTGCTATTTTGTTCTAAAATTTACTGATCCATTTTCTGAATCCGCTCTTCAAATGTTACAGTGTCATTAAGCAGTGTTAGCAGCTACTACATCCGTTCAAGTGGACCTCGACTTCCTTCCGGTTTTATAATATCGGTTCACAAGACTAAAATATAAACTTCCATTCAGAAAAAAAAATCAGCGAGATTTATTTTAAATTTGTAAAATTAATTATTTTCTTCAAAATACAATTGGAAATGTCTAAATATGTTTATTTATTGAAGTTGAAAATAGCGCCTTTCCTTTAGAAATGAAAATATTTCCAGTGTCACAATATAAATAAATCCTTCTCAGCTTGATGTACAAAACCTTTAACAATGAATATAGAAACTTACACCTTTGATTATTTAAACGAAAAAAACAATCCATGAAAAGTTTAGCCGTCCCTAGATCTTTTAATTAAAAAACAAATTAAATACCACCAAAAGTTGAATATAATAAAAATTACATTAACTAATTTTGTCTACAATAACAGACGTCAAGTGTGAAAAACGTTAATTCTAATCGGAAGTAGTGTAAAAACTCGCGTCGATGAAGTATAAAGGCAAGGAAAATCCAAACAACAAAGTAGTTGACGCAAGTTTGCAAAATGAGCACTTGGATAACTTATTGCTATATATTTTTAATAATTATTATTATTGTCGATTCCGCAATAATTCCAGAAAATATAGAAAATATAAATTTAAGGTCGGTGGATTCGTATTCGAAGAGTTTGCTTTGTGATTTCCTTATTAGCGAAGGCAATGGCGATGGTGAAAATTTACCTACGGTGACGTGTAAAACCAACCAACCACAATATAACATCCCTTTTGGGATACAATGTGTTACAACCTATTTGGAAATCAAAATAAATCAAAATAAAAGTGAAATACACCCAATAGGATGCATTCCAGTCCTAAGTAAAGAACTGGTAGCCCAAGTGATGGAAATTTGATAATTTGAAACAAAAATTTAAAAAATTAGTGGTGCTCGGAACACGTAAATATTTTTATTCTGCAATTTATTTATTTATATTTGTAATTTTGTAAAATATTTAATTGAATTTATAAAAATTCTGAAATATGTGAGAATTTGTTAAGACCTATTTGGAAATCAAAAATCAAAATAGGAGGTATTGGAGTGCTAAGCGAAGAAGTGCAAAGTTTTTAATTTGAAATTATAATAATTTATAAGGACTACTGCTGTTCGGAACATGTAAATATTTTATTGTGTAATTTATTGTTTATTTATTTATTTATGTCTATTTGTAATTTTATAAATTATTTCATTAAATTTATAAGAAATATGTTTTGTTTAAATTTTGGAAAACTTGAAACCAGCTGATTACATAATGTGTTTAAGTTAACTTTTAGGTAAGTACGCGGGCTTTCATTTTTTAGTGTTTCATAAAAGTTCCTGACAATTATTGATCAAATAAATCAAATTACGGTGTGAATTTAAAGTGATTTTTTTTAGAAAATCTTCAAAATAAAATTTCATTACCATCAACAATTGGTTCATTTCTGAATTTTTATGTTTGAAATTCTTGATTCATCGTATATTTTTATGTCAATCTTATGTATATGATATGAGTCAAGATAAACTTTGAATTGCAACGCTACCGAACCAAAAAGTACAATTTTTATCAATAATTACAAAGTAATCAAACACTTTTCGTACAAGTGTAGAGGAAGCCCGTGATTATGTCCTCAACCGTTTTACATTAGATAATGGGAACTTAAAATGAACTTAAATTATCCGCAAAATGATAAAATATTTACAAGAGTGTATACATATTTGTTTATTTTTAATGCAATTGGTTATTTCAAAAACGTATTCTGAATCATCAATCTGAATATAATGAGTAAAAAAGTTCTCGGCTCTAGCCAGTTAGTATTTAAAAATACAAAAAATATCGTACAACCCAATTTGAAATCTGAATATATTTTCTACCATTAGACTTCCGTGGACCACTTTTTCAGTACAGTTAAATGGAGCTACACGAAAAATTTCCTCCCCTGAACAAAAGTAAATAGAACAAACCTTTCCCAATTTTTAACTAGGCCATCCAGACCACAGCGACTCCTATGATTAAATACATTGTATATTTACATTAAGCCTGGTCCATCGACTAAAACTCAAACACAAATTCGAAACCCAATAAAAAGTTGTAGTTCAGAAACATTAAAATGATATTTCCCACAATGATATAAATCGTAGCAGCTTCAAATTTAAATATTATGAATTTTGGGGAAACCATAAGTAGCCTGTACCCGGATGAATGGACAACCGAAAATGACAAAAATTCACCCGACGCGCGGTTTCAACGCATCCCCATGGAAAACTATTTCAGATACAGCGTAAGTAAAAATAACCACTTTTATGGAACACAAAATTATCTACAAGAAAGTTGCTGATTCGGAGAAAGGGAAATAGTATTCATTGCTAAACAGTGAACAAAAGAAAAACTCATGGCATATACTGACACACTAAAGTATTTTTTCTCATATTTAAAATAATTTTTTTCAAAATATTTGATTTTTCAGATATACATAAGAAGAAAAACTTTTTTGCCTTTTGTTTTTCACGTGCATGGGTATTGTTAGACGATGTTCAGTGTTCGTGGGCTTTTTCATCATTCTCCTCTAAAAGCCCAATCTCCTCACTGTTCATCGTTGTGTCATAAAGAAATTATAAAAAATGAAGATGTGCATTACATGAATGACGTGGGAAGGTAAGGAAAAATAGAGGAATTTTTGGAAGATAGTGAACAAAGCAACGATATCGTCTCTTGGTACAGAAAAAAGTTAAACTCACCGAAAGCTACAAATTAATATTTTTTTACATTCTCAAGATGTTAAAAGTGAATTAGTAACAAATTAATTATCTGATCTAAACATTTTTTATTCCAAAAGTTAACATTTCTAAGAGTTTTAATCTGATCAATTATCCAGACAGGGCAAGAACTATTCAAGATTTTGACGTTGGGGTAGCTGAGATGAGAGGATAAAGTTTAATCAACACAATCACAATTTAATACAAATTCTTTGCCGATATTTGCATTTAACATAAACGGGTAATGTCCCTGTTTATGATCGAATATCTCAAGTTGGAGTACCTACTTAATAGTACGGGAGTCCTAAGATTAGGTTGGGCACACGTTTGGATTGATTTCTTATCAGTAAATAAAAATTATTTCTAAGATAAAAAACCAGTATATAATACATTGAGATACCTTATAAAATCAATCAGTTTGTTAACGACCAATATTACCTACGAAGTAACAATTGCACAAAAATTGTCAAAATGATGAGTTACAGACGTTTCTTACTTTTAATTATTGTGGTTGTACCAAATTTGGCGATTAATGAAAGAAATCCACTTTGTGAATTTTCCGTTCAAGACGATGGCATTAACCCTCCCAAGGTGATCTGCAAGGCAAATAATCCAAATATCCGGATGGGAAATTTTCTTCCAATCGAATGTGTTCTGGGGTACACCAAAATTATCAATAACAATAGAATTGAAGAACACAACATTGGATGTACTCCTGTATTGAGAAGAGAATTCAATTCCAGGTAAAAAAATTTTTAAATAATTTTTGGTGTTTTGTTTTCGTATAAAATAATTTAAATTGTCACTTTTGTTGACTTTTATTAATATTTTATAAAGTTCTATTTTATTTTGCATTGCTAAATTGCTCAATAATTGTGCAATAGTTTGTTAGTTAAACAAATTTTTCCTATAGAACATTTTTGGTTTAACAGTTACAACATAAAATACAATTTGCTAAATATTTCCTAAATATTTAATGATGGTAATAATTTTTTCAACTTTTCAAACTATTATTCATCCTTAAATTGCAGCAAAGAAATCCGGTTAGATAAATATTGTAAGTAAAATAACTTGAAAGATTAATTATTACCTACATAATATATCACGTTTTGGAGATTTTCTATTGATATAGGGATCATTTTGACTCTTATCCGTTACCATTGGAAAATATTTCAAAAACCGGTTTACTATGTGATTTTCCCATATTCAAGTAGTTGCTACTTACAAGATAAGTACCCAATAAGTACCTACTGTATATTATTATAAAAGCAATAACTACTATATGCACATAAACCTCTATTGTTGTATATAGTAGATTTCCAGTTAGTCATTTGAATATTTTTAATGTAAATTTATTTTATTGTTTTCAGTACTGAGGGAACAATTATTGCTGAAAGAAGTTTAAACAGTTCGCGCAACGATTTATGCGATATAATAACTGGTTATGAGCCGAGTCTAAGTCTTACCACCATAAAATGTAAAAGTGAATGCGCCAAACACGCTTTTGCAAAATTTGGTGATAATTGCATTGATAGACCTAGCTACCAACGACTTCGATGCGAAAACATTTACGAAATAATAAATGATATCAAAATTTATCGGGAATGTAGGGCCGTACTAGTTCCAAAAACGAAAGAAGGGAAAATGGAGATTATGTGATACTAATGAACTTTTACTTTATATTTTGATTAAACATTTGTTAGAATTATTATTACGAGTACATCTAGTGAAATTTAAATTTAAGGACTTCAATTTTTTGTTTTGCATAGCTTGTTCATTTTTGAATTTAATTAGCCTATTAATAATATTGTATTATTAGCCTAATACTTATTACAAATAAGTATTATTAATTTTGTGATCATAAACGATATACGAAAACTTGCTTTGTGTTATGCTAACTAGCCAAAGGTAATATTACCGTTGTGAACCATTCTTAACCTATAAACTGGAATAAATAATAAAATTACTAAAAAATAAAACATTAAAAGTAGTAAATTTTTTGCGGTTTTCGGTTTCATTTATGTACATATACCTATATTATTATATTATCATATTTCGTTGACTGTGCGGCCCAAAAGCCGAATTGATTAGCGTTTTAGACACATCAATAATCTTAAAGTTCTTTTTTATCAAATACCTGCATTATATTATATATCATAATGCAGATAATATACCTTAGAGTTTAATTTAACAATAATTAAAATGTGTCCATTAGGATTATAATTTGCAAATACCAGAAACCAAACTGTAATAAGTAAATTCAATGTAAGAATACTTCATGCAGGTTTAATTTTTTTAAATACTTGTGTAATATACTAGTATACAATTTTCATTGTCATGCTCTCTTGCCTTTATGCGTCCAGCATTCATCAAATTGCTTTTTGCACAAGAAAATTTTAAAAATATTACTTAATATAAAACCTTAACTTTTCATTGATTATTTTTACAACTTTTTTTATTTTATTTAATACGTTATTAATAGTAAATTAAATGTAAAAGTAAATAGTTAATTAAATCCTGGTACGGTGGTTCCACTGTTATTAAAGCTGTTCAAGTGAGTGTAATATTAATATAATAAATTATTTACAGTTGCACCGCTAATGCGTGCTAACTTTGATTAAATTGTGAAATAAAATAAAAATTCACGTTATTTAAGATTTAAGTTAAATGCACTTAAATTATACGGGAAATAAAGAAATTATCTGATAAAATTTTCATATATAATACCACAAGAGACTATCAAATTGTCGGCAATAATTTTTGAAACTGGAACTGAGTGTTTGTCGCCCTTAAAATCACCATGAGTGCTTTAGCACGAATGGTGATTTTAAATGGCGACAAACACGAAGATTCCATGGTTTAAAAATTAACCAACAATTTTATAGTATCGTGTGGAATTCGTTTGACAATTTCGTAAATAAAATTTCAATTTTTTCTGACAACAAATAATTTATAGTATGCGTTCACGTAGTTTCCATCGTTACTATGGAAATTTGACAATACAGACCACGGTGGTCGTATTGCCGCGACAATACACCACCGTGGTCTGTATTGTCAAAGGAAGTAGATTATGATTGGTTCAAATTGATGAGATTGTAACATCCTATTGGTTGAATTATTATGAACGAAATTGTCAATTATATATTTATTTTTTCATATTTATTCAATCAAATTCGTGAATAGGTAAGAGATAGATACATACTACTTGAATTTTCAATTATCTGTTTACTTTCCATATTTGTTCAATTATACATCTGACAATAGTATTTATATTACTAATACCGTAGTAGACTGCTGTGGGCCCCCTTTTAAGTAGGTAAGAATGGCTACCAATATTATGCAAAACGAAAAATGTCGTCCCCTGAACAAAAATAAATAGAGCAACACATTCAAAATTTATAGCTCTGCCCTTCGGATCATAATCAAAAGTTATGCAGCACCACTGTCGGTTTAATGCAGGATGGTATAGTAAAATTTATAAGTGTACTTTCGTTTAATAAAACTGGTAATGGCCCTGTTTAAGATCGAATATCTAAAATTGCAGTAGCCACTTATTAGTTCAGAAGTCCTGCAAGTAGGTACGACACACGTTATGGTGATACTTTAACAATGAGAAAATAATTTAGCAGAAAGTAAATAAACTGTTGAAATACTCAGTTTATTTAATTGTAATTCTTGAATGTCGAGTTCCTTCATCTTATTAGAAATATTTTCTGTCCAATTCCATAATTAATTAATTTCCTAATCCCGGTAGCATGTCTTTAACTCACGTGGAAGCTACAAAAATGAATACCAGTTGGATAATATTTTTAATCTGCCTTCGTATCTTCAGTACAGAGACAAGAAGTGTTGAAAAATTTGTAAACGACAGCAATGCACATGACGTGTGCACGACAATAATAATTGGTTACGAGTCGAGCTTAAATCGAATCACCAAAAAATGTGAAAATGAATGCACAAAACTTAATTTTGAAAAATATGGTGAGAATTGTATCTACCAATCACTTCTATGTAAGACTATTTACGAAACGGTATATATAATATCACATTTCCTAGTGAATGTAGGGCTGTGGAAAATCCACAATTAATAGGAAGAAAATTGAATATTAATAAATAATGAACACTTGCATACTGTGTATGTACATAATATAGTAATATCGTTTCAATATATTCTTTAATGTGTGATCAGAAAAGTGCGATACTGCTTTCTTAGTTTTCTTTTCTTCGGTACCAAAACACCAAGTGATCTTTCACTAGAAACTAATCCACCTAAACTAATATTGTCGTTATGAATAAATCTAAAGTGTAAACTTAACTTATATAAAACGCTACTTGACTCGATAGTCAACAATCGTGATAATTTATAAAAATAACTCAAACATAAAATACAAAAGTGTTCCCCGCACGATTCGAATTAATAAACTAATTTTTTATACATTTATCACGATAATACGCTGAAAAAGATGTTCCTCGATCTGGAATCGAATTCTAAGTGATCAGATGGACATAAGCGCACCATATCAATTGCGCTATATTATATTTGATCACCACATACTAACATAGGCATGAAAACATTTTCAGTTTTTCGCTTTTGGTTGCTCACACTGGTACATAATGGTTATATATTGTTAATAATTATATTATATTTGTATGCTTGTAATCAATTAATTAATTTTTGTTATTATGTTTTATTAGGTTTTGTATTATTGTAAAATGAAGTTAACAGCCGCACTAACTTTTAAGATGATGAAAGTAAATATGTCACTAAGTAAGAAGTGCTGATTATAATTTAGTACTAATTAAGCCGGTAACCAACAATCCCAACCAAATTGATTATTGAATATTTATTTCCCTACTAGCTTATAAAGCCTGCCAATATTAACTGATTCTTGATCGGAGAAATTGAATTTTATTCGCTTGGTCAATAATAAAAAAAATTATAGACCATGTTAGATACTAATGCAAACCGTCACTCTTTTGTTCCTGTTTTCAAGTATCTCAGTCTTAGGAATTTCACTTAATAGATGCAAGAAAAATACTTTTATTTCATTTTGGTATCATAACCTTGTTTTTTAGCACGGAAATGGGGGCATAATATGGTTTTTATTTTTATAGCCCGAGGGCCTATAAAGTTGCTAAGCAATGACAACAATATCAAAACAAAAGAGTTAGTCCAGACTCTGTTTTTTTTGCGCGATCGATCTGAAATTTTGCATATGCCTTCCTACCGACAATTCACGGAGGGGGGTACCTTGCGAGGAGGGGAGAATTTTTTGCTCAGTTTTTCGATATCTAGTGCCGTTTTCGAGTTATTGCTAAATAAAAAAATTAATTCTCGCCCCTCCAAGTTTCTCGCCATAGGAACCATGGCACACCAAAAATTCATAGCACAAACAAAATGACATGATATTTTTTCTCAAAATACTTAATTCTTCAATTTTGACAATTCAAGTACCAAGTACCAAAATGAAATAAAACGTTGTATGTACCACGGGCACAATCAGATTATAGCCCTCGGGCAATTTAAAGTCCGACGCGTTAGTTAGCATTACAGAAAGAAAGTTTTCGTATATCGTTTATGATCACAAAATTAATAATACTTATTTGTAATAAGTATTAGGCTAATAATACAATATTATTAATAGGCTAATTAAATTCAAAAATGAACAAGCTATGCAAAACAAAAAATTGAAGTCCTTAAATTTAAATTTCACTAGATGTAATAATTCGAACAAATGTTTAATCAAAATATAAAGTAAAAGTCCATTAGTGTCACATAATCTCCATTTTTTTTCCTTCGATTTTTGGAACTAGTACGGCCCTACATTCCCGATAAATTTTGATATCATTTATTATTTCGTAAATGTTTTCACATCGAAATCGTTGGTAGCTAGGTCTATAAATGCAATCACCACCAAATTTTGCAAAAGTGTGTTTGGGGCATTTACTTTTACACTTTATGGTGGTAAGACTTAGACTCGGCTCATAACCAGTTATTATATCGCATAAATCGTTGCGCGAACTGTTTAAACTTCTTTCAGCAATTGTTCCCTCAGTACTGAAAACAATAAAATAAATTTACATTAAAAATATTCAAATGACTAACTGGAAATCTACTATATACAACAATAGAGGTTTATGTGCATATAGTAGTTATTGCTTTTATAATAATATACAGTAGGTACTTATTGGGTACTTATCTTGTAAGTAGCAACTACTTGAATATGGGAAAATCACATAGTAAACCGGTTTTTGAAATATTTTCCAATGGTAACGGATAAGAGTCAAAATGATCCATATATCAATAGAAAATCTCCAAAACGTGATATATTTATGTTTCAATTAATCTTTCAAGTTATTTTACTTACAATATTTATCTAACCGGATTTTTTTGCTGCAATTTAAGGATGAATAATAGTTTGAAAAGTTGAAAAAATTATTACCATCATTAAATATTTTCAACAAATTATAATATTAAATAATTATTTTCATCAGTATTAAAAAATGTGCTTTTTAGAAATGAAAGAGAATTATTGTACTTTTCCTTTCTAATTGTACAAGTAGATATTATATCTTATTACTTTAGCAAATTGTATTTTATGTTGTAACTGTTAAACCAAAAATGTTCTATAGGAAAAAATTGTTTAACTAACAAACTATTGCACAATTATTGAGCAACTTAGCAATGCAAAATAAAATAGAACTTTATAAAATATTAATAAAAGTCCACAAAAGTGACAATTTAAATTATTTTATGCGAAAACAAAACACCAAAAATTATTTAAAAAAATTTTTACCTGGAATTGAATTCTCTTCTCAATACAAGAGTGCATCCAATGTTGTGCTCTTCAATTCTATTGTTATTGATAACTTCGGTGTACCCCAGAACACATTCGATTGGAAGAAAATTTCCCATCCGGATATTTGGATTATTTGCCTTGCAGATCACCTTGGGAGGGTTAATGCCATCGTCTTGAACGGAAAATTCACAAAGTGGATTTCTTTCATTAATCGCCAAATTTGGTACAACCACAATAATTAAAAGTAAGAAACGTCTGTAACTCATCATTTTGACAATTTTTATGCAATTGTTACTTCGTAGGTAATATTGGTCGTTAACAAACTGATTGATTTTAAAAGGTGTCTCCATACATCTTATATACTGGTTTTTATCTTAGAAATAATTTTTATTTACTGATAAGAAATCAATCCAAACGTGTGCCAAACCTAATCTTAGGACTCCCGTACTAATAAGCAGGTACTTCAACTTGAGATATTCGTTCATAAATAGGGACATTACCCGTTTATGTTAAATGCAAATATCGACAAAGAATTTGTATTAAATTGTGATTGTGTTGATTAAACTTTATCCTCTCATCCCAGCTACTCCAACGTCAAAATCTTGAATGGTTCTTGCCCTGTCTGGATAATTGATCAGATTAAAACTCTTAGAAATGTTAACTTTTGGAATAAAAAATGTTTAGATCAGATAATTAATTTGTTACTAATTCACTTTTAACATCTTGAGAATGTAAAAAAATATTAATTTGTAGCTTTCGGTGAGTTTAACTTTTTCTGTACCAAGAGACGATATCGTTGCTTTGTTCACTATCTTCCAAAAATTCCTCTATTTTTCCTTACCTTCCCACGTCATTCGTGTAATACACATCTTCATTTTTTATAATTTCTTTACGACACAACGATAAACAGTGAGGAGATTGGGCTTTTAGAGGAGAATGATGAAAAAGCCCACGAACACTGAACATCGTCTAACAAGCATATGATTATGATTTACCCATGCACGTGAAAAACAAAAGGCAAAAAAGTTTTTCTTCTTATGTATATCTGAAAAATAAATATTTTGAAAAAAATTATTTTAAATATGAGAAAAAATACTTTAGTGTGTCAGTATATGCCATGAGTTTTTCTTCTGTTCACTGTTTAGCAATGAATACAATTTCCCTTTCTCCGAATCAGCAACTTTCTTGTAGACAATTTTGTGTTCCATAAAAGTGGTTATTTTTACTTACGCTGTATCTGAAATAGTTTTCCATGGGGATGCGTTGAAACCGCGCGTCGGGTGAATTTTTGTCATTTTACAAAATGACAAATACATGTAAATATACAATGTATTTAATCATAGGAGTATCGCTGTGGTCTGGATGGCCTAGTTAAAAATTGCGAAAGGTTTGTTCTATTTACTTTTGTTCAGGGCAGGAAATTTTTCGTGTAGCTCCATTTAACTGACTGAAAAAGTGGTCCACGGCAGTCTAATGGTGGAAAATATATTCAGATTTGAAATGTATACATTTCCAATTGGGTTGTACGATATTTTTTGTATTTTTAAATACTAACTGGCTAGAGCCGAGAATTTTTTTTACTCATTATATTCAGATTGACGATTCAGAATATGTTTTTGAAATAACCAATTGCATTAAAAATAAACAAATATGTATACACTCTTGTAAATATTTTATCATTTTGCGGATAATTTAAGTTCATTTTAAGTTCCCATTATCTAATGTAAAACGGTTGAGGACATAATCACGGGCTTCCTCTACACTTGTACGAAAAGTGTTTGATTACTTTGTAATTATTGATAAAAATTGTACTTTTTGGTTCGGTAGCGTTGCAATTCAAAGTTTATCTTGACTCATATCATATACATAAGATTGACATAAAAATATACGATGAATCAAGAATTTCAAACATAAAAATTCAGAAATGAACCAATTGTTGATGGTAATGAAATTTTATTTTGAAGATTTTCTAAAAAAAAATCACTTTAAATTCACACCGTAATTTGATTTATTTGATCAATAATTGTCAGGAACTTTTATGAAACACTAAAAAATGAAAGCCCGCGTACTTATACCTAAAAGTTAACTTAAACACATTATGTAATCAGCTGGTTTCAAGTTTTCCAAAATTTAAACAAAACATATTTCTTATAAATTTAATGAAATAATTTATAAAATTACAAATAGACATTAATAAATAAATAAACAATAAATTACACAATAAAATATTTACATGTTCCGAACAGCAGTAGTCCTTATAAATTATTATAATTTCAAATTAAAAACTTTGCACTTCTTCGCTTAGCACTCCAATACCTCCTATTTTGATTTTTGATTTCCAAATAGGTCTTAACAAATTCTCACATATTTCAGAATTTTTATAAATTCAATTAAATATTTTACAAAATTACAAATATAAATAAATAAATTACATAATAAAAATATTTACGTGTTCCGAGCACCACTAATTTTTTAAATTTTTGTTTCAAATTATCAAATTTCCATCACTTGGGCTACCAGTTCTTTACTTAGGACTGGAATGCATCCTATTGGGTGTATTTCACTTTTATTTTGATTTATTTTTATTTCCAAATAGGTTGTAACACATTGTATCCCAAAAGTGATGTTATATTGTGGTTGGTTGGTTTTACACATCACCGTAGGTAAATTTTCACCATCGCCATTGCCTTCGGTAATAAGGAAACAATCCCAACCAAATTGATTATTGTATATTTATTTCCATACTAGCTTATAAAGCCTGCCAATATTAACTGATTCTTGATCGGAGAAATTAAATTTTATTCGCTTGGTCAATAATAAAAAAAATTATAGACCATGTTAGATACTAATGCAAACCGTCACTCTTTTGTTCCTGTTTTCAAGTATCTCAGTCTTTGGAATTTCACTTAATAGATGCAAGAAAAATACTTTTATTTCATTTTGGTATTATAACCTTGTTTTTTAGCACGGAAATGGGGGCATAATATGGTTTTTATTTTTATAGCCCGAGGGCCTATAAAGTTGCTAAGCAATGACAACAATATCAAAACAAAAGAGTTAGTCCAGACTCTGTTTATTTTGCGCGATCGATCTGAAATTTTGCATATGCCTTCCTACCGACAATTCACGGAGGGGGGTACCTTGCGAGGAGGGGAGAATTTTTTGCTCAGTTTTTCGATATCTAGTGCCGTTTTCGAGTTATTGCTAAATAAAAAAATTAATTCTCGCCCCTCCAAGTTTCTCGCCATAGGAACCATGGCACACCAAAAATTCATAGCACAAACAAAATGACATGATATTTTTTCTCAAAATACTTAATTCTTCAATTTTGACAATTCAAGTACCAAGTACCAAAATGAAATAAAACGTTGTATGTACCACGGGCACAATCAGATTATAGCACTGAGGGTAATTTAAAGCCCGACGCTAAATTACCCTCAGTGCTATAATCTATTGATTGTGCCCTTGATACATAAATAACTATTATTAACTCCTTAATTCAAATAATAGCATATAATAGTATGTTTTAGATGGTTAGTAATTTTAACTTCCAGAAGTAACAATTAATACGATATTAAAAACAAAACGCCATGCGTCAAATTAAATTATTCACTTCGTAAAAATGTCTATCATAAAACAAAAATTAATTAAATTTGAAATTCAGGCTACTAAATTTATTATCAGTAATGACAAAATTGTTAGATAAGAAGATTTAAGATCCTAGTAGTGAAAAAAATTGTATATATTACACCACGCTTGAAAATACTACTTTCGCCTCGCGCCTTGTATCTCTTGACCTTCGACAGTAATAGTAATCTTCTCACTCTTGCTGCATAATATACTATTAAGTATAAATCGAATAATAATAAAATATCTATACCCAACAATAATTTTACCTTTTATCAAAAAAAGGTCAACTATATCTACAAATCTACTAATATTTATCATAATTTACTAATATTCAGTAATTACTAATATCAGAAATCAAACTATGACGTCCAGACGGCGGGTGAGTTTAATTGTTTTTTCTGAAGTGATTGCAGACAATTAAAACTAAATGTTCCATTTGTGATAGGCGGAATACATAGATTTTAAATATTTAAATTTTTTAGATTCTACACAAGCAGCATTTTTTCGTTAAAAATCCAATATGATTTTAATAAAAACATTATTATCGTTGCAAAAAAGAAGTAAGAATTTTAATACAAACTTAACATCCTCTCCTATTTCCGATTTGATCTTCAATGACACCGGAAGATCATATTTATACTATGCACGCGATTAAGAGGAAAAGAAATAACATAAACCATATAATAATTATTCAACAATAAAGAAATACTGATTTTACTAGATTTACTTTACAATTTTGAAAATCGAAATATTTACCATTTGAGTGGTATTATTATAGAAAATTAATATAGCTAAGTATTGTAATTACTTATTACTATCATAAATACATCTCTGAATGTCAATAATTTAATATTTTACAAAGTAATATTTTATATTAAATTACAAAATTCAAACAAAATTTCAGACCAAAATAATATCATTTTCTTTTTTTTTCATTCTACAATTATATTACATTATTATAACATTATTATAACATTATAAAAGACTTGCGACGCTGGACAAACATTTAAACTCTGCCCTCAAAATTTAAAACTTTCAACACTCTTTGCTTGATTACGTAATTTATTTATATTTACAACCTTAACAATTTTTAAACAAATAATTTCCTATAGTCTATATATTTTCTATTCAATTTTAATTTTTATTGAAAGGTTTAACAATTTATTATATTTTAAGTGAATTAATTTATGAATAAATGCGAATTTCTACAGCATCATTATATTAATAATCTCGAAAATTTAAATTATTAAATAAATATTGAAAACTTATTTGATTAGTAGGTATTCGATCAACTTACTACTATTTATGATTTTGTAATGACACGGATAACATAACAGTACAACATAATAAAATATAATAATAAATTAATTATTATATATTATCAAGAAAAATTTTCATCGGAAACTTGGATCAGTAAATCAGATCGATTTATTGTTTCTGAAACCTTCATAATTTGTCATAGTTACTACATAATATGAAATGAGTTGATTTTCTAAATTTTAGAAAAAAAATTTTATACACTTACATTTTTTAGTTCTCATTTAAACAAAATTCCGATTTCTCCAGTATCAATAATGTCAGATCAATTAATTGTTTATGATACCTTCATAATTTGTTACATTATATGAGTTGAAATGATTTTCTATATTAATTTAGAGAAAATGTTTTATCAAATTTAAATTTCTAAGTTTTAATTTAAAATAAATAAAAAATTTCTACAGTAACAATAATGTGGCAAAATTAAATTTAAAAATGTTGAAAACTTATTTAATTAAGAGGTATCGATCAATTTACTACTATTTTCGATTTTGTATTGACACGGATAACATAAAAGTACAACATGATAAAAAAATAATAATAAATTATCACGAAAAATTTTCATCGGAAACTTGGATCAGAAAATCAGATCGACTTATTGTTTCTGAAACCTATGATGAAATGACATGATTTTCTATATTCTAGAAAAGAAATTTTATGAAGTTAGATTTTTAAGTTTCAATTTAAAAAAATACGAATTTCTGCAGTATTAATAATGTCACAACTGATTAATTGTTTATGATAGTACCGTAATAATTTTTACATTATATGAGTTGAAATGCTTTTCTATATTTAAAGAAATTTTTTTACTGACTATAAATTTTTAAGTTTTAATTTGAAATAAATATACAATAAAAAAAAATACAAAATTTCTACAGTATCAATAATGTGGTAAAATTAAATTTTAAATGTTGAAAACTTTTTTAATTAAAAGGTATCGATCAATTTACTACTATTTGCGATTTTGTAATGACACGGATAACATGAAAGTACAACATGATAAAAAAAATAATAACAATTTATCAAGACACATTTTCATAGGAAACTTGGATCAGTAAATCAGATCGTTTTATTGTTTATGATACCTTGACAATTTGTTACATTATACTCGTATGAGTTGAAATGATTTTCTATATTTAAAAAAAAAATTTTTCGAGTTTAAATTTTTAAGATTTAATTTGAAATAAATACAAAATTCTAGAGAATCAATAATATGGCAAAATTAAAATTTTAAAATTTTAAAATGTTGAAAACTTTTTTAATTAAAAGGTATCGATCAATTTACTACTATTTTCGATTTTGTAATTACACGGATAACATAATATAATTCACTGCTTATAGTCAAAAAATCAAGCAAACTACGGAATAATTCATACAAAACGTTTTAGTGTGTTTTTGGCTTTAATAGGGTGTTCTAAATAGTTTCTCAAAAGTCCCCAAAGATTGGGTGTCCGCTAAAGTTTTCAGGGCCTGAAAACGGCTGAAATTTCAGTTCCAAAATTTCTATAGGATTTAGGTAAAAAATACATCAGATAAAAAAGTAAGCTGAAGAAATTTTCAAGAAATTACTAAGATAGACATTTTTTCATATAAGCAACCGTGTCCATGATACACGCGAGTGAAATGTCATCTGAAAGCAGGTAAGTATAGTAATATAATATAATTTTGAAGGCAAGGGAAGGGTTTTAGAAAAAAATGTTATTCTACATTTCGCTTTAGATTTGCTCACTTTATCGATTGGAAGAAAAAAAAATTTGAAATTGGAAAATTTCTTCAAAAAACGTAACATATTTTTCGATTTGAGCTCTTCGAAAGGACCGTTATGTTGTGGGTGGATTTTTAACAATCACGCTCGTCGATTGCCGACGAATACACGTTAGACATATTAAATTTTCCTTTCGTTGTGAACCTTTTTTCTCGCCAAAACGTTACAAATTCATGCATGTTTATTGTTTTATTATTTTTATTATTCATGGTAATATTTTAGCGAGAAAAAAGGTTCACAACGAAAGGAAAATTTAATATGTCCAACGTGTATTCGTCGGCAATCGACGAGCGTGATTGTTAAAAATCCATCCACAACATAACGGTCCTTTCGAAGAGCTCAAATCGAAAAATATGTTACGTTTTTTGAAGAAATTTTCCAATTTCAAATTTTTTTTTCTTCCAATCGATAAAGTGAGCAAATCTAAAGCGAAATGTAGAATAACATTTTTTTCTAAAACCCTTCCCTTGCCTTCAAAATTATATTATATTACTATACTTACCTGCTTTCAGATGACATTTCACTCGCGTGTATCATGGACACGGTTGCTTATATGAAAAAATGTCTATCTTAGTAAGTTTTCGAGAATTTCTCCAGCTTTCTTTTTTATCTGATGTATTTTTTACCTAAATCCTATAGAAATTGAGATATTCACAAAAATTAATTTTGGAACTGAAATTTCAGCCGTTTTCAGACCCTGAAAACTTTAGCGGACACCCAATCTTTGGGGACTTTTGAGAAATTATTTAGAACACCCTATTAAAGCCAAAAACACACTAAAACGTTTTGTATGAATTATTATTATATGATAACATAAAAGTACAACATTATAAAAAAAATAATAACAATTTATCAAGACACATTTTCATCGGAAACTTGGATCAGAAAATCAGATCGATTTATTGTTTATGATACCTTAATAATTTGTTACATTACATGAGTTGAAATGATTTTCAATATTTAAAAAAAAAATTTTTCGAGTTTAAATTTTTAAGTTTTAATATGAAATAATGTAACAAAATATGTCTATTTCGTTCCAAATGTTAATTCATAACATTTAAATTATAAATTGTTACTCCAAGCGCCATCTCTTTACTCATTTTTACAACGTACTTGATAGTACAGGATATAGACGCGCGCCGTTAAAAACTTAACTTTGGCTTGAGAGTGCGACAAGACAGTTCGATTTTTATTGATCGCGGATAAATCAATTATTTATCAGTCGATTTTCGTTACAAAAATAGTTATACGCAGTAGTTAATGCCACCGTCATTACGGATTTCGTGAAAGCAGTGCGTAGCTATTTTGTTTTAGCCAGTTCAAGCATTTTTTGGAAAATATTCGAGTGGTTGTATCGAACCACCATATTTTCTTTATCGAAGTATAAATTAGTACCAACCATAATTTTATTTGGTAACATTCGTCTGGTGACTATTTTGACAGCTGCTTTTATTTACATTTGGAAGTCGATTGTTATTGTCAATCGCGGCTTCAGTTTTTGTGATCAAATTGTACTGGACGATCACTTTGTTTTATTTGGATCGTCAACCTGTACCATACTGTCAACGCAGCGGAGTGCCGCCTGTCCATCTTCGTATCCGCCTGTCAAAACCTGCTCATCGAGTATTACGTCGGTGTACTGCAGTCCGAGGATCTTAGATTGGGAGCCATTGGAATTCAACACCAACCACTGCATTCCATACAAGGATTATTGCTGTCATCTCCATTGTGTGAACTCACGATTGATATCAAGGTGAGACAAATTTTATATTCTTGTGTGGATTTATTCTTGTGGTATTGTGGTAATTCATTACAGTCAATTATTTGTATTGACGGGCCTACCATTCTGGTGTCCCGTATTGTGTCACCTTTGACGTACCGTTGTCACCATCAGTTAACGTGCTTACTATTTTTATTGCACGTCACTACCACAATCGTTTGTATTTGTCGATATCGTTTCTATTTTCATTAAAACGTTATTGTTAATTATTGTTTTATTTTTCGACGAAGCGTACCCTCGTTATTTTTCAGCACAACGCAGAGTGGAAATTTCATTGGACTTACGACCCTCGCTTCCAGGCTATAGCGAGTTAGCTTATACCAACATCAGGGTTACCACGAATATAAGTAGGAGTTTTACTTCTGCGTGGTCTTGTTTGCCTTTCCAAACCGTTCTCTCATTAGGAACGGAAAGGAGGGTAAACATATCACTGGCGCCCAACGTGGGGCTCAATTTGTTGATTTTCTAACTCTGTGTTTGTCCCGAGGTGCGTTTTCGTGCATACGATTCGACAACGGAACGTTTGTGGTCGTGTTAATTTTTTATTATTACAGCAGTTTTTGGCAACTGGAGAGCGTTGTGGACTGGGCGCTTTGCGTGTTTGTATGGTTTGGTACATGGTAAATAATAATAGATTGAGTTGTCAACCTAGTACTCGTACCGGCGAAAAACCTTTTTACTTTGCTAATTGTAGTGCACAAATTTTATTGGTTCAAAAACGAGATATCCTTTTGTTGTGCTCTCGCCTTATTCATTTTTGCAATATATATATTATTTTTAATTATTGCTTGCGAGTAACGCTACGCCCATTTTCAAAATTCACACCGGCGAGAAACCATTTACGTATATATATCAGAATAATAATATCATTTGTTGCGTTCCCTCCAATTGCAATTTGACTGTATTTGTTTTGTCACGCAATTAGGAGTCGTGTTTACGCACTATTTATTTTTTTATTATTCAATTCTTGGTACGATAGTTTCGTGTTTTATCGAACGCTTACATTTTTTTACTTCGTCTTTGTCAAGTTAACTTAATTATTATGTCTGAAAAAGCTTACGTGGCAGCCTTATCTAGAGAGGAGATCGCCGTTGAGTTGCAACGACGCAAAGGAAATGACTTACCCGGAATTCCTGAACATTTAGCTTCTCGTCGTAAATTACTATGTCAGTTGATGCGCGATGAGAAATATAATTCATCATTAGCTATGATTAAATATAAACCTGTCGACATACCTGCCGAACTAGAAATATGCGAAAAGTCCCTTTCAGTAATCAGTAAACAAATTAATGATTTGTCAACTAATGTTGATGATAAGCTTTTGGATGCGTTAGATCATCGGCTGGCGCATTATAGTAATCGTTTAGATTCAATGGAAGGAGTTGGTTTTGATGACCCCAAAAGAAACACTTTAATTCTTACATGCAAAACTTTACGTGAGAATCTCGAATCTTTAATCAAAGATTCAGATGCGCTGGAAAGCGAGGAGGTATTACCAATCACGAACTCTCCGGTCCAAGCAAGTAATTTTCAACCTGCACGTAGGTCCACTCTTACCGATTCAATTCCGATTAATCCAGACATTAGCACCGCCTTGACTAATATTTTATTGAACCAATCGCAAAATCGGGTATCTGTTCACAAATGGGGTCTTAGCTATGATGGCAAGGGTAATTTTAAAGCCGTTTTTGATTTTATTGAGCGCGCACAAGAGCTTGCACGTTCACGAGGGGTTAAAGAAGACGAATTATTTAGAAAAGCTGGGGAATTCTTTTCAGACGAGGCATTAGTCTGGTACCGTTCCTTGAGTCCCACTATTTCAAATTGGTCACAATTAATGGATGCTTTGAAAGTCCGATTTTTATCTCTCGATTATAGTAGAGAATATGCCGATCAAATCCGGGCTCGGAAACAATTACCAGGCGAATCTGTTCTGGGATTCATAGAATCCATGATTGCTCAATTTTCTAGATTAAATCCAATTCCTTCGGATGAGGAACAGCTATGGGTTATAAGACGTAACATGTCTCCACAAATTTCATTAACCTTAGGGTTAAACGAATACAAAACTAGAGAAGCACTTATTACAGCAGCTCAAGCGGCTGAAAGAGTCATAAAGTGGACTACTCCATCAGAGGCCACTTGTTCAATGTCTTCATCTCCCATTACTACTACTCATTTTCCATTAGACCCTCAGTCAGACAACTCTCTAGATAACTGTTGGAACTGTAATAATCCCGCGCATGGTTTTGAGGATTGCCCAAAACCTTTATCTAAATTTTGTTTTGTATGCGGCCAAAAAGGGGTAACTGCCATAACATGTCCTAGAAAACATCAAGGACGTTCAAAAAACTTGCGAAGGCGGAGAGGCGTTTCGGCTCGCCCGGCAAATCCGCGTTAAAGGCCGACAAAAGAAGAAGAGCGAGATGGCATCACGGCGTGCGTCTCAAGAAGGCTCTTAAAGCCGATTCCTTGTGTTGGAAGGGGTGGTTAGGACGCGTACGCTCTTTTTGCGGATCATCGCAGACTACTTCCGCTCTCTTTACACATCCTACGCGAGACATAAGACCTTATGTTAATTTAACTGTGGGGGGGGTACCTCTTGCTGCTCTGCTTGACTCTGGAGCATCTGTTTCTATTCTGGGTAGTGATGCGCACTTTTTAATAAATCAGTTAGATTTATGTTTTACGCGCGGCACCAAATCTCTTTTACATTCCGCTGATGGAACTTCACAAGATTTATTAGGTGAAGTCATGCTTCCTATCACCATTGGTGAAGTCACTAAAGTTTTAAACGTCATAGTTTGCCGTAGTATCACCACATCATTAACCCTAGGTATAGATTTTTGCAAGATGTTTGGTGTCAAAATTGATTTTGGTAGAGACCAATATTTTGTTAATCAAATTAGTGCCACGGAATTTATGCGTTCCGCTTCCGAATTATCAATAGAGCAGCAGGTTATGCTTTCTTCCATGAAAGACAAATATAAGGAACTGGACCGTGAGGGGTTGACTCGTACTGATAAGGTAATTCACCATATAGATACGGGTTCAGCCGCTCCTGTCAAGCAACGTTTCTATCCCTTATCTCCACCCATGCGAGCTATTGCTCACCGTGAACTAGACGAAATGCTACAAATGAACATCGTTGTCCCTTCTAAGAGTGCTTGGTCGTCACCCATGCTTTTAGTCCGTAAAAAGAACGGTTCCTATCGACTGTGTTTCGATGGCCGTAAATTAAATCAATTGACTAAAAAGGATGCGTACCCACTCCCTCGATTGGATGACATTTTATCTCATTTACAGGACGCTAGATTCCTGACCTCTATAGATCTTAAAAAAGCATTTTGGCAAGTTCCTCTCTCATCCTCATCTCGTGAAAAGACTGCATTTACTGTGCCTGGCAGAGGTCTCTTCGAGTATGTCGTTATGCCGTTTGGAATTTCCAACGCCCCTATCACTCAACAGCGATTAATGGACAACGTTTTTGGTTCATTGCTTGGTGAGAAGGTCTTTGTTTACCTTGACGACATAATCGTAGTTTCCAATACCTTTGCCGAACATTTAAGCCTTTTGCAACAAGTCTTTGAGAAACTGAAAGATGCTAACCTAACCGTTAACTTTGAAAAATGTGAATTTTGCAGATCCACATTAAAATTTTTAGGTCATGTTATTGACAAATCTGGTCTTCATACCGACCCTGACAAAGTTGAGGCTATAACTAAATTTGAACGTCCAACTACTGTTACTGGAGTAAAACGATTCCTTGGACTTATAGGATGGTATCGACGATTTATCCCTAATCTCTCCACCTTTTCTGCTCCCATTACTGAGTTAATTAAGGGACGGGTTAAACGTCAAACCATTACTTGGACTCCTAACGCTATTGAGTCATTTGAGAGTTTAAAGAAACTACTAGTTACAGCACCCGTTTTAGTTAGTCCCAACTTTGAAAAGAGATTTTTTATACACTGCGATTCATCAGGTTACGGTTTGGGAAGTGTTTTGACACAGGGTGAAGGTGATGATGAGCGACCTATTGCATATGCATCTAGAACCTTGAACAAGGCTGAACGAAATTATTCGACGACGGAGCGTGAATGTTTAGCGGTCTTATTTGGTATCGAAAAGTTTCGACCATATGTTGAGGGTACTCAGTTTACAGTTGTGACCGATCATTATTCACTTTTATGGCTCATGAATATGAAAGATCCAGCCAATAAATTAGCCCGTTGGTCCGTTCGTCTTGCTCAACATTCTTTCGACATCCAGCATCGCAAAGGTCAATTGCATGTAGTTCCAGATACCTTGTCCCGTGCTCCCTTGGAAGTCTCTTCATTAGTCTTAACTGATGATGACTTGGATCCCTGGTATCGGCGCATGCTGATCAACGTTAGAACAAATCCGCAACTTTATCCAGACTGGCG
This sequence comes from Podabrus alpinus, assembly GCA_932274525.1. Lineage (NCBI taxonomy): Eukaryota > Metazoa > Arthropoda > Insecta > Coleoptera > Cantharidae > Podabrus > Podabrus alpinus. Next base: position 10,506,517 of record OW026451.1, read on the forward strand.
TATTGAGTCAGATCGTCTGTATAAGCTCATTACAAACAAACACGACGTTATTTCCAATTTGGTTGAATGGAAACAGATTATTCCTAAACCTCGTCGTAATGAAATTTTGAAAATGTGTCATGACGATCCTACGTCTGCACATTTAGGTACTTTAAAAACTTTTAATAAAATTCTGGAGCTTTATTACTGGCCTAAAATGCGTACTGACGTTGCTCGCTACGTGCGTCGTTGCACAGTTTGTTTGGCTTCTAAAGCTTGCCAAGGCGCACGCTACGGACTAATGGGTAAAGAGAAAAAAGTCCGTTTTCCTTTTCAATGTCTTTCTATCGACCTAATGGGTCCATTTCCCCGTTCTGCAAAAGGTAATACAGTATTACTTGTAGTTTGTGACTGGTTCACGAAATTTGTATTAGTCAAACCATTACGAAAAGCTACGGCTAAGGCCATCTGTGAGTTTTTGGAAAATGAAGTATTCCTTCTATTTGGTACACCGATGATTTGCCAAGTCGATAATGGTCCCCAATTTACGGGAAAAGAATTTCAAGAACTAATGAACAACTACAAGATTTCACATGTGTGGAAAAATGCCAACTACCATCCACAAGTAAATTTTGTAGAGCGATATAATCGAGTCATTGGTACCGCTATTAGGTCTTATGTCAAGCGTGATCATCGTAGTTGGGATGTAGAAATTTTTAAGATAGCACATGCTTTAAGATCTGCTACCCACGAAGTTACGGGGTATACACCATCATTCTTGAATTTAGGTCGCACTGTTCCGATAAACGGAGATTATTACGGTCGCATCCAACAGTTTAAAGAGGATGATCTAACCCTTGCTAACCGTGAAAGCGTCGCGCATGATATGCGAAAGTTAAATGGGGTGTTTGAAGATGTTACTAAGCGATTGCATAATGCTTATATTAGGGGGGCTAAACATTACAACTTGCGCAAAAGATCCATCAATTTTCGAGTAGGTGACATAGTTTGGCGAAGAAATTTCGTACTTTCTAATGCTCCGAATAAAATTAGTAGTAAGCTATCTCCTAAGTATATCAAGTGCAAGGTTCGCGAGGTTACAGGTCCATTAACTTATCGTTTAGTCAACGAGCGTGGTAAAGATGTAGGTGTCTATCATATTAAGGACTTAAAATCACATCCCGATGACGACGATGATCGAATATCCATTCAGGGTTAAAATCCACATTACATGGGCGGAGGTTGGGTAATGTTTGTCACAGGGGGGTTCGATTACACCTTGAATCCTACATTTTATTAGTAATGTCGTCTCTTTTTGATCATGTTCCATCTCAGATCATATAAAACAGCCCGTAAGACATTCCATCAGTCTTACCATTTCCTTGGGGTCAACCAGTCCCGACCCACTTGCTTATCTGTGTTGACACTTATGGGGGCTAGCGGACTTCGTGCTTAGTGCAGGATCCAGGGGGACCGGTTGGTTGCTTTCTGGCGGGATGGACCACACCTGTACGCCCTGTCTAGGCTAGGCGTGCCTATGCACTGTTGCAGTGGGGTTGGTTCAATCTTAGTTGGGGGGTAGCCGGCTGGTTTTCCTCCTGTTACGGGCATGAAGGGTCGTTGGCCGTATTTTTGTCGACACATCGTTACCTATAGTCACATTCTAACAATGATCTCGGTTTTGAGAGAGAACCGAGTGAGTTTTTTACGTCTCTCAATGGCATATTGTCATTCCCCGGGGTACAACCTTTCTTCCATTCCTCAAAGATTGCTGTGTGCCCACTGCCTTTTCGTCTTGGGGGTGTGAGTCTGTTAGCTGGCTGTCCACGACGCGTTTTTTCCAACCATACGCGAGGACGGGCTATCGCTCATGTCATTGAGGCGGGGACGCATTGGCCATATTAGTCGTCTATCCTTCCCATAACCAGATCACTCCATAATTCCAATCACCTTATCTTCCTTTCCAATTTCCTTCCTTCGTTTTATCACATTGGGCACCTATTATTTATTTCCTGGGTGGGTCAAGGGTTTTATTTTTTTACTCCCTGGTTTTTACGTCATAATTAGTGCAGACCATCTCGCCACTAATTATTCCATCGGAATTTATTCCAACGATTCCGGAGAAGCTGTCAAAGTCTTGGTAGGACGATCTGTTGATCAAATATTCGTTTGATCAAATTATTTAATTATTTTGTTTATTTTGCAAAATACCATTTCCTTTGGGTTGAGAACCATGAGTGTCTCACACTGGAAAGTAGAATTAGTTGAAGATAATTTTTTTGTTTGACTATTCTCGAATGGATCCTATGTGACCCATTCCCAGGTTGATTATCAGACGTTTTTTTGTCTTGATGTCCCTAAAGATTTTTTTGTATTCACTTTTTTCGGTGCAGGTCCAATGCGGGCTGCCCATTTTGTACTCATTGATTTTTATCTGAGACAAAATCATTTATACATTATGGTTTTCAGTAGCTATCATTAGCTCTACCAATTGGTTTTCGTTTCCGCGGATTTAAGGCGACATTTAGTCCCATGGGTGAAAAACCATACAATTATTATTTTATTCTTAATCCTTTAGAGATTTTTTTATTTTATTTTTTTATTGAAATATTTTAAGCTCATTTTTTTACTTGTTAAGCTTGATATTTCTATCCTACCATTATTGCGACAAACTCTCTCCTCACTACAGTACGGTTTCTTCTGTAAATTCACAGTTCGTTGTAAATGTCAACTTCTTTATCTGATCTTTTTAGATCTTGGCCTGCGGCCAGATCGTTTAGTTGGGGGGTGTGTAACAAAATATGTCTATTTCGTTCCAAATGTTAATTCATAACATTTAAATTATAAATTGTTACTCCAAGCGCCATCTCTTTACTCATTTTTACAACGTACTTGATAGTACAGGATATAGACGCGCGCCGTTAAAAACTTAACTTTGGCTTGAGAGTGCGACAAGACAGTTCGATTTTTATTGATCGCGGATAAATCAATTATTTATCAGTCGATTTTCGTTACAAAAATAGTTATACGCAGTAGTTAATGCCACCGTCATTACGGATTTCGTGAAAGCAGTGCGTAGCTATTTTGTTTTAGCCAGTTCAAGCATTTTTTGGAAAATATTCGAGTGGTTGTATCGAACCACCATATTTTCTTTATCGAAGTATAAATTAGTACCAACCATAATTTTATTTGGTAACATTCGTCTGGTGACTATTTTGACAGCTGCTTTTATTTACATTTGGAAGTCGATTGTTATTGTCAATCGCGGCTTCAGTTTTTGTGATCAAATTGTACTGGACGATCACTTTGTTTTATTTGGATCGTCAACCTGTACCATACTGTCAACGCAGCGGAGTGCCGCCTGTCCATCTTCGTATCCGCCTGTCAAAACCTGCTCATCGAGTATTACGTCGGTGTACTGCAGTCCGAGGATCTTAGATTGGGAGCCATTGGAATTCAACACCAACCACTGCATTCCATACAAGGATTATTGCTGTCATCTCCATTGTGTGAACTCACGATTGATATCAAGGTGAGACAAATTTTATATTCTTGTGTGGATTTATTCTTGTGGTATTGTGGTAATTCATTACAGTCAATTATTTGTATTGACGGGCCTACCATTCTGGTGTCCCGTATTGTGTCACCTTTGACGTACCGTTGTCACCATCAGTTAACGTGCTTACTATTTTTATTGCACGTCACTACCACAATCGTTTGTATTTGTCGATATCGTTTCTATTTTCATTAAAACGTTATTGTTAATTATTGTTTTATTTTTCGACGAAGCGTACCCTCGTTATTTTTCAGCACAACGCAGAGTGGAAATTTCATTGGACTTACGACCCTCGCTTCCAGGCTATAGCGAGTTAGCTTATACCAACATCAGGGTTACCACGAATATAAGTAGGAGTTTTACTTCTGCGTGGTCTTGTTTGCCTTTCCAAACCGTTCTCTCATTAGGAACGGAAAGGAGGGTAAACATATCAATAATTAAAAAATTTCTACAGTAACAATAATGTGGCAAAATTAAATTTAAAAATGTTGAAAACTTATTTAATTAAAAGGTATCGATCAATTTACTACTATTTGCGATTTTGTAATGACACGGATAACATAAAATACAACATGATAAAAAATAATAATAAATTAATTATTATCAAGAACAATTTTCATCGGAAACTTGGATCAGTAAATCAGATCGATTTATTGTTTATGATACCTTCATAACTTGTCATACTACATAATATCGCATTTTTTTCGGGCATTGCCCGAAATCGGGTATTGAGTGTAACATGTACACAAACTTGAGATATAATTATAATCGATATTGAACAGGTACATTGCTAATATTATCGTACTATATGTACATGTTTATTAATTGTAATGTTTATTATGTTTATTTAAAAGCACAATCGGGATTTTATATTTCTTGAGCGAAAATAAAATCATAATCAAAATTTTATGTGTGACCCTCTAATTAAGGGTGATTACCCGTGTATAGGTATAACAATTTTAGTAATATTTTTTAACCTGTTCTCTTTACAATAATTATTGCAAAATTCAGTAGAAATATTTAATATTTGTTTAATAATATTTAAAAAATATTTTTTCTAGATGGTTCTTCTCCATCTTTTATCTTACATTTTGGTGGAAATCACCTTATAAAACATTATCTATTCTATTTTTGTATACCTACCGTGATATAAATATTGTTATCTTGAATTGTTATGTAAAATTTTAATGGCTAATAAGTAGTTTAAGTAGGCAAGGGGGCACTTGGGCTGACCTCATTTGACCCCGGAAATAAAAAAAATGTAATTAAACATTTTTCGACTTTACCTAATTAATTATTCAACTTAAAAATAGCCCCCAAAAATACATTTTACCACCAAAATTCCCAAATTTTAAACACAACCTCTCTAACCTAGACCGCCCAAGATAGCAGTCAAAAAAAATTTTTAAATTTCAAGAATTAAATTTTATTTTTAGATTTTTTAGATTAGATGAAAGAAGAAAAATGAATGCAACTGAACCACTGTTAAAAGTTTTAAGACAAAGTTGATTCAACAGTTGATGTTAGTGGGTTTATTTAAATTCTATGTATGTAGTATGTTGTGCAATAATTTGTAGTTTTGTAAATTTTCAAGAATTATTTTACATTATAGAAAATTATTATCCTCAAAAAGTATTCCGCTTTGGATGGCAACATTCAAATTTCGTGTTCTGATTTTAATGTAATAAATTAATCTTTTTTAAAATTTCAATTAAAATTCAAGTTATTATTCTATTCACTAACTTGATTGTACAAATATGAAAATATAGTATGTAGTTGGAAATTTAATAATTTACCGGATAATTTAAGTTTATTAAAGGTAAATCTTCAATAACGTCCGTTGCTCAACAATATCTTGTTATCATTTGGATATTTTTATTTAAGGTAATTTTAAGTTTGCATTATCTAAGAATGTACAACGGTTCAGGATACAATCAAGGGTTTCTACGTTTACACTAAAATTGTTTGATCAATTTGTACTTTTTGATAAACTTTGTACTTTTTTATTAGGTAGCTCTGTATTTAAAATGTTATCTTATTTCTTAATAATGTCGATAAGATTTTTGGCATAAAAAGTATACGGTTTAAAACTCTAAAACAGTCTTTTTCACTGGCAACCAAAATTACGCCCATAACCACGCAACTGGTCAGCCAATACAAATCGGACAAGTTTTTTCAATTGTCTCCAGCCACTTCAGAAATAGACATCACCTCACGTCGTGACGTCACAGTTTGATTTCTGATATTTGTAATTATTACAAATTAGCAAATTATAATAAATATATTAGTACACGAGTTAACTTTTTTTATAAATGGTAAAATTAATGTTGGTTATAGCTCTCTTTTAAATAATTTTAAACTACTACCCAACAACAATTTTACCATTTACAATAAGTATGTTGTTATCATTACTTTATTATTATTCAATTGATACTTTAAATATTTAATAATTATTTTTCTTGGTTAGCGGTTAAATTAGTCGCAAATTATAATCAGGACTTCTTACCTAGTGACATATTTAATTTCATCATCTTAAGAGTTTTTCGTTTTACAATAATAATAATAAACATATTATAATAAATAATTCAAAATAATAAAATACAATAATACTTTTAATTTCATTTGACAATAATATAAAACCTAATAAAATGTAATAATAAAAATTAATTTATTGATTACAAGCATATAAATATAATATTATAATAAATTATTAACAATATATAATCACTATATAATTATGTACCAGTGTGAGCAACCAAAAGCAAAAAATTGTAAATGTTTTCATGCCTATGTTATGTAGTGATCAAATATAATACAGCGCAATTGATATGATGCGCTTATGTCCAGCTGATCACCTAGGATTCGATTCCAGATCGAGGAACATCTTTTTCATCGTATTATCGTGATAAATGTATAAAAAATTAGCTTATTAATACAAATCGTGAGAACACTTAGCATTTTATGTTTGAGTTATTTTTTAAAATTATCACGATTGCTGACTATCGAGTGAAGTAATAAGTACTATATAAGTTTTATTTAAGTATATAACGTTTACACTTTAGATTTATTCATAATGACAATATTAGTTTAGGTGGATTAGGTTCTAGTGAAAGATCACTTGGTGTTTTGGTACCGAAGAAAGGAAAACTAAGAAAGCAGTATCGCACTTTTCTGATCACACATTAAAGAATATATTGAAACGATATAATATTATGTATGTACATACACAGTATACAAGTGTTCATTATTTTTTATTAATATTCAATTTTATTCCTATTAATTGGTGGATTTTCCACAGCCCTACATTCACTAGGAAATGTGATATCATTTACTGTTTCGTAAATAGTCTTACATAGAAGTGGTTGGTAGATACAATTCTCACCATATTTTTCAAAATTAAGTTTTGTGCATTCATTTTCACATTTTTTGGTGATTCGATTTAAGCTCGACTCGTAACCAATTATTATTGTCGTGCACACGTCATGTGCATTGCTGTCGTCTACAAATTTTTCAACACTTCTGGTCTCTGTACTGAAGATACCAAGGCAGATTAAAAATATTATGAAACTGGTATTCATTTTTGTAGCTTCCACTTGAGTTAAAGACAGATTACAGAGATTAGGTGATTAAAGGTGATACGAAAACACTAAACAACTACAATCGAGTTTTGTGTTTACCTTATTATATATAGCTTATGTATATTATATGACAATGAAAATTGTATAGTATATTACAGGTACTTCAAAAAATGAATCCTGCATGAAGTTATTTTACATTGCATTTACTTATTACAGTTTGGTTTCTGGTATTTGCAAATTATGATCGTAATGGACATATTTTAATTATTATTTAATTAAACTATAAGGTATATTCCCATATTCGAGTAGTTGCTACTTGCAATATAAGTACCTACTGATGTGTATATTACCAAAATATTACGTATTATAAAAGCAATAACTACTATATTATGCACATGAACCTCTATTGTTGTATCTAGTAGATTTCCAGTTAGTAAAATGGATACCGTTTGGATATTTTTAATGTAAATTTATTTTATTGTTTTCAGTACTGAGGGAACATTTGCTGAAAGAAGTTTAAACAGTTTGAGTTACGATTTATGCGATATAATAACTGGTTATGAGCCGAGTCTAAGTCTTACCACCATAAAGTGTAAAAGTAAATGCCCCAAACACACTTTTGCAAAATTTGGTGGTGATTGCATTTATAGACCTAGCTACCAACGATTTCGATGTGAAAACATTTACGAAATAATAAATGATATCAAAATTTATCGGGAATGTAGGGCCGTACTAGTTCCAAAAATCGAAGGAAAAAAATGGAGATTATGTGACACTAATGGACTTTAATTTTATATTTAAATTAAACATGCTTTATAATTATTACAACTAGTGAAATTAAAATTTAAGGACTTCAATTTTTAGTTCTTCATAGCTTGTCTATTTTTGAATTTAATTAGCATAAATAAGTATCATTAATTTTGTGATCATAAACGATATACGAAAACTTTCTTTCTGTTATGCTAACTAGCCAAATGTAATATTACCGTTGTGAACAATTCTCAACCTATAAAGTGGAATAAATAATAAATTTACTCAAAAACAAAGTTACATTAAAACAAACATTAAAAGTAGTTAAATTTTTTTGTTTTTTCAGTTTTCGGTTTCAGTTATTACATTCAGTTATTATTAATATTACATATTAGGTTGTGCGGCCCAAAGCCTGCACAGATTAGCGTTACAGACACACCAATAATTTTAAGGTCTTATGATGTTTATCAAATACCTGTATTATGTTATATACTTTTTGATCAATAAAGTAACTTATTTATTTTTATTATTGTGTTTAATATTATACCCATTGCGATATGGTCTGGCTGAGTTAACAACCGTGCCAATTTTTTAAATATTACCATAATGCAGATAATATACCTTATAGTTTAATTAAATAATAATTAAAATATGTCCATTACGATCATAATTTGCAAATACCAGAAACCAAACTGTAATAAGTAAATGCAATGTAAAATAACTTCATGCAGGATTCATTTTTTGAAGTACCAGTAATATACTATACAATTTTCATTGTCATATAATATACATAAGCTATATATAATAAGGTAAACACAAAACTCGATTGTAGTTGTTTAGTGTTTTCGTATCACCTTTAATCACCTAATCTCTGTAATCTGTCTTTAACTCAAGTGGAAGCTACAAAAATGAATACCAGTTTCATAATATTTTTAATCTGCCTTGGTATCTTCAGTACAGAGACCAGAAGTGTTGAAAAATTTGTAGACGACAGCAATGCACATGACGTGTGCACGACAATAATAATTGGTTACGAGTCGAGCTTAAATCGAATCACCAAAAAATGTGAAAATGAATGCACAAAACTTAATTTTGAAAAATATGGTGAGAATTGTATCTACCAACCACTTCTATGTAAGACTATTTACGAAACAGTAAATGATATCACATTTCCTAGTGAATGTAGGGCTGTGGAAAATCCACCAATTAATAGGAATAAAATTGAATATTAATAAAAAATAATGAACACTTGTATACTGTGTATGTACATACATAATATTATATCGTTTCAATATATTCTTTAATGTGTGATCAGAAAAGTGCGATACTGCTTTCTTAGTTTTCCTTTCTTCGGTACCAAAACACCAAGTGATCTTTCACTAGAACCTAATCCACCTAAACTAATATTGTCATTATGAATAAATCTAAAGTGTAAACGTTATATACTTAAATAAAACTTATATAGTACTTATTACTTCACTCGATAGTCAGCAATCGTGATAATTTTAAAAAATAACTCAAACATAAAATGCTAAGTGTTCTCACGATTTGTATTAATAAGCTAATTTTTTATACATTTATCACGATAATACGATGAAAAAGATGTTCCTCGATCTGGAATCGAATCCTAGGTGATCAGCTGGACATAAGCGCATCATATCAATTGCGCTGTATTATATTTGATCACTACATAACATAGGCATGAAAACATTTACAATTTTTTGCTTTTGGTTGCTCACACTGGTACATAATTATATAGTGATTATATATTGTTAATAATTTATTATAATATTATATTTATATGCTTGTAATCAATAAATTAATTTTTATTATTACATTTTATTAGGTTTTATATTATTGTCAAATGAAATTAAAAGTATTATTGTATTTTATTATTTTGAATTATTTATTATAATATGTTTATTATTATTATTGTAAAACGAAAAACTCTTAAGATGATGAAATTAAATATGTCACTAGGTAAGAAGTCCTGATTATAATTTGCGACTAATTTAACCGCTAACCAAGAAAAATAATTATTAAATATTTAAAGTATCAATTGAATAATAATAAAGTAATGATAACAACATACTTATTGTAAATGGTAAAATTGTTGTTGGGTAGTAGTTTAAAATTATTTAAAAGAGAGCTATAACCAACATTAATTTTACCATTTATAAAAAAAGTTAACTCGTGTACTAATATATTTATTATAATTTGCTAATTTGTAATAATTACAAATATCAGAAATCAAACTGTGACGTCACGACGTGAGGTGATGTCTATTTCTGAAGTGGCTGGAGACAATTGAAAAAACTTGTCCGATTTGTATTGGCTGACCAGTTGCGTGGTTATGGGCGTAATTTTGGTTGCCAGTGAAAAAGACTGTTTTAGAGTTTTAAACCGTATACTTTTTATGCCAAAAATCTTATCGACATTATTAAGAAATAAGATAACATTTTAAATACAGAGCTACCTAATAAAAAAGTACAAAGTTTATCAAAAAGTACAAATTGATCAAACAATTTTAGTGTAAACGTAGAAACCCTTGATTGTATCCTGAACCGTTGTACATTCTTAGATAATGCAAACTTAAAATTACCTTAAATAAAAATATCCAAATGATAACAAGATATTGTTGAGCAACGGACGTTATTGAAGATTTACCTTAAATAAACTTAAATTATCCGGTAAATTATTAAATTTCCAACTACATACTATATTTTCATATTTGTACAATCAAGTTAGTGAATAGAATAATAACTTGAATTTTAATTGAAATTTTAAAAAAGATTAATTTATTACATTAAAATCAGAACACGAAAGTTGAATGTTGCCATCCAAAGCGGAATACTTTTTGAGGATAATAATTTTCTATAATGTAAAATAATTTTTGAAAATTTACAAAACTACAAATTATTGCACAACATACTACATATATAGAATTTAAATAAACCAACAAAAGCAACAAGATAAATTTGGAAATTATTCCCGGCCCACTAACATCAACTGTTGAATCAACTTTGTCTTAAAACTTTTAACAGTGGTTCAGTTGCATTCATTTTTCTTCTTTCATCTAATCTAAAAAATCTAAAAATAAAATTTAATTCTTGAAATTTAAAAATTTTTTTTGACTGCGATCTTGGGCGGTCTAGGTTAGAGAGGTTGTGTTTAAAATTTGGGAATTTTGGTGGTAAAATGTATTTTTGGGGGCTATTTTTAAGTTGAATAATTAATTAGGTAAAGTCGAAAAATGTTTAATTACATTTTTTTTATTTCCGGGGTCAAATGAGGTCAGCCCAAGTGCCCCCTTGCCTACTTAAACTACTTATTAGCCATTAAAATTTTACATAACAATTCAAGATAACAATATTTATATCACGGTAGGTATACAAAAATAGAATAGATAATGTTTTATAAGGTGATTTCCACCAAAATGTAAGATAAAAGATGGAGAAGAACCATCTAGAAAAAATATTTTTTAAATATTATTAAACAAATATTAAATATTTCTACTGGATTTTGCAATAATTATTGTAAAGAGAACAGGTTAAAAAATATTACTAAAATTGTTATACCTATACACGGGTAATCACCCTTAATTAGAGGGTCACACATAAAATTTTGATTATGATTTTATTTTCGCTCAAGAAATATAAAATCCCGATTGTGCTTTTAAATAAACATAATAAACATTATAATTAATAAACATGTACATATAGTACGATAATATTAGCAATGTACCTGTTCAATATCGATTATAATTATATCTCAAGTTTGTGCACATATTAGAACACGGGAGTTCTGCGATTGTGTTCCGCTTAATTTCTTATCAGTGGAAATATTATTGGATAATTATAAAGTCCAATATTTAATTGTCGATAATTTTTTGGCATCAATCGCTTTATTAATAACGCAACATATTCATATTATTTATGTTATTTATCGATTTAACAATAAATACGTTGACTTGTTATTAATTTTGAATTATTAACTGAATTGAATTTAATGAAAAGAAAAAAAAAGAAAAAAAAATGAAGACGGTCATGGTCTGAACGTTAGCGCGATCACCTGCTAACGCAAAGCGCTCCGGTTCGACTCCGGGTATTGTCTAAAAATTTCTTGACCGTCTGCCATGTTTCGGAGGGCACGTTAAGCAGGCGGTCCCCCTGTGTTAATGATTTGCCATCATAACAATAAAAAACAGGGTGCAGGCACATCGAAAGGCAAGCCTAGCAAGCTACCTGAGATGTAAAACCCAAACTGCTCATAGAACCAACAGTGCCTTGAACAGAGGCACTTATAGTTGGGAAGTACAGGACGTAGTCCTAGATTAAGAAGAAGAAGAAGGAGAAGAAAAGAAAAACCCGGAAAAACCTACATAGAAATTAATAAAAAATAATATAATAGATATAAAATTATATACCTATATTATTGAAATGATTTTGTGATATGGGAATAAACTTTCGTTTTGATAATAATATAAGTCCCAATCTTGTGATTGTCTGTCTCAAAATAATATAATAAGGTAGTCACCGTAGCCACACATACCGTACGGTATATTTCCTATTATTCAATCACATAATATTAAAACTTGTACTATATTCATTATCAACCTAATTTAACAGCCGCACTAGTAATCAATATGTCACTAAACAAGAAGTCAGAGTAAATATAATGTCCAAATGCCACTCCAGTGTAATAGAGTACAACTACAGAAAGATGTTATTTAAAAGGAAATACTTTAAATACTTATGGTTTCACTTTCAAGGACACTGAAAGAATTTTCCGAAAGTATAAAGTGAAACTTTTCAAAATTGAAAAGTTAAATACTGTTCAAGTGAAAATAACCACTCGATATTCTGTGGCTTCCATCTGACACGTAGGTCAACAAAGTCTTCAACAAAAATGCTGAATATTATTGATCAAATTGATAAAATTAATATGTGAATATAAAGTGATTTTTTCAAAATATGCGTGTATTATTTTGACCCGAAAACTTAAAATAATAAGTTGCTGAATTTTTGTTTGCAATTCTTCAGTCATCACATATTTACTTTTTATGCCACCAACCGTCGAGATATGAGTCAAAATAAACTTGAAATAGCTCTACTTGATAAAAAAAAGTACAAGTTTTATCGACAATTAAGTACAAGCTTTTAATCAAACAATTCATTCTGCATTAAATTCAATATAGCCGTTTTACATTAGATAAAGGAACGTGCCTGTATTTATTTTACATGCTATCTTGTAGTTCACAGTAGTGGCTTTGTCTGATCACCGATTTCTTAACAAAAAACCCTAGAGGTGTTACAGATAGCTGATGGAATACCTTCAAATAAATCTGATATAAAAAAATCTTATATATAATAATAATAATCAATAAATGTGTAATATGCAAGCGCACTTGATGTAAGTTTTATTATCTGCAACAAAAAGTTCTGAATCACGCATATGAAAATATTTTTCCAGACTGCTGGGGATTCCGTTCCAAGTAAATTATACATCCTCCATTGAAGAAAATCCAATAATGATTATGATTGCATAAATTCCGGGAAATTTTGGAATTGTTTAGCTCGGCTTTCCAGAGGAGTCCAGACAATCGTAGCTCCTGTGTCTGGCCATTCCTCGAAAACTCAAACTTTTATCAACTCAAAAATTTATAAATTCAGTGTTTTTATCAATTTCTTATGGATAAATTGCAAATTTCATCCCATAATCCAAGCTGTTTGTATGTGATATTCGTAATTTTCTAAGTCTGTAAATTTTTTTTTAAATTTGCAATTGCTCGTAAGATATTAAAAATGGAAAATTTTGCTATACCAAACTGTAGTGGCCCATAATCCAATGTTAAGTTTATTTACTCCAAACTATAGCATTTTTAAGAGGATAAATATGATATAATTAACTAATCACAATATGATATAAGAAAATTTATAAATATTTACGTATTACAAAATTGGAAATGTACTTGTGAAGTAATCGAAAAATTCAAGTTTTGAAACTTTATTAATACGGGTTTTGCGATTATGTTTGGCACATGCGTAGATTGATATCTTAAGTGGGAAAATATTTTATCAGATAAAATTCAGTACAGGTATATAACTACCGTCGATATCCCTTTATCATCAATAAGTTTATAATTATATTAACGACAAAACTATAAACAATAACTGCCAAAATGTTGAGTTACAGAATTACTTTGTTGTTATTAATTATTATGGTTTGGCCAAGTCTGGCCATCGTTCAGAGAAAAAATTTAAAATCCAATTGGAGAAATCCAGTTTGTGACTTCAGCTTTGAAGACGATGGCAGCAACCTGCCCAAAGTGATCTGTAATGCAAACGTGCCAAATATCCACATGGATCTTTTACAAATCAAATGTGTTACGGCTTATTACGAAATCGTTAATAACAACAGAATTGAAGAGCACGATATTGGATGTATTCCTGTGATGAGAAGACAACTCAACGCCAGACTGTTGTCTATATATTAAATTCATGTGATATAATAATTATTATGTAAAGAAGTTTTTTTGTAACTTATTTTTACTAATTTATTTAGATTCTGTTTCTTAGTTTTTAATGTTTTTTAAATAAAAGTTATATAAAATAATATAAGTCCATTTTTGAATTTAAAACAGTGTAAACTTGTTTAAAATGATATCGGTGGTTTTAGATAAGCAGGTAAACTAACTACTCGCTGATGAGTTACAAAAACGACGAAACGCACGTTCGACAATTTCGTTAAATTGTTCAATTTAAAAAATGGTAATTATTAATATAATTTTAAATTATAAGCGAAATTATACAGTTATTGCTTTGGTTATGAATTCAACATGAGTGCAATAAAAACATTGTTATGGTTTCAAAAAAAGAGTAAGAATTTTAATACAAACTTAACATCCGCTTCTGGTTCCGATTTTGTCTTCAATGACACCGGAACCACACATTGTGCTGTATACTATAGGATATTCGCGACGAAATGTAAAATAAATAACATAATATAATGAAATGTAAGCGTAATGACCTTGCAGTTAAAAACGCTAAATTACAATTAAAAAAAATAATAACAATAAATATTTACTATAAAATTATTTAAAAATAAAGAAATTCCGGGTTTATTTTAAAGTTTTTGTATTCCAAGTATTATAAAACTTGAGTGTTATTATCATTATACTGAACTAAACGAATAATCTAAAAATAGCGCAATATCGAAATAAGGTACCTGCGTAAGATATCAATAATAATTATTGATAAAGATAATGATATGAACTTCAAGGTTTACCCAACTGATTTTTTGTTGACTAAATTTTCTGATTTACTTTAAAAAATAAATACCTACATCGGATGACCTCTTTAAGTCAATTTTCGTGGAATATCGTATGAGAGCTGTAAAAAAACATGGTTGTTCAATTTTGTTCCATTTTACGTTGTCACAGCTTTGAAAATTATATTCTATTTCGCGCGGTTTAAAGTACACGCTAAACTGTAGGTTCCCTATATCCAGAAAATCAAAAATTAATAGAAGGAAAATTGAACATTATGAAATAATAAACACTTGCATACTATGTATATATTTTATGTATATCGTTTCAATACATTCATTAATGTGTGATCAAATAAAACTGCTATGCTGCTTTCTTAGTTTTCCTTTTTTCGGTAGCAAAATACCACGTGAACCTACACTGGAAACTCATCCACCTAAACTAATATTTAACTTATAAAACGCTACTTGACTCAATAGTCAACAATCGTGATAAATAAAAAAAACTCAAACATAAAGTGCTAAGTGTTCTCCACGTACTAATTCGTACTAATTAATATTATGAGTGCATCAGGATAAAAATGCTTCATAACGTATGATTTTAATGCTAAGATCGGAAAAGGAAAACAAAACAATTGCGTGGGAGAATATGGATTGGGAAGAAGAAACGACAGGGGAGATCGTCTTTTTTTTTAAGATTTTGTTAAATTTTGTTAAGAGAAGATTTGGATATATCAAATACTTTTTTTAAATTGCCACCACGCAGAAAGAAGACCCCATGGATGACGCACAAAACTTGATAAGAAATCAAATAGATTTTATAATAATTAATAGACGCTTCAAAAATAGTATACAATCTGTTAAAACGTATCCTGGTGCAGATGCAAATTCAAACCACAATCATGTAATAAGAGCTGGATGAACGACGATATTCTGGAATTGATGGATCAGAGAAGACAATACAAGATAAGCGACATTCAGAAATATAGGAAAAAAGATCGAGAAATAAAGAAAAACATAAAAAGGGCAAAAGAAGAATGGATGTGGGGAAGGTGCGGTGAGATAGAAAAGCTTCAATCAAATGCGAGGTGAGAAATACGAACTGATTCAGCTGATAATTCAGGACAAGATTAGTGGAAGAAGCGGACCCGGTCGTTGCAGAATATCATGGCTTAAGAATCCTAGGCAGTGTACGGTAAAAGCACAAAATCGTTGTTTCGCGCTGCTGTAACAAAAATACAAATAGCCACGTTAATCGCCAACCTCCAGTAGGAGAAGGCACGTGAAGAAGAAGAAGATGCTAATATTTATTATAATTTGCTAATTTGCAATAATTACAAATATCAGAACGCGCGGTTTAAAGTTCACGTTAAACTGTAGGTCCCCTATATTTCACACTTCACATCCACACATATAAAAGAATATGATTAAAGTCTAAAACTACGAGAAATAACAGAATAGGAACTTAAGTCAGCCAAGATATCCATAAGGGGTTAAATTGTGTAGTAAGTTTTGGTAAATCCCCCTAGAAGAACTGAGGAACCGATTCACCTCTGAAAAACGATTTTGCAATTTTTCATTTTAGAACAGAACATTTGTAGCCTAAAAACAGAGCTACTGATTATCAAAGGTATCAAAATTTCGTTTGATAATTATTAGTATATCATAGACTGAATTCCGAAAACTTAAAATGCAATACTTAAAATACAAATTTATAGAAAGGAAAAATGAAAATGTAATAACAAATTCAAATAGTTAAAATATGAAAGCTGTATGTTATGTTACCATGCAAATGAACGGAATACTATACCATAATATTGCGACAGAAATACTTTTAGATTAAGTATAGAACATTTACAATAAATTGAATGAAATGCTTTCATCAAGTTTTTTTTAAATTCCTCTTTTAGATGAATTTTTCATTTCAGAATACAAAAGTTAAATGTTGTTGAAGTGAAATTGGGACAAAAAACTACAAATAGAAACTCATTATAGATGTAAAATATCTTCTAAATTTATTTACACTTATTCGAATTTAAATACAGTAAAACCCTGATTATCCGAGTCTTGGTTATCCGATCTTCCGCGTTAACCGAGCCGAACTTCTTAAAACAATCTTCTGGAACAACTTGACCTTATAAATTCAAAGCACGGTTTAGGTTTCTAAATTTTTCACGTTAGTCACTCTGATATAATATTAAAAACCGTCAAAATATCTTACCGATAAAAATAGACCCCACAGTCCGGGGGTCTGGGGGTTATGGAATACCCCCCAGTTGTCCCAATATTATTTTTCTCAAAGCATTCAAGATTTACAATTTTACAATTTTCACTTTTTATTGTTTTCGCTATACTGAGAGGCATAAAGGTTATAAATGTTATCTTTTGCAATTTAGGCTCCACGCCCTGCTTTTGTGCCTTGCCGATTATGTAATAATGTTTTCTTACATACGTACCTTATGTTTTAAAGCATATGTTATATTGTTCCACATTTTTACAAAAATTCTGTATAATTCGAGTTTTCGATTACCCCAGGTAGAGCTCGTACCAAAGCTCAAAACTTATACAATCATCGGCGCAAAAACGAAAACGCGTTCAAATACTAAAAAACCCAACTAGAAAACATTCGTTGAATGTTTGATTTCGTTATTAAATTAATTATTATTAAGTATTAAATGGTATATTAGTATTCTTTCATAATATAAATAGCAATCAGCCTTCTTTAAGGCTATTTTAGCCTTATTCACATTTTTTAAATTTTCGCGCCAAGCTAATGTTTTTACGTAACATTTAGTATATGTATGTATTTCACCCTCTTGACTCCTCCTCGCGCATTTTAGGGCTTTTGACAAAAGAAATCACCTCTACCTCCCGCACGTTAGCTCTGATAATCGGGGTTCTACCATATTGTGAATTTTCCAAATTGTGGGAAAATAAAAATTGGACATAATTTATTATTAAATACATAGGAAGCATTTTATTATTTGGTTATCATAAGTTGTTTATTTAATCTTTTTAAAACAATGAAATGATGTAATAATTTTTATTATCCATAAGTGTTTTGTGCCAAAATTTGAAGACGTCGAATGTACAGGAACTTTCTAGAAAGGATATAAAAAAAGATTACAGATTTTTTGATCTTTATCTGTGCAGTCAATGAATGAGAACCCAAATTATTAAAACAAAATTGGAAAATAATTTCAGACCGCCATCATCGATGTGCCGACTTTGTGAGGAACCGAAGTTCAAATTTCTAAACTCTCGTTAAACAGAGTTTGTAATGATAATTCGGTTAACTCCATTACCAACTTTCACGTAATTCAGAAAATAAAACGCTAACATGAGCAAAAACTTTAATAACAAACCGCTAAAAACAAAAAGTGAAAACTACAACAAAACTAAAAACGGCTGCAATATTAAATCATATAGAATCCGAGATACTTATCAATAATATCAATAAAAGGGGCAAGAAAAGAATCAAATTAAATCGATGTTAAACTCGAATCAAACCAATCTAAAGTTTTCAAGTAGGTATCGTATTAACCTAACTCAAAACTTTTTTATCGGTTTTAATAGATCAAACGGTTCGAAATTTTAGATTAAGGAGCAAATAATAATTGTCTTTTAATTTCTCTACAAATTTAATTAAGTGAACTAATTTCGAGTTATCGTAATCAGACCTAAAATTGCAATTTACTTTGTATTCGGAACTCGAAATCGTTTGCTCTATTGTACTGAATCCATGTCGTGTTGAATCCAGCCGTTTGTTGTAATTCGAATCAATTGAATCTGGATTAGACGACTAATTTCCCGTAATTGTCTCACACTCAACTTGAGTTTTTCGGGTCCGCGAACAAAATTTGGAAATGAACATCTTTTTGATGAGAATAAAACAACCGGAGCGAAACAATGCAACTCAAACCAACCTGGAGTTCGTTAACGAAAGCAAGAGTTGAGGGTGAAAAAGGGTGGAATTAAACCCACACACTGATAAAATGTAATTACAAAATGTAAAATGCTATCCCAAGTTTCAGGCTATTTAAAAATATTTCTCTACAGAAGATATGCAACCCAACAAACTCGCGGAAATGTGGAATTTTTGCAGTATACATTTTTAGTTACATGAATCAACAAAATTGAAAAAACTTTAATGATGTTTTTTAGTGCCTCAATAATTTTTATTTATTGAATAACAGTCGACACCTTCATAACCCTTAAATTATGACTCCCCAGATATTAATATTTTAAAAACGAACATTCGGTCGCTGTAGGTATACAATTCCATAAAATTCAAAATTAACTTTTAATTGGCACAACTTCTGAGTTTCAATTTAATTTTTTTTGTTTTCGGAACAAAAAGTCCGATTGTCTTCTTACATCATCGCACATTATTTTTTCATAAGCTATTTTGTTTAATGTTACAACCGCAAAGCACCAACTAATAAACTTGAGTATCAAAGGTAAAGTATATTTCATTATTCATGGTCAATTGTACATTACAGAGGGTTATAATGATACGGAACGTGGAGGAAAGGTCGGAGGGGTTTTAATCGGATTATAAGGTAATAATGCAGCTGCAAGTCAGACAATGTAACATGTTTTGTTATATTCCGGTTGACCTGGTACGGTATCGTTTTTCACAACTTTAATAAGAAAACTTGAGATACCAGAAGGAAGAGGTATTACTATGGTGACCATATTATTTTTATGAAAAAAAAGTACATTTCGGCAAAACACGGTAAATACCTAAAAAAAGGTCAACGGCGCACAGTGTGGTGGAGGCGGACAAATGGTGGTTTTTAAAGTAATTCATTTGGTCTGTTTAATAATAGTTTCTTGCTAGGAACATCCCACGGATTCAGGAACACAAAAAAAATCATAGAAAATGCGCTTGGAAAGTGTCGAAAAGATGGGGCAGTCAACCTTTTTTATATACATATATGTACCGTATGCATAGGTACTTTAACTTTGCTTAAAAACGGAAATACATTGATTTTTTTCAGTTTTCAAGTTGAAATATTATTTCTGTTTCTCGTTACTAGCACACAAGTGCCAAAACAAAACAAAGAATTACATTTTAACGGTTTGTAGACCTAATTTCGACCTAAAAACTCGATTTTTTTAAATGTTAACTTCTCTTAAACTTTTAGTTGTGTGAGAACGCATGAGACACACCGAAATTTTTTTTGTGGTATCATTGATATCTCTAGTACTTGCCCTTCAAATTTCAGCTGCAGATACTTGCAGATGCGAACACAAGAGCGTTTTTACTGAGACTTGTCCAATTTTTACCGAAGGTATTATTGGATTAACAAATCAATAAATTTTTCCCAAATGCCCATGTAAACAATACATAAGCAGAACGGACGATACAGAAAGATATTAAAAACAATTGAAAACTATTTTAAAATGACGAACTTTAGCATTTCGAATCGTGGCTTATGCAATATTCTGTGCGAAAACACAAATTATTGTTTTCTTCTATTCTATTAAGGACTAGCTGGCACAGTCGGCCTGCCGGCCGCCTTTCGCCATCTAGACCATGTCGGATGTGGTTATTCGGCCTTCGGCCTCACTCTAAGGTACTAAAGTAGCCTATTTTTTCGTAGCGTTGTAAATAACTTCTACACCAAATTTGGTTAAGATTGGTCAAATAGAAACGTAAAACACGAGCACGCGTATTTGCATTGTCGATCGGTTGACAGTTTGACAGCATTTATTATTGTTTTTAAGTTGATTTTGAGTAGCCTGCCTTCCTTTAAGGAATCTCTATAATCCATTCATGCGCGTCCCATAGGGACGCGCATGAATGGATTATAGAGATTCCTTAAAGGAAGGCAGGCTACTCAAAATCAACTTTCCTTTCCTTTGCGAATTTTTGCACTATTTCAATACAAAAACATGCGCAGGGACCTACATAATAACTGTACCAAATTTGATTCCGATCGATCAAACGGTTTAGGAGTCTATAGGGAACATACATACATACACACATATATCCATTTTTATATATATTAAGGATTAAGGATATAGTAAGACAACTTCCAGATTTTTGCCCTAAAATTGAAGGCTCAGCAACCGTTTGTCCACAAAAACCCCATTTCACCACACTGTGCGACCTAAATATACGACGATTACGATTGATGACCTTTTTTTTCTGGGATTGCACTGAAGACGGTCATGGTCTGAACGTTAGCGCAATCAACTGCTAACGCAAGGCGCCCCGGTTCGACTCCGGGTATTGACTAAAAATTTCTTGGCCGTCTTCCGTGTTTCGGAGGACACGTTAAGCAGGCGGTCCCCCTGTGTTAATGATTTGCCATCATAACAGTAAAAAACAGGGTGCAGGCACATCGAAAGGCAAGCCTAGCAAGCTACCTGAGATGTAAAAACCAAAACTGCTCACAGAACCAACAGTGCCTCTGACAGAGGCATATAGTTGGGAAGTACAGGACGTAGTCCTAGCGTAAGAAGAAGAAGAAGCACTGAAGGAAATGACCATGAGGTTTGGGGCAGCGTCGGGTGGCAACCCCCCCCCCCCCCCCCCCCCGGCGGGTGTACAAAAAATAAGTACATTTGTAAGTACTTGGAGAAGTTTTTAAGTATAGTTTGTTTCAGAATAATTGAAATTAAAAAAAGTCATAGCATCAAATTACGTTGATATAAAAACGTACAAACTATAAACAAAACATAATAATAGAGATAAGGTTAATTATTTTAATCTCGCGCCAGCCTTTAGCAATGCATATTATGTTCTCTTGGTTGACCTGATAATCTTATCTCTGTATTATATGTCGTCTTTATATCAACGTAATTTGATGCTATGACTTTTTTTAATTCCAATTATTCTGAAACAAACTATACATAGGACATCGTTCTAAAAAAGAGTACTGTCCTACTAAAATAAGTACATAATATGGTCACCATAGGTATTACTGGAAGCGTAAAAATGTAACGATATAAGCGCGAATGGAAAAAGGGTTGGCAAAGTGGACCTTTGAAAGGACTATCGATTCGTAAAAGATATGGCACGTGTTGCAACCCCAACTCATTAAAGGAAGTGCACTCCCATAAAGAAAAAAGTGAATAGCTCAGTGTTTCACGTATGGAGAACATAAATTTCTGTTTTGTTTTTTCTTCAAAAGAAGTAGCATACGGGAACTTTGATAATAATATAAATCAATGAGAGCCCGAAAACATGAAAAATGCAAGAGCATTCAATTTCATTTAATTTAAAAGTTTTAAGACTGCATTCTCAAAAAAAGTCCAAAAAGAAACTTTCTACCGAAACCCTAAAATGAAAACCTTCATCGATCTCTTCCAAACTGCACTTGAAGGATTGTTTCTCCGACCTCAGCATTTCAAAATCGTCTTGCTAACCATGCAAAATTTTCTCTTTTATTGCAACGAATTGAAAATTGATTGTAACTCACACTTCGAACAAGAAGTAACCCTCGTTGAATTTTTAATTATAAGTTACTCGCTAATCGAAGGCGAAGTCATGAAACGGCAAGCAATTACTCTTTCGTGAATAAAATAAGGGTAAAGTAAGGTACACATATTAAATTTCTCAGTTTTATGTTACTTTTTATCAGTTAATGTAGATTTATGTTGTAATATGGTAAAAGCAATTAAAATTAAAGTCGTCTAAAGAAGCTTACCTAATTGATTAATGTCTCAATATTTTAGTATAAATTTTGTAAAACGCCTGAAAGGATAATTTTGTATTGTTTCTTCGGGCTCCGTGATCGGCACGAGGAGAGTTGTTTGTGCACCGGATTAAGGTAACTCGGCTCCCTTCATCAAGTATTAAATTCAATCATTTGCGTTAACTTCATTGTTAATTTCATTTCCGGCCATCTGGAGCTTTCATTTTTATAGATTCCGTTACTGCAAAATATTGAATTGACATCGCTTCGGCAGAACGACACTAAAACAAAATATATGTTCCCGGGATAAATATTTATTCGTGTTTGCTTTCTCATAACACCTGGGTAAATCTCTTGTCAACTCGTAAGAAAAAATCGCATAAAAAACTAGGGTAGCAAAACATTCGGTGACATTGTTCGCGAACCCGGATCATTTTGAAGGATCGGAAACGAACAATACGACTAAGAAGAAGACGTACAATTTTATATCATGACATGTTCTGATCTTATTGGCAATTTTTTTCTTAAAATTCGAAAACATTAACACTTTTTATAACTTAAGAATGTTATTTAGAATAAAAGTAAAAATGCTGCGTTCCGTTTTATGAAACTTCCCACGAGTAACGTAATCCTTCAATTTAAAAAATTCAGTTAGGAAAAGATCAAATTTAACGTAAAAATAATCCACTCGAATCTTTAATTTTGTTTAAGATCAATATACATTTTTGTAGTGAAATCTACAATAATGTAACCTAGCGCAGTATCGGAACCATTATATCTCAATTCTTTATAAGAAAACGACCGACCAATATTTTTGGCATCCTTTCAAATGCCTTATCCTGCTCTAACAAATATTGAGGAATAGATTAAAACTGTCGTGCAATATTTTAAAATACCTACTTGCAAAGTTCAAACTTTTATGATTATAAAACTTTTTATCAAGTCCCAGTTCCGATACAGAAGACAAAAATTTATCTCTTTACTTTCTCATACTAATAAGTAATAAAAATTTCGTGTTATGGTGGCTTTGTTTAAAATATTGCAAGTTTTGCAAAAACAAAAGTTTTTGACAAGTTTCTAGCAATAATGAGGGATTTTATATTATTTTCGTAAACGAGTTGGAATGGAGAACATTAACCGATAAGTAGGGCCATTTATCCCGCGTTGTATCGATACTATAACGGGCTTTTTCCATGTTCCTTTTCGTTTTTTAAACCTTTACTATTTTACGTCTTCCATTTTAAATTAAATGCCAGTATCTTTTCACATCACTAAATTCCTAAATTGTAGAACACTGACGGTGTTTTAGTTGGAAGAAAATGAAATTTTCGTTAAAATGGAATTATTGATTATGTAACCTGGAACTTAACGTGGAGTTGGAACCACAGCACAAATAATTTAGGAACCCTTACAAATGACCATACATTACACCAACCTACTTGTATTTCATTGCGATTCGTATTAGGAATCTTAGGGTTCTATTTAGAAAATTTATCGTAGAAGTAAAGAAAGTAATAAAGAACAATAAAGTTCTACAGTAAACATAAAAATAAACAAATACAACTAAGAAAATAAGTGGTTTATCGTCAAGTACACATCGGTAGACTAGAGAACGAGAAAGCGCCGATTTATTCCCTAGAAAGCAACAGGAAACCACGCGATTAATTATATTTTATTGGTAAAATCATCTTGACTTCCGCCAGGTTGACAATCAACGTCTGTTAAGGACACGGCACATATAAGAAGCAAAAGAAATAAAAATCCATATGTGAGATAACTGAAATGTTTTTCATCGTCTACGAGTTACTAACACAACGAAATTAAATTTAATTAATATTACGATGAAATCTGTATGTAGTGCCGCAGGTGATTTTTTTATTAATTAAAGCAGGAAATTTAGTTAAATCCTTAAATTAACCTTAAAAGCAGCTGAAACATATTTTGTATTCTCCTCGTAGTCAGTCCGGTCAATACAACCACAACAGACAAATTCTAGAGCCAACATAAAGTCTACCGCCTCATCCTCGACAATCACGATAAGTCGGATTCCGGAACAAACGAAAATTAGAAAATGCTACGATATGCAAAACTTAGCGTGACTACGAAAACCCACGCGTGATTTCCAGGATACTTGGTAGTGTAACGTACCTATAACGAGTTTTCAGGGAGCCTCCACTACTAAAAAAGGAAGATAGAACTATGTACATTCAGTTGGAAACTTAATCAGTTTATTTATTGACAAAAGTTCCTAGTTTTTACTTACAGACTAGACGTACATTTACATAATAGGATATACCGATTAACGTGGAATTAGAACCTCGGCACAAATAATTCCAGATTAGCCGAGATTCTAACTCGCTACCATTTGGTCCACAGGTGAACTCCCTCACTTCTACACTAAAGTACGGTTGTTATGTGCTTGTTAAATTGAGATAAATCGATCGGTGTATTTGTGAAATATGCAGGTTCATACTTTATGCATTGGAGTGCACACATTAAAATTTTACATCCAATATCAATCTAAATGAATATTAATACAACTGAATTTTACTAAATATAAATTTTCATTTTATTTAATGTTTGCTTACTGCTTAGATTGTTAATATTTTTAAAAATTTAATTTAATTTCTAACGGCTTTTCTGCTTTTCAGAGGCACAATTAATTTTAAGAAAGCACTTGGCCGGATGTGGTTGTCATAGTTTGTACTCCAATTGGCTTAGAATTTTTATATTGGTAACCCTGAGAGGCGGTTTTTGCTCTAAACACGATCATTTCTTTTCGTCGCCGTACCGCTTTTAATTAATTGAAGTTGTCATCTGTAACTTTTACATAAATGGCTCTTTCACAAAAAGGACCCCGGCTATAGTGTTATTATTTTTTAACATATAACGAAGACGTGATTGAAATTTTTTTTCAAATGGCATTCTATATATTTTTTTCACTCGATTGATAGATATGTTTTTATTTTCAGCAATTTAAAATAAGTGTAGGGTTACATCAGAAGCTATTTGAGTAGAAAAGAAATGTATATATTTTATATAGAATTTTTATTTTCCAATTTATTTAGAAAACATTCGAAATATCGTAAAAATTACTAACTTTTTGCCGTGTTTAACCGGAATATAAAATGTACATCTCGTTTGCACCTAAAACCACCTTATGAAAAATAATAAAATATAATATTTTAACCAGCATCCTTTCTTACGTCGCGTCGATTTGTAATGTAACCAACCAGGTATTAAAATTTATTCGATATGTGATTTTCCTGCCCTTCACATCTCCCACTTTGTGTACACCAAATCTGCCTTTTGGAATACATTGGGGACTTACTGTTACTTAGATGGTAATGGCAAACCATCGGTGTGTAATCTGCCAAAATATTCTTTCTATAAATGAAGGTTATTATACTTCTGTGGTTCTGATTCCACGTGAAACAGTGAAACGTAAAATGTGAAAATTAAGTAAATAACACGAATATTTTATTTTTGTACCATCTACTGGCTGTATTATTTAGTTTCTTGATAATATTATTAGATGATTATGCATAACTGGAGAAGTGACACCTGATTGACATGTTAAATTAATATTATCTCATGAGGCATGACTAATGTGTACTTTAGTCAAAAGTAAATTCTTGCAAATATTATGTAAAATATTTACATAATATGGTAATTTTTAGTAGCTAAGAATTTTCAACAATGTGGACAAAATTTTGTTCTGTATTTAAAAAACTTTGTATTTTTTGTTTTCCATTATTTTATTTATTCATTGTTCTGTGTAAAAAATATCAAATTTTTTATGACGTTTAAATTTTCAAAGCTAACCCTATTCACATTTTTGTTGATTTTCATGATTTTGTCCAAATATCTGCTTTGTGACATTTTGAGACGTCAAAGCTTCTGCAAGCTTTAGTGCCTACCTTCGACCTTCCACCTATATTTCCCCTTTTTGTGGCTTTACGAACAAGTTTCATACGGTAAATTGGAAGACAAAATAATACATGTTAAAATTTAAAATTTCCCCTAAAAAAACTATTCCACTTTTATAACTTCACGTAAACACCCCTCGTGAGCTTTATTATATTACCTTCTATTTTTATTGTGAATATCCCCCTACACCAACATTTTTCAAGTCCATTAATACGAAAAGAATAAAATACGATCAATTCTACACACTAAATTTGATTTTATTTCACCATTTTATGCTATAAAAAAATTTTAATGCGCGTTTATCGTTATTTATTTACAAGGCGTACGATAATACTGATGCATTACACGCTTTTATCTTATCATAAAATAATTTTAATTATTTTTATACCGATTCGATTAAACAAGTTTAACTAATACAGATAAAAATACGTAGGTATCGCTTATCGATGGAGTTCATTAAGATCAGAATTTAGAATTAAAAATCAAATTAAGTTTATAAATAAATTTGTCCACACTTTATGAGTAAGTACCGAAAGTTGATCGAACTTCACCTGTCAAACGCCACACTGGAAGTTTTCGTTTTCCGGGCTTAGCTTTTATCTCGACGATGGTGTAATTAATTGTGGTCCCCAATTTCTTTGCGCAAAGTTAATTAATGAAACAATAAAACATGAAAGGAAAGCAATAACGAACATTCGAAACTGTTAAAATGAAACTAAAAAATGTTCGAACAAAGGTCCCACAGAAAGTATGGGTTTTTAAATTTTTCTCGTCTGCTCGAATACCAAGCCTACATTCGTGCGAAATTTAAACTTTCTAGCACAGGCCGTTTATAGGCTCTTCATACATGCAAACAAAAGTTCAGACATCTTTTCTGTTCGTCTTATCGTTTTATATCGAAATATTCACTGTAAAATTGTTTATTTGTATACGGACATAGAAATCTAATTAACTGTTTTGAAACATGAGTTTTGAAGTAATTGCAATTATGTACTAACTTGCTAAATTTTTTGCCTGAAAAAATGAAAGAAAATAATAGGTAAAACTTTAAAAGTGTTCGCATGTAATAAAGATTAATAGATTGCTTTTTAATATCCCAGCAGATACAAAACAAATACTTATTTGGAGGAAAACTTGGTTTCCAATATCGTTTGAGTTCTAACAGTAATCCCAAGGCGTTAGAGACGAAAAAATCAATACACAAACAAGAGCAGTTCATAAAGCTGGTTTCGTGTGCAGAAAATGCAATATAATTTATTTTGCTAGTGGAATTTTTAAATACAGTTGTAATAAACGTAACAAGAATAAAAAAATTTACAATTGTTGGGAGCACAATAATTACGGACGTTTTTATGAGTTTTTAATCTAAAAATTATATTAAAATACAGCGAATATTAAAACGCGATGATGTAATGCGAAAATAAAATAATAAATTTTATTATTTATATTTTCGAAAAGCGGAAAACGGAATGTAATTTAAATTTTTTCCCTAAGTTTAGATTGGCTGCAAATCACAGGCTACGTAATGAACGTAAATAGGTAGGTATACAAATACAATTTCAAATTGGGTGGTAATATGGTCGTTATTTTGTTATCTTGAAGAATCGATACTTAAACATATTGCGTTTTCGAAAATAAATTTTTAGTTACGCCACTGGAATAATTATGGTAATTTATGTCTCGTTTTTTATTTCAAAACCGAGGAAATTGCAAAAACAGCACTTAATTCCTCTATTAGTGGTTTTCCTGAAAGTTTCAAATTTACATAATGCACGAAAATTAAAGTCTTTATGCGCGAAACGACAAAAATATTCGTATATAAAGGACGATTCACAAAAGGTAGCAAACTTGACAATCAAAACAATTTTCTCAGATGAATGAATAATTTTTTTCATAACGGTGACGATTAGGGGCCAAGTCAAAGTGCGTTATTATTTTTATGTAAATAAGAACGCACAAAGACGTGCAATCCAAAATTTATGCATAACAATACCGCATTTTATCAGACCTTGATAAGGTAATATTAATGGACTTACATGAAGTCCAAGGACCCTATACACAGAATTAATTCAGAAACCTCAATCTCAAAACAACCTCACGCTACATTAGCCCACATTGAAAAGAGAAACCCTATATTGCAGCTTCATGCAGTGATTTATTGTGAACGATTCACATAAACAGTGCGTTATTAAATAAATAATACGAAAGTGGCGTGACGAATTATTCACTATTAAAGAAAAAACTTTTTTATTAGTGAAGTTATCTTACATCAAACCATCGAATATTGGATGGGTGGTCCAACAATGATCGGTACAACTCAATCGTGTTAAAAAAGCTAATGCGTACATATATGACGACTTTTGGAAACTTCAACAAGTTTTAAAATCATCGCCGGCAATAAATTTTTCAACACCTCAAATAATGTTCTATTACATGACACACACACACACCCTGTCGTTGTGTGAACCAACGAGAAAATCCCACGCTTTAAGAATAATTTAAAATATTATAATAGGTATAAAAAATTTAGTTAAATGCAGGTTTGCGCTGATTTCCATCATTTTAATTTTAGCAAACCAATAGAGACAAGTTCATAGTAATAGTTGACAGTTTTTGGATCACAGTAAAACGGATTACTAAATTGCATGTTCAACGCAGCACAATTTGTTATATTGTAATTTTCTACTTCTACGTTATTAACCGCTTTATCGTTAAAATAAAAATAAACTCATTAAAATTCTAATTTTTTTTAAATAATGATAGTTCCAAAAATTTCGTTATCTTCGAATCAACCAGCAAAATTTGGTTGTTCCACTTCTTTTGTGCTATATATTAAAAAATATATTCCCGGGTATATTCCTATCCATCGTAAGTCTTTTTTCATAATACACTTTATTATTAATATCCTTTACAGATCTACAGCACCATACACCAAAATAAAAGCATCTCATTGATGATTTCTCAATGAAAGCACAGCAGCAGCTCGTTCATTTTCTACCTTCCACCCTTGTAATAATACTAGCATTAGAGTATTCAAAGTTTTCTATTTTTATGTTACGATTGTAATTAACAAAGTAGGTTTTGTACTTTATTTTATTAAAATAATGGTTTTATAATTTAAAATAACTACACCTTAAAATCCTGTTAATTGCCAATGGCTTGTTAGCAAAATAAGCCAATGAAATACTCCCATTTTAGTATGGTGCTCCAACCGATTAAATTACTTTCCTCGTTGTGTGCAACTGCGAATCTCAATAAAGAGGATGCAATGCTAAATTGTCACCTTCCATTCAAGTAGAAATCACATAAGATGAGCTTTATATCACAGTGAACTAAATTTAGTTATCAGTTGTTTAAATGAGGAGTAGAATAGTAAATAATGTAACAAAAACAAACAAATTATTATTATTAAAATAGCAGGTACACATTTGATTTTCAACGTATAATTTGATAGAGAATATTTCCCTGTTTGTTTATATAATAATAATTAATTATATACCTAAATTTATGTTGTTTGTTCCAATATTTTCCTTTCAAACTTAATTATTGTTATTATATTATATATAAAGTTTAAAACAAGGTAAAATATTAAAATCTGAAGCTCCACAGCTTGTAATGAAGTTCTACAAATATTTTAAACTCTAGACGGAAAATTTAATATCACTATCTGCAGCGAAGATAATAGATTATTATTAAAAGGTCAATTATTATTGTTACAGCGTATCTACTATAATAAATGAACACAGGAAGTTTTTTATGCCACCAGATTTAGTTGCTCGGCATTCGGCCTCTCTCAGTGTTGCAACGCGTTGAAAGAGACAGAAAATTGATTATAAATTCATCGTATAGGAAATATTTTAACTTGATACAAAAACATTAAAATTTAACATAAGAGAGATAAATTTGGTGATATGTTGCGCAAGGTTTTGAACTTTATTCTTTTAGGATTAAACCCTCGAAGGATATCGCAAATATCCGAAACTACTCGGGATACTTAAATGTAAAATAATATCCTGCCTTTTACCCTAACGAGGGTTTGGTGACCCATCTTTTTCTATGCATGTGATGTGCGTTCAAATTGTTTTCACATACATAGAGAACCTATTTGTTTAACGTGGGCTCCGAACCACGGGAAGTGTAATACACTTCATTTAGAGATGGATTTTCTTGGAAGATTACCTCGGTGGTTTGCCATTGCCTGTCGAGGAGAGAGGGTCAGAATAAAATCATCACCCTGCCAGCACTCGAACCGAGCGTTTCGCATTAGCAGTAGACGCACTTAACTGCCAAAGCTATGATCGTCTCTATCCGCAAAATAATATAGAGAAGCAGAAATCAAAATTTTCAGGATTCCAAATATCCGACAATTTTGTTAAAAAATTAAAAACCGAAAAATTTGAGAAAAAAATAGCACCTGTTTATCGAATGTCGTTTGCTTCTCAATACCTAAGAGATAACGAAAAACTCAAAAGGAATTTTTTGTAAAACATAAAATTATTTAGAAAAAATTTCTCAAGCGTGAGAGTCGTTCAAAGTTGTCCTCTCGATACGCCAACTTGGAAATGAAATCGTGATTTTCGCCAATGCGTCAATTTTACTTATTTAAAATTTTAAATTAAAAATCTGATAATAGTCCTAGCTTATTAAAACACCATAATATAATAATTTCTACATATTAAAAATATTATTTTGATCTGTAATTTAATATTTTTATTGGCGCGGTAAAAGTTAACTCTATCAACATCACATTTTTTTCTTTAATTATTGATATCTCGGAAAGTACTGCTCCAAAACTAATCCTGATTTTTCTATTTAGGGGTAATAATATTCTCTACAATTTTGTTCCCTTGTCATTTGTTCGTAAATTCAACCGTTCGTCAGTTATAGGTAAAATGTGTTCATCCAGAATGGAACAACGTGTAAATCTCAGAAGATATACCATTTTTGAAAAAAAAATGGTGAGGCACGTGGCCCCACTTAATTTATTGCTCAACTTTTAATGTCGGCGGTAAATCAGTGACGTCGTCCGTATCAGATGGATGACTTTTATCCGCTTTTTTCGGATAGCATTTGAAGAGTTCCTACATAATTCTAATTTTTTTCTTAAATTGTTCGGTTTTTAATTTTTTAATAAATTTTTCGATATTTTTGGAATCCCGAAAAATTTGATTTCTACTTCTCTATGTATAATTTCTACACTTAATTACTAAGTTTCGGCCATTCGCGATCTCTTTCGAGGTTTTTCTCAAAAATCATGTAAAAGCACTGGTCTATTACACTTATGGTAACAGTTTCCCCAGTGCGGCCTTCAGGCCTCACAACCT
The DNA here is from genome assembly GCA_932274525.1 of Podabrus alpinus. NCBI lineage: Eukaryota > Metazoa > Arthropoda > Insecta > Coleoptera > Cantharidae > Podabrus > Podabrus alpinus. Next base: position 10,538,549 of record OW026451.1, read on the forward strand.
TAGCAATCATGTGCTATACAACTAAAGGTAGCCGAATGGCGTGTGCCGTTTCTCTCCTCTCCAATGCGCTAATCGGATTTACCACGGTTATTTTATTTTCGTTGGCGCTTCATTCAAATTTTAAATTTTATAATTAAATATAACATTTCTCCTCCTTTATCAAATACAAATTTTGGGGTAAGAAACAGCAGTATATTATTATAATAAATACCTACGTAGAAAACTATGATCTCCATTACGCTCGGATTGTTTATCCATTGCTAGATCACCTGTAAAACTGCAATTTCCCAATGATGTAGGTTAAAACTGCAAATTTCATAATGATAGAGGGATATAAAGAAATATATCGGCTCTACCTGAAATTACCTGAAAAAATTAAATTAAAATTTTTGTTGCTATTAATTTTAAATTAAAATTTCACTAAACGATTTTTCATCATAATAATAAGCACGCAAAATTACAGACATATCGAAGGGCAGCCCTTAAGATAAACGATGGATTCGGGATGGATGTATTTAGTGAAAATTGTTATTAATCTGATACCTCGAAAGTATAAAATGTAAAAGCCAATGATCAGAGAACTAATTGAATAAAGTAGTTAAAACAAGTCGATAGTCATTTAGTTAGAACGGTTCATAGGCCTACAGCAACAATTAATAGCTCGGCCTTCGACCTCACACTTTGAACTCCATAAAGAGTTTCTTGTCTACGATTACGTCGTTATTTCATTTTCACTGCGGTTTAAAAACTTTCTACCTGAAATAAGAGCGTCTCGCATATACTAGCGATTATTAACTAAATTGTTTTAATAATTCAAACCTTTCTGCTTTCATATATTTTCTACTAATAAAAGTAGTGCGGTCAGCGTAAGGCTTCTATAATAAGCTTGGTCTTCGTCCTCGCACCGTAAGCTTCTGTCAAAAGTGACTGAACGACATCGGCATCACAAAGATTATTTTAGGTTGGTAATTAGTGAACGAACCAATCAGAAATGTCACCTTTCTAAGGAATCTAGAAGTGGCCCAACATTTTTCTTTTAAAGGTCGATCCTAGTTTTATCGGAGTTAGATATAACGTTGGAATATTTTTACTGTACCCCCCCCCCCCACATAAATTATTTAGCTGAATTCTCTCTTGACGTGTGGTAGGTAATTAAAAACATTCAATTACTTCTACAACTTTTCCTCCAGTAATTCAGAAATCGTCAACCGTTATTCAGATTTGTCAATTGATATTCAGAAATCGTCAACCGTTATTCAAATTTGTCAATTGATATTCAGAAATCGTCAACCGTTATTCAGATTTGTCAATTAATATGCAGAAATCGTCAACGGTTAGTCAGATTTGTCAACTGATATTCAGAAATCGTCAACCGTTATTCAAATTTGTCAATTGATATTACAATTCACAATTTCTGAATATCAGTTGACAAATCTGAATTGCAATTCACGATTTCTGAATATCAGTTGACAAATCTGAATTACAATTCACAATTTCTGAATATCAGTTGACAAATCTGAAATACAATTCACATTTCTGAATATCAGTCGATAAATCTGAATTACAATTCACGATTTCTGAACAGCAGGTGAGGTTTTCTGAATTACTGGTGGAAAAGGTGTAGACCTCCTCGAAAACTGACACCTCTCATTGGTTCAAAAACTGACACCTCTCATTAGTTCAAAATATGTCGAAACCTACGCAGTATAAAAATTTTTGGCGACTCTACCACTAACTCAGCCACTCGAAAAAAATTTTCGAGTGCTACACACTAAAGATCATGCTTATATCTGTCTATTAAAACAATAAAAAGTGTGAACTTGGTCAAAACAACCCCAATATCGACTTTTGAAAAGTACGAAAAAGTAGCATTGATTAGGCGGCAGACCCCGGCCGATGCACATCAGTCGCCCGTGGTCCGTTGAAAATGCGTAAAATTTTTTCGCTCCGATTTGAATTTTTCTTTGAAATTCGGATAGATGGGGGTGTGATTAGTGGATATTAGTAATAAATATAATCAAAAAAATGGAAAATAACCCGTGTATTGCCGAAAAAGTGAAAAAATTAAATTTTTTTGCCTTCGAATTTTGGGGTGTGCATTCGATAAGGAGGGTAATCCATCGTCAAAACCTACCCTTACGGGGCGCCGCTGCGCTCCGCTCCGCGTTGCACCCCTCCAGGGCGGTTTTGACTCTGGTTACTAGGCTAAACATACGAGAAGCGCCACGCATCAAGAAAACCGGGATAAATGCAACCGGGATGTGAGAGACCCTCGAAATAGCATTAAAAAGTATAGTTGCGGTATGGGGCAGTATACTATTACGTTTCACCCCCTAAAAATCGCCTAAAAACAAAAAATAATCGATGTTGCATGTACGACGGTCGAGCTGCATCTGCCGCTGCGAAATATTCTAAGTGCTAGAGTATAGCGCACGGACTGAGCACAGAATGACTGACGCGCCCCTGAATCTCGTTAATCCACCACAAATTTCATGAAAATTAGCTAATGTAAGTTCAAATTCGATTTTTTAAAAAGTTTTGACCATATTCACATTTTTTATTGTTTTAATAGACAGATATAAGCCTGTTCTTTAGTGTGTAGCAGAAGAAATTTAGTTTCGAATGGCTGAGTTAGTGGTAGAGTTCCCAATTTTTTATTTATTCGTGTAAAGGTCAACATTAGTTCTTTCAGTGGCCGAAAGGAGAGATGTTGAGAGTTTTTTCTCTGCTAAAGGCTTTAAATCCAGCCTGGATTACCAGGCCAGCAAAGTGAACTGATTTAATTAACTTAATTTGACATAAAATCTGAAGCAAGTTCGTATTATTCCACCTTGGTTCCACTTTACTCTACCGTTCTAGTTTATCTAGAACTAAACTAAACTAAAGTACTAAAAATAAAATAGAATGAGTTTGTGTTGCCCGTCTTCGGTCGTTGTTTTCTTTGCGCACTGATGCGCAAGACAAAGTTTTTTGTCAAAGTCAGCCAAAGGTTTACAGAAAAAAACCTTATTAAGGCGATAGGATAGTCATTTTGACTGTAAATAACTGAAAATTCGAAATTATAATTTGAGGGCAGAAATTTGGACGTGGAACTGCTTCGTCTTAACGTCTTCGGGAGCTTTTAATTATTTAGAGTGATTCACCTAATGCCGATATCTTTAAGGATACCGAGCTATTACTATTATACATAGTAGTGAAAGAACCACGTTATTGCATATTGGTTAATTTATTTTCCTTGTATATGCGCTATGGGACTAAAAATAACGTCCATAAAGAACTTCCGCCTTAAGAGTGCTGGCTATACGTTTGGAAGTGTGATGACGGTCTATAAATTTCCAAATTATCAGTAAGCCATAAATGTAAATATTCGATTAAATAGACGAGAATAAATTCTTATGGTAGTTTTAATGTATTATCATTAAACCAAAAACCTAATTAGTAGGTGGGAGTAATTTGTTCTAACCTCTAGGGTCTAAGAATTAGAGCAGTTAAGGAACGGAAAGAATTTTTAATTTTGAAAGAACACAAAGTGCGTTTTTAGCGAAGGATCGCCATTTGTAAAATGTTCACCGTCAGTTAAAGTTGTAAGATAATACACGGTTATAGTGGAATTTGGTTGCTCGGATTTTGGCCTCACTGGTGAGGTCCGTTCCCTCTTTCTCTCAATATGAGATTTTTATATTAATGCATTATTTATAAACGTTGTTCCGTCACTCTCGTGTAACCCTGTCATTTGACATTGAAAACTGTCGTAAACCAATCCTTATTTTTTGACGGATCAATGAATGAGTGATATGGGCACTCTCAGTTTCGTGATTAAATGGATTGAAATATAAGGGCTAAGCACTTCTGCTTAAAGGTCATCTTTCGAGTTCTCAACTCTACGTACTCCAATTTGCAGTTCAAATTATTTTAAGACTTCGTTCATTTATTAAAAAAAACGAATGCTCGTGCACGGCTGGTTTTCCCATTTAATTTTCTACCAGATCCAACCGCTCGTAATAAATAATAATTGAAAGCGGATCCTGCACTTACGAGCGGCTCATTGAGCGAGAGATAGTGTTGCGATTTTCTTTTTAAAATAAATAAATTTGTACCCCTCGGCAAGAATGTACATTAAAAAAGGAAACAAGGAATGGTACAAAGTACAAAATGTTAGAGAAAAAGAGGAAATGTTATTCATTGAATCAATTATAAAACCTTTGTGCAAACATTGATAAAAAAAATTTTATTGAATCAATTTATAAGAGCGCTTGCACGAAAAAATCGTGTCATCCGTTCGGAATATTTAATTAGGCATTATACAATCGCAAAAGGCGTCAAAAATATAAATTTCGTAATATTTAATTCTTAATTGGAATTTTAGTTGGTGGAAATGTTTTTGAGAAATATAGTTTGCTTCAAGTGCAAGCAATTTGCCAAACTAATGTGTTTTACTTAACTTTATTGAGCGGAGTGTGAATTTGAACCTTTTACAATATTGCAGACCATCCGAACTAACTCGCAATGATGCTGTGTGAGAGGTTGGAAGTTGAAACGAAAATTTAAAATTGTCATACGGTTTTCTTGGAAATGGTGGAAAAGTGTTTAAAAATTATTCATTCATGCACTTCAGTTTAGACAATAAATTTTAAGTAATTTGTAATGTTTTAGCGTAGAGTAAAACGTGCTTCTAAAAATAAGTTGACCCAAACACGGAAGAGAGCAATTGTTTCAAATAGCATTCAAACATTTCAGCATTGCAAAAGATAAAATGGGCCACATAAAATTTTATTGTGTATGTTGATATAAATCAGTCCATCGCAAACATTTTTCCACATTCTAGTCACCTAATATCGATTTGTTCTTTATTCTCTTTTATCCAATTTCCATAAATCTCATTTGCATTGGCAACTTTTTAGCATATTCAACCAAGTTACGATTTAAATACACAAGCGCTAATAGACATTTAACGTTATTCGCTTCGGATATAAAGAAATCTTGAAACTTGGTATTAGAGAACCATGTGTCTGTAAATAATAGAACATAATGGAATAGAATGGAGCTGAGCAAAACGGGATCACCCTAGCTATTTCCTGGCTTACATAAGTGTAAGTACGACGTACCTACCTTACCTACTCGGGATTGTCTATTAACCGCGGTACAGTGCTGCCAAAAGTATAAACTTTTGCTAGCGATTTTCTACTTCATAATCCCTATAAAATTTACTCGAGTGAAATTTTATTTACGCGATACGGAAGTCCTGTTAAACCATTATCGACAACTAAAACTATCAAACTCCCGGCTTAGAAAAGAAAACGAGTAAATAATACGTTATTGCATTTTCTCCAAGTTTACCAAGTGTGAGTCACATCTGAATGTTATATTGCTTTCCAAAACTTTTGGTCATAGCAAATTCTATACAACAAGGGTGCGCAAAAATGTCTAAATCAATTTGGGTTGAACCTATCTTTCACCCCAACCACCACTATCGGATACAAATTTGGAAATTAACAAAAAAAACTTTTATCGGTATTCTTGTTCAGCACTACAAGCAGATTATTTTTGTAAACGGAATGTATATTAGGTGGGTTTTGAAAGGAACATCAATAAATTACAACTTTATGAGGTTGTTACGATACCGAAAAGACTTGAATTGTCATCACCGGTGCTGCTGTGATGAATTTTACTACTCTTTTCATCCCACGCTTCCCATTATGTTAGTAAATATTCTAATAAATCGATCAGCACCGTTTAATGAAACCACATTAACTTTCAACATACAGCATGCTCATAAAGTTGTATCGATTTTCATTATATTTACTTTCTAAACCCGGACTGCAAAAATGAAAGTTTATGCGTTTAGGGTGAAATCGCTTTCGTTCCTTTGTTTGTCCATAAATCAAAAAATATCACATATCAACTTAATTTTGGAATGTTTACAGATATTATGACTGTTATATAATTCCCTATCTCATTGATTGATTCGCGAAAGGTTAAAATGTGTGTATAATATACTTTAATTTAAAGGTAAAATAAACCGTTTCCATCCACGTTTTCCGGACGCTGGGTTTGCGTCCAACGTGGAACCCTTAAAATAACAACTGATATAGTCCCCTATCTTTTCAGGTGATACAACTTTTTGCCTTCCCAATATGAATTGACTACTAAATCCATATTCAATTTTGTCCTTTGTGTATCTAAATTGCTTGAAATTTAAATCCAAATTTAATTTTGTAATAATTGCTACTTCTCATTACGTTCGACTAACGCAATTATTTGGATCGTTGAAGGGTAAGAGTTTTGCTTAGAATATCTAATGATTATCGTCTAATGGAAGAATAACTAATGAGATCCAAAATAATGGGTGCAATTTATTTTATTTTCTAGCTGTTGATGACTTTTACGACTTCCAATATTAAATTAAATGGATGTAAATTGCTTCACTTTGTTGATTTTATTGAGAAAAGTTTTTGAATTGTTATGTAAAAATTTTTATTAAAACGAATTAATTACATTGATTAGCATAACGGTTTGCATTTCTTAATAGAATTTCTGTATTTGGGAAGTTTCATAACTCGACAAATTTTTGATTGCATTAATTATTGACTCGCACCCTTACCTCCTGCCGAGTAAATAATGGAATTTTGTTATTTTTTCAAACGTTTTGATAAAATCTGCATAATTGTTACATTTTACACCCATTTTCATATTCTTTACAAATGCTTGGTGAAAAATAAAAATAATGAATTCTTTACGAGTGCTGTAAATTTTCAACATAACGAGAATTAAGCGTATGAAATTTTTGTGAAGCTTTTGTAAAAATTACAAAAATTTTACTCCCTGAATGAAGTAACATTTTTCTTCTTTCTACTTGACTTTTGTTCAGGTAACATAAATCCCAAACTATCAAGAAAACGTGCTTCACGTCCTGTATTTCAAATCGTCTAGTGTCGACTATAGTGCCATTTCAGGCGTGAAGTTGAAGTGCTTGTAAAAATGTAGACTTAGCGAACAGAATTTATCTCTAAGCTTTTTAGAGCTATGAATGCAGTAGAATTGCGTTTCTAATGTTGTTTTTTTAGGCAATCGCGTAGTTTAAAGGTCAATAGCTTTCAAAGTTTTTTATTGCAAAATTTTGAAACTTCGGAATGATCATCCGATTTTTGGCAACTTTTTCTGAAGACATATGGTTTTGAAAGTTCAATGGATCCCGCAAATTTATCTTATTTACTACCAACCATTTCGACATTATCATCAGTCTCCTCGTGTCTTGTATTTAAAAAATTTGTTGAATTAGTCCATTCATTTTTTATCATCCCTTCTGTATAACGTAATGGAAGGCTAAACAAACACGTCACAAAACCCCTACTATAAAAAAGAACATATTGTTGTGTCAACAGTTACCTCTGCGCTGAAAAGGTGAACTTTTTCCTATTCTCGTGCTCTCCCCAAAATATATTGTTACATTTTGGAATATAAATGCAAATTTAACGCCTTTATTGGATTTATTTGATTTAGCATCGCATTAGTCCAAAGATTTATTCCCAACAATAACTCCGAATTATATTTAGGAACATTTAAACACATTGAGAAATTCAAACAAAAATTCGCGCAGGAAATTTTGTCAATAAATTAATCTGGCGAAGGAAACTGAAAATTTCATTTTCTAATATCACTGATTGCAAATACAAACAAAATTCCCCTGGCCGGCTTAAATTAACTATCTAAGCTTCTTGAACAAACAAACTTTAATTAATTTCTGCTTTATTTACTTAAACGTTACGATCAAAAAATTTTGAAATCAAATTTGGACAATTGGTTTAGCAAACGGCACAAATTTGTACCATAATTAATTTATCCTTACAATAAAAACGGACTTCTTTTGGATTTTTGTGTAAAAAATGTTCGACGGTTGATTGAATTACAACACTGCAGACAGGGACATAAAGGAATTACATTTCTATGGTTTTATTCGAAGTCGAATTAGTAAGGGCGTACGAAACAAGTAGTAATTTATTGGTTAGATTCTAAAACAACGTATTATTGTAGGAAATAATAATAATTCAAGTTTGGTGTAGGGGAAAACTATGCGTTGGAAAGATTTTTCAATAAAAATTGAAAAACATCGGCAAACGTTTATTTTCAGCTTTCCAATTTTTTTATATATAACTGGAAAACTTTAGGGAAATTTTGACTGATAAGCTGGCCTGTGAACCTCACTGTCAAGTTTCGATTAAAAAAATTGAGTTTGTTGTAAAATATTAAAAATTAATCAAATAGACGAAAGTTTCATCAATTATTTCAAAAGGCATTTCCATGAGAGAAATTTTAATTTGTTGCTTGTATTCACCAGATGTGTATACCATCATCAATTGAGAGATGTCAAGAAGGAAGATGTTACAAAGGTGGCGAATGTGTAAACTTATATAAAGTTGGAGAAACATCGTGTGAAACAGAAATTTACCCTGCAGTAGATGAAATATGTAATTTTCAGGAAAATGTGTTTCTTCTAAAACCGACATTACTTTATCACCATATTAATTTATTTTGTAAACTATGACGTGTTCAAAGAAGCGAAACATTAATTTATTTTTATTCTGAATCACCAAATTTTTTCATAAATAAATGAGTTTGTTTTTTTTTTGAAGAATTTTCTTTTGAGAAAAATAATTTTAACTAATATTTTGGGTGAAGATTTCAAAGAATATTCTTGTCAATTAAGGTTTTCTAATTATTTGGGTGAGTAATTTTGTAATTTACATTGTTTCTAATTTGATGTGAGTGTTTTGCATTTAGTATTTCAGGTTTGTGACTTTGATTGATTGTAGTTTTATCATTTTTGCTGTCTGTCTGAAACCGGAAACTGAAATGTTATTAAATTTATGTTTGATTTTCTACTTTTCAGCGATCTACACCCTTGCTCACCGTGTTATGTCAACATTTTGCATTTAATTGAAAATATCATAATTAAAGGTGGGGGATTACTGGTGTAAAAATGAAATCTCCACACAATTAGCTTTTTGTCATCTTCTTGGATAATATTATTCGATGAGTTAGCCCCAATGCGGAACAATACAAGTACAATTCAAAGCTTAACGTTAAATTAGAACTACGACATAAACAAATCTGAACAAACTAAATTATAACTTGGTTTCGGTACCCTCTTTATTAGGTACCCATCCACCAAACTGCCTGTTCGATCTCTAATCAAAGTGGTACACGTTGTGAAGACTTTAATGATAAAATTAAGGAAAAAAGTTTTATAATAGAAAAATTTTACAAAATATAACGATCAAGCCGCGTCAACCCGGGGTCAAAGGGTGCACGGCACCCGGGTGGCTGCTGATTAAATAAAAAATGAATGAGAAAATAATTCATAAAGAAACATGCAAAACAGCCCTGGCCAACCAGCGATGTCATCCAAGAATCTTTCTTTATCAGCACTAAGCACAATAATTTAGTTGGGCCAGGCTTGATTTAAAATAATCTTATTGAGATATCATCATATCTAAATATTTATGATGTTATTCTGAATCGGAGAACATATCGTATTCCCTCAAGTGTAATGTTTTCAAAACATGGTGCATTCAAAATTATACTGTATAATTGGTTGTAAATTTAATTAATTCTTCATTTGGACGTTTTTATATCTAGGTTTTGCAACTGCATTTTATACATTTTGTTCATAATGGCAACATCGATTATAAATGCATCCTATTTTACAGAAAACCACTAGAATTTATTCTCGTAACTGCTCTGGATTACTTGGACTACCAGAATAATATACCAATTTCATAAACGTGATAGAAAATAATTTATATGGGATCAAATCCGGCGATCTTGAATGTCAGCCACTGGGCTACTCAATTAGTTGGTCTAACGGAATATACCAACTTCATATGCATCATAGCAAATAATTTATGGGATCAAGTCTGGCGATCTTAAATGCCAGCAACTGGACTTTTCCAACAAATCCAACATACAAGAAACTTTTAATTAAGATCGTGAAAATTCTTTGCTAAAATACGAGGATGCGTTATAATTTCTTGAAACAACTTTTCTTTTCTGATAATTGAAAAGTTGTAGAAACTTTTCTTACGAAATTAAAAAAATAAATAATTGGAGTTCAAGAATTTCTGGTCATATCAGTAAGTTTAGCAACTGTATCTTTGAATCAAGAAAAGAAACTTCTTCGTGAGTCTGTTTTTGCTAAATATTCCCGAAATTGTTTTTTTCGACATTCCTTATATAGCACTGAGAAGAGTACATGACAGAGAAGGACGATTACGTGCAGCAAGTGGAATAAAATGTCTGAATATGATGATGATGGTGATTGATTATATGTAAAACTTCAATCTAATCGGATTAAAACTTTTCTATTCAGTAACGCATAAAAAATGTATGTATATTTTCAGTAAGAATACTACATTAACAGTTGAGCAAAATAAAACTGTTAAGAGGTCATCCATTAATTATGTAAGGGTTTTTTGGGGGGGGGGGGGGTATTGGATATCTTACGGACCCTTACGTAGGGGGGTAAATTAAATTTAACAATCTAATATAATTTTTTCTTTTTATGTTGGTAATTATATCCAGGTATAATGGAAATATCGGGGATAATTACCTATCACCTGTCACCCCAAATCGCCCCAAAATTTTTTTATAGCAAAAGGAACCTTATTAGAGTGTCCTGTAAAAATTTCGCCCGAGAAAGTATATACAAAATTTCGAGAAAAATCGATTTGAAAAGTACGGGAAATTTGCATCGATTACGCGGCCGACCGGGGTCTATGTGAATCAGTCGCCCGTGCTCTAAGCCACGCCTACCGAGGTTATAAATAATATAACCCAAGTTCGCACCGGCCGGACAGCACTTGTGAGCTTGTGAGTCGACTGCCGTGCGTTAAACATGTAGGTCTCTAAATAAACATAAAAAACTGGCTTGGCCAGAATTATGAGCATCAAAAAACCTACCCTCCGATGCTCCGCATCTCCGGGCGGTTTTTCGTGCTCAGAGCCGCTACGCGGCGGAGCTAAACATATGAGAAGGCGCCACCGATCAAGAACACCGGGATAAAGGCAACCGGGATCTGAAACCCCATAAAAATCGCCTAAAAACAAAAAATAATGGCTGACGCGCCCTAGAATCTCATTAATCCACATGAAAATTAGCTAACTTCAAAATCGATTTACTCAAAATTTTGATAATACTTTCTCAGAATTTTTTTGCAGGAGGGGCCTATATAAACCTTCATCTTTCCATTAGGAAGGTTACAAGTTAGTTCGTAATGACAGGTGATAGGACATCCTCACCTATTATTATATTGTATTGTGTAAAGGAGTTCTCCGTTTATTAAATTAAATAAAATAAAAAAAAATATTGTGAATTATAGAAAATGGCATCAAACTTTGGTGATCTTTACGAACGGTTTTTCATCTATGTAAATAAAAATTCGCAAAGGAGACGCGCATGAATGGATTATCGAGATTCCTTAAAGGAAGGCAGGCTACTCAAAATCAACTTAAAAACCAATAATGAATGCTGTCAAACTGTCAACCGATCGACAATGCAAATACGCATGCACGTGCTTTACGTTTCTATTTGACCAATCTTAACCAAATTTGGTGTAGAAGTTATTTACAATGCTACGAAAAACATAGGCTACTTTAGTACCTTGGAGTGAGGTCGAAGGCCGAAAAACCACGGTCTACACGTATGCCTGCGATACTCTTGAGTGAGGCCGAAGGCCGAACAACCACATCCCACACGGTCTAGACGGCTAAAGGCGGCTGGTAGGCCGACTGTGCCAGCTAGTATAATATATTATTATTCATATTTTATAAATATAAGGGGTGGAGAGATGGGTCAAAATTAATTTTCTTTTAAATAATCCTTACGTAAGATGTGGGGGGGGGTGCCACAATCTTACGTACCCTTACGTGTCGGGGGGAGGGGGTCCAAAATTACAAAAATCATCCTTACGTAATTAATGGACGGCCCCTAATTAATTTCACAAAAAATATGATGATGTTTTAATTTGATCTTTTTAATGCTATAATTTATTATTTTGAAAGTTTTAATTTATTTAATAATTAACTGAACAAAATTATATCAGAAAATGAATCAAAATATGCTTTCAGGAAAAATAAAATAATAAAGCAAGTTGTTGTTGCTTTAAAAAACTTCCAGACAAATAACCTTTAGGTTTTATTGATCCACCTCGAACTAAGAAGGTAAAATAATCGTGTACGAAAATTTCCTGTGCCAACAAACAACCAAACCTATACACTTATGATAATTTTCTAAAACTTCCAGCCATAAAAAAGTTTTAAAACTTTTAAAGTATCTTTAAAGTTAAGTCTAAAAATAATAACAAAATGAAGCGAAAATAAAATTTTGCGAGAAAGAAAAGTCACTTAACGCGTTAAAATTAAAATAAAAGGGCTTTTGATATACGCGGTTCGCGGAATTTTCATTCGAAGGAAATGAAATTTTATTGTTTATGTAGACAGAAATAGTTTTTTGCACACTTGTTACAACTCATTTACATTTGCCATCTTCCCTAAAAATTCGATTATGTAAAGTAGGGCTACTTTAAGAGACAAAATTATTTTTGAGCACATCAGATGTCCCCCGTACAAGCAAAAACATTTTAATGGCAAAATAAAGCCATGTTGAATAAAATCGTGACACTAATTAACTCTGTCATGAAACTTAATAGCGTCGGGATTCTGACAGGAAACTATTCTTATTTAAGAAGCAATCGACATTCTTCTGCGCTTAGAAAGGGCCAATACTATTTAGCATTCTACAACTATTTAATCCCTTAACTATTGTGACATCTTCATAAGCTTCACTAATTTTATTTGAATGTAGATGATTTTCTAGATATCACATTTAACCGCGTTTGCGGGCCGGATGTGGACCTTCATATTTTTTTGTAGGAAATTTGATAATTAAATTTACTAATTAAATTACACGAGAGATATACCATTACCTGAATTATTTAGAGTTTTAAGTTTCACAGTTAACATTTAAATGAAAAAAATGTTTATACAAAATTCAATTATGTTAGAAATGTAATAACGGGAGTTTTTCCGGAAAGATAGGAAACTTTCCTGGTTTTACAAGAATCTTTTCAAGATATTTATTTCTTTTTCGGTTACATGATTGTCCCAAATAGTTTTTATGAAATTTGTTCGTAAAATTCATTCGGTAGTACTACTTAATTGAAAAAAGTTTTATTTCAAAAGGAAGTTTCCGAATTTACAACAGAGGCGCACTTGTAAAAATTCGAACAAATAGTTATGAAATTTATGAGGTGTGGGATCTTGTATACAAGGTTAATTTCCAGCTTAGGATGAGTCAAAAACCACATGGTGTTTATTAGTTGTCGGAAACTAACCCTTCAAGTAGCATTTGTATATTTATTGTAGCTTCAGACACAAAATGTTATTGTCAATAAAAGCAAGCATGTTTACATAAAAACACTTCTATATAACAACTGTACAATTCAAACGAATGTTATGAAAACTAGAACTGTGATTCTCGACTACCACGAAATTATGCAAAGCTTAATCATGTTTCAGATACACTGAAAAATAAATTGTATTTAATAATAGTGGTTACAGGGCCGTCCTGACAAATCAGGTTCCTTTTTCTTCATTGAACCCTTGAATTACTTATCTTCCATAATTTTTGGATGAAATAATCCTGAAATACGATTTTTTTTATTAAAAAATTTAATACGGTATCGAAAAACAGTTCCTAAGTTTTCAACATCAAGATGTTGAATGCATCGCCTATGCCCAAAATAGTAATTAGGAAAATTAACCTAGATAAAATTCTAGGTAAAAATTGAACAAAAGATAATGTTCTAGACCAACGGTGGGCAACCTCCGGCCCGCGGGCCAACTCAGGTCCGCGTAAAGTTCTAATCCGGCCCGCGAGATCTTTAGAAGAAATAATAAATAAATATTTTCAAAAACAAAAATTTTAAAGAAAAGGATTAGGTTAGTACCTAACATAAGGAAAAAGGAGAGATCTACAGTTTAATTTTCGATATAATTCGTCTTATTTAAATTGAATTAAAAAGTATTGTAAAAAGTAAATTGAAAAGTACACTAGACCCTCCATGTACGCGAGTTCGATGTACGCGAATTCAGAATAACGCGAATTAGATTTTGATACCTGAATTTTTTATACGCGAAGCAAAATTCCCTTTAACGCGAATTAAGTTTTCGCGTATTATTAAAATAACTAGGTGGCACAGTCGGCCTACCGGCCGCCTTTAGCCATCTAGACCGTGTCGGATGTGGTTTTCGGCCTTCGGTCTCACTACAAGGTTCTAAAGTAGCCTATGTTTCTCGTAGCGCTGTAAATAACTTTTACACCAAATTTGGTTAAGATTGGTCAAATAAAAACGTAAAGCACGTGTACGCGTATTTGCATTGTCGATCGGTTGACAGCTTGACAGCATTCATTATTGTTTTTTAAGTTGATTTTGAGTAGCCTGCCTTCCTTTAAGGAATCTCTATAATCCATTCATGCGCGTCCCTATGGGACGCGCATGAATGGATTATCGAGATTCCTTAAAGGAAGAGGCAGGCTACTCAAAATCAACTTTCCTTTCCTTTGCGAATTGTTTTCTTTGTAATTTGTTATAAATGATAAGAGAAATAAATATAGTACTTAATTAACTTTGTTATAAATATTATTGTTTTTATATTTTCAGAAAAAAATACAAGTAACAAAAATGTGTCCATTAACTATACTAAGGCCCGCGGACGAAACGTAAATATTATTCTGGCACCTGTTATACACAAGGTTGCCCACCCCTGTTCTAGACGGTTCTAGCCTCTATAGTTTTTTCAAAAGGCGTTTTAAGAACTTAAATTATTGCTATTCATCTGACCAGGTCCGGCTCAAGAGAGAGGCAGATTGGGCTCCAGCTCAAGGTGCTTTCTTTCAAGGGGGCGCCAAACCATACCCTTATAATTTTAATAATAAAATTACTTCAAGGGTGACTTGAAATAAAAACACTTTTAACAAGCCCTTAAATTTAACTAACCAATAGAAAACGTTTGTTAGTTATAGTAGAGCCACAAAACAGTAGAAAGATTTTTAAACATTTGCGATAATGTTTGCAGTAAAACATTTAAATTTTTTAAATTTTAAATAATTAAAATTTAAATAATTTTAAATAAAAATTTTAAATCACCAGCGGAGTCCCTCAGGGCTCGGTGCTTGGACCGACGCTATGGAATCTAATGTACGACGGGGTGCTACGTCTGCAGCTCCCACAAGGTTGCACCACTGTGGGCTTCGCGGACGATCTCAACGTGGTAATCGTGGGCAGGGACGTGGCGGAGATCGAGAGATCCGCGATGCAGGCCCTGGAAAAAATTTCCGCCTGGGTACGCGAAAGAGGACTCACCCTAGTCCCCGAAAAGTCGGAGGGAGTACTACTAAGCGGAAGAAGGAAAGTGCCCGCGGTTTTCATTCGACTAAACGGAGTTCCAATCCCATGCAAGGATTCGGTAACCGTCCTCGGCGTAAAGATAGACAAGAATCTAAACTTCGCAGAGCACATCAGGGAAACGGCAGCAAAGGCAGGAGCGGTCACGACGTCGCTTGCCCGCCTATTGCCCAACATGGGTGGCCCAAAACAGGACAAAAGAAGAACCCTCGGACTGGTGACGCAATCAATCATATTATATGCGGCACCGATATGGCACGAAGCACTCCGAGTAAACAGGAACGCACAGAGATTGCTAAGCGTCCAGCGAAGAATGGCGCTACGAGTTTCCTGCGCCTATAGGACGGTCTCGCTCGACGCGGCCCTCGTCTTGGCGTCGATGCCCCCAATCGACCTTCTCGCCTTGGCAAGAGGCAAAACATACGAAGGAGCAGAGGATGCCGGGAAGGAGATGGCCGAGATTTGGCAGGCTAGATGGGAGATGGCAACTTGCGGCTTGTGGACCCGACGACTAATCCCCAACATCAAAAGATGGATCGAAAGACGGCACGGACAAGTAAGCTTCCACCTCACACAAATGCTGTCAGGGCACGGCTGCTTTGCCCACTACCTACACAGATTCGGAAAGTTGGCAAGCCCCCGTTGCAGGTATTGCGAGGAAATCGACACCGCGGAACACTCCCTTTTCCACTGTTGGAGATGGGAACGCGAGAGGACAATGGTCTCCCTAGCACTGGGGTACACGATGACTCCCGAGGACCTAATCGAAGCAATGCTTGTCGACGAGACACAGTGGCAGCTGATAACTACCCTCGTCACCACCATATTAAGATGTAAGGAGGCAGCCGGGAGAGCCGAGCAACAGGCAGCCGCCGCCGCTACTCTAACGGAGGACACACAAACGGAGGACGACACACAAATGGAGGACTAACGATTCGACGCGAAACCCGGACAGGTAGAAGAGAGGCGTGCGGAAGAGCACACGCGAGTTCCATCGCATTGCCCCCTACCCGGCCGACAAACTAGGATATCAAAGGAGAAGAACGTGGTCCGATTCTAGGACACATCATCCCGGAAGCAATGCCTGACGGCGGACACCCGGGAGGACAGGTAAGGAAGAAGGTAAGTAATTTAAAAAAAAAAAATTAAAATAAGTTAAGGGCGACATATTCTGAGCATATGTGACATCTTCCTTGTATGTATTATATTATTAAATTTTTCATTGCATAATACACGTCTTATTCATTAATTTTTTAGTTAACATCTTTAAAAGGTTCAAATGCGGCCTTTTGGCTGCACAACAATGTTAATTTCTCATTAGAAAATTTGCAGGTTCTGGCCACCACAATTTTGTAGTTTAAATAATTAAATTTAAATTTAACAAAATTGTCTACAGTACGTTAATTTAAAAGTTGTTATAGTGGTAGCGAGTACGTCGGGTCGAATTGGACCCGCCCCCCCCCTGGTCAAACCTAAAAATTTACAAATTGTTCTACTCAACATCAAACCAATATATTGACTGATGAGTTATAAACTTCCGCAACTTTTTACTTTCCAAAAACTAAAAAGGCAAAATCTGTGACTTGAAAAACCTCCAGCGTGAAAACTCCGCATTTAAAAATAAGATAATTAATAGTCAGTTATTGTAAAAGCAAGAACTTCGACCTATATGATTGAACAAATATTATATTTTTCAATATTTCCGCAGAAAAAAATAATTTTGGTGTTTTTCCGAACATTTATTATTATTTGTGTAATATCTATGATGCTATCATAATAAATAACTAATAAGAAAATAATGCTTATTCTAAAAAAATTTGTACCGGAAAAATTTTCTATTCGTGGTGGGCGCAATTCTTACCATTAGCCATAGTAAAATATATTCTTGAACTGGGCCTAATCTGACTCAATTAAAGCTTGCTTTTAGGCTTTTAGCTATGAGCTATTAAAGTTGATAATTTTTTACCTCTTTTAAAGGATGTTTTTCGGGGTTCCCTCGTTTCTAGAAACGATAAATCTACAAGCAACCGTGGAACCAATAATAATTGTTTCAAGACCCGTTCAAGAATTATTATGTACTGATAAATAAGCAAAGAATCCACCCCTAAATATATTTTCAACCGTGATCTTGGTAGTTAATTAAACAATTAATCCTCTATCCTCAAATGTTTATTCATTTATTTCAGGTGTGAAAACTATTTAGGTAGATGTGTCAATGAAGATTACAAGGAGTCAAAAAGCTCCAGTTCCAATTTCAATTATAGGGAGTGAAATTGCCAAGGAGTATAATTACAAAAGCGTAACATTTGTTTGGAGTCAAATTACCAGAGGTCAAATTTATGGATTGAAAAAATACATGAAAAAGTTTTCGCCAAAATTTTAAAACTACATTTTCTCACAAGAATAAGCAAAATTAGGTTCTTTGGAGAGCTGCATTTTAGAATAGAGAAGAGCCGTAGGTTAGAACATTATCTTTTTTAACTTGTACTCAGAATTTTATCCATTAGTTTAATTTTGCTAATAACTATTTTAGTCATAATATGATGCATAGGAAATGGCCAGATTTCTGAAACTTAGCAAATGATCCAGAAATAGGCTCAGATTTATGAAAAAAAAATCACGTCTTAAAAATAGATCACTTGAAAAAGGTGGATAAATTGTTAACCGAAAATAATAATTTTCTTCTTCTTCATCATCAGCTCAAGTGTTATATACATCTCCTAGTTTACTCCTGGACTTTAGGCCTCTCCTCCATCAAGGGGATGGTTCGGACATTCCCTAATTCCTCAATTCAGAATAATATCTTAATTCTGAAACGCTAATAATGGGAAAATATTTTCACAATACTTTTACAAAAATTTACTACATCCAGAATACTTTTATGGGATTTCATCTACCATTGCTGAAATCCATAAGTACTAACCCTAAAAACACAAATTAAACAATTTCATGAAAGAAAGAGTATTCAGATAGCTGGATTAATGAAAATGTGTTCATTTTAGTGTTGTGCTCTATAATAATATAATATCGATATCGGGAATTGCTTAATACACGCAATATTATTAAATTGTTAACCCAACCACTACCGCGGCGGATCGGGCGGTGGCGGTTTATGCTATAAAAAAATTGGCTTCCGCAATATCAGTAATTAAAACACTGATAAAAGTTTTGCTAATATAATTTTATCTGTGAAAAACTGCAAAGTTCACTCGGATAGTTTAAGAGGCAATTAAGAAAAAAATAATTTACGCCGAAAAAGTGTTTTACTACATCAAAATTTGAATAAAAAAATAGAGCGTTTTTAAATGGGTAAATTTAAGCTCACAATAAGATTAGTTTTATATAACAATTTGTGGCCAGAAAGCCTGTCACTTACAGAAAATCTAAAGTTAACAAAATCCCCTTTTGTTAAAAGCGCTAGATTTTGAAAAGTTAAGAAATCGATTATATATTCCATTATAATTACTTGTGCTTAATATTTGATAAGCAAAACTGACAAAGTTGGAAAGTCATTTGAGACTCGAGAAAGACATTTGGTTTAATCGAAGAAAAACAAGATGGAGGAGACGTGCATATTTAAGCATAGTCGTAGAAGAGGCAGCATTAAGTGTCGTCTGTAGCATTGTCATCCGTTATGGGACTTGGAAAATTATGGTGTTAATCTAATTTGTCTTCAAAATTTTCATGAATATTTATGAGTTCCTTATGTATTCGCAATTACTTACAACCTGTAATTTATTCATGGTACAAGATAAACAATAAAAGGAATTTACACTAAAAATTAAGTTAACTCTCGTCATACATTTTATTATAAATTTTCCATGACAGCAAACAAATTGTGTCAGGTTTTCTTTTATGCTGTAACTTATATGGATAATAATATTATATAGGAAAGTTGCTAAATTGGAACCCTGACCAGCACAATGAAAGCTACATCATGCATAAAACTTACTAACTCATTTATCAGGAAATAGGGAACAACAATGAAAAGCTTGATTTGAAGCGACGCGAAATTCATTGGAAGGGAAAAGCATTGTTGTCTTTCCAAAAGTAGGAAGGTATACAGCAAATATACATAGAAGCATTAGTCAGATAAAGACATAAAATAAACACACATACCAAAGTAAAGGAAACCAATACCTCAACAGTCGGAGTGCAAAAGAGACAAAAACCTCAATTGTAGTTACCTATATCGATGGATATCAACTCGAAGGGTGTGTCGGTACAGTTATTGATCAAAGATAATAGTTCAGAATTTGCAATTAGGTATACGCGACAAGATCTTCTTTTATCTTTGATACATCAATTTTGCAAGAAACTTCAATAATGAGAACTCCTGAAAACTTTAACGACTGAATTACGTAGTCAACGTTACGGTTTAACGTCTTTCAGGAAAATTTTGTTTTGCGTCGTTTTATAAGAATGACATGAAATTTTAAAAAGTTACAAGTCATCTAATAGCTTGTAGATTTAAAAATGGTTCAATTTATCCTTTTAGACGGGCTATTAGTTTTTGCGAAACGTAAATGATTCGTTCTGTATTAAATCTGACATTTTATCAAGCTAAATCAAATTTGTTAAAAGTAAAGTGGTATGAGTTTTTTAAAATTCCAATTCATAAATAAATGTCGCCCTGATAAATTACCAACGAGAAGGTTATGTAAGCCACGACAATTTTTACCTTTTTTAAAACTTGTAATCAGGAATGCCGCTAATTTAAAAATTTACTGCAGATTATTCAAATGGAGCAAGTGAAAGACTTGATGAACTGCCTGAAGCAATTTCAAGGATGAGTTTAAAAATCGTAAAAGAATGATAAAATGCTGCAAGGATGCTAAGTAGAAATTTATCTTTCTCGCAAAATCTCTCCAAATTGGAGTAAACCAAATTACCGATAATCGTAACATCCTTCCAGGACTGATTGACATTTTGAATACGATCGATAGCAATTCTCGCCAAAAATTTAAAATTCAGGGTGGAAATGCTAGCACAAAGCAGATCCTTGCACTATAACGTATAACTCAAAAAGGAATGTTTTTATTTTTATATCCGCATAAGCTACATGCCAAATCTTGCAGTACGTTTAAGAAAACCATATATCACATTTAATGCGAAAGCCTCGGAACGTCAAATCAGCGTCCAAAAGAGTACAATAAAAATTTGGTTAATCATAATTCGGTATTCGGGCGCGACAAACACGACACAAAGTGCATACAAAATAAATACCAGAGCAAACACCGGATTTTTTACTCTAAAAAATAAATAAGCGCAAATAACTTCATAAGACAAAAAATATGTTGGCCTAAGTTGTCAATAAACGAATTCTTTCATGTTTAAGAATTGTTAACAAGAAATAATGAGCTGAATATAGGTTATCAGGGTTATCACGACACGCACCTTTTCAGTCTAAAAGTATGCAAACGCGTTCGTTGCATGCACACATTTAGAAACTTCACAGGCAAAGAGATGATATTGACGTTATGACTGTGATAATCAAAAATTTAAATAACGTTCACGTACGCTTTTTTAAACCATGAAAAGAAGGCTTAAATGATAAAATCTTTAGAACACTGAATACTAGAAAGCGGTCCGAAGTTATCGATCTTAAAGTTGATATGTAGCTGTACGCCGATGGATTTACGCTATACCACTGATTTTTATGGATCTGGACATAACAGTCCAATGGGACATTAGGAATAAAAAGTTAAGTCGAAAGAAATGTAACAATAAAAGTTTTCTCGCGAATGAAATGTGGAAATATGACTTTCTTTTCGGTTCGAAATACAACTGGTTTAATTAAAATGGAACTTTGTTTTATATTGAATCCGAATTCTCCAAAGCTCGGCCTTTTATTTTAACGTAACATAAATAGTAATTTTCATTTATAAATAATTCCTATAATTCGGCTAATCAAGATATGTACATATTCCACAACTTATAGTTGACTATGCAGAGGCATATATGTAGTTTATTGTTTAAAGCGATGAAGCCCCGAAGATCAGGGTGTTCAGGGCCAGGACAATTTTATTCAGCATGGTTTGAATTTTCTGGAATCCAGGTATGATTAATTTTGTGAAGCCGGTTTTAATAATTCAGCTGTCGGGGAGCCCTAAGTGCCAGACCCCAATTAATTAACTAAAGATATAAAAAATATATTGAACGACTAAATAATTAACGTTTCTTCGGAAAAATTTCACAATCATTATAACCTAATAGGGCTTTTCTATAATATCTTGCGGTTAGGCCAAAAATTTCTAACTACGCCACTGTGATCATGGGAACATCATACTGTATAGTGAAGTATTAAATTTATCATGTCCAACGAAATGATTCATGAACATAGTCAAAAATATAAAGAGCTTTTAAATGGCTGCCCCAACTTGAAAAGTATAATATTTATCACCAAAACATAAGACATTTTATTATTATCATCCGCGCTTTTTTTATACTATATATTGGTACAATTCCTTGACCGATTTCTATATTTCGTACAGAGACAAACCAAAACAATACACGTGTGCTCTAGACAGCAATTGCTGACACCAATTAAGACGTTAATTAATTATTAAATTACAGACAGCTACGTAGTTATTACTATTAGTTATTAAGTTTATTAGTTCTCTCTTCTACTGTAATTATCTTGCGTAAAACGAATCTTACAATTGTTAATTAATATTGCAGAATTTCATTTAATCTGTGAAGGTTTTCTTGTAATTTTTTCGATGATGCATCGGTTTTGAGAAACTCCCTGCAAATTGTTCAATTCATAGCCACGATAGGTATTCTGTACAAAAATTGTAAAAAATACTCTAATTTAAAAAACTGCCATCTAAATATATGGAAAATTCCGGTTGGATGATGGAGATAAAAGGTTAAATTGTGTTTACATCTTAACTTAAATTGCAAGTTTAATAAAAGTAGTGATTCGCGAGTAGAGATTCGAAAAGCTGAATCCAAAAAAACGTTGACAACCAGTCCGATCGAAAACGAAGCCGATTCAAATACACCCACCACTCCCACTACCATTCCGCAAGAGACATTCAAAATGGAAGTCGAAAAAAACCCGTAGGACCATCTTGCTGGACCGGATGGAGGTCAGATTACATCAACACACCAAAAACCATCTGTTCAAGAAGCCATCCAAATACGGCATGATCCCGACGACTATGCAAGTAATTCACTCCAGTCAAAAACACTTCTTGAAGCTGACAAAGCCGCCTTCCTTGAAGAACAGAAACGGGCCTTCCAACCAGGAAATTCGTTCACAAGAGCTGGCTTTTCTCCTCCCCCCCCCCCATCACCGGAAGACACCTTCAAGCAAGCCAATAAATTCACTAACTTGGCTCAAACAAACTCAGAGGATGATTACGACCAAATTCCAATGCCTAGATGCAGCAAGCAGGTCGACCGAGTGCAAACCAGTGCTGCATGGATGAGTTCCAATAGTTCCCCCATCTCAACAGTCCAATCATAGCGAGTTAGGATTCCGCCGCTCACCCTGACGTCGCCAAGTGACCCCAGCTCCTGGAACAGCTTAAATTCGAAAGTATTAAGTACTCCAAAGTACTCACCAGATGACTACCGTGAGATGTTTAAGTTGTTCGAGACGAACTTAGGGACATCCACCAAGACCTGGAAGTTCAAATCGTGAAGGATGGCCTTCTGGCCCGAGGTTTTACAACTGAGTTAATCCGAAGAATGCACTGAGGGCAGGACAAGAAGCAGGGTACAGTGTAAAAGTAAATAAACCGATATTCAATCTCACTCACATTCAGGATTTCGAACTAAGTATTGAAACACCTAACAGAAAAAAATGTATTTTGCAATGCCACCGCTGTTAAACATTCAGGAACGTACAGCTAAATGCAAATGCTAAATACTGGTGCGTATTTGACTTCCACCTGCACCAAACCAAGAGAAACGCCTGCAACCGCAACCTGGACCAACTGCGACAGAGCCCATCCCGCAAGTCGCTGCGGTTGTATTCGTTTTTCAAAGCCCAGGGCCAAATATTAATATAGGGGTGCCAAGCAATATTTCAACGTCAGTGATAGCACTTCAAGCATGAATTGGCATAAACTAACTCGCTAAAATAAACCAAAATGGACCTCAAACGCCTGTAGTCGAATATTATTATAATTCATTACAAAAAAAAACGTAACCTCTCTTCGCATCTTCCGGTGGAACACCACAGCACCATAAGGGAGTATACATCAAAACGCCGAACACAATCAATTTAGGGCCAAAGGCCACGAAACAAGAAGTCCAATAAAACAAAATAGATCATAATAATTTTAAAGGGTGTGTCTAAAATTTAAATAAGAAAAAATACTAAGTCTAAAATTACTTTGGAGCTCAAGTCCGTAAACAACACTTCCTGTTTTTGACCGAAATCTCCACCAACACATCAGCCATTTCATGGCTTTACAGCCACTAAATGGCTGTAAAGCTTATTTGCACCTTTAATTAATAAAGAGAGCCCCAAACCCCCTCACCCTGGTAGGAACCCTTCTCTAATATTAGTTCCGCATCGACCTTAAACAGTAGGTCCCCTATACTCAAAAATAACACTGAGGAGATTATGTAGCGAAGAAAGAGACGCTTGCCTAAAGATTAAACAATATGCGTTGTTTAAAGAAAGAAAGTAAGATAGAAAGAAGAAACCGGGAAGCTGTTTACATATTTTTACTATATCAACTATATTTTGGATTGTGCCTTTATTAAGGTTCGTTATAAGTAGCGGCCCGTGACTTTTTTCAATAGGAAGGCAGAAAATTTAAAGAAGAGGGAAAAATATAAATTCGCATGTTACTTAAGTCAACAACAGAAAGTAATAAATAGTGACCGGGGCATCTGGGGGTATTAAATACCCCCAGCATAACATCACAAAGAAAATAAAGCAGTATCATTACATATTTTAACACCTGATGCCCATAAAATGCTGGGGGGGGGGGAAATATTCCATACCCCCAGCCCCCACTCTCCAACTTTTTAGAATTTTATTTGAAGTGTTTGCTTTTATGACTTTTATCAATGAAAAGGCAATGAGAGGGCACACAAATAAAAATAATATATTTTAATTAATTAATTTAAACAAAAACAATTAATATTCTCCAATATACCCCTAGTAAAGAAGCAACCGACACAACTACGCAATTATACGTAGCACTCAAAAAGTAGTTTAAACTATACAATACGTTCCCAAGCAGGAAGCTTCTTATCAAAGACCTAAAAACTCTTTTACTACCACAATTCATTGATTAGGGCGTGAAAGCAGTGTAAATCTTTATGACTACGTATTGGGAACCCAAGTCAGACATATCGACGTTTTCCAGGACAAAGTACGTAAGCGCCAAAAAAAATTACTTGTATTGATGTAATCGTCTGATTCTAAAGCATCTGCTAGAAGCATTAACGTTGTTGTAAAAACATTAGCGTTACAATTACACTAGTTTAAACTCGTCTAAAATAACGTTACCTTATAGAGAACCACAACGTTTTGTTAGTAGACTGTAAAATCTAATAAATAACGCTTACATTGTTCTTCCTATATCCATTGAAACGGTTTGTAAGAAAGTTTATCTACTTATAGAATTAACCACATACTTTTTAAGTTACTTCCAAACCAAAGTTGGAGCGCATCGATACCGACATCAAAACTTTTAAACGGGGAGAAATACAAACAAGTAAAATAGAGAGCGGAAGTCGAGTTTATGATTTTATAAAATTCACCACCCACGTTCCCCTGACTGTAGCGAATTAGCAAGCCGCCACTTACATAAGTGACTTCTATGTCGAGCGTTGCTTTCAATAGAGCGCCACAAATGTCTCAGAAACTTGGAAAGCAATGTTTAGCTAAATTTACCACATTAAAATTGCAAAAGGTTCCTACATACATTTTCAATAGGAGAAAACTAAACCTGTCTAAATAACGCCGCCGCAAGGGAAACAGCGTTAGTAAAATTACATAAGGTATTTCAAAAGTATCAAAAGATCGTTGTACCTGAAAGTGTTAGAATTCTATTAATTAATCCTTTACAACTACCAATAGATTAATTTGTGTATTTCAATTTCGGCATTAAATTGCTTAGGATATTTGGGTTAGAGTTTATCTATTGCAATGTAATTCCCAAAAGCATCGTGTTTTAACACATTATCATAGTGAAATGGTTTTCATCATTGTAAATTAATAACTTTCATATTTAAACAATAATAACCGAAATTATAGAAATTGTTTGCATATTGAAAGGTTAAACCAAATATACCCACAATAAAATACATTTAAATAAACATGCAATATTTCGGAATTATTCAAACGGAAATTCCATTTATCATATTAAAATTTATAGCAGCAAAACTACGTTATTATGTCGAAGATAAAATAAATCTAGAACATTTATTTTGAAATCAAATTTTCTCGGCGTTTTAAAGAATTGAGAATAAGTGACTATGGTATACGAGACGAGTTATTACTGAAAAACCGCTGCAAACAAAATTGTTTCATAAAGGGAGCTTTCGCTGTAATTCTAATGAAGGAAAAGTAACTGGAAAAGTTTAATATAACAGAATACGAAGTGATAAAGTATGAAAAATGTTCTTCCTCGTTCAAAAAACAAAATGTGGGTTCAAGTCCCAGTCCATTTTTTCGCAGTGCAACTGCTGATGCGAGTAATTAATTATGCGTTTTAAAAAATAAGGGATTTTGTTTACTCCAGCATATTAATCTCTGTTAATTTAAAATTACGTATTCAGGTTTCATTAAAAAATTAACAAGAGGTCGGCTGGAGTAGTGGTCCTATCACGCTGATGCGCGTTAAAAAACGTATAATCGAGTCTTATACAAAAATACATATTTAGAACCGCGCGAAGCTCACAAAGTTTTTTAAAATTTTGCCAAACAGCATCATAAATTTGTTAGAAAAAGTTTCGCGAAGTTAGAAATAAATGGTGGAAGGTTAAAAACAAAGGAATAAATATTTAATAAAAATGTTGGTTTTGCGCTCTCAGTAAAATGCGTTAAATTTGTTAAACTATAATTTGAATCGGGCTGGTTACACTAAAAGGTTTTCAAAATTAGCAATTCAAATTTGAGCTAATCGAAGTTTTACAGTGAGGATTAAAGTTGGATTTCAATTTTGAATAATAAATGAAAACTAAACATAATTTGAAAGTTAACTGCGTTTTATACAGAGGGTTAATGTGACAAATAGAGCAACACATTTTCGTCAAACTTTTCCAATCAACAGGGCCATTGAAATTTCACCCTTCATTTCGTGATTAGCACATCCTAAGGTAAGCAAGAGGTAATCGCATTTTCCATTTGGAAATGCATACACTATTTAAGAGATGAAATTCAAAAAGAAATCAATTTAACTGCGAAAATAAAGATTTAAATCTCTAGGTTATCCCCTAAGCCCATTTAGAAATTACTGAAGCGTCAGGAGACCTATAATAAATCCTCAAGCTGTGATAAACAAAATATATACTTCTTTTTGGAATTTCCTAATGCACTCTTTCATCCAAGAGAAAAATGATAGCGAACAACTTGAAAGTATTAATTTCTGTTGACCCTTCTTGTATACCACGATAATCTACACATTATCGAAACTACCCAACTCAAAAATTCCAATCAAAATGTTTCTGAGCAATAATCAACTCACGTCCCGATAATCCATTGTGTGCAAAACTTTATCTCTAAGTGGATAGTCTTAACGGAAAACTTGTGTCGATAGACTTTGTTTCCCATCCAATTTTGTTCGTCTCTTGCAAGCCATCAATCGCTTTTTAATTTAAAATAAAATATAATTTAAGTTTTCGAAAAAGTATAAAAAAAAGTTTTCATAACATCGTAACTTTAAATGAGCAATCATCTGCTGAGCCTTTAACCCCCAACAGTCGATTGTATTAGAAAAGGAAATCAGCGCACGTAGAAGATGATTCCATAGCAAATCAGAGGATCTTATCGACACCCTAATACTGCATCGCGATTCCGTCGCGACGACCGGAGTAGTTAGAGGGGGTGCGTCTCTGCAAGTGACGTGTTCTTTTACCACCGTGGCCGGGCGTGGCGAAAATCAATATAGCACAGATAGCGCAGCCACGAAAGAAAAATGAGCTAACAAGAGGTAATTTGCGAACGAAGGTATCATTATTAAACAAAAAAAGATTTGCGTAGAAAACCCTTCCTACATCTTTCCGCTCCTGCAACTGTTGTAGCAAAAAATCCCTTCTCATCCAAAATAGATCACATAATTAAACATAGCAACAAGTAGGAAATCTTAATACGGCAAATAAATGGAAGTTTAACAAAAAAAAAAGTTTCATGTTTAAGTTAACTCCAAAGTTTAATATAAATAAAGTAAAGGTTAAGGTTAACTTGAACTTGATGCGTTAACCCTAACCGAAGGTTTGCGCTTTAAACTTGAAATCTTTTTAATATGTATAAGCATGCTTGGTATACGGGGGAGGTAAATTCATGAAATATTCAATTTTTAATCTGCAATTCAAAATTCGGTCATCAGCACATCAACGGTTATAAAAATGATAAATGAGAAAGACGAAATCTTCATTTCATTATAAAGCTAGGAAATATTTTTTGGCCGAGTAACACTAGGTATATTAAAATCAATTCCGAAGTAACCTTTAATTAAAGATTCCCATTTGTAAATCTAACATTATCTAAGTTACGCTTTATCCTTAATTTACATACACGTAGTCCTGATTAAAGCTGATTACCGCTTATCATTTTCAATTGTCGCATCGCACTAGGGTCTCATCAGTTAACTTTGCATGTTCCTATAATTTATTATTTTGATGTTACGCGCTCAAATAAATTCAAATTTCGTTATTCTCATAAAGAAAATGTTACGTAGTATAATACAAGTTAAATGTGCAAGTTCAAGAAGGAAAAATTTCATCGTCCTATGATGCACGTCTTCGCATTCAATTCATCCGAGACTCGACCGTGCAGAATTCATTCTACTCAAGTTTTCTTACTTTGATATTAGAGCCCACGTTGTACTCTTCAGATTTTCTAATAAAATTTTAAATAAATAAGAGTAGATATTATTATAGAAGACGATAGCAAGAACGAGGTTATGGATCGATTTTAAAGTGCAATGTCTTACGAGTAGTTCAGTTGAAGTTTCATTTCATGCCTCTCTTGCCCATTTTTTAATTTGGACGTCTCTTGCTCACAATCCAAAAAATTTAGTCGGTATGCCCTTTGGGATGCCGACTTAATGTTTTCCCTTCGTTATCCGACAACGCTAAGCCCTACATTCTTCTTCATTTTTACTTTACACTTTTAATCTACCTAAAATCGCCCCTAGTTCTGAACTGGTCGGGGGTTAAATTTATTCAACCGGTTTTAAATAGTTAGAAGCAACACGT
Organism: Podabrus alpinus; assembly: GCA_932274525.1. Taxonomy (NCBI): domain Eukaryota; kingdom Metazoa; phylum Arthropoda; class Insecta; order Coleoptera; family Cantharidae; genus Podabrus; species Podabrus alpinus. The sequence continues at coordinate 10,567,402 of OW026451.1, forward strand.
GCTAAATGACCCTAGAGATTACAATGCCTAGCTATTAATAACCAGTTATGTAGTAAAAGGGTTAAATTAGTACCGCGAACAAATCCGGTAAAAAAATTCTGTTCAATAGCAGCACGCTTTTCAATAGAAAACGCGTAATTTAAAGCTAAACCCCGGATCTTCCTCACGAGGTTTTTAGGATTATCTGCTTTTGCAGAACAACAAATTTGGATTAAATGTATTTTCGAGCCCCCTCCCCTCCCCCAGTAGTGATAAAAATATAAAATCTTGATCATGTTTAACAGAGCGACAAAAACATCGTTAAAAGAACAATTTACATACGCAAACCGACAGAAATCAATGACCTTCACATATAAAAATTTTTGAAATGAGTTTTAATTGCATGCAGGCTTTCTGGTAAGCGGTCGACTTGGTTTCGAATCTGAGTTTAATATTCTGTAACGAAACAGAAGTTGAAATATCGCAATTGCGATATTTGACTTGTAAATTGCCTTCGAAAAAAATTCATTAATATACGAAACTTTCCTCCCCAATAAATATAAAAGGCCAAATTAATTTGAAAAAGAGGGTTAATGCTACTACCAATGTATAGGTTGAAATCGTCATACGTTATCATAAAATTGCGTTTTATTGACCTCCACCTCAACTAATAAAAACATCAAATTGGGTCAGAAAAAACACATTAAACTAAAACCACTTTTCAATTTTCTAATTTCTCTTTAATGTTCATCAATATTCAAACGAAAATGTTAACCGGGTGATTAGAGAAAAATTCACTTGTGTTTACTATAATAATCCTGTATGTAGAGTAAACAAAAGTTGACTAACGATGCATTTTCGTGTCGCCGTAAATGTGAGTGTACAATGTGAAGTGGAAATTTCGAGGTCGAATATCACAAACTTAACAGGAAACATTACACCTTGAAATGTATAGATGTTGAAAGGAATGGACAAGAAGGAAAGAAAATGGAGAACATAAAGAGGAACTGTTAAACCAAACAAAATGCAGTTCAGTTGAAGCAGTGCTTTCTGCTAAGCATTAAACAATCAATATAAAGCTGCATTTACAACCATAAAGGTATCTAAAATTAAAGTTTGTTATAATAATACAGAAGCCAGTTATGAATTTTTATTTTAAGCAATTAAGTTCTGTATATCGAGTTCTGGTTGATTTTAGTGAATAAAATTTCTGTATTTTTATCATTCACTTTTTTTATCCGTTTAATATTCGTTTTGGATATTCGAAAAGTCTTCCACGCGTAAACAATTGAAAATTGATATAAATGCTGTTATAGGAACTTTTGAAAAAAAATTTAATTCCCTACAAAATTGTCTATAGTAACGGTACAATTTTTTTGTATTTCTCAAGGATGTTTTAAGGATGTTTTTAAGATAATATGTAACGATAAAAATACAAATACATATTTGGATAATAATAGTGTCTGTTCTTTTTTAAACATAAATAAGCTTCTCTTGGCTATTCGCAATTGATTTTAAAAATCCTTGTAAAATATTAACTAAAAAAATCCAATTAGTGAAATGAAAAAAATGTTTAAATTTTTGTCTTGTTCCCCTTTTGCTTTAGAGCACAAAATAATTATTTATGAGCAGTCAAGGAATTAAAATAAAATTTGTAAAATAATTTATTATTGTTACTTTTAAGTAATATTATACAAAATTTCTTCAAAAGGAATTATTTTAAACTGAAGCGGATTGAAGTAGGTACGCATTTATTTAATTATATACAAATTTATGCCGAATACAAGCACTAAAGTTCAATCAAATTACATTTTCAGAAGTTTGAAAGGAATGACCGAATGAACCCCAATTATTGGGAACTTTAGTTCTTCTAACGTGATTTTTCACCTATACATACCTCGTTTGATTTCATATTTACGGAAAATTATCATCTGATTATTTCAAACTGAAGAGCACAAAATTATTTACTTATAAATAAATTTTCCATAATTCTGTTTTAAGAAAATGGCATTATTCAAAAAATTTGTTCAAATATATTTTTATAATAAAACGAGACGTAGTAGGTAAATTTATTTTATGCTCTTCAAATTTGGTCTAGTGATAATTTTCCGTGAAAGTAAAATTAAACGAGTTACAGGCGAAAAACCCCTATTGATGGAGTTAAAATTGAAAGAAATTTTGAGGCGGATTATTAGGACACTCAAATACAAAATAGCTGCAAATTTTCAGCTTGCCCGGATATTTTGAAAACTTGAACCACTTTTTTGACGACGGACATGGCCTAAATTTTAACGAGATCAACTGCTAATGCAAGGCTCCCCGGTTCGACTCCGGGTACAGTCTAAAAATTCTTGACCGTACTTCCGTGCTTTGGAGGGTACGTAAAGCTCATAGAACTAATTAAATAAGTTAGTAAAAAGAACCTGTATTATATTCAAGGTCAGTCATTAGATACTATTGCATAGTCATAACTCAGAAATGAGATTTTTTTATTTAAACCGGTTAGTTACAAGTTTTCCATATCAGGCTCGTACTAAAATCTGGGAAAATTGGTTAAAGAAACTTATAAACCTAACAAAATTGTGAATTAACCGTTTTTTATGCATATTCTGTCAAAATAGGTCTGAGCAAAATGAAACTAAATGACATTGCTCCTGTAGTCTCCAAAATACGGTCTTCTGAAGAACCTCGTTTTTTTGTAGCCAGATGCCCAAAATAACATATTTTCGTATTTTGATCTAGATCTTTTTTTCTGTTCATCTGAAAGAAGGCTTTCCTCAGGTTAATGAAATTAGACTCAAACCTGCCAATTGCCATATAGAACAACCTTCTAGCCCTAATAGGTCCCTAACTGTGAACTTCCAAAGGTGATCGTTTTTAAAATTCTCTGCTTTTTATTGCAAATAGTTTTGTAGATACAGCTTTCTAAATCATCCTAATAGTTCAGACAAGGAAGCCAAAACATTGTCTATAACTTGAAAAAAAATCCGTAAAGCTGAAATTTGGTAAATATGTGTATTTGGGTGCTGAAATGAATCCCGAAGAGTTCCCTAAGTTCTCCAGTCGGTATCTCTTCCAATTAGTGATTTTAGTCCTTCCAACGCGGTGTTTTGCCTATAATGCGCTGAAGTTCATTTTTACGAAAAATTATCGTTAAACTAAAATTGAAGATCAAATTTTTCTCTATAAAATTTAAATTATAAAATTATTAAACTTAAAAAGAAATGCGAGAAGCTTCTTATTTTTAAGTAAAAAATTAAAATTGAGACTAACTTTTGAATTATTTTTTATTTAGAATAAAATTTCTGAAGTGAATTCTGGACCATTTTAAAAACCGGAGAGTCTCTAATTCATAATCCATAACTATCTAACGCATAAATTGTAAAAACAGCTAGAATCTTATGCCTTATCAGGTGATCAGGAGAAAAGATCTTCTCCTTTCAAATTTTCATTCAAATCTGGAATGCTTCTGAAAAATGTAATTTGCGATTGGGGGACAACGTGACAAATTAAGAAGCCTGATATCAAAATATATCTGTGATTTTAAATTTATAGAGTCCAATTCCAATAAAACGGATTTTATATTGGTTCACCGAATAACACGGAAAATTGTTTTAAGAGGTTCGCCTCCAAAACTCGGATTGGCATGGTTCTACAAAACCTATTTTAGACATAGGATGCATTTGAAACGATCAATCAACCTCCTTTGACTGATTTTCCCACTATTCCGGTCCGAGCCTAATGCCGAAAGCTCGGGGACTGTTTTCTGACGCCAAACTAAGTGGTTTAAACAAAAGGAGTTGCATTTCCGAATTGTTTCTGCGCCGACCCCTTCTTCGCGACGTACTGAAACTGAAAATTATAACAAATAAAGATATGAATTTAAAAGGCAAGGTGAAATTAATGAAAATTTTAAAACCGATAGTCCCCCCCCCCCCCTCATTGTTAAATTAATATCTTTTTCTTTAAAGTTTCTATTTTAAAAGTACTTTATCACAAAAATTAACAATTTCACTTAACACGTTCGAATTTAATTAAGTTCCATGATGTCATAATATAGCATCATAATTATTATATTAAGTATCTTAAAAGCCTCGTGTACGTACCCCTCAATTCACAGGGTGGCTAATTTTTCAACTTAATAATTATTTCTACATTATATAAATTCAACAATACGAATTAAGGAGAAGTTATTGATGAATTTAAGTGAAAAATAAAGGCATCAGTTTAAATATATTTTTGTACAAATCTCTCTTTGCAGTGAGAAACTCAAAACGCAGTGGCATTTCATGGTTTGCTATTATAGTGGGGCTACAAATAATATATAATAATTTAGTCACAAATGAGGTGAACCGACGACCTGGAAAAGAAGAGTGGGAAACATAACAATATGGAAGGAATTTGAGGAGGCCTACGTCCAGAATTGGATTGAAGAGGGCTGAAAAATTATTATATGTAAATAAAGATATTGTATTCTATTTTTCGGACGGCACCATACATTCAATAAACCTTGCTCTTCATCCCCGAAAAATACTTCTCCTGTGCTATTTTATCGTTGTCAATGTATTTATTGATTGTTCTACACTGAACAAATTGTAAAGTTCACGGATGTCAGTAAAAAAAACTTAACACGTTCAATTAACCATTGAAGTATAATTTGTTTACGTTGTTCACAACCTAGTTTAAATTTAAATTAAACTGTTATGCCATCTCTTAAATACACAATTGTTGCTTCTGTTCAATTTTTCCGAAAAACGGTTATCCACTAAACGGCAATAGCTGTAATATGACAAGATGTCAATTAACCGTGAAATTCGTGTGCATCCTAAAATAAACGTACAAATTAGTACTTAAAAGTTTAAAGCTTTCCAACTCCTTGCGTTAATTCTAAAGTAGATACTTAGTACCAATTTCGAAGTTGTAAATAACGTGGAGAAAATACCGAACTTTTTCATTAACCGAACGAGTGAAGTGAAATTATAAAATTCGAGGTTGTAAATGCAGCTTAAGGTAGTTATTGAATATCAGAAATAAAGCTAATTAATTAGTCACTTCGTCCATTCAAAAGATGACGTCCTTTGATTGATTACCGCTAAGCAGAAAAAAAGCGAAAACGACGAGAATAATAAAGCGCGACAAAGGCCCCAATAGCAAACTTAAAAATGAACAAACCTCGAAACTCATTTATCTTATTTTTACGGTCTCCAATAATTATGTAGCAGTACTCTGAAAAAACTTCAAAAGAGAAAAATACTTCTTCCTTCAAGGATTTGAAATAAGACACAGCAAATTCAATTAACTCAAATTACACGTTCTAGAGACTTCGTTAAAAAACTTTAAATCTACTCAAAAAGATCATCAAAAAACTTAAACCATTACGAACTAAACCCAACTCACTAATCTCACAGTAATTAAATTTTTCAAATAATTACACCTGAAAGTAGTAACGGTGTTGTAAAACAATTCGTTTGCTTAAATTCAACACGAAAAGCAGAAGTGCGACAATTTCAAGCTTAGAATTTTGATTGGATGCAACGTTTGGGAACTTAACATTCTTAAGGGGTACGTTTAAAAATAAAGTCCGGCAAGGTTATAAATATTATTAGGGCACGTTCCCTCCTTGCATATTTCGCTTCCTTATTTTATAAAAGTTTGCGGAATTTCGCTCGTTAATTGAAATTCAAGATTAGAGTAAACAGAGAAGTCTAGGAGGCAAAATCAATCTGATGTTAAGCTTTAAGTGTATGCTAACTCGGAAGTTTCTCTACTTTAAATTCACCGTCTTGCCAATTTATACCGCAAATTTGCACCAAGGTATGCAAATACGCAGCTAATCAAAAATATTAGCGTAATTTTTGGATACGTTAATTATAGTCGAGTGCGGAATGCGCGCGATAGTTGTAGACAAGTAATATAAACTTAGGGGTTTTTTCCCAAGTTCTTTGTCTCACTTCTTCAGTAATTATGGTAATTTTCGGTGTCGGGTGTATACTTGTGCAAAGGTGCTCGCAAGTACAGAAAGAAATTTGCACGACAAATTTTAAAAGAAAAAGTTTTTCTAATTTTGTGAATATTTAGCAAAACACAAAAGGAAAATTACGTATTCCGTAAATGAGGGGTGGTCCAAAAACGGAAACTTGAAGAATAAATGCTTGCATTTGTGAGTAACCGTTAGAAAGAAGATGAGATCATCAATTAACATTAATTAATACTTTTGTCGCCCTCAAACAATTTACTGTTTGTGAAATATTTAACAAAAAATGCTGAAAGAACAATTTGGCGAAGTGAAAATTATTTTGTTAAGTTAAAATTAAATTTTAATCTTCACCATACTGATCTTAATTAACAACAAACAAATTATATTCTTTGGCAGCAATTTTATTTATAAAAGCGTGATTTATCAATCATCTTGGCTGGAAATTTGCATGATAAAAAATCGCTGGAATTTTCCATTAATACGGCGACTGTTAATTTTTCGCACCGACATTAACTGATGTCGTTCATTGACGCTAGTTTTAATTAGGGTGACGACACCAATTAACACAATATACGGGTTGGATGGAGTTAACGTTTCCAACTCAAAGTTAGTTAACAATAATTTTGAAATCCACCAAAACATTTCACATCCATTCAGGACTATATATAGTATACAAGTCTCAAACTCGAGCTTTTGTTCTTAAAAAGGAGAAATACGCTATCTGATAATTTACTATATATTACCCTTACAACAAAGCAAAGTCTATGGTATAAAAGCGCCAATAAATTATATGAAATAAAAAGAAAAATTTTATAAAATATGTTTTCTCGCCAAAAAAGCCGTTGATTATAAAAACGCATTTATTAATTCTTTTGTTATTCAAAATATTTCAAAAAATTTTATAACAAATTGCTACCAATATTTCAGCGAAAATGTGTTACGTTGTGAAAAAATTGTGTAACATTTTAAATTTAATCCGAATTTAAATTATTTTCTCAGCGCAATTTTATTTTTGTTCAACGATAGAAGTTGACTGATGAGGATTATCCCTTAGCGAAATTCGAAAACAAATTAAACTTTTTACATTTTTCTTATACTAAAATAACTTACGAATTTAAATAATATAATATAATAATATAAAATAATATTTTACCGCATATTTAAATGTCCACCTTTTTCGAATTCAAATGGAACACTTGAATGGGGATTAATTTTCAATTTTCCTTCCTATTTTGTATGTGATTAATCGCGTGGTCACGTGTTATCCGGCTAGTTTTCGGCATCCATCCCAAAACCGTCAGAGCAAATATGTACAAACAAAGCACAAAGCAAAAAACATCAAATTTTCAACGAATCGATCACAATGTGAATGCGTCCGATAAACTAAATAAAATTTGGATGTAGAAACAGGAAATTAAAAAATTATTGCATTACAATGATAAGACAAATTTATTGATAATGTGCCAAAACACCCTTTTTGATATATACATAATATCTACTATGTATCTGTAAATCATTCGGAATGCCTTTGGAATTTTAAAGTGAGCGCTTTAAAATTTTGAACGCGTTATATGATACCGAACTGAATGAAAGCTTAAATTGTACGCAATATAATGGAGAATAGGAAGATGGGGTTAAATATCGTAAAAACATCGTCAACAATCCAATTTGTTCTATGTAAATTTGAACGAAATGAGAAACTCTAGATGTCCAAAATACTCTATTTGAAATTTGCGCTCTTATTAAAACATCATACCGAAACCGTAAAGGAATGAGTCAAATGAAGTGTCATATGAGACAGCAAACCGTAAGTATTTTGTTACCACCTGCTCATGTGATAACATTTTAACCCGTGTAACCAAAGGGGTGGTATCCGGTGCGTTGGAGGTATTTAAAATTAATGTTATACCTAGCAATTTAAAACACTGCTTTTATAAAATAGCGCGTGCACTTCCCCTATGGCTTCAAAAATATTACTTCTAAATTACAAATTTAATTAAATCAAATATAAGGGTGCTCTTAGCTACTGTGTTGTAAATGTAATTTCAAAATTTGAAGTGAATCTGTTAAACCGTTTCTGAAATGAACATGAAAAACTTTCAGACTTCGTTTGCTTTAATCATCCCGTGCTATCTATCTATAAGAAACATATGCATACAAGTTGCTATACATAGAAGTCGACAAAGAGAAAACAACTTGAAAGTGGAAATCGCAAACCACTCTTGAAAAGGACCACAAATGAGGTAAAATAAAAAGATTTCTGCAGGCGCCAAATTTTAAAGACCAATGGCTAACAGAGTGGTAGTTCATGAAAGGGCTAAATCTGAGTTCCTTAATTGTTTCCTATTTTGCTATTAATTTTTAAGTTAAATTCTCGAATTTTCAGAAATTTACTTTTTCGGACCTCGAATATGACTCCAATTTATCAATCATAATTGATTTACTATTTTTCCGTTAAGTTCTAGGTCAAATTTTGTACGAATTAAAAGTTTCAGTATTTTACTGTTATTTCGATTTCCATCTCCTGAAAACCACTCTAATTTTTCGATAATATTTTTTTTAAATTTTTTCATTAATTTGTAAGTGAAATTCTCTACTAATTCCAAGTTTCGTAATCTGAAAAACCAACTCAATTTGCTAATAAAAGTTTTTAATTTTTTTGTCCTGAATGAGGGTCTCACTTGGAACCCAGTTTTATACGAATGTTGGCTAAAAATATCTTAATCGGTTCCATTGTGCGACGACGTAAAACACGAACGCCGCCATGGAAACTGACAGCACAGATGAAATACGAAACTTGTATATAACTGTTTATATTACCAATGTAGAAACTGAAAAGATCATTTTTTAATGGCAACGGCAGTGCCTCACATTCATCCCAATAAAACAATAATGTTTGTGAAAAGGTTGCAGTACTCGTAGATAGAGCATGAAAATAATTATGTACTTTGCAATTTAAAATTTCAATACTTCAATTTCAGTACAGCTAAAAATACATTGAATATTTACAATTTGTGATTTTATTATTGACTCAATTTTATTTATTAATGTAATTTATAATTTCATTTTATGTAACAAAAAATAAATATTTCATTTATACTTTTGTGTAAAATAAAATATCTCATATTTTTCCATATCCAATTTCTTTATGTAACAAATTATTTACTGAAAGATGATTAACTTATTATGATTTTTTAAACAAAATTGCACGTTCTAAGTTCTTGTTCATAAAGAACTTAAACTTGAGTTTATGTAGACGTCGTAACGTAACGCAACGATTCACAATTCTGATTGGCTAACCGGCGTTGGTGCTTCTTATTGACCAATGAGCATCATAGATTGTGGCGTTACGTCACGTTATGGAGTCTCCATAAACTCAGTTTGACAATAGTACAATCTTACGATGATATAAAGAATATTGCGATTTAACCATGTAAGTTTCTTATGATAAATTCTAATAGCACAGCTTTTAGTAGAGTTGTACCCCTTGGTGATGTTCCCTACCGATTCGACGAAAAATAAAGTCTATTTGAGAGCGTTCATTGTTTTATTATTTGTAGTGCGCCCTTGGGCGATAGCACGTTAAGTAGAACCACGATTTTAAAAATTCCGTATAGGTTTATACAGAAGATATAAACAAAAAATTGCGAATAATACATGAAACAAGGGTCTCCCATTGGCTGGTAGTACTCTTAGGCCACATCCCATCCCGACTTTGTAATAAACAGTGGAATAATTTCCGATGAGGGTTTCTTATTGCATCTAACTCTTTACGTTAAACTTGGAAAAAATATCCCCAAGCGCGACCGATCCCAAAAACAACAGATCTTTAATAAAACTGATCTAGATTTTTCGGATCAAGTTATAAAAGTTAAATTTAATTTAAAATTTAATGTAGTACACGTAAAATGAACGATGAACTTCTAAGTCTAAGGTTACATTGGATGCGTAGTCGTACGATATTTTGGTCGTACGTACACTGACGAGTGCTTAAATAAAAACAAACGCTTGAAAATGCATACGAGTGGTTATACTGGCGACGGGTTGATAAGTTTTGCGACGGGTTACACGTCCGACATCGCATCAAAACAAACACGTTTGTTTTTTTCAACAGATCGTACGACTTTTATTATAAAACATGGTTATAGAGAAGTTAATAATTTGAATATTTCTGGATATTTTCTTTTATCCCATTTAAAATGTAATTGAATGTTGATAAAGACATTCTAAAGTACTGATAGAATTTTTGAGGTTTGTTCACATAACTTACTGAACAATCTCGCATATTCATTTTCCGTATTTCTATGTATGTATTGCGGTATCGAGATACCACGTCAATGGAAGCACGTTATTTAAATTTCAGCAAAATTTTGTTATGAATAAAAGCATGTAACTTATCAAAGTAATCAGAAAAACTTCGTCCGATACCAAGAAATTTAACTTAAAGTCAAATGATTCGTTGAAAACGGGACATAAAACAGGTGTGAATAAAATAAATTTGAAATGCATCATTTAATAATTGTCTTTGTTAAAATGTTAATTAATATTAAATGAAAGATTGTTAGCAATAAGAAAGGTATTTTAAAAGTTAGAAATTTGTTAATTAATTGATTAATGTAAAAATTTATGATATCGTTAAAGTTGAATAAGTTTATTAAATCATTACGTGAGTTCGACAAGTCACAAGTTAATGAACTGTATATGGAAACTTCATGTCCAGCATCTTTATTTATCCAATCACTAGGCACTTGAGAAGAAGACAATTCAATCTAAAAATAAAAGAAAATTTTACTTATAAAATTTCAACGAACCACAATGGGCTTAGTCCATACCTGTACTGTGAAACTTCAAATAATATTGATTTTTCGATCGACCAATAAAATACGTCTATGCAAAGATCAAGATTGCGAGGAAATTCGTAAAGGAATTAATAAAACAATCGATAAAAAAAAGAAGGTTGGTGTTAAGATTCATACGTGTATGGTGGCGAATTTAGATCGTCCTATAAAATTTTGATATTATAGTAAAAATAATTAGTGAAAGTGCAAAATAACAGTGAATAATTCAACAAAATAGTTACTTACCTACGAAAAACCATAAATAAGGTGAAAATCGTAAAGGATTGCAAATATTTTTAAAGAAAATAAATTTCACCACAAAACGAGGTCAACAAACTGCATCTGGACGTTTTCCATGGTAAATGAACCCATCGAGTGTATTTTGATGCGCAATTGTGCCATCCCCAGTACAAATAACAGAAAACATTCCTGCATCTAATAAGGTATCGTGCACATTGCAATAATTTTTATAAAACTAAGTGGAATTTTCGGACTTCATACGACACGTGTTTTGCGTTATTTTATGTTCAGAATTCTTTATATTAGATTTAATAATAGAACTTTTCAATATAACCAACTCTTTATTTATATTTGTGTGCTAAATAAAAACATTGATAATTGTGTAACGAAGGACATTTATTTAGACCTGTTCCGCACCATAATTTTATTTACAGCATTGGTAACGGAACGAATCCACCCTGCACAAGGTAAGATACATGCACTACGAAAGAGCTAAGCTGAGGCACCTTATTTCATCAAATTGTATTTATAAAATTTCACATACTTTTCCATTGACGGGGTACAATTACGTACACCCATATAAAACATTAAAGACAAGAACCTATAACCCTATTAGCAAGGGGGTACATAGCACTTTTTGGCTAGCCCAACGTGAGGCTACGTCAGCACATAGCAATTTTGACAGCCCAACGTGAGGCTACGTCAGCACATAGCAGTATGTATAAATCATTCACCCAATATGATCTCTTTTTCATATGGACATATTTGTTTAAAACCAGTGTCAGTGTAACCACTTCACTCGTACGAAAGATATCGTACGAGCACGCACGTCTAAAATATCGCACGCATATGCATCCAATGTAACCTCAGACTTAGGTGAAATGATTCGAAATTCGAAGGAAATAGCAAAAATCCCTGGGTTAACTCTTACTCAAGGAAAATTAAATGCGACCTTCGGATTGGTTGAGCTCTTGAAAACTAACGATTTTCAATATCGATTATTGCCAAAATTACAGGGGTTATCGAATTCCTCCGTACCTTATTCGCTTAATTTTAATGTTGTCTAAATAATTCCATTAAGTTTTTAACGCAAAACGTTTCGGGCACTATGGGGTTCATGAACAAAAGAAATATTTGACTGCTAGTCTGCTTTCCCAAGACACCACAAAAAACCCGTAAAATTTTTAAGAAGGTAGTATCTGAAGTTTGAGAGTGTCTAATATCCATAAAATTTGGTCCTAAGTGAAAAATTAGCCGCAAAAATATTGAACTTAAATATATTTTGTGATATTTCTATTTTGTACATAGGACCTTTTGTTTCAGGAGAGCAGTAAAACCTACGAATCATAGCCTACAGTTACGGTAATAATCCTCCTCAGTGCGGCCTTTAGGCCACACAACAAAGTCAATCACTTACCAGACGACTAAAACTCGCCTGTGCCAACTGGTTACAATAATTCCATATAAAATAAGTTCGCTATTTGTGTGAAAGCACTTTTGGATAGCAGAGAACATGATTATAATAGGAGCGAATTTTAAATTTAGAGAGAAAAAGCTCTTATATCATTATAAAATACAACAAGCACTGGCTTCTGTTTTTAGAGCGATTTATGTCTGACCCGACATAACATTTTTTAATGTTTGCCAGACTAGAACTCAAAGTGGGCTACCAACCTCTAACTACGTGGCTTCTAATTATCTTACAATGCTCTTTGCCGTCTATTTTCTTAAAATTTGCGGCTAAAGAACTCACTTTAACCTATAACTGTCCTGTATATACATGCTTTATTACCTAAAATGGTTTCAAAATCGCATGCGACGCTGTTAATATCGTAAGTAAATGATTAACTCTATATAGGACCGTCATTATAAACTTATTTCTTTTAGCTTTGTTAAATTTTAGAATATCTGGATGAAGTTAAACGAAATTAATAGACCAACTAGTAGACCAGTCTGCAGAGCGCAAAAAAGTCCCAATTCTGAAAAACTCCAGGACATATTCAATCATTTTTTTTTCAAGTTTGTAGTCGACATACTAAGTTTTTCCCCTCCTATGAGGTTTTAGTTTGACATCGGAGAAGTTTTCTACATCAGACGCAGACCGGATGAGAGGCAAATTTGTTGAAAAAAATTAAAACTCGAAAAGAAATGCTTGCAACCTTTTCTGGAGAGAATTTTATCTTGAATAATTTTTGCGAAAACTCTCACTTCGGCGTCGGACGCAAACCTCGTCGTTAGCTATAGACTTGAAATAAAGCGATTAAAACAATTTGCAACTTTCCTCGAATTACTTCCGAATTCAAATCTCTTGGGACTGGCCTATAAAGGGCGTTAGATAACGTAAGAAATTTTAAAATAATGAGAAACCGGATGCTCTGTCCAAGAAGAGTTCCGGTAAGCATGATTACAGGCCGGAACAGACGCTTCAATTTTCTTGAAAAATAATAAACAACACATTTATGTAATAATTGGAATTATGTTCTCCGCTTCCGTGGCCATTCGATTTTGCTACATTTGATAAAAGGACAAACCGGTTCAACGCAGGAGAAGCTGCTGAAATAATAATAATATCATCGTGAACGCGTGCGCTCGATCGTCTGATTATGGAAAACGGGAACCCCACACCTGAGAGATTAAAAACTTAATTCTAAAAGTTACCAAAGAAAGTCGGAAAGTAAAAAAGTGGAAGTAATTGTACAAATTGCATTAAAACTTTTCCAGTTGTCGCCATTCGTTAAGGATATAATTGAACATCAACTTTCAGCAAAAAGCTTTAAAGGTTGAACAATTGTTTAATCCGTTAGACGGTTAGGACTCATTATTTTGATTTTTGTTAGGAATTAAGTGAATATCTCGTAGATAAATCAACCCCTCGTTCCTTAATATATTACAGTTGTAAGTAATAAAAGCAATAAAGGCGGTCATCAACCCAAAGAACAAGATCCTTAGTCCTGATTAAATTAAACCGCCTTTTTGAGTATACGGTAAGCCACATTTTGCCCGGAAAATTTTGATATTTACGGAACTTTATTTTATGCCGTTAGAATGAAATTATTGCAAACAGAGAGTGAAATATTTGAAGAAAGCCTGGTGCGTTTGAAATAGAAAAGCCTTGTTCAAGATTAATGAACCAAAAGTTATTACACTTTCGACTCATTTGAAAACCTGTTAGATGGATTCATTGCGGCCGTAGATTTCAATATTGTCTCCATTTATTTTCGAACGTTTAATTTTCTCTTAAGCTATAAATAATTAAATTTGAATTTTTTACTCGTAATAAAATTTCGCTAATACTCTTTTAACTGTTGTTGCTTTGCAGATATTGGTTATTATTTATATGTTATTTAAAGTTCATTAGGAATTTAAATCACAATTCAATTCTTAAACTACATGGAAAATCGTCGATTAATCATAATTTACCAAACAAACTCGACTCCTTATTTTCTAAACATTATCGAGGAAAAAAATAGGTTGAGGTTTCCGGAAAAGCTATACCGAATGACTATACATGTTTAATTTGTTTGAATAAGTCAATAGTGAGCTTATCGTACCAACTATATAAAATATTCATAATATATACTACAACTTTCGATTTTGTTTATGTCAATCCAAATGCAACACTTCGTATATTGATGTTTCCAAACATAAAGTATAATCAATGTTTTTATGTAACTTTACGATATTAATCAAATTGTAGCACATAATTATTATTTAAGTAGAAATTGGAGTAGTAAATAGTCAATATATTTCATTACAATGGCACACAAGTGTTGTGTTTGTATTTCTATCAATAGGTTAGCTCAAAAATATTACATATTATTGATTATTAAACTGATTTCGGTATTTATTAAATTATTAATGAAATCAAATTGTAAACTAATAACGAAGGGTATTGCCAGTTTCATATCCTTTAAGGTCATCTTCAGAACAGAAAATAATCCAATTAATTTGGGCGACAAGAAATAGGCATTATATCATACTGGTATGTATATGTTTAATTAACCATCAAATTTTAAATTACATTTTAAAACCTCGCTCAGTTTTCAGTTAAAATTATCAATTAGTCTTAACAACAACATTAAATTAATAATGTGCGGGTAACCATAACCGAAAACTTTTAACTCTAAATTGAAACAATTTTATCCCAAAATATTAACTTATTAATAATTGCGTTAGAAATTTTCCAAAAATAAATGGACTAATTCTAATTAAACCATCAGCTTTAAAGTTCCACTGTTTTGTAAACCGACTAGATTAATTATTAAATGAAATTGCTAAGAACTATTGCAGTTTTCAAAATGCCAAATAATATATTCCGAACCCTGACTGAATCGACCAGTTTTTAAGTTGCAACTTGGAACTTTTATATTTTTTAATAATTCCAGGACCGCACCATCACTCTTTAGCTATTACATGGGTTTATAAAAAGGGAAGAACAGAGATTCTCCACAACGCCGGAATATGATCAGGTCATGCTGTGGTAAAATGAAACCGTGGGTTCCAGTCTCCACAGCAAAACATTTCCCAAGAGCATCAAGTCTAAAGCTTCATATGACCCAGAGCTGACAGTGCCAATATCAAAACAAGCAAATGAATAAATTAGCAGATGTTCGTGTCGAAGGGTGTGACAATGTGTCCTTGATAATCCGGCAATATGGGGGTGAGGTCCCCATATACTTGTCTCTACCATCCGAACTGGACTCGTAGTGGCTGTGGTCAAGTCTGATCTGGCGAAGAGTTACCCAGGGGTAACGAATGATTTGAATCGGAATTCGCAGATTGGATTGCAAGAATTCCGACGGATACTCAGTTATGCGGATTTCATGCCCATGGGGATAGGCAACGACTGAGTGTCGAAATCCCATGTCTTAACATTGAAAGAAGGGAAGAAAAGCGCTAGAGGTGATATTTTCTAAAGATTAAATTATTAAAACAGAAGTACTTGATGTTCTATCGGGGTCACCAAAAACACAATCCCCACCATGATTTTATTGTAGTCAATTTTTGGTTCAATTGTGATGTAAAATTTCTGCTTTAAGATCGATATGGTAGATAATAAAAATAACTAGCGTATACACAAGTTAACGATTCAAATCAGGTACATTTTCTACTGTGGTTGATTAATCAACAGATTAGTTTTCGTATTAATTAATGTTGGTTAAACGCATATGGAACAAGGATATCTTCCTATCCTTTTCCGGTTGAAAGCTCCGATTTCAAGAAAAAAATATCGAAATAATGTTTTCGTAACTTTTAAACACAAAATCAATTAACCCATATAATTCGTTTCAAAGTTTAATTAACACTTCTTTATATTTAATGCGACGTAAACAAAATTAATTAATACAAAATATTGTTTACTTGAAAATAAAACACTAATTAGGATTAAATAACTTGTATAGATAAAGCGTAACGATATCTTCCAACCTGCCTACCATATCAATTTAAATTAGGCCGCAGTTCCTTATTAAATCAAAATCGGTAACCTCTGTCCAGATAAGTTTATCCGCATAATTGCTATTACAATTTCCTTTGCTAAATTCAATCCAAACTTATATTACAACTCAATTAACGAGCTTAATTACGTTAACTTTCAATTTTGATATTTTCTGACGAGTTCCAATAAAAACGAAACACACGCTTTCTGTAATAAATTACAGAAAATTAGATTATTTCTCGTAACGCAATTTGCGTGATATAAATTAATTTCTATTTTCTAAGGAATTTTTTGTCAAATGAAACGTTTATTTTGCTAAATTCAGTTTCTATTCGTTATTTGAGAAAACGTAGCTTTGTGAGAGAAAAGCAAGCTTTAGGCAATAGATTCGGTAAAAGCTTTATATAGAAAAACGGAAAAACCTCTTTGTATATCTCAATAAAAGCACACAACATCTACTAGTAAATGTTGATAATTTAATTCTGCATTTCATTTTATTAAATTTGGAACAACAAAAAATCTTTGTTTGATAAACGCGTAAGTGCCACTTAAAAGTTTTAATCCAATAATACACGTCGCTGCTTTAAACCGAGTTCAACGTGAATGTATAATTATTGCAAAAATCGATTTGGTGACCTTTACTGCATATAGCACATATGCATTAGTAACTCTAATTTTGAAGCGAAGTACACGAAGTTTATGATTCAGGTGTAATATAAAAAATGTCATTAAGGATTCCCAAAAGTATGCCTTAAAAGCAATACTTCTTGCCTCGCAATGTGGTACTAGTGATATTAAAACTATTAGTGTAATGGGAATACTCAAAGTTGTTATAAAAGGAAAAAAAATACTTCAATGGTGGTACTTTAACAACATTAAAATCGATAAAAAGGACTTACCCCCTTTTTCAGCATTTGTAATTGTAACCCAGAAATCGATGGTTTTTTCAGGACCTAATTCTTCATAGTCCCACTTCTTCTTTACACGTACAGATCCGTTCGGTTCGACCGTAACCCAAGGATTTTCGTCCCTTATCTTAAAGGTTTCCCTATCAGTTTCCTTTTCTAATTGAAAAACATTACGACCTTCCGTATCGCCATCAGATTCGGTAAACTCGATGCGTTTGGTCGGTCGAACGGCACGCGTCACCCTTCTCTTTTCACGATGAAGCTCACGTTCTTCGAGGGGTTGTAAATCCAAATCAATTTCCACTTTTGATTGAACCGGAGGAGTGAAGTGGAACAAGACCTGTGCAGGTCTGGGCGAAGTTCTGCTCGGTATTCTGAGATCGTGAGCTTCGACAACTAGTTCCGTTTCCACCTCTTCGGTGGGTTCTTCAGTCAACAGTAAATCGCCCGTCTGTGGAACGATAACCAAAATATTGCTAGGAGTTACTAATCGATAAGCCACTTTATCTCCATCCGCGTCGGTAGCTTCCACTTTTCCAATTGAAGTGAAACGTTTCCAACTCATTGTCACATTATCACCGTCAAGTGAATCGTCGCCTACAACGTATCTGTACACTTTTTGAGTAAAAACGGGACTATTGTCATTTTCATCCTCCACTTCAATAACCACATTTGTCACCGCCTTATCGATTCCTCTGGAATCGACCGCCTGAATTGTTAAAATATACCTCGCCGTTTCCTCCCTATCTAAAGGCTCCGTTGATACGATATACACACCCGCACTGCTATTACTAACAGTTACATTAGAAAAAGTATTCAAATTTTCACCGTGTTGTAACTGAAACGATTGATCTAAATTTCCCCCAATTATGCTATACGTAACTGGAGACGAACTAAGACCTCGAGCCGCTGTTAGCATAGGAATACCGGTAATTCGCGTTCCGGCTGGTGAATTTTCTATGATACGGCCCGAACTTTCAAAATTGTCAGAATTAAAGCTAAGCATATTTCGGCGATCTAACACATACAATTCTAACATGTGTGTGCTAGTTTTATTTAAATTTTCTTCGAGCACCATTAAATTAATCGGTCGATTAACTAATGGACTCAAATCAGACGTGGTCATTACCGAACCATCTTCTAACATTGTAAAAAATTGAGAAAACCCGGAATCTAGCAATCGATAGTTCATACCACTATACGAATCGAATTTTTTTATACTATAGCCTGGATGGGCATCGTGGGGTATCACTGAGACTGTTGTGGCACTGGCGCCCAACGATCCCAGTAACAAGCAGGTCACCGCTGCTAGGACTTCCATCTTAGTCACTTTCACCGCCACATTGAAATCACCATCTGAAAATATAAAAAAAAGGTATTAATATAAGGTGGATTTTATGAAAATAAACCTGTCATTCTGTTTAATTATGATTCATTAAAATAGTTTAAATTGGATCAACAATTAGTAGAAATGACAGTTGGAATTGCAGTTTCACTAAATCTATTTGCGAATGCATTAAAATTGTTGTTACTGTTAATATACATTTTTTGCCCAAATTTCATTAAGTTTTCATTACTCCGCACCAAACGAACCGTGAATAAACCGTCTCATGATTATTAAAACGCTTAGTTAGAGAAAAATTAATAATAAAATTGTTATTAAAAATTAACGTGATTTATGGTTAAAAACTCGAAAATAAATGAATGCTTGAGATTCGTTCAAAATGAAATGTATTCTATTATACAACACATCCAAATTCTTTTTTTTTTAATTAAAACATGGAACAGTAGAATTGGTTTAGTCAGGTCAATAGGAGAGACCCGGGCGAATTGGCTACAGGGGTAAGTTGACTCTTACCCTATCACAACGTATATTGTTTGATGAGATGTGCATCTGTCGAAAATTTTCACCTTATCTATTTCTATTTATTTGAAGAATCACAGCATTTCATTTTGCATGGCTTAAAGAACTCTTTAAGCTTTCAGTTTTAATTTTTCCCAAAAACATTTTTCTAACGCTAATGTTACAGTTTTAGGTTTTGAATCGAAAATTTTAATTTTCTTTAATAAAGTTGGGAATTTGTTTCCCGCTATTTTATTCAGAAATTTCAGTTTTCCAAGGCGTACGAAATGTTTGTTGTTTTTAAATTTTTGTTATTTAGTTTATTTGGACTGTTATTTTAAATCATTTTTTGTCTGAATTTTTATTTGCGTTCTTACCTTTTTATTTATTTCTTTAAAAATATGTTCTAATTAATAAAACATCGACGTGTAAAATTGATCGTTTTTACTAATTTTCCATTTACCCTTCCCCTTTCCTGTTACATTCCTAAATTTTTGTCCATTCTGGATTTTATTAATTTTCTAGTTTGCAGTAACAGTCGAAGTTTAGGGTCCGTTACTTTGCCCCCCCCCCTCCCGGTTAATATTTTTGCACCAAAAGCAAGCACTGGGATCCTTAGAGCTAGCACCAGCTAGCACCCAAATATGAAAGCTAGCACCATTACAGTTTTTTCACAAATCGACTTTGAAACCGGGGGGGGCCAAAGTAACGCTAGCCCCCCCCCGGTTAATATTTTTACCCAAAAACCTAGCACTGGGATCCTTAGAGCTAGCACCAGCTAGCACCCAAATATGAAAGCTAGCACCATTACAGTATTTTCACAAATCGACTTTGAAACCGGGGGGGCCAAAGTAACGCTAGCCCCCCCCCCCCCGGTTAATATTTTAACCCATAAACCTAGCACTGGGATACTTAGAGCTAGCACCAGCTAGCACCCAAATATGAAAGCTAGCACCATTATAGTTTTTCCACAAATTCATTTTATTTATTTGCACCTAAACGCCTCTTCTACTGCGCACGCGTTGCTGGTTTTCGCCGCCATTTTTCAAAATAACGATGGAAATATTGTAAACAAACTTTGGTTATCCGCGGTTTTTTATATTCTATAATTATTTTTGTTAATATAGCTGTACCAAATTTCAGATTGGTCTTCAGCAGTGAAATATTCTTAACAAAATTTTGATCTATCATGCGCCGTCAGTAAAACTTTTCTTTTAAACAATATTTTTCTCATTTTTTTTTGTTTTGTTTTATTTATCTGATGATCTAAATTAAATTTTTATCTAATAAAATCGAATTTTTAAATTTGGAGTTGTATGGATCTTGCACGGAGTACTTAAAAATTTCAATCATTTTAATTTAGACGTTATTATCGGGCGGAGTGATAGAATTATGAAGGGGTACTTGCCTTGTACGTGTTTTAACGATATTAGTTAAAATAATTTTCACGTAATACTTCTAAGTGGGAGATAAAATATAAAGCATGTTACTCATGTAACATGTAACACCCCCCCCCCACTCCTCAAACGATTTAATAATAAATAACTTTATGATGGTTGAGAAAACGCAAAATTAAAGTATACATATTTCTAAAATATGTAGGAATTTTTGTTTGTTATAAACTTTTTTCTTTTAGTAAATTTACCGGGTCCGTCAAGTCCTCCATTTTTGAATTTGATATTTTTTAATGTCAGTCGCCAATAATGCTAACGAAATGCTGGCGAGTGCTGTAATTTTTTTTGAAAATGCTGGACCCGTTGAATTTTTATTTAGTGTTGAAATATTGACTTTTGACATAAACGTCAATTTGGCCCCTCCTTATTCAATTTTTTCAAAATTTCAATTTTTCTTTATATGATTTCAGAGTATTCGTGAAATGCTGGCGAATGCTGTAAATTATATAAAGAAGCTTAATCCGATATGTTTTCCTTGCTAATAAATCATATTCTTGAAGGAAATGAAGCTCCGAGCAACATGCGTTGAATTTCAAATTATCGTAAAAGGGGTTTGTGCATTATTTGTAATGCGATAGATAACGCAAAGGGCATTAGGCTATTCTTATTATAATAATTACTTGTACTAATTGGTAGATTTATTTAGTAAATGCAATAACTTGAAACAAAATAAATAATAATAATATATTTAATTTATTCACGAAAAACCAGTTTACATAATGTATTTTACAAAAAAAAAACTAAAATTTATATTCAAAATATCGATAGGCCGATGCCCGACAAGAGGAGACCGAAGGCCGACTCGTGTTCGGTCGGAGCCGAGAGGCCTCGCAGCATCTGAGAGCTGATAAAGAAAAAACGGCCTAAGTACGCTTTTTCATTGGCTAGTAGTAAATTATTGTTAAAAATCTAAATTTTAGTTTTTTTTGTAAAATACATTATGTAAACTGGTTTTTCGTGAATAAATTAAATATATTATTATTATTTATTTTGTTTCAAGTTATTGCATTTACTAAATAAATCTACCAATTAGTACAAGTAATTATTATAATAAGAATAGCCTAATGCCCTCTGCGTTATCTATCGCATTACAAATAATGCACAAACCCCTTTTACGATAATTTGAAATTCAACGCATGTTGCTCGGAGCTTCATTTCCTTCAAGAATATGATTTATTAGCAAGGAAAACATATCGGATTAAGCTTCTTTATATAATTTACAGCATTCGCCAGCATTTCACGAATACTCTGAAATCATATAAAGAAAAATTGAAATTTTGAAAAAATTGAATAAGGAGGGGCCAAATTGACGTTTATGTCAAAAGTCAATATTTCAACACTAAATAAAAATTCAACGGGTCCAGCATTTTCAAAAAAAATTACAGCACTCGCCAGCATTTCGTTAGCATTATTGGCGACTGACATTAAAAAATATCAAATTCAAAAATGGAGGACTTGACGGACCCGGTAAATTTACTAAAAGAAAAAAGTTTATAACAAACAAAAATTCCTACATATTTTAGAAATATGTATACTTTAATTTTGCGTTTTCTCAACCATCATAAAGTTATTTATTATTAAATCGGTTGAGGAGTGGGGGGGGGGGTGTTACATGTTACATGAGTAACATGCTTTATATTTTATCTCCCACTTAGAATTATTACGTGAAAATTATTTTAACTAATATCGATAAAACACGTACAAGGCAAGTACCCCTTCATAATTCTATCACTCCGCCCGATAATAACGTCTAAATTAAAATGATTGAAATTTTTAAGTACTCCGTGCAAGATCCATACAACTCCAAATTTAAAAATTCGATTTTATTAGATAAAAATTTAATTTAGATCATCAGATAAATAAAACAAAACAAAAAAAAATGAGAAAAATATTGTTTAAAAGAAAAGTTTTACTGACGGCGCATGATAGATCAAAATTTTGTTAAGAATATTTCACTGCTGAAGACCAATCTGAAATTTGATACAGCTATATTAACAAAAATAATTATAGAATATAAAAAACCGCAGATAACCAAAGTTTGTTTACAATATTTCCATCGTTATTTTGAAAAATGGCGGCGAAAACCAGCAACGCGTGCGCAGTAGAAAAGGCGTTTAGGTGCAAATAAATAAAATGAATTTGTGGAAAAACTATAATGGTGCTAGCTTTCATATTTGGGTGCTAGCTGGTGCTAGCTTTAAGTATCCCAGTGCTAGGTTTATGGGTTAAAATATTAACCGGGGGGGCTAGCGTTACTTTGCCCCCCCCGGGTTTCAAAGTCGATTTGTGAAAATACTGTAATGGTGCTAGCTTTCATATTTGGGTGCTAGCTGGTGCTAGCTCTAAGGATCCCAGTGCTTGCTTTTGGTGCAAAAATATTAACCGGGGGGGGCCAAAGTAACGAACCCCGAAGTTTAACTATTTTAACATCGATATAGTATTTTTTGAAATATTTTAAAATGCCTTGGGTATGTTTTTCCAAAGTCACAAATATTTTACCCACTAGATAAATAATAGTTCAGTCAAATTACATTTTCAGAATATTAAAAAATATGCAGATTTGAATGTTTGAAATAATCCTCCCTAAAAATCTCCTGTACGCATCTCCGCAAGTTGGGGATTTTATTCCCCAAAACGTGGTTTTTCGATAACTCGTTTAATTTAATTTTTAAGTAAAAGTATCATTAAAATTTAAAAGCAAAAAATTCTCTACAAAGTGCGTTTTTAGAATTTCGTTCCGATACTGAACATAAAATGTACGAAATTTTTAATTGGCAAAAAAATTATTCACAACCAGTTTTAAATTTTTTTAAACAACGCATTTTGCCTTTCGGCAAATCTGAAATTTTATGCAAATATGTTTTGTAGGGAATTTTATGCTTTTAATTTTGGTCTGATGATAATTTTCATTAAGAGTAAAATTAAGCGAGTTATAGGCTTAAACCATGTTGGAGGTGAAAATTCCACATTAGGGAAGAAACCGACAAGAGATTTTACTGCACTATCGCGGATGCATTAGAGTTTCCTTAATATATTTACGGAATATTTCTGTTGAAATAGTATTTACTCGATCAAAGAAATGAGAGGAAATTTGAACCTGTCTTTGCATTTCATTAAAAGTTTTGAGTGTTTTCAAAGTTTTCCTGTTTTCCTTTACATTTTGAATCATATCTGACTAATTGCTGAATAGAATATCCTCAGATATGTAGACTCAAAAATACTGTTCTTCCAATACAGCGACACGTCTGTAAAATTGAAGCATGGGTGAATTTTTTTCCAAGTTGTAAACATTTTCCAGATTCTTTACTTGGGCTACAAGGTAAATTTTTAGGAAATGTATGTTGAGGGAATTTTATGCTCTTCAATTTTGGTTTTATTATAATTTTCCATAGAACGGAAATTAAATGAATAAAATGCCCTAATTGGTGGAATTGAAAATGAAAACGGAGGTCATGGCCTGATAGAACGGTCAACTTCCCAGTTCGACTCCTGGTTTGAGCGTAAAAATTTCTTGACCGCCTTCCGTGCTCGGAGGGTACGTAGAGCTATCGATCCCCTGTGTTAATTATTTGCTGTCATAACAATGAAAAACAGGGTATATGCACATTGAAAATAAGCCTAGCAAGTTTCCTAAAATGTAAAAATAAATGCTCATAGAACTAATTTAAATAAAAAATTGTTAAATGCAGGTCCCAGACCTAACTTGAGAAGGAAAAGAAAAAGAAGTAGAGGAAGAATTTTAGGAAATTCATTTGAACACTAAAATATTTATGATGCCAAATTTTAATTTGTCTTGATTTTTGCAAACTTTAACTATTTTTTTGTGCTCCCTTGTCTAGGCTAAAAGTTCAGTGGAAATCTTGCTTTAATCTTTAAGAGTATCTTGCTATCTATGAATGGCTGTTCGGCCTTCGGCCTCGCATCTAGAATTTATATCTTTGTTATGTGAGGTTAGTAGTGAATGAGTGGAACCAATCAGAGATAGGCTACAAAAATTACAAGGTGAGAAATGACAGGGAATGCCATCATGGAGTATATAAATTACTCCAGGGGGGGGGGGAGTTAAGATCTGCATGACGATTTGTAACGATGGGGGAGGGGAAGCTTCCAAAATTGTGACGTTTAAGCTTTAATAAATCCTAAGAATCTTATAATATATGCGGTGCAATACGGCAAAATGATACATTTTTCAAATTCATATCAATTTCAGTCTATTTTTTTATTTAACCGTTTCTTCCAATTTTTTAAATACTATATGAGAGTAATTAACCCCTTTACCACCCCCATCCCCGTTATAATCGCCCTTGATACAGAAAGCGAATTTATTCAAGAAATTATTTTATAATAATCGAAACAAGATGACAAGGAATGTTAGACTGTATGTAGAATGTAATAAAATTGTCAAAAGCTTTCTTTTTAAAGATAGTAAACAAAAAAGAAATAAACTGTAATATGAATTATTTGGCGCATATTCCTACAAAAGTTTGTCTAAACCAGACTTGAATGAAATATTTGCGATTCTTTATGTATTTGATAATGTACAAAATTTCCACGCTGGATTTGAAAAAACAAAAATAGATAATTCAAAAAAATATGGTGTTTTACGTGGATTTTCCAATATAGCTGTTAAATCCGCGGTCTCAAAACCTTGTGAAATTAGTACTGTCGTTTTAGAATTCCAAATATAAATAATAAAAGGTATTCCAGCTTACCCACAATTATTTTTATAATAAAACCCTCGTCAACTGCGAAATCTTATTTTGAAAAGCTCTTTTCAAAAAATGCTTTAAATAAAAAACGGAAAGTGTTCCGATTAGCCCCGGTCTCCCTACCGTAAAAACAACTAAAGCCTCCTACAAACATGAGAAGAATTTCGAAAATAAATTATTACAAAGAGAACTAAATAAAAATTAAACTTAATGGATTTACATCGTGTCCACCGAATGATCACTTAAGCGATTAAAAATATGATCAACTTGAAGATTTAAACCTCGACGGACGGTATGTCGCTTGGGAAATAAACTTATAGGAGTAACTTGAGAAAAGTAATAGGAAATCGTTATAAAATGAACGAGAAAAAACCATGTTGAAAAAACTAGGTGTGATATGTGAAAATAATGATGATGATGAAATTGTTGAGCCATTTCAAACAGCGGCTACCTAAAAAGTTAGTTTTCTACAACAAATTTTATTCAAATTTGAACATTTTAATTATTTGAAAAATTTTCCACGTTCTGGGTGAAGGAAAAAGATTTTAAATAAAATTAAATGTCGTGGGCGTTCGAGCGCCAAAACTGTTTAAGCCGGGTTTATCGACAAAAACAACCACACGACAAAACCTACAATTAATCAAACTGAAATGGAAATAAATCAAGCAAGTCAAAAAAAACGTAAAATTTTTTTCAATGATCCCAAGTAGTAACTTTTTAGGAAACCTAATTGAATTAATCACGCTTGTAAATTATCTCTCAGAATATGATTAACAATTTTAAAAATATAACTTAATAAGCTCCATATTTTCAAGCACCCTGTGCTGCTTACAGCGGAAATGCTTAATACAATTTTTTTAAATGAACTGGTTCAAGAGGGTTACTCACTTCAGATTGAGTCCTATAATAATAACATGCAAATGTGCAGACCTTCCATACCGACCGAATCTTATATTAATGCAAATAAAATATTTTATTTATGGAGGGTCAACCAAATCACGTTCTTTAAAACTTCAACTTGTACTTTTAGTTTGAAAACATTTTAATTTTCTGAAATTTTCTCGCTCCAAATATGTCCAGGATAAAAGTTAAACCTGACAAAAAAAATTTTAACTCGTGAACTTGGTTCGTTTCAAATAAAACCCATGTTAACCTGTCAAACATGTCATTGTCTTGATAGAATCTCAAATTTTCTAAAAATTGTTCTTTCAGACACAACAAAAATAACTAATCGAAACCAATCAATAGAAGTACCATTTTATATAGTAAAATCAATTTACATAATTTAGTTTACTTGACTGAGGGTTTAAAATAAGCTCGTTTCTTTACCGGATGCTTTCAAACATAAGGTGAATTTTATGTTGATCCTAAAGGTAGCATTTTGATAAAAATTGGTTATAAAATGTTTATATTTTTTTCAGAAAATTTATTATACTTACTTTAAATAAATATTTTATGAATCCATCAAAAGTTATTAAAAAACTAATGGGGAAATCACAAAAAAAGCATGGGAGTATAATATGTATAAATCACTCGGGCCATTTCTCTTTACGACGTTTTTCTGTGATGGAACTGAAGATGCTTCTCTCTATTTAACCCTTCTCTGTCCTTCTGAAAGATATAAACCTCCCTCAGGAGAAAGAAGACTTTTAAATCATTGCCCAACCCCTAATATTTTTCTCACTGTACAATCTATCTGTTTCACTACTATAACCGCCATCTCCAGACCAAAATCCTATTTTGAAAATTACAGTTATTTCCACGATACAAAATTATTCTAGACGTCGCCGTCGTTGACAGCCACAGGCTGTTGTTAGTATATTCGGTGTGATTATGTGATGTAATGATTGATGATGATAGTCTGACGGATGCATTGTAATGCTTTTCTGCAGGGGCGGACTGGCAACAACATTTTGGTTGAGAAAAATTTGAGAATAATAAATACGAAAGTTCCTTAGGCGCTTTTGAAAATATTTACGTATGCCTTTAAATTTTACAAGAGCTGCAAACATTCGGGAAATCGATTCGAAGGCTGACTGCAATTTGTAGAAATAAATTATTCAGTGCGATCAGCAATGGAAGAGCAGGTAGAAATATAGTAAACTATTGTAGGTGTATGGCAAGAAAAGCCTATGGTTTGATTTGCAACCACACCATAATTCTGCGTATAAATATCCCATCTAGAAGCGAACAATGAGCTATGGAAGACTGAACACGGAAAACCACCCCACTAATTACAGTGACATTTCCCTACAGTGAAATCATCTTAACTTTAGCCATTGATAAATCCAAGCGGTTCCACCTTAAGTAGAACAATTTGCAATTAATTTCGTACAATGGTGATATAGAAGATCTCAAATCAATGGATTGTTCTGCTAATTAAACGATAGAA
Organism: Podabrus alpinus; assembly: GCA_932274525.1. NCBI lineage: Eukaryota > Metazoa > Arthropoda > Insecta > Coleoptera > Cantharidae > Podabrus > Podabrus alpinus. Next base: position 10,595,179 of record OW026451.1, read on the forward strand.
ATTAATTCTTCTTTTTTAATGAATTTTCCACATTCTCCATAAAACGGGTAGTTGGTCTTGATAGTTACTCTGGCTTAGAGAGACATTTGATATTGGTGTTCTTAGAATCCATTATTTTGCTCATCATTCCATTATTTCGTATGAAATAATTACTTGGAGAGTATCTTCTAAGTTGTCACGGGATTTGCTTATGCAGAAGAAGTCAATTCGTGCCGTGTTGGTTTTTGGTGCTACGGTCAGTTACAGGGTTCTGTCCGTTTTCATATAACAGTTTTTGCTAAATGCAAGAAGCAAAATAGGAAAATTGTGTTTATGTAACACCAGAAATAATCTTGTTTTGCAGTAGTTAATAAGCACCACACAAAGGCATTTAAAATATGCCCAAATTACGTGGCTGTTCGTTGATTTAAAAGCGTAGCCGGTTCAATTTAAAAAGCTTGAAATGAAAACCCAGTTCAATTGAAATACAAAAGAAGATATTTCAATTTTTTAGCACCATTGACACTGATTTCATTTATGTGCATTTTTTTTTAATTTGGCGTATACAAATTTGTTATATTGTCCTTAGCATAATAAATTTACATTACAATGATACCAACTTTATAGATTTCTGCTGTTCTATTAATACGCTCGTAATTGCACAAAATAAGCTTTTGTCACATTTGCTTTATGTGAAGTTTCAAACTCTGGTTACCGGCTTGCAAATTACTTTCTTTAGATTCAATAATATTATATTTACGTTTTCCAGGCCAGTCCTCGGGGTGCGTTGACAATCCTTAATTTGTTCTGGGTCCTTAACATTTGATGTCTAGAGAAATCTTAGTTGCATAGTTAGATAAGATTAACGTTGAAAGTTTTCAAAATTCGTCCTCAGCGCCGGAGTTTACAAGTTGATTATTGTGAGAATGAGAAATCTTCTTCTTTTTACATACGCCCATTTCCGGGCATCACGGTAGCATTCTTGATGAACTTCTTCACTGTGTCTCTTCATATCTCATTTTCTATGGCGTTGTGTGTATGTACACTCGTGTCCCGATGAGCCCGTTGGCTTCTTTACCTTAATAATATCAGGAGAAGACTAACCCATCGGTCTCTTGGCCACTACTTTTCCCTGAAGAACTAATCGCTCCAGAACCCCTTCTCCCTACATCGTGATGTGGCCGATGGATTTAAAAATAATTTGGAAAGATGAAAACCAATATATACCACAAAATTTAGAAAAAAATTCCTTTTCAAATACTATTTATTTAAGTACTAAGGCCTTATGGTCGCACTGATTCGTGATGACCTTGGTTATGCAGCCTACAGGCAGCACTGAGTGGACTGATCAACAGATCAATTTACTATTACATTGCCTACATATAATTACATAAGCCAATAATTGCTTTAAGTATTAATTTATATGGCGTTTTTGGCGTTAAGTTCATTTCAGATGGATATGTTTGTATGCCTCTCCATCTATGCCCTCAGTATTCTTCGCTAACAGAACATCTCTAATGCTTCTGCGGGATTGATAGTCCAACTCTCTAAAGCGTGTTATTATCGGGAATACTAACAATGCGGAAAGTCTCATTTTGGTGATCTTGGCGTTAATGATTTTCCATCATAACAATATGACAACTAAGACTTGAGGGTTCATTCTGGATTCTGTATCATTGATACAGATGTGTACATAACGGTACAGTACATACCCTGCCATAATAAAACTGAGGAGTAACATAGCCATATACCTCTTCTTCGGCTAGGTTATTTACTTGGAACTAGGGCATTCGTACATTTTGGATTCCGTTTCTTGTGATGCAAGCAACGCAAGTCGGACTCGACATAATAATAAGACTTACAGATTGGTTTAGTGCAGATTTAGGGCATGCCCAGGACATGATTGTGCGTACGCTTATATACTACATAATAAATTATATCAGTATAATTATTCGTGAATTTATATTTCAATTTAATTGATTCTTGTATCCATTGTATTGGAAAAAGCTTTCAGCATACAAACTTATACAGTACTTCTACAACGCAACTACTACAATAAATTCAAAGCATACTTCTATGTGAACGCTTGCTATGATTAGCACCTGATAGCTCTTTCTCCGATACCTGTGTACCGCTTACAATGTAGTTTCAGATATGCCCGTATTGCCATTGTAACGTGATAATGCTATTATATTACGCATAAGATTATATTATTACGCAATTCCAGAACTTAAACTGCTATTTTAGTCTCTTTTTTTGAAGACCGAAGTTTAACTTTAAATCTCGAGGGATTTAAAATCAATTTAAATACCAAGGGACTTAAATAAAAATAATTAGGTTATTTCCATGACGGTTGCATGCAACTTAGATAATTAAGAAACGTCAAGCTGGCGTTTATTTTGAGAAGATGTTGAAATTGCAGCATGAAATAATTACAAATTACATTTTACGTTCCTGAAATGCATAAAATAATATAAGTAAGACTTAAGTGCATTGTTATATAATATACTATTATTAACGTTAAATTGATCCGTTGAAATAATGATTCGTCCCCCTGGTGTGGCCTATAGGCCGCACAACATAATCAATTACAATCTAGATAATATAAACTAAAATAGTGTAATATAAATATAAAAATCCGTAAATAATAATTATGTAAAGATTCGTAACGCCCAATCGCTCATTCATCACGATATCTTGCAAACTCTGCTATCTACAAAGCTGAAAGTGGTTATTGCTTATATGTAGTTAAAATCAGATAAAAGAAGATAAAAAAGAAATTTCGAAATGCCACAATATTTTGCACAGAGCAACATATAACACCGAGCAATTACGACCTACTTTTATGGTAATAATCCCCTGGTGAGGGATTATTAATTGAATGTTAAAAAGTACAGCGATTATCGATTGATAATCAGAGCAAGTTTGAACCAAGAGCAATTTGCCTTTAGAAAAGCACTGAAAACATATGAAGCATTTTTTTGGATTGTTCAGAGAGTGTGTGTATGTGTGGTTCATAGATAGAGAAAGCCTTTGACAGAGCTCATCATGATTTACTGTTTAACGACCTCAAATCGATCGGATTAGATAGTTTTGACATGAAACTTTTAAAACCGCTGTATTATAACGAAATTGCAAAAGGTAAATTTGAGAGCGAAAAAACTGATATCGTTGAGATCAAATGAGAAGTGAGGCAGGGGTGTGTTTTGATTCTTTTTCATCTCTAAACAGAATACGTGTTCACAGACGCACTGAATGTGTTAAAATTGAGGGAGATATTATCAATAATATGCGCTACGCTGAAACCCTGGAAGAACTGCAGACTCTTCTGGCATTGGTCTACTTGGATATTCGTCGCAAAACATTAAATATAAATATTTTAAAAACCAAATGGATGAAACAGACAAGACCGGTTGATTTGATCCTAGAGGGATCAAAAAGAGAATGAGTGGAACAGTTCAAATATTTAGGAATTTGGATAAGTGGTAAAACAGAGTCTGACGAAGAAACCAAAGTTCGCTTCGAGATGGCAAAAAACCTTTTAAAACATGGAAGCCATTACTAACAAACAAAGTAAATTCTTTAAGTCTTAAAGTGCTACGTGTGACCCATTCTTTTATATGGGTGCAAGTAATGGGCACTCAAAGTGTAGTTATTGAATTGGATCGAAGTATTCGAGATGTGGTGTTGCATACATTGTAACGATTTTTTGAATTGTTACTTTTTCTACTTTGCTTTGACAACTTTAGCAACGCCCTGTATGGTGGATTCGATGCATTAATTGTAAGGTTGGCGGAATGTCGGTGTTTCGATAACGGGGTCGCGATAGCGACTCGAAGGAAAAGGGAGAATAGTTTTGTGAAGTGCCAAGGAAGGTTGAGTTTTGGGAGAGCTATTCAATTCCTATTTGTGATGGAGCGATAGCCATGGATGTGGTTCAAGTGGCTGTGGCGAGGATTCGTTTTTTGGCTTACGCAATTCTCGTTGGAGAATTTTTTAGTTCGCGTAGGTGAGTGCGATATTTTTGCTATTGCCATTTCTGTTCTGGTTTGTCGTCTCTTGACCAAATTTGGGGACCAAAAAATATTTATGCATTGTATTTTCTTATATTAGCTTTATTAATATTGTGTGTATTTAAATACGATTACCATCTAGGGGTTTGCATGAGTGTGATTATTGTGGATTTTATATTTGCTCTTAGCAAATCACGCTTGACGTCGCATTCCATGCTCTCTTCTAACAAGAGTTATAATCGATTGTTGGTTTCTTTGTCTTTTCTGGTAGCGGTCGATCTTGCTATTTTAACACAGATGAGGTTGTGCCGTTCGACGTGTCGTTATATATTTTTCCGGTCCCGGGGGCATCCTCCGACCTTTGGTTATCTATTTTCGGAAGCACAAATTGTAATTTTTGTGTTTCTAAGTTCTCTCTTTGTACGGGGTGAAAACAATTACATGGCGCCCAGATTAACACCTTTTTTTCGCTACATTTGTGTATTCTTAGCGTCATCCCGTATAATTGTGTAACATCAACCGAGGGTAGGAGGTTTCCGTTTTCTTCATGGTCCGTGCTTGAGCTAGCACTTCGTGGCATTTTCTATCTTTGTCCGGCGATCCCCTGAGTTATCAACAAAGATCGTCGGGGCAGTTTTTGTCGTTCCTTGGAGTGGCAGAAATGGGTACAACATATGCATACAAACAATGACGGGGTTCAGAGATTGATGAACAAGGATCTGGAACTCCTGCATATGGTAAAGAGGCGAAAGCTAGAGTACTTTGGACACATCGTTCGGGATTCAAGTTTCACGTGCTCTGTTTGATCATTCAAAGGAAATTTAAAGGAAAGATATGGATCGGCCGCAAGAAACTGTCAAGGCTTCGCAATATTCGACAATGGACCGGCCTTTCCGTGGAGGAACAATTCAGGGCTGCCGCCAACAGAGAAATCTACGCCAAAACTATCGAAATGGTAATCGCTAACGCCTATATTATGCAAGGCACCTAACGAAGATGTTAAAATAAAATACCATTCTATTTTATGTAGTTATCCATAAATTTTTATAGCTATTTCTCGATAATAATTTTACGGCACTGTTTAATAACGTCCTACAACTTTACATCTTTCTCCACCGCTATCCACAATGTATCTTTTCTCAACCGGCGTTCTAATAACCGTATTCGGAACCATATTCAAGGAAACCAAAGCTTTAAACCCATATGAAATTTGATGAATTGTAAGCAAGTAAATTTTATAATATACATAATTACTGGATCGATTTAACAATCTCCAATTATTCATCCCCTGCATTTATCAACTTATATTTTTAGTAAATCAAAAGGAAGTAAAATATCCCAACTTTTATTATCAACGTTTAGGGTAATAAGGAACACCCGCGACATTTTGGATTCATCAGTGCCGAAAATTTTTATCAGTTAAAGTTATTGACCTTTTGACCATAAATGTTACTGATATTGAAAGTTGAAGGTCAAGTTCTTGATTTCCCATGTAAATCTATCGAGCAAAATTTGACCTGTCGTAATTTTATCGTTTAATTTCACTTTCCGTTATTTTATTATTACAGCCTCGCGTCATTAAAGTTAAGAACCTCTTGGTTCTTTGACTATTATTTGTTTAATTTTCTGAAATTGTTTAATTTTAAATAGTAGCCTTTAGATAGAAATTTTTTGGACACGTAAATTGCCTTAATTATACTTGTATAACACAGCACAAGGAATCTTATTCGGAAAAACCAATTTTTATTTCGCTAACCCACAGTTGACAGGATAGTCGTGGAGTTAAGTCGCAGATATATTGTTCGGCCAATTCGAGTTTAAAATCAATCGTAAATAAATCTAAATACAGTGGTAACTGGTTAGAGCGGATGTGGTTACTTTTTAAATTCCTGTTTGTCGTATCATCCATTTATAAAAAGTTTTTCTTCCGAAAAGTAGTACGATATAACCCGAATTCATTTTACGTAAATAACAAAACTTTTATCCTGAAAGGATAAAATAGCTTTCGTCTGAAAATCCGTTACTCGTTGAAAATTTCTGGATGGTTCCCAATGTGTGGTGGAGGGTAAATTGACGTGTCTGTTATTGCAATGTTTGACAATTTGATTGTAGAGCTAGACAAATTGACACTCGCGACGTTTTGGCACAGGCTAGGGTTATAAAAAGATTTGTAAACTCAAGAAGATTTTTTAAACATCACACACCTTTAAGTTTAATGCCTCCATAACTTTATAATTATAAATTTAAATTTGATAACCATTTAATAATCAATTAGCTTACAAATAAGACCCCCCATATATTGAACGTAATACCACAAAAACTACCGCGCTGTGCTGATGTTGAATAAATTAGTTGGTATAGCCGCCTACACAAATTTACCCTGAACCGTAGTTTTAGTTTCGAACCTCGATCACAATGTAAACCACTCGATCAAAAATTGACAAACAATAAATGATTGATTCAATATAGCCAAAAATTCAAAATGAAATGTTTAAAATTAACTGAAACGAAATGAATCTGACCTTTAAATTTCATGAATATTGAGTTGTATTGATTTCCTTTTCCGGTTTTTAATAAATCAACTACGGGGGTGTTCTATACGAATTCCTTCGTTTGAAGTTCAAATCAAAATTGTGTTTTGCACCCCATCCTCGCATTGAAAAATACGTTCTTCCAAACTTTGCAACAAATTGAATTTTTCAAACAATTTATTTTCGTCGAAAATTTTACGTGTTGTTTAGACAGGTTTTGTAAATGCCTAAGAAAATTTCGAGATGCTTCAAGTCGTATATCGGTTCATAAATTATTAATAACTGCATTTTTTTTCAAATTTAATTGTATGTTATTATTGCTCAAGTGGTTATAATTTGAGACCCATTTCAAGTGTTGAAATAGACAAGGCGGTTAACAAGCAATTTTCAGATAATTTGAAATTATATTTAATTAAATGGCATTTTTGAAGAAGGTAGCAAAATAAATTTCCTATGCAAATTATCCAATTTCCTAAACTAAATTGAAACGTTTTGTAAATATGTAAATAAAATCCTCTGAAATTATGGTGGGTGGTGGTTGACAACAGATTAATAATTAATTTGTAATCAGTTTAGATAAAATTTCTAAAGATGTGTTGAAAAATGTATAGAACAATGGGCTAAAAATAGCTAATTTGTGTATATGTTCGGATAAACAAAAATAAATTTATGTTAAACAGCAAAAGTTAAACAAACAACATGGAATTGGAGTTATACGCAAAATTAAATTTCTATAATGGAAAAATAAAACAGAAATAAAATTACGATATTAATTATTTTTACAATTATAAAAAGTGTAATTTCCTCAGAGAAAACCAAACGAGTGGAAGCAACTCCAGAATAGATTAGTAGAAAATGGTAAAGTGAAGTGACGGAAAAGTAATTAAGAAACAACAAGAAGACTGAAATACTACTTGGTTTGTTATTTCCCTTAAAATTCCACTATCCGCAGAAGGGTACTAAAAGATTCAGGACTAAATCTAAAAATTATGGCTCGATCAGACAGAAGAAGAAGAAGATTGAAAAAAACGATAAAAACAAAATGATTGCGATAAAAGTGTTCCCCTGCATGCAAAACGAAGAGATAAATTTCAAAATTGGATTTCGAGAACAGGATATACGGAAACATAAAAAATTAAAAATGATTAGGATGGTTTTCGTATGAGGTTGGAAGCCCCACATTGCAGAAAAAATTGACTAGAATAATTAACAACCCTTGCAAGCCTAGTAGGTTATTTTTACTAAAAAATTAAAATTAACTTGGCATTTATTACGGTAATTGGGTTAAGCCAAAAATGGACACGAATTTATTAAATTACTTCGCTCAAGTGAGATACTTTTAATGGAGCGTTGTAAATTTGAGTGGTTCGTGACACCTTTACAAATTCAATTAAATACCCCTTTATTATGTCAAAAAAAAAATCTTAAAATTGCAAATTTATAAGTTAAAATTAGCATTTATATTTGTTTTGCGAAAGAAGGAAGCAAGTGTGACAAAAATAGCCCATTCTATTCAACTCGCATTCATATAAACAAAAATAGAGCGCGCATTTTTAAAATTTCCGACGAGTTTTTTTAAAAGAACCTTCGAATCGGGCGCCTTTTTGGGGTTAAATGCCAAGAGATAAACATTAATCAGACAAACTTGAGGAACGTAATTTATTTCAATTGTTACAAAATCACTGGGGGTAACTGTTACAGCTGGCCTGTATAATTTTTTAAACCCCAGGGGTGAAACACCTTCCCTTGCGCGAGATGATTATACAAATAAATTTATTCATTATTGTTATTGGGGTAGTGGATACCTACTACAGCAAAATTTAATTTTGTTTTGTGTTTATTTGTCCGAAATTTTAGTGCAATTTTATAATCGCCGGAGGGTGAGGGATGAAGATCGATATCGAATTTTTTTTTTAAATATCAAACGTGTCGTAACCTAAAAACAAGGGTTTTGTCACTTTTTGGGGTTACATTTCTTCGTTCTAAAATATCGATTTAGATATAAAATGCAGATTTTTCAACACTTTTCAGGATAAAATTAGCGCGAAAATTGGAATTAATATAAGGAATAAATTAGTTGATCCTCCCCGATAATTTTGGGCAATAAAATGTGGATTAGCAGTTTGTACGTACCCTTCGAATCAAAACACTTTTTTGTCGTAACTATAATTAGGAACACTTGACACTCAACGTAGTGACATAGTTTTATAAATACCAGCGATATTTTTCAATTTTTATGGAATGGAAATGTCAAAATGAGCCGAGACACACCGTGATTGAAAACACACTAGAACGAACCCAACTAAATACAATAAGTACAATTTTTGCTATATCAAAAGTAAGAAGAGGGTTGTCAACAATGAATTTGGCCGGCATGTGCGTGCGACTATTTCGGGCCGAGGGGAAAGAACCCAGACAGCAGAGCACGCACGACCCGCGCGGTCATGTTAGCCCCTAGCACCGCCGTAAAATCAATACTGTTATCCTATAGAACGCGAATGCAGCGTTTCGCCCTTAAATTTAAACATTTCGGAAAAGCATGGCAGAGGAAAAGGATATTCCGGACATGAACTTACCGGTACCACATAATATGGGTACCATACGAATACTTACTCAAATTATGTTACAATAATAATTATTTTTCTAATTTAAATGTAATTAGAAGCAAAAATGTTGAACTAATTATCCACACTAAATCCTGAGATTAAGGTTCTATAAAACTGTCATATAAATTCAAACTTTCGCGCACTATCATCCGAAAAAATGAGATGACTGTCACTCCGTACTGCCACAGTTCACAGACCACTGGTCAGTAAACAATTATTTCTTGCAGCATCTTTCGGTAACTCCACTCACAACACCCTCATAACATACCCAACAAAGCTGTCGACTTCTTCACGTTCGCGCAACTCATGGAAACACCACGATCGACTACGGTACGATACGAACTTGCATCGTATGCTAAAAATGGAAGTCGAATCCACCCGCACTATTAGATAATTAGTTAGCAGCGGTAGATTTAAAGGTATTACATGAAGAACTGTCAAGTGATAGATATACACGTCCCGTCTACCCAATCCGTCCATGCCTACCTACCCTACCCCGCACCCTGTACCACATTGCCATATTAAAACATCGTCGTCCACATGTTGTGACACTTGAAACTTTAAAAAAACTGTTTTTGTTACTTCAAAAGTACTTTCACGTCGAAGACGATACTCCCCAAAAAGATGCAAGCAAAAATTGGAGTTTCCAAACCAAAACAAAATGTGACCATATAATTGGTCAATTTGTCAAGATTAGCTTCGGCTATTTAAATTAGGGCTAGTCTGAAGGTGTTATTACCTGGGCAAACGAAACCATAAATCAGAAAAAAAATTTATGGAAATACATATTAACAAAATAAACTTGAATTAAATTTGAGATTAAATCCAAAGTGGAAGTTTATTTATATTTGACTTGTTAATTATGTAAACACTATATTCCGCTATCAGACACGGCCAGGAAAATTGAACAAAGTTCGCTATTTTCAAAACTACTTGGATTCTCCAATTTCGATATTAGTTAACTCTCTTATTTTGCTACAACTGAAATTACTTTCGGAATGCAATTTTCTACATTGCATTCGAGTTGTAGTCGTTTTAAACATTCGGGAACATCGCTTCTTCTAATTTAGAAGTTTCGAGATTTATAAAACCAGCTGTGAGAATTTCAAAAATTTTAAATTATAAAAAATTTATTAATTTACAAAGTCGCAGTCGCTTCGAAATGTTTTGTACTGCTTTTTTTTTAACAACTGAATTTAAGTTTCAGTCCTTAAAGATAACAAAGGGAGGATTTATAATTCGGTTTACATAGGCGTTGATGTACAAATTACATACGTGCCGACAGACTCGATGAGAAACGTTGTATTTGTATACAAAAAAGTTGTAGATTTATTTTCGGCTTACCAAAAGTTTTGATTTTTCTAGCCGATTTGACACCGATATATCAATAATAACATGAAACTGTGTGCTGAAACGCAACGGAACGGTTAACCCAGTGGCAAAGGTAAATTGACAGATAATTTTGACTCGGGACTCGACGAAATTCTATCATACTTCATTTTTTTTTATTAAGAACTCCTTCGGGTCCGGAATTCTATCCAAGGATAACAGGCTTACTTTTTGACATAGTAGAGTGGACATGCAGAGAATTGTTCCAGTGAACAATCTCTTTATTTAAATTAATGTTAATTAATTCTTAATGTCTTTTAAGAGTTTCAACTACTGTGCCAGGTCCTTAATGCCTGTTTGCTAGGTCAGGCGACTGAAGTCGTTTAAACTTATACACTTCACTCTCACTGTTGTTAAATAACTGGGTAGGGAACATATTAGGGTGATTTGAAAGTTGTTCGCGGTATTTGACATTATTATCATTTTATCATCACTTCCATGATGGAAGATAACGGAATGTCCCGTATGAATTGGCAACTGAGTCCCAGACTATATGAATAATTATTCAGTTCAGTTAGAATGTCTCGATTTACTAATTACCTGAATGAAGATGACACCTTTGACTTGTTCAACCGTCAATTATTGTCCCAATAAAAAGAAAACATTTCTGGAACTGGATTTTATGCTTTTCAGGGTTAGAGGCGGATTGGGCAATCTGTAATTCTTGAAAAATCTATAACGGCCGGAGTTACTTATTAAGTTATTAAAGTAAAAATTAAACTAAAAATAAATCTAAATAAAATTTCGATTTTCCCCAAAAGACGTCGAGTTTAGTTTTCGAAGAAGGCTTTTTTCCTACATTCATCTGATGCTAAAGTGGTCCATAGATAACTGAACTAAACTCAATTCTTGTTAAACCTTCCCAAAGAAAAATGTCTCTTAGTTATGAGCTTTTAAAGCTGATTATTTTTGACTCTTTTTAAGGATGCTTTTCAGGATGTCTGTTTTATAAAAAATGCTATAATTTACGCTGAATGAAATCTTCTGCAACTTTTATTTATTATATTTATTCATAGAATTACAAGAAAATAAACCGCAGTGTAACATCGATAATCCGAACTAATTTGTAATTCTGCTTTCAGATTATTGAATTTTCGCATTAGCGAATTTTATTAAAATGAAGTAAAACCACAGGGTCTTTATTTTTTTGTACTAAAAAACCTTAATTGGCGTGTTCTGTACAAAGTCTACTGACAAAAATCATATAGGATGACAATGTTAAATGTGGCATCAACGAAGAGCGACGTTTCGACAAAATCGGTCCACCGTGGATGCAAAATTTAACAAACCGGGTTTTATGTGTTTTTTCGACTTTTTCAGGGTTTGGCAAACGGCAAGACCGAAAGTTTCCCCGTTCCAACAGGACAACAGTCTCATTCTCTTTAACTTAATAATGAATGAAATAATAATGGAAGTAAAAACAGCTGATAGCGGTAATAAAATTTGTTATGCCGATGATGCACTTACTGTAGCAAAAGACGAAGACAACCTCCAAAACTACTCTAGAAATTCGAACGAACAGAAGGAAAATTTCATATGAAAATCTTCAGTGAAAAAACAAAATCTATAAATATCAATAGAATTCCTGAAAAATGCAAATTAATGGTGCACAATAAAATCGTAGAACAAGTTATGCATATTTACAACTTAGGTGCCAAATAAAAATACCAATATTCTTAAGAGATATCATATAGCGGAACAAATACATGCGCACTGGAAGAAAAGTAAAGATCTGCACTGTTCAATAGAAAAAGAAACAAATAATAAGGGACATATTATATGTCCCTTATTAGGGATGACGTACTGAGATGAACAAGAGGTAGAATAAGACAGTGGGGAGATCATGTCATAAAAGTAACATCAGAATTGGGTACCATGTTGGGAAATACAGGATGCATTCCTAGAATAAGAAGAAGAAGATAATTAACGTACCCCACAGCTTGTAAAGTTATTCATTGAATTTCCCAAATAAAGCAATAATTTTATTACTGCAAAAACAGACAAGTTTTTAAATCACTACGTTTGCCATCATCATGTACCAGCACTAAGTGTTCCATCTTTGGACAAACGCCTCCCCTAGCTGCTTCCATTCTGCTCTATTCGCTGTCAGTCCCAACCACTGCTTGCCCAATATTTGCTTCAAATCATCTCTCCATCTCGCTCGAGGTCTTCCACGGTTTCTCTTCCCAGTTCTTGGCCTCCATTCAGAAACCTTTCTGCTCCACCTATGAATTATCCTATCTTCTTCATAGGTGGCCCGCCCATCGCCGTTTGAATGAAAAGAAATGTAATTATCCAAAGATGGAAGTATGTTTGATTGAAAATAGTGGGTGAAAAATGAAATAAGTAATTGTTTAATTGGAAGAAAGTGGATGGGTTAAAAATCTCACTTGTTTTTATTTAAATAAAATCACCTCCCTTGGAAATCATGAAATTAGCACCACGACTCATCAGTGTGATCAATTTTACGATTTTCACAATGTCATAAAAGTTCTTCTTTTCTTTTTCAAATCGCAATTAAATTAATGTTACTTTGTTACAACTAAAATTTCAAATATTTTATTGATTTTCCGTGTTTAATTATTGAATTAATTTTATATCGTAATTAATCACTAATAAGTCCTTACCATTAAATCATACGTATTTAAACTTTCAAGACATAATCAAACTTTAGAAATCATCAAATCTCAACTCATATTACTTTAAAATTAAACTTGAACAATTCAAAATATTCGTAATAAATCGCATCCATTTCGTAATAATTTTAAGTGAACCCTATAATGTCGTATTTAAATTATTTACAACATATATAGTATCTAGAAATCAGTAATTATTATTTAATCTAATTATTTACACATTATCAATTTTTTAATGGATTTACACAAATTAACCGTTCTAAAATTTAACAAACTTTTAACTAATCAGTGTTCAATTCCAAATATTCGTCATAGTAATTTAATATGTTCAAACCCAAGTTACTAATTTATTGATATTGGTCCATCTTTCATTCTGAGGCTCCTCTCACTTTTCCATCGCCATCTTATGTGCCTCCAAGAGAATATCTTAGTCCTAGGCTTCTACAACTTCAACCCCCTATTTCTTTTCATCCCTGGTGGGACTAATTTTCTTACAATATTTTTGCTGAAAACAATAATTCCTTTTAATTTACACTTTAAATTATGATTGTTTTGATTTTGCCAGGTTTTTGTTGAATACTCTTATTTTGCAACCGTGCTTTCTTTTTTTGCATATCCATTATCCTCAATTTCATCGTTGATGTATTCTTTTAATTTGGCAATTCTATAGCATTTACGTCTGCGTTTATTTCATTTTCATTCGTTTGAAACTCAATTTTTAATGCAAGTCTGTTTATTTCCACGTTTTTGTATGTTTTCTTCTTCTTCTTGCGGTGCCTATCCGTTTCGGATGTTGGCGATCATCATGGCAATTCGAACCTTATCTGCGGCCGCTTTAAAAAGCCCCACCGTCGTAGTATTGTACCAAGTTCTTAGGTTTTTTAACCAAGATATGCGTCTTCTACCTGGTCCCCTTTTACCATTCACCTTTCCTTGCAGGATGAGTTGTAGCAATCCATATCTCTGGCTGTTCCTCATGATATGTCCCAGGTATTCTAATTTTCGCGTTTTTATCGTAATAAGCAACTCTCTTTCCTTTCCCATTCTTTCCAGTACAGTTAAGTTTTTAATTCTGTCTGTCCAGGGTATTCTCAATACTCGTCGGTATAACCACATTTCGAAAGCCTCCAACTTCTTGCAAGAGGCCTCTGTTAGAGTCCAAATAATCAAATTATTAGAAGTGACAGAACGCGTCTGTAGTAGCTCCCAGAACTTTGCTAATTTAAAGGTTTATAATGCAAGAAAAACATTCTAAAAACATCTAGAAGTACTATTTGGAAGGCGGGGAAGACGATTGAATGAGATTAAAAGTGGAATTTGGAATGAGATTAAAAGTAGAATTTGGAGATGTGTTGAAAAATTGACTTTGACACTTGGAAATTTTAATTTGGATTTTTGGATTTTTGGATTGTTTTGGCCTAATTATGATAGGCAATGGTTGAAAATCAACTGAAAATGTTGAACTTTTGCCTTTTAAGCAATATTTATTACTTGTTTGTATATATATGTATTGCTTAATAAACATTATCTCTCTCTCTCTCTCTCAAGCCTCCACCCCATATAGCAGGACTGGGAACACATAGCATCGTAGTAATCTAATCTTTGTTGTTAATGACAGATCGTGGCATTTGAACAATCCGGACATCTTCAGAAACGCGGCCCTGGCCCTCTCTATGCGGCACTTTATCTCAACAGAGTGGTCCCACCCCTTGTCCACCGTTGTCCCCAGATATGTACACTTTTGCACTTCTTCTATAATTTGATTACCCACCATCAGCCGTCCCGGGTGATTGTTGTTCTTCGAGATCACCATGTATTTTGTTTTCTTTAGATTCAGCGAAAGTCCGTATTCTTGGCTGGTTTCTGCTAGCCTTGTTATTAGTACTTGAAGACTTTCCAAGCTATCCGCGAACACTACTGCATCGTCAGCAAACCTTATATTGTTAATACATTCGCCATTGATTGTTATACCTAGATCGGTTTCTTCTAGTGAATCCCGAAAAACACGCTCCGAGTACACGTTGAACAGTGGCGACGACAACACACATCCCTGCCGGACACCTCTCTTAATCCTTATGGCCTCTGATAACTCTTCTTGAAAACGTATAGTTGATGTTTGATTCCAATAGAGATTGCTGATAATTCTCAGATCTCCATTATTCAGTCCAATCTCCTTCAATATTTTGATAAGTTTATCATGTCGTACATTATCAAACGCCTTTTGGTAATCAATGAAGCAGGCAAAAACATCACAGTTGACATCTCGGCATCTCTGGAATAGCACCTGTACGCTAAAAAATGCTTCTCTTGTGCCCAACGCATTGCGGAAACCGAACTGTGTACGACTGATGTTATCTTCGCATAGCTTATAAATTCTCTTGTGAATTATTTTTAGAAACAATTTCAAAAGGTGACTCATGAGACTTATAGTGCGGAAGTCCCCGCACTGCTTGGCGTTTGATTTCTTCGGAAGTAATATGAATGTGGACCTAAGCCATACTTTTGGTATTTCCCCGCTGGAATATATGCTGTTAAATATTTTCGTTAACCAGGTAATGCCCTCTTCATCAAACAACTTAAGAAACTCAGCATGAACACCATCTGGTCCAGCCGATCTACCTTCCTTAAGCTGAGCAACTATTCTGTTGACTTCATCTGTTGTGATTGGCAAGCTGTCCAGGCGACTGTACTCTTCCGGGTGTTCTTCTCTGGTGTCTTCGAACAGTTCGGTTATATATGCTTTCCAGGTATCCATTTTTTCTTGCTTATCGACTATAACCTTCCCATTTACGTCCTGCAGCTTTCCTACTGTATTGGATCTGTATATTCCAGCAGCCTCTCTGACTTTTTTGTGCATATTGAACACATCACATCTCCCTTCCAAGTCCTCTATCTCCTGACACTGCACCCTCATCCAGTTCTCCTTTGCCATCCTTATTTCTCTCCTTATTTGTCTTTGAATGTTCCCATATGATGTCAAGTGGTTTTTTACTTTCATTTTTCTTTCATAACTTGAAGTATTTCATCTGTCATCCATCTTGTTCTTTTTATATTACTGCTCACCAAATGTTTGTCGCCGATCTTATTGAGTGAATCAGACAGCCCTTCCAATGCTTCGTCAACATCGTTCACTTCCTCCAATTTCCTGCGTTCCTCAGACACCATTCTCACCACCGTTTCGTTAGTTTCTTGTTCTTTTAGTTTCCTCATATCCCATCTTTTTTTGGATGTTTTTCTCTTATTTACTCTTTTTAGTTTAATCCTAAATTTTCCAACTAGAGGACAATGGTCAGATTCTATTTCGGCTCCCGGGTAAGTCTTGACTGATAAACAGCTGTTACGAAATCTCTTATTCACTAGCATGTAGTCAATTTGGTTTCTCACCACGCTATCAGGTTGATCCCGGGGTGATACCCATGTATACAATCGTCGCATCGGAAGTCTGTAAAAAGTGTTAAGAATCACAAGTTCTTCTTCTTCTGCAAAGAGTCTTAATCTTTCTCCTCTTTCGTTTCTTGTACCCAACCCGTACTCACCGACAAAATATCCGCTTTTACCTTTCCCGATTTTTGCATTCATATCCCCCATAACCATTGTCATTTCATGCTTATTCATTTGCTTTGTTATATCTGTCAGTGATTTGTAAAAGCTTTCAATTTCCTCATCTGCTTTGTCGGCGTTGGGGGCATACACTTGAATGATGTTCAATTTGACTGGTGTGCTGTTTATTTGGATGACCATTATTCTTTCGGATACCGGTGTGAAATTGATTACGTGTTGTTTTATTCTTCCAGATATTATCATGCCTACTCCATTTGTATGCTGTCCGTTATCATTTCCAGAATGGTACACTCTGCAGTCGTCAACCATGCAGCACCCCGAACCGGGCCATTGTAACAAACTTTTGTTACATTCTGGTTTGCGCTGGCAAATTTTATTTGGCAGCAAGTTGTTATGACCAATTTCAAAAGTTATAATTTTCAATAAGAAATATTATTCATTAAAAATTAAATACATTTCAACAAATAAAGACTAAAAAATAATCCGTCAATATCATAATAATTCAAACTTGTAAACCTTTGCTATTACGAATTCTCATAATATGTTCTTTTAAATTGATTTTTAATTTATGTGTTATGTATTTGTGTCCTCTATCAACAGAATAATGTTTACCAAAATATCCAAATATTAAAAAGTAGATGTTATTTCTTTACTAACAAAGAAAATTAATTTGTATTTTGTATATAGAATGGTTGCATTCAATTTACTTGTCGATGAGGTGATTATTCATTTTCTTTATAGCATGTAAGTTTTAGGAATAAGTTTTAGAATAAATATAAAAATTGTAATAAGTTTAAGAATTTATGATTGGTAGTTGAACCTTTTTTGGTTTGTTATTGGTTAAAATTAGAAAAGCGATACCAATAAAAAGATTGTACAATTTAATTTTAAAGGTTGTTAACGATAGCTCAAGACGAGTACATCAAAATGTTCAAGACGAAAACAATAAGATTGTGACTATATGTTGTGTGTAAAATGTTAATTTTACTAATAAAGTTGTATTAAAAAAGGGTTACTTTTTTATACAATTAAATTATACTGGACCTCATGATTGAGGATTACTGTTATAGCAGCAGTAGTTAAGTGCAATAAAATGTGTTTTTGTTCGAACTTGAAAATGTTAATAATGGATAAATCTTTGTGACTTCTTGTTGTAATTTGAAAGTTGATGTTTGACAACCTGATCAATTATAATAAAAATAAAATAAACTTGTTACAATTATGTGGTGTTTTAATGACGATTGCCTTTTTAAATAAAGTTGGACACCCCTGTAATCTCCGTAAGAGTCATGCTCAACAAAATGGTTATTTATGATATATTACCTGAAGAAGGACATCATAACAATGGCACCAGCAGCGTGAGGGCCGACACCACTACTTTATTTAAAAGGTATCACTATGTAATTAGGCTAATTTTTATTATCTTTAATTTTTAATATTTTCATTTTGTAATTTTATGTTATCTTTTAATTTTTCTCGTTCGATTAATGGGGGAATGTTTTTACCGGTTAATGTTTTACATTAGTTATGTGTTATAGTAAAATTTATGTTCAATATGATTTGTGTGAATTTAATTAGTTATATTTTGGGTTTCTACTATGAGAGAATTTGTAAAATTGCGAATTGCGTCGGGTTTTATTTTTGTTTGATGATTTTTCTTTGTCTTTCGTTGAATGATAATTAATTTGATATTTTTTGGTCTTTCTTTTAATAATTCTTAAGTCTTTTTTGTAATAATTTTTAATTTCGGAAACATTTAGCTTAAACATGGAGCCGAACGATCTTAAATCGTCGGAATTGATTTTTGAAATTAAATGTAGGAATTTAGAAGTGCCCACTACCCAATTAATGAGACGAGCTCATTTAAGGAAAGCTTTAGAGGAGGAACGTAACGGTACTCTTATAAACAAAATTCAGCCATACTCGTGGGACGATAATGTTATTGAAAGTACAGAATCAATTGATGAAATTAGACATGTATTAATTAATTCAAATCCGGCATTTGATTTTCAAAATTTTCGTCGTGCTACCTCAAGGGTTCAGCATGTATCAAACAGGGTATCTTTATTAAATGATGAAAACGACGAGTCGAAGTCTTTAATCAAAGAATCTTTAATCGCTAAGGTTAACAGCCTTAAAGACTTATTGATTAAAGGTCTTCAAATATCTCCCGCTTCAGTAGATATCGCTGCTTCTAGACCGCGAGCTATTCCCGTGTATAAATGGAACCTTAAATACAAGGGTAAAGATTCCAAGGAAAGTGTAAATGCTTTCTTGGAGAAAGTTGATGATTTAAGGGAGGCTCGACACATGTCGAAAGAGGAATTGTTTTCCTCAGCAGGTGATTTATTTGAAGGTCCCGCTTCTCTATGGTTTAGGAATAATAAATCATCATTTAACTCGTGGGAGGATTTAGTAACCACCCTTAAAAGCGATTTTTTGCCTGTAAATTATGAATATCATTTAAGAAAAGAAATAGAAAACCGAACACAAGGAATAAATGAAGATATTATATCATTTATAACAGCTCTAGAATCCCTCTTTCGTAGGCAAACTAAACCTTACACCGAAGCTGAGTTCATTAATCGAATTCAACTTAACTTAAATCCTTATTTTGCTGACAAACTAGCATTAGGTACCTACCCATCGTTATTTGATTTTAAGGCAGCATGCCGCACGGTTCGGGACCTTCAAGCGCGCAATCAAAATTATAAACCCCCTCCATCTAAACGATCTGATACCTGGGAACACGATCTGGCGTTTCTCGAGATAAACTCATCAGTAAATACTGTCTCTGCCGAAACGGAAAACTCGCCTCTATCAGACTCCACCTTTACTTGTTGGAATTGTAAACAAGTAGGTCATTCTCACCAAGATTGCACTAAAGAGAGGCAATTATTTTGTTTTGGTTGTGGTCAACCCGATATTTATAAAAACAAATGCCGTTATTGCAACCCAATTCAACACCTTTCTGCTTCGGGAAACTCCTTCGAGGGTGCCCCAGCTCCAGTTGTAGGCACCCTACCACCACTTTTGCCCCCAACGCAACTCAATACTCAAACCTCCACTTATCAAGGAAATTATTCCAGGGGACGCGGTCGCGGACGCGGTCGTGGAGAAGGTCGCAGAGTAACTTTTGCGCGCACAAACCGCAATTATTAAACATTCAAAATAAGCCTTCAATAATTACTAGCCTAACTAATAAACAAAAATATTTTAACAACCATTTTAAATCGCAATTAAATCAACAAAATTGGAATTCTTGGCTAGATTTAGTAAAAAAATTTTTTCACCCCTCCAACACGGCAGCTCCATTTATAAAAAAACCCTTTGACAACCGTCCTTTTTTGGAGCTTCAAATAAAAAATTTAAAAGTGATAGCTCTAGTTGATACAGGAGCAACCCATTCTATCATTGGTCAAGAAGGTTTAGATCTCCTCAAACTTCATAATTTATTTACCCCTGTTCATTCCCCTATAACTCAAATCACTGTAGCAGACGGTAATAAAAAAGGTGTAAGCGGCTCAATCCAATTAAAAATTCGCATATGCTCATTAGAACGGTTAGTTCATTTCCTTTTGGTACCTTCTGTTAATTATTCATTTTTATTAGGCGCAGACTTTTGCAAACAATTTAAATTATCAATGCATTTTAAAGATCTTAAATCTTATCAACCTGATCAGGACCCTTAAATTAAGTATTTTTCATTGTACAATCATTTTTGAAATTTATGAATAATCATGTAGGACCGTTTGAATTCGGGACTTGTTGGAGCTGAGTTATGTAGAGGATATCTTCTTGTTTAGGGTTGTCATTTTGAAACTCGTGAATTCAATTTCCCTTCATAAGTAGAATCCTTAGCAATGTTGCGAAGATAGGAAACATTTTAATTCGAGCCTACTTAATTATTTCGTTTTTTTCTTATTCCCTAGTAAATTAACTTCAAACTTCATAATCCTGATTTATTTATATACTTCTCTATTTTTTATGTACTTTAATTCCCATTTAAATATTTTAAATACTTTGTTTTGCCTTTCGATCATTTTTAATCAGAATTGTCCCATAATTTTTATTTGTTCGGTTACAACTAATTTTTTGTTTCGATTATAACCACACATTATCTACCTTATTAATTCATTACAGAAAATCAGCCTTGCGACTGATACATAATTGAGTTTATCTATTATTTTTGACTTTTGACTTGTTGTCATACTATCTTGTTGGTTTAACCAACCTAATTAATTATTAAATTACGGTTCTAAAATTGGTGCATTCCATAAATTCGCAATTGCCTTATTCGCGGCATATGATTATTTGGCATCATTTTTACCTTTGTTAGGACACATTTTTTTAGAATGTCCACCCATTTACCGCCTTGTAGCATTTTTATGCTTAAATTATCTTTCATACGCGACACAGTATTTGGTTGTCCGTTATAAAAGTATCAAAACGTTTTATATCTTAAGCTACGTACTCTTATTTGCGAGTATGCTTAAAGCCGTTAATTTTAGTTTTTTTTAACTCTTTATTATTAATTTTAGTTATTGTAAATATGATTTTCTTACCATCTTGAATAGTTACACATCTTCTCAACATACCTATCTTTAGCCGACCTGTAAATATGATTGTCTAATCAGTTTTTTATTCGGAATTGATGGCAAACCGATATTGTAGGATTCCTACCGTATATGAATCTCGTGCAGTATATTGTACCTCCTTTATCGTTTATCTCACCTCGAATGAATAGCTGTAATGCTATTGCTGAGTATGGTTGTTTACCGCATATTACGATCAAGATTAATTATAGGCCTGTAAATATGATGGTCAGCATAATATTAGCTTTTCTTGGTTTAACGCTAAATTATATCAACATCACCAAAAAACCAAGTGGCGCTCAACTTTATCTTTAATCTTAAGTTTCATTTTATTATTGATTTTATCTTTTTATATTATAGTAACATTTTAATTTAGTTTTTACTGACTTATCGACATTTTTCTTTTTTAATTATTTTTCTTTTTTCAAATCTAGTTAGCGATTGTTATGACCAATTTCAAAAGTTATAATTTTCAATAAGAAATATTATTCATTAAAAATTAAATACATTTCAACAAATAAAGACTAAAAAATAATCCGTCAATATCATAATAATTCAAACTTGTAAACCTTTGCTATTACGAATTCTCATAATATGTTCTTTTAAATTGATTTTTAATTTATGTGTTATGTATTTGTGTCCTCTATCAACAGAATAATGTTTACCAAAATATCCAAATATTAAAAAGTAGATGTTATTTCTTTACTAACAAAGAAAATTAATTTGTATTTTGTATATAGAATGGTTGCATTCAATTTACTTGTCGATGAGGTGATTATTCATTTTCTTTATAGCATGTAAGTTTTAGGAATAAGTTTTAGAATAAATATAAAAATTGTAATAAGTTTAAGAATTTATGATTGGTAGTTGAACCTTTTTTGGTTTGTTATTGGTTAAAATTAGAAAAGCGATACCAATAAAAAGATTGTACAATTTAATTTTAAAGGTTGTTAACGATAGCTCAAGACGAGTACATCAAAATGTTCAAGACGAAAACAATAAGATTGTGACTATATGTTGTGTGTAAAATGTTAATTTTACTAATAAAGTTGTATTAAAAAAGGGTTACTTTTTTATACAATTAAATTATACTGGACCTCATGATTGAGGATTACTGTTATAGCAGCAGTAGTTAAGTGCAATAAAATGTGTTTTTGTTCGAACTTGAAAATGTTAATAATGGATAAATCTTTGTGACTTCTTGTTGTAATTTGAAAGTTGATGTTTGACAACCTGATCAATAAAAATAAAATAAACTTGTTACAATTATGTGGTGTTTTAATGACGATTGCCTTTTTAAATAAAGTTGGACACCCCTGTAATCTCCGTAAGAGTCATGCTCAACAAAATGGTTATTTATGATATATTACCTGAAGAAGGACATCATAACAAAGTTTTATTTCTTTTTTAATACAAATTTAGTTTCCGACGGAGCATAACCTTAACACCATTTAGTTTTACTAATTTATTCGATTTTAAGTCAATAAATTAAATTTAAACTTCAACCATGGGCAACCCAGAGAATTTTCTATAAAATTCTTAAAGAAAATTGACGCCAGCTTTTAAACTCAAGATGGGGCGAGTCCAGATGTCAAGCCGACCACAAATTTTCAATCTTTTCATGGCGTGCCATAAGTTTCAAAAATTTTACTACAACCATTTCAAGCACCTGGTGATATTGTCGATTTTAATAATTTTTAATTCAAAGAGCTTTTAGCTAATTTTTTTGGTTAATAACATAACGTACTATTGTGTTTTTTTGAATGTTTTAGGAAGATCAATTTTTTGGCAGAAATGTCGCTAATCCTTTTGCGAGATGAAGGCTAGCCATCTACTCCAACCTTTTTATTAAACCAGTCCAACCGTAAGTAATCCAAAATTTCACTTTACGTACAAATTGTTAATTAACCAATGCTTTTTAAAATAACGATCAAACAATTTTTTCATTAACCTACTTGGGTTTGTCTACCTTCAGTAGAACAAGTAGCATAGATTTTCTGCTGATTTTGCTTCAGAGAAAAGCGTTTTCCGCACGCTAACATTTTATAAATAAATTAAAATCCGTCACTACACCAGAAGAAATTTAAAACCCAATTCGACCAACGATCTAAATACTTCGCACGATAACCAACTTCCGACAGTTTTATTTTTTGTAAAAATATTTTAGTTCCATCTTATGTATAATATATGTGTGATTAAGAGTCTGTTATATTTTGCTAAAGATAGCCATTTCATCTTTTATTTTTATTAAATGTGTGCGTTCCACGAAACCAAGTTTTATTTTATTTTTAATTTCCATTTTTGTCTCAAGAGAAGTGACTAACCAGGTGAAAGTTTCAATTGAGACTGGCGCCCACAGGTAGTAGTTTGTTGTGCAAAGAAAGCTTTTTTTAAGGATCCACGAATCTCTTTGAGAAACCCAGCTCTCAAGTACTTGGTATGATAAATACAGAGCTAAGCCGTTACGCATCCTCCATCGGCGAACATGAAAAGGGCAAGGTGAATGCTGAAACTCTTTTTTAGATGACCATTTGCCGGGTCATCACTTTTTGTCTTCGTTTATGAGTTTTGAGCACTTCTAAACAAGGCGCCTCAACTTTTGGGGCACGAGCCAAGTCAGATTCTACACCATCTCATTTCACTGATGCCCATTATGTCAATTCCGATTCTACTCATCTCTTGTATGGCGTTATGAATTTTCCCTGCCTGGAACATAGTTCTTACATTCCATGTGCAAATTTTAGTTGCATTTTGGCTTATTCTCAGTGACGCTTCTCTTTTTGCTGTTGTATTTATTGCTGCTACTTCTGTTGCTAACGTTTCTGTTCTCTTTCCTGTGTAGGGGTTTCGCTGAATGACGACCCGGGAAGCCCCACTCTTCCTTCCCTTGCCGGATCTTGGTTTCCGAGGTCCATGATCAGTAAGTTCATTACATGTGTTTTCTATTGCCATTTTGATTATTCTTGGGATTATAATGAGGTAGTTTCCCGTTGCTTTCCTCATCGCAGTCTGACAGCCGATTGAATCAATAAGTGATTGTCGCCTGTAAGTGTCTGAAGTATTGCCAAAGAAGATCCATTACATTTTCTCCGCCATATACTCAGTGATGGCACAGCTGCTGCCCTATGACATTTGTTATTTTACCATCCCTAATAACTGGGTTGCCACTTCCGCCATTTTCGCCGAATCGAACTTTTGTTCATCGCCTCCATTGCCGTTGTGGTCTTCATCCGTAACCCTGGACAAGGGTAATGCGATATACCCCGCAATACTGGGTCCTCGACAGAACTTTGCCACCGACTTGTGTCGGGCCCACCCCTGCGACGTGGACGCGCCTGCCGAGTATTACCTAAGTGAGTTCAAAGACGAAGACTCTGTTTCCCCTTAGGCCGGGTTAGTACTCGTGTATGAAACCACGAGCAGAGGCTCGTTTTGTTTTCTAATAATTTTGTATTGTTCGTTTCCATCTCCTGTCTCATTTTTCTCATTTCTTCTAGAAATAAGCTGAACTCCGTCTTATCAATGGTTGCAGTTCCACGCCGAGTACTCGAGAACTAAAAAACCACAAACGCTAATCCCACATAGTCGGTTCTGTTTATTATCTTGCTCTCCAATGTTTGGTATGTAAAATATCTCGCAAATACAATTTCTTGTCCGAAATGCCAGATTTAAAAGTGCAATGTACGATAAAATTTTCACATCAACGTTAAATTTATCACTTTTAAAAATTAACTTTCAATATTCACAATTTTACAAAGAAAGTTTATAAAGCCCCACGCTGGGGGGCAATTAAAGATTAAAAAATATTCTATGATATTTAGCTAAATTAAACTTTCACGATAATTCCAATCGAACAATTTTTCTTCTGTCACACTTAGCTAAATTTAACTAATGCATTCCAGTGATTTTCCTTTTTTAACCCATTCACTTCCTTTCAATCAAACAATTACTTCTTTCATTTTTCACCCACAATTTTCAATTTCTTTTTATTTAACACAAAATTAGTTTTCAAAATTACAAACTCTAAAATTATCTCTCTGGCTCTTATCTATCAAATACATATTTTTGGAGTATTACCTTAGAAATGGATTGATTAAAAAAAATTACTAGACTAATACGAGTACCATCAAGATTTACAGTTATACACTTCGAATTTTTTAACATTATGTTACTTAATTTAATCGATAACTCTAAAACCGTTAATTTTAGACAATAAAACATTATAATAAAGTTTTCAGATAATTTAACGCTCTTTAAAAAAGAACTAAACTATGAACATCAAAAAATCAATAGTTTCGATGCTATGGCCATTCGAAGGTAGAAATTAAACAAATTGCTTTAAAGAGGGTTTATCTTCCAAAGGTTTGTATTTAGATAAAAAAAAGTTCAGTCAAGTGTCTTGTATTACGATCTAAAAGTATTGCATTGGTCGCAGGGATGCTCTATATTTAATTAAACTTTTATATAAGTACGAATGAAAGCCTTCTTGTGTAGATATAAATTCGAAAAATTTTGACCTACTAGAAATTTTTTGAACCTGCTCTGATTGCAATAATTATCGTAATTTAATCGTATTCGAATTGCCGGGAGTTTGGATTATGAAGGTTGCACTGTACTTCCAACCAAAAACAAATTTTAATGAAAATCAAGGATTTTTTGGAAAACTATTCTCGATGCAACTTTGCATCTCAGGTGCGTTAAAATTGAGAATCCTGAAAGCTCACAGCTATTATCCTATATTAGAACTAGAAGGTTATTCTGTACGAGGATTTTAAATAATTAGGCTAATTCATTCATCTGTGAGCAATTTTTGCATCACATGTACAAAGAAAAGTCTACGTTGAGATCTCAGCAACTATAGAAGCTAAAACATTCTTTTTTTTTCGAGATATTGATATTCCTGTTCATGGAGAGAAAAAAATATCGGTATCCCCATATTTTCCAAAACAAAATTAAGTTCCCAATCCACCCCAACCCCTGATTATGTTATTTGTGTATAGTCGTTAAGATGTGTTATCTGTTAATAAATAATTATTATTATAATAACGCTCAACTGCTGAGGTTGCACCAGGTTCAATTCATTTTAAAAATATGTAGCGAAATAGAAACTAATGCTGAAACCCTTCTGAACATTTACAGTATAAGTTCCTTATTCTCAATCTTATCGCTGAAGAAGGAGACGGTTTTCCAAAGATGGAATATTTTTACACAATCTCTATAACTATACGGATTATCCAAAAGTTATGCATTTGATAAGCATACTTTTTTCTTGATAGAACTAGAAAGCAGTAACACTATGTGTAATTTGACTTTGTCGATTTGTACAACTCGGAATTGCACTGTAACTCCTGATAAGGTGGTAACAACTGAAATTTATGAGCGAACCGGATCGAAACTTGAAATAAATAACCAGAGAGCACGACTTAAACCTACATAAAGATAGAAGATGACGTGCAGATAATTTGTAGCGAAAACTGTGAAATGGCTTGCTATAACTAAACAATTATTGTACTATGGACTTGCTACGATTGAAATTGAAATAAGTTTATTGTTATGTTGTAGATGCAGTAGCGGACCTACTGGAAAATTGGCACCTTTTTATGGACCTTAGGCACTGCCTTGGTTCAAAGTCCGCCTCTGTACCGGTTAGAATTTTATAATACATAGGTATATGCTAAAACAAATAAATGGAGAGAAAACCCCATTTTGCACAAAAAGCAAACGAATGCAAAATAGTTTCATGTTTAGACAATCAGAATTGTTAAAGAAATATTTTGCGTGATGTTTGCACTGCATATTGTGCATAAATCAGCATTTACTCTGCATATGTGTTCCTCCAAGTTGTTGTTCTTTTCTGTCAATACTAAAAGGAACTATCTCTAAATTTGTTGGCATCCTTTTCTGTGTCATAAACTGAACACTAAGCACTGTCGTAGTCTAGTACTTGTCTTTCTACTACTACTCGTTTTTGACACAATTCAAGTCTTAGGAGTGTTAAAATATTCAAGATCCAGTTCTTGATATTTTCATTAATTACATCAACTTGAATTCAGTATAAAATCCATATAGTTCTATTTTTTGTTTGTCATTATTTTAGTAGCTCATTTATATTTTATAAAAAATGATACGGTTTCGTAATTTCTAAATAAATTGTAGCAATGGTTTTGAATTCAAGCTCTCATCGTGATGGGAAAATACACATACACATTTTATACCAATTAGCTAAGTGGAAATTTTACTTATTTATTGAATTAGATATTATGATTATCAGTCAGTGCCTAATACTACAAGATAACGCAACTGATAATTGGAAATTCTATTTTATCAACTTTTTGTGCTTTAAAAATTTCTGTAAATATTTTTATAGTTTTTTTTTGTTGAATATTAGATAATTTTTTTTAAATTAAACCATTAACATTAAATTAAGTGCCGACCTTTTACTTGAAGTGCTGCAAAAACTAAAAGAAATACAAAAAGTTTATATATTATTTTAGATATTTTTTTGCTAATTAAATTTTCTTAGCAAATTAAATTTGTAGAAAAGCGATGCCGCCAAATAGCGGCCGTATTGTAACGTTCCAAAAAATGGTTTATCCATACATAATTATTATCCATAATTTGCATTATTATCTATAAAATGCATCAACACTCGATCTTCCTGGTCTAAATCTTTATTGGTAATCTCCTATTAGTTTCTCATTGGATTCTTGTAATCGCATATGTATGCACATGCAGTTTTAACAGGGATATTCCTCTGTAATTCTTACATTCTTTTACGCTTCGCTTCTTGTGTATTGGTATAATACCAGTTGTACTCCACTCTGTTAGCATTTTTTCATACCTTTAACAATAAACTAAGCATTCTTGCCCATAGCTTCTCATCTCATCTCATATTATCGGTTCCGAATGTTTTTTGGCTCTTCATTTTTTTTATTGTTTCTTTAAATTCTTCATAGATTGGTTCTTCTATCGTTTCGTTGGTTTCATTTTGTATCTCCTTCTTTATCTTCATTTAATAAGCTCTGGAAGTAAGCCTTCCATATGGATTTTATGCCTTCTTCTTGAGATTATTTCATATTTCCCTGTTTATCTTTAATTCCTCTCGATTCGAGTTTGTTGCTTTGTTTCTGGTATCGTATCTTTCTATGGAACTCCCTACCCTAGAGGGTTCCTGTGGTTTTTTACTATGGTTTTCACTGGTACTTTTTCAAATTTTCGCTCTGTTCTTCTGGTTAATTTCCTCTCACTCAGCTTGACTATATTTTTGTTGTTCATTTTCTTTCTCAATTTTTTCACTGGGAATCTTTTGCTTTGCGTTTGCATCTGTTATTGTTATTCTTTCTTTCTTGTTTTATCACCATCACAACCATGTTGTGGTTTGTATCAACACATATTATACCTGTATATAATCTGATATCACATACCTTGAACATTTTCTCCTTTAACACCACAATATGATCGATCTGGTTACCTTTGTTACTGCCGATTTTATACAGATCATTTAGTTTTTCTCCATTGTTATTTTCCCGTTTTTACAGTGTATGTGTGTGTGTTTACGTTCTTCACGAATTCTTCTTTTCCAACTTTTGCATTAAAATCTCCCATAATTATTATTTTATCTTTGGTATTTTTTCATAAAGCGTCTCTATTTTATTGTATAATTCTTCTTTTTCTCTTCATCTTCCGTATGTGCTTATATATTTATAACCGACAAATTTAGTTTCTCAAACTTTATTCTTATATATGCCAATCTTCCATATATCTATTCTATTGGTTCAAATTCCATTATGATGTCTTTGATTTTTTGGTATACCATAAACGCTACGCTATTTCTACCCTGTTTTGTTCTCCAGAATCTAGCAATGTGAAGGTTTTTTTTATTTCTCTGCTTTCTCCCCATCCACCTCCTGCAACACCACTATAACAATTTTGTACCTTCGGAGCTCATTTACCACTTCGTTAATTTTTTCAGGTACCATGTTAAAACTTTCCTGTTTTCTCTCTTTCTCTTTTTTGCTTTTATTAATGTATGTTTTTTGTTTGCATACTGTTTTCTTTTTATCCTGTTTTCTTTTTATTAGTTTTTTTCCTATTCTTCAGACACCGGCAATTGGGGTTTCAGAGACTCTTCCATTAGGTTCCGCTTACAGGTTGCTCTTGTTTTTCATTATTTTCACTTTTTCATCTCTACTATTGCTTTATTTCCTTCAATCTTTCCTATCTCAAAAAATTCTATTAGATCTCTACACCGAGTTCCCTCGTTTTGAGTTCCCTCTATTTTGATTCCTTTCATGACTATATTATTTCTCTTTCTTGCTCTTTCCTGGTTTTTGCATTAAATTTTCCAGTATTTCAATCCTTGTGTCAGCTGCTGTTTCTCGATACTGATTATCTCCTCTTGCATTCCTTTTATTTCTTTCCAAATCTTTCTCATCATCAAAATAAAATATATAATATTCCATTACTGTAGGTTCTAACTTGTCACTCTTATTTTTTTCTTTCACTAATAATTATATTACATTTATAAAATTATTTTGCTTTATATAATTTGAGAATGGAATATTCTTAAAACATATTTATATTATCAATTACAGACAGTGAAACCATATTATAGGGGTTAGGTATGCCTTCAATTACAAAAAGGTTTCAATTAAGTTGGCCATTAGGCAAAGTAATCAATATGACTTAATTTTGAAGTTATAATTTAGTCAAGATTTCTCGAAACAACAGAATAAGAACAAATTTAATTTAAATTTGTATTCTTTAGTTGATAACAAGAACTTACAATTAATCAAATATGTTAATTTTCTTAGCGATTTTATAATAATTGTTTCTTGGCAACTTTCTTTAGTCTAAAATTAAATAACGTGGTATTTGACTCACTTGTAAAATATTTTTAATTGAAAATGTGTACCTACCTATTATTAGGTTCAAAATCTTGTCGACTGCAGTTGTAGCTTGGTGTGACAGCTGGTTGAGTTACAGAGTGGGAATTCCAGGTTCAAATCTACTTATTTGCCCTCC
Organism: Podabrus alpinus; assembly: GCA_932274525.1. Taxonomy (NCBI): domain Eukaryota; kingdom Metazoa; phylum Arthropoda; class Insecta; order Coleoptera; family Cantharidae; genus Podabrus; species Podabrus alpinus. Next base: position 10,625,513 of record OW026451.1, read on the forward strand.
GATGACCAGCGACTCTATAAATCAACAAATTAGTTCAATATCGGAATTGGCTGTAACTTACTCAGCCCAGTAACTGAAACTGTTTCCGAGGTAACCGAGTTATCTTTATGGGATACAAAGAAAAAAACGGATATTTCAAAAATTTTCGGAGCCACCTATTTAGAAAAATGTTACACAATCTGAAGACATTTTTACTATTGATCCCGATACCGCAAAAAGTGCTGAAAGAAATCAGTGACGTAATGGTTGTCTACTAGAATCAAGGAAATTTTGTTCGAATCATAATTTTAGAACAACCTAAATACATTTCAAAAGTTTAACAAAGTAAAATTCATTATTTTGTGCAATTTATGTTGAATTTCATTAATTAATCCAATTGAATGCCTGAATTATTTGCTAATTAGTGAAGTCAATCAATACATTATTATAAAATTTGCTGTGCGTAATAGGTATTTTGTGAACCGGCATATTACTGGAATTATTTTACCTAATTACAAAATTTTTTTTAATTTTTCGTTTTAAAAATTTATTCGGCCAATAATATTATTGAACTCTGGCCACTAAAATGTCGTCAGTAACTAAATGAACTAATCCTAAGAGAATTGAATTAGAAATTTGAAATTAAATTTAACTTGATTCAAATTTAATCAATTTGTTTAATCAACTAAAATTGCCAACTCTTTTTAAATAATTTTGTTGTCGTTTAAGCAATTGTGTATTAAGTGGTCCTCACAACATAATTATTTTGCTGTTTGCGGTGTTTGAATTCGAGCTTTACAGTCGAGTACTACTACAAATGTACAATATATGTTTATTTTATTTACTTGTCTGCAAAGCTACAACCAACTATAACTTTTCATAAAAAGTTAACCAGAATGCATTTTTGAAGGGAAAAGTTGACCATCCCGTAAATTAACAAATAAAATCAGTTTTATTCCCCTGGATAAGAATCTAGACAAGGGAAAATATGCCAGCGTTATAACGAGTTTTACATTTCTTTAATTAAATTTAGCAAGACTACGATAACAAAGGTGCTATTAATTCAGACATTTTCGTATTATATTTATTGGCAAGGAATTACCTAGTTACCCCAAATTTAGTTATATCTTATTCCATTGGAGCTAACAATATTGGATGTCGTAGTTTTTCTTGCATATCAAGAACAATAACCTCATACTACTTGAATTGGTAATTTAAAGTTGTGAACAAAATTTTATCGTTGGTTGATTAGTAACGCACCAGAACCTATTTATTAAAATAGGGAGTCATCGTCTTGATGAGATGGAGGGTACTAAAATATTAGTACCTAACAGTAAATTGACGACCTTCAAATATTTTATTGTTATTTTCAATAATCAGTTTAATCTGTTTTGCATTTTATTAAGCTTCTGTTGCAAATAATTTGGTTTTTCCTGTTATTTTACAGCACCCGTACATTTGCTTTTTAAGTTCATGTTATTTGTATTACTCTTTTACATTGAGGTATTCAATGACCGGCATTCCGTCTATGTAAATTTGATACCATACAATATGAATAAAAGTTTGAACTTTTCTATATAAATAGTACAAATTATTCTCTTTGATAAATGGAATATACGTAGAAATATTAGGTAAAATAAATATAGTAGATATTATTATTTTATAATTTTAATATAATTATGATAATAATAGTCCAATGTTATCTTTAGACTTTATAGACATAATGAAAAAAATTGGCTATGTGAACATTGCATAACTTTCCCCAATCTGTTCTAGCGTCACAAATTATTTTTCGGTAAAACACATGAATAATAATAAAAACACAATATTGTGCGATTAATACTATTTTTTCACACCCTAAAAAATTATAATAATATCCTGGTTAATTATATAAAAAAGTGGATATTTCTTGTTTTAAATGTACTTCAAAGTGGATATTTCTTGAAAAACTCTTAAATACCTACCCACCCCTTTGTCATGATGTCAATGTTGAAAATGGACCGATGATGTATAATCTCATTATAAAATTCTCGGTGAACTATACGAAGTCGGTATCGAAAGTAATTAGCTCATAATTGCATAAAAGTCAAAGTTTTTCTTCGATTATTTCGACAATTGAATTTTTATTTTCAAAGTATGAACCCACAATCGACTTTGAAAATAAAATTAAAAGTAGTATTAGTTATCGGTTTGGAAGAGCTCGATTAATGTAAAACCTCGTTGGCATTTTTCTTAATAATGTTGCAAAAAGTTTTGCATTTGTCCTCGAGAACAACACATATTTCGTGTGCTGATCCTAGTTTGGTGTTGGCATTCACAATAAAATCCATATCGGTAACTCCATAAAACCTTTGTTTGCTACTGCGGTAGAAATTTTGATCGTAACTCTTGTATCTAAAATAAAGAGAAGATTAAAACTCATGTTTACACCGCAATTTACAACTAACCTTGCGTGTTGGACGTTGGAAAATGTAAAAAACTCTACCGAAGCAAGTTTCATCGATTTACATATAATTGGTCCAAATTCATAATGTCCAATTAACCGAAAGGTATAAAATTTGGCGAAAATGTGAACATTAACTGCAGGCAACTATTCATAAACTGGTATCGTAAAAATATAATCGCAAAACACTTTTAAAGTAATCCACCACCACCAAAAACATGTAACCGAACAAAATTGGTCCGACTCACTTATACCGGGTGAAGTTGCAAGAAAAACGATTTTCCAATGGTGAAATTTATTCGAAAAATAAACACAAAGCGATTCGTCGCCTAAAAAGACCCAAAAACTCGTAATTTTTATATTTCAATTTCACACGGACACCTCCAAATGGTTTGGTTAATTTACTAATTTGCTCAGTCTAAATGACTTGCATTCACAATTTGCGTAAGTGGCAGCCTACAATACTGCACCTATTAGGTCCCTATTGAACGTAGAATGCGATTCGTCAAGTGGAAAGGTTCAATAATTTCGTTTAATATGCTGCTTTTTCAAATTTCACCCTGCACCGCCACATCGTAAATTTCAATCATTTCTTATAAATTTCATTTGCTTTGGTAGAGATAAGTTAGGGGCGTAGCGAGTCGGCGCGGGTACGTACGCACTCGCAAAAGCCCAATTGACTGACCAGGCCCATCAACGGCACCAAAAAGCTCGCTGCGCTCGCTTCCGAGTAGATTTATACAAAAAAGTGATAAAATCAAAATCCATCATACGACCTGTCAAAATTTATTAATTTTTAAAATTATCCGATATTAACTTTGACGTGCTTTCTTTTCTCTCTCTGTCGTTTAATGTGTGTGCGAGTGCAAAGGGAGAGGGTACGATTAAAAGAAGCATCCGGTTTAGTATGGTAAATGGTGGTCCAAAAGTAATAAACACCGTACTTTTTTTCATTTCGTTCACCATTTCCCTAATTTTGAACGGATTTTTACCATTTTTATCTGACCTCTAAGTTTAGCCGTGATATACGTGCATACCAAATTTCATGACATTGTGTTTAGCGGTTTAAGCTGTGCGATTGATACTAATTTTTTCGCACAGAGTTACACACATATACATACACACACCTACACACATACAGACGGACATCAATAAAAATTTGATGAAAATGTGATCAGGGCATCATAACGAATCATTTAATACCAAAATTTCAATTTTCGATTTTTGACCCGTTGAGATTCCTTTCCCTATACATACGTTAATACGTATGGGGAAAGTAAAAAAAATCACCAGATTGGCGATACAAGGAAATGGTGTAAAAAAATTGATAGACAAAAGATCGGCTATCAACCGAGGACTGCGAAAATGTTAAAGAGAGACGATGGAACGTTGGTGACAACAAGAACCGAAGTTCTTGACATATGGAAAAATTATATCTCCCAACTCCTGAATAAGCCTACCAAACAAATCACCAACTCCACCAATTGCACATGGTTTAAGTACTGGTTGAGTCGCCAACCAAGGAGAAAATATATTGATATGATGTTATAATTTCATGCGGAGACCCACTTTGGGTTAGCCAAATTTCCAATTTCCAATTATCAATTTTAATGTTTTATAACGTTGATGCGTTCCAATTGATGCTATATTTTGTACGACACAAAAATGTTCACCACCACTTTTCAAATACAAAATTTTTCTCATCCACGTGTTATTTTGTCTATCATCCAATGCCAAAACACTTTTTCCACTCAATATTTAAACATTTTATTTTAAAAAACTGTCATACAAATTTTAACGTTCCAGCTTAAGCAATGCTCAAAAAACAACTCTACTTTCGACTCTGCTGTCGCTTACCTATAAACAAACATAGTATCAAACGAAATAAAAAATCGCCAACAATAATCTTGAATTACAAATAATATTTAAATTTTAGTAAATTTTATTTTAAAAAAATCCAAGCTTTATCTACGAAAAATTGGCCAATTCGTGATTTCACTGCATCTCATTATATAATAACAAAATTTATACTTCAATTTATAAAAGAAATTCCAACTTTCAAAGTTCATTAAAAAAAACATGTTGACAATTTTTTTGCTTAAAACAAATTATTTGCAAAAGCATAAAATTAATTTCAAAATTTTATCAATTACAAGTTAAATTCGTTTCATTTTTAAATCAGCAATAAACTATTTTAGTTTACAACATCTCAACTATTAATTTTTAATTATCACAAATTTCATTTTTTTTTTCATTTCGAAAATTTAACACATCCCGTTCAATTAATTTTGAATCTTTATCCTTTGCAAAATTATATCCAGCAAAATTTTTTGTTTTTTTTTAATTCAAATCATTTAAATTTTTATCATATTTAAAAAATCGACTATTTTAAATCAAATCGCTTGAAAAATATTTCAAAAAGTTTCAATATTTAAAATCAAATCTCGCAAATTATTAATTTTATCGTTTATCAAAATCATCTATTTTGCAATTTATTAAAATCAAACTTTAATCAAGCCAAAGTTGAAGGCTTTTGCGCTTCTCCATCTTATCCGCTTCCATGAGAAATAGGCAGTTATTCTCGGGAATGGGACTTTTCGGCGCCGCCGGTTCGGCGTAGCCAGTTCGGCGTAATACCGTTTCGGCGCGAGGACGTTTCGGCGTGAGGACGATTCGGCGTGAGGACGATTCGGCGTGAGACGATTCGGCGTGAGGACGATTCGGCGTGAGGACGATTCGGCGCGAGGACGATTCGGCGTAGCCCATTACTGTGTCTGTGTAATACATAGTCTGTGTGTAAGTATAATAATGTTACGTGTTAATGTTTTCATTGGCTAATTTTCGGGTTTTTTTATCCTACAGCCTCTTTTCGACCAAAGATGAGAATATTTTAAATTCTCTAGACGCGTCTCAAATTATTAAAGAAATAAAGGACTCTGGGGAAAAGATTTAATTTTTAAATTACATGATCTTAGTTTTCAAACTAATTTTTCATTTTGTTAAGGTTATTCAGGATCTCAAGATTAGAGTAATATAAATTTGTAATACATTTTTGTATTATAGTTGACCTTTATTTGTTAATTTATAAGATATTTTTTAAAATTGGGTATAGGTCTTTTAGTATTAAAAGACAAAAATAATCAATAACGATTGATTAAATTTGCATTTACATATTTGCAAAATTTTAGAGCATATTTTGTAGTTTTTTAGTGCCTAAAATCCGATGACTACTAATGAGTAATAAATAAATAAAAATATGACACTGAAAAATAAATTTTCCGAAATTTTTTTATGAAAACCACCCACATTGTAATTTCAAGCCATTTCGATGGTGTTTTTAGAATATCATTAAATTTATTCGTTTTTAAGATTTGCACCGAACAAAAACAGCGAATTTTTCGGCCACCTTAAAGAAATCTTAAAGTATAATACAACAAAAATGTTTTACAATATTTCTAAAAATTATTGAACCTCATGATTTACAAATGAAACCATTTTTGTTCTATAAATACAGCTTAATACGAAAAGTATTAGCCCACCTCTGCATTTAGAATTTGAATTTTTTAAATCTACCACCTAGAATTTCATAGTATAAAATTTAGTAATTTAATTGCTATACATCAACTACATAATATGTATATTAAAAACATTTCATATTCAACTTAATGATCGTATGTAGTTTTACAAACGTGAATTAAAGTTTAATTTGTGATTAAAAACTGCGAAATAATGCATTAATTTTCCATTACAAGAATTTAATTATATTTTAAAATGAATCGGAAAATCATTTCCCGCCGAACCGTCCTCACGCCGAATCGTCCTCGCGCCGAAACGGTATACGCCGAACTGGCTACGCCGAATCGGGTACACGCCGAATCGGGTGCACGCCGAAAGGGCTACGCCGAACCGGCTACGCCGAACCGGCTGCGCCGAAAAGTCCTAGACCCGTTATTCTCATGGAATCTTTAATTCGACTCCATGTGGAAATCAAGTTGTTAATTTCTCCAGTTGTCATCGTTCCAAAGGATCCAATCCAAACTTCAAATATTGCCTGTAAACAAAAATTTTCAATTCGCAATTTTTTCATTGTTTCTCGGATTTCCAGTTTTAATTTTCCTCTTCATTGACTCAATCTTCATTTCTTAATTTTCTTTAATCACATATTCGTTTCTCAATCTCTTTTGAATGTCAAATTTTTCATTTTTAAAATATTCATGTTTCATTTTATTCTTGTTTTTCTGAGACTTTTCAATTTTACATTTTTCATCCTTTTTCAGTTATTTCAATAAAAATTTTATCTTTAGTTTATCTTCCGTCTTTGTACTGGTGGTGAATTTTCTTCTTACATCCATTAATTGTATCTTCCATTTTAGCTAGCTCTTCCACTTGGCTATTATTATTTTGCTGTTTTTCTTTAAGGGGTCGTCCACAAAGGACGTCCATGTCTGGAGGGAAGGGGGGGTTATAAAATGTGAACCAGTGTGACCAGGGGAAGCGGGGTTTAGACAAATGTGATGTACGCATAAAAATTCCATTTTTTTCCAAAAATTCCAAAAATTATTTTTTATTTAAATTGAATTTAGCGCAGTTCATAATCCTGCTTTGATAATATAATAAATTTTTGCAATCACAAACGCGTGAGCGGCAGACATATGTTTCAAGCTTTTTTGCTATCATCAGTACCGCATACACATGGAAAAACACTACACTTGTAACTGCAAAATGACACTACGGCAAATCGTTCATTCAGGTAAACAGAAGCACAATTTGCCCACTGCAAAACCGTCTGAACTAAAGCCTACGTGTTCAACAACCAATAGGTAATTAATGTTTAAATTGAATTTAGCGCAGTTCATAATCCTGCTTTGATAATATAATAAATTTTTGCAATCACAAACGCGTGAGCGGCAGACATATGTTTCAAGCTTTTTTGCTATCATCAGTACCGCATACACATGGAAAAACACTACACTTGTAACTGCAAAATGACACTACGGCAAATCGTTCATTCAGGTAAACAGAAGCACAATTTGCCCACTGCAAAACCGTCTGAACTAAAGCCTACGTGTTCAACAACCAATAGGTAATTAATGTTTAAATTGAATTTAGCGCAGTTCATAATCCTGCTTTGATAATATAATAAATTTTTGCAATCACAAACGCGTGAGCGGCAGACATATGTTTCAAGCTTTTTTGCTATCATCAGTACCGCATACACATGGAAAAACACTACACTTGTAACTGCAAAATGACACTACGGCAAATCGTTCATTCAGGTAAACAGAAGCACAATTTGCCCACTGCAAAACCGTCTGAACTAAAGCCTACGTGTTCAACAACCAATAGGTAATTAATGTTTAAATTGAATTTAGCGCAGTTCATAATCCTGCTTTGATAATATAATAAATTTTTGCAATCACAAACGCGTGAGCGGCAGACATATGTTTCAAGCTTTTTTGCTATCATCAGTACCGCATACACATGGAAAAACACTACACTTGTAACTGCAAAATGACACTACGGCAAATCGTTCATTCAGGTAAACAGAAGCACAATTTGCCCACTGCAAAACCGTCTGAACTAAAGCCTACGTGTTCAACAACCAATAGGTAATTAATGTTTAAATTGAATTATTGGTTGTTGAACACGTAGGCTTTAGTTCAGACGGTTTTGCAGTGGGCAAATTGTGCTTCTGTTTACCTGAATGAACGATTTGCCGTAGTGTCATTTTGCAGTTACAAGTGTAGTGTTTTTCCATGTGTATGCGGTACTGATGATAGCAAAAAAGCTTGAAACATATGTCTGCCGCTCACGCGTTTGTGATTGCAAAAATTTATTATATTATCAAAGCAGGAATATGAACTGCGCTAAATTCAATTTAAACATTAATTACCTATTGGTTGTTGAACACGTAGGCTTTAGTTCAGACGGTTTTGCAGTGGGCAAATTGTGCTTCTGTTTACCTGAATGAACGATTTGCCGTAGTGTCATTTTGCAGTTACAAGTGTAGTGTTTTTCCATGTGTATGCGGTACTGATGATAGCAAAAAAGCTTGAAACATATGTCTGCCGCTCACGCGTTTGTGATTGCAAAAATTTATTATATTATCAAAGCAGGATTATGAACTGCGCTAAATTCAATTTAAACATTAATTACCTATTGGTTGTTGAACACGTAGGCTTTAGTTCAGACGGTTTTGCAGTGGGCAAATTGTGCTTCTGTTTACCTGAATGAACGATTTGCCGTAGTGTCATTTTGCAGTTACAAGTGTAGTGTTTTTCCATGTGTATGCGGTACTGATGATAGCAAAAAAGCTTGAAACATATGTCTGCCGCTCACGCGTTTGTGATTGCAAAAATTTATTATATTATTTTTTATGTTATATTTTGTAAAAAAAAATATTTACTCCATGAATTCCAAATGTCGTGTCAAGTTCGATTTTAGACAAATTGGGGGGGAGGGGCTTTAATTTGTGACAATAGGTCGTTCTTGGGGGGTCCGAAGAATGTGACCAACTGCAACAGGGGGGGGGGGTGAAAAGTGGGAAAAAATTGTGGACCTCTTTTATGGACAACCCCTAATTAGTGTTTCGTTTATTTTACTGTTAATTTTTTCATTGAAACCTTCCTTTTGAATGTAAGAATCGTTCTGTGACATTATTTTATTATCAATAATGATATTGACATATCCTTCTATTTTGTTGTCTTATTCAGGTTAGCTTATTTTGTGCACCTTTCTTCGAATTAACAAATAATTTTATGTGTTGTTTTATCCCATTCTCCTTTTAAGTTTTCTATGGTTTTATTCACAGAATCTTTAGGGATTGCTTGCATTCTTAGATCTTGAATATCTGCACACAGATTATCAATACTTAAATAATTGAAGCTTTTTTTATGATTCATTGCATTTTCTGAACGATTTGTTGTTTATTTTTATTTGTTCATTCTTCTTTATTCTCCTGAAATTTTTGATTCACCTTTTGTTTATTCTTGTCCATTAATTTCTTGATTATTTTTATCAATTGTTTGATTCATCTCTTTCTCATGTTCGTCCACTGTTTTTCAATTTTTGATTACTTTCTTCAACATTACTTTGTTTAAAATCCCCAACAATAATTTTGAATTACAAATAATATTTAAATTTTTGTAAAAGTTTAGTTAAAAAAAGACACGACAATATGAAGCCATAGAACAGCTCAAAAACAATAAAGCATCTGGCCGGGACAGCATTCCTACAGAATGTTTCAAGAATGGGGGAGCACAATTGGTCAACCGGATACCGATCAAATGGAAAGAAGGGGTAATAATCTCAGTACACTGAAAATACTGAACTGAACAACGCATATAAGATGCTGTCAAACCTGCAAAATATGGTCACACCAAATGCAGAAGAGATCATTGGATCTACCAATGTGGTTTTAGAGCGGGTAAATCCACCACTGATCAGTTGTTCACCATCCTCCAGCTATTCGAAAAATTCTGGGAATTCCGTAGAGATATACGAAAGCTATTTATCGACTTCCAGCAGGAATACGACAGCGTTATTAAAGTGAGGGTGAATAGTAGAAAGAGAAAAGAAAATGTTCTATCTCGCGGAAATCGCATCCAACATGAAACACCACAACATACTCAAACTTGATATGCTGGTAACATTTTGGCTCATGAAAATCGCTCTAAAATGAACTGAAAATTTTTCGCTGAAATTCCCACCGAACTTCACTTTCATTACAGCGCTGACTCGATGGTTTCTAGCATTCTATAATTGAAAATCTCTTTAAAAAATAATAGTAGAAACAATATGTTTTCATTAAAATGGTTTGGTGTGACCGCTGGTTGGATACAGCCGAAAATTTGGATTACGTTGAGACAATCTGAGTCGAACCAGTGACATCCTCCATTGAAAAACTGCTAAAATTAAAGCTTAACGGGAAATCTACGTGAAATGAAATAAAAAATAACAAGAACTTGGAAGAAACTTTTAAACGACAAAACTTTGCTAATAATAAATCCTGGGTCCATTTTGAATAGGAAGCGATTATTCACCAAAATTTTATTTCAACATTTGTTGGTCGTTAAAGAGTTCCTCTTTTTTGTTATTTCGATAACAATAACAAATTTTGTGAAATTTAATTATTATTGCATTAGTAAAGGAAAAATTATTTTTGAAATAACATTTTTAATGCGTTAACGTTCATCTTTGTCAAACAGAAAAGTTCTCTATAAATTATTTTGATGAGTCGGTTTATTAATAATTTCCACCCCCATCATATAAGTATTTACAATACGTCATTGGCAGAATCAAATAAAGAAGTGAAAAGTTTCGCTTTAAATTTTAAATATCAACTGTCGTTCAGCCAGCACCTTAAGTAACGGAAAGCTTTTATTTTCCTACGAAATTATTAGATTTCTCCAGAAGTAATCAAATCAAGTCAGTCTCTCAGTCATAGTCATAGCGTTTCCCTTTAAGTAAAAATGCAACAAAAACTTTGTTTTCTGCTTTTAAAGTTTCTGAAAGCATTAAATATAAAATAATGTAAAAAAATAAGTAGCTGCAAGAACCTCGAATAAATTAGCATTTTATTTAGTAAATTGTCTGAAAGAGCGTTAATCAAAATTACTACAAATTAGTTAGCTCGGCGGTAATTAACTTTTAATACAAGTCTAAGTTTTTCAAGTGTCACTTAAATAATTCATGTGTGTTAAAATTTATGGCCATTTTATAATCAACGCTTGGAAAAGTTCTTCGTCATAAAATATTGTAGAACTTAAATTTTTTTTTTCGTTTTTGATGTTGTAATATAAGAAAATAAAACCATTGGAAATCAAACCATATCGGGGGGGTTAAACTCGGTTAAACTATTAAGATTTCTGAAATCTTTTTAGTCCACTGCTTATAGTCAAAAAATCAAGCAAACTACGGAATAATTCATACAAAACGTTTTAGTGTGTTTTTGGCTTTAATAGGGTGTTCTAAATAGTTTCTCAAAAGTCCCCAAAGATTGGGTGTCCGCTAAAGTTTTCAGGGCCTGAAAACGGCTGAAATTTCAGTTCCAAAATAAATTTTTGTGAATATCTCAATTTCTATAGGATTTAGGTAAAAAAATACATCAGATAAAAAAGTAAGCTGAAGAAATTTTCGAGAAATTATTAAGATAGACATTTTTTCATATAAGCAACCGAGTCCATGATACACGCAAGTGAAATGTCATCTGAAAGCAGGTAAGTATAGTAATATAATATAATTTTGAAGGCAAGGGAAGGGTTTTAGAAAAAAATGTTATTCTACATTTCGCTTTAGATTTGCTCACTTTATCGATTGAAAGAAAAAAAATTTTAAGTGGGAAAATTTCTTCAAAAAATGTAACATATTTTTCGATTTGAGCTCTTCGAAAGGACCGTAATGTTGTAGATGGATTTTTAACAATCACGCTCGTCGATTGCCGACTAATACACGTTGGACATATTAAATTTTCCTTTCGTTGTGAACCTTTTTTCTCGCCAAAATATTACCATGAATAATAAAAATAATAAAACAATAAACATGCATGAATTTGTAGTTTTGGCGAGAAAAAAGGTTCACAACGAAAGGAAAATTTTTGAACTGAAATTTCAGCCGTTTTCAGGCCCTGAAAACTTTAGCGGACACCCAATCTTTGGGGACTTTTGAGAAACTATTTAGAACACCATATTAAAGCCAAAAACACACTAAAACGTTTTGTATGAATTATTCCGTATCAAAATCCTAAATGCAGTGGACTATTTCTCCACTTGAAATATTTCTTTCGAGTTTTTTATAACATTTTTTTTCTATATATAAAAAATGTTGTTATCGCAATGCAAAATCCAATAATTTTTTTTATGTTTTACTTTGTCAAATGTACAAAAATTTATGACGAGTATTAAACTGCCTGAAGTTGTGCAGCTTGCGAAATAAGCTGCAGAATTTCATACGTATATTACGTTATTAGTTTAGTTTATAGAAATCCGCTATATTGCACTTAAGCCGGGTTAAAGGATTACAGACTGCAAAAGATGGTGTAATTTCTGACGTTATCTACAACAGCATATAAAATCCAAGTACATATTTGATGTTATTACTGTGAATATTCCTCAGTATTAAAACACTCCAAGTTGATCTTGTTAGAAGGTCTTGATGCAAGATAAATTTTAAATATCAAAAGCAGTATAATTTGCGAATTATTTTTAAAAGAATTAAATGAATCTGCAGAAAAGTTACTGCATAAGTTATCAAGTTTAGTATTCCGTTGGGACAATTTTAGAAAATCACTTCTTCAAGTCCTTCCGATATAAGTAGAAAGTAAAACAGAATCTGTTGAAATTGAAAACTGCAATGCAATAATAATAATAATAGTAATTTATAATAGGAAAACTGTATTATCAGTCGATTATTATTTTCCAAACAACAAAAAACGTTGTAGTTTCCTTTTTATTTAAATTTCGTGCCCTCTCACTGAAACAAGTCACGAGCCGCCTCTGCCTACCACCATAAATCAAACTTTTCACCCCCCTTCGGCGTTTCATTAATTTCCATTTTTTAAAGTGGAATATAGGTCTCTCTTTCGTCGTTTTGCTGCTCCGCAGAAGCACCGTGATCCACTTCTATAAGAATTAAAAAAATGTTTTCTTCGAGACGCCCTTTTCATGTTGAGCTTTGATATTTGTGAAACTTTTACTTTTTTTAATTACATTTTGTTCTTACTTGTTAGACAGGTAGGATTATGCCCCCCCCCCGGTATAAATAATATAATTACCAAAGTTGTGCCTGAAAGCCACACTCAGGTAAAATAATTACCAGAAGTTCAATTTCATATCCAAAATCCCCCAAATCCAATTCGCTCTAAGTATTAAATTGTCCTTTTATTACAGTATCATAAGGTGTCGTCTCCTAATGAAGGCTGGCAACAATGATGGAAAATTATTCTCTGTTTTGGCCTGTTCTCAACAGTGCGTGTGAATCAAGTCCTGATCAATCTCTGATTGCAATGCAAGGAGCATTGTCTTCGACCCACTATCTTGCCCTCCATTATAAGTTTGAGTAGGGAATATTTATCTCTCTCTCTCTCCATTCTTCGCCGTTTGTCACATGTTCTGTCCACAATATCTTCAATATCCTCCGGAAGACCCACATCTCAAACGCCTCCAATCGATTCATAGAGCTAAACATCATCGTCCACGCCTCTATTCCATAAAGTAGGACCGAGTGTATGTAACACCTCACAAAGTTATATCTCACCTCCAATCCAAGTCCCGAATTGCATAATAAACTTCTCATCTTTATGAAGATTGATCTTGTTTGCTCGATCCTGGCACGTATTTCTATGTCTGGATCCATTTTATTTGTTAACCAGCAACCCAGATACTTGTACTTGTCCACTTGTTCTAACTATTTTTTTGTTATTTACTTTCAGTCTCGTTTGTTTGGTTCGACTTCTGCTAATCACCATTACCTTTGTTTTGTTTATATTTATTTTTATTCCTGATGTATCCCTTTCTTTTACAATGTTGTCCATCAAGCGTTGGAGTGCCTTACGACTGTCTGCGATTACTACCGTATCGTCCACATATCTAAGGTTGCTTTTTGATTTTTATGCCATCTTGTGAATTTTTCTGTTGTTTTTTATAATATTATATTCCGAGTAGATAAACGTAAGAGATAAACATATTATAATATCTTTTAAAAAATACAACAAAGACCAAATGAGAAATCTCAAATAATATTCAAGATCCCAACAGTAAGCGCATCAGATTGGGTTTAGATGATCCTAGCGATATTACCATTATTAAGCCGGATCTGCAGGAAGTGCATTGAACAACCTGGTCTCCATCGCCTTAGGAAACTTTACGTTCGGAGAAGTAACAAAACTTATGATATTAGTCTAGACTTACACTATTGAGCATTGTATAATTACGCTTTGGATTATCATACTCATACATCATAAGTAAATTTTATTAAAATTAAATTTGAATGAATTAGGTAGTTTTTAACACATAGTACATACTCGTATTTCTAAACTAAAAATGTTTTACAAAATTAATTTATCATAAACGTTAAAATAAAATAATTTTAACTGTACAATAGAAGCTATCGTTTTTCTAATTTTCGTTTAATTTACCCCCCCCCAGGCCCGTAGCCAGGATTTCATTTAGGGGGGGGGGCTATACCTATACCCCCTTGTATAGGGGGTGCCCCTTTTTATTACAAATTTTTTTAAGTTTTATGTAAGTTAGCGCGAGCTTTGAATGGGCGATAAAATTAAATAAAATTAAACACAACTCACCGATATCGAATATCACTTTTATTACGTTCTGACAAACTTAATTAATTATGGTTACTTTTTACTTGAGTTATCCAGTTAGAGTAGGTTACCAACTGGATAACTTAGATAAAATTAAGTTTTACACATTTAATCATTTATTCATTTCATATTGGCCAGGACCGGCTCTTGCATAATTTCCATCTTGTTGATCAGTGTCTCCAGATACTGATCAGGGTCGGCTTTCGTAAGATTTCCATTGGCCAGGACCGGCTCTTGTATGATTTCCATCTTGTTGATCAGTGTCTCCAGATACTGATCAGGGTCGGCTTTCGTAGGATTTCCATTGCTTCTAACACGGCCAACCTGCGATTTTTACGTCCTCGTAAAACGAATTTACCGAAAATATGAAATAATTAGTGATATGCAACATAATTTTACCTGTTTTGTCACCATGGATGTGTGATCTTCCTTACCGCTGTAATAATTAAAAAAAATCGGCCTTATCGCCGTAATAAAAATCAGCATTACCGCCATAATAAAAATCAGCATTACCGCCATAATAAAAATCAGCATTACCGCCATAATAGAAATCAGCATTACCGCCATAATAGAAATCAGCATTACCGCCATAATAAAAGTGCCAAAAGTAACTGATTAATAGATAAAAAAAATATTGTGTAGGGCACTATAGGGCACATAATGTTAAAGAATGTTTAAAAAGGCACTATAACTAACTCAAGTAAATTTGAAAGAAATGATTTAATTTAAAAGGGGGCACTATTACAATAACAACATTAATTAGGTATAGGCACGTTTAAAGAAATGTTTATCGAAATTTATATAACACAACGTTGTTAATAATATTTTAAGTATGTAAATTTGATTTTTAGCTAAGAATTTTTTTTTTAAAAATAGAAAATATTTTTTTATGGTAATATATTTTCTTTGGGTATACTCGAATTTCCAATATGTATGGTCAACCAGTAGATCGAGTAAAATTTTTTTTTAACAAACACATTGAAAATCATAAATAACCTATACATACAAATTGTTAAAGAAAAAAAAAATAAAATATAAAACGACTTGTTACAATACAAAAGATACAAATTAAGACAAGAGTGATTAAGGACGGCATCAAGTTGCTTAAAAAAGTCTTCTCTATCTTAAGTAGTTTAAATAAGGCGGGTATTTACCCCAGTGGTAGTTAAAGTAACTACAATACAAAAGTGTTTAAGCACGATAGGGTTATAAGCCGACCCTACTATTATAAGTCGTAAACATATAGTTAAACCATCAAAAAGCAAAATAAGGACTGATTTAGATTTTCAATGTGTACGTCGAGTCAATTTCTTATTGATATACAAATATTATAGGAAATTCGAGGTAGTTACAAACTATAATGTGACAATTTTCATTTTTTTTTAAATTTTTAATATTTCTGTTTATATTTTATATAAATATTTTATATATTTTACATTCTGTATGTATTCTGTTACAGACTTTTTCAATTATTTTATGTTTTTTTTGTTATTGTAAGAAAAATTTTTTTTGATTCATATATTATTAATTTTTGCAATTGGGCGTTCTCACACACTCTCAAAGGCAGGCGTCATTCAACGGCTTGGGACAGCCTTTCCTTGCAAGGGGGGTTATGTCACACTTTGAAAATTCATAATTCAAAAATCATTATTCATTTTAAATATTACAAGACGTGACAACATTGCATCTTATAATTTAAATTAAATATTATATTTTATTACAAGTTCACTAACTCGTATCTCATACGAGATACGAGAATACGAAACGTCCGTTGTGAGTGTGAGAAGCGCATTATTGCAGTTTGCAAAATGAAGGCGATGAACCTCCAGGTCCAGGAATATAGCCTGGGAAATGCATGGTAGCAAAATGAGGGTTCAAGTCAGTACAGAGAGCCAGGTGGGATGAAAGTTATTAAATACAGCAACAGAGCGCAAAATAGTGAGTTACGTCGGAGTTACGTCGGTAATACGCGAGTGGCTAAGTAAGCCACTGCGTGTGTAATGTCAATTAAAATGTTGGTTCAAAGTTAAAGTTAATCATTGTTCAAGTTAATAAAAGGATTACCAAAAAATGACCTCTCGCACGCCAGGCTGTACGGCTACCAACTACTCTCGTAATGATAATTGTAAGGTTAGTGTAACAGAACTTGTAAATATGTTATTTTAACTTTAATATAAATAATTGTTATGAACTTTGATTTATTATTTGTTACGCCGCCCCACTTTTTAGTGATCCCAAATTGAGCTACACACCCCAAATAATCCACGACTTAGATAAACCAAATCTAATCGTGACAATAGTTCTACATCAAACCGATTGAACTGTCAAAATTGGACTTAGTGAATTTAAAAATATTCAAAGTGAATTTAGTGATAACAAAAGGCAATTAAATAAAAGTACAGTGATTCGCTTCGATTCGACATGTATTTGGACAATTTTGTATATGTATTTTGTAATTTAAAAAAAAAAAAATTTTGTATTAATCATTTATGAAGTTTGTAAAATTATAATTAAATAGGTATAGGAAGTCTAAGGCAAAAGGGGACAAGCAAAAATAATTCCAAATTCAATTGATTCAGAAAAATTAGAAACTGAAGTCCCAAATTTTTCCAACTTAGACGGGAGGAGTTATATTCTATGAAGTGCTTGACATTTGATAAAATACTTCCTTTGTCAAGTGCTAACGAACTTGCATTTCCGTGTGAAATGCAACATTTGCAAATTCTTTTATGTCTGTAAAGTTCAACTAGAAAATGAATTGTCAGTAGTAGTTAAGCAGTAGATTAAGAACCTCCGTTCAATTAGCATGTAGTTTAGTGTTAGAATTCAATAATAAAAACCAATTTGTAACAAGTATTAATAATAAATGAAATAAAAAGTTTAAGTGTTTTTTAAGTAAAAATTATTTGGGTAAACCCTAAATAAAACTCGCATCCTGTTTTTCTACTTTTTTATAAAAATATTCTCTTAACATAAAGCATTTCGTAATAATTCCAGTAAAAATTCGCTTGTTTCTGTTAAATTCCTGCACTTTTTTTTTCAATAATTTTATTTTTCAATAAAGTAATAAAAAAAGCCTAAAATTTTTGTCTACAAGACCTATTTTTCCAAGGCAATATAATTTAACACGAATTCCTGAACATTAATTTAAATTAATTTTTTGCTTCAGCGCTTATAAAAATCCTTTAATTTATAGTGTCAGCTCTTTTTGAAAAAAAAAATTTCGCTTAAAGTCGGAATTTTTTGCTCACTTCCGAAGTATTTTTTTAACCTTAGCGCCTTAAAGTTTAAAACAGCCCTGGCTAATTCGACCTTCGCCTTCACTACGGTCAATTATTTTTCCCAAACATCAAAGAGAAAATATCAACTGTTATCCTCCACTGTTTTGTGATCCTTCCACCTGTAAATTTGACATATAAATTGTTTTCATGTGTAACCTGATTACGCGCGTCGGGCGCACCTGAAAATTTTGTTAAAATAGTATGGTAAACTTATAGCAAAAATTTCGAATCGTTACAATAAATTTTCTAAGTCAAATATTCTTTGAAAAGATATTTGTAGGTCGGGGTATAAAGCAAAAGATTGAAACCATAAATCAACGGACGAATTTATGTTTTACAAACGTATAGTAATTGAAATATCTTTAAGGAAAGAAAGTCTCCTAAATTATTTTAATACACGTATAACGAACCATGCTGTGGACAAAATAGATTCAGAAAGGTTGACGTAGCGTATATCGATTGTTTCCATCATCAGCAGAAAAACCATTGTTCCAGAGGAGTTCAATCCGCACGTCAATTCGCGTAGATACTTATTATAACTTTAAATAGGACGTAGGGACACTTATATTGAGATCTATAAATTCGTGCCTCGCGTCAGTATAAAAACAGACACGTGCGACAGTCAAACCGTGAGAATGAATGCATTTTGTATTGTTATCGGTCGGCATGTGCCAACAGGCAACCATATGTTTAACCATTTTACATGGGAGGTATAGGGATTTCGCAATTTTATAAGTCAACCAAAACCGCACAAAAACTTAAAAGAATGAACCTTTTTGATTCCAGACTGGAACAAAAAATTGTTATTCCAATGCACGTGTGTTGAAATACCCTCGATACATTCTGCATAAATAGAGACAAAAGTGTTGTTATTACACTTCTTTCACCATCCAATCAGGATACATCAAATTTGGTGTCTCTATTTTTCAAATAATGAGATCCAATTAAAAGGACTTAAATCAATCATGTAGTGGGAAGATTTCTCCCCACGGCTAATTTTTGGGTCCAGAAATCATATAAAAGACGCTCCCGCGTACATTTTCGGGATAGATCCTTCAGAATTTCAGTACCGTTCTCACGTATATTTGCACTAAGTGTTGTCGCTTTAAAGCGGAAGTGAATTTGGAATTTCGCAATTAATCGAGATTTCCTTTAAATCAATAACCATTCAGTTGTGCTTAAACGTTGTGTCGTCATACACAGGTATAATTATCGAACTTTTGTCAATTATCGAACTTTTATTACGAATTATTTGCATCTTTATTTGAATAATACCGAGTGTATTCAAATCAATTATCGAACTTTTGTCAATTATCGAACTTTTATTACGAATTATTTGCATCTTTATTTGAATAATACCGAGTGTATTCAAATCAATTATCGAACTTTTATTACGAATTATCTGCATCTTTAAATAATACCGAGTGTGATCAAATCAATTATCGAACTTTTATTACGAATTATTTGCATCTTTATTTGAATAATACCGAGTGTATTCAAATCAATTATCGAACTTTTATTACGAATTATCTGCATCTTTAAATAATACCGAGTGTAATCAAATCAATTATCGAACTTTTATTACGAATTATTTGCATCTTTGAATAATACCGAGTGTAATCAAATCAATTATCGAACTTTTATTACGAATTATTTGCATCTTTATTTGAATAATACCGAGTGTATTCAAATCAATTATCGAACTTTTATTACGAATTATTTGCATCTTTAAATAATACCGAGTGTAATCAAATCAATTATCGAACTTTTATTACGAATTATTTGTATCTTTAAATAATCCCGAGTGTATTCAAATCAATTATCGAACTTTTATTACGAATTATTTTCATCTTTAAATAATACCAAGTGTACTCAAGTCAATGATCGAACTTTCATTCCGGATTCTTTGTTTATTTCGAGTTTAGTTTAAATAAAGTAGTGAACCTTAATTCAAGTAACTTATTAGTTCTCGATACGCTTTCTTCCAAAGCTGCTAAATAACTAGTGAATTTTATCCTGACGATTGCACCTTTTCACCACGTTGCGTTTTCACAGTCAATCTTAAGACAGGTGTTGCATCGCGGAAACATTTTTGCATTCAAGCAGTTTTTTTTATCGGTAACCACATTTACATTATCGTACCTATACAGTGCCGGCTCTAAATAATTTCAGTTTCGCGAATAATTATTTTAGTGCTTTATTTCGAACGTAGTCCCTTGTTTATCGGGAAACGGAGTGCATAAACCCCTCTGTCATTCCATTCACCCCAACATTTCGATTTGAAGAGGTTTTGGATTCTGGTAATCGCACCAACTTGCTGGTATGGTTTACGGCATTTTATTCAGCTCAATTCCGCATTACGAGGACGACGCTACAACAACTAGCCCGATTCTCACTCCTGGAGGTCCGTCCAGCGACCTTATCTGAAGGTCGAACATCAACAGCCGCATTAAGTAAGAAACCTTTATATATTTTAAGATTTGTGATGTTAAGTGGTCACCCTGACCACCGTTTATGTTTATGAATTTTCAATTCAAAACCCGTGAAGTCGATCGCAACCTTTTGTACATCTTTTGTTTGTTGACTAATGTTAGTGTCTGATAATAACGCAATTTTTACTACGCCATTCGGGCGTTCATATTTTCAACAGTAATTTAACGTAATATTTTAGGTTTAGCATTGCAGCTAAAGTTTGTTTTCCCCGTTGATGGGAATTTTGGTGATCAACTGTATTGATTAATTCTTTTAATCAACTTTGTGAGTCATATTTTCAGACGTTATATGTGTTGCACTTGAGTAACCATTTTTGTGGAGTGTAGTATTCAATACACACCCCTTTTACGTATGAACTTTCTTGTTCATACCTTGCAAATTTACAGCTCTCGTTCTTGTGTCAGTATTCATTTTACGAATATTAATTTTGTGACGGTAACTACATTGAAAGGTTCCGTCAATTGTACATATTTATTTTTATATTGCGATACATGTAAATTTGATAGTATCTTGTATATATTTTGTCAACTCCCCCCTGCTGATATTATTCTATTCATTATATTTTTGTTATTTCCCAACTGTGTGTTTTATTATTATTGTGTCAGTGTTTGTTTAGCTATTTTCACCGAAGGAAATTTCGCCTCCTGTAAAGGTAAGGTCATTGGACGAGGCTTTTCCGGAGTGAGAATTCGCATTAAGATCATCAAGTTGTCGCGTACCAGCTTAGAAGGTGTGATAATCAGTCCCCTTCAAAAAGATCCAGGTCTTCGTACGCGTGGCGCCCATTTAAACTCCCTCGTGTATATTATCCCCACCGATTTAGACTTACCCCCCCCCCCGTGTAAATTATTCACACCGATTTTAACCATTTTTAGAATCGCGATCGAGGATTGCCCGGTCGTCGATTGGACACACACGCCTCGCGACGTTCCGTCACACGACCCTTTGACTCCTTTTCACCACCCACCCCTTCGCGACTTTGAGCTAGTCACCTTTATTTTATATCTGTTGAGAAGGTGTCGTGGAAGCGAAACGTGTTGTAACACATGTCATTATGGTCTGTCAACTGCCATCCAAATCGGATACAGTTAATTGAACTAATTGTTTATTGCATTATAAATCAATCCTGATTTTCGTCGATCCTTATGTGTCGATTATGGTCACCACCATTTAGTTTTAGATGTCATCTAAACCCAAAATTATATTCACTTAGATATTCATTGTAAAAAATCTTATTATGAATGAATTACAACTAAGTTGTAGACTTGAGAACTGCTAGGAACCGAAAGACCACTGTATCGACCGGGAATTCAATAGGTTTGATTGATTAATTGCTAAATGCCAGAGCCGAATTTGACTACCAATTTTGCTACACCGCCAGGCGGAATTTTGATTCATCTCACTATTTTCAAGTTACAACTAACTTTTAAAAATTATCACTTTTTTTCAAGTGGCTGATCACCGCACAGGCGCTTGAGGCGCGCGCCTAGGACCTCGCAATCTAGGGGGCCTCAGAATCGTCAAAATCGTATGAATTTTTTAAATTTTCGCTGGAAAAAAAGAACGAAAAAGGTTTTTTTTCTTTTTTAGGGGACCTCCAAAGGAAAGAGGTTTTTTTTGTCCCTGAGGCCTCGCAAAGTCTTGATCAGCTGCTGATAAATAATAGAAGTAACTAAAATAAACTATCGAAAAACGTAATAAAAGTTCCGCAGAAAATTAAAAACATTATTTACCCGTTTATTAATTATTTCCTTTCATTTATTATTACGTTTCTCAAGCGAGATTTTAAATCAACTTAACCGTTCAGGGAAACGCAGCCCGACCAGCGTTAGCGGCTTACGTAAACAGCGCTACTTTAATTTTTAACTTTGATTTTTCTACAACATAATAAAAAAAAACATTAGTAATCGTTAAAAAATGTAAATTTAAAATGAATGGTCATTAAATTTTCCTTTTTAAAAATAGCAGCAACAAATTAGGGTAATTTATGTTCCACTTTTTTTCTTTGTACAATTTTTGAATTGGTTTTTTATCGTTAAAATTAATTAACCTTTTGTTTTGTTATTTTGCTCTGGTTTAACAAAGTGTGAATTTTATCGACAAATTACTACAAAATGTAACAATTAATTAATTATAAACTTCTTTGATGTATTTTACATTAATTTGGTTTAATGACACAGTTATAGCACGCTATTTTGGCGCGGAAATTGAGGTTCCGTAATTGCAGAAGATCTAAACCTTGTTTTCCGAGTTCACCGGTATATAAACAAATATTCTTGTTTCCTATCCTTTGAGAAATAAAATTTACCCTGTCGAGAAATTCTTATAAAATCGACAAAAAAATATGCCGTCTGTTTCTGTCTGGCATCAAAAGTTTATCCCGATATGTTTGAAAAATTTTCTGTGAGAATCAATTGCACTGAACCATATAAAACGTGTAAAATTTTCACAATTTTCCAACCCAACCCCCTTGAAGTATTGAAGAATTCTTGTCAGTTCGGTGTGAGTTTGGATTTGATTACCCCTACTGCAGGGTAGCTCGTTTTTATAAAATTTCCGACGCATTTGCGGAGATCGCAAGTTGCAACAACTTTTTAATACTTTTTCGGAAAATTTTGATGCATCGAATTTTTTTAAATAAAGTTACGCTACTGACTAGTCTCGAATGCGAACTTTAAAATATTTTAGATCGTTCGTTTCCTAGCAACCAAGACAAACATAAAGAATCGAAAATTCTAGTGAGTGTAACGGGGTAGATAAATTATGAGTAAAAAAATGGATGCACGTAAACTGCAGGGGTTGAGCCCTGCAATCCGTGCATATTACAATGAAATTTTGGCTAAAAATGAATTGACCAGATCGGATGTTAGCATTTATCCTAGTTTTACTCGCCTGACGCTACCATAGTAAGTGTGACATAATGAAATGGTGTCTTTTGTATAAGGATTTATTTTCAGTCGGGTTATTTGTCGTCAACGATATCATGAAGCTGGAGTAAAACAACGTCTGCAATTTATTAGAGAAATTAAAATTCAGGAAGCTCTACAATCTAGGGCATTGGATGGTGTCCGACTCCATAGGGAATTTTGTAATCCTGTCATATGTCCTCCAATTCCTTCGGATATTGTTACACTCACCCCCGAAGAGAGACGGCACTTGGAAATTATTATGGATACAAAATATTAAATTAAACAAAAAGTAAACAATTGTTTTTTTTAATAAAAACACAACTCGTTTGACAGCCATCAAAATAATTTTCTCAAGCTCTGAAAAATGTTCGCTAATGCTTTCCAAAGTGGTTTCATATCCGTATTTTACAGTATTGGCTCAAACCCGCTTGCCTTGTGGGATAAATCAGTAAGTTCTATTTTCCCTTCCTAATTACTAATTAATTGGTATATAATGCAAAATTTTTAATTTTTGAAACAGACAGAACGCTTTATTGAGAAATTCGGTTAATGAGCAATTTCGTGATAAAACACACTGCCTGAATGGGAACAAAGCCCACTAAAACACTAGTGCTGAAATAATTAATTATGCACGTATAAACCGTAGTTTCTATAAAATAAAATTTTCTTCAACATAAAACAATAATTATATTCACCTAAACTCTCCTTTTTCACCGTTCGAAGCTTATTTAAACATACATGAAAGTCATCATGACGAGTGTTTGTAACATTGATCGATGAACAAGGAGAAACCTATCAAACAAGTAACAACATCACTAACAACCTCTTTAAACTTTAAAGGAAGATGTGATTTATGTGAAAAATAAGGAAGAGGAAATTCTACTTTTTTGAAATTATTTTTATATAAGTAGCTTTTTAAAAGTTATTACATTCAATTATAACTTTTAATGTTTTTTAATTTAAATTTTATTTATTTCTTAAGTATGATTGCCAAGTACCATTTTTTTTTCGTTTCGCTTACTTTGCTACGCCAACCACTTTAAACCTTCAAGCTTCCACATTTACCTCTTTTTACTAGATCCCCTCTTTTAGACGGTTCAGAGTCACAATTTCCCATCGGTTTCGGAATTTGTGTTTACTCAGATAAAAAATGTAACCCATTTGCACCTTTTGGAAGATTTTACCAACCCGCAATGGCCAGTGTGGTAAAGATGACCAGAAGGTGATGTGCAGCTGGGCCTTTATATATTTTGCCATGAGTAGACCTTGTTCTCACTAGTGAAGGGTTTTTAGTTATACCCTACCAATCTGACACAGAAGAAAAGAAGATTAGGCTCTTTCCTTTAGCACCAGTAATTAATCGCTCTAACTAATATGGTAATGACCACCTCAGTGCACAGTTGCACAGTGGAACGAAATGCAAAAGAGTGGAAATTCAAGATGTGTTTTAAATAAAAAATACCAACAATGTACCAAAAATACTGATGGTAAATTGGCCTCTAATCTGTTTGCCAATTATCACAGATCTGTTTACACTTCTAAGAAATATGATATTCCTCTTATATATGGGAGTCATATCAGTGACTCTATGTCTAATATATCGATCTATGAGGATGATATAAGTAGTCAAAAGTCTTCCAACTCTTGTGGACTAGATAAGATCTCTTCGATCTTATCAACAGTTGCCAAGAAGTTATCTTTCGCAGATCTTCGGCTGATGATTGTTTTCCTTCAATCTGGAAAACCTCCAAAATTATTCCAGTATTCAAATCTGGCAATCGAAGTGACGTTAGTAATTATCGAGCAATTTTCTCATCCTTTTTTTAGTAATATACTGGCTGAAATCTTGCTTAGGGTAGGGTGGTCGACAGTGGATCACCAATTTTTCAAACCCATATATCTTGGAAAATAATACATGAAGTTTGTTGAAATTTTGGGTAGAGTAACATGGACTATAATCTTATCGAAATATTCTAATTTAAACTAAGTTGTATTACAAGCAAACTATGAAAAAAATATTTAATTTTAAATGCATAAAGATTCAGTGTTGACCAGGGGTGGTCCACATTGGATCGGCCTACGATTAACAGTGGATCAGCCACCACGATTATTGCACATATTTTAAAATGAAAAAACTAACAGATTTTCAAACTAAAAATATAGAAAAACAATATATTTTCGAAAAAAATATTATAGAGAAACAGAAAAAATACATTTTCGAAATAAAAATATAGGAAAATAAAAAAATCAGCACATTTTCAATAGAGAAAGATCAACTGAGAACTTATAATAAGACCGTCGCCTAGCGGTACCGCTAATTATTGGATTCGGAAGGATATGAATCTTACATCCTGTTCTTTGACCATGTTTTGGTTAACCATGTAGCACTGATCCACTGTAGACCAACCCACCATTTAATTTTCAAACCGTGGGTTTGACAAAACAAAATGAGTAAAACCTGTTATTCAAGTGTCCTCACGTGCGTTAATTATTTCTTAAAACGATGAAAACATCCAGAACTCTATCATAGAAGATCTGATCAAATTACACAAAAAGTTCAACTTACCTGATAATAACAAATGGAGGCTTTAAACCACAAATGTAACTGATGAACATGCGACCATCAACGGAACCGCTCAGTTGTGAAATGAGTCAATGAGGGATCACATTGGCTACCACGTACATCTCGCGGAAGCGCATGCATACAATGGTTTAACTAATAATTGAGTGATTCACTGTGTACCACCGATCCACTGTTGACCACCCTACCCTATATGATCGTGTGCAGCATGTAATTGTCAACGGACTTTGTGTCCTATTGCTTTGATGTGACTTCTGGAGTTGAGCAGGGTCCCATTTGGGTCCCATCTTGTTCTTATTAAACATCAATAAGTTGGCTCAGTCATTATATATTCAAAATTTCTTTTTATTGCTGATGACTTAAAATTATATCGACGTATTTCTTCTAATAAAAATTCAGAACTAATTCAGAGTAAATGGCAAAATTGTAAAACCCTGAAATTCACTTGCTGGAAAAATAAGAAAAATTTTTATAGAACGTTTCCATAGGTCCTCATTTTTACAACATTCAGCAATTGCTGGAATGTATTGTTTGACAAATTATTTTGATATTTTTGATGGTAACATAGTTAACTTTAAGAGCCGGTCGTAGAGCAGAGATTAAACCTCGAGTAAGGGTTAACCCCTTACTAATGAGATGGTCATAGCTTTGGCAGTTAAGTGCGTCTACTGCTAATGCGAAACGCTCGGATCGAATCCGGGCAGGGTAAGAACTTTATTCTGGCCGTCTCTCCTCGGAAGGCAATGGCAAACCACCGAGGTAATTTGCCAAGAGCGCCCATCTCAACATGAAGTGTATCACACTTCCCGTGGTTCGGAGTCCACGTTAAACAAGTAGGTCCTCTATGTTTGTGAAAACAGTTGGAACGCACATCACATGCATAGAAAGAGATGGGTCACGACGTTCGGAAACGAACAATACGACTTACAAGTAAGGGTTAACCCAGGGATTTCTGCCATTTGAAGCCCTGGGTTAACCCTAGCTCGAAGTTGAACATCTGTTATACAACCAGCCCTAAGTGATTGTTAATATTATAATTTTATTGCGTTGCCATAATGAAGTATTACTACGATATCATTAAAATATCAGCATACTTTGAAAAATGCAAAAATTTAAATATTGAATTTCCACTTTTTTTGGCATTTCGTTCCATTGTGAGCCGGCTTCCTTTCATCATTTTATGAATAACTTTTACCTACAGCTGAATTTATAAAAAAATTGGATTAAAATACCCTATAAGAGCATAAAATCCGTGTAAAACATGGAAAAAATAAAAACACTTAATTAGTACAAATACAAATACCCATTATAAATAACCATTCGAATTGGGCAAAAGGAAAAGGAGGTAGGAAGTTATAAGTTGGGGAATTGCTTCTTCTTTGGACACAGTTGTTTGTCCACTTCAGTTTGATCTCTCGAGAACCCATCATGAGATGGTAAGCACATCTCGGTTCTCTATTATCTTGCTATATTGAAACCTTCTTTTAAATTTTCCGTTTCCATTTCCTAATTAACAAAAATAAATTTCCGCCTAAATCTAACAGTGGCCACTGTATCGGGAAATGCAGTAAAAATTATATCGGGAAATATTCTAAAGGAGGGGGGAACCTGCATATTTTAATGTAAGTCATAAAAATATTCTTAAGGGGCTGGTGGAAATAACTCGGAAATAAATGTTAAATGTTATTATTTTTGCTTAAACCCTTTAGTTTGATATAGAAAACAGGCGCTTATTTATTTTGTCGATAAAGAACTTGAACCGGAATCGCCGTCATTTTGCCGAAGAAGATCCCAAAAATAATAAAGTCATGAAGATTAGCTGTTTCCTATGCATTCTACGCCCAAAATAGGTTTTAGCAAAATTGAACTAAATATTATGTGCAAAACTAAAAACGAAATGTTGTTTTAGCCTATACACGAGTAGTTCTCGAGATGCGGCCCTTATAGATCCCTTTTTTTAATTATTCTCCAAGAGGACGTTGTTTTTTATGTACACTTTTTTCTCTTTATCTGACGGAATAAATAGATCTCATCTACTTAAATAGATGAGTGAAGCCAGACTAAATTCTCGGTATGGAACAACTTTCATAATGGCACTTCCCCCCCCCCCTGAAGGGTCATATTTGACCGTTTATTAGAAGATATTCTTCAGCACCTTGGTTTATCAAAATTTAGTTTTTATTGCATCCCACGATAAAACCGTATTGTGTTAAGATTTAAAATAAATGAAATTTTGCATGAAACTGAAGAGAAAATATAGTTTTTGAGATTGTACCTGGTAAAAGTCAAGCCTTTTTTACGTAAAAATGATATAAATTATATTTTTAAGTCATCCTCTGTTTATCACTTTTATTAATAGAATTTCTATTCTATTCAGGGAAATATCCCCCCCCCAATTCTAGCAAATCTTCAAAACTAGTAATTTAATGCTTACTTTAATTTTATACTTTCTTGTTGTGGAATGCACCAAATACGAGTAAATGATGACACACTGATAACCTGAAAAAATCCTTAAAAATGCAATAAAAAGTGAGCAACTTCGAAAACTCACAGCTAAGGCTCCATTAGGGTTACAAAATTGTTCCACGCAGAGTTTTACAGATAATTTAATCTACTTTCGTTTATTTGTGGGCCACTTTTGTGTCTCATGCCCGGTCGAGGTTGTAATCTTCCTCGAAGCCCACACGTAAATTATTAAATTTACTTTGCGTTTAAAATAAGTTTTTCAAACACCCGATGAAGGGAGCCGCTAGCAACATATCCCGCACCCCCCCCCTTTATAGCAAAAGCAAAGCACTTTTGTGTCAGATGCACAGGTAAAAAGGTCTACATCTTAAAAAGTCCCTCTATACCCAAGAATAGTATGTTGTGGTAGACAAGAACGTCTCCTCATTATTAGGCAGAGATGACTGGAAGATGAAGGCTATAAATTTTAATCATCCATGGACTAGCTAGACATTAGATTCCTATAGCATCCACTCACTCGCTCATTCACGATATCTCGCAAAATTTGAAGGGATTATTGCTTATGCCTAGAAGAGAAACCGCCAAATTTTACTTCAAACCCTACTTTGAGCAGTCTTTGGTTATTTCGAAGTGCCGTAATATTTCACATTATGGCCTATACTTTTGGTAATAATCCCCCCCCCGTGTGGCTTTTAGGCAGCATATCTTTAGCATCACTCACTAGAGATGACTGTGCCATCTATGTAGTTATTAATTTTCAAATTTATAACATAGCTTAATTTTTTCTTCTTAATTCTATCCAAGTTGAACTCAAACTTATTTAGTGTTATTTTCTGTTTTTATCTCTATTGTAACTTCTCTTGAAAACTCTTTTTCTTTTAACACTTTTTTCTGCATAATTTAAGACTCGGTTCTGTTAGCATTTTTTGTCACTATTTCGGTTCTTCACTGCATATTTGCTACCAAAATTATTTAAAATATTTATATAAAAATTGATTCTTTTCTTGCTTTTCTTTAATTCGTGTTTGTCATCCGAGTCGTAGACGAAAATATCTTTCATTTAATAATTAATATAATACACCGAAAATCTGATATTATTGGACAAACTTTTATAACCGATCTTATTAATAATTACTAAATATAATTTTATTGATCAAAAATTTAATTAATATAGCCTTCTTGTATGAAAATATTGTAAAAATATGTCACTCGCTTCTCAAAACTTTCAATTCTTTCTTCGCCAACAAATTTTTTAGCTCAGCTTCTTCGGACGAAAAATTTGAATATTCAACTGTCAAAGCTTTAATCAACAACACATAAAATGCAATTTTTATTTATGAAATCTAAAATAAATCTTGAATAAAATATATATTATGTATATCGGCAAAGGACGGATCAAATTACTCCATATTTAAAAATAATGGAGGGTTTATCAATAACATATAACGCCATATTTTTCGAGTTGAATAACTCGAGTGGGTTATTTTTCATAAAACGTGTAGCTCAACTCGAATTATTCCACATAGATTTAGAAAACAGTCGTAACCGCAACAATAAAAAGCTCATAAAATGATAAACACCAAATTGTGTGTTACATAACACGTCTACGCCGGATAACCAAGAAGAAATCGATAAAATGAACTTAAATTTATGAGTCAAAAAGCTTTTCTTTTAAAGAGATAGTAAATTTCACGCTGACTTATCGAATTGGATGATGGAAGTGCAGCCTTTTACTTCGTAAAAATGAACACACCAAAAATTAATTAAATGGAAAAATTATGGTTATAATGAGCCTAAATTGAAGAAAAAAAATATAATAGTGAAAGGGAAAGTGCTTGAGATATTGAAAAAGGAATAAGACAAACTGTGTGGGGACATTTTTAAAGTATTTGTTTCATCCCTCTCGTGAATAAAAATTATTTTTCTTGCGATAAAAATAATCAATAAAATTTAATTAAACAGGTAAAAAATGGACACATTCGTCGAGTTGTGGATGACGAAGTAAAATCTCTAGTTTTGGAATTATCTGGGACCAACGTTGCGACTACATACATTACCTGTCCAATAAAGGCTCGTGCATCCCTCGGAATAAAACTACCCTTCCTCGTGATGGTCGTAAAAAATATGAAAAAATATTTTACTTTCGAAATACAAATTGCCGGTTTGCTCTTTTACTACGTTTTTATTAAATTGAATTTTTTCGACACATTTTTATTTTAATTAAAAAACCTGTTTACTTTTCAGACGACAAAGACATGAGACGAAGATTTCGCGTTTCAAATTTTCAGTCTACCACCAAAGTTCGACCGTTTTGTACAACAATGCCGATCGGATTAAGCCCGGGTTGGAATCAAATACAGTTTAATTTAGCAGATTTTACCAAAAGAGCATATGGTAATAAAATTATTGACAATGCGGTGCCCATAATTTTACGTTATTTTAGGTTCGAGTTATTTGGAAACTGTGCGCGTTCAAATTCATGCAAATGTTCGAATTCGCCGTATATACTTTTCCGATCGACTTTATGGAGATGATGAAATGCCACAAGAATTTAAGTTGTTCCTGCCTATTCCTGGCACCACGAGAAGACATGATCCAAATAAAGATAAAGAAGAAAGGAAATCAAGCAAAGAAGAACAAGCTAAATTGGCGCTTGAAATGGAAATGGAAGAGATGGGTGGTGCTCCTCCACCTGCAACGCCAGTTGGAGAAGAGGAAATGGGCGAACAATCGGAGCAACAAGCCGCTCCTGCAGAAGCTGATGCTGACGTAAGTGAAGCTCCACAGACTGAAGTTAGCGAAGCACCTGCTACGGTAGACGATACAGTTACCGAAAGTCCTGACGATTTGACCACCATTACCGAAGAAGGTACGGACTCGGCCCCCCCGGCAGATGAAGCCCCACCAGCTGAAGAAGCTCCCGCAGATGAAGCACCTCCAGCTGAAGAAGCACCTGCGGAAGCGGAAGCAGAAGCACCACCGGCAGAAGAGCCACCACCAGCAGAAGAACCACCACCAGAATAAATTTTTCAGTTTCATACAACAAAAATTCGAATTTAATTTTTATTTTGAGTGTTAAATTAAAATTTTATTATTAATTCACAAAAATTTGTACTTTCAGTTGGAAAATAAAACGGTTGTTTATATATTTTTGAAGGTAGGTAGATACATCTTATTATTTTGTTTTGAAATCTTTCTTCGCTCATTCTTTGAACATGCATGTCCATGTCATACAAGTTGTTTCTTTTCTATGTAATGCTCTATCGTTTATCGTATTTCCATTCTTTTCTTCGGCACATCATTTCTCGCTCTCTCCATTCTCGATATTCCCGTCAATTCATTTTTGTAGCTTTTATTTTCTTTTTGATGTTTTCTTTGAGTCTACATGTTTCTGATCCGTATAAAAACGGTGCATTCGATAATACATTCATTTATATTCAAATTTTTTGCTCAATGCTCCGTAATATTCCGTTCAAGTATTGTAAATATTATTCTTGAATTATTTATTTTAACTTGAGTTTTGCATCATCGCGTCGCCGTCGGTCCTTTCCCATTTGAAATTTGTTCAAAGGTATTAAGTTCATTGCAAGTTTCTATTATTTAGCTAGTACGTACCTAACTGCATCGATCACCAACAAACTATGGAGTGTAGAGGCAAGTGTCGTCATCAATTTCAATGCCCATTCCCCTACATTTCCATGTCTAATGATGGAATGCTTTTATCATAAATATTTTAAATAACTTTTATTACATTTAAATTGAAATCTAATAAGCTAAGCAAACACGATGAAGTTAAATTTATTTTATAAGCTTTCGGCAATAAAGTATTGCCTTCTTCGAATGTTTTTAATTTGCAAATAAGTGTACATTTTCGGTGCTATGGGCATTTTTTAAGGTATGGAAAGGGTTTGAATTCAGACATAGATTTTAGTTAAGAGTTTTTCTTAGAAAAGTGTCTTATAATATCGCCACCTAAGACCGTAAGAAGTGTACCTCGGACGTGGGGGCACCCTGTATATATAAAAGATCTTGAATAATATTAATCTTGAGCTTTGTTCTCGAATCTTATTTGAAAATTAACATAATCTTGATTGCGGGTCCGAAAAGAAAAGAACTATTTATTTCCGTATTTACGAATTCTATTGCATTTAAACAATAAACGTGGGCCTATAATAGTCCACGTAAATTGAAGATGTGACGAATAAGGAAAAATAAGTATCCGAAAAGTTTACACCTCCTAGAGGATGCAACATCACTTTTTTCGCGAAAACCCACCCCCAATAGGAACTTGTCACTGGTTTCTCTAATTTTTCTTCCGAACCATTCTTGATTCTGAATTGGTGGAACATAAGTATTTAGCCTCGAGAGGACAAAGACCTCATAAGCAGGCCCATTGTACTGCCTCCAATTATCAGCGCCCCCCAGCCCCGTTATTCCCCGAGCCATCCCAGCTGGAGGATGCCGCTGAAGTCCTCCAACACGGATCCTCTCATAGAACTCAGCGCCGGGCAGTGGCATAGCACGTGATCGGTTGTTTCTTCTGCTTCGTGACCACCACGAGATATGGGGCCCTCTGCATACCCCATTGTGTGAAGGTGTTTATTTAATCTGCAGTGCCCAATCAATATCCCTGCGATTGTCCACAGATTGACTCTGCGGACAACTTAAGATAATATTTTGCATGTTTCCATGAGAGTTCAGCAGAAGAGATTCCTGCCCCTGATCCAGTCTTATTTTTGGATCCATCCGAGAACAGAAGTATGTCGTAGTCTAATGTTTCGTTTGCCTTTAGCAAGACGTTGCACTTCTTGTCAAATATGTATTTTGGGTGGATACTGTCAGGTTCAAGATACAGCAGAGTTACTATTCTCTTGGGACTTTCCTCCAAAATTCGCTGTTCTTGTTACCTGTTTGATTCGGGATCACCAAACGAGGGCGCCGTGGCAGAGCATGGGCTTGACAACGGCAGTGTAGAGCCAGAGGGTGATCTTGGAGGGCAAACCCCATGACTGTCCCAACACTCCACGACACTTCCAGAATGCTATCCTCGCTTTCTCTATTTTTTCTATAAGTGTTTTCCACAGTTCAGCTTTTTGTCCAGTATTATTCCCAGATACTTAACTGCCTAAGCTAATTTTACGCGAGTTCCTGCTGAGCTAGGCATAACCATGGCCGTTAGCTTTCTCTTTCTGACGTAGAACTAGCTCTATCTTTCCCGAGTTAACCGGGAGAGAGTGCCCCCCACACCATTCCTCTAATATTTTGAAGGCATCCTGCATTAGGGTGCACAGGATGCTCTCAAATTTCCCATTAAGCATTACACCCTATGGTGAAATAACCCATGTTGTTTGAGAGTTTGAGAAGGATGTCCACTACCAAATCCCACAGTAGTGTGGAGAGTACTCCTCCCCTGAGGACAGCCTTCAATGACCACTCCCTTAATGGTAATGTCTTTTATACCAATCTCCACGACTTTCCACTTCAGTATAAAACTGATCCATTTCACAATGGTCTAGGAACACCATGGAACTGTAGTGTTGCATTGGTACTTTCAACTGTGACTTTGTCAAAAGCTACCTTTATGAAACCCCCCCCTCCAGGGTGGACTCACGGTGACCCAATTACTTTGCTCCACTACTGTATGGAGTGCCGTACGCATGTTGATTCACATGCAACGACCTGTTAATCAGAACCGTATCGCGGATCTCTCTGTGGTATTTCCTAAAATTGAAATTAAACGAGTTTTATAGACGAAAAACCATGTTGGAGAAACTAAAATTACCAATTGAGGGAGAAACCGACATGAAATTTTAGGGAAATTTTGGAAGGTTTATTAAATAACATAAGTTTGTAAAATTTCAGCTTGCCTGGGTTTTTTTAAAGCTAGAAAAAATGTTCCTGGCGTGAGTTAATACTGACTGAAATGAATTACAGTTTTGAAAAATTATAGAAGCTTCATCGTATAAAATTTAAAAACACCCCAAACAACGAATATGTGTAGTTTTTTTGCAATTATCTCATAAACGGTGCTTCGCCTAAAAGTTTTTATTTCTGATAAAATTGATGAAATAATGTGATCGGGTTTGATAATCTATTGTATTATGCATTGACTGGTAGTAGGGGTTCTTGGGCACGGGCATCATTTCAGGTTTTATCCTGGAGCCCCCCCCCCCCCTTGTTGGATCTACATTGAAGCTTTAACGCTGAAACTTCAGATCCCCGATGTAATAGAGGATCATTATTACTCGCATTGAAGAATTGTTAATAATTTTTTGTAAGTATTTGTTACAACTTGGGTGCAAATCTTAAATTTTAATATAATATGTATCTATTATTATGGAATCTCGTCTAAGAGCCCCATAACACATTTATCTTCAAGCACAGCCGTAGCAAGGGTGAGGCGCTAAACCTTGACAAAACCCAATAAATAACAGTTTAAAATTTTCACAAAGATAAGAATCTTATTGGGGGGAGGGGGCGCATATATTCAAATTCGACTGAATTCCAATATTTGACCACGATTTTATTTGAAACATCGCCTAAAATTCCCTGCTAGCTTTTTCCCCAAATGGGGATTTTAATCCTCTACAGTAGTTTTTCGTCTATAACTCGCTTACTTTCATTTTTAGTGAAAATTATCATCAAATAAAAATTGAAGATTACAAAATTTTCTATAAAACAGATTAACAAAATTTTCCTACATCATACTAAAAGTATTTATGAAATAAAAAGAAAATCCAGAGAAAACAATTGAAAAAAGTTTTGAATAATTCTTATTCTGAATAAAAATTTCGTACATTTAAACTTCACCATCGATGGTGCACAAAACAAAACAAGGTTTCAGGATTTACTTCAGATCTGAAGTAAATTCTGAAATCTCGTTTTGTAGGGAATTTTCTCCTCTTCAATTTTGGTGCAATGACTAGGGGAAGACAGGGGATTTTAGGAAAGTTGATTCCAACCCCCGCGACTGGGTAACCGGCAAAAATATCACATTATCATCGAGACAATTATTCAAATATATTTAAATTGAAAAGAAAAATTCCTACAGACAAAAATTATCTTCATATTCGGGGAGGGGGTATTGCGTTACGTTTCCATGGAAACGGCGATACTAACATACTATGCGTATTTTATGTAAGAACTTCAGAAGTGGACTATCCCCCAGGTACACTTGCGATTATTCAGAACCATCAAAATTTATTATTTTTTGTTGAATCTTTTGCAATTTTCGTTTGTAATCCGGGAGGGGGGGGGCAGCAGGTGATATTTTTTACAACTATCCCAATACCGTTTTTCTTAATACCGAGGGACGTAAAAGTGAAAGTTTTTCTTTCGCAATAAATTAAGTGTACCTGGGGGTTATTCCATACTCCCCAGACCTCCTGGTCCTAAATGAGTTCCTGATATGCATCCATTTGTTTTCATTACTCTAAGTCAGCGCCGCGCGGTAGCAAGGGTGATAGCAATAGGGGCACTAAACCTCGACAAAACCCAATAAATAATAGTTTAAAATTATCAAAATGATAAGAATCTTTTGGGAGGGGGGCGCATATATTCAAATTTGCCTCAGGCGCCAGAAGAGCTTGCTACGGCGCTGCCTTCAAGCTCCAAAAAGCTAGATCCGTCACTGGTCGTCAGAGCCCATATTAGGATTCTAATTTTCCTGGTCATTAAATTTTCTTTTCTTTGTCTTAAGTCTTTTTCTTTGTCTTCAGGACAGACCTAATGAAGCACCCATTTTTAAGAGTAAGGTTACAAAGAAAGATTAACCTATAATCCTAATCAAATTTAATCTCAACTAAAAATTACATGAATTTATTTATCTCGCACGAGTCTTGTGCGAAGTTCATGAACGTGCAGTTATTTTATACCTTATTTGCTTATTCTACTAATGCTAATTGCAGAAGTTTTTGGTTTATTACATCTAATTGTTGAAACGTGTCCATTCATTCTCTTGTGTAAACATTGGTTAATTTTGTCCAAATAATCCTGACTCACAATAAACTAATCAACGTTCTTCAATTGAAATTACACCATAACTTCTTCTTCAGCCTTATAGCATCCACAACCTGTACATAGCTTCTTTCGTTATTACAAATTTTCATCAGTGCTGCGATTGAGCATGGACGCATGGGGGACCTACAGTTCAACGTTTCGAACGACAAATTTTAAAGAAATGTTTCCATATTTGGACGCCACCCCGCTGTGGGACAAATCCTTAAATTTGTTTTTTTTGTTTATTACCATCGTGGTGCGTACCGAGTTTTGTCATGTTTGGTGAGGGTCAAGTCAATTTTGCGAATTTTTTAGTTGATGTGAACTGGAGTGACCCTGCTGTGGGTCACTTTTTTTATTTATGACGAATTTTAGATTCTTATTCGTCATGCATCAACCTACAGCAATTAATTTGTGTTTTGGCCACTGCCAATTATTTCAAAGTAATTGGGATGGTAGTGTAGCCACTGCGCTGTCATTTTCGCTGTCATTTTCGTGAGTATTACCGGCGCGCTGGGAAATTGACAGTCACTTTTGTTCGGAACGTTGCGGCGAGAGGTTCGAGGAGTGTGCGTGTGCTGCGGTCATAGTCGATTTCTGCGGTTGTTATTGGATTCAAGAACGTCTATCTAATTAGGCATTTCCAAATACGTCACAGTGACGTCACACCGAACAGCTGATTTGATACAAGTTGCTAGCGTGCTTATAAAGTTTGTGATAAATCGTGTTTTTATTGGTGAAAATTGAATTTTTTTACATTTTATAAACCGTAGAGAGTGTAGTGTAAAATTATTACTGTAAGTACCTTCCGTTTATTTTATTTAATTAAACCTAACCTAAGAATTTTACATACTGCTTAATGTTTTGTCCGTAAATTAATTTGCACATTTCAGTTTCACTTTGAAAAAATTGCAAACTGCATAATATAAAAGGTAATTTTAATTTTTGAAATGCAAATTGTCTTGTAAAAATGCTATTCTCAAAATAGCCGTCCTATATCAGCTGTTGTGCGAGTGTTCGTGACGTCACATGGAAATGCCTAATTCTCGAATAACCACTAGTGCGTAGGGGTGAAGCCAGCATATTTTTTTCGATTACGGAAGTTCCGTACCAAATTTAACGTTATCAACATCTGCTGTCTCACCGCCATATTTTGTGTTGGTTATAAGCATCGTAGGCGATCGCGGCACGCGCACGTTAGTGAGCGCCCTCTCGGGGATTTTTGTTGTGACACTACTGTCAACAAAGTTTAGCTCAGTCGAATTATTTTAAGAACAACCCAACTTTTACTGAAGTCCGTGCATCAGTCCTATTTCGTGTCTGTTGCCTTGGTCGTTTGAACCGCAAGTATTTGTTCGTGGTAGCTGTCCTGTACGTAACCATAGCGAGCCGTCCTGCGTGCCAGCAATTTTAACATCAATTTGGAACCGCCAATTGTTGGTCAATCATTGTCCGACAGTCCAGTCATCGTCCTGCAGCCGAGGTCGCTGTGAGAGCTGTCATCATCAAGCGTGCAGTCCATCCTCGTGGTGGGGACCTAGTGGACGACCATTCAACATCCAATCTCGTGAGCAGTTCATCCGAATTGATTGGAGTTCCTGTCATAAAGATCGTGTGAACTCCCGAGCGCTCAGGTGAGGCTCTTTTAATCTAATCTTTTTGGGTGTGATTGCTCTTTACATATTTACGAGTTTTTTTTTTTTTGATTAACGTCATTGACAGGTGTAATTGTTGACACCTTAGTTTTTTTTGTAGTTCACTGGATCTCCCTACGGGGAGGATTGCTTCACGCTTTTGTTAATTTTGGCTGGCTTCCGTCCGAAGCCAGCATTTATATATTCACCACCTAAGGTTGTTGCCACTTGTAATTGTGTGTTATTTTGTTGATAATTTTGTGTGTCAATTAAACTTGTTAACTACACTACCGTATTTTATTTCCCTGAGAGAGGGGATACTTTCTAGCCTTTTCAGTAAAAGTTCGTGGTTGGGATCCACGTCCCTCGCATACCGACGTTACCATCTTATAGCTAGTCAAAAACACCTAGGGCTCCCCACGTTGAAAAGTGAGGTGGTTGCCACTTCACGTGGGAGGAGAATTCTCGGTCCTGCATCTCGTGGGAAGGGAGTTTTTGTCTCATATTATTAATCTATAACGTAATTATAATTTTCATCTTTATTCACATCTTTTATTATAATTAGTTGACCAGCCCAGGCCACAGTGAGACCAGAAACCCAAAAACTTGGCCTAAATTCTGAAACTTTACAATAAGTGATCCACAAATAGGTTCAGGTAAAAAATTACTCTTTTTTATTCAGCTTCAGTTCCATAGAAAAAAAGACATGGTTGGATTTTATCCATGTCGCAAAAAATTTCCTCGGCAGCCACAACTCACCAGATTTCCGTGAAAAATTAATATTAATGCTGAATGCCTATCATAAACTAGGATGCAATATGTCGTTAAAAATCCATTTTCTACACTCCAATTAAAGTTTATTTCCGGAAAACATGGGCTCAGTTAGCGATGAACATGGCAAACGCTTTCACCCCGAAATAACGCAGTTTAAGAAGCGTTCTAAGGGTAGTTGGAAACCAGCCATGCTTATACAGACTTCTGTTTGAGCCTTCAGAGGGATACTGCGAGGAATGAAAAATAAAGTTAATCTATATATATATAAAAATAGATGTATGTATATATTGCTGTGCGGGGTTGTCTTTACTAATCGAGCCACACGTTGGGCTGTCAAAATTGCTGTGTGCTGACGTAGCCTCACGTTGGGCTAGCCAAAAAGTGCTATGTACCCCCTCGCTAATAGGGTTAAAGGTTCTTATCGTTAATGTTTTATATGGGTGTACGTAATTGTACCCCGTCAATGGAAAAATATGTGAAATTTTGTAAACACAATTTAATGAAATAAGTTGCCTCAGCTTAGCTCTTTCGTAGTGCATGTACCTTACCTTACACAGGGTGGATTCGCTCCGTTACCAATGCTGTAAATGAAATTATGGTGCGGAACAGGTCTAAATAAATATCCTTCGTTACAAAGTAATTAATGTTTTTATTAAGTACACAATTGAAAATAAATATTTGGTTAAATCAAAAAGTTCTATTATTAAATCTATTATATAAATATTTCTGAACGCAAAATGATGCAAAACACGTGTCGTACGAAGTCCGGAGATTTCACTTAAGTTTATAAAGATTTTATTGCAATGTACACGGTACCTTATTAAATCCAGGAATATTTCTGTTATTTGAAATGGAGATGGTACAATTGCGCGTCCAAGACACTCAAAGGGTTCATTTACCATCAGAAACTTCCCGATGCAGTTTGTTGACCTCGTTTTGTGTTGAAGTTTATTTTCTTTAAAAATATTTGTAATCCGTTACGATTTTCACCTTATTTGTGGTTTTTCGTGGGTAAGTAACTATTTTGTTGAATTATGCACTTATATTTCGTAATTACACTATTTATTTTCACTATAATATCAATTTTATTAGGACGATTCTAAATTCGCCACTTTGCACGTGCGAATCTCAACACCAACCTCTTTATTGATTGTTTTATTCATTCCTTTTCGAAGTTCATCGCTATCCTGATCTTTGCATAAACGTATTTTATTGGTCGATCGAAAAATCAATATTATTTGAAGTTTCATAGTACAGGTATGGACTAAGCCAATTGTGGTTCGTTGAAATTTTATAAGTAAAAATTTTCTTATTTTTAGATTTGATTGTGTTCTTCTCAAGTGTTTCGTGGTTGGATAAATAAAGATGCTGGATATGAAATTTCCATACGCAGTTCATTAAGTTGTGACATGCCGAACTCACGTAACGATTTAACAAACTTATTTTAAATTTAACGCTAACATGGATTTTTACATTTATCAATTGATTAACAAATTTCTAACTTTTAAAATACCTTTCTTATTACTAACAATCTTTCATTTACTATTAATTAACATTTTTAACAATGACAAATATTAAAATGATGCATTTCAAATTTATTTTATTCACACCTGTTTTATGTCCCGTTTTCAACGAATCATTTGACTTTAAGTTAACTTCTTGGTATCGGATGAAGTTTTTCTGATTACTTTGATAAGTTACATGCTTTTATTCATAACAAAACTTTTGCTGAAATTTAAATGACGTACTTCCATTGACGTGGTATCTCGATACCGCATTTACCCCCTGTTGATTTGTAATTTAAAAGAAAAATACCTATTTTTGTGTTAAATTACACAATTAACATTTATGTGCTTTTTCTTTTTTTTTTTTTTTTTTATTCATAAACAAACTTAAATTTTTAATGTATCGATTATCTTTAATGTTCAAATTGTCTCGCTAAATTATATCGCATAAACATTAACTAAAAGAATTCAATAAAATTAACTAAATAACTTCAAACAAAACTAACTGATTATTTTCAAAATTAATTAACTAACTAAACTATTAACTGTTCAAAGAAAACTAACTAATCATATTCAAATTCTAAACTATCCTATATACTAATTTAACTAATAAATCTGACCAAGATTTCTGATGATAATTTAAATTATTGAGTTCTGAAATTTTTAATTTGACTTTCTTTTTATTTTTATTTTATTCTAAAAAAAAACTTGACTCTTTATTTTTTTTTTTAATCTTTCTATCTTTAACTTATTTATATTTGGGTGATTCCTACTTTAGTTCTTATAATTCCCTTTTAGCTATTAACCTTGTGAACAATCATTAACTTTTAATTCATAATTCCGTCTTATTAATTGGTATTCTTTATCTCTGCATTTAATTAATATTTTCCTATTTATTTCCCCATTATTATTCTCTGACCTCTTTTTTGGTCCCATATACCTTTTACTTCATATAACTTCATAATTAATTCATTAACTTCTACATATTATTTATCTAACTCCGTCTGAGTTAACTACCGTATTATTATTTACCCCCCATTTATCTTTCAACGTTCAACATTGAATACCATTTTCCATTATCAAATACCTCCTGATCTTTTCAAATTAAACACATCATCAGCTATCTTAAATTCCCTTTTCACCCAAATTCTAAATTTAACTTTTCTCTTTCATTAACTAAATTCTTTTTACCAATTGCATTTTTTAAATTGAAATCATTTATTTAATCAAATCTTATTAACTTTTCCTTTCATAAAATTTTTAATTATTTTAAAACGTATCATTTTATTAAATTCTTTAATTTTTTAAATTCTTCCATCTTGGTCATTTATTTTCATGTTTCAATAGCCTTATTCATATTTACATAGCTATTTTAAATCATTTTCCAAATCCTATTTATAAATTGTCATTACTCGCATTTTTTTTATCCCCTACTATTTTCTTAGCGGTTTAAATTTTAAGTTGTTATTTTCTTGACTTAAGCTTCGATGCATGTCATTAAGTTTCGCTGTTATTTTTGGTTACGTAGTCATTCTTTTACATTGAAACGATCAATATTTAATTGATTTAATTTCTTTAAATATGCTCTTCCATTTTCCAAAATTTTGTTTAGCTTTTCTTCTTCTTTCTTCCTTTGTTCGGGTGTCTTTAACATTTCTTCCTCTCTCTCTCGTTCCATTAATAATAACATCT
The DNA here is from genome assembly GCA_932274525.1 of Podabrus alpinus. Lineage (NCBI taxonomy): Eukaryota > Metazoa > Arthropoda > Insecta > Coleoptera > Cantharidae > Podabrus > Podabrus alpinus. Next base: position 10,667,584 of record OW026451.1, read on the forward strand.
TTTCGGTTTCATCTTGCTCCTCTGCTAATCTTCTTCGATTTTCTCTTGCAATTTTCCGATCTTCTCCTTTCTTTCGACCTTTCTCTTGTATTTTCTTTTTGTTCTCTTCATATAATCTATCATATTCTTTGAATCTCTCTTTTTTCTTTCGCTCGTATTCCATTTTATCTTGGCTTGGCGTAACCGAATTAATTTTATTCAAATTTGAATCTTTTAAATTTTCTAAATCATCCTTATTACATATTGCCCCTTTTTCTATTAATAAATTTCCATCCCCAGCTTCAACTAAATATTTATCTGGAACGTAAATGTATCCAACCATTTTATCGGTAAATGAAATTATCGTGCTATTGTCGTCTAAACCCCCCCTATCGTCTACGTTGATAAACTCTCCCGGATGTTCATACGAGTTTATCTTTTCATCTTTGATTACGCCATTTATTGAAAATCCTGTGGAGAGTTTTCCTCTTCCACAGCAGGTGTCCTATTTACCGTAACACTATTTATCGGTCGGTCATTTGTATTTTCTGACATTCGGTTTGGATAACGTTCATTGCCTCCTTGTTGGTTGTCGCGATTGTTGTGATCATTGTCGTGGCTACGCCAGTTTGACTCATATCGACCCCCTCGTTGGAATCTTCCGCGATAACCCTGATTATAATTTCTATTATTTCCGTAATAGTTACCTCTACCAAAATTATTTCGATTTGAGTTGTACCCTGCGTTACGATCATCCTGACTATCCCGATTGTTAGTATTAAAATTATTATAACCACCCCTACGATTTTCAAAATTATTTTCATTTCTACCGTAATTATTATTGTTCTGGTTATAATTTCCAGATCGTTCGTAACGGTTGTATCTATTGTCCTGATTATTGCGATTGTCGTTCCCATTATTGTGATAAGTGCGCTGGTTGTTCGATTCGCGTTGCCCCCCTGAATAAGTATTGAAATTTCTAGTCGCGTTATTATAACTTGGCCTATTGGCTCTTTCGTCCATGTTAACCGCATCTGTTCTCCTTAATAATTTCGATAATTCGGATATCGTGTTTATATTTTCTAATGCTACCCGATTAATTATATCTTGGCAGAAATGATTGGCTAAATACTCAACAATGTCTTCTTCCAACACTTCCGGCTCGAGTTGGGTAACTTCATTAATGATGTTTTCCGCATAATCATTGCGGCGACCGTATCCTTTAAATTTTCCATTCATTAATTCACTGCGTATTCGCCCTTGGACTTGTTTGTCCCAATACCTGTCTAAAAATAGTCTTTCGAACCCTTCGAAGTCGTTGAATTTATCTTGCACGCATCCGAACCATTTTTTCGCGCTGCCCCCCATCATTGAACAAATACAATTTTTAAATTTATTTACGTCTTGGATGTGGCTTGTGCTGCGATTCGCGTATTTGATGAATTGTTTAGGGTTGAAGTCCCCTTTTTCGTAAAACTTTATTGCTTGCCCGTTGTTTGTCGGCCACGTAATGTCTTGGAGAGCCGATAAGTTTATTACACCATTAACACTTTCACTTTTTGTCTTTGCCATGTTTTCAACTAATTTTAATTTTGCCCCCTGTTCATTTACTTTGTCCTCTACCTGACTTATTAATGCACACACTTGTTGATTCATGACCGCTTTTGACGTTTCAATTTTACTTTCGATGTTTAATACCGTTTCATTTATCACTTCTACATCTTCGTTTACCATTCGTACCTTCTCATTAATTTTGTTTACCTCGTGAGAAAAGTCTCTTTCAATCTGTACTTTTACCTCCTTCATTCTGTTCTTCAATTCCTCCGTGTATTTATTAATTAATTCTTCCTGTTTTCTTCCTGCATCACACATCATACCTACTACTGCCTTCTTTAACCCCTCTTGATTCTCTTCATTTATTTTTAATTTTTCTTGTGTTACTATCACACCTTTGCACAACTCGGTTAGCATCTTTTGGTTTTCTTCCGTTTTCTTTTCTTGTCTTAAACTTCTTTCTTCCGTTGTCACCACCCTTTCGCACATCGCAGTTAGTATCTTCCTGTCTTCTTGTGCATTCATGTACAACGTAGTTATTTTATTTTCGTCTTTTTCTTCTTTTGTGGTTATATTTTTGCATAACATGGACACCATCTCTCGCAACTCTTGCATTTCTGATTTCTTTTCTTTTATAGGTGTCTCGTTCACCTCTAATTGTATTAATAAATCACTTTCGGTAACTTCTTCGGTTATTACAACTTTTTCTATTTTGTCTTCTTCCGTGTGTATTATTACTTCTTCTAATTTTTCTTCTGTTTCAGGATCGACGACTTCCGGATTCTTTCTTTCATATCGTTGCGTTCTTTCGGATTTTTCTGCCATCGTGTTGCTGTTTTTTATGCGTTTGATCAATTTACCGCAGGATATTATTATTAAATTGTAAATTTTCCGTACCTTTATTTTAGTTTTAAGAAAAATTTTGATGTTATTGTTAAACGTAATTGAATTGTAAATAATTTTAATGAAATTTGTCGTTGTAACTAACCTAACTGATATTTTTGATTATGATAACCTAATTGTATTCGTGGTACGAGGTTACTCGAGGTGACTCGTGCTCCCACGTTGTGACGCCAAAATTGCTGTGCGGGGTTGTCTTTACTAATCGAGCCACACGTTGGGCTGTCAAAATTGCTGTGTGCTGACGTAGCCTCACGTTGGGCTAGCCAAAAAGTGCTATGTACCCCCTCGCCAGAGCCGTATCTAGGTACGGCCGCGCCCTTGGCGGGACTTAACATTTGCGCCCCCAAACCGGAGTTTTTGGAATGGTGTTGTATGGAATACCCTCCAACGAAAACGGGGGATCCGGGGGTCCTTCCGCGGAAATTTTACAAAATTAAAGTGCAAAGTTGTAGGTTTAAAGTTTTTTGATCAATCATCAATCAATCATGAGTCAAAACTGTACTTTTCTTGCTTTTACCAGGGCAAAATCGTCGATGATATCGTTAAAATCAATCTGAAACGCAATGTCGTATTCTATATTCAGAATTGCTAAGTTTGTCAATCTGTTTTCAGACATACTTTATCTTAAATCGTTCTTGATCATTTATAACTTGCTGAACGAACGCTCACAAGACGCCACACTTACAGGCATTGTTAAAAATATCCTCAACGCAATTTCAATGTTCGGATAGGCGTCTCTTAATTCATAATTAGAAATAACGTTCAGAACATCCAAATGGGAGGCCTTATTGATGTCCTTTATCAGCTCTTTTGCATGATACTTGAAAGTAACTACTTCTCTAACGTATCTATACCTTTGACATACATCGCACCAAGATTAGCTGCACACTTTTCAAGAAGAGAATCAGAATACTCACTAAAAGACTTTCCGGATAAAAAATTAAAGTCAGATGAAACTGAATGGTAGATGTTTGCCCTCTTGTCCATTTCGCTTCTAATCCTATCAAACACAACGAACACTCTCTCTCAAATGATTTTTCAGCACTCAGCAAGTGGGATTCATCTTCAGCCATTTCACCAGCCATTCTTTTGACTTTTTCAGTCTCTTAACAGGAAAACAACTTGTAATTTCCAAGAAACCACATGAAGCTTTGGACAGTAACTTAACAATCTGGAATAACATTCATTTCAATAAAGTGAAATTTTTGTCCTTAACAAAATGCACTAATCTAAAAAAAAAATTATTTTTCATGGCCGATTTTGCGCCCCCGGGTAGCTGCGCCCTTGGCGGGCGCCCATCTCGCCACCGCCTAGATACGGCTCTGCCCCTCGCTAATAGGGTTAAAGGTTCTTATCGTTAATGTTTTATATGGGTGTACGTAATTGTACCCCGTCAATGGAAAAATATGTGAAATTTTGTAAACACAATTTAATGAAATAAGTTGCCTCAGCTTAGCTCTTTCGTAGTGCATGTACCTTACCTTACACAGGGTGGATTCGCTCCGTTACCAATGCTGTAAATGAAATTATGGTGCGGAACAGGTCTAAATAAATATCCTTCGTTACAAAGTAATTAATGTTTTTATTAAGCACACAATTGAAAATAAATATTTGGTTAAATCAAAAAGTTCTATTATTAAATCTATTATATAAATATTTCTGAACGCAAAATGATGCAAAACACGTGTCGTACGAAGTCCGGAGATTTCACTTAAGTTTATAAAGATTTTATTGCAATGTACACGGTACCTTATTAAATCCAGGAATATTTCTGTTATTTGAAATGGAGATGGTACAATTGCGCGTCCAAGACACTCAAAGGGTTCATTTACCATCAGAAACTTCCCGATGCAGTTTGTTGACCTCGTTTTGTGTTGAAGTTTATTTTCTTTAAAAATATTTGTAATCCGTTACGATTTTCACCTTATTTGTGGTTTTTCGTGGGTAAGTAACTATTTTGTTGAATTATGCACTTATATTTCGTAATTACACTATTTATTTTCACTATAATATCAATTTTATTAGGACGATTCTAAATTCGCCACTTTGCACGTGCGAATCTCAACACCAACCTCTTTATTGATTGTTTTATTCATTCCTTTTCGAAGTTCATCGCTATCCTGATCTTTGCATAAACGTATTTTATTGGTCGATCGAAAAATCAATATTATTTGAAGTTTCATAGTACAGGTATGGACTAAGCCAATTGTGGTTCGTTGAAATTTTATAAGTAAAAATTTTCTTATTTTTAGATTTGATTGTGTTCTTCTCAAGTGTTTCGTGGTTGGATAAATAAAGATGCTGGATATGAAATTTCCATACGCAGTTCATTAAGTTGTGACATGCCGAACTCACGTAACGATTTAACAAACTTATTTTAAATTTAACGCTAACATGGATTTTTACATTTATCAATTGATTAACAAATTTCTAACTTTTAAAATACCTTTCTTATTACTAACAATCTTTCATTTACTATTAATTAACATTTTTAACAATGACAAATATTAAAATGATGCATTTCAAATTTATTTTATTCACACCTGTTTTATGTCCCGTTTTCAACGAATCATTTGACTTTAAGTTAACTTCTTGGTATCGGATGAAGTTTTTCTGATTACTTTGATAAGTTACATGCTTTTATTCATAACAAAACTTTTGCTGAAATTTAAATGACGTACTTCCATTGACGTGGTATCTCGATACCGCAATATGTATGTATGTTCCCTATAGACTCCTAAACCGTTTGACCGATCGGAACCAAATTTGGCACAGTTATTATGTAGGTCCCTGCGCATGTTTTTGTATTGAAATAGTGCAAACATTCGCAAAGGAAAGGAAAGTTGATTTTGAGTAGCCTGCCTTCCTTTAAGGAATCTCGATAATCCATTCATGCGCGTCCCTATGGGACGCGCATGAATGGATTATCGAGATTCCTTAAAGGAAGGCAGGCTACTCAAAATCAACTTAAAAAATAATAATGAATGCTGTCAAGCTGTTAAACTGTCGACCGATCGACAATGCAAATACTATGACGGATTTTGGATTCTACATCCGGCATTATCAACCTTCAGCATTAAATTTGTTTGGCCACTGCCATTTTAATTCAAATTTATTGAGATGGTAGTGTAAACACTGCCATTGTTATCTTTTTTCCTGGAGCGCATCCGAGCTGCGCGAGGCATCAAGAGGTCATGGGTGAATTCTCGAACGAGAAGGTCGTTTTTGAAGTACTGTGAAGTGATTATGGGGTTGGTTTCGAATTTTATAAGATATGGTTACGATTTGGTGAGGGTTACAGTCCAGCAATCCGAATATTTTTTTGGAATATTGTTTGTTTTCTAACCCAGTAGGGGATTTTAATTCGTGGTTGTAGGATGATGGAATTTTCCCGTACCATGTTTTCTTGTCGGACCACCCTTGCCCATGCTTTCTGGGAAGGATTTTTATCCGTTCAATTGGTAAGTCACCTAATTCTTTTGTTAATAATTGATTCACATATATTCGTTGATCAATTGGCCAATTTTTTGCTCCGAACACCTGGAGTTCGATGACGATCAAATTCGCCCTTGGCTTATTCATGTTTTTTATTTTTGTGATTCATGTTTTTTTATTATGTTTTTAACATTCTGGTTCTCTTTTGTCTTGCACTTTTAGGCTTATATACAAAGTATAGCAAGAAGCCTTATGATCTGGCTCCGTGTCCGTCTGTCTGTCCGTCTGTCCGTCCCCATAATTCAAAATCATACAGAGCGTTTCAAATCGTGTTGGAAATACTCTGTGTGTATAGATGTCTAAGAACTGGGTAGCCAGTGCGCTACTTTTAGGCTTCTATACAAGGTATAGAAGGAAACCTTATGGTCTGGCTTCGTGTCCGTCCGCATGTTTCAGAGCCAATCATAACGTTGATCAACTGATACGTTGTTATATTGTATTTCACTTTGATGTGAAAAAATAATTTTTTATTGATGTGGTTAGTGAAGTCAAGTTATAAATAAAAGAGAAAGGAGAGGATTGGTCCACCTCAAAAAAAGGATTCTAGGACATTTCGCTACGGGACATTTCGCACCCGGACATTTCGCACCTGGACATTTCGCTCCCGGACATTTCGCTACCAGGACATTTCGCTCCCGGACATTTCGCTCCCGGACATTTCGCTACCACTTTTAGCATGTTTTTCATTATCAGGGATATTTTACCTTTAATACCGTTTTTTCATATTAACGTATTAGGGCCACCTTGTAAAGGCCCAATACAATAAAAATATGAAATAATAAACTAATAAAAAATTATTAACAATTAAAATAATTGAAAAATGGTAAAGTAACCATAAAAATTATGTAAAATAACTAAAAATAAAAAATTAATGTAATCAATTTAAATATTTATATAATTTAACATGTTAAAAACTAATTTTTTTAAAAAGATTTTAAATTATGAGCAATTCCACGAAGAAAGTTAAGTTTATCTTCTGAATCATAATTTTGAATCAACGTTTCGATGCGTTGATCCATATCCCGATATTTCTTCGTCTTTGGGACAACAACTCCGCGGTTATGTTGCGCAATTTTTGCGCTACTTAAACCCTCTTCTTTTTTCAAAGCGATTATAAGACACCACAAGTTTGGATGAACATTTGTAATTGAACTTTTCAAAGCATTGTGGAAACCTTCCACATTGTTGTTAGTACGTGGCATACCATTCAGAGCTCGCGTGTGTACATTCCATAAAGAAATGGGAAACATAGGTTCAATTCTTCTCCTATGTTGACCACGACCTCTCTCGCATCCAATATAGTATGTTTCAAAGTATGAAACAATTTCTTGTGGAAGATCGTCATCATCAGCGAGTTGTTCGAAACCATCTACTACATCATCGATCGGTAGAAATCCAAGCGCCGGGAAACATCTGATCTTCAAATTGAACTCATCATCGTGATGGTACCTTTCTCTGAAGCCAAATTCTACAATTTTTTTGTACATGTTTTGTGACAAATGAAATAAACAACACGTAATAGTAGTGTTCCGAAAATTTTCGGAAAATGCATTAATGGCTGCTTTTTCATAATCCATCATAAGAATTTCAGGTTGTGCGTCGTCCACCAGTTCTTTTATTTTTGTAAATAATCTATTATATGTATTTTGAGTCTTATCAGGAAGCAAAGCAAAAAGCCGGGGTACGGTAAAATTGCACTTTTGGATGTGCAACGTGTACATTTGATAATAAATGCTTGGACAACACTTGAAAGTACCGTCACCTGCCCAACCACTCGATTCTTTAAGTTCTTTGATTGCAGCATCTGTCGCAAATATTAAAATTCGTTCTATATCATCTTCTCCGCTATCGTATTGTAGGAACTTCAAACCAGAATCAAGTTTTCGAAATCGATCAGGAATGGGATAACCATGCCGCTCCTGCGGTATTGCCGGAGAACCACTTTCTGATTGTCTCCAACGTCTTACATTGCGGCTCATGGAAGAAATTATAGGTAGTTCTGCCTTTGCAGATTCGGTGATAGAGCTAACTTCAGTTGACACAATATCTCGAGTCGATTGTTGAGAAGCTACAGATTTTTGTTTCATCTTATTTAATACCAATTTTGCCTGCACTGTTCCAGCTGTAGAACTGTGATTATGTTCATTAACCGTTTTTGTAATTTCGTATTCATCGTTTAAGGTTTTGGTATGGATTCGGGCTTTACATAATCGATTTTCGCACATCCAATATTGTTTCGAACCATCTATATTCACTTTATGCTTGTCGTATACGTAATTTAAATCATCGACTAATTTCATTTTATTTCTTGTAGATTTTATTAAACGTGGCATGATATATAATAATAATTTATATTTTATCGATTCGTCAAATTAACAAGTCTTCTTTTTTTTCTATCTTTCTCACTTCTTACTTCTTCTTCTTACTTCATGTTTCAACTACTTGGGACTATCTTCTAATATAGTACTTCTGTCTTACATGCATATTACCAACTTAATCATAACCATGGAAATGATTCATATACCAGGTGGTTCACATATTCACATATCACAGGTCCGTAATTAGGAGATGTCTCTTCTTATTGGACTGTTCATATTAAAGCCTGTAGTACACTCTTTGACCAATGGTCAAATATTTTGCTATAGTAGGAACCGCGAGAGCTCGAGTATGATTCATCGCTTGACGCTGTGTGAAATCACGATTTTTTTTATTTTGTTTTTTTTTCAAAACTCTGTATCTTTTAACCCTGCGGCAGTCGCGCCTTTTTTTTCCTTGGAGCAGTCGCGCTGCGTTCTTTAGGTTCGCATAACAATATATCAGTTATTTTGTGAGATTATGTTGCATGATTTTATCGTGAAATCACGATTTTTTTTATTTTGTTTTTTTTTTCAAAACTCTGTATCTTTTAACCCTGCGGCAGTCGCGCCTTTTTTTTCCTTGGAGCAATCGCGCTGCGTTCTTTAGGTTCGCATAACAATATATCAGTTATTTTGTGAGATTATGTTGCATGATTTTATACGGTCGTATAAAAATAACTGAAAACACATGATCAGTCGCACAAGGGAACGGAGGTCCGCAAAAACGTACTATACTCAACAGCAAAGGCTGATAAACACTGATGGTAACTTTCCATTCCGGATAGGAAATTTAACGGACTACAACTTCTGTTTAGTAAAAATTTCTGAAAAAGTTATCCCTTTCACAAAAAATCAGAAAATAATAAACAAGACAGCTACAAATCAAAAACCTTCGCTTTATATGTAAAGTGTATCCGGGGGACACCCTGTATATATACTTCTATATATATACTGTATATATACCCGGGAGCGAAATGTCCGGGAGCGAAATGTCCCCGGGAGCGAAATGTCCTGGTAGCGAAATGTCCGGGAGCGAAATGTCCGGGTGCGAAATGTCCGGGTGCGAAATGTCCCGTAGCGAAATGTCCGGTGTCCAAAAAAAGGACCATACATTACAGAGAAGTAAAATTTCTAATAGAATGGAAAAGTTTGATTGTTATTACTTATATAGTACCTAAATGATAATTACCAATCGCAAAAAATTTAATTGGTGCAGATTATCTGATTATGTGATGTTACATACGTTGATCCGTTGATACGTTGATCTGTTTTTTTCAATGCAGACCAAATATAAGTTATATTTTATTTACATAATTTTTCACCTATATGGGAAATTTAAATACGTTGATACGTTGATCCGTTTTTATTGTAACCACAGCAGTGGCTTGATGTGATTGGTGAAGTTAAGTTGTAAATAAAAGAGAAAGATTAGGATTGATCGACCTTAAGAAATGGATCGTACATTACAGAGAAGTAAAATTCCGGATGGAATGGAAAAGTTTGCTTATTATTGATTATACTAGATGATAGCCCGTCCGAGGACGGGTAGCTAGAAGGACGGGCAGCTACCCAAGGTAACTTAAGTTGAATGAAGATTAAGGAAAGCTCTCAGTGCAATCCAAAAGCCATATATATGACCTTGGCTGCCTGCCCGTCCTTCTAGCTACCCGTCCTCGGACGGGCTATCATCTAGTTACGTACAGTTGTGCAAACTTTCTTGTTTGTCCTTCAGGTGGATACAGGTTTGTAGTTCTGTGGTACGTCTGTCCATGAATTTTGAAAACGTATGGTCCGTTACCCGGCATTGAAACAATCTCTGCTCCCATTGAAGCGAAAGAAACCGAGGAATTGTAAGAGCGGATGTGCTGACGAAAGTTCTTGTAGTAAGGATTTTCTGAATCGGTAAGCATGAAAACAAAAAATTTACTTTAAAAGTATCCCGAAATTAATTTTTATGCCACTCAAGGCATAACATTCATCAATTCGCCAGCAATTTCACTTTGAATGTTGAAATTTAATTCGTTGACATCAATGTTTTTCGCAGCCAATATAGCACATTCGCTCAACCAAATATGGTTTTTGTAATTTTGAGCAATGTTTGGGAACACCTTTCGGATGAGTTCGGTTTTTGATTCGGTGAACTGGCAAAAATCGACGGGGAATGTAATGGTGCCAGTCGAAATTTCCAGCAATTTGGAAGGTTCCTACCGTGTAGGAACAGCTCCATACATTCCACAACATACAACATAGAATAATTCACTTTCCACGATAAAATCAAATTATGATTGTTATAATACAACCATTCAATTAACAAAATCAAATGTAATTGTATTTTGCTCAGGCCTATTAATATTACAACTCGTTTTTAACTTTTTTATTCGAATTTAGAAAGTTTTTTTTATTTAATGAAACATTTATGTATTTAGAAGTTTTTTTTTATTTAATAAAACATTTATATAATAATTTAATAACTAATAATAAAACTAAGTTTTACTACTACTTCCTACTTCCTCCTCCCCTTCCGCTTCGAGTAAGGAATTTTCAAAAATTGAAAATTCCTCAGCTTCTTCCTTTTAGGCTTCTATACAAAGTATAGCAAGAAGCCTTATGATCTGGCTCCGTGTCTATCCGTCCGTCCGCATAATTCAAAATCATACAGAACGTTTCAAATCGTGTTGGAAATACTCTGTGTGTGTATAGAGGTCTAAGAATAACTGGGTAGCCAGTGTTTTATTATTTTTATTTTATCCACAGTAGTGGCTTGATGTGGTTAGTGAAGTTAAGTTGTAAATAAAAGAGAAAGAAAAGGATTGATCCGCCTCAAAAAATGGAGCGTACATTAAAGAGAAGTAAAATTCCGAATGGAATGGAAAAGTTTGATTATTATTACTTATATAGTAAAGGATAAATACCAATTGCAAAAATTTAATTTTTAACACCAGAAATGTAGCTGTATAGAAGCCTAGGAACTGCCGCTAAAGCGAGTTCCACCTTGTTTAATTGCAGAGTGGTTGCCGAGATTACGATTGCGTTGCAGGTTGTGTATTGCTGCGTCGTAGTGATTAAGGTAATCTAATCTCTTTTTGCGTTCGCATACGTGGAAATAGATTGATGTTTAAATTTTTATGTTGACGATTTATTAATTATTTTATGATATAATAATGTTTTATTAATTAAATTTGAACTGAGTATTATTTCCACTAGAATAACATCGAACGGCGCTGGCTTAATGCATTGGCAAGGGGATTTCAGAGTGGTCGTCGTACGTTCAAATCTCGTATTTGAAATTTTATGTTCGACATTTTTTTGTGTTTATTTTTTGATTTTATGTTTCTTTTTTTTATGAAGGCTGCGATGTGCGACCTATGTACAGAGGGTGCTGCATTTCATCGGGGTCGCTGCCGTTTGGTTTCATCGTCGGAAGTTCGATGTGGTTCCATCTTTGTGGGATTTTTATATGACCACTCGAACGTTCCGTTGGTTGATTGTTTGGGTAGTGATTCTTGGTGGCAATGTAGTTGCTACTGTACCGGTTCTGGTCGGCTAATACACATTCCATCCGACAGCGTTAATGTCATTGCCTTCCGACAATGAATATCTTATTGTTTATTTTATCTTGTTGTTGATTTTATTTTTGTGTGTGTTAGCAAAGCTGCTTCCTTGAGTTTCTCCGGGGCGTTCTTTTGACACGACCCACGGCCTTCGCAGACCGACGTTAACATCATAATGAGCTAGTTTAAACCTAAGATCAGGGCCCCACGCAAATTAAAGTAGAGGGTTTTACCTTCTGCGTGGACATTATCTGTTCCGAGCTATCTTCTCATTAGAGATAGTGAGGACAGATTTTGTTTCAATACGCGTGCACGTGCTTTACGTTTCTATTTGACCAAACTTAACCAAATTTGGTGTAGAAGTTATTTGCAACGCTACGGAAAACATAGGCTACTTTAATACCTTGGAGTGAGGCTGAAGGCCGAACAACCACGGTCTACACGTATGCCTGCGATACCCTTGAGTGAGGCCGAAGGCCGAACAACCACATCCGACAAGGTCTAGATGGCTAAAGGCGGCCGGCAGGCCGACTGTGCCAGCTAGTTTAGTATAATTTTTAAAAATCAAATAAATTTTGTGTAAATTTTTGTTAATGATTTTCCACCCCTTACGGCCTACTTCTTTTTAAGATGGAGTTTGGTTACTCTACCACTAACTCAGCCACTCGAAACTAAATTTCTTCTGCTACACACTAAAGAACACACTTATTTTAGCAAATTGTAATAATAAAAAATGTGAATATGGTCCAAACTTTTTAAAAAATCGATTTTGAACTTAGCTAATTTTCATGAAATTCAGTGGTGGATTAACGAGATTCGGGGCCCGTCGCTCATTCTGTTGACAGTCCGTGCGCTATGAATGACCCTAACACTTAGAGTATTTCGAACCGGCAGATGCAGCTCGACTGTCGTACATGTAACATCGATTATTTTTTGTTTTTAGGCGATTTTTTGGGGGTGAAACGTAATAGTTTACTGCCCCATACCGCAACTATACTTTTTAATGCTATTTCGAGGGTCTCTCACATCCCGGTTTCATTTATCCCGGTTTTCTTGATGGGTGGCGCTTCTCGTATGTTTAGCCTAGTAACCAGAGTCAAAACTGCCCTGGAGGGGTGCAACGCGGAGCGGAGCGCAGCGGCGCCCCGTAAGGGTAGGTTTTGACGATGGATTACCCTCCTTTTCCATTTTTTTGATTTTATTTATTACTAATATCGACTAATCACATCCCCATCTATCCGAATTTCAAAGAAAAATTCAAATCGGAGCGAAAAAATTTTACGCATTTTCAAGGGACCACGGGCGACCGATGCACATCGGCCGGGGTCTACCGCATACTCGATGCGACTTTCCCGTACTTTTCAAAAGTCGATATTTTGGTTGTTTTGACCATGTTCACATTTTTTATTGTTTTAATAGACAGATATAAGCCTGTTCTTTAGTGTGTAGCACTCGAAAAAAATTTTTGAGTGGCTGAGTTAGTGGTAGAGTCCCCGTAGCAAAAAATTTGAAAATTCTGAAAAAGTTTGAGCAGCGCTGCCGTAGACAAGGGAAATTTCCACGCGCATGTTTTTATATTAAAACGTCACATGCTTGTCATTGTGAAGAAATGGAATAAGTTGTCAAAATTAAAAATTCTATCGAATTGCAATGTTTACATTAGAATAGGAAGGTTTAAAATGGAAATTTTATCTTGTTGTGTCAAGTGATGATGTGTGATGTAATAACCTACTGTTCAAAGTACTCCAAGTGCCTATTGTTGATATTTAAAGAATTCATCAATAGCTAACGTAAATCGAGTTTCGTTTCTTTTTCATTAATTATTACGAGAATTTGCTATGATGTCTTCGATAGTCGACACGCCGCCTCAGTACATCAAAACCATAGAATGGGATATGATGAACAAAACCAAGTTCTTTCCACTTTCGATGTTAAGTTCTTTTACGGTACGGTGTGCACTGTATCCTCTGACGTTAATAAAAACGAGGTTGCAAGTGCAAAAGCACAATGTCATGTATAATGGTAAAGCAAGTTTTGTTGTTGTTGGTTTTGTTATTTAAACGGTGTATTTTTGTTGTAGGCATGTTGGATGCGTACATTAAAATTTTTAGACACGAAGGCATATCAGGGCTGTATAAGGGATTTTGGGTATCTTCCGTACAGATTGTTAGTGGTAAGTTTTTCATAATCTAATCTTGCAACAAAAACGTTATTTTTTACAATTTTCAGGAGTCGTTTATATCAGTGCATACGAAGGAATGCGTTATACGTTAGCACAGAGAAACGTAGATGTTAGAATTAGGGCATTAGTAGCTGGTGGAGTTGCTTCTGCCGTTGGTCAAACTATAATTGTGCCATTTGACGTCGTTAGTCAACACTTGATGATGCTAGGAGCACCTGATAAAAGCCAAACGGTAAATTTTATAAATTCATGAACTTTGACCCTCCTTTTTAAATGAAAAAAAATTTGTATTGTGTTGTATTCAGAGCCGCCAGTATTTCAAATGAAAGGCTTGAAGAAGGTTACTTATTAAAATACCTATTTCAAATACGCATTTACACAGTAGTCGTGATAAGGTGTCCCAATCTTTAGGTACGTCTTAAATTGCAGCTGACGTGTTCAAATATGATTTTTTTCTATTGAACTTTTAGCCTTGTAATATTGTAATAAAATAATGACACAAAAGTTATTGGTATTGCGACAACCACCATGGAAGTCGAGCACGAATTAATTTTAAAAGTACACCTCGATCGAAAAAAATTTTGTGAAATATTGAGGTCGCTTAAAAATGTTGGTGTAAATTATAAATTGATTCAAGAAAACAAAGTACATGAGCTAGCAATAAAACAAAAGGCAGCAAGACATGAAAAATGCAAGAGATTGCTTGCATGGCACACAGGTAACACCATAATTTCTTCCGACAAAAAATTATTCGTTCTACATAACTATCACAATCTCCAGAATGACAGAATGTCTGCTAAAAGTATGAGCGATATTTCTATTCATGACTTAGCGATTGAGCAATATCAAAACGCTTGAATGTTGAAAAAACAACTATTTGATAGAAATAGTCTCGAAGGAAATAGTCACAAGGCTCGAATTGTTCAAAAATATTCAAGTGAAAATGTACCAGATTTTTAACCGTGAATGTTTGGTCTGCAGCATCCACAGATCTTAATCCATTGGACTATACTATTTAAATTTATATGCTATCTTACCTTGGCAATGTTGGTCAGCGTTTGGGACAATATACCGAACCAAGTAGTGTGTGCCACCTGTGGGGCCTGGGAAAACCGTTTGAAGTCTGTAGTTAAAACTAAATGGGAGAGAATTTAATTGATTTATTAAAATACATAATCCATATAAACAAAAGTAAATATTTTTCTGAGTTTCATTAATAATTACCGAGGGGTGTGCCACTGCGTAAATAGGTGTACATTTTATTAAATTGTATTTAAGAAATTCGAGAAATACATTAAAATATTTTCAAATACGTGTAGGGGAACACGGTGATCATTCGGCATGTTTGACTTGTAAGCCGAAAATCAAGAGTTTCGATAAATATTAATAATTACTGATTTCGTGAAAAATTAGAGTGGGGCTTAGTACATCCCTCTAATACATTGAAAATATTGATTTTTTAAGCACAGTCAAACTATTGTGATTTTAATTTTTTTTTACAAATAGCCGAATCATGACCACTAGTAGTGAACATTCGGCTACCAAGTGGTGATCATTCGGCAAACGGCCAACAGGGCACAAGAGTTTTAGTGCATTTAAATTATTTGAATACTAAATATTTTAATGTTATAATGAAATATAAGATATTTGAAAAATTCAAAATTAAAAAATGCAAAGAAAGTTTAAACAAATATTCTGTATGTAGGTATGTTTAATTACTTGATTTTATTAGATAATAATTACATTTTTATGTAACATACATAATTACTAAACTATCAACAATGTACTGAACTAATAGCATACTTCTAAAGGAATTGCATTTTCTGTATTGGGTTGTTTTAATTTCATTTATATCAATTATTTGTTGCTAACATTACTTGATCCGAGATACATAGTTATACCTTCTTGAATGCCCTCTTATCAGAGTGCAAAATTCATGGTTTAAATAATCGTTAAATTGTTTATATAACTATAACTTACACATACTTGCGTAAAAGCAAATTAAATGGTCCTAATAAAATGGTAAATACAGTAATAAAAATTATTACTCCTATTAGAAAATATACTTGAAATACAAATAAAAAATATAATTTTTTAAAATAGCAAATAAAATTATTTTAAGACCATACCAAGTCAAGCATGGTCAAGCTGCCCCCCTCATAGCTTTGACAATTTTTTTTTCTTTTCCTGTATAAAATATATTCGCACTGCCGACACTACTTCATATTACGCCTTCGACTTGTTCTTTCTAACTTCATCCCTCATGCGACGTCGATGTCCAGCATTCCTTCCAACTTTCAGATAGTCGACCGACGGGTGCCAGGTTTGCCACCTCTAGCTTTTTTTGCCATTATTTCCGGCGTCATTCTGTTAATGTGCCTGTTCCACTCCACGCCGCTGTTTTATCCATCTCACAATATCTGGCACATGGCATCTTCTCCTGATATTTTTGTTTCCTACACGATCTATTAGTCTTAATTCTGTTACATTGTGGAATATCTGTACTTGGTTTTGTTTGTTTCACCTCTACCTTCTGTAACATATTTTATTGCAGATCGTATACATGTTTTATAAATGCTTGTTTTTGCCTCTTGTTTTAAATATTTATTGTTCCATATTAAGTCCTTCATGCACCCTATTACTATTCTTTCGACTTTATTAATTTATCTTCTTACTTCTGTTCTATTGTGTTCGGCATTATATCCGTTCCCAGGTATTGGAATGATTATCTGTTTTTGCTACAACCAGCGTTTTTGTTTTTTCAATAGCTATTTCCATGTTGTATCTCAGGCCTATTTTATAAAAAGACCAGAGAAGTTGTTGTAAATTATCTTCATCTTCTGAAATTAAAGCGGGGTAGTCAACATAACATAAAATTTTCAATTCCCTTCTACCTAATCTGTATTGAATTGTGCTCATTTTGTTAGCTAAGCAAGGTTTTTTCTGCATTTCAAAAAATATTTAATTTTTTTATTTTAAATTAATTAAAATTAATTAATTTAGATAGACATATATCTACCAGTTATGTATAACAATTTACTTGAGAACAAATTACTTGTTTATAAATTTAATAGTAAAATTGGTAAATCAACCACAAAAAATAAATTGTGGTGTTATCTGCTATTGACTTTTTAATTGAAATGACCAAAAACTATTGTAGTGAAGAGAGTGGAAATCGAGAATCTTTGAAAAGCTCTACTAAAAAATGTACGAAAATAGACGTAGAATACTCTGATTCTGATGCGACGAAATAATGTAGATAGGACAATATAACTTAGCATTTCGGGACGTTCTAATCGGCACCTTTAAAAAAGATTTTACCTCATAAATGAAAAATAATAATTTATTGTCATTACAACTTGTATTTCAATTTATCACAATTGAATATAATTATGGTAACCATATTATTTTTATGAAAAAAAAGTACATTTCGGCGAAACACGGTAAATACCTAAAAAAAGGTCAACGGCGCACAGTGTGGTGGAGGCGGACAAATGGTGATTTTTAAAGTAATTCATTTGGTCTGTTTAATAATAGTTTCTTGCTAGGAACATTCCAAGGATTCAGGAACACAAAAAAAAATCAATAAAAATTCGCTTGGAAAGTGTCGAAAAAATGGGGTAAAGTCAACCTTTTTTATACCGGGTGTTGAATGAGTTAGCCGTTCATAGGATATTTACATGTAAAAACTTATTTATGCAAATTCCTGCTTCCCTAATTATTTTAGAAAAAAAAATGAAAGACACAAAAATCATGCAGAAAAATAAACTACAAATGATAAAAGAATTATTTTCATCTAGCTTTTACTTAAAGTGGCAAAAAATGCTTTTGAAATTGTTCAAATTTTCATTTATCAGACTAGCCATGAAATAAATTCAATTTAATTTATTTATTACATAAATTATTAATAATAAACAATTACAAACATTAAGAAATAATTAAATTTACAGCAAATGTTCAAACAGGTTTCCATATTCAGCTAAACAAAAACCAAGTCTATCATAAAAGTTACATCGTACACTGTAAAAATACATTCAAATACGTGTAATTTTTACATTCAAAATTATAGTAAGAATACAATAAATTATTTATTATGTATTATTCCACTGATAATAGTGTGAAATTACATTATTATCAATGGAATAATACACAATATGTATTTTTACTATAATTTTGAATGTAAAAATTACACGTACTTGAATGTATTTTTACGTGCTCTTTTTACAGTGTACATTCGCAAGTTGTCTTTCGGTAATATTGCCACACTCCTCCACAATTTTATTTTTTAATGAATCAATACTTTGGTATCGTTCACCATAAATTTTAGATTTTAAATGACCCCACAAAAAAAAGTCATTTGGAGCCAAGTCTGGTGACCGAGCTGGCCAGTTTATTGGTCCATTGCGTCCTATCCAAGAATTGGGATAACATTCATTTAAATAATTGGTTACATCTCTAGTATAATGTGCCGGACATCCGTCTTGTTGATAGTAGATTACGTTATTTTCTCCTGCCACAATATCAATTGCCGGTCCAATTTCGTTTTGTAACATTTCTAGATATTTTAGTCCATTCAAATTTACATCAATAAAAAATGGTCCGATGATGTTTGCTCCTAATATCCCTGCCCAAACATTTACAGTTTGGCGATACTGTGAACGATTGTTGATCATTAAATGAGGATTTTCGGTGGACCAAAACCGATAATTTTGAACATTTGGTTCCCCGTTAATACTAAACGTTGTCTCATCGGTAAAACAAATATTTTTAATAAAATTTCTATCCAAAATGGCCTTTTCGATAATGCTTTCACAGAAAATCATTCTTTTGTACATATCCTCTTCAAAAATTTCTTGATGGTTTTGGAACTTATAAGATATAAATTTATGTTTTTTTATAATTTTGAACGCCGTAGTGTGATGAATATTTAACTCCGCACCAATTGTTCTTGTACTGATACAAGGATTATTCACTACGGCAGCAATTACATTTGTTTCGATATCGGTACCTGGAGCTTCACCAATATTGATTTCTTCTAAATTTCTTCTTTTATTTCTGCAGGTCTTGCATGACGGCTTAAATACAGATCCATATTGATTTTGATTATCAATTACATTTTTAATTGTCGAATAAGTAGGGATTGGTCTTTCTGGGTATAAACCAGCAAAGAGATCTCGTACCATACGTATACTGTTTCCAGAGTAATACAGTTTTAAAAATTGATTTTTTTCACTAATTGTGTACTTTGCTTCCATTTTATGAAATTAAAATTTAATAAAGTGCAAAACTGTAAACAAAGTGCAATTGTTTTTTAATACTTATCAAAAATAATTACCTTGGAAACTTTCATGGCTAGTCTGATAAATGAAAATTTGAACAATTTCAAAAGCATTTTTTGCCACTTTAAGTAAAAGCTAGATGAAAATAATTCTTTTATCATTTGTAGTTTATTTTTCTGCATGATTTTTGTGTCTTTCATTTTTTTTCTAAAATAATTAGGGAAGCAGGAATTTGCATAAATAAGTTTTTACATGTAAATATCCTATGAACGGCTAACTCATTCAACACCCTGTATACATATACTATGTGATTGTAGGTAAAATAGTCTAAATCAAAATAGTCTACGGTAAATTGGTCTAGGTAAAAAAGTCTATGGAAAAAAAGTCTACGGGTAAAAAAATCTAGGTAAAATGGCCTAGGTAAAATGGTCTAGGTAAAAAAGTCTATGGAAAAATGGCCTACGGCAAAATTCAAGGAAAGATTCCGGTGAGAATGGGCAAAATAATATTTAGCCGGTTATTTGCATATTTTACCCAAAATCTAGTGATATGATGCATATTTTCGCTATATATTTACAATATTTAATGTGTACCATGGACATGTGTACCATGCAGGCCCGACAAGAGGGGGGAGTAGATAGTGATTACCACCGGGCCCGGAGTTTCTGAGGAGGCCAGGAGTTTCTGAGAACGCCCGGATTTCAACCGAAATCCTGAAATCTGGGAAAAGTTACAACAAGCATGCATCTACCCCCGGGCCCCGATTTTCTCTCGACGGCCCTGTTACCATGTATTGCAAAAACTCCTTTATAATTTAATGAATTTAAATTTAACGATTTCTAAAGAAAGATTTGGACTTGGAAAGATTTCCAAGTCTAAAACTCTATTACTCTCCAGAATCAAGGTCTGGATTCTCGCTTGTATTTTCGTGTCAGAATGATATCACTGCATCATCATTATATGATGTTAGCCCATGTCCCGGGTGATTTTTTGCCACTGTTGGTTCCAATAATTGCCGGAGTGATGAAACTTCCAGAGATGGTGTTTTCCGATGTGAAAACAGGTAATTCATGTTTTGCATACAAAATTTTGATCGGGAACGGTCGCCATATTGAAAAAACGTTGAAAAAATCGCTTATTTTGGAGTTATCCGGAAATAGCTCTAAAACTTTTCATTTTTCGAACTTGGACGTTAAGTACGAAAATGTTGGTGCTGAAATTCTGCACAATTTCGTTTTTTATTCATCTTTCTACGACTAATAGAACCGAAGATAGAATTTTTTGAAAAATGGTCAATTTTTTCACTTTTCGAACAACTGCGATCTCTTTGCTCTTTACGCGCAAATTACTGTATGATCGCGGCTCGTAGGCAAAAAATGCTTTTAATAACATCGATGGACAATTAATGTATCTACAAAATGCTTTTTTATACAACCTCGTACGACCAAAACTTGCCGAGATATGATTATTTGTTGTTGTACACTTTACGGCATCCGTCGTGAACAGATACCGAATTTTTTTCTTTTAAAAATGACAATTTTCGACTTGATTCGCGAAATGTTTCGATTCCTCTCTGTTTGACACTCACGACGTTTTCTGTCAGAAGATTTTCGCAAATAAAACATTTTTCCGCTACTTCTTCAGCCATTTCGCCTACTGACACTGACTGCCGTGAAAAGTACGTTAGACTGGAACGCGTGTTACTCAGGTAGAGCATGTATCGTATAATGACATGCAATGTTGCCAGATCATAAAAAGGGGCCCGAAAATTACACAGTTGCCGCCAAATATTGGAATTGAAGCTACCTGGGCGACCCTCACAGTACGCGGTGCCCAGCGGTGCCACGCCGCAGAGGGAACATTCTACCATTTCTCGAGTAATATCACCTCGAAAAATCTGAAATTGTGGCAAATGTATCTCAATATTATATAGATTGAGTTCCATACTTTACATTTCCAAAAAAAAAATTGTTATGTTCTTTTTTTAACACTTTCGTACGTGTTAAAATTGTGCAGTAAAAATCATCGGAAAATATACTTCTGTTGCACGGCTGTAGCTCATCAGTTAAGTACGGAAATTAAATAACACAGGGACCATTTTATCGGAAATTTTCTAAGCTTCAACTTTGCTTCAGAGCATTTTTGACGTAAACCTCATAGAAACAGTGCTATATCGAAAAAAACGAAAAAATATCCGGTTTTTTAACAATTTGGCCAAAAAGTGGCATTTATTCATTGACAATATGTAAAATCCGATTACATCTGGCTCGTTTTAAACTTCGGGGTCGTTTAGACAGTTGTTTAAAGTAGTAAAAAAGTATAGAACATAATTTTTCCAACGACATTATTACACTTTATTTTACAGATGACTCCGTTTTTGTTAAATGTATTAAAGAAATTAACGAATTTGTAAAGGCTATAAATCGACAATATTCAGACGTAGACGGTACTACAATTTTTTTTTTACTTTTGTACATTTAGTATTATGCAAATATTCAATTTGCCATTTAAATAATCACCCGAATGTAAATAATTTAATATATACATACGGATAAACCATCATATTTAGCTAATGTAGGTACATTTCGGAAATATACGGCTAAGCAAAGAAACGTGACAGGGCGCAAAATGTAGCAATTTTAAATACCTTTCGATTATCTAAGAATGATTTGTGCCGTAGAAGTAGCCGTTGTCCACTTTTTACCAGAGGAAATGAAAATTTTTCATAAAATTTTGCGTCAAAATTTGTTCCAATCGGCCGTATCTCAGCAAGTTTTGGTCGTACGAGGTTGTATAAAAAAGCATTTTGTAGATACATTAATTGTCCATCGATGTTATTGAAAGCATTTTTTGCCTACGAGCCGCGATCATACAGTAATTTGCGCGTAAAGAGCAAAGAGATCGCAGTTGTTCGAAAAGTGAAAAAATTGACCATTTTTCAAAAAATTCTATCTTCGGTTCTATTAGTCGTAGAAAGATGAATAAAAAACGAAATTGTGCAGAATTTCAGCACCAACATTTTCGTACTTGACGTCCAAGTTCGAAAAATGAAAAGTTTTAGAGCTATTTCCGGATAACTCCAAAATAAGCGATTTTTTCAACGTTTTTTCAATATGGCGACCGTTCCCGATCAAAATTTTGTATGCAAAACATGAATTACCTGTTTTCACATCGGAAAACACCATCTCTGAAAGTTTCATCACTCCGGCAATTATTGGAACCAAAAATCACCCGGGACATGGGCTATGTGTATATTATACTATTATAGTATGTAAGCGGTGTAATCGCAACTTTTTATTAAAAAGTTATCCAAGGAATCTTTCCTTGAATTTTGCCGTAGACCATTTTACCTATACTTTTTTACCTAGACCATTTTACCTAGACTTTATTACCCGTAGACCTTTTTACCTGGACCAATTTACCGTAGACTATTTTGATTTAGACTATTCTACTATTACTTACCTAGACTAGGTACTTTAACTTTGCTTAAAAACGGAAATACATTGATTTTTTTCAGTTTTCAAGTTGAAATATTATTTCTGTTTCACGTTACTAGCACACAAGTGCCAAAAACAAAACAAAGAATTACATTTTTAACGGTTTGTAGACCTAATTTCGACCTAAAAACTCGATGTTTTTAAATGTTAACTTCTCTTAAACTTTTAGTTGTGTGAGAACGCATGAGACACACCTAAATTTTTTTTGTGGTATCATTGGTATCTCTAGTACTTGCCCTCCAAATTTCAGCTGCAGATACTTGCAGATGCGAACACAAGAGCGTTTTTACTGAGACTTATCCAATTTTTACCGAAGGTATTATTGGATTAACAAATCAATAAATTTTTCCCAAATGCCCATGTAAACAATACATAAGCAGAACGGACGATACAGAAAGATATTAAAAACAATTGAAAACTATTTTAAAATGACGAACTTTAGCATTTTGAATCGTGGCTTATTCAATATTCTGTGGGGAAACACAAAAATTATTGTTTTCTTCTATTCTATTAAGGACTAACTGGCACAGTCGGCCTAGCGGCCGCCTTTGGCCATCTAGACCGTGTCGGATGTGGTTGTTCGGCCTTTAGCCTCACTCCAAGGTACTAAAGTAGCCTATGTTTTTCGTAGCGTTGTAAATAACTTCTACACCAAATTTGGTTAAGATTGGTCAAATAGAAACTTAAAGCACGTGCACGCGGATTTGCATTGTCGATCGTTTGACAGCATTCATTATTGTTTTTAAGTTGATTTTGAGTAGCCTGCCTTCCTTTAAGGAATCTCGATAATCCATTCATGCGCGTCCCTATGGGACGCGCATGAATGGATTATCGAGATTCCTTAAAGGAAGGCAGGCTACTCAAAATCAACTTTCCTTTGCGAATTTTTGCACTATTTCAATACAAAAACATGCGCAGGGACCTACATAATAACTGTGCCAAATTTGGTTCCGATCGGTCAAACGGTTTAGGAGTCTATAGGGAACATACATACATACACACATACATCCATTTTTATATATAGTATTAACGATTAAGGATATAGTAAGACAACTTCCAGATTTTTTGCCCTAAAACTGAAGGCTCAGCAACCGTTTGTCCACAAAAACCCCATTTCACCACACTGTGCGGCGTACCTAAATATACGACGATTGCGATTGATGACCTTTTTTTTCTGGGGTTGCACTGAAGGAAACAACCATGAAGTCTGGGGCAGCGTCGGGTGCCCCCCCCCCCCCCGGGCGGGTGTACAAAAAATAAGTACATTTGTAAGTACTTGGAGAAGTTTTTAAGTACATAGGACATCGTTCTAAAAAGGAGTACTGTCCTACTAAAATAAGTACATAATATGGTCACCAAAAATATAATACTAAATTAAGTTGAGCATCGAAAGAATTTCGAAACCGATATTCCATATTTATCATATTGCTTATCAATTAGATCAATAAAATATTATTAGTAATAACCTAATAACTATACAACATATTATCTAATAAGTAGACGGGTCCACGTGGACTCGCATAAAAGATGAATTTCTATTGGTTTTGGATTTACCAGCCCGGCTTCTGAAGCTCTAGTTGTAAAAATTTTGTATAGAAATTCATCTTTTATGCGAGTCCACGTGGACCCGTCTACTTATTAGAAATATTATCCAATAATAAGTGCTTATTATAAATATTATCCAATAATAAGTACACGGGTCCACGTGGACTCGCATAAAATATGAATTTCTATTGGTTTAACATTTTACCAGCCAGGCTTGTGAAACTCGATACCGGTTATCAGCTTCCTGCAGCAGCCCTAGTGAGTGCAGTCTCATATAAGGCAATGCATTACAAACTCGGCGTCACAAGCCAGGCTGCAGAAGCCTCAATGAAATGCGGCCTTTACTGTGCTAAATCCACCGGGGGGTGGGGGATCTGGAGCAAACTGCCTCTTCCATTTATCCCCTATTTAGGGACAGGTTTTCATTAAAATACAAAAATATATTTAGAAATCTATTGGAAATAATTAAAAAGTTACCATTGCCATTTATTTTGATCCAGGGGGGTATCCAAAATATCATTGATCTAACAATAAATAATCTGAGGCACATAATTTGTGAAATCATCGTTATTGTGTTAATTCGTCCCGAATGAAAATTTTTTAGAGATATTTAGATCATCAATCGCATTGGTATGTTACCTTTAACGATAACAAATATTTGTACAATAACGTTGTCCAAAACTATGACTTAATTTTGTAGTCCAGTGAAAAGGGTGCATACCTGGAAATAACTCAGAAATGCGATTTATTTAGCTGAAATCTAGTTTTTGCATCAGAAGATTTCGACAACAGGTTCAGACGAAAACAGTGGCAAATTCATCAAAGATCTCAAAATTCACCAAGTTTGGGATTGACCGTT
The DNA here is from genome assembly GCA_932274525.1 of Podabrus alpinus. Lineage (NCBI taxonomy): Eukaryota > Metazoa > Arthropoda > Insecta > Coleoptera > Cantharidae > Podabrus > Podabrus alpinus. The sequence continues at coordinate 10,692,785 of OW026451.1, forward strand.
TGCTATGAATCATATGCCGAAAAAACAGTCCCTGCCATTGAATTAGAACCACTCAAATTTTTTTATATTTCTCTTTTTTTTAGTAAAAATAAAAGACATAAATAACTTCTAATATCAAACTTTATTTATTAATGAGGTGTTATACATTTTAATAATTTGAATTTCCACCCTTTGCCTTAATTACAGCTCGTACCCTTTCATGTATTATGTGTTGGAAATTCATTTTACCATTGTTAAAAATACACTTTATTACTTGAAACTCACAGTTGGAAGATTTAATTTCAAATAAAAAATATCGGATACTGGGATATTGGTGGGGTAGTTTTTTTACTAATAATTTGTACAGGTATTTTGGTATTAATAACAAAGTGTTATACCTAGAAAATAGAAAAATTTACCTGTGGTCGTAATTCGATGACCAGGGTCTAAAAATCCAATTAAACAAAATTAAGCGTTAAACTAGAACAAATTATTGTTTTTAATTACTTTAGTTTCCGAGATGCAGCGCTCCTCCGTAGAACCGCAATTTTTAAATTTTTGCGGAAACACGCCCTTGTGCGTTTTTTGTCGTGATATATGTACACCGAAAATGAGTCAATTTCTAAAATTAAGGCCCTGAAAAATAGTCTTCAAAGAAGAGTGAAAGCTCACAGCTAGGGCCTTATTAGGGTTAGAAAGTTGTACTATGCCAAGATTTATACAGAATTTAGTCCAATTTCGCTTATCAATAAACCATTTTTACGTCAAAGAAATGGGAAAAACGGTCTGTATTGAAAACTCAAAACTAGATGATTTTTTGGTGATTTGAACAAAAATTTAAATAATCATTTTTTTTTAACTCATAAACAAAAAACCTGACGCTGTTTGTTTTTTTTTCTCGAATATCTCGAAAACTAATTAAGATAGGGTAACAAACTATATTATGTACCTTTTTTGTAGAGCGTAAAATTATGTAATGACCCAAACAACATTTATTGTCAAGTCAGTGGTTTAGTTTATAGGCGCCATCAAACTCTGAAACTCGGGTAACAAACTTGTAGAGTGTACACTAAGTATAATAATGACCCAAACAATATTTCTTTGGCCAGGAGGAATAAGAACATAAGTCAAAAAACATAGTTTTTCAGGAGAAGAGTTTTTGTTACTGTGCACTTTGATATTCTTATGGGAATACTCAAATTAATACGTTGATCAACAACAAACGATTGTGATCACTTTTGACTTATGTGTTTTTTCCATTAGATGCGGAATATCAATGACTGCACATAGGTGTTAAAATCTCAAAACCGCATTTTTTTGACTAATGTTCTTATTCCTCCCGGTCAAAGATTTATCGTCGAGTCAGTAGTTTAGCTTGCACGCGCCGTCAAACTCTTCAACACGGATTTCAAAAATTGTCGATTTCGTCGTTCTCTTGATATTGCGCCGGTAAGTTTTTTTGACAATTTAAAATGGAATTAAAAATAAATCACACATCATCATAATATAACATAATCTAAAATCCATTCATCATTCAATCGCGTCCCTGTGTTCTCCCTTCCTGAATCACGAATTTTTGCTCCATTTTAACACAAAAACATCTGCAGGGTTCTGCAGTATCACTGTGCTAAATTTAGTTGGGATCGGTCAATGGTCCTAGGAATGTATAGCGAACGAACACACAATCTTATATTATAAAATATATAAAAGATAAACTACATTTTTCTTCGAAAAGTTTAAAAATTTGCTATATAGTAACAAAAGTTACCATATAATAATACAAATTGAATATAACACAATCAATAAAACATCAAAATGTTTCATATAAAAAAGGGGGCTTGAACTTTATAGATATAAATTGTACACCTTTTCTTTTATTTTGGTCCTAATTTTCTTTTTCTTAGAATAATATGCTGAATATTCGGGAAGATATCATTAAAAAAGGGAGGTTTACTCTGACAACCGAAGTAGTTAAGAAGATATTTCAATGTGACGGCCTGGGGGGATTCTACAGGGGGTACACTGCTAGCTTATGTGCTTATGTTCCAAATTCTGCACTGTGGTGGGGATTTTACCATTTTTATCAAGGTAAATAAATCGATTTCCTTACAGATTCTTTTGCAACTTTTACTAAATTTAATATTTTAGATCAACTTTATGCAGTTTTACCATCTTGGGTGTCTCATCTGTTAATACAAAGTATTTCGGGTACGCTGGGCGGTTTTACCACGACAATTTTGACCAATCCTTTAGACGTTGTACGGGCTAGATTACAAGTGCAAAGGATAGAATCTATAAGTAGAGCATTTAAAGAATTATGGGCAGAAGAAAGGATAAAAATGTTTTCTAAAGGATTAAGTGCCCGATTGGTTCAATCGGCGACGTTTAGTTTTAGCATAATACTTGGTTACGAAACAATAAAAAGAGTGTCGGTAAATGAAGAATACAAGGAATTAATACGTTGGTGATTATATTGTTTTTTATTGCTAGATTATTTACTGTTCTAAATCATTTATTAGATTAAATTTGTTAAATAATTTATTATTATATTTATGTAAATTTTATTGTTATGATTTTTATCAGGGATTATTTTAGCACTTCACTGTTTTTTCATAGAATAGGTAAATGATTTTATTTAATCTCGTTATTAATGTTTACAAAAGCATCCTAATTTTTTATTTCTTGCTTAAGCAAACCGAAAGATTATTTTAGCAATTAATTTTATATTAATAACAAAGGCTGTGATTATAGAAATTGCTGGTACTAACACCGCAATGTGCAAAACCAAAAGACTTCATTTATTTATTCTATGTTCGAATATAATAGAGCAATAATTTGGAATTTTGTTTTAACTTGAATTTCATGTGACGACAATACAACTGCGCTATTAAAAAAAATTAAATTTACCAACGTGTTGTAGAATTTTGACAATGGTTCCAGCTAGTTAGATACCAAAAAGTGTAAGCTTGATGTAGGTAATGACAATATACATATGTGTTTGGTTTCACCTGATAAATAATTTATCTTCAAAGATATACGAGCTCTTATATCTTTGCTTCAATATACACTTCCAACATTAAAGTTGTTTGTTTACCTGGATTTTTTTCCTGACTATTTGACATCATTACAATAATTTTAATCTAGTGTTTTTATCTAAACAACTTTACATAATGGTAAAAAAATTAGTAACTTTGAAAGCTCACAACTAGGGCCCTATTATTCTGATTTCACTCATATGTGAAATATTTTTGCGTCAGATAAATAAGAAAAAGTCTACATTAAAAACTAAAAACTACGTGAGTTTGGACAAACAAAATTTTTGTTTTATGAACGGTTGTATCTCGGAAACTACAGGTGTTAAAATAATCGTTTTGTTTAGTTTTATGCGTAATTTTATTTTATTAATAGATATTTTGGATGAAGGTTTAATGTGAAACGGTCAATCCACAACTTTCACCCTTTTTCACATAAATTTGTCACTGTTCTGGTTCGAACCTGATATTGAAAATTTAGAGGTTGTTTTCCGATGCCGAAAGAAAAGGATTAAGCAAAACATCACATCTCCAGGTACTTATACATCTTTTTCGTTATGTAATTACTGGACTACAAAATTAAGACAGTTTTGAACACCCTTAATGTGAAAATACTCCTTAACACTAAAAATAAAATACCAACATGATTAGTGATTGAAACATCTGTAAAAAAATTTATTTGAGACATTTTAACATGATAACAACGGTGGTTTGGCAAATGTGTAATCTTGGATTAATGATATTTTTGATAACCCTCGATAAAAATAGCATTGATGCAGGCTCACTTTCATTGGCTACAATATTTCCGGTGTAACTTTTTAATTATCTCTCATAGATTTATAGTCCAGGCAAGGAAGGTCTTTAGTTTGCAAAAACTCCGGGCAAGCTGAATTTTGGCAGAGATGTACATTGGAGTGTTCTAGTGAACCCCCTAAAAGTCCCATAAAATCCCACGCCGGCGTCCCCCACAATCGGGGGTTTTAGCTCCCCCAACGCGATGTTTTGCCGATAACTCGCTTATTTATGCTTGTATGAAAAATTATGATCAGACTATAATTGAAGAGCATAAAATTCTCTATAAAATAGTTTTTTTCATATTTTTCCATGGCACACTAATACTTAAATTATTGACCGAAAACACGACCCACCCTTAAAATTGCACAATTTTGATTCGTTGCAGGGAGAGAAATGATTTCAGGCACGGGAAATGCTTTTAATAATAAATTAATTGAAATTGTGGCCAAGGTTGGAAAATGAAGAGAAAAATAGATTTTTTTCAAAATTTGCCTAAGTTATAGTATCTTCCAAGTAACAAAACCGAAATCTTGGTTTGAGCTTATAGAAAGTCCGGGCAAGCTGAAATTTGGCAAAGATGTATATTGAAGTGTTCTAATAAACCCCCAAAATGTCTTATAAAAATCCCAAGCCGGCGTTTCCCCCAAATGACGATTTTGTGCGGTTTTACGCCTATAGCTCACGTATTTTTACTTTTACGAAAAATTACCATTAAACAAAGTTGCAGAACATAAAATTCTCTATAGACTATATAAAATTCTCTAACTCTACAAGTTACAGAGAATTTTATGTTCTTTAACTTTGTGTAATGGTAATTTTTCGTAAAAGTAAAAATACGTGAGCTATAGGCGTAAAACCGCACTTAGGGGGCTAACATCTTCATTTGGGGAAAATGCCGGCTTGGGATTTTTATAAGACATTTTGGGGATTTATTAAGTGCACATTACACGGCGTTCGGCTGCATGCAATTTCTGCGTAGAGACGAGTTCATAGTATTGCGCTTTGCGTATACCGTTCTGCACAGAAATTGCTGCAGCCGAAGGCCTCGTGTAATGTGCACTTTAGAACACTTCAATATACATCTTTGCCAAATTTCAGCTTGCCCGGACCTTCTGTAAGCTCAAACCAAAATTTCGGCATCGTTACTTGGAAGATACTATAACTTGGGCAAATTTTGAAAAAATCTATTTTTCTCTTCATTTTCCAATCTTGGCCACAATTTCAATTAATTAACTATTAAAAGCATTTCCCATGCCTGAAAATATTTCTCTCCCTGCAACGAATCAATATTGTACCATTTTAAAGGGTGGGTCGTGTTTTTGGTCAATAATATAAATATTAGTGTGCCATGGAAAAATTTGAAAAAAAAACTATTTGATAGAGAATTTTATGCTCTTCAATTATGGTCTGATCATAATTTTTCATACAAGCATAAATAAGCGAGTCATTGGCAAAAAATCGCGTTGGGGGAGCTAAAACCCTCGATTGTGGGAGACGCCGGCGTGGGATTTTGTGGGACTTTTGGGGGGTTGATTAGTACACTCCAATGTACATCTCTGCCAAAATTCAGCTTGCCCGGATTTTTTGCAAGCTTAGGCTAATTTTTCGGCTTCGTTGCCTGGACTATTATTAATAATCACGATTTAATAAAAACTCACCATTGAATGGGAGGTGCAGGGACAGCTTACCCCCGGTTAATTTAGCATAGTATTAGACTTATCTCTCTTTTTATCTCTCTGATATGCGTTCAAAGAGTTTTCGCATACATAGAGGACCTACTTATTTAATGTGGGCTCCAAACCATGGGAAGTGTAATACACTTCATTTCAAGATGGATTTTCCCTGGCAGATTACGTCGATGGTTTGCTGTTGCCTTCCGAGGAGAGACGATTAGCGAACCGCGCATTTCGTATTACCAGTAGACGCTTTAAACTGCTAAGCTGTGACTGTCTACTTTTATCTTCATATATCTAGACTTATAATTTATACGGGTCATTCCATATCAAATCAACGTATTTTCATGTCCCCCTTCGATTTTCCTCAAATTTGGTATACTACTTCTAAGTTATTATGAAGATATTGAATAGGCCTTTTCAGTGAGTTTTTGTATGTAAATAATTAAGATTACAAAATGAGAGCCGTGATCAAATTTTGACTTTGAGTTCCCCTCCCCCAAAAACGGGGTAATTTAAAATTCTCAAACAAATATTTATCTTTATTATACTTTTAGATACTTGCATACCAAATTTTAGATTAGGCACGCTTTTGGTTTAGTTATAAATATGTAATCATTCATTTCAATGTCACTCCTCAACCAAAAGCGTACCCATTCTAAAATTTAGTCTACAACTAGCCAAAAGATAATTTTTTTTTTATTTAAAATTTTTAAGTTATCCTTTTTTTGGAAGAGGGACAAAGTCAAAATTTGATGAGGGTCCCATTTTTTGACCTTAATTATTTACACACAAAAACTCACTAAAAAGGCCCATTATGTTTTTATTTCGTACAAAAAATCGTGTCTAAGTGGTACGGTTCGGCCAGTAGAAACAATTTATCGAAGTTCTACAAGCAAAATTTGATTTATTTTGGAGAGCTGTACAATGTAAACGGGCCACTTTAAGGCCAAACAAAAAATAACTAGTCTGTTTATTTGGCAAAACTTAGAAGTACTATACCAAATTTGAGCAAAATCGAAGATGGACATGAAAATAATGAAATAAATTGCACCATTATTTCTTTTAAATTTATGTTCACATAACATTAGGCATAATGCCATATTGAAATATTGCGATTTACAAACGCGTGGAACACGTTTAAACACAAGCTAGTGTCGTCACTTCGTTTTTGTGTACATTTTTAGAAGTAGCATATTTAAAAAAAAATTCGATGTAAATGCGAATTAATTCAATACATCTGCCACTTATGTAAGTAATAAGTTGTTTTCTTTAGTACAAATTTGGTTAAACTCGTTCTACAAAATTATGTTAATTTTTTTCTTTCAGTGTTAATACGATGAGTCACAGAAAGTACAAATCATGTGAAGTTAGCTTGGAGTTTTGAAGATGAGATATTTCAATGCCGATCAATGAGATGAACAAAGCTACATTAATTTGATAACGAAAGGTTGGTTGGTTTACTTGATTCTTAACTTGATTCTTATTTATTGTTCATTCACTAAACATCATGATTGATTGTAAGCCAAGTTTTCCTTGCAAGCATTGACAACTGTATGTACTGTAACTATTGGGACTTGATGTTACGTTGAATTCTTTTATGTCGAGGTGAACAGAAATGCCAATTAGCATTCAAAATGTTATTGTCATTTAACACATTGGCTGTCCCGATAAGAGAAGAAAATCATTTTCCAGGTTCCCACATACGAGTATAAAGAAATTTTACAAAACCAGTCAAGCTCAATTCAATTCTATTAATAAAATCAATGATTTTAATAATTCTTGTAGTACAGCCTACCAATAATGCCAGAAAAATTTTAAGCATTAGGGTTGTTCTTCAAGAGGGATGAAAAATAAATTTTGAAACTAGGCACATATAAGGGTTGTCGTCATCAGGTGACTGCTTTCCCGAGGCAAACAAGGCCGAAGGTATTATTTAATGTTAAAATATTAAAACTCTGAATACACCAAAAATAGTAAAAAAATTCTAAGCAGAGAAGCTTAGCGAAGAATTTTAGCTACAAAAAAATGGCCGACCGTTCCTCAACATGTTGGGAGGATCGAGCAGGTAGCGGACATGCCAGCAGAAAAATCCTCAACAGTTGCACAACTGTTACCTCTGCTGAATGCCACCAATGTAAAAAGTACTGGTCGCCTAATATAGTTTGAATTAAAAACTATATAACTTTTCTAAATTGCATGTAATTTTAAAAATAAAAATTTAAATATGAACTACAGTAGAACTCCAATTATCCGAATCAATTGGGACCGGACCCCATTCGGATAATCAAAACTTCGGATAATTGGATTTTTTACGATAAAAGGGTACTGTATGGATTTTTAATTAATTAAATGAAAAGGCAACACTTTTACATGTTATATAGCGTACTTACCAGTGCTGTACATTAGTATGTATTGTAAATGAAAGTCATTGCTTGCTGAACATCTCGGTCAAAGTAAGCTGTTTGACTGTCCGTTTTTGGGCAGCCAAGTTGCGCATCCGCTTGACAGTAAGAAGTTGCATGTGGTCACACTCGGGCTGACGCAAAATCATTATTTTGTGAATCGCAGTACGTTTCCGTCTTAAATTTTTTTTTTCTGAAAGCGATTCGGATAGCCGGAGTTCGGATAATTGGAGTTCTACTGTATTAACATAATAATCTGGTCACAATTTACCTTTTTTTATATTTAAGAAAATTAAAAAACGCTTTCGCTTAAAAACTAAATAAGAAAATAACACATTCATACACTCATAAAAAATATTCGACATCCAAACTTGAAAAATTCAAAAGCGCAATTAAAGAAGTTTTTAATATTTAGTGGGATTGCCGTTATAGCTAAGAGCCTACGATGTTTGGTACTTCCACTTCGGAGTAAACGCAAATCCTCTTAAACATGCATGAAGTAAACCAAAATAAAGAGATTTTGGAGCAGATCCACCTGGAAAATCCGAGGTGGCACCTTCACTCCCTATTCAAAGGGGTGGAGCGTGCAATTGCAGGTTTTATTTTTTCATCGCAATAAAGAAAATAAGACAAAGACATGCGGTTTGCACTAATAAGTACAATTTTAGATAAATTAAAAAATATGTACGGGATGACAATTTTATTTTCTTGCGAATGCCGCAAATCACAAGTCGCTATCTTGTTCCATTTTAAAGAAGACAAAATGCTTATTAAACGCTTTGTTGCGATTCGCCGGAATGCCTATACAATATTATGTCATATTTATATTCGTACCACACTGTACGCTTTATTTAGTTAAATAAATATGATGAACTTTTGATCATTCAGTCAATAGATAAAACTATAAGCTTTAACTTTCTTTGAGTGATAAATTTCGATTTATCGGGCCATTTTGGAGTAATATGCAGAAATGTGATATTTATCTCACTATACTTATCATACTTTTTGTAGTGGGAGCAAAACTGAATTTTTGATCACTAAAGAAAGCCAACATAATATGTATATAAAATTTTATTTTCTCTCGATTGGCGCAAACCGCAAGTTCCTATGTTTTCCAGTTCTGAGAAAAAATATAAAACTTCCACTTGCGCACTTCATCCCTTGGGATGTGTAAGGAGTGAAGGTGCTACCGCAGGTTTTCAAGATAGGTCTGCACCTAATACTCCAGTCATTTTGACTTGCTCTACGCGTGCTGTAAAGGATTTACTTTTACTCAGAAGGGAAAGTATCTGATAATTTTTTAGCTCTTAGCTAAAGGTAGTATTCCTGTAGTTATTACATAAAACGATTTTCTATAGGCGATTTGTACTTTAAATTGTTTTCATTGGTATAATGTTGCTTTTATAACCACCACAGAAGTTATTTAGATTCAATAATTTATTTTTTATGCAAGTTTCACTTGTGGACGCATGTATAATCCAAGCTTTTAGATTTTAAGAATACTTGCTCTTCCGCGTAATCAATTTTTAAGTCACAGCTAAAACCTTCTGCACTCTGACCAATTTTTGAATCTCAAGAAAATTTTGATTTTTAAACATTTTGATGAAGAAAACTACAGGGCTGTCAAATTTGTACTATGTATGTATATAGTATTTAAAACTTCCTAGTAGGCTTGTGCTTTTTTTTTATTTTGATATTTTGATGATAAAATGTTTTTCATTCCACCAAAATTGGTATTTGTTTTTAGTGTTGTTTGGCAAGTCAGCATGACAAATTATACATTTTCACAGCTTATTGAAATTGTTAAAATTTAATACAAAAATAATGCACGTCTTCAATGTACGTTTAAATTGAGTGTAATCTCGGGAAATGGCAATAAGAAATTGCCACCAGGATCATGCGTTGCGTTGGTGTAATTACAGAGTTTCAAATTTTTTGAACAAAGCTTATTTTTCTTCACTCTTTAAAGACCACCCTGTAGTATTTAAAATGTTTCAATTATTTTTCGTGTATTCGCGGGATTAAAGTCAGTGCGGTAACCAAGTTTCATATTTTTTGAACAAAGTTTATTTTTCGTCAGTCTATAAAGACCACCCTATAGCATTTAAAATTTTTCTATTATTTTTCGTGTATTCGCGGAATTAAAGTCAGTGCAGTAACCAAGTTTCAAATTTTTGGAAGCAAGTTTATTTTTCATCAGTCTATAAAGACCACCCTGTAGTATTTAAAATTTTTCTATTATTTTTCGTGTATTCGCGGAATTAAAGTCAGTGCAGTAACCAAGTTTCAAATTTTTTGAAGCAAGTTTATTTTTCATCAGTCTATAAAGACCACCCTGTAGTATTTAAAATTTTTCTATTATTTTTCGTGTATTCGCGGAATTAAAGTCAGTGCAGTAACCAAGTTTCAAATTTTTTGAAGCAAGTTTATTTTTCATCAGTCTATAAAGACCACCCTATAGCATTTAAAATTTTTCTATTATTTTTCGTGTATTCGCGGAATTAAAGTCAGTGCAGTAACCAAGTTTCAAATTTTTGGAAGCAAGTTTATTTTTCATCAGTCTATAAAGACCACCCTGTAGTATTTAAAATTTTTCTATTATTTTTCGTGTATTCGCGGAATTAAAGTCAGTGCAGTAACCAAGTTTCAAATTTTTTGAAGCAAGTTTATTTTTCATCAGTCTATAAAGACCACCCTGTAGTATTTAAAATTTTTCTATTATTTTTCGTGTATTCGCGGAATTAAAGTCAGTGCAGTAACCAAGTTTCAAATTTTTTGAAGCAAGTTTATTTTTCATCAGTCTATAAAGACCACCCTGTAGCATTTAAAATTTTTCTATTATTTTTCGTGTATTCGCGGAATTAAAGTCAGTGCAGTAACCAAGTTTCAAATTTTTTGAAGCAAGTTTATTTTTCATCAGTCTATAAAGACCACCCTGTAGTATTTAAAATTTTTCTATTATTTTTCGTGTATTCGCGGAATTAAAGTCAGTGCAGTAACCAAGTTTCAAATTTTTTGATGCAAGTTTATTTTTCATCACTCTATAAAGACCACCCTGTAGTATTTAAAATTTTTCTATTATTTTTCGTGTATTCGCGGAATTAAAGACAGTGCAGTAACCAAGTTTCAAATTTTTTGAAGCAAGTTTATTTTTCATCAGTCTATAAAGACCACCCTGTAGTATTTAAAATTTTTCTATTATTTTTCGTGTATTCGCGGAATTAAAGTCAGTGCAGTAACCAAGTTTCAAATTTTTTGATGCAAGTTTATTTTTCATCACTCTATAAAGACCACCCTGTAGTATTTAAAATTTTTCTATTATTTTTCGTGTATTCGCGGAATTAAAGTCAGTGCAGTAACCAAGTTTCAAATTTTTTGAAGCAAGTTTATTTTTCATCAGTCTATAAAGACCACCCTGTAGTATTTAAAATTTTTCTATTATTTTTAGTGTATTCGCGGAATTAAAGTCAGTGCAGTAACAAAGTTTCAAATTTTTTGAAGCAAGTTTATTTTTCATCAGTCTATAAAGACCACCCTGTAGCATTTAAAATTTTTCTATTATTTTTCGTGTATTCACGGAATTAAAGTCAGTGCAGTAACCAAGTTTCAAATTTTTTGAAGCAAGTTTATTTTTCATCAGTCTATAAAGACCACCCTGTAGCATTTACAATTTTTCTATTATTTTTCGTGTATTCACGGAATTAAAGTCAGTGCAGTAACCAAGTTTCAAATTTTTTGAAGCAAGTTTATTTTTCATCAGTCTATAAAGACCACCCTGTAGTATTTAAAATTTTTCTATTATTTTTCGTGTATTCGCGGAATTAAAGTCAGTGCAGTAACCAAGTTTCAAATTTTTTGAAGCAAGTTTATTTTTCATCAGTCTATAAAGACCACCCTGTAGTATTTAAAATTTTTCTATTATTTTTCGTGTATTCGCGGAATTAAAGTCAGTGCAGTAACCAAGTTTCAAATTTTTTGAAGCAAGTTTATTTTTCATCAGTCTATAAAGACCACCCTGTAGTATTTAAAATTTTTCTATTATTTTTAGTGTATTCGCGGAATTAAAGTCAGTGCAGTAACCAAGTTTCAAATTTTTTGAAGCAAGTTTATTTTTCATCAGTCTATAAAGACCACCCTGTAGTATTTAAAATTTTTCTATTATTTTTCGTGTATTCGCGGAATTAAAGTCAGTGCAGTAACCAAGTTTCAAATTTTTTGAAGCAAGTTTATTTTTCATCAGTCTATAAAGACCACCCTATAGCATTTAAAATTTTTCTATTATTTTTCGTGTATTCGCGGAATTAAAGTCAGTGCAGTAACCAAGTTTCAAATTTTTGGAAGCAAGTTTATTTTTCATCAGTCTATAAAGACCACCCTGTAGTATTTAAAATTTTTCTATTATTTTTCGTGTATTCGCGGAATTAAAGTCAGTGCAGTAACCAAGTTTCAAATTTTTTGAAGCAAGTTTATTTTTCATCAGTCTATAAAGACCACCCTGTAGTATTTAAAATTTTTCTATTATTTTTCGTGTATTCGCGGAATTAAAGTCAGTGCAGTAACCAAGTTTCAAATTTTTTGAAGCAAGTTTATTTTTCATCAGTCTATAAAGACCACCCTGTAGCATTTAAAATTTTTCTATTATTTTTCGTGTATTCGCGGAATTAAAGTCAGTGCAGTAACCAAGTTTCAAATTTTTTGAAGCAAGTTTATTTTTCATCAGTCTATAAAGACCACCCTGTAGTATTTAAAATTTTTCTATTATTTTTCGTGTATTCGCGGAATTAAAGTCAGTGCAGTAAACAAGTTTCAAATTTTTGGAAGCAAGTTTATTTTTCATCAGTCTATAAAGACCACCCTGTAGTATTTAAAATTTTTCTATTATTTTTCGTGTATTCGCGGAATTAAAGTCAGTGCAGTAACCAAGTTTCAAATTTTTTGAAGCAAGTTTATTTTTCATCAGTCTATAAAGACCACCCTGTAGTATTTAAAATTTTTCTATTATTTTTAGTGTATTCGCGGAATTAAAGTCAGTGCAGTAACCAAGTTTCAAATTTTTTGAAGCAAGTTTATTTTTCATCAGTCTATAAAGACCACCCTGTAGTATTTAAAATTTTTCTATTATTTTTCGTGTATTCGCGGAATTAAAGTCAGTGCAGTAACCAAGTTTCAAATTTTTTGAAGCAAGTTTATTTTTCATCAGTCTATAAAGACCACCCTATAGCATTTAAAATTTTTCTATTATTTTTCGTGTATTCGCGGAATTAAAGTCAGTGCAGTAACCAAGTTTCAAATTTTTTGAAGCAAGTTTATTTTTCATCAGTCTATAAAGACCACCCTATAGCATTTAAAATTTTTCTATTATTTTTCGTGTATTCGCGGAATTAAAGTCAGTGCAGTAACCAAGTTTCAAATTTTTGGAAGCAAGTTTATTTTTCATCAGTCTATAAAGACCACCCTGTAGCATTTAAAATTTTTCTATTATTTTTCGTGTATTCGCGGAATTAAAGTCAGTGCAGTAACCAAGTTTCAAATTTTTTGAAGCAAGTTTATTTTTCATCAGTCTATAAAGACCACCCTGTAGTATTTAAAATTTTTCTATTATTTTTCGTGTATTCGCGGAATTAAAGTCAGTGCAGTAACCAAGTTTCAAATTTTTTGAAGCAAGTTTATTTTTCATCAGTCTATAAAGACCACCCTGTAGTATTTAAAATTTTTCTATTATTTTTCGTGTATTCGCGGAATTAAAGTCAGTGCAGTAACCAAGTTTCAAATTTTTTGAAGCAAGTTTATTTTTCATCAGTCTATAAAGACCACCCTGTAGCATTTAAAATTTTTCTATTATTTTTCGTGTATTCGCGGAATTAAAGTCAGTGCAGTAACCAAGTTTCAAATTTTTTGAAGCAAGTTTATTTTTCATCAGTCTATAAAGACCACCCTGTAGTATTTAAAATTTTTCTATTATTTTTCGTGTATTCGCGGAATTAAAGTCAGTGCAGTAACCAAGTTTCAAATTTTTGGAAGCAAGTTTATTTTTCATCAGTCTATAAAGACCACCCTGTAGTATTTAAAATTTTTCTATTATTTTTTCGTGTATTCGCGGAATTAAAGTCAGTGCAGTAACCAAGTTTCAAATTTTTTGAAGCAAGTTTATTTTTCATCAGTCTATAAAGACCACCCTGTAGCATTTAAAATTTTTCTATTATTTTTCGTGTATTCGCGGAATTAAAGTCAGTGCAGTAACCAAGTTTCAAATTTTTTGAAGCAAGTTTATTTTTCATCAGTCTATAAAGACCACCCTGTAGTATTTAAAATTTTTCTATTATTTTTCGTGTATTCGCGGAATTAAAGTCAGTGCAGTAACCAAGTTTCAAATTTTTGGAAGCAAGTTTATTTTTCATCAGTCTATAAAGACCACCCTGTAGTATTTAAAATTTTTCTATTATTTTTCGTGTATTCGCGGAATTAAAGTCAGTGCAGTAACCAAGTTTCAAATTTTTTGAAGCAAGTTTATTTTTCATCAGTCTATAAAGACCACCCTGTAGTATTTAAAATTTTTCTATTATTTTTAGTGTATTCGCGGAATTAAAGTCAGTGCAGTAACAAAGTTTCAAATTTTTTGAAGCAAGTTTATTTTTCATCAGTCTATAAAGACCACCCTGTAGTATTTAAAATTTTTCTATTATTTTTCGTGTATTCGCGGAATTAAAGTCAGTGCAGTAACCAAGTTTCAAATTTTTTGAAGCAAGTTTATTTTTCATCAGTCTATAAAGACCACCCTGTAATATTTAAAATTTTTCTATTATTTTTCGTGTATTCGCGGAATTAAAGTCAGTGCAGTAACCAAGTTTCAAATTTTTTGAAGCAAGTTTATTTTTCATCAGTCTATAAAGACCACCCTGTAGTATTTAAAATTTTTCTATTATTTTTCGTGTATTCGCGGAATTAAAGTCAGTGCAATAACCAAGTTTCAAATTTTTTGAAGCAAGTTTATTTTTCATCAGTCTATAAAGACCACCCTGTAGTATTTAAAATTTTTCTATTATTTTTCGTGTATTCGCGGAATTAAAGTCAGTGCAATAACCAAGTTTCAAATTTTTTGAAGCAAGTTTATTTTTCATCAGTCTATAAAGACCACCCTGTAGTATTTAAAATTTTTCTATTATTTTTCGTGTATTCGCGGAATTAAAGTCAGTGCGGTAACCAAGTTTCAAATTTTTTGAAGCAAATTTATTTTTCATCAGTCTATAAAGACCACCCTGTAGTATTTAAAATTTTTCTATTATTTTTCGTGTATTCGCGGAATTAAAGTCAGTGCAGTAACCAAGTTTCAAATTTTTTGAAGCAAGTTTATTTTTCATCAGTCTATAAAGACCACCCTGTAGTATTTAAAATTTTTCTATTATTTTTCGTGTATTCGCGGAATTAAAGTCAGTGCTGTAACCAAGTTTCAAATTTTTTGAAGCAAGTTTATTTTTCATCAGTCTATAAAGACCACCCTGTAGTATTTAAAATTTTTCTATTATTTTTTAGTGTATTCGCGGAATTAAAGTCAGTGCAGTAACCAAGTTTCAAATTTTTGGAAGCAAGTTTATTTTTCATCAGTCTATAAAGACCACCCTGTAGTATTTAAAATTTTTCTATTATTTTTTAGTGTATTCGCGGAATTAAAGTCAGTGCAGTAACCAAGTTTCAAATTTTTGGAAGCAAGTTTATTTTTCATCAGTCTATAAAGACCACCCTGTAGTATTTAAAATTTTTCTATTATTTTTCGTGTATTCGCGGAATTAAAGTCAGTGCAGTAACCAAGTTTCAAATTTTTTGAAGCAAGTTTATTTTTCATCAGTCTATAAAGACCACCCTGTAGTATTTAAAATTTTTCTATTATTTTTAGTGTATTCGCGGAATTAAAGTCAGTGCAGTAACAAAGTTTCAAATTTTTTGAAGCAAGTTTATTTTTCATCAGTCTATAAAGACCACCCTGTAGTATTTAAAATTTTTCTATTATTTTTCGTGTATTCACGGAATTAAAGTCAGTGCAGTAACCAAGTTTCAAATTTTTTGAAGCAAGTTTATTTTTCATCAGTCTATAAAGACCACCCTGTAGTATTTAAAATTTTTCTATTATTTTTCGTGTATTCGCGGAATTAAAGTCAGTGCAGTAACCAAGTTTCAAATTTTTTGAAGCAAGTTTATTTTTCATCAGTCTATAAAGACCACCCTGTAGTATTTAAAATGTTTCTATTATTTTTCGTGTATTCGTGGAATTAAAGTCAGTGCAGTAACCAAGTTTCAAATTTTTTGAAGCAAGTTTATTTTGCATCAGTCTATAAAGACCACCCTGTAGCATTTAAAATTTTTCTATTATTTTTCGTGTATTCGCGGAATTAAAGTCAGTGCAGTAACCAAGTTTCAAATTTTTTGAAGCAAGTTTATTTTTCATCAGTCTATAAAGACCACCCTGTAGTATTTAAAATTTTTCTATTATTTTTCGTGTATTCGCGGAATTAAAGTCAGTGCAGTAACCAAGTTTCAAATTTTTTGAAGCAAGTTTATTTTTCATCAGTCTATAAAGACCACCCTGTAGTATTTAAAATTTTTCTATTATTTTTCGTGTATTCGCGGAATTAAAGTCAGTGCAGTAACCAAGTTTCAAATTTTTTGAAGCAAGTTTATTTTTCATCAGTCTATAAAGACCACCCTGTAGTATTTAAAATTTTTCTATTATTTTTCGTGTATTCGCGGAATTAAAGTCAGTGCAGTAACCAAGTTTCAAATTTTTTGAAGCAAGTTTATTTTGCATCAGTCTATAAAGACCACCCTGTAGCATTTAAAATTTTTCTATTATTTTTCGTGTATTCGCGGAATTAAAGTCAGTGCAGTAACCAAGTTTCAAATTTTTTGAAGCAAGTTTATTTTTCATCAGTCTATAAAGACCACCCTGTAGTATTTAAAATTTTTCTATTATTTTTCGTGTATTCGCGGAATTAAAGTCAGTGCAGTAACCAAGTTTCAAATTTTTTGAAGCAAGTTTATTTTTCATCAGTCTATAAAGACCACCCTGTAGTATTTAAAATTTTTCTATTATTTTTCGTGTATTCGCGGAATTAAAGTCAGTGCAGTAACCAAGTTTCAAATTTTTTGAAGCAAGTTTATTTTTCATCAGTCTATAAAGACCACCCTGTAGCATTTAAAATTTTTCTATTATTTTTCGTGTATTCGCGGAATTAAAGTCAGTGCAGTAACCAAGTTTCAAATTTTTGGAAGCAAGTTTATTTTTCATCAGTCTATAAAGACCACCCTGTAGTATTTAAAATTTTTCTATTATTTTTCGTGTATTCGCGGAATTAAAGTCAGTGCAGTAACCAAGTTTCAAATTTTTTGAAGCAAGTTTATTTTTCATCAGTCTATAAAGACCACCCTGTAGTATTTAAAATTTTTCTATTATTTTTCGTGTATTCGCGGAATTAAAGTCAGTGCAGTAACCAAGTTTCAAATTTTTTGAAGCAAGTTTATTTTTCATCAGTCTATAAAGACCACCCTGTAGCATTTAAAATTTTTCTATTATTTTTCGTGTATTCGCGGAATTAAAGTCAGTGCAGTAACCAAGTTTCAAATTTTTTGAAGCAAGTTTATTTTTCATCAGTCTATAAAGACCACCCTGTAGTATTTAAAATTTTTCTATTATTTTTCGTGTATTCGCGGAATTAAAGTCAGTGCAGTAACCAAGTTTCAAATTTTTGGAAGCAAGTTTATTTTTCATCAGTCTATAAAGACCACCCTGTAGTATTTAAAATTTTTCTATTATTTTTCGTGTATTCGCGGAATTAAAGTCAGTGCAGTAACCAAGTTTCAAATTTTTTGAAGCAAGTTTATTTTTCATCAGTCTATAAAGACCACCCTGTAGTATTTAAAATTTTTCTATTATTTTTAGTGTATTCGCGGAATTAAAGTCAGTGCAGTAACAAAGTTTCAAATTTTTTGAAGCAAGTTTATTTTTCATCAGTCTATAAAGACCACCCTGTAGTATTTAAAATTTTTCTATTATTTTTCGTGTATTCGCGGAATTAAAGTCAGTGCAGTAACCAAGTTTCAAATTTTTTGAAGCAAGTTTATTTTTCATCAGTCTATAAAGACCACCCTGTAATATTTAAAATTTTTCTATTATTTTTCGTGTATTCGCGGAATTAAAGTCAGTGCAGTAACCAAGTTTCAAATTTTTTGAAGCAAGTTTATTTTTCATCAGTCTATAAAGACCACCCTGTAGTATTTAAAATTTTTCTATTATTTTTCGTGTATTCGCGGAATTAAAGTCAGTGCAATAACCAAGTTTCAAATTTTTTGAAGCAAGTTTATTTTTCATCAGTCTATAAAGACCACCCTGTAGTATTTAAAATTTTTCTATTATTTTTCGTGTATTCGCGGAATTAAAGTCAGTGCAATAACCAAATTTCAAATTTTTTGAAGCAAGTTTATTTTTCATCAGTCTATAAAGACCACCCTGTAGTATTTAAAATTTTTCTATTATTTTTCGTGTATTCGCGGAATTAAAGTCAGTGCGGTAACCAAGTTTCAAATTTTTTGAAGCAAATTTATTTTTCATCAGTCTATAAAGACCACCCTGTAGTATTTAAAATTTTTCTATTATTTTTCGTGTATTCGCGGAATTAAAGTCAGTGCAGTAACCAAGTTTCAAATTTTTTGAAGCAAGTTTATTTTTCATCAGTCTATAAAGACCACCCTGTAGTATTTAAAATTTTTCTATTATTTTTCGTGTATTCGCGGAATTAAAGTCAGTGCTGTAACCAAGTTTCAAATTTTTTGAAGCAAGTTTATTTTTCATCAGTCTATAAAGACCACCCTGTAGTATTTAAAATTTTTCTATTATTTTTTAGTGTATTCGCGGAATTAAAGTCAGTGCAGTAACCAATTCAAATTTTTGGAAGCAAGTTTATTTTTCATCAGTCTATAAAGACCACCCTGTAGTATTTAAAATTTTTCTATTATTTTTTAGTGTATTCGCGGAATTAAAGTCAGTGCAGTAACCAAGTTTCAAATTTTTGGAAGCAAGTTTATTTTTCATCAGTCTATAAAGACCACCCTGTAGTATTTAAAATTTTTCTATTATTTTTCGTGTATTCGCGGAATTAAAGTCAGTGCAGTAACCAAGTTTCAAATTTTTTGAAGCAAGTTTATTTTTCATCAGTCTATAAAGACCACCCTGTAGTATTTAAAATTTTTCTATTATTTTTAGTGTATTCGCGGAATTAAAGTCAGTGCAGTAACAAAGTTTCAAATTTTTTGAAGCAAGTTTATTTTTCATCAGTCTATAAAGACCACCCTGTAGTATTTAAAATTTTTCTATTATTTTTCGTGTATTCACGGAATTAAAGTCAGTGCAGTAACCAAGTTTCAAATTTTTTGAAGCAAGTTTATTTTTCATCAGTCTATAAAGACCACCCTGTAGTATTTAAAATTTTTCTATTATTTTTCGTGTATTCGCGGAATTAAAGTCAGTGCAGTAACCAAGTTTCAAATTTTTTGAAGCAAGTTTATTTTTCATCAGTCTATAAAGACCACCCTGTAGTATTTAAAATGTTTCTATTATTTTTCGTGTATTCGTGGAATTAAAGTCAGTGCAGTAACCAAGTTTCAAATTTTTTGAAGCAAGTTTATTTTGCATCAGTCTATAAAGACCACCCTGTAGCATTTAAAATTTTTCTATTATTTTTCGTGTATTCGCGGAATTAAAGTCAGTGCAGTAACCAAGTTTCAAATTTTTTGAAGCAAGTTTATTTTTCATCAGTCTATAAAGACCACCCTGTAGTATTTAAAATTTTTCTATTATTTTTCGTGTATTCGCGGAATTAAAGTCAGTGCAGTAACCAAGTTTCAAATTTTTTGAAGCAAGTTTATTTTTCATCAGTCTATAAAGACCACCCTGTAGTATTTAAAATTTTTCTATTATTTTTCGTGTATTCGCGGAATTAAAGTCAGTGCAGTAACCAAGTTTCAAATTTTTTGAAGCAAGTTTATTTTTCATCAGTCTATAAAGACCACCCTGTAGTATTTAAAATTTTTCTATTATTTTTCGTGTATTCGCGGAATTAAAGTCAGTGCAGTAACCAAGTTTCAAATTTTTTGAAGCAAGTTTATTTTGCATCAGTCTATAAAGACCACCCTGTAGCATTTAAAATTTTTCTATTATTTTTCGTGTATTCGCGGAATTAAAGTCAGTGCAGTAACCAAGTTTCAAATTTTTTGAAGCAAGTTTCTTTTTCATCAGTCTATAAAGACCACCCTGTAGTATTTAAAATTTTTCTATTATTTTTCGTGTATTCGCGGAATTAAAGTCAGTGCGGTAACCAAGTTTCAAATTTTTTGAAGCAAGTTTATTTTTCATCAGTCTATAAAGACCACCCTGTAGTATTTAAAATTTTTCTATTATTTTTCGTGTATTCGCGGAATTAAAGTCAGTGCGGTAACCAAGTTTCAAATTTTTTGAAGCAAGTTTATTTTTCATCAGTCTATAAAGTCCACCCTGTAGTATTTAAAATTTTTCTATTATTTTTCGTGTATTCGCGGAATTAAAGTCAGTGCAGTAACCAAGTTTCAAATTTTTTGAAGCAAGTTTATTTTTCATCAGTCTATAAAGACATTTACAATTTTTCTATTATTTTTCGTGTATTCGCGGAATTAAAGTCAGTGCGGTAACCAAGTTTCAAATTTTTTGAAGCAAGTTTATTTTTCATCAGTCTATAAAGACCACCCTGTAGTATTTAAAATTTTTCTATTATTTTTCGTGTATTCGCGGAATTAAAGTCAGTGCGGTAACCAAGTTTCAAATTTTTTGAAGCAAGTTTATTTTTCATCAGTCTATAAAGTCCACCCTGTAGTATTTAAAATTTTTCTATTATTTTTCGTGTATTCGCGGAATTAAAGTCAGTGCAGTAACCAAGTTTCAAATTTTTTGAAGCAAGTTTATTTTTCATCAGTCTATAAAGACCACCCTGTAGTATTTAAAATTTTTCTATTATTTTTAGTGTATTCGCGGAATTAAAGTCAGTGCAGTAACAAAGTTTCAAATTTTTTGAAGCAAGTTTATTTTTCATCAGTCTATAAAGACCACCCTGTAGTATTTAAAATTTTTCTATTATTTTTCGTGTATTCGCGGAATTAAAGTCAGTGCAGTAACCAAGTTTCAAATTTTTTGAAGCAAGTTTATTTTTCATCAGTCTATAAAGACCACCCTGTAATATTTAAAATTTTTCTATTATTTTTCGTGTATTCGCGGAATTAAAGTCAGTGCAGTAACCAAGTTTCAAATTTTTTGAAGCAAGTTTATTTTTCATCAGTCTATAAAGACCACCCTGTAGTATTTAAAATTTTTCTATTATTTTTCGTGTATTCGCGGAATTAAAGTCAGTGCAATAACCAAGTTTCAAATTTTTTGAAGCAAGTTTATTTTTCATCAGTCTATAAAGACCACCCTGTAGTATTTAAAATTTTTCTATTATTTTTCGTGTATTCGCGGAATTAAAGTCAGTGCAGTAACCAAGTTTCAAATTTTTTGAAGCAAGTTTATTTTTCATCAGTCTATAAAGACCACCCTGTAGTATTTAAAATTTTTCTATTATTTTTCGTGTATTCGCGGAATTAAAGTCAGTGCTGTAACCAAGTTTCAAATTTTTTGAAGCAAGTTTATTTTTCATCAGTCTATAAAGACCACCCTGTAGTATTTAAAATTTTTCTATTATTTTTTAGTGTATTCGCGGAATTAAAGTCAGTGCCGTAACCAAGTTTCAAATTTTTGGAAGCAAGTTTATTTTTCATCAGTCTATAAAGACCACCCTGTAGTATTTAAAATTTTTCTATTATTTTTTAGTGTATTCGCGGAATTAAAGTCAGTGCAGTAACCAAGTTTCAAATTTTTGGAAGCAAGTTTATTTTTCATCAGTCTATAAAGACCACCCTGTAGTATTTAAAATTTTTCTATTATTTTTCGTGTATTCGCGGAATTAAAGTCAGTGCAGTAACCAAGTTTCAAATTTTTTGAAGCAAGTTTATTTTTCATCAGTCTATAAAGACCACCCTGTAGTATTTAAAATTTTTCTATTATTTTTTAGTGTATTCGCGGAATTAAAGTCAGTGCAGTAACCAAGTTTCAAATTTTTTGAAGCAAGTTTATTTTTCATCAGTCTATAAAGACCACCCTGTAGTATTTAAAATTTTTCTATTATTTTTTAGTGTATTCGCGGAATTAAAGTCAGTGCAGTAACCAAGTTTCAAATTTTTGGAAGCAAGTTTATTTTTCATCAGTCTATAAAGACCACCCTGTAGTATTTAAAATTTTTCTATTATTTTTCGTGTATTCGCGGAATTAAAGTCAGTGCAGTAACCAAGTTTCAAATTTTTTGAAGCAAGTTTATTTTTCATCAGTCTATAAAGACCACCCTGTAGTATTTAAAATTTTTCTATTATTTTTCGTGTATTCGCGGAATTAAAGTCAGTGCAGTAACCAAGTTTCAAATTTTTTGAAGCAAGTTTATTTTTCATCAGTCTATAAAGACCACCCTGTAGTATTTAAAATTTTTCTATTATTTTTCGTGTATTCGCGGAATTAAAGTCAGTGCAGTAACCAAGTTTCAAATTTTTTGAAGCAAGTTTATTTTGCATCAGTCTATAAAGACCACCCTGTAGCATTTAAAATTTTTCTATTATTTTTCGTGTATTCGCGGAATTAAAGTCAGTGCAGTAACCAAGTTTCAAATTTTTTGAAGCAAGTTTATTTTTCATCAGTCTATAAAGACCACCCTGTAGTATTTAAAATTTTTCTATTATTTTTCGTGTATTCGCGGAATTAAAGTCAGTGCGGTAACCAAGTTTCAAATTTTTTGAAGCAAGTTTATTTTTCATCAGTCTATAAAGACCACCCTGTAGTATTTAAAATTTTTCTATTATTTTTCGTGTATTCGCGGAATTAAAGTCAGTGCGGTAACCAAGTTTCAAATTTTTTGAAGCAAGTTTATTTTTCATCAGTCTATAAAGTCCACCCTGTAGTATTTAAAATTTTTCTATTATTTTTCGTGGATTCGCGGAATTAAATTCAGTGCAGTAACCAAGTTTCAAATTTTTTGAAGCAAGTTTATTTTTCATCAGTCTATAAAGACCACCCTGTAGTATTTAAAATTTTTCTATTATTTTTCGTGTATTCGCGGAATTAAAGTCAGTGCTGTAACCAAGTTTCAAATTTTTTGAAGCAAGTTTATTTTTCATCAGTCTATAAAGACCACCCTGTAGTATTTAAAATTTTTCTATTATTTTTCGTGTATTCGCGGAATTAAAGTCAGTGCAGTAACCAAGTTTCAAATTTTTTGAAGCAAGTTTATTTTTCATCAGTCTAGAAAGACTACCCTGTAGTATTTAAAATTTTTCTATTATTTTTCGTGTATTCGCGGAATTAAAGTCAGTGCAGTAACCAAGTTTCAAATTTTTTGAAGCAAGTTTATTTTTCATCAGTCTATAAAGACCACCCTGTAGTATTTAAAATTTTTCTATTATTTTTCGTGTATTCGCGGAATTAAAGTCAGTGCAGTAACCAAGTTTCAAATTTTTTGAAGCAAGTTTATTTTGCATCAGTCTATAAAGACCACCCTGTAGTATTTAAAATTTTTCTATTATTTTTCGTGTATTCGCGGAATTAAAGTCAGTGCAATAACCAAGTTTCAAATTTTTTGAAGCAAGTTTATTTTTCATCAGTCTATAAAGACCACCCTGTAGTATTTAAAATTTTTCTATTATTTTTCGTGTATTCGCGGAATTAAAGTCAGTGCAGTAACCAAGTTTCAAATTTTTTGAAGCAAGTTTATTTTTCATCAGTCTATAAAGACCACCCTGTAGTATTTAAAATTTTTCTATTATTTTTCGTGTATTCGCGGAATTAAAGTCAGTGCAGTAACCAAGTTTCAAATTTTTTGAAGCAAGTTTATTTTTCATCAGTCTATAAAGACCACCCTGTAGTATTTAAAATGTTTCTATTATTTTTCGTGTATTCGTGGAATTAAAGTCAGTGCAGTAACCAAGTTTCAAATTTTTTGAAGCAAGTTTATTTTGCATCAGTCTATAAAGACCACCCTGTAGCATTTAAAATTTTTCTATTATTTTTCGTGTATTCGCGGAATTAAAGTCAGTGCAGTAACCAAGTTTCAAATTTTTTGAAGCAAGTTTATTTTTCATCAGTCTATAAAGACCACCCTGTAGTATTTAAAATTTTTCTATTATTTTTCGTGTATTCGCGGAATTAAAGTCAGTGCAGTAACCAAGTTTCAAATTTTTTGAAGCAAGTTTATTTTTCATCAGTCTATAAAGACCACCCTGTAGTATTTAAAATTTTTCTATTATTTTTCGTGTATTCGCGGAATTAAAGTCAGTGCAGTAACCAAGTTTCAAATTTTTTGAAGCAAGTTTATTTTTCATCAGTCTATAAAGACCACCCTGTAGTATTTAAAATTTTTCTATTATTTTTCGTGTATTCGCGGAATTAAAGTCAGTGCAGTAACCAAGTTTCAAATTTTTTGAAGCAAGTTTATTTTGCATCAGTCTATAAAGACCACCCTGTAGCATTTAAAATTTTTCTATTATTTTTCGTGTATTCGCGGAATTAAAGTCAGTGCAGTAACCAAGTTTCAAATTTTTTGAAGCAAGTTTATTTTTCATCAGTCTATAAAGACCACCCTGTAGTATTTAAAATTTTTCTATTATTTTTCGTGTATTCGCGGAATTAAAGTCAGTGCGGTAACCAAGTTTCAAATTTTTTGAAGCAAGTTTATTTTTCATCAGTCTATAAAGACCACCCTGTAGTATTTAAAATTTTTCTATTATTTTTCGTGTATTCGCGGAATTAAAGTCAGTGCGGTAACCAAGTTTCAAATTTTTTGAAGCAAGTTTATTTTTCATCAGTCTATAAAGACCACCCTGTAGTATTTAAAATTTTTCTATTATTTTTCGTGTATTCGCGGAATTAAAGTCAGTGCAGTAACCAAGTTTCAAATTTTTTGAAGCAAGTTTATTTTTCATCAGTCTATAAAGACCACCCTGTAGTATTTAAAATTTTTCTATTATTTTTCGTGTATTCGCGGATTTAAAGTCAGTGCAATAACCAAGTTTCAAATTTTTTGAAGCAAGTTTATTTTTCATCAGTCTATAAAGACCACCCTGTAGTATTTAAAATTTTTCTATTATTTTTCGTGTATTCGCGGAATTAAAGTCAGTGCTGTAACCAAGTTTCAAATTTTTTGAAGCAAGTTTATTTTTCATCAGTCTATAAAGACCACCCTGTAGTATTTAAAATTTTTCTATTATTTTTTAGTGTATTCGCGGAATTAAAGTCAGTGCAGTAACCAAGTTTCAAATTTTTTGAAGCAAGTTTATTTTTCATCAGTCTAGAAAGACCACCCTGTAGTATTTAAAATTTTTCTATTATTTTTCGTGTATTCGCGGAATTAAAGTCAGTGCAGTAACCAAGTTTCAAATTTTTTGAAGCAAGTTTATTTTTCATCAGTCTATAAAGACCACCCTGTAGTATTTAAAATTTTTCTATTATTTTTCGTGTATTCGCGGAATTAAATTCAGTGCAGTAACCAAGTTTCAAATTTTTTGAAGCAAGTTTATTTTTCATCAGTCTATAAAGACCACCCTGTAGTATTTAAAATTTTTCAATTATTTTTCTTGTATTCGTGGAATTAAAGTCAGTGCAGTAACCAAGTTTCAAATTTTTTGAAGCAAGTTTATTTTTCATCACGTTATAAAGACCACCCTGAAGTAGCAGGGTTTTAAAATTGAATAGCTAAGTATTCCAATACGAATATGTAATCGGATAATAGTTACAGGAATTTATAAATAATTACAGGAATCTGTAATAAGGTATTTCATTTATACGAAATTATAAATAATTACAGAAACCTGTAAACAGGTATGCATTTTATACAAAAATATAAATAATTACAGAAACCTGTAAGAAGGTATGCATTTTATACAAAATTATAAATAATTACAGAAACCTGTAATAAGGTAATGCGTTTTATATGAAATTCTAAATAATTACAGAAACCTGAAATAAGGTTATGAATTTTATACTATTATAAATATTTACAGAAACCTGAAATTATTTATATTGCTGTGAAGGCCTCTGCCTCACCGGAGCTAAACGTTTATAATATTAATGTCTTGTACGAGTGTACAGAAATGTACCCCGTCAATGGAAATGTATGTGAAATTTAGTAAATACAAATAAATGGAAATAATATGCCTCGGCTTAGCTGGTTCGTAGTGCATGTGTCTTACCTTGTACAGGGTGAGTTCGTTCCTTGACCAATACTGTAAATAAATTTTATGGCGCGGAACAGGTCAAAATAAATATCCTTCGTTACAAAAATAATAATGTTTTATTGAGCACAAAAATGTAATTAAAGGTTTTGTTATATTAAAAAGTTCTATTATTAAATCTAATTATCAAAATTCTGAACGTTAAATAAAGAAAACACGTGTCGTATGGAGTCCGAAAATTTCACTTAGTTATTTTAAAATTGTACTTGAATGTGCACGTTACCTTAGTAAATTCAGGAATCTTTTCGTTACTTGTACTCGAGATGGTACAATTGCGCACCAAAATACACTCGATGGGTTTATTACCATGAAAGGTTCCCAGTTGCAGTTTGTTGACCTCGTTTTGTGTCGATTTTTAATTCTTCAGAAATATTCTCAATCCTTTACGTTTTTCAACTTATTTTTAGTTTTATGTAGGTAAGTAATTATTTTGCTGATTTTTACACTCGTATTTTATACTTTCACCAATTATTTTCACTATAAAATTAATTTTTATTAGGACGATTAAAATTCGCCACCATTTACCTCTGAAATCTAACACAAGGACCTCTTCGATTGTTTTTTAATTTTTTTTTCTCGAAATTCATGGCAATCTCGATGTTTGAGTAATCGCATTCGTATTGGTTGATTGGAAAATCAATATTATTGAAATTTTCAGGTTACAGGTCTGTATTAAGCACAAATGTGACCCGTTGAAATTTTATAAGTAAAATTTTTTATATTTTCAGATTGGATTGACTTCTTCCTAAGTGCTTCGTGGTTGAATAATTAAAGATGCTGGCCATGAAATTTCCATTCACAGTTCATTAACTTGTGACACGTCGAACTCACGTAATGATTTTAAAAACTTCTTTAAATTTAACGCTAACATAAATTTTTACATTAATCAATTCATTAACAAAATTCTAACTTTTGAAATACCTTTCCTATTACTAACAATCTTTCATTTACTATAAATAAACATTTTTCAACAAAGACAATTATTAAAAGTTACTTTTTAAATTTATTTTATTCAAACCTGCTTTATGTCCTTTTTTAACCGACTTCAAAAAAGGAGGAGGTTGGTTATCAATTCGTCTGTATTTTTTTTTTTTTTATGTTTGTTACCTCATAACTCCGTCATTTATTAACCGATTTTCAAAATGTTTTCACAATTCGAAAGGATATAGTTTCAGATTGGTCCCATTTAAATTTCATCAAAATCGGTTGAGTACTTTGGTTTTTATAAATTAAATAAGACGGTCATCTGCAATTAAACACTTCAGGTCAACGTCGTTGTCATAGTTACGTTGCGATTTTGACACTAGAAATTTAATTAAATGACTTTGACAGACATATAGTCAGTGGCGTAGCACAATACAAAAATCAAGTTATAAATTAAAATAATGTATGACAAGTTTAATTAAATAATGATACGTTGCGATTTTGACACTAGAAATTTAATTAAATGACTTTGACAGACATATAGTCAGTGACGTTGCACAATATTTTTAAAATTAGCAAAAATCAAGTTATAAATTAAAATAATGTATGACAAGTTTAATTAAATAATGACATTTACATATAGTCAGTAGCGGCTCGAGAATAGGGGGCACAACTTTGACATAATAATGTTAACCTTAAAAATTAAATGACATTGACGGATAGTCAGTAGCGTTGCACAATATTTTTAAAATTACCAAAAAGTACAGAAAACCAATACAACTTTATAATTTATATTTGGATCAATTTGTACGTGTTAATTGACAATTCAGGCCGGTAGATGCGCTGTAAATCTTGTCGCCAATAATTTTTCCCGTATTCCGTTTCCCGTATTGTCAATTATAAAATATTTGTTGTAAGCCCGCATTTTCAACTTTGAGATAGGCGTTTCGCCCTTTCTTCGCTTGTCTCATTTGAACGGCGCTGTCGCATATGGGCAGCGCGTTTAGTAGGTCTACCCATATTCGCTTTCGATAAATCAGTTAAGGAACGCAAGATTCACTAAAAAGCAAGAAATAAAAAAATTTTAAAAAAAAAACAAAAACCGACTTCAAAAAAAAGCAATACAAAAAAATTGCACTAAAAAGTAAAAAATAATTAGAAGTTATTAGAAGAAGATTTAACAGAAATTAGAAGTATATTTTTACAGTGCTGAGCATAAAAATTAATGTATTACGTCAATAATATACAATTATTGTTATTTTTGGAGTCGGTGCCAGCCAAGCTGTTAAGAAATTTACAAAATGTATTTGAAATCACATTAATACGACAATGTAGCAATACCGATGTCGTGTTGTTTAACGCCAAGCGCCTGCGATCTTGTCGACTGTGAAACTCTTTGCAGTCAAAGTGATATAAAATGTATACCTACTGGTACTCCGCTACTTCGTTAATACACGTTTGTTAACCTTGGCTGGCACCGACTCCAAAAATAACAATAATTGTATATTATTGACGTAATATTAATAAGTAATAAGTAAATAATAAGTAATAGAACAGTTTCCGTAAAATCCATAAAATAAATTTACGATTTAGCCGCACAACCGCAAGTGCGCGCTTCGACTTATAAGCGGGTCATTATAATCAACCACCCGAGCATAGGGAAGTAGCATGGAAAATCAACTTTTTCTCGAGATTTCTGTTCCCCGTAGTAATTTTGGTATCAATCGAAAGAAAATTTCTTTTCGCGTTTGGAGATATCCAACAGTTGCCATTTCCTCTTTCATTATTATTAAAATTGCAAAACTAAGTTATGCGCTTTTTAAGAGCACAACTTGCCCTGAAAAAATATTCGCCTAAAAATCACTTTAACAAATTGGATTTGTAATTTATGGCGACTATTTTTCCAATGCATATCGTATGTCTTCAAAACCATCCAATTTATTATTGCATTTTTAAGATAAATTAGAGGCGAAATAACAAGTGTTAGGTATCTCCAAACGCGAAACAAAAATCGATTTCTATCGATACAATTTTCAGTATTATCCGTTTGTTGGGAAGCAAGAATTTTAAAAACGCTGATTTCCCATTTTAAAAACCTATGTGAGTTGGTCGACTGGCCATTTGCCTAAATAAATTTTTTTCTAAGGAGTGTCGTAAGAAACCTTCTCAAATTACCACGCCACGCGAACGCTGTAAATGCCTCAGATTAGGGAGGCAGTTGGTCTCGTTGACCAAATCGCGATCTTGTTGCGGTAACTGCTTAAAAATTTAAGCGGTGTCATGCTAGATGCTAGACCTATAAGTCCCCACTTCAAATTTTAATTCGAGTTAAGAGGTTAGAGGGGTCGGTGAAAGTTGGCCTCATTGCCCAAACCGGTCGCTCTTATTCTGGTGCTTCATTAAAAAATTAGATCCTGTCACGGTAAAAATGTAAGTTTCCACTTCAATTTTTGATTCGGATTAAGGAGGCCATCGGCACAGTATGAAACTAAATGTCAAATTAGTGCAAATTCAAAATTTATTGTTTTTGCAATTTGCAAAGTATTTAAATGTTGATATTTTGTAATATCACGTAATAATATTTAATAATTATTATACCATTTTGGTATTACACAATGACAGCATTTAGTACTTAGGACTAAAGCCTCCACTGTGATTTGTAATTTCGATAAGTGAAGTCGCTGGCAATTGGCCTAATTGGCTAAAAACACGATTTTACTTATAGTCCAGTCATATTAGGGGTTTCACCTTGGAATGAAAGATAATAAGCTGAAAACTCGTATAGACCTTTATTTTGGCACTCTAAAAGTTGTCTCAAAAGTCACCTAAAATCTGGTGTCCGCGTCTTAAGATATTCAAGGTCAAAGAAATCGATTTTTTGCAAATATCTCGTTTCCTATGGCTTTAATGCTATTTACATTTATTATAAATATAGTAGAGAATAAAATTTTCTATAACTTTTGTTTAAAACATTTTTTTATACATCAAACCGTTTTTGAGATAGAGGGCGTTGAACGCGCAGCGCTTAGTTATGTATCTACAGCATAATGCAAGGTCAACCGTTAGTCACTTCATATAATACGCCGTATAAAGTCTATAAACCTTAAAAATATATATAGTTATAAACAATTGGCATTTTTTATTAAGTATTACATTACATTTAGTAATATTTTTCATTGATCAAATATCCCTCTATCTCAAAAACGGTTTGATGTATTAAAAAATGTTTTAAACAAAAGTTATAGAAAATTTTATTTTCTACAATATTTATAATAAATCGTCCCCTTAATACTATAACTAGGTAACTCGAATTTTGGCTATTTTGAGTTAGCTATATGTAACCACCTAATTTTACCCACTTTATTTAGTGCTACAACTAAAAATGTTCTATTATGTTTCTAAATATCAAATATCCACTTGCTAAAAGTAGATAAGTCCCAGATCCCTTCAATGCTGTTATGCTATAAATGCATAATTTGAGATAGAATTTGTACTTCGCGTTAAACAAGCTGTCGCCAAATGGTTATTTTTCCCAAAACGCGATGTTCATCTCGCGATTCTTAGAAATGTTAGGTCTGATCACGCGAAAACTGTAAGACCCCCGCTTCGATTTGTTATTCGGGTTAGGACAGCTGACGTCATTGTCGAAAACGCGATCCGATATATAGTCAACATGTTAATATTCGTCACGGCATTGGTCACGGTCAAACTGTAAGTCCCCACTATGATTTGTAATTCGGGTTAGAGCAGCTGACGTCGTTGCCGAAATCGCGATTTTAATCCGGTAAATAACGACAGAGTTCGGATCCGTCACGTGTAAACTGTAAGTCTCCACTATGATTTGTAATTCGGGTTAGAGCAGCTGACGTCGTTGCCGAAATCGCGATTTCAATCCGGTAAATAATGACAGAGTTCGGATCCGTCACGTGTAAACTGTAAGTCCCCACTATGATTTGTAATTCGGGTTAGAGCAGCTGACGTCGTTGCCGAAATCGCGATTTCAATCCGGTAAATAATGACAGAGTTCGGATCCGTCACGTGTAAACTGTAAGTCCCCACTATGATTTGTAATTCGGGTTAGAGCAGCTGACGTTGCCTAAATCGCGATTTCAATCCGATAAATAAGGACAGAGTTTGGATCCGTCACGTGTAAACTGTAAGTCCCCACTATAATTTGTAATTCGGGTTAGAGCAGCTGACGTCATTGCCGAAATCGCGACTTCAATCCGGTAAATAATGACATAGTTCGGATCCGTCACGTGTAAACTGTAAGTCTCCACTATGATTTGTAATTCGGGTTAGAGCAGCTGACGTCGTTGCCGAAATCGCGATTTCAATCCGGTAAATAATGACAGAGTTCGGATCCGTCACGTGTAAACTGTAAGTCCCCACTATGATTTGTAATTCGGGTTAGAGCAGCTGACGTCGTTGCCGAAATCGCGACTTCAATCCGGTAAATAATGACAGAGTTCGGATCCGTCACGTGTAAACTGTAAGTCTCCACTATGATTTGTAATTCGCGTTAAAGCAGCTGATGTCGTTGCCGAAATCGCGATTTCAATCCGGTAAATAATGACAGAGTTCGGATCCGTCACGTGTAAACGTAAAAAAATTTGTAATTCGGGTTAATTAGGGACGTTTTCAGCCTCTTCAAACCGCAATCTACATTTGAAGATAGTGACTGTCACAGGATCGTTGTAAGTCCCCTCCTGCTCGATGAGGGCGTTGCGCTGAAGAACGCGTCAGCAGACAAACGGAGTTCCGAAAGTACGATCCCTCTCCAGTAATTCTTTAAATAGTTAAGTACCGTCACGCTTAAACTGGAATCCCTCGCGTTATATGTATTTGGGAGTCATCGACATCTCAATCATGGCGGTATGACCAGCTTAGTTTTAAGAATTTGGTTGGTGAGGCACGTCTTTGAAACGTATGAAATTACGTCGATGCTTGAAAATGGGGTCGGGTGTCGAGTCTCATACTCGAAAATGTGTTGTGTATGTAAACATGATTGTAATTTATTTTTCACATTGCAGATAATGAATGGTCGATTCACATAGCAACAAGCGATAATCACGCCAGCGCACAACGTACGAGTTTGGACTTAGCAGTTTCGTTAGAACATCCAAAGGAAAATGGTAGTGCAGTGTGTATATTATTTGTATTGTCTTGTACTTACTTACTTACCGTCACAATAAAAGCTATAATTGCGTATTCTTGTATCATTGATATGAGGTATCTATTACTAATATAAGTTTCCCCACCTACTATAGATAGTCATATAAGCATTCAAGGTAAGTTAGTGACATCACCTATTCGGAACTACGTAAGCAACTTGCCCGGAGCGGACTTGGAAAATATTTCAATTAGTTTACTTCTCCCACTTCCGTCATGGCCCCACCAAGGATTCCGAACGAAAACCGAACTCGATTCGGTTGGAAGTGGGGGAACCCAATTTGCTATATAAGTAATGTTTCTCCTGGGGTTGAGGCGGGTGGGCGAAGGCCGTTAGCCAGCAAACATATAGCTCCTCCAACTCGATTAACAAGCCGCGAAGCGGCTTGTTGTATAGGGGCGCGCTTTGCGCGCCCCCAGGCCGCTTCGCGGCCAGTTGATCGAGTTGGAGGAGCTAGATGTTTGCTGGTCTACTGTTCACCCCGCCCCACCCACCCCGTAGTTAATACATTACTTATATAGCAAGTTGGTTTCCCCCACTCACAACCGAAACGCGTTCGGTTTTCGTTCGGAACTGGTGGGGCATCTGCGTCATCGACTTACGTATCGTGCATTGCTGTGTTAGTAATAATAAAACATATAATTTTATTTAAGTTACATTTATTATCGATAACGGTGCATCATTATAAGATAGAAAATATTTTAACAAGTTATTTTAACTTAAAACATTAAAGTGAATAAACTTACATACGTTTGCTTGCAAAAATATTCAAAGTTAATTCAAGCGAAGCGGCTTGTTGTATAGGGGCGCGCTTTGCGCGCCCCCAGGCCGCTTCGCGGCCAGTTGATCGAGTTGGAGGAGCTAGATGTTTGCTGGTCTACTGTTCACCCCGCCCCACCCACCCCGTAGTTAATACATTACTTATATAGCAAGTTGGTTTCCCCCACTCACAACCGAAACGCGTTCGGTTTTCGTTCGGAACTGGTGGGGCATCTGCGTCATCGACTTACGTATCGTGCATTGCTGTGTTAGTAATAATAAAACATATAATTTTATTTAAGTTACATTTATTATCGATAACGGTGCATCATTATAAGATAGAAAATATTTTAACAAGTTATTTTAACTTAAAACATTAAAGTGAATAAACTTACATACGTTTGCTTGCAAAAATATTCAAAGTTAACGCACTTCAATTTTTAAATAAAGCTAATTTATTTTACACTTCATTATATTATACCAGTTTAAGGAACGGCTCATAACCAACTTCAAACCTTGGATGGATCTTCTTTCTGAGGGTTCCATATTTAGAATCTGCAAAGTAGAAAACGTACATTACAAAACAATTCGTTAACATTGATTTTTATATGTTTACATAGTACAGCATAAATCGAAGCGAGGACTTATCAATTTTTGCGCAACGGGATTTACATTTTAAGGAATACCGGATCGGGGTCGCTCTTTCGACATTATTGTTATTTGCAAATCGAGACGGGAACTTCTAATTTTTCCGCGACGAGACCCAAGTTTTTAATAAATTGTCGGATCCAGCTCGCGTTTTCGACATCAAGTCAATCAGTCGACGGCCCGGAATTCCAAATCCAAGCGGACATTTACATTTTTCGCGCGGTACCCAACTTTTTAAGGAGTCACTGGATCGATATCGCGTTTTTGGCATTGAGTTTATCAATGACGGCTTCCCCAAGGCAACCCATAAAACAATGCGAGAACTTCTAGTTTTTGTATGACTAGGTCCAAGTTACTTTAGCTTAAAAATATTAAAGATAATTGCATTCAGTGTCACATGATGGTCGTTTCGACCAATCAGCGTGCGTTAATTTACATTGTAGATAAACGAATACAATTCGTGCACCTAGTGCAATATCCAGTTATATTGAAATCCTACGAATTTATATTCAAATATCCCAGTTATATTGAAATCCTACGAATATATTTCAAATAACCATTGGTCAATTTAAATATTTTAAATTGTTTCTTTATATCATGTTATACATTTTTTATATGAAATAAAAATTCGCCGTCGGCAAGATTCGAACCTCGGATGTTCACATTGCAAACCATGTACTATGACGGTTACGCCACGCAGTTGACATACAAGGTAATGCTTTAAATTGTCAAATCTGCTACATAAAAACCATAGAAACACTACTTCATTTATATTTAACCTCCAAATTCTAATGCATCCAATAATCATAATAACCATAGAAACACTACTTTATTTATATTTTTTTACTTTTATTTCATATAAAAATTCGTTTTTATTCGAAGTTGTGTCGTTTCTTCACGGAATTATCATCCAAACAGCAACGCGGGTTAACCCTTATGCTGTTACATACGATAATAAACTGCGACACTTTTGCTTGCAAAAATATTCAAAGTTTACTAACTTCAATATTTTAAAAAAGCTAATTTATTTCACAATTCATACCAGAGTTTAACGAACGCTCCAAGCAACTTCAAACCTTTGATGGATCTTCGTCTTTGAGTCTATCAGTCGACGGCTTCCCCAACGTGACTCGCAAATCGAAACGGGAACTTTTAATTTTTGCAGGAAGTAATTTAACTTTTTAGCAAATAGTCGGGGTCCCATTCCGCTTAGCAAATTATTGTTTGGTGGATGGAAATCACAATTTTTAATTTATTCATGAAATTTGAGAAACGTAAAGAAGATTATTTTACATGTGAACACAAAGTCGCCCTAATGTATTTGGTCAGTTTGATTTTCAGCATGTTGTGTTAATTAAAACAATCTGCTCAAGTAATAAAACTTTTGATTCGTTAAAATCTCATCCATATTTTAATGATCGTCTCAAAAATTGTATTTGCGAAGCGATTATCTTTTATTGGTTATTGTCATACGCAGGGTGGTAAATTGGTTCACGCACCATTTAAATTATCACCAATTAGCACCAGATTTAAATTATTTAAATCTTAAACTATTATAGAGAAAAATTGTAAGGGCCATATATAGAGAAAAAATACTGCATCCATATATATATATTTTTTCTGTAATATTCCGATCTATAGAAGCTCAAAATTGAGGTCAATGCAGATTCTTGTATCAACGATTTTCAAGACAACACTGATTTTGTTAAATCGGAACTTTTAGTTTCTTTAATTTTTACCTTCTGTAGAACGGAAGATGTTATGTAGTTGCAATTTTATTCTTTATAAAGGAATTTATTTACAGATTCTTTAAAATAATTAGTAAAGCAAAGAATGAAACATTAAGAATTTACCATTGAAATTCCCATGGCGAGTGAACCAATTCACCAACCGTAGAATTACTGGTCCAATGGAAAGTCTACAAGATGGAAATTGGACATCTATTTGCCAAATCTTTTTGCAAGTGAAATTAATTATCGAAATTTAATGTTTCTCCTCCAGCTAATCAATTACAGTTTCTTTTTTGTAATACATAATTTTAAATCAGATATAAATTATTTAAAATTTTCACCTCTTTAATCGGAAATTAGAAGAGATAATAACACGAAGATGTACAGATCTTACGACATATTTTAATAAACCAAGAGTAACTTATTTGTCAAAAACCTCTTGCAAAACCTTCAAAATAATTGCAAATGCTTTCGATGATATCTTCGGATTCACTACTTGGAAGGTCGCTGATAAAAAAAATTATTATAGCAAATTCGATTTTTATTTATGATAAAATATAATTGTAGATTTCAAAAATATTTTTTTACAATACTCGTGGCAGCTAAGGGTAGATTTCTGAAAAATAAGTCAAAGTTGGTTTCTTGCAATTCGTCGCATTTTATAAGATCTCTTATTTTTCAATATGAGAGTGAAATTTCAAAAATAAATCCGTTGTTTCAAGTTATGTACAATTCGATTTTTATTTTCTTTACTTCAAAATTACACATTTTTCTAAAGGCGTTTGCAAATTTGATTGGTACATTCTGCTATGAGAAACCTAATTTGGGGTAGGTTTAGATTTAAAGCCTTTTAATATTACGATTGGGAATGAAATATTAAATTTCGATAATAAATTGCGTAGTTTTGCAAATTGCGCAACAAGTTGAAATAAATTATGTTATATTAATGAAACGAAAAATTAGTCATACCCACACACCAAGCAAGTCGAAACGTAAATAGTATACATATAAATAAATTAAAAATACAAAAAAAGGCAAAATATATTTTTAAAAATGGATCGACATTAGACCAGTCCTTAATTCGGTCATATCCCAATTTTAATGCACGGACGGACTAAAAATGTGTTCAAACAAGTATTAAAAATTGTTGTTAAAATCAGCGGTTTCCATCTCAATTCTACACCTTTCAAATTTCATATTATATATTTCCTACATGACGTACATTCGACTTAGCAAATTATGGTTCGGAATGGATGGAAATCACAATTTTTAATTTAGAAATCTGAGAAATTTGAAGAAGCTTACTTTAAATTCGTTGCATCCTAAATTATTTTAGAGAAAAAATTGTAAATGAATTTCTTAGAGAAAAAAAAAAGCATCCACACATATTATTTTCTGTAATTTTCCGTTCCGTTGAGGGTAAAAATTAAGGAAAGTAAAAGTAATGTTATAACAAGTGAAATTAAACTTGTCAATGGGAGAGTTGTTTTTTTTTGTATCGACGATTTACGACAATTTACAATCACCACTTTTAGTATCTTTGATTTTTAACACCTTGAAAACGGAAAATTACAGAAAAACTATGTACGGATGCAGCATTTTTTCATCACAAGAAATTTACAGTTTCACTTTAAAAAAATGAAGAATTAAACATTAAGGGCCATTTGTATAGCAGAAGAACGTCCCAGAGTTAGATTTAACCCACGGATTTTTTGTTTATCAACCAATCAAATAGAGGAAATCCGTGGGTTAAATGGGATTCGAGGATGATCTTCTGATATACAACTAGCAGCAAGAGTATAACACTGAAATCTCTCTAGCGTTAACTAATCCACCACCCGGTAGAATTATTGGTTCAATGGAAAGTCTACAAGATGGAAAACGGAAAGCTGTTTTCCTTTCAAAATCTGTTTGTGTTTTTTTGGCTATAATGTTGGAAGAAAATTTTCTAGCGCATGAATTTAAAAAATCAAAAGACAGTTTCGGCCAGTGCTTTTAGGATTAAACCTCGAAAGAGATCGCGAATGGACCAATAATTCAAATGAAGTCATGTGTCCCTGGATTTTTTCATAAATTGTATATTTTCTCAGATTTCCACTTTGTTCCATTCTGGATCAACACATTTTAACCATAACTATTGAACGGTTGAATTTACGGGCAAATAATAAGGGAACAAAATTGAAGAGATTATTATTACCAATAAATATAATCGACATTATTCTTCGATCAATACTTCTTGAGATATTAACAATTAAAGCAAAAAGTGTGGCGT
Organism: Podabrus alpinus; assembly: GCA_932274525.1. Lineage (NCBI taxonomy): Eukaryota > Metazoa > Arthropoda > Insecta > Coleoptera > Cantharidae > Podabrus > Podabrus alpinus. The sequence continues at coordinate 10,730,556 of OW026451.1, forward strand.
GTTAGTGTTAAGTTTTACCGCGCTAATAAAAAATTAAATAGCAGGTGAAAATAATTTTTTGAAAATATACAAATTATATTATGGTGATGGTGTTCTAATAAACAATGAATTTTTTCAGATTTTTAATTTCATGTTGACGTCGTTTTAAGTTAAATTGGCGCATTGGTAAAATTTATGATTTCATCCCAAAGTTGGCAATCGAGAGGACAGCTTCGTAAGTAAAAAAAGAACTTTGTTTAAATTAATTAATTGGCTAGAGAGCTCTAACCATTAGGGTTCTGATCATATTTTCTTCTGTTACACACTAAAGAACAATGTTAATAGAGCAAATTGCCAAAAGAATTAGGGTGAACGGGGTCGATTACATATCAATAAATCGATTTTGAAGTTAGCTAATTTTACATGTTTCATTGACGCGCGGGTGGGATCTCACTCATTCTATCGTCGGTCCGCGCACTGTGATATGAGGAGCATAGTTTCAAAACGCAACATGTCCACTAACACAACAATTGAGATATTCAATAAAAACTAATTCCCAGAGTTTTGCACATCTTACAGTATAATTTTTTTGGTGACAATTATGACAAAATATAATTCTTGCAAGCAGTGCTATTACAATCTTGCCATACATTTCAGGTTTTTAATTAAAAAAATATAATTATGGACATGTTTCATTTTGAATCATAATGATGGACATGTTTCGTTTTGTTTGAAATTGAGTAACAAAAGTCAGAATGGTAATGATGTTTATTATGATTTTTTTAAAATTACATTATTTATTAGAATAGCAAAATATATCAAGGATGAGGTAACCCTGCAATCCTATTGGCCAATTGGACAGGTAGCATTTTGAAGCATATCCAAAATGGACTTGTTACGTTTTGAAATAAAATGTAATTTTTGTCATGGTTACAGCAGGATATGTACTTTTCTGAAGGGAACTAACTTCATATTCGAAAAAAGTGACCTTTGAACTATGTGCTGCCATATCTAACTCCAAATGTGTACTTTGTGGACATATTGCGTTTTGAAACTATGCTCCTCATATACTCTTACACTTAGAATATTTCGCAGCGGCAGATGCACCTCGACCGTCGTACATGCAACATCGATTATTTTTTGTTTTTAGGATGTACACCGGCCGGGGTCTGCCGCATAAAACATGCTACTTTCCCGTACTTTTCAAAAGTCGATTTTGGGGTTGTTTTTACTCCGTTCACCCTTTTTATTGTTTTATTAGACAAATATAAGCCTGTTCTTTACAGCGTCGCAGAAGAAAGCTTGATTAGAACGCTAATGGTTACGTCTCCGCGCCCATATTCCTTTTCGCTATCTCACTAATGCCCAGTTGTTCAGTTGCTGGTTATCTTTTAACCCGGGTTAATTTCCATGTATACAATTGTTGAAACAATTATTTCTATAGAATTTAACCTGGTGTAAAAGATCACCCAAGACTGAACAAGCGTAAGACAAAAATATGTACCATTTTTGATCAAATTCTTTGGTTTTTAATTTTTTACGAAATTGTTGCGTATTTCGAGACCCAGATAATTTGATTTTTACTTCTCTGTATTATTTTACAATTAATTACTTAGTTTGATCCATTTGCGATCTCTTTCGAGGGTTTTATCAAAAATCATTTGAAAGCACTGCCCTATTGTAATTGCCTGAAAAACATGAGTTTGATGCACGAAGTAAACCAGGATAAGAAATGTTAACCATTTTGGACGTTTAATTTTTTTTTTTAACTTTAATATTATATCACTCCACATTTAATTTATTAGTGACACCCCTACAAAGTCCCGACAGTAATTTTGTCATATCTTTTGTATGATTTTATTATAAAATGATATATTTCTTTTAATAGGTAATTGATTTGATTGCAATTTTCTACATTTAATGTTCATGCACGTGGGTATATAAATTCCTAAAAATATATTTGATTAATTTACTACCGAAATCCGTCATATTTTGTAACAGCAATTTTATTTTTGATGTGAGGGCGATATTTTAAAAATAAACACGTTGTATCTTGGAAATGTACAATTCGAATTTTACTTTCTTGACTCCAAAGTTTTTCATTTTCAAAGGGTACACAACTCGCCCTTAAATTTGAGTTATGACAAGGGGTTTAGATTTAAAGCTGAATGTAAAACTGGAAATATGAAATTTCTATAATAGACCAAGAGCCCGTGTACCGTTTTAGGTAGTGATCGGTTTACGCCCATTGAACACCTAAACTTGTATTATCGATGTCGACGATGCTACAGAGATGCTCGCCATCCCTGATTTCCGGGGCGAAGTGGGAGGGCCGGGCTTATCAACTTGTTATCAACAAGTGAATAGAAAATTTTCATAAGTTTACGACTGAGGGTAGTGGGAAAGCAAAGAATTCAGTAAAATAATCCGACGCTCGCCGGTCGTCAGTCGTCTACGACGTGGCGTTCACCCGCTGCAGTCCTCGGAAGATGTCAAAAATAGAAAGAAAAAAAAAATTTCGAGTTTACGACTGACAATGGGGGGGATCTTACCATTAGCCTTCGAACGACACAAACCCCGTCCGCCAGCCTTTTTCAATGGGGCGGAAGCGCGCCGGGCCCACCGATTTGGGACTAATGCCCAGGTATACTTTTTATGATAGGTTTATATTCCAAAATGTATGTATAAGTTATCTGCAATGTATAAATCGAGAATCTATAACTGTCAGTCAAATACCATGGGGAAAACAGGTAATGGGCCCTTCAAAAGTTACACAAATATCCATGTATACGTCAATATTATAAGTTTATGTTTGAAAAAATTACACAATGTTAGGAGTACCACGTGAAACAAGAATTCATCACCCGCGGTAATGTAAAGTGTGGCGAAGGCCTGCTAAAAATTAACAACATACGTCATTTCAGTGATAATGCTATACAAGCCCTGTATACATAATGTGACCATACGTCCCGTTTTGAACGGGACCGTCCCTTTTTTCAGTTCTCCGTCCCGGTGTCCCCGAAAAAAGCTTTGGGACGCAAAATTGTCCCGTTTTCGATAGCCGATCCGCCGCGCCCCACTTGTTCTTAATCAACGGAGAGTGGGAAGGAGCAGGCAGGCGGGCGTGTTAGTCATATCAGTCATATCTGGCGTGATTGTGCTTTGTTTTAGAATCTTATTTAAATATGCCGAAACGTAAGTGTACGTTCAATGTTAATTTACAAGCAAAATACCCGTTTATAAGCAAATAAATACTCGCTCGGATGTTAGATGCGAAAAGTGTCGCACAGAATTTAGTGTTTCCCATAGTGGTGCCGGTGATATAGAACAGCATTTAAAGGCTGAAAAATATAAAAATGCCGATCGTGCCGCGGCTTCAAGTTCTTCAATGTTAAACTTTTTCAAGAAATCGGACGCGTCAATTTCAAAAGATTTGGATATTGCCGCGGCAGAAGGCGTCTGGGCTTATCACACGATACAAGAAAACCACAGTTTTCGCTCCAATGATTGTGCGTCGAAGTTAATTCAATCATGTTTCGATCAGAAATTTAGATGCGCGCGTACGAAAACAGAAGCTATTGTAGTAAATGTTTTGGCGCGCACAGCAATCAAAGAATTAAAAGATGATCTTGGTAAATCCAATTGCATTACAATTTTAACCGACGCTTCAAACCACGGTAACAAGAAGATATATCCTATTTTAGTGCGCTTTTTTCAACCTTACGAAGGTATCCAAGTAAAAATTTTAGACCTTCAAGACCAACCAGGTGAAACTTCTGATATCATTGTCAATTATTTAGTCCAAGTGTTGACAGATAACAATTTGATTGCAAAAGTCGTGGCATTTTGTGGGGACAATGGCAACGTTAATTTTGGGGGCGCAGCTAGGCGAGGAATTAATAATGTGTTAGTAAAATTACAATCATCTATGGGAAAACTAATAATAGGTATTGGATGTGGAGCCCATATAATTCACAGCCCAATAAAATCTGCCGCGGATGGCCTACCCGTGGATTTCGAATGCATTATTGTAAAGATATATTCATTTTTTTACATTTACACGGTTCGAGTTGAAGCTCTAAAGGAGTTTTGTGCCGAAACTGAAACAGAATATAACAAAATGCTGGGCTATAGCAAAACCAGGTGGCTTGCTCTTATGCCTTCTGTGGAAAGGGTTTTAAAAATGTACCAGCCATTAAAGAACTACTTTTTGAGCATTGAAAAATGTCCCCAAATATTAAAAAACTTTTTTGCAGACCCCAGATCAGAACTGTGGCTTTATTTTTTACACGCTCAGTCGGCAAATTTTCATCAAGCTGTATTGAAGATTGAAGACAAAATCAGTTATTATAATTTTATTGGATCTAAATAATTTTTTTCGATTAATACTCATAGAAACACAATAACTCACAACATTATTTAATAATAATTTATTAAAAAGTATAATTAATTTTAATTAAAACAATAATTATTTATACAATTAAACGGAAATAATTATAGCCTCGCCCAATATTTTATCTTTAATTTGTATTGAGAGGTATGGTTTGGCCTCATAAGATATGAAACCTCCGAAACCTATCCTAACCCCGACATAAAAAAATTTGTCAATGTTGTGGCATGCGTCCTATATTTGCGATTGACAGGGCTTTATCCATACTAAAAACAGCTGACAGATGTATTTTTACCTTCGCGTGCTGACGTTCTAAATATATTTTTCATTGTCAGTCATAAACAGTTCGTAAAAGGTACAGAAATCCGGAAATTGGAAGAATACAGATCAAGGCGCTTCGCGCGGCGCCTCACGCCGCGTTACATTTGTTGACTGACAACATTCCACCGACACATGAGATGACTGACACATGAATTCATCGATCCAGGAGGTCCAATTCAGGTATGCATCGAAGTGCCAGTCGTCAAATTACACTATTGAAGAAATTAGGGGCGATATTTCAATATAGTCATATTTGACCTGCATCGAGCAATTGCAGGGTACGTGCTAGTTTAGCCACCAATTGAGCTTATCCATACTATGGACGGCTCAGAATTGTGTTTTCATCTTCACGTGCTTACGTCGTAACTACATTTTTGATTGTCAGCCATAAACATATAAAAATTCATAAGTGGTAGCCGTTTATAAGTAAAGCCTTATAAAGCTCATTCCACGAACTTGTTTTTACGACTGACAAGATTTACGATACATGTTGGATGACTGTTGATTGTATTTTCCGATTAGACAGTTGCAATTGAACGTAATTTTGAAACAGTCAGCCGTAAACCTATCATAAACAAGGTGGAACTCGCTTTAGCGGCAGTTCTTAGGCTTCTATACAGCTACCTTTCTGGTGTGGAAAGTTGTTATTATCTGGTTATTTTTGGTCACCATATAATGTAACATCACATAATCAGATAATCTGCACTAATTATTTATTATTTTATTTTAACCACAGCATTGGCTTGATGTGGATAGTGAAGTTAAGTTGTAAATAAAAGAGAAGGAAGAGGATGGATCCACCTCAAAAAATGGACCGGAAATTACGCGAATTTCGAAAGCGAAAGCAAATTGCCAATATGACGTCAGAACAAATTATTCAACATCGCGAAAGAAATCAAATTGCCAACATGACGTCAGAACAAATTGAACAAAATCGCAAACGAAAGCAAATTGCCAACATGACCCCTTCGAAAATATTACATCGTTCACGTAGTCATGCAATTCGCCGACAAAATCCACGAAGTAAAAACGCAGCTGTTCTTGAAGTAGGTAACGTTGTAGAACCAAATGTCGACGTTCATAACGGTAGTTTTACATTACCAGAAAAGTACACTACCACAACTACCAGAAAAGTAGTTGTATTTTATTTTACTTTGATGTGAAAAAATAATTTTTTAATGATGTGGTTAGTGAAGTTAAGTTGTAAATGAAAGAGAAAGGAGAGGATTGGTCCACCTCAAAAAAAGGACCAAACATTACAGAGAAGTAAAGTTTCGAATAGAATGGAAAAGTTTGATTGTTATTACTTATATAGTAAGTGATAATTACCAACCGCAAAAAATTTAATTGGTGCAGATTATCTGATTATGTGATGTTACATTATATGGCGATCAAAACTAACCAGATAATAACAACTTTCCACACCAGAAAGGTAGCTGTATAGAAGCCTAAGAACTGCCGCTAAAGCGAGTTCCACCTTGTTATAATAAGAAATGAGAACAACATTAAATAAATAAACAAAAAACTTACATATATTTTTTTAAATTAAATTAAACTTAATCAATATTTAAAATTTTTTTACTTATTTTAAACTAGATGATACCCCGTCCGAGGACGGGCAGCTAGAAGGACGGGCAGCTACCCAAGGTAACTTAAGTTGAATGAAGATTAAGGAAAGCTCTCAGTGCAATCCAAAAGCCATATGACCTTGGGTAGCTGCCCGTCCTTCTAGCTGCCCGTCCTCGGACGGGGTATCATCTAGTTATGAAAATAAAATATAACTTATATTTGGTGTGCATTGAAAATAGATAATCTGCACTAAATATATTTTTGCGGTTGGTATTTATCATTTACTATATAATCAATAATAAGCAAACTTTTCCATTCCATCCGGAACTTTACTTCTCTGTAATGTACGATCCATTTCTTAAGGTCGATCAATCCTAATCTTTCTCTTTTATTTACAACTTAACTTCACCAATCACATCAAGCCACTGCTGTGATTACAATAAAACCGGATCAACGTATCAACGGATCAACGTATCAACGTATCAACGAATCAACGTATCAACGTATCAACGTATCAACGTATCATCGTATCAACGTATCAACGTATCAACGTATCAACGTATCAACGTATCAACGTATCATCGTATCAACGTATCAACGTATCAACGTATCAACGTATCATCGTATCAACGTATCAACGTATCATCGTATCAACGTATCAACGTATTTAAATTTCCTATATAGGTGAAAAATTATGTAAATAAAATATAACTTATATTTGGTCTGCATTGAAAAAAAAGTTGTTATTTTTGGTCGCCATATTATTATAATGTAATATCAGATAATCTGCACTAATTAAATTTTTACGGTCACAATCACAATTTCGAAGGTTCTGATTAGATTTGAATTATGCGGACAGACAGACGGACAGACGCGGAGCCAGATCATAAGGGTTCTTGCTATACTTTGTATAGAAGCCTAACACGTAGTTTATATAGGGAGACCTCTTTGAAAATATCTTTAACTTAGTAAATTTCTTTCGAACATTTGCGTATTTGTAAATTGCATTAGCGAATCGAAACAGCGGATTAACAGATTAACGCAATACTATATAGACGAAGTATTTACAATATAACAACGTATCAGTTGATCAACGTTATGATTGGCTCTGAAACATGCGGACGGACACGAAGCCAGACCATAAGGCTTCTTTCTATACCTTGTATAGAAGCCTAAAAGTAGCGTACTGGCTACCCAGTTCTTAGACCTCTATACACACAGAGTATTTCCAAAACGATTTGAAACGCTCTGTATGATTTTGAATTATGCGGACGGACAGACAGACACGGAGCCAGATCATAAGGCTTCTTGCTATACTTTGTATAGAAGCCTAAAATGCCAGCTCGCTCCTGCGGCGTGTCAAAACCTAATCTCATTGGTCCAAATTTGTTACCAACATAAGCACTAATCGAAGTTATGGAAGGGGAAGGATCTGAACGGAACGAAAAGAAGAAACAAAAATCGAGGAGATAGGAAATAACGGTTATTAATGATTAACTTAAATCCGGATTAACGGATTAACGTTAATACGTTAATCCGTTAATATTTAATAAAAATACTATATAAACCAAATGACTTATTATGACTTAAATGTGTTGAACGTGAACTAAAACTGTCTTTACAAAAAATGGCTTTGCGAGAATTAAATAAGGTTGTGGAAGGGGCCCTAAACAGGGCTTTATCGTTCGCTAAATATGAAGATTTATCATGGAACCTGTTTTTCGGTACCAAACCATTTATCATAGTTTTCCTCGAGATTTAGGGGTGCCGCGGGAGTGGCGCCTATCTCGTTTTTTCTTCTTTTTACTGTTTTCCGAAGTGCGGCGTAGTTGTGTAACCGTGTATTACACGTAGTTGTGTTACACGGGGGATAATCCCTTAATTTTTGTGTTGGTAATAAAAAATTTACTATATAAGCAGATTTGCTTTTTGCGATCGGTTTCGGATTTAAATTTTTGGTAATGAAAATTTTGTTATTGAAAATTCATTATTGTGAATGGGAAGATGTTATTCGATAATCTACTCTATTCAAATTATAAACTATAAATTTGAATTATACATGTGGTGCCAATTTTTGGTATCGATTTTTGGTGTCGGTTTTTTGGTGTCGATTTTTGCGAGGAAACGACCGTAAAAACATGTTAAAATAAATTGCATTAGCGAATCTAATCAACGGATTAACAGATTAACGCAATACTATATAGACGAAGTATTTACAATATAATAACAACGTTTCAGTTGATCAACGTTATGATTGGCTCTGAAACATGCGGACCGACACGAAGCCAGACCATAAGGCTTCTTTCTATACCTTGCATAGAAGCCTAAATAAGGCTTCTTGTTATACTTTGTACAGAAGCCTAAAAGTAGCGCACTGGCTACCCAGTTCTTAGACCTCTATACACACAGAGTATTTCCAACACGATTTGAAACGCTCTGTATGATTTTGAATTATGCGGACAGACGGACAGACGGACGGACAGACGGACGGACAGACACAGAGCCAGATCATAAGGCTTCTTGCTATACTTTGTATAGAAGCCTAAAAGGCCAAGTCTTTCTTTCTTTCTGTCCGTCCCACGGAAATACCCGAAGCAAACCGAACCGAACCGAACCGAACGCACAACGTATCATCGGATCAACGTATCATCGGATCAACGTATCATCGTATCAACGTATCATCGTATCAACGTATCATCGTATCATCGTATCAACGTATCATCGTATCAACGTATCATCGGATCAACGTATCATCGTATCATTTTGTCTATATAGGTAAGTCTATTTCCAAAAAAGCATTATGTGAACTTCCATAATGGATAATGAAAATTTTGAAAATCCTGCTGCAAAGCGACGACGATTGAATCGTGAGAGAAAAGCACGTACAAGAGCTAATAACACAGAAGAACAGCTTCGATCACAGCGACAAGCTAACGCTCGGTCTCATGCGATACGTCGACAACGTGAAACTTTGGAACAAACTCAAGCGCGGCAAGCTGCTGACGCTCGGTCCCATGCGATACGTCAACAACGTGAAACTTTAGAAGAAACTCAAGCGCGGCAAGCTGCTGACGCTCGGTCCCATGCGATACGTTGATCCGATGATACGTTGATCCGATGATACGTTGATACGATGATACGTTCATCCGATTGGTTATGAAATTATCCGTTACGCGTTCGGTTCGGTTTGCTTCGGGTATTTCCGTGGGACAGACAGAAGGAAGGAAGGAAGGAAGGACTTGGCCTTTTATAATAAGAGATTTTTCACCTATATAGGAAATTTAAATACGTTGATACGATGATACGTTGATCCGATGATACGATGATACGTTTATCCGATTGGTTATGAAATTATCCGTTATGCGTTCGGTTCGGTTTGCTTCGGGTATTTCCGTGGGACAGACAGAAGGAAGGAAGGACTTGGCCTTTTATAATAAGAGATGAGAACAACATTAAATAAATAAACAAAAAACTTACATATATTTTTTTAAATTAAATTAAACTTAATCAATATTTAAAATTTTTTTACTTATTTTAAACTAGATGATACCCCGTCCGAGGACGGGCAGCTAGAAGGACGGGCAGCTACCCAAGGTAACTTAAGTTGAATGAAGATTAAGGAAAGCTCTCAGTGCAATCCAAAAGCCATATGACCTTGGGTAGCTGCCCGTCCTTCTAGCTGCCCGTCCTCGGACGGGGTATCATCTAGTTTACAATATAACAACGTATCAGTTGATCAACGTTATGATTGGCTCTGAAACATGCGGACGGACACGAAGCCAGACCATAAGGCTTCTTTCTATACCTTGTATAGAAGCCTAAATAAGGCTTCTTGTTATATCGTACTTTGTATAGAAGCCTAAAAGTAGCGCACTGGCTACCCAGTTCTTAGACCTCTATACACACAGAGTATTTCCAACACGATTTGAAACGCTCTGTATGATTTTGAATTATGCGGACAGACGGACAGACGGACAGACAGACAGACAGACGGACACGGAGCTAGATCATAAGGCTTCTTGTTATACTTTGTATAGAAGCCTAAAAGTATACCTGGGCATTAGTCCCAAATCGGTGGGCCCGGCGCGCTTCCGCCCCATTGAAAAAAGCTGGCGGACGGGGTTTGTGTCGTTCAAAGGCTAATGGTAAGATCCCCCCATTGTCAGTCGTAAACTCGAAATTTTTTTTTCTTTCTATTTTTGACATCTTCCGAGGACTGCAGCGGGTGAACGCCACGTCGTAGACGACTGACGACCGGCGAGCGTCGGATTATTTTACTGAATTCTTTGCTTTCCCACTACCCTCAGTCGTAAACTTATGAAAATTTTCTATTCACTTGTTGATAACAAGTTGATAAGCCCGGCCCTCCCACTTCGCCCCGGAAATCAGGGATGGCGAGCATCTCTGTAGCATCGTCGACATCGATAATACAAGTTTAGGTGTTCAATGGGCGTAAACCGATCACTACCTAAAACGGTACACGGGCTCTTGGTCTATAATAAATCGTAATAACATCATAATAACTTTTGACGGTGATTCACTTTGAAACTACCAAATTACTCATCAAGCAAGTCGAAACGTGTAAATAAATGTAAATAAAATTATTGCACAAGTTGCGAATATTTTTACAAAATAATACAAAAATATGGATGGACATTAAAGTAAATATTATTCCTTAATTTGGTAATATTTTAATGGCCAATTGCAAAATAGTCACGGGCTAAAGATGTGTACAATTACAAAAACGATGTTGGAAAAATCATCAGTTCCTATCTCACAAGGGGTCATCCATGCTATGATGTCTGACATCGGGATCCCAATTTTTTGGTGATTCTATGAGCTAAAAAAATTATCACTTTCTCGGCATTTAGTCCATTGCCTTATAGTTTTTGAGTTATGAATTTTTGAAAATTGCCATTTTCTTTTAACTTTACAAGTATTACAAGAAACCGTGGTGGTCTAGTGGCTACAGTATTTGAATTGCGTCGATTGGTCCTGCAGAACACCTATATAATGTTCAAATAATAAAGAATTTTGAAAGCAAAGCAAAAAGTAATTGAATTATAATCCATGGGTCTAGTTCGTCATTCCTAGGTCCTGAGATCGATCCCCATTCCAACCAATTTTTTTTTTTCTGAAAATTATGTAATTTATTATCAGAATAAAATTTTTTTAATTTATTTTTTAATGTTTTTACTATTGAGAGATGATTCGACCACGGTTTCTTGTAATAATAGCCAATAGTAGTAGCAGTTAAATCACCATGACAATTTTCAAAAATTCATAACTCAAAAACTATAAGGCAATGGACTAAATACCGAGAAAGTGATAATTTTTTTAGCTCATAGAATCACCAAAAAAATTGGGATCCCGATGTCAGACATCATAGCATGGATGACCCCTTGTCAGTAATTTTAAATACCATCATAACGGTTTTCGAATTTTCATATTTTAATAACATAATTTCCGGCATTCGTGGTATATTTTTACTCCTATCACACTCGAAAAAATTCGCAATGTGGCACATTTTTTACCAATGTGTGTAATACTCTTATCAAAATTTTACAGATAATTACGCTTTCAATTTAATGGAAAAACAATTAACAATTTTATTTAGTGATTTGCCTTCGAAAAACATTTCGCTAAAAATGTGTAAGATTCTCATGGACTACGTTATTGATAAGAAATATGGCACGTTTCAGGTTTTTTGTAGCGATAAATACGATAAGAAAAAAATTAAGTGAAACGAAGAATATTCAGGCATAACCAAATTAACGGTCACTCTAATAAAACATTGTTTCCTAATAATCTAATAAATTTGAAGAATTGTTATGTAATATTTAGTAATAATTGATGCGTGTCACAAAAAGTGGACGTGATATAAAAAAATCATTGAAATCTAAAACTCAAGGGACCTGTTGATTTGACATGGATTGATCCGATTGATCCTATCGAGTTTTTGATTTTTCTTTATTAATAATCTTTGATTTAATGTTGAGAGTTGATCCTCTGCACTTCTAACAATGCCAAACGAATAATTTTTGTTTATAGAAAAAGTTGCCAAAATAATTACTTTACTATTAATTCCAACAAAATAATGTTTCTAAATTGTTCAATTTAGAAACGATAAATCAACGATAAATCACACAAATGCATGTCACAATTTTTTTACCTACAGAACTAAAAAAAAATCTACCAAAACTAATCAATAGTTTTTAAATAAAAACACTACGTGTGCCTTTTTGTTTTCCACGTAGATCAAGGTCAAATTAAACTGATGTTTTAAAAATTACTTCGCCAGGGTGGTTTCATGAAGAACGCCATATTAAATCAATTCTGTGCAAAGTCACTTGCTTACATTCACGAGGGAAGTGAATTACCAAAAATTAAATTTCAACTTTAATTACAAATCGAAGCGGAAACTTCTAGTTTTTGACCGCGATCTAATTTTTAATTAATTTTTAAGTAAGTTTTAACGAATAGCAGGAAGTGGTCCTTAATCCGGATTCACGTCCAATTACCAAACAAGCCGGTGAGGGAAAAAACCATTTTTCTCTGACGCAAGTAAAGAAAACATTCATCTACATGACGTTTTACTATCTAATAATATATTGCCCAAGATCGCGGTCGAGGCCAAGATGGGAAGCCGGCGTACCAGAAGGCTTTGCCTACTCGTCACCTTGGACGTCAGGAATGCATTCAATAATGCGGGGTGGAGGCACATCCTGGGGGCACTAAACAGCCTGGCGACGATCGAAAACGATACCTTTAATCTCGTCGCCAGTTACCTCGAGGACAGACGCCTATTAATAGGCGATGGGGAGCAGGAAGAAATGGAGGTCACAAGCGGAGTCCCCCAGGGCTCGGTTCTTGGACCGACGCTCTGGAACCTCATGTACGACGGAGTGCTGCGTCTGAAGCTCCCAGACGGATGCACCACCGTGGGCTTCGCGGACGACCTCAACGTAGTGGTCGTGGGCAGGGACGTGGCGGAGATCGAGACATCGGCGACAGAGGCGCTTGAGACCATCTCCGCCTGGGTGAGCGAAAGAGGACTCACCCTAGTCCCTGAAAAGTCGGAGGGAGTACTTCTCAGCGGAAGAAGGAAAGTCTCCAAGGTATCCCTCCGACTGAACGGAGTTCCAATTCCATCTAAGGACTCCGTAACCGTTCTCGGCGTCAAGATCGACAAATACCTGAACTTCGCCGAGCACATCAGGGACGCGTCCGCAAAGTCGGGAGCAGTGACGACATCGCTTGCCCGCCTTTTGCCCAACATGGGAGGCCCTAAGCAGGCAAAGAGAAGAACCCTAGCCCTCGTGACGCAGTCGATCATACTGTATGCGGCACCTGTATGGCACGAGGCGCTGAGGGTTAAAAGGAACGCGCAGAGACTGCTGAGCGTCCAGCGCAGAATGGCGCTGCGCGTTTCCTGCGCTTACAGGACGGTCTCGCTCGACGCGGCCCTCGTTCTGGCGTCGATGCCCCCCATCGACCTCCTCGCACTAGCAAGGAGCAGAATCTACGACGGAGTGGGGGGTGCCGGATGCGAGGTGGCCGAAAGTTGGCAGGCCAGGTGGGAGGAGGCAACTTGCGGCTTGTGGACCCGCAGACTCATCCCTAACATCAAGAGATGGGTCGAGAGGCGGCATGGACAGGTGAGCTACCACCTCACACAAATGCTGTCAGGGCACGGCTGCTTTGCGTACTACCTGCACCGATTTGGCATATTGGGAAGCCCCAAGTGCAGGTTCTGCGAGGAAATCGATACCGCGGAACACTCCCTCTTCCAGTGCTGGAGATGGGAGCGCGAGCGAACAATGGTCTCGCTTGCACTGGGGTACACAATGACTCCCGAAGACCTGGTCGAAGCAATGCTCGTCGACGAGGCCCAGTGGCAGCGGATAAACACCCTCATCTCAAACATCCTGAGGTGTAAGGAGGCAGCAGGAAGAGCCGAACAACGGGCCGCCGCTGCTGCTGCCCATGCGGGGGAGGATTCCGACACTGAAGATCAGTGACCCGAGGCCAATCGCGGTCGGGTGGAAGAGTGGCATGCGAAAGAGCACACGTAACATCGAATTCCATCGCAATGCCCCCTACCCGACCGTCAAACCAGGAGGCCAACCAACGAGGAGGAAAGGAAAAGGAAGGGAAAGGGAAAAAAGGAAAAAAGAACTCGGACAGGTAGAAGAGAGGCATGCGAAAGAGCACACGTTTCATCGAATTCCATCGCAATGCCCCCTACCTGACTGAGCAACCAGGAAGCCACTCATGAGAGGAACTTGGAGGCCCAAACGAAAAAGGCGGGTCTGCACACGATACTGCAGATCCAACGCATCTGCCCGAACATCCAGGGCGGGAGATGTCGAAGATCCCGACATCTCGGACCGAGCATCCCGGAAGAAATGCCTGACGGCGAAACCCGGGTGCTTGGTAGGGGGGAGTTTTAGTCAGTGAAGTCTGACACTATCCACTTCGATTAAGTGGGTGTCTCGCACGAGATTTCTCCTCCCTGCGTTGAGCTAAAAAAAAAAAAAAAAAAAAAAAATATATTGCCCAAGGTTGTCGCTGGATATTTTCAAAATTTATGACCAAGTAATTATCAAAATTTTGTATTTCGCTGCCAGTTTATTCTAATTCGAGGTATAATTTATTTAAAATTTTTTCCCTCTTTAATAATACGTATCTCGGAAACTAAAAGAGATTATATGAAGATGTTAATTTACTACATGTTTTAATAAACCTAGAGTAACTTATTTTTTACAACTTGTAGTGATATTCAAATCTTATCCCTTCACCATTGAATTTTCATAAACTAATTCCTCGACTTCCTAGTTTTCGTTGTCCTTGGCCAAGATTTAAAATTTTCCCGAATATTTCGAAATTTGGTAAATTCCATAAATCAAATGTGAATCGACTAAACTAATGTATACAAAATTCTTAATACAAATTAAAAAAATTATTTATAGATTTGAATAAATTATTGTCAACTGATTTTGCCTGACTTTCGCTTAAAAGGCAAAAATTCTCAGACTCTCCATACCCAAATTTGTAGATGAAAGAAGGCCGAACTCTAAACAATGTTATAATTTTGCATTGACCTAAATTTCTTGCAAAACTTGAAATCAAAGGTCATTGTGTATTGTATTTCGATTATTTCAAAAATAATTTTTTACAAAATACGTAACATATAAAACCATCTGTTTCGATCAGATTATTAATTAGCTTTTTCAAAGGCACTCGCAAAGATCCACAATTTTATGTGTATTAACACGAACTATTTCAAGTTATAATAATTTGGATTGGGTAAATGACAGCCAGGGGTAGATTTTACCATCGCAAAAAAATAAAATTTCCGATTGGTTCCTTGAAATTCGCCGCAATTTACAAGAACGTTTTTAGTTTTTGATATGAGAGTAAAATTGAACAAGGTTGTATCTTGAGAATGTAAGATTCGATTTTTTTTTCTTTACTCCAAAGTTAAACATTTTTTCAAGGTCAACCATCAATGTCGAAATCTACAATAGGAGTTTACAGAACTTGGTTGGTACACCCTCTCCTTATTAGTCCCAATTTGAGGTATAGCATATGGTTTACATTTATAGTTATTTAATACCATAAATATAATTTTAATAAAATTTCGATAATCAAAGTTAATTTCACAATAAATTGTAATATTACGATGAGTCAGATTTAAACTGACGTACTCATAGTGCACCAAACAAGTCGATGCGTGTAAATAAATGTTGATAAAACAATAGCCAGTATTTTTGAATTTTGTACAATTTCAGCAAAATATTGAAAAAATCCTCTTTGGATTAATTTGGCATATATTTTAATGCAACAATGTGCTAAAATGTCTCCAATACATAAAAAACTGTTAGAAAAACACCAGTTTGTTTTTACTTCATTTTAAATACCTCCCCAATAGTTTTCAAATTTTTTGTTAATACCATAATTTCAGGAGATTTCATGTTACTAGATTTGTTTCTATCGCAGTATTTATTCAAAAAATCTAAAACGTGGCACATTTAATAAATATACAGTTTATATAAGATAAAACTTGTATTTCTACTACATTACAATTTTACCCATTTTCATTTTACTTTCAATTTGATGTAAAAGAAAAAATATTGACAATTTTATTTACCAATTTCTGTAGTTTGTAAAATTCTCATGCAAGACATCCTAGATAAGAAATGCGGCACACAGGTTTTTTCTAGCAATCCTATACTTGGGAAAATATTAACTGTGAAGTTCCAAAATAATGAATATAACCAAATTAAGAGCCACCCTCACAGAATATTATGGTGTTGTAGTAATTACCTAGTAATTAATCATCGATTTACGCTGCCGTATCGAAAATACCAATAGCTGTGTTGATCGCCAATTTCCGGTAGGAGAAGGTATTACCTAATTAATATTAGTACTTCACCAAAAAAAATGTGACCCTATTCAAAAGGTTTTATGGTTATTCCATCATAAGGTTATAGCATGTTTATACGAAAACGTAATCGTTTTGAGGTAAATAGAAAAAAGGTATTGCTACCAGATTACGTGCCCGATGTTCACTTAAAATAACAATGTAATAATAGTAACATACAAAAAAAGGGTCACATAATTATTGTCAAGACCAATATTTTAAAAACTACTTCACCCATGTGATATCACAAAGAATGGTCACATTAAACCAAATTTGTGGAAAGCCACTTACTTATAAAAATACGCGAGTGGGAAGGGGTTTAACAAAAATTTAAATTCAACTTTCCTCCGATTTATTTCAAATATTTAAAACTAACCTTAATTTTCGATGCACCACTAAATCTTCAAAATTCCAAAATATATTTTTGTTGCACCAAGAAGTTGAACGTATTTTCACTATCCCATTTTCTGCAATCACCGGAATTATTACGAAGGCTGGAATAAATTAAAACTCGTAAGTATTTGTTCGACGATCTAAGAAAACTTGTCTACATTTAATTTTGCTGGGCACATATTATTTTGAAAATAAAATTAGCAAACAAAGTGCCGCATATAGAATGTCAAGTACAACGAAGTTAAACTTCAACGTACCTTAGGTAAAATTCCAAAACAAATCTTCCTCTTGTATCTTTTCTGAATTTCGCTGCATAATTCGATTTGTTGGGTGCTTTCTATAAGGTTATTAATACGATGGAAAAATAAGTTTATTTACCATTTTATTTCGTAAAATGAAAGTATTAATATTTAAAAATATCAAAATTACTACGCAAATGAAAACAAAAACGACAAAATTAAATTTTGACAGCTCACGTACATTTCATTAAATCGCGCGCCACCTAACTGACAATAAAAGTAAAACCCGAGTGTACTTAGGCATCTATCTACCTCTACCTCACAGATTTGCCGTTAGATGGCCGAACATACAAAAAGCAGTTGCCTATATCTAATTATTTAGTTTTCTCGCCGAACATACAAAAAGCAGTTTCCTGTAACTAATTATTTAGATTTTTCACAGTTTGATGTCTCTTAACAGACATTATTCAAATTATTGAAATTTAAAATACATGCAATTAAAAAAATTAACTAATTTTTAATAATTGTGGTCACCAAAAACTAATTTACAAACCTTTTATTATCTTATCCACCTTCGGTCCTCTTTTTAATTTAATTTAATTATTAAAACAAATCTGATAGTTGACATTGAGTTATATTTTATAATTTCGATGATTCTCATGAAATATTTGTTTTTCTTCCATTTCCTTTCTCTTATTCAAGCAAACTGAAACAAAAAATTAATTAGAATTGAACTAGTTTAGAGATTAGTTTAATTACAGAAATATAACTTATTATCGATTGGTATTCGTAACATAAACTTGACGATAAATTTTCAAAGCCGCAATTTTATTTTATCTGAACTATTCCGTAACTATTCCACGGAAATGTTCTAGTTCATGAACTTTTATCCCAATTATCATTGATCTAAGATGGCACATTTGTTAAGTAATTGTTGTTATCATGTTTATTCATCCTAAATTTTGGACGTGTTCCAAAACAATTCAAATTGGTATCTTTACCTTTAGCAATATCGAGTGTTTTTACTAAAACTACAATTTAATTTTGTAATTCAGTCATTACATAGCTAAATGCAATAATTTTGCTTAAATCTTTTATTTTAGGTTTGGTAAACAGCCCATAAGTTTTTAGAATGGTAAATTTGCCGAGGAAGATCCCAAAAATCACATAGTCGCGGATTAGCTACCTTGTATCAATCCTATGTACAAAATTATTGGTCTTTAAAAAATTAAACAAAATAGTTTTAAACATAAAACTTACAATAAATAGCCCCTATTAATGTCTGAGATGCAGTCCCATGTACAACTAACTTTCCCCATTATTCTGACACAAAAGTGGTCTACAGATGAGTGAAATTATACTAAATTCTTTATAAATTTTCGCACGCAGCCATTAGAGAATCTAAATTGTGAGCTTTAAAAATTAATGCTCATTTTAGCCTTTCTTGAAGAATACATTTTAGGGTTTCAGATTTTTGAAATTGAGTCGTTTTCGGTCCATACCAAGATACAAAAGGATAAGGGGATGTTTTGAACAAAACTACAAGTAATCGCAGTTTTATGGAAAGCTGAATCTCAGAAAACAATATATTACTTATTTTTTATAGTTTTACGCATAATTTTGCTAATACAGATTTTGGATGTAGGATGCATATGAAATGGTACATCCACGACTTCTAAGAATTAACTTGAACTTATACTAATTTAAATAAAAAATACCAAATAATATTTAAAAAAATTACAAATACCTACCTAAGCATTTAACAAATGGCCTGATAAAGATTGTAGTTACTCGTAACTGGACCCAACGTTTTAGCCTATCGTAAGAATTGAAATTTTAATTCAGTTTGCGTTTCGCACCCGACGGCCTTTCCCATCCGTACTCTCAAATCATTGTCCAATATTGAACCTGTAAATATATAACAAATAGTAGGTACATAAATTTCAAACACTACTGACAACATTGAACCGGCAATTTCACGTAAAATAGTACAAACATTCTGCACATAAAATCAGTACATAAAAAAAATAAAAGCGAATCCAGGAAAAAATATTAGAAAAAATCTAATTGCTACAGGGTGGTCTATATGGAGTGATGAAAATTAAAACTTTGATCAAAAATTTTGAAACATGGTGTATATGTCACCGATAATGTGGATTGTTAGGAAATATATACAATTTCTAGTGAAGGTATACTCTCGCTAATATGGGCAGTGAAAGTTTACAATAACATAAAAAAACACTTTCACTAGCGAATGTATACAGTCACTGATACCGTTTAGGAAATGTGGAATAATATGTAAACCTAATCCCATAATGTGATATTTTTACTGCCCCATACCGCAACTATACTTTTTAATGCTATTTCGAGGGTCTCTCGCATTCCGGTTGCATAGATCCCGGTGTTCTTGATGGATGGCGCCTTCTCGTATGTTTAGCCTAGTAACCAGAGTCAAATCCGCTCCGTAGGGGTGCAGAGCGGAGCGGAGCGCAGCGGCGCCCCGTAGGAGTAGGATTTGACGATGGATTACCCTCCTTTTCGAATGCACACCCCTAAAATTCTACTAAAACCCCTAAAATCTACTATTCCTGACCTCTTGTAGGAATAGTATACATTCGCTAGGTGTTGTAGACTCTCACTAGTAAGAGTTGATCTTTTTTGTGAATCAAAAGTAAATTATCTACTTTTCCTAAGTAGTCCAGTAAATGTCTGCAGTCCCTAGTAATTATTTACTTTTACTGCATTATCCACATTATCGGTAACATATACATTAACATTATACTCGCGAATACATAAAAAATATTCGAAAAAATCTAAGTGCTACAGGGTGGTCTATATGGAGTGATGAAAATTAAAACTTTGATCAAAAATTTTGAAACATGGTGTATACTCTAACATCATACTCGCGAATCCACAAAAAATATTAGAAAAAATCTAAGTGCTACAGGGTGGTCTATACCTATGGAGTGATGAAAATTAAACTTTGATCAAAAATTTTGAAACATGGTGTATACTCTAACATCATACTCGCGAATCCATAAAAAATATTCGAAAAAATCTAAGTGCTACAGGGTGGTCTATAAAGAGTGATGAAAATTAAACTTTGATCAAAAATTTTGAAACATGGTGTATGCATTAACATCATACTCGCGAATCCATAAAAAATATTCGAAAAATTCTAAGTGCTACAGGGTGGTCTATATGGAGTGATGAAAATTAAACTTTGATCAAAAATTTTGAAACATGGTGTATACTCTAACATCATACTCGCGAATCCATAAAAAATATTAGAAAAAATCTAAGTGCTACAGGGTGGTCTATAAGGAGTGATGAAAAGTAAACTTTGATCAAAAATTTTTAAATATGGTGTATACATTAACATCATACTCGCGAATCCATAAAAAATATTCAAAAAAATCTAAGTGCTACAGGGTGGTCTATATGGAGTAATGAAAATTAAACTTTGATCAAAAATTTTGAAACATGGTGTATACTCTAACATCATACTCGCGAATCCATAAAAAATATTAGAAAAAATCTAAGTGCTACAGGGTGGTCTATAAGGAGTGATGAAAATTAAACTTTGATCAAAAATTTTGAAACATGGTGTATACATTAACATTATACTCGCGAATCCATAAAAATTATTAGAAAAAATCTAAGTGCTACAGGGTGGTCTATATGCAGTGATGAAAATTAAACTTTGATCAAAAATTTTGAAACATGGTGTATACTCTAACATCATACTCGCGAATCCATAAAAAATATTAGAAAAAATCTAAGTGCTACAGGGTGGTCTATAAGGAGTGATGAAAATTAAACTTAGATCAAAAATTTTGAAACATGGTGTATACTCTAACATCATACTCGCGAATCCATAAAAAATATTAGAAAAAATCTAAGTGCTACAGGGTGGTCTATAAGGAGTGATGAAAAGTAAACTTTGATCAAAAATTTTTAAATATGGTGTATACATTAACATCATACTCGCGAATCCATAAAAAATATTCAAAAAAATCTAAGTGCTACAGGGTGGTCTATATGGAGTAATGAAAATTAAACTTTGATCAAAAATTTTGAAACATGGTGTATACTCTAACATCATACTCGCGAATCCATAAAAAATATTAGAAAAAATCTAAGTGCTACAGGGTGGTCTATAAGGAGTGATGAAAATTAAACTTTGATCAAAAATTTTGAAACATGGTGTATACATTAACATTATACTCGCGAATCCATAAAAATTATTAGAAAAAATCTAAGTGCTACAGGGTGGTCTATATGCAGTGATGAAAATTAAACTTTGATCAAAAATTTTGAAACATGGTGTATACTCTAACATCATACTCGCGAATCCATAAAAAATATTAGAAAAAATCTAAGTGCTACAGGGTGGTCTATAAGGAGTGATGAAAATTAAACTTAGATCAAAAATTTTGAAACATGGTGTATACATTAACATTATACTCGCGAATCCATAAAAATTATTAGAAAAAATCTAAGTGCTACAGGGTGGTCTATATGCAGTGATGAAAATTAAACTTTGATCAAAAATTTTGAAACATGGTGTATAGATTAACATCATACTCGCGAATCCATAAAAAATATTAGAAAAAATCTAAGTGCTACAGGGTGGTCTATAAGGAGTGATGAAAATTAAACTTAGATCAAAAATTTTGGAACATGGTGTATACATTAACATCATTTACAACGCCACGAAAAACATACGCTACTTTAGTACCTTGGAGTGAGGCCGAAGGCCGAACAACCACGGTCTACACGTATGCCTGCGATACCCTTGAGTGAGGCCGAAGGCCGAACAACCACATTCGGCACGGTCTAGTATAAGATAAAACTTGTATTTCTACTACATTACAATTTTACCCATTTTTATTTTACTTTCAATTTGATGGAAAGAAAAAATATTGACAACTTTTTTTACCAATTTCTGTAGTTTGTAAAATTCTCATGCAAGACATCCTAGTTAAGAAATACGGCACGCAGGTTTTTTCTAGCAATACTATGCTTGGGAAAAATATTAACTGTGAAGTTCCAAAATAATGGATATAACCAAATTAAGAGCCACCCTCACAGAATATGGTGTTGTAGTAATTAATCATTGATTCACCCTGCCATATCGAAAATACCAATAGCTGTGTTGATCGCCAATTTCCGGTAGGGGAAGGTATATGAAGAAGAAGTAATTACCTAATTAATATTAGTACTTCACAAAAAAAAAATGTGACCCCATTCAAAAGGTTTAAAGCGTCATTCACATCCACGTAACGTACGTTCCGGACATAGAATACGTAACGTAGAAAACGTAGTTTTTTATTTGCCATTCACATCCACTTAGTTTACTATGTTTTTACTATGTTTCCATAGAAACGAAAAGCACGGGCACCTGTATTTGCATTGGCTATCGGTTGACAGTTTGACAGCATTAATTTTTGTGACTTAACCTTAAAATTGAAAATACAGTAAAAGGGGTGTTGCCTAATAAAATGTAAGCATCTCCATTGGTCAAACATAAAAAACATAACGTACAAGTTGAAGTTGAACGAACTTTTTGTTACGTTACGTTATGTCTCCCATGTTTTTTCGAATGTGAATGGTGCCATTTGAAACAATGCATTTCAACTTTCCTTACGTTACGTATTCTATGTCCGGAACGTACGTTACGTGGATGTGAATGACCCTTTATGGTTATTCCATCATAAGGTTATGGCATGTTTATACAAAAACGTTTTGAGGTCAATAGAAAAAAGGTATTGCTACCAGATTACGTGCCCGATGTTCACTTAAAATAACAATGCAATAATAGTAACATACAAAAAAAAAAGTCACATAATTATTGTCAAGACCAATATTTTAAAAACTACTTCACCCGTGTGATATCACAGAGAATGGTCACATTAAATCAAATTTGTGGAAAGCCACTTGCTTATAAAAATAGGCGAGTGGGAAGGGGTTGAACAAAATTTTAAATTTGACTTTCCTCCGATTTATTTCAAATATTTAAAACTAACCTTAATGCACCACTAAATCTTCAAAATTCCAAAATATATTTTCGTTGCACCAAAAAGTTGCAAGTATTTTCACTATCCCATTTTCTGCAACCACCGGGATTATTACGAAAGCTGGAATAAATTAAAGCTCGTAAGTATTTGTTCAACGATCTAACAAAACTTGTCTGCATCCCCTGCGCATCAGGGGACCTGATCAAATTTTGACTCCGAGTGTCCCTCTTCCAAAAAAGGGTAACTTAAAATTCTCAAACAAACTTATTATCTTTACTACCTATAGTTTTGACTACTTGTATACCAAATTTTAGAGTGACACACTTTTAGTTTAGGAATGACATCAAAGTGGATGATCATGAATATAAATATGTTTACATATTTATAACTAAACCAAAAGCGTTTAGTGAATGGGTAATTCTCTACTAATTGGAAATTCGCCACACAAAACTGTCCGATGCATTTTTTTTGTTAAAGAAAATAAAAAAATATGCACAACGGAAGACGGTAATAAGTTAAACATATAGCTTGAAAAAGCTGAAGAACTTTCTCCGTATTTTGCGTATTATCGACGTTTTTGTGAAATACTGTGATAGGGGACTGTTTTATCTATCAGGGGACTGTTTAAATGAGAGTAAACATTTTTTAAAATCAGAATTAACCGATATAATGTCTTTATTTTTCTATTAAAACATTACGAAGAATATGACGTATTAATAATACTAAATCAAATCAATAACAAATGTTAAATTATTACTTATTTATTGATCGAACATATTTTTATCGAATTTTTTTTAGTGCACAAGTGCACAACTAGAATTAAACTGATCGAAATCAACTTGAATTGAATCCAATAGGTATCTCTTTTGTTTCTTTATTCCCTTTCTGGTCACACATTCACGTTTTCCTGCACCAATTCTGCTGTTGTCGTCGTTTTCATAAAATTCTCGCACTGCAGTAACGCATCTATCTGGAACTCTATCTCCACAAATCTGTTTAGAAGGTACTAAAGTTGACTGATGTGCGGATTTCTGCGTTCTCTTGTAAGATAAAGCACTGTCTTTCATTCTCCACAGCTTGTATTTCTTCACTATTTTACCAGAAACAACTTTTCCAAAAATATTTTTTTCTTGGAAGCTTTTGAATTCGGCATAATTTTCTTTCAATTGTTCATTGATCACTTCACCAAATAACGCCTTCTGCACGACGATTTGCCGAGTCTCTGGTGTATCACACATTTTTTGCAGTTTCGTATTCGGAGAGTCGACATTACTTTTCATTTTACGAACGTCTTCTAACCGTTGTAGTCTCTTTCTGAGCCTTTCTAATTTCTGTTTATATTGTGCAATCTTGAGGTCTTTCTCTCTGTTACTTTTTTCACGCATTTTTTTAGCACGTTTTCTTCTTGCATCACTTATTACGTTTACCGGAGCTCTTACTGGTGGTGTATGATCAATTTCCGAATCAGGCGTATTTTCGCGAACGAAGGTATTTGTGACCTCTTGCAATACTTTTTTCTTCGCCCGGTAGTTAGTGCAATGCTCCTTCCAAGTTTTTTTCGCAGCCTTGTGCTCACGGCGATTCATATCCTTCACTAATTTCCTTGTGCTCTTTTCTTTCTTCGCCTGGTATTTCCTACGTTCTATTTCTTTCATTTGTTCTCTTTTTTTGAGGATCATTTTTAAGTCGTTGGTACCTCAAACGCTCTGCAATACGTTTCTGCTCTAATATTTCTGCTCTTGTTGATGTATTCTTCTTTTTAGGCGGCATTGTGCAGCATAATCTAAAAGAAACAACATACTATCAGCAAATACTTTATAATTGACAATACGGGAAACTTATGCAAATTATTGGCGACAAGATTTACAGCGAATCTACCGGCCTTAATTGTCAATTGACACGTACAAATTGTCATTTTATGTTTTGCATTATCGTATTATGCATTGATCAGACTTGATTACACTTTATTTCATTAATAATTATTTGTGCAATGCATTATAATTATTTTGTAGGCATTTAAAACTTGTTATAATTACATTAAACTTCCATACTAACCGGTAGTGTGCAATTCAACTCAATAGGTGGCGTTGTGAATAGTGTCGCCGGTTTTTACAGCTATAAGTTTCCCGTATTGTCAATTATAAAGTATTTGCTATCAGTCCTATGGAAGATAAAACAGTCCCCTGGAAGATAAAACAGTCCCCTGCATCATATAATGACAGGGGACTGTGCCCAGGGACTGTTATTTTTGCAAAGAAAGTTGACTAGTGCCAATTCGTTCGAAATATTTATGGATTACAAAGTAAGAAGTGCTAAGGTACTCATTACATGAACTAAATATTAAATTACTGAAATTTAATCACTCATTATAATGAAAAAACTACTCACCAGTGGACTGTTCAATCTCGCGGCCCAGACGCGTCGTTCTATGGCAAACAATGGGTTGACACTAAAGAAAAATGACGCCTCAGCCTTTCTTGGCGTCCAGACGAACTTCACATCGTTTCCATTGTGTTGGACATAATAAACGATCACTACGATACAAAGTATGAATTTGGCGCAATATTTAAATTGAACCAGGGGACTGTTCCGTAAATTTGAGGACAACGTTTGAGTGATGGTTCTTTAGATTAAAAATCTGTTTAAAATCATGGGTGTATTTTATAAACACGCGTTCTCTACTCTAGTTTAACCTAATACCATTTGAATTACGTAATTTTAATCCTGGAAATAAATATTTATCGTGAAACTTGTTATTCTGGTAATGGGACACGACAGGGGACTGTATTTTGGGACGTTCAAACTGCATTTAAATGAATATTACAAATTATTTAATTATATATTTTCTGTAGCGCTTTGAGAATGGTTAACGTATTCTCGATTTCAATACATAAAACTCGGTAATATTACCTCTAAATACAATAATTTTGCCTGGGACATCGATTTTCCAATTAATAGAGAATCACCCGAATATACAAAAAGAATCTAGTTTAAAAAATATATTGAACCAACCAATCTTTCGTTATCAAATTAATGTAGCTTTGTTCATCCCTCATCAATACTACAGCATCAGCATTGCAATGGCTCTTCTTCAAAACTCCTAGTCAATTTCTCATCATTCGTATTACCCGTGCGACTCATCATTTTAACACTGAAAGAAAAAATTAACATGTGTTTGCAGAAAAGTTGCACCAAATTTGCATAAAAAAGAAAACAACTCATTACCTACAGAAGTGGCAATACAAAATTTGTGACATAAACTTTGAAGTTACCAAACTACGTCTATATGCAAAAAAACACACAAAGGGACTTACCACACAATTTTACTTCGAAAATTCTGGTTTAAAAACGATTGTTATACACAAAACCATCTCACAATTTGTATCTGGCATTAATTAAATAGGCAGGTGACGTCGTCAATCGCAATAATTCAAGATAGTATTATACCTAATGTTATGTGGACATAAAACTTTTAAAAATATTACAGTATTTTTGCTTGTTTTTTGAAAGTCTTTTTTTATTTGAATCTATAAATTTACAATAAAAAACCAGTATGCTGTTAACGGTTCAATAAAAAATGTTTTAAAAAATCAAGACAATGTCATTGAGTAGTACTTAATTGTAAGACCCGCTACATCACCTTCCGCCAGGCAATCATTTCAGTTGCAAATAGCAGTCGTGGTATTGAAGAGAGAAAAGAGACTCTCTTGAGTGACTTAGCAAGCCTTTGATTGATTGTGGCTTCTAGTTGATTCACATAATATGATAATTTCTAATCTATAATTTATTCTAGGCAAATTTATACTCCAGGATCCAGTATTTTATACTTACCGTTTTTCAAATTGCAAACAATCAGAAGTGGGATTGTACAAAATAAATAAAAAACCAACCATGCCTTGTTTAACAAATTTTAATATTGCAAGTGAAGATAGATAATCATGTTCATTTAAAACTGCAAATACATCTATAATAGCACCTATGTATTAACACAAACTTAAAATTAAATTTTGTAGTAACATGGATAATTCAAAACAATGCACAAACATTTAAATGTTACCACAATTAAAATTTTTATAACATTTTCAACAACACTAAATGACTCTGTTTCGACAATAAAACTTCACACTAAACAATTCAAAATATTACACATTATACACACAAATTTTACAAAATTATACACGCAAATTTCACAGAAATATACAACAAGTAATTTGTGCTGTGTCCAAGTTTATTGTCAAAATGCAAATATAGGAGCCGGGTAAGAAAAATATTGACAAGCTAAAATTAAAATTAAAAATTATATAATTGTAAAAAATTGCACAAGTAAAATATGCTGCTGTTACGCAGCAGTTCAGGTTAGGAGCCAATTAACCCTTTTTTAACAACCACAAACTTTTAAACATGAAAGGGTTAAAAGACGAAACCAATCGAAATAAAAGCACCATCACGGATAACAATTTTTACAGCAAAGGTGCAAACACGTTTCAACCTTTAAAACAGAAGAAATAGAAATTATTTGTACAAAATGAATTACAGTAAACTGTCGATAATTTTCTTGCTTCATCACTAATAGATATCACAAATACATCTAGAATAACAATATAGGCACATAAAACTTGATTTCGTGACACTAGCCATATAATCGTGAAGTCTAAAAAGTAGACCTATTAAAGCATTCGGTGCGCGTAATTTCATAAAATCTAATAAAATATACTACGTGTAAATAGTTTTTTCTAAATTTCAAAAATATAAATTTTTTACATGCTAAGGGAGTTCATTGTATTAACTAAAACCATATCGCGCGAATTACCTCGAATATTTCAAACAAGACATCACTAAAATTGGGATTTAGTTCGAAACAAACGAGTTAATTCGACCTGAAAGTTCATTTCTTTTGTGTAACTCAACAATTTTCTTGTATAACAAATAAAACTTACATCCTACCATTGTAAAGTTGCACAGAATTTATAAAATTCAATTACATGATAAAACAACAAATATACACAAATTAAAAACTAATTTGAACTCTTTAGAGGCAATTCGGAAAGTTTTTAAAAATATGAAAGTGGTATGTACTAATTGACTAACTAATTTTTCCAAACTTTAGGTGAGAAAAGAAGAACCACCTCTACTTCTTGCTGTTGAACTGTACGACTAACTTACTTGCCTTATTGTCGGTATCCCTGCATCAGCTCGCTGAGGTTGACCAAACCGTTGAGGTCGATGTTGCAATCGTCTAGTTGTTCCAAGTACTCCATTCCTTGCCCCGCACCTGTCATGGTAGTTGCCACAGAGCCAGCGTAACTGCACAGACATAACCAGACATTATTAGTACTGCAACACAGACCAACCAAAATCAATGATTATTATGAAAAATGGGTATGATTTGACCAAAAAAAACCTGTCAAATTGAAAAAATGTTGCAAAACGTCTGGTTATGTCTGTTTTGCAGTATAATGATATATTTTGGTGTAAGAGGGTTAGATGATGATTACTCCACAGCAGAGTTGGGCAAAGCTCCTTTTGAAAAGTGGCTAAGCTACACATCTTTGATTATAATAATATATAATATCTAATACGCCAACCTTATGGAAGTATTGGGGTATTGGTACTCCAGCAATGTTTTGAATTACACCAGGTGTTTCCAAAAACTCCCATCAAATTGACGTATTAAATACTATA
This sequence comes from Podabrus alpinus, assembly GCA_932274525.1. NCBI lineage: Eukaryota > Metazoa > Arthropoda > Insecta > Coleoptera > Cantharidae > Podabrus > Podabrus alpinus. The sequence continues at coordinate 10,759,575 of OW026451.1, forward strand.
TAAATGCTATACAGCTTCAAGCTACTGTTTGTTCCTACATCTTAATTTTTATTTTAGGAAATGAAAAATTACATAAGCTACTGCCCAACTCTGCTCCAAAGTAAACCAATTCAAATAAATTAAATAATATTTCAAGCTTGAGCAGAATAAATAAATTCTTAAAAAAATAAAACAAAAAATATATTATGCAATAAGTATAAAAATTTTACATTAAAAACTTCTAAATAAGAAACGTTACTAATATAATTGTAAAAATAACATTTGATAAATTAAAAACATGTGAAATGTTCTCACAGTTCGGCACACTCTAAAAACTGACAAAGAAAGAAAAATTAGAAATTTTATTAATTAGTATTACTCTTTCTTTTAATCACAATATTAATAAATGTATAAGTCTTGAAAGGAGAAAAAGAAAAATGTTCCACTTCTATAAATAGCTGAAAATAAAATAAATTTCAGATATCTAAAATGATCTTGCATAAAGAAACAGTTGAGTAGAAGAAAGAGTTTGACTTTAATTTCTAGTAGACTACGACGTAAGAATTATTTGCAGGGGTGGTGCAAAAAGGTACCAACACAAAAAGTTCTGTAGTGTCTTTTTTTTAGGAAAATTAGATTGTTTTTTCTTTTGACATGATCATATTATTTTAGCGCAACTAATTTCCATGTAATTACATAATAAATAACGTTACTGTTGCTAAATTCGCACTGGGTAAATTATGTTTAAATACCACGGTACAATATTTTACACAATTATTTCCATCCATAAATTTAATTTTTGACGATTGAAACATAAGGCACCACCATGAGCATATTTCTGTATCTGCCCAAATACCATAAACGACAGTTCTGACGGAAAAAATGAAAATGGCCAAAATAAAAGATCACAAAATTTTATTCCAGATTTTTGGACGGGCTTCCTATTGCATCGGCACTTTAAAAGCTGGAAGAGCATCAGTACTTTCCTAGAATGCTTTCTGAGACGTTACCTGCAAGGAAATGGCTAGTGCTCGAGAGCTCCCATTGGAGATACGAAATGATATAATTATCCCCTTTTATTTGTAGCTAACAGGAGCATTCTTGCACTCACCATTTGCTCTTAGAAACCATTCTAGGAAAACACTGCTATTCCTGGTTTTCAGGACGTCGGCATAATGGGATCCTTGTGCAAAACTTTGTACTAAATCTTAGAACAGACTCGACAAAAATTTATCTTTACCCAAATTTGTTCAAGGTTTCAAAGCAATTTTACCTAGAATGTTTATGCATTAGTGTTGACTTAATTTTCAACTCAATTTATGACCTAATGGTAGCCTTTATCAAAAAAGGGTGTAGCACGTTAAATCCCATCGTGAATTTTAAGGAACTTTTGGGGGTACATTACATAAACTGCCAAATTTCAGCTCTAACGGATTTTGTACAAACTAAAAATGTTCCTTACCAGGACTATGAGTTTTATCGCATTTTCCAATCAATTATGGAATTAATTCAAATATTTATAAATTAATCATTGATATATAATTAATTATTGGATCTTCCCACAGATATTTATGTTTTTAAATTTCACGGCAATAGAATAATGAAAGGTTCTTTATCATGTCACATGGCTAAGGACATCATCAAGATCGAATTTTCGTAAACAAAAAACACAAAAACATTTTTTTGTGTCAGTACCCCATTATATTATGTAAATTGTTTAAAAATTACTTATTTGAAAATTTTTCAAAAAATCTGAAATAAGTTTTAGATATCTCAAATCTTGTATCACAATTTATAGAAGGTCGAGTCTAGTGAAAATAATTTGAATTCTTTATTTTATTCGTTGGACTTCAGAAAAACAAAAACCAAAGAAAATACTACTGACAAAAATTTGTAAACTCGAAAATTATAGAATATTTTGATCAGAAATAAAAAATAAATACCAAACATACCCGCACTCACTCTTCTTTCACATCACAAAAAGCAAAAAGATAATGTAATCACACAAAAGAATGAAGAAGTGATTGGATATTGATCATAGTACAAACCTGCTAGCCACCGATGGGGTGTCTCTGCTAGGATCCGGTGACTGCATAAAAGAATGTTGTGGTGTGCTTGGATAGCTGATGGATCCCGGTCCAGGCCATCCAGGAACATGAGTTACCAAGACTGGTTTTACATATCCATTACTTGTAGTCGATTGACTTTCTGTTCAAAATTTATAAAATTATAACAAATCTAATTATTTTAATTATCAGAGATTGTCTACCTTGATAAGGGGTGTAATATTTGTTAAATGCAATATCCTTTGGAATATTTGGATACAAATGAACCAAATGATTCAAATCAGCGATGCGATCGGCCAGTGAGCGAATACCAAAATCTTTCGAAGTAAACGGTTGAAGCATGAAAACCTCAGAATTATCTGAAAAAAAAGGTGATTATCAAGCAAGTCATAACCTTTATAAGATTGTATAATATCAGTTTGGTAAACCTTATGGATGTTTCAGAAACCTGTTGTAGTTGATTAGCACCACTCAATTGCAAATCATAATAAATTCTTCATTTGTATTGGTACTCAAATAATTTATTCCGCCTTCTATTGACGACCTTTTGAAATACATCAGGTTACCAAAATTCCCATAGGGTTTGTTTATTTGATACTATATTATCAAAGTCATTAACTACCATAAGTTGTGCCTTTACCTGACACCCATGCTATCGTAACACCACCAAGTTCACTATCAGAAAAACGAAGAAGGAAAGTTCCATTGGTACAACTTTGCAGCATTTCTTCGGTTTGTTTCTTGCGCACAAAACCAATAATGTATCCATCAATCCAAGGACCACGTAAATGTTCCCGGGTTAATTTCATTACAGCATAAAACCACTCCCAGAAAGTGAAATTTCTTTCGGTTAATGGTTCTTTACAAAATTGACCCCAAGTGAGCATTTGATTAGTGTCTGTGTAATTTCCTCGGAATGCCTTTTCAGCTAAGAATTGTATATTCTCATCTGTTAACGCACGCCCTGTTGCTGCTCGAAACTTAAGAGACAAGGTATCTGCAACTCTTGACCAAGCAACCTAATAAAAATTGAAATTATTTTTGTGATCATGAAAAACTATTACACTCATTTTACCTTATCTGGAACCACAAACGGCACTCTTCCAGAATCAGAGAATGCATTATCCCACGTGACGGTGGCCCAAGCATGAGGTTCTTGATTCCCGTGTACTATAACAACTACAGGTAATGAAAGTGTCCAAACTTGAAATACCAGTTCTCCACCGCCAACGCTAAATTGCGACTGAAACAACAAAGAGAACTTTTCATCCATTACGCTTTCAGTTCCCTTTTTTTCTGCCCTTTTAATCTTTTTCAGTTGCATATTTCTGAAACTAATTGATAACTGTCTTGTCGCTTGTTGATATTCCATAGTTCCTGTGTTGTTAAGAATTTCACCACTTGCCTCGCCACTTTTAGCCAATTTATCATTTTTCAGAAGTACATTGGCTTGAGACTCCGATATTATGGTGACTTTGACTTGAGGTGGTGACATGTAAACATTTAATTTGCCTCCAACCAGTAACCGGACAGTGGCTGTAAATCTTGTGTTTGTTTTCATAACCTGAGGTGGTTGTTTTTCAATAATGAAAGTTGAAGTTACCAAGGAACTCAACAATTGTGTTATGTCAGCCAATAATTGCTTTAGCATGTCTTCAACGCTAGGAGGAGATAAGTTAATGTTCTTCTCTAGAAGCTGAAACTCTTTTATTAATTGCCGATTGCTCCAGATGATTTCTGCAAGGCTTTCACACCTAAAAGTAACAATTAAAACTATAAATTAATAATTTAATCTTTTATAGTACTTGATGCACATTTATATAAAATAAAGATTAATTTCAAATTTTTCACCGTTTTAGTTTTTCAAAATTTTAAATTATTTTTTTAAAGTTTACAATAAATTTTTCGAGTTACAATTAAAACGAGATACAATTTTTCTATTTATGATCCTTTTTAAGAACATATTTTTTTATTTACGCTCATTTAGTAGTATTTATTATTTTAGCGTTTAAGGTCACCTACTGTGACCGATAAATTTTTTCGATTTTTTTTTATTACATATTTTTATAGTTTGGGGTCTTGCAAATGTGTCCAAGTAAGATTCATCAAATTACCCGAATTATAACGGATTTTCTGTAATGGAGTTCATTATTAAAACTTTTTAAATCATGATTACATTTTAAAACGGAATTACTTTTTGTATTTTGTAGTTTATACAAAATATACAAAAATAAATTTAACAAATATAAGTTGTAGCTGTTTGTAATTCTGTACCAGTTCGGAACAACGGCCTAAGTCCATTTTTTTCACTTTTTGAGATTTTTATACAGATCGATAAAGCGCAAAAAAACGAATTTTTTGATATATTGAACTGTATTTCAACAATAAGCCAAAATTCGGTAAATATTCAAGAAAACTAAAATTAAAATTAACGTGTTTAAATTCAAAATGTAACAAAAATTGTAAATTAAATTTAAAAGAAGAGGGAATTTGGTAAATAAAAATGGATATCCTTGTGCGCAAACAAGGAACTTTTGCGTTGAAAGGAGAAGGGGGTCAGTCACCTCCAGGCAGTCGACCATAGAGGACGCTCGAGGAGTGAACGCCAAGCAGTGTCGAGCGGATAGGACGCTTTGAGCGAGAAGTTTATTAAAAATTTGTACAGTGAATATTTGTTGTGAATAAAAAGAAAAATTTAGTTTAACATTGAAAGAGTGTGTTTTGATTGAGGTGGATGTGAGAATTTGGAAAGAAAAATAAAATTCAAGAAAAAATTCAAGAACCACGGAGTTCAAAAAAATAAATGGTTGGTCCGTGGACAAAAAGAACATGTCAATATATATCTCAAAAAGTGAAAAAAATGGACTTAGGCCGTTGTTCCGAACTGGTACAGAATTGTCTTTAGAAGTCCAAAAAACCAAAGATTTAAAAAAATTGTTAAAAAAGAAAATTATTAAAAATCGACGTTTTAGTCCACCCTTAAAATCGAATTGATTGTGAAAAAGGAGCTTAAAAGTTTTTTCTTACAAATTGAAACCCCCCAGGAACATGTGGGGTTGTTAAATAATTTACTGCTATGTTTTTTATGGGTACAGTTAATATACAAGGTTTTCAACTGACACATTTCTTACACAAACAAAAAATAATGTTAGGTACAAAATCCCTAAAATTGTTTGTTTTTTTAATCTATTTTGACTAATTTATTATGCTAATTTTTATTTTAAAAGTTTTCAAAATAAACTACTGTCAGTAAAACCGTGTTATTACTACTGTCTACTGTCAGTAAAACCTGACAAAATAATATGAGTTACAAAAATATGTTGGTTCTTAAAAAAAAAAAAAGTTTTGATAGGAAAATTTCAGTGACTTTTGAGCTCCTAAAAAATACACGTCTTTTTGTAAATAAAGACGGGATAAAAACCGAGGTATTCGTACATATATTATGTAAAAATCGGCGAGAAGGCCAAAATTTATGCATATAAGAGACGGCGACCGCATCATACTGTCTAATCACCGAGCGTCTTACTATTCTAAGAGGCGAGAACTGCCACAAAAGAAATGTGCCGAATTTCACTTCTTCGAAGCCGAAGAATGTATTCTGTATGGCCCTAATATACGCAATTAAGGGTAGGTTACGAATATCAACCACTATCCACCTCATTACAGCACGAAAAAGTTTAAAACAATTTATCTCAAAACTACATTTCTCAAGTCGGGCGCACATTTTCCAAACAAACTCCTTGGCGGATTAACTTGATTTTTTAAAGCATTTACAATATATTTCAGGCTACAGTCAGAACCTAAAATATCCAAAATATATTTAAAATTACCATTTTGCAGGCCGTGAAAAGTAAATATTTTGTAGTAAAAAACCGAAGTTTTTTTTTAAATCCTCGCCATTTTGTAATTTTTTGTTTAAATTAAATTTTCGAGGTTCCAACTGGAGCCACATTCATATAGAACAAGAATTTAAAAAATTCATTTATTTTAGATAAATGGATCAGTCGGAAACGTTGCGCCCAATTGGACGGTCATTTCGAAACATGAGTTACGCGTCGATCTGTAGCTTGTACAATTTTCAATAAAAAGCTTTACAAAAATTTTAGGTGTTAGTTTAAATGTGAATAAATAAGTATCCTAAATTTTAGCTCAATAGCTGTAACAGTTTTCTCAAATTTGATTCCTAAAAATCAGCTTGAAAACGACTGTTCACAGTAGTCACCCCTTAACAGGTCGATTTTTGAGCCAAGTTTAGGGTGATTGTAATGTTTAAAAAATATTATGCAATATACAATTAAAAGCAGGGTTCCAGGTATATCCAGCTATATCAAAGGTCAGCCTAGTAAGCTCCCTTGGATGTTAAAAAAGAACACGAATTTTACCTGAGAACCAAATATCTCTATTGCAGAAGGGGGTCCAATTATTCGTTTAAAAATCATTACCAAGTGTTCAATTGGGCGGAGGTAAATGTGCCACCAGTAATGTTATTCTACCTGCTACGAATTTAGGATATTAAAAGTACACAGGTATTTGTGCCACCGGAGAAAACGGCATCTACCTGATGCATCTCCTACATGTAACATCGATTATTTTTTGATTTTACACGATTTTTTGGGGGTGAAACGTAAAAGTTTACTGCCCCATAGCGCAACTATACTTTTTAATGCTATTTCGAGGGTCTCTCACATCCCGGTTGCATTTATCCCGGTTTCCTTGATCTGTCGCGCCTCTCGTATGTTTAGCGCCCGCCGCGTAGCGGCTCGGAGCACGAAAAACCGCCCGGAGATGCGGAGCATCGGAGGGTAGGTTTTTTGATGCTCGCAGTTCTGGCCAAGCCAAAATTTATTATTTTGCCGAGTTGGTCTATGTATTTCCAGGTAGAAAATTTGGACCCGGATTAAATATCTGACCATTTGCCGAGCTGGCCTACAGCCTTATCGAATGCACACCCCAAAATTCGAAGGCAAAAAAAATTTAATTTTTTCACTGTTAGTGGCACAAATACCTGTGTTTATTTAAAGAACCCTTTTGGTCGGTGGCACATTTACCGGTACCCTTTTCTGGTCAGGTACATTTGGTGGCACATTTACCTCCGCCCGTTCAATTATATTGAACTTTAGTTCGTTATAAACCATTCGGAATAAAAAATAAATAAAACACCCAAGTCATAACCGAAATTATGTATTTTATTTAAATATACCACAAAGTTAACAAAATCATTTTTAATGTTAATAATTTTTGATGTGCCTTAAATCACAGTCAGAAGTTCATCAAAAAAAGTGATCGACATTCGATAAAATGCAAAAATTGTTTCGGGATATTTTCGATGTTCAATAAATTTTAGGTGAAAACATCCTGTAGTAAGTCTATTATTAATTGTTGGGTAAAGCCAATAACGACGTCGACGTTTGTTTGTTTTACTATTTAAAATGTGAATGCACAAAGCAGATGTACATCCTACTTGTACGAAATCCATTTTCACACTGACTGTACAAACCGCTGGTTAAAAACGCCCGTGTAGTTGCTACTTAGTTGAGCGTGTATAACGCCACGTTTTCGATGCCCGTCTAGTGCTAGCCTAAATGAAAATAAAACTGAATGGTGCATTTGCATCAAACACTACTAATATTAACCTACTTTTGGGAGCTACTATATTAATCGCTGCTAACGTGATTTTCGTAAAAATAAAATAGGTAATTTCTGAATAAAACAATTTTTTATTCAATTTTTACCTCTAACTCATAAACGGATCCACTAAATCCAATTTTTTGGATATTATTTAAAATGTAGGGGGTGCTATTTAAAATTTCAAAGTAGGGGTAGCTATCCTGAACGTAAACATGGCTGTGGAAGAGGATGAAGGTAGAGAGATAGACTTTATCTGGATCAGGGCAGGCGGAGTGACCTACTATAGCGCGTACTACTCTCCAAATATGGAAGACAACCACTATGAACAGCAAATCGGCCAATTATTCGCGCACGCCAGGAACGCAAGAAGCGTCATAATCGCGGGTGACTTTAATGCCAAGGATACCGAATGGGGAGCGACCGCCCAAGACAACATGGGGCGCATCCTAGCAGAAGAGGTGGCGTGCATTGGAATGGACATATGGAACGAGGATGGAGTTCCAACGTTTACCAGAAGAGCCACCGAAAACAGGAGGGGCACGGAGTCAGTGCTCGACGTGACATTCGCCACCCCAAACCTGACTGGAGTAAGATCCCACTGGCAGGTGCTCCTGGTGGAGAGCTTGAGTGACCATCGCTACATTGAGTTCCGATTTGGGAGTCTCCCTACTGCACCAAAACCGACGGGTGGGTGGGCAGTGGGGAAACTAGACATCAGCAAATTGAAAGACGCCACAAGTAAAGACGCGTGGAAGCGACAACTCCCGGACCCTCAATCACTAGTGGAGGCCGTGAAGATGGTATGCGATGCCAGCATGCCCAGAAAGGCTGGGAATCCCAGAAGAGGAGTATACTGGTGGAACGAAGAAATTGCTGACCTGAGAAAGGAGTGCACAGCAAAAAAGAAGAGCAATGCAACGGCTCAGACGTCGAGGCAATCACTCTGAAGACCAGGCGTATGCCGACGCTCGACGAGAATTGAGAAGGGCAATCGCAAACAATCAGAAAAAGCACTGGAACAACTTGCTCAGCGAGATCGACGCTGATGTGTGGGGGCTAGGCTACAGGATAGTGACAAAAAAATCAAAAGGTCAAATATACCGAGCCTAACACCCGAAAGAACCAATAGCATAGTGGAGGAACTCTTTCCCATTCACGAAACCAATGCCTTCAAGCCTGCCCCAGTGCGAGAGATTGCGCGGTTCACCCTGGCCGAGCTCTATAGGTCGGGCAACGAGATGGCCGCTGGCAAGGCGCCTGGTCCGGACAACATCCCGACAGAAGTGATAAAAACCCTGATAAAGGAGTCTCCAGAGCCGATACTGGCAACGCTGAATGAGTGCCTAGCAACTGGTACCTTCCCGACGATCTGGAAGAAGGCCAGACTAGTACTCCTGAGAAAGGGGAACAAGCCCCTGGAAAGTCCCTCGTCGTATCGCCCAATATGCCCGATAGATGGCCTGGGCAAGCTGTACGAGAAGCTGGTGCAAATGCGACTACAGCCCGATCTTACCGCTTAAGTCAATGTGAACGTTCTCATAAGAAACAGTTGGCCAAACTTTCTTACCTTACCGCTAATCCTGCACTAAGCCTATGTGAATGAAGCTTCAGGCAGCTGGAGGAACAGAGGTATCGAGCCATACTTATAGTCCATCCGTTTTAAGAATGCAGAACTAGATTGTACTAAAATTGTGAACTCGGAACGTGATTGGTTAAAATTTTTACAGGTTTACACTGCCAAAATTTTATTTGCGATTGATGACTCACGAATATTTTTTTCTAAAAGTTTCTGGCAAATTTAAATAATTTGTACAAAATAAATTGCTATTTGACAAAAAAATACTTTTAACTCGATTATTTAAAGTATCAAATAAGTGACATTTGGTTTCTGTCACTCATACACTTTAATTATATGACGTTTCCCAGTGTAAATCTGACTTGCCGTTCAAGGCGACCTCTACTGCAATCCAAAACCAGATGGACTATAGTCAATATCATTAAAAGTTATCTCAGTGACAGAACGCTACTAATAGAAGAGGCACTCGTGATAGAAGAGATAACCATCACGAGCAGGGTTCCGCAGGGTTCTGTCCTGGGACCCCCCCTGTGAAATGTAATGTACGACGGCGTCCTTCAGCTGCACCTCCCGGAGAGGGCAACATTGGTGGGTTTTGCAGACGACCTCACATTGCTGGTAACTTCCAGGACGGAGAACAACTTGGCGGCCAACGCCAACGAAGCATTGGTGATGATAAACGACTGGGTACAAAGTAGGGGGCTGAAGTTAATACCCGAGAAAACAGAAGCCGTGCTCCTGAATGGTAAGCGCAAGTGCGGGCAACTTGACGTGGTGCTGGATGGCTGCGCAGTGGATCCGGAAAAGTCGGTTAAAGTCCTGGGCGTACAACTGGATAAAAGACTCAAGTTTGATGTCCATGTGCGCGAAACGGCAAAAAGGGCGGCCGGGCTGGTGGCGGCGCTGTCACGATTGATGCCCAATATTGGTTCATTCAAATACATTTGAAATGTATTTTGCCCACCCCTGGTTGTAGTAATATTACTGGAAATAATCGTTGTTGGAACTAAGCTATTGTTACTAGCTGGCACAGTCGGCCTACCGGCCGCCTTTAGCCATCTAGACCGTGTCGGATGTGGTTGTTCGGCCTCACTCCAAGGTACTAAAGTAGCCTATGTTTTTCGTAGCGTTGTAAATAACTTCTACACCAAATTTGGTTAAGATTGGTCAAATAGAAACGTAAAGCATGTGCACGCGTATTTGCATTGTCGATCGGTTGACAGCTTGACAGCATTCATTATTATTTTTACCGGAAATCGTCATCGAAACAACACTTCCCTGCGTATTTACGCGCAGGGAAATTGAATCTTACTGACTAGTCCGGTAATATTTAGTAACGCAGGTAACAATGACAATTTTCGGAATAACTATTGTTTGTAACTATGTAGTCAACAAATTGACAAACTTGATTTTAGCTCATTTTAAAAATGTTGTTCAATTAGTGTTTTAAAATTTCGATTTTTTACGATTTTCGGTAAAATTTAATACAAAATACGTCAGGAAAATGTCTCACTTTACTCGGAGCTCTAAAATACTCGGCACGAAGTGCCTCGTATTTCAACATTGCTCCTCGTCAGTAATACATCATTTTCCTGACTTTCATGTAAATAACTATTACTTCCCTATAAGGAAGTATTGTAATCATGAAAAAATTCGATGTCGGTATTTTAACGGAAATATCCGTTTTGAGCATTTCTGAATCCGTTTTGACTACTTTCGCAATGATGTCTGTATGTATGTATGTGTGTATGTATGGATGTATGTAACGCAAAATGTCTGTAAGTTTTGTATCTCTGGAACGAATTGTTATATAGTAACAAAATTTCATATTTAACACTTTAATCAATATACAAAGGCACCATTTGATTTTGGAGGAAATCCTTAAACCGGAAGTAGCACTTTACTTGAAGGACGAAATGGTTTTTCTTCAATATCTCAGGAACAAATTGTTATATTGTAACCAAATTTCATATTTAACACTTTAATCAATATACGAAAGAACCATTTGATTTTGGAGGAAATCCCTAAACCGGAAATGGCACTTTACTTGGGGCCAGTTTTTCAGTCATGAGTTAACTTTTGGGTTAGGTAACTTGGTTTAAAAGTTAACCAATATATTAAACTAGTTTAGGCCGATATGAGTTTTTCAGTGACTAGACTCCGCCTCCTAATATTCTAGTTAGCTAACCAAAATATTTGACCGGAACGCCGTGAAATTTCACAATTTGACAATCAACGTATTGAAATTGTGAGGTTATGCTGTGAATTGTAAATAATCAATTGTTACAAATTGACTCAAATTAATCAATTGAATCAAATTAACAAATTACACTTTATATTTGCACGTCAAAGATGGTCAAAGTAAACAGGTAAACTAAAATCACAGAATATATAGGTTAACTAAAATATTTTAGTTAAACCACCACTGGCGCTGGTTTAAGTAATTGGTTAGACAACACTTCTAACCCAAGAGTGAAAAACCCGTAACCATGAAATTTTGTAGTTAACTATTTTTATTTGGTTTAAACCACGACTGAAAAACTGGGCCTTGGAAGGACGAAATAGTTTTTCTTCAATATCTCAGGAACGAATTATTATATAGTAACCAAATTTCATATTTAATACTTTAATCGGTATACGAAAGCACCATTTGATTTTGGAGCAAATCCCTAAACCGGAAGTAGCACTTTACTTGAAGGACGAAATGGTTTTTCTTAAATATCTCAGGAACGAATTGTTATCTAGTAACCAAATTTCATATTTAACACTTTAATCAGTATACTAAAGCACCATGTGATTTTGGAGGAAATCCCTAAACCGGAAGTAGCACTTTACTTGAAGGACGAAATGGGTTTTCTTCAATATCTCAGGAACAAATTGTTATATAGTAACCAAATTTCATATTTAACACTTTAATCAGTATACTAAAGCACCATGTGATTTTGGAGGAAATCCCTAAACCGGAAGTAGCACTTTACTTGAAAGACGAAATAGTTTTTCTTCAATATCTCAGGAACAAATTGTTATATAGTAACCAAATTTCATATTTAATACTTTAATCGGTATACGAAAGCACCATTTGATTTTGGAGCAAATCCCTAAACCGGAAGTAGCACTTTACTTGAAGGACGAAATGGTTTTTCTTAAATATCTCAGGAACGAATTGTTATCTAGTAACCAAATTTCATATTTAACACTTTAATCAGTATACTAAAGCACCATGTGATTTTGGAGGAAATCCCTAAACCGGAAGTAGCACTTTACTTGAAGGACGAAATGGTTTTTCTTCAATATCTCAGGAACAAATTGTTATATAGTAACCAAATTTCATATTTAACACTTTAATCAGTATACTAAAGCACCATGTGATTTTGGAGGAAATCCCTAAACCGGAAGTAGCACTTTACTTGAAAGACGAAATAGTTTTTCTTCAATATCTCAGGAACAAATTGTTATATAGTAACCAAATTTCATATTTAACACTTTAATCAATATACGAAAGAACCGTTTCATTTTGGAGGAAATCCCTAAACCGGAAATGGCACTTTACTTGAAGGACGAAATAGTTTTTCTTCAATATCTCAGGAACGAATTGTTATATAGTAACCAAATTTCATATTTAACACTTTAATCGGTATACGAAAGCACCATTTGATTTTGGAGCAAATCCCTAAACCGGAAGTAGCACTTTACTTGAAGGACGAAATGGTTTTTCTTAAATATATTATGATAAATATTTTATTGATGAATTTTTATTTTTTAATCAAAATTAAAGCAAATAAAATTTAATTATTTAATTAAATAATAAAATAAAATTTAAATAATATTTCTGCGAATCTTTAGATGAACGATAAAGGAATGATTCCTTATAGGGAAGTCATGTGCTGGCCACATCAGATTTTTTAAGTTGATTTTGAGTAGCCTGCCTTCCTTTAAGGAATCTCGATAATCCATTCATGCGCGTCCCATAGGGACGCGCATGAATGGATTATCGAGATTCCTTAAAGGAAGGCAGGCTACTCAAAATCAACTTTCCTTTCCTTTGCGAATTTTTGCACTATTTCAATACAAAAACATGCACAGGGACCTACATAATAACTGTGCCAAATTTGGTTCCAATCGGTCAAATGGTTTAGGAGTCTATAGGGAACATACATACATACATTCGTTTTTATATAGATAGATAGATTTTGAACGCCAAGAAAGTATCAAAATAGTTTGCAATATTAATTCGCCCTGTATATGACATAGAAAAACATCAAATAAATGTGGTAAACAAAGTTTTTCCCAATTAAAATCCTTTTCTACAAAATGTTACTTTTGTACATTAAAAAGTATGAATTCAAAAGCCGTCTTAAAGAATATAATAAAAATACTGTTAAACTTTACAAGACAGATAAAATTATTTTAGTTTATTTTTAATTAGATAAAATTCAGAAATTGTTTGTTTTAAGTTCTAAAAATATCTCGTTATAAATGTTGGATCACCGCATTGCCACGATAATTTTTAATCGTAAATATTGTACTTTTAAAGAATAAAAACGATGAAATCTCGACATACTCGCATTATAATTTTTTTAAATTAAAAGTTAAAATTAATAGTAGCCTGAATTTTGCATTCGCCGGCCTCAAATGGGTAAAAATCTGTAACTTGCAATTTTCGCAAGCATTTTAAAATTAAAATTTAATTGTAAGAAAATATTTTTATTACCATTCTTGAATTGTATCCAAGTTGCTGTTGAATGCGGCACCGTTTCCAGCCAACTGTTGTTCTCTCTTCCATTTTATTAGTTCTTCGTCGAGCACATGCGTTTGTAAAACGTTTAAAATTTGGTAAGTTCCTTGCAGCTTTTCAACCAAGGTCAAGCGTCGTTGTACCAATGTGTTAACTTTCTGCTGCAACAGCTGCTCCATAGCATCTTTTTCGTGCGTTAATTTCTGAATTGTCGTAGTGATGTGTTCGGTCATTGGCTCATTAGCCAATTGCATGATGTAAGCTACAAATTTACCCAAAAGTAAATTTAATTCGTGCACGATTCAAAAACAACCATTTACCTTTCTTTTTTGTACAATCGTGGTACTGAATTGTAAAACCTTCCTGTTCCTGTTCCATGAGTCTCAAGTCTTCGGCAGCACTCTAAAATGTTTTACCGTTAAAGTAAGAAACAAAAAGTGGAGACGAAATTGACTTACTCGAGTTCGACTGCGAAGAATTTCTAACTTGTGGAGAACTTCCACGCTGGCATTAGTGTTTGGAAGTCCGGTAACGCCTTCGCCGTTGGCGGCTTGAACCAAACGATACTCTGTGGTCAAACATTGTCTGACGTAATTAAATAATTGTAGGGGATTTGAGCTAAATCGTTGCCTAAACGCTTTGGCGGCTTCGGCAAGTTTCAGTTTGGTTAAAAAAAATTCTGCGTCAGTCACCACCGCCGCTTTATTTTCAATTTCCTGTATTAAGGCATTCAGAAGGCCGGATAAATATTGTTCGTGCTGTGGATTGTCTGGTATCGGTTCGACGTTGGTCCTACAAATAAAGGAAATGCGAGGTTATGTTGCAATTGTTTTATATAAATTAAGCCTACTTACCAAAACTTTTCTTCGATCCATTGTGCTAAATAGTGGCGCACTTCGATTGGAAAATGATCACCATATATTGCACGAATTTGTTGTAGACTCTCGTTGGGCAGGAGTTGTGCTTTAGCCCAAAGAGCCATGGTGATAATGTGAACAAACGTAAACGATGAAAGCGCTAGAAGACGAAAAGCAGATAAGAACTCGTTTAAATTTACATAAATTCGTAACACATTGAACCAAGGTCATGTAATGAGAGGTGCATGTGTATTATGGATAAATAATATTAGATTGGTTTTGAAGATTTTAATACTTACAATTAACGGGACCTCGAAGTATCGTTAATAACAAATATAACGAAAATATAACGATGTAAGGCAAATATGGTTTTTATAATTAGTAACTATCACTTTTGCAAAATTCATAACACCACAATGCTTCCATATCTAAATAATGATCACGTGATATTATTCCCTCTACCACTACTATCAACTTTAAACAAACCAGTACCGGACTGGCCTAAAATACACTGCAGAAATTTTTATGGAAAATGAAGTTGGTGGTATTATATCCGACTTTTTACTTTATTATCGCATACAAAATGGTATCGTTTTAAAATAAATACGTGGAGAAAATAATTTCAATGATAAAAGCCTTCGAGGACTTTGATCTGTAGCAACTCTAGATAAGATAATAAAGGAAATGCAGAAAATGATGATATTTTGCTATCACCGGTGGCGATTCATAGATTTTTAAATGGATATCCGACAGTGATTACAACGCCATGATAAGAAATCTTAAGATTTTTTTATACAAAATAGAGATTTTGGGACCATAGGAAGGCACGGTGCATTGGAACAACCACACCCAACGCCAGAATTTTTTCAGCGCAAAAATTTGAAGGATTTCTTATATTTTTTTCTTATTTGGATTATTCCTGAAACCCCGAAATCGCCTTTTTCGGTGCAGAGTTCTCGACATCTATAACTGACTTTTATTAATACAGACAGATTTTATTTCCATCTGAACCTGAAGCGAAAATTTTCAGTTTTCCTAGTGTAAATACAAATGAAGAATTACAATAATAAAGCAATTTAGTATGACTTCAAATTAAATAGCACCATCTGTTGATTTTCGACCACAAAAGGTGTTTCCAAAACTCCCATAAGGTTTGCCAATCTGATGCTATGTTGTTAAAGATATTATGAATATTATTCTGTCGGTATATAAGGTACGTCAGGGGTCCTAAAGCCATTAAGATGAAGGCGCTCGACAAATTTTGCAATTTTTCCCAGGGAAAGTCATCGACGACTGTGCAATATTTCAGCTTTCCAAATGGCCTAGAAGTGGTTCTTCTTCTTGCAGCCCATTTCGATCCAATTTTGAATCCAAGCTTCCTCAAGCTCATACCATTTTGTTTTATTTTCCGCTTTTCTCCAAAGTAGGCCTGCATGCTTCTACAGGTCGGTCCACCTCATCTGCTGTCTACTCTTCGCTCTTCCACCAAGCCATGGGCGCCACTGTTGCAAAACTGGGTTCCATCTATTATCAACTTGTCTTGGGTTGTGTCTCACAAATCTCCATTTCAACGTCACCATCATCCCATTGATTTTCTTCATTTGGCTTCATGATTTGTCTCAAGTATATGTACCCTTTTCCTCCCAATTTACTTTTACTTTCCCATTTACGTAGTAAAGGAAAGTATTGTTATCGAGTTAAAAAAAATTTTGAGTTAGCATTTTTCCCATGGTCTATGAGCCCATACGAATTGTTTAAGGCCAATTTTGGAATTATGTCCGGATGTGTGTGTGATGTGTGATTATTCTATCGTCAACGTTTTCAGACAAACGCGTGCACCAATTGAGTTGAAATTTTATACACTAGTTTGAAGTAACTGTCTAAAGAGCTGATTAGATTTTGGTTGAAAACCGTCCATTTTTAACCCCTTTTTTAGGGGAATGAAAATTGTTAAAGAGCATTGCCGCTTCCCGGTGGAACATATGAGATTGAAACTCATATCAATCGAAAGAGATTATTTTTTCGCATCTTATGATACCCCACACTTGATATTTCCCTCTTAAATTATTGTTAAAATGCAAAAATAAAATAAGCGCTGTTAAAAAATATGGTTTGCCTTGGATAATTTTGATCCAAGTTTTTATCCAAATTTTGTATTAAACACATAAATTTGAGCAAATCGCTCACTCACTCATTCATAATTTAGTGCGTATAGCTACGAGGGTCGTGGAGAGTTGAAATTTTGCATACCCGTGTGGTTTTACGAGGATTAAACGGGAAAATTTTCCCGTTTTTCATGGGACGTAACGGAGGGGGTGAAATGGCGCTTCAAAGTGGTCACAAAATTTCGGCATTCACTTTAGAGAGTTGAAATTTTTCAGGAAGCTCCGGGCGGTGGGCGATACAATTTTTTCTTTCTCGAAATTTTTTTCCAGTGCTTGGCAAGAGGGCTCCTCGCGGTTTTTCGTATTTTTGTATCTACTTCCAGAGTTTTCGTCCGATCGACCTGAAATTTGCTAGAGGGGTGGGGGCGGCGAAAACGGACAATCGGTATGGCCAAATTTCCCAATTTTTGTCCCGTTACCGTTTAAGGGGGGGGGGGTAAAAATTGAATAGTTTTTTGCGCCTGGCTCGCTTATTTTCAGATTAAAGTTTTGATTTTTTGGTCTCATTTGGATCCTCTCGAATTTAGATTTGCATTTTTGCAAAAAAATGCCTAGGTCGCAGATCGCTTTCGAGCGCTAAGCGAGACGACGATTTTAATTACATATTTTTGCCGTTTTTTGCGCTATGCCGGGCGGCGTTGAACCGATCGCGAAAAGTAATACACCGTCGTCGAGCCGACTGTATGCCCGACAAAATTTGTAGATATACTTTTTCTCGAAAAATGAACTGGTTTCGAGTAATCGCGATATACAAATTAAAAAACGGCAAATTAAAAAAATTATGGTTTGCCTTAGTTTAATTTTGATCTGTCCAAGTGATTTGTAGGTATTGTTTATTACTATAATTTAATATTTTAACTAATTTACTTGTATAAACATATTATGTAATTAATATCAAACGAATTTTTTAATTACTTCTAAAAAATTCATTCTGATGTCATTACGCCCATAGTTAAATTTGATTGCACATAGACGGCACGGCATTCCGCAAATTTCTAATTTTTTTTGGAAAATGACAATTTTAAAAATTTTTCAATGCAAACATGTTATATTATTGTTAAAATGAAAATATAAAATAAGTGCTTTTAAAAAATATGAGTTACCATGTTAAATTACAAATTAAATTTCGTAACTTTGATATCTCAAAGTAATTTGTGTATTTTATCGAGTTAAAAATTTTTTTGAGTTAACATCTGTTTTATTAATATAAAATGAAGTGGAATCTACTAAATGGGAAAGTAATGTGTTGTCACATCAGATTTTTTTTTACTACTAGAAGTGGTTCAACAATTAAAATTAGAAAGTGGCGGAGATCATAATTTTGTACGAGGTTCTTGTATTTCTTCTTATTTTCAAAGCTCCTAGAGGAAACTACTACTACTACAGCAATCTAAAAGCATTGAATTATATTTTGAAAATCAACGGTTGATTTTGTTGACTCCACAAGTCGGCATTTAAATGTTATGGTCAAAATAGTTTTAAATTACCATAAAATTATTTATGTTGGAAAATTAAATCTTTTCCGCGTTCACCTATGCAGGTTGTTCCTTAAACTACAATAATTCGTAGTTTAATTGAAAGCAACTATAGTAACAAATTTTTCAAAGCGATAATTCACAATAATTGGATAACAAAATTTTACTTTATGGTCTCAGGATGTCTTCCTACTCATGATGAATAAATAAATAAATTTTGTGCAAAAGTTTTTTATTAACAATGGTCTAAATAAATTTATTTCTTCATACATAATATAATATATTATTATATCAAAAAAATTAACAATCCAGTTTTTACAATAAATAATATCAACTATATCGTAAAAAATATCAATGTAGTGTTAACAGAAAAATATGGCGTTTATAATAAATATTTACAATGACTGCATGTATAAAAATTATTTTTATGACTAAAAGTATCTTAACATTTATGCGAATAGCCATATTTGAAGTCGATTATAAATTTTTGTAAAACGTCTTTTGTTTTATCGTATGTTGCGAAGCTAATACCAACTGCAATGGGTCCCTTGATCCAATTCATGGACAGGCCTTTAAAAAAACCACCTTTGACGCCTTCCCGCCTAAATTTTACGTCAAATACATAAATTAAAATAAATTTAACCTTTACTCAGGAACATACCTGTATATAATTTTAAGTGTGCCCAAAACGGTTAGGTATTGCTTATTTGTATCGGTTTGCATTCTTCTGCGTACAATATCCAATGGATAACTAGTAGTTTGGCCTAACATTCCCGCAATTGCTCCAAATGCTAAGGATGAAAACGGATTTGTAGATGATGCCGGGTTTACATTCTCTAAACATAAATTCTGTTAGAATCTGAAAATTTGTTTAGTAATTCAGCTGGTAGGTTCAGATGCCACAAAGACATTAATTAAGTTGAATGCGTGTGGCACCTGTACCGTTTTCTTATCGAGTTTACCTTTGTACAACCTTTTTAGAGTTTCATATGTAAAAAATGAAACCCCTGCGTACGGTATTACGCCTATTATAGTTGCTATATATCCACGATAAAATGTGCGTAAGCCTTCTTCCCTATATATTTTTAAAAACACCTAAAAATAGTTAAGTATGTCGATTATTTTACAAACAATGTGAGGGAAGGTTGTGTTTTACATGTCGCAATGTAGCGTATTCGCCTTTATGAGTGACGGCCATCCGCGCTCGTGCGAAGTCTAATGGATACGTTAAAGTTTGAGATGTCATTCCTGCTAACGACCCCGCTAGGAATTGCTTTTGCGGCGTTTTCCTGCAAAAGAAAATCAACTTGCAGTCGTTGGATCACAAAATAAGTTTCTTTTTTTTGAAGACGAAAATGTGTTTCGCGCCAAGAAACATAAGAAATTTTATGATTAAGTACATTGGTAACCGTCTAGAAAGATGGGAGAGAAAGATACTGCGAAGAATTATGGAGAAAAATGAGTGGGAGGTAAATGGTAAAACCCAGTGTGATACAAGTGATCAAGTCACAGAGGATAAAATGGTTGAGACACATACAAAGACTACCAAATAACAGGACGGCAAAAAATATGATAAGAGCAGAACCAGTTGGAAATAGAAAAAAAAGGAAGACCAAGAAAGAAATGGCTGGACGAGGTAGAGAAAGACCTGCAGAAGTTATGTGTTAAAAGCTGGATAATGATTATAGTCCAGGCAAGGAAAGTTTTTAGTTTGCAAAAAATCCGGGCAAGCTGAATTTTGGCAGAGATGTACATTGGAGTGTTCTAATGAACCCCCCAAAAGTCCCATAAAATCCCAGGTCGGCGTCCCCACAATCGGGGGTTTTAGCTCCCCCAACGCGATTTTTTGCCGATAACTCGCTTATTTATGCTTGTATGAAAAATTATGATCAGACCATAATTGAAGAGCATAAAATTCTCTATAATATAGTTTTTTTTTCATATTTTTCCATGGCACACTAATACTTAAATTATTGACCGAAAACACGACCCACCCTTAAAATTGCACAATATTAATTCGTTGCAGGGAGAGAAATGTTTTCGGGCACGGGAAATGCTTTTAATAAAAAAATAATTTAAATTGTGGCCAAGGTTGGAAAATGAAGAGAAAAATAGATTTTTTCAAAATTTGCCCAAGTTATAGTATCTTCCAAGTAACGAAACCGAAATTTTGGTTTGAGCTTACAGAAGGTCCGGGCAAGCTGAAATTTGGCAAAGATGTATATTGAAGTGTTCTAATAAACCCCCAAAATGTCTCATAAAAATCCCAAGCCGGCGTTCCCTCAAATGAGGATTTTAGCCCCCTAAGTGCGGTGTTTCGCATATAGCTAAAATCCTCATTTGGGTGAACGCCGGCTTGGGATTTTTATGAGACATTTTGGGGGTTTATTAGAACACTTCAATATACATCTTTGCCAAATTTCAGCTTGCCCGGACCTTCTGTAAGCTCAAACCAAAATTTCGGTTTCGTTACTTGGAAGCATACTTCTTGGAAGATACTATAACTTGGGCAAATTTTGAAAAAATCTATTTTTCTCTTCATTTTCCAACCTTGGCCACAATTTCAATTATTTTTTTATTAAAAACATTTCCCGTGCCCGAAAACATTTCTCTCCCTGCAACGAATTAATATTGTGTCATTTTAAGGGTGGGTCGTGTTTTCGGTCAATAATTTAAGTATTAGTGTGCCATGGAAAAACATGAAAAAAAACTATTTTATAGAGAATTTTATGCTCTTCAATTATGGTCTGAACATAATTTTTCATACAAGCATAAATAAGCGAGTTATCGGCAAAAAATCGCGTTGGGGGAGCTAAAAGCCCCGATTGTGGGGGACGCCGGCGTGGGCTTTTATGGGACTTTTGGGGGGTTCATTAGAACACTCTAATGTACATCTCTGCCAAAATTCAGCTTGCCCGGTTTTTTGCAAGCTTGAGCCAATTTTTCGGCTTCGTTGCCTGGACTATTATGCAAGACAGGAAGAAGTATGCTTAAATTATATTAATAAACATTACTAAACAATATGTATAAAAACGTAGTTTAACGTTCAGTAAACATACAAATATTATTTAGTAATGAGTCATACTATAGAATTCTCCTGGTTAAAAGATACAAAAAATTCGATCTTGAGAAAATTCAATTAGTTATAAAGCAAGACGGACACAGATTGCTAAGCTAAGCTCTATTTTTAACATTTAGAAGGAAGAAATTTATTACGCTAATAGGCCAATCTTATTAGACATCGAAACCTCCAATTAGTCTTCCCAGGTTAAAAAAAACAATGAATCGCTTTAGTTGAAGTTTCTATATATTATGTGGTATTCAGTTTGGTTCGAAAAATTACTGCGGACTAAAGCGTTATTTAACACTGTTATAAACATAAATCGCGACGTTGCTGTTTTTTTCAAATCTCTAGAAAACTAAGCGGGATAGGGTAACAAACTATACGTACCTTTTTTGTAGAACTTTTATGCTCTATAAAAAAGTACGAATAGTTTGTCACCATACCTCGCTTAGTTTTCGAGACATTTGAGAAAAAAACATTAGAGTCGCGATCTTTGTCCATAAGAGTGTTAATAACACTCGTTTATAGTGTGCGGTAATTTTTCGAAGCAAAATGAATTCCATGTATAGAAACTCAAATCAAAGCGATTCGTGGTTTTGTAACCTGGGAAAACTATTTGTAAGGTTAACTCTTTATGGGCCCGTTATATAACTGAAGATCATCCTCGAGTCAGAGTTAACCCAGAGATTTTTGGTGTATCAACCAATCAAATAGCAGAAATCCCTGGGTTAACTCTTTACTTGACAATGAACCTCTCTTATACAACCGGCCCTAAATTAATGTAATATTATGACTGGCCTATAAATTAAAACCGCTGGGGGGAGTTAACTAACGTTGACCACCCCAAAAAAATTGAAAATTTCCTATAGCAAAGAGGAAGGTTTATAGTGTATAATTTATATAATTTCATGAGCGAATGTAATATATATAAAATTTCGAGAAAAATCAATTTGAAAGTACGTAAATTTAGCGAATTTTTCTTCGATTTTTGGGGTGTGCATTCGATAGGGAGGTTTATCCATCGTCAAAACCTACCCTTTCGGGGCGCCGCTCCGCTCTGCACCCCCCAGGGCGGTTTTGACTCTGGTTACTATGCTAAACATACGAGAAGGCGCCTCCCATAAAAAAACCGGGATAAATGAAACCGGGAGCTTAGAGACCCTTGAAATAGCATTAAAAAGTATAGTTGCGGTATGGGGCAGTAAACTATTACGTTTCATCCCCAAAAATCGCGTAAAAACAAAAAATAATCGATGTTACATGTACGAGAGACGAGCTGCATCTGCCGGTGCGAAATACTCTAAGTGTTAGGGTCATTAAAACTGCACGGACTGTCAACAGAATGAGCGACGCGCGGAATCTCGTTAAATTTTACATGTAAATTTGCTAACTTCAAAATCGATTTACTCAAAATTTTGATTATATCATCGCTCGTGAAAATTATGTCAGTATACTATATAAACCTTCCTCTTTGCAATAGGAAATTTTCAATTTATTTGGAGTGGTCAACCTTAGTTGACTCGACCCAAATCGCTTACTTCCATATAAATACAATCGTATTAAAAAATAAAATATCATAGTTAAGCAACCTGTGTCCACCTTGCTTAAAGGTCATGTAACATAATTTGGCAATTACAACGATATTTTAAATTTTCCATATGATTCCTGACGTAATACAAAATAGGTTCATAAATATCGAACTTATTGGCATCAAATTTGGTTATTACTAAATAATCTGCATAGATTTCATTATGTAATAAAATTTATAATTTACCTAACATCTACCTGATTACGATTGTGTATTTTTATGAATGAAAATTAAAAAGTCAATGTCATGATGACCCCGGGGCTATTTTAAAAAATTCAAACTAAAAATACACAGAACACATATAAAAATAAAACGGCAGACGTATACACCATACTGCAGAAAACGAAATATTTTGAATTCTATTGGAATCGTAAATAGAAGTCAGGACTACAAATAATTAAAGTAAAAATAAAAACATATTTTGCATTAGGCGTTTAAACGACAGCTCAGCTCATAAAGATTCATCCCTTTCAATTTACAATTTGATAGCAAGTTTAACAACCCCGCAATTAATTTTTTTTCAAGTTAACTTCTGTAATAAAATAACAAAGAATTTAATTATTTCAAAATTAAATTATTTAATAATATTACCAAAAATATTTATAAAAATAATAAGCTGTTCTTTTCAACCCTCAACTGAAAAGGGGCGAAAATAACATAGAAATGCTTCGAGATGGTTTGAGTCAGGGAGCTACCAGCGCACAATTGTTTGTGAAATCTTTCACTTGTTTTATAATTTTTTGTTCATAGTTTTCATTCCTCCTTTTTACAATTTTTTTTCTTAATTTCCCTTTTTAATGAAACAAAAATGTAAGTTCAGACACTGAGCATATTAAGAATAAAGGTGGCAATTTAAACCACAAGATTGAAATTAGAGGAAACTTCAGTGGCCAGTTTCACCAATGTTGCACTATAACCATAATAACAACAATTAAAAATCATTGTACAAAAGTTAATTGTACTTTAAACATTCATTAAATCCTTAATTAACGTTTATGAAACTGGCCACCAAACAATTACATCATCAAAGAACTTTTAAAAAAATGTGTAGATATTAATTTAGTAAATCACTTAACAAATAAACACAATAATTAGAAAACCTTCTATTTCTGCTAATAATTGCTAAATATTTTGTTGTCTAGTTGAAAATTGTAGACAAGGATTTCCTACACACTAATTTCGTTAAAATTATTGTTTTATTAAATTTAAACAGTTTTTTTTTAAATTTTTTTCGGTAAGATCAATGAAAAAGATTGGCGAGGCTTCGTATCTGCAGAGTTGTGATTTTTCTAAATTATTGAGACTTTATTTGATAAATTTTGCAATAAACCAAATTGGAAACCGTCTAAAATTGAAAATGATACCTTAATTGGTTTTTCAAATTTTTTTATTAACATCGCAAAAAAGAGGAATGTACGGAAATAACCCGGAAATGCAATTCCTTTTAATGAAACCCTTCAGTTTTGCATTAGAAAATAGCCCCTAAGTTTTCGACATCGGGCAAATTTGCCCAAGGTCACAAAAATCACAAAACCATGAATAGATCGTTTCCAGTCCAAAATTGTTAAAAGCTAAATTAAATAAAATAAAATTATGAGCAAGAGCTAAAATAATATTTTAGCTTAAAAATAATAAATAATATAATATATTATGTATATAACCTCTATAGTTTCTGCTTTGCAAAAAAAACCTCGTTTTTTTACTTTTTTGCTCAAAATAACATAGTTCAGATTTTGATGTAGACTTTTTTGCTAGTTTGACACAAAAGTGGCTCATAGATAAATGAAAGAAGATTAACCCTACAGTGCGCACTGATTCATATTTGAATCATTTGTCAAATTCGCGAAAATCTTTGCATTGCATAATTGCAAAATGTAAATAAGCGCCGTCCCATCTATGCTTCATCCATCCTCAACATTCTTAACAGGGTGCTTATCGTATAAACTATTTTTTAACCGTAAAACTTAAATGTTTGTGGTACATCGCACGTTTTGGTACGAGTGGTTTTCGTTGTATGCATTTGTGTTTCAGAAGCAAGGTAGATGTCATATTATTATACGTTGTTTTTAAACACATTAGGTTTTTTTTTCTTGTATAGAACATTTCATATTTTGCAAATATTGTTTTTATTTGAATTTAAAGTTAAATTTGTAATCATATTTGGTGCAGTGATGCATATATGAATCATACTCAAAATTGTATAAAATAAATAGAAAAAACGAGAGTGGATTTTTTAAATTATTTTTCCTTAATTTCTAGTCATGTTTTTGAGTGATTTTAATTTTCTTACTTGAAAACAAAAAATTGCGCATTGTAGGGTTAAATATTCTCTATCAAACTATGCTTAAAATAACTTGCTAACCGTAATAGAACCTTAGCCGTGAGTAGTCAAAACTTTTTACCATTTTTAAGGGCTTTTTCAGGATTTCAATTTTTCATCATTCACTGGTTTTTAGTGCATCCAACGACAAAAAAGTATAAATTTAATAATGAAATTTCAAGTAGCTAAAACTGTGCAAAAAAATTTGTAAAAATGAAGAGTAATAATATTTTTAAGTACTAACACAAGAAGTTGGCTGATTTTTCGGGACTTTTTGATCATCTATGGTCAACATTTGGAACACTGAATTTCGTTCAAATTTGCGTTTATTTTAAGGATCATCAATTCTTTGGAATTACAATATTTTGGAAGTAAATTTATAATTTTTCCTTTTTATTTATGATTTGTGGCCTCCCATTATAGGGATAAAATATTACCGATGGTGCGCTGTAAGCAACAACAAACGTGACGTCACGTTAATGCACGCTAATGATATAACCTCGCTCAGAAATATTTTGATTTGGTTTTGAACGATAATAATTAAGGTACATTACAACTAAGTAATAAATAAATAATTTAATAAAAAATAATAAATTTAACGTATTTTAATTAATTTAACCTCGAATTCATTTTTCTTTTAGCATCATCGTGACGTCAAATATTTAGTTGATATTACAGCCACCAGGGTGCGTACAATTAATATTTTTCCCCTATAAAAATATTTAAAATATCTATTATACATGTGTATATTTTCACTAATGAATTTTCCAACAATTTTGTTTAAATATAAGAATTTTATTAATCCATCCAAATTTGTTCAAATGCGTCCCCCTGTCAAAATCCAAAACCGATGGATATAGAGCGCAATTTTAATTAATAAAGACACTTTTAGATGAGATTCAAATGATTGTTAAGTGCCGAAACCCATGACGGTTTTTCGGCGCACCGAAAAATATTGTTTTCTGTACATCCGTGTTTTATTTTACACTTCCGTTTTAAGAATATAAATAAATTCTATTTTTTAAATTGAAGACTTCATAAAATAATTTTATCCTTTGGATGTAATTGCAAAGCACCCAAGTTAAATTTGCGAAAATAACAATTAATTATGAAGGAAGAAGAATTTTAATTTGGAAATAAATTGTGTTCATCGCCGCCGCACATTTAAAATATTTCATATTTAAAAGAGTCATGTTTAATTTGTTTATTGTTTAAATTAGTTGAAAGTAAAAGAAAAACATGAGGATTGATCTACCTCAATAAATGGATTGTAAAGACTTTGCAGAAAAAGCAGAGTAGCAAAATTCCGAATGGAATGGAAAAGCTTGATAATAATCATGTTTAATTTAAAAAAAATTAAAATTAGTCCAATACGAAATTAATGTCAATTTTCATCAAATTTGTGACTTTTAATTTTAATGCGCTAGACCTTGAAAATTCTACATCAAAATCTGAAAACGTTATTTCGACCAAAAATCTTTAAAAAAAGAGGTTGTTGATCTCGGAAACTATAGGAGCTAGAAAAATATATTTTTTATCTTTTGCTAATACCCTTTTTTCAAGATGGGATACATTGAAAACGGCCAATTCATGACTTGGTGATTTTTGGGGCTTTCTTCGGCAAATTTATTCCTGTTCCAGTCCGAGCCTGATGTCGAAAACTTAGAGGCTCTTTTTTAATGCCAAACTAAAGGTACATTTCGCCCCCCCCCCCCCATCGTGAATATTTAACGAAATTAGTGTCAAACGTTTGAGGTTTAATGAGCTCCTATTCAAATCGTTTGAACTCCAAAGGTAAAAAGTTACAGCATTTAAAAGATTGTGAAGTTGCAAATTTTACCAACATCGCTTCGAGCAAGTAGCGCGCAGAATTTTAGTGTTATCGATAAGGGGCCGTCCATTAATTACGTAAGGATGATTTTTGTAATTTTGGACCCCCTCCCCCCCCACGTAAGGGTACGTAAGATTGTGGCAACCCCCCCCCATCTTACGTAAGGATTATTTAAAAGAAACTTAATTTTGACCCCCCCTCTCCACCCCTTATATTTATAAAATATGAATAATAATCTATATAATTATATAAAAATAGATATATGTATATTGCTCTGTGCCGGCCTCTAATGACGGGTCACACGCACTTTTTATTAATATTTTTAATAGAAAAATTTGAAATCTTTTAGAAATTTTAATCTTCCCGTTTGCTAGCTCTCTTATAAACTCTTTTTTAATCAGCATGAAATTCGCTCCTATCTCAGTAGTAAGTTCTCCGAGGGTGACTCTTTACTTAATCCTGAAATTTTTAAGGTGGACGGGAAATTTCTTCCCAATGATACGCTACTGAACTTCAGAAAATATGAACAATTTATTTTTATCATCAATATAACAAAATCAAAACCCCAAACTTAAATTAATTTTATAATTAAACATGTAACAAATTGAAATTCTTAATACTACGCAAGTTAGTGTTTGATTATCGTTTTTACGTATATTGTTGTTGATTTTAATTCGCAACCCGGCACTGTTACGCGTTAAAGTTAAATAATTGTTTCTTACCACTATAGAAGTCGTTGTACTTTCTTTTTTTTTTCTTTTATCAAAATCACGTTACCAGCAATTGTTGATCTTGTTGCATGAATCATCAACTCGTGTTTTTCAATTTGTGCGTCTCTTCTCATTTACCAAAATCTTGGTTCCAAATATTAGTGATCACTTTCCAAATTTATCTTAAGGTAAGCACTTTTTTTATTTATCATTAAATTTTTATCTCACGAAATCGAATATCAATTTTTATGGTCTAATATCAACCTTTTTATATTTAGGTTAACACACTTTTCGTTGGATTTTATCCAAATTAACACTTTTTGGGGACGAGAAGATCTGAACACCTCCGCCCTATCACGCATAAGCGCATTAACTCTGTTTATTAAACATTAATTGTTCGTTACCAGGGTTTTGGTACGATTTCCTAAAATTGTCACTCTTTGATAATTTAATTTTCTCATGTATGTATCCCGCATCTTTGATAATGCTTTGTTATATTTAAATGTCATTCAATTAATTTGTATCTTTCATTTTTAGCGTTGTCATAACAACATCTATCGTCTGGTCACACTCAACACGTTTCAATCCCGGATGAATGAATCGCTGCATTTCGTATCGTTACCATTCCAGCTACCACTACGTAATCTTATAGTTTATTACCTCACTTTCTTAAAATTAACCTATTCTTTACAATTCTAAATTATTACTAACATTATTTTTCTTTATTATTAAACAAATTTTTATGAAGATAAATTGATTTGTGATATCCAATTTTATAGTTCGTATCATTTGTGAATAAATTCTTTTGTCACCTATTTTTGATAAATCTGACCTCATTAGAATCTTTCAACTACCTGTCGGAACTTCCTACTGCGGTAAAAAGGTTCATGCAATTAACAATTTAACGAGTGCTCATTTCAATTTTTATATTTATTATTGTTGATATTTATTTCATAACAATATGTAGTATGTATGTTCCCTATAGACTCCTAAACCGTTTGACCGATTGGAACCAAATTTGGCACAGTTATTATGTAGGTCCCTGCGCATATCTTTGTATTGAAATAGTGCAAAAATTCGCAAAGGAAAGGAAAGTTGATTTTGAGTAGCCTGCCTTCCTTTAAGGAATCTCGATAATCCATTCATGCGCGTCCCTATGGGACGCGCATGAATGGATTATCGAGATTCCTTAAAGGAAGGCAGGCTACTCAAAATCAACTTAATAAAACAATAATGAATGCTGTCAAGCTGTCAACCGATCGACAATGCAAATACGCGTGCACGTGCTTTACGTTTCTATTTGACCAATCTTACCAAATTTGGTGTAAAAGTTATTTACAACGCTACGAAAAACATAGGCTACTTTAGTACCTTGGAGTGAGTGGAGTGTTTTTCTATGTCATGGCGAATTAATATTGCAAACTATTTTGATACTTTCTTGGCGTTAAAAATCTATCTATATATATAAAAATGAATGTAGGTGTGTATGTATGTATGTTCCCTATAGACTCCTAAACCGTTTGACCGATTGGAACCAAATTTGGCACAGTTATTATGTAGGTCCCTGCGCATGTCTTTGTATTGAAATAGTGCAAAAATTCGCAAAGGAAAGTTGATTTTGAGTAGCCTGCCTTCCTTTACGGAATCTCGATAATCCATTCATGCGCGTCCCTATGGGACGCGCATGAATGGATTATCGAGATTCCTTAAAGGAAGGCAGGCTACTCAAAATCAACTTTAAAAACAATAATGAATGTTGTAAAGCTGTCAACCGATCGACAATGCAAATATGCGTGCACGTGCTTTACGTTTCTATTTGACCAATCTTAACCAAATTTGGTGTAAAAGTTATTTACAACGCTACGAAAAACATAGGCTACTTTAGAACCTTGGAGTGAGGCCGAACAACCACGGTCTACAAAAAAATATTTTAAGAAACTTACGTAAGGAATACGTCGGACCCCTCCCCCCTACGTAAGGGTCCGTAAGATATCCAATACCCCCCCCCCCAAAAAAAACCTTACGTAATTAATGGATGACCCCTAATAATTAAAATAGTTTTTATTTTTTAATGTTACAAAATAAAATAAGCATCATCTTCGATTAAAATTATTTGCTAGTCAATAGAACTGGCTTGAGTTATTCGCGATTTTTGTTGGTCGCGAATAATTTTTTTAATAAAATTTTTAAGCTACGATTTCCATCGTTTGAACTCCAATTATTTTATAGCGAAATTGACTATAAATTAAAATAAATTTTGAAAAATTATAAATTTAACAATGGATTTCGATTTAACGATCAATTCTGAAAATTATTAACCAAAAATAAAATTGCCACTGCTCTCACTCAACATACAAACATCTCAAAATTCGATGATTAAATTGATAAGCTTTTGTAAAAATTAAAAAAATGTATCACATACCCTGTTGGATCCACACATAATGTCCGCTTCCACTGTTCATGTGCTGAAAATTGTATGGCAGCGTAGGGAATAATTCTAGCCATTGTTGCACTGTTTCCTCTCCATAATGCAAAAAACCCTTCATTTTTGTAAGTTTTCCTAATAAACCGTATTGCTTTTTTTGTAGAATAAGGCTGAGATCTAGGAAAAAAAACCAAAACATTTTCAACCCAAGTTCTCCTCCTCACACCTCAAATTAGTTACCTAACTTGATAATTAATTTTAGTACGATCTAATGGTGCTATGGTAGTTTTGGCTAGGGCTCCGGCAATAGCACCGGAGCATAAACTCACCAAAACTTTTTCTGTATTACTTAATTTATTGGCTAAACTATTTTGGCTCTTAACGTGCGAAGATGCCATCATTGGAAGACATAAAAATCACCTCATCGTTTCAAGTTAAAGGTGCACTGGAACAAAAAATTGTTCGTTATTCCAAAAATTAAAGTTCAATGTAACAACCTACAATATGAGCCGACATATTTCTAACGACTGCGGTTACAAAATTTTGACCAAGGCTGAGTTCTAATTTACACCTCGGATTATCATTAGAAAACTTTATTATTAACATAATTTAAAACGTAAATAAACAAATTAATGACGTAAACGTAAACAAAAAGGTTGAATTTTTTATGAGATAACTGTACTTTACACCTGTAATTTTACCTGTGCTGTGATAGGTTTGTAGTGTATGACACGTCAACAAGACTACAAGATCGTAATTTTAGCGAATTAAAGACAAAAATGGTAAGTAATAAATATGACAAAGGTTTGTTTACATAACGCGTTATCGCTCCATCATGTTTGTTTATTTTTAGGCCAGGTATTTCAAAGAGCAGGACATTGACGGTGAGTTGATCACTTAAAATGAACTATGCAAAATATTGCAAAACCTCTTTTTTGTAGAATTCAGAGAATGTTTCTACTTGTTTGCACGTTCGGGGCAGATCAAGACTTTGGATGAGCTAACCGTAATCATGAGAAGTCTCGGTTTGTCACCCACAATATCGGAACTGACTGGATATTTGAAACAAAAACAAGGTAAAATGTCCTTTGCTGATTTTTTAGAAGTCATGCATATTCACTCACGAGTGGAAGATCTACCGAAAGAAATAGTCAACGCCTTTAAGGCAGCAGACCTTCCAGGAACGGGAACTATTTCCGCCAAACAACTGAGGCACCTTTTGCAAAATTGGGGCGAACGATTGTCGTCGAAAGAAGTTGACCGAATTTACAGAGAAGCAAACGTACAAAATAACAGTCAGGTTCGTTACGAAGACTTCGTTAAAATTGCCTGCGCTCCCGTACCTGATTATTATTAATTACGGACGCGAAATATATTTATGTAATATTAAATTAACATACCTTTATTATTGTTGTTTTATAAGATGAATTGAATAAATAAGTTTTTTTAGTAAATACGCATCGCGTTTTGAAATGATAAAATTAATTAGGACAACTTCTTGAACTACAAACTCATTTTTGTTGCGAAATTCTTCGTTCCTATATCATAATTTTGCTAATCGTGAACTTTGTTCACAAATAAATAATTAGTTGTCAAAATGACATATCGTTTTTTTTTTTGAACAAACTTCACTGTTGGGGATTTTCGACTCGTTACGTTGGTTCTGTAAGGTAACTTTACAAACGCCATAACATAATTTTAAGGTTAAATTTGCCGGTTAAACGTTTTTGAGCGTTTTATTCCAATTTTCTTTCTCATCACAGTTTCTATTCATAAAATTGCATAATGGCGTCTATGCCCGTAAATCCCAAACCGTATTTGAATGATCTCACAGGTAAAGCTGTTTTGGTGAAACTAAAGTGGGGTCACGAATATAAAGGGTACCTGGTGTCTGTTGATGGCTACATGAATCTACAATTGGCTAACACTGATGAATACATCGATGATGTTAAAACAGGTTAGATTAAACAAAAATTCATAAATTCTTATGCCTAAATGTAACGATGTTTTTAGGTAATCTAGGAGAAGTTCTTATTCGTTGTAACAATGTATTATACATCCGAAGTGCAGAAGAAGAAGATGAAGAGGGCGAAACTCGAGATTAAGTTAAAATTGTGTATACATAATGACTTGTGTTTTTGTTCCATTCTTTTATAAGGTGTTATTTTTTTTATTTTTTTTCATACTTCAAGTTTCAATTTGTAGTCAATATTTCATGACGAAGTGTATATAGGGTTGTAGTAGAACACTGGTGTTCACAGAAATTAATTATTAATAATGTTGTAACACTGTTACATTGTACAAAAAGTATTAAAGTAATGAAATGTGAATGTTTCGTACTTGCATGAAGTAACAATAAACTTTTTTACATTCATTTGGCATAAAACCGTATATTTTACTGCATAAAATGATAACAATTATCAAGAAGAGATTGCATAAAAATAACTGAAGACATGATTTAAGGTTCCACATGTTTGACTTTTACATGCAGACGTGTATCTTATTTTATAGATATAAAAATTGTAGAGAGATGGCAAAAGGAATGGCCTGATAAGATCTGATTTCAAAAAGAATAACTTCACAGGAAATATGATTATACAGGATCATATTTTTAGTGATAATAATTCAACAAGAGGAGCCCCCTCTTGGAATTCCAGTCTGTGTTGTAATTTGTTACTAGGGGCCGTTCATGTATTACGTAAGACGTTTAGGGGGAGGGGCGGTAGCTTACATCTTATTTTTTCTTATTCGGGGAAAGGGGGGTCAAGACAATTTCTTACGTAAGATTTTTATTTAATTGAATTTGAAAATTATTTAATCGAATTTAGTGTGCTGTTGGTAATGTTAATGGCAAATTTGAATATATGCGCCCCCCTCCCAAAAGATTCCTAACATTTTAAACTATCATTTAATGAGTTTTGCCGAGATTTAGCGCCCACATTGCGATGGCGCCTAAGTCAAATCCTCGGTTGCCTCACCTTTGCTACGGCGCTTGCTTAGAGTAATGAAAACAAATGGTTGCTTATTAGGATTCAGGAAATCATTTAGGCTGCCGCTACCGGGGGGTTTGGGGGTATGGAATACCCTCCTGGTACACTTAATTTATTGCGAAAGAAAAACTTTCACTTTTACATCCCTTGGTATTAAGAAGAACGTTACTGAGATAGTTTTGAAAAATATCACCTGCTGCCCCCCCCCCCACCCGGATTACAAACGAAAATTGCAAAAGATTCAACGAAAAACAATGAATTTTGATGGTTCTAAATAATGGAAAGTGTACGTGTTTGAAATAGTACGTGAAAGAAATATCTTAAATAAAAGTTTTAGTAAATTTTGTTCTCCATAAGATTTGTAGAAGTCATTTTCGTCCTAAAGTTAACTGGTAAGGAAATATTGCGAAGAAACATTTTGTTGTAATTTTAGAAAAACCATAATTAAGAACAAAATCTATGCTTTTAAACCGTTTTAAACTATACTAACTTGCTGAAAAAAATATTCACTAAAACGTGACTACATTAATTTTACTTTAAATTCATTTATATACTAATTGATTTAAAATTTTTATATTAGTAAATAACAAGGTGGAACTCGCTTTAGCGGCAGTTCTTAGGCTTCTATACAGCTACCTTTCTGGTGTGGAAAGTTGTTATTATCTGGTTAGTTTTGATCGCCATATAATGTAACATCACATAATCAGATAATCTGCACCAATTAAATTTTTTGCGGTTGGTAATTATCATTTACTATATAAGTAATAACAATCAAACTTTTCCATTCTATTCGAAACTTTACTTCTCTGTAATGTTTGGTCCTTTTTTTGAGGTGGACCAATCCTCTCCATTCTCTTTTATTTACAACTTAACTTCACTAACCACATCATTAAAAAATTATTTTTTCACATCAAAGTAAAATAAAATACAACTACTTTTCTGGTAGTTGTGGTAGTGTACTTTTCTGGTAGTGTAAAACTACCGTTATGAACGTCGACATTTGGTTCTACAACGTTACCTACTTCAAGAACAGCTGCGTTTTTACTTCGTGGATTTTGTCGGCGAATTGCATGACTACGTGAACGATGTAATATTTGCGAAGTGGTCATGTTGGCAATTTGCTTTCGCTTTCGAAATTCGCGTAATTTCCGGTCCATTTTTGAGGTGGATCCATCCTCTTCCTTCTCTTTTATTTACAACTTAACTTCACTATCCACATCAAGCCACTGCTGTGGTTAAAATAAAATAATAAATAATTAGTGCAGATTATCTGATTATGTGATGTTACATTATATGGCGACCAAAAATAACCAGATAATAACAACTTTCCACACCAGAAAGGTAGCTGTATAGAAGCCTAAGAACTGCCGCTAAAGCGAGTTCCACCTTGTTTTCGCTTGTTTATGTACATTTTTCTTTATTACAGTCTTGAAAATGACCCCGATAGAGGGTCGCAACTAGTCGATTCAAAAAGTAGTCTTTCTTTAACACGTCCCCTGATAATATCCAATATCCTAGTAAATCATATCCTTGGAACAATAGCTTATCTTCACTTTATTCTGGCCGTTAATCCCTGCGGCAGTTAGACCAGTAAGCCACGTATCAAAGAATAATTGGATCAACGGACAATCATATCATGGTATAATCGTATCAACGGATCATCGTATCAACGGATCATCGTATCAACGGATCATCATATCAACGGATCATCGTATCAACGGATCATCGTATCAACGAACCATCGTATCATCGTATCAACGGATCAACGTATCATCAGATCAATTTGCTTATATAGGACATCGCCCTATGAGTATAGTAGATGTAACAGTTTGGCTAATTTTTCGCGCGTTAAGTAAAAGTAAATTATTAACAATGGCATTAATCGAAAACAAATCTGCTTTCAAAACTGTAAAGAATGTGCAATTTGGCATTTTTAGTCTGGAAGATATTCGTAGCATGTCTGTCGTCCCAGAAGGTATAAATCATGTAGAAATTATGGAAGGAAGTCTTCCAAAAGTGGGCGGCCTGATGGATCCGAGGATGGGAGCGTTTGACAGCACTTTACCATGTCAAACATGCGAAGGCGACCGGGACACTTGCCCCGGTCACTTTGGTCACATCGAATTGGCCAAACCGATCTTTCACGTTGGCATGATTAAAGATGTCATGAAAGTTTTACGCTGCGTCTGCTTTAATTGCAGTAAATTGTTGGTGAACCCAAAAAAACAAAACCACTTCGAACACGCTCAGAAGATAACTGCAGACGATTCCAAGAAACGCCTAGAACTAGTGTACGGTTTGTGTAAAGAACAAACAATATGTCACGCGGATGGTGGATGTGGAAATCATCAACCTGTAATTAGAAAATCGGGTCTCGATTTGACGGCCGATTGGAAGGAATCCGACGGAAAGGTTCCACAAGAAAAAAAGTATTTGTTGGCGGAAGAAGTGCTGCATATCTTTAGACAAATTAGCGACGCAGATTGCAGCGCCCTGGGAATGGATCCGAAATACTCACGACCCGAGTGGATGATCGTGACGGTTTTACCGGTTGTTCCTCCTTCCGCGAGACCCGCAGCTTTCATGGGCGATTCGCCGAAGAAACGTCAAGACGATTTGACAAATAAATTGGCCCTAATCATAAATATACCTTGTATAGAAGCCTAAAAGTAGCGCACTGGCTACCCAGTTCTTAGACCTCTATACACACAGAGTATTTCCAACACGATTTGAAACGCTTTGTATGATTTTGAATTATGCGGACGGACGGACAGACAGACAGACAGACGGACAGACACCGAGCCAGATCATAAGGCTTCTTGGTATACTTTGTATAGAAGCCTAAAAGCAAAGATAACAAGGTGGAACTCGCTTTAGCGGCAGTTCTTAGGCTTCTATACAGCTACCTTTCTGGTGTGGAAAGTTGTTATTATCTGGTTATTTTTGATCACCATATAATGTAACATCACATAATCAGATAATCTGCACCAATTAAATTTTTTGCGATTGGTAATTATCATTTACTATATAAGTAATAACAATCAAACTTTTCCATTCTATTAGAAATTTTACTTCTCTGTAATGTATGGTCCTTTTTGTGAGGTGGACCAATCCTCTCTATTCTCTTTTATTTATAACTTAACTTCACTAACCACATCAATAAAAAATTATTTTTTCACATCAAAGTAAAACAAGTAGTTTATATAGGGAGACCTCTTCGAAAATATCTTTAACTTAGTAAATTTCTTTCGAACATTTGCGTATTTATAAATTGCATTAGCGAATCGAAGCAACGGATTAACAGATTAACGCAATACTATATAGACGAAGTATTTAAAATATAACAACGTTGTATAGAAGCCTAAAAGTAGCGCACTGGCTACCCAGTTCTTAGACCTCTATACACACAGAGTATTTCCAACACGATTTTAAACGCTCTGTATGATTTTGAATTATGCGGACAGACAGACGGACAGACAGACAGACGGACGGACGGACAGACAGACACGGAGCTAGATCATAAGGCTTCTTGTTATACTTTGTATAGAAGCCTAAAACCGAGGAGATAGGAAATAACGGTTATTAATGATTAACTTAAATCCGGATTAACGGATTAACGTTAATACGTTAATCCGTTAATATTTAATAAATATACTATATAACCAAATGACTTATTATGACTTAAATGTGTTGAACGTGAACTAAAAATGTCTTTACAAAAAATATCTTCGCGAGAATTAAATAAGGTTGTGGAAGGGGCGCTAAACAGGGCTTTATCGTTCGCTAAATATGAAGATTTAACATGGAACCTGTTTTTCGGTACCAAACCATTTATCATAGTTTTCCTCGAGATTTAGGGGTGCCGCGGGAGTGGCGCCTATCTCGTTTCTTCTTCTTTTTACTGTTTTCCGAAGTGCGGCGTAGTTTTGTGTAACCGTGTTGGTTATAATAGGATAATCCCTTAATTTTTGTGTTGGTAATAAAAATTTACTATATAAGCAAATTTGCTTTTTGCGATCGGTTTCGGATTTAAATTTTTGGTAATGAAAATTTTGTTATTGAAAATTCACTATTGTGAATGGCAAGATGTTATTCCATAATCTACTCTATTCAAATTATAAACTATAAATTTGAATTATACATGTGGTGCCAATTTTTGGTATCAATTTTTGGTGTCAATTTTTGGTGTCGATTTTTGGTGTAGATTTTTGGTGTCGGTTTTTGCTGTCGGTTTTTGGTGTCGGTTTTTTGGTGACGATTTTTGCGAGGTAACGACCGTAAAAACATGTTCCATGTTAAAAAACTCAATGCATCAATAGATCAACGGATCAAATAAAGAGATCAACAATATATAGGTAAACCACTAAGTTATGTATATTTCAGCAACCTTCTTCACATATCTACTCATTTTCAGAGTGTTTCCCAACACAATTTGGAGCGCTCTGTATGAATTTGAATTATGCGGACAGACGGAGCCTGATCGTAAGGCTTCTTCTATACTTCTTGCTATACTTCTTGCTATATACTATACTTCTTGCTATATACTATACTTCTTGCTATACTTTGTATATAGCGCATAATAGCGCACTGGGTACCCAGTTCTTAGACCTCTATACACACTGAGTATATTCAACACGATTTGAAACGCTCTGTATGATTTTGAATTATGCGGACGGACGGACAGACAGACGGACGGACGGACAGACACGGAGCCAGATCATAAGGTTTCTTGCTATACTTTGTATAGAAGCCTAAAAAGGTATACCATGAAAAGTGCCGGCGCGCCCAACCAGTGGGCGCTAGTTGTGAACTTGCACATGGCCTGCCTAGTATGTCAGAATCACCGTTTCCATGGTAACGTAACGGAATCCCCTCCCCATCCGAATATGAGGATTATTTTTATCGTTAGGAATTTTAGGCTTCTATACAAAGTATAGCAAGAAGCCTTATGATCTGGCTCCGTGTCTGTCTGTCCGTCCGTCCGTCTGTCCGCATAATTCAAAATCATACAGAGCGTTTCAAATCGTGTTAGAAATACTCAGTGTGTATAGGGGAAAAATATTAATTGTACGCACCCTGGTGGCTGTAATATCAACTAAATATTTGACGTCATAATTAATTAAAATTTATTTAAAAATTAATTAAAATACGTTAAATTTATTATTTTTTATTAAATTATTTATTTATTACTTAGTTGTAATGTATTATTATCGTTCAAAACCAAATCAAAGTATTTCTGAGCGAGGTCAAGCGAGGTTATATCATTAGCGTGCATCAGCGTGACGTCACGTTGATGTTGCTTACAGCGCACCATCGTTAATATTTCTCCCCTATAGAGGTCTAAGAACTGGGTACCCAGTGCGCTATTAGGCTTCTATACAAAGTATAGAAAGAAGCCTTATGATCTGGCTCCGTGTCTGTCCATCAATCTGTCTGTCTGTCCGCATAATTCAAATCTAACCAGAACCCTCGAAATTGTGATTGTAAACACATCATATATATAATAAAATAAAAATGTGTTTTAACACGTTCAATGCTGATGACGGATAATGTCCGTCATCGCATTATTTAGCGCAGGGGTCGGCAACCTGTTTGTCCTTAAGGGCGCAATACTAAATTTGAAAATCACCGAGGGCGCATATTTTACAGATAATCAACAGGTATAAATAGGCATTAAAAAACAGATTTTTTATAACTTTATTTTGTTGTATATCGCCGTTTGACAAGAGTAAGTAAATCGCTCTGGCTATCATACATTTACATTAGTCCAGCGAGGGCGCATTAAAAATCGATCGGGGGCGCCATGGCGCCCGCGGGCACCGCGTTGCCTACCCCTGATTTAGCGTATGGCGCGTGACGGACTTGCCCGTCAATCCATGTTATATTTTAAACGACATGAGGATTATGTTAGCGTTGCTTTTAAGTAAATGTAACAGCATGAGCATATAGTTTAAGTATCTATATATAAAAGTAAAAACAACTATTTAGCGTAGGGCGTACGAAATGAATTATGAGGTAGCAGTGAAGCAGTGAACAAAGTATAGCAAGAAGCCTTATGATCTGGCTCCGTGTCCGTCCGCATAATTCAACCCTAATCAGAACCCTCGAAATTGTCATTGTAAACACATCGTATGTAAGTATAATAAAATTAAAATTTGTTTTAAATTTAAAATGGACTTTCTGGTTTCTTTGATGTGAAAAATAATTTTTTATTTATTTTTTACCATATTTAGCAGTGGTACATTACAGAGAAGTAAAGTTTCGAATGGAATGAAAAAGTTTGATTGTTATTAAATACTAGCTGGAAAGCCCGTCCACGGACGGGTAGCTAGACGGTGCTGGTGGGTCTCTATTTTAATGATCTAAATAAAAACAACATTGTTTCCTAATATTGTCAATTTTAATTGTTCATCCTCGCGTTGAAACGTTAATTTTAATTTTTTTAGTTTGTTAATTAAGAAACAATTATTGTAGCAAATAAAATCTTAAGCACTGCCTACTGCGTTAGTACTTCCTTGTACACAATATTTTTCGTGTACACTGCCTGTGAACCTTCAATCAATTTCCCTTGTTCTTTTCCATCAACTATTTTTATCTTCAGATCTCCGTACTCTTGACATTGCTACATAGAGATGACCGTGGCTAAACATCACGGTTGATCGTCATGGAAAAGGCAAGTTTAATTGGAAACTTAGTCCAGTCATTATAGATTTTGACCCGTGAATAATTAGTTCTTGGATTTTTTTTTCGTAGGTCCCTCGGGGGGGGGGGTCACTGGGAGTGTAAATTCAAAAAGTAGACTGAATCAGGCTCCTGCGTATATTCGAAAAATGGTTTTTTTCCAAAAAAACGGTTTTTCTTGAATAACTCGGCAATTTTTGATTTTACAGTAAAACCGTGAGGACAAAAATTGTAGGAAATTTGATTCTCTACAAGTTTGGTCCTCACAATTTTTCTTCTAGGATCGATATTTTGGAAATTAAATTTGAAAAAAGCGACAAATTAAAAATATTTTCATTATCTCGTTTATTTTCAACTTTACGGCATAAATGAAGAGGACTAAACTTGTAGAGAATCAAATTCTGAACAATTTTGGTTCCCACCTTTTTTCCCCCAAAATCAATAGTTTGGAAATTAAACCTGAAAAACGCGACAAATTCAAAATATTATCATTATCTCCTATGTTCCACGTTTTACGGCATAAATGAAAATATTTTTAATTTGTCGCTTTTTTCAAATTTAATTTCCAAAATATCGATCCTAGAAGAAAAATTGTGAGGACCAAACTTGTAGAGAATCAAATTTCCTACAATTTTTGTCCTCACGGTTTTACTGTAAAATCAAAAATGGCCGAGTTATTCAAGAAAAACCGTTTTTTTGGAAAAAAACCATTTTTCGAATATACGCAGGAGCCTGATTCAGTCTACTTTTTGAATTTACACTCCCAGTGACCCCCCCGAGGGACCTACGAAAAAAAATCCAAGAACTAATTATTCACGGGTAGGGTCGGTTTTTTGGATATAATGACTGGACTAACTGTCGCCGTCTTAAAACAAATGGCAAGTCTGTACTTGTTGGGACTAAATCTATGCGGGGAATAAAAACAGTTTCCTTTTTAGCAGTTCCTGTCAAGACTTCAGCGACGATTAGATTGGGCTTTAACAAGGGGTGGGCTGGAGCCGGCTCGGTCCGGCTCGCGCGAGCCGGTTCTTAAAATTTTTGAAGCTCGGCGAGCCGTTTGTTAAATTACCCCTAAAACCACAAAAATAAGCCATTTTAACCCTGGATCCACAAGGTGGTGTCACCCGTGACACGGGATTTACATTTTTAAGTCTGTACTTCCCCCAGAATATGACGCCACCTTGTTATTTACGTAATATAAATTTATTACACTCTTCTATATACCGTTTTTTTTTGCTTCGAAATAATAGCGAGCCGGTTGTTCAAAATTTGGCAGCCCACCCCTGGCTTTAACGATTGAACAGTTAAGCGCGTCCCATTACAAAGACCACGTTTAGTATTCAAATTCCTGAGCAACATAATCACACTTCCAACCTTCAAGTGCATTCTGTGTACTGGCATCCCTGAGGGCGTTTGTTTATTCAAGAATTCCATCGGATAGTTTTCCCTATCGTTATCATCACTGTCGTCAATGGAATCACTACTTAGATAAGTTAAAATGCTGCCGTCTAAAAGGTCCAAAACTTGCTCGTTTATAGCGTCATCGTCAGTATTTTTTGGGCAAAGTATTGCCATTTTGGAATATTTTTTTACATCAACAGCATTAAAGCTTTCTCCAAAAATTTCTTGGATAAGGGAAGTTTCGCATATACAATTATGCGGAATCTCAATATCTCTTCAGACAGACCTTTGTCATTTGTAAGCTCCCCGTTGCCCAACTTTATCAGCCAATCACTGAATGCGGAATCAACGGACCACCGGACATTTTGACTTAATTTCAGTACTATAAATTTACTCCACATATCATTAAATTTAATGCTTGAATGAATAATTGCTGACCTCATTTCATGAGGTACGACAGGAAGAGTTTGTCTGAAATCACCACCAAGAATTAAAACTTTACCGCCAAAAGCTTTGGTGTTTTATATCAACGTATCAACGTATCAATGTATCAACGTATCAACGGATCAACGTATCATCGGATCAACGGATTAAATGTTTATATAGGTTGTCGTCGATAATACAAACGGTATATTAAATCTTCAAGCTTATCAACGGATCAACGGATAAACTTATCAAGTTGTTTTGATTTGAACGACAATGGATCAGTAAGTCCCTTTCGAGAAGAGGTTCGCCGTCGGCATTTTGAAAAATGACAGCTACTTCATTTCTTGTTGGAGCATTGTATCGTCTAATATCGGATTTACGGTCTTGGATAATTGCCATGGTAACTGTTGCTGGCTCAACGCCATGTAGAGCGGCGTCCTTGATGCTTTCTTGTTCCACTTCATAAAGCATTTTGCATGCGGCAGAAAAAGGATTATTCTGAGACATGAAAGTGCTTAACTCTCGCATCAGACTTGGATCGCACCGATCGTTTCCCTTAATTGTCATCCTTTGATCAGCAGCCTCATCCGGGTCCAATATATATAGTTGAGCAAACTTGCGTTGGTTTCCATCTGCCGGGTGCAAAGCTCCTGCTCGATGGTAAATTTGTCCGTTAATTCGGAAACAATAGGGACCGTATCCAGGAGGCGGAATAATGTTAGCTCCCATTGACGCAAACGCTAAAGCACTATTTATCGATCTAATATTGTCTATGAAATTTTTCGAATATTGATGCAGTCCTTTCAATAACTGTTCAATAACAGGGGCTGATCTTATAGCTTCTAAGGTAACTTTGCCTTTCTGACTGCATGTCGTAAAAAGTTTGTCAGACGGCCGCTCTGCTGAAAAATGCTTTGATAAAACCACAGTTATGAACGTCGACATTTGGTTCTACAACGTTACCTACTTCAAGAACAGCTGCGTTTTTACTTCGTGGATTTTGTCGGCGAATTGCATGACTACGTGAACGATGTAATATTTGCGAAGGGGTCATGTTGGCAATTTGATTTCGTCCGCGATGTTGAGCAATTTGTTCTGACGTCATGTTGGCAATTTGATTTCTTTCGCGATGTTGAGTAATTTGTACTGACGTCATATTGGCAATTTGCTTACGTTTGCGATTTTGTTCAATTTGCCCAGGAGTCATATATTCCACACGATTACGATTCCGACAACATTCTTTTTGGACATCACTCATATTTTTACGACGGGTTTTTTCTCGCTCCGCCTTCCGTCGTTTTACTGTTTCCTGCTGGGCGGCTACTTCCTCATCAGATTTTCTTTTAACACATTTTCGAGCAGCAGTAGGAACATGTGGGGAACAAAGAGTAACTACTTGAATATCCTCCATTTCGGACATTTTCGCTTTAGAAGTTTCTGAAGTTGTGAAGTAATTTTCAATGAAGGTAACTCTCACACCACGTACCTATATAG
Organism: Podabrus alpinus; assembly: GCA_932274525.1. Classification (NCBI taxonomy): domain Eukaryota; kingdom Metazoa; phylum Arthropoda; class Insecta; order Coleoptera; family Cantharidae; genus Podabrus; species Podabrus alpinus. The sequence goes on from OW026451.1 coordinate 10,802,986, forward strand.
CGCACAGTGATACGTTGATTCGTTGATAAGTTGATCCGTTGATACGTTGATCCGTTGATACGTTGATATGTTGATATGTTGATACGTTGATCCGTTGATAGGCTTGAAGATTTAATATACCATTTGTATTATCGACGACAACCTATATAAACATTTAATCCGTTGATACGTTGATACATTGATACGTTGATACATTGATAAGTTGATCCGTTGATACGTTGATCCGTTGATACGTTGATCCGAACCAAAAAAATGACACGCTGGAGCAGGGAGCTGGCATTTTATATATTAGGATAGCTGGCACAGTCGGCCTACCGGCCGCCTTTAGCCATCTAGACCGTGTAGGATGTGGTTGTTCGACCTTCGGCCTCGGGGAAATCGCAACCATACGTGTAGACCGTGGTTGTTCGGCCTTCGGCCTCACTCCAAGGTTCTAAACTAGCCTATGTTTTTCGTAGCGTTGTAAATAACTTCTACACCAAATTTGGTTAAGATTGGTCAAATAGAAATGTAAAGCACGTGCACGCGTATTTGCATTGTCGATCGGTTGACAGCTTGACAGCATTCATTATTGATGTCCCTATGGGACGCGCATGAATGGATTATCGAGATTCCTTAAAGGAAGGCAGGCTACTCAAAATCAACTTTCCTTTCCTTTGCGAATTTTTGCACTATTTCAATACTAAAACATGTGCAGGGACCTACATAATAACTGTGCCAAATTTGATTCCGATCGGTCAAACGGTCTAGGAGTCTATAGGGAACATAATGATAATTACCAACCGCAAAAAATTTAATTAGTGCAGATTATCTGGATCCTTCTATATCTTCTCTATGCCGGTTTCCCATTATATAGTAGATAAATTTTATCCGATTATCCTTTTATCCTATAATCCGTTTATCTGTTGATCCGTTGATCGCAAAAATTTAATCTGATATATTAAATTACATGTCTAACAAAAATAACTAACTAAGAACTTCTTTTTACACCAGAAAGGTAGCTGTATAGAAGCCTAGGATCTGCCGCAAAAAGCGAGATCCACCTTGTTTCTTTTCAATTTAAATATATAACTGTCGCGATGATAACGTGATAGTTTTACCGGTTTCAGGATTTACTTAAGATCTAAAGTAAATCCTGAAACCTAGTTTTGTTTTGTTCACCATCGATGGTAAAGTTTAAATGTACGAAATAATTATGAATTATACAAAAGCTTTTTCAATTGTTTTCTCTGGATATTCTTTTCATTTTATAAATACTTATAGTATAGAGAAGTTTGTACTCTTCAATTCGCGATTTCGATTAAGGAAAATCACGTGACCAAATATTCAAAATGGCCGCTTAAAACGGGTAGTTCTATGTTTTGCCATCATAAGCAAGGTTTATTATATGCACATTAACGGGTTCAGAAACGTGTCGTGGTTTGTTTATTATATTCGTTTGTGTTTAAATAATATCTAAATATGAATAAACAATTAACAATAAACAATATGTATTTTGAAATTCTGTGGGAGTTCTGAGGCTAGAAACTTTTGTGAGGGTGAATCTTTGGCAAACGCTAAGCACGTTGTGTTGTGTGGGAAAACGCCTAGTAACGACGGATTCCATCATATTTATATAACTTAGTTTTACAAACTACAGCTTTGTCTGCACCGCCTCATGAGATATCAGGGCTAATTGACAAAAAAAGCTTGTTGATACACAACCACGTATTTTGTAGGCTCCTTTCCCATTTTGAAGCTTTTCATCCATGCTTTTCTGCTATCAATTACTTCCACCTCACCCAACGGATTTGTCCATTTCACTTTGAATTTTCCTTTCATGGGAAACTTGTGGAAACTAAGGTCAGAATTCTTTCTAGCGCTAGAATTACATCCGTGAACACAACAAAACGCTCTTGATTTACCTGTATTCATTTTGTCGTTTGCCTAATAACAAATTAATTTCGGAGGAATTTTCCAACACAAGCACTTAGAAGCAATATTTAACGTTATTACCGGCTATAAACATGCACTAGATGCACATGTAAACTTATGACAATGCCCGTTTTAGCGAGTTAACATTTCTGCCGCCAGACGTCGCTTCACTTAGCTGTAATCGCGAATATTGATTTAATGATAATTTTCTCTAAAAATGAAGGTAAGCGAGTTGTAGGCGAAAAACTACTGTAGTGGATTAAAATCCCCACTTGGAGAAAAGGCCGGCAGGGAATTTTATAATTCAGTCAAATTTGAATATATGCCTCCCCCAAAAAAAGATTCTTATTTTTTTGAAAATTTAAACTATTATTTATTCGGTTTTGCTAAGGTTTAGCGCCCCTATTGCGATGGTCCTCAGTCGCCTCAGTGACCAGGGGTTGGACAAACTACTTGTTTCTTGAAGTTATTAATAAGATAATAAGCAAATAAAATTTGAATCAAAAATAACTTATTGTTTTAACTGTAGTGGCCTTTCGTGGACAACAGGCTAATTTAATTTTTAATTGATCGTATTCATCATGTAGAAGACAATCGTATGTGTATTTTTGTAATTTAATCTGGAAAACTATGGACTATTTAGTAATGAAGATGGCCTGACAATGATAATATAAAGCTTTTGAATATGCAAATTCTAATATTTCAGAAATTATAAAATCGTTCAAAAAATCTCGAATATAAAATTAATTATTTGCCCAACGATTTAAATCGGTTTTTAGCAACCAATTTGAAATCAAAAGCCATGTTTCTTTAGTGAAGAACGCATTGATTAGGATAAGTTCCATGGTCATGCAAAAACAATTCGTCATGTGAATGCAGAACAAACTTGAGTCCAAATTTCTTGATCTACATTTTATTACAGAAAATTATGGTTTGAGAATTGTTTTGCAATGCAGAAAGGTCCTAAGTTCAAAATTATTATAAAATGTTATAATGATTTTCGACTTGGGATTTTACTGCATTGTGGAACACATCTCATACTGTAATTTTCTGTAATAAAGTGAAAATTAAGAAATTGTGACTTAGGTTTGTTCTGCATTCACATGACGATCGTAGCCAAATAATGTTTCAATAAAAATTTCTAAATAACAGTTTTCTCTTTAAAATGAAGACAAAAGAAATAGTTTCTGACAAATATTTGCTACTCTGGAGCAAAACTCCCAAGTATTGTACATTATTTCCTAGTTTAGGCAAGTTAAATTTTTAGCTTGCAAAAAAAATCCGAGCAACTGAAATTTGGGTGTTAGAATGAATCCCTTGAAATTCCCTGTCGGTTTTTCCTCTCATTGAGGATTTTAATTCCTGCACTGCAACGTGGTTTTCCATGAATAAATCATGACTTACAGAAAATTATCATCGGGTTAAAATTGAAGAACTCAAAATAAATTTTTCAGAATTCACTTCAGAAGACCATTTATTATTCGCAATAATAATTATTCAAATTTTGATATAAAATTGGTATCACACATTAGAGCATCAATGAGCATCCATTATTTTTGTTAGAGCCTTAAAGGTCGCGGAGTTATTCTCAAAATCTCTCCCCCCGCCCCCCCGAAGAATTGGAAAGTGAAGTTTTTAGGTGAAATTGGCGTCAAATGTTAGAGTCTCAATGAGCTTTCACTATTTGCGTTTGAGCCAGAGACGTTGCGGAGTTATTCGCGAAATCCTCAGGAGGAACTGAGGACATGTTTTTCTAACTTCCTTCCCATTTTGAATTAATGTGTGCAATTGATCTCAATCGATAGGGCTTCTATTTATAGTCATGATCAAAAAGGTCTTTAAATTTAATTTTGATAAATTAAAACTCGGTTATAAAATTACAGGCGCGAAACAGCTATGTTGAACCTTATGCAAAAAAGTAGCCCTTACAATTTCTCTCGAGTTTATCAAAAAGTATAACGAATTTCACAATAAATCAAGCAGAAATATGAAATTCAAGATTAAATCCAATTTTGTTATAAAATTGTTATCAAACCTTGGAGCAATTTTTGAGGATTAATGAGCTTTGATTGAAAATCATATTTTTCACGACGAAACATTATACCAATAATAATAATAGAACCATGCATTCCTAACCGGAATTAGGCTATCTCTTGCGAGATTTACATATCCATTTTCTGAGGTGGATTAGTCCTCATTTCTTTTACATTCTAAGATAAATACAATAATTCGTCCCTCAACCCAATTATTAAATTCCAAAACAAAAATACCAACTTCAACAAACCCAAACCACTTTCAAAATCAAATTCAGGGTACGGTAACCTAACCCTGGTCACTCCAAATAAATTCAAAATTTCCTATTGCAAAGAGGAAGGTTTATATAGTTTACTGATATAATTTAAACCTGCAAATGTATTATCAAAATTTTGAGTAAATCGAATTTGAAGTTTGCAAATTTACATGTAAAATTAACGAGATTCCCGCGCGTCGCTCATTTTGTTGACAGTCCGTGCAGTTATAATGACCCTAACACTTAGAGTATTTCGCACCGGCAGATGCAGCCCGTCTCTCCTACATGTAACATCGATTATTTTTTGTTTTTACGCGATTTTTTGGGGGTGAAACGTAATAGTTTACTGCCCCATACCGCAACTATACTTTTTAATGCTATTTCAAGGGTCTCTAAGCTCCCGGTTTTTTTTTATGGGAGGCGCCTTCTCGTATGTTTAGCATAGTAACCAGAGTCAAAAGCGCCCTGGAGGGGTGCAGAGCGGAGCGGAGCGCAGCGGCGCCCCGAAAGGGTAGGTTTTGACGATGGATAAACCTCCCTATCGAATGCACACCCCAAAAATCGAAGAAAAATTCGCTAAATTTACGTACTTTCAAATTGATTTTTCTCGAAATTTGATGTCTACTTTCGCAAGTGAAATTTTTACAGTATACTCTATAAACCTTCCTCTTTGCTATAGGAAATTTTCAATTTTTTTGGGGTGACCAGGGTTAGGTTACCGTCCCCCAAATTCAAAACTAAATTCTATTGTCTGTCTTCGCCTTCATCACGATCTTTCGCCATTCTTTCCGGTTCACTACTTTTGTTCTCCAATCTCTGATTCCCATATTCCCAATGTCCTCGAGCATCTGATCATGCCATCTTAGATTGGGTCTTCCTTGTTTTCGAGTCTCCATTGGTCTCCATCTGGTGATCTGCCTTACTATGGAGCCCTCATCGCTCCTCATTATATATCCAAACCATCTTAACCTTATTGATTTTATAACCTTTATTATATCCTCATTTCCCATCAGATTTAAGATTTCGTGGTTCATCATTTGTCTGTTTTTACTGTTCCAAATATTTTTCTTAAAATCCCTCTCTCAAATATTCTCATCTTTTCCTCTTCAACATTACTCAGACACATGGTCTTCGCTGCGTACGTAATCACCGGCCTTATCATTGTCTTGTAAATCTTGATTTTTGTTGTTCTTGTTAACTTCTTGTCGCATAGCAGATGTTTATTAGCATAATACGCTCTACTTCCCTGTTGCAACTTTGCTTCCACCTCACGTTGTCTCTTGTTCTTATTATTTATTTGCGTTCCCAAGTAACTAAAGTCCCGTACCTCTTCATATATTTCATTTCCTATTCTCAGATCATTGCATCCGCCCGACGTTTCACCCCTGTGACATTTCATATACTTTGTCTTTTCCGTGTTAATTCTTAATCATTGGTGCTGCTGCGTCTCTTATCTTTTCAACCACTTCCATTAATGTTCTTGCCGATCTCGCAATTACCACCACATCATCCGCATATGCTATCACTTGCGCCTCTTTGTTTACTATCGTGCCTTGAACCTCTGTTTTTCTGATTATTTTCTCCAATACTACATTGAACAAGTTTGCCGACATCGCATCACCCTGTCTCACTAGTTTATTTTGAAGTCTTTTGTATCCCCATTTACGGTTCTGATGCAAGCTGTTGTTTCTTCTAGTGTCATGCGAGTCAATCTTATTATCTTACTTGGTATCTTCATTTCTTGCATTGATCTTATCAGTTCCGTTCTGTTTACTTTATCAAACGCCTGCTTAAAGTCTATTATGAATATCATGTGTATGTCGATATTGTGTTCGTTGCTCTTTTCCAATACTTGCTTTAGTACATGTATTGCATCTACGGTCGATTTACCTAAAAATTAACTGAACTGAAATGTCTTTTCCATTCAATTCTACGAAGTTTGTTATTCGAACCCACAATTTCTTGTCAATCACGCCAAGTCACTGCTTACCAATTACCAATACGAGTAAATGATTTCGTAAAAACTCACGTGAATAACATAATTGGTTCCATAATCTTGTTGAAATCCTAATTTAATTCGGTCGAAACAGTGATGGTTTTATGTGTCTTCTAAATCAAGAGGAAAAGTTTCAGTTTCGAATTCGAAAGTGTCACAATTTTTATAATCAACTTCCCCATTAAATTTTCTATTGTAACATTCATTAGCGTCCGTTGGATTTTTAATATTTTTCTCGAGGTCTTTGTGCACCGAAATTTCCACGTCAGTGTCCTCTTGGTTTGGAAGACACAAACATAAAATCATCACTGTTTTCAACCGAATTACATCTGGATCTCAACAAGATCATGGATCCAATTATGTTATTCATGTGAACTTTTACGAAATCATCTACTCGTATTGGTAATGTTTCATTGAAAATACGATTTTCAAATGATTAAATAGGAAAACATGCCCCCTCCCCCGAAGATTTCGCGAATAACTCCGCGACCTGTGAGACTCAAAAGAAAATAATGGAAGCTCAAATGGGGGGGGGGGGGAGCTCAAAAATAATTGATGCTCTAACGTTTGATACCAGTTTATAATAACATTCGTTTTCGAGGGAGGAGGGACACTGACATGCACCTAATTTTTTAAAATAAAACGCATATCGCCTTTCTGGACCTAAGTTTTATTTCAAGAATAGTAAGCCGTAAGAAAATTTTGAAAAATCTATTTTGTAGAGAATTTGTATGCTCTTCAATTTTATCCAATGAGAATTTTTTTATGAAATTAAATGAGTTATGTAGACGAAATAATCGCATCCTTGGAGCCAAATTCCCCAATAGGAAAAGAAGCCGATTTTAGAGGTTCATTAAAACGCTTCAATATATAATATGTTAATTTAATAATCCGGCTTCTTACAATTTAATTAGAAATTATCAAATCTACAGAAGATGATTTACTAGCTAGTATGAGTTTTTAAATGACCTTTTAAAGTTCCTTTCTGTGCACATTTGTAGCCGCATATTGCACAAGCAAAGGGTTTTTCCCCAGTGTGAGTTCTTAAATGCATTTTTAGATTTTCTTTATGTGCAGATTTGTAGTCGCATATTGCACAAGCAAAGGGTTTTTCCCCAGTGTGAGTTCTTAAATGCATTTTTAGATGTTCTTTCTGTGAAGATTTGTAGTCGCATATTTCACAAGCAAAGGGTTTCTCCCCAGTGTGAGTTCTTAAATGACGTTTTAACTTTGATCTCCGTGCATTTTTGTAGCTACATATTTCACAAGCAAAGGGTTTTACCCCAGTGTGAGTGCTTAAATGCACTTTTAAACTTGATTTACTTGCAGATTTGTAGTCGCATATTTCACAAGCAAAGGGTTTATCCCCGGTGTGAGTTCTTAAATGCATTGTTAAAGTTCTTTTCTGTGCACATTTGTAGTCGCATATTGCACAAGCAAAGGGTTTATCCCCAGTGTGAGTTCTTAAATGCATTTTTAGATTTTCTTTAATTGCAGACTTGTAGTCGCATATTTCACAAGCAAAGGGTTTCTCGCCGGTATGAGTTCTTAAATGAATTTTTAATTTTGATGAGTGTGCACATTTAAGGTTACAAATAACACATATAAATGATTTCCTGACCGTATGAGCTCTTAAATGACGTATTAAAGTTTGTTTAAGAGCAAATTTACAACCACAAATAGCACACTCGAACAAATTTGAACAATTCAGCGTGAAATCTGTAGTGTCGGTATCTTCTTTACTATCAATCGAGTGATGCAAATCTTCTAACTTTATTTCGTCTGTCTCAATTGGGGAGTGGATATTTGAATGGCACGAAGTTTCCTGTAAGAAACGAATCATTAGGAAGTGTAGCAATTGAAAAGCTTAGTGCTCTTTAGCATAAATTTTCATTAATTTGAAGATTTATGAACCGAAGTGGTCTAGAACCAGCATGGTTTATCTACTGCCATAACAGACTCTGTAACTCTTACATATTTTCACAAAAAAAAATTAAAATTTGCATAATATTGTTTGCCATCAACACTACGCATTATTAATTTTATTACCAATAAATACTATCTGAGAAAAAAAACTTTTAATTATTTTTTAATAAAAGAAAGGCCGTAGAGCAAAGTAGGCATGTTCCGGTGACCTCCGCGCGGATTTGACAACTCCAAACATTCTTCTTCTGAAAAAAGTTAGTTAGGTCCAGTCATGTCTTCAACCCCCCCCCCCCCCCCCAATCTGGTTAAGGGTCTGATTGGACCAAAATTAAAGAGCCTAAATTCTCTATAAAACAGATTTGTCCAAATTTTCTTACTGGTCCAGACAAGGAAGTGGATAAAACAGTTCAAGTATGCAAAAAATCCGGACAAGTTGAAATTTTGCAGACATAAAGGATACTCCCGAAAGCAGCGGATTGCCGAGCGAAGTTTTATATGGTTTTAAATTGCAAATTTAAAAAACATACTCATAAAAGTATTGCAGTTTTAAATTGCGCCGCCACAGGCCAAGTTAAAACGGAAGATTTTGGGTCTTCGAAAAACCAATTTTTGATAATTGGTTTTGAAGTTATGTGATTCCGTAAAATATTCAAAGTGATTCTATTTTAAACAAATGCAGGTGATTGCACTTGCAAGTTTTATCCTGTCGATTTTCTCGGTATAAAGATTGCATCATCGCTACGTTTGTATTCTTTGTATTGTACTAGGACTGCTGTAAATCATGGAACATTAAGAAAACTTTTGTATTACTTTTGCAGACGTAAACGCCGAATACCGCAAAATATTATGATTTACAGCAGTCGTACAATACAAACACTGCCGCTTTGCTCTTTGCATGCCATCTCTAACCAAGATCTGCTAATTAATGTTTACTGACGACGTCACAGATTGAATAAAAAATTCAAATTACACATCTAAATGACCCGTTTTTAGAAAAATGTAACCATATTATATGGCAAAGCACATCCTAAGGATCGTATTTACGTAAAAAACCATTACTAAATTTTTTTTGGCGGTACCCCATTGGAGATTTTAGCTCGCACAAGCGAGATACAACTCGCTTAATTTCAGTTTTGTTAAAAATTCTCATCAGATCAAAATTGAAGGGCATAAAATTCTCTACAAAATAGAATTTTTCAAAATTCACCCGAGTTACACTATTCCTGAAATAAAATTCAATTACGAAATGCGTTTCTACTTTAAAAAATTGCTTTTGAATAATTTGAAGAAATTTTTTTACATATTATTATTTTTATTTTCTGAAATAGCTATTTTGTAGAGAATGTTATGCTCGTCAATTTTGGTTTGATGATCATTTTCCCTAAAAATGAAATTAAGCATGTAATAGGCGAAAAATTGGGGAAGAAGCCAAAAGTCATTTTAGGGGAGGGAGTCATTCGAATTTTACAATACATACGATACCTGTCAAAATTTTTTCAAGCTAAAATTGTTACTCGGCTGGAAAATATTACAACTCTTATTAGGCCTATCAACATGGAGGATAAAGGAATTCCAAAAAGGTGAAACTTCAATCTTAATTCTTAGCTTTTTTATGAACTCCCAGTCCACAAGGAAGGTCAAGAAGGGAAAGAGTTAACAAGACAATTATTTTTTTATACAGAGATGGCAGCTGGTTGTATTCGTAAACCAAATATTAACCCTAAGGTTTTCTTCCCTTTTTCTCAAAAAATCATAAGAAAAGTTCGGAAATTTAAGAAAATAGCCCTTTTCAACGCTAAATATCTTTCGTGGGACCAAATAAATACATGATGGTATTATGTGCCAAAAATTTGGAATTTGAGATTTGACTAAAAGCTGAGATATTGCAATGGTACACTTCAATTTTAGAGAATTTTAAATGACCCCTGTTTTTGGGGGACGAGCATTCAAAGTTAAAATTTGATCAGAGCCGCCATTTTTTGACCTTAATTATTTACACACAAAAACTCACTAAAAAGTGTATTCAATATCTTCCATTTCAAAAAACAAATCGTGTCTTGAAGTGGTACGGTTCGGCCAGTAGAAATACTTTATCGAAACTCTACAAGCCAAATTTGTAACTTTAGGGCTAAACAATAACTAGAAGTATACCAAATTTGAGCAAAATCGAAGAGGGACGTGAACATAATTATTGCAAAAAATTGGTTGATTTTATATGGATTGACCCCATGGCGATATTACAAATACTAACATTTTTTAAAGATGGTCAAGATCCTACATACACAATCATCGAATTGAATTTGTTGGGGATTTTATAAACGAAACTAACGAAATAATTTTTTTGTTAACATTACTGTGTGAAACAATCAAAATATAATAATAAACCTATTTTTGTCAATTCTTATATTCCTTCTAAAATTCGTTTTTTGTGAAAATGTATATTTACAAACTTGGTGTTCAAACCGCTTTACAAAGCATGAAATTTTTTAACGTAATGTCGACTTTCTTACGTCTCAACTTTTATGTTTATGGCATTAAATATGGTTTATAGTTTACCTCAGTATTATCCTGTTGATTTTCTAAAATCGGATCATTTTCTACTTTAATATTTCGATTAAATTCGATTTCCATTGTGACTTATAGCAATTGTGACTTATAGCAAAGGCCGCCTACTTTTTACGCTTTATAAATTTAATAAAAAATGAATCTGAAAACCTTCGTCACGGCATCACTTGATAACGGCTGGACCGATTTTGTTACTGTTTTTTTTAAATGTTCGCAATAGTCCGAAGATGGTTCTCACGTAAAGGCGGTGTGACACTTGTGTAAATTTGCGTGTAAATTTCTACACCGTGTCAAACACGTAAATTTTGTTGCAAATCTGCTAGCAAATTTTTTTGCGAGTGTGTTTAAATTTAACACGTAAATTTACAATTTGGACATGCGCGTTCTGGTCAATTGAAAATTGTTCTGGTCGCCTTGTGTTGTAATACTAAAAGAAACGTGATAATGGATTCAAATTGGTAATTAACCCATTAATACCCAAGGGTCGAAAATAAAACTAATTTTATGTTTTTACTGCATTTTATTACTTATCATGTACTCAATAAGAAATTTATAAAGTTAAAAAATATCTTTAACATGGAACATGTTTTTCGGTACTAAACCGTTTATCATAGTTTTCCTCGAGATTTAGGGGTGCCTATCTCGTTTCTTCTTCTTACTGCTGGTTATAATAGGATAATGCCTTATAATTTTTGTGTTGGTAATAAAAATTTACTATATACTAATATGTATATATAAGCAAATTTTCTTTTTGCGCTCGGTTTCGGATTTAAATTTTTGGTAATGAAAATGTTATTGAAAATTCATTATTGTGAATGCGAAAATGTTATTCGATAATCTACTCTATATTCAAATTATAAACTATAAATTTGAATTATACATGTGGTGCCGATTTTTCGTGTCGAATTTTGGTGTCGGTTTTTTAGTGTCGATTTTTGCGAGGTAACGACCGTAAAAACATGTTCCATGTTAATAGACACAGTGGTTAAGTTAAACATACAGAAGAGTGTATATTGACCATTCAATTTTTGGTGTACAAGATATTGCAAAGACCTGCATTGTTTGTAATAATTGTATGCAAGTTGCAACGCTTAAACAACTAAATTACGATAAATGTTGCTGCAATTTCGCGAAGTCCGCAATTCGAACCCACAATTTCCGCAACGTAACTCAACCAGCGATCACACCAAACCACGTTGGTCGCCAAGATGAAACGGTTAAAATTCCTCACGAACTTTAGCGTGAATGTGACGTTAATAATTGATGTTAAAATTAATTTCTAACCAAAGGTGTTAATTAAAACGACGAAAAAAAAAGATGGAATAGGCGCCACTCGATTTCGGTTAAAAAGGAAGACGTCGTTATGAAAGATTAGACAACTCGATTAAAGGGGAAATCGAGAAATCACGAGCTATCTTTGTAAATCTTGCCGGCTAGCTTGGAAGATAATTAATTAAACAAAAAAAAACCAGCAATGAGTCCAGGGCATACGGAAAATTTTGAACAACGAAGAATTTTTGTAAACGAAAATAGTAATTACTCAAATATAAAGCGCAAATATCTTACGCACACAAAATAAACTTAACAATAAAATAAAAATAAACATAAAAATAAACAATACGGTGGTCATTGCTTAAAGGCTTTATGATAAAGTCGATGCTTATGGTGTTAGTATTGCGCCAGTGGAACGCAACAACAGTAGCCCACTACAGGAGCCGACCAGAACGGCACAGTAGCGACCACATTGACACTCAGAATCACCACCCACACAATCAATCGACGGAACACTCGAATGGTCATATAGGTACAATCCCACTAAGGTAACCACCGAGCCTCCGACGACCAAACCAAATAGCAGCGACCCCGGCGCAATGCCGCACTCTGTATATAAGTAGGTCACACATCGAAGCCTTTATAAAATAAAAATATAAAATCATAATTAAACACAAAAAAAAGTATCGACACTAAATTTCAAATATGAAATTTGAACCTCCGTCGATCAAATTGGAATCTTCCTGCTAATACATTTTACCAGTTCGCTCGATGTAAACCATAGGAAATAATACACAAGTAAAGTTTAATTAACCAAACGTAATAAAATAAATAAAGTAGTCATTACTACGCTTATCAAACATAACACTTATACATTGGTATCATTATCCACAATATGCGAAAGTGCGATAATGATTGCAATTTTATCACGCAGTGCAGAAAGTTGTACTCTGCCACTTATCTATCAATTGCAACCATTCTGGAAGTAAAAATGCAGAACGAAAAAAAGAATACCAAGATGTTACACATAAATAAAAAAATAAAACACATTAAAAAGGCCAAGGAAAAAAAAATACGCCATCGAGCTTAATATGGCTTAATATAAAAACCAATAATAATTATTACAACAAATTACCAACCAAAAAGGATACCTCAAATTTCGTTGATCTGCGGCATATGCAAAAATTTGTTCAGCTTCGAATCCCATAAAGGCGGATGAGAGCTCCCGGTAAAATAATCAAAAAAAATGAGCTTCCCAATCCTACGGATTCGAGAAGATAATCCCAGTTCGCTACTGGATGGTATTAACTAACCAATTCTTCTCCAAAATCCGGCTTCACAAAATTTTTGCACAACACACACAAAATCACCTCTTACTCGAGCAAACGTATCCAGTCCAGTCTCGCGTACCGACCCCTGCCCATTTCCCTCACTCGTACCAACGGTCACTGGTTCCAAAACCCAAAGAACCCGGCGGCAAATTTTAAACCGTTACACTCCCCCTTTACTTGGAAAGAGGTAAAGTTTCTATAAAACGAGAAAACCAACGATACGGGAAATAGACTAGGAACTTTACCGATGGTGAAGATGTAAAGCTGTCCAGATGTTCGGACCTTCGATACGATAGGTAAACAAAACAAAAGATAACAATACGATAATAACGACAAAAGAGAAAAATATGTACAAAGAAAGATATATACAAACGATAAAACAAAAAAACTATACATACTCGTCTCTGACCAACTTTGATCAACACGAACGAATGATGACCAATAAATAGTTGGTGAGCAACCAGATGGTCATTGCTCGAAGGTGATAACAATTGCGATGTCCGATGGTAATTGCTTTTAACAGAGTAGGTTGTACAGAAGCGAAATAATACCACCAAGAACCTCCTCCCGAATTAATTAAGGGAACGTTCGGGTGGTCGCTAAAATCCCAATGAATGGTTTAGAATATAAAAATTCAAATGCAACCACCGCGAGCCCCCGCATAACTAACCAATCGTAGGCCCCGGTAAAACTTCCCACCGCTGTACTTCTGTCGTGCATCGCGAGACCTTCTTCCTATATAATTCTTTTCAAATAAAACAAACAGACAAATAATAAAAATATATAACACAATAACTAAAAAAAATCAAGCCTTTAATTTCGAATACGGGATTCGAAACTATGCCGCCCGCTTTATGGACTGCTAGCCTATCCATTAGACTAACTCAGCTCTACGCTACCTATCTCGAAAGTAAGTTGTTTCATTTGGTTAAAGAAAACATTATTTCTCGTAAATAATGTTTCCACAAAGATAGCAATACAGTTGTTAGTAAATATATTCACGCGTGCGAGCGTACAATAAAAAAAAGTGCCCCAATCAAATTCATGCAGAAAGCATAAATAACTCATATTCTTGGCGAAACTTTGTAGCGTCGATTGCTGACACCTTCGCCTCTTAAGTCCGCTGGACAGCTAGCCACACAGTCGGAGAGCGAACTGGGCGTAAGCTCGGTTAGAATTTGCACGACAGTGCTAGAATACAATCCACCTAGCTGAAAGAAAAAATTAAGATGTTGCGGTTTGGGCGCCGTGGAGGCAATAAAACAAACAAGAGAGGTAAAGGGTGTTTTATTAACCTCCGAAAGTAGAGTACAGGAAACTCCTGACTCAAATTCACAATTTGATAAAAAAATGATTCACAAATTCCGGACCAGTGGTCCCAAACAGAAGTCTGCCTGAGGGGCTTAATACCTGAAGGGTAAAAAAAAATTGCTATAATAATTCGACAACAGACGTTGCCTTTCAAATTGTATTATGAACGGCTGCTCGCAGCGATATCCGGATGCACAACAATGTGGTGAATACGCCAATAGCGTGATATAAAAAAACCCGTACGCAAATGGGGAGTGGTTCGGCAGACAAAAAAATACAGCTCTGTACTTACCAGCTGCTCCAGATAAAAGGTGGTTTGAAAAAAAAAGGATATTTTACATATGCAGGTCAGCGTACCCTGCTAAATCCCAAGAGCGCTCCCGACGATTCGGCCTGGCTGTCTTCCCTGCTATATCCAAGCTTGAGGTAAAAATGCTAAAAAATACAAAGCTGCATATATTATCGTACACAAACCAACTCCCCTGCGTGTCTGTTCTATTAATTGAAATTGCTGCCACAATTATCGTGATCCCAATACAGCCACGTCAACACGTCGAGCAAAAAATGCAGGCGATGGTGTTTTTCCCCAGGACCCACGTGCTGGAAATTGACCCTGCGTATTCCAATTGACTTCCGGATTCGGATAGGGGCTCTCGAAATAATATTTCCAACGTTTTACCCGTGACTAGGAATTGACTTGTCGGAACCAGATGTAATCGGCCACACAAAAGAAATACTCGCTACGACTCTCCTTAAAAATATTTGAAATCGAAGTTCTCAGTTTTGATCTCCAAAACGGTGAGCAACTTGATGTGCAGGTAGTAATAAAAAACTAATGAATTATTATCTACTAATAATAATTATAGCCGTTAAAAATTAATATTATTTTCCGAGTCTTTTTCTAAAATCGACCATTTTCTATGTAAGTATCACGGCTTATCTCCTTTAGTTTTGATAACTATTCAAGTTATCGCGCGGAACAGTTATACAGGGTACGTCGCAAATAACGTTCACTTTTGAACGTTACACCCCCCCCTGGCAAAGTAATGGCTGAAATCAGTCATTAGCAACCAGCCGCGGATTCGTGAGAAACTAAGGATGGAAAGTTACACAAAGTTTAGTCGTTTTAAAAATTGCAAAACGGATGAGTCGCAGCTGACAGTGTCTCAAACTAAAGCGTGAGCAAGGTTCAAAGATCGGTGAACTTTTATAGTTATTACGGATCATGTTTGATGAGATGGTGCCGAAACATGTCCCAAACGCTAAATATTTATCTGACAAATACAATAACAGATACAAACAGAGATCGTGTGAGTAAGTCACTAATCTTTCAGGCGATTTGATTCCTAAACAAAATTTTACGGCTTTGTTAATAACTAATCATTATGATTAATATAAAACACCTAAATTGAAAATTTAAAAAACTAAATTAATAAGTATCATTATGACACGAACCATGTCATTCCAGAACCTAGTATAAGCGACACTCGTTTGTACCAAAAGGAATATTAACCAGTTCCTAACAAAGAGGTATTATTCAAAATCAAAAATTTTGATATCGAAAAAGAATTACTTTGGGAAAATTCTTCCAAAGTCATAGTCTGTTTAGCAAAACACCAGAAAAAAAATAAACCATTAACCAGGCCGTAGGCGCTAAACAAAACTACAAAATCTATTCGCCTTGGCGAAAAGACAAAAGATAATAAAAAAATTAAAAATAAATTGTGGTGTGAGCTGGTACTCTGAATAATGTAAATATACAATAAACACCTGTAGTGGAATCAAATCAAAATAGATCTTATAGATCTGCAGAACCCTAAGAAATAAAAGAGGCTTACCCACACACATATAAAAATAAAGATTTTAAAAAAATGGTCGATTATTCATTCGTAGCAGGGTGAGACTTCAAATCCTTTACATGGAATATTCCAACGTCTTTACCACGCTCGTCTTTAAGTCGGTACGTAAGAGGACCAGTTACCTCTTTAACTATACATTTTATGTATTTGGGAGCTAATTTTTTAGTAAAACGATTGGTAGCGCTAGATAAAACAAAATTCCGCTTCCAAACAATATCTCCTTTTTTAAAATTTAACGGTCGTTTTCGCAGATCGTAACGGCCTTTGTACCGCGAGTAAGCGTCTTTAAGCCTAGAAACTACCCTCTTATGCAGTTCGCTCAAACCATTGACATCCGACGCGATTTGTTCACGGTCAATTACTAACAATTCATTCGGTTCCGCTTCTGATAAACGCCCATAGTAGTCACCAGTATTAGGGACGGTTCTACCATGGTTCAAAAATGATGGCGTAAACCCGGTTACCTCATGCACGGAGTTACGGATAGCATGCGCAATTTTATGGATGTACAGATCCCATGAGCTATGATCTTCTTCCACAAAGGATCTTAAGCAAGTACCGATAACGCGATTAGTGCGTTCGACAGGATTTGCCTGGGGATGGTAATTGGCAGTATACCACAGCTTTTGAATCTTGTACTGGTCCATAAGGTCTTTAAATAGCTTTCCCTTGAACTGGGCACCGTTGTCACACAAAACGATCTGAGGCGCGCCAAAGAGTAGAAACGTTTCTTCTACCTTTTGCACAATAGATGGGGCAGTAGCTTGTCTTAGCGGATAAACGAATACGGATTTAGTGAACCAGTCTGAGATGACTAATATGCACGTATTTCCCTTTTTCGTACGAGGGAACGGTCCCATTAAATCAATGGACAGTGCCTGGAAAGGATACCTAACCCGCTTCTCTTTACCCATAAAGCCAGGTCGCAATTGATTTGAAGCTTTACTCGCAAGACACGTCTCACATTTCAATACGTATTTTGAAATATCTGACTTCATACGTGGCCAGTAGTAAATTTCGGAGATTTTGTGGAATGTTTTAAAAACTCCCAAATGACCACTGAGTGGATTATCATGACAATCATGGAGTACTTCGCGGCGTCGAGACTTAGGTACCAATAATTTCCACTCGATCAAGTTTGACACGATGTTGTGTTTATTAGGGACAAACTTGTAAACGTAGCCATCCTCAACCTTAAAGTTGGGATAGCGATCAGGGTTGTTAGTGATCTTATCTATTACATTTTGATACCAAGTATTCTTGTCCGCTGGCGTTAACGATATGGAATGAATATTCACGGGTGCGCGCGAGAGTGCATCAGCCACCACATTAAGTTTCCCTTTACGGTGGACAATGTCAAAATTGTATTGATTGAGCCTAACGCTCCACCTAGCTAAACGACCTAAAGGGCTTTGGATTGTACCTAACCATTTCAGTGCTTGGTTATCCGTAATGACCGTAAATTTGGATCCTTCGATGTATGGCCGATATTTCTCTATTCCGAAGAGAATCGCGCAGCACTCCTTTTCCATGGCATGATAATTCCGCTCGTGCTTATTAAGAGTACGACTCGCGTAAGCAATGACTCGTTCCTGTTCACCCTGTCCTTGAATTAGGATTGCCCCCAGACCTGAATCTGATGCGTCCGTCTGAATGAAAAAGGGCTCGTCAAAATTCGGGCTACGTAAAATTGGAGCCGTTATTAATAAATTTTTTAATGATGTAAAAGCAATGTTTGCCTCTGCATTCCAAGTAATATGCTGTCCTTTAATTTTACCTTTTAAAAGAGCTAATATAGGCGCAGCTATCTGAGAAAAATTTGGAATGAAGCGGCGGTACCACCCGGCCATTCCCAAGAAACGCTTTATCTGCGTCGCGGTTTTGGGTGCTGGATAGCTAACGATTGCTTCCACTTTGTCTGGATCCGTTCTAAGACCTTTCTCGTCGACGACAAAACCCAGATATCTCAGCGAGTCACGACAAAACTCGCACTTATCCATATTCACGGTCAAACCCGCCTTCTCTAATCTCTCAGACACCTGAACCAGAAGGGTAAGATGCTCTTCAAACGTTTTAGAGACGATGACAATGTCATCTAAATACACAAAAACATTTTCAAATTCTGGCCCAAAAATACTGTCCATGAGGCGTTGGAGAGTTTGAGGGGAATTATGCAGACCGAACGGTAACACGGTAAATTCGAATAAGCCGCGTCTAGGAACAGTAAAAGCTGTCTTCTCACACGATTCTGGCGAGAGTGGTATTTGCCAGAAAGCTTTCCTCAGATCAATTGAGGATAAGAAGCGAGCATCTCTCAAACGGTCAAGTATATCGCTTATATACGGGAGCGGGTAAGCGTCGGGTTTAGTTACTGTATTCAATTTCCTACCATCGAAGCAAAAACGCAAATCGCCGTTTTTCTTTTTAACTAGCACAATAGGGCTATTCCACGCTGAAAAAGATTTTCGTATAACTCCTAGGCGCAACATCTCGTTAACTTCCGCATTAACCTTATCTAACATGGCCGGTGACAAGGGAAAATGTCGCTGTTTAATGGCAACAGCATCGCCGGTGTTAATAACATGTTCAACTAAATGTGTACGACCTAAGCGTTCTGGAGCAATGGACTTGAACTTAGAAATAACAACTTCTAAACGTTGAATCTGCTCGATAGTAAGATCTGATCGGGAATACAAAAACTTGCTTTCGAGAGAGCTCACTTGTGTGGGAATGGTAAAAGTGTCCGTTCCGTAGTCGGTTTGTATTTGAAATAATTTGCAAAATTCGTACCCTAGAGTTAGAGGAGTGCTTATTGTGTCAGTGACTATAGCCGAGATCGTCTTGGTAATGCCTTCAACGGTCAATGGTAATAAAACTGACCCGTGTACTTTTTGCAAAGTTCCATCTGCCGACTGCAGAGAAATTTTCTCTCTAGTATTAATTTTAAGTTTTAATTTATTGATAATGTACAATCCGTCGCGACCGAGCACTGATTGGTTTGCCCCCGGATCCATTAATCCTAATATCCGCTCACCCATAATATCTACAAAAATGTAACCTCTGTTGTCAAAAGGTTTGTGGGCAAAAAGCGCGTTAGTAACAGGAGTGGGGTGAAAAAAAGATTTAATGTGCGCCAACCAGCGTCGCCATGCAGGATCGTCGGCTGTAAATGAATAGGGACTAGGTGTAAAGCAGCCGCCTCTTACGCCTGTCCTGGACCGTTTTTTGAGCATTTGGGACAAGTCGCATAAGTTGCTTCCGGCGTTCCGCAAATGTAACAAAATATTTTTCGGGGTTCCGAACAGGTATGGTACAAATGTCCAGATTGGTGGCAATTAAAACATTTGGCATTAGCCTTCACCCGTCTGCCAAACGTACGCGTTTGAAAAGGCCTGGCATTAGAGGTAACCGTGTGCACCGCCCGTTTCGGAACTGGCATTGCCAGATCAGGTTCCAAAGGATTAATTGTGGGTTTGTGATGTCTAAACAATTCGTTCTCACGCTCAGCCTCCGCAATTTTCTTACATGCAAGGACCAATGTAGTGATACTATTAATTGGTTGGAATAAAAGTTTGTCTTTATAAGTCAGTTGCAAATTTTTTCTAATCACTTTGAGTTGATCAGAAAGGATTGGTGCATTTCCCAACCTAGCCATTAAATTTTGCATGTAGGATATATAGATGTGAGGTGGTTCATTAACTCCTTGCTTTCGATTTCGAATTTCATCCCAAAGGGACTCGTCGTAATCAGTAGGCAAGTAAGTAGCTCTTAAAAGTTCTACCAACTCTGTCCATGACGTGGCAAACCCCTTATTCGCGCGAAACCATGTAAGGGCGCTTCCCTCAAACAAATCGCAGGCGCTGTTGAACAAAATTTCATCAGTAACCTGTCGGGACAATTTCAACTCGTTAATTCGTTCTAAGAATGCATTGACCCCAAGAACCGTGGTGTCACCGCTAAAGCGCAAATTCCATTTGCTCACCGTATCCGGTTTGCAAAAATATGGACGAGGAATTGTACCGGTATGTGCCAAATGATTGTCATTCATACCCTGACGAGAAGTAATTGGGCTCGAATAAACTAAAGGAGATTCATATATTGCCTGTTCATTAAGTGGTTGCTTATCTGTAGCTGGTAAAACATTGTCTTTCGTGGGGTTATGTGTAACAGTCCCAGATGTGGGTTTAGTGACTAATTGAGCTGCCGCCGCTAAAGCTTCGGCAGGGATAACCATTGCTATCTCCTCGTGCGTAAGATTAGCCAAAGTGGCTTCCAGGTCATTTTGAACCGCCTTCGGAGATAACTGGGCACTCTCAATAGCCTCAATTAACGGAAGAATGCGTTGTTGGTACGATTTTAAATATTGCAAAGTTTTCTCATTCGGTTCTAAATATTTAATGCTATAAGCTATACGCGCTAAAACATGATCTATGCGGGTCAAGAGACTTTCAGCTATGCTGGAATCAGGATTTCCCATAAAACTGTCGAAATTAGCTTTAATCTTATCATTAAATATGGAATTAATTATTTTGCATTGTTCCTTAATGTCAAAATCTACTTTTTTATATTTGTCAATGATCAAGGGATCAATTTTCTCCTCTCTCATTGCTTTTCGTAATAAGCTGCGTTTATCGTCAGCATTCTTTTCATTTGTGTTTATACCACGGATTTCTAGTTCCCAAGTCAACTCGTCTACACTCAATCTGTTTATATTACGCATTGTTATAACAAGATATAAATAAAATTCAAAAAAATTGCCCCTGTAGTAACAATACAGTCGTAAAAACAGCAAGTTTGTCGCAAGGAAGTAACTGAGCCCCTATTGATTGTGAATTTGAGAAAGGCTAAGAAGAAAAAAGATAGTCGCTAGGTGGTTGTGGGAGAGTGCTACTGTCGTACGTAACTAACTAAAAGATGTTAAAAAGGTGTTAACAATTGGCTTTTAGAGTTAGATGCCAAAAATATTTATTGACTGGCTATTAAAATAGGATGCCAAAAAGATGTATGAATTGGCCCTTAAAGTTGGGTGCCAAAAAGATGTAGCGTCGATTGCTGACACCTTCGCCTCTTAAGTCCGCTGGACAGCTAGCCACACAGTCGGAGAGCGAACTGGGCGTAAGCTCGGTTAGAATTTGCACGACAGTGCTAGAATACAATCCACCTAGCTGAAAGAAAAAATTAAGATGTTGCGGTTTGGGCGCCGTGGAGGCAATAAAACAAACAAGAGAGGTAAAGGGTGTTTTATTAACCTCCGAAAGTAGAGTACAGGAAACTCCTGACTCAAATTCACAATTTGATAAAAAAATGATTCACAAATTCCGGACCAGTGGTCCCAAACAGAAGTCTGCCTGAGGGGCTTAATACCTGAAGGGTAAAAAAAAATTGCTATAATAATTCGACAACAGACGTTGCCTTTCAAATTGTATTATGAACGGCTGCTCGCAGCGATATCCGGATGCACAACAATGTGGTGAATACGCCAATAGCGTGATATAAAAAAACCCGTACGCAAATGGGGAGTGGTTCGGCAGACAAAAAAATACAGCTCTGTACTTACCAGCTGCTCCAGATAAAAGGTGGTTTGAAAAAAAAAGGATATTTTACATATGCAGGTCAGCGTACCCTGCTAAATCCCAAGAGCGCTCCCGACGATTCGGCCTGGCTGTCTTCCCTGCTATATCCAAGCTTGAGGTAAAAATGCTAAAAAATACAAAGCTGCATATATTATCGTACACAAACCAACTCCCCTGCGTGTCTGTTCTATTAATTGAAATTGCTGCCACAATTATCGTGATCCCAATACAGCCACGTCAACACGTCGAGCAAAAAATGCAGGCGATGGTGTTTTTCCCCAGGACCCACGTGCTGGAAATTGACCCTGCGTATTCCAATTGACTTCCGGATTCGGATAGGGGCTCTCGAAATAATATTTCCAACGTTTTACCCGTGACTAGGAATTGACTTGTCGGAACCAGATGTAATCGGCCACACAAAAGAAATACTCGCTACGACTCTCCTTAAAAATATTTGAAATCGAAGTTCTCAGTTTTGATCTCCAAAACGGTGAGCAACTTGATGTGCAGGTAGTAATAAAAAACTAATGAATTATTATCTACTAATAATAATTATAGCCGTTAAAAATTAATATTATTTTCCGAGTCTTTTTCTAAAATCGACCATTTTCTATGTAAGTATCACGGCTTATCTCCTTTAGTTTTGATAACTATTCAAGTTATCGCGCGGAACAGTTATACAGGGTACGTCGCAAATAACGTTCACTTTTGAACGTTACACCCCCCCCTGGCAAAGTAATGGCTGAAATCAGTCATTAGCAACCAGCCGCGGATTCGTGAGAAACTAAGGATGGAAAGTTACACAAAGTTTAGTCGTTTTAAAAATTGCAAAACGGATGAGTCGCAGCTGACAGTGTCTCAAACTAAAGCGTGAGCAAGGTTCAAAGATCGGTGAACTTTTATAGTTATTACGGATCATGTTTGATGAGATGGTGCCGAAACATGTCCCAAACGCTAAATATTTATCTGACAAATACAATAACAGATACAAACAGAGATCGTGTGAGTAAGTCACTAATCTTTCAGGCGATTTGATTCCTAAACAAAATTTTACGGCTTTGTTAATAACTAATCATTATGATTAATATAAAACACCTAAATTGAAAATTTAAAAAACTAAATTAATAAGTATCATTATGACACGAACCATGTCATTCCAGAACCTAGTATAAGCGACACTCGTTTGTACCAAAAGGAATATTAACCAGTTCCTAACAAAGAGGTATTATTCAAAATCAAAAATTTTGATATCGAAAAAGAATTACTTTGGGAAAATTCTTCCAAAGTCATAGTCTGTTTAGCAAAACACCAGAAAAAAAATAAACCATTAACCAGGCCGTAGGCGCTAAACAAAACTACAAAATCTATTCGCCTTGGCGAAAAGACAAAAGATAATAAAAAAATTAAAAATAAATTGTGGTGTGAGCTGGTACTCTGAATAATGTAAATATACAATAAACACCTGTAGTGGAATCAAATCAAAATAGATCTTATAGATCTGCAGAACCCTAAGAAATAAAAGAGGCTTACCCACACACATATAAAAATAAAGATTTTAAAAAAATGGTCGATTATTCATTCGTAGCAGGGTGAGACTTCAAATCCTTTACATGGAATATTCCAACGTCTTTACCACGCTCGTCTTTAAGTCGGTACGTAAGAGGACCAGTTACCTCTTTAACTATACATTTTATGTATTTGGGAGCTAATTTTTTAGTAAAACGATTGGTAGCGCTAGATAAAACAAAATTCCGCTTCCAAACAATATCTCCTTTTTTAAAATTTAACGGTCGTTTTCGCAGATCGTAACGGCCTTTGTACCGCGAGTAAGCGTCTTTAAGCCTAGAAACTACCCTCTTATGCAGTTCGCTCAAACCATTGACATCCGACGCGATTTGTTCACGGTCAATTACTAACAATTCATTCGGTTCCGCTTCTGATAAACGCCCATAGTAGTCACCAGTATTAGGGACGGTTCTACCATGGTTCAAAAATGATGGCGTAAACCCGGTTACCTCATGCACGGAGTTACGGATAGCATGCGCAATTTTATGGATGTACAGATCCCATGAGCTATGATCTTCTTCCACAAAGGATCTTAAGCAAGTACCGATAACGCGATTAGTGCGTTCGACAGGATTTGCCTGGGGATGGTAATTGGCAGTATACCACAGCTTTTGAATCTTGTACTGGTCCATAAGGTCTTTAAATAGCTTTCCCTTGAACTGGGCACCGTTGTCACACAAAACGATCTGAGGCGCGCCAAAGAGTAGAAACGTTTCTTCTACCTTTTGCACAATAGATGGGGCAGTAGCTTGTCTTAGCGGATAAACGAATACGGATTTAGTGAACCAGTCTGAGATGACTAATATGCACGTATTTCCCTTTTTCGTACGAGGGAACGGTCCCATTAAATCAATGGACAGTGCCTGGAAAGGATACCTAACCCGCTTCTCTTTACCCATAAAGCCAGGTCGCAATTGATTTGAAGCTTTACTCGCAAGACACGTCTCACATTTCAATACGTATTTTGAAATATCTGACTTCATACGTGGCCAGTAGTAAATTTCGGAGATTTTGTGGAATGTTTTAAAAACTCCCAAATGACCACTGAGTGGATTATCATGACAATCATGGAGTACTTCGCGGCGTCGAGACTTAGGTACCAATAATTTCCACTCGATCAAGTTTGACACGATGTTGTGTTTATTAGGGACAAACTTGTAAACGTAGCCATCCTCAACCTTAAAGTTGGGATAGCGATCAGGGTTGTTAGTGATCTTATCTATTACATTTTGATACCAAGTATTCTTGTCCGCTGGCGTTAACGATATGGAATGAATATTCACGGGTGCGCGCGAGAGTGCATCAGCCACCACATTAAGTTTCCCTTTACGGTGGACAATGTCAAAATTGTATTGATTGAGCCTAACGCTCCACCTAGCTAAACGACCTAAAGGGCTTTGGATTGTACCTAACCATTTCAGTGCTTGGTTATCCGTAATGACCGTAAATTTGGATCCTTCGATGTATGGCCGATATTTCTCTATTCCGAAGAGAATCGCGCAGCACTCCTTTTCCATGGCATGATAATTCCGCTCGTGCTTATTAAGAGTACGACTCGCGTAAGCAATGACTCGTTCCTGTTCACCCTGTCCTTGAATTAGGATTGCCCCCAGACCTGAATCTGATGCGTCCGTCTGAATGAAAAAGGGCTCGTCAAAATTCGGGCTACGTAAAATTGGAGCCGTTATTAATAAATTTTTTAATGATGTAAAAGCAATGTTTGCCTCTGCATTCCAAGTAATATGCTGTCCTTTAATTTTACCTTTTAAAAGAGCTAATATAGGCGCAGCTATCTGAGAAAAATTTGGAATGAAGCGGCGGTACCACCCGGCCATTCCCAAGAAACGCTTTATCTGCGTCGCGGTTTTGGGTGCTGGATAGCTAACGATTGCTTCCACTTTGTCTGGATCCGTTCTAAGACCTTTCTCGTCGACGACAAAACCCAGATATCTCAGCGAGTCACGACAAAACTCGCACTTATCCATATTCACGGTCAAACCCGCCTTCTCTAATCTCTCAGACACCTGAACCAGAAGGGTAAGATGCTCTTCAAACGTTTTAGAGACGATGACAATGTCATCTAAATACACAAAAACATTTTCAAATTCTGGCCCAAAAATACTGTCCATGAGGCGTTGGAGAGTTTGAGGGGAATTATGCAGACCGAACGGTAACACGGTAAATTCGAATAAGCCGCGTCTAGGAACAGTAAAAGCTGTCTTCTCACACGATTCTGGCGAGAGTGGTATTTGCCAGAAAGCTTTCCTCAGATCAATTGAGGATAAGAAGCGAGCATCTCTCAAACGGTCAAGTATATCGCTTATATACGGGAGCGGGTAAGCGTCGGGTTTAGTTACTGTATTCAATTTCCTACCATCGAAGCAAAAACGCAAATCGCCGTTTTTCTTTTTAACTAGCACAATAGGGCTATTCCACGCTGAAAAAGATTTTCGTATAACTCCTAGGCGCAACATCTCGTTAACTTCCGCATTAACCTTATCTAACATGGCCGGTGACAAGGGAAAATGTCGCTGTTTAATGGCAACAGCATCGCCGGTGTTAATAACATGTTCAACTAAATGTGTACGACCTAAGCGTTCTGGAGCAATGGACTTGAACTTAGAAATAACAACTTCTAAACGTTGAATCTGCTCGATAGTAAGATCTGATCGGGAATACAAAAACTTGCTTTCGAGAGAGCTCACTTGTGTGGGAATGGTAAAAGTGTCCGTTCCGTAGTCGGTTTGTATTTGAAATAATTTGCAAAATTCGTACCCTAGAGTTAGAGGAGTGCTTATTGTGTCAGTGACTATAGCCGAGATCGTCTTGGTAATGCCTTCAACGGTCAATGGTAATAAAACTGACCCGTGTACTTTTTGCAAAGTTCCATCTGCCGACTGCAGAGAAATTTTCTCTCTAGTATTAATTTTAAGTTTTAATTTATTGATAATGTACAATCCGTCGCGACCGAGCACTGATTGGTTTGCCCCCGGATCCATTAATCCTAATATCCGCTCACCCATAATATCTACAAAAATGTAACCTCTGTTGTCAAAAGGTTTGTGGGCAAAAAGCGCGTTAGTAACAGGAGTGGGGTGAAAAAAAGATTTAATGTGCGCCAACCAGCGTCGCCATGCAGGATCGTCGGCTGTAAATGAATAGGGACTAGGTGTAAAGCAGCCGCCTCTTACGCCTGTCCTGGACCGTTTTTTGAGCATTTGGGACAAGTCGCATAAGTTGCTTCCGGCGTTCCGCAAATGTAACAAAATATTTTTCGGGGTTCCGAACAGGTATGGTACAAATGTCCAGATTGGTGGCAATTAAAACATTTGGCATTAGCCTTCACCCGTCTGCCAAACGTACGCGTTTGAAAAGGCCTGGCATTAGAGGTAACCGTGTGCACCGCCCGTTTCGGAACTGGCATTGCCAGATCAGGTTCCAAAGGATTAATTGTGGGTTTGTGATGTCTAAACAATTCGTTCTCACGCTCAGCCTCCGCAATTTTCTTACATGCAAGGACCAATGTAGTGATACTATTAATTGGTTGGAATAAAAGTTTGTCTTTATAAGTCAGTTGCAAATTTTTTCTAATCACTTTGAGTTGATCAGAAAGGATTGGTGCATTTCCCAACCTAGCCATTAAATTTTGCATGTAGGATATATAGATGTGAGGTGGTTCATTAACTCCTTGCTTTCGATTTCGAATTTCATCCCAAAGGGACTCGTCGTAATCAGTAGGCAAGTAAGTAGCTCTTAAAAGTTCTACCAACTCTGTCCATGACGTGGCAAACCCCTTATTCGCGCGAAACCATGTAAGGGCGCTTCCCTCAAACAAATCGCAGGCGCTGTTGAACAAAATTTCATCAGTAACCTGTCGGGACAATTTCAACTCGTTAATTCGTTCTAAGAATGCATTGACCCCAAGAACCGTGGTGTCACCGCTAAAGCGCAAATTCCATTTGCTCACCGTATCCGGTTTGCAAAAATATGGACGAGGAATTGTACCGGTATGTGCCAAATGATTGTCATTCATACCCTGACGAGAAGTAATTGGGCTCGAATAAACTAAAGGAGATTCATATATTGCCTGTTCATTAAGTGGTTGCTTATCTGTAGCTGGTAAAACATTGTCTTTCGTGGGGTTATGTGTAACAGTCCCAGATGTGGGTTTAGTGACTAATTGAGCTGCCGCCGCTAAAGCTTCGGCAGGGATAACCATTGCTATCTCCTCGTGCGTAAGATTAGCCAAAGTGGCTTCCAGGTCATTTTGAACCGCCTTCGGAGATAACTGGGCACTCTCAATAGCCTCAATTAACGGAAGAATGCGTTGTTGGTACGATTTTAAATATTGCAAAGTTTTCTCATTCGGTTCTAAATATTTAATGCTATAAGCTATACGCGCTAAAACATGATCTATGCGGGTCAAGAGACTTTCAGCTATGCTGGAATCAGGATTTCCCATAAAACTGTCGAAATTAGCTTTAATCTTATCATTAAATATGGAATTAATTATTTTGCATTGTTCCTTAATGTCAAAATCTACTTTTTTATATTTGTCAATGATCAAGGGATCAATTTTCTCCTCTCTCATTGCTTTTCGTAATAAGCTGCGTTTATCGTCAGCATTCTTTTCATTTGTGTTTATACCACGGATTTCTAGTTCCCAAGTCAACTCGTCTACACTCAATCTGTTTATATTACGCATTGTTATAACAAGATATAAATAAAATTCAAAAAAATTGCCCCTGTAGTAACAATACAGTCGTAAAAACAGCAAGTTTGTCGCAAGGAAGTAACTGAGCCCCTATTGATTGTGAATTTGAGAAAGGCTAAGAAGAAAAAAGATAGTCGCTAGGTGGTTGTGGGAGAGTGCTACTGTCGTACGTAACTAACTAAAAGATGTTAAAAAGGTGTTAACAATTGGCTTTTAGAGTTAGATGCCAAAAATATTTATTGACTGGCTATTAAAATAGGATGCCAAAAAGATGTATGAATTGGCCCTTAAAGTTGGGTGCCAAAAAGATGTAGCGTCGATTGCTGACACCTTCGCCTCTTAAGTCCGCTGGACAGCTAGCCACACAGTCGGAGAGCGAACTGGGCGTAAGCTCGGTTAGAATTTGCACGACAGTGCTAGAATACAATCCACCTAGCTGAAAGAAAAAATTAAGATGTTGCGGTTTGGGCGCCGTGGAGGCAATAAAACAAACAAGAGAGGTAAAGGGTGTTTTATTAACCTCCGAAAGTAGAGTACAGGAAACTCCTGACTCAAATTCACAATTTGATAAAAAAATGATTCACAAATTCCGGACCAGTGGTCCCAAACAGAAGTCTGCCTGAGGGGCTTAATACCTGAAGGGTAAAAAAAAATTGCTATAATAATTCGACAACAGACGTTGCCTTTCAAATTGTATTATGAACGGCTGCTCGCAGCGATATCCGGATGCACAACAATGTGGTGAATACGCCAATAGCGTGATATAAAAAAACCCGTACGCAAATGGGGAGTGGTTCGGCAGACAAAAAAATACAGCTCTGTACTTACCAGCTGCTCCAGATAAAAGGTGGTTTGAAAAAAAAAGGATATTTTACATATGCAGGTCAGCGTACCCTGCTAAATCCCAAGAGCGCTCCCGACGATTCGGCCTGGCTGTCTTCCCTGCTATATCCAAGCTTGAGGTAAAAATGCTAAAAAATACAAAGCTGCATATATTATCGTACACAAACCAACTCCCCTGCGTGTCTGTTCTATTAATTGAAATTGCTGCCACAATTATCGTGATCCCAATACAGCCACGTCAACACGTCGAGCAAAAAATGCAGGCGATGGTGTTTTTCCCCAGGACCCACGTGCTGGAAATTGACCCTGCGTATTCCAATTGACTTCCGGATTCGGATAGGGGCTCTCGAAATAATATTTCCAACGTTTTACCCGTGACTAGGAATTGACTTGTCGGAACCAGATGTAATCGGCCACACAAAAGAAATACTCGCTACGACTCTCCTTAAAAATATTTGAAATCGAAGTTCTCAGTTTTGATCTCCAAAACGGTGAGCAACTTGATGTGCAGGTAGTAATAAAAAACTAATGAATTATTATCTACTAATAATAATTATAGCCGTTAAAAATTAATATTATTTTCCGAGTCTTTTTCTAAAATCGACCATTTTCTATGTAAGTATCACGGCTTATCTCCTTTAGTTTTGATAACTATTCAAGTTATCGCGCGGAACAGTTATACAGGGTACGTCGCAAATAACGTTCACTTTTGAACGTTACAACTTGCCAATCAAAAAAAATACATAAGGCAAGACACAAACCTGAAATATTAAAACACAAAAAAACAAAATAATATTCATTCAAAGGTAAAAATACATATTATAATCGACACAAACCTGAAAGGAAAAAAATATAAAAATCGAGCTTGAACAAAATTTGTTACGACCGATAACGAATACAATTCCAGGTGGTATCCGAGTATTGCGGGTTGGCTGATAATGCAATATGTGCAATTAACGATATGTTCTAAATGACGTAAAAGAATTGAACTGTTAATAATCCTGCTGGAAGTATGGACGATGGATCCAACATAAAAAAATAAACGGTACATAGCGGTAAAAATCCATCATCCTTGGTTATAACCGATAACGATAATAAACTTCAGGTGGTGTTAGAGTACAAATTGCGAGTCGACTGATAAATGCAATATGTGGAATTAATGAAAGGTTCTAATGACTTACCCATCTGAACGACTAGAATCCTTCAACAGAAGACTGGACGGTGGATCCAACATAAAAAGGAACGGTACAAAGCGGTAAAAATCCACCCTCCACCAGCAACGAATTCTTATCCCCGGATCGGGTTCGGAAAAACACTGTTCCATATTAATTCGAATGCTGGGTCGTTCGAGAAAGGAAGCAAACAAAATTCCTTCCAAAAATCACAACCACATTTCACAAGCAGACCAACAAAATTTTGCGTCGACACCTTTCCACGTTCAAAAGCCAACTCTCTCATCTAATTCATAGGAGAGTTCATCTCCTAAAATAATCTATCCACTTTCATGATGGATGAGATTCGAAAAAACACAATAAGAAGATTTAAAAAAAAATTTCAACTTGAAATTTACCTTCCCCCTCCAAAAAAAAGGTATAGGGTAGAAAAACCACGAATTTACACGAATTTAAATAAACTAAGAAAATCAAAAATAAAAAACACTTTAAAATGTAATCGACGTTGTTCAAAAAATATTTTCGTTGGGCGCCACTTGCAACGCTAACCAACTAAATTACGATAAATGTTGCTGCAATTTCGCGAAGTCCGCAATTCGAACCCACAATTTCCGCAACGTAACTCAACCAGCGATCACACCAAACCACGTTGGTCGCCAAGATGAAACGGTTAAAATTCCTCACGAACTTTAGCGTGAATGTGACGTTAATAATTGATGTTAAAATTAATTTCTAACCAAAGGTGTTAATTAAAACGACGAAAAAAAAAGATGGAATAGGCGCCACTCGATTTCGGTTAAAAAGGAAGACGTCGTTATGAAAGATTAGACAACTCGATTAAAGGGGAAATCGAGAAATCACGAGCTATCTTTGTAAATCTTGCCGGCTAGCTTGGAAGATAATTAATTAAACAAAAAAAAACCAGCAATGAGTCCAGGGCATACGGAAAATTTTGAACAACGAAGAATTTTTGTAAACGAAAATAGTAATTACTCAAATATAAAGCGCAAATATCTTACGCACACAAAATAAACTTAACAATAAAATAAAAATAAACATAAAAATAAACAATACGGTGGTCATTGCTTAAAGGCTTTATGATAAAGTCGATGCTTATGGTGTTAGTATTGCGCCAGTGGAACGCAACAACAGTAGCCCACTACAGGAGCCGACCAGAACGGCACAGTAGCGACCACATTGACACTCAGAATCACCACCCACACAATCAATCGACGGAACACTCGAATGGTCATATAGGTACAATCCCACTAAGGTAACCACCGAGCCTCCGACGACCAAACCAAATAGCAGCGACCCCGGCGCAATGCCGCACTCTGTATATAAGTAGGTCACACATCGAAGCCTTTATAAAATAAAAATATAAAATCATAATTAAACACAAAAAAAAGTATCGACACTAAATTTCAAATATGAAATTTGAACCTCCGTCGATCAAATTGGAATCTTCCTGCTAATACATTTTACCAGTTCGCTCGATGTAAACCATAGGAAATAATACACAAGTAAAGTTTAATTAACCAAACGTAATAAAATAAATAAAGTAGTCATTACTACGCTTATCAAACATAACACTTATACATTGGTATCATTATCCACAATATGCGAAAGTGCGATAATGATTGCAATTTTATCACGCAGTGCAGAAAGTTGTACTCTGCCACTTATCTATCAATTGCAACCATTCTGGAAGTAAAAATGCAGAACGAAAAAAAGAATACCAAGATGTTACACATAAATAAAAAAATAAAACACATTAAAAAGGCCAAGGAAAAAAAAATACGCCATCGAGCTTAATATGGCTTAATATAAAAACCAATAATAATTATTACAACAAATTACCAACCAAAAAGGATACCTCAAATTTCGTTGATCTGCGGCATATGCAAAAATTTGTTCAGCTTCGAATCCCATAAAGGCGGATGAGAGCTCCCGGTAAAATAATCAAAAAAAATGAGCTTCCCAATCCTACGGATTCGAGAAGATAATCCCAGTTCGCTACTGGATGGTATTAACTAACCAATTCTTCTCCAAAATCCGGCTTCACAAAATTTTTGCACAACACACACAAAATCACCTCTTACTCGAGCAAACGTATCCAGTCCAGTCTCGCGTACCGACCCCTGCCCATTTCCCTCACTCGTACCAACGGTCACTGGTTCCAAAACCCAAAGAACCCGGCGGCAAATTTTAAACCGTTACAAAGTCTTTCAATTTCCTACGCGTTTTAGGATTATTAAGAATTAGTGTGCATATGATACCAAAGCCACAGTACTTATTTTTTGCTGTTTTTTTTGTTTGAATCCTTTAGTTTGATATACGAAAACAGCCCATAAATTTTCGACATAACTGGATTAACAAAATCGGCTCAAACCGAAATTGGTCTGAGAAGGTTCCCAAAATCGTGAATTAGTCGTTTTCGCCCAAAAGAGGTGTTAGCAAATTTATACTAATTAAGATTTATCCATAAAACTAAAAATTGTTGTTTTAGTCGCTATATTTTCTAAGACTTAGAGATCCATATAGATCTATAAGTTTTTTCGATTTTTACCCAAAAAAGCTTAGTATTTCTTGGTGTAGACCTTATTCGTGTTCATCTGACAAAAATTTTTCACAGATGAGTGCAAATAGACTAAATTCCCTATATTTGTATTTATTTATAAATTTATGGTCCCTATATTTTCCAAGATACAGCCTTCCATAGATCCCTAAATTTTTTCGATGTTTATCCAAAGAAACTTAGTATTTATTGGTGTAGACTGTAGACTTTGATTCCTGTTCATCTGACAAAAATATTTCCACAGATGAGTACAAATAGACTAAATTCTCTCTGAATATCTGCATAGAACAACTTCCTAAACTTAGTAGGATCCTAAAGCCCGCATTTCATTACGGCTTCTACAAGCCAGCTTCTAGAAGCCCAAAATTTGTAATGCATTGGCTTATATGGAACCAAACTCACTTGAGCTTCTACAAGCAAGTAATAAAAAGTATCGAATTTCACCAGCCAAGCTGGTAAAATGCTCCACGTGGAGTACTGTACTTCTAATTGGTTAATATTTAGAATAAGCACTTATTATTGTATAATATTTCTATCCGGTTATTTTGTTATATTTAAGTTATTATGAATCACTTCACCCTTCCACGAAAAGCCGAGCACTTTGAATTACATATTTCGGGTACAATTTTTATAATATTGTAAGCATACGCTGAGAAACAACGTAAAATTTTTCCACGCATTGCAAAAATTCGCGAATGTCGCAAAGAGAACTCTCAAAAAAATTGAAAATACCGAAATCGACGTAACACAAACATCAGTAAGGGACATGACCGATAAAGTCGGTACATCGAAATCTAATGTTAAAAATATAAAAGCTCGTAGTGGATTAAGAAGTTATATTATAATGTACAGAAAATAGCTAATAGGTCCGAAACTTAAGAATCTACAGCGAAAACTAGAGCGCGAAAATTGTATGCCGATTTTTTAACAAAATTTGAATGTGTAGTAATGGATTATAGGTGAGAGCATTTTTAGAGACCTTTAAAAATTTGCTTTTTAATTTTTTAATGTTAAAAATACTACCCGGTAAATTTAATAACTAATAATAAATTGCGTTTAAAAAGTTTTTGCGCTTTTTAATTTAGCACAACAATACAGGAGGTCGGTTTTTTTCGTGGACAAGTTTATTTAAAAAAACATCCAAAAATAATCACCTTCTTTTATTGCGTTTTATTACGGGAATGATTAAAAAATTAGTATAAATATCTAATTAACGATGACATCGAATAACCAAAATTGTGTTACAACACATATTATTATGTAATAAGTAGAAGTATCTAATTACCAGCGGCTTGTGAAGCTTCAGTTGTAAAAATTTACAACTGCTCGCTTCACAAGCCGCTGGTATAGAATTCATCTTTTATCAGGTAAACTACACGCGTCCACGTGGAGTCTCAAAGAGATTTTCGTAATAGAAATATTATCCAATAATAAGTGCTTATTATAAATATTAACCAATTAGAAGTACATTACTCCACGTGCAGCATTTTATATTATCCAATAATAAGTGCTTATTCTAAATATTAACCAATTAGAAGTACAGTACTCCACGTGGAGCATTTTACCAGCTTGGCTGGTGAAATTCGATACTTTTTATTACTTGCTTGTAGAAGCTCAAGTGAGTTTGGTTCCATATAAGCCAATGCATTACAAATTTTGGGCTTCTAGAAGCTGGCTTGTAGAAGCCGTAATGAAATGCGGGCTTAACTGTGAGCTTTCAGAGTTGACCATGTCTGATCCTTGTTCGAAGGAAATTTTATTTTTGGGTCACAGTTTTTCAAAATTACTTGTTGTTGTGCATTTCACGGCAATAACGTATAAATTAAGATGTAAAATAGTTGAAAGTCTGCATAAAGTGAAAGAAAATATTGTTTCAGCCCTATAATCAAACTGCCAATGATTTTAGACCCCCCCCCCCATCCCATTGTATAAGCAAAAATAAGAAAATTGTGAACTCCCCCAAATGATAAAACGTAAGAATTTTTTTAAAACTTTTATTAAATATCAAAATTTAAAAAACTAAATTATTTTTAAGATTAAAGATTATTTACATGAGTAAAAAAGTTCAAAACCCTGATTTTTTTATCAATATTTTGTAATTTTTTATCTTGCGTAAAATTTATAATATCCCCCGCCCCCTTTGCCAGCAAAAATAAGAAAAAATTGAACCCTCGCCTAAGCCTGCTTACGTAATACTTGAACCCCCCCCCCCCCTAATAATAATTTTGGAGGTAGGCTTTTTAAATTATAGAAGAAAACATTTCTTTTGTGAAAATGGTATCTATAAATTACGCAAATTAAGTCCTCTGCAATTTTCGTTTCTCCATTTTATTTGTAGGATTCCTAGAAAAGAAACTGTATTTCCAAAGAATTAAATTTTGCAATTTACAGTAAATGTGAAATGAAAATTAGAGTTTTTGGAAAGCCTTACCTGCAAAACTGTTCAGATTACAAGAGAGACTCATGGTTTATATTTAGAGGGACAGACTCAACCAACCTTTTTTAAAAAGTAATGTCATGGGGGTTTTTCCAGCGAATTGAGGTTCGGGGCTCTCCCTAATTTTTTTTTAATTAATGGCAAAAATGAGCTTTTTAACGCGATGTTCTGCCGGAAAAAGCCAAAAATTAATTTTTGAGGGAGGGAGCTTATGCCTAAGCTACAGGTCTGATTTTTACGTTGAATTTAATCCTCATCTACGTATACTTTAAATTAAAAATTAAATTATCTAAACTTTGACCTTCAGGTGCACTGAAATTGAACTATTTACAAAATTGTAAAAGGTATATTATAGGTAGCAGAAAAGATTAAAAACGATGAACTTTGAATTTTCATCATTGGCATCACAGCGACCAAGGGACGCCCATCGCCCCTACAGGCTGGCGCCCCTTCCTGTTTAATTTTTATGAAGTTTATATTAGAAGAAGCAAAAACAATAATATTTCAATATTTTCATTTAAAGTTTAATATTAGGAAGCGTTCATTAATTACGTCCTTTTGCTAGTCAATAATTGACACTTCTTCTTCATAGTGCTATATCTTCTTTAGACGTTTGCAATTAATCTGGCCCACACAACTTTATTGATAGCTGCCCTAAAGATGCTGTTGATGTCATGCCAGCCATTGTCTGAACTTCTACAGCCACGAGTTTCTTCTTCTGCCAGGCCCTCTTTCCTTTAACCCTTCCTTGGATTATCAGCTGTAACAGGTGGTATTTGACACTAACGTTGAGTTCCCAGTTCTTGACCGTCCCTTTTTTACTTGTTTGCCTTCGAGGCATTCCACAAATAATATACAACAAATTCCACATGAAATATAGAGTAAAAGAAAATATAAGGAAAAAAATGGTTGCATTCGCAATTTCAAAATTAAGGACCTTTTAAGGCTCTAATTATGGAACGTTGTTCTGTACGTTAACGACAATACTGGTTAAAACTTGACTTGAATAATGACTGTATTTTGACAAGTTGATAAGCAACAACTGATGCTCAATAAATAATCATAAACTGGACAAGCAGTGGCGGCGGATCTTCTTAAAAGCTCTCATATGTGGAAAGTTCTTGGTTACCTTTTTTTGTAGCCGGATAGAATTTAAGCTTTTGATCCCAAACGCAAGATCGGCCACTGCGGACAACTGTTCTAATAATTGAAAATTTTAGGTCCTCCATCAAATTCCATAAAAACTGGCAAATTAGTTTTGGAAAATAAGAAGTTAGTTTTTTCCGGGTTTTTCCTTCAATAACAACCTCATGACCAGAATCAGAGGTTTTCATTAGGTGGATTGGCATCGCTCCAATCAATATCGTAAATTATGAGCGCTTTAAAAATTATCAAGCAATAAAAGGAATCATACAGTCTGGTATAAAATTGATTCTATAAGTAGTTCTCAAAAACATATTTAACCTTGGCAATTAAAAAAGAAGATTTAGACCGCGATTTCAATTTTTGCTATTCTTGCAGATTATTTTCCTAATCAGCAAGAGCAATCATTATCATGGAGAGAGTTGTTCATATCTGTATCAATTCGTCCTTCCTGAGTTTTACCTGAGAATTTGGATTTCTAATTCAAAAAACCTCGACTTATTATGCAATTTGAAATATTAATTGGGAAATTACGGATGATTATCATACATCATCAGGTTTGAACTAGTTTCATGATCCGCCCGTGCTAGCAATGGACCATACTGGTACTGCTATTATTTTTTATCTTATTTAAATAAATAAAACACATTTGACGGTCAAGTACATTGATAACAAAAACCAAGTTCCTTATTTAATATTACAATGTCTTAATTATTATATAAATAAAATAATTGTTTATTTATTTTATTAGAATATTACGAACAAATAAAGAAGTTTATAAAGCTAGTAAAAATAAGGAAATATTAAGTTATCAATTATGAAATAATTTTATGTAACTTAAAAATTGCTCCAAGTTTTCAAATTTGGATGATTTTGGATATGGGGGATAACTTTTCTTCCACCTTTCTTCAATATTATTATTTTTAATTTTTCCCTTCAATTTAGACCGAATACCTAATATTTTTTTGTTCTCAGTTTTGGAGAAAAGTTGTTGATCAATGAAAAATTTTGATTATTTTCTGAGATGCTAAATCTAACTGACTGAAATGAACAGCAAACATTTTGTTATTTTATTATTGACCAAATCAAAATATTTAAACGTTTAATATATTCTTTTAATAACATCCTATTTATAAAAATAATTAATTATGTACCTACTTGGAAACCATAAGGAAAATTTCGATTCATTTAATCTCAATTTCTTACTTATCAATAAAATTAATAAATTATAATTAAAATAATAAGAAAATTTTAAAAATGTTTGTTTACCAAATAGAAAAGAAAATGTATGGTGTAAGTGTGGGTCAAAAAGGTTGCACATGGAACCTTTGCGACCAATAACTGAAAATAAATTTATCTGTTTTGAATGAAAAATTTAAATTACTTTAACATGTGTGTCAGTATTACAATGTTGCAATTTGAAAGTATTGTATACATTGGCGTAGATGATTTAGAAATTTAGATTTTGGATTTAAATACGAAAATTGTTACTGATGATTTGCCAAAAGGCAAATCATCATGTCTCATCAGTAATGGTGTCTTACTAGTAAAACAACACTTGGACCATTTTTGTGTTTCTCCGATGCTCGTTTTTTGGATACACCTAAAATATTTTTTTTGGCTTGCAGTAGATAGAATTGGACAGTAACTTTGTCAGAAACTGCACCTTGAATTCTCAACTACTTAAAAATAATTTAAGCTTTCTTATTGAATGCTTTTTTAGAGTGTGAATTGTAATACTATTGTAGGACCCATCAGCACTCGTGGTTTCAATAACAAATTTTTTCTTCAAAAATATAATCTTTCGGGTTCATGCACATGGCACAATGTAACACAACGTCATATTTAGAGATTTTTGTTGGCCTACACGAAACAAAAGAGTGTCGTTGAGCGAATCAAAAACAGTGCCTTTTCATCATGTTATGGTATAAATAAACCCAGATTACAGCTGCATTCGCAACTTTAAAATTGAGGATTAAAATTAACTTAACAAAATGACTGGCTACTGTGGATCTCAAATCCAAGATACATCTGTGAGATATTTGGAAAGCAATGCAGGGAAGCCACCCCATTTATTATATTTCCCTAGTAAGTCATCTTGGCTGTGACTATTAAGTTGATTGCCGGGAAATCCAAAAAGGGACTTGAAGAAGAATAAAAAATGATTTGGAGTAGAGTAGTGGTCCTTAATTTTAAAATTCTGAATGCAGGTTAACTTTTTTCTCAAGCATTAAGCTGACAGAGAACATTGATAATTGTCCAAATAAAAACGGAAAAAAATGTTACTTGGTACCTGATAATTTTCCCAAAAAAATTTTACTCGTTTTTACTTAGTCGAGTAGTTATTGAAGATGAGATTTGGGTTGAAATGTTAAACAACAATTCCATTATTTGCCTGGAGCTTTTTTCTAATATCTACATAATGAGTAGCTTTGAAAGTTTTGGTGTTTACTAATGGAAAACTGAACTGTAAGATAAATAATGAAAATTAGCAAAGTAAGCAACGCCACTGTTTATCAAGATGCAAAGTACCAAACAATTAATTAGTATCTGAATGCAGTTCAATTGCGGAAGCTTTCGGCAATGACCCATATTGGTTATCACATCGCGTGTAAATTTATAATTTATAAAAGAATGGTGACCTGTTTGAACTTTCACTAAAATTATTTTATTTCATTAAAATGATATGGTAATAAAAATTATTGATTATTTTATCATCTTCTACATATTGTTTGAAGATATGCTTAATCATTGAGGAATACTTGCAAATTCAAAATGAAAATATACCATGGAAAAATGGTATGGTTGAAGCTGTCTTGCTAAATGCACAAACCCTTTCAATTATTTGGAGTGCCAAAATGACAAAACTTATTCAATTTAATTGTTGAGTTATATAATTATCATAGATCGATGGACCATTAAATTTTTTGAGGAAGCTGAGTGATAAACATAAATAAAAATTTTCACGTCCTTTATGGAGTGAACAAGGAGTTAACCATAATATGAACCAATCTCTATCAGCTGTTTTTAATTTTGACCTCATCGCTTAAGGTTGAATATGAAAAATCTACAGTCGATTCCGAACAAAAATATTAGAGAAGGGAATTTTGGACATTTAGACCCCATGGCTGCCTGCACTGGCTTATTATGAACGGCTGTTAGGAGCATTAGTTTTTAATTTTTCTATTATAGTATACAGGGTGTCTCCGTGACAGATGTACACCTCCTAGGTGGTGATCGAGGACCTTTGTGGAGTAGCCCCTTTAATTTCTGCTGTCTAATGGCCATATCACCGAAACTATTAATAGTTCAGAGCTCTTTTAAAAATCGAGAAATTACCTACAAATTATATTTCAACCCTTTATTATCTAAAATCAACGGATTATGAGCTATGGATAAATTAAGTAAAACGAAATGTCTAAAAATCCGAAATTTTGATTTTTTTGTTTTTATTGCAAACCTTATATCCAGTGGCGACTTGTGACTTGTTTTAATGGGATGGCACAAAATTTAAATAAAAAGGAAAAATATAAATTTACTGTATATTTATTTACTTCCAAATAAGTTTTAATCGATAAGGGGTCATCCATTAATTACGTAAGGGTTTTTTTGGGGGGGGAGGAGGGGGTTATTGGATATCTTACGGACCCTTACGTAGGGGGGGAGGGGTCCGACGTATTCCTTACGTAAGTTTCTTAAAATATTTTTTTAAATTAAATTTAAAAATCAAATATAATTTTTTCTTTTTATGTCGGTAATTATATCCAGGTATAATGGAAATACCATATTATATTGAAATATATAGTACTTAAAAATCATTAAACATAGTGGCATAATAGTGTGAATTATAGAAAATGGCATCAAACTTTGGCAATCTTTACGAACGGTTTTTCATCTATGTAAATAAAAATTTAATTTAAATTTTTTTATTTATTATTATCTAACAATATGATATATGATTATATAAAAATTGATGTATGTGTGTATGTACGAGGGGTCGTTTTTGTATTCCCGGACTAGGCATGAAAACAAAAGACTAGAGCAACAACAAAATTTTATTTTTCAATATAGTTCCCCTGCTTTTGAATACAAGTATAACACCGTTTCAATAACATCTTTAATCCAGTATAAAAATATTCATTTGGTTTTTCCGCAAAATGGCCCTCAACAGCTGCTATAAGTTCGTCATTATCTCTAAATTTTGTCCCCCTTAGTGTTTTTTTGAGATTCGGGAAAAAAAAATAGTCACTAGGTGCTAGATCTGGACTATAAGGCGCATGTTCAATTTCTTCGAAGCCACAATCAGCTACAGCAGCTTTTGAAAGTGTGGACTTGTGCATTGTCGTGGAGCAACAAGGCACCTTGCGTCAGTTTTCCGCGTCTCTTCACTTTAATAGCATCTCTAAGGCGATGCATCAGGTTTGCATAATACTCTCCCGTTACCGTACTACCCTTATTCATATAATCAATCAGCAAAATTCCCTGAGAGTCCCAAAATATTGTTGCCATTATTTTTCCTGCAGAAGGGGTGACTTTAAACTTCTTGGGATGGCTGGAGCCCTTAATATGGCACTGCATCGACTCTTGCTTCGATTCAGGATCATAATGATGAACCCAGGTTTCATCTCCAGTGACAAGTCGATTGATAATTAATTCTGGTTCATCTCCACAGCGCGCCAAGAATTGTTCACAGGTCTCGATTTTATTCATTTCGATACATATACAACGCGCGACGACACAAACTGACAGATAATAAAATTAATAATGATGCAATTGTTTTGTAAATTGCCACACAGGTTACCAAGGCATATGTGATTAAATAACAGCATAATGAAAAATTGCATCAAAATTCAAAACAGCCCAGTCTGGGAATATAAAGACGACCCCTCGTATGTTCCCTATAGACTCCTAAACCGTTTGACCGATCGGAACCAAATTTGGCACAGTTATTATGTAGGTCCCTGCGCATGTTTTTGTATTGAAATAGTGCAAAAATTCGCAAAGGAAAGGAAAGTTGATTTTGAGTAGCCTGCCTTCCTTTAAGGAATCTCGATAATCCATTCATGCGCGTCCCTGTGGGACGCGCATGAATGGATTATCGAGATTCCTTAAAGGAAGGCAGGCTACTCAAAATCAACTTAAAAACAATAATGAATGCTGTCAAGCTGTCAACCGATCGACAATGCAAATACGCGTGCACGTGCTTTACGTTTCTATTTGACCAATCTTAACCAAATTTGGTGTAGAAGTTACGATATTTACAACGCTACGAAAAACATAGGCTACTTTAGAACCTTGTAGTGAGGCCGAAGGCCGAAAAACCACGGTCTACACGTATGCCTGCGATACCCTTGAGTGAGGCCGAAGGCCGAACAACCACATCCGACACGGTCTAGATGGCTAAAGGCGGCCGGTAGGCCGACTGTGCCAGCTAGTATAATATATTATTATTCATATTTTATAAATATAAGGGGTTGGAGAGGGGGGTCAAAATTAATTTTATTTTAAATAATCCTTACGTAAGATGTGGGGGGGGTTGCCACAATCGTACGTACCCTTACGTGGCGGGGGGGAGGGGGTCCAAAATTACAAAAATCATCCTTACGTAATTAATGGACGGCCCCTAACCTAATATATAAGTAAACTTAGAAAAACGAATATTTAGTGAAATGCAATGCTCCAAATGCTGATCATAGATGATCAAAAACATCTAAAAATCAGCCCCACTCAAATTCAATATTTAAAGCATAACAATAGAAAGGGAGTGGGGGGTGCATGGAACACATTCAGCTATAAAAATTACCATCCTAATCATCCTACACTAGGGATATTCCATATCCCCAGACCCCCCCCCCCCCACCCGGTCTCTGCAGCCCCAAATTTGTTAGAACTTCATTTTCAGTAGGCACTCGTTACCTTTTCCAATGGGAGAACATAAAATTTAATGAAAAATATAAATTTATTGTACGTCTTTTACTTAAAATCGAAGAGGGACATTAAAATACGTTGGTTGATTAATTTGATATGGAATGACCCTAAAGCAACTTTTCTCTATTTTTGTCATATTCAGTTTTTCTAATTTTGCACCAAAATACTCCGCTTATATTTTCACCCTTAAAAATGTTACGAATCCTGGCTGCGTAACTTACAAAATAATAAATCTCTAATTTTGTACTATATCTTTAAATAGCATTTTTCGGAATTTAGAAAATTTATTAAAATATTTACACTGAAAAAAACAATAAGTCAAATGTAGGTAATATCAGAACGACGTAGTTTATGCAACAGGTCGTTAATAATATCATATGCACGCATAATAATAAAGGAATTATGATGTCGTCGAGTTGTCATTTTATTCGTCCCCAAGGGTGGTTTTATAAATAATCGTTGTCATTTTGCGGAGATTAGCTAATAAGTCAACATACATTCTATCATTTGTTCCACTCTAATGTGGGGGTATTGTTCTGTGCCAAATACTTGGGGATTTTAAAGTAACCCCTACTATATCTTCTATTTATATTTGACTTGTTACACAATAATGAGTAAATGCGTGTCGATTTTTATTTTAATTAAGGATCACAATTTAAAAAGTTTTTAGCAATGAGAAAACCACAAGAGATTTACCGTTCGAAACTTTTGTTTCCCTTTTCAGGTCAACGATTTTTTCTTACAGGAATTTATTGTTTTTATTTAAATTTATGAGAAATTATGTAATTTTAGAATAGACTCACATCTACATCAGCACCCAGACAATGAGTGATAAAAGAAACCAACAATTTACAGACATATCCCATATCCGAATGAAAAACAGTCATCGTGCAGACATTTTAAAAAAATAGTGGATAGGTTTTCTATAACAGGTTGATAAACTTCATTTTAGTGTAAAATAATAAATTATTGTTTGATTTGCTCAACAAAGTCTTATCGACTGAAGAAAATCCGCTTAGCTTGATATATTCAATAGACTGAATTACAAATCGGTAGTCAGTTTTACTTATAGACTGAACGTCGACAAGGTCCTATAACTGAACGTGAAATCCGAACCACGGCACAAATGACTCGTTATTGAAATAACGAAAATTGAAAATGAAGCAAGAAAAATATTTGAAACCGCATCGCGGCGTATTTAAAATAGTTTTGAGTTTTTGAAAAAAATAAAATAAATGAAAAGTTGAAAATTTTTAGTTTTAAAGCATAAAAAAGGGAATCGATAAATAACTTCGTGAACTCGACCCATTGTGGCATTATGTAATTAAAGGGAAACTCTCGACGCACTTGGTTGCTCCACTAACAAATTAACAATTGTAGGACTAAAGGGTTAATATGCTTAAAATTTTAATTGTGAACAAATAATACTCGGATTATTAT
This sequence comes from Podabrus alpinus, assembly GCA_932274525.1. Taxonomy (NCBI): domain Eukaryota; kingdom Metazoa; phylum Arthropoda; class Insecta; order Coleoptera; family Cantharidae; genus Podabrus; species Podabrus alpinus. The sequence continues at coordinate 10,846,844 of OW026451.1, forward strand.
TTGAACAATACGCTTAATAATATTAAATGGGATACCATAGATGTAAATGAACTGTAGGTTTGTAATTTCACTGATTCCGCAATAAACTTTCAGAATTGCAAAAGTAAGTTTACTTATATTGTTTGCGTATGCATTTTATAAATGTATGTAGTATGTACTTTGAGTTTTTAATAAATAATTGCAAATCAAAAATTATTCTAAAACCCATTTCCACTTGGGTACTACCTAGTTTGTACATATGCAAGTAATTTGATAGCATCGAAATAGCGACTTTAGAGTCGTGGGGTTAATAAAAATTTAGAAACGTGATAAATTTGATTGATAAATTTGTATTTATATCTAGGGTCGATAAATCAATTAATGAGATATTTATTTAAACATAATCAACATCGAAGCTAGTATGTAATAAAAGGTTACCGGAAAAGTGCTACACAAATGAAATATCGATTCACGCTGGGGTGAACGTGCATTAAAGAAAAATTAATTGCTCTTCATATACAAAGCTGAAAGTGGAAAATTTTGAAAAATACTGATGGAGCTAAAAAAATTTAAATTTTTAAAGCAATTTTCATGTAGAAAAATAAAAATTGCATAAATTAGTTCAAGTTCCACTTTACCAAAAACTTTTTCACCCGGGGATAAATTTTATTGATTTAATTAATAAAGCTAATATGAAGAGAGTCCCCGCAACTCCATTGATTAATTACAGATTTTGTAAATTAAGAAGAAAAGTTAATAGTAAATAAATCAATTAAAACATTTTTTCCGATCTTTTTTCTTCTTTGGAATGTAAATAATACACAATTTAAATACAACAATATCCTGATATAGGCCCAATAATTGAAAAAAAATCTGATGTGGCCAGCACATGACTTCCCTATAAGGAATCATTCCTTCATCCTTCATCGTTCATCTAAAGATTCGCAGAAATATTATTTAAATTTTATTTTATTATTTAATTAAATTCCTTCACGCAAGTAAAGTGCTACTTCCGGTTTAGGGATTTGCTCCAAAATCAAATGGTGCTTTCGTATACCGATTAAAGTGTTAAATATGAAATTTGGTTACTATATAACAATTCGTTCCTGAGATATTAAAGAAAAACTATTTCGTCCTTCAAGTAAAGTGCCATTTCCGGTTTAGGGATTTCCTCCAAAATCAAATGGTTCTTTCGTATATTGATTAAAGTGTTAAATATGAAATTTGGTTACTATATAACAATTTGTTCCTGAGATATTGAAGAAAAACCATTTCGTCCTTCAAGTAAAGTGCTACTTCCGGTTTAGGGATTTCCTCCAAAATCACATGGTGCTTTAGTATACTGATTAAAGTGTCAAATATGAAATTTGGTTACTAGATAACAATTCGTTCCTGATATATTTAAGAAAAACCATTTCGTCCTTCAAGTGAAGTGCTACTTCCGGTTTAAGGATTTCCTCCAAAATCAAATGGTGCCTTTGTATACCGATTAAAGTGTTAAATATGAAATTTGGTTACTATATAACAATTTGTTCCTGAGATATTGAAGAAAAACAATTTCGTCCTTCAAGTAAAGTGCTACTTCCGGTTTAGGGATTTCCTCCAAAATCACATGGTGCTTTAGTATACTGATTAAAGTGTTAAATATGAAATTTGGTTACTAGATAACAATTCGTTCCTGAGATATTTAAGAAAAACCATTTCGTCCTTCAAGTGAAGTACTACTTACGGTTTAAGGATTTCCTCCAAAATCAAATGGTGCCTTTGTATACCGATTAAAGTGTTAAATATGAAATTTTGTTACTATATAACAATTCGTTCCAGAGATACAGAACTTACAGACATTTTGCGTTACATACATCCATACAGACAGACATACATACATACAGACATCATTGCGAAAGTAGTCAAAACAGATTCAGAAATGCTCAAAACGGATATTTCCGTTAAAATATCGACATCGAATTTTTTCATGATTACAATACTTCCTATAGGGAAGTAATACGCCTTGGAATAATTTTTTTTAACCTGTAGGTATATAAATTTCCACAGTTCTTCATTCAGGAAATGCATAAATTATCACAGGCCCTGCGTTTTAATACTATGCAAAATGTAAATTGAATTTTATCACTGAATTTGAGTAAATGAGTGCTGCTGATTTCAAATCTGCTTTTAGTTTCTTGCTGTAAAACAGTAAAACAAGATAAATAATGAGTATCATTTATTTGGATTTAGGATATGCAAGAAAAGTAAAAAGTGTACGGAAACAATTACTGAGAGTAAAGAACCAATTAAAAGTAGCATAGACATTATTCTTTTATCTTTTTGGAAAAGTTTTCCCTTTTACCACAAAAGTTTTGTTTTGCCCGAAATTTTCACAAATTTCCACAAATTTTCCCTCACGATGTCGATATCAGTAAAATGTTGTTCCTGTAGTAAGTATAAATGTTTGTTCCTTAGCCTAGATTTTAAAATTTCAGACAGATTTTTTGGAAGCCCTAAATCTCTGACCAAGTCATTAAGTTCTTCCTGAAAAATAGCTGAGGTTCAGCTTAAAAATATCAATTTCTGTATTTGGAGAAGGTAATTGAAGGTTAATTGAAGGTTGAACCAGCAGTGTGGCGTTAAGCTTACACCGGCAGACTAGCGAGCGGGAAACCGTGGTTCTATACCTAGTCGCGCCGGATATACTGCTGTGATCTTCAAGCCCAATATAAATCTGTGGGCTATGGGGAAGGCAACGGGAAACCACCCCATTAAAATTTCTTTCCCTAGTTAAGTCATCTTGACTTCGGTCAAGTTGATAACCAACGTTCGCTGAGCGGATACGGTACTTTAAGAAGAAGAATTGAAGGTTTGGAGTCGGGACGAGTTTGCAATACTTTGGGTGGAACAGGTACAGGTACATCAGCAACATGTGGAACTGGATCTAATTGCCGACTGAAGATTAGGGTAGGTACTTAATATATATACTTACCTATGTATTTAAGGGTGCGTGTGTGATGACCCTTATTATGACATAGACAAAAATAGCAGTCATCGGTGTGATTTTTCGGCTCTCTTTAGGCCATCGGTATTCCAAAGGACTTTTCTATTTTAGTTCTTTTAAATTGATGCCTTAAGACCTCTTCACAAATCTTGCAAATAACATGCGGTCCCCAAAGCTTCTCTTGATCTCCAAGTTTAATTTTAAAGTACACCAGAAATTGTTAAAACATCTCTGGTATCGTATTAAATGATCGAAGAACAAAATTGCGTGATATATGTGGAGTAAAAAATAAAAGTGTTTGCGATGTGATGCATGAAGAATTATATATGAAAAATTTGTCAGCAAGATGGGTGCCACGTTTGCTCATAAGTGATCAAAAACGCAATCGTATGAATATTCTCAAGAATTTTTGCGTCGACGCAACATGGATTCACTGTTATACTCCAGAAATGAAAGAACAGGCCAAACTGTGGGTTGAAGCTGGTTGAAGTATTCCAAAAGAAGCAAGGGCAGTTCCATCGGTTAGAAAGGTTATGGCAACATTTTTCACAATTGAAGGGCCTAGTGGAAAAAGTAGTTAAGTCACTTTTTTTTTCAATTTGTTGATTTTTATACTAATTTGTAGAGAATAAATGCCGCAATGTGAAAATGTGCTCAACTACAAATTGAAAAAAAAGTGACTTAACTACTTTTTCCACTAGGCCCTTCAATTATTGGACCAATTGGAAGCTGCAATCAATGAAAATCGACTTCATTTTGGCAAGAAGAAAGAGCTTTTTTTGCACATTTTTTGTTAGAAATTGCAATGGCAAAACTGTATGAATTGGGTTACGAATTGCTTCCACATCCACCACATTCTACAGAATTGGCACTTAGTGACTTCTTCTTGTTTCCAAACTTGAATAAATGGCTCTGAGGAAATAGATTTAGGTGAAATGCAGAATTAATAGCCGCAAATTTAAAATATACATAGTACAGAATGATGTTGTAAATCACCTGATAATTTAATGCGAGCTTAGGATTGGTTGAGTTAATGAAAAACCATGTATTTTACTCCACTTTTAAATGCTTTTTTAAGAGCCCTAGTATTATTTATCCGCAAATTTTATTTTTGAAATCTACTATAAAAACGTTCAGCTTTCCGAATCTCTTTGTCAATTCCGGGGACCGGAATTCGTGCTACTTCTATGAATTTTTCCCTAAAAAGTTGTTTTTTCTTTCTTATTCTAAGGACTTCATAATCTACCCTAGTATATTATGAATTTTGTAATCAAGTCCGTAAAGTTTCTTTTATGCTTTTTCAGTATAAACTGATCACAAATGGAACACAAAAAATCAGGTTTATTTTTACAAAACCTACTAGAAATTTTTCACACAAAAAAGGTACAACCACCTTACTAATAGATTTGCCCTGAAGGTCTTATGTACCTTCAAAACTTCGACTGCGGGGAATACCCGTCGTACAGTGCTGGTTCTCAAAATTTCGGACTCGAACGAATGTTTTTTATAATTTTAATAGAACATTCAGAAAATATTATAATATTAATTTACCAAAAAACTGTACGTTATGAAAACAAAAACCGGCTTGTTTAGCGTCCTAACCACCCCAAAAAATAGAAAACGGTTTACCACAAATTTTTCGCAGGTCTTTATTAAAATTAAAGTAACTTGTAAACTTGAAATAAAATTTCAAGGAAATATAAAAATGCTTACAAAAATAGTATGAAGTTTGGTTTAAAAAATTTAATTATGGTCCTTTAAGTCTAAGGTCCTTAATGTGAAATTTTGAAATTACACCTTGTATAATAAAAGTAAACATTTATTAGCATAGAAAGACGGATCATATTTTTTTTTAACTATCGTGCTGCCAAATTTTGTAACAAATTTTGAAATCAAGAGTTCTATTTTATTTAAAAACTTTTTTTTTATAATGCAAGGAAGGGGGAAATCTTCAAAAGACACCACCCCGATGATCTGGGGTGGTAGTGTCGGATTCTTACCGACTAAAACCCCCTCCCCGACGAGCAGCGGGATTTACCTTCTCGGTATCACTTCCGCTGTCGTCTGCGATGGTCTGTGGCATGTCGACTTTTTTCGGCCTCCCGTCGTCACAGGTTAGCTGGCTCCCGCTGGGCACCAACGGAGTACGTGGCCCGGGCTGATCGCAATGACCCTCCGGCATCACCCGAATCGTTGTGTAGCTCCTGCCAAAGGTCAAAACTTATACATTCGTCGGCGCAATAACGAAAACGCGTCCAAATGCTAAAAAGCCCAACTAGAAAACATTCGTTGAATGTTTGCTTTCGTTTTGACAGTTTTACACAAATTTCGCGTTTTATTATTAAATGGTATTAGTATTATTTCATAATATAAATAACAATCAGCCTTCTTTAAGGCTATTTTAGCCTTCTTTACATTTTTTAAATTTTCGCGTCAAGCTAATGTTTTTACGTAGCATTTCATATGTATGTATTTCGCCCTCTTCGCGCATTGTATAAGTTTTGAGCTTTGGCACGCAGTCTACTGGTGCGTGTTGGGAGCCACTAGGTGGTGGTCCGCGAGGCTCGTCTCTCTGCACCCTGATGTGCAGAGTCTTGACCCGGTCTGCCCGGTCTGCACCGCTGTCGGGTCGACTTCCCTCAGCTTGGCGTTGGGGGAGACTGGTGTTCGTCTCCTTGATGTTACCTCTCACGTCAGCCTTGCGGATTTCCCCCATCCACCGGGGTTCGCACCCGATCTGAAATCCCTGTATAGTTGAGAATAATTTTCAACTAGACTTGTAAAGCTGCTACATAACTTTGGATTAAGTTTGTTTTGATATTTTAAACAGTTTGGGAATTACCGAAGGAATCTATAGTTTTACTCACCCTGTACAGTTGGAAATTTAGATAATGCCTCGCATTATTTTGTTATCGTTGCCATTTTTGTTCTTCGTCGAGTAGATATCGTTGTCGCTAGTCCAAGGCTAGTTATTCTTATTCTTAAAATAGCTGATGTTTTGAATAATTGGTTTGAGGCAGTTTGAGGTGCAGTTAAATAAATCATTCCGCGAGTTTATGCGATCATCAGAACCTTGAAATAAACAATTAAAATTAGCGTAGCGGCAATCTCATATTATATTTCATATCAAAGTTCAGGGGATGAAGGCTCCAAATCCCCCCCCCCCCCATTATGAAAAAATTGTAGTACTTACTTAGCAGAGATGATTTTATTCCGTCTTCCCTCGAACCTCGAATATCAGAACTAGAGATGAAAGTCATATCAGTGGTTTTTAATGTAAAACAAAAGATGATTGAACTTTTAAAACCAAGCACCAGATTTTGGATTTTGATGATTTTTTTAGTTAAATATCGGTGAAATGGAGTTCAAACGCTCATCCTCGGAATTTGGGCCTTAATTTTTATAAGTGGTTCTCAGCGGCGGCTCGTGTGGTATAATATTGGGTAGGACAGCAGCTTATTGTAGTTACAGGTAATGGAAGGTGGCAATAGAAGCCACTTTATTAAGGAAATTTGTTAATTAAACCCTCAACAAAACCCTCTATCTCTATGTGGTCGTAGCACCAAAGCTATTGATTTTTTAGCGTTAATCATTGAATGCCATAATCCTAGAACGAACGGTGCGTTTCCACCGTCGCTAAAAGAACGATTTACATAGGCTAATGCGAAAGATTTTGCAATTTTGAGTATAAATAATGTAATAAATAAAACACTTGAGAAGTGACAAAAATAAATTATTTTTAATATTAATTATAATATAGTACATAAGTCCATAAAATAGTACATTATGCACCAAGGTAGCAAAGTGACACTTTTTTGTGTCACGGGTAATTGTTTCACTCGGCTGGCGCCTCGTGTAAACAATCCTTTACCCTCGGGCCAAAAGTCACTTTACTACCGTCGTGCATATACTGTTTTTTGCCATTCCGAGAGGTAAAGTAGGAACTTCGCCAGTTTAGAAACTTAAAGCAAAAATTTAACGCTTTTTTTTTATAATACCTACACGTGGTCGATAAATCGCAAAATAGCACTAATAATATTACCAACTATACTACTAAAAATTACTAAGAAATAGCAGTTGGCACCCCTGATTCTACCAATGCCATTGATTCCAATGCTTCATTTCATTTAAATTTGTGCCTTTGAAAGAGCAACACGTACCATGAGCGAGAACGTAGAAATTGCCGAAAACTTCTCGGATTTTGGTAAGATGTTCGGTATCGCTAATTACGGCCAGATACACATTCATGTAAATGTACAAAAATGATGATTTTATAATAAATTAAAAAATTTAACTTTTACAGATTTTTACTACTAAAAAGTCACCAGTCATCTGGTGACTTTATTTACCGCTCACCCCCCTATTTTTTAACTTTACTCCCGCTCACCCCCCTATTTTTGAACTTTACTCCCGCAGGGTAAAAAAGTGCCCCTTTACGCCCGCAAACCGGGGTAAAAAGTGAGTACTTTACCCCCGGAATGGCAAAAAATATTATTTAGTATGTCAACATATTTGGGCAGGTCCGGCCTAACCTGCCTGTTCGTTAAAACCCCCACTGGTGGTTCTGAAGATAAAATAAAGGTATTTAAAATATAGGTGTTTATAAATTTTTAAACTTCTCAAATTAATTTAATGTTAAATTTAGATTATTCTATGCACCCAGCTCTCATCCATTGCTCCGTGCTTAAGCCTTAAATATTATGTTTGAATTTAACATAATTCGAAATGTATTCAAGAAAAGGTTGCGATCTTGTTGGATCATCCTCGTATTCAATAATGATGCGCCATTACAATTAAGACAAATGAAAAAAAATGAAAATCCTAAAAATTAATAAAAAACGGAAAATTAAAGTATAAATGAAGTAAAAATCGTAATAAATCTTTAAAAATAAATAAAATGAAACTAAAAAATGCAATAAGAAAATATAAAAATAATTTGTTTGATGAGAATAATTTTTCAAAATTTGTGTTGATTTTAATCGCTCTTTATTTTTTATTGGCTTTGCTTGCATGATGATGATCCAACAAGGCTAAAACATGTCGTAAACTTTGAAGGTTTTTCTAATTCTTCACCCCTTTTAATGATTCATCATTTTATATTCAATTTTCATTTTATTTTTATAATTTTAATTTCATAAAATAAAAAATAAGCATAAAATTTTAAGATTAATCATTTGAAAGTTTGAAAGAAAATTTCAAAGGGGGTGCTTTTAAATTCCTGAACCCCTGAATTAGGACGTAACATTTTTGCTTGTAATTAATCTAAAATAGATGTGTACAAAATTTTAAGATCAAACACTTCAAAGAAATCTTCTGTATTTTTAGTAATATATCATTAGGGATGAAGTTTGGGTTTGAATTTTACATAAAATTTTTACTGGCGATTTTTAAGGATTTGACAAACAATTTCAGGTCTAAACTCTTCAAACTAATTGTATAATATGAAATATTTGCTTGCGCTTGTACTGCTTAATGTAGAATGGAAGATGTGATGCAGGAAAATGCATTTTGGTATTGGTAGGGGTGGATTTAATTTCCTCTCCTGAATTTCAGTTGTTATTTTAGTAGAATAGATAATATTCTCTAAATTTGAATGCCAATCATTTTAAGCTGTTACAGTTCGTTGAGAGAATTATTTTGATATTTTAGGAATACCAATTGGGATTAATTTATACCCTTTATCCATTGAATTTGGATATGCAATTTTTATCAATAGCTATATTAAGGAATAATGAAAGAAATGGGCAAAATTTCATCACCAAACAATTCAAGGTTGTAATTCTTACAGAGTGTTTGTTAGGTACAATTGAAGATATGCACCAAATTTTAAGATCAAATACCCCCAGATGTGGAAATTGTAGTTTATCTTTTCCTCTTTTGTTTGAACGACACTAACAATACAAATCTCCCAAGTAATCTACTCTGTCTATCTTAATACTTCTTAATAGCTCATTTGGTTAATTGGGAGGGGGGGGGGGGGAGTTTATACAGAGTGTGGGCATTGCCTCGTATAGGAGCATTCATAATTTTTCAGCTGAACTCACCACTCCAGCATTCAAACCTCGATAATCCCAACTAATTAATGTAAGACTGTGATTGGGTTATTAAATTTTCGTATTAATGAATTTCAGTAAAAAATAAAATAACATACTGGCAATAACAAAATAACAGTTTGGAATAGGGTCTAATATTACTGAAATTGGCAGTGAACTTCGATGACTTCAATATGAACAACAACGGATGTGCTAGGTGCCAGGTAACTTATTGTTAAGTCCTAATACTTAATTATTAGTAATGTTATATGTTTGTAATTCATTTTAATTATTTTCTACGAAAGTTTCTATTAAATTTCAACCACAGTATATGCAGTAGTAAAGCTCTGTATATACACATCCTTTGTAATTTTGTTTAATAATCACGTTTTATAAGAACACACACTTTTGTAAAAAATATTAATGAATTAGACTGGAATAATCTTTAAAAATCAATAGGGTAATAATCCAAAAATTTATTACAAATTCCAGAAATATTTCTATAGGACAGAGTAATGCTGAATAGTAATATTGAAGAAATATTCCTGCTATATTCCGAATATGACTTTTAAAACTAATATGGTAATATCGTTGTAATATTCCAAAAATTTATACCAGGAATATTTCTGTGGAACAGCATAGAAACATAAATCTATTCAAAGTATGACTGGAATAATAAAAAAATATTCTAAGAATCAAAGAAGAAAACAATAAATAATCAGAGAATAAATCTTTCTATCTGGGCGGATTATCGAGGTTCCACTGTATAGTACATTGGTAACCCTGCAGGACGGCAGCATTACGCTGTGTTATGTTCATCGTTTGCACTCAGAGTGCACTTTTAGAGTTTACATTAAAGTCAGCTGCTGAAAATTATACCAATGAATTAAAAGCCTTGGTTCTTGGTGGTTTTAACGAATAGGCAGGTTAGATCCGGCCTACCCAAAAATTGTGGATATAAATATTTAATATTTTTTTTAATTATTTAATAACTAGAAGGTCATGGTTGTGTGGCCTAAAGGCCGCATCGGACTTTTCAAGAGTGGTAATTACAAATTGAACCAATGAAAGGTGCATTAGGGATAAATACATTTCCATAATCTCATAATCAGCAGCAATCTTAATTTTTAGATTGGCAAAGATAATTGATCAATCAGATGCATAAGTATTTAATCCTTCAAGCCATAGTAAACAATTGAAGGGCCTAGTGGAAAAAGTAGTTAAGTCACTTTTTTTCAATTTGTTGATTTTTATACTAATTTGTAGAGAATAAATGCCGCAATGTGAAAATGTGCTCAACTACAAATTGAAAAAAAAGTGACTTAACTACTTTTTCCACTAGACCCTTCAATTTCTTTCCGACCCAACTTGTTTCGATTGGTAACTGCTAATTAAAACTGAACCAACGAGAAAAATTCGTTTTTATAATTGACACGCGGGGAGGCAGAGGAATTTTCTAGCAAATTATTATTATGTTGATTAATATTAAACATAATTTATTTTTGTTACTTTTGGAGTATTTTCATTACGAGATTTTCAACATTTGCCTATGTAAATCGTTCTTTTCACGACGGTGGTGACGCATCATAATTTCGGGATTCAATTATTAACACTTAAAAACAAATAGTTTTGGTGCTACGACCATTTTAAGGTACGTAGAAATAAGAAAAGTTACTTTAAGGTAATTTCCTCCTGAGACCCCTCATGAGGGTCTGGATATAAACAATAATTGTACTAGAAATTTTTTCTCAAGAAAGGGGCTTCTATTACCACATTCAGCTTTATATTGGTCAGTGACAGGCCCTGTATATTAGTTTAGAAAAAATCCCCACCCCTCCTTCAACTTGTATCTATGCTGGTCTACGCAACATTTTACCCCACAAGCCGCCGCTGACAATTACTAAAAAAAAGGTTATAGAAAACTGGAAAACTTGACAAAAATGCGTATACAGCTTTCCGTTATTTTTGCCTGAAAAAACTGAAAATAATATGACTAAGGCCCAGTTTTTCAATCTAAGGTTATCTTTAACTAAAGGTTTATTTCCATGGATCACATTCTTGAAACAATTATTTCCATGGAAATAACCCGAGATAGAAAACTGTTCCTAACACAGGGGACCTACAGTTTAACGTGGATTCCGAACTATGGGAATAGACGGCTTTTAATTTATCAATTCCGGACGAAGGAAGTATGTAGTATTTGGGTGAACCATTTAAGAAAACCATGAATTAATTGTTCATAAATTTAAAATTCAAGAAGACAAAAATTATAGTCTGGATTTTGAGGAACCCTCAAAATAAAATAATACCAAAGACATGCGTTTTACACACTTACAATTGAAATCCTCTAGTTTATGGGTCACAATTTGCCGACTTGGATCACCATTATACTACTCCAATACTCTAATAAGCAATAAATTAAAAAAAAGAGTAAAAAATGTAACATAATTATTTTAGGGAATTTCAAGTGCCTCATTTTATTTGGGGTGAAATAAAATCCTTTTGATATGTTTCCGTAAGCTATACAACTAGCTACAAGATAATTTTGAAACTATAAAAGTAGCTTAAGCTACAAATAGGTGTATGTAGCTGTAACTTCTTAAATTACCTTTAAAGCTGCGATTTGGATATCCTGAAAAAAATAAAGGCTCAACACTATAAAGGCATGTTTTATAAGCTTACGGCTATTGAAACTAAATTCTTTATATCGTCAAATTAACTTTTTAGGCTTAACTTTTTTTAGAATACCCTTTTTGTAATAATTCCTGAACCCGTCCGCCACTGCTTTTAGCTGAACAAATAACTTTCGTGTTTGTGATGAAATCTTTATCATTTCAATTTCAAATTTTAAATTAACATATTTAGTCGAATGTATCTACAACTACAGCTTGAAAACTTTAGGGGAAAAGGGGTGAAATTATAAAATAAAAAATTACCGAAGTATACGTTTGAAAACATTGAAATTTTCTCATGCTTAAAGAAAGTTAATTAATTCAAATCAAGCACATAAATGCTAATTTTTAAATAAATTCAATAATTTAATCCTATCGGAAGTCTGGGATTTAACACCATGCCTGATTTAAAATTATTACCTAACATAAATAACTACGGGCAGTAAGTCGATTTAAATAAAAACATTTCATACCAAATCGCGAAGTTACAAAAGTTTAAACTAAAATTTTTATTTTTTAACTTATAAAAGCTAGTTTGATTATTCGTGAAAGACTTTCAGTATTTTTTTGTTAGTTGCATAAATATTTTCAGCGCATTTGTATAAAAGATTTAATTATGAAAATGTTTGGGATGTTCTATTGTTGCACTTATTTTATTTGATGGCGATCGTAAAAATCGACATAACAACAATATGGTGCGAATATAGTAGTGTTGACTGGCCATCGAGGTATAAACAAATTTCCGGTGTTGTGTCAAATGGGCCTATCCGGCACTGGTGGAGGCGGTTCGCGGGGCCGTCCGTCCCCAACCGCAGTCCGCAGCAGCCACGGGAACACGCTCATTTTACTGCCGCCCGCAGGCGAAAGCATTACGCTAGATAGAACGCGGGTTTCGCGAGTGAAGTGTCGACGCTCATATCATGCAGCCGACGTTAGGGGTGCGCAACTCCGGTATGGAGCAGGACGAACAACACTTGGCTGAGGAATATGTGCAAGAATTTGTTCTCGATCATTTAGAAGATGTTACTGTTAAACGGGAAGATAAACGTTCACCACCTGAAACCGAATGGGTTTCCGTGCCCGAAGAACCCGCGGGAGGAAGAATTTGTAGAAGTTGGATCGACGATCGGAGATTACCCCCCATATCGCCGCATCATCATGAAACATCCGCTTACGGTTTACAACCCATGTTTTTAAATATGGGATTAGCGGATCCCGGAACTCCACCTGACACACCACCAAGCCAATCTCCGTTACCATGCCGACCACCCCCATTTGTAGATGACATGATGTGTTTTTATCCCAACATTCGTTCAGAACCACAACCGCTAGATCTGCGACCAATGCATTCCTCGATGGCAGATGCTGGCGATTGGGAACGTCGAGAATATATTCCTTCGGGAATATTACTCGATAATCATAATCAGCATCAGTTACTTCATCCAAGGCCTCAATCGTGCAGTAGTGGAAGTAGTGCCGTTTCACCCCGTATGAGTAGTAATAACAATAATAGTGGTTACTCAACATGTAACGAAGAAATGTACATGAACGATGACTTGTTAATATCACTTTCGGTTCGCGAACTAAATAAAAAATTGCACGGGTGCCCACGGGAAGAAATAGTGCGTCTTAAACAAAAAAGAAGAACTTTAAAAAATAGGGGGTACGCGCAAAATTGCAGGTCGAAACGATTGCAGCAGCGTCACGATTTAGAAATCGCAAATCGAAGTTTACAGGTGGAATTAAATCGAACCAAAGTGGAATTGGCTCGTGTTATTCAAGAACGAGACATTCTTAGACAAAAAGTGCACATAAATGGACGTGCACCACCTGGATCACAAATACAAAATTTAGATTCTTCCAGCAACCAAACGACGCCCGAATTTTACCTATGACATTACTTCCCGGGCAGGAGGACGACGTAGCATTCTGCCCCTCGTTGATGACATCTCGAATCCAGCTTTCCAAAATTCAAGATCATCGACGACGACACCCACCTCGTTAAGAATTAAATACGTGGATTCCGATTCCGGTAATTCGTATTAAAAATGTTGCACATTGTTGCTTACCTATTTGTTTTGTAGTTATTAGGGAGGACTACCTAAAAATATTACTTTGTTCATGTTAAGATTTTTTTAGTTGTTGGTAGTTTTCAATACCCCTTTTTGGGGGTGTACATTGCATATCTTTTTCATTCAAAATAATTAGTTTGTAGTTTTTGGGGCAATCATTTTTTTTTAGTATTTCAGTCTATTTTTATACGATGAGAAATAATAAGCGATACTTGGGCATCGCAAAATAACGACCCTTAGTTATATTTTTCTTATAACTAAAATATTGATACGGTTGTGTTTATAAAAAAAATAACGATGTTATAATAAATATGTTACAAAATATTAATGTAAATAAATTTTAGCGTCAATAAATTATGGTTTATAGAAGGTTGCATATTATTTACACGGAAGTGTCGATCTAAATTGAAATATTTTTGAAAATCTCCGAAAAGTGAAAATACGGCGGTCGAGTCGACGTCGACAACTTTGAAATTATAATTTTTTTCGAATGGAAATCAAAAGTGATAATTTGTCAATTTTTAAAATACCAACATGTTCAGGTATGCATAATCGTATTGGGCGTCGGCGTAAGGTGCGCCGTCGCGACGCCTGGCACCAATAGCAGAAATACAGCTACGTTATTGGTCAATATTCCACTTTGACCTGAACATCCCAATACTTTTTCAGTGACGCAATTTTCATTAAAACAAAGTTATCATTCTCACACCAAAAAAATCTAAAGTAGTGAAATTAATGTCCGACATTTTTAATAATGCTGTATTTGGTACTGAACAGAAAAGTGATAAAAAAAATTTAAGTACATAACTAAAGTTTTAAGTCGAAATTTTGTACTTTTATCTAAAATGTAGCTACAAGGTTACTAATTAAAAAAAATCAGTAAAATGAAATCAAATTTTTTTTTTTCAAAATTTTTAGTTTTTAATTTTTTTTACAAATTAAATTCATTAAAAAAAATTAAAAATCTACTGTAAAAAATAAACTGTACGGCCCATAGGTATTCGTTGTAGGACCGCATTTAACCGAAATAATAAAACAAAATTTTTTCAAAATTCAGTTCCAAGTTTGCAAGATTGAAAATTAAAAATAATTTCAAGTTCATTCTACGTTCACCAAGCGACGGTTTACCGAAAGAAATTTTCTTCCAAAAATGTACGTACTAGGTGAAAAATTCCGCTATCTTCTGTTTTGATTTTCAAACTGCTAACATCCGCATGGAGATTACATTCAACAAAATTAATTAACCAATTGAATTGTTTCTGTTGTTTGAAAACATTTCGAAATGGGGCACTAGGTGAACCAATCGGATCAAAATTGATTGAATCCCAATTTTCAGTTCATTAGATTAGGATACACTGCGCCCTCAAACATCCCTTTGTCAGTTTTCCCACCTTACATGCGCTTACCGGAAGTTACCCGTAGGAGTAATAAACGTATAAAAATTCTTTATTCTGCAAAATTATAAATGTGAGTTTTGAACTCGATTCGAAATTCGATATTTATAGATTGTTTACATTTATTTAAAGTTTTTGTACCATGCCGCCGCGTATTTGATATTGCTAAAGTAGACGATAATTCAGTTTTATGGTCCTATTGGTATTTGAAACACCGACTGCATCAAAGGATTGGGTCTAATATTCTTGGAAATTTTTAGATCATCGGCGCGTCGCGTCGTGTGAAACTGCGCTATATTTTTTAACTTCTTTGATTACACACAATGCAATGTGGGTTACATAATGGTGTAATAGGGGTCAAATTTTCTAAGCTCCCTAAACTAAGGGTTGCTATCTCAATTTGTATCAAAGCAAAAGATTCCGTGCTGCAACGGTATAATTTTGAATTTGACCATTCTTAAAATTTCGAAACACAAAATTAGGGAAAACAAATTTTGAATAACTTTTTGTATACCCACTACAAGAATAATGAAATCCAAAGAAGACAGTAATTCTAAAAGAAGTTGCACCACGAGAGTATCAAATTTCACCATTTTTTCTTGGGGAACCCCCAAAGTACAAAATTACGCGGTAATAAAAAATATTCTTTGAAAACAGGTCATCCAGGTCACGACTTCAGAGGTGAATTAGTAACAAAATTTTAAGCAGCTGTACGGTGACCTCCGGATTGAGTTGTGTGGTAATTTTTATTGGTTTTCGTATTTTTATTTATTAATGGATAAACTTTTTTACGAAATTTGGTTATCTACAAATAAATTCGCAAGGTAAAGCCATCCACAGTGGTTCAAACCGTTCGAAAAAAACCCTACCTAAAAACCCTTGCCGAAAAAAACAGGTGATAATAACCTAGTACAACGGTGGGCAACCTCCGGCCCGCGTAAAGTTCTAATCCGGCCCGTGAGATCTTTAGAAGAAATAATAATAAACAAATATTTTCAAAAACAAAAATTTTTTAAGAAAAGGATTAGGTTAGTACCTAACATAAGGAAAAAGGAGAGATCTACAGTTTAATTTTCGATATAATTCGTCTTATTTAAATTAAATTAAAAAGTATTGTAAAAAGTAAATTGAAAAGTACACTAGACCCTCCATGTACGCGAGTTCGATGTACGCGAATTCAGAATAACGCGAATTAGATTTTGATACCTGAATTTTTTATACGCGAAGCAAAATTCCCTTTAACGCGAATTAAGTTTTCGCGTATTATTAAAATAACTAGGTGGCACAGTCGGCCTACCGGCCGCCTTTAGCCATCTAGACCAGGGTTTCCCAACCTTTTTTTTGTTGAGGCTCCCCGGACTATAAATTATATTTTCATGCCCCCCCCCCTTTACTTTTTCAATAAGTACAAAAAAAACGAACATTATATGGGTACTTAAAAGATTTTTATTTTAATTCTAATAAACAAACTAAGTTTAAATAAACTAATAATTATTGTTTTTTATCGGAAAAATTTAATAAAATAAGAGTAGGTACTAATGAGACACTTGAGATTACATGTTCTGTACCAGTTGGCTGATTCTAGGTTCTGTTTTTGCCAGAGCTATCATCAGGTCGCTATCGACATCAAGACGATTTCGCCTGTTTAGTTTTAATTAAAACTAGAGCAGAAAAGCCTGTCTCACATAAGTAAGTTGAAGAAAAAGGAACTAGTATTCGTAAAGCAAGAGAGGCAAGTTTCGAATTAACAGGCAATCTTTTGATCCAAAATTTCTCCAATGTCAAGAGATGGAAGTCATCTTTCATGGACGAATCAGCCTTCATTTCTAGAAATTCTTCCTGAACTTCTTCTGGTAATTGTAACACATCGACAACAAATGGATTTCTTGTCATGTGCCATATTGGTGACTCTGAATTGATGTCTCGATAGTATCGGCGAAATTCGTTTTCCAGCGCTTGCAAATGAGTTTTTATGTCAGCTTTTAAATTTGCGTCCAGTATGTTATTTTTAAAAGCTTCGAACAGCCGAGAAAAAGATATCACATTTTCAGAAAACACTTTTTGATTCCAAAGTTGAAGCTTTGATATGAACCCCTGAATATAATCATAATTGCTTATTATAGTGCTGTTTCTGCCCTGAAGTTTCAAGTTTAGCTCATTCAAGGCATCAAATATGTCGGTTAAATAAGCCAACCTCCATTGAAATGGGCTCCATTTCCCCGGCACCCCCACCAAAAAATATTGAAATTGGACTTGGTGGAATCGTTTGTACTACGTTTGTATCGGTTTGTACCGCAAAAATTTTCGTTTGTACCATCAAGACAAAAAAGTTACAGCACTTTCAAAGTGGGGGTGCCAGGGAAATGCCAGCACCCCCACCTCAAAATATTCAAATCGGACTTGGTGGAATCGTTTGTACTACGTTTGTATCGGTTTGTACCGCAAAAATTTTCGTTTGTACCATCAAGACAAAAAAGTTACAGCACTTTCAAAGTGGGGGTGCCAGGGAAATGCCAGCACCCCCACCTCAAAATATTCAAATCGGACTTGGTGGAATCGTTTGTACTACGTTTGTATCGGTTTGTACCGCAAAAATTTTCGTTTGTACCATCAAGACAAAAAAGTTACAGCACTTTCAAAGTGGGGGTGCCAGGAGCTCCATTTCCCCGGCACCCCCACCACAAAATATTCAAATTGGACTAGCTGGAATCGTTTGTACTTCGTTTGTATCGGTTTGTACCGCAAAAATTTTCGTTTGTACCATCAAGACAAAAAAGTTACAGCACTTTCAAAGTGGGGGTGCCAGGGAAATGCCAGCACCCCCACCTCAAAATATTCAAATCGGACTTGGTGGAATCGTTTGTACTTCGTTTGTATCGGTTTGTACCGCAAAAATTTTCGTTTGTACCATCAAGATAAAAAAGTTACAGCACTTTCAAAGTGGGGGTGCCAGGGAAATGCCAGCACCCCCACCTCAAAATATTCAAATCTAACTTGGTAGAATCGTTTGTACTTCGTTTGTATCGGTTTGTACCGCAAAAATTTTCGTTTGTACCATCCAGACAAAAAAGTTACAGCACTTTCAAAGTGGGGGTGCCAGGGAAATGCCAGCACCCCCACCTCAAAATATTCAAATCGGACTTGGTGGAATCGTTTGTACTTCGTTTGTATCGGTTTGTACCGCAAAAATTTTCGTTTGTACCATCAAGATAAAAAAGTTACAGCACTTTCAAAGTGGGGGTGCCAGGGAAATGCCAGCACCCCCACCTCAAAATATTCAAATCTGACTTGGTGGAATCGTTTGTACTTCGTTTGTGTCGGTTTGTACCGCAAAAATTTTCGTTTGTACCATCAAGACAAAAAAGTTACAACACTTTCAAAGTGGGGGTGCCAGGGAAATGCCAGCACCCCCACCTCAAAATATTCAAATCGGACTTGGTGGAATCGTTTGTACTACGTTTGTATCGGTTTGTACCGCAAAAATTTTCGTTTGTACCATCATGACAAAAAAGTTACAGCACTTTCAAAGTGGGGGCTCCATTTCCCCGGCACCCCCACCACAAAATATTCAAATCGGACTTGGTGGAATCGTTTGTACTTCGTTTGTATCGGTTTGTACCGCAAAAATTTTCGTTTGTATCATCAAGACAAAAAAGTTACAGCACTTTCAAAGTGGGGGAGCCAGAGAAATGCCAGCACCCCCACCTCAAAATAGTGAAATTGAACTTGGTGGAATCGTTTGTACTTCGTTTGTATCGGTTTGTACCGCAAAATTTTTCGTTTGTATCAAAAAGACATAGATGAAAAGCTGAAAGCAAGCTAAGTAGAAAAGTTCTAGACCAACGCGCATACGCCGCTTTTACAGGGGTGGCTTGAGTACATAATAAAAAAACTTTTTTGCCCCCTGTATTAAGGAAAATAATGATGGATATTAATATTATTATTATAATAAATAATAATGTGCAATCTATATTAAAGAAAAGTTTTTACGAAGTTATGAGTATTTCCAATTTTAGAGAACTCCGAGCAAGTTACGCTTGGTTAAATTTCATTCGGCAGAAAAGATGAACAAGAGTTATTTTAAGTAAATAATTTTATTATACTATTAATATAAAAGATTATACACTGATAAATACGTGCGCATTTGATAGTATAGTCCAGGTTCTATGTTCTTCGTATGCCGAAAGCTCTAATTATGCGGTGCTACCCGAACTGCACCACGGCTTATCAGGGGTCATTTCTTGTACCCAGGTAAATGTAATCCCTTAACCGAACTGCACCACGGTCAAATGTCGTTCCGTAATCGCTTTACCGAATTGCACCACGAGCAAACCGAGCAGGTATCACAAGCAAACAGATAATATAAAGAAATAAATACACAAATATCTAAATTCTTTGCAATTTAAATTTCGAGCTTAATATATTAATTCATATTATATTATACAGGGTCGGAGCAGGTATTAATAAAATAATTAAATTTTTTTTGCCTTCGAATTTTGGGGTGTGCATTCGATAAGGAGGGTAATCCATCGTCAAAACCTACTCTTCCGGGGCGCCCCTCCGCTCCGCTCCGGGTTGCACCCCTCCAGAGCGGTTTTGACTCTGGTTACTAGGCTAAACATACGAGAAGCGCCACCGATCAAGAAAACCGGGATAAATGCAACCGGGATGTGAGAGACCCTCGAAATAGCATTAAAAAGTATAGTCGCGGTATGCGGCAGTTATCTATTACGTTTAATCCCCAAAAAATCGCGTAAAAACAAAAAATAATCGATGTTACATGTAGGAGGCATCAGGTTAAACTCCAGCATTGTGCTTTAACTTTTAACAATAAAACCACCTTACCTAAAATATTACAATAGAGGTGGTGCAATTCGGACGACCGACCCTTGGTGAGGTGTTTACCTGAAATTACGGTGGTGCAATTCGGGTAGGAGATTTGTGAACTAATCTTTTCGTGGTGCAATTCGGGTGCACCGAATTATGCGAATTTTATCAATCGAAATAAGTCACATCTGCTAAACGAGCTTGCTGCACATGCTATGCGAGATGGTATCAACGCACAAACATATAGGAAGCTGGCTTCTATTTTAATCGGTATTATTACCAATAAGAAAGACCTACCAAATAATCACGTCGAAGTGGATGCTGCAAGTACCGCGTATTACTTATGTAATGCATTATTCAAAGATAATCCATCAGTTATAGAGGGCCGTACGTGTGTTAAATGTAAGCATGAAATTGAAACGCGATATCCTTCGACAGTGGTAAATTTTCCAAATAGTAGTGTACTAAACCTTCAAGATGCATTAAATTTCAAGTGTAATGAATAGAGATGAGAATTTTAGGTCGTATAAATGTCATGCCAGAGAGCGTTAAAGGGTTAATTGATACACGGCCCCGTTCTAAAGTTATGCTGTATGAAAAAGAAAGAAGAAACGGGGCCGTGTATCAATTAACCCTTTAACGCTCTCTGGTATAACATTTATACGACCTAAAAATCTCATCTCTAGTAATGAAAATAACGGTAACCTCAGTCAGTGCAAAATGTGCAAATCCCAGTACGAAAAAAAGGTAGTTTTTGGTCAACAAGTATTGTTTGAAATATGTGGACCATCTACATCAAATTCACCAATTGAATTAAATATTCCTTTAAAAGAAGTTCCCCTTCAAATTGTGCTGAACGATACGGTTTACCATTTTCAAGGTGCTATTAGTTTTCTACCTCCAATATTAAAGAATGTGAATGCTATTGGTCACTACGTCTGTTACTGTTGGCGTAACAGTTCTGGAAAATGGGAACGTTATGACGACCTACAAGATCGGTCCAAGATAGTGAGACAATCAATAGTATCAACTAATTATTGTCAATTTTTGATTTATACTACTTAATATATTAATAATTGTACATTTTATTAATTATTTAGTTTGTTTTCTTTTATATTAATATAATAAAATTATTTACTTAAAATAACTCTTGTTCATCTTTTCTGCTGAATGAAATGTAACCAAGCGTAACTTGCTCGGAGTTCTCTAAAATTGGAAATACTCATAACTTTGTAAAAACTTTTCTTTAATATAGATTTTTGTCTTGATGATACAAACGAAAATTTTTGCGGTACAAACCGATACAAACGAAGTACAAGCGATTCCACCAAGTCCGATTTGAATATTTTGTGGTGGGGGTGCTGGGGAAATGGAGCCCCCACTTTGAAAGTGCTGTAACTTTTTTGTCTTGATGGTACAAACGAAAATTTTTGCGGTACAAACCGATACAAACGTAGTACAAACGATTCCACTAAGTCCGATTTCAATATTTTGTGGTGGGGGTGCTGGCATTTCCCTGGCACCCCCACTTTGAAAGTGCTGTAACTTTTTTGTCTTGATGGTACAAACGAAAATTTTTGCGGTACAAACCGATACAAACGTAGTACAAACGATTCCACCAAGTCCGATTTGAATATTTTGAGGTGGGGGTGCTGGCATTTCCCTGGCACCCCCACTTTGAAAGTGCTGTAACTTTTTTGTCTTGATGGTACAAACGAAAATTTTTGCGGTACAAACCGATACAAACGTAGTACAAACGATTCCACCAAGTCCGATTTCAATATTTTGTGGTGGGGGTGCTGGCATTTCCCTGGCACCCCCACTTTGAAAGTGCTGTAACTTTTTTGTCTTGATGGTACAAACGAAAATTTTTGCGGTACAAACCGATACAAACGTAGTACAAACGATTCCACCAAGTCCGATTTGAATATTTTGAGGTGGGGGTGCTGGCATTTCCCTGGCACCCCCACTTTGAAAGTGCTGTAACTTTTTTGTCTTGATGGTACAAACGAAAATTTTTGCGGTACAAACCGATACAAACGTAGTACAAACGATTCCACCAAGTCCGATTTCAATATTTTGTGGTGGGGGTGCTGGCATTTCCCTGGCACCCCCACTTTGAAAGTGCTGTAACTTTTTTGTCTTGATGGTACAAACGAAAATTTTTGCGGTACAAACCGATACAAACGTAGTACAAACGATTCCACCAAGTCCGATTTGAAATTTTTTTGGTGGGGGTGCCGGGGAAATGGAGCCATTGAAATGTGTCATCTTTGAACATTGTTAAGAAATCGTGTTTTTCTTTGAACTCAAACTTGTATAAACTGCGATTGACGACGTCGGGTTTTGAAACAGTGGTTGACAGAATAAGTGAATATGATATTTAATTTCATTAATTTTATGCGTGTAAATTAAACATTACATTGTAATGTTATTTGTTAATGTTGTTTGTTAATTTTTTTTGTTTTTTCTTTCTAAAAAGCAAACGCTTTCCGCCCCCCTTGACATCTCTCTATGCCCCCCTTGGGAGGCGCGCCCCCCTGGTTGGGAACTCCTGATCTAGACCGTGTCGGATGTGGTTGTTGGGCCTTCGGCCTCACTACAAGGTTCTAAAGTAGCCTATGTTTTTCGTAGCGTTGTAAATATCGTAACTTCTACACCAAATTTGGTTAAGATTGGTCAAATAGAAACGTAAAGCACGTGCACGCGTATTTGCATTGTCGATCGGTTGACAGCTTGACAGCATTCATTATTGTTTTTTAAGTTGATTTTGAGTAGCCTGCCTTCCTTTAAGGAATCTCGATAATCCATTCATGCGCATCCATAGGGACGCGCATGAATGGATTATCGAGATTCCTTAAAGGAAGGCAGGCTACTCAAAATCAACTTTCCTTTCCTTTGAGAATTTTTGCACTATTTCAATACAAAAACATGCACAGGGACCTACATAATAACTGTGCCAAATTTGGTTACGATCGGTCAAACGGTTTAGGAGTCTATAGGGAACATATTTTCAGAAAAAAATACACAAGTAACAAAAATGTGTCCATTAACTATACTAAGGCCCGCGGACGAAACGTAAATATTAATCTGGCCCCTGTTATACAAAAGGTTGCCCACCCCTGACCTAGTACATGGACGTTGATGCACATTAAAAAATAAAATATAAAAAAGTAATAAAAATACAGCAACCTTGTTTTTAATTTAAATTATTTAGTAACTTGAAAGCAGATAAGATGTGGCGTGCTGCGACAAATACCTTCAGACGCCGTAAAGCTCCAAGGAATTTTTTAATCATAAGAAGCTCGAAAGACGCCATCAGGCTACCAAGTGTGTCGGGTATCTGTAATGCTATTCTTATCGTATCTTGCATTTCAATTAGCCTCTAAAATTACGCAAGTTATTTTTTGTTCAATCAGCAGAAAATGTTATTCAAATAATAATTAAGAATAAAAAGTGTTGAGCTCAGGTCAGAAATTGATAAGCTCATAAACAATGATGAATTACTTTGCAGATTACACCCCTATCAAGTTAGCCCCCCTTCAATCGAAAATCCTATTAATAATTTTGAAGTGTTAGGAGAGCCCATGCATTAGTCGTTAAAATTTCCCATTAGATCCCGAAGGATTCTCGCTTTCCCGTTCAACCCTGTATTTTCTAGGTGTCCATTTTTGGTAAAGACAGTTCTTTTTTAAACGAAATATCTTTGTATCTTTTTTCTTCAAAATGTTCTCTTTATAATAGCCCAGATAACCAACCCAAAACAACAGCTCAAGCTTGTAAAAAATTCGGGAAAGCTGAAATTTTGCAGACATGTGTATTTGGGTGCCCTAAGGAACCTTCCAAATTTTCTTTAAAATTCTCTGTCGGCTTTTGTATTTGAGGATATTAGTCGCTTTAACGTTGGGTTTTCAAATTGACAAAATTGTCCATCTTAAAAATTATGAGAACCAAGGAAGATGAAGAACGAAGACGGCAAAGGCAAATCACCCAAGAACAGAATAGATATGCAACCAGATGCACCTATGTAAGTAATTTTGCGCGCTCGAAAGCATGCGGATCCCGAAAAAGGTGTGCGTAATTTTTATTGCACGTATTTATGTGCACAGATTTCGTGCCGCACACCTTTTTCTGGCTTTTCACGGCTTTTGTGCGCGTAAAAATGCTCAGATGAGGACCCAGCTTAACGCGTTAAATCTCGATGGCGGAGAAGATAATATCGAAAAACGAATGCCACGCCACCTGTATACGCTAGGGAGGGGGTTTTAATGGGTAAGAATCCCATACTACCCCTCAAACCATCTGGGTGGTGTCTTTGAAGATTTCCCCCTCCCCAACGCTCGCAAAAAAAGTTACCAGCTGGCCATCAGTGCGTCGGTACCCTGTTTTTATTGTTATGATGGCAAATCATTAACACAGGGGTATCGACACGGACGGCTTTACGTGCGCGATCAATTGCTAACGTAGAGTTTCCCGGTTCGACTCCAGGTTTGAGCGTAAACATTTCTTGACCCCCTTCCGTGCTTCGAAGATAAACACAGGTCGCAGACCTAACGTAAGAAGAAGCTTTTTGTTCTGATGTTTATTTTTCTTAAACTGAAATTAACCGAGTTACAAATAAAAAACCAGAAGAATTAAAATTGTCAATTGGAAGAGAAGTCGATAGAAGCTTTTATGAGTCTCTTGAGGGGTTAATTTGGACACTCAGTTACATAAATACTAGTACGTGTCTGCCAAATTTCACCCAGATTTAAGCAAGTGTTTCTTGCCTGGATCACAAGCCAATACACAGATTTAAAATTTTTCTCAAATGAATTTTTGTCCATTAAACCCGCGCTTTAACTGCTGAAACCTTTCTCTCACATTAGATGTTCGGAATTGATGTTAAACAGTAGGTCCCCATATTCAATCTTAGCATTGAGAGACAGGAGAGTCGCATTGACAAAGAAGGATGCTTTAATCCATATATCCAAAAATTTTAAAATAAAGGTATCCGGAAAGACTAATCTGGGTTTATCCTACATTTCAATAAAAATGAGGTGTCGTTTTAAATTTTATTTATAAAAAAATTGTAATTGCACAATTTTCTGAGAGTTGATGACGAACCTTAAATGACCCACGTTGATTTTTGGTAGAAACTGGACATGGCGTCACCTGTGCGGTAATTCATGATTGATATCAATTTTTTGACGTCGACTTTTATTTTTTGCTCTTCACTTGCAAATGTAAATAATGTTGTAAAACAGGAAACGTAAACCTTTTTGGAGGTTTTTAAAAGTGAGAACCAAGAAAAACTGTCAAGTTTTTCTGTCAATAAATTTACGGTGTTTCCAAATTATTGGTACCTTTTTCCCCCCCCCCCCCCCAATTTTCAAATGACGCCACTGACTTTTTGACCCACGAGCTAGTATTAAAAATAATAATGAACAAAATTTAAAGAATCAGTCATCTCGGCCAGATGAGTACCAGATGAATAATACCCATGGCAGTATTTTTGTGTGTAAAAACATATTTAGTAAATTCACAGTAATTCAATCATTATTAGGCACCTTCTATTTTTACGAGGAAGTCATTCAGAATGCGTATTTATTAAGTCCCAAAAACCATAAAGTCGTAGATTGGCGATTTTTGTACAAAAACTTCTGCTCAAAAATTTAAAAAAAAGTTGGGGTAAAACAATATTTTTTTCTGGTTTTACTTGGAATTTTATTTAGTACATTTTAATCGCGAGATGCACCAAAAGTGAGTACATTTTAAAAATCTGAGGCGCAAAAAAATATTCTTCAAATTAGGGTAAAAAATGGTTAACTTGGAAAGTTAGAAAATTATTCCATGGTGAGATTTAAAAAAAATCAGTGAGATGAATGGAAAAAAGTTTAAAATATGTAATTTTTTGAGTAAAATCTAAAAAAAAGTAGGGCTGTGACTCGGAATCTAGATATGGGCTAAAAGTAATATTTTTTTAGTTTATGCCCAGAATTTTATTTGGTTTGGAAAATTCATGTTGAATTTGCACGTTGATTTTAAGATTTAAAAAATATCTCGAAGAGATTTATGTAGATTTTACATAATTGCAATTTTTGTAAGTTCGCCATTTTCACGTGAAGTGGAAAGCTTCACCAGATAACCAAACCGAGCTCATTTGATTACAAATTAGTGTGAATTTTCAATACTGCCAATTCTAGATTTTTATGCAACCAAAAAACCAGCCCAGGCAACGAAGTCGAAA
Source organism: Podabrus alpinus (assembly GCA_932274525.1). Taxonomy (NCBI): domain Eukaryota; kingdom Metazoa; phylum Arthropoda; class Insecta; order Coleoptera; family Cantharidae; genus Podabrus; species Podabrus alpinus. The sequence goes on from OW026451.1 coordinate 10,873,038, forward strand.
AAATTGCTCGAGCTTGTAAAGAAATCCAGGAAAGCTGAAATTTGGTAAACATGTATTTGATTATCCAAAATTGAGCTCTCTAAAAGTTCCCTAAAATCGTCTGGTGGCTTCTCCCCTAATTGGTAATTTTAATTCCTTACTTACTTCCAGAAAGCCGTTGGAAAAGAAACCAAGTTGGAGGAACTAAAATTACCGATTGGGGAAGAAGCCAACGGGGGATTTTAGTAAGGTTCATTCGGACACTCAAATATGTACACGATTGCCAAATTTTAGCATACATGTTCCTTGTCTGAATTAATAAAATTACATTATTTTTAAGCAATTTCATATCACCAGAGATTTTGGAACATTTATTGAACTGACCAGCGAAAGTATCAAAATATTCAATGTGGCCTTTTGCAGAAATGATCAAGTGATTGAAAGTATAATTAGGATTTTTGATCACGTTTTGATGTCTTTCAGTTGTGTTTTGTAACATAAAAAAATTAGAAAAGAAGGACATGAAAAAATAAGGTGTTTGAAGTCATGCGATCTATGGGTGAGTATTATTCCTACGATGTAATAGTTCTCCTGAAGAGATAAAACATAAGATAAATTATTTTCTTTTATCACGTATAAAACAGAAGGCGTATGAAATTGTAGCTAAATTCCGGTATAGTAATGAACGTGTTAATTTTTATGTTTTCAACTTTGAATGCTGACGCTTTTCCTTCTTGCGGGGTGGTGTACAATTACAATAACTAACTCTACTTTGGACTTCAGGAATGCTGAATCAACTGTAGTCTCGAAGTCACCTTGTCATTTCAGCATCATACTTCTCGGCTCGCAATTACTATTATCTTTTCCCGATTACATAAATAATAATTATGAATGAGTTGGTTGTTGCTAATAATTATTATTAACTTTTTGTGATAAGGGCTTACAAAGTTGCAACTTCTCTAATCACTATTTTGTACCTATCGGCTCTTTTTTCATTTCGTTACTTTTCAGGTTTGAGAAGCGAAACCAAAATAATTTTTTTACAAAGGTTGTACAAAATTATTCGCTATATTTTCATTTTCCTTACTAAATCTTACCACTGAGGAAACTTCAAATCTTTCGAAGGAATTTTTATTCTCATTGTGGTAATATGCATAATATCATGTACATAACTGATAATTGGGTCAGTCATTGACCTAATTGCATGATAGCCTATTTTGTTCAATTCATAATAATTAATAACAACTTATTAGAAACAATCAAGATAATAGAATAATCATTTTGATTTCCAATCGGCGGATCCATTACAGGAATTTTATTACATGCTTATTTCATGATTGATAAATAACCTTACCGTTATCTTAATTTATTTGTAAAGCAATTCCTATAAATAGGATCTACTGTTTAACGTGGATTCCGAACCACGGCATAGCAGGTAATTTGGGATAAACTGACAAACTTTAGCTCAGGAGTCCACATATTAAATTATTATTATACAGATAGTATAAAAGCAATAAAATAATTCGGAAATAATGATATAAAATCGGGAGCGTAGGGAGGGTTGACCCGCTGAAGAAAAATTGCACGATATTTGCAAAATAAATTGCAGATGACTTTAAAATGTGGAGGAAATTGAAAGAATTACAAATAATTGCAGACATTTGCAACATCTTGTACACAAATATTACAGAGTGGTCAACCCCCCCTATCGGAAGTGCTAAATCGGAGGTTAAATCAAAAGATGGTAAATAAAATTCCGCGTCATGTCATTTAGTTGTTATTATGTTACATGATATTTGCTTCAAAAACAATAACAGCACCCACACAAAATTTTAGTTGAAATTTTAATTTTGCTGATAATACATTTTTCAGCTTGAGATGCGTTGCAATTTTTTATCAAGTGTAACTAAACTCATCAGAATCAAACTGTTCTGAAAATTTTTAATTGGAGTACTCGAAAATAATGTTATAAAATTTTTCAAAGGCGCCCTAAAACCCATACAGCAAAAAACGTCTTCCCAAGTTCATTATGTAACATCAGGTTCGGCCCAAGGAAGTGGGCAGGATGGGCTCCAGCCCTGAGCGTTTTCTTTCAGGGGGCACCAAACGTACCCTTACAATTTAAATAATAAAATGAACAAAAATTATCGCTCATATTCCAAACTTCAATGGACACAACTGGGGATTTTAGTCCTGATAACGTAGTTTTTCGCTTATGTTTTAATCTTTCATCTGATTAAAATTGAAGAGTTGAAATGTGGAACGCTTGGAGTAAAAAATATTTAAAAAAAGTAAAGAAGGTTTGATTAATTTTTTATAATATCTCATTTGGCGTAAAATATCTGAAATAATTAGAAGGTTCTAATAGTGTGTGATTACAACAGTTTTGGAGCCTGAGAATCAATTTCTTGATTCTGATTCTAAATAAGTCAAGCTTGTAGTAAAGGCCGCACTGGAGCTTTCATAAAAAGATTAGAAAAAAATGTGGATTCTCGTGTGTCTGGAACTACGTCATGTCTTTTTCGGTAAAGTCGATTCTTCAATGTGCCGAATGACAACAATATACCGATTTCATATCTATACGTATAGATAACTCGGAAAATTCTTCGAGTAATTCCCTTCAAAAAGTAATGAGGAAAACTTAAAATTTTTCATTAAGTTGGCTGTTTAAACTAATTTCTATTAAATTTTAGAAATCCACAAAAAACATTCTGCCTGGTTTATTTTTAATGAAGCTATGCATTTTTCAATTAAGGGTGGAAAATACTGATCAATAGATCTACGTACTTCATATATTAATTGTTAAGATGATCTGCAAAGCCATATTTTTATTTCCTTAGTTTTCCCATTTTTTTGACGGAACCGTTGGTTTTATTGTTGGAACCCTAAGGTTCCGCTGAACACGTTTTGAAAACCGTTGCTTTACAATACAGAGTTTTTAAAAATTTCCTTCTGAAATCATTTCCAAAAAGCCGAAATCAGTTTTACATATTTAAAAAAATTGAAATTGGTAAAAAATGATTTATCTTAATCAACAGAAGTGAATTCGAAAATATCTATTTTATAGAGAATTTTGTGCTCTTTAATTTTGGTCTAATTATAATTTTTCCTAAAAATGAAATTAAGCTAATAGTTATTATAGACCAATAAACGAGGTTGGATGAACTAATTTTTGGGGAATGGGTCATTACGACAGTACGACACTCAAATACACATATTTGCCAAATTTCAGCTTTCTCGGATTTTTTGTTAATTTTAAAATTGTTGCTTACCTGGACTATTAAATACTCTTCTTCTTCTTAGCCGTATGCTTCTTATCAGAAGCGTCGTGACCCTTCGAGACTATTTATCTTGAATATTTCTCCTTATGATATTTTGCCATCGACATCTGTTCCGGGCTTTTCCTGTGGCTTACTGCAGTGTGTAGCCTGTAATTTCCTTGATTTTCCATCTCATTGGCGGGTGACCTCGCGTTCTTTTGCCCTGAACCTTTCTTGTACAATCAATTTCTCCTTATTGTCCGGCTTTCACGCTGTACATACCCAAAGAACCTTGCCATTCCCCTCTGAATGAGGTTAGTCAGTCTTACCGGTTCCTGAATTGCTTCCAAAATGGAAACATTTGTTCTTTTGTCCAGCCAGGAAGCCCAAATTTCAAATCAGGCGTATAAAGGACTTCATTACCAAAGTCTCTATTAGCATTGAGGATTGAACCCATCAGAAACGCGGTTTATTATTCAGTATGGTTAGGTTAGGTTATAGATATACTTTAGAATAAATTATTCTTGGGGACTAATCCCAATGTTGATGCCATGGGTCGAGGGACAGCATGGTGAGCAAATCACGAGCTCACGCAGGCTCTGACGGGCCACGGGTGTTTGAACCACTACCTCCACAGGTTTCGTAGGGCAGTCTCACCTAAGTGCACATAATGTGATGGGGTAGTGGACGACACGGAACACACAATATTGCAATGCCCGAGATGGACCGAAGTGAGAGTAGAGAATAGAATGCAATATTTGAACCTAGAAACAATAATCATAGAAATGCTTAATAGTGAAGAGCGATGGGACGAAGTTAAGAAAGGAGTAATCTCCATTCTCAGAATCAAGCATGAAGAAAAACTGCGTAGGCAGAACGTATAAAGAAAACCTCCAAATAAGAGCAAAGTCCCAAAAGGACAGAAGCATAAGAAGATCGGCTGATGGCATCGGATGAAATACCATTTGGTGAATCCCACCGTCATCCGGGAGGGATTTTTTAGTGGATTGACCCTACACTACCACCCAGCACGGCTGATGGTGTCTTTATTAAGATTCTCCCGCTTCCGATATGTATAAAAAAAGGCTTATGTTAGGTTTAGGTTAGGCTTAGATTAGGTTTTGGTTAGGCTTTGATTAGGCTTAGGTTAGGTTTAGGTTAAGCTTAGGTTAGGTTTAGCTTAGGTTGGGCTTAGGTTAGGCTTAGGTTGGGCTTAGGTTGGGCTTAGGTTGGGCATTATTCTTGAAAGCACTGTTGGAGTTATCATTTAAATGTGTTTTGTGTAATATTTTTGTAGATGGCGCTTACTGCTTAATAAAGATATAATGTAGTCGTGCCTTTAGAAATGTGTAGAACAGTAGTTGTTACCAAGTTGTTACTTTGACATGTAGTTCGAATGTAGTCAATAAAAGTAAGGTTATGAAGTCATAATAAAACGTGGTTTAATTATTGAATTGTTTTCACGTTAATAAATCAAGATTATTTTAATTCCAAGAAGCACCTTCTTCGTTTCAGAGCTTTCAACATCTTTAATTAACTTTTGTTATAGAATGCATTTGGGGCGCAAATTGTAAGGTTACCTAGTTTGATGCCAGCCCTGTAGTTACTTAGTTTGCACCGCCACTGAAATAACTAGTAACTACAGTCCTGGTTCAACTTATTCAACATTTAAGGAGAAATTTCTCCCGAAGTCCCTGGAATGAACCTCTTGATGCCTTGCCTTGTATTGCATTTTCTTCATAGCACTGGTCAATGCCAGATCAGAGTACTATACCGCCTTATTTGTACTGGTCTGTAGCTGGAACACTGGCTTGATAAATTTTGAAGTGTGTCCCTTTTCCCTTTAGGCCGGTCTCCAGAGATCGTTTAATCACTTGATTTCAAGTCAGTAGTCAACATAGTATCACAGATATAGTAGATAAGTATGTACTAAGTTTTCTCTCTCCTATGAGGCCTGCATTGGATGCCATAGTAGAAAGAAGACCGCGAAATGAAAGTTTTTGCAAATATTATACAAGATAATATTCTCTACAAAAAGGGTTCGTAGCATATCTTTTGTAAAATCAACCCTTTCCGAGCTACAGCCACGAGAAACGAAGCTTAATTCTTGATACATTTATACTCGTTTCTACACCGCCTTGCAATTGAAAAAGGCCAGTTTTGTGTCCTGATTAACAGGAAAAAACGTGTACATAACGTAATATCAAAGTCTGAAAACTTCATTATGGCCAAAATCGAAAAAAAAAAAGTTTTTTTAGAGGGCTGTGTCTCAGAATCGATAGAGGGCAAATAATAGTATATTATATATCAAGGTTGTGAAGGCCGTCATTATTGCCCTAGCGCCTCGGAATATAAGCAAAGCACCTCGGAATATAAGGCGCGGAGGCAATAATGGTCTTCACAACCGTGGTTTATATACGATTTTTTCCACTACTAGATTTATTACCATTTTTTAAAATTCTTTTTAACAAAAAAATTTTCAAATTTAAAATATTTATTTCAAATGACAGTTTTGTTTTGTTGATTTGACAGTTGATTTGACAGTTGTTGACAAATTTAGGTTATTAAATAAAATAAATCGCGGTTCGTCAAATTAACAATGGATGGCGCTGTCACTTGCTGTCACATTTAATTCGATTATAATGAATTTTTAAAATTAAATTAATGTATTAAAAAAGCGTTTTAAATAGTTTAAATACAATTAATTAGCATTTCTCGGTTATTCTAAATCATTTAATAACAACATTTTTCTTTAAAATAGTCGCCAAGTTATCAAAAAATGTCATTTTGTTCATTATTAACCTAGGTTAATAATGGAAAATTTATTCACCACTAGTTGAAAACGTGTCACTTCTTGATCGACTAACCTAAGTAAAAATGATAGCCTATATGACTAGTAGTGGAAAAAATTTTTTTCCCACTACTAGTCATATAGGCTACCATTATAACTTATCCAAGTCACATGTGAAGTGACGCATTTTAGACATTCGGTAAATAATATTTTCATTATACAAATGAACCAATGAAATGATTTGACATACGTGATTTAATACATTTTATTACAAAACCTAAATTTGTCAATCAACAAATCAAAACTGTCATTTGAAATAAATATTTTAAATTTGAAAATTTTTTTATTAAAAAGAATTTAAAGAAATGGTAATAAATCCAGTAGTGCAAAAGAATCGTATATAAACCACGGTTGTGAAGACCATTATTGCCTCCGTGCCTTATATTCGTCGGTGCTTTGCACCTCGGAATATAATCTTGGCGCTAGGGCAATAATGACAGCCTTCACAACTTTGGCCTATAATATACTATTGTTTATACTTTATATTTAATTTTGTTAATTTTAACCATTTTTGATTTAAAATGCATTTAGGTCTGAACTATTGAACTTAGAGACTGTTTACCGATGCCAAATTAAAGGAATAAATGCAAACAAATTGTGTGTAGATTAGATTTTTATTAACAGTCCAGACAACGAAACATAAAAAATAGTTTGAGCTTGTAAAAATACCGAAATTTGGTGCATTTGAGTATTGAAATGAACCCCTCAAAAGTTCCCTTAAATCTTGTATCGGGTTCTCTCTCAATTGGAGATTTTACTTCATCCAACGTGGCTTTTCGTCGATAAAATTTTCATTCAACCACAATTAAAGAACATAAAAGGGTCTATAAATTAGAGTGCTTCAAAATTTTCTTCCAAGATCATGCAAAGAAGCACATAACAGGTTCAAATTTGGAGAATCTTTCAAACTTTCCATTCAAAATTTCTTCTTTCAAAGAAAACTCTACAAAATAGAGTTTTTCAACATTTTCCTATGTGATACTATTCCTGAAATAAAAATGAATTCCAGAAAGGCGAAATGCGTTTTATTTAAAAATAATATTGGAACCAAGTTTTGAATAATTCGTAATATTTCAAATAAAAATTTGTTACAAGTTATCTCCATCATCTAAAGTGAATTAAGCGAGTTATAAGGGCAAAATAACATTAAAAGAACTAAATCTCCAATTTGGAGAAAAGTCGCCATGATATTTTAGAGAACTTTTCTGGGGTTCATGTGAACACTTAAATACACAAGTCTGGAAAATTTCAGTTTGGCTGGATTTTTGTAAGCTAAAAATGTTTCTTGTCTCGACTATAAATAATTCATAAATTTCATAAAAAAATTAATGTGGCGCACAACGCGATGGAAAAACATGATAACCCTATTATATAAAAATAATTATTTTAAAATTCAGTACTGTAATAGCCTATAAAAGCACCTAAATCAATCGGTGCTTGCCTATAGTATTACAGTAGTTGTTTTTTAATTTTAATTTATTATTATTTTTTTAAATATTTTAAGTTGCAAAATCTTACACGAGCTGCTCTTCTAGCCTTCAATCCTAGTTCTAATTAAACGGATTATGAATACTTTTGTTGTTATGCAAGTTGTTATAAAAATTAATTTTGCAAGTCTGGTGTTGCCTGTAAATTACAACACCAATTTTGCCGCAGAGAATTTAGAACATTGGCCGAATAAAAGTTCTAATTAATGAAAATGATTTATTTTGGCCGAGTTTTCTGCTTGTTTAGCCACACTGAACGGCCAAGATTCGAACTCGAACATTATCCAGTCAATGGAAAAGAAACGGAAAAAAAGTTTCGATAAAATTGAAGCAATAGACCAAATTATGAAAAAGGATTCCATTTTTGTCTATGCTGACTGAACGGTACCGAGAATACTGATTTTTTTTCACAAAATAATAAAATTGAAACGGAGAACATATTTATCTCCTTGGAACGTACAGTTTTGATAATAAAAGAATTATTTATACAGATATACTACTCGACTTTGTAATGAATTCTTGAAAGCTTCATCAAAATAAGAGTTGCAAAAAAGAAATAACAATTTCTTTAAAAGGCTTCCTATCGATTATCTAACTTGTTTATACTTTATATCCAAAAGATTCATTTCGGATCAAATTTTTATTCGAAATATTGAAAATAAGAAGTCTTCAATACTATAATAAAATCGAGTACGGTTAGGATTTAAGTATAAGTGAATGGATTTAAATGTAATATTGGCAACTTTGTACAAGCAAAAAATTTAATATGTTACTGGAAATAAAGTAAAATATGGAATTAATATGAGAATATAACAGATTAGATTTATTTCATAAATTGTATTTGATTTTCCCCCATTTCTTCTTAAGATTTTATAATTTATGGCCCGCTTTGATGCGAAAGTCCTCGTTCTTATCACGATTTAGGAAGTTTGTTCATTTTCCAAAACTTCTATTTTAGATCAAAAAATAAAAACTTGAAATCTTACAATTTGGGAAACTTTTTCGTGACCGGAACAGGTAGGCCATTGGAAATCTGGATACCAAATCATTTTTAGTAGTAATCAAAAGATTTTTTTTATTGGATGTCAATACCTTCTTGTCCTAGATACCGTTGTGGATAAATGATTATTAGTAATATTCGTGTGATTATGCAAAAATTTGCATAGTTATTCCAATTGGAAACAGTAATTGTACGCAATATTATTAATATAAAATAGGGTGAATGACCATTGACCATTACCTTAGTAAGTGAACTTTTAATGTAACATTTCTATTATACAATAATTCTATTAGTAATTTTTTTTACAAGCAATTTGAACAAGCTATTTTACCGTGTAGGTTAACCCACCGATTTAATGATCAATGAGCAAATGAAGTCTGATGTTTGCTCTATTATTGCTGAAAGTACTAATGCACGGTAAATATGAAATTGTTTGTGCTGGATTGTTTATTCCACAATTATATTTCGCCATTTCGGATTTCCAAGTGGGCGAGCGTTGCTCATTCACTGAGAAAATTTGAGATTCAAACCAGGATTTTTTCTGTGTAACTCATCTTGTTATAGTCGTCTCACTTTTTATATAATTTTTACCATCAGTATCCCAAACATAGGATTAAATCTCGTCTCGTGTAAAACGAAGAGACTTCATTTTGAGATTTTCAGGAAAAGGATTAAATTTTAATTGGAGAATCCTTCAGTTTGAAAAGAAAAATATATTTTAATTTTAAATTTCAGTAGAACCATAATTAAGGATTCTTGTTTAGGAAACCAATTGGAGAGAATCGCATTTTACAGCCTGAAGACCGACAAGATTACAATTAGTGACGTCACGCCGCGAATATGTGTCAACGCGAAAGACGAGGGTGAGAATTAGGTTCGTTAAGGCTAGGGTAGCTTTGGATTTATCATGTTATTGGAAACTACTTCAACAAACATGATAGCTCAATATATTACGTTAGTACTACTTCTACTTTTTCGACTTCTTAGGCTAATAATTTCCAAAACTTTCTTTTATTGTTTGTTTTATAAATCATTGATCAGGGAAATGTTAATTAACAAAATTGGGTATAAATATCGGCGGAAATTTAGCAAATATGGACACCCTCGCTTTTATTTCTTTTGGAATTAAATTAACATGATAAGTGCTATGGTTAAGTTTATGAGACATTTTGGTGTAAGTACTATCGTGAGGTCTTTTGGCTGCAATTTGTTGAAGTTTAACGAAAGTGGTTATACCGCAAACGAATAGATAGAATTAAAACGAAAAGGGATAATCCAGCAATTTATCCTGTTCTCCAGCGTATGGGGTGCAAGACTTGGGAAATTGCTTAGCATATGCAGCTGAAAACTCGATGCACCCGTATGACTCCATTATTAAATCTTCCAAAAGTTTCACTCTTTTATGATTTACTATTATCTAAAACTTTCATAAAAAACCAATTTTGAATTTTTATTATCTTGAAATCTCAGTTGACTTTAAATTAAAAAAATAAAAGGTTGTTTAGATTCTTTTTGCATAAAATGATATAGTGAAGAAACGTGAAAAATGAAAAAGAAACAGTTATTTGGTAACTTTTATAATTATTTAGTCAGATTATTAGGATAGAGGTGGGTAGTTTGGAAAGGGAAGATAAAGTGAAAAATTGCGATTTCAAGAAAACTAAAATAGGTGACTATAAAAATGTCTACATATTATAAATAATTTAAATTATCGTGCATTTGCTATCATACTGAAATTTTAGAGTTTAATTTAGGGCAGCGGGCAAACTGGAAAAGTTAGCAAGAGGGCAAAGTGAACTAGACGAATTTATACGTAAATTAGTTTTTCTCCATGACCAAAGAAAATAATGCTGTCTAGTAGATTTGTTGTAGAGAATGGTCGCTTTTCTTAAACACAAGATATGTCACCTGATATAACATGAACAGAAAGGAACACTTTTTCGAGTAATAATTAGGTTATAAATATAATAAATTTAATTAAAATTTCTCGGTGTAATGTAAATTAAAATTTTATACTGAGAGCCATAATTCATTCTCCACAGAAATTTAGAAGTATTTTATTTTTTTACAGTACTATTTAGAAAGCATGATTTGAAACCGGGGGGCCTTGTACCAAAAATCGAAGAAAAAAAAATTTAATTTTATACACGGGTCGATTTTTGGGGTGTGCATTCGATACGGAGGGTGATCCATCGTCAAAACCTACCCTTACGGGGCGCCGCTCCGCTCCGCTCCGCGTTGCACCCCTCCAGGGCGGTTTTGACTCTGGTTACTAGGCTAAACATACGAGAAGCGCCTACGATCAAGAAAACCGGGATCTAAAAAACCGGGAGCTTAGAGACCCTTGAAATAGCATTAAAAAGTATAGTTGTGGTAAGGGGCAGTAAACTATTACGTTTCACCCCCTTTATGTTTATGTTATTTATAGCAGAACTAGTGCTGGTCATTCAGAAACCTACAAAACTAGTTTTGTACAATTCAAAATGCGCAAAACTAGTTCTGCTTATTTTGTAACGCTCAATAGCCGTTTAAAAGTAAAATTTCGGGTTTGGGAAATCTTCGATGCTCAAAACTAGTTTTGCGCATTTTTTTCGGGCATTGCCCGAAATCGGGTATTGAGTGTAACATATACACTTTCACAGCCTTCACTGCGTGGTGTGCGCATTTATAATTATTTATTTATTAATTTCGATATTTTCTCAATAAAACTCTCGTCGACGATTAATGGAGTAAATAAATTGTTTATACCAAGAAATCTAAAATTTTATGGTTTTTAGCCTTTCGCCCACCCCTAAAGCCGTCGCTGGACACCCACAGGGAAACGCCAATGTTTTGTCGGTTTGGTGAAATATATTATGAACTTCCCCTCTTTCTAAAATATATTCCAGAAATTTTTAGCAACAAAAAAGTAGAAATTATTATAATATAACTACAAAAAGAAATATACAAACATACTTTGCCCTAAAAATTGAACTGGTAGTTTTTCCAATTTTCTAATAGTAAAATAGTAAGTAGTTATTATTATTTGATAATTTATTAAAAATTTTACTAGATGGCCGAAGGCGGTCGAACTTGATTGCCAAGGTTGTGCGGCATAAAGGCCGCATGGTGCAGGATTATTATTATAAATGAAAGCTGGCATTAAATGTTTATAATATCACGCCATATAATAGCAAAATTTTGTGCAAAGTGTGTTTCTTTTTACTTTTTACTTCTTCTACGTTCTTTCTACTTTAGAAGAAAATTCCCATTTCCCCTCTTATCTGCTTTCAACTGCACATAAGCAATAACCAATTAAAATGTCATCGTGATGAGCGAGTGAGCGTTAATTTTTTTAATAGTAGGTAATAATTAAGTAGGTACTTTAATCTAGAATATATATTAAAATATTTTTTTGAATCTTTTTTTGGGTTGACTCACCCCGAGTCCTGTACATATTAGCTGTTGGGCTTGGGATTAAGCTTATTTCCTCTTCCCATTCGTCCACACGCGGAGGTACCATCATTTTTGATCCCTTTTGATTTCACATACCAACAAAATTTCTATTATAATTTTAGCAATTTCTTCTAACAGTTCTCTTCTCTTTAACATACACTCATCTCACATTGCATGTTCCAATCGTCCATGTTCTTGCGTCCATTTATTTTTTTTAGCTATTTTAAAAAAGAAATAAAATTTGCATTTAGACTAAAGTTTTAACTAGAAATTTTTGTTAGACAAATGTCTTCTATCACTACCTACCTAAAAGCTTTGTACAAACAATTAATTTCTTTTTGGGCCACTTAATATGGATGTTCATAACGCACAGCGGTGGCTTCTGTAAACTATTAAGTTACATAGCAGTAATTCCGGGTTCGAATAACAAACCTCGCGGAATTGCTCAACTCGGCCTTTCAATATGGCATTAGCAAGATGTAGATCAAACCGTACAAAACCTCTTAGCAAAAACCGTTAATAAAAAGTTAACAAAAAACATCTGTTATTAAAAAAAACACAGCAGTGGCTTGGTGTGATCGCTGATAGAGTTATAGCGCGAAATTGTGGAACTTCACGGAATTTCTTAGCGGTGGTCCTCTGATGAACATCAACATTTTGTGGATGAGTTAAGTTGTAAAGTAAAAGAGAAGATGATGATTGATCTACTTCCAAAAATGGACCGTGAAAACTTTGGAGGATGAATATGGAATGATCCTAATATAAAATAAAAATTTTGGCGATATATGGAATTTAAATTTCTATAGCGCAGGTTGTAGAGAAGGCTTGGGAAGTTTATTAGACAATGAAGTGTTTGAAGTAGTGATGAGACACATTTCTATTTAGACGGTTTTCTTAACACGTTTCTTCTGATAAGTACGCAAACTTTACATCCATAAAACCACTATAAACCACAATTTTACCTCATCGGCAGTGTTATTGCTGATTGATATCTTAACACCGAGATAACGTGTCTGTAAGACTTGTTCAATTATTTTTCCTTTAGTTTCCAACTTGCATCGTACTGGGTCTTTGGAGTTCATCATGCACTGAGTTTTTTGGGTGGAGACTTGCATATTAAGCTCTTCTGCGTCATTGGCGAAGCATATAATTTGTACTTCGGTATTTTCCTTTGCTTTTGACGTCGTTAACAATTTGGTCCATGTTCATGTTAAAAAGAGCAAGACTTAGGTTATCGTCTTGTCTAATGCCAATCGAAATGGGGATCTCTTCCGTTAGTCCATTGCTTGTTGTAATTCTTGCCCTGTTGTTAATGTTTAGTAATTTGATTTAATTAATCACTTCTTTTTATTAATATACCCTTTTCTTGCAGTATTCTTCGCTGGTTCCATTTTTTAAAATCTTTTTTATCCTTTTTTGAATATAGAAACTGTTATACTTGTACGTCATTGGTCCCGCTGTAAATATTTAAGATTATTAAATAAGAAGATTATTTCATTTATTTGTTATTCAATCGATGCCTGGGGATTTTCCATTTTTGAGCTTCACGATTGCATTCGTTATGTCACTTACACCAATATCCATTTCGTTATGCTCTTCCTCGTCTTCCATAGAATTATCGAGAATTTCTTTCTTCCAGTCATCAGTGTTATATGTAGTGGGATTGTACAGTTTCTGGAAGTGGCCACCAGTTTCTGGGTTCTCTACAATAATCCCATCTTTGATTACTATAAGTACTTAAAAACAAGATTAGTCAAAAATTAAAAATGAGGTGAAAGAATTAATAAAAAAGACCGTAGAAGCCACCATCAATACAATGAATGATTAATATTTGGTAAATATTTCTTTGAATTTTATGGAATCTCGATATGGTTAAATTTGTCCAGTCGGTTTTAACTATTTATTTATACCTTTTCTTCCTCTTCTTATAGGTCTATGGCGTGTTCTTTAACTAATTTATTCAATTGGTTCTATGAGCAGTGCTTTTACATCTTCGGTACCTTGTTAGGCTGATTTTCAATGTACCTGCATCTGGTTTTATTGTTATGATGGCAAACCATTAACACAGGTGGACCGACGGCTTCAGCCTCCGAAGCACGGAGACGGTCAAGGAATTTTAGACTGCACCCAGAGTCGAACTGGGGAATCTAACATTCAGGCCATGACGGTTGTCATATTTTATATAAAATATTATATAAACTTTTAACTGTTCAAATTAATATTAAATAAAATTTAACGCCCGATATTAGCAACTTAGTTAACTGACCAATAGAAAACTGTTATTATTAGTTCAAACAACCAATATAAAATCGATCCAATAGATACTCGTAATACCGGGCGTAAAAGATAACGATGCAGTTAATTAAAAGCGTTAAAATATAAAACTACAAAATATTTTCTATTCATATTCCTTACAAGGGAAAACTATTTCTTAGTCACAATTGAACTGAAAATACTGAAAATATTTCCACGCTATGAATAACGTACCGAAAGGGTTGCAAAAATAAATTTCTAACTGCCATCTTTTCCTACTTTGATACTATTTAATGACGTTAAAGACGTTAAAAAAGACGTTAAAAAAGTTTGATGTCTCCATAGACCCAATTCAAAGCAAAAGGTCAGGTTCCACATCTCAGTTAATTACAAAACCAGTATATTGTCAAAAAATCTAAGCAGTCTTCTAAAAGTTTTAAACTGATGAATAAAAGATAACTTAAAATTTCGATAGTGGAGATCGAATAAAAAATATTTTCAAATTTGTTTGTTCAGTTTCGTTTTTCCTTGTTATGTTCCTGATTAGGCCTAACTGATGAATATTATTACTTTCATTATTTTCAGTATTATTTTCATTCCGATCTTCCAAAAATTTGGTAATATCATTTTATAAATTGTATTTAAAAAATTTCCCAAAAGTGTATCTGTTGACTTTCTATTTTTATTACTAATTGATGAAATTGGAAGGAATTCCAAATTTCAAATAATAGCTAATCCAAAAAAAGTATCTATCCATTTTTGAATTAAAACTTTCCTTTGTAATTAATGAGGAAAATCAAAATATAGCAATGCAACAACTATAAATTTTCTATTCGGAGCTATAAAAATATTTTTGTATTTTATATCCTTGAAGGTACTTTAGGTTGAAGACATAGTAAGATATTAATTTAAAAAATTATTATATCAATATCTATAATCGTCGTCGGAAGATCCACCGGTTTTAAATTGATAAAATCCATTTATAAAGAACGCTTGAGTTCACTTATACTGTATTAGCAATCGCTTTATGTGATATAGGTCTAAATCCCCTTGCTGCAGTCTATCATACGGGGTGATTCTTCAGGGGTAGCTGATTCTAGGGAACACGAAATCACGACAGGCGCCAAAACGGTGCAATTTACAAAGATACGCCCACCCATCACTTGTTAAATTAAGAATATGATCCTCAACGTTAATTTTAATGTGACTTTTAATGATTGCAAAGCTTCCTTTCAAGCTATCATTTTTGAAGAGCGGGAAACGCACTCGAAAAAAGTTCCTTTAAATTCGCAGTATAATGAACTTGTCTTAGTAGGAGAGTAAAAAATAATACGAGACTTTTTTTTGGAAACGATAAAATTAATAAGATGAAAATGGAATTGGTTCGGAAAAAAATGTAAGTTTTTATGTTGAGGGTTTACGGTAAATATTTTTCTATTGAAAGTGTAATCGTGAAGTCGTTTTATGATAGAATTTCGTTTAGTTTCGGGTAATTGCTTCTCTACAAGTGTATTAAGATAAATCCAAAACTTTTGTATGATGTTGGCTTTCGTTTGAGTTACAGATATGAATTTGAGCGTCGAAGATTTGTAATAATCAATATGCCATCGGATTTGGATGCCTTGCAATAAGGAACAAATAGAGCGTGCGGCTGAGGATAGACTCAATAAAACAAATCCCATCTGCGGAATACGGTGTCGTGATTCCCGGGGGAGGTCCAGGCGAGGACATCGCCATCACGAAGTATAATAAATGTCCAAAAACGCAAATACGAAGTAACATTTGCTAGTAACGGCCGTCTAAGGCTGCCGTTTTATTATTATGCGGAAACAGTAAAAAAGCAGATGACGGTCAGTCTTAGGGGGTCAGTCAAGTCCTTTATGTGCCGCGCATCTAATTACGAAACATGAACTGATTATTGCCATCTACCCTCCGAGAGTCAATCGATTCGCATAATGACAAGAAGTCGTATTCGCATATTGTGTATTCCGCCTCCGGAGAGGGCTATAATAGCCCGGGGCTGGCTTTATCGCAGCTATCGGAATGAAACTACGTTAGGTGCCTTGCAGGAAGGTGGCCAGCTATTTATTGACTGGACATCGCCCATAAAATATATCGGATCCGGGTCCGGCACATAATGTCTATTGTCGTAAAAAGTTAGCGTCGCACCGAGCCATGCGTCATTGCGACACACACACACTGATACAAACAGCTTCTTTATCTGGCACAGATCGTATTTTCTCTAATGTTTTTCTACTACACTTTTTTCTATGACCTGCATTTGACGTTTATAGTAAAATTGACGTATACGTTGACCATAAAAGCGGTATAATCTCGCGGTTTTCCCACCTTGACCGTTAACAACGGCGGCGGCCGAGGGTCGAAAGGCAAGCTCCATTCTTCTCAAAGCTAATTGAGCGAAGGCGATCACCGGACCTCAAAATAATGAAGTTTCGTCGGTGTCGCTAATGGCCACCCCCAGATAAAGCGGTAAAATAATGATCACGCACCGGTGCTGAATTTATCAGGGTTGTAAATAACTGCATGCTTTGTTGCTCCGATTAATGTCATTAAACGTTGTTTATGGGGTGTAAATAAATTTTACGGACGATTCTTAACTTGTAATGCGAACTCAATTATTATTAGTACATATCATCGTTATTATGTCGGCTTCTTTTTGTTACAAAACATCCCCTCGACACATTTGTAACTATTGGAAGAAAATAATAGAGAGAGTGAAGATAATGAGACAATGAGTTAGATTGATGATGAGCATTCTCAACATGTCTTCGGGTCGGTAATGTTATTTCCTGGACGGTACTCGGTTAGGCCAGTCTCCGGAGCTTGTAGAATACCAATAGATTCGTGCTCGGACAAAGACTTGATAGAAAGCCGCAAGGCTGAGCGCGCCACTTAACCACGGCCCGGCGCTTGAGTTACCCGTCCCTCTCACATAACTGTCAAGAGTTGTAAAGGGTGTTAGATAAAGTATACTATCGAACTCTAATATAATAACGGCCGGAACAAGCTCGGCTATAAAGTATAAGACGAACATAAATCAGTCGGATCCGGATCGGGCCAATATGTATCATACGTGCTAAAATATGTGGAACTTCCGTAAGAAAGATGCGGCGTGAATCACGGACTTTTCTCATCCCTCGGGCCCGAGGTTAAGCGCTCGATTTGTCGCGCGAGGTCATTAAAGGACGGTAGTCCCTCGGCGCTCGTCAACAGGATTACCCTCTAAACGTAATCCAATCACACGAACTTGACTTTATGTGCCACTATTGCCTCCGGGTCTACCTACGTCTTGTATCAAGTCTTCGGAAACACCAACTGCATTTTCCTATAATGCGCTCAATCAACGGTCCTGCCGGACTTTAAGGCCTGTACTTTGTTCGTTTATTTGTGACAAGAATCGCAATGGTTAGGGGTCGTTCAGACTGATATCGATTTGCCACTATCGATATAAAGAGACACGATTCGGATCGCCTATTTACTGAAACGAACCCACATTTGATTCTGATTGCATCCATATTTGTAAGCTTTGAAGTTGTTCTGCGGCAAAGACAGGATTAAACTAAACAAAGTAACGGAGTTAAGACGAACTTCTTAATCCACCCTCGTCTCGACGTAGTAGTACTTTCATTAAAATAACACCCAACTTAATAATATTCAATTTAATAAAAACCACCCACTACTTGGTTATTTATAGACGACCCAAAACTTTTGATCGATTTAATACATGCACACATATCGATACGTATTTTAAATTAGCATTCCGAGAGAAGGACATATAACAAAAAATTTCTGAAGCTTATAAATTATAGTTTCAATATATTGAAAGAAAATTGCGGATGGAACATAGACAATTAATTTTAACCCTTAGTTTAGTATTCGAGCCAGTGGTGCTGGAAGATTTAGTACGAGTCAACTCGGCCGAAACCTACGTCCATTCAGATTTATATGAATCGAATATTTATATTCAAACCGAAACGCAACAAATTAAATATAATGCAGTCCACGCGGGCTGTTATTGGATTGCCAACTCGGGGCAGTATGTTAGGGGTGACACAGTATCGACAGTCAAAGATACGATCCACTCTTTTCTTATCTGGTTGTTTGTTTGTTTGCCCTACGCCGGTTTTATAGACGATAGATATCAGACGATCGACTCCTACGGTTCGGCATTTGCACATCACTGGCGTAATACATTGCTCGAATCATCCCCATGTGTCTTAAGAGATACAGTCGATTTTATAGGCAATTTCCACGCTTTGGTTACCGCGGCTTTGAAGGGAATGCTGATGACCATCGACACCCAAAACTTTACATGCTGCAGACCCTCCGTCAGAATTATTCCTCGTTTTTAAAAGTTACGGTCGGCATGCTATTGTTTCTATTAGAATAAGGGATGACGCTTCCTTCGATTTATATTTTTATGTTGTCGCTTGATTTAAAATGCGGGCGACTAACGACATTGTTTCAAGTCGAGAAAACCGCTATAACCACTTTTGATCAATGCATTTCGTTTCTTTTCGATCCTATACTATACGGTAACATATAAAAGTTACGATCGAATAGTGAGGAAATTAACTAAATGTTAACTATTATTGGAGTGCTGATCACCCTGGGTATGGTGGTTACTAATGACAGTATTGTGCCTTTAGCAGTCATTGGGGAATATATCCACCCTCGTTTAGTCTTAATGCTTACGTTTCAATCACAATATGGCATCATCAATAGTTTAAAGTAGTTTGAACTTTTTTTTCTTCATCATTATTATTATTATTATTTAATATTTATTAGGGTGCCGCGTAACGGCGTGGTACGTAATATAATTAATGTTTAATATGAAAGTGGCGCTGGACTGCATCACAATAAATCAAATGCAATATCCGAGCAGCGAAGCGGAACACCACAATTACCACCAAGATTTATTAGTAATAACTTGTACTGATACATTGAGTGCGGTCATAATTAAAACAGAGCGACTAAAGTGAGGTCTCTTTTAGTTTGATTAATGAGTCGCGGGGGTGATGCGCCACCGCGAGCACACAGACATCTAATTTTGCTGAATCAGGTGAATTTGAGCGCCGTAACAGACCGCAAACACCACCCTTCGTTCACTAATTATTCGTTTATTAAAGGGCATTTATTCTCGTGTCAATATCGTGGCGATCGAGGAAGTTGCTTTAAGAGCGGACGTGACCTATCAACAATCTGACCCGAGCGTTAAACCCGGACCGCTCATGTCTTTTACAAGGGTGCGCGTACCACCCTCGTTAGATACTTGTGTGATAAAAAATACACTTTTTTGTTACTCTAAATTCTAAAACACCACTACTAAATTGCAAATACAATGCGGGAAAATTTAAGAACCATTCAATTTTGTCTTTCGAGAGCATCATATTTTTTGGTATATTCCGGATCAAGTTTTCATTGTAACAATAATTTTTCGTCGCTGGAAGCTCTGGGGAAAAATGAAAAAATCAGGTCTGGGTTTGAAAATGAACAAGTTGTTTTCGAGTCACCCCACAGGTACTTAAAGAAAATTAAATTAACTTTTTCCTTATAAATCAGTATTAAGCATGTAAATTTTTTTATGCATTTGTATTTTGAGATGAGAGCAATTTTCCAAAATTATATACCTTAAATAAGATCTGTCATGTAGTTAATAGTATATTCAAATTTTAAGCCGTCTTGAAATAACTTTTTAATTTCAATTTGGGTACAGAGGCTGTTTCTACCCGCAATCTCTAAAATTATGAGAGTCATCTTAAGCGGGTGGTATTTAAAAAGGTTGCGGCTTAGTTCGACTGAAAGGGAGCAATAGAATAGTAATAGCTTTATATTAAACGTCTGCATAGCAGTGATTACGCTCGCAACTGATAGAGGTTGTGTTTTCTGGTTTGTTATTTAAGAAAAAGGGATGAAAATAGTTCCCGAGATTTAGAAAAGATTACCTTTACTCCAAACCTTAACATAAATGCTTCAAATATTGCTTGTGCTATTTTATTTCGAAAACTTTTATACTCTTGATGATATGACGATTGCAATGTTCATTCTCGACATCGTTCGAAAAATTTATGAAATTTTCTTTTTCTAACCCAAACTTCGTATTTTACGTTTGTTTTGATACTTGACTTTGTTACGCTGAAAACATCCAAGTTGGCCAGACAACCAACTGATTTAAATCAAAACATATTTTTTTATGGAAGTCTATGGCTGGGCTGGATTGAACTACATATTTTATTTCAGCGACCAAAATAAAGTTGATTCAGAACCGGATTTTAGGAAAGTTTTGAATAGTATCGATAAGATATATTTTAAGAAGTGTTTTAAAATCGTTCCAACAGATTTACAAATTTGAATTTTTCTTACACGGTAGACGCCGATTAATATGATCACATCGGTACTAGGGGTTTTTCATCGCAATAACCGATTGATCTGATCATCAAAATTTTTTTATTGAATCTGAAATTTTTATTGAAATTCCGCGAAGTCCGCGATTCGAACCCACAAGCCTCACCAGCGATCACACCAAGCCACTACTGTGTCTCAATGAGAGGGCACAAAATATAAACAAAAAGGAAAAACATAATTTCCAAAATATTTTAATTCTAAAGAAGGTTAATCGATAGATAACACTTAGAATAAATGCAATCTTTACCGAATTGCAGTGTTCCAAATGTTGCAGCCTCCAGTTTTTTGGAACTTTATTTTTTACAGTATTAGCAACTCGTGACTTTTTCTAGTGGAAAGGTACAAAACTTAAAGAGAAAGGAAAACTGTAATTTTTATTCATTTACTTAACATTTGTTTAAATAATTTTTCCAAGGTTTTCCGGGCTTGCAGGGAAAGCCGACGTTATTAGGTATTTCTGGGGATCCAATACTCGGGCGATAGGACCCATATTGCGGAAAAAGCCTAAATAATCATCATTGTCGACATATATAATGTAAAAGCCTAAATGTATTTTGTGTACTCTGTGCGGCCTTCGGGCCGCACAACCTTTAACCCTTTCACCATCGAATTTATTAATTCATGACAAAAACACAAAAATGAACGAGATGGATGAAAATATAACATATTTATTTAGAAGAACTACGCATTTTGGATAAAAAGATCAAGTAGTTCCAGGAGGAGAGAGAGTCCTCATCATAGTCGACGAATTGGAGATCGAGATGCAGTGCTCCCCGAAAGAAATAAAAATGAAATGGCAGCGAAATTCGGATCAAATTCCACCGTATAACCGGATTTAGAGTCTCCAAAGTAGAAGAAAAACAAGAACAAACGCTCTCGTATTCGAAAAGCTACTGCAAAGACGTCTGTTAACCCTCCTGTGGACTATGTCCGATTAGTTCATACTTCTGGACGATGGAGTCAAGGCGCCGGCGCCGTACGATCCACTACGGTCATGACAGCAGTAGAGTGTGGACATACGGCGTGGACTACGAAGTATCAAAGAAGGTTAGTTCTGAGCCTTCTTAAGCTCTTCCCAAGTTCTTTTTTATGCGTGCCGAAAGGGCAAAAATCTTAAACAAGACACCACCAGCCAGTGCCGTGTGGTAGTATGGGGTCAGCCCACTAAAAACCCCTTCCGTTTAGAGGCACCGGGGTCGCTCAAAGAATTTCACCGTATACCTCTCGCCTTCTGATTGGTTGTCTTCCGTCTATTTTCCTGCCTTCCGCCCTTTCAGAACTTTTCTCTTCCTTCTAGCTTGTTTGTTCGTGTCTTAGTTTTGTCTTGTTCTTTCTTCCTCGGCCTTTCTCTCCATAATGCTCACTAACATTTTTTCGATGGTTTTCCATTTCTCTTCACTTTCCAAGATGAACTGCGTCATGTTGTCAGGCCTCAGTTTTAACCTTCTCAAGTCCGCCCCGTCACGAAATCTACCCCCTACCTGAGGCCATTCTATTGTAATTAGAATGAAGGAAATTTGGCCTGTGGTCAGTAAATTAATTACATCCAACGGGATAAACTTTTCAACTTCAACTTCTTCGTGTACCAAGTCACACGACCTCCCAGCTACATGCCTTAACTGCGAAGTCACGCACCTGGAAAATTACAAACACTGCTCCTCTTATCCTAAATGTGACAGGAAAGACACAAATCAGCTAAGCCGAAACCAAAACGAAAGTCAGCCAAATTATTATAACAACAATACCAAAGGCTAAAACCCATTAGCGAGAGAAGATTTCACCACCACCGAATTAGTCCACACTATTCTATCTGCTGTAAGGTCCTGAGGGAGGCCAAAATCTACGAAGCAATCATTAGGATCATCATCACTATCGCCACGGAACAAACTAGTGCCAATCACGATGATTAAGCACTTATTGCTCAACATTCAGGCCAACGACCCCGCAGGTCAATTTTTGCGAATCAAAAATTTAGTTATTATAAATACGACGTAAACCAACCCTCCCCACTTACCGTTCTTGTGTCACCGCTTGTGGCCCTCTTTGTCATGCCATTTATTCTTTAATTCATTCCATGTAGTAAACCATTCTTACGGTCCCAGCTCAGCGCTAATTTAAGAACTTTGGTTGAACACCAACATCCTAAATCCAGACTTCCTAAAAAAATCTGATGATTTCCCGGTGCTTAAAAAAGCCAAAATGTTCATGGTTGATCGGAAAGTTTTCTCTGTAACAGCCTCGAGGTCCGTATTTGCTTTATGTGCTGAGGCAAGGTCTTGTCGGAAAAGAATCTGGTTGAATGTTGCAGTATTTAAAATTGAAATTGTTTTAATTAAAAAAAATTCAAAAGCGCGGAACCAAACTGGGAAACTGTCCCCCCCCCCCCCCGTAACTCGTTTTGCCAAAGGTTTTATAGGTCGAGTCTGGTTATTCCTTTTATCTCTTAAAGCTCTTGAAATTTTAAACAAGCAGCGCTAAAATAAAATTGTTGGTTTTAATAGTTTAATTTCGTTAATTTAGACAAACTGGGTACGGTCCCCTATCTTTGGCAACTCCAAATAAATTGAAAATTTCCTACTGCAAAGAGGAAGGTTTATATTATAGTATACTGATATAATTTAAACCTGAGAATGTATTAGCAAAATTTTGAGTAAATCGAATTTGAAGTTAGCAAATTTAACGAGATTCAGTGGTAAGATTAACGAGATTCCCGCGCGTCGCTCATTCTGTGGTCGGTCCGTGCGTAATGAATGACCCTAACACTTAGAATATTTCGCACCGGCAGATGCAGCTCGACTCTCGTACATGTAACATTGATAATTTTTTGTTTTTACGCGATTTTTTGGGGGTGAAACGTAATAGTTTACTGCCCCATACCGCAACTATACTTTTTAATGCTATTTCGAGGTTCTCTCACATCCCGGTTTCATTAATCCCGGTTTTCTTGATGGGTGGCGCTTCTCGTATGTTTAGCCTAGTAACCAGAGTCAAAACCGCCCTGGAGGGGTGCAGAGCGGAGCGGAGCGCAGCGGCGCCCCGTAAGGGTAGGTTTTGACGATGGATTACCCTCCTTATCGAATGCACACCCCAAAATTCGAAGGAAAAAAAATTTTAATTTTTTCACTTTTTCGGCAATACACAGGTTATTTTCCATTTTTTTGATTATATTTATTACTAATATCCACTAATCACACCCCCATCTATCCGAATTTCAAAGAAAAATTCAAATCGGAGCGAAACAATTTTACGCATTTTCAAGGGACCACGGGCGAACGATGCACATCAACCGGGGTCTGCCGCATACTCGATGCTAATTTCCCGTACTTTTCAAATTGATTTTTCTCGAAATTTTGATAATACATTCTCCAGTGAAATTTTTACAGTATACTTTATAAACCTTCCTCTTTGCTATAGGAAATTTTCAATTTATTTGGAGTTGCCAAAGTTAGGGGACTGTCCCCACTACATGGATAAGGATAGGGAAGTCGCGATTTATTCCTGATCGCAACTGCTACACTGCCATGATGTAAAATCGAAAATTGAAGTTCCTTTTAAAAAATGATGCTCTGATCGTTTAAGTCAGGAATTATAATTTAAAATATTACAAAACTTATTTGAGAATTTAAAATGATTTATAACTAAAGCTACTTTTAGGTTGCTACTTGAAGGCTAAGCTACCGACAAACTCTCTAAAGTTTCTAAAGTTATCTATTTCAACAAAAAATTAAACATAAATTAGTTCCATCGAAGATTAAAGAAAATAAAGGAAAAACCTATTTATTGTCCGATCAGTTGAATCAGGATAACTTGGGCAAGGAGGTACCAAGCTGTATACAGGTGGAAAATTCAATTCAAATTCAATATGGTAAATGGAAAGAAAAAAATTTTCGTGTGCTACACACTAAAGAACATGCTTATATTAGTCTATAGAAAAAATATGTTGGGAGGTAATCTTAAAAACAACCCCAATATCGACTTTTTACAAGTACGTAAAATTAGCATTGATACGACATAAACAACTATGGGGAAAACCTAGGCCCTGCGGGGCTTCGCTCCGGGACCGGTTTTGATGGCGCTAATTACTTTTTTAGGTGGATCCGGCCCGGCCATAACTGTGTGCATCGAAAAACCCAAGCCGTCCTGGCTCCGCCAGGCCGACCGGTTTTTCATAGCCGTCGGCGCTCCGCGCCAGATAGCTAAAGAAATTTGAAGCGCCTACCATCAAGAAAACCGGGATTAAGCAAACCGGGAGCTTAAACCCCCAAAAAATCGCGTAAAACAAAAAATAATCGATCTTACATGTACGAGAGACGAGCTGCATCTGCCGGTGCGAAATTCTCTAAGTGTTAGGGTCATTGATACTATACGTACCGTCAACAGAATGAGCGACGCGTGGAATCTCGTTAAAATTTACATGTAAATTTGCTAAGTTTAAATTCGATTTATTCAAAAGTTTGGCCCCCTACCTCCCAAAATATTTTTATAATTTGCTCTATTAACTGTGCTCTTTAGTGTGTAGCAGAAGAAATTTTGATTTGGGTGGTTTAGTTAGTGGGACTGTAACCGAAAAAAGAAAACAACATCGAAATGGTAAGTAGATTAGTTTATTTCCAGTGAAGATGAAAGGAATAAGTGGAATGAACCATCCACTTCTTATTAGATTAAGAGCAACTTTAAAAATAAATTATATCATGGAAAATCCTTTGATGGAAGGATGTTCCATGGATGCTCTCATTAGTCGGAGCAGGTGTGAGGAAGAATTGGATTGGAAAAAAGTAAAAACTTTATATAATAGCAATAATAGTACAAAAATTGTAAATAGCAATGATTAGATTCAATAATAAATTAAGATGATTTTGGTTTAAAGGTATTTTGAACGTAAAACAAAAATTTGAAATTCCAATTTGAACAGTGAATTGAAAATAATTGATGGAAATAATAATTTGAGATGTAGTTTTTTTTTAGAAAAAATGAGACTTGAATTAAAAAGCAAAAAAAATTTATTTTCTCAAATTTTTCTTTTAAAAGATTAATTATTACTAGGTGGCACAGTCGGCCTACCGGCCGCCTTTAGCCATCAAGACCGTGTCGGATGTGGTTGTTCGGCCTCACTCAGGGTTTCGCAGGCATACGTGTAGACCGTGGTTGTTCGGCCTTCAGCCTCACTCCAAGGTACTAAAGTAGCCTATGTTTTTCGTAGCGTTGTAAATAACTTCTACACCAAATTTGGTTAAGATTGGTCAAATAGAAACCTAAAGCACGTGCACACGTATTTGAATTGACGATCGGTTGACAGTTTGACAGCATTCATTATTGTTTTTAAGTTGATTTTGAGTAGCCTGCCTTCCTTTAAGGAATCTCGATAATCCATTCATGCGCGTCCCATAGGGACGCGCATGAATGGATTATCGAGATTCCTTAAAGGAAGGCAGGCTACTCAAAATCGACTTTCCTTTCCTTTGCGAATTTTTGCACTATTTCAATACAAAAACATGCGGAGGAACCTACATAATAACTGTGCCAAATTTGGTTCCGATCGGTCAAACGGTTTAGGAGTCTATAGGGAACATACACACATACATCCATTTTTACATATATAGATTACATTAAATATTTTCTATTTTTTAGTTTTAAAATCAAAACTTTATTTTAAATTAATTAATTAAAGATTTTTTCAATATGGCATCAATCCACTAATTTATTATTAAAAAAGTAACTCATATTAAATTAATATCGGCCAGATCTTCAAAAATCGAAATATGAAGGTGAAATTGACAAAAAAATAAAGTCATGTACACGTACTAAAATTTCCTTACTTAATTTTCAATTTTGCTTTACATAATATTATATTTGCAAATTGTAATTAAATTATATCTAACTGATGAGTGTAAAACAGAATGAAACAGGTTGTCGATTTCTAATATTCTTGCAGGTTATATCAATTTATCTTTTTTTATTTTACTTTGATAAATCTTGCGGTTATAATTTGCAAGATTTCCCGAGGTATTTTTTTTATAGTGTAAAGTAGACAAATAATATAGAATAGCTTGCACAACGAATTTTGTATTTTAAATTGTAAATCGCATTTTTGAACTTGCAGAAACGAGTGGTTAAAAGATCCAGCTAATGTATAGAAAATTTATTGAAAATGGAACAAGCAAATAGACGACAAACGAACTACGATAACTTTAACTCAAGGAAAATAGCTTTATAACAACCCCGCTTTGCATGAAATCACCTACATCTTCTCCGACTTTTCCAGCCCAGCACTCCGGAATCTGTGCACGAGGTGTGCGTGAAACGTGCTCCGGAAACTTTTGCCTATGCAGCATCCTCTATATTGGCATTATTTATTCCCTTGACATGTGCTCGATATGTATATTGTCGGTCAATCCATATTGCCTTTCATTTCAATCCGAAATATCATGTCCAACCCCAATGCACTCGTTTATCCTTCTCCTGCTTCATAAATATGCCAATAAAATGAACAGAGACAGTTTTTGTGGCGTAAAACCGGATTTTTACTAAACGATTTATAGTTTTATATATCTAAGGATGACGGCAGTTAGGAAGATCGTTGGTCAAGTAATTGATTTAAGTAAAAGACCCCCATCGGTGATCGCTTCCTGCTTTTTGTTTTTATGAAGGGAAGCAATATTTGGTATATGAACGTATTTTTAAATTGCTTATATTTTTCGCCCCCCATTCCAATTTTTGGAGACAATAATTTTTGTGTGACGAAAGAATAAAAATAATAAACATTATTTGAACGAACGAACGCCGCGAACTAAAAACCTTTATAGATTTATAAAATATGCTGTCTCTGCAGTTTTCCGGCCTTGTCCAGTTTTCCAAGTCCGAAGTTGGTTCATTCTTCGAACGTACGTTTTACGCGTGTTCGTCTATCTATTTCTTGATGAAAATCCGTTTGCTCGATATCGGTGTTATCAAACAAGGGATAAGTGGAGTTTGTGTACCTACTCTGGTATATTTCATTAATATGCATAAATTGACATTGTTCGACTGACTCCACTTTTGTAGTACGTCTCGATTTTAATGCAAAATTTTTTTTTGAATGCTTAATATGTTGACACGAATTCGATTAATATTATAAGGGGTGGTTAAAAACACCAACGAGATTCAATTTGCATGTGGGCATGTTTGAACACGACTATCGTTATGGACTTGAAATATTTGAATTGCTTTTGTGGCTGACCAGAATTTCGGTCAAAGATTATACGGCTGTATTTATGACGTTTACATTTTACGGTTTGTTTGATAAAAGCAAGCCCCCAACACCACATCAGTGGTCAAGTTCACTTTAACACGTGCATTACGTGTAGGGTGTAAACTGAATAAATTTTCATTTTGTGCACAGGAAAAAAATTCTTTTAAAGTCAATCGAGTAGCAAATATGCGAGAGACTGAAACTTTTTCTAAAAGTCGATCTGGGAACGTCATCTTCAACATAAAAGACAAGAAAATCGAGCAATAATTTCCACAGTGTCGTTTTGCCGCATATCAAGACTGTGCATCTTGAGATTTAAATTCGTGGCGCTATATTCATGAATAATTCATGTTTAACATTCCAATATAGATATCAGTTCGGAAAGTGATGTGTTATTAATTAACTACGGTTTAATATACACTTCCTTTAAGAGCTTTAACTATTAATCACTTAAAGCCAACGCCTAAAAGTTAATCTCAGCTCTTGTCGATTTACCCCTCCAAATTATCTACACTTTCTAATATTAAAAAATTTCCGACACAAAAATTTATAATATTTGTTCGCGATTAAAGTTCGAGTACCTACCATAAAGTAAAAGCAATTGATTTTCAATTACTGAAGTGTAACGTCGCTAGAGGCAGTGATCTGGTGCCCTCTTTCTATGCAGTGTGCGCTTCGTCACCCGCCACCCACTGCCACCCTATTTTCTAGTATACCATGACGAGCACGAACATCCCCCAACGCATCATACTATGAATGAATTCACCTTCAATCAGCCTCACTCAATCAATCCGCGTCCTTGTGTTTTATGAAGTTATAAACACTGATTGTGGTTTCTATTGTGGGGGGTCTTACTAATAGTTTATCGGTGCAATTTCCTTTATGGGATACACTAAAGGATAAAAGGAATTTTTACTATTAACCCGAATTATAAATTTATATTAAATTTAAAAACACGTTTTTTCCGAATAGAATTTTTCAGAATACGAATACACCATAAGGAAATTCACGGAAAATTTGATTTTTCATTAAATTTTATTAGGTATGTCCAAAAACGATGTATAGATTTTTATGTTAGGATGATGGTGTAAAAGACTTTTTATTGTTACGGGTTCAATATGTAGTTTCTCTTCTATCATAGCGCAGATCGCCCTATTATCCTGTTTTATTACTTTACTCATAGTAACCATCTTTTCTTCTGTGACATCCTTATGGGAATAATGCTACTTATTTTTGTTCGATATAGTTTAAGTGGTTCCGAATCCTTTTGCAATTTTGAATTAATTAAAAGACTTCGACGTATTATTACGCAGTATATTCTTATAAAAAGATGAGAAATAACGATGTGGATTGGATAGTGAGGTGTTCTAATGATTCTGGGATTTTGATTTATTGGAGTGAATATACTTTATCGATAATTATATTACTACCCTTGCAGGGGTATCCGTGATGGACAGGAAGTTAACCCATCCTTGTGACTGATGTCTTAGCCGTTTGAGCTGCTAGCCCTCCATCAGATGAGAATACTATAAGTACTATAAATAAACTGCATTCATTCAATCAACCGAAAACATAAGCGACGTTGCGGATAATTTATTGTTTGAAAGATGACCTGATGATTGGTAGGATGGAGTTTGGTCTTCTATTTTCATACCCTCCTTATCGCTAAGGTTGAGCAGAGCTGGGCAGTTGGATTTGGGAGCCTCGGTGCAAAAATGGTCAGGAGTCTCCAATTGATTTAATTGATGTTAAATTAACTTTGATTTTTGTGTGAATGTGAATGATTTTATTTATTTGAATTGCAAAATTACTGTTTGGGTAATTCATCATTTGAGTTGGAAATATGTTTTCACGGTATGAGAAGCGTTAGTTGAGCCAATATTGGCTCAAATTTTTACATTAAAATTTGTAAAATAAAAAATTTTAATTATTAAAAGTGTTTGATTAAGGAAGAAATATAAAAAAATTAAAATTAAATACACTTCATTTGGCGCTACAACGTAGGGCACAATTGGTTTCTGGATTGGTTGGCAAAAGCATTTGGCAAACCAAAACCGTGGGGCTCGATAAAAGCGATCGGAGTAAAGAAAGGAAGATTGAACCTACTATAACGCTGAGAAAAGACAATAAAACAAAAACGGATTGGAATCTAATTATGGAGGCTCTAGAAAATTTAAACAAAAACATGAAGGAATTTAAGCAAGATATAATTAAAAATTTGGATGAATAATTTGACGAATATAATTAAGAGATAAATAAAAATTTGGATAAAAATACACAAGAAATAATAAACGAAACGAACACAAAATTTTACGAATGTAATCAATAGATGAATAAAAAATTTAATGAAATGAAATGGGAAACCATCAACTTTCAAAAACGTAAGGGTATTGGATATCTTACGGACTCTTACGTAGAGGTCCGACGTATTCCTTACGTAAGTTTCTTAAAATATTTTTTTAATTAAATTTAAAAATCAAATCTAATTTTTTCTTTTTATGTTGGTAATTATATCAAGGTATAATGGAAATACCATATATTGAAATACAGGGTGTCCCGGTGACCGTGGAGAACCTTTAAAGTGGTGATAAAGGACACTTTTCTAAGACAAATTTTCAAATAAAATTTTTGCCCAAGTCCAAACCCCCTTTGCTCCCTTTAAAGCAATTTTTTGAATTTCTGATTTCAAACGGCCATAGCTCTGATATTATTGATTTTTTAAGGTTAATGGATTAGAACTTTTTTAAAAATCATTCGCTTGTCTACAAATTAGGTTATAACCCCTTATCGTCTAGAATCAACGGATTTCGAGTTATAAATTAAATTAAGGGAAAAAATGTTTAAAAAATTCAGGTTTTTTTTTCAATTTTCTTGCGAACCCCGTATCTCTTAAGCCCGTCTTACATCAGGTTATTTCTGGCGCCATTTCTTGATCCATATTTCTGGCGCCATTTCTTGGGCCAGAAATGACGCCATTTCTTGATCCAAATATAAAGCCTGTATTATATCAGGCCATTTCATCCGCCATTTCTAGCGCTGATCTTGCGCAGTAGGTAATTTTAGCAAATTACCTGAAACATTTTGTAGGCCAAATATATAGAACCCGTTCTATTTTGAGGCTATTTTCAACGCCATTTACCTGCGAGCGTGCCCAGTAAAATTAAACGAACGTCAAATTGTGAAAAGTTGTGCTACACATAAAAATTGAAATGGATAAAGAAAGCGATTTAATTGCAGAAAATGTGATTGCAGCAAACATAATAGTATTATTTTTTTTACCAACACAAAAAAATTTTTTAAAAAATTAAATTTTCAATGGTTATTAAATTCTCAAATTTGATTTTTTAATTTCAATGAAAAACAAAAACATTTGCGATTATTTAAAAATACGTAACTTTTAGTGATAAAAGCAAGTCATTCCTAGCCCTGCATTTGACAATTACTACCTGCCACAGAATCTACCTGCGCATTCAATCTGTACTGCGGCCGCTCACAGGCAAATTGTTCAAAAATAGAGCACGTGTCAGGACATTTCGAGCCAGGACATTTTCCAAGACATTTGCTGTTTTAAACTAGGCAATTTATTTGGCTCAAGAAATGGATCAAGAAATGGCGCCAGAAATAACCTGATGTAAGACGGGCTTTAAACGAAACGTCTAAGAGAAAAACTAACGGCCCAAACCGGATAGGTAATTTAACGGGCTACAACTTTCGTCAAATAAATTTTTTTGGGCAACCAACCGTTTTCACAGAAACTCTGAAAATAATGAACAAGGTGTAGGTAAAAAAAATAAATTCACAATATTAATTTAATAAATGCTCAAAATGGCCTCCCTCCTCATTTTCATCACACAGGCGTGCTCTTTTCAAAAGGTGTTGCACGGTATTATTTAATACGTTTTAACAATGTTTTAAACATTAAAACAAATGCTATAAATCAAATTGAGATTTTTAGTTATTATGTGAATTTATATCCTTTAGGCAACTAAATATTTGGTCAGTATTTTATCATTACATGGCCAGTATTTTTTTAAATACATGGTCAGTATATTTTAGAATAAATGGTCAGTATATAATAATATTTTGGTCAGTATAAATATTTAAGTGTCAGTATTAAATCGAATTTTGGTCAGTATAATTTGTTATTTTGGTCAGTATAGTATAAATAATAAAGTTGCAGTTTTGGTTAGTATACTTTATTGGTTAGTTAATTGTTTTTGTCAGTGACCATTTTTAATATAAAATTAGAAATCGGTGGATCTGCCGCGAAGAGGTGGATCTACCGTTAGGTTAGTGTTAGTTTTTGATATTTCTTTAGAAAACTAATTAAAAACAAATAAATCTCCGCGTAAAGTTAAATCTGCCGCAAAGAGGTGGATTTGCCGCGAAGAGGTGGATCTGCCGTTAGGTTAGTGTTAGTTTTTGATATTTCTTTAGAAAACTAATTAAGAACAAACAAATCTCCGCGTAAAGTTAAATCTGCCGCAAAGAGGTGGATCTGCCGCGAAGAGGTGGATCTGCCGTTAGGTTAGTGTTAGTTTTTGATATTTCTTTAGAAAACCAATTAAAAACAAATAAATATTCACGTAAAGTTAAATCTTCATGTAAAGTTAAATCTTCCGCAAAGAGGTGGATCTTCCGCGAAGAGGTGGATCTGCCGTTAGGTTAGTGGTAGTTTTTGGTATTTCTTGAGAAAACCAATTAAAAACAAATTAATCTTCAGGTAAAGTTAAATCTTCCGCAAAGAGGTGGATCTTCCACGAAGAGGTGGATCTGCCGTTAGGTTAGTGTTAGTTTTTGATATTTCTTTAGAAAACCAATTAAAAACAAATAAATCTTCACGTAAAGTTACATCTTCATGTAAAGTTAAATCTTCCGCAAAGAGGTGGATTTTCCGCGAAGAGGTGGATCTGCCGTTAGGTTAATGTTAGTTTTTGATATTTCTTTAGAAAACCAATTAAAAACAAATTAATCTTCAGGTAATGTTAAATCTTCCGCAAAGAGGTGGATCTTCCACGAAGAGGTGGATCTGCCGTTAGGTTAGTGTTAGTTTTTGATATTCCTTTAGAAAACCAATTAAAAACAAATAAATATTCACGTAAAGTTAAATCTTCATGTAAAGTTCAACGTAACATTTCTTAGTCTTCTTGCACAATTCCGGCGAGTTCTGCGACCTATATAAAGTGCTCCGGTCTTATTCGCGGCATTCTGTTCTTTGTAATTATTTGTATAATTTTGAGCGTTGAAATTACTGACCATTTATTTAAAATACTGACCATTTATTTAAAATACTGACAAGTTTCTTTACTGACCATTTATTTAAAACACTGACCAAAAATTATTTGAAATACTGACCAAATAAATACAGACCTATTTTTTACCTACACCTTGTTCATTATTTTCAGAGTTTCTGTGAAAACGGTTGGTTTCCCAAAAAAATTTATTTGACGAAAGTTGTAGCCCGTTAAATTACCTATCCGATGTGGGCCGTCAGTTTTTCTCTTAGACGTTTCGTTTAAGATATATGGGGTTCGCAAGAAAATTAAAAAAAAAACCTGAATTTTTTAAACATTTTTTCCCTTAATTTAATTTATAACTCGA
The DNA here is from genome assembly GCA_932274525.1 of Podabrus alpinus. Taxonomy (NCBI): domain Eukaryota; kingdom Metazoa; phylum Arthropoda; class Insecta; order Coleoptera; family Cantharidae; genus Podabrus; species Podabrus alpinus. The sequence goes on from OW026451.1 coordinate 10,906,558, forward strand.
AATCCGTTGATTCTAGACGATAAGGAGTTATAACCTAATTTGTAGACAAGCGAATTATATTTAAAAAAGTTCTAATCCATTAACCTTAAAAAATCAATAATATCGGAGCTATGGCCGTTTGAAATCAGAAATTCAAAAAATTACTTTAAAGGGAGGTACCCCCCAAGGGTTTGGACTTGGGCAAAAATTTTATTTGAAAATTTGTCTTAGAAAAGTGTCCTTTATCACCACCTCAAAGGTTCTCCACGGTCAAGGGGACACCCTGTATATAGTACTTAAAAATCATTAAACATAGTGGCATAATAGTGTGAATTTTAGAAAATGAAAATTTTTCATCTATGTAAATAAAACTTTAATTTAAATTTTTGTATCTATTATTATCTATATGATACTAGCGCCTGCGGCGCTAGACATACGTATAGTAAACAGAACCAACACATTATGAACAATTTTTTTATTATTTCAACTTTAAAATGACTGTGGGCATGTAACCGACGTTGGAGAAAATGTTTGTTGCTCCGAATGAAGTCATTTGAAAGCATGAGTTGTACTTGCGAATGTTTAGCAGGAAGTGTTTTGAAATTGCAGTGGTGCCAGTAAGATAACTTAGAAGCGGCTCAGGTGGATCAATCAGCGGTGGCAAAACAACTTTGCCGTTCGAACAACACATTCCTGGTGATTCCTTAGCGAACTTCGAAACACGACAATGCAAGCAAAGTTTGTTCATAACACCTATTGCTACATCCTCGTGATTCATGTAATCGTAGTTTTTGTCGTAATTAAATGCTTCCAATGTTAAATTCAATTTTTGTCTTGATGGAACTAATCCCAAAAACGGTTTGCCCGTCCATTTCTGGCGTAAATAAGAGCGCTACATACGTCCAAAGTTTTTACACAATTTTCACTTTTCAATTAATCTTCAGGTAAAGTTAAATCTTCCGCAAAGAGGTGGATCTTCCACGAAGAGGTGGGTCTGCGTCTTCTTGCACAATTCCGGCGAGTTTTTCTTTAGAAAACCAATTAAAAACAAATTAATCTTCAGGTAAAGTTAAATCTTCCGCAAAGAGGTGGATCTTCCACGAAGAGGTGGATTTGCGTCTTCTTGCACAATTCCGGCGAGTTCTGCGACCTATATAAAGTCTTCCTCACAGGGGGAAGACCATAATAGATCGGTGAAGGCCATAGTTGTTCGGCCTTCGGCCTCACAGGGTGAAACCATAATAGATCCGTGAAGGCCATAGTTGTTCGGCCTTCGGCCTCACAGACCGGACCATAATAGATCCGTGAAGGCCAAAGTTGTTCGGCCTTCGGCCTCACAGACCGGACCATAATAGATCCGTGAAGGCCATAGTTGTTCGGCCTTCGGCCTCACAGACCGGACCATAATAGATCCGTGAAGGCCAAAGTTGTTCGGCCTTCGGCCTCACAGGGCGGACAATAATAGATCCGTGAAGGCCAAAGTTGTTCGGCCTTCATCTGTCATCCGTCATCTGTCATCTCATCTGTCATCCGTCATCTCATCTGTCAGCTGTCATCCGTCAGCTGTCATCCGTCATCTGTCATCCGTCATCTGTCAGCTGTCATCTGTCATCCGTCATCCGTCATCTGTCAGCTGTCATCTGTCAGCTGTCATCTGTCATCTGTCATCCGTCATCTGTCATCCGTCATCTGTCATCTGTCATCCGTCATCTGTCATCTGTCATCCGTCATCTGTCATCTGTCATCCGTCATCCGTCATCTGTCATACATACATACATACATACACACATACATACATAATCTTCACGTAAAGTGAAGATCTTCACATAATCTGTATGTGCAAAATGATTTTTAGGTTATGTAGTTAATGCCGTCACTTTGACACTATCGGGGGGCCCATGGGGGCTATTCAACACTATCAGGGTCACTCTCTAGGTTATGAAAAGGGTCTTGCTAAAACGCGCACTATTTATGTTTTACCCTGTATATGCAAAATGATTTTTGATAATTTTAAAAATATTGTGCAACGCTACTGACTATAATATGTCAATGTCATTTTTAAGGTTAGTCAAAGTTGTGCCCCCTATTTTTCGAGCCGCTACTGACTATAATATGTCAATGTCATTGAATTAATCTTTTAGCGTCAAAATCGCATCGTAACTATTATGACAACTACTGTGACCTGAAGCGTTTAACTGCTGATGACCGTCTTATGGTGACGAATTACTAAATTCAAAGACGACGAAAAGTTTACTCTTGAATGTCGCCAGATCTCGTGAAAGTTTCAACGCCCACAGTTACGGGATTTAGGCGTCTATGCGGAACATACACACATATATACCCACACACATACAAGCATTTTTATATATAAGATAATATTATTATTCATATTTTATAAATATAAGGGGTGGAGAGGCGGGTCAAAATTAATTTTCTTTTAAATAATCCTTACGTAAGATGTGCGGGGGGGGGGTTGCCATAATCTTACGTATCCTTACGTGGCGGGGGAGGGGGTCCAAAATTACAAAAATCATCCTTACGTAATTAATGGACGGCCCCTAAGAAAATAATAATACCTAAGTGAAGGACAAAACAATTAATGGACGTAAGAAGAAAATTCGTCACCAGTACAAAGACGGAAGAAAAATTAAAAATAAAATTCTTATTAAAATAACTGGTAAAGGATGGAAATATTTAAAATTGAAAGGTTGCCAGAAAAATAAGAAGAAAATGATGAAGCTTAAAATTTTAAAAACTAAAGAATTTGACATTAAAAAGAAATTTAAGAACGAATATTTGAAAAAAGCCAATAATGAAATGAAAATGGATTCCATGACGAGAAAATTTTACATCGGAAACCCGAGAGATGACAAGAAAAAGTGCGAATTAAAAAATTTTGTTTACAGGAAAGAAAGAAAATTAAAGTTTGGGTTGGATTCAGTTTGGACGATGAGAATTGGAGGAATGGACAACTTGTTTACCACATGGAGTCGAATAAACGGTACGATGGGAATGATACTACCTATTCCTCATGGAAGCGGATAAGATATGAAGATACACAAATGAGAGGGATGTAACAAGAATTTAACCATAGAAGCCCTCAACTATTGGAATTCAGTTTGATCAAAAATTTAATAATTTGCAATTCACATTCGACTGGATGATTTGATAAGCGATAAAATTAACAACAGAATGCGACGTTTGATTTTAATATTGAAAATTTGTATAAACTATTTTTGAAACAATTTTATTTTAAATTTTGTAAATATGATGAAAAATTTTAAATGATTTGAATGAATAGACTAAAAAGTTGAATAATTTTGCAAATGATAAATATTCGAAGTTGATTATTGAATGAGTTATGAAAAATTTTCGAAATAAAAATAAAATTAAGCTGTTGAAGCAAATCGTCGGCCTAAGATGTAAATGTCGTAAGTCCACTTTTGTGTGAAAATGAGTTATTAATGCCATCTGATAGAGAATTAAAATACCTATCTGTTCAAATAATGTAATAAGTCCAGAAAAAATGCTGTGATTTTAAAATCGCCAAAACGATAATGTCTTAACCCCACCTTATATGAACAATTTGTGATGTTTTTTGTGTCTTCTGTAAATTTAGCATTATAGGACTTATGACATTTACATCTTAGGCCGACGAAATAGTTTATTGTTGAAAAAATGAATCGAATTTGGTCGTTATTGTTAAATTTTTAAAAATTAATTTTCTTCTTCTTCTTCAGGTGCCTATCCGTTAACGGATGTTAGCGACCTCTCTCCTATGTACCTATGTGTTGTGCATTTGTAGTACTATCACACACATAGGGGACCTACTTATTTAACGCGGGCTCCGAACCGCGGGAAGTGTATACACTTCATCTCCAGAGAGGATATTCTTGGCATATTACACCTCGGTGGTTTGCCATTGCCTTCCGAGGGGAGACGGTCAGAATAAAGATTTTACTGAGCCCGGAGTCGAACCGGGCATTCAGCTTTAGCAGCAATGCACTTAACCGCTTAAGCTGATTACCGTCTCATCATCGGCCATAAAAAATTAATTTATAAATTATTAATAATTAATTTGTAAATAATTTACTTTAAGCAGGAATTTGTAAAATAATTTTAGAACAAACTTATGAAGATAAATTTTTTTTATAAATTTAAGGATAGGGTTTGTTATTGTGATAATATAATGAACCAGAAATTGTGAGGGGGTCAGAAAAACCACGAATTTGTCGATTTTCGCAGATAAATCTTAAAGGATTTACATGCTCAACTCATGATTTTTCTACAAAGATTTTATTTTTGTGCGAATGTGAATGATTTTATTTGTTTGAATTTGAAAAATTATTGTTTGGGAAATTCATCATTTGAGTTGGCAATATGTTTTCACGGTATGAGATGCGTTAGTTAAGCAGAAATTGAAATCAGTGTCGAACTGACCCTCACCGAGGCTGTCACGCAGAAAATTTGTAACAAAAGTTATAATTTTGAAGTAGTTTTGGACATCACATGTTTGAAAATAATACACTTCAATAATGTTTTATGGTAGAGTAGATGCGAAAAGTCAAAAGTTATACTGTCATCGGCGCATTAACGAAAACACGTTCAAACACTAAAAAGCCCAACTAGAAAACATTCCTTGCATGTTTACTTTCGTTTACTTTCAAAATAAAATAAATAACAATAACTTTTTTATTAAATTACATGCCTAGTGATATTTTTTTCATATTAATTTTCAAGAACGAGTAATTACATCTTTTTTTATTCACATTTTTTAAATTTTCACTCCAAGCTAATGTTTTCACGTAACATTTATATGTATGTATTTCGCCCTTCGCGCATTGTATAACTTTTGAGCTTTTGTACGCAGTCTACTGCTTTATTATTTTTTGCTAAGGGTATTCCGCATACTCCAGATCTCTTGAATTTTATTTTTCACCTGAGTTTTTAATTTGACAATTAAGGGTATTAATATTTTAAAAGTAACACAGACGTTACGGATTACAGACCTCAACAGTGCGAAGGTCACTTGCAAGCCTAAATTAAACATCGATTAAAGCTTCTTTGGAATTAAATATTTTCCTTTTGTATTTAAATTTTGTGCCCTCCAATTGACAAAAGTCACAATCCGCCACTGTGGGAGACATTCGAAGCAATTTTTTCTACGTAGATTTAAATACAGATATTCTTGTAACTACATAATCATTTTTACCCTTCTTGTATAATTATTTGCAGAGGAAGTTCCTAAAAGGAAATTGCAAGAAACTAATTTATTATTTCGAATTGATTAAAAAAAAAATTAATTCTAACACTACTTAAGGAATTAAGAATATTCCATTCGATTGTAGTTTTGAACTCTTACATAAGCTGTGTTTGTCGAATCTGTTCGTCACATGCGAATAAAAACCAAGAGTTTCTACAACAGATTCAACAGAATTCAAATAGATTTTGTGGTCTTCTTGACAACGGAGATAAGATGAATGTATTTGATTTAGATTTAACGCTAGCTTTTGTAATGCATCTCGTTCTTCGAGAAGAAAACATCGAGTTTGGCTTTCGGATAATGCTGACCAACGCTCACTCCCTGCCAATACAGAAGTTTTTGAGGTGGAACCGAGTAATGTTATTTTAATAAGAATTTTTATATTCTAATGCTACATAATGTACGTACATCCATGCCAATATGATTTTTGTTGTTACATTAAATCGTGTTGGTGAGGATAGCATAAAGCATAAATTGAAATATTTGTTTAATTTAATTTTTAGAGGTATTTAAAAATCTTAAGTTTTTAAAAATAATTTTTTAATTTCTGAATCTTCTGAGGGTGCAATTCTGGGCAGTGATGGCGACGATGCCATAAGTAGCCTCAGCCGAAAACAATTTTCTTCAGCTACACACTAAAGAACAGGCTTATTTTAGTCTATAGAAAAAATATCTTGCGAGAAATCTGTAAAAACAACCCCAAAATCGACTTTTGAAAAGTACGGGAAATTAGCATCGAGTATGCGGCAGACCCCTGGCAGACGCTATACAATTGAAAGACGGTCCCTTGAAAATGCGTAAAATTTTTTCGCTCCGATTTGAATTTTTCTTTGAAATTCGGATAGATGGGGGTGTGATTAGTGGATATTAGTAATAAATATAATCAAAAAAATGGAAAATAACCCGTGTATTGCCGAAAAAGTGAAAAAATAAAAAAATTTTTTCTTCGAATTTTGGGGTGTGCATTCGATAAGGAGGGTTATCCATCGTCAAAACCTGTTCTTTCGGGGCGCCGCTGCGCTCCGCTCCGCTCTGCACCCCTCCAGGGCGGTTTTGACTCTGGTTACTATGCTAAACATACGAGAAGGCGCCTCCCATAAAAAAAAACCGGGATAAATGAAACCGGGAGCTTAGAGACCGTTGAAATAGCATTAAAAAGTATAGTTGCGGTATGGGACAGTAAACTATTACGTTTCACCCCCAAAAAATCGCGTAAAAACAAAAAATAATCGATGTTACATGTAGGAGAGACCAGCTGTATCTGCCGGTGCGAATCGAATCGAATCGAATCATAAATTAAAACTTGGAGTACTCGGGCCAAGCCCGTACCTCCTTGAGAAAGCTGGTACGCCACGGCACCTGAATTTATATTTTGCAGGGTTGGGTTTTGAGGCCCCCACCTGACTACGAGATCGTCGGAGTCCGGGGTGGGTTTTACCCCCCCTTCTTTACGACGGTCGTGGCTTTGAAAATAGAAATAAAGACATTTGCGCAGATGCCTTTTTGAATAAAGCTGGTAATGCTCGAATTGATGTCACCACCTGATCCCCTTTGATGTCAGGGTCGGGTTGTGGTGATAAGAATGTGATAGAACACTGGGTGTGAATGAAGAAATAGATGCAAAATTGATCGGTATCGGGGTCTAACCGTCTTGTTTTCCGTATCGGGGGAGTGTCAGTCGCTCCGATGCTGCGGAAAACCCTCTGGTTTTCTCCTGATGCCGGTCAGGTTGGGTTTCTGCCCGGGGGGGGTTGCCCCCCCTCGAGTGGAGTCCGGTCCTGCGTGGCCGGAGTTCCTGAACTCTACCGGAGAAGAATACTCTGTCTTACGACAGGGTAGAAAATCCCCCGAGTCTTTCCCCCAGACTGCCCCTATGCCACCCTAAACCAGTGAGGCAAATACCGACGGAGACCGCAAAATTTCCAAAAGCATTTGATCTAGTCTGGTGTATCAGTTATAAGAGCAACTTACTCTTAAACTGGTACGGCAGACAACTCTGAAAGGGAATATCATTAAATAACAATAAAATGCTAAGCCCGTTCCTATAGCTATCCATTCGGCAAACCGAATCACGTCGAAGAATTGAATGCACTGTGCAATCAGCATCCCGTTTTTCGACTTGATTGGATTTCTTAGCGTTGAAAAATAGAAGTAGCTTTGAATTGACTGATTGCTGTCGTTCTGCCGGTGCGAAATACTCTAAGTGTTAGGGTCATTATAATTGCACGGACTGTCAACAGAATGAGCGACGCGCGGGAATCTCGTTAATTTTACCACTGAATCTCGTTAAATTTGCTAAGTTCAAAATCGATTATTTCAAAATTTTGATAATAAAATCTCGGTTAATATTTTTACGATTTGCTATATTAACTGTGTTCTTTAGTGTGTAGCTGAAGAAAATTTGTTTCGAGGGAGACTACTTATGACACCGTATCCTGAAAATTAGTATCGTATTAATAATTTTAGTATCGTCTAGGGTTGCCAAAATCAAAAGTAAACAAAAGCGGAAACTTTCGTAGGGCGATTTATTTTTCCAAATTGGGGGGTGTATTCGCAGTTCCCCGGATACTGTTTTTAATTCGAAGGCAAAATAATTATGTTTGAGTTGTTTTGGTTCTATTATTTTATTATTTTTAATGTTTTGTAGAAAGTTATTTATATATTTATGGCACGATGATAGGCTTCTATAGGTTTTTTTTCACGGTGGGGCAAACTAAAAATTTTTAAAGGCACATGGAAATTTGATAATAAATCAGATCAAGAAAGCAATAACTCTCATAATTAATTAGAAATCTGGGAGAAGGCATCGCCTTGCATAAATTTATTCAAAAAGATAGCTTCTGCATAGGTACCAGGATTTTTAATTCTCGGGGCAAGGGGGGGCTGACAAATTAATTTATCAATATTTAGATTATTTCTGATGCTTTATTTATTTAAAAAAAATGCAATATATTACTGATTAAAAAAAAAACGTTCAAGTATTTTAATTTTGAAGTTAAATTTTCAATTAAAATTTTATATTGCGATATTACATTATCATCTTGTGTTTCAATTTTAATGACGTTCCTTTTTTAATTTACCAAAATCGCCAAGCAATAAATACACATCTTAAAAGTATCTTTTTAAATAAAATTTCTAGGTATGTTTTTCAACTTACAGTTATCTAAATGTGTTAACGTTTAGTTAACTTTTTGTAGCAAACAAATTTTAAAAGTCTTCAGAATTTCTGGAATCCTGGAATTATTTCTAGCATTGTTGGTCCTAAAAATTTTCATAAAATTTACTTCCTGTTTGTACAGACTAAAATTATACATACTTAAAAATTTTACTTTGGTTATATATTTTGCGAATTTCTAAGTTTAATATTAATAGATTTAAAAATCCATCTATTTACTTGAAAAGTGATAATTTACTGATAATCTCGTTAATCCATTTTGCGCATCATTATAGATAAGGTATTATGGTAAGGAAGCAAAAATTGACTCTTTTGGCATGATCACTTTTCGCTTTAGGAAGGTTATTAAATTTTAGGGTTTTTTTCAAGAATTTTATTTTTAATTTTTTAATTTATTATTGTAGTAATCGATAAAATTTTTGTATATCGAGGTGTTTAAGATGCGGAAATTGTAGTTTATAAGGAACCTGTTCAATCTCTTGAGGTTTTGGACCACATTGAAATGTCTTAGAAAATTCCTCCGAATGTGTCATAATATTTTTAACTCGAAGTGCTGGCGGTAGAACTTCGGATTCAAAAAGTTTTATCATGAATTCTGCCACTGATGTTCGACTACAATATTCTGTAAAAATAAAAATTTTTAATCATGTTTCGATCACTTTGTTCGTTTACCTTGCGCAACTGCTATGAAAAATAATTGTGGCTTGGAATATAATATCGATATCCATGGAAGAGCTGAATCTTTTTGTGCATTATATGTATTGAAGAGTAACCTTACAGCGGTATTGTCAGCAATTCGTACGTTTATAGACAATTCAGCGTTGAACTAAAAATTTAAAAAAATTAAAAAAAAAAATTTAGATTTTCTTTAATTTCCACTTACATCGAAAGATATTTTTTGGTGTCCTACCAACATTGTAGTATTTCGTGTATTATTGTTCATTAAAAGTTGCAAGTAGTCATAATAGGTTTTCGAAGAATCTATTAAAACCATTCCGTTCCTTATTCCTTTGGGATCAAAATGACGACCGATTTCTCTTGCTAGTGGTAGTCCAATTTGTATCATTGTTATGTAATTTGGAATCTTTGTTAAGTGTTGTATCATCGCTCCTAAAGGAGCAACTGAAAATACAATAAATGTTTGTTTAAAAATTACCATAAACGAAATTATTAGTTACCGGTCAATATTTTACTATAAAATGAAGTTGGAGTGGTGTCGTAAGCAGTGATGAAGTAACTCCACCTTTAAAAAAATTTATTAAATTAAGTAATTCGAGTGGAAGTGTCTTACAAATTATCTGTCGAAAAATTGCTTTCTTGAATGGAATATAACATCGCTCGATATTTTTCCAACATTTTTACAGCATTGGAAGGCCAATTATCTTTTATGAAGTCGATTTGATATTTTGACTGAAGGTAAATGTCGTTGTTGTAAAGATCTTCTTGTTTATTAACAACAAGTTCCATGGTTCTAAGTTTTGCCAATATAGAGTTCTTTGAATATTGATTTAACCACAAATCTTCGTTTTCAATTTCAGTTTTTAGTTGATTTTTCAATTGGCTGAAGATATACAACGAAAGGGTTTGGTAGGTCATAACATCACTTTTTTTCCAAGCTTTGACATACAAATTATTTGATATATCTTGGAACAATTTGGTTGACAGTTTTAAGCAATAATCCTCTCTTTGGTGTCTTGCTTGTGATATTACAAGGTTCTGATACAGGTTATGCGCGTACATTGCTATTAAAGCATTATTCATTTGTCTAAAACAACTAAGAATGAGAAGAAAAGACCTAGCAACCGCAAATATACAAACTTACATAATCTCGCTATTTATATTATTTGGAAATTGCTCAAATATTTTTTTTATATATTCTGGAACATAATTAATTCGAGTACTATCTGAAATTGCATTCCCTGTTATCATTTTAAATAATTTTTTCCATTGTATCATTGGGTAGTTAGTTTGTAAGTCTTCCACTGTCCTAACTTCATATTCGTTGGAAATTCTTGAGTTGAGAGGAGAAAGATCCTAAAAAAATTAAGTTCATCATTCGATATTTGCTTAGATTCACGTTTCCTACCCTCAAAAGATCCAGAATATCGAATTCGATTGCCATTCTAAGTTCTTGTATCTGTTCTGATTTGTTGTACGAGTTCAAAAAAAACCCAAGACTTTCGACAGCAGATTGAACCGAATTTATATATATTGATTGGTTTATTTGACATTTCAGATAAGATGAATATGTTTCAGTTAGATTTAATTCTGGATTTTGCAATGCGGACCGTTCTGCGAGAAGGCAACGAATTTGGTTTTCGGATAATGTTGACCATTTTCCACTTTCAGCCAATATGGAATACATTTTAGGTGGAACTAGCTAAAACAATACGTTAATAAGACTTTTTCCAAAATACCAAACCTTACTTTTAATATAAATTGCGATGTCTCACTATCGATATCGACTTCGACATCAAAAATTGGAAGTGATTGACGTAATATCAGTTTAGCAAATAACGAGGTAAGGTCGACACTATTTGGCGGTGCTGCGCTATCGACTATCCACCCAACTTCTTTTACTAAGTTCGATACTATAATATATAATAAAACAAAGAAAAGTTACTACATCCTGCATAAATAAATTATTGATCTACCTTGAAAGACTCGGTTTGTGTAGTTGAACGTTTGTTCGTGTTCAACGCAGCTGTTATAAAATGTTCTAAATGTTTTAAAATGAGGAGCAGCAGTATCATTAATTAAATAAATTTGTTCCGACAATCTTTCCCATGTGTCTCTATTATTGTTATCTACCTGCATTTCTCCACACGCGAACTCGTAAAAATCATCACAAGGATGTTCCGAATGGTTCATGAGACTCAACATGCGGGATGCTACTGTCTTACATTCTGCCGAGGGGCAGATTTCAGATTCATTAACTCCTTGCTGATTCCGACTTTGTTGACCATTCATGTCAATATTCTCAATTCTTTCGGTAGGTTCTTGTGTAGTTGTGGGATTAGATTCAAGCGTATCAAAATTATAATACGGAAAATTAGAATCATTTGGAGACGAAAAGTCAATTTCGTAATCCTCAGAAGATTCAGTTGTCTTGGCAGTTGTATTTACTTTATTCGTCGAATAAGAATCACTTGTTGAAATGTCTGTTGTTGGTTCGTTGGTTAAAAGAATTCCTAATAACGGTGATACATCATTTTGGGTTACCCGGGGAATAATTGCAGAGGTCGTTATTTCTGAACTTTCTGGTGTCGAAACGGACGTTGTTGTTGATTTTGTTGTGGTTTCTTGTAATACATAATTAAAGTTTGTGCTGATTACAGTACCTGTGGTTGTATCATCATCTGGATGTAATGAAGAGTTTTCATTTACTTCAGGTACGGAAACAGACGAATACTCATCAGATTTTCTGGTACTTATAGTTTCTGTTGTTGTACCATCATGAGGACGTAATGAAGAGTTTTCATTCTCTTCCACTACAGAAACAGATGAATAATTATCATTGGGTGTTTCACTAACCTCATCAAATTTTTTTGTACTTATAGTTTCTGTTGTTGTATCATCATCTGGATGTAATGAAGAGTTTTCATTTACTTCAGGTACGGAAACAGACGAATACTCATCAGATTTTCTGGTACTTATAGTTTCTGTTGTTGTACCATCATGAGGACGTAATGAAGAGTTTTCATTCCCTTCCGCTACAGAAACAGATGAATAATTATCACTGGGTGTTTCACTAACTTCATCAAATTTTCTTGTACTTATAGTTTCTGTTGTTGTACCATAATCAAGACGTAATGAAGAGTTTTCATTCCCTTCCGGTACAGAAACAGATGAATAATTATCACTGGGTGTTTCACTAACTTCATCAAATTTTCTTGTACTTATAGTTTCTGTTGTTGTACCATAATCAAGACGTAATGAAGAGTTTTCATTCCCTTCCGGTACAGAAACAGATGAATAATTATCACTGGGTGTTTCACTAACTTCATCAAATTTTCTTGTACTTATAGTTTCTGTTGTTGTACCATCATCAAGACGTAATGAAGAGTTTTCATTCCCTTCCGGTACAGAAACAGATGAATAATTATCACTGGGTGTTTCACTAACTTCATCAAATTTTCTTGTACTTATAGTTTCTGTTGTTGTACCATCATCAAGACGTAATGAAGAGTTTTCTCTCCTTTCAGGTACAGAAACAGATGAATAATTATCACTGGGTGTTTCACTAACCTCATCAAATTTTTTTGTACTTATAGTTTCTGTTGTTGTACCATCATCAAGACGTAATGAAGAGTTTTCTTTCCCTTCCGGTACAGAAACAGATGAATAATTATCACTGGGTGTTTCACTAACCCCATCAAAGTTTCTAGTGCTTCCAGTTTCTGTTGTTGTACCATGATCAGGATGTAGCGAAGAATTTTCTGTTACTTCAGGTACGGAAACAGATGATTCATTGTAATAGGGTGCTTTGCTATCTTCCGTTGAAGTTTTGTTATTTTTTGCTGTTGTGATTTCTCTCGCACCACCAACGAAATTGGAATTTTCTACACTGGTACTGACTGAAATCGTAGCAGCTGTAGTTCGAATAGTAGTTGTTGGTATAGCGTGCAAATTCATTTTATCAGTTTTATTATTGGTATTATCCTTCCCTGATTGCAACCCCGAAACTTCACTACTCTCATTGTCCTAAAATTTAAAAAAAGCTGATCAGTTTGCAACGTTAAGAAAAGTAAATATCTGCAAAATATTACTCAAATGGAAAAGTGTACTTTTGATTATTACTACGCTGGCGGTGGCGGTGGGGTGTTAGATTTATAATTTTGAGAAGAGTTTTTGATGGAAAATTGAAAAAACTGGTAAAATACGAAATTTTCAGTTTTAAACAATATACTCTCATATTATTAATAGTAATTAAAATTACATAATAAAAATAAAACTTGTGGGCGCCTCGTTGGTAAGCTTTACCACGAACCTCCGGTGAAAACATTGATAAAGATAGCAGATCTAACATTACTGCATACGTACTGAATGTCGAGCATCATATTGATGAAAATATTATAATTCACACGATTTTTTTACTTAATGCATATTAAAACTAAAAGCCATAATAAGGACTGTGGGATCAAACCAGAGGGTGGGGGAGGGTGAATAAATATTCAAAATGTAATGTTCGTGGGCTAGTTTCCTATTTTGTAGTAAATTATTTACATAGTATTTGTAATTTCATATAATAGTAAATATTTGATTTAATAATTAAGCAAAACGAAAACCAAAATATTGCATAAAAATTTTATTCATTATTTATTTAATTCTTTTTGAAATTTAAATTAAAGGGTGTTGCTTACGCAATCTCGTGGCAAACAGAAAGAACGAAAGAGAAGAGACCGAATTTTCTACTCCAGACGGAAAATCAATTTTTGATTGTTTTAAAATTTGAAAATAAAAAACTCTTACCTGATCCTTTTTGGGAGCGCTTGAAAACCCTTTAATTCCAGTTATTAATGCAATAAAAATAATACACATTACTAAAAAAATTAAAAGAGCACAAATAACAGATCGGAAAGATGTGTCTCTAGGTTGCGTTTTATTTTCAGCATCATTAACTTCATATGTACCTTTAGACATTTTGACTAATTCTGAAGGAAGTTTGTTTAGTGCATTTGGTCGCAGGTTTTATCTTAGAGGAAGTAGGTAACTGCCTATGGAACGAAACAGGATATTTCGTTACCACATTTTGTCGTTCAATTTTGTTCTACTGGCATAATTTTAGAAGTTTAACATTATAAGCCTTGTTTTAAGTTTTCAACAGTTTTCCTTATAGTGGGAAAAACCCCCCAAATATCTACGCGAAATGTTACATTTTGCTATGCGAAGTTGATACACGATGCAAAAATAATCAGAAGAGACCTGGAACGTGATTATTGTAGGAAAAATTAAAAATTTAATTGTTCATTTTTTATTTTTAAAACTGGGTTAGCTGTAGGGTAGGGTGGATCAGTTTTGGATACGGGGCACATTTAAACAATTTAAGTTTTCACTGATTTGCAGCCAATTTTCTTAAAAATATGCATCAATGCCAAAATTAGAAACATAAAGATCTACCCATATGCCAGCAACTTGGCTCGAAAACTTAAATGGATCGGAAAATTTCAATTGTTCAAATGTGCCCCACTCTGTACGTGGATTCACAGAGCATATAATAGGTATCTGCATAATTCAGTAAATTCAAACTCCATTGAATTGGATGCTATCGCAGATCGAATGTTTAAATCATTCAATCACTTCGAGATTGTAGTACACCGAAGCCTTTGAGTTTCCAGAACAAATGTGCGTTTATTTTACCAAGTGCCAGTCTTCACATAGAGGAGACCGCACAGGTTGAGTCCTCGTTCAAGAAGAAAAGCTATACGATTATTCATTATGTAAGTCGCAGGTTATACGGTGTTGAATATAGTATGATGCTTAACCCCCCCCCCGATCTACAAAATTCCCCTCGTTTAGATATACCTTTATGGACCAATCCACCATTTTAAATTCCTAAAGTCATAATTAAGATATTATTAATACAAAAATCATATATTAAGAAACAGTGGTGGTCATAAGGTAAGGGGGGGGGGTAATTCTCTCCAAACAATTACTATTTTTAAAAAGTTTTAAATAAAACGACGCATACCATAGTTGGCTCTCTCAACGAACGACTAACTCCCTACATAAATATAAACAATGTAATAGAATAGTAAAGAACAAAATAGCCCAATGCAAGAATGAAATGTGGGAAAGAAAATGTGCAGAAATAGAGAGTATGATAGGAGGTACTCAGTCGACAGAAGTATGGAGATTCCTGAGGAATATGAAGAAACAAGAACAAAATGGAAAAACAAACCTGATTACAACACCACAATGGGTACAACACTATCAAGACCTCCTGGTAGAGAACAGACTAGAATACATACAAGAAGAAATTGTAACCTGGAATACACCTACGGATATAAAAGTCAACGAAGAAACTTTGAACTCCTGTCTGAAAAGAATGAAAAATGGAAGAGCAACTGGTCCAGGCAAAATTCCAGCGGAACTACTTAAATATGGGGGAACCACTTTGATGGAAAGACTATTAACACTATTTAATAACTGTCTGAAACAAAACAAGATACCAGTAGAATGGAAGGAATCACATATAAAATCTATTTATAAAAAAGGAAAGAAGAGCGACCCGGGCAACTACCGAGGCCTAAGCATTAACAGTACATTTGCCAGACTATATGGTAAAATCCTATCAACCTTACTAGCAGAAGAACTGGAGAACAGGATTAGTGAAGAACAGAGTGGCTTCAGAAAGGGAAAATCTTGTATGGATAACATATTCGTTATACAACAACTATTAGAAAAAAGAATAGCAGTAAGCCAGGAAACACATATAGCCTTTATCGATCTACGAAAAGCTTACGATTCGATCCCCAGGATCAGACTGTGGGAAGCACTACAAAGGATGAATATCAACCAGAAGCTAATCAATATAATCAGAGAAATGTATTACAACAACAAAGCGTGTATCAAAATTGGAAACGAATTATCGCCATCTTTCATGCCTACGAAAGGGCTGAGACAAGGATGCAGTCTATCCCCGCTTCTTTTCAATTCGTATGTGGAGGTCGTTTTAGAAGAATGGAAAAGAAGAGTAGAGAACATGGGTATACCCATAAATGACGAACACCTCTTTACACTCAATTTTGCGGACGACCAGGTGGTTTTGGCACAGGACGCGTATGACTTAGAATTCATGTTACGACGACTAAACGAGAGCTACGAAAAGTGGGGTATGACGATAAATATTGGAAAAACAGAGTATTTGGCGGTTAACAGCATAGCACGTTTCCAAATACTGATAAATGATACAGAAGAGATTAATCAAGTTCAACAGTTCAAATACCTGGGAACAATTATAACAGCAGATGGTATAGATAGTGAAGATATAAAAGCAAGAATAGAGAGCAGTCGTAGAGTGCTAGGGGCTCTGAATTCGATTTGGTGGAATAGGCACATCGCATTGAAAACCAAGAAACATATTGGCAGGGCAATGGTGGAATCGGTGCTCTGCTATGGTAGTGAGGCATGGGTAATTAAAGAAGATATGAAGAAAAAACTTCAGGCTGTAGAGATGGACTATCTGAGACGAAGTTCCAGGGTATCAAGACTGGAACATATTACAAACGAAGAAATACGAAGAAGAATGGGGGCCCAAGATACAGTTACAGACAGAATAGATAGAAGAGGCTTAAAATGGTTCGGACATGTGCTCAGGATGGAAGATCGAAGATGGCCAAAGAAGATCTGGAGATGGAAACCTCCCGGTCGACGAAAAAGGGGAAGACCAAGAAGATCTTGGAACGATGGTATAAGAAGAGGAATGGAAACCTACCAAGTAGAAGAGGAAGACGCTCTTGACAGAGGTGGATGGCGTTTGAGAACCGGGAAGCCGCCTATTGCGGTATAAACCGTGTATATATATAAATTTAGTTTTACAATATTTTTCTCAATTAATTCAATTTAAATTTTCATTTCCTGTAATTTAATTATGTGCGTATGTATGTGCTATTTTTCATTGCAGTAGAACGCCGATTATCCGAGCTAATGTGGGGAAGAGTACCTCGGATAATCAAAAACTCGTATTACATAGAATTTTCGTAAAAATGTCTAAAACTATGCAAATGACTCTATGTATATGTTAGCCTCCGATGCTTATGGGAAAAGTGGTATTCCTAAATCACTGCATATCCAAGCAATTGAAGATTAGTTAAAAGTAAGAGAGGCGCTGTTTTGATTAGTTTCCACTTACTTCCAGCCCTCTACATGGGCAAAAACGATATTTTGTAAAATGTATTGTGGACCATCTGTGACTGACTGAGCGACCGATTGAAAAATGGTAAATCTTGCATGCTTCTGAAAAATTACGTTTGCAACCAAGGGCACGTGCTTCCTATCGAAAATCGAATTAAGAAATAAATTAGTTTGGCATCACAAAAGAGTCCTTAACTTTTCGATATCAGGCTCGGACCGGAAAAGAAGTTAATTTAGCGAAGAAGGACCAAAAATCATAAAATCATGAATTTACCGTTTTCTATTGACATTAAATGTTCAAAATAGGTATTAGCGAAATTAAACCAAGAAGTAAAATTGTGAGCAAAAACCAAAAAGTAAAAAAATATTTCTAGCCCATATAGTTTCTATCACATCGTTTGCTATAGTTTTTTGTTCAAAATAACGTAGTTTTTAGATTTTGCTGTAAACTTTTTTCCCTTATTTTGATGTACAAAATCTGAAAATTCTCACGAGGTGATCACGTTTTGTGATCACAAGTCAAAAACTTGGGATTAGTTTCTGATGCAAGAATAAAAGGTTTTAGAAAAAAAATGCATTTCCGAGTTATTACCGCACAGGCCCTTTTTTACGACATTTTGACTGGACTATAAATATTGCCTAAAAATTTAGTAAGTGCCTACTAAATTAAATAGTACCTATTTAAACATTGTTTACAACTTTTCGGGTTTTTTCAAGTCTATAATCAACCACTTCCCATGATTAGATTCCACCCAAAATTTAATGAAACCATTTAGTTATGACACAGATATTGGCATATCTATACCGAGATCTACATTAATTTGATAATCAATTTTCATATTAGGGTTTTACCGAGATTTTACTTAAAAAAAATCGAGAAAATGAATAAAAATTAAAAAAAAAGTTAAGGAAATGGCTTCACCCCCGGTAACTGCGTTGATCCTCAGGGAAAATTAAGTGAGGGTAGCTATACATACTGCCATGTTTCGCTACTGTTCAGATTAAAATTTTTTACTTATATAGCGGGGAATGTAATGGCACTTAATTCAATAATGCTCCGACCAGCTATGCATGACAGACTCGAAAAATTCCAACTTAATATTCAAAAACTATTTTCAAATTCCAATAGCACGTCTTGATTCTCCGACGGCTCACTTGAGAATCCTTAATCCAAAAACTATTTTCCAAATTATTACACGATCAGCGCGTCTTAACTCCTCGACCGCTGGCTTGGGAATCCACAATCCAAAAACTAAATTAAAAATTATAATCCGAACAGCACGTCTTAATACTCCGACGGCCGGCTTGGGAATCCAATACAAAAACTAAATTCAAAATTATAATGCGAACAGCACGTCTTCACTCTTCGACGGCCGGCTTGAGAGTCCTCCTTCGCTCCCTTATCATTACCAAACCCCACTAAATTCTTCACTCGCGCATTCGCAAATCTCAAAATCGTCACTTATTTTATTTACACTAAATTCCTACTTTAACAAATAAATTAAATTAATTTAATTTGTTTTCTCTTATTCTCATTAAATCAAACAACTACCAATATTTTGTCCTTCTCAAATTTTATGTTTTTCAGATTTTAACAGCGTTTGCATCTTCCGGATGTGTGAGGCAGAAGCAGTCAAAGAATCTTTCAATCAAAGAAAATTCAGATACAATCTAGTGGTTACCTGTTATGGTCTTATTGAATTAATAAAGTTATGAGTGTTTTAATAAATCGACCCAATTACTTCATACCCCCTATCTCTTATAAGCGGAACATGACAATACATATATGGTGAAACCTGATTGAGGGCAGCAGTAACCATCAGTACCATGGAATTGCCACCAGGCGAGACTAGAACAGTTCAATCCGTGGTGATATTTGGAAAATTACTGCCTTCGCTAATAATACCAAGACCAACTTGGTGCGTACGCTGGTTTTCCAATATGCTTCGGAGACCCGGATTATCGTCGCTACAGATTGGCGTCGTATCGATGCCCTTGAGATGTGGGTATGGAGAAGAATGCTTCGAGTGGCCTGGGTAGAACGAAGAACCAACAACTCAATTCTGAAAGAGATTAAACCTTAAGAGAGGCTGTTCTGAAGAACCTCATTACGGACACAATAAAATTGGTCATGAATATCAACATCGAATAAGCCATAAGAACATCGGACGAACAAAATCCATAGGCACCACACGTCTGTTAAGGCAGCAGTGCTTGAAGAGGAAGGGGATATACTTGGGATGATTGTTCTCGACCGGGATATTCGGGATTAAATAAGGATATCCTCCTGAGGTCGCTTTGTGCTCTGTGTATGAGGTGGGGGGACATTTGGAATGGCAGCGCAAGATCTAAGAACGATGTTATCTGATTGGTGGCTGCAGGATGGTTGTGTTTCTCGAACTATTTGTCAGATCGGTGGATTTTCGTTGGTAGCAGTCTTCTCGGTCCGATTTCGGATGGCTTCAGCGTGGAGCTTTACTTCAAATAGTTTTATTAATGAAGCCACGAAAGACGGTACAAATTTGACCGGAACGGAACGGATCCAATGTAGCCACGGCTTAAGTCACCTGCTAAACAAATTTCAGGTTATGTTAAATTGCGTAAACATAACCTCCAAGCAAGTAACTATCTGTTATAAGTGTACTTATATATTTTTATCAAGCACATACCTAATATTATAGTTCGAATGTTGTTGTGATAATTTTCATTGTTCTTTATGTTATCGGTGATCGTTAATTTATTTTATTTGTGCTGGTTCATATAGATATGTTCACAAGACGTATCGGTTCCTGTTGTCGTTTAATACCAAATAATAAACGTACTTTACATACAAATAAACAATGTTTAGCTAAATTCGAAAATCCGCTGAAGAGAACATGGAGGATTTTAAAAGACGACGTCGTATCGATATTTAAAAAGCCGGAACCGACACCAGGTCCTGGAGGACATCTAAGTACCCATTTTCCCCATCATGTCGATGTTGTTGTTATCGGAGGAGGTGCTATTGGGTCGTCGGTAGCGTACTTTTTGAAAGAAAAGACAGGAATGACTGGGTTGAGTATAGCGGTGATCGAAAAGGACCTCACTGTGAGTTGTACACACATTTTTGTTTGTTAGTAAATTAAAATGATACCTGGTTTAGTATGCCAAATGTTCTACTACTCTGTCTGTGGGTGGCTTAAGACAACAGTTTTCTCTAAGCGAAAATATTCAGATGTCGCTGTATGGTGCCGAATTTATCAGGCTTATGAAGAAGAATTTTGGAGAAGATGCGGACGTTTATTTCACACCTCATGGTTATCTTATGCTTGCTAGCGAGTCAGGGGCCGAGACTTTGCTTTCTAATTCGCAGTTGCAGAATCAACTTGGTGCTCGCAACATTATACTTGGAAAAGACGGCTTGAAAGAAAGGTATTTGATAATTTTTAGCAATTTTTTAGGCTGCTTTGAGTGAGCATTACGTGTATGTTTTGCTACAATTACAAATCTTATATATAAAAATGCTTGTATGTGTGTGGGTATGTGTGTGGGTATGTTCCGCATAGACGCCTAAACCCCGTAACTGTGGGCGTTGAAACTTTCACGAGATCTGGCGACATTCAATAGGAAACTTTTCGTCGTCTTTGATTTTACTAATTCGCCACCATAAGACGGTCATCAGCAGTTAAACGCTTCAGGTCACAGTAGTTGTCATAGTTACGATGCGATTTTGACGCTAAAAGATTAATTCAATGACATTGACATATTATATTAATTCAATGACTTTGACATATTATAGTCAGTAGCGGCTCGACAAATAGGGGGCACAACTTTGACATAAGAATGTTAACCTTAAAAATGACAGATGACATATACTCAGTGGCGTTCCAAATATTTTTAAAATTAAATGACTTAACCTTAAAAATGACAGATGACATATACTCAGTGGCGTTCCAAATATTTTTAAAATTAAATGACTTTGACATATTATAGTCACTAGCGGCTCGACAAATAGGGGGCATAACTTTGACATAAGAATGTTAACCTTAAAAATGACAGATGACATATACTCAGTGGCGTTCCAAATATTTTTAAAATTAAATGACTTTGACATATTATAGTCAGTAGCGGCTCGACAAATAGGGGGCACAACTTTGACTAACCTTAAAAATGACATTGACATATTATAGTCAGTAGCGTTGCACAATATTTTTAAAATTATCAAAATCATTTTACAGGGTAAAACATAAATAGTGCGCGTTTTAGCAAGACCCTTTTCATAACCTAGAGAGTGACCCTGATAGTGTTGAATAGCCCCCATATGGGCCCCCCGATAGTGTCAAAGTGACGGCATTAACTACATAACCTAAAAATCATTTTGCACATACAGATTTAACTTTACATGAAGATGTAACTTTACGTGAAGATTATGTATGTATGTGTGTATGTATGTGTGTCTGTCTGTATGTATGACAGATGACGGATGACAGATGACGGATGACAGATGACAGCTGACAGATGAGATGACAGAAGACGGGTGACAGATGACGGATGACAGATGACGGATGACAGATGACAGCTGACAGATGAGATGACAGATGACGGGTGACAGATGACGGATGACAGATGACAGATGACGGATGACAGATGACGGATGACAGATGACGGATGACAGATGACGGATGACAGATGAGATGACGGATGACAGATGAGATGACAGATGAGATGACAGATGAGATGACAGATGAGATGACAGATGAGATGACAGATGACGGATGACAGATGACGGATGACGGATGACAGATGACGGATGACAGATGAAGGCCGAACAACTTTGGCCTTCACGGATCTATTATTGTCCGCCCTGTGAGGCCGAAGGCCGAACAACTTTGGCCTTCACGGATCTATTATGGTTTCACCCTGTGAGGCCGAAGGCCGAACAACTATGGCCTTCACCGATCTATTATGGTCTTCCCCCTGTGAGGAAGACTTTATATAGGTCGCAGAACTCGCCGGAATTGTGCAAGAAGACGCAAATCCACCTCTTCGTGGAAGATCCACCTCTTTGCGGAAGATTTAACTTTACCTGAAGATTAATTTGTTTTTAATTGGTTTTCTAAAGAAAAACTCGCCGGAATTGTGCAAGAAGACGCAGACCCACCTCTTCGTGGAAGATCCACCTCTTTGCGGAAGATTTAACTTTACCTGAAGATTAATTGAAAAGTGAAAATTGTGTAAAAACTTTGGACGTATGTAGCGCTCTTATTTACGCCAGAAATGGACGGGCTAACCGTTTTTGGGATTAAATTAAATGACTTTGACATATTATAGTCAGTAGCGGCTCGACAAATAGGGGGCACAACTTTGACATAAGAATGTTAACCTTAAAAATGACAGATGACATATACTCAGTGGCGTTGCAAAATA
This sequence comes from Podabrus alpinus, assembly GCA_932274525.1. Lineage (NCBI taxonomy): Eukaryota > Metazoa > Arthropoda > Insecta > Coleoptera > Cantharidae > Podabrus > Podabrus alpinus. The sequence goes on from OW026451.1 coordinate 10,929,237, forward strand.
TTTTTAAAATTAAATGACTTTGACATATTATAGTCAGTAGCGGCTCGACAAATAGGGGGCACAACTTTGACATAAGAATGTTAACCTTAAAAATGACAGATGACATATACTCAGTGGCGTTGCAAAATATTTTTAAAATTAAATGACTTTGACATATTATAGTCAGTAGCGGCTCGACAAATAGGGGGCACAACTTTGACATAAGAATGTTAACCTTAAAAATGACAGTTGACATATACTCAGTGACATATACCAGGAATGTGTTGTTCGAACGGCAAAGTTGTTTTGCCACCGCTGATTGATCCACCTGAGCCGCTTCTAAATTACCTTACTGGCACCACTGCAATTTCAAAACACTTCCTGCTAAACATTCGCAAGTACAACTCATGCTTTCAAATGACTTCACTCGGAGCAACAAACATTTTCTCCAACTTCGGTTACATGCCCACAGTCATTTTAAAGTTGAAATAATAAAAAAATTGTTCATAATGTGTTGGTTCTGTTTACTCTACGTATGTCTAGCGCCGCAGGCGCTAGTATTATATAGATTATTATTAAGTTACAATAATAAATTATTTATTGTTGACAAAGAAAAGTTAAAAATCCCTTTGTTATAAAAAGATTACGTTATCTGTGTTGGATGAGTGGCATTTTTATGATTATGCAAATAGTATTAAGTAAGAGTGGCACTCGACTTATTTTTAATCCACATGATGTATCATGTAATTTCATGTACGTACGTGATGCTAGTTGAAACAAATGATCTATTGAAGTTCATAGTTTTTTGAAAATAATTTGTTAAATTTATTAATAAAATACAGGCCCGAACTGGTACTAATTTACTTACCGGGCAACCCCTTTGAGCGGCCCCACTCTTCAAGAAATTTTCACAACAAAATACAAAAATTAAAAAAATACGGACGCTAACAAAATCTATACACATTTAAATAAATCTGACTAGTAGAACGTAGTCTTTTTTGAGTTCAAAAGCAAATGACAAATTAATCAAATAATAGTTGTAATATTGGCAAATTGTTGTTCTAAAGTCCTGATGAAGCCGTGAGTGGCGGCGAAACGTCAACAATTGTTTTATTTTGCCTGTCCTATATCCCATTACAACTATTATTTGATTGTTACACAAGGACGTTATGGAAATTTTACTTAACCAATTAATAATGTAATTAAATACTACAAGTTAAATTTTTTAACTCGAGAGCAATTGGTGGCAAATATTAAAAAATTTGGGTTTTTCCCACCTTCACATTACATGAAAGGACAGAAAGACGGAGGGAAAATTACGTCACGTGGAAGGGCAGACTCGTTTGGTTTTTATATTGTAACGATTTTATGAATCGTTACTTTTTCTACTTTGCTTTAACAACTTCAGCAACGCCCTGTATGGTGGATTCAGGCATTAATTCTAATGTTGGCGGAATTGCTGTGTTTTTGATAACGGGGTCGCGACAGCGACTCGAGGGGGGATAGTTTTGTGAAGTGCCAAGGAAGGTTGTGTTTTGGGAGAGCTGGTCAATTCCTATTTGTGATGGAGCGATAGCCATGGATGTGGTTCAGGTGGCTGTGGCGAGGATTCGTTTTTTGGCTTACGCAATTCTCGTTGGAGGATTTTTTAGTTCGCGTAGGTGAGTGCGATATTTTTGCAATTGCCATTGATTTCTGTTCTGGTTTGTCGTCTCTTGACCAAATTTGGGCATATGGCTTTGTCTTTCTTGTATTGCTCCCGCAATTACGCAATTTGTGCGTAATTGTTATTTTATTTACTCCTTGGTACCCGAAATTATTTTTCCTTGTGTGCGTGAATACAAGTTTGTTCTGTGTAGTAATTGCTGCCTCATACTGTATGTTTTTTTTGATCTAAACGGTTGTTTAGAGCCATTTTTTTGTGTGGTTTTAGTACTGCAATTTTTGATTAAGGCGAATTTATTTGAATGGGAACGCTGATAGCATAAGATAGACCGCCTGGCCTGCCAGATAGCAACGTTGTCGGTCGCTTTTACAATTCGATTACTTTTACACGTTAAATATTTTAAGTAATTTTAAATATTTAAACATTGTATTTTCGTATTGTATTTAAATACGGTTGTTCATGGTTTGCATGAGTGTGATTATTGTGGATTTTATATTTGCTCTTAGCAAATCACGTTTGACGTCGCATTTCATGCTCTCTTCTTCAGGAGTTATAATCGATTGTTGGTGGTTGGTTTTTTTGTGTTTTCTGGTAGCGGTCGATCTTGCTATTTTAACACAGATGAGGTAGTGTCGTTCGACGAGTCGTTATATATTTTTCCGGTCACGGGGGCATCCTCCGACCTTTGGTTATCTATTTTCGGAAGCACAAATTGTAATTTTTGTGTTTCTAAGTTCTCTCTTTATACGGGGTGAAAACAATTACATGGCGCCCAGATTAACACCTTTTTTTCGCTACATTTATGTATTCTTAGCGTCATCCCGTATAATTGTGTAACGTCAACCGAGGGTAGGGGGGGTTCCGTTTTCTTCATGGTTCGTGCTTGAGCTAGCACTTCGTGGCATTGTCTATCTTTGTCCGGCGATCCCCTGAGTTATCAACAAATATCGTCGGGGCAGTTTTTGTCGTTCCTTGGAGTGGCAGAAATTGTTACAATATACAGAGGGACAGTTTTTCAACCTTAAGCATGTTATCTTAAAATAATATGAAGTCCGTTTAAGTAGAGAAAAGTTACATATTTTTATTCTGACCAATAATCGCCTCTAATATTACAAATAACGCGTTTTACCTTTAATTTTGTAGATAAAATTAATGAGAATCACTTAAATCGCGATTTTCGCATTTAGATTTTTGGCCACTCCGCACAGTGGACACAAAGAGCAAATATGCTCTTTGTAATTTAGCGCAATTTTTCTCCACCGGAAGCATTTTTAAGAACTTTAGGCTTTGGGCTTTTTGGTTATGTTCTAAAGCAGATTAAGCTTTGCTATTTTTTTTTCTAATGGGTATTGCGCATAAGAAAACAGTCGCGTATACAAATTATGCCCATTTTCGCCCATGCTTCAGTAGATACAATTTTGTTTATTTTCGGAAGCAGTTCATACAGGGTGATCCAAAAAAAGTTGCGACCAAATAAGCTGTTTCTCGGTTAAGAAACATGAAATCTATAAATTTTTTTAAATACTGCTAACAACCGTTAGCAGGTTTATTATAAATTTTATTAAAGAAAACTATTTATCAACTGTATTCGAATATCGTTAATCCATTTATGCGCTTCTGATAGAAAAGATCCGATTTTTTTACTAAAAACATATTCAAAAATCTACCTATGAATCTTTTCAATACTATTAACGGCCCCGAAAAGAGATATCCAACTTAAAAATCAATTAATTGTATTTAAAACTCGTTAGTTCATTCATGCGCGTCAGTGTCTGATCGAAAAGATCCGATTCCCTTGATAAAATATTCAAGAATCTATCGATGAATTTTTTAAATTCTACTAACAGCCCCGAAAAGAGATATCCAACTTATAAATCAATTTAAATAGTATTTGATTTATTAGCAGCAGCGCCGTAGCAAGCTCTTCTGGCGCCTGAGGCAAATTTCAATACATGTGCCCCCCTTTCCCAAAATATTCTTATCATTTTTAAAATTTTAAACTATTATTTATTGGGTTTTGTCGAGGTTTAGCGCCCCCATTGCAATCACCCTTGCTACGGAGTTGGCTTAGAGTAATGAAAACAAATGAATACTTATCAGAAACTCATTTAGGCTGCCGGGACCAGGGGGTCTGGAATAACCCCCAGGTACACTTAATTTATTGCGAAAGAAAAACTTTCACTTTTACGTCCCTCCGTATTAAGAAGAACGGTACTGGAATAGTTATGAAAAATATCATCTGCTGCCCCCTCCTCCCGGATTACAAACGAAAATTGCAAAAGATTAAACAAAAAATAATAAATTTTGATGCTTCTGAATAATGGCAAGTGTACCTGGGGGGTATTCCATACCCCCCAGACCCCCCGGTCGTTTAATATCGTTTTTATCGTTGGGAACTTCTGAAGATCTTATATAAAATACGCATAGTATGTCAGAATCACCGTTTCCATGGTAACGTAACGCAATAACCCCCGCCCCTCCTTGAAAATGGAGATAATTTTTATCGGTAGGAATTTGTCTTTTCAATTTAGGGGTCATCCATTAATTACGTAAGGGTTTTTGGGGGGGGGGTATTGGATATCTTACGGACCCTTACGTAGGGGGTCCGACGTATTTCTTACGTAAGTTTCTTAAAATATTTTTTTAAATTATATTTAAAAATCAAAAATAATATTTTCTTTTTATGTTGATAATTATATCCAGGTACGAGGGTCAAGCTGAAATTATTGAGAATAAAATAGATCTAGTAAGTTGTTAAAAATAAAACATACGGTATTATTTAGAGAAACTCTTTATCTGTCATTTGAAGTTTAGAAGTTGAAAATACGTTCGTTATAACTCAAGTTACTAATTTTTTAAAGTGACATTGCAAGTGAAAACATGGAATTAACAAGAGAGCTTTTTCGAATTATGATTTATTATGATTTTAAAAAAGATTTAAGCGCTTACGAGTGCAAAGAGAGTTTAGATTCAACTTTTAGTGAACAAGCACCTTCCTTGGCTACAATTTACCGATGGTATAAGGAATTTGAACGCGAAAGGAATTCCGTTCAGCATCAAAAAGGAGCAGGACGTCCTTCTACCGCTGTTACCGACAAAAACATTGCTGCTGTTAAAAAAATAATTAAAAAGGACAATAAATCCACTTATGGGGTAATAGAGCATCAACTCAAGATTGGATCCTCAGCTGTTAAAACAATCATACACGATCACCTGCATTTAAAAAAAGTGGTCCGTCGTTTTGTGCCGCATCACCTTTCTGAATTCCAAAAAGCAGAGCGTGTAAGAATTTGCCATGAAACTCTAAATTTGTTAAATAATGGCGGACACCAAATTTATTCCAAAATCGTGACAGGTGACGAAACTTATATTTCCTTTTTCGACATACCTACTCGTCAAGAGAGTCGTGTATGGATTCACGAAGATGAGTAAACTCCAACAATGATCAAGAAACAGCGAGCTATGAAAAAAGTTATGCATGCGGTATTCTTCCGAAGTACGGGCCTAGTAAATGCCATTAAGCTAGATGGACAAAAGACAGTTACAGCTAAATGGTACACTGAAAAATGTTTACCTGATGTGTTCAGTAGAGTTCCAGCCAAGGGAATTATGCTCCACCATGATAATGCATCATCCCATTCGGCAGCTATAACTCGCCAGTTTTTGGCTGAAAAAAATATAAAAGTCATAGAACATCCGCCGTACTCACCTGATTTAGCAATGTGCGACTTTTGGCTATTTTCTGGGCTTAAAAAAAATTTGCGGGGCAGAAGGTTTTCGTCTGAAGAAGAGATTGATACCGCAGTTCATACTTATTTTGAAGGTGTTCCGAAAGAAGATTGGTTGGGAGCTTTTAAGCAATGGAAAGAAAGAATGGTCAAGTGTATCATTGTTGGAGGGAATTACTTTGAGCATATTTAAAATAAAATCCTAGAAAATATTAACCGTGTTTTTTATTCTCAATAAATTCAGCTTGACCCTCGTATAATGGAAATACAGCTCCACCAAGCTTAGAAAGGACGCGGCAAATATGCCAACTAATTTGATAAAAATTTGAATTAACCAATGAACGTAGAGTTATTTCTCAAGTACATTCTGTTGTAAAAGTTACAAATCATTGCGCGTGTTTACATTTGTCGTGATTTTTTGTGTAATTCGATTTCGTGTTATTTCTATTTTGTGTTCTTTTCAGAACAAATCTTTATAGTTATATTTAATAAATCATTTTACTTAGTAAATTGAACATATTATTTAGTAAGTACTTTTTAGGTTAGAATACACTTATTTCTTCATCTGAGTGTACTTTTTAAATTTTAGCAGCGCCTGACACGCCCCTCCAGGGCTCTTCTTAGCTTGGTGGAGCTGTACTATATTATATTGAAATATATAGTACTTAAAAATCATTAAAAATAGTGGCACAATAGTGTGAATTTTAGAAAATGGCATCAAACTTTGGCGATCTTCACGAACGGTTTTTCAACTATGTAAATAAAAATTTAGTTTAAATTTTTGTATTTTATAATAATTATCTATATAGTATATTATTATTCATATTTTATAAATATAAGGGGTGGAGAGGGGGGGTCAAAATTAATTTTCTTTTAAATAATCCTTACGTAAGATGTGGGGGGGGGGTTGCCACAATCTTACGTACCCTTACGTGGGGGAGGGAGTCCAAAATTACAAAAATCATCCTTACGTAATTAATGGACGGCCCCTTAAATATATTTGAATAACTGTCGCGATGATAACGTGATATTTTTATTGGTTACCCAGTCAGTTAAAGGGAAATGAAGAAGAACGCGAGGGTTGGAATCAACTTTCTTAAAATCCCCTGTCTTATCATTGGACCAGAATTGAAGAGGAGAAAATTTTCTACAAGACGAGGTTTCAGGATTTACTTCATATCTGAAAAAATCCTGAAACCATGTTTTGTTTTATTCACCATCGATGGTAAAGTTTAATAAATCCCATTTTAGCCGGAATTAATTTTTTTCTAAATCCGTGTTTTTTTTGTCATATTCATATAACTTGGGTACTAAATAAAAGAAACTCGTTCAAAGAAACGTCAGCTCGTTACATATATGTAACGCTAGGTCAAAACGGGTTAAAAGCACGAAATTTTTATTTAGAATTACAATTATTCAAAACCTGTTTCAATTGTTTTCTCTTTATTTCATAAATACATAGTATGATGTAAGCAAATTTTGTTAATCTGTTTTATAGAGAATTTTGTATTCTTCAATTTTGATTTGCTGATAATTTTCACTAAAATTGAAGTAAGCGAGTTTTAGACGAAAAACTACTGTAGAGGATTAAAATCCCCATTTGCGGAAAAGGCCGACCGGGAATTTTAGGTGATGTTGCAAATAAAATCGTGGTAAAATTTTCGAATTCAGTCAAATTTGAATATATGCCCCTCACCCCCAAAAGATTCTTATAATATAATTTCAAGCTCTACAAAAAAGGTATGTATAGGTTGTTACCCTTTATTTACAAGATTGTTGCTAAACATTTTACCCCGCGTTATATAGAAACTCAATGGCGTTTTCAACTTGGAAAGACTAATTGGAGGGTTTGATGTCTAATATGACTAGCCTAAAAACCATTCTGAAATACTTGTATTTTTACTTTATTAATAATGGTTTTTATTCATTATCTCGCATTTTCAAAAGCGAAAGAAACTGAAAGAAAATTTATGTTTCAATTAGAACATAATGCTTGTCTCTATTTTGATACTTACAAGAGGAAACCTAAACAAATTATTGCAGGTTTCCATGGATGAACGTTGAAGACGTAGAAATAGGATGTTTGGGTCTTGAAAATGAAGGTTGGTTCGATCCTTGGGCCATGTTGCACATCCTGAAGCGTGGAGCCATGCAGAAAGGTGCTCAATACATAAATGGCGAAGCTGTGGGTTTCACGTTCGCCAATAGGGAAGATATTGTTACAGATGGTGTGCAAAAAGGTTCATATGAAGGACTCGATGAACTGATGGTATGTTAACGAAATTTAATGAAAGTTAGAAGTAATTTAGCACCTTTAGGTCAAATTGCCCAATGGTGATATCAAATCAATTAAATTTGCCTACTGTGTTTTGGCAGCTGGAGCAGAATCGGGAGAAGTGGCAAAACTCGCCAAAATAGGGACTGGTAATGGAATTCTCAGGGCCGGTATTCCTGTGGAGAGGAGGTAAAAAATTTTTTCTAAGCCTAACTTTGAACGATTTCAATTTTTTTGTATTTTAGAAAACGGTATGTCTACTGTTTTGATTGTAAAGAAAACCCCCCTATATTGAATACCCCTATGACTATTGACCACACAGGTGCCTATTTTCGACGTGATAGTCTGGGTGGCACCTTTTTAGCCGGCATGTCGCCCACATTTGAGGAAGAACCGGATGTATCTAATTTAGATGTGGATTATTCTTATTTTGAAGAAAAATTGTGGCCCATTTTTGCAAACCGTGTACCAGCATTTAATAACATCAAAGTAAGTTGACTAATTCCGTCTTTCTTTCATTACAAGACAAAATTTTTAGTTACGCAATGCGTGGGCCGGCTACTACGATTTTAACTCTTACGACGAAAATGGAATTATCGGAGTCCACCCTTACTATTTTAATTTTTACATAGCGACCGGCTTCAGTGGTCACGGTATCCAACAAGCACCTGCTGTTGGAAGAGCAATAGCAGAACACATAGTGGATGGAGACTTCACAACGATAGATTTAACGAGGCTAGGATTTAATAGATTAATAGTCGATAAACCAATGTATGAAATTTGTATAGTTTAATAAATAATTCAATAATAAAATAAGCAATTTATTTAAACTGACCAGGCGTTGGTCCAAATAGGCCGTTACCTTGCTTGGATGCTGCACGAGAAGGAGCAAATCCTAACATTTTTTGAATGTTCTGTCTTATCGACATGGTACACAAAATATACAAAAATAGGAACGTACAATCTGTGTAGTCATCACCCGGTAAATTACGGTGACTTAAACCTTGTATCCAGCTGATTGGTACGAATGGAAGTTTGGCCACGACACGACCATCAAATCTAAATTCAGAAAAATTAACTTCGAAAAGATTTAATAAAATGAAACTTACATATTGTTGAACATGCTTAAAAGTGCAGTGAATGCGAAACCAATTGCAAACATCGACTTCATTTTGACTAGCGACAAGTCCCGGTTGTTATTTTTTAACCGTTCTTCTTCTCGTTCAATTTTCTTTTTGTGTTGTTTGTCTAAAGTGTCGCCATGGGCTTCTTTGCGTTTTTCCACTACAAAAATGAAAAAGGTTGGTGGGTGCTCTTGGTAGGCCGGCAATTTGATACTCACATTTTTTACTTTGCTTTTCAACTTCATTTTTTAACTTTTGATACTTTTCTGTTCTGTACACCATCAACCAAGTTAAACCTTCACCCAATAATGCTGTACAAACCGATATAAACACAATTAAGAGCGTATCTCCCCACATTTTGTGATTTTTAATTAATTTTATTCGGTTACGATGAATTTTATTTCCGAACGTCAGATTTGACAGCAATCACGTGTATTATGGAACGTCAATTTATCATTGGTTATAATTTTCAAAACATCCAACGTGGAAGTTGAAATATAGGATGTTTCATATTGTTTTGAGTTCAAAAGAAAATGAAATATTTTTGACATTTTTAACTAAAATTTGTGTCCAAAACCAAACCATTCGGGGTTGTCCCTTTAAAGGAATTTTTTTTAAATTTTTGACTTCGAATGGACATAGCGCCGAAAATATTGATTTTTTAGTAGTGTTAATCGTTCGGTGCTTTATTAAAAAGTTTGTAATTATCTACAAACTAGATTATAACCCTTAGTGTACTATAAAATCAAAATTATAAAAAAATTATTCCGCGTTTTGGATACAGAATTTTATGGGCTAAATCTTTACTCCAATAAATCTTTTTGAAAAACCAAACCAATTTAAAGAAAAGCTGAAATTAGAATGGAAAAATGTAATTTTTACTGAAATCACTACTCAAAGTGAACAAAGCAAAAATGTAGTTTTAGTCCAGGCAAGGAAGATTTTTAGCTTGCAAAAAATCCGGGCAAGCTGAATTTTGGCAGAGATGTACATTGTAGTGTTCTAATGAACCCCCCAATAGTTCCATAAAATCCCACGCCGGCGTCCCTCACAATCGGGGATTTTAGCTCCCCCAACGCGATTTTTTGCCGATAACTAGTTTATTTATGCTTGTATGAAAAATTATGAGCAGACCATAATTGAAGAGCATAAAATTCTCTATAAAATAGTGTTTTTTTCATATTTTTCCATGGCACACTAATACTTAAATTATTGACCGAAAACACGACCCACCCTTAAAATGGCACAATATAGATTCGTTGCAGGGAGAGAAATGTTTTCGGGCACGGGAAATGCTTTTAATAACAAATTTATTGAAATTGTGGCCAAGGTTTGGAAATGAAGAGAAAAATAAATTTTTTCAAAATTTGCCAAAGTTATAGTACCTTCAAGTACCGAAGCCGAAATTTTTGTTTGAGCTTACCGAAGGTCCGGGCAAGCTGAAAATTGGCAAAGATGTATATTGAAGTGTTCTAATAAACACCCAAAATGACTCATAAAAATCCCAAGCCGGCGTTCCCTCAAATAAGGATTTTAGTCCCCTAAGTTCGGTGTTTCGCTTATAGCTCACGTATTTTTACTTTTACGAAAAATTACCATTAAACAAAGTTTAATTTGCATATTAAAGTATGTATTGTAGTACTACCTACTGCAGCGCCATAAGTTATAGAAATTTTATGTTCTTCAACTTTAGTTAATGGTAATTTTTCGTAAAAGTAAAAATATGTGAGCAAGCGTGAGCTATAGGCGAAACACCGCACTCAGGGGCTAAAATCCTCATTTGAGGGAACGCCGGCTTGGGATTTTTATGAGTCATTTTGGGGTTTATTAGAACACTTCAAATATACATCTTTGCCAATTTTCAGCTTGCCCGGACATTCGGTAAGCTCAAACCAAAATTTCGGCTTCGGTACTTGGAAGATAAACTTGGGCAAATTTTGAAAAAATCCATTTTTCTCTTCATTTTCCAACCCTTGCTCAAATTTTAATTAATTTACTTTAAAATCCATTCCCGTACCTGAAAACATTTCTCTCCTTGCAAGGAATAAATATGCCATTTTAAGGGTGAGTCGTGTTTTGGGTCAATTATTTCAATATTAGTGAGCTATGGAAAAATTTGAAAAAAATCTATTTTATAAAGAATTTTAAGCTCTTCAATTATGGTCTGATAATAATTTTTCATACAAGCGTAAATAAGCGAGTTATCGGCAAGAAATCGCGTTGGAGGAGCTAAAACCCCCGATTGCGGGGGACGCCGGCGTGGGATATTATGGGACTTTTAGGAGGTTCATTAGAACACTCCAATGTACATCTCTACCAAAATTCAGCTTGCCCGGATTTTTTGCATGCTGAAGCCAATTTTTCGGCTTCCTTGCCTGGACTATTTAGGCAAAACAAATTTAGCTTGGAAAAATTTGGGAAAGCTGAAATTTGGCAAATATGTGTATTTGACTGTCCGATATTGGACTTCCCAAAACTCCTCGAGGACTTCTCTTCCAAATGATAATTTTAGTTCCTTCAACAAACGCAGTTTTTCGTCTCTAACTCGCTTAATTCATTTTTAGGGCAAATCCTCATTCGGCCAAATTTGAAGAGCAGAAAATTCTCTACAAAGTAAATATACCGGAATCCATTTTAGGGATCGATCATAAATTACGTCACGCTCCTAGGGGGGGAGGGTTTCGAACCGTATAACGATGGGGGGCGGCGGGGATTCAAAAATTGTGACGTCACAAAATATATAGTGTCGTGTTTTGCCCAGAATAAGGGTTGAATACAACATAATTAAGCCGAGGATTGCGTGGTCCAGAGAATGAGCTATAACACAATTGCAATTTTCGTCAATTCACTATGATTTGGTCAATATTTGCTATGCCAGAATCTCGAATACTTGAAAGTTATTAAAAATGCTGTTGCCTCATATCTGTTTCTGTACTCAGGGTAAATTGATTTAAATGAACGCCGCCTCTGTAAAAGAAAATTGTTAATGTAATAGACAAAAGCATAAAATAAAATATTAGTAAGTCAATAGAATGAGGAAACAAATTGGGTAATTTTTAATATTTGTTTAAATTATTAGGGAAAAGTGATATTAAGTGGCAATTATTAAAAATGATTAGTGATTTGGAAAAGGATGGACGGATTTCGGAAAAGAGAAGGATGGAATTAAAACGCGCCTGCTCGTGAAAATTTTGAAAAAAGATAAGTGTGAAAATTATTGAACTCTCCCCAGAGCGATCGGCGAGTACAGACGTATTGGGAGAGGATATTTTGAAAAGATTCGGGAACGAACATTTGAAGAGAAAAGACGTACGAAATTGTGAATTTTACAAAGTTGGAATTTATTGATTTATTTTTATAAAAGTTATTCAAAGTCAGATAGTGAAGTTAATTTATAATTTTGAAAGAAGAAGCAATGGTAGATTTAACTTTTCTCAAGAAGTTCTGGAATTTGTTTGGAAGGTTGTAAAAATTATGGATACCACTGGTTTTGTGGGGTTTATTGGTTATGGAACTTATGGTGCATCTTCATCTTTATTCGTCATCACATTCGGAGAAGATAAGCAGGCCGTTTTTACGAAGCATCGTTCACGGAAGCCCGATTCGCTGTATTTTGTCTTCTACGGTTGCCGGTAAGACTGTTAAAGAGCTCTTTTTCTTTTGTGCGATTAAAAACGTTGCTAGCGCGTATTGCTTAATATTAAAAGTGCGATATAATTTTTAATTTAAAAGGGGTATATTTTTAGTTATTCAGAAAATAATTTTGTACACTTGATTTGTTTCTTTTTGATAAAAAATTTTATGAATTGTCTAGAAATTGAATAAACAAAGGTATTTTTTTAATTTGATTTATTTTGAGTACATTTTTGATTCACATTTACAGCATATAAGTAAAAAAAAGGTTCTGGCGTAACTTAAAGTTTTGAATTTATTCAAAGTTTAATGCACAATAGCATTATTTGGCAAAGTGTTTTTTCTCTGTATCTGGACCATTTACCCACATTTGACCCTGAAAAGTCTCATTTGCTGGTCGGGACAAAAAAAATAAGTGTCATAGAAAAAGGTAGCATTTCATGGCAATAGATTAAATATTTTATTATAAGCAATTAAAAAAAAACTATTTTTTGACTGACTACGCCACTGAAGCCAGTGGTGTAGCTAGGGGGGGCGGACCGCCCTTCATAGCTGTCTCCTCTGAATTGCTACCCCTAAATAAAAAGAAATTTGAAAAATTGGGGTGGGGGGTGACGTAATACTTGTGTCTGCAAAATTTTCCTTCAGTATTTCGAATACTTTTCCGAAACACAGAAAATTTTAATCAATTGTTGAACCTAATTTTTACAAATAATAAAATTCAAACATTTCTCTGAATTCAACTATGGATTTGCTAAAACTTTTGTCTGCAAAATTTTCCTCTAAATTCAGTATTTCGAATAATTTTCAGGAACAGAAAATTTTAATCAATTGTTCAACCTAATTTTCACAAATCATAAAATTCAAACATTTTTCTGAATTCAACTATGGATTTGCTAAAACTTTTGTCTGCAAAATTTTCCTCTAAATTCAGTATTTCGAATAATTTTCCAGGAACACAGAATATTTTAATCAATTGTTAAACCTAATTTTCACAAATTTTAAAATTTCAAAATTTTTCTGAATTCAACTATGGATTTGCTACAACTTTTGTCTGCAAAATTTTCCTCTAAATTCAGTATTTCGAGTAATTTTCCAGGAACACAGAAAATTTTAATTAATTGTTCAACCTAATTTTCACAAATTTTAAAATTTAAACATTTTTCTGAATTCAAATAGGGTTTTGCTACAACTTTTGTCTGCAAAATTTTCCTCTAAATTCAGTATTTCGAATAATTTTCCAGGAACACAGAAAATTTTAATCAATTGTTCAACCTAATTTTCACAAATTTTAAAATTTATACATTTTTCTGAATTCACCTATAGATTTGCTACAAATTTTGTCTGCAAAATTTTCCTCTAAATTCAGTATTTCGTATAATTTTCGAGGACCACAGAAAATTTTAATCAAGTGTTCAACCTAATTTTCACAAATTTTAAAATGTAAACATTTTTATGAATTCAACTATAGATTTGCTACAAATTTTGTCTGCAAAATTTTCCTCTAAATTCAGTATTTCGAGTAATTTTCCAGGAACACAGAAAATTTTAATTAATTGTTCAACCTAATTTTCACAAATTTTAAAATTTAAACATTTTTCTGAATTCAACTATGGATTTGCTACAACTTTTGTCTGCAAAATTTTCCTCTAAATTCAGTATTTTGAATAATTTTCCAGGAACACAGAAAATTTTAATCAATTGTTCAACCTAATTTTCACAAATTTTAAAATTTATACATTTTTCTGAATTCACCTATAGATTTGCTACAAATTTTGTCTGCAAAATTTTCCTCTAAATTCAGTATTTCGAGTAATTTTCCAGGAACACAGAAAATTTTAATTAATTGTTCAACCTAATTTTCACAAATTTTAAAATTTAAACATTTTTCTGAATTCAACTATGGATTTGCTACAACTTTTGTCTGCAAAATTTTCCTCTAAATTCAGTATTTTGAATAATTTTCCAGGAACACAGAAAATTTTAATCAATTGTTCAACCTAATTTTCACAAATTTTAAAATTTATACATTTTTCTGAATTCACCTATAGATTTGCTACAAATTTTGTCTGCAAAATTTTCCTCTAAATTCAGTATTTCGTATAATTTTCGAGGACCACAGAAAATTTTAATCAAGTGTTCAACCTAATTTTCACAAATTTTAAAATGTAAACATTTTTATGAATTCAACTATAGATTTGCTACAAATTTTGTCTGCAAAATTTTCCTCTAAATTCAGTATTTCGAGTAATTTTCCAGGAACACAGAAAATTTTAATTAATTGTTCAACCTAATTTTCACAAATTTTAAAATTTAAACATTTTTCTGAATTCAACTATGGATTTGCTACAACTTTTGTCTGCAAAATTTTCCTCTAAATTCAGTATTTCGAATAATTTTCCAGGAACACAGAAAATTTTAATCAATTGTTCAACCTAATTTTCACAAATTTTAAAATTTATACATTTTTCTGAATTCACCTATAGATTTGCTACAAATTTTGTCTGCAAAATTTTCCTCTAAATTCAGTATTTCGTATAATTTTCGAGGACCACAGAAAATTTTAATCAAGTGTTCAACCTAATTTTCACAAATTTTAAAATTTAAACATTTTTCTGAATTCAACTATGGATTTGCTACAACTTTTGTCTGCAAAATTTTCCTCTAAATTCAGTATTTTGAATAATTTTCCAGGAACACAGAAAATTTTAATCAATTGTTTAACCTAATTTTCACAAATTTTAAATTTAAACATTTTTCTGAATTCAACTATGGATTTGCTACAACTTTTGTCTGCAAAATTTTCCTCTAAATTCAGTATTTCAAATAATTTTCCAGGAACACAGAAATTTTAATCAATTGTTCAACCTAATTTTCACAAAACATAAAATTTAAACATTTTTCTGAATTCAACTATGGATTTGCTAAAACTTTTGTGTGCAAAATTTTCCTCTAAATTCAGTATTTCGAGTAATTTTCCAGGAACACAGAAAATTTTAATCAATTGTTCAACCTAATTTTCACAAATTTAAAAATTTTTCTGAATTCAACTATGGATTTGCTACAACATTTGTGTGCAAAATTTTCCTCTAAATTCAGTATTTGTAACATCCTGTATACAAATCCCACCGCGTCATTATCAATTACGCACGCGCCCGGCTAAGATGCAACTGATGAAATGCATCGAGAAGGCGAACGACTTAAAAACAAGCGTCAAGTAACCATCTTGGAAATTTTCACACTGCATGAATGTTTTTTATTGTTTTCCTATGTTAAATCAAGTTTATGTGTTTCTAGTAATTGTGTATTTATTCATCAATATATTTTTGTGATTAATATTGTTTCTGTGTTCTTCCGGAATTATCGGTGGCATAAAAAAAACTCATCACAAAGTGGCGCCCAACGTGGGGCCGACTACAAAACTGTAAGTAACAAAGAAACTATTAAAAATTACAAAATAAAGTGCCATTCCGGTGTAATTATCCGCGACGTGTTCAATACGAATAATTATCCGCGCAAAAAGTGGCCGATTGACAAATTACACATTATAATCAATCATAATTTGCGAAAATCGATAGTGCAAAAACAATACAAAAGACATTCAGTGAAAAAACTTTGTCCGATTCAAACGAATCCACACAAAATGCCGAAAAAATTGCAATTCGATGAAACGGTAGAAAACCAATCCGCGCAAAATATACAGGGTGCGACACCATCACTCGCGTTTACGAATGAACAGTTCGCGTTGTTGCTTGCTAAAATTCAACCAACACACACAACTGCCTCAGCTGCGCAATCAGCTGCCGTCACACCTATGTATACCGGAAATTTTTCAAAGTGCGCCGCGCGATTTGACGGTACCGCAAAAAGCGACGTAGATGCTTTCCTCGACGCCACAATCACGTACAAAGATTGCACGCTCGTCACCGACGAAAACGCGTTGCGAGGTTTGCCAATGCTCCTAGAGGGCACCGCCGGAACCTGGTGGAAAGGGGTAAAAAGTAGTATAACTACATGGGATGAAGCCATCTCCTCCTTGAAAGACGCATTTTCACGGAAATTACCCCCTCACCTCATTTTCCGAGAGATTTTTTCTCGTGAGCAGCGAGAAAACGAAACAAGTGAACTATTCACTTGCCACATTCGATCACTGATCGCACAACTGCCATACGAACTGCCACTAAAAGCACAACTCGACATGGTATTCGGACTATTAAAACCGAAAATTCGGAAAAGGCTCTCACCCGGTAAAAATACAACCTTCAAAGAATTGCTCGAGGCAGCAAGAAACATAGAAGATGCAAACCGAGAGATGACCCCAACCGCAAAAATTCCCACACAGATGACGGTGAAAAGACAAGAGACCCGAAACACAGAGACGAAGAAAACCCGACCAAAGTGCAACTTTTGCAATTTCTTTGGCCACTCGGAGACCGAATGTAGGAAAAAAGCTGCTGCAACCGTTCCCCAACCTACGACAACGACGGTCAAGGTTGAAAAATCCCAACTATCCTGCTGGGGATGCGGAACACCAGGTTACGTGAAGAGCAACTGCCCTTCGTGCACCACGAATCAAGCTTCTTTAGAAACCGAGAGTGTGGACACCACCTTTTCTTCCACAGAATTCGAAACCGTCTCAACGCTACGTCCCATGGTACGAGTGCGAACCCTCAACCGCAATGGACAAGCATGTCTCGACACTGGTTCCAGACGCAGCATCGCTGGTAACCAACTGTACAAAATTCTCCTTCAAGAAGGACGCCCTTTCACCGAAGCACAAATGGAAATCAAACTAGCCGATGGCATCAAACGAAACGTCCTGACCAAATATTTCGAGGTGGACATCACCATCGAAGGCCGCACCACAACCGTTACCCTGATAGCCATCCCTGAACACACCGAAAGTCGAATGCTCCTGGGCATCGATTTCATCCACTCCGCTGGCATGGTGTTCGACTTCCAAAATGGACAATGGTTCTATGGAAATCAACCCACCAACCGTTTCGAGTTCGCCAAAGAGTTGCCCGATGTCGCCACCACTACAACCCTAGACGCTGTAGCCCACACACTCCGGGACAACGAAGGACGAGAACTGGACGAAACCCAGAGAACCCAAATCTCTGCCTTATTACGTGAGTATGCTATCGTATTCTCACCTAACTCGGCGCCTACGCCTTTTGCAGAACACACAATCACTCTCACCGACGAGACGCCCATTGCTGTTCCACCATACAGGCTAACGCCAGCCAAAAAAGCGTTCCTCAAGAAAGACCTTGACCGGATGCTTGCAGAAGACATCATAGAAGAGTGCAAAACACCCTATGCTGCACCAGTCGTAACGACACCCTTCTTACGACAAGCTAACCTTTCGCTGCCTTATACTGCCCGCACCGAGGAGGCTGTTTTAATGCAGGGAGAGACCCCCGATCCCGACCGAGACGAAGACGCTTTCATCTTCCCAAAGTCAAAGATCGCACCCATTCTCTACGAATGCCACGACTCACCACTCACGTTTACGAGTGAACAGTCCACGTTGTTTGCAAAAATTCGAACAACCTATACGGCTGCCACAGCTGTTCCTTTAGTTGCCTCATTTCTACGAAGAAGAGGTCGCCTGAAGAAGACTACCCCTTTTTCTTTTAGAAGTGTACCACTCCGTAAGTTCACTTCTAAGGGGGAGATTGTAACATCCTGTATACAAATCCCACCGCGTCATTATCAATTACGCACGCGCCCGGCTAAGATGCAACTGATGAAATGCATCGAGAAGGCGAACGACATGAAACCAAGCGTCAAGTAACCATCTTGGAAATTTTCACACTGCATGAATGTTTTTTATTGTTTTCCTATGTTAAATCAAGTTTATGTGTTTCTAGTAATTGTGTATTTATTCATCAATATATTTTTGTGATTAATATTGTTTCTGTGTTCTTCCGGAATTATCGGTGGCATAAAAAAAACTCATCACATATTTCGAATAATTTTCTAGGAACACAGAAAATTTTAATCAGTTGTTCAACCTAATTTTCACAAATCATAAAATTCAAACATTTTTCTGAATTCAACTATGGATTTGCTAAAATTTTTGTGTGCAAAATTTTCCTCTAAATTCAGTATTTCGATAATTTTCCAGGAACACAGAAAATTTTAATCAATTGTTCAACCTAATTTTCACAAATCATAAAATTTCTACTGTTTTCTGAATTTGACTATGGATTTGCTAAAACATTTGTCTGCAAAATTTTCCTCTAAATTCAGTATTTCGAATAATTTTCCAGGAACACAGTAAATTTTAATGAATTCTTCAACCTAATTTTCACAAATTTTAAATTTAAACTTTTTTCTGACTTCAACTATGGATTTGCTAAAACTTTTGTGTGCAAAATTTACCTCTAAATTCATTATTTTGAGTAGTTTTCCAGGAACACAGAAAATTTTAATCAATTGTTCAACCTAATTTTCGCAAATTTTAAAATTCAAACATTTTTCTGAATTCAACTATAGATTTGCTACAAATTTTGTGTGCAAAATTTTCCTCTAAATTCAGTATTTCGAATAATTTTCCAGGAATACAGAAAATTTTAAACAATTGTTCAACCTAATTTTCACAAATTTTAAAATTTCAACATTTTTTGAATACAACTATGGATTTGCTACAACTTTTTACTGCAAAATTTTCCTCTAAATTCAGTATTTCGAGTAAATTTCCAGGAACACAGAAAAGTTTAATGAATTCTTCAACCTAATTTTCACAAATCATAAAATTTAAACATTTTTCTGAAGTCAACTATGGATTTGCTAAAACTTTTGTGTGCAAAATTTTCCTCAAAGTTCAGTATTTCGAGTAATTTTCCAGGAACACAGAAAATTTTAGTAAATTGTTCAACCTAATTTTCGCAAAACATAAAATTTAAACATTTTTCTGAATTCAACTATGGATTTGCTAAAACTTTTTTGTGGAAAAATTTTCTTCTAAATTCAGTATTTCGAGTAATTTTCCAGGAATACAGAAAATTTTAATTAATTGTTCAACCTAATTTTCACAAATTTTAAAGTTTAAACATTTTTCTGAATTCAACTATAGATTTGCTACAAATTTTGTCTGCAAAATTTTCCTCTCAATTCAGTATTTCGTATAATTTTCCAGAAACACAGAAAATTTTAAGCTATTGTTCAACCTAATTTTCACAAATTTTAAAATTTAATCGTTTTTCTGAATTCAACTATGGATTTGCTAAAGCTTTTGTATGAGGTCGTCCATAAATTACTTCACGCTCCTAGAGGGGGGGGGCTTCCGACCCTTGTGACGATGTTAAACGATGGGTGGGCGGCGGGGGGTGGTCAAAAATTGTGACGTCACAAAATATATTGCGATGTTTTACTCACCATAGGGGGTGGTGTGATGTAGTTGAGTCATTTGATTGATACACTCATGATTTTTCGTAATTAAATATAAGACCGTAATAGGTAATCACTTGGTTGTATCTGAGTTTTCTATGATCAAAAAAATTGTTTAACTGCTTTGCCTCAGAAACCATAAAGATGCAAACGCTATTAAGATCTGAAAGATGGAATAAAGTTGTAAAAGACAAAATATTGTTGGTTGTTTGGTTCAATAAAAATATAAGAAACAAATTAGATTTAAATTGTTTATTTGTTAATGTAGGATTTTGTAAATAAAAGAAGTGACGATTTTGAAATTTGCGAGTGCGCGAGTGGGGAATTTAGTGGAGTTTTTGGAGAAGGAGAACGGAGCGAGAGACTCGGAAGGGAGCCGTCAAAGTGTGAAGACGGGTCATGAGTATTTTTGAAAATAAGTTTGAATAAAGTTTTGGATGTTAATTTTCTTGGAATTAAGTTATTGGAAATACGTTTTTGCAAAAGTTTTGGATATTAATTTTCTTGGATAAGTTATTGGAAATAAGTTTTTGGAAATATTTTTTGATGGTTATATTTTATGGATATGAGAATAGAATTTATTGGAGGAAATCAATTGAATTTCTGACCTGTCATTGGTTGCACGATTCCGAGGAGGATACTTGTTCATTGGTCGTTCCTACCTGTTTTTGTTTGATGCAAGATCGGAAGCTGTTTGCCAACAATAATCTTCACGCTCCTATGCTCCACACGATACCGAACGCATTGAAAAACTTCGTAAAGACATCATACTCCGGTAAGAGTTTTTGTTTAGTGACGCATTTACTTTTTGATGATAGACAAATCGTCTTCTTTTAAAATTTCGGGCGCGCATAAACATTTGGGGGATTTTGATACAATATTTCACATTGTAAAATTTAATTTGTTTGAATATAAAAAAACCAATATTTTGTTTAAAATTTTTATCATGTTGAATAAAGTCCATTATTTTTCGTTTTGATAACGTTTGCTTTTCATTTCATATTAATAGCAGTAATAGATCAACGAAAAAACAGACACAACGTTCCATTATTATTTAAATAATCTTTATAAGAGGGATCAAAATTAAGGTGACGTATTGAGTGTTTCAATTAATTTCTATGAACCCAAGCTACGACCCAAAATTTAATGCAGTGCTCGAAATGGACATATCCACGAAACGGAACGCAGCAAAGTCATATGAAGTGCTCCTCAGAATGTTTTGCTATGAGCTTGTGCTGTAGCCTGCCGCAGGCACCGCCGGAGGCAAAAAAATTTTTGGTGCCACGCCTTATATTAGTATTTTTTCCACTGCCCACAATATTATGTTATCTCTCCGTGAAACCGGTAATAAATGAAAGAATTTAGTTTCAAATCAAAGTAAATGTATTCCCAGAAAGAAATAAATATTACATTCTATTATTTTTGCTATTTTGCTTGCTGTGACTCCTTATTTTTTCCGTTCTCCCGCACTGAACATTGCTGCCATGGTGATGAAATCCTTAAATTTTTTCCTCTTTCGGTGCATAAAGAGTGTACCTTACTACAAACTGAACAACCCAATGCTTTGTTTTTGACGATCAACCAGTTATTATTGGTCTTAAATGTTTCGCATTGCACCAAAGTCCAGCAAGGGGGTAGATCATCAATATCCACTTTTTCACTTTGTTGACTGCTCGTGCTTGGAAAAGTGTCTGGTTCTGCAGCATGTAGTGCAGGTGTTAAATTTTCAGGCGAGTGTGGCCTTTTTTTCAGCCAATCAGATAACATACTCATTTTCACGACTACACTACAACTTCGCGGTCGTATGTGCAGTCTACAGCAGACTACAGCTATAAAGCAAAACACGCGACGAATAAAGCCTAGTAAAATTAACAATTAACCAACCTTCTTCTGTGGGCGCTGCGGCAGAACTGAACGGTGATACTGATACAGTGAACACTGGCTGAACTGCGAACCGCGATACACGAACACGATACTGCGAATACTGCGGTGGCGGTGAGTGCAAAATCACGTAGTAGAGCTTCCATGTTGTCAATGTTGAAGTATTTCACTTATTTCAGGGAAAATGGATAATGTTTGAAATATTATTCTGATTAATTTTGGTATTTTAAATCTGAAAATAAATATTGTTCACGATAAGCAACGGAACAAGATATTTTTTGACGAACCGGAACAAATGAATAATTTTTTTCACGAGACGGAACGGCGTTCCGGTGCGTTCCGGTCCATTTCGAGCACTAAATTAAATTTTAATGAGTTCTCATGCAAGCTAGTCCGGAGCATTAAAGGAAAGAGCCGTTGTTTTCCCCGCTATAAAAATATTTACAGTAGCTTATCACGGCAATATAGATTAAATATTTTATTATAAGCAATTTAAAAAAACAATTTTTTGAGTGGCTATATGCCACTGAAGCTAGTGATGTAGTTAGGGGGGGGGCGGAGTACCATTCATAGATATTTCCTCTGGGGTGCTACCCCTAAAAAAAAGAAATTGAAAAATTGGGACATATTCAAGAAAATGTGACGTAATACTTGGAGGGGGGTCTAGGTTTGTGTGACGAAGTGGACGATGGGGGGGGGTAGGAGGTTAAAAATTGCTTAAAATTGCGTGGCGTAATTTATGGACGACCCCTTAGATGACGAAGATGGCATGTAAGATCATTTTATTCTACATATGAATTACTAAAACGTATTTCGACCTTCTGGAATTGATTTTTATTTCAGGAATAGTATGACATAGGCAAATTTGGAAAAAATCTATATTGTGGAGAATTTAATACTCCTAAATTTTGATCTGATGAGAATCATTAGTAAAGCTTAAATTAAGTGAGTTATAGGAGCTTGTCCGGAATTTTTTGTAAACTCGAACCTATCTTTCCTTGAAGAGTAGGAAAAAAATCTATTTATTTAGAGAACACATGCTCTTCAATTTTGGAGTGTTAATATTTTATTTACAGCTTTTTACATTATTAGTGTTAAATATTGCTATCCTAATCTGAGATTTACAAATCTATTTGAAGGAGAGGATTTGCTCCCATATAAAATAAACATTTGAACACGTTTCTTTCTTTCCTAACTTGTTTTCTCACCCGTGAGAATTTTCCTCCAAATCTGCTTGTTTTGGGCCTTTAATACTCACTTCTCTACTTTCATTGCTCTTAGGTCGCTCGTCACTTGGTCCCTCCATCTCATCTTTGGTCTTCCACGCGTTCTGTCCTCGTTGGGTTTCCATGTTGTTATTTTTCTTACAATATTATTGTCGTGTCTTCTTATAATGTGCCTCAACCATTTGGGATCTATCGTACATTTGCTGTCACTACCCATTTTTGGGTCCTGAATTGTACGAAAAATTTTTCTCTCGAATGCTTTGAAACGTTGGGCCTCCTCCTGAGCGAGTACACAGCCTTTTGTGTAAATGTGGTTTTACCTCCTTTAAACAAAATTATATTTCGTCTGATGAAACAATTTTTATGGCACCATAACAGTTTTGACTTTTGAGCGGGCTTATCAGCGAGGGCGTTACCATTCCTAGTGCAATAACAGTTTTAGGGGGATTATCAGTGTAATACCCACATTTACTAATTCGACTTTAACTAAAGTTGTTGATAAAGTGCTTAATTTGATAATATTGACTGTGTGAGTACAGCAATTACAATTAATTATTCAAACATTTAGAGAAAAAGGTTAGGAAATTAGGAGATATTTTTCATTAGGGCAATAAAACACTTTGGTGTGACCACACAGTGTATCATATTTTATAGTGTGATGATATGCTGTAAAAATTAATTTGAAAATACATCACAAACACAAGGGCTGCTTTACGTTTCTATGGTTTTGCACTTCTTTTTCGTTATATTTTAATGGATGATGACATATTTGTATCAAATTGGACTAGAATAAGTTGAAGAGTGACCAATATACTTGCTACCTAAAAGGAAAAACATGTGCTTAGAAATTTGTTGCAAAATAACAATCCAAATCAGGGCTGTCCAACTGGCGGCCTGTAGGCCGCATCCCGCCTGTGACATCTTCCGTATAGCACGCGTACTGACCCATCAACAATATTGCTTAGTCGAAATGAACTGTGTAAACATCCTCTATTCCCGTGGTTCTGAATCCACGATACACAGTTGTAGGTCCCCTGGCGTTTTTATACATTTTCAACACGCAACGAGCACAGGCAGGGAATCAAACAATGTCGAAAGATATTAAAACACTAAATGCAATCCAAAAAATTTTCTGTGCGCATAATCATGGCAGTCACGCTCTAAATTGTATTATAATTTACCGTGTACAATAAAGATCTTGCGTTTAAATATTGGAGATAATTTGGATGTAAAAAATGTATTTCTATTTGTGGTCCACCGACAACTTACTAAAAGCAAAAAATTGCCACCGGCGCTGGAGTAAAGAATTTGGACAGCCTAGTTTAAAGATTCTATAGAATAGAAGTTGCTGTTTTGTAATCTCATTTGGATCATTAGAGAAAAATGTGCTTCAGAACTTGAGCATTTTTTCCATTTTCCCCAAAAATTACTCACATTTAAAAAAACACTCCTGGTGACTTTAAACAATCCACCACCATATATTCCAATATCACGCGCAGCCATTTGGTGCAACAATCTATCAACCTGTAAATTATGAACGATGGCGTTATTATTTAATTTTTGATAAAGATATCTACTTACTTCATGAGACATATTTTTGGTCGAAACGGAGGAAACACAAGTAATGGGTTCAACACTTTCTTCGTGCACCCACGAAGCGTAATAACAAAGTGTGACGAAATGAAACAAATCGAATATTAATACGTAAGAAAAATATATTGTTTCGAATTTTGTTCGTGCTCTGAAAAGGGAAAAACTTACTTTGAATGATTACGTGTAGTTTTTTGGTACCTTACGTGAAGCATTCGTAAATAGCTATGGCCAGGAAATAAACGTCGCCAAAAAATGAGAGTAAAACTACTTCCGAAATGGAATCGTTTAAAGTTTTACTTAACAGGTGCAGCATATTGTAATGCTTTCGTATATCTCTCCACTGGGCTTCGTTTAAAGTCTGCAAGAATTGCAAAATTAAAAAATTGCAACAATGAAAAAAAAGAAGCAATTAAGAATGCAGCAAGAAAAATTGGTATAATAAGATGAAGAAAGATTTGGAGAGCTGAAGTGAAGTTGGAGATTTATCTCGATTAAAGCTTACAGCTGGAGTTGGAGTAATACCAGCAAAACTGGAACAAAACAAACAAAAAATTCATTTCTTCAAAGCTACGAATGATTGGGATGGAAGTAGTTTTCAAATCCAAATTCCACGAGTAGGTTAGATATTTAATCTAAAAAGTTTCATTTTTTAAACGTTCACTTTGGATGCATGGGATTAAAAAAAATTGGTAGTTTTAGATAAATTTTGCATCTCACCTCATAATTAACCACTTTATTGCTAATTTGCTGAAACCTTTCGGCTAGAGCTGACGATAAGAGTATTACCATGAGATCGGAAAATTGCCAAACGAAGGCAATTGACAATCCAATAATCTAGAATTAAATGTTCAAAAATGTTGCCAAGATAAAAATCGAATATTTTTACTTCAACAATTATCGCCTTCCAAAACGCATACTCAAAAGTCTTAAAGAATGCTTCGTATAATGCTGTAAAATAACTTCTGACGGAATCCTTTGCCTCATGGGTTTCAGAAATGGCCATTTTTGTAGTACCGTATTCCAAAACGACATGGTCAACTAGAAAAATAAAATTTATAACTTTCCTGCGAAAATTTTCTACTTACCAATGCCTGCGATGAGAAATATTATGGGTAAAATTTTGAACCTCCACTTTAAATTTGGAAGGGGACCATAAGGTGCCATCTTCATTTCCATGTCGTTCCATTCTTGAAGCAAGTGAGGCCATTTACGTCCTAAGTTGAGAAACATTATCAATCCTGCACAAGCTTGGATGGCCCACATAACTTCAACTACAAAATAATGATAAAACATCTTTTTTTTTACTGCAAGACTTACCGAAGCTGAAGAAGTTCCTCCCATTGGAAAGGGCATAAAACGCCATAAAAATCGAGTATAAAAATAATAAAAACGTGATAATCATAGTGTATATCGTCTTGAAGGAAAACCATTCGAATTTTAAACTTTTAACATTCTTGCTGATACCATTAACGGGTAAAATGGCAAAACATTGCGCAACGAATAAAACATTTTTTATTAGATATTGCAAAGAAAAATGATGTAATTGGTGATTTTGCACACCCACATCTATAACTTTGTTTTTAGGTTTTCCATTTTTTACAAGTGATAAAAAATTTGGTACCATTTTTGCTGTTTTCACCTTTTGACCAAGGGAAAACTCTAATGAAACTGGACAAATTGGTGAATATTGTAGGCATTATTCAATGGATTCTACCTAGTAATTTATATGTCGTGTTCGGCACGATTGTATGATTTGAACTTAGATTGGATTGAATTGGTAAGTACATAATAATATTTACAAAACCGAGGCATAAAGGAATCGATATAGATAAAAAAATTGTTTGCGTAACAATTTTAAAAGGTTTATGAATCGATTTGCTTTTAATTATGGTCATTGTGCCATATTTATTTTGTTTTCTTTATGATCGACGCCAATTAACAGGGGTGGACTGGCGCCAAAATTTTGATAATAACATTTTTTTGAGATGGCCTGGCTCTCCGT
The DNA here is from genome assembly GCA_932274525.1 of Podabrus alpinus. NCBI lineage: Eukaryota > Metazoa > Arthropoda > Insecta > Coleoptera > Cantharidae > Podabrus > Podabrus alpinus. The sequence goes on from OW026451.1 coordinate 10,955,742, forward strand.
ATTTGCGACGGTCTGCAGAAAAATAAAATAATCGAATGACAAAAAATTATATAGATACGTATCAAAATAAGAACGTTGAATATTGCAAACTTCAAATTGAAATAAAACATTAAAAAATTGATGGAATGTTTTTTTTAATTAATTTTTTATGAAAGTAAATTTAATGCCATTTATGATTTGAAAATGATTTCCGGCATGTGACCACCACGACTAATAGTTACGAAGCGCATCCGATCAGTTCAATTTTTGACCACCTTTTCATAGCATAACCATGGATTTAACATACCCCCAAAGAAAATAATCTTGAGGCGTCAAATCACACGATCTTGGAGGCCACTTGATAGGACCATTTCTTGAAATAATGTTGTCACCAAATTGTCCAAATTTCAATAATTCGATGGTTTCGGTGACTGTGTGGCACGTAGCACCATCCTGTTGGAACCATAAGTTGTCGATGTTTAACTCTTGGATTTTTGGTACCGATAATACCGTTGGCGTGTATTCCACACCAAACAGTCAATTTTAATGGATGCAATGGAGCTCAAGATAATGTTCCGAAGACCACTGGTCATCTGTCTATCTGTCTATCTATCTATCTGTATGTGTAAAATGAACATACTCCTCCTTAATTAGTTCACAATATCGTGACTCAACTGTAGATTTTTTCTGGAGGAATATATCAATAAAAGTAATGAACAAAAGTTGTTAAGCACTAAATTTTCGTAATTTAAGTATAGCATTTTCACAAATAATGTTTTCTTCTTCTTCCAGGCAGCGCCGTAGCAAGAGTGAGGCGACTGAGGCTTTTGCCTCAAAATGTTAAAATCTTTTGGGAGGGGGGCGAATATGTTCAAATTTGCCCCTAACTAAGCCTTAAGGTAAGCCTCAAGTTAAGCTTTAAGCTAAGTCTCATACTAAGCCTCAAGCTAAGCCCCATCCTAAGCCTCAAGCTAAGCCTCAAGCTAAGCCTCATACTAAGCCTCAAGCTAAGCCTCATACTAAGCCTCAAGCTAAGCCTCAAGATAAGCCTCAAGCTAAGCTTCAAGCTAAGCCTCATACTAAGCCACAAGCCAAGCCTCAAGCTAAGCCTCATGCTAAGCCACAAGCCAAGCCTCAAGCTAAGCTTCAAGCTAAGCCTCATGCTAAGCCACAAGCTAAGCCTCAAGCTAAGCCCAAAGCTATGCTTCAAGCTAAACCTAAAGCTTAAGGACTCTCTGGCTAGAATAAATGTGGACCACGGTCGCATACACGTCGAGGAATTTGTAAACATTTGTCAATGCTTCGGCTGCATGCGAATCGGCCACACCAAAAAGATTTGTACGAAGGGACTGATGTCCTGTTCCAATTGCGCCAGTGATCACTCTTACATCGACTGTTCATTTAAATTACCATCTGATAAACTTTTTTTTTCTTTCTTACCTGTCCTCCCGGGTGTCCGCCGTCAGGCATTGCTTCCGGGATGCTGTGTCCAAAATGTCGGGACCAAGTTCTCCTTGTTTAGTGTCTTCCTAGTTTGTCGGCCGGGTAGGGGGCAGTGCGATGGAACTCCGTGTAGCGTGTGCGCTTTCGCATGCCTCTCTTCTACCTGTCCGGGCTTGGCGTCGGGTCATTCGTCCTCCGTTTGTGTGTCGTCCTCCGTTTGAGTAGCGGCGGCGGCGGCCTGCTGTTCGGCTCTCTCGGCTGCCTCCTTACATCTTAGTATTTTGGTGATTGTAACGATTTTTTGAATCGTTAATTATTTCTATTTTGCATTTGACATCTTTAGCAACGCCCTGTATGGTGGATTCATACACGAATTCTAAGGTTGGCGGTATTGCTGTGCTTTTGATAACAGGGTCGCGATGGCGACTCGAGAGAATGGTTTTGGGAAGTGCCAAGGAAGGTCGAGTTTTGGGAGAGCGGGTCAATTCCTGTTTGTGATGGAGCGATAGCCATGGATGTGGTTCGGGTGGCTGTGGCGAGGATTCGTTTTTTGGCTTGCGCGATTCTCGTTGGAGGATTTTTTGTTCGCGTAAATGAGTGCGATATTCTTGCTATTTCTATTTGATTTCCATTCTGGTTTGTCGTCTCTTGATCAAATTTGGGCATATGGCTTTGTCATTTTTTGTATTGCTCCCGCAATTGCGCAATTTTTGCGTAATTGTGATTTTATTTATTCCTTGGTACCCGAAATTATTTTCCTTGTGTGTGTAAAAATAAGTTGTTCTGTGTGGTAATTGTTGCCTCATACTGTGTGTTTTTTTTTATCTAAACGGTTGTTTAGAGCCATTTTTTTGTGTAGTTTTAAAACTGCAATTTTGATTAAGTCGAATTTAAATTTGAATGGGAACGCTGATAGCAATAAGATAGACCGCTTGGTATTCCAGATAACAACGTTGTCGTTCGCATTGATAATTCGATTACTTTCCCATGTTAAATATTTTAATTAATTTTAAATATTTTAGCATTGTATTTTATTGTGTGTATTAAAATACGTTTACCATCAAGGGGTTTGCATGGGTGCGATTATTGTGGATTTATATTTGCTCTTTGCAAATCACGTTTGACGTCGCATTTCATGCTCGCTTCTTCGGGAGTTATAATCGATTGTTGATGGTTGGGTTTTTTAGTGTTTTCTGGTAGCGGTCGATCTTGCTATATTAACACAGATGAGGTAGTGTCGTTCGACGAGTCGTTACATGTTTTTCCGGTCACTGGGGCATCCTCCGACCTTTGGTTGTCTATTTTCGGAGGCACAAATTGTAATTTTTGTGCTTTTAAGTTTTCTCTTTGTACGGGGTGAAATCAATTACATGGCGCCCAGATTAACATCTTTTATCTTGCTACATTTATGTATTCTTAGCGTCATCCCGTATAATTGTGTAATATCAGCCGAGGGTAGGGGGGTTCCGTTTTCTACATAGTCCGTGCTTGAGCTAGCATTCCGTGGCATTTTCTATCTTTGTCCGGCGATCCCCTGAGTTATCAACAAAGATCGTCGGGGCAGTTTTTGTCGCTCCTTTGGGGTGGCAGAAATGGTTACATGATGAGGGTGTTTATTCGCTGCCACTGTGTCACGTCGACTAGCATTGCTTCGATCAGGTCTTCGGGAGCCATCGTGTACCCCACTGCAAGCGGGACCATTGTTCTCTCGCGTTCCCATCTCCAACAGTAGAAAAGGGAGTGTTCCGCGGTATCGATTTCCTCGCAGAACCTGCAACGGGGGCTTCCCAACTTTCCGAATCTGTGCAAGTAGTGGGCAAAGCAGCCGTGCCCTGACAGCATTTGGGTGAGGTGGAAGCTTACTTGTCCGGTGCCGTCTTTCGACCCATCTTTTGAGGTTGGGGATGAGTCTTCGGGTCCACATGCCGCAAGTTGCCTTCTCTCACCTGGCTTGCCATATTTCAGCCATCTCTTTTCTGGCGTCCTCCGCTCCTTCGTAGGTTCTGCTCCTTGCCCAAGCGAGGAGGTCGATGGGGGGCATCGACGCTAGGACGAGGGCCGCGTCGAGCGAGACCGTCCTATAGGCGCAGGAAATATCACATACATCTTCGAAATGCCGTTTATAAATGGATCACGTTGACGCATGAAATTATTAGCATTCTAATGCATAGACTACATCCCGTTATTTCTTTCATAATCCCTCAATTTTTAGTCATATACATTGGATATATATTGGATTTTGTCTATACTAAGGTAATCCTCAAGCTAAGCTTTAAGCTAAGCCTCAAGCTAAACCTCGAGCTAAGCCTCAAGCTAAGCCTCAAGCTAAGACTCAAGCTAAGCCTCAAGCTAAGCCTCAAGCTATCAATAATCAATACACTAAAAGCGTTCAATACCATCCCTTAATCTACTTCCATATGAATTTGTTTGTACTCACACTTGGCACTAAAAATTTAATAACATCAGTTCTCAATTTTGTTTTTAATTCCATCCATTTTTAACTTTCTAAACGTTTACCGTTTTATGTTCCATTTTATATGTTTAAAAATTTTTTTTTATTGCTGTTCCAGTTATACAATTGAAGGGCCTAGTGGAAAAAGTAGTTAAGTCACTTTTTTTTTCAATTTGTAGTTGAGGACATTTTCACATTGCGGCATTTATTCTCTACAAATTAGTATAAAAATCACATCTTAAAAGTGTTGGTAAGTCGGTCATATCGCGCACCAGCAGGCCCTGCTATCATCGCGTTCGGAGTACAAAAGTAGGCAAGTCAGATTTTTTACCAATAAAACCAGCAAAATTTATAGATGTCAAGGAACTACTTAAATATGTAACCCTGAACAAAGGCACAACGTTCTTCTCAACTCTGAATAGTACAATAAATGCCGTGGATGAAGATGAAGAAGAGTACGAATAGTATTAATTTTTTTGATTTTATATTTGATTTTAGTATTATTATTTTTATTAAAATGAATTAACGCAATTCCAAAACTTTAAAAACAATTTTTTTAAAAATTCCATTATATGACTTCTTCCACTAAGTCCTTCAATTTACCTACTTTACTGAGGTGTAGTGGAAAAAGTAGGTAAGTCATTTATAATTTTTTCCGCTTATCTACATTATTTTTTACCAAATGTATTTTTTTCCTCTTGAATTACATTCTTTAAGCTCATATCTATCCATGCCCTGCATTGAATTTAAAAAATTCCGAATAAAAAGTATTATAAACGCAATTCCAAAACTTTAAATCCAATTTCTAGAGAAACTCTAAAACATGACTTACGCCCGGATTCATAGACAAGGGATACCTTACCCTTAGAACGTTACTTGGCTAAGGGACCACTGATACTTGAGTACCTGTTGTTTGTCATAGTAATAACTTCGTGTATGTTCGGATTTAAATACTTGAACAGTGATTTTTTGGTGACTAAAAGTTATTTCATGTTACGTGACTGTATAAAATAATTTCATAAACGTCAGTCAATTAAAATTTGTATTTATTAACCTATTTATATTATATTTATGACGTTTATAATGCCAAATGCGTTAGTTCGCGGTTTATCCGTTACTTGAAACGCCACCTTGGAAAAGCAACGGTTGTTACTTGAGTATCTGTTTTTTTCTCGTCCATTTCATAGTCGATACTTCGTGAATACTCGGGAAAGGAACCCTTGCGCAGGGATATTTCGATATTTGGTAACTTTAGTGTTTCATGTTGAATACAATTGTTTGATAAATGTCAATTTAAGGTTATGTACAATCAATTTCCGGCAAGCTTCGTTTGTTTACGTGTTCGATAGTGTTCGTTTACGTACAAAGTTAAACGAAAATAAAAATTCAGAATAATTTTATATATAAAATTGCTTATTTATATTAAAATTATGCAAATTCTTATGCATTGAGTTATTTCAATTATTAAAACTAGTGTAAATGTAAAATATATTATATATTAAAATAAATTTTAAAAATTAACTTGTAACATTTTTATTGCCAATCAGTATAAATAACAAATTTTCGATACATCAAACAACAATTGCAAAAAATTACCAGTAAGTGGGAAGAATTCGTTCATTATTGAAACAATAAAATCTAAATTATAATTTTTAAATACTATAAAATATATAATATTTTGTAACAAATAATGCGATGTTTGTTTGGTATTTAGCATATTTTCCAATAATAATAATTATTAACAAGCCATTTGTACTTAGTTCGCAATTTATCCGTTACTCAAGTAACCTACTACGGATACTTGAGTTTTTCCTAATAATACCGTCCCTTGAGTAACGGTTACACGTCTATGAAATCGAAATTCGAACCTTAAGTATTGACTATAGTCCATCTGGTTTTGAATTGCAGTAGAGGTCGCCTTGAACGGCAAGTCAGATTTACACTGGGAAACGTCAAATAATTAAAGTGTATGAGTGACAAAAACCAAATGTCACTTATTTGATACTTGAAATAATCGAGTTAAAAGTATTTTTTTATCAAATAGCAATTTATTTAGTACAAATTATTTAAATTTGCCAGAAACTTTTAGAAAAAAATATTCGTGAGTCATCAATCGCAAATAAAATTTTGGCAGTGTAAACCTGTAAAAATTTTAACCAATCACGTTCCGAGTTCACAATTTTAGTACAATCTAGTTCTGCATTCTTAAAACGGATGGACTATAGTACTCAAGGAGCAGTTTTTAATTAGTTTCTATAGCAACTGTCACTACTTTGCCAAGTAACGCCGCCCTCAAGTAACGGATTTATGACTATGAAATGCGAAAGGATCCCTTAAGGGACGACCAATACTTAAGGAACGACTATGAATCCGGGCGTTAGTGACTTTTTCCACTAGGCCCTTCAATTATTGGTTGCTGCCACTTTTGCTCCAGCCTAAATTACATATTGTTATTATTTACGCCTCGAAAGAGCCTTGTTAGAATTATTATTTGTTATTGGTGTTCCAGTTATTCAATTTATTATTTATAATCAATACACCCAAAGCGTTCAACATCACCCTTTAATCTAATTCCATATGAATTTGTTTATACTCACACTTGGCACTAAAAATTTAATAACATCAGTTCTCATTTTTTAAAAAATTCCATCCATGTTTACCTTTCTAAACGTTTACCGTTTTATGTTCCATTTCATATGTTTAAAATTTTTTTTATTGCTGTTCTAGTTATGCAATTATTGGTTGCTGCCACTTTTGCTCCAGCCCAAATTACTTATTATTATTACGTCTCGAAAGAGCTTTGTTAGAATTATTTGTTTTTGCTGTTTCAGTTATCCAATTTATTATTTGCCACCCATTTTTACTCGAGCCCATATGTATTGTTGAATTTTATTTTATTTGTCCATTCACATTTCATCCCATCTATCAAATATGTTCACCCCCATTTTCATATTGTTAAATATTTTTAAATAAGTTATTGTTATAAATCTGTATAAATTAGCAGAATATACACTTCTTCCAGGTGGTTTAGCCTGAGGAGAAAAAAAGGAAAAAAAAGCCTCAATCTAAGCTAAGCCTCAAGCTAAGCTTTAAGCTAAGCTTCAAGCTAAGCCTCAAGTTAAGCCTTAGCTTTAAGCTAAGCTTCAAGCTAAGCCTCAAGTTAAGCCTCAGGCTAAGCCTCAAGCTAAGCCTCAAGCTAAGACTCAAGCTAAGCCTCAAACTAAGCCTTAAGCTAAGCCTCAAGCTAAGCCATTAGCTAAGCTTCAGGCTTAAGGGCTCTCTGGCTAGAATAAATGTGGACTGCGGTCGCATATACATTGAGAAATTTGTAAACATTCGTCAATGCTTCGACTGTATGTCATTGAGGGATTAACGTACTGTTCCCATTGCGCTGGTGATCACCCTTACACCGGCTGTTCATTTAAATTACGACTCGATAAACTAAAATGTGCAAGTTGCAGCGCCGTAGCAAGGGCGAGTAAGGACTGAGGCATTTGCCTCAGGCGCGCCATCGCAATGGGGCGCTAAACCTTGATAAATTTTCAAAATGAAATAATCTTTTGCGAGGGGGGCGCATATATTCAAATTTGCCTCAGGCGCCCGAAGAGTTTGCTAAGGCGCTGCTTCCAGGGATATCTCAAAAACTACTAATAAGTAAGTTAAGGAAAAATATTTGCTTTGCAACCACACGTAGACTTTCATTTACTTGAAATCTTAGCTCATACGCTTTTATCGTAGGATGCACCGAAAACCAGTAAATTTCGAAAAACCAACACGCTTTATTTTAGAAAATAGTTTGAAATACAAAAAGAGCGGGTACATCATCTAGGGACATCTGTAACCAAGGTTGCCTATTTGTCAAAATTTAAAGAACGTCAAAATCGGACCAATCAGATGAATCCACATGTGTGGGGGTAGTTGTGTGCGTGTTGGAAGCGATTTGAGTTGGAATTTTGTAAATTTTTGTAATTTTATACAAAAAGTAATGAAAGCGTGACATGTTGAATGTTTATAAATTAAAATAATTTAAGATGAATTTAACGTCGAGTTGCATTTTTATTTTCCTTAATTTATTGGTGTGTTTAACCTTAGTTGTTGCCGGACGAGATTTTTATAACATTCTGGGTATCACGAAATCGGCAACTTTGCACGATATTAAAAAGGCTTACAGAAGGTTAGCCAAAGAATTACATCCCGACAAAAATAAGGATGATACGGAGGCGGTTCAGAAGTTTCAAGATTTAGGTGCAGCATACGAGGTTTTGTCTGACGAGGAAAAGAGGAAGAAGTATGATCGCTGTGGGGAGGAATGCTTACAAAAAGACGGTATGATGGACAGTGGATTTGATCCCTTTTCAAGTTTTTTCGGTGATTTTGGTTTTCATTTCGGTGGAGGTGGTGAACAAAATCACGAAACACCAAAGGGTGCAAATATCGAAATGAACATTATGGTCACTCTCGAAGATTTATACAGTGGAACATTTATTGAGGTAACTAAACCTTACATTTCCTCATTTTTCCATTCTTTATGTTGTTATTTTAGATTACTAGAAATAAACCTGTAATGAAACCAGCACCGGGTACGAGGAGGTGTAATTGTCGGCAAGAAATGGTTACTAAAACGTTAGGGCCTGGAAGATTCCAAATGATGCAACAAACTGTTTGCGATGAATGTCCAAATGTTAAGCTCGTCAACGAAGAACGAGTGTTGGAAATGGAAGTGGAACCTGGAATGGTCGATGGACAAGAAACTAAATTTACCGCAGAAGGTGAACCACATATGGACGGTGATCCTGGTGACTTGATCTTGAAAATCAAAACGCAACCTCATGCTGTTTTCGAACGAAAAGGGGACGATTTGTACACAAATATCACAATAAGTTTACAAGTACGTTTTTATCATTCCCTTAAAATTTATTTATAAATCTATTTTGATTATATTTTTTGTTAGGACGCTTTGAGTGGTTTCACGTTAGAATTGAAACACTTGGATGGTCACATGGTGTCGGTTACGAGAGATAAAGTGACCTGGCCTGGAGCTCGGATACGTAAGAAGGGCGAAGGCTTGCCGAATTACGAGAATAATAACCTTCACGGTATTTTATTTATTACCTTTGATGTTGAGTTTCCAAAACAGGAATTGACTAGTGAAGACAAAGAAGGTATTTATTTTTAATTAGTAGTACTTTTTAAATTAAGGCATTTGTTTTGCAGCGATTAAAAAGATCCTGAACCAAAATTCTAATAACAAGGTGTACAACGGCCTACGAGGGTATTAAATGGCGTTTTTCAGTGTGTTAATTGGGTATTTAATTTGCAACTTAAAAGATAATATTTAATTGGTCGAGTGTTGAGTGCTGTGATTTAAGGGAAAATGGACAAACAGTTAGTAACTTGAAAGTTGAAAATTTCTGAGATGTGTAGGAAATATAAAATTAATTTGTATATAAATGATGTAGATTGTATACATACTTGCAATTATGTGTTCCTTATTTAATTTTATCTTAATTTGTTTTTATTTTCAAATAAAAATAAATTTAAATTTTTTTTCCTTATTGAAATTTTACCATCTAGTTAGGGCAGTTCATGGTGGTTCTTTTAGCAATAAACATCAACCTGGGGTGACTCAAGATTTTTTTTACCATCTTGCAACCTAAGGAACTTATTTTGATGTATTATGATAATATGTGTAAACCATAGTCAATTAATTCAGTTTTTGCCAACCTGAAAAGAAACATGGTGGCCTATAATAAGATTTTTAATTCTATAATTTTATTAAAGTGTACTTGACAAAAAAATTAGCTTTCAAAATCATTAGAGAATCCATAAAAATTTATCTACGAAAATTATTGTCTAATTTGGAAAAAATCCGGGCAAGCTGAAATGTTACTGACTAGTATATTTGAGTTTTGAGCGTTATAATGAATCCCCACCCAACAATTTTCAAAAATTCCTTATCAGTTTTTCTGGGGATTTTACGTATTTTAGCCTTCCAAGGTGGATTTTCCTCTTTATAGTGGAAGCAAAATTTGAATTTTTGATCAATTAAAAATATGTAATTAAATATAAGACTTTTAACTATTGAAAACTATAATATAATTAAAACAAGTAAAAAATTAAACTTGATTATAAGCTTTCGGTACTGCTTACACCCCTATTCACTAACTTAAATCGAAAACGTTTCGATCATCGAAAAGTAGGCGATCGAGATGTGTCATTTATCGATTGTGGTAAAAATTCGTATTCTGTAACTACACTTTATCGATATGGAAAACGCCAAAAGCTTAACGTTTGGCAACACTGTTGTAAACATAATCATAACCTATAAAATAAAGAAATCTGAAGGGAATTTCTAAATTTAAAAAAATTAGGTTGGTAGTTATGTCATATTATAATCTTTTGCAACTACATACATAATATAATATACCAAATTGAACTTGAATATGTAAATTATAATATTGAATTAGTTTATATTATCTAGTTGTGATTGTGATAATTGCTAAAAATTGTTTTGTTGATCCAAAATGTCTGCAGCAATAATACGTATTTAAGATAAACAAATATAATCCCAATGATCCCAATGCTATCAAATCAATAAATCCATTATAAATCAATAGATCACTCGCTTATCAAATTATCTACAAGGTAGTAATTTCAAAAAGTTGAAAATAAATATTGACAAACACGTAAATTTAAAGGTTATCTGACTATAATGCGCACGGCACTGGACTTTTTGATGATCGAGAAGCTTAACGTGACCCTTCTCCGTCACGAGAAAACATTCGATCGATCGAGAAGTTTTAACGATCGACCGAACGATAACGTCTCGATTCGTTAGTTACTGGATACGAATTGTCACTCTTTTCGATCCATCGAATACTTAACGATTCGATCGATCGAAAACGGAGTTAGTGAATAGGGGTGTTACACCCCTATTCACTAACTTCAATCGAAAACGTTTCGATCATCGAAAAGTAGGCGATCGAGATGTGTCATTTATCGATTGTGGTAAAAATTCGTATTCTGTAACTACACTTTATCGATATGGAAAACGCCAAAAGCTTAACGTTTGGCAACACTGTTGTAAACATAATCATAACCTATAAAATAAAGAAATCTGAAGGGAATTTCTAAATTTAAAAAAATTAGGTTGGTAGTTATGTCATATTATAATCTTTTGCAACTACATACATAATATAATATACCAAATTGAACTTGAATATGTAAATTATAATATTGAATTAGTTTATATTATCTAGTTGTGATTGTGATAATTGCTAAAAATTGTTTTGTTGATCCAAAATGTCTGCAGCAATAATACGTATTTAAGATAAACAAATATAATCCCAATGCTATCAAATCAATAAATCCATTATAAATCAATAGATCACTCACTTATCAAATTATCTACAAGGTAGTAATTTCGAAAAGTTTAAAATAAATATTGACAAACAGGTAAATTTAAAGGTTATTTGACTATAATGCGCACGGCACTGGACTTTTCGATAGATCGAGAAGCAACAAATATAATCCCAATGCTGTCAAATCAATAAATTCATTATAAATCAATAGATCACTCGCTTATCAAATTATCTACAAGGTAGTAATTTCAAAAAGTTGAAAATAAATATTGACAAACACGTAAATTTAAAGGTTATCTGACTATAATGCGCACGGCACTGGACTTTTTGATGATCGAGAAGCTTAACGTGACCCTTCTCCGTCACGAGAAAACATTCGATCGATCGAGAAGTTTTAACGATCGACCGAACGATAACGTCTCGATTCGTTAGTTACTGGATACGAATTGTCACTCTTTTCGATCCATCGAATACTTAACGATTCGATCGATCGAAAACGGAATTAGTGAATAGGGGTGTTAGTACCATCACCAAATGTATTAAAAACATTTGCATGGTAATTGTTTTTAATACATCTGATGATGGTACTATGCAGTACCAAAAGCTTATGACCAATAAATATTATTTCACGTTTAATTAACTATTTAATTTAAAAGTTTTAATTATATTAAAAATATGTGTAAGATGTAAAATTTGATTTTATTGCGAATACCGCAAATTGCAAGTCTTGATATTTTATATTATATCAATCAATAGATAAAACCATTAGCTATAACGTTTTCAATGATATATTTTTAATTTTTTGTTCTACGATAAATAAAATACTAGTTTTTGAGAAATTTCATCTTGAAAGAACGCATAAATATTTAGTTTTTTCGGCGAACAAAATTTCTTAGACCCCAGAAAGTTTTTCCATACATGCCAATGCCAGTTCAGGATATAAAATTTTATTTTCTATCGATTGGTGCAAACAGCAAGTCTATGTCTTTCTATTTTTGAGAAAAAGAAATAAAACCAGCAATTTCGCGCTCCACCTTTATAAATAGGGGGCGTAGGTGCCACCGTGGGTTTTCGAGGTGGGTTTGCTCCAATATTTCTTTATTTTGACTTACCCCATACATGTTAAAGAGGATTTGCTTTTACTTAGACGTGGAAGTACCAACCATCATAGGCTCTTAGGCAGGGGTGGGCTGGAGTCGGCTCGGTCCGGCTCGCGCGAGCCGGTTGTTAAAATGTTTGAAACTCGGCGAGCCGCTTGTTAAATTACCCCTAAAACCAAAAAATAAGCCAATTTCGATGCCAGTCCTTTTATTACATCTTGGATAAACCAGAATCACAGGTTAGCAACAGAAACAAGGGTAAGAAAAGGGCACAATAATGATGTTTCTGCAAATGAACAAGGCATATTGACTCTACATTAATTAATTAATTATGCATATACATAGTGTAGTATGTTAAATTTGGAATTTATTAGTTTTTTTGTGCAATAAATGTTTTGTTTTGTTATATATATCAACGGTGGGCAACCTCCGGCCAACTCCGGTCCGCGTAAAGTTCTAATCCGGCCCGCGAGATCTTTAGAAGAAATAATAAATAAATATTTTCAAAAACAAAAATTTTAAAGAAAAGGATTAGGTTAGTACCTAACATAAGGAAAAAGGAGAGATCTACAGTTTAATTTTCAATATAATTCGTCTTATTTAAATTAAATTAAAGAGTATGGTAAAAAGTAAATTGAAAAGTACACTAGACCCTCCATGTACGCGAGTTCGATGTACGCGAATCAGAATAACGCGAATTAGATTTTGATACCTGAATTTTTTATACGCGAAGCAAAATTCCCTTTAACGCGAATTAAGTTTTCGCGTATTATTAAAATAACTATGTGGCACAGTCGGCCTACCGGCCGCCTTTAGCCATCTAGACCGTGTCGAATGTGGTTGTTCGACCTTCGGCCTCACTACAAGGTTCTAAAGTAGCCTATGTTTTTCGTGGCGTTGTAAATATCGTAATAATCCAGTCAAATTACGGCTCAAAATGGGTTTATCAAACATAAAATTATGTAGTTTGGAGATTATTAGGGATCGATAGGGGGGTGGATTCTGAACATAAATTCCAATTTCAGGGGTTCTCCGAAGGTCAGCTGTACCTCATTTCGCTAAATACGCGTTTAATTCGATATCTCGAGAACGGTTAGTGTTAAGCAAAAAATTGTAGAGACCTTTTCTCTTCTAAATTAAATTTACTAACTTTTTTATCTGAAACTTTTTTTTTAACATCAATATTTTTCAACTTATTACTTCCGAAAGGCAAAAATTTTACTGAATACCCACTGATGTCGATGATATTGTGACAATGGCGCGGATTTCGCTCGGTAAAGTAAGGTATAACTCCGAAGGTATTGGTAGTAGAGAAAAAAGTTTTAGATAAAAAAGTTAGTAAATTTAATTTAGAAGAGAAAAGGTCTCTACAATTTTTTGCCTAACACTAACCGTTCTCGAGATATCGAATTAAACGCGTTTTTAGCGAAATGAGGTACAGCTGACCTTCGGAGAACCCCTCAAATTGAAATGTATGCTCAGAATGCACCCCCCTATCGATCCTTAACCATCGCCAAACTACATAATTTTATGTTTGAAGATTTCGTAATTTGACTGGACTATAACTTCTACACCAAATTTGGTTAAGATTGGTCAAATAGAAACGTAAAGCACGTGCACGCGTATTTGCATTGTCGATCGGTTGAGAGCTTGACAGCATTCATTATTGTTTTTTAAGTTGATTTTGAGTAGCCTGCCTTCCTTTAAGGAATCTCGATAATCCATTCATGCGCGTCCCATAGGGACGCGCATGAATGGATTATCGAGATTCCTTAAAGGAAGGCAGGCTACTCAAAATCAACTTTCCTTTCCTTTGCGAATTTTTTTCTTTGTAATTTGTTATAAATGATAAGAGAAATAAATATAGTACTTAATTAACTTTGTTATAAATATTATTATTTTTATGTTTTCAGAAAAAAATACAAGTAATAAAAATGTGTCCATTAACTATACTAAGGCCCGCGGACGAAACGTAAATATTATTCTGGCCCCTGTTATACAAAAGGTTGCCCACCCCTGATATATATTATATATTTTATACTGTACAAAAATAAATGAAGATAATGTACTCATTTACCGTTTTTTTTTGCTTCGAAATAATAGCGAGCCGGTTGTTCAAAATTTGGCAGCCCACCCCTGCTCTTAGGTACACTGAATAAAAAGTGGCATCATATCAATGAAACAGTTCATCAAACTGATGAAAATTCATCATTTTTGAGACGATGAAAAGATTTCATACTAAAAGGATGTCCGCTATTTTTTTTTAGACTTCAACCCCCCTCCCTCGCGTCAAAGTTGGTCACAATCTTTTCGGACCTCCCCCTCATTTAATCGAACTTCACACGATATTTGAAATTGTAAAGTGCACATTACACGGGGCCTTCGGCTGCAGCAACTTCTGTGCAGAACGGTATACGCAAAGCGCAAATACATGAACTCGTCTCTACGCAGAAATTGCATGCAGCCGAACGCCCCGTGTAATGTGTACTTAAGATTAATTAAATTTTTTACAAAATGTTACATAAAAATGGAATTTTTTGCGGACGTCACATTTGTCCAACCCCCCTCACCCGGTCACATTTGGTCCCATTTTGCAACCTCCCCCCTAGGCGCGGACATCCTTTATGGACAACCCCTAATGATGAATGAACATTCCTAATTTTTTTTGTTCAATCTGTAATCTACTAAAAATTTTTTGGATAAGTTTCATTAAGTTAATCACAATGATGAAAATATTGATCAATATTATGAACAGAAATTGATGAAATAGAATTAATTATATTGATGTAAGCATTCATCAAACCTCAAACTTATTTGATGATTTTTACATTATATTGATGAATTTTTCATTATCATGATGAATTTTATTTAAGATTGATGTTCATCAATAATAATATGATGTACCAAATTTTTTTCAGTATATAGTCACAATTTTCTCTAATATGAAAACTAATCTAGTTACAAGGTTGTAGGCTAAAAACCGCGTTAGGGGACTAAAATTCCCTAAACAGTAAAAAGAATTAGTAGGTATTATATAATTTTGAAATATTCTTTACATAATCATTTGGATTGTTGCAATATTCCTAGAAAGTGCTAGAAATAATGAAAATTATTATCCAATATCCGCTTTTTTTGTTATTCCCAGAATATATGTTTGACAATATTTTCGAAGAATATTGATACAAATAATATCAATGGGAATATTCCAGATTCTCTGATTATTCCCTTTAATATGTCTGCAAAAAAGTTACAATGTTCGAATATTCTTTGATTGTTCCAGTCTTATTTTGAATAGTTTTAATATTCCCGAATTTAATTTTTCTATTTTCGATTTTTCGGAGTTCTTGATTACTTATAGAACTTGCAAGGAATATTCCATAAATATAATCTATACCTAATACTGTCAAAGATTATTTAGAGAATATGAATATTACAGATTTATAGATTATTCCCATAATCCTACAATCTTCGAACATTTCTTTATTTGAATAGTTTTAATATTCCTGAATTACATGGAATCGTTTTGATTTTTAAAGATTACTCGTCATATTCTGGGAATATTCAAATATTTGAATCAATCCTTACGGAACATTTCAATAATGTAAATGATTATGTAAGGAATATTCCATTTCAGAAGTAGCCAGTCGAAATAACTTTTTTTTTTAGTAAATTAAAGAAAAACAAAAAACAAGTCGATTTACATATAGCGAGGGGACGTTCAAAACCAATACTGTTTGAACTTGCAATTTAACCCTTTACCCACCAGCTATCCCTCCTTTGAAATTTTAAAAAGCATCCCTATCTTGCGTTACATCATTTTAAAGGTGGAAAAAATCCTCGTTCATCCACATCAAAAAAATTGGATTTAGCGGATCCGTCTAATGGCTAGAGATAAAAATTGAAGAGAAAAAATTTTTTGTTCAGAAATTACAAGAGGTTTTGTTATTTGTATGCCAATGGCCAATTTGCTATGACAAATTTATGGGCGAAACCCGGCAACATTTTCCCTTATTCGCCATTTCCTCATCTGTTACTGGATTTGGTCTGCTTGTAGGTCATTTGACGTTGGCAGGTATATGCTGAATATAGCACGTAGAAAACTGGCCCCAGGATGACACCCTGAGGCACTCCAGATGTTATTGGACAAAGTTCAAGATTTTTATTTATTACCTCTACCACGATGTAATTGTTCAATGGTAGAATGGCGCTTTCTAAAACCAAACTATTGTTCTGGTATTATATTCTTCACTTGCAACAACATTTTCTCAAATAATTTCGACAATATTGGTAAAGGGCTAATTATTGGTCTATATGATGTAGGCTCTTGGGGTGGTTTTCCAGGATTAGGTCATAGAATTATTTGCGTCGCCTTCCATTGTGCTGGGAAAACATTTATTCCTTTAGGACTTTTCCAGTAATGAGGTTATACCTTGGTGCTTTTTTGAGATGTAAATAAAATTTAATCGCGTTTTTGATCTCATTTAGCTTGAATGGTTTATTAGTACCATACTGTACAAATAGGTTTCGATGCTCTTCCATCTGTTCGGCGCTATTTATTTCAACTTCGACTTGTGTTTCTGGTGAAAAAAATCTGCATTTTTCAGTTCACTTTTTGCCCAATTGCCTTCCGCTATTCTGATCGGCGGTACAAAAATTGTTGGTTGCTGTAACTTTTTCGTGGCTCTCCATTATGAGTAATCTGTCGCTTCTGGTAGTGATAAGTTCTGTATATAATTTTGGATCGATTGATTTTTAATGTCATTTAGAAGATTTTTAAGCTGTTGCGTTGATTTATTTACTTTGGTTTTATCAGTTGGGTATCCAGTGGTTTACCATATTCTTCTAAATTTTCGTTTCTCTGCGAGAGTTTTCTTCACTTTGGGAAAACAAATTGCATCCTTTGTTTCATTTCCTAATACACTGTGATACATTTGTCCGTTCAGGTTTCCTTCAATAAAAAGTGGCCTAATAATGTAATTTCCAAGTATACCAGCTCAAGCTTTGATCTTTTGAGGATACTATGGATGATCTTCTCAAAACACGTGCGCATTTTCATTGTCCCAATGCCTACAATTGTGTTTGTTGATAAATATCTCGGAATTTGTGACGTAAATCAAGTCACCATCTATCAAATTGTGACGTTTTAGAGAAGTAAATTTTTTTAAAATGCTAAAAACCAAATCTATAGAATTGATACCATCGGTCTCATACCCACCATATAATTATTATCAATGCGATAAAAAGTTGTGGAAGTCACGAATACTCGTATTTGCATACGCCACCCTTTTTGCGTTGTTTGTAAGCTGTTTATTTTTTATTGAAGAAATACATTTGAAAGCACATGGAATTTATTTTCCGTTAACCATTAACCCAAAAAAAAGTACCAAGTCGAAGAGTAGCACGAATGGATTTTTAATAAAAACTGAAGGATGTCGAATACCCAACTTGAAAGTATTTGATTCAGCCATTCGTTCATTTATTTTTGACGAAACTATGATTAAGTGCAACGAAGGTTTACCTCCATTAGTGGAAGCAAACAGAACACACCTGAAATTTGTAAACAGTTCCCTATCCAGCTATGGCTTGAAGGATTTTCAATCTGTAAATTGCTGTTATTCTAGTTTTAAGAGACTTACTCCGAAACTGTATCAATGCGATAATAAGGTGAAATTTGAAGCATGCGTTGTTTTCCATAAAACTGTCAAGATAAAAGAAGAATTTATTAAAGTTATCTGCGTATCAAATAAGAAAGTAATTTATACAGATTTTTTTTCGTTTGTACCAAACAAAGCCAATTTCCAAACGTTATCAAAAAACGAAAAGTATAACGTGCTGATCGTTGGAATTGATTCCATATCCAGATTAAACTTGTACAGACAAATGCCAAACACGGTAAAAATACTGAAAAGTTTAAATGCGATCGAGTTTTTGGGTTTCAATAAAGTCGGCGATAATACCTTTCCAAACTTGATTCCAGTTTTAACAGGATTAAGCATATCCGAATTGGTAGAGAAATGTTGGAGTCGAAAACGGTACAAGTTTGATAATTGTAGTTTTATTTGGAACGAAGCGAAGAAGTACTTTTTTGTGACTGCTTTTGGTGAGGACGCTTCAAAAATTGGAATATTCAATTATCTGAAAGGAGGTTTTACTAAAGCACCGACCGATTATTATTGGGGTCCGTTCAATTACGTCTCCGAGGCTGAAATTGGCAACGTTGATACTAGAAATACTTTTATTTGCGTTGGATCTCGGTTTGTTTACCAAACTTTGCTGGATTACATTCTTAAATTTGTCTACCGGATGGATGTGGACGATAACGCTTATTTTGGATTTTTTTGGGGTAACAGCATATCGCATGATTATTTGAATCTTCCAAAATTAGCAGATAACGATTACGAAAATTTTTTTAAACAGTTGAAGGAGTACAGAGTTTTGAATAACACGGTGGTGATCTTTATGAGCGATCATGGAATGCGTTGGGGTGATATTCGTTCCACCTATCAAGGCCAAATGGAAGAAAGACTTCCGTTCTTGTTTATGTTGTTACCAGACAGTTTTAAAAAGTTAAATTACCCGTCTTTTAACAATTTGGTTACAAACACTCAAAAGTTAACGACGATGTATGATGTGTACAAAACCTTAAGAGATTTGATAAACATCGAAAAGTCGGAGAAAGGAATGACTTTGAATCCAGCATTTAGAAGGGATTCTAATAGAAGTTACAGTTTATTTGAAGCCATACCTCATAATCGAACATGTCAAAGTGCCGGAATTGAATCCCACTGGTGTACGTGTCAAGAAAGTTTTGAAGTTCTCCCAAATAACACAGACGTAAATAAAGCAGCTATTTTCGCAGTTTGGAAGATGAACCAGGAACTGAAAGGTCACAGGGATTGCGCACATTTAACATTGACGAAAGTTTATAGTGCACGTTTACATTCTCTTATGAAACACCTATTGGTGGGAA
Organism: Podabrus alpinus; assembly: GCA_932274525.1. Classification (NCBI taxonomy): domain Eukaryota; kingdom Metazoa; phylum Arthropoda; class Insecta; order Coleoptera; family Cantharidae; genus Podabrus; species Podabrus alpinus. The sequence continues at coordinate 10,975,047 of OW026451.1, forward strand.
AACCTCGTTTACAAGATTATACCATAGTGTTCGGCACAACTCCGGGAGATGGTTTATTTGAAGCTACCGTTAGACAACTCATTAGTAAATGTGTGACAAGTTACAAATTTAGTATTATAGGAAGTATTAGCCGAATAAATTTGTATGGCTCCCAAAGCGCATGTATCACAGATTTTTACCTTAAGTTATATTGCTACTGCATAAAATAGAGTTTACGTAATTTTCTTTGAAAACTTCAAGTTTGGAATAATAAAGAAAAAATATTTTTAATTGAAGTGTTTTAAATTGGTACTTCCGTTTATAACCAGGTATAGTACCCCCCAAGGGTTTGGACTTGGGCAAATTTTTATTTGAAAATTAGTCTTAGAAAAGTGTCCTTTATCACCACCTCAAAGGTTCTCCACGGTCACGGGGACACCCTGTATATAGTCGGCGCAATCAATAATATTATTAATTAATCAGAAAAAGAGTTTGATCACATTTATAATATTAATACAAATATGACAAAATTCATTAATTTTTAATATACTCGAATACGAGCAGTTGGGTACTTATAGTAAAGTTGTGCACATTAAAATTGCTAATTGCTGAAAAGATCTTCAAAAATTTAAAAAAGCTCCCAAAATTGGCAAAACTTGCTGATATATTTGTACCCCAAAATTTAATAAAAGTCAACTCCTTCTGGCCTATATTTTAATTTTGATTTTATACTGCCAAACATTATTTTGTAAAATTCAATTTTGCATTCCATATTTTTAATCTATTTTTAGCAACCGAACCCATGCAGATCCCATGATAAAATTTGGCACACATACTCAGCACAATTGCACAAACAAACAGTAAAAAAATAAACAAAAAAAAAAGAATCGTTTTTTAAATAGGGGTTGAAATAGGGTTAATATTATAAAATTAATCCAGTTAGGGGTTGAAAAATTAAAATGTGATTGAATATTTGGATAGAACGTTCATTTACCTTTACAGAAAATTTTTTATTTTTAAATTTAGACCACCGTGGACGAAGTTACAGCCGTTTTCCTACAAGTCTACACACCAACTTTTTGACATTTTGAACGACCAAAACAACGAAACGAATGCCCTTTTGGACAAATCCTTAAATTTGTATTTTTTATTTCTTACTAAGATGGTGTGTACCAATTTTCGTCAAATTTGGTGGGAGTCGAGTTAATTTTGCCTATTTTTCAGTTTATTTGAGATGGAATGACCCTATAGCTACTATAATTTTAGGGAATGTGCTCCATGCTCGAATCTACCCCACTTTCCCTAATGTTGTTTTACTATAACTATTTTTTTTATCTTCACCGAGTTTATTTAATTTAAATCCGTTCAGTGTAGTAAAAATAAAATAGAAAATTTAGCATCACCAACGAATTTATTGTAAGCAGCTTTGATAAGAGTTTACTACGTTGGTGTAAAAGTAATTTGCGATAAAGAGTAGTCAGTTTCTATTTCAACATCGAACGGTAAAGAAGTAATTATTCCAATTATTCATTTGCAGCTTTTCAAAATTTGAACTGGTATGTAATTAAATCCAAAATATATAATTTTTAATTTAATTTTCCGTAAAAAATGAATATTGAAAATATGTATTATGAGTATTCCATGTTGAGATATTGGAAACATTTTCAATTTTTGAGATTGTTTACTTAAGTTGTAGGGGGAGAGGTGTGATAATTGATCGCCGTTTTCAATTCTTCCACGTGAAAAAATCAAAATCTATATATTATTTATGTAAAATATTTCCATTAGGTATAACAAGACACCAGTCAGATACATAATATGTATGTATTTTGTATGTACAAGATGAGCAAAATTAATTCTGATTACAGTAACTATAACACATAGTAATGTTTTGAGATTTATTTGAAATTTTTTGATTTAGAAATTAAATTTAACGAAAGATTATAATTATTGATATTAGTGTAGCAGAAAAGCACAAATTAAATTCTTTTCTTATAGCTCAGGCAAGCTAAAATTTGGTAGGCACGTCTATTTGAGTTTCCCAATGAAGCCCCCAAAAGTTCCATAAAACCCTCCATTGCCTTCTTCTCCAGTTGGGAATTGTAGCTCCTCCAACGTAGCATTTCTTCTATAATTTCTAATCAACCAACGTATTTTCATGTCCCTCTTCGATTTGGCTCAAATTGTGTGTACTTCTAAGTTATGCCAAATAAATGGACCGGTATTTTTTTGTTTGGTCCTAAAGTGGCCCGTTTATATTGTACAGCTCTTCAGAATAATCAAATTTGGCTTGTAGTTTTTATGAGATGCACAAGTTTTTTGTAAAATTAAGTTATTGCATAGGCTTTTTCAGTGAGTTTTTTTGTGTAAATAATTAACGTCACAAAATAAGGGTAATTTAAAATTCTCAAAAAAAATTACCTCTATTATACTTTCGGCTACTTGTATCCTAAATTTTAGAGCGGTTACGCTTAGTTTAGTAGTAAATATTATTATGTAAGCATATTTTATTAAAGTGTTCCGATTTATAACCACGAGATTCATTTCGATGTCACTCCTAAACCAAAAGCTTGCCCACTCTAAATTTGGCATGCAAGTAGCCAAAAATTGTAGTCAAGATAATAAAATATTATAATTAAATAGTTAATTAAACGTGAAATAATAATTATATCAGATAATAAAATAATACTATTTCACGTTTGATTAACTATTTAATTTTAATGTTTTAATTATATTACAGTTTTCAATAGTTAAAAGTTTTATATCTACTCTATATATATAAAAAGATAAGGGTTTTTATGCAACGCTTTTATGCAACGTTTTTATGCAACGATTTCATGCAACGATTATATGCAACGTTTTCGATAATAGGATAATCTGACAACCAATAAAAAATTCTATTATATAAGTCAAAGGGAATGCAATATAAATTAAAAACCAAAATTGGTAAACATCGATTTATTAATTTAAAAAGGTAGTTCTCCAAGATTTTCTTCGTTTTAAAATATAAGGTTGGTAATCCCTTATCCATAAAACGTTTTGCAATTTCATTGGCTATTGGTTAAAAAAAAGAACCAATCATTAATTTGATTTAAAATTGTTATTCAAAATCGTTCCATAAAAAGTTTGCACGTAAAGTTTTATGTTTTACTTATATGAAGTAAAAGAGTACGGATTATCTGACCCGTAATCAGATTAATGCTTTCATCGCATCATTGGATCATCGGATCACCGTATCATCGGATTATAGCCTATATATAGGACGTTGATGCCTATATATTAATAAGTAAGTTAAAGAAATTGTACTATCACGATCACAATTTGGAGAATTAAGTACTATAAAAGTAATTGAAGTAAAAAATAATTTAATACTATTGTCCAAAAATTACTACCATTCTACCTTTAAATTCAATAGCTGTTCGAGAGTTAACATCTAATCATTACCTTTCAACTTTGATCATATCACAAAATTTAATGAGATCCTGACGGTTAATACATAGTTTCGGCTAGAGATGAGGACTCATTTAAAAGTTATCTTTAACCAAAAAAGGATTTTACGTTTTCCGACTGTTATAATTAGCGGAGCTTCTTTAATTCTAAGAACAGATGGAATAAAAGCAAACAAAGGAGTGCGACCACAACGGGATACATCCTCAGATACTGAAAGTACACAGAAAGAAAAAAAAGACGAAAAACATCTACTGAACGTTCGAGAAAACACAAAACTCGACAGCAACAACTACAAGAGAAATAAGAACCTTCAACAATCAAGACCACCAGCAACAACTTCAACTGAAAGAAGCAGAAAAAGAAGAACGCTACAGCAACCATCGACAGATCTGGCTACTGTTTTAGAATCGGTACAATTACAAGAGGAACAAGAACCTTCAACATCAAACCCACCAGCAAAAACTTCAACCGAAAGAAACAGAAAACGAAGAGCGCTACAGCAACCATCGACAGATCTGGCCACTGTTTTAGAATCGGTACAACTACAAGAGGAACAAGAACCTTCAACATTAAAACCACCAGCAAAACCTTCAACTGCATGAAAGAAGCACAAAAAGAAGAGCGCTACAGCGATCATCGACAGATCTGGTCACTGTTTTGGAATCGTAACTCCTCATGATGCGGGTGAAATGACCGAGAAATGTTCAAATTGTGATGCTATTTTTTGGAAAAATGAATTTTGCAAGAAAAGTTTTTGTCATAATGGAAAAGTTAAACTGTCCAAATTATCGCCAGGATCCAAATTGGATACTGGCGATACATCTGCAAGCGGATTACCATTTGTACTATATAGACGACAATTTCCGATAGTGTTGGCATTCGCTATAACTATAAATAAATGTCAAGGGCAGAGCTTTGACAAAGTTGGTATAAATATCGATAGGCCTTTGTTTAGTTACGGACAGTTATATGTAGCATTATCAAGATGTTGAGCAAAGGATGGAATACAAATTCAAAGTACAAGCGACATAACAAAAAAATGTCGTATGGAAAGAAGTTTTATAACTCGCAAGATTTCTCATTTATATGGAATTACGAGGTGGCGAAATGGGGGTGGCCAAGAAGGTCATTGGCCGAGTAGTTAGAGCAATCGACTACTGATGCTAAAGGCATTGGTTCGAGTCCAGTAGGAGTCAATTTTCTTTCGGACTTTCTTTCCTCCAATGAACCGTCTTCGTGCTTCGGAGGGCACGTTAAACCGGCGGTCTCCCTGATTTGAGCTGATCTAATATGTCAAACAGGGTAATAAAAAAAAATCACCCCTACTCCCCATCGACTACGCAATCGCGGAACTTCTCAGAACTCGGTCATCGAACGGACGTCCCTGGTTCGTGGTGCCGGCCATTGTTGGGGAGTTTTGGTCGGTGGTGAGGGCGAGAGACCGCCTAACGGCTGCGGTCATACTTAGCAGTGTCGACATTGTGGGTCAGGCGGGGGGTGAGCAACAAAGTGGAAGCAGTACAATGGGTCCGGTAGAGTGGCCTAAGTGCGTGCAGGTTAATACTTGCCACTCCCCCTCCCCCGAAATCCAAAATCCAATGGGGGTGGTTCAACCGTAAACCGGCCGGGAATATTGGGCTGCGAAGCGGCCCAAGGGGGTTGGGCCGCCGAAGGCGGCCAGGGGGGCGGAGCCCCCCTAGTTTAATTATAATAAAGATAATATTTTTTTTTTGAGAATTTTAAATTACCCCTTTTTTGGGACACTCAAAAATTAAAATTTGGGGACGTTAATTATTTACAAAAAAAACGCACTGAAAAGGCCTATTCGATAATCGTGAAAAGTGGTGCGGTTCGGCCAGTAGAAATAATTTATCGAAGGATTTTGAAGAGCTGGGCAAACAAAAAATACCCAAACAAACAAAGAAACGGGCCCGTTTATTTGACATAATTTAGAAATATACCAAATTTGAGCAAAATCGAAGAGGAACATGAAAATAATTGCAAAAAATTGGTTGATTTCATACGGAATGAAATTACTTAAATGAAATTACTTATTAGGTAAATTATCGATCCTTCAAACCATTTTTCTTTGCGTAATAAGATGAATGTTTAAAGATTATTGTACGTCCCTAAAAAGTTTTAATGCGGCTTTTAGGGCGCACAACCCTGGCAATCGCACATTATTTTCCTTTCACCCATAATATTTCTCTTTTTGATAGTTTCTGGGTTTACGACAAGCTTAGTAAATTTCTTGTTCTTAAAATTCACTTTCTTTATTCGAAGAGTCGCCACTTAGGCCCAGTTTTTCAGTCGTGGTTTAAACCAAATAAAAATAGTTAACTACAAAATTTCATGGTTACGGGTTTTTCACTCTTGGGTTAGAAGTGTTGTCTAACCAATTACTTAAACCAGCGCCAGTGGTGGTTTAACTAAAATATTTTAGTTAACCTATATATTCTGTGATTTTAGTTTACCTGTTTACTTTGACCATCTTTGACGTGCAAATATAAAGTGTAATTTGTTAATTTGATTCAATTGATTAATTTGAGTCAATTTGTAACAATTGATTATTTACAATTCACAGCATAACCTCACAATTTCAATACGTTGATTGTCAAATTGTGAAATTTCACGGCGTTCCGGTCAAATATTTTGGTTAGCTAAAACTAGAATATTAGGAGGCGGAGTCTAGTCACTGAAAAACTCATATCGGCCTAAACTAGTTTAAGATATTGGTTAACTTTTAAACCAAGTTACCTAACCCAAAAGTTAACTCATGACTGAAAAACTGGCCCTTACAGTATACGAAATTTGGTCATCATCACTAGATATTAAAGCACGTATCTCCATGATTCTAAGGGCCGGTTCCACCAACTCTGATTAAATCGTTGGTTAACAAACTAATCACGATTAATGATTAACCGTGATTAAGTTCAGAATTTAACCGACATTAATTGCAAAGCGTTCCCCCAAGTGTTTAGTATCTATGATTAGTTGACTGCTTTTATTTCGTGTATACTCAGGTATAAACTTGCAAAAGCTGCTCTGATTGGTTGATATGCAGTTACATAAAAATTGAACTAATAGTAATTGGTAGTAAGAAATGCGCATGCACCGACCATTAACCGTGATTAAACTCGTCTAATAGTCCAAAATCGGTTGATTAGTTTGAAGTCTAGTTAACCATGATTAAACTGCTTTAACCAAGATTGAAAAGATTGTTGAACGCTCTTTTTCATTTAACCGTGGTTAACTCCAACTAATCATGATTAAAGTATTTAATCAGAGTTGGTGGAACCGGCCCTTAGTCGATCAAAATAATATTTATTACAAATTTAATAAATCGTTTAAATAAGTACAAACCTCAAAATTTTGTAGGAAAATTTTCACAATGGATATTTTTCAGTGCAAAATTGTAATTATTGGTATATATTTCGCTCTTATTTAAGCTCATCGGATAATTATAATAAGTATTAAAATAAATTAGTTTAAAAAACTCAAATCGTGAAATTTAAAAGAATCAACGTTATTACATTTTCAAAAAGAAACCACCTGGAAAGCTGAAATTTTACACTGATGTAGGTATCTACTAAGTTTCTTACGCTGAGAAAAATAACTGATTCATCATCAAATAACTGATGATTTTTATTATGTAAAGTAAAGTAAGGGTAGATGGCGTGATGAATACATAAGGTATATTGGAATCCGAAAGAATTCTGTCCTATTTGTGGACAATTCCGAATTTGCCAATGCTAGCGTTCGAGGTAAAAACAGCCCGATAAAATGGACAGGTCATGGCCTTATATTCCATAGTGCCAGAAAGGCTCCGGGCCGAGGAAAATAGCGGAATTAGCAAAAAGTTCATGGGTACAGGTAAAAATGTCTAAAACCGGTGTAAAAGTTACGCCTATCTGTTTTGAAACGAGATGATTTCATAATTCGAAAATTTTTTTTCGATATTTCTACCATTCAAAAAGTTTAGTCTTAAAAAAATTCGGTCACGTCCATACGCAGTTTGGACGCACTTTACAGCTTTGCATATGGGTCAAAAGAAGGGTCTTCTTTTTAAGTTTCATGGCCAGGTTTCCTGCAACGAAAGACTGGGTTGACAAAGATAAACAACGTCAAGATATTCCGCGCCGACACCTCTCGGAGTAAGACTTCCAAATATTTGGGGACGGGGGCATCGAAGACCAATAGCTTCAGCTAAATTCAGTTCCAGCATAACTTTTTTCTCTTCTCGGCTAAGTAGTCATTACGCTGGTTTTCAGGATTAAAAGGCAAGGAGCTTTTAGCTTACTCAGCTAAGGCGATGTTATTAATTTAAAAGATTTTGCCTCTCCCTATCTTACGTAATGATTACTTTTGAATGATTTAATCCCCCCCATCATTTATATACTTTTTGTTAAAAAGTAATTTCGAAAGCGAATATAAACTGGTTGTATTCATCTAAAATAAACCTATGTAAGGAACAATTCTCAAAAACGAGAATTTTCTTAAATACTTTGCAGTTAGAAAAATAAAAAACGATTGAGATTATGCTTGAGGGGTGCTCGCACCCGGGGTTAAATGGCATTGACATTCATCATACTCGTATAATCATAATATTTTAGATTAAAAAATTAAAAAAAGAAGAGTTACTGTAATATCAAGAAATGGGGTGGAAGTAAATGCTGGGTGTTCATTTCAAAAGTAGCCAGTCGAAATCATTTTCTTGGACTAAATTTAAGAAAAACAAAATCATGTCGGTTTAGATAGCGAGGGGAATGTTCAAAACCAATATTGTCTGAATTTTAAGTTTAAACCCCTCCCTCTACCAGCTACCCCTACTTTGAAATTTTAAATAGCACCCCCTGCTTTGTGATCCATCATTTTAAAGGTGGAAAAATCCTCGTTTATCCACGTTAAAAAAATTGGATTAAGTGGATCCATTTATGAGTTAGAAATAAGGGGTCGTCCATAAAGGACGTCCGCAATTTTTTCCGAATTTTCAACCCCCCCCCCCTTGTCACAGTTGGTCACAATCTTCGGACCCCCGCCAGGATGGTCCTATGGTCACAAATCAAAGACCCCCTCATTTGTATAAAATGGAACTTGACTTTTTAAACTAAAAAACCGGTTCCTTCCAATTTTCGTACTAACTTTATCACGTGTACATTTCTAACAGAATGACTTTCTTTGAAAATTCGAGCAGTTCTACGATCACAACGATATTCAGCCTCTCAAATAAAAATTGGGGTTTCGAATAAATTATTTTTTGTTTCACCTTTCAATTTTTATCTCTAACTCACAAATGGATTCACCAAAACCAATTTTTTAATGTGGACGAACGAAGATTTTTCCACCTTTAACATTATGTATCAAAAGTAGGGGGTGCTATTTAAAATTTCAAAGTATGGGTAGCTGGTGGGAAGGGGGGTAAACTTAAATTTCAAATAGTGTCGGTTTTGAACGTCTTCCTCGCTATCCAAATCAACGTGGGTTTGTTTTTTCCAAATTTACTCCAAAAAAAGTTATTTCGACTACTTTTGAAATGAACACCCGCTATATTTGAAGACAATTCTTGGGAGGGTAACTACCCTCTTCACTCCCTCCCATTGATAAAATTTGTCAAGTTCCTCTTTGTTTATATTATTAAGTAATAGTGTTATATCCGGAATTTTTAATTAATGAAATAAAAAGTAATTAATTAGAAGCGTAAAAGTAACAATAAAACCGATAAGAAAAGCTAATATTTGTTTTATAAAACACTTTTACTTTCTGTGTTGCTGACGACGTCTAAGGAAATAAATTATTTTTATATTGGAAAAGTGTATCGATTTTTATAAAAGGTGGGCGATTTAAACCTATAAAAGTATATTTTTCATTTCCTTTAATACCCCGGGATACGGAAAATTATCAGCATAATATTATATGAACCTTCCGGTTGTGAAGGCTGGAGAGAAAAAAGTATTTTTATATCGATTCTGACAGGATTTCATAGTGTCACTGGGTGTACTTTTTGGAAAAAATTGTAAAATGATATAAAAACAATTTCCAAATATTACCTCCAGTTTTTCACCTAGTTCAGATCAAAATGCAATATTTGTTTCAGAACGAATTTCAGAACGTATAACCTACTAGAATAAAATAGGTTTATCAAATCAAAAAACACATTTTTTATCTCATACGCGCGGAACTGGAGTTTAACCTATTTAATTTTTTGGCTTATCAACAACAACTGTTGTACCGAAAATGTTGATATTGTGTGTAAATTTCAAATAGAATTTGAGCGTTTTCAGTTCATTTGATTTTTTTAGGCAATGTAGCGGATATAACCCTCTTGCTACTTTTATTTATTTGCTATAATTTTTTATAATCTCTGACTGTCCGTTATAACATCACGATAGCTATGCCCTCAGTTTACTTATTGTTAAGATATGTAAATAGAGGACAAATCGTATTGGAATTTTCCTCTATAAATGGGTTTATGCAGGTGAGGATATGCTCAACATAATCGATTTGTTTGAAATATTTTTTGTGCTCGAACTTGACGTCCTTCAACGTGCCAAATCAATGCTCTCTTTCATGTTAATTTGGTTTAATAATCAACCCATTAACACACTTTTATAGTGTATCACTATTGTTTACTGTTAACAAAAGAGTACTAAGAATAATTTAAAAAACCCTGGAAAAGGAATACGTACATATATTTATATTAATAATTTTATTCAGTGGCGGCTGGTACGCGGAGGGGACGGGGCGCCGCGCCGTCCTCCCAAAACAGATTATCAACTAGGAATAATATAGTTTTATTGGTTTAATTCCCCCGTTCATCATTATAGCAAACCACGAGCCAAACAAACCAAATTTAAACAATTTTCGTTGTGTTTTTGTTTTACGTAAATACGATCCTTTTAGGATGTCCTTTGCTATGTAATGTAATTAGAAGTTAAAATATATAATTTTTCAAAAATTTTATCAGGACTTCATTTGTTCTATCACTAAATTAAAAAAGAACACCTGTTGTTTACTAATTTATTTAATTAGTTCTATGAGCATTTGGTTTTTAATTCTCTTGATGTGCCTGTAGCCTGTTTTTCTCAAATCTGTTAATAGCAAATCATTAACACAAGGGGACCGACGGCTTTACTTGCCTTCCGATGCACGGAATATGGTCAAGAAATTTTAGACTGTTTAGTCCCCGGAGTCGAACCGGGAAACCTTGCATTAGCAGTTCATCTCACTAACATTCAATATAAATCGGTTAAAATGGACTAAAGGCATTCAATGTACTGTAAATCTATTATGGCATTTTAGCATTTATTAGCGAGATAATAAAATTTGTTTCAGCTTGCTCCCATTTTTTACGCAATCAAACATTTGTCGACTGTCCTATTAATTATTATCAGCATTTCGTGATGTATTCATTCGAATTTTATTTGTTTATATTGTAATGGCACGATAACTAAATAAATATAAGGAATAAAATCCAAACGTTATAGTCGAGCAAAGCAATAAATTGAAAACCCACAAAGCTCTCCTTTCATAAAAAATAACAAATTTTAATTGTTTTGAACGATTTCAACAAAACATTACGTCACAAAGTACATACAGAATTAATTTAAGTAATCAGGGTGAAATTAATACAAAATAAAATTTAATATCGTTTTATTTTATGGGTACGAATTTATTGCATTTGTGTGCATTTCGTTGTAAAATATTGATGAGTTATTTCAAAGTGTACCTTCGTGTTGTGTGCTATGCAAAATAAACATAATTAGTTATGTAAGTCAATTTCGTAATTAACTATAATTTAATAAATTTGAATTTTTTTTGGGATACTTGACACTTTAATGGTCAATTAGTAAATTATGATAGTTTAAAAAATTAATTTGATAAACGCCCACATGTTTTGAAGGATAATGGTCTGTTAGTACCTAATTTTTTTTCGTTAATTATTATTGTAAAATAATTAGCAATTGCTCGCAAATTATAGAATTGGTAAACAAGAGGTTCGATTACAAAAGTGGGGTGTTATTATATGTCTTTTAATAAGCACGTTCAAGTTTAATTAGCTATAAATTTGCTCATTCAAAAAATTATATCGATAATTATTACTTACAATTATACGGACATTAACATTTATAATGAAGAGTTCTCTTCCTACAATAAAAGTTTATGCGCCATTTATTCGCCATTTATAGGCGTTTTGGTCAAATAATTGAAATAATAAAAGAATTGGTAAGTTAAGGTTGTAAACGAAATAATGCATTATATAGTTCTTCAACTTCAAATTGAAATAAAACATTAAAAAATTGGGGTAAAGTGACCTAACCATTAGCGTTCTAATCATACTTTCTTCTGCTACACACTAAAGAACAAGGTTAATATAGCAAATTTCCAAAAGAATTAGGGTGAACGGGGTTCAAACTTTTCAATAAATCGATTTTGAAGTTAGCAAATTTAACGAGATTCAGTGGTACTCGTAAGATTAACGAGATTCGAGCTCGTCGCTCATTCTGTTGACATTCCGTGCGCTATGAATGACCCTAACACTTAGAGTATTTCGAACCGGCAGATGCAGCTCGTCTCTCGTACATGTAACATCGATTATTTTTTGATTTTACGCGATTTTATGGGGGTTTAAAATCCCGGTTGCCTTCATCCCGGTTTGCTTGATGGATGGCGCCTTCTCGTATGTTTAGCTCTGCCGCGGAGCGGCGTACGTGATTGAAAAACCGCCCGGAGCCCCAGAGGGGCGTAGGGTAGGTTTTTTGATGCGTCCAATTCTGGCCGTGCCAGATCCACCCAAAAAAGTAACCTAGGTTTTCCCCATAGTTGTTTATGTTTATTTAATATTTTTTTAATTTTTTCACTTTTTCGGCAATACACGGGTTATTTTCCATTTTTTTGATTATATTTATTACTAATATCCACTAATCACACCCCCATCTATCCGAATTTCAAAGAAAAATTCAAATCGGAGCGAAAAAATTTTACGCATTTTCAAGGGACCCCAGGCGAACGATACACATCGACCGGGGTCTGCCGCATACTCGATGCGACTTTCCCGTACTTTTCAAAAGTCGATATTAGGGTTGTTTTTACTCCGTTCTCCCTTTTTTTTTGTTTTAATAGACAAATATAAGCCTGTTCTTTAGTGTGTAGCTGAAGAAATTTTTGTCAGGTCGCTAATGGTTACGTAACTTTTCCCAAAAATGGATGGAATGTTTTTTTAATTATTTTTTTATGAAAGTAAATTTAATGCCATTTATGATTTGAAAATGATTTCCGGCATGTGACCACCACGACTAATCGTTACGAAGCGCATCCGATCAGTCCAATTTTTGACCACTTTTTCCAATATTTCTGGCCTTATTTCATAAATGGCTTGCTGAATATTGACATCCAATGCTTCCAGAGTTGTTGGTTTGTCAGCATAAACCATGGATTTAACATGCCCCCAAAGAAAATAATCTGGAGGCGCCAAATCACACGATCTTGGAGGCCAATTGATAGGACCATTTCTTGAAATAATGTTGTCACCGAATTGTCCTTTTAATAAATCGATGGTTTCGGTGGCTGTGTGGCACGTAGCACCATCCTGTTGGAACCATAAGTTGTCGATGTTTAACTCTTGGATTTTTGAAAACACAAATGTATTGAGCATGTGTCGATATCTCACACCATTCACCGTAACGGTAGCTCCTTCCTCATTTCGAAAGAAATATGGACCGATGATGCCGTTGGCATGTATTCCACACCAAACAGTCAATTTGATGGATGCAATGGAGTCTCAAGATAATGTTCCAGATTGATCGTAGTCTATATACGGCAATTTTGCTTGTCCACATACCCATTCAACCAGAAATGTGCCTCGTCACTGAACAAAATTTGGCGGTAAAAAAAATGGATCAACTTCCAATTGGTTGTGATCCCAATCTGCGAACGCACGACGCAATCGATGATCATTAGGCTTCAATTCTTGAACCAACTGGATCTTGTAAGGATGTAAACTCTTGATCTTGATGTAAAATTTTCCATGTAGTGGACGGACGAAGCCCAAGTTGTTGAGCACGATGGCGAATTGAAATGTTTGGGTTCTCTTGCACACTTTCACTCACAGAAGCGATAGTTTTTTCGGTACGGACATTTCTTTGTCTTGTAGGTGGTCTTCTTAGATCATGCAATGAAGAAGTGGTACGAAATTTATCCATCACCCTACCAATAGCCTGCTCAGAAGGTAGATTATGTCGACCATAAAATGGGTCAATTAAAATGAATAAATAAAACAATCAAATAAAATGGAAAAATTCATATTGGAAATGAATATTTGGACAGATGTCTCGGACATCTGATGAGGAGAAAGTTAGATAGTGCGCTGAAACTGATTACGGACTGGAAGCCAGGCTGTGAATTAATGGAAGAAGAGAGGCTTCCTTTTGGAAGTAGGCATATGCCATGGGAATAAACGCCTTGGTAATGTAATTTAATAAAGGTTAGACGTTTCAAAAAAAATCTACAAAGTCAAATTGAGCCAAAAAAAAACGATTCTAAATTATATCGTTTTCAACTTTTGACACTTTCCTCTACCAAATTGATGAATTATTTAAAAGATAATGTCAAATTTTGAATTACGGAATTACACAATTCCAAATTTAACTCTCAAGATGAATTACTACTACACATCCATACATTAGTTAAATTTGATACATTAATCACGAAATGCTAATTCTGAGTTCTTTTATTACGTTTTTACATTTCGCTATGATCAGTTTTTATCATTCTTGGGACATATTATGGATATCAGATATGGAAAGTTAACCTTATTTCGATAATTATTTGATCCGAAAAAAGCATAGAATTAATTGTTCAGCTGCGTTATGACGCAGTTGTTGTGAGTAATTTCTCTTGATGGTGATTTCATTTTCAAATGAAGAACTGTCGGTATAGGTAATAATGGGATAATCATTTAACATTAAGACAAAAAAAATCAGCCGCTAACAGTGATTTAATATTTATTTGTTTGTAAATAATTATGATATTCGTGCATTACAAAAAATAGTAAATCCGGTATGCTAAATTAAGAATTAATGAGTACGTGTATGTATTTCTGCAGAAAAGTTACTTGTAAATTAAAAAAATGCTTTTCCAAAAAAAAGAACAGTAATAATTCTATAATTTAAAAATTATCCAGAAATGAATAGCATAATATTCAAATTAGTTTAGACAATGTTTTACTGGATAATAAAGTGGGCACTTTTTTTAACATAAAAGGAAGTACCCACTTATTATTATCCTTATCTAATAACACTTTCATTGCATAATAATAATAAAGTATAGTGTATTTCAAATTAATTGGAATTTAAAACGTCTAGCATCAAATTACGTTGTTATAAAAACATACAAACTATGCAAGGAAAAACAATATAAGAGATAAGATTATCGCGCCAACGAAAGCCCGCATTTCATACTCCACGTGGAGTAGTGTAGTTCTAATTGGTTAATATTTATAATAAGGACTTATTATTGGATAATATTTCTATTACGAAAATTCTCTTTGCGACTCCACGTGGACGCGTGTACCAGGTGTACAGTAAGTTTGTATGTTTTTATAACAACGTAATTTGATGCTAGACTTTTTTTAATTCCAATTAATTTGAAATACACCATACATAAACTTTTAACTGTTGCAATTAATATTATAATAAATTTTCAAAAATTAACCAGTCAATAATAGTTTTATGGTGGAAATAATGAGAAGCAAGCTGGATCGTTATTTCAACATCTAAAAAGACATTGTACGGAGAGACTCCGGATTTGGTCGTCGTATTAGAAAAACCACGCTTC
The DNA here is from genome assembly GCA_932274525.1 of Podabrus alpinus. Lineage (NCBI taxonomy): Eukaryota > Metazoa > Arthropoda > Insecta > Coleoptera > Cantharidae > Podabrus > Podabrus alpinus. The sequence goes on from OW026451.1 coordinate 10,990,308, forward strand.
AAAAGACTACACTTAGTCATAGCAAAATATTAAATAATTAAAAATAAAATAGGCTAAATTCTCTACAGAAAACATCTGATAGTTTTCCTCGTTATTCCATTGGTTGCAGAGTTACAGCCATACAGATCTGCTTATAGTCCAAGCATGGAACATCTTTAGCTTATAAAAAATCTGGGCAATTTGAAATTTGAATTTGAGTATCCTAACGAACCCCCAAAAGACCTGTCGGGTTTTGGAAAAATGATCATTAGACTCAAGTTGAAGGGTATAAAATTTTCTACAAAATAGCTATTTCAGATAATACAAATAAAATGAAAACAAATTTTATAGTGAAATTTTCAAAAACTTTGTTGCAATTTCAAGTTTTTATAATTAAATGAATTGCGCGTTTTTTGGAATTTATTGTTATTTCAACAAAAGCATCGCGATGAAAATTTTAAAACCCCAATTTATAGAAAATTTTGTACTCTTTGGTTTTTTTTTAATTAAATATTGTTTTGATGAGAACTTTCTGTGAAAGTGAAATTAAGCGATAGAATCCCAAATTAAGGAAAAAATTTTGAGAGGTTTATACGAACACTCAAATACACAAAACTGTTTTGTAGAGACTTTTTTGCTTTTCAAATTTTGGGTGGGGAATAAAATTCCCAATTGGAGGAGAAGCTGGCAGGAGATTTTAGGGAATTCATTTGGATACTAAAATACGCCGGTCTGTAAAATTTCAGCTAGCCTGGATTTTTTGAAAGCTCGAAGTAATTTGTGCCTTTATTGCTTGGACTATTAAGCCATTTCACCGATTTATAAGAGGGTTGACCACTGAAATTTTGGTGTACAAGATGTTGCAAATGTGTCCAATAATTATTATCTGCAATTCTTTTAATTTTCTACAATTTTTAGGATTTTATTTTGTAAGTATCTTGCAAATTTTGATGTACAACAGGAATATTAATAAAAATGTATGTTTTTGCATTTTATTTTATATGATGGCAAAATTCTAGCAAAAAAGCTAGAATTATTTTAATTTGAACCTTTAAAAGGACATACTAATTTTGTACGGTTTTATGAATTTTTACAAATATTTCGGAAGCTTAAACAAATGCACTAAAATATTTTGGGTCACGCAAACTATTAAATAATTAAATTAATAATTAAAGAATGACAAATATATACCGCTCTAAGTCTGTAACAGTTCGATTTATAAAAAAATATTATAATATCTTTTCTGTGAGGAAGTTAATTTAGATTATTTTCAATTATGTAATATATCTCTGTAAAATGAACCCAAACCGAAATATTTGAGAATATCTAAAAAAAATCACTGTTTTGCATAGTTTTTCTAATATCCGGGGTCGGAGGACCACACAAACTTGTATGTCCTTTTAAAATTTCAAATAAGGATAATATCATTTATTGGAGCTTCTTCTTCAAATTCCTCAGTCGGGTGACTGGTTTGACTCAGCTTTCCATTCATCTCGGTTGGAAGCCAATCTCTTCATTTTCTCATTGGTCCGTTATCCTCTTCGTTCTCATTTATCGATAGCTCTGTGAGAGGGTTTCCTTCATCTGTCTTGTACAGTTCTTCAATATATTCCTTCCATCGTTTTGCTTTTACCCTCTTCTCCATAATTAGCACTCCCTGTTTATTTATAAGCTCTGACATCGGGATCTTCTTTCATTGATCATGTTTTTATTCTTCCATATGCCTTATCCGGCCTGCCTTCTGTTATTTCGTCTTGGATCGCCTTGCAGTTTTTTTCTATATGCTTTTTTTTCTTGCTTCTTTGGTTGCTCTTCGGATCTTGTTCCTAAGCTCTTTGTATCTTTACTGCCCCTGCACTGTGTTTACATTCTTGTATTTCCTTCTTTCATTTATCAGGTCGATAATCTCCATTATTATCCGAGGCTTCCTATTTCTCATTTTCTACGTACCAACTATTTCTTTCGCTCCAATCAGCAGTCCATGTGCAATCTTTTTACATCTCTTCTCGATGTTATCAGATTGTTTTCAACCTCTTCCTGAACACTCTGTTATTGCCTCTCTTTGTAATATTTTAAGATTAACACTACATTTCATCATGACAAGGTTATAATCGATATCAATGTCTGCTCCGGGGTAGCTTCTACAGTCTTTTGCTTGGTTTCTAAATCTTTGCTTGATTAGGAGGTAGTCCAGTTGGCTTCTTCCAGATATAGCGTCTTCGAGTATGGTGTTTGAACATTGTGCTGGCCACGATCAGCCTGTGTTTTCGCAGAATTCCGCAAGGCGCTCCCCTCTTTCATTTTTCTTACCCAATCCATATCTTCCAACTATTTCACCCTGCATTCCCTGTCCGATTGGTAGTAGGTCCTGTCCTACTATTCCAACTCCTGCCTCACCTATCAGCGTAGCACTCGTGTGGATCACCCTATATTCATCGCTCCAGAAGTTACCCTGCTGAGGCCAACTTACTTCGCTTATTCCCATCACATCTATCCGGGCTCTTCTCATCTCCATCTTTAGATTTTCCAATTTTCCAGTCTGTAGTAGGGTTATTGGAGCTTACCCCTAATTATTTCCATAATAATCCTTTTAGAACGCCTCATTTTTTTATTCGTAATTTTTCATAATTTTTTTCATATTTACTAATAGTTTAAATTTAATTATTTTAATATCGATCTTTTTTGAAAATATTGTATATATTTTTAGTTATCCTTCATTATATAATAGGTATAATATATCCTGGTAGAATAAAAGTTACAAATAACATATTGGTTATTGAAAATTTAATAACTTTCCCATGTAACAGAAAGAATACGAAAATAAATCTCGATGTCAATTTTTTTAGCAAAAATTTTGAAGAAAGATATTGTAGGTGTTGTTTATCGATAAATAAGAGAAATCATTTTATTCCCAACGGATTTAATGACATGTTAAAAATGGAATCGTAGGTCGTAGGGGCTGGACACAGAAACATACGAGAACAACATCGATAAACATATTGGATATGATTATAATCATCTCATTGATTGCCAAACTAAAATTCCATTAAAGTTATAAAAATTAGGCGATCATATTGGTGACAATCTATCATGGTTGAATAAAAACTAACTGAGCACATCATATGCCATAAAAATCACAAATGACTGTCACCAAAAGCACCAGATACAATTGAAAGATAGCAGCCAAGATATGAATTCAAAATATTCCTAATGAGTGACGCGTTTCGACGTTGTGGAAATCGCGATAAAATTTGATTTTATTTTTTAAATTATAATAACAATTTTTAAGAGAATGAAGTTTTAACCTCATTAACTAATTAATTTTTCAATTGCATGTATATGTACCTACATGTTAAATTAATATCGATAGATAAATAATTATATTATACTTATGTAATTGATTTACATCTTTAGTTTAAAAAACTAAAGATCTTAAAAACAAGAAAATTTGCTAGAATGGGAAGCGTGGACAGAGGAACGATTTAATGATTGAAGAATTTGGGAATATGATTTTCAATATCAACAGCAGATCTTTTTCGCGAATAAGGTCACAATAATCAGGATGATAGCCAACATCCGGAACGAATAGGCACCTGAAGAAGAAGTTTAAAAAATGCTGAAACAATTTCAGCAATTGCGATTGGCTGATCGAATTCACCAATTATTTTCAAATTCTTAAGAACCGACCGTCTCCGCAACCCCGTATCTAAGAAAATATGCAGAGTCTACAGTATAATTATTAAGTTTTTTCTAAGTTACCTTCATTTAAAAATATATTTTCAGTATACAAAATAAACGAAAAAATTTTCAAAAATGAATATTGTGGGCTTTATTCTCAATTTGAAAAATTTGTCGTTTCAAAAATATTTCGAAACTTGAACTTTGTATCATTAAAATCATGGTAAACATTACTGACAAAATTTTACAAAACAGGTCAACATTTTATTTGGAACATTCAACACATTTTATTTATCTTCTTGAAATTGCAAATATTTATTTATTCTTTGCGTAGCGATTTTATCCGTATGACAATGTTTTTGCTCACCAACATATTTTATCTCGAAGGCGCCATGCGCCGCAACGCCCGACCGGCAACTTCGTATCGAACGCTGTCAGTTGAATTTTAACTACATATCAAAACAAGTCTAAGTTAATTTTTTTGTAATCTAATCATCGAATAAATTGAAGATGTATACGTTACATTTCCAATCAAGTACCTGTGCCACTGTGCGTGTCCGAAAATTTTGGAGTTATCAATGATAAGGTTCGTTAATTTCTAAACTTTTAGGGTATAAATTTGCATAACAAAATTTTAGGGTAGAATCAAATATTTCTTTAAGTTAGTGTAATAAATTACAATAGTCAATTAGAATTTGTACGAATTGTTTTTCTAATCAAAAACAGATTTAAATTTCGCTACTAAACGCCCCCTTAATATAACTTTTATGTTATATCATTGAACTAATTTTACATGCTGTTATCCGTAAGGAGGTTATTGCATTCTGACCCTTAAAATATCGATTTTTATTTAAGTGAATTTGAACTGCACTCGCGGTTTTTACCTATTCTTTAAAACGCTGATTTAAGGTATTACAAGATGACTCAATTTGTTAGAAACCCTCGTCTTGTAATTTTGAGGGTAGACAATTTATATTATTATTTAGTATATGGATACAGATAGAGGGGTGCTCTCTACGCGTTTGTTAAAAAGGGGAGCATCAGATAATCAATTTCATAGTTAATTGGATAAAATATTGTAACTAGGTTATCAGAATTATAAAATTGTAAATATTTATTAGGTACTTTTTACAAGAAATATTATAAGTTATACTAAAAATTTTTCATTTACAAAGCAAACCAACGATAAAAAATAATTAATGTTGTAATACACGGATCAGTAATATAATCCTAATATGTACGAAAAATTTTATAATTTGAACATGAAATTTTACCATTTGAATGATTTACAACCTAAATAAACAATAAATACAAATTTTTCACATAAGCTTGCAGCAATAGATTATCGTTTCCTTCGGATATTTTAAATTGCAAATTAGAGTGCGGATTCAAAAATTGGAAAACTTAACTCCGAAACCTTTAAGGGGGTATTCTAGTCTACAGGCATGAATTTTAGGTATTTTTTCAAGTGCAATAAAGAAATACCAAACAATATTTTTACTATCCATTTTCTTACCACATTTTTACTGTTGTTTGAAGAATACATAAAAAAAAATCAAATGAAAATATTTTAAATTTAAAAAGTTACAGGGTGATAAAATGGGGATCTCAAAAAGATGGCGCGTCCTGGTAGACATGATTCTAACCCTCCTAGTAATCCGAAATCAAAAAACAAAATAGATTCTTAATCAAAACTAATGCCGCTATGGTGCGAACCAGGGAGAAGTAAAAAAAAACTTTTTTTGCAAAATGGCTGTTTGTAATAAAAAGACATTTTTTTACCAGTTTTTTTTACTTTTCCGAATTTTTTAAAAATAGTAAAAATTGAGATTTTGTTATAATTCTAGTTCGGACCATAGACGGATGTATAGAGAAGGTTCACACCAAATTTCAAGTAAATCGGTCCAGTAGAACTTGAGATTTCATGTCGACCGTTTCGAAAAACGTAATATCGAGAATATCGCGTTTAAATATTCGCGCAGTCAGTCATACAATGGTATCTTACGATATACTTACATTTTTTCTATTATATTCTTTCTAATAGCTATTTTTCCAAAAATAATTTGAATTTTGAAAAATCCTTTTAAAGACATATTCTTAAAGGTTTAAGCTTTGAAAATATGAAAAAAAAATAAATCGAATTTTTCAATATTCTAGACTAGAATACCCCCCTCGCGTTCGAAGGGGATTTACACGATAACGGCAAGCTGGCGCTGGGCGCTGTCACGGGAATCCCCTTCGAATAAGAGATTAGAGGCGGTTCAGTCTCGAGTAGTTTATACCAACGGTGGGCAACCTCCGGCCCGCGGGCCAACTCCGGTCCGCGTAAAGTTCTAATCCAGCCCGCGAGATCTTTAGAAGAAATAATAAATAAATATTTTCAAAAACAAAAATTTTAAAGAAAAGGATTAGGTTAGTACCTAACATAAGGAAAAAGGAGAGATCTACAGTTTCATTTTCGATATAATTCGTCTTATTTAAATTAAATTAAAAAGTATTGTAAAAAGTATATTGAAAGTACACTAGACCCTCCATGTACGCGAGTTCGATGTACGCGAATTCAGAATAACGCGAATTAGATTTTGATACCTGAATTTTTTATACGCGAAGCAAAATTCCCTTTAACGCGAATTAAGTTTTCGCGTATTATTAAAATAACTAGGTGGCACAGTCGGCCTACCGGCCGTCTTTAGCCATCTAGACCGTGTCGAATGTGGTTGTTCGGCCTTCGGCCTCACTACAAGGTTCTAAAGTAGCGTATGTTTTTCGTAGCGTTGTAAATAGCTTCTACACCAAATTTGGTTAAGATTGGTCAAATAGAAACGTAAAGCACGTGCACGCGTATTTGCATTGTCGATCGGCTGACAGCTTGACAGCATTCATTATTGTTTTTTAAGTTGATTTTGAGTAGCCTGCCTTCCTTTAAGGAATCTCGATAATCCATTCATGCGCGTCCCATAGGGACGCGCATGAATGGATTATCGAGATTCCTTAAAGGAAGGCAGGCTACTCAAAATCAACTTTCCTTTCCTTTGCGAATTTTTGCACTATTTCAATACAAAAACATGCGCAGGGACCTACATAATAACTGTGCCAAATTTGGTTCCGATCGGTCAAACGGTTTAGGAGTCTATAGGGAACATATTTTCAGAAAAAAATACAAGTAACAAAAATGTGTCCATTAATTATACTAAGGCCCGCGGACGAAACGTAAATATTATTCTGGCCCCTGTTATACAAAAGGTTGCCCACCCCTGGTTTATACTATTTTATACAATTCTTATAACAGCCGACAAAAATAGCCGAAAAGAAAAATTGGAATAAACAGGTACAAATTAAGGGTATATAAATTGAAGTGGCTATTAAAAAACGCATTACAAAATATAACAGTGTTATCTTAATAGTAATAGATAAAGCAAATAAAGTAATAGATAATAATACTTTTGTAACGTGACCAGACGTACTGCTTTCGGCAGTACAGTACTTCTTTGAGATAGTCTGTACTGTCCAATTTTTAGGTACTGCATTTGTACTGCCTTTCTTATAAGATGTACTACTTGTACTACTTTGCATAATATTTGCATAATTTGCATAAAATATTAATTGTACGCACCCTGGTGGCTTTAATATCAACTAAATATTTGACGTCATTAAGAGTAAAAGAGTAAAAATAAAACTTTTTTATACCGTAGTGATTATTGTTTATTCTGGTGAAATAATATTAATATGTAAGTATAACAAATTTTTTAATGTGTTTTCATATTGTGCGTAACCACATTCAAAAGTTAACCTTAATATTTTTATTGTATTGTGTGTTTTTATCAAAACAATGAATTCGAGGTTAAAATATGTTTAGGGCGCGGAGTCGTAACCATTATAGGGTCTACACACGATCCGATCTGGTTGGTACTAAAATCCAATCTCGTCGGTCGGGTCTGAAGTTGGACCGTGTGGAGGCCTGTCGTCCTACAAATTTCGCAACATTTCCTTGTAGGAAATGTAGTCACCGATGTAGCCATCCGACCTCGTTGGAATTTGGCGAGATCGGACCGTGTGGAGCGTTGTCGGATCGCAGATAAGGCGAGCTAAACTTGATAAAAACTGTTTTTTATGCCATTCCTTGTCGGATCATGTAGGAAGGTTGAGACCCACCAACTCAGCCGACTTGTTATCTACTTTATAAAAACATATTATTTTTTTTATTAAATACCTTTAAAATGTCACACGAAATATTAAAATTATAATGCATAATTATAATTATAATGAAAAGTGGTGAAAATAATGAAAAATCTGACCAAAATCTATGTTTTAAATAATCATTTAAAAAAATTTAGGATTTCAAAAAGTAATTAGGTGATAATTTTTGTAGTTCTCACGAAAAGATATAAAACGCCTAAAAGGGATTCTCGAATAATGTAACGGTTTGAAATTTTCCGCCGAATTCTTTGGGTTTTTGGAACCAGTGACCGTTGGTACGAGGGAAAAATGCGCAGAAGTAGGTACGCAGGGACTTGACTTGATACGTTGGAGTTAGTAAGACGTGGTTTTGTGTGCTGTGTGAAAATTTTGTTGAAGCCGGATTTTGGAGAAGAATTGGTTAGTTGTTACCATCCAGTGGCGAGCTGGGATTATCTTCTCGAATCCGTATGTCGAGAAACTCAATTTTTTTTGGAATTACTTTATCGGAGTTCTCTTCAGCCTTTATGGGATTAGAAGCTAAACAAATTTTGCATAGGCCGCAAATCAACGAAATTTAGGTATCGTATCATTTTTGGTTAGTTATTTATGATAATAATTATTAATTATTTGGTTGATTTACTTATCATAATTTGTAAATTTTGTATAAATATTCCGTCGATTTTGGGTGATAATCAAACATATGGTTTGATAACATTTTGTGTGGTCCGCCATTATTTTGCTCAGTTCTTTGTGGGACTGCGCGTTAGATATTTGCGCTTTCTATGCGCGAGCAATTATTATTTTTGAGTTTATAAAATTTCTTCGTTGTTTCAAAATTTTCCGTATGCCCTGATCTCATGCTGGATTTTGTTTGAATAATTATCTTTCCAAGCTAGCCGGCAAGATTTACAACGATAGCTCGTGTTTTCTCGATTTTCTTTTGGATCGAGTTATCTATTCTAACATAACGACGTATGGTACTTTTGAACGAAATCGAGTGGCGCCTTCTCCATCTTTTTTTTTCTTCGTCGTCTTAATTAAAACCAGTTGGATAGTAATTAATTCAACATCAAGTATCTCAACGCTAAAGTTCGTGAGGAATCTTTTTTTCTTACGTCACATTTAGCGTCCAACTTTCAAACGTGGCAAGTAGCAGTGGCATCCAACATTGTTAAGCGTCACACATATTTAATCGTGGCAAGTAGCGCCCAACTTTTAACGTCACATTTGGGGAAAATTCTTGAGGAATTTTAACCGTTTCAATAATATTTAAATATTTTCACTTTCAGTTCATATAAAATATTTTTATAATAACTCGATAACAAATTGAAAATTATTTCATGTCAAAATATAGCATTTTTATAGTTTTCTATAGAAAGCACTGGTTACTGTGCAGGTAATCTAACCACTCGAAACTAAATTTCTTCTGCTACACACTAAAGAACACAGTCAATATAACAAATTCTCAAAATATGAACCGAGAATTTATTATCAAAATTTTGAAATAATCGAATTTGAACTTAGCTAATTTTCATGATATTTGTGATGGATTAACGAGATTCAGGGGCGCATCAGCCATTTCGCAGCGGCAGATGCACCTCGACCTCGTACATGCAACATCGATTATTTTTTGTTTTTAGGCGATTTTTAGGGGGTGAAGCGTAATAGTTTACTGCCCCATACCGCAACTATACTTTTTAATGCTATTTCAAGGGTCTCTAAGCTCCCGGTTTTTATTTATCCCGGTTTTCTTGATATGTGGCGCCTTCTCGTATGTTTAGCCTAGTAACCAGAGTCAAAACCGCCTTGGAGGGGTGCAACCCGGAGCGGAGCGGAGGGGCGCCCCGTAAGGGTAGGTTTTGACGATGGATTACCCTCCTTATCGAATGCACACCCCAAAATTAGAAGGCAAAAAAAAATTTAATTTTTTCACTATTTCGGCAATACACGGGTTATTTTCCATTTTTTTGATTTTATTTATTACTAATATCCACTCATCACACCCCCATCTATCCAAATTTCAAAGAAAAATTGAAATCGGAGCGAAAAAATTTCACTCGATTTGAAGGGACTGCTAACGAGCTATGTGGGTGAGACCGTGTTCGACCGCATACAATATGCGACTTTCCCCTATTTTTCAAAAGTCGATATTTTGGTTATTTTTCAAAATTTCTCGCAAGTTATTTTTTCTATAGCCTAAAATAAGCCTGTTCTTTAGTGTGTAGCTGAAGAAATTTTATTTCAACCGGTTAGATTAACTGCACAGTCGCCCGCAAATTTAATTTTTCTCCCCACCGGTCCTTATGCATTTATAGATGCATTTATAGTAATGATTATTATTATTATTATTACATTCTATTAATTACTGGATTATTAAACATTATTATTATTATTACATTCTAAGTATATAATTAATAAATGAATAAATAAAAATAAATTGATCTTTTATTGATATTTTACTATTTATTGAACGATATTGAACTTTACTATATTGAACAGCTATACTGAAAAACATTACTTTTGCACGTATCAGTTTTCTCCCAAACACCACGGATTATTTAATCATTATATTTAATACAAGAATAAATTTTAAGTTCGAAATAATATCAGGCGCAGCTGGTGTCGGGCCGACGAGATTGGATCGTGTAGAGGCAAACTCCAACGCGGTCGGATCGTGTGGAGGCAATCTCCAATCTGGTCGGGTCTCAAGTTGGACCTAGAAATCGGATCGTGTGTAGGGGCTATTAGCGTTCTAATCATACTTTCTTCTGCTACACACTAAAGAACAGGCTTATATTTGTCTAATAAAACAAAAAAAAGGGTGAACGGAGTAAAAACAACCCCAATATCGACTTTTGAAAAGTACGGGAAAGTCGCATCGAGTATGCGGCCGACCCGGGTCGATGCACATCAGTCGCCCGTGGTCCGATGAAAATGCGTAAAATTTTTTCGCTCCGATTTCAATTTTTCTTTGAAATTCGGATAGATGGGGGTGTGATTAGTGGATATTAGTAATAAATATAATCAAAAAAATGGAAAATAACCCGTGTATTGCCGAAAAAGTGAAAAAATTAAAATTTTTTTCAACACGAAAATTCGAAACGACAGCAAAGAAGTAAGGTTATAACCTAATACTTTTAGTGACGTCACGCTTGTTGTTGTATTCAGCGCCGCGGTCGGTAGTATTTTATCCCTATAGTGAACAATAAGTCAGACTTTACGCAGCTCAGTAGAATATTTTTTCCTTTATTAATTAACATGACCATACGTACTGCTTAAAGCAGTACAGTACTTCTTTGAGATAGTCTGTACTATCAAGAATTTTGTAATGTTTTAAAAGAAAATGATACATTATTAACCCTTAACACTGTCACTACTATGCGGTCTCTGAGACCGCGCTTTATTTTTTTCGATAATTCACGTACAACTTGACTTTTTGGTTTTTTTTGTAACAGATGTATTAGTTGGTATTCTAGTAAGTCAGAAAAAATTTAAAATCTATGAATTTTAAAATTTTATTAACTTTTAATAACACAAAATGAAATGAAATTATTACCATATTAACACGCATTTATACTACATAACTAAAATTTAATTTTTTTTCTTTTAATCTAAAAAATACTTACCCAACTAATGATACTATTTTTAAGTACATACTTGAATAATTATAAATAAATTGTGAAAATAAAAAAAAATCAACTATTTCGCAAAAATCACAACACCTGAAAATCACAGTTTTTGTTAGCAATTCATGCACAATTTCGCACTGCACTTCAAAAACATATTGCTTTGTGGCACAAAAAACAAAGATAAGAAGTCTTCCTTTTAATTTTGGAAGGACACACAGCATGTTTTTCGGGTTTGTAATTTTTCTCCCGGATAACTGAATAAAATTGGGTTATCCGAAATACCTAATATTTTCCTGAATATATCCTGATATAGATATTAATTAGGTGTGCTAAGACTTTTACGCCGTTGTATGAACTATAATAAAGATAGTTTATTTCATTTTGGTATCATAACCTTGTTTTTTAGCACGGAAATGGGGGCATAATATGGCTTTTATAGCCCGAGGGCCTATAAAGTTGCTAAGCAATGACAACAATATCAAAACAAAAGAGTTAGTCCAGACTCTGTTTTTTTGCGCGATCGATCTGAAATTTTGCATATGCCTTCCTACCGACAATTCACGGAGAGGAGTACCTTGCGAGGGGGGGGGGAGAATTTTTTGCTCAGTTTTTCGATATCTAGTGCCGTTTTCGAGTTATTGCTAAATCAAAAAATTAATTCTCGCCCCTCCAAGTTTCTCGCCATAGGAACCATGGCACACCAAAAATTCATAGCACAAACAAAATGACATGATATTTTTTCTCAAAATACTTAATTCTTCAATTTTGACAATTCAAGTACCAAGTACCAAAATGAAATAAAACGTTGTATGTACCACGGGCACAATCAGATTATAGCCCTCGGGCAATTTAAAGCCCTCCGCTAACGCGTCGGGCTTTAAATTACGAGTACCCTCGGTGCTATAATCTATTGATTGTGCCCTTGATACATAAATAACTATTATAATCTTCAAACGTTTACTAGACTTTTACTAGACAAACCCTCGTTTGTCAACATACTAGGAGAGATGTAACTTAAAGGTACTGAAAGCCATAATGACTAATTTTGAACGAGGCGTAAAATAATCACAAATTAAAACTTGATGCAGTCTCAGAGACCGCGCGATAGCGTTTAAGGGTTAAAAAAAATGCATTCAAATGAAAAATATTCGTCCAATGTACCTACACTGTTTTCGCGTTTAAAAAATCTGAATGTACTGCTTTCGCGTTTAAAAAATCTGGTCACCTTAACTTTTGTAATTGTGCAATTTATAAAATTGTCTATTAATGTATCCCATTACAAATGATAACAGTGGTTGTATAATTAACAGAAAGAGCGCATAAGCCAAAGCTTATAATATAAGCTTTGGCGACATGCAACGCCTACACGTCGAAACGAATATCTCATTGCAATGGGATCACGCATTCCTTTGAAGGAAATGATAAATAATTCTAACGTAAGATAAATATAGCACGTAGAAGACTGATGAGTCAATAATTATGAGGTCTAGGGAATAAATGACACCATGGGAATAAATTTACTGAAAGAACTCTACGTGGGACTGAAGAAGGTCATTACAAGCCGTCATAAATGGTAAATTTACGCCATAGGATTGTATAAAGTTGTTTAAATGGGTAAATGCCTGTTGATGTTGTTCAAGCCGTCGATGTCAGAAACTAGGAAAGGAAAAAATAATTTAAAATAGCCCGCCTGTTTTGTTAAAAAGTTTTATGCAATGCTGACATTTAAAAGTTGATTTTGAGACGACTTTTGCAAGACGCATGAACTTCTTTATTCTCTCATAGAGTTTATTTGTTAATTTAATCCCAAGACGGCCGCATAATATTTGCCTCATCAGTCTTGCAGGTGTTGTGTTTTTATTTTACGTTAGAATTATTAATCTTGTTATGTCGGTTTCAATTTGCTACGACTGTGGATTTTCAAAAAGTTATCAACAGATAGCGCTACTAAATTAGAAGGCGGAATACATGGCTTGAACACCAATACATACAAATAATTACATGAACTAAAAGACCATTGCTGTAAAATGGAAGCCCTAATTCCAATCAGAGGTATAAAGGATTTCATTACGAAAGTTTCAGTGTGCATTGAGGGTTGAAAACAAGAAAAAAAAATTGCATTTTCCTTTTTATTTAAATTTCGTGCCCTTCCATCGAAGAAGTCACGGGCCACCACTGTGTTCTCTCATGGTTTTAGATGAAACAAAATGCTTCTTAATGACAACTAATTTTATTTTAAACGTTATTTAAATGTTCGAAATAACGTAGTTTCAGATTTTGATGTAGACTCTTTTACCTGTGGATGTGTCACAAAAGTGGTCTAGAAATAAATGAAAGAAAATTAAATTCTCTGTATAGAACAATTTTCTAATCCTAATAGAGCCTTTAGCTGCGAGCTTTCCAGGTTAAGAATTTTTCATCATGTATTCGTTTTTGATATATCCCACGTCAAAAAAGTATATTATAAGATAATAATATAATAGTCTTAATTTGTATGTGTGTGTATGTATGTATGTGTCTGTCACGCTCAGGAATGCATCTCAGAATCATAAATTATTTTGCGGAGTTCCTGGCCTTGCCAACACATCCCTCACATAGCTGGTGCGCTATAGGACTTGAGGTTTTGACATGCAGGGTTGGGTTTTGAGCGCCCCCTACAAACAAAGACCGTCGGTTATGAAGGTTGGTTCCCCCCCTTTGATTAGAACGGCCATGGCTTTGAATTTATTTTGAGAGAGAAATACAGTTGCAGTCCCGTAATGCTGGTAATGCAGGTTTATCCACATCTACTGATCCCAAAACATAACTGGGTCTATTTGATGAAAGAAGAAAATGTGGAGGAAAAGAAGGCAAATGTCACGTGTAAGTGGCAAAGTCAGGTGGAGCCCAATCCTGCGTGCTCAAGTTTCCGAGGAACGCATCTCTATTTTTCTGCTTGTCTTAAGATGAACTAACGCATCACAATGCTTTAATATCATAATATACTGTATGGTAAGAAACAACAAGGGAGCAAGGAATGTCACGTCATATGTTAAAATCATGTTAAAATCAATATATTAATATAGCAGATAGATAGCTGTCGCAATTCACTCAGTGCGGCCTTCAGGCCGCACAACCATGACTGATCAGTATGATAAGATTTAAAGTAACTAAAAATTGCGTGAAACTAAAAAAAATATTGTTTTAGCCTTCGTGGTTTTGGAGATAAGCCTGGAGAAACAAATAAAATTTTTTTGGTGAAAATTACACAAATTGTGCAGAATTAAGTAGTCCTGTACAACTTTCACTTTTATTAATAGGATTCGCAGAAAAAAAAAGACCTATTTCCAAAACATGACATTTAAAAATTTTCAGCAAAAATTTGGGCGTTCTAGAAAGCCATATCTTCGAAACTATTGGGGTCACAACAGTCTAAATTTTTTTGTTTGAACTTGGCATTGTAGTCTCTATAAAATTACGTTATTTTCAGCTTAATTGATCAAAAACGAGGTAGTTTCAGTTTAATTTTCAGCCTTTGCTCATAATTTTACTTATTAGTTTTATTCATTCATACATCGGTTTATAACGTTCTACGCCGTCTTCCGATTTTCCTGTCTGTGCTAGTTGTCTGTTGAAACTGCGTGACGAGCACAGAGGACCTACAGCTTAACGTGGATTCCGAACCACGGGAATAGACGATTTTTACATCGTCTACTCCGACCAGGGATTTTACTTTGTTAAATTTTGTTAATACTTATTACGTATTGTTATGTACTTTTCTATGTAAAACTTGCACGTCTCGGTTAATTGTTGAGCGCCACTTTCAAAATGAAAGAAAATTTATAAATGTAAGTATTGGAATCTTACGTGTCAAATTCTACTGGAAAAGTTCATCACCTCGTCCCTCTTGTATAGCTCAGTCTAAGACTCTCTCGGAGTATTGCAGGTTCTAAGTTCAATTAAGGGATGTAGCTTATTGAGTTGAAATAAAATGGTTTTGTAATGAGTAAAAACTGTTGATTGATTTGAAATGATTTGTTTAAAATGTTTGAAGAGATAAAAATTATCCACTTTTGTTTTGATTGATTTCAAAAATTAGGATACGGTCCTGTACTTGTTGAATTAATAAAAGAGCTTGATTTTAAGTCAGATATAATTTTATATTGATAAATAAATTCGCAAAGCGCAAAATATGCAATGATAACAAATATATACAGATCAACTATCTGTTGGCAAAAATATACAATTATCAATATACAAAAACAACCAAAAATGATGATACAATTCTTCTTTCTTTTCTTAATGCGTAGAAAATGTGATTATAATAAATTTCAAAAAGTTAATAAAATAATTTCAAATACCTTTATTATTAAGTAAATAAATCCGACTATTGTAAAAAGCCTGCGCCGATAACACAATCTTGGTTCACACGCGCACTCCGTCGAACTAATGATCAGCTGTTGACGTAACGTTGTCGTGTTGATCTCAAATATCGTTCCTATTGAAGGTTGTTACTGCGGTGTTGATTATCCAAATTTGATTGCTAATTATTTGTTTTAATTAGATAAAACACTGGTAAGTAGTTCGGAGTTACTTAATTCTTAGATATTTGCATCTTGAGTTGAAATAAACACATTCTTTCTTCTAGAAGTTGTAACTAATGGTGGCCATTTTTGATGAGGTTATGCATCGAATTTTATTACAAATATTTGCTGCGTTACACGTCTGGTTTGTTCGAATATCGAATTTCAACTGTTCTACATCACACGTCCGTCCATTTCGAGTGGTAAATTTCAACTAGTTGGACCAATTTAACATTTTGCTTTATTAGTGTGGGCTTTTCCAAATTTTCGAATCCTATTTCCATCTTTGTACACAGACCAGTGATTTCGTTCTTCAATTCGCAGTTTGCCGATTCAATTTTTATGTTTGTCAGATCGATTTTGTTGTTGGTGGCATCCAATTTTTTAGACATATCCTTTAATTCAGTAGACAACTCTTCTTTTGTGGATTTTATTTCACTAGACATATCATCTTGGTTTTTGATTATTTCTTCTTTTGAGGATATAATTTCATTTAGCAAACCCTTGGACATTTCTTTCATCATTTTGGACATTGCTTCTAATAAATTTTTGTTCTTTTCATCCATTTTTGTATGTTGTTTTTAAATTTAAAGTATCGAAATTTTTGAAGAAATAATTAAAATTGTTACTTTTATCCTTTCCAACCCTTAATTTACTAAAGTCTCACGCATTTGTGTCAAAAGATGTTAAAATATTGCACATTTATGTCTACTACCCTTAATTTTGCCTAAAAGTGTCCTACGACTTGGTAGTCAAAAAGATACTAAACTTTTTGTGTACTGAAATTTTAATTGTGGCTACTACCCCTAGTTTTCTCTCGAGCCCCACGTTGGGCGCCAAAAGATGCTATGTACTTTTCTATGTAAAACTTGCACGTCTCGGTTAATTGTTGAGCGCCACTTTCAAAATGAAAGAAAATTTATAAATGTAAATATTGAAATCTTACGTGTCAAATTCTACTGGAAAAGTTCATCACCTCGTCCCTCTTGTATAGCTCAGTCTAAGACTCTCTCAGAGTATTGCAGGTTCTAAGTTCAATTAAGGGATGTAGCTTATTGAGTTGAAATAAAATGGTTTTGTAATATCATGAAATAATGTGAATGATTTTATCTTTTCAATCTATAACTTTCAAAGTAGGTCAAATTTGTGAAATATTTTAATTAACTCAGAATTTGTATCTTTAGCATTTTGTTGGTACATTTTGAGTCACAGCAGTATGTATCTATTTTGACTATTGCACACATGTGTCACATGACTAACATCAACCAATGATATTTAGGGATCCGATCAATTCTAACCAATGGCGTTAGAATTACGCGATAATTGTTCAAGTTGCTTTGATAATTGTTCAAGTTGCTTTGATAATTGCACATATGCTTCGTTTTGATAATTGTGTACGTTTACTTTATATCATGTGATACATTTTTTATATGAAATAAAAATTCGCCGTCGTGAATATTCGAACCTCGGATTTCTCATTGCTAAACATGTACTATCTCACTTACGCCACCGCGCTGACATATAAATTAATGCTTTAAATTGTCAAATCTGCTACATAATAACCATAGAAACACTACTTCAATTATATTTAACCTCCAAATTCTAATGTGTGCAATAGTCTTACCGAATTTATTACGTGCATTATTGATTATCGGTAACAATTTGACTACTTTGCTAATTCAAAATTTGTTGTCATTAGTAAATGTCCTCATGCTTCGCATTCGGACATTTACTTGACAACAAAGTTTTCATAGCAACGTAGTCAAATTGTTACCGATAATCAAAACTGCACTTAATATATTATAAGTGACTATTGCACACATGTGTCACATGACTAACATCAACCAATGATATTTAGGGATCCGATCAATTCTAACCAATGGAGTTAGAATTACGCGATAATTGTTCAAGTTGCTTTGATAATTGCACATATGCTTCTTTTTGATAATTGTGTACGTTTACTTTATATCATGTGATACATTTTTTATATGAAATAAAAATTCGCCGTCGGCAAGATTCGAACCTCGGATATTCTCATTGCTAATCATGTACTCATGTACTATCACCATTTCGCCACAGCGGGTAACATACAAAGTAATGCTTTAAATTGTCAAATATGCTACACAATAACCATAGAAACACTACTTCAATTATATTTAACCTCCAAATTCCAATGTGTGCAATAGTCTTACCGAATTTATTACGTGCATTATATTGATTATCGTCCAATTTAACTACTTTGCTATATTCAAACCTTGTTGTCATTAGTAAATGTCCTCATGCTTCGCATTCGGACATTTACTTGACAACAAAGTTTTCATAGCAACGTAGTCAAATTGTTACCGATAATCAAAAATGCACTTAATATATTATATGTGATAATTGCATTCAGTGTCACATGATGGTCGTTTCGACCAATCAGCGTGCGTTAATTTACATTGTAGATAAACGAATACATATCGTGCACCTAGTGCAATATCCAGTTATATTGAACCCTAGGAATTTATATTCAAATATAATCCTACGAATATATTTCAAATAACCTTTGGTCAATTTAAATATTTTAAATTGTTTTTATAAAAATTTTTAATATGAAATAAAAATTCGCCGTCGGCAAGATTCGAACCTCGGATGTTCACATTGCAAACCATGTACTATCACCATTTCGCCACAGGGGGTGACATACAAAGTAATGCTTAAAATTGTCAAATCTGCTACACAATAACCATAGAAACACTACTTCAATTATATTTAACCTCCAAATTCTAATGCGTCTAATAGTCATAATAACCATAGAAACACTACTTTATATAAATTTTTTGATTTTTATTTCATATAAAAATTCGTTTTTATTCGAAGTTGTGTCGTTTCTTCACGGAATTATCATCCAAACAGCAACGCGGGTTCCGACAATATTCAAAGATTCATCTCGTACAAGTTTTAGCTCCTTGCTAAAACCTGTACTCACTGAATCTTTGAATATAGTCGGAACCCTTATGCTGTTACATACGAATATTGGATGTATAGGAAACGACCACTTCATGTCCTTGTGATTATTGGGACTTTTTATGGTATATTTACCATTGTTCCGGCCCAAGTCTTATGTCGAAAGCCTAGGGGCTCTTTTGCAATGCCAAACTAAAGAGTTTAAGCAAAAAAATCGTATTTCCGAGTTATTTCCACACAAAAGTAGTTCAATCGTTGTTCAATATTACTGCTTTTATATTGATTTACTATTAATTGTTTTTATTTTTAATTAGAAAGTATTTAATCTGTTTGTAATTGTTAAAAAATTCTACAAGTAATTTTTTTCAAATTTTAAAATAATATGTCAAGTTTCGTAAAAAAATATTACAAAAATGCCTCCTGTCGTTATATTTATTACGATACGCGATGGTCATAAATATTTATTGATGTTTTTTTCTATTATCCTTCATTACTATATCGTGATAGAAGGAACACAGACCATTGTTATCGGAAAATTGTAACATTTTTACATGTTTTATAGCAATAAATAAGAACACGCAAGTACATTTTCTGATAAAATTTTTCTAAAAAGTTGATGATTATTACAGTTTGCATTTTCATGATAAAATTTCATGAAAAGAAAAGAATATTATAGAATTCTGTAAATATTATACACCAGTTCTTTCACACAATAAATTACATAATACCTAATTCCAAGTAATTTTTGGCTATATTGATAAATGTTACATCAAAAGATAAAATATCTAAATATAAAAAAGTATGACAAAAGCTCAAGATGAGCAGGATCCTGTTAAAAGGATCAAAAATGACATACGAGGAGAGTTCATTATATCATCGGCTTAACCAAAAAGTAAACATCTTTTTTCTAAATTTTAATTTTATTTGTTAACAAAATCCCTTCAGAAGCCTTAGCAATAGATTTTTGAGGTGCAGTTGAGACGTGTCCAGACTTGGGCATTTTAGAAATGACGAAATCCGACAAAGGATTAAAATAGATGGCTCAATTATTTACACAATTGAAGCTAAGCGGCTGAGGTGGTTTGGCAACGTTCAAGGAATGAAAACCTAGAATAAGGCCCCAAACTTTAGAAAAAACGCGAAAACCAGCTAGAACTCGGGCACAGGAAGTGGAGGAGACTATGAAGGCTATAAACCTAAAAATCTAGAAGGTGGTGGATAGGGGAATGCTTCCCAGATATGGGTGGTAGGACGAAAATTAAATACGTCCCATAGACCAACAGGTAAAGATAGCGTCTGACCCGGTGACGGCAAATTGCGTCCCACGGTCAAGGGTACGGGTAAATTGCGTCCCATCGGCAATATGGTCAGAACGGTTAATTGTAATCTCCTTATTCTTTAAGCTGCATTGTAATCCTCTTATTCTTTAAGCTGTATGGAAGTTTAAAATATTTTGGTCATTTTACAATACAGGGTACTACAACTATTATTACAAAATTCTTTTTCTATAAATATATTTGTTTATTGATTTTTTGAAGTTATTGTATTGTTGAAAAATTTATGTATTAGCTTTTTAAAATTACAATACAATCACCGGGTCGAGTAACCTAATGTTGACCACCCCAAATAAATTGAAAATTTCCTATTGCAAAGAGGAAGGTTTATATAGTATACTGTTAAAATATTATGTGCGAAAGTATTAGCAAAATTTTGAATAAATCGAATTTGAACTTAGCTAATTTTACACGATTCAGTGACGCGTGGGTGGAATCTCACCCATTTTGTTGATGGTACGTGCAGAAAGAACTAGTCTTAAACTTAGCGTTTTACGGAGTGGCAGATGCAACACGTCTCTCGGACATGTAACATCGATTTATTTTTTGTTTTATTCGATATTTTGGGGGTTAAACGTAAAAGTTTACTGCCCCATACCGCGACTATACTTTTTAATGCTATTTCGAGGTTCTCTAAGCTCCCGGTTTCCTTCATCCCGGTTTTCTTGATGGAAGGCGCTTCTCGTATGTTTAGCCCAGTAAACCAGAGTCAAAATCGCTCTGGGGGGGTGCAACGCGGAGCGGCGCCCCGGAAGAGTAGGTTTTGACGATGGATAACCTTCCTGATCGAATGCACACCCCAAAAATCGAAAATAAAACAAATTTAATTTTTTCACTTTTTCGGCAATACACGGGTAATTTTCGATTTTTTGGCTAATATTTATTACTAATATTTACTAATCACACCCCCAGCTTTCCGAATCTCTTAATTTAGTTTGTTATTGTAATTTACCACATATTGCAACATAAATTACAATTTCTTATAAGTATAATAAATTATTATTATAATTAAGTGTTTTATTTAATTTCATATCTTCTTTCTAAGTATGTTAGGCATTACCTGTAATCCGTTAGGTATTACCTGTAATCCGACTTGGGTTCGGGACGCAATTTACCCGTACCTTTTTCTGACCACTTCAAAAACCTTCGAAAATAGTGACCACGGGACGCAATTTACATGCGCCCGTCTGACCCTTTAGCTTGAGGGTTTCTTTTTTTATTTAAATTTTTCCAAGGCCGAATAAGTTCTGTATGTGTTATTGTTATTTTTATAAAAGTCTGAAAATTGGTTTAAATATCCCTAAATCATTGCTAAGAAGGTATCCTAAAACTCCAAAGACTTCAAACGTCGACTTGATGAATTTCTGCTTTTTTAAGTCTTCCACCCAAAACTTTTAGATTTTGACCTAAAAATGAAAATTTACAATTTATTTTTGGGTCTAACCCTAAAAATCTGATATCTTATGCAAATTTAATAAAATTATCTTTTTTTATCAAATTGTTTATTTTATCTTCGATTAGCATTCAATTCAAGGTTTTGTTTTGTGAGTAATCAAGTTAATTTTTCTGTGACAAAATATATGTACAATCTCCTTAAAAATTTGGCAATCTTTAATATAGTAAATTATCATTCACAATGTTAAATTCATAACTAATATTAATAGGCCAGTCAAATTAGACAAATTTTAGCATTTAAATGGAACCAAATTACAAATCAATCAAACCTGAACCATTTAATAAAAAAATACATTTTAACTTTGGATAAACAAAAGTTATGAAAAATATACAAAAAAAGAACGACAAGAAAAATACCGCGAAAAAAACGAGCAATTTTGTAGAATTAAATGTGACAAGAAACTGGCAAGTACCGAAAAACTTTTTGGAGCTCTAAAAATTTTGTTCACCAAAAAACGAAATATGAGTCCGCTCTTTCAAGTTTCAATTTCTTGAAAACTAGAATTTATCGCAGAACAAAAAATTAATTCCCAGCTAATATCATTTCTTACAAAATCGTATTGTTGACTTCTTGACGAAAATTTCACCATCACCATCGTTTACTAGCATAAGGGATTTCTTATATGACGGGGAAAAACATGAATACGACAATCCTTTTAGTAAAAGCAATTCATTGTCACAACCAAAAATTTTCCTACTATATACACCAGTAGCGGCTCGTGACTTGTTTCAATGGGAGGGCATAAAATATACATCATAAAAAAGAAAAATATAAATTTACTGATTTACTTATCATCTTCTTAAAGTACCGTATCCGCTCAGCGAACGTTGGTTATCAACTTGACCGAAGTCAAGATGACTTAACTAGGGAAAGAAATTTAATGGGGTGGTTTCCCGTTGCCTTCCCCATAGCCCACAGATTTATATTGGGCTTGAAGATCACATCAGTATATCCGGCGCGACTAGGTATAGAACCACGGTTTCCCGCTCGCTAGTCTGCCGGTGTAAGCTTAACGCCACACTGCTGGTTTTACTGGTGGATTTACTTTTTTTTTTTAATTATTATTTTTTTTTTATTTTTTATTATTTTTTTTTAGCTTTGCGCCGGGATGAGGAAATCTCGTGCGAGACACCGGCTTGATCTAAGCCGGTAGTGTCAGACTCGCACTGACTAAAACCTCACCCCTATCCTCGACTCCCGGTTTCGCCGTCTGGGCATTACTTCGGGAGTCGCGGCTATTGCGCGTTTCATCGTCCTTGTTGCATTTCCCTCTCGAGCTGTTCTTTCGTCCTCATGATGGAGGTCACGAAGGCCGTGATAACTTTCCAGGCTTCTTCGTTCTCCAACATCTTGAGGACCAAGTTCTCCGGGGTAAGGGGTTCCCCGAAGTACAACGATGCCGACACTCGCTCACGCTCCCATCTAATGCATCTGAAGATGGTGTGGCACGCCGTGTCTTCTTCGTCGCAATGGCAGCAGGTTGGGTCGTCCAGTATCTTGAAGCGATGGAGGTACTCGTTGAAGCACCCGTGCCCCGTCAGGACTTGGGTGAGGTGGAACGAAAGTTCTCCATGCTTCCTGGCGACCCACGGCTCGACGCTGGGGACGAGTCGTCTCGTCCAGCTTCCGGTTGCTGCTGCCGTCCATCGTGCTTGCCACTCGTCGAGGGTTGCCCTTCTTCTATCTGGCTCTGCTAGCTTGCCGCCTCTTTCCTTTGCCAGGAGATCTATCGGCGGCATGCTGGCCAGCAGTCGCACCGCCTCGCCTGACACGGTCCTATAGGCGCAAGTTACGCGCAACGCCATCTTCCGTTGGACCGACAGGAGTCTCTTCGCGTTCCTCGCGACGAGTGTTGCCTCGTGCCACACCGGGGCCGCATATAACATCACCGCATGAGCGATGGTGCCGAGCATCCTTCTTTTGGTCGTCTTCGGTCCTCCGACGTTGGGCATCAGGCGGGCGATGGAACTCGTCACCGCCGCCGCCTTTCTGCTAGCTTCCTGTATGTGGGCCGCGAAGTTGAGATGTTTATCGATCCTAACCCCCAGGATGGTAACGTAGTCTTTCACTTCTATTTTTTCGCCGTTCAGTTGGATATTGATGGGCGGGATCTTTCTCCTTCCGCACACCAACACGGCTTCGGACTTTTCCGGGACCATAGACGATCCTGAATTTTTCTTGCGTTCTTAGAAAATATTATTACTCTTCATTTTACTCCGATAGAACAAAATGTTTCGAAACAAAATGTTTTGTTTTGTCTTGTCTTGAAACGTTTTAATCAGTCTGTTTTCAGATCAAGCAAAATGTTTCAAAGCGAAACAAAACGTTTTAAGACAAGACAAAACGCTTTAAGACAAAACAAACATTTTGTTTCGAAACTTTTTGTTCTATCATATTTTTAGAAAAATCAAAATGTTTTGTCTTAAAACGTTTTTCTTTAGAGCTACATAAATGACCTCAAAAATCTCATTAAAACGTAGTCGATGCGTTTATTCATGTTTTTGATTAGAAAATCAATGCAAATAGCCAATAATTAAAAACCTAAAAAAATAACAATGCACACAATGGCAATTGTTTTACTATGCAAGTGAAATGTTTGAATAATAAAATAATTTTTGTTTATTTAGATCGACATCGGTAAAACGCATGGATGGAGATGAAGTACGATGGCGCCCGCCATCCTTCTTGATGCTTCCGTTGATAATATGTGCAGGTTTAATTTTTTTTGTGGACGTTCTTCAGTTGCAAACTTATCCAACATCTCTAAATTCTCTACCTCGACCACGTTTCATGCAGTATTCCACATCAGCCAAAGATTTAAGCCTGAAAGGCTTCTTGATCAAAACCGAAGGTTGCCGTATACCTGACATGGACGCTTTCGATAAATCCATCAAGAAGTTCATTTTTAACGAAGATAAAGTGAAATGCAACAAAGGAAAGCCTGCATTATTCGATTCAAATCTGACTTCCATTTATTTGTTAAGCAGTTCCCTGCATGCTTACAAAGTTAACGATACGAATTTGTTAAAGTGTTGTTACTCGGTTTTTAAAAGAAGGAATCCCAAAAAGAAAGAATCGGATGTTAAAGTGACGTTTAATAAAAAGTGCGTGCCATTTAAGCGAACCTGTAAGATAGTAGACGAATTTATTCGCGTTAGTTGTGATTACAAAAATAAAACGATTTACACAGACTTTTTTTCCTTCGTTCCAATCAAACCTCAAGTTATAGCTAAGAAAAAACCCGCGCCTTTAAACGTATTAGTAATCGGAATAGATGCCATTTCAAGACTGAATTTTCATAGACAAATGCCTAAAACAATAGAAACTTTAGAGAATTTAAATGCTGTAGAATTATTAGGATACAATAAAGTCGCCGACAATACATTTCCGAATTTGATTCCAGTTTTGACTGGATTGAACGAAAGTGAGCTTATAAAAAAGTGCTTCAAGACGAAGAAGTCGCGATTTGATGATTGTTCCTTTGTTTGGAGCAATTACAGTCGGAAAGGATATGCGACTGCATTTGGGGAGGATTCGGCTTGGATGGGAATTTTTAACTACATAAAGCAAGGTTTTGATAAACAACCTACCGATTATTATTGGGATCATTTTAACTACGTGTCTGAAGATCAAATTGGGAACTCGCATCGCATGAACGTCGATCAATGCGTCGGTGCTAGAATGGTGCACAACACCTTGCTTCATTACATAGATAAATTTGCTAATTCTATGCGTAACAATAAAACTTCTTTTTTTGGATTTTTCTGGAGTTCGAGTTTGTCGCACGATTATTTGAATAAACCAAAACTTGGTGATCAAGATTTTGCTAAGTCATTGATGAAGCTTCAGTCCGGTGGAGTGCTAAACAATACGGTTTTGATTGTGATGAGTGATCATGGAATCCGTTGGGGTGATATACGTACCACTTATCAAGGAAGGATGGAAGAACGATTACCCTTTCTGTTTATAGCGTTGCCCCAAAAATATGGAACGGATTACTTTCATCTTTACAGTAATTTGAAAAAAAATGCTAGAAAGCTAACAACTCCGTTTGATTTACACGAAACTTTGAAAGCTCTCATCAATCCGTACGCTTTAACTGTGGATAAGATAAACAACGATAGCTCCAATGGGACAAAGAGAAGAGGTTACTGTTTATTTGAAAGTATACCACTCAATCGTACATGTGAAGATGCCGGAATCGAGTCTCATTGGTGCACGTGCCAACAAAGCAATGATATCGATAAAAACGATACAGTTGTTGTGGAAGCTTCCAATTTTACGGTGGAATATATTAACCAGCAATTGGAAGGTTACGCAGATTGCCAAAGATTATCCCTAGCCGAAATTTACAATGCGCGTTCTCATTCCTTCATGAAGCACATTTTGGTTGGGAATGCATACATTCGCGATTTCACAATCGCGTTTCGAACCACACCAGGCGATGCCAAATTCGAAGTGACCATTAGACAACATGTTGGTAAAGATAGTAAAAATTATACTTTTAGTGTTACCGGAACAATCAGTAGAATAAATTTGTATGGCACACAAAGTTTGTGTGTCACAGACTTTCATTTAAAATTGTATTGTTACTGTAAGACGTAGTTTTACAAAATAAATTGTTAAATTTTATTTGACGCTTAACTATGTGCCTAATTTACTTAAATAGTTTGTAGTTGTTTGTACATAACATGAACTAGCTCAATCCATTACATTTTTAAGTTTTGAAAGTGTAAGGTAATTTACCTACCTATAGAAAATTTGTTTGTTGACAAAATTTTTCAAAACTGCAAAGGTTTTTGCAAAAATTGTATACGTACCACCTACCTTGTTGAATTGTTTTTAAATTTATTATTCCTAGTTTGTAAGAAATGTGATGTTATTGTAGAATTTTCGTAAAATACTTTAATAAATCTATTTTTTCTTGTAATATACTAAACCCTTTGTTTTTAAATTGGTTTCAAAAAATGACGGCGGTCATGGCCTGATTGGGCGATCACCTGCTAACGTAGGGTTTCCCAGTTTGACTTCGGGGTTTCTTGACCGTCTCCGTGCTTTGGAGGGCACGTAAAGCCGTCGGTCTCCCTGTGTTAATGATTTGCCTTCATAACATTAAAAGAATAGGGTACAGGCACATCGAGGGCAACTAATTTGAAAACATTGAAAGAGCTTTTCTAGTGTTTATAAATTTATCATTTAACCGCACTCATTTGCGGCTGTAGAAACGCAGTTTGATGCTGTACTTTTATTGTGAACCAGTCGGTACTTTGTATAATGTGGTAGATGTGCAGTAGTAGGTCGTGACTTGTTTCAATGGGAGGGCACAAAATTTAAATAAAAAGGGAATACAACATTTTGTATTTATTGCATTTATATGCAGTGGAGGTTCGGGACTTCTTTCAATGGGAGTGCACAAAGTTTAAATATAAATATAATAATATATTCTTGTGTTACTTTGAAAATATGAATACTCTTCATTGTTAAATTAAATAATCCGTGGAGGGGGATGGATTTATGGAATACCTCTAGCATATCAAAATGGGCAATTTTGATCGTCGTGTGCTGGGGGATATTCCATAAGGTGCATTTCGTCAGCCCCCCCCCATTTCGAATTTTGTATCCAAAATAGTGTAAATCGTTTGTACCTCTTTTCTTTTCGTTTGTACCTCCTTCGTTTTTGAGATATTTAAAAAATTGGCGAAATGCTAGTCTCCCCCAACGAATTTTTGAAATATCTCAAAAACGAAAGAGGTACAAACGACAATAAAACAGGTACAAATAGGCGCAAACGAGAAATGAACATTAAAATAAAATTTAAATATTGACAATCTAGCAACGCCCTGGGGGGGGGGGGTTGAAAATTAAATTTTTCGCTCTTTAGTTAAATGTTTTAAATCATAAAATATGTTTTAATGTTTTACCGCCACTTCCTGATCACCATATCCTGGGGGGTATTCCATACCCCCCAGTCCCCCCGGTCTGTACAGTTGCCTATATTTTAGAATTTCATTTTCAATGAGAGCGCTTTATTGTAACTTTACTGTATTTTTATTTACCACTTAAAATTATTATTTTTACATTTATTTTGGTAGATGGGCACGTGTGCCTTTGTGGTTTATAGGGTAAGCCGCCACTGCTCAATTACTAGAATAAACATCAAGCCAATCAGAACGACAAAGTACATGCACGTATTTGTTTATTTAAATATTCTTTAACTAAATATTATATATCATTACGTAAAAACTTGCTTCAGAGTCACATTAAAATTCTTATTTACTATTAACGAAATCACTTTGCGGAACACCGTTTGCCCCCCTTCCAGACCCATCCCTTGGTCACAAATCAAAGACCCCTCTCATTTGTTTAAAAAACTTGACCTTTCAAACTGAAAAGCCTATTCATTAATTTTTAATTAAAAAAAAATTCTATGGCTATAATAAAAATTACAATTAAACAAGCTAGAATTTAGATTAACTTTTAAAAATATTCAAACACAATTTTCTTAGAAATCGTAAAAATGGGATTTTTATGCGGACGTCACATTTATTCAACCCCCTCCCCCAGGCGTGCACGTCTTTTATGGACGACCCCTAACGAACTCATTTATTTCTTCCTATTTGGGGGGGGGGGTGAATCAATTTATGGGAGGTTAACTAATCTTTTCATCAGTAGCGAGTTGTGGTTTCCTTTAATTGGGGCGGGGGGGACTAAAAATTTAATTTTTTCTTTTTAGTATGGTCGCGATCACCCTGATTGTTCAATGGCACATTTATTAAATTTAGTGATAAACTAATTTCATAATGAGCCTTCATTCATTTCAAGCTATTCTAAGTAAAAGAACTTCCGTTCAAATATTTTTGGAAGATAAGCATTGACAGTTGTAATTGATATTAAATCATAACGATATTGATGACCTAAGTGTCAAATTTAGATATAAATAATCTTAACTATAAGCTATACAGATGCAGTAATTAAGAAAATTAATGATTGCAGTTTAAATATAATATTGTAGTAATAAACTTGTAACAAAATGATCCAGTTTTCCAACAAGAAATTAATAAATTGCTAAAATGGAATTAACAGGTAAGTACCTAACAATAAATATAAGGTCATTTTTATTTATTTACTTTAATATAATGTATCCCTGTAACATATCTGGGATTGGTTAATATTTTTATCAACGTAAAAGTAGTGAGGCTGAAGGCCGAACAACTATGGCATTGTAGTACTAGAAGGTCACGACTGAACGATTTTAATAATACCTAATTAATATTTAATTGTAAATAATAAATTTAAAGGACGAGAATATTCCTTATATAATTATTACAAAATTATAGAAGTTCTTTGGTTTTCAATAAAATTTCTGCAAATCCATTTATTAAAGCCAATTTATTGTACAAAATATGTAGGTAATATGTAATTACTACTTGTAATATAGCAATAGTAGCAAATAAGCGTGAAAATCCATTTATTCGGTAATCGAACCGTCCAATCCAACAATCTAGTGACTAATTCCATTTCTTTTAGAGCCTCATCTTGAAAATGGCATCACTAGCAAAGAAGCAGTCGAATGTCTGGTATACAAAAAAAGATGGTTAATTTTAATGCTTTATTGGGCTTACACCATCGCTGGTGCAATGCATTGGATCGAATATTCGGTCATAGCAGATGTTATCAGTAAATATTATTCCGTACCCTACTCAGCAGTGGATTGGAGTTCGATGATATTTTTGTTATTGTATATTCCGTTTAGTATTCCTGGAAGCTATATTTTGGACAAATTGGTAAGTTATAATGCCTGCGCGTACAAGCAATTGCGATATTCTTTTCCGCAGGGTCTTCGCGCATCGGTTTTACTTGGTGCAACTGGAATATGTTTAGGTGCATGGATGAAAGTTCTTGCAGTGGATTCCAACAGATTTTGGGTTCTCATGTTGGGTCAAGGTGTAATCGCAATATTTCAGGTATTAATTCTACCAGTTCCTCCAAAACTAGCAGCGGTATGGTTTGGATCAAACGAAGTTTCCTTTGCTTGTAGCATTGGAATTGTTGCTGCACAAGTAAATTACAATCAGGCAATGCAAAAATTATTTCTAAACTCATGGTTTGTTTTACCACAGGTGGCTGTTGGGATAGGATTTATAACACCGTCGTTAATGGTGGAACAGGGAACTTTTGAGGCCATACAGAAAAGTTTGCAAAATTTATCGTTTGTTTTTGCAGCACCAATGACTTTGGTGATTCCAGTATTATATTTTCGTAAGTTCTTTATTTTAAAATTACATCTGACCATAATTTCATACCTTTAAAAAGTTTTTGATGATGCGCCACCCACTCCTCCCTCACTGGCTCAACAACAAATTCAAGAAAATGAAAAAGAAATGCTTAGTTATAAAGAATGCTTGAAAAATTTATTCAAAAATAAATCTTTCGTGATGTTTAACATCTTCTTTGGCATAAATATTGGTATGTCGACTACTATAACTATTTTGCTCAACCAGATCGTACTGTTCTATCACCCTGTAAGTTTCTATTACGTTATAATTTTCTAATTAAATTCTGAAATAATTCAATTTTCAGGATGCTTTTACAGATGTAGGAATAATTGGATTATTAATGACATTGTCGGCTATCATAGGTTCCATTTTAGTTGGATTCTTCATAGCAAAATTTGGAAAATTAAGGTACTTACTTAAAACTTTTTATTTTCCAGAAAAATCATTTCCATAAATTTCACTATTTTAGAGAAATAATTTGGATTTTCACTTCGCTTTCCCTTATATTGATGACGGTTTTCTTTGCTCTACTGATTCAGAATCTGGTCTACCTTTACGTTTTGGGAGTACTGTTGAGGTAAGAATTGTTGTAATAAATTTCAGTGTTCCTTTTAACTTTCCAGTTTTAGTTTTTCCATAAGTTGTGTACTTTGTGCTGGATTCGATTTGGGAGTAGAGCTAACTTATCCCGAACCTGTGGGTGCCTCGTCCGGATTGCTTACCATTTCATACCAAATATTTGGAATTTTGTTTACGTATTTGTATTCCATTTTATTTTACACTTTTAACATACTCACGGCAAATTTATGTATGGTTTTTATTGTTTTATTTACAGATGTTTTGTTAATTTTTATTAAGTTTGAGTTTAAACGTAATGCAGCAAATACATTGAAATTCAAAAGTTAGGCGTTAACTTGCAGGTTTTCGATAATAATTATAAAAGTAATGCAAAGAACCCCGATTATCCGACCCAATGTGGAATTTAATTTTCGTAAATAGCCAAAAAAGTAAAAATGCTATTGCTTGGTTAACGCCGAAGATTGAATAATCCAGAATTGTATAATCGGGATTCTACTGTAAATTATTACAATATTTATTATCTTATTTTTATTATTGTTACAACTAGATAAAAGATATCTAGAATATAACTAGCTGGTATATTGTGAATGATTACCATGGTTGTGCGGCCTGAAGGCCGCACTGGGGGAATCAATAGATCAATCAGCGTTATGCTAATTATATATTTTACAGATTAAAGATAGTTTAAACTGAAGAATAGTTTTGTTAAATTTTCTTCAACATCCTTAAATTTTTATTAAAATAATAAAAATGAAAATTTTAAAACCGGGCGTATACATAAAAGATGAAAGCAAATAGTTTTCTATCAAAGGAATTTGATCTTGAAAAATCCGGAAAGTTTCATTGCACTAAACGTAAGAGAAACCTTGGATATTTCTAAGTTTTCATAATGGAGATGATTGTGAAAAAATTTGTTTATTTGGAAATTTTTCTATTCCTTACCGTTGTCGTAGGGTTTAGAATGCAAAGTCTCGGTGCACATCATTTTTGTTCTTTGCCGTGTTTACATATTATCCGGGCTTGAACTTCATGTTTATTTAATTACAAAATGGTTTTTAAATGGAATAGTTCAGGCTGATTTACTTCCATTTAAAATTCTAATTTGACCGACTTTTAAATGATATAAAATTTGTAAATAACAAAATATGAATTATTTATTATTTTACTTATTGAAATATGCACATGTATTTTTTATATATCCTGTTTAATTTTTCTAAGTCAAATTCTGGTATTTTTTATCTTCTCTTTTTGTCCTTTGCATCTTAATTTATTGTGTTGATTCGTTCTATCACTCCTTTGTAGCTTCATTAATAATTTTAATGTAAAAATTAATGTAAAATATTTAAAATTCCATGTGGAATGCTAATGACGTTTGTCATAAGATTGATTGAATAAAATGAAATTGGAGTTGGAACTTTGTGTGAATTTGATTACTTAGATTATCTTAAGCGTAAGAAAAACAAAATAAATTAAAAAATTAAAGTTAAATGTTTTGATAGTTGGAAAAATCGAAGAAACGAGGGATAGCTTTTAGTAAAGTGTGAATAAACAGAAATTTCAGTGGATCGATCTTTACATAATTGTATAATAATAAGCAATAACATTTATTAACAATTACTATCAGCATAAATAAAAATTTATTATCGTTCTTTAATTTATTTATTTATTTTTGTTTATATTTTTTACAACATCGCTAAATTGTAGTAAACTTCAATGTGTAAAAAAACAGTGATAAAAAAATCGACTCACTTCCTCGATTAAATTATCTAATGACAAATTATTAACAATACTTTTTGAATAAATTTCATTGGACAAGAAGGATAATAATAATTTTTCTCAAGATAGACGAATTGGAAATTACAGGTAAGTGTTGTGATATTTTTAATTAATTAAAAAATTAAATGCAGGTGCATTACTAATATGCGTTGGAATGTGGGGGGCATATTTTTAAACCAAAAGGCATTCTTGAATTTATAATGCCTTCCGGGCGTGCTAAATGTGCGCTATATTATTGAGTTGGGCTCCTTTTTAATATCCTCAACAGCTTGGCGTTTGAAATCAAAATTAACAAAAATTAATAAAGTATCGGCCAATAAAAGCAAAACAATTAAGCACAAATTTGCCGACAAATTACTGACGTTACTATAAAAATAAATATACAAATAGGTCATTATAATTGTAAATATTTTATAGGAAATAGTGATTATTCCTCCAACAGCACCTACGGGTTCCGGATAAGTTAATTCCACAGCCAATTCAAATCCAATATAGAACGTGCCGTTCAAAAATAAACTAAAAATGAAAGCTGTGATGTATGCCTTAACGTAAATTTGATGTGTATTATCACCTGGTAATTATTGCGAAGACATACGCGAAAATTAATCCTTGGTTAAATAAAAACAAAAATAAAATAATCGATACTAATGCGCCTATGTAAACAGTTATGGATATAAGTCTGAAAAAATTAAACGTAAGTTTTGGGCTGAAATTATTGAAATGGTAGAATTTTACTTCAATTTACCAAATTTCGATATGAGATAACCACATAGTGTAGCTCCACCCATTCCGGTACACATCATCACTAAACCAATAATTCCAACATGTTTTGAAGCATCCTATACATAGATATTACTTAGAAATTCAAAAAATTGGTGTTACTTACAGGGTAAACCGGCAAAATGATTTGGTTTAGCAGAACGATAATAGACGATAATAAACCAACATTAATTCCATGAATAATCACCAAAAGGACGAATGATTTGTTTTTACACAACTTCAACAATGCACTTTTATAATAATTAAATAAAATTTTATTTTCCTCAATATGCGCTTGAGCTATAGATGGAGGTGATGGTGGTGCATCATCAAAATCTGTAAATGGTCTTTAACTATTTATAGTCATAACCAAACATTATGTTCACTAATGAGTCTTACTCGAGCTCTCGTGGTTACTACTATAATATTATAATACTTACAGAAATATAAAAAGTAAATTAATAAAGTCGTACAAATCGCCGTAGCGTATGCAATGTTGTGAAGACATTTTTCGATGTATTTCATATCGCCTTGTCTTACTATCAATGGTGGTATTATAAAGCATATGGCAACTCCTAGCTAAAAAAGTAATATAATTTTACTTTACTCGTGAGATATCAGTACACTCACTTGTATAGCGGCAGTACCGATACCGCAAGCAAAAGAAACTTCTTTCGGTCCAAACCACACAGCTGCCACTTTTGGGGGTACTGGAAGAATTAATACTTGGGATGCTGCAACAATGCCTTGCCCTAGCATAAACATCCAAAATCTGCTTGGTTCTATCGATGCGACCTTTATCCATGCACCTACACACATTCCTGTTATACCAGTAAGAAGGGTCACTCGCAGGCCCTATTGTTTAAGCAAAAAATGTCTATAATAAAAAAAATACAATACAATTAAATAAGTTAACGTGGAGTTCTAACCACGACATAGATAAATCTGATAAAACTAGACTGGCTTGATTACGTTTTCTTACCAATTTATCCAAGAAATAACTTCCCGGAATGCTCAGGAAAATGTACACTAGGGAGAAGATTAAAGTGCTCCAATTAACCGCTACGTGCGAAACTGAGTAATACTTGGCAACAACGCCTGCAATAACTGAATATTCAACGTTTTGGACTAACCCAACGACATTGTACATAAAGAAGAGGAGTAAAATCGCCCATCTCTTTAGATATAATTTATATCTTTCCGGTGGTGTGCTTTCTCTTATGTAAATTACCGGAGGAATGGAAGGACCTGGACCTGTAAAGAAAAATTTGTTAAATTTTCTGGGGCGTTCCACCAGGTCTATATCCGGACCCGGACTTTTTAACAATAAAAATTTTACCTTGCAACTCCATTTTACTTGGATAACTGCTACATAATTTTTGGATTATTTATCTTATTCGCGATATTTAATAAAATGCTGATGAAGTTTTACTAAATGACCAATTAAAATTTAGGTTAAAAATTATTATCTTTCCAATTATTAAATTCTATTTCGTGATGTTATTATGTATTATTTGCAATGTTAATGAATGAAGTTCATTGTTCTGTGATGCCAAAAAAATTTACCATTACCGTTATTTTGTATGGAATGTATTGTGGAAGTATCTCAAAATATTTGAGCCAATCTAATAAATTGCAGTAGTTTTTCTCCAGTCCTTCCATAATATGGGAATGGAAGTCTTCGGCTCAGCCCGATTCGAATAATTTTATATGATGAGGCACAAAGATGAGCCTCATTATAATCAACATATTTCCATTTCTTATTAGATATAAAAATACAAATTCATGGAAATCGGAATTATTTAGATTTCATATTTTAATTCTTATCAGACTAAGAACAAATAATAATATTTAACCAGTGTATTAAACTCGACTAATTTGGAATATATAAAAATTTTATATTCATAATTAGTAATCTAAACTTGTTAACAAATAAAAAGAGTTTTTAATTTGTAAATAACCATAAATGCTACCCATTAAAAACTTATGTTGACAAAAATCTTTTTGTTTCAAGAAGGTCTGCATTTCGACAAGTTAAAAGTGTTGTGGTCTCCTACAACAAATTAATAATAATTAGTTTATTGTAAAAAACATTAACCCAAAAAATGGAATCAATAGGTAAAAAATAAAATTTTGAAGCCAATCGAGCTAAAAATTATTACCCTTACCCTATTGTATTATGACAAACAAAGTTTTTGGTTATCGTTTCAGATATTTCAAATCATCAAGATGTAAATAAAATTCAAACCATAGAAGCTGGAAAATGTCGCGTTTACAAAAAGCGATGGCTAATTTTATTCCTTTACGGTTTGTACAGCATGAGTTCCACAATGCATTGGATTCAGTATCCAGTAATTGCAGACGTCGTGATGGAATATTATTCCGTTTCACTCGAAGCCGTTGATTGGAGTTCCATGGTATTTTCCATACTGTATATTACTTTTAGTATTATTGGGAGTTACACTCTAGACAAACTGGTAAGTTATATTCCAAGTGGTTTAAACCATTACAAAATTATTCGGATAGGGTCTTCGCATTTCTGTTCTAATTGGTGTAATAGGAACTTGTGCAGGAACGTGGATGAAAGTAATTGCGGTGGATCCAAATAACTATTGGCTAGTTTTATTAAGCCAGTGCGTTATAGCAATATTTCAAGTGCTGGTACTTCCAGTTCCCCAAAAATTAGCAGCCGTTTGGTTTGGACCAAAGGAAGTTTCGTTAGCATGCTCCTTGGGGGCTATTTCTATACAGGTAACTGAATAATATAAAAGGAAAAACGGTGTAAAAATCCTTTTTAGGTGGGAGTTTCATTGGGATTCATAATTCCTCCATTGTTAGTAAATAAAGGCGATATGGCAACTATGGCAAATGGTCTTCTTTGGATGTCTTATGGAGTTGCAATTGGAACAACTATGTTAATTTTTATATTGTATTTCTGTAAGACAACATGAACGACGAATTGTGTTGTTTTTTAATTTTTATATTTTATAGTTTTTGATAATGCACCATCGAGTCCTCCATCTCTTGCGCAACTTCAAGTTCAAGAAAATGAAAAGATCTCATTTGATTACAAGAAGTCGTTGATAAAACTTGTCAAAAATAAATCGTTTATGTGTTTGCTTATCCCATTTGGGGTCCACATAGGAACATCGATGGCGATATCAATTTTGTTAAATAAAATCATTTTGTCTCATTATCCTGTAAGTATTCAGATTCTGTTTTTAATTTAAAAATTATTTTATTAAGAAAATTATTTTAGACTGCTACTAAACATGTTGGGGTGATCGGTTTATTGATTACCGCTTCCGGAATTATAGGAGCAAGTATTTTAGGGGTGATTATAAGTAAATTTGGTAGAATAAAGTGAGTATTTGATGAATTACCTCATCTCCGTTGACAATTTAATCTTTTTAGATTGATCACTTGGATAATTTACATATCCTGCACAATATCAACATTTTTATTCATCTTCCTGATAAATCAGGGTTTAATTGTGGTTTATATTCTAGGAGTATTATTAAGGTGGGTAGAAAAATTAAATGGTAGATTTTATATAAAATTTATTTTAGCACTTTTTGGAATTGCATTTTTTGCGTTGCTTTCGGATTAGGTGCAGAATTAACTTATCCAGAGCCAGAAGCTGCCTCAGGCGGAGTCCTTACGAACTTTTATCAACTATTTGGTGTTATTTTAACTTACATATTTACACATTTTTATAATGATATTAGTCCTTTAGCTGGAAATTTAAGTTTAGTTGTTATAATTTTGTTGGCCGATACTTTGCTGTTTTTTATAGAATTCGATCTGAAGAGATCTGCTGTGGACAATGTAAAAATTAAATCAAATTTTGTGTTATAAGAAATTAAAATTTATTATTTATGTTTTTTATTAATCGTAAAAACTGGCTAACTAAACCAGAAATGCGTTATCATCATATTAGTTATGATTATGCTGTGATTACACCTTGTATAAATTATAATCAAACTAACTCCAAATGATAACCGTTAAAGAGCGTCTATTAATCATGTAAGGACGATTTTTGACCCTTTATGATGTACCTAATGATACGTAATATTTTACCCTATTTGATGCAAGGCTCACCTTGGGAAGTTTTTGATTGGATTACAATGCTTTCCCTAAAAACACAAGTTTATTCGCATTAAGAAAATACAAAATTTCCGTGAGGAACCGTGAGGAACATTTTGGATCCTCCTTCTTCTCACGTAAGAATTCGTAGGATTTTCTATAATACCTCAAACCTTCGCGTAATTAATAGATACTCTTTTAGGATAAACGCTAAAATAGGGACCGGAGGGTCTGCCCCCCCCCCGAGTATATCAGCATTGCCTAGAAAAAGTAAAGCGGTATCCTAAAACATTTTTGAATGTTGTACCACCTGATTTAACCCCCCCCCCCGATCCCGCGATACTATAGTCATCATATTGTTACAACTTCATTTGCAAGGGCGGATTGTAACTTAATTAATGTACTTTTTCTTACGATAAACGTGAGAATAGAAACCGTGATGTCTGGAAACCTGAGAACACAACGGCGATAGAAGCGATAAAACTGTGGAAACCTTGAGGGAGCAGATCTCGGAGAAGACCAAGAATTAGCTGGTGGGACCAGGTAACAAACGATTTGAGAGAAATGGGAATCGATGATTGAGCGGAGAAAGTCTGCGATGGACAGGGATGAAGAGATATCTTGAAGAAGGCCGCGAATCAGCCATGACTATGAAAATGTTTAGGAAGGGCCGAACTGGGCAAGAGAAGTGGGAAACAAAGAAGAAGAAGAAGAAGCATAATCATACGTAACTTAATAACTTGTAATACGGGGATTAATTCACTCCAACAAAAGGATTTGTAAATCTCGTAAAGAGATAGCGATATTCTTTTTAGAATATAATAGCTACAATTTAAAAAAAAATCCCAAAAATTTGTGTACACAGGATTCGAAATTCCAAATAAATGTACACAACTCATTAGGGATATTTATTTAGCACTCGGATTGAATCTAAGGGTACGTTTATGTTGGAGCTGCGATAAACGATAAGAGCGACGATACTAGCGAAGCTAAGAAAATAAATGTCATTATTTTATATGCAGGTGTTTATATCAACGCAACGCTACAATATAAACAACTGCATATAAACTAATGACATTCATTTTCTTAGCAGTATCGTCGCTCTTTATCGTTTATCGCAGCTCCAACATAAACGTACCCTTAGTATTTTCGATATCCAAATATTCGTGTTGACAATTTTTGCGGTTTTGTTTGAAATGGGCCAGATGAAATTTAATTGATTTCAAATTGCTTATTTAATTTATTTATTTTAAACTAATATTTACTTTATCATTAGGAGGAATTTTACGAGCGGGATATTAATTGTTAAATAAATGGAATTTTTAAATGAATATGTTAATATGGATAAGTTTTTGAAATTTGGTTAATTTTTTCAAAGATATTGGGAATTTTATGGAGAACAATTATTGGTTTTTATTTTTGTACTAAGAAATGAGGTTCTAAAAATAGGCAATTGCATTGAACGGGGCGTGGGGGGGGGGGTTTAAAACATTTAAAAATGTTTTGTAATATTATTAACAATAATTTTTTCATTTTCCACTATTGACGTGAATATTTAATTTACCAATGAAAAGTATCAATATTTTTAAAATAATACAAGAAGTTGTTGCTAGACTAACTAAGTAAACAGTAGGGACGTTGCAGATTATAGGAACATTTTTACACCCCACAGCACGGGGGTCGAATGCAAGCCAAAATTTCTTGAATGTTCGCGTTTATCGTCTAGAAATAAAATTTAATTGAGAACCCATACATTTAGGGGTCGTTCATAAAGGACGTCCGCAATTTTTTCCGACCATTCAACCCCCTCCTCCCCTATTACAGTGGGTCACAATCTTCGGACCCCCCCCCCTCTAGGAACATCTTATGGTAACAAATCAAAGACCCATCATTTGTCTAAAATCGAACTTGACCTTTTAAACTAAAAAATCTATTTATTAATTTTAATTTTTTTATGGCTGTAATAAAAATTGATATTAAGCAAACAAGAATTTATATAAACTTTATTTGACTATTTTATGCCAAAATCCCAAAAACGGGATTTTGAATCGGACGTCACATTTGGTCACATTTTGTAAACCTCTCCTTACCTCCCTCCAGCCGTGGACGTCCTTTACGGATGACCTCTTTATATATTTTGAAATTGAACTAAAATTTATAATATGGGACATATTTCAAATTAAAAATTTCTGAAAACTGTAAACATCCTTCCAAAACATTAGAAACTGTCAAGGAAGTGGGGAGTCAAATTTGACCCGATAGCAATATCTTGATCATACAATGTGTCGGCTTTATTGAGATTCTATAAAGTCGATCAATTCATGAAATAATTGCAATTTTACAATATTAATCTTGTTAATTTACTATAAAATATAATAATGAGTATTGTACAATAAATTGTAGTCATTGATGTAAGAACGGAACTTAACATTTTTATCAACATTTTAATAAGATTAATGGACAATCAATACGTTTATCCCATTATATTGTATGGACGTCGGTGATAGTTTATTTAATAGTTATAATAGATACATAGACTAAAAATTTAAATAATATGGATGTAATAGGTAAGTAATTACAATTTAAATAAAAAATTTACTTAACAATGTAGAGCATGATTAATATAGCGACAAAAATAGCACGCGTAAAAAATCAACAATTCTCAAAACACACCGCATACCTCATCCTTAACTACTATTAGTAGGTATATATAATACTTAATTTTCACAATAATTTTAATAAAATCAAACGACCAAAATACGAATTGTCTGCATATTTCGACATTCCAGTGGGTTCATAATTTATATTCCAGATTCTTCCACTGGGCAAAATAACCAGCAGGAAATTACAAGCATACCCCCAACAAAAAATGTTCAAGTATATACGAAACGATGGTTAATATTGTTTCTCTATTGCATTTATTCTTCTCTTTCTACAATCCAATGGATTCAATATGCCGTAATAGCAGATATTGTCGTAAAATATTATTCCGTATCATACGAAGCCGTTGAATGGAGTTCTATGGTTTTCTCCTTACTCTGCATTATGTTTATTATTCCGGGAACCTACCTGTTAGATAAACTGGCAAGTTTCGATATTTTATAAAACAATAATCCAATACTATTACTAAATTTCTTAAATAGGGGCTTCGCATCCCAATTCTTGTTGGAGCAATAGGAACTTGTATAGGAACCTGGATAAAGGTGATAGGTGTAAATCCAGACCGATATTGGATAATTTTGGTAGGCCAATGTGTTGTCGGTATCGCTCAGGTGTTGGTACTCCCCGTCCCTGCAAAACTAGCAGCCGTTTGGTTTGGTCCACAAGAGGTTCCATTAGCTTGCACTGTGGGAGCAATTTCTATACAAGTGAGTATTGGTCGTTCAAATGAACAAAACCACCAAATCGTTATTTTTTCAGGTGGGATATGCAGTAGGATTTCTTATACCACCATTACTGGTGAAACAAGGTGACGTAGAAACCATTCAAATGGGTCTTAACATAATGTCGTATGGATTTGCAATCTTTTCAACCTTACTTATTGTTATATTATACTTTTGTAAGTATTAACTCGGGTGCCATTTTGTTCCAATTAAAAAATGTTTGTTTTAGTTTTTGTCGATGAACCGCCAAATCCTCCATCTCTTGCTCAGTTACTAGTTCAACAAAACAAACTAAAATCGTTTAATTATATAAAATCTCTGAAAAATATCCTTCAAAATAATTCGTTCGTTTTTCTGCTTCTCATCTATGGAGCACATTTGGCTATCCCTGTTTCACTTTCTGTTTTATTGAACCAATTAATTTTGGTGCATTACCCCGTAAGTATATCACAATTTAATTTTATCATTCATTTTATTTTATCACTTTTTAGACTGCCAACACAGATGTTGGATTTATCGGTTTACTCATGACATCAACTGGATTGATAGGGGCCACAATTTATGGGGTGTTTATAAGCAAATGTGGTAAAATAAAGTGAGTATATGCTGGATTACATTATTTTCCTTTATTATTCCAATTTTTAGACTGGTCACTTGGCTCATATATATTTTTTCCACTATCGCTTCCCTTTTGTTTGTTTTCTTAATCGACCAAGGACTCATGGTGGTTTATATTTTATCGATAGTGGCAAGGTTTGACTGCAAGCTTTTATATCATCAGAATTTTTCTAAAAGTTTTTTTTCAGCATGTTTTGGAATTGTATATTTTGCATTGGTTTTGAGTTGGGAGTGGAACTGACCTATCCTGAACCGGAAGCTGCTACTGGTGGGCTGCTCACCTGTAGTTATCAGTTGTGTGCTATAGGGATGACTTATGCGTTGTCGTATATTTACAAAAATTTCAGCGAATTGTCAGGAAATTTGTGTTTGGTTGCGTTTTTGTTGCTCGTGGATGCTTTGTTATTTTTCATCAAGTTTGATTTAAAGAGATCAGCAGTGGATAAAACCAAAAGTGATCCAAACTTTGTTTTATAACACAAAATGGAAGATTTTATAAAATGTGATGTTGGATTATTTAAATTTTAAGCTAATTTTTTTTTAAGAAATCACCAATTCCTTATTTTGGGCACATTTTGTATGTTCATAATTGACATTGATCATAAATATATAATTACTATATTACAAATTCAAATTTTTTTTAATTAGCAAGCTATTCTTCTATATATATAAAAGAGCTTGTCTGTTTGTTTGTTCGCTATACGTTCCTACACCCTTTGACCGATCTCAACCAAATTTTGCATAGTAATTCTGTAGGTCCAGGCGCAACTATTCGTGCATAAATGGAGAAGAAATTCCCGCGGGGAGCAAAGTTATTCGCGTTTTTCGATTTTTTTATTGATACACTGTATACTTTACCCTTAGGTTAAGTACCCAGTTACCTGGGTACTTAACCCAGTTAACAAACCCTTACTTACTTACAGGGCCGGGCTGGCCTGCACGTTCCTACACCCTTGGACCGAACAAATTAATATATTAGAATTTAGTAATTTCAACGCTCAAAATAATACAAATAATTACTAAATCCGTTGACGGCGAAATATTTGAGATGGGGGTTCGGGGGCGACGGAGAGAGAGCAAAAACCATCTCTTCCGACTTCCCAAAAACGAAGAATTTTAAAATTGCGTTTTTTTGAAAATCTGCAGCAATCTTTCGAAACTTGAAAATAATAGTGAACAACTATGGCTTTCACGGATCTATTATGGTCCGCCCTGTGAGGCCGAAGGCCGAACAACTATGGCCTTCACGGATCTATTATGGTTCGCTCTGTGAGGCCGAAGG
Organism: Podabrus alpinus; assembly: GCA_932274525.1. Classification (NCBI taxonomy): domain Eukaryota; kingdom Metazoa; phylum Arthropoda; class Insecta; order Coleoptera; family Cantharidae; genus Podabrus; species Podabrus alpinus. The sequence continues at coordinate 11,032,830 of OW026451.1, forward strand.
CCGAACACCTATGGTCTTCATGGATCTATTATGGTCCGCCCTGTGAGGCCGAAGGCCGAACAACTATGGCCTTCACGGATCTATTATGGTTCGCTCTGTGAGGCCGAAGGCCGAACACCTATGGTCTTCACGGATCTATTATGGTCCGCCCTGTGAGGCCGAAGGCCGAACAACTATGGCCTTCACGGATCTATTATGGTCCGCCCTGTGAGGCCGACGGCCGAACAACTATGGCCTTCACGGATCTATTATGGTCCGCCCTGTGAGGCCGAAAGCCGAACAACTATGGCCTTCGCAGATCTATTATGGTCCTCCCTGTGAGGCCGAAGGCCGAACAACTATGACCTTCATTGATCTATTATGGTCCGCCCTGAGAGGCCGAAGGCCGAACAACTATGGCCTTCACGGATCTATTATGGTCCGCCCTGTGAGGCCCATGGCCGAACAACTATGGCCTTCATGGATCTATTATGGTCCGCCCTGTGAGGCCGAAGGCCGAACAACTATGGCCTTCACGGATATATTATTGTCCTCCCCCTGTGAGGCCGAAGGCCGAACAACCATGGCCTTCACGGATCTATTATGGTCCGCCCTGTGAGGCCGAATGCCGAACAGCTATGGCCTTCACGGATCTATTATGGTCCGCCTTGTGAGGCCGAAGAAGGATTCACGGATTTATTATGGTTCGCACTGTGAGGCCGAACAACTATGGCCTTCACGGATCTATTATGGTCCGCCCTGTGGGGCCGAAGGCCGAACAACTATGGCCTTCACAGATCTATTATGGTCCGCCCTGTGAGGCCGAACAACTATGTCCTTCACGGATCTATTATGGTTCGCTCTGTGAGGCCGAAGGCCGAACAACTATGGCCTTCAGGGATCTATTATGGTCCGCCCTGTGAGGCCGAAGGCCGAACAACTATGGCCTTCACGGATCTATTATGGTCCTCCCTGTGAGGCCGATGGCCGAACAACTATGGCCTTCACAGATCTATTATGGTCCACCCTGTGAGGCCGAAGGCCGAACAACTATGGCCTTTGTGGATCTATTATGGTCCTCCCCCTGTGAGGCCGAAGGCCGAACAACTATGGCCTTCTCGGATCTATTCTGGGTCTAGATGGCTAAGGGCGGCGAATGCCGCCCGTGCCAGCTAGTGGTAACATAATATAAGCACATAAAAAATATCTTGGTTTAGAATCCGTTGTCCTTTCGGCTTTAGAGTCAAGTAGTTGTCTATTCTGGTTATAATCGCGATTATGAGCAATTTTTTACTCCAAGATTTGTTTATGTTAATTTAGATTTAGATCTTTATAATTTATTGTTTATTGCTTTATTTATTCGTATAGCATATAAAGATAAAAAAGTTTACAAGAAATGAAATTACCACATTATCAGAGAACCACATCCAAACCATCTAGCCAGGCTACTGCATTGGATGTCGAAGAGTGCAGCTCCTCCAAGCCACCGACAAAGCATCCAGCAGGACAATAATTAATTATGTGACTGAGTGTTTCTATTCAATCACTACGTACAATCGCAGGTTTTGCAGTATTTCGAATATTTCTTGAAGAAAATAGAAAATTTCCATCAATTTTAAAATTCTTCTTCCACTTTTATTAAGAAGTCTCCCTCTTAATATAGGTCCAGGACCTGTTTATTACTAATTTTTGTAATTAGTTCTGTGAGCATTTTTGAATTTTACATCTCAGGTAGCTTGCTAGGCTTGCCTTTCGATGTGCCTGCACCCTGTTTTTTATTGTTATGATGGCAAATCATTAACACAGGGGGACCGACGGCTTTACGTGCCCTCCGAAAGCACGGAAAACGGTCAAGAAATTTTAGACTGTACCCGGAATCGAACCGGGGAGCCCTTCGTTAGCAGTTGATCGCACTAACTATCAGGCCATGACCGTCGTCTTTAAATTAATTTCACAAATTTTAAAATTCAAACATTTTTTCTGAATTACACTATGGTTTTGCTACAACTTTTCTCAGCAAAATTTTCCTCTAAATTCAGTATTTCGAATTTTTCTTGAGGAAATTAGAAAATTTTTATCAATTTTAAAAATAACTACACAAATTTTAAAATTCAAACATTTTTCTGAATTACACTATCGTAAAAGTAAAATAATATTTATTGTTAGTTTAAAAAATGTGAAACCTACTTACAATACAAAAAGTTGTCTGTCTGATTTTTGAAAAATAATAAATTGGAAAAATTTCAAGTAGTATAAGAATTGAGTATAAGTTGTTGAATAAAATTAATTGATTTATAACCGTGGTAAGTTTATAGAAGTTCATAATAAAATTAATTGTGATACGATAATTTGATTTAAATGTCAATGAAACTTTAATTCACCAATAAGTTGCGAATAATCACGAATCAAAATTCAATTAGAAATCTCAAGATCAAAGTGGTTTTAATTTATTACTTTTTTTATCTTAAGCATCTTATATAAGCTATTATTTTACCAACGGACTCAAAAATTTAACAATGCCCCCACGAGCCCATAACAGTTATACGCCACTGTTTTATACATACTGCCATGTTTCGCTATTGTTTAGATTAAAAATTTTACTTATATGGCGGGGAATGTAATGGCACTTAATTCATTAATGCTCCGGCCAGCTATGCATGACAGACTCGATAATTTGGGTCGAAACTTGGGTTCATCTAGATTAATCGAAACACTCATATACGTCACCTTAATCAGTGATCTTTCTTATAAAGACGACTTAAATAAATAGAAAATTGTATCTGTTTATTCTTCGATCTATCACTGCTATAAAAATGAAATTAAACGCAAACGTTATCAAAACGAAAAACAATGGAATTTATTTAACATAATAAAAATTTTAAACAAAATATTGGTTTTCTTATATCTAAACAAATTAAATTTTACAATCATAATAAAATCCCCCAAAGTTTATGCGCGCCCGAATTTTAAACGATTTGTCTATTTATTAAATAGTTAGTGCGTCACAAAAAAGTCTTACCGAAGTATAATGTTCTTACGAAGTTTTCCGATGCGGCCGGTATCGTGTGGAGCATAGAAGCGTGAAGATTATCGTTGAAAAACAGCTTCTGATCTTGGATCAAACAAAAGCAGGTAGGAACGACCAGTGAATAATTATCTTTCTCCGAATCGTACAATCAATAATAGGTAGGTAATTTGAATGATTTTTCTTCAATAAATTCCCATTTACATAACCATAGAACATAACCATCCAAAATTTATTTCCAAAAATTAATATCCAAAAACTTATTTTCAAAAACTAATATCCAAAAACTTATTTTCAAAAACTAACGACCAACAGCACGTCTTAATACTCCGACGGCTGGCATGAGAATCCAAATCCAAAAACTTAATTCCAAAAATACTGATACGAACCGCACGTCTTAATTCTCCGACGGTTCACTTGAGAATCCTATTCGCTCCGTTATCATTTACAAACCCCACTAAATTCTTCACTCGCGCATGAACTATTATCACAAATTGTCACCTCTTATTAAATTTAATTGAAAATCCTAACTTAACAAATAAACTAAATAAATTTAATTTGTTTCTCATATTTCATTGAATCAAACTACTACCAATACTTTGTCTTTTACAATTTCTCATATTTTTCAGATTTCAACAGCGTTTGCATCTTCCGGATGTGTGAGGTAAAAGCAGTTAAACAATTTTTCAATCAAAGAAAATTCAGATACAACTCAGTGATTGCCTGTTATGGTCTTATTTTGATAATTAAAATTATGAGTGTTTTAATAAATCTACCCAATTACTTCATACCCCCTATCTCTTACAAACGGAACATGACAATACATACTGTTGTGTCACCTCCCCTTTTGTCGCTTTTATGGACAGAGGAAGTGCGACAACAAATCGAAGAGCACCTACCTTCTATTTAAACTCTTGGCTCTCAGGGTGCCTAATCGTTAAGCTTTATTGACTTGATCGGCGAAACACAAAAAGGACACAATTCAAATTGAACAAATTTTAATAAACACAAATAATAACTCAAATTAACAAACATTTCTTAACTAAAAAATAAACGAACAAAAAAATAACTATGAATGTAAATACCTGCGAGGTTAGGCTTATCAGTGCACTTTGGTCGGCGCACTTTGAAATATTTGGCTCTTGACTTCTCGCTTCTTCTGGATAATTCCGCACTTTGAAATATTTGGCTTTTAACTTCTCGCTTCTTCTGGATAATTCTGCCCTTTGAACTATTTGGCTCTTGACTTCTCGCTTCTTCTTTTCGGAACTCCGTTGCCTGGATTCCGTCTTTTGGGGCCGTTTCAATACTCGAGGACGAGTAGAATGCCTCTCTTCCGTACAATAGTCCCCAACTGTGAGGTACTAATTGGTTTTGTCGCGTACTTAGCACTTGAATTCAACTTTTAACTTTATTTGTTTCGGAGCAAATTATTAGCGACTATCCGCTTGCTCGCAAATTTTCGAACTCCGTTTATATTGTTTGTTATCTACCGTTTTTCTATGGTGATTCCCCCTTCACTTTGTTTTTATTCCTGCTATCCAGATTTATTTTTATTGATTTTTAAAAACCGTTTCCTAGCCTTTTTCTCGCACTCGCATTTAAATTAATAACGAAACTTAATGTAACAATGATTATATCCTAACAAATACAATTATAAAAATCCATAGCAACAAACAATAATTGTGTCTCTTTCAATGCATTGCTATAAAATAAGCGAATTTACTCGCGTACGCGGTAGACACAACAATACATATTATTATTATGTAGATAAATTCCCAGCCATTGGTGGGTTCAGTTCTATTTAACAATAAATAAAAATATTGTTTAAGTACTGCAAGATACAAATTTTAATCGAATATCCTTTTTATAGACAAGTTATCATGTTTTAATTAAAATTATCATCCTTTATAATTACCATAAAATTTTAAATGACTTAAATATTTCAAATATTAATAAAGAATGTGTTGGTTCAATTTTTTTAATATCTCGTAAGTAGATAATAAAAGACTTTAAATACAATTAGGTACTATAAACTTAGGATAATAATTATAAATTACTGTAATGTAATGTACCTATTCTCAAGGAACCAGAAATGTACAGACGCTTACAATATTTTAGTAAGTAATAAATAAATATAAAGTTATAATACAAGAAGTAATAATAATAAAATTATCATGGAATTAACGAATATCGATGGTAAGTAAAATAAATTTATGACATAGATTAATTTCTAACAGGGGACAACCGTAAATTATTTGAATTTTAGTTCGTAGAATTATTTTGAAAAATATCAAAACCAAGTAAAGGTGCAAGGGGGGGTGGGTCGAAAATCATGAAATTTTCGAAAAATGATCACTATGCCTGTTTTTCAATTTATATCTAAAATCCAACTATTTTGGCGGTCAGTTAAATATTTTTAAAATAAACCTCCAAGGTTTATTTTTTTATTACAGCTACATCAGTGTCAGAGATCATCAAAAAGACCAATGATACAAAAGCAGTACCATACATATTATATCGGAAACGATGGTTAATACTTTTTCTCTATTGTATTTACTGCATTGCTGCTGTGATACATTGGATGCATTATTCTGTAATAGCGGATGTAACCGTAAAATATTATTCCGTATCATATCATGCAGTTGAATATACCGCTTTAATATATTCCTCAATCTACATTGTGATCTCTATTCCAGGAAGTTTTCTTTTGGATAAATTGGTACTTCCGTCTTTTTGACGTAGCTACATTTTCCACATCATTTTCTTTTTGCAGGGACTCCGTACTTCAATTCTTATCGGTGTAATTGGAACCTGCATAGGTTCGTGGATGAAAGTTCTTGCTGTTCATCCAGATAGATTCTGGCTCGTTTTGTTAAGTCAATGCATTATTGCCATGTTCGAAGTGTTCGTTCTGCCGGTTCCTCCAAAACTTGCAGCCGTTTGGTTTGGATCAAAAGAAGTTGCGTTTGCTTGCACAATGGCTGCTATTGCCGTACAAGTGAGTGCTTTCAAAGGTAGCGTCTATTAATTTTTCACGAAGCGGGTCGTCGGAACCTTGTAAACTTTTAGAAAATGCAGGTGGGGTCGAACATTTCAAAAATCATTCTTTGGACGTTCCCTAATCTAAATAAACAATATACGAACATCAATTTTGTTTTAGATCGCATTTGCATTGGGATTTATATTTCCTCCCTTAATAATAAAACAAGGCGATATGGAAACAATGCAATCAGGTTATTATAAAATAAGTTATGGATATGCTATCTTCACAACGGCAATGATCGTTGTATTATATTTCTGTAAGTATGGGGAAGTTCTTATTTCCTTCATTTATTTTTTCTTTGTGCATATTTTAGTGTTTGAGGATGCACCGGCCACTCCTCCATCGTTTGCTCAACAACAAGTTCAAGAAAACAGAAAAGCGTCATTCGAGTACAAAAATTCGTTGCTGAAAGTTATTAAAAATATGTCGTTTGTTTTTTTTCTCTTAATTTATGGCATCCAACTAGGCGCATCGGCAGCAGTAACCGTTTTACTAAATCAAATGATTTTGGAATACTATCCTGTGAGTGTTGTATTACCTTTTATGATTGAAATAAACTAGTTCAATTTTTAGGATGCCTCCGAACACGTTGGTTACATTGGCTCATTAATAACATTTTCAGGAATTGTTGGATCTATTGTTTGTGGACTTATAATAAGCAAATTTGGAGGATTAAAGTAGCCAAATCTTTTGTTCATTAAATCTGTTACAACTATTATTTTTAGGTTTACCAGCTGGTTTGTTTACTTAGGTGCTACTATAACGTCACTTTTGTTTGTTTTCTTAATAGACCAGGGACTTCCAGTAGTCTATATTTTAGCAGTATTAATGGGGTAAGTAATTTGTTGAGGGGTAAACATGTCTAAAAATGCATGTGCACAGGACCTAGAATTCAAAGGATTTCCAAATAAATGTACACAAGTTTTTAGGGATATTTACCCCTAGTCATATGCAATAAAATTTCTGACTTGCCCATTTTTGCTATTCTTCAGTGTGTTTTGGAGCTGCATTTTTTGTGTTGGGTTCGAATTTGGCTCCGAACTAACTTATCCTGAACCTGAAGCTGCTGCAAGTGGAATGCTTACTAATTCTTATCAATTATTTGGTGTGGTTATGGCCTACATGTACTCATACCTTTACAACGACGTCAGCAAATTATCTGGAAATTTAACTTTAATGATTATCTTGTTACTTTCCGATATGTTATTATTTTTTATCAAATTTGATTTGAAGAGATCGGAAGCAGAGAAATCGAAAGCAATTCCAAGTTTATGTATATAAAAACGAGAATTTAAAAGGAGTTTTTAAGTTTTATTACTTTTAATACCTTATACATACTGTTGTGATACGCGCTATCCATGTTGAGGATAGAGTCGTACCAACAAGGAGAGAAGTACAGTTGGAGACCGGAGGTTCAAACACATTTGTTTGCATGTGTTTGTTTTTTTTTTGTCGTTTGAATTTAATTTTAAGTTTGTTCGTGTTACATGTTGTATGTAAACATTATATACAACATGTGTAATTTAATCAAACGTGCAGAGAACCGTCGGCCATGTACAAACAAACCGAGAATATAAGAAGCTCCGGTTTTTTAAACAAAATATATAGTAACGCACGTTACAAAAAAGTAAATAAGGAGTATCATCGAGATCACGAAAGGTGACAGTCGCGTATTTAGTACTGTGAGACAAAGTCGCGAGATCAAGTGAGATTCACTTAAATATACTGAAATAAATTATATTCGTGAACGAAATACGGTGGTGCTACCAGAGAAAATGAATTCCTTGGAGAAATTAAGATTCCGTGAGATAGCGGGATACGAAAGGTGTTGGCAACAAAGGTTGTGGTCGAGATCGTGTCATACAGATACGTAGGGGAGAACCGGATACCAAATTATCCGATCTATGAGAAGCAGTCATAGAAAGAGTGGAACGATCAGATCCGCACGAGAGTTGGATCGTGACGATATTGGAAATTAGAAGAGAGAAAAAAGAAAATTGTGCGCACGAAAGATTAGCAGGTTAGCTATCCTTTATTTATCAGTGCGTAGAGTAGTAGTATATAAAGATTGTTTGATTGTTTGGGTTATATGTTATATGTTGGAATTTGTTTATTTGATTAAAAACTTGTTAACGGAATCCAACTGTAGTTTTATCTTTGTTGGAATCAAGAATTCGTTCGACATAAGCTCGTATAAAAGAGTGTTGGTTGAATCAGATCCCGATGCATATTAACCTGAGAAGTAAGAGTCGAATTAAAGGTAGGTGACCATAAACCGATTGTGTGCGTACTCGTGCATCTTCAAGGCACCAGACGCTACAATACATACATGTTACTAAATGAAATTAAAATAAAAAAGTTTAAATAATAAATTCCTCCACAGAATTTCAAATGTGAAAATTGGGTCGCCAGAAACTCCTATTTGAGTGACTCTGCCCGTATAATTTAGTCATTTGGGAAGTTATTGATGCAGTTAATCCCCGCCATCCACAACTTCAATTCCTCTGCCTGTTTTAAGGATGGGGTTTGTGTTCTCATCTAACTGGACTATCATCTTCGCGTTGTAGAATATATTGCCGTGATATGATAATAAAAAAATGTATTTATTTTATATTGCGGGGAAAATCTTGGTCATCTATTATTTATCTTGCCTCGGTCTAGCTCAATCTTTAAAACTCTTACAGGGCCGAAGGATGGATTCGATAAATTCAGGCTACAATCCACTAACGAAGATAACTTATTAATCTAATTAATTAGAATTCAGTAACCAATGAAAACCTTGAACTTACTTCTTCTCGACTGCTGTATAAAAAAGAATGCAATAATTCAAATAAAATCTCTACAACCCGTTTTTATTATAATATAACATCTTAGTTAAACAAAATTATGAATTATTAATATCATCAAATCAAGTTTTACATAAACCCTTATCCTAATTTTCCTAAAGTTATAAATACCGAAATATTAAATATCGTACTTTATTTTTAAAATGATATTGTCTACGTACGTAAATAAAACTGCGCGCTTAAAAAAAACAGTCCTTGCCGATTTTTACGATGAAGTGTAGCAGGGAAATTGTAGTGGTGTCGTTCTGTAGACCAGTTCTTCGTGTTGGGTAGATTTAACGTCCTTATTATCGATCTATCAAGACAATTGAATTCTCAACCAGCATTGAACCATAAAATTCTTCTTGATCTTCTTATAAATTTATTTAACATGTAAGATGTAACTTTTGAATTTGAACTTCGCGCCGACGTCCTCTCCAGAAAACCGCCATCTCTTGAGAACTAACAAAGTTCAAATCTAAAATCACACTTCTTCGACGACACGGAAAATAACTTGGACCACCACGTTGTGAAATACCTACGATCGTCATCTAGTAACCACACTCTTTCTTCCGGTGTACAAAACATAGTGTTAAAAAGAACTGTAACAAACAAATGATCGCTCCGAAAGAGAAACGAACATTAACTTCCAACACAAATAAAACTACCATATTTTGGGCAATGTCAATTCTTTTATTATCTTTAATATTCTTGTTTGAGGAATTTAACCTGAAGCAATGATTTACCTAAATCGTGACCTAATCAATCTGTAGATTTAATTACCCTGAAAGTCGATTTGTTTTAAATCGTTTTATGTTATTTTGATAACTTTTAAATTACTTGTTGGGATTCAATCCTTTGGACTGTTATAATCTTTTCTTCCTGTACTTAGTACCTACACTGATTGAAGATTGTGGGAAGCTATGTGTTTTAGTGGGTGCTACCCGAACTGCACCACGGCTTATCAGGGGTCATTTCTTGTACCCAGGTAAATGTAATCCCTTGACCGAACTGCACCACGGTCAAATGTCGTTCCGTAATCGCTTTACCGAATTGCACCACGAGCAAACCGAGCAGGTATCACAAGCAAACAGATAATATAAAGAAATAAATACACAAATATCTAAATTCTTTGCAATTTAAATTTCGAGTTTAATATATTAATTCATATTATATTATACAGGGTTGGAGCAGGTATTAATAAAATAATAACCCAAAACAGTGAAAAAATTAAATTTTTTTTGCCTTCGAATTTTGGGGTGTGCATTCGATAAGGAGGGTAATCCATCGTCAAAACCTACTCTTCCGGGGCGCCCCTCCGCTCCGCTCCGGGTTGCACCCCTCCAGAGCGGTTTTGACTCTGGTTACTAGGCTAAACATACGAGAAGCGCCACCGATCAAGAAAACCGGGATAAATGAAACCGGGATGTGAGAGACTCTCGAAATAGCATTAAAAAGTATAGTCGCGGTATGCGGCAGTTATCTATTACGTTTAACCCCCAAAAAATCGCGTAAAAACAAAAAATAATCGATGTTACATGTAGGAGGCATCAGGTTAAACTCCAGCATTGTGCTTTAACTTTTAACAATAAAACCACCTTACCTAAAATATTACAATAGAGGTGGTGCAATTCGGACGACCGACCCTTGGTGAGGTGTTTACCTGAAATTACGGTGGTGCAATTCGGGTAGGAGATTTGTGAACTAATCTTTTCGTGGTGCAATTCGGGTGCACCGTTTTAGTGAAACACTAGCTGTTAATGGAAAAATACCTTTTAATCTACCTTTACATAACCACCCTTGAATTACAATTTACTACCTAATTAATAGTAACTTATTTAAACTCAGTTGAAACAATTATTTATATTTGGCTTGCTGGTTTAAATCAAATTCAGGGAAGATCAAGGAATCCTTCATTGGTTTTATAGTGGCTAAAATATTATATATCTCGCCGGGCCCAACGTTCTTCTAGAAAACCTAAGTGTTACAGCTGTTCAAATACAAATTAAAAATCACAACCTAATTCAAACAAGTTTAACCATCCTGTATTTGAATAATTAAGATACCTAATTTACCAATATTAAAACCCAGATCTACGTTACTACCACTTAAATGAATACAAGTCAATGGGAACGGTTTAATGTAAAACTTGCTTTTATGTTTGCCTTACGTGGCATTGCAGTACTGCGTGATTTATGTTCCAGCCTACCACGGAATTTGGGCTCATTCATACCAAGAGTCTTCGGAAAGCTAAATTGTACTTAAGAAACCGAAACCAAAACCTTGTATTACATAAGTCAATCATTTACCAAGATAAAGCTTTGTTGACTGATCGTACCATATCTTTTAAACCGTTGTGAGCGATTTAATCAATGACTGAAATCATCTAACTAATCTTCATAATTGTAAACAATAAGTAACCACATCGACGAAACACCCTGTATATGATAATAAATTAATTTACTAGTTGTGTATCTATTTTAACTAATAACCTTTCATTTATAAATTCAAGCTGATTTGAATTTATGAACATCCTGTATATAAATAATTATTACATTTACTTTGTAAATTTCATACGTTGCTTTTTATGAATGTTTAATCTTAGCATTTCAAAGAATGTTATCTTTGTGCTTATGATGTGACCTTGCCGCCTACCCACACCCTAACTTGAACAAAGAATGCATCTAAAGTTCATGACCCAACCACATTGTAATAATTTTTTTTACCGCGTAATAAATATTTCTATAAATTCAACCATTTATTTCTACCCAATAATTAATAGCCATATTATTTAGTAAACATATTTTAAATGTAACATAATAAAATTAACCTTTAACTATACTTATATTTAATTTATATTTAACTAAAGATACTATAGCATCTTTTATGATTCTATAAAATTTGGAAACAATAAACTATTGTAAAAAAACCAACCAACTCAACTTTGCCCAAGATCAGTAATTAACACATTAAATAAGTTATATAATTGTTTATACCTGGCTAATCAACACTAAAACCCGTAAATTTAACACAATGAATTTATTTAAATTCGACGAACTAAACTCTCGTTTTCAAAGGCCACGCCACAAGTGGTTTCCACGCGTCCCCCACTCAACTATTTGACCGTGGTTCCTTTTATAAAGAAATATAGGTGTCGCTAAAAAATGTACCATTTAACATTCACATATACAGGGCTACTAAAATATTCTAACTCAAAACAGCGGTAAATTTGAAATTAAAATAATTTCAAAATTGCAATCTTACAAACATTAGCATGCAACAATTCTTCTTTACTATTAACTTTTCAACTAACTTTTTATCTTCAGATCTATCTTCTAACCTCAATTAAATATCCCACTTATCAGCGGTATTCAAAATTTCTCGCACACAACTAAAAATACATGTTGCCTCGCTGCTTATTGCCGTTCGAATCTACGCTTCACCTTTTCACTTTATCTTCCTATCCCTACCAATTCCCTCCGGCGTAATTGTAAATTTCCGAATCTTGTCAATGTCACACCTTTCCACACAATTTAATGTCCTTTTATTTTAACACAACTTAATTCATTAATTTCCGATTTAATTTACTTCGCTAAGATTACCTCAAACCTAACTTTCTAGCGAAATTAACAAATTTTTCGAACTTGATTTGTGCTTATTCTGCCCTTGATCAAATCCAGAACTCATAATATTGTTTATTATCATTACACAGTGGAAAATAGATAACACGTTGGAGAGATTCCATTCCAACCCTAATATTCATTAATCAAGACAGCTCACACATCTATCTACGAGATATCTGTTAACTTCAAGGCATATCCCGCGAATCAAATTAATATTATTAACTTTCTGAAATACTTATTTTTTTTTTAGTGGATGTATGATTGAATTCATTCGTCCAAAATTCGTAACATCGCATCGCCCTTTGAATTAAATTACAAAGTGTAAGGTTTGAATCATGGCAATATATTGAATTATTTATCTGTGCATATCTATGATCTACTCGGCTGTTCTGGAGTGCTTTAATACTGTCTAGAATTCAATAGTGTCTAAGGCTTTCGTGTAATCTATAAAGGCCAGATATATTGGGAATCTATATTCTGTTGATTTTTCAATTGGTCTGATGTACTGAAACCTCTTCGAATGTCCACCCGTTCCACAGATTGATATAACTCTAGCTTGTTCTCAAATCAGTGTTTTATATTTTTGTGGCAGTAGTGATTTGGGCCGGTAGTTGTCGAGTTTGCTTCTATCTCCTTTCTTATAGAACTGTTATTGATGTATTCCATTCTTGTGAGATTTTTTTCTCGTGTAACCATTTGTTAAATAAGATCTTTAAACTTTCCAGTATTTCTTTTCCACCTTCTTTTATTAATTCGGTTAAAACACCATCAGATTCAGGTGTTTTATAGTTTTTAGAATGATTTTATGTCTCCTATATCTCGTCTTCCTCTATATCTGGTATATCTTCTGCCACTTTTAACTCTTCTTTGGCTTCTTTTGATTTTTCATGTTTTTGTTCTTATAGATCTTCATGGAATTCCTCCACTGCTCTAAAGCCCGTCTTACATCAGGACATTTCTGGCGTCATTTCTTGAGCCATTTCTGCGCACAACGGTATACGCACGCGCAAATACTATGAACTCGTCTCTGCGCAGAAATGGCTCAAGAAATGACGCCAGAAATGTCCTGATGTAAGACGGGCTTTAGAATTTATTTTCTATCTCTAATTAAGACGTTATTGATATTTTTACTTCCCTATAAGGAAGTATTGTAATCATGAAAAAATTCGATGTCGATATTTTAACGGAAATATCCGTTTTGAGCATTTCTGAATCCGTTTTGACTACTTTCGCAATGATGTCTGTATGTATGTCTGTATGTATGGATGTATGTAACGCAAAATGTCTGTAAGTTCTGTATCTCTGGAACGAATTGTTATATAGTAACAAAATTTCATATTTAACACTTTAATCGGTATACAAAGGCACCATTTGATTTTGGAGGAAATCCTTAAACCGGAAGTAGCACTTCACTTGAAGGACGAAATGGTTTTTCTTAAATATCTCAGGAACGAATTGTTATCTAGTAACCAAATTTCATATTTTACACTTTAATCAGTATACTAAAGCACCATGTGATTTTGCAGGAAATCCCTAAACCGGAAGTAGCACTTTACTTGAAGGACGAAATGGTTTTTCTTCAATATCTCAGGAACAAATTGTCATATAGTAACCAAATTTCATATTTAACACTTTAATCGGTATACAAAGGCACCATTTGATTTTGGAAGAAATCCTTAAACCGGAAGTAGCACTTCACTTGAAGGACGAAATGGTTTTTCTTAAATATCTCAGGAACGAATTGTTATCTGGTAACCAAATTTCATATTTTACACTTTAATCAGTATACTAAAGCACCATGTGATTTTGGAGGAAATCCCTAAACCGGAAGTAGCACTTTACTTGAAGGACGAAATGGTTTTTCTTCAATATCTCAGGAACAAATTGTCATATAGTAACAAAATTTCATATTTAACACTTTAATCGGTATACAAAGGCACCATTTGATTTTGGAGGAAATCCTTAAACCGGAAGTAGCACTTCACTTGAAGGACGAAATGGTTTTTCTTAAATATCTCAGGAACAAATTGTTATCTAGTAACCAAATTTCATATTTTACACTTTAATCAGTATACTAAAGCACCATGTGATTTTGGAGGAAATCCCTAAACCGGAAGTAGCTCTTTACTTGAAGGACGAAATGGTTTTTCTTCAATATCTCAGGAACAAATTGTCATATAGTAACCAAATTTCATATTTAACACTTTAATCGGTATACAAAGGCACCATTTGATTTTGGAGGAAATCCTTAAACCGGAAGTAGCACTTCACTTGAAGGACGAAATGGTTTTTCTTAAATATCTCAGGAACAAATTGTTATCTAGTAACCAAATTTCATATTTTACACTTTAATCAGTATACTAAAGCACCATGTGATTTTGGAGGAAATCCCTAAACCGGAAGTAGCACTTTACTTGAAGGACGAAATGGTTTTTCTTAAATATTATATATGATAAATATTTTATTTATGAAATTTTTTTTTAATCAAAATAAAAGCAAATACAATTTTCTATAAATATATTGGAATATATTTTTCTGTACCAAATACCATTTAAGAATTACAACAAATTTAATAATTTAATTAAATAATAAAATAAAATTTAAATAATATTTCTGCGAATCTTTAGACGAACGATAAAGGAATGATTCCTTATAGGGAAGTCATGTGCTGGCCACATCAGATTTTTAACTTCATTTTTTTGTTCTATTCATAAGGATCTTCTAACAGTAGCGGTTCTTTGAAACTTCTAGTTTTATCTCTCTGTTTTTCGTTACTATCTCTTTTCTTTCTTGCAATTTTTTGACTAGCCATTATCATTGCTGTTTTCAGTCGCTTATTAATTTCATCTATACTTTCTTCGGCTATGTCTTGGTCCCTTAATATGCAATTCAATTCTTGCTTTTAATCGCCTTGCTTATTTCAAGGATGGCTATGGCAAGTTCCATAGATGGCTTTTCTCCAACTTCTTAACCTAGAGATAGTCCTATCCAATATCCACCAGGAGCCTTAGAAAAGTCATCTATTGCATTGCTAAGGCCCAGTTGTTCAGTTTCGGGTTATTTTTTAACCAAGGTTATTTTCCATAGAAATGATTAACATATTTTTTTTAACATATTTTTAATTTGGTACGATATTGTACATACTTTTTACTTTCTTTCCTTTCACCTTTCGCCAGAAAAGGTGGTGTTCTAAGGCCGCACTGATTATTGATTGCCCAGGTTTTGCGGCCTAAAGACCGCACTGATGGAACGGAACATCGACTCCATTTAACGTTACAGACACGCAGATACATTTAGCTAGGCTATGCCTAGAATAATGATGATCGCTTTTACCAACCCAGGGGCCTGAGTTCACACAAATACCTAATAATGTCCCCCCCCCCAAAGAAAGATTCACTTAAATAAACAAATTAATGTCGGCTTGACAGTCCATTATGTCGTTTATGTCAAGAAATAAATGGATGTTGGAAGCTGGACTTTGTCGTTTTGATTGACTAATATGTAACCGTGTGGTCTATTTAAATCCCACTCGATTATTCCAATGTAATCGATTGGAACGTTCTCCTTTCGTTTTTGCTGCCACCATCCGATCTTTGATACAGGGAGATCGGCAGAACCCTTTTTGATTACTTACTCGATTGCTTAATTTGTAGCGGAAGCGGCTTCCTTCTGAGGTCGTAGGGAATTAGGTATGACAACGACTTTACTCACAGAGACAAAATACCACAACAGAGTTCCTGGCATAAATTAGTTTATTAAATATCTAATAATTTTATGAACGTACATTAACCTACTTACTAACAATATGACATGTACCAACTAGTAACCATTAAATTAGATTCAGGTGTCAATATTAAAACTTCTAAATACCTTTTTGAATGAAAATAGGTGAGGATCCCTCTACCTGAACTTAACAGTGGTGTCCCTTGACTCTTTTATTGGGATGTAATAGAATAGCGGTTGTGATGTATCACTTTCATTTATATTCGCGCACTGACTGACAGGGCCCCCGTAAGGGCTACTGGCGCCTGTGTGCAAAAAAGGATTTTGGCGCCCCTTAAGGCATTTTGGATCATGTTTTTTTATTTATTTTTTTGAAGGTAGGTAGGTGCTTGAAATAAAGCAAAGAACTGAACTTTAGAAGTCATATTTATTTGTAGACTAAAATATCAAAATGAAACAAACAGAATAAAATCATAACAAAATAAATTAAAATAAATTCTTGTTCACACCCATTTTAAAGCATTTACTTAACTAATGGGGTACAGACACGTTGTTTATAAATACTAGAAAATAACCCAAAACTAAAAATCAAATTTTTTTTAGGAACAAATAACAGAAATATTGCCTAATGTCTATATTTATATAAGTACTACTGATACGAAATTTAATCCGTGGTGGATTAAATTCGTGCAGCCGCTTATCTCAGGGGCGGCTGGGCAAAAAAAGAAAGGCTTGCCCCTAATGCTAGCTCACAACAGCAGGGCAGGAGACGCTTACAAAAAAAATAATGAAGCATACAGAGCCGATACTTCCTCTAGATGTAGGGGGGGTTGTACAGGGTGCGCTAAAAGATGAGCTCCAAAGAGCAAGCGAGAAAGGTGTAGTTTGGGCGCCACGCAGCTTAAAACCACCCTGTAAACAAATATAGCAAACACTAGCGAAACTGCGGAATAAGTGTTCCTGCAAAAAAAGGTAAAGGGGTCTGATGCTTCAAGATCAAAAATGGCGCTGATCAGTTTTAAGTTCAGATTTAATTGATAACTAAATATGTACAGTTAAGCGCAATATTGGGACAATCTTTAAACTCGAAAATAATGAATAATGAATAATTAAACAATTATGAAATAAATGTTATTAGCGTTCGTGGTGTAGCTACCGCGTATACGTATATTCGGTTTGCAGATAACTACTCGCTTCTGTGACTGGGTCACAGAGATAAAAAAAATAATGAGTTTAATAAATTTCGTTCTTATAAAATCGTAAATGCGTCCATAAAGAACGGCCCAACAAATGTAATCCGCGCAATAATGTCAGATAGCCAAAAATATAACAATCAAATCCGAATAAAATAAAACAAAGATCTTATCTGAGAAGCTGGTGGAGTCTTCGATGTTGAAGTTGGTGGGGTCTTCGGTGTTGGAGGGACGAGCAGTTAGAATCGAGATAAAGATGTTGGTTGCAGGCAGAAATGGTAGTCGGAGTGGATCGGAATGGTGAATCGCAGAATGCTTTCCAGATGGCTTCGGAAGCAGGGTTCAAAACGTTGGATTTCCAAAACCCAAACAAATACTGATCACAGGCGGTAAGGTCTTGATCTCAAAGACGTGGTTAGAGGGTTTTAGTAATTCCAGATGGTAATCAATTTCCTTCGAGGTGTTGAAAGTTCGGACGAAATAAATCCTTCAAATGAAGTACGGAAAATTCTCCCAAATGCTTACGAAATGAAGCCGGTACGGAAAATCGTCCAAAACCAAGTGACCAAAATGTATCCCAAAAATAATTGGATTGAAATATACTCAAGTTCAATAAATAATTAGTCACCGGAACGTCCAAAAAAACTAGATTTTTGTTCCAAAACTTGAACACAACGCACTTTTCGAAATCGGAAAATTAACCATCTGCCTATATATCACAATCGCCCGTGATAGTAAAATTTGTTCGAATTAAATATAAAACTTGCATTCTGATGCCGCATATGAGATTCTCATAAAACTAAATGGAGAAATCTTCAATCTTTCGAAAAATATATCCGTGAGAAAACAGGACCGTAACACTACTTTCTACTTATACTTTATATTATATCTACTTATACTTAGATATTTTAAAAAATATGCAGATACTTCTGATAACAAATACCTAGGTAACTTCGTTATAAAATCAAAAATGGTAGCTAGGTACAATAGAAAAATAAAAAATAGCTATTGTAGTAGCGATATTTTCCGAGACTTTGCTGTTGCAAATTCATTAATTACATCGCTAAAATTTATACCATCAAAAATGTCTTGTTCAATTGCTAATATTGCTAGACCAGACCATCTTTCTTGAAGCATTGTCGATCTTAAATAATTTTTAATGATTTTTAACTTTGAAAAAGATCGCTCGCCAGAAGCTACAGATACAGGCAATGTCAGAAGAATTCTTAGTGAAATGCTTACGTTTGGAAGGGTGGAGATTAAATTGTTTTCAAATATATATTGTAAAATACATAAGGGGTCAGTATCATCAGGTAATGAAAACAACTTTAACGCTTTAATTTCATTAAACAAATCATTGGAGTCTATATGCTTATTATCCTGATCTGTCAGTCGTTCTTCAAGAACAGAACAACGTTTTAAAAGATCGCTGTCACTTAATTTGAATATGTCGCTAAAAAATCCGAAAATATTATCATACTCATTTAATAAGTCAAATCGGTTTTTTAGAGAGCTTAAAGTTTGATCTATAATTTTTAAGAAAAAACTAATTTTAAAGGCGGTTTTTGGATCATGAGGGGTCTCATCTCGGTGTTCATAGTCAAACAGTTTTGGTTTGAATTTCCTCCTGACCGTTGGTAACGGTGGAAAGTCTTCTTCAATTTCGAGAGAGAGTGCTACTTCTTTCGCTTGTACAAGAATTTCTTGAAATTATTGGTCAGATCTATATTGCTGGAAGTGATCAACTAAATTTTTTAGGTAGGTTTGGCATACTTTAATATTAATTGTAGCACTTTGCATTTGTTTGCTGACAATATTTATATGAAATAAAACGTCATGCCAAATAATAATTCCACAATTAATTGAAAATTTTGTACAGACGTTAAGAGGGAACTCGCTTTATGTCTTGCATCAATGTGAAAGGAATTATCTTCAGCTACTTCTAGAAGACTTTCGCAAACCTTAATTAAATAAAGTTTAAGGGGCTTTATTGCATCAATTCTGCTGGACCATCTTGTCTCACTTAGGCCCGCTTTTACAATAGTCGGTTAAGTCTCAGTTACTTTACACTGGTGATAAATCCAACATGATGTCCAATGAGAAGACGTCAAACCTCAAATTAAACACCAGTGTAAAGTAACTGAGCCTTAACCGACTATTGTAAAAGCGGGCCTTAGAGGCTTTAAACTTAACCCGGGGACATTTTTTCTCATAACATCCCACCTTTTTGTGGATGACGAAAAAAAATTATATCTCTTGCACAAGATTAAATAAGTTTATTGTAGCATCTGACACCTTAGAAGCGTCATTTACTGTTAAGTTCAAAGTATGAGCCGCACAAGGTACAAAAAGGGTTCTCGGATTCGCATCAAGAATGCGTTTTTGAAGCCCAACATGCTTTCCCTTCATGTTTGCCCCATTATCATAACCTTGTCCCCTAATATTTTTTATATCTAAATTTAATTTTTTCAAAATTTCTGTCACAAATGTATATATCCCTTCCCCTGTAGAGTCCAGTATTGGATTAAACGCAATAAAACTTTCCTTAACTTCAACCTTTTTTGAAGTGGTGTTAAGGACAACATACCTCAGAACAAGACTAATTTGCTCAGTATGACTAGTGTCTGGTGTACAATCTAATATTATTGAAAAATATTTTGAACTGCGAACCATTTCTAAAATATTATGTCTTACTTTAGACGACAATAATTCAATTATTTCATTCTGTATTTGCACGCCTAAATAATGAGTCATTTTAACAGATTTTTTTTGGGAGTTACACACTCGGCTAACGTGCTGTCTCATCACTGAATAAAAAAAGAGGCAATCATCTCAACAGCTTTTAGAAAATTTCCATTATCATGTTCGAAAAGTAATTTAGAAGAACCTTGAAATGCCAAGCATTGTGTAGATAAATACTTAATAATCGCAATAATTCTTTCCAACACGTCGCGCCAATATTTTTTTTCCGTTTCTAAAATCCGCAGGCGATGAGCATTAACAGTCGTAGATGTCTCCAACATTTTTTTAAAATTTACCCAAGTGTTCATATAACTGTTGAGTAAAATTGACGTTTCGTGTCTCTTCATTAGCAAAGACAAGTGTTGCCAATCAGATACTCCATTTGTATCACAAAAAGTGTTAGGAGTTTTACAAAACAACTTACAACAAAAACAAAATACAGAATCTTTAGAAATAGAGTAAATAAGCCAAGTCCTTTCGACTTTTTCTCCATTTGCTAGACTTCTTACAAAGTATTTGCACGAAAACTTTCTCTTATCTTTATTACTAGGAAAGCTAAAACTGATGTCTATCAAGGGCGGACCACGTTTAACCAATATTCTAGCTATCTCATTGGTGATTCTTTCGGGCCACAAACCGGGGTCCTATTTCCTATTTTAGGAAATCCTATTTAATTTCTCAACTTTTATTTTAAAATAAAATTTTGCAATCACAAGCGCGTGAGCGGCAGACATATGTTTCAAGCTTATTTGCTATCATCAGTACCGCATACACATGGAAAAAACACACTACACTCGTAACTGCAAATGACACTACGGCAAATCGTTCATTCAATGTAAACAGAAGCACTATTTGCCTACTGTAAAACCTTCTGAACCTTCTGTGCTTCTGTTTACATTGAATGAACGATTTGCCGTAGTGTCATTTGCAGTTACGAGTGTAGTGTGTTTTTTCCATGTGTATGCGGTACTGATGATAGCAAATAAGCTTGAAACATATGTCTGCCGCTCACGCGCTTGTGATTGCAAAATTTTATTATATTATCAAAGCAGGATAATTAGACTGCGTTAAATTCAATGGTATTTTATTTTAAAATTAATTTTTGTTTTTTTTTTGCAAGGGTTTTGGCGCCCCTAAAGGATGGCGCCCGTGTGCATTGCACACTTTGCACATATGGTAGCGGGGGCCCTGCTGACTGATATCTGACAATTAATACTATGTTTTCTCTTAATAGTTGACCGTCCTGACTTATTATCCTTCTAACTCAATCTTAACAATTAATTGAATGATTAAATAATTCAACTTGATATATTTTTGAACTTGACTTTTAACTACCGAACTTGTTAATCACTGACTCTTCTACTCTCTTCCAGACTAATTTCTTTTGCTACTTTTTTCTAACTTTGACTGTCTAACTATTTATTTGTTCCTGACGATGTAACTGAACTCCGACTAACTATGACTGACTATCACTGTTTTTCTAACCAACTATATTCTGGCTATATCCAAAAAACTAAACTATAACTGACTAATTTTGACTCTAACATTCCTATTTATGAGATTTTCATGCCTAAGTGGGGCAGTAAAATCCGTATGTGAATTATCAGTTTATGCTCCCGTGGTGGAGGCTTTTAATTCTATACAATTATCTCAAATAGGCAGCTGCCTTCGGGGATGTGAGAAACTAACTTTCCTCTTGTTATGAAATTCTTTTACATTTTGGCCAAAAATAAATGTTCATTGTAATCGCATGCAGGTGAATATCGATCTAATGAAGCAAATTGCAAGCGGTAGCAATAACTTCCCATAAAAATGTCAAGAGTTTTCTCGTGTAAAGTACGAATTCGGCATAGCGCTTTTGCTTTTACTCTTATAATAATTCCGCGGCTGCCCTTGTTAAAACACCTTTAGAATTCTATGACATATTTATCATACAGCTGTTTTGCAATGGTTACTTGTCGGTGCGTTTGTTATTTTTTTTCTGCATGCAACTTACTTTTGTTTAAACTAAACTTTTACATTGACTTTAATTAATTAAATATAGAAGAGAGGGCTACCAGCCCTAATATCTGTAACATACGAAATGTAAGGTATCCTCATGCCTAGTATCTACTAAATTAATAAATGTTATTTGATTTGATTGCAAGCGTAAGGCAGGGAGCCCACCGTTCGGCTAGCCTTGCGGTTGCACTCATTAAGTTATCAGCTAGGAATTACTTAAATTTAATGATTTCAACCTTTAGTTTTTAAACTGACCTATCCAACATTTTTATTTTATTTTATTAATTTTATTCAACTTATTTTAATTTCCAATAAATCACATTAGCGGGAGTCAACCTAGGTTGAGATGGCACATTCGCCTCTCCCAAAATAAAGAGGGAGGGGTCACTTAGTACCCCTTCGTCCTTTTCGCTTATAAATATTGTTTATGTCCATTACCGCGATTAGTTGGTTTCGACAGTAGACGCCGTAACCCGTGATCCTGTTCCCGCAATGGAAACAGCTGACGCACGATGCACACCTCTCCCGGGCGTACCGCTTGAAACACTCGTAGCAAGTGCGATGTTTGCATCCGGTAGGGCACACGTTGGCTACCTCCATCCGCTGTCCGCACGCTTCGCACGGCGTGATTATCTCGAACGGGATCCCCTGAACCTGGCGTCTAGGGTGGCCCAGTCTATTAAACAATCAAGGTACAATTAAAATATGGACAGCGATTCTAACATTTAACTCAACAATCTAATCCATTGTGAAATGAGAACAAATTTTAATTACTGTCTATCAGGCAGGAACTAGTGTCTCTAGCTATAATCACGCTGTCGACCCGTTTTAATGCCTTAGATGTGAGTTACAATCTACAAGTTTAATTAATGAGGAAGCACAATTTTCCAGCAATAATTCTTATGAATTAACATCGAAATTAAAAAAAAATCAAACAGTCTATACATCTTTCTAAACATACCTATTCCGTACCGCGGGTATATCGACAATTGATAAGCCGTCATTGCCATTATTTTCTTAAAGGAGTATGAACAGCACACAAAAATAAAATAAAATGTCCGTAAAATATTGATATTACTTGATAAATTTTTTTGCTCGAAGCACTAGCTGCACTAATCAACAATCGGGGTGTTTCTTAGTCGTTCTTTCTTCTACACTGACGAATTTCTTTTACTCTGGTGGCCTATTTATGGGGTGCAATTCTGCCCCTTCCTTGGGCTCTCCGAGGGTGGATCCCACCTTCCAACAATCACAGAATCTTCTTTTCTCCCTGAAGGGATTACCCACGGGGTTGCCTTGACAATACCTTAAATACACCAGGATTATTCCAATTCCTGTTAGTAACAACATTAACACGCAACTCATTTCTATAAAATGGTTTTCTAGGAAAGGCTTCTCTGTTGTTATCAGCAATTCGTTGAATTCATGCAATTGTTCCTTTAGTTTAATGTTCGTGACACCTGGGTCTAACAGGTCTTTACAACACTCGAGGGTTATATTAGGTAATTGAATGGGATTGTTAATAATGGACGTCATGGGCCGATCTGCATTCAATACATTGATACATTTCTTCCAATGTCTATCTCATTATCGATACCCTCAAAAAAGGTGCCCTCACCGTACTATTCTTCATGTGCTTTAAATCTTAAGTGAGCATTTTGTAACCTACAGAAATAAATGTTAATAGCTCTGAAGCGAAAAATTCGCTTTTATAGAGATAATGCTAACATACTAGAAATCCTTCAAATTTTTGCACCTTTACAATGCGACCGAATTGGCCGGCACCCTGATGTCATATGGCGCTGGTTTTAAAAGACAAATTATCACTTGTTAATTAAAATATTTTAAGTTCCTCTATAAGTAATGTAAAATGATAAACGAAATTTAAAATTAAAAGAGTAGCGTTTATTAAAATTTTTTTAAAATAGTATGTCAATTAGATAATAAGGGACTTCATTGACACGATTAGGTATATAAAATAATACAAATTACATAATTTAATTTAATACGAAGTAGATTCTGCAATGTACAGATACAGAGTACTGTAGTACTAAAAAAATATAAAATAGTAATATACATATCAAGTAGTAATTTATTGAGAAAAATATATACGAGGTAATTATATTTATACAATGACATTATTATAACTATAATCTCATAACACTAAATAATATACTATGTATAATGATAAATAAATTCATAGTTTAAGTTTAAAAATGTTCTAGCATTTAATTTCAAATTTTAGTTTGATATGTAAGGATTTTATTTTGTTAAATCCTGCATATGGTTGTTTGAAGCCGAAACGCGTTACTATTTAAATATTTACTACGGAAATACTATGGAATCAACGGATATTCATGGTAAGTGAAAGCAATACAACTGCCTATTTGTATTTTTATTTTTGGATTATCTCCATCAGTTAAACATGGCAAAAAACATCTCGAAGGTACACAAGCAGTGCCATACACACTATACCGGAAAAGATGGTTAATAGTTTTTCTTTATTGCATTTACTGCATTGTTTCTGTGTTACATTGGATTCAGTATTCCGTAATAGCAGATGTAACCGCAAAGTATTATTCCGTGTCATATCACTCAGTCGAATGGACCGCTATGTTATATTCTATACTCTACATCCCATTCTCTATTCCAGGAAGTTTTATTTTGGACAAATTGGTACTTACCAACGTTTTTCAGACACGCCTAAATTTACCCCATTATTTATTTTTCACAGGGACTTCGTATTTCAGTTCTTATCGGTGCAATAGGAACTTGCATAGGTTCGTGGCTGAAAGTTCTTGCTGTACATCCAAACAGATTTTGGCTCGTTTTGTTAAGTCAATGCATCATCGCAACATTTGAAGTGTTAGTTCTGCCGATTCCTCCAAAACTTGCAGCCGTTTGGTTTGGATCAAAAGAAGTTGCATTGGCTTGCACCATAGCTACTATTGCTATACAGGTAAGTTGGCTAACCTAAATTTAAAAAAATAAATATGACCATTTCTTAGTTCGCATTTGCATTGGGATTTATATTTCCACCCTTACTGGTAAAACTAGGCGATATGGAAACAATGCAAGAAGGTTTTTATAAAATGAATTATGGATATGCAATCTTTGCAACCGTGGTTATCATCGTATTGTATTTTTGTAAGTTTCCAGACGATCTTTCTTCCGTTGCTTATTTTTTCTGTGTACCCCAGTGTTTGATGATGTACCACCCACTCCTCCGTCGTTTGCTCAACATCAAGTTCAAAATAACAAGAAAGTTTCATTTGACTACAAAACTTCCTTGCTGAAAGTTATTAAGAACAAGTCGTTTGTATTTTTGATATTAGTTTATGGAGTCCATATTGGTGCATCGGTAGCAATACCCATTTTGCTAAATCAAATGATTTTGGAGTACTATCCAGTAAGTGTTCTTACGTTGGGATTTGAATAACTACTTAATGGTTCTTTTAGCATGCCTCCGAACATGTTGGTTATCTTGGTTTAGTGATGACTACTACAGGAATTTGTGGATCTGTTCTTTATGGATTTGTAATCAGCAAATTTGGAGGACTACAGTATGTAAAATTTTTGTTTATGTAATTTTTACAACCAATATTTCTAGGATTATCACTTGGTTTGTTTACATAAGTGCTACCATAGCATCACTGCTGTTTGTTTTTTTAATTGACCAGGGACTTCCAGTGGTTTACATTTTGGCAATGGCGATGGGGTAAGTCTTGTGGAGTGAAATTACTTGTATGATTATGGTTTACTATCCTTTAGTACGTTTTGGAACTGCATCTTTTGTGTTGGGTTCGAACTAGGCGCAGAGTTAACGTATCCTGAACCTGAAGCTGCTGCGAGTGGAATACTTGTAAATTCTTACCAATTATTTGGCGTGATTATGACATACGTGTACTCGTATTTTTACAATGATGTTAGCAAATTATCCGGAAATTTAACTTTAATGCTTATTTTGTTATTTGGCGATATGTTATTATTTTTAATCAAATTTGATTTGAAGAGATCGGAAGTAGAAAAATCGAAAACAAATCCAAGTTTAGTCATATAAAAAAAGAACAACAACGCATGGTTTTAGAGTTGCCAACCTTACACCTATTCCAAATTGAAATGACAATAAAAACGTTTAAAAAAAAGGACAATAAAAAATTCGCCCCTTGCATTACAAGTGGGAAGATTGCAGTATAACAAAAATTTTCTTAGTCCGAATTTGATGAATTGAGAAGTTGATTGAATTCGTATTCCATAAACTTCGGATAGATCGATTCACACTGATGATTTTAAAATATTTACAGTGTTTTTTTATCTGAATTTTTACTTTGAAGACTTTTATTTGTGGCATTTAATCGCTGTAGAATTGAATGTCATAATTTTTTTGTATTCTATTTTACTATTAAATTGAATAGACCTATATTATAATCTACTTGTACACAATAGTAAGAGCAATAAGCAAATGTATTGTAAGATTTAGGCACAAGTGGAGAAGTCATCCATCGAAACAATGTCATTCGGAACGAAAAAAAAAGTTTCAAGAATTTCATACACTTCATACAACTGTTTTGCTTCTAAATTTCTTGAATAAAGCTAAATTAGTATGTAGTTTTCCAAAAATAATTTACTGCCCTTTACATGCGCGCTTGTAGCGGAAAATTGAGGAAACAATGGGGGATACTCAATTTGGCTGCCGAAATGGTGTAGGAACAACAGAAGCCCTGTTTTCCATCCAAATCTTGGCACATAAATGCCTTAATCAGCAGAGCTACAAACTGATATTGCCGTGTTAACTGCCATAAGAGAATTTGTTTTTGCTGTTTTTTATATTGTGTAAGGTACGATTTTTTTTATTAATTGAAGATATTGAATAGGCCTTTTCAGCGAGTTTTTGTATGTAAATAATTAAGGTACAAAGTGGGGGTCCTGTTCAAAGTTTGACTTTGAGTACCCCACCCCCAAAAATGAAGTAATATAAAATTCTCAAAAAAATATATGATCTTTATTATACTTTTGGCTACTTGTATGCAAAATTTAGAGTGGGCACGCTTTTGATTTAGGAGTGACATCAAAATGAATTATCGTGATTACAAATCGAAATACTTTACCAAAAGTACCAAAGAACCCAAAAGTGTGCCCACTTTGGTATATAAAGGGTCTTTCAATAAGAGCGCTCGATCTTTAAAATTGAATAAAAAGAGTTGTATGTGTGATATGACGGATATCTTTATTTCGGATTGAAGTATATTCAATGCCATTATGTTTTAAAAATAATATCGTTCAAATGGCCTCCGCGACTTCGTTTGCAAGTGTCGATCCGGGAGATCCAATTTTTGATGACTTTTCGACATAAATCGGGCTGGATAGCAGCAATGGCTTGAATTACGTTGTTCTCCAGGTCGAGAATTGTTGCTGGTTTATTGCTAGAGGCCAGTGACTTAACGGAGCCCCAAAGAAAAAAGTCTAAGGGCGTTAAATCGCACGATCCCGCAGGCCAATTAATGTCACCTTATTTTGAAATAACGCGACCTGGAAACTTTTCCTTCAATAACTCCACCGTTTCACCCGCTGTGTGACACGTAGCGCCGTCTTGCTGGAACCACGTGTTCTCTAAGTCCATATCATCCAATTCGGGCCAAAAAAATTGGTTATCATTTCTCGATACCTGACGCCGTGAAAAACTGAGATGTTTCGGTCATCACGCACATTTTCCGAACCGTTCCGGCGAACGTTCCGGCGACGCACAGGCACTGCTCGATTAGCAACTGAGCCGGTTTCCTCGAATTTCGCAATAAGTCGTTGAATTGAGCTCTCGGCAGGACGCCCATGTCGACCGAAAATTCCACGTAGCTCGCGAAACTTTTGGCGGACAGAGCACGAATTTTTATAATAAATTTTCACGATTTACCTTTACGATTTCGTAAAGGTAACTCATGCACTCTTTAGCCATGTGAAATGTGCACTATTTCTCGATATTTTAACTTGATGAAGGGGCTATGTGCAACAAAAATAATGTAATGTATTGGATAAAGGAGTCAAGAGCCAATGACCCCTTTATCCACTTTCAAATCTCAGAATAAATGCACATAGCCCCTTCTTCCTCCAATTGATCATTTCGACTGTCGGCTCCTTGATCTCAAAATGGCACTTTGGTAATAAATGAAACAGATGGTTTGTATAACCATAATTCGATTCATATTTTGGTGTGAATTTTATATTTCCTAAACATTTGTTAAATATTCTTTCAGTTTGATTTAGTTTTTCGTCTTGAAAACGTTATTTTGCCTTCTGTGCGTATTTAGTTTGTGCGTTTTATTTAAATTTTATATTATTCAAAATTTGTTTGACAAGCAATAATAGACAAATCAAAGTGTGTAAAAGAGCGTTTTGTTCATTATTCCAAATCAGTAAGAAGAAAGTTGAAGTTATCCAAAATAAATTAAAAACAGCATCATCAGCACCATCCCCAGACAAACGAGGGAAACATTTTAATAGACCTCATAGACTTACTGATGAGGTAATGGAATACATTATGGAACATATTCGAAAGTTTCCAGCGGAAAATTCCCACTATTCTAGGACTAGTAATCCCCATAAAATGTACCTTTCACCAACGCTTAATATGTCTCAAATGTACCGGCTTTATCTAGAACAATGCACAGCTGAAAACAAAGCCGAGCAGTATATGGTAAAGAAATCATCATATTCAAACATATTTTGTACTACATTTAATCTGTCGTTCAGTCACCCACAGAGCGACACTTGCAACAAATGTGATGCAGGTGAAGGAAACGAAGAGCATAAAGAGAATGTTACCAATGGATTTAATCTTTTGAAATCAGATCGTGAAACTGCTCGTAATGATGAAACTATATTGTATGTAAGTGTTGATCTACAGCAGACAATGCCATTGCCAAAACTAACCACAAATAAGGCATTTTATTTACGTCAGATATGGTTTTATAACCTTGGTATCCACTCAATCTCAACAAATGGTGACAAACCATATATGCAAACTTGGACCGAGGACGTCGCAGGGAGAGGCAGCTGTGAAGTGGCCAGTGCCTTATGGAACTTTATACAAAATTGTGAAGAAGCTAAAAGGAGGGATCACTTGGTAGTTTGGTCAGATTCATGCCCCGGACAAAATAAAAACTTTCAGTTGATCTGCTTCTACCAATTTTTAATTTCCAAGGGAATTTTCAAAACCATTGACCACAAATTTCCGGAGGTGGGCCACACCTACCTAGACTCCGATCGAGATTTTGGACGCATCGAGAAGGTTCTTCGAAAACACGAAACAATATGTATACACCCCACAACAATATCGCAATTTGATACAGAAGGGGTCTACCAAAAACGCGGTCATCACTGATATGGAACATCACTTCCAGAACTTTGATACGTTAACAAGGGATTTAGGTGTCATGCAAAGGAAGAAAATTACTCTAAATGAAGTGGTGCGTTTCCGAGATGGAATAAAGTGGATTAGGGTCGAAAAATTTGGAACTTATTTATATAAAGAATCATATGACCCAAATACGCCTTTTAAAGAAGTGTGCCTCATAAAAAGTAACAAAAAACATAACAATATCACTGCTCCAAATCTGGAACTAACCAGAATTCGCAACAAAACTGGTAATATTGCAGAAAAAAAGCTGGAGAACATAAAAGAGCAAATAAAATATGTTCCAGAGCAGGATCGTTGGTTTTATGAACAATTTTTTCCATAAATTTCACTTTTCTGCCGTTTTTTAAATACATATAGGTACTTATCGTTTATTTTATTTTTTGTTAATGTTAATATCTTTTTGTTGAACTAAAAATCTGCAATAAAATATTAGTAATTAGGTACTAAGTTTGGTATATACCCCATATTTCCATTTCATTTGTTCATCATTTTGTTTAATTTGTATTGAATGAAGGGGTTATGTACACAAATTTTATGAAAAATAAAATTTTGAAAACTTTTTTTTATTTCTTTTTTATTTCTTTAATTTCTATTTAGTAAACCTAGTTTACAAAAAAAAATTATAATGTTACAGCCATTTATCAAAAAGTAGCAACAAATTTAACTAATTGGCTTTTTACTCAATAAACGGTTTTTGTCACATAGCCCCTTTATCCACTTGCCCCTTCAATTGGAAGTAGATCCATTTTTTACCGCCAAATTTTTCAGTGATGAGGCACATTTCTGGTTGAATGGGTATGTGAACAAGCAAAATTTCCGTATATGGACTGAGACCAATCCCGAACATTATCTTGAGACTCCATTGCATCCATTAAAATTGACTGTTTGGTGTGGAATTGTGTGGAATACACGCCAACGGCATCATCGCATCGGCTCATATTTCTTTCGAAATGAGGAAGGAGCTACCGTTACGGTGAATGGTGTGGGATTTCGATACATTCTCAATATACATTTGTGTTTCCAAAAATCCAAGAGTTAAACATCGACAACTTATGGTTCCAACAGGATGGTGCTCAAAATTTTGAGAAAAGGGGAAGATATAAATTTATTTTATTTTAAATTTACTTAAAATTGTTATTTTTAGAATTATTTTTGGATAGTTGTTGTTTTCAGTCGTGCATGGAAGAGCACGTGCCCTTTAGCCATTTCGGTCTATTCCTCAGTTTTCATAATTTTCTAATAAATAAGTTTTTGTTGATTAACTTGAGGGCCCTGCCTCTAATAGGAGACGAGATATTTTGCCTATAGTATGATAAAGCGTTCTACATAAATTTATCATAAAATCAAATCATGCTGCATGGTTAGCTGTTAGCTTAATATAATAATTTCATTTCTAATTTATTATAATTAGGTACTACGTTATAAATAGTATATTAATAATGTGCATTGTAATTACAAAAACATTTTACAATTAGAAGCCGGGTACATACGCACTAAAAATTCACATTCCAACTCAGCGACTGTTAAAATTCAAACCATATACTTTTTCAAATTTTTTAATGAAAATTTTTCCCAACGGAAAAATATACCTGTATTTCGAAAATATTATTTTACAGGACAAGATGTTATCGGATCATATAAATATTTAAAACTTAAACAATTATCTTCAAGTTTCAAAATGTTGAATATTTTTATAATGTTCATTTTGAAAACAGTACCTACATATTTTTGAACATTTTCTCATGGCCCATTCTGTGCCAAAAAAGTATAAAAGTTCCCGGGCGAGCCAAAGGCCGAGCAACGCAATCTGACTAGTACTGTCGTATAATCGAAGGTAATAATAAAGTCGCCAGCATCTTATTTAAAGTTATTGGAAAATACTAAAACCCTAAATTAATATGAGTGAAATTTTGTTATATAAAGGAACCCGCCCTTAACAATAGTTTTAATACTTTTTTTATAAGTTAATCGATATTGCTTAAACCTCTTGTAGTAATTTAAATAGTGTAATTAATTTCCGGCATAAAGTGTTTACATATATCAATGTAAGGTAAGCATCTAGACGCTGACCAAAAAGGTCAATTACTTGTTACATGGGAAAATAAATTCCTTTGTAAAGTGCTGAATCAATGTAAAATGATATTAACATCCTCTTAACGACCAGCGTTAGTCGGTAAGTTTTAGTTAGTTGAGTGTAAACTTTGGGAATATTAACATCAAATTAAAATAAACGCTGCTTCTCTTATTCATTACCTCTTCTCAACAAATTTTGGAGAACAAAATTCAAAATTACATAAATATTTATCATATCATACATATTATATCCAAATGCATATAAATCCTGCTTCTTATTATTATTAGCAAGTTATTTTTAATTAAGAGATTATAATGTAACAAGTACATGATTACATTATGGAATACGAATAAGATTTAAGCAACAATGATAATTATTCAAATAAAATAACATCAAAATGACAATGGAATTGGATCGAGGTAAGCGTTTAATTTTTTAAATTGTACATTATCTTTTTCCATTTTTCCTAATAGAAAACTTGGGGCGACCAATTATTAGCTTACTTTCTGAAGATAAAGTTTTGATTGCACATTCTACTCCAGTTTCAAAACCAGACGACAGCTCTGCAAGTCTAAAAACTGAAACGTTTCCGGTGTCCAGGAAGCGATGGTTAATTTTATTCCTGTACTGCTTTTACAGCACTGCCTCCATAATCCATTGGTTGCAGTACTCAGTAATAGCTGACGTTACTGCAAAGTTTTATTCCGTGTCCTTTCAAGCAGTTGATGCAACTGCTATGATATATTCTTTGCTATACATTT
This sequence comes from Podabrus alpinus, assembly GCA_932274525.1. NCBI lineage: Eukaryota > Metazoa > Arthropoda > Insecta > Coleoptera > Cantharidae > Podabrus > Podabrus alpinus. Next base: position 11,065,233 of record OW026451.1, read on the forward strand.
TGTTCTGCATTCCAGGAAGTTATATTTTAGATAAATTGGTAATATTTTGAAAAAACATTGAAAATATAATTAACAATTCCTTTGCAACAGGGCCTCCGTATTTCACTTCTTATCGGTATAGTCGGAACTTGCATAGGTTCGTGGATAAAAGTAATTTCTGTAAATCCAAACAGATTTTGGCTTGTCATGTTGAGCCAATGCATTATAGCCATATTTCAGGTTTTAGTTCTTCCAATTCCTCCAAAACTAGCGGCCGTTTGGTTTCCAGCAAATGAGGTTTCTTTCGCTTGCACTTTAGGAGTTATTGCAATACAGGTACACACCATACCTATAAAAGACAAATTTAATAATTTTTTAATAGATATCATTTGGAGTGGGGTGTGTCCTTCCTTCGTTACTTGTGGAACAAGGTGATATGGAAACCATCCAAACAGGTTTCAGCCACATGACTTATGGAATTGCAATTTTAACAACCATCTATGTTGTCGTACTATTTTTCTGTAAATACTAGGATGTGTTTATTCAGCGAAAAATTCTAAATGATTGGTTTTAGGTTTTGATGATAAGCCACCTACTGCTCCGTCTGCTGCTCAATTACAGATGCAAGTAAACAAAAGAATATCATTTGATTATAAAAAATCTTTGATATCAGTGCTAAAAAATAAATCATTCGTATTTCTCCTCATCATTTATGGACTTCACGGAGGTGCTTCGTTAGCGATACCTGTTCTACTAAATCAAATTATTTTGGCACATTATCCGGTAAGCATGTTTTCATTTTGGTCTTCAGCATTAAAATTTGGAGTAATTTTCAGGACGCTTACAAGGATGTTGGAATATTAGGTTTATTGATGGTTTTTTGCGGAATAATAGGATCGTTCATATATGGAGTCTTGTTAAGTAAATACGGCGGATTAAAGTAAGTACTTACGAGGATACGAGGTCTTTATCCTAAACTTTGGTCAACTTATGTAACTAATTGGAACTTTTGCTGAACTAAACATTTTCAGATTAATCACTTGGTTTGCATTCATTGTTTGCACTATAGTAACATTTCTGTTTCTTTTCCTGTTGGACCAAGGACTTGTAGTTGTTTATATTTTAGGAATAACGACGAGGTAAACTGATACTAATTTTTATAGATTTAAAAAGTCAATAAATTTTATTTGCTTTGTAGTTTATTTTGGTGCATCATATTTTGCGTTGGTTTTGAATTGGGTGCTGAACTAACCTATCCAGAACCGGAAGCTGCTTCAGGAGGACTACTTACTAATAGTTTTCACTTTTTTGGCATTATAGTCACATACGCGTATTCATTCATTCACGATCAGTTTGGTGATATTGTAGGATATTCAAGTATAGTTGCTATTTTGCTATTTGCCGATGTATTTCTATTTTTTATTAAATTTGATTTAAAGAGGTCGAAAGTAAATTCCGCTAAGACCAAGAGCCAAATTTAATTACTTAATTTCAAATTAACAAAAAAAAGTTTTGTTTTTCAGTCTCGGGTTACTCTTGGAAATATAATTTATTGTTTCAAGAATTGTATCCAGGGAAATAACCCCATTGGTCGGAGATAACCCGAAACCCAAAAAATTGGGCATTTTTATATGAAATTTTTTTTAAAATCTGTTTGTGTTTGATTACATTGTTAATTTATAAATTAAAATTATAAATAGTTTTAGTCGTAACAAATACCTATTGTAATAAAAATATTTTAATGATTACAGATAAATATTTTAATTCCCTAGTCTATAATTACTACTAATAGCTATAGCACATTTTTGTATTATCTTATTGTTATCCCAAAAGTAACTCATTAAAATGTCGTTGACATGACCGTCAACTGGCATCTCTTCATTTTTAGGCAAGATTTTATTTATTACACAAAAATAAAATTTTTGCTAGCGCTCCAGCATTCCATAGCTATATAATAAGCATGAATTTTGACTTGGATTCCCACAACCAATACATAATTCTAAATTTGAGTCATAACTTAGAGTTGTCATTATTTAAATTGGAGTGAGTATAAATGGGGAAAAGTTACATCAACTCAGGATTTTCGGATGATATAGTAAATAATCTTGACCCAAAGCATCTAGGGACTGATTGGATTTACAAATGATATTGAGAAGGCATCGATACGAGTAGGACTGCAGCTAAATTTCCAGTAGACAAAGTATATGACGAATCAGGATGATAATAATAATCAATTCATTACAATTGGAAGCAAACAAATAAAAAGGGTCGAATAATACAAATACTTGGAATAGACTGGCAAATCAGGAAGTTGAGGTAAATGAGAGAGTACTGCTAACGTGGGCAGCTTACTGGAAAATACGAAACGCGTTGGAAATGGATCTTTTTCTTCTTCTTCTCAGCCATTTTCCGCCCACTGCTGGACATTAGCCTCTCCCATACTTTTTCGTTCCTCCCTGTTTTATGCCACTGTTTACCTCTTATCCATATTCATAGGCGTGCGCAGGGTCTTGGAATTGGGGGTGCCAAACCTTCCGGGGGGTTTGGGGGTATGGAATATGGAATCCCCCCAAGAAAACGGGGGGTTCGGGGTTCAAAATTTTTGAAATTTTGAAGCCAAAATGACGAGTTTTAACGGTTTTCAAGATATATTAAAAAAACATCAGAAAACCCTAAAATCACCCGATGATTAGCTAAAATCACCCGAAGATAGTTTCAGCCACATATTGTTACTTATTATGTATATTTTAATGTGAAACTGTTTCCAATAAATTAAACTAATTCTTTGTAGACTAGGTATTCAAGGGTCAATCATCAAACATTATTTAACCAACATAACATACATTTTGTTGGTGTACTTTATATTCTAAAACAACATAATTAAAAGCAGATGGAAGATACAAGCATGGATCAATTGTTAGAAAAGCTAAGTTATTCAAGAGCTACAATATAATACACAGTTGAAAAAAATATACAAGAGCTACATATATATACACGTCTTACAATCTCATCCGCCTATTGAAAGGCACCATTGACTTGAACTCATTAATGATTGATTCAGTACTGACTCTATCTGCCAGTTCTTGTTCTAAGAACGGGATCATTAAGTGTTCCAGGCGATCCTGCAATATTGTGGTTCTAAGCTTGCTTTTCAAAACTGTTAGTTTTGAAAAGCTCCTTTCACTTGTACAACTAGTGACTGGCATTGTGGCAAACTTGGCCATTATAGTCATAAAGCTATCGTAGGTAGCACCTCTTTGAAACTGTCCCAACCAGTCAAGCCACCCAGGCACAGTTTTGGGGGGAAAGTTAGAGTCTGTATCACCACCTTTTCTACTCTTCAACAGTTTGAACTCCGCTTCCAGCTCAGACACATCCACTCCGAATTGATCTGCTAAAATTCGAAAATCACTGGTTTCACACTTGTTACTCTTGTTAGAGCCCAAATTCAGTCCCATCAGTTTCCCTACGGCAGATATCACACTTTTTGTTTCTTGACTGAATCTGGAATTAAGTCCTTGAACTAAACTGTCCAAACAGGATAAAACGTGAAGATCCTCAACTCCTCTTCTTTGCTCTCTACATAAAAAGCTGAATCAGCTCGTGAGCCAGGCGTGTCTTCTAAAATAACTGACACTTTCCTCTTCTTGGGTGCAGGAATTTCAATTTCAACTTTATCACACATTTCCTTTGTTTTTGTGAATATCTCTTCAAACACTTCATCGTCGTTCCTCATTTCAATCAAAGCAATGGCTAAACCCTCAATATCATGCATTGCTTGACAAAGGTCCAAGTTAGGGTTTTGTAAAGCTTTACTAACTTTAACCACAAGTTGAAGGATTGGGTGCATAATCTGCAAACAAGCTATGAAGTTGTAGGATTTTACTTGGACTAACAGACCTTTTCCTTTAGCTCGGGCTTTTGCGTCGGTTCCAGCTTCTGTGCACTCTTCAATAGCTTTGACTACAGCTTCGAATTGAGCATGAATCACTGAAACAGCTTCCGAACGACAGGCCCAACGAGTATCGGATAGTGATTTTAGTGTCTTCAGTTTTCCATCGGTTTGTTTTATAATTTCCTCAAAAACTGCGTGTCTCTTGGGACTACCTTCTATAAAGTTAAAAATGACTTGGACTATTCCAAAGAAATCAAACACGATTGGATTTTCCTTGTGGCTTGTGCAGGCACTAACTAAGGCAAGGTTAAGGCAGTGGGCATAGCAGTGCACATACATTATAGAAGGATTCACTTCTTTGCATCTAGCCTGTACGCCTGTAAACTCGCCTGCCATTGCAGATGCTCCGTCGAAGCAGACACTCCCTACATCTCTCCAGAGGACTCCAACCTGATTCAAAACCATGTCTAATGCATTAAAAATGGTTTCTGCATCAGTTTTCTTAAGACGCTTCAAGGCTACTAACCTCTCAACAAGCTGTTTATGTTTCTCTCCATTAGGAATATAGCGAAAGACAACGCTAACAACTGGTGCGGTGTCTGCGCCAGTTCTTTGCCTGCTCATAACTGGAATAAACAAAAAAGTCTCGACCTAATGGGGGTGCCGTGGCACCCCTGGCACCCCCCGTGCGCACGCCTATGTCCATATTAATAACATTAACTCCATCATATCAAATGCTTTTTAAAGTCAATAAATTCGAGGTGGAGGGGTACGTTATATTCTTGGTACTTTTTAATTAAATTTCTGGCAGCCTGAAAGTGGTCACTGATACCGATGGTTGAAATAAAATATGGTTGAACTTCCTTCACCCGATCATCCATGTGGAAACCACCCCTCTCTCTTTCTCTCTCTCGTCGCCCTATTACATTGCATATTGAGCTACCATCTGGATTAATAGTTTGTCTTTAGGATGCCGTTGACCTTGATCCTATTACCTTCTTCGAACTCCGGATGTTCCAAACTTATTACTTTATTCATCATTCTCGTGACTAAACTAATTTTGCTTGTTACGATGGTATGAGTGATAACTTAGTAATCACTGACCCTTCTGCCTTCCTGACAACCATGACATCAAGGAAGAGAATCTAACCATTCCTTGATAGGAGATTTGCCCACCCCTATCCCTAATGAGAAAACAGTTCTGGACCACCCCTCGATCACGTAGAAAAATATATCTCTACTTTTTTTTTCTCGTGATGCCCTGATGTTGATTAAACTAGCTCGTTGTAGCAGGAAGCGAGAGTCATGGATTCTCTCGAATGAATGCCCCAGAGAAGATCAAAGAATAACTTTGCTAGCGACATAAAAATAGAGTAGCAAACAGATGGTCGTTGCGAGAAGGTGATGATTTTAGCAATGTCCGATGGTAATTGCACTGGCCGACAGGTTGTACAGAAGCAAAACGCCACCATCAAGAACCTCTACCCGAATTAGTCAAGAGAAACATTCGAGTGGTCATAAAATCCCAAAAACGGTGGTCTTCCAGCTAACCAACCAATCGGAAGCCCCCGACGAAAATTTCCACCACTGTACTTTGGTCGCGCATCGCTACCTCCTTTTCAATTTTATCCGATGGAATAAAAATTACACATAAATAAAAATATTAAACTTACAAATTAAAATTATTTGAAAAAGATCACTTGAGTGGAAACCAAAGCAAAACGTAAAAATGACCAAACGTGGCTGCCTGCGATTGTAGATATTGTAATCTCCGAAAATGAGATTACCACCAGAAGTGTATCCTATCACACAAAAAGGAAAAATACGAATAATTTAAATTAATTAAAACACAATTAATTTCTCATACAATAAAATAATACACAATACAATAAATTAAAGCGAAATGATACGAAATTACCTTAGCGTCTGGTCAGGTCTTTTTTTTCAATCAATTTGTGGATCTGCTCTTTATGGATTTGTAATCAGCAAATTTGGAGGACTACAGTATGTAAAATTTTTGTTTATGTAATTTTTACAACCAATATTTCTAGGATTATCACTTGGTTTGTTTACATAAGTGCTACCATAGCAACACTGCTGTTTGTTTTTTTAATTGACCAGGGACTTCCAGTGGTTTACATTTTGGCAATGGCGATGGGGTAAGTCTTGTGGAGTGAAATTACTTGTATGATTATGGTTTACTATCCTTTAGTACGTTTTGGAACTGCATCTTTTGTGTTGGGTTCGAACTAGGCGCAGAGTTAACGTATCCTGAACCTGAAGCTGCTGCGAGTGGAATACTTGTAAATTCTTACCAATTATTTGGCGTGATTATGACATACGTGTACTCGTATTTTTACAATGATGTTAGCAAATTATCCGGAAACTTAACTTTAATGCTTATTTTGTTATTTGGCGATATGTTATTATTTTTATTTAAATTTGATTTGAAACGATCGGAAGTAGAAAAATCGAAAACAAATCCAAGTTTAATCATATAGAAAAAAGAACAACAACGCATGGTTTTAGAGTTGTGTGAAAGTAATTTGATACTTTTCTTTTCTTGTGCTACTTGGTATTTATTAATAACACTGTTGTGTATTTATTGGTTTATATTTAATATTTCTTTGTACATTTTATACATAATTTATATACACTAAGGATTCACTCTTAAGACAGTTCGATCGCTACTGTCCCATACATCTCCTGCCATGCTTACATCAATACTGTTACACTAAGACTGCTATCATACGACTGCTACTCTGATTAGAGCTGTAGCGAACCGTATGTATTCGTTACTGAGTAACGGGTGCGCCATCTAGTACCGAGTAACGAAACGTTACACTCGAATTTATTTCGTTACTCGCATTTTTCGCATACGCGCGCTTATTCGGTGAATTTAAAAACGTACGTTACAAAGAAGGATGTTTGTTTATTAAGTATAATTTGGAAATTCGTCGTCCAAGTTTTTTACTGTTTATTAAGGGAGTGAAAACGCAACTATGAACCAATACGAAAAACTACACCTTCAATTTTCTCGCTTTTCTATCAAAATAACGATCGGATGAACAAAAATAAAAATGTATCCTAAAGTGCCTGTTAGCTGTAGTAAATTATAATCTTATAAACTACATGTAAAATTTTAACGATTAAATTAAAAAGGCCATAAAATATACAAAATTTTGAAAATTCAAGAAAGTTTTGTACGCCTTCAAATTGATGTCAAACGATAGACAATTACAAGAGAAATTCCTTTATTATTTTAACTCTGTACAGAAACAAAATTAATAATTAAATTAATTTTTTTTAATAATTACGAAAGTTGTAAATAAACTCAAAAAACCCGGGACAAGAAGCAATATGTACATATTAATATTGCAAATCGCCAGTCGGTACTTTTTGAAAAGCGATATATCACATTCCTGGTATCTTATTAGATAAAGATAAACCGAGTGTTTTATAATAAAGTCGATTCTATTTATTATAATTTTACTTTCGTTGTTTTATTTAAATGTAAATTTAAATGTACATTTAAATGTACGTTGGCTCCCGAAAATAAAAACTTTTTGTGTTAAAAACGCCGAAAACGGTTTTTGAAAAAAGTCGTATTATTATTATATCCGTTTCTAATATAAACAAATTCGGTCAGATTTATATAAAAATGATTTATTTAAAAATTTAATTTTTTCATTTATTTAAATAGATAATTAAAAATCCAGCGAGATATTATAAAATGCATAATCACTCGTAATATGATAAAGAGTCTATTAAACACAAGTCTGGTTCAAAATACGGAAAAGTGAGAAAATGCACCTTACGCAGCTTTGTATGTAATGTATAAGTATGTTTCTACAAATTACGAAAGTAACGAGTAACGTAACGATATGATAGTAACGGGTACTAATTGTTATAGTAACGAATACATACGGGTATGCTTTTTTTCGTTACTTTTACACCTCTAACTCTGATACTAACGTTCCTCATTCATACTACGTTCATACTACCAATCTTGCATGCTCATCAAATAATATTAATGCTTATTACTAATTTGTTCCAACTAAAGGTGGACACACACTACAGTTGCAAACCTTACACCTATTCCAAATTGATGTGACAATAAAAACGTTTAAAAAAAAGACAATAAAAAATTCTCCCCTTGCATTTCAAGTGGGAAGATTGCAGTATAACAAATATTTTCTTAGTCCTGTTCATAGTTTGACTTTGAGTACCCCTCCCCCAAAAACGAAGTAATTTAAAATTCTCAAAAAAATATATTATCTTTATTATACTTTTGGCTACTTGCATGCAAAATTTAGAGTGGGCACTATCTTGTTTTAATAAATACAACTTTTTAAACTTAAACGTAATCCCAACCCCAACAGCAATTAGAACGACCGAATTAATCGATTATTCGAATTACGGTGATCGATTAATCGATTATATGCGCATGCGCACCCTACTCATAATCGAGTTATGAGTTCATAATCGATTATGAACTCATAACTCGATTATGAATAATCGATTATTTCAATAATCGATTAATAGAAAAAAATCGATTATTTTTTATAATCGATTATGAAATTTTATAGTCGCGCACCCCTAGTGGGCACGCTTTTGATTTAGGAGTGACATCGAAATGAATTATAGTGGTCATAAATCGAAACACCTTACCAAAAGTACCAAAAGATCCAAAAGCGTGCCCACTCTAAACTTTGGTGTATATAGGGTGTTTTTTTAGTTGTATGAGATCCTTCAATAGGGATAACTTTTGAATGAAGTTTGTCAAAGTGACAGTGCTTTGACATTTGTGTTCAGAAAGGTTTACCATTTAATCATGAATAAATTAACACTTGAACAACGCTACCAAATTGTGGAAATTTATTTTCAAAGTCAGAGTTTCGTTCGCGAATCTTATAGAGCTCTTCGCCTATTTTATGGTCGACATAATCGACCTTCTGAGCAGGCTATTGGTGCGGTGATGGATAAATTTCGTACCACTTCTTCATTGCATGATGTAAGACCACCAACAAGACAAAGAAATGTGCGTATTGAAGAAACTATCGCTTCTGTGAGTGAAAGTGTGCAAGACAACCCAAACATTTCAATTCGCCATCGTGCTCAACAACTTGGGCTTTGTCCGTCCACTACATGGAAAATTTTACATAAAATTCTTGGTTTTCATCTTTACAAGATCCAGTTGGTTCAAGAATTGAAGTCTAATGATCATCGATTGCGTCGTGTATTCGAAGATTGGGCTCACAACCAATTGGAAGTGGATCCATTTTTTTACAGCCAAATTTTGTTCAGTACGAGGCACATTTCAGGTTGAATGGGTATGTGAACAAGCAAAATTTCAGTATATTGACTGAGACTAATCCGGAACATTATCTTCAGACTCAATTGCATCCATTAAAATTGACTGTTTGGTGTGGAATATACGCCAACGGCATCATCGGTCCATATTTCTTTCAAAATGAGGAAGGATCTACCGTTACGGTGAATGGTGTGAGATATCGACACATGCTCAATACATTTTTGTTTCCAAAAATCCAAGAGTTAAACATCGACAACCAATGGTTCCAACAGGATGATGCTACGTGTCACACAGCCACCGAAACCATCGATTTATTGAAAGGACAATTTGGTGACAAAATTATTTCAATAAATGGTTCTATCAATTGGCCTCCAAGATCGTGTGATTTGACGCCTCCAGATTATTTTCTTTGGGGGCATGTTAAATCCATGATTTATGCTAACAAACCGACAACTCTGGAAGCATTGGAGGTCCAATATTCAGCAAGCCACTTATGAAATAAGGCTAGAAATATTGGAAAAACCGTTCAAAAATTGGACTGATCGGATGCGCTTCGTAACGATTAGTCGTGGTGGTTACATGACGGAAATAATTTTCAAATCATAAATGGCATTAATTTTTTAATGTTTTATTTCAATTTGAAGTTCTCATGCAGCTAAAAAAAAACACTCTATACAAGTAGCCAAAAGTGTAATAAAAATAATAGAGGATCATATAATGTAAACGGGCCACTTTAGGGCCAAACAAAAAATACGGGTTCGTTTATTTGGCGTAATTTAAAAGTATACCAAATTTGAGCAAAATCGAAGAGGGGCATGTAAATAATTGCAAAAAATTGGTTGATTTCATATGGAATCACCCAATAGCAACTCGTAACTTTTTTCAATGATGGCACAAAATTTTGAGAAAAGGGGAAGATATAAATTTATTTTATTTTAAATTTACTTAAAATTGTTATTTTTAGAATTATTTTTGGATAGTTGTTGTTTTCAATCGTGCATGGAAGGGCCCTTTAGCCTTTTCGGTCTATTCCACAGGTTTTATAAGTTTTTAATAAATAAGATTTTGTTAACTAACTTGGTGGCCTTTCCTCTAATAGGAGACGAGATATTTTGCCTATATGATAAAGCGATCTACATAAATTTATCATAAAATCAAATCATGCCGCATGGTTAGCTTAATATATTAATAATTTCATTTCTAATTTATTATAATTAGGTACTACGTTATAAATAGTATATTAATAAATATGTGCATTGTAATTACAAAAACATTTTACAATTAGAAGCCGGGTACATACGCACTAAAAATTCACATTTCAACTCACGAATGTGACCCCCTCGAATGTACCTGAACCTTGACGTGGTGAGGGGGCTTGTGTATTTTGAGGAAGCGGCGGGCGTGTACCTGGTAGGATACGAACCAGGGACTTAAAACCCCCTCGTGTTCGGTCTGTTTTGGCACGCGGGTCTGGCCGGGGCTTAAAAACCTTTGTACCTGGCGTGGCTGTCAATGAACCGGGATGATGGTCGTCGTGGAGAAATCAGACAAATACAGGTACCTGCGTGTTTGTGCCGTGCGCGGTGACCCGTAAGGCAGGATGAGGGGATCCTGGTGGCTGAGTCAGCCTGAGGGTGGCTGTTATTCCCACAGGTCTGGCAACACTCCACTTTGGCCCGGATTTCTGCTCAAACGGGAGGTCTAGACTAGTCCACCTAGATCAATCGGCTATGCTTTTCCGTCAGAGGATTAGCAGGACGAGCTCTTGGGGGAGGATGGAGTGTGCAAACACCTCACCTCCCTGGGAGCTATATCTCTCGGGTAGCCCTGGCGTTGTTTACAGCGTCCCAGAACTGTGAGGCTCCGGTGAGGGTGGGGACCTCGAGAGATGAAAAATGTAATCTACTCACATGGATGAACAAACAAACAAAAAATCAGTCGAGTCATCGACAACAGCTCAGACGGGTGCGTCCGCTCAGGATACCCCGTCTAAAAATATAAATGAAGAGGCCAGCACTGCAGATCGACGTCCGCCAAGACGTAAGGTCTGTGGTGCGGAAGCCAAACGCCGTAGGAGGGCCCGTTTGGCGGAGGTATCGAAAGATATCACTGCAAAACGCCCTACCGCTGTCGGCACAGCTCACGAACAGGCCAGGCTTTCAAAGGCACCGGTTCATGGAGCTAAGAAGTCACCCACAGGTGTGACAAAGAAACGGGTGCGCTCGCAGGACTCGCTCCCCTCGCCCCTGAGCAATCAGGGAAAGAGGCGGAAACCTGCAATAATGCCACCCAAAAAACCCTCCACCAGAGCGGAGTCTGTCACCTACAAGGAGGCTGCTGAGAAGCACCTTCGAGTAGCAGTGATAGACCGCTCAAATCCCCTGGGAAAGCTCACCGAGACCCAGGTTGAGATGGTGGAAGGTAAACTTACCACCGCCTTGGATGACTTCATTGACACAAGGCCTGGTGAATCAGTGCAAGCACCCACTTTCAAAGGGTTCCATTACTCAGGACAGATCCTTCGGATCACCTGCTGTGATCAAGGTTCCCTTGAATGGCTGCAAGCAACCATTGCAACCCTCACAGGAATGTGGGAGGGGGCAAAATTAGATGTTGTCCAGGTGGATAATCTGCCCAGGCTGACCAAGGCAACCCTTTGGATCCCCGGGGAACCGGAATCCACTGAGGCTGTCATGAGACGCCTGGCTGCTCAGAACACCTGGGCAAAAATAAAAGAATGGTGTGTCTTCTTCGACTCGGTCAAGGAAGAGCCGAAAGGCAAACTCCTTGTTCTCGGTGTCGGGCAGGAAGACGATGCCGCCATCAAAGCGAAAGGAGAGAGGTTGAACTACAAGTTCACCTCTCTGAAAATCAGGCTGCAGAGATTTGAGGATGACTCTGCACCCAATACGATGCCGACAGACACCACATCCACTCCGATGGAGATGGGCGAAGGTTCGGGTGGTGTGTCTACTGGCATAATGGAGTAGGATGCTCTTCAAGGCAGGCCAAATGGCTTCCCTACAAGAGTGGAACCTCCTACAAATCAACCTCCAGCACTGTCGAGGGGCTGTTGCAACCCTATGCCGCCACCTCGACTGCTGCAAGGATACAATCGCTCTTATTCAAGAGCCATGGTTAGTAAAATCTAATGTAAAAGGTTTTACAAAACTAAACGGCACTGTTTTTACAGGAGGTCACACAAACAAAATTAGGACATGTATTTACATACCTAACAACATTCAGGCCAACCTTCTGCCACAGTATAGCGACGGCGACCTCACAGCGGTGAGGCTCAGCTGCGACTTTGGCAATGGTCAACAGGATGTCATTATGGCATCAATCTACCTTCCAATAGACTCACCCGAGTCACCACCCCCACGGGGGATGGTGGGGCTGGTGGAATATTGTGAGCAACAGAAGAAACACCTCATAATTGGTTGCGACTCTAACTCCCATCATCACGCATGGGGAAGCAGGGAATGCAACGGTCGAGGTAAGTCTCTATTAGATTACTTTATTAGTACAAACCTAGAAATTCTTAATCGAGGGAATGACCCCACTTTTTACGTGTCACCCCAACGCAATTCGGTGATTGATATCACCTTAGCGTCGTTAAGCATTTCAAATTATATATATGATTGGCATGTGTCTAACGAACTGACATTGTCGGATCATAAATGGGTTTGCTTCAAGTTGAAAGCTAAAAAAGTGGAACCCAAGCAATTTCGAAGCCCTAGGAGAGCTGACAGGCTGGTCTTCCTAGACCACCTCTCCTCGTCCCTGGAGGTCGATATGCAGGCAGAAACTTTCACAAAAGAATATTTAATAACTACTGAGGAGATTGAACTGTATGCCGATACGCTGCAAAACTCCCTCACAAAAGCGTATGAGATGTCCTGTCCCCTACGGACTGCTGGATTACGGGGTCGAGCAACACCTTGAAACGCCTTCCTGGGCGCACAAAACTATACGCAAACACCACCTACCTGTATCCTCTAGTTTTTCCGGCGACACTGCGGCTCTAGCTCAACAGAGAGCAATTTAGGTGTGGGTGTGAGATCAGGAGTGAATACCTGATCCCACTCTAAAGACAAACAAAAAAATTAGGCGCCACACACTAAAAGTCGCACGACGAGATCTTAGCCTGAAAGTGTGAAAGTTTTGGATAAATAAAACCAGGTGATACGGTAGTACGTATAATGGAACACAAAAAATTATATGCAAGTAGCAGTGACACAACGGCGAAACAAAAAAGGTCTCAGTCGCAGCTGAATAAATTCTAACTAAAATCGACGTCAGATCTGATATCGCTTCTCACAAAAATCTTACAAAGGTCTTTAAAAGGCCTTTAGCGCAAACAGAAAAAAAGTTACGGTGGTGATAAAGCTTCTTATCTGCCCCGGTACACCCGCGTGCAATAATCGAAACGTTTCCAATAACAAAAGCAAAATACAATGGTAATTGCTTACCCGAACTGTGAACGTTGATACGCCACTGGATTGACTCGGACGTCGCTGTTGTCGTCAATATTGCGTCTGTCAAAGATTATAAAATGTTAGAAGAACTCCAGGGGATTCGGCTACCAAGTTAGACAGTATAAATGTATAAATCTTCTTATTAACAAATTAAAAGGTTAATATTCAGTGTATTGGATGGGTCCAAAAACGATGGTTAATTGATTACGAAGTTCTCGTAAAATCGACAATTCCCATACAAATATTGTACTGATAAAAACAGGTAGAATATCCGGTACCATAAAAAATATCTTCGCAATTTTACTCCTGCAAAATGCAGCAAACTACTCCCGGCCGTATAACCAAAACTAATACGACGAGTAATCATTTTTTCTCGGCTCCAAACAATCCCATAAATCGGAAGAGGAAATCAATTATAAAAAATCACGATATTCCAAACAATTAGAAGCCGAAAAATGCGTAATTTTCAGGCACTCGAAAATTTTCTTGTCTACTATCAAGCACAAAAATTCGTTATCTTTTTTCCTATTAAAAATATGTTCCTATCTATTTAACCTTATAAAATTTAGAAATTAAAACCATGTACAGGATGTTATAAAATTCTGTCAAATAATAACGAATTATACCGCATAAAACATAGTAGTAGCCGAAATTGTCTCAACGACAAGAATAGAAGGCTACAACCTTGGTGGTGCAAAGAACTCGACCAGCTGAGGAGGGTGACCAGGAGGCTCTACAATAAGGCGCAGAACTCAAAAAATGACACTGACTGGACAGCGTTTAAGATGCACCAGTCGGAGTATAAGAGAACAATACGTCAAAAACAACGCGAATCGTGGAGGATCTTCTGCAGTGGCATTGAATCAACTGCCGCCGCAGCAAGAATAAAGAAGATCATTTCAAAAGATCCACACCAGCAGCCAGGCAGTCTGCGTCGAGAGGACGGCTCGTACACAGAGAGCCTCTCGGAGACTGCTGAAATCCTGCTAAAAACACACTTTCCCGATAGTAGACCTGCTTCGGATTTCGGCTGGGACAAGGCGACGGGCCGGTCACCGACGGCGATAGATTGGGAAACTGCAAAGAAGGTCGTGAATGAGACCAAAACGAGCTGGGCAATTAAATCATTCTGCCCCTTTAAGTCGCCCGGGCCTGACGGGGTATTTCCGGCCCTACTACAGTGAGGACTGGACGTGGTGCTCCGTCACCTGGTGCGGGTGTTTAGAGCATGCATTGCGCATGCCTATATACCAAAAGGATGGCGGACGGCAAAAGTTGTCTTTATACCCAAGCCAGGTAGAAGTGATTACTCCCTGGCCAAATCTTTTAGACCTATCAGTCTCACTTCGTTCTTTTTGAAAACGTTGGAGAGACTGTGTGATAGAGAGATCCGCGAAGTGGCTCTGTTTCACAGACCACTACATGCGAATCAACATGCATACATCCAGGGGAGATCGACCGAATCGGCGCTACACAAGGTAGTGGAGCGCATAGAGAGGTCACTGGACTACAGAGAGTCCACCCTGGGAGTGTTCATTGATATCGAGGGGGCCTTTGACAAAGCCACCTTCGGAAGTATAAACGCTGCTCTGCAGATCCACCGCGTTTCCGCGACCATCGCGAGATGGATCAGTTTTATACTGAAGTGGAGAATCGTGGAGATCAGAGTTGGGGACGTTGACATTAAAGGAGTTGTAACAAGGGGCTGCCCTCAGGGGGGAGTACTCTCCCCGCTGCTGTGGGACATGGTGGTAGACAGCCTTCTGAAACTCTTAAATGACATGGGATACCACACCATAGGATACGCAGATGACATCGTCATACTGCTCACTGGAAAATTTGAGAATGTCTTATGCACCCTAATGCAGGATGCTCTCAAGATTTTAGAGAAGTGGTGTAAAGAGCACTCTCTCTCGGTTAATCCGGCAAAGACAGAGCTTGTTCTTTTCACCCAAAAGAAAAAGCTACCGACCATGGTCATGCCTAGCTTAACAGGGACTCCCTTAAAAATAGCTGATCAAGTCAAGTATCTGGGAATAATACTGGACAAGAAGCTGAATTGGGGAAAACATTTACAAATGAAACTAGAGAAAGCGAGAATGGCCTTCTGGCAGTGTCGGGGAGCAATGGGACGGTCGTGGGGTTTATCCCCCAAGATCACCCTCTGGCTCTATACGGCAGTCATTAGACCCATGCTCTGCTACGGATCCCTTGTATGGTGGCCCAGAACCAAACAAGTAACAACAGCGTCCTCCCTACACCAGACCCAGAGATCAATCTGTCTGGCTGTAACTGGAGTGATGCGAACGGCCCCAACTGTAGCGCTTGAGACCCTTCTCTGCCTCCCTCCACTTGATCTTCATGTGCAGGAAACGGCGGTCAAGGCAGCTCTCAGGTTGCGCAGTTGGAAAGCCTGGACTCATAGGCGAGGAACTGCGGGCCATATGCAGATCTTGGAGGAATATTCCAAAGGAGTACCTCTTCTGCTACTTGAATCCGACAGAAACCACCCTAAATATATATTTGACAGGAAATACAATGTACTGTTAAACGCAAACGAAACATTCGATTACGATATACATTTCTTTTCGGATGGCTCCAAAAATAATGTTGGATCGGGTGCAGGAATTTTCTCTGCTGAACTTGATCTAAACATAAGTATACCGCTGGGTAAATATACATCTGTGTTCCAGGCGGAGCTTGTGGGTATACTACACTGCGCAAAAATAGTTCAGGATAGGAGTATTCTGAACAAAAACATACCAATACTATCAGACAGTAGACCGGCTCTGGTGGCACTTCGGGGCCATAGAGTCACTTCTGGTCTGGTGCTTGATTGCATCCGGGCACTGAATGATATATCAACTCAAAATGTCCTTTCTCTCTGCTGGGTTAAGGGACATAAAGGTAACGAGGGTAACGAAAAGGCTGATGAGCTGGCAAGAAATGGCTCCAATGGTCTTCCCTGCGGCCCGGAGCCGATGATCACGCCCGCCGTCAAAACCATAGATACTCTCCTAAAACACTATACCCTAGAACTGCACACCAGCAGATGGCTACAAGGAACTACATGTAACCAAGCTAGAGCAGCAATACGCGTGTCTTCATGGAAACATGCAAGATACTATATGAAGCTGTCCAGAGTCAATCTGCGGACAATTGCAGGGATACTGACTGGACATTGCAGATTAAATAAACACCTCCACAATATGGGGTTTGCAGATGACCCTTTATGTCGTGGATGCAACGAAGAGGAGGAAACAGCTGAGCATGTGCTCTGTTACTGCCCAGCTCTGACTTCTATGAGAGGATCCATGTTGGGAGACTTCTGGCCCGACATGGCCAGAATCAGTGGCACCCCACCCGCCAGGATCCTGGAGTTCATCCTCCAGTTGGGATGGCTTGGGGAATGACGGGGCGCGGGGTCGCTGAAATTGGAGGTAGCACAATGGGCCCAATTTAGTGGCCTAAGTGCGTGTGAGTTTTCTTGCCCTCCACCTACAATCCAGAATCCAATCCAGAATCTGTTTAGTTTGTTTTGTATGTCATTGCTTCTCTCGTAGGTAACGTTACATCCTAGGAAATTAAAATGTCGAACTTGTTCAGTTGTAATGTTGTCTATGACAATCTTTGTCCTGATTGGGTCTTTTCCGGCGAAAGCCATCGTTTTTGTTTTTTTTGTCGAGATTTTAAAATTATAATCCGAACATAAGAGGTGTAATTTGTGAACCGCTGTTTGGAGATCCTTTTCCGTTTCTTGGAACACCACTTGGTCATCTGCATAAAGCATTGTGGCGAGTTTTTCTTTGTGGTTAACTTGAATTCCTTTTCTGTGTTCATTTTTCCATCGTCGTATCATATCATCTAGATATATTGTGGTGTTCCGTTCGCTAAAATCGAATCCACGACAGATATAATTTTTGAAAAATTTAATTTTTTAACTTTTATTTTCTCGTTACACTCAAAATTCAGTTTTTTTATCATAAGTGATAACTTTTGTGTTTTTGAAATAATTCACTTCTTCAATTTTATAAATTTTTTTTGTTTAATAAAAATTTTTTTACAATTCAAAATATGGGTTAGTAAATTATTGTTTTCACACATAAAGAAATTAATAGCACCTCTATAATAATTGTTCAGAGATAAAATTTTCATTTAATTTACAAATACACATGTAATTGTATAGTATTTTAATGTCATAAATTTCACTGTTTAAATGTTTCAAAAAATGCAAAATACCTTGTCTTTGTTTTAAATTTTGTTTATAACACTCGATAAACATACCAATTTTATACGTAGGTTGATTTCCAATTTTCCAAACCAATTTTTCATGTAAACCAAATCCACAATCGAATTTAACAAATAATTTATGGTTATTTTGGCTACCATTGATTTCCAATAACATCAATCGCTTTTTGTTTATCTTAATTCCAATTAATTGAATTTCCACTTCCAAAACCATTTGAGAATTCACTTTTATAATTTTCTTTGGATATCCACTTTTTAAAAAATCCGCTTGTTAAAAATCCACTTTATTAAAAATCTCATCTATCGAAAAATCACCGCTTGATCTTTTTTATTCCAAAAACGAATACGTCCATGTTTCACTTTGTAGCCGAAATTTCTTTGCCACGCGTGCGCAATTTTTGATTCACGTCCTCTGATTGGCTGACTTGGTTGGTCCTGGCTCATAATTTCAAAATGTGTCCGAAACTGGACGTAATCGAATTTTTGCAAATCTTGCGAGTGTCGGTTCGCGCACTTATGTTTAAAAACTCACGCATGTTATTAGCCGCAAAATTAAAATTAAAATTTTTTTTAATACAAATAACATTCTTGATTCATTTTAATAAAAACAAACTAGTCCTTTTTGGAACAATACTCCAGACTTTTAAATTTTATAAATTTGAAGAATTAATTTTGTTAAAATTTTGACTATCAAAGATTTTTGTGCATAACGAAATTATAATATTGACATGTTAAATTATTTTATTGAATTTTGAATTTATTTTTTATTGAAAAATTTTTGTAAATTATGTAATTTTGTTGAAGACAGTTCAATATATTAAAAAGCGTTGGGGATAGGCCGCATCCTTGTCTAACGCCCTGATTGGTCGGTATTTGTTCTGTAAGTCCCTCTTCAAGTTGGAGTGATATTGATGTTCCATTGTATAAGGCTTTAATGTTGTTTATAAGGTGTTGTGGGTACCCTCTTTTTGTCATAATGTTCCAGAGCGTTGGTCTATCTACTCTGTCGAAGGCCTTCTCATAATCTACAAACGCCATATGTGTCTCTCTGTTATATTCTCGGTGTTTTTCAATTATTTGTTGGAGTACAAAGACATTATCCATACACGTGTGGCCGGTTCTAAAGCCTGATTGCTCTTCTAGTGTTGTCGCGTCCATTAACGGTTTAAGTCTGTTGTTTATAATTGAAGAATAAATCTTATATCCCGAGTTAATAATGCTTATACCTCGGTAATTTTCGCAGTTGGTTCTATTACCCTTCTTGAAGAGAGAGATCACCTTCGTCTTTAGCCATTCTCTCGGTATCGCAGCCTTTTTCCCGCACATATTCATGAAATGCAGCAGTCGCAATGTTAAAAAGGGACCCGCATATTTAAACAGTTCTGAGTTTAAGCCATCCAGGCCTGTTGCTTTACGATTCTTTAGTTTTTTGATCGCTTGTTCTAGTTCATTATAGTCGATGTTGTCTACCTTGTCATTGTAGGGAAAACTTTCTTCTTTCTCTTGTATATGTGAATTCTGCCAAAGTCCCTTATAATGTTTAATCCATTCTTCCCTATCTATGCAGTTGAGTCTTGCAGTGTCTCGGTTGTCTTTATTTAGCATTTTCATGACTTTATATGCAAATTCATTTCTTCCATGTAAATCATTTTCGACCTTACTGACAAAGTTGTCCCATGATTTTTGATGTGCTTCTCTGCATAGATGTTTAGCTTGGTTCCTAGTTCCTAGTCGTTTTGTATCTCTCTTTATTTTGTTCTGATGGGTTAGCGAGCATTATCTAGTATCTTTTATTTTTCTCTCTTACGGCTTCTGCAATTTCCTGACTCCATAATTTCATGCAGTATTTTCGTTTTACGTGCTTTTTTGTGCCTAGGGCTTCCGATGCTGCCTCCCTCGCTATAATTTTTATATGATTCCATTCGGTTTCAATGTCATCGCTTGTGATGTACTTTTGTTCATGAGCTTGTATTCTGTTCTGATATAGGTTTTGTATGCTCCAGTCTTGTAACAGTTCTCCTTCAAACACCATAACTCCGGAACCGAGAGGGCTAGGACCCTGGGAATGGTGGCTATGGATAGGGGGCGGAGGTGGCAACCGCCCCGACCCCGCGCCGCCCCCGCCGCCTCAAACGCCGCCTTCAACCGGTTTTTAGGGAAAATAGTTTTTTGACAAAACTAAAAAAATTTTAAATTTCCCCCCCCCTTTTCGTGGGTCGGAAAAAAACGTCGAAAAATTTTAAAAATTTTTTACAAAAAGGCCGAAGGCCGTACAACTATGGCCTTCACGGATCTATTATGGTCCGCCCTGTAAGGCCAAAGGCCGAACAACTATGGCCTTCAAGGATCTATTATGGTTTTTTAATTTTTATCGTAAATTTGCAACTCTACCCCCCAAGTCCCCTGAGTACGTGTCTGAAATTTTTTCCAAATATGTGGCTTAATATTCTTAATTTTATGGCTAAAGTGTGAAAGTGACACACCGTCACTTTTTTTAATTTTTATCGTAAATTTGCAAATCTACCCCTCAAAGCCCCTGAGTACGGGTCTGAAATTTTTGCCAAATATGTGGCTTAATATTCTTAATTTTATAGCTTCAGGGTGAAAGTGACACACCGTCACTTTTTTTAATTTTCATCGTAAATTTGCAAATCTACCCCTCAAGGCCCCTAAGTACGGGTTTGAAATTTTTTCCAAATATGTGGCTTAATATTCTTAATTTTATGGCTAAAGTGTGAAAGTGACACGCCGTCACTTTTTTCAATTTTTATCGTAAATTTGCAAATCTACCCCTCAAGGCCCCTAAGTACGGGTTTGAAATTTTTTCCAAATATGTGGCTTAATGTTCTTAATTTTATGGCTAAAGTGTGAAAGTGACACACCGTCACTTTTTTTAATTTTTATCGTAAATTTGCAAATCTACCCCTCAAGGCCCCTGAGTACGGGTCTGAAATTTTTTCCAAATAGGTGGCTTAATATTCTTAATTTTACGGCTAAAGTGTGAAAGTGACACACGGTCACTTTTTTAAATTTTTATCGTAAATTTGCAAATCTACCCCTCAAGGCCCCTAAGTACGGGTCTGAAATTTTTTCCAAATATGTGGCTTAATATTCTTAATTTTATGGCTAAAGTGTGAAAGTGATACACCGTCATTTTTTTAAATTTTTATCGTAAAGTTGCAAATCCACCCCCCAAGTCCTCTGAGTACGGGTCCGAAAATTTTATGGTCATTTTTATCATAAAGTTGCTAATGCGCTCGCAAAGGCCCTGTTAAGGGTACTAAATGTTTTTACACGGATGTAGGTTGATATTGTACAACTTTTGCCGATACTTGGAAACCAGTTCACGGCGATGATGTTAATATTAAATTTTATTTTATATTGGCGTTTTAGGAACTTTTATGGACCAAAAAATATATGTAGAGATGAGGGAACAATTAATTGTTCATATTTTGTTGTTATTTTGCTGGAATTGCACTTTAAATACTCTTTTTATGTTTTTTTCGTCTATTGAACATTATTCAGTTGGTCAACTGCAAAACAGAAAATCTGAATCCAAATCTGAATCTAAATCTGAATCTAACTTCAGGCACATACGAAGAAAGACGGACAACCAGACATGACTTTGTAATATTATGTAGTACCAAAGATAAACATGTCTTGCAATCTCAAAAGTGCAAACCCACAGTAATTCTACCCACTAATTAACGAACTCGATCAAATTATGAATTGGAATTAAATTTTTATTTAAAAAACATTTAAAAATTATTTTGATCTGGAATTGAAAATATTTAAATAAACTTACATTAATTAGTTAATCTACATACATTAATTTAATTTCGAAAATTTTGTAGATCATTTTATTGAGTTTGAATTCTGGAGATTCGTATTACCGTGGGTTCAAATTATTCAGATTGCACCACATAACCTCCAACCAAGTATCTGGAAGCATATTTATAATGTTGCGATACAAAAATTTGTAATTGCAGGTTTATTTTCATAATCGATTATTTCCACAATCGATTATTTTCACAATCGATTATTTTCACATTCGATTATTTTCACAATCGATTATTTTCACAATTGATTATTTTCACAATCGATTATTCTCACAATCGATTATTTTCACAATCGATTATTTTCACAATCGATTATTTTCACAATCGATTATTTCTATAATCGATTAATCGATTATTATAAATTATCATAATCGATTATGAAATAATCGATTATTCGAATTACGGTGTCGATTAATCGATTATATGCGCACCCCTAGCTGCAAGTACTCCACATAACAGGCGTTAGTGAGATCGTTAACCCTCCGCCTCAAGCAACTAAAGGTATTATAATGATGGGTCGTTCTATATTTTTTAAAAAGTTTGTGAGCCCTATTCTTTTGGCGAATTAAGGCAATAACGTCTCTTGAAAACCATGGTGGATAACACCGTTTGGTTGTTGCGGTTTTAAAAGTAGGGACAGCAACATCTAGGGCATCATAAATACAGCTATATAGTTCACCGCACGCAACATTGACTTCTGAGCAGTTCAGGACTGACGACCAGTCAACTTCATCCAACAATTCGTACAATAATGGGAGATTAGCCTTCTTAAAATTATATCTAGAGCAGGATGCGCCGGGTCGAAATTGCGCAGGCAAACGGCCAGAGACACTAACCGCGAAAGACAAAGAGGGATGATGGGCATCCTCATCAACCGCTGGATAAGCCATTTCGATATCCAGGCAAGGCATATTGGAAATTATGAGGTCAAGCATTCGCCCGCGAGCGTTCACAACCGTATTAAACTGAGACATGGCAGTAAAAATTTCAAAATTTCTTACCAATGTGGTGCTTCTATCTCCAGTACATGAATTATATTTTGAAACATTAAAATCGCCCATCAGCAAACAGGTAATTCCGTTATCGTTCAGATAGTATCCCAGCATCTCTAAAAAGGATTCTAAAACAACATTAGACACATCTGGTGGAATATAAATCACAAGAACACAAAAAGATTCAGTAGGCAATACAATTTTACATCCCACTATGGCAATTGATACAAAAACAAAAGTTAAAAAATCAAGATTCAAAGGTGATACTCCGGGACAGTCGCAGATCGCAAGAAGAACTCCACCACCTCTCGAGACACCAGTAGCTACAAGGTCTCTATCATGTCTATACACCTGATATGTATTAGGAAAAAATTCAGAGCTACCAATATCATGCGTTAACCATGATTCGGTGATGCCAATAATCCTATAATTATGTGCGGATATGAAATTATAAAATTTCGAAGCCTTATTCTTTAGGCTTCTAACATTTTGATAAAAGCATTCGATTTTAACGCAGCCCGGTTCACGCACTCGCGCGCGTTTTCCAGTTTAAGATCTACAATGATTTATCGCACTTAAATTTACCCTTTCACTTTTATTTACCTTTTTGGGGCTTGCCAATCGCTCCCTACAATTAATGTCCCGATGAAAGCAATTTATATCAAGTCTACTCACTCTACCCAAGTCCGAAGATGAGAGCATAGTTGCCGAGGGGTCAGTTATATGCACTATCTCTTCCCCGCCGTCCTCGCATCCCGCTGAAAATCCTCTTGAGTTCTCGGTTTCATATGTAAATAACGCTTTACCAATACCCCCCTGGGCCAGATGGCTGGATCCATAGCTTTTTCGAAATTTTGTAGGTGAACAGTTACTTTAAATGAGGAATAATGTTGAGGATATTTGGGTGTAATGGAGTCACACTCAACCTCGGGAAATGGTTCTCTCAACATGGCTACCAGGACATTTGCCTCGACATCAGGCGACAATCTGGAAACAAAAATAAAGGCCTTCTTAGAGATCGCCTGAATCTCAGAATCCTGTCTACTGCCAATTACTACGCCAGATGGATATCCCCTCCCATTACTTCTACGCTTTCTTCTTCCTATGTCCTTCGTTCCTTTTAACTTCTTTTTTGTTTCGCTAATGACCGCTATATTAATTTTTCTCTCCTTCAGCCGTATGACCATTTCTTCTTCCTTGTTACCAATTCCTCTGACATTCCATGCAGCAACAATCAATTCATCCGCAATTCCCAATCGTTTTTCCTTGTTCATAGCGGAAGTCTTATTTCCATTAATATCAGTCCGGGTTCCGAGGCCACTATTTAGTCTGCGAATATTAATAAATTTTTATATGGGTGGGCTACCAACCCTCCGCACAACCCCCTTTTCGGAGGACCATTTCTTCCGCTCTCGTCAGCCCTGACCCTGCCTTCCATCGGGGTTGGTTACCCGATCTCCAACAGGGTTGTTCAGGTTACCGGGGTTCACCACTTGGAGGTGAGAGTCGGAATTGAGCAAGAGAGGCTTTGTGGAGCTAACTGGATACTGATCCATGTATTACGCTTCTTTGCTCCTTTAAACCCCGTAGAAAATAGTATATTACGTAACGAGAGTTGTAAGAAGCGTATTACACACGACGTGGAAAGTTACTTCACGAGCCGCGAATATCGTCAATGCGATATTCGCCGATTACTCCGATGGTTGTAGAAAAAAATTATTTTTGCATTAATTAATTAAACAGGTGTAATAAATTCGATCAAACGTAAGAATTGTGCTACTTTAGCTAAGGATTTTGTAATGCACTAAAATTTCTAGAAAATCTTTCAAAATACATAAAACAAAGTACAAAACATAAGCATCAAAATGCAATGTTAAAAATTAATTTTAGTTTAAAATTACCTTAATTACAGCTACAAATAACACAAACAACGATTACACACAAAAATATCATTCTCTAAACTGTATCTTTTAGTTATTTTCTTTATACTGACCGTTTAAAGTACGAATTTACCCTTAAAAATCGCACATCTGGTTAGGTAGTAAAGAATGGAATTTTTACAACTCCCTGAAGTACAAAATTTGTTGATAGGCATTGTCGCTACGCAAATCTTGCAAATCATTGCCTATGTCACGGAATTGCCTTACCTTACCCTACTGTATAATCGAAGGTAATAATAAAATCACCAGCGTCTTATTTAAAGTTATTGGAAAAGACTAAAACCCAAATATGAGTGAAATTTATCATATCGTACATATTATATTATCCAAATGTATATAAATCCTGCTTCTAATTATTATTATGCGGTATTTTTAATTAAGAGATTATTATGTAACAAGCACAACATGATTACATTATGGAATACGAATAAGGTTTAAGCAGCAATGATAATTTTTAAATAAAATAACATCGAAATGAAAATGGAATTCGATCGAGGTAAGTGTTTAATTTTTTCAATTGTACATTATTTTTTTCCATTTTTCCCAATAGAAAACTTGGAGCGCCCAATTATTAGCTTACTTTCTGAAGATAAAGTTTTGATTACACATTCTGCTCCAGTTTCAAAACCAGACGAGAGCTCTGCAAGTCTAAAAACTGAAACGTTTCCGGTGTCCAGGAAGCGATGGTTAATATTATTCCTGTACTGCTTTTACAGCACTGCCTCCATAATACACTGGTTCCAGTACTCAGTAATAGCTGACGTTACTGCAAAATTTTATTCCGTGTCCTTTCAAGCAGTTGATGCAACTGCTATGATATATTCTTTGCTATACATTTTGTTCTGCATTCCAGGAAGTTATATTTTAGATAAATCGGTAATATTTTGAAAAAAATTGAAAATATAATTAACAATTCTTTTGCAACAGGGCCTTCGTATTTCACTTCTTATCGGTATAGTCGGAACTTGCATAGGTTCGTGGATAAAAGTAATTTCTGTAAATCCAAACAGATTCTGGCTTGTTATGGTGAGCCAATGCATTATAGCCATATTTCAGGTTTTAGTTCTTCCAATTCCTCCAAAACTAGCGGCCGTTTGGTTTCCAGCAAATGAGTTTTCTTTCGCTTGCACTTTAGGAGTTATTGCAATACAGGTACACACCATACCCATAAAAGACAAATTTAATAATTTTTTAACAGATATCATGTGGAGTGGGGTTTGTCCTTCCTTCGTTACTTGTGGAACAGGGCGATATAGAAACCATCCAAACAGGTTTCAGCCACATGGCTTATGGAATTGCAATTTTAACAACCATCTATGTTGTCGTACTATTTTTCTGTAAATACTAGGATGTGTTTATTCAGCGAAAAATTCTAAATGATTGGTTTTAGGTTTTGATGATAAGCCACCTACTGCTCCGTCTGCTGCTCAATTACAGATGCAAGTAAACAAAAGAATATCATTTGATTATAAAAAATCTTTGATATCAGTGCTAAAAAATAAATCATTCGTATTTCTCCTCATCATTTATGGACTTCACGGAGGTGCTTCGTTAGCGATACCTGTTCTACTAAATCAAATTATTTTGGCACATTATCCGGTAAGCATGTTTTCATTTTGGTCTTCAGCATTAAAATTTGGAGTAATTTTCAGGACGCTTACAAGGATGTTGGAATATTAGGTTTATTGATGGTTTTTTGCGGAATAATAGGATCGTTCATATATGGAGTCTTGTTAAGTAAATACGGCGGATTAAAGTAAGTACTTACGAGGATACGAGGTCTTTATCCTAAACTTTGGTCAACTTATGTAACTAATTGGAACTTTTGCTGAACTAAACATTTTCAGATTAATCACTTGGTTTGCATTCATTGTTTGCACTATAGTAACATTTCTGTTTCTTTTCCTGTTGGACCAAGGACTTGTAGTTGTTTATATTTTAGGAATAACGACGAGGTAAACTGATACTAATTTTTATAGATTTAAAAAGTCAATAAATTTTATTTGCTTTGTAGTTTATTTTGGTGCATTATATTTTGCGTTGGTTTCGAATTGGGTGCTGAACTAACCTATCCAGAACCGGAAGCTGCTTCAGGAGGACTACTTACTAATAGTTTTCACTTTTTTGGCATTATAGTCACCTACGCGTATTCATTCATTCACGATCAGTTTGGTGATATTGTAGGATATTCAAGTATAGTTGCTATTTTGCTATTTGCCGATGTATTTCTATTTTTTATTAAATTTGATTTAAAGAGGTCGAAAGTAAATTCCGCTAAGACCAAAGAGCCAAATTTAATTGCTTAATTCCAAATTAACAAAAAAAAGTTTTGTTTTTCAGTCTCGGGTTATCTCTTTGGAAATATAATTTATTGTTTCAAGAAATTTGTTTTAAATCTGTTTGTGTTTGATTACATTGTTAATTTATAAATTATAAATAGTTTTAGTCGTAACAAATACCTATTGTATCGTAGTAAAAATATTTTAATGATTACAGATAAATATTTTAATTCCGTAGTCTATAATGATTAATAGCTACAGCACATTTACATATTATGTATTATCTTATTGTTACGAAGAATTGTGTTAAAAACATAAGTGATGAATCTGATTCCCTTATCTGGCAGCTCCTTCAGCACTCTCCCAGTGATGAGGTCATACCCAGGCGCCTTTTTGGGATTTAATTTGAATTTGATATGTTTTTGTACTTCGTTCATTTTAAAAGGTTTGCTAGTTATTGGTGCATTGGAAAGGCCGTTTAATAATTCATTTGATTTATCTTCGTCATCTTATTGGGTTTCTGATGGAAATGGCTGGAAGACTCTTGCCAGATGTTCCGCGAAAGTATTCGCCTTCTCCTGATCGCTTCTCGCCCAGTTTCCGTCTGCTTTTTTGATCGGGGGTATAGAAGGTGTTGGTCGTTGCAGGTTCCTCGTAGCCCTCCATAAGGAATAATCGCTCAATTCTAGTGGTGATAGATATTCCAGATAATTTTGGATTGATTTGTTTTTTAATTCGCTTAGAAGATTCTTAAGTTCTTGTATTGACCGATTTAAATTTGTCTTGTCACTTGGTTGCCTAGTATTTTGCCACAATTTCAAACACAATTCAAACACAATTCTTCGTTTGAATATCTTCCCGACGCAATGGAAGGTTGCAGAGATAATCTTAATACCAAAGCCTGGCAAACCACCTCAAGAGCCAACTTCTTATAGACCAATTAGTCTCTTGCCGGCTTTGTCTAAGGTTTTGAGAGACTATTGCTTCAAAGAATCCAACCAAAATTACTAGATAAGGACATTGTACCAGAACACTAGTTTGGATTTAGGAAAAAGCATTCTACCATTGAGCAGGTGCATCGAGTGGTGGATGTTATTGCTAGGAACCTTGAAGATAAAAAATATTGTACTGCCGCTTTCATAGATATTTCCCAGGCATTCGACAAGGTTTGACATGACGGCCTGTTAATAAAAATCATGAAAACACTGCCTGAAGTATATCCACTGTTAAAATCATATCTTTCTGAGAGAATGTTTCGGGTTAAGTATCGGGAAGAGTACTCAAGCCTTTTCCCTATAACATCAGGTGTACCGCAAGGTAGTATCCTGGGACCAGTGCTTTATCTCATATATACAGCTGACTTACCAACTTCAAATTTTACCACGACCGCCACCTTTGCCGATGATACGGTGATTATGGCTTCGCATAAAAACCCATTTCATGCATCGGAGGATTTGCAAGACAGCTTAAACCAAATCCAAAAATGGTTAAAGAGATGGCGAATTAGAGCCAACGAATCGAAATCTGTTCACGTTACCTTCACTTTGAAGAAAGATGTTTGTCCACCAGTATCCCTCAATGGCCGCACACTACCTCAGGCGGATGACGTGAAATATCTAGGTATGCACTTAGATAAACGTGTTACGTATAAAAAGCACATCTGGACGAAGCGCAAACAGCTTGGACTCAAATTTAGAGAATTGTACTGGCTACTAGAACCTAAATCCCAAATATCACTGGATAATAAACTTTTATTGTACAAGTGCATCATAAAGCCTGTATGGACTTACGGTATCCAACTCTGGGGATCAGCGAGCAACTCCAACATTGAGATCCTGCAGAGATACCAATCTAAAGTACTCCGCACCATAGCTAGTGCACCATGGTACGTAACAAACGAAACTATTCACAACGATTTTCAAATAAATACAGTGAAAGGTGAAATAAAAACATACAGTGAAAAACATCAAACAAAGCTAAGTGTTCACCCAAACAAGCTAGCCATGAACCTCCTCCGAAACAACCTCACATCTCGTAGATTAAAGAAGTACTATCCTTCAGATCTCCCAAATAGATTTGTGAAACATTCATAAACTTGTGTACAATTAATAGTAATGTATAGGACTTATCAATACTATAATTAATAATACTTAAGGAAGAGAAGTCGTTGGACTTGATCTTCTATGACGATGTAATGTTAAACCATTTACTAAATGTTTATAGAACAGATTGTAAATAATAAAGGATGTCTAAAAAAAAAAAATTTTTATTGTTGTCCCAAAAGTCACTCATTAAAATGTTGTTGACATGACCGTCAACTAGCATATAATGTAAAAGACGCTCTTCATTTTTTAGGCAAGATTTTAGGCGACTCTACCACTAACTCAGCCGCTCGAAAAAAATTTTCGAGTGCTACACACTAAAGAACATGCTTATATCAGAGTATATAAATCTATTTACTCTGCTTATATCTGTCTATTAAAACAATAAAAAGTGTGAACATGGTCAAAACAACCCCAATATCGACTTTTGAAAAGTACGGGAAAGTCGCATCGAGTATGCGGCAGACCCCGGCCGATGTGCATCGTTCGCCCGTGGTCCCTTGAAAATGCGTAAAATTTTTTCGCTCCGATTTGAATTTTTCTTTGAAATTCGGATAGATGGGGGTGTGATTAGTGGATATTAGTAATAAATATAATCAAAAAAATGGAAAATAACCCGTGTATTGCCGAAAAAGTAAAAATATTAAAAAAATATTAAATAAACATAAACAACTATGGGGGAAACGCAAATTACTTTTTTGGGTGGATCTGGCACGGCCAGAATTGGGCGCATCAAAAAATCTACCCTACGCCCCTCCGGGGCTCCGGGCGGTTTTTCAATCGCGTACGCCGCTACGCAGCAGAGCTAAACATACGAGAAGGCGCCATCCATCAAGCAAACCGGGATGAAGGCAACCGGGATTTTAAACCCCAAAAAAATCGCCTAAAAACAAAAAATAATCGATGTTACATATACGAGAGTCGAGCTGCATCTGCCGGTGCGAAATATTCTAAGTGTTAGGGTCATTCATTACGCACGGACCGACCACAGAAAGAGCGACGCGCGGGAATCTCGTTAATTTTACCACTAAATTACATGAAAATTAGCTAAGTTCAAATTCGATTTTTTCAAAAGTTTGGAATTCACATTTTTTATTATTACAATTTGCTAAAATAAGTGTATTCTTTAGTGTGTAGCAGAAGAAATTTAGTTTCGAGTGGCTGAGTTAGTGGTAGAGTACCCAGATTTTATTTATTACACAAAAATAAAATTTTTGCTAGCGCTCCAGCAATCCATAAGCGTAAATTTTGACTTGGATTCCCACAACCAATACATACTTCTAAATTTGAGTCTTAACTTAGAGTTGTCATTATTTAAATTGGAGTGAGTATAAATTGGGAAAAGTTATATCAACTCAGGTTTACGGATGATATAGTAAGTAATCTTGACCCAAAGCATAGAGGGACTGATTGGCTTTACAAATAATGATATTGAGAAGGCATCGATACGAGTAGGACTGCAGCTAAATTTCCAGAAGACAAAGTATAATTATGACGAATCAGGATGGAAGCGAGCAAATAGAAAGGGTCGAAAAATACAAATACTTGGAACAGACTAGCAAATCAGGAAGTTGAGGTAAATGAGAGAGTACTGCTAACGTGGACAGCTTACTGGAAAATACGAAACGCGTTGGAAATGAATCTCTTTCTTCTTCTCATCCATTTTTCGTCCACTGCTGGACATTAGCCTCTCCCATACTTTTCCATTCCTCCCTGTTTTATGCCACTTGCTGCCACTGTTTACCTCTTATCCACATTAACATTAACTCCACCATATCAAATGCTTTTTAAAGTCAATAAATTCGATGTGGAGGGGTACGTTATATTCTTGGTACTTTTTAATTAAATTTCTGCCAGGCTGAAAGTGGTCACTGCTACCGATGGTTGAAAAAAAATATGGTTAGACTTCCTTCACCCGATCATCCATGTGGAAACCACCGCTCTCTCTCTCTCTCTCGTCGCCCTATCACATTGCATATTGAGGTACAATCTGGAATAATAGTTTGTCTTTAGAATGCCATTGACTTTGATCCTATTACCTTTCTCATTTTTTACATTCCTTTACATTCTCGTGACTAAACTCATTTTGCTTGTTACGATGGTCATCATCATCATCATTACTTCCTGGATTAGGCTAAAGCCTGTTCCGGCGTCCATCGCTTCCTCGGTCGCCCGACGTCTCTTTTACCCTTAGGGTGGTATCCCAGTATTTGTTTTGCTGGTCTACAATTGTCCATTCTATTCAAATGCTCGCACCATCGTTGTCGGTATGTGATAATAGACTCCAGCAGAGGTTTAATGTTCGTTCGTAATGTATTGTTGTGTCCACTACAAGCTCCCTCATAAATGTGTACGGGATACACAATCGAAATAAGAGGGAGGATATGTCTAATTTATTGATAAAGTTTTGTTCAGTATGAATGTGAATTACAAATAAAATGTTACTAGATTTAAGTTTTGTTTGTGATTATAAAATTTGTACAGTATGAATGTGAATTAAAAATAAAATGTTACTAGATTTAAGTTTTGTTGATGCTGCTAATAAAAGGAACCACGTAGGACAAAGCGGTATCGTTAGAAGAACAAACGTAAAACAGAAGCATGAAGATGCAAGGGTAACCAGGCCAATAGATAATAAAGGGTCGTAGGGCAGTTCCAAATTAGATGAAGCGCAGATCAGTTGTGTTTAGAGAGCTCAGTAATTAGAGAATACTTGTACAGTTGTGTTTAGAGGCAATTAATAAATAAATAATACGTGGACGGGCGTGTTTAGAAGAGTCTCTAGTCGAATAGAAAACGACATGGAAAATCGTTGTGTACAGAAGTGAGTCGATAAAGAGTATTAAGACCAATTATGTTTAGATATTGTAATTGATGAACGATACGCAAACTGGATATATTCGAAGAAGTTGATTTGTGTAAGATAAAAGAAGAGTGAAGTATGGTGCAGTATAAGAGTATAGGAGTGTTGGATAATTGGACCAATTTGAGGTGGGAGAAGTGGATAACGGAACGTGTAGAGCTAGTACGTGGAGCGAATTGGGGTAAGAGTTGAGTACCGGAACGCGAAAAGCTAGTACGTGAAGAAGATAGATGAAAGAAGAAAGTGTAGTCAGTTCGTCAGTGCGATAGATAACGTGCGACGGAAAAACGGTCGGTCGACAAAAAGAACACAAACAGGTAAAGCTTTACACTATCATTAAAGAATAGGGATGTTAAGTAGTTTAGTTATATGTTGATTGAGGTAGAGATTTAATTGTTGTTGTGTGTTATAAAAGAAGAATGTTTTTTAATAAATTATGTTTGATGTATCCTGTTTCTTATTTGATTGTGTATCACGTCTGAAAGATCTACAAAAATAAGCGACCTGAGAGCGGAAGAGGACACAAAACGTGGCACCCAACTAGGGGGCGAGAAGTCACTC
The DNA here is from genome assembly GCA_932274525.1 of Podabrus alpinus. Classification (NCBI taxonomy): domain Eukaryota; kingdom Metazoa; phylum Arthropoda; class Insecta; order Coleoptera; family Cantharidae; genus Podabrus; species Podabrus alpinus. The sequence goes on from OW026451.1 coordinate 11,097,723, forward strand.
AGTCGAGGACACAAAAGTATACTTATATACGTAATATAATACGTAATGTAATGTTCGTAAAGCTCGTGTCGAATTTCTTCGTTTCGAATTCTGTCCATTCTGGTGCAGCCTTTTGTAGCTCTCAGAAATTGCATCTCAGCAGCCTGAATTCTGCTTTGGTCTCTTTTTCCAATGACCCATGCTTCACACCCGTAGGTTAATGTTGGTATTGCTGCAGTTTTGTAAAATTTCAGTCGGGTATCCTTAGTAGTTTTATTTTTTAAATATTTGTGAATTGTGCCGCATATAGCTCTGAATCTATTAATTTTATTTTGTAGATCGTTGTTTTTCTCATAGGTGACATCACAGCCGAGGAAATTAAAATGTCGAACCTGCTCAGCAATTCTATTGTCTATGACAATCTTTGTCCTTATTGGGTCTTTTCCGGCGAAGGCCATCGTTTTTGTCTTTTTTGTCAATATTTTAAAATTATAGTCGGAACATAGGAGATGTAGCTTGTGTACCGCTGTTTGGAGATCATCTTCCGTTTCTTGTAGCACTACTTGATCGTCAACATAAAGCACTGTGGATATTTCTCTGTTGTTATTTATCTGGATGCCGTTTTTGTGTTCAGTTTTCCACCGTCGTATCATATCGTCCAAGTATATGTTGAAAAGAGTTGGGGACAGACCACATCCTTGTCTAACACCCTGGTTAGTTGATATTTCTTCAGTAAGTCCCTCCTCAAGTTGGAGTATTACCGATGTTCCATTGTATAAGGCTTTAATACTATTTATAAGATGTTGTGGGTACCCTTTTCTTGTCATAATGTTCCAAAGCTTTAGTCTGTTTACTTTGTCGAAAGCTTTCTCAAAGTCCACAAAGGCTATAAGTGTGTCTCTCTATTGTATTCTCGATGCTTTTCAATTATTTGTTGGAGTATAAAGATATTATCTATACATGAATGTCCAGTTCTAAAGCCTGACTGTTCTTCCAATATTGTCGCCCCCATTAATGGTTTGAGTCTGTTATTTATAATTGAAGAGTAGATCTTATAACCCGAGTTTACAATGCTTATGCCTCTATAGGCCAGCAGTGTGGCGTTAAGCTTACACCGGCAGACTAGCGAGCGGGAAACCGTGGTTCTATACCTAGTCGCGCCGGATATACAACTGCTGCGATCTTCAAGCCCAATATAAATCTGTGGGCTATGGGGAAGGCAACGGGAAACCACGACCCCATTAAATTTCTTTCCCTAGTTAAGTCATCTTGACTTCGGTCAAGTTGATAACCAACGTTCGCTGAGCGGATACGGTACTTTAAGAAGAATGCCTCTATAATTTTCGCAGTTAGTTCTGTTACCCTTCTTGAACAGGGAAATTACCTTCGTTTTCAGCCATTCTCTCGGAATTGCAGCCTTTCTCCAACACATATTCATAAAATGTAGTAGTCGTAATGTCAAGAGGGGACCCGCATATTTAAACAATTCTGAATTTAAGCCATCTAAGCCTGTTGCTTTACGGTTCTTCAAATGCTTTTTAAAGTCAATAAATTCGAGGTGGAGGGGTACGTTATATTCTTGGTACTTTTTAATTAAATTTCTGCCAGCCTGAAAGTGGTCACTGCTACCGATGGTTGAAAAAAAATATGGTTAAACTTCCTTCACCCGATCATCCATGTGGAAACCACCTCTCTCTCTCTCTCTCTCGTCGCCCTATCACATTGCATATTGAGGTACAATCTGGAATAATAGTTTGTCTTTAGGATGCCATTGACTTTGATCCTATTACCTTTCTCATTTTTTACATTCCTTTACATTCTCGTGACTAAACTCATTTTGCTTGTTACGATGGTAATATGAGTGATAACTTAGTAATCGCTGACCCATCTGTCTTCCTGACAACCACGACATCAAGGAAGAGAATCTGACCATTCCTCTCAATTTCCATTGTGAACTAAGTCTAGGTTGATAAACACTAAACCTATCAAGAAGTTCTTCCTCTCTACCAGAAAGAACAGCTTGAAGGTAATTCATTAAATCACCCAACACTTCACTTAAAAGATTCTCCATGTCCATGATCAAATTGGCAAAGATTTTTTACCATGTAAGGATATTTTTCTTATCCTTTATCTAAAGAGAAGGAGGTCTGCTCAGTATTGGGCGAAGATGGCGCGATTAGTGAAGAAGTACAGTTTTTCTTGTTTTATTTCGGATGTGGCCTTTTGTCTACAGACAAAAAAGGAGTATTGAGAGTTGCTGAATCAGTTAACTTAGAGAAAAGTTGCTTGTTTTATTCTGGTCAATAATCTAAAAAGATATTTGACCTATCATTTTTAGCTTTGAAGATATATAACAAAAAAATTAAAAACCATAATTCTTTTTAAAATGAAAACCAATAAGATAAACGAAAGTTGACTCTTGCTTTTTCCCAATTTTAGACAGCATGCCAAATATGATGGCATATTTGGATGATAAAAAGCCTTAATGTCTTGGTTAAAAATACCTTGTTTGATCAATTTGCAATTATTCTAAAGATTCAAACCAAATCACAATTTTTATTTTCTATGGATAACTTTAAAACTAAAAATAATTAGGGAACATTTCTTTGCGAATTATTGGTTAGAATAAAAATAGGAAACTTTTCTCCAACTCATGTTTAAGGTTGAAAAATAGCCACCCTGTATATATCTACCAAAATAGTGAGTAACTGCAACAGCTGTACGTGTTCTAAAGTCAATGGCCTGTAGCATTGAACTATTATTATTATTACTATTTTTTCAAAGCAAGTAGTAATTTGTTATTCCAAATATTTTTTTATCATGTGAGATATAAAATTTTAAATAATATGTAAATTATTTTTTTATAAAACACATTTTGTAATCGCTCAAAAACAAAAAAGAACTAATTTTTTGTTCTAAATATTTTTTGAATCATGCGAAATTATATTACCTAAAATATCCTTCCCTTGCGAGGTGGGGGGAGTTTGTTTTTGAGTTATCATGTATACAAATTACAAACAGACATTCAAGGAGGTAAATGCTTTAATTATATAATATCAGATAGGCAAATCTTATGGGTGTTTTAGAAACACATGACGAGTTCAAAAAGTTTTCACTACTGAAGTGGAACGCCTTGAGCACCAACAACGACCACTTAAAAGATTTGTGGCACTAATATAAATAAAGAATTACGATAATAAAGCGATTTATTAAGGCTTCAAATTAAGTAGCGCCAGCCAACTAAAAATAAACAAAAAAATAGTTTTTAACCACTTGCAAACTTTTTATTTCTAGTCTCCAGGAAATTGCAATATTTGGGATTTCTTCTGGAAAATTTTATAAGAGTGGTTTCCCCACAAAAAACAACTAGTAATAAATTAATGTTAAATTTGTGAGGACCGTTCCAATATTACAGTTAATTTTGTTAAACTTGCATTTTAGTTATTAAAGTCAAAATTTAAATAGAAACTTTTGTCAAATATCACATTGATTAATATTATATTATTTATTACACTTTTTAATCCACTTCCATTTATTTTTTAAATATTTCTTTTTTTAGTAATTTGCCGAAATTATGATAACAACTTTCCTATTTTACCAATAAGCTTATGCAGAATCAATGTAAAAAGATCACTTCCCTGTAAAGTAAAAAAAATAATAAAATTTTTTTACAATATTCGTTTATTAAATACTCATACACAACTCAGTAGCATTAAAATTTTAACAGGCTGAATTTTAATGCCAATTTAGTACAATAAGCATTTTATAGGAATTAGAAACCTCCACGTAAACGTAAAACTAAATGCAATGTCGATTCCTTTTGGATGTTGTAATCCGATAGTGTTCTTCCATCTTCCAATTGTTTGCCAGCAAAGATCAAACGTTGTTGGTCTGGTGGGATTCCTTCTTTGTCTTGGATTTTAGCTTTGACGTTTTCAATCGAGTCAGAAGGTTCAACTTCCAAGGTGATGGTTTTTCCAGTCAAGGTTTTCACGAAAATTTGCATACCACCTCGGAGACGTAAAACCAAATGGAGGGTCGATTCTTTTTGGATGTTGTAATCAGATAAAGTTCTACCATCTTCCAATTGTTTACCGGCAAAGATCAAACGTTGTTGGTCTGGTGGGATACCTTCTTTGTCTTGAATTTTGGCTTTAACGTTTTCAATCGTATCGGATGGTTCGACTTCCAAAGTGATGGTCTTTCCGGTCAAGGTTTTAACAAAAATTTGCATGCCACCACGAAGACGTAATACCAAATGTAGGGTCGATTCTTTTTGGATGTTATAATCAGAAAGGGTTCTTCCATCTTCCAGTTGTTTGCCGGCGAAGATCAAACGTTGTTGATCTGGTGGGATACCTTCTTTGTCTTGAATTTTGGCTTTAACGTTTTCGATACTGTCGGATGGTTCGACTTCTAAAGTGATCGTTTTTCCTGTTAAAGTTTTCACGAAAATTTGCATACCACCACGGAGACGTAATACCAAATGTAGGGTCGATTCCTTTTGGATGTTGTAATCAGAAAGGGTTCTTCCATCTTCTAATTGTTTGCCGGCGAAGATCAAACGTTGTTGATCTGGTGGGATACCTTCTTTGTCTTGAATTTTGGCTTTAACGTTTTCGATACTGTCGGATGGTTCGACTTCTAAAGTGATCGTTTTTCCTGTTAAAGTTTTCACGAAAATTTGCATACCACCACGGAGACGTAAGACCAAGTGGAGGGTCGATTCTTTTTGGATGTTGTAATCAGAGAGGGTTCTTCCATCTTCTAATTGTTTACCAGCAAAGATCAAACGTTGTTGGTCTGGTGGGATACCTTCTTTGTCTTGAATTTTGGCTTTGACGTTTTCAATACTGTCGGATGGCTCGACTTCCAAAGTGATGGTTTTTCCGGTTAAGGTTTTCACAAAAATTTGCATACCACCTCGGAGACGTAAAACCAAATGGAGGGTCGATTCTTTTTGGATGTTGTAATCGGAAAGAGTTCTTCCATCTTCTAATTGTTTACCTGCAAAGATCAAACGCTGTTGATCTGGTGGGATTCCTTCTTTATCTTGGATTTTAGCTTTGACATTTTCAATCGAGTCCGATGGTTCAACTTCTAAGGTAATGGTTTTTCCAGTCAAAGTTTTCACAAAAATTTGCATACCACCACGAAGACGCAAGACCAAATGTAAGGTAGATTCCTTTTGGATGTTGTAATCGGAAAGAGTTCTGCCATCTTCTAACTGTTTACCAGCAAAGATCAAACGTTGTTGGTCTGGTGGGATACCTTCTTTATCTTGGATTTTAGCTTTGACGTTTTCGATACTGTCTGATGGTTCGACTTCTAAAGTGATGGTTTTTCCAGTCAAGGTTTTCACAAAAATTTGCATACCACCACGAAGACGTAAAACCAAATGAAGGGTCGATTCTTTCTGGATGTTATAATCAGATAGAGTTCTTCCATCTTCTAATTGTTTACCCGCAAAGATCAAACGCTGTTGGTCTGGTGGGATTCCTTCTTTATCTTGGATTTTGGCTTTGACATTTTCAATCGAATCGGATGGTTCGACTTCCAAAGTGATGGTTTTGCCGGTCAAGGTTTTCACAAAAATCTGCATACCACCTCGGAGACGTAAAACTAAATGGAGGGTGGATTCTTTCTGGATGTTGTAGTCAGACAAAGTCCTTCCATCTTCCAATTGTTTACCGGCAAAGATCAAACGCTGTTGATCTGGTGGGATACCTTCTTTATCTTGGATTTTAGCTTTGACATTTTCAATCGAATCAGAAGGTTCGACTTCCAAAGTGATCGTTTTCCCGGTCAAGGTTTTAACAAAAATTTGCATACCTCCACGGAGACGTAAGACCAAATGGAGTGTCGATTCTTTTTGGATGTTGTAATCGGACAAAGTCCTACCATCTTCCAATTGTTTACCGGCAAAAATCAAACGTTGTTGGTCCGGTGGGATACCTTCTTTATCTTGAATTTTAGCTTTGACATTTTCGATACTATCGGATGGTTCGACTTCCAACGTGATGGTTTTGCCGGTCAAGGTTTTCACAAAAATCTGCATACCACCTCGGAGACGTAAAACTAAATGGAGGGTAGATTCCTTTTGGATATTGTAGTCAGACAAAGTCCTACCATCTTCCAATTGTTTACCGGCAAAAATCAAACGTTGTTGGTCCGGTGGGATACCTTCTTTATCTTGAATTTTAGCTTTGACATTTTCAATCGAATCGGAAGGCTCGACTTCCAAGGTGATGGTTTTCCCGGTCAAAGTTTTGACAAATATTTGCATACCACCTCGGAGACGTAACACTAAATGGAGGGTCGATTCTTTTTGGATGTTATAATCAGACAAAGTTCTTCCATCTTCCAATTGTTTGCCTGCAAAGATTAAACGTTGTTGATCTGGGGGTATTCCCTCTTTATCTTGGATTTTAGCTTTGACATTTTCGATCGTGTCTGATGGTTCGACTTCCAAAGTGATGGTTTTGCCGGTCAAGGTTTTCACAAAAATTTGCATACCACCACGGAGACGCAATACCAAATGGAGGGTCGATTCTTTTTGAATGTTATAATCGGATAATGTCCGCCCATCTTCCAATTGTTTACCTGCAAAGATCAAACGTTGTTGATCTGGCGGGATACCTTCCTTATCTTGGATTTTAGCTTTGACATTTTCAATCGAATCGGAAGGTTCGACTTCCAAGGTGATGGTTTTTCCAGTCAAGGTTTTAACAAAAATTTGCATGCCACCACGAAGACGTAACACTAAATGGAGGGTCGATTCCTTCTGGATATTGTAATCGGAAAGAGTACGTCCATCTTCCAATTGCTTTCCAGCAAAGATAAGTCTTTGCTGATCAGGTGGGATACCTTCTTTGTCTTGAATTTTAGCCTTTACGTTCTCGATACTATCTGATGGCTCAACTTCCAAGGTGATGGTTTTACCGGTGAGGGTTTTCACAAAAATCTGCATCTTGTCTGTAATAAAACGATAAAATTAATGAACTTGCAATAAAAAGTCATCACCATTATCACACTATCTAATATTTTCATATCAAAGTGACAAGCAAATTTGTGAACGCCATTTTGTAAATCGAAACAAAGCAAGCTACGCATTTACTGCCACGAAATGATGAAATACCAATAATATTAAATTTCACCTTAAAACAGCCTATAATTGTAAATAATATAACATGAATATTAAAAATTTTGTTATTAATCACCAAAAAAAATTGAACATTTGTTGTGAAACTATGGGCGTTGGCACGCAAAATATCAATCAATAATTTACTAAACGTCTGTTAAATATAAATTTATAATTTTTACATCTAAATGAATCGCAAATAATAAAGCTTACCTTTTTTATTAGAATATATTCACTCTTTATCAAAATTATAATTATTTATTAACACTTTGAACTTTACTTACAGCAACTTACACTCAACTACGATCGTAATGACCTGTCGACAAGACTCGTGTGATTATATAGACACGATTCGGACATCGGACTTTCCCCTTACCAACTTAAAGATTACTCATAGAAAATTCTAGAAAACGTACACAGCCGGCTTGAGGAAAAATAATCGAAAATTTATGGGCGCCCTTAAAAATGTATTTATATTAAAATTGAAAGGTGTTTTTGTTGTTGAAAATTAAGAATATAATTTACTGTAATAGTAAAAAAAAATATTCACGTTGTCAAAATATTACAAAATAAAATCAAATAATGAGAAGTGTTAGCTGAAGATTCTAGTACGTAGAAGGCACATTCAGAGCCGTAGCAAAGGTGAGGCGACTGAGGCTATCGTAAAGAGGGCGCTAAATCTTGACAAAACCCAATAAATAATAATTTAAAATTTTCAAAAAGAAGAATCTTTTGGGGGGGTGCGCATACTATATTCAAATTTGACCACGATTTTATTTGCAACATCGCCCAAAATTCCCTGTCGGCCTTTTCCACGAGTGGGGATTTTAATTCTCTACAGTAGTTTTTCGTCTATAACTTGCTTACTTTCATTTTTAGTGAAAATTATCATCTAATGAAAATTGAAGAGTACAAAATTCTCTATAAAGCTCTCTATAAACTTTAACTATTAAAACTATAAATCCAGAGAAAACAATTGAAAAAGGTTTTGAATAATTCTTAATCTCAATAAAAATTTCGTACATTTAAACTTCACCATCGATGGTGAACAAAACAAAACAAGGTTTCAGGATTTATTTCAGATCTAAATCAAATTCTGAATGATAACACGGGGGATTTTAGGAAAGTTGATTCCATCCCCCCGCGTCCTTTTTTATTTCCCTTTAACTGACTGTGTAACCGGTAAAAATATCACCATATGCATGATCGCGACAGTTATTCAAATATATTTAAATTGAAAAGAAAAATTCCTACCGATAAAAATAATCTCCATATCCGGGGCGGGGGGGGGGGTATTTTATATAAGATCTTCAGAAGTTCCCAACGATAAAAATCGCCAAAATTTATTATTTTTCGTTGAATCTTTTGCAATTTTCTTTTGTAATCCGGGAGGGGGTGATGTATTTTATAACTATCCCAGCACCGTTCTTCTTAATACCGAGGGACCTAAAAGTGAAAGTTTTTCTTTCACAATAAATTAAGTGTACCTGGGGGGTATTCCATACCCCCAGACCCCCTGCTTCCGGTAGCCTAAATGAGTTCCTGGTGAGCATCCATTTGTTTTCATTACACTAAGCCAGCGTCGTAGCAAGGGTGATCGCAATGGGGGCGCTAAACCTCGACAAAACCCAATAAATAATAGTTTAAAATTTTCAAAATGATAAGAATCTTTTGGGAGGGGGGCGCATATATTCAAATTTGCCTCAGGCGCCAGAAGAGCTTGCTACGGCGCTGGACACATTTAACTTCTTCTTCTTCAAGTGCCATATCCGGTCTCCCGGACGTTGGCGACCTCTCTCCTATGTATGTGTTGTGCGTTTGAAGTATTATCACACACATAGGGGACCTACTGCTTAACGCGGGCTCCGAACCGCGGGAAGTGTATATGTTACACTCAATATTCGATTTCGGACAATGCCCGAAAAAAATGCGCATAACTAGTTTTTAGCAACGAATATTTCTTAAGCCCGAAATTTTACTTTTACACGGCTATTGAGGGTTACAAAATAAGCAGAACTAGTTTTACGCATTTTGAATTGTACAAAACTAGTTTTGTACGTTTATGGATGAACATCACCAGTTCTGCTTTTTTCATTTAATCAGCATCCGAATAAAATAAATAACATAAACATAAAGGGGGTGAAACGTAATAGTTTACTGCCCCATACCGCAACTATACTTTTAGGCTTCTATACAACAGTGGCGGACTAAGGGGGGGGGGGCGGAGGGGGCGGCCCGCCCCGGGCCTCGGGCTCGGAGGGGCCTCACACCGAATAAAATTATACCTATTTCCTATTTCTATCAATATAAAATTTATTAAGAGTCAAATTAAACAATATTTTCATTTAAAAAAATATTTTTCTTTTTGCAAAACATTTTTACTAGAAGCCCTTTATGAGTTTTTAACTACGGAAAGAGTTAGCATAGTGGATAATGCTATAAATTTTGGTACCAAATCCTGTGATGATATGGGAATTGATATCAACCGACGAGGCAGAAGAAGAATACAAAGAACATTGCCTGGTGAATTAGCTCAAGATGTTGGGCTAACAATTCAAGAAGAAGTGCGCCGGTCAATGTTTCAATGCATTGACCGGTTTATTACAGAATTATCCCAGAGATCTAAAGCAATGAAGAAGATCTACAATACTTTTCAAGTTGTTGAGCCCAAGTTTATGCTTCAATCTTCTGATGAAAATATGGTTGAAGCAGTAAATAATCTCATTAGTATTCGCGATTAAAATTAACAATAGGTGACTCTGTTAAATCTTCAAAATGGCCGTCATACACGAGTTGTCAATTTTTGAAATGTCAACAACGGTTGACATTTCAAAAATTTATTGAAACGCTTTAATTATTTAATAATTGCAACACGTTAACATGCAACTAAAGCAAAGAAACTTATAAACAATGAGCCTCGTTTACCGTTTAGTATCCGCGTCGAGTTGTTCTCAATTCTGCCACCAGGGGTCGCATTCTTATTTGGAATCGCGAATTTTTTATGAGTTTAATAAAGAGCAAGTGCTTCTAGAAATTAAAAGGTACCGGAGACATCTGAAGGCTACAAATACAGATGAAGACATCGGTGCTAGCTGGACAGCTGAAGAAGCCTTACAATTTATTGTAAAATGGGATTTTAGTGAATCATTGCCAAATGTCTCTCTTATATTACAATATTTTTTAACAATATGTGTTTCTGTGGCATCGTGTGAAAGAAGTTTTTCGAAACTTAAATTAATAAAAAACTATCTGCGTACCACCATGCACCAAGAACTTTTGCTTAATTTATCAATTTTATCGATAGAAAGAAAGGTTACCAAAGAAATTGACTTTAATCAAGTTATTGAGAACTTCAGTAAAATGAAGGCCAGAAAACAGGCACGCGTGACTTTCTTCCATCAAGGAATTTCAATTTTTTTTGCGATTTTCGTATAGTTTAATGTTTTTAAAAGACAATGGTAACACTCCTATAGGAGGATAAACCAACTTTTGATACTTTGAAAATCGATAATTTTACGTGTATTCACTGACGCGCGGGTGGAATCTCACTCATTTTGTTGACGGTCCGCGCAAGTTGAACTAGTCTTAGACTTAGCCGTTTACGGACCGGCAGATTCATCTCGACTCTCCTACATGTAACATCGATTATTTTTTGTTTTTACGCGATTTTTTGGGGGTTAAACGTAATAGATAACTGCCGCATACCGCGACTATACTTTTTAATGCTATTTCGAGGGTCTCTCACATCCCGATTGCCTTAATCCCGGTGTTCTTGATCGGTGGCGCCTTCTCGTTTCTTTAGCTCTGCCGCGTAGCGGCTCTGAGCATGAAAAACCGCCCGGAGCTGCTCCGCAGCTCCGGGCGGTTTTTTGTTGCTCACAATTCTGGCCAAGCCAACGTTTATTATGTTTATTTACCCCAAAATTAAAAATTTAATTTTTTCACGTTTTCGGCAATACACGTGTTATTTTCCATTTTTTGCGAATATTTATTACTAATATCTACTAATCACACCCCCACCTTCCCGATTTTCAAAGAAAATTTCAAATCGGAGCGAAAAAATTTCACTCGATTTCAAGGGACCGCGGCCGGACGATGTCACATAGCCTCGTTGTGCATCAGCGACCCGTACTATTGCAACTCGCTGCATCTTTGTTATTTTCACACTTTTTTCGAATTTTTTTTTATGATCACCTCCGCGACGACAAAAGTTATACATTCGCATCAAAATATTGCCAAAAAGGTCGTAATAAACACAAAATTTTGCAAAATTAAATGTTGGGGGCGTGTCCGTAGTTCTTCAAACCACGCGAAATTTAGATCCCGGGCACATTTTGTATCTTATCCCTTTTTTGACCTATATACCGAAGGATTTTTAATTTTGAATATTCCTTGTCACTTGGGCCGTTGTCACCGGCACCAGAAAACATAATTTGTAATTGGCAGTTAGATAATATTAAGTTTAATTTTTATTCTATAATCAAGGAATAAAGGTTTTTTACTGTATCTGAGTCATTATTTCGATGCCTAAAAATAAAATACTCTTTAAGTATTATTTGCGGTACGGTGCTGCGATACACATATCTTTGTTTTCTTTTACCTTCACGCTTCACGCAAGGCTTGTAAGTTCCCAAAGTAAGAACATTAACTACATTTACGATATACTTTTGGGGCGGACCCTTGGAGTACAACTTACTAATTTTTCACTTTAATACGCCAAAACCGTTTTTTTTTAAACGATTTTCACGACTTTTGGGTAAAAATTGGGCGTGGCACCCCAAAAATTTTTCGCCTCCGGCGACGCCTTCGGCAAGATATATGTGCTAAAGGCCTCATTTACTTTTGCCGCCCCGGGCCTCTTAACTACTTAGTCCGCCACTGCTATACAAGAAGCCTTATGATCTGGCTGCGTGTCTGTCTGTCCGCATAATTCAAATCTAATCAGAACCCTCGAAATTGTGATTGTAAACACATGTATAATAATACAATACAAATTTGTTTTAAATTTAAAATCGATTTTCTAGCCACGTTCTACAAAAAATTTTACTTATATATAGAATATTTGTTAGGTTGCTACTAAAGATTCAGATTATCAGAATTACCACAGATTTAACCGATTTTACCACAGTTATTTGTCTGATATTACATTATAAATATTATGTCGACCAAAAGTAACTAGCAACGACAACTTTTCACACCAGAAAGGTAGTTGTATAGAAGCCTAGGAACTGCCGCTAAAGCGAGTTCCACCTTGTTTTAAGTTGATTTTGAGTAGCCTGTAATAATTACATATTAGTAATAAATATTATCAAAAAAATGGAAAATAACCCGTGTATTGCCGAAAAAGTGAAAAAATTAAATTTTTTTTCTTCGATTTTGTCGAGTGTGCATTCGCTCCGCTACGCTCTGCACCCCTCCAGGGCGGTTTTGACTCTGGTTACTAGGCTAAACATACGAGAAGCGTATACGACCAAGAAAACCGGGATCTAAAAAACCGGGAGCTTAGAGACCCTTGAAATAGCATTAAAAAGGTGGATCTCGTTTTTTGCGGCAGATCCTAGGCTTCTATACAGCTACCTTGCTGGTGTAAAAAGAAGTTGTTAGCTAGTTATTTTCGTTAGACATGTCATATTATCAAAAAAATGGAAAATAACCCGTGTATTGCCGAAAAAGTGAAAAAATTAAATTTTTTTTCTTCGATTTTGTCGAGTGTGCATTCGCTCCGCTACGCTCTGCACCCCTCCAGGGCGGTTTTGACTCTGGTTACTAGGCTAAACATACGAGAAGCGTATACGATCAAGAAAACCGGGATCTAAAAAACCGGGAGCTTAGAGACCCTTGAAATAGCATTAAAAAGGTGGATCTCGTTTTTTGCGGCAGATCCTAGGCTTCTATACAGCTACCTTGCTGGTGTAAAAAGAAGTTGTTAGCTAGTTATTTTCGTTAGACATGTAATGCGCGTCCCATAGGGACGCGCATGAATGGATTATCGAGATTCTTTAAAGGAAGGCAGGCTACTCAAAATCAACTTTCCTTTCCTTTGCGAATTTTTGCACTATTTCAATACAAAAACATGCGCAGGGACCTACATAATAACTGTGCCAAATTTGGTTCCGATCGGTCAAACGGTTTAGGAGTCTATAGGGAACATACATATACACATACATACATTTTTATATAGTAGATAGATTTTATCCGATGATCCCTTTATCCTATAATCCGTTTATCTGTTCATCCGATATATTAAATTACATGTCTAACGAAAATAACTAGCTAACAACTTCTTTTTACACCAGCAAGGTAGCTGTATAGAAGCCTAGGATCTGCCGCAAAAAACGAGATCCACCTTTTTAATGCTATTTCAAGGGTCTCTAAGCTCCCGGTTTTTTAGATCCCGGTTTTCTTGATCGTATACGCTTCTCGTATGTTTAGCCTAGTAACCAGAGTCAAAACCGCCCTGGAGGGGTGCAGAGCGTAGCGGAGCGAATGCACACTCGACAAAATCGAAGAAAAAAAATTTAATTTTTTCACTTTTTCGGCAATACACGGGTTATTTTCCATTTTTTTGATAATATTTATTACTAATATCTACTAATCACACCCCCACCTATCCGAATTTCAAAGAAAAATTCAAATCGGAGCGAAAACTTTTTTTACTTTTTATCTGGGTTCGGGCGGCAGGCGTTAGAATTAAATAAAACAAGCAGAACTAGTGCTGGTCATTCAGAAACGTACAAAACTAGTTTTGTACAATTCAAAATGCGCAAAACTAGTTCTGCTTATTTTGTTACGCTCAATAACCGCATAAAAGTAAAATTTCGGGCTTGGGAAATCTTCGTTGCTAACAACTAGTTTTGCGCATTTTTTTCGGGCATTGCCCGAATTCGACTATTGAGTGTAACATATACACTTCCTCTCCAGAGAGGCTGTTCCAGGCAGATTACACCTCGGTGGTTTGCCATTGCCTTCCGAGGGGAGACGGTCAGAATAAAGTTTTTACTGAGCCTGGAGTCGAACCAGGCATTCAGCTCTGCTTTAGCTGACGACCGTCTCACACACATTTAACAAAAAATGATAATAAAAACTTTTGTGTAAATTTAAATCCTATTGGGGTAGTCTCCTTTAACCTTCTTTATAGTAATTCTTTGAACTGCTACTTTAATGGTCGAAAACTATTGATTTTTTAGTGCGAAGTATCAGATCTTTTTTAACTAGCGCAAAATTCTCTACAAAATGAATTCTATTATTTCATTACCTAAAATTTATAGTTTTGGAGTTACAGACTAAATTAAACACAGAATTAATAAAAAAATTTAAAATTTTGTTAATTTTACAAAGTGTGTACAGCAGTGGCGGCTGGTACGAGGAAAGCGATGGGGTGCCGCCTTCGGATTCGACAATCCGACATCGCTTGGACCATAACCTGACTTAGGGCCGATTGCATCAAGCCCATTTAAGACTTTAATAGCGATTTAACTTAAAAATTCGTTGCACCAATGTAATTTAGTTTAACTAACTCGTAAATCTACGCTTAAATTAACGTCAAATAATTTATGGAATTGATATTAACAGGCTCATAATAAAGAGACTATAGACCATTTCACGCAACGAGAGCGCTTGCGCGAAGCCAACAGCTGATGTTTGTTTTTCGAACCATGTCAAAACTTTTACGTTAAAACGCATGCTAATATCGTCTTAGATATTTTGTTATAGTTTTGTGTTATTAGGTTTTAAACAATATTTTTTACCACCATTTTGCCCAAGATGAGTGCCCCTAGTGATATACCCCATAGACAAGTCAAATTAAGTGACTGGAGCAACATTAAAAAATCCAAATATTGCAGCTAATAATGTTTTTTTTTAACACTAAACACAATGTTTAATGGCACCAACACGTTTTTTATTCAATTTATGCTCCATTTTAACAATAAATGATTAAATAATTAGCACTACGTTATATGGACATATGCACACTTGGTTCGAAAATCGTCGGCTGATTTGACGCATGCGCCAATGAGTTTTGCTAAAATGAAATGGTCTATTAGCACTTAATAGACTGATTCTAATTGAGCTTGGTGCAATCGGGCCTAACAGTTTAAAAATACTTCCGACTATTGTTGTTTCATATCCGTATAATGACATCGTTACTGACACAATTCTCTCGTCTATACAATTAAAACTTTTCAAAAATCTTCTAAGGGGTCGTCCATAAATTACGTCACGCTCCTAGGGGGGCAAACAAGGGTTGCGACCCTTGTGACGATGTGTGACGATGGGGGGTGGGGGGTTTCAAAAATTGTGAAATCCTCCCCGGGTTTCTTTTTATTATATGTATAAATTTGAAAAATTTGGGGGAGGGGGTTCAAGAATATGTGACGTAATACTTGGAGGCGTCTAGGTTTGTGTGACGGGGGGGGGAGGTTAAAAATTGCTTAAAATTGCGTGACGTAATGTATGGACGACCCCTAAGGCATTGTTTAATTAGAATGGCTCTTTGAGTTTTATCCATCAATATAATCTCCCATTTCTTCACTTCCTTGACCTTTCGTCTTGGTCTCCGACAATACAACTACGTCTACATTGAGCCTATTCAGCTCATTATTGATTTCTATTAATTTGTTTGTCATCCCCTGGACGTTCCATGTTCCAATCTTCATCAGCCGTTTTCTCGCGTTACGTCGTCTTAAATTCTTTCCATGCAATATCCGAGGCTTGGTTATAGGTTTAAGAGTAAATTCATTTGTTTTACAGGTGATGAGGTGCTGGCCCAACGCCCAAACCCCCTTCCAGGAGGACCAGGTTTTTTCATAGGGTGTACTCCCTTAATCGAAATGTTCCAGTTTTAAGGCGCCGGAAACTCGCCTTTCATCCTTTCCTGTTAGCTACAGTCTATTACGATGAGAACGTAGGAATAGGATAATAGAGGCATTTCTCGAGATTTTCTAAGAGTGTATATTCGACATCCACACCCTTCTCGAGACTATACCAGCCTTCACCCCCCCACCCCATTGAAGCAGATTAAAACATTTTTACCACAACCCCATTGTTAAATGTTAAATAAATGGGTGCGTTTAGCGAAGGTCAGCGGCTGAGAAGTTGACTACAGCGGTTTCGCTAAACGGTACGCTGAGCAAGAGCTTACTTACAACTGTTGAGTAAACAACTCAGCGCAATAATTTTACGCTGCGTCGCACAGCTAATGATGAATTTAACGGATAATCCGGATTAAATGGATAATCCCATACGGAAATGCTATATAATTGAAACTTTTTATATTATTTAATAAATAATAATAAATAAAATAATTAAAATCAAAGTAACGCTTGCTGACTGTAAGCATACCGTTTAGCGAAACTCAAATAGTTGAATGTCATCATACTCAACATAGTTGACTGATGACTTTAAGCAGCTGCGCTCGCTAAACGCACCCATTGATTCTCTGTTCGCTCCATTAACTGTGAGCTTCAGTTTTAAGAAGTTACTATCTGTTGCATTGAAACGAATAAGAGCGATTTAAACCAAGTAACCCACTGGAAGAATTGAAGCATGACTTTATCTTTTTGCATTTGTATGGAAAATCAAGTCAACACAGAGGCATACCTACGGGGGGGCGGGGGGGGGGGCGGTCCGCCCCGGGCCCCTTTACTAAGGGGGCCCCACCCAAAAATAAATAATTCCATGTTTCTCAAGAAAATTGTTCGAATTCGGGGTCTTACGATAAAACTTTTTATCAGTTTAACATTTTTAACAGTAATGATAATTGATGACCTCGGACTGCACGAGTTTGTTCCCTTATTCTATCTATTATTTCTCTGCACAGGGCAATAGCTTATGGAAGACGGTTAGATTAAGGCAAAAAAAGGCTAGCCACATTAAAAAGTGATAAATGACCTTTTTTTGAGGGTGAGGGGGGGGGCTACAAAATAAATCCGCCCCGGGCCCCAAGTGGTCTAGGTACGCCACTGAGTCAACACCTTCCGTTTTAGTGTTTATGTTACACTCAATACCCGATTTCGGGCAATGCCCGAAAAAAATGCGCAAAACTAGTTTTGAGCATCGAAGATTTCCCAAACCCGAAATTTTACTTTTAAACGGCTATTGAGCGTTACAAAATAAGCAGAACTAGTTTTGCGCATTTTGAATTGTACAAAACTAGTTTTGTAGGTTTCTGAATGACCAGCACTAGTTCTGCTTTTTTCATTTAATCAGCATCCGAAAAAAATAAATAACATAAACATAAAGGGGGTGAAACGTAATAGTTTACTGCCCCATACCGCAACTATACTTTTTAATGCTATTTCAAGGGTCTCTAAGCTCCCGGTTTTTTAGATCCCGGTTTTCTTGATCGTAGGCGCTTCTCGTATGTTTAGTCTAGTAACCAGAGTCAAAACCGCCCTGGAGGGGTGCAACGCGGAGCGGAGCGGCGCCCCGTAAGGGTCGGTTTTGACGATGGATTACCCTCCTTATCGAATGCACACCCCAAAAATTGAAGAAAAAATAATTTAATTTTATACACGGGTCGATTTTTGGGGTGTGCATTCGATAAGGAGGGTAATCCATCGTCAAAACCTACCCTTACGGGACTCCGCTCCGCGTTGCACCCCTCCAGGGCGGTTTTGACTCTGGTTACTAGGCTAAACATATGAGAAGCGCCTACGATCAAGAAAACCGGGATCTAAAAAACCGGGAGCTTAGATAGACCCTTGAAATAGCATTAAAAAGTATAGTTGCGGTAAGGGGCAGTAAACTATTACGTTTCACCCCCTTTATGTTTATGTTATTTATAGCAGAATTCGGCTGGTCATTCAGAAACCTACAAAACTAGTTTTGTACAATTCAAAATGCGCAAAACTAGTTCTGCTTATTTTGTAACGCTCAATAGCCGTTTAAAAGTAAAATTTCGGGTTTGGGAAATCTTCGATGCTCAAAACTAGTTTTGCGCATTTTTTTCGGGTATTGCCCGAAATCGGGTATTGAGTGTAACATTTACACGAACGGACTTACCGACAAGTGTCGGAATGTTCAGTTCTACCTTAACACCAAACAAACTGAGCGTGTAAATGGCCCATTATTTACATTATATAATCTTATATTATGATTATAATGAAAACATCGTTATTTTTTACCTATTAGCGTCGAGGCGGTTACTATTGATGCACCGCATAATTATCTACGTTAACCTTGCCAACATATTACATACCCCCCCCCCAAATTACAGTTAATAATTTACCTTGTATTAATAATAATTTATTATATAAAAGTGTCCTATTACGAATAGCAATGCTTGAAAAAGTATAATTAATATTTACTATGTTACGTACAAATCTTATACCTTACATATCGTCGGTGATCTGACAATAACTGCAAAATCCCCTTTTTCCAGCAGAACAAAAAAACAGAATAAACTTACTGGATGGGAATTTTGGAATTTATAATTTGTTTTGATTGAATAATTAGCATTAAATAAATTTTATTTAATGCTAACAAATTATAACTTCCAAAATTCCCATCCAGTAAATTTATTCAGTTTTTTTGTTCTCCTGTAAAAAGGAGATTTTGCAGTTAGCAGTTATTGTCAGATCACCGACGATATGTATTTCACATTACAGTAGGTACATAGTAAGTAATATGTGGGTACTTCCCGCTGCATTTTCAGATAATTCGTTTTTTTCATCATAATGCAATTATAATTGGTGGTATTTTAATATAGACGATTACCTAGTTTATAAAGACATCTTGATAAAAATATTGATGTATCCGTTGCTGATGATTTAAAAGTGCAAAAATGGATTTAGGTAAGTGAAATTAGGCAAATTAAAAAAATTTAAAGAAATATTTAAGGAATTCGTTGAACCTCAAAGTTTTTAATATAAAATATTTTCAGATTTATTTATTTGCTTAAAATCATTTAAATACTTCCAGAAGTATTTTAATTTCGATAAAATCGGTAGCAGGAATTTTTTTCTGATTTTCCTTCGTTAAATTTAAATTATAGGAAAGTACAAAAAGTTCATTGGGCAAAGCTATTGAAAATTATTTTTAAAATCCAAAAATTTTGAGTTCTCAAGTATGGAAGATAATAATAAAATTGTCATAAACGTTTTTAGAGAAAATTTAATATTGTATTTACATTTTTTCGTCGGGTACGATGTTGTAACATATTTTAAGGCGTAGCGAAGCGGGGACTTTTTATTGTACAGGTTACATTATAACTGGCTATTTATAGGTTCCATTTCTTAATTTAATTAACCTTGATAAAACATTGCATATTAAGTATTTTTACGAACCACGAACTGGTTTATTATTTTAATAATTTTATTAGATTTTAATTAGGATAAATAAAATGTTGACGGTACACCTAAAAAAATAAGGTTTTTACTTGACCATTTTTTGACCACAGAATCATATTATATAAAAGTTATTTATATATTTATTGTGTGATACGCTTATCAAAAGTCAAGGTGAAGTGTAATAATGGTGCTACCCGAACTGCACCACGGCCATTGATTTTATATACTTATAAGTATATAAAATCAATGCCACGGCTTATCAGGGGTCATTTCTTGTACCCAGGTAAATGTAATCCCTTGACCGAACTGCACCACGGTCAAATGTCGTTCCGTAATTGCTTTACCGAATTGCACCACGAGCAAACCGAGCAGGTATCACAAGCAAACAGATAATATAAAGAAATAAATACACAAATATCTAAATTCTTTGCAATTTAAATTTCGAGTTAATATATATTTCATATTATATTATACAGGGTCGGAGCAGGTATTAATAAAATAATAACCCAAAACAGTGAAAAAATTAAATTTTTTTTGCCTTCGAATTTTTGGGTGTGCATTCGATAAGGAGGGTAATCCATCGTCAAAACCTACTCTTCCGGGGCGCCCCTCCGCTCCGCTCCGGGTTGCACCCCTCCAGAGCGGTTTTGACTCTGGTTACTAGGCTAAACATACGAGAAGCGCCACCGATCAAGAAAACCGGGATGTGAGAGACCCTCGAAATAGCATTAAAAAGTATAGTCGCGGTATGCGGCAGTTATCTATTACGTTTAACCCCCAAAAAATCGCGTAAAAACAAAAAATAATCGATGTTACATGTAGGAGGCATCAGGTTAAACTCCAGCATTGTGCTTTAACTTTTAACAATAAAACCACCTTACCTAAAATATTACAATAGAGGTGGTGCAATTCGGCCGACCGACCCTTGGTGAGGTGTTTACCTGAAATTACGGTGGTGCAATTCGGGTAGGAGATTTATGAACTAATCTTTTCGTGGTGCAATTCGGGTGCACCGGTAATAATTATTTAATTACCCATAATAACAACAATATTAAAAAAAACTAATACTACTAATACTAAACTAAAACGTCTACTGCTAATGCGAAACGCTCGGATCGAATCCGAATAGGGTAAGAACTTTATTCTGACCGTATCTCCTCTGAAGGAAATGGTAAACCACCAAGGTATCTGCCATGAAGTCCAGGTTCGGAGAACACGTTCAAAAGTAGATCTTCTATGCATATCACATGCATAGAAAGGGATGGATCGTGACGCTTCCGTAGAGAGGCACATAAAATGATGAGTTATATTACTAATCATCATAAACGAGAAAATAGGAAAACTTTATAACGGATTTTGGATTCTACATCCGTTATTATCAACCTTATACCATCAATTTGTTTGGCCACTGCCATTTCATTTCAAATTGATTGAGATGGTAGTGTAGACACTTCCATTTTTGTTATCTTTTTCCGGAGCGAGTCGACCTGCGCGAGGCATCAGGAGTCTTGGGTGAAATTTCGTACGAGAAGGTCACGTTTTATGTGCTGTGAAGTAATTATGGGGTTGGTTTTGAAGATTGCAAGATATGGTTACGTTTGGTGAGGATTGCGGTCCAGCAGCCCGAATATTTTATTTGGAATACATTGGTTTTCCAACCCAGTAGGGGATTTAATTCGTGGTTGTGGGATGATGGTTTTTTTCCCGTACCATGTGTTCTTGTCGGACCACCCTCGCCCATAATTTCTGGGAAGGATTTTTATCCGTTGGCATTGGTGAGTTACCTAATTCTTTTTGCAATTGCTTCACAGTAATTTGTATTCGATTGGCCAATTTTTACAACAGGAGCTCGATGAATATCAGATTCACCCTTGGCTTGTTCATGTTTTTTATTTTAATTATGTGTTACATTCTGGTTTTCCTTTTGTCGTGTATTTTTTATTTGCAGAGTGTTGACCGAGATTGCGATTGCGGTGCAGGTGTATTTCTGCATCGTAGTGATTTAGGTATCTAATCTCTTCAGCGTTCGCATACGTGGAAGTAGATTTATGTTTGAATTTTATGGTTGATTATTAATTAGTATTTAATTATGCTTTGTTTTAATTAAATTCGAACTGTGTATTATTTCTACGTAATTACATCGAACGGCGCTGGCATAATGCATTGACGATGGGATTCCAGAGTGGGCGTCGTACGTTCAAATCTCGTATTTTGAACTTTTATGTTTCTTATTTTTTTGTGTTTAATTTTTGGTTTTATATTATTTTTTTATAAAGGCTGCGATGTGCGACCTATATCTACAGGGTGCTACATTTCACCGGGGTCGCTGCCGCTTGGTTTTATCGTCGGAAGCTCGATGTGGTTACCTTTGTGGGATTTTTATATGACCATTCGAGTGTTCCGTCGGTTTATTGTTTGGGTAGTGATTCTTGGTGGTTGTGTGGTCGCTACTGTGCTGGTTCTGGTCGGCTTCAGTATTGGCCTCTGTAGTTAACGTTTCACTGGCGCCATACACATTCCATCAAACATCGATTTTATCTCTTCGCCTTTCGACATTGAACATCGTATTGTTTATTTTATTTTATTGTTCATTTTGTTGTTGTGTGTGTTAGCAAAGCTGCTTCCTTGAGTTTCTCCGGGGCGTTTTTACACGATCCATGGCCCTCGCATACCGACGTTTACATCAAAGAGCTAGTTTACCTAAGATCAGGGCTCCACGCAATTTAAAGTAGAGGGTTTTTACCTTCTGCGTGGACGTTATCTGTTTCAAGCTATCCTCTCATTAGGGATAGTGAGGAAAGATTTACGGTTCAACTTTCAAACTTTCCATATCTTATAGCATTAAAAAAATCTTATTTGTCGTTCGATGCCGCACCTCTGTATTCTTAAAATGGATGAACTATGATGATTACATTTTCATCAGCATTGCTGTTACCATCATCCATTCCTGAACATAGACCTCTTCAATTCTCTTCCATTCTAGTCTGCCTAGGGCCGTTTGATACCAATGTCCTTCCGCATATTCCTTTAGATTTTCCAACCATATCTTTTGGGGTCTTCCTACCCTACTCTTGGAAACTTTTGGACCTTCCGACTTTGGTTGTTTTTCTTATAACCTTATTTCTAACTCTCTCTCCAGCTGATTCCTAGCATTCCCCGCTCCAGCGCTCGCTACGTTGTTCTCAATTTGTTGTTCCATTATAATGTGCGGAACGCCCTTATCAAATGTCCAATCCTCTTATTAATCAGGAGCGCTACTCCACTTCTAAAATAATTTGTCTCACAGTTATTTTGGAACAGTATGTGGTCGGATTTGAGAACTATTCTTTTTTCTCAAGGTGGTCATATCTCGTATAACCCCACCACATCTCATTTAATGTGACTCAGTTTTTCTTCCAGTTCACGTAAATATTCTTCGGTTCTCATTGTCCATATATTGCAGATTCTGACGTAAAGTTTTGGCATTTTCCTGATGTTCTCATACTCGTATAATTTTTAAAATTTGTGCTTCTCCCCAGAATCCGTGGGGCAGATTGACTTTCTGTCAGTCTGAGTTTCTAGTTCGACTCACCTGGGGTATTTTATTTTTAAAATTCGACGTCATCATGGTCTTGAATTAAAGGTACATGGCAATTAAAACGCTACGCTAATTAAGTAAGACTGTAGATGGTACTGTTGGCCCTCATATGTGGCTCATCCGTTACCATTCTTGAGACAATTACCCCATTCCATGATTATTTGAATTATTTAGCCCTTCCAAGTAAGTCCCCTTATCTCTCGTTTATTGGCTGATCTACTCTCTCACTGTTTTTCACCTCAACCTTGGAGTGGGTTGCTCAGCTTTATCATCGTTCCAGGGATGGGATGTAAAGGTTAAGAAACTTCTCTTGTTTTGACATTTCATTTTACGCAACAAAACCCCTTAAGCCCACAACTGGGTCTGCGTCTGATGAGCTCATAATTTATTTTCTTCGGCAAAAAATTTTGTTTTATTATGTTTTATTTTTATTAAAAATTTTGTTTTATATATACGCAAGCAAAAGAAACTTCTTTCGGTCCAAACCACACAGCTGCCACTTTTGGGGGAACTGGAAGAATTAATACATGGGATGCAGCAACAATACCTTGCCCTAGCATAAACATCCAAAATCTGCTTGGTTCTATCGATGCGACCTTTATCCATGCACCTACACACATTCCTGTTATACCAGTAAGAAGGGTCACTCGCAGGCCCTATTGTTTAAGTAAAAATCTCTATAATAGAAAAAATAAAATAAAACAAGTTAACGTGGAGTTCTAACCACGACACAGATAAATCTGATAAAACTAGACTGGCTTCTTTACGTTTTCTTACCAATTTATCCAAGAAATAACTTCCCGGAATGCTCAGGAAAATGTACACTAGGGAGAAGATTAAAGTGCTCCAATTAACCGCTACGTGCGAAACTGAGTAATACTTGGCAACAACGTCTGCAATAACTGAATATTCAACGTTTTGGACTAACCCAACGACATTGTACATAAAGAAGAGGAGTAAAATCGCCCATCTCTTTTGATATAATTTATATCTTTCCGGTGGTGTGCTTTCTCTTATGTAAATTACCGGAGGAATGGAAGGACCTGGACCTGTAAAGAAAAATTTGTTAAATTTTCTGGGGCGTTCCACCAGGTCTATATCCGGACCCGGACTTTTTAACAATAAAAATTTTACCTTGCAACTCCATTTTACTTGGATAACTGCTACATAATTTTTGGATTATTTATCTTATTCGCGATATTTAATAAAATGCTGATGAAGTTTTACTAAAAAACCAATTAAAATTTAGGTTAAAAATTATTATCTTTCAAATTATTAAATTCTATTTCGTGATGTTATTATGTATTATTTGCAATGTTAATGAATGAAGTTCATTGTTCTGTGATGCCAAAAAATTTTACCATTATTACCGTTATTTTGTATGGAATGTATTGTGGAGGTATCTCAAAATATTTCAGCCAATCTAATAAATTGCAGTAGTTTTTCTCCAGTCCTTCCATAATATGGGAATGGAAGTCTTCGGCTTAGCCCGATTCGAATAATTTTATATGATGAGGCACAAAGATGAGCCTCATTATAATCAACATATTTCCATTTCTTTTTAGATATGAAAATACAAATTCATGGAAATCGGAATTATTTAATAGATTTCCTATTTTAATTCTTATCAGACTAAGAACAAATAATAATATTTAACCAGTGTATTAAACTCGACTAATTTGGAAGATATAAAAATTTTATATTCATAATTAGTAATCTAAACTTGTAAACAAATAAAAAGAGTTTTTAATTTGTAAATAACCATAAATGCTACCCATTAAAAACTTATGTTGACAAAAATCTTTTTGTTTCAAGTAAGTCTGCATTTCGACAAGTTAAAAGTGTTGTGGTCTCCTACAACAAATTAATAATAATTAGTTTATTGTAAAAAACATTAATCCAAAAAATGGAATCAATAGGTAAAAAATAAAATTTTGAAACCAATCGAGCTAAAAATTATTACCCTAGTCAAGCCAATTGATAAAATTTCGAGGTCAAAAACGAGAAAAAAACCTTTATACTTATACTTGTATATACCTACTTATTAATACTGATTTAATTGATATAATTAAATAAAGGACATTTTTTTACAAATTAATTTGTAAACTACAAAAATGTAATAGCCAGTTTCACGAACGATAATTAAAGTGTAATCTTTATTTATTTGAATCATATATTACACCATGGACTTAGAAGATTCAAAGTTCATGGATTACACTTAATTATCGTTCGCGAAACTAGGCCATAAGTACCTTCTTATTTCATATCTTCTTTTTAACAAGAAACGAAACGTTCAAATTATGCAACAGAATGTGGACAAACATTTTAAAAATTTAAAAAAAAATATAAGAAGTGCTTTGATAAATTATTTCTATTAGCCCAACCGTACCACTTACAGACGAGAGTTTTTTAAATGTAGATAGACTCCCCCCGCCCCCTGGAGGTATTATCTCTGCAATAATGTTTAGATTAAAAGATCAAGGTTGATGCAGCCGCCATTCCGAGTTCTAAGTTCAGTTTGCGAAATACAACCGAACCGTCAATCCGAAAGGCTCTACAAGCGAAGACCGTTCAAAATCCTTTCCAATTGAGTTTTGTTTCGAAAATCGAAGATTTATCTCTAAACACTACTAAATGAATCTTGCAAGAACAAATTTGTTTGCCAAAACTCATTGCCGTTCCAAATCTCATCAGTTGATGGAAGTTTTCATGGACAGATATTAAAAGAGGTCCGTAAAGAGAACGTATGGATTTGTCCCCCATTTCCAGATCCAATGACATCTCCTCTTAGGATAAAAGATCACCTAAAAGATCAAAGTAATCCATAAGTTAATCTAAATTCCGATTTCTAATTAGGCCCCGGATTTACAGTGGTGACAAACCATTAGAAGGAGTTTTGTTTATTTGTTCTGCGTGGTTGTACGAAACTGTGTAAATTTCATTCTGTTTAAAGAACACCCGCAATTCTTCTATTAGTACCAAATATATTACTCTCTTAATTTCAGATGCAGAAAAAAAAGTTGATAACGGAGAAACTCAAGAATTTATATTATACAAGAAAAGATGGTTAATCCTATTCCTGTATTGCGTTTACGGCATCGCTTCTGTAATCCATTGGATTCAATATACAGTAATTGCAGATGTCACAGTAAAATACTATTCGGTATCGTACAGCTTGGTTGAATGGACTTCAATGATATTTTCAATATTGTACATCGTGTTCAGTATTCCAGGAAGTTACATGTTAGACAAATTGGTGACTTCATTTGAAGTATTCAAAAAAAAATGTTTAAATTAACGGTTTTTGTTTAACAGGGGCTTCGAGTTTCGGTTCTTGTTGGTGTATTGGGAGCTTGTATAGGCACGTGGTTAAAAATCGTAGCTGTCGATCCAAGCAGATTTTGGCTGGCGTTATTAAGTCAAAGCGTCATAGCCGCATTTCAAGTATTGGTTCTTCCAATTCCTCCAAAACTTGCAGCGGTATGGTTTGGACCAAATGAGGTTTCTTTTGCATGCACTGTAAGTGCAATTGGTTTACAGGTCAGTATTTTTTTGTTTACTTAAACAAATTTTTAAGGAGATATTTTTGCAGCTTGGATTTGCATTTGGATTTATCATACCACCTTCGTTAGTAAAGCAAGGAGACATTGAGACAATCCAAGCAGGTTTCGACCATTTGACTCTTGGAATGGCTATCATCACAACTGCACTAGTTGTCATAATGTATTTTTGTGAGTGGTTCCCATGAATAAGATGTTCATTAGGTGAACAAATATATTTTCAGTTTTTACGGATGCACCACCAACACCTCCTTCGTTTGCCCAATTACAAGTCCAAAAAAATAAAAAAGTCTCGTTTAATTATAAAAATTCTTTGTTAAGACTCCTCAAGAATAAATCATATATGTTTTTACTTATCATATATGGGGTTCACGAGGGTGTATCCATAGCAGTACCAGTCCTTCTGAACCAAATTATTTTGGCTCATTACCCGGTAAGTACCATTTATTAATTTTCAATAAAATTTTTATGGTTTCAATTTTCAGGATGCTTCTGAACATGTAGGATTGATCGGTCTCACGATGATTTTCTGTGGAGTTGTAGGATCTTTAATTTATGCCATCATAATAAGTAAATTTGGTGGTTTAAAGTAAAAACTATTTTTGTAATCCATTGTAACCTCATATTACATTCAATATTTTTAGAATTATTGCTTTGGTTGTATACGCGGGAAGCACCATTTCAACATTTTTATTTTTGTTTTTAATTGACCAAGGACTTGTGACGGTTTACATTTTAGCATTAACATCATGGTGAGTAGTTCTTTACAAATTAAATTTTTCAATTAACCGATTCGATAACTTCTTTGTTTCAGTACATTTTGGAACGTCATATTTTGTATTGGTTATGAATTGGGCGCAGAAATATCTTATCCGGAGCCGGAAGCTGCTTCCAGTGGACTTCTTACTATTTCGTTCCAAGTTTTTGGCGTGATAGTGACCTACATGTATTCATATTTTAACAAGCAATTTAGTGAACTGGCGGGAAATTTAAGTTTAGTTGTTATTGTGCTACTTGCCGATTCATTATTATTTTTTGTTAAATTTGATTTGAAGAGATCGGCTGCAGATCAGTTCAAAATTACTCCAGAGGAGAAAAAAACTGATATTATAGCCGATAATGCAATTAAAGAGAAATACTAGTATAAGAAATATAATTTATATGAATCTTTTTGGGACTTTTAAGCATTTGTGATTTTTGTATTGTCTACTAATTACAGCCCGAAGGTAACAGTCCCCGGGCTATTACTTTCTTCGTGAGGCTAGGTGCATGTCAGTGGCCCCCCCCAGTTTCGAATATTTGCGTGAATTTGGTGTCAAACGTTAGAGCATCGTTAGAGCTTGAATGAGCTTCCATTATTTTCGTTTGAGCCTCAAAGGTCGCGGAGTTATTCGCAAAAAACAACTGGAGGGGGGCCGTAGACATAATGCGCCCCCCCCCCCACCAGTTTCGAATATTTGGGTGAATTTGGTGTCAAACAGCTGTAAATTGCCAATTCCTTATATATACCCTTCTGTAAGGTCTCTTTAAACTTTATTTTTTAGTTTTATTAATAAAATTTTTTCTTCAAACAATAATTTTGCAGTTGATATTATATGAAATCGATTAAGGTAATAATGATTATTTATATCAACTAAAGCTTTATATTCCTTTAAGTTGATGTTTTATTTATAATTTTCGTCATGGAAAGTCAGGGAATTTAAAATAGCAATGATGGTGGGAACCCTTAATCTGGCAAAATTCAAGTTAACGCATGTTGCTTGGAGTTTGGTCGAAAATTTAAAACATCCATAACTTTGTAAATATATTAACTTAAAACCATGACCATAGAAAAGCTCATTGAGGCTCTAACGATGCTCTATCGATTGGCATCAGTTTCATACAAAAATTCCAAATAGGAAGGAAAATGTAAAAACATATTACTATGAGGAGGTCGGATCGTCCCTCGTCAATAGCAATTCTTATCTTCTTTTAACGAATAACGGAATTTCCGTTGTTTCCAAAATTGAAATGTTAAATAAATTAATTCCTGCCTCGGCTAAACCCTTTTGCACTTGCATAAGACCTCTTACCTGCAGTGTGGATTCAGGAGAAATTCCCTCCTTTACTTAACTTCTGAACTCAATAATCGAGAATACAAAAACTTTTAAATAATAATCCGAAATTCAACAAAATGTAATATATTTTAATAAGCAAATCAATTAATGAACACATAAATAGAAATGATCTGGTTTTTATTATGATTACCCCAACAACTTAATATTAAAAAGTAAATTTTTATTTATAATCGTTGCACTTATTCAAATGTGACCGCGCGTCGTATATGAAGATTAATAGTTTTATTAATGGTAAGCTTACTCACAGTTGGTACTTTTTGTTGTACAAATAATTTCGTCCGCTCGAACGTTTAGCCTTTCTTTCCAGTTCGTAACCTCGTGCTTTATGCGTATTAGTGGATCCAATTCCAAGATTTCTCACACAAATAATTCTAACTTGTATCGTTGCACCTTTTAATTAACTTTACTCTGGTAAGTAGATTTCACTTTTTTATTTTTATTCCGCACGTATAATCAAACGTGACTAACCACTTTTTTTATACTTAGGTCCCTCAAAAATTTGCACTTTGCAAATTTTTACCAAAAATCTGGAGACCAAAAATTAACACGTCTACACGCGTTCGACCACGCTGAGGAACCCTATATATTCACTTGAAGTCGGGAGCCCAAAATTAGCACGATTACCCGCTTTTCCTCTTTTTGAAGGAACCCATGTTTTTTTTTTATTCTCTCTCTGGTTACCAAAAATCCCAACGCACTGGATCAAAATCCTTAATCATAAGTATTCAATTCCCATCAACTGTCGTGTCCCACTTCTAATGTTCTTATTTTCTGTTTTTAGATTAACACATTTGGGCCGATTGTTCTACTTTAACGGATTCCACCACCTTTACCGAGATGTAGCTTTTATGTTCGTACATCATACTCACACCACTAACTAACGTTTTAAAACTAAACAAATTACAATTTTTAAAATTCTTACAATTAATTCATTTTAACAATTTTATTGGGATCTTTATTTGGTTTCGTTTACTTATTTTGTTTAAAAGCTTTTGAATTCTTTGCATTTTACTTTATACCAAATGCATTTTTCTTAATCGATTTGAATTCAATTTTGTTTACCCTTTCGGATTTGAAATCTTATGCAAGCCTCGCGTTTCCTCCAAGTCAATGAATTGCCATTGACGTCCCGATCTCTGTGGATCATAGCAATATCTACGGCCCCCCAGCAGTTTATCGCGAATAACTCCGCGACCTTTGTGGCTCAAACGAAAATAACGGAAGCTCATTCAGGCTCTAACGATGCTCTAACGTTTGACACCAAATTCGCCCAAATATTCGAAACTGGGGGGCCATCATGTCTACGCCCCCCCAGTTGTTTTTTGCGAATAACTCCGCGACCTTTGAGGCTCAAACGAAAATAATGGAAGCTCATTCAGGCTCTAACGATGCTCTAACGTTTGACACCAAATTCACGCAAATATGATATGATGAGGGGCCATCATGTCTACGCCCCCCCCCCCAGTTGTTTTTTGCGAATAATTCCGCGACCTTTGAGGCTCAAACGAAAATAATGGAAGCTCATTCAGGCTCTAACGATGCTCTAACGTGTGACACCATTTTTATAAAAAAAATTCGAAACTGGGGGGGGAGGGGGCACTGACATGCACCTAAAATAATGCCGTTTTAAAGCACCACTTGGAGTTTTTTCTTTAAACAGGCTTCGAGCTGCGATAAATATTCTATCTCAGCCCTAGGTCTGTAACATACGATTATTTATTATTTCCCACGCTGTTGGTGAATTATAGCCCTGTGGGGACGGTAACAGCCTGAGGACTGTTACCTCCGGACTGTAAATCCCCAAACAGACCACGAGAAGTGATAAATATTCGGCTAAAATATGCTGTGACAGAGCTCAAGAACTGTTTCGAACAGTCTTCATGTATGTTTCATAGCACCTGTCACCCCAAATAGACAGAGTAGCAATGAAGCGTTTTCATTGGCTGATACACTGCACGAGTTGAATAATGCGTATTTTGCTCAACAACGTGTATTGTCACTTCCCTGGGACTGTTACTTACAATTATATCCCTCTTTTATTATTTGATCAACATAACATAGTAAGTAAGTAATGATGAAAAAGATTAATTCTGTATTTTCGAAAAATTTTACAGTCCAGAATCCTTTTTATAAAACGTAATACTTATATTGTCAATTTCTTGCAACTAATGTACGCCATATACGCTACGGTCTATCGGAGATGTTACCTGTGCAGGTTTGCCTACGCAGGTCGGTAGCGTGTATGGGGACGTTCCGGTGTACCGGAGCGGTCTCTAGTTCTTTTCGCGGTACACCGTACGGTGTCACTCGAAAGAATTGATTTTCAATCTTGCTCCGGTCGCCTCCGCAGGTTTAAAAAACTGCATAATATGTCTGATCCAATACACGCTCCGGTCTACCTGCGCAGGTAGACCTGCACAGGTAGACCTCTCCGGTAGACCGTAGCGTATATGGCGAACATAACAATAAATAGTAGATATATTTTTCAAGAAATATAATTATGAACAGGTACGTAACATTTTTATTTTAAAAATAAATATTTGTACCTATTTCTTATTTACGTAACTACAGAATAAATTTTAAGAAAATTAAAATTTTCTTTTCTTACCATTAAACATATAACGACTACATTCTTAGAATAACTACTATTTTAGAATTTTCCCACAATTGTATTCAAATTTTTTTGTTTAAAAATGTTTATTTTAATTTACCTACCGATTGCCTTTTTATTCCGTATGATATAAAATAATATGAACCTTGTACCTCTAACAATAATTAATATCATTATTATAACAATAGCTAAAATGTGGTTTCCTTAGTATTTCCTGTGGAAAACTTTTCCTATGCAAAACTGAGATTTTAACTTTCTAAAATAAGTTTTTTTTCCCTATTGGAAATTGCGTTGAGTAGCTGCAATCTGTTTTCTTTTAGCTTTTTCTTGTATTTCTTACTGAAATCTACTTCTTCCTATTGAAAACAATTTTTTATAATATTCAAATTTGCTTTTAAGTTGTTAAAATATAGATTTTCTTACAGTATTTCTGGTTGAAAACTATTTTTTCCATTTAAAATTGCTTTTAACTTGCTAATTAATATAATGCTTTTGTTTAGTATTCATTATTGAAAACCACTTTTTCCTATTATGAAAGTGCATTTTAGTAAAAAAAACAACAATTTTTTTAAATTAAAGTTTGCTATTTACTTCCTAAAATATGGATTTTCTTAGTATTTCCTCTTGAAATTGTTCTTTCCCATAGAAAACCATTTTTTCCTGTTTAAAACTGTTTTTCCCCAGTTTCTTTTATATTTCTCATTGAAAACAATTTTTCCTATTGAAAATTTTGTTTCTGTTTACAATTGTTTTTAACTATATATTAGCTAAAATACGGTCCTTTTCAGCGTTTACTTAGTTTTCATTAAAAAAAACTATTTTTTTCCTATTGAAAAACATTTTTCCTATTGAAAACCAGTAGCAGCTGTTCAAAGGCTCCAACGCCATAGTAGAGCAATTTTCCTTATTTTTGTCTTCGAACATACCATCATGGACCCGGTCTAATTTTTAATATTTATGATCATCATGGAAAAATTTACGTTTTCTTATCTGTGGCTTGGATTATAATTGTAGCTGGGATTCAAGTTCAACAACAAAACACAATCACGTTTCAAACTTGGCGATTGCAAATTTTAATCAGAATGTTAACAGTGCGATAACATTGTATTCGAATTTACAATCACTTCGGCTATGAAATAAACAATATCCTATTGTTAAAACATGAGTTTGTTGTGTGTCGCGGTGAAAAACTGGATCTGGCTGGGAACGGCAGAAAAAATGTCATATGACGGTTGACCTGTCCTGAAATTAAAAGATTAAAACTGAAAAGAAATTGATTGGGTGCAATTATTGACATTCGGATGACAATGGATTCTCTTCTGTGGCTTGCCACCTTCCAAAACTACATGCCGGCAATTTACGCGACTTCGGTTTGGAGAATTCCAAAATGGTGCTGCTGGCTGGAGTGTGCAGAGGGTCCCAAACCGTCTGAACTCTTGCAGTCAACCATATTATGTTCATCGTCCTTCTTACTGGCGTTCAAATGTCGGTAGTGGGCTCCTCTTCCAAGTTTTGCAATGACCTCTTCTTGTACCCAACCGCACCCCCGTTCTGTTGTAATCAGCGATGTAGCGGACTACATCGTAACTATATCTCTGTTCACTCGGTTGAGAAACAGAAAATGCGTGTAAATGTCACTGATTACATTTTCACTTGGAGCAGCAAAAACACGTCTGTTTCTCGCCGACTGTTCACTAGCCGCCCGAGCTGTCCAACCAGAATTTGTTTATTTAAATAAATTGCTTGGGGGGGGGGTAGTACCCAGTACCCAGGTACCCATAGCACCCAGGCAATAAGACCCCTGAGGCAGAAAAACTTGAATTAAAAATTTCAATTTGTAAAACTGATGGCAAGATGAACACTGAATTGGAGTTACACAATTAAACAAGCCAGTCGAAGCTTTTGAGTTGTAAAATTAATTTACAATAAAAATGAAAATTTAAAGAATTGGGAAAATAAGCTGGTGCATATATTGATGAAGATAGCAGCTGTGACTATGATTTGGAAAATGAACTCTATAAATTGGAAAAGCTGTTAAATAAATTTAACAATTAAAGTTCGAAGTAAATAAAATTTTAAGGCATGACATATCATATCAATGTACTACTATAATAGTCTAAATTTATCTGTGTGATATCTGTTCTTTCCGTGCGGCCCTTAGGCCGCACAACCTAGGCATTCACAAATCAGTGCGACCTTAAATATAAAAACCATGACAATCATGTACTAAGTACAAGAAAAGTAATGACTAAATAAATGAGACAATAATTATATTCCTTTTACATAAAATGGATTGTGAATCCAAAATGGAATCTTATATATAAAAATGCTTGTATGTGTGTGGGTGTGTGTGTATGTTCCGCATAGACGCCTAAATCCCGTAACTGAGGGCGTTGAAACTTTCACGAGATCTGGCGACATTCAAGAGTAAACTTTTCGTCGACTTTGATTTTAGTAATTCGTCACCATAAGACGGTCATCAGCAGTTAAACGCTTCAGGTCACAGTAGTTGTCATAGTTACGATGCGATTTTGACGCTAAAAGATTAATTCAATGACATTGACATATTATAGTCAGTAGCGGCTCGAAAAATAGGGGGCACAACTTTGACTAACCTTAAAAATGACATTGACATATTATAGTCAGTAGCGTTGCACAATATTTTTAAAATTATCAAAAATCATTTTGCATATACAGGGTAAAACATAAATAGTGCGCGTTTTAGCAAGACCCTTTTCATAACCTAGAGAGTGACCCTGATAGTGTTGAATAGCCCCCATGGGCCCCCCGATAGTGTCAAAGTGACGGCATTAACTACATAACCTAAAAATCATTTTGCACATACAGATTTAACTTTACATGAAGATGTAACTTTACGTGAAGATTATGTATGTATGTATGTATGTGTGTATGTATGTATGTATGTATGTATGTATGTATGACAGATGACAGATGACAGATGACGGATGACAGATGACAGATGACGGATGACAGATGACAGATGACAGTTGACGGATGACAGATGACAGATGACAGATGACGGATGACAGATGACAGATGACGGATGACAGATGACAGATGACAGATGACAGCTGACAGATGACGGATGACAGATGACGGATGACAGATGACGGATGACAGCTGACAGATGACAGATGAGATGACGGATGACAGATGAGATGACAGATGACGGATGACAGATGACGGATGACAGATGAAGGCCGAACAACTTTGGCCTTCACGGATCTATTAAGGTCCGGTCTGTGAGGCCGAAGGCCGAACAACTATGGCCTTCACGGATCTATTATGGTCCGGTCTGTGAGGCCGAAGGCCGAACAACTGTGGCCTTCACGGATCTATTATGGTCCGGTCTGTGAGGCCGAAGGCCGAACAACTATGGCCTTCACGGATCTATTATGGTTTCACCCTGTGAGGCCGAAGGCCGAACAACTATGGCCTTCACCGATCTATTATGGTCTTCCCCCTGTGAGGAAGACTTTATATAGGTCGCAGAACTCGCCGGAATTGTGCAAGAAGACGCAAATCCACCTCTTCGTGGAAGATCCACCTCTTTGCGGAAGATTTAACTTTACCTGAAGATTAATTTGTTTTTAATTGGTTTTCTAAAGAAAAACTCGCCGGAATTGTGCAAGAAGACGCAGACCCACCTCTTCGTGGAAGATCCACCTCTTTGCGGAAGATTTAACTTTACCTGAAGATTAATTGAAAAGTGAAAATTGTGTAAAAAATTTGGACGTATGTAGCGCTCTTATTTACGCCAGAAATGGACGGGCAAACCGTTTTTGGGATTAGTTCCATCAAGACAAAAATTGAATTTAACATTGGAAGCATTTAATTACGACAAAAACTACGATTACATGAATCACGAGGATGTAGCAATAGGTGTTATGAACAAACTTTGCTTGCATTGTCGTGTTTCGAAGTTCGCTAAGGAATCACCAGGAATGTGTTGTTCGAACGGCAAAGTTGTTTTGCCACCGCTGATTGATCCACCTGAGCCGCTTCTAAGTTATCTTACTGGCACCACTGCAATTTCAAAACACTTCCTGCTAAACATTCGCAAGTACAACTCATGCTTTCAAATGACTTCATTCGGAGCAACAAACATTTTCTCCAACGTCGGTTACATGCCCACAGTCATTTTAAAGTTGAAATAATAAAAAAATTGTTCATAATGTGTTGGTTCTGTTTACTATACATATGTCTAGCGCCGCAGGCGCTAGTATTTTTATAAAAGAATAACTTTAGATACTTATTTCTTCGTAAAATTTTTACGAAGCAGGTAGTACCTACTTCAAGTTATTAAATATTAATGTATGAATTGTGAATATTAAAACAAAAATTTAAAAGTTAACATGCTAAGTAAAGAGTTTTTCACAAGTTCTCGACAATTGGTAAGATTACTGAAAAATCCATTTCTATAGCTGAAAGTTCTAAAACAAGTAAATGTTAATTTTAAATTTAATACTCTAATGATTTATGTATGGCCTTATTATTAATGGGGCTATCGTTTTCATTAACCGGGGGGGGGCATAGCGTTACTTTGGCTCCCCCCGGTTTCAAAGTCGATTTGTGAAAAAACTGTAATGGTGCTAGCTTTCATATTTGGGTGCTAGCTGGTGCTAGCTCTAAGGATCCCAGTGCTTGCTTTTGGTGTAAAAATATTAACCGGGGGGGGGGGGGGGCCAAAGTAACGGACCCCATATTATGACGATTACAACTCTTTCAACTTTTCGAATCGTTATATCTCAAAAACGGTGGCTCTTAGGAAAAAAAGTATTTAGACATTTTCTATAGATAATTATCTGATCTACAATTTATGTAAGGGATAATTTTATGATAAAACTTACCGTTTTGCTGAAAATCGCGTAAAACCCGTTTTAGTGACCTTTGACCCCGAATAAATTTTTTTCCAGGTGTCGGATCGATGAGGACTTTTTAGATTTCATTTATGATGGTGTTTTGAACAATCCTACCAATTTTCAGCTGGGTGCGAATTATTGTAACCTCGGATGTCTAAATTGACCGGACTACTAGCAGTTTTCAATAGGAATACTAGGAAAACACTTAGAAAACTCATATTATATCAAGTTAGAAGAATTTTTAACAGTGGCGGCTGGAACGAGGAGGGCGGCGCCGTCCCAGAACAGAATGACAACTCAGAATAGTATTTTTTCCAAATTTTTATTTTTCCATATATTTTTTCCACCATAAACGGTGCCACGATTTAAAATACTTTTCTTAAAAGTGAAAGCTTAATTGGAATTTGTAGTCTCCCTCATTACAATAAACTACGAGCGTCTACTGATGAGTAGTTTAGTTAGCCCCCCCCCATATAATAGATTCCCTAATTAAATTTGAACACCCCCCCCCGCCGTAATCGGAAGAAACAAACGTGTTCGTTATGATTACGATTCTACCCAAAAACCTAGCACTGGGATCCTTAGAGCTAGCACCAGCTAGCACCCAAATATGAAAGCTAGCACCATTACAGTATTTTCACAAATCGACTTTGAAACCGGGGGGGCCAAAGTAACGCTAGCCCCCCCCCCCGGTTAATATTTTTACCCATAAACCTAGCACTGGGATACTTAGAGCTAGCACCAGCTAGCACCCAAATATGAAAGCTGGCACCATTATAGTTTTTCCACAAATTCATTTTATTTATTTGCACCTAAATGACGATTACAACTCTTTCAACTTTTCGAATCGTTATATCTCAAAAACGGTGACTCTTAGGAAAAAAAGTATTTAGACATTTTTTATAGATAATTATCTGATCTACAATTTTTGAATGGGATAATTTTATGATAAAACTTACCGTTTTGCTGAAAATCGCGAAAAACCCGTGTTTGTGACCTTTGACCCCGAATAAATTTTTTTCCAGGTGTCAGATCGATGACGACTTTTTAGATTTCATTTATGATGGTGTTTTGAACAATCCTACCAATTTTCAGCTGGGTGCGAATTATTGTAACCTCACTCCTATTTTTTGGTCTAATTTGACCGGACTATATTGTTTTCTATTCAAAATTACTGTGAGCTTATAACTTGGGGAATGTCCATTAATTACATAAGGACATTTTTTTTAAATTGTTACCCCCTCCCTATGTAAGCGCACGTAAGATTTTTGAGATACCTTACAAAAGATTTATTATTAAAAGGAAGAAAAATTATCTTGAAAATGTTAATACTTTTCATTGTCAAATGAAATACTCATTTAGAAGATTGGTCACAATCTTTGCCCCCCCCTCAGGAAGGTCCAATGGGAAAAAATCAAAGACCCCCCTCATTTAATCGAACTTGACACGACATTTGAAATTTGAGGAGTAAATAAATTATTTTACAAAATATTTCTCTTAGAATTTTCTTTTTATGCGGACTTCACATTTGTTCAACCCCCCTCTCCCCTTAGACGTAGACGTCCTTTATGGACGACCATTAAGTTAATAGATTGGGGGGGGGGTGAATAAACTAAACCGAAAAGGGTTTTTCAAAGATTTCTTATGTAATTGCAAGAAATCTGAGAAGAGAAGAAAATCTGCAAGAAGTGCCGCAAAGATTTTATCCTTTTCTTCTTTTTTATCAATTGTGGTGACGTTTTCTACCCTTCCTTCGGTGTTCTTAGTTAAGTTGCTGTTTCAACGCAGCTGTCCAGATTTGTCAATGGAAAGCTAATCTTTTTATTTTTTCGTAACTTTTGTGAGCTTGCTGTGTTTTCCATTATTCGCTTTAAATAAATACTTCCAAACAAGGTCGGTATTCGTCCTCAGCAGCCCTTCTACTTTCAGGTGTTTTATTTTGTATCGCCCCCCCTCTTTATTTTCAGATTGTTTCTCTAGTTCGATATAAAAACGTGAATGGCACTCGAGACACTCGCCGTTGACCAATTTGATAAAGGAATGAGGAGTGAAAACCTTTCAAACAACAATTAGATCCATTCCTTAAGATTCCTGCCTCTGTATAACTACTCAAAAATAGGACTGGCCCCAAAATAGAATTTGGGGCAAATTAGTGTCACTACAACGTGTCCTAACCTAAACTCCTTTATTCCATACAATCAGTTTTCGAAAAATAATATCCATTTACCGCTTCCAAAATTAAAGAGTTGGAAATCTAAGCTTTTGGTTTTTTTAATATCTGGTATATCCAAATTTGCAAATTATTCTATTAATATTTAAATATTATTAAATTTTACGTCATTGAATTATTTTAATTACTTTTAATTGTGTTTTACCATTTAAATCGTTGTAGTAAACGAAGTACAATGCTTTAGTTCGCAGTATATAATTTTAAATAATTTATAGGAATAAAAATTTGAAAAAAATACGTGGTTGTTGTACAATAAAATGCAGTAGGAGAAGGTGGGGCGGAATGGGGGTCGGGGCGGAACGGGGAATCAGGTTTATTTGCTGATAGTAGCACTGCAGTTCGTTGCAACTCTCTATACACCTTCATTATGCATCTGTGCAGTGATAAGAACGGTCGTTGTGAATTACCAAGTGTTTCTCCTTTGTTAATTAAACACCTCCCTGAAATCTGTATAAAACTACAACTTTATGAATATTTGAAAACAAGGTAAGATATTGTAGGAGCGAAAGCGAGATACAATCCAGCGGGTAGTATTCAAGAGGGTTGTCTGAATGCAGGTACCCATCGGACCAGCAAAGGGTCTTCAGTCGTATACCAGCATTTGGCTCGGAAAGATGTGTAATCTTTTACGATCTTACTAATGTAATTATTTTTAATAAATAAACGATTATTATTATCTTCTAATTAATTATACATCTTAATTAATATCCCACAATTGGGGGCTCGTCCGGGATAGAAGATTAATTAATAATTAAAATTTTGATTAAATAGTGCATAAGTTAAGATGAATAGAACGGCGGCAAATTTTAAGTTAAACGAATTGAAGGAAATATCACGGTGGCAAGGTTTAGGGACGACGGGATCCAAACCGATTTTATTCAATCGTTTGATGACGAATGATCCAACGGGATCATGGATGGACAAGTTAGGTGACGACGACGGCGGTTGCAACACTATTAACGGTGGAAGTGCTGCAACAAACAATGTAATAAACGGTGAAGACGACGACGGCGGTTGCAACGCTATTAACGGTGGAAGTGCTGCAACAAACAATGTAACGAACGGTGAAAACGAACAGTTTAGTGACGACGAATCTAACGACGAAATACACGGTGTACGCGAGCTGGAGCTGACTCGCCGTGAGAAAGAATTGGCGGAACGCGAATTACGGATAATGCGGCGTGAATTAGAAAACCTTCGGGCGGTGGTATCATGTAACGGCGAACGACGGAGTGAATCAACGACACCTAAAGCAAACATCGATGCGATTGCAGACGTTTTAAATTATTTCGAAGGTAGCGGCGAAGACTTCGAAATATGGGAAAAGCAGGTTAAGCTTTTACAAAAAACGTACAACCTGAACGAAGGGTTAACGAGAATACTGATTGTCATGCGGCTGGGTGGAAAAGCCCGTAACTGGTTTAATTTGAAATCGGAGTGTCTCGAAATGCCAATTGCGGATTTGTTGGAGGAAATGCGATTAATGTTTGACCACAGACCAAGCAAATTGGTACTGCGCAGGAAGTTCGAAGCGAGAAAATGGAAAGCAGAAGAAAATTTCAGTGATTATATGCAGGAAAAAATAATCCTGGGAAATCAGGTAAAAATCGACGAAGATGAACTAATTAGCTTCATAATCGACGGCATACCCGACGAGATTTTGCGAAATCAGGCAAGAATTCAACGCTATAATACCACGAGATCGTTGGCAGATGCTTTCGCCGAAGTTTCGTTAAAATCAAAGACAGTTCGGAGTACGATAGAGTTAAATCCGGTGGTAGAAAAACAGTATAGTGAAAGTGTACGCAATAAAAGTTGGCGGTCTCCGAAGAGATGTTACAATTGTGGATCGGATCAACATTTAAGTGCGCGGTGTCCGACAAAAACACAAGGCATAAAATGCTACGAATGCAATGAATACGGGCATATCGCGTCAACATGTGGTAAAAGACTTCAAACGGCGGCGGAATTTACGGTTAATACTTGTGACACACTACGGGGGGTTGAACGGAAACTTGTCAAAGACATTATAATGAACGATAATCGGGTTGTTGCAGTTGTGGATACAGGCAGTGATTTAACTATGGTCACAGCCGAGACATATGTGGAAATTGGAGCTCCTGTGCTCACAAAAAATAAAATGTTGTTTCGAGGGATTGGACCAGCGGCGGCGGAAGTACAAACTATGGGATACTTTGAAACTAAAGCAACGATAGACGGAGAGGCGTACCAAATAAAGGTACATGTCGTTTCGAGTAAATTTATGAGTTGCCAAATGTTGCTGGGGGCTGACTTTCTTAATTCAGTAGAATTGCGGGTCCGAAAAGGCAAAGTAAACATTCATAAATTGGTAAAAGACGAGCGGCGTCTACTAGAAGGAAAATCGCACATCTGTGAAATCGAGCGCGCACAGGATGTGAACGAAGTTTGTGTAACAGATGTGGTCACACCTAATTATACGGAGGAGATTAAAGAACCAGCATTAAATTACGAGCGCGAAACAAAAGTTGAATTTTTAGAACATTTAGTAGCAAATGAGAGTGTACAACCAAACGTTTAAACGAGTGAAATCGAAAGTGAAAAATGTTTAAGTCAAACGATGCAAACTCAGGTAGCGGGGCATGAAAAAGGAAATAGTTCGGCGGGTGAAACTGAACATTTAATAAAGA
The DNA here is from genome assembly GCA_932274525.1 of Podabrus alpinus. NCBI lineage: Eukaryota > Metazoa > Arthropoda > Insecta > Coleoptera > Cantharidae > Podabrus > Podabrus alpinus. The sequence goes on from OW026451.1 coordinate 11,138,780, forward strand.
AAGATTATTTATTTCCCAATGCGCGTACAAAGATCGAAGAAGTGGTGCGAAATTGTGTAAGTTACACTCCGGCGGAAGAAAAATGTAGCAGTAATGAACTTGAAGTGTTAACGTTAGTTAAAACATTAAAGGAATTGAAAGCTTATTTGATATTTAAAATGGTTACGAACTATAAAGCATTTATGGTAACAATAAAAAGGAAAGATTTATGGGCACGGGTGGCTAGCTGGGCGTTATTTGTAGAAGAATTCGGTTACCTAATTGAATACAAGCCAGGGTTAAAGCTTGTTACGAAATATTTACAGATCTTGAAGAAAGCGAAAGTACCGAGGTCGGCACTGCTTGTCAAGGAAGGGCCGAGTTGTAGGAGCGAGAGCGAGATACAATCCAGCGGGTAGTATTCAAGAGGGGTGTCTGAATGCAGGTACCCATCGGACCAGCAAAGGGTCTTCAGTCATATACCAGCATTTGGCTCGGAAAGATGTGTAATCTTTTACGATCTTACTAATGTAATTATTTTTAATAAATAAACGATTATTATTATCTTCTAATTAATTATACATCTTAATTAATATCCCACAATATATTTCACATTACTTTTCGTTATTCCAATTTAGTCTACCGAATTAAGCGTTGTTTAAAGTGTCTTTTCACGTGTTAACATGTCTTGGAGAAGTAACATGGCTGTCGCTAACCTTGCGATGTTTGGTTTACCAACACTTGGGGCACAACGGGGTAGGGCAGAACGGGGTCCTACCCAGAAAACTGTTAACAAAATAGAAAAGAAAAAGACACAGAAAATTGTTAACAAAATAGGAAAGAAAAAAACACAGAAAATTGTTAACAAAAAACCACGGAAACAAAGCGTGGAATCAGATGAAGAAGACGATGCGACCTGTTTATATTGCAACGACTTATATTCAAAATCGAGTGAAGGCTGGATATCATGCATACAGTGTAAAAAATGGGCCCATAATTCCTGTGCCGGCATTGATACTGACGATGATGAATCACAACTCATCTGTGAACTTTGCCAGCCATAAAACATGATTTTGTTTCACCTTTTAATGAATACCCCCTTCTGCCCCATGCATGGGGCAGAACGGGATATAACCTTTTTTTTTCAAACGTTTAAAATAAATACAAGTATTTTCATTATTTTAATTTTGAACATCGGAGATGTTAAACGAAATGTTAAATAAATTTATTCACACTATAATAGATATTTGCCTCTTTATTTACATCTTCATTTACTGTACCAACAACATGACCCCCGTTCTGCCCCACCTTCTCCTAAATATTTAGTAAATAATTAGTGCCGTTAAGATCATTAGGTTTATTTTATTTATTAAAAAATTATTTTGACGATTATATCAAGTTTTGTGCAACTGGGCATTAGTGTTTTTAGTTAGAAAAATTAATTAATATTATTTCTATGTGCATATAATTATTATAATTTTTCATGCAGTGACCATTATTCTAAATTAATTTTGTTTTCTACAAAATAATTTAATTGGTGGTGTTTTAATTTATACCCAGTGTTTAGTTGAAGGAAATTTTAAGAAAAAAATTTATTTGTGCATTGTTTTGAAATGGATTTGGGTAAGCAAATATAAAAAGTATTTAAATTTAATGTGATTTGCTATAAAAATATTATAGCTTCTACATAGAAAACTGGAAGTATTTTGATTTTTCTTGGAAAAATTAAACAAAATAAATTATTAAAAATTAGAAATTAGAAATGTAACGACGGAATTCGATTTTGGCAAATTATAAATACCTTGCCGAAATATTTTTGATCTGATAATTTAAAAAAGGTTCATAATATTTGGAAATTGAAAATTTTTCAACGGAATTCGATTTAGTTATAAATTTAGAAAGTTTATTCATCCTACTAAAAATTATTAAAATGCTATCAGCCTTCTTATACCAAAATTTTGATTTTCAATGTTTAATTGAATTAAGGCACTCTTAATTTCAGATGCAGAAAAAAAAGTTGATAATGTAGAAACTCAAGAATTTACCTTATACAGGAAACGATGGTTAATCTTATTCCTATATTGTGTTTATGGGATTGCTTCTCTAATCCATTGGTTTCAATATTCAATAATTGCAGACGTTACACTAAAATATTATTCCGTATCCTACAGAGAAGTAGAATGGTCATCCATGGTATATCCAATATTCTACATCGTGTGCAGCATTCCAGGAAGTTACATGTTAGACAAACTGGTGAGTCCTTCCAAAGCGTTGCAGAAATTCCAGTCAACAATTTTTGTTCAACAGGGACTTCGAATTTCGGTCTTAGTCGGTATAACCGGAATTTGTCTAGGTACATGGCTAAAAGTCGTTGCTATCGATCCAAGCAGATATTGGTTAGCTTTGTTCAGTCAATCCGTCATAGCCGTATTTCAAATATTGGTTCTTCCAATTCCTCCAAAACTTGCAGCAGTTTGGTTTGGACCAAATGAGGTTCCTTTTGCATGTACTGTCAGTGCTATTGGTTTACAGGTCCGTAATTATTGGTTTCTTACATTAATCATTAATGAGATGTTCTCACCAGCTTGGATTTGCATTTGGATATATCATACCACCGTCGTTAGTAAAGCTTGGAGGAATTGAGGAAATAGAATCAGGTTTCGACCAAATGGCTCTTGGAATTGCCATCACAACAACTGTAATAGTTGTCATATTATACTTTTGTGAGTGGTTCCCTTTATCAATAGACTTACTTGTACTCAATCTTATTTTCAGGTTTTGCGGATGCACCACCAACGCCTCCATCTCTTGCTCAATTACAGGTCCAAAAAAATAAAGAAGTCTCATTTAATTATAAAAATTCTTTATCTCGACTCCTGAAGAATAAATCATTTGTATTTTTACTCATCATATATGGAGTCCACCAAGGTATCTCAATAGCAATACCGATCCTGCTAAACCAAATAATTTTAGCCCATTACCCAGTAAGGGTTGCATACCAATTTTTGATAAAATTATGATTGCGTCCGTTTTTAGAACAATTCCGCACATGTTGGACTGATTGGTCTCTCGATGGTTTTTTCTGGAATTATAGGATCCATCATTTATGCCGGAGTAATAAGTAAATTTGGTGGCTTAAAGTAAAAACTATTGTTGTTCCATTGTAACCTGCTGTAATACTTTTATATTTTCAGAATTATCGCTTGGGTTGTATACTTGGGAAGCACCGTCTCAACATTTTTGTTCTTATTTTTAATTGACCAGGGACTTGTAGTGGTTTACATTTTAGCAATAGCATCATGGTGAGAAGTTTCATTTTACCACAATCGATTCAATAATTTTTTTTTCAGTACTTTTTGGAATACCATATTTTGCGTTGGTTATGAATTGGGCGCAGAAATATCTTATCCCGAACCGGAAGCTGCTTCCAGTGGACTACTTACCTTTTCTTTACAATTATTTAGCATTATAGTGACCAACATGTATTCATATTTTAACAAAGATTTCAGCGAGATGGCGGGAAATTTAAGCATAGTTGTTATTGTGTTACTTGCCGATTCATTGCTATTTTTTGTGAAATTTGACTTTAAGAGATCGGATGTAGATCAGTCCAAAATTAGTCCACAAGTAGAAAAACGTGATATAACGGAATAATGCAATAAAAGAAAATTTTTGTAAAAATTATTTACATTATCCTCTCTCTCCCCATAAGTTATCCTCTTCATGTCACACGAAAACTAAAAGTTTCTATGACGACGCATCAAATTATTGACCAAACGTCCTATTGACGGTTGTAACTTTTTTTTATGGTTTGTAAATATCGTAAGTATTTATAAAATTATTGAACTAACATCGCACCACGGGGTCTATAAATAGAAGCGATGGCAGAATATCCTCCAAAGACATGTGGTCCGTGTCCGAAATTAGCTGTGTTTAATGCGGTAGGTACTTTACGTCGAACTGCCACTAAAAGTTTTCATCAATTTATTTTACAAGGCTAAAGATAATACCGATTATTTAGAGAAAAATACCATTCCGCAACCAGAACTTGCGTACCAAAGAGGCACACCTTTAAACGAACACGATTTGGCTGTTCCGCAAAGTACGTTACGGCCAGATTTGGACGTATCTCCATTACCACAAGGGAAATCTAATAGTGCACAAAATCAAGGTTTCGCAGGGTCAAAAAATGATAAATGCAGCTGTCAAATATCAACAGGACCTGCGCAACATCCTGAAGAACCATGTCCAAATTCGGCTTACGCAGTAGAAACATGTGTGGGTGATAAAAAACCGGTTAAGGGAATATTGAAGCATTCAAAAGAAGGAAATATGGCAGCAACGGCAGGCAGGACTGCTCCGGGACAAGAAGCACCCCACGCAGAACCACAGATGCAATCGTCTGGAGGTGCCCCGTGTTATTTGCCTCGACCGGAAGATGATATGCCGGAAATAAAAGGCGAAAACGAGATGGGTCCCATAGGACCTTGGGCTACCGGTCGACTCGACTGGAGCCCAATGGCAGGTTTGACCGGAACACGACCGATAGTGGACAAATATTCGATAGCAAGATTTAGCGAAGGAGAGTGGCGACGACATAATCAAGAAATGGTCGATTTAGCATCCACAGCACAACATAAGGCAAACTTGTAATATTAACGTATTTTACTATTCTTAACGTAATTTTTTGTTTTCTTTTAAGGGTTGATTGGAATGGAAGACGATGTTTAGAGCAAACAAGAGCTGATGTTGATAAAAATCAAGAAGATAGTACAAAACGGTTGAGTCAACGTGAGCACGATTTGCGTCGTTGGAAGTGCGAATTAGAGAGTGCGATTGGGGCTTCGATTGAAGAGATTAATTTTTTAGAAGAACAAAGAAGACGCTTAAAACACGCATCAGCTGTTTTGCAACTTCCCGAATCAATTGGTATTATGAAACTTTTGCATTTTATATATAAAAAAAAATGGTAATAAACGATTACTTAAAACAGCTGGAGAATGTTTGGAACGAAGGACCGGTCGCCTCGACCCCGAATTAGTGAGAGATGAAGTGGAAGAAGAGTTGATGAAAGAATTAGCGCTTACCGCCGAAATTAGGGAGCAGTTTAGTAGAACACTGAAAGATATCGAACTCCAAATGATGGAAGACAAAACTGCTAAAGCACGTTTGGAGTTTGATTGGAGCGACAAAAACTATGCCCACGAAATTGAAGCCATCAATGTTGCTCTTAATAACACATCGACCATAATGTTGTTCAAACCTGGATCAACAATATTTCCAGACGAGTACCTTCAAATTTAGTTGTTCTTTATTATAAATCTAATGCTAAAATTTTTTAGACAGTCTTCAGCGGAACACTGGGAACATTTTACCAGAGAAACTTTGCAGGAAGGTGAAGCAGCAAGACAACGCTCGGTAACTTTGCGTGGAACTTTGGATGCAATTTTAACCAATGCTTCTCGAGATTTAAGAGCACAAGCCGACAAGGTTGATTTGGCTTTATCGAGACGGATATCTTGCACGGACCAAATCAGAATCCAGTTGGAAAATGATCTTCTAAAGGTGAAACAATTTTTTCTTAATTGTGATTGATGAACAAATTTCCTTATAAACAGATTTTGCAACGACTGGCGGACGTGGAAAATATAATCCGTGATGTCAGAGATGCTATTAGAAGAATGGACATTCCAATGAAAAAAGCACAAACTCGTTTGGACAATCGCCTTTTAAGACCTAGGGTTGAAAATTGCAGGGACGAAGCTCATTTTGGGTAAATAATCCTTTTTTGATTATCGTAGCTCAAAAAAATGTTTCAGTCTGGTGGAAGAAGTGAAAACTATTGGGGAAAATGTGAGCGCGTTAATGTCTCAGTTAAAACAAGCCGAAGAAAGTCAAACAAATTTAATTAAAGCCAGAGGTGCTCTCGAAAGAGAAATCATGGTGAAGAGAAAAACGTTGGAAATCGATCGTACAAGAACCCAATTAATTCGATCTCATTATCCTTCTGCTACTGCTCTATCTGGTCATTAACAATTTGAGCAATAAAGGACTCCTTAAAATAAAAAAGTATTAAAATTTTGGTACTTTTATATATTTACACAACTAGGATTCTACAAATATCTTTAATTACATATTATTATAAATTTTTTGATTTTATTAAATTTTTTTAAATATTTTACACAATAATAAATTTATAAATGCAATTACTAATATTTTTAAATAAAATTAATAATACTGATCAAGTATTATTTAATCACGATTTTCTTAAATAAATAAATAATATTCATTACACCAGTTATCACAATGTTACATGCTAAATTAAAATAACTTTTTCGACACTCGGTATATTATGTTTTTTTTTATTAAATTATTATAGGAAGTTATACTTTTTCCACCTTTTTTAAATAAATATATTTTTACATTCCAAGGCACTTCCTCATTATCCTTCTTCATTTTTGAAATTTTATTTTACAATTTAGATTTTTAAAAACAAAACATTACAAATTTACGAGGGGCAATCAAAATTTTTTTGATATTTTCGTTTGTTTCAAAAAAATTTTGTATTTCCTCTGTGGTATTTACCAGTATTACGGTGAAATGTACAAGGCAGTGATATTGAAAGTTACACAAAGGGGGGTACAACTATACAAAATATATTAAATTAATTACCTCTAAACTACGACTACTTATATTGTACATATTATCTGTAACTTATATAATTATTATGTTGTATGGCAGTAATAAGAAAAACGCTCCCGTTCCTACATTTGACTTTCAATCATAAATTTTGTATTTACAAAAATATAATACAGCACTTGCAATAATTAAATTTTTGTATTTGTATATTATGACATGCCACCACTACATAAGCAGCAAGGATAAATTTAATTTGTTACAAACCCTGAAAGTCCAACTAATAATACAGATTTTTGATATACTTGAGAAGGCTTCAATATCAATCACCCCTTCTATATCTATACTTTTTCTGTTCCTCTACCCGATATAGCACCAAAATCAAAATTTTTAAGAGGAAGAAAAGTATAAATTTGCATGATACCATGTACAAATGTACATATTATGTGGTTTTGTTTGGAGTATACAATTTATTTCTTGCCTAAATAATTAAATCGAACTAATAACCCCCCCCCTTTCCTGAAATGGAAATTTTGGACGGTATTTATTTTATTTGTTTTTTGGTCAATATGTGCATTTTTTGGTTATTTTTTTAAATGACCCCTAAAAATCAGATTTGCTATTGAAGCCTTCTAATCCAAAACAATCTTGGACAATAACATTTTATTGGTTATGGTTTTCATTAGTTTGAAAATTTTTAAAGAATATTCCGTGATCCAATAAATAATCAACATAAAAAGTCTAAATGCAGTTTGATTTGAATAAAAACTATTTTTGATTTTGTTTTGATTTTATGTTGTTCTGGACGCGCGAACAGATTGTTTCCAGACCGTCAATCAAAATATCGCGTGCAATCATTTACACGCTGAAGAGAAGATATTTGCGAAATTTGATTGAAAACTACTTTAATAAAAATGGAGAATAGGGGCGGACTAGGCAGAACTGGAAAAGTTGAATATACAAATTAATGTGATAGATATTGAGCAATAAATTAAGATCGTGGTCCAAACAGTTAAATCTATAACCATTGAGCTCGGAAGATCGCAATTCTGACTGTCATGAGAACCCTTCTCGAAATGAACAGTAGGTCCCCATGTATGTGAAAACGCTTGGAAGGCATATCACAAACATAGGAAAGTATGAGTAAGTTAAAAGTTGTTTTCCATGATGAACGCTTCAAATCTAAGTATGTGGATGATTACTTTTAAAAGCTAAAGAACACCAGACTGACCAAATTACAGCATTCAGAGAATTTAGTCTACTTTCATTTAGAACGATATACGATAGATAAGCAGTAGGTCCCCCGTACTCAACCTTAGCGCCGAGGAAAAGTATATTGTAGAGAAGGAGGCGAAACCCAATATTTTGGGATTTTTTTTATTGCACTATATTTAAACGATACAATTTCGGTTTTGTTGTCTGCATGATTTGTTAAACTCAAGTTTATCGTAAATAAGGTTGGCAGAAGTTCATTAAAAGTTGCCATCGTTAGAAACTTTTACCAATTTAATTCGTCTTGTATAAGTCGAGTCTTGCATCGGAAATTACTACTGCCATGTTTGAAAATGCAACTTTCTCTCTCCAGAGAAATATGATTTTAAATTGCAATTTTAAAACAGCTTTGACTCTTTGAAAGCTCTGAGTACTTTTGAAATAAAAAGTCTGCAAAAGTTTCTGCAAAATTTTTATAATAAAAATTACGGGGATTAAAAGATTTAAAACTATTATATGTGGCCGCTTTTGTTTGGTTCACAAATGAAAACATAATTAAAATTTAATAAAACCCGCTTTATAGATCCAAACTCGTGCACAAATTACTACATCATGGAATTCGAAGGGAATCCAAAATTATTATATCCATAGGTCATATTTATTTTCACCAGGTTCTAGAAAGGAAATATTCTATAAACCATAAATTGGCGACCCCGATATATAATTGAATATCTTTAGTTCCAAAATTATCATAATAAAACAACCCTCTTAGATACTCACTCCATATTGGTTTTGGATCAGAGTCGGTTAAGAGAAAGGATCCCAGTCTAGCAGAAAGAACTCATCTACTCAATAAAAATATGGAACCCTTTGATAGAGCACACAACTGCGACACTTTTCGGCACATCTCGCAAACAGTTCAGTGATTATTAGGCCCTGTGAAAAAATCCAAGATATGTCTGCAACTATGATGAAAGACATAGTGGTGGATATCATCATGGATATTTCCCAGTCTGGAGAAGGGGGTGGAAATAAAACAATATAATATAAGATGCATCTGTACAAAATACAAATTTGAGCCGCAAGGAAGAAATAAAGGGCCGATCTTTTCAAGTTCCAGTTAACTAATTGTTAGTTCAAATTTTTCAGGTATCAGGAATTTTTGACTGGAGGTGAAAAAATCAGCCCTAACTCATTTAATTTGTTATAAAGCTATTTTTAACCAAACTAACCATCAGCAAAAAGAATTTATATGGCGCACAACTTGATGATAAAAAATGATAACCTAAATCTCTTTGTTCCCCTATCCAGGAACTAGATTTAAAAAATTTATTTTATATTTTTTACAATAAGTTTAATAGTTAGCTTGAAAAAACGGTAAAATTTGCACTCCTGGCCCATCACAAGCAGGGGTGGACTGGCACTCAATCTTTGGTATAATTTTCCCTTAACAAATTAAACAAACTTGACACGACATTTTAAATTTCAGGAGTAAATAAGTTTTTCTACAAAATATTACATAAAAAAATATTCAAACACAGTTTTTTAGAAACCCCAAAAATGGGTATTATTAAGCTGATGTCACATTTGTCCAAACCCTCCTGGTCGCATTTGGTCACATTTTGTAACGCCCCCTCACCCCAGGCACGGACGACGCCTAAGTAGCAAAATTCACGAGTTCAGCTCTCGTGGTGAACAATCTATGCTTGGATTTGTCACTCATCCAATGTCTACCTGCTAGCTCCAGATAACATAGATGGCCGAAATACTTCCCTGCTCCGGAGTTGACGATGTAAAAGCCGTATTTTTTCAAAGTTCGGAATCGACGTTAAATTGTAGGTCCCCTATGGGTGTCATACATGTTCATGGCACTGACACCGGCAGGGAAAACTGGAAACTGTGCAAATTAGCTCCTAGCTCGCTGCAGCGAAAAATTTGACAGCCATAGCTAAATTAGCTACGTCAAACTGCTGACTTTTACTTTAAAGTGATGTGGGAGTATAAAGCAGTTTTGTAAACTGCAGCAACTTGTTCTAAGAAGAGTTCTTTTTTTTCAAGTACCGTGTCTGATTCCAGGCCTGCGCGATCTCTCTCATATTTATATTTTGTGCGTTAAAATTATTACCACACATATAGGGGACCTACTGCTTAACGCGGGCTCCGAACCGCACTTCATCTCCAGAAAGACTGTACCAGGTTGATTACACCTCGGTGGTTTACCATTGCCTTCCGAGGGAAGACGATCAGAATAAGGTTTTACTGAGCCCGGAGTCCAACCAGTTAACCCGATAACCGTCCCCCAAGGGGGACCCAAGAAGAGTAGGTAAGCTATATCATAGATAGTTGCTTTCAATTACGTTATTACCGTCACTAAAAGAACGACTTACATAAGCAAATTAAAATTTTTTAATATTTTATCACGCTTTTTTAAAAAATTAAGTAATCACGAACGAGATTAAATTTAGTATGGAATTTATGTGTAACAATTTAAATTGAAAGCAACTAAAGCTCCTTTTTTTATAACATAATAAGCTATATGTTATAGCTAATTTCCCCAAAAAAGCAGCTTAGCTAATGCCGAACTATGAACTACTTATGATTACGTCTTCAATTTTGTTGTATGTTAAAAGAGTTTTGTTACAGTTGAAATCACGAATGACGATATTTAGGTCTTCTAGATGATTTACCTGCAATTTCCATATTCCTTCTCGCATTTAAAATGTCTGTATAAATTCAGTAGTTCAAGCCGTTGAACTTTAAATTTTAATATAAACTTTGAATTCACATCATTTAATTACAAATATTGTTTTACAAGCGACATTGTTTGAACTAGAATTTTTTGTTTATGTTTGAACAACAAACATCATAATATATAATTGTATAAATAAACTGAAAAATATAAAACAAACCTGAAAATATTTTGTCAAATTACATGACAAAAATCAACCGAGTACTTACTGTAATAATAATTATTATATCAAGCGCACATTTTTTACCTTTTTTACCTACTGTAATGGTAGAATATTTTTGATGCAAGTCGTTAATGCAATCGAAAGCGGATAGCAAATTAAATTACGTTTATCTTTTACCATTTGTATTTCTCATCTTACATGATTTCAACTGCAGCGTAATTCATACGTTTAAACAGCGTCGCAGGCGATTTTTGGAAACTTCGAGAGCAAACGTTGTAAGTTTTACGACAATTTTAAAGATTCTCGACAAAAATCACTGCAGGGTTTTTCAAAAGGGCCAGGAAAACGTAATTCGCGAGCTAGTAGTTAAACTACAGGGGTTCTAGGCCACTTTGCCCATAGAACTGAATTTATTGGCGAAGTGACCGAACCATGCGATAATGTCTACATTTTCAACATTGCCAGTCGACCCCTGATCATAAGCTAAAAGATAATGCAAACATTTTCCAATACAATATTTTCAGAAAGCATTTTTTCGAACGTTAAAAATTCTACCACCAGATTTCATCCAAAACTTCAAATAAAACAAAACAAAAACAAAATATTTGTATATTTTTGGCAGTAGTCGAATATTTTTTGTTACAAAAATAAATATGATATGATAAGAAACCCAAGAGAGGAATGATTATTTAATGCAAGAGCTTGATAAATTTTTTCTACACCTAAGTTTTAATATAAATATTTACGATATCACACTTTTACCGTTGATTACACTTTCAAAAAATAGAAAATTTCAAACAGTATTTTTTGGAGCCCAAAATAATTTTAATTAAAAATTAATTTCTAATTAAATAATGAGCATTAAGTTTCACTTTCAGACAACGGATCTCATATTAATTAAAACTGTCATTTTATGCCCGGAAACAAATTATAATATAATTTGTAAAAAAAAACTCTATCGCCCTAAATTTAAAATTTAAATAATTTTTTTGATATAGCAGGTATTTAATTACAGCACGTTTAGTTTGAATATGCAAATTCTAAAATTTCATTATCAGTTAAAATTTGTGTGTCAAGCTTTTTACATTATTTTAAAAATGTAGTCGAAATAAAATTTTGAGCGTCCAATAATGACCAAGTCAGATTTGAGATTGGTAAAATTCCAAAATTTTAACTGATGTACCTTTACATTCTTCAATCCTACAAAACTAATCAACGAATTATTTTTGACTTCAATTAACAAAAAAATCTCTTTTGTAAAACACTAAATAATTCACATGTTATCACTACTTGGTAGCTCATGCGAATAAAATCACAACACTTCAACATTTAATGTTGATAACGATTATTGTCACATAAACTATATAAACACAGTCACAAAAAAGAAAAGTAAAAAAGTATGAGATTATGTGCTCACTATCTATCGTTGCGTAGGTATCTCAGTTTGACTATCGTCTTCACTTTCTGTGAGCGCAGCAAGTTGCGCATCAGGAAGAATTGTCAGATGCGTGGCATCCGATTGGAGGGTGCTGCATTCTCCTGGCGCTCCCCCAGGTTCCTTCTTCTGCAGTGCTTGAACAAAATTCTAGGCAAACAAAAGATTGTGAAAACTAAGCACACGAAGACATTTTGGAAATCGACTTACTTGGCTAATGACGTCGCCATGTGCTGTACGAACTTGATAGAGATATCTGTACTTCTTTTGTCTTAATTCAGCTTTATCAGCTCTAGTTTGGCCCCTTTGAACGTTAACAGATCTTGGTTTTTTGCGACCTGCAAACACTATATACAGTTTAACCTTAAAATATGATAATACGAATCCCCCTTTGAAAATGTGCACGTCGAAAATTTGAGAACACGCTAACTAAAATTGAGTCACTTACGATCGGCATGATAAGTTCCCCTTCCGGTAACAGCACACTGTAGGATGAGTCCAGCGAAAAGCAGCGTTGGCCACGCTGCGAGGACGATCCACGAAAACCAGCATGGTGGTGGTTTTACGGGTAAAAGGGTTACCCTGTGCCAGACCCATGTTACCATCGCCAGCCTTTCGACGAAGTAGTCTGTCGCTATCGAAATAATCGCTCCGCCATATACGGCGGTTCCTAATATCGTCAGACCTAAAATTTCGCCCAAATGAAATAACACCTTCGTCGAGTGAAAAAGTGGTATACTTACATTTTCTAAAATATAAATTGAGGACGGCAAAAAGAAGTGCAGATGCCAATAAAACTCCAACGCAGAGCCAAACTGAACCTGAATGGGACGTTTCTAATATGTGATCGGCAACTAAAAGTGCTGCTAAGCCTAGCAATAGACCGGTATGAAGACCGCTCATAAATAATCCCACGTACTGGACCAGCATAGTAATTAAACCAAACAGAACACCGGCAAGCAAAGCTACACCTGAAACATAAATTAAATAAAAACAAAATAAAACACATTTAATAGGTAATTTACCCGCATTGCCGTATGGGGGCATCAATTCTCCTTGCAAGCAAATTGAATAAACTATACACGACGCAAAGATAAATCCCGTGAGGAACATTACTGTCTTGAAGCATCTATACCCTGCAATTAAAAAATTCATTAAGACAAAACTTTAACTAATTAACAACGAAATTCACTTTAGGAAAGTTTTTAGTTTTTTTTTTACTTGAAATCCCAAAACATATTTTTAATTTTTGAAACTTTGGTTAAAGCAAATTGGAAGGAAAATTTTCAAGTTACAAGTTTTGCTATTGAAGTTAATTAAAAAAAAACTTTTAAAACAATTCTTTATTTTAAACTTAAATCCTTAAATAGGTTCTTCCAGCAAGAGTAAAGTAGAACCTAGTCTATCATCTCAACTACTATGAATACCTAAAGTTTTGATTACCATTTTTTGAACTAATAAAAGAAGTTTTATCGAGCAAGATCCCGGAATAACGACGTAGTTATTATATCTGCGCAAAGTTGGATATACGAGCAACTACCCTAAAGCAGAAGAAGCTTTCAACCGAAACTATACAGAAAGTTTTCGAACGAATTCTCGTTGCTATTTGGTTATTGAAGCCAATTGAAATTCAATAGCGGTCCTATACGACCTACAGCAATAGCAATAGGTTTTCTGATAAAAAGTTTTCAACTTGTGGTTATCGAATTCAACCGAAATCAATATAATGCTAAAATTGCGTGTTACAACGTTCTAAATAGTAAAATTCCTATACCTAATTTTACAATAATTCAAAATTTAATTCTTGTACAGAAAACTGTCTCAAATCAATCAGGTCCAACAAATTGGTTTTTCTCACAACTGTAGCAGTACGGTTGCTATTGGGTTTCAAAAAAGTAAAATAAAATAAATTGTATAACGTCATCCGCTTGTAGGTGTATTATTCAATAAAAAATATTGAATTCCGATGGAAAGAAAATGATAGAAATATTTTTACTGAACCTTAAACTAATAAACGTTAACTTTTCCGAGTAACTTATTTTTACTTACTGCTAGGAATTTGATTGAAAATTAAAATACTCCAAAGTTTTCATCTCAAGTATTGATATCTTATTAGACCCAGTTGTACAGTTTCGGGTTATCTTTTAACCTGAAACTGAACAACTGGGCCTTAGAATCATAAAGAACCTCGCACTACACACGGGGTTGTTTTTCGTGATTTTTAAATAATTTTTATAGAGTACATGCTGTATGCCAAATTGAACAAAACCTCAAATTTGTAAAGCGATTGTATGTCTGGTTTAAGAGATATTGCCGGAGAAAGTTTCGAAATAAATAGGGATTACAGGATTAAGATTTATTTGTTATTCAATGTTTTGTTTAAAATAATCATTTATAAATCATTCGGGGACTTGTCGATTAATAAATAATTTATGATTTTACTTAAAATATTGTACAAACATTTTAAAAACTGCCTAATTTTCTACATAATTATATTGGTACAATACGAAAGTAATCCTTTAATCCTTATTTAATTCTAACTTTGTCCGAATATATCTCTAAAACTGGACATACGATTGCTTTAAAATTTGGAGGATTTGTTCTTTCAGGGCAGCCTCGCTTTTCAAGGAATGTTTATACCAGTAAAAAACAAAAAAATAAACATTAGCTATTTTCTATAATAATAAATAATAAAGCTATTTTCCTGTCTTAATTGCATATATTTATATTATATTATAATGACAACATTAGTTTTATTTTAATAATATTTTCCAACATTTCGGGCAATTTAAATTTGACCCATTTTTAACGAATTTATTATGAAACGTTGGAAAATATTATAAAGACCCATACCAAAAAAATAGGTCAATTAATCTACAAATCTATATATTGCCATGTTTCGCTACTGTTCAGATTAAAAATTTTTACTTATATAGCGGGGAATGTAATGGCACTTAATTCAATAATGCTCCGACCAGCTACGCATGACAGACTCGATAATTTGGGTCGAAACTTGGGTTCATGTAGATCAATCGAAACACTCATATACGTCACCTTAATCAGTGATCTTTCTTATAAAGACGACTCAAATAAATGGAAAATTGTATCTGTTTCTTCTTCGATCTACTACTGCTATTAAATGAAATTAAACGCAAACGTTATTAAAACGAAAAATAATGGAATTTATTTATTATAATAAAATTCAAGACAAAATATTAGTTTTCGGGGACGGACGCCTAGGGGTGTCCACTCCAAATAAATTGAAAATTTCCTATAGCAAAGAGGAAGGTTTATAGAGTATACTGTAAAAATTTCACTTGCGAAAGTATTATCAAAATTTCGAGAAAAATCAATTTGAAAGTACGTAAATTTAGCGCATTTTTCTTCGATTTTTGGGGTGTGCATTCGATAAGGAGGGTAATCCATCGTCAAAACCTACCCTTTCACCCCCAAAAAATCGCGTAAAAACAAAAAATAATCAATGTTACATGTACGAGAGACGAGCTGCATCTGCCGGTGCGAAATACTCTAAGTGTTAGGGTCATTCATATTGCACGTACCGTCAACAGAATGAGCGACGCGCGGGAATCTCGTTAATTTTACATGTAAATTTGCAAACTTGAAATTCGATTTACTCAAAATTTTGATAATACTTTCGCAGGTTTAAATTATATCAGTAAACTATATAAACCTTCCTCTTTGCAATAGGAAATTTTCAATTTATTTGAAGCGGACACCAATATTCGTAACAAAATCCTCCAAAGTTTATGCGCGCCCGAATTTTAAAAACGATTTGTCTATTTATCAAATAGTAAGTGCGTCACAAAAAAAAACTCTTACCGAAGTGTACCGTTCTTCCGGAGTTTTCCGATGCTGCCGGTATTGTGTGGAGCGTCGAAGCGTGAATATTATAGTTGACAAACAGCTTCTGATCTTGGACCAAACAAAAGCAGGTAGGAACGACCAGTGAATAAGTATCCTCCTCCGAATCGTACAATCAATAACAGGTAAGTAATTTGAATGATTTTCTCCAATAAATTCCATTCACATAACCATAAAACATAACCATCAAATTATCGTCAGTGGTCCCAAAAATTTTCATAAACTTCCTCATCAAACGTAATATTGATTTTTAATCTAACTTAAATTTACTTTTCCAGACAATATTGAAGTGATAACCATAACCAAATACTAACACCTCCAATTATTTCTATCTTCGAAAATTATAATTACGTCTTTCGTTGCTGAAGACTGACTCGAAAAATTTCAACTTCTTCTTCAAGTGCCGTCCCCGCTACGGAGTTTGGCAATCATCATTGCTATTTCTATCTTTGAAACGGGTGTTTTGAACAATTGGGTAGATGTACACTTAAAGATGAATTTCAACTTAATATTCAAAAACTATTTTCAAATTCCAACGTTCCGTCTTTACTCTCCAACGTCTAACTTGAGAGTCCTCTTCCAAAAACTAAATTCAAAATTATAATACAAACAGCACGTTTTCACTCTTCGACGGCTGGCATCCGAATCCCCTTCGCTCCGTTATCATTTACAAACCCCACTAAATTCTTCACTCGCTCATTCGCAAATCTCAAAAATTGTCACTTTATTTTATTTACAAAAATCCTACTTTAACAAATAAAGCAAATTAATTTAATTTGTTTCCTCTTATTTCCATTGAATCAAATAACCACCAATACTTTGTCCTTTACAATTTTCTCATATTTTTCAGATTCAACAGCGCTTGCATCTTCCAGATACTATGTGAGGCAGGAGCAGTCAAACAATCTTTCAATCAAAGAAAATTCAGATACAATCAATTAATTACCTATTATGGTCTTATTGACTTAATAAAATTATGAGTGTTTCAATAAATCTACCCAATTACTTCATACCCCCTATCTCTTATAAGCGGAACATGACAATATATAAAAATGGATGTATGTGTGTATGTATCTATGTATGTTCCCTATAGACTCCTAAACCGTTTGACCGATCGGAACCAAATTTGGCACAGTTATTATGTAGGTCCCTGCGCATGTTTTTGTATTGAAATAGTGCAAAAATTCGCAAAGGAAAGGAAAGTTGATTTTGAGTAGCCTGCCTTCCTTTAAGGAATCTCGATAATCCATTCATGCGCGTCCCTCATGAATGGGTTATAGAGATTCCTTAAAGGAAGGCAGGCTACTCAAAATCAACTTAAAAAACAATAATGAATGCTGTCAAGCTGTCAAACTGTCAACCGATCGACAATGCAAATAATACGCGTGCACGTGCTTTACGTTTCTATTTGACCAATCTTGGAGTGAGGCCGAAGGCCGAACAACCACGGTCTACACGTATGCCTGCGATACCCTTGAGTGAGGCCGAACAACCACATCCGACACGGTCTAGATGGCTAAAGGCGGCCGGTAGGCCGACTGTGTCAGCTAGTTTACTAATATAATGGCAAGGGTAGAAAATGTTACGAAAATCAAGGCGCTAATTGATAAATTTGGCCACAAGTCACCTATGTATTACAAATTACACAAACTTCTTGAAAAATGTGCGAAACAAAGGAGCAGATTAATTTTTTTTGTTAAAATGCAAAGACAGAAGTATCATTCCGAAATTCATTATGAATACCACCAATAACATTTTCAAAACTGTTATCCTATCAAGAAAATCTAATTTTACTGCCAGCACTTTGTGTCGTAATTTTCATAATAATAAACTTGAAAATGGGCTGCACAACCAAGGCAATCGAGTATTGCTAAATTTATTTGTGAGTCTGTAATGCTAATCAACGCTTTTGCACGACTAAGATAATCACTAGATTCCTAAGGGCGGTCGGATGGCCGGCTGCATCAGATAGTTTAAAATATGGATTAATATTAAAAGTAGCATACTGAGAGTGCCGAAAAGACAATTGGTCAAGTGGATAAAAACATTAAAAACGAGTGGTTTGACGATGAATTAGAGGCAACGATAGGATTAAAAAGAGTAGCCAGACTAAAATGGATGATTTTCCAAAACGAAATATAGAGAGAAAAAAAGAAGACGTGCAATAACGATAAGAAACAACAAAGGATTGTCGGGAAAAGTCGAAAACCATAAAAATGAAATAAAGAGAAATTTTACAAAAAATAAAATAATAGCAAAAACAACAACAACTTTTAAGTAAATTAAATCAACAACATATGAAGATAATATTTCAAAGAATTACTTAGTGAAGAAACACTTCTTATTCTTCAAGTGCCGTGCCAGATTCCAGGAGTAGGCGAACTCTCTCCTCGTCTCCCATAGATAATAGAACGACACTACTAAAAGAAGAATAAATAATGGAAGAACCAACTTATGAAGAATTTTATAGAAGGTTAATATCCAAACTGATGAAAATGGAAAAAGAAACAATGCTGAACAAAATGTAAGAAGTATTGATGGTAGTATGGATAGAAGAGAGAATGCCAAAGAGTGGCATTTAGCACAGATCATCCCAATGTACAAGAAAGGAGAAAAGAGAGAAAGCAAAATCTATATAGGAATATTGCTGCTCAACAACACCTAGAAAGCTCCATCGAAAATGATACATTCAAGCCTGAAAGAGTATGTGAATAGATTGGTGACTATCAACAAGGATTTTGATGCAATATTAAAGTGAACCAGATAAAGGAAGAGTGTTACGAACACGATTGAATTAGCAGAAGTCATTTAATAAAAGAAATGGAAGAAATAAAAATACCTGCAAATGGCACTCCAAAAATCGGCAGCAAGAGAGAAGATGTAATGAAGGACATGAAACCAAAACGAAAAAAGACGAAGATAAAAACATATAAAAAACGAAGAAGAGAAGCTACAGGTTGTTATGATGAAAAATCGTGAGGAAGATCTTGGGTTTGGTAAAAATTAATGAAGAACAATACATAAGAAGTACAAACAATGAAAAAGAACTGAAACATATTGAAGCTATGAGATTGGATTGGTTGGGTCACGTGCTGAGAGCGCACAGAGAATAGAACAATCAAATGTACAATGAAATGGAGGCCAAGAGGAAGGCTAAAAATGAGATGGCAGGACGAAGTTAACAACGACTTAAGAATTATGAAGGTTATGAAATAATATGAAGGATTGGAGAACGGGAGCCCTAGATAGATAACGTTGAAGAAGGGTCTTGGAAGAGACGAATACACACAGAGGATTGTAAAGAGTGTATGAGCGTCAAAGAGAAGAAAAATAAGGACTAATCCATCCTAAAAAATGAATTGAAAAGCGTCCAACGACGTTGCGATATTCCTTCAAGGAATAGAGTGCTTTGATGATTACCTACCCAAGAGAACAAAACATAAACTCAAATTTAAATAATTATTTTAAGAAAACATTCCAAAAGTAAACACATGAATATTGTAATTAAATATAATCAAATAAAAGTTAACAAATACAATAAGTTAAGTCGTTTATCTTAAAAGATACGAAGTTCGTAAACGGAGAGCCAAGTTACATATTTTTATTCTAAACAATAATCTAAAATGAAAGTTTGCCTATCATTTATACTTTTTAAGATACACAAAAAATAATCTAAGAAAACGCTCATAAGAAAAGCTAAAGTTGTTGACTCTTGTTTCTCTGCCACCTTAGGCGGATTGGAAAATCCGATTATATCATATTTGGATTCCTCATAACAAAAACACCTTAAAAAAATGTCTTGATTAAAAATCAGTTTTCAATTTAAAAATTTAAAACGAAAATTACGATTTTGAAATACTGAAAAGGATATAATTTTTTTTCAGATTATTGGTTAGATTAAAAATAGCCAAATTTTCTCTGATGTAACGAACTTTGGATCTCTTCATATAACTGAGTTCTCCATGCTTGACGTTCAGAAACGGCCACCCTCTTTTAATTAATAAAAAAAAGTTCCATTCGGCAAAATTACGCGACCTGCGGCTCCGAAAACAGCGGCCCACCAGGAATTTTCCTGGTTGCCCAGTCTGGACCTGGTGACTAAAATAATGTAAACTCGGCGAAATTTACCGAGACCTAAAAACTCCAGATTTAGTGCGGAGTTTTTGCTTTATAATTAATTTGTAAGCTTCTAAACCCTAACAATGGCATTACAGTACAACCACGATTATCCGAGTCTTCGTTATCCGATCTTACGCGTTAACCGAGCCGAATTATTGTAGGCACCAATAAAAAATTCGCTTTATCATAAACTTGCCGATTACGTGAACAACTTTAAAAAGTTCTTACCGATAAAAGTGGACGTCAAAGTCCGGGGGGTCTGGGGGGTATTGAATACCCGCCTGGGGCAAATATTATTTTTCAAAAGTATTCAAGATTTAGCGTCCTTTGACGACTCTGTTGCAATTTTTGTATTACAGGTAAGGGGTCATCCATTAATTACGTAAGGGTTTTTTGGGGGGAGGGGTATTGGATATCTTACGGATCCTTACGTAGGGGGGAGGGGTCCGACGTATTCCTTACGTAAGTTTCTTAAAATAATTTTTTAAATTAAATTTAACAATCTAATATAATTTTTTCTTTTTATGTTGGTAATTATATCCAGGTATAATGGAAATATCATATATTGAAATATACTCGTATAGTACTTAAAAATCATTAAACATAGTGGCATAATAGTGTGAATTATAGAAAATGGCATCAAACTTTGGCGATCTTTACGAACGGTTTTTCATTTATGTAAATAAAAATTTAATTTAAATTTTTGTATTTATTATTATCTATCTAAATATATAAAAATGGATGTATGTGTGTATGTATCGTATGTTCCTTATAGACTCCTAAACCGTTTGACCGATCGGAACCAAATTTGGCACAGTTATTATGTAGGTCCCTGCGCATGTTTTTGTATTGAAATAGTGCAAAAATTCGCAAAGGAAAGGAAAGTTGATTTTGAGTAGCCTGCCTTCCTTTAAGGAATCTCGATAATCCATTCATGCGCGTCCCATAGGGACGCGCATGAATGGATTATCGAGATTCCTTAAAGGAAGGCAGGCTACTCAAAATCAACTTAAAAACAATAATAAATGCTGTCAAACTGTCAACCGATCGACAATGCAAATACGCGTGCACGTGCTTTACGTTTCTATTTGACCAATCTTAACCAAATTTGGTGTAGAAGTTATTTACAATGCTACGAAAAACATAGGCTACTTTAGTACCTTGGAGTGAGGCCGAAAAACCACGGTCTACACGTATGCCTGCGATACTCTTGAGTGAGGCCGAAGGCCGAACAACCACATCCCACACGGTCTAGACGGCTAAAGGCGGGTGGTAGGCTGACTGTGCCAGCTAGTATAATATATTATTATTCATATTTTATAAATATAAGGGGTGGAGAGGGGGATCAAAATTAATTTTCTTTTAAATAATCCGTACGTAAGATGTGGGGGGGGGGGTTGCCACAATCTTACGTACCCTTACGTGGCGGGGGAGGGGGTCCAAAATTACAAAAATCATTCTTACGTAATTAATGGACGGCCCCTAGGCACTTTCAGGGATTACAGTAGATCTGATTTTTCGCGTTATCCGATTCGAACCTCTGAAAACAATCGTCCGTGTTATTAGGGACATCAATATAAATCCACTTTTTCTGAGCCGTGCCGATACGCAATAATATTATGTTATATACCGACGCTTTATCTACTGTTCTTGACCTGTCAACTGCGTAATCCGAGTTCTCTATTTCGAACCCACATTTGCTCGGATAATCTGCGTTCTACTGTACCTATTTATTTTTCAATTTACGAACATAGCTATATTAATTAAACACAATAATTTATTCATAACGGAACAGATTTACATATTTTATTTAAATTTTATATTATATAAACCACACCAGTGCACAGTGGGACCGGAGATCCGAAAGCTTGGCCAAAATTCTGCAACTCCGCAAATGATCCATAAATAAGCTGAGGTTTATGGAAGGAAAACTTATATGTAAAAAAAATCACATCTTAAATAGGGGTGAAAAATGAAAAATTGTTCGTGATCTTATAGACTGAAATTTTCAGTTCGAATGGCGGATAAATTATAAAAGTTACATAATTCATTTTCCGATAACTGAATTTTACCCTTCAAGTACAAGAGTAAAATAAAACAATATACTGACACGGATTTATATGCAAATCTATTACATCGAAATCGTTCCATATTCTTTCTAAATCTCTCCTTAGAAACCGACGACCTTGATGTCAAACTAATATATTTATTTTCATTCGTGTTTTTTGCATTGCTGCTAAGTTTACTTTAGATTTCCTGCTACTGTAAATATTAACTTTTTTATTTGCCTTGTAGATTGGAAAAGTATTGGGTGTCTCAACATTAAAATAATTCAACATGCTTTTGGGGTAAGAATTCCATCAAAATGCTACTTGATCTGCATATTAAAGAGCTCTAAATTTATGTGATGCTTCTACTCCCACACGTCGCTTTCCTCGGTCAATTTTTATCTTGCCAAGGATCCGAATTAGGTAATATATAGTAGATACATTTAAGGCGTCGAAAATAATTCTGATTGGACGTACAACTCGAGTTTTCCATTTGAGTAAACAATTTCTTTTGTTTCATTAATTTTTTTTCTTTTTAATAATTTTCATCACCTAACTTGCCGTTGTTAGTGACCTGGATCACAATCAAGGGATAAATTTACAGGTCAGTGAACAAAGTTGACACAAGGCATTAATCGTACAAATAAGCGCAAGTGGATCATTCTATTTTATTGCAACGAGTTTATTACACGTAGCTTTTAAACTCCAACCCCCTTCCTGGTTTTTATTTATTATGATATGTATTATTAAACAATTTTATTATCGATTTTCTGTTAAACTGCGTTACGGAGGCGCAACCATTTAAATGCGTCGCACACATGTTAACGTCGGCGTCGCGACGGGGGGACCTACTGAATGTGATCGATCTGTGTTTCTGCATCCCTCAGTGATGCAAGGCTACGCCCGGGACTTTTTATTAGGATAATATGAGAGCACGTTTTTCTTAGTTGCTGTAGGACAGGGCTACATGTACATATATAAATTAGAAAATAAGGACATCATTAGTTTTTGTGCAATTTATATTACCAGCAGTACAATTGAAAGTCATCCTTTGTTGTTGCTGCTTGAGAGATGCGTTACTATCAAAATACATTTTTAATCTTAACGATTGTTTTACTGATTTTAATTGCTTTAAATTCTTTTTTTAACGGCCGCCGGTTTTATTTTAGACTATTGCAATTACCATTATATTTTGTTTAGCAACGGACGTTAATTGCCAATTACGGATTGTAAGTGACCAGACGTGGGGTTGCTTTTATTCTTTCACTTTATTGTTTATTTTATGACGTTTATAATTACTTCAGGTTTTTGTCTATAAAGGGTAATTGTTAGTTTTCAACCCCCTTTACTTTTTATTGTTGATTTTTAAACAAATTTTAGACAAAGAGTAAAGAAACCCAGACGTAATTTATAATTCAGGCTTTGATTTTAAAGCTCAAATTGTTGTTTATTTTGTTCAAAATTCTAACGAACAAAAAATTCAATCCGCAACCTTTTTATACTTTCGTTTTGCTTCGAATACTCACTTACAACATTTTTAACACACGTAGATCCTCCTCGGATTTATGTGCAAACCGCAAGTGCATGTCGTTGCGCCTTACTACAGCCCTGTTCTAAAGCAGGATTTATAGTTTATGTCGCTGACGTTGACGCTCGAGTTGAAGTATGCAAATTATGTATTTCAATTTATAGATGTGCTGACATTGACGGGCCCAGCTGACGCACATGGTTGACCAACTTTAACTTGATGAACATGTACGTCTGCGAATCGGCCGAGAATAACAAATATCGTTCATAAGTTAGTATAGGTCGTAGTTGCTCTGCAATGCTTTCATTTTTTCCTTATTTCTACAGGAAGAAAAGTAGAGTGAAATTTTATTCTTCAAGTATCCTACAGGTCCGATTGTTTTTCGTATAAAATTTTTTATTGAATTTTTTCTGTTATGAGTTGCATTTATAACAACTAAGGTCATTACGCCCTGTTTACATTGTTCTATTTACACGATATAGGTAGTATCGAGTCACGAGAATAATATATTTTTTTATTGCTTATAATAGTTTGTGTAGTCATGATAAATATGTTAGTTTTTAATCCGTTGGTGGCTTCCTCTTCATTGTCTGAAGATTTGGACCTCCGTAATGATGTGATATACTGTTGGTATACTATCCAAAAGATATAAATGGGTGAATTGTGTGTGTGTCCTGTTCTCAGTCTAGTTAGTTCTTTTCTTCTGAAATTTTTTCTCTGATGGAGATTTTCTTGTTTAATATTTGGACACTGTTGAAGATTTCTGAATTTCAGTTGATCTTTCTGTGGAAGTCCATTTGCTGTTTTGTCAGGTTTATAATCTCTTGGCTTGTTGTGATGGGATTGAAATTTCCAATGCTCTGAGCTTTTGTCGGTGCTGCGCCTGCATCTTGATTTTCTGGTATATCCATGTGTGATGGGAGCCATAGAAACTTTATTTTGATTTGTGAGCTCCGTAATGAAATAACGATATTTTGTATTGGTTGGATTATTGGTATGTTTCCTTGTCGTTGACCTATTGCCCACAGGACGCTTACCATTATATATTATTTTCCATGTTGCCTTCCGATTCAATGATATTTAGTGCAAATTTTATTACTGCTGCTTCGGCGGTAAAAATCGAGTTTGCTTCCAGCAATTTGTAGTTTCAAGGGAGTTGAAGATTACAGCACATGATGTTGAACCCTCTATTTTTGATCCGTCTGTGAAATTCTTAGCAACGACCTTGCGGAATATTTCATTGATCTAAGCTGGGAGACTTTCCCTTTTTTGAATTTGCTGAGTGTGGGATCTATACGTATTTCCGAACGCAACCAATTTGGAGCCTGTATTTGTAACCTCTTTAAAGTTTGAGGATCAATGTTAAAGTGCCCTTTAGGGCAAGCTGCCACTGAGTATGACAAACATCATCACCTTCCTAACTAAAAGTAAAGTGCGAGTCTACATTATTTTTCATTATTAATGCCAGAATTATTTATTAACGTCAAATATCATTTTAGATACATCTTAAATTTAAATTTGGCCATATTAAATAGTTCACCACTAGACATTATAATGTGGTCCGCTAAGAAAGTTTGTACCTAAAACTTCATAAACTGATATCAAGATCAACGAGCCATGCCAGCTAAAAGTAACTTGACATTTATGAATAGAATTTAAAAAAATTTAAATACTCATAACGAGCAGCTATTTACCGATACAACTTCCCTACATCTGGACAGTTCTAAAGAACTTCTGCGTTTTATTTGATAACTTTTATTAGACTACAACTTTTATGTCAAATATTATTTATTTCTTGTTACATAATATATTATACGTATACTCGTATACTAATATAGTTAGAACGGCCATCAAAATAGCACTTTGGAATTTGATATCACATTTCACATTTACAGACTTTCAAAATTATACTGAACCGATTCAAGCAGCCACGTGAATAGATTGATTTTCTAATGAATGATGATGTGGTGGTGCGGCCTAAAGGCCGCACTGTACCTTTTCGAATTGATAGTAATAAATATACACTTCGAATTGATCGACCAATCAGCTGCTTCATAATTCGATATATAGCATGATAGCTATTGTTATAATTTTCTGTTTAGATTGGAAAAATACAATTGACCAATGAAATGCGTTATATGGTATGATAGATAGTTGACCTGTCAGATGACTTATACAGCGTGACGGACTTAAACTATTGATTATAATAGAGAACTAATACGTGATCGCTATAGTGACTTTATAGAGAAGACAATAAGGACCAAATTTTTGCAATAGCATGGGCAGAAAAAAGCTGTCTAATTTCAATCAACCTAAAAAGTTGTGCTAGGTTGTCCTAAGCTTCTGCTGGTTTTAAAACAAATTTTTGAATTTTAATTTCCGCTAAAAACAAAAAACTGTTTTTCACTCTAGCCCCTAATTTTGAAATAATCAATATTCTTTTGTTTCACTGTATTGTGTCAGTTGTTCTGAACATTGTGCCAGAGTTTCAATTTAAAATTATTAACGGATTTCTGGAAAATCCGGAAAATGGGGGGGCTATCATCAAATTGGTTTTTCGATTTTCCAGAAATCCGTTCACAATTTTAAATTGAAACTCTGGCACAATGCAGTGAAACAAAATTAAAACAGAGAATTTATTTTAAAACCAGCACAATCTTAAAACAACCTGGCACAACTATTTAAATTTTGAAATTCCAAAAAATGGGGGAGCCAACTTCGCCGATGCGATTAATCATTGTCAATATAATACCATTTTTTCTTTTTTCTAAATTTATGTATAAATTGTTGCTATTTTTTAACTCTTTTTAAATTTTTGTAAGTTTACCGGGGTAACTACTCCCTTCACCCCCATCAGTTTTATTTATATTTCTGTCTTATTGCGAATAATACAAATTTGTCGAAGTTAACTTTTCCTGGTTTAATTAAAAAATTAACTTTCATCTGCGAATTTATTTTACTACCCCAAATAAAATTGCGATCATCACGTGTATTAGGAAATACACATTTTCTATGATTTTTTATCAGACTAAAAATAATTTAGCAAATGAAAAGTCAATTTTTTTAGTTAAAAAAGGAACAATCAATTTTATCAAATTTGTGTTATTCGGGATAACAAATTGGACAAATTTGATGAACCCAGTTTAATCCCCCAATAACGTGGACGGAAAATAATTTAACAGAAATAGCAACAAATGTGTAGTTTTTATTGGATAGAACATTTTTACCTATGGAAATGTAGAAAAAAATATTATTACATTGACACGGAGTAACCCCCCTACACCTATCTATTTGAAATAGTAAGGGGGCGAACATTTCTGAAAATTTTAGATTTTTTGATCAATAATAATTGGAAAGATAATAAAATCTTATGAATTACAAATGGAAAAGTTCATCCCCTCTGGTATTGGTTAATAATCAAGATAGAAAGTTTAAATTTGAAGTGTTTTCTTTTTTAATTATTTGGAGTCCATTTGGGGGGGCTCCCAATAAAAATTTAAAATTTTTGATAATTTTCAAGAAATTGAAAAAAAAAGGACGGAAAGATACATTTATCCCCCGCCTTGAGAATTTTTTTAATAAAATTAGTGTCAAACGTTCGAGCTCCACTGAGCTTCCAGAAAAATTGTTTGTACCACACGCATCGCAAAGATATTCGCCAAAACTTTGGGGGAGAGAGCTGTAGCCCCCTCCTATCGCGAATTTTTGTATAAAATTGGTGTCAATCGATAGAGTTCTAATGAGCTTCCATAAAAATCATTTGTATCCTAAAAGTTTTTATTTTTAATAAAAATTCAATTCTTTAGAACAATTTTGGAATGGACTGTAGAAATGCTTATTTTAAAATGCTTATTTTTTAATAAAATAAATAGTAATCGATCGAAAATCATTTGAGCTCCATAAGCTTCCATAAAAATCGTTTGTACCTCCAAAGGTAAAAAAGTTAGAACGTTTCAAAGATTATGAAATTGCCAATTTTACCAACATCGCTCTGAGCAAGTAGCGCTGCTGATTGTGTTGCTAATAACAATTACAATAGATTTTATTTTTTAACATTAAAAAGGAAAACGAGAATCATAGTCGTTAAAAATAGTTTGCCAGTCCAGAGTACTGGTATGAGCTTTTGGCGAATTATTTTTAGTCGCGAATAAATTTTTTGAATAAAATTAATATCAATCGATCTGGAATCGTTTGAGCTAGAATGAATTTCCATAAAAATCGTTTTTACCACACGCATCTCGATATTATTTGCGAAAACTTTTTTGGGGAGGGGGGTGTTGCTGTATTGAGAAATGGTAGCATATTTAGGCTAACAAACGAGGTAAACTTGATCAGTTGCAGGTTGTGTCTAGACCTTTTCTTTTGTTGTGAGAAGTAAATTTCTCTAATAAAAAAAGAAATAAGCATATATTTCGAAACACCCACAAACTGGGGTTTCATGCCGTGCTACTTAAATCAAGTGCCAAAATTATTCTAAAGAATTGAATTTTTATTAAAAACTTTTAGGGTACAAGACAATTTTTATGGAAGCTCATTGGAGCTCAAACGATTCTCTATCGATTGACCCTAATTTTATACAAAAATTCTCGATGGGGGGCCCAAGTTTTCGCGAATAACTTCGCGATGCGTGTGGTACAAATGATTTTTATAGAAGCTCATTCGAGTTCAAACGAAACTCAAACGTTTGAGACTAATTTCATTAAAAAATTCACGATGGGGGGGGGCAGAGATGTATCTCAGAAGTAAAGATATTATACTATAAAAAGTTGAAACTGGATATCCAATAAAAATATTGATATATAGAAACAGAGATGGAAACTTAGTGGAAAGTCAAAGTAATGGAGAAATGGGCAAAATTTTTTGAAGAATTGCTCAAAAAACACATAAATGATAATAAAGTACCGCAAGTTACAGAAATACTATTTGAACGAAGTTCTACCTGCACTCGAAGATATATAAAACATAATACAAAGCTTGAAGAACAATAGAAGCTCCAGGGAGTGATCAAATAGGTAGAGGTGTGATAAACAGAACGGCACATAATGTGGTTAAAGAGATAAGGGACAAATTGGGAAAACTGTAAAACTATGAATCAACAATACATTATGAAAATACGCAAATAAAATATTCGGAGAATACCAGATAGCTTTTAGGAAGGATAGGTCAGTAACAGACCAAATTTACAATCTTAATTAGATTTACTAGAAGAAAACTTTTCCTATCATTAAGTGAGTTTTCAATCCTAACTGGTGTGGAATCTGAAATAGTGGAATCCTAACCAGTTTAGAAAAACTGGTGAAAATGAGTGAATAGCGCAAGTTTCAAGTTGGCCAATGGACCAAGCCAGGAAAATTGAAATTTCTAGGTTTAAAGCAATTTTTTAAGTTTTTTCCCGATGAAACAACCAAGCCACATGATTGCGTCTTGTGGATCTTTTACCATAAATATAACAAAAATAATACTTACCGAAAAATGTGTACAGGATGCCAAAAACAATATAAACAGAACAAATAACAGCTACAGTGAGATCATATCGTGTGTCAACGTGATTGCAGTGTTCCACTTTCGGATCATCGGGAATTGACAATCCTGGGAGACCTCCAAATGTTGTATTAATTTTTGGAGGCACCAAGGAGCCTGGCTGTGCTCCACTTGCCATATTCTGCAACAAATGTCAAACTAAGTAATCACTAATCATGTATGACGATTTATTTCACGTTAATTTTATAATATGCAACTCGTAAATTCCCAGATAAGCAAAAACGTATTTTCCAATTTTCAAAGTACCTAAAATTAGTGCAGATATTCCATATAAGGTAATAATTTTTTGTAACTCGCGCATCTAATTCGCGCATCAGCGACGCGCAAAACCCAAATTTCTGCAATATAAAAATTAAATTCAGGCAGAAAGCGTTTGATCAAAACAATGGCGTAAAAAACGACTGCACTTACTTAGACTAATTAACTTACACCAGGGTGAACATTATAAACGTAGTTGGAAAACTAGTTTAATTTCCTTAAAATTTACCAACCAATTAATTACTTAAAGAAGGGCATTTAGCAGTATTAAATAGACAAACCCAAGAGGGCGTATCAAATTTATGCTATACAAAATTTAATACAACACGCCCATTATAATAATAAACTATAACTACTACAGATTAGTTTCGATATTAAATTTTTTCTCAAGGTAAAAGAATTTTGGTGTATAAAAAGGTCAACATTAAACGCGACTTTTACCGGTAAAAAAATGACTATAATATTTTAATTATACATATTAATTGATCGACTGAACAAATTAAAAGAGGCGCTCAATAGCAGCAGTAAGCTCAACTTTATGACTTTCTAAAGCTTTTACCGTTTAAGCGTTCCCTCTTACTTTAAAGTTGGAGTGTTTTTGCTTCATCGATCAAAATCTTATTTTACTAAAGCAAGAAGTTGGTATTCATTAAAATATTATGCTTTAGAGAAACACAAGGGCTTTTTTTTCTGTATAAATATAACACTTAAATGACTGTATGGTATAAAATTTTTAAGGGTGCTTTTCAGTGCTACTTGAGCTAAAAAGGTAAAATTACAGAATAAATAATTAGTGCCAACTATGTGAATACAAGGGTTCGAACTAACGTATATTTGTTCAACGAAATACAGGCATTAGGGTTAGAAATTATTGAAATAGTTCAGACACCTCATGCAGTAACAAAAATGTCAAGTTCTGCTCGTTAGACAAGAGGGATGGTTTTAGCCACTTAGATTTGCTTCAAGTGATGCTACTCAAGGGCTAAATAACCTTTTATCATTACCTACTACTTCATATATTATCTAAGCGTATAAATCTGATTTTAAAATTATACTGGAGCAAAAAGTTGGGAACGACTGCTTTAATAAATAATAAAATAGCTCTATTTAATTAAATTAAAAAAAAATTCAAAGAAAAGCGAGTGGATCAACACTACACTGCATTATGAAATGAAATTAATTTTATAATTAACAGGCAGGTGTAAGAACAATCAACTTTCGCTGGGTTTAACAAACAATTTTTAAAAACAAAAAATGTTTTCATGGTTTATTATCATGAAAATATTTGAAAAACATGGAATATTTTTCGTGACGTTTTGAACATTCAAAAATCAGCCAAATCGAATTTCCTTTTCTGTTTTTCGCAGGTTTGGCAGAAAATGTGCTGTGTGAGTTTTTGGAAAAACTATAAATTGCAATTATTAGAAGTTTATGATTTTCAGACCTGGTTCAATGTACCTACCAGACAGATCAATAAGCTGGATGGAAGAACCTAATTTTCAAAAATGCGCGTGCTTTTCGAGAGCAACTACTACATATATCATAACATTTTAACAACCTTTTAGTTTCATTAAGTAAAACACGGAACTCGTTTGTAAACATACAACTATAACAATAGAACAAACATTTCCGTCATAAAAGTTTATGGGTTTAACCCTTAATAATATCGTGAAGAAAAGGTATATACTGTTGTAAGAAAACTCTGGGTTCGGGAAAAGAATTTGAAACATTATGCTGCGTTGAAAAAATATTCTTCTTTAATAAAATTTATTTTGATAGCCCAAACATTCATAATAATTCCTAAACTGTTATTGTGTGAAACAAAATCTGTCCTCACTATCTCTAATGAGAAGGTAGCTCGGAATAGATAATGTCCACGCAGAAAATTAATTCTACTTTTATTTGCGTGGGGCCCTGATGGTAGGTATAAGCCAGCCAGCCTTTGGAGGTGAAATGTTAAGTGCAACTTTCATTCCTTCAAGTGCTTCTGGATCCTGTTCTATGACACCATCGTCCTTCTTCTCCTCAACTAATTTCGACAATTTATCGTCCATATTGCTCATTTTTGCCCATTCCTTGTTAATTAAAACTGATGGCACTCCTGGACTCAGGCAAGGTAGACAGTCCCTTTTTAAGTTGATAAAATTTACTATCCGAAATTAAATTTGTAGAATTCAACAAATTTGTGCAAAATTAATTATTAAAAACGAATTAAACTATCCAATTATTCAACTCAGTTAGCGGGTTCCCATTTAATCGATCACCAAAATCTATTATGCCCCACACCATCGGCCGGTTTTTTAATTGTTAATTTTATTTTTGGTTGTGTTATGTAAATTTGACATCCTCTACTACTGTCTCTTTTAATAATCAGACTAATTCCAATAGCTCATACTTTAATACTAATAATGATAATGCAATCTAATTCAACTTCAATTTTCCATAATTAAAATTTTAGATTTTAATATTCCTAGATTATACAAAAGTACTCTCGCTGTCCGTGCACACCATAATAATGTCAACATAATATAAAATTACAAAAATCTCAATATAGGTACAATAAATTTACATTTGAAAAATTTTCATCACTAAATTCATGGCGAAGTCCGTTAATTGAAAAAAGTACATCGAAAGCATGGAGCAAGAAAGTACAAAATATTCTATCAAAACAGATTGGATACTAGAATAAAGGACTTCTTCCTGACGAAGAGTCAAACAGTGGACGGAATGTGTAAGATATTCCGAGGAAGCATTTGGAAAAATAAATACGAATGTAAATACTCCATGGTGTGATAAAAGAGTGAAGGTAAAGGAAGCGAGTGTTTCTCAAATATAAAGCTGAACAAACAGAACGCAGCTGCATCGAATACATGAACACTAGAAATAGAACAAAACGTGAAAACTATGGCGCCCAGAAGAAGGTCTGGAAAAAAATAATAAAATTCTGATGTTAACCAACAAATGTACTATATGAACATTAACGTTCACAGATGACCAAATACTTTGGTGAACTACCCAACAGGGATGAGGAAGGAGAGCTTATGGATAACTGTATCAATCTATAGCAATAATAATAGAGGAGTTACAAAGCAATATAAAATACCTAAAGAATCGTGAAACCCTTGAACCCGACGGAATATGCAAGGAAATTCTCAAGTCTTACGGAGATGTATTACACAGAGAACTGCGAATAATTTATTGCTAACAAGACAAAAAGTCCCAAACGATTAGAAAATGAATCATACGATACCTATAAAATATTCAGAAAAGAAAACAAGAAGGATCCTGACAATTACCGACGGATTACCCTCTTAATCACCACTCTCAAGCTGTTCCCGTCCATTTGGAAGAAAAATTAGAAAAACAGATGGATATCGCCGATAAGCAACAGAGATTTCGAAAAAAAAACAGGAGTACAATAGATTCCATTTTCATCCTGTGACAAATCATAGAGAAGGCAATAAAATACAACCTTCTATTGAGAAGACCAGAAAAAGCGATGTAATTCAATTTTTAGAGGTACAACAAAATCTCATATTAATATTATGTAAAATATGACATTAACACAAACAACAGCATAAAAGTTATAACCGACAAGGGATTAACAGCATTAATAACGATAACAGCTGGAGGAGACAATGAGACTCCGTAAGTCCGTTATTATTTAATTAATAATGAATAAAATAATTGCAAGTGTGAGAAAACTGAATGGGTATAGAATAGAAAAGAAACAAAATTAACATCGTATGCTAGGCGGATGACGCAGCACTGATAACCGATAATGAGGACCACCTGTAAAAAAAGTAATTTAACATGGATGTCTACAATTAAAACTAAGACCGTGGTAATATCAAAGATGCCATCCCGTTGTAAACTGGAATTGGAAGGTGCTATGATTGAACAAGTCATGAGGTTTATATACTCGGGAACCAAAATAAATGCATCGAGAGGCTTAAACGAAGAAGGAAACTCACAAGTAACAAAATAAGCCCAAATTGTTGGATGTCTACGGACAACCTCCGACCACTCCAATGATGGGCCCAAAGCTGGTTCTCCTCTTCGATAGAAGACAGCTCGAGGTCAAGGTAAAAAGGAGTATCCTTTTTAGAAGAAGAAGTTAATTTCAAAGGCTTTGAGGATTGCGTTAAAGTTACCAGATCAGGTTGAGAAGGACAAAAATCAAAACTTTACAAAGTAAGAACCAACCTAATCTACATGAAATATAATATTACATATTTTATGTAACGTATTAAATCAAATTTTAAAAAATTAATAAGTTAATTGGATCCGTCCTAGCATCGGAAGACGAAATGTAGGAAGACCCAAAAAAAGATGGAAGGACCAGAGGTGACATAACGGGCCAAAGCCTAAACGTGAAGAAGAAGAAGTTATTTAAACATTATATTTATTTTATACTAATCTATCGACAGTTATTTGCAATTCTGATATGTAATTTTTGTTTGTTTTATTAAAATTTAAATATGTAATTTAGTGCCAATAAAATTTAACCTGTAAATTTTTATTTATGACTCATCAGTTTTATGTGTATTTTGACAATAACAAAATTTTTATGAGTTTTTTTGAATATTTTATCATTTTTATTACACATTTTAACATTTATTTCTGCACAATTTTCCACTGCGCAAACTTCCTAGTTTTACTCTGCTATCTAAAGTAAGAAGGGCGTAAGTACACTTTAGGCAGTTTTAAGTGTAAAGACCTTCTGCAAATTTTTGCAAAAATTGTACTGACGTCTATACAGCCTGTTAAATATTTACTTACACAGCAATAAGTTCGCAATTACTTTGCATGTTGTGCAAACCCATGATTTTTTGACGCATTTTTCATATTGTTTTATTTAAAATTGATACACTTTTGGTAAATTGATTACTGTTCTTGAAACTGAACACTCTCACATAAACACATAAATACATAAATTTAAACATTTATTTATTTAAAAGATAAATTTTATATAAATTACTCAAAATCTTTCAACAGATCTCTTGAATTTTGATCAACTGACATATTTTTACACAACTGTTACCCATTTTCTGGCATCAGAAGGCAAAGTTTCTTGATTATCTTTTATCTTTTCGAATTTTTAATTTCCATTGGAACTTCCCAAAATAAAAAATCCGTGCCTTAAACCGGCACAAAAGTTGTATTAAAACCACTAATCGTGGTGTAAATTAAAAAAAAATTTAATTACTACTTATTTTCTATATTTATTCCTTTCTGCAAATCGGTAGAAAAACATATTACGATGATCTGAGGTAACGGATTAACCCCGTCAATCGTAATTTTATAAAAATTGTAAATTTACTTATATTACCTCGGCTAACTAGATTTTTGTTGCATGTAACTTACCTTTCTCAGTAGTCGGTTCTTTCGGAAATCGTAAATTAAGTATGTGTAAATGCTGAAATTAAATATTCGGGGAAAACAGGAATCCCAAAAATAATCCGTTTTGTAAAAAAAAATATAATTTTATTATGTGTATTTTTATGAATTATTATGTAAATAAATGTTTATAAAATTATTATACAATCTCTTATTGCTAAATCCCAATAATTAAATTTAAATTACGTGGTGTTGTTATTCGCGAATGATGCACTGAAAAATTTAGTTTTTATAAAAGTTTTAGCTTACCCTATATAAAATATGGGTGGTTCTATTTAGTTGGTATCACGCACCTTCAGTCTGCAATGGTATTTGACACCGATGGGTTTCTTATCACGTAAATTTTCGTAGATTACGTTTCTCGTGCAACTTGTGTTCCCTCGTGGCTGATTTTCTGTTTTATCAAAAATATTGACGATCCGTAAGTATTCTTGATTAATTTTGCTTCCTTTACGTACGCACACACTTGTAACTATTTTCTTTTACTATATTTTAACTTTTTCTTCAGAAATTTTCACAAAAATTAATTAATTTTGGGAGCGGATTCATTTACACGTCTCGCCATTACCAAAAATTCACAAGAGCTCTCGATTGTTTTCGCTTCGTTAACATTGTGCAAAACCACTGCTACCTGATTCTTCAATTTTAAATCGGTAAGAAAAATCGATAATACCATTTATTTTTAGCGCGAAATTCAAAATTGTCTTTTACTAATTTTTCTTTTTGTTTTTAGGTTAAACATCGGATTGAAGCACATAATTTTAGTTTATCACGTAAATTGTCCAATTATGGTTCCCAGGATAACCTATCACTGTGTTTATGGTTAATTATAAACGACCACGTAATGTTTAAATTTTGTCACTAAAGTTTTTAACGAAATTATTCTAACACCTTAACTATACAATTATTGCATGTAATTATGAATTCCTTAATACTAAACAATTTTTATACTAATAACTTTTAACAAATTTATATAACGGATTTTGATTTGTACATTAAATTAATTCATTTTGTTGACTCCTGTATTCGTTATTATGATTTTAAATAATTATTTTTAATTTTGACTTTGTTATTGTTACAAATTAACCTTCTAGTTCAACAAATAAGTTCCATGCAAAAACCTTTATAATTTCAAAATTGACTGTATTACGAGTGACGTCCTCATCCGAGTCACCGCAATATCTTTAAGAAAATCTCGGGTTAGTTCTGTTAAGTAATTTTCCCGCGGAATTGCTGATATTTCCTTTAATGTTTTAGGTGGCTTTTACCAATTATGCAGTCATCCACTAAGTTTTCCAAATTGTGTGAATGATTCCAATGCCAATACAAAGTCAAAAGGGCGTAACTTACTATTACAAAGTAAGAAGACCGTAACTGACAGTACTTACAGCGTTTTTACCTTGTATGTTGTAGTTACAACCTTGTTACTCTGAAAAACTATAATTTTTGGGGGTTGACGGATTTTTCATATTGCTTCTGTTTAAAATTGATTGAACTTTTTGGAAATCTAATACAGATATTATTATAGATGAAATTTTTTACGCAGATTTAAAAAAAACTAAAAACTCAATTTTGAAAAAAGTGTACTTACGCCGCTTTTAGCTGTAATACTCGTAAATCCAGAAGGAGATTGACGTTAGTTGCATTTAGATTGGAAAGTTTACTCCTCGAATAGTCACGAAATGATAAAATGAAAAAATAAATAATAAACGAAAATAATAAATAAATTAAATAAAAAACCTATAGTACCTCATGCAGCTCCAAATAGTTTCGAAAAGTTCACCCTTATACAACATTTTTTATGTATTTTATCAACTACTTTTATTATTCAAGTTTAATTTCTCTTTCAATAAAGTTTTGTATATTTCTTTCTACGGCGAGCTTCCTTTCATTTGATTTAATATTTAATTTTTTCAATAAATAATTTTCTCAATTTTTAATCAAAATAAATATAGAGTGCCCCACCGATCAATACAATAAAGCTCTTCTAGATGGTTATAAAAGAAAAATTTTCTAAGGAAAACACATCATCTAAAATTTTTGTGTGAATCCAAACGTTCAAGAGAAACCCTTTTCAATTATTAGGGTAGTTCATGTAAAATAAAAATATTAATTTTTTAGTGTTAATCAATCAATTGACGATCGTTAGCTGAAGCGGCTATGTGCGTTGCTGCTAATGCGGAATGCCTGGTTCGACTCCGGGCTCAGTAAAAACTTTATTCTGACCGTCTCCCCTCGGAAGGCAATGGCAAACCACCGAGGTGTAATCTGCCTGGTACAGCCTCTCTGGAGATGAAGTGTATACACTTCCCGCGGTTCGGAGCCCGCGTTAAGCAGTAGGTCCCCTATGTATGTGCTAATACTTCAAACGCATAACACATGCATAGGAGAGAGGTTGCCAACGTCCGGGAGACCGGATATGGCACATGAAGAAGAAGAATCAATCAATGCGTTCTCAAGGAGCGTGACATTATCTGCAAACTAGATTAGAATCCTTTAAAGTCTAAAATCAACGGTTTTCGAGTTATGTATGAAATTGAAAACGTTTTACAATAAAAAATAAAAACCCCGTAAGCTACAATTTGGAACTTGGGTGTAATGTACTGTTGTGAAAAATCAATCCATTTTACAGAAAAACGGATATAATTTACATGAAAAACAAAAATATTAAAATTTGATGCTTTAAACCAGGGATGAGCAACCTTTTTTTACAACGGGCCAGCTACAAATTTAAAATTGTTGTGCGGGCCCGCATGTAAGAAACTTATGATCATATAGGGTATTTTTTTTAGCTGCATGAGAACTTCAAATTGAAATAAAACATTAAAAAAATTGATGAAATGATTTTTAAATTATATTTTTATGAAAATAAATTTAATGCCATTTATGATTTCAAAATGATTTCCGGCATGTGACCACCACGACTAATCGTTACGAAGCGCATCCAATGAGTCCAATTTTTGACCACTTTTTCCAATATTTCTGGCATTATTTCATAAATGGCTTGCTGAATATTTCCCTCCAATGATTCCAGAGTTGTTGGTTTGTTAGCATAAACCATGGATTTAACGAACCCCCAAAGAAAATAATTTGGAGGCCTCAAATCACACGATCTTGGAAGCCAATTGATAGGAATATTTCTTAAAATAATATTGTCATCAATTTGTCCTTTCAATAAATCGATGGTTTCGGTGGCTCTGTGGCACGTAGCACTATTCTGTTGGAACCATAAGTTGCCGATGTTTAACTCTTGAACTTTTGGAAACAAAAATGTATTGAGCGTGTGTCGATATCTCACACCATTCACTGTAATGGTAGCTCCTTCCTCATTTCGAAAGAAATATGGACCGATGATGCCGTTGGTGTGTATTCCACACCAAACAGACAATTTTAATGGATGCAAGGGAGTCTCAAGATAATGTTCCGGATTGGTATCAGTCCATATATGGCAATTTTGCTTGTTCACATACCCATTTAACCAGAAATGTGCCTCGTCACTGAACAAAATTTGGCGGTAAAAAAATGGATCTACTTCCAATTGTGGTTGTGAGCCCAATCTGCTAACGCACGACGCAATCGATGATCATTAGGCTTCAATTCTTGAACCAACTGGATCTTGTAAGGATGCAAACCAAGATCTTGATGTAAAATTTTCCATGTGTGGACGGACAAAGCCCAAGTTGTTGAGCACGATGGCGAATTGAAATGTTTGGGTTCTCTTGCACACTTTCACTCACAGAAGCGATAGTTTCTTCGGTACGCACATTTCTTTGTCTTGTTGGCGGTCTTAAATTATGCAATGAGGAAGTGATACAAAATTTATTCATCACCGCACCAATAGCCTGCTCAGAAGGTCGATTATGTCGACCATAAAATGGGCGAAGAGCTCTATAACTTTTGCTAACGGAATTCTGACTTTACTCAAATTATCTCTTTATTAACAAAATAAAGCTAACCCTCAAAGTCAAATTGTAAAACCTTTGAAGGGCCGCACGAGAGAGTGTGGCGGGCGCGGGCCGCGATAGGCTCATCCCTGCTTTAAACAATTTTTTACTTAATTATTCTATAACTAGAAAATCGTTAATTCTAGAGAAAAAAACGATTATAATCTAGTATGTAGATGATTTCGAGCTTTTTAAAGATGTACTGAATGGTTAACCCTGAAAATGCAATAGATTTTAAGGCAATGATAAGAAAAATTTACTTTACTTCCTGAAGGTGAACCACGGGAAATGTAATACTCTTCATTCAAGCCCGCATTTCATTAGAGCTTCTAGAAGCGCGCTTCTAGAAGCTCAAAATTTGTAATGCATTGACTCTTATGGAACCAATTTCACTTGGGCTGGTACAAGCCGGTATCGAATTTCACCAGCCAAGTATCGAATTTCACCAGCCCGGCTTGTAAAGTTGTCCACGTGGAGTATTTAGAATAAGGACTTATTATTGGATAATATAAAATGCTCGACATGGAGTAGTGTAGTTGTAATTGGTTAATATTTAGAATGAGGACTTACTATTGGATAATATTTGTATTACGAAAATTCTCTTAGCAGGTCGACGTCAGGTCCACGTGGACCCTGTTCAAAGATGCATTTGTATACCAGGCGGGCTTGTCACGCGACAGTTGTAAATTTTTACAACTCAAGCTGCAGAAGCCGGCGGTAATTAGATACTTCTAAATATTAGATAATAATATGTGTTGTAAAGTTATTACTAATAATAATTTATTTATGTAATTGATAAGCAATATGAAAAAAATTGAATATTGATGTCGAAATTTTTTCGATGTACCGATTTTTAAATTTTTTGTATATTCCGGGATTTTACGCATTCTTCAATCGCAAAATTAAATTTATCATAATATTATTCACTAATAATTTTCTTACCTTTCCAATAATAACATCCAGTACCTTCCTTCGACGCGTACTATTTATTTTATACATTCTTGTTCTAGGTGTCAATCATCGTAACAAATTAACGATGACATCGAATAACCAAAATTGTGTTTACGATGATT
This sequence comes from Podabrus alpinus, assembly GCA_932274525.1. Taxonomy (NCBI): domain Eukaryota; kingdom Metazoa; phylum Arthropoda; class Insecta; order Coleoptera; family Cantharidae; genus Podabrus; species Podabrus alpinus. The sequence continues at coordinate 11,178,747 of OW026451.1, forward strand.
GACACCTAGAACAAGAATGTATAAAATAAATAGTACGCGTCGAAGGAAGGTACTGGATGTTATTATTGGAAAGGTAAGAAAATTATTAGTGAATAATATTATGATAAATTTAATTTTGCGATTGAAGAATGCGTAAAATCCCGGAATATACAAAAAATTTAAAAATCGGTACATCGAAAAAATTTCGACATCAATATTCAATTTTTTTCATATTGCTTATCAATTACATAAATAAATTATTATTAGTAATAACTTTACAACACATATTATTATCTAATATTTAGAAGTATCTAGTTGTAAAAATTTACAACTGTCGCGTGACAAGCCCGCCTGGTATACAAATGCATCTTTGAACAGGGTCCACGTGGACCTGACGTCGACCTGCTAAGAGAATTTTCGTAATACAAATATTATCCAATAATAAGTCCTCATTCTAAATATTAACCAATTACAACTACACTACTCCATGTCGAGCATTTTATATTATCCAATAATAAGTCCTTATTCTAAATACTCCACGTGGACAACTTTACAAGCCGGGCTGGTGAAATTCGATACTTGGCTGGTGAAATTCGATACCGGCTTGTACCAGCCTAAGTGAAATTGGTTCCATAAGAGTCAATGCATTACAAATTTTGAGCTTCTAGAAGCGCGCTTCTAGAAGCTCTAATGAAATGCGGGCTTTTAAACTATTTAAACTTGAAAACTTAAATTAAAAGATAAATAATCTAAAAGCATCCCTTAAAAAGAGATTGTGATTTTCCATATTTTCCACGACGCCATCGGCAGTTCGCACCTGCTTATGATGAAGAACAAAAATATAAATCTCATAAACAAAACATTTTTATTTCCCTTTTTGTAACTTCGTAATAATAATAAAATTTTTAACTCTAACGTTAATATAACAGCATATTATAAAAAAATATAATATAAAATAATAACAAAAATAAATTTTAGAGAAGCTTAAAAATTTAAGGATCTGCGCCTCGAAGTATTGACAAAACCAACAAGAAGAGATAAAACAGAGAGACAAGTAGAGTTAAAACAAATGTTTGTTAATAAAAAAAAAAATTAACAAAACCAAATTTGCAAGTAAATAATGGACCGAAATTATTTCCAACAAGCCAAGCTCTGGGAAAACAGAGAGCATTAAGAAAATCGATACGAACCTACCACTTCCTTAATCTACGTTCGTTATTATGAACGGTAATTTGACCAATTAAGAATTATTTAAATTTTCTTACTACAATAATAAATTTCTAAAATTTGCTACTTCAGGCGGGATTATATTTTATATTACGAAATACGTTTTTTTTGGACTGAAAAAAAGTTAAATTAAAATTAATTTTTAAACTTCAAAACAATACAACAACCCTTGAATATTTTCTTTTGCTAACTGGGTTGGCTCATTTCTAAAGCATCCAATTTGTATAGCGTTGTGTTTTTTGGTGGGGACTAAAATTTTGAAATAAATTTGTAACGTAGTTTATTTGATCGGAAAACTCGAGAAGTCTTTCGGAAAATGTTGACAAAAAATGGAAGGTTGTAATAGAAAATAGATAAGGAATGGAGTCGTAAAAATTCATATTTATGCAGGTTTCAAGGTTTCACTTTTTAAGGTATTGATTTAAAATATCTAAAATGCAGACGGTTGCAAAAAGTGAAAGAAAAATTTATGATAAATTAGAAAATATATAGTAAAACTGTAATATCCCATTTGAAATGCTATTTTTATTCGCAGGACCAACTAAATAAATTTCTAAATAAACTTGAATGTAAATTTTGCGAGTTAAACGTAAACAATAAATTGAATAATTGACCATAACATTTCTATTGTATAATTTTAACAATTATGTTATTTACTCCACCCCCTAGCTTAATTTCATATAGCTTATTTTATTAATTATAAAACTAAATTCAAATTAAGTAATGCTGGACATGGCATGTATTTAAATGTGACCGTATTAGGAACACACCACTTATTTGCCAAAAAAAAAAAATTAAAGTTGTGAAGTCACGCTCACTTGCTAAGTCTTTTTTGTTCGAAACTATTCGATAGTTAAGAGTTCCTGAAGCTTTTCTGAAAATTTCTTATCCGAGTAGGTTAAACAAATCTTAAAAACAAAATTGAAATTTACTAACCGTATTTGCCGAATTGCTTAAAACGATGTAAATTGAAATATTATGAAGAATTTTAGTTGAAAACTTAAAATTGTTATTCCTTCTTTGAACAACTATAATTCAATTATAAAACTTTAACCTCTTCTTAAGTTAAAAGCACTCTCTGGCAAATTATAATTATAAAGTACTTTAGCGGTTCAAAATTGTGTATTACATGTTATTACATTTGCGCTCATCAACAACAATAATTAGTGGTATTATTTACGAAGCAAACAAGTAAATATTATCTCAATTAAACAAGATAAACGTATTTCACATAGGTGAATTTATTACAAATAGACTTACAAATTAACGTGGAATCTGAAATTTTCAAATATTTTGGAAGAAGCCCAGAATCGGAACGCAGTAATCCCTATACCAAATTACCTGTTCAGTGGACAAGTGAATTAGGTAGAGCCTAATCTAAACATCCGATCATGATTTCCAAAATATTGATGGGACCAACGAGGAATAATTACAGCATCTGAAATACTTCATTGCAGATTTCTTTCCAAACGATTATTTAACTCAAACACTTTTGAATTTATGAGAGAGCACTTTTTGTGAGACCACAGCATGCCCTAGGGAAACTATTGGGATTAATAACTAGTTTCGAGTATTTCCCTAGGGAAATAATCGATAGGACAGGTTCCCTAGGGAAATACTCGATTGGACAGGATGATTAGGGTTTTTACCGGCAAATATGTAGGGGGTGTTGCATATGAATGTCTGTTGCTTAAAATTTAGACTTGATGCGCTGCAATTAGTTTCCGCTCGGAAAGAAAGCTGTTGAGCTCCTCAAAACCTGTCCCTCAAAATTCTTCGAGTATTTTTCCTCCCTAGTGCTGTTACACCCGATAATTAGTTTTTCACCTGTACGCTTAAATAAAAAGAAATAAATTGAATGATTAAGAAATATTTCTAAACTTAGTAGAAATTATCAAAAATAGTGAAAACAATGGCGAGAAAGTCAAAACGTCAAAGATGGAGGAAAAAAACCTTCAGAATAAAAACGCGGAAATTTGCCATAAAATAACGGATTTGTTTGCTGCAAAAGAAGTAAATTGGATGTAAAAAAAATGCTGAAACCACTAATAATTATGATAATAAAACAAAAAATGCTGATGTTTTCTAATCGAAAAATGGTTCTATGACAATCAAAAGTATTGAAGAAAACATATCTGCATTAAATTGTATTGAAGAAAATGCAAATGGAACAAACAAAGAGAGACAAAATAAAAAGGATGAAAATAATGACCAGGCATTTTTCTTATCAAACAATGCAAGTACATCGAGCTAGAATTATTTTTAAAGGGTCATTCTGATTCAAGACAAAGTTGGGCAAGTTTCAAGAGCTATAAAACTGAATTTCATTGTGAATACTGAATATTCTTTCTGCTAGTATCAATTGTCCTGTAATATATTACTATACAATTGTGGTAAAAGTCACTTTCCGCACGAGTTTCAGCAAGATGTTTTGTTCGTCACTACCTAAGTAATACAATAAAAAACGTTTACTTAACTATTTTATTTTTTAACATTAAATTTTTTATGAATCTCATTAGTTAAAAATCATATATTTAAATATTGCATTTTTATTGTACTTTAGCTAGATGGTATATTATGCTGAAAAATATGATCCTCAACTTGGATTCGAACCCAGGCATATTAGCTGGGAATACGCGCGCTTTACCAACTGCGCTTCCGAAGCGATTAGTTTATATAGCGCGGAACTTCTATATTTCGTGACTAATTCTAGGACCGCTACAATACCCTTGATAAATAGTTCGTTTCTTTATGCTTTCTTTAGTTTTAAATTTTAAGATTATAACAAATACAAAGCAACATTGTAAATATCTCTGGGATTGTGATAATATTGCAAACGATAAGGTAATTAATTCTCAGAACGCTGTCTTGTGATGACTCATATCCAATGTTATACCGACGCTTAAAAGTTGCTAACATTGCGCATTGCAAATCTTTATTTCTTTAGACTATTTTTGCAGGGTGCAAAATAATAAGAGATAGCAATTAATAAGCGAGCGGTAACTTTTGCTTACTAGAGTCCGATAAGGATATGTAATGAGTCATTGACTTATGGAGGAGCGAACATAACAAGCAGCAGTTCCATAGCTGCACACTGACGATGGGGGGGGGGGGGGATTTTAAAAATGTAAAATTAATGTAAATGTAAAAAAATTTTATTTTCAAGTGCTGCTGCAGAAAAGACAATCAAATTTCAAACATTAAGCAGATCGAGCAGATCATTGAAGGTGAATGCGTGGTTGAAACGTGGCGAAATTAAGGAGGTGCATTCTTTATTTGACCAAAACAAATATTGAACACGGGAATTATTTTAGAAATTCTCTAGTTTACTTAAAAGTTTGATCTTTTATTGCGAAAACATGTTACAGAAATTTCCAAACGTCTTGAAGGGGTACGTCATTCACAAGGATGAGGTAATTTAGTTACTTTGTATTCAGCAATAATTTTTTTTAAGGTTTATAAAGTAAATAGCTAATGGATTTTTAATTTTACGCCAGTCGACAAGACCCTCTAAAAAGGCTATTACAAAAATTATTAGGGGTAAGCTACAGTAAATTTTATTATCATTGATAAAATCTAATGGCATAAGATTGTAAATTTCATTGATTGTATCGGAATCTTTTTTTTGCATTGTTTTAAAAACTTCTTCTTTTGATACCGAGGAGCTTGATGTTGTAAATTTTCCTTTTTATAATTTAGGTGTACCCGTTTTCACGGTCTAGAGACTCTGGATTTAGCTCCATATTGGAAGAACCGTGCAAAACAGGCATTTTCATGCACATTCACGAAGATCTCGGTTGGTGTTCACTTTAAAGCAAAATGTTATATAATTGAAATTAAATAAAACTAAATTGTCTATAGTGTTGCGTCTACGCCTTTTTATGCTCTAAAGGACATTGAACAACAAATCTCAATCACTTACCGTTCCAGCAAGCTCTTATCTCAGGTTATTTTAATCAGGCTTATCTTTGGCTTAGCAATAGTATAAAAGAAAACTACAACTGGTTCAGCTAACATCAAATTTATTAACCAAACAAGAATTATTAAAGAACAAATAACAAATAAACAATCAACAAACAACGAATCAAAACAGAACTTAAAATTATCTAACAACTCTCTAACCTTGGTACTTCTTGGGTATTATACGTAGCACTTCACTATTTTCACCGTGGAACACCTAGCCCAAATGGATTAACCCAATCCAAATGCTGCTCACTGGTTGTCGTGCTGCCTTGCAGCTTCTCGTATTTACTAGTCACGTCTCGACTCAGTCGTACTGCTTGGTGACTCGATGAAACATTCACCGTACACGTCTGTGTTCTGCACTATCTTATCTCTGACTAATTTTCTTCGGATTTCAGTCCGGCACGTCATCTTAGATGTCAGATCTAAAGTGAATGCCATAGATAAGAGAATAATAATTTATGTGAATGCCTGCTTCCCCGTTGTTTGGCTTGGAAACCACACTCATTTTATTTTTATTTTGTTTCCTTGTTTTTTGGAGACCTCTATTATTTCCGGCTGTTCCTGCGGGTATGTCCGCCTACGTAATTTTCTTGGTGCGCTGCTTGTCCTGGTTATCGTAACTAACTTAAATATAACAACATGAACAAACTTAAATCTAACAACAATTAAAAAACAACTTGAACCTCTCCAGATTGCGTTTTCTTTTATCCTGGTTTGCATCTCAATTTCCTAATTTGAATGACGCGAAACACAACAATAGAAAAGCTCTTATACTTGTTTTTGGTTAATTGATCGGGTGCAGAGTTGTAGGCTTCACAGCATCAAAGGATGTTTGTGATAGAGTTGCTGATGCCTTAACTGAGATCATCCGTACCAAGCTGGACGATGAGAAGATCATCGAAGCAGCTCTGGGTTTAGGTCACGACGACTAAGAAATATCCTTATTGACGACATAAGGATATGACCCAACAACATCGCAGGTTGACAGCTGAAGAAATGCCGAGAGATTAATCCGGCTGTCACCGGGGAGGGGGTTTTAGTGAGTAAGAATCTCACACTACCATCCTAGATTGGGATGGTGGCTATAAAGGTTTTCCTCTCCCCTGCACTGGGAAAAAAAAATGTTTCACAGCATGCAGTATGTATTTGCCACGCTTTATTTATTGATTTCGTTATTTCCACAATAAAACTCTTGTAAAGTGACTTATAAACAGAATAAACAAATAACTGCTTATATCAATAAATTTAAACTTTTACAGTGTTTTCTAGGAGGTACATTTCGCCCACCCCCCTCCATCGCAAAATTTTTAATGATATTAGTGTCAAACGTCTGAGCTTCCATAAAAATCGTTTGTACCACACGCATCGCGAAGTTAATCGTGAAAACTTTGAGGGGCTGTAGAAATGGCAGACCCCCCCATCGCGAATTTTTGTATAAAATTGGTGTCAATCGTCTGAGCTCCAATGAGCTTCCATAAAAATCGTTTGTACCCCAAAGGCTTTTAATAAAAATTCAATTCTTTATTATAACAATTTTGGAAGGGCTGTAGAAATGCTGTTTTTTAAGATAGATAGAGATTTTAAAAACGATAGAAAATCGTTTGAACTTTTTCTGGGGTGGGTTATTCAACAATTTTTAATTTTTTTCTTCTTCTAAGAATTGGGTTTGTTTTCCTGAAACAAAATTCATTGGTGAAATCCCAAAAGGCATGGTTTGGGTTCATTTGATTAGTTATGACGATTGAAGACTCAGTTCGGCCATGGAAGTAAGCTACCAAGTTGTACGACGAGTACCTGGACCCCGAAAACCCCCTGGTACACCAATTGGGACAATTTCCCTCTTCACAGGAGAGAAAAGAGAATTCTGGCCCCACCTGATAAATAAGTAAAATCACGACTCAAGCAAACCATTACGCCAAACAAAACAAATTTTTAATTAAAATTTCAATTGAAAAAAAATTTCGTTTCAATCGAAACTTACAAATCAAATTAGTGATCTTGGGGATAATAAATGGATGACATTTGAGAACCCATAACCAACCACCAACATTTTATAATTTATTCATTACAAATTTCCTTCATGAATTTCAACATAGCAAGTTTCTAATAAGGAAAGTTTACGGTTTAAATTAGATTAACCATTTTGCACATCACCACATATTCAAGCTACTTATTTTATGAGCATGCATGGAGTATATTTAGAAATTATTATAAGTGGTAAAAAAAAGAGCTAAGTATAAAGGTTCCATTGAGATCAAGCCACATTTAAAAGCTACCTGGATGGAGATTGAGCGATACTTAAAGTTGCTTGCAAAAAAAAAAGTTTTAGCATCGTAGCAAAGAGTTGAAAATGTTTTGGATAAGTTTCTTTCCATGTTAAAATCGCTTGGGAAAAAACAGCTCATCATTCTTCCATTATTGCGAAGAGCATGCAGTTTGGTCTGAGTTCGATAACGAGGAAAGTCTGAAGAAGTGGACGAACATGGAACGAATTCAAAAATAACAAAAGGAGAATGTCGAATGCAATGGAAAGGGAGGAAAAGGTGTTTTTCTAGGGCTTATTGAAATATGACCCACAAAGTAAAGTTGTCGCTCTAGCACAACACTTTAATTTAATAAAAACCCTTTTTAACGTGTGATGCTGTCACGATGTCATTGAAAGCATTAAAAGCATTGTTGTGGGGTATCTTGGGGCCAATTCGAAGCCTCTGAAATTAATGAGGTTAGGTGGCAGATCTGGGACACAAAAGGAAATTTACATGAACTACATACCTCTTCCCGAAGTAAGGGGGTTGCGTTACACTTTTGAAACCCTTGATGAATTTTTAAAAAAAAAATTTTGTTTTACTTTAATTAAAGTTTTCTCGAGTATCTTTCAACAGCTTCTTGAACTGTAATTATACCTTCAAATATTAAAAAATAATTTAATATTGTGAAGTTAATTTTAAATTTTTGACCTAAACAAAAGATCTAAGGTAACTTAAAAGTTTTTGTATGTAAAATAAAGTTGCAAAAAATGGAAAGAAAAATAATTACTCAATGCTTTAGAAAAACAAAGTTAAAATCTGCAACAACAGTTTTTGTTAACAGTTTTCATTAAAACCTCAATTCTATTTTGAATTTTAGGTCAAGTTGTGTTATATCCACAGAGTTAGCCTGCGGGCAGCACAACCCAATCCACTGAACAATTTTCATAAAGAAAAAAGTGTATCATTTACATTACTAAAAATTCGAACTTTCAAAATTAACGGTTTCGCTATACTAATATGTACCTTACCGTTCGAAAAATAAAATTAATTGCTAAATTTTTTGTTCCTACTCCGAGATCAATTATTTTTGATTTTTGCAATTATCCTTGACTGGAGTAAACAAAAAGTCGATTACGTTTAAATATACAAGTGTAAGAAAAACCTTGTCTTAAAATAACGTTTTTATATCCGAAGTTGAAGGATTGTAAATATTGAGTAATGTAAATTTACATAATTAATATTAGAACGTTTAAAATAGTTTTCAATTTTGATTTCTTCAAATGTTCGATTAAATATGGACATATAGGGTGGAAAATCAATTAACCCGTAAGACACAGTTAATTCCTGTATAATTACGTATGTACACTACCGTCCAAAAGTTTGGAAACAAAAGAATAATAATAAAAACTTTTAGTTTTTTTAATATTTTTGATTTTATTTATATAAAGTTTTGAAAGAATATATTACTAACTAAGATTTATAGGCAAAAGAGAAGCGAGAAGCATGTTTTGATCATTGTCCTGCTGCATTTTAAAGGGAGAGCCGATCAGTCTTAACCTCGATGGTAATGTGTGCTCTTGTAAAATCTTCAAATAATTCTCTTTGCGAAAGATTCCTTTGATTTCCACTAGGTCACCTACCCCAGAGGCACAAAAACATCCCCGAACAAGCACTGGACCCACCCCCCATGTTTAACAGTTGCAACCACACATTGAGGTAACATCTTTTCAGATGCTTGTCTGCGAACAAAAACTCTTCGTTTGCTACCAAATATTTCAAACTTGGATTCATCGGTCCAAAGGACCTTTCTCCATTGGTCCAACGTCCAATCTTTATGTTGCTTTGCCCATTGAAGACGTTTTTTTTTATTTTGAGGTCTTAATAGCGGTTTCCGGGCTGCTACACGTCCAGAAAGTCCGGCAGCTATTAGTCTTCTTTTAACCGAAGTTGTTGACACTGGATTAACCCTCGAACTATTTAACTCTGCCCTTATTTCGGGTGCAGTTAACCTTCTATTCCGCTTGCTGGTAGTAGCAATAAATAAATCTTCTTGATTAGAAGTTACTTTTGGTCGTCCACTTCGTTTTTGATCACTTAAACTGCCAGTAGCTTTAAACCGCATAATTGTGTAGTGTACGGCCCCGTATGCCCTTAAGTGAAATCTTTAATTTATTTGCAATATAATTATGGTGACCATATTGTTTTTATGAAAAAAAAGTACATTTCGGCGAAACACGGTAAATACCTAAAAAAAGGTCAACGGCGCACAGTGTGGTGGAGGCTGACAAATGGTGATTTTTAAAGTAATTCATTTGGTCTGTTTAATAATAGTTTCTTACTAGGAACATCCCAGGGATTCAGGAACACAAAAAAAATCATAAAAAATGCGCTCGGAAAGTGTCGAAAAAATGGGGCAAAGTCAACCTTTTTTATAGGTTGTATGTAACCATGTAAACAATACATAAGCAGAACGGACGATACAGAAAGATATTAAAAACAATTGAAAACTATTTTAAAATGACGAACTTTAGCATTTCGAATAGTGGCTTATGCAATATTCTATGGGAAAACACAAAAATTATTGTTTTCTTCTATTCTATTAAGGACTAGCTGGCACAGTCGGCCTACCGGCCGCCTTTATCCATCTAGACCGTGTCGGATGTGGTTGTTCGGCCTTCGGCCTAAAGTAGCCTATGTTTTTCGCAGCGTTGTAAATAACTTCTACACCAAATTTGGTTAAGATTGGTCAAATAGAAACGTAAAGCACGTGCACGCGTATTTGCATAGTCGATCGGTTGACAGTTTGACAGCATTCATTAGTGTTTTTTAAGTTGATTTTGAGTAGCCTGCCTTCCTTTAAGGAATCTCGATAATCCATTCATGCGCGTCCCATAGGGGGACGCGCATGAATGGATTATCGAGATTCCTTAAAGGAAGGCAGGCAGGCTACTCAAAATCAACTTTCCTTTCCCTTGCGAATTTTTCCACTATTTCAATACAAAAACATGCGCAGGGACCTACATAATAACTGTGCCAAATTTAGTTCCGATCGGTCAAACGGTTTAGGAGTCTATAGGGAACATACATATATACACACATACATCCATTTTTATATATATTAAGGATTAAGGATATAGTAAGACAACTTCCAGATTTTTTGCCCTAAAATTGAAGGCTCAGCAACCGTTTGTCCACAAAAACCACATTTCACCACACTGTGCGGCGTACCTAAATATACGACGATTACGATTGATGACCTTTTTTTTTCTGGGGTTGCACTGAAGGAAACAACCATGAGGTTTGGGGCAGCGTCGGGTGGCACCCCTCGGCGGGTGTACAAAGAATAAGTACATTTGTAAGTACTTGGAGAAGTTTCTAAGTACATAGGACATCGTTCTAAAAAAGAGTACTGTCTACTAAAATAAGTACATAATATGGTCACCATAAATATAATGCAAAGTTTTATTTTCATTGTAAAGTGCAATAACTGCACTACGTTTTTCTACACTCTGCTGATTTTTTCTTGCCATTACGACACACAATTTCACTCAAAACAAATTAACGAATGGTTAAAATTTTTGAATGCAGCTTATTTTATATTTGCAACTTGCAAAGGGTGGTAAAATAAATAAATCCAGTGTTTTGGGTTATTCCGTGGTTATTCCCACCGTAAAATTACAAAAAAAGGTAAAAAAACAAGTTTTATAACACAATAGTTTTAAAATTTGTCGGTTCCGTTCGGCACGTGTTAAGTCTTAGTAATCCCAACATCTGTGTAATTCCGTGACCGTCCACTGGACCGACTTTCAACCGACCGACTTTTAACGGACCGACTATTTTTTCGACCGACTATCGATACTACAAGAATGATTTCCAATTCGACTATTTGTCACATCATATAGTTTCATTTTACAGCCATGACAACTGTGAGGTGTCTAGGAATCCTTCGGGAAACCTGGCCTCAATCGTTTATCTTTCTTATTAAGCAATATCGTGAGTTTTTGGTTAAAGCGTCGTTGGGGGGGGGGGGGTTCTAACCTTGGTAGATCCATAACTCTGTTGGTTTGGTTTTCGTGGAGATGCCATAGCGACAGGTATCTAGGAATCCTTCGGGAAACCTGGCCTCAATCGTTTATCTTTCTCATTAAGCAATATCGTGAATTTTTGGTTAAAGCGTCGTTGGGGGGGGGGGGAGTTCTAACCTTGGCAGATCCATAACTCTGTTGGTTTGGTTTTCGTGGAGATGCCATAGCGACAGGTGTCTGGGAAGTCTAGGTGACCTCAACCGTGGGCAGCCCTGACGAGAGGTGACAAGGAATCCATACGGAGACCTGATCTCAATCGTTTGTAATTGCTTAATAAGAAAGATAAACGATTGAGGCCAGGTTTCCCGAAGGATTCCTAGACATCTCACAGTTGTCATGGCTGTAAAATGAAACTATATGATGTGACAAATAGTCGAATTGGAAATCATTCTTGTAGTGAATGCTTCGGGTAGTATCGACAGTCGGTCAAAAAAATAGTCGGTCCGTTAAAAGTCGGTCGGTTGAAAGTCGGCCCGTTGAAAGTCGGTCGAAAAAATAGTCGGTCCGTTAAAAGTCGGTCCGTTAAAAGTCGGTCGGTTGAAAGGCGGTCAGTTGAAAGTCGGTCCGTTAAAAGTCGGTCGGTTGAAAGTCGGTCGGTTCAAGCTGAGTCGGTCGGTTGAAAGTCGGTCCAGTGGACGGGAACCTGTAATTCTTTCTATACAAATGTATGGAGCCGTTTTGGCGGCTTTCTTCTTAAATTTCTGCATTAATTTGTAACAAAAAATTGATGTTGTGTGAAAATTATTTCAAATTTAAGTGGTATTTTCCAAAAAAATTATTCATATTATAAAAAAAATTCAAGTGTTTCCAAACTTTTGGACAGTAGTGTACGTGCGAAGGGCAAGTTTTTAAAACCTTGCTCGCTTACAATCACGATGCACTTATTTATTTAAAATTAATACGGCTAGCATCATAAACATAAAAATAGCGCTGATTACATTACAATAATTAATTAGAAACGGTTAATCATAAAAGTATTTATATTTGATCGGTTCATTTAACTCGTTTATATATATTTTTTACATCGAATCGCATGGAATATAATTTTACGTCGACAGATTCCAATGCAACCGATCTAATTGAATTTACTTTTAATTAAAATTTATTGATGCAAAACAAATTTCAAATCACATTTGAGCCCTAACATCCAAAATGACAAAGTCTTATTTAAATGTTAATGCATAAATTTGTATTCTTGTGAAAATAAATCGAGCGGAAAATTTCAAATTGCAAATGAAGGAGAAAATCTCCGAAATTCGCGGTTTTACATTGCACTTTTAGTAATATAAAATTTTAATGGTTCGTGGTGAAGGGTAAACAGATGACAAATTTGCCCAAAATTCGTTCGACATTATAAAAATGCACTTCCGCACCACCAGCTGTTGTTTAATTAAATATTAACAGGTTGACAATGAAAAATCCGTTATTTACAGCAGTACCCCCTCATTTACTTCCTTTCATTTTGCTTGATTTTAAAACGTAATTATTTATTTTCAGGAACATTTTTTAATTGTCTTTTTAAATTTGAATGTGAGCTTTTAAGCTACTATTCAACGTCTTGTTTGAACGTGGATTTTAGCGATTTCAATTTTAAATTACATTTTTTAATTTAAGCCGATTTCCCTCACGATTAAGTCCGCGACTTGAATTTTACCATTGTACTCTTCGTAGTACCTTGTGGTCAATTGTCCGCATCTTCATTAATTATTAAAGTTTCGTCCTTCATTTCTAATCTGACGTTTAACTTTCGTAGTTTATATTATGCGAAAGATTATTTTATTTTTTTGACCAAATTGAATTTTTTCATTAATTCGTTTTGCTATTTAGCTGTCAAATTCAGATGCTCGAAAACTTAATACATATTATTAATCTAGCTCCCATACACTCAGAAAAATGAATGTGGTTTTCGTAGTTGCGGTTTAACCACGAGAGCTCGAGTTAGATGTCCGATAGATCAACGGTGGGCAACCTCCGGCCCGCGGGCCAACTCCGGTCCGCGTAAAGTTCTAATCCGGCCCGCGAGATCTTTAGAAGAAATAATAAATAAATATTTTCAAAAACAAAAATTTTAAAGAAAAGGATTAGGTTAGTACCTAACATAAGGAAAAATGAGAGATCTACAGTTTAATTTTCGATATAATTCGTCTTATTTAAATTAAATTAAAAAGTATTGTAAAAAGTAAATTGAAAAGTACACTAGACCCTCCATGTACGCGAGTTCGATGTACGCGAATTCAGAATAACGCGAATTAGATTTTGATACCTGAATTTTTTATACGCGAAGCAAAATTCGCTTTAACGCGAATTAAGTTTTCGCGTATTATTAAAATAACTAGGTGGCACAGTCGGTCTACCGGCCGCCTTTAGCCATCTAGACTGTGTCGGATGTGGTTGTTCGGCCTTCGCCCTCACTACAAGGTTCTAAAGTAGCCTATGTTTTTCGTAGCGTTGTAAATATCGTAACTTCTACACCAAATTTGGTTAAAATTGGTCAAATAGAAACGTAAAGCACGTGCACGCGTATTTGCATTGTCGATCGGTTGACAGCTTGACAGCATTCATTATTGTTTTTAAAGTTGATTTTGAGTAGCCTGCCTTCCTTTAAGGAATCTCGATAATCCATTCATGCGCGTCCCATAGGGACGCGCATGAATGGATTATAGAGATTCCTTAAAGGAAGGCAGGCTACTCAAAATCAACTTTCCTATCCTTTGCGAATTTTTGCAAATACAAGTAACAAAAATGTGTCCATTAACTATACTAAGGCCCGCGGACGAAACGTAAATATTATTCTGGCCCCTGTTATACAAAAGGTTGCCCACCCCTGCGATAGATTATTCCATTTCGCACATGTAACCAAAATGTGTTACAAAGTTTTGTAGGTTTTTTTTTGAATAATAAACTGATTTATTTTCACACAGTTTATGTTATTAGAGCTTTTTGTAGGTAATGAAGCAGTTTTGAAAAGATTTAAAAGCTTTATATGACCTATACGTAATTTCTTTCATTATAAAATTATTGTTGAGAAATAGGTCATTGCAATCTACATAGTAGATTGGTTTATAAGTGAATAAATTGTTATCAATTTTACAGAATTTTTAAAATAGTCTAAATTATTAAATTTTTGAAGCAAAAGAAATTGTTTGTATCCTAAATTATCGGTTGAAGTTGGACATCATTCTGTCATTAATAATTTTTTCTGATCTGATAAAATGCTGATTACCAAATTCAGTTGAAATCGAACGTCTTTTTGATCAGCATTGGGCCCGCTATTTTATTTATAATAATATGAATTTTGGTGATAAATTCGTAATCACAGATTTCGTAAAACCCAATACATCAATTTTAGATTAAGTAGAACATCTTTTTGACATATATAAATCGGCTATATTGGGTCAGCTATTTTGTTATAGAAATTTTGACCTTTGATTCCTATTTACAGGCCTCGAAAACACCATTATAACAATTTTTGTGCAGATCCAAGGTTTTGATCAGCATTTTGATCTCACTGTACGACGTGACAACCTTCAATTTGCTTTAGTCGCAATTAAGAATTACCAAAATTTAAAAAATAAGAAATTGCTACTTTCCAGATCTGATTCTATTGCTATTCACCTTCCCATTCTCCAGACCGGATCACCCATCGAGAACGAAGGCCGAGCAACTACATTCGAATATTTTCTTCTATCGTAATCTCAATGATTAGTTTTCAATGAAAAAATCTACGAACTTCAACTATATAAGTCGTAGTAGGTATTATCTTGGATTATATACGATCAGATAGACAAACCTTATGGGGGTTTTAGAAACTATTTGGTTGGGGCTACTAATGGTATTCCAATGGTACCAATGAATAAAGAAGCATCAGCGTATTTACTAACAGAGCTCTGCACTGAAATTAAGAATGTTAAATTAAAACTTCCCTATACACAATATGCTATGTTTTTCTCAATGGTGCCAATTGAAACAGTTTATTTGGGGAGCTGACCTTAGAACAAGCAACATAAAATTGTCCATGCAAAAAGCATGTTATTTCTAAACCGATCCCAGTGTACTTGATGATCTGTACCTGAACTCTGTTAATTTATTATTGCAAAGCGTACTTGAACCGGACACTGAAGCCTTTTGGATGTAAAATGGTAGTCATTCGGTATGGGGGACTACTTTTATAACACATTTCATGCGAGCTTTCACCTGCAGCTGTAACTTCCTTGTTTTTGAATTCTGGATTTCTAAAAGTATCTCTTATGGAACATTCTGGCTTCTCCTGCTCTGTTTGATTTATCCTAGCTTATTTCATTACATAAATGTAATGAAATAAACGGATTGATTGATTGATAATTGATTGATAATAAACATAAAGAAAACAGAATATCTTGTGGTGGTCAATAGGTCAAGGACGAAGAGCTATAAAGCAACTGAACCCGATATTATGGAATGATAAAATAAAGAAAACAACAAAAAAGAATATATACAAAGCAATCGTGGAAAGCATATCGACTTATGGTTCGGAAGTTTGGGTAGTAAACGGGAGAAATAGAGGCAAACTGCAAGCCCTAGAGATGAACTTCTGGAGGCGCAGCTGCGCAGTCTCCAGATTGGAACACATACGAAATGACGATATTCGGCAAAGAATGGAGATAAAGGGTTCGATAATGGACACAGTAGAGGGCAAGAGGCTGAGGTGGTTCGGCCATATGCAGCGAATGGACACAACTCGATGGCCAAAAAAAATATGGCAATGGACTCCAGGTTACAGAAGAAAGCGAGGCAGACCAGCAAGAACCTGGGCTCAGGAAGTGAAGGAGGCGATGGAAGCCAGAGGCTTAGAAGAAGGAGACTGGACCGATAGAGAGGATTGGAGAGCAAGATGCGAGATACGGAGAAGTACGTAAAATACTCGCCAATATATTGTCGTGTTCTTTTTAGTCCACGGACCAACCATTTATTTTTTTAAACTCCGTGGTTCAAAATTTTTACTTTTTAAATTTAATTTTCTTTTCCAAAACACTTTTTTCACTTTAAATCAAACTACTCATACAATTTTAAACTAAATTTTCGCTTTTATTTTTTTTACAAATCAACTCTACAAAATTTTACAAAGGACTCGCTCAATTAACGTCCTACCCAGTCGACTGCTCGACGTAGATTGTCCCCTCCTTCTTCCATTTCAAAAGTTCCTCGTCTGCGCACAAAGACATTTATTTCCAAATCCAAATTCCCCCTTCTTTTTTTTAATTTTGGTTTACAATAATTGATTTACAAATTTTTGTTACATTTTGTCATTTTAACACGTTAATTTTTAATTTTAATTTTTGAAATTTATCGAAATTTGGCTAGGCATTGAAATACAGTTCAATATATATAAGGTATATTTCATTACATTTCGTTGATTCCTACACCTCAGTTGGATGAGCTCTCGGGAACTCCATCTAGATTTCTGCAAAATTTTAGCTTTCTTCGAGAATAACAGGATCTCCCAGCGAGGACGAAAACCGAGCAACTAAATCCTATTATCTTCTATCATCAACTCAATTATTTTAGTCATAATGTTATGAGACATTATCAATAAAAAAGAATCGTTATTGTCAATACAAGATTACCGGTGACCTTCGCTGGGTGAGGCCGAATGCCGAGCATCTATGCATAATATATTATTGTTCACTCATATACTCATGAAAATATCAAGATTGGTTTACAATGAACTTAACGGCGTAATTTAATTGATTAAATCGTAATAAAGCATAATATGCAAATATAAGACCTCCACATTGATAAAAAAAAAGGAATTGCTATCCTCCAGGAGCGACCAAATCTTTCAGCAAGGACGATGAAGGCCGAGCAACCAAATCCGGTTATTGATTGTGAAACTCAGTGATTGACTTACAATGAACAAATTAGCAATCTTTAATAAAAATGAATCGCTATTATCAAAGAATACCAGTGGGCCCAGTTTGGCGAGGCCGCAGGCCGAGCACCTAAGAGTAAAAAGAGTATAAAACTAAGATTCTACACTCACTCTCTCATGAAAATATCAGGATTGGTTTACAATGAACCAATCGAAGTAATTTAATTGATTAAATAAATTGATTAATGTTGATAGAAAATGAATTGCTATTCTCCAGGAGCAAACAGATCTCCATACAAGGATGAAGGCCGAGCAACCAAATCCGGTTATTGATTGTGAAACTCAGTGATTGATTTTCAATGAAAAAATCAGCGATCTTCAATAAAAATGAATCGCTATTATAAAAGAATACCAGTGGGCAGTAAAATTTAAGAGTTTACACTCACACACTCACGAAAATATTAAGATTGCTTTACAATGAGCCAATCGAAGTAATTTAACTAGATAAAAAAAATTGCTGTTTTCCAGGAGCGATTAGATTTACCAGCAAGGATGGACGCTGACCCAGCAAGTTCGGTTATTGATTGTGAAACTTGGTGATTGATGAAAATATCAAGATTGGTTTACAATGAACCAATCGACGTAATTTTATTAATTAAATCTTAATTAAGACATAAGCCAATATAAAAACCTAATATTAATTAAAAAAAAGAATTTCTATTCTTCAGGAGCGATCAAATCTGCCACAAGGGTGAATGCCGAGCAATCAAATCCGGTTATTGATTGTGAAACTCGATGATTGACATACAATGAACAAATTGGCGATCTTCAATAAAAATTAATCGCTATTATAAAAGAATACCAGTGGGGCCCCGCTAGGCGAGGCCGCAGGCCGAGCATCTATGCATATAGATCCAAGAGTTTATACTCGCCCACTCATGAAAATATCAGGATTGCTTTACAATAAACCAATCAAATTAATTTAATTGATTAAATCGTAATTGAGGCACATGCCAATATAAAAACCCCATATTGATAAAAAAGAAGTTGCTATTCTCCAGGAGCGACCAGATCTCCTAGCAAGGGCGAAGGCCGAGTAATCAAATCCGGTTATTGATTGTGAAACTCAGTGGTTGACTTACAATTAAGAAATCAGCGATCTTCAATAAAAATGAATCACTATTATAAAAGAATACCAGTGGGTCGAGTTAGGCAGTCATGAAAATATCAGGATTGATTTACAATGAACAAAATCTATGTAATTTAATTGATTAACTAATATTAAGGCAATTCCAATATAAAAATAATTTACAAAAATATGAAAAGGTGCAATAATAACATCCATGAGTAAACTCGTGCCCCCCCCCCTCCGACGATTGTTTGCTTTTCCGATAAAAAAAACTCGGGCTTTCGACCGGAATCTCCACCATAAAGCTCTAAAAGCTGATTTTCAGGGGACACCTCCTGACCCGCTGAAACAACCCTTCGAAAATAATTGATTAGATCCGTCCCCAACTTCATAATCAAGGATATCATAATAATTGATAATCAAGGTATTATCAATACCACAATCTTATAATGAAAAAGAATTGCCCTTGCAAAGACTGGGGGTAGGGAGTTATAATTTAATAAAATTTCAAGTAGTCGCAACCATTTATGTAAATGGAATATATTAGTATTTCAAAACTACTAAACTCGATATCGTTAAAGTTAAACTTTTTATTGCAAGCTGCCAATTCTATTAGATCCTATGTCTGAGACTCAGGCACAAACAGACAATATTAATTGCTGATTTACGTGTGATGGAATATTGATTCTCAATACTTCCTTTACACCAGACATCATCCTTTGAATGAAATTTTTACTGAATTATTACAAGTATTATGCAAATTCATGTTCACAAATGAAGTAAAATAGCGGTTGTTAGTCGGTGCCCCTTAAATAGTATAATATTTCCCGCTTATTAATACTTTTGTATGCAGTTTGAGGTAAAAGAGAGAGAGAGAGAGAGTGGAACAGGCATAAGCCACTTTTGTATACAATTTGCTCTTCTAATATTTATAGTAGTTTGCTTTACTGGAAAACTTGTGATTTAATAATAAATAAAATTGAAACAATTTTACTAATACAAGGAACAAACATTTATTACTACTAATAACAAATAATTGGACAAAAAAATTACAATCGGCAAACAAATTAATACTTTTTCAACATCAACAAATTTTGTTTGTTAGATCGAGTAATAATTTATGAACTTAAATAAAAATCAATAGTGAATCTGTTTCTTGTTGCCAATTTTAACAAAAATTATTTGCTGCGGTTACTGACTATATTTAGTATAATGACAGCAAATTATTTTTCTGGGTGTTAGAGAGAACGCCAGTGATCGTTGGTTTAATCGTTTGATCTTCGCTATACTTTCCTACCGTTTATTATTTTTTTTTTTATATAAAAGCGATGTTGCAAATATTGAACTCGGATCCCGTTATAACGAGATCTAAACTTTTTATGAACTTTTTCAACTGTAATCATTTATATAATGGTAGCTCATAGTAGTAAAGACTTCTAGTTGATGTAAATTGGTCGAATTATAAACATAGACGGATAAAAAAAATTAAAAATATTGCATTATATACACGAACAAAGAGCGAAAGTACAGGAAAGGCAAAGATCAAAAAAGAAAAATTTTTAAATGTGGAAAAACAACGATAAATAATAAGTTCAATGACCACTGTTGCAATAAACTTATGTTTATATTTTCTGACCGCTTAAATTTTCAAATAAAACATAAAATTTTATTACATAAATTAACAAAAAAACGTAACAAATTTTAAAAAGTTGTGTCAATATCAACTTTTTTATGTTATTAATGTATGTTGAATTTATAATGAAGATATGTCAACATAATATTAGTAATATAATTAACTGGCACATAACAGCCTATGACACACATCTTCGATAAATAATGTGATTTTAATTTATTACAAAATTTATTCAAAAAATTGAAATTAAATTACATCAAGTTTATAATGCAACTATCATGGGGCAATACCTCATTGTGTTGCTAAGGACCAATTTACGATTGGACATTTTTATTGAAATGGTCAAGTTCTTTACCTATGAGCCAATCAACTGGTGGAAATATACAAACAGAAGCTTCCGCATTTTTTTCAACGAAAAACTATATAGAATCCACTTATTTAGTGATCGAAATCGAGGTTCGTGCCAAAATTCATTAAGAAATTTAGCCAATTATCACATCTGATCAATTAATTTTAGTTAGATAAATTATTTTTCGTGTTGTTCAAGTGCGATCAAACAGTAAGTACATCCTGAACTCGAAATACGAGTTTGTAACGTAAGTAGCAAAATAATGAGACTTCTAATGTTAGTAACCTCGTGTTGTGGCTTTTTTATACCTTCCTTGGTGAATAGGTTATAAAAATTACAAAAATAAATCAAACTAAAAAAAGGAAAATTATAGTTACCAGTGTCTCTTGAGTAATTCGAGACAGGATAAAATAACTCCCAATTATTTCAACCAGAGTTTCTGAACCAAAACGGCGTTCCTTATTCTTGGGAACTTAATAATAGTAAATCAAGAAGGAAACTCAAGCTTTTCTAGCCGACGTGAAAGCGAATTTATCTACTACCACATCATAATTTTTATAAATTAAGAAGTACGACAACTAAAGGTAATTTTTTTCACTTTAAAGTATGTTGAGAAGCGCTGGTTTGAAAACAATTATTATTTATAACCCCGTATCTTAATGTAATTTTTACTTGAGCAACTACTAAGTGTGTACTTAGAAAAGATAAAAGTTCAAAACCGTAGCCAGAACTTGATTTTATTTACAAATATGTAATTTAATATTAATTATGGTATCTTATCATCGATAATAAGTATTAATTAGTAATAATCAACAAAATAGTCAACTTCCGTTCTAACTGTTAACGTGTCGCTTATACACGAAACTGGACATTACTAAGCTAATAATTTCCGATGGAATATTTTACAAACCCTAATTATACAATTATAATATTATAAATTGATAAGTAAAACAAGTTCAGAAGCAAAAATGCAAGATATCAATCGAATGCAATCGTGTATAAATTGCTAAAAAATCGGACACACTACATGTCATTGTCGCAAGATAATATTGACAAGTGCAGTTTTAACGAGACAACGATATACTATTGGCAATAAACAAAAAAATCTGTCAGTAAACGAGAAGTTAAAATACATATCTCAACAAGCAAGCTGCAATAAAATCCAATAATCGAGATAAAGTTGAAGAAAACTCACAGGAAACTACCTATAATTTAATTTGAAACTTGAAATAAGCAACCAAAACTCATTCGTTTCAATCAAACAAACTTGAAAATAAACTTCGAGTTTAAAGAAAATTACTCTCATTGATTATAACGTACAAAGAATGGAAGAAAACTAGGAAAGCATAGTTTTGTAATTGTTGTTCATTTTGGTTAATTTTGAGGTGCAATACAACTACTAAACTATTTGTCAACATTACTTTCGAGTCGACAGTATCCGTTATTTTAAATTTAAACTACTCCGAATGAAGTGGAAAGTTTAATTTTGTATTGCTTTTTTAGGACCAAAATTTGGGTTATTTAAATTTTAGAGCTAAAAAATTCTTTTACCATAAACCGACACTTTAGGCGTGCTATATCTTAAATATTATATTATGTACAAAATTGCCTAAGGCATATTCAGAAAAAATCGAGTAGTAATTAAACTTAAACTCAATTACCATAGGTAAATTGTGATGTAATATGGTGATAAGCAGGACCAGAATTTTGATGCCCATAGCATCTTCATTTTAGACATTGCAGATTATGCGTACTTACACATAATCTACGAATTAATCTGGCTTTTCTTGACTTTTTATACTCTTAAATTGTTGAAATCTGTATTATTATTTTAAATTTAAATGTTTCTAAAATTTTAACAACAGCCAAACAATAACAAATTAATTTAAACGTGCTTTAGCAGAGTCAATATTTAACTATATAGAACTTATCCGAAATTTAACGTTTCTATACTTATTAATATTTATATTAATTTATCTCATATATATTAATTATTGACTTAGGAAATTAATATTAAATTAAAATTTAATAATTAACAAGTTTACTTAACTAGCTAATCAATAAGAGTAAACCATTTCCGGACAAACCTCTTGAAGTGGTTTAAATAATTTTATTTCAGCTTCGGTTACTCGAGGAGGTAAGTTTACAGCTTTCAGTTCTTAAAATTTTGGAAGTCATAAGAAACCAAAACCAAGATATTGAAATTTTAAATAATACGTTTTCAAATTTTAGAATACCTGGAATAGATTATTGCAATCACTCTAGTTTCCAGTTTTTCATTTTTTCAAACAACTTCCAGATCGCCCTGTCTGTGATCGCTGCATGGGCCGCAGGAGACCTACAGTTTAATATGAATTTCAAACCGCGGTCCCAGCCCTAACATAAGAAGAAGCACCACGGAAATACACAATTTTATAACATCTATTCCAGACCAGGGAAGTAGCAAAGGAATTGCAAAAGGTTTGCAAGATAAACTAGAAAATAAAACTTTGAATTTTTTAACATAACTCGAAAACCGCCGATTCTAGGCAATAAATTATTATATTCTAATCTGCAAATAATTTCGAGCTCTTTAAAAATTTACTTGATGATCAGCACTGAAAAATCGTTAGTTTCGTAGTTATGGCCTTTTTCGGTAGAAATGAGAAAACTTTATTTGAAGAGGGCTATACCCTGAAGTTTTCAATTAAATAAAAAAATGTATTTGGAATAATTGCCTCTTAGAAAAGTCTTCCAGCTTTTCAACCTGAAAGATTTGTATAGATTACTGGGGCACCCTGTATAGAATGTTGTGAAAATAATATAAAATTTTCATTTTTAGTTTACAAAAAAATGTCCGAAGGAACCTCCAAAAGTATCGTTTTTAAAAGTAAGTAATTGATTTTTCAAAATTAAATGTAGGCGATAAAGATGAAACTTAGCTCCAATTTCAATTTATTTTTAAATAAAACCCATTTGACCTTTCTGGAGTTGTTTTCCAATCAAGACAAATCAGCAATAGTGTGACGTTGGAAAATTTAAAAAATAGCTGTTTTGTAAGGAATTTTATGCTCTTCAATTTTTAGACGATAAAAATTTTCCGTAAAAATGAAATTAAGCGAGTTACAGGCGGAAAACCACGCTAGCAAAGCTCAAATCTCCTATTGGGAAAGAAGTCAATGGGAAATTTGAGAGAAATGTTGGGGGGGGGGGGGAGTCATCATTAAAACATTTATAAATACACATCACTGCAAAATTTCAACTTGCCTGAATTTTTTTAAATTCGAACTATTTTTTCGGCTTCCTCCCTTGAACAAGTCGAAAAATTTGAAAAATCTATTTGGTTGAAAATTTTTAATGCTGTTCAAATTTTGTTCCTCCAACGTTGTTTTTTACCTATAACTGGCTTACTTTCATATATTATCATCAGACTAAATGGAAAACACAAAATTTCCTGCAAAATTGATTTTTCAAAATTTAATTCAGGAAATTTTTTTTAAATAAAACGCATTTGGCCTTTCTGGTATTGTTTTTTATTTCAGAAATAGTGTAACGTAGGAAAATTAAAAAAAAAACTCTGTTTTGTAGAGAATTTCATGTTCTTCAATTTTAAACCGACAAGAATTTTCCGTAAAAGTGAAATTAAGCGAGTTACAGGCGAAAAACCGCCCTTAGGTGGCTAAAATCTCAAATTGGGGAAGAAGTCAAAGGGAAATTTGAGAAAATTGTTGGGGGGGGTGTCATTATTAAAACACGCAAATAAACATCTGCAAAATTTTAACTTCCTTGAATTGTTTCAAAATCGAATAATTTTTTCGGCTTCCATCCTGAACAAGACGAAAAATTTGGAAAAATCTACTTGGTAGAGAATTTTATACTGTTCAATTTTGGTCTAACTGATGATTTTGTTCCTCCAGCGTGGTTTCTTGCCTATAATTTTCTTAAGTTCATACATCATCAGACTAAAATTGAAAACACAAAATTATCTACAAAATTGATTTTTCAAAATTAAATTCAAATGATGAAGATGAAACTTAGCTCCAATTTTAGTTTCTTTAAATAAGACTCATTTGACCTTTCTGGAATTGCTTCCAATTTTAGAAATAGTGTGACGTAGGAATATATTTTTAAAAAACTCTGTTTTGTAAAGAATTTCATGTTCTTCAATTTTGAGCCGACAAACATTTTCTGTAAAACTTAAATTAAGCGAGTTACGGGTGAAAACCCGCGCTTTCGACGCTAAAATCTCCAATCAGAGAAGCTGATAGGAAAATTAAGAGAAATGTTGAGCGGGGATTACAACACTCAAATAAACTTATCTGCAAAATTTCAACTTCCTTGAATTGTTTCGAAATCGAACCATTTTTCCGCTTTCTGCCTGACCAAGTGGAAAAATTTAGTTTGGTAGAGAAATGCATGCTTTTCAATTTTGGTCTAACGAAAATTGTAAGTAAAACTGAAATTCAGCGAATTCAAGGTGAAAAACCTTACAAAAACGTTAGAGGAACTAAAATCAGCAATTGAAAATGTCGACGGGGATTTTTAGCAAATTTTTAGAGGGTTCATTCGGATACTCCAATAGCTAATATACTTTCTTCTTCTTCTTCCTCTTACGTTAGCAGAGGAATACAATTTTGAGCCGACAATAAGAATTTTCCGTAAAAGTGAGGATGAAGTCAATGGGAAATTTGAGAAAAATGTTGGGGGGGGGGGGTCATTATTAAAACACTTAAATCCACATAATATCTGCAAAATTTCTTTTCTTGCCTGCTTGCCTGAATTTTTTTAAAATCGAACAAATTTTTCGGCTTCCGTCTGTACTAAGACACAATCAAACTCAAATCGTCTCATAATTGTCACATAATTCCATAGTTGCCAAAACCTTCTCGGAAATGCAACTGTTAATCAGAAATAATCTGTCCTTCCTACTTGAATAATAATTAACATTACTGCATTAGTGGTTTGAAAAGTTGTAACCTCTGCAATCTCACTTGCAACGTTTTCGATATATTTCCAATCCCAATATTTAACCAATCAACACCGCATCATTTTAAAACGGTTTGAGACGCTAAATAAAGGGCTTATCATAAAAACTGATTCGGCCTTGCAGTTAGTAAAAACAACGCCTGCGGCGCTAGATTTTAGCATTCCGATTTCCAATAGCCTGGTCAAGCATGACCATTTCAGGAATAACTACTACCTTCATAATTAAATTTTAATTGAAATTTAGTTTTTGCAGTTTTTCATACTTTTGCCCAACTTGCCTGTGAACAATCGATACTCATGTCAGTTTTGAATCGAATAATCGTGTACGTAAAATATAAGAACAAATTTTAATCAACAAATAATTACCTCGCACCCTCATAATTGGTTAGTAATTCTATATTCGGAGAGATTTTTGATTATATTTGGCGAAAAAAAATTTGTAATAACATTATTAATTTTAATGCCAGAGAAAATTGCTCATTAATTTTGGATAAACCTACTATAATTAGTGTATGAGTAAGGTCGATAACGCTAGCTTTGATTACATAGCTTGACCTTGACACAATTAAAAAAATTGTGTATATATACTTAAGTAGGTACTACTTATGTATCACATGTTGCAGTTTCCGCACTGCATCTCCTTCTAAAAGCAATGCGTTTATACTTTTACTTTCCTTCAATTTTTAATTTAGTTTTTAAATTTCGACCATCTTTCCTCAGAATTTCGAACTTTTTGGAAACCTTTTTTTTTGTCCAAATTTGTGAGTTTCATGCTTCACAACACATTTGGATTTTTTGGAAGGAAATTTTTTTTAATTCATTTTAAGTCCTACTTTGGGCTTTAAGTAAATGGGTATGAGGTAGCACAAACTCCTAAGAAACTAAGAAGTCGATGAACTTGAAGTTAAGTGCATTTTTGTATTGTATGGTCTTGGAATTCAGTTCGCACATACTTAAAGACTTGTGCAGTTCACTTTTTATTCGTTTATACAATTTGAACTTAAAGTGGAATAATTTATCACAATTCTAACCGTGATCCGTGATAAACTTCAACAAGTGTGTACATCGTATCAAATTATTCCCAACTAAAATTTTATTAAATTAACCTACGAAAATTCTAATTAATCCTCAACTTTGTTCCACATGTTTGCCGAATTACTTTTTCATAAAATATGAGTTTAATCAATTTTTCTGAAGACTCATTCAATATGGAAACAAAATTAGAAGTAGGTACCTGGGTTGCTAAATTTAAATAAATTACAGCATTTCCTTGGCCCTTCGAGCAGAAATTCTGAGCGCACTTCTGAACTGTAGAATAATCATTCCTAATGGAGAACACTTTGTAAATTGTAATAATTGTAAATTGTCAATAATAGCAACTTTATTAATTTAATATATTCAACGAGCTACGATATAAATAACTCATACAAATTTAAGATTTGTTTTGAGCTGACATCGCTTTATTTGAATTTTAATTAAAAAGAAGTTTTAATTAAACAAGATTTTGTTAAAATACTGACATTCAAATGAATTTGGAATTTTTCTTTTCGAGTGGCAGATTTAAAAATAAAACATAATTATGGAAGTTCGTTTGCATCTAAAAATAAAAATCATCACAGAAAAATGTTCAAGTAAAGAGATCCAGAAATTGCCCACTACTTTTGAGTATTGTAATGAATCCTTAGGGTTCCCTAAGGCAATTTCTTTATGAAAAAATATTAATACGAAAAAATCAAAATATTGTATTTGAATGTCATAACGAACCGTCCAAAAGATCTCCAAACTTCCCTGTTGGCTTCTCTAATTCGGGATTTTAGCCTCCAACGCGGTTTTTTGCCTATAACTTTGCTTAATTTCGATTTTATGGAAAATTTTCATCACAGAAAAATTAAAACGCTTAAATTCTCCACAGAGCAGATTGTTTCGAAGTTTATATACGCCATAACTATTGAGAATTTAAAATGAATTCAAGAAAAATAAAATGCGATTTAGTTTCAAAAATAGAAATTATTGAAATTTACTTTTTGAATTCCTCTTTAAGCACCTGTTACGGTTCCCATATTTTTGTTGGTCTGCCCAAGTTTCTCTTTCCTAGCGGTTTGTATCTAATATACATTTTTAAAGGTAGGTAAGTCTTTCATTATTCATTCTTTCCAAATGTTCCTTCCATTGTGTTTTGTATTCCTGTAATTTGTGTTGGCTTCTTATATACTATATCGGTATTTCGAACTTAATCCAGTATTCTTCAGCACGCGACTGTTCCAAAAATCTCAGATTTTGAATAATAATTAGTATTATTTAGAATACAATTTTCCATCATCTGCAGTGAGTTCTAAAACTCTGTTTTGTAGACAATTTTTTCATCTTCAATTTTATTCTAATGATAATTTTTCGTAAAAATGAACTTAGGCGAGTTATAGGTAAAAACGCGCATTGGGTGAACTAAAATCACCAATTGGGGGAGAAGCCGATAGTGACTTCTATCAATGGGAGGGCACAAAATTTAAATAAAAATATTGTTATCATATTTATTGGGGGTTATGGAATACCCCCAGTGTATCAAATGGCCATTCTGATCATCATATACTGATGGATATTTCGTCCCCCCCCCCCCAGACTCTGCAGCCGCCAATTTTTTACAACTCATTTTACAATATCGACTCGTGACATTTTTTCAATAAAAAAGCCGCCACTGCATCAACACGAATGTTGGTGTCCCATTTATTTCTTTACATGCACGACATGTTGTCGTTCTTTCGGGTCAGTATAAATAAGCCGAAAGGATGTCTTCAAAGTTCTTTTTACGGAATAGCAGGGAAAGCCGAAATTATAACACTCTAAATTGAGCTGATGATTCGGACTCTAAATGCGGCCTTTAGGCCGTACAACCTAGGCACCAGAAATTTTTTTATGTAACTATCCATCTAGAACGTGATTGCCTTGGTTGTCCGGCCTAAAGGCCGTTATTACTGTAATTGTTTGGTCTTTGTATGACTTGTCCCATGAGAAATATTGCAACACCTTGAAATACCACAACAAAGAAATCTTCACAAAGTAAAGTGAAAAATTAAGTTCCAAGGTTTCACGATAGACATAAAAATTGTTAGACAACTATATTGGAACAAAACAGCCGCAGGAGTGCGGCAGGGCTACACCTTATCGTCACTTCTGTTCAATATTGAAATAATTTTCACAATTTAACTGAGAAATGAAAAGAGAAATGAAACCTTCGATGGTGGAAACGTTTAAATGTAGATCATTAGACAAACTGTTCACCGACGAGTAGTGGAGGCTGATACGGGGAGGGCGACGGGGTGCTGCCCTTTCAAAAACGGAATACAATAGCATTCTTCTCCTTCGTCTGTTTTATATCCACTCCTGAACGTAGATATCTCCTTTTTCCTTCCACCTTCTATGTGCCAACAGTTGCCAATTTGTACCCGTTGTTTCCTTAATGGCATTTCTCTATAATTTATTCTCTGGGGTCTTCACACACTTATTTTTATCATTATCAACATTCAGTATCCATAGATCTTTCTCTTGTCGTGCCACATGTCCAATTCAACGCCACTTCAGTCCGTTCTCCAATCACATCATTTCTGATTTTGTCTTTCAGAGAGAAACCAAGCATTGCTCTCTCCATCGCCATGTGGGTCACTCTGAGACTATTTGCAGTCTTTTTAGTTATAGACATTGTCTGTAGGGCATAAGTGGCTTTGCCTAACTTAACAAAAGCTGACCAAGTTACCCCAATTCTTCGCATTATTTCCGCAGATTGATTATCTGCGAATTTTAATTGTGTAGATCTCATCAATAACGATATTTAAGTCATCTGGGCTTATAATTTTGGATTTATCTTTAATAACTAGAAGCCCATTATTTTAGACGTTTGATTGAGTTGGTGGGGTATCTCTTTAACTTCCTCTAAATCACCAGATACGAGAACAATATTTTCAGCGAATTTTAGATGGATTAAGTATGACTCATCAATTTTTGTGTCTTTCTTCTTCGTGACAACTTTTTGAACACATTCCAAAGCCAAAGTAAATAATTTTGGAGATATTGAGTATCTTTGCCGAACTCCCCTTTTCAATCGGTTTTTATTTTTAGATTTTCTATCGTAATTATAGATTTTAAAAATCTTGTAAAAATGTAGTTGTCTCCCCCCACCCCCATTATGTCCAAGTACGAGCCGCCACCGTCGACGAGGAAGTTTACAGAAGGAGAAGAACTAATACAGATTTGGAAACAGCGTTGGGTACTGGAAAAGATAGAGAGAAAAGAAACCTATTCATGACTTCACAATATAAGACAACTGGTGTGGAATCCCGGACAGTGAACCCATCTTTAGAAGAGCAACACGCAGGACATGTTTGAAATAGTGTAATAATTGGAAAGCTGAACGCCATTGAAACATTATCTGTCCTCACTATCTCTAATGAGAAGGTAGCTCGGAACAGATAATGTCCACGCAGAAAATAAATTCTACTTTTATTTGCGTGGGGCCCTGATGGTAGGTATAAACCAGCTCGATATAGCGGAGGCAAGGCCGTGGGTCGTGTCAAGTGAACGCCCCGAAGAAAATCAAGGAAACAGCTTTGCTAACACAACAAAAATAATATCAACAATAAGATGTTCGTTGTCGGAAGGCGATGACATTAGCGATGTCGAATGGAAATTGCATTAGCCGACCAGACTAGTACAGTAGCAACAACATTGCCACCAAGAACCAC
Organism: Podabrus alpinus; assembly: GCA_932274525.1. Taxonomy (NCBI): domain Eukaryota; kingdom Metazoa; phylum Arthropoda; class Insecta; order Coleoptera; family Cantharidae; genus Podabrus; species Podabrus alpinus. The sequence goes on from OW026451.1 coordinate 11,208,910, forward strand.
TCCCCAAAATCAACCAACAGAAAGTTCGAGTGGTCATATAAAAATCCCACAAACGGTGGAACCACAATCGAACTTCCCTCAATAAAATCAAGTGGAAGCGACCCCGATGAAATGCAACACCCTGTACGTTGGTCGCACATCGCTGCCTTCTAAAAAAAAACATAAAACCAAAAATAAACACAAACAAAATGTTCAACATAGAATTTCAAATACAAGATTTGAACCCATGTCAAACGCGTAGGAATTCCTAAGCCATTGCATTTGACCAACGCGGCTCGTTGTCACCTAGTGAAATAATGCACAGTTCAAACTTAATTAACAGAACATAATAATACAATAAATAATTAATTAGTTTATCAAATACAAAATTCAAACATTGGCATTATAATCCACGTTTGGAACGTACGATTAGATACCCTCTAATCACGTCGAACAGAAAAGTAAAACCTGCGACTTAACGATAATTACGGCCAAAAACGTTCCAATCAAAACTGAAAGGCAAAAGAAAAACCTATATGACAAAACATTAAAAAATACGAGAATCAGCCAAGGGTGAATTAAACAAAACTAACTCCAGGTGGACGGAGCAAAACTTGTCCTAATCGATCAAAGCATACCACTGTGGAACAATAAGTAACAAAAAGGTTACTCACCAATCCGAACGGAAACCAAAACCTTCAAAGATAGCATGGGCAGTAGATCCGACCAAGAAACGTCCAATATGGGGAAAATCCACCATTTTCCAACAACGAAGATATTTCAGATCTCCATCGAGTCTGCGCGAACAAAAATTGTCTCGGTAGCAATATCTTCGCTCCATATCCGCTAATTACGTAACCCAAAAGCCCATGATTACTCCACAGTAGACACACAAATCGACATGGTGTGTGAAAAATTCACACCCGCCTTCTTGCTTTAAAATTGACACCAGAGCGTCTCGCTCGTTCAATCGTTCACCCAAGACTCCCCTTGCGCAGTCTTGAACAAATCCCCACCTCGGCGCGGATAGAATGCGCCTTTAAAAGAACAAATGATATATAGGGTTGAACGTAAGTGATGGATTTCAAAAATCCGTCACACCATCAACAGAAGAAGAACCAGTAAATAAGAAATGAAAATATAAAGGAAGGATTTAGAGTGGAATGTTTACATTTAACAATTATTGAAAGGACCTTAAAAAACTTTGAGGTATAAAGTGGATCTCCAAAAATGAAATACTATGAATAAATGAACATCGCAGAAAAAAACTAGGTTTACAATTTTCTCCGGCTTCTCCTACATTTCAGGTTTGGAAAATATGCTTAATACATAAGCAGGTCATTAATATGACCATATCTTTCAAATTAGCGTCATGAAAGTTCGAAACCAGTATGAAGTGCCATGAGGCAGCATAGCTGGTCCAGTATTGTACAAAATGTTGTGGGAGGTAAAATATTACCGTTTGTATCCTGATGATACATTTGTTCTGCTCGTCATAAATGCTAATTTAGAAATCATCTTAGCATATCCATATCTGAGTAGATGTGAAGGTGGATTTCGTAATTCAAAATTATTATTTTTCGTAAAAGAACTAAGTACTTAAAATTCTATATTGAAGCTTTTACGAAAGCCAATAAAGAAAATAAATGTTGCAAAAATAGGTACTGAATTTCCGTAAGTCTTATTTAGAACGAAAGAAAAACTTTCCAGTTAGATACAAGTTCGTGACTTTTCTTTCAGTAGATAAATTCTAAATAATAGTTTTTCCTTATCTCGTTTTCGTTATCACTTTTACTTCAACGGCAAAAGATATAAGTAATTCACGATCACACCAACCGAAGAACGTTTAAACCTAATGATTATTATTTAACAAACTTGTAAATTACTTGTTAATTAAATCGTTGAACGTAAAATTGATAAAATGTGGTTGAACACCTTGAAATTGTCCACTTTTCCTCAGATTAACCCCAAGAAAAGTACATTTTTCAAATAACTCACCTCTTACATTAAATTAAACCATTGAAAGTGAAATTCTCGTGGACCTCCATGATGAAATTGGAATTGAATCCTAAAACAATTTAAATTATTAGTTTTCGAAACACAAAAAAAATTTCCCGAATAAGCTTACTCATTTTCTTCACCAAATAAAACTGACTAATAAAATTGTTCAGAATTTCTATTACACTGATTAGATAAAATTTATTTCTGATTTATAAATAATTCTCAAATAATTTATGTAGGAAACTGGTAAACTATAAATTAATTATTCAAGTGTTTAATAATTTAAACTTGAAGGAACAAAATAAATTAGCATGTTTATCAGGCACATAAAATTTAAAAAAACGACGCTGTAATTAATAGCTTTTTTATTAATTTCAAATAATTTATTTGTGTTTTGGAAGCGTAGGCCATATAAAATTTTTTTGACACGCAATCATAGTCGTAACGAAATATACCCTTTCAACCCTTATGAATACAAACGACAATTCAAACCCGTTTCAGTTCAAATTCAAGTTCTAATGGGGTGAATTTTTCTGCTAAAATGTCTTCTTTATTCGTGTTGAGGAATAAATAAAAGGGAAATAACAACAAAAGAAGGAAAATTTTATTCGTGATATGTCGAATGAATCATAATCGTTGGTGAAATAAATAAGTACTACGTGAAATTGCCGTAAGCAAATAATGGATAAGGAACAATTAGAATTAAATAAAGTACAAGTTCGTATTAAATTATCCAAAACAAAAAACAAGGAGCCGATTAAGACTTGGTCCTGTATAAAAACTTTTCTCTCCAACGTCGATGGTGCACGTTCCCACATATGGGGACCTACAGTTTAACTTGGGGCACTAACCACGGTTCGCCAGGTCGATTACACCGTGATGATTTGCCTCCGCACTTAACCTCCAGCCTATGACCGCCTCTTTATTTTTTTAAGTGTGGGTTAAAAATATTTGAAAATAAAGAACCAAAACTCCCACTTCAATTTACCTGCAGTCTGCGATATCCATTAAGCTGACAAAAAATTGATAACGATGAGTAACCGAACAAGTTTCACAATCAATTTTCGTTGTTCGTATTTTTCGCACATTTAAATTTCGCGTCATAGGTGTCTGAAAGATGGAAGTTCTTGTTGATTCATTCAGTCTGATTCATTTCGCGTACTAATTGAAACAAAATCATGCAGTTAATAATATAACAACATATGGTTCCCCGACAAGGGCAATTTACATGCATCCAAACTGTTTCGTGAGCATGCAATAAAAGTCTTTTGTCGAAATTTGTTTTTCTGCAAATTTTTAAAATAATTTTCAAATTTTTGAGTACATAAAAGTTATTGTTTCCGTGACACTAAAATATTTAGAATATCTTTCAAGTTTAAGAGTTAAAGTTTGTGTCTTTAGGGGTAAAACTTGAAGTTTGTAATCCATTTATTCCTAAAGCCAAAGCAGGAAAAGTTTTAACTGATTCAAACAAACTAATAAACTTCTTTTTCTGCTAAGCAACGTAATTTGACTCGCAAAGCTGCGTAAGCCAGTAAAATAATTACTTAACAGTTGCGACAAAATAGAAAAAAAGCGAGCATCCCTGAGGGATTAATAAACTACTCTAATCGAACCATCGAGAAAATCTTAAAGCAAATCAATGAAATTCGCAACGACAGTTAATATGGTTGTAAAATTTATGTCTCATAAAAGAGAAAATAAACACTGCAAGGTTGAAATTAGGAAACAGGAGTTCAATTCGTTCAATTTGTTCGGCAACAATAAATTTTGATAAGTGAACAAAACGCTATCACATGATCAGTTTTAGGATAGCTGATTCACAATTAACATTTTTTGGATTTCTCTTGCTAAACAGCATTCCAAAATATCTATGCTGGAATTCGAAACGAAAATTACACTGATTTGGTTGTTTTTTTACAGCAGCAAGCAAAATTTTGGGGTTCTCTATAAGAAGTATCATTTCGTAATTGCAGGTAATCGTTGTGGTTTTAGTACGACTGATATTTTGAGTTTTATGGGGTCTACTTTTATTTTTCATCGACATTTTATTTGAGTGCAAATAAAGATCAATGCACTTCGTCGGGTCAATCCAAAAGTTGGACACCTTTTCGATAGCATCGAAGCATGGCAATTTAATTATGTCAGCTCCATTTGGATATATTACATTTGAGTTGGTTTTATTTCTTCCTCCATATGAGATTTGACATGGGTTATGACTTCAGATGTTGTATACTCATATTTTTGATAAATTTTTAAGGTGGATGTAAAAGTGAGATTGATGACAGAATAAATGTCGAGAGAGGAAGTAAAATGGATTAAAAACTAAACGTGACGAAGTGGTGTGGTTAAGAACAGTTATCGACGCTAAAGAAACCGAAAAATGATTAGAGCTTTTAAAAATCACTGATGGGTTCTTTTTTAATTTGGGGATTTTAGTACCCTAAAGCGGTTTTTCGCCTATACCTCGCTTAATTTCATTTTTAGTGAAAATTATCATCAGACCCAAACTAAAGAGTACAAAATTTTCTATAATATATTTTCGGAGTTGTTATTTAGAAATAAAAACCAATACCAGAAAATAAATGGAGAAGGGTTTTGTATAATTATTATTTATTAGTCCAAGCAAAGAAATCGAAAAACTGCTGAAATTTGGCAGACATGTGGATTTGAGTGTCTTTTAATGAACTTTTTCCAAATTTCCCTAAAAGTCGCTGTTGGTTCTTTCCACAATTGGAGATTTTAGCATCCAATTCGGGTCTTTGCGTATAACTCACTTAATTTTTTTTTATAGAAAATTCTCATTAGTTCAGAAATGAAGAGCACAAAATTCTCTACCAACATAATTTTACTCATCAGATCCAAGAAATGTACTTTTTACGAAAAATTAAAATTGCAATTATCACGGTTTCGAATAATTCATGTCATCATCATCTGAAATAAATTAAAAATAGCTATTTTGTATAGATAATTTTCTGTTGTTTAATTTGAGTCTGATGAAACATTTTCGTAAATACGAAATTAAGCAAGTTATAGGTATAAAACCGCGTTAAGGGAACAAAAATCCTAAACCGACAGGGTTCATTCATTTTTGGGAACTTTTTGGGGGTTATTAGAGCAAAAAAGACACATGCCTGCAAAATTTCTACTTGCCCGGATTTTTGCAAGCTAAAAATGTTCTTTATCCGAATAAAAATTACGTCATCTTCTACATCCTTATTTTTGTTTTTAACTTGATTTATTGTAATCTGGACATTGCAAAATAAGTAAATTTTGTTGCTGTTAGTAACTGGAGAGGCAGACTGTCCATCGCCAAAGACTATCATTTACATTGAATATTTATATTTCAATTTGTACATCAGTAAAACCTTTTTGGTGGATCCAAAAAAATTAGTTGATTTAAGCCTCTGGTACATTTTGGGCAAGAGCGTTTGGATGCTCCGACAATATTATGATAATATCTGATACTACTTCTTCTTTGACTGTGTTTATTTTGCAATGGCGGTTTGTGACTTTTTTCAATGGAAGGGCACAAAATTCAAAGAAAAACGAAAAATATAATTTTACCATATTTTTATTTACTTACAAAGTAATTTAATGCCAAATAAACTATAACCGATAACCTTTATGATAAACGCAAACATTTTATGAGTGCTGACTTTAGATTATCTAAATCGTTCAAGAAATTTTGGTTTGCATACAATTCCCATGATATGGGGATAGAAAAATATTTCTGAAATCTGCAGCGACCCCGACTGCTTTCAAATTATATACTCAAGTCAACAACAAACCAGATCTTAAGGCTTCTTGCTATACTTTGTATAGAAGCCTAAAAGTGAAAAATAGAAACCGGGGGGTAGTCTGGGGAATATGAAATACCCCGAGCATACCATCAAACATTTTTTAATGCCGCACTACCAACGCTTTTCAATAGGAGGGTATAAAATTTAAAGTACAAGGAAAAATATAAATTCGGCGTATTTTCATGCACTTATTTACTTAAAGGAGCGCGTGGTCTTGTGCCCTTTAAGGCAAGCCGCCACTGTTATTTTTAGTTCTTTGTGGATAGCTTCGTTAGTGATATACCATGGATCGTTGCTTATTTTTCACAGTATTTTGGATTGAAATGGGTTGGATGATTTGACAACAATATCTTGGTAAATTAAAAAACTTTATTTGTTTTACTTAAAAACTTGTTTTAATCTGCCCCCTCTCCCCCACCTCCATAATCAGAAAAAATACATGTGTTCGGTATGACGCAAGCGCTCCACTGCAATTTATTATTTATTTCACAAATTAATTATTAAAACATAGCCTTGACAAATTCATCTATCTTTATAACGTTAAATTTATCAAGTAAACCTTCCTTCAGTGCGGCCTTCAGGCCGCACAACCTAGACAATCACGTTCTAATTGGCTTCAAATTAGATTCAGAATCCACATCCAAACAACATAATATTCATATTATTATCTTTACTATTAGTTAATGATGTCATTTTAATTATGATATGAATTATTTTCTCATTTATTTATTCATTACTTTTATACTAGTGCATGATTGTCAGGATTGTGCAGCTTAAAGGCCGCACTGAAACTTTGTTAGGTTGGTAACTAAAAAATAAACCAATAAGAGATGCGTTACGAAGAATTGCAAGGCCACACTGAGATAACAAATCATAGTCCCAATTTAATGTTAGAAATACACAGATAAATTTAGGCTCTTATTACATACTACTTACTCAGCCGAGACTAGACCGGACACCGCATCAACGAAAAGACAAGCTGAAGTGGCAGAGATGAAGACATTGAGAAGAACACTCGGAAAAACTAGAAGAGACAGAATACCTAACATAAACATACGGGAAACCTGCAACATCACAAACATCACGAATTGGATAACCGACAGGCGAAAGCTATGGAACGACCACATAACAAGGATGGACGAAAAGAAAGCAAGAGACAGCCACCCAAAACGAAAGAAGGAGTGTGGGACGCCCCAGGAAAAGATGGCGAGATAGCTTATGATCGAATAATAAAAAGTTGGTTATAAACAGGAAAATAATCCTAAAGAAAGAGAAGAAGATTATATACTAACTTGCACAGGCGGCCGATCGGCCGCCCTTAATAGTCACCTGGACCTTGTCGGATGTGGTTGTTCAGCCTGCGACCTCACGGGGTGAGGTTATTTTCGCCCAGAATCAGGCCAAAAAGTTAAATTTTCAAAATATAAGAGGTTACTCTTCGAGAAAAGATGGCAGAATCCTTCCGTCTTCATAAACCACGAGCTTATGAAGACCCCCCCCCCCTCTCAAGACCTGGTTTGGCTATAGGGCTATACTAAATTACCACACAGTTACTTGAAAATTGCTTTCTTTGTAGTTTTTATACTATTATCTTGTTTTCTATATAATAAATATTATATTTTCTCAAAGCATTCGGTTCAGATGCATCCTGAAAGATTTTGTGTCTTTTGGAGGAATGACGTTACCACCTAGGACAACAGTCAAACACACGTCTCTTTTTATTATGAATGTGACCTGCACACATTTATTTCACTTGCTTTAATCCTCCAGAGTGTCATTCATTTTTGGATGTTGTTTACATTTAGCTGTAATCATCATGTGAAATAATGTTCCGTGGGGTTAATCACAGAGGAAGTCTGGTGTACAAGTCACATGGTATTCTTTGGAAGTCTCGTGGTATTCTGTGGAAGTCTTTACATTTGGCAGTCTGGTGTACATGAATTTCGCTTGCGATTAACCCCTTGTAAAGTTCTGTACAAAATGGTGTCCATTGAATCAGTAAAATAGGATAAGCCCCACAAATCCTGACATTTTCCAAATTATTTCAACCATCATAGCCACCACAATGATAAAAATTGAGTAAATAAACTTCTTTTGGATTTGTAGCAAACTCACATATAGTACGAAGAAATTAGCTCGTGTCCATTGAAGGTAAAAATAGAGCATATTCAGCAGGACAGAGCTAAACAAAATTTATAGAAAATTCGATTCCATTGTTGGAATAATTGAAGAGGAATTTAAGATAGTTTTCAGATAGATAATTTAGGGTTCGAATCTGCACTACACAGTCTGGTGCAAGAAAGAAGTGGTTGCACATTTACATAAAGGCCAAAAAACAACAAAAAGAAATCATATACAAAATTAATTAAATTTGTGTTGTGCAGTAAATAATCCAGCTAAATATTCCACGTACGTACTTTTACATACACAGTCTTAAATCATTTTGACAGATCTACATGAACGCTTCGTAGTTTACGTGCAACCACCACTTGTCCAATGAACAAAGATGATAATTAAGTTTGATAACATGTTGACGATTTTCTGAAGATGTTTTAAGTAAATCCAAAAAAAAAAGTGCGAAGTGTCTTCTGTCGAGATAGATGTATGTCCTTAATTACAGTTTTCAAAATTTAGTGTTATAACAAAGCACCGAAAAAGCTTTCTCCTGATAATATTGCTTTTTCTACTTAGGCTTGGTTATAAAATTGACAAAGAAACAAAGAGCACTTTTGAACCAAATGAACTTTGATATTGCGATAGTTTTACGGTTAACAATTCTAAACATTTGGGTATGGAAAATTCGTAGCAGTTGCGTGTTTCAAATCGTTAATTGCTAAATTAACTTTTTTTGTGTAATATTTTACAAGGTAATCGCAATGATTACAGTATATCGCCATAAGTTCAAATGGATTAATTGGAAGGTGAACGGATAATAACTACAAATTACAATCATAACAAAATAATGATTAATTTATTCTGTTTGCATGTTAAAAACATGATAATTATTTAATCATAATTAAAACCTTTTTAGTTTCACTAATGCGATGTAGGCAACGGGAATTGTCCGAAAGTTGACTCTCATCGGAACCGTTGATGTGAAAACAATTTTCTTCATCGGAAGCGATGGTCAGATCTGACGCCATCAAACCAATTTTATAATATTACAAAAAATTTAATTCGAATATTACACTGAAAAAATTCTATTGTACGTAATATTAAATAATAGCAGTAATAAATAATAATAAATAGTTGTCATGTGGAAGAACAAAATATAGCATAAATATAACTGTTATTCCACAACTTTAATAAAAAAAGTTCCCAAACTTGCATTTGTCTTTGTAACACAGCCTTGCAAATGGGCCAACAATAAACTGCTCGAAACTTCAGATAAGTAAACCCCGTAGTTGCCTTCGGTGCACCCGAATTGCACCACGAAAAGATTAGTTCACAAATCTCCTACCCGAATTGCACCACCGTAATTTCAGGTAAACACCTCACCAAGGGTCGGTCGTCCGAATTGCACCACCTCTATTGTAATATTTTAGGTAAGGTGGTTTTATTGTTAAAAGTTAAAGCACAATGCTGGAGTTTAACCTGATGCCTCCTACATGTAACATCAATTATTTTTTGTTTTTACGCGATTTTTTGGGGGTTAAACGTAATACGTAGATAACTGCCGCATACCGCGACTATACTTTTTAATGCTATTTCGAGGGTCTCTCACATCCCGGTTGCATTTATCCCGGTTTTCTTGATCGGTGGCGCTTCTCGTATGTTTAGCCTAGTAACCAGAGTCAAAACCGCTCTGGAGGGGTGCAACCCGGAGCGGAGCGGAGGGGCGCCCCGGAAGAGTAGGTTTTGACGATGGATTACCCTCCTTATCGAATGCACACCCCAAAATTCGAAGGCAAAAAAAATTTAATTTTTTCACTGTTTTGGGTTATTATTTTATTAATACCTGCTCCGACCCTGTATAATATAATATGAATTAATATATTAAACTCGAAATTTAAATTGCAAAGAATTTAGATATTTGTGTATTTATTTCTTTATATTATCTGTTTGCTTGTGATACCTGCTCGGTTTGCTCGTGGTGCAATTCGGTAAAGCGATTACGGAACGACATTTGACCGTGGTGCAGTTCGGTCAAGGGATTACATTTACCTGGGTACAAGAAATGACCCCTGATAAGCCGTGGTGCAGTTCGGGTAGCACCGTTGCCTTTATCGGTTTGGGGAATTGCATGCGGTTACAGTATTAAATACCAAATTCCCTCTGTACATACGGGACTATATTCAATTTCCACTTATTATTTGAAGTACAATATAATTTTTTCAGCATACCATAAGTCAAGGACCTGAGGCCCAAACCAAGTTTAGGGCGCCACCTAAAATTTTAAAAGCAAAATACGAATTGGCGACCGCTGCGAATCTGACGATGTCCTCAAGTGTTGTAACACAACAAAACATTTTGTTTACACATTTTTACACTTGCAGAATAAAATTCATATCGAACACGATTATTAGTTGGTTAAAATAAAATAGTACGTGCTAATATTTAATTAAAAAAATTCAATTTCATAAAACCAATTCGTGTCCACCTTGACCCTTGAGGTCACATAATATACGGACGTGTAATTTAAATAAACGAAAATTAAATATGATAAATTGATTTCGATTTAACAAATGCACCTCTTTGCATTCATTGTTAACAACAAAAATAAATTCGCAGGCTTCCTTTAACAGCTAATTGCTAGAATGCATTTGGAAATTATTGAAACCAACAGCAGTTGGTGCAAAAACTTGTTCTCATGCAACATAGTATTTATGTGGATAAGAAATTTCATTTAATTTATCGATTAAAATTCTTTATTAAAAATTTGTTATTATTAAAGGGAAAGTTTTAGAATATGTGGATGTGGGTTAAGGTTCCACATATCAATTAAAATTGCTTTGCACACTTTTGTCTACTTCCCTTCGTTACATTTTAATTTAATTAAAAATATTTTGCAAACTTGTACTAAATCTCCTGGATTTTAATTAAAAAAAGCTTTTTCGGTCGATTAATTAATTTAATTGAAAGTGAGAACACAACAAGAGAATTCCTTAATCCTCAACAATGGCAAATTGAGTGTAAGGATTTTATTTCTCTGAAGGCTGCCTGCCAATAAGTAAAATTGACATGAATCGCAAACTAAATACACAAATAAAATCGAAAAGTCATGGTTAAATTTAAATCTTGAATAGGGGATTCACTCGAGGGTTATGATTGAATATTGCTAATTTGGAGAAACGTTAACGAGCTTTCATTAAGATTAAAGCTTCTAGGAGAATCGGGCACAGTACTAAATCCTATTCAAACTGCAGAAGCTATAAATACGGACTCTAATTAAACGTGATTTTATAGTATCTCATGAACTCATTTTTACAACTAAATTATTTTTCCGGATAAGTACTTAATTCCGGGCTTTATAATATCACAAGATCAAAAATTAGTACTACTTTCAGGGGCGGACTGACTGAAAAGAGTTGGAACCATGAACCATGGGTTCGATTCCCACAGATTCTGAATATATTTCTTGTTTAATCCTTGCTAAAATAAATAAAAGGTTGAGGATATTACGCACATATGCCTCTCGGTTACACTTCCAACCACACCCCAAGTCTGGCAATTTCATTTAATGTAAATTTTTTTTCAAAACTTTTACCTTCCATCAAAAAAGCAAAATGTTGGCAAATTTCCATCAAGCACGATCGACTTCTTTAGGCTTCAAATTTAATGAGTTTAGAAAAGAAGCATCAGTGTAAACACGACTAGAAGTTGTGAGATCACCTCAGGCTCTATGCTGGTATACTTTCATATTATGTTAATACGACAATATTATTAAATAATAGTAAGCTGGTTTTAATTCGTGAACCGGAAAAGCTAAGACAGAATGATTGCGTTCACCTTCGACAATCAAGCAAAAAATTGGCGTAAATCAGTCTTCATCCAGAAATTTAATTTATAATTTTACCAATTAAAACAGTACCTAAGGCTCGAGAGGGATCATCTACGTAAATTTTTCCGTAATTTAGAAGAAAAATTCAGTGTTAGAAATCAGCGTCGATTACTGAGATGAAGATATAGGATTCGAATCCTAGTGAAACTATGCAACAAAATAAAATCTAACCCTGCATCAACCGCTCACAGTTTTCCAACCAGGTGTAGGCAGCCGTGGGGTCTAAATTATTCTAAGGTTTAATCGTTCGGAATCGCACATGAAAATGTAGGTCCTCCATACTCGATGTTGGTGATAAGACTTTGTAGAATAAAAAGAGGTTATATCCGATGATGATGAAGCACCAGAAGGTCCAATTTCCAATCCACGCAGGGATGTATCACATTTGTGCAGTTGAAGTTGACCCTCTCAATATATATCTCATCTTTTCTCAAGTTAACTGATAGGAAATTATTTTATTTAAATCACATCCTCTGAGTGCTATTCAATTTTAATTGAATTACAGTAATTTATTGTTAATCTTCTTGATTTTCAGTGAATTTGTGTTTTAACCTTCCAACATAACCAATATTAAGGTCTTATTTGGGTCCTGGTAAAAACGTGTCCACGAGATCTTGATAACTTAGCAGTTTGGACCAGACTATGACAAAGAATCCTCAAGAAATGGTTATTCAAACTGCATTCAGCAGTTTAATTACTGATGTACCCTCAATGACCAGCAGTTTTTTGGCCATTGAGTTGCCATGCATTTTCCACTTTTGTATTTGAAGATATTGTTTAACAACTTAAACTTCCATCCAAGCGTTTCATTTTTTTAAATTTATCCATAATATGGATAAATTTAAAAAAATGAAACAAAGAATCCATCCATAATATGGATAAATTTAAAAAAATGAAACGCTTAGATGGAAGTTTAAGTTGTTAAACAATATCTTTATGTCATTAACATGCCTAATTATACTAGAGCTTCAGGTGCTTATAAGCTAATCGTACTGATAATCAAGAAGCAAGAGGGCATGCTGTATATAGTTACTTCTGGGCGGAGAAAAAAATTACTATTTACACCCAAAAGGAGCTTATGTAATTAGGAAGTACCTTAAGTGGTTCCATACTCCCTTGGAAACTAAAGAAAAAATCAATTTTCTTTTTTATTTTAGTTTAAGCTTTTAAGAATATTTTAAGCTAAGAATAAAGTCAAAATCTAAAAAAAGTAACAAAATTATAATTTCAAAACAAGGTCGGCAGGTGGGCTCAACCTGTTTTGGTTTGCTGGATCAGCACCTGCAAATTTAGCATATCTTAGAACGATATAAAGGACTAACCCTCCTTTCTACAAGGTCCTTTACCTGGGTTACTTCCCAGTAACTGTTCGTAGTCGAAAATTTTAAAACTATTTGTTTCGAAACAGTGTTTTTGAAATTGGTGGTCAGCCTCTCTCGAAAACAGCTACTTCCTGTTCAGGCTTCAGGCCGCACAACCAAGGCAATTATGGTCGTCCGTGGCAGATAACTTTATAGGAATATTTTTGTTTAAGAGACGTTCAAAGAGAAGACTTCAGCAGAATCAACCTTTATTTTAGCCCGCCACTAAAGCTTGCAAAAGATCAGGGAAAGCTGAGATTTGGCAGATACGGGTGTCCGAATGGGTGTCCAAAAGTTTCCCGTTTCCCATAATTGGAGATTTTAGTTCCACCAGCGTGGTTATTCGCCTGTAACTCGTTTAATTTTATTTTTAGAGAAAATTATCATCAGAACAAAATTACAGAGTATCGTCTAATTATTATTTACATTACATATTATCTACAAAATGGATTTTTCAGAATCCACTTCAGACGATGAAGATAACATAATATAACAAATTTTATTCCTAGTACGAATTATGTAAACACTTTTGGTTCTAATTTCAATTTTGTTTTAAATAAAACGCTTACAATTGATTTTTATTTTACGTAGACAAATTGTGAAATACTTTATTATGTAGGGAATAGTATTTTCTTCAATTTTGATCAGATGATAATTTTCTGTAAAACTGAAATTAAGCGAGTTATGTAAGATAAACTATGTTAACCGAGGTAAAAATCTCTAATTCTTAGGGAAAAACCCGACATGGGATTTAAAAGAAATTTTGGGGGCTCGTTAAACGTCCTATGGTGATAAATCAAACCCCCCCCCTCATTTCATCGAACTTAACACGACATTTGGAATTTAAGGAGTAAATACATTTTTTTAAAAATATTACTTTAAAAAAATATTCAAACACAATTTTCTTAAAAATGCCAAAAATAGGATTTTTATGAGGACGTCACATTTGTCCAACCCCCCTCCCTCCTAAGCGTGGACGTCCTTTATGGACGACCCCTTAGGACAATCAATTACACAACTCTGTAGAATTTCAGCTTGCCCGGATTTTTTTGTAAACTCGAACCATTTTCTCAGTTTCCTTGGCTGGATTCGTTAGAAAATTATGAAAAATTCTATTTTGTAGACAATTTTATGCTGTTCAATTTTAGTCTGATGATAATTTTTCCAAAAAATGAAATTAAGCGAGTTATAGACGAAAAACCTAGTTAGAGGAGCTAAAATCGCGACCCCCTGGTCGCTGCAGCTTCTTATTGTTTACAGTCTCATTTGCAGTGGCAGATCGTGACTTTTTTTTCAGTGAAACGACACAAAATTATCTACTTAAAATTATTTTTTTAAATTATTTTTGTATAACAAACGAAACATCAACATCATCTAGCTCAGGGGTGGGCAACCTTTTGTATAACAGGGGCCAGAATAATATTTACGTTTCGTCCGCGGGCCTTAGTATAGTTCAATGAATATCTTTAGCTTCGACGTAAGATTTATATACACCCACACCTCCAAATTTGTTTATGCTATTTGGATAACACATAATCTATATATATAAAAATGGATGTATGTATGTATGTTCCCTATAGACTCCTAAACCGTTTGACCGATCGGAACCAAATTTGGCACAGTTATTATGTAGGTCCCTGCGCATGTTTTTGTATTGATATAGTGCAAAAATTCGCAAAGGAAAGGAAAGTTGATTTTGAGTAGCCTGCCTGCCTTCCTTTAAGGAATCTCGATAATCCATTCATGCGCGTCCCTATGGGACGCGCATGAATGGATTATCGAGATTCCTTAAAGGAAGGCAGGCTACTCAAAATCAACTTAAAAAACAATAATGAATGCTGTCAAGCTGTCAACCGATCGACAATGCAAATACGCGTGCACGTGCTTTACGTTTCTATTTGACCAATCTTAACCAAATTTGGTGTGGAAGTTACGATATTTACAACGCTACGAAAAACATAGGCTACTTTAGAACCTTGTAGTGAGGCCGAAGGCCGAACAACCACATCCGACACGGTCTAGATGGCTAAAGGCGGCCGGTAGGCCGACTGTGCCAATTAGTTATTTTAATAATACGCGAAAACTTAATTCGCGTTAAAGGGAATTTTGCTTCGCGTATCAAAAATTCAGGTATCAAAATCTAATTCGCGTTATTCTGAATTCGCGTACATCGAACTCACGTACATGGAGGATCTAGTGTACTTTTCAATTTACTTTTTACAATACTTTTTAATTTAATTTAAATAAGACGAATTATATCGAAAATTAAACTGTAGAACTCTCCTTTTTCCTTATGTTAGGTACTAACCTAATCCTTTTCTTTAAAATTTTTGTTTTTGAAAATATTTATTTATTATTTCTTCTAAAGATCTCGCGGGCCGGATTAGAACTTTACGCGGACCGGAGTTGGCCCGCGGGCCGGAGGTTGCCCACCGTTGATCTAGCTAATCAGATCGACAAAGTACGGGTTTCAATGTCCCATTTATTTCTTGACATAAGCGAGATACTGGATGGTCTCGTCACCATTAATTTGTATATTTAAGAGCGCGCTGCGGAAAGAGAGAGAGGGAAGCAGTAGTAGATATGATGTTGAAAGAAGCCTCTAATCTTTTGTAAAGATTTAAAAAATTTAAAAAAATTATTTGCGTCATATCTAAGGGAACCCTTGAACCCTTTGTGCATTAAGTTGATTTTATATAGTTTAAAACTCCACTAAGGGCACTTTTTGATTTACAAGTTTTGTACAAGTTTTCTATAATTGATGATGAAATCGCTTCAAAATCAAGTTTTGTCCTTATAATGATCTGCAGAAGGCAATAACGAAGTTTCATTAAGATCGGTTGTCATAAAAATTCAAAATTGTCCTTTTTCATAAATTAAATTGACCTATTTTGTATAAATAAAATTGGTTATTGCCTTCAATGGCCTTTTCTTATTAATATAAAAAAATAATTACATTGATACGACGTTTAGTTTTTTAAATTTGTACAAAAGATTAGAGGCTTCTTTCAACATCATTCCCTCTCTCTCTTTCCGCAGCGCGCTCTTAAGTGAATTGTTTGGGGGGGGGGGGTAATAAAATAAATCGAGAAGATTTTTATTGTTTTATTGCCGATATTATTAAATATTTCAGCAACTGCATAACTTCGCTTTAGAATTATGCGAATGTCCGTGGTTTGAATTCCACGTTAAACTGTTCCATATTGTACTATTAGTCTGTAAGTACAACTGTGAACTTGAAATTTGAAAGTGTGGGTTATCTCTAAATAAAATAGCTTCCGTAAACACCGTGTGTATATTTCAATGTACCGTAGAGGTTATTATATTATAATATTCCGAAATCTATTCCAAAGGTGAACATTTTTATTTTTTGCCTAAAATGACTCATAATCCTGTAGTAATTTACATTTTTCCCAGCATTGTTTAATTTTTTAGCCCAATCAACAACAAAGGCATATTAAAAGTCCAATCAAAAATTAATATTATTGTTATCAAAAAACCAAAAACAAATTCGTTTCCAATTAAATCATTCGACAGTAATTTTATTATAATTTATTTGAGAATGAAGGTTTTTCTACAAAAAACACATCTCATTGTTATTTATTTTTTATTTGTTGTAAACGCTAATTGAACAATTTCGTATTCAAAATAGATAATTTGAAAATAGGAGACAATGCTTATCAAAAAGTGATAAGATAATATGGAAATCAGAGACAGATAAATGTAATTTAGTTGCAACTGAACGACCTCGAACGATATTAATTATTCTTACTGCTCAAGTTTAGATTAAATTTTTTGGTTGAATTGTTAAAATGGTCTGAATTAAGGAAATTACAGGAAAATTTAATAACGCAACGTGAAACTTTTACGTGTGAGTTAATAATAAAAGTTCTGGAGACATGGACTTAGGTAACGATCAATGCAGGAAAGGCTCGAGTGCAAAAACCCGGAAGAAGTTGAGAGCTTTATCCTGTACATCCGGTGGTGGTAATTCTTACCTTGAATGAAAACTGACACCTTTTTTAACGTAAATCACAACTTTCATAAAATGTAAATTCAATTATCCATATAAAAAATACAATGTTAAAAATTTTATCGGAGAAATCGGAATGTGGCAGTCGAGAAAAACTTACGTGATAAAATTTTATTCAGGTCAAGAAAACTGTGCCTGTCTCCAAGCGATGCAGTAGTAATAACTGCTTTGCAAATTTACGACCATTTAATCACACGCCATTAATTCAACTCCTTTTTATCTCCACGGGATAAAAGTAAAATGGAAAATGATGCGAAGTGTGATTATGGTCAATGTAAATGGTAACTTAATTATGCAAAGAAAAGAAATACATCAATCAAGTCGCATTGAGAAGTAGAACTTCCACCGAGCTTAAAATTAGCTCTTCTCGTCTCAACTTCTTTTATCAATCGGTTAACTTGTGCAAAATTTCTGCTTACAAAGCAAAAAGTTAAAAATTTATTGGCCAGTATAATCCCAAAACCGTTTTTGGCTTAATTTCTTGCAAGTTTCATTTTATGTGGTCGAATCCGCGATAACGCTAGCGGTTATGATTTATTAATTAACTTAATAGCTACTTGTGGTTTTTAATGAATTCACCTATTAGGTCATGAATAATTTGCAGAAAATGATGTAACAATGATGCTTCAATAATTAAAAGTTTTTGTTTAGAATTTATCCAATTAAAAAGTTTTTCAATTGTGGCATCAAAATTTTATTTATTCGCACCAACAACAGGACGAGGAAACGTTAGCGATTTTTTGTAATTACAAGTGGATGATAAATATTTTCCACATTTTCTATTTTCCAATAATTTCAGCAATGCCATCGGGTGATTGTGTTGGAGTTTCGCTGGAAGTTTATGAAACTTTCCTGTATCTCTCTAGATTACAGTCCTGCCTGCCGCTTTAGGGTTAAATATACAGGGTTGGTTAATGAAGTTTAAGTAATAATGAAGTTAAAAGAGCAATATCATGAACTATTACTTCAAGCATGTTATTTATTCAACCATGGATAACTGACACAAAAACAAGTATTATGTCAGTATATAATATTTATTATTGTCGGTTGATAAAAAATATGAAATTTAATAAAAAGAAATAAAAGTATTGGAAAAACTTCGTGAATTGAGTTTTGGGATGAACGATTCTTTTCATTTAGATTATACCACGTCTTCAGCATAATCAGCTCTAGAAAAATAATTGCGCATTTCATTCTCCCAACAGGAAAAACTGATGCCCAGAAAAATTTGATAAAAGGGATCATTTGAGAAATTGACATTGGAACTGATTATGTAAAAATGGTACGGCGTTCTAAGTATAAAAATTATAAATTCCCTCACAATACATTTGAACTTTCAAAATTGCAAATATTTTATATGCCTTGTATCTACAAGAACAAAAATTGATTACCATCAATTTAACACGTTGGCTACCATGTGACATATAGTACATAACACATATTGTAACCCGAGTTGCAGCTTATTATGATTAATAGCCACGTGTCATACATTGGTGTCTCAAACACGTGTATTACGAGTACTAACATGTTCAGCTGGGTGGAACATCATTTTTCTTAACATGCGGCAATCTAGGTGTTAATCTCCCAGATCGGATCAAAAACCAACATTCGAACAATGTCAGGGATATGTTAGAAATTCAAACATGTTTTGTCATCTAGACCGCAGGTCATTTTTCTTTAAAAGGTTCCATATTATGGGTTCGGGTCTTTCATTGAAATCGGTTCAGTCTTACCTTGACGATAGAAAGTACGTAGGGAATTGGGATAGAATATCGAGTTCAAGCTAGTGTTCTTTAAGGTGCTATATAAGGAAGGTTCCCTTGTTTTTTGTTATTTTTTTGAAAGGTTTGAAGATCCTGAGATTCTTCAAGAGAAGCTTCATCGTTTAGGAAAATTGACAAAAATGGCACTCCACATACGCAGAATCCGATATCTGACAAACATGGAGACAGAAAAGGTGACTTAGTATGCATTATTTTACTCCATTATGTCATATGAAATCCTAACGTAGGGAGATTCTATAAAGTTGGAATCAAATAAATTGGCTCCTGCATGATGAATTTCTGGTTAAGAAATTACATGCCGCATATAATTTATGACGTCGTTTAACTTTATTTAAAAAGAGAACAAAAATATTTGGATATCTTTTTGGTCAAGACCAAGAAAAGTCGTACGTTACCAACATTGTACATTAATAATAGATTACAATGTAAAATTAGTATGTGTCAACTTATACTGTACATAAAACATAAAATATAATTGACTCACGTAGTGAAATTCAATTCAAAAAGAATAATTTTTAGGTTACCATTTGAATAAATGATCGGTTCTTAAAATATTTCTTCATTGTTAACATCTTTCAGTTTTATTTAATAATCAGTAAATTGTAATTTCATGAAAAGGTGTTTATAATAAGAGTCCCTTTTAAACATTTTTATTACATAACTCAACACTATGACATTGACGGATAATTTAAATTGTAGGAAAGAAATAAAAGTTATATTAAAATGAAAAAAAGATGCATTTTAAAATGCACTTACTTATTTGACTAGGGATTCCAACTATACAAACACCCCTTTAGTCAGGCTGAATGTATCTGGTATAACCAGAGCAGCGGCGGTTTGTCAATGGAGGCAAGGGAGGCTTAGCCTCCTCTCAAATTGTTGGACGGACATGCTATTTATATTTCGTTTTAAATTAGTATTTTTTCCTATTTTTAATTTTTTTTTAATTTGTTTAAAACAAAATTTAATTTAATAATAAAATTAGCTTAAGAACTTGACTCACGCCTGAAATAAATTCGAAATAGTACATATCCAGCGGCTAGCCTTAATATTTATATTAGTTTATTAGCAGAGTTAGGCAACCCAGAATACGGTATTAAATCTTAATTCGCATCTTCTACATCCAAGATACGTCATAGAGGCTACTCGTTAGTAAAGTTCATGATCAACATGAGCGATTTACAGATGAATTGTAAGTAATAAGCTTGTAAGGTAAACGCATACTATGCTGTGTTATTTTACTAAATTACGAAGGTAGTCATTTTACATGCATATATGAGGCTGGCCTCATGCGTGGGTGTCTTAACAAATGTGACACCTGCAAAACTGCATTATTCATGCAGTTTTCTAAATATAAATGTCTTGTGAATCACTTGTCTTGTGAATCACTTATCACACGAAGTGTGACGATGGGGGGGCAGTTAAAAATTGCTTAAGTGTGACGATGGGGGGGGGAGGAGTTAAAAATTGCTTAAAATGGAGTGACGTAATTTATGGACGACCCCGAATCAGTTATAATAATTAATACGTAATGGATAAATTTTTCCTCGCGCCCAATTGTATTTGCGCCCAATAGTCTTTGCGCCCGGTTGTCTCCGCGCCCAATCGGCCGCGCCCAATCGGTCGCGCCCAATCGGTCGCGCCCAATTGTCCTAGACCGCCAGAAAAGTACACTACCACAACTACCAGAAAAGTAGTTGTATAGAAGCCTAGGAACCGCTGCTAAAGCAAGTTCCAACTTGTTTCAACTTTGTGAACAAAATACAGGTTTTTTTTTTAAATTTTATCATTGTGACTATTTTTAAATTGGTTATTATTTTTAATTAGTTATTATGGATAGATTATGCGAAATCAAACAATGCGATGATATTGTTCATTGGCTAGTACATAATAATTTTAGTTCTTTAAGCTATGATAACAAAGTTTATATTGCAAATATTGTAATGAAACCACGTCCAAATTATATCATAATTAAATACACGGATAAAAAGCAAAATCGGGGTTTTAACACTGAATGGTATAATAAATGTGCTTGGTTAACAGGTTCTGTTAAACAAGAAAGATTGTATTGTTGGCCGTGTTTACTTTTTTCAGCGGATAATTCAGTTTGGTCAAAAATCGGGTTTGAATGACGGTTTGAAAACGACGGACATTTCTTGTATTTCGCAACTTTCAATTGTAGCTCGGTACGTTACAAACGGTCAAGTCGTAGAAAGATTTTTAGGTTTCTATGATGTTTCTTCAGGTTGGACCGCCGAAGATTTGTTTAATTTTTTAATCTCTCGTTGCGACAAATATGATTTTAAAAATAAATTAATAGCTCAAACATATGATGGCGCAGCTGTTATGGCAAGTCATTTAAACGGTTTACAAAGCAAAATTAAATAGATTGCACCTCAAGCACTTTTTACGCACTGCTATGCTCACGCGTTAAATTTAGTTTTGAGTAAGGTATGTAATTCGAATAAAGATTCCCAAATTTTTTTTTCAAATTTGAACGGATTTTCTACATTTTTTTCAAAATCGACCAAACGGACCAATGTTTTAAATGAAATTTGTGGCAGTAAATTACCGACAAACGTTGCTACACGTTGGAATTTTACCTCGCGAGCAGTATTTACAGTGAAATTAAGAAAACAACAATTAATTGACGTATTTAATTTTATAATCGACAGCGATGATTTTAAAAACGACTCTCAAACTATTAGAGAAGCGGTAGGTTTAAGACAATATTTAAATGAATCAAAATTTTGCTTTTTATTAGAAACTTATAAATTAATTTTTGAACAGACAGACGTAGTATTTTCAATTTTACAAAATAAACTTACCGATATTAATTTCGCCAAATGTCGTTTAACAAAATTAATCGAAACTCGGCACAGATACCGTAGTGATGATTTGTATTTTGATAACATATTTAACAGTTTAGAATTAAATTGCGAGCCGGCTCAGAAAAAACGGAAAACGACATTTGATTTACCAGATATGCGTCAAAGTTATAAA
Source organism: Podabrus alpinus (assembly GCA_932274525.1). Taxonomy (NCBI): domain Eukaryota; kingdom Metazoa; phylum Arthropoda; class Insecta; order Coleoptera; family Cantharidae; genus Podabrus; species Podabrus alpinus. The sequence continues at coordinate 11,230,875 of OW026451.1, forward strand.
CAAATTTTTGCGGAAATTTTGGATACGGTTATCGTGCAAATTGAAGTTAGATTTGCAGACTTACATAAATTAAATTTTTTTGATCTATTAACATTTGCTAAATTTTCAGATTATAGGAATAACTTTCCTCAAAATTTATTAGATAGTCTATTGGAGCAGTATCCATTTTTTGATCAAATCCGATCAAATCCAACTCAAAAATGAATTATCGGTAGCATATAATGACCCCGAAATGTTTGGACAATGTAGGACTCCATCAGAGATATTAGATTTTACTTTCAAAAATGATTTACACAGTTGTATGCCTGAATTTTACAAACTTTTATGTGTGGTCGTCACCATACCGGTAACATCGGCTTCGGTTGAAAGAAGTTTTTCCACACTGAAACGTATTAAAACTTACACTCGTAATACGATGAATCAAAATCGGTTAAGTAACGTCGCGGTAATGTCTATTGAAAAGGAATTCGTTACCTTATTGTCTCGAAATAATGAATTCTACGAGAATATCATCGATCACTTCGCGAATACTAAAAATCACCGTATACCTCTTACGTTTAAAGCTTCATAAATTTCGAATGACTTAAAATAATATTAATCTTTATATTAAATGTAGAAGGTAAATCCCGCTGTCGTCGGGGAGGGGGTTTTAGTCAGTAAGAATCTGACACTACCATCCCTGATGGGGTGGTGCCTATGAAGGTTTCCCCCTTCCCTGCAGGAAAAAAAAAATCTTTATATTGTACAGCATTTTTTCCAAAAAACACTCTGCACTCATCGAACAATTTTTTCCATTGTACACAGTACTGAAGATAGCTAACGAGCTCGAAACACGTGCCTACAGCAGATTAAATAATATTTTATTAAATTTATTTTTTTAAAGTTTTATTTTATAAGATAGTAAAGCTGTAAAATTAGCCTCCTCAAATGGAAAAGTCACGAGCCGCCACTGAACCAGAGTGGATATATTTCTGTACAATTGTTTACCTCAGAAATAGCAAAGCATTTAGAATCATCGATGCGTTTAGATCTACCTCTTTCTCGCATGCCTGGATGTCGCTCATTGGATTTCATGATCTGTGAAGAAATTATTAACAAATTCAAAATTTAATCAAATTAGATTTCAGAACAGGACATTTTCGGTTTGAATTTCTTATACTTAACAAGCAGAACAAATAATCATTGATTTCTGCTTCTCTGTTATGGCACTGAATAATTTTGATTTCTATTGAGATCTCAACAGTGGTGGAACAACTTTGCTCGGGGCCTGTGTTCGTACTCGGTGCAGAGGCCCCTAACTTGCAAGTTTCAGGCAATAAATACATCAATTATTTTATTTAGGTCAATTTGCAGTGCATATTATTTTATTTTCAATAGACAAAATCGCCAATGATAATCATCTGCTTTGTGCTGTTGATTTCTTAAACAATTTTTTAATAGTATCAATTTTTAAAATGACCTTGCACACCATTTCCGTACTAGGTGTTCCTTTAACATTATCTAATTTTTATGTAACGTACCACTAAACGAAAAAACAAGATGTTTTTGAATTATTGACTTTTAGTCCAGGCAAGTAACACTTTTAATTTGGAAAAAATCCGTGCAAGTTGAAATTTGGCAAAAATGTGTATTATTTTAATGGGTTTTCCCCAATTGGTAATTTTTTTCCTCTATAACTCGTTTAGTAATTTCATTTTAGGCCAAAATTGAAGAGCACAAATTTCTCTACAAAACACATAATTTTTCTTATAGAAGATTTTATTCCAAATGTGAATTATACAAAAACTTTTTTCCAATAATTTCAATTTGTTAAAATAAAGCACATTTTGGCATTCTAGAATTGATTTCTATTTCAGGAATATTGTAAAGTTGTCAATTTTGAAAAACTCTACCTTGTAGAGAATTTTATGCCCTTCAAGTTTAATCTGATTAAAATTTTCCAAATAAAACAAACTTATGTAAACGGAGTTAAAATTTACAATTTGGGAATAAATCGACAAGGGAGCATTAATTAATTAGGTAAAAACGATTTTTGACCCTCTCGCGCCCCAATGTAGGGGTACATAAAATTTTTGAGACCCCCCCTTACGTTATTTTAATTGTTTTTATACAAAAGTAATTACAAAAGTCAAATATAAACAGGTTTCAATTTACATATTTAAAAAAAAATTTACAGTAGGAACACCTCGGGCGCCACCCTCCCAAAACCGAATAGCAGCTCGGAATAGAATTTTTTAATTCGAATGTACCGTTCGCACCATGGTGGTTATGCTACTGAATAGCGCACAATCCGACTTTCCTTGGACCATAAACGGTGGCACAGTTTAAAAATACTTTCCTGAAAAAAAAATGAAAAATTTAATTTGTAGTTCTCCGTCATAACAAGCCACGAATGACCATTAAATAAAAATTCTGATGTGATTCTGATTTAATTTAACAACTAATCACCATTAAAAATCAAATTTTTTCAGAAGATTTCAGCAATAGAGATTATTGTTACCACTTTCCGAGAGCTTATGAAAAACTCATTAATTATCCTGCTAATTTTTACTTTCCGAACCCCTAGGTAAGGAAAGTATTGTTATCAGTCAAAATTTGACCCCCCAATTTTTTGACAGATGTTCACGTTTTGAGGTCCCCTGAATCCATTTTTATCATTTTTGGAAGGATGTCTGTATGTATGTGTGTGTGTGTGTGTGTGTATGTACGTCTGTGAACACGATAGCGTCTAAACGAAGCAAGCAAATCATTCCAAATTTTGCATATAAGCTTTTTCCTGTCGTAGGACGAAGGCAGATGAAAATAATTTAAATCGTATAACGGGAAAGGGGGGTTTACCTGGAGCTATTATGACATTATGCGTCATAACTTCGAAACGAAATTAAATATGTAAAAATATTAATAACAAAAAATTAGCGGTATGGAATTTCCTACATTTTTTGTCCTACAAGTTTTTCTCTAAAATATACAGGGCGTTTCAAAAATTTTTGTATTTGTAAAAATTTTTTGTATTTGTAAATAAAATAGTAAACCGCATTCTACTAACGAAAATAAGATGAAAAGTTTCTAATAACATGGGTCCAAAAATGCTTCGTTTGCAAGATATAGGCATTCAAAAGTTTTTTTCTTCCTATTTTGGCAAAATATGAAATTTTTCATCGATTTATTGTTGAAATTATGTACTAACCATTTTATTTAAAAATATAATGTAAAAATTTGCGTCTGTTCGGAAAGTTATGCGATGGCCACATCAGATTTTTAAATTTAATGTAAGGATTTAAGTACTTCGTAAAAATTTTACAAAGGAATATTTACAGATATCTTCTTCTTCTTCTTCACTTTTCGTATTAGGCTCTCAGGCCTGTTACGGTGCCCATCTCTTCCTAGGTCGTCTGACATTTCTTCTCCCCTCTGGCTTATATCTCCTTACTTGTGCTGGCATTCTTTCCTCCTTCATTCTGTCCAGATGTTGTGACCATTTCATTTTATTTTCCTTCAGTTTATCTACAATACTGAAGATTCCCAGCTCTTCTCTAATTGCAATGTTCCTGAATCTATCCTCTGGCATACTTTTACAGGTATCATTTTATTAATCTATCTATCCATCTGTATCTATAACGCTAAATTTATTGAGTGAAATCCTCCTCCAGTGTGGCCTTAAGGTTAAAATATTCTGAAGTGGGTAACCAAGAAAAGATCGCACTGGTTCGTGATTGCCTAACTTGAGTGGCCTAAAGGCCGCACTTAGGGAACAGATTAGCGGCTTAATTTAGCGTTACAGACACTCAGAAAAATGTTGTCCATTTTATATGCTGATTCAGGCTTTGGATGCAGTATGTCCATATGGGTTTTAGTGAGATTCCTGTTTTTATAGATAACTGTGACGTTTTTCCCATCAGCCAATACATTTGTCCGAATTTTATATCAACCTGTTATATAATACGTTTTTACCATCCAAGTCTTCTATCAAGATTCATACCGAAGTATTTTATGTTTTCAATATCTGATAAAAAACAGTTGTTTAATTTTACGGGTGTGTATACGTGTCTCTCTACGTAACGTGTGCAGATTTTACTTCATTGGCCTTCATTCTCCATTTTTGTAGCCAGACTTTGATTTTATTTAGATCGTTTTGTAAATTTTTCGAAGCAACAACAGGATCGATATGGGATGCTGGTATGGCCGTGTCGTGAGCAAATGTAGCCACTGTTATTGGAATATGATTTTTTCCTTTATTATTGGTTGTAGACGATGTACAAGAAGTTTTTCAAATATTTTTGAGAGCACAGGTAACAAACTTGTTGGTCTGTATGATACCACTTTTTGGAGCCCTTTTCTTGGTTTTGGAAGTAGAATGATTTGAACAATCTTAATACAAGTTTAATACATTTGGGTATTCCTTATTATATTATTTTTTCTGTTTTAGCTCAAAACCAGGTGCTTTCTTTGGATTGATTTCTTGTGCGATGATCTATTTTACTTCTTTTATTATAATTGGTTGATTGCTGGTAAGTCCATCTGAAGTGGTGCATCCAGATGTCATAAATCTCATCTCTTGTTAGTGTTTAGTGTTATGGGAAAAGGCACCAATATAAAATCCGCTTCATCCAAACTTGATCAAAGTGTTAGCGACCAATCCTTGAGCAGTAAAGACGTGTTTTGTTATTCTCCCAATTATTAGTTCCTTATTAACCTTTTTAAAGGTAAAATAATAAATCTTCCTTTTACTGCAAGACATTTATACAAAATAACCAAGATGACGTTGTTTCCGAATCCATACACCCTCACACAAGACCAAAGAAGAGCCGAATGTATTAAAATGCAGGAACTTCACAAGTACATAAGCGGTAGTTCACGGTGAAGCACAGAAGATGACGAAGTCAAACTCCAAACTGCCCGAAAGGCGCGAAAAAATAAGGGCGGAAAGAGACTGGGAAAGGTCCAGTCACGACGAGCCCGTTCATAACGAAAAGAGACCAAGAAGGGAGGTATTTACCTCTTCAATAAAATCCACAACGAAAGGACGAAGTGAGCAGATGAGGACCCTCGAGGCGGCCCAAAGCGACACCGAAGCCGCGATGGAAGAATCGGAGGTTGAAAAAGTCAGGAACGTTTCCAGCTCTCCTTCCATCCAATGACACGACCAGAGCACTCGGGTTGACTACAAGCCCCCATCACTACGGACCCAACCATCAACCCCCCAAAGCAGATCGGTATCCAGTTATTTTAAATTGGTGACTCCGGCAAAACTTCGAGCACTTCTGTTCTACAATTAAATTTTTAAGAAATTTAAGGCCAACGAAGCCGTAACAGAGTTGCTAGGGGAGAAGGGGTGATGTAGCGGTCCTATAATTAATATTAACAATCAAATCCAGTTCGAGAAACATTTTTTCGGCACATCATTCGCTAAAGCGTTTTAATTCCGGTGACCATTCAAATGTTTCTCGGTGAACCCAAAACCGCACAAATTTCATTGTCGGCATCGATTTAATTGAAGTTCAATGATGATTAAACTTTGCATATTTACATTCTCTACCTTAACAGATTTTTACGGAAAGTAGGTAAGTAAACCGCTAATTACGTGCGCTTTCTTTACCAATTAAAAATCATATTGAAATTGTATAAATATGTAATCAGAATATTTGGTCGTTATCTATCGGACAATACATAATAAATGATGCTATATTATGATTTAAATATTTTTAATAATAGGTAAGTAGATAATTTTGTGAACATCAAACATATCGAATTATGATGTAATTCGATCGAAGCTTATTTAATAATATACATTAATCAATTCTGATTATTTTAATGGCTTTTGAAACACTTCTTGTATTTTTTCCGTTTAATTTTATTAATTTGGTGGTTGATTTCGAGTAGGTGGTGTTATTGCAGGATATAATTTGGTGCTCCTACGTTTTTATTATTACAATGTCGTTGACTCATTATTATCACTATTTATTTGTGATTTATGTTTTTACGTCGTGCTATTGTTTAAAATTACGTCTATGATTGAATTTATAAGTCGTCATTGTATGGTTAATTAATGCCCCCGTTATGAACTTTTTTTTTCGAAACTGGAATTCTTATAAAAATTGTTATTTTCTAATTTGTTTTTAACATCGGATTGAATTTTTATCCACAACAATGCAAGATTAAGGTAACAACCAGAACTGTTAAGCTTTGTTCAGAAAATTTTCAAAATTTTGTGAAATGTTAATAAATAACAACGGTGGTTTGTAAACAATGAGTTACGTAATATTCACGTTTAAAAAATAAATCTTCAACAATAGTTTACTTCCGGATTAATTAATCTGCTTTAGGCTAAGATGCCGTTAAGGTGGAATGGAATAACTTTGACTAAAATTGAACTCAGAATTTGGTTGCAAGACTAATCGACTTATTTGGACGGTAATCGGAAGAAACAAATCAAACCATACCAGATCATTAAAATATTGAATTGGATTTTAAAAAATTTTGTCTGGAATTATTTGAGTAAATTGTTTAAGTAATTAAATACGTAAATAATAAATAAAATCGATTCTATGCATAAATTATTTTTATGACGAATGTTTGAATATGAAGAATGCAATGGTATAATGATGACTAACAAGGAATTCCATACATTAAAAATCAGTCAATAAAGAAAATACAAAATTGATGAAAAAAAGCATACACGATAACGAAGAAATAGGTTACAGGATATCGCAAATATTTTGTTTAAATCGGAACGACCTCATTAATTTTAATTACTTTCCAAACAAATTACGTTTTCTATTTTCTGCATCCAAAATTAAACATTAAAATTTCATGGAAAATTTTCGCAAAATCAATTTGAATTTTCAATTTAACTCAAAATGAGTTTCATGGATCTGCGACAGTTATCTAATTTAAAGTAACATTTTTCCCGTTTGGGGAAAACCACCGAAAATTTGATATACTTTTAAATTAATTTAACGCGATTCCTTCCGCACAACTTTTGCTATAAAATGTCGTAAATTGCGTGAGAAATAGTTTTCGTCCTTTTTTATTTAATTTTTTTATAGAGCAGGGGTGCGCAACCTTTTGTATAACAGGGGCCAGAATAATATTTACGTTTCGTCCGCGGGCCTTAGTATAGTTAATGGACACATTTTTGTTACTTGTATTTTTTTCTGAAAATATGTTCCCTATAGACTCCTAAACCGTTTGACCGATCGGAACCAAATTTGGCACAGTTATTATGTAGGTCCCTGCACATGTTTTTCTATTGAAATAGTGCAAAAATTCGCAAAGGAAAGGAAAGTTGATTTTGAGTAGCCTGCCTTCCTTTAAGGAATCTCGATAATCCATTCATGCGCGTCCCATAGGGACGCGCATGAATGGATTATCGAGATTCCTTAAAGGAAGGCAGGCTACTCAAAATCAACTTAAAAAACAATAATGAATGCTGTCAAGCTGTCAACCAATCGACAATGCAAATACGCGTGCACGTGCTTTACGTTTCTATTTGACCAATCTTAACCAAATTTGGTGAGGAAGTTACGACATTTACAACGCTACGAAAAACATAGGCTACTTTAGAACCTTGTAGTGAGGCCGAAGGCCGAACAACCACATCCGACACGGTCTAGATGGCTAAAGGCGGCCGGTATGCCGACTGTGCCACTTAGTTATTTTAATAATACGCGAAAACTTAATTCGCGTTAAAGGGAATTTTGCTTCGCGTATAAAAAATTCAGGTATCAAAATCTAATTTGCGTTATTCTGAATTCGCGTACATGGAGGGTCTAGTGTACTTTTCAATTTACTTTTTACAATACTTTTTAATTTAATTTAAATAAGACGAATTATATCGAAAATTAAACTGTAGATCTCTCCTTTTTCCTTATGTTAGGTACTAACCTAATAATTTTCTTTAAAATTTTTGTTTTTGAAAATATTTATTTATTATTTCTTCTAAAGATCTCGCGGGCCGGATTAGAACTTTACGCGGACCGGAGTTGGCCCGCGGGCCGGAGGTTGCCCACCGTTGTTATAGAGTATTGGATGATGGTCGATTTATGCACAAAATTTAACGTAACGGAATGTAATGTAGAATAGATGGGCTTATGCACTTCCATAAAAGCGCTTATGCTTACGCAATGTAATGTAGTAGACATAACATAAGCGCTTGCATAAGCCCATCTATTCTACATTACATTCCGTTACGTTAAATTTTGTGCATAAATCGACCATAAGACTCATCATGAACTGAGTGAGTAATAAGGAAGTCCGGAAATTGATCTTTTATAGATTGGAGTTTCAGCAGTTTATGGAAATTTGTTTGATGTCGTCGACTGCTTGCCTGTTCTTGATCTCCACTCCAGAATCTTCCTGGTGAAGATTTTGTTCAGACTTTGTTGTCATCAACTTTCATTCTCTGATGTAAGATGATCTCTGGACCACCCTCAACATCTGAGCTGGTTTTTGATTAAAGTAAGTCACTTTTCCAATTACAGTTTCCATGATTACAAAGTTGTTTCTTGATGACTCGTATAGTTCTTCATTTGCACTTCAAATTTCCAGCATCTTTTCCGAGTTTCGATTCCGGATATTTTTGAAAATAACTCTGTATAAAATTCTTTTGTTATTTTTAGTTTAATCTCGATTTTCATAGCGAATATTAAATTTGTTCAAAAAAAACTTCACAAGGCAGCAGTGTTGCTAGGAACGACATAAAAAATTCATAGCAAACTTAAAATATTCAGGAAATTCGGGACCGAATTGAAAAATGCAAGAGATTTTCAAAATGCACGAGAATGAATGTCTCTTGAGTTATCTTTGTGCGCCACGCAAAGTACTCATCATACATAAGAAAACCCTGAAAGGCTTAAGCAGTAAATAACACCCACAACTGCCAAATTTGACCACCACAATAATTAAAATGTTAATTGAGAACTTAATTGAGAAACACAGGAAATGCAACATCTTATGAATTTTAATGTATCCCCAATTGGCCTAAAAAGGCAGGTAACAGTAAATGAGCTTAAAATTAACCGCACTACAACAAAAACAGGGGATTCCCATTAGTTATATTTAGTAAAGCAACCACAATCTCATAACTGTGATGTTTTGAAAATCCAGAATCCAATCCATCTATTAAATTGGATACGAAATTTTCAAAATGAAAAGTGCGATAAATCCAATAGACGTCATATCCAGTTAAAACCGTCAATAGAATCAGGGTTTCCAATTTATATTTCGCATGTAACACTGTAAAAAAAACTAAAAATGTTTTTGTTCACTAAATTCTCTTCGATCAAAATCGAATAAAATTATTTCATCTCGTTAATTTCGGCTGACGCGTTTTTTTTCAAAAAAAACTGCTAACCCGAACAAACAAATCTTTCAAATTCGTCGAATCCAATTGGAAGTGAACACAAATCCACTTGAATAACATGAAAATTTGTTTTCGTAATTTTTATTTTGAGGTCGATTTAAAAAAAAAAAAATGTAGCTTCGCAAATCCAGTTTTAATTTTTAATGAGTTTTACTTTCGAGGAGTTCCGATTTATTACAGAAAATATAATTTTCCAAATTTTCAAAAAAAATTCTTACAATCCAGACAGATCAATACTACACGGTCATATTGAGATAAAAATTTAAACAATTCAAAATTTACGAATTACCAAAATAAATAAACATAATATCGGTTTATTTACTCACCAAAATTTCCAAAAGGTTGTTTCAATTTTCGAAAAAAAATTAATTCAACATAATAACAACAAAAGGTGTCCAACCGATGTAATCACACCCTGCAAACCAGAAGTTCATTTTAATTTTTCACTATAAGACTAAACAGTGCGGTTACACTATCACTTTTTAATGTCAGTTTATGTGACGATAAACCAATTTTTTCAAAAAGTAATAAATCACAGGTGCGTTTCTCACACCAACTCAGCACTCGACGATACGTTATCTACTGTTATCGTAACTCGCGACAGACAGCGGCTTTCCACCACCAACAAACATTGCGGTTGCGCATAGCACCAAAAAAGAAAATTCATTATACAATAACAATCACAGCAAAAAACTGAATTCGGAAAATTTGATGGCTCGAGAAACTAGATACCAAGTTTTTTTTTAAATTCATTAGTACTTTTTTGCATGTTTCCAAAAATATTTTAATTTGGAAATTTAGAAAAGTATATCAGAGTTGTGAAAATTCAAAGGTTTGGTTACCTCGAGTTCGAATCTCGCTATAAATTACTTTTTGTTTCGGTTATCATTGTTTGTTATCGGGTTGTGCGCCATTATAAATTTTTGCATTTCAGAAAAATTTGTTTTTTGTAAAACATTTCTAACAGTTTGATCTGAATTTAGTCGAGCTGAATACTAACTGCATTTAAATATATTATTGCTTATCAGTGATCTTTGACGTTGTTCTCTTTTTCCGCAAACCTGTTCTTTATATTTAAACGTGAAGGAGGCAGACAAGAAGTTGGATGGTAAATTACTTTATTTATCACATCAATAAACGGCTAATACAATCCACTACTTGTCCAAACCCACGCACAAATTACATTATTATTTGTTTACATCTTTAAATTTGTTATTTTTTAGATTTTCAAACACGTAACGTACGAACATGCAGTTTTTATTTTTAAAAATGCTTGAAGTAATAATGAAATTTTTTATAAAAATTATTTAGTGCATGAAAATATTGATATAAAAGCAGTGATACAACCTTCCTGTACACATCATATTTGTACAATATGACAAGGCACTCGACAGCATGGAACAGAGGGCAATTATGATGAAATTAAAAAATATCAAGTTAAAAAATATTTACTAAAATTCCACTTTAAAGGTGAAAATGCATGAAGAAACAAATCCCTTTTCGGTGGGAAGAGGAATTAGACAAACAGATACGTTATCGTCCAAGCTCTTTACCGAGTTCCTTACCATAACTTGACTAGAAAAAATTAGACTGGCCAAATAAAGGAATTTAATATAAATGCAGAGAGGCTACGCCATCTCTGACTCACCGATGATGGTCTCTTTGGAGAAGATGAAGAAACAATTCTGAAAAACCAAAGAGGTTGGAAAACGTAGAAGAATTTATAGACCTTTGACAAAAATATCATAAAACAAACAAAATTAAGGAAATTATGGAAGGATACAAGACTTTCTTCAGAAGAGCAGTGTATGATTCACTCTCTCTTCAGTCTATAACCCTTCGTCAGGGTGTGGTGGTATCCTGGTATCAATGTAGAGTTTGTCTGACTATCTGTCGCCAGGCCTCTCTGTCTTGTGCCGTTGTAACTGATTCATGCAGTCCGCATCCTATTAAGTTCCTTGTGCGGTCGATCCAGCGTGTTGGTGATCTGCCCCTTGGTCGGCGTCCTTCTATTTTGCCTTCCACAATTGTCTTTTCCATGGCGTCGGTCTTTCTCGCAATATGTCCAAGATATGTTAGGTACTGTTGGTTGATTACCTGGGGTAGCCTAGTGGTGATCTTCAACTCTTCTATTATTGATATACATTGATGCGTCGCGCTGTCCAAGGTATGCGGAGCAATCTTCTATAGCACCACATTTCAAAAGCGGCTGTCCTTCTTTCGTCAGCAGCTTTAATTGTCCATGTTTCTGATGCGTATATTGCTATGGGAAAGATCAAGGATCGCACAAGTTTTAACTTGGTGTTAACTGTTATGGATCTATCTGTCCATATTTTTTTGAGTTTCGTCATAGCTGATCTGGCTATCGCCAATCGTCTTCTTATTTCGTGTTCGCATCCACCCGTGTTGTCTATCCTTGATCCTAGATATTGGAAACTGTTGACCACCTCAAGATTTGCCACTCTTTGTATTTGTGGCATGTTATTGTTTGCCCTATCTATAATCATTATTTTTGTTTTGTTTCTATTTATTTCCAAACCAAAGAGTCTACTCTCTCGTGTAAGCCGTGTCATGATTGTCCGCATTTCCTCTTCTTCGGTCGCAAATATGACAGTATCATCCGCATATCGCAAATTGGTGATTCTTTTTCCCCCTATTGAGACACCGCCATCCCAGTTATCCAGAACTCTTCGCATTATATGTTCCGTGTATATGTTGAACAGTATAGGAGATAGTATGCACCCCTGTCTTACTCCAGTCATTATTTTAAATGGTTTTGATCGGGTTTCGCATACGTTTACATATTATGCCTCGTTATTATCATATAGTTCTTTGATTAGTTCTATGAGGTGTATGGGCGTCCCCATTTCTTCCATTATTCTCCATAACTTGTTCCATTTTACCTTGTCGAAGGCTTTGCTATAGTCCACGAAACATATAAATACCCTCACCTGGAACTCTCTTGCTTTTTCAATGATTTGTCTCACATTTAGTATCTGCTCTCGGGTGCCCTTTCCTGGCATAAAACCGGGATTGTTCTTCCGCTATCTGTGGTAGCAGAAAGGCGTTTATTCTGCTAGCTAGTATGTGCAGCAGAACTTTGCTGGCATGAGAGATTAATGCTATTGTTCTGTAATTATTGCATAGGGTAGTTGTTCCTTTTTTGTGTATGGGTATCATGATAGACGAGGACCATTTCTTCGGCCATTTTCCGTGTGTCCATATACATCTGCATATTTTTGTCATTATATCGATTCCCATTTCACTCATTGCCTTTATTATCTCTGCCGTGATGTCATCCGGGCCAGGTGCCTTTTCATTTCTAAGTTTGTCGATGGCCCTCTTTACTTCGCTCCTTAGGATTGTTGGTTCGAGTTCGTATTGTCTTCCCTCATCTTCTTCATCGTTCGATGTTGCATCCTCGTCGTTATAGAGCTTCGAACAGTACTCTTTCCACACTTCAGCTATTTCTTTTATGTTGGTTGTTGTTTCTCCATGTACATCTGTTATGATTTGAGTTTTTGGTTTGAATTCCCGGGATAGGTATCTGACTTTCTTATATAGATCTCGGGTATTATTTTGGATTGCATGGTGTTCTGCTTCTATACATATTCGATTTATGTGTTGGTTCTTATCTCTTCGTGACTCTCTCTTAATATTCCTGCTGATTTGTCGAATTTTCATTGCTTTATCTCTTGGATCCATATTGGCTATCCGAACCTTTCTCCCTTCTTCCACCATTTGCAGCGTCTGATCTGTCATCCAATGTTTCTTCCTTTCTCTGACCATCGATTTCGAGCAGTCTCGGGCTGCCTCCTTTATCCATTTTCCGTACTGCTCCATAGTCTGTTACAGTCGTCTGTCTCTTCAGGTTGTTTTTTGATGGACAGATTATGTTGGAAGTCCCATGGGTTGTCGATATACATTCTTCTTGTTTTTCTTTCCATTTTAATTTTTCGCAGCTTTATTATAAAATCTCAGGTCAGTAGGCGATGGTCAGTTCCACACTCCGCACTTGGTTTGGTTTTCACGTTTTTAAATGAGCTTCTCCATCTTTTGTTAATTAGGATATAGTCAATCTGGTTCTTTGTGTTTCCATCTGGAGAAGTCCATGTGGAGAGGCGTCTTGTGTGGTGTTTAAAGACTGTGTTCATTATTGTTAGGTTGTTTCCAGTTGCAAACTGTATGAGCCTCTCGCCCCTTTCATTCCTCTCTCCACTCCCATATTTACCAATTGTGTCGCGAATATGGTTGTCCATTTCAGTCGATCCAACTTTAGCGTTAAAATCTCCTAACACGATGACAATATCTCTTGTGCTGACTGTAGCGATTAGTTCCTCCAGCATCCCATACATCTCCTCCACCTCTTCCTCTGTCGCACTTGTTGTAGGGAAGTATACTTGTATTAAGTGTAGTTTCATGGGTGTAGCATTCAGCGTTAATGTCATAATTCTTTCGTTTATTGTTCTGTAGCTTTCTACATACTCTTTCAGTTGTTTCTCAACGAGTATTGCCACACCCTTGCTGCGACCATCTTCCGCGCCGGAGAAGTACACACAGTGCTTGTCACTTTCGAAATGCCCACTTCCTCTCCAGTGGGTCTCCGATATGCCACACATCTTCACCCTTACTCTTTCTATCTCTCTTTCCAGGATGTGTAGTTTGCCGGTTTGCAACAGTCCTCTTGCGTTCCATGTGCCAATTCGCCAATTGTTGTTAAGTTTTAGTTTCTGTTATGATTCACAGAGAAGCACAATTAAAATGGAATCCTGCGGAAGGACTCCTGATGAAATATAGGGTGTTCTTTTTAGCTGTATGAGAACTTCAAATTGAAATAAAGCATTACAAAATTGATGGAATGTTTTTTAATTATTTTTTTATGAAAGTAAATTTAATGCCATTTAAGAATTGAAAATGATTTCTGGCATGCGACTACCACGACTAATCGTTACGAAGCGCATCCGATCAGTCCAATTTTTGACCACTTTTCCAATACTTCTGGCCTTATTTCATAAATGGCTTGCTGAATATTGACCTCCAATGCTTCCAGAGTTGTTGGTTTCTTAGCATAAATCATGGATTTAACGTACCCCAAAGAAAATAATCTGGAGGCGTCAAATCACACTATCTTGGAGGCCAATTGATAGGACAATTTCTTGAAATAGTGTTGGCATCAAATTGTCCCTTCAATAAATCGATGGTTTCGGTGGCTGTGTGGCACGTAGCACCGTCCTGTTGGAACCATAAGTTGTCGATGTTTAACTCTTGGATTTTTGGAAACAAAGATGTATTGAGCATGTGTTGATATCTCACACCATCACCGTAACGGTAGCTCCTTCCTCATTTAGAAAGAAATATGGACCGATGATGCCGTTGGCGTGTATTCCACACCAAACAGTCAATTTTAATGGATGCAATGGAGCTTCAAGATAATATTCCGGATTGGTCTCAGTCCATATACGGTAATTTTGCATGTTCATATATCCATTCAACCAGAAATGTGCCTCGTCACTGAACAAAATTTGGTGCTAAAAAAATGGATCCACTTCCAATTGGTTGTGAGCCAATCTGCGAAAGCACGACGCAATCGATGATCATTAGCCTTCAATTCTTGAACCAACTGGATCTTATAAGGATGTAAACCAAGATCTTGATGTAAAATTTTCCATGTAGTGGACGGACAAAGCCCAAGTTGTTGAGCACGATGGCATATTGAAATGTTTGGGTTCTCTTGCACACTTTCACTCACAGAAGCGATAGTTTTTTCGGTACGCACATTTCTTTGTCTTGTTGGTGGTCTTACATCATGCAATGAAGAAGTGGTACGAAATTTATCCATCATCGCGCCAATAGCCTGCTCAGAAGGTCGATTATGTCGACCATAAAATGGGTGAAGAGCTCTACAAGTTTCGCGAACGGAAGACTTTGAAAATAAATTTCCACAATTTGGTAGCGTTGTTCAAATGTTAATCTATTCTTGATTAAATGGCAAACCTTTCTGAACACAAATGTCAGACAAACTTCATTCAAAAGTTATCCCTATTGAAACATCTCATGCAGGTAAAAAAACACCCTGTACAAAAATATTGCAATGGAGGTCTTAAATGGGGAAAAATCAAAACGAAGACTATTAATAATATGACCCGAGGAAGTTTGCCGGGAATACAGTGGATTAGGGTTGCACATACAACAGAGAAATGGAAACATCTCAAGGAAGCTTATGATTGGCCCAATAAATAAATATTTGATTGGATTCAAAAATAGCTCATCTTCCATTTATCGTTGCAATAAATTAGTTAAATTTATTAAATTTCCAACTATAACTAAACGATTTTTACAATTGTATATAATTATATCGAGTACCTACACATAATATAAATATGGTCTGCATAAAATAAATCAAAACTGATATTAGCATTTCAATGCGACAGTGGTGAAAGCAGACATCTGCATCATTTATTAAGTGAGCGACTTTAGTTAGAGGTATGTAAGTATCTCTTGGTAAAATTGCGATATTATAAGTTTATTCATATTGCTCTTTTTTCAGTATGCACAGTTTCAATAATTTGCAACATTGTTAATTTATTCATTGAAATGTTCTATATTGGACCAGACGTTTTCATTATTTATTTATCCACTCGGTTTTAATATCTTGCAGCATTGTCCGGTTCCCTGCTTATGCTCAATGCGTGTTGAAAATATGTCCTAAAGGGGACCTGAAGTTCAACGTGGATTCCGAACCACGGGAATGAACCATTTTGACAATGTCCAAGTTTTTCGATCATACCTGTTAGCTCCATGTGAGGGTTAAATCACTAAGAATTCCAGGATTCTATACTCGAATATTGGTCAAATGTGGATCTGTGAAAGTCGTAAAAAAAAGGAATTCTCTAATGAAGAAAAATATTATCAAAGCAAGCTAAATAATGAATATCCCTTTTGCTAAATCATATATGTTTGAGATCTTTTTACAATTGAGGAGGTAGATGGCTCTCGAAAAAGAACTTTTTGTATATGTTACACTTAATACCCGATTTCGGGCAATGCCCGAAAAAAATGCGCAAAACTAGTTTTGAGCAACGAAGATTTCCCAAACCCGAAATTTTACTTTTAAACGGCTATTGAGCGTTACAAAATAAGCAGAACTAGTTTTGCGCATTTTGAATTGTACAAAACTAGTTTTGTAGGTTTCTGAATGACCAGCACTAGTTCTGCTTTTTTCATTTAATCAGCATCCGAATAAAATAAATAACATAAACATAAAGGGGGTGAAACGTAATAGTTTACTGCCCCATACCGCAACTATACTTTTTAATGCTATTTCAAGGGTCTCTAAGCTCCCGGTTTGTTAGATCCCTGTTTTCTTGATCGTAGGCGCTTCTCGTATGTTTAGCCTAGTAACCAGAGTCAAAACCGCCCTGGAGGAGTGCAACGCGGAGCGGAGCGGAGCGGCGCCCCGTAAGGGTAGGTTTTGACGATGGATTACCCTCCTTATCGAATGCACACCCCAAAAATCGAAGAAAAAAAATTAATTTTTTCACTTTTTCGGCAATACACGGGTCGATTTTTGGGGTGTACATTCGATAAGGAGGGTAATCCATCGTCAAAACCTACTCTTACGAGGCGCCGCTCCGCTCCGCGTTGCACCCCTCCAGGGCGGTTTTGACTCTGGTTACTAGGCTAAACATACGAGAAGCGCCTACGATCAAGAAAACCGGGATCTAACAAACCGGGAGCTTAGAGACCCTTGAAATAGCATTAAAAAGTATAGTTGCGGTATGGGGCAGTAAACTATTACGTTTCACCCCCTTTATGTTTATGTTATTTATAGCAGAACTAGTGCTGGTCATTCAGAAACCTACAAAACTAGTTTTGTACAATTCAAAATGCGCAAAACTAGTTTTGTACAATTCAAAATGCGCAAAACTAGTTCTGCTTATTTTGTAACGCTCAATAGCCGTGTAAAAGTAAAATTTCGGGTTTGGGAAATCTTCGTTGCTCAAAACTAGTTTTGCGCATTTTTTTCGGGCATTGCCCGAAATCGGGTATTGAGTGTAACATATACACTTAGACTCTTCATATATATTACGATGATGAGGGTACGGATGGACCCTGTCTATCGCAATTTAATAAAAATTGTAATGTACTTATTACCTCGGCTAACTGGGTTTGTTGTTGCATGTAACTTATTTATCTCAGTAGTCGGTTCTCTCGGAAATTGTAAATCAAATCTGTTTATGCTGAAAAATAAATATCCGGGAATACAAGAATACCAAAAATAATCCGTTTTGTAATGCAAAAGTTATTATATTGATTATTAATAATTTATGTGTAAATAAATGTATACAAAATTAATCAATTTCTTATTATTAATCCCCAAACAATAAAATCTAAACACATGACGTCGTAGTACGCGATCGTTGCACAAAATTAAGTTTTTGGTAAATGTTTTTGGCTTACCCTGTATAAATATGGTTCGTTCCTGATTGTTGGTACAGCGCACCTCCAGTATTCAATGGTAGTTTCCACAGATGGCCTCGTGTTCACCTTTATATTTCCAGATTTGTGCTTCGTTAAAATTTGTATAAGCCTCGTGGCAAATTTTCTACTTTCCCAAAAATATATTCTGAATAGAAACCTGGCAGTCTATTTTCTGGCGCTCGAAGACGTGTTCAAGCATATCTAAACCATCTATGATATGTAGACGACATAGTTTTAATAAGCCACAACCTGCACTGATCCAATGTTGGACTATATATGAACCTCAAAAAGACAAAAATTATGAGCAAAGAAAACGCAAACATACATATAACGCTGGAAAATCACATAATAGAGAACGTGACCGAGCACGAACACCTGGATCATAAAATAGTATTGGGAAAAGACAACCAGGTTGCCGAAATAGGAAGGCGTGTTCAGATGTCATGGGTGGCCTTTTGGAAACTAAAAATTATTTTTAAAAACAACGATTTACCACATGCTTGAAAAGGAAGGTTTTTGACCAATGCGTTCTCCTGGCCATGACGTACATTCTCGAGAGCATGATGGATTAGCTATCAAAAATGCAACAAAATTGCAAACAACTCAACGAGCCATGTAACGTATTATGCTAAAGAAAAACAGCGATAACCGACGCTATGATCAGAGTGGCAGAGCAATAATGGAACTGGGCGTAGTATTGGTCGACGAATTTAGAAAAGTAGCAGGTAAACAATAGCATCGACATGCAGGGGACAGAGAGGAGTGGAAAAACGAAGAAAGGCCTACGTTCAGCAGTGGACAAAGAATAGCTGATAAAGAAGAAGAAGTCTGTTTTCTACTAAACGAGATTATTGGGTAAAAATGGCAAAACTACTAAATGCTAAATGGTCTCATCTTTATACATAATTTTTGTATCCAACCAAACCCCATAATTATCTACTATGGACTGGACTTACACATAAAATATAGTCTTATGTGCTCTTTACAAAAACTATCCAGATTTAAATATACTTAATGCAGTATTAAATAAAAACTTAGAGAATCGCCAGTGTTCGTAACAAAGTTTAACATTGAATCCTTTGAGTATGACAGCACTAAGTACCTATATAGGGAAAGATTGAAGGATAAGATAACAAAAAATGGAGTGACACAAGAAGATAATGTGGACCAAGCATGGCTTAAAATAAAAACTAACATCACAAAAAGCGGCGAGGAAGCGATAGGAATTAGAAAAGCTAACATCGGAAGGGGGAAAAACACCAACACCAAACCATGGTTCACAAGAGAAGTGAAGAATTTGGCAAATGAGAAAAGAAAAGCGCACCTAAGCTATAGTATGGATAGATCACCTGAGGAATATATAAGATATAAAGCCATTAGAAACACAATAAACAACCAAATAACAATGTTGAAACGAGAATACTGGGCGAAATTCTCATCAGACATGGAACACGATATGTATGGCGGCCAAAAGAGAATCTGGCAAATGATCCGTAGCGCAAAAAGAGCGGTAACGGAATGCACACTGCTCACAAATATCACGAAAGACGAATGGATCAACCATTTCCAAGTGCTCTACGAGACGACGGATGGCACACCACAAGACAACGTAGCGACACCAGATGTGGAGGGAGGGAATCTGAGCGAAGAGGTGATCGTAACGCAAAGCGAGGTGGACGAAGCAATAAAAAAAATGAAAAACCGAAAATCGCCAGGAATGGATCATATCACCAACGAGATGATTAAATACGGAGGTACCGAACTATCAAAAGAGATAACAATGCTATTCCAAAGGATAATATCATCCGGGAATATACCCGAAGAATGGCGCATAAGCGTTACGATACCCATATTCAAGAAGGGATCAAAAAACGACCCAAAAAATTACAGGGGCATAACCCTACTGAGCAGTATATCAAAATTATTCACAAAGATTCTCTTCCAGAAAGTCATTGATTCGACCGGAATAAGCGACGAACAACAAGGTTTCCGCCAAAATAGATCGACTATCGACGGAATATTCATAATACGACAACTAATAGAGGGATCGATTGAATATGACAAGCCGCTATACCTTTGTTTTGTCGATTTCACACAATGATACGAAATTTAAACCGTGGTGGATTAAATTCGTGCAGCCGCTTATCTCAGGGGCGGCTGGGCAAAAAAAGAAAGGCTTGCCCCTAATGCTAGCTCACAACAGCAGGGCAGGAGACGCTTACAAAAAAAATAATGAAGCATACAGAGCCGATACTTCCTCTAGATGTAGGGGGGTTGTACAGGGTGCGCTAAAAGATGAGCTCCAAAGAGCAAGCGAGAAAGGTGTAGTTTGGGCGCCACGCAGCTTAAAACCACCCTGTAAACAAATATAGCAAACACTAGCGAAACTGCGGAATAAGTGTTCCTGCAAAAAAAAGGTAAAGGGGTCTGATGCTTCAAGATCAAAAATGGCGCTGATCAGTTTTAAGTTCAGATTTAATTGATAACTAAATATGTACAGTTAAGCGCAATATTGGGACAATCTTTAAACTCGAAAATAATGAATAATGAATAATAATTAAACAATTATGAAATAAATGTTATTAGCGTTGGTGGTGTAGCTACCGCGTATACGTATATTCGGTTTACAGATAACTACGCGCTTCTGTGACTGGGTCACAGAGATAAAAAATAATGAGTTTAATAAATTTCGTTCTTATAAAATCGTAAGTGCGTCCATAAAGAACGGCCCAACAAATGTAATCCGCGCAATAATGTCAGATAGCCAAAAATATAACAATCAAATCCGAATAAAATAAAACAAAGATCTTATCTGAGAAGCTGGTGGAGTCTTCGATGTTGAAGTTGGTGGGGTCTTCGGTGTTGGAGGGACGAGCAGTTAGAATCGAGATAAAGATGTTGGTTGCAGGCAGAAATGGTAGTCGGAGTGGATCGGAATGGTGAATCGCAGAATGCTTTCCAGATGGCTTCGGAAGCAGGGTTCAAAACGTTGGATTTCCAAAACCCAAACAAATACTGATCACAGGCGGTAAGGTCTTGACCTCAAAGACGTGGTCAGAGGGTTTTAATAATTCCAGATGGTAATCAATTTCCTTCGAGGTGTTGAAAGTTCGGACGAAATAAATCCTTCAAATGAAGTACGGAAAATTCTCCCAAATGCTTACGAAATGAAGCCGGTACGGAAAATCGTCCAAAACCAAGTGACCAAAATGTATCCCAAAATAATTGGATTGAAATATACTCAAGTTCAATAAATAATTAGTCACCGGAACGTCTAAAAAAACTAGATTTTTGTTCCAAAACTTGAACACAACGCACTTTTCGAAATCGGAAAATTAACCATCTGCCTATATATCACAATCGCCCGTGATAGTAAAATTTGTTCGAATTAAATATAAAACTTGCATTCTGATGCCGCATATGAGATTCTCATAAAACTAATGGAGAAATCTTCAATCTTTCGAAAAATATATCCGTGAGAAAACAGGACCGTAACAACAAGCCTTCGACAGAGTAAGACTCAACGACGTGCTAACAACCCTAGATAATAACAACATTAGTAGAAAGATAATTAAAATAATCAAGGAATTGAACACTAATACTAGAACCAGAATCAAAATAGCAGGTTCGCTCACAGAAGAGATCCCAACTAAAACTGGAATCAGGCAGGGGGATAGCCTGAGCCCCACACTGTTCAACTTGATTATGGAACAAATAATCCGGGGAATCAGAGACACTAACATTGGCTATGAGATAGGGGGCAGTAGAATCCAGATGGTGTGCTATGCGGATGACGTGGCCCTGACAGCCGAAAATGAGGACGACCTACAGCGACTCCTGTTTAGACTCAATAACTTATCAAAAGCGTTCAATATGAAGATATCAACCCAAAAAACTAAATCTATGGTGATCGCGAAATATCCCATACGCTGCAAACTGATGGTCGATGAGAAACCCGTCGAGCAGGTTAGCAAGTTCACATACCTGGGTGTAGATATTACTAATGACCGAAATACCATATCGGAGGTGCGCACGCAAGCGTCAAAATCAGCCATGATCTCAGGCTGCTTACGTAATATTATATGGTCCAACAAACACATGTCAATTGAGAACAAGGCAAGAATATACAAAACATGCGTGCGACCAGTCCTGACATACGCGGCCGAGACAAGAGCCTCAACATCAAGAACCAAGCAAATAATGAGAAGTACAGAAATGAGAACGTTGAGATCGATAGCGGGAGTGACGCTGTGGGATAGAGTAAGAAGCGAGGTGACGCGCGAAAAATGTAAAATCCAGGACGTTGTCAGATGGACTAGAGCAAGGAGAAGGTTCTGGAGAGACCACGTCAACAGAATGGACGACAAACGAATCGCAAAGATTGCCATGACACAAAGACCTAGATACAAGAGACCCCCCGGAAGACCCCCAAAAAGATGGAAAGACAGCTGGACGTCCGAATCCCAAGAGGGCAGAACATGATTAACCAACAGGGCTAAGCCCTACTAGAAGAAGAAGAAGAAGAAGCAGTATTAAATATTTACTTTCGATGTAAACTGTTCAAATATAAAGTAATCCATAGCTTTGATATCAGAGGGCAAAATATTTAAAAAATTCAATAAATGTTTCGTGATTTCTCAAGTCCATCCGTGAAGAGTTAACATTAGATCTTTCACGAATGGCATCACAATGTCGCTCTTTATGAGTTCTGTATGACCAGTAAAATACACTACATAGTGTAAATTGAGGGCACAGTCAAAATATTGAGCCGCTAAAAGTGATCACGACAATCATCTGGATATGTAAGTTCAATAACCATGCGTCAAGCCCGCCTCTGAAGAGCTAAAGCTTATAGTAAATCCGGAGAGTGGTCCCATGTTAATGTACCGTAGTTTAAATGTGAATGACAGCATGATAAGCCACTATAAGCACCCCCACCGTCACGAAGCTTATCAATATGGAAATTTCAGGTAATTCCCGAATAAATCTGGACCCTAAGAAAACTGGCTCTCAAACTAAGTGCCTCTATGGCATGCTTCCGGAATGGAACGCAAAATTCCTTAATAAGTTTAAACCCGTTTTCTTCAATTTTCATAAAAAAGAAATTTCTTCCTTTAATAAAAACCCCTAATTGGGTTTTACATCTTAGGTAGCTTGCTAAGCTGGTCCTCGATGTACTTCTACCATGTTTTTATTGTTATGAAGGGCAACCATTAACACAGCGGACCGGCGGCTTTACATGCACTCCAAAGCACGGAGGCGGTCAAGAAATTTTTACGCTGAAACCTGATGGAGTCAACCGGAAAACCTTACGTTAGCAGTTCATCGCGTTCAAAGCTATCAATAATCTTATATATACGAGAGTTATCAAAACAGATCCCGCCTCTGAAAATAGCCACCAAGCTGATTTTTCATAACCTTCTTCAAAATCTTAGGGAAAACGTAGAACAGAACTTATACAGATGATAATACGACTTCAAAGGGCGATAATTACTGGATAATTCTTAAGGACGGGAACAATCGAAGCTCCGCACTCTTCAGCACGCATTGTTAGTCTTACCTATTAAAATCGACAAAATTATGAGCTTCTTTTGACAGCTTTTCGGCAATGTTTTTTCAATAGTCAGTGAAGGTCCGCTTTTTAATTGACAGTCCGTCCCTGAGCTGGCTTCACGACCTATTTACTACACTGATTTCGACCCATTCAGCAATTTTTCTTGTCCTAACGCTACATCCTGATGTGATATTCTGAAGTAACTTTATTAAAATTACCTCTTCCGCAGAATCCCTAGGGGTTGTTCATAAATCACGTAACGCATGTTTTAGCACTTTTTTACTTCCCTCCCCCCATAATCACCTTTTGTCACAAAAACGAAGACCCCTTCCAATATTAAGTCAATAGTAAGTACCCTGGTTTAACCCCCTCCTTAATTTGCAACTTTAAAATTCTAAAAATTAACAAAATAATAATTCAAAATATTTATATTGTGATGTTACAATTTTGAAAGCTCTCTCTTTTCCCATCGTATCAAATCATCTCGCAGGTTTGAACACCCCTGTCCTCCGTACGTGATGTACATAGTTTATGAACGACCCTTAGAATTTTACCAAAAATTTAAAAAGGAAGGAAATAAAAATTCTGCATTGTCCGACCTTACAGATCATCTTAACAATTTACATGCATACATAAACCTATCAATCAATTTTTTGGTCACCAACTTCAATCTCACCCCTTCTATTTTATATATTTAGATATTTTTATAACTTTCAGGGTTCCGCAAAGTTTTAAATATTACGAAAAGGTTCCGTGACCAAAATATTTTGGGGAACGAGTGTTAGAGTATGCATACTCTTAAATTGTATTTTCATCCCCCCCTCCCAGTTGACCTTTTATAAAATCCCATTTTTTTAAGATGGATAAAGCTATGCTAAAATGAAATGCTCTGTGCTTCTCTTTCCTATAGATCTCAGTCGGTTTATTGCGATATAAGCGTCTAACTTCGGCCTTCATAACATCATTATTCTGAAAATATCATCCTCACAAATGCTTCTTAAGCTTTCCAAACAGGCAATAGTGGAAGAAGCACAATCTGTGCTGTATTGATGATTTGGAGTAACTCTAAAATGGAGAGGTTTACAGGAATTGCTAGGTTCCACCAAAAACCTGATTCTATTTTTGGATGAATTCTTTTGCTTAACTTCTTCAGTGCTTTCTAAGTTTCCGAATAACTTGCAACATTTTGCAAGTTAGAACGTTGTTGAGACCTGAGAAGACTGGAGATTGCGCACGAGTTAATGAGGTATAAAATGGATATAACAGCGTTACGAGAACTCAGATGAAAAGGACAAGGAGAAATGCCAAAGAAGAACTACGCTATGTTTTACTCAGGTGAACAAACACAAGGAAGAAATGGCACTGGATTCATAGTAACGAAAATCATGGTAAGTAAGGTAATGACATTTAAGGCGATAAGCGGAAGGCCTTCGATAAGGTAAATAGAAACAAATTGTACAGAGCGATGAACGAAATGAATATTCCAACAAAGGTCATAAGACTGACAAAAATTACATTCAAAAACATCATAGCATGCATAAGAACATCATCAGGCGTAACAGACAGTTCTCAAGAAGAACTGAAAATGGGGAATATATATACACAATGGAAGAATTGCGAAATAGATAAAGAATTTAAGGGGGGAGATAATATATTAAAGTTTGCGAATCAGATAGTTGCGGCATGGTATGTGAGTTAACAATAATTCAATAATAAAGAGACCAACGCTATGGCCACCATATGAAGATAGCAAAGAAGGAAGACCCAGGGTGCGATGGTGGGATGAAGTGATGAGTGACAGATGGTGATCGGAGTTAATAACTGGATGACAAAGGTTTCAAGATAAACAGTGTTGGAGAAAAATCGTTGCGGAAGCTGCTACGCACTCGAAACTGTAGAGATAACGAGCGACATGAAGTGGGAGAAGAACTGCACTCGAAATAAACAAAATCCAACCCTTCAAAAGGATTTGCAAACCTGGACCACAGGATAGCTATATTCTCTTGGAAAGTAAAGGATTTTCAGCAGTTGTCCTTTTTTGTTTACAAATTGTCCTATTTATGAGGCGGTCATTGGCCTATTAGTTAGAGCAATCAACTACTGATGCCAATGGCTTGTTGAATTGGGCAATGTGGCCCAATGTAGGGTTGAGCAAGAAAACGGCGGTAGTACAATGGACTCGATAGAAATTTAAGTGCGTGCGAGTTTATATTTTTTGCCCCTCCCCTGAAATACTGAATACCGCTGTATTTGTCTAACATTTTTCTCGGTGTTTTGAAAATGATCTTAGGTAATCTGACTGATTTACTGGATAGAATAGCTCTCAGAGATACAGAATTATCTATTATTCTAATATAAGGATTTAAAATAAACAACGAAAATGTTCATTAAATCAATGAATTTTAACCAATGAATACGAATTATGAATATTATTTTTTGTAATGCAGTTTAAGTTTATTATATGTTGTCAGTTGGCTTGATTTTGTTTTTTTTTTCTCATTACAGTGGAGGACCACAACTTCACAGACCGGCCCGGTCTAAAATAGAAAGGAAAGTGCATTTCTCCAATTTTTTCATGTTTCAATAAAAATACAAGTTCATTTGGCTTCTCCTGAAACTGGCGCCCCGAAACGTCCCGTCTTCTTATTTGCATAAAGCCAGGCATGTATCAACATTGCGTTCTCCTGCAAAATTACATAATTTATGTACATAATTAATTGAAATTTATGTGGTGTAAATTATTTCATAATCACCCTGTACGGTGATCCATTTGTCAAAATAAAAAAACACAGCAAATTAAAGTGGATTTAATTAAATTTAATAATTTGGATTGAATCAAATATTCTAGATCAGTTGTCAACAATAAAAGGTAACATTACAGAACGACACATAATTATTAAATTTAAAAATTATTCCTTTCTTGTAAATTCTAACCTAAAATATCTTTTGTGAGTAATCACCGCACCGGTGAGATTCTTTAATCATAAAAACCAATAATCGAAAAATATATTGCTAACTTTTTAATATCGTTTCAGAATTTGGTGACGTTGCTGTTAAATTGAATCTAAAGATAATCGGTAATCAAAGTTAAAGTTGTTAGGTTATGTTTACCGAAATGGCAAGTGGAACAACTCGTAGAATTTTAGTGGAAACGAAAAACTTGGCCAAAGATCCTCCACCAGGTATAAGTGCACATCCAGATGAAAGTAACTGTCGGTATTTCCACATTGTAATGGCTGGTCCCAAAAGTTCTCCATACGAAGGTGGACTTTTCAAGCTGGAGATGTTCTTGCCTGAAAATTACCCACTGAGCCCACCAAGCGTGCGATTTTTAACGAAAATTTATCATCCAAACATCGATAAATTAGGGCGAATTTGTTTAGATATTTTGAAAGATCAGTGGAGTCCTGCATTGCAAATGCGCACTGTACTTTTATCAATTCAAGCATTGCTTAGCTCGCCTAATCCTGACGATCCCTTAGCCAATGATGTTGCTAACTTGTGGAAAGCTAACGAAAGTCAGGCGATTTTAATGGCAGGGGAGTGGACAAGGCGTTTTGCTGTAGATAATTGATACCAAAAAAAATCGGAGTTTTTTTTAATTATTATTAAAGTTATCTAGAATATTCGATTTTTATTGACTGATCTTGTTTAGTTATCATTTTCAAATTATTAGTATTATTTTGATCTGTAAGAGATTTTAATATTACTCGAAGACACTCGACCGTAATATTATAAATTACTTCCGTTTTTTAAAAACTATAAACACACTTCCATTATTTAATCAAAATGTTGATATATTCCATTTTTCGCTTGAATTTTATCTTCATAAAGCATATTAAAACTTACGATTGTTTTTTAGTTGTTCGATTGTGTTTGTGTAGATATATTTTAAGATACGCATAATTATAATTATGTAAAAATAATCGAATAAAAGTTATTCAATTTTTGTTTAATATTTGATTCCTTTAAAATATTACTTTTTCGGTGTGGGGCTAGGCATAATTTTGATATCCCTAGCAAAGTCCAAAATCCCACTAACAGTTTATTTTTTTAAAAATTACAATGTTGTGAATTGGCCAATTTTTATACATCATATCTCTAAAATAGGTATTAACAAAATTAAACCAAATAAAATTATGAGAAAGAAAGGGGTAAACAAAAATATTGTACCCCTTCTCGGGGTGAGGTAGCAGCCAGTAAACTTGAATTCCTTCTCCTGTTTTTCTTTGACCAATTTATTTAATCGTGACTATTTGAACTGCAAATAATCGAACTTCTCTCCCAATTCTAGTCAATTTTCAGTTTTGATCTTAACCATTGACTGTAAAATTTGCCCAAACAGTTAGAAAGGAACTGATAACTTCAGAAAATCTTTCGTTTTTATTTAAGAATGTAATTCAACAGATGCTCCAACCGTTGTGAAAATATGAGGAGCAAAGTGAAATTCTTGATCAGTTGAAAACTCTTCCAAAATATTTTGAATAGAAGGGAATATTATTCAAGCATAATTTTATCTTTGGCTTTTAAGATGTTCTCCTCTTACCGTTGAAGATTCTTAAAATACTAGCTGGCACAGGTGGCCCGTTTACCATCAAGTACGTGATTGCCTTGGTTGTGCGGCTTTTAGGCGAGGGTCAACGAATTAATTGTAAATATATCTAATGGTTCCCGTCTACTGGACCGACTTTCAACCGACCGACTCAGCTTGAACCGACCGACTATTTTTTCGACCGACTTTTAACGGACCGACTATTTTTTTGACCGACTGTCGATACTACCCGAAGCATTCACTACAAGAATGATTTCCAATGCGACTATTTGTCACATCATATCAGTGGCGGCTCGTTATAATGAGCCAAAGAGCCATGGCACTAGCTGGGCAAAACGGTCTTAAATATATTTTTTAATTTTCAAAAAATATTTAATTTTGTTTAAAAATTGTTTAATCTTAAACATTTTTCTCACTTTAAAGCGTAAACATAGTATAGACATATTTATGTAATTTTTATTTCATAAATTTGCACTTTACAATAAGATAAATTATCAACACCGAGCCAATTCAATGTGGACACGCGACTCCTGGCCACTACTGTAATTGTACCGCGATGCATATGGGTACGTGATTGCAATTCTACCTACACGCGCCGAATGTTCCGTATGTGGCTACCTCCTATATCTCTGATTTCATTATGTGCAATTATTAATACCGCGTTGAGTTATAAAAATAATTTGTCTGATAATTTATTATTAGTGAAATTAATTAAACTTGTTAATACATATTAATTTAATAGTGAATAAAATTAATAACATTTTAAGCAAGCCTTTTTTGCTCATGTTGGCTGGAGGAAGAAATTAAAATTCAAAAATTGGGTAGACCATTGCCTGATTTGATTATTTCAAAAATGATTTTATATAATATCCTGCAATTTAGTAAAAGTGCTTTTCCTTAGTTTTTAAATTTTAGAATAGATGTTATATTATAATTATTATCATGCAATCTAATAACGTCAACGTAATTAAAAATGTTATCTCAATGTTATAAATTTCAATTGCAATTCTTAAAATATTTCTTATACTAATTTAATTTGGATTTGTTCAACTTGCTCGTAACGCAAAATTCTTTAATTTAATAAATGTAATACATAAATATTTAATCTTGAAGTGTGTTCTATTTAAATTGTTGCATTTCCGGCAAGCTGATTTTTAGGAATTAAATTTGACAAAACTGTTTAAGCTATTGAGCTGAAATTTAGGATTCTTATTTATTCATGTCTAAAGTAACATCTAGACGGTGTCTCCCCTCGGAAGGCAATGGCAAACCACCGAGGTGTAATATGCTTAGAACAGCCTCTCTGGAGATGAAGTGTATACACTTCCCGCGGTTCGGAGCCCGCGTTAAACAAGTAGGTCCCCTATGTGTGTGATAGTACTACAAATGCACAACACATACATATAGGAGAGAGGTCGCCAACATCCGGCAACGGATAGGCACGTGAAGAAGAAGAAGAAAGTAACATCTAAAATTTTTGCAAAGTGTTTTATTGGAAATTATACAAGTAATAGATCAACGCGTAACTCATGTTTCGAAATCACTATCCAATCGGGCGCAATGTTTTTGACCGACGTAGTTATCTAAAATATACGAATTTTTGTACATTTTGTTCTCTATGAATGCCAGGCTATGGTCGGAACCTCGAAAATGTAAAATTAAAAAAAAGGACTAAGTAAATGGCGATGATTGAAAGAACAAAATTCTTTTGAAAACATTTTAAAATAAAAATTAGCATAATAATTAAATCAAAATAGATAAAAAACCAACAATTTTAGGGATTTTGTATCTAATATTATTTATTTGTGCAGCAAATATGTCAGTTGAAGACCTTGTATTATAACTGCACCAAAAAACATAGTAAATTAGTTATCAACACCAGACGGGGAGTAATCCCGCAATTTGTAAGAAAAAACTTTTAAAGTTCCTTTTTCACAATCAATTCGATTTTGAGGTTGGACTAAAACGTCGATTTTTAATAATTTCCTTTTTTAACAATTTTAAAAATTTTGTTTTTGGTTTCTTGGACTCCTAAAGACAATTACAGACAACTACAACTTACATTTGTTAAATTTATTTTTGTATATTTTATATAAAATACAAATAAAGTACAAAAAACACCATTACAGAAAATCCGTTATAATTCGGGTAATTTGATGAATTTTACTTTAATATTTTTTGTAAACATATTCAAGACCCCAAACTATAAAAATATGTAATAAAAAAAAATCGAAAAAATTTATCGGTCACAGTAGGTAATCCCCTTAAACTGATATTTAAGTCTGTACATAGAACTGTATACAGTTCCAACGGATTCAGAAAAAATCTCTTCCGGTTGGACTTAAATTTATGAATTCATTAAAAGAAAAAGTTCTGGCACCACCACTGTAGAACCCCACGAGCCGCCACTGCATCATATAGTTTCATTTTACAGCCATGACAACTGTGAGATGTCTAGGAATCCTTCGGGAAACCTGGCCTCAATCGTTTATCTTTCTTATTAAGCAATAATAAACGATTGAGATCAGGTCTCCGTATGGATTCCTTGTCACCTCTCGTCAGGGCTGCCCACGGTTGAGGTCACCTAGACTTCCCAGACACCTGTCGCTATGGTATCTCCACGAAAATCAAACCAACAGAGTTATGGATCTGCCAAGGTTATAACTCCCCCCCCCAACGACGCTTTAACCAAAAATTCACGATATTGCTTAATGAGAAAGATAAACGATTGAGGCCAGGTTTCCCGAAGGATTCCTAGATACCTGTCGCTATGGCATCTCCACGAAAACCAAACCAACAGAGTTATGGATCTGCCAAGGTTAGAACCCCCCCCCCAACGACGCTTTAACCAAAAACTCACGATATCTCTTATTATAAAAGGCCAAGTCTTTCTTTCTTTCTGTCTGTCCCACGGAAATACCCGAAGCAAACCGAAGCGAACGCACAACGTATCATCGGATCAACGTATCATCGGATCAACGTATCATCGGATCAACGTATCAAGGGATCAACGTATTTAAATTTCCTATATCGGTGAAAAATTATGACAGCTATTTCCAAAAAAGCATTATGTGAACTTCCATAATGGATAATGAAAATTTTGAAAATCCTGCTGCAAAGCGACGGCGATTGAATCGTGAGAGAAAAGCACGTACAAGAGCTAATAACACAGAAGAACAGCTTCGATCACAGCGACAAGCTGACGCTCGGCTCATGCGATACGTCGACAACGTGAAACTTTGGAACAAACTCAAGCGCGGCAAGCTGCTGACGCTCTGTCCCATGCGATACGTCAACAACGTGAAACTTTAGAAGAAACTCAAGCGCGGCAAGCTGCTGACGCTCTATCCCATGCGACACGTCAACAACGTGAAACATTAGAAGAAACTCAAGCGCGGCAAGCTGCTAACGCTCGATCCCATGCGATACATCGACAGAAAGAAAATCGATACCAAAGTCAAGCAATTCAACTCCAAATAAGAGCATTGAGATTTGATGAATCTCACGTTACTCGACACGATTGTGGAGAAATGAATTCCATCTGTCAGTTCTGCGGTTCCAAGAATTTCGCCAAGGAGCGTCCAGTTGATAAACAATTTAACAACTGCTATCATAAAGGAAAAGTGAAGATTCCGCAACCGCTCCATCAACATGGGAATCTATTGTTATACTAGATGATACCCCGTCCGAGGACGGGCAGCTAGAAGGACGGGCAGGCAGCCAAGGTCATATGGCTTTTGGATTGCACTGAGAGCTTTCCTTAATCTTCATTCAACTTAAGTTACCTTGGGTAGCTACCCGTCCTTCTAGCTGCCCGTCCTCGGACGGGGTATCATCTAGTTGCTTAATAAGAAAGATAAACGATTGAGGCAAGGATTCCTAGACACCTCACAGTTGTCATGGCTGTAAAATGAAACTATATGATGTGACAAATAGTCGAATTGGAAATCATTCTTGTAGTGAATGCTTCGGGTAGTATCGATAGTCGGTCGGTTGAAAGTCGGTCCGTTGAAAGTCGGTCGGTTCAAGCTGAGTCGGTCGGTTGAAAGTCGGTCCAGTGGACGGTCACGTATCTAATATGTCATTAAGGTGGTCAAAAACAGCACTGCCCTAAAATTGAAAAACTTTCTAACTAGAGTCACTTGGTTTTTGCTGTGTATTGCCGTAAAAGGCAATATATGCATTTTTTTAAGTTTTTGCATGCAAAACTATTGTATAACTCCATGGTTTGCGTTAACAAGGTTCCAGTCCGGACGTTATGGAACACAACCTTGCACTTTGTGATAGAAGCATGAAATTTGGTACAAGTGTAGATGCAAACCTCCTTTACAAAACAAGGGGTAGGTGTAAACTCCCCTAATGCGCCAGGTAAATTTCAAAAAAGCATGTAAACTCCCCTCCGAGCAAAAGGCCAACACTTAAACTCACATGTAAACTCCCCTCCTAAGCAATTAAGAATGAGGGGAGTTTACATGCAGAATCAAACCTATAAATTGAAATTCCCGTTAACAACTCAGGACCGTACGCAGGATTTCTTTCCGGACGGCGTTTTTGTTGAACGATTGTTGTAAAATTGTATTTGAAAAATTACAAAATATAACCTACTTATTTAATAAGGGAAAGTAAATTCATGTAGCCGGTCGAACACGGGGTCTGCACGGGTATCGGGTTACAGTCCCTTCAAATGGAGTGAAATTTTTTCGGTCCGATTTGAATTTTTCTTTGAAATTCGGATAGAGGGGGGTGTGATTAGTGGATATTAGTAATAAATATAATAAAAAAAATGGAAAATAACTCGTGTATAGCCAAAAAAGTGAAAAAATTAAATTTTTTTTGCCTTCGAATTTTAGGGGTGTGCATTCGAAAAGGAGGGTAATCCATCGTCAAATCCTACCCTTACGGGGCGCCGCTGCGCTCCGCTCCGCTCTGCACCCCTCCAGGGCGGATTTGACTCTGGTTACTAGGCTAAACATACGAGAAGGCGCCATCCATCAAGAACACCGGGATCTATGCAACCGGAATGCGAGAGACCCCCCCCCAAAAAATCGCGTAAAAACTAAAAAAATATTCGGCCATACTCGTGTATAGCCAAAAAAGTGAAAAAATTAAATTTTTTTTGCCTTCGAATTTTAGGGGTGTGCATTCGAAAAGGAGGGTAATCCATCGTCAAATCCTACCCTTACGGGGCGCCGCTGCGCTCCGCTCCGCTCTGCACCCCTCCAGGGCGGATTTGACTCTGGTTACTAGGCTAAACATACGAGAAGGCGCCATCCATCAAGAACACCGGGATCTATGCAACCGGAATGCGAGAGACCCCCCCCAAAAAATCGCGTAAAAACTAAAAAAATATTCGGCCATACTCGTGTATAGCCAAAAAAGTGAAAAAATTAAATTTTTTTTGCCTTCGAATTTTAGGGGTGTGCATTCGAAAAGGAGGGTAATCCATCGTCAAATCCTACCCTTACGGGGCGCCGCTGCGCTCCGCTCCGCTCTGCACCCCTCCAGGGCGGATTTGACTCTGGTTACTAGGCTAAACATACGAGAAGGCGCCATCCATCAAGAACACCGGGATCTATGCAACCGGAATGCGAGAGACCCCCCCCAAAAAATCGCGTAAAAACAAAAAAAATATTTGGCTATACTCATGTATAGCCAAAAAAGTGAAAAAATTAAATTTTTTTTGCCTTCGAATTTTAGGGGTGTGCATTCGAAAAGGAGGGTAATCCATCGTCAAATCCTACCCTTACGGGGCGCCGCTGCGCTCCGCTCCGCTCTGCACCCCTCCAGGGCGGATTTGACTCTGGTTACTAGGCTAAACATACGAGAAGGCGCCATCCATCAAGAACACCGGGATCTATGCAACCGGAATGCGAGAGACCCCCCCCAAAAAATCGCGTAAAAACTAAAAATAATCGATGTTGCATGTACGACGCTCGAGGTGCATTTGCTGCTGCGAAATTTTCTAAGTGTAAGAGTATATCGATTTGCACGTACCGTCAACAAAATGCGCGCCCGCCGAGCGATGGAGTGGCATTCGACCGGTTGTGCACCATGCACATGGTACTTATCCGTACTTTTCAAATTCGATTATTTAAATAATTTTGAATTAACGAAATTGTCTAAACCGGCCCTGTCCATTTAACAAGCCGTACTTAAATTCTAATTGTTATAATCTCCTACTTACGTATAACTAGGGATTATACGGTTCGAGGGGAATTTACATGCCGACTTAAAAACCAAAATTGAAGAAAATAAAAACAGGTCAATTTGGAGGGGAGTTTACATTACCCCAAAACAAGATGTGACGCCACGCCGGTCGCCGCCCCCTTCAACCCCTAAACGCAAAAACACCCTCAAATTAGTTTATCCTGTTTATTTCTTAAACGGTTCATAATACGATAAAAATACATCAGAGCAAATAAATTCATAATTAAATTTTAAACAAAAAAGGTCCTTAGGATAATAATTGTCCGTTCTTAATTTTCTATTTCAGTAATTTTTGTGTACGAGTGGCGCAACATGGGGAATTTGGAGAAAATCCGAGAGTTCTGCAGTGCGCGCCATATTTGACCTAAATTTACGTGATGATTCTATGGAAACCGTAAGTCGTATCAAAAATATCCTAAGAACCTTATTTGTTTAAAATTTAATTAGAAATTTATTTGCTCTGATATATTTTTATCGTATGATGAACGGTTTACGAAATAAATAGGATAAATTAAAATTTGGGGGGTGTTTTTGCGTCTAGGGGTTGAAGGGGTCGGCGTGGCGTCACATCTTGTTTTGTAAAGGAGGTTTCCATCTACACTTGTACCAAATTTCATGCTTCTATCACAAAGTGCAAGGTTCTATAGCAAATTTGTTCCTTACTGTCCGGACTATTCTGAAGATTGATTTTTTAGAAGGTACAGTTAGTAAAATGTTTGTTTGAAATTTGTAGAGTTAATGTAAAACATTTGTTTTTTTCACAGCAAGTTCGAGTTACATGGTTTTTCAATTGTATACAAGATCAACAAAATATGCCATTTCGACAGCACAAGATCACAAAAAAAGTCAGTATATTATTCCAATTTCAATGTGCAGTTGTGCCAATCTTAGCATTACCAAGCTTTTGAGAGAACATTTGCTTTTTTCTGCTCTTAGGGGGTCGTAGTTCGAGAAAGGTTGAAAAACGCTGCTTTAATAAAACCTACCTACTTTCGAGTTTTGCCCAAAATAACGTAGTTTTTAGGTTTTTATATAGAAACATTGTCCCAAGATGAATGAAACGAATTTAAATTATCTGTAAATTCCGCTATATAACAACCATCCAGCCCTAATAGGGTCCTAACTAATTATGAGTAAAAAAAACGCGTTTCCAAGTTATTTCCTGGCAAACCCCCTTTTCACGACGTAATTTAAAATAAGGGGTTAGGTCAAAGAAAATCAAACACAAGCAAGGGTGCCAAAGGGGTTGGGGGTGGGCAATAGCCTCACCTGATTTTTAGAATCAGATTTATTTATCATTAAAAAATACCATTAAATGGACTAAAATTGCTAAAATGTAGAAATGAAAAAGTGGGCCTTTTCACTCTCACACCGGTAAATTTAGTTCATCAGTAAAAATCCGTCACCCCCATGGTAAAACCTGAAATTACGCCATTAAACCACGATTTTTTTCCAGAATTCGGTTCATAAAAATGTTCTCTACAACATATCAAAATTGAACGCTATTGCAATTTCCGGAAAATCCTCTAAACTGGGAGTTAAGTTTAAAAACTTGTTAAAAAATTAATATCTTTGTTGCTGTTATCAGTTCTTTGTTAATTTAAAAAAAAATTATAATTTTTTGTAAATTAGGGGGTAAGTAAATTAGAGAGCACAAAATTTAATTTAAAAAATCTGATGTGGTCATCGACATGTCTTTCCGAATAAAAGTAAATTTTATTAAATATATTTTTTAATAACATTGTTACATAATTTCAACTGTGAATCGATGAAAAATTTTATATTTTTCGATATTAATGTTTTGCAAAAATGGGCAGAAAAAACTATTGAGTGATCGTATCTTGCAAACAAAGCATTTTTGGACACAGCTTATTAGGAATATTATTTCATCTTGTTTTAGGCTTCTATACAAAGTATAGCAAGAAGCCTTATGATCTGGCTCCGTGTCCGTCCGTCCGCATAATTCAACCCTAATCAGAACCCTCGAAATTGTCATTGTAAACACATCGTATGTACTATAATAAAATTAAAATTTGTTTTACATATAAAATGGACTGTCTAGTTTTACTTTGATGTGAAAAAATAATTTTTTATTTATTTTAACCATATTAGCAGTGGTACATTGCATCGGCCTACCGGCCGCCTTTAGCCATCCGTGTCGGGTGTGGTTGTTCGGCCTTGGGGAAATCGCAACCAAACGTGTAGACCGTGGTTGTTCGGCCTTCGGCCTCACTCCAAGGTTCTAAAGTAGCCTATGTTTTTCGTAGCGTTGTAAATAACTTTTACACCAAATTTGGTTAAGATTGGTCAAATAGAAACGTAAAGCACGTGCACGCGTATTTGCATTGTCGATCGGTTGACAGCTTGACAGCATTCATTATTGTTTTTAAAGTTGATTTTGAGTAGCCTGCCTTCCTTTAAGGAATCTCGATAATCCATTCATGCGCGTCCCATAGGGACGCGCATGAATGGATTATCGAGATTCCTTAAAGGAAGGCAGGCTACTCAAAATCAACTTTCCTTTGCGAATTTTTGCATTATTTCAATACAAAAACATCCTAGTCTAAAGGGAACATACATACATCCATTTTAGGCTTCTATACAAAGCATAACAAGAAGCCTTATGATCTGGTTTATATAATATATAGATATAGTAAATGATAATTACCAATTTTATTAGTGTAATAAAAATTTAATTAGTGCAGATTATCTGGATCCTTCTATATCTTCTCTATGCCGGTTTCCCATTATATTATAGTAGATAAATTTTATCTGATGATCCTTTTATCCGTTTATCTGTTGATCCGTTGATCGCAAAAATTTAATCTGATATATTAAATTACATGTCTAACAAAAATAACTAGCTAACAACTTTTTTTTACACCAGAAAGGTAGCTGTATAGAAGCCTAGGATCTGCCGCAAAAAGCGAGATCCACCTTGTTTATTAGTAGAATACCTCAGAAAAATTTTGAAACACCCTATATATTTTAAAATTTTAGAGAAAAATCATAGAACAAAAAATATAGGAAATTCTATTGGCGATTTACATTACCGTTAGTGGCGCTACCAGCAACGACAACATGGCTATGTTTGGACGGATATTTCGTAATTCAAAGTCATAATATTCTAGTGAAAATTTACGAACATTTCAGTATGTTGTTAAATTTATTGTAATATGTTTTGTTAATTAGTTGATTTTGGAATGTCTTAAGTCTGAAGAACCAATTCTTATTTTCATTTAATACGTCACTTACTAATTTAAAATTCTCCTGCATGGTGGCGTTTGCTTAATGTAAATTGCGATATTCGCGGTAATTTGGTAATTTTCGAATCGTTTTTTTATAATTAATAATTTACGCTTGTCATTATTATATTATTTATTAATTTTTCTCTTTTATAGAAATAAGTAAGTTGTAACACAAAATTTCAAAATTACCACTTATTATCTTTACATCAAGGTTCAGGGCGTAAAATTCCACCGTTTAAGGTTTCTGGTTTTACTTCCAAAGCTAGTGGCGTGATCCCATTTTAGCGAGAGAGTTTTTCTTATACCTTTGGTGACCTTTAGCATCAAATTTTACAGCGTTTGGAGCTTTCTTTTGCACTCCCTCATGTTATAATTATATATTTTTCTTTTGCGTAGGATCTATTCAATAAAGACACAGCTCAATTAACATTAAGCAAGAATAAGTCGTTTTTCCGCTACCCTCCAGATCTATCAGTAACTTTTCAGCAATTTCAGAGATACTTACGCTCGCAAGCCGCCGAACAACAATGGTTAAATGAATGGTCTTAGTTGGAATTCCTTGGAAATATTTAGAAATTCTAGATATAATTTAAAATCCTATTACATATTTAGAATTCTAGGAAATCGCTGGGAATTCCTTGGAATATTTTGGGAATCTTTGGAATTTTGGAATTCCTTGTAAATCATTGAAATATGTACCTACCTTGAAAATTGTTCGGGACTATAGTAAATCATTGGAATTCCTTGGAAATTATTGGAATTTGGGGGAAATCATTATAATTCTTTGAAAATAGTTAGCATCCTTGTAAATCGTTGATATTCTTTGGAAATCGTTGGTACTTCTTGGAAATATTTGGATGTAGAGTATAAATTTTGTAAAAAATTTCACTTGAAATCACTAGGAATTTCTTGAAAATTGCAAACCGCGAAACAGCTAGGGTTTAATGAATAGTAGTTTTAGTTTTAATTCCTTGGAAATCTTCGAAAATCTTTAAAAGCCCTAGAAATTCCTTGGCAATCATTGCAAATCTCTGAAATTATTTAGTCGGAATTTTTTGGAAATCTCTGGGAATTTCTTGAATTATTAT
The DNA here is from genome assembly GCA_932274525.1 of Podabrus alpinus. Lineage (NCBI taxonomy): Eukaryota > Metazoa > Arthropoda > Insecta > Coleoptera > Cantharidae > Podabrus > Podabrus alpinus. Next base: position 11,269,366 of record OW026451.1, read on the forward strand.
GGAATACCTTGGAAAAAGTTGGATATTTTTAGAATTCTTTAAAAACCGCTGAAATTCCTTGGAATTTATTTTAATAGTTGTAATTCGTTATACATAAATCGTTGGAATTGCTTGAAAGTAAAGTTTGTACACTATATTTATTTTTAATTCATTTGTAGTCACCGAGAATGCCTTGAAAATTGCCAACCGCGAAACAGATACGGTTTAATAACTGCAGTTGATTAGAATTCCTTGAAAATCTCTGAAAATCTGATCAATTCCTTGGATATCGTGAAAATTCTTGAAATTTTAAATTAAAGACTTCATTAAAAATTGTTTGAATTTTAAATTAAAGAAATTTTTTGTACATCGTTGAAATTTCTTTGAAAACGGCTCGAATGCCTTGAAAATCATTGGAACTTTGTGGAAATATTGGGACTCCAAATATTATGCATATATTTATCTTTAATTAACTTGAAACCACTTTGAAAATCACAAACAGCAAGGGTTTAATGATTGGTTTTAGTTGGAATTCGCTTGGTAATCCCTGAAAATCCTTGGTAATCCTAGAAATCGTTGGAAATCCTTGAAATTATTTATTTGGAATTCATTGGGTATTCATACTGGTATTTAATTTCGTTTCGAAATTGTGATGCATTACATAAAAAATGTCATAATAGCTTCAAGTAAACCCCACCTTACCTGTAAGCGATTTCATATACTATTTTCATCTGGTTTCCTACAGCGGCAGAAAAAAGCTTATATTCAAAATTTTTGAATAATTTGGTTGCTTCGTTCCGACGTTATCGTGTTTACAGACGTACACACATACAGACATCCTTCCAAAGTATCAAAATGGGTTCAGGGAACCGCAAAAAATGGGGGGGGGGGGTCAAATTTTGCCTGATTTTTCATACTTTCCTTACCTAGGGGGTTTGGAAAGTAATATTTTGAAAATATCATTGCTTTTCATTGTCATGATCATCCTAATCTCCACATGCTAGGGGGTATTCCATACTCCCGAAACCCCGCGGTCTCTGCAGCCACCAATTTTTTAGAATTTCAATTTAGGGGGGGGGGCACTAAATTTAAAAAGAAAACTTTTATCTATTTGTCGGTAACTCTAAATTCAGCTGATGAGAGCTTGCATAACCTAGGCAATCACGAATTCGTGCGACATAAAAGCAACACTTCTATCCATCTATTTGCTCATTAGTAGAGACTTGTGGTTTACAACAATTAGAAGGGGGGATGGATGAAGTCTAACTTTTCCTTTTTGTGTTTTCATCATAAAAATAGGCACGACTAATGCTGTGAATATTTTTTCAATATTTATTCGAGATATTCAATAATGAATCAAAATTCAATTTTTCTAAAAATAAAACTCTTTTATATAATGTATCAATTGTTATTTCTAATGAAATAAAATTAAGAATTTAAAACGTACATAAAAAATTGTGATTTACTTGGCTTAAAAAATTTAACAACTAAATTATTTCTTTTTTGGAGGCGACTTGGCGAAAAATACGTCCATAAAGAGCCCCGAAAAAACAACAAACGCACCAAGCCATTGTCGGGAAGATATTTTATTTCCAAATATGAGGATGGAAGCAATAACAGTAAAAAATTTTCGTGTTGTTGTTATAATAGAACAGGGCAGTGGACCGAATTCTGTTACCTAAGAAGTAAAAAAATAATTTTTAGTTCAAGTTAGGGTTTGTACCGTGGTACTTACTGTCAAATATATAAATAATTGTCCTAGTGCTCCAGTTAGAGCTAAAAGTGTAATGTGGTTTATCACAATTGGATGTCGAGTGACAAATTCTATAAATTTAAATAACTCTCCGGATACTAATAAAGCTACACCTAAAAATACACACGCCCACGAATTTAACCCTCTCATCATTTGTTGAGCAGTTGGTTGACTTTCAGCTTTCATTCTTTCCTATAAATGAAAACAATGTTAACGTCAAAGTTCCCATGTTCATGCGATACCATTGATTTTATAATTTTTTTTCGAGGTTGTAAATGTGAAAAAAATTGAATATACCTGAATTGCTCCAGTCAAGCCGTCCATTAAAAGAGAAAGTATGAGCAGCAATTCACCGAATCCAATATTTTCGTTTTGAGTCGTTACATTTTTATCTTTGAACATAAAAAGTACAACCCCCACAACAATTAAGAGTACGAATAAATACTTTCTCAAGGGATAACTCTTTCTTCCAACCAATACTCCCAATATCATGACCGGAATAGGCTTGCAGGACTTTCCCACGACCTTAAAAAGGAGGCATATTAAACTTAAAGAGGTATTAGATAATAATTTAGTTGGTACCGACCTGTGTAGGATAAGACACCCATTGCAGAGCCATGTTTGAACAGACCATCGCTAATAAATAAGTTAAAGCACTACTCGAATAATGAACGACTTTGGTTTTGTCTTCACCACTCGGCCACACGTACAACATAATTTTAGCGAAGAAATAATTGACTAAACATTGTGTAAATACCAAAGTAAATACATATGTGTATCGCTCTTCCACCTTCGTTTTACTACCATCTTCGTTGGTCACCTCGTACACATAATTCACCCTTGTTACTTTTTCTTGTAAAATACCAAAGTAAAAGTAACACACGAATATTCCAGCTGAACATATGAGAAATTTTGTACTGGTGCTCATTTTAGTTGTACTTCTTTTGAAAATAAATTATAACCATATATGAATTAAACGTTAAATCAACATTTTTCACTTTTAAGCTGCAGATAATTTAAAAAATAAATAAATTATTGCCACACATACACAACACACTTATTGGTTAGAAATTGTTTAAGTTTAGACACGTCAAATTATTTTATTGGTCGAACCATAGGCGTACGTCCACGTTTATTATAATATGCCTGCAGAAATGTGCCAACCTAACGTTTGTTGTGTTTTGAGAGTTCATGGTTTTGAGACAGGACCGTGGGAAGGCAGGGCCGCACCCAGCGTTAAAATTTTGGATTTTTGGTAAATTATATTTATTTATGCAATTCCGGGACTTAAACTGCTTTTAATAAGTCCTTTTTGTCAAAGATTAAAGTGTAACTTTAAATCTCAACTCTCTTTACTTAAGTAAAAATAAATGCATTGTTTCTATGACGACCGCATGCAACTTGATTGTTAAGAAACGTCAAACTGGCATTTATTTTGAGAGAATTATGTTGAAATTAAAGTACTAAATAAATATTAATTGCAATTTAAGTCCCGGAAATGCATCTTCTTCTTCTTCATAGTTCCTCTCCACGTTGGAGGTTGGATATCATCATGGCTATCTTGACTTTATCCGCGGCGGCTCTAAACAGGGACCTTGTACTGGTATGAAACCACTCTCTTAAGTTTTTCAACCAAGAGATACTTCTTCCCACAGCACGTCTTCCCCGAATCTTTCCTGGCAATATCAGTCTCAAAACTCCATACCTCTCTCCCCTCATGAAGTGTCCCAAATACTCCAATTTTCTTCTCTTGACTGTGCTCAACACCTCTTTCTCCTTTTCCATACGCTCTAGAACTTCCTCATTTCTTACTCTGTCTACCCATGACATGTTTAACATTCTCCTATAACACCACATCTCAAAGGCCTCGACTCTCCTTGTGGTATTCTACACTTTATTTCTCGAGAATGGTCCCACTGGTCATTCAGCCAACAATCCAAATTCTTATATTGGTGCACTCGTTCAATTTCTACATCTCCTATTATTAATGTTGCAGCGGGTATTTGACCATTCTTACTGACTATCATTAGTTTGGTCTTTTTTAGATTAATCTTAAGTCCGTATACTTTCACTGGCCCTGTTTACTCTGCACATCAACTCTTGCAACCCCTGCATGTTGTCAGCCAAAATAACCGTGTCATCCGCGTATCTGATGTTATTTATTATCTGTCCGTTTACAATTATTCCTTGTTCTTCACCTTCGAGTGCTTCTCTAAAAATGGTCTCAGAGTAGGTGTTGAACAAAAGAGGGGAGAGTATGCATCCCTGTCTAACTCCACGACATATATCTATTTCCTCCGTAATACTTCCTTCGACTCTGACTGAAGCTCTCTGGTTCCAATAGAGATTTCCAATTATTCTTATATCTCTACTGTCCAATCCAATATTTTTCAAGATATCTATCAATTTTTGATGTTTTACTCTGTTAAACGCTTTCTCGAAGTCTACAAAACAAGCATACACATCCACGTTCATGTCCCGACACTTTTCCACCAACATCTGAACACTGCACAGAGCCTCTCTTGTACCGTATCCGTTTCTGAATCCAAATTGTGTGGTTCCTACGCTCTCTTCGCATCTTGCTCTTATTCTTCCGTGAATTACCCTTAGAAAGATTTTTAGTATATGGCTCATTAGGCTGATAGTTTTATATTCTTCGCATTTTTTCGCTTGTATCTTCTTTGGTATCGTTATAAATGTTGATTTCAGCCACTCTGAAGGTATTATTCCTGTATCGTATATCTGGTTGAATGTCTATGCCTTCGTTTTACCATCTCGGTAAAAACATCGTCTGGTCCAGGCGCTCTTTCATTTTTTGACATCTTTACCGCGTAGACCACTTCAGATTTCAGAATTTTGGGACCGGTTTCTTCCTGTGGTATTTCAAAGCTTGGTGGTCTTTGGTCTCCGAACAGTTCCTACATATATTATATTCATACCACCTGTTCAATCTGTCATTAGCATCCATTATTATGTTATCGTCCTTATCTTTCAGTACTGTCACTTGGTGTTTTCGGTCATTACCTACCATCTTCTTTATTTTCTTATGCATGTTGAATGCGTCGTATTTCTATTGCAAGTCCTCGATTTCTTGACATTGGCCGTTCAACCATTTTTGCTTAGCTTCACGGATACTCTTTTTAATATGTTTTTGCTTTTGTTTGCATATCTCAATATCCTTGCTCTTCCATTGCCTTCTCTCGTCCATCAGTTGCAGTATGCTATCAGTCATCCAGATCTGTCTTTTTATATGTTTATTTCCTTTCAAGTTTTTCTCCGTTGTATATCTTTTACTATTTTTCTGATTTCCGCATAATATGTTTTGTCTTTGTCTTCATATCTCACTCCTTCCTTTATCCTTTGGAAACCTTCATTTAGCTCTCTTTTTGTTTTGTCGTAGATCTGTGGTTCTTTTAATTGTCTTATGTCTATATGTCTCTTCATCTTTTTCTTTTCAACTCTCTTCAGTTTTACAGCTATTTTCGCCACAACTGGGTTGTGATCTGATCCAACATCTGCTCATGGATATGTTTTTACCGCTTTTACCGAATTCCTGAATCGTTGGTTTATGCATATATAGTCTATTTGGTTTCTCACTATGTTGTTGTTAGTGCCATCGAGTGGGGAAAACCATGTGTATAATCTTCTCTCTGGTAGCTTAAACCTGGGTATTGAGTGCTATAAGATTTTCTTCCTGGCAGAATTGGACCAGTCTGTCTCCTCTATCGTTTCTGATACCCAAACCATACTCCCCAATATTTCTTCCACATGCACCTCTTCCAATTTTGGCATTGAGAGCTCCCATAACAATATTCACCTCATGTCTTTTTGTCAATTTTATCATTTCTTTCACTTCCCTGTAGAAATCTTCCACCACTTGATCTTCTTTATCTGAGGTAGGAGCATTATACTTGTATTACGTTTATATCGACTGGATCTGCTTTCAGCTGTAGGAGCATCACTCTATCTGATAAGGGTATGAAATTTTTAACTGATTTACTAATAACTTCTTTTGTTAACTATTTTAATACCATAGGCAGCGCCATCTAGTGCCAACCAACCACCCAGCGAAGCATGGCCACCATGGCAGTGCTAGTTCTAGCGTGTAACTGAGCGGTGACAGTCTTGCGTGACTAATGCGGAATTATTCATTTATATTATATTATTTTTGTGTTAATCTTGACAACATTAAATCGTTATTCAATAATTGCGTTTTATTACTATCGATTTAACACTTTGTTCACTATTATTGCCACTCCATTACGGTATCCATCACCACTTCCAGAGTAAAACATCTCCTCTCCATTCTCTGCTGTGTGTTTCTCAGTACCTGTCCATCTGTACTCACATACTCCCAATAGTTGGATGTTCAATCTATTCATTTCCTGCACTGTGTTATGAAATCTGCCTGCCTCATACATAGTTCGGACATTCCACGTCGCTATTCTCATGTTCGACCATTCTCGCATAGTTCGCACGCCTCCCATCTTCAAGCCTCCATCTATGGTATTGTTCAAAACTGTCCCCCCCCCCCCCCCCGGAGATCCGATTGGGAGACTTATTACTCCGGAATCATTTGCTCTGAACCCCACCATGATGATATTACTAGAGATATCCATATGGATCTTTAATGCAGTAGTTTCTCGTTGCTTTCTGTATTCTTATGCCGTTGATCGCTTCAGCAATTCATCCGTCTTCGGGGTCAATTTCTTAGCCCCAGGGCAAAGGAGTGCTCTTACAAATACCAGCTCGTCCACCCGTAGCTGTTGGCCAGTTATCGGTGACCACCTATGCCGGTAGTCCTTCGGCCTGTGCTGGTTTTGGTCCGCCTCGGGTATTTCATTTCCCCGATACCACCTATATCTAGGAGGCATTCCCCTATCCGCCACCTGGGGAGGCGCCTGATGGAGGACTAGCAACCCCACACGGGCGGAAATGCATAAAAAATGTGCTGTTTCACCGTATAATTCCTTATACAAAATAAAAGCAATGTATGACAGATCTTACATCAGGAGCGAGAATCGCTTACAGACACCAGGCGATTCTCGCCTGCAAAGATTTTTGCCCACCTCCAAAGTGTCAAATTAATTTTATTTTTGTTTACAAATTTCATCTCGTCCAACTTGCTTAGATTTCCTGTAAATTCAAGTCAAATTTTTGGCTTCCTTGCCTGAACTGAACTATAACTTCAGCAAATTTTGAAAAAACTCTATTTTGCTCTTCAATTTTAATCATTTACTTTTGAACGTATTTCGCTTGTCCCAATTAAAAGTGGACCGTGCTTTTGGTAAGTTATTTCGTATAAAAATTTTGAAAAACGTGCTTTCACCGGTTTACCCACAAATTTGTGGGTAAAAAATGAAGAAAGAAATGCAAAAAAAATGTCAATAACAATCACATAAATTTTTATACTATATAACAGGGGTGGGCAACCTTTTGTATAACAGGGGCCAGAATAATATTTACGTTTCGTTCGCGGGCCTTATATAGTTAATGGACACATTTTTGTTACTTGTATTTTTTTCTGAAAATATGTTCCCTATAGACTCCTAAACCGTTTGACCGATCGGAACCAAATTTGGCACAGTTATTATGTAGGTCCCTGCGCATGTTTTTGTATTGAAATAGTGCAAAAGTTCGTAAAGGAAAGGAAAGTTGATTTTGAGTAGCCTGCTTTCCTTTAAGGAATCTCGATAATCCATTCATGCGCGTCCCTATGGGACGCGCATGAATGGATTATCGAGATTCCTTAAAGGAAAGCAGGCTACTCAAAATCAACTTATAGTCCGGTCAAATTAGACCAAAAAATAGGAGTGAGGTTGCAATAATTCGCAGCCAGCTGAAAATTGGTAGGATTGTTCAAAACACCATCATAAATGAAATCTAAAAAGTCCTCATCGATTCGACACCTGGAAAAAAATTTATCCGGGGTCAAAGGTCACTAAAACGGGTTTTTCGCGATTTTCAGCAAAACGGTAAGTTTTATCATAAAATTATCTCATTCAAAAATTGTAGATCAGATAATTATCTATAAAAAATGTCTAAATACTTTTTTTCCTAAGAGCCACCGTTTTTGAGATATAACGATTCGAAAAGTTGAAAGAGTTGTAATCGTCATAATATGGGGTCCGTTACTTTGGCGCCCCCCCGGATAATATTTTTACACCAAAAGCAAGCACTGGGATCCTTAGAGCTAGCACCAGCTAGCACCAGCTAGCACCCAAATATGAAAGCTAGCACCATTACAGTATTTTCACAAATCGACTTTGAAACCGGGGGGGCCAAAGTAACGCTAGCCCCCCCCCCCCCGGTTAATATTTTAACCCATAAACCTAGCACTGGGATACTTAGAGCTAGCACCAGCTAGCACCCAAATATGAAAGCTGGCACCATTATAGTTTTTCCACAAATTCATTTTATTTATTTGCACCTAAATGACGATTATAACTCTTAGTCCGGTCAATTTAAACATCCGAGGTTGCAATAATTCGCAGCCAGCTGAAAATTGGTAGGATTGTTCAAAACACCATCATAAATGAAATCTAAAAAGTCCTCATCGATCCGACACCCGGAAAAAAATTTATTCGGGGTCAAAGGTCACTAAAACGGGTTTTTCGCGATTTTCAGCAAAACGGTAAGTTTTATCATAAAATTATCCCATTCAAAAATTGTAGATCAAATAATTATCTATAAAAAATGTCTAAATACTTTTTTTTCTAAGAGCCACCGTTTTTGAGATATAACGATTCGAAAAGTTGAAAGAGTTGTAATCGTCATTTAGGTGCAAATAAATAAAATGAATTTGTGGAAAAACTATAATGGTGCCAGCTTTCATATTTGGGTGCTAGCTCTAAGGATTCCAGTGCTAGGTTTATGGGTAAAAATATTAACCGGGGGGGCTAGCGTTACTTTGCCCCCCCCCCCGGTTTTAAAGTCGATTTGTGAAAAAACTGTAATGGTACTAGCTTTCATATTTGGGTGCTAGCTCTAAGGATCCCAGTGCTTGCTTTTGGTGTAAAAATATTAACCGGGGGGGGGGGGGGCCAAAGTAACGGACCCCATATTATGACGATTACAACTCTTTCAACTTTTGGAATCGTTATATCTCAAAAACGGTGGCTCTTAGGAAAAAAAGTATTTAGACATTTTTTGTAGATAATTATCTGATCTACAATTTTTGAATGAGATAATTTTATGATAAAACTTACCGTTTTGCTGAAAATCGCGAAAAACCCGTTTTAGTGACCTTTGACCCCGAATAAATTTTTTTCCAGGTGTCGGATCGATGAGGACTTTTTAGATTTCATTTATGATTTTCAGCTGGCTGCGAATTATTGCAACCTCGAATGTTTAAATTGACCGGACTATTAAAAAACAATAATGAACGCTGTCAAGCTGTCAACCGATCGACAATGCAAATACGCGTGCACGTGCTTTACGTTTCTATTTGACCAATTTTAACCAAATTTGGTGTAGAAGTTACGATATTTACAACGCTACGAAAAACATAGGCTACTTTAGAACCTTGTAGTGAGGCCGAAGGCCGAACAACCACATCCGACATGGTCTAGATGGCTAAAGGCGGCAGGTAGGCCGACTGTGCCACCTTGTTATTTTAATAATACGCGAAAACTTAATTCGCGTTAAAGGGAATTTTGCTTCGCGTATAAAAAATTCAGGTATCAAAATCTAATTCGCGTTATCCTGAATTCGCGTACATCGAACTCGCGTACATGGAGGGTCTAGTGTACTTTTCAATTTACTTTTTACAATCTTTTTAATTTAATTTAAATAAGACGAATTATATCGAAAATTAAACTGTAGATCTCTCCTTTTTCCTTATGTTAGGTACTAACCTAATCCTTTTCTTTAAAATTTATGTTTTTGAAAATATTTATTTATTATTTCTTCTAAAGATCTCGCGGGCCGGATTAGAACTTTACGCGGACCGGAGTTGGCCCGCGGGCCGGAGGTTGCCCACCGTTGCTATCCCAATAAACATTTTTAGTCTGCAAATAGCCTGTAAATAGCCTGTACCTGACGCAGGCCTGCGTCAGGCCTGCCGTTTAGATAAATTTATCTGTTCCTGCAATTCGTTGATAATTTAGCCTGCGTCAGGCCTGCGGTTAGGTTATTTTTCTGTGCCTGCGATTAGCTAATAATTTAGCCTGCGTCAGGCCCTGCGGTTAGGTTATTTATCTGTGCCTGCGATTAGCTAATAATTTAGCCTGCGTCAGGCCCTGCGGTTTGGTTATTTATCTGTGCCTGCGATTAGCTAATAATTTAGCCTGCGTCAGGCCCTGCGGTTTGCTTATTTATCTGTGCCTGCGATTAGCTAATAATTTAGCCTGCGTCAGGCCCTGCGGTTTGGTTATTTATCTGTGCCTGCGATTAGCTAATAATTTAGCCTGCGTCAGGCCCTGCGGTTAGGTTATTTATCTGTGCCTGCGATTAGCTAATAATTTAGCCTGCGTCAGGCCCTGCCGTTAGCTTATTTATCTGTGCCTGCTATTGGCTAATAATGAAGCCTGCGTCAGCTCTGCCGTTAGGTTATTTATTTGTGCCTGCTATTAGCTAATAATTTAACCTGCGTCGGCCTCTGCCGTTAGCTTATTTATATTAACATAACGCTTGTTACTCATTGGTTACATGTTATTATAAATATATATTACGCTTATTTGTGATTAAAAGTATTTAAATTAAATTAATTATTGTTAAAATTAAAATTAATTAATTATGAAAAATAATAAGAAGGTGTAATAGTGAAATAAGATATAAAAATACAAATTTTTTATAGACACCCACGTGGTAAATAGTTTTAACCAATCAGAACGAAGAAAAATTTCACCGCTAGCAAATAAACTCTTGTTTCTCATTGATTATACGAATTATTATACGCATTTTATATGACAATAATTATTATATGAGATATTATTGGAGTCAGAAGGAGCGGCCATATTTATAATTTGGGGGGGGGGTAGTTTTTAATCTCTTACGCCCGATATTATCAACGTATTTAAAGAGCCCTTGAGTTTTTTTTTTTCCTGTTTCCTCCCTAGGTTAACCACCTAGAGAGAGAGTATATTTATGCAATGGGATACATAATAATATAATAAACAATAACATAACAATTAAATGAGTTAACTAGCGAATGGAAACGTGTATTTTAAATATTTTATGTTTTCTTTTAGCTAATTAACAGAGGCCTCTATATATACTTAAGGTAATACTATGACAGGTTTAATAAGTACATAATAAAATATATAATGTGATGTTTCATTAATATTGAAATGTGAAAAATATTTAACATTAAAGTATATATTACAAAAATAAATAATTAAATAGCAATGAATTTTAATTCCGATTTTTAACAGTTTTAACCAATCAGAATTAAGAAAAATTTCACCGTTAACATAACGCTTGTTACTCATTGGTTACATGTTATTATAAATATATATTACGCTTATTTGTGATTAAAAGTATTTAAATTAAATTAATTATTGTTAAAATTAAAATTAATTAATTATGAAAAATAATAAGAAGGTGTAATAGTGAAATAAGATATAAAAATACAAATTTTTTATAGACACCCACGTGGTAAATAGTTTTAACCAATCAGAACGAAGAAAAATTTCACCGCTAGCAAATAAACTCTTGTTTCTCATTGATTATACGAATTATTATACGCATTTTATATTACAATAATTATTATATGAGATATTATTGGAGTCAGAAGGAGCGGTCATATTTATAATTTGGGGGGGGGGGGTAGTTTTTAATCTCTTACGCCCGATATTATCAACGTATTTAAAGAGCCCTTGAGTTAACTAGCGAATGGAAACGTGTATTTTAAATATTTTATGTTTTCTTTTAGCTAATTAACAGAGGCCTCTATATATACTTAAGTTAATACTATGACAGGCTTAATAAGTACATAATAAAATATATAATGTGATGTTTCATTAATATTGAAATGTGAAAAATATTTAACATTAAAGTATATATTACAAAAATAAATAATTAAATAGCAATGAATTTTAATTCCGATTTTTAACAGTTTTAACCAATCAGAATTAAGAAAAATTTCACCGTTAACATAACGCTTGTTACTCATTGGTTACATGTTATTATAAATATATATTACGCTTATTTGTGATTAAAAGTATTTAAATTAAATTAATTATTGTTAAAATTAAAATTAATTAATTATGAAAAATAATAAGAAGGTGTAATAGTGAAATAAGATATAAAAATACAAATTTTTATGAACAACCACGTGGTATGTCGAAAACAAAAATACTGTAGAAAAGAAAACTAATAATTATATGCTTATTTGTGTTTAAAAGTATTTAAATAAATTAATTATTATTCAAATTAATTAATAATTGTGACAAATAATAAGTAGGTGTAATAGTGAAAAAATATATAAAACTACAAATTTTTTATGAACAACCATTTGAATTTTTTAATACCAGTATATATATTTATTCAAGTTGACTAACTGTCGAAATCTTTTATATATAAATTTCATTTTTGTTTGGTATTACAATTATCTGATAATCCGCCGCAAATGTAATTAGGAAATTAAATCCGTTTAGTCCTCTTTTTTCTTATAAATTAAATTTTTGTAGTCATAAAGCAATTTCACAACTAAAATAACAACCTCTGTGGCAGAGAGGTTAACGCTTACGGACAATGAAGGGAAAGGTCACTGGTTCGATCCTGGCACAAGGTAAGATTTTATTTCAAATTTTCAAAATTTAATTGCAGACTCCAAGAAACAAAGTAAAGACGAATCATGAAGAGTAATCACCACCAACAAGTTCTACAAATATGAGAAATGGGTAAAATAAAAAATTATGTGTATGGAAGTCAATAAAACAATTAGAAAAGTTGTAAATAATTAGAAAAGAAAACACCTGAAAGAAATAAAAAATAAATGGATAATTCAAAAAAATTAATTTTTTTATTTTGATTTTCAAAATTGATTAATAAATTTAAAAATTCATTAAACGAAATTCAATTGAATTTTGTTCAAATGAATGAACAAAAAAATAGCTTGCGGTTAGCTAACCGTAAGCCTGCGGTTAGTCACAATTCTCAGCCTGCGGCAGACTCATATCCACCCGGACACAGGTACGAAATAGCTATAAGTGGCGCAAGAAATAGCCTGTATCATACTTGATCGCCGGCAAAAAAATAGCTTGCGGTTAGCTAACCGCAAGCCTGCGGTTAGTCACAATTCTCAGCCTGCGGTTAGCTAATGCAGGCTATTTTTTGCCGGCGATCAAGTATGACGCAGGCTAATTTTTGCGCCACTTTAGCTATTTCGTACCGGTGTCAGGGTCGATATGAGCCTGCCGCAGGGATAGGTACCTGCCCGAGTTGTCACTGTCAGGCTATTGTCAGGCTATTCGCAGGCTAAAATGTTTATTGGGATATAAGATATAATTTTCTTCGAAGAATATCACAATGGTCCTCGTAATTAAAGATTTATCAATTTATTTTCCCTTTTAAAAATTTTTAAATAATGATTTTTTTTTTATTATTAAAATTTCGAAATCATAAATTTATTTTTCTTGATTCTAAATAAATCCATAAACTTACCAAAATTTAAGAATAAAATAACCCCTTGACCCAACATTTTGAATGCCTTTAAGCATAAATATTTTGGACCCCCAAATTTTGGTAAAATCGGTGAAAGGGTTAATTTTGATCTGATGATAATTTAGTAAAAGTTAAAAACCGTATTAAGGGGGCTAAAACCCTAAATTGGGGGAGACGCCGGCATGGGATTTTAAGGAACTTTTGGGGAATTCATTAGGACACTCCAATATACATGAATGCTAAATTTCAGCTTGCCAGGATTTTTTGCAAGCCCAAGCCAATTTTTAGGCTTCGTTGCCTGAACTACTAACTTATCTTACAAATCTAAGCAGGGACTTACGGTTTTCGCCTGACGGAACCCATGATATTTTCATTTACGCTTAACTAATTGTTGAAACCAAATCACTATTTGTGTCGACGCACCCTGTATATATCCAATATTGCGTACTTCATTTAAAATTCCTGGAAACCGCTATATCTAAACTTGTTTATTTATTTATAACTTGAGTGGTTACTGATTTCAAATTTCTCAGGAATTAATAATTGAAATATAAGAACATTTTTTATCATCGTACCGGTTGCCCAGATTACGTTCGTGGTTACGTCGAAAAATAAAGTGTGTTATTGTTTTTGGGGATTTACCTCTCCCCTAAGGTGTGATGGGTTTGACGTTTAGCCAACGTGATTTGGATGATGACAAAGATTACGTAGAAGAAGATCCCGATTATACTGCAGTAGCACGTTCTGGTAAATTTTTAATGTATGTGTAAGTAAAGCAGTTGATTCAAGTTTGTCGATAGACGATTCAAAGCATTTATCCCATTCATCCAACATGGCTTTGGATGCTATTTACACGAAAAATAACTTCCTACGTATTTTCAATCAAGGATTAACAAGGGAAAGTATATTGGTTATTAAAGCTTATCTCGATATGCAAGATAAGGTAAACTATCGAGAAATTATTATATAATTTCTGTAGAATGTAAAATATTTTTAAAATAACAATCTTTAGGTTTCGTTAACATATTTATTATACGACGATTCTTTGGCTCAAACTGCGCTTCAATATGCTATACAGTTAGTAAACGGAGCTGAAGTGGATGTGTTAGATGAGTGGATAAGTTATGTCTCTCCTCGAGAAGCCACATGGCAGGTCAAACTCCTGGAGGCCTTATCGATAATACAGCATTTTCAAGCTTTACGTAAACTAGGTTTTAACAATTTAAATTTCCGTGTTAAATTGTTACAGAAATTCACTTTTAGGTTATATGAAACAAGAAATCAATTCTCGATTTCTTCCAACAAGCAAACGCACTTCCTTGTACATTCCTGTACAAAAGAAAATGTTGTATCGAATTATTGAAACTTTTGAAAACGAAAAAATGGATTTGTTTCTAGAAACTGTACAAAAAGACTTCGAGATGAAAGACCTTGAATTTAGAAGATTCGATTATTTGGAAATTTATTTGATATATTGGACATCGATTAAATATATTTCTATTGAAAATCTTGATAACATAAGTAGAGTTCTGAAAGTTATGGAAATGTACGAGGAAGCGGAAGACTTTAAAAAATGTAGTCCAGTTAATGAAAATGTGCCTCCCGTAGAAGAAGTACCGACGCCAAATATGGGTCGAAATTTGGAGAGATCATTTTCGATTGCTTCAACCAGTGGAAGCTGCTCTATACAAGAGGACAGAATTGTGGAAAACAGTTATCTCATCGATCCTACCCAACCTGGGATTTGCTTGATCATTAATCAAGAAAATTTTTATCCTGAATTTGAACCACAATATGTGGTAAGTGTTCCTTCTAACTTCTTAAGCCCGTCTTACATCAGGACATTTCTGGCGTCATTTCTTGCGCCATTTCTGCGCAGAGACGAGTTCATAGTATTTGCGCGTGCGTATACCGTTGTGCGCAGAAATGGCCCAAGAAATGACGCCAGAAATGTCCTGATGTAAGACGGGCTTTACTCTTTTTTTTCATTATAGTTTAGTGTATTACCTGATGCCAGAAATATGCACTTTTCTTGTAACTTCCGACAAGCCGACTATATTCCAGTTTATTCTATTTAGCTCTTCCACCAGTTTGTCTAGATTTTCATTTTTACTTATATTATAAGTACCGACATATCGTCGGCTTACTGCTAAAACAAGATAACTCCAAAATGATAGTTTTGAGTAAAACTGATTTTAAAGTTTGATTCACCATAAACAAGTTAACAAAAGTTAAAAATGAACTTCTTAATACTCCTTTAATATTTGACTTACAGTTATCAGGTTTGGTCAAAATGTAGTTTGCTCTTATTTGAATACAATCATGTATATAACTCATTTTGTCCAAAAATGGAGTTATCTTATTTTGGCAGTAAGCAGACGATTATAACCTATTCTTATTTGTCTTTTATTTCTTCTATTCTTCTCTAACGGGTTTTTGCCTCTGCTTGACCATTGTGGGTTACCCACCTATTGGCGTTTTAAGACCCATTTTCATTATATTTTAGTTAGGGGGTGTTTTGGCATTAAAACGCCACACTTGGCAAGTTTGTATATCGACCACCCACAACCAAATATTTGACAATTTTAAACTGAAGAATTTAATGAAAAAATTATTACTTACGCTGCAAAACCTAAACAATATAATAAAAAAATCAAATGGGATTTTTTGTAGAGCATAAAATTATCTAAAAAAATTTTCCCAAGAGAACATACTGAGATAAGTAGTTTAAGGGTGAGAGCCTTTCCAAATTGTCCTTTCAATACACTAACCAACGTAAGATGAAATTGTGATTTTCGCTTGTGCGTCGATTTCACTTAAGATTTAAATTAAATTACTTGTTATAAATTTACAAAGTAAATCTATACCAAAGTTAAAGCATCACAAGAATTTACATGTAAATTTACATGCTAAATGTATGTAAACTTATATAATTTTACGTGGTAAATTTATGTAAAATTACAAAACTAGAGATTTGGCATATAAATTAAATTAATTGTTATAAATTTACCAGATAAATCTGTACCAAAGGCAAAACATCGCAAGAATTTTCGTGTAAATTTACATCATACATCTATGTGAACTTATATAATTTTAAGTGGTAAATTTATGCAAAATTACAAAACTACAGAGATTGGCATATAAATTAAATTAATTGTTATAAATTTACAAGGTAAATCTGTACCAAAGAAAAACATCACAAGACTTTACCATGTAAATTAACATGCTAAATCTATGTAACCTTATATAATTTTAAGTGTTAAATTTATGCAAAATAAAAAATTATAGAGATTTGGCATCTAAATGAAATTAATTGTTATAAATTTACCAGATAAATCTGTACCAAAGGCAAAACATCGCAAAAATTTTCGTGTAAATTTACGTGCTAAATCTATGTAAACTTATATAATTTTATGTGGTAAATTTATGCAAAATTGCCAAACTCTAGAGATTTGACATATAAATTAAATTAATTGTTATAAATTTACCACATAAATCTGTACCAAAGGCAAAACATCGCAAGAATTTTCGTGTAAATGTACATGCTAAATCTATGTAAACTTATATTATTTTATGTGGTAAATTAATGCAAAATTACCAAACTCTAGAGATTTGACATATAAATTAAATTAATTGTTATAAATTTACCACATAAATCTGTACCAAAGGCAAAACATCGCAAGAATTTTCGTGTAAATTTACGTGCTAAATCTATGTAAACTTATATAATTTTATGTGGTAAATTTATGCAAAATTGCCAAACTCTAGAGATTTGACATATAAATTAAATTAATTGTTATAAATTTACCACATAAATCTGTACCAAAGGCAAAACATCGCAAGAATTTTCGTGTAAATTTACATCATACATCTATGTGAACTTATATAATTTTAAGTGGTAAATTTATGCAAAATTACAAAACTACAGAGATTGGCATATAAATTAAATTAATTGTTATAAATTTACAAGGTAAATCTGTACCAAAGAAAAACATCACAAGACTTTACCATGTAAATTAACATGCTAAATCTATGTAACCTTATATAATTTTAAGTGTTAAATTTATGCAAAATAAAAAATTATAGAGATTTGGCATCTAAATGAAATTAATTGTTATAAATTTACCAGATAAATCTGTACCAAAGGCAAAACATCGCAAAAATTTTCGTGTAAATTTACGTGCTAAATCTATGTAAACTTATATAATTTTATGTGGTAAATTTATGCAAAATTGCCAAACTCTAGAGATTTGACATATAAATTAAATTAATTGTTATAAATTTACCACATAAATCTGTACCAAAGGCAAAACATCGCAAGAATTTTCGTGTAAATGTACATGCTAAATCTATGTAAACTTATATTATTTTATGTGGTAAATTAATGCAAAATTACCAAACTCTAGAGATTTGACATATAAATTAAATTAATTGTTATAAATTTACCACATAAATCTGTACCAAAGGCAAAACATCGCAAGAATTTTCGTGTAAATTTACGTGCTAAATCTATGTAAACTTATATAATTTTATGTGGTAAATTTATGCAAAATTGCCAAACTCTAGAGATTTGACATATAAATTAAATTAATTGTTATAAATTTACCACATAAATCTGTACCAAAGGCAAAACATCGCAAGAATTTTCGTGTAAATGTACATGCTAAATCTATGTAAACTTATATTATTTTATGTGGTAAATTAATGCAAAATTACCAAACTCTAGAGATTTCACATATAAATTAAATTAATTGTTATAAATTTACCACATAAATCTGTACCAAAGGCAAAACATCGCAAGAATTTTCGTGTAAATTTACATGCTAAATCTATGTAAACTTATATAATTTTATGTGGTAAATTTATGCAAAATAACAAAACTACACAGATTTGGCATCTAAATTAAATTGATTGTTATAAATTTTCCAAATAAATCTGAACGAAAGTCAAAATATCGCAAGAGTTTTCATGTAAATTTACATGTTAAATCTATGTAAATTTATATAATTTTATGTGGTAAATTTATGCAAAATTACAAAATTACAGAGATTTGGCATCTAAATTAAATTAATTGTTATAAATTTACCAGATAAATCTGTACCAATGTCAAAACATCGCAAGAGTTTTCATGTAAATTAACTGGCTAATTCTATGTAAACTTTAAATAATTTTACGTGGTAAATATACGCAAAATAACAAAACTACAGAGATTTGGCATCTAAATTAAATTAACTGGCTAATTCTATGTAAACTTTATATAATTTTACGTGGTAAATTTATGCAAAATAACAAAACTACAGAGATTTGGCATCTAAATTAAATTAATTGTTATACATTTTCCAGATAAATCTGCACCGAAGTCAAAATATCGCAAGAGTTTTCGTGTAAATTTACATGCTAAATCTAAGTAAATTTATATAATTTTACGTGGTAAATTAATGCCAAATTACCAAACTCTAGAGATTTGACATATAAATTAAATTAAATGTTATAAATTTACCACATAAATCTGTACCAAAGGCAAAATATCGCAAGAATTTTCGTGTAAATTTACATGCTAAATCTATGTAAACTTATATAATTTTATGTGGTAAATTTATGCAAAATAACAAAACTACACAGATTTGGCATCTAAATTAAATTGATTGTTATAAATTTTCCAAATAAATCTGAACCAAAGTCAAAATATCGCAAGAGTTTTCATGTAAATTTACATGCTAAATCTGTGTAAATTTATATAATTTTATGTGGTAAATTTATGCAAAATTACAAAATGGGGTTGTCCCGTGTTGTCAAAAATATAATTTTTACCTATAAAAATCGATGGCCCATAGCAAAATACTATATATAATTACAAATATATAATTTTAAAACGCTATACTAATTAAATAAAGTGCCTTTTTTAAACGTATACGTTTGAAAAGTCGCCATTCTGTGACGTACCTAAAGGCCGTCCAATCACAATTCGCAATTAAAATTGCATTTACCACGATGCCACGTTTATATGTATGCGAAAATTACATCCTTGAGTGTACCCATGTGATGTGTTTAAAAATTGTTAAAAATCCGTAAATTCAAATACTTATTATAACCATGGCAACCATGCATACATAATACGCCATCTACGTTCACTATGAAAATATGCAATTTGTAAATAAATAAATGATGCTTGTTCAAAATTAATTTCTAATTGCTACCCATTTTGAAGTATAAAAATAATAATATACAGTTTCAATTCATTCTTTACATTTAAATACATTATTATTTAAACTTTTAAGGTTATAGTATACCAACTGACATTTAAAAATAATTAAATTTCAATAGTGGGAGTGTATTGGCTTCTAATTGGCTTACCTTTATGTACGTCATTATTTACCGCGTTTTAATTATTTAAAAATATTTCAATTTTTGAACTTCAATACGATCGTTAAAATTGCTAAAAAAAAATTTTTTTTACGCAAGAGGGGTTTAAAATCACTTAAATTTTCGATTTCAATGAAAAAAAAAATTTGAGGGATTAGCCCATTACAGAGATTTGGCATCTAAATTAAATTAATTGTTATAAATTTACCAGATAAATCTGTACCAATGTCAAAACATCGCAAGAGTTTTCACGTAAATTAATTGGCTAATTCTATGTAAACTTTAAATAATTTTACGTGGTAAATTTATGCAAAATAACAAAACTACAGAGATTTGGCATTTAAATTAAATTAATTGTTATAAATTTTCCAGATAAATCTGTACCAAAGGCAAAACATCGCAAGAGTTTTCACGTAAATTAACTGGCTAATTCTATGTAAACTTTAAATAATTTTACGTGGTAAATTTATGCAAAATAACAAAACTACAGAGATTTGGCATCTAAATTAAATTAATTGTTATAAATTTTCCAGATAAATCTGTACCAAAGTCAAAATATCGCAAGAGTTTTCGTGTAAATTTACATGCTAAATCTATGTAAACTTTATATAATTTTACGTGGTAAATATATGCAAAATAACAAAATACAGAGATTTGGCATCTAAATTAAATTAACTGTTATAAATTTACAAGATAAATCTGTAGCAATGTCAAAATATCACAAGAGTTTTTGATGTAAATTAACTGGCTAATTCTATGTAAACTTTAAATAATTTTACGTGGTAAATTTATGCAAAATAACAAAACTATACACAGAGATTTGGCATCTAAATTAAATTAATTGTTATAAATTTTCCAGATAAATCTGTACCAAAGTCAAAACATCGCAAGAGTTTTCATGTAAATTAACTGGCTAATTCTATGTAAAGTTTATATAATTTTACGTGGTAAATTTATGCAAAATAACAAAACTACAGAGATTTGGCATTTAAATTAAATTAATTGTTATAAATTTTCTAGATAAATTTGTACCAAAGTCAAAATATCGCAAGAGTTTTCATGTAAATTTACATGCTAAATCTGTGTAAATTTATATAATTTTACGTGGTAAATTTATGCAGAATTACAAAACTACAGAGAAATGGCATCTAAATTAAATTAATTGTTTTAAATTTACAAGATAAATCCGTACCAATGTCAAAACATCGCAAGAATTTTCATGTAAATTAACTGGCTAATGCTATGTAAATTTTATATAATAATTTTACGTGGTAAATTTATGCAAAATAGCAAAAATCATAATTTTTTTCGCGATCTCGTGCGAGGTTTAATCCCCTAGAAGTACTGCTCTAAAATTAATTTTATGCTTATTTTATTTGCAATAAATTAGAAAACAAAATGTATAAAGTGTTGAATTTTAGGATCTACTACCAAAGACAGATCAGTTATTGGAAACAAGAATCGGAACTGAAATTGATAAAATTAGACTCGTCAAGACTTTTCAAAACTTAAAGTACGAAATAATAGAGAGAAGAAATTTAACACATTTCCAGATGAAAGAAGTCATCGAAGCGACTGTCAAATCTGTTAAAAAGCAGTCGAGTTTGATTATTTGCATATTATCCCATGGTCAAGAAGGTAACTATATTAAGTTATTGAAACAAGTTTTTTATCTATATTTTTTTAAAGGTATAGTTTATGGTGTTAATAGTATTCCAATCAAAATAGAAACTATTAAAGAAATGATGTGTACGAACAACAAAGTAAATCTGAAAGGAAAGCCTAAGGTGCTGATTTTACAATCTTGCCAAGGCAGTCATTGTCAAGAAGGTAGAAATTTAGCTTACCACTTTGAATGATAATTAATTTTTTCTTTAGTTGATGACAATGATGACCAAAGTTATGCAATGGATGGACCTCCAAGCACTGCCGACTTGCTTGTTTTTTATGCCACAATTCCAGGATTTGGGGCTATACGTGATAAAAAGAAAGGAACCTGGTTCATACAATCCCTCTGTGATAAAATTGAAAATGAAGGCGCTAAGTAAGTTTTTTTTTAGAGCTGTTAAAAGCTTCACTTTCATTATCAAAAAGTACCGAACTCATTATAATAGTTCATTATACTATTTCAAATAACTTAAAAATGGTTTTAGTGCCAGCTTTTGAAAACTCAATTAATATAAATAGATAAATTATGGAGCACTCCAATCGTGACATTTTTTGATATGACCAATTTTTTTATCTTTTAGTATTTATCCAAAGCAGCTCCTTTGATTTTTTCAAATTTTTATCTCAAACGCTTATTTTAAAAACGCTTTTTTCAAATGCTTATCGAAAGAAAATTATAGAACAAAATAGGTATAATTTTTCTTGGTTTTGGAACGTATTTTCATGAAAAACTACGTCAAAAATTACTGCAAATTTATTTGACCTCTTATTTTAACTTTTATTTTAAATTAATAAAGAATTCAAGATCCAATAAGTGGTTGCTGCAGCTTTTAAAAATTTTCTTTTAAATTTCTTCCATACAAATTTCGTTTTGTAGCTTTAAAGCTTTTGATGGCAGGAGTTAAATGTGTGGAGAAAATTAGAAGCAGCCAACAAAGCTTCAAAAATGAAATTTTGATGCAAGAAATTTAAAAGAAAAAGTTATTTTCTTTTGAGTTAATTTTTATCAAGCTTGTAATTGAAAAGTGTTGTTTTTTTAGATTATATTGTCGTGCGAAAAAAAAATTTGTATTTGGAAGTAAATGTAGATTTGTAAAATTTTCACATTTTAAATATCTCTAAAAATTAACTTGATCTTAATTAAAAACAAAATTTATAAGTTGGAAGCCAAATTGGGGCTCATGCCCTCCCCCTCCATATGAACAGTTTTGAAATTTTAGATTTTAATTGAAAGTATTACTTTTTCAATCACATAAGTATTCTTTTATAATATTGGTTACCAATCAATTTAAATTATTTAAAATCAAGATGTTGCGTTGCATTTTTAAAAGAAAACATGGTTGATTTGGTATTGAATGCCCTCAATATGTACCTACTTGATTAAAGTATTTCAAATACCAAATACTTGTAAATTAAAATTCAAAAATATTTAAGCTTGGGTTTCCTTTCCATTTTTTAAAGAAAAAAGTCAACTTGCTTTTCTTACAGCTCCCATTTTGATGACATTTGCACTTTGGTACAAGGGGAAGTAACGAGTAAGAGGTGGAAAACAACGACTTCGAGCCGTGCAATGGTTCCCATGAAGACTTCCACATTGACTAAATTTTTTTATTTTCCCCGACGGTGATACGTCGAAGAAGTTACGTTTTTAAACTTATTTTTAGAAAAATTTTATCTTTATTATTGTTGTTTTATAATAAAACTAATAAAATTGTTGAACATTTCACTTTTACCTACTTGATCTGCTCTTCATATGGAAAATGATTAGAGGCGGATCGGCGCATGAGACGCGCGCCTTGGGCTTCAGAATTGTTGAAATCGTAAGAATTTTTGAAGTTTTCGCTTGAAAAAGAAACGAAATATGTTCAGGTCACAAAGACTAAGAAAGACACAACAAAATCGCAGGTTGACAGCTGAAGAAATACTAAGAGGTGAATCCGGCTGTCACCACCGGGGAGGGGGTTTTAGTGAGTAAGAATCTCACACTACCATCCCAGATTGGGGTGGTGCCTATGAAGGTTCCCCCTCCCCTGCACTGGTATAAAAAAAAAGATAATTGAGCCTAATTAGTGTAAGAAAATTGCGAAAAAAAAATTCAAAATCGGGTTTCTGCGATTTTTCGACGGATTTCGTTAGGTAATTGTTCGTACTTTAACATACTAAAAAACGTCTTCTCGGAACCCTGAGCTTCTTACCATATTCTTCGTCTGAAGTTGAAATTTTTTATGAAGGAATGAAAATTATGTTTTTTGACAAAATATTTTTAAACAAATTTCTATTTCAGCTATATTGTTATCATATAGCTCATTAAAAAAATTAAAAACACTTAAAATATTTTAACATCCTCGAAATCATGAAAAGAAGAGTTTCCTAAAAATAGTCAGGGGTTCTGATTTTTGGATATGTTTTAAGTTTGGAGCCCTAATAAAAACTCCTGCTTGGCGACCTCGGCAACCGCCCGGAAGTGCCGCCATTTTACAAAAAATGGCGAAAACAAAATGTTTCTTCGCAATATTTTCTTACCAGTTGCCTTTAGGACGAAAATGACTTCTATAAATCTTATAGAGAATAAAATTTACTACAACTTTTATCTAAGGTATTTTTCTCCAAGTTGAATAGTTGCTGAGCGCCAGGACTGTTAAATTTAATTTCAAAAAATGCTGGATTTTGACCTGACTTTTTTTTATAATAGATTATATCGTTACCTGAAACTACAGTGAGATATTATAACGAAATAGTCAATTTGAGATAATTCATGTTAAAGATTTAAATTGCAATTAGAATTTGAAGTGTGAATATTTCTTTTGCATTGTTTTTGTTCTATACAAATAAAAGAATATTATATTGAAATATTTCAATGTGGCATTAAATAAAATGGGCGATAGCAATTTAATTCAATACCTAACTGAAAATCGTATTTTTGCAAGATATCTCACTGTAGCGTTCAGGTAGCGATATATTAATAGACCTGATCATATAAAAGACTTTTTTAGAGAGAGTAACAAAAAATTTATAAAAAAAGTCTGAGCAAATTCGAGCATTTTTGAAATTTTCTAAAATGTGCTCTATTTAACAGTGCTGGCGCCAGCGGCGGCTCGTGACTTTTCCATTTGAGGAGACTAATTTTACAGCTTAACTACCTTATAAAATAAAACTTAAAAAAAAAATTTAATAAAACATTATTTAATCTGTGGTAGACACATGTTTCGAGCTCGTTGGCTATCGTCAGTACTGTGTACAATGGAAAAAATTGTTCGATGAGTGCAGAGTGTTTTTTGGAAAAAATGCTGTACAATATACAGATTAATATTATTTTAAGTCATTCGAAATTTATGAAGCTTTAAATGTAAGAGGTATACGGCGATTTTTAGTATTCGCGAAGTGATCGATGATATTCTCGTAGAATTCATTATTTCGAGATAATAAGGTAACGAATTCCTTTTCAATAGACATTACCGCGACGTTACTTAACCGATTTTGGTTCATCGTATTACGAGTGTAAGTTTTAATACGTTTTAGTGTGGAAAAACTTCTTTCAACCGAAGCCGATGTTACCGGTATGGTGACGACCACACATAAAAGTTTGTAAAATTCAGGCATACAACTGTGTAAATCATTTTTGAAAGTAAAATCTAATATCTC
Source organism: Podabrus alpinus (assembly GCA_932274525.1). NCBI lineage: Eukaryota > Metazoa > Arthropoda > Insecta > Coleoptera > Cantharidae > Podabrus > Podabrus alpinus. The sequence goes on from OW026451.1 coordinate 11,294,378, forward strand.
TGATGGAGTCCTACATTGTCCAAACATTTCGGGGTCATTATATGCTACCGATAATTCATTTTTGAGTTGGATTTGATCAAAAAATGGATACTGCTCTAATAGACTATCTAATAAATTTTGACGAAAGTTTTTCCTATAATCTGAAAATTTAGAAAATTAATGTTAATAGATCAAAAAATTTTAATTTATGTAAGTCTGCAAATCTAACTTCAATTTGCACGATAACCGCATCCAAAATTTCCGCAAAAATTTGTTTATAACTCTGACGCATATCTGGTAAATCAAATGTCTTTTTTTTCTGAGCCGGCTTGCAATGTAATTCTAAACTGTTAAATATGTTGTCAAAATACAAATCATCACTACGGTATCTGTGCCGAGTTTCGATTAATTTTGTTAAACGACATTTGGCGAAATTAATATCGGTAAGTTTACTTTGTAAAATTGAAAATACTACGTCTGTCTGTTCAAAAATTAATTTAAAAGTTTCTAATAAAAAGCAAAATTTTGATTCATTTAAATATTGTCTTAAACCTACCGCTTCTCCAATAGTTTAAGAGTCGTTTTTAAAATCATCGCTGTCGATTATAAAATTAAATACGTCAATTAATTGTTGTTTTCTTAATTGCACTGTAAATACTGCACTTCACTTTTATACGTGTACAATACAAGTAATTATATTTTTAGAACATATGCATGAATAATGCAAAGATTTGCAGGTGGCCTTTGATAAGACGCCCACGCATATGAGCCCAGTCTCAAACGCATGTAAAATTACTATGTTTGTACATTTAGTAAAATAACACAGAATAGTATGCGCTTAAGTTACAAGCTTATTACTTACAATTCATCTGTTAATTGCTCATGTTGATTATGAAATTTACTAACGAGTAGCCTCTATGACGTATCTCGGACGTACTACCGTATTCTGGGTTGCCTAACTCTGTGCTAATAAACTAATAAGATAAAGAAAGGCTAGCCGCTGGATATGTACTATTTGAATTTATTTTAGGCGTAAGTCAAGTTCATAAGGACGCAGTTTCACAGACGAAGATAGACATAATATTGCAATGCAGTAGAAAGAGACCGCAATAGTGACTCATTTCTCAACTTTCAGGCTAATTACAAATAATTTCAATAAACTGAAGTGGAAAAATAAAAGTAAAGTTGTTTCCGATTTATGTAAAACTGATTTCCATACAATTAAAGCAACATAAATAGGTAAAATTTGAAATCCAAGTATTTTTATAAATGCACCTTATTAAATGCCATAAAAAAAGATTTCTATAATAAATTTCTCAATAAAAATCAGCTTAAGTAGGAAAATTTAATCTTCTACTTTATGTTTCTCTTTCAGTTATTTTGAAATAATTTGTAATTGGCCTGAAAGTTGAGAAATGAGTCACTATTGCGGTCTCTTTCTATTGCATTGAAATATTATATCTATCTTCGTCATTGAAAGGGCGCCCTTAAGCTAATTTCATTATTAAATTAAATTTTGTTTTAAACAAATTCAAAAAAAATTAAAAATTGGAAAAAATACTAATTTAAAACGAAATATAAATAGCAAGTCCGTCCAACAATTTGAGAGGAGGCTATTCAAAATGTTCTCCATTGTTGTTGGCCAAACAAAACCTTTTCGCTGACGTCCTGAAACGTATTTAGACTAATCCGCCTACATTCTTAGGTTAACCTAAATTTCAGTTCTAGAAGATTCTCAGGACTTTTGTAAACTACAGTTTTCAAATGTCCCCGGCGGCGGCTGTCAAATTGGGGGATCTTACCGGCCATTCTATCGAACCTCTCCCACCAATCCATTTGGCAGGAAATTTTTCGTTCAACCATTGTCATTAAGTAAGTGTAATATGGGGTGCTCCGTCTTGTTGAAAATGCACATCATGTTTATCTAGCAGCATATCTTCTTTTGAATTAACTCGATTATCTAAAGACTGATTGATAAGTGGGACAATTTGTTTTCTAATAAGATGTGATGCATTTGTCCGGTCGAGTTTCCTTCAATAAAAATTGGCCAATAATCAATCAATTAGGCATTTGAAAATACAATTGACTGAATTTAGAAGAAAATTGAGAATGATGAAGAAAATATTATACACTTTTCAAAACATTTTATTAAATACTAATTTTTGCTAAATAATATTTTATATGATATTAAAGAATTCTTAATAATAAACATGCGCAGTTATTAACAAAATATTACATACAATATTAAATACATCACAAAATTTCAAGTACCATATGCGTATCTTACCATAATTATGTATCTACAAAAATATTTCCTTCAGTTTGAGAATACTATTGTGAAGTCAGGGGCGAAATCCCAACTTGCCTAGGATCACCACTGGTGGGAGTTTCCAAATTATTTAACAATTGAGATAACCAATGAGTTGTTGATTTATCTTCCGCTAAGCACACATTAAATGTGGTGTCTCGTAGCTGATCAGGCAAACATTGCCTTAGCGCTTCTCTTGCTCTACAATATCCAATATTGACAAGTGTTAAAAATGCCAAAAATATCCAACTTACCTTGGATTATCAGACAAACGCAAATAACACCTCACCACATGTTTCAATAACCTGGCCGATGGTTCTTTCGCTAAAGATAGCACCATTTTACCCTAAAAATATTTTATAACATTAAAAATCCCACACAGATTGCACCGTACTTACGAGAATCATAGCAACATGACTAAATCTATCATATGTCTGACAGATGTAGTTCAAGCCACTATCGTCCAATAATATTTTCTGTAAAATAAAAGTGGCAACCGTCTTGCTCAATTCTGAACCAGACTCCATTATTCTTAAACACAAAGGAATTATTTCAGTAGTTAACAAAAATGTTATCACTTCTTGTTCGTCAGTCTAAAAACAAACCCCAAAAATTAGTAAGTGCATAGCAATGGAAAAAGGTACGGCGGCCTTACCTTCACAAGTGCACCAATAACACCCAAACTAGTTAACCTGAGGTATTCGAAAGGCCGCGTTTTTGATATTGTATGTAAAAAGGGATATAAAAATAAGGGAATGTGGGCCAACAAAAATTGAGATCTTGTGTCGGGATGGGAAGCCACGCACTGCAGCAACGCCAAAGCGTTACAGACCCTAAAATAATTTTATTACCACAAAAACTATGTCGAGAAAATGGAAACGTTACCTATTCGACTGGTGTGCCGTTAAAGTGGCCGGATTGATTGCTGGATATATATTTATAATTTCTTGTAACAGGGCAGCTATTGTTCCAAAACTGTTCCATAACATGGGAGCTAAATCTGGTACCACTTCTCGCTTTTTACTACAATAATTAGAGTAAAAATTTTGGGACTGTAGCAGAGAATGTTTGACGCGACGAAAAAGGAAAGGTTATCGTCGATTCTTACCTGAGTTCGAGAAGAGCATTTTCTCTTGTTTCGGGGCTTGTTAATTCGAGAATCCATTGAAAAATCTTATCGCGATCGACAGATTGATTAGCTGGACTAGGTTGAGCACTCATTATGAAATTATTTAACAATAAAACTAAACGACAATAAATAAGACACACCGATAACTTGAAATTATGTAATTAGAATTATTTTTAAATAATTTTATTGTGACTCGACGTTATAAATACAATGGCGACGCAACAACAAACATAACCTTATAAAATGGCAGCGAAAAGTTACTACGAGGGCGCTTCAGAAAGTAAGAGGTAATTCATAAAAAAATTTTACTTATAGACTCTCTCCCTTCCTACAAAAATTGTTATTGTTACAATTGCTAACCGTTGTAATTGGTGGACATCATCGAGAAGAAACTCATGGAGCCTGACCTTCAATTAAAAAACTAAGAAATGAAGAAACGGCAGGTGAAAGTAGATCAATAGACTGTGGCGAAAAATTGGAGTAACAACAGTACACTATGAAAAACTGTGTGGTCTTGGAAGGAAAACGAATGAGGAGGTGAGGAAGCTATTTGGAGAACCTGACACTTTGGCAGTTATGCGTGCAAACAGAGTGAGATGGCTGGGACACATGGAAAGAATTACACTTGAAAGAATGTACATAGTCAAATAGGAATGAGAAGACAGGGTAGACCAAGATCCCGATGGAAGAATGCGGTGGACAGAGATTTAAGGGACTTGAATGTGAAGGAATGGGAGAGGAAAGCAAGGGACAGGTGAACGTAGAGAAGAATCGTTGATTCAGCTCTGCACTGTTAAAAAAAATTATGTAAAATTACATAGATGATCATTGGCAACTTTGTAACCTATGCTAATCTATGTAATTACATGATAATGTATTTTTACATATAATTATGGTGACCATATTATTTTTATGAAAAAAAGTACATTTCGGCGAAACACGGTAAATACCTAAAAAAAGGTCAACGGCGCACAGTGTGGTGGAGGCGGACAAATGGTGATTTTTAAAGTAATTCATTTGGTCTGTTTAATAATAGTTTCTTGCTAGGAACATTCCAAGGATTCAGGAACACAAAAAAAATCATTAAAAATTCGCTTGGAAAGTGTCGAAAAAATGGGGCAAATTCAACCTTTTTTATATACATATACCTACTATGTACCGTATACATAGGTACTTTAACTTTGCTTAAAAACGGAAATACATTGATTTTTTTCAGTTTTCAAGTTGAAATATTATTTCTGTTTCACGTTACTAGCACACAGGTGCCAAAACAAAACAAATAATTACATTTTTAACGGTTTTGCGACGGTTAAAATTCCTCAAGAATTTTTCCCAAATGTGACGTTAAAATTAATTTCTAACCAAAGGGGTGTTAATTAAAACGACGAAAAAAAGATGGAATAGGCGCCACTCGATTTCGGTTAAAAAGGAAGACGTCGTTATGAAAGATTAGACAACTCGATTAAAGGGGAAATCGAGAAATCACGAGCTATCTTTGTAAATCTTGCCGGCTAGCTTGGAAGATAATTAATTAAACAAAAAAACCAGCAATGAGTCCAGGGCATACGGAAAATTTTGAACAACGAAGAAATTTTGTAAATGAAAATAATAATTGCTCAAATATAAAGCGCAAATATCTTACGCGCAGTCCCGCAAAGAACTAACAAAATAATGGCGGACTACACAAAAATGTTATCAACCATATGTTGATTATCAACCGAAATCACGGAATATTTATACAAAATGTACAAATTTTGAGAATCAACTCAATCAAATAATTAATAATTATTACAATAAATTGCCAACCAAAAAAAAATGATACCTCAAATTTCGTTGATCTGCGGCCGATGCAAAATTTGTTCAGCTTCGAATCCCATAAAGGCGGATGAGAGCTCCCGGTAAAATAATCAAAAAAAATGAGCTTCCCAATCCTACGGATTCGAGAAGATAATCCCAGTTCGCTACTGGATGGTATTAACTAACCAATTCTTCTCCAAAATCCGGCTTCACAAAATTTTTGCACAACACACACCAAATCACCTCTTACTCGAGCAAACGTATCAAGTCAAGTCTCCTACCGACTCCGGCGCATTTCCCTCACTCGTACCAACGGTCACTGGTTCCAAACCCAAAGAATTTGGCGGCAAATTTTAAACCGTTACAGTTTGTAGACCTAATTTTGACCTAAAAACTCAATGTTTTTAAATGTTAACTTCTCTTAAACTTTTAGTTGTGTGAGAACGCATGAGACACACCGAAAAATTTTTTGTGGTATCATTTGGTATCTCTAGTACTTTCCCTCAAAATTTCAGCTGCAGATACTTGCAGATGCGAACACAAGAGCGTTTTTACTGAGACTTATCCAATTTTTACCGAAGGGTTTGGTGACAGCTGGCCCTGAGACACTTGGCCCTGCGACAACTCGCCTCGGACAACTGACCCTAGCGACAACTGGCCCTGGCGACAACTGGCCCTGGCGACAACTGGCCCTTTCGACAACTGGCCCTAGCGACAATTGGCCTTATGACTACTGGACTACTGGCCAGAAGCCAAATATTGCATTTCTATGAGAACTTTTACTTAAACCAAATTTTATGAGTAACCGGTAAATCCACCTCTTCGCGGAAGATCCACCTCTTTGCGACAGATTTAACTTTACGCGGAGATTTGTTTGTTTTTCATTTGTTTTCCAAAGAAATATCAAAAACTAACACTAACCTAACAGCAGATCCACCTCTTCGCGGAAGATCCACCTCTTTGCGGCAGATTTAACTTTACGTGGAGATTTGTTTGTTTTAATTTGTCTTCTAAAGAAATATCAAAAATTAACACTAACCTAACGGCAGATCCACCTCTTTGCGGCAGATGTAACTTTATGCGGAGATTGTTTGTTTTTCATTTGTTTTCTAAAGAAATATCACAAACTAACACTAACCTAACCGCAGATCCACCTCTTCGCGGAAGATCCACCTTTATTTATTTAACCAGAAGCCAAATATTATATTTCTGTGAGAACTTTTACTAAAACCAAATTTTATGAGTTACCGGTAAATAATATGAAGTTAATTTGCATCTTTAAATTTTAAGGTGTTAAGTCGCAAAAAAACGCAAAACGCAATAATCAAGTTATAATAATCAAGAGGCAAAGTAGATTACTTTCCGATACTCACAATATATAAAATTCTGCAAATTGATACAGACTGAGGCCAGTAGTCACAAGGCCAGTTGTCGCTAGGGCCAGTTGTCGCAAGGGCCAGTTGCCGCCAAGGCCAGTTGTCGCCAGGGCCAGTTGTCGCCAGGGCCAGTTGTCGCTAGGGTCAGTTGTCCGAGGCGAGTTGTCGCAGGGCCAAGTGTCTCAGGGCCAGCTGTCGGTACACGATTAAAAACAATTGAAAACTATTTTAAAATGACGAACTTTAGCATTTCGAATCGTGGCTTATGCAATATTCTGTGGGAAAACACAAAAATTATTGTTTTCTTCTATTCTATTAAGGACTAGCTTTCACAGTCGGCCTACCGGCCGCCTTTAGCCATCTAGACCGTGTCGGATGTGGTTGTTCGGCCTTCGGCCTCACTCCAAGGTACTAAAGTAGCCTATGTTTTTCGTAGCGTTGTAAATAACTTCTACACCAAATTTGGTTAAGATTGGTCAAATAGAAACGTAAAGCACGTGCACGCGTATTTGCATTGTCGATCGGTTACAGTTTGACAGCATTCATTATTGTTTTTAAGTTGATTTCCTTTGCGAATTTTTGCACTATTTCAATACAAAAACATGCGCAGGGACCTACATAATAACTGTGCCAAATTTGGTTCCGATCGGTCAAACGGTTTAGGAGTCTATAGGAAACATACATACATACACACAAGGTACTTCGGCAGAAATAGCTTGGAAATGTTATTTTTTGCATAAATCCTTTAGTTTGGTATCGGAAAACATTCTCTAAATTTGTAACATCAGGCACGGGACGAAACAGGGGCAAAATTCACAAAATTGTGAATTAGCCGTTTCCTATGCCCAAAAATAAGTATTAGCAAAATTAAACAGCATAATTTTGTTTCTGAGTATGCTGCATAAAAACTAAACGAAAAATAATGATCTAGCTTTTCAAATTTTCGAGATAAGGCCCTCTAGAAGCCCTGTATTTTTTTTTATTCTGCCCAAAAAAACAGTTTTCAGATTTCGATGTAGACCTGTTCATCTGACCCAAAAGTTGTCCATACATATATGAATTGAAATTATAGTGTAAGAAAATTGGGCACATTTTGATCAAAAATATCCAAAATCCCAGATCTTGGAAAACATTAAAATCCAAGTACGAAGCGATTTAAAAAAAAATAAGAAAAACATGTGCCATCATAAAACATGAAATGAACAAAACTGGTGGTGGATCAGCTAATTGCCCGAAATTGGAGGACTTTGAAGAAAACATTTTTGCAATGAACGAAGTGACGATGGTGGGTCTTCCACCCCTATTCGAAGTTGACAATATTCCAACAGTTCAAGAAGAAGGTAGTGTATTGTCACAATATCAGAAACTGTATTTGAGTCAGTGAGTGGAAGAATAATATAAGGCACATGTATCCACTCACCGATTCTTTTTTTAAACTTGGTATTTTAAAATTAATATATCATTATTTCAGAACCACATTGTAGTTGGAAAATTTCTCAACAAATGGAAATGCTTCCAGATTTGGGACATTGGCCTGTGCTCATTGTCGAAAATGAGCCATATTCAGATAATGAGTCGTCTTCACTTTTAACAACGCAGCCTCACGAAAACTCTGGAGTTAGCAGAAAAGGTATGTGATTTAAGATGGTTTTAAACATAAGCATTATTAGAGCTCCTGCCAAAGGTCAAAACTTATACATTCGTCGCCGCAATAACGAAAACGCGTCCAAATGCTAAAAAGCCCAACTAGAAAACATTCGTTGAATGTTTGCTTTCGTTTTGACAGTTTTACACAAATTTTGCGTTTTATTATTAAATGGTATTAGTATTATTTCATAATATAAATAACAATCAGCCTTCTTTAAGGCTATTTTAGCCTTATTTACATTTTTTAAATTTTCGCGTCAAGCTAATGTTTTTACGTAGCATTTCATATGTATGTATTTCGCCCTCTTTGCCCCTCCTTCGCGCATTGTATAAGTTTTGAGCTTTGGCACGTAGTCTACATTTCCACAACATTTTTAGGAACGAAAAGGAAAGGATTTCGTATCAATAAGTCCAGCAAGAAAGTGAAGCTTCAAGATACAGGATTGGTGGAATTGAAGCAAACTGTACTCAATTTACAAAAACAGTTATTGGAGGAGGAAATCGTACATAAAAAAGAAGTTCATCGATTAACCATCGAAAGTCTACAATTGTACATTGCTATAATGAAAGCTAATTTGAAAATTTTGCTGGAAAGCGGAGAACGGTATCGTATAGTTTTACATTATATATTTTTTTTTCTTTCGAGCATGATGCCATCTCAAAATAGTAATTGCCCAGAAATAAAGATATTATGGTGATGCTCGTGCTCCAGTAGTTAGTATGTATTTACTATACGATTTTATTATTACAGATAATTGGAAGACAAGCTACTTTGAGTTGGAAGCAAACTGTTTTTTTTTACTTTTTAATTTTTCTTGTAACAAAATTTAATTTAAAAATAACAATTAACATCTTGTTTGATTGTTATTTTTAAATTAAATTGTCGACGACGGTCATGGCCTGATAGTTAGTGCGATCAACTGCTAACGTAGGACTCCCCGGTTCGACTCCGGGTACAGTCTAAAATTTCTTGACCGTCTTCCGTGCTTTCGGAGGGCACATAAAGCCGTCGCGTCGGTCCCCCCGTGTTCCCATCATAACAATAAAAAACTGGGTCAGGCAGATCGAAAGCCAAGCCTAGCAAGCTACCTGAGATGTAAAAACAAAAATGCTCATAGGACTAATTACAAAAATTAGTGAAGAACAGGTCCTGGACCTATATTAAGAGGGAGACTTCTTAATAAAGGTAGAAGTACCGACTTGCCATTTGTTTTAAGGCGACGACAGTTTCCAATTAAACTTGCCTTTTCCATGACGATCAACAAAGCTCAGGGGCAGACGTTAGAAAAAGTTGGATTATATCTGCCCGAATCGGTATTCAGTCACGGTCATCTTTATGTGGCAATGTCAAGAGTGCGAAGATCTGAAGATAAAAATAGTTGATGGAAGAGAACAAGGGAAATTGATTGAAGGTTCACAGTCAGTATTCACGAAAAATGTTGTGTACAAGGAAGTACTAACACACTAGGTATTACTAAAGATTTTATTTACGACAATAATTTATTTTTAATTTATAAATAAACACAAATTAAAATTAATAAGTACTATCTTCTAAATATATGAAATACCAGCTCTCTGCTGCTGATGCTACGGCGTGTCATTTTTTTTGGTAAAATAAACCTAATCTGATTAGTCCAAAGTTTTCACCAACCTAAACACTAATAGTAGTTATGGAAGGGGGAAGATTATGAACGCAACAAGTGTTCACTTATCTAGCTGACCGTCCGTGGACGGGCTTTTAAACTAATAGTAATCATATAATTTATCAAAATAAATACTACATAATCCAAAATCATTTTATTTAATCAAAATAAAAAACACGTAGGAACGGGGAAATCTTCCAAACGACATCTTTATAATCTAAAAATACAACATGAAAGCCAACTACCACTAACAAAAATTTGATGTGGCCATCGCATAACTTTCCGGACAGCATTAATTTTTATATTATATTTTTTAATAAAATGGTTACATAATTTCAACAGTAAATCGATGAAAAATTTTATATTTTGCCAAATCTTGCAAACGAAACATTTCTGGACCCACGTTATTAGGAACTTTTCATCTTATTTTCATACCTTGACAAGAATTCAATAATCTCACGTCTGACAGCATTATCTGTTGGCATGTTGGGCCTGTTCCCCTCGTTGGGTTCGTTGTCAGTATTTGGTACTTCCATTAATTCTGGTGGTTCATCTTCGTTTTGATCTCTGCATATACACTAGACCCTCCATGTACGCGAATTCAGAATAACGCGAATTAGATTTTGATACCTGAATTTTTTGTACGCGAAGCAAAATTCCCTTTAACGCGAATTAAGTTTTCGCGTATTATTAAAATAACTAGCTGGCACAGTCGGCCTACCGGCCGCCTTTAGCCATCTAGACCGTGACGGATGTGGTTGTTCGGCATTCGATCCGTCGAATGCCGACGAAAGGTACGTCGATCCGTACCTTGCATAATTTTCAATAAAAAGCTTTACAAAAATTTTAGGTGTTAGTTTAAATGTGAATAAATAAGTATCCTAAAGTTTAGCTCAATAGCTGTAACAGTTTTCTCAAATTTAATTCCTAAAAATCAGCTTGAAAACGACTGTTCACAGTAGGTAACCCCCTTAAGATTGGTCAAATAGAAGCGTAAAGCATGTGCACGCGTATTTGCATTGTCGATCGGTTGACAGTTTGACAGCATTCATTATTGTTTTTAAAGTTGATTTTGAGTAGCCTGACTTCCTTTAAGGAATCTCGATAATCCATTCATGCGCGTCCCTATGGGACGCGCATGAATGGATTATCGAGATTCCTTAAAGGAAGGCAGGCTACTCAAAATCAACTTTCCTTTCCTTTGCCAATTTTTGCACTATTTTAATACAAAAACATGCGTAGGGACCTACATAATAACTGTGCCAAATTTGGTTCCGATCGGTCAAACGGTTTAGGAGTCTATAGGGAACACACATACATCCATTTTTATAAATATATATAGTGTTATCCAAATAGCATAAACAAATTCGGAGGTATAGGTGTATATAAATCTTACGTCGAAGCTAAAGATATTCATTGACAGTTGTTTACATAATAAATAGAGATGTATGTACTATATACAAAGTAATTTCTACTCAGTTCACAGGCGCTGAAACGTCGTAGCACTTGAATGATACAAATACGGTGTCAACGATTTATAGTTTTTTATGCATTATATTTAATTTTTTTATCAATTAGGTATATTTTAGTTTTTGTATGCATTATATTTTACCTATTTCGTAAATAAACCTTAGTTTTAAACTTTTGTTTTTAGTCTTAAATAAATTTTGGAACCTAACCTCCTTTTTTCTATTGCTTCTTTGGTTCCATTTACGCGAATTCCATGTACGCGAGGTTTTTGGCGAACGGAACCCTCGCGTAGTACATGGAGGGTCTAGTGTATTCTGTAAAACTGCCGTGGCGAGGATGACAGCTTGAACAGTTTCCAATTTTAAATTCATTCCTATGCTCAAAACAGGGAAACGACGCTTCCATACTCCAAAGAATCGTTCTATAATATTCCTTGTGAGTATGTGGATCTCATGATATCGCATTTCATCCTCATCAATAGGATTTGACAATGGAGTAAGAAGGTAATCTTTGACCGCATAACCACCATCACCAAGTAACAGGCCATTCTGGAATTCATGTTCTTCAAGCCTTTATTCCAAATTACTGTGGGCAAATATTGTTGAATCTTGAGAGGAGCCTGGCCATCTTGCAACAATATCTCGAGCCTTCATATTGTGATCGCAAACTACTTGTACATTGACGAGAAACCCCAATCGAAAGCCTTTGAGAAGTTAGTATCTACTATATGCAGCATCCACCCGCATATGTTTCTCAAAAGCATAAACCAAGAAGAGGTAAAAGATAATAGATTAGAAGAGATGACGGCCATGGCCTGATAGTTAGCGCAATCAACTGCTGACATAGGGCTCCCCGGTTCGACTCCGGGTACAGTCTAAAATTTCTTGACCGTCTTCTGTGCTTTCGGAGGGCACGTACAGCCGTCGGTCCCCCTGTGTTAATGATTTGCCATCATAACAATAAAAAACACATCGAAAGGCAAGCCTAGCAAGCTACCTGAGATGTAAAAACAAAAATGCTCAAAGAACTAATTGCAAAAATTAGTGAAGAACAGGTCCTGGACTTATATTAAGAGGGAGACTTCTTAATAAAAGTAGAAGAAGAAGATTAGAAGAGGTAGAACTACCAGGTTAGATTCTGTGTTGATAAATTACTATTAGATTCTTACTAATCAGCATCAATTGATCTGAAACCAATTTATCCAACTTTTTGGAATGGCCGATTGGATCGAGATATCCCACCATTTTTGGAAATTAACGTTATGAAGCTTTCCTTCCAGATTTGAGGACAGCAACCACTACTTAAGGAAATTTTAAGTAGGTATGTTATAAATTAATAGGACTACATCACAATTAAGTCGCAGTTAATATTAATAGCTTTTACATTCCTAGGCGGAATTTTGCTGTTTCTACATTGAAACTTTACATATCCGTTTGTTGGGGTGGATTAGTCCCCTTTATCTACATTTCATTTTCAAAGTCTTTTATCTGTTTTCGCTTCCATCACAATTCTTCTCCATTTATTCCTGTCTTTGGCTGTTTCTTTCCAGTTTCCTACCTCCATCGTCTTCAGATCGTCCGTCACCTGGTCCCACCATCTTATTTTGGGTCTTCCTCTATCCTCCATGGGTCTCCATTGCATTATCTGTTTTACTACAGCGTTCTCTTCTCATAACGTGTCCTAGCCATCTTATTCTGCCCGATTTAATTATTTTCACCACGTCTTCATTATCCATCGTCTCTAGTATTTCATGATTCATCATGGGTCTCGTTTCGCTTACATTAACTTGTTTTGTGCCCAACACAGTTCTCAATACTTTACGTTCGAAAATTCTTAACTCTTCCTCTTGTTTTTTTGAAAAGCACGCAACTTCCGACGCATATGTTACGACCGGTCTTATCAATGTCTTATAGATTTTAATTTTCGTTGCCCTTGATATGTGTTTATCTCTCAGCAGGTGTCTATTAGCATAATAAGCCCTATTACCAGCCTGTATTCTTCTTTTTGTCTCTTCGGTTCGATCTCTATTGTCATTCACTTGCACTCCAAGGTAGCTAAAACTTTTTACTTCTTCGTACTCATTACCATCTACTTTTAAAAAACTTTCTTTTTCCGTTTTTCCTCTTTGGCATTTCATATATTTGGTCTTACTTTGATTTATTATCAGTCCCATCTTTTGCGCCATATCATTAATTCTTCTAAGACTTTCTATTAATTTGCTTTTCGTTCTCGTTATCAACACCACATCATCTGCATAGGCTATTACTTGTAATTCTTTATTTATTATTGTACCTTTGTCTTCTATGCTTCTCAATATCTTTTTCAGGACCAAGTTAAACAGCGTTGCAGACATCGCGTCTCCTTGTCTCACTCCACTGTTTATCTCAAAATTATTTGTTTCGCCTTCTTGTGTTTTAACGCATGCCATCGTTTCTTTAAGTGTCATATTTGTCAACTTTATCAATTTCTTTGGAATCTTCATTTCTGTCATTGTTCTTATTAGCTCGTCTCTCTTTACTTTGTCAAAGGCCTGTTGGTAATCAATGAACAACATATGTGTGTCTATACCAAATTCTAAGCTTCTTTCTATTATCTGTTTCAAAATAAATATGGCATCCACTCTCGATTTGCCTTTGGTGAATCCGCATTGATATTCGCCAATCACTCCATTTGTAAACTTTTTTAGTCTTTTATTTAATAAAGTGGACATCACTTTATAAGTTGTATTCAGCAGTGTGATTCCTCTATAATTACTGCACACTTCTGGGTCTCCTTTCTTTTTTATCGTTACTATAATTCCCTCTTTCCATCTTTGAGGCATCTTCTCCTCCATCCAAACCTGCTTCACCAGTTCATAAATTCTTTCGTGTAATATTTCTCCCCCATATTTAACCAGTTCTGCATTTATACCATCTTTACCTGGCGATTTTCTGTTTTTCATTTTATTTATTATTTCCACTACTTCTTCGTAAGAGGGTTCTTTTACTTCTTGGTCTTCTTCTCTTATCTTCATTTCCTGGAGTTCTTCTCTTGGTTGTGGTACATTTAGTAACTTTTGGAAATGCTCTTCCCATATCTTCTTTATCTTTTCTGTATCGTTTTCCAATTGGCCATCTACATTCTTTATTCCTCTTGTCTTTATCTTGTGTCCCAATTTTTGTTTTTTAATCTTTTCATAAAAATGTCGTACATTGTTATATCTGTTACTTTCTTCCAGTTCTTCCATCATTCTTCTTATCCATAAATTCTTTTTCTTTTTGTACATTTTACTTGCTTTGCGCATTTTTCTTTATAATTTCTTAAGTCATCATTTGTGTTCGAGCTCAACCACTTCAGTCTTGCTTCTCTCTTGAGTCCGTTAACTTCTGCGCATTCATCATCAAAGTCGCAGTTAGGTTCAAAAATATTCGCTTTGGAAAGACTAAAGGAATGACAATCAACCACCTTATCAATATCATTGAGAACTTTTTTACTATAAATGGTAAAGAAATTGGTACATTGTTGCCCGTCGTTAGAGACCTCATCATCCAAGAATATGTAGGCAGAAAAACCCAGAGGTGGCTCGTGATATTTTTCAAGCGAGGGCACAAAATTTAACGTATTTATATTTATTTAAATATACAGTAATTTAATTACAAAGAAGCTTTAATCGGTAAATACGATTATTTAATAAATTTAGGCTTCTATGCAACTCCCGAACTAGCGGAGGAGGAGGGGGGGGGAAGCAAAATGTTTCTGTAATTTGCAGCGGCCCAGTTGATTTACAGCGTTATTAAGTTTTGATATTAATACTTCTTATTCTCAAATTAGAAATAAAAATAGTAACCAAGATGCCAAAAAGAATTAGCGAAGGTGTAACTGCGTATTTGGAAAGCAAGAGAATTTATTTCGCCCAATTTTTCTTTTTATCCAATGACGAAATGTTAAAGATATTATCCGAACCGAAAGATCCAGTCTCACTTGAGAAAATGTTTTGAAGGAATCAATAGGTTAAAATTTGATGCCAATCTGAAAATCCATTCCATTATAAGGGAAGAAAACGAAGGAGTCGAATTTAGAACCATAATTAACACCCAGGAAGCTCGCGGAAGCGTGGAAAAGACGTTTCTGCAAGTTGAATGAGCCTAAGTGCCCTCTTCCCCTAGAATTTAAAAAAATGACGTTGCTAGAATCAACTTACACTAGAGGAATGTAAATAATCGGCCCCAAGGAAAATTTTTCAATTTTTTTATTATAAAAATGTTCACAATCCGCTTCATAAATTAATTACAGTATTTTTTGTACTAATATTTCTGTTCGTTCAAGAAAATTTGGACTGGAAACTTTTGAAAGAGACATCCTGTATATTATTTTTATATTAAGAAAATATATTTGTACTTCTTAAATAACATATTTTTCAAAATATAGTTAAAATGATCTATTTTGAGTCATTATCTATCTATATATAATAAAAATGGATGTATGTGTGTCAGTGGCGGCTCGTTATAATGAGCCCAGGAGCCATGGCACTAGTATAACAAACCGGCCTTAACAATTTTTTTAATTTTCAAAAAATATTTAATTTTGTTTAAAAAATGTTTAATCTTAAATATTTTTCTCATTTTAAAGATTAAACAAAGTATGCAAAATATGTAATTTTTATTTCATAAATGTACATGTTACAATAAGATAAATTATTAACAGCGAGTCACTTTCAATGTGGCTCCTGAATAGAATTGGAATTGCAGCAAGCGGCAGCGAGATACCACGGGTTTGTGATAGCCTTCTACCTACGAACCAAGCCCGCGTTTAAGATTGTAATGTGGCTACCTCCACAATAAATCTGATTTCATGCAGTGTAATTATTCATACTGCGTTATGTGTTATAAAAAGCTTTTAAAAAAGAATTCTTCTAATACGTAATTTATTAATAGTGAAGTAAATAAACTCGTCAATAGTAATTGAATAATGAATAAAAAAATAACTTTTTATGCAAGCCTTTTTGCACATCATGTTTGGCGAAAGAAAAGAATTAAATTAAAAAAATGAGTAGACCCTTGCCTGATTTGATTATTTCAAAACCTAAGTACTACAATATTTTTTTGTCAATAGCTTAAAGTAAGAACGACATAATTAATCGTAGTATTTATTTAAAAAATGAGTGGCTTTACGGGTGTGATGAAAAAAATTGTCGATGGACAATTTTCACGCCTGATTATAAAAGTATCACTTTTACCTCGTGTTGCATAAATAGCTATTATCAAATCGTCAGTCTTTAAAGAGACATCTAATACAGCACAGAATGAATTGGTTACGATGTATGCTTAACGTTTATCATGAAGAAGTACCTAAAGCAGCAAACCACAGACGTATCTAACGAATTTCAGCTTGTTATCATTTTCCGTTACATTCTTGGTGGTAAACCAATTCAAGAGGTTCAAAAAAACCGAAAGAAAAATTATTTTTTAGCCAACTATGCTCATTGTTAAGTTCATCAAATTAACCTGATCATGAACAGTGCAGCGTCAATAAATCGATCGGTTAGAATATTTTTTGCATACTTATCTGGAATTTGTTCTTTTTTTATTTCCTCTCAAATAACGAGAGCACTGAACAAAATTCTACAGTGACAATGTCGATTATGTTGGAATTACAGTACGAAATAGTTATAAATTGCAAATTAAGTCCCGGAAATGTATAAAATAATGTATGTTGTCATGGTCTGTTCAATAGGGGATGATTTTTGGGTCATTTGTTCAGAGATTGAAACGCTCATGAGGTCCTTTCATTGGTTCAGACTAAAATTGTCAGTTAAAATAGTTGTATCTGGGTTTTCCGTGATCCTTAAATGTAACTAACTGCTTTGCTTCAGGAAGACAAAAGATGCATACGCTGCTAACCCTGAAAGATAATGAAAAAGATAAATATTGGTAAGAGTTTGTTCAAGAAAATAAAAATAACAAATTAAGTTAATTAAATTATTTGTAAATATAGGAATTTAAATTTAAACTAAGTGGCGGGCCGCGAAATACATGCGTGAGTGATAGCGTTGGTAGAACAATTTTTGGAAATTGAGAGGGAGTTGTTTTTCGTCCACGGCGACGTTAGGACGTGGAGAGTTGCGTCTCGTCCATGGTTGTGGGAAGACGTTTTTGAAGTCAATAGTCAGCGAGCTGATAATGCAAAGAGATTAAGTTATTTGAGGAAATTATAAGATTAATTTGAATATTTAGTTAATTTAATTGAAACTATCAAGCTAACTGTGGAAAAAGAAAATATTCTGGAAATTTATGGAATAATTATTTTAACGGTTTTGATAATTAAGATTGGAGATTTGGTTATTGGAACAAAAGTGAACTTAGAAAAATTGGAACAATTGAGAATTTTATGGGAATTTATAAAATTTAATGATATTAATAGTAGAAAATAAGAAAATCAACTTACCTGTGATTGATTGGACGGTCCGAGATCGAAGATTTGGTCAACGGTCATTTCTGCTCATTTGGTTTAGTCAATTTTGGAAGCTGTATCAAAAAACGAAGACACCAACGCTACACGTGCAACTCCGAGATAGTGCGAGTACGAAAGAACGAATATACCCGGGTAAGAATTTTTGTGCGTAAAATTTCTTTATTCGAAATAGATGAATTATTGCGTTATTTAGTTCGGTTATGCAAAACATTGGGGTTTTTATAAATTAAATTATTTCGTTTGTGCAATTTAATTTGTTAATGATAAAATCAATATTTGTTTTTTAAATTTTATTATGTTCAATAAATTACATTGTTTTTCACTTGGCTACGTATGCGTTTAATTTCAAAATTGCAGTATTGGATCACGGAGAAAGGCATATACAATTTTTCGTATTCTCTTAATCTAATAGTCTTTATAAGAAAGATTTAAAGTAAGTTGACTTATGAGTGTTGCAATTGAGTATAGGAACTCACCTTTGACCCTGAATGTCTCATCTGCTAGCTGGTGCATTTTTAATAAGTGTCATTGTAATTTTGTTAATAACAGTTTACAATTAAACAAGATTACATGGCAATACACTATTATACAGTTCTTTTGGATTCGGAAGAAAACTTTTTCGGCTGAACTTGAATTTACAAACTTATCAAAAAAAAATCTGGCACCACCACTATACAACCCCACGAGCCGCCACTGATGTGTGTATGTATGTTCCCTATAGACTCCTAAACCGCTTGACCGATCGGAACCAAATTTGGAACAGTTATTATGTAGGTCCCTGCGCATGTTTTTGTATTGAAACAGTGGAAAAATTCGTAAAGGAAAGGAAAGTTGATTTTGAGTAGCCTGCCTTCCTTTAAGGAATCTCGATAATCCATTCATGCGCGTCCCATGGGGACGCGCATGAATGGATTATCGAGATTCCTTAAAGGAAGGCAGGCTACTCAAAATCAACTTAAAAAACAATAATGAATGCTGTCAAGCTGTCAACCGATCGACAATGCAAATACGCGTGCACGTGCTTTACGTTTCTATTTGACCAATCTTAACCAAATTTGGTGTAGAAGTTATTTACAATGCTACGAAAAACATAGGCTACTTTAGTACCTTGGAGCGAGGCCGCAGGCCGAAACACCACGGTCTACACGTATGCCTGCGATACCCTTGAGTGAGGCCGAAGGCCGAACAACCACATCCGACACGGTATAGATGGTTAAAGGCGGCCGGTAGGCCGACTGTGCCAGCTAGTATAATATATTATTATTCATCTTTTATAAATATAAGGGGGGAGAGGGGGGTCAAAATTAATTTTCTTTTAAATAATCCTTACGTAAGATGTGGGGTGGGGGGGGGGGTTGCCACAATCTTACGTACCCTTACGTGGCGGGGGGAGGGGGTCCAAAATTACAAAAATCATCCTTACGTAATTAATGGACGGCCCCTAAACAACAAAATTAAATTTTTTATAAAAAAAAACTGTTGCTAATAATGAAGTCTACGATTCAACATCCCGACTAATCTGAACCTTTAACTTATCAACAGAAATTATATTCAAAATTAAAATTTTTAAAGCATCCCGTATTAGTCCGGTCAATTTAAACATTCGAGGTTGCAATAATTCGCAGCCAGCTGAAAATTGGTAGGATTGTTCAAAACACCATCATAAATGAAATATAAAAAGTCCTCATCGATCCGACACCTGGAAAAAAATTTATTCGGGGTCAAAGGTCACTAAAACGGGTTTTTTGCGATTTTCAGCAAAACGGTAAGTTTTATCATAAAATTATCTCATCCAAAAATTGTAGATCAGATAATTATCTACAAAAAATGTCTAAATACTTTTTTTCCTAAGAGCCACCGTTTTTGAGATATAACGATTCGAAAAGTTGAAAGAGTTGTAATCGTCATAATATGGGGTCCGTTACTTTGGCCCCCCCGGTTAATATTTTTACACCAAAAGCAAGCACTGGGATCCTTAGAGCTAGCACCCAAATATGAAAGCTAGCACCATTACAGTTTTTTCACAAATCGACTTTAAAACCGGGGTGGGGCAAAGTAACGCTAGCCCCCCCGGTTAATATTTTTACCCATAAACCTAGCACTGGGATCCTTAGAGCTAGCACCAGCTAGCACCCAAATATGAAAGCTGGCACCATTATAGTTTTTCCACAAATTCATTTTATTTATTTGCACCTAAATGACGATTACAACTCTTTCAACTTTTCGAATCGTTATATCTCAAAAACGGTGGCTCTTAGGAAAAAAAGTATTTAGACATTTTTTATAGATAATTATCTGATCTACAATTTTTGAATGGGATAATTTTATGATAAAACTTATCGTTTTGCTGAATATCGCGAAAACCCCGTTTTAGTGACCTTTGACCCCGAATAAATTTTTTTCCAGGTGTCGGATCGATGAGGACTTTTTAGATTTCATTTATGATGGTGTTTTGAACAATCCTACCAATTTTCAGCTGGCTGTGAATTATTGCAACCTCGGATGTTTAAATTGACCGGACGAAGAGTTATAATCGTCATTTAGGTGCAAATAAATAAAATGAATTTGTGGAAAAACTATAATGGTGCCAGCTTTCATATTTGGGTGCTAGCTGGTGCTAGTTCTAAGTATCTCAGTGCTAGGTTTATGGGTTAAAATATTAACCGGGGGGGGGCTAGCGTTACTTTGGCCCCCCCGGTTTCAAAGTCGATTTGTGAAAATACTGTAATGGTGCTAGCTTTCATATTTGGGTGCTAGCTCTAAGGATCCCAGTGCTTGCTTTTGGTGTAAAAATATTATCCGGGGGTGCGCCAAAGTAACGGACCCCATATTATGACGATTACAACTCTTTCAACTTTTCGAATCGTTATATCTCAAAAACGGTGGCTCTTAGGAAAAAAAGTATTTAGACATTTTTTTAGATAATTATCTGATCTACAATTTTTGAATGAGATAATTTTATGATAAAACTTACCGTTTTGCTGAAAATCGCGAAAAACCCGTTTTAGTGACCTTTGACCCCGAATAAATTTTTTTCCAGGTGTCGGATCGATGAGGACTTTTTATATTTCATTTATGATGGTGTTTTGAACAATCCTACCAATTTTCAGCTGGCTGCGAATTATTGCAACCTCACTCCTATTTTTTGGTCTAATTTGACCGGACTAGTATATAAAGAATCAAATTTTTTAAATTTAAAAAATTAAGAAAATCAAATTTTAGCATAATATTAATTTTCCTTATAACTTTATTAACAAGTTTTCCAAGTTTTACCTTCGTTTATAAATAAAAATAAATTTATAATTCATAAATATTTTTTATTTACTAAATAAAAACTTTAAAAAAGATAGTTTTGTATCAAAGACCTAGCGGTTTCCACGAAAAACAAAATAGTTAGAACTTGCAAAGCGAAGGTACTTCGTCAATTTTTTAGTGACGTGTAGTTTATGACAAATTTGCTCTTACAAATTTTAAAAATTTTGCGGTTTTTGGTGCTGTGATTTGCAAACTTTTTGTAATTACGTGTTAATTAATTACTGATGAACAAATTTTTGATATTTGAACTTCAGTAAACGCGATTATAATTTTAAAAATTTGCAAAAATTCGGGACCCATAATTTCTTATAAAACAAAATGACATCAAATTTCAAAGCGGACCCAGAATTATTGTCATTTGTGTTTTAACTATTTTGTATCATTTTAAATGGTGTGGTGATTTTTATAGTTTTTCAACATCACGGAAAGTGCGGTGACGGTACTTTTTTTACGGTAAATTTTACCGTGCGGTGACGGTAAAATTTTCTCGGCGTCCTGTTATTTCAGGATCTAACATTTGCATCGCAACAAATTGCGTCGCAGTTTCAAACCAAATCGGTAATTTTGACAATCATGTCTGGGTATCAACTTTTTTTTAATTTTGAACAAAAAATGATCTGCGGTGGTGTAGTGTTAAATCAGCATAGGAGCGTTTCCGGAAGGAAGCGAACTGCAGATCTGGAGGATTCAACTTGGCAACAGAAAAGTAGGATTCTTTATTAATTTTTTTAGTTACTTATTAATTTAATTTGTCACCGTTGTGATGTCCAAAATTTGAAAGTTTTTAATTATTAATTTTTTTTGCCTAAAAAGTGAGATTAATAATTACGTCGCGAAATTATTCCGTTATTCTGACTGAAAATATGAAAATTTAATTTAAAAAAATTTGATAATCGTTGACTGAATTTTAATCAAAATATTTCAAATAATTGGGTGCCTTTTCGGTTTAAACAGGGCAGATCGGGAAAGATTCAAAATATATTTTTAACATCTGTGATAATCTTCGCTTCAACAACAAAAAATAACCAGGTGGCCAAAAATATTGAAATTGAACGGCAATTTAAAAATAATTTGAAAAATAATATTTTTGACTATGAAGTACTCTTTCGATTGCCTTAAAAATATTTTTGAAAAATAGTATGGTAACAAGTTATATTTTTGATTAATTTAAAAACGCACTTTTCTCTTACAACACTGCTTAATTACATTTATTGGTTTATTACGGTCGCCGTCAGGCCCGGATTAAGAATATTTTTGACTATGAGCTAATGGTAAGAGTTGCGCCCACAACTCCAGTACAATTTTTTATAAATGGGCATTGAAAAAAGATAAGGAATACATTTAAAAAATATTTTTAAATTGCATAATTTTGACACTACGTCGGCTGAGTATTGGATTGTACCATGTCCTTTTTTATTTTTAGATTATTTCTTCTACTCGTTTTTAATATTGAAATGTACTATCTGCACTGAACCAATTCCAAAAATTTAACACTATTTATGAGATATAGAGTATTAGTTTTGTACTAAAAAAAAAGTCCTAAAAATATTTAACAAAGATTATTTCGAAATTTCAATTGCGATTTTCTCATAATTAGCGTTTTAGGACTTGGAACAAACCAATACTCGACCGACGACTAGTTAAACTATTACAAAGATATTACATAATATACAAATATGTCGTCAAGTCCTTTTTGTAAGAAATTTAATTTCTTTTTTCTTAAATTTCTTTTTGTAAGAAATTTAATTTCTTACAAAATGGTTCATATACGGGTCCGTTACTTTGCCCCCCTTCTCCTGTTGATATTTTTTTCTAAAAAAGGTAACTCCTGATTCCTTAAAGCTAGCACCCCCTAGATTTGTCCAAAAATCAACATTGAAAAACCAACAAACAATAAAATCAAAATTGATTTGTGGACAAGCCTAGGGAGTGGTAGCTTTAATATTTTGGTGCTAGCTCTAAGGAATCGGGAGCTAACTTTTCGAGAAAGAACATGGTGAGGTAGCGTTACTTTGCCCCCCCCCCCCCCCGGTAAAAACATTGATTTGTGGACAAACCTAGGGCATGCTAACTTTAATATTGGGATGCTAGTAAGTAATACAAGGAATCGGGAGCTAGTTTTTCGAGAAAAAATATCACCAGGGGGGGGGAAAGTAATGGACCCTTCATATACATAGCTTTTCTTATTTGTTACGGTTTTTGCAATGTGAATTATAACTCAGGATCATACAATGAGCCAGTAAATTTATGTTGTATAGTAAAATGATTGTACAAATTTTTAACGTTAAGGGTGCAATTGGAATATTTAAATATACATTTCTAATTAACCCTAATAAGAACGCGACTTCACTTTCCACCACTTGTTGAGTTTTTATATTCGGGACTTCTTTAAATTTGAATTTAACTTATTAAGTATACGTGCATATAAGTTAGGTTACAATAATCTGACCATTTCACATAGCAAAGGACATCCTAAGAATCGAGAAATAAAGAAACTCCGAATCTTCTGTATCTTATCACTACCTCGGATGCAGATCAAATGAGAATCAAATTAACTTATGTAGAAAGTCCACATTCTTTTGTTCCTAACACATTTATAATCGGTTAATTATTTAGTTACCAAGCTGAAAAAATTCCAGTGCAGCCTTTACGCTACACAAACATGGCAATCACACACCACAAGCTTGTCTTATCTAGAATCAAAATCAAGAAATTCTGTCATTCCCTAACACACTGAAAATGAATTAATTTTATAGTTATGAACCTAAATCCGATCCGGTGCGGCCTTCAGGCCCCAAAACCGTTGTAATCACACGTTATTAAAACCGCGTCTGTATTTGTTTTAGATATTTTTGTACTCCAAGCGTTCTAAAAAGTTTTAGATATTATGACAGGGTTCCGTAACGAAACCGTTAGAAAACATTGTTGTAGAGAATTTGATGCTCTTCAATTTTAATCTGATAAAAATTTTCCGTAAGACTTCAATTACGGAGGTTAACTATAGACGAAAAACTAAGGACTAAAATCCCCAATTGTGTCATTTGGCATATGAGGGGTAATTTTCTGTTAACTTTATTATTTAAATTGTAAGAGTACGGTTTGGTGCCTCCTGAAAAATAAACGCCCTGGGCTGGAGCCCATCCTGCCCACTCTCTTGAGGTTGGTCACCGTATTTAGCTCGGCCTTGGCCTCGCAACTTAGTCTCTATCAAAACCTTCTTGACAACTTCTACTATGTTTGACGACTTACTTTTGTTACCTTTCTCGGGCTAACACAGTACGCCAACGCAAAAACTGTAGTTAAGGTTGGTAATAAACCAATCAGGAGTGTCAGATTTCCAGGTGTTCCACAAGTGGCTTATCTTTTATATTTCCTCGCGGAAGTAGGTTTGGTACCCCCTTCTACGAAAATTACGAAACTCTAACCTACTATCGAATCTACTTCCGTGCTGGTAAATAAAGGTTCAGCCACTTGCTAGTTCTGGACCACTTGGAAAGTTGACACCTCTTATTGGCTCATTCATTCATTACTAATTGTAATGTGGTCAACTCTTCTTTGTCTCTTTTTTCCATATGCGATGTTGCTTCATCTTTATTAAAACCAGGGAGGGGGGGCGAATCAAATATTTCCATGTATTAAAAAAATGATACAATTTTAAATACACCAACAGAGTCAATTCTCATCCGGGGGATTTTGATCGTGTCCGAGAGTTTTAGAAACTAATAAATTTAGTTTTCGGGTTACTAACTGAATTGCCATTATTTATATAAACAGTTGACCAAGATCGAATATGCTTATTGTTTTGAGTAGTAATTCAAATTCATTTTTGTACTGAATCAACAGCACTGCCGCTGGAAGGGGGAACACAATATTCAAGAAATCAGTTTTGTTGTATCTACTTCAAATTTTTTGTTTGCGAAGGTAACGAATTCAATTCTGAAATTCAATTTTCTTTTTTTCAAAATTCTCTTTTTAAATTGCATCTTTGGGAAGCGGTTGGGGGGGATCTTAACAACCAACATTAAAAGAATATAGCCTTCATTTAGTTAACTTTGTAAAGCTGCATCCGATTCAGAACCCAGTTTTTACATTGCAGCCTTTTTAAGACCTGGGGGCAGAGTATTAAATCTCAAAATTTAATGTTTATTATTTTCTTTAATTAATAGTAATTTATTTAATTTTATTTATTCATTAACAATATTATAATAGTAATTATTAAATCATCATGCAATAAGATTTCTATCGCATCATTGACTATTACCATAATATAATATTAAACCTCATAGAAAATTCTAACTTGTTAATAATATCACGTTTTTTGGATATTATTAGGGCCTAATTTACAATGATGCAATTATAAACTTAGGGTATTAGTTGCATATAATACCAATGCCCATTAGGGTGGTCCTTATTTTGCTCATATTTGAATTTTAATACTACCACCCGCTAAAATGTCTCTAAATAAATAAAAAAAGATGTGGTTAAAATTTCAGGTTCCTCTCTCTATTCTACATACCTTCCCCAAAGCCTTTTCCCATTTGAATGTAACATGGGATTTTTGGAAATTCGCGGTTAATTTTTTTTTCCTATTTCCGTGTTACCTCTAAAATTCTTAAACTTGACATGCGTGAGTAGTACGTATTCTATAAAATTTTTACAGCTCTTTAACTATAGGTAATTTTCGGAGCTACAGTAGGTACCCCAAATTGTGGGTAAAAATTCTTACTCCGAAAATATTTATATAATATGTGTTGGAGCCGCTCCGTTGTAAGTTAAGTTTTTGGTAATACTATTATGTAGCTTATTTTTTATGGTTTACTAGAATGAGTTAAAATTTTATAGTTCTACTATTTTTAGGTATTAAGTGTTTTTATGTATTTTTTAAGATATTTGAAACAGGAAATTGTACCATTCGTATTAGAGCAGTAACAGTGACAAGTTCATTGATTTACTCAGAAAGCAAAATTGAATAATTGTAAATAAGTTTGTGTGTAAATAAATAGAATAAAACCCCTTGTTGGTGTTGCCCCCTTCAAAGTAATCCTCCTGGGATATAATGCACTTTTGCCTTCTCTTTTTCCAATCCTCAAAACACTTCTCGAACGCCCCTCTTGGTATGGCGTTGAGCTCTTGTCGCGATTTTTGTTTTATCATCTCTATGGTGTCGAAACGTTGTCCTTTCAATGTTCTTTTCATTTTTGGAAAAAGAAAAAAGTCGCATTGAGCCAAATCAGGCGAATACGGAGGCTGCTGCAACACGATGGTTCCGTTTTTGGTCAAAAATGAACGAATTAATCGCCAAACGTGAGCTGGTGCGTTATCGTGGTGCAAAATCCATGAATTGTCGGCCCATAATTCTGGTCTTTTTTGGACGAATTTTCTCACGCAAATGGCGTAGAACTTCATGATGCACTTATATATTTGTAATAAAAGAAAAACAGTAAGGAGAACCTTCACATTTGATCGAATTTGATGTGCCTTTTTCCGCATTGGCTGATCAGTAATCTTCCATTGAGAAGATTGGACCTTTGTTTCGACGTCGTAGCCATATACCCACGTTTCGTCACCTATTATGATGCGTTTGAGGAAGTTTGGGTCTTCAGCAACTTCAGCTAACGATTCCTGAGAGATGCTTTTGCGATTCAGTTTTAGTTGAAAATTCAACAATTTTGGAACGAATTTGGCTGTCACTGGTCTGAAATCCAAATAGGCCTTAAAAATTGCATCACATGGCCCAATCGCGATTCCCAACTTCTTCTGCGACCTCTCTAATAGTGATTCGCCGATTTACAAGAACCATTTCTTTTACTTTTCCAACGTTTTCATTGGTAATAGATGTGGCTGAACGCACAAGGGTAAATCCTACTAAAAACATTTCTACAGAAGTCGTCCATAAATTACGTCAGGCAATTTTAACCCCCTCCACAAATTTAATATCTTCTCGGCCCCCAGTATTATAATATTTTGTTACAAAAACTTAGATCCTTTCTAGAAATATTATATCACGTATCTTTGTGACCCCTAAATTATAAAAATTGTGATGTCACAATTTTGGAAGCTCTCCTTCTCCATCGCTATGCTGGTCTAAACTCACATAATTTATGGCCGATCTCACAATGTAAACTTGTATACGACTTCGAAAATCGCTACTTTCATATTATATAAAGTAAAATAATATTTAATTAAGGACCTTTCAACAAGTGAGATAAATAATTTATGAGCTTCAGCTCCGAAAATTGCATCATTAAAAAACTGTAAAAATTTGTTGGAATACATACTACCATAGGTAAGACATGTACAAAGTTTCAAATTTTTTAAAGGAACACTGTGGTAGGAAATTATAATTAACGTCAAAGTTCCAAAAATCCTATATTATTCAAATAGGAAAATTGTCAGGCTTTTGGGAGATATTTAGAAAAGATGTAGGAACCTGAAATTTTTACCACATCTTTTTTAATTTTTTGAAAATATTTTAGCAGGTGGAAGCATTACAATTGAGGGCCTTAGAATATAAGGGGTATAAGTGCACTTTTTTTAAATTTGAGATTAATACACAATATGAAACCTTAATGTTCATATTTGTTGGTGCAAAACAGATGCAAGTGATATATTGATAATAAGGGTATAATAATAAGGGTATAAGTACTTTTTTTAAGTTTTGGCACATTTATGATAAAGTTTTTTTTTCTACTTTTATATTATTAAAATTTATCATTTATTAA
The DNA here is from genome assembly GCA_932274525.1 of Podabrus alpinus. NCBI lineage: Eukaryota > Metazoa > Arthropoda > Insecta > Coleoptera > Cantharidae > Podabrus > Podabrus alpinus. Next base: position 11,322,214 of record OW026451.1, read on the forward strand.
GGAAATAATAAACTTTAAATAAATATCTCAGCTTTTTCTGGGAATTTTTACCCTGCCCGGATTCCCGTATTAGCAGTAGACGCACTTAACCTAGTGAAATAACACAAAAAAAAGACATTTTGTTTAACTTTGAATGTAAATATCTCACAATAATGTAAAATGCACTTATACCCCTTTTATTCTAAGGCCCTCAATTGTTTAGAAAGACTACAATAATTTTCACTTAGATTTAACACGTGAAAAGCCATCAATCAATTTTGGACGTCCAAATCCTCAGCTTCTATACTAATAAGAAGTGGTAACTTTGATTAAGGTTACTGTCGCATGGTATTCCTTAGATAATCCTTTATTAATTTTAATTTCGGAGACGATCATCATTCCGCTGTTGCCACCGTGACTAGAATAATTGAAAATAATATCAATAAAATCTATCGTCCATTTGAGAGAATGAAAATTTTATTGATAGGAGACCTAAACGCAAGAGTGGAACAAAAAACCGGCGATCAAGTGATTACACCATTTGCTAGTGAGATTAAGGATACTTTATTTCCTTACAAGTGTCAACATCTCCAGAACAACCACCTATTTCCAATTAGTAATAACCAGCAAACACTTTTAAGTTAAGACGGTTCTCAGATAATCCTTTTCTGGACATTTCGTTACCATTCATGGTTTTACTAAATTTAAATAACTGTGAATTCTGAAATATATTAGTAGTAGAATAAATTAAATGATAAAAATTTATAAACTTGTTGAAATAGAAAAAAACCATCGCACATTCGTCACTAATTGAATTTTCTAAAATTAAACAAATATATAATAGCCTTAATTTATCTACCTGTTTTTAATGCTAAATTAATTTGTTGAGCCAATGATCTGTCCCCTCAATGCGGCCTTCAGGCCGCACGAACAAGCCTAATATTGAAATATTAGCACAATAAAAATATGGGACGCATTCTTCTTTTTGAAAATATGTTTAAAAAACCATTTGTTTATAACTTAATTCAGATATTTTTCCACTTTTCTCAATCGTCGTTCAAGTTCAACGTTATCATGTTAAAATGCACATTTTGGTTATTATCTGCAAACTCAATTTAACTTGTACACGTATGAAATTTTAGAATCAGTTTTATTTTATGTGTAAAATTTAATTTTAAAATTAATAACGGTTTTTATTAAATTGTTGTTTCTTTTATTTGTGTGTTCTTTTAATTATATTAGTTCTTTAACTCTTAAGTGATGGCGGATTTTAGTCAAAATTTATATGTCGATACGAATTTAGATTCAAGTGATATCGTTATGAACCCCGATGGAGAAGTAACTCAAGTTCCATGGAATCCTCTTATGGTTCCTGAAGTTAGCAGCGGGTCTTCAGCTAATCGTAAGTTATTCGATAAATTGTTTTAACATGGAACATGTTTTTACGGTCGTTTTTCAATTCCTTGTTGCTGGAGAATTCATAATCAACTTCGACGATTTTGTGATATTTTCTAGTCTGAAAACCCAAATCTTTGGTGTCACGAAAAATCGCTTTAAATTGTTTTTGGGCACCTCGTGGTTGTAATATTTAAAAGTCGGGAAGCAATTCAGATTGATAAAGTAATCGAAAAATATCAAGGTCGTGAAATCCAATCGGTTGCAAAAGTTAATAAATAAAATTTAGTTTGGTTTTTGAGATAAAGTCGAAAAATCGCGATATTTGAGAGATTACAGGAATACAGTTTTAAAGTTTACTTTTTTATTTTTTTGTTGATTTCTCTTAAAATATAGAAGTAGATCCGGAATGGGGTCCTATAGGCCCCCAAAACTCCGGAATTTCAGAATTATGTTAAACATCAAAATTTGGAAAAATTGTTCCACGTCCAAATGGAACCGTTTATTGAATTTTCTGAAGGAGCACCGAAAACCTCCATTCTTAAGAAAGCTTTCGGCAACGCCTTAAAACTGACTGATATTTATAGAAATTCACAAGCCAGGAAAAGAACCATAATTAATATGCTGCGCATAAACCAATCAAGTTCCGCCTATTAATTAAATCTTATGAATTTTAATAGTAAGAGTGGATTAGCAGTTCTGTCCTTACCTATAATCGAGTTTTCTAAACATTAACTCCCAATAGTTGACCAACCAAGACAAAATTTAAACTTAAGGAAAACTGAGACTTGATGGATAGAACATCAGACGCTTCTCATGGAGGTATGCTTAGCAAAAGCAATTTAATTATTTGGTGAAAAATTTGACAATTTGAATAAATCGAAACACATCGAATGATAAAATTTTAATTGTATGGTGTGACACTGTGGGAGGAGCATTTTGGAGATTTAAACGCGAAGTTAGAAATTGATTACTGTTTGCATATTTTATGGAACTCTAATTTGAAGTTAAAACGGTATATAATTATCGATTATCTACCTTGACGTGGATGAGAAAGAAGGTTCAAATAAAAAGGTACTATATTATTGCGATGAAACATTTTTTCCATTTTCCAAAACAAAGAAAATTCGTCCATGCTAATTTTATATTTATGATCATTTAAGAACGTTTGTGACCAGTTCTTCTTCTTGCTAAAAAAAAACTGATTGAAATATTGGGACGTATTAATTATAACTTCAAAAACCTCGTAGAGCAAAGCGCAAAGCAAAAAATTACCATATAATTTGGTAGTAGGTTCAATTCCTCAAAGAAACCTTTAGAGAAAGGAAGAAATATTGTTGAGATTTTCGAATTTCTTAAAATTGTTTTATTTGTATGATAAGGCATAAGGATGTATCTAAAGTTATACTTTATTGCGTGCAGGCCTGTATTTCAGTTTTATGATTTCATTAATTATTTATTGAAAGAATGGAAATAGTTTTGGCCCTAACAAAGCAACCTTGCGGGGCACCGTGCTTGCCCCTCTTTTTTTGCTATTGCCAAATGCAAAAATGGTTGATTACTATTAGGGTAAGGTTGCCCATATTGAACCAATTTTCATAAAAATGGCTGTATTTTTGGAAAATTGCATAATTCGTCTGCGACGTGCGACCAAAATATGTGTTGGACATTCAGGCACACATTGTCTCTAGTAAACAGCATTTTAAAAAATTCTCCAAACTTCTATTTATAAAAGTATTTTGAGTTGAAAATGGTTCAACTTAAGAAACCAGTTGCTCAAATCGAACCCGTGGTATCATAAATTGAACCCACATAATATGACGTATAAAAACACTTTTATGAAATAAAATTTTTAATAAGTAGGTCCTATAACATAAAACAAAATTTGGTATTAGAATTTTTTTTAAACAATAAAATGTAATTCTATCAAATAAAGGAATGATGTTATCTTATTCAATGCACGATGCACAAAAATATATCTTTTTTTGGGCACCTACCCTACTCCTACACATTTGCAATGAGCCCATGCCTTGCACCGCATGCATTGAATCATGTCACTTAATTCTTCTGTTTCACATTCTACACAGAACCAATTCGTCGATAATATGAGATAATATGAGTTCAATATAAGACACTGTTAGTGGTTCAACTTGAGCAACTAGCGGGAAATTTAAGTTATAACTTCAAAGTGAAAAAACACAAAATTTTAAAATGTTTTACCTACAATAATAAGTACTACTCTAAACATCATACTATTTCATGGCAATATCAATATTTTCCTTACTTTGCATACAGATTACAGAATTCCTTAAATGCGCACACTTAGAAATAACATGCGTTATACCGACTTAACTTTTATTGGCGGGAAAACAATTGTGTTCACTGATTTCTGCAATATGTTAGCGCAAGGAAGTCCTTTACACTTACTCTTTTAATTACTGATAGGCAGATGGCGTTAATTTAATTATAACTACCTAAATTAGCCGAGGTTCAATTTGGGAGCCGGTTCAACATGGGCTACTTTACCCTACTGATTAATTATTTTTCATATTATACCCAATTGATAATGTTAGAATGGGATTAACATTTTATATAATGTGTAAGTACACGAATTATATTAATGTTGTTTATTTAAATCTGTTCGCTTATAATATTGCGAATTCCCGCGTGACTACGCTTTTGATGATGGGCTGAAGTTGAAATTTGGACGGTTTTTGCTTATCATTGAATTAAAATTTTACTTCCACGAAAATAAAACTTTTCTTAATCCTTAAATTAATTTTTTAAGTTGTCAAGAAATGCGTATTCTTTCATGTGATGTAATTTCTATTAGCGCCATTAGATGTCACGACTATGCAATTTGTATTATCTTCTGAGATGCTGTTTAAAAACAAACATCTGAAACATAAGCTTTAAAAGGTTTTGAAAATTAAATTTTAACAACAAATTATAATGCGAGAATTATTAAAAAAAAAATAACATATTTTTTAGAAGAAACTCGATTTGGATGAGAGAGGACCACGTTCTGGCTTCTGCGCTATATCAGAAACTTACAAATCTTACAACTTACTACTATAATTTTCCATAATTATTCAATAATGGAACATAATTGAAAATTTAAAAAATTTCTTGTAGAGGTAGAGCTCCTTGACCTAACCTTGATCAAGCATTCCAAATTTCCCCTCAAAATCTCCCACTTCTGCTGCACCCCCACCTTCTTAGAGACGCCTCCTTAGTCGTCACAACCGTTCGCTCGCTACTCAATGAAGTATAAAACGGACTGATGCATTTTCAACGGAATTCAGTATGGCGCTCATTTATTTAATTAGAATATTTTAGACACTTTATTAAAATCTTTGACGAGATTATGAGATTCTCCAGGTTTCAATTCTTGAAAGCCCAAGAAAGTCAAAACTACAAGAATGTTGTAAGGATTTTCTTCATCCCTTTTAAAAATCGTTTCTTATTTGGCGTAGTTTGATAAGTCAAGATTTAACTAATTGAAAACACAATAAAATAAAGTCGGGGCGCCCGAGAACGATTAACATCCGAAAGGTATCACTGATGGTATCAGATATTTTAATTTGAACTGAAAAAATGTAGTCGCTTTCTTGTGAGTTCCTAGAATTTTTAACACTAAACGAATATAGGAAGTAGAGGCGTGTCACGTTTCACCCTAAACCGAAAGTTTTATCTTTTATCAGTTCTATAAACAGACGGCTCTGAAGTTGTGAGATATAAATATGGAGGAGTTGTAAACATAACAACTATAAATCCAAAATAAATTTATTGTAGTATGGTTTTATTACATTCAAGATAAAATTCTAGCTGGAATTTGTCTTAGGCATTTCGTTAAAAAATCTTATAGTTTTAGTAAATTGGTTCTTTTGACTTTAATGTATCAGTTAATTGGTTCATCTTCCTCATCAGGTTGTGCAGAAAATTCGTAGTATCGATTTCGAGGGGGAGCGTTCATTATTTTTCTTTCTTTCGCTATTTTCTTTTCATTCTTCTTCTTCTTCGTTACATTGTAACGTCTTGGCTTCATCTTAATTGAAAATCAATATTTTCAGTCAAAATTTGCTCTGTTTGTATACCATTAAAACTTATCTATAGTTCGGCATTTTAATGGCCATACTTACTCCTACATGCCAAAGTTTGAGAAAGCCTACATTCACTATATTCAAATTTGCCACTAAAACGCACTGTTACACTAGCGAACTTCTATTTTAGGACACCCTGTTAGTCGAAAAACCATTCGTCTTATAAAAGTTGCAGCTTGGAGTTTTCCTCGATGTTTACACAATAGAAAAACATTCGAGTTAAACTTTTCTTTGCAAAATTAAATTTAATGTTCTGGCGATTCACATGTAAATTTTGGATTTCGAATCCTTAGATAGTTGATTATGTATAGGTATGTTTAATAGATAAACAAGAAATGAACGAAAGATGATCGATCAATTTATTACTTTTACCGAACTTAAAACAGTCATCTTAGTTATCCCAAGAGAACTTTCTCTTTCGTATAGTGTTTCACTTTCGTTTTAGGGTGCGTACGCTATACGAGGGTTAATTCAGACTAGTTTTCCCCTACATCCCTTAAGATTTCTCCCGCGCTTAACTTCTATTGGTTTTCAAAGGAAGCCATTACAAAATGGGAGTGTAAAATGTTAGGGGTGAGATGACGTCAACTTACCCCCAACCTAAGTTTTAAAGTTCTTTTTATTTATCTCTGTATAAATTTACAAGTGAGCTTAATAAATATGTTGGAAATTATTAATTTATATCGTTAAACTGTATTGTATTTTTAATTGATATTTTTTCAGGTAGCACAGCTCTGTCTGCTGGTTTTTACTTATATTTTTTAATATTCTCACATTTTTATAGGTTAGGATTTCATTTTTCCGCTAATAATATTGTTAATAGCAAAAATGGAGATTGGAAGATTTAGCAGTTTTAATAATTTATTTTGAATTTTTAATTTGATGAATGAAATAAATTGGAAAGCCAGAACCTTTAAGAATTCTAATTTTGCATAGCTACAATTCAAATCAAAATTTGCAAACAAAAAATCCATTTTTGTCTGAAAAATTTATACTTTATGTAAGACGGTAGGATTGGGCAATCATTCATTAATATAGAATAATTATTACACCAAATTCACAGGGAATATTAAATTTGCAATTTCTATGAGAACTAAAAGTTATACATTGTGAGCTTTGTGGCCCATTGTAGCCCCAAATCTGATGGTCTAATAGTAGTTCGACTGCACGTTCCGAGTTGAAATATGGCAGTAATGCAAATTTTCTCATCATCACCTACACCATATCTGTAATCCTGATGATGTTCTGCACTATATATTAAAGGGAGACATCAGGATCTATATTTTAGTACTAAATATTTTGTTAAAATTTTTTTTTATGTCTCGTCATTGATCAAGTTGAATTGTCTTCCTGTGTATATCCGTAAGCTTACCTTCAGTAAGCAATATCTTGTTGGTTTTTAATTAAACCACCCCTTTGTTGCTAATTTTCGTTTAAAATGACTCGTTTCGTCATTTTCATTTTTTGTAAAACGATACAAAGAAGGAAATAAATAAAAAATGGTATGTTTATTCTAACATCCCTGAATATCTCATCAAATAGAAAGCAGTCAAACTTTTTAAAGCAACAATGCGAAATGAAAGCAAGAGTAAAGATGAAGATTTAAATAGATAACGTTTATTAAATTTTCTCTAAAGAAAATTTTTGTTATATGTTTTTAAATAATAATTACTCCAGCTTCCATTGTTGCAAATTTCATGAGGGAAGCGTAAAATAGGAACAATTACGCTATTATCAACTCTTTGCTCAATTTCATTAATTACAGCAGGGTGCATCAACTGACAAGCTCAAATTCATCTTTATTATAATATTATATATGTATGTGTATATTTTTCTTGACCGTCAGCGAGGCGAATACTCGAGTTTCAATCCTGATCTTAAAAGCTATAGATTTATTAATTAATCAAAAAGTCTTCAGCCAAGTTTTCTGAAAAAAAAAATTCTCAAGTATTCATACAGTTCGGTTGATTAGAATCACAAAATGCGCAATACCTATCGATTGAATTTATATTGAACAGAGTATAATATATAAGTATTTTATATTATATTAATATGACAATATTTTATTGTATTCTGTAAGTGCGCAAATAAGTATTACTAAATTTCCAAGTTCATTACAGTATTTCAATATTTACTACTTATATTTATGTACACTTAATTTTGATAAATGTTTGTTACCGGAATTCAAAGACATAATAGATTTGGAATATTATTTACGTGAAATAAACTTAAAAATCCCCAATATAAAATCATTAACATAATTAGTTGAATATTATAATCATCTGAAGAGCTTAAATGAAAGCGAAACACGTGTTTAATAAAATATTAAGTAAAATAACTTGAATGTTTTTTAAAGGATTAATTTTTGGATTATATCGTATAAAACTAATGCAATTAATATATTATCTGAACGACAAATTTACGTTCATTCATAGAATTTCCACCCCCTCCCCTCGTAATCTCATTCAAAAATAAAATGCTGCACTTCATTTTCGTAGTTTGATCTTTTAACGGAGCTTAATTTTTTTAAGGTTTATATGAATTGCCAATTTAAAATACAATCGCGAAATGTAAGGCAAACAACATAATATTATATTCCATAAACTACCACCATCATGCTAAATTATTAAGCTCTCTGAATCTTCAAACCACATCTCTGAGATAAACACATATACCTACAGTAAATAATTTATTGTATTAATTGTTTAGTAGAATCTGGCACCAGAAATGGTGAAATGGTTTTGTTGTACAGCAGAAATATTTTCGGAAAAATTACTCGAAAATTTGTAAAGCACAATTTTTTGGTACGCCTATATCAGAAGAAACCTTATTCATTGCTCAACTTTTGGAAGACTCAAACATAAAGGTAATTCGTTCTGATTTCTTTTATTTGGGTTTACATTTAACCATTCAGACGCTAAAGCTTCGGTGTTGCAGAAAAGATTACCCCCTCCTCTTCTTCTTCTTCTTCTTCTACAAGTGTGTACTTTTTGGGGAAGTGTTTTCGATCAAATTACCAAAATGATTATTACGATTAAAATGTAATGGGGTGGGTTTTAATGTTTCTTTTCCTGTAGGCTATAGACGGCTATAGACGGCTATAGACTTTCGATTACAGCAGAATAGTCGACACGATCAGGCAAACTAGATCCTGCTCCATAGTCTGTAGATGATGCTTTACATCACTCTGCTGGTCTTCGATGTCCTCTAATAAATTTAACAATTTGATAATAAAAATAATTTAAGTAAAACGCAGTGCAGGAGTTTTTGTAAGCTTAATCCTTATAATATTAATAAACGTCTAGGACTACATTCCCAGTTTTATGAATTTTTTCCATAGGCATTGTAATCTTGTTTAGTATAAAAAGAAATTGTTGTTTTTTAAAACTTGTTTGTATTCAAAACAACGATTCGATTTGTTTATATTATACACTTAATTTTAAAATTTTGATCAAATATATCAATAATGCATAATACAAATAATGTTTGACGATATCGGGAATTAAATTAAGCATCTCCAACACTGCGTCGAAAATATAACTTATAACTTTTTGAGAAAATCAGATTTTTATTAGGTTGATGTTTTTATCTTCCAAAACTGTTGGAGAAACAATTCGAATTTCCCTAATAAGTAATTTGGTGGGATTTAATAGGCTGATGAATGGTAAAGTATTTAGCCACAGGTTGGGTCATTTTTATCAATATTTTATAGAAATTATTTTTTATACCGGTATAAAATGTTCACCTCAAAATTTTCGCTCACCAAATGTCTATCTGCTGGCCCCAGATAACATTATTTATGGCTAAAAAACTTCCCTGATGGAGTAGGCGGTGTAAAAATCGTCTATTCCCGTGGTTCGGAATCCACGTTAAGCTGTAGGTCCTCTGTGCTCGTCACACATTTTCAACACGCAACGAGCAGAGACAGGGAGGTATCGGGAAAATGTCGCAAGACGTTCATAACCGAATATAGAATAGAATAAAATGTTCAAACAAATTTAGGTGCTTCATTTTTCTTGAATCATTTGTTGCAACTTATGATTGGTTTGCTATGGTCAGTGAAATTTTTTCCGGATTGTGTGGCCAGATTCTTCCAAATTCTGAATACCGGTATTGTAAACCCTAATTTTTATATTTTTTGAACTTGACACTGGCAATCGCTGAAAAAAATAAGCAATTATCCGTCAAAAGAATTCAGAAACATTAAAATCTGATTACTTTTGCTGAAGTTGTTATTCTCCAAAATTGTGGACCGAAAATGAACCTCACTCTCAAATTGTTTTGCAATTTTAACAAATACCTTGATAAACTACTAAAACTAAGCGCCTTATAAAAAAATGTATTTAAAATATTTAGTGGCATTAACTATTAATTATATGTTCAATAAGTTTAGAAATATAGAGGTTATTGAGTTTTTGAAGATTTGAAGTCAAAAGGTTGTAATTTTAAAATTTTTAATCATGTAGATAGCTCAAGAATAGGTAAGCGTTTTTCTGTAAATCGTTGATAAATACTGGTGGACCAAAAAATAATCGTTCGGGGATCAAATCTAAGTCATTAATTACCTAATTGGTATATAAAATTTAAGTTAAGGCTTGAACATTTAGTTCTATAGTCATAAGTTTAAATCTTAGCTAATATCCAATTAATTATGCCGTGGTACGGATGCCACGTTAATCTGGTTCCATTATGCTTGCAATTTGTTAGTGGGCCAAATCAAAAAGCATTAAAGTATAAAAAACTGTAAAAATAGTTAACAGCTTATTGCTTTTTATACATCTTGAAATTTAAATGAAAACTTAAAATCAAGTAGGGTATAATAAATAAAATTAATATTTTTCACTCAGAAAATACTAAAAAAATTAAAAGAACTTTCGGGCAAAAAAAGCAATGTACTTCGTGTCAAATACCTGTAGAATCCAAAGTTTGCCAATTATACCTATGCATTGAAAAGCAAATCAAATATTTTCTTGAATTATTTGTTGGAACTTAGAATTGAAATTTTTCCGGGTTGTGGGGTCAAATTGTACCAAATTCTGAATACCGGTATTGCAAACCCTAATTTTTATATTTTTTGAACTTGGCACGCAATGGCTGAAAATGAAAATGTATTTCAAATATTTAGTAACTTTAGAAATTAATTATTTGTTCAAAAAGTTTAGAAATATGTATTATAGAGGTTATTGAGTTTTTTGAAAATTTGAAGTCAAAAGCTGTAATTCTCAAATTTTAAAGATTCTCAAGAAAATTAAAACCACGTAGAAAGCTCACCTATAATAAGTGTATTTCTGTAAAACTTTCTGGTATAATTCATTAATTATCTAACAGGTATAAAATTTAAATTGTAGGCTTGAACACTTAGTTCTATGGTTGTGAATTTAACTCTTAGCTAATCTCCAATTAATTATTCCGTGGTTCGGATGCCACGTTAAACTGGTTCTATTATGCTGGCAATTTGTTAGTGAGCAAAAACAAAAAGTGTAAAAAACTGCAAAAATATTTAACAGCTTTCTGATTTTTATAGTATCTCAAAATTTAAATGAAAACTTAAAATCAAGTAGGACATAAATAATTAAAATTAATATTTTTCACTCAGGGAATAGAAAAAAATTCAAAGAACTTTCGAGCAAAAAAAAGCAATTTACTTCAAACACTACTTAATCGTGTCAAATACCTGTAAATAAAATACTGATGAATTATTTTGGAATTTAAAAAGAATAGCGAAAATATAAACAGCCGAAAGAAGAGTGTAATAGGACTAAGCATCCAGCATCATGATATCTTTTATAGTTGACCAAATTGTTCAAAATTCGTGATTTACCAGTTAATATCTGGAACATTTCTCTGTGTCTTTTAAGAATCCAAAATGCTCCCCCTCCCAATTTAAAAAATATCTCGGAACGTAATGCGATTTTTTGCTTTTGGTTTGGCATCGGAAAAAAAATTCTAATTTTTCCACTTCTATATTATACGAGGACTTTGTTTAAGAAGGTCGTAAATTACCCATTTTCTATGCATAAAATAGTCTCCAACGAAATTAAACTGAGCTTAATGTGGATTTCGAACCACGTGGATAGATGATTTTTACACCGACCACTCCGGTCAAGGAAGTTTTGAAGTCATATTATATTACCTGGGGCCGGCAGATAGACAGACAGATAAACAAAAAAACTAAATAAAGTATAATATATTATATTATAATCTTGTAACCACTGCAGTTTCCGAGGTACGGCCCTTCAAAGAACCCCGTTTATTTTCGATTTCTTTCCCAGAAAAACGTAGTTTTCAGATTTCGATTTTTAACCTGTTCTGTCCCTTTTTACACTTCTACACATAATTCAATTTCAGTGCACCTGAGATGCAAAGTAAACATAATGATGTATATAATATAATAAAATTCTACCTGAAACCATCGTTAAAACTAAAAAAATATGTTATAAACCGAATAATTTTTAAAATATGGCTTCCTACAAAAACCTAATTTTCGCTTAAAATTAGGCTTTTTTAGGAACGCTATATGAATAAAAGTGAAACCAAACTTGTAGAGAATTTAATTACGTGTAATTTATACCAATTTTGCCAAAATCTTTTTTTTTCTGCAGGTGTATAGTAAATCTAAAACAAACATGGCTGGAACAAAGTTTTACTATTTATTATTAATTTTTTTAACAAGTTATGAGGTAATAATCAAAGATTTTACACTGAGTTTAATTCACTTTTAATTTTAACTAAACTAATTATATTTACATGCACCAAAAACAAGCAAAACTACGAAGGCGTCTTGAGGCCACAAGTAAAAAAAAATTTTAATTGTCAATTGACACTTCGAAGTCACAATTGACAATTAAAGAATTTTAGTTATAGTGGCCTCAGGACGCTTTCGTACAAAACTAAAACCTTGAAAAGCATTCTTCAAAAATTGTAAAAAGTGGCCTTTTAAGGCTAGAAAGTTGTTCTATGTATACTGATGAGATTTACAAAAAAATTGAGCCTATTCACACTCATGTGTTGATAACTTGAGCAAAGAAATGTCGGGCGTCCACGCAAACGATGGAAAGACCAATATCCAAAGCCTAATCCATAAAGTGTAGAAAAAGATGTTGATAACTTTTGCGTCATCGCAAAATAGATGAATAGAGAAAATGTCTACGTTATTTTTGAGTAAAAATCGAAAAAAATTTGGGTGCTATGGAGAGCTGCATATCGAAAACTATCGAAACTAGAAAAATAAGAATTTTTGGGACCTTCTTTTACCTGTGTTCAGACCAACCCCGATGTCGAATACTTTCCAATTTTCGATGCTAAATGAAAGGTTGCAATCAAGAAAATCGCTCTTCAAAGTTATTTCCACGCAAATACATTCTGAATTTTGACTTTTCTTGGGCATAACATAATATACCTAAATCCATTATATACTTTCCTATTTAATAAATTGTATTAAAAGAAATAAGTACTAACCGGAATTGCGGCCCTTAAACCATCGGTCGACTACCAATTCGCTCCTGTTAAGGAGGTGCAGATTATACTGTAATTAATGTAAATTCCGAACAGCTTCTTCTATATTCATTTCAAATTCATCATAATCTGACAAAATCCCGCCTGCAATTTGAGATCAACCCGCAAGGACCGAATTACAAATCAGCAGTTTTTGACTTAAGCGCAGTTGTTCAGTGTTAGGTTATCTTTTAACTTTAAACCCGGATTAATTTCCATCAATACAATTCTTAAAACAATTACTTCTATAGATATTAACCCGGGCTAAACGATAACCCGAAACTGAATAACTGGCCCTAAATGGCCATTTATAGAATCGATAGTTTAACGTGTAATGCAAATCACAATAACAAATAATATAAGGGAGCCATTAGAACCTATAATTGTAAGGTAACTTCTTATGCACTGCACCGAGTTTATTAATTTTATTTTGAAATAAACAACAACAAAGTGCGTTATTATAAATTCGAGAAAATGTAACAAAAAAGGAAATCGCTATTGGCGATTTTATATACTCCGGAGGAACTCCGGAAACAGAAATGCTCCAAACATTTAATTCTTGCGGTTCTAAAATACAGATGTGATTAGTATCAAGTTTCACTACCTCAAGGTGTTGCTTTATATATAATTGATTTGACCTGCTGTTGATATTCAAATCCAATAAATATTCCGAGTCTACACAGAAAAAAATAGTAGTTAAATTAGCTTCTTGTGATATCTTGTCGTACCCATCAGGTTTTCGAGTTAAATAGTGAAAAAATAATGTATATTTTATTATAAAATGAATAAGTTTCGTTCTAGATAAATGGAAAACAGACGCCGGCGATGGAACCACTTATTTATTTCAACTTTTGTTATTTTTGAAAAATTATTGCTAGCAAGCACCTAACATAATTTTGCGCAGTTCTGTATTTCAATAAGCTCTCCACTCTACCTGCTTTTCAACTCATGTTTCTATCGTATGACATAAATCATTAAAGTAGAATTATTGATGAATTAATGTAAAATTTATTAATAATAATTATAGAATGCTTATTTCAACTCTGCTCTAGAAAATTCGACGAGTTTAAATCAAATCAAATCAGTTTTATGGTGTTGTCAATATAATAATTTTATACAAGTTAAAAGTTAGAAAAAAACAAAATTCTGTTATAATAAAAATATAAAACGCCAATACATCAATCAAAATGAAACGACAACAAAGAAAGAAAACAAGGAAACGTAAGAGAAACGCAAACCCGTAAAATGCCGAATTTGTCATTATTTAATCAGTTTTAGTCAGTATTACCAAATAATCCATTAAAAAATATTGTAAAAGTAAGAGCTACAATTTAATCCGGGACCTTATTCTGTTGCTTTTGTAAAATTTTCGGCATTCGCTTATGTATTGACGTTTTTATATCATAACCTTAAACATAATATAATATTGTGTCAAATATTTAAGCGATATATTTCATTTTAAAGAAGACACCTTCAGAGGTGTCTCAAACAATGACAATAAAAGCGATACGACATCACTGAAATGCAGTGTCAAAAATTTATAGGTACGATATCGATACTGAGAAAGTGGCAGATGAAAGACCCCCCCCCCCCCCCCCCCGCCCGAACCACAATTATTTTATAATACGTAGATCGTAGATCATAATAGGTTGCACGTAGCTAATTTATACCAACAAGTTAATTTTGTGTTAGTTATAAAGTTAGTTAGTTAAAGTGGTAAAAGTAAACACCGGAGCCCGGATTTTGCTGCCAATGTGGCATGAACCCACATAAATCCTACTTTTTAGGGATTTTGTATTTGAGGTTGTTCGGAGAAGTTTTACACTTTTTAGGGCCAAGTATAGTGTATTTCAAATTAATTGGAATTAAAAAAAGTCTAGCATCAAATTACGTTGTTATAAAAACATACAAACTATGCAAGGAAAAACAATATAAGAGATAAGATTATCGCGCCAACGAAAGCCCGCATTTCATACTCCACGTGGAGTAGTGTAGTTCTAATTGGTTAATATTTATAATAAGGACTTATTATTGGATAATATTTCTATTACGAAAATTCTCTTTGCGACTCCACGTGGACGCGTGTACCAGGTGTACAGTAAGTTTGTATGTTTTTATAACAACGTAATTTGATGCTAGACTTTTTTTAATTCCAATTAATTTGAAATACACTATACTATCAGGTTATTAAAATATATATTTAAAAGAAATTTTAAAAAATTCCCATAAAGCATTTTTAAATTTTTATATTTCATTAAATATTTATAATATACTTACCTACTTAATTATCATATTTGTTCATCGATGCAATAAATAAGAATAGACGCCAGTTAATCATATTTTTATTTTTTATAAAGAAGTTACAATTTTTAAATGATTTTATAGTGAATGTCCCGGATTTTTAGGGGTATTAAAATCCGGGCCCCGATTATCATTATTTTTAACTGACGCGGCTAACTCCTTTTTTATCCTGATAAAAAGTCCACAAAACAGCTAAATTTATCATTTGAAAAACAAGAAAAAAAACCGGAAATGCACGAAGCATATAAACATAAATAATAATAAAAAAGCAAAAAAAAATAGAAAATTAAATTAGGATATGGCATCTTTGAAAAATACTTTAGAAATTAGAACTCAACTTCTATTATACTGTTGGAACAAGAAAAAATTATTTCCAGTCGATAGAATTTTTTCAGTAGGTAATATTATATTTACTACGAAAATTTAGGACAATATTGCTTCAGTTTCCTCCAATAAAAACAATATTACCTTTTACTTTTGTCTTAAATATTTTTTGTTTGAAGTCAAGATATAACATCAAAACACAATAAAAAATAATTAAATACGACCAGCTTTGAAGGCTTTGCTAAATGTTGAAATTCTTTTAATTAATCGCTTTAATCTACCAATGTTCAATACAAACACACAGAAATCTCCGAAAAATTATACTTACTGATCCTTTAATTATATCTGGTGATAGAAAAGCCAGTGTCTGGTCGTAACAAGAAAAACTTACGATTTGATGAATCGTAGTATAGTATAACAAAAAAGCCATTTACTTATAAAACGACAGTAAATTTTAAATAATTACAAAATTTTGGTTAAATCGTAAATTATATCTCGTTAACTTTTATTGCAAGTTTAAAATAATTCATTTGAAAACTTTTAATTAGAAAAAGGACCTTGGTAAAATTTTAATTTAAAAGTTTGTTTACATAAAATTTCACATTTTGTTATATTTTATCCGTTCATGCACTTGCATTATCACAAAATTTAGGTGACTTTTTATATTGACTTTATTTTGAATCTTTTTACCTAGATTTTCAGAATTGGAAATAAATTGAAAGAATCGAAGTTGGCTTCCTTACAATTTGTAATGTAAACGAAAGCAATAAATTGCTATTGAAAATATATATAACAAATTTTATTACTATATAAGTGCCAGTACAATATTTGGTGGTTTTTATTACCGACAGAAACATGCAGCAAAAATTTTCCCAAAGTTTTTCTTTCGTTGATGAAAATGTACGAAATTATCTTTTTTATTTTAGTTCTTTGCTGTTTCAACCACATCGTCTCAGGGGCATAGACGTTCCTTAAATTTTAAGCAGTTATTTCCTTTAATTTTTCAAAAAGCTTTCAAACAATTTGCTCATATAATAATACCAAAATCATCAGGTAGATTTCGGATAGTTGTTGAAGCGTGAAAATGCGAATCGATGTGACTTGACCATCAGCTTACAGGTAAAACTTTTAAGGTATTTGATGAACGCAGGTATTCAGAAATTACTTTTTCTACCATTTCAGACAAATTTCAGCTCCTTTTAGCCGTTTCAAAAAATTAAACGCTCAATAATTTTTCAAAATACGAAATACACTTTTCTGAGGAGTAAATAGTTCGAAATAATTTTTAAAAATGAAAAACGTGGAATTTGACAAATCTGAACGCAGTTCTGAAAATTGATATTTCAAATTCTTTAGTATAATTCGTAGATGTAGGTAAAATATAAAAAAATAATTAAATTTAAATAATTCAGGAGATAGTTCTGAAACTGTAATTTAAAAAATGTAGCTTCGAGAAAAAGTTACAACAAATAAAATTAATAAATTTACTGTAACAAGCCTTTCTAAATTCGGCGCGCCATTGCGAATTTAATGTAAATTTTTGCAATGATACATCCTACTTACATAAAACCGGTCTGTTGTTCCCCCTTATGTACTTATGTATATCTGCAAAATTTGTACTTACAGTCTTATTTACAAACAATATATAAATTTTAATTTTCCTGCTTCGTTTCCGGAAATGTAATACATAATTTATTATTTTTTTTCCACCATGCTTGATACATACATAAAATTTGTTTTCTATGATAAATCAAATTACAATTTTTTTATTCCGTAAACGTTTTTGACGAAATGCCAATTTCAGATCTATTATTGAACTTTCGGAAAACCATTTTTAATATTTTTTTTTGAAAAAAAGCGAACTTGTTTGAAAAAAATTTTTAAATTAAAAATTGAAGAGGTAGACTAGAAACATCAAATAAGATTTATCGTGAGACTGGCGTAAATATTCTATTGCCGATGGTTTAAAAAGGACCGTTCTGTTTTATTCCCAGTGGTGGTTATTGCGATGTTATTTTTGAGAGGGTAGGTTTATTCTCTACCTGCCGTAAATGAGTTTCTATATCTTTAAAATTTAGTATACCACTAAAATAACAGTTTTTACCAGTGACGGCGCCGGAAGGCGAAGTGGACATCGGTCTGGTGAAGAGTTATTTCAGTCCATTTTCACCAAACACCAATATTTAAGTTTCATTTCTGAATTTCATTTTTTTTTCGAAAAAAAGAACCGAAAGGTATCAAAAATATTGTGCGCACCCGCATAAGAATCTAGGAATCCGCCGTCGCTGCCTCTTTTATTTTCGAAAGTTGTTCATGAATAAGGGATGTAAGGTAATGTAATAATGAATAAATAGCAAATAGCACATGACCGGAAGTAAAACGCATTACGCAATGAGATCTTGCATAAAATTGCATCAATACAGTAGCTTCGTATACACAAAAGCTGCATATAAAACGTTTTGCGATTGGACGTTGGGGTTGCATGTGCAAAATTTCCTCCCAATGATAATTCGCAACCCGTTCCCTTCATACACTCACTTTTTGTATTATATAAAATAATATTTGAAGACAATCACGTTTTTTAACTAAAAATTTCGAAATGTAGTTACGTAACCATTTTTTTTCTTAAATTTTAAAATAAAATTCTGAATAAAAAATAAAAATTTTCACCCTCAGATTTTTTGTTTCTCAAGTCAACAGAAGTTTCCTTAGATTAGATATTGAATGACTTTTGAAAAATCAATTATTAATTAAATTAATTACGTTCACATTAGAACAAAATTTTTTGAACAATTTTTTTAAGAACCCTAACAATGGTTCCATTGAAGTCGAATCACGTGCAGGCGCCATTTTATTACTTACTAATGCGGGTTGCCATGACAACCAAACAATTGTTGCTTCATAGAGCTATTTATATAGATAACAGTCACGCCAGCGAACTACACGATTAGTCCCATTTTAATGATTTTCTGCGTATTAATAATTACTCGAGGAAACTAGGAAATTCTGAAAAAAAATTCGTAGACCTCCAACGTAATTATTTTTTAAATCACGAAAATATGAAAACGTCACGAATTCTGAATTTTTGAACTACCAACAAATTGAAAAGCACGGAATACAATATTTTATACATAATTATATTCAAAATTATGTTTCGACTCCATCATTTAAAATTTCGGAGATATTTGACTTCGTGAAAGTATTATCTTTATTTAATTCAAAATATACTTTTGTTTTTTTTCAGGCATTTTAAAATACTAGTTAGAAAACAAAAACCTGCCAAATGCAAAAAAATAGCGGTAATATGCGATGGTAAAGTAAAAGAAATTTTTGGTGTACATTTTGAAATCGTCGATTTAACTTATAAATTTAAATAAATTAAATTGCAAAAACAATATAAATATAATTTGGTGATAAAATAAAAACCACGTAGGCAATTTTTAAAAATGATCACAAAAAATACTTTTTTTTACACGACACGAAGTCAGTTTTTCGAAATAGATACTTAATTTTATTAAAAAAATTATATCGTTCCATTTTTAATGCGCTTGTAATTTATCTCCCTATAAATAGACAATTTTTTAAAATTATTTACCTAAATATTTAATAAATAAATCTTTAGAAAAAAGCTTCCAAGTTTGGTTAATAAGCTTTTGATTGTATTTCAAGATCAGATTTTCAATATTGAATTTAATCAATCATATACAAATATGTGGGCCACAAGAAAACCGTTTGCGGGCCGGATCTAAACTATAACCTGACGCTGACAATTGATCTGACATCTGACTGTAATCTAATTTACGCAGAAATATTAAAAATAGCCTTCATAAATTTAAAAATTTCTTGGTCAAATTTTTTAACCATTAATCAAAATTAGTAAGAACGACTTTTTTTTATATACCTACAGCATAAACGGAATATGAAAATGTTAGTCGATATTGCTGATCAAAAAACAACTTTCAAGGGTCAACTACCCATAGGGTTGCAGGTGAAAATCCTCGATCAAAGGAAATTAAAAAAAAAAGTATTTTTAAAAACAAGGTTTTAATAACCACGAAAAACTCTAAGAAGAAAAAAATTATTTTTCAGGAGCTTACAGATTGATAAAAAGCGTGGGGTGTGGGTGGAATATATTATTTAAGCGCATATAATCCCCACGCTTTTGTAAATTTTATTCTGAAATTTTTTGGTTGAAAGCTCAATAAATTTATTTAATGCTTTGTATTTTAAAAATATTTCTTTACAATTTTTATTTTAATTTTATACCTTTATGGTCGATTTCAGGAACAGACCGGTTTCAGGAAACGAAGTTTAATCTACAATTAAAATTATAGTTTAATTAAGGTTTAATCGAAGATTAAATAAAGTTTAATCATAGAAATCATAATGGTAAAAATTGCGCCCACCACTACGGGCAAATTTTTCTGGTACAAATTTTTTAAGAGAACGAGTCAAAGAATAAACTTTATTTTCTTATTATAGATCTTTTTGGTAGCACCATAGATAAATAATAATATGCAAATAATAATAATATTCTAAAAAACACAAAAATTATTTCTTCTATTATTTGTTCAATCATAGGTGGAAATTGTTGCTTTTGCAATAACTGACTATTAATTATTGTTTGTTTTTAATGCTGAGTTTTCACGCTCAGGTATTTTTTGAATTTTTTCGGATTTGTTGCGGTTTTTGCAGTCTTTGTGAGTGAAAAGTCGCAGAAATTTATAACTCTTCAGTCAATAATAATTCGATGATGAGTAGAACAATTCAAGTTTTTCATGTTAAAGCTGATACAGGAGGGGGGGGGGTAAATATACATTTCCAATTCGACCCTACTAATTTATATAACGTACTCGGTACCACACTATCAAATTTTTAAATTATCGTGCTGTCTATGACTTTTTTAAATATAAATTCAATTATTTCAACTAGAAAATTATAGCGGCTGAAACCTTGGAACGCTCTCATCCATAATTAATATGGTTGTGCGGCCTAAAGGCCACATTTTAAATTCTAACAGATGGTAACTAAAAAATTAACGAATCGAATTACGCAACGCTAAATTTAATAATATATGAAGATGTCACACATGCTCAGATTGTCAAACAATTATTTCGGAAATGTTTCAACACCCTGTTTGACATAAGACTCACTCACTTCTAGTGCTCTGTGCCTCTTAATTATAAAAGTATGGCTCGGCTCCCCGTGAAAGGAAGTGCCTCGGGCAGGAACCCACTCTTCTCACACCCTCGAGCCGGGCCTGCGTATTATCAAGAGGATGACGCCAAAACACGGCAGACAATATAAAGAATTTTTTTAAAACTTATTTTAGTAGAAAAACCCTTGATTATTGCATTTTTGATTACTAATTTTGCTATTCTTCATCTGGAAGTGATTAAAAAATTGCTTAAACAATTTTAAACAAGAATGGGGTACCGACAAAATAAATTTAGTGGTGTTTTTTTACATAAATACGATCCTTAGGATGTCCTTTGCCATGTAATGTGGTTAGAAATGAAATTCAAATAAATTTGAATTATTAATTCAATCTGTGACGTCGTCACTAACATTAGTTAGCAGATCTTGCTTAGAGATGGCGTTCAAAGCGTCATTGTTTGTATTGTGTTTATAAATGTCGAATACATTTACGATTTATAAAGTGTTTTGAGTTCCAATGTGTACATGTGTCTGCAAAAAGTAATACAAAGGTTTTCTTAATGTTCCAAAAGCTGAATATCGCAAAATATTATGAATTATGTACAGCAGTCGTACAATACAAACAATGCCGCTTTGCACGCCATCTCTAAGCAATATCTGATAACTAATGTTAGTGACGACGTCACAGATTGAATAATTAATTCAAATTTATTTGTATTTCTTTATTTAATTACATCGAAATGAACCGCTTTTAGAAAAATCTAACCACGTTACATGGCAACGGACATCCTAGAGGGATTGTATTTACGTAAAAAAATCACTATTAAATTTTTTTGTCGGTACCCCTACATATACATGAATGTTAAATGATAGCTTATATTAAGGTCGAATCAATTGTTCAAAAATCGGTCCGCGCGGGTTCTTTTGCATTTTATAATTGGCCGTCTATTTCTGAAACTGGATATTTTAAAAAATAAAGTAGTAGCCAACCGAATTACACGACTTTTTTTGCACGATTTTGATATGATGATATATAATATAGTAGATAGATATATATGCAGGTATAGTTTGTTTCAGAATAATTGAAATTAAAAAAAAGTCATAGAATCAAATTACGTTGATATAAAAGCGTACGAAATATGTGATAAGATATGCTGTCGACCAAGCATATGCATTGTTAAAGACTGGCGCGAGATTAAAATAATTAACCTTATCTCTATATATTATGTTTCGTTTATAGTTTATACGTTTTTATATCAACGTAATTTGATGCTATAACTTCTTTTAATTTCAATTATTCTGAAACAAACTATACATGAACGATTCTGATTATGTTGCTTAAAAAGTAAAAATATATCCCTCGGATCAGTCTGCGCCTCAGAGGCTATTAGATTTATGTTATGTAGATCTGTTACTAATTCTAGAACCGCTACATCGCCTTCCCCTCGCGGATATTATCTTATGTGGCTTAGATAGCTTTTGATAGGGGAAAAATATTAATTGTACGCACCCTGGTGGCTGTAATATCAACTAAATATTTGACGTCTTAATTAATTAAAATTCTTTTAAAAATCAATTAAAATACGTTAAATTTATTATTTTTTATTAAATTATTTATATATTACTTAGTTGTAATGTATTATTATGGTTCAAAACCAAATCAAAGTATTTCTGAGCGAGGTCAAGCGAGGTTATATCATTAGCGTGCATCAGCGTGACGTCACGTTGATGTTGCTTACAGCGCACCATCGTTAATATTTCTCCCCTATAACTGGAAAGAGAGAGTTAAGTGTAATATTTTAGAACAGAAGATGGTTGAGGTTCTATCGGGGTCACCAATTCATTACGACGATATGGTGAAAACTGGGGATAATGCTAATAAAGAATTTGTATTCGAACCATGGTGTACTAATTGTAATACACGAGTTGAACTAATAAAGCAATTAATTGTGCTTTAACTCTCTGGTACAAAAAAATTTTACATTAAAGCGCCCCCCCCTTCCCCACCGCGTTCCACTTCAATTTTAAAACAACATAACCGAAGAAGTATCGAGATTTTCGATAACAAAAGTAAAATTGCTATTTGGGACGAGGCTCATCCAATTTGCATATATATTTTTCTTAAAGGAATAAAAGGAATACTCGAATTGCGAAACCGAAATGTGCTAAAAGTTTTTCATACTAAATTTTCATGTAATTTATGATTTCATTGGAGGGGAACATTAAAACTCTGGGGAAGGCTTTCCCCTTGTAACAGCGCGATTGTAGGTTAGGTACTTAAAATTTAACCTAATCAGTTCCTTCTAAAAGGAAGACTTTCATTAAGATGTTTAGTTTAAAGGTGCCTACGAAGACATGGACGCAGTGGCGTAGTTGTCCAAAATATACCAAAAAACAATTTGATTTCAATGTTCGATAAAAGATTTTCTGTTTGATTTCAGACAGTCAAGTTTGTGTTTTAGAGTTTTCTTCGAATAAACTTGTTATATTATTAATATTGCTCTATTATACGCATGAGAATTATAAATAAGAAGCTTAATATGTCTTACTTATGTTTATTCCCACACGGGACGTTTCGAGTAGTTGGTGAACTTTGAACTCGTGGTCATCTACCCTAACGCAACTAAAACTTGGGGTTGGAAAATTTTGGTATCTCGTAGCAAAAATCGTGTATCTGGTTATGGGCCGGTTTATAAATCATTTTATATCGTGAGATATTACGTAGTCCATTTAATATTCATTAAATAATAACTGACATTACAGAAAAATCGTTAAACCAGCTTTTCATGAAAGTTTGTACCTTCCACTAAAAGACGTTTACGAAATAGTCAATTATAATTTAACAATTTATTTGTGTCATAATTAAATAAAAGGACATTTTTCTTGATTAAGGTTGACAAATTTGAAAAAATATTTGAAGCGACTGATAAAATTTTCTCCATTAGTATAAGAAGCGTGTTCCATTTTTTTCAGTCTAAACATCCTCATTAAAATTGTGAGACTAATTGATTAAATTTCTCACTTCCTGATGGTGAATCCTTTCTTTTGATGGATGTAGTTCACTAAAATAATTATTTAGTTTACACCTACGCAAATCCTAAGCGGGAAATCTTGGTATAACAATAACCTCATTTGGAATTTTAATTCAATGTAAACCTAATTTAAATGTAAGGTAAACCCAATTTAAATATGAGTAGGCACTGCAAAGAGGAATTAACTAAATTACAAAAATTTTGACTCGAAGCTGTATAAGTTTTTTCTTCTATATCACGTAGCTTGTAAAACTGTCATTGATAACATCATAAAATTTTACTGTAATTGGTAAGAAAGTTTTAAAATTAACTGTTTCGTTTTGTCCTGAAAATTCTGGAAAGTGCTATTAAAAATGTCAAAACTTTTCTTGCAATATAACTGTTTTTCGTATCTTCAATACACAAGTAACTGTTCATTTTTAAAAATTTCCTGAAAGCGTTTACCTCAAATTTTTTTTTCAGCCACCGAGAAGTAATCCCCTTTCCAACAAAAGTTTCAGATCATAAATTATGCGATAAAACTTTACGTTTAGATTTTTAGAATTAATTTTCTTTACCCGGCTGTTAATTTTTGATTTTTTTTTTCAAAAAGTTCGTGTCACATTTTTTGCCGCATATTAATAAAACAACCATTTCATTGATTAATTTGTAGGCTTCGTACCTTCATCAACTACCCAACCAATATTCAATTACGTTTTACTTAAATTGAATATTTAAAAAGTTTAAAAAAGGTATTTTAGAGTAATGTTGGCCTGTTTTGTAATACATAATGGATTTTGAATTTTTTTTTTGTGCAAATTAAAGGAAAACAGTGGGTTTTGTTTTTGAAACGGTTTCATTTGTTCTTTAATTAATATTACATTTTAATTAAAACACGATACTTTAACGGTTGATACCGATTGTAACTTTTAAATTAGTTCTATTCAAATTTGCCACGCCATACCTGATATTCTGGAACGGGCTCAGGTAATGTCAAAGGTTGACCAAATTCTCACATGGGACAAAATGCATTCTCATCAGATACGTCTTACATTGACGCAGGAACGCAGGATGCAGATGTATAAAGATGGATACATAAAAGAAAAAAAAGACCGTTAACGTTTTCTATTCTGTTAGATTATATTGTAATGGTATACTTTCCTAATCCGTCTTAAATAAAATCTCTCATAGAATTATATTATGGTCTATTTTTCTTTGCATTTAATATTATAATCGGCACATGCTCCGCAGATACTTAAACATTAGTCATACCTACTGGAAATAGAAAAGAAAACTTTTTTCTAATTAATTTCAGAGATTGTATTTAGGCGTTTCCACCATGAGTTCAAAAAAAATTTATTTTGCTCTGTATATATTATACATACATTAAATTAAACCCACGAACGGTAGATATCGGAAACAAGCTGCGGTTTTATTCTCTGGTGCAGGATTCCAAATCCTAACAAATTACACGGGTTCACGTATCGTGAGAATTTTTAAATGAGGGAGCCGAATAAGGTTGATTGCCAGATATTCAAAAAAAATAAATAAAATACAGTAATAATAAAACATTAATAACGCTTCGCATTTTTTCGTTTCAGTTGCATTCATGTGTGCAACAAAGTGCATATTGCAGATGAAAGTCGAGTGTCTGTAGTGGAGGGTCACTATCATCATGTAAATTACATTTTACACTCAGTGTGCCGCAGTAGTAGAAAAACATTTAAATAAAACTTACAAATTTTCCGCAAACATTTTCCACTGTGACTTCATAATTTTATAGCTCATCAGTAACAGTAAACAGGTTTTTTACCCTTTAAAGCGACGTGGACACAGGTTGCTAAAGCTAACATTTATTTATTATTATTAAGTATTATTTATATATAGAGGTTTAGCTCCCCCAAAGAAAATTAAATCAAGGCCTTAATAAATTAAGATCTATTTAGTATAGAGATAGTTTCAAAGCTCAAAAACCCTAAAAATCGACGCAGAAGGAGTCTACGTTAAACTGTAGGTCCCCTATGTGTGGACAGGCCCGGTTCAAAGGGTTGGGCAGAATGGGCTCAAGCCCAAGGGGGTGCCAAACCATTCTTTTATCATTAATTATGCAAAGGTAATTTGAAAACAAAACCTTATAGGCATAAAACAGTAGAAATGTGCAAACCAGGATGCTGAAACATTTCCGGTAATGCTCGCATCAAAAAAATTATGTTTTGTTGCATTTTTAAATAACTTAACCCGTCGAAGGACGATCTGCATCTGAGCGTTTGTAACATCTTCATGTATGTAATACATCATGTCATTGTGGGTAGTGCATGTCTGATTCGTTAATTTTTTAGTTACCATGTTGGAAAAGTTCAAGTGCGGCCTTTAGGTCGCACAACCATATTAATTTCACATTAAAAGGTCCGAAGGTTTCGACCGCTATAATTTTCTGGTTTACATAATTAAATTTTTATTTAAAAAAGTCATCGACAGCACAATAATTAAAAAATTGCTGGATTGGTAGCGAGTAACTCGTGTTCTCATTAATGGGATCGAATTGGAAATGTATATTCACACCCCCCCCCCCCTTCCCTGGTCTCAGCTTTAATATGAAAAACTTAAAAATTTACAAATTGGCACAATTTCATAAAAAATTTGTTTAAATGCATGATTTTTAACTTTTTAGAATTTATAATAAATTAAACTTTAAAAATTAAGTAGTTCTTTAAAAGTGAACTGAAAGAAAATATTTTCAATGTTTAATTAACTATTTTATTTTTTAAGTTTAATTTATCATAAAAAAAGTGGAACGGAAAAATTTGCCGGTTGTGGTGGGCGCAATTGTTACCATTAGCCCATAGTAAAATATAGTCTTGAGCCGGGCCTGTGTGTGATTGACCACAAACCCTTTATAATGAGCGATAAAAATCAATCAAGAACGAGAGAAAAATCCAAAACAGAATTACAAAATTTTAAATTAATCTAGGGACTTTTCATTAAAGTGAAGTGAAGTTGTTAATATTAAAATTACCTACCGACTTTCCCATCCATGGATAGGAAAGTGGTTTTTATCCGTCCACCATGCAAGGGCGGATACAAGGGGGGCTCTACCCTCCCATAAAATTTCAAATATCGAAAAAAACCGATTAAATGTTGTAAAATTGCTACAAAAATTTAAAACTTTACCTTATTGGCGTTCTTATATACAACGAATCTCCTCCCCCTATAGGAGACAGCTGCGTTCAGGGTTGAAATGCGTGCCCAAAATAGGCCACTTTAATACGATATGAAGAAAAATATTTTCTTCTTCTTCTTCGTGTGCCATATCCGGTCTCCCGGACGTTGGCGACAAAAAGATTTTGCTGAATTTAAAGAGATTAAAAAGAATTTAACGCTTTTATTGATGGGATTCTCAGGATAAAAGCTAAAATTTACAACTTTCACAAAAATTTATTGAAAGTTGGTGGTTTTTGAAAACCGTATTTACATCATTTTTAACTTTTATCTTTTTAATACAGTTTAAATTTTGTAGGCTAACCAATAAATTTATTTTTTGTGAAAATAAAGTCAATCAATGCTGTGTATTATACTACGAAGTGGGATTATAGCAATGCGACTTATTTTGCCTGTGGGTTTACCTTAGTTATTAAGTTACGAAGTGCCAAAAACTTTACTAAACTTATTGCCCTCTTTAGAAATTTGTCGATATAAACTTTTCAAATTTTCATAACATTTTATGAAATTTTTTTATTTATTTAAAAATTTATTGAAGTTTTATATCTAAAAAGAATTCAGTTAAAATATTTAGATGCATCATTTTTGCTGTTCAAAATTTCTGTATTGTGCGGAATTCTTGTTTTCTAAATGTTTAATTTTAAATACCTATACTTGATAAAGCCCTAGGGAGTGTGTGGTGGCTTAATTACTAATTAGTGATTACTTACCATAATTATTATCGTTATTTGAAACCAGCCATCAGCATACTAATTATTGGTGTAATATCTGTAACAAAATTTTTTTCTAATATGATCTCTCTTCTGTTCCAATCGTTTAGCTTCTTAACAGAAGCATCCTGATCGATCTCTTTATTTAAAGTGTTTTCGCATGCATAAAAGAACCTATTGTTTAACGTGGGTCCCGAACCACAGGAAGTATAATACACTTTTAGCTCAAATTCGAGCATATGGGGCTTTAATCTAAATTTAAAAAACTTAAGTTATAATTAACAGATTACAGCTATACGAATATTTTATAGGACGCTAGGAAGATTTATTTCACATGAAAAACCTTGTTATGTTTCTTTCATTACGTGTTAAATTTCTTACATTTTTCGACAAACAGAATTTTTTCTGAAATGTTTATAATGTCAATTTCAGTATTCCTTTGAGTTTATCGTGCTATACTGCTGATAACATTGCGTGTTCAGATCACGTCGGGGTCACCAATTATATGGTGCTAGTAAATATTTGTAAATATTAATATAAGAAATATTTGATTGATAAAATTAACATTTATTTTCATAACATTTTGTTACGCGAAAACATTAAAATCTTTTTTTTTATTGTTTCATTGTTATTTAAATACTCTTTAGAGATCCCGATAAAAAAATCTGATGATGTCAAGTCGGGGGAAAGAAGCGATATCCAGTTGATATTGCCATTACGCGAAATCTACCTGGCCTAGATCAACTTTTCTAATGTCAAATAAATCTTTCAAGCGTCATCTATTACCTGCACTACCGAAATTCCAATTACGCACGTTGAAACCGAACTTATTTCACTCCATAAATCAATAAAATGCCTTTACGAACGTTTTTATTTATCCATAATTATTGCAGGTAATATTTTGTTAAATTTCAAATACAAGCACATTAAAAAGTCAAGTCTTCTTAAAGCCCTAAATTTTAACAACCTGATCATAAATAAGTAGTAGTACCATAAAATACCTACTTATTTTTTCCGAATCCTACCCTAATTCCTGATAAACATTGATCCATATTAGAAAACTGTTTCCTGAAAGGATCTAGTCTGTAATCCAGGCTTTAAAATTTCAAGCAAGTGACAAGCACCAGATACAAATGAAGCTGAAGTTCTTTAATATACAATGTTTACCATAATCACAAATGTGAAAAGATCAATGGCCTCTTCTGTCCATTAATTTATTGTACACAGTTCAAACCAAAATTAATTACCCTTATCGGGAAATTTATTCGGATTCAATCCCGAGTTGCTATTTAGTTTTAAAGGTTCTTCTAGATTATCTGATTTTTAAATGAATTCTACGTTTTCAAGAAAACTTAAAAAATTGCATATATTTCTTCATATTCAGAAATAAAAAAATTTTAAAATGAAAATAGTACCTATATATTTTTTGATTAAAATATTTATCTATTTTGATAAAATATTTCTATAGATGGTCTTCCAAAATAACACTCGAACAGGTGAAACATATTTTTAAATGCGCACATTATGACTTAAGGGTTGACACCCTTGTATGACGTCAACATTTATCTCTTTCTGCTATACTAATTTTTGAATTTTGAAAAATTTTCAGCTTTATTATTAAAATCCTACGAGCCCAGAACAAGTCAATATCAATATGGTTGTTAACAAGAGTGTCCATTTTGGCGGGGGGGGGGGGCAAGGGGGGATGTTTGCCCCACCATGCTTTTCAATTTAAAGATTCTTTATTAAGGGTGCGCTTTAAAGCGTTTAATGCTTCTTTCAGAATTTTATTACTAGCGCAAAATTGGCTCAAGATATTGCGGTTCGTTTTTTTTTAATGGAAAGAGGATAATTTTTTCTGCCAAAATGTTATAATTTTCAATAGATTATAATAACAACTAATCTATAGATGATAATATTATCATTATACAGTAATAACATATGGAATTGTTTGACATAAAAAGGCTTGGTAACATAATGAAAAATATATCTGATAGATATAAAAATACATGCAGTTAGTTGACCTTCCATATTAATATTGTTAAAAAAAATTTGAGTATAGGGGTCAATGACTATATTGATTGTCCAACGTTTCGGGCTTTATTCGCCCGTTTTCAGGATAAAATAAAAAAAATCACAAATAAAAATTATAATAGAAAAATATTGATATAGGTACCCCATACTAAAATGATGAGAGGGGATTGCTTGAGGTTCAGCAAGTCGTTTTCTGGAATGTTCCTTTATGCGAACACATAGTTAAAGGAACATTCCACGGATGTGAGAGAGGTTCATATAGTTATATCCAACTAAATGTACATAGATGGGGGCGGGATGTAGGGAAGCAAAGAAGACCTAATACGGATTTTCCTTTTTTGGAATTTTTATCTCGATAATCTTTTTCAGGTTCTTGTACACCCCACTCTGTATTCAAATTCATTTGGTTAATTATTTTCCTTATATTATTGTATTTTCATTTGTACAGTTACAAAATTGCAAGTGTAATCGATTTCCGTTTTCTTTTAGTTTTTCTGTAATGTTTTCAAACTCTCCAATTTTAATTTCATTGTAATTTATTTTATTATCATTTCCAAAGTTTTGCCACTTGGTGGTAGACTGCGTACAAAAGCTCAAAAGTTATACAATGCGCGAAGGGCGAAATACATACATATAAATGTTACGTGAAAACATTAGCTTGGAGTGAAAATTTAAAAAATGTGAATAAAAAAAGATGTAATTACTCGTTCTTGAAAATTAATATGAAAAAAATATCACTAGGCATGTAATTTAATAAAAAAGTTATTGTTATTTATTTTATTTTGAAAGTAAACGAAAGTAAACATGCAACGAATGTTTTCTAGTTGGGCTTTTTAGTGTTTGAACGTGTTTTCGTTAATGCGCCGATGACAGTATAACTTTTGACTTTTCGCATCTACTCTACGGTCGTCATGAACTTGAAATTACTTGCTGAACCTCAAGTATTTCCCTCTCATTAGGTTGGTATATATTCTAATGGGAGGTTGTAGACTGCGCCCGATGGTTGAAGGGTCTCATAATCTAGCATGCAGATTGCGCCGGGTTCGGTTAGGGTAAGTATGTAAGATTGCGCCGATGGTCAATTAATAGGTAATCTTTTTGGGTAACGACGGAGTGAAAATCCCATTAGAGGATTAAGGTACTTAATATATTACAGGCGTAGGTACTATACACTATGTGCGATTTTTAATTAGGTTAGTAATTTGAGAAGATTTTTTGGGGGTGATACGTAAAAGTTTACTACCGCATACCGCAACTATACTTTTAAAAACTATATCCAGGATTTCTAGGATCCCGCTTTTCTAAAATCCCGGTTGGGGTGGATTAATATTCCTCTAGTATGTTTAGCCCAAGTAACCATTGTCAAAACCGCCCGGAGGGCCTAATGGAGCGTAGCTGAAGGCCCGTAGGCTAATGCAGTAAGCGAGCCTGCTGCTATGTGACTTGTATCCCCTGGTATGAATGTTGCTGATTTTCGCACATATTTAGGAATTTTTCGATTCTTCGTTAATGTTTTACGCTGGCAACGGCGTCAGAGTCACATTCGGACCGAAAAAGCCCGAAAATAACGCCAATTTCTGTTACATTTTATGGGGGGAGGGGCTAATTTTAACAATCGATATATCGCCAAAAAAAACGTGTGAAATTCCATGTACCGCAAATTTTATTTGCTTAATCAACTATTCAGACCTTCAGTGTACATCAGCATCTCTATAAGAAAATTTCAATTTTCGGTTGGCCCTCGCCTATTTAATAATCTGAATTACAATAATAACCCCATTATGCCTTAGTAAGGGAGGTTGTAGACTGCGCCCGATGGTTGAAGGGTCTCATAATCTAGCATGTAGATTGCGCCGGGTTCGGATAGGGTTAGTATGTAGATTGCGCCGATGGTCAATTAATAGGTAATCTTTTTGGGTAACGACGGAGTGAAAATCCCATTAGAGGATTAAGGTACTTAATTTATTACAGGAGTACCTACTATACATTATGTGCGATTTTTAATTAGGTTAGTAATTTGACGAGGTTATTTGTAAATAACTGCATTATTTTGATTCTTTCATTATTAAAAACTTTTATAACACAAATTTATAACTACGAGAAATTTGCAATTTCGAGACAATTTGTGCACGATTCTGTTGGTCTATAATTTTGGGGGTGAAACGTTATAGTTTACTGCCCCATACCGCAACTATACTTTTTAATGCTATTTCGAGGTTCTCTCACATCCCGGTTTCATTTATCCCGGTTTTCTTGATGGGTGGCGCCTTCTCGTATGTTTAGCCTAGTAACCAGAGTCAAAACCGCCCTGCAGGGGTGCAGAGCGGAGCGGAGCGAAGCGGCGCCCCGGAAGGGTAGGTTTTGACGATGGATAACTCTCCTTATCGAATGCACACCCCAAAAATCGAAGAAAAAAAAATTTAATTTTTTCACTTTTTCGGCAATACACCGGTTATTTTCCATTTTTTTCATAATATTTATTATTAATATCTACTAATAAGTATTTAGTCCACTGCATTTAGGATTTTGATACGGAATAATTCATACAAAACGTTTTAGTGTGTTTAGGCTTTAATAGGGTGTTCTAAATAGTTTCTCAAAAGTCCCCAAAGATTGGGTGTCCGCTAAAGTTTTCAGGGCCTGAAAACGGCTGAAATTTCAGTTCCAAAATTAATTTTTGTGAATATCTCAATTTCTATAGGATTTAGGTAAAAAATACATCAGATAAAAAAGTAAGCTGAAGAAATTTTCGAGAAATTACTAAGATAGACATTTTTTCATATAAGCAACCGTGTCCATGATACACGCGAGTGAAATGTCATCTGAAAGCAGGTAAGTATAGTAATATAATATAATTTTGAAGGCAAGGGAAGGGTTTTAGAACAAAATGTTATTCTACATTTCGCTTTAGATTTGCTCACTTTATCGATTGAAAGGAAAAAAATTTGAAATTGGAAAATTTCTTCAAAAAACGTAACATATTTTTCGATTTGAGCTCTTCGAAAGGACCGTTACGTTGTGGATGGATTTTTAACAATCCCGCTCGTCGATTGCCGACGAATACACGTTGGACATATTAAATTTTCCTTTCGTTGTGAACCTTTTTTCTCGCCAAAACATTACAAATTCATGCATGTTTATTGTTTTATTATTTTTATCATTCATGGCAATATTTTGGCGAGAAAAAAGGTTCACAACGAAAGGAAAATTTAATATGTCCAACGTGTATTCGTCGGCAATCGACGAGCGTGATTGTTAAAAATCCATCCACAACATAACGGTCCTTTCGAAGAGCTCAAATCGAAAAATATGTTCCGTTGTTTGAAGAAATTTTCCAATTTCAAATTTTTTTTTCTTTCAATCGATAAAGTGAGCAAATCTAAAGCGAAATGTGGAATAACATTTTTTTCTAAAACCCTTCCCTTGCCTTCAAAATTATATTATATTACTATACTTACCTGCTTTCAGATGACATTTCACTCGCGTGTATCATGGACACGGTTGCTTATATGAAAAAATGTCTATCTTAGTAATTTCTCGAAAATTTCCTCAGCTTACTTTTTTATCTGATGTATTTTTTACCTAAATCCTATAGAAATTGAGATATTCACAAAAATTAATTTTGGAACTGAAATTT
This sequence comes from Podabrus alpinus, assembly GCA_932274525.1. Taxonomy (NCBI): domain Eukaryota; kingdom Metazoa; phylum Arthropoda; class Insecta; order Coleoptera; family Cantharidae; genus Podabrus; species Podabrus alpinus. Next base: position 11,355,578 of record OW026451.1, read on the forward strand.
CAGCCGTTTTCAGGCCCTGAAAACTTTAGCGGACACCCAATCTTTGGGGACTTTTGAGAAACTATTTAGAACACCCTATTAAAGCCAAAAACACACTAAAACGTTTTGTATGAATTATTCCGTAGTTTGCTTGATTTTTTGACTAAAAGCAGTGGACTAATTGCAATAAGTATTGTCATATTAATGATAATTAGGTACCGCAATTTAATTTTTTATTAATATTTAATAAACTGATTTACAATAATAACCCCATTATTCCTTAGTAATACTTTTTAATCCCTCAGGTACACCATCGGCGCAATCTGTATGTTACCCTTAATGACCATCGGCGCAATCTACAGGTTGCCCATGGTCATTTACCCAAAAAAAAGGATTAATTTCTGACCATCGGCGCAGTCTACATATGTCCCTTAGTAATACCTTTGTAATACTTTTAAATCCTTCAGGTACACCATCGGCGCAATCTGTATGCTACCCTTAATGACCATCGGCGCAATCTACAGGTTGCCCATGGTCATTAACCAAAAAAACAGGATTAATTTCTGACCATCGGCGCAGTCTACATATATCCATTCTAATATGGTTTATTAATATTTTTCAATATTGTAGCATTGGAAATGAGCGAATAAAGTCCGAAACGTTGGACAATCAATACAGTCCGTCATTGACCTTATTATATTTACAGACATTTAAAAGTTTTAATTTTTTATGTAAAAATCTATATTTTATACTTACAAATACTACGAAGAAATACAAACTTATAAATTTAACACAAAAGAATTTTTTGTAATCTCTCGACCTTGACGTTCTGTCAATTGCCCAGACTTGTGTAATTTATTATAGAACCAATTGTTAAATCAACAACGTGTTGATGTTCACAAACGTAAGAAATTCTGTCGAGTCCACAATTGGAACCCAGATTTTCTCATGGTTCCACTGATGCGGTTAACACAGAAGAATGAAAGAATATTTAGTTATCGTGATTGTGTATAATAACAAATAATATAATTTAGGGTAGGGGGGATTAATAATCGTAATCAAAATTAAAATTTAGAAGACCATGCTAAATCGTTAAACTAAAAATGATTTTTATTGCAATGTGTATTTCAAATAAATTTTGAGTTTCCCAGGAAAAATTCTATAATATATGAACGCTGTTAACAATAATGTTTCCAGGCAGAACAATAATTAGAAAAATTCCATGGTTATGCATTTTTTACGTAATTTTACGCAATTTGTACAGTGGGAACACGATTCAAAATTCAGTAATCGTTCAGAATACCGACCTTAACCACGAATTATAGACTTATTTTATAAAATCAATAAACCCGAAAGTATAGAATGAAATTTTTTAATTTTTAGACTACATCATAGCTCATGTTTTGAAAAATATTATAAAATAAAAATTATATAAAAAATATTTAAATATAGTGGCGCTACACCTGATCCTCCACCAACACTCACACATTGATGGCTGCATAAAATTCGCGGTAATGACGCATTCGAAATTTAAAAAAAATTATCATCATATTCGCCACTAGCGTACAGATTTTTAAGAAACCGTTTTTTTACACAAATTTTACATACAAAATTATAAAAGTAATAAAAACAACTTATTTAAGAGTATTTTCGAGATCTAGCTGAAGCTATGTTGAAAAATGTAGAAGCAGGTATAACTCAGTTAATGTTTTGAATTACGGCTTACATTGTTCGCAAGACTGTAAAGTTGACCACACTGAAAGTAAAAAAAAAGCAATTTTTAAAAACTTCCGGGTGGTCGGACCCCTTAAACATGAAGATCACCGTTATTATTGTGACTAATAAAATAATCTCAAAAAAAATTTTTCCCATCACTTTTGGTTTTTGCAAGATATGCAAAACAAAACATAATGAAAACTCGTAATTTTTGATATTTCGTAAAAAAAATATCACATTTTTTTGTGACCACACTTTTTTTCCTGATCACGGTGATGTGGATGCTACGAATTTAGCATGGAAATGCGCAATTTTCTTCGGAAATATATTATAACATCTTCAGCATCATCTTGCATGAAAGCCAGCAACCAAAATTGAATTGTTTTCTAACCTCTTCATATTATATAGAAAATTGAGGAAAATATTTTGTTTGTAAGCCGATAAAAATGTAGAGATCACAAACGGTAAAATCAACATGATTTTTTATAACACCAAATATTTTTCTTGTAAAAACGCTTTAGTGAGGGGTCGTCCATAAAAGGACGTCCGCAATTCTTCCAGACTTTAACTCCCCCTCCCCCCTTGTCAAAGTTTATCACAATCTTCGGATCCTTCCCTCCCAGGAGCGTCCTATGGTCACAAATCAAAGACCTCCCCCCCTCATTTGTCTAAAATCGAACTTAACCTTTTAAATTAAAAAACCTCTTCATTAATTTTTAATTTTTTTAATGGGATTTATGTGCGGATGCCACATTTGTTCAATCCCCCTCCCCCCTGGCGACACGTCCTTTTGACGTGAATACGTCTATAAAATCGGTAGCGTGTTTAAAAATTTAATAAAAATATGTAACGAAAATTGTGTGTGTGTACGAAAAGTGTAGAAATGATAAATTTCGAATTGTCATTATTCAGAAAAACCTTGGAAGTTGTTTGCATGTTTTCAAATGGATGTTATTTGATCGGTAATCCTGAGCGAAAACAGATATCCTGCGACGACGTATTCGCGCTATTTGGACGACCCCTAATGCCTCAGTTAAATTCTTCATTTTTCAGTTTTAAATTTAAAACTTAAAAGCGAAAATTACAACTTTTCATTCCGTTTTGAATATCTTTTCTTTTTTCTTTATACCTTTTGAATATCAAGACCTATTTTTTGCGACGTCGATCAACTCTCTTCGGCGCTTGTAAGTTGCGCCAGGCGGTCAGGTTCTTTTTAAGTCTACCCGTAAATTGGGCCAAAAGATTATAAGGGTCCCATGTAAATTATTGGGCCAGAAAAGATTCTATAATTATTTTAATCCTTTGCTCTCGCACACTGAGAAAACTGCCATGGTTAATTTTTTTTTATTCGATTTTTTGGGGGTGAAACGTAAAAGTTTACTGCCCCATACCGCTACTATACTTTTTAATGCTATTTCAAGGTTCTCTAAGTTCCCGATTTCTTCTATCCCGGTTTTCTTGACGGAAGGCGCTTCTAGTATGTTTAGCCCAGTAAACCAGAGTCAAAACCGCCCGGAGGAGTGCAGAGAGGAGCGGAGCGGCGCTTCGGAAGGGTAGGTTTTGACGATGGATAGACGTCCAAATCGAATGCACACCTCAAAAATCGAAAAAAAAACACCTAAATTTACGTACTTTCAAAACTCGATTTTGGGGTTGTTTTTAAGGATTTCTCGAAAAATATTTTTTCTGTAGACTGAATCGGGCGGAGGTAAATGTGCCACCAGTAATGTTATTCTACCTGCTACGAATTTAGGATATTAAAAGTACACAGGTATTTGTGCCACCGGAGAAAACGGCATCTACCTGATGCATCTCCTACATCATGTAACATCGATTATTTTTTGTTTTTACACGATTTTTTGGGGGTGAAACGTAATAGTTTACTGCCCCATACCGCAACTATACTTTTTAATGCTATTTCGAGGGTCTCTCACATCCCGGTTTCATTTATCCCGGTTTTCTTGATGTGTGGCGCCTTCTCGTATGTTTAGCCTAGTAACCAGAGTCAAAACCGCCCTGGAGGGGTGCAACGCGGAGCGGAGCGCAGCGGCGCCCCGTAAGGGTAGGTTTTGACGATGGATTACCCTCCTTATCGAATGCACACCCCAAAATTCGAAGGCAAAAAAAATTTAATTTTTTCACTGTTAGTGGCACATATACCTGTGTTTATTTAAAGAACCCTTTTGGTCGGTGGCACATTTACCGTAACCCTTTTCTGGTCAGGTACATTTGGTGGCACATTTACCTACGCCCATTTTAACCATGTTCTTTAGTGTGTAGCACACGAAAAATTTTTTTTTTATTCGCGTTTTGCGATACTTAATATATACAATTGAATATTATTTCATGGCTTTACCTTTAAGCTGCCCACGCCGACCGCTGCGCTGGCCCAATTTACGGGTTTTCTTAAGCTACCCACCAAAATAATTTTAAAATACATTGACCGCTGGCCCAACTTACATGCGTCCACTCTCTTAGCTTGTCTAAAACATACTTGCCCAAATGTTCGTACGTTTTTTCTTGTGTAAATTATATATAGATAAAAGGGGCGTTCAAAATTTTACAAAAGGGGAGCTGCAGGGGTAATTTGAATGAATAAAATAAAACCATAGCTTATTGTCGATTTTTCGGTATCATTATACAATCATTAGGTAAGCTAATTAAAGAATAAAATGGAAAATTTGAACTGAAAGTCTTAAATAAAGTAAATACTTAATAATTTCGAATAGTAAAATAACGCAGAAATAAATAAAAATGTAACAATATTCCGGCTAAAACTGAAAACATTAGGAATTACAAAGAATTTTGAAAAATACCAGATCTTAGCTTCTGGTTCAAGAATGAATGAATGCATTTATACTAATGGTTAAAATTTAATTATTTTAATATTAATATTTGTCCTTGTCAAAATATTTTATTTAAAATACGATACTGTAAAACACGTGTTTCCATTTTGTAAGACCCTTCATAAAGGATTTATCGATATAAAATTGCCAAATATATTATCTAAAAATTTAAAAATATCAATAAACGGTAGCAAATAAAATTAAAAATTATTAAAGCAATCCGTGGTTACTGTATTTTTGTAATTTTTAACCGATTGAATAAATTATAAAAATTTTTAGTGCAATCACTTCATCAGTTTCAATTGCTCATGATGACATAATCTATTATGTAATGGAAAAGCAATAAGTATCATTCAATGATGGTATTATTGGTCAAATTTGAGATCTCAAATATTGAGTGTCTTCTGACCAAATTGCACCATTATGCAATTCTAAAGAAGATTGGCTTAATATCTTGTTGGTCGTTGAATTCGATAAGGTTTCACATCAGAATTAGAAGAGCTAACTTAGGGGGTATCATAGGGTTATAATATGTCCGTGGATTATATACAATAATTATCCTTAAAAAAGGACAAACAATAAGCACAAAGAAAAATTGCAGATGGATATCATGATGGAAGAAAAGGATAGTAAAAAAATACCACTTGATTGGTATGATGGATAAACCACTAAAATTTGATGAACACGTGTCTGTCGCCACCAGGAAGACTTGGAGTTCTTTTAGGCATCTAGATTGTTTTAAAGAGCCCCTTCCTTGCGATGTGAAACTGATTTCCAGTACTAACGTGAAATTTTAGGGAGCAAAAATCTCACCTATAATAATTATTATAAGACTGGAGCTACTAAACTTAAACCAAAAAAGATCGTTCTTCTTTCATACCACATTCAACAGCATACCACCGTAAAAATATAAGAATTCATTCTCTTATTGTCTATGGAATACCGTCCTCCGTCATACCGAATGATAGGTTTTCAACGAGCAGTATAAAAAAGATCAAGGACGTTGTAATAAAAAAATAATAAATGGGAAAAGTTTTTAATTACTTTTCATTACATTAAAAAAGTTATCAATTACTCATTTTTCATTCAAAAAGCCTAACCAAAATAAAAGTTACCATATCATCCACCAGTGAGATTGATAAACTGGATTTGCGAGTTTCCGATTAAGGGAATTCCCAAGTAAAAAAACTTTACTCGACTCCGTAAATGAGAAAGTAAAAGTTATCGGGAAGTTTCTGATTACAAAGAATATTCAAATAAGTTTTAGAGAATTTATTAAAAAAAATTAACAATACTGTTCTTCATCAAATTTTGAATAACTTTTTACTCGGTCTGTTTTAATTTTCTCTTTTATATTACGAAGCCGCATCTTTTGAACAGCCCAAATGTGTTTGTTTGTGATGATATAAAATCGATTATTCATCAGGAAAATAAAGCAAATAAATACGTTATTTATTCAGGTAGTTAATACCACTTTTACATTTTTTGTGTCTCTTACGTACTTATTAACAATCCGGAAATAACTTTTGAAAGTAAATAAAAAAATTGAATTTTCTCCTTTTAACTTTTAATCGGCATTGTTGGGGCGAAGAAGTGGAGAAATGCCGTAACGAAGTAAGCTACTATTGTCGGGATGCTAATTACATTTTATTTATACTTATAATTACTCAAGAAGTAAGCAAAAGAAATTAATAATAACTTTCTGGCAATTTTTTGAGCGGCAACTTTGACGATAAACGAAATAAGAAAATCGTGTCTGATAATAACTGTCCAAGGTATTATTATTATTATTATTAACAAAGTTATTGTCCGATTTTTTAACGTTTAATAACGCTCTAACTATTACAATAAGGATAACCCCAACATTTTTAGAATCTAAAGTGAACGCTACTTAGGGGTAGTAAATGTTAAGCTTCCGTACGAAATGATATAAAAAACCAAGATTTAAAACTTGTTTTGATTTTCGGCGATATCTATTGTTATGCAGTGTTCCGGTTCCGCATATTTCACCTTCTGACCTGGAAATAATAGGGGCAGTTTGTCATTTCTTATTCTACGCTGTTATTAACCGATTCTCCACTTCGTTTTAGAGTAAGTGGTTCACTAGTGAATTTTTTCTTCCTTATTTTACCCCTTCCTAGACAAAATTTTACTTAGTAGCTATAATTTTTTGAACGTAGTATTTCGAAAATTGCTTTTTCCGAAATTTCCATATGCAAATCGGGCGGTAACCACCGAAAACAAATAAACCGTTGTAAATTACATCGAACGGATAAAGCTTATGAAGAGTGTGATTGATCTCGACGACCTTTCCTTTCATCAAAAATTGTTATTAGCGTTAAATTCTATGGAGCTTTGTCATGTAAAAGCAACAAGTTTTTGGGTTCTGCAAATTTTGCCCTGACAAATTGACTTATTTCAATTTATTTCCCGATAAATGTACAATAATAAAACCTTCCAGTTTACCCGAATTTTTAACCAAGTTATATGGTCGGTGTAAAAGAATGCATAGGTTGCCACTTAAATTTGTTTACGTTATTGTTAGCGAAATTAACGTTTTATGAAGAAAATCGTTAAAGGGGTAAGCAATATAGGAACTCTACATACTTTTTTATAAAAAAGCGTTTCCAATAGATGGCGCAGCCAAACATTTTTTGAAATAGCAGCATAGATCATGTTTGAAATAATATTTTCCATATTTAGAAAAATCCATCGCTGCATGTTAATCCAATTTCGGTTAAGAAATAAAAATTCTAGTTTCCAAACTTCAAAAAAAATTTTATTTATAATAATTTTGAAGCAGTAAAAAAGTAATTTGTGCATATTGGATACAAGAAAAATTCATGTAGGATTTATATTTCCATTCAACTTCCGTATACGTGCATGTATGTGCAATAAATCAAAAATTATTTTCAACAATTTAGCAGTGTATGAAAATTAATAAAAACGGTTGTTATGCGAGAAACTACACTACCCCAATTTTTAAAACTGGTTCTGCACGCCTCTTCATATTTCTGTTTTGAAAATAAATCAATGTTAACTTAAAATGTTATCATAATATCAAGTCGCTGTTCCTTCTTGAATTTTTTAATTGGCGAATTACAACTTGAAACTTAATAATTTTCTTTTAAAACGAACGGAAATTAGAGTCTTTATTATAAATTTGAATAAATATGGCGAAAAAAAAAAGGAAATCGCTATGGCAATTTCAGGCCCCGGAGGGATTCGAACCCTCGATCTCCTGTTTACTAGACAGGCGCTTTAACCAACTAAGCCACGGCGCCGTTATACGAAATGTAGCATATTGACTAGTAATATCGAAAAACGTGTAAATGCAAATCTTTTGTAAGAATTAATTTCAAATAAAATTAATTACCTACTACTTATTTAAAAGTATAATAGCTAATAAGTTCAAAAGAAAAGAATTGATACAATAAATCATACATTAATATGTCTGCGACGAACTGGCATGAATATTTTGGGAAACCAACAAATTTCTTAGCGCCGTAGGTGCTTTTTAAATATTTTCAAATTAAACGTGAATTTGTTAAATAAAAATTATTCAAGTTTGCGGTGGTTTGGTATGTGAAAATTTCGGATTTGAATTTAAAACTTCTCTCAAGCTTCTAGTGAAGATGAATTTTTTTTTTAAATTGGTGTATTGACTAAAGTGTGGCTAAAATCGAGAAAGAACGTTAAGTATTCCTTTAAACCTCCTCACTGTTTTGTGAGGTAACCCAAATTTAAATTCTCAATCACCGATTTTGAACTGACTCTCCTTCGAAATTTGCTTTTATGAATTCTGGTCAAGCTCCTGGAAGGAAATTGATATGAAGACAATCATAATAATAGTCAATTATCTTAGGATGAATGGAGGGGGGGGGTAGCGGCGGTTTTAACGAACAAGAGTATTATTTTTTTACTTATAAATTATGTATAATTAATATTAAACACAATTTATTTATTTTTGTTACTTTTTAAATGTTTTATTTATAACTCCAAATTGCAAAATTTTCCGTATTTGCCTATGTAAATCGTTCTTTTAGCTACAGTGGTGAGCACCGTTCAGTGGTAGCACCAAATAGCTTTGGTGCTACGACTACTTGAAGAGTGAAATGCGAAAAAATTTTTGGACCTCTCTGAGAGTCTCGTTGAGGGTTTTAGTTAAAATAATTTCTTAAGAACTTTTACCACCCACGAACTTTTTATTGGTCATTGGGAGACCATGTATATTAATTTATAAAAGTCTTCCTTTCTGCAGCTAGCATCTACGTTTATAAGCTTGTGGCCCACCCAATATTTTACCTCTTGCGCTGCAGATGGGGGGGGGGGGAGAGTCGCGGCTGTTTTTAATAGGAGGGCATAAAATTTAAAGAAAAAAGGAAAATGTACCGTATTTTTATTTCCTTATTTACTTTCACAGTAATTTAATTCCAAGGAAACTTTAATCGATAACTTCATTGTCAAATTAAATATTCAAGTCAATGATAGAAAGTGAAAAATAGATATCGGGGGATATTCCAAAACCCTCCAACCTGTCTCGGTCTCTGCAGTCGTTAAATTTTGGAATGTCATCTTTATAGAGCCGGTTCATAATTTTTTTCAATGGGAAGGCACCAAATTTCAAAGGAAGGGAATATGGAAAGTGGTGGTAGCACCAAAAGTATTAATTTTTTAGTGTTAATCATTGAATGGTTTCTAAAGATTACGAAGTTATCTACCAATTATAGTTTCTTTCGATTTACATTACCTTAGAATTATGGTGCGTCATTATCGTCACTAAAAGAACGATTTACATAGACAAATGTGGCAGTTTTAACAACGTCGGGTATATATAACTAGCTGGCACAGTCGGCCTACCGGCCGCCTTTAGCTATCTAGACAGTGTCAGATGTGGTTGTTCGGCCTTCGGCCTCCCTCCAAGGTTCTAAAGTAGCCTATGTTTTTCGTAGCGTTGTAAATAACTTTTACACCAAATTCGGTTAGGATTGGTCAAATAGAAACGTAAAGCACGTGCACGCGTATTTGCATTGTCGATCGGTTGACAACTTGACAGCATTCATTATTGTTTTTAAAGTTGATTTTGAGTAGCCTGCCTTCCTTTAAGGAATCTCGATTCCCATAGGGACGCGCATGAATGGATTATCGAGATTCCTTAAAGGAAGGCAGGCTACTCAAAATCAACTTTTCTTCCTTTGCGAATTTTTGCACTATTTCGCAAATATGCGCAGGGACCTACATAATAACTGTGTTAAATTTGGTTCCGATCGGTCAAACGGTTTAGGAGTCTATAGGGAACATACATACACACATCACACATACATCCATTTTTATTATAATTATATATAGATGAAAACATTCAAAAAGTAACAAAATGACAGTCACGGGGGGGGGGGGGCGGAGTAGGTGTCCTTGTGCGCTTTAGGACAGCAGCCATTGCTTAATTACATTTACAACCATTTACATCTATAGATTGCACAAAGTTTTTCAATTATTCTATCAATTTTTCTTTTGCGCATAAAATCACTTTTAAATTCTGAAACTTTCAGGTTCAACCAGAATCAATTAAATTTATCCTGCTCGATCTTGATAAACGATAATTTTATGCCAAAATGATATTAATACTAACAACCAGTAACGACGCTGGAGGATACAAAGAGGAAGATAAAGGGAGCAGTTAGTTACCCCCCTCATGCATTTTCAAAAAATTTAAAATAAATTGACTAAAATTTTTATATGTAGATACGAAAAATATACTTTTATTTTCCCTCCATGAACTTTGACTGGACCTACCCTTCGCAGGAGGGTTTTGATTAATAAATCGGTGCCCCAATTTGCAAACAACAAATGAAGCTAAAATCACAATTTTCAATTACTACCGCTGTTATACAAAACCAGTAATCAATGCCTTATTCTGCTTTCTCGTTGAATAGATCGGGAATATTATATTCTGAATTTGACTAATTAAAAAGGAAGCCCTAGAAACAGCCGGTTCGTGCAGTGTTTTCTGCATTTTCCACTTACCCAGTTCGCCCCTGTCACTTGTGATGTTCATTTGTGTTTCTGGAAAGCATAATATAGAACGAGGTATCTTTTTATCAAATTTAAAAGTAATCCGAAATCAGGAAAGTGAGGGGTCGTGCATAAAGGACATCAGCAATTATTTCCGACTTTTCAACTCCCCCTCTCCCTCATGTCACACTTGGTCACAATCTTCGGACCCCCCCTCATTTGTCTAAAATTGAACATGACACAACATTGTTTACACGACATTTGGAATTAAGGAGTAAATCAATTTTTTACAAAATATTACATAATAAAATATTCAAACACACTTTTTGTCACATTTTGTGACCCCCCTCCCAGGCGGGTCATCTTTTATGGATTTTATCTCTAAATTTAGGATTCGAATCCTAATTAATATTTTCCGATGTAGGTATATAATTTATTGCTTATATTTAAATTAAAATTATTTTATTACTAATAATTGTTGACGTTTTTATAACTTTGTTTAAATATTTCACTGCTATGCCCAGTATCATTTTCGCAAAATTTTAAAAACTTACTTTATATTAGTAAAAAAATATTCAATAAGTTGGGCATATTTTTCAAATCTCCTAGTGATGCAAATGATTGAGGGTTACTTTTACGATTTTCAGACTAATTCCACTGAGAGAAATTCTGCACTGAAATTCTTATGCTTAATGAGTAGAAAGGATAGAAAGAGTCAATGGCTGCTGACTTTCTATAGGGAATTGAATAATTTTGTATCGGCGTCATTTATATATTATCTGAGATTTCAAACCGTTCATTTACAAACATTTAAAAAATTGTTTGATCGAAAAGTATTATTTTATTCGTTTGACAGGCTTGAACTCGGAGAGAGCTCAAAACCTCTTACGGTATCATGTTTGTAAGAGAAGACTATTTGTTCTAAGACGGTTATTCTGTAATTCGTCCCTTTTAAAAAGGATGCTTTCAAGAAAGGCACGATTCTAAAGGCAACCCTAAAGTTAATCTTAAAAATCTATTCTTTAGTTCATCCTTTGAGCATTGCCCTTACGTAGAGGCTTTACGTCAAAGATTTATCTAAGATTTTTCAAGACTCATATAAAAAGTACCGTAATTTCTTTCATATAATTACATTATAATCTTGCTAAGCACCGTCCTTAAAATTTAAAGTCCAAATAAGACCATTTAAGTTTAAAATTTACAGAAAGTCGCCTGCGGCACGATTTACAGATATTTGAACATTACTTGATTTTTTATTAAATATCAACTGTATTGATTTTTAATTTTAAACTTTACTTGAAGGTTTTTTTCGTCATCTGTTTTAATTGATAGGAAGACGTCTTCGGGGAGCCGCTCCAAATTTTCCACACCGAACTGCTGGCGCCGACGCCAAATCTCTCATCATGAGCACATGATGCGATATGTTAATTTAAGAAAAACCAAATTAAAAGAGAAAATTAAGTAAATTAGTAATTTTAAAATATTTACCATTTTAAAAAAGATCGTTCACTGCGTCACTTAGAAAGGGTACCACCCTAACGCATTTCTTGAGTTTTAACCGAACAAGATAAATTATTAGAATCCGTAATTATAGAAATTTTATGTCTCACCCTCAGCCACCCCTAGTTTATAATCTCGAATTACATCCTTCCCTTTGTATTTCATTTTGTAGTTTTTTTAAATAGGTAGATACTAACTTTCGACACATAAAAGGTATGGTTTAATGATGTTACTCGAAAGTATATATTAAAACTCGTCCATAAAAGCACTTACAAGTACATACAAATAAGTAAAATTCCATTTAAGATTATAGAAACTGATTATGAAAGAAAGGGTTTGAGGTCTAATTAAACCATAGAGGTGTATAAAATAAAGTATAGTACTGTACTTTCTATTATGGTTTGGACTTCGAGTTAAACTGTAGGTTCTCTAATAAATGTATGTGATTAAAAAACCAGAAAGACTAACTTGAAAGCTCACCGCAAACCGAATCTTAAGAGCGCGCTGCAGAAAGAGAGAGAGGGAATGATGTTGAAAGAAGCCTCTAATCTTTTGTACAAATTTAAAAAACTAAACGTTGTATCAATGTAATTCTTTTTTTATATTAATAAGAAAAGACTATTGAAGGCAATAACCAATTTTGAGCGCTTTAAATTAAAAGTAAATAGGGTAATTTAATTTATGAAAAAGGATAATTTTGAATTTTTATGACAACCGATCTTAATGAAACTTCGTTATTGCCTTCTGCAGGTCATTATAAGGACAAAACCTGATTTTGAAGCGATTTCATCATCAATTATAGAAAACTTGTACAAAACTTGTAAATCAAAAAGTGCCCTTAGTGGAGTTTTAAACTATATAAAATCAACTTAATGCACAAAGGGTTCAAGGGTTCCCTTAGATATGGCGCAAGTAATTTTTTTAATTTTTTTAAATCTCTACAGAAGATTAGAGGCTTCTTTCAACATCATATCTACTGATTCCCTCTCTCTCTTTCCGCAGCGCGCTCTTAATATATCTTCTAATATGAAGGACATTCAAGGGCAAAATTTTAAAATGTTGAATTTCGGTAACAATAATAAGTTTTTAATTTTCTCGTAGCATTAATTTAATGTACCTGCGACAATTAGCAGTTTTTTTGACATAACCTCAACAAATATATGCGTCACCCTAATTTGACAGACGGTTATTTCAAAAATTGTTTTAAATTTATCGTATTAGCCATTGTTTATATCACGTGGTATCGATCGTCCAATCGTCATCATTGTTTTAAAGTAGTCACCCCTGGAACTATTCAGTTCATTGTGAATGTCAAAGTAACGTTTAATTCATAATCTGTCAGTGAATTTTCTGCTTTAAGCCGAAAATTTTTTTATTTAGTAGTCAGTATTAATAATTTAGTGTCTATGAATACGGCCGTGGGCAAAATACCTCCCATCACCATGAGCAAACTTTATATAGGGAATTTGCCTACGGATACCAACGAAGGAATACTCAGGCAATTGTTTTTGGAACATAATTTGTCGTGCACTAACATACTGGTTAAGCGTGGCGGTTATGCATTTGTCGATTGTCCGGATCAGTCGTCTGCCGATAAGGCTATCGATAAACTTAATGGTAAGACATAACTTAGATAACATTTTTTGCATACTTTCCCAATTTCCCAAAACGCTTTGCTTCTTGTAGTAATTTAAAATATTGAAGAAGATTCAAAAATTTAATTTTCTGTGAGCAAACTTGTGTAGAGGATTTAACTACTTTTTTTTTCGTTTGCCATGCGTTTAATTGGAATCTCCACATTCTAGTGGTGTTGAAGTAGCGAAGTGGGGAAGGTATGCAAAATATGTATGATATGAAGAACTCAAGTTCCCTTGAATTTTAAGACTTCGAAAAGCGAGTCCTGACCTCTGTGGTAAAATATTATAATTAATTATCCCAATGATCCTCGCACGCACATTTTTCTGGTTTGAGTAATCGGGGTCTTGGGGATACGTCAAGAGAAGTAATATCCGGTACGCCGCTGCGTAGTTGCAATGTTTATCTATCGTTTATCAAGTATAATACAAATTAATCAAATTCTTTTAAAATTCTAAAATTGAACACTATTTTTAAAAGTTTCTATTTCCGTTTATGTTTTTCGTGTGGGGTCTCTAGTAAGTGTCGGCCAAAGATGAACAGGAAATGCCATCACATGTTCAAACACTGCTATCTCTTGTTAATACCCTTTTTAGCTTTACGTTGTTGCTTCTTTATGTTCGACATTCCAGTTGTTTGATTTTCTATTTTTGTACATCCCCTCGTTCTAAATTTGTAACGTTTTTTTTTGGATAACAAAATAAAAGAGATAATCGAATGTTGACGAACCATTTCGAAATCAATACCACTGAAAGATGTGAAAAATTATAAAATTCTGCAGTAAATTAATATTTCACGTCGCAATTAATGACATAATTATTAAGCTCAATTTTAATTTTATTGTAAATGCAAAATCAATAGGACCTCTCTGCGTTCATTAAATTGTCTATTATATCTCAAAATTTACTCCATCTGAAATTTATTCAAGTTGCGAATATATAATTAAATATTTCATTTTCATGTTCCCGTCACTGAAAGCAGTAAAATTTAATTGAAATACATTTTAATTATGGGTTTAAAGTGACTAAATAAAAAAAATTATCTACTTTCTAAATTCGTATTAATCGGTCCGATTTTTCAGGTTTTAACTATAATGGATCGCTATTGGTGGTGGAACCTTCCGTTGCTTCTGGAAAGAAAAGGTAAGAATTTTTAAGTTTCTAGTAATGTCGCGAATTTGAAGAATGCGGGGTCACCTTATTGAAGTAGAAATAATACTTTTTAAATATCGAAATCAAATTTTTTTGTATAAATAGTGTGTCCAGGATATTCAAGGTGTCCAGGGTGCAAAATCAGTTTTCTCGCAATATCTCCTTTATTATAGGTCCTACGATCAAAATAGTTTTTATCAATATTATAAAGGAGAAAATTTCCTACGATTTATGTCTGAAATATTTTTTTAGTGAGTGAATAGTTTCCAATCTACAGCGGCATAAAGTAGACAACATCCTGATATCCTGAAAAGTTTTTTTATGTTTATTTCAAATTTCGTTATGGCATCTTCCGAAGTGAATGTTTGCTTTATATGTAAATTAGATGAAGGAACCAAAACAGATACGTAAAAATTATTCCTTATGATTACGAAAAATTCACAACAGAAGGATATTTCACTATCAGACGCTTTGACAAGTTTTGATCATGAATTTCTTATGATATGACCATAGCACAGACACTCATTCGAACGATGAAGATGAAGGTGGACTCACTCTAAAGAACATTACAGACAGCGTTTGAATTTTTTTTAACATTAAAGGCTTTGGGAATGGTGTACTTACACAATATTTGTGATGAAATGAAAAAGTTTTACGATGTTTAATTAAATATAGCAGAACAGCAATTCGACAGTAGAACTTTTCGCATTGCTCGTGACAATGCAGACCTCTATAAACTTATCAAATGGTTTAATCAATGTTCTCACTTTCCGAGGCCATAAACACTGAAGTTATTGCAGATGGTATAATGAATTGTCACTTGTCCCAAGAGCTTGGTACTATTGGGGTTTCCAAAATATTCAACGAAAATTTTGATTATGTCTATTCAGTCTCAATGTAAAGTGCTTCCACTTGCAACAAACGAGCAACAGAAAAAGAAATTTCATCTTCTTCTTGAGTGGAACCCGCTTATGGGTGTGAAAATATTCAAACAATGCGCTATAGAACCTGTGCTTATCGTAGTCCAGGTTAGGTGCGGGATTGACAAAATTCCAGGAGTGAAGCTGGAAAAGGAGCAAAACTGAATTTACTATACATAGTACCTACATAAATATAAAATTTGTTCTCATTTATTTCGTGAAAATGCAGGATAAGATGTAGTGCAGCTTGTGGTTCCAAAAAAGCAGACTTAAAGTGCTTCGTTATCTGCGGTGTCTGCAATGGGAAAACTTGCGAAACCGCACCACAAATTTTAATGAACCCAGAAGAAGAAGAGGTTCAAGAAGATAAAATGGAAAATAACGGGAAAACATTACTTTTATTTATTTTATAAGAAAACAACAAAGGTAAATCGAGCGATATTTATGGAAATAGTGAAGAAAAAGAGGTCAGTCAATTCAAGGCGGTGCAGATTGAATTGAGAGTAAGATAGATTGTTAATGAAAATAATAGAAACAAATTTTATTTTTAATAAAAATGTTTAAAAGTAAAAACTCAATATTAATCGTTAATTTAAAAATATTTGATAGAAACATTACATTTGTAATAATTTGCAGGATGTCGTCTACTTTACGCCGCTGTAGATTAGAAAGTATTTGACCACCAAAATATATTTCAGACAGAAGTTGTAGGAAATTTTCTTCTTTAAAATATTGATAATAACTATGTTAATCGTAGGATCTACGGTAAAAGAGATATTGCGAAAAAACTGAATTTGTCTGCCATTTTTTCAAAATGGCGGAGGTGCACCGAGGTCGAAAACTCATGAATCATTTAGGACATGAAATCGTGAGTCCAGTAACAAATTTGAAAATTTAGTAATAAACTACCAATTATTGTCAAATTAGTTTTGCAACAGAATTCTTTAAATTCTTGTTTGTGCGAGGTTAAAGTATTATATTAAACACCCCCTGACTGCGCCACTGCTAACAAAAGGATATTGTTCTAAAGAAATCCAAATAGGTAATCAAAAATTAAATTAAATTTAATTTTTAGTTTGCGTGATTTCGGTACGTAAATTTTTATAAGCGTATTGGTGTTTTATTGCTTTTTTACGTTTTATTGTTATTATTTTTAAACAAATAGTTAAAATAAAAATGAGCAATCTAAATAATGTATACTAATAAATTAATTTAAATTTGATTAAGCGTGTTAATTTTTAATTTAAAATTTTCACAAACTAATAATTTATGTAATATTTTACTCAAGCGTAGTTAAATTATTCAAAAATAAATTGCCAAGTTAGAATATTTCTTGATATTATCAAAATATTATTTACTTATTTAACAAATTTGTGGATAAAGGTAAGCTAATTTTATAGCACATTGTTTATTTATAATCATTTCAAACGGTCGCCAAAGCAAATTCCATCCTACAATGTCTCTTTTGCAAAAATTAAGCTTTTTTTTTAAAGGGGTTGAATTTCAGTTCCATTTTGCAACTTTTAAAATCTAAAAAATTAAAAATCAGTCTGTAAATAAGGGCACTACAATTGCCAAACAAAATTTTCATACGTTTGACCAAAGTCGTTATAGGTCCTTTTTGTGGAAATAGGATTTTTTTGCTTGAACTTTTCAGTTTGGCATCGGAAAGCAACCAATCGGTTTTAGACATCAGGCTCAGATCGGAACAGTGCTAAATTTCTCAAAAAAGGTCTCAAAAATCACAAAGTCGTGAATTAATCGTTTCCTATGCATCCTATGCGCAAAATAACTATGAAGAAAATTAAACTGAATAATTTTTTTTCCTTTATCTGATGCAAATGTGGTCTGCTGATGACTGAAGCTACTTAATAATTTTTAAGTCCCCGTACCTATAGAACCTCCTTCTAACCCTAATAGGTCCCTAACAATGAACTTTAGGTGATCAATGTTGAACCTTTTCTGCCATTTTTTACATTTTTGCAAATAACTCAATTTCAGGGCACCTGAAGTGCAAATTGAACTTTACTTTAAGTATAAAGAATAAAATTGTACGTAAAGGTAAAAGAATAAAATTGTTGTAATAACCCGCTTGTTTTTGAGGGTAGGCGTTTCAAAAAAATCCAAATTTTCAGTCAACTGTTACTGAAAATTGTAAAATTTATTTTATATTTTGGAAATATTATTTTTCCTGAGAATCTTACAAATAAAACTTATTAACGAAAGTTGAGAGACGGTGATCAGCTTAAGCAGTTAAGTGCATTGCTGCTAATGCGGAATGCCCGGTTCAACTCCGGGCTCAGTAAAAACTTTATTCTGACCGTCTCCCCTCGGAAGGCAATGGCAAACCACCGAGGTGTAATATGCTTAGAACAGCCTCTCTGGAGATGAAGTGTATACACTTCCCGCGGTTCGGAGCCCGCGTTAAACAAGTAGGTCCCCTATGTGTGTGATAGTACTACAAATGCACAACACATACATAGGAGAGAGGTCGCCAACATCCGGTAACGGATAGGCACGCGAAGAAGAAGAACGAAAGTTGTAGAGCCCCTAACTCTGCCCAATGTTCACCATTTCTACCAAGAAAAAAGATAATTTCGCCGAGCACATCTTCAAAACTTCTAAGGCTACCTACAGAATGATCAAGCAAAAACGTTGTGCGACAAAACTTTTTTTGTGATTGGTTCAAATCAAACAAAATCAAGTTCAAATCAAACAAAATCAAATTTGATTGGATCAAACAAAAACGTTTTGTCGCACAACGTTTTTGCTTGATCAGTCTGCAGGCAGCCTAAGGGTTGAACGAGTTAGAATAACGTTTTATTCAGTTTTTACGCGGAATTTTATTTATTTTAAATCTCAACTCAAATAATTTTGTTGTGAGATGCACCAGAAACCTGAAAAATATCTTTCAGGAAGAAGCAAAAAATTATCAGCTTTGAAAGATCACTGTTTGGGTCCGATTACGTCTAGAAAATTGTTCTATGCGGAGATTTACATCAGAGAATTCCTATGCACCACTTTTACGTCAGATGAATAAGAAAGAAAGTCTGCATCAGAATCTGAAACATAGAGGGCTTGAATCTCAAAATATCCCACTTACTAATATTAAGCTTATATTAATTATTAAAAACATAAAATAATTTATTGAAGTACACAACTTTTGGATAGATCGACTTTCCGACATAGGATGCATTTGAAACAAGCAATCAACAAATTTAGATTTTATGGAATTTTTCGGCAAATTTGGCATTGTTTCGGTGCTAGCATGAAGTGGAAAACTTATGAGCTATTTTCTGACACCAAACTAGAGGGTTTAAGCCAAACCTGAATTGGTAATAATTTAGTTATAGGGCAACTTCTTTGACCACTTTTCAGGAAATTTTTACAAGTACAAATAAATATAAAATAATATTTCTTACTATTAGGTCACAGACGCGCATGAATGGATTAACGATTAAAAATATTTATTAATAAATATTTTAATGTTTTCGCAATCTCGCTTTGAATTTTTAAAATATAATTTTTATTACGAAAGAAATAGATTTTGTTGAACTATCCCACCATGTAATCACATAGTAATAATATAAATTGAAAGTATAACCTAATTATTTTTTAACGCCAAAGTTATTGCTGCTACGCACTCAGGACTATTAGAATATGTTTGAGTATTTAAAAAAATTTTCTACAGACATTAACTTAAATACTTCGGGTTTTTCCTGTGAATACTCATGTTATGCGTAAGGACAGATAGGCTATTGACTATGTCGAAAAAAACAGGGGTAAAAGGAACTAAAACGTTGACGGACTTTTATTATTTAATACGTTCAATTGGTAACCAAAGATGATAAAACCGAAGAGTGCACCGGAATATAGGGGTGCGTTTTTGAGAACGGGGTGAGTTTGCCCGCTTTTTGGGTTTTCGGTTATAACTCAAAAACTATGCAATTTCAGCGGGTATTCATTAGGACATTTTTGTAGAGAATTGAATTTCGATCAAAATGACACTTTCTGAAGTCAAAAAACGCTTGTTTTCAACAGAATAAATCCAAAAAACCAAAGCAAAAAAAATGAAAAAATTGCATTTTTTTTTTCACATTTTCGCCTACAACTTTTTTCTGAGTAGACTTTAGGCATTAGTACATAAGAAAGAAAGCTTACGCAACGCCCGTTGAAATGGTGGCTAGTTCAAGTCTCTACAATGAAAATTCACTGAGATATAAAGCATCTAAGTTAGCTGTTTTTCCGATTTTTACACTTTTTTCCTTCGTATCGGGTTATTTTTCATTTTTCAATAAAAAATCTTATGACATTCTATTATTATGATAAAATTTCCAAGATAATTTATTTATTGAATAAATATAGATTTTTTATTGAAAAATGAAAAATAACCCGATACGAAGGAAAAAAGTGTAAAAATCGGAAAAACAGCTAACTTAGATGCTTTATATCTCAGTGAATTTTCATTGTAGAGACTTGAACTAGCCACCATTTCAACGGGCGTTGCGTAAGCTTTCTTTCTTATGTACTAATGCCTATACCTAAGTCTACTCAGAAAAAAGTTGTAGGCGAAAATGTGAAAAAAAAAAATGCAATTTTTTCATTTTTTTTGCTTTGGTATTTTGGATTTATTCTGTTGAAAACAAGCGTTTTTTGACTTCAGAAAGTGCCATTTTGATCGAAATTCAATTCTCTACAAAAAATGTCCTAATGAATACCCGCTGAAATTGCATAGTTTTTGAGTTATAGCCGAAAACCCAAAAAGCGGGCAAACTCACCCCGTTCTCAAAAACGCACCCCTATATTCCGGTGCACTCTTCGGTTTTATCATCTTTGGTTACCAATTGAACGTATTAAATAATAAAAGTCCGTCAACGTTTTAGTTCCTTATCATATGACATAGTCAATAGCCTAAGTGCCCATTCACAATGGACGTAAGCATAAGAATTACATAAGCATAAGCATAAAACATAAACATAAACATAAGCATAAGATGGGACCGTTCACAATGACCGTAAGAATTACATAAAAATTAAAAAACTGCGCAGGCGCTATGAAGTTTCAACACGAAACTATTTTGTGACATAACCTCTCCGTCGTTTAAGTAATTATATCGTTTGTTAAGAATGGATCTACTACCATCTGAACAATTGAAAAATTCAATTGAAAAAAATTCAATTGAAAAATACCATCTGAAAAAACAACCCTGACAGCGTTTCTATTGGTTAGAAAAACGGAGCATCATTCAAATATATATTTTATTTTTATTTATAATTTATAAATTAATATAAATATATTTATAATTTATAAATTTTTAGAGCGTTTACAAAAGAATGTACAATTTTAGGTTATATTATTATTTGAACTGTCACACAAGAAGGTGTGTTCACTGCGTGAAAAACGGCGCATCGTTCAAATTAAGGTTAATTTCCATAAGAAATACGTAAAAGTTGAAATATTCCAACTTCTTATGTAGTTCTTATGTAGTTGTTATGGGCTCCCTAAACATAACAATTACGTAACTGCATTGTGAACGCTCCCATTTAAAACCAGGTATCCAACTTTATGTATTTCTTATGCTTATGTTATGCTTATGTAATTCTTATGCTTACGTCCATTGTGAATGGGCACTAAGAGAGACATAGGAAAACTTGCGTAACGTCAAAGGACAAATTTTGTTGTAATACAAAGCAACCGTTTTTCGACCTTAGGCATCCGGATCTCGATTATCTTAAGAGATACGAAGTACGTTCATTTAGAGAAAAGTTGCCTATTCTTATTCGTACCAACAATCTAAAGAAAAATTTCAGTTTTAGTTTTAAAGATATCAACAAGAAATAAAAAATTATAATTTTTGTTATCATCAATAATTTATTTATCATGTTTTTAATATTTTCAAAACTAAAAAAAATTTCACAGAGCCGATTATTGGTCAAAATAAAAATACGCAATTTTGTTTTAATTTAAAAATTTATATTGGATGAATGCTGACTCCTGCATATATAAACAAAGCTTAAACGCAAAGCAACGCTGAAGTTTAAAAAACGGAAAAAATACTATGGGCATTCACCTGATTGCCTGCTGGTATAATCCGGGCCTAGTTTAAGTAAAGAAAATTTTCCCATGCAGATCCCCATTTCTCGATGTAAAGGCTAGACTATAATAATTAAAACCCCGAGGTCCTGACTCTAGAATCTAATTTTTCGAATAGTTTTATTTGCGTAGAATTTCATTTCTTACGAGTTAGTATATACTTATTAATTGTCCGGTATTTACTGATAAGCCAAGTTGTTTGTGAATAAACCTGCACGCTAATGAATTACAACGGTCATGTTAATAATAAAATCTACAGGATAACGTGAAATCCAAACCATGACACAAATAATTCGGGAGTAGTTAAATAATCCTTATGTCCCTATAGATCAACTTCTTCAGCCCTACACCAATCTGCGTGTACTTATAAAATTATTTTGAGCAACGTCAAATAATAAAGTCGCATTTTCCCTAAAAGAAAACCATTGATAATTTCAATCGATTTTGAGACGCTATTTGCTTAGAACAATAACAATATTTAAATATTACATTTTTTTTTGTTTAATAATTTACATTTAATCAATTGTAAATAATAGATATAATTTAAATTATTTTTATTTAAATATGAAATTATAGTACATTATTCAATAATAAATCTTACCAAGTATATATAGTATACCTAAATCTTTAATAATATCTAATAATTTCTAATAAATGTTTGACTATTTTTAAACCCCGGCTGAAAAGCGAAGATTTATGTATTTAACGTATCATCGGTTTTATTTGTTAGTCCATAAGTTACCTCATAAGTCGAAAAATATTACCAATATCGACTTAATTTTTGTACAGAGAGATGCAACAATATTATGGAAATGTTTACAGATATTACAATATTTAATTCAATATTTGATTTGTTTCTAAAAGGCTCAAAATTGTGTCTATTTAGTTTCTGTTTAATCTCCAATTATTAATAAATTGCGCATTTTTGATCGCATTTTCCGTTATTTGCAAAAATAAAATTCAATTTTTCAGTTTTCTTATAATTTCAATTGTCTTTCATTTATTGATTACCTATGTTTGTCTGACGAATATCTAAAAATATCAAAATATATCATCGTCAGCTATCGGTTTTTGTAATTTTCTTTAATTTCATCCCCGTAAACTTACCGCTAAGTTATTTTTGAAAGTTTTTCTGTATTACCGAAATAGAAAAAAAACTCTTCCTAACTATGATATGGGCGGCGGCGGCGGCGCTACTTATGGTTATATAAATAACACAATTAGTGTCAATATCTTGAAAAATCTTCAACAGATTCGAAATCTATAAAAAAAGTGCTTGACGAAAAAACAAGAGAAACTTTAGGCTTTCAAAATAGTAGCTTTGTAGTGTGTTAAAAATAGTGAACAATTCTTTCGAGTCAATTAAACCTTTACATCCTTCGGGAAACGAGAGCCATGCAGTGCGTTGATATGCTGGACACGCTGTATCTTGACTATTACAAAATGACTGCAGAAATCAAGTTTTAGTTTGCTACCATGTAAACCTTTCGGATCATAAGCGTAACTGACAGTTCATGTTAAATTCGACAGCTGATTTTAAAATTTTATAATGTGATTATGCCATAAAAAGTGGATAACTGCAAATTTTTTCCTTGGGAAAATCTAAAAACCACACATACATATACCATACACCTTTTAATAAAATTTTACAACCCACAACGTATACATGAGAGAGTACAAAATACACCGAAGTAAAAGCACATAAAAAATATTTTACGATCGGCTAATACACGAAGTAGTAAAATAAATTTATATCTTAATTACCTGATTTCTATTTTTTTTTTGTTCTTAATTTTCCCACCTTGGTTCACCACCGTAGCGGTATCAATTAAATTTTTTTTTTCAAAATTTAATAAGAAGTACGAAATAAGATTAAGAAGTTGAGCACGTGTTTTTAATGAATCAGGTGCAATAACGAGCTTTTGAACTTGCAACCTGCGGGCTCTTATCTGCATGCAGATTACAGGAGCAGATGCAACCGAGAAACACGCAGTCACGGACCCCGAGTACACGTGCCATCTTGTTTTATTTTTATAATTTTGTTTTTATACCTTAATTACTCTTTATAAGCTCACTTTTAACCATTCAAAGAATAATTGCGATCGGCCAAAAATGCAGAGAGGAGCTTTTTAATTCAACTTCTCGTGAGCAATTTCAATTTAATGACAAATTAAGAAACTTTTCTATATTTTTGCAGTTTAAATTGGAAGACAGGATCGAGAATTTTATCCTCTCTTAATGAAAATTCTTTTGATATTAGAGAAAAAATTTTCATATAAGAAAATGAAATCTTTTTTAAATTGAAAAATAGCGACAATAGCATTAGCAACAAACGGGCAATTTAATTATTTGTTATTAAAAGTTTGGTCGACGAAGATGTTTGAAGGAGCTTTAGGTGAATACGTGTTTCGTTCTAATTGGAACCCATCGGCACAAAGGCCAAATGCTCTTCATTACAGAAATCGCCTCGTGGTACAAATGACTTCTTATTGTAGGTACTCACTGTTTTCTTTGTATAATTTCACTATTCATCAAGGGAACTTTCTTAGAACTCAAAAATGGGGCCTTTCAAAGTATACATTATCCTACATCCTGCTGTGGTGTGTCTCACCATGTGGCGCCTAGAATAACATTTTTTTTTGACTAGGCCCATGACCATCGGACGTCACTTTTTAAAAGTCATTACACCAATTTTATGGAAAAAAATCACATTTAAATAATTCACAGTTACAATAATAACTTACAACAGTAGCGTAACAATTTCTATCATTAAAGTTATTTGCACCTGCCTCAAATATTTATGCATCAAATTTATAAAGAAAGTTACCCATCTGTTGATATACAAAGTTAGACGAGGCGATATTTAAATAAAAAATAAAACTAAACAAATCTAATGCCACCTGCCTGGTATTTAAAAATTATCATTAAACCACAGTTATTAGTGTGGTACAAATTTTGTAATGCCATGTACGCGTTATGCTACACCATTGTGAAGCGTAAATAATTGAATTTTTTATAAATATTATTAAATGAACACGATAGATTATTGCGTTAGAAACTTGTAGCAGAGTGTGTTTTTGGTTGTTATGACCTGAAACCATCCAAGCCTTCCTGGAACTCATTTTAAAGGTTGTTTAGCCCATCATATGTCTGAATGGCATTGACCATAAAACCACCGCATTTTAAATACCTACGTCGTATAAAACTAGTTCAAGCGTTTGTTTAACGTGGAACAAAGAATATCAATAAAAGGTGAAAATGTTGACAACCTTTTTTTACCTACATCAGATATTTTTTATTTGATGCCGCATTTAAGATTAAGCAATTTCTGTATCTAATTTTATTAAGTGGCGTCTAACCAGATATCGAGAAAAAAAGTCTCGGTGTGATGGATGGATGGTTCATGATGATGGGTATGATGTAGAATAAAGTTTACATACATATAGATATGCGCACTGTACATAAAAACCTACCCTTTAAAATATTGAAATTGATTCTTAGAAGTGCTTTTTATTCATATAAAACGTCACTCCCTCGTTCTTGCATTTACACCCTGATTTTAGTTACTTTACACGATTGCCTATATAATTTTATGGCATGTTTGAGTAGTAGTTTATGGTTAAATGATATAAAATTAATCAAAAAGTGGTTCCGCCCGGGATCGAACCGGGGACCTTCTGCGTGTAAAGCAGACGTGATAACCGCTACACTACGGAACCTCGAATGGAAAACTTTCTCTACAAGAGAGTTTCAGAATGGATAATACACTGTGAACTGTAATATACATGAATTTTTTTTTATTAATTGTATTTTATTTTTTATTTGTTTTATTTTTAAACGCTCACTATTTGCTAACAAGTACTATAGGTAATGATATAATATATTATATAGTATGTTTCTTTATATTATTATTGCATTATAGTAATTATACTACGTCCATTGATAAATATAATAGAATTTATAGTATACCAATGCCCCTATTATATACCAGGTACACATGCATATAATATTATGTGACGTATTATGTAATACATAGTTATTATAGAATAATTATTATTGATAATATTCAATGTGGGCAAGTATAATACATATTTGACAATTAAATAAGTTATAAGCCAATGATCATCTAACTCAGCGTTTTCCAAATGGTGGTCCGCGGACCCCCAGGGGTCCGCGGCATGTTTTTGGGGGTCCGCGAACCCACGACATAAAAAGAAAAAAAAATTTTTTAAAGAACATTTAAAATAAATAACGCAATAGTTGCTTTAATTTTTAGTTTTGTAACGAAATTCTTTCTGGGGGTCCCCATGATATTAGTGTCTAATTTTTTGGGGTCCGCAAGTTCGAGACATTTGGGAAACGCTGATCTAACTTATTAATTATTTCAAATTAATTCAAAATTAATTCAAAAAATTATTATTATGTTAAGTAATGATGCAAATACACATGGCGGGGGGGCGGCTGCCCATATGCAGAGAAGATGAAAAATTCCGCGTAAGCCATCATTGTAAAAACAGTGGCGTAGCTAGGGGGCGGTGGGGCCGGATCGCCCCGGGTGCCACCCGTCTGGGGGTAACTCTCTTCAGTCCATAACCCTTTGTCAGGGTGTGGTGGTATCAATGTAGAGTTTGTCTGACTATCTGTCGCCAGGCCTCTCTGTCTTGTGCCGTTGTAACTGATTCATGTAGTCCGCATCCTATTAAGTTCCTTGTGCGGTCGATCCAGCGTGTTGGTGATCTGCCCCTTGGTCGGCGTCCTTCTATTTTGCCTTCCACAATTGTCTTTTCCATGGCGGGGGTAACACCCGACCCCAAATTAACTGACTCCCATCCTGCCTCATACTGGTTTGCTTAGGTGCAACCCATAAAAAAAAGGTCCTCGGCCGAGATGAGGCTGTCACCTCGCCCACCTGCCTGGGGGTGACACCCGACCCCCCCCCATGCCTCATAGCTGTTTCCTTGAGTGCAACCCCTAAAAAAAAGGTCATCAGCCTAGGCGGGCGTGATGCCCATTAAATCCGCCCCGGATGTCACCCATGCTAGCTACGCCACTGGTAAAAAGCCTCCTCGACATTTGAGGAGCTTGCGTGCAAAACCGGCTACATCCACGTTTGGTCGAAAATGATGTGTTTGCCGATTCCATATCGTCAGATAGAGCTCTATCAATTTCTGTAATCATTTCGGTCTAAAACCGATTATATCTGTGTTAAAAAGCGACTTAAAGTTCAGGTTTTGAAACAAAACCGCCATTATCCATATTTTTTAAACAAAACTGATATAACCGGTTTTGCACATAGGCTTCTCATTTATTGTCGAGTTTTTTGACTTGCGATTTTGGGGGAAAGTTTTGGCTTCCAACAGTTATCAAGATTGTCCCTAGTTCTAAATGGTTTTCAGCGTTTAAAATGTGGGTACCAAACAATAACAATAATCTTTAATACATCATAAAATAATATACAACATTTCGGACAAATTAGTACAAAATCAGAATGGCCACTTTACACGAGGGGATTTTTTCATGCGATCGATCGCCGCGCCATGTCGCAGCAACTTAGCGCCTCGTGTAATACAAAATCGCTCATGCGATTAGTCCCTGCAACTTGGCGCACGTGCGATTTTATGAATATTATAACTTGTTCTAATTTCATGCGATTATTTACTAATCTGAATATATATGGTAGTATATTTTCAAGTTGACACTAGAGGTTGGTATTGTAGCAAATACGTCATTTATTACAAAGTCGCCTGAATATAAATGCCACGTATAAAGTGACAATGCGATTGGTCGCAGCAACCTGGCGCATACGAAAAATTCTGGCAACAAGTCGCGGCGATCGATCGCATGAAAAAATCCCCTCGTGTAAAGTGGCCATTAGATGCTAAAGATGGAGATTTGCAAATGCAGGTTTTCCTCTCAATGTCGGAAAATAGGCTATCTGAGATTATTCGAGAAAATCTTCAACGCTATACTTACAGAATTTTGCCAATCTTCGTAGTTTGAAGCTGCAAATGGATTCATTTAATTATTGCGTTTTCTGAACATTTTGATCTGCATCTTTATTTCCTGTATTTTTATATCATGTTTTCTTATATTGTGGTGGTTCTACTCTACGTAGTTCTGCAAAAAAGTAGGCACTTGAGTTAGGCATTGAAGAAAGTCCAGGAAGGAAGCGATATATTTCACGAACAACTTGTTGCAAGACATAATCGACCAATAAAATTAAAGAAAAATTAATTTATAGCGATTGCTATGATGAATAATATGAGAATAATAAATAGTAGTCAATAGCTATGACACATATAATATATCATAATTATTATTGAATATTTAAGAGATATTTCTCATATTTATTATCACATTTACCACATTTTTCTTTAGTTAAAATTATTATTTTCATCGTTGTTTTTGAATATAAAATATCATAAAAAATCGTATACGTGTCGGTATTTTTAACCCTCGACCGAAAAAAGGGTGTTATAAGTTTGTTGATAAAATAGCAGCATTACTGGTTTTAGTAAAACTTAAAAATGATTTTTAAACACGTTTAGCCTGGAAATAAAGCCGGTGTCTATGTAGATCTAGTTATATCCAATGTAAATCAAATTAGTGTGTTAACCAAAGTATCCCCTGTGTCAAACTGGATAATCATCATCTATAGCGCTTTCGATCAAATAGAAATAATTTCTAAATCCCATAAACACATTTGTAAATCCGGTAACGCTAATTATTATTATAACTTCGATAAAACCAATCACCAATAATTGATTATTTATTAATAATGTTGTTTAATAAACTGGTTTTAGAAAAAATATAATAAAAGGCTGCTCCATAATTCCAGATATGGTATATATTCTCCCTATATAACACAAGAGATAGTTAATGCTTTTTCAGATTATTTCAAAAGTATTGTCCCAGGATATGTCCCAAGATATGTCCTGGGATGATATGTCCCAGGATCAAATTTAGCCAATTTATTGCTGGAAAATTTGATAAATGTCTCCAACCTACAAAAAATTTATTTTAAATTCACAAGATTTGTCTAAGTACATAATAGATTGATTTATTTCGTATTTATTTAATATGCAACCGTTCGTTGAATATATTATATGGCATATAAATCCAATAATACATCCACACTCATTTCTGGTGTACCACAAGGTTCTAACCTTAGTCCAGTGTTATTCTTACGTGTACCGACAGCTGGCCCTGAGACACTTGGCCCTACGACAACTCGCCTCGGACAACTGACCCTAGCGACAACTGGCCCTGGCGACAATTGGCCCTGGCGACAATTGGCCTTGGCGGCAACTGGCCCTTGCGACAACTGGCCCTAGCGACAACTGGCCTTGTGACTACTGGCCTCAGTCTGTATCAATTTGCAGAATATTATATATTGTGAGTATCGGAAAGTAATCTACTTTGCCTCTTGATTATTAACTTGATCATTGCGTTTTGCGTTTTTTTGCGACTTAGGCCCAGTTGTTCAGTTTCTGGTTATTTTCTAATCTGGGTTATTTTCCATAGAAATGATTGTTTCAATAATTTGGATTAAGCCGCAAAGAGGTGGATCTGCCGTTAGGTTAGTGTTAGGTTTTGATATTTCTTTAGAAAACAAATGAAAAACAAATAAATCTCCGCGTAAAGTTAAATCTGCCGCAAAGAGGTGGATCTTCCGCGAAGAGGTGGATTTACCGGTGGATTTAAGTAAAAGTTCTCATAGAAATGTAATATTTGGCTTCTGGCCAGTAGTCATAAGGCCAATTGTCGCTAGGTCCAGTTGTCGAAAGGGCCAGTTGTCGCCAGAGCCATCAATTGTCGCCAGGGCCAGTTGTCGCCAGGGCCAGTTGTCGCCAGGGCCAGTTGTCGCTAGGGTCAGTTGTCCGAGGCGAGTTGTTGCAGGGCCAAGTGTCTCAGGGCCAGCTGTCACCAAACCTTATTCTTAGTAATAGGGGAGACCGGGGCTAGTTGTCGCAAAATTTGTTTTAGAATTTTTATTTCAGGTACTTTTTCATTTTACGTGGAAATCAGTATGCTATATTCTGCCTTCATGTGTTTAGAACGATATTTGATAAGCAAATGTAGTAAAACATGAAGTATTTTGAAGTAGGATTTGCTTTTGTCTTACTTGGACAAATGCGACAATATGCCCCACTGCGGGGCATGTTGTCTTACTGTATGGGGTAAGTTGTCGCTAATAAAATGATTGCGATAAGTTCAGAAACTTTAATTATCAATAATTATTTAATCATGAAACGTATGAACAAAACCAATTATTAATCATCATCATCCGAATAACAAATAATTGTACTAGAAATTGTATTATTTTTGAATCGTTACAAACCGTATTTGAATTATGTTTTTTTATGCTTAAATATCCTCGAAAAATAATTATGAATCACATTACAGCAATAAAAGGGGCACACCAGATGGGAATTGAAGTAAAGATGTAAAATTAACCCAATTATGCCAAATAGCATACACAGACATAGGTAATGGAATACGTATATTGATGCGACAACTTGCCCCGTAAACATTGAGACAAATTACCCCAGCGGACACTTTTTTGTTGGTGTATAATTATTTCTCAAATAATTAGTAACAACCACAATAATATAGCAATAATATATTACGTACATCGTAAACTATCATAATACTTCAATTTATCTCACCTTAAAGTTCTTAACGTGGCACAATCACACAAAAGTTTTCACGGCGTAAATTTACTTCTCGCAACGAATTTGATGTTTCCTAATTTATGGTGTTGCCATCTCTGCAAATTAGACCGAAACCTACAAATGGTAAAGAAGGCCACTATAGAGAAGCACTAGACATTGGTTTTGTACAGAAAACTTGTCTACGTTTTGAGATATTGCGAATACGACAATTTACCCCTGCGACAACTAGCCCCGGTCTCCCCTACTGTGTAAAGTAACTTATGTACTATCTATGAACCAGATATCGCCAAAATTATTTTAAAATCCAGCCCTACTTGCAATGCCAGTAAAATACTGTCGTAAGTCGAAAATCGCAATTTTTCAAGATCAAACTACAGGTTCTCTTTTTTTCTGAAATTGACCCATGGCAATATTTTTATGGATGCAGCATTATTTTATAGGCCATTTATGCCCGTACTAATAGTCGAGAATTGATCTCGATTCCGGAATTAATTCTAGTTTCAACCAATCAGATCACTGAAATTTATGCCGTATCATAGCAACAGCAGAATTAATTCCGGAATCGAGATCAATTCTCGACTATTAGTACGAGCATTAGTGACTTCACTCAGAATTTACAATTTTCGACTTACGACAGTACTTTACTGGGTGTGCGTACTTTACATTACAGGAAACCATGAATATGGTTATAATGGAATAATATCAGTTAGAACGCTATGTCGTAATTTCTTTTTAAACTTGATAATACAATTTATCTACATAATACTAACGGTAGAAAGTACAGATATTAATAGCAGTAGCTAATTCAAAAGACTTTAAAGTTAAAGTCAAAGTTAAGTTTTAGAAAACAAGTAAATCTGACAGCATCAAAAGTTCAGAAAACTTGAGAGTTTATGTTTCATAATTGTCACGATTTAACCCGCAAAAAGTTATATTGCAATATGGGTTACTACTTATACCTATACCTATATATTCACTGGCGGCTCGTAAGATTTTACAGTGATTTCAATTAGTCATTGTTTCATCATATCTGTAACTTTAGTTTAACATAAAAAATGCAAAACAGCGCCTTTCAGAAACTAAAAAATGCACAAATCTTTATTAGTACATTACACTTTAATATAATTCGAAAATGTTTTATGACATCTTCAGGCAATAAGACTCAAAACAAGAAGAAAATTTGTTTAAATATTACTGCAAAAATTTGGCAGGGGTGGATGTGGTGGACTGTGGAAGGGGTTATTCTATTGGTGTAGAATAAAAAAGGTTTAAGTTTTTGACTTTATTTTAAAAGCGGACCGGTCATCTCTATTCTTGCTCTGGAATATAATTATTTGAAAATATTTAAAAAGCAATCTTAAAGCTGGTGTTATGGAAGTGCCATAACTCCTTGGCACCTTTTCACGAACTGCCACTCTATACTATATTATGATGGTATATTTATCCGGAGAATAAATGAGCACATTTAATATACAACCAGTTCAGAATTGCAGAAATGTACATCCATCTCATTTTTACCTAAACTATTACCTTCTATTACGTAAAATATCGATTGCTGTGAATTTACTCGCAAGTTAAACACAAGAGCATCGGTCCGAAACAGAAAGATTTTCTACCTGAACAATTATAAAGTCAATATAATGGCCAAAAGTCCCTATAGTATATTATACAATATGCTCTAGTACTGACAAGGTAAGGTACTTATATCATTTTGGCGACATCCATAATATTGATGGATAAAGAAAATATAGAAAATCATTTTTTCAGCGAATCAGTTTTTTAAAACCTTCTGGTTTAAATCTGAAGTCATCGTGTATTTATACCCATTTTTTAATTTTCAATGAAAATTAAATTTTGATATAGAGTGTTTTTTTACTTGTAGCTGCATGAGTACTTTAAATTGAAATAAAACATTAAAAAATTGATGGAATGTTTTTTTAATTATTTTTTTTATGAAAGTAAATTTAATGCCATTTATGATTTGAAAATGATTTCCGGCATGTGATCACCACGACTAATCGTTACGAAGCGCATCCGATCAGTCAAATTTTTGACCACTTTTCCAATATTTCTGGCTTTATTTCATAAATGGCTTGCTGAATATTGACCTCCAATGCTTCCAGAGTTGTTGGTTTGTTAGCATAAACCATGGATTTAACATACCCCCAAAGAAAATAATCTGGAGGCGTCAAATCACACGATCTTGGAGGCCAATTGATAGGACCATTTCTTGAAATAATGTTGTCACCAAATTGTCCTTTCAATAAATCGATGGTTTCGGTGGCTGTGTGGCACGTAGCACCATCCTGTTGGAACCATAATAAGTTGTCGATGTTTAACTCTTGAATTTTTGGAAACAAAAATGTATTGAGCACGTGTCGATATCTCACACCATTCCACGTGTCGATATCTCACACCATTCACCGTAACGGCAGCTCTTTCCTTATTTCGATAGAAATATGGATCCATGATGCCGTTGGCGTGTATTCCACACCAAACAGGCAATTTTAATGGATGCAATGGATTCTCAAGATAATGTTCCGGATTGGTCTCAGTCCATATACGGCAATTTTGCTTGTTCACATACCCATTCAACCTCGTGCTCGATGTGCCTCGTCACTGAACAAAATTTGGCGGTAAAAAAATGCATCCATTTCCTATTGGTTGTGAGCCCAATCTGCGAACGCACAACGCAATCGATGATCATTACGCTTCAGCAGGGGCGTAACAAGGTAGCCACGGGCCTGTGTCTTGGTAACAAACCGGGCCCTCTTAACCCTTCTGGCCTTCTGCCGTTGTGTTTGTTAAGAACTGATTGCTACTAATCTTTCCATTTAATTTTTCCAGTTCCCAATCGTTATATAGGTAAATGTTGTGTTGGTAAATGTTTATATCGTGTAAATTTATTATTTTTAAATTATGACAGTTCATAATTGACAGTTCATGATGACAGCTTATCATCCCTTTTCTATCACAGCGATCCTGGCGGTTCAGTTTGGGTTGATACGGTTAAGCGCACGCTAATTTAGGACTAGTTTCCAGTCCTCTCCCCCCCTCTAAGTCCATGCTTGTTATCAAGAAATGCGTAGGGAATATTACAAATTTTTGAAAATGTGAGATTATAGCATTTACCACCGGAAACGGTAACAGATCAAAAAGGGTATTTGCATAAAATTTGCTTGCAATTTTGTAAAAGTAAAAGGGATTAAAACTATTTAAAATAGTTGGAAACAGTAGGTATCAATCGTGGTACCGTGGTAGGTATATATTGTTACTCATCACCATCTGTTTATCTTTTCATTTGGAGAAGTAACAGTTTTACAACTAAAGAATTTATTGTTTTTTTTTGTAGGGACAATTTATTGAGCAAATATAATATTTTGTAGGGCTCATTCTGTTTCTAAGAAAAAAAGCCGCGTTTGTTAAAAATATTTTGTAGAAAATAATAAACTTGTTTTTAAGCGTGGCGCCAGTGAAGTCTCGGGCCCTGTGAAGTCTCGGGCCCTTGTTTCATCGAACACCCGGAACACTGGTAGTTACGCCACTGCGCTTCAGTTCTTGAACCAACTGGATCTTGTAGGATGTAAACCAAGATCTTGATGTAAAATTTTCCATGTAGTGGACGGGCAAAGCCCAAGTTGTTGAGCACGATGACGAATTGAAATGTTTGGGTTCTCTTGCACATTTTCACTCACAGAAACGATAGTTTTTTCGGTACGCACATTTCTTTGTCTTGTTGGTGGTCTTACATCTTATTTGGAGTTACCAATTATTTGATTAGTATGGAAAACATGAAAATATAATATGAAATTTTTTTGTACTGTTCCAATTATTTGATTATTATTAGTGTAAGAAAATTGCGAAAAAAAAATCCAAAATCGGTTTTCTGCGATTTTTCGACGGATTTCGTTAGGTAATTGTTCGTACTTTAACATGCTAAAAACGTCCTCTCGGAACCCTGATCTTCTTATCGAATTCTTCGTCTGAAGTTGAAAATTTTAATAAAGGAGTGAAAATTATGTTTTTCGGCAAAATATTTAAAAAAAAAATTCTATTTCAGCTATATTGTTATCATATAACTCATTAAAAAAATTAAAAACACTTAAAATATTTTAACAACATCCTCGAAATCATTAAAAGAAGAGTTTCCTAAAAATGGTCGGGGGTTCTGATTTTTGGATATGTTTTAAAGTTTGGGGTTCTAATAAAAACCCTGAGTTCCGACCTCGGATACCGCCCGGAAGTGCCGCCATTTTAAAAAAAATTGCGAAAACAAAATGTTTCTTTGCAATATTTCCTTACCATCAGTTGCCTTTAGGACGAAAATGACTGCCATAAATCATATGGAGAATAAAATTTACTACAACTTTTATCTAAGGTATTTTTCTCTAATGGCCGGTTTATCCAAGTTCATTGGATAAAACCCAATGAACTTGAACCATGATTGGGTGCAAAGTTGAGCTGAGCTTAAGCTCCTATTGTAAAACCGGCCCTAAGTCCAATAGTTGCTGAGCGCCAGCACTGTTAAATAGAGCACATTTTAGAAAATATCAAAAACGCTCGATTTTTCTCTGACTTTATTTATAATTTTTGGTTACTCTTTCTAAAAAAGTCTATTAATATAAAGAGAGTAACCAAAAATTATAAAAAAAATTCAGAGCAAAATCGAACGTTTTTGAAATTTTCTAGAATGTGCTCTATATTTAACAGTGCTGGCGCTCAGCAACTATTAGACTTAGAGTAAAATACCTTAGATAAAAGTTGTAGCAAATTTTATTCTCCATAAGATTTATAGCAGTCATTTTCGTCCTAAAGTCAACTGGTAAGGAAATATTGCGAAAAAACATTGTTTTCGCCATTTTTTTTTAAATGACGGCACTTGCGGGCGATCGCCGAGGTCGCCAACTTGGAGTTTTTATTAGGACCCCAAACCTTAAAACATATCCAAAGATCAGAACCCCCTGACCATTTTCAGGAAATTCTTCTTTTCATGATTTCGAGGATGTTGTTAAAATATTTTAAGTGTTTTTAATTTTTTTAATGAGTTATATGATAGCAATATAGCTTAAATAAAAATTTTTTTTAAATATTTTGCCGAAAAACATAATTTTCACTCCTTTATAAAAAATTTCAACTTCAGACGAAGAATTCGGTAAGAAGCTCATGGTTCCGAGGGGACGTTTTTTAGTATTTTAAAGTACGAACAATTACCTAACGAAATCCGTCGAAAAATCGCAGAAAACCGATTTTGGATTTTTTTGATCAAAATGTGCCCAATTTTCTTACACTACCTATATGGAAAACATGAAAATATAATATGAAATTTTTTTGTTCTGAATGAAATTTCAGTTTAGCTTTTCAACCCTTAAAATTGTCTAGTAAAGTTAAGTCTGAAAAAGGTGAAAAATTAGATCATAATTTTTGGAAAATTCTCAGACAGCTCGCAATTTTAATTTTGTCAATTTTTTATTGTTTCGAACGAATCCTTTGATGTAATTGTTTTAATAGATTTTCCTCATTTGTTTCAACATAAATATGACCTCATAGATATTGTTTTAGGCTATTATTTGTTAAAATCCCTTTGCAGTAAAGCACTTTTTGTACCAATTTTTTAGGACGAAATTAAAAATTCAATTAAATCTGGTTTTACT
Organism: Podabrus alpinus; assembly: GCA_932274525.1. Taxonomy (NCBI): domain Eukaryota; kingdom Metazoa; phylum Arthropoda; class Insecta; order Coleoptera; family Cantharidae; genus Podabrus; species Podabrus alpinus. Next base: position 11,391,756 of record OW026451.1, read on the forward strand.
TTTTAAATAATTAATTTATTAATTAAATTTTTCCGATGGAAAAATAAATACAGTTTTCCAATTGAAACAATGAACAATCTTTACTAACTTAAGGAAGTTATATCAATTTGTAACTGTCAACTAGCGCGATCGAAATTAATTTTTGATGTATGGCAGCGTTCCGTTTGGTCATCGAGACGCTGATAGTAGATACTATAGTCCATCCGTTTTAAGAATGCAGAACTAGATTGTACTAAAATTGTGAACTCGGAACGTGATTGGTTAAAATTTTTACAGGTTTACACTGCCAAAATTTTATTTGCGATTGATGACTCACGAATATTTTTTTCTAAAAGTTTCTGGCAAATTTAAATAATTTGTACAAGATAAATTGCTATTTGATAAAAAAATACTTTTAACTCGATTATTTCAAGTATCAAATAAGTGACATTTGGTTTTTGTCACTCGTGCACTTTAATTATTTGACGTTTCCCAGTGTAAATCTGACTTGCCGTTCAACGCGACCTCTACTGCAATTCAAAACCAGATGGACTATAGTATTAAGATTTGGTACCGAGAGACGTTCCATTTGGAAACGCAGTGCTCTGAAGTTCATCCTAAATAATCTCACAACCTATTCATATTTTGGTTTTTAACATTTAGAGAGCAAATCGTAAATTGTTGATATCCGTATGTTTCTATTTAAAAATGTTTGAAAATCGCCTGTGGCGCTATTATGAAATTTATTGTTGTTCTTGTAATATTCTTTTTCTCTTCCGTTTCAAATACTGCGTATTTCTAAGTACTTATATTAGAGTAATTCAATCCTAATATTGCACAATTGCAAAAATGTAAATAATTAAATAGATAGAATAAGTAAAGCTATACAGATTTAAGGGAAAATAAACTAACCAATTTAGTATTGTAAACCTAATATTACTTAAATTCCATTTGCATTAGTTATAAGTTGATATTTATTTTCTTCTCAGGAAAATTTTAGTTATAAAAGTTAATACCTATGTCAATTAGGGTGTAACACCTACAAATTTTATAAGCCAACTTAGTATATCGCTACAATATAATAATAAAAATAAAGTAGGTATCAAGTGTTTGTTACCGTTGTAATAATGGTACGGGCCAAATTATCTTTGACACATCTTTTTAATTTTTTTTTGTAATAGCGAAACCTTCCTTCATCGGTGATGTGTATTTAAAATGTTGAAAAGTTATGATTTAAGTCGTTAACGATAAAATCGATGTATTCGGCGAGGTCTTTCAAAATAGAAGTGCATTTTTTTTAGATATTATTATTCGTTCAATAAACCTCATTGACCTGTAATAATAATGAGTTACAAAATTGCGATAGAACTAAAATCTGTAAAACCAGTAGCGAAGCACCGATTGCTTCTATTGAATATCAATATTTCATAACTTGGGGCTTACATTATTAATTTATTAAATTAAATCAATCAATGCTTAATTTAATTAGCAAGCATTTAAGTTATAGAACCATGAACTGATTTTTCTCTGAAATGCTACAGTATTGGGAATTGAAACGAAATTTAATGTTATCAATTTTTTATGAAGTTTGAAAGGTTCGAATATGGGTTAAACGAGTTTCTTTTCTCCAGCCGCGGTTAAAATTGAAAATACCTACGTTTTCACTTAATAAAGCTTGCCTCTCAAGCTTTTGTCCTAATATAAAATCATTTTTGTACATTTTTTTACCATATTCCGAAAAATTTTAATAATTTATTTTCTGTTACAGGGGCTCTTCTACTACGATGTTTAACGAAATACCCATGGAGCCACTCGGCAATGGATGGATGTAAGTTTTTGTTTTTATTTTTCTCTAACAACTTGCTAATTTTCATGCAGTATATATAATAGTAGCAGATTTGTTGCTTCAAGCAATGTTTTTGTTATTGTGAGAATATCGCGTTTTCCGCTTGGAAACTGTGTCACAAGTGTAAGTCCTTGAGAGCCATGTTTGGGGGTATGGAGGCTGCCTAGTATTGACCGGGAAGACTCTAGGAAATGTCACCCCTCATATAATTTTAGATAAACCGTTTAGTCGAAGCTTTCTCTTCTTATAAAATTTTCTAAGGAAAACTCTCAAGAATGCATTTTTCATCATTTCGATAATAATTATAGAGGCAATAATTAGGGGTGAAAATTTTTAAAATAAATTTTAATGAAATAAAGCAGTGTCGTATCGAATGGAAATTTAAGAAGTGGTAAGAAGTATTTTGCAACCATGATGTAAAATTATGAGTCACTTGCATCTAGGTAACGCCTCGAATTGACGTATATAATAAAAGCGCCGTCCTTTCCTCCTAGGCGTCCGCCTGTTTTCTATCTACTCCCTCGCGAATCTCTAACTTTATCTACATTTCTAAAAAAAAAATCCTTTCGCCTTCGTCCATGGAATTCGTTTGGCCACTCATGCAATAATTGTCATCCAGGGTGCGTAATCGGAGCGCGTGTTCTGTCACCTGTAGAGCTTTTGTCTCCGCTTTTCAGCTTTTGTCGAACACTTCATTTCGCGGTGTCACTCCATACGCATAGCTGACTTGACTTGCTTTAAAAGCTTTCTCTTGTATATTAAAATAAGCTCCATTAGATGTGTAGCAATTTTTATTTTATAAACTAGCGTCACAAATTAGTTTATTTACCTTTTTTGCTTGTGAATCAGTTTTTTCAGGCTCGCTTTTGATGAGTTTCAATTGTGCATATATATGGATATCGATTTAATGCTTTCCACCGGAAAAGTCAACGTCCTGCTTGCAATATTATTCTCGTGTGTGCTTTAGCCATTGTTTACATTTTGGATGCATTGTTCAAACTTTTCTGAAATATGAATTTGCTGAATCAACGCCACTTTTTCTGACATTTTTTCAAAATTTTTGATATTTCTGTTTTATTCGCTAAGTTATTAATGCACTCGAGTGTTTTGTTTTCTGCTCTTGCGTGACTAGTTTTACTTTCTACGAACTTCAGGGATCATTGCCCCACCAGACAAAAATAATCGAAATTTTGTTATAAATAATGTAAGCAGCTTAGTGCTTTACGTATTTTTAGTAGTTCACTTTCGAATTAATTGTCACGTAGGTATTGCCATTCCCAAATTTGCCTTCTTTTTTTCCTTTTTCCAAAATAACACTTTCAAACCGAAATTTGAGTCATCTGTTAGGGGCCAAGTCTTCCATATGGTTGACAAAATTTTAAAATAAATAATGCATACATGCATACAAATAATAATGAGACACTGCATTCGGTAATCCATAATTAGCTGCAACTTTTGTTCCGCTACTGCAATCACTCTAAACACATAGACCATTCACTTTTGGCAATATCTTTTCAAAAATGCACTTAAAATTTCTATACCCATGTACATCCCGGATATGTCCTACCAACTAATTGCACGCACGTAAGTGGGCCACTTATACTTAAAAAATTTTAATAATCGATCTGTTTGACTTGAGAAATTTTTTGCCACCAATTGTTACGATCGTACATAAATATTTTTACGACCACTCGTTGATTTGTTAATTGTGATCACGAACTGAAAAATCCGCCAAACTGTAATATTGATAGTGTCTAACATAGTTGCCTTCCGGATTAAACCGTCTCAAAAGAGGAAAACGCTGTTTGTAAATAATGAAAAGCTGGGTCGTTGACACGACACTTGAATATTTGCTTTAGGTATTTTATCGATAACAATCTTCACATACTTGAAGTATGAACCAAAAAGTTTAGACGGAGGTCGGTTCAGGCTTGAAACTTTCAACGCCTCGGGCAAATCTTAAAATTAGCGCCCCTAAAAATGCCATTGTCATATTAAATTGTTTTACCAGTTCATCAAGTTTCGATGGCATTTTTATACCGTTCGGGGTGTCTCTTATAATTTTGAAATTAGTTATAATAAAATGAGTTTCTAATTTTTTTCCAAAAGGAAATCATATTGATCCATGGGTCAAGTTGATAAAACGACATACAATTTTTTTATTTTTGGTGTGAAGATAAAGTAAAGTGGCTGTTCTCAGCGGGGGTCGTATGGCCCCCCAGGGGGCCACGCTATATATATTTCGTGGGGACTACGACTGAAATACTTAATATTGAGATGTCCCCAAACTTCTGAATGGGTAATAAAAAGTTCACTTTTATAATATTAAAAATGTTACTGAAAGTAAATTAAAGCACAAATGAAAGAAAGGTAAAAGTCACTACATAATACCTGTGATAATACGATAAAAATGTATATTTTTATAAAAGATGTGCACATCCTGTATATAATATATTAATTGATATACTAATACATAATAATTATGTTATAAATAAAAAATAGTAGATTATATTAATAATGATCTATGCATTTTTATATCAGTTAACAAGGTCTATCAGAGAAGGGGGGTTTATAGGGGAAAATTAAATTTAGAAGTGAACTACAGGTAAAAAAAAGGTTGAGAAACGCTGCTCGATAACGAAGACGTTTATTTTATTAGGGGGATTTTTGAATAATTTTTTAAATTATAAAATCAAATGTAGTTTATCATAACTTCGCTATTTTCGAAAAACGCAGATGCGGATTTTAAATTCAATCTTCAGTCTAAAGCACCGCTGGCAATTTTTGTAATGTTTTTTTAAGACTAAATGAGGTTATTTTACAAATTCCGGTCAGATTTACAATGGAATGTCAACCCTATGTAGGGTTTATCAGTGGAGTTAATTCTCAACACACATAAGATTATCAAAGTGCACAGAAAAACATAGGGGCCCTAAGTTTAACGTCGATTCCGACAGACCATTTTTGCATCATCGTCCACATCAGAATGGGAAATATAAGAAACGTAAAAGTTTTTGAATTTTTCAGCATTTGTCATATGGCCAGTCCGCCCCTCAGTATGATACTGCCTCAAACTCACCCTTCTGTCAATCTCTAAATTAAGCAACTTCTTATTATTTACTTCCATATAATAAGTTAAAGCTATTAAGGTTCATTGTTGATTATTTCTGTAAAATTTTCTACACTTCAACCACTGCACACCCAATTTTCTCATGCTAGCTCTGTTTTGGCTTTTCACTTCACGAGTGCGGTTTACAAGCCTTGAAATATAATATAAAGGTTGTCTCGTCTTTACAAAACAACTAAATTCCGTATTAAGAAAATTTTTCAAATTTCAAAACGGTAAATAAAGAAATATTACGATTTTTCATTTGTTTCTTTATGTTACCTTTCCTACCACGTATTTTGCTTGTTTTCGTTTTATTTACAGAAAAATATGTAATTAATTTCACAAAAAATGTCTGGAATGAGGTAACAATTTTTCAATTAATTTTGAGAGAATGCAATTTAAAAATAACGAAATTCTCAAAATTAATCCTTTTTATTACAAAATAGGAAGACCAACAGATTTTACTGGTACAAATTTTTATATTTCCCATAAAAATACCATCTGATAAATCGTAATTTCGTAGTCTTAATGAGCCACTGCTTGTATAATAAAAAGAAATTTTATAAAAACCGATATACAAACAGAATTGTATCAATAGGCAAAGACATCTTTAATTAATATAACGAATGTGTTTGAAAGGTAAAGCGACGAATTCAGCATTGTTTAAAGAACACAGGCTCGAGTCGATATAATTATACAAATTTGCTGCAAATCAAAATATTATAGTTAAATTTGTTACGAAAAATTTTCTCTTTTTCGCAACAACGTTGAATTTATTAAATTCAACTTTTTAACATCTAGCGACATATTTCGTAGCACCCTGCATAGCGAGCGTATTTGACAGAGTTTAAACTCGCGCATGCAACGATAAGGACTTCTGGGGTTAGCGCTCGTACGGAGCGGTCGACGTTTAGTGTTTTCTATGTGAAGTGATAACAATTTTGGTTCCAATTTTGATAAAATATTGGTAGCGATTTTGTGGGGGGTCCCTTTCAGCATCATGAATTGTTTTGGATGGTTTGCGCTCCAACCCATTACTATGGGGATTTTTTACGTTCGTGGTAGCTGAATTGTGGATGTATTCCAGGTCGTTATCTTTTTGTCGGACCACCTTGTCCATATTTTCTGGAAGGATATTTTTTACTCAGTTCGGTAAGTTTTTATAATTTGAACTGATTGCTTCACAGGGAAATGCATTACTCGACTTGGCCAAATTTTCCGCCGTACATCTGGTGTTCGATTACGTTTTAACTAACCCTTGACTGTCTTATTTTTTTATGTGATATGTTTATTACAAAGGGTTTCATTGTCTTGCATATTTTTTTGTACGAATGTTGGCCGAGATAGTTGATACGCCGTATTTTTCGTTGTATGCACGATGAGATATTCTATCTAATCTCACACGTTCGAAGACGTGAATTTTAATGCCAATGCTAAACTTTACTTTTTGATAATTATTTTAATTAATAATAATATTTAATTATGTATTGTTAATTGAGTTTTATTTGTGCATTTAAATTTCACTAGGAAATATCAACCGGCGTTGGTCAAATGCAAAGACTTTGAAATTCCTAAGCGTTTGACATGGGTTCGAATTTCATATTTGAAATTCTATGTTGAACATTTTTTTGTGTGTTTATTTTTGTTTTTATGTTCTTTTTTATGAAAGGCTGCGATGTTCGACCCATATACAGGGTGCGGCATTTCACCGAGATTGCTGTCTTTTGTTTTATCATTGGGGATTCGATATGGTTCCACTTTATCGTGGGATTTTTATGTAACCATTCGAATGTGCCCTTGGTTTATGTTTGGGAGTGATTTTCGGTGGCAATGTCGTTGCCACTGTGCCTGTTTTGGTCGGCTAACACCTTCTACATCCGACATCGCTTATATCTTTGCCTTCTGACAATTAACATCCAATTGTCCATTTTAATTGTGTTGTGTTAGCAAAGCTGTTTCCTTGATCTCTCCGGGGTGTTTCTTTCACACGATCCACGACTCTCGCTTCCAGGCTATAACGAGCTAGTTTAAAACCTAACACCAGGGCCCCACGCAAATTTAAAGTAGATGGTTTATCCTTCTGCGTGGACTTAATCTTTTCCGAGCTGACTTCTCATTAGAGCAGTAAAGGAAGGATTTTGTATCACTGGCGCCCTCGCGTGGGAGCTACTGTATTGCTTCTGTATTTGCTTCTGTTTGCTTCATTTCCATCTGTATTTTTGGTGAATGCCCGGAGATAATTTCAGGAACAGCTTTTGCATTATTTTATTGGCAATTTTGTTTTGTTGTCAATTTTATTATTATGTTTTTTTGAATGAAACATTTTTGTTTATACCGGCGGAATTATTTTTTTGAAGCCAACTGCGTTTGTTGATCCTTGGTTGCTGTTACGACTGTTGTTGTTTAAGTCGCGCACCGTAATTGGATTGTTTCAACGTATATTTTTTTGGTGATTGTGTAAATTCCTTGATGCCGAGTGTTTGAAGGGTTATGAAAAATATTTTTTATAATTATTTTATACCTTCGTTTTAAATTAAAATTTTTATTATTATTTTATTGGTAAAGTGTTATGTGTAAATTTTTTTACCTTGATATGTGTACTGTTCGTTGCTATGTGTAGCGAATTTTATTTTTTGGTTTTCCACAAGCTACTGGGGGTGAAATCCCTTTAGCTTGCCGTGGATCTACAATACCAAAGGGTGATTGGATGGAGTAATTGTTTGTACACATATTGGTTCCATAACAGCTTGAACCATACATTACACTAAGGGTGGAGGCTGGGTAATGTTTGTCACTGTGGGTTCGTTAACATCTTGAATCCTATCTTACATTACATCATACATTACATAGTAATGTTTGTTCGCTATGTGGTTTAACAACACCTTAAATCATAACATTACCTAACTGGAGGTTGGGTAATGCACTCGCTATTGGTCTAATTACATCTGAGATCACATATTCACATAAAATCCGTCATAATTATAGCATAACATCAAGCTATTAATTATTTCATCGGAATTTATTCCAACGGTTAGAGGAAATTTGTTAAAGTCTTGGTAGGACGATCTGTTGGTCAAGTTTCTTGATCAAATTATTAATTATTTTGTCATTTTGACAAACCACTTCCTATGTGTTGAGAACTATGAGTGTCTCATACTGGAAGAGTAGAATTGGTTCGAAAATATTTTTGTTCGACTATTCTCGAATGGGTCCGATGCGAGCCATTCCTTATCGACAGTCTAGATGTTTTTTTTTCCTAGCTGTTCAGTTTTTTCGGTGCAGGTCCAATGCGGGCTGCCCACAGTTTTTTCGGTGCAGGTCCAATGCGGGCTGCCCATTTTGTACTCATTGATTTTTATCTGAGACAAAATCACCTATCATATGGTTTTCAGTAGCTATTGTTAGCTCTACCATTTGGTTTTCGCTTCTGCGGATTTACGATGGCGTTTCGTCAATTGTGTACTAAACCATACAAGTATTATTATTATTTTTTTTGATCTCAATCTTTTAGAGATTTTGATTTTTTTATTTTTTTATTGAAATATTTTAAGCTCATTTTTTATTAGTAACGCTTAATATTTCTTTCCTACCAAGTACTGCTACAAACTACCTCCACACTACAGTAAATAAAAAAGTTTTTTTCCGTCAATTTACAGTTCGTTGTCAACTTCGTTTCTCTAATAATTTTTTTGATTTTTTTATCTTGACCTCCGGTCAGATATCTTACTTCGGGGGTGTGTTACGAAAAATTTTCTCTTTTTCGCAACAACGTTGAATTTATTAAATTCAACTTTTTAACATCTAGCGACATATTTCGTAGCACCCTGCATAGCGAGCGTATTTGACAGAGTTTAAACTCGCGCATGCAACGATAAGGACTTCTGGGGTTAGCGCTCGTACGGAGCGGTCGACGTTTAGTGTTTTCTATGTGAAGTGATAACAATTTTGGTTCCAATTTTGATAAAATATTGGTAGCGATTTTGTGGGGGGTCCCTTTCAGCATCATGAATTGTTTTGGATGGTTTGCGCTCCAACCCATTACTATGGGGATTTTTTACGTTCGTGGTAGCTGAATTGTGGATGTATTCCAGGTCGTTATCTTTTTGTCGGACCACCTTGTCCATATTTTCTGGAAGGATATTTTTTACTCAGTTCGGTAAGTTTTTATAATTTGAACTGATTGCTTCACAGGGAAATGCATTACTCGACTTGGCCAAATTTTCCGCCGTACATCTGGTGTTCGATTACGTTTTAACTAACCCTTGACTGTCTTATTTTTTTATGTGATATGTTTATTACAAAGGGTTTCATTGTCTTGCATATTTTTTTGTACGAATGTTGGCCGAGATAGTTGATACGCCGTATTTTTCGTTGTATGCACGATGAGATATTCTATCTAATCTCACACGTTCGAAGACGTGAATTTTAATGCCAATGCTAAACTTTACTTTTTGATAATTATTTTAATTAATAATAATATTTAATTATGTATTGTTAATTGAGTTTTATTTGTGCATTTAAATTTCACTAGGAAATATCAACCGGCGTTGGTCAAATGCAAAGACTTTGAAATTCCTAAGCGTTTGACATGGGTTCGAATTTCATATTTGAAATTCTATGTTGAACATTTTTTTGTGTGTTTATTTTTGTTTTTATGTTCTTTTTTATGAAAGGCTGCGATGTTCGACCCATATACAGGGTGCGGCATTTCACCGAGATTGCTGTCTTTTGTTTTATCATTGGGGATTCGATATGGTTCCACTTTATCGTGGGATTTTTATGTAACCATTCGAATGTGCCCTTGGTTTATGTTTGGGAGTGATTTTCGGTGGCAATGTCGTTGCCACTGTGCCTGTTTTGGTCGGCTAACACCTTCTACATCCGACATCGCTTATATCTTTGCCTTCTGACAATTAACATCCAATTGTCCATTTTAATTGTGTTGTGTTAGCAAAGCTGTTTCCTTGATCTCTCCGGGGTGTTTCTTTCACACGATCCACGACTCTCGCTTCCAGGCTATAACGAGCTAGTTTAAAACCTAACACCAGGGCCCCACGCAAATTTAAAGTAGATGGTTTATCCTTCTGCGTGGACTTAATCTTTTCCGAGCTGACTTCTCATTAGAGCAGTAAAGGAAGGATTTTGTATCAAATTTAATTTATTCAGAATAAAAGTATCCAAAAAATGCTGCAAGCGTTTCCCACTTTCTATCTTACCCTAATTTACCATAATTAATTTTTCTAAAATTCTCATCGACAGTTTTGTGCATTCTGATTATAAGAAACAAAATTTAAAAATTGTTCGGGCATCAATATTAAAACTTTTTGCATGGGTTGATACAGAGATACAGTCGTGCATCATCACCAACGCCTTCATACATTTTTGAGTTTTGCAAAACTGCACTTCGACGCCAATTATTTCTGGCATAGCAAATCTTTTGTTTTTTTGGCAAACGAAATATTAAAATTCCATAATTAGAATTTGGAGATGTATGCAATTTTTATTCTGTATTAGATACTTTTGCCAAGGGTTGAACGATTCAGTTTATTACCATCGTTGAAATTCTTAACAGGCAAACTTTTACTGTTTGCATTTCAGCTCAACTTTTAGAAATAACGAGAAAACTCCTTTTCCTTTCTTCTTCACTCTTACCAGACTCCATACCTATTGGAATTATTTTATTCAGAAATAAGGGAAAACATGGAAATTAAAATTGAACAAATTCCAGCGTTTTATTAAATTTAATTTGGTCAAGACGAGAACTCTTATCTTCTGCATCCCCATTAAAATTTTTATTCAAAATTGTTGTAATAATAAATTTATAATTAATTTTATTTTACAAACTTTCGCACCAACGTCAAGTCAAAACTTGATTAAATTTTTTTGTCTTTTCTACGAAATGAATTTCAGAAACTTCCTTCCGGCATAATCGAGTTAATTAAGCCCACTAAAAAAATGTTTGCTACCTCTATGGTGGGATGAACTTTACCTATAAACTTCTCAATTTTTAACTAATAATTTGACTTCGCGTTTTCGGGTAGTTATAGCTACGCAGATACACTTTTTGGGAAATTTAAAATAATGCAACCCAGATACAATCGTATTTGAACAAATGGTAAATTAAATTTAAAAAATGAGTAAGCATCATCTTGATTGTTGGTGTTGTTTTCAACAGAATTATCTGCATGTCGGCCTTGAAATTTTGGCGGGATTTGTTATTACACCTATTCACCCTGCCTGAACCTCTGCTCACAAAAATACTTTGGTGTGTGACCTGAAAGTTATTTTCGTGTACGTCAGCTTCTAATATCTTTTTTCTTAACATCACTTAAAATAACAAGGGACGCCTATGATTTTGTTTACCTGCTGTAGGTGTCCGGAACTGGTCTCATTCCTTACCTTTCCTAACTAATACAGCGTTCTCTACCTGCCCATTGTTCCCTCGATACTGTTATTCATTGTATTTCGTGTTTATTTGCCCATTTTTTGAAAAGCAATTCTTAAGTTAATCGTGGACCGAAGGCATTGTGCTCCACTTTTTCATTTTGAAATTGCAGCGTAGGGAATTTTTAATCTCATTTGTCCAATAAGGGCAGATGACATATCACCTTGGAAAAGAACCTGGATCAATTTTGCCGGATTTTGAACTATTATAAAGGATACCTCTCACTAATGGTTTCTTGGTTTTTCTTTTCTACTCGAATTTACAATTACCATCGTATATTACACAGGATTTAAATCAAAATTCCGCTTATCATTAGAGAAGCAAATGTGAAGAAAGATTTCGCACACTTTCGTATTCATTCCCTTCTTTGTTGAAATTACTTATATTTCTGATTTCATCGTTTAACTGCACTAGAATACAATCATTTCGCCATCTTAATAAAAAGAGCTTATCCAAGACCGTCCCTATAGCAATGGGTGCATCGCATTGGAACATCTGTTCAGAACAAATTAAATTTTAAACTAGAAATCAAGAGGGGAAGGTATATTGCATGCCAGAAAAACTATTTTCCACTGAAATGCATGCTCTTAGAAGGGATGTTCGATTTAAGCTTTCTCTCAAGTTCTGCCATTTCAGACCTGCGGCCAGTTTCTAAAAGATGTTGATTCTGAAGTAAATTTCTGAAATTTTAGACTTCGTAATTAAAAATTTGCGATTTTCAAAAAGAAAAACTTTACTTCAAGTCGGTTTCAGATTTTTTGAACAAAAGGAAACCTAATAGCATTGAAAATCTAAAGCACATGAAGAGTTTTGTCGTGTTTTTCTCGATTTTATACATCGTCGTCGTTACTAAATTATTTTGAATTGCAAAATATATTTTTTATGCGATTATTAGTCATTTTAATTAACTAGTATGGTAATTTTCCTTTGAATGACCCTATTAATTAAAATAGTAAATTTTCTATTTCTTTCATTCTGCGGTAAAGTTGTAGTTACCTAACGATCGACATATGGTTTTCGTATTTTCGAGTTTTTTTTGTTATCGCCAATGTATCTGGAGACGTTTTTAGACTTTTTGATTATTTTAATGTAAATATTGAAATTACCGTTAAGGTGAATTATGACGATTAGATAAAGTTGGTATTCCAATTAAAAAAGTATTTAATAGGCAAGATGGTAAGTAAGCACCTGCCCCACAACCTGTAATTTGCTGTTTAGTAGGTTTTAACAACTCTCGTACCGCACCGGAAGTGGTGCTGTTTAGACAAAACAGCCCTCAGATCCCTCGTCTAATCCACTGCTGCCAGGGGCTCGTCATTCCAACAGTTCGTAACGGATTTAGAAACTAAGGGACTAAACTAGTCCTCCAAACTTCCATTTTCTTGTTTCGACCCAACTTAAAATACGTTTCATATTTTAAATAATACATTTATATTATCTTGCAGAATATTTTTATTCGTTGTTTTAATTTTATGACTAAATCGATACGAATAAATAAATAAAAATAAATAGATTATATAAAAACTTTGTTGGTTTAATCTAAACAAATCGTTTTGAAATAATTAATTTAGAATGACTTGGCTAAAGATAATAGTGGTAACTTTCTATTATAAGGGTGAGTTAAGGCCCGGTTCACACGTTAACCACATAAAATATTATTTTGATGCTTCAATTTTGCATCGTGTAAAATGTGAATTATTAGCTTATAGAAGAAAATTAAAAATTGAACAAGTATAAATAATGGCAAATTTAATTTAATTCCTAAGCTTTCCACAAACATTTGTCTTCTTTAGTTTTAAAATTTAATTTTGATATAATAAACCAAAAATATCACAAGACCGAAATTTATGTGGAGAACTTAAGTAAATTCAATTTTATATACGATCAATCAATCGATCGTTTCGTAGGTTCAGAGTACCCAAGGCCCAGGGGGGGGGTATCAGTTTTCCCGTGTTATTTTAATATCTTGCGTGATTCAGAAAATATTTTGAATAAAAATTAGTTATTGGGTTTCCTTCTCCAGATAAAAATACAAAAAGCATTTTTTGAAGTAATTTTTGGATTAAAAAATTATTTAGGTAGTACCTACTTGTTTTATAAAATACGAAATGAGTTCAAATTTTACCTGGGGGCGTTCCATATCAAGTGGTCCAATGTTGATTGCTGGACCTTTTTTTTAATTCTGATTTTGTTTGTGCAAAATGGCACATTTTTTGTGTTGAGAATGGAACAAGCTACAAAATCGCTCAATAGATATTTTCACCTAAATGCAATCTTAGCCCTCCAGTTTATCAATTTCTAATTAAATTTTACTAGTCAGGTAAATCTAACCTGTGCCGTTTTTTAGTCCAATGAGAAGACGTCAAACCTCACTTTGCTGTCAGATAATTCTTACTGGAAGTTTAACTGGAGATCTAGCTTTAAGAAAATTAAGCATAACTTCCGAATGCTTGCTGTTACCAGTCGGAAATTTTCGGTGTCGCTCAAATACCCTTAGCAATTTTCTACTGCAATTACAAATTTTTTAATTTTGTCTCTTTATAATAAAATATGAATATGAAATTCAGAACATTCAGAAATTCAGTTGTAAAAGGGCCTTTGTTTAACAAAATGGGGGCAAGCTGGAATAAATTTTATTATCTTCATTAGAATCTCCAAAAAGGCATATATACTAATAATAGCTTGTACTGTCTAGCAACCCCAGATTTTGCAGCCATAGTGGAAAAACCACGTAAAGAATGACATTTTGACGAATATTCGTAAATATCTCGGTTTAGGTGCACTTTTGAGCAAAATAACATGTTATTGAAAATTAAGTACACTCAATTATCTTGAGAAAAGATTTTATACTGTTTTCTTCTTAATCGAGTGGTTACGGAGTTACAGTTATTAGAGTCTGCGTGATATATTTATAATTAATTTTATTAATTAAATATGAAAAAATAAAAACGGATTAAATTAAAGATATACATAATATGTACTATACTTCGACAAACATAGAAGATATACGAGAGATATAATATAAACATAGTACAAAAACGCAAGAGATTTGAACAACAAGAAAATTAAGATCTATCAGAAAAAGGCCCAATTTCAGTTTTAATCATATAATATTTAGTCCTCTTTTCTGAAAAGCCCCATCTTCACAGGAAGGAGTCCACAAGAGGATTTTTTTACAAAAAGATAGCAACTGACTGTGTTCACAATCTAAAGATCAACTTCCAGATTGATCTCTTTTCCCTAAAATTTCTCAAATTTTCAAGATTTTATTTAAAACATGCGATTTTTTAATTATTGAAAATTAATAATTTTAAATAATTACTGTGGTATTTAAAAATTTTGAAAACCACACTTTTTAACCCAAAATATCTCCAGTAGGGGGACCAGTTAAAAATCTAAAATTCCAGTCCATAATATTATGATAGTATAGGTATATAAACCAAATTGGGGAAATTACATCGAAAACAAAATTTATTACGAATATCCTAATAATGAGGGTAATCTTATATATAAAAATGCTTGTATGTGGGTATGTGTGTGTGTGTGTATGTTCCGCATAGACGCCTAAACCCCGTAACTGTGGGCGTTGAAACTTTCACGAGATCTGGCGACATTCAAGAGTAAGTTTTTCGTCGTCTTTGATTTTAGTAATTCGTCACCATAAGACGGTCATCAGCAGTTAAACGCTTCAGGTCACAGTCGTTGTCATAGTTACGATGCGATTTTGACGCTAAAAGATTAATTAAATGACTTTGACATATTATAGTCAGTAGCGGCTCGACATATAGGGGGCACAACTTTGACATAAGAATGTTAACCTTAAAAATGACAGATGACATATACTCAGTGGCGTTGCAAAATATTTTTAAAATTAAAATGACTTTGACATATTATAGTCAGTAGCGGCTCGACAAATAGGGGGCACAACTTTGACATAAGAATGTTAACCTTAAAAATGACAGATGACATATACTCAGTGGCGTTGCAAAATATTTTTAAAATTAAAATGACTTTGACATATTATAGTCAGTAGCGGCTCGACAAATAGGGGGCACAACTTTGACATAAGAATGTTAACCTTAAAAATGACAGATGACATATACTCAGTGACATATACCAGGAATGTGTTGTTCGAACGGCAAAGTTGTTTTGCCACCGCTGATTGATCCACCTGAGCCGCTTCTAAGTTACCTTACTGGCACCACTGCAATTTCAAAACACTTCCTGCTAAACATTCGCAAGTACAACTCATGCTTTCAAATGACTTCCTTCGGAGCAACAAACATTTTCTCCAACTTCGGTTACATGCCCACAGTCATTTTAAAGTTGAAATAATAAAAAAATTGTTCATAATGTGTTGGTTCTGTTTACTATACGTATGTCTAGCGCCGCAGGCGCTAGTTAATTATATAGATACAAAAAAAATAAGGTCCTGGTCAAATTTGAACTTCCCTCGTACTTTTTGTTATAATTCGAGAATGAACAATGAATCGATTAATTCTAATTTTCTCTAACAGTAAGTTAAAATATAGCATCTTTGTATAGTTTTCGTTTGACATACTGAAAATGATATGGTTCTTTTTAAGATTTTAATATTTTGTTGTTGAGGGATTATTAAGTTGGGATGACTTGACTTATATACTCACCAATAAATAAGAGTATAAATCTACCTGTTACGATTTTATTAACAAACCATCAGGACTCTCGTCAATAAATTATAGTCGAGATAAATAAAACAGCCATGAAAAAACAATAATTCTTTGAATTTGTGCCTATTGTTTTTTCACGACTGTTGTGTTTATCTCGCCTATAACTTATTGACGTAAGTCCTGATGATGGTTTATTAATAAAACTGAAACTTATCTCATCTCAACTTATTTACATTAGGTACAATTTGCATTTTGGAGAAATACTATTTTTGAAGAAGTAGCATTAAAATGAAATTTAAAAATTCAAAAATTGCGTTTCATTCCCCTCCCCCTTCGTAAATTAATTTCTAGATTATATTTTGGTTTACGAAATAATATTCAAATAGAAACTTAAAGCTTCTGAATTTTTTTCTAGTTTTATTTCAAACATTTTTGCACATTTTTGTGCAATTATAGATAAAGGTCCTTTTTACTATATAGATACTATTTAATTAAGTAGTTTTAGCATGAAAGGTAAAGTACAGTATTGCAGTCCCAGGAAAAACTTTTGAAATTGACGCACGGTAATGTGTTTTATCAAAAGGACCGGTAAATTTGGTACAGGGGCCCACGACTTGTTATAGGGGGGCCTACCTAGATCTGGGAACTTGACATTTTCCTATAGGTATTGGAAGAGTTGTTGTGGTAGTGGAGTGTCATCATTCTTTCTAGATGTTGCCTCCATGCCTCGCAAAATTTATTAATTTTTGTATTTAAATTGGAGATGTTAAAGTTATTTCGGATATTTATATTTCATTTGTTATCCCGTCAACCAACTTCTTTAAATTGCTAAATCGGATGAATCCTCCTTATTATAAATAATACACAACTAATCTTAAACTAAATGAATAAATTAATAAATAGTAAATATCAAGTATGATTTTAATTTATTACCACGTTTAGAAGAGCTCTCTTGAGCTAATTTCAGTAACATGTTTATTTTTCACTTTTAAATTTACGTGTTAAAACGAGTACTTACTTATAGAACCTTAACGTCAATTGAACCTGACTGCGGTAAAAATTCTCTCAGTTTCATTTTAATTTGAAGCAATCTACGTAGGTTCTTATAAAGTAGAATAAAGAAAAATATTTTAATAAAATCGATTTAATAAACTAATATGTCTTTTATATGCTCAATTAAATTGGCACCTGCGTAAAAATAGTATGAAGTAAGCTTAAAATCACTAGTCCAATAAACGCATTTAAAAATGCATCTTTTCTTTTCATTTTAATATAACTTTCTCTCTTTACTACAATTTGAATTATCTGTCAATGTCATAATGCTGCGTTATGTAATAAAAATGTTTATAAGCGGCCCTTATTATAAACACCAAAACTGAAAAATGTTAACAATGAAGAAATATTTTAAATAAATGAACTGATCATTTATTCAACTGGTAACCTCAAAATTAATTTTTTTAAATTGAATTTCAATACGTGAGTCAATTAGATTTTATGTTTCAATGTACAGTACAAGTTGCGACATACTAATTTTACTTTGTTATCTATTATTAATGGATAATGTTGGTAACGTACGACTTTTATTGGACTTTACCAAATAGACATGCAAATATATTTGTTCTCTTTTAAATAAAGCTCAACGACGTCCTAAATTATATATGCAGGATGTCTTTTCTTAATAAGAAATTCGTGTAGCAGAGGCTAATTCATTTGGTTCCAACTTTATTGTGATATTGAGTACCTATAAATTAAGAATAAAATTCAACTTAATATAAGCCTTCGACATAATTTTTTGCCTTCTTCTGATGTGTTTATTTTGGATTGAAAATAAAAAATTCTAAAATATAAACAGAACCTTCTTCAAAAGTTTACTTAATTTAATGGTTTTATATCATTATGGTTTTCCGTATTTTCTTTAACAGAAATGTAAATTATAGTACCTATATTATGAAATATTTTATCATTAGATCAATTGTGTCGCACGTTCATTTTTCAAATTTTCAAATATTTCAAGTATTTTTATAATACCAACCTGGCAATAATAAAGATTTTAAAGCTATATTGAAGTAAACTCAGTAAAACTGTACAAAGATTGGTCAACATTGTTACATTGCATCTAAATATGAAGCTGAATTGAGCTTAGGACTTAGTAAGAAATCTCTTAAAACGTTTTGTATTCTTGAACAGTTTTCCTTGATCTTTATCACAATAATCGCTTTTATTTTCTGACTCCTTGATGACTCTCTTGAATAGCACTCAGTCCATAAAATTGAGACGAAGGAGTTTCTAATTTATTGCTCAGATAGGCCAAGAATCTTCTTAGAAATTCAGAACTTCTGAAATGCCTGTCACAAACACCCTTTTCGCGTTTTCAGAAATTCTACCTGGGCAAAACCTTTTTTTCTGTTTAAAGCTTAAATTGTTTACAGCCTCTTCTTGCTTTGTCATGTGAAAAAATTTACCTGGGCCAAATCGCTCTTTTCAACATAATAAAATTGATTTTGTTTACAACCTCTACGTCTTTCACATTCCTTGCAGATTTTCTTCGTTCAAATAATTCATCCCTTCTTGCTGAAAAACTATTTGTCACCACCCACTTTATAAAAAATGTCTTTGGGTTAGTCTTTAACATGTCTTCGTTTGATGAAGACGCTCTGATCAAACACTATTGCTGTAGATCCAAAATATCGATTAAAAAACTTGTGCCTAGTGACCTCTTGGTGAAGCTTCTAAACACATTCTTGGTGTTCCATCATATTTTGATTCAACTTGAACATGTGATTAAATGATAAGCTTTTCTAATTTTTAAATTTTATACGATCAATGCCAGAATATGTTTAGAAAATCATCCAGGTGTGTAGACAGTTTTTTATTAACTTAACGAAATGAAGAAAGAAATAAGTTTAGAAAAACTCATCAGAACGATTGGGTAATCAAAATTTGTTACCCCTAAAAAGTAGTTTATCCCATTTTTACTCAACCGTAGCATTGATGTTTTAGCTGCTTGCTTTGCTTTTTTGTACATTTAGTGGGTTTGTAGAGACATTGTTAGAAAAATTACTTATTAGAATAAATATGACAATGATTTTTTAGGCACGCTGGTGCAGCTGCACGTTAGAATTTGGAATTTGTGGTGATGGTGCTTTATTTTTCAAGACTTAAAGAAGCTGTAATTGTTACTTATATCTACATTAATCATTGAATAAACATTTTTTAGTTGATCATTTTATTATCTACTGCGGTGCCCCAAAAATTACATCGTTAAGGTTGGATTAACGGTGCACAATATTTTGATGACCATAATTTTTAAAAATGTAATTGAATTGAAAAATAAAATATTTTTTAAATTGTCCAAAATGTAGAATAGTTGGCTCCGTTATTGAAAATAAATATTTTTTTAATCGTAGTAGTCTTTCCAATAGAAGAGTTTTGCCCACTAATTTTGTTTCAGATCACGAAAAATCTGGAGATCGAAGATGAATTCAAATGCAAATAATTTTAAGAAAAATACCGATCAAATTTTTAATGAAAGTCTCCAAATCCTGAAATAGGTTCAACATCCAGCGTTAATAATTGACATAAAAATCAATATTTTGAAAAATTATGGATATCCTTTTCGCATACAATTTTAATGGCATGTTGCCCCCTGAAAAGGTTTCAAATAAATATGGATATTTGCACTAAGTTTAGGTGCTTCCACATTTGAACACAAGGATTTTTTTTTTGAAAGGATGAATTTTCAAAATTTAAAAAAATGCAATGTAGGTAATCCTTGCGTTTAAAATGATTATGTAACAGCAAAATGAGGGGTGATCGTAAGCGTAGTTGTGGAGGGTGGGAGAAAAAGTGGTAGGGAAATGGGAGTGTCGTCGGCAAACACAAAGCACTGAGCAGGCGTCGTTATTTCTCAAGTTCTTAGTACGCATTTAGCTCGTATTTAGAGTGATATGTTGTGTTACGTCATTTTTCTGAAAAGAACTTTTTGGTTTCGCTTTCTAAAGTGACTCTTTCGGCGATTCGAATTTTCGTATCAATAACCGTTCGGCCATTATATTTTAAATTTTTGTGATGATTGTTGGTATGTTGTGAAATTGTATGTTATCTTTTGAGTTTCTAGCTTCCGTTCTAAATTCGTATCGTTCCCTTCTGTTCAGTTTCCGTTAGTCTCAGTTCCGGTGTGTTTGGTAACGTAGTTTACACAACACGACTGATTAGTCTTAGAGTTGTGTGAGTGCGTGCGTGCTAGTGTCATCCTTCATCTAGGATTTGCCATCAGGATTATTAATTGTCTCGCACGCTAAGTGAGAAATCATGGAACAATATCAACCGGAAGCTGAGTTTTCCCAGGAAGGACGTGATCAGCCTTTCGAAACCGAAGAGCCTCCTGAGTCTGGGTAAGCATCGATACTAAACCAAATCAACACCACACTTTTCCCACGTTTTCAAATCAAAACATTTTTCCATATCACTTAATTAAAATCTGTGCAAGAAGATTATCTACCTACTACTCTTGATTGGATTTAGCTTCGTTTTAATTAAATTTTTAATTCGAATATTGAGTCGGAAAATTGAATTAAATTGATGGTGGATATCAACAAAAAGTAATTTTTAAAACAACTCGCAAGAAGATAATAATTTTCCCCCCAAAAACACCCGGTGCGGTTCTTATTTGCATTAGCAATGACGACGAGAGGGATGCTGGGGACGTAGCCCAGCATCATCGGTGCGGTCTTTTGGGGTTAACCCAAACTAGCGTGCTTCAAAAATTCTACAAAATCGAAATTAGCAAAAAAATTTAATAACCCTCGAGATCTAACATTTCAAAGCGTTTTTAATTCCATGCCACGAGCTTTTAAAAGTTTTTCCGAATGTCAAAGAAATGCCCATACTTAATTTCATCATTTTTTACACAGGGAATATTATATTATAACGAACACTTAAACGCAAACCCAACTTGATTTAATTTCAAATAGCTTTGGTCGAAGTTTGCCAAATTGGACAGTATTTTGCCTCGAGATGATAAACTTCTTAAAAGTTCTGAAGCATCTGGTGTGAGATATAGTAAATTAAAACACAATTGCACGTTTTTTCTCGGTGAGATTTGGGGAAACTTTTTAGTAAGCTCTTTAATCAAATTGTAAATAGAAAATTAGATGATAAATATAGACTAGGTATATAGAGATTGGAAAAGTGCTTCGTTCTTTCACTTTTTCAACATCAAAGTCTTTCTAAACACTTTCGGCCACCAATTAAATTGTAAAGCTTTTATATTGCGAAAATGTTTTAACTCTTGAAAACAGTTTTCTAAAATTCTATTTCGATTTCAATGGGCTTTCTCTGCACATGACTGACAAAACCAATCTAATTGTTGCTCGAAGAAAACAATTTCGACTCGTGTTCCGGACGGAGCAAACCCAAAAGTCTCCCATTACCAAAAAAAAATCTCTCCTAACTTAACCCACTTAAAGAATTCCTTTTGAGAAAGTTGAACATTCGTGTGTAAAACGGACTAATTGGTCTCCGCGTATCCCTGAAATATGGAAGGAACGTACAGAAGTAAAGCAGGCGGGATTAGGCAAAGTTGTTGTTTCTTTTGAAAATCCGAAAATAAACTTGCGTTTTACAAATGTATCAATGTTTGCATTATCAAATTTCTTGGAAAAATTGAACAAGAAAATATAACGAGATTGTTTATTTTGTAATTTGTAAACCGAACATTTTTTTAACAGAATTACAAGCGGCTATTTGTAAATCGGTTGGTTTTAATTTGCCAATACTTTCTTTTTGTTGTTATGAATGTTTACAAATTAGGGTTTAATTGTACTTTACGATGGGGGTAAATTTAAAAGCTTTATTTGAATTTCGAAGCAAACATAATAGAAATTTTTAATTTTACATTATTGATCATTGCGAAGAAAATTACAAATTCTAAATTTTATTAATGGAAAAGTAAGTACTACCGTTTTCATTCAGAAATATGGTAACGTATTTCTTCATTCGTTCAAGATACGTTTGTTCAAAGGTCGCTCTATATCTTATAACAGTTTCGTCATTATGTCAATATTTTTGATAAGTTGACTATAACGAAATATTTCCGATTATCACCCTCATTCATGTAAACAACCGCTTTAAAATTTTTCCGAACGATGATTGTCAAAATTCAGTTGCTATGCAATTTTTTATTGAATTTGCATTTTCCTAACCTAACAATAATTTAAATAAAAGTCCAATCCTATTCGTAAAATTTTATTTAATCCAATTTATGATTGCTAAGGACTGTGAAATACGTGAACTCGATTTTCGTGTAGAATCTGCTAATACTGACCACGTGGCACGATAAAATGCAGTTTTCTTGTTTACTTGCTGGTTAGATCCACTTTTCCAATTTTATTGTTACACCCAGATTACAGTGTAATTTATAACAATAGCTTTTATAAGAAGGAAAGAAAGGGAAACTTTAAAACCGCCAGTGCAGATTAAGGAAAGGGTTTTAAGATCTTGGTAACTGTCTTCTCTCTCTTCAGCCTTATTCGTGTCGTCTCTTTCTCTGCCGCATACAGTGATCAGCGCTTTATGAGGACCTACGAACGATTAGGTAGTATATGTTGGAGAAAAGTTTCGACATTTAGACCCTACAGCTACCTACACTGGGTTTGGCTGCGAAACCTGACTGTTAGATAAACTACAGAAAAACTTCAATGATTACAAAGTTAACAATACTAAATTGTATTTCTGGCTGATCTTTTCACTTTCAGTTTGAGTTTTAGATTTACTGCTAGTTAACGTTTTTGGTTGCTTAAGTACTTGTCACGTTGTAGTAATTATGCAATTAGGCAACTTTAACTGCCGGTTAGTTATCTGGAACTTTAATTGGAGGTGAAAAGATCGGCCCTTAATAATTATTAAACAAAGACTTATATTACTGATATCTTTTAATTTGCAAACACTAATGGATAATTTTACTGTTTCGACCATTCTGATATATCAAATTTGCAGTTAAACGAAGAAAAGCTTCGTTAAATACCGAAAAATGTGAGAAAACCCCTGAGGTTGTGCGTAGAAATTGAAAAGCAGATTGTAGCTTCAAAAATATACAATTTCGGGGAGAATCAAACCTCTTTCTTATTAAATAACTTGAACGTTATTCAGTTTTGTTAAGCTTTTCCACATCGTCATTAAATTTACAACAAAAAGTTACCCTTAAAAAATGTTTGTCGTTGCTTGAAATAAAATTCCACGATTATTTGCTGTTTCATTACAGTTTGGAGAATAAATTATACTTATTTAAATTGACGTTCCACATTAATTAGACAGTTACCACATTTACACAGGCTTTGTTGAACAAATTTCATTAACACGTTTGTTACTCACATTCAAAGTTGCGCATTAAAGATCTAGTGTAAATAGAGGCTACTAACGCTAATCGGACTACATTGTACACAAAAAAGTATCTCCATCTCTTTCTGATTTGAAGCAAAGCATGTGCAGAAAAAGGTAGAGAAATAAAAGTGTTGCGAAGCAACCGCTGCAAGAAAATGCCAACTGTGTATCTAAGCAACTGTCTTATTTTTGAGTCAAGTCCCAGCATTTGATGTTTGTGTTCTCAGCTTGTCAATACTTTATATGGAATGAGCCAAAATTAGCCTAGAAGCTAACATCTAAATTTTGTTCTGATATACTAACTGATGGTCAAGTTAAGTTTTTCTATGGAAAGTTATACTTCTGCTGAGGAGGCTTACCAAATTCTATTTAAATTAGAATTGTTTTTTCATGGTTGCCAACATCAAATAACTACATTCAGACTGATAATAACGTCCAGGTCCGGGACTAGAGGTCCTAACAATTATCATGGGCGTCACTATTTCATATAACAGAGGTTAGAATACCTACATTTATATGTAGGTATATAAATTTGTTTCAAAAAGAATCCTGACCTGAAGTGTGTGAAGAACAACTTCAATGTCTAAATTTGACTTGAACGCCATGAAAGTAATAATAAAACATCAGAAAATACTAATAAGGCTTATTAAAATTCCTTACTGGTATTCACACAAGACGTGCGAATAAATCATAACTTGGAATGCCTCATCTACCACCTTCACTACCTTTCCACTGCTTGTTCTAATATAAATTACCAAATTTGATCAGCTAGAGGTTTTCGGTCACGATGAAAGCTTAATTGAGCTTAAACAGTCAAGTTTGCACGATTCATATAAATGTAAAATTTAAAAATCCAATGTACCACCTTCCCAATGTTAATCCATCGATAAGATTTCTCGTCTTGACACGATAATGTATTCCATTATGTCAATCTTTTGTTGGCTTAGCATGACCAATCAGTTACCTTTTCATCACTGACACGTAAATCGTATTCCAAATTTTCCTTCCTTCTTCAAAAAATTCCCCGAAAGAAGCTTCTCAACCTATATCACTCATAAGCGGATTACTCATAATATAATCTTCCTTGGTGATCGTTAAAATTTGATATGCATGAATGGTGACTAACTGTGAATCGGAAACATTTCCCCCACTTTATTTCCTTCAAATTGGCGCCACTTTTAAAACCTTGAATGATTCTAGCGTTCTTTCATCATCGTATTTACGTCTCTTTCTACTATGGGTACTTTTATAATATAGCTATAAAATAATTTTATGCTTTCTACCCCCGCGTGATAAAATATATTTTGGGCACGAATCGCGCAAAAATAAATCGGAATAAAAAAAAACCATATTAGCTTCAAGGATTTTCAACACATTTGCATTTGGGTTGTAATACTACTAAAAAAAAAGATTTCTCACGATACCATGAGAACCGATGATTAGCATCGAAATACAGAAAATTCTCATTTATTGATTAGGTTAAAGGATAAAAAATTTGCATCATAACATTTTTTTTAACTTTTTATTGGAGCAAAAAATTTAGGTGATGCTGCTGGGCATGGTATATAATTTATTTTATGTTTGTTCATTTTTAGATCACTTTTAATCTGACTTTGGAATGAGAATGGAAGATTAACTATGACTCACCGCCAAATATTCTTCTTGGACCTTGGTTTTGATAATTAAGTGAATGAATGAATAATTAATTCGTTTAACTTTGGTAGTTACAAGTATGTCCGACGGTTATCTTACTGATAAATTGTACTTACAATGTTTGTTCCTAGTGTGTAACGTTAATAACGGGCATGTTTTTAAAATAATATTTGCTGCGTTATCAGCGAGGCGTCTGCAATCCGACTATTTGACGTCCATTTGTAAATTTGTATGTAGTTTAAATCTTAAGATAAGATGAAGTTATCTACTATGTGGAAATATTTCGCCTTTAAAAAGTCCTATACTTGATGTTCATAATTGGATGGAATTTAAATACAACACCCAACGCTCTTTAAGTATTTTCAGTTTGGAATTCGTTTTATATGCGTTGATTGGCTCAATTGAATGCATTACATTAAGACGAACATAGAATGCCAATTCGTTTTAGCGAAATTGGTCTCTCGATCTACGCAAAAATTAATCCCAAGAGAGTTCCAAATATTTCCGAACCCTGTTAGCATGGCTTGAGATGTTTTATTATCAACTGGCCTGATGACCACCCAGCATACCAGCATACTTACTTACGTTTCAAACGAACTGGCGGCGCAATCAGGTTAAAAAATGAAAATTACGTTTCCACTGTGACATCACCTTAAAATACCCAAAAACGTACATATACTATGATGGACGCATTTTAGCATCATCGACAAATCCACCTTTAAAAGGTGTGGATGAAATTTGAATTATTAAACCAATTTGTTTGTGTAAATACGTTTTTTTTTCTGCAAATACTGTGTATATACGTTGCCTTTTATAACAAATTAAAATTTATTATGCATAAAACTGTCAAAGTCTCTTGCCTGAAAATGGAAACGTCAAAAGGTTGGAAAACGATCCTTTTATGGAATCGAATGATGAATGTGTAAAATAATGAATTGATTTCACCTACTCTTATTTGATAAATTAAAAATTGAAACCTTAACCGCATATCCTTGTAAACGTGATGGCGGCGTAGCGAAACTAATTACAAAACTACCAACAAAACGGTTGCTTGAATAACAAGAACAAAGTCCATCCAACTTAAAAGTTCTTGGGATGTTTAAATATTTTCGATCATTGGATTCGGTAGTAGCGACCCTGAATGAGAGGTGTATGACACGGACTACATTCCAAGGCTTGTATGCGTGTTGTAACCCTTTTCCCCGCCCGGTTTCTACGCATAACACCGACACGTGTACCGGTTGCCGGCATTACTGAATCACATAGTGACACGTTGATTTTCTTCATGCCTGCACAATTTGGTGTGGTTCTGCAATGGACGGGAGATCTACTTTTTGTAAGGAAATTCTACGAATTCTTTCAAATTTTTTACAAGCTGCTTTAGGTTGTATTACGGAAAAAGCCAAAAACGTATCTCGTTTCTTACTCCGCTTGATAGATTTTAATCCAAGAAGGATTTTTTCAATTACTTAATTTACTTGACGTATAATTGACTATGGCAGATTAACTTTTATTAAGATGTGATATATTGGAAACATTAATTTCGAAAAATAATAATGGACCATTATAATACCTATAGAAAAAATACCCTATACCGATAAATAGAGCCGGTAGGGTAAACATTGCAACGATGGTGGCACACGAAACGCATAAAAATGTACGAGACCATCCATCAGTATTATCCAAAGAGATCATTAGACGGAAAGGTAACAAATATCGAGAATTTCCTCAGGGTGCTTAGAAGCCATCGTTGATCAAATCGGTGCTGCTTTATTCAAGTTCTTTTGAGACTAATTTGACAAAATGCGACGCAATTGTTGTTGGCTTCTAAATCAAAACCTTCATAATCAATAGGAAATTTATGTATTCGAATCTGCCGCTTTTGGCGTTTCTTCTCTTTTTTTGTTTAATATGGAAACATATTATTTGCAAGTTTTTTAAAGCAGGGAAACAAGAATTTCAAAATAACAAAGAAACTACCCAACAGTGATTTACATAAATACTTTTGAAATTACGTCTTATCCATTCTGTTTATCTCCCTTTTTCTCGAACGGTTCTTCCTGGAAGTTTATCTCTTGAAAAATCGATGAGTTTGACGGTTTTCTAACAAAATAAATTATTTTGTCGCTTACTCATGTAATTTCCTAAAATATTATTTTGCATCCAAAGAATGCAACTTATAAAATTGCGGTTCCTTTTTTAATGTTTAAATAATTTAAATGGTCCAATTAATTAGAAAATTGTAAAGTTCTTGAATTATTTGTTATTTTATCTTAAATGTAGAGGTAACTAATTGCTAAAACGTCGCCCAAAAAAAGTTGATAGTTTGTTACCATATTTACAGGAAGCTCTGTTGAACAAACTTCGCCAATAACATGTTTATTTTTCATATTTAAATTTTCGCGTTAAACTGAGACAGAACGTGATAAAATTTCTCCACATCTCTTTCTGATTTGAAGCAAATAATATAGGGAAAAGGAGAGATTATCCTAAAATAAACGAAAAACGATACCTTCTGTATGTATATCAATTAGGAAGGGTTTGCTAGTTTTTGCCTCTCTGAGCGTAATTTTGTTTCTTCAGCAGTTTTTCTTTAAGATAGGATGATTAAATTTGGAACGTTATTTTTATAAGTAGTTTCAGCAATCTAAAGACCTAAACATACTTCTCAACTTCAAATTTTTCCATTGTTAAGTGCTGATATTCACCACTTTCTGTTTCTGAGCAGTTTATGATGATCACGTTTTTATTCCTCATTTAACCTGAACGAAGAATTTATCTAATTTGTGAACTTTTCTATTGCTAAAAGTTGCTCTTTCTCTCTGAAAACACATTCTATTGCTTTTATTTCTCTAAATTTAAGGACAGATGTAGCCTTCCTGTCAAGTGACGAAATATTAGTTCCTTAATTTTCTTGTGGATTTATCTCCAAAACTTATGAATTTAACTCTTAATGCGCTGTAGGTAAATGCTTTTTTCTATTCTGTAGTTAATGGTCGAGTATAATGTGTCCATAATTATTTAATTTCAATTAATTTTAAGAATAACTCCAGCACTTGAAAATTGTCCTTCTATGTATTTTTCTTCTTTACCTCTTCATTTTTTTTGAATTAGAAATGCTTTCCATCTTCGACGTTTTTAGAAAGACTGACTGTTTCGTTTCGTTAAATTTAAGGACAAACCCAATTATTTCCTTTCTGATCAGAGGAATGAAGTAGGTACTTTTGTTTAGTATTTTTTCTGCTAACGAATTTACCTCTTTATCTGCTTGAAATGCTTTCCAACTTCATCTTTCCATTTTTCTATTTCTAAAAGTTGATTTTTCTCACCGATACGATACCCGATTCCATTATTTTTATTCTCGTTAAATTTAATGGCGATCCTGCAATTTTCGTTTCTGGTCAGGTAAAAGACATTAATCCCTTTTTGGGAAGAAAATTTCTTAGGTGTACGTTTTCTCATCCCTCTTTTAATCGAATAGAAAAATTTTCCCCTCGATGTAGGTACTTGAAATGCTTTCCAATTTCTTTTGTTTTCTTGTGTTGCTAAAAGCTAACGTCTCTCTGATTAATTAACGATTCCGTTATATTTATTTCCTGTATAAATTTTAAAACATCCTGAAATTTCTGTTCCTAGTTCAAAGTTTAAACTGTGCCAAAATTGATCTATTGTGTGCTTAGAATACTTTCTAACTTTAACAATTTATATTTATTTTCGTTAAATTTGAAATTTAAGAACTGCCAACAATATTTGTTCTTGGTCAGGCAAGGAACGCAAATCCCCATTAATCCAAGAAAATCTCTTCAATCTGATTGTTTGTTCCCATTCCAAGCTAATGTAAGAATTTACCTCTTTATTATATCATGCTTACAATACTTTCCAGCTTCATTTTTTCTTATGTTAACTAAAAGCTGATCTCTCTCACTAACAAAAGGGTTCCATTATATGTATTTATTTCCGTTAAATTTAAAAACGGTTCCAACTACTTCTGTACCTGATCAAGCGAGGGATGATAAATCCCCGTTAAACCCACAATCCCTAAATCCGAGTTTTACCTTTCTTTTCTAAGCTAATGGAAGAATTAACCTCTCTATGTGAATGAAATGTTTTTTTAATTCATCTTTTTCTATTGTGTTGCAAAAAGCTTACCTTACTTTAGATATAGCTGCTTTCATTATTTTTGTTTACATTGAAAATTTAAGAGCAGATCTGGACTGAACTTTTTGTTTTCAAACAGGCAAGAGATGATCGATCTCTTTTAACCAGGAAATATTATGAGTTGTTTGTCTATTTATGTTTTTCAATTTCTGTTCAGCTTCATCTTCTTCCTAGTTATGTGTCTAAAAACATTTAGTTTGTTAAATTTAAGGACAAATCCACCAATTTGTTGCTAAATCCTCCATTTATTGGGGTTTTCATTCGTTTCTGTAACCTATCACAAGAATGAACCTTTTTATGTGCCTTATGTGCGTATTTTTTCCTGTTGTATTATTAAAGGCTGACCCGGGCTGACCTTTCTTCGGCAGTTTTAGTTTATGAACAGCCGAGAGATGACTGATGTCTTTTAACCAAGGAAATCTCTTACATTTCCATTGTAAGTTATCTGATGAATTTGCCTTGTTATGTATTTAGAATTTTTCCCAGTTTCATCTCTCTTCTCGTTATGTGGTTAAAAACTGACCTTCTCACTGATAACTGGATCCGTTATTTTTATTTCCGTTAAATGTATAAGACACCTTCATAAATTTCTTCTCTTTCTAATAATCAGGCTCTGATTCTGATGAACAAAATCTATTCAATTTAACTACGCCTTTTTCCAATAAGCGAATGGATGAATTTGGGTCTGTAAAACTTGATTCCTTTTTTCTTTTCTGTTTTCACTGATCTGGATCTATTATTTTTATTTCCGTCTACTTTAAATAAAAATCCGGCACCTTTTGTTTTTGGACCCTTTTAACCAAGAAAATCCAGAAGGATTTACCTGTCCATGAGCTTTCTTTCTGCTTTTTAAATCTTTTTCTATTCTTTGAAACAAACTATTGTAATTCAATCAGTGTATTTAGCAACACATATTTTTCACTGTTTATACCTAATACTAATGAGGCATGAAGAATAGTGAACAAATTAATATCGACTTCCATTCCACCGTAATTTGACTAATTAATGTTTTTATTAATAGAAAATTTATTTTCAGCTCATAATACACAATTCATCATAATTTTTTATGTAAAAAAGCTTTCACAGCCCCTCATTCACTTTGCATAAAGTATTTTTGATTTTATTAATGCCAAGGTTCTCCAAAAAGAGAGAACAGGCATGCTACCATTATCTACGTAATATTTTTTTATCTGACTATGAGCCGATACTGTCTGAACAATATTTATCAATTTCGTGTTTGTTGAAATCACGAAACCAAACTTTATCGTAAGCTCTTGGATGAGTTGCATCTAACCAAAACTTTTCCTATAGGAAGCCTAATCGAAACTGAACTTATCTGAATACGAGAAGTTTCTGTTCAATCAACTCCGAGTATTTTATTAATATCCACAAGAAATCACTGTTGGTTTACCTTTTTTGGATGAGAAGGTAAACTTCATATCGAAAACTCTTTGTTTTTTGATTTCCTAAGAATAGAAAGTTGGAACTTCCATCCTTTTATCAATTTTTTAATAATATCCTGAATGCACAAATGACACCTTTCTGTTATTCATTAATCTTTTGTACTAAATATAATGATAAACTTTTGCACATACCCAGTCGGTTTTTGTCACTAAAAATTTTGTAAAATTGTTCACGACAGAAAGTTTTGACAGTACAGTGGGGATCCCCATTAAACTTTTAAGATGCAGAAACAACTGAAAATTATAAGTTTAGATTTTTAAAACTGTAAACTTTCGCTATGCTATGTCGGAATTTATTACACAAGAAAGGTTTAGGATTGTTTAAAAGATTAAATCGTAGTATACCTACGTATAATATGATTATAATTATATGAATTAAAAAAATACTTTTTAACAAGATTATAGTTGCTCAGTGAAAAACGTTGCAGCTATGTAATGAGACGTATTGATTATATAATCTTTGTATCATGTTTACTTTATTTTTAACATTTACCTAAGGGTTATTGGTGTTTTGTGAGTTTAAACGTACAAATTTATAGTATATTTTAAATAAGTACCTACATACTTTATTTTTATGTATTTTGTCACGTTAACAATTTATTTTGAATATATTTACCATCAAAAATGTTTGTTTTCAATAAAATTACTGTTTTTCAGTAAAAAGAATTCGTTCAAGTTCCGGAATTTGTAATAAAAAAGTCAAAATTCCCCACGCTTTTAAAATTATTGAAATCCGCCATTTTATTGTCACTGTCGAGCGTCACAAAAGAAATTTTGCTAGAAACATTATATTTGTGTTTGAGTCAAAAACAAAATTTTGATTGTTTGAATTTAATTAGGAAAGGTTTTTCCAAGTTTTTCGACAAGTTCTAAACCCTCGTGCTTTTAAAGTATTAAAATCCGCCATTTTATCGAAACTGTCAAAACGACGACTTAGCGTCTCTAATACCTGAATTACATCCGACTATTTCCAACATTTTTGTTACTGCATACTTCACCCCCTTGACACAAAATGGAAGAACGAAACAAGCTTTCGTATAATTTATCTTCTTGTTAATTTACAAATCTCATTTCAAAGTAGTAATATTAAACTTGTGTTTAGTAAGACAAGTTATGACTTTAGACACAGAAGGGAAATCGCAATACGAACTTACTTATTAATAAACACTCCTTATGGAATTAATTAAAATATGATAAATTGGGGATGACGCATCTGCTTCTATGTAACTGTAATTTTCAAAATGTTGTGGTTTTCTTAATTATTATCAATTTATAATCAATCTCACAAGACTTATAAATAGGTATTTTTCATTTTTAAGGACTCCTTACACCATGCCGAGTCAAGAAACTTTCGGTTTTTTTAATATTCTCTTGTCGATTTAGTTCAAATGTTCACGAAACTTTACTAATTTTTAGATAATAGTAATACGCGAGTCATAGGGGGAGCAACATTCCCTGTTATTCATCACCGTTTGCATATTCCAGAATATTTTTCATCCCACAGGGACTAGTAAATAATGATGGGTTTTGCCAAATTTCAATTTAGTAAATGTTTATGAGTTGTCTAAAAGAGGAACATTCCTAGCTTCAATGGCACCCAGCCATTTTACAAGTACAGTACAGGGCCGGCCAACTCCATGTAGTGGCCCGGGTGCAAAATTGTACAAAAGTCTGTACAGCTACGCTAGTTTATATGAATCGTCAGGTATCAGAGCAACTCATAATAATTATGCATTTTATGTAAAAAAAAAAGATAATCAGACAGTCAATTTAGTAGCTAATAGTAAAAAAATATTAAATATGTATTAATAAGTAAATAAATTATTATAATATATCTCTTATCTGTGGCTAATACTACAGTCATAATGGAAGCCATAGATATATTATAATAATTTATTTCTTTATTTATTAATAATTAATTAATACATAATAAATGTATTTTAATATTCGCTGGTGACTACTAAGTTGACCATGTATACGGCTCTAAATATTTGACAAAACATATTTATAATACAAAATAAAAAAGTAACATGAGCCACAAATCCATTGATTATTTTAACTTTATTTAACATTAACATAATTTTCACGTTATTCTAACATTATTACTATTGAGTATCGATATTAGACATAAATATAGGCAGATCGGTAGCTACATATTTTGACGCTGAGTTCAGACTTTGGGGTAAATAACGCATTCTACAATACTAAAATGACGCAAAATGCAGGAAAAGTATTAATTTTGGCTATAACTGCTGCTGGGCCTTCATCTTCTTCTCTGCATTACCACCCATGGTATTATCTTCCTAGTCCACCAATTATTTTCTGTACTGCATAGGTACCTACGTGTCCGTAAAACTAAAGTCTTTTTACAAAATTAATCCATTTTCATTGCTCCCATATTAGCTGCTCTTTTGCCTCTACCATTATTTTATAGATTCAAATTTTGGTGTTTTTGCGAATCTACTGACTCCATAAAATTTTCTTCAACTCTCGATAAGAGTATTTTCTTTGGATTATTATTTTCTTCTTCTTCTTCTCCTGATTGGTAGCACTATTAGATGCTACAATGAGGTCTGACCGCAAACTCGGGTATTTTCAAATTGTCCAATGCTGCCGGACTGCCCAAGTCCTTTCCTGACCACGAAGTGACTAGCCAAGGCCACGTTAAAACAATTTTAAAGAGAAATTCACAAGTGATTATTATTATTTATTTAGAGCAGATTTCTTAAAAACAAGTCTACCATTTTCTCTATTTCTATATTGATTCTGTTTTTTTTGGAAAATGCTGAGAGAATTTGAAAATGCGGTGAATAAATTGCGATGAGAAAATTAGATACATAATATGATAATATTGAAAACCTCAAAAAGGCGTTGCCAATACGCTGCTCTTTAGGTTTGATTGAAAACTTCATTAAATGACTATTTTGTAATAAATACATACAGAATAATATAATAAAATGTTAAGAGACTGAAAGGAAAAATTCGCTTTCAGGGTAAAAAATATAGGAACTCCTCTATTCCGCTTTCCTTTAATCCTGCACGATAAGTTCT
Source organism: Podabrus alpinus (assembly GCA_932274525.1). Taxonomy (NCBI): domain Eukaryota; kingdom Metazoa; phylum Arthropoda; class Insecta; order Coleoptera; family Cantharidae; genus Podabrus; species Podabrus alpinus. Next base: position 11,425,489 of record OW026451.1, read on the forward strand.
ACCAAGAAGAGAAAAAAACACATAAGAGAACTCTTGTCAATTGAAGTTATTTAATGTTCTTCCCTTTTCCACATTTAAATCGAATTGTGTAAAGCTCGAGTCAGAGTTAACCCAGGGTTAATCCTCGGTTTAACCAATCATATTTACCGAAAACGCAGTAACTCGACTCAAACTTTATACATCTGGCCCTTAGGAGTAAAAGTATCCTGAACATTCCCTGCTCATTTCCCACACAAAATTTAAGATGGATTCCTTTCAATATTTCCACTAATACTAACTAACGAAAAATGATTTAGATCAAAATATGCCTTCAATGAGTTACAGGCAAACTAATAATATTTTTGAAATCCGGAAGAGATTCCATTATAAACTTCTCTAAGTAATTAAAGTTCGTTAAATTGGAGCAAAGTTGCGTATTTTATATATTAGGTAGTAATAATCTGAAAGGAAATCTACCATTGTTGCATCATTTTAACCTTTTAAATTGAAAACTGATAAAACCAGGCATTTTTAACAAAGACAAAATGGCGTATTAACAAGTATTTGGGATCTAGACATGATTGAACAAAGGTCCCATGTGGGAAAAATTCCGCACTCGTAGATTTTTTATTTCTTTACAGTCCAGTCATTAGATAATTTTTGCTTAAACCCTTTAATTTTACATCGGAAAAGAATCCCTAAGTTTTCTACATCAGGCTCAGATCGATGCAGTGGTAAATTTGCTGAAGAAGGTCTCAAAAATCACGAAGTCATGAATTGGTCGTTTTCTATCCATTCTATGCCCAAAACAGGTCTTAGTAAATTTAAACTATAATATTCTAAACAAAAACTAGAAAACATTGTTTTACTTACTTAGTTCATATTATGCTTTCAAAACAGTTCTGCAAAGAACCTTGGGTTTTTTAATTTTACCCAACATAACGTACTTAGTTTCCAGATTTTGATGTAGACTTTTTATCTGATGGCTATATAACGCAAATGTGATCCTTACATGAGCGAACTAACTTCAATTATCTGTACTAAATTCCCCCATAGAATAACCCTGTAAGTCGAATAACTTCTTAGTTGTGAGCTTTCGAAGTTGATCGTTAACTTAAACTATACCTAGAGAATAAAATTGTACGTAAAGCTAAAAAAATTATAATGTTCTAACCTTGTAACCCTAATAGTTTTGGAGATATGACTTTATAAACTCTGAAAAACCCTAATTGTCATCAAATTTTGTTGAGAATTAAAGGGCCTAGTGGAAAAAGTAGTTAAGTCACTTTTATTTCAATTTGTTGATTTTTATACTAATTTGTAGAGAATAAATGCCGCAATGTGAAAATGTGCTCAACTACAAATTGAAAAAAAAGTGACTTAACTACTTTTTCCACTAGGCCCTTCAGTAGGGCCTAGTGGAAAAAGTAGTTAAGTCACTTTTTTTCAATTTTGTGATTTTTATACTAATTTGTAGAGAATAAATGCCGCAATGTGAAAATGTGCTCAACTATAAATTGAAAAAAAATGACTTAACTACTTTTTCCACTAGGCCCTTCAAAGTTTTACAATTATTGTAAAACTTCATTTTTGGAATGATTTTTTCCTATGAATATTCTCTGAGTAAAAGTAATAATTAATTTTGCGCAATTTACATAATTTTTATCAAAAAAATGGTTTTTTGTTCTCCCGGACGTGTCTCCAAAACTATTAAGGCTATTAAAACAATTTTTTTTTAACTTTACGCACAATTTTAAATCCTTAAAAAAATGGTAAATAGTGGCAGACTTTGAGGCTCACAATTAGAGCTCTATTAGATTTATAAACGTAGTGCTTTAAGCATTTTTGCTTTCAGGTGGTATCTGTCCATCTGAAAGCAAAAGAAAAATTCATTTTTTGGAATGACTTTTCCTAGGAATCCTCTGTTTAAAGTGGTAAACGAAAAAAGGATTAATTTTGTGCAATTTACACCAAAATTAGGGTTTTTGTTCTTCCGGACGTATCTCCCAAACTATTACGACTAAAAAAATTTTTAAGCTTTACGCACAATGTTAAATGCTTAAAGCTATAGTAAATAGTAACAAACTTTGAGACTCATAAGTAGAGCTCTATTAGGTTTAAAAACATAGTGATATACAGAAAATTGAATTTACTTTCATTTATGTGCAGGCCACTTTTGCTTTCAGATGGACAGGTGGAAAGCTTTTACCAAAATCTGAAAACTACGTTAATTTTGGCAAAAATCGAAAATAATCGGGGTACTTTACAGAGTTAGTTATATCGCGGAAACTGTAAGAGCTAAAACAATTTTATTTTTGGTTTAGAATTATATTAAGTTTAATTTTGCTAAGGTATATTTTGTGCAAAGGATGCATAGAAAACGGCCAATTGGTGACTTTGTGAATTTTGGGACCCTCTTCAACATATTTGTTCCTATTCCGGACCAAACTTGATGCCGAAAACTAAAGGACTCTTTTCTGGTGACTCGCCAAACTGAAAGGTTGTTTAAGCAAAAGAAATTGCATTTCGGAATTGTTTCCATACAGACGCCTGTTTCGCGACGTATTGGCTGGACACAGACTGGAAATAACTCAGAAAAGCTATCTTTTTACTTAAACCTTAGTTTGATTTCAGAAAACAATCCCAAGTTTTTAACATCAAATTCAGGCCGAAATAGAGGCACATTTGTCCAAAAGAAAGTCCCAAAAATTACGGTCGTGGAATGCCGTTTCCTATTAATCCTGTGCCCAAAATATGTAGTAACAAAATTAACTTTAATAATTTAATACGTAAAACTAAAAGAAGTAAACTGTTTTAACTCCTATGGTTTTCGAGATCAGCGCCCTTCATTCATCATCGTTTTCGAATTTTGCTCAAGAGAAAACGCATTATTTCGTTTTCGGTGTAGATATTCTTGTACTTCTGACACAAAATAGATCCATAGATGAGTGGAACTGAACTCAATTCTCCATAAATCTTCGCATAGAACAACTTCTAGCTTATGACCAAGGTTCTAACTGCAAGCTTTAAAAATTTAATAGTTTTTGATAAAACTATGATTTTTTCTGTAGAAATGGAAAAACGGGGTTTTATGGACGGAAACTATGGGAGCTATAATAACATTTTTCATTTAGTTTTTACTCCGAATTATATCTAGTTTAATTTTCTAAATAGCTATTTTCATCATAGGATGTAATGTGGGAAACAGTCAATTCGCATTTTTATGATTTTTAGGACCTTCCTGATATCGAAAACTTAGGGGCTGTTTTCAATGCCAAACTAAAGGATTTAAGCAAAAATAATCACATTTCTGAGTATTTCCACGCAAAAGGGTGTTCATTCATATAGGTACCTATTTATAATTCATATAATTTAAGCTCACCATATTTTTCACAAATACGCCTCTCCCAACGCATTATTAAGGCTCATTTTTGGCAGGAATCCAAATAGGCCACTGCATTTGCCATGGTAATATCTAAAGTGGCAGAGAAACACGAAATAACATTCAACTTTCGCTTTTTTCTAATGGCGCCATATTGGATTTTCATATTTTTTAAATCAGCTTGCTTTTATGATTAGTATGATGTATCATTATGATGAAAAAATATGAAAATCCAATAGGGCCCCTATAATAAAAGCGAAAGTTGCCTATTATTTTTCCGCCATCTTAAACGTCACAACAAATGCGATGGAATTTTGCTATATATCTTCAAAAGTAAAAATGATAGGTCAAATTTCTTTTCAGATATTGAATCATAATAAAACTATTACGCAAATTTTCTCTATAGTTAACGAACTTCTTTGCCCTTAAGGTAACCGACATTCCCATGCTTAACCCTTTCAATTCCAATAGTTTCAAACTTCCAAGAACTAACCACACTTTCAGAAATTTTTCCTCAGTTTTTCGATGGTTTTAATTGCAGCCATAGTTAAACAGTCTTAAACATTAACAGCATAATTGCACATCGCACAGAGAAATAAGCAATATAGATAATTTTGTTTTTAAATTTTGAGAAATTCCCATGGAAAACGAGAACTCCGTGAATTTATTTAGGGTAAAATTTACTTAATAATTCATAAACTCTTTACCCACTCGAAACTTAACCCCACATGAATTCTAATTTCAAAAATTCAAATTGCTGAATTTACTGTCGATGTTTTCAGGACAGGTTGTAAATTACTATCTAATTGTTATAGCTGTTTCTAAGCAGAGTATTTCAATTTGACCCAAAGGTCAAAATCTGTCTGTACAAGTGATAGCGGATTTATTATTGTTGTAAATTGGGAAAAATAATCATCCTCCATGACCACAAGAAGAAGGTGGTCGAGCCATGTGCTGTTAATATTATATAGTATCTAAACATATTTTTATAAAATAAAGTCTTCTCAAACGACCTAAAATAGGGTAGAATGGAAGAAAATTGAAGAAGCTTACGTTCAGGGGTGGACAGAAATCAGTTGATTTATTAATGAGAGTCTTTTTGAGTCCTGAAAAATAAACAGAGAAGATATTGTAAGTCATAAAATTGAAAATAATCAGATGGTCGGCTTCTCGTATGACAAGGTGCGATAAAGTTGATATCACAATGGAAAACTATGAAAGATCGATGCAAAGGAAGATCTAAAACTAGGCAGTGGAGGGCCTAAAAGCGATGGACGTTAGAGAATGGAGGAGAATTCCTCTCCAAACGTGGAAAGGAATTATAAAAGAAGTGAAGTCACGCACCAGATCATGGGAAAAGATTGTTTAGACAACATGGGGACCAATCCACCCCCTGAGAACGGATTGATAAGGTCTCAAAACTACGGAAATAGATAGACTTAAAAATACCTTCCTTCAACGTTTAAATTTGATGAATCTATTTTTTTGGATGGAAAATATGATCAAAATTGAAATTTAAGCTTTAAGAACCATCAGCAATGGTTTCCATAATTTTACCTTGCAGAGTTCAAGCTAATAGAGTAGCCAGTTGTCCTATTCAAATTTGTCACCCCTTTTATTTGCAGGTGTTACCGAAACAGGAAGAAAACCACTGCAAAATTAAACTTGCCCGAAGCGTTACAGGAGTAAAGTAGTTCCTTCCAGTATAATTACATTTTGTTGAATTTTCCTTCAGTAGGATTTCCGTGGTAGTTTGCACCTAACCTATTTTGGCCTGTTGTTAAATCTTCTTCAAAAAATAGGATTTAATTATATTCGAATTTCACAAAATATGCAGTAAGGCACGGAATTTTGATTGTTAAACAATAAAATATGCGATGTAGCCCCATTTCGTGGCTTGATTACACAGGGCACACGGAAAAAAATATTTATTATTCAGGACAACAAAAATGTACAAGAACAGTGACAGAAAAACGTTTTATAGAGCTTATTAAATACTTAATCAAAGTAAACCAATTTTATATCCCCTTATTACATTTTTAATAAGCATAAATAAAACGTTTTGCTGTCACAGTTTTAATAACCAGTATTAAATATTTCTCTCTGTGTAGGAAACTCTATTTTGCAAAATTGTGAAAGTGGACCGTACTATTTAAAATATTTAAAATTCGCGATCGAGTATTTGAACTGTACACACGTTCTGGCGAGCGCTCTCTTATCAGTGCAACATATTAGCATTTGGTTGTTAGTATAAATTAAATATTCATTTTAGGAAATTTTGAATCGTAAAATTGAAATCTCATGAAGCGAAACCGACGGCGCACATTTTAGTGCTGCCTCCACACCATGGATGACACTGACATGTTTGAATCCATCGAAAACGGCTCTCTAAAACGTAAAAATGATGATCGATCACCACAAGCTGAAGAACCACAAAAACGATATCTATGGACACAGGAACAAATTATCCAACAAAATAAATATTATCCTTTGGCAAATCTAAACAATCAGGTGAGTGGCGTCACTCCTTCAAATTCCGAAACATCTCCAAATTCTACGACTAAACCTATCATCAAAATTCCGCCCATCTTTCTCCCATCGCCAAACAATTATAAAGAGATTACCTCTGATATCAAAAAACTAATAAAAGGAACATTTACTACAACATCTGGAATAAACAGAACTCGAATAAATTTATCAGAAATTGAAGACTACAGGACATTAACAGCATATTACAAACAACACAAAGTCCAGTATTATTCTTATCAAGACCCCACAAATAAATTACTATCAGTTGTAATCAAAAATGTTCCAATATCGCTTTCAAACGACGAAATTGAAACTTATCTCAAAACATCAAACTATCCTGTTAATAAAATTACTCGTCTGACCAACAAGTACCGTGAACCGACACAAGTAATAGCAGTTGATCTAACTGATAACGACACAGGAAACGAAATTTTCAAACTGGAAAGATTGGATCATTCAATAGTAGTAGTAGAGCCTAGAAGAAGTGGTCAAAACATCCCTCAATGCCATCGATGCCAAAGATATGGACACACCCACAATTACTGCCACATGGAATATAGATGCGTCAAATGCAACGAAGGTCATCCTTACAAAAATTGTAAGAAGCCAGCTAATGTACCACCAACATGTGTCAATTGCGGGGAACACCACCCAGCTAATTTTAGAGGATGCAAATATCACGTAGAATTTCAACGTCAACAACAACGTTTCAAACCTAACTTTTCAACTACAACAACGAACAGAAGCAATGTACCATATTTACAAACAAAACCAACTCCTAATACAAATCCCTCGCGTACCTACGCTAAAGCTACAGAAAACAACCCTTTCCCCGACCTTTCATCAATTCCAAACTTTTCCTCTTCATCCACATCAATAATCGATTCCATTTTAACCTTCCTTCTAAACCTAATAACTCCTTACATAGATAAGATAAAAGCATTCTTCCTTAATCAAATCCTCCCCCAACTATTCCATGGTCAAAAATAATCTACTTCCCCTGCAAAACTTAAAAATCCTAAACTGGAATTCTAATGGGATCAAAGACAAGCGTACTCAATTTATAGACTTCCTATCAAGACATAATGTTACAATAGCCTGCATCTCGGAAATTGGACAACTGTGAAGGAGCTTCTCACTATCAAATTGGACAAACAATAATAATACATACCCGACTAAAAAGAAAAATTCCGAACAACATCTATTGTGATTAATAATGGAGATGTTATGTTATTCTCGATGATAATTGATTAAATATAGTATATGTGTTATAAATACTGTGTATAACAATTTATGTATTGTTGATCCGGTAATTAAAATTATCAAAAAAAAAAAAAATATTTAAAGTAAATGAAAATCGGCTTACGTAAAAACCACTTCCAGTGTACCGTTTCCGATCAAAAAATCTAATCAATCTTGTTAGGTAAAAAATTCCGAAAAAGAGTATGACGTACAGACAATTTTTTAAATTGGTCATTTTGAGCTCTGAATCAGTTAAAAAGGGAAAATGAAATAGATAATCTTAATACATTTCTCAATAAATTCAACATTTTCATCTTAAAAGTGAATCTAGCGACATCTATTGTAGCGGTCCAAGTCCGCTCCCTTCCACTGCAAATAAGCGATACGAAATTTCACCAGCTTTCAGAATATTTTCTTGTGGGCATCGACATATTTGAAATTTTAATAATAAATTCTCGTGGCTCTTGCAGGAGAATTTTCAATAAATGTTGTCCGATGTTTTACATTTTTAGGGTCAAAATGGATCCCCAATATTTACCAAACAGATTCGTTAATAATGGAACTTAATCAAAGAATTAAGTTCCACAGGTTAACGAGGAGCAAAAATTGGACGCTTTCAATTTTTAAAGAGCTTTTTTAATCGCTGAAAGCTTACTTTTGTTCTAACTCGACAATAATTACAATTGCCGATTACAAATTAAGGGAAAATGTTTTAATTGCACGTGAATATTAGCGGAAATTCCAGGAGAAAATTATTTTGGATTTTTAAAAGTTAGCGTGATTTTATGATACGTGCGTAAATTGAGCCATTAGCGATAATGAAGTTGCATGACGGTTTCACAAAAAAATTGGTTTATTTGAAAATTGTACGATTAATAATGTTGTATCGAAAATTTTTAATTTAGGGGAGGTTTATTTCAAAGCTGAAAGTTGGAGCTTTTTAATGTTTAAATGAATGTGCTTGGTTGTCGTGTTGTTGTTGTATGGGTTATTAGTAAGGCTATTACATTTTTTTACTTAAATGGGGTTGTTTTATTTTGGCGTAACCCGTGCCGAGTGGCAGGTGACTGGTGGCGTGTGTCTTCTAGCGAGTGCTGCTTGATGAATACCTGGCCACCTCGCAGCTGCTCTTACTTGAGTTATATTATTTGCTTCTTGATTCTAACTAAATGTATTTCAATTAAATTGGCAGCCGTCTTCGTTTAAGGTAGCCGTGTTTCCAAGGGTTGGAAAAGAAAGGCACTAACTAATGTAGGGGTAGCGTGACCTTGAATCGCGAGCTTTTGGCAAACGAACCTGCAAGGGACGAAGAGAGGGTATATCTATCGTTCAAGTTAGGGGCGATTTGACAACCGGATTCTGAATTTCGGCAGTTATATGGTTCCAAGAATTCCACCCCTATTATAAGACTTCGTTATACTATAGTTTTGCTTCGATGATTTTCTATTTAAATGTATAGGATAGTTTTCATGTTTATACGGTTTTTACTGATTTATCGTTCCAATTTTTCAAATAATAAATTTCATGTGATGGTGTGATCACAAGGCATTATCTAATTTACCTTTTTTTTATCAACCCTCACAAAAACGACCTCATTTTCTTTCAAAACAAAACATCTACCAATTTTCCATCTTAATTTAATTAAATCGATGTAAGATAATCCAAATAAGGAAATTAATTATTAAAAATTTTTATTATTTATTCCTAACGAAAATTAGGCTTTATAAATTTTTCTTGATGTTTTGTAAGTTTCGAGTAGCCGGACTCGTAGTACGCTGTTTCGAGCACACGCATCAACGAACTTAGTATTGATTTTTTTCTTGGTTCCTCCGGCTAGGGGGAGAAGTTAGGAAAGAGAGACATCCAAAATCGTATTTGTACTATCAACTGTTTTTAAGATTCACATATGTTTTACTTGTTGATGCTTTTTTTTTAATATCCTGCATTTTTCTGTTAATGAAAAAGTGGTCTCACAGCTCGAGAAATGACGGAAGTTTTCTCATAAATTGCTGTAAGGAGTTTGAAAACGATTTGTCAAATTGGAAATTTCATTTTCTCTTTTCGGATCTTCAGGAAACGCGGAAAATTTTCAAACATTTTTAACATTCAAATGTTTTTTATTGAATATATAGAAATATTAACTTTTTTTTTTATTTTCAGGTAAGTATCCACAACCGTCCGTGGTCCAATCTTGGGTAAACTGCGTAAGTGGTGAAAAGCGTTTTTGAATCTATTGTATTGATCATCAATCAACAAAACTTACATATGTTTTCTTCCATGTTCATAAGAGACGATTTGATGATTTTCACCTCTTCTTTAGACAGGTATTCCTCGTGTTTCTCTTAAGTAGTTAATGTGATACCTTAGTACAAATTAGTACCTTTCAGTCTATTTTGTCCTTGTGTTTCAAACAAAATTTATCACTCTTGACATTTTAGCTACTATTTCACCTGGTTTTCAAGAACTTCATGACTCAACACATTTATTTTGAGATAATTGAAAGTGGACACCTGTTCTTTTATTTCTTTGTCTGCCTTCTGATGATCCTATAGGTTTTAAGTGTCCCCCACGCACCGTTTGCCCAAAAAAACTCTGGTTTTTATAACGCAAAATCCAGAAGGAAGGAAACATCCGCCCTGGATTTCAAGTTATTTTTATAGTAGAAAAATAAAAATGAAATTGATGTTGTATCTGCCTAATATTTTAAAAAGATGGACCGATAAAACTGCGCCCTTTGGCTTGCTTCATTATTTTACGACGCAATATATGACTGCGTAACTAAGAAATTGGGGAATCACTGCAAATAGATGGACCCTTTGTAGTAAAACCGTAAGACTACCAAATCTACTTATTTATTCATCCCATTTTCATATTTAAGGGAGGAAACCCTTCATGTTTACAATACAAAATCGCACGTCTTGGTCTTCCTTAACTAAATTTTTTTTAAATCTTATTTATTTGTTTAAAAATTCGAAAAATTTGCTTATCCAACAAACAACGCAATCACGTTTGGATCTTTGGCTTCAAGGGATGTTTTTCCTACCTTTAAACTTTTAATCTTGTTTGAAAGCTTGAGCCACACCAAGGGTGTTGATGCTTTGAAGTTTCATCTCAAATTTAATAATTTATTATTTCGATTAAATTTTAAATTTATTTTGAATAGCTTCGGTACATTTTCTCTTTGAAGTTGGCAAGATATTAAAAAAATAAGTTATGATAACCGCGATGGAATCTTATTAAACTTTTGATTTAATTTTGTAGGATAAATACCTGAAATATCAAACAAAATCTTTCTTTATTTTTAAAACTGTCTTCTGGTTTACGTTTTTTTTTCTTTGTGGTTATACTTAATTCCTTTTCAGTTGGTGTGTTCGGTGTATCATTTTGTGCTCCTCTAAGTGAAAACAGGTTGTATTTTATATGTAGCTAATAATTATTTTATAGGATACTAATATCCGAAGGAAATTCTTGTGGTTTCAGCTGTTAAAGACACTTGTGATGCGACAATGTTGCTACAACCGCCCCCCTCTTTGTGCCGCATTTTAACGTGATTATTATGAAAATTTTACTCTTAACACGAAAACTCGGGGCTCATTGTTATGAAATCGATCTTACAGTTTTGTTATTTTCCTGGTGCGATAAATGTTAAGTGCCTTTTTGACCTTTTTATCATCATACTATTTATTGAAACGAAAGTAACTGTAAATAAAAAGTTTTGTTTTTTTATGGTAAATCAACAATCCCTAATGAAGAAACGTATCAAGTCCACTTATTGACTTATTCCTTCCCTCAAAATTCAAAATGGTGGTCAATATTGTGTTTGTTTTTGTTGGTTGAAAAACTGCGAGGCAGAAGCGCAATTTTTTTTCGCGCACATTTTATCACAAAATCCAAAATAAACATAGGCAACATTATTGAATCAACAATCTAGGGGGGGGGGGGTTACAATTTTCAAGGCGGTTGGAAACCTGCATTAGATTGAGCAATAAGAGAGCCAATGTAGTTTTATGTTAGTGCGGAATTTACATAAAGATTTAGAGAAACTTAAAATGGGAATTGTTCGGAATGGAATTTACATTTTGCCCTTTGTAATGGTGATTGAACGTAGAAGAAAGCTAGGAAAACTAAACTGGTAGGATATTGCACACTTTCATCGAAGTGTGAAGTGCTTCAAAAGATTGGCTGAGCTATACCAAATTGGATTTGTTTCAAACGTGTCACCCTTGAAGGTTCTAAGCATAAAATTGTTAGAAAATTGATGAGATAGCTATTTTTAGATTACCTAATTCATTGAAATATTTAAAAATTATTATATCGACTAAATTAAACCTAATTTGGGATTTTGTAGCATAAAATCCAATTTATGTCATTCACATCCCAGAAGACGGAAACTCCAATATTGTTCCCCTTCTTATGAATTGAATGTCTAAACTGGAGCCACAGTCGTATTGGGCGGAGGTAAATGTGCCACCAGTAATGTTATTCTACCTGCTACGAATTTAGGATATTAAAAGTACACAGGTATTTGTGCCACCGGAGAAAACGGCATCTACCTGATGCATCTCCTACATGTAACATCGATTATTTTTTGATTTTACACGATTTTTTGGGGGTGAAACGTAAAAGTTTACTGCCCCATAGCGCAACTATACTTTTTAATGCTATTTCGAGGGTCTCTCACATCCCGGTTGCATTTATCCCGGTTTCCTTGATCTGTCGCGCCTCTCGTATGTTTAGCGCCCGCCGCGTAGCGGCTCGGAGCACGAAAAACCGCCCGGAGATGCGGAGCATCGGAGGGTAGGTTTTTTGATGCTCGCAGTTCTGGCCAAGCCAAAATTTATTATTTTGCCGAGTTGGTCTATGTATTTCCAGGTAGAAAATTTGGACCCGGATTAAATATCTGACCATTTGCCGAGCTGGCCTACAGCCTTATCGAATGCACACCCCAAAATTCGAAGGCAAAAAAAATTTAATTTTTTCACTGTTAGTGGCACAAATACCTGTGTTTATTTAAAGAACCCTTTTGGTCGGTGGCACATTTACCGGTACCCTTTTCTGGTCAGGTACATTTGGTGGCACATTTACCTCCGCCCGTCGTATTATCAACCCTGGGTGCAAGCGGTTCAAAACGGCAGGGGGTAAATTTACTGGGGCGGCATTTTACGTAGAAATAACACAAAAATTCAATTTTATAATGTGAAAAATCCAATATATTAAAGAAAGCAACAAAACATAAAAATAGCATTTTATATGCAGATACAAAGTTGTAAAAGCGGCAGATGTTTTAAGTGTAGATGAAGTTTTACCTAATCTTGAAACATTTGTTTATGCGAACACGAAAATAAAAATTGATTTACCCATTAAAGAATATCGTGTAAAATAAAAATTTGAGTTTGGAAATCCCCGAATGTTAATTTGTAATTTACAAAGCTGGAAACAGACTTGGAGAAACGCCCAGGCTTTAATTTTGGCATAAAAGTTTCTTTGTATATTTTGAATTGAATAGATTTGAGCAATTTCTTGTGATACAATTAATGCAACAAATTTAATTTTAAGTTTTAAGTGGATTAGTATATTGTAGACCGGCCAATGGCGTAATTATACTCTAACAAATGATTGTAGATTTAAGAGTGCATGTTCAGGGTCGCTGGTCATCGGTAGTAAATTTTAGAATATTTTGTGGAACTTCTTTCTGATATACGCCCAATAAAGTGATTGGCTAACTAATTGATGGGAAATTTAAAAAAAAAGAATTTATTCCAACGAAAATATTAATTTTTCTGTATTTTTATATGAAAATAGACTTTCAACAATCACATAATTATTATGTAAGTAAGAAAATATTGAAATAAACCAAGGTGCAATCACTAGTATACATGTTTTTCTAAGGTGGAAAGCTTCAAAAATTTTTGATAACGGTTACATAACTTATAAATATAAATATATAATGGCTACAAAAAAACATCAAATTTTAATTACATTACATTAAGTTTACTATATTAATATCTATTTAAAATTGAAATTTAAACTCGTTAAACCTTAGTCTGAACATTTATTAATTGAAATATTTAAAAATTATATTAAAAAGTAATATAGTTTTGATTTTATCATGTTAATGTTACGGCACTAAAACAACCTATATTTCGGGGTATATACATGCACTCTTAAGGAAAATGTAACTAATAAAATGAAATATTTTTGATGTGAATTTTAAAATTTGATTGTTTGAAGAAACCATTTTATGATTGTTTTTAAATACTTAAAGACGTTTCTTTTAAAAAGAAATTGATTTATTCGACGTTTCGGCTACTTATTCATTCATTACCAAGGCTAATGAGTGAAATGCCACAGAGTTTCGATTATCTTTGCTGGAAATGGATTACTTGCTTGCTTTGATAAAGGGTGAATAAATACCCGAAACGTGAAACAAATTAATTTTTAGTGTCTTAGTTGGCCACTACCTTCAACCAATTCTATTATGCAGTAATTGAAGTAAAAACGCTCGAAAGTTTTCGAAAAATCCCCCTCGCCTTAATTTATTTAGAATGATTAAAAAAATTAATGGGGCAGAAAAGATGAGTTGCTACTTGGTAAACAATTTCACATCTTTTTACTGTTGTACACGTGAATCAAGGGCGGATTTAGATCAAAGCCGGGGTTGGGGGGTGGGGAGGTATTTATTGTACAATAACTAAATTAAGTACAATTTATAGCAATTTTAGTGCATTTAACCTTTTTTTGAAAATTCATGGAGGTAGTTACTCCCTTGCCTTTGACGTGAAAAATTTGGTTTGGTATTTAGTCAGTGGCGGTGCTCGGTTGTTTAAAGAGTGGGCAGACATTAGCAAAGAAAATATTTAGTAGGGCGAAAAGGCACTTTTTTAAGAACGGAACCGTGGCCAATTCATTTTTAACCTACTTGAACATGAAATTGCTAAAGGATTTCTAATATAAAGTCAGTCGACAAGGCTAAAAGAGCTAAGCTGAAATAAATTTTATTATCATTAGTTGAACATCTAAAAGGACATTTATATACTAAATTAGCGACGCCATTATGGGTATTATGGAATATACATGAATTTATTCTTCGTTTATTCTGTCGTAATTTTCCTTCTGTATATTATTTTAAACATTTCTTCTTTTGCATATGGACAAGACAGTCGATTCTATTTAGAAAATATGATTTGAAACCGGGGGGTCTAGGGGGTATGTAATACTCCCCAGGTACACATGTATTTATTTTTTGTTTATTCTGTCATAATTTTCCTTCTCTATTATTTTAAATACTTCTACTCTTACATACCGACAAGGCAAACGACTGTATTTAATTAAATATGATTTGAAACCGGGGAGCTTGAGGGGTCTGGAATACCTCCCATGTACACTTTGTATTTATTCTTAGTATATTCTGTCGTAATTTCCCTTCTGTATTGTTTTAAACATTTCTGCTTTTGATACCAAGCGACTCAATGTTATAAATTTTTCTTTTATAATGTAAGAATGTCGGGATGACCCCAGGCTCGTTGGGTTTTTTAAAAAAAACATAATAGACATAAAAGAACCACGCGAAAACGGGCATTTTTATGAATATTGGCGAATATATCGTGTTAGGTTCACTTTAGAGCAAAATATCAAATAATTGAAATTAAAGAAAATTAAATGGTGTATCAAAAAGATTTTATACTTTTTTCTTGTTAATTTGTTAATTTATTTATAATAATTTTTATAGCGTGCGGTATTCATTTGCTTATCTATATTATTTATTAATTTAGTTATTTCCATAGTAAAACTCTGGCCTACAAAGAGAACGAACAAATTGTTTCTAGTAAGAAATCTAAAATTTTGTAGTTTTTTCCAAGAGGGGCTGTAAGCGTAGATCTTTTTCGATTCTATAAAATACCAATATCAATATGGTTAATAATGCATTTGGGATTGTTGGATTATTCTTTTATTTCCAAACACATTTGAATATTTACGCAACCGGAAGGAAGTAGCCATAGTCATTATATCGAAGCAGCAGGCCAAGTGTTTTCACCGCGAATTTCTTTCTTGTTTTTTTTGTTTCATCTTTTTATGCGCGACAATTTAAAAACATTATTGAATCTCAAATATGATTAACATTTTGAAACCGGTTTAAATTTTTATACATATTATTTCATGCAGCATATTCTAAAGCTGACGAGAAGCCCTCAAATATGAGGTCTAAATTATTGAGATCATCGAATAGTATTTCTTCTTCTCGATATACTACCCTCATAAGTAAGAGGGCAGTGAGTGGTAGGACAGCATCCAAATTTTCAGATTTTTTAAATAAAAGTCTTACGAAAGCTTTAATGAGGCATTTCCATGTGACGTCACGAACACTTTTATGTATGTAAAATTCTTAGGTTAGGTTTACGATTAATTCGGCAAATAAAATAAACGGAAGGTACTTACAGTAATAATTTTACACTACACTCTCTACGGTTTATAAAATGTAAAAAAATTCAATTTTCACCAATAAAAACACGATTTATCACAAACTTGTATAAGTACGCCGACAGCTTGTCAGCTTGTCGGTAAACACTGTGACGTATTTGGAAACGCCTAATTAAGATTTATATCTCACAGTTTCTAACTATTTGCCTTAATTATCTCAAGGCACTGAAATGTAGATGGCGCATTCTTGTTTATGCGCGCAATGTAGATCTGTGACTTGTATTTATTAAATTATTTCCATTAGTCCTCTGAACTTAAGGGTTTCTATGTATATCTAAGGTCACTTTTCTAGGCTGACCTTCAATATGCCTGTGAACCTGTTTTTTATTGTATTAATAGCAATCATTAACACAGGGGACCGACGGTATTTCGGTAGTGTATTTTGCTTATGAAAATTTATGCTTTTTTAATTTTTCTTTTTAATTTTTTTTAACTCTTTTAGTGAAGTTTTGATTATTCTCACAAGTACGGTTAATACTATTTGGATTCTTTTCTTTTAACTCAACTGCATTGTCTTCGTTCATCTGCACTGCGGATTTTCGACTAACTGGGTTTATTTTATTGTTCCATTCGACCGGGTGCACGTGTTTTCTGCACACCCAGAACACCCCATTATTACCCCTCTATTCGGGACATACTACTCGTACATTAAGTCCGAAATATTTTATTTCTAGAATTATGAATATACCGGATACACAAAGAGTGACAGCGTTGGTACAGATTGGCATATGGGTTCAATTCCCGAATTATTGATGCCATGGTTCGGATTCCACGTTCAATTACAGGTCTGTGCTGACTTTAATCAGTCTTGACCGACATATAATTCGGTATTTGTAGGTTTAGCATGGACGTCAAATGGTTTAACCTTAAATTGAATTGATAAATAGCGTTAAGCTGGCTTCACCGAAACCCAAATGTCATTTATTCAAGCAGAGTTGTGGATCGTGGAGTTGCGTGTCGTGACGCTGTGTGCACGAAGCCAGCTTTACATCTATAAATTCTGAAGCTGCCATCATTCAACCCAATGTTGTATCGTTGTAAAATGTTAAATATAACAGGCCGGTATATAAAGTCAAAATCAACCGAAATGTTATTTAATACCTTCGACACAACATCCTAATTGGGCTGGTTAAGGCGACATAAAATTTTCTTCTAGAACATAATTTTGTTTTGTTCCCCACCCATTTACGTCTATTTTGAATATTAAAATGTGAAAAAGGAGGAAGAGACAACATAAGAGTTCCCTCGTTATTCCTACACAATTCAACAAACTGAACAAATTTAATTTTTATAAAGTATATTACATTTTTTTACTCGGATTTTAATATTTCGGAATCTTTTCATGTTACATTCCTTTGAATTAAAATGCGCATTATTTTACTTTGAGTTTCGAAATGAAAATTCTAAATATGGTTCACGCATAAAACAAAATTCGTTGTGTATTGCAGAATAAAAATCTTGGTCCTTTGGCTTATCCATAAAATCCTGATTGCAATTCGTTTTCAAAAAATCGCCTGCGGCACCTTTTGTACACAATCCATTGTTGCGTATTTATCTTCAACGTTACTAATATAATATTCATCATCAGATCTGGCATTCCCGGTTCATTGTATCTCGGAAGTAAACAACCAAATGTTCCGAAAATAAAAGCTTAGATGAAGTGTTTTTCAAGTGGCGTGGAAAGATTTGTCAGGATGAAAAACAACAGGAGGTTGAAACTTCAATACCAAATCGATCTCGGCTGTTCGGTTATATAAAAATTGACTTGGTATTTTAAAATATTTTCAATAATGTATTAGATTTGTGTAGGATGTAGTAGAATTCCACGTGGAACGGCGCCGTTTATCAACGATGTCGGCGTATCTTTGGTGACATTTATTGTTGCATTTCTCGTGCATTAAACTTTGTGACTTGCGCCATAGAATTCGCGAAACGCCAACGGGTAAACGCGAAAAGGCGAACTTGTTTCCACATTGCCACTTAATCATCAGTGTGTTTTGAGACAGTCGGTGTTGCGTTTGTGTTCATTTTATAATTTTTTTATTTATTTATTTAAATTTTAACTTGCATAAATAACTAAAATCACCAGTCTGTAATTTCTAGCGCCTTAAAACACATTCGAGGCGATCTTTCTTCTGCCAGTGCGCTCCTTCAGAAAATTCCGCGTGCAATTCCGAAATTTTTTAAAAATAAGCATTTGTGCGGTTTATGCAAATCTTGACAAATTGCACGATTATGTAGGAAGTTTACTGAATGTACTTTTTTCGGAGCGAGCAGTGAAGTGTGTTATCTTGGAGTCACGTGATTTAATTAATAAGTATTTGACGCCTGTTGCGCTCATTTTTCTACCGATGTCTTCCTAGTTTTTGGAAAATTTTGGGAAAGTCGTCACGAAACGTTATTCTTGAATGGTGGACATATTGAATCGACAATTAACAGATTAAAAATGTAAGTTTTATTTAAAAAAAATACTACATACATAATGTAATTATGTATACCTTACTATGATTAGGATGTCTGGGGCGTTATCGCTTTATCAGTGATTTAGATTAGCAATGAAAAGTTTAGCTTAGGTGGCATTTTTGTAGTTATTTAATAGATAAATACGCCATGTATATGCGGTCCGTTTTAATTTCAGATTTCAAGGTAATTAAGAATTGAAAATATTTTTTATAAACTGTTTAATGGACCACCCACTATTTGGTCTACGGCTACGCTACAAAAATTTCAATCCTTATTTCAAAACAAGAAATAAAATATTGGACATTGCTTTATGATTCATCGACTATTTTGGGTTTTAATAACTAAAAGTTCAAATTCAATTTTACTTCGTTGCAACGATCAATTTTCGATTGGGTTTTGGGCGGGAACTGCAAAGAAGTGAAGTGTGATTGCCAATTTTATTTTAATTACTTTTATGATACCAAGAGGACACTTTCCACCTTCAGAATATTTATATCTGGAGTAAACTAAAAGTCAACACAGGTCGAATCGCGCAATTTTTCCTAATTGGAAGTATCAATTATGAAATGAAAACAAAAACTTGTATAATTTCGTGTCCTAAGAAAATACAGTTTCATTTGCCAACCTTGAAAAACAAATTATACACCAATAATTGCTCAATGTTTGACGAAAAAGATAATAATTGTTTTGTTTTGATCCATTCAGGGACTGGATGACGACCTACATGACAATTGACAACATTTTTATGTCAATTTAAAAATGAAATTTTGAAATCACAAGTTGTTTACTTGCCATTGTGATTCTTCATCTTTTTAATCAAATTATCGACTTCAAATGTCATTTTTCCATCTCTTTTTTTATCCCACCCCGATTAATTCGTTTCATCCCAATTTTACAGATTCGGGGTGAATAACCTTCCCATTTTTCCACCCACACTTTCGAAGTGTATGAATTTATTGCATTTTCGGTTCTTTTATTTTTATTTGCTAGTTATGACTCGTTTCTCTGATTCATCCAGGTTGGCTGTTTATGTATTTATTTATTGAAGATAATCACCGTGTGTACTTTGAAAATCGACCAATTTCTCCGCATTTGTTGGTTACAAATAATTAATGTCAATTTTATGAATAATTTCATTTTGGGAATTTCCCAAACGCAATAGTAGAAAGTGTTTACAGTTCTCAAATGCATATAATCACTGCATTTGACCTCAGAATTTACGCTGTGATTTATAATAAGCTGCAATGTTTATCTCTTCAAGTTTCTGTGTCATTGGCCTAGACAATTTTTCACACCACTTCGAATTTAACGAGATTATGAATGGAATGGAAAGAAATGGAATATTTATATGTCGTTGGAAATCGCAATAATTAAAGTGCCCCCCCCCCCCCCCATCATTTACTTATGATTCATTTCCCACTAATTCATGATACCTTTCTGGTAATTAAAGTTTATTTGGAAGGTGGTTCAAAACCAATTTACTTAAAATTCTCTGTATGTCGTTATGGTACTATGAAGCTTTTGTCTGAATAAAATGTTAAAATAATTTTGGACAATTTTGTTTAACTTAAACAGTAAGCCTATTGTTTGATTTGGATTGTCCACAATCCTCGCTATCTTGTTTTGATTATTATAGAATAACTTCGCGATTAAATTCGTTTTCGGCATCAAAATAGTCAAAAAGTAAGTTTAGTACAATATTAACTATATTTTGTTCAAATCAAACAGTATGTCTATTGTTTGATTTGAATTGTCTACCGTCACTATCTTGTTTTGATTATTTTGAAATAACTTCATGACGAAGTTCGTTTCTGCATCAAAATAGTAAAAAAATACATGTAGATTACGCAAATTTATTTACATAAAAAATTCTTAAAAAGAGAGAATTTTGTTAAATTGTAGTTCATTATATCGCAGTTCCACTGTATTTATATTAATTGCATACTAAATAATAGTTATTTACATGAAAGTCAGGAAAATGATGTATTACTGACGAGGAGCAATGTTGAAATACGAGGCACTTCGTGCCGAGTATTTTAGAGCTCCGAGTAAAGTGAGACATTTTCCTGACGTATTTTGTATTAAATTTTACCGAAAATCGTAAAAAATCGAAATTTTAAAACACTAATTGAACAACATTTTTAAAATGAGCTAAAATCAAGTTTGTCAATTTGTTGACTACATAGTTACAAACAATAGTTATTCCGAAAATTGTCATTGTTACCTGCGTTACTAAATATTACCGGACTAGTCAGTAAGATTCAATTTCCCTGCGCGTAAATACGCAGGGAAGTGTTGTTTCGATGACGATTTCCGGTAAAATAATGGTATTTCATAAAAATTATACTTTTCGCGTTTATTTCATTTTTGCCGGGTTAATTTGGGTTCTTCATGGTGTAGGTATCCATTCCCATATTTTTCTTCGCCTTGCACTCATTGCAGGTGTCCGTACTACATTGGTATTTTTTTTATCATAGTGCTTAGATCGGTACACTCATTCTTCGAGGTATTTCATAGTTTCTAACATGTTCGATCTAGCAACTGAATTTAGATGGCGAATGGCTCGTATTTTCCGGATAAATTTATTATTGCTATTTCTACTATTTATACTATTTCCCCAGTTAGTTAGAAAGAGTTGCCCAAATTACTTGAAACTATCGCAGGTTCGGATCACCAGATCTTGCCCAGTTCAGTTTTGGCAAAGCTCATGTCAAAGTTCCACTTTTTGTACTCTTAAATTTTCTTATCATATAATTTGCATCCTGTTCGTCACCGCCAATGATAACTTGGTCTCAGGAAACCATGTGTATAGGGTGGAATTCCCTACTAGAAATTTTGGACAGATTTCTGTAGGATCTAGTAATACCTTCTCTATCTGGGCTTCTCCACAGTTATATTAAAAGCATGCTATGGTAAGCTTTGCAGGGGTGTACAAATAGACACAAAGTGAATTTAGTATAAAGTTCATGGAAGAATTCGCAGTTTGAGCGTTCTGATTGGCTCATACGGACACAGAGCCAGATCATAAGGGTTCTTCCTATACTGCGTATAAAAACCTAAAATATTGAATGAACTGAAGTTGCCTAAATCCATTAAAAAGATCGCGGTTTCTTCCTTCAACCCTAACACTGCTCTTTTCGAGGGCGGAGGTAAATGTGCCACCAGTAATGTTATTCTACCTGCTACGAATTTAGGATATTAAAAGTACACAGGTATTTGTGCCACTGGAGAAAACGGCATCTACCTGATGCATCTCCTACATGTAACATCGATTATTTTTTGATTTTACACGATTTTCTGGGGGTGAAACGTAATAGTTTACTGCCCCATACCGCAACTATACTTTTTAATGCTATTTCGAGGGTCTCTCACATCCCGGTTTCATTTATCCCGGTTTTCTTGATGTGTGGCGCCTTCTCGTATGTTTAGCCTAGTAACCAGAGTCAAAACCGCCCTGGAGGGGTGCAACGCGGAGCGCAGCGGCGCCCCGTAAGGTTAGGTTTTGACGATGGATTACCCTCCTTATCGAATGCACACCCCAAAATTCGAAGGCAAAAACAATTTAATTTTTTCACTGTTAGTGGCACAAATACCTGTGTTTATTTAAAGAACCCTTTTGGTCGGTGGCACATTTACCGGTACCCTTTTCTGGTCAGGTACATTTGGTGGCACATTTACCTACGCCCCTTTTCGACATATCTACTTCAAAATCTTTTTGGCGGTCTACAGGAAACCATTCCATTTAAAGTAGGTATTTTGGCGAGGAACTAACTCGGACATACGATTTTGTTTACCCTCGAAGAAAAGTGGCTCTACATATTAGAGCATTTTTGTGCTCACGAAAGCTGTGTGCATGGTAAGAAAAAGGTGTGCAGCACGTATGTAAATACATAACATATAATATGCTCTAATGTGTACCTAGCTTTAGGTTTCGACATAAATCTTGGTCCGGAACAGGGGCAAATTTGTCGAAGAAAATGACAAAGTTAGGCATTATCCGTTTCCTATGCATCTCATCCCCAAGATATTTTATTAGTAAAATTCAATTGGATAAAATTCTAAGTAAAACCTAAACTAAAGGATCTTCCAACTCCTATAGTTTCCGACAAGGGGTCAATCACAGGCGAAATTCACGTACACCAGACTACCAAATGTACGGGACTTCCTTGAACTTCCACAAAATGTCACAAATTTTTGAAGACTGCAACAAAATTTTAAAGACTGCCAAACACCCAATGCGGTTTTTCACCTATAGCTTGCTTATTTTCAAGAATTTTTCCATAATGCCATGGAATTACCCAAGAATGCATTAAGATCTATATAATCCATTACGACCTGCAGGAATAACATGAAACTTTCAGGAATTTACAAAAGATAGTCAAGAGACTTCCAAAAAATGCCAAGGTTTCTCCTCGGTTTCTGAGATATAGCCGAATATTATGTAGGTCCTTCAAGCACCTCATATTTTTCAATTTTTCCTTTCGATGTAGACTTTTTGGCCAGCATAGATGCAAGTTGCAAAAGGGGGTATTTTTGAAAACAATATACAGGATCTGCCACTGACCAATACAAAGCTGAAATTATTGTCTATATCCAACCTTCGGGGGGTGGCCCTCTTAAAGTAATTTTCCTTATTTCTACCTTAAAATAGCCGTAGCACCAAAGCTATTTATTTTTAAGTGTTAATCATTGAATCCTTTTCAAAGAGCCTGAAATTATGGTGCGTCACCACTGTCGTTAATAGAACGATTTACATAGGCAAATGCGGAAAATTTCGTAATTAAAACACTTGAAAAGTAAAAAAAAAAAAAATTGTGTGTAATATTAATTAACCTAATAATAATTTGCTAGAAAGCTTCTCTAAATCTAAAATCTAAAATTTGCATGCAATATTTGCGGAAAATTCTAAAATTAGTTTTTTGAAAATAATTTCTATTTTGGAAATCCTATAAATAGGATTTGATTAACTGAAGTTAGTGAGGGCTTAATGATGCGTAAATTTTACTATTTTCAGTTAAAAAAAACTATTTGCTACTAAACAAAAATTTTCTTGTTTTGGCCAGAATTTTATTTATTGTAAATCTGATCAACTGTTTTACTGATTTCAGGTAAAAGAAAATTATTTTCTACTAAAAACAAAATTTTCTTGTTTTGTCCAGAATTTTATTTACTGTTTTGACGTGCGATGCACTAAAAACGTGTACAGTTCAAAAAACTGACACCCTAAAAAACATTCTTTAAAATGGTAAAAACTGACCAATTTTGAAAACTCATAGCTAGGGCCCTATTATTGGAATTATAATTTCTTATGTTTTATGCGGATACTTGTAGATAATTTAACATAATTTCACATTTTTTAGAACCACATGGGTCAGGTGGATGCTATAGGAAAGTATACAAAGGCTACAACATAATTTCTTCTTAGTTTTATGTATCACTTTGCTAATGGCTATTTTTGGCATCGGAAACGGCAAATCCTTGATTTGGTGATTTTTGGGATTGATGTCGAAAACTTTTAGACCGTTTTTCTATGCCAAACACTGTAACTTTTAATGAAAATCATCTACTTTCCGTGTTATTTCAGACCCCTTTTTTACGGAAATGCCATAAAGTGGAAATTCAAATTTTTGTTTTTTCAATTTTCATAGTATTCAATACTGATATTTTTTAATCCCATTGTATCTTTATACTCTATATAATTATAAATATAAATATCAGCATTTAATACTTTGAAAATTGCAAAGAAAAAATAAATCTTGAATTTCCACTCCTTTGGAATTTTGTTCTATCTTGCAACGTAGTGACTGGACCATATAGGATTGAACTATGAAATTGATAAAGTTTCACTTTAAGGCTTTCAAAATTAGATCAATTAGACCAAGCATCGATGGAATATGCAGTATTTTGCGTTATTTAATATCAAATACATAGTATAATGTTATGTATTCTTGGGATCACTCCAATTCAAAAAATGAAATTTTATAGTGTACTGTTTTGGAGTTATGGATCAATTAAACCCTTTTCGCGATTTAAATCATCAGAATTGTGTGGTCGTGTTTTTTTAAATTATATTCAAAATAGGCAAATGGCATCAGTTGTATTGTCTTGCATTGTAAGAGTTTGCAAGAACAAATGAAATTAAAGAATCGATGCTCTTCTTTCTTGTTCTTCATCATCTTGGTTTAAATCGCTTTATGTGGAAGACAGCACCTTTGTTGCTCGAAATGTAACTACAAAAGGGACCTTATAACATATTTAGTTTCATGTCGCAAAAAAAGCTATATTGGTAACGCCCACTCACTCATTCTTCAGGATATCTCGCAAATCCAGTTGCTTAGTTGTAGTTGAAGAAGGGAAACCGCAAAATTTTACTTCTAACGTTGGAAAAACACGTTACATGTTTTTGTGGAAGGTAAATGGCCTGAAAATATAAATTAATATATTGTCTACGGCTTACGGTAATAATTTCCTCGAGTGCGGCCTTCAGGCCGCACAACCTTGGCAATTACATACTAGATGTGTCACAAACAAATAATACTACACTATAATTACAATTTTGTGTAATTCCAATCATTTAACCATAACCTAGGCCACGGTCCAGTTTAAATATCCATAATCAGATTTTTAACCACAATGACGCTCGGATTTTATTTTTACATTTCACCTACTAATAAGTTTAAAAGATTGCACAACGCTTTATTATAATGCCTTGACAGCCGGAAGAATTAAATTCGTTGTACCATCCTGAACAGAAACTCATACAAGTACGCTTCTTACCCATGGTTTGTTAACAAGAAATTGAAGTGCACACGAAAATTCACGTAGTTTTACCGCTGGCAGTGCAGTGCAGACGTCAACACGACTTTCAGCTCTGACTATTTCCATTTTGAATATTGGATACCTAAAACAGGATTAGAATATTCATATCGTATTATGCATCATATCATATGCCATATATCGTTGTCCTGTATATTAACCCTTCTTATTTTTCCCCTTTTTTCTTACCCCCAAGGACTTGAACCAGATCTACAAGACACAGGTGGAACGTTCCCTTGTTTAAAAATACCGGGGGTTTCTTCTTGACGGTTTTCTCCAAGAAACAAAACCGAAGACTGTTCATTGCCCGGTTTTTCTGTGACTTGCCCAAGATTTTAACCCTTGATCTACCGGCGTCACAAACTTGCTCGGTTTGTGAGCAAGTTTCAAATATTTTGAACCCGGCGCGGTCAAAATATTTAGTTGGAAGTGAATAAGCCAGTTTCGATTAAAATGTTGATTTTCATACACGTTTCATTATTGTTCGAACCCTTGGACTAGATTTTGTTTACTTTGATGTTCATTAATAACTTCGAGTACAACGATGCTTATGATGTTTTAATGATGTACTCGAATTACAATTTTTATTGTATTCGATTACGTAAATGTATTTTATTATGATAACGTCGTTCTTTCCGAGCAATAAACTCATGATTGAGTAAAACAAATGTGATACAGCGAGGGCATAAAAAATATCGAACCGAAATTTTGTCGTGATTAAGTGATTCCGGTTGGGGTAAACAAAAATACACAACATAACAAAATGCAGATTTGAATGTTTCCCACTCATTGAAATTCTGGTTTTGCTCTCCCGTTCTGGAAATGCATAACAATACTACAACGCTCACAAAACTTTACGCGTCGCGGATATGACGAGTGTGGCGCCGTAATGGATTTATGACGTGAAAATATTTTATACGATACCAACGATACTATAATTACAAACCAGGTCGTTGCACTATCCATTCTGAGATCTTTTTTATCGCCTAGAAGACATGTGTGTACTTTATTTTGTTATTATGGTACTTTGTGTGAGAAAGTCGTAGTATTCAACTAATTATTAAAGGAAATGACACTTTCCTACTTTCTTTTTCTCTTATTCGATAAACTTAACCCGCCAAGTGGTAATTTTTTTTAACTATTTTCTTTAGAGTTCTCAAAATCGTTTGGATTCCTTCATCCTTCAGACGCACATCATAAAATTAATAACTAGGGCACCACTCGAATTTATCTTATCAATTTGTTTCTTTATTTGTACAGGCGCTTGGCACTGAAATCGGAATTGTTAAATTATTTCAAAAATAAATATTTTTGTAAACATTATTCTTGGTGTTATCTTATCAAAATAAATGTATGTAAAATATCTTCAGTGCGTTCTTGTAATTCAAGTTTGTGATTTCGAGAAAAAAGATATTTAAAATTATTACGTTTATTTACGATAATCGGGTACGCGTGTTACATGCTTATTCGCGATCATCGGATGGGTGTAACCGATCCTTATCAAGATCAAATATTTCTCGGACGAGAAAAAAAAAATTTCTTTCGCGAGCTGATGAAGATCAATTTGGTTGCAAGATATTTATCTCATCCGATTGATTGATTGTTTGATTAAGCTTTTATAGTAAAAAAGAAAATTAAAATGACCGACTCCGGTACTTTCTTAATTTGTCTTTCCTGTTGGGCATATTTTTAGACGTTCAGTTTTTGTATTTGTCCATCGAAGCTATAATAGAAAAAATATTCCATATCATTAAGGATCGTTTAATTTTTTTGTAGTTTCCGAAGTTTATTTTAGTACATCACAATTACTTGTATTTTTAACCATTTAAGTTTAAAATTGCTTCTATTTATACTACAAGCCCAAAATAGAAAACTTAAAAAGGAAGTTGTAGATAAGGTGAAGGTGAAAATAACTTTCTGTGGACGAGAACCCCATCCAACCTACTTCCAGCATAATTTACCATCGGTTAACTGCATATAGTACAGTGTTGCCGATAGTTTGAAATTCTGCGCGAGCTATTATTTAACACTTTTGGAATTTTCATTTCTGTACCCAATATTAAGTTGATTAAAGAGATGTTCAAAATGATAACTTTTATGGAATGCGGTGGGTACTAACCGCTTTCAAGGCCATACACAACATACCGCAATCCCATTCCGGAAATTTGCATAGATGTTAAAATATCTGCCAAAGCCTAATTAGGAAGGTTGGAGTTGTGTCCAAATGGCAAACATTTTTTTTTCACAATCGCCAAACCTATAATTGGACAGCCCAAGATAATTAATCATTTATTAATATTCTAACAGTTGACTTTCAGAACTGCATTTTTGTGCAATAATTGGTTATGACGAAGCTGATCGTTAGATGTAAATATTTGGAGAATGTACAACTTACAGTTAGTAATGGAATGCAGTTTTGTTAATGGAATACCTCATTAAGCAACTCGTATATTAAATATGCAAATTTTGGCTTCATTAAGCTTCTCTTTCAAGCTGACTCAAGTACAAAATTATTTTAATAAATCATGATTTAACGTAACTTTTATGCAATACGCAAGGTGTTCTCGGATTCAAATTATAATAAATATTGCATTATTGTTCCTGAATAATGAAGACGCATTCCATCGAACAAAAATTCAATTTACGAACCCAAACTATAACAAACGAAAGCTCCGCACTAATTTAACTATCTCAAATGTGGGAAGCTTATGATAACTCATTTCTGGATAGTAATTAATTCTTCCGGACCGTTGGTTAGCCTTTCCTTACAAAATCCCAACGTAAAGGAAGTGGTAAATTGTAGAAAATCGTTTATGAAATTACGTTCATTAATTGCAATAAAAGTGTCCTTATACTGTTAATAAACAGGCAATCCTGGGATTGTTTTTTGCATGAGGTCTTTCAAATCGATAAGTTCTGAAATGAACAGTTTTTCGGTAGAAAAAAATGTTTTACAATGTCGTTTATTTATGTTTAATAATTTTTTTATTGTATTAGATTCTCTTCTTTTATTAATTTAGTAGTCTTTCGTATTGCGGCTTAAAACGTATTTAGGGCACGAGTATATCCACTTTAAGGAAATGAACTTAAAATGATTTTTTATATTTTCAAAATTATATCAACTTGAATGCTTTGGTAGAATTACGCAGGGCGATTCAATAATGTGGACTTTTTCAATAGTTCCTTTACCATTCAAAATATCAAAAAAAATTCAAAATCGCATCACGCTCTGTGTATTTAAACGTAATTTTTTGATTACGTCTATCTGTTACTTTTAATTAAAATAATATGCAATATTTTCTAAGGTAAAGAATCACCCTGTATATGTCATGTATAAATTCCATACTTAATGAAATCATCGTTTGTTTAAAAATTATATTGGCCAAATCTGATAAGGTCACTTGGAGTTATCAGTAGATACTTAAAATCATACCCAGATCAAATTTGGGATGGGATTAGTAGTTTGGAAGTAATCTCTAGGTTTTTCCGATTCTAAAGCTGCATTCACAATTGCAACATTAAAGAATAGAAAAATTGGTTGGCAAATTTTGCCTTCAAAGTTGCTTTAAGAATAATTAAACAATGCAACTTCTATGAAGGAGGATAAGGAATGCAGTCGAGTTTCCATTATCCGGATTAATTAATACAGCCCCCCAATCCGGATAAAAAGAAATTCGTTTAGCCGAATTCATATTAGAAACATCTCTTTACAAAACTTTTATTAATAGATTTATTTATCAACAAAAGAGACAGAAAACATTATAAAATAACGATTAAAAATATTTATAAACAAGTTTTTAAATTCTCTTTTAATCTTTTTAATAATTAACCGCGGTAATATGTTATAGTTTTTGGGGAATCACCCCAGCATTGGGAAACTACAGAATTACGTATTGTTGTTTTCTGCATGCTATTAAGTAATGATCTGGATAATAGATGCACGCTCAATCAGGATAATGAGATGCATAAGGCTGGAGTCTCACTGTAACCATTCTTCAGCTACTTCCGTTGATTGAATTTTAGTTGATGTTTGCAGTGAGACTCCAGCTTAATACTAAAAAAATAACTGATCAGATAACTGCCGAATTCGAAAAATCCGGATAACCGGAATTCTACTGTATGAATAATTCAGCAAAGAATTTTATAACAAAAAATTTAAAGTAGCTATATTATGTAGACGATATAATATTCGAGCTCAGTAGTTTTTAACTTTTTCGAAATCACGGAATACTTTCGATTAGAAGAAAACTTTGCAGAACACCAAAACCATTAATAGCCCAGATAAGGAAGCAGGAAATATGAAATTTGGTAGCATGCCATTTTAAGTGCCGGTTGTATAACAGAGGTTCAACCTCGAGAAAGAGTTGACCCAGGGATTTCTACTCTTTGACTGGTTGATACACCAAAAATCCCTGGGTTAACTCTTACTCGAGGTTGAACCTCTGTTATATAACAGGCCGTAAGTGCTGAATTAACCCCCTCCCCAATACTCTCTTAAAATCCCAGGTTTCTCCTCCAATTGAGGATTTTAGCTCCCCGAAGCGCTGGATTAATTTAATTTTTACAAAAAATTATCACTAGTTGGATCAAAATGGAAGAGCACGAAGTTAATTTTTGAATAATACAATTGTATTACTTGACGTTTTCATCATTGAAGTGATTTCGGCAATTTATGTTATAGCAAATTTTGTGCTCTTCAATTTTGGTATGATGGTAATTTTCCTTAAAAATGAAATTAAGCGAGGTTCAGGCGAAAAACCATGTTAGAGGAACTACAATCCCCAATGGGGGGAGGCTGACTGGGAATTTTTGAGATTCATTCCGAAATTTCAGCTTGTTTAGATTTCTTGCAAGCTAAAACTGTAACTTACCTGGACTATAACGTCATAGATTTTGGATTAGATTATAATAAGATCGATCATAGATTAAAATAAAATAAAAATAATTTAATAAAATAAGAAGAGACGGTCGTTGCTGCAAATCTGCTACGTTCAACCTGTCTGCAGATGAATTCAATAGCAGTCCAACACTTCAAGGTACGGCTAAACCTTCCTAGCCTTTTCTGATTAGCTACCACTGATTTAAGAGGGTTTGCATTAGCATTAAATATCTCATCTGATCTAAACAACATTAAATTAATCGTCTGGTAACTCGCTTATTCATGTTCCTATTATTACTTTATTACAACATAATTTTCTTGGCAAAGATCAGCATTTAGCTTTTTTTTATCTCTGCCATTTTATTCCGGAATATCCCATATTTGGGATTTTTCGATATGCTTTGGATTCTTAAAAGATTTTTATCTCTGCCATTTTATTCCGGAATATCCCATATTTGGGATTTTTCGATATGCTTTGGATTCTTAAAAGAAACTCTTAGGACCTATAACTTAAAGTGGAATCCGACCCACAGCACAGATAATTTTTTACTCTTTAGGTACCCCAAGATCTAAGCACTTTTTCAGAGACTTTTTCACAGTAAACTTGGGATTCTTTTTGGTCACATTTCAATACGATTAGGCTATAATCATGCCAAACGCTAACTTTTCAGCATATTTTTGAGTAATAATCCTCTGAATTGGTATTAAATTTGGCGAAAGAAAAAAAAAGGAAGTGCTTTTTAAAATCTAGATTCTATTTCACGGCCTTTTTGTTGGAAATATAAAAGAAAGCTATAAGATAACTTTATATGCCGTTGCTATGACCTTTATTTTTCCTTCAAAAATTTGATTGGAATATAATCGTGCGTTAATTTAGGGCCCTACAGCTGAAAACCCCCATACGAAGAAACTAAAAGTAAATTTGATAAACAAGTTACAGTTTTTGATGCTGTTTTAAATGGTTTTTAATTTAGTTTATTAGGCTGGAGTCTCACTGCAACCACCTACCATCACCTAATATGATTTAAGTGGTTCAATTGATTAAAACCGAATTCAAAGATCTATTCCACCCACAAATTTTAGTCGGCAGTTGACGGTTGCTTCAGTGAGACTCCGGCCTTATAAGATTTACCAAAACTTGTCAAATGTAATATCATCATCTTCCAGTCATTTTTGCCCACTACTGAGCAGACCTCCTTCTCTTGAGAGAAGGGTTTTTAGCCATACCCTACCACGCTGGCCAATGCGGGTTGGTAGGGGAGACGGTCACAGAAGAAAAGAAAGTCGGAAAGAAGATTGGATTCTTTCCGGACAACCAGTTGCCTTTAGCATCAATGACTTCAGCACTGAAACTAGTGATTTTTTAGCGAAAATGGCGAAGTACTATTTTCAAGATCGTGAAAAAATTATCTATAAACTAGATTCTAACCCTTTATTTTCTAAAATCAATGGCTTTTGAGTTTTGAATAAAATTAAGTAAGGAAATATTAAAATTATAAAAACTGTTTTTTTTCGCTTTCTTGCAAACCCTGCATTTTTTAAACGATATGTTTGAAAAAAAGGATGCCTCTCCGGATAGAAAATTTAACTGTCGATAACTTGAGTCTAGTAAACTTTTTTGAAAAACTAATCCAATTCCAAAATTAAAATCACCATCCAATTTACAATTTGCACTGGACAGAATGCGAATTTATTCGGCTCTTTTCGTGAATGTGTTCAAATTGTTACTCTAACGCGTTATTGATGATATGAAAACCCTCAATTTATTATCTTTTGACTTATTTGTATTTTCTTTATTCACTTTGTGCAGTGTATTTCACATTTTTCCACTGTATCAATTTTCCAGTCCACCCAGTATATTTACAGCACATAATTGGCTGAATTGGCGACCTTAATGGAATATCAAGTAACATCCGTTCTAAAATATAATTTCTGCAAAATAGCACCCCTATCTTCATTTCCTCCTTCCAATCATTAGCACTGAAATTCCGATAAACATCAGGTCGTAACCGTTGGTAGGATACATCCACTTTTCCTCCGAGAGAGCCACTGCAGCCTTTTAATTATTAATAATTAAATGTCAACTTAGCCGTTTATATCTTGGGATGGGAGTGATGTAGCGGTCCGTAAATTAATAACTAAATAATATCCACCCAATACATCCATAATGAATCGCTTCGGTTGGCGCATGTATTCACAGCCTTGACATCGACGTTTGGATTTAAATTGAATATGGTTTTCAGCATTCCATCCTTGCT
This sequence comes from Podabrus alpinus, assembly GCA_932274525.1. Classification (NCBI taxonomy): domain Eukaryota; kingdom Metazoa; phylum Arthropoda; class Insecta; order Coleoptera; family Cantharidae; genus Podabrus; species Podabrus alpinus. The sequence continues at coordinate 11,457,515 of OW026451.1, forward strand.
AAATTGATAACCCTATAAAATATAAAATACCTTCAGTATATAGTATTTCAAATAGAAGCAAAAACAGATCATCAACATGATGAGTCCTGCTGTCATTTCAATTAGATCAAACAGTTAAGCAACACTTCCTCTTCTCATTAGCCAACCGAATGGTGGTTACTGATTATTGATGTATAATATCTTTAAACGTGGGAATACCGCTATGCAAAAATTTCTAAAAGAAATCGAGAATCTATGCTAAGAACACCCTCAAAATCGGAAAAAAAACAGTTTTTACGAAATCACCAAAAAATGAAAATTCATCACTTAAAATCTTTGTGTATTTAAAATTCTAAGAAAATTCAATTTCCTTCCACAAGGTCTTTGATATTTGAGATTAAAAATGTCGTTAAGACACGCTTTGCCTTGAAATTTTTAACAGGAACCCTCGGGGGTTATCCAAGATCAAAATCTTGTACCCTTGTGCTTCAACACCATAAGATCGTCAAAAAAAAGTTTAATTCTGTTTTCTAAAGTTAATAATCATAATTTTCAATTTTATTTTTTGTATCAAATCCCGGTCCCTGTTGTTTACCGGGCCCCAGGCACTGCCTAATGGTAAACGCGTCTTTGCATCGTAGTAATGGATTACTCATTGGTATCATTAATAAACTTAGGGGAATGTCAAAATGAAACTCCTCCGTGAGCTACAAACTCTTAACGATTCTTTGGAATTATGATTGTTAGTTTGGATGAAACTCAAAAAAGCCTCCAGCTGAAAAAGTTCCATTTGTCGGATACTTCATAACACGTGTGTCATTTTTCTTTTATGGTTGGGTAAATATTGTGAATCACGTAAAAAGTCTGAAGTTAAATTCTCAAGTTGTTTTGCTTGACCAGATATCATTTTTTAATGCACATCTTTATTTAGATTTTGTTTGTAAATATGTACGTAGTTTTTATGTGACTGACGTTCATTCATAATTCTTTTCATAGTGTATCATTTTATTTGTAATTTTTCGATTATTTTAATATTTTTTACAACGATTAAACTGTCGACTTGTATTATGCATCCAAACCAATTCCACTTGGTTTATTTTTTGGACGATGGTTTTACTAATTTTTCCTATCTGATATGCGAGATAGTTTCATTTTCATTTTCGGTTTAAATTGGTTTTAATAAAAGTTACTCTTGCCCCAATAACAAATAGTGTTATCAACAGTGATAACGAAATTAAATAGAGCATCGTGTAATGTCATAGTCGTCAAAGTGCATAAATGCGATAATCTACCCATCTGTTGGATGCTTTAATGTGTAGCTTGTTGTATTAACTGTGTATTAAATTTTTGCATAATCGATAACCAATCGCATATTTGAAAATTAAGTGCATCTTTCCACCGTTGATATGCACGAGTAAGTGTAAATTTATGCCTTAAAAGTTTTAATTTAATCAATCTTTCACTTAATTTGCTGTTTAGTACGGTTTGAACTCTTACATTGTGCAAGTGCATTCTTTCTAATTGACTGGGTCTAATTTTAGCTGAAAGACGTCTGAAAGAAATGTTTATTTTTGTTTTTTACAAAGTACACATGACTTAATTAGAGAGACAGACTTGTGGATTTGGGGATTCTTGGGTCGGGGGAATTCACCTCGCTGCTATATTTTTACCTACCAAAAAATGTTTTCTTATTGGAAAACTGAGATTAGCATACCACGAATAGTTTTTCTAATTTTTTTCTTTTGTTTCAGGTGAGTATCTTGAAAGTTTTCCACCGAAGCTACATTTCGTGTGGTAAGAGACAATTTTTGATATTTTGGGACGTCTGAATGGTAGAAGTGAAAATTTGGCACTGGTTTAATGTGAAACTAATCGTCTAGCATTTAGAAACCCTAACCTTAGCCAAATACAAAAACTATGATTCACGTTTCGGTTTTTGTTTGGAAGAAGGCGGATTTCTAGGTTTGCTAATACAAAAATACAATTTTTTTTTGTTTTTAGTAAGTGATTTGGCATATGCCTCAAATAGTTTTATTAAAAATATCAAAACGGATATGTAAAAAAACTGCACCAGACAGAAAACGTAGACTGTCTGATCTATTCCTGTGTGCAGTTTGATCTCCTCTTGCCCGCTCGCACATGAAAATAGAAGTAGTTAGTCTCATCGTCACATGATCTATTATTAAAGCTTAAATAAAAATAACCGACAGCGTCGGTGTTATTATCTATTTATTTTGTTATATTTTTTGGAGATAAATTTCGAGATGCAAAAGGTTGGATGGAGAGTGTTGAAATTCAGCGCAATCAGAAATCGCGCTGTTTTTGTTTACTTTTGTGGAAAATGAAAACACGAAAAACGTTCGACTTCCTTGTATGTGTATGCCTATTTGTTCTAAACTTGCGCAAAATTTAAAAATTAATTGGATCCGTGATTGAAATTTTACGTTGTTATTTTTCCAAGTTTTCTAATTACGGATCGAGATTATAGAAATTATGAAATGGCAATTAAACTTTTCGATATGTAGTTTTACTATTACATTTTTTCGTCCTTCACTTTTAAATTATCTTATTGTTTTGTGGCGGTGGGTGGTTAGTCCTACTCACAAAATTTTTCCCCATATTCCAATTGGTCACCTACTATGCTAAATTTTCATGTTTATTGAAGGAGTTTGTTGCAATAATTGCATTGGTGCAATCAAAGTTATTTCTGATAAATTTCACCTTTAAATTAATTTGGAATGACTAAGCTATTTTGCTATTATAATCGGTTCGAGGTATTCGTAGGAAGCATTTGATTTATATTATGGTGAGAGATGGAAAATAGGAAAAAATATTTTTTTATTCATAAATACGTTGGAAAATTAACTGCAATAGTTTTTTTGGCTTGTAAATCTTCTTATTGGTTTCATTATTACAATTCCATCTCCACCACTACTATTTGTAATACTAAAAATTCATTAGAAACCACCAATTGTTTGTTGACTTGATATACAGTACAGGTTGTTTTGGGGTTCTACATACTTCCAGATAAAGAAACTAATAAATGATAATTAAAGCAAAATAATCTCCAAGAAATTCGTGATAATCTTGTCGCTGTGCTAGTTCAATAGTAACACATCTCAAAAAAATCAAATTTTGAGATGTGTTACTATTGAACTAGCACAGCGTTGTGACAGATTGGGATCGTTGAAAATTGCATATTCATAAATGTGAATTTCTAAAAAGAAAGTTCACATGCAGGGTTCGAAGCGACCCTGGAAATCAGGGAATAAAATTTGACACATGGAATTCCTGGAATTTACCTATAATGCACTTGGAAGTCGGGAAAAATGTGTCAAATACAGTAGAACCTCGATTATCAGGACTGCGGATTATCCTTGCTAAATTTTGATAAATTATTATTTGCCATTAACCATGTTTTTGAAAACCCCAGTAAGCCAACCAGCACGAATAATTACTGAGGATTATAAATAAAAATCATTAATATTGTAGTATGTAAACTGCTGTCGCCGGCGTTATTATTTATTTAGATGTTTATCATCTAAAAAATGCGAAGAAATGAGGTCTTATGCAGAAAATGAGTCAGACTACTTCAATAACTTACAGATAATTTCAAAAAAAGTTAGTATGTAAATACAATTTAAATTTGTTATCAAGTTCAATGAATCATTTTTTAAATAAATCTCCTATTTGCGATTATCGGAAGTCGTGGTCCCAAGGAATCCGGCTAATCGGGGTTCTACTGTAAATGGAATTATTACTTTCACTCTTTCACCCTTAAATTCTCGGAATTGAAATAAATATTTTGCACACTTCTCATTTCGATAGATGGCCTTTTCACGCCACCTGATGGACAGGGTTATCACTAAGTTATTATTGTAAATTTTAGCATAACAATAACTCAGTGATAACCCTGTCCACCAAGTGGCGTGAAAAAGCCAAAGATCGAACTGAAAATATGTATACAAAATATTTTTGACAGGTAGTTCAGGGTAATTATGATTCTCTTTGGTTTGGGTTCACTTGAGAGTAAAATATTAGGTAATTGAAAATAAAGTAAACTAAATTCGGGAATAGCATGAATCTACAACTTCCCTAATATAGAGATTCGGAAAGCTGATGGTTTATATTATAGTAGAAATAACAAAAAATATTTGCGGAATATTAAGAAACAAAAACAATATTGATAAAAACGGATGTAGTAGATTTTTCGGGTGCTTCCTAACTTTTGACGACCACTTCACCTCTTCGTGGCCTTTCTACCCCTGCGCACCCAATTTACCTTTTCCAGTAAATTTGTAAAAATTTAATGTAGTATACGTAAAATATACGATGAATTTCAGAGGTGACATTTTTTTAAGTAAAGCACAAGGCACAAGGACTGTCAACAGAATGCGTGACTTAACCGCCGCTCATCGATTGGTTCAGCTATGGAAAAATACCAATTTTGAACTTCAAGTTTCTTTTTGGAGGGTTAAATATGAATATTCCGCAAATATATTTTTTTAAATCTATTATATAAACCTTCAGCTTTCCGAATATCTCTAGGGAATTTTTAAAATTAAAAAAAGAATCCACGTCGCTAAACCATGCAAAATTAGTACGTCTTTTTAGAGGTTCAAATAAAGGTGATCAAAGTTCATTTGATTTGACTGCCCTATTGGGAAAATCCCGCAAAAACTTACATTTTTATCAGTTTCGTATAAATATAAATCACATTTATTAAGACTATTTAGAACACAGAATATTAAATAATGAAATTTAAAATAAAGAATCGCGCACTTTTATGGCTGCAACTTTGCAACTGATCGATTGGCAAGAAAAAGTACAAGATATTTATTTGTCGAGAATTTAGTCTACTTTAATTTTGATTACTTAATATTTTACGCTGAAGTGAACTCAAACGGAAAGAGTCTTTTCTGATTAGATTTTTCAATATGGCGGCAGGTTAATCCTGCATCTCGAGACCACGCAAAATTAGTATGACTTTGTAGAGGACCCAATAAAGATAATAAAATTTATTCCAGATTGCTGCTAATTATTTCCGCAAAAAACTCTTTTCAACGGGTCTATTGGTGTATTTAGCCCAGCCAAATAGGGAAAGCTTGACAAAAAATTGTTATATTCCTGAAATTTGGCACAGATCTTCATTTGGGCGTACTATTAAACATACTAAAAGGCCTGAACGAAACATGTTGAATGTATAAACCTTTTTTATAGAACAATCTATAAGCTTTATTTTTTATAAATATGAAATATATTTCGATATCGGTAACGGTTAGCGAGATACAGCAAAAAACTTAATATGGCCGCCATTTTAACAATATGGCAGATACAGCTCAACAGATTTCGTTTAGGACTTTTAATATATTGAATAGTACGCCTAAATGAAGATCTGTGCCAAATTTCAGGAATATGTAGGTATATCAATTTTTTCCGTCAGATGACAAAATTTGTTCTTATTTGACTGGAGTAATTGCACATTTTGCTTTTATAATTATTTGTTTCTGGTGTTAAGACCTGGATTTCTATTAAATGGGGTCAGGAAAAACCCGGAAAAGCCAGGAAATTTTCTGTTTAAATATATGTCCAATGCTCCTGATATATAGCTTATGTTTCTCTGGCATTTACATTATAGTAGCTCTAAAAATGGTTACTGAATTTTTGTTCTTTTTGTATATAACTCCGAAGTTTTGATAAATGGAATGAAACATTTTCATAAAACTGTAGGTGATCAAAAAATACACATTTTTGCTAGAATAATTTTTTCAAGTCCAACTGATTTCAAGTTATAAGCGTTTAAAGCTAGAATTTCCCAATTAGGTTTAATTTTCAATCAATTCAATAGACACAGTACAAAATTAAACTTAAAAATGTATAAAATCCAAACAAAATAACGAAAAATAGATTTTTAAACTATAAAAACGTAATTATTCAATTCCAAATTAAATTCTAACTTCATCGAAATGATCACCTTTATTATTTATCACGTGGGAGCAAACAAACTTTTCCACTCTTATAAATATTTCCAGAATTGTGTAGCACTGATTGGAGAACGATTTTTTACTTTCCTGTCCAATTGATCCCACACCAATTCAATTGGATAGATTAGGTGATTGCGGCCACTCCATAATTTTCAGAACATTTTCGGTTTCTTTTAATTTTAAAAATCCCTGGCACAGTTTCGAAGAGTATTCGGGGTCATTTACCTTTTAAAAAACGAAATTTGGACCAATAACATTGACCCCAGACGATATGGAATGTTCCTGAAGAATTTTTAGTTGGCCCTCTTTGTTTAGTTTTCCGTCGATTTTGATCAGGCTGCCACGTTTATTTTCACCAAAACTCCCCCAAACCATTACATTCCCACCTCCATGTTTAACGGTTGGTACAGTACACGCTTCTAGAGCCCGTTTGTTTTTTAAACGGTGCACAAATACCCGAATATTTGAAATTTCGGTTCATCTGTTCTATCGTCCAGTTTTCGTGATCTTCGGCTCATTTTAGTGCATTTTGCTTGTGTTTATGTGTTAATTTTGATTTTTTGGCAGCTACCATCATCTTAGGCCCACAGACAGTAGACTCTGTCTCTTCTGACTCTTTACGAGTTTCATTCAAAGCAGCGGTGATTTGTGGAGCTGATGTTAAACGTCGGATTCGTTTTGATAATTTTATAGCTTTAGGTCAGCCAATCCTTTTCTTATCTTAGTTAGTGCCCGTTTCTTATTTTCTGACAAGAGTGTGATGCACACATTTATACGAAGTTCTGAGCTTCTTGGCGATTTTTCGCTTACTATAGCCTAGAGATGGGCGCGTGAGTCATTTTTCACTCACGGTCACGCACATTCACGAATTTTTCTTGCTGCTCACGCACAATCACGAACGATCATGCAAAGGCTAGATCACGCTCACGCACACTCACGATGTTTTTCATATTACTCACGCACGATCACGATTTTTTTCCATGCCCTCACGAACACTACTCACGATGTTTTCCAAATCACTCACGCACACTCACGATATTTTCCATATACTCACGAACCGTACACTACCCACGATTCACTCACACAGTACACGTCTAAAATACCGTTACGCGCCCATTTTTAGTAGATACTAGATCAGGCTAATATTTTTACACACATGCACACTTTTTAATTTACTTAAAAGATAACAAATTTTATTATTGTAAAGCAATATTGAAAATTTTTTGTATAGAACTTTAGGGATTGCAAAAATGTACAACTGCTCACAACCACTCACGGCTGCTCACGACCACTTACGACTACTCACGGTTATTCACGTATACTCACGGCATTTAGCGGCTCACGCACGATTACGTTTGTTAAATTTCACTCACGCACAATCACGGTTTTTATCGTGATTCTCTATTTTAGACATTCACGTGTCACGTGAAAAGACCGTGACACATCGTGACACGATGAAAATCACGTCACGCGCCCATCTCTACTATAGCCTCTATATTGGATGCAGAGGGCAGGGGATAGACAACAATGGAAAAATATGGGGGAGGCTTACTGTTGATGATGATGATAGTCTTCTATACTGAGAGTACAGATAGCACTTCGTTGTTCCAGAGTAAGTTGCTTTCGTCTTGCCATTATAAATGAAAAAAGCCAGTGAAAAAAGCTTAGAAATTACAACTTTTACCTGTAAATGCTTGAATGCAACTAATAGATTTTTTATGAATATAGTTGCAGGCACGTCAGTTTTCAAAGCTACATATATTAATTCCATACATAGCCATATCAGTTTATAAAGATCCTGAGTATCATCGTAGTTATTATCATAATTATATCAGGAAGGCTCAGATGCCTAGCATTCGCTGAACCCAGTGGCGGACTGGACAGGGGTGCCAGAGCTGACGCAATCAAAACTTTCGTCAATGATATTATGGATTTCTACGAGTGAGATAATCACTGCTATTTTCCTTCGTGGATTTCATGGACTGTGTTTGTCACTGTTAAAAGTAACTGTCAGACATTTTCTCTTCTGTTGATCGAGCACGGCGTACCGCAGGGTTTCATTCTAGGTTCACTTATCAACATATTGTATGTAAACATTGTTTCGTCTTTTATGACTGATGCATGGATTGTTCTTCCCGCTGACAATCGGGGTCGCTAGCTCGGCCTGGTCATCCGCCAAGTTTCTATTTTCTTTACGTGCCTTCACACGTACGTTTTTACGTGGTATCATGAATGATATCTACCATTCACCTTTAAGCTACAGGATCACTCTCCGGGTTTGTACAGGGCTTTTGCTCATCAGGGACGGGTGAATGTTCTGATCACTTCAGGCGGTTTAATATAATAATGGTGCTCTCAATTTATATAATGTACTGATCAAAGGCTCCATTCCATGACATTCTAAGGCCGGAGTCGCACTATTCCATCTACTACTACCAAATAAAATTTTAACTAATGGAAGTTGCTGATTTAAAGGTGGGTGGATCTTTGAACTCGCTTTGTAACAATAAATTGAATTAGTTAAAATTTTATTTGTTAATAGTAGATGGTATAGTGAGACTTCGGCCTTAATCAGGACCTTTTTTCTTAACAGCATCCCAACATTTATTTGAAAGATCAATCCTCGTCTGACTGACTTTGTGATTTGATATGATTCTAATGTGACCAACAGGAACATGCGTAATGTACTTACTGATGAACTGAATGAAATAAACTGAACGGAAACAAACTACTTTTATATATTTATAGACTGAACCACAAGACTTTGGCACCGCAACCCACACAGCTAATGGTTTTGTCACGATATATTGATGAAATATGCGTAATATATAAATAACAACCAGAACAGACTTTGGAGGGAAGATCGACAACTTCCTAAAAATGAGTAGTAGACTACTAAAAACTAGTAGAGACCTAAAAAGTCACTTGAAGAAAGAATGTTATGTAAATAAATTAATATAAAAAATATAATTTAATTAAAAACGGACACGTCATTGCTTGGTTTGTAAGTTACTCTTCTTAAATTGAACTCCGTCTACATAACTGTATAGGTTGCGGTGCTGAAGTATCCGAATTACATCTTGGTCATTAGATATAAAAATATATGCGTGATTTTGAAGGTATTATTTATAAAATGATTTTGGTGGATTTCGTATACACCCACTTTGAGAGGCTACCTATGAAACAATGTTTCTTAGCAATATGCCAGATAAGATAACTAATGTATAGAAATAGCGTTGAAGCAATTGCAGGCCATGGAGCGGGAAACCGCGGTTATAAGCCTCGTCGCGCCGGCTTCACTGTTGTCACCTCAAGCCAAATATTGATCTATAGCTATGGGAAAGACAATAAGAAACCACCCTATTCATTACATTTCCCTCGTATAATCATCTTGGCTTAGCTTAAAAGAGTACGCACTTGAAGAAGAATAGTATATTCTTAAAACAAAGGCGGTATAGAAATTGTGAGCCCATCTGACCTACTTAGAAGTCGTTTGGTCCAGAAAAAAACCAAGGATTTGAAACCGAAACAAAACCATTTAGTGTATTTGTAACCATAATTATTATAGGAAGTCTAATAAGTGTTCGTCAACCTTTAGTGGCCTTTGGAACCCTTCTAACTGATGAAATTATTCCAGGAACCCCCTAATTTAGGAAAACTTAAGAAAGTAAAACAGTTTTTTGTCACGAAAAAATTAATTCAATTTTATAACCTACCAATAAACAAGTTATTATAGTTAAAAGTACATAAATTATATTAAAGAAGAATAGGTACTCAATGACTTGTTGAACCTGTATTTCATTGCAAAGCATATTAACATCCGGAGTAATTGTAGTAATTTGCAATCGCATGTCATTTTCTGCATGTCATAAAATCTTTATGTGGAAACCTTGACAAAACACACAGATTGAAGACCACTGTTTTAGCCATGGAGCATAAAAATTCAAACTAACATTTCGGATTTTTCTAATAAGAAAAGAAAACAATTTTCTGGAAATGGATTTTTTTTATACACTGAAAATTGAATTTCTTACATCGTTAAGGTTCCCATAATTTGGATTTTCTACCCTTATTTTGTAAAGCAACTAGAAAATTTGCCAATTCAATGGCAAGTAGTACAAAATTTGTTTGAAAAGACCATGCCTGATCTTTCGTTCTTCAATCTTAACAGGGCTTTTGAAGTTATTTTCTAAGGCATAACCTTCGTCGGAACAAAATGTTGGTTCTTTACAGCATTGTGTATTTATTGTTTGCAAAATTCGGATGGCATGTAACGGTTGATTGCTAGGCTTGAATATTTATTGTTACCAGAACTCAACCTTTAAGTGAAAGATTAGCAACATGAAAAGAATTGGGACTACAAAAAGGGGGACACGATATTGAATAGCTTATATGAACAAGTTCTAAGATGTTGGAAGAATAACGTGGTTGTTGGTTATACAGATCGGAATCGATTGAAAAATATGAATACGAAAAGTGAAGATAAAAAAAATTAAAGAATGCTTGAAAGTTCGGCTCGGTAAAACCCGAAATGTTCGGTCGATATGTTCAGTTGACACATCCCTTATTGGTTTTTTGTAGATAAAATAATTCGTTGGTGTCGTAAACAACTGAAAATTATATTCTTACACGATGAAAACACAATTTTGTATTCGAGTAAACGTTTTCCCTAATTTAACGAAATTTACTACTACACTTTCCGGTCGGAAATGACTTTTCTGTATGCCCAAGTCGTTGCAATTCTCAGTTCGGTCAACGACCTGAAAACTTACTACAAGCAAATTATCAAATTTGCCTGAAAATAATCTGTAACACTCGTGGTCAAAAAATGATAATGGAAAGCGCGCGATTTACAAGTGGACTTTTTATTTAACGGTAATAAATCAAAATAAACGTTCGACATAATTAGCAGTATTGGATGAGAGGAAGTATTTAACAATTAATTAAACTGATCTTCAAGGAACTAGAAACAAATGAGGAAATCTTTGTCGGCATGCCGTAAAGAAAACTCGACAATGGGGCAAGTTATTGTATCATTTGAACGAAACCAACACTCGAGTTAACAAGTGGCTTCCATTCTTGTGTCATTGCACGACACTTTACCAGCTCTTTCTAGAGTACATTGTACCGACAATTGCGCTCGTATGTGGTTTATATTGCGCTCTGTTTGCAATACATAATTATTCAGGGGCGTAGTCGGATAATTATCCAAGAAGCAACGATGTAAGTTTTGATAGTGGGTAGAAGAAATTTGAAATTGACGTACTCAAGCTTCTAGGATCGCTTAGTTTATTTCTTCATTACTTGCTTATCAGTTGTGGGGCTTTTTATCTTCTCCAAAAGGTTTTTTACACTTCACCTTAAACCGTCATGCATGTGTGTATGTACGCTATTGCATCACTGTAATGATTTTTTCTAAGCTGTAATAATCATTATAATTTTGCAGTATTGTTTACATAACCACTAAGGTGGAAATATGCTTCATCACTTTTAAAGTTATAATGGTTGACCTCTACAAGCTACAAAAACGATTACGAGCGTGCGAATTGCAATTCTGTGTTTTTATCAGTAATTTATTTAGTTGTTGGATTTTGTTAGCTTTCAAGGTGAAATGATTGATACTAGAATAGTCACTTTCAGGAAATTGGTATGATTATGTTTTGACAACAGGTTCCACCGAGAATCACGAGAATAAATTCTATTTGTGAACTTCTACATTCGGTGGTTTATGCATAGCCTGTTCCTTAGCCTTCCAACATCACTTCTGCCTCTTGTTCAGATATTTGGAATCGTTCCATCCAATGTTCTGTTCAAGATTTTAGTTACGTTATTCATGGATGATGCGTTCCCAACAGTGCCTTAGTTTGATCGCTGGATTCTGTGGACGAGTTGAGTTATAAAGTGAAAGAGAAAGGAAGATGATTGATCCACTTCAAAGAATAGATCGTCAAAACTTTACAGAGAAGCGCAAAATGGCAATATTCCGAATGGAGTGGAAAAGCTGAATGAATGAACTGAATGATGCGCTGTTTGACTGATCACAATAGTTGTTATGAGAAACTACGAAGTATATTGATTTTCCAGATAATTTTAGGAAGGTTCAGACTGTTCTAATTGCCAGAAGCTCCGAATTTCCTCCAAGTGAATGGGAATTCGAGCTACGTTAATACCTTGACTATAATGCGGACTTTTTCCGGACTACATTTTGATAGCTAAAAGAATGAACAATTTTGGAAAATTGCTGCAGTTGCCAGAACGTTTTTCTTCCAGTTTTGTTACAAATTGAAATTTAATGTGGAGCTACTTATCAGATACTCGAAATCTTTAATTTGCTAAACAATACCAAGTAGAAATTTATTTTATTCGCAATCAGTTGGTAATTGATCAATTATTAACTTTTAATTAAATTCTTGAATTATTAGGACTTGACAAATCCGCTCGCACGTGCCAAGTATATTTTCTCGACTGACGAGTAATACATTTTATTAAAATAGTATATTTATGCATTAGGAGTAAAAGTGTTTTTTTGTGACGTTTCAGTAGCAGGCGCTGCTAACGTAACGCCCCTCGGTTTGACTCCGGGTACAGTCAAACATTTCTTGGCCATCTTCCGTGCTTTGGAGGGTACGTAAAGACGTCGCGTCGGTACCCCTGTGTTAATGATTTGCCATCATAACAATACAAAATAGGGTGCAGGCACATCGAAAGGCAATCCTAGCAAGCTACCTGAGATGTAAAACCCAAAAATGCGCATTGAACTAATAGATAAATTAGTAAAGGACAGGTTCTAGACCTATATTAAGAAGAAGACTTCTTAGTAAAAGTAGAAGATATAATTTTGAAAATAAATAAAACAACCAATGTCACACCATCTGTCGCGTAAATTTTAATAATAGGTGAGACGTGAAACAATAAATTAATATAGAAGATAGATAGCTGTCGCAATTCACTCAGTGCGGCCTTTTGTTACAAATTACAAAAATTTTGTGTAATCCAAGTTTTCGATAATCGGAGGTTCATCCTCCCTATATTAACTCTGATAATCGGGGTTCTACTGCAGCTAACTTTCTAACCGGTTAAAACGTGAAATGGTCAAATTTTGAATCTTCGTTAAATTCGATTTTAGGCTGTCAATTAAATCTGATTAAAATACATTATTATCCCTACCTACCTATTAAAAATATTTCATCAAAAACCCAATAAATGAAGCTCGATAGATTTTTATTTATTGTGAATAAAATAGTGTACATACTTCGGTGGACTACACATTACCTCGGCGTTTCGCAGCTCGATAATCTAACCCACGACTGTAAGGAAGCGTTTTCCACCTCGATGTGCTATATACTATTTTTATTCAGTTTACTGATCATTATATTAGAATTTTCTTCTTTAACTTCTTAGAGATCTGTTTTGATCTGTTCTTTACCAAATTTATTTTTATATAGGAATCAATAGATATAAATAATTCCGGATTATATAGTTATAGAATTACAACATCTTAGTTTTCTTGTTAACCAAAAAAAGAGCTTGAAACACACAATTATCACAATTTTTGCGTATTAGATAAGTTAATTTTGGACTGTAGTTGTAAAACTGCATTGTAATATTTGTACATTGTACAATAATTACATTGTAAATTAAATATATTTATTTATTATATTGGTTTAAATGTCGTGTGCATTGGTAGATATCGCCGACACCACATTATTATACCACTTATCGCCTGTTTCTTTTAAGAATACTATACACAAAGAGGTTTAACATTTTGCCCTTACGGCAACTTCAATGCTTGGTGCTTAATCAATATAATTATTGATATTGGGACTTGACACGCTGAAACAAATTGCAACAGCGTAAGGACGCATACATTTTAACCAATTACTCGACAAGGACACGATATTCAAGCTCTTTGTGTTATACTGTTCTTAAAGAAAATCTGTGACCTTTGTTTTTCTTCTAAGCATTACTTTACCGAAAATAGCAATTAATTATTGAAAAATTGACTGAAAAAAGAAAATCTATTCCTATCAAGGTAGTGGAGAATTAGAGAATGACAGAAGAAACTTCTATTTTGAATTTTCTTAAATAAAATTAAAATTGTTGTGTTCTTCTTCCTCGTAATTTTAAGACATGGTTGTGTATTGTATGTATTTTCTCCTTTTTCTCGTATATCTGTGGTGTGCGTGCAAAGTGTTTTCATAATACATAGTAATGTGTTTTTAACACATTTAAAATAACAAGGAATTATTTTAATACGTATACTTATATCATTTTAATAATAATATAAGTAAGAAAAGAATAGAAATACGTTGGAAAGTGACCTGAATCTATCTTATTCAAATTTTTTTTAACAAACATAATGATCCTTTTCTATGTTCGATGTCCGTTCGAAATCTGTTCAAATACATAATGAACCTATTGTTTAACGTGGACTCCAAACCACGAACCTTAATCGATAAGGGATTTCTTCGCAGATTAAACCTCGGTGGTTTACCATTGCTATCCGCGAGATGAACTTTTTGTTTCTCTCGGTATTCAACCTGGTATCATGGCATTGTCAACTTATTGATCGTCTCACTTGTAGCTGTCTTATCAAAAGTATTTTGTAGCAGAAAGTAGCTTTTCAAACTTGGTCATGTACCGCCACTAGGGTTCATAAGGGTTGGTTCCCCGCTAAACTACATAAATATAATATAATTAAACTTACTAAGAAATAAAATGTAGGAGCCTCCCGACCCACCAGAGGGCTTAGTAAATGACATCAGTCATCAAATACATGGCGCCTCGTGACCTTGCAATGGGAGGGAAATCGGAGCAATTTAAATTTACCAAATTTTTATTTACTTAGTAATTATTTTTGGATGGTTGTTATTTTCGGTTTGGGATGGCACATGCCCTTGTGTCTGTAGCGGTCCTAAAATTAGTCACGAGATATAGAAGTTCCGCGCTACATAAACTAATCGCCACGGCAGCGCAGTTGTTAAAGCGCGCGTATACAACATCTAATACGCCTAATGTAACCCGCTATTGAGCACGACCAGTAAAATCTGAATTACTGTTTAGTCTGATAAATTAAATAATTTTAACAGTAAAGCCATCAATCTGGCATCATGAAACGTTGAACTTTATTTTTTATTTTATTAACACTACGAGGTTAACTGGAAACTACCCAGTTAACGCTATTCGAGACCATCATCCCTTTCAAATTATAGGTTTTCATTTGCGTTCACTGATTGCAATTGATGTTATTGAGAAGTGCTTTTTCCGTCGTTCGTGTAAGAAATATTGAATCTGAACTTATTTTCTGAATATTAGATCCATTCTCCATATGGTTTGCATAGTCCTATATTCTTCTAATCGATTAGAACAGTAGTCTTCCTACAAAATGAGAGCAATACTGTCAGTCAGGAGGGCTAACTGGGGTTGATTTTAATTCTCTAACCAAATCGACCAACTTTCTTGCCAAATGGTGCAGGCAGCCATATGACTCTTTATCGTAATTTTTTGACGAAGAGGAATTAAATCACATCGTTATCTAACCAGTCGGTGGTAACAATATAACAAAAACTTGGGAAGTTACTTGATGAAAGTATAGTCAATTACTCAGCGATCTGTCTTGGGATAGGGCGTTAATGATTTTCATGACAATGGGTGAAATTTCTCGAAGTAAAAGGTAAATCATGCAAAGTAGAAGTATACATTTCATGTTTTTGATTTGTTACATAGAGGATTTTGAGAGGGCAGGTCTTGGCTTAATTTCTCAATGTCACGTTATAATGAATTGACCGTCACTGGAGGAAGCATCCACGTAAATTTTGTACCCATAATAATTGAAGTTTCGATTATTATCCTTGTAACGTGATCCACTTTAATATGGTTGTCCTGGATATTTTACTTACATTAACTGCATAACTTCGTTGTAAAAACAATAGCACTTTCATCCCACATCGTGTAAAAGTATTGTAATCTGAAGTTAAACAACTTTTATCAGGTCGTCGTGTTCGTTATATCAGGGAAATATAAATTGTTCACGTTGTTCATTAATGTTTACATTTATTTGAACATTGTACATAAGATAATCGAAATTGCACATATGCAAATTGGAAATATGTCAATTATCGAGTAACAACATCGTTTAGCTTAATTATGGGGTGCGGCAAAATGAAATAATCTGGATTCGGCGAATGAAAAACTAAAATTAGTTATTATGGATAATACCTACATACATTCTCAAATAAAATTTCCAGTTCATGTGGTATACAAAACGAGATTGACTTCCACATTGTTTTCGATGCTTCATTTTTAGGATCTGTGAGGATAAAGCAAACAGGAAGACTGAAAAATTGAAATCATTTATGCCATTGTAAGAATCGAGAAATTACTATTCCTTGCTTTTTAGAAATTTGAAACTGAAGCAATAAATATTCTCTTGTGGTTTCCACTTTAACTTGAATTTGGAATTCTGTTTCCAAGATATTTATCGTTCACAATTGCACCTGATCGATCCTCGTGTCGTGCTTTTTGAAAATGCAGGAATTTCTCTTCTTTTTAAACAAACTTGCCATTAGTTTTAAAAACAAAATGGCGCATTTAGTAAATAACGCCATTTAATTGATCGGAATATTTTTGCTGTGGTGTGGTCCTGTCCGTTGTTAAAAAAAATCGATATTAAAAATTTACTACTCGGAAATTTGAATATTACCACTTCTAATCATAATTTACAAATTATAACAAATTCAAGTTAATCCGCATTCGTTGAACATGAATGAAAACAAGTTTTTTGGAATTCGTTTCGAGCTATGTAGGTACATTCCTTTTATATTATATTAATTTAAAAGGCATTGAAATTTTAAATTACCATTGTAATAATAAGTCCAATTTGAATAAATCCGACCAAATGGAAGGCTTTTTAATCATTTTGATATTTTTTGTCCCGAAAATGTTTAATGTGAAATTTATCTACCTGCATAATGAATAGGAGTAGAAAAAGTAGGCCAAACAAGATATTATAGTACAATTTTATGGTGGAGGAGTGCATTAATCTTTTTGGACGTGTACATTCATAATATTGTATGTAGTGGCGTTTTCTCACAAAAACGCGATATAAAAACCGCATTCATAATTAAGACATATTCCTTCACGCTCTGTTGACGATGTGACAATTGGCAAACAGAAAGATCCCCTTGCAAAACTGGTTATTGCGCTTCTCGTTTCTTTATGTGATCAAAACGCGAGGTCTAATGTGGAACATTGTCGAATATTTAGTTACTAACGAGCTCTTGGTTTCCGGTTCTTTTTTGCCATTTTGTTGTTTAAACTTTTATTTTTCTTTCTTCATTTGATTTTATGATAACATGTTTGCTAATTGAATGTTTTTGCTGCAAGTTTCATATTTAATTCAGTTTTTGCTTCTTTTTTTACGATCGTGTTTAGGGAAGTACATGCTAGAAGTTTAAGGTTATGTCGTAATTTTTTAAACGGAAGTTTGGGGAAATTCTGAAATCCACTTCTCACAATGTTGCTCCACTTTCAACCAGCTCCTCAATGAGCTTGTGCGGTATCCCTACCGATAGATGATCTGCCTGGTGCATGTGCAGTTGCAAGTGTCTTACTTGTCTAAAACCGGTCCTGGTTAAACCAAATTTTTTTATCCTCAAATTTTAGGGGTGTCAAGTTGAAGATTTGTTTTATTTCGTGAATTCAAGTTTTGATAACTCTAATCCTTACCTTCTTACGATTAAAATTGTGCGTTTTATTTTACGGAAAATAATACTATTTCGGTTAATTTTGTTAATTCGCAATTTTGCTACAAATTCCAAAACGATGTGACCTTAATTTTTGGTCGAGGGTGCTTTTATTGATCAGAGGAACACGACGATCAAAATCGTCTTCGAGAAGAAGACGAAGCAAATTAAAAACCCGGTTCGGTTAGTTGTAAAGTGAGCTAACCCCTTGGACTATTTTTACGGTGCTTTTTGTTAGAAGCCATTAGAATTTGTACAACAAAGAAGCACTTCATCTTAAAACTTGCTTTGTATAATTCGTGACCTTAGAAACTTGAAAAAGTCGCCTGCGGCGCTTTATAAACGAATAATAATTATTATACGCTTTTTATTGTTTTGCATGTTTGGTAAAAAACTGGAGATGTTTGAAAAACACATTTTATTGTAATATTGCTTCTATAATCTTACTTTAAATTTGCATCACGAAATATTTTTGATTGAGAGAAATGTTGAGCCACGGATCAAGTAATTGTGTTGGCATGTCCATTCGAGGATGTAGGAAACTGCCTTCTGTTAGACCTTGATGTGGGCAGGATCCTACCTAACCGTATATTTGACACGAAAGTCGACATCCCACACAATCCAAAAAGGATCTCGAATACAGATATTTATCTGTACCTACACCGATAGTTCCAAATAAAAACAGCGTTCGACTGTGTGCAGTTGTAGCAGCTGAATAAAAGACCTAGGATGATGGCAAGCAAATGCAAAAATTAGTGTACATTTTTGGAAACATTAACTACTCACTGAATTTTGGATCGGCCTGCAGACAATTGCAAGGATTTCGATAAGCCCAAATAAAACCTAACGAGAAAGTTGAATGTACGTGTCAATAAGAGGATCCTCACTAAGAATTTCCGGCCCAATATGACCAGTATTTGCAGTTTTCGCCTGGCTAAGGTTATTTTATATTATATTTGCACTTGTTGTTTCAATTGGTCAATATAAGTGATTGAATATAACAGTAACAGAAGAAAAATGCAAATATCTTAAATATAGATAATCGGAATGATGTTGGGAATGAAAAGGGTAGGAGAAGATGGCTATCAGATAAGAATGAACTATAAAATCTTGGAAATCATGGCAAAGGAGGATATTTTCAAACACATAAAGCGTAGAGATTTAAATGGATCTGGCGTATTGTGATAAGGAGAAATTAGAGCAGAGTGCTGAGGTGTATAATGGATTGGAGACCGATGGAAGTAAGGAGTAGGGGAATGATGATAATGAGGTGGATAGACGAAGTAATAGATTAAGCAAATGAAAGTCGACAAGTGGAGAACAACGTGTAAAAACAGAGACGCTTGGAAATAAGTGGTTTATAAATGCTATAAAACACGCCTAATTATGAAATACGAAGAGAAGGTAATGAGGGGTGATTAATCTCGTGAAGTAAATGTGAAAATCTTTAATGAAAGTTTGCATATTTAGTATTATTATTCTTTGCACCAGGTTTGGTATGCCTATGATATAAGTTTCATGTTAGAAAATTGGAAAATTGTGATTACAGTAGAATTATAATTACAGTAGAATTCCGATTACACGAGCCGAACCTCTTAATCTTCCGCATTATTCGATAGGCTGCACAACAACAAAAATACGAATCTGTGCGGCCTTTAAGCGTCACAACTAATAAGGAAATCGCGTCTAGTATTATAGGGGGTTTTTCTTAGCTGCATGAGATCTTTCAATAGGGATAACTTTTGAATGAAGTTTGTTAAAGTTAGAGTTCTTTGACATTTGTGTTCAGAAAGGTTTGCCATTTAATCATGAATAAATTAACACTTGAACAACGCTACCAAATTGTGGACATTTATTTTCAAAGTCAGAGTTCCGTTCGCGAAACTTATAGAGGTCTTCGCCCATTTTATGGTCGATATAATCGACCTTCTGAGCATGCTATTGGTGCGATGATGGATAAATTTCGTACTATTTCTTCATTGCATGATATAAGACCACCAAGAAGACAAAGAAATGTACGTACCGAAGAAACTATCGCTTCTGCGAGTGAAAGTGTGCAAGAGAACCCAAACATTTCTATTTGCCATCGCGCTCAACAACTTGGGCTTTGTCCGTCCACTACATGGAAAATCTTACATCAAGTTCTTGGTTTACATCTTTACAAGATCCAGTTGGTTCAAGAATTGAAGCCTAAAGATCGTTATCAGATTGGGCTCACAACCAATTGGAAGTGGATCCATATTTTTACCGCCAAGCTTTGTTCAGTGGCTAGGTACATTTCTGGTTGCATGGGTATCTGAACAAGCGAAATTTCCTTATATGGACTGAGACCAATCCGGAACATCATCTTGAGACTCCATTGCATCCATTAACATTGACTGTTTGGTGTGGAAAATACGCCAACGGCATTATCGGTCCATATTTCTTTCGAAATGAGGAATAAGCTATACCGTTACGGTGGTGGTGTGAGATATCGACACATGCTCCATACATTTTTGTTTCCAAAAATCCAAGAGTTAAACATCGACAACTTATGGTTCCAACAGGATGGTGCTATGTGCCAGACAGCCACCAAAACCATCGATTTATTGAAAGGACAATTTGGTGACAACATTATTTCAAGAAATGGTCTTATCAATTGGCCTCCAAGATCGTTTGATTTGACGCCTCCAGATTATTTTCTTTGGGGGTATGTTAAATCCATAGTTTTTGCTAACAAACCAACAACACTGGAAGCATTGGATGTCAATATTCAGCAAGCCATTTATGAAATAAGGCCAGAAATATTGGAAGAAGTGGTCAAAAATTAGACTGATCGGATGCTCTTCGTTACGATTAGTCGTGGTGGTCACATGCCGGAAATCATTTTCAAATCATAAATGGCATTAAATTTACTTTCATAAAAAAATAATTAAAAAACATCCATCAATTATTTAATGTTTTATTTCAATTTGAAGTTCTCATGCAGCTAAAAAACGCCCTATACTATATAAACGTAGATGCATTTGCATATTTTTTATATTTACACATTTTTCGCACACAGTTTTCGATTATCCCAGCTACCCCTCCCCATATTAGCTGGAATAATCGACGTTCTACTGTAAATGTATTCGATTTTGTTTGAAGACACGTAAAAAAATTAATTTATCTCTGCTACTTAAGTGCACATTACACGGGGCCTTCGGCTGCAGCAACTTCTGTGCAGAACGGTATACGCAAAGCGCAAATACATGAACTCGTCTCTACGCAGAAATAACATGCAGCCGAACGCCCCGTGTAATGTGCACTTTTAGAGAGGGAAGTCGGAATAAAAGCGTTACAAACAATGCTATATGATCAGGAGGATAGGAAATAGGATTAAAGAGAAAGGAAGTGTGCGAATGAGCATTGTTACAGCAAATGTCTGGTTTAAAGGATGATTTATAATTGAATGGTTAAGATTGCAGAAAGGATGATACGAAAGTTGTACCGCAGGGTAGCGGTTAAGGCGCTCGCTAATTGGGATGACAGTGGGGTTCGACTCCTAGCAAAACTATACTATAACTAATGCTGCAACCAACCGCACAATTCCTCATTCCTGAGGTCTGTGAGGTCTAATACTGAAATCTCTGCTCTAATATTAGTTGTTCAAAATCAAAACCTACGTTAAACTGTAGGCCTCTATACTCAACCTTAGCAACGATGAGAGTCACATGTGGCTTATTTCCAAAACTAGGCAGAAAGGGCTGGAGGGCATGCTGAACCTAGAATGTTTTATTTTAAAATTTTTCCAAGTCTTGCATATTCCAAAATCGGATAACAGAGAATAAATTTTTAACAGTTCCAGTTAATATTAAAATTTATCGTTTTCGACGATAAATAGAAAAAAATTCGTTTCTACATTTACACCCATTTTCACTCCAAACTAAAGCACAGTCGATTTGATATGGATCTTTGTCGGTTTTAGTTTTCATGTGGTTTCTCGAGATTTTCAAAACCATATCCTTATTTGAAGATATTCCATATACCATTAAAAGGAAGATTTAGAAGAGTTTAAAATGGCCTTTCTTGTGACAAAATTTTTCTTTCCAATTTCTTTGAATCCTCACAATCTTTTCAATGTTCGATGTATTTAAAGGGTGATTTTCTAAAGCAGCCTTTCCAAAATGGAGTTTTGGAGAAGAATCCCCAATTTATAATGCTATGATCTCAAACAGGATATTTAAAAAACTTAATTAATATGAGCAATGTGTAAACAATTGACACGACCAAAAGAATGTTCGATAATAAATACATCTTATTGAATTGCAAATGGTATCATTATATTTTTAATGATGTAGTGCTCAACGTGACACATAATTATACATTTCCGTTTCATCGGCACCCACTTACACCTTTATTCGTTCGAGCAACTCTCACTTTTTGCATTTTCTATTCAATACGGTTCTTGTGTACCGTAACTCATTCACTTGATATTATTTATTAGAGGTGATTATTTACATAAAAAAAAAGAAATAATATAGCGAATTTTAATAAGAACGTTTTGGCTTTGAATTTAATGTGGACGTTTATTTCTTTTCTTTTTCTCATATCAAAAGCTCCCCCTGAGCATTTTATTGCTAAGTAGCTCGCATCTTTTTGTTATCCTTGTTGTAGAGCATCTTCTTATTAACACGACCCTTTGTGGGTTTGAAGGTATGACCTGATCTTTCCTGATTTAGTGTTCCATTTATTGCTACCTACCACCGTTAGCACGTGACCATATCACCCTTAGTATATAGAATTTTTGGACGAGACTGCCAAATTGTTTTATTTCTTTTTGTATTTTAAAATTTATGTATTCAAATTGCAGACTACATTTTTATCACATGGAGACTTATTAATGGAATTTTTGCATTGCATTCTAAATATCAAGCGACCTTCGCATTCTATTATCATTTTTGTCGCATATTACTCGATTATATTATGAGCTATTATAGTGTTCTTTTATTTCCATGTCTCAAAAAATATTACTATAAAATAATTATAATCTATTAGATGTTCAAAAACATTTGGTTTGGTTTGTGTATTTTCGAGAGATGCGCAGATTTGGGTTATCCCGCTGCATGAATGGTTTTTCTCGCAAACGAAATTTTGAATATACAGACGCACTGTTTACTAAAATAAAACACCGATTAGATAAAATACACCCGGAATTTTAATTTGAAATTGTAATACTTTCCATTTTTTATTCAAAAAATAATCCTAGTTTGCATATTTTTCGAATTGAAATATTTTTAAATAATTAAAAAGCAACAAAGTACTACCTCACGAGGTGGTGGGTTCTTTTCAATAATCCCCTAAGCATTTGAACAAAGTTCGATTTAAAAACTACCGCTTTTCCTTCCTTTTTTCGAATCAATTTGTTTAATTAGAATTTTTTAATTTATTTTATGCTTTTCAGAAAAATATAATGTTTTATTCAAAATTAATTTTTATACCACAGGGGGATATTCTAGTTTGAATGACAGCAAAAATGTTGACCGTGTGTTGTTTTATCCCAAAATATCATAATATTGTGTCTACTTGTGACGAATAAATTTTAATTTTACTTTTTGTTGCAGGTTAACGCCAAGAATTATCTTATCCAATCTTCCTACAGGTTTAAAGTTTGAAGATATCGAACCTATGCTCACACAGCATGGAAGAGTTACCTCCTGTGATAAACTCACCTCTAAGGATCCTAATAGTCAAGTAGTTCAGATTACTTATGAAACAATTGAACAAGCACACCAGTAAGTGTTTTTTTATATTTGATTATCTTTGTATTAAACGATCTTCATAATTTTCGGAGATCTGGCTGCCTCTTTGAGAGACAGTCAGAATAAAGTTTTTAATTTAGCCGGAGGGTATATTTTATATTCCGGTTAATTATACCTCAATACGCGACTTTCCAGTTCTCAAATGCCAATTGTCGCGATGTCATAGCTATTCATTCTTCCTATCATTTCGACATTCCAAGATTTCCTCGGTCGGCCCCTCTTTATGCTTTCCAGGTGGAGTCCAATTGAACATTCTTTGAGGCCATCTCATCACCCATTCTTAAAATGTGTCCAAACCATCTCAGTCCCCTTTTATCGATTCTGCCTTATCATATTGTCCTTATCGTCCATTATTTGTTGTATCTACTCATTTGTAATATGTTCCAACCTTAAAACTCGAGCACTTCTTGTGTGGTAGTCCATCTCCACTGCAAGTATTCTCCTCCTATCAACCTCTTTAATTGTCGATGCCTTACTACTACCATAGCACAGAATTGATTCCATCATTGCTTTACCTACATGTTTTTTGGTGATTTTTGCTTATCCCAGAACCCCAATGCCTTCATCCATTTGTATGAGTAAAAGATTGTGATTTATTTCTTGACGCGCCCTCAACAAACAAAAAACAAATGAGTTTCTTCTCCAACTTCTATTCTCTTATCACTTAATTGTCGTACATGTTGTACATACAGGATTTTCTTCGACAAAAACCGCTTTGTTCCTCACTAATTTTGTTCTTTACATTTTTCTGTAATAAAGTTATTAGAATTTTCCCAAACAGTCTACTAAATGTGCTATTAATACTTAGGCCTCGATAGTTGTTGGGGTCTTTTCTTGAACCTTTTGTACATATTGATATAATATGAGATTTTTTCCATTAACAGTTATTAGAATTTGCTTAAGACAGTAAGTTGTTGAAAAATGTTAACAATCTTGCGGTTAATAGTGAGTTCCCCCATATTTTAGTATCTTCCATTCTTCATAGTTTTAAGTGTTGTTAGTATCTCTTCCGTTATTTCTATATTTCGCTTGGCGTAATTGGTGTGTTATTTATTCCCTTGTTGGATATATTTATATTGTAGTCTGTCTTCTATCAATGGGCTTTTATAATGTTGAACCCAGGCTGAGGTTGTAATTAACGTTGTATTTCTATATTTGTTATCATTTTTCTTGGATTTTATAAACCTCCATAGCTCCATACCATTATAGATTGTGCTCCCCCCCGATTATTCTAGCAATTTTTAGACATTTGCTTTCCCAAGTGTCATTTTTGCATTCAGTTATCATTCGTTTTATCGTTCTGTTCAGTTGTTTGTATTCTTGATATAATGCTGTCGTTCTCAGGGTTAGCCATCTATTGTAAGCTTTATTCTTTAGTTCTATTTCTTTGGCAATACTTTCATTCCACCAATATGGTGTTTTTTTACTTTTTTTCCTTCTAACCAGTTTCAAGGCTTCTTGGTGGATTGCTTGAGTCAGCCTCAGATGTTCCGTTTCGATATCGCTGGTATGTTTCATTATTTCTAGTTGTAGTTTCAGTCTATTTATACAATAGTTACTTAATATATTCATCATTCAATAAATCTATTTTGTATCTCTATCTTTGCCACCGTTGGGTAATGGTCCAAACCACAGGTAGCACCTCTTTCGACTCGCACATAACATAATATAATCTAGGATAGACTTTTGATTAAGTGACGGCCTTTCCCATGTATATCTATGAATGGGTTTATGGTCGAAGAAAGTGTTCCATTTATAAGTGTGTCGAACCGGGTGCATTTATTTATTTTTATCTATCTCTAATCAGCACATTTTGTTCCTTCTGGCAATTTGCTCTGTCACATACTCTCCTCGTCGCTATGGTCGAGTATGGGGGACTTACTGTTAGAGAAGGATTTTCCTTCATAGTTCACACCAGGAATCGAAAGGTGTAGTGCTTGCACCTCAGAAGTTGAGGGCTCTACTACTGGGTTAATCAGTATAATGGCTATAATACTGATTACAATAGGTTATTATCAATTAGAACATTTCAAGTAAAGTACCATTTCTATATTCATCAAGGAATTCTTTAGTTCACACTTGCACCCTGAGCACTTTTCACTTTGTGATATTCTATTCCCTGGTTTACTTAGACCGAGTTGTGCGCAAAGCTCAAGTTACACACGTTTCAACATAATATTCTTACTGTTCTATCTGGTTTCAGTATTACCTGAAATCTCTTTTCAGTATTATTATATTTTGCAGCATTTGTAGTCGTTCAATGTCAGTTTCATTACCCATGTAGAAAACCTTCTAGTCAAAATATCAAAATGAAACTATCCAGGATACAAACTCTGTATTTTTGAATACACCTGATTTACTGAAAATTTTCCTGCCCATAAAATGTGATTGGTTTTTAAACTTCAGCTGTCTATTGAAAAACAAACCCCGATTCTTAATCTCTTCCATCAGCGTAACAGTATTTCCTCCATTTCTATCTTCGGTAGTTATGTAACTTCTTTTTCCAACAACGTCACCTTCGTCTTCTTTAGATGTATCTTTAAATTATTACAAATTAAACCAATTCTCAGATGAGTGAAAAATCCTTCTATAGATGGTACTCAACGGGAATTGAGCACAGGAGTTTTAGCACCACATGCTAATCACTGTTTAAACGTAGAGTCTATGTAGTACTCCCATAAAATTATTATTATGATCGATTTTACGGTTTATTGGAGTTCCCATTTAAGTTAAATCAGAATACAATATAACATACCGTCATCATTGAACCGGTATTTCCCATATTCAAATTACTCAATTATGAAGTATGTTCTTACATACGTGGTCATAGAAATTATGTCAGTTGGACAGCCCTGATATACACCATCGTATCTACTGTAAAGAAGTCATATTATTTATGTCCTTTTTGAAAATGTTTAGTTTCCTCTTATCAGAACAGTCGTGATCTTGGTTTTACTCTCCGTAGTGGATTTTCCCGCCTGGCTTTTCACATCACCTCTCGTCATCTTACTTTGTTGATATCTTCTCTTGTAGCATGTTGTAAAGAGCTGTTAGCAACCAATACTTCGCGAATCTCCTCCCCAATCTTGTTCGTTTTGTTTTGTCCTGTATTATTGATCTTTGTAGACCGCTACTTCTTCTCTTTCTGCTGCATAAAGTGGAGAGTGAATCACAAGGCTTTAGAGAGGCAAATCGATGGATGAGAGATGGAAGAAAGTGTCTAATAAGTACGCGTTGGTATACGACTAGAGACAGTCTCTGGGGCTCTTATTTCTGTAAGACAGATACATTGGATACATGTTCTTCTTAATTCTCTCGTAGTGTAGAATTCTTGATTTAATTCCACGGTTTCATAAAAATCTCACTTTATTTATATTTAATTATACAATGTTGTGAATTACGACATCTTTTTGTCGTAATTATTCATTTCAATGTGTAAATTAGATTGTGCAATATTATAATTGCACTTTTTAAGTTACGTACATAGTGCATACTTTGTATTTATGTATGTGCAATGCGGTGCAATGCGATAAATAAAGAGATTTATAAAATATTCTTTTATTTTCTAAATGTTATCTACAAATTTCATTTTTGGGATTTTATCGTGTTTGGTTTACCTGAAGTTTAGTTCAATTTTGTGGGTTCAGTTTATCGACTTGGTAATTATTTTTGATTTTAAATTTTTTCGGGGTCGCTGTTTGTTTCTCTATCTCCTGTGCATAACACACTATTATTTTGTCTTTTTGTTTTCTATTCCTGCTTGACCATTGAAGTCGCCAAAATCAATTAGTATTTCTCTACTAGGAAAACTCTGTGCAGCCGTTTCCAGCTCTACATAGAAGTCGTTCTTTCCTACGGTGGGTGAATATACTACGTTATGATAGATTTTCGGTCGCCTATTGGATCATAACCCAATTATGTCAATTCCTGTATACGATTCCAATTCTTTCTCTATCGTATCCATGCTGCAATAGTCCCCTTGTATCTCTCTTGCTTTTTTTCTATTTTATTTTTATAACTTTTCGTGTGTTTTCGCTCTTCTACTATCCTTCTCCATTCTGCCGTGCTTAGTTAAAATGTCCTAACTAACAAGTTGGTTTTCGGAAGAAAACTGACTTTATGTAGATGTTATAAAGCTGTCTTCATTATAAAATTGTATTTAATGCCTTCTGTAATGTAGGATTATATCAAATTTTTATTAAATGATATGAAAATGGCTTAATAACATCCTTATAAACTTATTTTTTCCCGAAAACCGATTTGTTAGTTAAGACGTTTTAACTAATGATTGCAGCATTATTGTCTATATAAAGCTCTCCGTCTCTCAGGTCGTTGTTGACTTCGTCTTGCAATCTTGCTTTTGGTCTTCCCTTGGTCTCTCTAAAATAAAATTGTATTTAATGCCTTCTGTAATGTAGGATTATATCAAATTTTTATTAAATGATATGAAAATGGCTTAATAACATCCTTATAAACTTATTTTTTCCCGAAAACCGATTTGTTAGTTAAGACGTTTTAACTAATGATTGCAGCATTATTGTCTATATAAAGCTCTCCGTCTCTCAGGTCGTTGTTGACTTCGTCTTGCAATCTTGCTTTTGGTCTTCCCTTGGTCTCTCGGCATCCAGTTTCCATCTCATTACCCATTTGATTGTTCTTCGTTCTTGCGCTGTGATGACATGTCCCAACCAGCCTAATTTCATCTTTTTCTATTCTCTATTGGTCCTTCTTCTGAATTGTTCTTCATCAACCTTCACCGAACCCAGAATCTTCCTCATAATCTTTCTTTAAAAAATATTTAGTTTCTTTTTTAGTAGAATCAGAGGTCACACACGGATTTTTTTAATTACAAGAGTATCGTACCTAAAAATGCCGTCACGAAAATAATCAGAAGTTGAGTTCATCCGGAGATTTTAGTGTCCATTTAAAAGTTTTTGCGATACCCTGGATTAGCAACTGTTGTAAACACCATATTTTGAATTTTTTTCTTTGTGCATATAAATACAAATCTGGTCTCTATTAATAGCACAAAGAATCGAGCAGAATAGAAATTAAGAAACGTCCTAAACAAAAGTTTTTCTGGCATTCTTTTTCTCTTAATGGAATTTAATTTATTGAAATCATAGGTGGACTGTGAATGAGAGGTACATTTTTAGCTTTGCGTTTTTTAAATTGGAATAAAAACTTCAAAAGGCAGGTTTTTACCATGTGACAGGGTAGGATTGGAAATAATTTTGAAAAATATAAGAAAAGTGAAGGTGATTTTTTTTAAACGTTACATTTATAGCCCATTCTATCAATAGTCTTGATGATGGGTTAATAGACACCCAAAACGTCGGACAAATTAATGCTAGCGATTATGTTGATTGGCCACTTTCTTTAACTAATTATATATAGGTACTACTACATAAATAAATAAATGGAAGGTCAACTAATTAATAACTACTAATATTCAAAAAACTTGAAATTCCGTGTAAAGGTATCACTCCATGCGATATTCTTTCCGAGATAATTATAATGGACACTATCGGGGCGGTGTAATATTGTGTTGACACCGTTAATTCAGGTTTTTAATAATTGATAATACTAATTGAAAAAATACTTTTTACAACAAGTGTTTTGTGCATTTTTAATCCTAAAATTTCGATTATTTTAATAATTAAATTCGATAAATTGAATTATTCTAAAGGCAAATTTTCTCGAAGTCTCATTTATTGATAAAATACAAAGGCATCCCACATCCCGTTCCTTTAATTTTAAAAACGCAGCAATTCGTATTTTTAAGCTATTCACCAACAAAACGCTCCTCGATTTTAAAGAGCTTTGCTTTTCCATCCAATTTTGTTGTAGGATAATGATTTTATTTTAATTGAACGGAAAGTATATATAATTTGATGATCACGTTTCTCACATTACAAATTATCGTCTTAACACAAAATCGTTAACCTTGCCTTTTTCATTAATAAACTTTTAATTCGTTGCGAATTAATTTAAAAAAATTCTTTTAATTGGATTGTTTTCTTAATTTTAGAGCGGTAGCCAGTCTCAATGGTGTGAGTATCGAAGGAAATCTAGTGAAGGTGGAGATAGCAACAGAAAAAAGGGGAAATCGTCGGGGACCCAGAATTCCTGGTGCCCCGGGATTCGGTAATTTGCCTGGTCAAAGTCGGCAGACGGATTTTCCCCTGCGTATTTTGGTTCAAAGTGATATGGTAAGTTGGGACACTTGAATTTATTTTCTAAATAAAATTTTTTATTTTGCGTTCGTTCAGGTTGGTGCGATTATTGGAAGACAGGGTTCGACGATACGGCAAATAACACAACAAACTCGAGCTAGAGTAGACGTACATCGTAAAGATAATGTAGGATCATTAGAGAAAGCAATCACGATATACGGTAATCCAGAAAATTGCACGAACGCTTGCAAGCGTATTTTGGAAGTAATGCAACAAGAAGCAAATAATACGAATAAGGGGTAGGTAAACAATTGTTTTCAAATCCTCAACATTGATTTTCAAAACATATTTTATTTTAGTGAAATATCACTAAAAATTCTTGCTCACAATAACCTGATTGGCCGCATTATTGGAAAAGGAGGTAACACTATCAAAAGAATCATGCAAGAAACTGAAACAAAAATTACCGTTTCGAGTATCAACGATATCAATTCGTTCAATTTGGAACGAATTATAACAGTAAAAGGAACTATCGAAAATATGAGCAAAGCGGAAGCCCAAATTAGTTCCAAATTGAGGCAGAGCTACGAGAACGATTTGCAAGCCATGGCTCCACAAACGATGATGTTCCCTGGATTACATCCGATGGCCATGATGGCTACAGCAGGTACGTTAAGCGTTACGATATACTTTTTTTCTGTTTATATTAATTTATATACAAAGGAAAACGAATAAAATTGTCTTTCTATGTATATAAATTTTGAGTCCCGTTTTATACAATACCAATATGCTATTGTATATTATAGGAATCGGATATGGTTCAAGAAGTATGTACGCAGGTCAGGCGCCCTATCCAGGCATGTACCCTGGAGGATCATCACCGGTAGTAGCGGGAGATGCTCAAGAAACCACGTTCCTTTATATTCCCAATAACGCAGTTGGTGCTATCATCGGTACCAAAGGTTCCCACATTCGCAATATCATCCGATTTTCTGGAGCGTCTGTGAAAATTGCACCTTTGGACGAAACTAAACCGCAAGAAACTCCAACCGAAAGAAAAGTTACCATTGTGGGGTCACCTGAAGCGCAATGGAAGGTAATTTATTATTTTACAAATTGCGGCCATCCCAACTCTTGTTTCAATTTTGATTTTAGGCTCAGTATTTAATTTTCGAAAAGATGCGCGAAGAAGGTTTTGTTACTGGTGGAGATGATGTAAGACTGACCGTAGAAATTATGGTTCCTAGCTCACAAGTTGGTCGTATTATTGGAAAGGGTGGTCAAAATGTTCGCGAACTCCAAAGAGTAACAGGAAGCGTTATAAAATTACCTGAACAGGGTGCATCGTCGCAGGAAGATGAAACCACAGTTCATATCATCGGGCCTTTCTTTAGTGTTCAAGTATGTATTTTATTTTCTTCTTCTTATCTCAAAGGAATTATTTATTCGCAGCGGAAAAAACGTTTAAACCTGTTTTTGTACCATTATTGATTAAGCTGCGTGGGCTCTTTTAAAAAATAATTTTTAATGTTCCAAGGAGTGGCAAACGATCGCAATTTTTTTGCATTTCCCTCTTTAGCGACGAATTTTATGAATGAAATCAAAAGGCGTATTAATTTATTTCTTTCAAAAACCTACTCACTTTGAAAAAATGCGAGTGCCAAAGATAACTCAAGTTGGGTGGTATTAAATGATAATCTTGCACAATCTCAAATATTTCTTTTACTGCCCATTTATTACTTTAATGTAGGTGTTGCGTTGTTTTATATTCTTCATTGTTACTCATTACTTCTTCGAATTTTAGTAATTTTTTGAATAAGTAAATATTTACGTAGGGAAATGCTTTGAAAAATATTTCCTGGAACTGATTTTATCTTTTAGTACCGTAATCTTGCATAATCCATATAAATATAAGTAAATGCGTCATAACATTATTGGAGATTTCATTGAAATGTTGTTGACAATTTGCAATTTGATTTACAGGGCGTTATTCTGATGGAATATACCGACGTTATTGCCGTAAAGCTATTTTTTAGACAAACCGTCCTAAAAATATTATTGCAATTCCCAAAATTTTAGATATTTAAAGTTAATAAAAGGGATGACTTGACCCTCTGGATACGCTACTGGATTTTTCTATAATCGAAGTTTAATTTCCATTGTACAGGTTTGAGTTTCCCAAAATCAATCGACTTTTTTTTTCTATAAAAGCTTAAAAATTAATTCAAATTGATAGTAAAAAAACTTCATTGTATGCAAAATCAAATTATTCAAGGCACATAGTTTATGCAATGAACAAAAGAATTTTTATTATACCAATGCTTTACGTAAAACGTGAAGTTAGAAATAATCCAAATTCAGTAGGAATAGTCTAAATTCAATAACAATGGTCCAATTCCATAGAGAACGGTCTAAATTCAATAGTAGTGGGCAAAATTCAATTGCAGTTGCCCCAAGCACCTGAAATACAGCCACCAAGATGTGGAGTCTCTTTGTGTAGGTAGGTACTGAAAATACCTACCATTAAAATAGGTAATTTTAGTATTTAAATACTTTTTAAATATTTATGTCGTTATTTAAAAAAGTATTTAAATAATTATGTAGATAAATAATATTTAAATCTAACAGTTTATTTATTTTTTATTTATATTGTAAGTTTATTTAAATACTCCAAGAAAATATTCTAAGCTAAATTGTTAATTACTTCGATGGCTGCAGTTTTTGTAGTGTAATTTTCTTAGCATTCCTGGTCAGAATAAAATTAATCCGTTTTTAGGGTGCTTTCAGGTTTTATGATTGTTTTTTCTCAACTCAAATGGAGTTTTCTTTAATGTTAATGAATTTACCTTCTCTACAATTATTATGCATGGAAAGCTTTCTCGCGCGTTAAGATCTTTTCCCAGTGAGTTGCTGTTTCTAAATTCTAACCTGGGTCGGTGACAATGCTGTAGCTCCTACAGTTTCCGAAATACGGCCTCGACAGAACCCCTTTTTTATTTTTGCCCAAAGACGTATTTTTCAAATTTCGATGTAGACTTTTCTTTTATTTATCTGACCCAAAAGTTGTCCATGGATTGAAGTTGAACAGGGCCCTAAATATAATCGTTTACTGTTG
This sequence comes from Podabrus alpinus, assembly GCA_932274525.1. Taxonomy (NCBI): domain Eukaryota; kingdom Metazoa; phylum Arthropoda; class Insecta; order Coleoptera; family Cantharidae; genus Podabrus; species Podabrus alpinus. Next base: position 11,490,293 of record OW026451.1, read on the forward strand.
ATGTTCTTTGTAGCCATTCCTGTTACTTTTTAAATTTTTACATTTCAGTGCATGTAAAAAGGAAAGAAAGGGGAAATAGACAATAAAATTCTACGTAAAACTAAATAAATTTTATTGTTGTAACCCGAATATTTGTGCATATCCGGCTTTCCGTACTTTTTAATTTAATTTTTTTGAAAATTATAAATTTAGTTTTTTGCAAATATTTTCTTTCTCGAAAAACCTATGAATAAAAGTGACAAAAAAATTGTCAAAGATTTAATTCTGCGTAATTTAGACAATTTTCCTTTTTTTTACCAAGCATAGAATTTTAGTTTTAGGTAGAATTTCATTTATTTTTCAATTCGTAATTAATATAGTTTTGTCGTGGGATGCATAATAAAAATGGAGTAAATTAATTAATTGCCAAGATTTATAGAGAAGTTTGTTTAGCTTCGCTCATCTGTGGACCACTTTTACGTTAGATGAGGAGGAAAGAAAGGCTACATCAAAAACTAAAACTTTGGTTTTTTTTTTTGGAAAATCGAAAAAATTGGGGTTCTATAAAGGGTTGTTTCTCGGGAACTAGAAAGGTTAAAATAATATTGGTTTTTTAGTTTCACATAATATAATTCTATTTAGTTCACTTCTTCTAAGACCTATTCTGGGTATAGGATCAATAGGAAATAGTAAATCCACGATTTTTGGGTTATTCTTCGCCAAATTTTCCCCGGTTCCATTTCAAGTTTAATTTTGAAAACTCTGGGGCTGTTTTCGACGGTAAACTAAAGAGATTAAGTAAAAAATAAAGATACTAAATTTGAAAATCGCGGAACAAAACCAGGTTTCACATTTTTGCTTACACTTACGGTAATAATACTTTTCAGTGCGGCCTTCAGGCCGCACAACCTTGGCAATCACGTATTACTATAAATATGTTAATGAATGACTATGTTCGAAAATACTTCAATTGCATTGATACAATAATGTATCTATTTTAAATGTAGTCATGCCTACAAGAGCCCAAGTAAGACTCAACACAGTTTTTTTCTGATAACTCAAAAATGGTCAAATATATCAAAAATGTTGAAGATATTTTTGTTATCTTGCACCGTTTTTGAAATATTTAAGAAAATGTGGGTTGAGTGATACTCGAGCTCTCGTGGTTTTTTATTATTGTATATATTTAAAAAAATAACATCTATTTATTTAATTGTCTCGACGTGCCGAATTGATATTCTGTCACCCTCCCTGCCTGTCACAGTTTACTATGTGGATGGGAGTCAACTTGGAGAAGTCGGTCGCCTCATGCAAAGTATTTTACATAATATAGAGATCTTTTTTTCAATTTGGGAAAAATTGAGTTCACCACAACCTTCTTAAAAAAACTGGGAATTTTTTTCCCAGTTTTTCGGATCACTGCTGTAAGTCAGGTTCACTTTGTACCCGGATGCATGAGACTATAGTGTCAAAAACGATAAATTTTGAAAGATTCTATTGGTGCTTGAATAATTAGGTCTAATTTCATTCATCTCAACCACCTGGTATCAAATAAACTAGAAAACAAAAAGTGAAAACTAATTTTTTTGGGTTAAAATGAATTAAGAGGGGGGCCGCTGCGATTTATCCCGATAGATGGCGGTACGTTAGAAAAACAATTTATTTTGTGGTTCAAACTCTTTTAACCAAGATAGGATTTATGTAAAACATACTAGTAATCATAAGAAATAAGTAGTAATTAAATTTTAAAATGAGTGTTTTTGAACTATCAATGTTGAATACATTAGAAAACGCAAGCTTGTGAACGTGTTAAATTTATGACAAAGAAATTACATGGTTTTAATGAAACTAACGCATTCTATATTTTTCTAAACTCAAAACACAATTCTCGAATTTCTGGATTGTAGCAAGAATATTTTGGTAGATTTTCATCTAAAACTCGGTAACGAATGTTGTAGTGTGACTACTATGGAATAGATGGCATTACGCATCTACGTATATTTTTATAACATGCCAAGTTTCTTTTCCAATTTTAATATTAAATATTATTCATAAAATAATTAGGTATAGTATAAAAATGCACAAACATGTAGGCAATAATACAAATGCTTTATTTGGCTTTTTCCAAAAATTAAACGCGACAACAATAAGGGATCACCTGAATACTACGACAGTGTCCTCTACCGTTTAGTGGCTTCATTAATATTTTAAAATATTTATAGTTAGCATCGATTTATACAGGGGCGGTCCTAGCAAGATTTTCAGGTGGTGCGAGATCTTATTTTGGCGCCCCCTCCCCCACTGCCCCCCCCCCATTTTTTTTTTAATTTGATGAAATTTTTTCAAAAAAAATTAAAAAAAAAAATATATAAAAAGAAATTTTAAATTTTATTTATTGGCAGCAGAGAGTTTTTAGACTAAAGATACGATAATATGTGTTTAAAAAGATTTATTTAATCAAATTAAGAAATAAAAAAATTAACTACAAAGCCACTTTTCTCGCTTTTGCACCTGCAAATTTTTTTATTAGTTCGGAATAATCTAAGTCCTTGCCAATATTATTTTCTATGGACAAAATTGCTAAATCTGAAAGTCGCTCCTGACACATAGTCTTTTACTCTTTTACAAATTCCGAGCAGTTCTTCAGCAATCGTGAAGCGTTTGGTATATCCATTGTTTTAAACTGCATAGCCTTACTTACAATGTTTACTTGAAACAATATATCATACCAAGCCACCATTGTTATTATGAACTCAAATTGCTCCATATTCTGAATCAGGGACAAGGCCTCTGATGCTGCAACTGAGTCATTTGTTTCTTCGTGAAGTTCCAGAAGGGCGTCACGAACTGAAGAGTATTGATAACGAACTGCAGCGAGACTAGAAACTCTACTCTCCCAACGAGTTTCACAAACTTTTTTCAGCGATAGTGCTTCTACATGCTTGGATATCACTTCCCATCGCTTTGTTGATCCAGAGAATAGAACAAACAGTTTTTGAAGAAATCCGAACAAAGAAACCGATTTAACAGATGTTTTGGCGGCATCTGCTATTACCAAATTTAAGCTATGACAACCACATGGATTAAAAAATGCTCGTGGATATTGCTTCAAAACTCTGCTTTGGACACCTTTGTTTACTCCTACCATGTTAGATCCATTATCGTATCCTTGACCGCGACAATCATTCATATCTAAATCAAACTCTTGCACAATATCATCAAGAAAGAGGCCAGTAAGTCCAGCTCCCGAAGAGTCACTTTCCGGCTTGTAAGCAATGAAACACTCGCGCACTTGGACTTCATCTTCATTAGTGTCAACAAAACGCAATGTTAAAAATAATTGTTCAATGTGACTGACATCAGGAGTGCAATCCAGTATGATGGAGAAGTATTTCGATGATTTTACCATACTCAAAATTGTATTTCGAACTTCACTTCCAAGTAAGCCGATCAACTCGTTTTGAATATGTTTGCTAAAATAGTGAACATTAGTCTCCTTATTAACAATACGGCGGAGGTGCTCCATTATCACAGGGTCAAATTTTCCCATCAGTTGCACTAAACCCAGAAAGTTACCATTATTAGGAGTATATAGTGCCTCAGATCCAGATCCTCTGAAAGGCAAATTATTACTTGCTAAAAAGAATACTATGGACATCATTCGTTCGAGGATAGCAACCCACCGTGATTTCTCGTCTTTAATCTGTTTTTGCAAATGCTTGTCAATTCCACTAAAATTCTTTAATCGACTCGACGCTTCTATCCAACTGTTCATGGCGTGCTGGTGATGTGAGGAAGTTTCGTGAGTTTTGAGACGCACTGATAAGTGCGACCAGTCGTCAAATCCATCTTTTCCTAAATTAGAGTGGGACATTCTGTTGAATAAACGGCAACAAAAACAATATACTTTATTTTCAGATTTAAAGTAAACGAGCCATCTTCTTTTATAAGTTTCTCCATTTGGCATCACCCTTTGAAAATGCGTATTCGAAAGATGACGTCCGTCAGTTTTTTTTAGATACTTGTCGTTGCTCATTTCGTTACTAACAGGACCACGAATAATTATTTCATCTATGGTTCTAGAGTTAACGAATGACCATTTCGAAATATCATCAATTTCACAATTAGTATTTTGATTTTGAAGAGGTGACAGAGATGGTATGTCTGGTGTACTCTCTGTAATATTTTGAACTTCAGAGGAAATTCCAGAATCTTCACGGGCTTCATCTGAAGAACTTCTATTATATAGGTCTTCTTCCGTCGCGTTTTGAACTGGTTCTGATGATGCCGATTCAGATGACTTCTCAACTCTAAAAAAAGTTGCCATCAATTTTGCAGCCTTTTCACTTTCGTCTTGCTTTTTTCGTTTTCTTTTCAAGTTTTGAGCGCCGGATAGTTTTTTTGCAGGTGGGGACATTGTTAATAAAATTTCTACGGCAGCGTGGTGAGGATATTTTTAAAATAATGCACTGGTAATGGTAAATTTTCTTTTGACACCTTTGCTTGTCCATTCCTATTATAAATAGAGGTATGGGGGTATGGCGGACAGATTGTCTACCAACAAAAAAAAATATTTTTTATTATATTGGCAACTCTATTATTTTAAATATAGTTACATTGTTTACTGAATGAATTGTGTTTTTAAATAATATTTTTTCAAAATATTTTCTCAATTTGGCCCCTTTCCAACGGCGCCCGGCGCGGTCAAAATATTTTTTCAAAATATTTAAAAAAAAATTTTTTCAGCATATTTTCTCAATTTGGCGCCTCCCTTACAACGGCGCCCGGCGCGACCGCGCCGGTCGCTCCGCCCTAGAACCGCCGCTGGATTTATATCCCCACTATAGCTGCGGTCCCCTCTTGAAAAGAGTGGGCTGTATCTCAAAAACTAGAGTAGCATGAACATCATTTCTTTTTTATTTCTACCTTTGATTATAGGCTTGTCAAGATTAAATTGGGTAAATCGCATCCTTAAGGGTAGGGTATATAATGCAGTCCCCTCCCCGATTTTCTTTTTTTAATCGATATTATCTTCTGTATCTTTCAGTTTATCTAATAAATTTAACAATAATATTTTTGAAGTTGTTGGAAATAGTACTTGCTATTTTTAAAAAATCATCAAATTCAAATATTGCTAGAAAGCTCCTTCTCCTTGTATGAATTGAGTTCTGTATATTATCTGTATGTCTGTATGAAAGATTTGTTTGTATTTCTCATTTATCCAGTGCTATTTAGTTCCCAATCTAAGTAAGGTAGGTCGGAAACAAATTGCTTACTATGGCTTGAAGGATTCAACACTTATCTGATTGATCAATTTTTTTGGCAACCTAAAGATTAAGATTGCTGCTAATTATGAAATTTATCTATTCCTAATGCTAATATTATCTATTCTTAATTTCTTAGTCGCCCACCTAAAAAAGTTTCAGTGCGGCCTTTAGGCCACATAAAAATGACCTAGTCTATATTATATAAAAATGGATGTATGTATGTATGTTCCCTATACTAGACTGCTAAACCGTTTGACAGATCGGAACCAAATTTGGCACAGTTATTATGTAGGTCGCTGCGCATGTTTTTGTATTGAAATAGTGCAAAAATTCACAAAGGAAAGGAAAATTGATTTTGAGTAGCCTGCCTTCCTTTAAGGAATCTCGATAATCCATTCATGCGCGTCCCTATGGGTGCTATTTAGTTCCCAATCTAAGCAAGGTAGGTCGGAAACAAATTGCTTACTACGGCTTGAAGGATTCAACACTTATCTAATTGATCAATTTTTTTGGCAACCTAAAGATTAAGATTGCTGCTAATTATGAAATTTATCTATTCCTAATGCTAATATTATCTATTCTTAATTTCTTAGTCGCCCACCTGAGAAAGTTTCAGTGCGGCCTTTAGGCCACATAAAAATGACCTAGTCTATATTATATAAAAATGGATGTATGTATGTATGTTCCCTATAGACTACTAAACCGTTTGACAGATCGGAATCAAATTTGGCACAGTTATTATGTAGGTCGCTGCGCATGCTTTTGTATTGAAATAGTGCAAAAATTCACAAAGGAAAGGAAAATTGATTTTGAGTAGCCTGCCTTCCTTTAAGGAATCTCGATAATCCATTCATGCGCGTCCCATAGGGACGCGCATGAATGGATTATCGAGATTCCTTAAAGGAAGGCAGGCTACTCAAAATCAACTTCTTCTTCTTCAGGTGCCTATCCGTTATCGGATGTTGGCGACCTCTCTCCTATGTGTGTTGTGCATTTGTAGTACTATCACACACATAGGGGACCTACTTGTTTAACGCGGGTTCCGAACCGCGGGAAGTGTATACACTTCAACTCCAGAGAGGCTATTCTTGGCATATTACACCTCGGTGGTTTGCCATTGCCTTCCGAGGGGAGACGGTCAGAATAAAGTTTTTACTGAGCCCGGAGTCGAACCGGGCATTCAGCTATAGCAGCAATGCACTTAACCGCTTAAGCTGATTACCGTCTCAATCAACTTAATCAACTTAAGTTGATTAATAAAAACTTAAAAAACAATAATGAATGCTGACAAGCTGTCTTAAGTTCTTAGTAACCTAGTTCTTAATAAAATGCAAGAAATAATAATATTACTTCTAAGACGGTGGGGGGGGGGGGATTATGTGTCCTTTAATGTATATTAAAGGCTAGCACAAATTTGGTAAAAAAGTTGCCAAATTGATTACCGTTGTTTACATACACAGCAAAATTCAACAGGGGTTGCGAATGTAGACAAATCTATAATCAATGTTTGTGCGCAGATTTTTACGTAGTTTAATTTTGCCAAGACCTATTTTAGGCGTAGAGTGCATAAGGACGTAATCACAATATTTTTGGGACCTTTTTCGATAAATCTACCCTTTTCCAGTTTGAGCCTGTCGCTGAAAACCTAGGGATTTTTCCAATAACCTGGTCAAAGGGGTTAAGCCAAGCCGTAGCCAGAAGGGTTGGAGGTGTAGAGAAATAAATTTTGTTCTAAAATAGCTCTAAAATATTATTGTAGTTTAAGATTTTCAGAAGATCCCCTTGAGTCTCGCACCCTCCCATGGTCTTCAAATTGGGCACGGAACTGCTTGAAGCAAAAAGTATTGCTTTTCAAAAGTTCCTAACGTTTGTACCTAGATGGCGCACTGCGCTTTCAGTGTTGCACTGCTTTTGAAATTTTATATCCTCGATAATTCCATTCAGGGTCAAATTTTGTCGTTTCGACCAATCAGCGTGCGTTATTTTACATTGTAGTTAAATGGGTACAACGCATGCACAGTCGAATAATATCCGAAAATAAAAAATATACCAAATATCCTACCAGAATATCGAATATTTGTAGTGGAGCGTAAAAGTATTCATACGTAATAAAAAATCTCTTCGAATATTATAATTTATGTAGTGTGTATGACTAACGCACTCAACAGATGCAATGTAGGAAACCGGTTCAACGCTTTTTTTTCGGTACTTACGAAATTTTTTGTTTGATTTTTTTTTTGCAATGATTGTGATGCGATATGGTCAATTTGTTTCACAATTTTCGACATTATAAATGGCGTTTGAAATGTCGATTTTCGTATGTGATGTTGTGCTTTTAAGTTGTGGTGTTTCTTCACGGAATTATCACCGCAACAGCAACGCGGGTTCGGACAATACTCAAAGATTCAGCGAGTACAGGTTTCAGCTGCGGAGATTGCACGAGCGAAGCTGCGCTTCGCTCGTGCAATCTCCTTGCTTAAACCTGTACTCGCTGAATCTTTGAGTATTGTCCTAGCCCTTGTGTTGTATCGTGCGAATATTGCTCCCCTGATATTTTTCAAGAACTTCAAGGGTTTGTAAGATACAGCTAGTTTTTGAAATGGCGGCAGCCAGCAGTATGTTAGTTTAAATTTGGTTTAATTTAGTGAAATAGAAATTAATGTGGTACTTTTTGTTTTGCAGTCAGCACAACGTCGTATCCGTGCGATGGTGTTACAATCGGTGACCCCACCTCAAGGAAGACAGCGTGTGAAACAGCCATCAAAGGAGCATGGTGAACAATCAGAAACGCCTCCACAACCTCCACAATAACGGAACCACATTTTCCATTGCCTCATGCATGCGTTTATGCATACCTTATTATTGTACATAACATCTCGAGGCCTTCCACTAGTGCAGTATAATAATTTTTGCGGCCATCATCAAGTGTGAGTTATAATCTCTGAGCACCGCATTTACCTCAAGTTAATTAAATATACCTCGGATAAGTGCATTTTTAAAACAAGGTTTTTTGCAAATAATAAGAGACAACTTTTTTTAAATGTTTTAACTACTATTTAATACAACTACAGATAATAATTTAAAAGTTTTTCCGGTTTCGTTAAACAATAGTGGAATGTTAAGAGAAGAGACTGTAATAACGGTATCTTAAATTGCAACGTGTTATCACTACTACAAATCTACCTCATGAAATCAAAATGAATTAGGATACATTAACTACCATAGTAAAATTTCCGTATATATGCAGAAACCAACCATATTAAACCTCAGTTTTTTTTTTGAGAAAATATATAGTTTATACTTAGCTACACAATCATGGTGCACCCTTTTTAAATGTTAAATTTGAATATTATCCCAACCGAAAAGTATCAAGCAAGCAGGAGTGAAGAAAACCAAAGATAATCGATTTGTATAAAAATAAATTGTGAATGGATGTTTTATTTAAAATTGGTTATTTCTTGGTTGGCCTTACAAAATTTTGACAAAATTGAATTATTGAAGACAACACACAAATTTAGCCATTCAAAATCATTATATAATATTAAACAACTAACTACTGGCAGTTTAGTTTTGCCTCAAAAACACACGGTATGCGTCGCGGAAGCTCAGACGAACGACACGGACTGCTTTCTGCTTCTCATACTTGAAAAAATGTGGCTGTTGTTAATTTATCGAGTGTGAATGTGTGTGGTGTGTACATGAACAAGGTTCTTGGTTACTGGCGTTACGTCGTACAAGTGGTGGTGCGCGCGCGACCTTTCGAATTACAACGTCGTCGCTTAACAATTGCATTTTCAACGGAGACTTAATTACAATTATTATTATTATAAAAAGTGTTGTTTGTTAACGCGCGACTTAATAATGCGATGCCAAGGATGAATTTTAAACAAACTAAAATGTGTGAATGTGAACAAAGACATTTTTTAACTATTACATTATATTGTTAGGAGATTGTTAAAAAAATGTTTCATTTTTTGTAGACACCTCGCTTTGACTAATTATTATTTGTTTACAAGGCGTACGCGACGTGTCTACAAAGAGCTGTGATTGTTACAAAATACTACCAGATAAGACGTGCAAGGCGTAGCCTTGCGTGGCCATCCTACCTTGTGTCAAGGTTGGATGTGCCCTGATAGTACAAAATCCGGGAGGTATAGATAGAGACTCTTTGTTAAGACGAGTCTAGTCGGGGTACAACCGGCGATCTTGTAAAAAAAATTATTTTTGATAAAATTGTTTGTTGGGGAGGATATTTTTTGTTAGATTTTTAAAAAATTTAAAAACTTAAAATAAGTAACAAAATCTCGCTATTTAGAAATTGTGAAAAAAATGGATATACCGGGTGATTTGTTCAAGCGATTCGGGCCGCGCTCGTTGCGGTAGGTGCGCGTGCCCCCGCAATGTTGTTAGCGGGGCGAGGCGACCTCCACCGCTTACACAAATCACCCCGTATTATATTATAATATATATTTATTTATAAAAAGAATTAAATTATTTGTACAGATTTTTTAACGTGTGCCAAAGTGCGAAATGTTACCAGAAAGCTGCATTTATTTGTAGAAAAAATTTTTTCAAGGGTACATGTATTTACAGACGTAAACGTAGCACTTGCTAATAACAACTAAACACACAAACACAAACTCTTATCCACGCAATTGTTTTCCTTTTTTTGTTTACAGTCAAATAAATTGTGCAAATCATAAAATATCGTACAAATTTATAACAGTCAAGTACAAAAGGATAGTACTAAATTTAACCAAAAATACACACAAACACACAAATAACTAAAAACGGATTTTAATCTTCTAGAGCGCGATCCATTTATTTCACATAAGTGTCTAAAAAATTTTGACCAACAAAAATCTAACATTTATTGGCCGCATTTTTTTTGCAAATAAAAATCGGCTAAATCACACGCAAACAACAACACCAACAACCTATTTTGGAATTATTCTAGACTCAACATCTAAGTAAAAAAAAAAACAATCCATAAAATTGATGATAAATTAACCCCCTCCCCCCGCTAACCAATTACGAAAAAATTCTCCAACCATTTATCGAAAAGAAAAAATGACGAAAAATTCTAAACTATCTATGCTCCGTTTCTTGGCCCCCCTAAAGCATGATTTTTAAATTCAAAAATACAAAAATTTTAGCGACCACGGTATCATCTATCTACAGTGTATACAGTGAGCTTTTTTCATAATAATTATGACCTCGACCTCCACGCACTTACGTTCGTAATTTTATGAGCACAAAAATGATATGGTTACAGGTCGAAAAATCGCTTTTTAAAAAAATTTTGTTTGTTTTACTAAATTCAGCCATTCCTCAACCACGACGACACTTGAAACGGTACTTACGTTGGTTGTTAGGTAAAATGCTGCTGTTATTAAAACTTTTTCGTATCTTCCAGATACCTACTACATAATTACATATGTTAATCTTATAAATAGTGCCTAACCATCCCTGTCTTTGTGAATAATTTTGACCCGACGGACTAGGACTAATAGATTTGTTCCAATTAAATGGGCATTATTTAAACTTTTTTAAAATTAAAAACGGACAGTCTATTGGCTTCTTCACCACTACATTTTCTTGTTATTATCTTTATTATTATATTATTATTATGATTATTACCTCAGTTTCAAATATATTCACAATACAGGAAAATATAAAAAAATAATAGTTATAGTTAAAATATTGCATTTTGTGGTTAATTTGGTAGAAAAATTTCATGCAGAAGAGGAAGCGAAAAATTTTCAAAAAATAAAGTCAACCATAAATGCAAATTGTAATTATTACAATAGCTTAAATAATGTTAAAATGAATGTACATGAAATCAAAAAAAAATTTATATCAATAGTTATAGTACATGTTAAATTCAACTGGTAAATTAATACTGTGTTTTCTTATTATTACATATATGTGTATGATTACTTTTCGAACGTTATAGTTTAGAATACACACACACACAGCTGGACATAGACTGAAGTGCAAACCAGCCGTTGTAGATTTAATACCTTAGAGTCGGACAATTGCGCCAAGAGTACTTTCAAAAATGATGCGAAAAATACCCGAGTTTTTTTGTTTGTGTCCGTTGTCCGACCTGAGAATAAACTACCTCAGTAATTAAATATTTAAAAAAAAAAGTAATTTGTTGTTCATTTTTTTTGGGTACCAGTAATTTAAGTTAAAATTTACCTGGAGAATGCTATTTGTATAACAGTACTATAGATTTTCTGATAGTAATAGGCAAAATTTTTGTGTAAGTGTGCCATTTTCTTACGTTTTAATAGTTTGGCTATGCTGGTACTAGAAATTGCTAAGCGCGGACTAAACCAAATCAATTTACGTCGTCCGCCCTTACCGATTTAGAACCATAAATTTATTATTTCATAATTTTTGCAACACATTTAGTAGTAAATAAGAAAGTAAAAAATTGGTCAAATTGGATCGAGTGTTGCTCAGGTATATGTAAAGCTATTTCTGGTTTATAATCAATGTTGAACGTACCGAATCGTTATGATTTAACTACTTTATTAAAAAAAAATTCATTACAAAATAAATGGAGTGTAAATGCTGTCGAGTTGTTGGTTGTTACATACACAGATATTTTATTTTGTTGTGATTACTTTTACTATTATTATCTCTTTTTGGTTACACTTTTTTTCTATTATAATATTATATTGTTGCTTAATTATGAATGTTCACTTATGGTAGAAAAAATACGGTTTTATTATAAAAAAAAATATATGAAATTTTAAACATTTTATTGGCATACTTGTAACACTAACTCTGTTTAAAAATTTGTTTACTTTCAATTTCAATAAATAGTGTTCCCTTAAAAATTGCATCGTCTTTTTATTTTTGTATTTTATGTACTTACTGCTTTTTCACAGATTCTTGCAATTCTGGTCCATCAAATTTTATAAAACATACTTTTTTCTTAAACGTATTTTTAATCAAATTTTATCAATTTGGCGAAAAAATGCTCTACATGTTTGTCGGTCGAAAACATTGAAAGGGATGTTTTATCGAGTATGAAATTACCTATAGTGTAAGAAAATTGCGGAAAAAAATATCTAAAATCGAGTTTCTGCGATTTTTCGACGGATTTCGTTAGGTAATTGTTCGTACTTTAACATACTAAAAAACATCCGAAATATTGCGAAGAAACATTTTGTTGTCGCCTTTTTTTAAAAATGGCGGCACTTCCCCCTTAAGATTGGTCAAATAGAAGCGTAAAGCACGTGCACGCGTATTTGCATTGTCGATTGGTTGACAGTTTAACAGCATTCATTATTGTTTTTAAAGTTGATTTTGAGTAGCCTGCCTTCCTTTAAGGAATCTCGATAATCCATTCATGCGCGTCCCATAGGGACGCGCATGAATGGATTATCGAGATTCCTTAAAGGAAGGCAGGCTACTCAAAATCAACTTTCCTTTCCTTTGCCAATTTTTGCACTATTTTAATACAAAAACATGCGCAGGGACCTACATAATAACTGTGCCAAATTTGGTTCCGATCGGTCAAACGGTTTAGGAGTCTATAGGGAACATAACATACACACATACAGTAGCGTTCATAATATATTGGCAAAATAGTTTTTTTACAATAACTTTTTCAAATTCCAACTTTTGTCTTTGATATTTTCAAAATTTATTGTTCATGTAGTTGGGAATTAAAAAGTATAACTACATCTCTGAATAACCACATACGTCTTCAAAAATTTTATTTAAAAAAAAGTCTAAATATTTCCTTAAAACATGTATAGTTTGTTTCAGAATAATTGAAATTAAAAAAAGTCATAGTATCAAATTACGTTGATATAAAAACGTACAAACTATAAACGAAACATAATAAATATATAGAGATAAGGTTAATTATTTTAATCTCGCGCCAGCCTTTAGCAATGCATATGTTTGGTCGACAGCATATCTTATCACATAGTTCGTACGCTTTTATATCAACGTAATTTGATTCTATGACTTTTTTGGTGAGGATGTCCTAACACCTGTCACTCCGAATGAGTTGAAACTTTGCAATCGCAAAGAAGAAGGTTTATATAGGCCCCTCCTGCAAAAAAATTCTGAGAATGTATTATTAAAATTTTGAGTAAATCGATTTTGAAGTTTGCTAATTTACATGTAAAATTAACGAGATTCCCGCGCATCACTCATTTAAGACTTGGAGTATTTTTGCCTTCATCCCGGTTTGCTTGATTGGTGGCGCGGCGCCTTCTCGTATGTTTAGCTCCGCCGCATAGCGGCTCTGAGCACGAAAAACCGCCCGGAGATGCGGAGCATCGGAGGGTAAGTTTTTTGATGCTCACAGCTCTGGCCAAGCCAAAAATTAGAAGGCAAAAAAAATTTTCCCTACTTTTCAAATCGATTTTTCTCAAAATTTTGACTATACTTTCTCGGGCGAAATTTTTACAGGACACTCTAATAAGGTTCCTTTTGCTAAAAAAAATATTTTGGGGCGATTTCGGGTGACAGGTGATAGGTAATTATCCCCACTTTTTTTAATTTCAATTATTCTGAAACAAACTATACATTTAAAAATCGCGTAAAACAAAAATTGTATTTTTCGACAAAATATTTTTAAACAAATTTCTATTTCAGCTATATTGTTATCAAGTTATCATATAACTCATTAAAAAAATTAAAAACACTTGAAATATTTTAACAACATCCTCGAAATCATGAAAAGAAGAGTTTCCTAAAAATGGTCAGGGGGTTCTGAATTTTGGATATGTTTTAAGGTTTGGCGACCGCCCGGAAGTGCCGCCATTTTAAAAAAAAAAGCGAAAACAAATTGTTTCTTCGCAATATTTCCTTACCAGTTGACTTTAGGACGAAAACGACTGCTATAAATCTTATAGAGAATAAAATTTACTACAACTTCTATTTAAGGTATTTTTCTCTAAGTCGAATAGTTGCTGAACCCCAGCACTGTTAAATAGAGACATTTTAGAAAATTTCAAAAACGCTCGAATTTGCTCTGACTTTTTTTTATAATTTTAAGTCTATTATATGATCAAGTCTATTAATAAATATATACTCTATTATAAAAAAAAGTCAGGTCAAAATCGAGCGTTTTTGAAATTTTTTCAAATGTAACAACAGATGTTACAACAAATGTAACAAATTCAAAAATTTAACAGTGCTGGGGTTCAGCAACTATTCGACTTACAAGGGGTCATCCAAGTGAGCATGTCTGACATCGGGATCCCAATTTTTTTGGTGATTCTATGATCTAAAAAAATTATCACTTTCTCGGCATTTAGTCCATTGCCTTATAGTTTTTGAGTTATCAATTTTTGAAAATTGCCAAGTGCTTTACATGCTTATACAATTGACCAGTAATACAAGAAAGGGTTGTGGACTAGTTGATTGAGTACAGCGGCTACAAATCTTTTCTATGTGTTTATATATTCGTATATCCGCAGTTCGATCTTCACACGCTCCAAATTTTTTTTTACAATTATGTAATTTATTATCGGAATTAATTATATATTTCAGAATTTTACAGTGTCTTTAATTTATTATATTTTCAATGATTATATTTCGTACAACAAATGAAAAAATGGAATAAGGAAGAATAATACACATAAGATCAGCAGTACTTGACAAATTTTATTTATTTATTTAAAAATTTTCGTTACATTTACCGGGATGCAAATAAATCGGGGACAATTGGCGTCATCATCAAAAACATCAAATGTTTTTACGATGAATATCATCCCGGTAAATGTTACGAAAATTTTTAAATAAATAAATAAAATTTGTCAAGTACTGCTGATCTTATGTGTATTATTCTTCCTTATTCCATTTTTTCATTTGTTGTACGAAATATAATCATTGAAAATATAATAAATTAAAGACACTTTAAAATTCTGAAATATATAATTAATTCCGATAATAAATTACATAATTGTAAAAAAAAAATTTGGAGCGTGTGAGGATCGAACTGCGGATATACGAATATATAAACACATAGAAAAGATTTGTAGCCGCTGTACTCAACCAACTAGTCCACAACCCTTTCTTGTATTACTGGTCAATTGTATAAGCATGTAAATCACTTGGCAATTTTCAAAAATTGATAACTCAAAAACTATAAGGCAATGGTCTAAATGCCGAGAAAGTGATAATTTTTTTAGCTCATATATAGAATCACCAAAAAAATTGGGATCCCGATGTCAGACATGCTCACTTGGATGACCCCTTGTTAGAGAAAAATACCTTAGATAGAAGTTGTAGTAAATTTTATTCTCTATAAGATTTATAGAAGTCATTTTCGTCCTAAAATCAACTGGTAAGGAAATATTGCGAAGAAACATTTTGTTGTCGCCTTTTTTTTAAAATGGCGGCACTTCCGGGCGGTCGCCAACTCAGAGTTTTTATTAGAACACCAAACCTTAAAACATATCCAAAATTCAGAACCCCCTGACCATTTTTAGGAAACTCCTCTTTTCATGATTTCGAGGATGTTGTTAAAATATTTCAAGTGTTTTTAATATTTTTAATGAGTTATATTATGATAACAATACAGTAAAACCTCGATATAACGGACCTCTATTTAACGGACTTCGGATATAACGGACAAAAAATCCGGCCAAATGTAAAGAAATTGAAAACGTCCTGTTAATATTATACATACATGCTTAAATTCAAGTGTCGCCGCATGTAAACAACTTTTAGCGGCCATGATACTCACGTCATACGTATAGCACTAGAATTTGAGAAATAATGCCGTCCTGCTCGTAGACTGCACGTAGCCGGAGCGATAGTATATTAGGGGATTCCCTGATATATAATGCGTAGGTTTCGACGCAGCACACTACTTGTGTTTGCCACGCTGACCGGGGATTCACGCAACTCTACATCAGTTTAACTTGTTTACCTGAAGAGAATGAACGTAAAGGTAAGGTCAGACTAGGCTACTTTTGCTGCGCGCAGCAAAAGTAGCTGTGTGTGAACACCACTGCAACCGATAACAGTGCACACTGCTGCACATGTGGTTTACTGCGTACGCTGTTAAAAGCAGTTTAGTGTGAGCGCAAATTTTATGTGTTGCATACGCAACTGTAGTTAACTTGCCTACTGTAAGTTGATACCTAACTGATAAGCTGTTCCGGGGAATGTCCTGGGTGACATCATGCGCTGAGTAAACGTAATTCAGTAAATGCACCTGACAAACCATATATTCTATCGCAGTAAAAAAATATTCATTTGGTTTAATATTTTACTGCGACGAGCTGTGCAGCTTTTTAATTTACAATGCCTCCGAGTAAGTGGGAAACCGAACGGGCAAAAAGTGTTTGTTGGCGCCACGAAGCGAAAATAGCTCCAAATCGAACGCGGTCTATATATAATCAAATACGAATACGCTATATCTATAATCAAATATATAATCTATAATTATAAATAATATAATTATAATATTATATAATCAAATAACACACACAATTTTTGTTGTTTTGTTGTTGTAATTCGAATAATGGATTATTTCATAATCGATTATGATATTATAATAATCGATTAATCGATTATAGAAATAATCGATTGTGAAAATAAACCTGCAATTACAAATTTTACAAACATGCTTGCTAAGAAATTTTTTTCTTGCTTCTTGGCAGACATGTGTACATTAAGAAAATTGTTTGCTGACAAACACGTTTCCAACACGTGATATTTATCTCTTGAACGCGATGTTTGCAAAATCTTAATACATTCTTCGACTGAAAGGAATCGCTCCGAGATTTTTATATCCTGGTTTTTAATTTATTTTTGACCTTATTAAAAATTAGAAAATTATAAAAAATTCATGTATTAAAAAATTAAAGTATTAAATCAATAAATTATTCTTAATGAATTTTTTTTGGAGAAATGCATGGTTTCGATAATAGTTAATGTAGTGCAAAAAATGACAAAGAGTTCATAATCGACTATGAGTGCATAATCGATTATTTTTAATAATCGATTAATCGAAAAAAATCGATTATTTTTTATAATCGATTATGAAATTTCATAATCGCGCACCCCTACTCACGAATAATTATTAGCTATAAAGTACTTTAGCGGTTGCAGTCGTTGCAATTTTTGCAGCCGAAGGAAAAGCAGCTATGTGTGAGCATTTGTTAGTAGGTTTGTATCTTTTGACGCAGCTTTTGCAGCCGTAGTTGCAAAAGCTGCGTGCTGCAGGCTACTTTGACTCTGTGTGTGAGCCTGACATGCAGCTTTTGCAGCCAGAGTAAAAAGCGTGCGCAGCAAAAGTAGCCTAGTCTGACCTTACCTTAACATATTTTCAAAAAACGAGTTTTTTTATTTATTTTAAATCTATTTTTATATAACGGACTTTCGGCTTTAACGGACACCCCCTCCCCACAATTAGTCCGTTATATGGAGGTTTTACTATACCTATAGTTGAAATAGAAATTTGTTTAAAAATATTTTGCCGAAAAACATAATTTTCACTCCTTCATAAAAAATTTCAACTTCAGACGAAGAATTTGGTAAGAAGCTCAGGGTTCCGAGAGGACGTTTTTTAGTAAGTTAAAGTACGAACAATTACCTAACGAAATCCGTCGAAAAATCGCAGAAAACCGATTTTGAATTATTTTGAACAAAATGTGCCCAATTAGACCTATACCAATATAAGAAGAAACGAAGTGAAGTGAATAAGCTGTACAGACAAAAGAAGAACGAATGGATGGAAGCAAGAATGAGAGAAATAGATATGAACAGCGCCAACAACAATGTGAGAAAATTTTATAAACAGATCAAAAATAGTAAGAGAAAATACGAGATAACAAATAGAGGAATGAGAAATGAAGAACGAATAATAGAAGATAGAGCAGAAGAAATCAAAAGAATATGGGAAAATTACTTCCGTAAACTGTTATATACACACCAAGAAGAGGAAATGGAACAATATACAGAAAACACATGTAACGAGAAAGAAATAACAGAACCGACGAACGAAGAAATCATGAAAGCAATACACCAACTAAAGAACGGAAAGGCCCCGGGCAACGATGGGATAATGGCCGAAATGATAAAGAACGGAGGAGAAAAGGGACAGAAAGAAATCTGTGAATTGATACAAGAAATCTGGCGACGAGAAGATATACCACATAAGTGGAAAGAAGGAGTAATTGTGACAGTAAAAAAGAAAGGAAACGCTGAAGAATGCCACAACTATCGAGGGATAACACTCCTGAATGTGGCATATAAAATCTTGTCCACGATTATACATAGCCGCCTTACTGATCATACAGATAAAATAATTGGAAACTACCAGTTTGGTTTTAGACGAGGCAAATCGACGGTGGATGCATTGCATATATTAAAGCAAATCATGGAAAAAAGCTATGAATACGATATAGAGATGCATATGCTGTTTGTTGATTTCAAACAGGCATTCGACCAAGTAAAAAGACACCAGTTGATAAGAATAATGAAGGAATTTGCAATACCAACAAAGCTAATAAGGTTAATCAAGATGACCTTGCAAGATACAACAACTACGATAAAAATTCCCCAAGGAGAAACCAATAGTTTTGAAGTGAACAACGGAGTGAGACAGGGAGACGCGTTGTCAGCGACATTGTTCAACATCGTCCTGGAAAAGATCATCCGAGGTACTAACTGCGAAGGAACAATAGTAACTAAAGAAAGCCAAATATTAGCATACGCGGATGATGTTGTGATAGTGTCCAGAACAATGAGAGGTATGACAGACATATTGAGAACCATAAAAGAAGAAGCATATGAAATAGGCCTAAGTATTAACGAAACCAAGACGAAATACATGAGATGCAGGAGAAGAGGCGACGATAATAATAACGATTTATTCATGGATAACTGCGTGTTCGAACAAGTAGAGAATTTTAACTACCTCGGAGTCTGGGTTAATAACAGAAATGAAAGACGCTCAGAAATAAGGCAAGAAGTTCAAGCAGGCAACAGAGCTTACCATGCGAATAAAAGTATATTGAGAGATAAACAAATACACAAGAAAACCAAGATAAAACTATACAAATCGCTAATTAGACCGGTACTCACATATGCCGCTGAAGTAATCTGCATCACAAAAAGAGAGGAAGAAGAACTGAAGGTATTTGAAAGGAAAGTACTGAGAACGATAGTGGGCCCTACACGACTAAAGAACGGTGAATATAGAACGAAAACAAACACAGAACTACGTGAAATAATGGATGGAGAAGACATAGTGAAGTTCATTAAGGCCCAGAGATTGAGATGGCTTGGACATGTCATGAGAGCCAACAAGGAAGAAACGATAAACGCGATAGTGATGTGGAAGCCGAATGAAGAACGTGCTAGGGGCAGACCAAAGACGAGATGGTGGAACGGAGCGATGGGCGATTTGGAGAAGATGGGAGTGAGGGGATAGAGACAGATAGTGATGGACCGTGCAGCATGGAGAAGCGTGATTAACAACACAAAGACACATAGAGACTTGTAATAAAACAAACATGTAAACTAAGAGGATTAATCCACCTCAGCAAAATGGATTTTGAAAGTCTGCGGACAGCCAAATTCTAATAGAATGTAGCGCTAGTTAAATAAAAAACTAAGAAAAAGTTCTTGAAAGTAAATATCTGAATTAAGTTTTATAGGCGTTAGAATCCTTTGAAGAAAAAGAAGCAATTGCTATTTAAATAAATATCCATTTTGTTCCATTCCAACTGTTGAATTACGAACAAATGATAACGTAACAAAAAAGAGAATATTATTACCTGGGTATTTGGAAATTCAGAAAATTTAATTTCTGCTTTTTTTATATTATTTTAGACTAACTGGCGCAGTCGGCCTACCGGCCGCCTTTAACCATCTAGACCGTGTCGAATGTGGTTGTTCGCCTTTCGGCCTCAGGGAAATCGCAACCATACGTGTAG
Organism: Podabrus alpinus; assembly: GCA_932274525.1. Lineage (NCBI taxonomy): Eukaryota > Metazoa > Arthropoda > Insecta > Coleoptera > Cantharidae > Podabrus > Podabrus alpinus. The sequence continues at coordinate 11,510,469 of OW026451.1, forward strand.
ACCGTGGTTGTTCGGCCTTCGGCCTCATTCCAAGGTTCTAACGTAGCCTATGTTTTTTGTAGCGTTGTAAATAACTTCTACACCAAATTTGGTTAAGATTGGTCAAATAGAAACGTAAAGCACGTGCACGCGTATTTGCATTGTCGATCGGTTGACAGTTTGACAGCATTCATTATTGTTTTTAAAGTTGATTTTGAGTAGCAATACAAATAAAAAAAAATACAAAAACATGCGCAGGGACTTACATAATAACTGTGCCAAATTTGGTTCCGATCGGTCAAACGGTTTAGGAGTCTATAGGGAACATAACATACACACATACTACATCCATTTTTATATATATAGATTTAACTGCCAAGTTTGGTTCATTCGTGATTTCTTTCGAGGTTTAATTCTAAAAGCACTGGCTTAAAAAGTAGAGTAACAGCTCTTAGATTTTTACCCAATTAGATTTAATCTTAAAACTTTTTGCAAACACCTTGTATTTGGTACAAAAAGGTTGCATAAATTCCACGCGTCGCGTCGTTAGTTACATTTCGTGGCGCTAACTAGCGACAAATGTCAACAGCAAGATAATGCGTCACACGTCGTAGTGAAAAGTTTGGTTATAAAATGATTTTATAAACTCACAGTTTCGATTTATTGTTATAAATGGTTTGTAATAACACATTTTAAAATTATAAACGCAAAGTCTTCATTATTGCGAATGCCGTACAAATGAATCGACAAGTCGCTCAGAGGATTTCATTTGATGGTAAGTTCCGGTTAGAATTCAAAGTCGGTTTTTTAAATTTGTATAATTTATGCCTTTCGTAATGTTTATCAATTAACCAACAGTGTTTTAAAGTGAACCGCAACAATAATAATAATAGTCTTTGTTGTTTCAGTGCCGTGAAAGCAAATCGGGTAAATTCAAGAAGAAAAACATCCATAATATGAACGATCGATGAGGGAAAACCAAATTGAAAATGTTTTAAAAATTATCAAATCCATCTTACCAAAGGTAACTGCTTTCTGAATTTTATAACAATTTTTTGAGGTTACGATTAAATCTTAACTTTTTATAACAAGAAATTAGACTACAATTTTTTTTATTTCTCTTTTTTAGAACTTGAACTGAAAACTATCCTGCAACAAAAGAGGATGTGGAACTAAATTCTTATTACGAAGTAATAGATTCTCATAATTTATTATTTTATTCAGTTTAAAAGATAACCTATACGAAAACAGGGGATTCAGGTGAAGGAGAATCAACTTGGAAGTTTAAAAAATCCTGTCTTGCTGTTGCAAAATTCGATGACCGCTAGATTACGAATTGGTTTTGAATTTTGATGACGGAACATGTGCTGGATACGAGATAATAAGGTTCGTTAGTTACATTTAATTTTTGGTATCTACAAATTAAATGATTGCCATTTGTTAATGTGCATGTATTTAAAGGTTTTGAAATTTTTATTCTGTTTTTTAAGTCTACACTTAATTTTGTACATGTAACTTTACTCGAGGTCACTTAGAGTAAAATTATTTAAGAAAAGCCGGGTTTGTGATCGACCCCCTTCGATTTGACTAATTTTTTATGGGCACATTACCCATCCGGGGAGTAGTCAAAAGCCAGAATATTACGTCCCAAAAAAATTTATTGGCTGAGCTATAGCTATTCTAAGTTTTTTTTCACAATTTTTACTTGAATTTGGGTATTTTCGATCACGCAGCGGGTTTTCGCACTACGTGGCTGAAAATGGGTTTCCTTATGTAAAATTGACCTAGAAACAAGACTATGGCCACAGATTTGACCTACGACCAATACCTACAGAAATATTGACCAAAAACACTCGAAATTTACCAAAAAAGTCCCAAATCTTGGGCAAACTGTGAAAAAAAAATAATTTCACTATATTAGACCGCCATCTTGTAGAAAATGAACCAACGAATCCAATGAGCACACACAGATTTTTAGGACGAACCGTTCAGGAGATACGCGGCGTCAAAGTTAGACGTTTTCGTTTTTTCTATAAAAAATTGACATTTTCTACCTTGTGGGACAATGTTCGACCTACATGACTATTTTGCGATGTTCCCTGCCATCCATTGGCACCTCATAAGTCTCTTTCGATAAAAATAACCTATCAATGCACCATTTGGAGAGTCAGGCGTCGCAAAATAGTCCTGTAGGTCAAACATTGTCCCACAAGGTAGAAAATGTCAATTTTTGATAGAAATAAAGTGCTACTTCCGGTTTAGGGATTTGCTGCAAAATCAAATGGTGCTTTCGTATACCGATTAAAGTGTTAAATATGAAATTTGGTTACTATATAACAATTCGTTCCTGAGATATTGAAGAAAAACTATTTCGTCCTTCAAGTAAAGTGCCATTTCCGGTTTAGGGATTTCCTCCAAAATCAAATGGTTCTTTCGTATATTGATTAAAGTATTAAATATGAAATTTGGTTACTATATAAAAATTTGTTCCTGAGATATTGAAGAAAAACCATTTCGTCCTTCAAGTAAAGTGCTACTTCCGGTTTAGGGATTTCCTCCAAAATCACATGGTGCTTTAGTATACTGATTAAAGTGTTAAATATGAAATTTGGTTACTAGATAACAATTCGTTCCTGAGATATTTAAGAAAAACCATTTCGTCCTTCAAGTGAAGTGCTACTTCCGGTTTAAGGATTTCCTCCAAAATCAAATGGTGCCTTTGTATACCGATTAAAGTGTTAAATATGAAATTTTGTTACTATATAACAATTCCTTCCAGAGATACAGAACTTACAGACATTTTGCGTTACATACATCCATACATACAGACATATATACATACAGACATCATTGCGAAAGTAGTCAAAACGGATTCAGAAATGCTGAAAACGGATATTTCCGTTAAAATATCGACATCGAATTTTTTCATGATTACAATACTTCCTTATAGGGAAGTAAAAACGAAAACGTCTAACTTTGACGCCGCGTATCTCCTGAACGGTTCGTCCTAAAAATCTGGGACTGTGCTCATTGGATTCGTTGGTTCATTTTCTACAAGATGGCGGTCTAATATAGTGAAATTTTTTTTTTTTCACAGTTTGCCCAAGATTTGGGACTTTTTTGGTAAATTTCGAGTGTTTTTGGTCAATATTTCTGTAGGTATTGGTCGTAGGTCAAATCTGTGGCCATAGTCTTGTTCCTCGGTCAATTTTACATAAGGAAACCCATTTTCAGCCACGTAGTGCGAAAACCCGCTGCGTAATCGAAAATACCCAAATTCAAGTAAAAATTGTGAAAAGAAACTTAGAATAGCTATAGCTCAGCCAATAAATTTTTTTGGGACGTAATGTTCTGGCTTTTGACTACTCCCCGGATGGGTAATTTGCCCACAAAAAATCAGCCAAATCGAAGGGGTCGATCACAGACCCGGCTTTTCTTAAATAATTTTACTCTTAGTAAATAAATACGACGTTGAAATTGAAATATATCGCGATGTAACGTACGATGTGTCAAAAGTAACTTATTTTATTATCGTTCATTTTAATCATGAACTTTTTATATCGTCGTTGTTGTGGCAGAACTCACTAAATCCAATTTTGGACATTTTAAGAAATTCTTTGATTTCGGACTTAGTGACTTCTGCCAGAACAACGACGATATATCAATCGATAGATAAAATCATAAGCTATAACTTTCTTCCCTTGCTAAATTTTGATTTATAAGGCCATTGTGAAGTAATACAGAAAAATTTGAGATTATCGAGTTGCTTCTAAAAACATTAAATGTAGTTGATCAATAAAAGAAAACATAACGTATGCAAAATTTAATTTTCTGTCGATTGGCGCCAACCGCATGTCTATGTCTTCTGGTTTTTGTGAAAACAAAATAGAACATGCAATTGTTCCCTCCATCCCTTTCAGTGGGAGTCAAGGTGCCACCACGGGTTTTCGAGGTGGTTCTACCTCTAATTCTCTTCATTTTGACCCAATCCACGCGTTTTTAGAAGGTGTTCCTTTACTTAGAATGGGAAGTATCTGACCATTTTTGAACTCGTAGGCTCTTAGCTAAAAGTAGTATTCCTGTAGTTTGTTCAAATTGTTTTTATTGGTATAATATAATCTTGCCTTTATAACCTCCATAGAAGTTATTTGGGTTCAATAATTTATTTTCCATGTCGTTTATGGAAGCATGGATTATCCAAGCTTTTAGCATTTATAAATAATTGCTCTTTCTTGTAATCAATTTTACTTTCCCATTTACGTAGTAAAGGAAAGTATTGTTATCGAGTTAAAAAAAATTTTGAGTTAGCATTTTTCCCATGATCTATGAGCCCATACGAATTGTTTAAGACCAATTTTGGAATGATGTCCAGATGTGTGTGTGATGTGTGAAGTATGAAGTGTGATTATTCTATCGTCAACGTTTTCAGACAAACGCGTGCACCAATTGAGTTGCAATTTTATACACTAGTTTGAAGTAACTGTCTAATTTTTAACCCCTTTTTTAGGGGAATGAAAATTGTTAAAAAGCATTGCGGCTTCCCGGTGGAATATATGAGATTGAAACTCATATCAATCGAAAGAGATTATTTTTCCGCATCTTATGATACCCCACACTTGATATTTCCCTCTTAAATTATTGTTAAAATGCAAAAATAAAATAAGCGCTGTTAAAAAAATATGGTTTGCCTTGGATAATTTTGATCCAAGTTTTTATCCAAATTTTGTATTAAACACATAAATTTGAGCAAATCACTCACTCACTCATTCATAATTTAGTGCGTATAGCTACGAGGGTCGTGGAGAGTTGAAATTTTGTACCCGTGTGGTTTTACGAGGATTGAACGGGAAAATTTTCCGGTTTTTCATGGGACGTAACGGAGGGGGTGAAATGGCGCTTCAAAGTGGTCACAAAATTTCGGCATTCACTTTGGAGAGTTGAAATTTTTCAGGAAGCTCCGGGCGGTGGGCGAGGGGGCGAAACAATTTTTTCTTTTTCGAAATTTTTTTCCAGCGCTTGGCAACAGGGCTCCTCGCGGTTTTTCGTATTTTTGTATCTACTTCCAGAGTTTTCGTCCGATCGACCTGAAATTTGCTAGAGGGGTGGGGGCGGCGAAAACGGACAATTTTTGTCCCGTTACCGTTTAAGGGGGGGGGTAAAATTTGAATAGTTTTCTGCGCCTGGCTCGCTTATTTTCAGATTAAAGTTTCGATTTTTTGATCTTATTTGGATCCTCTCGAATTTAGATTTGCATTTTTGCAAAAAAATTCCTAGGTCGCAGATCGCTTTCCAGCGCTAAGCGAGACGACGATTTTAATTACATCTTTTTGCCGTTTTTGCGCTACGCCGGGCGGCGTCGAACGAATCGCGAAAAATAATACACCGTCGTCGAGCCGACTGTATGCCCGACAAAATTTGTAGGTATACTTTTTCTCGAAAAATGAACTGGTTTCGAGTAAGCGTGATATACAAATTAAAAACTGCAAATTTAAAAAATTATGGTTTGCCTTAGTTTAATTTTGATCTGTCCAAGTGATTTGTATTGTTTATTACTATAATTTAATATTTTAACTAATTTACTTGTATAAACATATTATGTAATTAATATCAAACGAATTTTTTAATTACTTCTAAAAAATTAATTCTGACGTCATTACGCCCATAGTTAAAATTTGATTGCTCATAGACGGCACGGCATTCCGCAAATTTCTAATTTTTTTTGGAAAATGACAATTTTAAAAATTTTTCAATGCAAACAAGTTATATTATTCACATCAGATTTTTTAAGAAATGACAAAGAACTTATGCACCCTGACAAATTTGTGAACCACTACAAAATTTTGATTTTTAAACATTTCAATACAGAAAACTTGTACCATATATTTTATAAAAATCATAACACCTTTGTGTTCTTTTCTGGTTTCCACAAAAATTAGCTCTTATGTTCAGAATTGTTTGGCAAATCATCGTGACAAAATACGCAGTTGCACAGTGTATTGAAATAGTTAAACTTTATTATAAAAATTATACATGTCTTTGATGTACACTTAATCTTCCTGTAATCTCGGGAAATGGCAATGTGAAATTGCCACCAAGATCATGCGTTGGTATATTTACAGAGTTTCATCAAAGTTTATTTGTCATCACAATAATTTCGCGGGATTAAAGTTGGTGCTGTAACCAAGTTTCAAATTTTTTACAGCAAGTTTATTTTTCATCACTTTATAAAGACCACCCTGTAGTATTTAAAATGTTTCTATTATTTTTCGTATATTCGCGGGATTAAAGTCAGTACAGTAACCAAGTTTCAAATTTTTTGGAGCAAGTTTATTTTTCACCACTCAATAAAGACCACCCTGTAGGATTTAAAATTTTTCTTTTATTTTTCGTGTATTCCCGGGATTAAAGTCAGTGCAGTAACCAAGTTTCAAATTTTTTGAAGCAAGTTTATTTTTCATCACTCTATAAAGACCACCCTGTATTATTTAAAATTTTTCTATTATTTTTCCTGTATTCGCGGGATTAAAGTCAGTGCAGTAACCAAGTTTCAAATTTTTTGAAGCAAGTTTATTTTTCATCACTATAAAGACCACCCTGTATTATTTAAAATTTTTCTATTATTTTTCGTGTATTCCCGGGATTAAAGTCAGTGCAGTAACCAATTTTCAAAATTTTTGAAGCAAGTTTATTTTTCATCACTATAAAGACCACCCTGTATTATTTAAAATTTTTCTATTATTTTTCGTGTATTGGCGGGATTAAAGTTAGTGTAGTAACCAAGTTTCAAATTTTTTGGAGCAAGTTTATTTTTCACCACTCAATAAAGACCACCCTGTAGGATTTAAAATTTTTCTTTTATTTTTCGTGTATTCCCGGGATTAAAGTCAGTGCAGTAACCAATTTTCAAAATTTTTGAAGCAAGTTTATTTTTCATCACTATAAAGACCACCCTGTATTATTTAAAATTTTTCTATTATTTTTCGTGTATTGGCGGGATTAAAGTTAGTGCAGTAACCAAGTTTCAAATTTTTTGGAGCAAGTTTATTTTTCACCACTCAATAAAGACCACCCTGTAGGATTTAAAATGTTTCTTTTATTTTTCGTGTATTCCCGGGATTAAAGTCAGTGCAGTAACCAAGTTTCAAATTTTTTGAAGCAAGTTTATTTTTCATCACTCTATAAAGACCACCCTGTATTATTTAAAATTTTTCTATTATTTTTCCTGTATTCGCGGGATTAAAGTCAGTGCAGTAACCAAGTTTCAAATTTTTTGAAGCAAGTTTATTTTTCATCACTATAAAGACCACCCTGTATTATTTAAAATTTTTCTATTATTTTTCGTGTATTCCCGGGATTAAAGTCAGTGCAGTAACCAAGTTTCAAATTGTTTGAAGAAAGTTTATTTTTCATCACTATAAAGACCACCCTGTATTATTTAAAATTTTTCTATTATTTTTCGTGTATTGGCGGGATTAAAGTTAGTGCAGTAACCAAGTTTCAAATTTTTTGGAGCAAGTTTATTTTTCACCACTCAATAAAGACCACCCTGTAGGATTTAAAATGTTTCTTTTATTTTTCGTGTATTCCCGGGATTAAAGTCAGTGCAGTAACCAAGTTTCAAATTTTTTGAAGAAAGTTTATTTTTCATCACTCTATAAAGACCACCCTGTAGTATTTAAAATTTTTCTATTATTTTTCGTGTATTGGCGGGATTAAAGTTAGTGCAGTAACCAAGTTTCAAATTTTTTGAAGCAAGTTTATTTTTCATCACTATAAAGACCACCCTGTATTATTTAAAATTTTTCTATTATTTTTCCTGTATTCGCGGGATTAAAGTCAGTGCAGTAACCAAGTTTCAAATTTTTTGAAGCAAGTTTATTTTTCATCACTATAAAGACCACCCTGTATTATTTAAAATTTTTCTATTATTTTTCCTGTATTCGCGGGATTAAAGTCAGTGCAGTAACCAAGTTTCAAATTTTTTGAAGCAAGTTTATTTTTCATCACTATAAAGACCACCCTGTATTATTTAAAATTTTTCTATTATTTTTCCTGTATTCGCGGGATTAAAGTCAGTGCAGTAACCAAGTTTCAAATTTTTTGGAGCAGGTTTATTTTTCACCACTCTATAAAGACCACCCTGTAGGATTTAAAATTTTTCTTTTATTTTTCGTGTATTCCCGGGATTAAAGTAAGTGCAGTAACCAATTTTCAAATTTTTTGAAGAAAGTTTATTTTTCATCACTATAAAGACCACCCTGTAGTATTTAAAATTTTTCTATTATTTTTCGTGTATTGGCGGGATTAAAGTTAGTGCAGTAACCAAGTTTCAAATTTTTTGGAGCAGGTTTATTTTTCACCACTCTATAAAGACCACCCTGTAGGATTTAAAATTTTTCTTTTATTTTTCGTGTATTCCCGGGATTAAAGTCAGTGCAGTAACCAATTTTCAAATTTTTTGAAGCAAGTTTATTTTTCATCACTCTATAAAGACCACCCTGTAGTATTTAAAATTTTTCGGGTTATTTTTGTGTATCCAAGTTATTAAACTAATGTCTAAACTACATAAATTCTAACTAATTTTTTGTTTCAGCTTGTACGGATGAGAGAAAGGAAATGGGAGAAACACAAGAATTTTGTGAAAATCATTGAAGTCATAAAGTAAAACTTTAATGTCAACTATCCGTTTAGTTTTAAATGAAATTCAAGAAGAAATGCAGGCGGATAAGATAATAAAAGGTTTGTACAGTAGTTTTTGGTGACTAAAATTATTATTAACTAGCTGGCACGGGCGGCATCCGCCGCCCATAGCCATCTAGACCCAGAATAGATCCGAGTAGGCCATAGTTGTTCGGCCTTCGGCCTCACAGGGGGAGGACCATAATAGATCCGCGAAGGCCATAGTTGTTCGGCCTTCGGCCTCACAGAGAGAGGACCATGATAGATCCGCGAAGGCCATAGTTGTTCGGCCTTCGGCCTCACAGGGGAAGACCATAATAGATCGGTGAAGGCCATAGTTGTTCGGCCTTCGGCCTCACAGGGCGAACCATAATAGATCCGTGAAGGCCATAGTTGTTCGGCCTTCGGCCGCACAGACCGGACCATAATAGATCCGTGAAGGCCATAGTTGTTCGGCCTTCGGCCTCACAGACCGGACCATAATAGATCCGTGAAGGCCATAGTTGTTCGGCCTTCGGCCTCACAGACCGGATCATAATAGATCCGTGAAGGTCAAAATTGTTCGGCCTTCGGCCTCACAGACCGGACCATAATAGATCCGTGAAGGCCATAGTTGTTCGGCCTTCGGCCTCACAGACCGGACCATAATAGATCCGTGAAGGCCATAGTTGTTCGGCCTTCGGCCTCACAGACCGGATCATAATAGATCCGTGAAGGTCAAAATTGTTCGGCCTTCGGCCTCACAGACCGGACCATAATAGATCCGTGAAGGCCATAGTTGTTCGGCCTTCGGCCTCACAGACCGGACCATAATAGATCGGTGAAGGCCATAGTTGTTCGGCCTTCGGCCTCACAGACCGGATCATAATAGATCCGTGAAGGTCAAAGTTGTTCGGCCTTCGGCCTCACAGACCGGACCATAATAGATCCGTGATGGCCATAGTTGTTCGGCCTTCGGCCTCACAGACCGTACCATAATAGATCCGTGAAGGCCATAGTTGTTCGGCCTTCGGCCTCACAGACCGGACCATAATAGATCCATGAAGGCCATAGTTGTTCGGCCTTCATCTGTCATCTTTCATCTTTAATCTGTCATCTGTCATCCGTCATCTGTCATCCGCCATCTGTCATACATACATACATACATAATCTTCACGTAAAGTTACATCTTCATGTAAAGTTAAATCTTCCGCAAAGAGGTAGATCTTCCACGAAGAAGTGGATCTGCGTCTTCTTGCACAATTCCGGCGAGTTCTGCGACCTATATAAAGTGCTCCGGTCTTATTTGCGGCATTCAGATTAATTTGTTAGTGGTTTGCATTTTTCGAATTAAAGCCGCCATCCCCGCCATCTGTTGACAGTATTTTCAGATTAATTTGTTAGTGGTTTTTTGTTAGTAGTTTTTTATATATTTGACAAATTAAATTTTTTGTCAAACTTGTGATTTGATTTTCGCAAAAAGCGAATAACTTTTTTCCCCGCCACTGACTGTACGTCAAATTAATTATTTGACAAATTAAATTTTTTGGAATAACTTTTTTCCCCGCCACTGACTGTACGTCAAATTAATTATTTGACAAATTAAATTTTTTGTCAAACTTGTGATTTGATTTTCGAAAAAAGCGAATAACTTTTTTCCCCGCTCGAATTTCTTCTCCATATATGCGAGAATAGTTGCGCCTGGAGCTACAAAATAACTGTGCAAAATTTGGTCGAGATCGGTCCAAGGGTCTAGGAACGTATAGCGAACAAACACGCAAACACGCAAACAAACAGATCTTCTCTTTTATATATTTAGACGAGATCGGTCCAAGGGTCTAGGAACGTATAGCGAACAAACACGCAAAAACGCAAACAAACAGATCTTCTCTTTTATATATTTAGATAAGTTAATTTTGTTCATTGCATGTATTTTAAATTTAAAAATTTGAATAGATGTGTAATAGAGACATCATACGGCGAAAGATAGAAATAATTAGGTACAGGTACCTGCATTATGTACATTGGTAAAGTAGGGGTAGATACCTACATACATTCGGGTTTTACTTCTGATGTTGCTAGTTAGATGGTGCACGATTTAATGCCGTGCCCTGAGCTGTCGTAAGATGTCGTTTTTGTTTTCATACTCGTGCATTTTTGTTTTAATTTACGATAATTTTCATATTTTTAAATTTTACTTTCATTTTGTGAAATTAAATGGTAAGCGATTTTTATTTACATCTTTGAGAAATGCTTAAAATTTTTACTTTGTTCTAGCACTCTACAAATTGAATGTGCAGCGACTCCCTTTAGAAAATATGCAAGAGGAAGATGTGTTTCGGATTTCTACCTAAGGTACGTTTAAGTTTTACTTCGTTGCACTTGACAATCTTTATGCGGTACTTGTTTTGCTGATTTTATTTTCAACAAAAAAGCAAGATGAAATGCAAACAAATTTTCTTAGAACGTTGAACAAATTCTTACGAGTTTTAATTTATTCCACCTTTCATAGTAATCCCGGTGGTTGCTGAACATGGGATAGTGAAAATACGTGAAACTTCTTGGTGAAACGAAACAATATTATCCTTCTCATTATGCTTGTTAATAGGTACCCCAATTTCTAATACTTTTGAGGTCATATGAGAAAAATGTTTTCCCCTTTTGCATAAGCCTTTAGAGTGTACATAAATCACTTTTATAAATTGCTTCACCTCTTGAAAGTGGAGCTCTACCTTTCACTTTAATAATTATTAATCTTTTTGAAGGTTGAAACTTGAAATGCCAATAACTGGGTTGCTTCAAAACTTTTTAAATTTTGCTTCTCCAATCTTTAATCACCACAACACTTCCAATTTTGTAAACAGTTGCAAACTTTTTAATTATATTAATTTAACAGGATACCTGGAAACGTCAGGGAAAACGGGAACGATTTTGAATTGTCAGGGAATTTTGAATATTTTTGGAAAAATATGCAACAGACTTCAAAACTTAATTACTTTATTACAAGCAAAAAAATCTTTCAATTTTTAAAATTATCTCCAATTAAAAAAAAAATGTCTGAAAAAATATTGATATAAAAATGTGTAGGGGTAAATGATGAGCAGGGGAGGGGGTTATTTTTTTTATTGTGACTGGAATTTTTTTTAAACGATCCTGGAAAAGTCAGAAAATCGGGGAATTTTAAAACTCAAGTTGGCTGGGTACCCTGTTTAGTCATCAGGATGAACAACTACTGTGTGTTTTTTATAAATATTTTTAATTTGTCCAAAAACACGATCAGGGGTATATAGGAATGTCAAAGCACACTACACAATTGACAAAACCTTAGAAAATGCAATGGTCACGCGGTATCAAAATGTTAAGATTTTATTGGTGCTTTGGAAATGTCGGGTTTTGCATTTAAAACAGGCAGGAACTTGTCGGTTTTTGCATCTAAGATGTTATTTTAGTTTCATATAACTCTGTATTTGTCGGGATTATGGGTATGTAGGTTTTTGATGTATTAATCTCATTTCGGAAAAAGTTGTGACATGTCGGCTTTTGCCTGATATATGTTAAAGTATGTACCAACTATTGCCTAACAAAACCAGTTTAAAAATCTCGGAAGACCGATTTTGGATTCTTTTGGAAAATGCCGCAGAGCACTTGAAATTTAATATTAATAGTTTTAAATAGGAAATATTTGTCATTCGGGTTAGAGCGGCCGTCAACGACTGACATCATTGTCAAAACCGCGATCTCGTAAATAGTAAAAATGTTAATATTCGTCACGCTCCCAACTGTAAGTCCCCACTTAGATTTGTAATTCGGGTTAGAATGGCCGTCAACAGCTGACGTCATGTTCAAAAATGCGATCTCAAACCGGTGAATGGTAAAATTGTTAATATTTGTCACGCTCCCAACTGTAAGTCCCCACTTGGATTTGTAGTTCGGGTTAGAACGGCCGTCGACAACTGACGTCATGTCCAAAAATGCGATCTCAAACCGGTAAATAGTAAAACTGTTAATATTCGTCACGCTCCCAACTGTAAGTCCCCACTTGGATTTCTAGTTTGGGTTAGAACGGCCGTCAACAATTGACGTCATGTCCAAAAATGCGATCTCCAACCGGTAAATAGTAAAAATGTTTATATTCGTCACGCTCCCAACTGTAAGTCCCCACTTGGATTTGTAATTCGAGATAGAACGGCCGTAAACAACCGACGTCATTGTCCAAAAGCGGGATCTCAAACCGGCAAATAGTAAAAATGTTAATATTCTTCACGCTCCCAACTGTAAGTCCCCACTTGGATTTGTAATTCAGGTTAGAACGGCCGTCAACAACTAACGTCATGTGCAAAAATGCGATCTTAAACCGGTAAATAGTAAAAATATTCATATTCGTCACGCTCCCAACTGTAAGTCCCCACTTGGATTTGTAATTCGGGTTAGAATGGCCGTCAACAACTGACGTCATGTCCAAAAATGCGATCTCAAACCGGTAAATAGTAAAACTGTTGATATTCGTCACGCTCCCAACTGTAGGTCCCCACTTGGATTTGTAATTCGGGTTAGAACGGCCGTAAACAACTGCCTTCAGTGTGTAAAACGCGATCTCGATCCTGTAATTGGTAAAAAAGTTCAGATCCGTCACGTGTAAACTGTAAGTCCCCACATCAATTTGTAACTTTCGTTAGGGTGACAGCCAGCGTCTTTCTTCAAAATACGATATGGATTTAAAGTTAGTAACTGTTACGCGAAAGTTGTAAGTCCCCCCCCCCCTGCTTGATGGGGAGTTCGTCGGTTGACTAATAGACTTCCGAAAATATGACCCCTCTCCAGTGACTAGTTAAAAAGTTAAGTACAGTCACTCGTAAACTGGAATCCCTAGCGTCATAGGTTGTCAAGCTAAATCGCGGCATGAACAATTCATATCTATAGAGCGGGGGTTAGCACATCTTCGAAATGGGAAATCCAATTTAGCAATGATTTCATAAGAAACTACTTGGACGTTTAAAAATGGGGTCATGTGTTGAGTCTCGTACTCGAGAATGTGTTGTGTATGTAAACATGATTGTAATTTATTTTTTTACATTACAGATAACGCGTCATTCCTTCAACATAGAACAAGCATGGAGAACCACGCCAGCGCACAACGTACGAGTTTGGACTTAGCAGTTTTCGTTAGAACACATCCAAGGGGAGATGGTAGTGCAGTGTGTATATTATTTGTATTGTCTTGTACTTCTTTACTTACCGTCACAATAAAAGCCATAATTGCGTATTCTTGTATCATTGATATGAGGTATCGATTACTAATATAAGTTTCCCCACCTACTATAGATAGTCATATAAGCATTCAAGGTAAGTTAGTGACATCACCTATTCGGAACTACGTAAGCAACTTGCCCGGAGCGGACTTGGAAAATATTTCAATTAGTTTACTTCTCCCACTTTCGTCATGGCCCCACCAAGTATTCCGAACGAAACCGAACTCGATTCGGTTGGAAGTGGGGGAACCCAATTTGGTATATAAGTAATGTTTCTCCTGGGGTTGAGGTGGGTGGGCGAAGGCCGTTAGCCAGCAAACATATAGCTCCTCCAACTCGATTAACAAGCCGCGAAGCGGCTTGTTCTATAGGGGCGCGCTTCGCGCGCCCCCAGGCCGCTTCGCGGCCTGTTGATCGAGTTGGAAGAGCTAGATGTTTGCTGGTCTACTGTTCAGCCCGTCCCACCCACCCCGTAGTTAATACATTGCTTATATACCAAATTTGTTTCCCCCACTCTCAAACGAAGCCAGTTCGGTTTTCGTTCGGAAGTGGTGGGGCATCTGCGTCATCGACTTACGTATCGTAAATTGCTAAGTGTTAGTAATAATAAAACATAAAATTTATTTGAAGTTATACATTTATTATCGATAACTGTGCATTATTATAAGATAGAAATAATTTTAACAAGTTATTGTAAAACATTAAAGTGAATAAACTTACATACTTTTGCTTGCAAAAATATTCTAAGTTGACGGACTTCAATTTTTAAATAAAGCTAATTTATTTTACACTTCATTATATTATACCAGTTTAAGAAACGGCTCCAAACCAACTTCAAACCTTTGATGGATCTTCCTCCTGAGGGTTCCATATCCATAATCTGCAAAGTAGAAAACGTATATTACAAACATTTTCAATACAATTCGTTAACATCAATTTTTATATTTTTACATATTACAACACAAATTGAAGCGAGGACGTATCAGTGTTTGCGCAACGGGATTTACATTGCAAGGAATTACTGGATCGGAATCCTTTTTGTTGGCATTGTGTTCTCCAACGTGATTTGCAAATCTAGATGGGAATTTCTAATTTTTCCGCGACGAACGCAGGTTTTTAAGAAATTGAGCTCGAGTTTTCGGCGTAGAGTCAATCGATCGACGATCCGGAGTTCCAAATCTAAGCGGACACTTAAATTTTTCGCGCGGTGCCCAACTTTTTAAGGAATCACTGCGTCGAGCTCGGGTTTTCGGCAGTCAATTGGTCGACGGCCCGGAATTCCAAATCCAAGCGGACACATACATTTTTCGTGCGATGCCCAACTTTTTGTGCTCAATAATGTCGGCTTCCCTAACGCAACCCATAAAACAATGGGTTCAAAAAACCATACGCTACAAATTCTACACTTGCAATTTTGAAGATGCATATGGGGGGTTGCCAGTGCTAAGTATGGTAGGTTTCCTAAGGAAGAAAAATTTAGAAAAATGTGATTTTTGAAGTTCTGAGTAAAACCAGATCATAAGGCTTCTTGCTATACTTTGTATAGAAGCCTAAAATACAAAAATAAATGAATCTATTTTATTCATTCCGTAAAAGTTTCCCGAGTGGCACTCAAAAATTATAAATCTCATTTACTTATATTTTAATGAATTTCTTTTATATATTGGATATCCTATCTACAATTATCGCCAAAAACATCGTTTTCTTCCGAAATTTTGCTGTCATTGTCCAAAACAAGGTTTCGCCCACATTAGCCGGAAAAAGAAGCTTTGAAGTCGAAAAATGAACTCAAGAAGTAACATTTTAGTTAAAATAATAACTAAAGTTGTAGCGTTACTTTAGGAATTTTTATCACGTGTCTGGTACTTTCTACCCTACATATAGAGGGATAAAAAGTACAATTTTTCTTCGTTAATAAAATAATTCACTGCAAGCTTACGTAGGTTGATGGCAAAGTTTTGGCGAATTATGCTGGATCATAACAATGTAAGCTGTCACACAGCGCATCAAGCCGTTGACTGCTTATCAAGTAAAAATGTTGATGTAATGGCTCATTGCCCGTATTCACCTGATTTGACACCCAATGACTTCTTTTTGGTCCCAAATATCAAAAATAAAATGCGTAGTGTGCGTTTTTCGTCGCCTGCAGCAGTTGTTGAAATAATTCAAAACACTGCTCTCTGATGTATCAGAGTGGAAAAAATGTTTTGAAAATTGATTCCAACGTATGCAAGTGTATCCATATCAAAGGCGAATACTTCAAAAAACAATAAAGTCATTTACCAAATTTTATATGCTGTGTTTTATAATATCGTTTCCAGAAACTTTTCCAGCAGCCTTCGTATTAGAACTATTTTGTGTACTTTAAATTTATTTCCTTAATCTTTGTTGACCAAGGCTTCCTAAATAGTACTATCAAACTTTTTGCTAAGTATTCTCTGTTTCGCATGAGAGGCCAATATTTAAATGAAAAGTGGCACTTTCATCCCCATCCTATTCTATTTACAATGTTTCCTTTCAATAAACCAAGGATAACTTATTTTTTAGAATTCATAGTGATATTTAAATCTGATCCCTTCATCTCCCATTGAATTTTCTTAAACTAACTCCACGACTTTTCCCTGAATAAGGCTTCAAATTTTCCCCGACTTTTCGTAATTTGGTAATTCGAAAAATCAAATGTGAATCTACTCAATTATTGCTCTAAGAATATTTAATACAAACTTAAAAAAATGTATTATTTATAAATGCGAATAAATAAAAAACGTAATTTTTTGCATTTTTCCCGACTTTCGCTTAAAAGGCAACAATTCCCCGAGTTTCCATGACCAAATTTATACATTTCTCAATTACTTGACTTCCAGATTTTCAAGTACGGTGGAACTCGGTATAAAGTTATAATTTTGTATTGTCCTAAACCTCTGGGGATACTTCAAATTTAAAGGTCACGCGAATGCTTTTAATTCCAGATTCGGTACTTGGAAGATTTTTGGTGAGAAAGTATTTTATCGAATTATTCATTTTATTTGACATAAAATTTAAGTGTTGATTTCAAAAATAATTTTTTACAAACTACATGTTTCGTATTATGGACCTTATCGAAATTATTAACATTTTAATTAGCTTTTTGATAGCACTCATAAAAATTCGAAATTTGATTTGTATCCGTCAGAATTATTACAAGTTATAATAATGCAGATTGGGTAAATCAGCAAAGGGGTAGATTTTTACCATCGCAAAAAAATATAAGTTCCAGTTAGTTCTTTGAAATTCGTCGAATTTTATAATATCCTTTTATTTTTCGATGCATCTTGGGATTGTACGATTCGATTTTAACTTTCTTTACTTTTAAGTTGAAAATTTTCTAAGGGAATTTGCACCAAGTAAGTACGAAATCTAGAACTGGAGTTTAATGAATTTCGTTGGTACAAGGCGCCCTTGTTGTTATTTCCAATTTGAGGTACAACAAATAGTTTAGATTTAAAACCATTTAATATCGCGACTGGAAATTTCATATGTGAAATGTCGATAGTAAATTAAATTCGTAGTTTTATTTATCTTTTCTTTCAAATTAAATTTAAAATATATACGATGAATCAATTTTAAGTTACTCATAGTTATTACTCACCAAACAAGTCGAAATGTGCATGTGTGTAAATAATTGTGAATAAAATAAAAACAGAGTTGCGACTATTTTTGAATTTTGTACAGTTTTAACAAAATAAAATACTATTTCGATTAATTTTTACGTACGTGTGACAAATGATTACAAAAGATGCGGTTGCACATTGGAGTAGTCTTTAATTGAACATATCAGAATTTTAATTCAACCATGCGCTAAAATGTCTTGAAATAGTACATTAAAAAGATAAAAAGGAAAATCACCGTTTTTATCTTATTCTCAACAACTTTAAATTTTCATATTTGAATAACGTAATTTCTAGCATTTCGCGGTACTTGTATATTTTTCCTCCAAAACATTCGAAACTTGATACATTTCTTACCGATTTTAATATTACGCACCTACTCTATAAGAATTTTAAAATTTTCATTTTAACGTAAAAAAAAACAATTAGCGATTTACTTTCAAAAATTAATCTTTTAAATAATTGTCATCGCATTCGTATCTTACTGCCATATGTAAGAAATGTAGCACGTTTCAGGTTTTTTATAGTCATACTGCGATAAGAAATAAATTATGTTTATTGCGTTTATTGAGTTGCGACTATTTTTGAATTTTGTTGTTTTACCAAGATATTGAAAAATAAAATACTCTTTCCATTAATTTTTACGTATGTGACAAATGACTACAAAAGATGCGGTTGCACATTGGAGTAGTCTATAATTTGGACGTATCAGAATTTTAATTCAACCATGTGCTAAAATGTCTTCAAATACTTATGTACATTAAAAAGATAAAAAGGAAAATCACTGCTTTTATCTCAATCCCAAAAACCTTCCCAACAACTTTCAAATTTTCATATTTGAATAACATAATTTCTAGCATTTCGTCGTATTTGTACATATTTTCCTATCACAGCATTGCATTCTAAAACATTCGAAACTGCACATTTCTTACCAATCTAATATTATGCACCTACTCTCTAAGAATTTTAAATATTTTCACTTTAACGTAAAAAAGAGAAACAATGATCAATTAGCGATTTACTTTCGAAAATTAAACGTTAAAAATTTGTAAAACTGTCATGTAAGAAATATAGCACATTTCAGTTTTTTTATAGCAATACTGAGATAAGAAATAAAGTAACTGATTGCGAGATTTCAAAATCATATTATTCAAATATGAAAATGCGAAAGCTAAAGAATATCGAGAATTAAAATAAGAACCTATAATTTTTGCCACATTTTTGGGCATTTCATCTTGTAGAAGCATTAATATTCGGATATGACAAACTTAAGTACATACTACAACTCCAATAATATAATGAAATGATGTTCTACTAATTAATAAATAATATCACTTCAAAGGAAAAGAAATTAATCTATGAACCATCAAAATAATCAATTAAACTTTCTTCCGTTTGGATGAATATGGTCATCATTATTGTAGATTTTGAAAAAGTTCTATTGAGAATTAGCAACTCTTTCTTCAAAGTCTGCACTCACAAATTAGCAAGTTTTTAAAACAAAAACACTACGTGTACCTTTGAAATCTACTCAATGTGCTTTTTAAATTTTAAAGTATGTCAAGGTCATATCAGCTGGCAAGTTTAATGTTTAAAAAATTAGTTCGCAAGTGTGGTTTCATAAAGAATAACCCCATTAAATAAATTTTTATAAAAGCATGAAAGGGAACCAAACTGATAAAAATTAAAATTCAACTTTTAAAAACACCACTTGTTAGACAAGATTGTGGAAATACAACTAACCTTCAATTTCTGTTAGTGCAGCTATGAAGATCGTCAAAACTCCAAAATATTTTTTCGTTTCACACACATTTCACTATCCAATTTTCTATAGATGTACAGCAACCACCGGAATTATTATGAAAGCTGGAAAAGATTAACAATCGTCAGAATTTGTTCAACTGTCAGAATTTAATAAAAACAGAAATATGTAAGTGAAATGATTTTCAATCTTGGTAATTAATTAATTATGAGTACAAAAACTAAATTCCTTTACACGGCACCACAAAACACAATTTTGGTAAATCAACTAAACGGTGTGACAACCAACGGAGATAATGAAACGTTGCCAAAATATTTCAAGGTTATTTTCATTGTTGTTTTAGACAATATCATCAGCAAGATTGTTATTTGCAATGAAGTTAAACTTAAACGTACCTTAATTCTCGTTAGAATTCAAAACGCATCTGCATCTTGTACCTACATTTTTTAAACGTTACTGCACAATTCGATTTGTCGACTGCTAGAACAAAATAAAAATTGTAAACATTTCTGAAAGGTTTTAATACAATGCAAAAATAAGTAGCTTACCATTTTATTTCATAAAATTAAAGTAATATTTAGAAATATCTAACAGTAATCGCAAATGCCATTTATCGATCAACATCAGAAGTAAACATCAATATTAACCTTACTGATAAGCAGTTTCCTGTATCTATTGACATTAAATCGAGTGCCATCTGACCATCAATAGCAGACGTAAAAGTAGTGATTATGTAGATCTCTACCTTAATAATAAAGCAGATTCCTATATATAATTCATCATTGTTTCACCGTTTGATGACTCTGTTACACATCTATGCAACTTATTGCTAATTTAAAATGCATGCATATCCAAAATTAACAACTTATTAATTATTATTGTAGGCACCGTAGGCACCAAATACTAACGTAAAAATCTTTTATCTTATCCCCATCGGATCTTCACATTTAGATGAAAACTAAACTTTAACCAAAAAATTTGAACCTCGGTAATTACACTAACATTACTTCCGCAAATACACGAAAAATAGAAAAATTGTACGTGTTATAGGGTGGTCTTTATAGAGGGATGAAAACTAAACTTTGTCCAAAAACTTTGAAACTTGGCAATTACACCTACATTAAATCCGCAAGTCCGTGGTTGTCTTAGTACAGTTAGTAAGTTAGTACAGGGTGGTCTTTATAGAGTGATGAAAAATAAACTTGCTTCAAAAAATTTGAAACTTGGTTACTGCACTGACTTTAATCCCGCGAGAACAGGAAAAATAATAGAAAAATTTTAAATAATACAGGGTGGTCTTTATAGAGTGATGAAAAATAAACTTGCTTCAAAAAATTTGAAACTTGGTTACTGCACTGACTTTAATTCCGCGAATACACGAAAAATAATAGAAAAATTTTAAATACTACAGGGTGGTCTTTATAGAGTGATGAAAAATAAACTTGCTTCAAAAAATTTGAAACTTGGTTACTGCACTGACTTTAATCCCGCGAGAACAGGAAAAATAATAGAAAAATTTTAAATAATACAGGGTGGTCTTTATAGAGTGATGAAAAATAAACTTGCTTCAAAAAATTTGAAACTTGGTTACTGCACTGACTTTAATTCCGCGAATACACGAAAAATAATAGAAAAATTTTAAATACTACAGGGTGGTCTTTATAGAGTGATGAAAAATAAACTTGCTTCAAAAAATTTGAAACTTGGTTACTGCACTGACTTTAATCCCGCGAGAACAGGAAAAATAATAGAAAAATTTTAAATAATACAGGGTGGTCTTTATAGAGTGATGAAAAATAAACTTGCTTCAAAAAATTTGAAACTTGGTTACTGCACTGACTTTAATTCTGCGAATACACGAAAAATAATAGAAAAATTTTAAATACTACAGGGTGGTCTTTATAGAGTGATGAAAAATAAACTTGCTTCAAAAAATTTGAAACTTGGTTACTGCACTGACTTTAATCCCGCGAGAACAGGAAAAATAATAGAAAAATTTTAAATAATACAGGGTGGTCTTTATAGAGTGATGAAAAATAAACTTGCTTCAAAAAATTTGAAACTTGGTTACTGCACTGACTTTAATCCCGCGAGAACAGGAAAAATAATAGAAAAATTTTAAATAATACAGGGTGGTCTTTATAGAGTGATGAAAAATAAACTTGCTTCAAAAAATTTGAAACTTGGTTACTGCACTGACTTTAATTCCGCGAATACACGAAAAATAATAGAAAAATTTTAAATACTACAGGGTGGTCTTTATAGAGTGATGAAAAATAAACTTGCTTCAAAAAATTTGAAACTTGGTTACTGCACTGACTTTAATTCCGCGAATACACGAAAAATAATAGAACAATTTTAAATACTACAGGGTGGTCTTTATAGAGTGATGAAAAATAAACTTGCTTCAAAAAATTTGAAACTTGGTTACTGCACTGACTTTAATCCCGCGAGGACAGGAAAAATAATAGAAAATTTTTAAATAATACAGGGTGGTCTTTATAGAGTGATGAAAAATAAACTTGCTTCAAAAAATTTGAAACTTGGTTACTGCACTGACTTTAATTCTGCGAATACACGAAAAATAATAGAAAAATTTTAAATACTACAGGGTGGTCTTTATAGAGTGATGAAAAATAAACTTGCTTCAAAAAATTTGAAACTTGGTTACTGCACTGACTTTAATCCCGCGAGAACAGGAAAAATAATAGAAAAATTTTAAATAATACAGGGTGGTCTTTATAGAGTGATGAAAAATAAACTTGCTTCAAAAAATTTGAAACTTGGTTACTGCACTGACTTTAATTCCGCGAATACACGAAAAATAATAGAAAAATTTTAAATACTACAGGGTGGTCTTTATAGAGTGATGAAAAATAAACTTGCTTCAAAAAATTTGAAACTTGGTTACTGCACTGACTTTAATCCCGCGAGAACAGGAAAAATAATAGAAAAATTTTAAATAATACAGGGTGGTCTTTATAGAGTGATGAAAAATAAACTTGCTTCAAAAAATTTGAAACTTGGTTCTGCACTGACTTTAATTCCGCGAATACACGAAAAATAATAGAAAAATTTTAAATACTACAGGGTGGTCTTTATAGAGTGATGAAAAATAAACTTGCTTCAAAAAATTTGAAACTTGGTTACTGCACTGACTTTAATCCCGCGAGAACAGGAAAAATAATAGAAAAATTTTAAATAATACAGGGTGGTCTTTATAGAGTGATGAAAAATAAACTTGCTTCAAAAAATTTGAAACTTGGTTACTGTACTGACTTTAATCCCGCGAGAACAGGAAAAATAATAGAAAAATTTTAAATAATACAGGGTGGTCTTTATAGAGTGATGAAAAATAAACTTGCTTCAAAAAATTTGAAACTTGGTTACTGCACTGACTTTAATCCCGCGAGAACAGGAAAAATAATAGAAAAATTTTAAATAATACAGGGTGGTCTTTATAGAGTGATGAAAAATAAACTTGCTTCAAAAAATTTGAAACTTGGTTACTGCACTGACTTTAATTCCGCGAATACACGAAAAATAATAGAAAAATTTTAAATACTACAGGGTGGTCTTTATAGAGTGATGAAAAATAAACTTGCTTCAAAAAATTTGAAACTTGGTTACTGCACTGACTTTAATCCCGCGAGAACAGGAAAAATAATAGAAAAATTTTAAATAATACAGGGTGGTCTTTATAGAGTGATGAAAAATAAACTTGCTTCAAAAAATTTGAAACTTGGTTACTGTACTGACTTTAATCCCGCGAGAACAGGAAAAATAATAGAAAAATTTTAAATAATACAGGGTGGTCTTTATAGAGTGATGAAAAATAAACTTGCTTCAAAAAATTTGAAACTTGGTTACTGCACTGACTTTAATTCCGCGAATACACGAAAAATAATAGAAAAATTTTAAATACTACATGGTACATGGTGGTCTTTATAGAGTGATGAAAAATAAACTTGCTTCAAAAAATTTGAAACTTGGTTACTGCACTGACTTTAATTCCGCGAATACACGAAAAATAATAGAAATATTTTAAATACTACAGGGTGGTCTTTATAGAGTGATGAAAAATAAACTTGCTTCAAAAAATTTGAAACTTGGTTACTGCACTGACTTTAATCCCGCGAGAACAGGAAAAATAATAGAAAAATTTTAAATAATACAGGGTGGTCTTTATAGTGATGAAAAATAAACTTGCTTCAAAAAATTTGAAACTTGGTTACTGCACTGACTTTAATTCCGCGAATACACGAAAAATAATAGAAAAATTTTAAATACTACAGGGTGGTCTTTATAGAGTGATGAAAAATAAACTTGCTTCAAAAAATTTGAAACTTGGTTACTGCACTGACTTTAATTCCGCGAATACACGAAAAATAATAGAAAAATTTTAAATACTACAGGGTGGTCTTTATAGA
Source organism: Podabrus alpinus (assembly GCA_932274525.1). Classification (NCBI taxonomy): domain Eukaryota; kingdom Metazoa; phylum Arthropoda; class Insecta; order Coleoptera; family Cantharidae; genus Podabrus; species Podabrus alpinus. The sequence continues at coordinate 11,534,194 of OW026451.1, forward strand.
GTGATGAAAAATAAACTTGCTTCAAAAAATTTGAAACTTGGTTACTGCACTGACTTTAATCCCGCGAGAACAGGAAAAATAATAGAAAAATTTTAAATAATACAGGGTGGTCTTTATAGAGTGATGAAAAATAAACTTGCTTCAAAAAATTTGAAACTTGGTTACTGCACTGACTTTAATCCCGCGAGAACAGGAAAAATAATAGAAAAATTTTAAATAATACAGGGTGGTCTTTATAGAGTGATGAAAAATAAACTTGCTTCAAAAAATTTGAAACTTGGTTACTGCACTGACTTTAATTCCGCGAATACACGAAAAATAATAGAAAAATTTTAAATACTACAGGGTGGTCTTTATAGAGTGATGAAAAATAAACTTGCTTCAAAAAATTTGAAACTTGGTTACTGCACTGACTTTAATCCCGCGAGAACAGGAAAAATAATAGAAAAATTTTAAATAATACAGGGTGGTCTTTATAGAGTGATGAAAAATAAACTTGCTTCAAAAAATTTGAAACTTGGTTACTGCACTGACTTTAATTCCGCGAATACACGAAAAATAATAGAAAAATTTTAAATACTACAGGGTGGTCTTTATAGAGTGATGAAAAATAAACTTGCTTCAAAAAATTTGAAACTTGGTTACTGCACTGACTTTAATCCCGCGAGAACAGGAAAAATAATAGAAAAATTTTAAATAATACAGGGTGGTCTTTATAGAGTGATGAAAAATAAACTTGCTTCAAAAAATTTGAAACTTGGTTACTGCACTGACTTTAATCCCGCGAGAACAGGAAAAATAATAGAAAAATTTTAAATAATACAGGGTGGTCTTTATAGAGTGATGAAAAATAAACTTGCTTCAAAAAATTTGAAACTTGGTTACTGCACTGACTTTAATTCCGCGAATACACGAAAAATAATAGAAAAATTTTAAATACTACAGGGTGGTCTTTATAGAGTGATGAAAAATAAACTTGCTTCAAAAAATTTGAAACTTGGTTACTGCACTGACTTTAATCCCGCGAGAACAGGAAAAATAATAGAAAAATTTTAAATAATACAGGGTGGTCTTTATAGAGTGATGAAAAATAAACTTGCTTCAAAAAATTTGAAACTTGGTTACTGCACTGACTTTAATTCCGCGAATACACGAAAAATAATAGAAAAATTTTAAATACTACAGGGTGGTCTTTATAGAGTGATGAAAAATAAACTTGCTTCAAAAAATTTGAAACTTGGTTACTGCACTGACTTTAATTCCGCGAATACACGAAAAATAATAGAAAAATTTTAAATACTACAGGGTGGTCTTTATAGAGTGATGAAAAATAAACTTGCTTCAAAAAATTTGAAACTTGGTTACTGCACTGACTTTAATCCCGCGAGAACAGGAAAAATAATAGAAAAATTTTAAATAATACAGGGTGGTCTTTATAGAGTGATGAAAAATAAACTTGCTTCAAAAAATTTGAAACTTGGTTACTGCACTGACTTTAATCCCGCGAGAACAGGAAAAATAATAGAAAAATTTTAAATAATACAGGGTGGTCTTTATAGAGTGATGAAAAATAAACTTGCTTCAAAAAATTTGAAACTTGGTTACTGCACTGACTTTAATCCCGCGAGAACAGGAAAAATAATAGAAAAATTTTAAATAATACAGGGTGGTCTTTATAGAGTGATGAAAAATAAACTTGCTTCAAAAAATTTGAAACTTGGTTACTGCACTGACTTTAATCCCGCGAGAACAGGAAAAATAATAGAAAAATTTTAAATAATACAGGGTGGTCTTTATAGAGTGATGAAAAATAAACTTGCTTCAAAAAATTTGAAACTTGGTTACTGCACTGACTTTAATCCCGCGAGAACAGGAAAAATAATAGAAAAATTTTAAATAATACAGGGTGGTCTTTATAGAGTGATGAAAAATAAACTTGCTTCAAAAAATTTGAAACTTGGTTACTGCACTGACTTTAATCCCGCGAGAACAGGAAAAATAATAGAAAAATTTTAAATAATACAGGGTGGTCTTTATAGTGATGAAAAATAAACTTGCTTCAAAAAATTTGAAACTTGGTTACTGCACTGACTTTAATTCCGCGAATACACGAAAAATAATAGAAAAATTTTAAATACTACAGGGTGGTCTTTATAGAGTGATGAAAAATAAACTTGCTTCAAAAAATTTGAAACTTGGTTACTGCACTGACTTTAATTCCGCGAATACACGAAAAATAATAGAAAAATTTTAAATACTACAGGGTGGTCTTTATAGAGTGATGAAAAATAAACTTGCTTCAAACAATTTGAAACTTGGTTACTGCACTGACTTTAATTCCGCGAATACACGAAAAATAATAGAAAAATTTTAAATACTACAGGGTGGTCTTTATAGAGTGATGAAAAATAAACTTGCTTCAAAAAATTTGAAACTTGGTTACTGTACTGACTTTAATCCCGCGAGAACAGGAAAAATAATAGAAAAATTTTAAATAATACAGGGTGGTCTTTATAGAGTGATGAAAAATAAACTTGCTTCAAAAAATTTGAAACTTGGTTACTGCACTGACTTTAATTCCGCGAATACACGAAAAATAATAGAAAAATTTTAAATACTACATGGTACATGGTGGTCTTTATAGAGTGATGAAAAATAAACTTGCTTCAAAAAATTTGAAACTTGGTTACTGCACTGACTTTAATTCCGCGAATACACGAAAAATAATAGAAATATTTTAAATACTACAGGGTGGTCTTTATAGAGTGATGAAAAATAAACTTGCTTCAAAAAATTTGAAACTTGGTTACTGCACTGACTTTAATCCCGCGAGAACAGGAAAAATAATAGAAAAATTTTAAATAATACAGGGTGGTCTTTATAGTGATGAAAAATAAACTTGCTTCAAAAAATTTGAAACTTGGTTACTGCACTGACTTTAATTCCGCGAATACACGAAAAATAATAGAAAAATTTTAAATACTACAGGGTGGTCTTTATAGAGTGATGAAAAATAAACTTGCTTCAAAAAATTTGAAACTTGGTTACTGCACTGACTTTAATTCCGCGAATACACGAAAAATAATAGAAAAATTTTAAATACTACAGGGTGGTCTTTATAGAGTGATGAAAAATAAACTTGCTTCAAAAAATTTGAAACTTGGTTACTGCACTGACTTTAATCCCGCGAGAACAGGAAAAATAATAGAAAAATTTTAAATAATACAGGGTGGTCTTTATAGAGTGATGAAAAATAAACTTGCTTCAAAAAATTTGAAACTTGGTTACTGCACTGACTTTAATTCCGCGAATACACGAAAAATAATAGAAAAATTTTAAATACTACAGGGTGGTCTTTATAGAGTGATGAAAAATAAACTTGCTTCAAAAAATTTGAAACTTGGTTACTGCACTGACTTTAATTCCGCGAATACACGAAAAATAATAGAACAATTTTAAATACTACAGGGTGGTCTTTATAGAGTGATGAAAAATAAACTTGCTTCAAAAAATTTGAAACTTGGTTACTGCACTGACTTTAATCCCGCGAGGACAGGAAAAATAATAGAAAATTTTTAAATAATACAGGGTGGTCTTTATAGAGTGATGAAAAATAAACTTGCTTCAAAAAATTTGAAACTTGGTTACTGCACTGACTTTAATTCTGCGAATACACGAAAAATAATAGAAAAATTTTAAATACTACAGGGTGGTCTTTATAGAGTGATGAAAAATAAACAAGCTTCAAAAAATTTGAAACTTGGTTACTGCACTGACTTTAATCCCGCGAATACAGAAAAAATAATAGAAAAATTTTAAATAATACAGGGTGGTCTTTATAGTGATGAAAAATAAACATGCTTCAAAAAATTTGAAACTTGGTTACTGTACTGACTTTAATCCCGCGAGAACAGGAAAAATAATAGAAAAATTTTAAATAATACAGGGTGGTCTTTATAGAGTGATGAAAAATAAACTTGCTTCAAAAAATTTGAAACTTGGTTACTGCACTGACTTTAATTCCGCGAATACACGAAAAATAATAGAAAAATTTTAAATACTACATGGTACATGGTGGTCTTTATAGAGTGATGAAAAATAAACTTGCTTCAAAAAATTTGAAACTTGGTTACTGCACTGACTTTAATTCCGCGAATACACGAAAAATAATAGAAATATTTTAAATACTACAGGGTGGTCTTTATAGAGTGATGAAAAATAAACTTGCTTCAAAAAATTTGAAACTTGGTTACTGCACTGACTTTAATCCCGCGAGAACAGGAAAAATAATAGAAAAATTTTAAATAATACAGGGTGGTCTTTATAGTGATGAAAAATAAACTTGCTTCAAAAAATTTGAAACTTGGTTACTGCACTGACTTTAATTCCGCGAATACACGAAAAATAATAGAAAAATTTTAAATACTACAGGGTGGTCTTTATAGAGTGATGAAAAATAAACTTGCTTCAAAAAATTTGAAACTTGGTTACTGCACTGACTTTAATTCCGCGAATACACGAAAAATAATAGAAAAATTTTAAATACTACAGGGTGGTCTTTATAGAGTGATGAAAAATAAACTTGCTTCAAAAAATTTGAAACTTGGTTACTGCACTGACTTTAATCCCGCGAGAACAGGAAAAATAATAGAAAAATTTTAAATAATACAGGGTGGTCTTTATAGAGTGATGAAAAATAAACTTGCTTCAAAAAATTTGAAACTTGGTTACTGCACTGACTTTAATTCCGCGAATACACGAAAAATAATAGAAAAATTTTAAATACTACAGGGTGGTCTTTATAGAGTGATGAAAAATAAACTTGCTTCAAAAAATTTGAAACTTGGTTACTGCACTGACTTTAATCCCGCGAGAACAGGAAAAATAATAGAAAAATTTTAAATAATACAGGGTGGTCTTTATAGAGTGATGAAAAATAAACTTGCTTCAAAAAATTTGAAACTTGGTTACTGCACTGACTTTAATCCCGCGAGAACAGGAAAAATAATAGAAAAATTTTAAATAATACAGGGTGGTCTTTATAGAGTGATGAAAAATAAACTTGCTTCAAAAAATTTGAAACTTGGTTACTGCACTGACTTTAATTCCGCGAATACACGAAAAATAATAGAAAAATTTTAAATACTACAGGGTGGTCTTTATAGAGTGATGAAAAATAAACTTGCTTCAAAAAATTTGAAACTTGGTTACTGCACTGACTTTAATTCCGCGAATACACGAAAAATAATAGAACAATTTTAAATACTACAGGGTGGTCTTTATAGAGTGATGAAAAATAAACTTGCTTCAAAAAATTTGAAACTTGGTTACTGCACTGACTTTAATCCCGCGAGGACAGGAAAAATAATAGAAAATTTTTAAATAATACAGGGTGGTCTTTATAGAGTGATGAAAAATAAACTTGCTTCAAAAAATTTGAAACTTGGTTACTGCACTGACTTTAATTCTGCGAATACACGAAAAATAATAGAAAAATTTTAAATACTACAGGGTGGTCTTTATAGAGTGATGAAAAATAAACAAGCTTCAAAAAATTTGAAACTTGGTTACTGCACTGACTTTAATCCCGCGAATACAGAAAAAATAATAGAAAAATTTTAAATAATACAGGGTGGTCTTTATAGTGATGAAAAATAAACATGCTTCAAAAAATTTGAAACTTGGTTACTGCACTGACTTTAATCCCGCGAATACAGGAAAAATAATAGAAAATTTTTAAATAATACAGGGTGGTCTTTATAGAGTGATGAAAAATAAAATGCTTCAAAAAATTTGAAACTTGGTTACTGCACTGACTTTAATCCCGCGAATACAGGAAAAATAATAGAAAAATTTAAAATAATACAGGGTGGTCTTTATAGAGTGATGTAAAATAAACAAGCTTCAAAAAATTTGAAACTTGGTTACTGCACTGACTTTAATCCCGCGAATACAGGAAAAATATTAGAAACATTTTAAATAATACAGGGTGGTCTTTATAGAGCGATGAAAAATAAACATGCTTCAAAAAATTTGAAACTTGGTTACTGCACTGACTTTAATCCCGCGAATACAGGAAAAATATTAGAAACATTTTAAATAATACAGGGTGGTCTTTATAGAGCGATGAAAAATAAACATGCTTCAAAAAATTTGAAACTTGGTTACTGCACTGACTTTAATCCCGCGAATACAGGAAAAATAATAGAAAAATTTTAAATAATACAGGGTGGTCTTTATAGAGTGATGAAAAATAAACTTGCTTCATAAAATTTGAAAACGTGGTTACTTCACTGACTTTAATCCCGCGAATACAGGAAAAATAATAGAAAAATTTTAAATACTACAGGGTAGTCTTTATAGAGTGATGAAAAATAAACTTGCTTCAAAAAATTTGAAACTTGGTTACTACACGAACTTCAAACCCGCGAATACACAAAAATTTTAAATACTGCAGGGTGGTCTTTATAGTGTGATGAAAAATAAACTTGGTTCAAAAAATTTGAAACTGTGATTACACCAACATACACCAACGCATGATGTTGGTGACAATTTCACATTGCCATTTCAGGAGGTTACAGGAAGATTAAGGGTACATCAAAGACACCTATAATGTTTATAATAAAGTTTATCAATTTCAATACGCTATGCAACTGGGTATTTTGTTATGATGATTTCCAAACAATTCTGAAAAAATACAAAGCTGTTGTGAATTTTTAAAAATATATAGTAATAAGTTTGATAGCCCTGTAGTTGTCTATTAAAATGTTTAAAAATCAAAAATTTCTAGTGGAGTGCATAAATTCTTTAATTTCCGAATTGCTTTAGGAGTAATTATTTATAAAATGTAAAAGCTTGGATAATACATGCTTCCACAAATGACATGGAAAATAAATTATTGAACCCAAACAACTTCTGTGCAGGTTATAAAAACAAGATTATAGATGATTATACCAATGAAAACAATTTGAGGTAAAAACGTGTTTATTAAAAAAACCCTTTCTGTGATAACTACAGGAACAACTCTTTTAGTTAAGGCCCACAGGTTCAAAAATAGTTGGATACTTCTCATTCCAAATAAAGCAGATCCTTTCAAATACGCGTGGAGTAGGTCAAAATGAAGAGAATTAGTGGTGAAAACCCGTGGTGGGACCTTCACTCCTAATTAAAAGGATGGAGTGTATAATGGTGTGTTCTATTTTTTCTTCACAAAAACGGGAAGACATAGACTTCCGGTTTGCGCCAATTGAGAGAAAATAAAATTTTTGCAAACGATACGTTTTTTCTATTGGTCAACAATATTCAAACTTTTCCTCCCACTACAAAAAGTATAATATATTATAGGAAGCGACTCTATAATCTCAAATTTTTCCGTACGACTTCTAAATGGCCCTATAAATCAAAATTTATCAAGGAAAGAAAGTTATAGCTTATCATTTTATCTATCTATTGATATATAAAAAGTTCATGATTAATGTTAAATTAATTTTGCGTTTTATGATTAAAATAATAGAAGAAGTTACTTTTGACACATTGTATGTTATATCACGATACATTTAAATTTCAACGTTATAATTATCTTCCAAGTGACCTCGAGTAAAATCATAGGTGCAAAATTTATTTGTCAGACTTACAATTCCAAAATTTAAGAAACTTAAAATACATATGCACATTAACGAATGGCATTCAATTCATTTGTAGATACAAAAAATTAAATGTAACTAACAAACCTTACCATTTCTTATCCAGCACATGTTCCGTCATCAAAATTCAAAACCAATTCGTAATCTAGGAGTCATCGAATTTTTAAACTTCCCGAGTTGATTCTCTTTCACCTGGATCCCCCATTTTCGTATGGCTGATCTTCTAAACTGAGCAAAATAATAAATTTTGAGAATCTATTACTTCGTAGTAAGAATTTAATTCCATAGCCTCTTTTGTTGCAGAAATAAGTGTATAGTTTTCAGTTTAAGTTCTAAAAAAGAGAATTAAAAAAATAATTGTGATGCAATTTCTCCTTACAAAAAAGTTAAGATTTAAATTAAACGAAATGGGATGTTCGTAACCTCAAAATATTGTAGCTGAATTCAAAAAGGCAGTTACCTTTGGGAAGATAGTTTTGGTGCTTTTTAAAAACATCTTCAATTGGTTTTCCCACATCCATCGTTCATATGAATGTTCCGCCTTCTTGAACTTGACCGATTTGTTTTTGTGTCACTGGAACAACAAAGACGATTATTATCAGTTGTTCACTTTTATACACTGTTCGTTAGGTGATAAACATTACGAAAGACATAAATTATGCAAACTTACCATTAAAAGGAATCCTTGAGCGACTTGTTGATTCATTTGTATGAGATTCGCAATAATTACTTGCGTTCGTAATTTTAAAAAGCGTAATTATAAAAACAAAACATTTATGACAATAAATCGAATATATGAATTTATGTTAAGATTGGGATTAAAACTCACAGAACTTAAAACTCACGGAACTTAAAACGCTTAAAACTCTTCATACTTGCTTCCGACAGTCGTCGCTAGTTAGCGCCACACGATTGAACAAAAAATGACGCGTGGAATTTATATTCTCATTTGAAAACACTTTAAAATCCTTTACAATTTCCCTTCCCATCACTCAAGAAACGGAAACGATGAATTATTTATTTTCTTCTTTGTTGAATGTTTGCTCTTCATTTTTATTTAATGAAAATTTTCCGTTCCATTAACTTTGCTCGTGAAAATTTCTTTTGTAAAGCGTTACAAAGAATCCATTATGCAAATGAATTCAAATTTATTTTATAATATCTTGAAAATATAATATATCTAAATATATTTTTGCGTGTTTGTTCGCTATACGTTCCTAGACCCTTGGACCGATCTCGACCAAATTTTGCACAGTTATTTTGTAGCTCCAGGCGCAACTATTCGTGCATAAATGGAGAATAAATTCGAGCGGGGAAAAAAGTTATTCGCTTTTTTCGATAAATCAAATCACAAGTCTTGCAAACAAAAAATTTAATTTGTCAAAAATTGAAATATATTCTGACGTACTGTCAGTGATTCAAAATACTGTCAACAGATGGCGGCTTTAATTTGAAAAATGAATTGCACCCCGGGTAAACTGCACGAAATTTTGCAAACTGCACTCCGAACATTTTCCAGATAAAAATAAAATAAAAATATTTATTTTTATAATCATGAAATAGTGGGGACCCGAAGTAGTAACGAGTTCGAGGGAGCGGTTAATTCACCTCTTTGCGGCAGATCCACATCTCTTTGTGGCAGATTTAACTTCACGCGGAGTATTGTTTTTTTAATTGGTTTTCTAAAGAAATATCAAAAACTAACACTAACCTAACGGCAGATCCACCTCTTCGCGGAAGATCCACCTCTTTGCGGAAGATTTAACTTTACGTGAAAATTAAATTGTTTTTAATTGGTTTTCTAAAGAAATATCAAAAACTAACACTAACCTAACGGCAGATCCACCTCTTTGCGGCAGATTTAACTTTACGCGGAGATTTGTTTTTTAATAAAAAAATTTAATAATTTTTGTTTGGAGTGCAGTTTACCATTTTTATTTTTACCTGGAAAATGTTCGGAGTGCAGTTTACCAGTTTTCAAAATTTCGTGCAGTTTACCCGGGGTGCAGTTTACCATTATCAGGTGGTTTTGGAGTGCAGTTTACCTTACCCTATCAAATTGTAGTGAAAATCGGCTCCAACGAATTCTATCCGTTGACGGCGAAATATTTGAGATGGGGGTTCGGGGGCGATGGAGAGAGAGCAAAAACCATCTCTTCCGACTTCCCAAAAACGAAGAATTTTAAATTGCGTTTTTTTGAAAATCTGCAGCAATCTTTCGAAACTTGGAAATTTTAGCATCGCAATACGCGAGGCATCAAATTGTAAGAATTAATTCATAACGCGACGATGTAATTGGTTCAATATTTGACGTGGTAAAAGGGCGAAATGATTTCTGCAATTTGGAAAATAAAAATTTATTTTTGCCTTTAATACCTACGTCGAGGAGACAAATATAAATCGAAAATGTCGAATGAAATTTTCTCGAAAAAAATTTGCTTTGCAACGAAAATACACATTTTGGATATTTTAAATTTTGCCCGAAATCGCCTCCGATTTTGATTTTCAATTTTGACGTCGACACTAATTTGCAAATGCTGCCGTTATTTGTCATTTTTCGTCAACAGTCGTCATGTGCTAAATTAAAGACCGTTAATAACCGTATCCGAAGCTCCGATTGCTTTTTCTAAATTATCCGTCGTTTCTTTGTGAGAGACCCATTTAAGTGAAAATTGTGTAAAAACTTTGGACGTATGTAGCGCTCTTATTTACCGGCCGATCTTTAATTTTTAAGACGCAACGGAAGCGTATCGCGACGCTCTATAATAGTTCGTCCATAACATTCCTTCGTATTTTCAACGCCGAAGGTGTTAAACCGAATTTAAATTTCAAAATTATTTTTCCAATGGGATAGCCTTGCAAATTTTTCGAAAAAAAATTACGCTCCGATAATTATATATTAACGCCGGAAATGGACGGGCAAACCCTTTTTGGGAATTATAACACAAAAACGTACTCTAAACTTCTTCTTCGGTTGTCTAAAACATTGGCAAAATTGTGAATAACTTTTTGGAAAAGTGCAAAAATTTGTAATATTTGTACCGGGGGACCTGCGACACTTTTTAAATTGGAGGCGAGGTGGTCCTCCCCCTGTGAGGCCGAAGGCCGAACAACTATGGCCTTCTCGGATCTATTCTGGGTCTAGATGGCGGCGGATGCCGCCCGTGCCAGCTAGTCTATATATATAAAAATGGATGAATGCAGGGGTGGGCTGCCAAATTTTGAACAACCGGCTCGCTATTATTTCGAAGCAAACAAAAAAACGGTAAATCATATAGAAGAGTGTAATAAATTTATATTACGTAAATAACAAGGTGGCGTCATATTCCGGGGGAAGTACAGACTTAAAAATGTAAATCCCGTGTCACGGGTTAAACCACCTTGTGGATCCAGGGTTAAAATGCCTTATTTTTGGTTTTAGGGGTAATTTAACAAACGGCTCGCCGAGCTTCAAAAATTTTAAGAACCGGCTTGCGCGATCCGGCTCCAGCCCACCCCTGAATGTGTGTATGTATGTTCCCTATAGACTCCTAAACCGTTTGACCGATCGGAACCAAATTTGGCACAGTTATTATGTAGGTCCCTGCGCATGTTTTTGTATTAAAATAGTGCAAAAATTGGCAAAGGAAAGGAAAGTTGATTTTGAGTAGCCTGCCTTCCTTTAAGGAATCTCGATAATCCATTCATGCGCGTCCCTGTGGGACGCGCATGAATGGATTATCGAGATTCCTTAAAGGAAGGCAGGCTACTCAAAATCAACTTTAAAAACAATAATGAATGCTGTCAAACTGTCAACCAATCGACAATGCAAATACGCGTGCACGTGCTTTAGGTTTCTATTTGAGCAATCTTAACCAAATTTGGTGTAGAAGTTATTTAAAAGGCTACGAAAAACATAGGCTACTTTAGTACCTTGGAGTGAGGCCGAAGGAGCCTCAGGGAAGGGGAGAGAATATGGTAATATTTTTTTTTAAATTTATTGACCTGGTCATTTGAAGGTCAACTTGGTTTTTTTAAATGGCACCTTATATTTTTTTAGCAGATTCATATTCTGCACGAATAAATAAACAACTTTTGTTGGAAAATTTTTTTTATCCGACATTAGGCTTTTCGCGTAAGATGCGTTGAAACAAAATAAATAATCAACATTGTTGATCAAAATTTAATATTTACAAGTTTTAGAAGGCCATTTATTAGTATTAAACAGTGGAAAAAATGTTTGTAAACGAGTGTTTTCATAACAAGTTTTCAAAATGTTCCCCATTTTTTGGGGAATTTTTTATTTTATTTTTTTTCCCATTTTGAAAACTTGTTATGAAAACACTCGTTTAAAAACATTTTTTCCATTATTTAATACTAATAAATACTCGTAGCCTTCTAAAACGTGTAATTAAATTTTGATTAACAATGTTGATTATTTATTTTGTTTCAACGCATCTTACGCGAAAAGCCTAATGTCGGATAAAAAAAATGTTCCAACAAAAGTTGTTTATTTATTCGTGCAGAATATGAATCTGCTAAAAAAATATAAGGTGCCATTTAAAAAAAACCAAGTTGACCTTCAAATGACCTTGAAAAGGTCAATAAATTAAAAAAACAATTATGCCATATTCTTTCCCCCTCGCTATCATACAACTTTTGTCCGAAACATTTTTTCATCTGACTTTTGGTTTTTGACATATTAATTGTTGGAAGTTTTAAAATGAACACCCGGTATAAAAATTAGCAGTCGTTCGAAATTCTGCAACAAAACAATTTGTAAATGCGATGTTTGTGCGCCTCACAACAAAGCTTATCAATTTCGACATCAAGTTCGGTCTGGAATAGGGGCAAATTTGTTGAAGGTCCCAAAAACCACCAAATTTTGAATTGACCATTCCATATTATGCATTAGGATTCCAAAATAGTTATTCTCAAATTAAACTGCATACAATTCAGAGTAAAAACTATACAATAGCAAATATTCTGGCTCCTAGTTTCCTAAGGTGTAGCCCTAAAGAAACCGATTTTTGTCGATTTAAACGTAGTTTTCACATTTTTCGATGTAGATTGAGTAAAATTTTTCTTTAAAAATAATTAAAATATCTTTTATTTTCTACTAGAAAAATAGTAAGATTTTGTTTTGTGTACAAATTTAGAAAAATAAGTTAACAAAAAATTACAACTTTGATAACTTGGGTGCACTGCACATAAAAAATTTACAATTACAAATGTACACTAATTTGGCATAACATATCAAATTATTTTCAATTGAAAATTTCTTAATAAATAACAATAAATTAAAAATGCACAAAAGTAGAACGATTTTTTCATAAACAATAATATAAAAAGTAAACTAGAAAGTTTAAATAAAACAAACAGTAACAATAATCATCAATCGTCTACATAAACGTAAGTAGTAAAAAATATAAAATTTTAATCAAACTTATGTGTAATTTGTGGAAATCGCACAATCCTTAGCTGGTTTCCAAAATCGCACAAAACTGTGTCTCTTAAAAATAACATCTGCTTTACAAATATAAACGGAGAATGCCCTAAAGTAATTGTTCGAACACATTCACCATTTCGGACATCCCACACTACCAAGCTACCCGATTTTGCAGTAACTATAAGATGCGGTGACAACATTAACACGTGACTGGGGAAATTATGTGAAATTTGAATTGTATTTAAAAGATGCCCCTGAAATCTCTCCCATACACAAAGTCGTTCGTCCGACCCTAACGATATCACATAACTGGCAGAATAAGCTAAAGAAGTAATGCTGCCATCGTGAGCTTGTATGCTGTACATGCACGCCCCTAAATCAAAATTTTATTAATACATTAAAATGCACAATGATCATGTACCTTACCGGTAAGTAAATCCCACATACACAGCATTCCGTCTTGTGAACCACTGCCCGACATTGCCGGGCATATCTTATCAATGAAGAAACAAGTGATTGGCCCACAATGGCCATGCAAGGTATATAAAGGTGTTCCATCTTCTAATCTAAAAACTTTTAATGTGTGATCTTGACTTCCAGTGAGGACGCGCCCACCTTCCGAGTCGAGACACGTGATCGGTTGTTGATGAGCTTTCGTGACCACAATTTTCAAACAACGCATGTCTTCTGTGTTTTCGTTCTATAAAATTAAATTATTTAATTTGGAAGATGCGACGAATTTGGAAGACAGACTTACATTTTCGATTAAATCCCTATAGTCTGTTAGAGAGCTGGTAGAAGATGTTCGAACGTGGGTCCTTCGATAGGCGCAAGTGAAATTCCAGTCGATTGGTCGACCTTGACTATACGATTGTAATTGAAGAAAATCAAGTGTGCCTTGAAGACGTGCAGCTACCACTCGAGATCCTACCACTTTCACCGACGTAACGCCAATGTTACTCTCATCGTCATAAACACACTGAAATTAAATTTTATATTAGTTTCATGTATTAAGTTCAACAAATTTGTTTTATGTGGGGAATCCAAGCTGATTTATTAAAAGTTTATGGTGCTAAAACATATTTTTTCTGATTCAGCTGCATATATTTCGAATTTTTAGGTAGACCAAAGAGAGGGGTAAAGTTAAGTACAACGTTAGGTACAATTTGCGAAATTGTACCATGGGAGTAAAGCGACTTTTAATTCCTCGTATGACTTTATAGACCACACACGGGATTCAAATTGGCATTTTACTCCTAGGTATCTTCTATAAGAAATTGTTCAAGCAGGTTAAAAATAAATTGATTACATCTCCTTTCTTAAAAAAATTGCTTTCTTCTAGACTCTAGCGCCGCCACTGTGCAAGACAGAATATGATCAAGTCAACTGTGAATACAGTACTAATAATGAAGTAAGAAGTAAATAATATCTTTGATTATGCAATATCAGACACACAAACCCTTTGTGAGTTTTGGAAACACCAGATTCAGTACAAAATGTTATCAACGCATGGCGCTTCTAAATTGACAGGCGAAATAATGGTTTCAGCACCAAGCATCAAAGAATTGTGCGACCAATATGAATGTAGAATTACAACAATAATGCAATTTAGAACGACTTCAAATCAAGTAGCGCCATCTGTTGATCGCCTTTTCAACTACAAAAGGTGTTTCTAAACCTCTCAAAACCCATCTGATCGATTGATGATAGACCAGGTCATAATAAGGCCACCTGCTGGTAATTTGGCTTCCCAATCATTTTGGGGATTATGCACCATGTAACTATGGATAGAAGTAATTTTTAGAAATTTCCGTTTTCCAGACGGAAAAATTTTGTCTGGAAAATTTTCCTCTAAATTCAGTATTTCGAATAATTTTCCAGAAACACAGAAAATTTAAATCAATTGTTAAACCTAATTTTCACAAATTTTAAAATTTAAACATTTTTCCAGGAACACAGAAAATACTGAATTTAGAGGAAAATGTTCCAGACAAAAGTTGTAGCAAATCCATAGTTGAATTCAGAAAAATGTTTAAATTTTAAAATTTGTGAAAATTAGGTTTAACAATTGCTTAAAATTTTCTGTGTTCCTGGAAAATTACTCGAACTACTGAATTTAGAAAAATGTTTAAATTTTAAAATTTGTGAAAATTAGGTTTAACAATTGCTTAAAATTTTCTGTGTTCCTGGAAAATTACTCGAAATACTGAATTTAGAGGAAAATTTTGCAGACAAAAGTTGTAGCAAATCCATAGTTGAATTCATAAAAATGTTTAAATTTTAAAATTTGTGAAAAGTAGGTTTAACATTTGCTTAAAATTTTCTGTGTTCCTGGAAAATTATTCAGAATACTAAATTTAGAGGAAAATTTTCCAGACAGAAGTTGTAGCAAATCCATAGTCGAATTCAGAAAAATGTTTAAATTTTAAAATTTGTGAAAATTAGGTTTAACAATTGCTTAAAATTTTCCGTGTTCCTGGAAAATTAATCGAAATACTGAATTTAGAGGAAAATTTTGCAGACAAAAGTTGTAGCAAATCCATAGCAGAATTCAGAAGAATGTTTAAATTTTAAAATTTGTGAATGAACAAAATTTTTACATCTTGACCCATACCTCAATTTTGTCCTCGGTGTACAGGTATGCAAATAAAACAAGCTTATAAATAAATACCATAATAAATTATTGACTTTAACTGTTAAATTATAAAACTGCATCATTGCAATATTTGAGTTTATTATTTTGATTATTAAATTTGCTCAAATCTACTTCAGTCTATTTTAAGCAGTGGCGATCATAAGGGGGGGGGGGGGTGCTCCCTCCAAACCACAAGTATTTTAATAATATTTCAGTTCATTTTTTATTTTATTGTAGTATTCAGATATTGGATCTTAAAAAATACATACTTCCGCAAATATGAACTCGAATAATATAATAATTCCTAAATTTAGGTCGGAAAGAAGTGGAGACTTTCTCTTGAATGGGTAGCAAATCAAATTTTAAAATGACAATCTGGCGCCTGGCGGAAGCAATTTTTATTCTAGACCTCAGATTTGATTTATTTCAATTGGAGGGGGGGGCACTGACATGTACCTCTGTTAAATAGCCCAACAGGTTCTGGAAAATTACTCGAAATACTGAATTTAGAGGAAAATTTTCCAGACAAAAGTTGTAGCAAATCCATAGTTGAATTCATAAAAATGTTTGTTTAAATTTTAAAATTTGTGAAAAGTAGGTTTAATAATTGCCTAAAATTTTCTGTGTTCCTGGAAAATTATTCAAAATACTAAATTTAGAGGAAAATTTTCCAGACAAAAGTTGTAGCAAATCCATAGTTGAATTCAGAAAAATGTTTAAATTTTAAAATTTGTGAAAATTAGGTTTAACAATTGCTTAAAATTTTCCGTGTTCCTGGAAAATTAATCGAAATACTGAATTTAGAGGAAAATTTTACACACTAAAGTTGTAGCAAATCCTTAGCAGAATTCAGAAAATTGTTTAAAATTTGTGAAAATTAGGTTTAACAATTGCTTAAAATTTTCCGTGTTCCTGGAAAATTAATCGAAATACTGAATTTAGAGGAAAATTTTCCAGACAAAAGTTGTAGCAAATCCATAGTTGAATTCATAAATTTATTTAAAATTTAAAATTTGTGAAAATTAGGTTTAATAATTGATTAAAATTTTCTGTGTTCCTGGAAAGTTATTCGAAATACTGAATTTAGAGGAAAATTTTACACACTAAAGTTGTAGCAAATCCTTAGCAGAATTCAGAAAATTGTTTAAAATTTGTGAAAATTAGGTTTAACAATTGCTTAAAATTTTCCGTGTTCCTGGAAAATTAATCGAAATACTGAATTTAGAGGAAAATTTTCCAGACAAAAGTTGTAGCAAATCCATAGTTGAATTCATAAATTTATTTAAAATTTAAAATTTGTGAAAATTAGGTTTAATAATTGATTAAAATTTTCTGTGTTCCTGGAAAGTTATTCGAAATACTGAATTTAGAGGAAAATTTTACACACTAAAGTTGTAGCAAATCCTTAGCAGAATTCAGAAAATTGTTTAAAATTTGTGAAAATTAGGTTTAACAATTGCTTAAAATTTTCCGTGTTCCTGGAAAATTAATCGAAATACTGAATTTAGAGGAAAATTTTCCAGACAAAAGTTGTAGCAAATCCATAGTTGAATTCATAAATTTATTTAAAATTTAAAATTTGTGAAAATTAGGTTTAATAATTGATTAAAATTTTCTGTGTTGCTGGAAAATTAATCGAAATACTGAATTTAGAGGAAAATTTTACACACTAAAGTTGTAGCAAATCCTTAGCAGAATTCAGAAAATTGTTTAAAATTTGTGAAAATTAGGTTTAACAATTGCTTAAAATTTTCCGTGTTCCTGGAAAATTACTCGAAATACTGAATTTAGAGGAAAATTTTCCAGACAAAAGTTGTAGCAAATCCATAGTTGAATTCATAAATTTGTTTAAAATTTGTGAAAATTAGGTTTAATAATTGATTAAAATTTTCTGTGTTCCTGGAAAGTTATTCGAAATACTGAATTTAGAGGAAAATTTTGCACACTAAAGTTGTAGAAAATCCATAGTTGAATTCAGAAAAATGTTTAAATTTTAAAATTTGTGAAAATTAGGTTTAACAATTGCTTAAAATTTTCTGTGTTCCTGGAAAATTACTCGAAATACTGAATTTAGAGGAAAATTTTGCAGACAAAAGTTGTAGCAAATCCATAGTTGAATTCATAAAAATGTTTAAATTTTAAAATTTGTGAAAAGTAGGTTTAACATTTGCATAAAATTTTCTGTGTTCCTGGAAAATTATTCAGAATACTAAATTTAGAGGAAAATTTTCCAGACAGAAGTTGTAGCAAATCCATAGTTGAATTCAGAAAAATGTTTAAATTTTAAAATTTGTGAAAATTAGGTTTAACAATTGCTTAAAATTTTCCGTGTTCCTGGAAAATTAATCGAAATACTGAATTTAGAGGAAAATTTTGCAGACAAAAGTTGTAGCAAATCCATAGCAGAATTCAGAAGAATGTTTAAATTTTAAAATTTGTGAATGAACAAAATTTTTACATCTTGACCTATACCTCAATTTTGTCCTCGGTGTACACGTATGCAAATAAAACAAGCTTATAAATAAATACCATAATAAATTATTGACTTTAACTGTTAAATTATAAAACTGCATCATTGCAATATTTGAGTTTATTATTTTGATTATTAAATTTGCTCAAATCTACTTCAGTCTATTTTAAGCAGTGGCGATCATAAGGGGGGGGGGATGCTCCCTCCAAACCACAAGTATTTTAATAATATTTCAGTTCATTTTTTATTTTATTGTAGTATTCAGATATTGGATCTTAAAAAATACATACTTCCGCAAATATGAACTCGAATAATATAATAATTCCTAAATTTAGGTCGGAAAGAAGTGGAGACTTTCTCTTGAATGGGTAGCAAATCAAATTTTAAAATGACAATCTGGCGCCTGGCGGAAGCAATTTTTATTCTAGACCTCAGATTTGATTTATTTCAATTGGAGGGGGGGGGGCACTGACATGTACCTCTGTTAAATAGCCCAACAAACATTTTTTTTTAAATGACTTCCAGCTAAAAATGTTTGTTCGAAGTGCATTAATTGTATTAAGAGTATGCACTCTACCATTTTTTTTGTTAAAAAATTATTTTTTTTGTTAAAAAATTATTTTTTTATGTTAAAAAGAGAGTATGGCAAATTTCAGCAATAATTTAGGAAGCAAAATTTTTGTGTCTGGTATTTTTATTGCACCCCCCCTTTTTGATGGTCAGATATGATTCTAGATAATTTGTACGATAGAAAGTTGTACGACTGCTTTTGTTCGACTCAGCATTTCTACGACTGAACATTTAATCAATAGGGCATTTTATACACCACACATTTGTACGACGGAAATTTCTACTACTGACAGCTTCATGCGACTATGCAATATATCATAAAATGAACATTTTTAAAAGAGTAACAAATTTTTCCCGAAAAATATGGTAAGATAATCAAATTTAAAAAAAAACATACAAGAAATATTAAACGAATTAAATACAGAATTTTATAAGACAACCCAATTTTATAACAAACTACAGCAATTGTATCTAAAATTTGAAATTTACTTGTAATTATCTAATGGATTACCGTTGCATTCAAATTTTAGTTCATACAAATGAATTATATTAAAATTATGTATTACAAGTCTTTTATCATTTAAGTATACCCACAAGTTCTTAATTACCTTATTACTATGTATGTATTTACATATTTCATACTCGTAGGTCTGGTGGTTAGGTTAAACGGCGTTGAGATTTGGATAATTAGATATCCGGCTATAACTGGCGTTCTATAATTATTTATTATAAATTCATTGGCCATATAGCATTTAGATAAGTTTTTGTTAAATTTTCAAAATTTGCCCAAATAAAAATGCTACAAATTTGCTATTATGACAAAATAATAACTTTTTGATTTTCCCTGGGAAGAAATGTCACGGACGCTCAAATGGGATAAAAACAGGATGCAAAATTAAAATAAAAATGACACCCACCTTAAATTTTCCGGTCGTTCCTTCCCAGAATTCGATAGTTCCATTGGAACAGCCAATTACAATTAAATTGTCTAAATAATCCATGCACCAAATCGGTGCCACTTTTCCCGCACCAACACAATTCTCACCGAAGTTTTTAAGAAGTGTCTTATCACTATTTAAGTCTCCGTTCAATTCGCACTTACTCGTCTTGTCACAATTAAAACTGTTCGAAAACTCACTAAACTCTGAATCACCCAGACATCCCTGATTTTGAATCCACTTCACCGTTTCGCCATTTCTATGTTTTAATTTTCTATCCTTAACGTAATCGGCATACAACTGCCGATAATCAAAACCAAAATCGTACTTGGAATTTGGAGATCGATTTTCAACGCCGTCTAATTTGAAACCAAAAAAGTTGGTGTTGATTTTATGTTGAAAACAAGGAAAAGATTCGTCCCTAGATGGCGGCGATCCTGATTCGTAATCGGAAAGATTACTGTCGTCATAATCCAGGCTCATTTCAGGCGATTTGTTTGTTCCAGAGAAGTACCTGCAAACATCAAGAATTAAGCAATATTCGATTAAACACATCCACTTACGATTTCCTGTCGATATTTTTTAAAAGCTCTCCTGTGAAGGTATCCCACACTTTAATTTGACCATCGAGACAAGTACTGGCAACACTAAAACCATCCGTCGCAATACATTCAATTTCCTGGGGGTGCCCTTCCACCACAATGGGAACACCTTCCAAGAGAACCGGAACTTCGTTTTCTTCCGCCTTTTCGTTATACCACGACGCTCTCCATTCTGCGTAGTTCCGCGTACACACGCAACGGTACAGCACTACAAAAGCGTACGCTAAAACCACCACACTTATGGAACATAAAATTGTTGTCAAGATCATCTCCATAGGCGTATTGGGGTAATACGGCCGGTCGGTGTGACGAAAATTTGTTGTAGCGGCAGTGCCTTCCATGTCTACGAAAAGATTTGTCAAACAGAGTCGAAACCAAGAGTAAAATATATTCACCATTATAATCAAAAGGATCCAACGCGGCGGCAAGTGCTTGCCATTGAAACTTTTGGCCGTATTTTTCATCGGGATTTCTCAACAGTGCAGCTTGTTCGGGATTTACGGGATGAGAGAGCCGAATGGTAGGCAAAATAGAAATAAAACGACCACCCACTGTTATGTTATACTTTTTCAAAATTGCCTCCCAATGTTGGGTCGATAATCTCAACCATGGGATATAATCTGTATGTTTCAACTTCTTAAGATCGTCGGTTTGGTTTTGCTTGTAAGTAAAATCGACGGTACGTTGGGTGACGTAATTGATGAAAGAGCTGCTGTCGTTAAATTTGTCTTGTATTTTGAACAAATCGTAATTTAAAATCAAATTGGAAATGTTTTGTTTAACCTCAACTTCGTCGCCCTTCTTAACGTTCGAGTTTCGTTCCGTTAATTCGATAAAGTAGTGTTCAAGGAACCCACTGTTGTATAAAATTCGCGCGATCCATATCACCATCAAGATCATAAAAGAGCGTTGAAAAAATCTCGTGCGCGCCCAAAAGTTAACAAGTCGCAATCTTTTAGGTATTTTCTTTTCTTGTCCGGCTTGCATTTGGCCGGCAATTACGTCCGTATGACCAGTCGATAACCTCGAATGAGATTTTGACCTACTCATTCCTGTGGAGGAGGTGGTCATGGGTTGTTCATGATACAAATGAGTCTGGTACAAATTGTTACGAAAATTTGGGTTAGATTTTTGCACTAAATCTTCCATTCGCCTCGTATCGATGCCCAAAATCGGACAGAATAGAAACATTTGGAGGAAAAAGTCAGTCAGCAGGCCAACTATCGCAAAAATGCAAAATTCTTGTACAGCAGGCATAAAAGTTAACAAACCGATGGTCAAAATTGTTATTTCGCTCAACAAATTTTTCGTTATCGACCATCCTTCCTTACTTAAACCTTGAGCAACTCGAATTTTAACGTCCAAATGTTGAGGTGTCGATACGACACTCTTGGTTAGCACTAAAACGTTTTCCAAACCCACAAGAATAACAAGAAACGGGAATATTTCTTTACCTTGTAAAGAAAATGCCAGGCCAAAGAAGAAACAAATACCTAAGGTCATTCCTAAGCTTGTTAACACTGTCGTTACAACCGCAAAAGCCATGACGATTTTCGACTTGATCATTTCGATTTTCCGCACGGAAAAATAATAATACAGGAATAACAAACAAAATGCAGATGCAATTGGAACAAATTCGTTATAATTAAACTCTCCCGGATAGTAAATATAAACAGATTCGTTGTACATGTTGATATATTCGGGCGAACTCTCGTTCAAATTTTGATGCAGCGGGTAGAGCGTTTTTAATTTGTGTCTCAACCCGGATATGAACCTAAAGAAATGGAATGTAACAATTTGTTTTGAATGGAAAAAAAAATGTCTTACTGTTCGTTGCGCTCCTCCAAAAACAACGTAATTGCGTACTGCAAAATACGTTGTCTGTTACGTAATGGGTACCGCTTAATCCCGGTATCCGATAGGTGCATTCCAAATAACATTTCGGCAACCGAAGTTTTTCCTTTTTGTATATTCTAGACAAGAAAAAAAAAGTAAATTAATATGATTCGTTGAGAGTTCAAAAGGTAAACTTACCTGTTGACTAAACACGGTGCTAAGTAAAGACGAATCTTGTGCAAATTTTTGTACATCTTGATTCCATAAATTGGCTGGGGATAAGACCAGACAATTGTATTGCGGTAAAACATCGATTTTTGCATCTTTTCGTTTTTTAACTGCTTCAACGTGCATGCATATATGGCCGAGCGATTTGGAACTGAAAAGTTTCAAAATGTAAAATTTGAAGAAATTTGAATGAGAAGTCTCACGTACCTTTGAGTATCTTGAAAATTTCTAACTATATCTAATAATTTAAACGCCTCGTACAAAGGCGCTCTAAAAGCGTCACCTAAACGTAAATTTGTATCCCAGGGTATTACGGCAGTCCGTAATACAATTTGCTGTACGTAACATAGTGGCGGTTCTTTGGAAACTACGTCCAGGTTACTCGAATTGGATCCCGATCCCCATACTTTTAATGGTAGGTTTCCAGGTAGCGGCAAATGTAGCAGCGGATAACTAGAAAAGAAGACGGGAAAGTTGGGGAAAATAATTTTAACGATTTTGCAAGAACTCACCAACAAAGTATTCCTATCAGAATGGCGATAGAAAGTGTACTTGTGGGATAAGAAGTGCAGAATAATCCATGGGCGTAATAAAGTTGACCTACTCGCTCGTGAAGATATGGGGTCCTTGAGGTGGACCCCCGAGGTCGCGATTCCTCAACACGGATGCTCATTTACTACGTTACGTTAACCATCATATTAGGTGATATTAGTTTCAACGGCTGCATCTAAAATAATTTTAATTCAATTCGAAATTCAAAATACAAAGGTTGAAACTTTCAGAATTTATTTAAATTGTCCACAAAAACCTACGGTACAAAAAATATTGGCGTGCGTCTTACCAATGCAGCAGGGTCGGGGAATTTTTATATCTCTAATTAAAACATGTTTGGTAGGTAGGTAATTAAAGTTATAAATATTCGACTAAAGCGGTTATTTGGTAAATCCAATTTTAAATCTCTGATTTAATACAAATTCATTGTCGTCTTTTTTTGGCTAATAAAAACAATGAACGCAAATAAACAAAAAAATCCTACGTCTTTAAGTGGGAACAAAACGTTTATGCGTAGTAAAAAAATACTTTTAAAGGTTTTATTAATTTATAACAATTTATGATAACCATAATTAGCATACCAATTATATACATTCAATTTAGCAGAAATTACAACAAAAGCACTCATTCAGAATACTAACAAACAGAAAATACAAGAATTTTTTTAATGAAATGCATTCGGTTCATATAAATACATTTTTTGTAGTGGGGAGAGCATTGCATCAAGAGTGACTCAATTTTAACAATACTCTAAGGTCAGCCCAAATTTTGCTGTCATTACACGCAATTAAATGTTGGCGATAACCACCGTGATATGGATATGTACTTATAAAGAAGGTACTTTAATTTGATGGCTTAACAGCTACCTTGTTGGTAGATTACAATATGTAAAATATCAGAACCAAAGAGAGACACCACAGGGCTCAATCCTTGGACCTACTTTATTCACAATTCAAATGTATGATATAGTTATTATATAATTAATAAAAAGGGTCAAGGACAGGAAGTATAACAGACACAGAACTCTTATTCAAATAGTCGAAAAAATCTTGTGTGAAACTTAGAACATTGCACAGCACCACAAAATATTGGAACTCAGTCCCAACTATCTGTGGAATAAATAATATCCCAGTAGAATATAGTAGGCTGTTAATGAACAGTATAAAAAAAATCAAGGACGATGTAATGAACAGAATATTACCTAAAAAATTGATTTTACAATGTTACAAGCTTTTAGATACTTTTTTGTATTCAATTATCGTTGATAAGTTAGATTTGGACGATGACAGTTGTCTATGTATTTGACCTTTTGGACAGTTTTTATAAAAAGTAATATATTTTTATTATCTTATTAATTTGTGCAATCAACTTATTATTATTATTACAATATTATATATACGTTAAATGGGGCGAATTGTTTTGAAATAAAAAAAACCTTTTTACCTTCTTTATAACATTTTAAAATTCGCTAAGAAACATTTATGTTTTCTTTCCCATGAGCGTAATTTCTAATTTATTTATATTAGATGAATTAAATGAATAAATTGTATAAAAACAGATTTTTAATGTGACACGATAATTTCTTGAGAAGCAATAATAACAATGTATGTACATTACGTATTAATATAATACATAGTAACTATAAAAGGCGTCGTTTTTAGAACCGTTTTATTCACGAGACTTTCGTTTCTCTATCGTTTTCTGTAATGTTTTGATTCAAATCAGAAACAAGCAGAGCATTTGTATGTACAATTCAGCGGCGGCTCGTGACTTTTGCATTTGAGGAGGCTAATTTTACAGCTTAACTATCTTATAAAATAAAACTTACAAAAAAATTTAATAAAATATTATTTAATCTGCGGGAGACACGTGTTTCGAGCCCGTTGGCTATCTTCAGTACTGTGTACAATGGAAAAAATTGTTCGATGAGTGCAGAGTGTTTTTTGGAAAAAATGCTGTACAATATAAAGATTAATATTATTTTAAGTCATTCGAAATTTATGAAGCTTTAAACGCAAGAGGCTCGGTAAGAGGTATACGGCGATTTTTAGTATTCGCGAAGTGATCGATGATATTCTCGTAGAATTCATTATTTCGAGACAATAAGGTAACGAATTCCTTTTCAATAGACATTACCGCGACGTTACTTAACCGATGTTGGTTCATCGTATTACGAGTGTAAGTTTTAATACGTTTTAGTGTGGAAAAACTTCTTTCAACCGAAGCCGATGTTACCGGTATGGTGACGACCACACATAAAAGTTTATAAAATTCAGGCATACAACTGTGTAAATCATTTTTGAAAGTAAAATCTAATATCTCTGATGGAGTCCTACATTGTCCAAACATTTCGGGGTCATTATAATCTACCGATAATTCATTTTTGAGTTGGATTTGATCAAAAAATGGATACTGTTCTAATAGACTATCTAATAAATTTTGAGGAAAGTTTTTCCTATAATCCGAAAATTTAGCAAATGTTAATAGATCAAAAAATTTTAATTTATGTAAGTCTGCAAATCTAACTTCAATTTGCACGATAACCGTATCCAAAATTTCCGCAAAAATTTGTTTATAACTTTGACGCATATCTGGTAAATCAAATGTCGTTTTTCGTTTTTTCTGAGCCGGCTCGCAATTTAATTCTAAACTGTTAAATATGTTGTCAAAATACAAATCATCACTACGGTATCTGTGCAGAGTTTCGATTAATTTTGTTAAACGACATTTGGCGAAATTAATATCTACCGCTTCTCTAATAGTTTGAGAGTCGTTTTTAAAATCATCGCTGTCGATTATAAAATTAAATACGTCAATTAATTGTTGTTTTCTTAATTGCACTGTAAATACTGCTCGCGAGGTAAAATTCCAACGTGTAGCAACGTTTGTCGGTAATTTACTGCCACAAATTTCATTTAAAACATTCGTCCGTTTGGTCGATTTTGAAAAAAATGTGGAAAATCCGTTCAAATTTGAAAAAAAAATTCGGGAATCTTTATTCGAATTACATGCCTTACTCAAAACTAAATTTAACGCGTGAGCATAGCAGTGCGTAAAAAGTGCTTGAAGTGCAATCGAATTAATTTTGCTTTGTAAACCGTTTAAATGACTTGCCATAACTGCTGCGCCATCATATGTTTGAGCTATTAATTTATTTTTAAAATCATATTTGTCGAAACGAGAGATTAAAAAATTAAACAAATCTTCCGCGGTCCGACCTGAAGAAACATCATAGAAACCTAAAAATCTTTCTACGACTTGACCGTTTGTAACGTACCGAGCTACAATTGAAAGTTGCGAAACGCAAGAAATGTCCGTCGTTTCATCTACTTGCCACGAGAAAAATTGAGAATTTTTTATTTCTGCATCTATGTGTTCATTTAAAATAAATTTAATTCTTTATAATTTCCCCGATTAACCGATGTTGCTGTTTCATCATGACCACGGAAAGCCAAATCTTGGGATGCCAAAAATATTGTCAAGTCAATTAATCTTTTTAAATTATTTCGATTTTCCCTAACCTGATCATTATATAATGAAATCGAATTTAGACGTTCGCTGTTTAATGCAGTTGCTATATTTTCTTTTCCAAATAATTTAATTTTACACGACGAAGAAATATGTTCTTTTGATTTTGTATGACGTTCAATACAACGAGATAAATTTTTCATATCGGAAAACCCGATTTTTGACCAAACTGAATTATCCGCTGAAAAAAGTAAACACGGCCAACAATACAACTTTTCTTGTTTAACAGAACCTGTTAACCAAGCACATTTATTGTACCATTCAATGTTAAAACCCCGATTTTGCCTTTTATCCGTGTATTTAAGTGTAATAGAATTTGGACGGGGTTTCATTACAATATTTGCAATATAAACTTTGTTATCATAGCTTAATGAACTAAAATTATTATGTACTAGCCAATGTACAATATCATCGCATTGTTTGATTTCGCATAATCTATCCATAATAATAACTAATTAAAAATAATAACCAATTTAAAAATAGTCTCAATAATAAAATTTAAAAAAAACCTGTATTTTGGTCACAAACTTGAAAAATGTAGCACACTTTTAGAAGTTCACATACAAGTGATTTATATTTAGAACATATTATGCATGATAATGCAAAGGTTTGCAGGTGCATTTGATAATACACCCACGCATAATGAGGGCAGCCTCCAAAGCATGAAAAATAATTATATTCATGCATGTAGTAAAATAACACATAATAGTATGCGCTTATGTTACAAGCTTATTACTTACAATTCATCTATTAGTCGCTCATTTTAATCATAGATCTTACTAAGCAGTAGCCTCTATGACGTAGGTATCTCGAACGTAAAAGATTTATAAGAAAGAGTAAAGATTTATACCGTATTCTGGGTTGCCTAACTCGGTGCTAATCAAGTAATAATATAAAGAAAGGCTAGCCTCTGGATATGTAGGTACTATTTCGAATTTATTTCAAGCGTAAGCCAAGTTCTTAAGCTAATTTCATTATTAAATTAAATTTTGTTTTAAACAAATTCAAAAAAAATTAAAAATTGGAAAAAATACTAATTTAAAACGAAATATAAATAGCAAGTCCGTCCAACAATTTGAGAGGAGGCTAAGCCTCCCTTGCCTCCATTGACAAACCGCCGCTGGTACAATTAGGCCAATTAACATTAGTAACCTATATTTATACTCGACATGTGAAAAAGGAACGTGTTGCTGAAATTCCATATAAACCGGGATTGGACATTTGACCGCGGCCATAATACCGCGACTGACATACCGCAGGGCTAAAATACCCCAGGACTAAAATAGCGATCCAAATCAATTTGGATACAATTTTGGAGACTAACTAAAATAAAACAAAAATCCAATATGGGGACTAGAAGAAAATACAATCAAAAAAACTACAAGTTAAAATGCACACAAAAATCCAAAACACTATTCGACATTTTGGACCGTGAAAATTGAAAAACATAAACAAAGGCTTTTATGAAGTCTCTTGATTATGCTTGCCTGATAAGATTCTAATAAAATCGAAATAATACAAAGGGTTGAAATGTATGGACCAGGGTATGTCACACTTTTATATTAACTCAGATTTCAGTGCGAAAATTTAGAGAAGTGTGAACAGTTTTCCATCCCAACAAATATAGCAGGTACATTTTCAATTCTTTTATATCGCAGTAAGTTTTATTAATTTGTACACAAAAAACGTATTACAATAAATCGAATACTAATAAAAATTTATGCATAAAATTTAAATACTTTTATCTACGTACATGTATAAATAAGTATTTACATCGAAATTTAATAGTTTGTTATTGTAAATATATTTTTAAGTTATTAATTTATTGTTATCATATAATACGAGTTTTATTCCATCCACATATTTTTTATTTATCATTTTTGATAACAAAAGTTGAAATCGAACATAACTAATATACAAAACAGAGGAGTATATTTACAAGACGAGATTATTTGTTTGTGGAATTCCATGTTAGTTTTTGAGTTACTTAACAAAAAACTGTCGATTCGCAAATTCACCGAGAGAAATCTATTTTAAAAGTATAGGAAATAAAAAAACACTTTCTACTGATCTTTCATAAATTAATATTCCCGCAAAGTAAGATCTGTGATGCAGGAAGTTAATTTCTATGAAATTTCTTCTCTAGATTTTGTTTAAAGTCAATAAAAGTATCCGTTAATTGGAAAATACTTAAATAATAAATTGGAGACTTCATAAACAAAGCATGCAAATAATGCTTTCAAGTTTAAATGACATGAATACCATAATAAACAATAAAAACGTTAATGTCAATTTTAATGACTTAATCATTGTTACGAAGAAAAATAATAAATTTAATTTGCAACAGTTTTATCAGAAAGCAATTTTACATTTTCACCGTCAATTACAGCGATTCTAAACAGGAGTTGCCAAGATTTGAAACGGTTTTGCAAACAGGAAAATATTGTAGATGGCACCAAGTATTGACCAATTGGAGTACTTTATTAAAAAAAAAACAGTTGGAAACCGCCGACCTATTTCTTTCATTTTATAAAAAACAATAAATTAATACGATAATTAATTTGATTCAACTTGACTGACGCAACAGTAGCAATATTTTTCGTGTACCTGTAGAGAGAAAAGTGGAAAGTAATCGACTTCAATATTAAAGTGGAAATATCCTGATTGTATTTGTGTAAATAGTAAGGGCTATTAAAGTAATCGATATTGAAACTAATTATTCATAATAGTTATGTGTATTATGATCATAAATATTTTAAAATGATATAAAAGATGTACCAATATTCTTCAGCTGTTAGCTTTATTGATATAATTTTTATTACCAATTTATTAAATCAAGCAGTGCTTCTCAAACTGTAGACTACAATTTTTTCAATTTTAGCACTTCAACGAGATAAAAAAAATTATATTAGCCAGAATAACTCTGAAGTGCCACAAGTTTGAGAAACTCCATGGAAATTGGAAGGCTGCTTAGATATTTTCTTTTATGTAGAACACTTAATTATTATATTACGTTTAAACAGCCGTCACTTACTTGAATAGACACCGTCACAGGCACAAATTAAAATCCAAGGTAAAAGAAATTAGTAGTAGCTCGATATAAAAAAATAAATTCTCATCAGAATACCTCTCGACTGTGAGTAGGTACAAGTTCAAGATTTGCAAAACTTATTTATCAATCACTAAAATAATTACAATGATTATATGAAAAAAGAGGTACCTGTTCATATTGTAAAAAATTATACCTACTGGACGTTATAATACACTATTATATTTTTTATATTAACTTAAATTATAATTTAGAGCAATTCAAAAATTGTGGCGATTTTCTCAACACTTTTTCTATTGTCTTGTATAGCAACGAACACCACCAAATCTACAATTTTGAAGGCAAGAACGAAGGAACCCCAAGTACTGACCACACAAAGTAGTTCAACTTGGTGATCTAACAAACACTGATTTATTTACAACAAATAACAAAACAAATTTCTAAAAAATTATATGTATTTATGTATAATTTCTTAATTTTCATTAAATCATAAAATTTGTACGATAATTTAATATGATCAATTACCTAGTCATTGAATGTTTAAATTAATAGATACATTACGCGATGTAATAAATGGAAATGTAGTAAAATGGTTCTCAATGGATTTTATTTTACAAATTTTTTATACTTTAGTATTCATTAATAATATTGTATAAAATTCGCACAATGATTATTAGACTTCTAATGTGTGCAAAATTATCATGAAAAATAATCCAAAACGGTGCACTTGCAGATATAGATATTTTTTGAACCCTAATGACCTCAGATTTTTATTTCAATCGAAAAGTTTTTATTATTTTTACAATAACCATACAAAAATGTTTGGTGGACCGCAAGTTGACTAGGGCAACAAAAAATGTGTTATCATATCACTGGATAGTTACACAACAACACGTTTTTGGAAATGGTAAATTTTATTTGCAATAAATTATTTATTGATAAAAAACTTATTTTTAAAAATCCTTGCAAATAATTTGGTTACTAATAAATTAGGTGATATGTTAACCTATTATCTTAATACCAAATTAATGGAACGATAAATGTTACAAAATATATCGTAATAAGAAAAATCAACCACTATACCAATTTATATTTTTAGTTATATCCAGGCTTAAGAATTCGATACAATCATAATTTATCCATTCATAAATTAATGTATTTCAAATATCATGTCTCAAGTACGATGTCAGTCTGATAATGATTAGGCACATTAATAAAAAACGTGATATGAATTTTTGATGGTTCCTAGGATTTTGTTTTTTATCGCTCGAGTCCAGTTTTACAAGTGATAAAAAGTTAAAATTAGTTAATGTATAATATGAGGTAATATTGCTGAAATATGAATAATTTATAGTAGTTTAAAAGAACAAAAAATATGCTGCAAAAACGAAATTAATTATACAGTATAACATCATTGCTAATTTATAATTTAAATCGACGTTCTCAGACTTTGTTCGGGTGGGTCAAGATTAGTTTTGAAATTACAAAAAAGTGGTAATATTTTTCAGACATCAACAAATTAAGGAGACTTAGGTTTTTTTAGAGGTTGTGCTAAATTACTAATAAATTTTGAAAATTAAGCCAATCGACAAGGTTGAAAGGATTATTGCGGAAATAATTAGGGGAAAGCTGGAATAAATTTTATCAGCATTATTTCGCTACCATAATGGCAGAAGGTCGTATGTAACATTTTTTGAGTTTTAGACATTATGTACCTAGAAATATTCGTAAACTTCAGCTCTATGATCTGACAGAATATGTCTAAAACTCAAAAAATGTTACATACGACCTTCTGCCATTATGGTAGCGATTTGAACATCTAAAAGGATATTTTATACTAATTTAGCAACGTTTATCAACGTCATAAAAGTTGATGCCGTGAAAGAAAATGGTCGCTTGAAAGTAAAGGAAGTTGCAAAAAATGCTCAGGATATCGGAATCGCCAACTTTGAAGATTATAAAAGATCATCTGGGCATGCCAAAGGTCAACGCGAGATGGGTGCCTAGAATGCTCACACAGCACCAAAAACAATACCGTGTTGAATGTTGTAAGGAGTTTTTAACGCTGTGTGGTGATAATGTAACAGCTGTTATCGTTCGAATTGTCACAGGAGATGAAACTTGGGTTCATTCTTATGATCCTGAATCGAAGCAGGGGTCTATGAAGTGACATTGAAAAGGTGGTCCAGCACCAAAGAAATTTAAAGATGTGCTTTCTGCTGGAAAAGTGATGGCAACAATCTTTTGGAAGTTTGAGGGAATTCTTTTAATAGATTATACAAATAAAGGTACTACCATTACAGGCGCATACTACGCTGCTATTTTACATCGATTAAAAGAAGAAATTAAATAAAAATAAGAGGGAAATTGACCAAGTGTACTTTTACTACAAGATAATGCACGTGTTCACAAGGCAAAAATTGCGATGAGTGCCATGACTTCATGCAGATTCAAAGAACTTGTTCATCTATCTTACGGTCTAGATTTGGCCCCAAATGATTAACACCTATTTCTAAATTGGTAAAAAGAGCTCCGTGGAAGGCATTTAGACAGCGATGAATCGCTTCCTAAACGAATGCCTTGATGTACTTTGATGTGATATAATTTTTATTATTTAAGCAATTACAATTAATTTAAGTGTGAAGAAAACAGTTGCAGGTTCTGTCTGTCTAGCCTTTTTTTTCTAGAACTGTATTTTATAAACAAAAATTATTAGTTCTGTAGCGGTCCTAGAATTAATCCAAAAGATATAATATATCTTTAAAAGACATTTAAAAACCTACTCCGACTCATCATAGACAAAAACCGAACGCGATATTCAAATTTTCAACATTTAAACGGAAAATTATGCAATAAATTTTGGAAAATTACAGTTATGATGTTATGAATATGTATGGTAAATCGTCATACGGTTCCACGTTCCAAAATATCAACTACATTCCATTAATTCTTATTTTATGCAAAACCTTGATAAAAATCTTATTTGCTTTTATTGATTGCTTGAAGTTCAAATCATGGTAAATAACTGGAAAAATTTATATATCTACATAATAGATAAGATATTGAAAACCGATGAATCAGTATTTACTTTTACTGATATCTATGATACCAATAATCTAATCTAAAAAGCTCAGGTTTAAAGTATCAGATGCGATGTATTACAATGTATATTTTTTGAAACAAATAGGTGAACGTTTGCTGCCACGTTCATTATGGAACATCCTATATTATAATACAACAACCGTCAATATTTGCGGAAAATTCTATAAAATCTAGGGTTTTCTCTAAATAAATCTGCAGTTGTTTGCTTTCTGGTAACGTAGTAGAAGTCTCGAGATGGCCATAGCTTTGGCAGTTAAGTGCGTCTACTGCTAATGCGAAACGCTCGGATCGAATCCGAGCAGGGTAAGAACTTTATTCTGGCCGGTCTCTCCTCGGAAGGCAATGGCAAACCACCGAGGTAATTTGCCAAGAGCGCCCATCTCAACATGAAGTGTATTACACTTCCCGTGGTTCGGAGCCCACGTTAAACAAGTAGGTCCTCTATGTATGTGAAAACACTTGGAACGCACATTACATGCATAGAAAGAGATGGGTCACGACGTTCGGAAACGAACAATACGACTAAGAAGAAGTAGAAGTCTCAAGGGACAAGTTCATTGTATTTATTTTTCGTTATCTCTTTCCAGTCATATCAAAAATGTGCATATTTCTTCGTCCAATATCATCAATACTGGAAGGTGAACGGGATTATATCACATAAAATATCAGTTGTGACGCAAATTGTTATATTATCCTAACAATTTAAAAGAAATTCCATTGATAAACAGAATGTTCTGAAGGTTATCAAATTCTCAATTTAAGTTATCAATAAGACATACATATAGTTAATATGAAATAAGAACAATAATTGGGAGAATATGTAAATTTAAAAAATTATCTCATGGAGGCAATGGTTTTAATTGCGAAGTTGAGATTGGACGTTGGTTGGTGGTCGCTGAATAGGAAATATTTCCTTGTAATTTTAGAGAATATTCACCTCTAAATTATTAATTTCTCGTATAACTGCATTTGAAAAAAATGTAGCGATAACCTTTCAAATTGTAATATTTGTGCTGGATCAGCTCAAAACGTCGATATTAGATTTCACCTTCGTCTTGTGCATTTTCAAAACTGGAAGAGTTAATATTTTCTAAATCATCTTCATGGTGCAGAAGGGTAATTTCATATCAAATAACCCAATTTTTTGGAATTATTTTCATGGCCTAAAAGTGAACCATTCACGTTTGAATTTGAAATTCAAACTTGTCTTGTAAAGTTTTGATAAATTATTTATACTTACTGAATAGTACCACTTAACTTACTTAGAGACACGATTTTCTTTAAAGCTATTTATAGAATACACCTTTTCGATGAGTATTACAGTGTAAATAATTAAAAGCAAAACATGGGGGCCCTGACCAAATTTTACTCTCAGAAAAAAAAACTAATTTAAAATTCCCCTCGAGATTCATAAAAAAATTATCTTATACTTTAGGATACCAATTTTTAGAATAGGAAGTTTCTGGTCTAGGAGTGACATAAAAAAAATGAATGATCGTGGTAAATTAAATCTAAACCAAAACCTATGATTTTTATTTAACGTCTTTATTGGTCTTAATGTTTAATTCGACATTTTTCTTTAATTTAATAATTTTAATTGTGTTTAAATAAAGATTTTTTTGTGTTGTTAATAAAGTTTTTTAATAATTTTCCGGCATGTGACCACCACGTCTAATAGTTACGAAGCGCATCCGATCAGCCCAATTTTTGACCGCCTTCCAATATTTCTGACCTTATTTCATAAATGGCTTGCTGAATATTGACCTCCAATGCTTCCAGAGTTGTTGGTTTGTTAGCATAAACCATGGATTTAACATACCCCCAAAGAAAATAATCTGGAGGCGTCAAATTACACAATCTTGGAGGACAATTGATAGGACCATTTCTTGAAATAATGTTGTCACCAAATTGTCCTTTTAATAAATCGATGGTTTCGGTGGCTGTGTGGTACGTAGCACCATCCTGTTGGAACCATAAGTTGTCGATGTTTAAGTCTTGGATTTTTGGAAACAAAAATGTATTGAGAATGTATCGATATCTCACACCATTCATCGTAACGGTAGCTTCTTCCTCATTTCGGAAAAAATGATGGACCGATGATGCCGTTGGCGTGTATTCCACACCAAACAGCCAATTTTAATGGATGCAATGGAGTCTCAAGATAATGTTCCGGATTGGTATCAGTCCATATACGGCAATTTTGCTTATTCACATACCCATTCAACCAGAAATGTGTCTCGCCACTGAACAAAATTTGGCGGTAAAAAAATGGATCCACTTCCAATTGGTTATGAGCTCAATCTGCGAACCACGACGCAATCGATGATCATTAGGATTCAATTCTTGAACCAACTGGATCTTGTAAGGATTTAAACCAAGATCTTGATGTAAAATTTTCCATGAATGTAGTAAACGGACAAAGTCCAAGTTGTTGAGCACGATGGCGAATTGAAATGTTGGGGTTCTCTTGCACATTTTCATTCACAGAAGCGATAGTTTCTTCGATACGCACATTTCTTTGTCTCGCTGGTGGTCTTACATCATGCAATGAAGAAGTGGTACGAAATTTATCCATCATCGCACCAATATCCTGCTCAGAAGGTCGATTATGTCGACCATAAAATGGGCGAAGAGCTCTACAAGTTTCTCGAACGGAACTTTGACTTTGAAAATAAATTTCCACAATTTGGTAGCGTTGTTCAAGTGTTAATTTATTCATGATCAATAGTTCTCCCTATTGCAAGATCTCATGCAGTTTAAAAAACACCCTATACATAGCATATACAGGGTGATCTGTTTTAAATGGTAAATGAAGAGTAACGTAAAAAACATCCACTCACTAAATAAACCAGTGGCGTTCCAATCAAAAAGATTGCCCTATCAACCGAGAAGAGAGGGGTGGGGCACTGATTTATATCAAAGCGAATGGAAGTTATTTATGGATAATACTTTTGCCTGATGCGAGGCTTCAAAAAATACACAATATTATATGAATACACCAATAAAATAATTAAATGGCTTCCTACTCGTGGCAGTCAATTAATTTTAATTACCTAAAGACTTCAAAACAACCTTTGTGCAGTTTGGCAGCGTATGCGAACAATAATAATTATTCACATGGTATAAAAAAAAGTATGTACTTAGTGCTTATCATATAAAAAATGAAATACAGAATTCAGACTATCAAACAAAATACACACTAGGATCTGTCTGCTATGCTAACTACTTGAGATAGCAAAAATAAGATCAAGTTTAAAAATAATGACTTGATTGAGTAGGTAATTGGGTAGGTAAACCAACGATATAATGTGAGCCGTTGTCGGAAAGATACTGTCAATAACCTTTCCCGGTTGATAGAACAATAAATGGATGGTAGCAATCTTTTTGTACAAAACTACTCTTCTTCCACGACTGAACCTTAACTAGGTGAGCAAAAACAAAACTGAAATGTGGATTGTCTACTCTTGACATGAAGAACAGCTACGCTTCTCAGTACTCATCAGTAGAATTGAAATCCAGGGCTGACCACACAATATTATTTCTTTTCGCAATTTTTTCAAAACGTTGAAAATGGCAAGACTTTAAATAAGCGTCATAACTCGAAGAATAGACGGATGAGAATTTATAAAGGAAATTTGAAAAGAAACCCGGAAAAACCACTATGATGCGGAAGTATAAAGAAATTTTGAATGAATCATTGTCGACATATTATACAAGAATAAATCCAGGGGGATTGGAAGTATTTTTATGGTTTTAATATCAGTTCTACATAAAAAAATTTATATATTACAAATTGTGTTTTTATGACTGCATAATGCAGGCCAGATCGAGGCCAGAAAATAATTGAGCAATTCTCCTAGAGACGAGTTTTTAACTTCTTTAAAATTTGATAATTACCTGGTGTCAGGAGTGAAATATTTACGTATGTCAGTTTCAAGATGCGATTGCAGCTTATCAACAAATAAATTATCTATTGTATAGTCAAGTACCACACAATAGAATACAGCCGATTTGGCAACTTCGTCGTAATTGGATTAATGAAATAAATGCACTCCACCGCACAATTTGTAGCCAAGATTTTGCATTCAAGGGTTAAAATGACATCAAGTGTCAAGGTTGGGTCAACGTACGACATTATATAAGAGGATAAAAATTATGTTTTCATGCCGAAGATTCGTCCAGTTTGCTCAATGAAAAACAACGCAATATCTGTCATTCCGTGTCATTTCACATCATAAAATTTACTTCAAATTGAGGAAAGTCAACATTACCTTCCAACAAATTGGATTTGATTGATTAACAAATAAAGAGTTTTTAACGTAAATAGGAACAAATCTCACCTAAATTACACATTGTAATTCTAAAAATACAATTTCTCGAATTACCTAACCTACGAATTCGTTCACACCTAACTAACTTAGAAAATATTCAAATACTTACACGTCGTATTAGTTATCCGATTATATTGTTGATTTTACTATTTAACGATAAACTTTGCACATTACTTAACCATTATAAATTAAAATCGTTGACAACTACACAACATAATTCACTCTCGACAACAAACTATTACAACTTGAATTGGTTAAAAATGTGATGGATCGCACATTTTTAGAAGATCGAAGTTGGTGACATCTAACGACTATTTCGCAAAGCGCCTGAAATCTTTTGCTCGTAATGTTTAGATGTCGTAGCGCGTTTCAAAGAAAATTTTTGAAACCAAAATTTCATTGCGGGCCAAATTTTTATCACGTAAAATTTTGGTTGCAAAACATCAACAAAGCCCACTACATTCGTGTAAATATTTGCATCGACAATCAGATAACTTCGTATATTGATTTACTCAAAAACTCAACAAAGGGTTCCACTTTTTAATAAAATTTAATCGATTATTTTAAATTCATATTTTATTATGTCAATGCCGCAGTGGGCAAAGAACGATCGAAAGTGGGACGAAAATATTTCACTAAATTAGCATGCAGGTTTGATTTTTTTGTGTTATTAATGGTTTAGGCACCGGTTTAGAGATTTTTTTAAAGACATGAATCTTTTATTGTCTAAATCTAAAATCAACGGCTTTTGAGTTATGAATCAAAAGCAAGGAAATGTTAACCTATTATCAGTGGCGGATTTAAGGTAAAAGGCCCGGTGGGCAAAATTTCATTAGCCCCCCCCCGTATTGAATTGTGTACACAAGAATTTATTTTGGTTCAAGTGTTTCATTGGAAGTGATAGGTATGTGTTTCAAGAAATTTATCAGAATAAAATGGTTTGAATTTATTTATCGAGCATTTTGAACGTTGGATTCGTTTTTACATTGAGAACATTTACATATTTTTAAATCCTCTTCTCGCTTTCTTCTCCGCGAAAACTTCGATAGTAGCATTCAAATCAACTTGATTGGCGACATGCTGTTCGATGAAAAGTATGCTGAAATCGTCCAATGCTTCTGCACTCATTGTAGAACGTTTACGATCTTTGACTTTCTTTAATGAGCTCATTGTTCGTTCGGCGCTGGCTGTGCTGACGGGAAGTGTCAAGAATAAACGCAATAAACTGCAGCACTCCGGAAAACTGCCCATTAAATTTTTTTCAACGATGAAGTTCAAATATTGCAATGGACTATGCCCAGTAGAATCTTGTTCTTGTGAGAAGTACAAATCCGCAAAACTGATCAACTCATACTTCAGGGCAGTTGTAAAAAAAGTTGGATATTTCTCCATCAAGTTGCAAACATTTTTTTCAACTTTTTTCTCATCCATGTTTTTGAAGAATTCAGGTTTGAGAAATCCGAAAAGTGAGTTTATCTCATGAAAACCTTTGGCTCTTTCTTGTAATTCGCTGCACATCCTGTCGAGAACACTACTTCGTAGTATGCAATGCGATGTTTCGTTGCCATATCCAGAGGACTGTCGTCAGCTTTCTCACCGGGCATTTTTTTCGTTCGTCGTCGTCTGGTGATCGGAAAATCCGGATTCTTCCATCCCATGTTCTCCCATTGAGATTTCGCTTTCGACACAAAAAAATCGTACCTACTTGCTTTCTGCGCGCAAGTTTTTCAAATTCATCATTACATTCTGAAGACAATTTTGGGCTACCAAAAGATCCACTTCTTTTTTCTGTAATTCCACTTCAGCAACGTCGATGAATGATAGGACTGAATGCCACCACGTCAGGTTAAGTAAGAAGAGCCAATCGATCGCCGAAAGTGGAGAATTTGCGTCCATTATATCTTCTCCAGTAGCCTTTTCTCTTGATGTTTCTCGTTCTAAACAGTTGAAAATACAGTCAAGATTTTGGATAACCGCTTCTACTGCTTTCAGTCGTGCAGACCAACGAGTCCCGCTCAATCCTTTGATGTGGAGTCTTCGTTTCTGTGACAGCGCCTCGCTTTCGACATCAAACTGTTCACCCTGTGTCTCTCTTCTACAGTCAGAATTTGTCTCAAAAATTTCTTTTTTCAATTCTTCCAGAAGTTGAATGCCGAAAGATTTTTTATTTTGGGACAGATTTTTGCTTTCTTCCAAAAGGTTTTACCATCGCCGATGAGACTATGAGAAATATTTGACGAACGTGATAAAATCGTAGACGTTTTTAATAACTGATTAATTACACAACTTTTTTGATTTTATATTTAATTTATGATTATTACGAAGCATTGCAAGTGTTTCGATAACAGGGGCCCCTGAAGAGAAATTTGTCTCGTGCTGTCTACAAAAGACTCACCGAAACATTTTTCAAAAAAAAAATCGAAAGTGTAACTTTTAGCAAGAGGGGCCCTTAATGCCTCCCGTCGGGAGGGCCCAGTGGGCAAGCGCGCTTTTCCCCACCTGTTAAATCCGCCACTGTCTATTATGTTGGTTTTCTTCCAAACCGTGTATCTTTTAAATTAAATGTTTTACAAATAGTTGGCAAACTGTTTTGGATAGCAAAATTAATCGGCTACAACTTTAGTCTAGTACAGGGGTGGGCAACCTTTTGTATAACAGGGGCCAGAATAATATTTACGTTTCGTCCGCGGGCCTTAGTATAGTTTGTTAATGGACACATTTTTGTTACTTGTATTCTTTTCTGAAAATATAAAAACAATAATATTTATAACAAAGTTAATTAAGTACTATATTTATTTCTCTTATCATTTATAACAAATTACAAAGAAAAAAATTCGCAAAGGAAAGGAAAGTTGATTTTGAGTAGCCTGCCTTCCTTTAAGGAATCTCGATAATCCATTCATGCGCGTCCCTATGGGACGCGCATGAATGGATTATAGAGATTCCTTAAAGGAAGGCAGGCTACTCAAAATCAACTTAAAAAACAATAATGAATGCTGTCAACCTGTCAACCGATCGACAATGCAAATACGCATGCACGTGCTTTACGTTTCTATTTGACAAATCTTAACCAAATTTGGTGTAGAAGTTACGATATTTACAACGCTACGAAAAACATAGGCTACTTTAGAACCTTGTAGTGAGGCCGAAGGCCGAACAACCACATCCGACACGGTCTAGATGGCTAAAGGCGGCCGGTAGGCCGACTGTGCCACCTAGTTATTTTAATAATACGAGAAAACTTAATTCGCGTTAAAGGGAATTTTGCTTCGCGTATAAAAATTCAGGTATCAAAATCTAATTCGCGTTATTCTGAATTCGCGTACATCGAACTCGCGTACATGGAGGGTCTAGTGTACTTTTCAATTTACTTTTTACAATACTTTTTAATTTAATTTAAATAAGACGAATTATATCGAAAATTAAACTGTAGATCTCTCCTTTTTCCTTATGTTAGGTACTAACCTAATCCTTTTCTTTAAAATTTTTGTTTTTGAAAATATTTATTTATTATTTCTTCTAAAGATCTCGCGGGCCGGATTAGAACTTTACGCGGACCGGAGTTGGCCCGCGGGCCGGAGGTTGCCCACCGTTGGTCTAGTACACTTTTCTGAAAAATTTTCTGAAAGCACAAAAAAGTGTTAGCAAGACCAAGAATTAAAATATCAAACCCTCAAATTAGTCTTCCCGGGTTAAAACCACCACGCACCGCTTTCTATTGAGTTTCTAAAATAATAAAAATGAAAATGAAAAAAATTTCAACATTTATCATAAGTCAGTCATTTATCTTGAACGCGCCGTCAAAAAATGCGAAAATAATCGATTTTGTCGTATTTTAATGTTACGAATAAAAATCAACGTCATCGGAGAACTTTAAAGAATACTTTTCATGGTAGAGATAGTTTCGAAGGTCAAGAACCCTAAAAATCGACGCGGGAGGCTCAAATTTGTATATGTATGTATTTCGCCCTCTTGGCCCCTCCTTGCGCAGATTAGGGTTCTTGAGCTTTGAATAAAAATCTACCCACAAGGCTCAAATTCGTATATGGATGTATTTCGCCCTCTTGGCTCCTCCTCGCGCAGATTAGGGTTCTTGACCTTTGAAACTATCTCTACAACCAATTTTTAAACTTTTGTTTTGTTTACTTTGTAGCTATGTTAAAAAAACATACGGCGAACGTATAATTTTTTATTTACGTTCACAGTTATCACAGCATAGAGGTAGGATAGCGCTTGTTTCTGCGCGTCAATAAAACATTCCGTTTGCCGTACAAAAAAAAAGAAAAAGTATTTTTTGTGAAAAATGTTGTACTCAAAAGATGCACATCAAAATATTCTGGTCAAATGAATTTTAAGACCTCAAATTGCAAAAAATTAAGACCACTCTGAAAAGTTAAATCTTTTTGTTTACATAGCTAAAAATACAAACAAAAAAGGGTCTAAAAATTGGCATATCATCAAAAGTATGCTTTGAAGATCCTGAATGATGACGTGTAATTTTTTTTCATTTTTAAGTTTTATTCCACATGGCTGAAAAATTTATGGCCGAAACATCAAAAAATGACGAAATTGAGGATTTTCCAGATCTGAACTTCAAAGTTTGACGTCGCGTGCAAGCGCAACGACTGCCTTCACGGCCATATTCACGTTATCATTATTATTATTATAGATAATTTTACCCTCTACAAAAAAAATGCGCATAGTTGGTGACCTTGGCTTCGTAGTATTCGAGATATATGAGAAAAAACAAAGAGCGTCGGGTTCTGTGTTTAGAAGATTGTTAATAATTTTTTGGCCCGGGTTAATTTTTTTAAAACAAAATTAATCCCTCTTACAGTGGCGGCTTGTGGCTTGTTCAGTGGGAGGGCACAAAATTTAAATAAAAGGAAAATTCATGTGTTACTTTGAAAATGTTAATACCCTTCATTGACAAATTAAATACTCAAGTCAACAAAAGGAAGTTAAAATAGAAAGCGTGAGGGGGAGGGGTCCGGAGGTATGGAATACCCCCAAAATACAAAAATGAAGGCCATCTTGATATCCACGCCGGGGGGGGGGGTATTCCATACCCCCAGACCCCCCGGTCCCAGCAGCCGATAACCGTATTGTAATAGACAGTATTGTAACCGTAATATACAGTTGTCGTTTCCGATTTTGAACAGAAGGGCACGTTCCCTTTAGGGGAAGCCGCCAGTATATTAAGAGGGAGACTTTTTAATAAAAGTAGAAGAAAAATAAGAAGTTTAAAAGGTCAAGTGTAAACACATCTTTAGAACTAAACAACTAAAGTTGGTGACATTGAGAGAACAGTTGATATTATACTTTGTTTGGCGACTCATGAAATAAAATGTATTCTACAGTGCTATCTTTTAATAATTTATGAAAACCAAAACAGTGACCATCCGTCACATTGGGCCCATTCAGCAGAGGTAACAGTTGCGCAACTGTTGGCCATTTTTCTGCTGGCACGTCCGCTATCTGCTCGATTCTTCGAGAATTTCGCTAATACCTTTACTCAACTGTTGTACAACAGTTACACAACTGCTTTTTCTACTGAACGGCACCATTGTGATCCGGAGGGGAATTCGAAGATTGTGATAAACTATGATAAGGGGGGGGGGGGGCTTGA
Source organism: Podabrus alpinus (assembly GCA_932274525.1). NCBI lineage: Eukaryota > Metazoa > Arthropoda > Insecta > Coleoptera > Cantharidae > Podabrus > Podabrus alpinus. Next base: position 11,576,735 of record OW026451.1, read on the forward strand.
AAAGTCGAAAAAAATGCAGACATCGTTTATGACGACCCCTTATAGAAATAGTGTTTCCAACCTGAGAAGATCAATTGAAATTTGTAATATAACATTTCTTTTCTTATAATTTGTTTCATAACTAGAAGGCAGTTGATTTGAGAGAATAAAGGGTTATAATCTTTCATGCTATTTAAAAATTACGTAACCATTTACGGTAAAAAGTCAATATTTTCGGTTCTATCGCCATTTGAAGCTAGAAATTAAAAAATTTGCTTTAAAAAATTCAGACATGGCTGAAATGCTAGCGTGTTCGCTTTCAAGCCAAGATTCACGGGTTCAAATCCTGTGAGCTGCTATCTCTAGAAGAAATTTTCGCTCACCAAATGTCTATCTGCTGGCCCCAGATAACATTATTTACCAGCTTGCCAGTAGGCGGTGTAGAAATCGTCTATTCCCGTGGTTCGGAATCCACTTTAAGCTGTAGGTCCTCTGTGCTCGTCACACATTTTCAACACGCAACGAGCAGAGACAGGGAGGTATCGGGAAAATGTCGCAAGACATTCATAACCGAATATACATACATATAGGGAAAGTAAGGCAATGCGACCCCTCCAACGAATTTATAGTAAGATTTTTGCTATTTAAATTGCAAAAATAAGTCTAAAAATCTCGAGAAATATTTGCTTGTAGATAATTTAAGATTTAATAATGTTCAATATCATGTTAAAACAATAAGATAAAAATTCATACGCAATTGCTTTTAAATAGCGCCACAGGCTATTTTTCCGCAAATTTCAAAGCAAAGTATATTATATGCTTCTTATGACGAAAGTTTATTGATAAGCTACATTAAGCATAAGAAAACAAGTTATGGATCTGTTGTTGACGCTTTCAATTTCTTAGAGTGCTGTTTTCAACAAAAAAGGGCAAGCTGGTAAGTGCAAAATACGATTATACATAAGTAAATTAATCACCGGTTGTTGCCTAAATAAAATTTTACAGGAACTGCTTCAGAATTCCTTTGCTGCATAGAGCATAGAGCGTTTAATGGGTTAGAAGTCAGTTATAAGATGATCTCCGAAATACTCAAGTACTGCGTCACCGCTATCAAACCCACAACGCTTAATTACAAGTCAGTTATATTGACTTAACCACATCATTGGAACCGTTGCTTAATCCACATAATTTCACTTATAAATATTTTTTATAGTTTTCATATTGCGAAATATTCCGACATTTCAATGGGGATAAACCCACAAGACCGAATTACAATCATGTAGGTATGAGTTATAATTAGGCAGATAGTTTAATGTGGAATCCTAACCACGGAACAAATGAATTCCCTACTGGGAATAGAGGCCATAAAGCTTAGTTCAGCATTTTAGTGAAAAATCTTACCTGTTCTGTTAGGACTCCAATATCTTTACTTTCATGTAGATCTTATAATTAAAAATGAGGTGAGAAAATTCTTCATCATTAAAAGCCCATATTTGTGTCATTTAAATTTAATTGGAGTACTTTTTTCAAACGAAGTGTCCATCGCAGTCTTGTGGGCCGATAAATGTTTTTCTATACTTCCTTCTCAGTCCTTTTACCCTAATGAGGGTTTGGTGACCCATCTCGTTCTATCTCTTTCTATGCATATGATGTGCGTTCAAATTGTTTTCACATACATAGAGGACCTACTTGTTTAACGTGGGCTCCGAACCACGGGAAGTGTACTACACTTCATTTCGAGATGGATTTTCTTGGCAGATTACCTCGATGGTTTGCCATTGCCTGCCGAGGAGAGACGGTCAGAATAAAGTTCTTACCCTGCCCGGATTCGATCCGAGCGTTTCGCATTTTAGCAGTAGACGCACTTAACTGCCAAGCTATGACCGCCTCTATACTATACTATTTTCTATACTATTATGTATTAAAATAGCGAAATATTTAGCAATCTCCCAATATCTTGGAAATGGAAATCTAACATCCTAAAATCAAGACTTCGTGGAAGAAGTCATAAACAGTATTGAAATAATTTGGAGCAGTCTAATTTTAACTTGGGATTTCCAACACTCTGCCTCGGTATGAGTTTGGAGTGTTCCAATTGGCGCTGAATCATGCGGATGGCTAGACGGACAAGAAGCCAGATCATAAGGGTTCTTGCTATATTGCGTATAGAAGCCAAAAGCGCCTTAGGTCTGACATTCAATGACATGGTTTAATGTCGTAGATTGATACTATATAGACGAATATGAGAGAAAGAAACACATCAGAAACTTTTAAGAACAAAAGACTTGGTGTATGGATGTTGTCGAAGTACTCAAAGATAGGAAAGTGTGGCTAAACTATCTGGTAGTTAAATCCAATTAATGTCAGCTTATTCGCCAGATGAAGAAAGTAAACCATATTAACATCCAGATAGCTGCAGCCTATACCCTAGCGACGGCCACCTCCATCGCTCGTCTAATTCAGCATGGTAACGTAATCCGTCGTGCTATATGCGTTTCCAGTGTGGAACAGTGTGGAAAAGACAAGATATCAGTCATCCCTCAGCGGCGAGTGGGCAAGGAGACTCATACCCGACATCCAAAAATGGGTCTCCAGATCACATGGTGAGATGGATTTCCATATCATGCAGGCAATCACCGGCCACGGCTGCTTCAACGTCTACCTGTGCAAAATACCCAGAAGAGACATGCCCACCTGTTCTTTCTGCGAAGCGGATGACGGTGTGGAGGACACCATCTTCCACTGCTGGAGATGGGAGCGAGAAAGCGTGACCGCCTCCCTCGCGATCGGGGAAAGCCTCCCACCCGACAACCATCATGCTTAAGGACGAGTACGGCTGGAAAACCATACTAACGCTGGTCAAGAAGATGAAAAAATCGGAAGGCTCGAAGAAGCCCAAGGTGAACTAGGGAGTCACAACGAGGAGGCGTAAGCTTGGCAGACTCAAAACAAACGAAGCGGAGGTCCAGAGCAATCCACACCGTCGAACGGAAGGCCAATGTTTCGTACGAGATTTCCTCATCCTGCTCAGTAAAAAAGCTATCTGCACAGTCAAATTTTACAGAATTTTTTTCTCGAAACTCATTGACAAAAAGTTGAAAAAGGATTGGTAATCTATGGCACGAAAAAAAATTATCAAGCTCATGTTATATAGTTTGGCAAGACTGAATTGCAGAACAACAATTCAAGCTCCAATAATCTTTTATTTCTTACAAACATTGAACACATAAAATAACAACAATCTGCAGTCCGTTTTTTAAACATTACATTATTAATCGTACGTAAATCGAATTTTGCATCTGCACCCAATTCCTACAGTTGCAGTGGTGTAATCCCAGCAATCAAATTTCCTTTTATGTCTTTTCATAATTCTTATATCTTCGTATACCGTTTGGCATCCAAAATCGTTATCGTTGTGTAAGCACATCTAAAAAAAATTAGATAAAACGGTATTCTTCAGCCAAAGTAACTTACTTCTGGTTTTCCATTTACGGAGTAAGATTCGCTTTTGTAAGGATCGCCATTACTCGGAGCGCAAGTTTTATTTAGATATTCACTGGGATAAATGTCGTAACCTTCTTCTTCAAAGAAAACCTTTGTGATTTGAACCTCGCAGATGACGTTGTTCTAAAATTTTGGACAAGCAATACATTTAATTAAGAATTTTCCAAAATTCGTTACTCAAAAACTTACTTCTTCCAAATACCTTCCAATTCTGTTGGAGAACTGCGGGGGTTTGGAAAAATGTTTCGATAATTCGGATTTCAAATCTTGATAATCGGCTTCGTGATTATTGTAGTGTTTATTATACAGATATCCCGTTTCAATTGGTTTTGGTTCAAAAATATGATCGAATTGTTTTCTCTGATTGAAAGTTTTTCCAAAACATGGTATCGAATTTACGACGATCACAATAACAAGGTACTGTAATTAAAAAGGAGTTGATTAGCAAATGCAGCTTGATTAAGGGAGGGGGAACAATAAAAAATTATTTTGAACATTGAAGCATATGAATGTATCACCTACGTACAAACTTACTAATGAAGTTTAATAGATAAATTAGACCATTTTATTAGTTGGTCTTTGCATGCATGGCTCTTCAAGTTTAACCTGCCGATCATTGTTATTTATGTGCCGAAGAATGTGAAAATTTTCACAAAAGTTGAACGTGAAATTTGGTGATGTGCGTGTGCATTTTTATTGAACTATTATTTAAATTTTTAATTAGTTTATTGCAATAAACGAGCTACTCATAGCAATGTGACTTTTAAAATTGTTTGTTAACATTTTTTATTATTATATAAATTATTATCTACGGAAAACTTTGCTATTCATCATGTGGACGTCGTTCGAAAATAATTCGAGAATGAATGGAAGTAAAAAGTAAGTTATAATAATTAATTAAATAAATATTTGCTTAGTTATTACATAATCGTTAACAAAAGTCCAATTAGAAAATTTTTGCTTTGTATTGGAAGAACGTAATAGCAAAATTGAGTACAAATTAAAATGACCTTAGAGGAACTACCTTTTCAACTCGCGTAAAGATAAAGTAAATTGATAAATTGCCGATTTAAATTTAATATAAACCATTGTATCTATTTATAGTTGTAAATTTTCCTTCTAACCACTTCTTAACCCCATTGCAATTTTAACCATTATTATGTGACTATTTTTATCCATCTCAATTGCCGATTTAATTTTTGTTCGAGTTGTCTAAACTTTATTTAACATTTAGGATCCTTTCAACTTCTCGAGATTTTAGTTAACACCATCAAGACTGTTTGCTCAAGTTCTCAATGAAGAAAATTACCAATAGGGGTCAAGCATGCAGGTACCCACTAAGTGTTTTAAGTGCATAATGAGACAAGCTCTATCAAGTGATATGAGATGTTGAACTAAATTAGACACCTTTTTCTTCGCTATGATACTTTCATAAATGTACTTTAAAAATATCTCATTTTCTGCTGACTGACTGTTTTTATTACCTTGCCCAAGAAAGCAAATGCTAAAACATGTGGCGAATATAGAACTATTAGCTTAATGTGCCATATATTGAAAATATTTCTAAAAGTGGTTCATGGTAGAGTTTACTCTAAGTGTGAAGAGTACTTGAGTGAATCGCAATTCGGATTCCGCAATGGTTTTGGCACAAGGGAGGCTTTGTTTGGCATAAACGTTCTTGCTCAGAGAAGCCGTGATATGTCAATTGATCTGCATGCCTGCTTTATAGACTTCCAAAAGGCTTTTGATCGAGTCCAACATGATAAACTGATAGAAACCCTCAAAAACATTGGACTGGATGGGAGAGATGTGCGTATTATCTCTAATCTGTATTGGAATCAAACATCTGTTGTAAGAATAGAAGGAGTAGAATCAACATCAATCGATATCAAGCGAGGAGTGAGACAGGGTTGCATCCTGTCTCCTCTGCTTTTTAATGTCTATTCCGAGAGAATTTTTAGAGAAGCACTTGCGGAAGAATCAGCGGGAATTGTTGTCAATGGTGAGGTTATCAACAACTTACGGTACGCAGATGATGCGGTGCTCTTGGCATCCAATCAGGAGGACTTGCAGAACATCCTGGACAGAGTTGTGTCAAAATGTGCCACAGCTGGTCTTGACTTGAACATCAAAAAGACAAAAGTGTTGGTAATAAGCAAAAAGCTTGATATCGTAACTAACATCACAGTTAGAGGCAAAGTTCTGCAGCAAGTCGATCAGATAAAATATCTTAGCAGTATCCTAACAAGTGGTGCTGACAGCCAGACCGAAATAAGATCAAGGATTGAGCAGTCTCGAGCAGTTTTTAGGAGGATGAGCAGAATACTATGCTGTAGAGAGTTGGGGTTGCCCTTGAGAGTTCGTCTTCTGAGGTGCTACATGTTCTCTACCCTTCTGTACGGTGTGGAGGCCTGGACCATTAACAGCAGGGAAATGAAACGTCTTGAAGCTTTTGAGATGTGGTCCTAGGCGGATGCTAAAGGTTCCGTGGACAGAGAAAGTTCGAAACTCTGAGATACTCTCACGTTTGCAGAAGGACACCGAGATTGTGGTCACAATTAAGAAAAGGAAGTTGGCATATTTTGGACATGTGATGAGAGGCAAAAAGTATCGGCTGCTGCAAAACATAATGCAGGGAAAGATAGCGGGTAGACGAGCTCCGGGTCGAAGGAAGACATCCTGGTTGAAGAATCTTCGAGTCTGGTATGATGTGAACTCCAGCACACTGTTTAGACTGGCGTTTGACAAAATAAAAATAGCCATGATGGTGACCAACGTTCTGAAAGGACATGGTACTTGAAGAAGAAGAAGACTGTTAACCTATATATTTTATTATTATGTAAATACCCACTACAGCAAAAATTTTGAATTAATTGCATTGCTCTACGTTAAAATTTTAATTTTCTGCAGTTTTTCGTCCACGATCTAACAGAAACCAAGAATTTCCCAATCAGAAAATTTTTGGTGCTTAATAAGTCATTTTTCTGTGTGTAAGCCTTTAATAACCTCAAACTTGATACTTTTTAATAGAAAACAATTATTGCAAACCGTAGTGGCGGAACCCCCTCCAGAAACAATTTCAGGGCCCTTAATATTGCATTTTTTTTATGAAAAAGCAATTAGTTATTGCGATAATTTTGAAAAAAAATCAGATTTGAAATAATATTGAAATCCTTCTTTCTAGCTTTCCTGGTAAGAAAATCCATTTTCAATGATAAAATGGTAACGCTGATTATTTTTTAGTAGTATTTGAATTTTGAAAAATGAGCGTTCAACTGTTAACTGACGGTCGCAATCATCGGTGTGAGAAAAAATAATAATGCAGCTATCACCTGTGGCACATACGATGATACTGTAGTATAGGGGGTGGGCAACCTTTTGTATAACAGGGGCCAGAATAATATTTACGTTTCGTCCGCGGGCCTTAGTATAGTTAATGGACACATTTTTGTTACTTGTATTTTTTTCTGAAAATATAATAACAATAATATTTATAACAAAGTTAATTAAGTACTATATTTATTTCTCTTATCAATTATAACAATTACAAAGAAAAAAATTCGCAAAGGAAAAGAAAGTTGATTTTGAGTAGCCTGCCTTCCTTTAAGGAATCTCGATAATCCATTCATGCGCGTCCCTATGGGACGCGCATGAATGGATTATCGAGATTCCTTAAAGGAAGGCAGGCTACTCAAAATCAACTTAAAAAACAATAATGAATGCTGTCAAGCTGTCAACCGATCGACAATGCAAATACGCGTGCACGTGCTTTACGTTTCTATTTGACCAATCTTAACCAAATTGGGTGTAGAAGTTACAATATTTACAACGCTACGAAAAACATAGGCTACTTTAGAACCTTGTAGTGAGGCCGAAGGCCGAACAACCACATCCGACACGGTCTAGATGGCTAAAGGCGGCCGGTAGGCCGACTGTGCCACATAGTTATTTTAATAATACGCGAAAACTTAATTCGCGTTAAAGGGAATTTAGCTTCGCGTATAAAAAATTCAGGTATCAAAATCTAATTCGCGTTATTCTGAATTCGCGTACATCGAACTCGCGTACATGGAGGGTCTAGTGTACTTTTCAATTTACTTTTTACAATACTTTTTAATTTAATTTAAATAAGACGAATTATATCGAAAATTAAACTGTAGATCTCTCCTTTTTCCTTATGTTAGGTACTAACTTAATCCTTTTCTTTAAAATTTTTGTTTTTGAAAATATTTATTTATTATTTCTTCTAAAGATCTCGCGGGCCGGATTAGAACTTTACGCGGACCGGAGTTGGCCCGCGGGCCGGAGGTTGCCCACCGTTGCTGTAGTATATTTAATTTGTAGTAATTAATTTTGCTACACGAAGAAAAATAAAATAATTATTTTTTCAACACATGGGCTCTCTATAGTTAACCCCCCCCCCCTTCAACGCAGGTTCTAGAATACGGTAGGACATTCCATATTTGATTTACTATACAGGAAAGTTCTGTAAAATTTAAAAAAATAAATATTCTATGCTATTCGTTTTTAGTAAAAATACTTTTTGGTAGCAAAAAATATTACACAAACTAATATCAAACCTACTTATTTGCAATTGCTTATTTCAAAATGTATAAAGCTTGAGGTTACGAGTGGGCAGGAAGCCTCTTAACATGCATCAGATTCGATCCAAGGTATTTTTTCATTTTTTTCTTATGATAAAATTCATTAATAGTCAAAAATAGTTTTCTATAAATTTTCAAATTAAGTTGCAACGTTTCGTATGATTCATCCTACTCGAGTATTCAAATGTGGAATACGAAGTATGTGCGGGTGCAGCCCATTACCTCCTTCATCTGGTGCTTAAAATTAACACGACATTCAAATTTTACAATTGGGTTAAAATACCTGGAAGGTAGAGGATATAAGACTGAACAAACTTAAAAACTAGAGAAGAAAAGACACAAATTAAAATCGAAAGGCTAAATGGAAAATGTCCGTCTCGAGAGAAAATTTGCTCTATGAAATTTTTCTTTGATTTACGAATTTTTTATCATAAATTTTGTTTTGTATCGGTATGATTGACCTAAAAACATAATAAATTATCAAACTAGTGAAGCTTGAAAAATTAGATATGGTTGTAGTTTTTTTCAAAACCTTTTAATATTTCATGGTTGTAGGTTTTAAAAATGAATTAAGAAGACAAAATGCAGATAAAACTAACAGATTTCCAAATAACTGATTTTTAATTTTTGAGAAAATATTCAGAAAACGTTGAAAAAATTTAAAACCACATACAAACCAGTTTTTCACTGAAACGCATCTCAACATTGCCTGCGGCACTTTTCGCACAATAAAAATTTCCTAAAAATTTCTAAAATGAGGCTTAAAAAGAGTTCAGGAATGGACTGGATGTTTGAAAGTACATCAAAGCTGAAGAAGAAGAAACACATTAAAATAGTCATGGCCAAAGTTTTTATTTAACATTTATGTATTTCGCTTGTGTAAGATCCGCCTTGAGTATTGTTAGGGTTCATGTTTAAAGAAAGGCATATAATGCGATGATGAGTGGTGCAACCGGAATGTTATTGTGAGAGGTCCTGAAATCTCAATGAAAAATTATTTGGTAAAAATACATTACAAAAACTTAATATTTTCTTTTGTCTTTTCAAAAGCTTAGAATGTGGAGGAACCCACATAGCCCTCCGCTGGTTACGCTACTGGTGATAATTAGTATGTATGTCTACTCAATAATCCATAGCAAGTTTTGTTCTATAGATAAAAATATTATGAAATATGAAACTCCTTTAGTTACAACGCAGTAGGAGGTTTTGATAATTTTTGGTAATTTGAGAAGGAACTTGAGCAAATATTTCCGATTACACCTTAATAGAAAAGAATAAAATAAAAAGTATAAAATATGTATTTTAATATATAGCCGATAATTATTTATGTTCATAATAGCGTCGTAGGCGATTTCTTCAAGAATATTAACAATGAACTTAAGAAGAGCCCTTACAAAAGTAGTTACAGACGAGTTTTTCCATACTATTTATTATATGCCCATAATTATTAGCCAATCCAATTTTATAGACCAAACAATAAAATATAAAGATTAGACAGCAGCAGATTTAGGCAGGATTGGAGGCTCTGGCTCTTACGTAATTTGGAGAGCTTCCAAAAATATATGCGCATTGTTCTTTACTGTGTTGTTTATTGGATCTACAAAAACATTTAAATTAGCAAAATAACCTCAAGGAAAAACCGATTGGCCTACACCTTTCGAATAAAAACAATTTTTAAACGGAATATACTGTAAATTAAAATATCTATGAATTATTTTGAAAATAAATTGTTCTCTTGTAACTGCTTTATTTTTTGTCTTGCATTGTCAAAATTATCCTTTCAATTCAAAGGATGTTCCGTTCAAAAAGTATGTTTTCGTCAATAACTCAAGAATGCATTGCTCAATTGCAATGCAATGAATAATTCAACCATTTTTGTAGTTCTCATAACTTTTGGATTATCACAAAGTTCCGGCTTCTACTTCTTTTCCTTTATTACGACTCGCATTTTATTCAAATTTTCTTTATTATGATATGCATTTCTGTTATGCTCATTGTTAGAGGTTTTCCATGTCTTATATGGTTTACGCTTAATTATCAATTATTATAAAAAATATTATTTAATTTGATGGTAATAACTACATCATTCTGCGGTGAAATTCCTATTTGTAAAATATGTATATTTGACCTGGTGGTTACCTCCTCCTTCTGTATATCTGTCATTCGGTCTGGAATCAGTCTTCAGCCCAATATATTTCCCGATTTCATCCAGCTATCATGAATTTGTCTTTCTGGTAATTGAGTGGAATCGGTAATCGTTTTCGAGGTCAGACGCCGACTTATTTAGTTAAGCCAATTTTGCGTTGGGTGTAGGCTTGTTCAGGTAGAGGAATTTATCCTCGACTCTCTGTTATTTGTCTATCATAAAAACTTATCAAACTGACGGGATTAGCCGTAAACATTATCAGCAGACTTGAGTTCATCCAACTCTTCGGCCTTGCTGTCAGCCGCCAAACCAATTAGCCTTATCAGCCAAACTTTTGCAAAACAACTGATTTTTATTAATTAAAAAAACACTAATTTGGTTGACGGCTGATCCTAAGTTGATAACAAATTGAAAGTCATGAAAAACAAAAGCAAAATTGTCCCCACATAGTTACATCTTATTTCTTTTGCACTGCTTTGTGATGGGGAAGTGAGATTTCTACGGTTTTCATTTTCTTCCGCAATAAAATAATTCAAAATATGTTATTGGATTTTCTCAAAGTTGCTTCAGCTACTTTGGTAATGTCGCATCATCGATCGCTCCAATATTATGACTTTAAAGTTTAGTCTATTGTGAGGTATTCCAACTCCTTTCTGAATTGATCATGAATTTAATATAATTTTTGTAAGCAATTTCTAGATTTTGCAAGATCGGAGAGGAATATTAAGCCCAAAAAGATTTTCTTCAAAGCAAAGTTTTGTAATATCGAAAGGATATATTATTATGTATATAAATATCGTAATATGAACTTGACTTATTTCAAAAGTAGAGCTAATTTAGGCAATGCTGAACCTAGAATTGGAACAAAATCTCTAAAAAGGCTTGTATACTTTTTTTGCATATAAGGATGTAGTATGAAAATATGACAAAAATAACAAACAAAAAGCATCCGTATGTGGTAAAACAATTGCCTCCTTTTTCAGTCCAGAGTTCTGCTCTGTCTGGGCTATAACCTCAGTACCAAAAACTGCTTCGATGTTTAAAATGGAATTAAATTTAAATATTCCCAATAACTAAGTTTGACTAAGTCCTGAATTATGAGGAAGAAGAAGACGATTAGGAATTCCAATATAAAACTGTTACCTGGTCAAGGTAATTTGTGAGGTTCCTGAGCGGTGAGGTTATAATTTTGCATCGCTTTGATAAAGTTTACATAATCAATTTTTTATCAGTTTAGCAATAGGTAATAATAATTATGAAATGGTGCGTTTTTAATAGCTTTTAGTCGATAAGTTCGGATACGAAAATCTATTAATTAACGTTTAAACCATTAAACAAATATGGTTGGATAGCTCGAAAATTATTTTGGCAATGAAGTGGAAATAAAAAAATATGTTAGTAAATATTTGCAAGTCTGATTTAAAAACTATGAATTTCAGAATTGAACGGTTCCGCAAAACTGGAGTTTATAACATGGAGCCAGCAGATCAGATGATTTTCGAAAATAATCGATTTCTGAGCACAATTGTGGTTGGAAAAAGGCAAGTAAAATTTTTTACTTACATGCAATAACTTAACACTCCCCATGGTCACTGATCAAAGTTTTGTGATGTGTCTACTTACAAGTAAAAGCGAACCCTTTTATATAGGCATATCGGAAGATAAATCGTGAGAGGATTACTATATTTTCATTACAACCCTTTCCCATTTAAAAAGTTGCTCATATCAAAGAGTCAATGTAATAATTTAAGTTCATATCACACAATTACCTTGTTCTACCATACCAAAAAAGTTATATTGTCAAATATTGTTAGTTCTGGTGAAGTGGATAATAATCAAGTTAAGCTGATGTTTACTTAATTTTGATTGTAATTGGAAAAATTACTGTCAATCACATACACACCTTTGAAAAACTCCCCATATTTTTGATAAAATTATTATGCGTAAACATTCAATAATCCAATTTATATATACCACGTACCACGCAAATCATATTAGTCTTCAATTTCTGCATCACATTTAAATCTTTAATTAATTTTGTCGGCATATCAAAAAGAATTCGACATTATGCACTTTATAATTAAAATTACGCCCGATAATAACCCGAAGGGGAAACGTAATTAATTAATTAAGTATCTACTTAAATTTTAATGAGCAATAATAATCTCCATTACAGATTTTACGGATTAGTTTAGGACGTACGTAATCCAATAGAAATAGCAACGACTTTGGCAATGAAAATTATTTATAACAAATAACATTGTGTCACATTAATTTAATCATATTTTGCATTATTATTTGTTTAGAGATTTATTAAACACAATTACGACAAGATCACATCATCGACCAAACCAAAACTCCCAATTTAGCTAATAAATTTCCGGGTACCTTTTTTATAAGTTAAATTAAATAATTCATAATTTATGTCATCGCTTTATCGATATTATGTAAACTGGTCGCATATGCTATAATCAATAATTTTTGTATTGGATTGAATTGATAAAGTCCAGTCGCCTCTTATTGTTGATGTAACATATTATATTACAGTGTGATCATGCCACAAAATTTGAGTTTTATGTTTAGATCTTCTTTCGCAAGATTACGAGATGATTTAATGCAGGAAGACGGAATTACTCTAATTTATTTACTTATTCATCTCATCCACATTTAGGATTATCACATTATATGACATTTTGAGGTGGCCCTAGCAAAGTAATTGCGCTTGATTGCAGCTGTAGAATAGATTCTAATGACGCATTTTTCCGACTTTCCCATGCTTCTGGGGGCTGAACAGTCCATTATTGAGTGTTGAACTCAATGAAAGAATGAACATTTCCCCGAGTTTCGGACAATTTTACCAAAAGGTCTTCCGCATTGATTTTGAGTGGGGTGGGGTTCTGGGGGTGGGAGAGGCATCATCAAAAGAATCCAGTCGTTTGAGAAAAAGAAACCTAGTTTCTGAAAACTGAATATTTTTTTCATTATCCATTACCTCTCGCAGGAGCTTATGGATCCATCGTAATCCGCTTTTCCGGAATATTGTGATTTCATCGATGATGAAAATTTTGCTCAAGATTAATTAAATTAATTGGCCAATACTATAAGGTATTTTTTTTAATATATTAAACCTAAATATAAATTCAAAAGCATCACATTGAAATCAAAAAATTAAAATTCGGTTGGTAAATAACGGAGGTCCGTCGGTGAAAACTTATTTGCGCTCCCTTAAAAAAAGGAGCCCATTTTTTCGACTTTCTCGATTTTTCTCAGTCTATGCACTACCAAACCTATGCGTGTGCAAAATTTCACATTCCAGATGGCATGGAAGTGGGAAATCATTTCCTGTTACGGAGTTTACCGATATAGAATTTTCAAAAGTATAATGCTAACTTCACGTTAGCTTTTCACACTTGAATATTTATGAAAAATTCCTTGACGAATCATTTCCTGGTATTTGGTGAACAAAATTGCAATATAAATCTACTCTCGGATCTACTTTTAGAATTTAAACAAAAGTTTGAACTCCACACTCAAACATTTTATAATTTGTTTTACCTTTGGCTTTTGGGGTACGGTCCCCTAAGTGTGGCCGCTCCAAATAAATTGAAAATTTCCTATTGCAAAAAGGAAGGTTTATATAGTTTACTGATGTAATTTAAACTTGAGAAGGTATTATCAAAATTTTGAGTTAATCGATTTTGAAGTTTGCAAATTTACATGTAAAATTAACGAGATTCCCGCGCGTCGCTCATTCTGTTGACGGTACGTGTAATATGAATGACCCTAACACTTAGAGTATTTCGCACCGGCAGATGCAGCTCGTCTCTCGTACATGTAACATCGATTATTTTTTGTTTTTACGCGATTTTTTGGGGGTGAAACGTAATATATATTACGTTTTAGTAGTAAACTATATAGTTTACTGCCCCATACCGCAACTCTACTTTTTAATGCTATTTCAAGGGTCTCTAAGCTCCCGGTTTCATTTATCCCGGTTTTTTTTATGGGAGGCGCCTTCTCGTATGTTTAGCATAGTAACCAGAGTCAAAACCGCCCTGGAGGGGTGCAGAGCGGAGCGGAGCGCAGCGGCGCCCCGAAAGGGTAGGTTTTGACGATGGATAAACCTCCCTATCGAATGCACACCCCAAAAATCGAAGAAAAATTCGCTAAATTTACGTACTTTCAAATTGATTTTTCTCGAAATTTTATGTATACTTTCGCAAGTGAAATTTTTACAGTATACTCTATAAACTTTCCTCTTTGCTATAGGAAAATTTTTAAATTTTTTGGGGGTGACCACACTTAGGTCACCGTCCCCATTTTATTTTTCATATTTTTTATTTTGTCAATATTAGTTACTGTACTTATTGGGTATTAAACTTCTAAACAGCAGGTGTATGTCAATTCCCCCTACTTGAGCATCGAATTTAAAAAAAAACTCTTGTCAATCGTTTGAACCTTAATACTTCTTTTGAGCCAAAAGAATCTTTCATTCTTTTCGTTTCAGCCTTAATTTGAAATTGGCATCAATCTTTTTAACATCGTTTTAGCCTGAATAACCCTCCGTTCTTTTTGTTTGAGTCTCAACCGTCGCGGAGTTATTTGCAAAGTCTTTGGGGAGGGGGGCTGGAAATATATTTTTCTATGTATATTATGCGGAAATATATCTATTTATAGATTATAAAGACAGATTCTTCAACTATATAATTTTTACAATATTAGCATATAATTCCACCTTGCATGTTGTACTCCAACAGATGGAGTGGTATAAGGTCAGAAACGGAGCAAGCCGACTGATTATTTTCCTCCTAAACATTTTTTTTTGCCTTTTCCCAAGTAAGTGTACATAAATATAAACAATTAGATTATGGGAGACCCAATAAATCAAATTATTATATTAAATTTTTATCTACAAAATATAAAAACCCAAAACAAATACCTACAAATTCCATCGACACAAATTAAAGTGTCGAGTACAAACGTGAAATTAGAGCTACACTTTTTAAAATTAGAAATCGTCTATAATTTTGATCATGAAACTATTTCATAATCGTAAAAACGAGTTGGATTTTTTTTGGTTGGAGTGCTGACTTCACGAACTTAATACTGAGGCCCCTTTTGGTTGTTAAACAATTTACTGAAGTATACTTTTTCTTCTTTTTTCAAGTGCCTTATGAAGTTTCCCTGACGTTGGCGACCTTGGGCTCCGAATCACGGAAAGTATAATACAGTTTCCGAAAGTTTGGTTAACTTTCTACATTATTTTCTGCTTGTTCTTGTTTCCTCTTGACAGAGGAGTCGTGATCATTTGGCTTGCCAGCTGTCAGCGCCAATGCTTCTTGGTATCAAATTTCGCCATTGCTTCTTGTCGACTGCACAGCTGGTAGCCTTCTTTATCTGGTGGGACCAACGTTTTGGAAATTTTCTTCTCAGTCGGCCTCCCTAAATTACCACTCGCTCTAAATTGTCCTTTCCTCTTCTGGAGACGTGACCAAAACATCGGAGGACGCGAAAATAGCCAATCTGTGACAAACGCTAGGTTTCCTTCATTTCGTTTAAAATTGAGATGTTGGTTCTTGACCTGTCCAGGAAGCACACAGCACTCTCCTCCAGCACCACATCTCAAAGGCGTCGATTTTTCTTCAAGACTCGACGCCATGTACTAGCACTGGAAATATTAAGGTTCTAACTATTTTTTTCTTAGTGTTAAAAATGGTACCACTTTACCCCCATACCTTTTGCAGACTATTAACTGTTTCTCCAGTCAGCTCAAATTATTTCCTAGTTTCCCCTAACATCCACTAACATTCTTAATCAATGCCCCAAGGTATACGAACTAGTAGACTACTCGAAATCCCCCCCCCCCCGAGATGTGTTAAATCTCTTTTGGGTGTAACAGCATCAGGACAGGACAGTGCAAATAAGAAATACCGTTAAGTCCGCAATTAGAACCCGAAATTTCCATGTTGTAACTCAATTAGCGATCAATCCACTGCTGTGGAACCCAAGTTAAAATTAAGAAGTTCAAAATATATGTAGGTCGAATACCTTTTCCTAAACATAAGCTATAACCAAGTCCTACATTGAAGGGGGAGGGGCTTTTTTAATTTTCCCCCAAAATAGCGTAGTGTTTTTGTTTTTGATGTAGAATTTTATTGCTATGCGAGACCCCAATGGTTCGTAGATTAAATTTTTTAGAACAATTTTCTAATTCAAATGGGGTCCTAGATTTGAATCTTTAAAGTCGATAATCTGTTATCTGTTTTAAAAGATGTATTTCATGATTAAATTTTTTTGAAATGTATTCGTTTTTGGTGCATCGCATGACAAAATTCCATTGCTTACAATTTGAAGTAAATGAAATTCCGCATAAGGCTAAAAAAATTGTTTTAGTTCCGGTAGTTTTGGGGAAAAATTTTATTGTGATAAAAATGCTTACTTCTACAATCAAAACAAACCTTGTAGGAGTTTTTGAAACAACGGTTGTAATTGAGAAGATAATCAACAAATGGTACTATTTAATATGAAGTCGTAATAAATTGCTTTTTAATTTTAATTCTTCGTTTGTATTTATTCCGCGGATTTTTAAGAGATCCGTGATTGGAGATAAAGCCATTTATTCTGCCTTCCAATTTAGTTGCGCCCTCTGTTAATAACCTTCTGAACTGTACCAGGTGTTTCCAAAACTCCCATAAAGTTTGGTTGTCTGATTCTACATAATTAAAGCTTCTATATAGAATTTTATTTTATATGCTAAGTAAGTACGTTTATATTCACTTTACACCTCAGATGCACTGAAATTGAAATATTGGCAAAATGCAAAGTGGCAGATAATGAGAAAAGGTGTAAATACAATCCACTTTGAAAACTCAGTCAGGTTCCTATTTGGGCTAGAAGGGAGTTCTATACTGGAAATTTCTGAAAGTTAAGTTTAGTTCATGATTTCCACTCTTTTGGAATACCTGGAAAGTAAGCGAATTTAGAAATATACAAATTTAGTCGTCATGGAAAGTCAGGAAATTTTCTATTCTTATGTGAAAATCGGGGTAATTAAAATTTGAGGCAGGAAACGTTTTCGATTTATTTAAATTAGTAAAAAAATTTTTTAAATTAGTATGGAATTGTTATTCTATGTTCTATATATTTCATTTAGTGGATCGATTGTTGAAATTTACAAAGTTTCGAAAAATCAAGGAAATTTTTCACTTTTAAACTGGAAAAATCAGGAAATTTGTTTAGTCTGAGGACTGCATCGTAGAAACTCCAGCAGCTAGAAAATGATCGTTTTTTTAATGTTTACTGACAATTATATTGATCACCAATTAATTATTGATATGTATAGGATGAAAAGAAATGGCCAATTAAGGACTGGGTGATTTTTGAAACTCTAGAAAAAACTTCGGAAAATAAAAATTCACAACGGTTAAAGAAACTCCTTAAAAAAATAAAATCCAATAATTTCTGGTGGGACTTTTACATTAGTTCGCTTTAACCGAATGTTATTTTGTAATTACAAGAATCTTCTAATTTTCACGATGTAGTTCTTTAAATTATTACTGCAGGCGAATAATTTTGATTCAGGGAGGGAGGGGAAGTTCCTAAAGTTGCTCTAACCTGGTTCATTAAAAAGTTTTCCAAACGTAGTTAACATTCTTAATCAATAGAAGTAATTGTTTTGTTGATTTAATATTTTTATATTGTAAAAGTTGCACAATCCCAAGTTATCTTTAAACAAGGTTTATTTCCATGGCTACAATTCTTGAAATACATACATAATATATACATACAAATAAACCTTTGATTAAAGATAACCTGTGGGATGATGCAACCCATCTTGGGATTGTATTTTTATATTATATAATCTTGCGTCTACTTAAAATTTACAGTTTACTTCCCGATCGATCTGGAGACAATCCTGTAAACGCATAATATGATGTGTTGATGGCTTCTTTATTGAAACATTTAAATTTCCAGAAAGTTGCATATACAGGGTGGTTGGATAGAATTGCAACTTTTAACATTAATTTATTGTATAATAACGCAAAAGGGTAATTTTTTAGCAAATTTAGTGCATTTAATAGGGTATTTCGATTTTTTTAAATTAATAAGGGAGTAGTTACCCCCTTTACCACTCCGGTATTCTTTACTTTTTTTTAATTTTTGATATTTTAGCAGCCCATTCACTTTTAAGCACTTGTTTCAGTTCATCCTAAGTGGGATATTTTTTAGAATTCAACTTTTTCTCTTCAAAATATCTCAAATGCAGAAATCCATTGGATTCAGATCCGGAGAATGGGATCAAGGTGATATAGAAATAATGTTAGAACGTTTCCTCTAAACCCAGCTTTTACGTACCGGTCCACACCATCATAGAAGTGGTTCTCTTCTTTTTTTCTTCTTAAAGAAACCATCATGGCGACTCTAACCCTGATGATAACCGCTCTAAATAATTTACCCAAATTATTTTCTTAAATTATACAGCAAGGATATCCGTCTTCTTTTGTCCTTTATCTTGGCTTGGACAATAAGCCGCAGTAAAGAGTATTTTTCTCCTTCTTCCCTCATAACATGACCCGATACTTCAGCTTTCTCCATTTTATGGTACCTATCGATATAATCTCACACTTTCTTCCCATTCTTCGCAGTACTTCTGCGTTGGTTACTCATTTCCTCCATGCTATTCTCCACATCCTCCCATAACGACACATCTCAAACGATTCTATGTTCTTGATATTAACTGTTTCCAGGTCCATGGTTCAACACCATGTAACAATATGGAAAAGACGTAACAGCGCAACAACATTCGCATTCTCTTAATCCCTTCTTTTTTATTAATGGTTGTCTTGAATTATGTTGTTCCAAAATTAGTGGTTTATGTTTTATTTGTTGAAGTTGTAATAGTAGGGGAGCCCACGATGCTAAATGGGGATTTACTCGAGCGTCATAGAGACTTATTGGGTTGCAAAGCTTAGATGATAAGAAGAAAAAAATGTTATATAATGTATGCCTTTTCAGCGGTGGGGGGAGCGGCTATAGCTTTTCAATAATTTAAAAAAAAACTGTTGCATGGACATACTCGAGCGCGTCAGATATTGATAGCATCCATGTCCTACGTATTTTTAATAATGTACGTATGTTAATCTGATCGTTTGCTTGATGGGGGTGGGCGTACGTAAGGGTTGAAAACGAAAAAAAAAATTTAATCGAGCGCGTCAGATTTTCTAAAGGGATGTTAAGTGAGCCTAGAAAAAGCTCCCATATAATAATCTGACGATTTGGATGTGACGCAAACTCGCGGCCATCATTAGAATGTGCAAAAAAAATTCGCCATTTTGACATACTCAAGCGCGTCAGATTAAGATATATATGGTTCGTCTTCATGTCCTAGACGTGCTGTCTCATAATCTGACGATTATCTAGAGGGATCTGCCTAATCTGACAATTAAAAAAAAATTTTTTCAAATTTTTTTAAATAATTGAACTTAATTAATTGAAAAGCTCAGGAAATAGCATGCAAATACCTTTGCAAACTACCCTAGCTCTGCAAATTACCTGCAACAGAGTACCTGCCAGGGCCCTGCCACAGATACTTTACAGGGCTTTGCAAATTACCTGCAACAGAGTACCTGTCAGTGCCCTGCCACAGATATTTTACAGGGCTTTGCAAATTACCTGCGAAGGGGTACCTGCCAGGGCCCTGCCACAGATATTTTACAGGGCCCTGCGCATAATTCCTTATAGACACCTGACAGGTATCTGTAAGAGGTCTGCCATAAGAAACCCTGTTATAACCACCTGGCAGAAATTTGCCAGGGCTCTAGCAGAGAAATTTTAATTTCACCAGGGAAAAATTAATGTTACTTGGGTACATAATATCATGCCACGAACGAGTCTGTGTGATCAGCTGTAATGGCGTCATGGCAACAGAAACCAGAGTGAGAACGGAATGAGAGAGTAATAGATAGAGAAAAAGTGAGAGAGAAATAGAAACGGGGAATATAGGCATCACCACCATCACACAGCTGCACGCATTGAACTTTATCGACGAATTTTTGTTACTTCGGCTTGTGGAAATCGTCAGATTATATATTTTTCGTTATTCTTGAATTATTCCCTTCAAAATTAAAAAAAAATTAGCCACGCTCGAGAATGTCGAGATGACGTTTTCTTTTTTCAACTTTGTAGCCCTCCCCATTCTTTGCATCACTCTCAAATCGTCAGATTAGTGGAATGTACACTTTTAAGCATGTAATTAACTCACCCTACCTTAATCTGACACGCTCGAGAATTTCTGATGATCAATTTTTTTTTACTAATCTGATCCTTTATCCTTGACGGGCGGCCATATATATGGGGCTCATATTTGGTGGAGGTACTTAACCGGGTACAAGGTATCCCCCTGTATATTAATCTGCCGCGCTCGAGTAAATCCCCAAATCCCCGCTTGGGCTCCCCTACAGAATTTGAAATTAAGCGTTTATTCACAAATACACGATGTGCATTTGTTGCTGGAAAAGTTTCCGGAATCTAGTAGTTCTAGTGGTGTCAATTGTTTTTAACTGTCATATTCATAAAATTTCACATTTTTAACTATCTTATAGTTCAGTTGACAGTTCGTACTGAAGTAGACAAGTTTTGTTTACACAGCATTTTAAAGAACGTACTGTGCGAAAAAATGGAACTTCCATGTGAAAATTTTCGTGCCAATATTTTTGATGATTTTAAATGTGGTCTAAAGCCGAAACAATCATCCATCCAAAAGTACTGTTTATAGCTGGTTTTCCGAATTCTAGCGTAGACGCACCACTCTCAATGACGAATTTCGTGCAGGTCATCCAGCAACGTCTGTTGTTGCCCCTAATGTTAATGCTGTACGTGAAATAATTGAGCGAGATCAATTAGGCATTGGGCGTGTTTTTAAACTACTCGAGCAGCTGTTAGAGTACTCGAACAAAAAAGTGTGTTTTTAAACTACTGCATCAATTGTCATCAGTCGTTTTAAAACTCCCCCACTCTGCTCGAACGCATTACTCGAGCAAATTTTCATGCACCGGATCGTAAGGTAGTGCCTTACCTGCTCGAATTTGGTTCGAGCAATTATTGCTCGAGCAACCGGTACAGTTTAAAAACACACCCATTGACATGAAAGCAATACACACGATTTTGCATGATCAATTAGACGTACAAAAGCTTTGCAGTCGTTGGATCCCACACAATTTGAGAGAAGCTCAAAAACAAAGTCCTGCCAAAATATCCAAACAAATGCTCAAGAAATTCAACAGAGGTCTTTCAAATTTGGTCTACAATATCGTGACTGGTGATGAAACTTGGATTTATTCATATAAACCAGAAAATAATCAACAGTCGACCGTTTGGGTATTTCAAAATGAGCATAAACCTACAAAAGTTGTCCATTCACGTAGTGCTGCAAAGCAAATCATCGCTTGTTTCTTTAGTGTTACTGGACATGTGGCAACCATAGCTTTAGAAGATCGAAGAACCGTGAACGCTGATTGGTATACTACAATTTGTTTGCAGGAAGTAATTGAGAAAATAAGAAGAAACAATCAAAATCGGCGAATTATTCTGCATCATGACAGTGCAAGCTCTCAGCGCATCAAACCGTTGTCTTCTTATCCAGTAAAAATGTTGATTTAATGACTAATTGCCAGTATTCACCTGATCTGTCACCTAATGACTTCTTTTTTGTTCCCAAATATTAAATATAAAATGCGTGGTGAGCGTTTTTCGTCGCCTGAAGCAGCTGTTGAAACATTTCAAACACTGGTTTCTGATAAGGTATCAGCTTCAGAATGGAAAAAAATGTTTTGCAAATTGCTTCCAACGTATACAAAAGTGTATTAATATCGAAGGTGAATACTTCGAAAAGCAATCAAGTCATTTATCAAATTTTATACATTATGTGTTTTATCATATTGTTTCCAAAAACTTTTTCAGCAGCCTACGTAATCTAAATATGTTTTGGTTCTTTTATAACCTTAGTGTGAATGTTTATGCTAGTTTTTAGGATATTGGGATGCGATAAGATGATGGACAAAAATAGATCTTCAACTTAGTATGAATGTTTATGCTAGTCTTTAAGTTCGACAGTTCTCACAACTTGGGTATAAACACTTGATGCCACTTTGGCTTAATTGATGCGTGAGAACCCTTGACTTTGATTTCTTATATTTATTCTAAAAGTATTTATAAATTCAAATAAGTGGAAAATGCTAATTGAATGGTTAAATATATGAGCGAGTACACTAATTAATGTTTAAAGTATAAAATAATAATAATTTTAGTTTAATAAATATTGGTAATTTACATTAAGCAAACGCCACCACGTGGGAGAATTTCAAATTAGTAAATGACGTATTAAATGAAAATAAAACTTCGTTCTTCAGGCTTAAAACATAACAAAATCAACTAATTAACAAAACATATTACCATAAATTTAATACCATACTGAAATGTTTGCAAATTTTCACCAGACTATGACTTTGAATTTCGAAATATACGTCTAAACACAGCCATGTTGTTGTTGCTGGTGGCGCCACCAACGGTAATGTAAATCGCCAATAACCTTTGATTGATTATTATAACTCTTGCCACTTCCACTTTACTTTTATTTCTTTTGTTTGATTGGCAACTCGAAATAAGAAAACGCCACCATGTGGCAGTTTATAGAACTGTAATATATGAGGTTAAAGTGTGGTTAAATTAAAAGCGCTATTTACTTGTGCATGTTTTTATCGTAGTTTTGAGTGACAAAAGTGATTGTGGTATTATTTGAACTCTTTCACAGCAACTACTTCTTATTATGAACTTATTTTATTTACGTAAACCGATTTAAACCGCCATATTTGTTACATTTGCAGCGCCCCCAACGTTAAATTCAGTTCCCAATTACTATCTGCGCTGAGTCATACACTCATGTTGAGATGTTTGTACTCGAAATTGTCCAGCTCCAATAGTTTGCTTTTTTGATCCTATCATAAGTTTGGTTTTCTTGGGGTTCAGCTGTAGTCCATAGTCGTTACAATGGTGCCATTCAGCAGAAAAAGCAGTTGTGTAACTGTTGTACAACAGTTGAGTAAAGGTAGCGGAATTCTGCTGAACTCGATATAATTTTGACATTTGAAGTGACAGTTGTCAATGTTTACTGAATTTATTTTTAAAACTCATTTAGCGGCTACCCACCAAAATATATATTCATAAATATTCGAATAATCACTTCCCGTCATTTTTCCACAACAGTTACCAAAGACGAGCGAAGAATTTTAGCTACAAAAAATGGCCGACCGTTCCTCAACATGTTGGGAGGATCGAGCAGGTAGCGGACGTGCCAGCAGAAAAATCCACAACAGTTGCACAACTGTTACCTCTGCTGAATACCACCAATAAGTATTCATTCGTTCAATTTTCCTTGGTTTTCTTGTGCAACCAAAGCTGTCCTATCTTCGTTCATATTCTTCAATATCACTGCATTGTTCCGACAATCACTTTTTCTTCGCTATTTTAATTTTTCGTTTGATCTTCTTATGTAGTTGTTAGTATTTTTGTACGTTGTGAGATTTGTTTTTATGTCTTTCCTCCAGAATGATAAGGATCTCTTGCGTCTTCCGTGCCTCTCTCTTTGATCCTTCCGGAGATAGAATTTGTTAGCACTCTATGATGTCTGTCAGAAGAATACATCACTCGAAAGTTGTTTTGAATACAATCCAGTCACCCCGTAATATGATGCCCAGTTGCCCCTCTTTACCAATTCGGATGATCTCATCAAAAACCCAAATTAATAAATTATTTAGATACTACAAAAAGGACGTAAAAATATGTACATAAATGCGAACGGAAATTTTAAATAAAATCGTGTTTTCGTCCACTTGTCATAATTTTATTATTTATTTACAGGAAAATTTCAAATGAAATTGTGCCGCCAGGATCGCCCGGCATCTTTCGACAAAAATCACTAAACTCGTGCGATCGGGCTCTATCAATTAGTGGATATGCAAGAGCCGCTCGCCAATCAATCGGTAATATTGGTAACATTTTATCCCGAAAAATGGCGGCTTCGTCTTCGCAACCAAATCTTCCTTGGCCGAATTCCAAAGATGATTATGAATTGCGACAAGTAATTGGTGAGCTTTTATTACAAAAATATTAAATTCGCACTTTCCCTTCGTTTGGCTATTTAAAATCGACGGGTCATTTCGGTGTTACGTTAAAGTTGACGTTTTTCGTAGACGTATAGGTTATGGTCTTATTTGGTGAAGTTATTCCGGGTCGATTTTTATTTACCATTCGCTTAATTTAACTAAAACGACACTATTTTTATTATTTTAAATGTTCGCCGCAAGTTTGTTGTGGTGATTTTTTATTATTTAATACGGGGGTTTGGTGTTTAAATTTTTTTGGGGTGTGTCATGTGTTTGGTCAATTAATGTCATGCTGATCGGTTTGTAGGGCAACAAATTATAGAAATGACCCTTCTATAATAAGGTTAATTGAAGGCACCATAAATTTGTAAACAATTCAAATTTGTTTGTTATTTATTGACACCACTTTTTCACCGTCTTTCATGGGGGTCCTTTATTTCCGTCTAAGATTCAATTTAAATCTTTTTATTACTATTGTTTATTGTTTTTTTACTACTTTTAGGGATGCCAGAGACTTGAATGTGTCAATGTAATAAAACACTTTTAAATGTTTCAAATTCTTGCTTATACATATTGAATTACATGAATTGTTAGAAAATGATATCGATGTGGTATCATTTTTGCAGGTGACTAATGGAATGTAATTTTGTTTTGTAGGCGTGGGGGCCACTGCCGTTGTACATGCTGCCTTCTGTAAACCACGCAGTGAAAAATGTGCCATAAAGCGCATAAATTTGGAAAAATGGAACACTTCCATGGACGAACTGCTCAAAGAAATTCAAGCCATGTCGAGTTGTAACCACGAGAATGTAGTGACATATTACACAAGTTTTGTAGTTCGAGAGGAGCTATGGCTTGTTTTACGTTTACTTGAAGGGGGTAGTTTGTTGGATATCATTAAGCACAAGATGAAGGTTAGCAATTGTAAGCACGGGGTGTTTGATGAGTCCACCATTGCCACAGTTCTACGTGAAGTTTTAAAAGGGCTCGAGTACTTTCACAGTAATGGACAAATTCATAGGTAGGATTATTTTGGTAATAAATGAAAAGCGTAAACAATTTAATCAGCATTGGAATTTGACCTTGGTACTGCAAATAATAAGTCAACTTTTTTATAAATGAGGTTACCAATTAACTCTTGTAACCTACAAACTGTGCTACCACATTCAGTTCTTACTGTTTAATCGGGGCTGCTAGCATTCACTTTTTCCCCTTAAATTTATTTACTAAAAAGTGTCAATTTTGTAATTTTCTTTAAGGTCTCCCTGTAGCTAAGTAAACCCTTTTATTTAAAGTGGTTGCAATGAACCAATGCAATTTACTGAAATTTAATTTCGCCAATTTGTATGTATCAAACTAAAATATCGAAGAGCATTAAAAACTTTACAAGGAAGTACAGATTGAAACTTTTCTAAAATTTTCCATTGGGCAACTCAACAGTCAGAAAAACGCTGGAATAGTTGTGTTTGGATAGAAAGTAGAAGTAATCCCCCCCCCCCCACATTAAAAGGATGACCAATTTTGAATTGTCAATGTCAATTACTTTCTATCCAAAAGTGTTGAATTGAATTAGTTTATTTGTTATTTTTAACCTTGAAAATGGGTCAAATTTAAATGGCCCGAAACGTTGGAAAATATAAGACCTATACCGATTAAAAATTTTGTAATTAAACAAAAAAAGGTCAATTAGTTAAACTACAAAAATATACGAAAATAAAAGTATTTAAAAATACATATAGGAAAGTTAGAAATAGAGGTTTTCATTTTAACATCTATTAAAATACGTTTTTTTACATATTTCCTCCATCATCGCCCCCTAGATACGGCTCTGCCCTATTAACATAGCATTTACATTGGTTCAACAGTTGATGCTCCTCACCCCACCACATATTAAAAGGTTATCTAAAGAAGTACTTAAATATTTTTATTTCCAATATAAGTGAAAGTAGTTAAGAAAATTGAGAAAGTTTTTAATGACAATTATTTTAGAAAAAAGCGTCCAATTGGACCTAGTAAACAACACTAAAGTGTACTGCAATAATTGGGGAAATACATATTGAAATCCATGTTTTCAGTGTAACTATTGAGAAGTTGAAATATTTTAGTTCATAATCAGCCTTTTTTAATTTTGAACACGATGTTAAATTATGTCAGGGTTTCTACTCTTCTGGAAAAGTCCAGGAATTTAAAAATGTCCAAATTTAGTTAGGCAATTTTTTATTTTAAGAGAAAATCATACTTTGAAACTTAAAAAAGTAAATGAAAATTATAAAAGCTATTTTTTTGATTTAATCAAAAATAATAAATAAAAATGTTGAAATTTGTATTGAATTTTGCTGTTTTGTTTAGTTGTTTTGCATTGATTTGTGAAATGATCACGTTTTGAATAAGCTATAGTTAATCAGTTAATTGAACAATGGAATTGTTTAGCAATAAGCATTACTGAAAGTTTATAAATACAAAATAGTTTGATTTTTAATTGTTAATGAACTGATTAATTTTAAAAATGTATTTTAATTTTAATTTCAACATTTAAAATAATCATATTTTTAGGAAAATCAATTTTAGTCAGCGAAAAATTAAAAACAGTTAGGAAATTTGTTTTAGGAGCGTCCATTAATCAACTGGAATCTCAGCCAAAAAATCGCGTCAAAAAGCTCTTTCCTTTTGAAAGGAGAGCTGAACCCCTACCCTGTGGGGACAACTCCCTCATATTATTCTTCAACCGTACAAGTACAAATAGTTCTGAAAGGATATTATACTAATTTTCCACAGTCTAAGGGTCGCCATATTAGAAAATTCATGCAAAAATAGACTTTTCTAAAAATATTGGTGAAAATTTCGGTTTGGGTTCACTTTATAGCAAAATATTTGGTAATAGAAAATGGACTAAATTTACCAAAGAAAATATTTATATTTTGTTTTTGCAAATCAATCGGTTGCGGAGTTAGGGTCGTATGACATGGTCCTTATTTTCGTCCTTAATTGTATCCAATTCTGTAACGTCATTTATTAATAATAAGATGTCGAAAAATCCTAACTGAAATCTTTAAAATTTATTATTAGGAGACCTGAGGACGTAGACCTAGGCAATTGCCTAGAGGTGTCTAATAAAATAGAGCGCTCTCAATTCCCTGGAAAATTTATTTACTTTTTTTAATAATTCTCTCTTATTTTAAATGTTACTATAATTGGCTCTAGATAAGTAGTTTTGCATAAAAAGAAAGCCGTAGACCTTGGCAATTGCCTAGCGACCTCCAATATAATAAAGCACTTTAAATTCCCTACAATAAATTTTCTTTTCAACATATTTTAGATTTTGCTATAATTGGCTCTAAGATAAGTACTTTAACAGAAGGATAGGGCATAAAAATATATACAGTGCGAAAATATTAATATCCTTGCGCTATGAGGTTCTGTTGAACTGCTTTTAAATAATTACTCAAGATTTATAATTCTACATAATTTCGGATATTTTAACTTGCTATAATTCTGAATAATATAGGATGAAATGATCTTCCTGCACTTCAAATTCTAAGAAAAAATGTCATTTGAAATTCTCCCTTTTCTAATTTATTTTTCCTCTTGAAGTCCTCGATTCGAACCCAGAATTTTCGCGCTGTAACTCGACCAGCAATCGCACCAAGCCACTGCTGTGGTTCTTTTTTCTAATGTTAAATAGCAGTTAAAAATATACAGTTGTAAATTATTTTTTAAATTCTAACTGTTATGGCGCAATATCAATTTCTGAATAGGGAAAGTTTTTTTTTTCAAATATTTTAGTACCTAGTAAAATTATCTATAATTTAAAAATTCATCGAGGAAACAGCATTTAAAGTTTCTACCATCTTTTTATGATTTTATTGATTAAATAATTAATTTTAATAATCCTTTTTAAGCAATGTGTAAAAAATTTAATTATACCTAGAAATTAAAGATTTCAATGGGCAATTACATTTTTATTTCATTCAATTAAAATTTTATTTGCGCATATTTTAACCAATTACTTTTATTACAAAATCTATTTGCATCTTCTATGTAGAGCTATGGGGGTCCTTGCATGCCTGACTTTCAAATCAGTTGATAGATGAGGAAAATCATCTTCTTATCTAATGCATAATTTGTATGTAAAAAAAAAAACGATTTTATTCGTATCAGAAAAAGTTGTTGGTCACATCAAATAAAAGGTTTTGTTGTATATGCGCAAATAAATTTTTATTTGTTGCAAATAAGCAATATAGAAGGCAAATAACTTGTAGGTTATTTCTGTATCTTTTTGAACCATTGGTATGTTGTTAAAAAAATCAATGTTTGAATAATTACTCTGGTTTAAAACTCTTCATAAAAACAAGTAAAGAAAATAAATAATTATTAATTAATTTAATTTTTGATCTTTCGGGGTTTCTAATTTTTTAGAATACCTCAAAAAGATGAAGAAATCAAAACTTGGGTCAGGGAAACTGAAAAAGATTATAATAAAATCAAATTTATGCCTAAATTCTATTAATTTTTCACCATATAATAATATTAAGTAATGAAAAGTCGCGAGTTTATTTTGGAAAATTCCATGAAAACCTTATCAGTATACCTGTGGCAATTAGTTTATATGCGCTGCAGTAAATGTTTGTTCAATTAAAATCAGTTAAACTTTAACTTCCAAGGTCAATGAACAATTATGAAACGATCGGTAATTAAAAATAATGCAACTGCCTGTCTATCACGCGCCGACATATGATTATCCCCGCATTTTTATTTTTAGGGATATTAAAGCTGGTAATATTTTACTTGGGGAGGATGGGACAGTACAAATTGCCGATTTTGGGGTGTCTGCTTGGTTAGCAACCGGACGCGATTTATCTAGACAAAAAGTGAGACATACATTTGTTGGAACTCCATGTTGGATGGCGCCTGAAGTGATGGAACAAGTAAGCTGACCTTGTTTTTGTAAAATTTTTCCAAACTTGAAGTTTTGTAGGACCATGGTTATGACTTTAAAGCTGATATTTGGTCGTTTGGTATAACTGCAATTGAAATGGCCTGCGGTACAGCTCCATATCATAAATATCCACCAATGAAAGTACTCATGCTAACATTGCAGAACGAACCACCTAATTTAGATACCGGTGCTGAAGAAAAGGATCAATATAAGGTAGCCCCTTGAGCATAATTATGTAAACGAAATTCATTTCAGCAATTATTCCGTTTACTTATTAAAAATATTCAAAGAAAGCTTATAAAATGAATTTATGTGTTTGCTTAGCTTGTTAATTATTAAATTTCAATGTTAATTTTAATATAGGCGTACGGAAAAACATTTAGGAAAATGATCGTAGACTGTTTGCAAAAAGAGCCTTCTAAACGACCAACTGCCTCCGAACTCCTCAAACATCCCTTCTTTAAAAAAGCAAAGGATAAGAAATATTTACAGCAGACTTTAGTCGCAATCGGTCCAAGTTTAGAAACTCGTATACAAAAGGTATCTTTATTTATTCTACATTTATTCGACAACAATTTAACCGTTTATTTTCAGGCATCTAAAAGACAACCAGGTGCATCTGGTCGTCTGCATCGTAAAGAAACGGGCGAGTGGGTGTGGTCTAGTGAAGATGAAGCGGAAGATGGAGGTTCTAGCGACAGTGATACGGATTCAAGGCCCATGAACACCTTAGTTTCGGCTGGTTCGTCAGGATCCGACCATGAAGAAAGTAGCGAAGGTGATGCACCACCGGTAAACTTAGTTTTGAGAATGAGGTAAGCAAAGTTGTTGTGCAAAGAAAGTTGAGTATCAAAAACTAAATCTGTTTTCCTAGAGAACCCATAACCCAATTCCATACAACTAGGTGTGTTTTTTTTAAATTAGCGTTTATGGTTAATTTTGATGTTCTTTACAAAAATTTAATTTTTAGAAATGCCAAGAAGGAATTAAACGACATCAGGTTTGAGTTTGCGGTGGGGAAGGACTCTGCGGAAGGTATTGCCAGCGAACTTGTAGGTGCGGGTCTTGTCGACACACGAGACAGTATGGTTATAACCAACAACCTTCAAAAACTTATCGATTCACGAGATTCCTTAAAATTAGTTACTTTTCCTTTGGTGAGTCTTTTGCTTTGTGTGTAGGTTTTAAAATTAATGTGTTTGGTTTTTCAGAATTCGGGTTCTACCGAAGCACCAGACGATAAGGCTCTGATAGGATTTGCCCAAATTTCAATAACCGACTGAGATTTACTAACAATGCAATTAATTTTGCTTGTTGGAATCTATTGATCAATTGTACATATTGTAGATAATTATTACAATCATGATAATTGTTTGTATTGTTTATTATTTATAGTTTTGATTTTAAATGATGTTTCATATTTTATTGTTTTTTTCTAAATGTTGATTTTATTGATATTGAGTGATTTCCAATTTTATTTGATCGATAGGTTCCTTTCGAGCACTCCGTACTTAAATACACTCAAAGTAGTTGTAAACAGTGT
This sequence comes from Podabrus alpinus, assembly GCA_932274525.1. NCBI lineage: Eukaryota > Metazoa > Arthropoda > Insecta > Coleoptera > Cantharidae > Podabrus > Podabrus alpinus. Next base: position 11,607,606 of record OW026451.1, read on the forward strand.
TTTTATATTTGTGATTGTTTCCAACTTGCTTCGGTTCCAGGTTTTATCTCGAGCATACCATACCTTACCTTTTTGTTTCCGCAATGCGCTGCCCATGTTTTTAGCAATATGTTTTTTAAAAGTAAAGTATCTACTTAAATTTACTGTTTTTTTGCTTCTCTAAAAGCCGAGTTGCTCTAGTTTCTTAGTCAATTTATCTTTAGTACTTTTATATTGATGGCCAATGGCTCAAGTGCCAAGTGATTGTAAGCGAAATGTACATCTAAATATTACTATTATCGGGGAATGGTAGATTGTATATAATAATATTTATTTATTCCAATATGTCAATAAAAATATTCATATTTTAATTTTGTATTTTGTTGTGGTCACAAATTCTTTATTTACATATCTGGTACCAGGACCGATTGTAAGCTTCAATATTTTTTTAAAGCAGGTTAATTCAACAGATTGTGGTGTAAATTATATTATTTGTATTGAATTTTATGAAACATAATAATTATTATATGCCAGGTATAGTATATTTCACTTTAAATGAAATTAAAAAAAGTCATAGCATCAAATTACATTGATATAAAAACGTACAAACTATAAACAAAACATAATAATAGAGATAAGGTTAATTATTTTAATCTCGCGCCAGCCTTTAGCAATGCATAATATTATGTTCTCTTCCTTGACCCGACAATCTTATCTCTGTATTATGTGTCGTCTTTATATCAACGTAATTTGATGCTATGACTGTTTTTATTTCATTTAAAGTGAACTATACTATACCTTGCAGAGCTCTCTCTATTTATAAGAGTATGTCATAAGCTTTCAATAATAAACTTTAATTGATAAGTGCTTGGTACTTGAAATTAAAGTAGATATTTGAAGTACTGGAGTGGTATTTGAAATATTGGAATGACATTTCGAGTAAAAATGCATAAAATAATTTATTGCTGTTATAAAATGGAGATTACTTCTATGAACTTTTATTATTTCAATTCAAATGCTTTCATTTATGAAACATAATGGTATTTGAAATACTATTGCTTTGCAAAATGCCTGAATTATATTTGCAGGACTTAATTTTTTTTTGAAAAACTGCAGAGGGCCTTGAAAATACCGTACTGTTTCATCACAATTGTAAATCATGAATTGCACCTTATCAGAAAATGAATAAAGAATTTTAATATGAAATTGCTTTACCTCATGATGTCTTATTAGTTAAAGTGGTTAAAGGAGATTTTATGCTACTTGACATTCTTCAAACCCCCCGTTTGAATTTTTGATATTTTTCTCATACATTGTTTTAACATTTTTTGAACCCTAGTCCTCCCTCGTTTATTGTTGGAAAATACGGCGAGTATGATGACTGTATGTATACATATTTGTATTTTAAAATCCCCAAAAATACATAATATGAAATTTGTACATTCTTGAGGGATTCTAAACTACAAATATGTACGTTGTCAGCTGATGAGCTGAGTAAAACAGAGCAAAAAAATGTTTTTCCACTACTAGTCATATAGGCTACCATTATAACTTATCCAAGTCACATGTGAAGTGACGCATTTTAGACATGCGGTAAATAATATTTTCATTATACAAATGAACCAATGAAATGATTTGACAGATTCATTATACACTTAAGTTAAAAAAATGAACCAATGAAATGATTTGACATACGTGATTTAAAATTTGTCAACAACTGTCAAATCAACAAAACAAAACTGTCATTTGAAATAAATATTTTAAATTTGAAAATTTTTTTATTAAAAAGAATTTAAAAAATGGTAATAAATCTAGTAGTGGAAAAAATAGTATATAAACCACGGTTGTGAAGACCATTATTGCCTCCGCGCGTTATATTCCTCGGTGCAAAGCACCTCGGAATATAATCTTGGCGCTAGGGCAATAATGACGGCCTTCACAACCTTGATATATAATGTACTATTATTGTTCACTTTGAATATATTTGTTGATTTTGCCTTGGATACGAAACATGAAAACATATCCATTTCGCCCACGCGGGCATAATGGATCCATTTCGCCCGCGCGGGCGAAATGAAAACAGCTGTTCTTATGTCAAATATAAAATATGGTATTTATTTTTTATATTATAATTTATTCAGAAGTTGAATATTATGTGGAACATTTAATCTGCTCTCTCAGCTATTATCTGTGGAATTTTTTCCATTTTAAATAAATGTAAAATTGCATTTTACAAAATGTCATAGTTCATAAACAAATTGAAACAAAAAAAACATTACCAATGCTACCCATGTCTATTTGAACAAATTGATATTTAAGCTTATCAATTTACTAAATATCAATAGAAAATATTCGATATATACAAATAATATAATATTCAAAGTGAAAAATAAAACGTTATATGCACCACGGGCGATATAGGTTATGCCCTTGACTGCTTTCAACCTCGGGCCGAGGGCCCTCGGCTGAAACTTGCATCCGCGGGCATAAACATACCTATATCGCCCTTGGTACATAAATAACTATTTTTCAATGTATTGTTGTGATACGCGCTATCCATGTTAAGGATAGAGTCGTACCAACAAGGAGAGAAGTACAGTTGGAGACCGGAGGTTCAAACACATTTGTTTACATGTGTTTGTTTTGTTGTGTCGTTTGAATTTAATTTTAAGTTTGTTCGGGTTACATGTTGTGTAAACGGGATATACAACAAGCATATACAAACAAAACGATATATAAGAAGCTCCGGTTTGGAAAAACAAAATATAGAGTAACGAACGTTACATAGAAAAATAAATAACAGTTCGATCAAGTTCACGAAGCGCGACGGACGCATATGAGTTATTGCGAGATGCAATAGTGCGAATAATTGCTAGAAAATTTAAATATAACTGAAATAAATTATATACGTGAACGTGATACGGAGGCATTACCCAAGAAGATATTTTCCTTGGAAAATTTATGATACTGCAAGATAGCAGATAACAAGTTAGTGTTGGCATCGAAGGTTGAGTTCGAGATCGTGTCTAATAGATACGTGGGGAGATACGAATATCAAGTTATTCGAGATTGGAGATTGGAAAGTGGAACATTGGAAGAAAGAAAATAGTGCACGACAGATCACAGGTTAGCTACCTTTATCATACCCAGTGCGTAGAATAGTAGTGTTTATAAAGATTGTTTGATTGTTTGAATTCTTGTTACATGTTGAAATTTGTTGAGTTAATTAAAAACTTGTTAACGGAATTCCAACTGTAGTTTTATCTTTGTTGGAATCAAGAATTCGTTCAGTACCATAAGCTCGTATAAATAGTGTTGGTTGAGTCAGATCCCGACGCATACTACCCTGAGAAGTAGAGTCGATTTAAGGTAGGGGTCATAAACCGATTGTGTGCGTACTCGTGCATTCTTATAAGCATCAGACGCTACAGTATATATGAATTTTAAAAACGAACTGTCGTCAAGAGAATATTCTTGCCAAGGGGGGGGGGGTTGACTTTTACTTGATGAAACTATTGAAAATGGGTTCCCTAAGATTCGTTTTGAAAGTAAATATCAAGCAGGAGAAATGGGATAGCTGCACAAACGGTAGGAAAATCTATGCCCTGATCCCCAATATCAAAACGTGGGTGGACTACCACATGACCTGGTTCTTATCCAGCCACGGGTGTTTCAACACCTATTTGCACGGTAAGAAGAGACCTTCTTCACCATGCAGGTACTATGGTCTTGGGAACACATCCATCCATACCACAGAATAAACGATTTATTTATTCGAGGATAGATGAAGTGAACCGGATGTTGGGGGAAAATCATGTCACCCCAAAATATCACTATACTCATGGTCGAAAGAGAAGAACTTTGGAACCTTATCACCGATTACATCAGGTAGATAATGAGGCAAAAGGAAAATAGTTTATAGTTTTGAAGTACGGGGGGATAAACCCTTATACGGTCCTGGCTCTTTGTTTTATTAGTGGAAATTGAAAAGAACAAACCTTTTTTTGTCGAGACTTTCAATGCGCATCGAAATTTTCTTTTAAACATTCCGTTTAAATTTTCACACCAAATTGCGTTTTCAAATTCTATTCATTTTAGAGGTTATAAAACCTTAACCTCAAAAACTTTAACCTGCAAAGATGGTGATTTTAACGCAATGTTTTTGTGCAAAATTACGAAAACCTGTGCGAAAGTTTCTTCGTGAAGGTTTCTTAGATAAGTTACGAATTTACGCCAAAGGTGGTAACGGAGGAAATGGACTTCCAAAGTAAGTTGAAATTTCTGTATACTTCTCGGGTAACCAAATTTGTTTTGCAGATTTGGCGGTGTAGGGGGACAAGGTGGAAATGTTACTGCTGTTGCGGTGGAATCGTTAACTTTAGAAGATGTGGTAAAAAGAAACACCCAAAAGAGGTTTTTGGCTGGAAACGGTCGACACAGCACTCACAATTTCATACTGGGGCCGCCAGGTGAAAAGCTAGAAATTCAGTTACCCGTTGGTATTACAGCCTATACGGACGAAGGAAAAAAACTAGGCAAGTACCACTTTACTTTGCCACAAATTCGTGTTAATCAAGCGTAACTTTTAGGAGAGTTAAATAAACCGGGAGAAGAAATCCTCATCGCAAGAGGTGGTCCAGGTGGACACCCGAAAAACGGTTACTTTGGAATTAAAGGACAAGGCTATCCTGTCCAATTGCAGCTTAAGCTAATCGCAGATGTTGGTTTGGTAGGATTCCCCAATGCCGGTAAAAGCACTTTACTTAAAGCCGTATCAGAAGCCAATCCTAAAATTGCTAATTATCCATGTAAGTTATATTTATGATATAAAAATTTGCGAATATTTTACCAAATTAATTACAGTTACGACGATCAAGCCAAACATTGGCATGATATCATACCCAGATTTTCGACAAATTTCGTTAGCAGATTTACCAGGTTTGATAGAAGGAGCACATGCAAATTATGGAATGGGTCACGAGTTTTTAAGGCACGTGGAGCGCACAAAATTGTTACTCCTCATGATCGACATCAACGGATTTCAATTAAGTCACGAGTACAAGTACCGAAGTTGTTTGGACACTTTGGTGTTATTAAATAAGGTATTACAAGTTTTTATCTCCCTTCAACTTTCTGACTTGAAATTATTTATAGGAACTGGAACTTTACAATCCGGAATTGTTAAAAAAACCGGCTCTTTTACTTGTAAATAAAATGGATCAAGACGGGGCCGTAAAAAAGTACGATAGTATTAGGGAGAGAATCGAAAATATTTCAGGTGAGAATTCAACTTCTTGGAATTTTTTTTAAACTAAAATTTTTGTAGAAATTTTTCCGACTTATCCGATAGAAATGCGGCCAGAAAAGGCTCTAGCGTTTGACGGTATTTTAGCAATTTCGGCAAAGGAAGGACAAAAGGATATCGAAAAAGTTAAAGAAAAAATTAGAACCACTTTGGATGTTCATGCGGAAATTGAAAAAGAAGCCGAATTACAGGAAAAAGCAGAATTGATAGAAGGCATTAGGATAACATTAAAAGAACGTGGACCTAAATTAGTTTAAGTCGTTTTATTGTAAATTAATTGATATATTAAATATTTTTTTATTGCTTTTAGTCGAATATTGTCCTAAGTTTTACCCACTTTGGTCTGATCTTTGCTTGTTCTACATCACTAATTATGCTTTCTCCTAATGGGCACGATTTTTGTGTCCTTATAGATTCTAAATCTTCCACTATACCTTTTCCGATTTTCAATCTGCATGCATAAAGTAAATATAAATTTGAAGAAAAAGTAAGAAGTTACCTTTCGATTCCGTTCCAGGCTATCATAACTCCGTTGTCGGTACACAATGTAGGTGGTGGTCGAATCAAATGATAACCTAATTCATCACAGACTAGTTTTAAACCTTTGGCTATAAAGTCGTTGCACGCAACGCCCCCCGACACAACCTACAAGAAAAATTATACATAATGATTCAGTACTTTTTGCAATATTTTAAGGAATTTAGGATAGATTTTAAAATTTTAGGAAGAGTGGGAGCCCCGAAAAAGTTACTTTGACTGCCTGCTTTGCATATGAATACCCTGTACAGATAACAAAAAACAAATTAATAACTAGAGTCCGGATTTATATGCGGTAAAAAACATCAATATAAGTATTATATGCGGTTAAAATTAGACGATATATGCGGTAATATTGCTGAAATTTGGATAATATGCGGTTAAATGAAAACAAAGGAATATAATGCAAAATCGAAATTTTTAGTATTGTACAGTACATAAATAATATTTACATATTATATAATTATTAATTTAGGAATTCGCAGAAATATTATTTATTGAAATCAACGTCGCCAAATTTTCTGGATCGGACAGGTTAAGATTAGTTTAGGAAGTTACAAAAAGATGATAATATTTTTCAGACCCCAATAAATAAGAAGTGATAATAAAATTTTTAATTTATTGATTTAAAAGGTTTCAGACGTGGTAATGCATTATTTTTTTTAAATGGAACATGTTGCAAGGGATAGAAATGGTCCAGAAAACGTGTACCCATAAATAAATGTGTTTGACAAGGTTGGATTTTGTACCACATTTTTAACATTAGGATTTTATTTTAAAAAACTTGCACCTACATAATTATAATCTATATACAGGGTGTCCCTGTGACCGTGGAGAACCTTTGAGGTGGTGATAAAGGACACTTTTCTAAGACAAATTTTCAAATAAAATTTTTGCCCAAGTCCAAACCCTTGGGGGGTACCTCCCTTTAAAGCAATTTTTTGAATTTCTGATTTCAAACGGCCATAGCTCCGATATTATTGATTTTTTAAGGTTAATGGATTAGAACTTTTTTAAAGATCATTCGCTTGTCTACAAATTAGGTTATAACCCCTTATCGTCTAGAATCAACGGATTTCGAGTTATAAATTAAATTAAGGGAAAAAATGTTTAAAAAATTCAGGTTTTTTTTTAAATTTTCTTGCGAACCCCGTATCTCTTAAACGAAACGTCTTATGAGAAAAACTAAAGGCCTAAACCGGATAGGGAATTTAACGGGCTACAACTTTCGTCAAATAAATTTTTTTGGGCAACCAACCGTTTTCACAGAAACTCTGAAAATAATGAACAAGGTGTAGGTAAAAAAAATAAATTCACATAATAACTAAAATTTCATAAAAAAAAAAAAAAAAAAAAAAAAAAAAAGTCTCAATTTGATTTATAGCATTTGTTTTAATGGTAAAACATTGTTAAAACGTATTGTAGCGTTTGACGTTTGAGCGACATTGTTATAAAGCGCATTAGTTTATCGGCAATTACTTTGTTAATTTATATTGTTAATATTGATAATTATATTGTTTTATTAACTTTAAGCGTAATTTCTTTTCGTGTTTTATTATCAATATTTTTTTCCACAAAACATAAGGCTTACAGCTGCTGGATACCTAAATTTTTTAGAAGAAAATCTTCCATTATTGTTAGATGATATTCCACTGGCATCAAAACAAGGAATGTGGTTTCAGCATGATGGTGCGCCGGTACATTTTGGACGATAAGTACAAAATTTTTTAAATACTGCGTATCCAGAAAAATGGACAGGAAGAGGAGGATTTATCAATTGGCCAGCACGATCACCCGATTTAACACCACTCGATTATTTTTTATGGGGTGCCCTTAAAGCTATAGTTTACAGCGATAGAAGAAAGCCCGAAACCAGAGAGGAATTAATGGAAAGAATACAGATAGGTGTGACAGAATTTAACGAAAGAAGCGCCATTATAAATAATACCGTGCAACACCTTTTGAAAAGAGCACGCCTGTGTGCTGAAAATGAGGGAGGCCATTTTGAGCATTTATTAAATTAATTTTGTGAATTTATTTTTTTTACCTACACCTTGTTCATTATTTTCAGAGTTTCTGTGAAAACGGTTGGTTGCCCAAAAAAATTTATTTGACGAAAGTTGTAGCCCGTTAAATTCCCTATCCGGCTTGGGCCGTTAGTTTTTCTCTTAGACGGTTCGTTTAAGAGATACGGGGTTCGCAAGAAGATTAAAAAAAAAACCTGAATTTTTTAAACATTTTTTCTCTTAATTTAATTTATAACTCGAAATCCGTTGATTCTAGACGATAAGGGGTTATAACCTAATTTGTAGACAAGCGAATGATCTTTAAAAAAGTTCTAATCCATTAACCTTAAAAAATCAATAATATCGGAGCTATGGCCGTTTGAAATCAGAAATTCAAAAAATTGCTTTAAAGGGAGGTACCCCCCAAGGGTTTGGACTTGGGCAAAAATTTTATTTGAAAATTTGTCTTAGAAAAGTGTCCTTTATCACCACCTCAAAGGTTCTCCAAGGTCACGGGGACACCCTGTATATAAAAATGGATGTATGTATGTTCCCTATAGACTCCTAGACCGTTTGACCGATCGGAACCAAATTTGGCACAGTTATTATGTAAGTCCCTGCGCATGTTTTTGTATTGAAATAGTGCAAAAATTCGCAAAGGAAAGGAAAGTTGATTTTGAGTAGCCTGCCTTCCTTTAAGGAATCTCGATAATCCATTCATGCGCGTCCCATTGGGACGCGCATGAATGGATTATCGAGATTCCTTAAAGGAAGGCAGGCTACTCAAAATCAACTTAAAAAACAATAATGAATGCTGTCAAACTGTCAACCGATCGACAATGCAAATACGCGTGCACTTTCTTTACGTTTCTATTTGACCAATTTTAACCAAATTTGGTGTAAAAGTTATTTACAACGCTACGAAAAACATAGGCTACTTTAGAACCTTGGAGTGAGGCCAAACAACCACGGTCTACATGTATGGTTGCGATTTCCCCGAGGCCGAACAACCACATCTGACACGGTCTAGATGGCTAAAGGCGGCCGACTGTGCCACCTAGTTAATCATTTCGTAGAGAACGGTATAGATACTAAAAATTAGCTTTCTGTGATAGAGCAAATAAAACATGTAAAAACATATAAATCCGGACTCTATTAATAACCCACCAATGCTCTTTTATCTTCTGGGACCAATTCTCTCAGTTTCACATATTCCATTCCTCTTTGAACTCGATGACAAAGATGTTTAGTAACAACCAATTGAAATGCAGCACACAAATTATTTACGTTTGGGATTATCGCATCAGGTGGAACATCTAAAAAGGAACAAAATCTTACAAGTTATTCAAGCAATTTGCAAAAAATTAATTACTGAAATCTCTTTCTTCTTTTACAATTTCGCATTGCAACTGATTTTTTATTCCGGCAAAACTGAAGTTACAGTCTTGATATTTTAGTAACGATGGAGTAAGTTTAAACTGCAAAGGATTATCAGCTCTAGAAGCTGCAATTTCGATCGCACGACCACTGGAACATTTTGCAAATTCGACATTATTAGTTAACCTAAGTCGCCGTGCCATCTGAAAAACTGCATAACATAAACTTTCTTATAATTTTTAGCAAGCGTTACAACCTTATCGTAAGCTTCCCCAGGCGCATCGTTTAGTGTTTCACCCATCAATAAGAAATCGTCCACTCCTCGAGCAACAGCCAAAAGGCAGTGACCTCCACTTATTAGCAACACCAAAAATGGAAATTCCAGTTTGGGGTGGTACATTCGAGCCGTTAAAGCGTGAGCCTCCATGTGATGAATCGGAATAAAAGGTTTTTTGTATGTCCTACACAAATATTTTCCATATTTCATTCCGATTGATAACGATAGTGGTAAACCAGGTTTAACGGTAACGGCAATCGCATCTATTTCCCGAAAATCAATTCCGGCGGAAGCGACAGCACTATTCACAACTTTTTCTATGTTGCTGCGATGTAAATCTTGTGCAATAGGAGGTATAATACCACCGTTTCTGAAAAAATGTCAAGTTTTGAATTAAAACAAACATGAGCACTCACCCACCTTAAATGTATTAAGTGTTGAGAATCTAAAGCCTCCCCTAATATGACTCCAGTTGAATCTACTATTGCACAGCCGGTGTCATCGCATGAAGTTTCGATTCCTAAAACAATAGGAGCTCTCTCATTCGAAAACTGTCTTCTGACAGATTTTAGAATAATCCGTTTAGGAATATAGGCATTTTGATAACGACAAAAACTTTTACAAATTTTACTAAACATTATAATATTTTTAATTAGAAACTTGAATTTAAATACGATGTAGAGACGTTTGACTTATAAAATTTGAGGTTATGTGTGTTTTAAATGGGAAATTGTTTTTATATACAAGATGAAGTATAAAAATTGCTACGAATTACAGAACCAACAATCAACCACTTAAATGGATGAATGTGTGTATGTATGTTCCCTATAGACTCCTAAACCGTTTGACCGATCGGAACCAAATTTGGCACAGTTATTATGTAGGTCCCTGCGCATGTTTTTGTATTGAAATAGTGCAAAAATTCGCAAAGGAAAGGAAAGTTGATTTTGAGTAGCCTGCCTTCCTTTAAGGAATCTCGATAATCCATTCATGCGCGTCCCTATGGGACGCGCATGAATGGATTATCGAGATTCCTTAAAGGAAGGCAGGCTACTCAAAATCAACTTAAACAAGTTGGAACGTGCTTCAGCAGCGGTTCCTAGGCTTCTATACATACAACTACTTTTCTGGTGTGAAAATTTGTTGTTATTATTCGCGATTACAGCTAAGTGAAGCGACGTCTGGCGGCAGGAATGTTAACTCGCTAAAACGGGTATTGTCATAATTTTACATGTGCATCTAGTGCATGTTTATAGCCGGTATTAACGTTAAATATTGCTTCTAAGTGCTTGTGTTTGAAAATTCCTCCGAAATTAATTTGTTATTAGGCAAACGACAAAATGAATACAGGTAAATCAAGAGCGTTTTGTTGTGTTCACGGATGTAATTCTAGCTCTATAAAGAATTCTGACCTTAGTTTCCACAAGTTTCCCATGAAAGGAAAATTCAAAGTGAAATGGACAAATCCGTTGGGTGAAGTGGAAGTAATTGATAGCAGAAAAGCGTGGATGAAAAGCTTCAAAATGGGAAAGGAGCCTACAAAATACATGGTTTTTATACTTAGATATCAACAAGCTTTTTTTGTCAATTAGCCCTGATATCTCATGAAGCGGTGCAGACAAAGCTGTAGTTTGTAAAACTAAGCTATAAATATGATGGAATCCGTCGTTACTAGTCGTTTTCCCACACAACACAACGTGCTTAGCGTTTGCCAAAGCTTCACCCTCACAAAAGTTTCTAGCCTCAGAACTCCCACAGAATTTCAAAATATTGTTTGTTGTTAATTGTTTATTCATATTTAGATATTATTTAAACACAAACGAATATAATAAGCAAACCACAACACGTTTCTGAACCCGTTAATGTGCATATAATAACCTTGCTTATGATGGCAAAACATAGAACTACCCGTTTTAAGCGGCCATTTTGAATATTTGGTCACGTGATTTTCCTTAATCGAAATCGCGAATAATCCGATAATTCGGAACCGAGAGTTACAAACTTAAAAAAGTTGTTATTATCTGGTTATTTTTGATCGCCATATAATGTAACATCACATAATTGTAACAACCCGCGTAAATTAATTCTTAATTATATATATACCGATCCCGGAAATTGTACTAGTAAATCTGAAATATTGAATTTCTATGTTAAATCATGTTATTTAGAAATTAAGTTATAATTCTTAACCACAAAAAGGATTAATTATCTATAATTATTTAATATTAATTAAAATAGTAATATGAAATTACATTTAATGAAGATTTAAATTAATAAATAATTTAAATCTTAATAGGAAAACTTTGGTACGCCTATGTTCACACGGCGTAATAAATTAAAATGATAGACATATAACTTAGTTCCCACAGTTTTGGGTAAAATGTTACATAAATATCCACTTAAGATTAGACCCTTAAATTTGTTTAGACGAGACAGTAAAGTGATAAAATAAATATTCCTTAGCTGTTAAGACGAGACGAAAACGATTAGTTTACTTTATCGCACATAACATATGTGGAAAAAGTCAACTAATATTAAAGATTATCAATTTCTAAAAACAAAATACAATTAGGACCATATTAAAATTGACAGTTATTAAAATTAATAACTTCCCGTACATGAAAATTAAAAGCTTTGGAATCTACAAGGGCAAGATAAACAGGCAAACGATAACTTAATATTTTAGTTATCTGGAAGCCCTTACACACAGCTTAAAATTATTAATTAGCCCAATTCACCATCTCAAAATAGCAGGATTTTTCTATGTATTTCAATATTCAAACCCCACCACAAAAGGGAAATAATTCACTCTAATAAATAGGGATGATGATTAAAAAAATTCGGGTGAGTCGTTAGTCAGTCTTAAACGAGTCTTAAGTTAGTTTTTACAGAATCGTGAGTGAGTCGTCAAGTATGAGACTTGTAACAATCTTCAGTTAGTTTTCACCTTACCTCTACGGGGACGGCCCCAGCCGGTCTTCCGGGTAATGAGGTTCATAAATTCGGTCAACTATTAAATTAAATAAATTCAATTAAGTTTTAAATCAAATAAATAAATTATCAATTCAGTGTTAATCTCGAGTTAACTAATAAAATTAGCTCATTTTGTTTTATTGAAGTGTTCAAAATTTTTATAAGTTTTATTAAATTAAATTAGTTTGACAACGGGTTAAATAAATTATTCGCGAGTTCATTAATGTTATTTAAATAATTACAAGTTCAAATAAATGGTTACTCATTAAATAATCCTCGAATCACCCAGGGCCAATAACGAAATTCAAATAAGGACTCAAGGAATATAAATCAAGGTACATGTAGTAAATTTTATCTACTCGTAAATTTATAAAAAGATTATATTTTATCCTACTGTCTCTCGTCAAATATAACTTTCAATTACTTAATTAAAATTAGTATATTTTATAAATGTTACATATATCTGTGGAACCAATTATGTTGTTCTGTTCTTCATCTTTGTTTTTAATTATTGTTTAATATTATTAAATAAATCATTAATTGTTAAAAATGAAATCTTTTCTTATAAACAAATACGTTTATATTCAGTGTAGTTAAGTGCTTGTCATTAATATCCTGCGTTCTCTGGAGAAAGTCATCCGCAATTCACACGTTTACCAATGAGAAAGTAACCCTTTGAGGAAGTAAGTATTCGAGCTTTGGATTATCGGCTCTCTATCAATTCCATCAGATAGAAAAGACAATCCTGGTGGCAGCGTTAGGTATAAGAAGGGGTTAATTCAAATTAACCTATAGTAAGTAAAGTGCATTCGGCGGATTCGTGGTGGAATTAATCAAACCATCGTCCTCCGTTTAGTACATAATCAGATAATCTGCACCAATTAAATTTTTTGCGATTGGTAATTATCATTTACTATATAATTAATAACAATCAAACTTTTCCATTCTATTAGAAATTTTACTTCTCTGTAATGTATGGTCCTTTTTTTGAGGTGGACCAATCCTCTCCTTTCTCTTTTATTTATAACTTAACTTCACTAACCACATCAATAAAAAATTATTTTTTCACATCAAAGTAAAACAAGTAGTTTATATAGGGAGACCTCTTGGAAAATATCTTTAACTTAGTAAATTTCTTTCGAAAATTTGCGTATTTATAAATTGCATTAGCGAATCGAAGCAACGGATTAACAGATTAACGCAATACTATATAGACGAAGTATTTAAAATATAACAACGTATCAGTTGATCAACGTTATGATTGGCTCTGAAACATGCGGACGGACACGAAGCCAGTGTGATGGTAATATGGAAACATTCTATTATGATCAATACATAGTAACCCTGTTACTAAGCAGTAGTATAAATAACAGTTTACAAATAAACAATTAATTATCACGTTGTAATTCATTCTATTATTATTTCTTACCAAATATTAAAGCATTAGTTCAAGTTAATATAGTTAAATTTAATTCAGCGATCTACAAAATATCACAGGTTATGACGCCCAGTCTACGCAATTAAAAAAAAAGTGTTTATTGTAAGACATATCAATTTTTAATAATATCATAATGTCAAATAATAAAGAAGGGTCGCTAGAAAAATTAAAAGGCTCCGAAAACTACAATACATGGAAATATTCTATGCAAGCGCTGCTTGAACTACATGATTTAGAAAAATGCATTTCGGAAACTGATACCGAGAAAGATGCGAATAAGTTAAAAAAGGCAAAGGCGAAATTAATTTTAGCAATTGATCCAGTTTTGTATGTGCACATACAATCATGTGCAGCAGCAATTAATATATGGATTGTGTTAAAAACAATGTTCGAAGATAAAGGCTTAACTCGTCGCATTGGTTTGTTAAGGATGTTAATATCAACGAATTTGGAATCGTGCTCATCGATAGATGAATATATTAACAAAATTATTGGAACGGCCAATAAATTAACAGAAATAGGTTTCCCCATTTCCGAAGAGTACATTGGGTCATTTTTATTAGCTGGACTTACAGACGACTACAAACCATTTATAATGGGCATAGAAAGTTCGGGAATAAAAATAACAGGCGATGGAATAAAATCTCGATTATATGAAATTGGTCCATCGGTAAATGTAAAAGAACAGGCATTTTTCGGTAAGAAATTTAAAGGAAAGAAGAAATCACAAACGAAAGTGACGTATTATAATTGTAAAATGCAGGGACATTTTGCCAATAAATGTCCAGATAAACTGAATAAAAAAACTAATAACGCGTTTAATGTAGTGCTCGCGTCAAAGGGATTGAATAAAAACGATTGGGTTTTAGATTCGGCTGCATCACAGCACATGACTTTGAACGAACACTTATTAATAAATACTAGGTCTACGACAACGAAAAGTATTTGTGCTGCAAACAACGAAGAGTTATTAGTAAAATGCATTGGTGACACTAAGATAACTTGTAACGATGAAGTTATTACAGTGAAAAACGTACTATTTGTTCCAGGTCTCGCCGCGAATTTGTTATCTGTGTCGAAGATAACTGAAACCGGTAATCAATTGAAATTTGATAAAACCGGGTGTTCAATAATAAATTGCAATAACGAAAAATTTGCAAGGGCAATTTTGATTGATGGTGTTTATGTATTGAAAACGAAAAACGCGTACGGAATGATTGCGAAACAATCGGACAATTTAGTGATATGGCACAGAAAATTAGGCCATTTGAATTTTAATGAAATTCAAAAAATGAAAAACGATAAAGTTGGTGGAATCTCGTACAATTCAACTGGAACTAAGATGAATTGTGAAATATGCGCGAAAGCTAAACTAACAAAATTACCTTTCAAACGATCAGAAAAACGAGCAAGTAATTTTTTAGATTTAGTGCATAGTGATTTAAATGGACCAATGGAAAATGAATCAATTGGTGGAAAAAAGTACTTCATGACATTCATAGACGATTTTTCAAGAAAAGTTTTTGTATACTTTTTAAAAAATAAAAGTGAAGCTTTTGAAATATTTTGTGAATTCAAGTCGATGGTCGAAAATCAAACCGAACGAAAGGTAAAAATATTGCGATCAGACAATGGGGGTGAGTACATTAACCAAAATTTTCAAAATATGTTTAAGAAATGTGGTATAATAAGTCAAACTACTGTACCACATACACCAGAGCAAAATGGCAGAGCTGAATGCATGAATAGAACCATCGTAGAGAGAGCCAAATGCCTTTTGTTTGATTCTGGATTTTAAAAACGTTTTTGGGCAGAAGCTGTCAACACAGCGGTTTATTTAATAAACAGATCGCCAGCAAAAGCGACTGGAAAAATGCCAGAAGAAATTTGGACAAATTCCGAGGTAAATTTGGAAAATTTACGAATATTTGGGACCAAGGTCATGAACCATATCCCGAAAGTTCAGCGAAGAAAATGGGATCCAAAATCTCAAGAACTACATTTCGTCGGATATTGTGAAGGGACGAAAGCGTATCGTCTTATTGATAAAAAATCAGGTAAAATAACGAAGGCTCGGGACGTTGCATTTTTTGAAAGTACAAAAATAGATTGTAGTCCTGAAGTAGCTGAATATTCTGATTTTGATGACATGGAGAATAACGATCCATCCATAATCATCACAACGAAAGAGGTAAACCATTTAGTGGGAGATGCTAACTCCAAAATTACACAAGAAGAGAATCTAGAAAATTTGGAAATAACAAATGATTCACGACCCACAAGAGAGAGAAAAGCACCTGCTCGTTATGATGATTTTGTTATGTTAGCAATAACCGAACCAATCCGAGAACCGTTAACTGTTTTTGAAGCATTGAATAGTGAAAACAAAAATGAATGGTTAAACGCAATGAAAAATGAACATGATTCATTGGTAGAAAATGAAACATGGATGTTAGTCGATTTACCACCTGACAAAAGGGTTTTAAAAACAAAATGGGTATTTAAACTAAAATACGATAATGAAGGTAACATAGCTAGATACAAAGCCCGCTTGGTTGCAAAAGGATATGCACAAGTACCAGGTTTAGATTATGGTGACACATATTCACCAGTAATAAGATATGGATCAATTCGTTACTTAATGGCTATAGCTGCAAAATTTGGATTCAAGGTAGATCAAATGGATGCAATAACCGCATTTTTGCAAGGAGATTTAAACGAAGAAATTTATATAAATCAACCAGAAGAATTCAGTAACGAAACTTCACAGGTATGCCGGTTGAAAAAGGCCATGTACGGATTGAAACAAAGTGGAAGACAATGGAACATAAAACTAAATGAAGCGCTAATAGATCTCGATTTCAAAAGGTCAAAAGCAGATCCATGTGTGTATATGCAATTGAAAAACGAAAAAATTGTTATGATAATCGCTGTTTATGTAGACGACTTCTTAATATTTTGGTTAGATGAAGCAAAAAGGAACGAAATCAAAAATTCATTATCTACAAAATTCAAGATGAAAGATCTAGGAGAAGCAAAGTGTTGTGTTGGATTGAGAATTTCCCGAGACGATGAAGGAAATATTTATCTCGATCAAGAAAATTACATAAAGCAAATTCTTGAAAGGTTTAATATGAAAGATTGTAACACCTTATCAACACCATCTGATAAAAATCAGAAGTTATCTAAACAAATGTCCCAAGATTCTGAGAGAGAAGACGAAGAATTGAGCAAAATACCATATCAACAGACAGTTGGAGCATTGTTATATTTGGTTCAAGGAACTCGTCCTGATTTATCATTCGCTGTGGGGGACGTAAGTAGATATAATAATTGTTTTAATCGCGCCCATTGGTCAGCTGTAAAACGTATTATGAGATATCTAAAAGGTACCGAAAATTTAAAATTAAAGTTTAACAAAATGGGCTCATTAAATATCGAAGGATATTCAGATTCAGATTGGGCCTCCGATTTAGATAAAAGAAGATCTTGTACGGGCTATGTTTTCAAGTTACAAGGAGGAGCTATTTCATGGGGAAGTCGCCGACAACCAACAGTGGCTCTTTCATCCACAGAGGCTGAATACATGGCATTATCATCAGCCATTCAAGAGGCTATTTGGTTAAACAAATTTGGTCAAGAACTTGGATTAAAAATAATGTTCGAGGAACCAATAAAAATTTACTGCGATAATATAGGGGCAATCTACTTGACAAAAAATGATGTTTTTCAATCGAGATCAAAGCACATTGATATACGCTATCATTTTATTCATGATGGTTTGGAAAAGAAAACTGTTAATGTGACTTACATACCAACTGAAGAAATGGTGGCAGACGCATTAACAAAAGCAGTTCCAAGCCCAAAGCAAAAATTTTGTGTCAACAACATGGGTCTAGTTGATATTAAAAATTTGAAATAAAGAAAATTTTCAATAAGTGGGAGTGTGGTAACATGGAAACATTCTATTATGATCAATACATAGTAACCCTGTTACTAAGCAGTAGTATAAATAACAGTTTACAAATAAACAATTAATTATCACGTTGTAATTCATTCTATTATTATTTCTTACCAAATATTAAAGCATTAGTTCAAGTTAATATAGTTAAATTTAATTCAGCGATCTACAAAATATCACAGCCAGACCATAAGGCTTCTTTCTATACCTTGTATAGAAGCCTAAAAGTAGCGCACTGGCTACCCAGTTCTTAGACCTCTATACACACAGAGTATTTCCAACACGATTTGAAACGCTCTGTATGATTTTGAATTATGCGGACGGACGGACGGACGGACAGACGGACAGACACAGAGCCAAATCATAAGGCTTCTTGCTATACTTTGTATAGAAGTCTAATATATCAACGTATCATCGTATCAACTCATCATCGAATCATCGGGTCATCGGATCAACGTATCATCGGATCAAAGTATCATCGGATCAACGTATCATCGGATGAACGTATCATCGTATCAACGTATCATCGGATCAACGTATCATCGGATTAACGGATCAACGTATTTAAATTATATAGGTGAAAAGTTATGTAAATAACACGATTTGAAACGCTCTGTATGATTTTGAATTATGCGGACAGACAGACAGACAGACGGACGGACGGACGGACAGACACGGAGCTAGATCATACGGCTTCTTGGTATACTTTGTATAGAAGCCTAAAACAATAATGAATGCTGTCAAACTGTCAACCGATCGATAATGCAAATACGCGTGCACGTGCATTACGTTTCTATTTGACCAATCTTAACCAAATTTGGTGTAGAAGTTATTTACAACGCCACGAAAAACATAGGCTACTTTAGAACCTTGGGGTGAGGCCAAACAACCACAGTCTACACGTATGGTTGCGATTTCCCCGCAATATTCCCCAATATTCGAATAATCACTTCCCGTCACTTTTCCACAACAGTTACCAAAGACGAGCGAAGAATTTAGCTACAAAAAATGGCCGACCGTTCCTCAACATGTTGGGAGAATCGAGCAGGTAGCGGACATGCCAGCAGAAAAATCCCCAAAAATTGCACAACTGTTACCTCTGCTGAATGCCACCATTGACTTTGCCGAAAAGATCAGGAAACCATTAGTCAAAGCGGAAACAAGCCCCCAAGAATACCGGCACAGATGCGGCGGTCTGACGCTATCAAAGAGCGCAGGGCCTTATTTCGGCGTAGCGATTTGTATAAGTCAAGGTATACGATAGAAATAATTTTACACTGCATGTGTATTTCGCACGTATTTTACACGTGTGCGGAAATGGGTGTTTAAATTATATCTACGCCGCCAAAGAGTCTTGAAGTATTAGCAAGGGAGTGAAAAGCGTAGTTTTTAATTTAACGGCTCATTTGCCTAATGTGTGGGAACAGTTTAAATAAATCCTCATTTCGAGGAAACTTTAAAAATAAGATGCCGCCGAAAGTCACACGGTCCTTGAAAGACCATCCATGTAAAAAGGAAGAAAGTTTTGTAAAATGAGGAGATTAAGTCACATCCCCCTTGGTTTTAGGCAGGATGAAGAATCAGAGGATTGGTTCTTCGCCTGGCGCGGGGGTGGTTCAATGAATATCCAAAGTGGGAAATTGGTCATAAAAATCCCGACTTGGGAGAAATTCGTATTGCCCAACAAAACATGTTACGTACTAATTTTAATTTTAAGTTAAATACTAATTTCGAGGTTGTGAACAAGCGCATTGAGTTTAATGGCGCCAAACTTTTACGTTTAATTGTAAGTACTAATTTTACGGTTAATTAAAAAATTAAAAGAGAAGTTACTTATAGTTTCCAAAGTTCTTCCTGGATTTTACATTGGTGACTTAGATCGTTGAAGCGCATCAAAATAAGGTATCGTGCCCATATTAAACTATTCCCAGTAATCTGATTATATTGTATTTATTTGTATTAGTTACCAAGTTTGTTCACTGTATAAAGGTATTAATAGAGTTCATTTTATAAAGAGTTCAATCTTTTATTGCTTGAAAATACGCAAGTGTTTATTGTCGCAAACATCCTTTACCTACGTTTCCGAACGACCAAAGCTACAAACTTAGGCAAGAGTTAAATAGGGAGTTTCGTCGAGCGTTCTCTCCCGAAATTACCGAACCTGTAAAATAGGTTAAGGTGATTTATAACTAAAAGGAAGCTCGTGGTGGCAGCGATTAAATCTACTAAAACGCCTAAAGCGTGGTTTTCTACATTGGCATTACAGGTGGAATTAATTTTAATTCACCCCAACTTTTGATTTATTACATTGGTGGACTTAGCGGTAGGATAAATTCTACATTACGACTCCACGGTTTACTACATTGGTGTTAGTGGTGGAATTAATTAAACTTATTTTATTAAACCGTCAGTACGGTTTATTACATAGCTTTGGCAGTTAAGTGCGTCTACTGCTAATGCGAAACGCTCGGATCGAATCCGGGCAGGGTAAGAACTTTATTCTGGCCGTCTCTCCTCGGAAGGCAATGGCAAACCACCGAGGTAATTTGCCAAGAGCGCCCATCTCAACATGAAGTGTATCACACTTCCCGTGGTTCGGAACCCACGTTAAACAAGTAGGTCCTCTATGTATGTGAAAACACTTAGAACGCACATCACATGCATAGAAAGAGATGGGTCACGACGTTCGGAAACGAACAATACGACATAGTTTACACGGAGCTTAGTAGCTAATGCTTAGTACTTGTCACTTGTCACTAACACCTGCGTGTAAACTAGCTGAATAGTGCTTAGTATTAGTGAAAATGCCAGTGCGAGTGATTAGGAGCTGATCCTATTTACTAAGTGACAAGTGGACTCCCCCACCTAATTTAACTAAGCACTTGTCGCTTGCGGAGTCGTGTGAACAGTCATGACAAGCGTTTAGTGACAAGTTGGAACGGCAAGTGAAAAGTCGTAGATTGGTTTTTGAATAATTAAAATATTTCCTAAGTTTCTTTTGGCGTTATGGCAGCGGAAAGGTGGAATTCCGAAACCACCATAAAATTCATACAAGAATTTAAAGCATATTATGAATGTTTATGGAACCAAAAATCGGCGATTTATAAAAATAAACACGCGAGAGAAGCGGCATACCAGAGAGTTGTTGACGAGATGCATATTTCTGCTTTCGAAAAAATGAGAACACTTAAATTGCCACTAATACCTGTTTTATAAAACAACGTGTAAACGATTACTTGTCACTTGTCACTATAGTCATCCGTTTTAAGAATGCAGAACTAGATTGTACTAAAATTGTGAACTCGGAACGTGATTGGTTAAAATTTTTACAGAACACTGCCAAAATTTTATTTGCGATTGATAACTCACGAACATTTTTTTTTAAGTTTCTGGCAAATTTAAATAATTTGTACAAGATAAATTGGTATTTGATAAAAAAATACTTTTAACTCGATTATTTCAAGTATCAAATAAGTGACATTTGGTTTTTGTCACTCATACACTTTAATTATTTGACGTTTCCCAGTGTAAATCTGACTTGCCGTTCAAGGCGACCTCTACTGCAATCCAAAACCAGATGGACTATAAGCAGTGACAAGTACTATAGTCCATCCGTTTTAAGAATGCAGAACTAGATTGTACTAAAATTGTGAACTTGGAACGTGATTGGTTAAAATTTTTACAGGTTTACACTGCCAAAATTTTATTTGCGATTGATGACTCACGAATATTTTTTTCTAAAAGTTTCTGGCAAATTTAAATAATTTGTACAAGATAAAATGCTATTTGATAAAAAAATACTTTTACTCGATTATTTCAAGTATCAAATAAGTGACATTTATTTTTTGTCGCTCATATACTTCAATTATTTGACGTTTCCCTGTGTAAATCTGACTTGCCGTTCAAGGCGACCTCTACTGCAATCCAAAACTAGATGGACTATAAGTACCTACTTATAGTCTATCCGTTTTAAGAATGCAGAACTAAATTGTACTAAAACTGTGACTTTCGAGCGTGATTGGTTAAAATTTCTACACGTTTACACTGCCGAAATTTTATTTGCGATTGATGACTCACGAATATTTTTTTCTGAAAGTTTTTAGCAATTTTAAAAAATTTGTACAAGATAAATTGCTATTTGATAAAAAATTACTTTTAACACGATTTTTTCAAGTATCAAATAAGTGACATTTGTTTTTTGTCGCTCATACGCTTTAATTATTTGACGTTTCCCTGTGTAAATCTGACTTGCCGTTCAAGGCGACCTCTACTGCAATCCAAAACCAGATGGACTATAGTTACTAATAAGCTCGTGTAAACTAGGCATTAGTAGTAGTAGTATTTAAGTCAAGCTTTTAAAGCTGAGTGAATCTGCTATGAAAAGGGTGGATACAAGCAATGATAGGGGTGCCAACCACCCGTAACTTTTCAATTTAAATTACATATGGCAACATGATGCTCGTGGGACGCTTTTGTAAAGTAGAAAAATTTTTTTTGGCACAGTTTTTATGAATCACCTTATACACGCAGTTGAATTAGCGCCTCTTGCTACTGTCAGACAACTGTCAAAAGTAGTACCAGTTGCGTGGTGATTGCACATTAGTTGTGTACCGTGGTTATGTTATCGAAATTTAATATTATTTAATGCTTAAAAAATTAAAATTTTAACGTAGTAATATTAAGTATAAAAGTTTTCTATTTGTAAATTTCATAGTAGTAAAGTGACTTTACAAAACCGTTCTTGATTTTTTAATGCGTAATGGCGGATACAGAAGATGCGTAAGTGTCTCTTTTGTTCTTTCTAAAGCGAAATAGCAAAAAATCAAACTGTATTAATTAATTTTCTGTTTACTTTTTAGTGATAGCCAATTGCTGGATAAAATCGACGGCAAGTATGGCGAAGTTGGCGATTATGATGATTTAGTTAATGCCGATGAAGATGCTTTACTGGAAGACGATTCTGATGGTTTAGATATTAAACATTATGGCCAGACTGAATTTTATAACGAAGACGAAAACGACACAGACGTGTTGGACTTGGAGGCCCAAGATGCAGAACTCGATGACGATTTGGATGGTAAGTAACCTTTAACTTTTAAGAGATTCAGTCTGATTGATTATAATTTTAGAAAAGAACATTTCTAGTGCATCTAACCTATTGGCTGTAACGTCAACAACTTCAAACGAACTTGACGACAGTTATTTGAAGGAAACTTCTGGTGACGAATATAATAATAGAAGTACTGATAAGTTCAAAAATGAACGTGTGATATCCAATAATCTTCCGGAACTGCAAGATGAAGGGGCAAATTTTAAACCTAACCGAAATAATCGACCGTTTAGAGGTCGTAATCGTGGTGGTAAGTTTGCCAATCAACGCAACAACCACTTTCAAAAAAATAGAAATAACAGCAACACTGTACACATCAACCCACACTTCAAGGGACAAGTTAAAATTAATAACGATGGTAAGGAATTGAGTTTTAAATTTGTTGTTTAGTTGAAGTTTTGCTTATTAGCCCGTTTAGCATGGGATGCTCGTCACAAAATAAACCAGAAGCATCAAGTGGGTCGTGTGATGCCTTTCAATAACCAGAATAATAAGAATATGATTCGGCCATGGAGTAATAATATTGTGCTAAACAGTCAACCGTTTCAAAATGTTCAACAAGTTTATCCTCCTACATTTCAACAAGCGCCACCACCTCAGGTAAGCATTTATAATTTGGTTTTTTATTTATCCATTTATAAAACATCAGTCACAAAACACCAGTCATCAAATTCACAATTGAAGACACAAGTGGATGAAGGTGTTATGTTACATTTTATAAAATGTCGACATCGGTGTGAATGAATGCGTTTTGTGCTATTGTTGCATACCACATGTAATTAAAAATATATAAAATGTAGAACTTATACATATAACCTCTGAGTCTAAAGTAGCTGGACAGAATTCAAACGATAATAAAAAAAAGTTGGTTATAGAAAATTTAAAATTAATTAATTATTAATAAAGCACAATATATTGGGAACACAAAAAAAAAACTTTAAAAACATAATGGTCCATTTTCTTCAATTGTTTGCACTTTTCTTTTAACACCTTCCATCATATTATGCCGGAGCATTTTCAGATCAATTTTTTTGGTACAGGACATAATTCGTTTTTTCAATTGTTCGGCTGATGTTGCTTCCCAACCATTCTTATAAACTAATTGCGATAAAATTGACCAGAAAGTTTCAATCGGACGAGCTGCCGGAATATTTGGGGGATTCGCATATTTTGACACAAACGGTATATTTTGACCTTCTAACCAATTTAAGGTTTTTTTTGCATAATGGCAAGATGCCAGATCTGGCCAAAAGATGATTTTATCATTTTTATGGTTTCTTTTAACAAAATTAACCATTTTTGGTAAACAATTTTTTATATAAGTGTCTGTGTTAACAGCAATACCAACTTGGGCTTGAATAAAAAAATTTGATATGCCTTTAACTGATATCGCACACCACGCTAACACTTTTGGTTCGAATTTTGATTTTCTTATGAACTTTACATTATCAGAAACTGTATTTTTATCGGTGGTATAAAATCCTTTATTTGCAACATCACAACTGTTCGCAAAAGTGAAGTACTTTTCATCGTCCATAATGATCACTGTATCGCCTGATAAAAAATGTTGTCTCAGAAGACGGCACTTTCCGGGTATTTCCACTAATTGTTTATCGGTATATTTTGGTTTAACGTTTCTCTTATACCTTTTCACATTCAATTTTTTCAAATTTCGGCAAATTGTAGTTTGTGAAACTTTAAATTTTCTGGATAGTATGCGAGTACTCACTCCAATTTTGTTTTCAGCAGCTTTTTTCAAGGAACTTAGCCGAGATTTTTTTAGAATTGATTTTCTTCCGGTTTTTTTTTTATTTTCAGGACCAATATTGTTATTACATCTCGAAATTATCGAATAAATGGTACTTCGACTGAAGCCTTCATTTATAAAATGATGTAAAACATGACTTTTATTTTGCTGGCCAAGCATTTTGAAAACGCGTTTACGCAAAAAATTCTGTTCGCACACTTTCATATTGACAATTCAAACTAAACTACTTCAATTGACATTAAACAAATGAAAGAAGGTACAGTAAAAAAAACAAAAGGATTGCTAGATTATAACTAATGATTTGATGCGATTGAAATTTGTCCAGCTACTTTAGACTCATACGTTAGTTAAATATATAAGATATTTTTAATTGCATATGGTATGCAACAATAGCACAAAACGCATTCATTCACACCGATGTCGACATTTTCTAAAATGTAACATTACACCTTCATCCACTCCTGTCTTCAATTAAAACATTATTCTTTGTAAATATTGTGGCAATTACTGATAAAGCAATTCCTTAAATTGAAACTTGCCCAAAATACAAAACTATACCTATCTTGTTTGATTTGCACTGTTTACATTTCCTGCTATCTTGTTTTGATTGTTCCTGATTAAATTATTCTTCTGTGTTAAAATAGTAAAACTATCTGCAAAAAATTCTTTAAAAAGACATTGGTGGGTTACTAAGTTATTTTTTGTTATCTATACCAGGTATTCATTTCAAAAGCAGATAGCGGAAGTAATTTTTGGGGTAAATTTGAGAAAAGCAAAAAGCACCTGTTTAAAAAGCGAGAGGGAGGTTTAAAACCAATACCGTTATAATTTTAAGTTTAACCTCTCCCCATCTATCCCTAGCTTGAAATTTAAAATAGCACCCCTACTTTGCGATAAATCATTTTAAAGCCGATCAAATCCTCGTTCATCTATGTTAAAAAAATTGGATGTAGTGAATCCGTTTGAGGTAAAAATTGAAAGATGAAACAAAAAAATAATTTTACAATGTAGTCGATGTACAGTAACTCACAAAAGTCTTCGATCAGTAGTAATAATTTAAATAAATTGCCTGTATTTCATTTATATATTTAAAATTTTGATTTCTTCTAATTTTGTTTAAGAAAGTGATTGTCTAGTTAATCGAAACATATTTTTTTTCGTATAATATGCACAATTATTAAAATTATTACAATTAAATAAAACATTGCACTATTCTAAGGTTACAAAAGACATCAGTCAGTAAAAGAAATATATTATACTTATAACTAGGGTCCGGATAAATAAGCACAAAAAATCCGGAAAAAAGCGCTTTAAAAAGCACGAAATTTGCCCCTAAAAAGCATAAACTTCTGCAAAAACAGCATAAAATTTTTTTTAAAAAACGTTAGAAAACAAACAAAAGTAGCATTTATTTTTAAAAACAAAATACAAAAAATTAGATATAAATCTAAATCACATCTAAATCATATTAAAATTATGTGTGGTAGTAATTTACAATTAAATGTTGCTCGATATAGGCGATCGAATTTAAGATCGCAGCGCCAGTGCGGTAAGAATCGTACTAATTCCTCGGACATGGTATAGTTTGTTTACATGGTTTTCAATGCGAATACATAGAAGTTTTAATAAAATTTTTGTGATTTAGTGGAAGTATTAATAGTTTTTCAGTGTTAATGTTAAAATCATCGTATAATCTTAAACTTATTAAACACCTTTGAGGTTATACCATGTCCGAGGAATTAGTTCAACCGGCGACCGTTGGTGGCGTATCGCTTATCTTGAATCGCCTATGCTCCATTGTTAAATTCAACCTTGTTTCACTTACAAGGTTTTTATATGCAGAGAAGTTTCTTTCTACCTCAAAGCTAGTGATTGGGGCATGCTTGAACTTAGCAATTGTAGCTGGATCCATGTCCAACTGCGAATCCTCGACAATTTCACCTTTTAGAATGCTTGAAATTTTCTGTAATTTTTGAAAACCCTCATTCTTTTTCAGTACGTCCCGTAATTTCACTTGAACTGCTTGTCCAATACGGCCTGGTACTAAAGGCGTTGAATTTTCAAAATTTCGTATCGTGTTTATGGAATCCTCTAATGTAACGTCTTGAGTTTCCAATACCATTATGGTTTGACTAACGTATCCAAAGTTACTTTTTATAAAAGCTAAATTACATTTTAGAACTTCATTTTGAATTAGCTTTTTGCATTCTTCAATAGCAATACTATTCGGTTCTAAATCTAGTATAACTTCTCCGAATTGTCGAAAATTTTCAGCATAATAAAATGCCGCATCCAACCATGTTCCCCATCTTGTGAGAATCGGTTGTGGTGGTAATGCCAGGTTTGGAAACTTTTCCTTAAATATCTGCACCCTCAAAGGGGCTTTGAGAAATACTTTCTTCCCATTGCTAATTAAATTATTTACCAATGGGAACTCCGCTCGTATAGTTTCGGCAACGCGATTAAGGCCGTGTGCCAAACAAGTGCAATGAATTAAATTATTATAAAATATTTGTAAATTTGAACCTGCTTTGATCATATAAGCCGCCGCGTCGGATAGCATTAATAAAATTTTGGCAGAAGGAACCGCTTCAGGTAAGAAAAAATTTGTTAGACCTTCATTAACAAATCTGGCTACAGTAAGCGCATTTGTCTTTGCTAACTCCTTGGTGCTTACTAAGTAGCCTTTATTTGGTGTATCTTCATTTAATACGCCAATAATTAAATTTGTGACGTACCTTCCGCAACGATCTGTAGTTTCGTGTACGCAAATCCAAATACAATTGTTCCCGATGATTTGCCTAATTTTGTTGAGCGTATCTTTATATACTAAACTAACGTAACTTTTTCTTATGGTACTCTCATTCGGGATATGTCTTTTACAATGCTTCTCCAAAAACTTTTGAAAAGAAGTATTGTTTAGTTTGTTTAAGGGAATGTTGCATTCTAACATTGTTTTACATAACTCGAAATTAAAATCTGTTTGTTCATTGAGCCCAGAAGATGACTGTATAGACTCGGAAATGGTCTGTTGAAGATTAGATTTTTGCAAACGTTCTTTATGCACTTGGGTATTGACGTGCTGAGAGACATCAAATTTTTTATTGCATTGAATCTATTACGAAAATAAATACTTTAAATTCAGATTTAAAAAAAAAGTAAAACTTACTGTTCTATTGCATACACGACAAAAGATTCTATTATTTTCGTGTTTTAGCTCGCGGTGATTTCGAATCCACTCTTGTACAGAAGACTTTTGCTTTGGCATTGTCAATAATTTATAAATTATAATAAAAACTTCACACTGAACTAAATATTATACAAAACGGATTTGAAACTCTAAAACACTGACCAGCACTCTTCAAATTAAACAGTTGAATGCCGTTTGTACAGCAAATTGTTAGGTATTATTTTACTATTATACTTGACCAGCAATTTTCAAGAAGCAACAGATAACAAAAGTTAAGACAATTCCGCTTACGTTTAAATATCTTAAAGTGCACATTACACGGGGCCTTTGGCTGCAGCAATTTCTGCGTAGAGACGAGTTCATGTATTTGCGCTTTGCGTATACCGTTCTGCACAGAAGTTGCTGCAGCCAAAGGCCCCGTGTAAAATTCTGCATCCTTCATATTATGTGTATCGCATTTGATTAAATGATTCATAAAATGACAAACATTATGTTTTATAATTAATTTATTATTTTAAATTAAAAGATAACTACGAGTATAAGGAATTGAATTTTTAATACAAATTTTAATAAGCTTAAAAAAGTAGGTGTCAAACGATTTGTTTTTCTTTGAATCGTGCTCATTTCTTAAAATTTTTTGAATGCTTGTAACCGCCGCAATAAGCATAAAGCTTAGAATTCCGGTCCCTACTTATAACACAATATTTTTTAAGTAATATTACATTTTTTAATATTTTGTAGCATGCCCTTTTTGACATAGAACAGCATGTTACAAATGATTTTTTGTAAATAATCTTTACTTATAAAGTCCCATTCATTTTGGAGTCTTTGTTTTAACACTTGCACAGTATTTATTGGGCTTGTATGAATTTTTCGGTCTAATTCTTCTCATAGATTTTCTATGGGATTTAAGTCTGGGGATTGGGGTGGAGGGTGTAACACTTTTGGGCACTTATAAAGGAGATATTCTTGCACTATTCGCGATTGGTGCTTGGGATCATTGTCTTGGTAGAACTTCAACGTATCAGAAATGCCCATTTTAGCAGCACTTTGTAGCAAATTTTTTTTAAAAGATCTAAATATTTATATTTGTCCATAATTTCGCCTATAAATACTAGATTTCCTACGCCTGCACTTGAAATGCAGGACCAAATCATAACACTTTTTACGGCACGTTGCAAATTCTTTGCATGAAGCTCAGTATTTGGCTTACGCCATACCATAATTCGTCCATCAGAGCCTGAAATATTAAATTTGCTCTCAACAGCAAAAATAACATCATTCCACCAACTTTGATCTTAAGATGGAATTCTTTTGCATAAGCTAACCGTTTCTTCTTGTTAATATCACTTACATATATCGTCGGCTTACTGCTAAAACAAGATAACTCCAAAATGATAGTTTTGAGTAAAACTGATTTTAATACTCCTTTAATATTTGACTTACAGTTATCAGGTTTTGTCAAAATGTAGTTTGCTCTTATTTGAATGCAATCATGTATACGTCCACATAATTAAGAACGACCCAAGAAGTTCAAATAATATGTAAAGAAAACTTGTTTACGTCAACAATACAAAGAAATTATTTTGACAAGTGTTTCCTTTAACCAATACTTTACTTAAACTGTGTAAATAGATGGTCCACTCATCAAGGTTACCTAAAAATTTGTAAACAGTCATAAACAGCTTTATTTGTAAGGGTTCACATAATTACGAACCACAGGTTTGTGATTTAAAAAAAATATTTCTTTATTTATGAAATCATTTTTTTATTTTTATAATAAATTAGTACTTAGTAGAAAGTCCTTTATTTTTTATTACTGCATCAATTGGATTAATTTTCTAATATCTCTCGCAGATTTGTGCGGAAATTTTTTAGACTCGCGAAATATTAAAGAATCTTCTCTTTCTGTTGTGTTTCTTGGCTTAGGATTTCTTGAAACATTTTCTGTTGTTCCATATTGTTTATAATGCTTGATGGCATTAAAAACCATCATTTTTGATATATTTAGCTCACGTGCTATTTGTTGATACGATTTTTTGTCGCACTCCCAAAATTTTACAATAATTTTCCTCATAGTAGGATTACACGTCTTGTTTTTTCCCATTTTCACACAAAAATTTCACAAATTAATTTTACAAACTGAATACAGAAGCATAACCTTTTACTTTCGCACTACAAAGAGTTTTATTTTCAAATCTGCTCTTTATATTGAATGTTTAAGACTACAGATGTTTTATGACCGTTTTAAAATTTTTGGGAAAATGTTATTAAACTAAAATATTTTTACACTTTCTTAGGTAAATATCGAACCCACAAACAACCTTTTAAAGAAACCCTTCTGTATTATTTATTACTTCCTCAACTAACTACATTTTTATTACCCTTACCTTAAATTTGCAAAAATTTGCCAGGTCGTTCTTAATTATATGGACGTAGCTGTAACTCATTTTGTCCAAAAATGGAGTTATCTTGTTTTGGCAGTAAGCCGACGATATATGGTTTTTTTCCGGCAACTCGACCGTTATATCCACTTTCTTTTAGCACTCGCCGAATTGTTTGTGGATTAGCTTCTTTTCCTGTGTTTTTTAATATCTCACTAGTTAGTTTTGGCGCACTTAATCTTGGATTTTTTTGTATTTTTCTTACAATTTGTTTTCTGTCTTTCATTAAATATTAAATATTGATTTTGGTTTGAAATCGATCCTATCTTCATTTTTTATCGCATAACGATATCTCCACGATATTTTTCCACGGCACACTATAAGCTCGTCTTACATCAGGACATTTCTGGCGTCTGATCATAATTTTTCATACAAGCATAAATAAGCGAGTTATCGGCAAAAAATCGCGTTGGGGGAGCTAAAACCCCCGATTGTGGGGGACGCCGGCGTGGGATTTTATGGGACTTTTGGGGGGTTCATTAGAACACTCCAATGTAGTACATCTCTGCCAAAATTCAGCTTGCCCGGATTTTTTGCAAACTAAAAACCTTCCTTGCCTGGACTATAGATTGTGATACATTTGTGCAACTAGGTTTCATTCAATAAAAATTGTCCTAATAACGTCATCTCCAAGTATATATACCAGCCCAACATTGACCTTTTGAGGATACTGTGTCAATCGTCTTGAAACACGTGTGGATTTTTATTGTTCTAATACTTACAATAGTGTTTATTAACAAATCCGTTCAAAGAAAACTTAATTCTTTGCTGAAAAACAATATATTTTACCAAATTTGGCTCATCTTGAATTCTCTGGAACATCAGTTCACAAACCTCAACTTTTCTATCAAAATCGTCTTCTCCAAGTTGTTGGTGAAATTCAATTTTATAAGAAGAAAATTGTTGAAGTTTAGCATTCAGGTATGAAACCAATTGAAATATTTGTTGATTTAGTAACCTTTCGAATGGAGGTACTAGGATTCGTTGCAATTTTGGGCGGCACCCCTCAGACGAGGTCATTTTGGTCACTGCTGAAGTGAATAGTCTGATATCCATCCAGAGCTATCACTGCACAGTTATCCGTTTTGGGCAGATTTGTAAGAGACGGTCGGTTCAGTGCCCCTACCCTTCTTCTGTCTGCCCATGCTAGCTGGTGTGCTGCTATCTGACCGGTTTCGTCTTTGCCCCCCAGTCGAAGTCTCTCCACCATAATTTTTGTTTGTTAGTTGTTTAGAAGAAGGTTACTCAAGAGTCTCTTCATCCTTTTTTTGTTGATCTGCTTTGAGATATTTTAATCGTCTCTTGGCAGCCCCGAAAGTTTAGGCCTGGATGGACCCTTCCTTACAGAACCTCCTCCTGTATTTGATTTTTCATTTACAAGTTCTTCCATGATTGTTCCCACGAGTAAAGGGGAAATAAAATGTCACCATCGCACAGCATTTTCATATGCGATGGAAGGCTGAATACAACGAGGTTTGCCATGCCTCAACGTTTCTGCAACTAGAGACTGAGCTACCCCTCAGCCTTGCATCCCCTTGGCGATGGCGTCACAGTACCGTGGGAAATGGGAGGTTTTTATAGTGGTGCCTGTCCACGCAGCGCAGGCGGCTAAGCCAAGGCTCTCGTGCCCCCTGACTCGACTATCCCCCACAGACGTACTTATTGGGGAGAATTTGCAGCCCACAGGCGGTTTACGATTTGTTCTTTTGTGTTTGCCGATTAGTCGGCTCCCTCCACCATGACCATCATAACCATTACGAAGATGGCAGGAACCGGGCATAAAGATATTTTAGGTCCCGGCCGACTCCAACCGAAGGAGGACTCTCCCATCGCTCGTCCTGAAGTTCATGCCTGCGGTCTTACATATATTATGCGGTTATAAGGATAATAATTTTATATGCAGTAAAAATCTAAAATACTTAATTAGTATATGTGCAATAAGAGTTCGTATTTTGCTTTATTTCATAGAGAAACGTCTAGATAATAATAATCCTCTTTCTATGGTACAGCAAATCAAACATGTAAGAACATATAGATCCGGACTCTAACATTTCTTGGTATATTGGAGCTGACGTTTTCACCCCTATTTTTTTGCATAAATGCAGCTGCGTTATTCCTTCATACGGCACACCTGACCAAACCTGATAATTTTTGGAATACATTCTTGAGCTAAAGCTCCCCACCCCCGTGCCCCTAGCTACTACGCCGAATCAAAGTATGAATAAAATTGTACCCATTGTGAAGTATTTAGGTACTCTGTACTATCGCCAATCTCTCTAAATTCAAACCATTTATAATGCTTTTAATTATTTACGGTTTTGCTTAAAAGTTCAACTTTATTTTTTTTCCAGCAGCCCCTTTGGAACCAATACCAACCAAATAACTTTAATCAGGTGCAAATCCCTAATCAGCAGGTTCAGCTTACCAATCAACACATGTTTATGCAACCCGTAGTTCCACCAACTCAAAACATTTTTACTAATAACCAACCTCCAAATCAATTCAACCAAGCCATTCAACAATTTAGTTCACCAATGTATCCAACTCAAAACATTAATCCCGTCTTTCCCAATACACAGTATGTTCAGCAGCAGCAGCAGCAACCAAATCAGTTTAGTATTCAAATGGATCCTTACGTGCCACGCTTTCAACCAAACCAACCACCACCAGGTTTTAATCACAATAATCAATTTGTTCCTCTACCAAACCAACAACCAGTTCAATTCAATAATCCACCTCAACAGAAACCGTTCCAAAATCCTCCAAGGTTTGTCAAACCTAAAAATACCATGTTTAACCAAAACAAACAGTTCAATAAAGGAAGTCCACCTAAACGAAGACTCGAAGGAATTGTCGATATTAAAAAGAGAAAGAGGAGTGTCAGTACGGGTAATTTACATGAAGTAAAAACCGTAGAAACTCCAGACACAACAGTTGTGGAGGTAAGTGTGTTGTTTATCGGCTTGTCTTAAAAAGGAACCATACGTAATTTTAAACAGCACTTTTTAGCCATTCGCTGTCTTTCAAATGAATTTTACATTAAGAAAGTATTCTAGTTGCACTATTTAGTTTTAATCCTTGATCTAATTTACTCTTAAAAAAAGAATATAAATAAATGTTTATTTTTTTGTACATCTTAGGAAAGACAAATGGAAGATGAAGACGAAGAGACAAGGTTGTACAGAAAAAAAATTGAAGAACAAAAGTTGTTAAGACAAAGAGTATTGGCAGAGAAAGAAAAACGTAGACAGCAATCAATAACGGAAGAAAATGCAAGTGCCGATTCGAAACCGGTTGATTTAGTGACCACAGTAACACAAAATATTGCCCAACCACAAAATCAAAACGTCAAAAGAAATCTGCAAGTTGTTCGAATTAATCAACAGAATAGAAATGTACCTTCTGTTTCGTTTGTTCCGAATAAGTTTTTTAAAAATATGGCTGGGAAAAAACTTAATACTGTACAAAATAGCAATATTAGAGTAATCAATACTGTTAACGATGAATCTAACTATGATAAACAACATTTAGCTTCATTTTTATCTAATCGTAAAATAATTGCTAAAGACCAGTCTTTAGTTGATACATCTATAGTCGTTGTGAGCAACCTAGCGGCCGGTACAACCGACGTTAAGTTGCGAAAATTGTGTCAGGGCATTGGGGATGTTAAGGTAAGGAAGCAATTTTTAAGTTGATGTTTCAAAGTATGCCTTGTTGTGTAGTAAGTTTTATATTTTTGCGATTTTGTATCATCTTGGATGACTTATATTTTTCATATTGAAATGGAATTTGTTACTTTTAGGAGGCGGAATAAACGCGGCTTATTTGTGTTGACTTAGATTGTCCATTAAATTTGATGAGAACTTTTTAAACGGTGATGTGAAGGATCTGTCCGAAGATATAATTTTTGTTATCAGATTATACAGAATTATTTTTGTATTGGCGAAAATTTTTTTATTAACTTGAAGTTTTCATGTTAAAATTTGTATAAGAATTTCTATATTGAGTTTGGTTTTTCCTATGGAAAATTAAATGTACTGGATACAATGTGAAATTGATTTAGTTGGATTTTTATATGCTGCAATTCAAAAGGTGATTTCTATATTTTTTCTCATGGAGAATCTCCAGTCTGCTTTTGGATTTTAAATGATCAAATAAATTTTTTGTAGTAGTGATATTTTTATCTCGTTAGCTTGTACATACTTTTAACACTATTATAATGTTTTTACCCCTTTTTATTGTTTGTGTGTTTCACCAACAGGTATAAACATTGCGGGTCGAGTAACCTAAAGTTGATCACCCCAAATAAAATTAAAAATTTCCTATTGCAAAGAGGAAGGTTTATACTTTATATAGTATACTGTTAAAATTTTACATGCGAATGTATTATCAAAGTTTTGAATAAATCGATTTTGAAGTTAGCAAATTTAACATGTAAAAACCGACCGACGCGCGGGAATCTCATATGAGATTCCGCGCGTCGAGTTCTGTTGACGGTACGTGTGGATTGGTATACCCTAACACTTTGAAAATTTCGTCAGATGCTGCTCGCACGTCCTACAGGTAACATGACTCGAATCCCGGTTTTCTTGAAGGATGGCGCCTTCAAGTATGTTTAGCTTTTGCCGCGTAGCGGCTCAGGCGATAAAAAACCGGCCGGAGCAGCGGAGGCTCGGGTTTTTCGCTGCCCACAGCCGGACGAGTCTCGAATCCACAATTTCAAATTCGATTTTTTCAAAATTTTGATAATACATTCGCTCATAATATTTTTACAGTATACTATATAAACCTTCCTTTTTGCTATAGGAAATTTTTAATTTTATTTGGGGTGGTCAACCTTAAGGTACTACCCCCAACATTGCTCTTAAAATAAATTAATTAGGTCACTACATAATTGTGCCATATTTTGATAATCAAACAGCTTATACTTTTTTGCTATTCTGCTCAGTGGTTTTTTTCTGTTTGATATTGGAAGAGGCAATCCAGGTAATTTTACTCATTTGAGTATTTGAGAGAAGAAATTAAAATTAAAGGTACCGTTAGAAGGTTGCATGAAAAATTTTGTTGCATGAAACCAATGACAGTTTGTACATTATTTGCTGAAAATAAATGTTTGGAAAATTTATTTATATTGTCTTCAAGCCCTGAACTCTTCATTACAGTTGCAGTGCCTCCTGGCTCTCTGGATTAATTTCTTCTTAAATTTTCTGTCACTTTAGGTCTCTTTTATGTTTGCGAGTGCTGCTCGGAGTTTGTATTTCTTGGCGGTCTTGGGCGTGGTTGAGGGGGATTCTGACTGTTGACACAACTCAGCCACTTGAGGAGGGCGGTCCAATTAACGATTTTTTGATTAGTAAGTGAATGGGAATTTTAAGCTTGATATGTACATATACGTAAGCATAATATTGAAGAAGATTGATAGCCAAGTTTGGATAGTAATCGCCGAAGAGGGGCCTATGGCCTCAATAGTAACTTGTAATTTCATAATCAGCCAGCTGCTTGACATTCAGTTCAACGAATCAATCATAGAAGTCTTGCATATCTTGGTCGAGGATAGATAAACACAGGCCTATTGTTGATTGCTATGTTTGCATAAAAAAAATCATAATCGTGATGTCACGAAATGTATGGGTAACATCCGTGTTCATAGACAAAAGTATTACTTACACTTACAACTTTACTTGAAATATTAACCGTTACTATTTGAGTAAGAGATTTTTATTGGTGCATTTCAGGTTAGTTTTTCTGTAAAGTGTTTTTGGGTGTACGCATGATGAGCATTAGAAATCTACCCAGTTGTACTTTTTGTAGTCTTGCAATTTTGTTGTTTTGGAGTGGGCCACCTCTTGTCTGCTAAATTGACCTTTTTCTAAATTTAAAATCGTTAAGTAGGTTGTTTTTTCAGCGATAAACTATTTTGCTGCAGACATAACATATCTTAGACATCAAGATATCAAGGGACAAATCTTAACAGTTGAAATTCGCAAAGTTGATTTAAGTTAGGCCTAAATCAGACGCCATATTTGACGAAAAATTTTGAAAAACTAGCAACGTACTGAAAAAAAGCACTATTATTGACGAGATTTCTATATATTATCTGAACCACTAAAGAAAAGCCCTGCGTCATAAATAATTCGTCATCAATAGTTGAAGATCGGACAACTTTTTATTTTGCATCTTTGTCCCTCTTAGGTTAAACGATATAAGGAAAATATAATGTCATGTTATTTCTAAGGTCATAAAATAATCACGTGGGGCTTTTCTTTCGTGGTTCAGATAATATCTCACTTTTGTAGGATTTTTATCCTTACTAAAAGTTAAATAAAAGAATTTCATATCTTGTTATTTTTATGAAAAGATGGGATTCGTAAATCCAGAAAAATTACAAAGTAGACACTCCTCTAACATTTAATAGAAGTTAAAGCTACTTTTCATAAACAAAAAATAAGTAATGCTACTGGCTGTGAAATAAATACACTCAACAAATTTTCTAAATAACAAGAAGTTTTTAAGTAATGTTAATTTTTTTAAAACAAACATTGTCTGGCTCAGCTTAATTAAGAGCCGATTGCGTCAACGTCATTTAAAGATTCGAGGTTTATATTAACAGCAACTTTAAAATTGGAATTTAAGAGTCTTGCTGTTTATACAGTGCAACTTCCAATTGGATATTGGGTATTTTACTTTCCCATTTACGTAGTAAAGGAAAGTATTGTTATCGAGTTAAAAAAAAAATTTTAGTTAGCATTTTTCCCATGGTCTATGAGCCCATACGAATTGTTTAAGACCAATTTTGGAATGATGTCCGGATGTGTGTGTGATGTATGAAGCTTTCCCATGGTCTATGAGCCCATACAAATTGTTTAAGACCAATTTTGGAATGATGTCCGGATGTGTGTGTGATGTATGAAGCTTTCCCATGGTCTATGAGCCCATACAAATTGTTTAAGACCAATTTTGGAATGATGTCCGGATGTGTGTGTGATGTATGAAGCTTTCCCATGGTCTATGAGCCCATACGAATTGTTTAAGACCAATTTTGGAATGATGTCCGGATGTGTGTGTGATGTATGAAGCGTGATGTGTGGTCATTCTATCGTCAACGTTTTCAGACAAACGCGTGCACCGATTGAGTTGAAATTTTATACACTAGTTTGAAGCAGCTGTCTAAAGAGCTGATTAGATTTTGGTTGAAAATCGTCCATTTTTAACCCATGTTTTAGAAGGATGAAAATTGCTAAAGAGCATTGCCGCTTCCCGGTGGAATATATGAGATTAATAAAAATCATACCAATCGAACGAGATTATTTTTCCGCATCTTATGATACCCCACACTTGATAGTTTGCTCTTAAATTATTGTTAAAATGCAAAAATAAAATAAGCGCTATTAAAAGAATATGGTTTGCCTTGGATAATTTTGATCTGTCAAAGTGATTTGTATTGTTTCATAGCGTACGGTTAGCGTGTTAACTTCTCATGCCGAGATTCATAGGTTCAAATCCTGTGAGGTGCTATCTATAAAAGGATTTTTCGCGCACCAAATGTCTATCTGCTGTCCACAGGTAACATTATATATGGTTCAAAAGACTTCCCTGGTCGGAGTAGACGATTTAAATCGTCTATTCCCGTGGTTCGGAATCCACGTTAAGCTGTAGGTCCTCTGTGTTCGTCACACAGTTTCAACACGCAACGAGCACACACAGGGAAATCGGAAGACGGCGTGAACGTCATAAACTGATGTATGAATGAATGAATAAATCAAAAACTTTTTTTTGCTCTTAACATAAATTTGAGATATGCGTAAATATAATATTAGAGACAGGTTCTTTTTTCTATTATTCAGTGTTGGATTGTTGGATCTGATGATGCTAATTTAGAAAAATCAGTCATCCTAATATATATTTTTACAAACAGAAATGTTTTTTGATGT
Organism: Podabrus alpinus; assembly: GCA_932274525.1. Taxonomy (NCBI): domain Eukaryota; kingdom Metazoa; phylum Arthropoda; class Insecta; order Coleoptera; family Cantharidae; genus Podabrus; species Podabrus alpinus. The sequence continues at coordinate 11,645,902 of OW026451.1, forward strand.
ATTATGTACTTTTAAAAAGAATAAAGGGCGGTCATTGGCCTAGTAGTTTAACTACTAGGTTAATTAACTACTAGGAACTATTGATCCTAAAGGCACTGGTTGGAATCCAGGAAGAGCTAATCTCTTAGGTCGTAGAACTAAGTCTACTTAGTAGTGGGAAAACATGACTGAAAGTGAAAATGAATAAAATTGCGTTAGGGTATTCCCTAATTTTGTAATAAGGTGCCATTTTTTCTTCACTTCAAATTTTGGTAACACATTTTGGTAGCAAAAGGAATATTGCATAATCCATGCTAGGTAGAGTTTTGTTTTTATTTTGCAATTGTATTATTCCATATCAGACGGTGCAACTTGGTTTGTTGCATGACTATCATGAAAAAATTTGGTGTTTTTGTTTGCGTTTGCAATTTTTGTTTCACAGGAAGCAGCATTTTTTGCAATTTAAAGAGTTAGCGGAAACCAAGGGGTTAATACATCCAAAATTAAGAGTACACGAGAATTCTTAAAGTAAAGAATTGTATGGAATTCTCTCCAAGAATAATTTGTATGTTGTATGATTTTGTTTATATATTTGTGTGACTACACACAAGAATTACCGATTGATTAACCCCTCGGCGGACACTGATTTGTTTAGATGCTTTAGTCCTATCAACATGGGGTTAAAAGAAATTTATTCAGAAAAATATTAAATATTTTCCTAAATAAGGATTAACATTTCGTTTTTACTTCCCTATAAGGAAGTATTGTAATCATGAAAAAATTCGATGTCGATATTTTAACGGAAATATCCGTTTTGAACATTTCTGAATCCGTTTTCACTACTTTCGCAATGATGTCTGTATGTATGTATGTATGTATGTCTGTATGGATGTATGTAACGCAAAATGTCTGTAAGTTCTGTATCTCTGGAACGAATTGTTATATAGTAACAAAATTTCATATTTAACACTTTAATCAGTATACAAAGGCACCATTTGATTTTGGAGGAAATCCTTAAACCGGAAGTAGCACTTCACTTGAAGGACGAAATTGTTTTTCTTTAATATCTCAGGAACGAATTGTTTTCTAGTAACCTAATTTCATATTTAACACTTTAATCGGTATACAAAGGCACCATTTGATTTTGGATGAAATCCTTAAACCGGAAGTAGCACTTCACTTGAAGGACGAAATGGTTTTTCTTAAATATCTCAGGAACGAATTGTTATCTAGTAACCAAATTTCATATTTAACACTTTAATCAGTATACTAAAGCACCATGTGATTTTGGAGGAAATCCCTAAACCGGAAGTAGCACTTTACTTGAAGGACGAAATTTAATAATTTAATTAAATAATAAAATAGAATTTAAATAATATTTCTGCGAATCTTTAGATGAACGATAAAGGAATGATTCCTTATAGGGAAGTCATGTGCTGGCCACATCAGATTTTTTTAATATTATGTCGATAGTTTTACAGTTAGTGAATTAAATTTGAATGATGTGGATGGTTCAGGGTGGATTAGTGGGACTGCGCTTTACTTTGGTTTAAGTCTTTTCTAATGGCATTTTATAATTTATATATGGCTTGGTGTGGTTCACTTTTTGTGCTATTGTGTGCAGTAGCGTAACCAGAATCTCATTTTGGGTGGGTGGGGGCTTAAATATTAAAAACAAATTAGGTGTATATATTTTCTTTTCTCTTTTTAATAACTTCGCGGGGGGGGGGGTGAACCCTCTTTAGTTACGCTACTGATGGTATACTTGTTTAAACTAGGGCTAAGAATTAAAAAAAAATTATTAGAAATATTCGTTTCATAAATAAGTTCTCTAAGTTCGGTACTACGCAGAATTGGTTATCCAAAGCAGTTTTTCTTTTTTTCTACAGGGGGACTGTGGATTTCTATTTCTAGAATTTCCATTACCAATAAATCTTGTTTGGGTTTTAAAATCTTGTTCTTTATGTACTGTTACCAGTAAATTATTCGAATATTCAGATTACTTGAATATACAAATTATTCGAATATTGAAGTTATTGGAATATTCAAATTATTCGAATATTCCAATTATTCGAATATTCAAATTGAACATGAAAATAATATTCGTATTTGAATATTCGAAAAGTTGAATTAATCGAATTTGATTCCCAGCCTTAGTTTAAACTACAGGAACAGAAAATATGTATTCAAATTAAATTCATAACTGTTTCTAATCTGTATTTCTAAAGCTATTTTGGTATTATGGCCAAATATTCTCTCAGTCTATTTTTATGCATTTAGTTAAAATTTTGTTTTTAACATTTAACAATGCAATGCCATGGTATTTTACTACTTATTAACTTCGTTGCCTTTCTTATTTATATAGTATTATGGGAAGTCCAGTTAAAACAATATACATAGCAGTTTTGAAAAAGCAAATCAATGCTTGTCTCTATATTTTTTCGAATCTCTTCTTAGATCTCAACTTCTTAACTTGCACATATTCCTCTCCCTTCCCTTTTAGCTTTCCATTTTTACCTCTTATCCACATAATTTTCCTCTCTCTTTTCTTTCTTTCTCAATTTCTTCTTGCTTCATTATTTTGTATTTCCTGTTTTTTCTCAATACATTTTTTCCGTTGCTCTTTATATTCATGTCAAGTTTCCTCTGTTTATCTTGTCACCATTTTCATTTTTATACTCTCTTTATTACTTCCTCGCACTTGTAGTCATTCCATTCTTGTTTTCTTTGCACACATTTCTTGGTAAATGACTCACAAATAGGCTCAGGTTTATGAAAAAATTATGTAAAAAAATCACATCTTAAAATGGGGTATAATGTAAGATGCGGAAAAAATTCTGTACCAGTTCGGAACAACCATTCCATTTTTTTCACTTGTTGAGATATATATATATCAAAAAATTCGTTTTTTTTGCGCTTTATCGATCTGTATAAAAAGTGAGAAAAATGAACTTAGGCCGTTGTTCCGAACTGGTACAGAATTATTAACAGGAGATTACCTATTTTTAAATTTTTAGTAACTGCAACGCTAATAATGGGACATTTAAAAATTCTAGAGGTTAAAAAAATTCCTAAAATTTGTGATTCATTTTTCCATTATTTTTAAGGGATTTTTCTAAATTTATTAAGAAATATTTTTTTACAAATTAATAGAAAATATAATAAACAAGTTTATTTTCACTTTAAAACGATGTGGAGTTTATACATTTTAATCGGCAACAAATTTTGTTTCATAAAAATACCTAGTGAATAATTTTTTTTCGCCCCTTACAGATACTCTTATTTAAGATGTGATTTTTTTACATAATTTTTTCATAGATCTGAACCTAAGTATTTGTGGATAATTTCAAATTCCAGTCTCAAAATTTTGGGGAAGCTTTAACTTGTAGGGTGTTTTCTGTTTAATCTTAAGCTAATCTCGAAGCGTAAAAAAATTTACCATTGTGGTCAGCCACACTTAAATACTACAGATTTATTTTATAGGAGATATTGTGGTCCATATTATTCAATATATTTTATTATGTAAATAATATATTCTGATGTAGCGTTTCTGCTCAACATGTAATATTTATGAAGTTACTATACACAACCAGATTTTTTGTAAATTTAAGGGATTAAAATACTTACGTTCTCACCATTTTTTCCTTGCATAAAAAACTGATTTTCCTAAAAATAAGTTTATAAACGTGGAAAACTACAAAAGCAACCATACCTGTTTTTCTCTTAGTTTTCCGCCTATTTAATACTTTTTGCTTCTTTTTGGTGCTGTATTTGTGAAACAAAATTTGTTTGATATTGAATTTTTAATAGCTTAAACTTGATAACCGTATAGTCACTAAAACTATTTCAAATTTTGAACCAGTTTTTCCGGGCTTATACTGTTATTACAGAAAATTGTAAATTAGAATTCTTTATAAAGCATGTTTGGTTTATTTTTTCAGCTTATAGGTAGAAGCGCTTACTTTGAGTAATTCTTAATATATTTTGTTGTGTTTCCAGAGTGAATATTTGCTATGTGATATTTAAATTTGTGATAATTATTTGTAAGTTTATTGAACACCTCTTATTGGGCGAGATTGGTTATCTAAGGTAAGCTTGGTCCACTGCTCATATCATAATTCAAGTTATAGAAATGTTTAAAGACTAAACTTATCCATGTGGCCAATCTCACCCCAATTGACTGTAATTTACTTTATACTATGTGATATCTATTAATATTTTTTTATAATAATACAAAATTTAAGCACTACAAATTTACATCAACTAACTAAGACTTAAGTGGAGAAAAATGTTTTATTTGTAGTGATTGAAATGAAATGATAATTTCAGAGCAACAAGATTGTTGCTCGATATAAACCTCTGTGCCTTTGTAATTTAATTATAAAATCTTGCCTGCCATAATTTCAATATTAAACAACAATTGTTGACTGTGAACATGTAAACTATCTTATCACACCATACCACTTACTTCAAAATTAAAAAAATTGATATATTTCTACAATTTATATATTTTTTTGGCAACTGTGATAACAAAACTATTATTGCGGGGATAAGAAGAAAATGTAAAGTATTGGGTTGTTTCCTAAAGCCATAAGGTTACATAAATCACCGTATTTATGAAAATTTCCTAGTATTAACGAAAAAGTTCATTGTATTTATGAATTTGTTCATTATTTGCATTTCAACCAATGCATCCGGCTCATTCTTATGGCTCACCTTTTTTGTAATTTATATTTTCTTTTTATTCCGCAATTATTGTTAACATACAAATTTTCTAAATACTGTTTATATGTAATGTTACAAATTAAGGGATTGAATAAAATTTAGCTACTACGTGTTCACACTTTTTGTTTTCAGAAACTACAAATGTCACCTAAGGAGCGACAGGCAACAATACAATTCAATAGTGTTGCTTCCGCTCACGAATTTTTTAAGAAATACCAGCGTTCAATGCTCGACTTATCCATGATTCAAGTCGCATTAAAGCCGATGACTTAATTTACCTAATAATTATATGTGAATCAAAATATACGAACAAATGTTATAATATATCAATTTTAATCTCATTATTATTATTATTATTAAGGTCGATTGACCGTCGATTGGATACTAAAAGGTATCAAGTTTTTGTAAATTTAGATTTCCTTTTAAATTTTGTAATTAATTAATGAACAGAGAAAAGTTCGACGTACGGAAGTTTGATTGTATTTTAAAAATGTATTAGATAATAAATTTTAAATAGTTTAAGGAGATAATTGAAAATATTTTATTAGAAAATGTTTGATGACCCCCTTTTCAATCCTTGTGTTCCTTAATGTACAATTTATGACCTTTTTATTTTTAAATATTTTTTTAGTAGTACTACCAATTTAAATGGTTGAAACATGTTTTGTAATAAAATTAATAGGTGCTAACATTTTTATGTAATTTTTATTTATACATAAGCATAATTAAAAAAATGTATAATATGTTGAATTATAATTTAAGAATTTTTTGTAAAGTAATAAATAGATGCTTATTATTATATTGCGATAATAAAGAAGTACTTGATCAAATTTTATTGTTTTATTGATAACTAGCTGGCACGGGCGGCATCCGCCGCCCTTAGCCATCTAGACCCAGAATAGATCCGAGTAGGCCATAGTTGTTCGGCCTTCGGCCTCACAGGGGGAGGACCATAATAGATCCGCGAAGGCCATAGTTGTTCGGCCTTCGGCCTCACAGAGAGAGGACCATGATAGATCCGCGAAGGCCATAGTTGTTCGGCCTTCGGCCTCACAGGGGGAAGACCATAATAGATCGGTGAAGGCCATAGTTGTTCGGCCTTCGGCCTCACAGGGCGAACCATAATAGATCCGTGAAGGCCATAGTTGTTCGGCCTTCGGCCTCACAGACCGGACCATAATAGATCCGTGAAGGCCATAGTTGTTCGGCCTTCGGCCTCACAGACCGGACCATAATAGATCCGTGAAGGCCATAGTTGTTCGGCCTTCGGCCTCACAGACCGGACCATAATAGATCCGTGAAGGCCATAGTTGTTCGGCCTTCGGCCTCACAGACTGGATCATAATAGATCCGTGAAGGTCAAAATTGTTCGGCCTTCGGCCTCACAGACCGGACCATAATAGATCCGTGAAGGCCATAGTTGTTCGGCCTTCGGCCTCACAGACCGGACCATAATAGATCCGTGAAGGCCATAGTTGTTCGGCCTTCGGCCTCACAGACCGGACCATAATAGATCCGTGAAGGTCAAAGTTGTTCGGCCTTCGGCCTCACAGACCGGACCATAATAGATCCGTGAGGGCCATAGTAGTTCGGCCTTCGGCCTCACAGACCGGACCATAATAGATCGGTGAAGGCCATAGTTGTTCGACCTTCGGCCTCACAGACCGGACCATAATAGATCCGTGAAGGCCATAGTTGTTCGGCCTTCGGCCTCACAGACCGGACCATAATAGATCGGTTAAGGCCATAGTTGTTCGGCCTTCGGCCTCACAGACCGGATCATAATAGATCCGTGAAGGTCAAAGTTGTTCGGCCTTCGGCCTCACAGACCGGACCATAATAGATCCGTGATGGCCATAGTTGTTCGGCCTTCGGCCTCACAGACCGAACCATAATAGATCCGTGAAGGCCATAGTTGTTTGGCCTTCGGCCTCACATACCGGACCATAATAGATCCATGAAGGCCATAGTTGTTCGGCCTTCATCTGTCATCTTTAATCTGTCATCTGTCATCTGTCATCTGCCATCTGTCATCTGTCATCTGTCATCCGTCATCCGTCATCTGTCATCCGCCATCTGTCATCCGTCATCTGTCATCCGTCATCTGTCATACACACATACATACATACATACATACATACATAATCTTCACGTAAAGTTACATCTTCATGTAAAGTTAAATCTTCCGCAAAGAGGTAGATCTTCCACGAAGAAGTGGATCTGCGTCTTCTTGCACAATTCCGGCGAGTTCTGCGACCTATATAAAGTGCTCCGGTCTTATTCGCGGCATTCAGATTAATTTGTTATTGTTTTGCATTTTTCGAATTAAAGCCGCCATCCCCGCCATCTGTTGACAGTATTTTCAGATTAATTTGTTAGTGGTTTTTTGTTAGTAGTTTTTTATATATTTGACAAATTAAATTTTTTGTCAAACTTGTGATTTGATTTTCGCAAAAAGCGAATAACTTTTTTCCCCGCCACTGACTGTACGTCAAATTAATTATTTGACAAATTAAATTTTTTGGAATAACTTTTTTCCCCGCCACTGACTGTACGTCAAATTAATTATTTGACAAATTAAATTTTTTGTCAAACTTGTGATTTGATTTTCGAAAAAAGCGAATAACTTTTTTCCCCGCTCGAATTTCTTCTCCATATATGCGAGAATAGTTGCGCCTGGAGCTACAAAATAACTGTGCAAAATTTGGTCGAGATCGGTCCACGGGTCTAGGAACGTATAGCGAACAAACACGCAAACACGCAAGCAAGCAAGCAAGCAGATCTTCTGTTTTATATATTTAGATAGATAAACAACATAAAACTAAAAAAATTACATATTTTTGCAAAAAAAGTTTTCATTATCACATGTGCTGAAAGTGGGCACTTACATTGATTTCATTGTTACCTTTAATATTATTAATCAATTTTTTGTGTCTTTATCTAACCTTGCTTCTCCAGGTAATAAATAATTGAATAGGTATTATTTTATTACGGGGTTTATTAAAATTTAATAGGTTGAACAGTCACACATCGAAGCTGATTAATGCATAAGTGGTTTGAAATCATTGAACGTGTATTAAAGTTTGCAAAAAAAGTTTCGAAAATTGAAGAATTCTCTGATAGATGTAAATATCCGAAATTTCGAGAAAAATTTTGATTTTCTGCAGCCGAAAGGTAGATGTTTATAATATTTTTTTGTTAAAAACTAGGGAGGATGAGCCAAATAAAAAAACGATTTTTTGTTTATTTTATTTTCTTTGCTTACAATTTTAGTTGCATTGGTTTCGAATCTTGATTGAGAAATTTTTACAAATACAAAATACATTTTAGTTCAGGATTTGATATACATGATACTGTTTAACTATGTATTTGAAATTCAAAATACAATATTTTAAATTTAACATAATGTATTTCAAATATTTAATTTGGTGATTTTAAATATTTAAATAATTTAATATAATTATAAGCATATAATTCGTGAGGGTTCATCAAAGACGAATTTGGTACACACAGTCACTTGGAATTATTTAAGAATTCTTACAAATTAGAAGAAAAGTTTTATGATTTTTCTTGATCATTTTTTTTAACCCTACAGTGCATACGTCAATAAAAATCACACCAGTGCATACGTAGGGCCTGTCAGGCCCATAGCTTTAAATCGACGAATGTTTGGATTTTTCAGGATAATATGATAAATTTTTAAATCTATATAATTTATTAAACTTAAGTAATAAAAATAGAAAATTTAAAAGAAAGATCAAAATCGTTGGAATAAATCAATATTCAGTCACATTGTAGTTGTATATTGTATTATGGTGACGTGCAAGAATTGTAAAGATACTTTTGATAATAGTTATAATTGAATTACATGGAAATTATAGCAGTTTTATTAGGTATAAAATTATTTTGCGAGTAATGATTACCATCTTTTGTTTTTACCAGCTGAAATTATTTTTTACAAAGCTTATAGTTCGATTGGAAGCCGTTTAATATAAAATAGTAACGCCAGTGCATACGTCGGGCCCACTAGGCCCAAAGCCCCTTCATTGGCAATCCATTCAACTTTCTCAAGTTATTTAAACACATATCGATGTCTTTTCATATTCTGGACAGCTACTAATGATATTGTGAAATTTATTTCAACGGTTTCTTTTTTATATTCGTTTAAATGTTCACTCGGGCCTGCTAGGCCCTACGTATGCACTGTAGGGTTAATTTGATGTTGATTCTGAATACGACTTTTGCCATTTAATGTTTTTTACGATGTACATTGTGTAGAAATAGAAAAATAAGTGATTTCTTAATGGCATAATTTTCACATTTTTTTTGGAAGTATGAGGAAATCTCTTTAACATTTAATACTTTTTACGATAAATATTATTTCAAACCCAGATTTCTGAATTGAATAATTTACATCATTTTTTGGAAGTGTAAGGAAATCTCAGAATTCTTTAGGAAAGTTGTTAAAAATTTTATGACTGTTTAATTATAAAATTTGTATATTGAGTGTAGATCTTTTAATATTTTAACAATATCCTAACGTTTCGGGCCATTTAAATTTGGCCCAGATCTGATCGAAAATTTCAATTTGATAATTGTAATATTATGATTCTCGTTTTCTCTACGAAAAAACGTTTATTTGGAAGTTTGAGGAAATCTCAGGATTATTTAGAAAATTGTTCAGTTTTATGATAAATTTCATGCTTTTTATTGCTTGTTTTTCATTCGATATTGATTTAATATTTAAGGCTCTTTACGATAAATATTATTAAATATTATCTAAAAACCTGATTCTTTGATTAGATAATTTTTTAGGAAATCTCAGAATTCTTTAGGAAAATTGTTAAAAGGTTTTTGACAACATTTATGATTTTTATTGCTTTTTAAATTCGATTTTGATTTAATGTTTATTGCTCTTTACGATAAATATTATTTAAAAACCCAATTCTTTAATTACCCAATTTTTAGGAAGTTCAGGAATTCTCAGATTTCTTTTGGAAAATTGTTATAAGTTTTACATTTTATGGCTCGTTTTTCATTCGATATTGATTAAATGTTTATTGTTCTTTGCGATAAATATTATTAAATATTATTTAAAACCCAGATTTCTTAATTACATAATTTTCTCAATTTTTTTAGGAAATCTGATGAAAATCTCAAAATTCTTTAGGAAAATTGTTAAAAGTTTTATAATTTTTATTGCTTGTTTTTCATTCAATATTAATGATGTACAATCCGACAATCATTACACTAAATATAGTAATTATAGTTTGAAATTCACGGATTTTGATTTTAGAAGCTTTCATAAATACAATGAAGAAATTCATAAATCAAATAAACTTTTCATTATCTTTTTTATTTATAACAGTTTTTGGTTCAATGTTAAGGCCGCACTGAGGGGATTATTAGTACAAGGGTAAGTCCTTGACCTGTCAAAGCTAATAATTGGAGCCTTAGAACTGTTAAGCTGCGTCCCCATCTGAGCATTTTTACGCGCACAAAAGCGGCACGAAATCTGAAGAAATTACGCAGACCCTTTTCTAGCTCTGCATGGCTTTCGTACGTGCAAAAATGCTCAGATGGGGACGCAGCTTAAGGTGTCGCTAACTATTTTTATCACTCTCCCTCTTTCGTAGCTGGATACTCGTGGTTTTATCTCCCCTTTGCATGGGAATTGGTAAGGACGAATTATGGCTAAAGTCTAAATTTTTCAGGCGGGTCTCTAAATAATGTAGTAACAAGCCCTGTTTATAGATTAAAGACCGATTCCTCGACTAAATAATTTTTACGTTTATTTAGAAAATCGGGATAAGTTTTTTTTACTTATTTTTTCATTTGATATTGATTCTAAAGGCGACCTTTACCGTTTAATGTTGTTTGTTCTTTATGATGCATATTATGTATAGAAATATATCAAGTTGTAATAGATTAAAAAGAACAATTACTCAATTATTTAATTTTTATAATTCTTTAGGAAGTTAATGGGAATTTCTAGGGCATCTTGGAAAATTTCAGAATTTCGTTGGCACGTTTAGGATAATCACATATTATTATTTATTAAATTAACTTCTAATAATTGTCGAGGAAGACAAAGAAATAATTACAATCTTTACTGAGATTTCAAAACAACATTTAATTTATTGTTTTTTGTAAATAAATTGAAAATTTTGTAATGGCATGGAAATTTATGGACCGGTGTAATACACTGTGATTTTATAAGTTTTTTGAAAAAACCTAATTTTTATAATGAATTTAAAATTAATATTCTCATCACACCACAAAATATTTCCGTTCACTATCACAGCACTTGGCCCACTTACGAATTTTTTGATTATTGACACTCAATCAAATGAAGTGCAGTCATGGTAATACAAATAGTTTTTTATTTTTTACCAAAGATTTTATAGACTTTTTCAATAACTTAGAACTAACTGAGATAATTTGTTCTTATCAATATAATAAATTAAACAAAACAACGAGAAATATGTAATTAGAGAAATTTAAATACAAAACGAATTTTAAAAGTGCACCAATGGGTTACATCACATTTATTTTCAATAATGGCCCCAATTCTTCTAGGCATAGTTTTTACTAAAAGTTCTGACATTCTTTTGAGGTAAAATCATCCATTATTTTATGTAACTTCTGCTTTAGTTGTGGAATTATTCTGGCTGGAGTTGTATTTAACCGTTTTTTCATTTCATGTCGAAAAGATCAAAATAGTCAAAAAAAGCTAATTTTTTAGCTCGTTTTAAATTTCAATAAATTGAAATTTTAATAGGTGGGCCAACTTACATACTGAAGTAATTCAAAGAAAAATATTAAATAGTTCGGGAATTCTTGAGAATCTCTGAGAAATTCTGTATAATCCATAAAAAATCTCAGGAATTCCCTAGAATTCTTAATAATTGTTGGGAATTCTTTAGGAATTTTCGAGGGGTTAATTGATGAGGAATTATTGAGTTCAGTCGCTCTGAATTCTCTAGGAATTCCATGTAATTCTTCCAGAAATTTCCAAGAATTCTCCCTAGAATTCTTTACCCTTGGAATTCTTGTGTACATTTAATTTTGAATGTATTAACCCTTCGATGTATGATTAAAAAATAGTTTTTTAATTTGTAATTCATGTAATCGAGATACTTCCCAACCCTGACAATAATAATAAGGTCTTTGAAGAAGAAGATCTCATCGCTTCACACGAGAAAGGAATTTCTATAGACGGAAAATATTCTTCAAAAAATTCTAGATGACCCACAGAGACAATTTTTAGAAGGTTCTAGTTTTCACTTCTAACCCTTTGCACACCGAATGTAAGTGTTTGGGTTTTATTGGTGTTTATCTTCATACCATTAGGGGCTGTCCATAAATGATGTCACATATTGGACATAAAATAGGACCAAGAATGGACCCCCGTAGCACACCCAAATCCATTCCTTTCTCTGGCGATTTTTTATTATTCCATGCAACCCTCTGCATTCTATCTGTCAAGTAGGATTTAAACAAATCCAAAGCAGTTCATCTTATTCCATAGGATCTCATTTTCTCCAGCAACAGCGACCACACAACACTACCAAATGTCCTCCTCAGATCGCAGGCTGCAATCTGACGGCTATCAAGATCTTCCGCAATACTCTCAGCGAAGTTGTCGATCTGTCTGGTCGGAATCCATGCTGAGAGCAATCCAATATCTTGTATTTGTCCAAAAATCCCATCGGTCTTCTATTCATTATGCTTTCAAAAACCTTCGACCATAGTTATTGGCGTAATTGACGCAACCCTTCTTACATACTGGCACCACTCTTGCAAATTTCAGTTTTTTAGGAAAATTACCCTGATCCAGACACTGATTAATAATTTTCACTGCAGGAGTGCATGGAAATATCTCTAATGTACGGAGAAAAATAAAGCAGTGGTACCGAATTTCAAAAGTTCGGTCTATGGATGTTCCACTGTATTTTTTCAGGCTCACCATTTGGGTTAGTCACCTTAAATGCTATGACGCTACCCTTATCTTGGACAACACTTTTAAAACATTACTTCTTTATTACCAGTTATTTGTTAAGATTTAATTTATATTACGAGGATTAAAGGTTTTAGATTTACACTAAATTAAATTTTGTTTTCGACGTACCTATTGTGAGTAAGTTTATCTCGAAAAAAGGCATTACTACTACTACTAAATATCAGTAAGTTTTTCAGTTTGAATTGTATTTGGCATCTTACCTTTTTGTAATTATTTTATTCTATCTACTCTATCTACTCTATATATATAAAAAGATAAGGGTGTTTATGCAACGCTTTTATGCAACGTTTTTATGCAACGATTTCATGCAACGATTTTATGCAACGTTTTCGATAATAGGATAATCTGACAACCAATAAAAAATTCTATTATATAAGTCAAAGGGAATGCAATATAAATTAAAAACCAAAATTGGTAAACATCGATTTATTAATTTAAAAAGGTAGTTCTCCAAGATTTTCTTCGTTTTAAAATATAAGGTTGGTAATCCCTTATCCATAAAACGTTTTGCAATTTCATTGGCTATTGGTTAAAAAAAATAACCAATCATTAATTTGATTTAAAATTGTTATTCAAAAACGTTCCATAAAAAGTTAGCACATACAGTTTTATGTTTTACTTATATGGAGTAAAAGAGTACGGATTATCTGACCCGTAATCAGATAATCAGATTATTGCTTTCTTCGGATCATTGGATCACCGTATCATAGGATTATAGCCTATATATATATTTATAGGACGTTGATGTCTATATATTAAGTAAGTTAAAGAAGTTGTACTATCACGATCACAATTTGGAGAATTAAGTACTATAAAAGTAATTGAAGTAAAAAATAATTTAATACTATTGTCCAAAAATTACTACCATTCTACCTTTAAATTCAATAGCTGTTCGAGAGTTAACATCTAATCATTACCTTTCAACTTTGATCATATCACAAAATTTAATGAGATCCTGACGGTTAATACATAGTTTCGGCTAGAGATGAGGACTCATTTAAAAGTTATCTTTAACCAAAAAAGGATTTTACGTTTTCCGACTGTTATAATTAGCGGAGCTTCTTTAATTCTAAGAACAGATGGAATAAAAGCAAACAAAGGAGTGCGACCACAACGGGATACATCCTCAGATACTGAAAGTACACAGAAAGAAAAAAAAGACGAAAAACATCTACTGAACATTCGAGAAAACACAAAACTCGACAGCAACAACTACAAGAGAAATAAGAACCTTCAACAATCAAGACCACCAGCAACAACTTCAACTGAAAGAAGCAGAAAAAGAAGAACGCTACAGCAACCATCGACAGATCTGGCTACTGTTTTAGAATCGGTACAATTACAAGAGGAACAAGAACCTTCAACATCAAACCCACCAGCAAAAACTTCAACCGAAAGAAACAGAAAACGAAGAGCGCTACAGCAACCATCGACAGATCTGGCCACTGTTTTAGAATCGGTACAACTACAAGAGGAACAAGAACCTTCAACATTAAAACCACCAGCAAAACCTTCAACTGAAAGAAGCACAAAAAGAAGAGCGCTACAGCGATCATCGACAGATCTGGTCACTGTTTTGGAATCGTAACTCCTCATGATGCGGGTGAAATGACCGAGAAATGTTCAAATTGTTATGCTATTTTTTGGAAAAATGAATTTTGCAAGAAAAGTTTTTGTCATAATGGAAAAGTTAAACTGTCCAAATTATCGCCAGGATCCAAATTGGATACTGGCGATACATCTGCAAGCGGATTACCATTTGTACTACATAGACGACAATTTCCGATAGTGTTGGCATTCGCTATAACTATAAATAAATGTCAAGGGCAGAGCTTTGACAAAGTTGGTATAAATGTCGATGGCCTTTGTTTAGTCACGGACAGTTATATGTAGCATTATCAAGATGTCGAGCAAAGGATGGAATACAAATTCAAAGTACAAGCGACATAACAAAAAAATGTCGTATGGAAAGAAGTTTTATAACTCGCAAGATTTCTCATTTATATGGAATTACGAGGTGGCGAAATGGGGGTGGCCAAGAAGGTCATTGGCCGAGTAGTTAGAGCAATCGACTACTGATGCTAAAGGCATTGGTTCGAGTCCAGTAGGAGTCAATTTTCTTTCGGACTTTCTTTCCTCCAATGAACCGTCTTCGTGCTTCGGAGGGCACGTTAAACCGGCGGTCCCCCTGATTTGAGCTGATCTAATATGTCAAACAGGGTAATAAAAAAAAATTACCCCTACTCCCCATCGACTACGCAATCGCGGAACTTCTCAGAACTCGGTCATCGAACGGACGTCCCTGGTTCGTGGTGCCGGCCATTGTTGGGGAGTTTTGGTCGGTGGTGAGGGTGAGACATGCCTAACGGCTGCGGTCATACTTAGCAGTGTCGACATTGTGGGTCAGGCTGGGGGTGAGCAACAAAGTGGAAGCAGTACAATGGGTCCGGTAGAGTGGCCTAAGTGCGTGCAGGTTAATACTTGCCACTCCCCCTCCCCCGAAATCCAAAATCCAATGGGGGTGGTTCAACCGTAAACCGGCCGGGAATATTGGGCTGCGAAGCGGCCCAAGGGGGTTGGGCAGCCGAAGGCGGCCAGGGGGGCAGAGCCCCCCTAGTATATATATATATAAATAGATGTATGTATGTTCCCTATAGTCTCCTACATCGTTTGACCGATCGGAATCAAATTTGGCACAGTTATTATGTAGGTCCCTGCGCATGTTTTTGTATTAAAATAGTGCAAAAATTCGCAAAGAAAGGAAAGTTGATTTTGAGTAGCCTGCCTTCCTTTAAGGAATCTCGATAATCCATTCATGCGCGTCCCATAGGGACGCGCATGAATGGATTATCAAGATTCCTTAAAGGAAGGCAGGCTACTCAGAATCAACTTAAAAAACAATAATGAATGCTGTCAAACTGTCAACCGATCGACAATGCAAATACGCGTGCACGTGCTTTACGTGTTTTTTTTTACTAATTTTTCAATTCAATTTTTACCCCCCTTTTTAAATTTTTAATATTCAATATGGTTAATGTGCATTTTGTAATTTAATTAATATTAAAAAAAAAGAATAAAACCAATAAACATTAATACGAATTTAATTTAAAACATAATAGAACGTTTTAATATTACACACCTCTTATATAAGATAAATTTTAATGGCCCTAATTATAAAATCAAGACAGTGGAAGCTATAGTGGAGGTGATTATAATATATTCAATACTCTTATTATTAGTCACTTTCGAATTATATTCAATTTGCACATAAAAATAAAAATTTTCCTTAAAGCTATCATAACAAATTACTATTTTAGTTGAAATTGTCAGTTCTGTAATTGCAAAGTTGACATTGCCTATTAAAAAAATTGAATAAGTGCCTGTAATCGTATTTCAGGGTTTAACTGAAGAAGAAGTAAACCGCAAAAATAATGAAGAGCTTCAACATATCCGTTATTGGATTCCCAAAAACTTACGAAGTTGAAGATGAAGCAAAAGAAGGTTAGTGAAAACTAAATTTAACATTTTTAACGCCATTTTTTAAAAAATACATTAAATTTTAATTGGGAAGAAAGTGGTCAAAGTTGACTCTTTTAGGCAAAATAATTATTTTATGTTGTTATTATTTAGTAAAAATATAGAATATATTGTCGGTCAAAAACTTTCACAAAAATTACTTTTTATGCTTTTATTTGAACTTGAAACAATTTTTCGAAATAATTTAAAAGTTTACATAAGCCATTGAATTGAAAAAGCGTATAAGAAAATAGGAAGTTATAATTATTGTTTATAAGCACGACGGACATTTATAGAGCCATTAAACAATGGGTTTTGCACGTGCCTACACGTAAAGAATATTAAAAATTGTATTAATACAAAAAATTACCACACACAAATTGCTTAATTACGATGAAGTACGCATAGCACAAAAGTAAGAGGCTCGCATTACAACACGCACCCACTGGTTTCCAATTAGTATAGTTAATATTATTATGATCTGATTGTTCGATATTGCAATCAAAGACCACAGCCAGCCATCTGCCACAACCGAGAAGATATTTATTTTTCATAAATTGCATTACCGCATAGTTCCGCAGGGTATCATTGCAAGAAATCATCTTTTGGCCTTCAAATAATCGATGAAGAGTTTTTAAAACTAAAATTTAATTTTACCCATAAAAGAAAAAAAAGTTATAACATAAAGAACGCTATTGTATCACAAAATATTTTTAACGCCCTATACATATGGTGACCATATGTACTTATTTTAGTAAGACAGTACTCTTTTTTAGAACGATGTCCTATGTAGTACTTAAAAACTTCTCCAAGTACTTACAAATGTACTTATTTTTCGTACACCCGCCGGGGGGGGGGGGGGGGGTCCACCTGACGCTGCCCCAAACCTCATGGTTGTTTCCTTCAGTGCAACCCCAGAAAAAAAAGGCCATCAATCGTAATCGTCGTATATTTACGTACGCCGCACAGTGTGGTGAAATGGGGTTTTTGTGGACAAACGGTTGCTGAGCCTTCAATTTTAGGGCAAAAAATCTGGAAGTTGTCTTACTATATCCTTAATCCTTAATATATATAGAAATGGATGTATGTGTGTATGTATGTATGTTCCCTATAGACTCCTAAACCGTTTGACCGATCGGAACCAAATTTGGCACAGTTATTATGTAGGTCCCTGCGCATGTTTTTGTATTGAAATAGTGCAAAAATTCGCAAAGGAAATGAAAGTTGATTTTGAGTAGCCCGCCTTCCTTTAAGGAATCTCGATAATCCATTCATGCGCGTCCTATGGGACGCGCATGAATGGATTATCGAGATTCCTTAAAGGAAGGCGAGCTACTCAAAATCAACTTAAAAACAATAATGAATGCTGTCAAACTGTCAACCGATCGACAATGCAAATACGTGTGCACGTGCTTTACGTTTCTATTTGACCAATCTTAACCAAATTTGGTGTAGAAGTTATTTACAACGCTACGAAAAACATAGGCTACTTTAGTACCTTGGAGTGAGGCCGAAAGCCGAACAACCACATCCGACACGGTCTAGATGGCTAAAGGCGGCCGGTAGGCCGACTGTGCCAGCTAGTCCCTAATAGAATAGAAGAAAACAATAATTTTTGTGTTTTCCCACAGAATATTGCATAAGCCACGATTCGAAATGCTAAAGTTCGTCATTTTAAAATAGTTTTCAATTGTTTTTAATATCTTTCTGTATCGTCCGTTGTGCTTATGTATTGTTTACATGGGCATGTGGGAAAACTTTATTGATTTGTTAATCCAATAATACCTTCGGTAAAAATTGGACAAGTCTCAGTAAAAACGCTCTTGTGTTCGCATCTGCAAGTATCTGCAGCTGAAATTTGGAGGGCAAGTACTAGAGATACCAATGATACCACAAAAAAATTTTCGGTGTGTCTCATGCGTTCTCACACAACTAAAAGTTTAAGAGAAGTTAACATTTAAAAAAATCGAGTTTTTAGGTCGAAATTAGGTCTACAAACCGTTAAAAATGTAATTCTTTGTTTTGTTTTGGCACTTGTGTGCTAGTAACGAGAAACAGAAATAATATTTCAACTTGAAAACTGAAAAAAATCAATGTATTTCCGTTTTTAAGCAAAGTTAAAGTACCTATATATACGGTACATATTATATGTAATATATAAAAAAGGTTGACTTTGCCGCATTTTTTCGACACTTTCCAAGCGCATTTTTTATGATTTTTTTTGTGTTCCTAATCCATGGGATGTTCCTAGCAAGAAACTATTATTAAACAGACCAAATGAATTACTTTAAAAATCACCATTTGTCCGCCTCCACCACACTGTGCGCCGTTGACCTTTTTTTAGGTATTTACCGTGTTTCGCCGAAATGTACTTTTTTTTCATAAAAATAATATAGTTACCATACCTACACATAATAAATTAAATCCATAAAATTTTTCTCATATTCGTTATCTAATAGTAAAATGTAGGTAATTAGTAATAAAATGCTCCTTATCAAAGTTATGCTCATAAACTATAATTAAAAATCAATAACTGCGTTCATCCAGCAGTTACCTTTATAAAACAAGAAAATATGATAATAACACAAAAGATTAAGCAACGTAGCTATTTAATAATTTTATTATCGATAAAACGACAGAATAATGTTTTTTTAAAAAATTACATTAAAATTATCAGAGGGTTGCTGAGAGATGGCGGGTGGATGTATGTTGTGATTACCGGCGCGGTTTGGTTTTATATAATATATTATGAAAGGTTAGTTATATATTTTTAAACCAATTCATTTTATCGTTTATAAAAAAATAAAAGACAAATATTTGTTCGTTACAAGTTTATTTTTGTCAAGTAACAATAACGTTAACGTCGCTATTGCGTACTATCGGTTATCCACCCCAAAGGATATTATGTCGGGCGAATATACAAGGTGAAGTAAATTTTTTTATTTGCGTGGTATAACTTTGAAACTTAAAGAGTGCGTTAACTTTTTATATAAAAATTAATGATAAGTTTATTTATCTAAACCACTTCAGTGACCCATATTCAACTGACGAGTCAATAACTTAAAAGATAAATTAATTTTTGTGATGATTTAACTAATCGATTGATGTAATACAGAGAATAATTAATTACTTATTTATTTTGTTTCACAACTTGCTAATTTTGTTGAGAATAAAACGGAAAATTTTGGGATCGAATTTAGAAAACTTTCAGAAGTTTCCCTATTTTTTATTATAATTTTATGTAATGCGTATTATAGTAGTGTATTTAATTTAACAGATAAATTTAAAAATCTTCCACAAAAATTACTAGGAAATTTTAAATTAAAAACGTAATTATGAATTACTCAAATTTTGTTTAAACTTAATTAACCTTCAGGTAAATATACGATTTTTTAACTATAAAAATAATGTAAATCTTTAACCCAGGTAACATACTGTCGTCATAATGTCGTCAATTATTGGTCAGGGGCCGTCCATTAATTACGTAAGGATGATTTTTGTAATTTTGGACCCCCTCCCCCCGCCACGTAAGGGTACGTAAGATTGTGGCAACCCCCCCCCACATCTTACGTAAGGATTATTTAAAAGAAAATTAATTTTTACCCCCCTCTCCACCCCTTATATTTATAAAATATGAATAATAATATATTATACTAGCTGGCACAGTCGGCCTACCAGCCGCCTTTAGCCGTCTAGACCGTGTGGGATGTGGTTGTTCGGCCTTCGGCCTCACTCAAGAGTATCGCAGGCATACGTGTAGACCGTGGTTTTTCGGCCTTCGGCCTCACTCCAAGGTACTAAAGTAGCCTATGTTTTTCGTAGCATTGTAAATAACTTCTACACCAAATTTGGTTAAGATTGGTCAAATAGAAACGTAAAGCACGTGCACGCGTATTTGCATTGTCGATCGGTTGACAGTTTGACAGCATTCATTATTGTTTTTTAAGTTGATTTTGAGTAGCCTGCCTGCCTTTCCTTTCCTTAAGGAAGGCATGCTACTCAAAATCAACTTTCCTCTCCTTTGCGAATTTTTGCACTATTTCAATACAAAAACATGCGCAGGGACCTACATAATAACTGTGCCAAATTTGGTTCCGATCGGTCAAACGGTTTAGGAGTCTATAGGGAACATACATACACACATACATCCATTTTTATATATTTAGATAGATAATAATCAATACAAAAATTTAAATTAAATTTTTATTTACATGGATGAAAAACCGTTCGTAAAGATCACCAAAGTTTGATGCCATTTTCTATAATTCACACTATTATGCCACTATGTTTAATGATTTTTAAGTACTATATATTTCAATATATGATGTTTCCATTATACCTGGATATAATTACCAACATAAAAAGAAAAAATTATATTAGATTGTTAAATTTAATTTAAAAAAATATTTTAAGAAACTTACGTAAGGAATACGTCGGACCCCTCCCCCCTACGTAAGGGTCCGTAAGATATCCAATACCCCCTCCCCCCCAAAAAACTCTTACGTAATTAATGGATGACCCCTCAGTATAGTACCAATGAAAACGTCATTAATGTCGTCATTAAAGATGTCAATATGACCGGCAGGACGCATGTAAGTTGGGCCAGCGGTCAATGTATTTTAAAATTATTTTGGTAGGTAGCTTAAGAAAACCCGTAATTTGAGCCAGCGGTCGGCGTGGGCAGCTTAAAGGTAAAGCCATTAAATAATATTCAATTGTATATATTAAGTATCGCAAAACGCAAGTAAGAAAAAAATTTTCGTGTGCTACACACTAAAGAACATGGTTAATATAGTCTATAGAAAAAATATTTTTCGAGAAATCCTTAAAAACAACCCCAAAATTGAGTTTTGAAAGTACGTAAATTTAGGTGTTTTTTTCCCGATTTTTGAGGTGTGCATTCGATTAGGAGGGTTATCCATCGTCAAAACCTACTCTTCCGGGGCGCCGCTCCGCGTTGCACCCCTCCAGAGCGGTTTTGACTCTGGTTTACTGCGCTAAACATACTAGAAGCGCCTTCCATCGAGAAAACCGGGATAAAAGAAACCGGGAACTTAGAGAACCTTGAAATAGCATTAAAAAGTATAGTAGCGGTATGGGGCAGTAAACTTTTACGTTTCACCCCCAAAAAATCAAATAAAAAAAAATTAACCATAGCAGTTTTCTCAGTGTGCGAGAGCCTTTCAGAACTGCGACCAGTATTAATCTTTTGTTCTTTAATTAATTTATTATATGGAATATAAATAATAATTTCAATAGTCCGGCATTAATTAAAAACATTTAATAAAAATGTAATTTACAAAGTAGAATCAAAAAATAATAAGAATCAATAAGTATCAAAAAATAATAAAAAATGCACGGACAAAAGGCAAAGGATTAAAATAATTACAGAACCTTTTCTGGCCCAATTTACATGGAACCCTTATAATCTTTTGGCCCAATTTACGCCAATAAATGACGACATTATGACGGCAGTGTGTTACATGGGAAATAGGTTTATTATTGGAATTACATGTGGTAATTTAAATTAAATTGTACTTAATGAGTTTGAGAATTGTAATGAGAAAATTGTCATATAGCAAAAACCAGTTGATCTTGGAAATTAATGATAATACAGGATCTTATAAATATTCCTACTTTGTCGAAGACAAAACTCATCGACTGGGCGGGTGTCATTGGCCGGTAGCGTACAAATTTGATCTAGCAAACGAAGCAGACTGGCATAAAAAAGTACTCGGAAAAATGTAGAACATTTTTTTTTGCATTTTAAAATTTCTCATAAATTTACTTTGCTTGTTTTAATTCAGTAATATCTTCAATAGCTTTTGGCTAATTTATATTATTTGATGGAAATTATAGCCATATTTGTTCAATTTTCGTGACCTAAACATGATCTTAAATATCTTCTTAAAAAAAGAATTGAAAAGCGCTGGGGTGTAGTAAATATTCCAAACGAGCTCATAAAATACGGAGGCACTATTCCGGGAATTACATTATAAGGTAAATTATGTTCGACAACGGTTCGACCCTGAAGTTGTTTGAAGGATGGGGAAGAGTGACGATTTATTGTACACCCGAAACACATTTTCGTGTGCTACATACTAAAGAACATGCTTATATTAGTCTATAGAAAAAATATTTAGGGCGAACCCTTGAAAAATAAGCCTTATATCGACTTTTGAAAAGTACGGGAAATTAGCATCGAATGTGCCGCACACCCCAGGCAGACGCGATACAATTCATAGACGGTCCCTTCAAATCGCGTAAAATTTTTTCGCTCCGATTTGAATTTTTCTTTGAAATTCGGATAGGTGGGGGTGTGATTAGTAGATATTAGTAATAAATATTATCAAAAAAAAATGGAAAATAACCCGTGTATTGCCGAAAAAGTGAAAAAATTAAATTTTTTCTTCGATTTCTGGGGTGTGAATTCGATAGGAAGGTTTATCCATCCTCAAAACCTACCCTTTCGGGGCGTCGCGTCGCTCCGCGTTGCATCCCTCCAGGGCGGTTTTGACTCTGGTTACTAGGCTAAACATACGAGAAGGCGCCACCCATCAAGAAAACCGGGATAAATGAAACCAGGAGCTTAGAGACCCTTGAAATAGCATTAAAAAGTATAGTTGCGGTATGGGGCAGTAAACTATTACGTTTCACCCCCAAAAAATCGAGTAAAAACAAAAAATAATCGATGTTACATGTAGGAGAGACGAGCTGCATCTGCCGGTGCGAAATTTTCTAAGTGTTAGGGTCATTCATTCTGCACGGACCGTCAGCAAAATGAGCGACGCTCGGAATCTCGTTAGATTTTACCACTGAATCTCGTTAAATTTGCTAAGTTCAAATTCGATTTATTCAAAAGTTTAGACCCCGTTCACCTTAAATATTTTTACAATTTGCTCTATTAACTATGTTCTTTAGTGTGTAGCAGAAGAAATTTTGTTTCGAGCGTACAATAAATCGGCTCCCCAACCGAAGGATGTATGAGGACAAAGGTAGCACTTTATATAACTAACAGAGAAGAGCAGCAGGGATTTCGAAATAATCGATCTACCACCGATCTAATATTCATAATGAGTTATACCATCTCAAATCGAAAGATAAATTTACTTGACCCACGCCTAATTTGACAAAATTTGGTATACACCATCATAGTAAGAAATAAAAAATACCAATTAAAGGATTTTCCCAAAAAGGCACTCGTTTCATTATTTTGGTCCTTCAAAAAGTCAAAAAATTGGTGGTAGACTTGTGGGAAAACGACTCTAACTCCATCCACAGTGGTCTACATTTAAAAATAATAAATTTGAATTATACATGTGGTGCCGATTTTTCGTGTCGGTTTTTGGTGTCGATTTTTGGTGTCAATTTTTGGTGTCGGTTTTTGGTGTCGATTTTTGCGAGGTAACGACCGTAAAAACACGTTCCATGTTAAAATAAAAAAAATTTTCTGTAAAGGTAAATGAACATTCTATTCAAATATTCAACCACAGTTTATATTTTCAACCTCTAATGCTCTAATTGGACTAGTTTTTTAATATTAACCCTAGCTCAACCCCTATTTATAGAGGGGTCTTGTTTTTGGTTAACTTTTTTACAGTTTTTCTGTACAAATGTGCTGAGGGTGCATACCAAATTTGATCATGGGATGAGCATGGGTTCGGTTCCTAAAAATTAATTAAGTATAGGCAGAAACGGACAAAGATTAGTTTTTCGCCGATTTCTCGGGTTTCTTCGAACTTTATGAAAAAATAGTTGAATATAAAATTAAAACTAATTGAATTCTCTGCAAAAAATTATTTAAATATATTTTTCGTCAGATTTGGCATAAAGGTCGCACTTAAGAGGGGATTACCGAATCAATTTAGCGTTATATGCCCGCAGATGGATAGATAAATTATTAAAAGGAAAATCAACAAAGTTTGTCGTGACTGAGAAAACTGACTTGGTCAGTTTTTGCAGTAAGCCCACGATTATTTTATTATGTATTACGTTTCAATAATTAACTTGTGAAATGAATTTTAAAATAAAATTAAAAAATTGACAACCCAGCAATACCCTTTTTTTTGGTGCGTTAGGAGTGGGGAAATCTTCAAAAAGACACCACCCGGATGTTTGGATGTTTTGGGTGGTAGTGTCAGATTTCTACTGACTAAAACCCCACTCCATAGAAATGCCGTGATTCGCTGAACGCATTACTTCCGTACATTTCACCCCGTCTTTAGCCTTCGTTCTGGGCTTGCGCCAGGCGCTGGTCAGCCTCCTTTATCGCAATTACTTCCTTGGCAAAGGCTTCCACCGCTGTCCAGTTCTCTGGGCTCGCGAGCATGGTCTCCACCAGATTGTCCGGTGTCAGCGATCTTCCTACCGTTGTTTCGACCAGTCGTCGTTGTGCTTGCCACCGGCAACACTCAAAAAATGTGTGATAAGCAGTGTCTTCTTTCTCGCAATAAGGGCAGCTGTTGGTATCTGCCCTTTTGAATCGGAACAGGTAGGCCTCGAAGCACCCATGCCCGGCGAGGAGCTGGGTGATCTCATAGGAGGTGTCTCCGTGAGTCCTGTAGTACCACTCATCTATCCTGGGGTCTTCTTCCATGCCCACCTGGTTCTGGAGTGCAGTTTTTCCGCAGTGGTAGCGACTTGGAACCGGATATAACGATGATCGCTTGCCGTTTCCTCGTCCAGCACCTGCCATTCATTGATCTGTCGCGCCATCGACTGTGTAGCCAGAGTGATGTCCTGGATCGACCTTGACATTCCTCTCTCAAACGTGTAACTTAATCCTTCCTTACTGCTCTAATGAGAAGCAGTTTGGAGAAGATAAAGTCCACGCAGAAAGTAAGAACCTTCTACTTTTGAATGCGTGGTGCCCTGGTGTTAGGTCAACTAGCTCTTTGATGGAAACGTCGGTATGCGAGGGCCATGGGTCGTGTAAAAACGCCTCGGATAAACTCAAGGAAGCAGCTTTGCAAACACACACAAAATAAACTTAACAATAAAATAAAATAAACATAAAAATAAACAATACGGTGGTCATTGCTTAAAGGCGTAAAGAATTAACGATGCTGTTGATGCTAGTATGGCACCAGTGGAACGTAAAACAGTAGTCCACTACAGTAGCCGACCAGAACGGCACAGTAGCGACCGCACTGACACCCAGAATCCCCACCCAAACAATCAATCGACGGAACACTCGAATGGTCATATAACAATCCCATAATGGTAACCACATCGAGCCTCCGACGACCAAACCAAGTAGCAGCAACCCCGGCGCAATGCCGCACTCTGTATATAAGTAGGTCACACATCGAAGCCTTCATAAAAATATTATTAAATCATAGTTAAAAACAAGAAAAAAATAACAAACATAAAATTTCAAGTCGAGGCTTGAACTTAGAACGCTCATTCTGGACTCCGATCGCCGATGCACCATACTAAAGCTGCTTGATGTAATTACGTGGAAATAAAACTCAGTTCAAATACATATTATAACACATTATAAAATCAAATAATTATTAATTAAAATAATTATACCAAACATAGTATCAAACCTCAAGCCATCTCCACGCACGCGAACGTAAAGAGATTAGATACGCCAATCACTACGATGCAGGTATACAAAAATGCACCGCAATCGTAATCTCGTACAACACTCTTTAATAAAAAAAATGCACGACGAACAGAAAAACCAGAATATTACACATAATTAAAAAAATAAAACACATTAAAAAGCCAAGGGAAAAATACGTCATAGAGCTTCTGGTGTTCAAATATTGGCCAATCGACTAATCGGTGGCTGTGAAGTAATGGCAAAATTAATTAAGTAACTCACCATGCTACCGGATAAAAATCCTTCCCAGAAATTGTGGGCCAGGGTGGTCCGATGATGACACATGGCACGGCAAAAAGAACCCATCGTCCTCCAATCTCGAATCAAACCCCCTACTGGGATGGAAAACAACATGTTCCATATAATATCCGGACTGTCGGAACGGAATTCCCAATAAACGTAACCATATTCACTTAATCGAAAGCACCCCAAATCAAACACTTCACAGCACCAAAAAAATGTGACCTTCTCGTCCGACATTTTCCCCCAAAGACCCTCCCCAGCGCGCATCTCGACTTGCGTTCCGCAAACAGATAACAACCAATCTAGTAGTCTCCACCAATTTGATGTAGATGGCAGTGACCAACAAATTACTGTACAAGGTTGAGCATAACGGATGTAAGGTCAAAAATCCGTTATACACCCCCCCCCTAAACGTCTTTGCCGGTATAGATAGGGCTAAAGGCTCAAAAAGAAAAAATCGCCTATGGCTCAAAAAAATCAACCGATCTCAAGTGTTTCCGTGAGCGCAAACCGCGCCTGCTGAATGCTAACTAAGAGTGATAATAATATCTGTAGTGATAGTAGGTGATCTCTGATCTCATCATGGCAGGGACAACGGAATAAAAAATATTCCACAAAGAAAAAAAATGATAAGAATTAGCTCAAAAAACAACGACACGTTGCCTTAAAAACCGCATAAAGCGTGAGCTACTGGTCAAGCGAATCGCTATAATCGACCAACACGGGAACAGAGGGAATGAGTGCACGACTCGCATCGGACCCGCACCAACTCACCCAAAGGCTGAACAGCAAGCACACACATCGCTTGACTGTCACCTATAACAGAAGGGCTCACATTGGACCCCCCCCCTCTCAATGAAAAGACTAGACAGCAAGGTTCGCAACACTTGCACTGTCAGCCACTCTGAAGGGACCACATAGGACCCCCCCAACAAGGGAAAAGACTACACAGCAAGGTTCGCAACACTTGCACTGTGAGTAAATGAGAAGGGACCACATAGGACCCCTCCTAGTGAGACGAAAGAACGCGCACGCTCCCCCCAGACTCCTCAAGGGTTCTGATGCAGGGCAATCTTCGTCCCTGACATACAGACCGGAAAATAAAAAAATAAAACTTGGTTAAAAAAAAACCAACAAAAACACTGCCATAATAAAAACAAGAGATCATTCTCAGAAAAGATGGTATAACTAGCATCTAGATGGTGTGATGTCTAGTTATGTTACATAAAACATGAAAAAAATAAAATAAAAACAACGAAAAAAAAGTCATGATCGTAGATGTTAATGGACCATGCAGAGTTCAAGGTGTAATCGAACCCACAGTGACAAACATTACTAATGTAATGTATGATGTTATGTAATGTATGATTTAAGGTGTTGTTAAACCAATCAGTGTACAAACAATTACTCCAACCAACCTCCCGTTTGGTATTGTAGATCCATGGCAAGCTAAAAGGATTTCACCCCTTAATAACTTGTGGAAAACCAAAACACAAAATAACAAAATTGACAAACAAACAAAATTGTCAATTAAACAATGCAAAAGCCGTCCCTGAAATTGTCTCCGAGCATTCACCAAAATACAGATGGTAGAGCAACATCATCTGTCCAATACTGTAGAAAATCGTAAGTGATACAAAAGCAAAACAGAGGCAATACAGTAGCTCCCACGCTTCGGCGCCAGTGTAACTTAATCCTTCCTTACTGCTCTAATGAGAAGCAGTTTGGAGAAGATAAAGTCCACGCAGAAAGTAAGAACCTTCTACTTTTGAATGCGTGGTGCCCTGGTGTTAGGTCAACTAGCTCTTTGATGGAAACGTCGGTATGCGAGGGCCATGGGTCGTGTAAAAACGCCTCGGATAAACTCAAGGAAGCAGCTTTGCAAACACACACAAAATAAACTTAACAATAAAATAAAATAAACATAAAAATAAACAATACGGTGGTCATTGCTTAAAGGCGTAAAGAATTAACGATGCTGTTGATGCTAGTATGGCACCAGTGGAACGTAAAACAGTAGTCCACTACAGTAGCCGACCAGAACGGCACAGTAGCGACCGCACTGACACCCAGAATCCCCACCCAAACAATCAATCGACGGAACACTCGAATGGTCATATAACAATCCCATAATGGTAACCACATCGAGCCTCCGACGACCAAACCAAGTAGCAGCAACCCCGGCGCAATGCCGCACTCTGTATATAAGTAGGTCACACATCGAAGCCTTCATAAAAATATTATTAAATCATAGTTAAAAACAAGAAAAAAATAACAAACATAAAATTTCAAGTCGAGGCTTGAACTTAGAACGCTCATTCTGGACTCCGATCGCCGATGCACCATACTAAAGCTGCTTGATGTAATTACGTGGAAATAAAACTCAGTTCAAATACATATTATAACACATTATAAAATCAAATAATTATTAATTAAAATAATTATACCAAACATAGTATCAAACCTCAAGCCATCTCCACGCACGCGAACGTAAAGAGATTAGATACGCCAATCACTACGATGCAGGTATACAAAAATGCACCGCAATCGTAATCTCGTACAACACTCTTTAATAAAAAAAATGCACGACGAACAGAAAAACCAGAATATTACACATAATTAAAAAAATAAAACACATTAAAAAGCCAAGGGAAAAATACGTCATAGAGCTTCTGGTGTTCAAATATTGGCCAATCGACTAATCGGTGGCTGTGAAGTAATGGCAAAATTAATTAAGTAACTCACCATGCTACCGGATAAAAATCCTTCCCAGAAATTGTGGGCCAGGGTGGTCCGATGATGACACATGGCACGGCAAAAAGAACCCATCGTCCTCCAATCTCGAATCAAACCCCCTACTGGGATGGAAAACAACATGTTCCATATAATATCCGGACTGTCGGAACGGAATTCCCAATAAACGTAACCATATTCACTTAATCGAAAGCACCCCAAATCAAACACTTCACAGCACCAAAAAATGTGACCTTCTCGTCCGACATTTTCCCCCAAAGACCCTCCCCAGCGCGCATCTCGACTTGCGTTCCGCAAACAGATAACAACCAATCTAGTAGTCTCCACCAATTTGATGTAGATGGCAGTGACCAACAAATTACTGTACAAGGTTGAGCATAACGGATGTAAGGTCAAAAATCCGTTATAAACGTGGGAACCTCGTCTTCGTTGACGACCACCAGTTCCAGCTCCGCTATCAGCTTGGTAAGGAAGGTCCCCCGCCAGTCCTCCCGTGGGGAGCCCCACTCCAGCGACTTGGCGTTAAAGTCCCCACCAACAACCGCAGGCCTTTTCCTATGTCTGATGTGTTCAAAGAGGGCATTCATTTCTCTCTCTATGCTTCTTACTTCGTAGTTTGGCGAAAAGTAGCACGAGTAAATATCATACTCGCCGAGGTCAGCCCAGGCAAATGCTTTTCCGGAGCCGCTTTTCCTTATCTTAGTGTCGGCCGCAGTTATTATGGCCGCCTTTCCGTCTTCACTAGCTATCCAGTTTGCTGCCCACTGTTTGTTAGGTTCGCTAACTAGCGCGATTTGGATGTTGTTGTTGCGCATCGTTTGTTGCAGCAAAGAAATCGAATAAAAACTGAATAAACGCACTAAAATTGTTAAACATTAAAAAAAAAATTACTTATTTTGCGAAAATACGCAATTAAGTAACCCCCCTCCCATGAACTTTGTCTGAATCCGCCTTGTTTTCAAGATTTTCGAAGTGCAATGCAAAAATAGTTCTCCTAAAGTAGAAAACAATTTTGATTTTTGAAATGGCAATTTTTTTGCAAAGTAAAAGTATAGGACTGTTCCAAATTCTATACATACATTATTGAAAATACTTAGAAAATCAGTATTTTCACAGAACTTTGAAAATTGGTGTTTTCATAGAACTTCGAAAATCAGTATGTTCATTTTTGCTTGTTGTAATAGGGTGGTTGTTACTTCTGAGTTCGTTCGTTCGTTCCACATTTGGCGAATTTAGCGTAAAGATCTTGGCCTACACCCTTACAAGTTCAAATTAATTCAAGAACTGAGCCTCTTGATCATTTGAAGCGCCGAAACTTCTCCTATTAGGATTTGCAAAAGTTTGAAGAAAATCCCGAATTTCAGCGAAAAATCATCTTCAGCGATGAAGCTCATAATAACTTTGTCGATAAGCAAAATATGCGTTATTGGACAGCAATAAATCCACATGTACTTCAAGAGACTCCGTTGCATCCACAAAAAGTGACCGTGTGGTGTGGATTTCATGCCGGATTTGTGATTGAACCGCATTTTTTGTCGATGAAAATGATCACCATCTTACGGTTGGAAGACTATTTTTGGCCAGATTTGGATGGACTTGACTCAGTGATATGTAATTCCATCAAGATGGTAGCAATGCCACACAGCTGATCAAACAGTTGATCGAATGTGGCCCGGTAGAATGACCACCTCTCTCATGCGATTTAACGCCGTTAGATTTCTTTTTATGGGGCTACGTTAAGTCGTTGGTTTATGCCAACAAGCCAACAACGTTAGAGGAGCTCATGAATACTTTGAAGCCAAAAACAAAATCTGGAAAATGGAATTTTTAGATGTTTCCGCCGGTTCCCATGGAGTTTTTCGATCTCAATGCATAAAAATACATCGAATACGTTAATAAAATGGAAAGCTACCATTTCTGCAATTTTTTGAGAAAAAAAATGATAGGTACCACCCTTTTGGGTGTTTTTGAGACCAACAAACGAAAGTTGGAAAATGTAAATTTTAGACATTTCCACCAGCCCCATGGAGCTTTTCGAACACGGTGTATCGAAATACGTCAAATACAACAACAAAATGGAAAGCTACTTTTGCCATTATTTTGAAAAAAAACTAAAGGTACCACCTACTTGGATGGCGGATTTGAGCTAAAAACTAAAGTTGAAAACTTAATTTTTAGACGTTTCCTCCAGTTCCCCAGAAAGGATGAGCTACCATGTAACTAAATTATACATAAAGAAGTCTCTTCAAAATAAAATAATATTCAATTAAGTATTTTTCAAAAATTGAGATAAAAGAAATTTGTGTTACGAAAATTACATTGTCCATAATTACCATGTATTATGAATAGGTAACAAATAATGTGCTAAGTTTAAAATGTTTTGAAGCAACACTGCGAAAGGAAAAAAAATATTGAGAGAAACCTTCTTATAAAGGGTGATTCATTTAGAGGTACTTTTTGAGGGGGGGATTTAATTGCAGATCGCGCATGCGTCGTGTCAACTGAAGTGGCCATCTTGTTCAGTAGTGTTTGACATTTCATAATGGAAAGACTTAGCCCGGCACCATTGTCCCGGAACAGCGTTTACAAATTGTTCAGCTTTATTACGTAAATGGGCGTTCTACGAGGAACGTGTATCGGGCGCTTAGAGCAACTTATGGTCCACATAATCGGCCTACCGAACACACAATTCGCTCTACCATCACTAAGTTTGAGACCCAATTTTCATTATTGGATAATACTCGACCAAATAGACCACATCCAGCACGTAGTGAAGGAAATATAGGGGCGGTAGCGGAGAGTGTACGCGAAGACCGTGAAGTGTCGATTCGTCGCCGTTCTCAACAGCTTGGCCTGTCATATTCAACAACTTGGCGTATTTTACGTAAGGATCTTTCTTTAAAAGCATACAAAATTCAACTAGTGCAAGAACTGAAGCCGATCGACCTTCCGAATCGTGTCCGTTTTAGTCGTTGGGCTCTTGACAAGCTTGCAGAAGATCCACTGTTTTCGACAAAAATTTTGTTCACCGATGAGGCCCATTTTTGGCTTAATGGGTTCTTGAATAAACAAAATGCCCGTATTTGGGGTGATGAAGAACCCAAAGAGGTTCAAGAGCTACCATTACATCCATACAAAACAACTGTTTGGTGTGGTTTATGGGCCGGTGGAATAATCGGTCCATATTTCTTCAAAACAGAGGCCGGCCGGAATGTTACTGTGAATGGTGACCGTTATCGCGCCATGATAACAGACTATTTGATGCCCGAAATTGAAGCCCGTGGTCTCGACGAAATTTGGTTCCAACAAGTTACAAATGGAAAAATTCGAAAGCTTTGGCCGGCATTTAGAATTGAGATATCATCATCATCAACAGCTATGCCATCCATCGTCGGATGTAAGCCTCCCCCATATTTTTCCACTGTTGTCTATTCCTTGCCCTCTGCATCCAATCTCTTCCCACATATCTCTTCACGTCGTCCGTCCACCTTGTCTGAGGTCGTCCTACGCTTCTCTTTTCACTTCGTGGTCTCCATTCAATTACTCGACGCGTCCATCTATTGTCCTCCAATCTAGCAACGTGCCCCATCCAGTTCCATCTCAATTTACATAGTCGATGTATTACATCTGTTACTTTGGATCTGTTTCGGACTTCAGTGTTGGGTATATGATCTCGAAGTGTAACCTAAATAGGAACCTAAAATTGTTGCCACATCTTTTTTTGATTTATTTGGAAACATTTGAGCGGTTGGGAGCATTTTAATATTTAAATTCTTTATCTAAAATAGTTATTTTATACAGGATAACACAGTGACCAGTTCAATGCAAAGCTTGTAGTTGGCGATAGAAGATAACTTTTTAAGAAAAAATTTCAACTAAATCCATTAAAAATCTTCAGTGGATTTCTGGCCATATTTATTACAGAAATTCAGTCCACGATCATATTAACACTCTGCATATCGTTTTGAACAAAAAGTTATTTAGTTTTATTCCTCTTCATCAATCCAATGTTCACGGAAGTGAATCATGTTATAACTTTTATGTCTCAAGCGTGTGGCAGAGGAAGTAATCGTAGCTTAATGGATGATAAATTACACACAATTTTCAGTTCATTTATTTATAATTCGTATTAGCACATCTTAAAAAGTTTTTATTTGCACAAGAATAATAAAAATGACATTCTGCCAAAAAGATGAACTACATAAATTAATTGTAATTTGCTCTTAAAATATTTGCGTTTGGTTACCTTGAACGTTTATTTAATTTTTGTAACTCCTTTGTTTAGCACATAAGCATCAATCCATTCCAAATAGTTCACCTGGTGAGGTCTTATTTCATTTTGATAAAATTTGTGTGATGCAACTATGAGTGACCAAAAATATAAAGGTAGGTAGTAAAAATTTCTAATTGGGCGCCGCCGACTAGGCGCAGACCCAACTGGGTGCGAAGTGAATTTTCATGGTTAAATTAAAAAAACATATTAAAGAGTTTTTACAAAGAATAAAAATTTAACCATCAAATTTAGTTCGCGCCCAGTTGTACCAGTTTTTTTAAAACTGCCCACATTTATGCGGAACCGTTTTCTCTAAAAATTGTAAAAAAATAATGACTTTTTCTTGCTTTTGCTGAATCCTTGAAAATGTCCTACAGCGTCAAATTTTTTTACCATTTTTCAAAATAAGAAGAACTCATAATTTGAAGGCTATATTATCCGCTTTTGACTTTTTAACATTTTTTTTCCGAATTTGTATTCAACCAAGAATATTAATTTTGCAGTTATAATTTTTTATTAATATTGATTAAGATTTAATAAATTGCGTTATAAAATATTAAATTGTTCACGTACGGAGCGCTTTTTTGGGTACAAAAAGCAAATTTAATTGCCCTTGAAAGGTTTGATTCTACAAACAATGAAAAGACTTATTTTGGATTAGAATAACTTGCGAATAAATAAAAATAATTTATTATGCGATTGCTTCTGGTTGTAAATAAATCGCAGAACTTGTTATCAGCAAACAAGACTTACAACATTATCACTTTATAGTATAAATGAAAATTTATAGTATAATTGAGATTTAGTAGTCTTGTGATATTGGCGTGTGTACACTGAGAAAAACCATCGCGAAGACGATGGCCACAACTGGATCAATACAAGAAGGAAGTCGAGGTTTGTTCAATTTTTTATTCAAGATAATTTTAATTGGTTAGTGGGTATTGGCTAATTGGATTAGCAATATTTTATGTAATAGTGAAAACTTTCTTTTAAGGAGATAAATTACTATTAATCAATAATAATTTTTATTATCTTCTCGATTATTTTATGCAAAAAAACTTTGTAACTTATCAGTTTGAAGCTTATCAGATAAATTTCATTTTTATTGTTAATTAACTTGTTAATTTTTTACATTTTAATTAAATATGAAATTTATATTATTTTGAAGTTAAAAAAAATTCAAGCTAATGTTCAAGTTCAGTTAAAATATGGCTTATTTTGTATTTCGTCTTTGTACTGGAAAGTAAGAATAATTTCAGGGTTTATAAAAATTATCTTCGTGTTTAAAATGATGAAAAATTCTTCTCAATTAACCAAATCTGTATCCCTTACTGTTTACGAGATTCCCATGAATGCATGCTTATTCTGCACACACTGTATATGGCGTTCAGAAATTGCATTTAGTTTTATATAATGATTAATGCGCTGATCATTTTCTGAAGTAAGAACTACCCTCCCATTAGCGCCATAGATAAGAGATCAGCTAATAATCATTCATCTGTCGTCAAAATCCAGCTTCTACAAAAGCTTTTATAATTAAAGTAAAATTTTATTATACAGAGTTACCCCCCATTTACTATCTATTGTAGAACAATGGGCGATTGTGCAGTTACTCTGACTAGCTGAAAAAAAAATTCTTCAGCTACACACTAAAGAACAGGCTTATATTTGTCTATTAAAACAAAAAAAAGGGTGAACGGAGTAAAAACAACCCCAATATCGACTTTTGAAAAGTACGGGAAAGTCGCATCGAGTATGCGGCAGACCCCAGCCGATGTGCATCGTTCGCCCGTGGTCCCTTGAAAATGCGTAAAATTTTTTCGCTCCGATTTGAATTTTTCTTTGAAATTCGGATAGATGGGGGTGTGATTAGTGGATATTAGTAATAAATATAATCAAAAAAATGGAAAATAACCCGTGTATTGCCGAAAAAATGAAAAAATTAAAAAAATATTAAATAAACATAAACAACTATGGGGAAAACCTAGGTTACTTTTTTGGGTGGATCTGGCACGGCCAGAATTGGGCGCATCAAGAAACCTACCCTACGCCCCTCCGGGGCTCCGGGCGGTTTTTCAATCGCGTACGCCGCTACGCGGCAGAGCTAAAAATACGAGAAGGCGCCATCCATCAAGCAAACCGCGATGAAAGCAACCGGGATTTTAAACCCCCTAAAAATCGCGTAAAATCAAAAAATAATCGATGTTACATGTACGAGAGACGAGCTGCATCTGCCGGTTCGAAAAACAAAAAGAACTCTATTGACATTAAAAACTTTACATACATATTTACAATAATAATTTTAATTACTATAATAACAAATAACAAATTACAATCACAAACCATTACACAAATACATATTTATTAAAACTTGAATTGTTAAATCGTACCTATCCCCTAGAGGATTAATCGAATTAAGTTGAAAATTATTAAATCTGAAGGTTAATTGATTTGATATCTCGAGGTAAAAAAGAGTGCAAAAACCCCGCGCCGTGATAAAAAAAAGCCAAAAAAGGAATTAAGTTACTGAAATTTTAACAAAATAAAATGAAAATAAAAATGAATTTTAATTAAACTACTGACAATTACTTTCCTATTATTGATTGTTTAAAATGACATGGTATAAAGTTTGTGTCTGATCCTGAAGGGCAAGGTGTCTTGTGTGTGTGTACCAAGGTGTGATGTGTGTGGGTTTTGCCTTACCGTGTATGTGAAAAAGTTTATGGCTGTGTTGTGTATGACTTCTGTTAGTGTTTGAATTTGATGTGAAGTGTGTAAATCATGTATGGGTGTGTAGCGTGGAGCTCCGGAAATGACTCGGAGACACTTGTTTTGTATTGTTTGAATGATTTTTATGTTCGTCGGGGCTGTCCTGCTCCATACCGGAGAGGCGTATAATAAAATTGGTCTGATTAATTGTTTGTACAAGGTCAGTCTGATTTTAGGGTCAAGTCCGTTTTTATATGAAAGTAATGGGAAAAGTGCAGTGAGTTTTAAATGCGTTCTGAATGTAAGTCGTTGGTCAAGGGTCACCCCTAGGTATTTAACCGTAGGGGTGTGCGTGATGTCCGTACCATTAATCGTAAGTTTGTTTGTAATTTGGTCTCTTTGTCTGGAAAATGCGGTGAGGGTGGATTTGGGTTCGTTAATTTTTAATCGCCAAGTGGCATAAAAATTTTCGAGATCGGGAACGTGTCGTTGGAGGTAGTCAATGGATTTATCCTTTTTACGGGATTCAGAGGTGATGGCGGTGTCGTCAGCGTACAGGGATAATTTTGTCCGTGTAGATTTTGAAATATCATTGATGTAGTAATTAAAAAGGGTTGGGGCTAGGATGGACCCTTGCGGTACTCCAGCTGGAA
Source organism: Podabrus alpinus (assembly GCA_932274525.1). Lineage (NCBI taxonomy): Eukaryota > Metazoa > Arthropoda > Insecta > Coleoptera > Cantharidae > Podabrus > Podabrus alpinus. The sequence continues at coordinate 11,682,387 of OW026451.1, forward strand.
TAGGTAAGGATATGGAGAGGGTGTCCATTACTCGGACTTGGAAGGAGCGGTTTTCGAGAAAGCTGGAGATAATTTTAATTAGATGCATGGGGTAATTTCGGATATAGAGTTTGTGAAGCAGGGCGTCGTGCCAAATGGTGTCAAACGCTTTCTCGATGTCGAGGGTGGCCGTCGTGGTAGTGGTTTTCATGTTATAATTAAGGGTAATTTGATCAACGAGCAAAGCTAGCTGAGTGACCGTGCTATGGTTTGCTTGAAAACCAAACTGCTCCGGAATTATTGTATCATGAATTTCGTCATGTTGCTGAAGGCGGAAAAGGATGATTTTTTCGAGGATTTTTGATAATGTAGGAAGTAAACTCTAAGTGTTAGGGTCATTCATAGCGCACGGACTGTCAACAGAATGAGCGACGCGCTCGAATCTAGTTAATTTTACCACTGAATTACATGAAAATTAGCTAAGTTCAAAATCGATTATTTCAAAATTTTGATAATAAATTCTCGGTTCATATTTTGAGAATTTGTTATATTAACTGTGTTCTTTAGTGTGTAGCAGAAGAAATTTTGTTTCGAGTAGTCAGAATAACTGCACAGTACCCGAACAATGAAATAAATAACTGAACGTAAATTCGCAAATAACAATATTTTATAATTTATTGTACTAATGACTGTAATATCAATAATGTTTACAAAAAGTAAGCAATTTATATTTTAGCAAATTTAAAATACTATACAAAATAAAAAATTTGGGCCAGTCAATATTTGGAACAACTTTTGTCTAAAAATTTGTTTTTAACTATGCAAGGAAAAGTGCTACAAACTAAAAAGCGGTGTTTCTATTAGGGGGTGAGTTTTTCATTATTTTTTATCTGTTTTTTATGATAGTTATGAGAAAACTGTTCAAACTAAAGTTGTAGCGCCTACGATTCCCTACAACTTTTATATACAAAAATTTTTCCTACCGCAATAATTACTCGCCCCAGAGGGCGCCAAAATCAACCCCGTTTATAAAATATTCCCTTTAAGGAGCAATAAGTACATTATTGATCATTAAAAAAAGTTATTCATAGAAAATCAGAAAACCTTAGAAGAGCAGATAGAAAATATTGAAAACTCACCCCCTAAAATACCCCACATTTTGGCTTGTAGCACTTTTCCTTGAATAGTTATGAAAAAAAGTTTTAGACAAAAGTTCTTCCAAATATTTTTCCAAACATTAAAAAAAAGGAAATTAACACCAATAGCAGCTGAAATATAAAAAAAACACGGTTATCTCGTAACGCACAGGGAAATTTTGGTGGATTTTCGCGGTTCGGGGCTTTTGGGGACCCTCTAACTGCCCGCAAAAATTTAGCCATACTATCATTTTTGTAGATATTAGGTATTTTTTGATCCAGATTGACTGGCCCAATTATCGATAATTGGGCCAGTCAATCTGGAAATCCAATCTTACCAGCCAGAATAACGAACTTTAAATCAAGAACAAAAGTTCTGTAAATTGACTCAATCATTCCGGGTCCTTGAATCGAGAATAATTTAAGAATGGTAGGTTTATTGTTAATTAGGGTTGTAGAAACCCTAATACTTAAGCAGGCATCCTCTATTTAAACATGCCCATTCTTAATTTATGCTAATCACACCCGAGGTTTATTTCAAAGCGAACACATTCTGGTTCCAAGATTTAAGAAGTTATTAATTTTAGAATGACCAGTATTAAAAATAATTTCAAAAAATTCTTGTTTTCCAGAACACCCGTTCTCAACATGTACTAGATCTAAGTAGGGTCCCCTTCTTATTTTATACTCAAAATTCTTGTTTCTAGGATTTTAAGAATTGTTTTTTTAAGAATTGTCATTTTTAATACCTGTGTTTCTTGGAGTCTGAAATTAAATTTTGAAAATTAGAAATAAAATCTTACCTTGACCGAGGATCGAACCCGTGACCTTCCCTTCATTGTCCGTCAGCGTTAACCTCCGTGCCACCTAGCTGTTGTTATTCTAGTTGTAAAATTGCTTTATGACTACAAAAATTTAGTTTATAAGAAAAAAGGACTAATCGGATTTCATTTCCTAATTACATTTGCAGCGGATTATCAGATAATTGTAATACCTAACAAACATGAAATTTATATATAAACGATTTCGACAGTCAGTCAACTTGAATAAATATATACTGGTATTAAAAAATCCAAATGGTTGGATACCAAAGTAATATGCAACGAATGAGCACCCGTGGCCCGCCACACTTTCTCGTGCGGCCCTTCAAATATTTTTCCCTTCCAAACGTAATAAAAATTTATTGATATTCAATTTTAAATTTAAATTATTTATAATACAATACATTTTAATGTTAAATAGTTTTCACATTTCAATATTAGAGTTTTCTTTTCTGCAATATTTTTCTTTTCATAATACCACGTGGGTGTTCATAAAAAATTTGTAGTTTTATATCTTTTTTCACTATTACACCTACTTATTATTTGTCATAATTAATTAATTTTAATAATAATTAATTTTATTTAAATATTTAAACACAAATAAGCATATATAATAACATGTAACCAATGAGAAACAAGAGTTTTGCTAACGGTGAATTTTTCTTAATTCTGATTGGTTAAAACTGTTTTAAAAGACGGAAATAAAATTCATTGCTATTTAATCTCGCAAGCGAGATAAGGCTCCAATGCCGAAACGGGTCGCTCATCCCTCGTAAAAAGCCCAAAGCCCGTTATATTATCCCCATAATTATGAGATGGAGGAGATTTAAGGGAGGCTATGCCTCCCAAAAGCTTCGCTTCGCGAATCATACACATACATTGCTATTTAATTATTTATTTTTGTAATATAGGGTGTCCCCGTGACCGTGGAGAACCTTTGAGGTGGTGATAAAGGACACTTTTCTAAGACAAATTTTCAAATAAAATTTTTGCCCAAGTCCAAACCCTTGGGGGTTGCAATTTTTTGAATTTCTAATTTCAAACGGCCGCTAAAATATAAATTTGCAATAATGTATATTATATAATTATGAATTATAATAACGTCAACTATTATAAAATTTTTGTGCCTAAAAATGAGCAGAGTAACGAATACCCTTAAAAAACAAAATAAAATAAAACGTGTGTAAAATATTTTTTATAAATATGTCTTTTCATGTAGAGGACAATTTTTGTATTGCGATAGCGAAGATAAAAATGCTTAAAATTGCATTATAATTTTATGTTTTTGAACGAAAAGTAACAAAAGTGATATCATTGACGTGTTAGCTTGTATTCTTTGATGTAAGAACGTCATTCTTGTTTCCAAAATTAAGCTTAAATTAATAAAGTACTGCAAGAATAAGAATAGCGTTCTTGGTGTAATACCAAAATGTAAAAAATAAGAAGTTAGTTCTTAGAATCAAGAATTTTTCAAGATTCTTAATTTAATGCACGGATTCTTGATTTACTTCTTGAGCAAATTTCTTTGAGTGTCTTATAGTAATTCCTTTTAATAAAATGCATAATTTTGGTAATATTACTATAGAACAATGGTAGCTTATCCTAAAGGGCAGAAGAGCACGTGATCTTCTATCCAAAACTGAAAACAACAACTGTCCAAAATTAACAATTAAAAAAAATTGAAAGAATATAATAATCTAAAAAAAGAAGAGACTTCAACCCCAGACCCCCCTGGTTTCTATTTTTCAATTTCTACTGTTGTCTTTCGTATTTAATTTGCCAATAAGAGTATTAATACTTTCAAAATAACACAAGAAGTTGTCGCTTTGGTAAGAGTAAACATTTTTACTTTTATTCTTTAAACTAAAATTCTTTCAAAATTAAAATAAATAGGTAAAACTGGACATCACAAATGCCGGAATATTGTGTACTACAGAAATGTGTTGTGTCCTATACCAGCTCCATAGCCAGTTTTTTTGGGGGAACCATTAATGGTATATAAATGCAGTGACGGAGCCGCCCAACTTTATTTTTGAAAATAAAGCTTTATTAGAACTAAAGATCCAACGAAAACTGAAGGATTTCGTAACGACTGTTTCTTCGGGGGTGGGGGGGTGGGGGGGCCACGTGTCCCATGGTCTGGTCCATACAACATTTAAACAGCATGTAAAAGTAACTGCTTAAAACGAAATATTTTAATGGTCCCAAGCGGTCAAATGTTTTAGAAGTTCTTCAAAATTTTCAAGAAAATAAAAGCAATTTGTAAGAAAGTTAGGGGTAACCAATGAAATCAAGCTTTGTTTGTACCCAAATGTTCGGAACTGGGCTTTTAGTTGCAATTATTGGTAAATTCCTAGGTAACTTGTAAAATAAATTGCTCTTCGATCTTAATTAAATTATGAATGAAAGAAAGAATATTATTTACATGTGATAAAATGGTGCAAGGTGGTGTTGGAATTAGGAACATAATGATTAAAGGATAATCCGGTTAGATTGGTAATAACTAATTACTATATAAGTGTTGGCATATGATATAAAAGTACAGAAGAAGAGGCGATCGAGGAAGACAGTGCAAACCGTTTTTATTTATCAATAAACACCTATATATTTAACTCATGCGCAACAGGCTATGGGCCCAGCATCGTGAAATAAAATTATAGGTTCCGTATTGAGAAGTAAACCGAGTTTGTGTGAACGATGGCAGCAAGTAATGGATTACCAATGTTCGAAAAACTGAAGGGTCGCGAAAATTTCAGCACATGGCGGTTTGCGATGAAAACCTATCTCGAGCTCGATGGCTTATGGAGTTGTGTGGAAGGTAACGATACAACAACAGATACGGCTGCTAAATTACGACGTGAAGTGCAAGCAAGATCGAAAATTATCTTAATGGTTGATCCGATCAATTATGTCCATATTGAAAATTCAACCTCCGCAAAAGATGTATGGGAAAAATTGCAAGCAGCATTTTACGATTCTGGCTTATCACGTAAGGTCAATTTAATGAGGACATTAATCGGGACCAAATTGGAAAATTGTGATACCATCGAAGATTATGTGAACATAATAATGGGTACCGCGCAGAAGTTAACCAACATAAAATTTAAAATAGACGATGAATGGTTGGCAGTTTTTTTATTAGCAGGATTGACCGACGAATACAAACCAATGATAATGGCAGTCGAAAGCTCCGGTGTTGCGTTAACAGCCGATTTTGTTAAAACAAAGTTGTTGCAAGAGGTCAGGAATCCAAAGTCGACTGATGTTGCTTTATACAACAGAAGCAAAGAAAAGAAATTTAATAATCAAATGAAACCGTTCAGAAATCGAGGGCCGCGGTGTTTTAAGTGCGAAAACTATGGCCATATAGCAAGAAACTGCGACGAAAAAAAGAAATCAGGATCTGATAGTGAATCACGAAATTGTTCAAAAAAGACTTCATTATTCTCGAAGGTAAGTTGCTTTAGAGCGGGTCATGAAGAAAACAACTGGTATGTGGATTCAGGGGCATCAGCTCACATGACGAACTCGGGTGAATTAAGAAATTTTAGGTCAGCAACGCAAATGGAAATAACGGTGGCCAACGATCAGAAAATCGCAGTTGCCGGTATAGGAGATACGCAACTGAAAATCAATAATAAGTTCGTAAAAATTAATAATGTCTTGCAAATTCCGGGTTTGACTGCAAATTTGTTGTCTGTTAGTCAAACAGTTAAAAATGGTAATAAGGTTGTATTTGACGATTCAGGATGCCAAATATATGATAGAAATGGTATGGTTATAGCGAAAGCGAAATTAGTGGATAATGTTTACAAACTCGATTGTGAAAATCGCATAAAGGGTTTTATGGTCCGATCGGATAATTTTGAATTATGGCACTCTAGATTAGGCCACATTAATTCCACCGACTTATTAAAACTAAGAAATGGAATGGCAACGGGCATTGATTTCGACAACAAAAAAGAAATTAAATGCATTGCATGTTGTGAAGGTAAGCAGTCTAGAAATCCATTTAAAACTTCTGAAAGTAGATCGACAACAACGCTAGAACTAATCCATTCCGATTTATGTGGACCGATGGAGATAACCTCGAATGGTGGTGCGAAATATTTTGTCACATTTATTGATGATTATTCAAGAAAAGTGTTCGTTTATTTCTTGAAATCCAAGGATCAACTTTTTTCTACATTTCAGGTGTTTAAAAACTTAGTGGAAACGCAAACTGGAAATCGGATAAAAATTTTGCGATCAGATAATGGTACGGAATATTGCAATGAAAGGTTTAAAAATCTGTTTCAGAAATCTGGCATTCGGCACCAAACTACCAATCCGTACACGCCGGAACAAAATGGAGTGGCTGAACGGATGAATCGTACGTTGGTTGAAAAGGGTAAATGTATGATTTCGTTTTCAAAATTGGGAAAGGAACTCTGGGCAGAGGCAATTAACACAGCGGCCTATATTGTTAACCGTGTGCCTACCAAAGCTTTACATGAATTCAACAAAACTCCGGAAGAAATGTGGACTGGCAAGAAACCGGACTTGAGCCACTGTAAGATTTTTGGATGTAATGCGATGGTACATGTTCCTAAGGCAAAACGATCGAAATGGGATTCAAAGTCAAGAAAATTTATTTTTGTGGGATATTGCGAAGACACAAAAGGTTATCGATTATTAAATACCAAATCAAAGCAATTAATCAAAAGTCGCGATGTCAAATTCTTTGAAGATGGAAACAGTTCAATAATACGTAATAAATTTGAAAAAAATCTCGATGATTGCAGTAATAGTGAAACTGATAACATGGAAATTGTTCATGATGTGATAGTGGATAAAGTGGGGAACACTTCCGAAACCATTACCGATGATTCAGTGGAATGTAAAAATTTTGAAGATTTTTTGAAGAGTTTTGAAGAGACCGATATTGATGATCCAGAATTTCTTCCGAACGAGGTAACCCCATTGACCGATGAACCGCCACGGAGATCAGCACGAAAACCAAAGCCGATTGTCAGAAAGGATTTTGTGTCTTATTTTGGTCAGGCTTGTGATGAAGTACACGATCCATTAACCGTAGAAGAAGCTCTCAGTCGAAAAGATAGTGCCTCTTGGAAGGAAGCCATGGATAAAGAAATGAACTCTTTAATGGAAAATAACACGTGGTCTCTAACCGAACTCCCAACAAACAAAAAGCCGTTAAATTCCAAATGGGTTTTTAAGATGAAGAAAAATGCTGCAGGAGAAATCTGTAAATACAAGGCTCGTCTCGTTATAAAAGGATGCGCACAAAGAAAAGGAATAGATTACGAAGAAACGTACTCTCCGGTGATTAGATATACTTCAATCAGATATTTAATGGCCCTGGCAGTAAAACATAATTTGAAAATTGACCAAATGGATGCCGTCACTGCGTTTTTACAGGGAGATATCGAAGAGGAAATATATATGAATCAACCTCAAGGCTTTAGTAATGGTTCAAAAGTTTGTCGTTTAAACAAAGCGATGTATGGTTTAAAACAGGCAAGTCGACAATGGAACATAAAACTCAGTGTTGCTCTGAAGAAAATAGGATTACATCAATCCAAAGTGGATCCGTGTATATATTTCAGAACAAGTGGTAATGATATGTTGTTCGTAGCTGTCTATGTTGATGATTTGTTGATTTTCTCGAATAATGTTGAAACGAAAAACAACTTAAAAGAAGAATTGAAATCGAAGTTTAAATTCAACGATATGGGTGAAGCACGTCATTGTTTAGGTTTACGAATTACAAGAGATTATAAGAATGGAGAATTGTATCTGGACCAACAAAATTACATTAATGAGATTCTAACAAGATTTAATATGATTGATTGTAACCCAGCAAATACACCGTTAGATCCTAATCAAGTCCTATCGAAGAATGTGTGCCCAAGCGATAACGATCCTTCTAAAATGGCGAACGTCCCTTACCAAGAGGCAGTGGGGAGTATCTTATATTTATCTCAAGTAACGAGGCCGGATATAGCCCATGCAGTTAATACCGTGAGCAAATTTAATCAGAATCCAAGTAAAGTGCACTGGACCGCAGTAAAACGAATTTTTAGGTATTTAAAAGGAACAGATTCTTTCAGGTTAAAATTTAGTAGAAAGGAAGAACCGACGATTTCAGGTTTTTGCGATGCCGATTGGGGAAATGACATTGACGATAGACGCTCCTGCACCGGTTACGTTTTCAAAATGAATGGAGGAGCTATATCATGGCATAGTAAACGTCAAGCCACCGTTGCATTATCTACCACCGAAGCAGAATATATGGGACTTTCTTCGGCTACTCAGGAAGGAATATGGTTAAAACAATTAGAACTAGACTTGTCGCCGAATTTAGAAAACCAACCGATTACAATATTCTGTGATAACAGAAGTGCGATTAATCTTGCATATGGAGATGGATATAATCCCAGAACGAAGCACATTGATATCAGGCATCACTTCATTCGGAATATGATTGAACAAAAGAAAATTCAAGTGAAACATGTTAGTACCGATGACATGATTGCTGATAGTCTGACGAAGGCTGTTAGTGCTCCTAAACATAATTCTTGTTCGAAAGGGATGGGATTGCAAAATTAATCGATGATGTATGTTCCAGTGGGGATGTTGGAATTAGGAACATAATGATTAAAGGATAATCCGGTTAGATTGGTAATAACTAATTACTATATAAGTGTTGGCATATGATATAAAAGTACAGAAGAAGAGGCGATCGAGGAAGACAGTGCAAACCGTTTTTATTTATCAATAAACACCTATATATTTAACTCATGCGCAACAGGTGGCAAGGAGGAGAAATAGTGATATTAAAAGTACTCATTTCGGACCCACCATAACTTCAAAAATTAAAATTCAATCATAACATTTTTTGGCCTTTTTGCAAAAGGCCAAAGCCTCTAAGACTGTTGGCCTCATGAAAATAATTGATCATCGCGACCAGTGGTCTCACGGTCGATAAGGAGGGGGCAGGATCCTCAAAATCTGACGCACAATTTCAAAAATATTCCTTTAAGGGGTGCTCCCTAATGTTAGGCGGATAGTTAGCAAACAAGCGCTATTTAAAAGTTAAGGTAATTAAATTTATTTGTACCTTATTCAAACTAAATTAGAAAAAAAATTGGCTACAGCAGACATTTGGCTTGCCGACGGAACCCTTAAAGTAGTTCCGTCAATATTTTTCAACTTTATACGATTCACGTCGATTTTGTGTCGGGTATGACACCCCTTTTATCTAACTTCTAGTTTAAGATGTGTTCATGCTTATTTTCCTTAGCTTAAAGAAATCTTAAAAATCTACCATTAGAATTTGATTTAACAAACATGAAGATACCATCGCAGATGGAAAGAAGAGAGAAAGAAGAGTTAACCGATATTTCCTAACGTTAAATTAAATTAAAGTAGAGAAAATGTCGCATGAACGCCTCTAGGAGGTTATGTACATTGAACTTTGAATATATAATTCCCGAAGACTGCTATATTTCTAAGTGTTCATTTATTAGCTACCAATCTAAAGAAGTTATAGTGCGGCCTTTAGGCCTCACAACCACATCAATCACTTGATGTTCACCTGATCTTTTAGTTATTTTATAAAATATCTACATATCTGGTGAAATTGAGAAGAAATAAAGAGAAATCGTCAGTAAATTTTGGAAAAATCACTGGAAATAATTTTGAGGAAATCAGGGGAAATTAGATGAAAATTAGAAGAAATCGAAGCAAAGAGGAAAATTTTGTGTACAAAATGTGGGTTACGAATTAGCCCTTGTACACGAAGTTGTTGGCACGTCAATATAACCCTAGATGAAAGCACGCAAAACTACTTTAGTTACGGAGCTGCTTAAGTAACTTGTAAAGAGTTTTGTTAACATCACGTAACTTCATGAATAACTTTTAAAAATAAATTAAACTGTGAACACATTTTAATGAACACCGATTATAGAATAAAATTCATCAAAATAATGAAAAAATCATCAATATGGCGTAAAATCTTCAAATAAGTTTGAAGTTTGATGAATGCTTACATCAATACAAATAATTCGATTTAATCTATTTCTGTTCAAAAACTTGATGAATATTTTCACTATTTTGATGAAAGGCTGGAGTCTCACTGTACCATTTATGGGTGGGTGGTTTGGACCTAAGGTTTGGACTATGTTAGTGATGACGTATTGCTGCGATTCAAAATGCTTTATAAAGGCTCCCAATTCAAAAACGAATATTGAATTCGTAAAGAGCACAAAATTCTAAGTCGGAAGACACTTTAAAAATTTGCATTACGAGAAATTTGAAATTTTCTCAAATTTCAATTTCTTGACTAAATTTGAATCTCTCAGGATAAGTAAGACATGATAAAAATTGCTAAGCATAATTAGATTGATGATTGTAACATCAAAAATAAAACAAAAGGTTTAATTAGCTTGAAATTAATTAAAAAGTACTTGTTGTTTTGTACATGTTCATAACCCTAAAAATGAAAAACTTTGTAATCAAATTACTTTAAAACTAACATGTTATACAAAAATTTGTTCACATCAAAAATTATGTAGTGATTTCATCTATGTGACGTGATTAATCTTGAAGCGTGAATCAACAAAGTTGTTAATAAGGGTCATAGTTGTGTAAAACCAAAATTTGTATAAAATGGCGCGACATAGTCAAAAAAGAAACCAAAAACATCACAAAAGGGCCATATACCAATGGAATTGCATGGAAGACGTCTGTTGGAAACACAATTTCAATGTGGATAGTTAATCTGGAACAGAAACAATTTTTTAACAAAATAAAAAATTCAAAATAATTGAATTTGACTCACATTTACACTACAGGCTTACCAATTTATATCGATTTTGGATCGAAATCAGTTGGTTTGGAACGTTACAATAGAGTGGACGTATTTTCGATTGTGTCCAAGAAGTAAACAAACATTTGGAGGTCAAATGTAATTCAATGGCCGTCAACTAAAACATTTTGCTAAATTGTGAATTTCGAAATCAACTCAACATTTCGCTGAGACCTGATGATGTTAACTATTCATACGACTTACCTTAATCAACTCGATGTCAACAATAAATTAGTTAAACAACTCCAATAAACACAAGATTCGAATCGAGAACAACATCAACACAAGTTTATGTGATGCAATCTAACCAACAACTGAAGTAATTCAATGAAGTCATGAAGTCACAGCAGGTGCATATGACTCATCCAGTGTCATTCTTAATAAAGCAGTCCATACACTCATATCCTTTTTTAAATTTGAAATTGCAATTTGACGATTTGAAGGTACAGTGAAAACTTTTATTTTATATTTACAAACTTTGCCATCAGCATTTAAAACACAGGATTTGAAATCAAGACTTTCAAGGAAGTGCATTTTTCATTACCCTTTATTGAAAGGTTCTTTTTTAAAAAAACATTATCATTTTATTGGTCAACGTTAAGCTTTACAAAAAGCAAATATACCTTATTATTTACAAACATTTTATACCGCTATAGTACAGCGAGAGCCTTAATTAGTTTATAACTAATTAAGCACGACAAGAAGGAGAGAAAACGTCTTTTCAACTTGTATATTTTTGTGAATCAAATTTTATTTGTAAAAATTTCATTATTCGTAGATCTGTGATCTACAAGTTTGTAAAATCTTTTGTGTTTATGCGCATTGCGAATATTTTCTTTGTTAATATAAACATTTCATCCAAAGCTATTGAAATCTTTTTTATTTTTACTCAACAAACGCAATATAAAAATCCAGAGAGAGCAAATTTATCCTCAATATTAAAGATCACCTCTTATTTGATCAAAAGGAACCCACCCTTGTGCGTGTCATCAACTGAGACTAGTAAGAAGGGGCATAAGTGTTGAACATCCCTCAACTAAATATTTTTCAAACGAACCATTTTTATTATTACATTTTTGACTAGCCAACTTAGGGCTGGCGCTCAACATTAGTTAAGGGAGGTCACAGCAGTATGTACATACATGCACCTTAAAGTTAGACAATATGCGGCACACCGACTCACAGTAAAATGTTGCTTATGGAAATTTATATGTTGATTTGTTCAAATTAGGCTATTTCGTTTAATTACAATTTTTAAGGAATTCTAATCGCAGGATATATTTATGTAAGAGCTTAGGTAAGTAAAAAACATCACAATTAAATATTTTATTTTTATAATAATTAAATAAAAATAAAATGTGCAATAATTACGTTTTTTATTACCTGCGATCTTATATACCTTAAATAAATGCTTCTGATTACAATTACTTAAAAATAAATTGTAATAAACGAAATAACCCACTTTGAACACCACCATAAATTATAAATTCCCATCGCAACATTTTGCTGTTAAATAAACATAGCTAAACTATAAAGAATTTCTTCAGAGACTTAATAAAACTTACACAATTTTTTTTTAATAGGAAAATAGCAAATAGCAAAAGAATGATGAATATTCATTAATTTGATGAACTTTGTCATTGATATATTTCATCTTAATGCAGGTCCAGGACCTGCTCTTCAGTAATTTATGTAATTAGTTCTATGAGAATTTTGGTTTGCTTTTCAATGTGCCTGCACTCTGTTTTTATTGTTATGTTGGCAAATCACTAACACAGGGGGACCGGCGACTTTACGTGCCGTCCAAAGCACGGAAAACGATCAAGAAATTTTGGACTGGGTCGAACCGAATTAGCAGTTGATCTCGCTAACATTCAGGCCATGATCGTTGTCCTGATGTGATAGCACTATATTTTTCAGTGTAGTGTAGTTTTGCAAATATCGAAATTGAGCAATTAAACGAATATAAAACTATCAATTTTTTATTAAAAAAATGATGCCAAGTTTACGATTGTTATAATCGAAACGCCTTCGAGAGAGAAAGATAAGTTTAAGAGAGCAAAATATAATAAAAGTCACATGATAAGTTATATTTGGTCCTAATTAATCACTCCATCATTTGACCTTATTTTCTATTATCTTAAGATCTCCTGTAATTATCTCAATAGATTTAATTAGTCGTCTAGCCAATATAATCTATATCTCTTACACCCTACGTTTTGATTGAATTATTGTCAAGATATTCCACATAGAAACTAAAAAATGGATCAGAAATCAAAGAATATGCGAAAAAATATTTCTGATTTCACCTTAAAAGTATTATCGACAAATATATTTGACTATTGATGATAATTTTACAACTGAGAAAATCATCTTCAAAATCTTAGTTTCCATTGAAACAATTTTAAATGTCACCCTTTAAATGCCATAATTAATGACAAAGAATTAATAGACAAGTCTGACAACAAATTGAAATATGTAGAATCCAAAATAAATCTATAGTTCTACAGAAATCTATGTAATATACCTTACATAGATATATATAGAAGAATTTTTGAAAAATAGTATGAATGGAAATAAACAGGACAATGAATTATTACAGAAATCAAAATAATAATAGAGCGATTTTCACACGAAATCCAGATATGGTTTTCGTGCAGATTTTTAAAATAAAGAATATTAAAAAAATTGGTATGTATGTATACGACCTATACGACTGATCAAATAAAAAAAATATAAAGAATTAGTAAAAACATATTATCAATAGAGACTTAAAGTCATCATTAGATAAAAATTTTATTTCTCAAAAAAAAATTAACACTTTGTTTTAATTTCAGCCGTTAGAAATGAGAAGCCTAAATCAAAACTATTTAACAGAACCTGCATATGTGGTATGCTCGTTTTGGGAATGGCGGAGTTGGTTGGAACAGCAATACTTCTTTTTCTAGGATGCATGGGAGGCATAGTAATTCCTGAAGAAGCACCTCTTCCTCATCACCTCTCAGCCGTATCTTTTGGGCTTGTTATCATGTTAATAATTAAAGTACGTTAGATTTCAAAGAAAAACTAGACGACCAATCTTTAATATTTTGTTTTAGATATTTGGCAGTATATCGGGTGCTCACCTAAATCCTGCAGTAACAATAGCAAGTGTTCTGTTAGGAATGTTAAAACCCATCTTAGGTGTAGTGTACATTGTAGGTCAATTCGTCGGTGCCTTATTGGGATTTGGACTGTTAAAGGTATATTTTTGGTCAAACCATGTAGATGAGTTTATGTTCATATAGAATTAGTTTAGATTTTGATACCAGCGGAATACACAGCTACCGAAATCTTTAATCCGATCACGAATTTAACTGAGCATAGAACTGGAATATGCTCCACCGTGTTACATCCTAAGGTTTCTATAATGCAGGTAAAGTTTAGAATGTTTGATTTAGGTTCAAAATGACGGTATGATTTTTAGGGTCTTATGATGGAGATGGTTCTCACTTTCATCCTTATACTTATTTGTTGTGCAGTGTGGGATAAAAGAAATGCAGACAAAACTGAATCCATATCACTTCGTTTTGGACTTGCCGTTACCGGTATTGCTATGGTTGCTGTAAGTTTCCAAAATATTCAAATCATTTTGCACATGATTTTTAAATAGCGATTATTTTTATTTTTTAGGGTCCTTACACGGGGGTTAGTATGAACACCCCACGAAGTTTCAGTCCTGCACTTTTTAACAATGATTGGGCAGCACACTGGGTAACATTCAATTTAATAAATTTTGCTGTTGTTAATTTTAACAATTCAATTTTTAGGTATATTGGGTTGGTCCTAATGTTGGAGCCGTACTTGCAGTATACTTCTACAAAGCCATTTTTTCATTGCCAAGTGAAGAGGTGATTGAAGATAAGGATTTTAATCTGGAATCGAGCCCGTTGAACGAAAAAATTCAAATTACTAATAATCTATAAGAAAATCTATCCAGTTATTTATATTTCTGACTTAAATATAGTTAATACGTTGACGGACAGACCGGTGCGGTAACAACCGTCATTTGCGTCAAAAGCAGCTGTACCTAATATTATGGAAGTATATATATAGAAACTTAAGTTAAGTGTCACAGTAGAGGAAGTTCATTTTGCCCATATTTTAGTGGACAAATTCCAGCTAATCTGTAAAATCTGTACCTCCACCATTTCCGGTAGCAATCCGTCAGCGTGCTAAAAAAAATTAAAGATGTTTGTAAATTGTTTTTCTATTGTTATTTTTTGTTCCTGCGTAAAAAAATATTTATAAATTATTTATTGGAGTTGCACAAAAATCCGTGCTTCGGAGGGCAGGGAATCAAGAAGTACATCTGCTATTAAGTGGACTTGAAGAAAACAACATACGATAGCGTACCATTAAACAAACTCTGGAATGCATCCCTATGCTTCGGAGGGCACGTAAAGCCGTCGGTTCCCCTGTGTTAATGATTTGCCATCATAACAATAAAAAACAGGGTGCAGACACATCGAAAGGCAAGCCCAGCAAGCTACCTGACATGTAAAAACAAAAATGCTCACAGAACTAATTACAAAAATTAGCAAAAAACAGGTCCTGGACCTATATTAAGAGGAAGAAGAAGAAAGATCTTATTAATACAGTGAGAAATCTATATGGGTCATTTCATATGAAATCAACCAATTTTTTGACATTATTTTCATGTCCCTTTTCTATTTTGATCAAATTTGGTACTTCTAAGTAATGCAAAATAAACTGGCTCGTATTCTTTTGTTTGGCCCTAAAGTGGCCCGTTTACATTGTACAGCCCTCCAAAATAATACAAATTTGGCTTTTTAAGCCGTTGATAGAGTTCGCAGCGACACCATTAGACAACAATGTAGCAGCCAGGATGTAATGAGATGGGGACGCCATAGAAGAAGATAATGGAACGCACACATTACGAGAATGGACAACGGTAGAATGGCAAATGCATCAAGGGATAACAAACCGAGAGGATTCAGACCACCAGGAAGACCTCCAAAGCGATGGAAAGGCAGCTGGACGTCACAATCCCTAGAAAATCAGTCAACACAGGTCGTAGACCTCACGTAAGAAGAAAAGGAAGAATCATTAAGGTCGTTGTATTGGATGTGCACACTAAGATTTGATATTGAACTTCGGCCAAAAATTGAATTTTAAGAAGAAGGATTGAATGCTGCGAAGAATATAGTATTTGGAAGTAAAATTTACCAAATGAGGGAACATTGGATAAAACAATAAGAGAGAGAAATATTCAAGGTAGAATAGTACGAGAGGAGATCAATAAGTTCGGTAAAAACGGTATCAAAAAAGAAGTGGGTACGGCTTTTCAAAGCAGAACAGGAGTCCTTAGAAGATGATCGCCCTACTGATCGTCCTGCGGATGCAGTTAGTCACGAAAATGTACTAAAAGTCGAAAATCTATTAATGGACGATAAACCTTGATATATCTTAAAAATATCTCAAGACATCAATTTATCATAACATGGTAC
Source organism: Podabrus alpinus (assembly GCA_932274525.1). Lineage (NCBI taxonomy): Eukaryota > Metazoa > Arthropoda > Insecta > Coleoptera > Cantharidae > Podabrus > Podabrus alpinus. The sequence continues at coordinate 11,698,705 of OW026451.1, forward strand.
TACCCAAACCGTTCTTCATGATCATCTTCATGTATCGAAAGTAAGTGCAAGACTGGTCGGAGAAAAATTTTAAATAACATTATAACAGGTGATGAGACATGGATTCATTATTATAACGTTGAATCCAAACAAGAGAAAAGGGAAAACCACCACCTAAAAAGTTCAAAACTCAATTCAATTATAGCAGCAATTTTTTGAGATGCCGAGGGAATTCTGTTAATTGATTACCTGTGTCGTAAAGAGAGCATAACAGGCATCCATTATGCAGCATTATTGTAGGAATTAAAGGAAACTATCCAAGGAAAAAGAAAGGGCAAAGTGAAACAAAAATTATTCCTTCTACACAACAATGCACCAGTTCACAAGTCAAAAGTTTCACAGGCTGCTATTAAAAAGTGTGGCTTCGACAAAATAAATCACCCACCTTACAGTCCAGACCTGAAATAATTACCAGGGATGAAATTTAATACCGATGAAGTATTAAGTAGTTCTTGATATCTCTTCGTATGTTATCATCATCATCATGCACCAGCGCTATGTGTTCCATTTTTGGATAAACGCCTCCCCTAGCTGCTTCCATTCTGCTCTATTCGCCGTTAGTCCCATCCACTGTTTACCCCCATTTGCTCCAAATAATCTCGCTCGAGGTCTTCCACGGCTTCTATTCCCAGTTCTTGGTCTCCACCTATCATCTTGTCTTCTTCCTAGGTGGCCCGCCCATCGCCACTTAAGTTCGGCTATGCGTTCCGTCGCGTCCTTTACCTTGGTCTTACTTCTAATCCAGGCGTTTGTTTTTCTGTCCTGTAACCTCACTCCCAACATAGATATTTCTATGCGTCTCTGAGTAACTCTAATTTTTTCCAGATTGGTCTCTGTAAACTCCAAGTCTCGGAAGCCTCGTCTCGGAAGTCTCGTATGTTATAGGACCGGATATATTCGAAGAAAATAAACATCGTATATAATTATAATGCAATTTTAAAGAGCATCGAGACATATACAGCAGCGAGGTATATCAAATGAAGCAAAATTGGAGAAAATTATTTAGCAACAGAGATGGATGTCTGACAGGAAGATCAAGGTTAGAAAGGATAAGAAGCGACGAAATCAAAACCAAACAATTGGTATGGTTCGGTCATGTACAGAGAATGAACTAAGATAGACCACTAAAACAAATATTGGGGTGGGCACCAAAAGGAAGAAGAGTGGAGAGACATTTAAAAATCGATCTACATTATTTATTATACATAATATAGTTGTACAAAAAATGCGTATTGAGATGAAAGCTGTTCCCAAGAGTTTGGGAGGTTTCAAATTTAGATATTTTGGGACCAATTTCTTTCAAACAAATAATTTCATAATAGATTAAAAAAATGTTATCCAATAAATATTGCCTAGGCACTAACAATAATTGGCTATTTAAAATTATAACAGGAGGTGAAAAGATCGGTCCATAATTAACCGGTCAAATTAATTATGATATGAAGGCTGTTCCCAAGAGCTTGGGAGATTTCAAATTTGGGGACCAACTTCGTTCAAAAAAATTTCATAATAGATTAAACAATTTTTATCCAATATTGCCTAGACACTAACAATAATTGCCCAATTGGGCGCGACCGATTGGGCGCGACCGATCGGGCGCGACTGATTGGGCGCGGAGACAACCGGGCGCAAAGACAATTGGGCGCGAGGAAAAATTTATCCATTACGTATTAATTATTATAACTGATTCGGGGTCGTCCATAAATTACGTCACTCAATTTTAAGCAATTTTTAACTCCCCCCCCCCATCGTCACACTTCGTCACACAAACCGAGACCCCTCTCCAAATATTACGTCACATATTTCACCCCCCCCCCCCAAATTTTTCAAATTTCTATAATAAAAACTTTACTTTACTACAATAAAAAGAAACTTTACTAAATTTAAAAATTAACAACAGGACATTATTGACTTCTTAGTATTTTACAATCTGTTTAATTTTGATTTATAACAATTTATTAATAGATTTATGACGGTTTAATACCAACTACAATTAAATTTTTTAATCTTTTCAATGGAAGGGGGCCGGCAATTTTGTCTCCAGATTTGTGGTCAGTATAATATAATCGCGTGTTAACTGGCACCGATAGAACAAACAATCATGCTCAAGCGGCACATAGACGATTAAAAACAGAGCTAAGTATGGATCACCCAAACATTTGGAAATTCATTTCTAGCTTAAAAATTATTCAACGTGGGAGAGATGTGTTTTATGAACAATTACTTGCCGGCAACAATCCACCTATTAAGAAAAGAAAATACTTGGAGGCTGATGCGCGCATTAGAAATCTAGTGGAGGATTACATCAATAGAAATATTATAGACTTCTTGCGGGGCATTTCCCATAATTACGAAATGAATCCGTGATTAGTTAGGTACTTTATTAATAGATATTTTTATTTTATTTGTAATTTTTTTTTATTGCCTAAATAAACATTTCTAGATTTAGTTAATAATTTACAAAATTGTTATAATATGTAAATAATAGTTTTATAAATTTTTCCTCGCGCCCAATTGTATTTGCGCCCAATAGTCTTTGCGCCCAATAGTCTTTGCGCCCAATAGTCTTTGCGCCCAATAGTCTTTGCGCCCAATTGTCTTTGCGCCCGGTTGTCTCCGCACCCAATCGGCCGCGTCCAATAGTCCGTTACCGTAATTGGTTATCTACTAGAACTTTAACTGGAGGTGAAAAGATCGGTCCATAATTAACCAGTCAAATTATACTTTGGTTTGTTCAATTATCTGGAGTTGTTGACGTTGCTACTAGCGATTAAGTGCTAACGTAGCTATTACAGATTTTGAAAGTCACAAGATTTTTCAGAGTACCTTGAAAAATAAACACTTGAAAATAAATAATAAATCAAAATTTATCTTTTAATAAGAAATATTAATTTTATTAGTGATAAGGCGTCACCATCGCCGTCGTTTTGATAAAATATTCAACTAATTGGCTTTTTATTTTTTACCCAAGGATGGGTATAGAAAAACTTTTGATATATTGGATAGGATGATAGAATGATTGCTTTCGGGCAATTTATAAATTTTTAATTGTTTTATTCTCGATATATTTTTAGTCCAAACATCAAGGTTTGGTACCAAAAAACATTATTATATTTGGTCAAATATTGGAACATTAAAATGATGACATTATGAAAAACTGGATGAACTTTAAAAAAACTATAAATAAAATTGATATCAGTTTATATCGACTCATTTAGCCAAACAAGATTATTTTTCATGCATATTAAGTACCTACTACATAATTTATTCTAGATTTATGGAGGTACTATCCAAATGGTTGCATATACCTTACACATGGATAGTTTGTAGACTATTCAAGAGGTCGTATAACCAAGCTGTTGCTCAGTAGTGAAATTATATAATTTAAAATTTGTTATTCATACATAATGTTAAATAATTCTGATAACCAAGCGTTTTTATCAGAGTAGCTTTGATAATTCGATATCTTAAAAATTCATTACAAGTGTATAGTAAATAGTGCAAGGATTAATAGTACCTATATTATTTGATTTATTTGTTAATCTACTGCCGTCAGCTATGGCAACGCACCAAAGTCTTCTCGATGTTATGGGTAGCAGAAAGAAAAGTATTATAGTTAAAAATGGAGAACGTAAGAAATATTTTATTTTAACATTAAACATTAATCATACGTGAAATACCCAAAACTTGCGCAAAAGTTTTTGCAACCATCAGACCCCCTGGTCAAAAAGGGGGTTCGATAATTATTATTAAGAATGATTTAAAAAAATTCCGTTATTTGTTTGGCGCGATATACCTACATAAATATTTATTTTTACGATGTTGTGGTCGTGTTTCTTAATTATGTTTAAATTTAACAATTAAGTTTGTATAATTTTTGTTAAAAAATCTACTAAATAAAGTTAGTTCTAATTTGTTTAGTACATTCTAATACACTCAGTCTGGTGAAAAGTCGGGTTTAATGCTTATAGCGGCCTTCAAAACAAATCAAAATATCATTAACATAAATATTTTGCGCCTACTTTCAATCGTGAGTTTAACGTTTTGGTTTCACGGTGGTCTGCAAAGATGACTGCGATTGGGAACGGTAACGGATTACCCATCAGTAAGCTAACAATCAAAATAGAAGTTACCGTTAATTATTTAGTAGTTTATCAGGACAATCTTTATTATTTCCTGTATATAATTACCACATTAATTAATCGTTTTTGTTATGCAATTTTACCGTTTGTTTGGAAATATATCAGTGGCATTTACGTCAATTTGACATTACAATGCATGTAGTTCCAAAAATTGCTTGCGCAAGTTTCACCACTTGAACCATGAATCAGTCGATTAATTGAAATGTAGTTTGTGTCCTAGAACCACCTGAGGAGGAAAAAACTCCGATGGTGTATATTTTCCTAGCGGAAACATTAGGAACTGCCATGCTACTGTTTTTGGGTTGCATGGGTGTTTGCGTACCAAAACTTTTAGATGGCCCAGTACCACCACAATTTGGAGCCATAGGGTTTGGTCTCAGCGTTTTAATTGTCATACAAGTAAGTATTCCATTATATCATTTCTATTTTTATTTATACTAAAATTGTTGATTTCAAAAAGTCACGCTATTGTTGTTTTCGTTAAACAAAATATCATTAGCAATAATACTAACTGAAAAAAAGATAAAAGTTTATCTTTCCCATAAATAAAGACTTCACCCTCAGATAACTTGTCCTAAATCATAAGCGCAATTTAAATATCTATTATTATTAAGGGGCCGTCCATTAATTACATAAGGATGATTTTTGTAATTTTGGACCCCCTCCCCCGCCACGTAAGGGTACGTAAGATTGTGGCAACCCCCCCCCCCCCACATCTTACGTAAGGATTATTTAAAAGAAAATTAATTTTGACCCCCTTCTCCACCCCTTATATTTATAAAAGATGAATAATAATATATTATACTAGCTGGCACAGTCGGCCTACCGGCCGCCTTTAGCCATCTAGACCGTGTCGGATGTGGTTGTTCGGCCTTCGGCCTCACTCAAGGGTATCACAGGCATACGTGTAGACCGTGGTTTTTCGGCCTTCGGCCTCGATCCAAGGTACTAAAGTAGCCTATGTTTTTCGTGGCATTGTAAATAACTTCTACACCAAATTTGGTTAAGATTGGTCAAATAGAAACGTAAAGCACGTGCACGCGTATTTGCATTGTCGATCGGTTGACAGTTTGACAGCATTCCTTATTGGTTTTTAAGTTGATTTTGAGTAGCCTGTCTTCCTTTAAGGAATCTCGATAATCCATTCATGCGCATGAATGGATTATCGAGATTCCTTAAAGGAAGGCAGGCTACTCAAAATCAACTTTCCTTTCCTTTGCGAATTTTTGCACTATTTCAATACAAAAACATACGCAGGGACCTACATAATAACTCTTCCATATTTGGTTCCGATCGGTCAAACGGTTTAGGAGTCTATAGGGAACATACATACACACATACTACATCCATTTTTATATACGTAGATAGATAATAATATTAAATTTTTATTTACATAATCTGTAGATGAAAAACCGTTCGTAAAGATCGCCAAAGTTTGATGCCATTTTCTATAATTCACACTATTATGCCACTATGTTTAATGATTTTTAAGTACTATATATTTCAATATATGGTGTTTCCATTATACCTGGATATAATTACCAACATAAAAAGAAAAAATTATATTTGATTTTTAAATTTAATTTAAAAAAATATTTTAAGAAACTCACGTAAGGAATACGTCGGACCCCTCCCCCCCCCTGCGTAAGGGTCCGTAAGATATCCAATACCCCCTCCCCCCAAAAAAACCCTTACGTAATTAATGGATGACCCCTAATACTTTCCGAAACCGGAAATTAAATTAAAAAAATCGCATTTGAAATCCAAAAAAAAAAAATAATATGATGTTTATTTTAGTCAATTGGACACGTTTCGGGAGCACATGTAAATCCCCAAGTTACATTAGCTGCATTTCTCTTAAAAAAGATCAAATTGAAGTTGGTTCCGGTTTACCTCGCCGGAGAATTTGTAGGATCCGTTCTTGGTTTTGGACTGCTGAAAGTAATTAATAATTTTTTTTGCAGTGTTTAAAATTATTTTAGTTTCATTTTTTTAGATCGTTACACCCCATATGTATTCCGTAGGGATGTGTGAAACTTTACCCCATAAAGATGTTAACGTGAATCAAGTAAATAGAGACAAAGTTCCTGAAAGAATAATTTTAACTTTTATGGTTCTTTTCAGGCTGTTATAATTGAAATAGTTATAACAAGCATCTTGATTATCGTTTGTGGCTCCATATGGGATGAAAGGAATAAAAAGAATACCGATTCGACCCCACTACGATTTGGATTTATTGTAGCCTGTCTTTGTATAGTGGCGGTAAGTTCAACAACTACTGTTGCTGTAGTCAGAAGTTACCAAATTTCATTAAATTTAAATTTTTAGGGTGGATTTACTGGTGCTAGTATGAACACAGCCAGAAGTTTTGCTCCAGCTCTTATCAATAATAATTGGAGTTATCATTGGGTAAGAATAAACACAGTAATTTTGGTATTAGGGCGGCTTTCCGAATTGAGCTTTTGGCGAACGGTTGGTTATAGTCGATTCCATACTTGAGTTGGAGATCAAGCGAAGTATCGATTGTAAATACGGGTATAAGATCTCCAAGGTTACCTCACAAAACTCGAGTAAACCGGGGCTGTCCGTGGTATTGTTATTACCTGTTGCCGGCACTATTGTAGTATTCCGCAGTTGGACTTTGGGAATTAGCTGCCACCAGATTATTTTCATTTAATATGAGAATAATCAAACTCATCGGTAGTCGTAGCTCGGTAAATTGAAGACGTATAGGATAAACTCGTTTGCCAAATTAAACACAGCGATAAATTTAATAGGGGTTTATTAATAATAAAAAAAATAATAAAAAAGAGGTACACAAAACAAAATAATAGTACGAAATATAATTAAATGGTGTAACTAAAGAGCAAAAATGAGTCGATTCTCTTACCTTGTTAGAAATAATCCTAAATAATTTGTATGTCGATGTCGCGACACTAATAATATTAAATAATTCGATTTTTAATGATTTTATAACTTAGAACTTTTATATTTGAAAATGAATACTTCAATAAAAACACTTAATTTAAATTCAAAAATCAAACCGGCGTGAAGTATTTAGCTATTGAAAATTCAAGACGCGACTGACCATTTGACTAATTTTTGAGCCGTATTTATGAGAATTTCGTCCCTTAGGCGAAGAACTTATCATATGATAAATTGGTCTTTAGGTCAGATACTTACCTTTGGGATCGTTTGTCTGTCAGTTTAATTTCCTTTTTAAGTAAGAGAATCGATTTGGGCTTAAATTTAATAATTTGTGTGTCAACACTTCGATGATAATAGATAAAAACAGTCTCTTTCAATTGATTTTGTCGTAATTGTAAATCTTAATTTGGTGAAAATAATGCAATTTCACCGGTTGTTAATTTATAATTGTTGATTTATTGCTTCTAAATATATTAATTGAATCTTTGCTAATATTTTTGATTATTCAGTGATCTTTTAAAGTTCATTAGGGCGAGAATCGCATGAATCCCATAAAGATAAAAAATATTTTAAGAAACTTTTGTGACAGTTCGAATCAATTAAAAGAGATTGTGGTAGGTCGTAAAAATTAATGGGCTTTATTTAACATATACAGGGTGGTTACTACAAAACCACAATGATCGCTGGGGTTTGAGGTTATCCTCCGATCGTCCAAAAATATTTAAGTGAATGCAGAAACGGTAGAAAAATAAAATAAATCTGATTGCATCTGAAAAACCTATATCTATATTCATTAGTAAAACAATTAACATTTAAGGGCTTAAGTTCACAATAATTCTTGTTAAATAATTAAAATAAAGCGATTCGTCAAGATATATTATGTAGGTAAAGGTAAAATAGGCTCGAAATCAAAGATCATTAAGACAGTGGATATTCGGCTACTTCTGGATTTTTCGAAATTCTAAGAACTCCAATAATCCAAACTTTTTCCTTTTTTGCCATTATGAATTAATTTTATCCATTACGCCCAATGGTATGGCACTGTTTTGAGTAGATTTTGGAATACAGCCGAGAACTCAGTTATTTAGGAGTGTCTTAATTTTTCTCCCTGCATGCCCCCCTTATTTCTCAGCATACTCATAACAATTCCTTTGATATACTCAGCTTTTATTCATTATATTATTAGTATATCTATTAATCAGTGGCGGGATTGTGACCTTTTTCCATATGAGGGTACACAATTTTAAAAAAATATATACATTTACCTTATTTTTATTTACTTCCAGAGTAATTTCATTCCAAACAACTTTTAATTGATAACCCTCAGGATTCTACTATTCATTTTTATATTAAATTCTCAAAAATAGAAAGTGCAACGGGGGGTATAAAATACCGGGTCTAGGACTTTTCGGCGCAGCCGGTTCGGCGTAGCCGGTTCGGCGTAGCCCTTTCGGCGTGCACCCGATTCGGCGTAGCCAGTTCGGCGTAATACCGTTTCGGCGCGAGGACGTTTCGGCGTGAGGACGATTCGGCGTGAGGACGGTTCGGCGTGAGGACGATTCGGCGCAAGACCAATTAGACGCAAGGACAATTCGGCGGGAAATGATTTTCCAATTCATTTTAAAATATAATTAAATTCTTGTAATGGAAAATTAATGCATTATTTCGCAGTTTTTAATCACAAATTAAACTTTAATTCACGTTTGTAAAACTACATACGATCATTAACTTGAATATGTAATGTTTTTAATATACATATTATGTAGTTGATGTATAGCAATTAAATTACTAAATTTTATACTATGAAATTTTCTCCTTTGATTATTTATCGTAGAATCATTCCTAGGTGGTAGATTTAAAAAATTCAAATTCTAAAATCAGAGGTGGGTTAATACTTTTCGTATTAAGCTGTATTTATAGAACAAAAATGGTTTCATTTGTAAATCATGAGATTCAATAATTTTTAGAAATATTGTAAAACATTTTTGTTGTATTATACTTTAAGATTTCTTTAAGGTGGCCGAAAAATTCGCTGTTTTTGTTCGGTGCAAATCTTAAAAACGAATAAATTTAATGATATTCTAAAAACACCATCGAAATGGCTTGAAATTACAATGTGGATCGTTTTCATAAAAAATTTCGGAAAATTTATTTTTCAGTGTCATATTTTTATTTATTTATTACTCATTAGTAGTCATCGGATTTTAGGCACTGAAAAACTACAAAATATGCTCTAAAATTTTGCAAATAAGCTATTCAAATTTACTAGCACAAATTCAATAGTTGATAATGTAAATTTAATCAATTGTTATTGATTATTTTTGTCTTTTAATATTAAAAGACCTATACCCAATTTTAAAAAATATCTTATAAATTAACAAATAAAGGTCAACTATAATACAAAAATTTATTACAAATTTATATTACTCTAATCTTGAGATCCTGAATAACCTTAACAAAATGAAAAATTAGTTTGAAAACCAAGATCATGTAATTTAAAAATTAAATCTTTAATAATTTGAGACGCGTCTAGAGAATTTAAAATATTCTCATCTTCGGTCGAAAAGAGGCTGTAGGATAAAAAACCCGAAAATTAGCCAATGAAAACATTAACACATAACATTATTATACTTACACACAGACAGTGAAACTTACGAATACTACTAACAGAAATTCTAAAAATTACAAAAATATAATTTTTGTAATATTTCTATAGTCTCTCTCGACTGAAAATGAGGATATTTTAAATTCTTGAAAAGCGTCTCGAATTACTAAAAAGGTTAGCGCTGAATCGTCTTAGCGCCGAATCGCTAAATGGGCTACGCCGAATCGTCCTCGCGCCGAATCGTCCTCACGCCGAAACGGTATTACGCCGAACTGGCTACGCCGAACCGGCGGCGCCGAACCGGCTACGCCGAACCGGCGGCGCCGAACCGGCTACGCCGAATCGGCGGCGCCGAAAAGTCCCATTCCCTAAAATACCTCCCAGCATAAATATCATGATAATCAAGAAAAGTAAAGTAGTATCATTTTTTCGATGTTTTACCACCTGATCATTATATCCTTGGGAGGAGGGGGGATTCCATACTTCTCAGACACCTCGGTATCTGCAGCCGCTAATTTTTTAGAATTCTATTTTAATGGGAGGCCATACAATTTAAAGAAACAGAAAATTAAAAAGGAAGCGACAAACTTGTGTTACTTTTTTTATATAAATATTAATGCTCTTAATTACCGAAGGGGGGGGGTAAAAGTGTACTATCCCAGTTAATATTTTTCATAATCTTTTGATTTATAAGTAGAAGTTGTATTATTATTATTATTCATTTTACGGTATATAAAAATTAATTTTATTACAGAAATTCAATACAATGTTTGTATTTTTTGTGTGCAAAAACTTTTATAATCATAAAAAATTATATAATTTATATATGTTTTACAGACTATAAAATATTTACATACAAAAAATTTAAATATTTTATATAATATTTATAGTTGTACAATAATTTTATACAAACAGTTTTAGAATAATTATTAATTTTATAGAGCTATGAATCATAGCCAAGATAATTAAGTAGTATCATAATAGTATATTATATATCAAGGTTGTGAAGGCCGTCATTATTGCCCTAGCGCCAAGATTATATTCCGAGGTGCTTTGCACCGAGGAATATAAGGCGCGGAGGCAATAATGGTCTTCACAACCGTGGTTTATATACGATTTTTTCCACTACTAGATTTATTACCATTTTTTAAAATTCTTTTTAACAAAAAAATTTTCAAATTTAAAATATTTATTTCAAATGACAGTTTTGTTTTGTTGATTTGACAGTTGATTTGACAGTTGTTGACAAATTTAGGTTATTAAATAAAATAAATCGCGGTTCGTCAAATTAACAATGGATGGCGCTGTCACTTGCTGTCACATTTAATTCGATTATAATGAATTTTTAAAATTAAATTAATGTATTAAAAAAGCGTTTTAAATAGTTTAAATACAATTAATTAGCATTTCTTGGTTATTCTAAATCATTTAATAACAACATTTTTCTTTAAAATAGTCGCCAAGTTATCAAAAAATGTCATTTTGTTCATAGGTTAATAATGGAAATATTATTCACCACTAGTTGAAAACGTGTCACTTCTTGATCGACTAACCTAAGTAAAAATGATAGCCTATATGACTAGTAGTGGAAAAAACAATTTATTATTGTTTTACCGCTTGATCGCTCTCTGCTGGGAGGTATTCCATACCTCCCCCCCCCTCGGACACGCCGGTCTCTGTAACCGCCAATTTTTCAGAATTACAAAAAGGCTAAAAATTAAAAATAAACAGAAAGTTAAATTTACTGAATTTTTATTTATTAGTGCTGATTCACAATGAACGTAAGACATAAGAAATACGTAAGACGTAAAATTTATATTAAGCCTAATTTTAATACAAAAAGTTGAAACCATTTCAACTTGATGTAATTTTACATACGACAATAATCTCAACACAATTGCATTAAATTGGAACGCTTTTAATTTTATGTATTAAAATTACGCTTTATGTCAATTTGACGTCTTATGTATTTCTTATGTCTTACGTTCATTGTGAATCAGCACTTACAATTATTGTTCTTATGATAAATTATTTTTGGATAGTTATCGTTATAGTGCAAGTCACCACTGGAAAATAGACCCCCCCTCCGGTATCTGCAGCAGCTAACTTTTCAGAATTGCAATGGCGTCTATTAACGTTTTTAAATGGGAGGGCATACAATTTTAAGGAAAAGAAAACTAAAATGGAAGCGACAACCCCCCCCCCCCAGTGTATCATCATTAGAGTCCGGATTTATATGTTTTTACATGTTTGGTTGGCTCTATCACAGAGAGCTAATTTTTAGTATCTATACCGTTCTCTACGAAATGAAGCGAAATACGAAGTTTTATTTCGCATATAATTATTTAATATTTTGGATTTTTACCGCATATAAAATTATTTATTATCCATATAATCGCACATAACCGCATATATAGCCAATATTTGGCATAATTATGATTAATTATATATGTAGGTGCAAGTTTTTTAAAATAAAATCCTAATAAAATGTTAAAAATGTGGTACAAAATCCAATCTTGTCAAACATATTTATTTATGGGTACACGTTTTCTGGACAATTTCTATCTCTTGCAACATGTTCCATTTAAAAAAATAACACAATAGCACGTCTGAAACCTTTTAAATCAATAAATAAAAAATTTTATTATCACTTCTTATTTATTGGGGTCTGAAAAACATTACCATCTTTTTGTAACTTCTAAACTAATCTTAACTCGCCCGATCCAGAAAATTTGGCGACGTTGATTTCAATAAATTTTATTTCTGCGAATATCTAAATTAATAATTGAAGGGCCTAGTGGAAAAAGTAGTTAAGTCACTTTTTTTTCAATTTGTAGTTGAGCACATTTTCACATTGCGGAATTTATTCTCTACAAATTAGTATAAAAATCACAAAATTGAAAAAAAAAGTGACTTAACTACTTTTTCCACTAGGCCCTTCAATAATTATATATTATGTAAATATTATTTATGTATTATACAATACTAAAAATTTCGATTTTGTATTATATTCCTTTGTTTTAATTTAACCGCATATTATCCAAATTTCAGCAATATTACCGCATATATCGACTAATTTTAACCGCATATAAAATACATTTATACTATTGATGTTTTTTACCGCATATAAATCCGGACTCTAATCATCATAGTCAAGAAAATTAAAGTAGTATCATAAAACAATTTTTTATTGTTTTACCGCTTGATCACTCTATGTGAGGGGTAATCCATACCCCCAGACCCCCGGTCTCTGCAATCGCCAATTTTTCAGTACTACAGAAAGGATGAAAATTAAAAGAAAAAGGAAAGATAAATTTAATGAATTTTTATAATAAATTATTTTGGATAGTTCTTTTTTTGGGCTTTGAATGAGCGGACACGTGCTCTTGTACCCTTTAGTACCGGAGAATAGACCCCCCCCCCGGTATCTGCAACAGCTAACTTTTTAGAATCCCATTTGCAGTGGCATCTACTATTCAATATATTAACAATTTTTAATAGTTGGGCATGGAATAAATAAAACTGAAAAGGAAGCAAGAACTTCTGGTGTTACTTTATTTATATTATAAATATTAATACCCTTACAGTGACGGATATCACAGGGAAGGCGACGGGGCGCCGCCCTCTCAAAATAGCAACTCAGAAAAATTTTGTGTAATGCAAATTTAGTTAAGCCGCTCAATATTGAGCAATCCGACATTTTCCTTTACTTATTCATTACTTTTCTAGTAGTTCGTGTAGTAAAATAGTAGTTCTGTAGGCCTAAAGGCCGCACAGAAACCTTTTCAAGTTGGTAACAAAAAATGAACCGATGAGGAATGCTTTATGAACAAATATCGGCATAAGAAGTGATCTTTTACGTCGCATTGATTCTTGATTGCCTAGGCTCTACAACCTAAAGACCAGATCATCAACTCAATTTCAATTTACAAACAGACGCACACCTAGATCAATTCAGGCAGAGGTCTAAAGTTCTTGCTGGGTACTCACGCTTGAAGCAGTCCTAAGCTCAGAGAAGTACCCAATAACGTTAGATTTCTCTGCTATTCCTTATAAAATAACTTTGAAGAAACCTTTTCGGTTTATTTTATTTCTCCCCCCCCTACTTTCAAGCGATTAACTTAAATAAACTGCAGTATTTAATAGTCATCATTATCATTTCCTTCACGGATTAGGTCTTTGACCTGTTCCGGCCCATCTCTTCCTCGGTCTTCCCACGTCTCTGCGTCCTTGGGGTTTGTAGTTGTATGCTTTCAGAGGTATCTTGGAGTATCCTATTTAATAGCGTCCATGCAAAACACTAAATGGGAAAAATAATTTTGAATATATACACAGTAAATTTATATTTTTCAGTTTCCTTTACATTTTGTGTCCTCTCATTGAAAAATGTCACGAGACGATATTGCAAATGAAGTAATTATAAATTGGCGTTTACACAGACCAGAGGGTTTGGGGGTATGGATAGTCAAGAACAGCAAAGCGATATCGCAAAACATTTGTTATAGTTTTACCACCTGAGCACACTATACTGAGTATTCCATACTCCTCAGATCCCTCGGTATCTGCAGTCACCGACCTTTTAGAATTTCATTTGCAGTGGTGGCTTTTAACGTTTTTTAATGGGATATAATTAAATTTAAAGATAAGGAGATCTAAAAAATAAGTGGATATATTTTGTTTTACTTTAAAATTTTTAATACACCCCATTGTTGCAGTTAATATTCAAGTCAATAATAGAACGTGCAAAATAGAAACTGTAATAGAAACAGAATAGTTTAGCACAATGTATCTAAAAAATGTACAATTTATTGTCCTATTCAAAAAAGGAATTTACTGGCTCGTCATTTAAATTCAATTGAACTATCGACTAATGGTGTCGATTACATAAATGCCTTTAAACTTAACGGTTGACTGAACTAGCCAATAAAATTCAACGAAAATCTAATTGTCCACGTTATAATAAGTTATAACTTTCCGCTAACTTACAGTCGAAATGCTGCAAAAACTGTAATAAGTATAAAATATATAAACTATTTTTTTATGAATGAAATTTCCTACAAAATGTCACAGATAAAAACTTAAAAAAGTCAAAATCTGCAACTTGGAATACCTCCAGCGTCTAAACTTCCCAATAGAACAAAATAAAAATTATTGCGGGAAAACAACACAAATGAAAAAATATTTCTTATATGATTTTTATTATAAATTGTACACTAAGAAGAAAATAATGCATATTATTTTACCATTAGCTCATAGTCAAAAATATTATCATAGCTATCTGCTTAATAGTGGCGATCTCCTCCTGGCCGTCTGCATCCGGTTAATTTAGTTTAATCTCGTAATTTAGATTGAGGCTATAGGGGATTCCTTAGTCCTCCAGTACCTTCATAACATGTTCTGTCAAAAAAAGTTCTGTTCAACCCCACTGATTTAGCAATTAATCGCAAAATGGCATTTATAAAATATCCCAAAATGAGCTCGTAATTAATAAATTAAAAAATTAAATCACGAGTCCATACTTTATTAGATTAATTAAATTATCATACGACGTTATAATCTGGGGTCTAATTTTTATCATAAGACGATAATTTTATTAGACAAAAAAACCGCCAGAAAGTTAGATTAAAATAATCCTGAATTTTTCCGTGGTTCTTATTAGAAACGTTAAGTTCAAAAATAGTCCGGTTCCGGTGTTGTTTTACTACTTTTGCGTTCCAAAAACGTGTCCTTTATTCTTAAACGAAATTCCAAGTTTTTTAATAAATATTTTGTAGTATTAGATTTAATATTAATTTCATTAATTTTTTGCAGATTTACTGGGTTGGACCGACTGTAGGAAGCTTAATGGGATCGCTGTTGTACAGATATGTTTTGACTTCACCCTATTCATCATGAGTTACTTACAAAATCATTTTTATCCATTTTACGTATCAAAAGAGCCGCATGTATATAGTATACTACTTAAGACGCTTAATTTATTAAAGAATTTAAAGCAAGCAGCATCAACATAATTATTTTATAAATAATGGAAAAATATTGTTATTGTATAAATAAGTGAAAATATTATTTGCATAAAACGTATTGTTAGGTGTAGCTACTAATGGATTTTTTAGCTGTTACTTTTTTAACACGCACCTTGTGTAGTAATTTTTTAAAATAAACGAAACAATTTTTTATTTTAACATTATTTATTCGCACTTATCGTTTTTATGTTTCTTTTTCCAGAGGTCATTAAACATTAATTTGTTATCATTACATTTAGTATATTATGTTAGCCAAAACAATTGGGAGGACTTTGACTTTGTAGATTTACGTGACCTAAAATTTTTCAAGTGCGCTATCCGGCGTTTTTTATGTCATTTTCTTCCAGAACTGCGGGAAAAAGTGGTTTACTCGTTATAACATAGTGTAAAATGAAAATTAGAGTTTGGGTATCCCCGAATCAAATATTTTCGTAATTTTCAGTTTACCCAAAGGATAAATGTTGAATCTTGAAAACGTTGTAAGATGTAAGATAATCAAAAATGATTCGGACGAAAATATATTCTCTCGTCGTTGAACTTTCAGTCATCTCAAATTTCAAATTTGTTATGAAAATATTTTCTTTGTCCAGAAGGTATTCAAATCTGTTATTTCATGAGTGTTCTTTCCAAAAATTAACTAACCCTTAAAAATTCTATTTAGTTTTTATTGTTTAGAAGTTTGAGGATTCCTGATTTATTTAAAAAAATTAAAATTGTAATGATAGTATAGATGTGACTAATGTGACAAAGCCACTGTCGTGTCAACAGTTAATTTTTATCTTTATGCAAATGCATGTCAATCAATAATTCGGAATGTTTTTAAAAAGAAGTTTTTGAAAACAATAAATTTAATAGTATTTAGAATGCACTTATGTAAATTTTTGTATACAGCGAGTGTTAAAAGTCATCGTCATCTAACATATTATTCTGAATTATAAACGATATATAACTTTTCTACACTATACGTAAATTAGAAAATAAAAACTGCAATAGAAATTAGCAGGTTGATGCATCAGTTTGTATCGTTTTTGGTTTCGAAGGGAAGAGCAATTTTGTTTGAGAAATATCAATGCCATTTTGATGCCATAGTATTGTTTTATTGAATACTTCTTGAATTTTTCAATATGTAGAAAGTTAAGGGTAATTTTAGGCTAAAGAAAATGGGGTGTCAAGTACAAAAAAATGAATATTTCCGACATATCTTTTTGTTTGAGTTTAACCGAGGAGTTAAGGCATCGGAGGCCGCTAGAACCATTTGTACCGTTTATGGAGAGAACGCCATCGTGGAAAGTACTGCACGAAAATGATTTTATCGTTTCA
This sequence comes from Podabrus alpinus, assembly GCA_932274525.1. NCBI lineage: Eukaryota > Metazoa > Arthropoda > Insecta > Coleoptera > Cantharidae > Podabrus > Podabrus alpinus. Next base: position 11,715,762 of record OW026451.1, read on the forward strand.
AAATGGGGCATTTTGATATGAATGATTTCCCACGTTCAGGGAGACCATTCGGCTTTGATGAAGACCGATTAAATGCTTCAATTCATGATGATCCACGTCAATCAACTCGGGAATTGGGCAATATGATGAATTGTGACCAATCAAATATCGTACGACATTTGCATTCCATGGGCAAAGTTCAAAAGTTGAGTGTTTGGGTACCATACATTTTGAGCGAAAACAACAAAAATCAGCGTGTTACCATTTGTGCTTCTTCGTCAACAACATCGGTCTTTTTGGTCCCAAATTGTTAGTGGTGACGAGAAATGGTGTCTTTACATAAACATCAAAAACAGAAAGGAATGGCTGAGCCCTAAGAAACAAACAAATCCACGTGCAAAAGTTGGTGCCCATCCACGCAAGGTAATGTTGTGCATCTGGTGGGATAAAGAAGACGTCATCTACTATGAATTGCTTTCTAGGAATGTAACCATCACTTCTGAGGTTTATTGTCAACAACTGCGTCGGCTTGAGGCAGCAATTTAAAAAAAACGACCGGCAAGACAGCATCAAGTGGTTTTACAGCATGATGATGCCCGTTCGCATTCTGCTAATATTACAAAAGCAGCTATTGAAGACTACGGTTGGAGGTTACTCCATATCCGCCATATTTTCCTGATCTTGCTCCATCAGATTTTCATTTTTTCCGCTCTCTAACCAACAAACTCCGAGGAATCTCATTTAATAACAACGTTGCTCTTCAAAACTGGCTCGACGACTTCTTCACCTCCAAACCACCGGTTTTCTTCAGGCGTGGAATCGAAAAACTACCAGAATGTTGGGAGACAATCATAAAGAATGCAGGAGAATATATTATTGATTAGTTTATGTATTTTTTTTTATCTATCTATATATAAAAATGGATGTATGTGTGTATGTTATGTATGTTCCCTATAGACTTCTAAACCGTTTGACCGATCGGAACCAAATTTGGCACAGTTATTATGTAGGTTCCTGCGCATGTTTTTGTATTGAAGTAGTGCAAAAATTTGCAAAGGAAAGGAAAATTGATTTTGAGTAGCCTGCCTTCCTTTAAGGAATCTCGATAATCCATTCATGCGCGTCCCTATGGGACGCGCAACTTAAAAAACAATAATGAATGCTGTCAAGCTGTCAACCGATCGACAATGCAAATACGCGTGCACGTGCTTTACGTTTCTATTTGACCAATCTTAACCAAATTTGGTGTAGAAGTCATTTACAACGCTACGAAAAACATAGGCTACTTTAGAACCTTGGATTTTTGATTATTATTGATTAGTTTATGTATTTTTTTTTATATTTAATAAATTAAATTTTAAATTTCGAGTACAGAGATTGTGTTAGAATATAGCAATTATTCAGGTGTATATCGAGATTTTGTTGGATACGGATGCGATATTTGAGTGTTGGAACAGTGTAGAGAAAGGGAAAGTGCTGGCAGATCGTTGACTGCACTGGAAGCAGCGTTTGAAAGAGAAGCAAGAGGCTAATTTTTGAGGTTATTTGACCTTTAGATAGAGACAAATTTATCGTAGTAGTGCCCACTCTACATTTGCATAGGAACTGTGTACCATAGTGGCGAGTAACTATAAAAATAAACCGTCTTTGTAGTAAAGGTATCTCCGAGTAGTTGATCCAGATAACGTACTGTTTCGCAGGCAAGACGTAGATCAGTGTACAAACATAATACAACATAATAACGACTCGCACAGTGGATTTGAGAGATTTAGAGCCGGGTCTTTTTGATGCAATTTGGGTTGCCTAAGTAGAAGGCAACAAGCGGTGACTTAAAAGTGAGAAACCATACAAGCTCTATGAATCAAAGAGGTCCACTCTTCCGAACTAGAACGAAAAGCGACGTGACACAAGCGGAATACAGCAAGAGAGGTAGAGGGGAACCAGAACAGCTACAAGAAGCCGCGGGAGAGGTATTTAAAAGAAGTAAATTAGTAGTAAGAACGCCACCAAGAGAGAACAACGAAGGAAAGGAAGACAACATAACAGTACAACAGAAGCACGAAGAGGAAAATATGGAAGAGCTTAAAATAATGATAGCAGCCCTGTCTAAGACGGTTAACGAGGGTTTTGCGGGCAGCAGAGTAGAAATAAAGGAGCTTACAAGAAGGATGGAAAGAATGGAAGGACAACTGAAGAGCGAAAGGCAAGAACTGAGAAGCGAAATTGAAGACCTAGAGGCCAAAGTAATAAGATAAGAAGGCGAAATGAAACAAATGAAGGAATATATGGAGAAACAGGAAAGAGAAAAGAAAAGGTGCAACATTATTATTATGGAGCCCAACAAGGAGATTTGGCATCCAGAGAAAGAGTCGAAGAATTCTTAAAAGAGAAACTCTTGGTGCAGGCTGAAATTGTAGAAACCTTCAAAATAGGAAAGGTGCCCGGAAGAGAAGTGGTAGTGGCTAAGCTGAGGGACCTCAACCAAAAGATAAAAGTAATGGAGAATAAAAGTAAGCTGAAAGGAACCAAAATTTATATAGAGAACGACCTGACGCACAGTGAAAAATCAATACAAGATAAGATCTTAGAGTTCGCCAGAGTGGAGAGCAGGAATGGAAAAAGAGTAAGGGTTGGATACGGAAAGTTAAGGGTGGAAGGAAAAATGTATGTATGGAATAACAGAAAGAAAAAATTGGAGGCGGAAGCAGAAACTCCTAGGACGGCAAAAAACTGATTATAGGAGACGGGGTGACCGGATTGTCTCAGAAGGAAACTCCATATAGCGAAAAAGAGACACATAAGACGACAAGGCAATGTAAAAGGAAAGAAGAGATTGAAACAAGTAAGAACATGCGTAGGACAAAGAGTAAGCGAGTTTTGACTAAGATCGGAACGTGGATTGTAAGGACGCTGCAGAGACCGGGAAAAAATAGATGAAGAGACAAACAAATTGATGGGATACGGTTTTGAGGTGGCCGCTTTGCGGGAACTGGGATGGAAGGGGCGGGAAGAGGTAAAAAAGTAGGAATATACAATGTTCCATGCAGGTGAAAGGACACAGGGAAGAAACAGTATTGTTTTTAGATTTTTGATAACAAGAAAATTTTTTTAAACATTCAAGGTTGTGAAAAAATAGGAAGGAAGAAAAAGTGAAAACACAATGTATTATATGGGGCTTAATCCTCCCCTTAAAACGGATTTGTGAATCCCGGTAAAGGGATGGCTATATTCTTTATAGAATCTGAAGCCTTGTAATAATAATAATAATAAAAATTAAATTTCAAATTTAAAAAAAAGCTACGAACTTATGCATCAACTTGATAGAAACATCCCGAAAAAGGAAAATTGAATTTTCACAAATCCGAAAGGGGTTGAAATTAAGAAACTTAGAAAAACCGTTTTAGTTCAAAAGTAATTATTTTTTACCAATATCTGGGCTGGGCAATTTTATTTCCAATTAGCTGTATCAGTGTCGTTCCATTTTTTACTAATTAAAGTAAGTGGGTGTTTTTATTAAAATTTTATACAATTTAATTATTTCAGTAATCGTAATTACTTTGCATTTGCTAGATTATATATCTACATTGGTGACATCTGATAAATTAGTCGAGATAGTCCATATAGTACATTTTATGCTTAATTAATTTTTTAATTCTTGCACTACGACGTATAAAATTTGCATTATTAAAGTGCGCAAAAAATGATTCCAAAATGGGAAGTCGCATAGGGTGCGCTAGTATCGATTAAAGTGCCCTTTTCGAACGCCAAAAAAAGAAAAGTTTGTACGAGATCTCGACTCAATTAAGCAAAGCCTTACCATTTCAAGCAGAGAAATAACCTCCAAATCTAAAAATTAATCATAAAATGTGCGTTTCTGTATTACTTTTATTCTTTCTAGGTTATAGTTGTCATAATATGCAAATGAGTGGCTTATATAGCGAAAATAAAAAGCACGGCGTATAAACCTTGAACCTATCCATGACCTGGCGAAATCAAATTTTAGTTTTAGTTTTCGCTTCCATATTATTCTCCTCTATTTATGCCAATCCGGTTCCTCATATATTTCTCATTTATTATAAGTCACGCTACGGACTAGCTAAATACAGGAGATTGTTGAATATGATATGCTTTACAGAACGTCCCAGTGGCTCGTAGTAAATTATGAGATAACATGATAACAACTTCGGCATTATATAACAAAAGTTCTAAATTTAACGAAACATAAATCACATGATTTAAAAAATAAAATCAATTATTGAAAGGGAAAATTGAGCTGTAGTTGATAATTTCAAAATGAAATGCGCACTTATGCACATTATAAGTAAAACAATTTTATTGATTATTTTTAAAAAAGTTTTGTGAAGTGCAATATCGACAACTTTAAAATAATCCTTTTTCAATATTTCTTCTGTATCTCAGCCAGCCTTTACATCAAGCCAAGCCTATGTGGTGATAGAACATATTTTTAGTTTCTGTTAATTTATTAAAAATCTATAAACAATTTATCAAAAAAATAATCAAACTTTAACTTTCAATTAGTAATTTTATTAGAACGAGGTCTCGCAAAAATTTTTTATATTATTAAACTTATTTATTTAAAAGTTAAGGTTGATTTAAAATTACATGATTAAGGTGTGAACGTTTATTTCAAATTGTCGATTGTACATCACCCTTTTACCAATAACCGATTGATGGATGAGGTTTTTAATAAACAAGATTAATTTTTCTTTTAATCGCTCGAGAACTTTTTAGTTCAACGCTTTCTTATGCTATAAAAATTAATTGCAAAATTATCGGCGCATTAACCGACCAGTTAAGCTGGAGATTTTCATTTCGATATGACAGTGGTTCGAACCATAACTGAACAATCTCAATTTTTATGTTACTTCTCTAATATTTGAGATAACATTTTTCAAGTTGCTAATCAGATGGGTCAATACCGTGGTTTTGATTTCACGTTGGGTTGTGAAAACCCTGTCACGCAATTAGGTGTGGGTTAAAATAATCGTTTATCAATAAACGATTTCATAAATAAATTAGGGGATGCATTCAAAATCTATATATATATAAAAATGGATGTACATACCTATGTGTGTATGTACTACCGCTCATGGAAGTTCGGACACTTAATAAAATGTACAAAAACAGTAAAAAAACAAATAAAACCAACGAAAAACAAAATTATATTAAACTTACAAAGGAAAGCATTAAAAATAGTACTAATAAAAATAATTTTTGTTTAATCTAAACCTAAAAAATTAAATATTTTTCTCGTCAAAGAAACCACCTTTGGCATTTATCACTGCTCGCACTACTCTAGGTATCCTTTCAATGAGTTTTGATAACACTGAATGCGGAATGCTAGTCCATTCACATTCTAAAATGTTCCACAAATGGTCTTTAGATGTTGGACACACTTTTCGAACCCTCCTGTCCAGCTCATCCCACAATAATTCAATCGGGTTTAAATCCGGGCTTTGAGGAGGCCACGTCGTAACTTAAAATTTTTTTTCTCTCTTGAGCGTTCAAATAGTTTCTACATACTACCGCTGTATGTTTTGGATCATTATCATGCATGAAAGTAAAATTAGGGCCAATTAATCGCAACCCCGATGGTAAAATATTTTCTTGCAGTATCTTGAGATAATTTTCTTTCCGCATGATTCCTTCAATCCGGCATAAATCCCCCGTCCCAGCAAAGGAAAAACATCCCCAAACAAGCACCGAACTCCTCCCTTGTTTTACAGTGGGCACAATACAGTCGGGAATCATTTTTTCACTCTTGGATCTTCGAACAAACACCCGTCTTGTTTGTCCAAATACTTCATATTTGGATTTGTCACTCCAGAGCACTTTTTTCCAATCTTCCACCGACCAATCTAAATGATTTCGTGCCCACTAAAGTCGTTTCGCCCTGTTACCCCGACTTAATAGTGGTTTTCGTACGGCAACGCGCCCATGAAGATTAACTTCTTGAAGTCCACGTTTCACTGTGCTGGTTGAAATTTTGTTTTCACGTTCGCGATTCACTTCCGAAGTAATTTCTGGCGCCGTACGCTTTCTATTACGTTTACTTAACAAAACCATTCTTAAATCTTCAGCAGCTGTTGTTTTTCTAGATGGTCCTGGACGATCTCGATCCTCTAAACTACCCGTTGTTCGATATCGGTGAATAATATCGTTCACTGTAGAACTTTTCAAATTCTTTTTTTCGCAATTTGACAAACCGAATAGCCTTCCTCTAATAGTGTATTGACACTTGCTCGTTGTGCTACGGTAGTAGGTTTTCCACGTGGCATTTTCAAAATTATTTTTAACACTTTTTACTTTTAAACAGAATAGATACAATCGCTCGCTAGTTTACTTAGAAACTGACAAATATAACGCCTTATTTTTCAAATTTATACAAATTTTTAAGTAATTGTTCCCACGCTTTTATTGCCCCAACAAGGTAGCACGTCAAAACGTCGAAAACAAAAACGTCGAACACAAAAACGTCGAAGTCAAAACGTCGAAAACAAAAACGTCGAAAATCAAAAACGTCGAAAACAAAAACGTCGAAAGTCAAAAACGTCGAAAACAATAACGTCGAAAAGCAATAATGTCAAAAAACAAAAACGTCGAAATCAAAAACGTCGAAGTCAAAACGTCGAAAAACGTTTATGAGAATATAACTCGTCGAAGCACAATTATTAAATAATAAGTCTGAAAGTCTGGTTTTAAAATTAAAGTATATGATTGGCTAATACATTTAGCGCTATCTATTACGTAATTGGATAAAAAGTTTTATTACATTTTTTTTAAATTGAATTATATACAGGGGTGGGCAAAAAAAGGTACATTTTTGAGCCGAATTTTTAAAATACATGTATTAGATACCAACAGAAAATTATAACTATATATCATTATATATAAACAAAATGTTTACACACTTTCTAACACACCAAATACTATCCCTAAAAGTGAAACATTTAAACTTACTAGTGAATATGGAATTTATTAAAAGCCAAAAAAACGAAAACCAACTTCTTCATGAAGGTTTTCTCTACAAACGAGAAAGAAGTAATCAAGACAAGACCTACTACAAGTGCGTGGAATACTCGAAATTCAAGTGCAAAGGACGTGTCATCACTGAAGGAGAAGAAGTAGTTCGTGTGTCAGGATCCCATAACCATGTGGTCGACGTGGCACAAATCGAAGCAAAGAAAATTCTTGAAGAAATCAAGCACAATAGTGAAACTATGATTGATACTCCGGCTCAGATTATCTCCACGTCTGTCGATAATCTGCCCTCAGCTGTAGCTGCGGCACTTCCTTCAGTTTCTCTTATGACGAGAACTGTCCAACGCGCAAGAAGAGCGGCTACAGCGAGACTCCCCAACCCTACAAATCTTATAGACTTGACTATCGTTGGAAAGTACCGGGAAACGAAACGAAACGAACCGTTTCTCCTCTTTGATAGTGGCCCTTCCGATGACCGTATCCTCGTCTTTAGTACCCAAAAGAATTTAGATTTAATGAAGGACTGTAACCACTGGTACGCGGATGGAACATTCAAGTCTGCTCCCCCATTGTTCGAACAGTTGTTCACCATTCACGCTGTTCAGTACAATAGCGTGATTCCGACCGTGTTTGCTCTTTTGCCAAATAAACGTCAGGAGACATACGGTAAAGTCCTTGATGTTCTCAAGAACCTCATGCCTGGGCTAACTCCTGATAGCGTCATGACAGATTTTGAAGTCGCTCAGATTAATGCTTTCAGACAGGCATTCGAAGGCATTAATAACAGAGGATGTTTTTTCCATTTCAGTCAATGTATATGGAGAGTTATTCAAAGAAACCATGAGATTCAAGTCCAGTGCGAGAACCGTGAGAACATTCAGTTCTCAGTTAATATTCGAAAGTTGGCTGCTTTGAGTTTTGTCCCCGTCGACGAAGTGTTTCAATCTTTTGAGGAACTCATTCAAACCGAGTTCTCCACTACTAACGAAGAGATACTTGAACCTTTGGTCGATTATTTCGAAGATACTTGGATCGGCCGCCAGCGTGGGTCAACTAGACGTCCCCCAAAGTTTTCAATTGCACTTTGGAATTGTTATGAAGCTGTCCTCAACGACCTGCCTAAAACAAACAATTTTGTGGAAGGATGGCATCGAGCTTTCAGTTCTCACTTGAGCTGCAACCACCCTTCAATTTGGAAGTTTATCGATGTTTTGAAGAAAGAACAGGGTATGAACGAGTTCAAAATAGAACAGTATATCAGCGGTCAACAACCACCTCGAAGACGAAAAAAGTATCGCGACGTTGCGGCCAGAATTAAGTCAATAGTACTGTCGTATGGTGAGCGTAACCTGGATGACTATCTGACTGGTATCGCCTATAACTTTCAATTCCAAGACAGTTGATAAAATTATTTTGAACTTTTGCATTTTAAGCAATCTTTATCACTTGTTTTGTTTCTACGGTATCTGTGAGCCAAAGGCTCGTTTTGCCTCAATGCTTGTTGCCGCAATGCTTGGGACTAACCAAATCCAGCTTGAATGGCCAGGGGCAATCCACTTTAATAATCAACTTAAATTGGCGAGTAAAGTTCCACCTAGACTTTTCTCCGAGAAACGGCGGATATATAATATATTGCTTAATAAACATTATTATTATTAATATTATTTTAAATAGTTTTTGTTTTCGACGTTTTGACTTCGACGTTTTTGATTTCGACGTTTTTGTTTTTCGACATTATTGCTTTTCGACGTTATTGTTTTCGACGTTTTTGACTTTCGACGTTTTTGTTTTCGACGTTTTTGACTTTCGACGTTTTTGTTTTCGACGTTTTGACTTCGACTTTTTTGTTTTCGACGTTTTTGTTTTCGACATTTTGACATGGAATCCCCAACAATGTGGCAAATTGTCGGTAGCCTACCTCAAAGTAAGAAAAAAATATTTAAGAAAAAGGATACAGAGCAATAAAATTTAACAGGGATTACGTAGTAACGGTTCATTTATGACCATAAGATGTTTATTTTATATTTCCGGAGTTTTATACAAAACAAAAATATAATCTGCTTAAAATTTTAGGATAGTAGGTACTAATTTATTGTTATGAGTGAATATAATAAATTTTTATTAGGTGTCCGAACTTCCGTGAGCGTTAGATGTATGTATGTTCGGGCGGAGGTAAATGTGCCACCAAATGTACCTGACCAGAAAAGGGTACCGGTAAATGTGCCACCGACCAAAAGGGTTCTTTAAATAAACACAGGTATTTGTGCCACTAACAGTGAAAAAATTAAATTTTTTTTGCCTTCGAATTTTGGGGTGTGCATTCGATAAGGCTGTAGGCCAGCTCGGCAAATGGTCAGATATTTAATCCGGGTCCAAATTTTCTACCTGGAAATACATAGACCAACTCGGCAAAATAATAAATTTTGGCTTGGCCAGAACTGCGAGCATCAAAAAACCTACCCTCCGATGCTCCGCATCTCCGGGCGGTTTTTCGTGCTCCGAGCCGCTACGCGGCGGGCGCTGAACATACGAGAGGCGCGACAGATCAAGGAAACCGGGATAAATGCAACCGGGATGTGAGAGACCCTCGAAATAGCATTAAAAAGTATAGTTGCGGTATGGGGCAGTAAACTATTACGTTTCACCCCCAAAAAATTGTGTAAAATCAAAAAATAATCGATGTTACATGTAGGAGATGCATCAGGTAGATGCCGTTTTCTCCGGTGGCACAAATACCTGTGTACTTTTAATATCCTAAATTCGTAGCAGGTAGAATAACATTACTGGTGGCACATTTACCTCCGCCCGTATGTTCCCTATAGACTCCTAAACCGTTTGACCGATCGGAACCAAATTTGGCACAGTTATTATGTAGGGACCTACATAATAACTGTTTTTGTATTGAAATAGTGCAAAAATTCGCAAAGGATAGGAAAGTTGATTTTGAGTATTAATCTGTATAATATTGTACAGCATTTTTTCCAAAAAACACTCTGCACTCATCGAACAATTTTTTCCATTGTACACAGTACTGAAGATAGCCAACGAGCTCGAAACATGTGTCTACCGCAGATTAAATATTTTATTAAATTTATTTTTTTTAAGTTTTATTTTATAAGGTAGTTAAGCTGTAAAATTAGCCTCCTCAAATTGAAAAGTCACGAGCCACCGCTGGTTGATTTTGAGTAGCCTGCCTTCCTTTAAGGAATCTCAATAATCCATTCATGCGCGTCCCATAGGGACGCGCATGAATGGATTATAGAGATTCCTTAAAGGAAGGCAGGCTACTCAAAATCAACTTAAAAAACAATAATGAATGCTACTGAAAGTACATTTATGTACAGTGAAAGTCCCTGTTTTAAAGGAGGCACGCGTGGCGGACTTCATTACGAAAGTCGCTCGAATTGTTGAGGATAAACAATCAAACGTAACCCCATACAGACATATGGGGTTTAGGCAGAATTTATTAACCATTCCCGCAGAAAATTTAACATAAAAATGTAGTCACAACCAAATCATTCCAACAACGACAGACATGTTTCGATCTTATTAGATCTCCTCAGTGGCGTATATTTGAAATGATTTGATTGTGACATGAATTTGTATCCCTTATATAAGATATCTTACTGGTGGAATGATTTGGTTGTGACTACATTTTTATGTTAAATAATGAATGCTGTCAAACTGTCAACCGATCGACAATGCAAATACGCGTGCACGTGCTTTACGTTTCTATTTGACCAATCTTAACCAAATTTGGTGTAGAAGTTACGATATTTACAACGCTACGAAAAACATAGGCTACTTTAGTACCTTGGAGTGAGGCCGAAGGCCGAACAACCACATCCGACATGGCTAGATGGCTAAAGGCGGCCGGTAGGCCGACTGTGCCAGCTAGTAGTAAATAAAATTAAGCTGTAAATCCTCTTATATTTATTTGGCAAGCGAAAACTCCTGCTTTATAATTCGGTGCGGGTTCATCCGGATATGTAAAATGGTAGTTTATCCGTAAACGAGTTAATAAATAAATTATGAAATACATTCAAACTATAATATATAAAATTATTGGCGTGACGAATAAAATAGCGATAAAATTTTCAAATAATTTGAATAAATCAACCTGGGATTTTCATTTTTCTAAAAACAGAGCTTTTCAACGGGAATTTTGTTTTAAATTTGAAATAAAACACATGTTTTGGATGAAATTTTCTGTATTTCTTTATTGATATTATAATGTTGAAAGTCTACTATTTATGAATAAAAAAAATATATCGGACAAATGTATTCACCAAGACCATGTATACAGACGTCGATCCTTTTGTTAAAATTTTCGATTGCATTTTTGCATAATTGCGGCTCTATCTCACCAATTAGATTGTGAATTATCTGCATAAATTTTATCTTTCACGTACCCCACAAGAAATGGTCTAACGGCGTTAAAACACTAAAAAAATTTAAATATTAGATATTAATCACATTAGAAGCTAAAACATTGACATTTGAATTAGAGAGTTAATAATTGGAGGTGTCTCTCTCTTTGTGTGTTTGGATTAGTGGAATTTGTTTTAATTTGAAAATTTGGTGTTAATTTAATTTAGTCACAACATTTTAAAAGAACACTATCTTGTTAGCAAGATTTACAAATCCGTTTGTGGGAGTAAATTAGTCCCCATGTTACTTACAATTTTTGTTTTCGGTGCGCATTCGAATTTTCTTTTATAAGTTTGGATGATTCACAGCTCTCGTGACGATTTTCCTCGATTGCTGTCTGTTTGCAACCTTCCACTTCCAACCCTGTAACTTCATCTTTTATTTAAGGTCACTCGTGACATGATTCAAGCATTTGATCTTCGGTCTTCCTCTAGGTCTGCTCTTTCCAGATTTCCACATTATGGTCGCTTTTTTAGCCCAAGCATCATCAACTCTCATGATGTGCCCCAACTATCTGAGTCTTTGTGACTTCATGTACCTAACTATGTCCTCTCCTTCCATTCATCAGTAATCTTTGTTCTCCGTTAGTTTCCTCGCTTGAGCCCAAATATACTACACATTGTCTCTGAAGCGTATGCAACCACTGGTCTCACCAATGCCTTGTAAATCTTTATTTTGGTGCTTGTTGTTAGTTGTTTTGCACGTCAGAAGAGTTTGTACGCATAATAAGCTCTATTGCCTAATTAAAGAGGATGGTGAGACGAAATTTGAGATACTGAGTAGTGGTGGTAGTGATTTAGTACGAAAACAAGACAAAAATATGAATAAATGCAAAAAAGAACATTTGAAGGTTGCATCATGGAACGTGAGAATGTTATTGAGGCCGGAAAGATGTCTGAAGTGGCGGGGGTAATGGTGCGATATGGGCTTGATGTGGTGGCATTACAGGAGATGAGAATTTCGCCTTGTCCCACAAGGCGAAATTGTACAGAGTAGAAATGGTACGGGCTTCATGATAACGAAACAGATTTATGAGTTTTAAACTAATAAAATGAAAAATTTCGTACCTGATAATTAAAGAAAATCAATATGCGAGGTCATATCCAAACAAGATAATATAGTGATGATGGTTGGGGATTTTAATGCCAAAGTTAGAAAGAAAAAAAAGCGCAGGAATTTATGATGGAAACCAGATTGACCACTTATTGATTTCGAGAAGACATGATTCAATGGTAAATGATGTCAGATCTTATAGAGGAGCCAACGCGGACTCTGATCATAATCTAGTAATGGCCAAAATAACACAAAAAGTGACAAAGTTCAATTTATAAAGTAAAAAAGGAAACGTGTTCAACAAAAGTAACAAAAAAAGGAAATACGAGGACAAAATGAAAAAAGAAATGAGGAACAATCAAACAAGCAACGATATAAAGCAGGAATGGAAGAATCTTGTGTTGAGCTTGAGAAAATGCACAGAAGAGGAAATTGGGTATAAACGGCTTAAGAAAAAATTAGTTTGACTGTTACAACAGGAAATTTTAAATTCTGAATATTTATTATTGGCGCCTTGAAACTGGGATTAATCGACTATAAGGGAGAAAACCCTGAAAAAATCCTGGTCCTCCAAGTTGGGGTTGAGTCGTTGGGTTATAGCTCCTCATCACCTATGAAAACAAAACTCAACTGCTACAAATACTCAAAATAAGCCTCAGAAATTGGAATGAAAAATCGTAGATAAAGATTGGCGCGAAATAGGAATTTTATTTAGGCAACATGTATGACGAATAAAACTACTGAAATACTGAGGAAACTGCAGAGATTGAAAAACGATATGGTTTTCTTATCTGAAACAAAAAAGAAAAGATAAGGAAGTGAGGACCTGGGGGACTATGTGCATTTTTGCTCAGGTGTAAATAAATCAAGGAGAGCGAAGGCTGGCGTATCCATTTTAATCAAGAGATCACTAAAGAGATACCATATAAAAAACTATGTGTGTATTTCAAAAAGGATTATTTTACTATGTCTGTTTATGGATATACGGCAATAAATGTTATCGCAGTATACGACCCAACGGACGACTCAGACAAAGCAACCAAGGAGTTGTTCTATCAAGAACTACAGCAGACACTATACACCATGTAAGGAGACACAAGGATTTAATAATTTCTGGAGGTCTAAATGCAAGAGTGGGTTCTCCACAAGCTGATGAAACGGTGGGGCAGTTTGGGGAAAGGGTTGTGAACGAATCTGGAGAATTGCTTATAGAATTTTGCAAACAAAATGCTTCCTTTCAACATAAGGATATTCATAAATAGTTACAAATCGGAGAGACCCTCATTACAGCAAAAATCGAACATTGACTATTGTATAGTTAGACTAAAAGTTCATGAGAAGCCGAGGGAGTGATGCGTAAAAAGAAGTACAAATTGTGGAACGGACCATCACATACTAACAAACCAAATTAGTATGGTCTTACAAACAAGAAATAGAGACTATCAATTACAAAAGAATTTAAATAACACTGGCTACATCAAAATAGTGTAAAAATTCTATATCAAAATAGATAACTAGAAGAACTGAGAAAGAAAAATATGGAAATAGCTATGGAAGCTGCAATATGGAAATAGAGCATATTATATAAACATAAAAATGGCATTAAATGAACGGGCACAGGCTCTGGGGAATGCGAGAGGACCAAAAGAAGAGCAAATCCACCTTGGCTAACGGAAGAAATTGAAAAATTAATCTGAAAAAATCAAGACTATATAATAAGTGGTTGAGCAGGAAGAAACGAAATGTCTGCAAATAAGATAGCTTAATAGATGGATTAAGTCGACGGAAATATGGACGAGTATAAAAAGAATGAAAGCCAACAATATGAATAATGTTAATGTATGTATCGATATGAATGAATGGGAAAATACTTACGGTGAACTTTTGATAGAGAACAGATCTGAATTTATGGAGAAGGCTGTGGCCTTCTAGAGAGGAAATTGATCACACCACAGAAGAAACCACTGAAAAAATCACCAAAAGTGAGATTAAGCTTAATTATAATGGCAATGAAAAGAGACAGATTTGCATGGCCGGGTGGAATACCTATAGAGTTAATTAAACATGGAGGAGAAGTATATTATGGGAGAGAATAGCACAATACATGGAGAACTGCTGAATTAAATGTAAGGTACCCAGTGAATGGAAACAATCTTTAGTATTTGCTATCTGTAAAAAAGGAGACAAGAGAGATCCAAAAAGCTATCAAGGATTGAGTGTCACTAATACCTTGAGTAGATTATTCAGCAAAATACTACAGAACAGGTTTAGGGAGGAAGTACTGATGGAAAAGAGAATTTCAATGGGACAGGAGGTCCACTGGGCCTTTATAGATTTGGAAAAAACCTTTGACTCGGTATCCAGATGCAAACTGTGGCAAGTACTACAGAATGTGAAAATAAGCCCATTGTTGATTATGTTCCTAAGGGTACGTTTATGTTGGAGCTGCGATAAACGATAAGAGCAGCGATGAGAGCAGCGATAAGAGCAGCGATAAGAGCAGCGACAAGAGCAGCGCAAAATTCATTTCTATGATATGCAGTTTATAGTGGAGCTTCGACAATAGACGTTTATGTTGGAGCTGCGATAAATGATGAGAGCAGCGATGAGAGCAGCGACAAGAGCAGCGCAAAATTCATTTCTATGATATGCAGTTTATAGTGGAGCTTCGACAATAGCGACGATCTCTGCTTTGTAGGTGATGTTTAATTTATTATCTAAATCAAACCAATTAATTAAAAATATTTTGTTTAAAAATGAGTGATTCTGAAGAAGAAATACTTTTAACTTCAAATGCCGTAAAGTATTATATTGTTGAAAGTGCTAATAAAAAGCGCAAATGCTCTGCGCACCCTATAAATACCCAAAGGTACATGTTTGGAGAATATCATCATCTTTGCAAACAATTAAGGCAACACCCTGCAAAATTTATGGAATATATGAGAATGAGAATAGATACTTTGATTACATACTTTCGCACATCTCTGATGGGATTGAAAAAAGATGGAGAAATTGTCATAGTAGACCAATTTTATCCGAAAAGCGGCTAATGACACCTGATAAAAGCAAAGAAAATAGGCAGTACAATTAGCGCCGCTCTTATCGTTGCTCTGCTGCCAAGCGTGTTTCAACGCATCGCTCCAATATAAACACCTGCATATAAAATAATGACATCATTTTCTTTGCTTCGCTAGTATCGTCGCTCTTATCGTTTATCGCAGCTCCAACATAAACATACCCTACTCGTTGCTCTGCTGCCAAGCGTTGCTCAAAGCTTCGCTCCAATATAAACACCTGCATATAAAATAATGACATCATTTTCTTTGCTTCGCTAGTATCGTCGCTCTTATCGTTTATCGCAGCTCCAACATAAACGTACCCTAGAGAATAATTGTACAAGGAGAACATCTTATTCGTGAAGGTTGGTCGACAACTGCCTAACCAAAATAAAAACTAATAAAGGTCTCAGACAGGGATGTATCCTCTCTCCATTATTGTACAACTTATACAGCCGCATGTAACTCGATATTTGACATTTTTAAAAATTCTCACAGAATCGCTTGCTATTTTATTGATTGCGACTAAACTGTTTGATATAAATGCATGCAATTTTTAATGCATACTTGAATATGAAAAAGGACATTGAAATAAAAAAAAATGACCGCCTCCTTCTGTCTCATTTTGCGAACTTAAAAATCTCCCATCGTATGTAAAAAATAGAATGATAAAACTGTCACCATATTCAAAATTGCCCCTATTCCAAATCCCTGTTGAAAAGCCCGTTATTTGTATGCAAATTATAATATTGTAATTTACAATTAACTTTATATCATCCAATCTTATCGTACTTTGCGTGCGAGGATTCAACAGTTTTAATTCAAATTCTTAGAATTTACTAAAGAGAAAAAATTATTATTTTAAACTAATTTAGTAATTATTTGTGTCTTAATTTTTATCAGATGTATAATTTATAAATTATTATACCATTTTCTCACTTAAAAAGTTGATGGCAAAATGGAGAATCTTTTTATCTTGTAAGTCTTAAATATTTACTGGAGTCGTAAAAATCGCCTACAGAATATTTACCTAATTTTATTTAACAATTTTATTATACCTTTTAAATATTCCAAAATTAACCCTTAAAATTCTTATTCATGCACACGAGACTTCATATTATAATACATTCAGCTTTAACTTTCGTTAAAGTCAAGGAAAGCAGTTTAATTTACTTTCGGTCCAACTACCGAAGGGATGAAATAACTAAGTTTGCATTTAAATTCGTGGTGAGTTATATTTTTACCGGTTTGAAACCACTGCTTTAATGTACTTCTAGGAATAATTGGTAAATTAATTATTTTACTTTATGCGTTGCTATTAACATTAATTTGTTTACTCAAAATCAATATTTGTTTTAATAAACGATGAAGCTTATGGGGGTGTAAAATTACAACTGGGTCGGCTACACCCAGGTCAGCCATACACTTCACGTCAGGGGATTATGGAATATTACGTATAAATAATAAATTTTTTTAATTGAAATCATCACTTCAATTATTCGAATCGAAATTGGATGAATAGAAGATTTGAATTCGATTCGATACTGGGTGAAATACGAAGTTTCCCAATGGAAGCCAACAGCAAACCACTGAGGTGTAATCTCTCTAGAAGTTACTTCTCAAAATTGAAGTGTATAACATTTCCTGTGATTACAAGCCCACGTTAACGTGAACGTTAATATTTTGCACGCAAACTACATACATAGGAGAAGAGATGATTACAGAACCAAGTACTGAATAACGAGGAAGAAGAAATTGACCAATGAATAAGATATTAGTAGGTTAATCTTGTCTGCTATTGGAGCATACAATAAGCAAGAGAGTTTATTGTTATATAACTTCAATCGAAGTAATTGTGAATAATTCCTTAGCAACATCATTATATCAATTGTGTAATTAAACAAATTTTGTTCAATTATTAATTTAATTTTCATTTTGATTTTTTTGTCATTTACGTTTTTATTCAATTAATCTCGTCTGGTCATAAACTCAAGTTTAAACTCCAACTTAGCAACACACAACAATGGTATCATAAGTACATAGTTACAATTGACTGTATAATAGAAGCACAAGGACTTCATTTCGATAGTCTTAAGTGTGTGTTCAGAACTGAACCATACTCAGAAACGGTGTCAGAGTTGGACACAATCAATTCCTTTGCTAAGGGATTTATAGTAACTATTGCTTGTTTAAAAACTTTACGGAGAGAACTAACGGATAATAATCAGCAAGTAGCGCAATATTTTTATAAAACAGGGATTTGCTTATCCTCGTCAGTAAGAGATTTAATAAGAGTGAAACATGCATGAATGTCGTTGCTATTCATTTAGCAAGCACAACAAATATTCGTAAATACTATAAGTGATAATTCCACTCAGGGTCATATTGTAGTGGTTCCGACCAATCAGCGTGCGCTATTTTACATTGTACTTATATGGATACGACGCATGCACAGTCGAGTAATATCCGAAAATAAAAAATATTTACCAGAATATCGAATATTTGTAGTGGGGCGTAAAAGAATTCATACGTAATAAAAAATCTCGCAATATACCCTAGCTGCATGGTGAAAATCGAATATTTATAGTGGGGTGTAAAAGAATACATACGTGACTAATGCACTGTCGCACCGATGCGATGTAGGAAACCGGTTATATAGCATCAACGCATTAGTTCCCACCCGAGTTGACTTAAAGCAATGTACTTCTAACGAATTTTATATTACAAATTTAGTGCGATTATGCTTCCATTTTTTTCGGTACTTACGAAATTTTTTTTTGATTTTTTTTTGCAAAGATTATGATGCGATATGGTCAATTTGTTTCACCATTTTCGACATTAAAAATGGCGTTTGAAATGTCGATTTTCGTATGTGATGTTGTGCTTTTAAGTTACAGCGTTTCTTCACGGAATTATCATCGCAACAGCAACGCAGGTTCAAACAATACTCAAAGATTCAGCGAGTACAGGTTTTAGCAAAGAGATTGACACTCGCTCCGCTGCGCTACGCTCGTGCAATCTCCTTGCTAAAACATGTACTCGCTGAATCTTTGAGTATTGTCCTTACCCTTGTGTTGTAACATACGATTATTTCCTTCATTATAATATACGCCAATCAGAACGCGAAACATCTAGGCAACCATTTTATTATAGTAAATATTTACGCTGCTATGGAAAATATTCAGCGGGTAAATTTATGTCAAAAAATAATCACTTCCTAAAATTTTTTCGAACATTGTCAAACGTGCTTAGACAAACAAACAAAAAAATTACAGAATTAAATGCACAATGTTACGTTTTGCAGATAATTCTCTGCAACATATTGAATCTGCATAAATAAAAGTGTTCCCACAAATACCAAAGAGACCAAGGCATCGGTATGGTATCAATTTAAAGAGTTTTGTGAGTTAAGAAAATACCAATTACTTGAACAAACCACCGCAGAAGAACTTGCCGAAATTTTAGCTGATTGGGATTATAACATGAGGAAAGTAAATGGAGAAAACTACAAAGAAGGTGTAATAAAAACAATGTGGAATATTTCGGCCAAAAAATTGTAATTTTTTCATTAATTGCAGCAATGTAAATTGTAATAAATAATTCAATCGTTCCAAGATACATTTATTCAAGAAATAATCATGCCGAATATCCCACGTGCTTAAAAATAGCCTGAATAAATTTTGACGTTTTTTGAAACAAAGTTTTGTTCTGAAGAAATATTTCTCGTAAATTTTCCACCCAAAATCCCTCGTGCTACGCACTCGTGATTTTGTTACGTGGCAAATTTACTCGACATATTGCTTGGCAAAACTTTGTTTAAAAACGTCAAAATTTAATCGGCTATTTTTATGCACTCGGGGATATTACTGTTGATAATTGCATTCAGTGTTACATGATGGTCGTTTCGACCAATCAGCGTGCGTTATTTTACATTGTAGATATACGGATATAATTCGTGCACCTAGTGAAATATCCAGTTATATTGAAATCCTACGAATATCAAATATCCAGTTATATTGAAATCCTACGAATATATTCAAATAACCATTGGTCAATTTGAATATTTTAAATTGTTTTGATAATAATTGTTTACGTTCCTTTATATTATCATGTGATACATTTTTTATATGAAATAAAAATTCGCCGTCGGGAGGATTCGGAACCTCGGATAATCACATTGCTAATCATGTACTATCGTACTATCGCAATTGTGCCACGAAGCTGACATACAAGGTAATGCTTTAAATTGTCAAATCTGTTACATAAAAACCATAGAAACACTACTTTATTTATATTTAACCTCCAAATTCTAATGCGTCCAATAGTCATAATAGCCATAGAAACACTACTTTATTTATATTTTTTTATTTTTATTTCATATAAAAATTCGTTTTTATTCGAAGTTGTGTCGTTTCTTCACGGAATTATCATCCAAACAACAACGCGGGTTCCGACAATATTCAAAGATTCATCTCGTACAGGTTTTAGCTTGCTAAAACCTATATTCGCTGAATCTTTGAATATTGTCGGAACCCTTATGCTGTTACATACGATAATTGCATTCAGTGTCACATGATGGTCGTTTCGACCAATCAGCGTGCGTTAATTTACATTGTAGATAAACGAATACATATCGTGCACCTAGTGCAATATCCAGTTATATTGAACCCTAGGAATTTATATTCAAATATAATCCTACGAATATATTTCAAATAACCTTTGGTCAATTTAAATATTTTAAATTGTTTTGATAATAATTATACATTTGAGAGAATATGTTTTTGGGATATAGGAGACCAATTAAACTAAAAGTTTGCTAAAGCCAACGTTTCGGCGTTATAATTACGCCATCTTCAAGGCTAAAAGATACAAAATGTTAAACTCAACGCAATCACCCTTGAGAGGTAGACTCACCAGACAAACCAAGATGGAAAATGTTTCTGGTCGAGATGAAACATCTTGGTATGAATTTAAAATTTTACATGTTTGCAAGATCTCATTGGAAGAGATATAAATTATATAGGTGGCTTCACACAATCATAATTTATTTGACACTCAACAAAAATTTTGTTATGTTTTTAACTAGGCTTTTGCCGTTCATGATTTTTGTGTAATTTTTAACCCCGTTAAATATCCTCCATACCGTTTTTTCATCTCGACCAGAAACATTTTCCATCTTGATGGTTTGTCTGGTGAGTCTACCTCTCAAGGGTGATTGCGTTGAGTTTAACATTTTGTATCTTTTAGCCTTGAAGATGGCGTAATTATAACGCCGAAACGTTGGCTTTAGCAAACTTTTAGTTTAATTGGTCTCCTATATCCCAAAAACATATTCTCTCATATATTGACCTGGGAAGAAATTTAATATTAATCAAAATTATACATTTTTTATATGAAATAAAAATTCACCGTCGGCAAGATTCGAACCTCGGATGTTCACATTGCAAACCATATACAATGACGATTACGCCACACAGCTTACATACAAGATAATGCTTTAAATTGTCAAATCTGCTACCGAATAACCATAGAAACACTACTTCATTTATATTTAACCTCCAAATTCTAATGCGTCAAATAGTTATAATAACCATAGAAACACTACTTTATATAAATTTTTTGATTTTTATTTCATATAAAAATTCGTTTTTATTCGAAGTTGTGTCGTTTCTTCACGGAATTATCATCCAAACAGCAACGCGGGTTCCGACAATATTCAAAGATTCATCTCGTACAGGTTTTAGCTGCGGAATCTCCTTGCTAAAACCTGTACTCGCTGAATCTTTGAATATTATCGGAACCCTTATGCTGTTACATACGATAATTACACACAATAATGTTTTCCTTAGGTTGTACAATTTATGTAGCTATCTTAAAAAAATGTTGACCATTTTTTGAAGTATTGATACTTAAAATTTTTTATCACAAATAATTTAATAATTTATTGTTTCTACTTCAGTTATTACAATATCATGTTGATAAAGAAAACTCTTTTGAACTAAATCAACAAAGTAAAACTCGAGGAAATATGAAAAAATTATGAAATCAAGTAAAAAATAGGCGAAACAAAATTTTTAACTTGAGCTAATAATTTATGACTTAAAAATTATTATTCTAATATTTGTTAATAAAATAAAATTATCGTTTAGAAGATTGATTGATTATATTTTCAAAATTTTATCTATCGAATTTAAATTTAATCGACAATATCACCTTTCAAATGCCATATTTTAAGATGACTGTAATTTCTATTGTGATGTTTTTATCTCGCAGCCAAAATACTCGTGCACATATGTATACTGCATAGTTCATGAACGGATAAAACAATCTCGAATTATAATCTTAAAATTTCTTTGAAGTTTAAGGACTTTTTAAGGAATACCCGGATACATAATCGAGGATATACTGTGTGCTTATTTTAAGATGGGTTAATTCCATAAATGTTTTCCTCAAAATGGTAAAGAGATTTAGGGAAGAGAATATAATATAATACAGTAAAACCCCGATTATCCCGATATCCCGATTTTGCAATTTTCAATTTTCGTGAAAATGGGTAAAAATAGAAAATATGGAAATGCCTCTATATTAATTATGTATACTACATTAGATTCACTGACTACCTAAAAAACGTAGTTTTAAAAATCGGAGGGGGGACACATAAATTGCGAAAGAAAAGATTATAACCTTATTTCGTTCTGTATTAAATGATCAAGAGAGGAAATCTTAAAAACAACGCAAAGTGAAAATTGCAAAAGAATCAACAAGGAACGATAAATTTTCCAAGCTTCTTAAAAATAACTTTTATTTCATTTTGGTATCATAACCTTGTTTTTTAGCACGGAAATGGGGGCATAATATGGCTTTTATAGCCCGAGGGCCTATAAAGTTGCTAAGCAATGACAACAATATCAAAACAAAAGAGTTAGTCCAGACTCTGTTTTTTTGCGCGATCGATCTGAAATTTTGCATATGCCTTCCTACCGACAATTCACGGGGAGGAGTACCTTGCGAGGGGGGGAGAATGTTTTGCTCAGTTTTTCGATATCTAGTGCCGTTTTCGAGTTATTGCTAAATCAAAAAATTAGTTCCCGCCCCTCCAAGTTTCTCGCCATAGGAACCATGGCACACCAAAAATTCATAGCACAAACAAAATGACATGATATTTTTTCTCAAAATACTTAATTCTTCAATTTTGACAATTCAAGTAGCAAGTACCAAAATGAAATAAAACGTTGTATGTACCACGGGCACAATCAGATTATAGCCCTCGGGCAATTTAAAGCCCTCCGCTAACGCGTCGGGCTTTAAATTACCCTCGGTGCTATAATCTATTGATTGTGCCCTTGATACATAAATAACTATTATGGTTCCTCGACATTAAAGATTGATAAATTGAAAATACATTAATTACAATAAATTCAATATAAAAAATCATGTTCTCAATATTTTGGAGTTATTTAATAAATTAGAAATAAAATTGTTCTTTTTATCCAAAGTCCTTTTAATTAAATTCGAGACGCGTTTGAAGAATCTATAATATTCTCATCTTCGGTCGATAAAAGAGGACAAACGTAACAGTTGCCAAATTGTCCTGCATTAAACATGTCTCGAATTTAATTAAAAGGACTTGGGAGAAAAGACTACTTTTATTTTTCATTTATTAAATTAAACTTGAAAAATTAATTACTTAATTAAACTTAAGTTTTCAGCAGTGTTTATTGCTGTCTTCAGATTATTAATAACAATTATTGTAAGGTGAATTTCATACAAATTTTAATTAAAAAATAACAATTTGAGGATTTCCAGAAATACGAAAATTAAAATTAAAATAAAGGAAAATATAGTTGAAAATAAAACCCGGTTAGTTTTGTTTGCTTGTTTAAACATTTTTGAACCAGTTCAGCTCGTAAATTCTGAAGACCGAATATAGTAAAAGGATTCTACTTCATCTGCATTTGTTTCCAGTCCATTTCAGGACATTATTTACTGATTTTAATGGGTCCCTACTGGAAATTAACTTGTCAATTGCAAGTGGATCTTCATCATCCAATTGAATATTACATTTTTACATGATATGAAGTTTACATGATATGACTATAATTAACATTATAAGAACTTCTGTACTTCACCTTTATATTTTACCAGTGGCAGCTTGTAAATATTTTCAATTGGAGGGTACAAAATTTAAAGAAATATATAAATTTACCGTATTTTTATTTATTTCCAAAGTAATTTAATTGCAAAGAAGCTTTGGAAACTGTGCCATAAGTCTGACCAGCCGAAAAAAATTTTCTTCAGCTACACACTATAAAGAACAGGCTTATTTTAGTCTATAGAAAAAATATTTTGCGAGAAATCTCTAAAAACAACCCCAAAATCGACTTTTGAAAAGTACGGGAAATTAGCATCGAATATGCCGCGCCCCCCAGGCAGACGCGATGCAATTCATCGACGTTCCCTTCAAATCGGGTGAATTTTTCTTTGAAATTCGGATAGGTGGGGGTGTGATTAGTAGATATTAGTAATAAATATTATCAAAAAAATGAAAAATAACCCGTGTATTGCCGAAAAAGTGAAAAAATTAAATTTTTTTCTTCGATTTTTGGGGTGTGCATTTGATAAGGAGGGTTATCCATCGTCAAAACCTACCCTTCCGGGGCGCCGCTACGCTCTGCACCCCTCCAGGGCGGTTTTGACTCTCGTTACTAGGCTAAACATACGAGAAGTCGCCACCCATCAAGAAAACCGGGATGAAGGAAACCGGGAGCTTAATAGAGACCCTTGAAATAGCATTAAAAAGTATAGTTGCGGTATGGGGTAGTAAACTATTACGTTTCACCCCCAAAAAATCGCGTAAAAACAAAAAATAATCGATGTTACATGTAGGAGAGACGAGCTGCATCTGCCGGTGCGAAATACTCTAAGTGTTAGGGTAATTGATTCTACGCGTACCGTCAACAAAATGAGCGACGCGCGGAATCTCGTTAAGTTTTACATGAAAATTAGCTAAGTTCAAATGCGTTTTTTTCAAAAGTTTGGGCCCTTTTCTCGCATAATAGTTATATAAATCTACTCTATAAACCTTGTTCTTTAGTGTGTAGCTGAAGAAAATTTGTTTCGAGTGGTCAGACTTATGGCACAGTACCCGAAGCTTTAATCGATAACGCTTAGGATAAACGGGACCATTTAACGAGTGCAGTGTTTCCAATGTTGACCATATATGTAGATGATCTAAACTTGTATCCGATCCCCGGGCTATGGGGATGTAAAAATGTTTCTGTAATCTGTAGTAGATCGACTGTTTACGAATTCTAGGAACATTTCTGATATTTTCTAAAAATATTAATACTCTTCAGTGTCAAATTTAATATTCAAGTCAATCATAAAAAATGAGAAGTGAAAACCGGGGGGTACCCCCCAGCATATGATCATAGCTAAGAAAAGTAAAGCTATATCATAAATTTAAAACTTGTTGTTTGTTGTTGTGTGGTTGTTCAAAACAAACAAAACTGGAAATGACGATAAACGAAAAAAATTACAATAAATTAGTAAAATAAAGCAAAGCATTGTAGAAAATAAATAATAATAATATCAATTAAACTGGAAAACGACCAAAAATGAATAAAAATCAGGAAATACCTTCTGCTATGTTCTCCTGATACTAAGGAGTTAAACACAATTGCCCCTTCTTACTAAACTCCCGGTGATGAGTCGCTCAAGGGTGGGTTCCTAATGAACGGTCAATATTAGAGGCGATCTTATGAATATTTATTGGCTCTCTCGGGATGTCTAGTTGCTTTCCTTTTTTTAAGAAAAAAGAGAAATAAAAAACTTTCATTAGCTTATGAGTAATATTTATTATAAACAAAAGAAAATTGATTGAAATATTTTTCATGAAATAAATGTTTACACAAATGTTTTGGATCTCAAATCCAATATAAAATGAACCTTTAGAATTAAGAACAATTGATACAAAATAATCTTTCAAAATAAAGAGGTGTCCACTCTTTATTCCGACGTGCTTGATTGTTAGACCAATCAAGTCTCTCGCTTTACACTAGCGGGCTTAAATGTTTAAAATAATATTTGTTGCTTATTCAAAGCTTAAAGTATTGTTAAACTAAATAATAAAACTTTTAATGAAAACTTTTCACTGAGGGTAATGAAAAATGCACTCTGTAAGAAGTCTTTTTTCCAAATCCTGTATTAACACGCTGATGGCCAATTGTATAATAAAATTATAGAAATCATAAATTCACAGTACCTGTCTCCTTGACAATGAAGTTTTTAAATTTTAAAAGGATATTACTTCGTTTGTTGTGTGTGGCCTACTTTAGTGTACACATTTGATGAGTCAACATCGGTGCGTTGATCGTCATTTTCATCTTATTTGACCTCACATAAAGTTGTTTCCGCATCGACTAGTGATTGAATTTTACATTTGTCGTTTGTATTTTTCCAATTGAAGATTTCCAAAAACGTTGAGAGGTAAGTTACTTTTATTTGACAATGTTATTATTATCCAGAAAGTTTTATGTGAGTCGAGTTCGTAAATTATAACCATTTTAATAACATTATGAGCATCCATTACTGTCCTTGAGTTTATTTTTAGATCTGGTTTCAATCCAACTGAAAAATTCTAACCTCCAATTGTCAGTAAACAAATAATTTTGGATCCCATCGCAAATATTTTATCGAGCGCTTAAAATGCGTGCACTCTGTTAGAATTCACGAAGTCAACTGATTTTTCATCGAAAATCGATATGATTGGCATGCCTGTGCGAATGAAGTAAGTCAAATCCGTTTATTTTCAAATTTATTTCTTTCTAATAAATAATTTTGATTGCAGATTCACCCCTTGTACCAATCTCGGTTTCCTTTGAGGTGTTTTTCCATGCAGTTTTGCTGGTATATTGCGTTTTTATGCTGTATTTGGATTGTCCATTGACTCATGTTCTCCATTGTTGTTGTTTTCTTTGATGTTACACAAATTTGACCCTTATTTACTAATTTGTCAATTTACCCTTCGAAATTACTCACATTAGATGCATGAAACAATTACATAATTTTTGATATGATCACATTTTTACAAAGAATGTTATTCATAGAATAAATCAGTTTACAAATTCTTACATTTTTATAGGTTATCATCATTAACACATTTTTACAAATTTTCAGCTAATTAAGTTTTTTGTTTCATTTCTGATGTGACAATCATCAGTCTATTTAAACTTAGCAATGTTTATCATCTTTTGTCCATCCTGAGAGACTCAAGTAAAGTTAGAAAATTGAAATTTTAGAAAAATAAAAATTTCTCGTAGAGCAAATTTTTAAAGTGCCTACCGATTTAGAATTTTATGCTTATTTTGAATTTATTATTCATTTTTGTATTGGGAGTCTTTATTTATCATTTTGAGACATAGCACTTCGTTTTTAAAAATTTGTTTTAGTTATTTCCTAATTTATTCAGTTTTCAGTCTTTGTTTAGTTTAATTTGTTGTACTACATATTTTGCGTCTTACTGTAATATTTTTATTTGTTTTCGTCGATTTTCTGTGTTATTTCACTATTTGTATTTTTTTTCCATTTATCGTCATTTCTAGTTTTGTTTGTTATAGATTTTTACCTTTGTCCATTTTTTCTGTTACTTTATTATTTGTAATTATTTTATTTTGTTTTAACTTTATTTAAGACTTTCCTTTCAAAGTTTTCTAATTTTTCAATTACCAACATATGTAGGTAGGGGAGTGTCGTATAGGTTGGGACGCCGTATAGGTTGGGACGCCGTATAGGTTGGGACAGCGGAATATCTGCGTTGTTGGTAGCCGTGACACCTATATTATGACTGTCGCAGTAAAGTTTGGTTATAACCTAACGTTTCATGTGCATTAGAACGAAGACGTCGCGTCGTGTTCATTGTGTGTATGCCAAGCAAGTCGTAAATTTTCTTAAAAAAAACATCTTTAAGGTAGTTTCTACGTGCTGAAATTTTACAAAATTTATATCAATTATTTCAAGTAAGTATGTTCAATGTGTCTTGTATTTAGTGTATTTTCATTGTGTGAAAGAGCAATTTAAATGTGGTGTTGCAAAAAGTAATTTTTAGACTTTTTACAAAATGGCTATTTTGTAAAGGTTGGGACACCACTTTTTTTTTATTCCAAGACACTGCAATGCCATTTAATCTGGCTTAACATCGATTTTGTCTTCGATCGGACCTTTGCAAGCATCAACTCCAGTCAAAAAATCAAATCGTGGACGAAAGCCGATGAAAAGTAGTATTTTGACGTCGCCCGAAAACATTTCCGTATTGAAGGAAAAGCAAACTAAACGAATAAATTGTTTCTTTGAAAGTTTCAATAAATATTCTAATCATAATACCATGCAGTTTTACTTCATTTTTTGCCTTATTTTTCAGATTTTTGATAGTGTAACCTATACGGCAAATTTTTTTTCGGCTAAAAAAGTTCCCTTCATTAAAATAGATATAACTTTTGACTCGTTTGCGATATCAAATAACTTTCTACAGCAAAGTTGTAGCCAATGATCATACCTTCTTATTGGTTTATAGAAGTTAACATTATTCCCATCCGTTTCAAAACTACACACCAAAAACGAAACCCGTCCCAACCTTAACGACATTCCCTTACATAATTTTTAATTATATAATGCTATCGGTTTTATTATTTTTCAATACAATTTTCAACCCACTCCTCTTTTAAAATTTTTAATTATTCGTTCACTCCGGATTTTATTAAAAACAAATTTGGTTTTGACTCAAAAATGTATGCATTTGTATGTGCTAATATTTAAAATTTAATTGTTTTGATATTAGTCGTTTTTAAAAATATTCCATTTACAAAAATGCGTATTAAAATACTATGCTGTATTCATAAAAGTTTTTCAACTTCTGAGTGCACATTTTCTAGTAATTGATATTAAGAATTAGAACGGACAGAACAGCTAAATTAAAGTGGATATTCAAGAAGAGAACGTATAAATTATTGCACGTAGCAGTGAAATGAAAATGAATAAATAATAATAATTGATAAAATAACGGAGACTTGGAAAAAACCATAATGGGGCAAGAGCATAAAATAATGATGAACATTAAAAGCTGCAAAAAGTTTTTAATCTTAAAAATAGTTTCTTTCCTAATTTTGATCGATTAGTTTCGCTTTTTGAAATTATTTTTAATATATTTAATTTTTTAACAATGCCATTTATTGTTACGGTATTAATTCATTAAAATATAAACTAAACACTGCTGAATTTGAGCACTTTGAAAGTTTAAAACTTGATTAACTCAAAACATTGTAGTTGCGATATACTACCCTGCTTTTTCCGGAAACCCTCCAATAAATGTAGAATATATACAATATTGTTTTAGAATATAGTGTATTTAGGAGCTTACACTGATTGTATCAGTTCTTAAGTTTTAATCATTTTAGTTAGTTAATCCCACGAGCCTGTCATATCTACTTTATAATTTTCTTGGGTTAGAAAATGTTGGAAAAATTGCCTTGTTTAAATAGTTTTAGATAGATTGATATATACGAGGGGAGATTTTTAAGTTCGATGTACTTAAAGGGAGGGAAAAGTGTACTTTTACTACAAGATAATGCATGTGTTCACAAGGAAAAAATTGCGATTAGTGCCATGTCGTCATGCAGTTTCAAAGAACTTGTTCATCTACCCTACAGTCTAGATTTGGCCCCAAGTGATTAACACTTATTTCTAGATAGGTAAAAAGAGCTTTGTGGAAGGCATTCCGACAGCGATGAATCGCTCCAGGTACAAGCAAATATATAAATTATTTTTTTGAAGGTTTACAAAAATCAATTCACAAAAGTAATAAATGTATTGATATTCGAGGAGATTATATTGAAAAATAAAATTATAAAAAAATATATACGTTTCTTTCTGCCCTTTCCGCGAACTTAAAAATCATCCCTCGTAATTTGCTTGTAAACCCTTTTTAAATGAAGTTGTTCACACCTTCTACGGTATGGAGCCCACATTAAACTGTAGGTCCCTTATGTGCTTGATAACACTTCGCATGCACACTATAATATTAAAATGTATAGAAGAGAAAATTAATGTAGGACCAAGTCATAACATTACAAAATTTTTAAATTTGAGTGAATTTTGACTAAAAAAAAATGTATTCCATACCAATTGGATCAAATTTTTCTAGTTTGTTAAGAAATTATTTTGAGAATTGCTTATTCTCCGGTATCAGGAACGTATATACTATAAAGAGCACGATTGAAATATCAATTTGTCGAAACAAATAATTTATTTTAGGGTAAATCGACATTGAAGTTGTGAATTTATTACGACGCGCTAATAAAATTTTGATCTTTTGTATAAAATAGTTATCTAACTTAAAAAATCATCCTGTATATTATGAACTATGTATTATCCCAGGTAACACACTGACGTCAATGACGTCATTTGTATGTCAGTTATTGGGCACTATGACGTCGCCGACGAATAATGACCAATAAATGACGACATTATGACGGCAGTGTGTTACCTGGGATGTGATAGGTACCTATAGGATTAACTGTTAAGCATCCATCAGAAGAAAACCCATACGAGTGCCCCTTTTTTGATAATAATCGAAACCCGAAGATTAAGTAGGTCCGTAAACATTTGGTGCTCAAAACTTCTGTTCCAATTAACTAAATATTTATTAAAAATCAGGTTATAGTTATCAACTCAACTAGTTCTACTTGATAAGTATCTCTCAGATTGTGTCTACAAGTAGGTAAAAATTTAATGTAATCTGAGTTAATTGCTACCGTCTCGCATTTGCATTTGAAATCGATTTATAATTCATCCCAACAAAGTATTGACCAAAGTTTAAAAAATTTACATGTAGCCACAATTAAAATGTTTATATTAAATTTAAAGTTTTCATTGACAACTTCGTTATACACACACACATCTTGGTTTGATACAATCCGGAACCAAATTATTTCGTAGGTATTCTATGCTCATGAGCAGAAAAAAATGAAGGATAAAAGTGTTGTGAAGCTTTAAGTTTATTTACTATTGTTTGACTCGTTGTCATGTTGATTTGGTCCTTCATATAAAAATTAATGTTATTACGAGTGGATTGTTCAAAATATAATCTGTGATTGTGATATAAAATACTTGTAAAAAAAATTTGGTGCATTGACATGAATTTTTGGTGACCACAAAAATGTAAGTTTCTTTATTTAAATATTTTATTAGTTAAAATTTAATTAAGTTTTAAAACTTTATTGGGTTGTTTTACCATAAAATTTGGAATTCAAAATAAATTAAAAAGTTCAACGAAATTGGGCCAAAACACAAATTTAATGTAAAGACGTTTCGACAGTCGTTTTTATGAGTTTAAATTAATTTATTAGTAAATCTTTTCGAATTTTGTGTTGTTATTAAAGATTTTTTTAACTAAGCGGCTTTTCAATCGGGCCTTTTTTAAATTTTAAATAAAACGCGTATTTTGGATGAAAGTTCTGTATTTCTTTATAAAGTCTACATTTTACGAATGAAAAATTATTATCGGACAAATGTTTACCAAGACAACGTCGATCCTTTTGTCAAAATTTTGGATTACATTTTTGCATAATTACTCACCAATTACGCGTCGGATGGTAGTTTTCAAGGCTTCAATGGATTGTCGATTACCTGTATAGACTTGATCTTTCACATAGCCCCATAAGAAAAGGTCTAACGGCGTTAAATCACACGATCTAGGCGGCCAAATGGACTGCAGAATTACGCGAAATTATTCGTCCGAAAAGTTTAATTCGCAATAAATTTAATGTTTCCATGGCTCTTTGGCGTAGTCCTGTTGAAACCACATATCATTCACATCGGTATCATCAATAATAGGCCAAAAAAAATTTGCCAATATGTCCCGATAACGCAATCCATTGACAGCAACAGCGTTTCCAGTCTCATTTAAAAAAAATACGGCCCAATCACTCCCCCAAACCAAAAACGTACCAAAGAGTAACAAAAGTGGAATGTCAAAGCTTCTCAAGAATCACTCTTGAATTTTCTGAAGCCCAAATGCGGCAATTTTGCTTATTAACGTTACCATTCAAATGAAAATGAATTTAATGTGAGGAGATGATTTTTTCAAAAAAATCAACACCTTGTTCAATGATGAAATTCAAGGCTTTAATTCAAATCTTTATGCAAAATTCTTCATGTGGTGCTCGTGGATAAGCCCAATTGCTGAGAATGTCCTGGAATTGATCAGCTGAACGACCTGGACGAACACGTGTCGTTGTTGGTATATTATAATATTCAATATATTATATTGAACCAGTAGAAGACTCAAAATTTAACCATAAAATTTTTAATAGGAAGCTCAGAAGGTCGATTATAACGTATGAGTCTAAAGTAGCTGGACAAATTTCAATCGCATCAAATCATTAGTTATAATCTAGCAATCCTTTTGTTTTTTTTACCGTACCTTCTTTCATTTGTTTAATGTCAATTGAAGTAGTTTAGTTTGAATTGTCAATATGAAAGTGTGCGAACAGAATTTTTTGCGTAAACGCGTTTTCAAAATGCTTGGCCAGCAAAATAAAAGTCATGTTTTACATCATTTTATAAATGAAGGCTTCAGTCGAAGTACCATTTATTCGATAATTTCGAGATGTAATAACAATATTGGTCCTGAAAATAAAAAAAAAACCGGAAGAAAATCAATTCTAAAAAAATCTCGGCTAAGTTCCTTGAAGAAAGCTGCTGAAAACAAAATTGGAGTGAGTACTCGCATACTATCCAGAAAATTTAAAGTTTCACAAACTACAATTTGCCGAAATTTGAAAAAATTAAATGTGAAAAGGTATAAGAGAAACGTTAAACCAAAATATACCGATAAACAATTAGTGGAAATACCCGGAAAGTGCCTCTTCTGAGACAACATTTTTTATCAGGCGATACAGTGATCATTATGGACGATGAAAAGTACTTCACTTTTGCGAACAGTTGTGATGTTGCAAATAAAGGATTTTATACCACCGATAAAAATACAGTTCCTGATAATGTAAAGTTCATAAGAAAATCAAAATTCGAACCAAAAGTGTTAGCGTGGTGTGCGATATCAGTTAAAGGCATATCAAATTTTTTTATTCAAACCCAAGTTGGTATTGCTGTTAACACAGACACTTACTATATAAAAAATTGTTTACCAAAAATGGTTAATTTTGTTAAAAGAAACCATAAAAATGATAAAATCATCTTTTGGCCAGATCTGGCATCTTGCCATTATGCAAAAAAAACCTTAAATTGGTTAGAAGGTCAAAATATACCGTTTGTGCCAAAATATGCGAATCCCCCAAATATTCCGGCAGCTCGTCCGATTGAAACTTTCTGGTCAATTTTATCGCAATTAGTTTATAAGAATGGTTGGGAAGCAACATCAGCCGAACAATTGAAAAAACGAATTATGTCCTGTGCCAAAAAAATTGATCTGAAAATGCTCCGGCATATGATGGAAGGTGTTAAAAGAAAAGTGCGAACAATTATTGAAGAAAATGGACCATTATGTTTTTAAAGTTTTTTTTTGTGTTCCCAATATATTGTGCTTTATTAATAATTAATTAATTTTAAATTTTCTATAAACCAACTTTTTTTTATTATCGTTTGAATTCTGTCCAGCTACTTTAGACTCACAGGTTATAGCGACCGAAAATCTAAAAAAAAATAATTTCAGTAAAAAAAATAAAACAATTTACCAAGGAGGCCATATTCCATATGAAATCAACCAATTTTTTGCAATTATTTTCATGTTCCTCTTCGATTATGCTCAAATTTGGTATACTTCTAAGTTATACCAAATAAATGGACCCGTATTTTGTTGTTTGAACTGAAAGTGGCCCGTTTACATTTGGCTTTATAGAGCCAAATTAGGCTTTTTCAATGAGTTTTTTTTATAAATAATTAAGTATATAAAAAATTTAAATAATTAAGCTCGCAAAATAGGCCCTGATCAAATTTTGACTTTGAGTGCCCCTCCCGCAAAAACGAAGTAATGTCAAATTTAAAAAAATGTATTACCTTTATTGTACTTTTGGCTATTTGTATACCAAATTTTAGAGTGGGAACGCTTTTGATTTAGGAGTGACATGGAAATGAAGGCTCGTGGTCTCAAATCAAAACACTTTACCAAAAGTACCAAAAAAAGCAAAACCGTGCCCAATCTAAAATTTCATATACAAGTAACCAAAAGTGAAATAAAGATAATGTATTTTTTTGAGAATCTTAAATTACCCCTTTTTTGGGAGAGAGGCACTCAAAAAGAGCCAATCAGGGTCTTCATTTTGTGACCTGGTCCGACTCCGGGTACAGTCTAAAATTTCTTGACCGTCTTCCGTGTTTCGGAGGACATGTAAAGCCGAGCCTAGTAAGCTACCTAAGATGTAAAAAACAAATGTTCAAAGAATTAATTAAATAAATTAGTTAATGAAACAAGTCGTTAACCTATATTAAAAGGAAAAGAAGAAGAATTATTTACAAAAAAATTCACTGAAAAGACCCATTTAGTACCTTTATTTAAAAAGAAATCTTGTTTCTAAGTGGTACGGTTCGGCCAATAGAAATAATTTATCAAAGCTCTACAAAGCCAAATTTGAATTATTTTGGAGGGTTGTAAAATGTAAACGGGCCAAACAAAAAATACGGGTTCGTTTATTTGGGATAACTTAGAAGTATACCAAATTTGAGCAAAATCGAAAAGGGACATGAAAATAATTGCAGAAAATTGGTTGATTTCATGTGGAATGACCCATAAATAGTTTTCACAGATCCGCCATTTTCGTAGTGGATTTTAATTATATTCATAATATGATTTTCGATTGAAATTGAAGAGCTCCTACTTGACGTATATTAAAAAACGAAGTTCCTGTTGAAAAACTGTTCTGAAATCAAACATAAAGAAACAAATTGTACTGTAAGTAATTAAGAAATTAATTGTGAACATTTTTTGGTTATTCTAAAATACAGATATGGTTAAACTAAAATTTTCACTTCATTCACCACGAATCCATGACTACTTTCTGAAATAACAAAAAAGGAATCATTGGCATCTCCAAAAATTTGTAGAATAATTTAAAAGTGAGCTTTTTAGAGCACAAAATTAAAAATTATTCTTAATGAAAATGGTCCATATTCAACAATTTTTGTCGTTTGTTAACCAATTTAACATTTAACTAGTTAATTTTGTATTCGTTACACATTTGAAAATCCAATTACATCTTTGGAAATCATGATAAAACTTTAAATTGATAGAAACCTACGCACTATAAAAAATAAGTACCGGATATAAAGTTTACTACAATTTTTGATTATTTTGTGTGTTTTTAAAGCCAATAATTTGGAAGTCCAATAAAATTAATGTACGCTTATTAGTATGCCGATTGTCTATTACAACCATGCGACAGGTAATTAGCAAAACATGATAATTACGTGATTATACCATAGCACAATATTTAAGCTTAGATAAAATGTTTCATCAATTTTGGAGCACTCCAACTGTTTTATTATAACCCAACTGTTCATTATATTTTAATGCCTAGCTTACGCTTAGGACCAATTTATCACTGCATGGATAAAGTTGCAGTTAACTTTCATCAGGGACACGAAACTGATCAATCATAAAGTCTGTAATCTCATCATATCTCGTCGAAGATAATCACACAGATAATTTATTTAATTTTGCGTTATTGGTAAAGGTGTGTTTACGCACAACGCCGTTAAGGTTTCGAGGGGGTAACGTGTTTTTATTGACGTAAAAGATTTCAAGTTTAGTTTTCTAAATCAGGGGTGGGCAACCTTTTGTATAACAGAGGCCAGAATAATATTTACGTTTCGTTCGCGGGCCTTAGTATAGTTCAATGAATATCTTTAGCTTTTCGACGTAAGATTTATATACACCTACACCTCCAAATTTGTTTATGCTATTTGGATAACACATAATCTATATATATAAAAATGGATGTATGTATGTACCCTATAGACTCCTAAACCGTTTGACCGATCGGAACCAAATTTGGCACAGTTATTATGTAGGTCCCTGCGCATGTTTTTGTATTGAAATAGTGCAAAAATTCGCAAAGGAAAGTTGATTTTGAGTAGCCTGCCTTCCTTTAAGGAATCTCGATAATCCATTCATGCGCGTCCCATAGGGACGCGCATGAATGGATTATCGAGATTCCTTAAAGGAAGGCAGGCTACTTAAAATCAACTTTAAAAACAATAATGAATGCTGTCAAGCTGTCAACCGATCGACAATGCAAATACGCGTGCACGTGCTTTACGTTTCTATTTGACCAATCTTAACCAAATTTGGTGTAGAAGTTACGATATTTACAACGCTACGAAAAACATAGGCTACTTTAGAACCTTGTAGTGAGGCCGAAGGCCGAACAACCACATCCGACACGGTCTAGATAGCTAAAGGCGGCCGGTAGGCCGACTGTGCCACCTAGTTATTTTAATAATACGCGAAAACTTAATTCGCGTTAAAGGGAATTTTGCTTCGCGTATAAAAAATTCAGGTATCAAAATCTAATTCGCGTCATTCTGAATTCGCGTACATCGAACTCGCGTACATGGAGGGTCTAGTGTACTTTTCAATTTACTTTTTACAATACTTTTTAATTTAATTTAAATAAAAGACGAATTATATCGAAAATTAAACTGTAGATCTCTCCTTTTTCCTTATGTTAGGTACTAACCTAATTCTTTTCTTTAAAATTTTTGTTTATGAAAATATTTATTTATTATTTCTTCTAAAGATCTCGCGGGCCGGATTAGAACTTTACGCGGACCGGAGTTGGCCCGCGGGCCGGAGGTTGCCCACCGTTGTTCTAAATCATCATCGCCCTGTACATACATTATAGGTATAACCACTCCACAACATTAAAGCTTGTTTAATCTAAAAACAATTTATTATTAATACATGAACTTAACAATGTAACATACATTTTATTTTTATGAACAATCATGAATAGCGTGCTATATTTTAACAAAGAGCATCGATATAATATGTTAAACGGATTGCGTTTTACGTTACAAAAGCTGGAATAAAAGCACGTATGATCGTAATTTTTACATATTTTTATTTCAGTGTTAGCAAGTATCGACAACGGATTTCAAACCGATAAAAAAGACCATTCCTTTGACGACGTCTCTGCACTTGACATTGAAAATGGCGGAACCAGGTATTCAAAATGGAGGAAAAGTTACTGTTACGGTGACACCTGTTACTGGATTGATGTCTATAAGCGAAAACCCTGAGGAGTCACCTCCGAAAAGCATAGGTAAGAAATTTTATATAATATGTATGTACAAGGATGTGTGACAATTTTAAAAATATATATTGATTGATTTTGTGATATGGTTTAGTATTAGTAAACAAACTGCACATTTGCACAGTAAATGCATTATAATATGAGGTTATAAATGAGTTGAACATGAAGGTATACATATTTGATGATATAAAGCACTCATTAGTCTCAAAACATATACATGTAATTTAATAATAATTGTATACTAGTTATTTTTGCAACTAGTATACAGTAGCGGCAATATGAATCGCACGCTCCCATAAAAACATAAATATGTCACCAGTATACCCTTGAAACTTTTAGGTACGCTCATAAAACCTTAATTTATTGCGTCTTTAGACATCTAACACTTATGTTTTTGTATGAAATTATCAAATTCTACAAAATATTCTACTAACCCTTATTAAAAGAAAGTAAAACCAGTCAAAGGCAAACAATGCACGGTTTTCAGGTATTGGCGGGTCAGGTAGGTTTGCCGAAAAAATTATAATAAAATTATTTTTATAACAATAAATGTACAAATTTTGTGTTAAAAACTATTTATTGTATATTTAATATTTAGTGAGACCGCCTATAGCCCTTATTACACTTTTCAAACGACGCTGCATTGACTCTGTTATGCTTGCCAGGTAATCGTTGCTTAAACGATTGTTCCACACAAATTTCACGGCTTCTATGAGCGCAGGTATACTCTTTGGAGATGTCGAAGCAACATGCCTTTTCATTATAGCCCAAATAGTTCGATTCGATTAAGATTCGGAGAGTTCCCTGTGCAATCAAGTACGTAAATGCTATTATCCAAGAAGAACTTAGATACCTGAAAGATAAAGGGAAGCAAATCAAGTTATATTTTTCATGAATTTTCTATAAAAATGTATAGGTAAAAAGGCGATAGATAAATTTTGAAAAAAAAATCACTTTTGAAATTTTTACGAACTGTTTTTGCTCTATGGTATGGTGCATTATCTTGCTGAAAAATAAACTCTTCGTTTTCAGCAAATAAATCGCTTATCCAGGGTAGTAAATGCTCATCAAGTATTTTTATATACTCTAAAGCATTTATGGTACCCTTTATAACGTGTAACTTCCCTAATACGCGTTGACAAAAACATCCCCAGATCATGATACCAATCCTGCCGCGAGTTGTCTTGATTGTGCATTGATCGGTTAATCTTTCACCTTTAAATCTTCGCACGTACCTCTTTCCATCGGAGCCGTATAGTAAAAATTTTGACTTTTCGGAAAAAATTACTCGACTCCAGTCATCAAACGTCCAATGCACGTACTTTTTGGCAAATTCCAGCCTCTTTTTCTTCATTTTCTTGGTTAAAAGGGGTTTCTTGACAGCGGTATAAGCCTTCAAACCAAATTCTGCTAACCGATTGCCGAAGGTCCTTACGCTAAGATCGACGCCAACCTGTTCCTTCATGTCAGCCCTTAATTCTCGCCTAGATTTGAAACGATCTTGGATCGCTATTCTAAGAAAAAGGCTATCCTGAGCTACAGTCGTTTTTCGATCAGGGCATCCTTTTGGAAGTGCCTTAATACTTCAAGTTGAGTCATATTTTTTCAAAAATCGACTTATTCTGCTTCGATGACACCCACATTTTTTACTTATGTACGTAAAAGAACGATGTTCTTCGCGGAATATCAAAATATTGTTCTTTTGAGTTTCACTTAATTTCTTGGTATCTGACATCTTTGGAACACTTTTCAACACCACTTCAAGACTTTAAAAATAATTAACAAACTATCTGCTCTGAAAGACACTTAAATACCTGTATTTTAAAACCCCCGTAATGTAAAAAAACCCTACCCCTCAAGTTAGGACCAATTGGTGCAATATTTATGGTTTTATGGGAGCGTGCGTTTCATATTGCCGCTACTGTAGTATATAATGTATATAGTCTGGGAGCCAGCGACCGTTTAGAGTTGGTCATTTCAGAAAGGCTGAAAATTTTTCCTAAGCTTTATTTGGTATCACTGGTAAGTGAATGGACCTCCAGCTGGCACACCTCCGGGGGGTGTAGCTGCGGCAGCCTCCCACACATGTAAAATAATAATACAAAAAAACTAATACAAGAAAAGCTGAAACTTTGTTCACATGTTGATCGTGCTATAAATAAAAGAAAAAACGTATCCAGCCGAATTTAGAGTGGGGGATTATGCCCCAGCTTTTCACGTAAAGAAGTGAAAAATATGCGCTGGGGTAAACTGATACCGCAAAAGCTGAAATTTGGTAAAGTAATAGTTAAATTAATAACTTAAACGAAAAAAACATCCAGCTGTACATTTAGTGGGGGAAAAGTGTCCAGCTGATGCAGTGAAGAGCGCTGCGCATGGGTATGCGCTCGGGCGCGTCGTACCTTTGACTGCATCAGCTGGACACTTTCCCCTCAAGAAACATAAAGCTGGATATTTTTTTCGTTTAACTTATTCAGTTAACTATTGTATTACCAAATTTCAGCTCTTGCGGTATCAGATATCTATACTTTTCTCATTAAACCGTCCCTGCAGTTATTATACTAACTCACCTGTTTTTGAATTTAAAGTAAATATTTACACATTTAAATATTTATACATAACATAAACAGTAAATATGTGGACATAAAAGTGGAAATGAAAAAAACGATCTTTCACTGGTCAGCATCACTTGCAGCGATAATGAAAGCGATAATAAGTACGATGGCGATGAATCCGAAGAAGGCGAAATCTAAAAAATTTTCTAATACATTATTTTATTACACGTATTAGTTCCCTATGTATGTTTATATTTAATTTTAGTATGTTTTTTGTAAATAAATACTAAAAAACATTTTCAATAATTAATAGTAAACCTATTTTTTATTATCTTCCTTTATAGCAGAAAAGTTATACGTATCTATCATCCAATAACTGTATGGACGGCACGCTGTGTTTAATGAGAAAAGTATAGATATCTGATACCGCAAGAGCTGAAATTTGGCAATACAATAGTTAACTGAAGAAGTTAAACGAAAAAAATATCCAGCTTTATGTTTCTTGAGGGGAAAGTGTCCAGCTGATGCAGTCAAAGGTACGACGCGCCCGAGCGTATACCCATGCGCAGCGCTCTTCACTGCATCAGCTGGACACTTTTCCCCCACTAAATGTACAGCTGGATGTTTTTTTCGTTTAAGTTATTAATTTAACTATTACTTTACCAAATTTCAGCTTTTGCGGTATCAGTTTACCCCAGCGCATATTTTTCACTTCTTTACGTGAAAAGCTGGGGCATAATCCCCCACTCTAAATTCGGCTGGATACGTTTTTTCTTTTATTTATAGCACGATCAACATGTGAACAAAGTTTCAGCTTTTCTTGTATTAGTTTTTTTGTATTATTATTTTACATGTGTGGGAGGCTGCCGCAGCTACACCCCCCGGAGGTGTGCCAGCTGGAGGTCCATTCACTTACCAGTGATACCAAATAAAGCTTAGGAAAAATTTTCAGCCTTTCTGAAATGACCAACTCTAAACGGTCGCTGGCTCCCAGACTAATAGGGACGAGCCTAGTTTAGGGCCGAGCGCGCTTGCAAACGAGGCTGATAAATAGGGCTACAATAAAGTTTTATTATGCACGAGTTACAAATTTAGACACGCTTTTCAATTTATATTATACTAATTTTATTGGCAAATTTTATGTCTTAAAGTGTGCTTTTCCTGCTTTTATAGTTAATCATATAATTTATATTGTCAAATTATCAAATCTGCAAAAAAATGCAAGATAAAATTGACACTGATGATAGTTTATTATAGACTCGAAACAAATTCACAAATCAAATAGTTATACCTAATACACTCGAACATAATTATTTGTTTGTAAAAATCATTGAAATAAAAATTAACAAGTTAAGTAAACGTAATAAAATTGAAGTTAATTCATAAGCTGTTGACCTATATTTCTGTCTTCTTCTGATGTTTTTATTATTAAAAATAACAATCGCATAACTTTAAAATGTATTTTTATATTCTGACGTCGCGAGATATACCCGCCTTGCAAATAAACCAATGATAATGTAGAATAAATCTATCTATTTTAATTTTACTAGGTTAGATAATCTGTTTTCGTTACAAATTACTCCTACAATGAATTAACAACACAATCATAGTAAAATTTCTAAAAGTAGCCCGCCATTGGTGTATAATGGGTTGCGTGTTTATTCGCTATTTACATATTTTTGTCAAAATAATAGTCCCATAATTTTTAATATAACAAATATTTACATAAATCCATAGATACGCAATAAAAAAACAATTAAAACTTTGCAAAATTATTGGACTGGAGTACTACATGCCCCCCCCCCTTCCCAACCGGATAGCGTAGTATATCAATCTCCACTTTTATTCACCAAATCGAAATTTTACTAATGCATCTTTTATAGCGAACCCTAACTTCGGATTGCAATATAATTAAGCATCAATCAGTTTTTATTGATCTATTAAAAAACACAAAAATAGGACACGCTTCACGATTTTGCTAAAATTAGTAGGAGAAATCGTATCGATAAAATTTTTAAGTTATCCATTAATTTGGCTATTTTTATGCTGAATATAAATAGATGAATCGAATTTAAAAAAACAAAAAGTAGAAAAAATAAAATCGTCGGGATTATTTATTACCTACACAATAAACACCTAGTGGTGTAATATAGTAATTACGATCTTGAAACAATACTTTTAACGATTTCACGTCAAATCCAGGAGCCAAAATTCGAGAAGGGACCATCCTTCTTACTGTTTACTTTGTAGAGCAAATAGATTGCTTGATAAGTCATCGTTTATGTTTATCTCTTGCAAATATAATTTATTATTAACTTTGGTATGTTGTCATCCCAAGATATCATCCGATTATGGCCCAACCTAACGCTTAACATTACTTTAAAAGTCTCTGAAGATTGAAGGGGGGGGGGGGAGATCCAAAAGTTTGGCCTATTTGTTCATCATTGTTCCAATAAATGAAATACGAATTGTTTTTGTAGCAAATTTGTTTTTATTAGATAAG
This sequence comes from Podabrus alpinus, assembly GCA_932274525.1. Lineage (NCBI taxonomy): Eukaryota > Metazoa > Arthropoda > Insecta > Coleoptera > Cantharidae > Podabrus > Podabrus alpinus. The sequence continues at coordinate 11,757,664 of OW026451.1, forward strand.
CTGCTACTTTTGTGTTTGAATTGTAATAATCAGTTTTCCAAATTAAATATTGGTTTAAATGTTAAGTGCGTTGTTGTGCGGTTCCGATACCATAAGATAACGATGTTGCACTACCTACATCTAATTTTGGATAATTTCAAGTTCAAATAAAATAAATTGAATTCTTTTAAATATGGATGGTCCAGGTTCGGAGCAATTGGTTAAAAAAAAGTATTGAAGAATCCGGTGGAGAGATCCGGAAATACCAAAATAAAAAACAGTTAATTTGATTATCAAATCTTGAAGAAATTAAATACAATACATCGTGGTTTCCTGATGAGTCAAATTAAAAAAATTTTAATTTATTTATTTTATACAATCTATAAGCTGTGGCAAGGCCGACGAATGTAAAATTTTCTAATTGGAATTCAAAAAATCAAAAAACCAAAAAATTGTCCTTAAACAACGAAGGACAAACGATTCCTGCACAAGTAGGGTTTGTATTATTAATCGGTAGATTGATGTAAGGATTTATATAATAAGTAGTTTGCATGGTCTGTGGTTTTGCCCACGACAATTTAATTGAATTAAAAATATTTTTCTCACATCATCTTCCATTCTATGACATTATCCTGTATCCTGCAATAATAATAATTGTTTTAATTAAACCAATTAAAATGAAATAATATAAGTGTATTGAATTAAAATAAATTTATTTCCAATATTAACATAACTTGACGTGATTATGCAGTCAAGTAACAAGTTGTTTCCGTCTTGGCATCAGGGGCGTCTTAAGATATTTTACTGTCCTGGGCTGAGAGTATCAGGCCGTCGCGAATCCGTATGACATTGTATGTAAATTTATTAATATACAAAGTAGGGAATGAATGGTCGAGCGATTAGCGTGTTATCTTCTCGATCCAAAATTTACAGGTTCGACTCTCATGGCGTAATATTTATAGCACGATTTTTCACTCACCAAAAAATATTTACCAGTTGGACTTAGAAATGTAACTTTTTATTTATCTTTTGCTAAAAAATTCAATGTCGAGCTCGTTTGTTAACTTATAAATTCTTAAGAAAGACAAATAGTAACCCTATGATATTCTGTGGTACTTGAACATAAACAAATGCGAAGTTCTTACATTGCAAAGTCCGACTAAAAAATTGATGCGACTCACAACAGATGGACTGCCAATGCAATTTTAAACTTGATAGAGAAAATTCAATTGTAAATAAAATCGTCTCGTGAAAAGTTGAGAAATATATATCATAGTTTGAACTATGGTATGGACATTCGATTTGTAACATAAATATTTCACAAATCCTTCCTGACTTTTTTAGTTCTATGAGGAATAGTGCAATATTTTAGTATTAATCTAATAAGAGATATAATATACAATGCCATGAATATTATAGGGTCGCTAAATTCTATTGGTTTTATTAAACAAATCATTAAAATTGTATAAAAAAATAGTTCACGTCAATATCCAAGTTTCTAAAACAGGAAACTCTAAATTAGACAATCCCGAATCAATCAGTGTGGCCTTAAAGCACTAGTTTATTTTTTGGATATCCAAAAGTGGATTTTGAATCCAAAATGGAATTTCTTTTGATGTAATAGGTACTACATAATTAAATATATATATTTTTATAAGATAGATTACAGACTAACCAGTCAACTAAAACACCATTGTCTTGGTTGTGCGGCCTGAAGGCCGCACTGGACGAAGGTTTGACTGATTAATTTAACGTGGCGATAGATACTTATCCTTTTACATATATTTTTTTGTATTAAAAAAATTAGAGTTATTACGTTTTAATAATTTGCTCGTGGTTTCTTATACCGAGGGTGGGGACTACAAATGAAATTTTTCACCTTTTAGGAATATGTTCTAAATCTGTGCCACTGCTTATTGTTCAAGCAACGTAAACGGCGTAAACTACCATCGTGCGAGCGTCGCATTCGCATTAAAAAATACTATTCTGAGTTGCCTTGGCCCCGTAGCCCTCCCCGTACCATCCGCCACTGTTTCAGAAGGAAATACGGATTGTACGGAACAACGGATCGATTATCCATCATCATTCCTCGCACTATTGCTTGAACTGAATCAGAATCATATATTACTTTGCGAATTACCGGGTTTAGCCCACACATCCTTTGCATAGCTGGTGTACCACAGCACCTGAATTTTGAAATGAGGGTTGGGTTTTGAGCCCTTCTCTTTGCCTAGCGACGGTCATGGCATTTGAATTAATTTTGACAAAGAAAACGCAGTCCCTGTCCCGTAATGCTGGTCATGCAGGTTTATCCACATCTACTGATCCCAAGACATAGCTGGGTCTATTCGTTAAAAGAGAAAAGAAAAAGGTGGAGGAAAAGAAGGCAAATCTCACGTATAAGTGGCAAAGTCGAGCAGTCGCTCCGATAGTCAGAATCCCTCCTAATTTCGCATGTGACTTGGCCAGGCTAGCTTTACTTCCTGAGGGGGGGGGGGACAGGTGGAGCCCGATCCTGCGTGCTCAAGTGTCCGGAAAACCTTCGGAGATAAATTATAGTGAATTGAAATTAAAAATAAAATATTCTCCGTATAGAACATCTGCCAAAAATCTTTCCCGACAACTCGCAACCGCATTGGTTGAACACCGCTGTGGCGACCACACAAAGGATTAGTAGCGGCTCGTGACTTGTTTGAATGGGATGGTATACAATTTTAAGAAAATGAAAAATCTAATAATATACTCTTGTGTTATTTGGAAAATTTTAATACTCTTTATTGTCAAATTAAATACTCAAGTCAACAATAGGAAGTGAAACCCTGTGGATGGGGGGGGGGGGGTCCTTGATGTCCCTCCGCTGGAGGGTATTCCATATCCCCGGTCTTAGCAACCGCCACAATAGAAAAGTAATAAATGAGATAATTTTACTGGAGAGGAATTAACGGATATTAAAGGAGTCCGTCACTCATTTTCAACACGTAACAGACACAGCCATGGAAACCGGAAACTGTGTACAAAATCAGTTATATAAATTTTTATTGAGTTAATATTTATAGACAGTAAAATCGCAGTAATCCGGCGATTCCTGTTCCTGGGAACCGCTGGATGACTGGGAAGTTGCAAGAAGAATATAGCGTAGTAAATTAATTATGTATTATGTAGTAATTGGTTTATAATTTCTTTATTCCATTATTAGTGGGGGAATTTTTAATTTTGTTTTTAATGTGAAATAGGGATTATTATGGGTAGAACGTATACTCATGCAGTAAATCTTTGTATTAAATAGTGGTAATAATTTAATGGAGTATAATCTAATGTTGAGCATTGAAAACCGGTATTGTCTAGGTAACCGGTACCGGCTGCTATAGTGAGAGCCGGTAGTTTAAGATCATTGGTCAATTTAAAGAAGGCGGTACTACCGGTACTCTTGATTATATTATTGCATTGTCGCTAATAAGTCACTATCTAAAATTTGAAATGTAAATTTTTATTTATTTATAATCGAATCCTCTTTTACCCTAAAGTGTAGAGGCTGTACTACATTTTATGTTTACAATATAAATCTCCGCCATTCTTCTCTGTTTTGTGTGATACTTCTTGCTTGTTCCCAAGTAACTCCTTTACTTCTCAGAATTTGTTGAATTCCATCATTCCAACTTTTCGTAGGTCTGCCTCTTCTCCTCCTTCCTATTGGTCTAGCCATCCACGTCATCTTCACTGGCACATCATCACTCATTCTATTGATATGTTCAAACCATCTGAGCTGTTGTCTTTCTATTTTTGTCTGGGCCGATTCTATTCTCAGTCTCTCTCTAATGTCATCGTTTCTGATTCGATCCCTTCTACTCAGTCCCTCGACTCTTCTTAAGTACTTCATCTCGCTAGCTTGAAGCTTACTTTTTGTTCTGGTATTTACAAGCCATGTTTCGCAACCATAGGTCAAAATCGGTAGATAAATCGCTTTATATACAGTCAGTTTCGTTTGTTTCGATATCTCCTTTTTATTTATTATCGTTTTTTTCAGTGCTTGGAACACTCTTGCCGTGGTAACAATTCTATTATTAATATCCGCTTCATATCCCCCTCTACTCTCCAATATCGCACCCAGATAATTAAACTTCTTGACCTGTTCCACCTGTTTCTCTCCAATTGTAATGTTCGTTGTTATGTCTTCTTTACTTACTACCATAATTTTCGTTTTAGAAGCATTTATTTTCATATTTCTCGAACTTACAGGGGTCATCCATGTGATGATGTCTGACATCGGGATCCCAATTTTTTTGGTGATTCTATGAGCTAAAAAAATTATCACTTTCTCGGCATTTAGTCCATTGCCTTATAGTTTTTGAGTTATGAATTTTTGAAAATTGCCATTTTCTTTTAACTTTACAAGTATTACAAGAAACCGTGTTGGTCTAGTGGCTACAATATTTGAATTGCGTCGATTGGTCCTGCAGAACACCTATATAATGTTCAAATAATAAAGAATTTTGAAAGCAAAGCAAAAAGTAATTGAATTATAATCCATGGGTCTAGTTCGTCATTCGTAGGTCCTGAGATCGATCCCCATTCCAACCAATTTTTTTTTCTGAAAATTATGTAATTTATTATCAGCATTAAATTTTTTTTATTTATTTTTTAATGTTTTTACTATTGAAAGATGATATGACCACGGTTTCTTGTAATAATAGCCAATAGTACTAGCAGTTAAATCACCATGACAATTTTCAAAAATTCATAACTCAAAAACTATAAGGCAATGGACTAAATGCCGAGAAAGTGATAATTTTTTTAGCTCATAGAATCACAAAAAAAATTGGGATCCCGATGTCAGACATCATCACATGGATGACCCCTTGTTAGTTTTTCACACCACCTGTCAATATTGTGTTGGAGATCCTTTTCATTACTTCCAAAAATCACCAGATCGTCCGCGAATGCACATTCCGAAATCTCTATCCTTTTCATATTTCTGTACCCTATCTGTAGCTTCCTTGTACATAGCTTAGTGTCTTTTATTATATCATCCATTAGTACATTGAACAGTAGGGGACTCAGCACTCCCCCTGTCTCAATCCTTCTATTGTGGTAAATTCTTCCGATATTGTATTACCAGTTCTTACATAATTTCTCGTATTCCCATATATGCTCTGTATTGCTCGCAATAGCTCATCATCGACTCCTCTCTCTTTCAGTATGCGCCATACCCTTTCACGCGGTACTCGATCAAACGCCTTTTCCAAATCTATGAAAGACATGTAGACGGATCTGCTGTACCTTAGTTCTCTTTCTGAAATTTTCCTAATTGTGAATACGTGATCGTTAGTGCAGTGCCCTTTTCTAAAACCGCTTTGTGCCCCATCCAGCGTTGGATCAATCAGTTTTCTTAAGCGGTCTTCCAAAATTGATTCATATAGCTTAGCTGTTATACACAGCAGTGAAATGCCCCTATAATTTGCACAGACTCTGTTGTCTCCCTTCTTAAATATCGGCAAAATAACAGCTACCTCCCAATCTTTTGGTATTCTTCCCTGGTACCACGGCAAGTTGAAAATTCTGTGTAGTTCCGACAAACCTTGATCACCCATATATTTTATCATTTCAGCTCTAATGCCGTCATGTCCAGCTGCCTTGCCCATTTTCATTCTTTTAATAGCGTTCTTTATTTCATCTACTGTGATTTCGTTGTTTTTCATTTCTGTTTTTTCCACATTCTGCTCTGGCACATACTCTTCACTTGCTTCCAGTAGATCTGCGAAATATTCCTTCCACCTTTTCATTATGCTTCTTTCTTCAGTTAGTACCAAACCATTGCTGTCTTTTATATGTTTCAGTGGGCTTTGCTTAAATAAAAAAAAAGTACTAATTGTTTGGTTTTTAATCTCTGTTCTTTGTACTCCTGGTAAGATTCATCAGTCTTTTGTGTCAAAAATTTCTTCCATTTTATTTTCTTCTTTTTAACTTCTTCCTTTAGCTCAAGATTCCATCATGGTGTTTGTTTTTTATTTCTTGCAATTTTTGTTGTGCCACATATTTCTTTTGCTGCTTTCAGAATTGCTTCTTTAAATAGCACCCAATTACTTTCAATGTTCTCACTATCTTTCCCAAACCCGTCGTTTAATTCTTCCTCCACCCTCTTTTGATATTGCAGTGCTAATGTATTTTCTTTTAATTTGTATGCCCTGATTACTTCCTTGAGATTTACTTCTACACTGCTGTTTATTTCTATTACCTCCTGGGTTCGGCATTTGATTCTTCCCACCAACAACAAATGATCGCTGCCAATTTCATGTGCTCTACGCACTCTTATGTCCTTCAACAGACCTCTGTTCTTCTTCTCTACCAATATGTAATCTATTACTGATTTTTCGTTCCTACTTCTTTCTATGCGTGTATATTTATGGATCTCCTTGTGTTTGAACCAAGAATTGCCAATCATTAAGTCATTTATCAAGCAAAAATCAATTATTCGCTCTCCGTTTTTGTTCAGGGTTGGTTTGCCAAATCTTCCCATCACTTGTTCGCAACCCAGATTTTCATTTCCTATTCTCGCATTGAAATCACCCGCAATATACACTTGACCTGTTGCATTTTATAGCGTCAATTGTAGTTCTTCCCAGAAACGATCCTTTTCTGCTACTGCTGCATCTTCATTTGGACCATAAACACCGATTATTGTTGTAATTTGCTCCATTTGTATTGTTACTGTAATTATTCTCTCTGATATACACAACCAGCTCTTAATATGGTTCTTAAATCTCTTCCCTATCAGACAACCCACACCTCCCGCCGCTCTTTCCTGTATTCTTACTCCGCTATATATCAAAATTAAACCATCTACAATCTCAATTATTCCATCTCCTTTCTTTTTAGTTTCAGTTATTGTTAATACTTGCAGTCCACAGTTCAAGAATTCCTCTGCCAATTCATGTTCTTTACCATTTAGCCCTCTAACGTTCCAAGTTCCTATTTTCCAATCGCAAATTTCTTCTTCGTTTGTCCTTTTCCTCGCCATTGTCGTCAAAATATTGTTCCGTCCATTTTTTCTGTTAGTTTTTTGTTCTGCTGTTACCTTCTAGGGATTGCACAATTTTTTCCTCTTGGCTGTCCCAATCCCAACGCTCACGATTTATAAATATCTTTCTATATCCCACCTTTGTGAGATTTCCCTTCTCTCTCTCTGCCCTTGTAATACTTCTTAAGCCAGCCTGAACTTTTCTTTCTTCCGCTGATAGGTCATCTTCAATGTACTTTCTTGTACCTTTCAACTTGTTTTTATTTTTCATAATCTCCATTTTCTCTTGCCATGAATTCATTTTGACCAGTATAAATGGGTTAGCAACTCCTGGTTTTATCACTTCGGCCGCTTTTATTGTTGTGTTAACTCCAAGTTCTTGTTTTAAGAACTGATCCACTACCTGCACCAATCCTTGTTCGTTCATAGGTATTCCTTTTATCACTATGTTATTTTTTCTTTCCCTACCCTCTAGTTGTTGAACTCGATTTTCCAGGGTCCCCAGTCGTACCTTAAGATTTTTATTTTCTTCCTTCAGCTTATTGACTTCCTGTTCGTAAGTTTTTTGACCATTTTTTATTTAACTCACATCAGCCATCAGCTGTTTCATCATTCGAGTCAACTCCTCCATTTCTATTTCTGCTACTGTTTTATGTGAACGTGATGGTGATCTTGATGTCTTTTTACTTTTATTGAATATGTCGTAACCTGCCGGTTACGGTTAATAGAAAATAGGTAACGAACTAAGAATTTGCAAGAGAGTTCATTCTTAATGCAATCACAATTAAAAAGCTAAACTTATTTTCAGAAAATCATAATCAAGATGGACGAATTCGCATCGCTTGTCACAAAATAAATTTTTTCACTGACATTTAAAATGTATTTTTCTTCTTGATTATGTGAAAACCATATAATGACAACTAAAGAAATATTAAGAAATCAGCAAAGTAAAGTAATCACGTCCGAAACCAAAGGACTCTTGGACCATGGGGATGAAAATAAATTAAAGATATGTGAGCTGTTTTATGTTATTTTGTATTTACTCTTATTGTTTTTTACAATCCATTGTTCTAAAACGATGGTCTAAACCAGGGGTGGGCAACCTTTTGTATAACATGGGCCAGAATAATATTCACGTTTCGTCCGGGGGCCGTAGTATAGTTAATGGACACATTTATGTTCCCTATAGACTCCTAAACCGTTTGACCGATCGGAACCAAATTTGGCACAGTTATTATGTAGGTCCCTGCGCATGTTTTTGTATTGAAATAGTGCAAAAATTCGCAAAGGAAAGGAAAGTTGATTTTGAGTAGCCTGCCTTCCTTTAAGGAATCTCGATAATCCATTCATGCGCGTCCCTATGGGACGCGCATGAATGGATTATCGAAATTCCTTAAAGGAAGGCAGGCTACTCAAAATCAACTTAAAAAACAATAATGAATGCTGTCAAGCTGTCAACCGATCGACAATGCAAATACGCGTGCACGTGCTTTACGTTTCTATTTGACCAATCTTAACCAAATTTGGTGTAGAAGTTACGATATTTACAACGCTACGAAAAACATAGGCTACTTTAGAACCTTGTAGTGAGGCCGAAGGCCGAACAACCACATCCGACACGGTCTAGATGGCTAAAGGCGGCCGGTAGGCCGACTGTGCCACCTAGTTATTTTAATAATACGCGAAAACTTAATTCGCGTTAAAGGGAATTTTGCTTCGCGTATAAAAAATTCAGGTATCAAAATCTAATTCGCGTTATTCTGAATTCGCGTACATCGAACTCGCGTACATGGAGGGTCTAGTGTACTTTTCAGTTTACTTTTTACAATACTTTTTAATTTAATTTAAATAAGACGAATTATATCGAAAATTAAACTGTAGATCTCTCCTTTTTCCTTATGTTAGGTACTAACCTAATCCTTTTCTTTAAAATTTTTCTTCTTGAAAATATTTATTTATTATTTCTTCTAAAGATCTCGCGAGCCGGATTAGAACTTTACGCGGACCGGTGTGTTGCCCTCCGTTGGTCTAAACTATTATTATCTGTATGTCACCTGGGCATAGATACCATATTTCTACCGAGATACTCATTCATAATGGAAATAAGAGAAATTTCCATCTTCCAACACTAAAAATTGTATAAATTAAAATTTGATATTATAAAGGAAGCAATAATTGTTATTTATTATCAGCGATAAGAGAAAAAATCCGGTCGAACAAGTTTTCAGTTGTCAATAGTTCATATTTATCATAACTTCATAACCTACTTAGGTGTAAACGCTATCTTGAAAAATTTACAATAATTGAAAGAGAACGAAAATCGAAATATACCAAATCTTTTTATTTATACTTTGATAAATTGCAACGACATTATTAGTATTGTCAAGTTTACAGAAATGTAAACATTACGAACGATCCCACCAACTTTTTTCCATTGATCATAGTTCATCGAAAGTGCCTCGACGTTAATTTTGAAGGAAAACAAAAAGTTAGTCTGTGTTGAAGTTGGCGCCAAAAGTGTCGTCGGTAGATTTGAATAAAAATTCGTTTTAATTTTGGAAAATATAAAATTAGTTAACTGTGCCAAAATGCCTAGAAGAAGTAAGTTGATGTTTTTTATTCTGAGCGTTTTATTATGTGGTTGGTTACAATACAAAAACAGCAATTAAAAAGTTTTTTACATAATAAATATATCAGTTGTGCCCTTCAGCTTCATTTATAACCTGTTGTTTTATTTTAACACTCCATTGGCCTAAATGAACTATTTTTAAGTTAACTATTTTGGAAGATCGTAAAGCATTTTGTTCTATATAAACAAATATTATAATTTTAAGTTTTTAAATTTTTAAATTTTTTGTTATTGTGCATTACGAATTCAAACGATATTTTCTTAGGTATCAATATAAATGCATAATTAATTTGCTCTTTGAACGAAGGTTAAAAAAGCCATAGTTTCAAAGAAGAATTTAAATATTCTAACAATTACCATCATTATAATTCTAAATTTACTCATTGTTGGTCTTTATTAATGCTGACATCCAAAAAATTGAATATCTAAATTTTTTCAGTTTGGAAAACATTTCGGAACAAAAATGCATTTATTTATTAATGGAAATTTTTGATCCGCAATTAATTTCTTATGTTATTTTATTGATACACCTTGCATAAATATATTGAATATCTTAACTGGAAATATTCAAGGTGATGATTTAGAAAATCGGAATTTTAAACGAGAAAATCGCCAATTACAGGAAATTACAATTAACAATTCAGTGGTTACAAAGTTATGACTGATATTAAGCCACGAAACGGTTTCTAGCCCCAAACCACGCTGTTTCATTATATTTAGATTGTTTTGGGGCTAATAAATCTGTATTAAAAAATTGTTAATTGTAGTTGTAATTGAAAACTATTGCAACTTCGACCTTGTCTAGTTTACCTACATATATTTGCTTCATTTTTACTGTATATCGAAGCCTTGCATTGGAGTTTATGCTAATAAATTATATATTATTATAAATTCAACAAAAAGATATGAACTGAAAGTTCCAACGTTACTGAAAAAAAATTGTAGTAATTGATTAGCGCTGTACTTCTTATCGTAACTCTGTTGACCTTATGTTAGTTATAAATTATTATATAACGAAATGTACAAGTAAACACTTCAACAATTCGATTTTTTGCAGCAAGAAAGACCAATTAAAAAAAATTTTTCTCTGAAATTTCCCATAATAAAGTATTATCACGTATTTAATTACATAATTACTCATCCCGAGTAACTTTCCAATTTTTGGAAAATCACGATAGCATTTTAATCTGTATTTCGAAATTTCTGTCATCATTACTTTGATCCACCGCCGAATGATATCATTGTTGTGAATGTATTTCAACATAGTATGTACAAGTTTACTGTAGCGATAATAGAATATTGCATAAAATGACATAATATAAATATAAATCTTGGCCAAACGAAATGAGAAAAGAAGTCTTTGAAATGGAAGCACCAAATTATTCGTATATTTTAGAAATACCCAGCAGTACGAAAACGAAGACGAGTCCCGTTTTGCTTGATACCGTCCCTTTTGAAGTTCGATTAATTTGTACTTCATCCATCAATGTTTTCTAATACAGTTGCAAAATTAGTTATTGTTGAAACTATTCGATAGTGTTCACAGCAACGGCGAACTGATTGATGGGTTTTTGAACGGTGGCTGATGTCAGAATGATTTTGGATTTCGAAGACTTTTAAGTTGTAATTGAAATAATTAAGATATAAACCAGAAAAATGCATGCAAGCTGGAATTTGGCAGACATACAATATAATAATAATAATTTATAATAATAATAATTTATTTATTTACGGATATACCAATTGAAATAATACAACACAAAAGCACACACAACAAATCAAAATTACACACTAACTCAATTCCCACATAACAGTCCTCTTGAACCCGATGTAAGGCGGGTGAAATAGGTCAAACTGATGGTCACTCTTGTTTGCAACGTTGTCCATCCGACACATTCTCGATATTGGGCTATTTAATCCATAGTTCGAACCATGAAACTTCACCCATAGTAACTTTGGGTTCCTAATGGGATGGACTGGAACATAAAACTGAATCAGTGACAACAAAAATTCGCAATCAATCCCGCCATTCACCAAGCGATGGACAAAACACAGATCGGCAACCATTCTTCTATGCTCCAACGATCTGCAGTTGGCTTGAAGAAGACTGGAAGCATAAGAAAAGTCCTCATACTTATGTCCAAGCTTAAAACTAAAGAATCGCAAAAACTTGCGTTCCACCGATTCCAGTCTAGCAACATGGACCCGGTAGAAAGGCGACCACACAGGCGAAGCGTACTCAAGTTTAGATCTAACAAGCGAAAAATATAAAAACTTTACAGTGTTAGCCGAAAAAAGACCACCTTGTCGACGGATAAAGCCAATAGCACGAAGTGCACCGTTGGATATTTTTGCGATGTGATGCTTGAAGGTTAGACATTTATCCAGTCGCACACCCAAGTCATCAATCACGTCAACTCGCGCCAACTTGACACCACCCATGTAATAGCTGACCGGCACCACCGCGTGTTTAGCGTAAGAAATTACTGAGCACTTCTCGAAATTCAAAGCCAAATCATTAACAACACACCAGTTGTGGAGACCGTCAAGATCACACTGAAGTAATCTACAGTCCTCCTCAGAACCAATCGATTTAAAAATCTTTCAGCAAACAACAGAAATGAGCAATGCTCTATGTATTGACCAATATCATTTATAAACAACAGGAAGAGGATAGGACCACAATGAGACTCCTGGGGAACCCCTGAAGAAACCATAATATCCCTCGATTTATTATTATGAATACGAACCTTCTGTGTCCTATTTGTTAGATAACTGGCTAGCCAGTTAACCACAATTGATCCAAACCCCAACGCAGCGATTTTGGACAGCAGAGCAGAGTGTGAAACGCGGTCAAAAGCTTTGGAGAAGTCCGTATAAACGGCATCAACATGCTTGTGATCTTCAAATGACTGTATAATGAGTAACAAATGACACAAGATTAGTGGTTGTCGATCGGCCAGGAAGAAAGCCGTACTGATTGCAGACTATACAATTCCTACTAGCATGCATAAGTTGAGTTGCAACCAATTTATCCAACATCTTAGCTAAAGTTGACTGGATCGAGACCCCTCTATAATTAGCAATGTCATGACGATCACCTTTTTTAAAAATTGGTGTAATAAAACTCATCTTCCAAATGTTGGGAAATTTACCACTCGATAGTGAGAGCTTAAAAATATACCAGATAGGAAGCGACAGAGAAAACTGGCACCTTTTAATGAAGTAGGGAGGAATGCCATCAGGACCACAACATAAACTGTCCGGAAGTCCCTTAATGGAATCAAAGATATCACCACTGGATATCAAAAACGAACTACAATCGATGATTTCAGATGCTTCATAGTCATATTTAGCACCACCATCACTACAATAGCTCTCAGAGAATTGCTCAGAGAAAAGATGTATTTGATTCAAATGAATCCCTTAAAATACCCCGCTGGTTTCTCGTCCAATTGGGGATTTTAGCATGCCCTCGTCACGGTTTTTCGTATGACTCGTTTAAATTTATTTTACTGAAAATTACGATTGCTTTAAAAATCCATCGACTAATCCAGTTAAAGGAGCTAAAAAATGGTTAAAGCTTGTAAAACATTTTGAGCAAGCTGAAATTTGAGAGATGTGTATTTCAGTGTCCTAATAAACTTCGTAAAATTTTCTTCAAATTCCCTGTGGGGAATTTTCCCAATTTTAATTATTAACCTTTCTACATTGTTATTTTCCTATAACTCGGTTAAATTTTTGTTTATGGAAAATTCTCATCAGACCAAAATTAAAAAACATAAAATTATCTACAAAATGGTGTTTCAAAATTTTGCTATTCCTTTCGTCAAGGTTTAGGTCATATTTCCTGTTCCGGCATGAGGGAGCGAAAAGTTTTTAAAAGGGGGCATGGCCACTGAAAACAATTATAACTACGCAACTTTTTAATGTGTTTAGAACAAGAAAATCTATATAAATTTCATAAATTAAGATGGTGTGGGGGGGGGGGGGTTAACAAGTGCATAAATCTGCCGCTGTTTTCAGTCAAAAATATTTATTTACTACATAATCCTAAAAACTTAAAATTTGGTAATGCTGGACATAAAGGATTAACTGTTTAAAGTTTTACCTTGTATCATTTACCTACCTTTTTTTTAAATATTCCTGCACGAGGGTCAATTGTATTGTAAAGAGAATACTGAAAGTGAAGTTTTCAAATTCAACACAAATTATTTTATATTTCAGAATATTTCTGAATGGTTCTGGCTTTAACTCACTGCCATCACTTTCGGGGGCGACTCTACCACTAACTCAGCCACTCGAAAAAAATTTTCGAGTGCTACACACTAAAGAACATGCTTATATCTGTCTATTAAAACAATAAAAAGTGTGAACGGGGTCAAAACAACCCCAATATCGACTTTTGAAAAGTACGGGAAAGTCGCATCGAGTATGCGGCAGACCCCGGCCGATGTGCATCGTTCGCCCGTGGTCCCTTGAAAATGCGTAAAATTTTTTCGCTCCGATTTGAATTTTTCTTTGAAATTCGGATAGATGGGGGTGTGATTAGTGGATATTAGTAATAAATATAATCAAAAAAATGGAAAATAACCTGTGTATTGCCGAAAAAGTGAAAAAATTAAAAAAATATTAAATAAACATAAACATCTATGGGGAAAACGCAAATTACTTTTTTTTGGGTGGATCTGGCGCGGCCAGAATTGGGCGCATCAAAAAAACTACCCTACGCCCCTCCGGGGCTCCGGGCGGTTTTTCAATAGCGTACGCCGCTCCGCGGCAGAGCTAAACATACGAGAAGGCGCCACCCATCAAGCAAACCGGGATGAAGGCAACCGGGATTTTAAACCCCCCAAAAATCGCGTAAAATCAAAAAATAATCGATGTTACATGTACGAGAGACGAGCTGCATCTGCCGGTGCGAACCTTTACCTTTACCTGATATGTATTTGATGGAGCATCCCGGCATGGCCGGCCTTCTCCTTCATCTGAAAGAATACATTAATGACATTGGAAGTTGTAGAGACCGGTGGGTCTCTGGGAATTGGCGCTTGGCGGACTGACTGGTTAGAAACCTGGGCTGTGACTGTGAATATGAGATATGTGAAGAAAAAGAAATTTTTTACGTTTGCCGATATAGTAGAGTCCCTAATTCGAAGAAAGAAATTATAATTTCTATTGATGACCTCGAAGTGAGTGGCTTCTACTTGGAACTAGTCAGAATTGGCGACTAGTGGGATTGTAGTGATACTATGGGGGGTGATTTATCGAAGCTTGTGGAAATTGATCGAAAAATTACACAAATCTAGTGAATAAATTCACTTTCGAAGAGAATTTGTGTAAGTTAAACCTGTGAACATACATTAGTCTGTGTGGGGGTGAGTTATGGTCAGGAGTTGTCCGTGGTCAGGAGTGATTTGGGACGGGGTATGAAAAAGTCGGCTGGGTTGTATTGACCTAGTTGATTTACTAGTGGGTTTTCTGAGAATTTGGATTTGTTGTAGAGATTGGTGGCATGTTTACGATTAAGAGTGTTAATGAGGTCTAGTTTGGCGTCTGCATGTAGTCGCCTGTTAGTGACGTAATAGGGGGCGCTGAAAATAGCTCGGAGATTTTTGTTTTGGATGACTTGAAGTTTATTTATGGCCCTGGGGCGTGCATATCCCCAGACAGGGGAGGCATAAATCATTGTTGGGCGGATTATGGCTTTGTATAATCTTAGTTTGTTAGCGGGGGACATGGTACTTTTTGCGTTCATGAGGACGAACAATCTATTGAAGAGGCATTTGGCTTTACCGGTTGCGGAGGAAATGTGAGCGTCCCATTTGAGGCGCCGGTCCATGGTAATGCCAAGGTACTTGACCTTGGTTTTCCAGGGGATTTGCTCCTCAAACATCCAGACACTGGAGTTGTGAGGCTTGCAACGATTTCGAAACATGATCGCGGAACTTTTGCTCGAGTTAACCTCGATGCGCCAAGTTTCGTACCACCTTCCGAGATCGGTGATCGCCTCCTGGAGGCGGGTTGTGGTTATGTCCGGGTGGATTGAGGATGTGTATATTGCAGTGTCATCTGCATATAGTGAAATTTTTGTTGCGGGATCTAAGGGGGTTGGAATGTCGCTCATGAAGATGTTAAACAGTGAAGCTGCAAGGATCGATCCCTGGGGGACCCCGGAGGTGATGGGGCGCTTTGTGGATCTGGTGTTCATGAGTTTGACTTGGAGATTTCTGTCGTGAAGGTAGGAGGCAATAAGTCGGACTAGTGGAATTTGAATTTTGGATTGAAGCATTTTGAACAGGAGGCCTTCGTGCCAGACCTTATCGAAAGCTTTCGATACGTCGAGTAGCACTAGGCCGGTGAATTCTTTTTTGTTGAGTGCCTGCGTGACGTGCTCAACTAATCGGAGGGCTTGGTGGGTCGTGCTGTGTCCAGCACGGAAGCCGAATTGTTCGTTTTGAATAATACTGTTATCGAACATGGCTTCTTGGAGACGGGTGAGAATGACTTTTTCAACTACTTTTCCGATGGAAGGGAGCAGGCTGATTGGTCTATAGCTTTTCGGAAGTTTGAGATTTTGACCGGGTTTGGGGATTACCACTACGTCAGCGGTTTTCCATATTTGTGGGTAGTAGTTGAGTCGAAAACATGCGTTAATTATGCCGGTGATGGCAACTTTGGCTTTTTGGGGGAGTTCTTTGAGGGCGGTATTGGTGATGCCATCGGGACCTGGGGCTTTCCTCTTTTTGAGGCGTTTAATGGCAATGGTGACCTCCGGAAGAGAGGCGGGGGTGATATGTGTGTCATCGGAGGTGTTTAGGGTGGTGGTGACATAATTTTCGACCGAATTGATATGGTCTTGGTCTAATCTTGTGGTGTTGGGGGAGCATTGAGCTTGGAGGCTGTCGGCGAAGATTTCAGCCTTTTCAAGATCGCTCCGGGCAATAGTGCCGTCAGGGCGGGAGAGAATTGGGATGGTGACTTTCTTTTTCCCCTGGAGGGCGGCGGCCATGCGCCATGCGGACATGTCTTTAAATGATAGGGAGTTAATGGTGTCTAACCATTCATTGTCATGAAATTCTTTGACTTTAACGTCTACTTGCTCTTTGAGCCGGTTGTATGACCTTTGGTCATCAGGGTTGCGAGTTCGCCGGGCGAGTTTCCTCGCTCGGTTTTTGGCTCTGATAAGATCTTTGAGGGAGGGAGTGAGTTTGTCTCTGACGTCCGTGGTGTTGACTTCAAATGAAGTTTCTTCAAATGAAGTGTTAGGGTCATTCATTACGCACGGACCGACTACAGAATGAGCGACGCGCGGGAATCTCGTTAATTTTACCACTGAATTACATGAAAATTAGCTAAGTTCAAATTGGATTTTTTCAAAAGTTTGGACCATATTCACATTTTTTATTATTACAATTTGCTAAAATAGGTGTGTTCTTTAGTGTGTAGCAGAAGAAATTAAGTTTCGAGTGACTGAGTTAGTGATAGAGTAACCAAAGTTTTTAATAAAATTTCATTTCTCTAGAACCATTTTGGGAGGGAAAAATGCTTTCTTTAAGAAGTTATTTTTTTAATAAAATAAATACGAATAATCGATCGAGAATCGTTTGAACTCCAATAATCTTCAATTTCCATCGTTTGTACCCCAAAGGTTTTTAATAAAAATTCAATTCTTTTAAACAATTTTGCGGGGAGGGGGGGCTGTAGTAAAGTTCTTTTTAAGAAGTAATTTTTTAATAAAATAAATATCACTCGATCGAGAATCGTTTGAGCTCTTCAATGAGTTTCAATTTCCATCGTTTGTACCCTAAAGGTTTTTTAGTAAAATTTCCATTCCTTAGAACAATTTTGGGAGGAGCTGCAGAAATGCTTTTTCCTACGCCCGATAGTGAAAGTAGGATTTTCAAGCTGTCAGTTGATGGTTGAAAGTTGGCATTTGCCGCTTGGCGAGCGGCAATGAAACATTGCCGCTCGCCAAGGCGAAATGTACCATTTATATCTTGGGTGTTATCGTAGATCACATCGCAATCCAAGTAGTTGAAATATTTTACTTGTTCTATTGGTGTTCCATTTAAGTATATTTTAGTTTTCGCTGCTGCTTTGCATAATAAAGCCATTGTTTTAGTTATTTTTTAGAGATATGATAAGGTTGTATTCATCTCCTACTGGGAAAAGTTGGTGGCAGGCTATTTGGAGATCGTCTGATCTCTTAAAAAATTATAAGATCGCCAGCATATAAAAAACTTTTAAGATATTGCTTTTTTATGATTTTTATACCCATTGGGTTTACTTCGATCCACTTTCGCAAAGCATCGTTAATATAATATATTATATTAAACAAAGTGGGCGAGTTGTCACCCACCCATCCCTTGTCGTACTCCTTGAAACCTGAGTGTTCCAGTAAAGAGATTTCAAACACTCGATAAGTTGCTTGGGAAAACCACGATATTCCAGAATACTCCAAAGTTTTCCTCGGTTTACGTTGTCGAATGCAGTTCGATATCATACTATTATCTGAAATAAAAATAAATCTAAAAAATAAAATGCATTTCATTGAAAAACATTGCAATTGCAGTAATAATTATGAATAAAATTATTTAACACTTCATCTGCACCATCCGAAGGGAATTTCTGAAGTCAAATTTTTTCTCGTTAATTTAGGTCTAATGAGATCATTTTCGCAAAAATTAAATTAAGTGAATTATCGGTGATGAGAAACCACGTTAGTGGCACTAAAATCCACAATTGGGGAAGAAGCCAACAGGAAATTTTAATTGCCTTTTGGGGGGTTCATTAGGACACTCAAATACCGTCTTGTCCGAAGTTTTCCAAACTAAAAATATTGAAGCCATAAGATTTGATGACAATCTTTTATGCTCAGATGTGACTACGGCTGTAGTTTTGAGAAAACCTCAAAGAATTTGTGTAAATTTACAATTGGAGCGTTTTGATTCGTTTGAATTTAAAGTGTGCACAAATTGTTGGAGCATCCACATAAATTCATTTTAAAGATGCAGGTCCTAACAAAAATTAAGTTTAGACTTGGATATGCTGTTATGTCGAATTACTAAAGGCGTACCACAAGGTATACCTACGGGACCGATACTGATTGTGGTTTTTATGAATTATATGTTTTCTAAAGGAAAAATGAGATTCCTCAGATGAGTTCCAGGATATCGTAATACTGATGGAAGAAAAAAACACGATATAAGAGAAGAAGTAAACATCTGTAGTTTAAATGAAAAATATCATGGAAAAATCATCTTAATAGACTGGATCAAACCTGATGCCGAAAAAATTTTCCAATATCAGTGCAGGGGAAGAAGATGTGTTGGCCACCCCAGGAAGAGGTGGCAGGATCAGTGAAAGTGACGTAACGATGTAAAAAATGTTAAATTTTTATTTTATGGAAATGATTGATATCAGCAGGTACAGGATATTAATTTTCTACATCACTAGAGATTTGGTTGAGCTATAAAATTGAAGGTTTTTGAAACGTGGGCAGCTACAAAAGTGAAAGTATTACAGCATACGAATAAACAATCAGAACTTCTCAGTGACATTAAGATAAAAAATACATTTTGTTATATTGAATATTGGTTATGTCAAGCAAAATAGCAAATAAAAACTACATTCCAGTAAAAACTTGCCTCAAGACTTTTAGGAAGTCAAGAGTTCACAAGGACAGGAGTGCATATCTTAAGTATCTGTCAATCTACTTCAAATTTGCTCGAAGAAGTGCCCGATGCTGCAGGAACGGTTTGTTTATATTATATAACGAGCCAAAAATTGAGGTAATCCCGATTTCTGGGATGTCTGGAAACCTTTTCTGGAAAAATTTTAAATTAATTATCATATAGGAAATGCTTATGAATATAAAGTCATTGACTTCTGCTCTTTTGAATGCACTAATAAAAATAATCTAATTAGGGAGAGTGAATGAATTAGGCACGTTTGGGCATCATTGCTATTATTATTACAATATTAAGGTTGTTAAGTTTATACTATGTTGTTATTGGCTGTAAATATTAAATAATTATTCGCATAATAATAAATTTAATTTATGAGCTATTTATTTATATAAACTTCTTGACTAGCAACGATACCTATGCAAATTTAACTTCAATTTCTTGAGCTATTTTAAAATTATGCATACACAATAAACAAAGCTATAAATTACATTCTATAAATTACTAGTGTATAGAAAAATATAATGAACTACTATATAAATATTCTATATTTGTGTATATCGCTTTAATATTTATAAAACTTTTATTGTATAGGTCAATGCAATTTCCCTTTTGCATAATTAATTGCATAGTGCAAATTAATACAAGTTTAGTTCCATCATTGATTCCAATTTGTATGATGCACAAAATATTTTTTATTCGTTACAAATTCGCAAAGCAATGTTGCGGTCGTGTTTTTAATTTAAGGAACTAATTGACTACAAGTTCTTGTATTTTAAGCTACTTGATATGATAAAATATTACGAAATATCTAAAATAAAAAAATAATCCAGATCGATTAACAATAATGTATTAATAACAAAAACTATAGATTAATTAAATATCAAAATAGCAATTTGTTGTTTATTTATTATATCGATTAAAACTAATATTCCTGGTTTTTAATTTACGTAATTTTTACACCATATATTATTAAATTAGCCATTACTCATAATAAATAATGAAATTATTAATTTTCCGATACTATTAAGTATCAATTTCTAAAGGCTTATTATCATGTGACCATTGATATTTTTTGAAGCGATTTAAAGTTATGAATTAATAATATTGGTTTATTCAACATAATATTGTATTAACAATATTAATCGCTACTAGAATAATAATTTTATCTTTTAAACTTTTAACCTCCCTGCATTGATAAATTGAAAATATCAAATAATATCAATTAGATTAATTACTTTGTTACATAAACAATCCATGCAATCATTTTTTTGGAAATATTTTTGAGCAAAAAGCGATTCGTCTGCGTAGAATTATTGAAGTCGACTTAATAATAGCATTATTTGTTGGTACTAAAATTTTGAAGATGCAGAGTTATTTTCCATTAAGCTTGATGTGTATAGGAAAATATAAATAAATTTAATTGACTTGCAAATATTGATATTACATCTATGAATTAGCTAATACTACATAGGGGCCGTCCATTAATTACGCAAGGATGATTTTTGTAATTTTGGACCCCCTCCCCCCGCCACGTAAGGGTACGTAAGATTGTGGCACTCCCCCCCCCCCCACATCTTACGTAAGGATTATTTAAAAGAAAATTAATTTTGACCCCCCTCTCCACTCCTTATATTTATAAAATATGAATAATAATATATTATACTAGCTGGCACAGTCGGCCTACCGGCCGCCTTTAGCCATCTAGACCGTGTCGGATGTGGTTGTTCGGCCTTCGGCCTCACTCAAGGGTATCGCAGGCATACGTGTAGACCGTGGTTTTTCGGCCTTCGGCCTCACTCCAAGGTACTAAAGTAGCCAATGTTTTTCGTAGCATTGTAAATAACTTCTACAGCAAATTTGGTTAATATTGGTCAAATAGAAACGTAAAGCACGTGCACGCGTATTTGCATTGTCGATCGGTTGACAGTTTGACAGCATTCATTATTGTTTTTTAAGTTGATTTTGAGTAGCCTGCCTTCCTTTCCTTTGCGAATTTTTGCACTATTTCAATACAAAAACATGCGCAGGGACCTACATAATAAGTGTGCCAAATTTGGTTCCTATCGCTCAAACGGTTTAGGAGTCTATAGGGAACATACATACACACATACATCCATTTTTATATATAGACTAGCTGGCACGGGCGGCATCCGCCGCCCTTAGCCATCTAGACCCAGAATAGATCCGAGTAGGCCATAGTTGTTCGGCCTTCGGCCTCACAGGGGGAGGACGATAATAGATCCGCGAAGGATATAGTTGTTCGGCCTTCGGCCTCACAGGGAGAGGACCATGATAGATCCGCGAAGGCCATAGTTGTTCGGCCTTCGGCCTCACAGGGGGAAGACCATAATAGATCGGTGAAGGCCATAGTTGTTCGGCCTTCGGCCTCACAGGGCGAACCATAATAGATCAGTGAAGGCCATAGTTGTTCGGCCTTCGACCTCACAGACCGGACCATAATAGATCCGTGAAGGCCAAAGTTGTTCGGCCTTCGGCCTCACAGGGCGGACAATAATAGATCCGTGAAGGCCATAGTTGTTCGGCCTTCGGCCTCACAGACAGGACCATAATAGATCCCTGAAGGCCATAGTTGTTCGGCCTTCGGCCTCACAGACCGGACCATAATAGATCCGTGAAGGTCAAAGTTGTGAGGCCATAATAGATCCGCGAAAGATATAGTTGTTCGGCCTTCGGCCTCACAGAGAGAGGACCATGATAGATCCGCGAAGGCCATAGTTGTTCGGCCTTCGGTCTCACAGGGGGAAGACCATAATAGATCGGTGAAGGCCATAGTTGTTCGGCCTTCGGCCTCACAATGCGAACCATAATAGATCAGTGAAGGCCATAGTTGTTCGGCCTTCGGCCTCACAGACCGGACCATAATAGATCCGTGAAGGCCAAAGTTGTTCGGCCTTCGGCCTCACAGGGCGGACAATAATAGATCCGTGAAGGCCATAGTTCTTCGGCCTCACAGACCGGACCATAATAGATCCGTGAAGGCCATAGTTCTTCGGCGTCACAGACCGGACCATAATAGATCCGTGAAGGCCATAGTTCTTCGGCCTCACAGACCGGACCATAATAGATCCGTGACGGTCAAAGTTGTTCGGCCTTCGGCCTCACAGACCGGACCATAATAGATCCGTGAAGGCCATAGTTGTTCGGCCTTCATCTGTCATCTGTCATTTGTCATCTTTCATCTGTCAGCTGTCAGCTGTCATCTGTCATCCGTCTTCCGTCATCTGTCATCTGTCGTCCGTCATCTGTCATCCGTCATCTGTCATACATACATACATACATACATGCATACATAATCTTCACATAAAGTTACATCTTCATGTAAAGTTAAATCTTCCGCAAAGAGGTGGATCTTCCACGAAGAGGTGGATCTGCGTCTTCTTGCACAATTCCGGCGAGTTCTGCGACCTATATAAAGTGCTCCGGTCTTATTCGCGGCAGTCAGATTAATTTGTTAGTGGTTTTTTGTTAGTGGTTTGCATTTTTCGAATTAAAGCCACCATCCCCGCCATCTGTTGACAGTATTTTCAGATTAATTTGTTAGTGGTTTTTTGTTAGTGGTTTGCATTTTTCGAATTAAAGCCGCCATCCCCGCCATCTGTTGACAGTATTTTGAATCACTGACTGTACGTCAGATCTTTGAGATTGTCAGATTAATTATTTGACAAGTTAAATTTTTTGTCAAACTTGTGATTTGATTTTCGAAAAAAGCGAATAACTTTGCTCCCCGCTCGAATTACTTCTCCATTTTGCAAAAAAAAGTTGCGCCTGGAGCTACAAAATAACTGTGCAAAATTTGGTTGAGATCGGTCCAAGGGTCTAGGAACGTATAGTGAACAAACAAACAAACAAACACGCACGCAGATCTTCTCTTTTATATATTTAGATAGATAATAATAAATACAAAAATTTAAATTAAATTTTTATTTACATAGATGAAAAACCGTTCGTAAAGATCGCCAAAGTTTGATGCCATTTTCTATAATTCACACTATTATGCCACTATGTTTAATGATTTTTAAGTACTAAATATTTCAATATATGGTATTTCCATTATACCTGGATATAATTACCAACATAAAAAGAAAAAATTATATTTGATTTTTAAATTTAATTTAAAAAAATATTTTAAGAAACTTACGTAAGGAATACGTCAGACCCCTCCCCCCCCTACGTAAGGGTCCGTAAGATATCCAATACCCCCCTCCCCCCCAAAAAAAACCCTTACGTAATTAATGGATGACCCCATACCTACTAAGATTTTATCGATACATTTTTTGAATAAGATTTTGTATTAAACCTTTTTTTATTTATAGCGACTTGGTTTATCCTAAACGACAAATTAACAACACTAGACAGGGTAATTCTCTGTGGATCTGAATTTTTTGGAACTGCCATTTTAGTGTTCCTGGGATGTATGTCGTGTGTGGTAGGATTATCAGGAGGTTTCATTCCTCATGAACAAATATCATTGAGTTTTGGATTGGCCGTTATGATATCAGTTCAAGTAAGTATTTTCAGTTTTTTTTATAATTTTTTCAGTGTATTTGTACGATATGTACCCAGTGCAGTGGGACTACAGACCTTATGGGTCCTGGGTTCGATTCCGGATCGTTCCAAAATTATTTGTGCCGCGATTGCAAGTCCATGTTAAACTATCAGTAATTTGAATATTTTCAAATTTGAATATATGCGCCCCTTTCCCAAAAGATTTTTACCATTTTGAAAATTAGAGGTTCATCTTCGAGTAAAAGTTAACCCAGTGATTTTTGCTATTTAATTGGTTGATACACTAAAAATCCCTGGATTAACTCTTAGTCGAGAGTGATCTTCTGTTATATCCTAAATTAGATATAAAAAATTATATTTGGACAAAAACTTCCCTGATAGGAATGGACGGTGTAAAATCGTCTATTCTCGTGGTTCGGAATCCACGTTTTCTGTGCTCGTCAAACATTTATAACATGCAAAGAGCACAGACAGGGAACCGGAAAATGTCGCAAGACATTCAAAAACCGAATATATAAATAATATCCATAAATAATTAATTTAAATTAAAATTTAATAGCGCTACTTAGTTAAAATCCATTTATCTACAATGCGTTGACATCAAAATGAATTATATTCTATTTTAAAAGATACTATCTAAGAAGCGTCTATTTTTAAAGCACCACACAAAAACATAAACTTGGCATTGCAAAATCCGTCTTTGTTTACGCGTTCACCTCGTAACACGCGATTTTTATGGCACATGTTTAACATTCGTATTATATTTTTGTTCCTTCGCCTACATTTTACAATATTTTGAGTTGACTGCATGTGTAATCTAATTTTGCGTTAATTGGAAGGGACATAGGAGCATAATTATCCAAATTGGTCAAAGCGAGCTTTCAACAAATTTGCAAATTGCTAGCTATATTAGTCAGCTAAGTTACACGTGTCATGTTAACATAGCGGCTGGTAGTTGATTTAAAAGTGTGACTTTTCAGTCTGAAACTTCTATAAGACTCTTATTAACTTCGCCCTTTTTTTAAATGTACCTTAGTTAATTTAATATAGATAATATCCTCTTCCGCCTCTTCCTTTGCTACAGATTTTCCTCAGTGCTAACGTTGAGTATGGAATAACGTCAATTCTGAAACACTGAAAAACTGACATGTTATAGAACGGTTTAGGTATTGTGACCCCACGGCTGTCTACATGCGGTTTGGTTGGTGTGTGGTTGGTTGCAGCGTCTATAAAAAAAAGTGATTCAATTTGTATTCAATTTACAGGTGTTTGGACATATATCAGGCTCCCATATAAACCCCATCGTAACGATAGCAGCTTTTCTCATGGGCAACTTGGCATTAATAGAAGTTCCAATCTATTTCGTAGGGCAATTTGCGGGAGCGTTTGCAGGATACGCTTTACTAATGGTAAAACATTATTATATCCCAAAGTAATTCGAGACTAATCGCAGTTAATATTTTAGAGCGTTACTCCTCATCATCATCAAGCAAAATACCATAATTTAACATTGGTTAAACAACTCGGCGTTTGTTCGCCTGCAGTTAATTCCGATTTAACAGCATTTCAAGGATTCTTTGTGGAGTTTCTCATCTCATTGATGTTGGTATTGATATGCTGCGGAATTTGGGACGCCCGAAATTCCGATAAGCACGATTCCGTCCCAATTAAATTTGGTTTAACCATTGCTGTACTTGCACTAGCAGCTGTACGTAATATCATTGAATCAGGTTGATGCATAAGTTCGTAGGGTTTTTGGTTTCCAAATTTGTTTGAGAAATATCAACGTTATTTTAATGCCATAGTATTGTTTTATTGAATACTTCTTGAATTTTTCAATTTGTAGAAAGTTAGGGGTAATTGTTGGCTAAAGAAAATGGAGTGTCAAGTACAAAAAAATGAACATTTTCGACATATCCTTTTGTTTGAGTTTAATCGAGAAGTTAAGGCATCGGAGGCCGCTAGAACCATTTGTGTCGTTTACGGAGTGAACGCCATCGTGCACGAAAATGGTTTTCTCGTTTCAAAAAGAGGCATTTTGATATGAACGATTTGCCACGTTCAGAGAGCCATCCGGTTTTGATGAAGACCGATTAAATGCTTCAATTCGTGATTATCTACGTCAATCGACTCGGGAATTGGGCAATATAATGATGAATTGTTACCAATCAACTTTCGTACGACATTTGCATTCAATGGGCAAAGTGCAAAAGTTGAGTGTTTGGGTTCCATACTTTTTGAGATGAAACAACAAAAATCAGCGTATTACCATTTGTGCTTCTTTGCTTGCTCGTCATCGTTTAGATCGTCAACAACATCGTTCGTTTTTGTCCAAAATTGTTACCGGTGACGAAAATTGGTGCCTTTACATCAACATCAAGAACAGAAAGCAATGTCTGAGCCCTAACAAACAAGCAAATCCTCGTGCAAAAGCTGGTGCCCACCCACGCAATGTAATGTTTGTGCATCTGGAGGGATAAAGAAGGCGTCATCTACTATGCTTCCGAGGAATGTAACCATCACTTCTGAGGTTTATTGTCAACAACTGCGTCGCCTGGACCTTACAATTCAAGAAAAGGACGGCAAGACGGCATCAAGTAGTTTTGCAGCATAAGGATGCCCGTTCGCATACTGCTAACATTCCAAAAGCAGCTATTCAAGGCCTCGGTTGGGAGGTTATTCCACATCCGCCCTATTCTCCTGATCCTGCTCCATCAGATTTTCATCTTTTCCGCTCTCTATCCAAAAATCTCCGCAGAATCTCATTTAATAACGACGTTGCTCTTCAAAACTGGTTTGACGACTTCTCCACCTCCAAACCACCGGATTTCTTCAGGCGTGGAATCGAATAACTGCCAAAACGTTGGGAGTCAATCATAAACAATGCAAGAGAATATATTATTGATTAGTTTATGTATTTTTTATGTTTAAAAAAAAACGCTACGAACTTATGCATCAATTCGATATTATGACTTCATTTTTATTACAATTTTGGTTTTTAGGGACCTTACACTGGAGCCAACATGAATCCAGCTAGAAGTTTCGCACCCGCCGTCTGGCATGGTGATTGGACTAATCACTGGGTAAATCACTCAAAATTTGTTTTTAAAAAAAGTTTTCATGATCAATAATTTCTAGCCTGAGGTAGAATGGGTTGCCTATACGTGCCCTTATACAAATCATTTATTTTAAATTTTCTTCTATTGTTAACAATTTAATTTAATTTTTAGTGTTACTGGGTTGGACCAATTTTGTCGGCTTTCTTTGGAGCTGGTCTCTACAGGACAGTGTTCGAAAAACCAAAACCTTCAGGATCTGTGGATGGAATTGAAATAGCACCTTTGAACGATAGGAAGTGATTTCACGATTGCCTATAGAACATTAATTTAAATAAAATTAAAATAATTTTTAATTGTAACAATCACCATTTTATATTTTTACAAAATCTGCAACTAAATTGACTGATTGTAACGAGATGTAATAATGTTTTTAATTATCTTAAAGATAACGTAGAAACTTAATGGAATTTGTCATTGATTTATATCATAAGATTTGTGTTCTCATAATTATGTTATATTATTTCTTAGTTTTTGATTTAGTTTTGTACACAATAATAATTAATAGTGTTACCTTTCGTTAATAATTTTAAAGAAAATTAATAAAGTGTGAACATTTTTATATATTTTTTGTAAGGTCTTGTTGAATTGTTGTTATTTTAATGTTTTTTAATATTAAAAAATTAAAATAACGAAGGTTGTTATTCAAAATAAATATTGCAAATTTGTACATGATTGCCTTGATTATGTCTTCAATATATATTTTTTAAATAAAACAATTATTGCAAACTATTTTGGAATTTTTCTAATTTTCTGATTTCTTTGGGTGAGTTTCTTTTAGTTTACCAAAAATTTCCTAAACTGAAACTACCAACTTCCTCCCTCTCCATTTTCAGTAGTATTATTTATAAGCAAATCTGACCGACGTTTTTGATTTAATTAATAACCCGAAGGTGAATATACTTAATAGTAATGTAATTGTTTCACTTCATGAACCAAGGATCAATTAATATTTATTACTAACATCCTAAGATCCGAATAGATTATCAGATTTGCCTGTATCGTTACTTGAATATCACATTAAACTCGAGATATTCTATTCGCACTTTAATTGTTCTATAATAACAGCCTGACCTGTTAAGTACTGTGATACAAAATCTTTCCTTACTGCTCTAATGAGAAGCAGCTTGGAGAAGATAAAGTCCACGCAGAAGGTAAGAACCTTCTGCTTTTAAATGCGTGGAGCCCTGGTGTTAGGTCAACTAGCTCTTTGATGGAAACGTCGGTATGCGAGGGCCATGGGTCGTGTAAAAACGCCTCGGATAAACTCAAGGAAGCAGCTTTGCAAACACACACAAAATAAACTTAACAATAAAATAAAAAAATAAACATAAAAATAAAAATAAAAATAAACAATACGATGGTCATTGCTTAACGGTTTAATGATAAAGTCGATGCTTATGGTGTTAGTATTGTGCCAGTGGAACGTAACAACAGTAGCCCACTACAGGAGCCGACCAGAACGGCACAGTAGCGACCACATTGACACCCAGAATCACCACCCACACAAACAATCGACGGAACACTCGAATGGTCATATAACAATCCCAGAATGGTAACCACATCAAGCTTCCGACGACCAAACCAAGCGGCAGCGAACCCCGGTGCAATGTCGCACCCTGTATATATGTAGGTCGCACATCGCAGCCTTTATAAAAATAATATTAAACCAAAAATTAAACAAAAAAACGTCGAACATAAAATTTCAAGTCGAGGCTTGAACTTAGGACGACCACTCTGGAGTCCGATCGCCGATGCATTATACTAGCGTCGCTCGATGTTGTAACGTGGAAATAAAACCCAGTCGAAGTACACATTATAAAACAATTTATTAAATCAAATAATTATTAATTAAATAATTATACCAAAAATCAATATTCAAACTTAAATTCATTTCCACGTTTAGCGAACGTAAAAGAGATTAGATATTCCAATCACTACGATACAGGTATACAAAAATGCACCGCAATCATAATCTCGTATAACATTCTTTAATAAAAAATAAACGACGAACAGAAAAACCAGAATGTTACACATAAATAAAAAATAAAACACATTAAAAAGCCAAGGGAAAAATACGTCATCGAGCTTCAGATGTTAAAATATTGGCCAATCGATCGACAGGTACTGTGAAGTAATAGCAAATAAATCGTGCTACTCACCGATGCTACCGGATAAAAATCCTTCCCAGAAATTATGGGCCAGGGTGGTCTGATAGGGACACATGGCACGGCCAAAAAAAAACCACAATCCTCCAATCGCGAATCAAATCCCCTACTGGGATGGAAAAACAACATATTCCATATAATATCCGGATTGTCGGACTGCAACTGTTTGCCGACAGTTGTAATGCTCAGTACCATAAACTTGGGTAATTTATTGGGCTGTAGGCCAGCTCGGCAAATGGTCAGATATTTAATCCGGGTCCAAATTTTCTACCTGGAAATACATAGACCAACTCGGCATAATAATAAATTTTGGCTTGGCTTGACCGGTAGGATTAACCTATCCCTTGTACCTTTTGCCGAGTTGACCTACTCCCATTTATTGCCTACTTCTTATGCGCTTTAAGCCCGCATTTCATTAGAGCTTCTTGCAGCCGAGCTTCTCCAGCCCAGCTTCTAAATTAAATTTGTAATGCATTGGCTTATATGGAACCAAACTCACTTCGGCTGGTAGAAGCCAGGTAGAAGCAGGTCATAAAAAGTATCGAATTTCAGCAGCCCGGCTGCAATAATACTCCACGTGGAGTACTGTACTTCTAATTGGTTAATATTTAGAATAAGGACTTATTATTGGATAATATAAAATGGTCCGTAGTTGTAATTGGTTAATATTTAGAATAAGGACTTATTATTGGATAATATTTCTATTACGAAAATGTCTTTGCGACTCCACGTGGACTTGTGTGCTTTACCTGATAAAAGATTAATTTTAACCAGGCCGCTTGTGCAGCCAGGAGTTGTAAATTTTTACAACTGAAGCTGCACAAGCCAGATACTTCTACTTATTAGATAATATGTGTTGTAACACAATTTTGGTTATTCGATGTCATCGTTAATTAGATATTTATACTAATTTTTTAATCATTCCCATAATAAAAAGCAATAAAAGAATGTGATTATTTTTGGATGTTTTTTTTTAAATAAACTTGTCCACGAAAAAAACCGACCTCCTGTATTGTTGTGCTAAATTCAAAAGCGCAAAAATTTTTTAAACGCAATTTATTATTAGTTATTAAATTTACCGGGTAGTATTTAACATTAAAAAATTAAAAAGAAATTTTTTAAAGGTCTCTAAAAATGCTCTCACCTATAATCCATTACTACACATTCAAATTTTGTTAAAAAATCGGCATACAATTTTCGCGCTCTAGTTTTCGCTGTAGATTTTTAAGTTTTGGACCTATTAGCGATTTTCTGTACATTATAATATAACTTCTTAATCCACTACGAGCTTTTATATTTTTAACATTAGATTTCGATGTACCGACTTTATCGGTCATGTCCCTTACTGATGTTTGTGTTACGTCGATTTCGGTAATTTCAATTTTTTTGAGAGTTCTCTTTGCGACATTCGCGAATTTTTGCAATGCGTGGAAAAATTTTACGTTGTTTCTCAGCGTATGCTTACAATATTATAAAACTTGTACCCGAAACATGTAATTCAAAGTGCTCGGCTTTTCGTGGAAGCGTGAAGTGATTCATAATAACTTAAATATAACAAAATAACCGGATAGAAATATTATCCAATAATAAGTCCTTATTCTAAATATTAACCAATTAGAAGTACAGTACTCCACGTGGAGTATTTTTGCAGTGGGCTGCTGAAATTCGATACTTTTTATGACCTGCTTCTACCTGGCTTCTACCAGCCGAAGTGAGTTTGGTTCCATATAAGCCAATGCATTACAAATTTAATTTAGAAGCTGGGCTGGAGAAGCTCGGCTGCAAGAAGCTCTAATGAAATGCGGGCTTAAAGCGCATAAGAAGTAGGCAATAAATGGGAGTAGGTCAACTCGGCAAAAGGTACAAGGGATAGGTTAATCCTACCGGTCAAGCCAAGCCAAAATTTATTATTATGCCGAGTTGGTCTATGTATTTCCAGGTAGAAAATTTGGACCCGGATTAAATATCTGACCATTTGCCGAGCTGGCCTACAGCCCAATAAATTACCCAAGTTTATGGTACTGAGCATTACAACTGTCGGCAAACCATAATAAACCAAAGTGCATCCTTTATTACTTTTAAAAATTCTAAATAGGTACGAAAATTAAAAAAAAATTTAATTTTATCCTGTAATATTATATTTTATAACCTGTAAATCAAATATGAAATTTGGCGAAAGTGGACGACGTGGTTTAGGATTTAAAACTGTTATTTCTTGCGAGAACTGTAACGAAACTGTCATTCCAAATTGCCCATTTATTGATAAAGCATATGAAATTTACCCTAAAATTATCCTGGGCCCAATTGCTTGAGTTTCTGTGCGAAAGCTGATGCACGCCGCATTAAGTTCTCGGAGCGATCGCTGTCTGACGCTGCTAAAGAGGCTCGGTTTTGGTTAAAATCAGCCAGAAATGAAGAAGAACAGCAGTATATTAACATAGAAGGCCAACTGTATGGTGCAGGTATTGTAGATTAGAGGTAAATAAAAAATTTTCATTCAATAATGCTATTGAAAACTTTAAAACGCTCTATCTCAAAATGACAATTTCTCAATTGGCCGGCAACATAACTTTGACAGATCTTAATCGATTTGCTTGATATTTTAACTGTAGCTATAAAATTACATTATCTAGGGAAGTACGTACGGATTTGGCGCTAAATTGTAAACTTTTCTTGTTATAAACAATTTTTCACGTAATTTTTGATCAAAAATAGAAATTTGAAATCAATCGTGCGCTATTCTTACAAAAATCAATATTTTTTAATTTCCGTACGTACTTCTCTAGATAATCTTATATAGAACTGAAAAATTTTTTGTTATTTGTTCTAGGTCAAAAATTGGCGGAGAAATCTTGCCGGCCGCGGAACGCTATTTGTAAAGAGAGGTTTCCTTTGCTGGGATGTGACGCTGCTATTTTGTAAAAAAAATTATAAACTATTCTATAAAATATGTACAATAAACCGCTTTAAACAGATTTTCTATTGCATTTACTATAGCGCCATAAACAATTGTTAAAATTATGCTATTTTTGTGTCTTCTAGTGTCATTACCCCTTAAAAATCAATTTTACAATTTTATAATTTTCCATTCATCATTTGGAAATTTACAAAAATAAATAAGTAAGTATTTGTGGTTTTAACCACAAATGTTCACATTATAAAGCGATGATAATAATAATGGAGTAAATTGATGAATGGCTTGTGGTGGTCTGTTATACACAAAAGTTCTCGCGAGATGTGGAATTTGAATTACGGAAAATTAACTGAATGCTGAGAAAATCTCAAAAATGTTTCATTATGTTTACCGTTCATAAGGTTCCTCTTCTTTTTTAACCTAGTCACTATCGGTTTTAACATTAACAATTATATGTACATTATACCAGTGGTTCCCATACCCACGAATAAAACCAACGGTTCCTCGAAAAACAAATGAAAAATTAACGAAATAAAAATATGACATATAGTCATTGCCACGAAAGTTGACATCTCGTCATAAAAGCATAATCGTCTGAACTAAGCCAATACTCCCTAGTCAAATGAAGTGTATTTTAAAATAAGAATATATTGGTTATCTTTTTTTTTTAATTTTCTTTCTCACTTTCCTTTTAGTTTAACAAATTTGAACTTGTCACCTGTCAAACCAAATATAGGTTATGCTGAAAGGAAACTTTTATGTTTTTATTGTCGCTTACCAAATTTATTTATTTATTAAGCAATAGTTATGAACAAATTCAAAATAAGACACAGCATAAGTATAGGTATACAGCACCTGTGCAATGCAAAAGCAAAACAATGAATGGCAAAAATTGCGATTTTGAGATTTTTGTACCGTTGCGTTGATAATTTCTTTGTCAATCTGTTCAGAGCTTTACTCAAAACTAACTTTTGGCAATTACATTGTTTTGCCTTTTCACACAGACCTGAAGAAAAACAAAATTGCGTAACACCCCACGGCGTTAAAGAGTTGAATTAATTGAAATTTTTCGGATTAACTGCCACCACATCGAAAATTTTTGGTTACTTTACCTGAAACCTGAGCTATACGATGAACACTCAATTTGGGAATACGTAGCGCTGACCATGATCGAATTTCGGAAGTCGTAGGATGATTAAGATTAAACAACGTCTTAATTATTTCAACAATAAAAAAAAAGAATCGCTCTAATTTAATTATTTATTAATTATCAAACAAAAATAATTAATGTTTTGGACATAAAAATTGTACATATTAATTAGCATTAATTAGCAATAAATAATAATTTTACAACAAAATTTCTCGTATAAAAAAGGTGGAGAATTTAATTCTCTACAAATTTGGTTCTCACCATTTTTAGCGAGAAATGCAAAATACTCCTGCAAATTACAAAACAAAAATAAAAACAAAAATCCAAAATTCCGGAAACAATCAGTCGTAATCACTTTCTTCAGAATCACTGGAGCCATTAGCATGGATGATAAGTTCATCGACCGTTATATCTAAAGCCTTTTCTCGCTCATACCAATCTTGTATTACCTTTTCGGTGTGACAAACACAGTTTTTCCATACTTCAGGAGAACAATTTTCTAATGCTTCATTCCACATATCAATTACGTTTTCATTACCATAACCATTTCTTCCAATGTGCTTGTTGTAGTAAGTTTTACAATGAGCCCATACTAATTCAATTGCATTGAATTCACAATGGTATGGTGGTAACCGTAAAACTTCATGTCCGTGGCTTCTTAATAATTCGTCCACTTCGTAGCGTTTTTCTTTTTTATGTAGTTTAGCTAGAGCTAGCAATTCTGGTTTAAAGCAGGACGGTTCAAATTCAATATTGTTTGCAGTTAACCATGCTGCAATATTTGGTTTTGTCCATGCCGAAGTAGGCATTTTTTCTACTACAGTAGAATGATACGATGCGTTGTCCATAATTATGAGAGATGGTTCTTCTAAATTGCATATTAATTTTTCAGCAACCCATTTTTTAAACAGTTCACCATTCATTTCACCGTGGTAATCCTCTTTTTGCGATTTTGAAGCAAACACTAATGAGGTATTATTAATAAATCCAGATTTTGACCCAGCGTGAAGTACAATGAAACGTTTTCCATCATAACCTTCTGGTTTCCTAACGCTTTTTGTAGAGCCATCTTGCCACGACATTCCAGGATTACCTTTAGAAAAAATCCATGTTTCATCTAAAAACACGACATCACGTTGAAACTGAGAATTTAAATTATTTCTATAATTCTGAAAAAAATGAATTCGATCTATTGCAATACTGCTTTTTTCGACCAATGCTCTTCGATTATTTTCTTTAGCAAATTTAAAACCAATTTCGTGCAAAACACGATTTAAGCTCCTGTTGCTTAGTAAAATATGCAGCTGTTCAATCTCCTTGTTTAACAAAGCAACGGTTAAATGTCTTTCTGCAAAAAATACACAAATTACATTTTGTGTTAATTATAAATGACAACGAAACTTACTTTGACTGTACATGTTATAAATTGTGTTTCTAATGTTCATTTTCGATGATTCTGGTAAATCGCTAGTTTTAACTTTCCTACGTTTTCGGTTTTTACCGGGACTTGATAATTCTGGATTTAGTGAACTACGGTTTCTAATCCGGGCAACAGAAGATACACTGATTCCTAAAGCGTTGGCAACACGCTGCAATTTATAAAATATTTTATAAATATAAAATTAATGTAAAGTAATCTTTTTATATTCACCTCTTGAACACACTGTAATGGAATTAAACTGCCCCCGTGCTGTTTTTCAAGTTCAAAATAATTTAATAAATTTAAAATCAACTGTTGCGATTGAGATTTTAATGTTCTTCCACGTACAGAACTAGACATTTCGAGAGTTCTGAAAAGAACTAATTTTGTATTTTGACTAATTTTGACAAGCTTAAATCCACAAACCGAAAACTTAAACCACGAAAACTCCAAACTTCAAAAATACTAAAAGTGACAGAAATTTTATATAAATTACTACGCGAATCAAATTCTTTTTCCGGTACTAGTTACGACATGCTATGAGTATATCTGTCTTTTACTATCGTCTAACAAACGCAACAGCGTATGTCGTTACTGGAAACACGTGCAATATATTTTCGTGCTTTGTCATATCAATACAAAATGACTGGTAATGCTCATAAGCAATACGTCGTTGCTATATTCAGTCAATCTATGACGAGACGTCTTCTTTCATGGCAATGACTTTAGATCTATCGATCAGTATTTTCTAGTCTTGGATGAAAAAATGCAAAGATGGATTCAAAATCCATAGGAATTTCTTCTGTGGTGTTTAAAAATTTAATAGAAATTAGTTCCGACAATCAATTAAATCAATAATTTAGAGAAGTTTCCCTCATTACTCTTTCGAGCGAATTCCACGGAGAATATCCCGAGTTGTCGAGACGTGCAATCCATATATTGCTGTGTTCGCCAGAATGACTGGATTCTCAATATTTATATTCATGAAAACAATTGAAACAGCAAAATCGACTTGACGTAATTCCACATAAATATGGGTAGGTGTAAATTGCGCAAATTGGGCAAGTAGAAATAAAAGTACAAGTGTAAATTGCGCTCCAAGCAAAAAGGTCGCCAGAAATCTGAAATGTAAACTGCGCAAATTTGCGCAATTTACTACTTTTTTCTACCTGCCGAATTTTTTTTTGACAGATTGCGACGCCTTCCTGAGCGCGCAAAAGAAATCCCAACTATACGCAAACACCACCTACATGTATCCTCTAGTTTTTCCGGCGACACTGCGGCTCTAGCTCAACAGAGAGCAATTTAGGTGTGGGTGTGAGATCAGGAGTGAATACCTGATCCCACTCTAAAGACAAACAAAAAAATTAGGCGCCACACACTTAAAGTCGCACGACGAGATCTTAGCCTGAAAGTGTGAAAGTTTTGGTTAAATAAAACTAGGGGATGCGGTAGTACGTATAATGGAACACAAAAAATTATATGCAAGTAGCAGTGACACAACGGCGAAACAAAAAAAAGGTGTCAGTCGCAGCTGAATAAATTCTTACTAAAATCGACGTCAGATCTGATATCGCTTATTCACAAAAGTCTTACAAAGGTCTTTAAAAGGCCTTTAGCGCAAACAGAAAAAAGTTACGGTGGTGATAAAGCTTCTTATCTGACCCGGTACACCCGCGTGCAATAATCGAAACGTTTCCAAAAACCAAAAGCAAAATACAATGGTAATTGCTTACCCAAACTGTGAACGGTTATACACCACTGGATTGACTCGGACGTCGCTGTTGTCGTCAATATTGCGTCTGTCAAAGATTATTGAACGTTGGAAGAACTCCAGGGGACTCGGCTACCAAGTTAGACGGTATAAATGTATAAATATTCTTATTAACAAATTAAAAGGTTAATATTTAGTGTATTGGATGGGTCCAAAACGGTGGCTAATTGATTACGAAGTTCTCGTAAAATCAACAATTCCCATACAAATATTGTACTGATAAAAACAGGTAGAATATCCGGTACCATAAAAAAATATCTTCGCAATTCTACTCCTGCAAAACGCAGCAATCTACTCCCGATCGTATAACCAAAACCAATACGACGAGTAATCAATCCTTCTCGGCTCCAAACAATCCCATAAATCGGAAGAGGAAATCAATTATAAAAAATCACGATATTCCAAACAATTAGAAGCCGAAAATGCGTAATTTTTAGGCACTCGAAAATTTTCTTGTCTACTATCAAGCACAAAAATTCGTTATCGATTTTTCTCTTAAAAATATGTTCCTATCTATTTAACCTTATAAAATTTAAAAATTAAAACTATGTACAGGGTGTTATAAAATTCTGTCAAATAATATCGAATTATACCGCATAAAACATAGTAGTAGCCGAAATTGTCTCAACGACAAGAATCGAAGGCTACAAGATTTGACAGATTAACGGCAGATCCACCACTTCGCGGAAGATCCACCTCTTTGCGGAAGATTTAACTTTACGTGAAGATTTATTTGTTTTTAATTAGTTTTCTAAAGAAATATCAAAAACTAACACTAAAAGCTGGTTCACACTATGCAACTTCTCACGTGACAAGTCATATGACTTCTCATATGACTACGATTTTTACGTTCAGACTATATGATTTTATGTATTATTGAAGTCATAGCTAAAGTCATAAGCAAATAATAGCAAAATAATAAGTGATTTTCAGAATAGAACCGTGTCTATAATGGCAGATCCACCTCTTCGCGGAAGATCCACCTCTTTGCGGAAGATTTAACTTTACCTGAAGATTAATTTGTTTTTAATTGGTTTTCTAAAGAAATATCAAAAACTAACACTAACCTAACGGCAGATCCACCTCTTTGCGGAAGATTTAACTTTACATGAAGATTTAACTTTACGTGAAGATTTATTTGTTTTTAATTGGTTTTCTAAAGAAATATCAACACCTCTACGTGGAAGATCCACCTCTTTGCGGAAGATTTAACTTTACATGAAGATTTAACTTTACGTGAAGATTTATTTGTTTTTAATTGGTTTTCTAAAGAAATATCAACACCTCTTCGCGGAAGATCCACCTCTTTGCGGCAGATTTAACTTTACGTGAAGATTTATTTTTTTTAAATTAGTTTTCTAAAGAAATATCAAAAACTAACACTAACCTAACGGCAGATCCACCTCTTCGCGGAAGATCCACTTCTTCACGGAAGATCAACCTCTTTGCGGCAGATTTAACTTCACGTGAAGATTTATATGTTTTTAATAAATCTTCACGTAAAGTTAAATCTTCCGCAAAGAGGTGGATCTTCCACGAAGAGGTGGATCTGCCGTTAGGTTAGTGTTAGTTTTTGATATTTCTTTAGAAAACCAATTAAAAACAAATAAATCTTCACGTAAAGTTAAATCTTCCGCAAAGAGGTGGATCTTCCGCGAAGAGGTGGATCTGCCGTTAGGTTAGTGTTAGTTTTTGATATTTCTTTAGAAAACCAATTAAAAACAAATAAATCTTCACGTAAAGTTAAATCTTCCGCAAAGAGGTGGATCTTCCGCGAAGAGGTGGATCTGCCGTTAGGTTAGTGTTAGTTTTTGATATTTCTTTAGAAAACCAATTAAAAACAATTTAATCTTCACGTAAAGTTAAATCTTCCGCAAAGAGGTGGATCTTCCGCGAAGTAGTGGATCTCCCGTTAATCTGTCAAAACTGCGAAAATTCGGCAGGTAGAAAAAAGTAGTAAATTGCGCAAATTTGCGCAGTTTACATACATTTCAGATTTCTGGCGACCTTTTTGATCGGAGCGCAATTTACAATAATGCAGGCATTTTGGAGCGCAGTTTACATTACCCCCATAAATACACGAATGGCCGAAACTTGGTAGTTAAATAATATAGAGAAGTAGAAATCAAATTTTTTGGGATTCCAAATACCCGACAATTTTGTTAAAAAATCGGTTAAAAAATTTAACGATCGGTTTATAAATAAGGGTCCTATGACCTATGACCGTCATAAAAACAGAAAGAAAACATCTTTTAATACCTCTGTTTAGCAAACGAAGCATTTTCGGACACGTGGTATTAAAAACTTCTCATCTTTTTATTAGTAGAATACGTCAAAAAAATTTGACGAAAAAACTTCTACTAGACTTTTTCAATATCGCGCTGAGTTTTGCAGCATAAGTGCTAATAGATAAACATTTTTTCCTCAAATTCTTAGGCTTTTAATTTTTTAACAAAATTGTCGGGTATTTGGAACCCCGAAAAATTTGTTTTCTGCTTCTCTATATTATTTTACACTTAACTACCAAGTTTTGGCCATTCGCGATCTCTTTCGAGGTTTAATAATATGAGAATTCAATTTATTTTTGTCAGATATTACGCCAAATATGAATTTTTAAATGGAAGTGTAATAACAATTTAACCCAGATATGCCCATGGCGTCCGCATATGAGTTTTAACATTTTTTTAATAAAGACTAGCATTGTGTGACTTAGGCCCAGTTGTTCAGATTTGGGTTATCTTTTAACCTGGGTTATTTTCCATAGAAATGATTGTTTCAAGAATTGTGTCCATGGAAAATAATTTAGGTTAAAAAATAAGCCAATACCAATTAGGTTAAAAATAATAAGCCAAACATTTCGGGTTATCTTTTAACCTGGATTATTTTCCATAGAAATGATTGTTTCAAAAATTGTTTCCATGGAAAATAATTCAGGTTAAAAGATAACCGAATACTGAACAATTGGGCCTAAGAGAACAAAGAAATAAGCATAAAAAGTTTTAAAAAAATAATTTTTTTTTGCAAAATTTAACAAAAAATTAAACATTTCTTAATAAAAAAAGAGGAAATTATATTTCTTTCAGCTTTATCATCTTTAATCATGTTTAGAGCTTCATGTAATGAAAATCCCCTAAAACAATTTCAATGATAAAGTATAATTTGTAGTGATATTTGTGTCTGATGAGGTCACCTGAGTTTGAAACGCCACAGAATGAAATTTAAAACTGTTATATTTATTATTTTGACATTGAATGAGTACAATAACCAGAACGACAATGACCAAAATAAAAGAATTTTATGATTCTAAAGAAAAGAATAAAATTACTTTCCTCACAACTACATGATCTTGTTCTGCCATTTTCAAAAATAGTCAATTTCTAACACCCATAAAATATCGAATTCACAATATCAGTGTCTCACAACTTTGCACAATTAAAGAGACACTATAGCGAAGCAACAAATGCATTTTGAGAAGCATTGAAGTAGGGGTGCAAGTTACCCTTGACTTATTTGAACCGTCCTATATACGAGTATAGGACATGGGCATATCTGGGTTTTAAATCAATTTAAAAAAATATTTTTGTAGCTCCAAGGGTTCTGAAAAATTGTCAATATTATGAAAGGATTCCGCGGCCAAAAAGTTTGGGAAACACCACACTGTACAGTCCACTTTTTCATTTTCCAACATCGTTTTTTTCTTGAAGATTTGTGTCAGAACAGATCTTTTACATGAGCGGTGTTTCAGAGCTAAAGAATTTAAATAATCTTTAAAATGTGGTCAAAATCACTCGACGATTTGTGCGGGAAAATTATAATGAGCGACGAAAACATTTTTCACAAACAAAATAAACAGTTCTGGGGTACTGGGGTTCGGATAATTCATAAATTCTTAACAAACCACCAATACATGCCCTTCTTGGAGGGTTCTAAGGAATATTTTATTACTGTGATTGGTGAGCGCTATCGTTTCATTATACAGGACTTCTTTGGACGTGAATTGGGAGAACTGAGTTTTGAAGGAATGTGGTTTCAATACGAAGATATAATACAGCAGTTTTGGTTTTGTTTTCGGGTTAGGGTTAGGGGTCGTCCATAAAGGACGTCCACGCCTGGGGGAAGAGGGGTTTACAAAATGTGCCTAATTGCAACCAGGGGGGAGGATGGGGTTTGGACAAATTTGGATTTTTCAGAAAATTGTGTTTGAATATTTTTTATGTAATATTTGAAAAAAAACTTATTTACTGCTTAAATTCCAAATGTCGTGTAAACAATGTCGTGTCAAGTTTTATATTAGACCAATGGGGGGGGGGGGGGGTTTTTTGATTTCTAGAACGTTCCTGGGGGGTTCCGAAGATTGTGACCAACTGTGACAGGGGGGAGGGGTTGGACATCTGGGACATCGGTTAACAAAACTTAATTTTTCTATCAAAATGGTCTTCGCCAAGTTATCGGTGATTTTGAATTTTAAAGGGAAGAAACTTGTGGATTTTTAGCATGTGTTTGTATGGAACCAATTAAAATATTATTTGTTGACTTAACAACCTTTCGAATGGTGGTCCTAGGATTTACAGCAAAATGACCTAGTAGTGCCATCGGCGAGATTTCACCCGAAATTCTGCATTGCTTATTAATTTTAAGGGGTTGAACTTAAAATTCAAACAGTAGTGGTTTTGAACATCCCTCGTTATCTAAACCGACATGTTTTTTGTTTTTCTCAAATTTACCCAAAAAAAGTATTTTCAACCGGCTACGTTTGAAATGAACACCCGGTATTGCACATCAAGGTATGAAACAATCAAAATAATAATTATTATTGTGCATTCTTTATTTAAATTAAAACATCCATAAAATTTTAACAAAGAAAATTAAATGTTGATTGGATTAATAATAATTTGATTGAATAATCAAGCACATTCTGCTTTTAAATTTAATTTATAAGAATTAACTTGCCCAGGTCTGGCCCCATCCCCCGTTAATGAAATATTTCGCAAACTGAATAAAATATTCATCATCATCATCATCCATATAAACTAAATACAGCAGCTGATTTACAGGGTCAGAAAAATAATTCGAAATTTTTGAATTTTTGAATATCAACCTTGCTCCCTAACTTTAAAATTTTAAATAGTTCTGTTACATTTTGTTAAACAAAAGCTATAAAAAATTATATATGTTGTCGTAAAGAAAATTATAGTCGTAGAAAGGATTTTATAACCACGGTAAATTTTTTTTTAAATATTTTCTAAATCGCGTAAGATAATATTTACAACCAGAAGGTCAGGAGGACATACAACTCTTATGTTCTTCTAGTGTCTAGTGCGATCGATGTGGTTGTGCGGCCTAAAGGCCGCACTATAATTTCATTACTTTTGTAACTAATAAAAATGCAGTAGTTTTCGCAAATTTTACCAGGTTTACTTTCCCACTTTAAAATCCCGAAAAAAATTCGCCTGGTTCAATTATTCCTATCGTTTATATTACCATCATTAATACTGAAGATAATACATAAAATCGGGAAACGTCGATTACTTCCTCCATACAGCAAATTCAAATGCGAAAATAGTTGTATTGACCTATAAATTCGCTGCAGAAGGTTTAGTAAAAATTTCATTTCCCTAGAGCTTCCCGCTTTTGCTTGTCATTGTCACTTTTCAAAAGAAAATTCTGTTATATAATAGCAAAAATATAAGAGCTGTAAAGATAGAAAAAGAAAATGTCACACAAATTTATGTGCATTTTATTTCTTCCTGAAAAGTGGATTGTCATTTAGCGCCCTCGTGCGGAAAGTTACAAAATAATAATTGATTCCAAATAAACCTTGTCTGTTTTCTAACCAATCAGTACACTTAATTTTTACTTTCCTCACTAGGGTTACTTTTCGGGAAAAAATAAAATTGTTTGCATCTTTGCTAATGGGTAGATTATTTATACACAACCATTTCATAAAACTCTACCACTAACTCAGCCACTCGAAAAAATTTTTCGAGTGGTACACACTGAAGAACAGGCTTATATCTGTCTATTAAAACAATAAAAAATGTGAACATGGTCAAAACAACCAAAATATCGACTTTTGAAAAGTACGGGAAAGTCGCATCGAGTATGCGGTAGTCCCCGGCCGATGTGCATCGGTCGCCCGTGGTCCCTTGAAAATGCGTAAAATTTTTTCGCTCCGATTTGAATTTTTCTTTGAAATTCGGATAGATGGGGGTGTGATTAGTGGATATTAGTAATAAATATAATCAAAAAAATGGAAAATAACACGTGTATTGCCGAAAAAGTAAAAAAATTAAAATTTTTTTGCCTTCGAATTTTGGGGTGTGCATTCGATAAGGAGGGTAATCCATCGTCAAAACCTACCTTACGGGGCGCCGCTGCGCTCCGCTACGCGTTGCACCCCTCCAGGGCGGTTTTGACTCTGGTTACTAGGCTAAACATACGAGAAGCGCCACCCATCAAGAAAACCGGGATAAATGAAACCGGGATGTGAGAGACCCTCGAAATAGCATTAAAAAGTATAGTTGCGGTATGGGGCAGTAAACTATTACGTTTCACCCCCAAAAAATCGCCTAAAAACAAAAAATAATCGATGTTACATGTACGACAGTCGAGCTGCATCTGCCGGTTCGAAATACTCTAAGTGTTAGGGTCATTCATAGCGCACGGACTGTCAACAGAATGAGCGACGCGCTCCGAATCTCGTTAATCCACCACTGAATTACATGAAAATTAGCTAAGTTCAAAATTCGATATTGGGGTTGTTTTGACCATGTTCACACTTTTTATTGTTTTAATAGACAGATATAAGCACGTTCTTTAGTGTGTAGCACTCGAAAAATTTTTTCGAGTGGCTGAGTTAGTGGTAGAGTAACCCAATTATGATTTTGCTTTGTAAAAATTTGTGTCTACTTAAGTAGATATTATTTTTATCTATTGTAGTAGATTATTTTGATATCATATTATCAATATTTGTTGTTACGTATTTCAACAATATTTTATTATTTTGATAAAAATTCAATTAACTACTATTAAAATATCGTCCATCCACGAATTAAAATTTTCTGACTTTTCAATTTACTTTTTCTGCCGCAGTAAAAGTAAATCTAGCCTTAAATTTTATTTGTATTTTTCAAATAATTATAAAATGATTTTTAAATTTTAATCGATCTTTAACTTTGAAGAGCAAATAGTTTGTTTAATTCCAAATAAACGTACACTTTTTGTGGCTCGTCATCAGTTGTTGAACTCATTTCGCTCGTCCGGGAAGCCGTACATATTCGACAGAAAATGTGACACTTTTATTCCTAATTAATCAATGTAAAAGGTCTTCCAAAATTTACGCAAGAAGCAATTTTGATAGAAAACAGGTTTTTTTTTCACGGGTTTGCTGGCACATACGCACTGTTTTGCCGAAATTTTCCATGACCGTTTTGCACAAATGAATTTCATTGATACAGCGCTCAATTTCCTCTTTCAAGGCGTGGGTGGTCGTGGGATTGTGGGCATATACCTTAGACTTCGAGAAACCCCATAGAAAAATTTGCATGGCATGTGGCACCGTCTTGTTGAAACCACATGTCTTCACATCCATATCTTGCAATTTAGGTACAAAAAACTGGATGATCACGTCACGATAGCGAGCACCATTAACTTTTATTGCCTGACCAGTCGAATTTTCAATAAGGAATGGTTCGATGGTGCCTCCAGCCCAAAATCCGCTCCAAACAGTGACACTTGTTTCTCAACAGTCGCTCGTGGATTTTGTGAACACCAAATGCGACTATTTTGACGATTAACGAAGCCATCAGAATGAAAATGAGCTTCATCACTGAAAATGATTTTATTTGAAAAATCAACATCCACTTGTTGTCGTTCCATAATCCATTCAATGAACTCTCTTCGCTGTTTATAGTCAGTAGGCTTCAGTTCTTGAGGTAATTGAACTTTGTAAGCATGAAGATGCAAATCTTTCGTGAGAATGTCCAATTCTAGACCTTCTTCTTCTTCACGTGCCTATCCGTTACCGGATGTTGGTGACCTCTTTCCTATGTATGTGTTGTGCATTTGTAGTACTATCACACACATAGGGTGTTGGATTTTTCCTCCCTCT
Organism: Podabrus alpinus; assembly: GCA_932274525.1. Lineage (NCBI taxonomy): Eukaryota > Metazoa > Arthropoda > Insecta > Coleoptera > Cantharidae > Podabrus > Podabrus alpinus. The sequence goes on from OW026451.1 coordinate 11,802,158, forward strand.
ATACCCCTAATGAGAGGGTACTCAATGAGAAGAGAATGAATCCCTCACGTGAAGCGATAACCTCACTTTTCAACGTGGAGCCCTGATCTTAATTAAGCTAGCTTTCGATGTTCTCGTCGGTATGCGAGAGTCGTGAATCCTTATTGCGAGCCTTATCCTGAAAGCTTATAAAATGTCCCCTCGATGAGGGAATAAAAAAACGGAGTAAAAATTGACAGTATAATCACACACAATAAATCGGTGACAACAAATTCGATACAACGGTTACAGTAAATTGAGCTGTGCACAAATACAAATGAAATGTTGGTCTCTGAAGGAGAGCCAACCAAACAAATAAAAAATGAGCGTATTGCTAGGCCTGTCGTAGGCGAACCACAAAAACCGCCTCGAGAAAGCAGCAAAAAATGAGGGTGGCACTACACACACACACACCCTATGTGAATTGAATCAAATCTCGTAAGACACAAATAAATCTCAGTTACAGCAAATGCAAATCCACTTACCCTGGCCACGGAAAAGCAAACCACACCCACCGGCTGAGACGTCTACGAGAGTACAGTACTGAATCGGCCACTCGGAACGGCTGCAGGCTACCCCGACAGGTACGCTTCCCTTGAAGATCTTCTCGAGCGACAACGTGCCTTGCTGAACTGAATTGTTGGAACACTTCTACAGGTAGGATGATGATGAATTTAACCCACGAGACGAATGAGCGGGAACCCCAATGGAGTCGACGGCGTGTACGAGTAACTCGTGTAAACAACACTTCGAATGTTGAAATAAACGAGTACGGACAATTTGACTAGGACAAAAGGCCTTCTTAATAATAACTTCGGTCAAGTCTCTCGCGAGGTTAGATCAGATCCAAACAATGTAACCAACGGGATCGACAATGGTACCAATCCCGCCAGACAAATACACCAATGATCTCGAGCGTGCGCGTTAAAGACCGATAACTGAACAAAATGTGGTAAAATGGTGATAAGAATTTTCGGAGCTGGAAAATTATTACTACGATTCTGGGCTTCTCCAGTAGTACTTCTTGCAGTTCGATGGATCGCCAGGATATTCTTCTTCTTCTTCAAGTGCCATATCCGGTCTCCCGGACGTTGGCGACCTCTCTCCTATGTATGTGTTGTGCGTTTGAAGTATTATCACATACATAGGGGACCTACTGCTTAACGCGGGCTCCGAACCGCGGGAAGTGTATACACTTCATCTCCAGAGAGGCTGTTTCAGGCAGATTACACCTCGGTGGTTTGCCATTGCCTTCCGAGGGGAGACGGTCAGAATAAAGTTTTTACTGAGCCCGGAGTCGAACCAGGCATTCAGCTTTAGCAGCAACGCACTTAACCGCTTTAGCTGACGACCGTCTCTAATTCTAGACCACGGTACCGAATTGATGTCCTGGACTCTCAGCAACACTCTCACGGATTGCTTCGATGTTTTGTGTTGAACGACTTGTTGAAGGACGGCCAGAGTGTTTTTAATTAATCTCTTCACAGTTGATGAAGCTAAATCACTATTCCGACCATATTTTGTACGAAAATTGCAAACTGTAGCTGCCAAACCTTGATAATCTTTAAATTATTGCTCGATAAGCCAAACGCGGTTTTTTTTTGATAATTATTTTTCAGTATAATCTCCCTCAACTTCAATACACTTATTCCAACGATTCTCCAATTTATGGATCTCATCTCTGTAGTGGTTTTCCGGAAGGTCTGCAAAATACCCCCTGTTTGATGAAAATCGTTTTCCACGAAATAATTTTTTGAGATGTAAGAAGAGCCAGAAGTCAGATGGAGCTAAATCTGGTGAATAGGCGGCTAGTTGTTGCAATAATTCGTACTTTAATTCACTGATTTTAGCGATGGTTTTTTGAGCTGTGTGAGCAGGTGCATCATCTTGATGGAAAATGATTTTTTCTTATGTAAACCGGGTCTTTTTTCACGAATTGTTACATCCAATTGGTCCAAAATGTTACAATAATAATCTGAATTTATTGTTTTACCAGTTTGGAGGTAATCCACGAACAAAATACTTTTTGCATCCCAAAAAACTGACGCTTACACCTTCTTGGCCGATTTCTGGACACGAATTCGCTTCGGAGTCGAAGGGCCGGGTTCACACCACTCCTTAGCCTCTTGTTTTGATTCAAGATCATGGTGGTAGACCCAAGTCTCATCCATAGTGATGCAACGACGCACATAATCCTTTTTATCCTTTCTAAAACGCTTTAGATGTTGCTGACAAAGTCGCATTCGAATGTGTTTTTGTTGCATTGTTAGCGAATGCGGCACCCATTGTGCACATAGGTTTTTGAAACCCAAAACTTGACATAAAATATTGTTTACTGATCCTAATGAAATGCCTAGAGCTTCTACAAAATGTCTCTCGGTCAATCAACGATCTTCCAAAACCATATCCTGTATTTTTTTCGACGATTTCTGGTGTTCATGCAGTTTTTGGACATCGTCTTCGAGGCTTGTACGACCACTTTTAAATAAACCAGCCCACTTACCAACCATTATTTCTGAAGGAGCAGATTCGCATAACACATTTACCATTTCGGTATGAATTTCCATTGCCTACAAACCTTTTTTCACAAAGAATTTAATCACTGTCAACTTCAAATGGCTTGAAAACAAAGAATGAATTGACAGAACGAAATTATATTTTGGTTATGTTCTTATGAATGATGAAATATTGAAATGGCGTCGCATCCAAATCAAGCATTATATTTTTCATCGCGTTAAATTCTCATCTGCTACGAATATGCTGGCTTAGCGGAGCGCCGAAGGTTTTGAAGGGTGGCTTAATAAACTATTTAGAGCAGCAGGGAAGACCTATTGGAATGATCTTTTGCCGGTCTGTCAACTTTGCTGTTACCCCCTTTTCAGTGATCTTCTTTAATCCACCAACGTAGCGTTAGGGGATAGGGCACTGTGAATTGATATCACATTTAGTGCCTGGACGTAATCAAGGAACCAGACCTGAAGCAATCTTGTGACCACCCAAAGCCATAAAACGAGGCGGACACAGGGTGCTAAGCTAAGTATGATTTATTTTTTAACTTGTGTGTTTAAATGGAATCAAAAGATTTCATACTAAAAATATAGAACTTGGCATCATGATAATGTCTTCATGTGATATCTGTAATGGAATTTAATGTAAGGCTATAATTATGTAGTCACATAAAAATCTCGTGTTTTCGCAAATAAAATGTAATTAAACTAGGTGGATCTCGCTTTTTGCGGCAGATCCTAGGCTTCTATACAGCTACCTTGCTGGTGTAAAAAGAAGTTGTTAGCTAGTTATTTTCGTTAGACATGTAATTTAATATATCGGATCAACAGATAAACGGATTATAGGATAAAGGGATCATCGGATAAAATCTATCTGTATAAAAATGTATGTATGTGTATGTGTATGTTCCCTATAGACTCCTAAACCGTTTGACCGATCGGAACCAAATTTGGCACAGTTATTATGTAGGTCCCTGCGCATGTTTTTGTATTGAAATAGTGCAAAAATTCGCAAAAGAAAGGAAAGTTGATTTTGAGTAGCCTGCCTTTCTTTAAGGAATCTCGATAATCCATTCATGCGCGTCCCATAGGGACGCGCATGAATGGATTATCGAGATTCCTTAAAGGAAGGCAGGCTACTCAAAATCAACTTAAAACGAGGTGGAACTCGCTTTAGCGGCAGTTCCTAGGCTTCTATACAGCTACCTTTCTGGTGTGAAAAGTTGTCGTTGCTAGTTACTTTTGGTCGACATAATATTTATAATGTAATATCAAACAAACTGTGGTAAAATCGGTTAAATCTGTGGTAATTCTGATAATCTGAATCTTTAGTAGCAACCTAACAAATATTCTATATATAAGTAAAATTTTTTGTAGAACGTGGCTAGAAAATCGATTTTAAATTTAAAACAAATTTGTATTGTAGATGTGTTTACAATCACAATTTCGAGGGTTCTGATTAGATTTGAATTATGCGGACAGACAGACAGTACGGAGCCAGATCATAAGGCTTTTTGTATAGAAGCCTAAAACAACCAGTAATATGGTTTATACAGAAGTTTTGTAGTAAATTATTCCAGAGTATTCTCTCTCTCTCTCTCTCTCTAGTCGTATCCTCATGACTGAGGAATCGTGATCCAAAAGCTCACTTGCAGTTGTTGACTATGTTCTTCCATACTTGCCGGTCATCTGTTGGGTGATCTACCCCTAGGTCTCTTGCCTTCCACCTTTCCCTGAACAACCAGCTTCTCCAGGCTTGCCCCATCTCTGCGCATCACAAGTCCAAAATACTGCAGGATGCGTCGTCTACATATGGTTGATAGTCTATCTTTTATTTTCAGCTCCCTCAGTATTGACACGTTCGTTCTCTTCGCTGTCCATGGTATTCTTAACATACGTCTCCAGCACCACCACCAGAGTATTCAGCTAGTATAAAATAAATGGAAATAGGGCAGAATTATTACCCACAGTTGTGCATCATTTGTTAGCCAAATACTGTGGGAGGTCGGGTTCTTTCTTTTACAATTTATGCAGACCCCCCGGTCCCAACACTGTGGGTTGTGCGTTTTCTCAAATATTATCGTAGCATTAAGTCATGTAGGAAGACCAAATGTTAACGGAAAAATAGAAGTGACAGAATTCAATAGTGGAAGTTCATGAGAGCATGGCGTTTGAAACCATGTTACGAAAAATTTTCTCTTTTTCGCAACAACGTTGAATTTATTAAATTCAACTTTTACATCTAGCGACATATTTCGTAGCACTCTGTATAGCGAACGTATTTGACAGAGATTAAAACTCGCGCATGCAACGATAAGTACTTCTTGGGTTAGCGCTCGTACCGGGCGGTCGGTTTTGTGTTTTCAATGTGAAGTGATAACAATTTTGGTTCCAATTTTGATAAAATATTGGTAGCGATTTTGTGGGGGGTCCCTTTCAGCATCATGAATTGTTTTGGATGGTTTGCGCTCCAACCCATTACTATGGGGATTTTTTACGTTCGTGGTAGCTGAATTGTGGATGTATTCCAGGTCGTTATCTTTTTGTCGGACCACCTTGTCCATATTTTCTGGAAGGATATTTTTTTACTCAGTTCGGTAAGTTTTTATAATTTGAACTGATTGCTTCACAGGGAAATGCATTACTCGACTTGGCCAAATTTTCCGCCGTACATCTGGTGTTCGATTACGTTTTAACTAACCCTTGACTGTCTTATTTTTTTATGTGATATGTTTATTACAAAGGGTTTCATTGTCTTGCATATTTTTTGTACGAATGTTGGCCGAGATAGTTGATACGCCGTATTTTTCGTTGTATGCACGATGAGATATTCTATCTAATCTCACACGTTCGAAGACGTGAATTTTAGTGCCAATGCTAAACTTTACTTTTTGATAATTATTTTAATTAATAATAATATTTAATTATGTATTGTTAATTGAGTTTTATTTGTGCATTTAAATTTCACTAGGAAATATCAACCGGCGTTGGTCAAATGCAAAGACTTTGAAATTCCTAAGCGTTTGACATGGGTTCGAATTTCATATTTGAAATTCTATGTTGAACATTTTTTTGTGTGTTTATTTTTGTTTTTATGTTCTTTTTTATGAAAGGCTGCGATGTTCGACCCATATACAGGGTGCGGCATTTCACCGAGATTGCTGTCTTTTGTTTTATCATTGGGGATTCGATATGGTTCCACTTTATCGTGGGATTTTTATATAACCATTCGAATGTGCCCTTGGTTTATGTTTGGGAGTGATTTTCGGTGGCAGTGTCGTTGCCACTGTGCTTGTGTTGGTCGGCTAACACCTTTTACATCCGACATCGTTAATATCTTTGCCTTCTGACAATTAGCATCCAATTGTCCATTTTAATTGTGTTGTGTTAGCAAAGCTGTTTCCTTGATCTCTCCGGGGTGTTTCTTTCACACGATCCACGACTCTCGCTTCCGCAATAAATGAGCTAGTTTAAAACCTAACACCAGGGCCCCACGCAAAATTAAAGTAGATGGTTTTATCCTTCTGCGTGGACTTAATCTTTTCCGAGCTGACTTCTCATTAGAGCAGTAAGGAAAGATTTTGTATCACTGGCGCCCAACGTGGGGCTTGGGCTACTGCTTGAGCTACTGTTAGATATAGTATCACTGGCGTCCAAAACGTGGGGCGCTTCTGTATTTGCTTCTGTTTGCTACTGTTTGCTTCATTTCCATCTGTATTTTTGGTGAATGCCCGGAGATAATTTCAGGAACAGCTTTTGCATTATTTTATTGGCAATTTTGTTTTGTTGTCAATTTTATTATTATGTTTTTTTGAATGAAACATTTTTGTTTATACCGGCGGAATTATTTTTTTTGCAGCCAACTGCGTTTGTTGATCCTTGGTTGCTGTTACGACTGTTGTTGTTTAAGTCGCGCACCGTAATTGGATTGTTTCAACGTATATTTTTTTGGTGATTGTGTAAATTCCTTGATGCCGAGTGTTTGAAGGGTTATGAAAAATATTTTTTATAATTATTTTATACCTTCGATTTAAATTAAAATTTTTATTATTATTTTATTGGTAAAGTGTTATGTGTAAATTTTTTTTTACCTTGATATGTGTGTTGTTCGTTGCTATGTGTAGCGAATTTTATTTTTTTGGTTTTCCACAAGCTACTGGGGGTGAAATCCCTTTAGCTTGCCGTGGATCTACAATACCAAAGGGTGGTTGGATGGAGTAATTGTTTGTATCCTAATTGGTTCAATAACATCCTGAATCATACATTACATAAGGGTGGTTGGATGGAGTAATTGTTTGTAAACAAATTGGTTCCATAACAGCTTGAACCATACATTACACTAAGGGTGGAGGCTGGGTAATGTTTGTCACTGTGGGTTCGATAACATCTTGAATCCTACATAACATTACCTAACAGGAGGTTGGGTAATGCACTCGCTATTGGTCTAATTACATCTGAGATCACATATTCACATAAAATCCGTCATAATTATAGCATAACATCCAGCTATTAATTATTTCATCGGAATTTATTCCAACGGTTAGAGGAAATTTGTTAAAGTCTTGGTAGGACGATCTGTTGGTCAAGTTTCTTGATCAAATTATTAATTATTTTGTCGTTTTGACAAATTACCCTTCCTATGTGTTGAGAATCATGACTGTCTCATACTGGAAGAGAAGAATTGGTTCGAAGATAATTTTTTGTTCGACTATTCTCGAATGGGTCCGATGCGAGCCATTCCTTATCGACAGTCTAGATGTTTTTTTCCTAGCTGTTCAGTTTTTTCGGTGCAGGTCCAATGCGGGCTGCCCACAGTTTTTTTCGGTGCAGGTCCAATGCGGGCTGCCCATTTTGTACTCATTGATTTTTATCTGAGACAAAATCACCTATTATATGGTTTTCAGTAGCTATTGTTAGCTCTACCATTTGGTTTTCGCTTCTGCGGATTTACGATGGCGTTTCGTCAATTGTGTACTAAACCATACAATTATTATTATTTTTTTATCTAAATCTTTTAGAGATTTTGATTTTTTATTTTTTTATTGAAATATTTTAAGCTCATTTTTTTGTCTTACCCAAGCTTAATATTTCTTTCCTACCAAGTACTGCTACAAACTACCTCCACACTACAGTAAATAAATAAGTTTTTTTCCGTCAATTTACAGTTCGTTGTCAACTTCGTTTCTCTAATAATTTTTTGATTTTTTTATCTTGACCTCCGGTCAGATATCTTACTTCGGGGGTGTGTTACGAAAAATTTTCTCTTTTTCGCAACAACGTTGAATTTATTAAATTCAACTTTTACATCTAGCGACATATTTCGTAGCACTCTGTATAGCGAACGTATTTGACAGAGATTAAAACTCGCGCATGCAACGATAAGTACTTCTTGGGTTAGCGCTCGTACCGGGCGGTCGGTTTTGTGTTTTCAATGTGAAGTGATAACAATTTTGGTTCCAATTTTGATAAAATATTGGTAGCGATTTTGTGGGGGGTCCCTTTCAGCATCATGAATTGTTTTGGATGGTTTGCGCTCCAACCCATTACTATGGGGATTTTTTACGTTCGTGGTAGCTGAATTGTGGATGTATTCCAGGTCGTTATCTTTTTGTCGGACCACCTTGTCCATATTTTCTGGAAGGATATTTTTTTACTCAGTTCGGTAAGTTTTTATAATTTGAACTGATTGCTTCACAGGGAAATGCATTACTCGACTTGGCCAAATTTTCCGCCGTACATCTGGTGTTCGATTACGTTTTAACTAACCCTTGACTGTCTTATTTTTTTATGTGATATGTTTATTACAAAGGGTTTCATTGTCTTGCATATTTTTTGTACGAATGTTGGCCGAGATAGTTGATACGCCGTATTTTTCGTTGTATGCACGATGAGATATTCTATCTAATCTCACACGTTCGAAGACGTGAATTTTAGTGCCAATGCTAAACTTTACTTTTTGATAATTATTTTAATTAATAATAATATTTAATTATGTATTGTTAATTGAGTTTTATTTGTGCATTTAAATTTCACTAGGAAATATCAACCGGCGTTGGTCAAATGCAAAGACTTTGAAATTCCTAAGCGTTTGACATGGGTTCGAATTTCATATTTGAAATTCTATGTTGAACATTTTTTTGTGTGTTTATTTTTGTTTTTATGTTCTTTTTTATGAAAGGCTGCGATGTTCGACCCATATACAGGGTGCGGCATTTCACCGAGATTGCTGTCTTTTGTTTTATCATTGGGGATTCGATATGGTTCCACTTTATCGTGGGATTTTTATATAACCATTCGAATGTGCCCTTGGTTTATGTTTGGGAGTGATTTTCGGTGGCAGTGTCGTTGCCACTGTGCTTGTGTTGGTCGGCTAACACCTTTTACATCCGACATCGTTAATATCTTTGCCTTCTGACAATTAGCATCCAATTGTCCATTTTAATTGTGTTGTGTTAGCAAAGCTGTTTCCTTGATCTCTCCGGGGTGTTTCTTTCACACGATCCACGACTCTCGCTTCCGCAATAAATGAGCTAGTTTAAAACCTAACACCAGGGCCCCACGCAAAATTAAAGTAGATGGTTTTATCCTTCTGCGTGGACTTAATCTTTTCCGAGCTGACTTCTCATTAGAGCAGTAAGGAAAGATTTTGTATCAACCAAAGGGTCTAGGGGGGTTTTACGTTGTCGATTATGGACCGTGGAAGCGTTTAGGCTATTTATAGTGTGACCTGAAGACAACAGAAATATATTCTGGTGGGTTGATACGTCACAAGTTTGAAACCCATGAAAATTGGCACGAAAAGGGAACACGCTAGAAGAGTTACCAACTTAAAAAATATTCTATATAAGTAAAATTTTTTGTAGAACGTGGCTAGAAAATCGATTTTAAATTTAAAACACATTTTTATTTTTTATATTATAGTACATACGATGTATTTACAATCACAATTTCGAGGGTTCTGATTAGATTTGAATTATGCGGACGGACAGACACTGAGCCAGATCATAAGGCTTCTTGCTATACTTTGTATAGAAGCCTAAAACTAGGGAATCATTTTAAGAGCGCGCTGCGGAAAGAGAGAGAGGGAAGCAGTAGATATGATGTTGAAAGAAGCCTCTAATCTTTTGTAGAGATTTAAAAAATTTAAAAAAATTATTTGCGCCATATCTAAGGGAACCCTTGAACCCTTTGTGTATTAAGTTGATTTTATATAGTTTAAAACTCCACTAAGGGCACTTTTGATTTACAAGTTTTGTACAAGTTTTCTATAATTGATGATGAAATCGCTTCAAAATCAGGTTTTGTCCTTATAATGATCTGCAGAAGGCAATAACGAAGTTTCATTAAGATCGGTTGTCATAAAAATTCAAAATTGCCCTTTTTCATAAATTAAATTAACCTATTTACTTTTAATTTAAAGCGCTCAAAATTGGTTATTACCTTCAATAGTCTTTTCTTATTAATATAAAAAAAGAATTACATTGATACGACGTTTAGTTTTTTAAATTTGTACAAAAGATTAGAGGCTTCTTTCAACATCATTCCCTCTCTCTCTTTCCGCAGCGCGCTCTTAAAGCAAAATAAGATTGCGAGAACGTTATCGTACTTAAAACAATCGAGATAGATAAATAAGTATTAGATATCTATAGGTAATTTATTTTTAATGATCAGGGTTTATATACCAATTTGAAATATTTGTTTTAAAATTTTTGTACACGTAAGAACTCGGTGATTGGTTAAAAATCGTTTTGACTAATTATCCAGACAGTGTATTATATTAAATTGGTCCTATTTTTAAATGCCGTTAAATTTATCAATTTTGGTTATCTAAATTGGTTATTATCGGTTTTATTTAAATACTTGCTCCAATTATTTACATTTGTACATACTGCTCGTGTTATGTAATCTTGGCGGAACTAAGCACCGTAGATATATTTCATATTTTTGTTACGTGTAGGTCAATTTAAACATAATATTGAAATAAGTATGAAAATCCAATAACTGGTTTCCACGTATTTCTTCCATAGGGACCTTTTTTGGTCACAGATGAAGGGCAAAAAAGTTAAGAAATATTAATGTTGCACTTAGTATTAACAGTCTAACAGGTTGAGTGTTTGTAAGAACTGGAAACTCCCCTCAGACTTTTTCTCTTGATTGAGTTTTGATTGAGGATTGGAAGGGGATGGTTGATAATAAAAGAGTTTAGGGGTCACTTTTTATCAGAGCAATCAGTGACTATGCAGCGATGATTCTTACTTTTTGAAGTTGTTATGGATTAAATTGACACTTTTGTCCACTTTTTGGATTCAATTATGACATGGGACCGAATGGTGACATTTGAAGTGAGGGCTTCAAAAAACGAAAAATCCCCTCCGAGTTACGCTTATGGCCAGTACCGGTTCATAACTATTTTGAATTTTGTCTGTGCTATTGATTCTGTGAGCAAGTAAGACATATGCAGCCATCTCCGTTCAACTTGTTTAGCTTTCACCTTTCCAACTACCAAACAGTTCATTTCGAGATGGCGTCCGTGGTGCATGTACTTTAATGTTTCGCTCCTAACTACCGCCGTATAAACAATTTTAAATGATCGCGTATGTAATTATTTCCTAATTTATAGTTTTTCAAAAGCTGCTTCTAATTTAAATATACATATTAGAGACATTTTAAAGGTAAGTGTCATTTATGCCTTTTTTGTTACTTATAACATTTTAAGACACAAGATGAATCTTTACAGGTGCATTTCAAAAATGTTACAGTTTTATTTTTAATTACAAGTGCTAAAATTTTGGCACAAGTTCAAATTAGTAGTTGTGATCTAGTTCGATTTTTACCACCATTAATTATATTAATATTTCCTACTTAAAGTATTCGCGAATTATTAGAAATGTCACTTGGTGTAATTAAATTTAATAATATAATTATTATTAGATATCCTGAAATTATCGATAATTAAGCACATTATAAGAAAAACAAGTAAATAGATGAGTATTAGTACGAAGCTGCATACATACATCCTTAATTAAAAAAATTATACAGAGTATAATTATTGTACCTATATCCTAATTAGTGAATAATTAGTAACATAAAATACCTTGTACGAAGTTTATTACACAAAGTTGTAGTAATAATTAAAAACTATTACACTATAACTTCAAAATTAAGTATGGATTTTCCAACGACTTCTTCATTAGAAGAAATTACAAGTGATATGGTAAATTTTTATTGCTATAGCATTATTTCAAAAACCAATACAATTAGTGGTTAAACCACAAGTCATTCAAATTAAAAGGTAACCAGAATGCTTAGAATCTTGTTCGCTGAGCTTTTTCTGAGGTAGATGGTTTGTTATGTCTTCAGGGCACTTTTGAACAATGAAGTTGCTTCTTGTGTCCTGGAGAGAACGATCACTTAAGTTTTTTGATTTACTACGTAAAATTGTAGTCAAAACAGTTTATTCAAATCTTGGATACCAACCTTGAGATGTTGCAATTTTAATTATGTGAACGTCGTTATTATCTAATGATTTAAAAAACAAACAATAAAACTAGAAGCGGTTTTCCATCACTAATACTTATACAAAATTTACAGTTCAAAATTTGCAATTGTAATCGGTTAACGTCAAACCGGAATCACATTATATTGACATCCTTGGTTACAAGGTGCAGAAAATTACCCAGGAAAAATTAAACACATCGAGTAATTTTTTTTTGTTTAATTACAGAACCACAATATTTAAGTCAAGTTATACAGGGCAGGGTCAAGGGAGTACAAACAATCTCATGCAGGTACTTTTAATCCCCTCTAAAGAGAAAGTTAATGGTCGACCGTTACTAAATTTCAGCTTCCATAAAACACGGCGTAATAGCTTTTTTGTAAAGAGCATAACAAAAATTAACTGTGATTTTGCAGTAAAATCCATCAGATAAGTCAAATGTGCAATTAGCAAGTCATCATTGTAACTACTCTTCTCTCTTCACTCTCATTATACTACACTCAGATTGCTACATAATTTTCGCTATTGATTAACTGCTGTTGGTACTCCCTCTAATTTTCAGCGAAATTTATATTCCTACTTGATGAATATTTATTTTACTGATGGAACATTTACCTACTCTTTACTATGAAAATATTGAGTTATCTTAATTTTGTCATTTAATTTGTTATTTTTTACAGTTATAATGCACAGACAATTTTTTAAATAAAATATTGACTTTACGTGGAATAAATTAAAAAGGTGTCCCCGGAGGACGCTTCATTGTATCTAATAAAATTGCTTGAATGCGACGCTTTTGCTCCTGATTGGACGTTATGCAGAAGAGTGACAATTGAAGATTAAAAATTTATATTAGTCATTTGTTTCTGAAGATCCTTCTCGAGAAATTGTATCACAGGCATGTAGGATTCGGTGCTAGGTTTCCTCTGTAGTTAACTTTAAAGGGTAATACGAGTATAACCCAATTTTTTTCCCTAAATTTTCACTTCAAAGAGAAACGATTAACCATTTTTATTTGGGTCAGGTTCGTTGACGCTATCATCAACACTTAATCTTTTTCGGATATAAATTATTAATTGCTTCGCGAATCAAACATTTAATTGCTTTGAGGTTTAATTAACGAAATTCATAAAATATCATGTTGAGTTGACACAGATTGAATGAAAATGCTATCATAACGCTTATTGCTATTGGAACGTGCTCCCATTTTAGTATATGTTTTAATAAACAGCTTAACTTCCAAAATGCCTAAATAGCAAAAGAATTCCCAAATAAAAAGGTTAAAAGTAGAACTCAAAGTTTGAATCCCAATCGGGCTTGAAAATCAGCCTCTCGGCTGACTTTTTTTGCTCTGCATAATCGGGGTCGGTTTTTGGCTTCTCAATGATTTATGTGAATACGAGTCGGGCTTTGGCTTCCCGATTGCTTTAAAGAATACGTGTCGGCCGAAGGACGTATTCCTCGAAATTCAAAACCATTTTATGGTGAAAGTTTTAGCGCGTTGTAATATATTTTGTTAATAAACTTCGTTATCCAATCTTGAGCCTAAAGAACGTATTTTTATTTCATTTAATACGTTTCTTACTCATTTGAAATTCTCCCGCAAGGTGACGTTTGCTTCATGTAAATTGCGAATTCTGTAATGTAAAAATAAATAATTACAAAAACGAATTCCTTTTAACAAAAGTTGCCTAACGTTAAAATTCAAAATTGCAATTTCCCTAAAAAAATATTGAAGAATTTGTGAGACAACGGCATTAGAATTATTTAATTTAAGCAATCCTCCTCCACAGTCACGATTTAGCCTCCATAGGCGACCTCAAAATGTGAATAAAAAAATATTACAATTTCATGATCTTCCAGAAGTGGAATCAAATCGTATAATTCATTTTTAATTAAAATTGAACGTTAAAATATTACCTTAGTAAATCTTTTTCAAATTTCAAATTCAAAATTGCATTTTCTTCTAAAAAAAAGTCTTTATCAAAAAGTCGGTATCTCAACGATGATATGGGATTTTCCGAGATCCGTTCGACATCGCCAAGTTTAACGCATAAAACGGTCGCAAAAGTAAATTAATATCTAAGACGAAAATGGTGGTTGGACTTCCACTCATTTTGAGGTTTTATATCCGTTATTTGGAGCGGAAGCAAGATTACGAATAGGTAAATCTTTTAGCAATTAATTTGTCAAAAACGTTGAAAATGAAAACCGCCGTAGGCGGTTTTTTATTTCCAATAATAACTTGCATCAAACAAAATTCAAAATTTGAATGACCGCCGCAAAAAAAAAATAAATTTGATCTAAAGGTAAAGAAGCCAAAAAAATTTGGTTAGAGCTTGCAAAAACTCCGGGTAAACTGAAATTTTCCAGACGTGTTGTGTAATTGGATGTTCTAATGAATCACCCAAAAGTTCCCTAAAATTTATTGTTGGCTGCTTTGCCAAGTGGGAATTTTAGTTCCCAGTCCAATTTTTCGAATGCAACTCGCTAAATTTCATTTTTACAGAAAATTTTCATGAGATTAGAATTAAAAAGTATTTAATTCGCTACGAACTAAATTTTTTCCAAAGTTTGTCTACGCCGTACTGTTCCTGAAATAATGTAAGATTTCTAGGTTCGACTCCGGGTTTGAGTTTAAAATTTCTTGACCGTCTAATTTGAAAAAATTAGTAAAACACAGGTCCCAGACCTAACATAAGAAGAAAAATTCAATACGTGTTGTTTTAATTAATTAAGATTATAACAAAGTTTTTGAATAATTCTTATTCCCAATGAAATGTTTTACATTTTAAAGGAAATTCTACAAAGGTTATTTTGTAGGTAAATTTATAAATGAAATTAAGCGAGTTATAGGCAAAAACCCGCTTTCCAGGAACTAAGAACTGTCTGCCAAATTTCAACTTGCTCAGAATTTTTATAAGCGAAAAAAGGTCCTAAAACCAAATGAGGGATTTGACTTTAAGATCACAGCGCCTCGCCTTCTAAAATTAGAACTCTTGCATGAGATGTGCTTTCTGATTTGCAATTTCCGGTTTACGTCAAGAGGTAATCCAGCTAATGTTCCTGGGGGCGGGATGGAGAGTGGAGGATTACGTAACAGGATAACGTACTAAGCTGTCGTCCATAAATGACGTCCGCAACTTTTCCCGACTTTTCAACCCTCCCCCGTTTCACTTGATCGCAATCTTCTGACCCCCCCCCCCAGGAAAGTCCTATGGTCACAAATCAAAGACACCCCTCCCATTTTTGTGTAATCGAACTTTACCTTTAAAACTAAAAAAGTTATTCATTAATTTTTAATTTTTTAAAATTCTTATGGCTGTAATAAAAATTGGAATTAAACAAGCAAGAATTTAGATAAACTTTATTTGACTATCCCAAAAAATGGGAATTTTATGCGGATGTCACATTTTTCAACCCCTCCCCTTTAGTCACACTTGATCACATTTTGTAAACCCCCCTCCCCCAGGCATCGACGTCCTTTACCACTTAGGTGGTATTTTAATTAAAAATTATAGATTACAGTTTGTAATATTATAATTTATGTTTTGGGAACACTAGGAACACCGGTTAAGAACCACTGTCTTAAACTCACAGTACCATTGATTATATATTCTATATGTAAGCCTGGAACAGGTCTACAATCCAGAATTTAAAACAATTCTTTGCTTTCTTTCCATGTCTCGAGAAGTTGTTACAAAGGTACCATTAGGTGCAATTGCAAACATAAGAATAAAAAAAGATGAATAGCTGACTTGACACATCAATCATAAAATATTCAGACCAAAATTTTTATTTACAACGATACTTAACATGCAAATTTAAAAAAGGTTAAATAGCTCTCAAGAGGATTTTCCTGGCACTTGTCCATAATATGACCAGTGCACCCTATGGATATTGCGGACCCTATCATAAATAGCTTCCCTTCTTCGATAATCAATTCAAGCTTTATGCTGCTAACCAGGATCTCTTCAGTAAGCGCAGTTCATATAATTGAACTTGGCGGTACAGGAAAAAAGAATCATATTCAAGCCTCATTTGTTGCTCAATGAGCAACCGTCCCAATGTAACCGCTACCCACCTTCACTATTGATATTATCGATATATATTTTTTAATATTGTCCATATAGCACGAATTAATTTTTAGTACTTATCATCAATTTGTTCGACTATAATAGCACCTGTAACGTTAAACCGGAGCTGTACAATCCGGAAAAAATTGCTCTTTCCAGCGCAGTGGTAGTAAAATAATCTCAAAAGATTCAATTTCCATATTCAACGTAATTTTAAACTAAAAGATGTCAGAAAATGATTGGAAGAAGGTAAAGACTAAAATCGGTTTCAGGTACCTTTCGGCTGTCTAATCTCAACATTTCATGATTGCCATGTCAGATTCGCATTTGTTTATTTTTACAATTTAAATGTTTTTAAATTTTTCCAAACTCTCGTCAGCGAAGCAACTGCGATGCTTCGAAATGATACAGATAAATAATTAGTTAGACCTACTTGAGCTTACCTTTTTGATGACTTAGATTTGATTTCGTTCTAAATGGGGTCATTACTTTTCTTTTGAAGATACTAGAAGTAAAGATACATTAATTCAAACTGGATGTTATATTTTGGTTTACCTGTACTTAAAGATAAATGTTTACGTTTGACAAGGTGGTCGAACTTCCAGCTTCCCTGGCTGGGTGTGTTAAACTGCAGCAAGGTGTGGAAATATAACAATGGCTTTGTGTGTGTATTGAAATCTATTAAAGGAAGCAATACAATTTACACCGATATGATTACCATTATTGATACAATTTTTTTTGCTACCTGCATCCAAAGGAATCTGACCTGCTGACAGCCAAAACATTATTTTTACCATAACTACAAAGTGATCCATCTTAGTTTAAATAATCGACACACCCTGTTTTTGGGATCCACACTATTTATTCACCCTGTATAGCGTTATTGCTGTTTTATTCATAATTTCATCCAATTTACATTGTTTGTGATTTGTTTGTTAATTTGTGGTATAGCGAAATACGCGTGTACACATATAAATGGGAAAATATTAAGTAATACACAGTTAAGTGTTTACATTTCATTTATTGCCAGTTATCTCGTATTAAACAATGACTACTGAAACAACCATGCAAACAGCAAAATAAATGTTATTTTGTCTGTGTGAAAAATTGCAAATATCAAGAAGAGAATAAAACAAATTTCAGTTTTGGCTGAATGGTTTCTAAAGCAAAGAACCTCTAAAACGAGAATTCTATAATAAAGTTACGGTGTCTGTATGTCCGTCTGAGAGGTTCAGGGAGGATTCTGCATTTTTGCTTCTTCCATAAAATTTTTTTTTTTGATATTCCCAACTCCTGGTTGGTCATTTAACTTCCATTTAAAGCGTTTTATGCTGCGCCTTTAAACGAGTCTCAATAAATATTTTATATCTGCTCTATACTTTCCTTTTATGTAATATTTAATGTTAATAATAAAATAAAAAGTGTTTGCTTGAACTTTAACCACGTAGATTACAATAATTTATACTGTAGGAACTTCGGTATATTAAAATTGATTATATCAATGATTAAACAATGTGATTACGTGCGATTGCATTTTTCGAAAATAAAATATCCTCCATATATCCGGTGCCGATATAAAATTTTTCCCTTTTATGCGAATAATTTCTACATATTTAATTTGGATAATTGAAAGCTGTGCAAAAATTGTACGAATAAATTGTAAAAATTTATGACCATTTAAATTTATAATTTTCCGGTTTGACAAAATATTTCTGTTGTGAAAGCAAATCGACAAGTTATTTATTATTAACAAAGAAATGTAGGTTAATATAACATTAAATATTTAATTTTATATTTTGGTAATCTAAAATAAAAATGTAAATTTCATTTTTAAATAAAATTAAAACGTAGTTTTGATAACATATTTGACGACAATTAGTTTTAATGATTTTTTAATTCTTATGAAATTAGTCCAACATAATTTTGCTCTATTTTGATGTAATTAAAAAATTAAAATAACGTTTGGAGTCCTACGCTGTGCTAAGAAGGCAAAATAATTTTTTTAATTATTCTCAAGACTGTATTTGGTGGCATGTCCTGGTTGTATGATGCTCACTACATCATAGCCACAAAATGATGCAAATCTGATGAGAAAAGTGGCGTAAACAAATTTTCGCCATACCTCAGAGCGATTCGAAAATTCTGGAAGTCGTATTTCAGTTCTTATCGCAAATCTAAAACAGAACCAACCGCATAATACCGTAGTTAACATTAAAAATAAAACTCAGGCGCTATAATACTTAAACCGCGATCTTAATGAGCTTATTGTTAAATTTAGTTTAGGGGTCTAATTATATCTTATTTATTAGATTTATTATTATTACTATAC
The DNA here is from genome assembly GCA_932274525.1 of Podabrus alpinus. NCBI lineage: Eukaryota > Metazoa > Arthropoda > Insecta > Coleoptera > Cantharidae > Podabrus > Podabrus alpinus. The sequence continues at coordinate 11,820,584 of OW026451.1, forward strand.
GTATATCAAGGTTAAAGTGTTAGTTATGTAATTACTTCCTCCGCAAGGTTAATGGATTAGTTCAGATAAAAATATCAAACATCGCTTAATTTTCAAATAATTTAGGAAACCATCAAATTCAGATCTAATCAAAGTTAATGTTTATGTATTATGTTAAGTATTACTTATAGGCTAAGCAGGCCCGTAGCCAGGAGGGGGCACCTGGGGGCACGTGCCCCCCCCCCCCCGAAATGTTCAAAAGAATCAAAAATTTTGAAAGTAAAACATTTGAATTTCGAAAATGAAATAGGTATACTTTGGAAAAAGTTTTTTTCTAAATTTATTTGGCGTAATTCATTCCTTCGGCCTCACTCCAAGGTTCTAAAGTAGCCTATGTTTTTCGTAGCGTTGTAAATAACTTCTACACCAAATTTGGTTAAGATTGGTCAAATAGAAACGTAAAGCACGTGCACGCGTATTTTCATTGTCGATCGGTTGACAGCATTCATTATTGTTTTTTAAGTTGATTTTGAGTAGCCTGCCTTCCTTTAAGGAATCTCGATAATCCATTCATGCGCGTCCCTATGGGACGCGCATGAATGGATTATCGAGATTCCTTAAAGGAAGGCAGGCTACTCAAAATCAATGCCAAATTTGGTTCCGATCGGTCAAACATAATAAATAGAAATGTATGTACTATATGATGGAATAGGCTGATGGAGTAGGCGGTGTAAAAATCGTCTATTCCCGTGGTTCGGAATCCACGTTAAGCTGTAGGTCCTCTGTGCTCGTCACACATTTTCAACACGCAACGAGCAGAGACAGGGAGGTATCGGGAAAATGTCGCAAGACGTTCATAACCGAATATATGTAGATAGATGTACTATATACTATACCGGGTGTTCATTTTAAAACTTCCAGCAATTAATATCTCAAAAACCAAAAGTCAGATGAAAAAATGTTTCGAACAAAAGTTGTATGATAGCGAGGGGGAGAGAATATGGGATAATTGTTTTTTTAATTTATTGACCTTTTCAAAGTTATTTGAAGGTCAACTTGGTTTTTTTAAATGGCACCTTATATTTTTTTAGCAGAATCATATTTTTCATGAATAAATAAACAACTTTTGTTGAAAAATTTTTTTTATCCGACATTAGGCTTTTCGAGTAAGATACGTTGAAACTAGCGACGCGCATGAATGGATTATAGAGATTCCTTAAAGGATATAATCAACATTGTTAATCAAAATTTAATATTTACAAATGGGGAACATTTTGACAACTTGTTATGAAAACACTCGTTTACAAACATTTTTTCCACTGTTTAATACTAGTAAATAGCCTTCTAAAACTTGTAAATATTAAATTTTGATTAACAATGTTGATTATATTATTTTGTTTCAACGCATCTTACTCGAAAAGCCTAAAGTCGGATAAAAAAAATTTTCCAACAAAAGTTGTTTATTTATTCATGAAAAATATGAATCTGCTAAAAAAATATAAGGTGCCATTTAAAAAAACTAAGTTGACCTTCAAATGACCTTGAAAAGGTCAATAAATTAAAAAAACAATTATCCCATATTCTCTCCCCCTCGCTATCATACAACTTTTGTTCGAAACATTTTTTCATCTGACTTTTGGTTTTTGAGATATTAATTGCTGGAAGTTTTAAAATGAACACCCGGTATACAAAGTAATTTCTACTCCGTTCACAAGCGCTGAAACGTAGCACTTGAATGATACAAATACGGTGTCAACGATTTATAGTTTTTTTATGCATTATATTTAATTTTGTTATCAATTAGGTATATTTTAGTTTTTGTATGCATTATATTTTACCTATTTCGTAAATAAACCTTAGTTTTAAACTTTTGTTTTTAGTCTTGAATAAATTTTGGAACCTAACCCCCTTTTTTCTATTGCTTCTTTGGTTCCATTTACGCGAATTCCATGTACGCGAGGTTTTTGGCGAACGGAACCCGCGCGTACATGGAGGGTCTAGTGTATTTGATAGAGAATTTTATGCTCTTCAATTATGGTCTGATCATAATTTTTAATACAAGCATAAATAAGCGAGTTATCGGCAAAAATCGCGTTGGGGGAGCTAAAACCCCCGATTGTGGGGGACGCCGGCGTGGGATTTTATGAGACTTTTGGGGGGGGTTCATTAGAACACTCCAATGTACATCTCTGCCAAAATTCAGGTTGCCCAGATTTTTTGCAAACTAAAAACCATTCTTGCCTGGACTATAACGTTTGTTTTAAATAAAAATAAATTAAGAAAAATAAAGTATTGAAAAAATTTGTTTGTAATAAAAATTCCCGGAAGGGGAACCCCCGAAAATTTTACTTTTAAAATATTTGTAATAAAGTAGTTTAATATATAAATAAATAAAACTTTAAAAAAATTGTAATAAAAAGGGAAACCCCCTTTACAAGTGCCCCCCCCCCAATGAAATCCTGGCTACGGGCCTGAGGCTAAGTATCGGTAGCTCAGCGTAAAGGCATTCGACCAGTACAATCGCTAGGTACGATTGGACGACGTCGGGTTCGATCCCCGGGTCGCCAGAAAACTTTTGGCAACTTCAACTGCACTTTTGAGCAAAATTAAACAACATAAATACGAGTAATGCATGTAAAAATTTTGAAATTGCATTTTACCTTTTGGAATCGATTTTTGTTTCAGAAATGGTACGGTGTAAGCAATTTGTGAAAAATTCCATTTTTCAATTTTGATCTGATGAGAATTTTCCGTAAAAATAAAATTAACCGAGTTATATAGGTGAAAATCTGCTTTCGAGGAACCAAGAACTGTCTGCCAAATTTCACCTTGCTCTGATTTTTTACAAGCTGAAAATGTAACTTGCCTGGACGATGAGGTCCTAAAACCAAATAAAGGATTTGATTTTAAAATCACAGCGTCACGCCGGCTAAAATGAGAATCCTTGTATGAGATATAAGGTTTAAGTCAAGAGGTGACTGGAGGGGGGGGGGGGTGATTACGTAACAAGATAACGTACTAAAATGAAGGTAGATTTTTCGAGTATTTTGTTTGAAAAATAAAAGCAATTTTAGTTTATTTCTTTGATTTTTGAAAATTCATGGAGGAAATTATTTTTTACTTTCAGGAATCCTTCATTGGTGTATGTGTACTACTTACTCAACAATATTTTTTGTACTGTTATAATATCAAGAAATTTTTAATAAAGATTTACGATGCGAGGCCGTAGATAAATTGACGAGATAATAGTAAAATTATTCTTTGTATTATAATTTTATATGTTATAAATTCAATTTATGAAAGATTTAGAGATAGGCTAATACGATGTAGATTTCACAAAAATCTACTTTATTTAATTTTTGGCCAAAATTATTATCAGACCAAAATTAAAGACCACACGTATAGAAAGTTTTCAAATTATTGCATTTTGCCTTTCTGGAACCGATTTTTATTTCAGAAATGGTACGGTGTAAGCGATTTTTTAAAAATTCTATTTTGTAGAGAACTTTATGCTCTTTAATTTTGAGGGAGTTATAAGCAAAAATCCGCGCTAGTGAGTCCAAACTGTTCAATTGGAGAAGAAGTTGACAGAACTTTTGAAGGGATTGTTCGGATACTAAAATGCACATTTTGACAAAATTCGTCTCAAAACGGAGGATTCTTTAATGGGTTTCAGCTGGGTAACATCCGGACTGTAAATTATAAATTCTTTACAAAACAAAAACAAAACAGTCATATTATGTATAGGTAGTACATTAATTCTACTTTAACTGCATATAGCAAAAATAATCACAGCAACTTGTGTTGCGAAATAATTTTAAACCCACAGGGAGAAATGAAATAAATGCACAAGTTTTTGGAGCAAAAGGAGTTAATAATTTAGTAGCGTAACCGTGATGTAATTTAGACGCTACACAACTTCTTATATACCTGTGACGGCGAACCTGTGACCCGCGGGTCAGACACTGACCCACAAAGGCATTTTAAATGACCCACGTGTTGATTTTTACAAACTTATTATTTATAACTATATCATAAAAGAGAGACCGGACAATCGAAACTATTAAAAAATTAAAGTATAAATACGTAATGTCGAATTTATAAAAAAATATTACCCTATTGATATCAATTTTTTGAAGTCTGCCTTTTTTTTTGCTCGTCACTTGCAAAAGTAAAAGTTGTAAAACAAAAAGGAAACGTTAACCTGTTGGGAGGATTTTAAAGGTGAGAACCAAAAAAAGGGTCAACTGTCAAGTTTTCCTTTAACAAATTTTCGGTGTTTCCAAATTATTGGTACCCTTTTTACCCCCCTTTCCAATTGACACCACTCACTTAGGGCCAGTTGTGTACCAGAGGTTCGACCTCGAGTAAGCGTTAATCCAGGGATTTCTGCTATTAGATTGGTTGATACACCAAAACTCCTTCGGTTAACCCTTACTCGAGGTTGAACCTCTGTTATACAACAGGCCCTTAGTGACCAGGGGCTAGTATTAAAAAAATTTATTGAACAAAATCTGACCCACTTTTCAGAAAGGTTCGCCATCACTGTTATATATATAGGGTGTTTTTTAGCTGCATGAGAACTTCAAATTGAAATAAAACATTAAAATATTGATGGAATGGTTTTTTAATTATTTTTTTATGAAAGTAAATTTAATGCCATTTATGATTTGAAAATGATTTCCGGCATGTGACCGCCCGACTAATCGGTACGCAGCGCATCCGATGAGTCCAATTTTTGACCACATTTTCCAATATTTCTGGCCTTATTTCATAAATGGCTTGCTGAATATTGACCTCCAATGCTTCTAGAGTTGTTGGTTTGTTGGTATAAACCATGGATTTAACATACCCCAAAAACAAAATCTAGGGAAGATGCATAAATTTTTTTTATAGCGTAGTTGGATCAAAAATAACTAAATATACTAATTAATGCTATTTAATTTATTTATTTTCGTTTTGATAATAATTTAAAAAATATTTAAAAATCCGTCAATTTGAATTGAACGAAACGACCGCGCAATTTGCCACAGAACTTGTGACGTCACGAGTCGAATTTTACATTCATTTATATTATTTTTCTGGGGTTTCTCTACACGAGTAGAGTCAACAAGAAAGTGAGGTTATTGCAAGCAAGCAAGCAAATGCGTTTCGTTTAAGGTCACATGATTTATTTTAAATTATCATTGAATTTTAAAATGGATTATTTATAACAAAATACAATAAATAGAAGTTATTTTTGCTGATTTGATATTTAATATATAGGATTAATCGGAAAATACTGTTTTAACTAAATTTTTTTATTCATGCATGTTCCCCATTGATATAGGACCATTTCTTGAAATAATGTCACCAAATTGTCCTTTCAATAAATCGATGGTTTCGGTGACTGTGTGGCACGTAGCACCATCCTGTTGGAACCATAAGTTGTCGATGTTTAACTCTTGGATTTTTGGAAACAAGACTGTATTGAGCATGTGTCGATATCTCACACCATTCACCGTAGCGGTAGCTCCTTCCTTCATTTCGAAAGAAATATTGACCGATGATGCCGTTAGCGTGTATTCCACACCAAACAGACAATTTTAATGGATGCAATGGAGTCTCAAGATAATGTTCCGGATTGGTCTCAGTCCATATACGGTAATTTTGCTTGTTCACATACCCATTCAATCAGAAATGTGCCTCGTCACTGAACAAAATTTGGCGGTAAAAAAAATGGATCCACTTCCAATTGGTTGTGAGCCCAATCTGATAACGATCTTTAGGCTTAAATTCTTGAACCAACTGGATCTAGTAAGGATGTAAACCAAGATCTTGATGTAAAATTTTCCATGTAGTGGACGGACAAAGTCCAAGTTTTTGAGCACGATGGCGAATTGAAATGTTTGGGTTCTCTTGCAAACTTTCACTCACAGAATCGATAGTTTCTTCGGTACGCACATTTCTTTACCTTGTTGGTGGTCTTACATCATGCAATGAAGAAGTGGTACGAAATGTATCCATCACCGCACCAATAGCTTGCTCAGAAGGTCGATTATGTCGACCATAAAATGGTCGAAGAGCTTTATAAGTTTCACGACTTTGAAAATAAATTTCCACAATGTGGTAACGTTGTTCAAGTGTTAATTTATTCATGATAAAATGGCTAACCTTTCTGAACACAAATGTCAAAGAACTGTCACTGTGACAAACTTCATTCAAAAGTTATCCCTATTGAAAGATCTCATGCAGCTAAAAAAACACCCTATTATTATAGTAATGGGATTATTTGTGGAATCAGCAGAGTTATTTAGATATGGTCTAACAAGGAAGTTTTCTGTTACGTCTTGCTCAAAAGAAATCTTGAGTTAACTTGTACTGTATTTCTTAACGTTTAGGTCTCGTTCTTAAAAGAGTCAAAACTAGTGATCCTCTTTATTATCTAAATTAACGAAATTTGTTGTGCGGCCTTTAGGCCTGTCTAATCGTGTACTAACTAAACAGCGAATGGCGAAAGTTAAAGGTTAAATAACTTTATCTAAAATATTGTAAAAGATATATCGTCAAGGTATAACTTGGAAGGAGCGCGTTCAGAATTGCGTTCTGCAGTTCGGTCGAATTCGCTTAGGATTACCATTCCATTGCACTCATAGAATTCAACAATAGCAATGAAAATTAAGGAGAAACCGAGACGTCGTCCAACATTAACGGATTTCCGGTTAGTGGCTTTTGGATAACCGAAGAGTTATATGTCTCTTGCGATGCAGATTTACACGGTATCTTTTCAGCGATTTACCCAAACTTTTGCATTAAGAAACAAGTGGAGTGGAAGGTTTTGCAGGGACCTACTGCATCATGTGCGGAAAGTTACATACATCAAATGCAGAACTACGAATGACGTTTATTATTGCTGCGACAGGTGCCCGAAGCAATCGATAAAATGAAAAAGAATTTTTTAGTAATGCGGAAGAAATGAAACAGAATTTATAATGCAATAAGCCAAACCTGCCATTTAGACTAATTGAAGGTAAATTTTAAGGCAGATGATTTTGCATAGCGAAAGAATGCTACTTCGGTTGGTCCCCAATAAATTAGGAAAACGTCATATTTATCCAATTAAATCTGGAAATCCTTATTTCTTATCATCAATCATTGTTTAATTAAATATTTTCTTATTATTTGGAGGAATTTCAGAAAGCATATAAGTAACTCTTCATAATAAAGTAACTTAACCTAGAAGTTCTGATGTATTGTCTTAATAATTAGAATGTATATCCGACGTAGTATGACACCAAATAGACACGAGTTCCAAACAATAGTGCAGTGATAAATTATCTAATAAAATTGTGAAAGCTAATTGCTAGCATTTTGTTACATCCTATTTAGGCTATAACGACCCGAATAGTTAAGAATTAAACTGGGTATTACACGGAAAAAAATGTTGTTTGTTTCTATAACAGGTTCCGATCTGCTAGTTAATGCACGAAGATGTGACAATTTGGTGATCCTTTCAGCTTGAGTGCGAAATTTCCCACATCATGAGTGTTTTCCGATTATTCATCCATATTAGTAGTAAATACGAAATCTCCGGTTGGGAAATGAAACTTGGAAAGAGTAAAATAATCGATGAATGGAACGGCGACTAAGGTAAACTACTCGGGGCTGTAATCGCATTAAAGTTTTAAAAGTGCACCGAGACAATTAAATAAACGATCTTTCTGTGAAAGTCACATATGACGTTGTAACAAAGTTAAATAAACACGACACGCAAAGGTAAAAAGGTTAATTTAGTCGATATTGATTAAAACATAAAATTTCAGGATTCAGCACTGCAATATGTAATAATGTACATACTAGGTAAATGAGGAGAATTCTAAATAAGCTATTATGCGAAGTTAATATCCACATAATTCTTCGGCACTGCACGATTGCACCACACAATAAAACGTGCGTTAAGTTAGTCGTAGCGCTAACTGTTTGTCTACGGTTAATGCACAATAAATGGATGTATGCAAAAAAGTGTACCGAAAGAAGAATAAATAAAAATAACTGAAATTGTTTTACGAATAGTTGAAAATTGTGAAACAAAACAACCAACTAAAGTATCGCTGTTCTACTTTCATCCGGTAAGAAAAGTAGTTTGTGGCCTGCATAATTTTATTATAACAGTACAAGGAAAGATGTCAGAAAACTTCCGCAATTTCTCAAAAACAATAACTTTCATAGAGAATACAGGTTAATAATTACGGTTTTACAAAATTAAGTAATTGCCTGTTTCTCCGTTATGCATTTTAAAATGGTGTTGTTTACATTGTATAATATGACGTCTAATTTACGTCTATTTCACTTCGTCTTCATTTTTTATTTAAACGGAACCGTTTAATTAAAATGTATCGATTTTTAGTCCAGTCAAATTAGGTTTTCAGCTCGGAAAAATTCCCACCTAGCTGAATTTTGGTACACATCTTTATGACATCGTTGTAAGGGGTCATCCATTAATCACGTAAGGGTTTTTTGGGGGGAGGGGGTATTGGATATCTTACTGACCCTTACGTAGGGGGGGAGGGGTCCGACGTATTTCTTACGTAAGTTTCTTAAAATATTTTTTTAAATTAAATTTAAAAATCAAATATAATTTTTACTTCCCTATAAGGAAGTATTGTAATCATGAAAAAATTCGATGTCGATATTTTAACGGAAATATCCGTTTTGAGCATTTCTGAATCCGTTTTGACTACTTTCGCAATGATGTCTGTATGTATGTATGTATGTATGTCTGTCTGTATGGATGTATGTAACGCAAAATGTCTGTAAGTTCTGTATCTCTGGAACGAATTGTTATATAGTAACCAAATTTCATATTTAACACTTTAATCGGTATACAAAGGCACCATTTGATTTTGGAGGAAATCCTTAAACCGGAAGTAGCACTTCACTTGAAGGACGAAATGGTTTTTCTTAAATATCTCAGGAACGAATTGTTATCTAGTAACCAAATTTCATATTTAACACTTTAATCAGTATACTAAAGCACCATGTGATTTGTGAGGAAATCCCTAAACCGGAAGTAGCACTTTACTTGAAGGACGAAATGGTTTTTCTTCAATATCTCAGGAACAAATTTGTTATATAGTAACCAAATTTCATATTTAACACTTTAATCAATATACGAAAGAACCATTTGATTTTGGAGGAAATCCCTAAACCGGAAATGGCACTTTACTTGAAGGACGAAATAGTTTTTCTTCAATATCTCAGGAACGAATTGTTATATAGTAACCAAATTTCATATTTAACACTTTAATCGGTATACGAAAGCACCATTTGATTTTGGAGCAAATCCCTAAACCGGAAGTAGCACTTTACTTGAAGGACGAAATGGTTTTTCTTAAATATATTATGATAAATATTTTATTGATGAATTTTTATTTTTTAAATTTAAATAATATTTCTGCGAATCTTTAGATGAACGATGAAGGAATGATTCCTTATAGGGAAGTCATGTGCTGGCCACATCAGATTTTTTCTTTTTATGTTGGTAATTATATCCAGGTATAATGGAAATACCATATATTGAAATACATAGTACTTAAAAATCATTAAACATAGTGGCATAATAGTGTGAATTATAGAAAATGGCATCAAACTTTGGCGATCTTTACGAACGGTTTTTCATCTACATATTATGTAAATAAAAATTTAATATTATTATCTATCTACGTATATAAAAATGGATGTATGTATGTTCCCTATAGACTCCTAAACCGTTTGACCGATCGGAACCAAATATGGAAAAGTTATTATGTAGGTCCCTGCGCATGTTTTTGTATTGAAATAGTGCAAAAATTCGCAAAGGAAAGGAAAGTTGATTTTGAGTAGCCTGCCTTCCTTTAAGGAATCTCGATAATCCATTCATGCGCGTCCCATAGGGACGCGCATGAATGGATTATCGAGATTCCTTAAAGGAAGGCAGGCTACTCAAAATCAACTTAAAAAACAATAATGAATGCTGTCAAACTGTCAACCGATCGACAATGCAAATACGCGTGCACGTGCTTACGTTTCTATTTGACCAATCTTAACCAAATTTGGTGTAGAAGTTATTTACAATGCTACGAAAAACATAGGCTACTTTAGTACCTTGGATCGAGGCCGAAGGCCGAAAAACCACGGTCTACACGTATGCCTGGGATACCCTTGAGTGAGGCCGAAGGCCGAACAACCACATCCGACACGGTCTAGATGGCTAAAGGCGGCCGGTAGGCCGACTGTGCCAGCTAGTATAATATATTATTATTCATCTTTTATAAATATAAGGGATGGAGAGAGGGGTCAAAATTAATTTTCTTTTAAATAATCCTTGCGTAAGATGTAGGGGGGTTGCCACAATCTTACGTACCCTTACGTGGCGGAGGGAGGGTGTCCAAAATTACAAAAATCATCTTTACGTAATTAATGGACGGCCCCTAAACAATATGTAAAAAGTCGACCTCGATATCATGTACGCGTTAAAGGTTATTGGAGGTCGAAGGTCACGAAATTGGCCATTTTTTTAATATCTCGTTTTTTATTAGTCGTACAATAAAAAGATTTAGATACAATTTCTAGAGGAGGTAATTATCTACAAAAATGGTCTTATAACATTTTCACGTTAAGTTGATAGTTTTTGCGTTATAAGGCCAACAAAATGGTCACTTTTAATGAAATATGATTTTTCAAATTTTGATCGAAAATTTTGTGAACGATATTAATTTGCAAATGCTTTATACTGGTTGTACAATAAAAAGTTTCCGGCGCTAATTTCCAATTTTTCGAAAGTAATTTTTTTTGAAAATCATGAAAAAATCATTTTGAAAAAATTTAAATTTTTGAAATTTAAATTCAATTTCACGCCTTTGGTGTTGAAAATACGAAGGAAGCTTATATAAGGGCTCTGGTAGACCTTCGCGATGGGCTTCCGTTGCATCTTAAAAATTAAGAATCGGTTCGTAAATAAGAGCTCCAGAGACGTTGAAAGTTTTTGCACAATTTTCGCCTTAATTCGCCTCCGGCGCGAGAACCGTCGATAATTTAGTAAACTTATGGAAGAATCGGATGCGGTTTTCGACGGTCTTTGATTTAGTATATGACGATGGTGGACGAAAAACGACAAATAACGGCAGCATTTGCAAATTAATATCGTACACAAAATTTCCGATCAAAATTTGAAAAATCATATTTCATTAAAAGTGTCCATTTTGTTGGCCTTATAACGCAAAAACTATCAACTTAACGTGAAAATGTCATAAGACCATTTTGGTAGATAATTACCTCCTCTAGAAATTGTATCTAAAACTTTTTATTGTACGACTAATAAAAAACGAGATATTAAAAAAAGGCCAATTTCGTGACCTTTGACCTTGAATAACCTTTAACGCGTACATGATATCGAGGTCGACTTTTTACATATTGTTTACAACGATGTCATAAAGATGTGTACCAAAATTCAGCTAGGTGGGAATTTTTCCGAGCTGAACCCCTTTTTTCGTCTAATTTGACTGGACTATTTTAGTTCTAACGTTTTGCTAATTAGGCATTTAATTGACATCATTTTAATCCTCCTACGCCGTTACACCTGAATGGATGTACCTACCTTTATTCTGTAAATTGCGTCGTAATTTTTAATTTAATGAGCACTAATTTGTCGAATCCATTTGCATCTTCTCACGGTAATCGTTATCGATTATTAAGTAATACCTTCATTTCTACAATCTCTCAAAATGAAGCAACATCCTTTGTAGTTCGATTGATCTCTCGACGACTCCGAGAGACGTCAAAAGTTGCAATACAATAACGTTCCCCTGCGATAAGATTTTGTAAACCTACATCAGAATTTAATTCTTTTCGACAAATCTAGCAAGGCAAAATTTGAATTGGGTCATGTCCATACAAGCAATCTGAAATGGTAAATAATGAATTGGATTTTCCGGGTTAGGATTCCATGTTAAGATCCAAATTTACTTTCGATAAACTTTCTTTAAATTTTCACTTTGCAGTGCAAACTACAACATGATTTCCTTCTGATATTTTTTAAAAAGATGTCTAACAAATGAAATATTTCCGAATAGGGTAAAAGCATTTTATTTAAATCAACTGGAAACAAATCCATTTGCTAAAGTTGAATCTTAAATGAAACAGGTGAAGAGAATATAAATCCTCCCTCTAAACTGATATAGTTATCGGTAGATCACCAGGTTGTGTTTAAGACGGAATGCTACAATAGAAGCGTCAGAGAAAAGCAATAAGTAACATAATGAGGAACTATTTATTGTGATACTCGACGAAGTAAGTTAAGTAAACACTTTTCACAAAATCATTTTAAGATTTATTAACTTTCAATTCTTTTCGATCTGGATTCGAACCCTGCGGTATCCTTCGTGAATTTTTCTTAATTTGAATTATAAGTTATTTATCGGGGTATTTATGCTGTAAAAAATGTTCTTCGTTCTGGATTCAACTGCGATTACGCGCGATAACCACTGCGCTACCGAGGTTATTAATTTTTGTTATTAATTTTAGGACCGCAACAAACTAAACGGCCAATGGCCTTAGTAAACAATGCCGTGTAGGATAAGCTGTAGGTTCTATACATGCACAGTCCGTAAATAAAATATTCGGTGTGCGGTTTTATCCTGATTGTAAAGTGGTTATCTGTAAACCATGCAATAATTAGAATTATTGGGCCATTGATGTAAGTATAATTTGTCGAAACAAAAGCTTGCTCGGATGTTGGGTAAAAAATAAAAGAAATAACTTAATATTCGAATTTTTGAAAAGCCTAACTAAATACCTATTGTAAATTTTTTTTTAAAAAGTCATTTTTTTTTGTTCTAATATAATATGTACTACTGTATATATCTGATAATACCAGTATTACGTGTAAAGCGTGATTGAGGTTGAAATAGATGTAAATATGATGATTATTAAGGTTGTGTGATTTATGTAATATTTTCTTCAGTGGCGTAGCTAACAATTTTGGGCCCAACCGCAAAGTGTTGTACAGCGTTACAGGACATCCTCTTTTAAGCAATAATGATTGTGACATTTTCAAAGAAAAGGTTAATTATTGATTATGAAATATATTTTAGCAATTAATTATTGTTCTCGTTATAAATTAATTACAACTCGGGCCTGGCACGCAGGGCTCCGCGACAGTATTTAATCATGATTAATATGCTTTCCAATAATAAAATCGTACTGCAAAGGCAGAACTAACCTAGGTGACATTGACAATATTTTACAGGAGGGCACTAGAAATGTTAATTACTTCATAACTCAAAAAGTCTTTATACCAAGGGGTAAATATCCCGAAAATTTTGGCAATGCAAATGTCTATGGTTATTAAATTACAGAGCGTCAAGCAAGGTTGCTAGCAGTATACACTTGGATGGTTGACAGCTGGTGACTAATTTAAATACCGTCGCTTTTCGCTGCTCTCCTATCCACCCGCACTGGTTCAGCATGGTAGGGTATGGCCTCAACCCTCCCCTCAACGGGAGAGAGGGATGGACGAGAATCGTTTGTAAAAGCAGTAGTTGGGCTATACCCAGAAGAAAATTAATAAATACTAATCGGCAGTGGTTGTGCGGCCTAAAGGCCGCACTGAGTGAATTGCAACGTCGATCTATGTTTTATTAATATATGATTTTTTCACGTCTAACCTATCATTAAACTTCACACGATTTTTATTTTATTTTGATTTTTTCATAATCACCATCAGGCTTTTAAAAAATTTTACCTGTAACCTGACTCATCAATAACCAGGAAAACAAATTATGAAGAAGAATCGAAAATCATGTAAACCGTGTAGAGGGTAGGGGAAGTTAAAACTTAAAAAACCATAACAATTTGTTTTAAATTATTACTAAATGTGTAAATTTTTAAACATTTCTGATAAATTTCTTTTGAGATGCGTATTCTGGTGCTCAAACAGCAGAATTCGGGAGGACACCGGCGTGGAATCAATCGACGACTTTATTCGACACCTAACATCTAAATTCTACGATCACTTGGCCACGGTACAAGAGGCCCAAAGCCATTTCAGCGCCATGACCGCCTGAATTCAAGCGACGCCAAGATATGCAAATTCCTAAATTTCGCGACTTCAATGATCGCGATATCCAGGAACTGTAACGCCACATGCTATTCGGGGATTACTTTTAGTCCTCCCTAGGTTTTCTGTTTTCTTTTCAGAATGCCTTACTAGCTTCAAGAATATAAATTGTTCTTAAAGCGTGGTATACCAGACTGGATCAGAGACTTTCAGTCTTTGCTGGTTTTTGCACACCAACTCTTTGGGTGGACCTGGGGGGGGAGTCACTTTTCCGGGTGGGATGTTCGGCGGATGGGGGATATTTTATTTTTAATCTCACGATTCACTATATTTTATCTCCGGCGGTTTTCCGGAAACTTGAGAACGCAGGCTCGGGCTCCACCTGAGGGGGGGGGAATCCCATCAGAAAGTAAAGCTAGCCTGGCCAAATTTTCCTTGTCTTCCTCCACCTTTTTTTCTTTCATCGAATTGACCGACATGTTTTGGGATCAGTAGATGATGATAAACGTGCATTACCAGCACTACGGGACAACAACTGCGCTCTCTGTCAAAATAAATTCAAAGCCATGACCGTCGCTAATCAAGGGGGGGGGGTAAAACTAACCTTGATCGCCGATGGTCTTTGTTTGTAGGGGAGGGGCTCAAAACCTCCGGTGATATGGGGTACCAGCTGTTCACAATAAGAACAAGTTGCTATGAAAGAGTTGAAATAATACCACAATCACTTTAAATGTCACTTTGATCACTCAAAACTATGACAAAAACCATACTTTAACCACTTATATTACAGTTCTATAAACTGTCACACGGTGGCGTTTTCTTATTTGGAGTTGTCAATACTTTAGATTTTAGATAAACTTTCTTTTATGAAGTTTTAAAAATATTCAAACACAAATTTCTTATGGCCACTTTACACGAGGGGATTTTTTCATGCGATTGATCGCCGCGACTTGTTGCCGGGATTTTTCGCATGCGCCAGGTTGCTGCGACCTATCGCATTGTCACTTTACACGAGGCATTTATTTATTTTAATTCATAAAATCGCACGTGCGCCAAGTTGCAGGAACTAATCGCATGAGCGATTTTGTATTACACGAGGCGCTTAGTTGCTGCGACATGACGCGGCTATCGATCGCATGAAAAAATCCCCTCGTGTGAAGTGGCCATTAGATATCTCAAAAATGGAACATTTGTCCAACCCCCGGTCAAACCTGGTCACATTTTGTAACCCCCCCTCCCGCTCTCCAGGCGTGGACGTCCTTTATGGACCATCCCTAAAGGCATTTTAACCGTGCGAAGCCGGGCAAGAATATATTTAGAATCCACCTAGTGAGGCCGAAATCCATGATGAAATCGCCTATAGAATGATACTCAGTTATCATATGGTTGCAATTATGGATATTTAATCTGAAATCTAAAATATAAGACCGATGGTCGCGCAATCCTCTTGAATTTATTATGTTACAGTTCTTCTTCAGACTCCTTCATTCCAATATTGAACATAGTCCTCCCCTCTTTTTCTTTCCACTCTCATCCATCATCTTCCGGCTACCTCTCTTATATCAACTGCCCATCTATTGGGCGGTCGTCCGACACTCTTCTTACTGCATCTCGGTCACCAGTTTATGATCCGGTCGTCCATCTGATGTCTTCCGCTCTCACAACATGTCCAGTCCAGATCTATTTCTGTTTTGCTATCTTTTGTGTTACGTCTGTGATTCATCTTAGTAAGACCGAAAGATGAACAACTACCGCCTCCACTTATGGTCGAAAACCCAAGCCACACAACTTGAAGCTAAAGATTAAATTCAGTTCATCGAAGGGAGTTGTAGATCAATTTTAATCCAACGAATGGAAACGCAATGGGATGGGGGGTGAAATGTACCTTAAATAAAACTCGGAAAAATACTTAAAATAAAAATTTAAGGCAGATACAATTTTTTTATCTAGAAAATTATGTTATGGAAGCTGGACATGAATTATGTAGATTACTAAATGTTTGTTATATCTTATACAATTTTAATATCTGTTGCTAACAGTTGGAATTTTACCTCATAACTTGATGAATTTTTTAGTGCTTTCTAAAAATAAAATTTTTTTGTTGCTTCGAAATTTTTCAATAAGTTGAACAGGAAGAGAGTTATTTGGACAAAAACCCAAAGGTCAGATGGCGTACCGTAATATGCTCTGTTACATTTTGAGAAATTAAAGTTAATTTAGCGAAATTGCATTTAATCTGGTAAGAAAATAATTAAAGCCGAAAAAATTTTAATTAACCTCAATTTAAATTTTTCTTGTGCAAAAATCATGTAGTGGGTGCCTAAAAAACTGCTCTACTTGCATTGTTATAGAGGCCCTGTATATTTGTATGTACATTATACAAATGAAAGTAGGAGTACGCAGAGGTACATTAGGTCATTTCCTCATTAATCTATTATTCTTATTAAGCCCCAAGTAAAAGCATTAAAATGTGAATTCGTCGCTACTTTACGTAATGCACATACACCCAGCTAATGTAGCTAAAATGATTACCTTATAAAGAATTAATTTGCCGTAACAAATTACTTGTATTGTAGTATAAAAAATATAATAATATAATTTTGGAAAAAGTATAAAAAATAACATTGAAACATATCGACACATTGATGCACTGATATGATTGTGTAATACAAAAATTGCCAGGAATGGTGTAATTAAGTTATGTAAATTAGTTACGTTCCATGGCTTCAATTGTCTTCTTGAAATGAAATTAGGTCCAACGAATGGACAACTCTCATTTATTATTCAATTTCGCTTAGAAATTTTTAGAACTCTTTCAAAGTTCCTTCTCGCAAAAATTTAATTAACAGAAAGTACTTCAAGCTGAATTGTTTGGACATAAAACTTTACACGATAAGTTTAATTAAATCTGATACCGACATTCATTTTACATCAATTTACCCCCCTTCGCGTAAATTAAATGGTCGTTAATTACAACGCCTTATTTTTGTATAGTTACAGTTTTTTGACAATATCATGCGTGATGTAATTCGAAAGACAAAATTTATTATCAGCTTTTCGGAAATAAAATATGAAGATTTAATGTTCGCACCAGTAATCCCGACCGAAAATTCCTGTTTTACAAAATGTAATCGAGGAAAGGAAGGTTCAACAAATTAATCATCAATTATGTCACATCACACGTTTGCAGTACGTTTAACCCGAAACACATCATTTTGGCTCAGTTTGTATAATTCACCCAATGATGGAACTATTGATTGACTGCCCTTATTACGGGAATGTTTGTCACGCATCAAGAATTTTTACAATTTTTGCGATTCAGTGGTGTAACGCGGCATAATTTTTTTAATTAAAATATGCAAGGATTATAAAATATTCGTAGACTTGTTTTTAATTTTTATACAATTTTTCATTTTTCCAAGTCTGATTTTCCAGCTAAAAACTTTACAAAAAAAATAATTTACAAATGTTTTACTCTACTAATACCTAAAATTCTATGGAACACAAGAAAAAGTGTACCGACCTACCCCCTGTAATATTACAAATAGAAACAATAGACTGTGTGACATGGGGACGGTGTCAAAAATAATTATGCTGGGTCAAACCCCTGTGGCGAAGTAGCCCTTGTCTTCCTTAAAGTCGTTCGGAGTTTGAAAACTTTGTAACCATCTAACCATCTAAATCTATATAATATAAAAATGGATGTATGTGTGTATGTATGTATGTTCCCTATAGACTCCTAAACCGTTTGACCGATCGGAACCAAATTTGGCACAGTTATTATGTTGGTCCCTGCGCATATTTTTGTATTGAAATAGTGCAAAACTTCGCAAAGGAAAGGAAAGGAAAGTTGATTTTGAGTAGCCTGCCTTCCTTTAAGGAATCTCGATAATTCATTCATGCGCGTCCCTGTGGGACGCGCATGAATGGATTATCGAGATTCCTTAAAGGAAGGCAGGCTACTCAAAATCAACTTTTTTTTTTTTTTTTCCTTGAATATTTACAATCTGTTTAATATAAAACATTTAGTAAATCAGTTGACAATAGTTTATGGGCATGTTGAGAGTATTTCATTAAATATTCTCGTAAAAAATTAATTTACAAATTCATTTAAATTCCAGTAATTTCAAATAAAATTAAAGCTGTCTACTGAATCGTGTGGGTATGTCGGTGGGCTTGAAGCGCTTTAATCTTCTAATCTCATGTGAGTGGTCCAATAATTCGTTTGCTAGTTGATTTGGATGAAGTTCAATTCTACTTTTGTATATTCTGTAGTAGTTTTTGATTTCGTCGTGAATCGAGTTGATTTTTAAATCATGATGAAGTACTTGATTTGGTACATACCATGGGGCGTTGACTATTATTCTTAGCATCTTATTCTGGAACCTCTGCAGTATTTCTATGTTCGACACGCTGGCAGTTCCCCAGAGTTGTATCCCGTATGTCCAAATCGGCTTCATCATGACTTTATAGATTAGGAGTTTATTTTCCAATGATAATTCTGATGTCTTGCTTAACAACCAATACATCTGTCTCATTTTTAGCCCGAGTTGTTTTCTTTTGTTAAAAATATGTGTGCGCCAAGTTAATCTTCTATCTAGATAGATACCCAGATACTTCGCATCTTCATTCTGTGGCAGGCGGCAATCGTTCAGGGCCACGGGGGGGCAGGTGTCTCTCCTCATCGTAAAGGTAACATGCGAGGACTTAGTTTCATTGGCTTTAATTTTCCATTTTTTTAACCAAGCTTGTATTTTATTTAAATGGTCTTGCAAGTTTTTAGAGGCGACTTTTGGATCTTTGTGCGACGCAAGAATAGCCGTGTCGTCGGCGAAGGTTGCCACCGTGGTTAGTTTTGTGGTTGGTAGGTCTGCTGTATGCAACAGGTACAAGATTGGTCCCAGTACACTGCCCTGTGGGACACCCGAGTGAATTGGGAATAGTTCGGTGTATTCTTCTCCATTCCTTACCAAAAAATGTCTGTTTGACAAGTAACTTTTCAGTACTTCATAGTAGTGGTATGGGAGATTCATCTTAAGTTTATAGTACAAGCCTTTATGCCATACCCTGTCAAACGCCTGGCTTATGTCTAAGAAGGCTGCAGAGCAGTATCTTCTACACTCCAGGTCATCACTGATCTGCTTCACCACACGGTGTACCTGTTCGATCGTACCATGCTGATTTCTGAATCCGAATTGATGGCTTGGGATGAGTGCATTTCCTTCCAATATCGGCTTTAATCGTTTTAGGAGCAACTTCTCAAAAATTTTCGAAAGAATTGGGAGCAGACTTATAGGTCGATATGAGGTCAGTTGTTCTGCCTTTTTCCCTGGTTTTAATAATAGAGTCATTTGTGCAACCTTCCATTGATCTGGAAAGTATCTCAATCTTAGAATTGCGTTGTAGATGAACGTAATAAGTTTTAAGCATTTAGGTGTTACTTCTTTTAGCACTTTACCTGTGATTAAGTCATAGCCAGGTGCTTTCTTGGTATTAGTGTCGTGTAAAATTATTTTCTGGACTTCTTTTATTTTAAAGTTCTTAATCGGCAAATTCATTTGAAATGGTGCATCCAAATAATCGAGTATTTCCGCATCTTCCGTAGGGGTTGTTGTAGAAAATGGTGCAAATACAGTTGCGAGATGTTTAGCAAACAAATAAGCTTTTTCTTTTTCGCTTCTGGCCCAATTTCCTGTTTCGTCTTTAATTGGTGGTACAATTTGTTGTGGTCGCTTGAGTTTTTTTGTTGCTTTCCAGAGCGAATAGTCGTTTGCTTTAGAATTGGATAGCCCTCGGAGATAATCTTGGAAATGTTGATTTTTAAGATTCGAGAGGAGTATTTTAAGTTCTTTGACTGCTTTATTAAGCTTGGCTTTGTTTTCTGTTGATCTTGAATTTTGCCACTGTTTCCGTAATTTTCTCTTTTCTGCAATTTTTTGCTTCACTATGACTGGGCATGATTCTATGATGGATGATATATTTTTTTCTGGTGTAGCATGCCATGCTGCATTCTGAATAGCTTTAGTCAGGTGTTCTACTGCATTGTACAAGTCTTCTTTCGACTTCAGTAGTAATTTTAGGTTGATTTCTTCATCTAATCTTGCTTTGAATAGTTCCCAGTCGGTTTTTTTGCTGTATAGTGTTGGTTGCTTTTCTTTATGTATTATTTGCGAGTACATCGTCAATAAAACAGGCGTGTGATCTGAGGAGAGGTCTAAAGATGTTTCTACCTTGCATTGCTTCTTGTTTACGCCTTTTGTCACATAGAAGTCAATTACATCCGGAAGCCTATTACGGTCGGTTGGCCAGTATGTGGGTGTCCCCGATGATAAAGTAGTCATTCCATTGTTTTCTATTGTTGTTAGTAGCTCTCTTCCTTTAGTGGTCGTAAGCCTGGAGCCCCACTGCATGTGCTTCGCGTTAAAATCACCACCGGTGATAAATTTGCTTCCTAACGTATTGAAATATTGATGGTATTGCTCTCTTTTTATACTATGTTTTGGGGGACAGTAGATCGCTGAGACTACCAGAGGTCCAATTAAGCTTTCAACAACTATATTGGCAGCCTGTAGATAATCGCATTGGTATTCTTCGATTTCATAGTGTTTAATATTGTGTTTTATGTCAAGCTGTCAACCGATCGACAATGCAAATACGCGTGCACGTGCTTTACGTTTCTATTTGACCATTAATTAAAATATTATGCAAGGATTATAAAATATTCGTAGACTTGTTTTTAATTTTTATACAATTTTTCATTTTTCCAAGTCTGATTTTCCAGCTAAAAACTTTACAAAAAAAATAATTTACAAATGTTTTACTCGACTAATACCTAAATTTCTATGGAACACAAGAAAAAGTGTACCGACCTACCCCCTGTAATGTTACAAATAGAAACAATAGACTGTGTAACATGGGGACGGTGTCAAAAATAATTATACTGGGTCTAACCCCTGTGGCGAAGTAGCCCTTGTCTTCCTTAAAGTCGTTCGGAGTTTGAAAACTTTGTAACCATCTTAATTTATTATTTATTTTATACATTTCTAGTACATCACTATAGATTCCCTCGAGTCTAAAATACTTAGGATTGCGTAAACCTGTTCCATAAAAATAAACTCGAGAAAATAATTCCGTTTAAACAAACTGTTTATGTTATTTTAATACAAATATTGCAGTTCTCTTCCATATTTGTTCACCTGAGTGATTCAGAAAAAAAATAAGGAGATAACGAGGTAAGATTTCATGAAAGGAAAAATAGCACTTAAGAATCAAATAAAAACAAGAAACTTCGCTTTTTCAAGTTGGAATTAATAATTTGGTAATTGGTATGCTGGTACTTGGGTTCTTTAAACTATGCAACTTTTGTGTGGGCTAAAAAATAAATTATTCAAATTTCCACTTATTAAATACGTAATTCAAACAATTGGCTATTTTTTTTGCGACCAAACTGATCCCCGAATTATTTTAATTTTCCTGATATTGCAACTTTACATTGTAGTTTTTGCCAAACGGAAGAACGTAAAAGAAAAGTAAGTTAAAAATTATGTTCCTGCAAGAACTTTAATGTAAAAGTCATTAGTTCTCTAACTTTGTTGAAATCATAAAAGTTGTTTCCGTTTACAGATAAACTTTATTGGCAAAGCGTTTTTGAGTACAAATTTGATAAAAGAAGCTCCAATATGAAAATGGATCACATTGGATTAAATTCGAAATATCCCCTGCGTAAGGCAGAGTCTTCAATGAAATTGGATATTCCCTCAATTTTAACTAATACTTCTGGAAAATATTCTAAAATGATTTGTTGTATTTAAAAAGGTGGGACATGGATGTGGATAAAAAAGATTCACAAATGTTTATCAATATTCAATAAAAAATTTATTCTATTTTAGTATAGATAAAAGTAATTAGCTAATATAGATAAAATGTAATGAAAAAGATAATAGGGATATTGGATAATTTTTCTCTATTTGGATGGTAATTTGTAGAGTGAAATTTGGAATCACTTTAGATAGTAAAACTTCTAGAAGATTCATCTTCCTCATTGACAAACTAAAAGCAATTTTAAGTCGTCTCACGCAATATTGACAAACTGTAACTATTTTACGTTATTTCACGTCAATTTTACGTCGATCACGTGGTATCGACTTCACATTGTCAAGGGATTGCACGTAGGGATGCAAGATTTACTGCACCAAACTCCTTCATTTTGATACTATATTTCATTGTCTTTTGCAACGTTGAAACCAAGAATGCAATATTAGCATGCATGTTAAAGTGGAAAATTTACTTTATTAAGTACCATTCCAGACAAAGTAATTAATTTTTGAGTAATTTTCCTTTCTTCTAGAATTTAGACATAACAATAATTTAGCATGGCGTGATTAATACGGACAAACAATACAGAAAGACGTCTTACGTTACTGAAAGTAAATTTTTAATTTTGATCATTTTTCAATTTGATAACATTATTTTAATATTTAATTTTTAATCTTAAAATTTTACATAGCAGTTGGGAGTTTTTTTTTAGTCTGTTGATAATTAAACTGAAGAAAACCTTCAAATTTCCCCAACCGGTATAAGCGGTTATGGGGGTTGGCATGCTGAAACTTTGCTTTAAAATTGTTTAGTTGTGCGGAATCAATGTGAAACTGTAGGTTCCCCATATTGAACTGCAGCGCCGATAAGACTATCGACATACTTTCACGAATGAACGATGAAAAACTGAAAATAAAAAGAAAGGCGCTGACCATAGTATTACGTGAAAATGTTACAACCTTACCAAACACTAAATGGATCAATTTACTTGTCATGCAATCCATCAAATGTGGATGATAGCACAGTACAATAATACTTTTTAGTCAGGAAAATTAATTTAAAAACACCGATTTAGTTAGAGAAGCGAAACAACCATGTCTTATATTTCTACGTTTTTACCTAAAAGTCACTTTTTTCGTACAGTTTGAATTCAATAATGAAAGAAACGAAGATGGAATATCGCTATCTTGTACCTTTTTATATCCTTCTTAAGGAAAGGATTAATATTGTAGTTTTAATGTTTTGGCAGAAAATATTGACCAGATCTTAAATATTAAATCAATGTTTCGATCTAAGTAAGGAAAATTGGCCCTGATGCAATCTTTCTATAAATCACCTGCGGCTGTGTTGTAAAACATATTTTTCATGTTTTGGTAGAAAGTATGAATATGATCTTAAAATCTTAAGTTGCATCAATTTTTCGATCTAAACAAGAAAAATTGGTCCCGAAGCAAATCATATCATATACTTGAATCATTTTAACGGGATCCCTGCGGCATTTTCTTATCTAAATTAATCTTGCAGAATATGTTTCTGCATTTTATTAATGCAATTTCGTTATTGTCGCTTTTGTTTAGTAAATTCTTTAGAACCCCATTAGTTAACCAGGCTGTTTAAAATATTGTCTACCAAATTTTGAGATGTCGGTCCACTCCTGAATTTGGCTTCGCTAGATTTCAGAAAATTCAGGCTGTTTAAAATATTTTCTACTAAAATTTGAGATGTCAGTCCGCCCTTGAATTTGGCTTCGCTAGATTTCCATTTATTCTAGTTTTTTCAAAATTCTAAACCAGGCTGTTTAAAATATTGTCTACCAAAATTTGAGATGTCGGTCCACTCCTGAATTTGGCTTCGCTAGATTTCCATTTATTTTGGTGCTTTCAAAATTCAAAACCAGGCTGTTTAAAATATTTTCTACCAAAATTTGAGATGTCAGTCCGCCTCTGAATTTGGCTTTGTTAGATTTTCCTTAATTTTGGTGCTTTCAAAATTCAAAACCAGGCTGCTTAAAATATTTTCTACCAAAATTTGAGCTGTCAGCCCTCCCCTGAATTTGGCTTCGCTAGATTTCCATTTATTCTGATGCTTTCATAATTCAAAACCAGGCTGTTTAAAATATTTTCTACTAAAATTTGAGATGTCAGTCCGCCCTTGAATTTGGCTTTGCTAGATTTCCATTTATTCTGGTGCTTTCAAAATTCAAAACCAGGCTGTTTAAATATTTTCTACCAAAATTTGAGATGTCAGTCCGCCCCTGAATTTGGCTTTGTTAGATTTCCATTTATTCTCGTGCTTTCAAAATTCAAAACCAGGCTGTTTAAAATATTGTCTACCAAAATTTGAGATGTTGGTCCACTCCTGAATTTGTTTTCTACCAAAATTTGAGATGTCAGTCCGCCTCTGAATTTGGCTTTGTTAGATTTTCCTTAATTTTGGTGCTTTCAAAATTCAAAACCAGGCTGCTTAAAATATTTTCTACCAAAATTTGAGCTGTCAGCCCTCCCCTGAATTTGGCTTCGCTAGATTTCCATTTATTCTGATGCTTTCATAATTCAAAACCAGGCTGTTTAAAATATTTTCTACCAAAATTTGAGCTGTCAGCCCTCCCCTGAATTTGGCTTCGCTAGATTTCCATTTATTCTGATGCTTTCAGAATTCAAAACCAGGCTGTTTAAAATATTTTCTACTAAAATTTGAGATGTCAGTCCGCCCTTGAATTTGGCTTTGCTAGATTTCCATTTATTCTGGTGCTTTCAAAATTCAAAACCAGGCTGTTTAAATATTTTCTACCAAAATTTGAGATGTCAGTCCGCCCCTGAATTTGGCTTTGTTAGATTTCCATTTATTCTCGTGCTTTCAAAATTCAAAACCAGGCTGTTTAAAATATTGTCTACCAAAATTTGAGATGTCGGTCCACTCCTGAATTTGTTTTCTACCAAAATTTGAGATGTCAGTCCGCCTCTGAATTTGGCTTTGTTAGATTTTCCTTAATTTTGGTGCTTTCAAAATTCAAAACCAGGCTGCTTAAAATATTTTCTACCAAAATTTGAGCTGTCAGCCCTCCCCTGAATTTGGCTTCGCTAGATTTCCATTTATTCTGATGCTTTCATAATTCAAAATCAGGCTGTTTAAAATATTTTCTACCAAAATTTGAGCTGTCAGCCCTCCCCTGAATTTGGCTTCGCTAGATTTCCATTTATTCTGATGCTTTCAGAATTCAAAACCAGGCTGTTTAAAATATTTTCTACTAAAATTTGAGATGTCAGTCCGCCCTTGAATTTGGCTTTGCTAGATTTCCATTTATTCTGGTGCTTTCAAAATTCAAAACCAGGCTGTTTAAATATTTTCTACCAAAATTTGAGATGTCAGTCCGCCCCTGAATTTGGCTTTGTTAGATTTCCATTTATTCTCGTGCTTTCAAAATTCAAAACCAGGCTGTTTAAAATATTGTCTACCAAAATTTGAGATGTCGGTCCACTCCTGAATTTGTTTTCTACCAAAATTTGAGATGTCAGTCCGCCTCTGAATTTGGCTTTGTTAGATTTTCCTTAATTTTGGTGCTTTCAAAATTCAAAACCAGGCTGCTTAAAATATTTTCTACCAAAATTTGAGCTGTCAGCCCTCCCCTGAATTTGGCTTCGCTAGATTTCCATTTATTCTGATGCTTTCATAATTCAAAATCAGGCTGTTTAAAATATTTTCTACCAAAATTTGAGCTGTCAGCCCTCCCCTGAATTTGGCTTCGCTAGATTTCCATTTATTCTGATGCTTTCAGAATTCAAAACCAGGCTGTTTAAAATATTTTCTACTAAAATTTGAGATGTCAGTCCGCCCTTGAATTTGGCTTTGCTAGATTTCCATTTATTCTGGTGCTTTCAAAATTCAAAACCAGGCTGTTTAAATATTTTCTACCAAAATTTGAGATGTCAGTCCGCCCCTGAATTTGGCTTTGTTAGATTTCCATTTATTCTCGTGCTTTCAAAATTCAAAACCAGGCTGTTTAAAATATTGTCTACCAAAATTTGAGATGTCGGTCCACTCCTAAATTTGGCTTCGCTAGATTTCCATTTATTTTGGTGCTTTCAAAATTCAAAACCAGGCTGTTTAAAATATTTTCTACCAAAATTTGAGATGTCAGTCCGCCTCTGAATTTGGCTTTGTTAGATTTTCCTTAATTTTGGTGCTTTCAAAATTCAAAACCAGGCTGCTTAAAATATTTTCTACCAAAATTTGAGCTGTCAGCCCTCCCCTGAATTTGGCTTCGCTAGATTTCCATTTATTCTGATGCTTTCATAATTCAAAACCAGGCTGTTTAAAATATTTTCTACCAAAATTTGAGCTGTCAGCCCTCCCCTAAATTTGGCTTCGCTAGATTTCCATTTATTCTGATGCTTTCAGAATTCAAAACCAGGCTGTTTAAAATATTTTCTACTAAAATTTGAGATGTCAGTCCGCCCTTGAATTTGGCTTTGCTAGATTTCCATTTATTCTGGTGCTTTCAAAATTCAAAACCAGACTGTTTAAAATATTTTCTACAAAATTTGAGATGTCAGTCCGCCCCTGAATTTGGCTTTGTTAGATTTCCATTTATTCTCGTGCTTTCAAAATTCAAAACCAGGCTGTTTAAAATATTGTCTACCAAAATTTGAGATGTCGGTCCACTCCTGAATTTGGCTTCGCTAGATTTCCATTTATTTTGGTGCTTTCAAAATTCAAAACCAGGCTGTTTAAAATATTTTCTACTAAAATTTGAGATGTCAGTCCGCCCTTGAATTTGGCTTTGCTAGATTTCCATTTATTCTGGTGCTTTCAAAATTCAAAACCAGGCTGTTTAAAATATTTTCTACAAAATTTGAGATGTCAGTCCGCCCCTGAATTTGGCTTTGTTAGATTTCCATTTATTCTCGTGCTTTCAAAATTCAAAACCAGGCTGTTTAAAATATTGTCTACCAAAATTTGAGATGTCGGTCCACTCCTGAATTTGGCTTCGCTAGATTTCCATTTATTTTGGTGCTTTCAAAATTCAAAACCAGGCTGTTTAAAATATTTTCTACTAAAATTTGAGATGTCAGTCCGCCCTTGAATTTGGCTTTGCTAGATTTCCATTTATTCTGGTGCTTTCAAAATTCAAAACCAGGCTGTTTAAAATATTTTCTACAAAATTTGAGATGTCAGTCCGCCCCTGAATTTGGCTTTGTTAGATTTCCATTTATTCTGGTGCTTTCAAAATTGCAAACCAAGCTGTTTAAAATATTTTCTGCCAAAATTTGAGATATCGGTTTTGGAAGAAAATTTGGGTACGGTCCCCTAACCCTGGTGACTCCAAATAAATTGAAAATTTCCTATTGCAAAGAGGAAGGTTTATATAGTTTACTGATATAATTTAAACCTGCGAATGTATTATCAAAATTTTGAGTAAATCGAATTTGAAGTTTGCAAATTTACATGTAAAATTAACGAGATTCCCGCGCGTCGCTATTCTGTTGACAGTCCGTGCAGTTATAATGACCCTAACACTTAGAGTATTTCGCACCGGCAGATGCAGCTCGTCTCTCGTACATGTAACATCGAATATTTTTTGTTTTTTCGCGATTTTTTGGGGGTGAAACGTAATAGTTTACTGCCCCATACCGCAACTATACTTTTTAATGCTATTTCAAGGGTCTCTACGCTCCCGGTTTCATTTATCCCCGTATTTTTTTTGATGGGAGGCGCCTTCTCGTATGTTTAGCATAGTAACCAGAGTCAAAACCGCCCTGGAGGGGTGCAGAGCGGAGCGGAGCGCAGCGGCGCCCCGAAAGGGTAGGTTTTGACGATGGATAAACCTCCCTATCGAATGCACACCCCAAAAATCGAAGAAAAATTCGCTAAATTTACGTACTTTCAAATTGATTTTTCTCGAAATTTTATGTATACTTTCGCAAGTGAAATTTTTACAGTATACTCTATAAACCTTCCTCTTTGCTATAGGAAATTTTCAATTTTTTTGGGGTGACCAGGGTTAGGTTACCGTCCCCGAAAATTTTTCTAAAATTTTTTAAAACGGTAATTTAAAATATTTTCAAAGTATAAATTACATAATTTCGTTACTTTTAAACTGTACGAATAAATAAGGCAGTGATGACGTAAAATATTTAAAATTTAATTTAACCCGACTTTTGAGCTTTTGTGCATTTAATAACTCTCTTACTGGCCATTTATCAAAAAATATAAGGAATAAAATTTGTACATATTATTCACAATATAGTACATAAACAAAGCGCTTGTTTCATTTTTTGAATTCACTAAAAATTGAAGAATTTATGAATGAAATGCCAACAAATGAACAAAAGAATAAAAACAACGGCGAAAAACCTTGGGTTTTTATTACTGGCCACTTTTAAAAAGTCAGGAAAGCAATTTTTTAGATTTCCAAATTATAAATTTTAGATCTCTCTTCTTTTTACATTTTAAAAATAAAACGCTTGTTATTTTTAAAATCCACTGACTGTTTAATAAAAAGAAGTTATTATATATTAAAAATGCCAACAGTTGAGTATTTCAGTTTAATGGCATTAATCCACCTAACCTTTTGTTTTTTGTCAAATAACTGTCTCATTGTTCGCTTTATCAAAAAATATTAAGAGTACGCATCTGTAAATCTCTAAATTTTAAATAAATATCTTTTTTATTTTCAAAATCTCCTGTACATTAATGAAGTTACGATGTTATGAACTAATAGCAGTTTACTTTTAACGTTAAATTCCACTTGATTTTTTGGGTTTTGTCTAATAGCCTCTCAGTTTATTGAAAACTCTTTAAAAGAGCAATTTTGTAGATTTTTAAAGTATAAATAAAATGTTTTTTCCTTTTAAAGTATAGAAGGATGCTGTAAGGTAAAATGCTTAGCAACTTCGCATTTCAGTTTTAACGACATAAATCCAACCAACTTTTGGGTTTTATGGAATAACTCTCTTACTGGTCACTTTATAAAAATATTTTAAGGAATCAATTCTGCAGACCTTCATATTGCGAACTATCTTTAATATATCTTTATACTATAATAAATTCACGTTTTTCAAAACTTTACGAAGAATGATTTTGTAACTATTTAAATCTATATAATATAAAAATGGATGTAGGTGTGTATGTATGTATGTTCCCTATAGACTCCTAAACCGTTTGACCGATCGGAACCAAATTTAGCACAGGTATTATGTAGGTCCCTGCGCATATTTTTGTATTGAAATAGTGCAAAAATTTGCAAAGGAAAGGAAAGTTGATTTTGAGTAGCCTGCCTTCCTTTAAGGAATCTCTATGGGACGCGCATGAATGGATTATCGAGATTCCTTAAAGGAAGGCAGGCTACTCAAAATCAACTTTAAAAACAATAATGAATGCTGTCAAGCTGTCAAACTGTCAACCGATCAACAATGCAAATACGCGTGCACGTGCTTTAATTTTTTATTTGACCAATCTTAACCAAATTTGGGGGGACGGACCCCTAAGGATGACCACTCCAAATAAATTTAAAAATTTCCTATAGCAAAGAGGAAGGTTTATATAGTATACTGTAAAAATTTCACTGGAGATGATATACATAAAATTTCGAAAAAAATCAATTTGAAAAGTACGGAAAAGTAGCATCGAGTATGCAGTACACCGCGGTCGATATGCATCGTTCGCCCGTGGTATAGGCTCCGCCCCACAGAAGTTGGGTCCCAGATCCCGCAACAAAAATTTCACTATATGCAGATGACACTGCAATATACACGTCCTCAATCCACCCGGACATAGCCACAACCCGCCTCCAAGAGGCGATCAACGATCTCGGGAGGTGGTACGAAACTTGGCGCATCGAGGTTAACTCGAGCAAAAGTTCCGCGATCATGTTTCGAAATCGTTGCAAGCCTCACAACTCCAGTGTCTGGATGTTTGAGGAGCAAATCCCTTGGAAAACCAAGGTCAAGTACCTTGGCGTTACCATGGACCGACGTCTCAAATGGGACGCTCACATTTCCTCCGCAGCCGGTAAAGCCAAATGCCTCTTCAATAAATTGTTCGTCCTCATGAACAGTAAAAGTACCATGTCCCCTGTTAACAAACTAAGACTATACAAAGCCATAATCCGCCCGACAATGATCTATGCCTCCCCTGTCTGGGGTTACGCACGCCCTAGGGCCATAAATAAACTTCAAGTCATTCAAAACAAAAATCTCCAAGCTATTTTCAGCGCCCCCTATTACGTCACTAACAGGCGACTACATGCAGACGCCAAACTAGATCTTATTAACACTCTTAACCGCAAACATGCCATCAATCTTTACAACAAATCCAAATTTTCAGAAAACCCACTAGTAAATCAACTAGGTCAATACAACCCAGCCGACTTCTTCATTCCCCGTCCAAATCACTCCTGACCACGGACAACTCCTGACCATAACTCACCCCCACACAGACTAATGTATGCACACAGGTTTAACTTACACAAATTCTCTTCGAAAGTGAATTTATTCACTAGATTTGTGTAATTTTTCGATCAATTTCCACAAGCTTCGATAAATCACCCCCCATAGTATCACTACAATCCCACTAGTCGCCAATTCTGACTAGTCCCAAGTAGAAGCCAATCACTTCGAGGTCATCAATAGAAATTAATTTACAATTTCTTTCTTCGAATTAGGGACTCTACTATATCAGCAAACGTAAAAATTTCTTTTTCTTCACATATCCCAAACTCACAGTCAAAGCCCAGGTTTCTAACCAGTCAGTCCGCCAAGCGCCAATTCCCAGAGACCCACCGGTCTCTACAACTTCCAATGTCATTAATGTATTCTTTCAGATGAAGGAGAAGGCCGGCCATGCCGGGATGCTCCATCAAATACATATCAGGTAAAGGTAAAGGTAAGCGGTAGTCCATTTCGTTACGTACATTCGACGAGTAAACATGGTTCTTTTCAGAACCACAAATTTTTTAAGAATAAGGTCTCTAAATAAACATAATAAACTATGGCTTGGCCAGAATTGGGCACAACAAAAAACCTAGCCTACGGCCCTCCGGGCCTCCGGCCGGTTTTTCATTGGTGGAGCCGCTCCGCGGCAGAGCTAAACATACGATAAGGCGCCACACATCAAGAACACCGGGATGAAGGCAACCGGGATCTTAAACCCCCAAAAAATCGCCTAAAAACAAAAAATTATCGATGTTACATGTAGGAACGTCGAGCTGCATCTGCCGCTCCGAAATATTCTAAGTGTTAGGGTATATCATATTGCGCGGACCGACCACAGAATGGCTGACGCGCCCCAGAATCTCGTTAATCCACCACTGAATTACATGAAAATTAGCAAACTTCAAAATCGATTTACTCAAAATTTTGATTATATTATCGCTTGTGAAAATTATGTCAGTATACTATATAAACCTTCCTCTTTGCAATAGGAAATTTTCAATTTATTTGGAGTGGTCACCCTTAGGGGTCCGCAGCCAAATTTGGTGTAGAAGTTATTTGCAACGCTACGGAAAACATAGCCTACTTTAGTACCTTGGAGTGAGGCCGAAGGCCGAACAAGCACATCCGACACGGTCTAGATGGCTAAAGGCGGCCGGTAGGCCGACTGTGCCAGCTAGTTATAAATAAAACGCGATTTTATTTTCTAAAATTTACGCAAGACTAAAGAAGTTATGTCATAAAATGTTAAAAATTTAGTCTTTTAGTTTTAAAGTCATAAATCCACCTCATCTTAAAGCTTTTGTCAAATAACTCTTCCTGTGTTCTCTTTATCGAAAAATGTTAAGTGATCTATTTTGCAGACCTTCAAACTGTAAATAACACTCTGTTTTGGTTTTCCAAATCCATTAAGGATACGAAAGTTATGTTGTAAAATGCTATTCCAGTTTTTCCCGACTAAGCTTTTGTCAAATTAATCTCACTGTTACTTCATCAAAATTTTTTTTGAAATTTACACAGCTCTTCACATTATAAATAAACATATTTTTAAAATCCACTAATGAAGTTATGAGGTAAAATGCGAACAGTTTAACGTCATAAATCTCAAATCTCATAATTGTTCAATGTAACAACAAATTTAGTTCAGATAATTCAATAATTAATAATTTATTTAATAAATAGTGGATCCTCTTTGATTTATTTTTAACATAGAATAATTCCATTAACATGATAAAGGTTATATAATTGATTAAAAAAAAACAGGATTATAATTATGTGAACCTTCTTTGGGTTATCATATGGGAAGATTTTAGAACTGTAATTTTAAAACAACAACTTTGCTATAGATAATAATGAAATGTAATAATGTATTTTATCGGTCATCTTATAGCAAAAGTAAAACGTGGTTTGATTGCTTCGAAATTAAATGAATTTTGTATTTTGAGTGCAATTTTAGGGAAGATTTTAATTTGGTAAGAACGTTTTTGATTTATGTTTGGAATGCTGTGAGAATTTTATTTTATAATCTCATATTTTGTTTTTTTAAGGTTACGTTAGCTTAACATAGATAATAAAAATATTAACTGTAAAGCAAGTAAATAAAATGTTGTACCATTTTATGATTTTTCTATTGTAACTGTGACTTGACTAAGCGGATGTGTGCTTCACAATCCAATATTTCTTTTGTAAGCTGCATGTCTTTATTTGAAAAAGTTTCCTTTCAACGCTTTTTTTAATTTTTATGTTCTCTTCGACAACATTGTGTTCATTATATCCATACAGTTACGTTTTGCACGAATTTCCAAACACTGTCTCCTTGCCCACCAGAGCACTTGAGTTTGGAATTTCCACTGTGTACTCTTCTGCGGCGGTTTGAATGTTTACTTTAAATTTGCGTCAGACCCATATTCTTTTTCTTCTTTTCTTTCGTTCCATTAAACATTCATCGGCACCGAATAAAAAACCTCTTAATTAAAAACCTTAAAAAGGATTGTGTTATTTCCAATTAAAAAGAAAAACTGTGTTACATAGATATAGAGAAAGTACCTAATCAAAATTTAATTTACTATTTACTAATTTATAAAACATAAAAGTTAGCGCCAAATAAAATTGTTTATTAGCTTACAATAAGCTTGAATTAGCTTACTTAAACCTCATTAAACAAAAAACTATAAATATTTATAACCCAGTTATTTTTAAGTCTTTCTTACAAGAAAGCTTATAAATACTAATTACCATAGATTACGTTCCGTAAATTTTTGTTAAACGTTTAAAAATAAAAGTTTAAATTATAATGTAAATACTATACCTTTACAACTTCACATTGGGATTAACCAATTACCATTGTCAAATTGGGAAGAATTTATTAATATTGAAATTTTCTAATTAGTTCCAATTTGAAATTGTTTAATCTCAATTCATTTAATGGTCGATTTAAAAAATAATTTTAAAGGTGGAAAAAATCCAACAATAACCTATTTTGGAACTATTCGCGGACTTCCTGCTATGTTTCTGGACTAGCCCGACTCCTTTTTTGGGTTAACCTATTTTTCCGTTCTAGAAGATTCTGGGGAGGAGTTTTGTAAACTACCATTTTCAAATCTGTTTTCCCCAGAGGAAATAATCAAGCGGCGTCAAATCGGAGATACGTTTTGCCCCTCCCCAAATCGAATTTTTTAATAAAATTGGTGTCAAATGTTTGAGCTCCAATGAGCTTTAATATCAATTGTTTGTACCCCCAAAGGTTTCTAATAAAAATTCAATTCTTTAGAACAATTTTGGGAGGGGTCGTAGAATTAAATAATGAGATTTCTCAAGCTCTTCAAAATAAGATGTTGTTGCATCTATTACTTCTTCATTTGACGTAAATCTCCTTCCTCCGAGTCATTCTTTCAAGTTTGGAAATAGGTAGAAGTCACAAGAAGCCAAATCTGGCGAATAAGGTGAATAATAGCAGTTTTGCCATTCAGCACTGTTTCTTAGTTAAATGAGATCGTTTTTCTTGATTGCAGCAATTAATTGATCCAATAATTCTGCATAGTACGCTCCTGATATTATTTTACCTTTGTGGAGGCAGTCTATGAACACTATTCCATTAGCTTCCCAAAAAACAGTTACCATAATCTTTCCGGGCGATGGAATCGTTTTTGCTTTCTTTGGAGCAGTTCCACCAGCCTCAACCAACCGTTTCGATTGTTCTTTTATTTTTGGTGTATAGTAATAAATCTACGTTTTGTGGACAGTTATGAATCGACGCAAATTTTTTTGAGGATTACACTGAAATAATCCCAAACGCTGCTTTGAATTATCCATTCGTATGCATTTTTGATCCTTTGTGAGCAAGCGCGGCACCCATCTTGCTGACAACTTGACATGGATTTTTTCAATATTTTTTGGTGTAATGACGTCTTTTGGCCGACCTGGCCTTTGTTCATCGTTTGTGCTTGTATGACCATGTTTAAATGTTAATGCTGAGGCTTCGTTAATTGCTTGGGTCTCTCTTTGCTCCTTTTTAGTATATAGAAATTATCCAATTCATTGTGCTGGTATCCTATTTTGCCTCAGAGAATTATTAAAGTACGTCAACAGTTTTTCGGACAAATGCTGAAATCTCGCCCGGGCCTGTTGCCTTCCATTTTTCATTCCTTTCAGACATGTTAATATTTCTTTGTATGTATGTATTCCTATTTTCTCTGCTTTCTACCAGAAAGTCTTGATAGTGTTGGATCCATTGTGATGTTGTAATAAAGATCGAATTTCCACTATTATCCTGTCTGTTCATGTTTTTTAGGAATCTCCACAATTCTGTCGATGGAGTTCCTTCTATCACACTCTCTAATTCCAAACATTTTCTTTCCAACGCCTCATTCTTGCATTGGGCTATTTTGATCTTTACTTATCTATTTATTTATTAGTTTATACTCCTGTAGAGAGTTAGCCGTTCTCTGAGAGAGCTATCTGTGATATGTATCATTTTTATGTTCTAAAAAATTAGAGATGTCATTACACCAAAAAGGCAATCTTTTACTTTTAACATTTACACCATTCCTAGGACATCCTTAGCAGCTTTATTGATTTGAGTGGTCAATTGGTCCCATCTTATGAAAAGTGTTGCAATAATATGAAGGCGTGAAAAAATCTTAAACAAAAAAAAGGATACCGTCTCCTATACAGAGGTCCCTTAGATAAATAATATAATATATTTAATTAGAAAAGAGTCCTATTTGATTTAAATGGATGATGTTAAAGCTACCAAACTTCCCGCCATAAGCCTGTGTCTTGTGTTTTTTGACAAATGCGTTAAAAAAATTGATTAGTCACTGAAACAAATATTTTTCACAAAATTTGGGACATTAGTTCCCAAAACTCGATTCTTCTATCAAAATCGTCTTCGACAAATTGTTGGCGAATTTGAATTTTATAAGCAAGGACCTTGTTGATTTTGAACAGCCTTTCGAATGGAGGTGGCCAGAATTCTCAGCAAAATAAAAAACAAAAAACTTCGTCCAATTTTGTGAATTGCTTATTGATTTTGTTGCATATGAAATCAGTTTCTTTAAATTTTCGTTCTAACTTTGGTCTACAATTTTTTAGGGTGTCTTTCATAGAAAATTCGAGCAGTTCTACGAACACAACGATTTTCACCCTGTGAATAAAAATATACTAATCAAAATGGGGATAATAGTCGATAGACCGAGAGAAAGAATTAGATTACAAATCCGAGAAGAAAAAACCAGAACGAAATATGAGGAGATAATGACGGCAAACCTGAAAGAACGAGAAGCGAAAATCATATAAAAAATAATATTACAAGTGGTGAGGGGTTAGATATATATGACACAACAGAGAAGAAAAAAGAACGGTACGATGATGAATGGGAAAACAAAATAAAAAGAAAGAAGAGTGTAGAAAATAGATAATCCAAGAACAAACGATAGAGCATAAAACCAAATGTAAAAGGTTGCGCAGAGTGAAAAAAAAAATAAAAAGTTGAAATGCTCGATCTCAAATTTTTATCGAATGTCAAAAGGGTAAGAAAAGCATATAGCGATCTGTAAAGACAGAGATGGTAACCTGATGGGGACCTGTGGGGAAAATGAAATCATGGAGAGATGGGCCGAGACAGAAAAATTTAAGATACCTCTGAAGAAGACTCCGAAACCTCAAATGTTGAATGCCCAAAAACACAAGAAATATAAAATATAATTAAAAAGTTGAAGAATAATAATAGAAGTGGCGGAGAAGATAACATAACAGTAGAGATAATCAAGTATGAAGGCGAAGAGCTGCACAAAATCATATATGATCAGATAATTGATATTTTTAATGAGGAAAAAATGCCTGAATCTTGCAACGAAGCTCTGATTCGCCCAATATACAAAAAGGGAAATTAAATTTAACATGCAAGATTCAATGTGGGTCAAAGATAAACTGCAAAAGTACGCTGAGAGATTAATAGGGGAGTACCCGAGGGGCAGCTGGTTAAAGGGGGGGTTAAACTTAAAATTTAAACAATATTGTTTTTTTTTGTTTTTCTCAAATTTACTCATAAGAAAGGTTTTCCGACTGGCTACTTTTGAAATGAACACCCGGTATACCATTCATATAATATATTATTTATCTGTTACTTTCTACTAAAGCGCTGATTAACTTTGTATTATATTATATAGATTACTGAATAATACATTGAATTATTAAAATATAAAAACAGATATAAAATTATTCTATTTCTTCATGTTATTCGATTAGTTAAATAAAAATAACAAACAGATAATTATATTAATAACGCTAGTTGATTGCAAGTTACAGACTAATTAAAACCTGTTTTTTTGCACTTAGTTACTGGTAAATCTTGAATAAAATTGCAAAATTATGCTGGTACAAGCATATTCGACGCTGTTAAATAATAAACTTAATTGGTCGTGAAAATCGAGAAATTTCATTAGGATTGGTCGATGATTAGAAAATTGAATTAAGATACTTCATTGATTTTTTTATCCTGCAAGTGTTTTTAAAATATTCCTGTTACGCTCCAGTAGAATTGCAATTTTTAGTTTACTGTTTTCCAAACGCCATCGTTGTTTTAATGTTTTCCTATCGCCGTTAATTATTAATCCTTGATATACTAATTATACCAGCAATAATTACTTTATTCAAGTTTAAATGAAACATTAAAATTAAACAATAATTACAGAATCCACCGCAGCGCCTGGGGCTTGTTAATATTACCCAGTAGCGGCTCATGGTATAAATTGAAAAATCGCGATATTTAAGAGCAACACTTTTAGGTTTTTTTTTGAAAAGTAATAATAAACCAAGAATTATCTGATTTAAAATACACTTTTAACTGGTGTTTGTTTGAGAGGACGCGCGCCTGGGGTCCTCAAAAGCAACCCGCCCCTGAAGCTGTTATCGCTGATTGAGTGTAGAGCGAAAATCAGGGATTCGCCGCTGTGTAGTACCTAAACTAACGATGCTATATAAAAAAATCGATAAAACCAATTTAGCAGAAAATTTCGAGTTCTTTAATTTTGTGGTCCATCATTCGTTACGTAACTCAAAGCGTTCGTTTACAGGATATTTGTGAAAAACGGATAGAACGAGGTCACCACCTCTAGACAGAACTTTTAGTATTTCACACAGAGAAGCATCGACTAAACATTTTGCAGTCTACCGTATTGAGCAAATTCTGTGTACTACTGAAAATTAAGCTTTTTTTCAAATTCCACTTTTTTGAGCAAATTGTAACGCAATTTGTCTTTGAATTTTAATCGAACGTTGACGAATTCGTTAATTAGTCTAATTCCTGGTATATAATTAAATATAACATCAGACTCGGCTAATTAGTGCCGAGAAGGAAAACAACTTCACCTGATATCGTTCTAATTGTTGTATAACGAAATTCGAGCCGGATTTTGTTGCTTGTTTACAGTTTTCTATTTCACAATGCTAATAATTCGTAATCGGTAGTAAAACGTTTTGCTTTTTGTATGATAGAATTTATTACAATAAATGAAATTACAAAATTGTTATATTTATGAAACTGCTTAATAGCACAACCAATTTTATTTTAGTTACAATAACTTGAATATTATTGGTAATTTGTTATTTATGTAAAATAGGATAAGCAATCAAAAAGTTTACTCTATTAGTACTTTTCGGCTCCACCCCGTACCCGCAACGCATACATAAAAAAATTAATAGTTTTATAGTTTTCTTTTCAATAGCATTTCTAACTGCTTTCATGAATTTTACATATTTTAGGTAATTTTGACAAATTTATTTTATGGAATTTATTGATTATATCAACATCGTTGATTATGTTAATCACGAAATAAACGTAGAGTACTTAATAAATAATGAAGCACGCGCAATGAATTTTAATAATTTATAATTCATAACTTCTTTTACCCTCCGTTTTTGGATACAAATTTCACTTTTAATAACTTAAAATGAACTCAAAATAGATTAAATTTAAATTGTATTCTTGAAATTGAAAAATTCTTTCGAAAAAATTCGAGAATGTGATTTTGTTGTTAGTTTCTCATATATTATTTACTTTCGTTAACCCTCCAGCACACGGGTGGGGCCTGTGAGGCCACGCAATACACAAACATCGCTGTAACTTTGAAAAAAGGAAGTTTACGTTTGTGAACTTCTGTATACCTTTCAAAAATGTTCAACGACTTAATATAATCAAATGGTGCAAATTGTAAAAATTACCATTTTTTCGCAAAAAAAATAAAAAGGCCTGATAGACCCCACCCGTGTGTTCGAGTAACTTTCTGTAGAAATCCAAAAATTGAATTTTATGCGAAAAATTTACTCGAAACCAGCACACAGCACTAAACGAGGATATTGCAAATATTGTAAACGAAGAAAAACCAAAGTTTTACTCGTACCTAAAATCCAGATATTTCTATAATATTTTTAAGTGTTGGTTGTGCATGGAGCATATTATAGCACAACGGTGGGCAACCTCCGGCCCGCGGGCCAACTCCGGTCCGCGTAAAGTTCTAATCCGGCCCGCGAAATCTTTAGAAGAAATAATAAATAAATATTTTCGAAAACAAAAATTTTAAAGAAAAGGATTACTACAGTTTAATTTTCTATATAATTCGTCTTTGGATTGGATTTCGGGGGAGGGGCAAGTATTAACTTGCACGCACTTAGGCCACTCTACCGGGCCCATTGTACTGCCTCCACTTTGTTGCTCACCCCCAGCCTGACCCACAATGTCGACACTGCTAAGTATGACCGCAGCCGTTAGGCGGTCTCTCGGCCTCACCACCGACCAGAACTCCCCAACAATGGCCGGCACTACGAACCAGGGACGTCCGCTCGATGACCGAGCTCTGAGAAGTCCCGCGATTCGCACCCCACCAATGCTAGGTGCAGTCGATGGGTGGCCCCTGGACCAGGCCACCCAGCCCGAAGCCTCAACAAAGTCAAGCATTGCGTGGTCGATGGGGAGTAGGGGTGATTTTTATTACCCTGTTTGACATATTAGATCAGGTCAAATCAGGGGGACCGCCGGCTTAACGTGCCCTCCGAAGCACGGAGACGGTCATTGAAGGAAAGAAAGTCCGAAAGAAAATTGACTCCTACTGGACTCGAACCAGTGCCTTTAGCATCAGTAGTCGATTGCTCTAACTACTCGGCCAATGACCGTCCCTATAATTCGTCTTATCTAAATTAAATTAAAAAGTATTGTAAAAAGTAAATTGAAAAGTACACTAGACCCTCCATGTACGCGAGTTCGATGTACGCGAATTCAGAATAACGCGAATTAGATTTTGATACCTGAATTTTTTATACGCGAAGCAAAATTCCCTTTAACGCGAATTAAGTTTTCGCGTATTATTAAAATAACTAGGTGGCACAGTCGGCCTACCGGCCGTCTTTAGCCATCTAGACCGTGTCGGATGTGGTTGTTCGGCCTTCGGCCTCACTACGAGGTTCTAAAGTAGCCTATGTTTTTCGTAGCGTTGTAAATATCGTAACTTCTACACCAAATTTGGTTAAGATTGGTCAAATAGAAACGTAAAGCACGTGCACGCGTATTTGCATTGTCGATCGGTTGACAGCTTGACAGCATTCATTATTGTTTTTTAAGTTGATTTTGAGTAGCCTGCCTTCCTTTAAGGAATCTCGATAATCCATTCATGCGCGTCCCTCTGGGACGCGCATGAATGGATTATCGGGATTCCTTAAAGGAAGGCAGGCTACTCAAATCAACTTTCCTTTCCTTTGTGAATTTTTGCACTATTTCAATACAAAAACATGCGCAGGGACCTACATAATAACTGTGCCAAATTTGGTTCCGATCGGTCAAACGGTTTAGGAGTCTATAGGGAACATACATCCATTTTTATATATATAGATTATGTGTTATCCAAATAGCATAAACAAATTTGGAGGTGTAGGTGTATATAAATCTTACGTCAAAGCTAAAGATATTCATTGAACTATACTAAGGCCCGCGAACGAAACGTAAATATTATTCTGGCCCCTGTTATACAAAAGGTTGCCCACCCCTGTTATAGAATGCTGTCGTGAATGTATTTCAAGCAAAGGAAGCCCAACTTTGAAGCTTCTTAATTTGTGGGGACAGTTTTTATAGAAATTTTCTTCTTGTTTTTACCTTAGATTAGTATGTGTAGTATAGCAAAACATTAAATTTAGCATCATATTATATGCTTTATATTATGTGTTTCTAATGCGTTTTTAATAAATCATGTAAAATAACAATGTTTTTATTGTTGATAAAAAAAGTAGGTAAATCTGGTTTTTTCTTAAAATTTTTTCAACGATCTTAAAAAGAACTAATCAAAGTTTACTTTTACCAAAAAGAAATTTTATTTATTTTGATACAAATTTTTTACACGCCCTTTAACTATGGGCCTGATAGGCCTCACCCGTGCGCCCGTGTAATTTCTAGGCCACCCGTGTGCTGGAGGGTTAAAGGAAAATTTTGTTTGAAAAGTTTTGAGTCAATATTCAACTCCAACTTCACCAATATTCCGATTGAAGAGAATTATTTCGTTTTGTGATTTCACTAAAATAAAACGAATCGATTGGTTGTATATTAGCAAAATCGTCTAATAAATAATAACTCCAAGTTGCATTCTGTTTTTTTTTCAATATAAGAAGAGCTTAAAAGCTTTCGTGATTAAATGAGTTGCCTACTCAAGCGAATCGTTTCTCCTGTATTGGATGATCGAGAAAATTGCGTTTTTTTTTAAATTATAGGTAGGTTAAAAAACCTGCCCAAGTTCCTGCTGCTCAAAAGCACAAAGTTTTCATATCATTGATTTCAAAGTTAGGAAGATTTTCAAACGTGTCAGGTTTATTTTTATATCCATCTCCGTATTACGAATCACCAATTTGTAATTTTCCTCCTGGTTGATTTTAAATTAGCAGCGAACCGTAACGACGATACTGTCAAGCCATACCAGACTCGCTGTCGGCTAAGTACCTGCATTGCTTATATTATCGATAAGGTATCAGTTTGCAAAATTATGTTTATCTTAAAAAAATTCTCGTTTAAATACTTAACTATTATGTTACAACCGTCGCATCGCAGGCTGTTACAACTTGTACAGGTTCAAAATATAAATTTTTATATAATTCGTTTTTATGTTGATCACCTTGACTCGTGTCGATGTTATATTATTATTAGATTATTACTATTTCGTTTTAGGATAAAATACACGTCTCGTCATTGGGTTTTCACCGATAGAACTTTGTTATGAAAAACTAATAAAATCAATTGTACAGTAAAAAAAATAGTTGATGAATAATCCCTTTTATACTGTTACTAAAAGCTTTGATTATATCATAGCATCAGATACCATGCAAACTTTGTGGAAGGTTTGGTAATGCCCGATGTAGTTCAAAAGATTATCGACAGATGGTGCTAATAAATTGGAAGGCGTAATAAATAGCTTTAACACGAATACAAAGTAAGATATACCTATGGTGACCATATTATTTTTATGAAAAAAAAGTACATTTCGGCGAAACACGGTAAATACCTAAAAAAAGGTCAACGGCGCACAGTGTGGTGGAGGCGGACAAATGGTGATTTTTAAAGTAATTCATTTGGTCTGTTTAATAATAGTTTCTTGCTAGGAACATCCCAAGGATTCAGGAACACAAAAAAAATCATAAAAAATGCGCTTGGAAAGTGTCGAAAAAATGGGGCAAAGTCAACCTTTTTTATATATGTACATACTATGTACCGTATACATAGGTACTTTAACTTTGCTTAAAAACGGAAATACATTGATTTTTTTCAGTTTTCAAGTTGAAATATTATTTCTGTTTCTCGTTACTAGCACACAAGTGCCAAAACAAAACAAAGAATTACATTTTTAACGGTTTGTAGACCTAATTTCGACTTAAAAACTCGATGTTTTTAAATGTTAACTTCTCTTAAACTTGTAGTTGTGTGAGAACGCATGAGACACACCGAAAATTGTTTTGTGGTATCATTGGTATCTCTAGTACTTGCCCTCCAAATTTAAGCTGCAGATACTTGCAGATGCGAACACAAGAGCATTTTTACTGAGACTTGTCCAATTTTTACCGAAGGTATTATTGGATTAACAAATCAATAAATTTTTCCCAAATGCCCATACATAAGCAGAACGGACGATACAGAAAGATATTAAAAACAATTGAAAACTATTTTAAAATGACGAACTTTAGCATTTCGAATCGTGGCTTATGCAATATTCTGTGGGAAAACACAAAAATTATTGTTTTCTTCTATTCTATT
This sequence comes from Podabrus alpinus, assembly GCA_932274525.1. Taxonomy (NCBI): domain Eukaryota; kingdom Metazoa; phylum Arthropoda; class Insecta; order Coleoptera; family Cantharidae; genus Podabrus; species Podabrus alpinus. The sequence continues at coordinate 11,863,164 of OW026451.1, forward strand.
AAGGACTAGCTGGCACAGTCGGCCTACCGGCCGCCTTTAGCCATCTAGACCGTGTCGGATGTGGTTGTTCGGCCTTCGGCCTCACTCCCAGGTACTAAAGTAGCCTATGTTTTTCGTAGCGTTGTAAATAACTTCTACACCAAATTTGGTTAAGATTGGTCAAACAGAAGCGTAAAGCACGTGCACGCGTATTTGCATTGTCGATCGGTTGACAGTTTGACAGCATTCATTATTGTTTTTAAGTTGATTTTGAGTAGCCTGCCTTCCTTTAAGGAATCTCGATAATCCATTCATGCGCGTCCTTATGGGACGCGCATGAATGGATTATCGAGATTCCTTAAATGAAGGCAGGCTACTCAAAATCAACTTTCCTTTGCGAATGTTTGCACTATTTCAATACAAAAACATGCGCAGGGACCTACATAATAATACTGTGCCAAATTTGGTTCCGATCGGTCAAACGGTTTAGGAGTCTATAGGGAACATACATACATACACACATACATCCATTTTTATATATATTAAGGATTAAGGATAAGGATTAAGGACAAGGATTAAGGATATAGTAAGACAACTTCCAGATTTTTTGCCCTAAAATTGAAAGCTCAGCAACCGTTTGTCCACAAAAACCCCATTTCACCACACTGTGCGGCGTACCTAAATATACGACGATTACGATTGATGACCTTTTTTTTTCTGTACATATAAATAAATAAGTACATATAAATAAGTACATATGGTCACCATAGATATACCACAATACAGTAATTTGTTATGTATGCCTTCCAATTTTAGTTCCATCGGTAGATAATCTTTTGAATTGTTTTTTGATAAGGGCAATTTTGGATGTGGTGACAGTTTTGTCATTCTGTTTTTTCATTAAATGTCTGTCTCCTGTTAGTGCTATATACATACATTTTTACAAAAATAATAACGGAAAGTAGCCATCAAATTGGAAAACTATCAGCCACGCGAGCAGGCTGGCTTTCGAAAAGTATTTGGAACATTAGACCACCTACAAGTAGTAAGAACTGTCGTGAAAAAGGCAAATGAATACGACATCCCAATATGGATGGCTTTTGAGGATTATGAAAAGGCTTTTGACTCGATTGAAACCTGGACGATTTTAAGCGCACTAGTAATGGGAAACCCAATGTAGGATATCGGCAATCAGGATCCCAATTTTTTTTGGTGATTCTAAAAGCCAAAAAAATTATGCCGGTGTTTGGATTTATTCCAAAGTAGCTTGGTTTTGAATTATGAATTTTTGAAAATAGGGTTGTTATGTATGAACATATAGCATGGTGATGTATCAACGCACCATGCATATGCAAGGCACACTGATTCATTCACGGTCGTCAAGGATAAATAACAACAACAACAACGTTCATGTAAATGCAACGTGACAAGTTAAAAATAAAGTTTCCTTAAATTACAATAAGTGTTTAATTTGTAAGACATAACAAGGGTAATTCCATCTCAAATCAACTGAAGAATTTACTCAACCCCCACCAAATTTGACGAAACTTGGTATACACCATCTTAACCAGAAATAAAAAGTACTAATTTAAGGATTTGTCCAAAAAGGCATTTGTTTCCAGTAACGACTGGTTACAAAGAGCAGAGGACCGGGAGAACTGGTGAATTTTGCGGGAGTTTTATGTCCGAAACTGGATGCTATAGCTGTCAATGATAATGATGTTTTTTGACTCCATAATGTCTACAATTTTAATTGAAAATCGCATGAAAATAATTAAAATCCACTACGAAAATGGCGGATCTGTGAAAACTACATATAACAAAATTTCGGATATTTTCGGTCGTTATAATCGGCCATCTGAGAACGCTATTAAAAATTTGGTTGTTAAATTTAGGTCTACTGGTTCGGTACATAATGTACCAATAACAACACGTGTTCGTCCAGGTCGTTCAGCTGAAAATATTGCTGCTGTAAGTGAAAGTGTTGAGCAAGATCCAAATTGATCAATTCCGGCGTTCTCAGCAATTGGGCCTATCCACAAGCACCGCATGGAGAATTTTACATAAAGATTTAGGTCTAAAACCTTATAAGGTTCAGTTAGAGCAAAAATTAGCCAGTCAACCATTCTGTTTATCGACAATTCGCTAATTTCATGATGGTCTTTCTGAAAAAATCATCCTTTTAAATGAAGTTCATTTTCATTTGAATGGTAACGTTAATACGTTAATAAGCATAATTTCCGGATTAGGGTTTCAGAAAATCCAAGAGTGATTGTTAGAAAGCCTTGCTATTCCACTCTTGTTACTCTTTGGTGCGCTCTTTGGCCTGGGGAAGGGATTGGAACGTATTTTTTTGAAAATGAAACTGGAAACGCTGTTACTGTCAATGGATTGCGTTATCGTGATATTATGTTGGCTTATCATTATCATATGGATGTGAGTGATATGTGGTTTAAAATTTCCCCATTGAATAATTTCGCGTAGTTCTGCAAGCAATTGGCTTGGATTTAACGTCAGTAGACTATTTCTTGTAGGGCTATGTGAAATATCAAGTCTATGAAGATAATTCACAATCCATTGAAGTCTTGAAAACCAACATCCGATTTGTAATTTTTGGTGAGATCGAGCCGCAACTATGCAAACATGTAATCGAAAATTTTGAAAGAAGGATCGACGCACTGTGGGATAGATTGACGAAAACATGGTCCAAATCTAAAAAAGTTCGACCTCCCAACTTAAAAAATTCAAAAACGCATTTAAAGAAGTTTATAATATTTAGTGGGATTGCCTTTAGCCTCTATAATTGCCATGCAATATTTAGGCATAGATTCTATAAAATTAAATATTTTATGGGATTTTATCCCATTCTTCTTAAAAACAATTTTTGAATCATTTTTAATTCTATTTTATCTTGCCCTAATTTTCTCGTCAAGGTGATAGCATAAATGTTCAATAGGATTAATTTCTGAATTTTGAGGAAGAATGTCCAAATATTTTAGTGTGTATAAACGATCTATCTGAGGCGGTCATAGCTTGGCAGTTAAGTGCGTCTACTGCTAATGCGAAACGCTCAGATCGAATCCGGGCAGGGTAAGAACTTTATTCTGACCGTCTCTCCTCGGCAGGCAATGGCAATCCACCGAGGTAATCTGCCAAGAAAATCCATCTCGAAATTAAGTGTAGTACACTTCCCGTGGTTCGGAGCCCACGTTAAACAAGTAGGTCCTCTATGTATGTGAAAACAATTTGAACGCACATCATATGCATAGAAAGAGATAGAACGAGATGGGTCACCAAACCCTCATTAGGGTAAAAGGACTGAGAAGGAAGGAAAACGATCTACATCCCGTTATACAAACTTTATGCTTCGGATCATTATTTTGAATAAATAAATAATTATTTTGTAGACCCATATTTTAATCATTAAATAAATAAATATTGCTAAATTTTGGCATTTATTTACTCTTTGGACAGGGTTAAACTAAAATTATTTACTACGAACGGTGAATAAAGGTAAAAAAAGTGTTCGTTTGTAGTAAATAAACTCTTTTCTCGGTGCAGGTAGCAAAAGTTTTTCTGAAGGAAATAGGTACATAAAATGCCAATTTTGGTTCAAATCATACAACTTTTCGACATTAATTCGGTCATATTGACCCAGCCATTTTGTTTATAATATTTTCGATTCTTAATTCATGATTAGCAACTCGATTTTAACTATTGTAGTTAAAATCGGACATATTTTTGAAATATAAATCCGCCGTATTGGGTCCACCATTTTATTCTAGAAATGTTGATTTTGGAATTTAATGAGAGACTTGAAATCAATATTAGTTGAATTAGGACATCTGTTTAATATACAAGTCCGCCATATTGGGTCCGCCATTTTGTTTACAAAATTTATAACTTTGAATTCGTAATTAGCGACCTCAAAACCTCTTAAATACCAACTTTACATAAAATTGTACATCTTTTTGCCATATTGTGACCTCAGTGTCCATACAATCAGTGACCTCAAAACCCCATGTATGCCACTTTTCATCCAAAATTTGGGATTTATTTAAAATTTAAAAACAAAATTCCTGTTGAAAACCCCTTTACATCGGGCATTTCCAAAACACCCATAAGGTTTACGTATCCGATATTATTTATTCCAAGCTAAAAGCATGAAGACGAGAAATAAATTAGGTGGTTTCTTTTATTTTGAAAAGTTCAAACAGCTCCTTTCCTGGTCACTTCATAAAAAAAGGGATCGATTTTGTATCTCCTTTGATCCTAAACAAAATATTTTTGGTTTTTTTAAAGTCCACTAATAAATGAGGAAGTTACGAGATAAAATGATAAAGGTTGTGTGTTTCAGTATTTACATAACCTTTGGGCTTTTCTTAATTAACTTTATTACTGGTTATTTTGCAGAAAAAAATTTCAGAAGGAAATTTTATGGATCTAGAAATTGTAAACTAGTTGAAATTCCCCAAAAATAAGGAAGTTAGGTAATAAAATGTTAACAGTGTAATATTTCCATCTAAGCTTTGGATTTTTGACAATTAACAAAGAGAATTATATATAGAGGAACAGCTATTAAGGCTTGTTCAGACAAGGATAGTAATTTAGTGCAACACTTGCTACTACTTCACTAAATTACTATCCGTGTCTGTATTATTCGCGTTGAAAAATCAACAACTTCTAAATTTATTGCCAAAATTTGTTAAGCTATTTAAGAATCACTCGAGGATTTTATTATCGTAAATAAATGAAACTTGATTATAATTAACTGTTAACATTCCACTACACTATTAAACAAACTGTTAAAATTAATTTATAACCATAGCAGTGCTGGTTTGATGTGATTGCTAATCGAGTTGCAGCGCGGAAATTATGGGTTTGAATTGCGGATTTCACAGAATTTCTTAGCGCAGCTCTCCGGTGAACATCAATACGCTGTGCATTAGTAGATTTAAGAATTGGTTCTATATTTACATACGCCTGCCAATTGACAGAAAGTCGAGGTTAAAAAAGAGAAAAAGTCATTCAGTTATTGTAATATCGATAAATTGAGGTGATGGGGAACGCTTCCAAACCATAAAAATAAAAAATATTGGATCCACTAAACTAAATCCTTTTACAAAACTACTCGACTAAACTGTACTGTTCACACACGATTTAGTTACTTAATTTTACTAAATCACTCGCTACTGGACTAAATTACTATCCGTGTTTTACTACTTACCAATCTACTAAATCACTTGCTACCAGTAACAAGTAATTTAGTTCAGATTAAATTACTATCCGTGCCTGTACGAGCCTTTATGGCACTAACGCAACTAACGTCGGTAGCGGTGCTTCCTTTATTGTTCACTCTATCAAGAAATTTTAAACAAACATTTTTATAAAAACTCTGTAAATCATAAATAAAATGCTTTAGTCCCCTTTAAACTCCAAAATAAATAAAAAAGTTATCGAGGAAAATTACGACGTGAGCTTTCCATTGTGAACGTTATAAATCCATCTGACCTTTCGGTCAGCACTCGCACTGTTTCCTTTATCAAAAAAATGTTTACAAAGAAATTTTTTAGATCTTCGAATTATAAATAAATATATTTCTGTTTTAAAATCTACTGATGAAAACCAACAAACTTGTGATGGAAATATTCCGCAAGTTAAGATTTTAGTTTCAACTTCATAAATCCATCTGATCTTTGGGGTTTTGTCAAATAACTCTCTTCCTGTTCACTTTATCAAAAAAATTTAAGAGCTCAATTTCACAGTTCTTTAAGTTGTATGTAAATAAAATGTGTTTCCATTTTTAAAATCCATTGAAAAGAAAAGAAGTTGTGAGGTTTAAAAACTTAACAGTTTAGCATTTCAGCTTTTACGTTATCAATCCAAAACTTTCTTATCATTCAATATATTGGCATGGTCGTGTCGTGATTCTTTCACCGATATTTCGTTTTTGATAAATTACGAATCAAATTGAATTATGTAGCTAAAAATATTTGGTGAATCAAATTTTGTAAATGTATTGTTGGTGTAGGTAATGACGAAAGAAAATTCTTGTAAAAATACAAATCGAATCGTGAGAAGAATTTTTATTGTGAAACAAAAATTCTAGTAATAGTAATTAATTAAAAAAATTAATTAAAATAAATAAAATTATAATGTGTGAAATTAATAGACATTAAATTTTAATCCTGGATGTGAAATTTTTGCAACCAATCACACGAGAGGGATTAATAATTCACTTAAGTCCTGAGGTTTATACATTATTTTATGCAGTTCCGGGACTTAAACTACAATTTATAATAATTATTTCCTGCTGTAATTTCAGCATTTAGTTTTACTTAAGATTGAAAGTTCAACTTTAGTCTTCGAAAAAGAAGACTTAAAAGCAGTTTAAGTTCCGCAATTACATAAAAATTAATAAGCTAAGATAATTTTCTCGAGAATTTTCAACAGTGGCTTTTCGCTATTATAAATTAAATAATGATTGCAGTTATTTGTTTCGCGCATAAAATTTTACTTTTGCGCATAAAATGTGAGATGAAATTGGCACATAATTACAGCGCTGTTTCAAGAACTAATTTCCGTAGTAATAGTCGAGGTTTCACACCTCATCTAAGATTAAGCCTCAGATTTTCTTAAAATACCTGCTGTTGTAATGATCCGAACTAAATTTCGGTGATCTGATTGGTAGAAATTCGGATTGATAAATCTAGGATTAATCCGTCGACTATTAGTAGAGGTAGTTTCAAAGCTCAAGAACCCTAATCTGCACGAGGATGATGAGCCAAGAGGGCGAAATACATATACATAAACGAATTTGAGCCTTCTGTGTCGATTTTTATTCAAAACTCATGAACCCCAATCTGCGCAAGGAGGAGCCAAGAGAGCGAAATACATACATACATATACAAATTTGAGCCCTCTGCGTCGAGTTTTAGGGTTCTTGAGTTTTGAAACTATTTTTACGGGCATAAGTGTACAGGTAGGTCTGGGTTTGCATTACCTCCAATCAATTTGTTTGCTGGTGTCCAATCCCAAATTCTTTTAGGTCTTCGCTTTTCAAGCATGCGCTAAACGTGTCCGAACCACATGAGTCTTTTTCTTTCTTTGGTGTTCAATAATTTAATAAATAAAATCATTGCGAATATGTTGGAATCTAGAGATTCCTCAGCTTCTTCTCTAAAAGTTTATCTCTATTGCATTCAACCGTGCTTTGTTTCTTTGCGTGAGTTCCCATGTCTCTGTTTTTAGTTCTTATTATTATTCGGCCATTCCATAGAACAAAATTCAATTGTTTAATTGCTCGCTTTCCTTTCCCCTATTTAATTATTTATATCATCAATGCTTCTTCCTTTTCCTGCTATAACACCTAAATATTTGAATGATCGGTAATTTCTAACAAATGCAGTTACATGATACCTCCATAAATCTTCAAAAACTTTTGTAAGTCCAACATAACCTCTATCAATCTTCTAATTTCGCCTTTATCAAAATTTTAACAATCCAAAGCTATTAAATTATTTCAACCCATCCCATGGTATTAATACAATCCAAAAATTATTTTATTCCAACCAAATGATTTTAAACACATGAGGATAAAATCCAACATCTGGTACCGCAATCGACTTATTTGGAAAAAGTTAATATTCGCACGAGTTGAATTCAACACGTTGATGGACGCAACCAATGATCCCCAAATTGTTTGTGTTGTTCCTCGGAACTGGATGTATTCATTTTTGTTTAAATAAATAATTTTTTACACACACCTATGGAATAGTTGCGGAAATTTGAACTTATCCATAGTAAATTCCTTTATTGAAAGAAGGATGGCCGATTTTTATAAATTGCACTGCTTATCGCGATTGAAACATGGATCAACATTGCGTTACGCCTCATTTAGGTCACCATGAAGAGCAAATCTAGAAAGTGTGCGACTGAAAATTCAAAAATAGGACGTTCCTAGCTTTGGTGTCAATTTCTTTCCAGGAAAATAACATTTGGGGGTATTCCCTAGATCAGACCACCCCGGTCTATGGAGGTCTATTTTTATCAATTGGGACTTTTGCATACATCATTCATCTTTGTACTCCCTTGATTCTATATTCTACAAGTTTAAAATTACAAAAATTAATAAAATTCTAAAAATTCACGATGTGACGTAACAATTTTGGAAGCTCCCTTCCCCTCATAGGGTTGAACCCACAACCCCTCTGGGTGATATAATTTATGAACGCCTCCTGAAGTCAGAAGTTTAGCTACCACATCACCATTATTATTATTTTCTGGGTTTTTATCAAATAACTCTCTTATTGGTAACCTTATTAAAAATTTTGTTTAATTCAGATCAATTTTGTAGCTCTTGAAATTACAAATAATATTGTACTTTTATTCTTTAATTCCTCCAAAAATAAGGAAGTTGTGATGTAAGAAACATTAGATTAGATTTAGTAAAGGAAAATTAGGTTAGATAGAAGTTTAGGTTCAGTTCTTCAGATTTTTTTCTCTTCGATGCACTTCTAGAGTTGTACCGTATCCTATATTCACAACTTTTTTTTTCTTGCATGGGAAGGGGGAAACCTTCATAGGCACCACCCCATTCAGGGGTGGTAGTGTCAGATTCTTACTGACTAAAACCCCCTCCCCGACGACAGCGGGATTGACCTTCTCGGCATTACTTCCACTGTCGTCTGCGATGGTTTGTGTATCTGTGCTGGTTGGTGTTCGGCCGGCCCTGGCTTGGCACAAAGGTTTGTGTCCAGGGTGTACGAAACACTCGCGTTTCGCAGCTTGGTCATTGCCCCTCGATCGCGTCGCCCACTTAGTTTGTGGGGACATTCTCTGGGGTTTCACTTGGTTCACTGGCCTTTGGTTGGGCTCGGTTCCGTACTTCGGAAGTACTGCCGACGACCCGCTGATTCACTTAGTTTGTGTTGCCGTTGCTGTTGTTGCCGTTACTGTTGTTGGTACCTTGTGGGCACCCGCGGCTGGTTGTCCTGTGGCCTTCGCCACCGCAGTCCGCGCAGGTAGGGGAGTCTCTGGTGCAGCTGTCGGCCGTATGGCCTGGCTGGCAGCAGTTCCAGCACTTTCCCCTCCTGTCTGGGCCCCGGCACTCCGACGACTGGTGGTCAGAGGCCCAGCACCGAAAGCACCTCGTGAGTTCCGTCACCGTGCACCCGGTGTGTACTCCAATTTTAATTTTTGCCGCCGTGATTAATCTGTTGGAACTCAGAATGTCGCCTTTGATGTGCGCCGTCTGAGTGCCTTTGCCCGCTAGTTTAAGGGACTGAAGGGTTATGTGTCCTTCGGCCCCGGTGACTGCTCTGATGGAGGCTAGAATCTCGTCCTCGCTAGTGAGGGCATCTAAGCCCCGCACCAGTATGGATTTTGTTGCCGTTTTGGCAAAACGGCTTGTAATTTTGTGCACTTTGTCGGCGGTTTTAAGCTCTCTCAAGAGCCTGTTCGGCAGGACGTCTTTCTTTTCCAGGACCAGAATCGCGTTTCCGGCCAGGGTTATCCTTGTTCCTATTATTATCGAGGTGGCTTCTTTGCTTAACCCATCTCTGAGTAGGCGTACCACCTCGATAATTTCTTGCTGGTTCCCGGCCTGTAGGAGTTCGACTATTATGGCCGGGTGTTGGTGCTTTTTATTATTGTTTGCTGAGGCCCCGGTTTGTGCAGGTGGACCTCTTCTGGCCGCCGCTCTTCTCTGCCATGGCTGTATCTCGAAACCGTCAGCCGAGGGACCTGTCACCGCAGGGTGGTCGGCGGGGGGCTCCATATTCACAACTTGGGGGAAACCAAGATAACTTTCCGGTGATAGTTATGTAGTTATATCCCCATAGTCTACAGATCAATATTGAATTTTAGATTCACAGCAGAATACAGCGGTTTTTATGAAATAACTCTTTTATTGGTTACCTTATTGCAAAAATGCAAAAGAGTAATTTTGTAGATATTAAAATTTTCAACATGATTTTTTAATTCTTTTTTAAATCAATTGAAAAATAAGGAAGTTATAGAGCAAAATATTAATTTATATTTCTTAATAATAAATTATTCATGTAATCTTTTGGTTTTTGTCAAATAAATTTACTACTTTTCATTTAATCAAAAAATATTAAGAGAACAATTTTGTAGATTTTTAAATAACAAATCAAGTTCTATTTTATTTTTCAAAATTCCCTACTATATAAGGAAGTTACGAAATAAAATGCAATAGGTTTAGCACTTAAGGTTTCTTCTTCTTCTTGATGACCTACTAGGAATGTAATGAAGGGGTGATTTCCATTTGCCTTCCCACAAATTAGTACTTAGTATTTCAATTTTACGTTAAAAATTTTCGAGTTTTTGGGCAATTACTCTCCTGCTGTTTACTTTAACAAGAAATTTTTAAAAATAAATTTTGTAGAAAAGCAGATCTTTAAAATATAAATAAAATAGTTTTGAACCTGGCCGCAACATGAAGTTTATAGGTAGTTATTGATTTCGAGCAAAAATTAGCATTTCAGTTGTAACGTGGAAAAAACTAAAATAATATCAGCCAGGTCTCGTATCATCATTCGTTACAAAAAAATTTAATTATATACGTAGGTAAAAATATTTTCTGAATAAAATCGTATACATTGTTACCATGAGTAACCACGAAGGAAGCTTCTTTGTACAAATCGACGAGTAAGAGTAAAATTGAAATTTGTTTTGCTGTTGTGGTTTTTTCCAATTAATTTTAAACATTTCAGTCCAAACTAGGTGGAGAAGGAATAGCAAATTTAAAATTTATTTTTAGAAATTTTAGTGTGTTGATCTCGAATCGACCATTCTTGCGTAAAGAAGGCAAAACAAACTCTAAAATAACGACGAATGTAATTATTTATGGTTTATTAATGTTATTTTTAACTAACCGGGAACTGCCATATTAAATATTTCATTAATGGATCCACAGGAAATTGCTCTCCAGATGCGGAAACTACTTTTTGGAACAAATCAAATTTTGCGTTACTTACATTTTTTAACGCAGAAAAATTGCAATTTTCAGCGGACCGTGGGCACAAAATCGGCGTTTTCAGCGAACAGGCGTTTCCATTTTAAATCAACGCCAGATTGCACCGATAAGATTGAAAATAAATTCAGTTATTTCAATGCAGCAAAAGTTGCAGTGTTAATGAATGCGAAGTGTCTCCAGACATAAGAAAAATATCAACTTCAGTAAAGGACTTTTCCTGAAACTGCAGAATAGTAGATATATCTCCATAGACAACGGGAAAACTGTCAAATATGTCGTAAAATTGCAGTCTTATTCTTAAAAATAGTTAATAAAAGAACTGTCATTTTGCTAAATGTTCTTTCAGTTCACCATTGTGTCATTTATTAAGTCGAGCATTAAGTTGAAATTGCTATTCATCGAGTTTATATTAAAATTTTACTATCGAAGTTTTTAATTAAACTTAAACGGATTAAATGTTTTTAAACAAAAAAGATATTACTATCTACTTTTTTTACAACTAATTGGACAAGTGACAACATTCGTTCAAATATCGCCTAGCGCAGACGAACTCAGCAGCCTTGTTAGGGGTCATCCATTAATTACGTAAGGTTTTTTTTTGGGGGGGGGGTATTGGATATCTTACGGGCCCTTACGTAGGGGGGGGGTCCGACGTATTCCTTACGTAAGTTTCTTAAAATATTTTTTTAAATTAAATTTAAAAATCAAATATAATTTTTTCTTTTTATGTTGGTAATTATATCCAGGTATAATGGAAATACCATATACAGGGTGTTGAATGAGTTAGCCGTTCATTGGATATTTACATGTAAAAACTTATTTATGCAAATTCCTGTTTCCCTAATTATTTTAGAAAAAAAATGAAAGACACAAAAATCATGCAGAAAAATAAACTACAAATGATAAAAGAATTATTTTCATCTAGCTTTTACTTAAAGTGGCAAAAAATGCTTTTGAAATTGTTCAAATTTTCATTTATCAGACTAGCCATGAAAGTTTCCAAGGTAATTAGTTTTGATAAGTATTAAAAAAAAATTGCACTTTGTTTACAGTTTTGCATTTTATTAAATTTTAATTTCATAAAATGGAAGCAAAGTACACAATTAGTGAAAAAAATCAATTTTTAAAACTACATTACTCTGGAAACAGTATACGTGTGGTACGAGATCTCTTTGCTGGTTTATACCCAGAAAGACCAATCTCTACTTATTCGACAATTAAAAATGTAATTGATAATCAAAATCAATATGGATCTGTATTTAAGCCGTCATGCAAGACCTGCAGAAATAAAAGAATAAATTTAGAAGAAATCAATATTGGTGAAGCTCCAGGTACCGATATCGAAACAAATGTAATTGCTGCCGTAGTGAATAATCCTTGTATCAGTACAAGAACAATTGGTGCGGAGTTAAATATTCATCACACTACGGCGTTCAAAATTATAAAAAAACATAAATTTATATCTTATAAGTTCCAAAACCATCAAGAAATTTTTGAAGAGGATATGTACAAAAGAATGATTTCCTGTGAAAGCATTATCGAAAAGGCCAATTTGGATAGAAATTTTATTAAAAATATTTGTTTTACCGATGAGACAACGTTTAGTATTAACGGGGAACCAAATGTTCAAAATTATCGGTTTTGGTCCACCGAAAATCCTCATTTAATGATCAACAATCGTTCACAGTATCGCCAAACTGTAAATGTTTGGGCAGGGATATTAGGAGCAAACATCATCGGACCATTTTTTATTGATGGAAATTTGAATTGACTAAAATATCTAGAAATGTTACAAAACGAAATTGGACCGGCAATTGATATTGTGGCAGGAGAAAATAACGTAATCTACTATCAACAAGACGGATGTCCGGCACATTATACTAGAGATGTAACCAATTATTTAAATGAATGCTATCCCAATTCTTGGATAGGACGCAATAGACCAATAAACTGGCCAGCTCGGTCACCAGACTTGGCTCCAAATGACTTTTTTTTGTGGGGTCATTTAAAATCTAAAATTTATGGTGAACGATACCAAAGTATTGATTCATTAAAAAATAAAATTATGGAGGAGTGTGGCAATATTACCGAAAGACAACTTGCGAATGTACGATGTAACTTTTATGATAGACTTGGTTTTTGTTTAGCTGAATATGGAAACCTGTTTGAACATTTGCTGTAAATTTAATTATTTCTTAATGTTTGTAATTGTTTATTATTAATAATTTATATAATAAATAAATTAAATTGAATTTATTTCATGGCTAGTCTGATAAATGAAAATTTGAACAATTTCAAAAGCATTTTTTGCCACTTTAAGTAAAAGCTAGATGAAAATAATTCTTTTATCATTTGTAATTTATTTTTCTGCATGATTTTTGTGTCTTTCATTTTTTTTCTAAAATAATTAGGTTGCATAAATAAGTTTTTACATGTAAATATCCTATGAACGGCTAACTCATTCAACACCCGGTATTGAAATATATAGTACTTAAAAATCATTAAACATAGTGGCATAATAGTGTGAATTATAGAAAATGGCATCAAACTTTGGCGATCTTTACGAACGGTTTTTCATCTACATATTATGTAAATAAAAATTTAATATTATTATCTATCTACGTATATAAAAATGGATGTATGTGTGTATGTATGTTCCCTATAGACTCCTAAACCGTTTGACCGATCGGAACCAAATATGGAAGAGTTATTATGTAGGTCCCTGCGCATGTTTTTGTATTGAAATAGTGCAAAAATTCGCAAAGGTAAGGAAAGTTGATTTTGAGTAGCCTGCCTTCCTTTAAGGAATCTCGATAATCCATTCATGCGCGTCCCATAGGGACGCGCATGAATGGATTATCGAGATTCCTTAAAGGAAGGCAGGCTACTCAAAATCAACTTAAAAACAATAATGAATGCTGTCAAACTGTCAACTGATCGACAATGCAAATACGCGTGCACGTGCTTTACGTTTCTATTTGACCAATCTTAACCAAATTTGGTGTAGAAGTTATTTACAATGCTACGAAAAACATAGGCTACTTTAGTACCTTGGAGCGAGGCCGAAGGCCGAAAAACCACGGTCTACACGTATGCCTGTGATACCCTTGAGTGAGGCCGAAGGCCGAACAACCACATCCGACACGGTCTAGATGGCTAAAGGCGGCCGGTAGGCCGACTGTGCCAGCTAGTATAATATATTATTATTCATCTTTTATAAATATAAGGGATGGAAAGGGGGTCAAAATTAATTTTCTTTTAAATAATCCTTACGTAAGATGTGGGGGGGGGGTGCCACAATCTTACGTACCCTTACGTGGCGGGGGGAGAGGGTCCAAAATTACAAAAATCATCCTTACGTAATTAATGGACGGCCCCTTATAATTTTCTGTTCCATCGATACACACACCTGTCGGTAAAATCGTTGATTAATGTTTTCGCTGATTTGTTAATAATTAAAATTCTTAAAATGGAACAATCCAATTTCAATTTTCAAACCACACACTATAGATTATATTGTGTTTAATTGAGCAAAGTCGGTTTTCAAACTGCATAGTAAATAAGTTGTTGTCGAAGTTTGTATGGAAGAATTACAAGCCATCGAAACATATCCTCTAGGCATGGTAACTTGTTTGTCTGTACTTCAACTAAGAAGAGAAATGTTTAATTGGAATAAAAATAATTAAACACAAAACAAAAATATAAAGTTGTGTGTTAAAATTCTTAATTGTTTTTCATCTCCCGTACGTCCCACCCGATATATCAAATTAGCTGTAAACACAGTCCCATTCTGCCCCACCTAACGCTTTCGTCGAGTACTTCCCGGGTTCCTGACCATTTTTTGGAATTTCGGTATTTTGATGAACTTTTTTCAAAAACATGGAGCAATCGCAACAATGTTGAAGTAAACGAAGATGGAAAATGTAGCAGACGTTATTGTAGGAATTAAAGTTATAAAAACTTACTTGCCCATCTACAATATAAAATTTTTAGCTGATGATCACACAGAAAAAACTAAACTGCAAATATTAATTAGTCGTTTCACATTTTTCTACGTCGTTCAATCTCAAGTTTTACAATTGGAATTTATTGTTCAAAATAAAATGAAGCTATAAAAATATAAAACGATAAATTGGTTTTATTTTATTCGGTTTTTTTTACAAGGTTTACATCAAATTTAGTTACCACCCTGGGAGAAAATGTTAAGCTCTTCTTTTCGTCTTACTTACATTTTTGATTTCAAGAAAATGTACAAAAAAAGTTGGAATGGCCCGGAACTCTTCTCCGATTTGAAGCCACCTTGGTTTCGAACCAACAAGTTCAATATCAACGGGTTTGACATTTTCATGAAAATGGCATTGAAATTAATAATTTTTATCCTTGTAACATGCAATAAATTCCCTCGCTTGATTATTTCAATAGCGACGATAAAAATATAACCAGTTTTACATAAATTAATGTAAAAAATGACTAAAGGTTCTGAACATCGATTGCATTTATCATAAATTAATATTTGCGTTTTTTTGGATTTTACCCGTTAATCACATTAATTCTAGACCACAATTATTAAAACTGCCTATTGTTTCATATTATGATAATAACCATGATAAAGCAAACCATCCAACTGACGATTGCTAAGCAGACGAAGCGCGTGTCCTTGAAAGTTTTTTTTTTTTTGATAATAGTCAAATAATTGACGTCAAATTTAGGTCGACCGCTTCTGCTTCTGATGACCATGAAACAAACCGCATCCTGAATCGGTACACCTAGATTTAGTTTCTACTAAATTATCATTATTAGGCTAATTTCGCTACTGTAAATTTCCATGGAGTTCAAAGGGATATTGTGCTACAATTACGTTTGCGGTGTTAGTTTGTGATTTATTGGTTCAGACACTACCTACGACCCCAAGTGTATTGTTTCTGCTATTATATCGAATTATGACGATACAAAACAGTTTTGGGAGCTCTGCAACAAAACAATAAAATGAATATCGCTTTTAGAAGCAATGATTAATTTTGTTATTATTTCTTCATTGTTTTCTCGTATTTAAGTGGTTGCAAAACTGGCGTCGATTACCACATAAATTAATGGTCTGTATTTTGCTTGCACTTTATTGCACCATCGTTGAAGGATTAATCATTTCGGTAAGATGAAAAATTGATCTGGTGCAAGAACATCGTACATAAATATTGGTCCGGCAAAATGAAAGTTTCATTAATCACGCCAGTTCATTTGCATTGTTTATACCAAGCTGTAAGAAATGAAAAATAATTTGTATACAAAATTAAATGGAAGAGGTAGAGAAGACCGTCAATTTATACTTTTTTCAACAAGGGGCTTTAAAATTGCACAGTAGGGAACCACCCCCTTCGAATTTTGTCGTAGTCACTTCAAGTTTAACTTCCACAAAGGGTCACCAATTTGTAGTTAAATTTTAGATGTAGGTTCGATTCCAGGATTCCATGTTAAACCTTAATTCGGTATTGCTGACTTGTGTTTTAACAATTTCGTGTTTAGTCATGCTGAAATAAGTAATTTTAAGTAATTAAATAAAAATAAAAATAGGTAACCGTTCATGTAAATCAAAGGAACGGTTTGTATGTGAAGTTATGTGGATTAGGTCACGGATGAGTGAAATATGGCAATTACACCATAGATGGAAGTTACGCATATAAAATGTGCATTGTAAATTTGTTGGAATAATTAAATGCTGTAAAAAGGTTTATTCATTAATAAATTTGTATGTATTTGAACCCAAGGGCTTTGCTCCTTCAACCAACTCCAGAATTTTTTTTTTCTAGTTCTATCAATAATACTTACCAAATATTTTTATATTATAATATGTTGTGTATAGAGGGCAAAAGCGTTAGTATAATAATAGAAAAATTGGATAAAAACAAACACTAATCAATAATCAACCCTGTGATTAGTGTCTGTTTTGATCCAATTTTTTTATTTATTGTTATGTTTGATTTATTAATTTTTAATGGAAGATCTAAACTAAAGTATGACTATTAAGTGATTGGAAAGGTAAATCAATCACGATAACTCTTTTTCCGTTCATTCTAAGTGTACTGTAATACGTATTTGGTCTTAAATTTTTCAAAAATCGCCTGTGACGCTATTTATGAACTTTGTGATCGAAAACTGTTTGAAGAAAATTCTCTATTTTTGAAATACTGAAATTTTATATTTTTAGAGTTTCTGGTCTTTCATGACGAAAGTAACTTTCAAAACTTTATTTTAACTTACTCGGAATTCGGTACGACTTTTTTCAATAGGGGGCGCAAAATTAAAAGGAAAAATTTTAATTTACCATATTTTTATTTATTTATGAACTTACCAAGTGACAAATTGAATTCCACAGAAGCTTTAATCGATAACTACTGTTAAAGAAATTTAGACTTGGATGCGACCCCCCATGCTATGGCTGTGTAATTGGCTGCGCCCGGATTGTAACATTTCTTGTAGTACTTTGAAAATACATTAATATCTACTCTTGATTGTCAAATTAAATACTCTACTTAACAATAAAAAATTAATAGAAACCGGGGGGTCTGGATGGTACAAAATATTTTCCAGCATAGCATCATAACCAAGAGAATTAAAGCAGTATCATAAAACTTTTTTATTTTACCATTTAATCACCATATGTATACTGCGGGGTATTCCATACCCCCCAGACCCCCGGTCTCTATAGCCTTCCATTTTTTACTTAAAATTATTATTTAATTAATTATTTCTAGATTATTAATTGTTGTTTTCAGTTTTGAATAGGAGGTCGCGTGCCTTTGTGCCCTTTATGATAAATCGCCACTGAAAAATTTAACACAGTAGATTCTAAAGAGTGGACAAGGTCAATCTCGATCAAGTGAACAGCATTATGTGTTCACAATCTTTTTTTTTGTTTTAGACTGAGTTTTAGGGATGAGGAAATCTCGTACGAGACACCGATTTAATCTAGGCCTGTAGCGACTTCCTTCACTAAAACGTCACCTCCACCGCCGGACGGGAATCCGCCTTTAGGCATTACTTCCGTCCGACGATATAAATTGCTCTGGACCTCCGGTTGGTTTGATGCTCCTGATCTTCTTTACCAGCGTTAGTATGGCTTTCCAGCCATACTCGTCCTCAAGCATAGCTCCTAGGATAGAAACACCATCCCAGGCTACAGCAGGACGCCCAAGACGCACTAAAGGGAATCCACAGGCTGCGCAGGGCATCCTGCTTACACAAGGAGACACCCCCTCTTAAAGCGAGGTATACGAGACTAGATCAATCCCTTTTGACTTTACGGTCCTTGGCGGTTTTAGACTACCCGGTCAAAGAGGGCAAGGGGGGAGTTCATGGCGAATGCACAAGGGGGATTTTTATTTTTCTCTCAATTTCAAGTTTCTATAATTTTCTCCAGCCATTTTCAGGATTTCAAGCACGCAGGCCCGGGCTCCGCCTAAGGGGGATTCCCCCTTAGGTAGTAAGATAGTTTCGCCAATGACAGGGGCAAGCTGTCGGATCTACGACTATCAGAGTGCCTAATCCCCCGACGGAAATCCAACAGACGGACTACTAACTTTGACCACTTATGCAAAAATTTTGCCTATTTTCTCCCTTCTCTCTCTTTCTTTCTTATCACCACATTTAGACCCAGTTCAGTTTAGGGATCAGGTGGTGACGCTAAATCAGCTTAATCAGCTTTTCAAGAAAGGCAACTGCCTATATGCCTTTCGTCATAATTTCAAAGCCATGACCTTCGCCAGCCTAAGGGGGGTTAAAACCAAGTTTCACTCCTCTGGAAAACTTGGAAATATCAGGGAATTTAACCATCCGTCGGGCGCGGCTGATCTAAATGATACACGTTGGACTTTTATGATGATCATCCGGAAATCGCGGACACTAGCGACTTCTTGTCGAAAATAGCTTCCTGTCTCCCACCAATATACCTGATAAGAGGTGTTTCGAGTTGTAAAAAATGCGAAAAACCCATTTGTATCCAACACGTAGAGAGTTTTTGTAATGACTGTTGTCAACCATTAATTGGTTTACAACAATTTATTAAATTATGATGAGGAATCTGATTAATGATACGTTTTGTTGTGCTTTTATGTACTTTATAGATTTCGTTTGAGTGATTTTACAACTATAATTCCATTTTGTTTCGATTCTATTGTTTACTGCATATTATGTACTTGTACTTGAAAATTTAAATTTAATCAAATTTTTTTATTCTACATTAAGTAAAATGAATCGAATAATAATTAGAAAGCAATAAAATATGCATTCGACATAGAATAGAGTATTGTACTTGAAAAGTTCCTGTTAAAAACAAGCTATAAAACATTATTGTGATCATTTTGATACACCGCGCCCGATTTGGTTGAATTTCCGACCGTGCCTGACGGATGGTTAAAAATGTTCAGATTTGGTCATGGAAAGACAGGAAACTTTTGATTTTCAGACGAAAGTCGAGGAAATTTATAATTTCTGAGTCAGGGAAAATTATCTAAAACGAACAAAAAACTCAATAATCTATTTATAATTTATTTACATTAATTTTTTTTACAAAATAATTATCATTTGTATTTAATAAAACTATAAATTTTAATATGGATTACGAATACTCACTGGTACTACGCAAAAGTAGAGAAAAGTGTTTGGCTGTGAATAAATTGCAAAGGCGTATTCTACAGTATTTTAATATCGAATATAGTAGCACAACGGGTCTAGGACAATTAGGCGCGGCCGATAAGCTGCGGACTCAATCAGGCGCGGACCCAATTAGGCGCCGTGCCATTTAGGCGCGGGTACAATTAGGCGCAGACCGTTTAGGCGCCGGCCATAAAAAATTAAATTGTTTATCTGTTATAAGTCTGTATTTATTTCACCTCTTCCACCTCTTTGCGGCCGATTTAACTTTTTGCGAAGATTTATTTGTTTTTAATTATTGGTTTTCTAAAGAAATATCAAAAAGTAATACTAACCTACCGGCAGATCCACCTGCTCGCGGCAGATCCAACTCTTTGCGGCAGATCCACCTCTTTGTGGCCGATTTAACTTTTTGCGAAGATTTATTTGTTTTTAATTATTATCTAATGGACTTTTATGATTTTTAAAAATAAATACAGACTTATAACAGATTAATCATTTAATTTGTTTATGGCTAATTGGGCCCGCGCCTAAATGGCTTTGCGCCTAAACGGTCTGCGCCTAAATGGCACGGCGCCTAATTAGGTCCGCGCCTAATTGAGTCCGCGACTCATCGGTCGCTCCAAATCGGCCGCGCCTAATTGTCCGGATCCCTAGCACAACCAATAGAATCGCGAATCAGTGCGGCCTTGAGGCCGCACAACCTTGGTTGTGTTCACTTTATATTTTATGAACTATTTACAATTTATGTTTCATTATTATATTTTTTGTTCAGTAAATTGACCACCGGATCCACTTAATAGCGAAAAGCATTAATGGATTGACGGGATTTAAAGCTATACATTATTAATCTCCTTACAATTCAATTTAACCTCATACAAGTAAATTTCAAAACTGGCATACTTTGCACGATTTTGAAAGATAGAATTTTAACAGTTAATCCTTGACCATAGCAGCGTAACCAAAACCTCATTCGAGGGGGGGGGGATTTAAAGAAACTTTACGATTTTTAGTTCTTTGGGGTCTTCGAACACTTGGAGATGGAGCCTCCCCCCGCTCGGAAAATTGATATTAAATTAAACTTTAAAAATTAACTATTACACTAAGCTTTCAGTAGTTTTCTTTCAACATCTGAAGAGAGCAGGAAACACTGCTGAAAGATTACGAAAAATAAAATTTTAAACTTTGGTAGCTCCTATTTTCCTTCACACCTTCAACTCACACCATTAAACTATAAAAGAAAATTTTTATGTAAGAAATTTCGAATAAAAAAATCTTTTCTACTTTTGAGTTCACCAATTTCTACAGCTTTTAACTGAAAAATAGCATGTTGTGTAATTAGAACTAAAAGTGTCACTTTTTGCTGCAAGTCAGTAGAGTTTAGCGGACGAGCAGAGGAACTCCGTCAATACTGACGAACCACAAAAAGTACTTTTACGTTTTTATTTTTGCTTGTATGTTTTGAATGGATTCGAATTATAATTATAAAGCACACAGACCCAGTTTTTACCCGGTTTTATCGATCGAATTTCAATTGAAACAAATATTTTCGTAAGCTATCAGCAATATGTTATTGTTTTCCCATCTCAGGTGCTCTACAGTGTGCAATGAATAGGCGACATTTGCTATTACGTTTTAATTTGGGGAACCTACTGTTTAACATGGGTTCCGAAAACATTAAAAATGTTCAGAAGGTTTTTCTTCTAAAAACTTTTCTTTTCTAAAATGAAGATTATAAACAAACAAATGATTAATTAAAATATTACAAAAAAATCGCCAGCGGCGCATTATTATATTTATGTATTTCAGAAATTAGAATAACTTCTAAACTATGCACGAAATAAAAAAATTTCAACTATATTTTTTGATTAAATTTTACGTATTACTATCAGAACGGGCGGAGGTAAATGTGCCACCAAATGTACCTGACCAGAAAAGGGTACCGGTAAATGTGCCACCGACCAAAAGGGTTCTTTAAATAAACACAGGTATTTGTGCCACTAACAGTGAAAAAATTAAATTTTTTTTGCCTTCGAATTTTGGGGTGTGCATTCGATAAGGCTGTAGGCCAGCTCGGCAAATGGTCAGATATTTAATCCGGGTCCAAATTTTCTACCTGGAAATACATAGACCAACTTGGCAAAATAATAAATTTTGGTTTGGCCAGAACTGCGAGCATCAAAAAACCTACCCTCCGATGCTCCGCATCTCCGGGCGGTTTTTCGTGCTCCGAGCCGCTACGCGGCGGGCGCTAAACATACGAGAGGCGCGACAGATCAAGGAAACCGGGATAAATGCAACCGGGATGTGAGAGACCCTCGAAATAGCATTAAAAAGTATAGTTGCGCTATGGGGCAGTAAACTTTTACGTTTCACCCCCAAAAAATCTTGTAAAATCAAAAAATAATCGATGTTACATGTAGGAGATGCATCAGGTAGATGCCGTTTTCTCCGGTGGCACAAATACCTGTGTACTTTTAATATCCTAAATTCGTAGCAGGTAGAATAACATTACTGGTGGCACATTTACCTCCGCCCATCAGAACGTATTAAAAAAAAGATAAGGTTTGGTAAATTTTCTTAAAAATTAAAAATTACATTTTATGCTTTTCAGTTTTTTTACTTCGGCGCACGATAATTTAAGAACTGTCCTACCTAGAGAAAACATTTATGAAAACTTTCTTAAGTAGGACCGATTATCTTTAAAAAGACCGCAGGAATAATAAAATCTGATAACTTTTGGAGCAGTTATTGGTACTTTAGTGATTCAAAATAAATTTAATGGACAAATTAAAGACAAACTGTACAGATTATAAAAATTGTAGTACAATCAACTCGTTTACATGTTCATTAACCTATCAAAGAAATGAACCATTCAATATAAACAGACCATCGAATTAGAATGTTCAATTGCTGGAAAGTTTATTTTTAAATCTAATAAATACCGGAAAACCAACAAACCGTTCTTGCGTGCTGTGCTATTTGTTTTTATATCTTCATGAAAAGATTTTCACCGAGAATCTTATATACTAGACCCTCCATGTACGCGAGTTCGATGTACGCGAATTCAGAATAACGCGAATTAGATTTTGATACCTGAATTTTTTGTACGCGAAACAAAATTCCCTTTAACGCGAATTAACTTTTCGCGTATTATTAAAATAACTAGCTGACACAGTCGGCCTGCCGGCCGCCTTTAGCCATCTAGACCGTGTCGGATGTGGTTGTTCGGCCTCACTCCAAGGTTCTAAAGTAGCCTATGTTTTTCGTAGCGTTGTAAATAACTTCTACACCAAATTTGGTTAAGATTGGTCAAATAGAAACGTAAAGCACGTGCACGCGTATTTGCATTGTCAATCGGTTGACAGCTTGACAGCATTCATGATTGTTTTTTAAGTTGATTTTGAGTAGCCTGCCTTCCTTTAAGGAATCTCGATAATCCATTCATGCGCGTCCCTATGGGACGCGCATGAATGGATTATCGAGATTCCTTAAAGGAAGGCAGGCTACTCAAAATCAATGCCAAATTTGGTTCCGATCGGTCAAACATAATAAATAGAGATGTATGTACTATATACAAAGTAATTTCTACTCCGTTCACAGGCGCTGAAACGTAGCACTTGAATGATACAAATACGGTGTCAACGATTTATGGTTTTTTTTATGCATTATATTTAATTTTTTTATCAATTAGGTATATTTTAGTTTTTGTATGCATTATATTTTACCTATTTCGTAAATAAACTTTGGTTTTAAACTTTTGTTTTTAGTCTTAAATAAATTTTGGAACCTAACCCCCTTTTATTTTCTATTGCTTCTTTGGTTCCATTTACGCGAATTCCGTGTACGCGAGGTTTTTGGCGAACGGACCCTCGCGTACATGGTGGGTCTAGTGTAGTTTTAATTTTAAACTTTTCGGGGGATTCCCGGCCCTCAAAACAAATTAATATATCAAATTGCGCCGAAATCCTTTTACAGCAAGCTTCGATTGTTAGCTTAGTTACCACCTATAAATTTAGAAAAATCCAAGAAGAGATTCGCGACTTGAGAAACGATAAAACCAAGTCTGGGAAATCTGATTTATAAGTTTAATATTCATAATCCACTATTCTCCAGGCTACTAAAAGTAATTAAACTAACAAACTTTTAGACCAAGTAATTTGCATTACGCTTTTAGGAACAAAACTATAAATAAATTAATTGGTTTATAGAATAATTTTCTCGAGTATCAAACTTACGCTTCCGATTTCCAGTCGAATTGTTCAAATTGCTAATTAAAGATTCGCAAAGTTGACGACATTTTAATGATTACGTAATATGTTAAGACGGAAACGAAGTGATTAACACAACACGGTCAAACTTATTTGTTCAAAATTTTAAAAGCTACTTAATATTGCCGTCACGTTAGCATATTCGACCCAAGTTTTATATTAAAAATTTATCGCAAATTATGCTCATGTGGCTTTCCCTACATTTATAAAAATTTGTTTGGTAATTTAAATAGGTTTATGTAAATTTCGGATTTTCTGGTAAGCTTTGTTTGCTAAAAAGATGTAAAAGTTGGTCGAAAGACATCGAAAGTGCTGATTATTTATTTCGTTTCTTAAATCCTATTTCAATGTCGGCTTAAGATAGGAAAACGGAAAGATTAATTGCTTGGAATTTAAAAAACGTGTTTCGTTTTAAAATTTTGCAAAATCATTTTTGCCAACACCGGCAGTGGTGGTGTGATAAAAAGTTGTTTCGAAGTTACAAAAAAATTAACAACTAAATTTATTTTTATTATTTATTGCTTCCAATAACTAAACTAGAGAGAACTCAAAATGCTACTTGGAATGGTGTCCATTAGAAGTTTTACATTCGAAATTAGCGTAAGATTTCGACAGTTGTTTATTATCTTGTAATCTCACAAATTTGTTTACAAATAAAAAAATTAGAACAAGGCAAGTAAATTGATGTCGACAGTTTATACAGGCTTTCCTCGCGACTGAAGCAAAGATGTTCGGTGGTGAGCGTGAAATTATCTATAAACTAGATTATAACCCTTTTTTACCTAAAATAAACTGCTTTTTCGAGTTATGGATTAAATTATAGTTTTATGTTTTAAAATTGCCTTGGGTTTTGATTTAGACAAAACTGTTAATACAAATAATTCCTTGTGATTTGTCTTACTAAACACAAAAAGGCTCAGTTCACCACTACATTCCTCTCTCTTTCTGCGAGCATCTTCGACTGTTGGGAATTCGAAAGTTAATTCTTCGAAAGGTCGTTAGGTTTAATAATATCTGATAGATTTTTCAATGTGAAAAGCAACTCAATTATGAAACGACCCAAGAGGGCTGACACAAATAAAATTGGGAGGTATCCAATACTTACAGCATTGTACAGGTCGACGATAAAAGTTAAAAAGAAAATTGTAAATAATTACACAATGACGCAGTAAAACCAACAAATAAATAAACCAAGAAAACTGAAACCTTGTACCTTTTCAACAAAAGAAAACTCAAATCCTCTCGCTAACATTGCACGTACTATAAGTGCAGTAATGACGTCAGTGCTATTAACTCTTGATTTAAAAACAAGACTTTACAGAGTGGTGCACAATGAAACTACAATCATTGTTATCCATCTTATTGTTTTCTTACAAATGTTAAAATGAGTTGTTCTCAATCTGACTCTCTTGCAATATTTCAGTACATGAAAATTCTTACACGACTGCTGGAAAATGTTAAAAAAAATAGGAAAACATTTTCTAAGTTTAATCAATTTTACACAAGGTTGTCATGCAAAGTTTTCAATCAATTTCATTTTTCAATAACAAAATATATTAAATTTTATCATTTTCTTGCGTGTTCTTGTCTTTTACGACACTCGCTTTAATTTCATCCGCATTGCGTATGCTTTCGAAAATGGATGACTTAACAATTAATACGTAAAACTGTCCCATTTTTTAATATTTTATAATTCCGTCCACGTCCTCTTATCATTTTTAAATTGCGCTATAACTCTTTACTAAAAGGTTCAAGAAATTTAATAAAAATTTTTAGTTATAAAATACTGAAAATCAACATTTCCTGCTCTCAGACTCGAACTCACAACGTTCACTCTGTTATCCATATACATACAGTAGCGGCAATATGAAACGCGCGCTCCCATAAAACCATAAATATTGCACCAATTGATCCTAACTTCAGGGTAGGGTTTTTTACATTACGGGGTTTTAAAATACAGGTATTTAAGTGTCTTTCAGAGCAGATAGTTTGTTAAGGGGGGGCGGGCCGGGTACGACACGACGGAGGTGGGCTTCCGACATCGGAGCGACTGACACTCCTCCGAAACGGAAAGTCCGGCCGAAGGAATCTCGACTTTGCCACTCATACGCGAAAACTCTGCCACTTTTTCCTGTAATTAATTAATTCAGTTGCATGCCCTGCCATTTTGGGCCCTAAGTGACGTCAAACCAGCATTGCCAGCTATACGGACAGCGACTGCGTATTTAAGTTCTGTCTATGATAAAATTCTGCCATTTCCGTCGAACATCGAAGGAGGGGGGTGAAACCCAACTTTGACATTCGGCGGATCTCGAGTACAGGGGGGGTGTCAAAGCCCAACCCTGTATTCAACAAAACTCAGGTGCGTAGCGCACCAGCCATTCGAAGGTTGTTCAGCTTAAAGCTAGGTCAAACTGCAATTTAATTCATGATTCTGATTCTGATAGTTTGTTAATTATTTTTAAAGTCTTGAAGTGGTGTTGAAAAGTGTTCCAAAGATGTCAGATACCAAGAAATTAAGTGATACTCAAAAGAACAATACTTTGATATTCCGCGAAGAACATCGTTCTTTTACGTACATAAGTAAAAAAATGTGGGTGTCATCGAAGCAGAATAAGTCGATTTTTGAAAAAATATGACTCAACTTGAAGTATTAAGGCACTTCCGAAAGGATGCCCTAATCGAAAAACGACTGCAGCTCAGCATAGCCTTTTTCTTAGAATAGCGATCCAAGATCGTTTCAAATCTAGGCGATAATTCCATTCAGGGTCAAATTTTGTCGTTTCGACCAATCAGCGTGCGTTATTTTACATTGTAGTTAAATGGGTACGACACATGCACAGTCGAATAATATCCGAAAATAAAATATATTCCAAATACTCTACCAGAATATCGAATATTTGTAGTGGAGCGTAAAAGAATTCATACGTAATAAAAAATCTCTTGGAATATTATAATTTATGTAGTGTGTATGACTAACGCACTCAACAGATGCGATGTAGGAAACCGGTTCAACGCATTATTTCCAACCCGAGTTCACTTAAAGCAATGTACTTCTAACGAATTTTATAGTAACGAATTTTATATTACAAATTTAGTGCGATTATGCTTCCATTTATTTCGGTACTTACGAAATTTTTTGTTTGATTTTTTTTGCAATGATTGTGATGTGATATGGTCAATTTGTTTCACAATTTTCGACATTAAAAATGGCGTTTGAAATGTCGATTTTCGTATGTGATGTTGTGCTTTTAAGTTGTGGCGTTTCTTCACGGAATTATCACCGCAACAGCAACGCGGGTTCGGACAATACTCAAAGATTCAGCGAGTACAGGTTTCAGCTGCGGAGATTAACACTCGCTCCGCTGCGCTTCGCTCGTGCAATCTCCTTGCTAAAACCTGTACTCGCTGAATCTTTGAGTATTGTCCTAGCCCTTGTGTTGTATCGTGCGATAATTAAGGGCTGACATGAAGGAACAGGTTGGCGTCGATCTTAGCGTAAGGACCTTCGGCAATCGGTTAGCAGAATTTGGTTTGAAGGCTTATACCGCTGTCAAGACCCTTTTAACCAAGAAAATGAAGAAAAAGAGGCTGGAATTTGCCAAAAAGTACGTGTATTGGACGTTTGATGACTGGAGTCGAGTAATTTTTTCCGAAAAGTCAAAATTTTTACT
Organism: Podabrus alpinus; assembly: GCA_932274525.1. NCBI lineage: Eukaryota > Metazoa > Arthropoda > Insecta > Coleoptera > Cantharidae > Podabrus > Podabrus alpinus. Next base: position 11,890,733 of record OW026451.1, read on the forward strand.
ATACGGCTCCGATGGAAAGAGGTACGTGCGAAGATTTAAAGGTGAAAGATTATCCGATCAATGCACAATCAAGACAACTCGCGGTAGGATTGGTATCATGATCTGGGGATGTTTTTGTCAACGCGTATTAGGGAAGTTACACGTTATAAAGGGTGCCATAAATGCTTTAGAGTATATAAAAATACTTGATGAGCATTTACTACCCTCGATAAGCGATTTATTTGCTGAAAACGAAGAGTTTATTTTTCAGCAAGATAATGCACCATACCATAGAGCAAAATCGGTTCGTAAAAATTTCAAAAGTGATTTTTTTTTCAAAATTTATCTATCGCCTTTTGTTACCTATACATTTTTATAGAAAATTCATGAAAAATATAACTTGATTTGCTTCCCTTTATCTTTCAGGTATCTAAGTTCTGCTTGGATAATAGCATTTACGTACTTGATTGCACAGGGAACTCTCCGAATCTTAATCGAATCGAACTATTTGGGCTATAATGAAAAGGCATGTTGCTTCGACATCTCCAAAGAGTATACCTGCGCTCATAGAAGCCGTGAAATTTGTGTGGAACAATCGTTTAAGCAACGATTACCTGGCAAGCATAACAGAGTCAATGCAGCGTCGTTTGAAAAGTGTAATAAGGGCTATAGGCGGTCTCACTAAATACTAAATATACAATAAATAGTTTTTAACACAAAATTTGTACATTTATTATTATAAAAATAATTTTATTATAATCTTTTCGGCAAACCCACCTGATCCGCCAATACCTGTAAACTGTGCATTGTTTGCCTTTTACTGGTTTTACTTTCTTTTAATAAGGGTTAGTAGGATATTTTGTAGAATTTGATAATTTCATACAAAAACATAAGTGTTAGATGTCTAAAGACGCAATAAGTTAAGGTTTTATGAGCGTATCTAAAAGTTTCAAGGGTATACTGGTGACATATTTATGTTTTTATGGGAGCGTGCGATTCATATTGCCGCTACTGTATGTATATTAACCCAGAGGAATTGATGATATTAGTATCCTAAGGATGGTTTGCCGTGACTACCCCTGAAAATACGGTGCTACCCGAACTGCACCACGGCTTATCAGGGGTCATTTCCTGTACCCAGGTAAATGTAATCCCTTGACCGAACTGCACCACGGTCAAATGTCGTTCCGTAATCGCTTTACCGAATTGCACCACGAGCAAACCGAGCAGGTATCACAAGCAAACAGATAATATAAAGAAATAAATACACAAATATCTAAATTCTTAAATTTCGAGTTTAATATATTAATTCATATTATATTATACAGGGTCGGAGCAGGTATTAATAAAATAATAACCCAAAACAGTGAAAAAATTAAATTTTTTTTGCCTTCGAATTTTGGGGTGTGCATTCGATAAGGAGGGTAATCCATCGTCAAAACCTACTCTTCCGGGGCGCCCCTCCGCTCCGCTCCGGGTTGCACCCCTCCAGAGCGATTTTGACTCTGGTTACTAGGCTAAACATACGAGAAGCGCCACCGATCAAGAAAACCGGGATAAATGCAACCGGGATATGAGAGACCCTCGAAATAGCATTAAAAAGTATAGTCGCGGTATGCGGCAGTTATCTATTACGTTTAACCCCCAAAAAATCGCGTAAAAACAAAAAATAATCGATGTTACATGTAGGAGGCATCAGGTTAAACTCCAGCATTGTGCTTTAACTTTTAACAATAAAACCACCTTACCTAAAATATTACAATAGAGGTGGTGCAATTCGGACGACCGACCCTTGGTGAGGTGTTTACCTGAAATTACGGTGGTGCAATTCGGGTAGGAGATTTGTGAACTAATCTTTTCGTGGTGCAATTCGGGTGCACCGGAAAATACAGATCGGAGAGTCCGGACCACCCTGTGGTTACCGAAAACTTTCTTATTGTACGAAGTACAAAAATTACCATAATCTTTAGAAAAACTCAAACTAATAAATTTTCTTTTGTTTCAGACATGCCTTGGCCGAGACATCATCGTCGAAAAAAAATTATTACAATAAAAACTTTTGATTAGTATTCAAGAGACGCAAATTTCGGCAAAGTTTTCTTAATAAGTTTGGCGAATAATCAATTTCATTTTAATTTTTAGTCAAAGTCGCGTTTATTTTTGCGTTCGCATTTAACATGTCTTAAGTTTGGGTCGTTTTTAAAATTTAAAGCTCATTTCCTCTCCTTCGCAATGGTTTCTAAAATATTTTTGCGATTGTCTCCCAAGACCTTCGTACTCTGCGCTATCGCAGTCACAATTTTACTGAGCGTTTACTACGCGAGTTATGTAACCGATGTAAGGCACAATGTTTCTCAACCTAATGAAAGAAGACCAGAAGTAATAGAAGTAATCCAAGTCGAAAAAGCTGAAAGTTTAGTCGACTTGAAAGGATCCAAATACGACAGCTGTCCTGTTCTAGACGCAGCAGAAACCGATATCAACACGGTCGAAGTTTTCAAAGATTTTGATTTTCAGGTAAGCGCTTTTTTTTAGTGAATCGATACCCCTCTTAAATTTTATTCAAACCGCAATTATATTCTATTCTCATTCTCATTTTGCGGAGAAAAGCTCGGTATCTCTTGCTTGCATAATTAATTTTTTTTTAACAATTGAAGTACCCAATAAACGAAATAATATCGGATTTTTACTCAATTAAAATTAATCTGTTAATAATTGGTCATAATATAAGGAACAAACAAATTAGATCTAACTGACGAGATTCAAAATTTACGAAACAGGGGTATTAGGTTTTCATTAACGTAATTTTAAATTAATATTGTTTTTTTTTTCCTGCTTTCTTTGCAATTTAGTACAGGTAATTGATTACCTAGTTAACAATAGAACAAAGAACAGAAAGCAAGAGGAATACAAGAACAAAAAGAGATTTTCTATCAGTAAAATTTAATTAAATGTTAGTTCGATTCATTGAAGCTTTATTACATCAATATGTCGAGCTTCAATTTCAACAAACAGCTGCCAAGTCAAACTTGAGCCTCCTCTCACTCAAGAAGCCTTAAAATCAAATTAATTAATTGCGTATTACAATCTTTTGGTTGCGTAGGTGATTTACAACCAGCACAAAGCGAAGCAATAAGTAAGAGTTCACGTTTTCCAGCAGCATTGGAAATGGTTTTGTGATGACATTTACATAAGCAAAATACTGACATGTAAATTTACAATTCTATTTATTACATATCTATAATAAATAGAGATGTCGCCTATTTTCACAAATGAAATGACGTTGATATTCATATACATATCTCATACAGAACTGCACGGAAATGTCCATTCAACTTTGAAATTCATTTCTGGTGATAATTTAATTAAAAATTGTTACATTTTCGAGAGCTTTACGAAATAGAAATATTAACCGAAATAGGATTTACAAATATTTCGTAGCATTTTTTATATATTTTTGTCCAAACATGCGACATTGTTTAATTAAGGGGAGCGGGGATCTAGAGCACCATCCCAAATTGAAACATCTCATTGGCTTAAATCAATAACAAAATTATTATTAAGATTTTTCAACTCATACACGATAAAATTTGCTTTACGAGTATATTATAAATTTAAAAAGACAATTATTTATAAATGCCGACTTTCTATCAACTCTTTTGTTTCCTTATTGATTTTCAAAGCACCGGGCAAGTTCCACATGTATAATTTATTAATTGCGTATTGCAATGTAACAGTAGCACAAAAACACAAATTGAAAATTAATTAGATCAAAACACCTCTAACAATGGATTCTAACTAAATACCATAAATCACAAAGTATGTTCTTATTAATCTGTATGTAGTCAGCCCCACCAAAACCATTGGGCTAATAGGGCTTAGTCCTATGGGAGCCAGCACCGAAGAGCGTCATCGTGGTATAATTAAAATTTGTTGTTGTAAACTTTTCAATCATTATGTAATTCGATGACCAAATCGTCATGTACTAGTTTTGGACACTAAACGTTAACCTAATACTATGAAAAGTGCTTTACGAACAGACACATGAACATCGTGTACTCTTGGGGATTCATGGATGGATGTGGATCCACGCTGATCCGTTACACAGTAACCAATAGACCTGAGTAGATTAATTGATAAATATCTGTGATATTTGAGAGAAATAGATACATGCCAATTTTACATGGTAACCATACTGCAAAAAATGCTTATGTAAAATTACAGTGGTAATCACGGGTCACTTTTCACGCCAATGATTATTATTGTAATATCGTATGTATTACATTTTATGTTTTAGTGCCCATTCACAATGGACGTAAGCATAAGAATTACATAAGCATAAACATAAACATAAGCATAAGATGGGACCGTTCACAATGACCGTAAGAATTACATAAAAATTAAAAAACTGCGCAGGCGCTATGAAGTTTCAACACGAAACTATTTTGTGACATAACCTCTCCGTCGTTTAAGTAATTATGTATATCGTTTGTTAAGAATGGAATTTCTATAATTTCTGTATTCTGGGATCTTCAACGTATATAAAAGAATGCACATGACTAATAACTTTGTTACTTTAGGTTATATTAATATTAAAGGTCTGTGAACCCTGACAGCGTTTCTATTGGTTAGAAAAACGGATCATTCAAATATATATTTTATTTTTATTTATAACTAGCTGACCCGGCAGACGTTGTCCTGCCCGAAATTAATTGTTATGCCACTCAAAGAATTGTTTATCCAAATATAAATTTACGAAATAATTAAACAAATTATGAAAAAACCAAAAAATTTACATTAAAAGTAGTAATATCGAATCCTGACAGTTTCGGATGTATTTACTAAAGTTGCTTGCAAGGGTACCTCTGGATCTAATTCAAACGATGGTTTGAAAAATATTAGAAAAAAATTAAGTCGGAATTTCATGTCAACCAAAGGATTTATTTTCTATCATTAAATTTTAATTTACAATAAAAATTAGCTACAATTTTGCAATTTTGTTTTTCCACTACTAGTCATATAAGGCTATCATTTTTACTTAGGTTAGTCGATCAAGAAGTGACACGTTTTCAACTAGTGGTGAATAATATTTCCATTATTAACCTATGAACAAAATGACATTTTTTGATAACTTGGCGACTATTTTAAAGAAAAATGTTGTTATTAAATGATTTAGAATAACCAAGAAATGCTAATTAATTGTATTTAAACTATTTAAAACGCTTTTTTAATACATTAATTTAATTTTAAAAATTCATTATAATCGAATTAAATGTGACAGCAAGTGACAGCGCCATCCATTGTTAATTTGACGAACCGCGATTTATTTTATTTAATAACCTAAATTTGTCAACAACTGTCAAATCAACAAAACAAAACTGTCATTTGAAATAAATATTTTAAATTTGAAAATTTTTTTGTTAAAAAGAATTTTAAAAAATGGTAATAAATCTAGTAGTGGAAAAAATCGTATATAAACCACGGTTGTGAAGACCATTATTGCCTCCGCGCCTTATATTCCTCGGTGCAAAGCACCTCGGAATATAATCTTGGCGCTAGGGCAATAATGACGGCCTTCACAACCTTGATATATAATATACTATTTTCCACTACTAGTCATATAGGCTACCATTATAACTTATCCAAGTCACATGTGAAGTGACGCATTTTAGACATGCGGTAAATAATATTTTCATTATACAAATGAACCAATGAAATGATTTGACAGATTCATTATACACTTAAGTTAAAAAAATGAACCAATGAAATGATTTGACATACGTGATTTAAAATTTGTCAACAACTGTCAAATCAACGAAACAAAACTGTCATTTGAAATAAATATTTTAAATTGGAAAATTTTTTTATTAAAAAGAATTTAAAAAATGGTAATAAATCTAGTAGTGGAAAAAATAGTATATAAACCACGGTTGTGAAGACCATTATTGCCTCCGCGCGTTATATTCCTCGGTGCAAAGCACCTCGGAATATAATCTTGGCGCTAGGGCAATAATGACGGCCTTCACAACCTTGATATATAATGTACTATTTTGTTTTAGCTTACTTCTTACGTCAGTCAGTTTTATTTTCTCTTTGCGCATTCCTATTCGCGATCCGTCACTGATCATACGTCAATGACATAATTTTACGGTTAAACTTCATATGTCAAAGACAGTTTCATTTTCTGTTTGCAAACCCCAATTCGCGTGCCGCCACTGATCATATGCCAATGTCATTATCTTAAGGTGGGGAATTGACAAATACCTGGTAAAATGGCCGCCAACGTCGCTACTGTCGCAATTATTATTAAATTTATTTCAGTTTCATACCTTTTGAAATAATTTTAAAAATCCATTTGTGCTATTCATTTCAAACAGATGTCGCACCAAAATGTACATTAGTGACAAGGATAGCACCATTATAAATAACAAAACTTCAGCGATTTAATTATTCTCCCTCATTTATCTGATATGTTGTATTGAATTTTGAAAAAAATGCCTGATTTTATTACCCTCTTAACAAATTCGAAGTGCAACCGCATCTACAACGCCATCACCATGACACACCGTGAATTATTTTTCGCAAAAACTGCCTAAAATGGTAATAATGATAAACGAAACTGTAGATTGATTATAACTGATATAAATAAACTTTTATCAATTTAATTTGATAATCTGTAAACTTCACGAGTATATTCGTGTTTCTAGAGAAAAACATTTTGGTTTGGAATTTTTTTTTTTAGGTTACAGTTTTTATTTTTATGACTATATTTTATGCACAATTTTAATAATTCATCTCTAGAAACACAGATCATAGTTTTTTCTACAGGATCTTGATTTGCTAAATGTCATATATGATATAGTTTTTCTTAGAATAGCGAAATTCGAAGGGTCTGTATAGCGTATATTTATACATTCATTCCCACCCTTAAGGTTAAAATTCTTATGTCAAAGTCAGTTTTGTTTTTTCTGTTTGCGCCCCCCTATTCGCGAGCCGCCACTGATCATAATATGTCAATGTCATAATTTTAAGGTTACACTTTTGGTGCCGCTATAGCGTACGCTCTACCAAGAGGGTACCGCTATAGCGTGCGATCTACTGACCAGGGCCGGTCCACCGAGATTTCGGAAAAATTATGTTTTTCAGGCAAACAAAAGCACATTTAGGTCGGGATTCGGTTGGGAAGCTTGGGGACTACATCCTTGAGGATGATCCATACACCAAACCGGGATCTTAAAAGACCGGGATACAGCATTTAAAATTATTCTAGAAAAGGTATGCATTTAACATTAATTTATGTGCAATTGAATTTATTGAAAATATGGGTAGATTAATAAAAAAAAGTATAACAAAACTGTTAAGTATTCACAAAAGTAGATCTGAAGGAATTTATGATCTTCGTTTGGTGGCGGTAACAAAGCGCCCGCTCGATGGTGAATTTGCCCTTGAATCTGAAAGTTTGAAAGCAATTTAGAAAAAAATGAGAAAAATTGTTCATTTTGATAGCAATGAGACGCCATTACCTTATAACTCGGATTGTAACCGGGTTGGTCAACAACTTCGGCTCCAAACGACGTCATTTGAAAGCACCCGTTATATTTTTGTGTATTCGCCAGGAAATGTTTAGATTGGATTGTATCTCCATTGAGAAACGAATACAATGGCTCTGGCGGATGAGTCAAAACGGGCAATTTCACCTTGCCACCAGCGCAGCATAAGCCGGGGGTTTCCGATTGAAACTTCAATGCATTGCAATGCTGGCATACGACAGACAATGAACCGATATCAACGCAGCGAAGATCTTTGTAGGCGGATGCGGAATCGTATTCGAAAGCAGCGCGATTCAAGTCTACATTTACGACTGGTCTTCTTCTAGTAACATTTTGTCGAATTTTAGGCGGTGATTGTGCAGCGCGAACCTGTGCAATATGGGCACGTCTCCGTTCATTTTTTTCTGCACGTTCCTCTTGCGTTTGATTATTACGGACATTCTGACTAATTATTGCATGACGTGTGTGTCGTCCAAGGTTTGATCGTCTAATAGGAGGCATTAGTCAAGCAAATAACTGTCCATAAAAAAAAAATTTAAAAGAAAATTCTCTTCAAAAAAAAAACTTACGGAATGAATGTTTCGCAATGAATTCCCGCAATCCAATTGTGTTGTGTTGCGTGTCTTATGTTATTCTACCAGGTCTGTACCTAGGGTATGTTTCTTTCTATTGGGCATTTTATAGGCAGAAGTATCTTTCTTGACTACTATTGTCATTGGTCCAAATTTTAGGCCAATAAAAAATAAATAAAATTGTCGCGCCACCTGCCGACGACGCAATTTTTTTAAACGATAGGTCCGCCATGAACGCCATCTATTGAAAGTAAAAAATTGCTAACGAATATTTCCCGAATTTTTCAATTTTCCGGGCAACTTTTCTAATTTTTTCTTTCGTAAAAACCTTCTCCTGGCAATTACGAAAAACTTTAAAAAAAAGAGCCAAATCGGCCCAGCCGTTCTCAATTGATGAATAAGTATAAATTTTTCACACCATTTTTATATATATAGATTTATAGATATATTTATAAATTTTTAGAGCGTTTACAAAAGAATGTACAATTTTAGGTTATATTATTATTTGAACTGTCACACAAGAAGGTGTGTTCACTGCGTGAAAAACGGCACATCGTTCAAATTAAGGTTAATTTCCATAAGAAATACGTAAAAGTTGAAATATTCCAACTTCTTATGTAGTTCTTATGTAGTTGTTATGGGCCTCCCTAAACATAACAATTACGTAACTGCATTGTGAACGCTCCCATTTAAAACCAGGTATCCAACTTTATGTATTTCTTATGCTTATGTTATGCTTATGTATTTCTTATGCTTATGTCCATTGTGAATGCCCACTTAACCATGTAAATTGTTTGTGCATTATGTAAAATTCCTTGTTCATTGTGTAAAATTACACGTTTCGAAAGTACGTTACAGCGAATTACAGAGAAACCGTAATTTCACACTATTATTAATGGAATATTAGACAATGTGCATTTTTACGTAATTTGGAATGTTAAAATTACACGTTTCTTAATGTATATTTACATGCACTTATTTCGGTGCTCGCACGTCCTACGGGTAACATGACTCGAATCCCGGTTTTCTTGAAAGATGGCGCCTTCAAGTATGTTTAGCTTTTGCCGCGTAGCGGCCAGGCGATGAAAAGCCGGCCGGAGCTCCGGAGGCGCGCAGGCTTGGGTTTTTCGATGCCCACGACCGGACGAGTCTCGAATCCAAACCCCAAAATTTCAAATTCGAATTTTTCAAAATTTTGATAATACATTCGCATGTGAAATTTTAACAGTACGGTTGCTGTTTAACTTTCTGGCCTAATAATGAAAATGCGAATATTTATCATCAAAAATGATTTTATTGTTTTTCAAAGTATTCTCCAGCAAGATTTATACACTTTTGCATGCGCTCAAACCAATTGTCGAAGCACTTTTTCCACTCCGATTGAGACACCTCCAAAACATGGTTTTTGAACGCTTCAACAGCATCTTCTGGCGACGAAAATCGTTGACCACGCATTTTTCTCTTGATGTTCGGGAATAAAAAGAAGTCATTGGGTGCCAAGTCAGGGCTGTACGGCGGATGACCCATCAATGCGACGTTTTGGGCGGTCAAAAAGGCGCTGGTTTGAGCTGATGTGTGAGAGCTCGCATTGTCATGGTGCACAATGATCCGTCTTCTCTTGTTCGGTTTTCGAATTTCTCCGAAGACTTCAGGCAAACAAATTGTGGTGTACCACTCAGAATTGACCGTCCTACGTTGCTCAAGCGGAACAGTCGCCACATGACCAGTTTTACCAAAGAAACAGGCTACCATTTGCTTCGAAGTGCTTCTTGCACGAACAACTTTCGTTGGATTTGGCTCGTCTTCGAAGACCCACACGGTCGATTGCTGTTTTGTTTCGGGCTCATAAGCATAGATCCATGATTCGTCACCTGTGACGATCTTATAAACGTCCTTTGAAACACCGCGATTGTATTTTTTTAAATTTTCTTTGCACCAATCCACACGACACTTTTTTTGAGCCACTGTCAAATTATGCGGGATCCAACGAGAACAAACCTTTTTTACGGCCAGGTGTCCATGCAATATCGAATGTATGCTGGTGGAAGAAATGCCCAAGGATGCCTCTATCTCACGGTATGTCACATGACGATCTTGCTTTATCAGTTCACGGACGGCATCAATGTTCTCTGGCACAACGACTGTTTTTGGACGACCTTCACGACCTTCATCTTCGAGCGAGCGCCGGCCACGATTGAATTCATTAAACCAGTTTTTCACAGTGCTATAGGATGGTGCTTCATCGCCATACAAAGATTTAAGTTCATCGATGCACTCTTGTCGTGATAATCCACGTCGAAAGTTGTGAAAAATGATTGCACGAAAATGTTCACGAGTTAATTCCATTTTTTTGACAAATTGATTTTTTCAAGTCACTATAAACAACAGAAATGATGGCCGTACGTCCAAACGTTCTGAGTACGTTTATGCTACAACATGTCAAACTTTGCAATGCAAATGTCAAATTGCACCTAGCAACGCTTAGTGTTCCCTAGGCCAGAAAGTTAAACAGCAACCCTCTATACTATATAAACCTTCCTCTTTGCAATAGGAAATTTTTAATTTTATTTGGGGTGGTCAACATTAGGTGCCTGCACCCATACATCCCTCTATATATACATCCTCTTTGTAGAAAAGGAATTTGATCCGGGTAACGTCGGGTATGAAATTTAAGATAGTTATTAAAGTTGTTTTAGTTATTAAATAAAATATGTTTCATATCTTTTAAGTGCTAATTTCATTTTAATTGATTCATTGTAATTATAACAATACTCGATTATTTACCAGCAAATATTTTTAATTATAATTAATTAGCAATAATAATAAATAAACCAACCGACAAAGTGTTTTAAAATGGTTAATATGGAAGCAATTGAGAGGAAGCTGGAATAAATCTTAATATCCCTATTTGGACCTCGAAAAAGACCACGCGAAAAAACTACATATTCGTGAATATCTCGGTGTGTGTTCACTTTAGAATAAAATATTCGGTAATTGAAAATGAAGTAATAGAAATTCTCTACAAAAAGGATCTTATGCTTAATTCTTGTAAATGGATTGCTTGCAGAGTTACAGCCATCGAAGCGCGTGGTATAAATGCCATTCTTTATTTATTAATTTCATTAGCATTTAATATTTTGCGTGTCCGATTTACATTGCAATGAAATGTCTTTTTCGCGTAATTTTTTCCAATATGGTGGCCAAAATCCAAGATCAAAATTATTATTATGTCTTTTTCGAGGTCCAAATATCATAATAAAATCTATTGCAATCAACTCCCAATTATTAATCCTTCTACAAACGTCAGATTGGAAAAATCGTACATTTTTATAAGCATTATTTTACTTCAATGGGCAAACTTGCAAAAACGTGCAACAGATTTTAGTGGAAAAAAAGTATTGTGAATCGTGAAATTTCATTTCCTACAATATTTATAATAACTATTTTAATCGTAAGATTGTAAAGAGATATTGCAGAAAAAAACTATTTTGGACACCATTTTGTAAACTGAAAACCTCGTGATAAATAACCACTGACTAGACTTTGCAACCGATTGATTAACAAACTGAAGTACACTAGACCCTCCATGTAAGCGAGTTCGATGTACGCAAATTCAGAATAACGCGAATTAGATTTTGATACCTGAATTTTTTATACGCGAAACAAAATTCCCTTTAACGCGAATTCAGTTTTCGCGTATTATTAAAATAACTAGGTGGCACAGTCGGCCTACCGGCCGCCTTTAGCCATCTAGACCGTGTCGGATGTGGTTGTTCGGCCTCACTCCAAGGTTCTAAAGTAGCCTATGTTTTTCGTAGCGTTGTAAATAACTTCTATACCAAATTTGGTTAAGATTGGTCAAATAGAAACGTAAAACACATGCACGCATATTTGCATTGTCGATCGGTTGACAGTTTGACAGCATTCATGATTGTTTTTAAGTTGATTTTCAGTAGCCTGCCTTCCTTTAAGGAATCTCGAATCAACTTTCCTTTCCTTTGCGAATTTTTGCACTATTTCAATACAAAAACATGCGCAGGGACCTACATAATAACTGTGCCAAATTTGTGGCCGATTTAACTTTTTGCGAAGATTTATTTGTTTTTAATTATTACCTAATGGACTTTTATGATTTTTAAAAATAAATACAGACTTATAACAGATTAATCATTTAATTTGTTTATGGCCTGCGCCTAATTGGGCCCGCGCTTAAAGGCTTTGCGCCTAAACGGTCTGCACCTAATTGTATTCGCGCCTAAATGGCACGGCGCCTAATTGGGTCCGCGCCTAATTGAGTCCGCGTCTAATCGGTCGCTCCAAATCGGCTGTGCCTAATCGTCCGGATCCCTAGCACAACCAATAGAATCGCGAATCAGTGCGGCCTTGAGGCCGCACAACCTTGGTTGTGTTCACTTTATATTTTATGAACTATTTACAATTTATGTTTCATTATTATATTTTTTGTTCAGTAAATTGACCACCGGATCCACTTAATAGCGAAAAGCATTAATGGATTGACGGGATTAAAAGCTATACATTATTAATCTCCTTACAATTCAATTTAACCTCATACAAGTAAATTTCAAAACTGGCATACTTTTACACGATTTTGAAAGATAGAATTTTAACAGTTAATCCTTGACTATAGCAGCGTAACCAAAACCTCATTTGAGGGGGGGGTTTAAAGAAACTTTACGATTTTTAGTTCTTTGGGCTCTTCGAACACTTGGAGATGGAGCCTCCCCCGCTCGGAAAATTGATATTAAATTATACTTTAAAAATTAACTAGTACACTAAGCTTTCAGTAGTTTTCTTTCAACATCTGAAGAGAGCAGGAAACACTGCTGACAGATTACGAAAAATAAAATTTTAAACTTTGGTAGCTCCTATTTTCCTTCACACATTCAACTCACACCATTAAACTTTAAAAGAAAATTTTTATGTAAGAAATTTCGAATAAAAAAATCTTTTCTACTTTTGAGTTCACCAATTTCTACAGCTTTTAACTGAAAAATAGCATATTGTATAATTAGAACTAAAAGTGTCACTTTTTGCTGCAAGTCAGTAGAGTTTAGCGGACGAGCAGAGGAACTCCGACAATACTGACAAACCACAAAAGTAATTTTACGTTTTTATTTTTGCTTGTTTGTTTTGAATGTATTCGAATTATAATTATAAAGCACACAGACCCAGTTTTTACCCGGTTTTATCGATCGAATTTCAATTGAAACAAATATTTTCGTAAGCTATCAGCAATATGTTATTGTTTTCCCATCTCAGGTGCTCTACAGTGTGCAGTGAATAGGCGACATTCGCTATTACGTTTTAATTTGGGGAACCTACTGTTTAACATGGGTTCCGAAAACATTAAAAATGTTCAGAAGGTTTTTCTTCTAAAAACTTTTCTTTTCTAAAATGAAGATTATAATCAAACAAATGATTAATTAAAATATTACAAAAAAATCGCCAGCGGCGCATTATTATATTTATGTATTTCAGAAATTAGAATAACTTCTAAACTATGCACGAAATAAAAAAATTTCAACTATATTTTTTGATTACATTTTACGTACTACTATCAGAACGTATTAAAAGAAAAGATAAGGTTTGGTAAATTTTCTTAAAAATTAAAAATTACATTTTATGCTTTTCAGTTTTTTTACTTCGGCGCACGATAATTTAAGAACTGTCCTACCTAGAGAAAACATTTATGAAAACTTTCTTAAGCCCGTCTTACATCAGGACATTTCTGGCGTCATTTCTTGAGCCATTTCTGCGCACAACGGTATACGCACGCGCAAATACTATGAACTCGTCTCTGCGCAGAAATGGCTCAAGAAATGACGCCAGATATGTCCTGATGTAAGACGAGCTTTAAGTAGGACCGATTATCTTTAAAAAGACCGCAAGAATAATAAAATCTGATAACTTTTGGAGCAGTTATTGGTACTTTAGTGATTCAAAATAAATTTAATGGACAAATTAAAGACAAACTGTATCCCTAATAGCACAATAACGAATTTTGGACATATCTGGGACGAATACACGTACATACCGTGTACGTACGGGTGCGGAAGTTTAACGTACCTCGTACGTACCCAGTACGTTGATTATGCACACTTCTGTACGTTTATATTCGTTAAAATTTGTACGTACCTCGTACGAACAAGGATGTACCACGTTTGTACATTGTTTATACGAGGTACGTACAAATTTGTACGAATATAATCGTACAGAAGTGTGCATAATCATCGTACTGGGTTCGTACGAGGTACGTTCTATTTGTACGAGGTACGTCCTTGTTCGTACGTGGTACGTTCTATTTGTACGAGGTACGTCCTCGTTCGTACGTGGTACGTTCTATTTGTACGAGGTACGTTCTTATGCGTACGAGGCACGTCCTGTTTCGTACGTGGTACGTTCTATTTGTACGAGGTACGTTCTTATGCGTACGAGGCACGTCCTCGTTCGTACGTGGTACGTTCTATTTGTACGAGGTACGTTCTTATGCGTACGAGGCACGTCCTGTTTCGTACGAGGTACGTCCTCGTTCGTACGTGGTACGTTCTATTTGTACGAGGTACGTTCGTATGCGTACGAGGCACGTCCTGTTTTTCGTACGAGGTACGTCTTCGTTCGTACAATATAATTCGCAAAAAAATTTATTTATAATTTATTTATTTTTAATTTATTTATTTAAACAAATACAAAAAATATTATAATAAAATCCAAGATTACACCTTGTTCTAATTCGGTTCCTTCTTGCCCCTTTCGGTGCATCTGCGGATCCATTTGCTTATTCCCACCTGGACATCTTTCTCAGTCACGTTCGGAAAGGTTTTCATACCAGCATCTAAAATAAAAGTTAACATTTAATTTATATATCAAAATAAAATTGATTACTTACTTGTTAACAACACGTGTAACGTGTAACTCCACTTGTGTGATTAATATTTCTAATCGCCAAGTTAGACGCCGTTTGTGCTCGATGGTAAAGTTTACGGGACAATCTGTATTTTGGCATCGTAGAATTAAAAACCTAAAAAAAAATGTTATAATTTTGAAGAAAATAATATATAACTTACCTTATATAAAATATTATATAACTTAACTGTTAGATAATATTATAATAAATACACTCTATGATAAATACACAAAAAGGTTAGGTTAGGTCATTACAAAGGGTTACAAGAAACTTATTACCAACATAACATGAACAGTTTTATAAACTCCCTGTATAATTTAATTTTTTTCACCAATTAAATCGTTTCATGGACTTGGAAGTTCATACAGGGTGGCTCAAATTCGAATGATTTGATTGGATCAAATTGGATCTTTCAATTTTTGTAACATTTTAAACATACAGGGTTACTTACAAAACTTTTCAAGTGTACATGGTCCACGTCAGGTACATAATTGTACATACGACGTTCGTACTTCAAAGTGCATCCTACGTACGTGCACGTAAGGTACGGAAACGAATGTACATAAGATGGCGAAAAGCGTATGAAATAGGTACGTACATAATTGTACATACGACGTTCGTACTTCAAAGTGCATCCTACGTACGTGCACGTAAGGTACGGAAACAAATGTACATAAGATGGCGAAAAACGTATGAAATAGGTACGTAAATAATTGTACATACGACGTTCGTTCTTCAAAGTGCATCCTACGTACGTGCACGTGAGGTACGGAAACGAATGTACATAAGATGGCGAAAAACGTATGAAATAGGTACGTACATAATTGTACATACGACGTTCGTACTTCAAAGTGCATCCTACGTACGTGCACGTAAGGTACGGAAACAAATGTACATAAGATGGCGAAAAACGTATGAAATAGGTACGTACATAATTGTACATACGACGTTCGTTCTTCAAAGTGCATCCTACGTACGTGCACGTAAGGTACGGAAACGAATGTACATAAGATGGCGAAAAGCGTATGAAATAGGTACGTACATAATTGTACATACGACGTTCGTACTTCAAAGTGCATCATACGTACGTGCACGTAAGGTACGGAAACAAATGTACATAAGATGGCGAAAAACGTATGAAATAGGTACGTACATAATTGTACATACGACGTTCGTTCTTCAAAGTGCATCCTACGTACGTGCACGTGAGGTACGGAAACGAATGTACATAAGATGGCGAAAAACGTATGAAATAGGTACGTACATAATTGTACATACCACGTTCGTACTTCAAAGTGCATCCTACGTACGTGCACGTAAGGTACGGAAACGAATGTACGTAAGATGGGCGAAAAACGTACGAAATAGGTACGCACATACACGTACGTACAGGTACGTACTTTAAAATACGTTATACGTACGTTTGAAATTTGTACGTGGACGAATGTACTTAAAATGAACGAAACTTGTACGTACTGAGGACGAAGCGTGCTATTAGGGATAGATTGTAAAAATTGTAGTACAATCAACTCGTTTACATGTTCATTATCCTATCAAAGAAATGAACCATTCAATATAAACAGACCATCGAATTAGAATGTTCAATTGCTGGAAAGTTGATTTTTAAATCTAATAAATACCGGAAAACCAACAAACCGTTCTTGCGTGCTGTGCTACTTGTTTTTATATCTTCATGAAAAGATTTTCACCGAAAATCTTATACACTAGACCCTCCATGTACGCGAGTTCGATGTACGCGAATTCAGAATAACGCAAATTAGATTTTGATACCTGAATTTTTTGTACGCGAAGCAAAATTCCCTTTAACGCGAATTAAGT
This sequence comes from Podabrus alpinus, assembly GCA_932274525.1. Lineage (NCBI taxonomy): Eukaryota > Metazoa > Arthropoda > Insecta > Coleoptera > Cantharidae > Podabrus > Podabrus alpinus. The sequence continues at coordinate 11,907,598 of OW026451.1, forward strand.
TTTCGCGTATTATTAAAATAACTAGCTGACACAGTCGGCCTACCGGCCGCCTTTAGCCATCTAGACCGTGTCGGATGTGGTTGTTCGGCCTCACTCCTAGGTTCTAAAGTAGCCTATGTTTTTCGTAGCCTTGTAAATAACTTCTACACCCAATTTGGTGAAGATTGGTCAAATAGAAACGTAAAGCACGTGCACGCGTATTTGCATTGTCGATCGGTTGACAGCTTGACAGCATTAATTATTGTTTTTTAAGTTGATTTTGAGTAGCCTGCCTTCCTTTAAGGAATCTCGATAATCCATTCATGCGCGTCCCTATGGGACGCGCATGAATGGATTATCGAGATTCCTTAAAGGAAGGCAGGCTACTCAAAATCAACTTTCCTTTCCTTTGCGAATTTTTGCACTATTTCAATACAAAAATATGCGCAGGGACCTACATAATAACTGTGCCAAATTTGGTTCCGATCGGTCAAACAGTTTAGGAGTCTATAGGGATTATGTGTTATCCAAATAGCATAAACAAATTTGGAGGTATAGGTGTATATAAATCTTACGTCGAAGCTAAAGATATTCATTGGCAGTTGTTTACATAATAAATAGAGATGTATGTAGTATGTACTATATACAAAGTAATTTCTACTCCGTTCACAGGCGCTGAAACGTAGCACTTGAATGATACAAATACGGTGTCAACGATTTATAGTTTTTTTATGCATTATATTTAATTTTTTTATCAATTTGGTATATTTTAGTTTTTGTATGCAATATATTTTACCTATTTCGTAAATAAACCTTAGTTTTAAACTTTTGTTTTTAGTCTTAAATAAATTTTGGAACCTAACCCCCTTTTTTCTATTGCTTCTTTGGTTCCATTTACGCGAATTCCATGTACGCGAGGTTTTTGGCGAACGGAACCCTCGCGTACATGGAGGGTCTAGTGTACAAGATTCTGTGCAGAATTTAATACACTTTATATTTTGCTCTAAATTGAACGGGAATCGAGATATTCACGAATATTCATAAAAAAGTTTTTCAAATATTTCGGCCAAAGTCAAATGAAGATAATAAAATTTATTCCAGTTTGTCCCCAATTATTTTAACAGTAAAACCCTTCTGGATTGGCCTCTTCAGATTATTAAAAATAAAATATAATTGTAGTAATGAAAATAAAATCGTCTGAATGAATTTTTCCATATAACGCCTGATTTTTGAAGGTTGAAATCGCAACAAAATTTTATAAAAAAAATTTTGTCGTGAAAATTATTTTTTATTTATTTCTACAATACAATACAACACAGTATCATACAATGCAATAGTACAAACAGTTAATATGGTAATTACCTACTCGTAAGCATTACATTAACGATTTTCCTTGTTAACGTGCTTATATTACAACTGATTCAAGTTGATAGCATACACATTTAAGTGATTCGGTGCTAAAAAAAATGGATTCGTAAAATCATTTACATAAATCGCTATATAAAGTGGAAATGTATACTAAGAGACAAAGGCGATTTTAGCATTTTATTGTGTTTTCTGCATTGAGATACAGGCAAGAATCATTTAATACAAATGAAAGTAATTTATAAGCTTCATTCATTATTAACGTATTTATTTTATGTATCCCCATTAACTTAGATTTTCCTTCCACAGCTATTTTGTAATCTTTGTGTGAAATTTTGAAGGTTGTCATAATATGTTACTGAAAATTCCTTTCCTGCAAATTATTTAATTTTTTTAACAATTTTCTTTGGTTATTAAAACTTGATGGCAACCTGAAAAATCGCTTCACCATAAAACGGACATAAGGCGAAATTTTTCTCTCGATTAATTTTCGTCTAATTTCGATCCCTGAAAAACGGTTTTCTCACTTTTATCACATTTTTGCAACTTTTTACGTAAATTACATTGAATTTTATGCAGAAAATTATAAGGTTAAAACAGTCAAAGCTTCCGTTGATTGACGGCTTACGTATATTTTTAATTATTCAAAATGCAATTTTTACCTTATTATACTAGTATGATGGACACTATCGTAGTTTTTTTTTAGATTTTTCTAGCAAGTTATCGATGTGATATTGGGTTGATGTGATTAAGCATAACTTTTTGTTTGTCTCTTTTAACCTTCTTTTTAACTTTCGCCATTTATGGATCGTTCTGAAACTGAAACTGTAAGCTAAGTTTTTAACTGTTTTTTGTTTTTTACATCTTGAATCATTTATCTTCCTAAATCACCATTTACATTGAGTGATTAATACAGGCCGGATTCGGATGCATGGCATATTTTTAATTCAGAAATTAATTTCACAATGTAATATCTAGTTACTAATAGCATTTAAAAAAAATATTTCGGGCTTTATGTAATAGCAAACACAACAGAAAAAGATCGAATAGAATACCATCAATAAAAGATTACCTCAAAAGGAAGAGAAAAGAAAGAAATGTAATTATGGAGGAAGAAGAATTTTGGATAAATAAGATAACACCCAAATCACCAAACACAATAATCGTAGTAGTAAATCGTGGAGAAGAACTGAAGGAGATGATGGCAGGTTTAGCGAAAATGGTAAAACTGGTAACGAAATGGAACAGAGGTGATTGAGAATTTTGCAGTGAAAACAAGTAAGCAAGATGAAGGAATAGTCGTTTTGGAGAACCAAAAGAAAAAGGAAGGGAAACATAATCGTTAAGAAACTAACAATAAATGGAAATGTAATCCCTGGAAAAGTTGATGAATTCTTGAATCATAAGATGATGATACAGATTGAAGTTGTGGATGCCTTGATATGATAGATGATTATAAAACATAAAAAATGGTTGACAATTGGAAAACTTACCAATAAAGTGTACAAAAGAGAATATGAAGACAGAGTAACAAAGGAAATGGAAAATAAAGAGGAAAAGAAACATAATTGAAAGGCATGGTTCGACAACGAATGTGAAGAAATGAATAAAATAAAAACGGAAATAAGAATTAAGTGGCTAAGCACCAATGTACAAGAACACCTGGAAGGCTAAAAAAAGAAACGAATGGAAGCTAATAAACTGCACAAATGAAAGAATGATAAATGGATCGAAGAAAGTACGGGAGAAATCGAGTTAAGTAAAACGAGAAAATTCCAAATGATAAGAAGCAGAGGATTAGAGAATGGAGATGGAATACTAAAAAAAAAAGATCTGGGAGAATCACTTTCGGAAAATTTTGAATACGTAACAAAACGAAAAGATAGAACAAAATCGGATCTAAGATGAAATAGATGAACCAACAAACGATGAAATCGGGGAGGTAATCAAGAAGTTAAAAGTACCTAACACAGATGAAATTTAGCGGAAATGATTAAGAATGGAGGGAATAAGACCAGTCCTTGCTTACACAGTTATCTGCATACCAAGAAAAGAAGAAAAAGAACAATATTGGATTTCAAACGAATAAATGCCTCGGTCTCGGCCGCTTGATCAGCTTCAACTGATTTTGACTCGTTGGATTTGAAATTTTAGAGCCTTTGGGCCCGGAATTCTTCCTCTGGTATATCTTGTTATAGTTTTATTTTTAATGGTGCTACTTTAGCAAATTTTGAAATGGCCTTTTCTTTTCTTCCTTCACGCCTTAAAGTTTTTGTACCTCCGTGGTGTTAAGTTGTTGGACCGGGAGGAACAGAAAAGTTTAGGTCGTTTTGGTCTAATTTTCGATTTTTATTATCGGTTTATGGTTCTATGTGTTTTAATCTTGCAATCCCGTGAATTTTTAAGCCAGTTGTGATTTTAGTTGACCGACGATGTTGTCTATGGCTCCCTCAGGAATATTATATTTAGTTCGCATCTAACCCGCGAAAGATGCAAAATTCAGGACGTTGTCATATGGACTAGAGTGAAAAGAAGGTTTTGGAGAGCCATGCAGAGAGGATGGATGATCCAAAAATCGCAAAAATAGTGATGACGCAAAGACCTAACACCAAGAGACCCCCAAAGAGATGGACGATGATGGACGTCTGTATCCTAGGAGCGCACTATTGTAATTAATTAACAGGCCTAACAACAGAAGAAGAAATAAAGTTAGCATCTGTAAGATGGTGGCCATCACCGATACCGATATTTTGTTTGGAATTTGAACCCCAGCTGAGAGGGTCGAATTTTCTTGCTTGCCGGGATGATTTCTGTAGCTGCAACCGATGTTGGTATTTCGCTCTTGGTTTCGGAAATCTGATGCACCGCGGAAACTGGCGGAGTGGGCCCCACACTTTTATTTGGAGCAAGTTAGAATCAAATGTGCATTTGACGTACCTTCGAGGCGACCTGCAGCACCGTTGGGCTTACCCGAATGTTTTGCGAGATCCAGCTTTTCCTGTATGGTCCTTCTATTTTGACATCGATTTCCAATATGTGGGTTACGTCGTAAATGTGTTTGTTTCGATTTTTTATTTTCAGAAACACCATAATAAGTGGGAGGGGCTTCTTGTCCCATTGATTCCTTCGAATTTTAATGGCTCGACGAGCTGAGGCCGCCTGACGACGTCCTTCAAGATGAGTGGTGGTACCCTGGTTCGCTTTGGTCTGTTTTAGATACACACAGCCCCAGATGGTATTTGATCGGACTGTTGGCTACATCCTGGCATCGGTTCTTGGTCGATTCGACCCATTTCGTCCTCAAATTTGAGCCTATTTTCGGCTTGACGAAACACTACCTGAACTAATTTGTAGGTTTGTGGAAATAAAAACGATAGCAATACGGGGCGAAAACGGAGTAGAACCCCCCGAAGTAGATACATTCGCAATTAACCATGATCAAATCTATTAGAAAACGGAGAGGTGAAAAAAGCGTAATCATTGAATCCGGAGAATGCAAAAAAAGCTAGACCTAAAGACGAGTGAATTCCACAAAGAACTGCCCCCATACGAGGAGGAAACTGAATTAACGGACAGAACTAACCAAAAAATAAGATGAAGGTTCACTAATCGACCCAAATCTCTGCATTGAAATGTAGTTTTAAATCTACTCAAAATGACCCCTTTTGATGGAAAGCCTGTATTTGGAAAAACGGCGAACTAACTAAGAAAGCTGGAAAAACTGGATTATCTGCCAATCTGCAGATTGCTGCTACTATTATTTTAATTTTTTATAAATTAATTTTTGCATATAAATAAACTTTCATTGTTCTCGACTTGAGGTTGTTTTCGCGAGCCCTCTTCCTTTTAATACAGCCATTCTCCCGAATGGCGAGAAACCATCACAAGTGGTTGATTTATCGGCTTCGAAAAGATTAAGCTCTGGCTTCTTGGAGTTCGTTACGCAGGATGACGGATTCTTCAAGTTGTTTCGTCAAGTTACTTTCCCGCAGATTGGACTCCAACTAGTCTATTAAGATGCTCAGGAGGTCCCTTTCGACTTCGAAGTGTTCGAAGATCGAAATTGACTTTTTGGGGTTTTACGTGGTATCATAAATAAAATAGAAAATTTTTGGCGGAGCACAAAAACTAATAAATACTTCAACTTCTCATTAATTTTTGAATTTTTCGCCTTTGAACAAAAATTAGTATTTGTGTAACTGTGATGAAAGTAATAGAATAATCTATAGTACTTTTAATAACTTGAAGCTGCATTCACAATCTCACGTTAAATTAACACCAAAGTGCCGGTATAAGTAACTTCTGTAAGTTGTTTTCAGCTTTTAATTAGTCTTTAATACTTAATAATTACGGCAATAGCTTTTAAGTACACTCATTTATCATCTTACCATTGAATTGCTTCATTATTTCTTTCTGTATATTTTCAAAAAGTACAAAATTCTAAATTGTTAACTGATTTTCTGGTACTGAATTTATAAATACATTCTTAAAAAAGCGTGAAAAGTCCTACTCCAGAAATGGGATTATATATAAAAATGGATGTAGTATGTATGTTTCCTACAGACTCCTAGACCGTTTGACCGATCGGAACCAAATTTCGCACAGTTATTATGTAGGTCCCTGCGCATGATTTTGTATTGAAACGGTGCAAAAATTCGCAAAGGAAAGGAAAGTTGATTTTGAGTAGCCTGCCTTCCTTTAAGGAATCTCGATAATCCATTCATGCGCGTCCCTATGGGACGCGCATGAATGGATTATCGAGATTCCTTAAAGGAAGGCAGGCTACTCAAAATCAACTTAATAAACAATAATGAATGTCACGGGGACACCCTTATATAATTAATTAATTAATAATGTTAATTTTCTCCTCGACGACGCGACGGTCATGGCGTGATAGCGCGATCAACTGCTAATGTAGGGCTCCCCGGTTCGACTCCGGGTACAGTTTAAAATTTCTTGACCATCTTCGGTGCTTCGGAGGGCACGTAAAGGTGGCGGTACCTCTGTGTTAATGATTTAACAATAGAAAAACAGGGTGCATGCACATGGAAAGGCAAGCCTAGCAAAACCAAAAACCAAAGTGTTCATAGAACTAATACATAAATTAGTAAAAGGGCAGTTCCTAGACCTACATTAAGAAGAAGACTTCTTAACAAAAGTATAAGAATTTTCTCCTGAAAAACCAAATTCATTCTTAATAATTTAAATTGTCATTCCAATAAATTAAGAAATCAATCTTAAAAGAGTGAAAAACCACTCAAACTGGAGTAAGCAAAATTACGTCGTGAACAATGAATAAAATTCAATAATTTCACAATCAGAACTAGGTACGTAACAACACGCACAGAAATTATAACTGAGGTTTTTGAAATTCTCACACAGACTTTCGCAATTTAACTTGGGGCACTAAATCACGATTTCAAACACAATAATTTTAAATGATGAACGGGTCAAGCTCGACTGCCATTAGGTTGTAAACATTATAAGCGATCATTTAGCATGGGAAATTTTTTATTGGACTTTTTATAGGATGTAATGAGTGGAAGAAGCCATTCACTTCGAGTCCTCTAAAGTTATACACAGCAGAATTCTCATTTTTGATTTACGATATAAAATTGAATTTTATTTTCTCTCCTTTTTACGATTTGAATTATAAATTGAAATATTTAAAATTTCCCAACGAGACATGCCTAGAAAAATCTTTTAAAGTGCTGCAATTTGTGTATGTAATAAGTATATCTACATTTCCACTTATTTTATCAAAAAAAAAATTAAACTACAAAGTTGCAACTAAAATTATTTGTTTAAGTAACTTTTGCAGTTAAACGTGTTATATTACAGTTGCTGTTTGTTATAAAAACTAATGAAATAATTTACGACGCTATTAAGACAATATTTTGTTGTACAATTTTCCTTTAAAACGAGAAAAAAGAAATAAAGCGAAATGTGCGCATACACGAAAAGAATTAAAAATTTGCTACTGTTTTTTACGTTTATGAATATAACGTCTTTCGGTTACTATGCAGTTAATCTAACCACTCGAAACAAAATTTCTTCTGCTACACACTAAAGAACACAGTCAATATAACAAATTCTCAAAATATGAACCGAGAATTTATTATCAAAATTTTGAAATAATCGATTTTGAAAATCGTTAATTTTACGTATTTCACTGACGCGCGGGTGGAATCTCACTCATTTTGTTGACAGTCCGTGCGCTATGAATGACCTTAACACTTAGAATATTTCGCACCGCCAGATGCAGCTCGACTGTCGTACATGTAACATCGATTATTTTTTGTTTTTAGGCGATTTTTTGGGGATGAAACGTAATAGTTTACTGCCCCATACCGCAACTATACTTTTTAATGCTATTTCGAGGGTCTCTCACATCCCGGTTTCATTTATCCCGGTTTTCTTGATGCGTGGCGCTTCTCGTATGTTTAGCCTAGTAACCAGAGTCAAAACCGCCCTGGAGGGATGCAACGCGGAGCGGGGCGCAGCGGCGCCCCGTAAGGGTAGGTTTTGACAATGGATTACCCTCCTTATCGAATGCACACCCCAAAATTCGAAGGCAAAATTTTTTTAATTTTTTCACTTTTTCGGCAATACACGGGTTATTTTCCATTTTTTGGATTATATTTATTACTAATCCACTAATCACACCCCCATCTACCCGAATTTTAAAGAAAAATTCAAATCGGAGCGAAAAAATTTTACGCATTTTCAACGGGCCACGGGCGACTGATGTGCATCGACCGGGGTCTGCAGCCTACTCGATGCTACTTTTCCGTACTTTTCAAAAGTCGATTTTGGGGTTGTTTTTACAGTTTTCACACAAAATATTTTTTCTATAGCCTAAAATAAGCCTGTTCTTTAGTGTGTAGCTGAAGAAATTTTTTTTCAGCCGGTTAGATTAACTGCATAGTCGCCCGTCTTTCTTTTTATGGTTAAGAGTATTTGCAAACCCTAACACTTAAAATTTAACGAAATTATTGCCGAGTTTGATGCAATCAGCCGATGCCTATTAACCCTGCATTAGCATTTTTTTATTCGCTCGGTGTAACCTGTTTTTTGAATTTCCTCATCAGTCGAGGTTTATCCGAATTAAGAGCGGATTACAATCCAACAAACTGCACGTTCGTGGGATTTATAATTCCGTTCTATCCTTTCATTAAAAATAACGTGAAGACCTACGTATAAAAATAAATGAAGCTACAAGAACGTCGGTAAAATTGAAATAAAGATTCGGAAATCAATTATCGAAAAACGCTCTGCAATTGAGTGAGATAAAAGAGAAGTTGAGTGTTCAAAATACAGAGAGATAAATTCTTTACAGAGAACGATGTGCGCCATTAAACCGCAACGATAAACCGTCAGAAATTGCACACACTGAAAAACTGCACTCAAACAGACAACCTGGAATATATCCAGGATTCGAAACTACAATTTTACAGAAATATGACAAACTAAAAGTAGAAGAAAAAAAAAGAAAAAAAAATTTCATCGATCGCACTCTTCGTCTGAACTAAAAAAGTTTGCGAAAAGTAAAAGAACTAATAAAACTAATCTCACAGAGTAAGGAGTAACATGATGACTTTAAATTATTAGATTACAGTTTTCTTTCAAACGAATTTCAGCTTTGTAATAAGAAATTAAAAGATGAAAGCTCTACCCGAAAGACTTGAGTGTGTAATTTTAATTTGCAATTTTAATCTTACAGTAATGAAAGTTTAATCAGTAGTGGAAAGCTATTCGGAGAGCTCTCGTAAACGACTTTTAAATCATCAAAAGAAAAACTGCTTATGAAGCTTCCTGTTTCGTATTTTGATTTTTATCGTAAAAATACTTTTTTGATGACAAAAAAGTAAGTGATGAGTTATTAACGTCGTAAAATTGTAATGTTACTGCATTTGGGGTGAACTCACATTAGGGTGCTGCGAATTCGCCGACTTACTTACTTACTTGGTCTTCAAAAACACAAAAGACTGAAAATTTGCCAAGGGGTACGTCGCATTATTACGTTATCCAGTTTTTCGGGTTTAAGCTTGACGAGAAAATGAAAGTGTTCTTTGTGAAATAAATTCATTATTTTGCAAAAAAAAGTTTGATTTGGTTAGGGTCGAACACTTCCTTCAGAAAATATCGATTACGTCTATGCAAAGAATGAGAGCCCTTTCCTTTGTTCGCTTAAAATTGAGATTAATTTATTAAAATCCTTAATCTTCCATTGTACAGGGTGAATCAATAGCGTGCATTTCATCCACTGTTTTCCTTTACCATTCAAAATACAGAATGATTTATTTTTGATGAGCATAATGTAATTTCATCTTTTAAATGAGGACAACATTTAAAAAAATCAATTCCATTATTTTTTGCCTTCGTTTATTTATTCTTCATTGCTTTACAAATTTTTAAGTTGTTAACAAACCTTGACTGCATGAAATTAATATTAATGTAAAGGTAAGGTAAAATTTTATAAGCCATTTTATTCAAATTTCGTACATTTCCTAAGCGAGGATGCCGAAAAACTTGATCAGATCTTGCAAAAATTCGGGCTACCTGAATTAAATTGTGAATTTCGAAAAGGGCTCATATCTGAAAATTAAAATTTTTCAGGAAACACAAGAAACTGATTTTCTGTTGAAACATTTGACCTAAATATTTTATCAATTTTTTTATTAAAAATTACAAACTAGTATTATTTGATTTGATTGAGAAAACGATCGATAAAGTTTTCTGAGATGAGTCCTTTTCGAAATTCATCCAAGGCAAATAAATACCCATGTTATTGAACAAAATAGAAATACAAAATTTTTTATTGGCGAAAAGAGCCATATTTGGTTTCACCCACCTTCCTGAACTTAATTTAGAACAAGGTGGAACTCGCTTTAGCGGCAGTTCCTAGGCTTCTATACAGCTACCTTTCTGGTGTGAAAAGTTGTTATTGCTAGTTATTTTTGGTCGACATAATATTTATAATGTAACATCAGATAATCCGATAATCTGCACCAACTAAATTTTTCGAGATAACTTCTTATTAGGGTATCAATGTTTTAACGGATCAAAGGATCAAACGATTAACGGATCAAAGAATCAACGAATCAAAGGATCAACGGATCAGAGGATCAACGGATCAACGTATCAACAGATCAACGTATCAACAGATCAACGGATCAACGTATTTAAATTTCCTATATAGGTGAAAAATTATGTAAATAAAATATAGCTTATATTTGGTCTGCATTGAAAAATAATCAGGTAATCTGTACTAATTACATTTTTGCGGTTGGTATTTATCATTCACTATATAACTAATAATAATGAAGCTTTTCCATTCCATTCGGAACTTTACTTCTCTGTAATGTACGGTCCATTTTTTGAGGTGGAACAATCCTCTTCTTTCTCTTTTACTTACAACTTAACTTCACCAATTAGCCACTGCTGTGGTTAACAATAAATAAATTTAAAACAAATTATTGTTTTATTATACATACGATGTGTTTACAATCACAATTTCGAGGGTTCTGATTAGATTTGAATTATGTCGACGGAAAGACGGACAGACACGGAGCCAGATCATAAGGCTTCTTGTTATACTTTGTATAGAAGCCTAATATCGCACTGGCTACCCAGTTCTTAGACCTCTATACACACAGAGTATTTCCAACACGATTTGAAACGCTCTGTATGATTTTGAATTATGCGGACGGACGGACGGACGGACGGACGGACGGACAGACGGACGGACAGACGGACAGACACGGAGCCAGATCATAAGGCTTCTTGTTATACTTTGTATAGAAGCCTAAAAGGACTCATCAAAGGTGTTTTTCTTCACTCTAGAATCCACATATGGGCCCTTCTAGCCTTTCTAACATGGAAGAAAGTTGCAAATTTTGATAAAAACTGGGGATGGGCCCTTTTCGAAATTCACAATTCAATTGGAAACTTCGCGGCATAGTTTTTTGCCTGTAATAACAAGTTTAATTTCATTATCATTAGACTAAAATTGAAGAGCACAAAATAACATTTTCAGAATTACTTCAGATAATGACGACGAAATGCACGAAGTTGCTATTAAGTATTTTTAAATAACGCATTTTGCATATCTGGACTAATTTTAAAAATTTGCCTTCAAGTACAAACCACGCATTTGCTTTAAATAAAAAGCAAAAATATAAATTTATTTATTTACTTTCAGAATAAATTATAAGTAAAAATTCGTCTTTTTCTCCAAAGTCCTTTGTAATTATATTTCGAGACGCGTTTCGAGAATTTATAATATTCTCATCATCGGTCGATAATAGAGGACAAACGTAAGAGTTGTCAAAACGCGTCTCAAAATTTAATTAAGAAGGACTTTTTGGAGAAGAAGACGAATTTTTATTTATAATTTATTACATAACTCCAAAATATTGGGGAAATGATTTTTGACTTTTTAGAATAGTTTTATTTTAGAAAAAGATGATTGGAGCTCACAAAAACTTCGAGCGCGATGAAATGTGGCAGTTATGTGTGAGTCAAAATGAACCCCTCCCTCAAGTCCGCTAAAATTTTCTGATGGAGTGCTCTCCTCTCTTCACCAATTCGAGATTTTAGCTCTTAACGCGTAATGCTAACAATTTTAGAGAAAATTATAATCAGGTCAAAATTGAAAAGCGTCAAGTTTTCTACCTTTCAAAATTTCCCTACTTCGTACTACTTTTAAAATAAAAAATTAATCTAGAAATGTAAAATCCATTGTTTAAAAAAAATAAAAACTTCTTGCATTCATTTTCATTATATTATGAAGTAAATTCTGAAAAATTTATTTTGGAGAGAATTTTTTGCTCTTCAATTTTCATCTAGCGGTAATTTTCTATAAATATGAAATTAAACGAGCTATAGGTTAAAAGCCGAATTGTAGGGCTAAAATCCTCAATTGAGGGGAGAAGCCGCCAGGGATTATCGAAGGGTTCATTACTAACACCCAAATACACGTGTTTGCTGAATTTTAGATTGCCTTTGGAATAAAAAATTACAATCAAACACACAAAAATATTATTATCATAAAATTTATCAAGTAATTAAAAAAAAACTGATTATCGTCTTCGCGCTGCCATTGCATCTCGAAAATGAAGTCCACAATTATTTGGGTTAAACGCATTGATTTTGGAGGTTTGGAAGCATTGGAATACAGCCTCTAAATTTTTAATATCAGACTCGGATCGAAAAACGAAAGTTTGTCGAAGAAAGTCCCAAAAATCGCAGTCATGGATAGGCCGTTTCAAATGCATCTTATGAACCGTCAATCTTTCCTCACTATCCCTAATGAGAGGATAGCTTGAAACAGATTACGTCCACGCAGAAGGTAAAAACCCTCTACTTTAAAATTGCGTGGAGCCCTGGTGTTAGATAAACTAGCTCTTTGATGGAAACGTCGGTATGCGAGGGCCTTGGGTCGTGTAAAAACGCCCCGGAGAAACTCAAGGAAGCAGCTTTGCTGACACACACAAGAAATAAAATAAACAATAAAATAAAATAAACAATGCGATGTTCATTGTCGAAAGGCGTAGAGATATTAACGATGTTTGATGGTATTAGTATGGCGCCAGTGGAACGTTAACTAAGAATCCACTACAGAAGCCGACCAGAACCGGCACAGTAGCGACCACATTGCCACCAAGAATCACTACCCAAACAACCAACCGACGGAACACTCGAATGGTCATATAAAATCCCACAAAGGTAACCACATCGAGCTTCCGACAATAAAACCAAGCGGCAGCGACCCCGGTGAAATGCCGCACCCTGTATGTATATATAGGTCGCACATCGCAGCCTTTACAAAAAAATAATATAAAACCAAAAAAATAAACAAAAAAATGTCGAACATAAAATTTCAAGTACGAGACTTGAACGTAGGACGACCACTCTGGAATCCAATCGTAAATGCTTTACACCAAACGCCGCTCGATGTAATTACGTGGAAATAATACTCAGCTTAAATACATTTAATTAAAACATTATAAAATCAAATAATTATTAATTAAAATAATTATATCAAACACAAAATTCAAACCTCAAGCTATCTCCACGTATGCGAACGTCAATGAGATTAGATTGCCTCAATCACTACGATGCAGAATCGCACAACCTGCAACGCAACCACAATCTCGGCAACCACTCTGCAATAAAAAAATGCGAGACAAAAGAAACCCAGAATGTTACACTTAATTAAAATAAAAAAACATTAACACGCCAAGGGTGAATATGGTATTCATCGAGCTCCTGATGTAAAAATATTGGCCAATCGATTAACAGGTATCTGTGAAGTAATTGCAAAAGAATCATGTTACTCACCGATGCTAACGGATAAAAATCTTTCCCAGAAATTATGGGCAAGGGTGGTCCGACAAGTAAACATGGTACGGGAAAATTCCATCATCCTGCAACCACGAATCAAAAATCCCCTACTGGGTTGGAAAATAACATATTCCCATAAAATATTCGTATTGCCGGACTGTAAACTCCACCATAACCATATCCTATAAATTCGAAACAACCCCTAATCACTTCACAGACTTCAAAACGTGACCTTCTCGTGCGAAAATTCACCCAAGACTCCTCGATGTCTCGCGCAGTTCCATTGCGCTCCGGAAAAAGATAACAAATGGAAGTGTCTACACCACCATCTCAATCAATTTGAAATGAAATGGCAGTGGCCAAACAAATTGATGTATAAGGTTGATCATAACGGATGTAGAATCCAAAATCCGTTATACTTATGCCCAAAATGTTATGAACTAAAAAATATTGGTCTAACTATTATGGATTCATAGATACAATGCAGGTAATTTTTTCTTGGAAAGAAACACTTTTCTGTTGAACATTCTTTATTAATTGTAGCCTACAATTAACAAGTATAAGTTCCAATTAATGAAGAATTTCCTACAAAAGAAGGTTTTTTCCACGATTGTTGTCAATAATTGGCACCTGTAGTTGTTTACATTTTAATGTGGCCTTTAGTTTTCGATATTGGCATTTTTTTTATTCGTTTGACGCGAAAGTGATAGATAAATGAAAGTTAACTAAATTATCTGCAAATTTCCGCTTTGACAACTTGCTAGCTAATAGAGCCCTAGCTCTAAGCTATCAAAACTGATTAATTTTTACCCAGTTTGTCATCACTTGCTCGTTTTTAGATCATCTCGTGACAAAAAGTAGAAGATTAAATATATTTTTAGTTTTATGTTACACTAACTTGAAGTTACATTCAATTTGTACTTCGGGTGCACTGATATCACTTGAAATCGAGCTATTTGCAAAAATGTAAAAAGTAAAAAGTCAGATGAACAAGGAAAAGTTTATATCAAAATCTGAAAACCACATTATTTTAATAGGCAAAAATCGAAAAAAAAAATGGGTGTTTTTGGAGGATCATATTTCGCAAACTATAAGCAATACAACAAATATCTTTTTAGCGTTTCATAATCTCTATTTTGGGCTTAGGATGCTTAGTTAACGACCAATCCTCAACTTTGTGATTTTTAGAAAATTTTTCGACAAATTTTCCCATTTCGCATTTAGCCCTATCCCGAAAACCTAGGGACAGTTTTCCGATACGTAAAAGTACCTAATGATTAATGGACTGTAATATTGCAAATTTTTATTGTAAATTTTATTGAATGTTTATTTTAAAATGAATGAGAAATGTTATTTTATAGTTCCTATTGTTTTATCATAAAAGTGATGTGGAAATGATTTCATAACATTTATCAACCATTCCCACAATCACTTCACAAATTCACCCAAGCAGTTTGTTATACTAATAAATTATAACAAAGGCTTAACTACTTTTTGTTTCAATGTTAAGTAACATTTAAATTAATATTATAATAATAAAGATAAAATGCATGTAGGTAGTTTCTATGTATTTCAGATTTATTATTTCACAATAAAATTAATTTTATTAATAAATTATATAGTAGGGCCATCGGTTAATCGGAACAGTCAGAATTAAAGTTTTTTTTTAATACACAATAAATTAAATTGATAAAAAAAATGTAACGCATTATTCACACGAAACAATGTTAAAAATTGTTTACGCACTTGGAAAATGTTAAGAAAATTTATCTCTAGCGCTTAGAAGTCAAACACTACAATATCTTGATTTATGATAAATAATTTTTAAAGAACAGACCAGAATACACGGTTTTCATTCTATATCTCCGTAGACTTTTATTCGCAAAATGCAAAAATTATTTTATAAAGTAAAATAACTTCAAAATTTTAAACAATTTTGTAAAAAAATAAAGGAATCATAAAAATGTTAATTACCTTTGGGCGAATAAAATTTTTTGATATTGGATTGAACAGGTTCAAACGTGTGTTAATTTAGTAAATCTGAAAATCTTAATTTTATGTAAAACGGTTTTTTTTTAAAACCGTGTAATTATTTGTTACGTACGAAGGAGACAGAAGGAGGCAGCAATTTTTTTGTCTTTTATAGACTAAAAATTTTATGCATTTATATCAGATTCTGTGGGAATTTTTAATAATATCAAATATTGAATTACGTGCGGTTATTAAATTCCGTACAAAAAAAGGAAAAAATGTTAAAACCATTGAAAATTAAATGCAGGTAGTTTATGGTGACACGCCACTGGTAAAACTATGATTTACTAGCTGGCACAGTCGGCCTACCGGCCGCCTTTAGCCATCTAGACCGTGTCTGATGTGGTTGTTCGGCCTTCGGCCTCATTCCAAGGTTCTAAAGTAGCCTATGTTTTTCGTAGCGTTGTAAATAACTTCTACACCAAATTTGGTTAAGATGGTCAAATAGAAACGTAAAGCACGTGCACGCGTATTTGCATTGTCGATCGGTTGACAGTTTGGGAAAAGTTATGTAACACTTAGCGACCTGACAAAAATTTCTTCAGCTACACACTAAAGAACAGGCTTATATATGTCTATTAAAATAAAAAAAAGGTGAACGGAGTAAAAACAACCCCAAAATTAATTTTTTAAAAGTACATAAAATTAGCATTGAAAACGAAGTAATAAGCCACGCCCACGACATAAGTTATAAATATAAGTGGGGTATTTGCCGGCCGATGCATTAGTTCGCTTCGTGTGTTCAACTAGTAATCATGCCTCTTCCCGGTGTTTTGTATGACGAGGTTGTTGTATCAATGTTTGATATGGAGGATCGTGAATTGTTGATCTTTTACAAAGTATGAGATTACTTCCGAGTAAACGTAAATGTACAGCCAAAACTTGCAGAAGACTTTGTCGGGTGTACTGTAATCATACATATTGGCTGAGTCATTGCTTCAGGTGCCCGCGTTGTGGTCGATCATACCCTCTCAACACCAACACAGTTTTTGAGCGGCGACGCGCCTCCACCCACGGGAAGCGTTTAAGGTTTTATGGCAGTGGGCGTGTGGTGTGCGGTCGGGGGCAGCTGCTTTAGTCGTCGGAATGACCCGCCAAGCTGTTTACAGCATGTACGGGGATTTCCGAGCTATCTGCACATGGAAGCTTTAGAATGCCCCTGAGGATCTGGCAATTGGCGGTCCAGGGCAGGTAGTACAAATCGATGAGAGCGTCATCACCCGGCGGAAATATAATGTCGGCAGAATGCCCGCACGCGCACAAAAGTGGGTGTTGGGGCTCTACAGCTGTACCGAAAAGCGTGGCATCGTTAAGTACGTAGAAACTAGGGATGCCACCACGTTGGAGACGCTCATTAAACGATATGTACTGCCTGGGACAGAAATTTGGACGGATTGCTGGAAGGGCTATTCTAGGCTTAATACCCTCGGCGACGTGTCACCGTACACCCATAAAACGGTAAACCATAGCCGTAATTTTGTGGACCCCATTAGTGGGGTATGCACAAATCAGGTGGAAGGCTATTGGGCCACCCTAAAAATGTATCGTCGTCGATTGGGTGTGATGGGCTCAAATCTGCTACCCGCTCTCCTGGACCAATTCATGTGGTGTTCCTTGTATGGAAGATCACATGAAGATCGGTTCTTTTCTATGGTAAGACACATCCAGCAAAGTTTTCCAGTGAAATAATTTCACGGTCGTCGCAACGGAGCAGCAAATCAGTTCTTTTTAGAACCAAAAATATTTAAAGAACTAGGTCTCTAAATAAACATAAACTCTGGCTTGGCCAGAATTAGGCGCAACAAAAAACCTACCCTACGGCCCTCCGGGCCTCCGGGCGGTTTTTCATTCGCGTACGCCGCTACGCGGCCAAACTAAACATACTAGAAGGCGCTATCCATCAAGCACACCGGGATGAAAGCAACCGGGATCTGAAACCCCCAAAAAATCGCATAAAAAATCAAAAAATAATCGATGTTACATGTACGACGGTCGAGCTGCATCTGCCGGTGCGAAATATTCTAAGTGTTAGGGTATATCATATTGCGCGGACCGCCAACAGAATGGCGACGCGCCATAATTTTGTGAAGGAATCTCGATAAATTTGCTAACTTCAAATTCGATTTATTGAAAAGTTTGGACCCCTACCCCCCTAATTCTTTTGGCAATTTGCTATATTAACTTTGTTCTTTAGTGTGTAGCAGAAGGAAGTATGATTAGAATGCTAAGTGTTAGGTCACTCTACGCGACAGTTTGACAGCATTCATTATTGTTTTTAAGTTGATTTTGAGTAGCCTGCCTTCCTTTAAGGAATCTCGATAATCCATTCATGCGCGTCCATGTGGGACGCGCATGAATGGATTATCGAGATTCCTTAAAGGAAGGCAGGCTACTCAAAATCAACTTTCCTTTCCTTTGCGAATTTTTGCACTATTTCAATACAAAAACATGCGCAGGGACGTACATAATAACTGTTCCAAATTTGGTTCCGATCGGTTAAACGGTTTAGGAGTCTATAGAGAACATACATACATACACACATACATCCATTTATATATATATAGATAAGTGGTACAAATTATTTAAGCAAGGTAGAGAAGTCACTTGAACATGACCAGCGCTCTGGTAGGTCAAGTGACGTTATAACCCATGATATGGTAATAAAAGTTTATGCCATGAGAGAAAATGATCGTCTTAAAGTAAAGGAAGTTGCGAAAATGTTCAGGATATCGGAATCGACAACTTTGAAGATTATAAAAGACCATCTGAGCATGGCAAAGGTCAGTGCGAGATGGGTGCCTAAAATGCTCACACCGCATCTAAAACAATACCGTGGAATATTGTAAGGAGTTTTTAACGCTGTGTGGTAATGATCCAACAGCTGTTATCATTCAAATTATCACAGGAGATAAAACTTGGGTTCATTTATATGATCCTGAATTGAACCAGGAGTTTATGCCGTGACATTTAAAGGGTGGTCCGGCACTGAAGAAATTTAAAGATGTGCTTTCTGCTGGAAAAGTGATGACTACAATCTTTTGGAATTTTGAGGGAATTATTTTAATAGATTATAAAAATAAAGGTACTACCATAACAGGCGCATACTACACCGGTATTTTACATCGATTAAATGGAGAAATTAAATTAAAAGAAGAGGGAAATTGATCAAAAGTGTACTTTTACTACAAGATAATGCTTGTGTTCACAAGGCAAAACTTGCCCAAGTAGGGAGAGTGGGGTAAGATGACGAAGAGGGTAAGATGACGAACATCCATAATTTTAAATTACGCGCGAGTAACCGATTTATTATGCTACAGTGCCATCTGTCTACCCAAGATAGAGTAACTTACAGAGATCTGTTTACAAATGTTCAGTTTTAAAACAATCGTGAGTAATTTTGCAAATAACGTTTCATACAATACTTTTAGTGTTAATGTAAATAACAATTTTCAAATCATTAGAGGTGAGTTGATGAAATTTTTAGTATTGTTGATCTACAGTAATATGTACACAACACATATGCAATAGTTATTCGATTTCAAGTTGTTTCGCAACTTAGTTTTAGATATAAATTGTTGCCATAACCCCAAAGGGTAAGATGGCGGGTATAAGTTGACGAATTCGCCATCTTACCCCATCGTAATGATTTTTACCACCGCACCGTCTACTTTTTTCAGAATGCCGCGTAAGTACGAAAGGAAAAGCAATCGACGTCTTTGGAATGAAGATGCACTTATCGCAGCAATACAAGAAATCATAAATGGCAAATCCTGTTACAGTGCTGCCGTCGAATACGACATACCAGAGGCTACTCTGCGGCGTTACATTAAGAAATTAGACCGTGGTGAAGATGTTCCTCTTCACGGGGGTAGATTTAATGAGACGTTTAACCAGGAACAGTGTAAAATCCTATTGGAATATGTGCAAGAAATTGATAAAAGGGGATTTGGTCTTACTGCAGTCAGCTTGAGAAAACTTGCTTATGACTTTGCCGAAATAAATTACATAGAACATAGATTTTCGAGAATCTTGCAAACCGCTGGTAAAGACTGGCTGTTCTCGTTTATGTCAAAATACAAGCTCAGCTTAAGAACCCCAGAAGCAACCGCTGTGGGTCGCCTTATGGGTTTTAATAGGGTGTCAGTTGCAAAGTTTTTTGAAAATTTAAAGGAAGTTCGGTTAAAGTATGCATTCCCACCCAGTAGAATTTACAATGCAGATGAATCGGGCATATCGACAGTTCCTAACAAGCTGCCGAAAGTTCTAAGTTCAACTGGAAACAAGCGTGTTTCAAAAGTTGTCTGCGCTGAACGAGGAAAAAATACAACGGTGGCTTGTGCTGTGAGTGCTACCGGTCAGTTCATTCCACCATTTTTTGTATTTGGCCGTGTACGTATGAGAGAGGAACTTTTAAATGGAACTCCTCCAGGGTCTGACGGTACAGCTCAAAAAAATGGGTGGATGTCTAGTGAAACCTTTCTGAAATACTTACAACATTTTGCTAAACACGCCAAACCTTCAACTAAGGAGCCAGTTCTACTTATCGTAGACAATCACTCGTCACATATTTCTCTGGATGGGATTAACTTTTGCAGAGAAAACGGAATTATAATGCTTGGATTACCACCCCATACATCACACCGCTTACAACCTCTAGATGTTGGGTTCTTCGGCCCACTGAAAACCTATATGAGTCAAGCATGTGATTCTTACGTGGTCAACAATCCTGGAAAACAAATTGGCGATAAAAACATTGGGCAGCTCTTTTGCCAAGCCTACCTCAAAACAGCATCCGTAGGAATAGGTGTTAAAGTATTTCAGAAATGCGGCATTGAACCGTATGATCCATTAGTATTCACAGACGATGATTTTGCACCAGCAGAAACAACAAATAGAGAATTGCCGTTGGAAGAACTAAACCCGAGAGTTGCTTCAGGGCATGAGTCATCTGATGATGATCAGCCATTAGCAAATTCATGTCAATCAACTCCGCCTAAAGTGCTTCAGATGACTCAAACTCCATCAACTCCGCCTAAAGTGCGTCAGATGACTCAAACTCCATCAACTCCGACTAAAGTGCATCCCATGAATCAAACTTCTCCAAAAGCTGGGTGCAGTTACACATATTCGGCATATTGCATCAAGCCACTGCCGAAAGCAGAAAGAAGTGAAAAACGAAAAAACCGCAAAATGGTCTCATCGATTTTAACTAGTACGCCGATAAAACGACAATTAGAGGAAAGGCTTGACGAGTTAAGAAAAAAAGATGCCAAGAAACGAAAAGTTTCCGCACCAAAGAAATTAACGTCAGCAAAGTCCAAAAGAAAGTCTTCAAATGGTGGAAGTTCTGAGACTATAAAGGTTATATCGTGTCCTGCATGTGAAGAACTGTATGTAGATCCTCCAGCAGAAGAGTGGATTGAATGCTTTGCGTGTTCCGGTTGGTGGCACGAGGAATGTACTGACTACAGCGGTACAGGACACTTTAAGTGTGATTTATGTTAAGTTCGTCTTCTTACCCCAATATGCTCGTCAACTTTCCCATCTGGTAGGGCAAAATGACGATATTTCATTATTTAAAAAAAAAATTTTTTATAAGGATTTGAGTTTAGTTTTTGCTTAGCTGATAATTATATTTTGTTCTTAAGACATCTTTGATGCTACTTTTAATTTTTTTACTTCATATTAAACTTATGCTTACAATATATGAACGTTTTTCCTTACTATCGCCAACTTACCCCACTCTCCCCTACGTAAGTAAATAAATAAATAAAAAATACAGACTGATCCGTTTAACAAATTGTGTTCTGGTATTTTGAAGCTTAGAACTTTTACTGCATATATGTTCTAGACACCCTGTACAACAAAAGTACATAACATGGAACGAAAGCTAATCTTTAGATTAATGTGCTATAAACAATTTTTTAAACGCATCAACGCTTAATCAAAAGTAATTGTATTAGGTACCTATATTATGCATGGTAAGGATATATTAGATTACTTTTAATTAAAAATTTTCTCATAGTTTACAACTTGAAACTGTACTATCAAAGTAGTCCACCCTATTGATTCACCCTGTATTACAAAAGAAGATGAAAGTTTACAAAATTTTGAAGGAAAAAATTCCAATTTGCGCAAAACATTTAAGTTGTTGGAAAGCCCAATGATTTACTGTTTCATCCTACGAAACTAAGTTTTTTTTTGTTAAACCAAAGCTCAGGTTTCTATATTTTCTCGTTCAATTCGCTACCCTCCGATTCACTAACTCGCTTCTTTATGAGTGGACATAAAACAGACGCCTTTCTTATTTTTATTTGACGACAAACGTGATTAAACTAAACTTTTCGGCACACAACGACTCCTGGGACTTTCGAGCCCTACATTTATTCCTCGAGTTTTGTTTTAACACTTTTTCAAATAAATATCAACCCATATAACGGATCCTTAATTGACTTTCTCGATACACTTTTCGTGTGAAACTGAAAGACTTAATTAAAATTAAATTGGTTTTAAACTTTTAATCAAAATAAACATTTTCTTCCTACCAATCACAAATCTTTTCTTGTTTCGAATTTAATTTCTAATTATTTTTTATACGAAAACCGATTTCTCTGGAGTAATGCTGTAGCGTCGGATTACTCGGCAGTTGATCCTAAATTGTCTGGTAAATTAAAAAAAAAAGTTTTATTATTTTTGCACAGAAAGTTTTCTTAAATTGTTCGTTCAAAAAAATATTGATGAGCACTTTTATTTGTGGTTTGCGTTTCAATTGGTGACAAATGGTCTGATGGAACCTAACATTCAACCATATATCTCAACAGCAGCTATAGAAGCTTCCCGTTCAGAAATATCAAAGCTTGGGGTGACTGATGAAAGTAGTTCAGACTTTCATTACTTTCACGCCTAATCGAACCATAGTCGAATTTGTTCCTTGTGCTGAAATCTAAACCATTTTGACAAAACTAATTGTTCCGAGTAATGGATAAAAAATTGACTGCATTTTAAATTTTCAATTAATTTTAACTAACCGTACTAATTTTTTTGTGATTGTACCCTCATATAGCAGTACAAGGCAGGAAGGAAGCAATTCTTTCTCTTTAAATGTTAAAAACCTTAATCAATTAATTTTTTATCAGCAAGCTTGGTGTAAATAGCGGTTAGCGATGGGGAAGATTCTTCTAAGCTAAAAAAGTGTATATAAACAGCAAAAGCACGATTTTAACATGATAATATATTACGAAATTAAATAATAATTTCGTCAAATAACTGAAAGACAAAAACGTCGACTAAAGCAAGGAACAATGAATTAAGAATAATGTAACTGAGCTGAGCTTAACAACAGAAAATAATAAAGATCCTTTTACTCCTTAGTTTGAAACGTAGCTATAAATATAAATGAAACGGCAATTAAACGTTCAATCGATACGAATTTCAACTGCATTTAGGTTTAAGTTACAGCTCTAAATTTAAATCAAATTCTCTATGGTCTCTACTATTTGCCCGAACTTACCCAAGGTCCACCGAAAGTCCAGTGCCAGTGGTGTGTCGTAAGTGGTCATCGCCAGATTGCAGAGAATAAAAAACAGCGGTTCCAATCCTGCTGATGCTATTTGTACTTATATTATCTAAAGTCTACATATTGGGAAGATAAAGTGGAAATTACGTTTTTCTGATCAAATCGTCTTGAGTTTGATCAGACCGCCTGCCTAGTCACAACGTGGAACGCAAATAAAGATGATAGCTTCCGGGAAAGATCGGAAAACCTCTGGACCTTGATACGATACAGAAGTATGCAAATAATCAGAGAAGGGAAAATGTATAAGATGAGACATACAGTGGGCTCATAAAGTTTGGAACTAATTCGATAAAATATTTTAGGTAGGGGGTTTTTCTCAGAAAATCAACCTTATTTTTTAAGTGTCGCTATTTTCTCAATACTCTGTCGTTAGGCAATATATTGCCGTGATAAGCTACTGAAATTTATTAATTTTTAAAGCGGGGAAAACAACGGCTCTTTTTTAACTGCTCCGGCTAGCTTTTGTGGTCGTGACAATGGTTCGCTGATTTGTAGTGAAAACACCTCATTGGTTCGCTAATTATTGCAACCTATTTAAATTTAAACTTATCCTCTCGAGTATCTGAATCGACTCGTACCTATTATGCTGCATTAAAGTTAAGCAAAAACTCAAATAAATCTCATTTTTTAAAAAGAAAACAATCGCTTCATTTATTTACACATAAATCAAAAATAATTAAGAAACAAAGTCATTTGTTTAAAAATAAACAAATTAAGTGTACAAAATTTCAAATATCATATCTACCTACCTCCCGATTAATTCGCACTGAGTCAATTTTTAATATTATTTTTAAACAATTTAAATAAGGCGCACACAGTTTATCTTACCACAAATTGTCCACCGTCGAAGAAACGAAGTAGCGCTGTTGCTTGTTGAATTTTCTGGTATTGATGTGATCTCGTGTCCAACTTGTCCATCCACAACTTGAATCATTTAACGAATTGATGACCATAAATAATTTTTCAAATAATATAATCCTCTTTCCATTTACTTAGGCAACTTATTAATTTTCTTGATTTATTCACTTCTAACTTCACTTCCAAATATTAACTAATAAAATTTTCCCAGCGGTACCAAAATCTTCATTTAACCAATATTTGCTGATTTCCCAACTTTAATACTAATATTCAAAAACCATTATCATCCTCTTATATTTAATGGACATCAAACGAATTCATCAAAAATACGTCCTCACGTCTCGACGGACACACCGTGAGTCCCCATCATTCAACAAAACTCCCCTTTCCAAAATTCGTGAGCAGGCGTGCTTTTACCCATTTTTCCAAACTTGTCAGCACCATGTCTGTCTTTTTCGCGTGGCCTTCACTTTCATTATCACACATTTTAATTATACACGTTACCTAACTTAACAATCTTTTAGTTACTCAATTTGTTTACCAACTAACTGAACATTTTCCCAAATACTTATAACTTTATCTTTACATTTTAAAATGGATTGATTTTTTTTAGGAGACTTAATTGAGTTTGTCAGATTTGATCAAACAGCATTCAAAATAATCAAGGTACTTGTTGAATATTAAACTTTGTTAGTTCTTTCTAACCTACTACTATTTACCTCTATTCCTTGGTTTCCAGTTTCTTCTAGGGTTACTCCTAGATATTGGTAACTGCTTACTTGTTCAATGGGTTCCTCGTCTACCATGACTCTAATTTCCTTTCTTTCCGTTGATATTACCATTGTTTTGGTTTTGAACTATTCATCTTCATTCCATTTTCCATTAAGATTTCATTCCACACTTTTAGGTTTTCTCCTAATTCTTTGTCACTCCCAGTTATCGATGCTATATCGTCTGTAAAGGCGCACTCAGAGATATTTACCCTTTCGAGATTTCTGTATCCAACATAAATTCAATCGCCCGTAATCTAAAGTACGAACTTTAAACGAGTCTAAAATGAAAATACGCCACTTAGGGCGGATGTGTGTGGTCCAATGTAATTTTCTCATCGAAATACATCGGAAACAGTCGAAAAGGGAATAATTTTTAAACTTTCGATTTTTGGCCCCAAAAAACACCTTTCGGTTTTTTCCAAAAACGGACAAAATTTAACTTTTCCATTTTCGCCTTCTCGACCTTTTGACCTAGCCCTCATTCTGCCGATGATTTATTTAATTGTAAACACGTGATGCTGTGGGCTTCTCTCTTTTCTAAACCCACTTTGTGCTTGTAGCAGCATCGGTTCCACTTCTTTCCTTAATCTTTTCTCTATAATTTTTTCAAGCATCTTCAGCTTGTTACAATCCATCGGATCTCCCTCCTTGAAATTCGACAGTATTAGCCCAATTTCCCAGTCTCTCGGTATCTTCTCCTCCTTCCGCGAACTCTATTAAGTATTTTCAGTAATTCCTGAATTCCGCTCTCCCCAAGCATTTAATCATCACTGTTATAATTCCATTACTACCTGGTGTCTTGCCATTTTTCAGTTCCTTTATCACTTCCACCAATTCCTCCATTACAATTTTCCTTTCTTCATCTTCTATCCCCCCCCCCTTTATGTCTTCCCGTATCGTTTTTGTTTCCTGCTCTCTGTCCATCACAATCAACTTCTGAAAGTATTGAGACTTTTTTCGAGTTTGTCCCCAAACTCCGTTTTCTTATCAGATTTATAACTTTTACTCTTTGCCTCTTGTATTCTTCGTAATTCTTTTCTTCTTTGTTATTCAGGTACTTTTACCACTTTGTCTTCTTAATTCTTACCTGTTGCTTAAATTCTTTTGTCTCTCTGTTAATGTGAAAGCACATTCAAGCAAAGAGCAAAGTCTATTTCAATAGACCAACTACCATTGCCGCAATAAAGGATGGAATTCGCAATGAAATTCGGACAATTCAACCCGATACGATTGAAAATGTTTTACATGAGTTTCAGATGGATAGGATATTGCCCAGAAGTGAGCGGGGTTCACAATTAATTAAAAAAATACTAGAACACAGATTACAAAATTCTAATTACTGTCGAAGCCGTGTTATTTTTTCCAGCGCCTTTTTTGCATTTTTGAAACTTTAGGACTGATTATCTTGAAAACTTTTCTTTTCAATATCAGGTTTTTTACATTTTCATACTCAGAAAATTGTGCTCTGTCTATATTCCTAAAGAAAAATACGGGTTGCCATTTAAAAAAATTTACAATATTATTATCACAACTCAAAAATAAAACACTCAATGGCAGAAAAAAGCGACATTTAAAAAAATAAGGTTGACGTATCCCAGGATTTTCTGAGAAAATCCCTCTAAATATTTTTATCGAATTTGTTTCAAATTAAAATTAATCCGTCGAATAATCGGGAAAAAAATTCTGGATGACAATATTCCAATTATTCTATTTCTATTTTTGGCTTTGAATTGGATGAATTCAAATGTTGAGCTTGCTTCTGCATATTTTCGATTGATTATTGGCTTGATGTGGTTGCCAATTGAGTTGGGAACGAAAATTCTGGGTTCTAATCTCGGAAAAAATTTCTTAGCTCGCCTTTTCGTTGAACAAGTAAAACTCGGGCGCCTCTTATGGTTTAATTTCCAACTTTTCGTAATAGCACTAAGCTCGGTTTCATCGTTAACTGGAGAGGCGACCAATAAAATCCAGAAATTCAATTTTTATTATGGGACTCGTGTGGCTTACAAATTGCAAAAATGCTTTTAAAATTTTAATTTAATCTATACTAAAGAACAAAATTATTTTCCCTGTTCACAGAGGATCGTATTAGGAATATTAAAAAGCTTCCTTCTCAGAGAAACTTTATATTGACATAATTTTAGTAATTTCGTTGTTTGAGTTAGAATTTTCTTTCTTGTTGTTAGTAGTTTCGGTTCTGTTAAATATTTTAGCTTCTTGTTAGTTGGTTTTCAGAACTTCTCGTAACTAGTAACTTTGGGTTATTTATTACAATGTTACATCAAATCAATGTCGGCAGAAATTTTCGTTAATCTCATCTTGAGTAGTTGTAAGTTTTACGCGTGTTAATTGCAAAATATATGTTTTCAAGTTTTCCTCGGGCTAATAAATTCATACCACGTTCTATAGATGTTAGTTCGTATTTTTTTTTTAAATAATATTATAAATGTTATAGGTTTAACCTACTTCGTAATAAATCATACGAATTTGAAAGAACCGGGGTTAGAGGTCACTTTTTTGGATATTTAGAAGTTTTTCCAAAACCTTATTTTGCAGTTAGGGGCCGTCCATTAATTACGTAAGGATAATTTTTGTAATTTTGGACCCCCTCCCCCCGCCACGTAAGGGTACGTAAGATTGTGGCAACCCCCCCCCGACATCTTACGTAAGGATTATTTAAAAGAAAATTAATTTTGACCCCCTCTCCGCCCCTTATATTTATAAAAGATGAATAATAATATATTATACTAGCTGGCACAGTCGGCCTACCGGCCGCCTTTAGCCATCTAGACCGTGTCGGATGTGGTTGTTCGGCCTTCTGCCTCACTCAAGGGTATCACAGGCATACGTGTAGACCGTGGTTTTTCGGCCTTCGGCCTCGATTCAAGCTACTAAAGTAGCCTATGTTTTTCGTAGCATTGTAAATAACTTCTACACCAAATTTGGTTAAGATTGGTCAAATAGAAACGTAAAGCACGTGCACGCGTATTTGCATTGTCGATCGGTTGACAGTTTGACAGCATTCATTATTGTTTTTTAAGTTGATTTTGAGTAGCCTGCCTTCCTTTAAGGAATCTCGATAATCCATTCATGCGCGTCCCTATGGGACGCGCATGAATGGATTATCGAGATTCCTTAAAGGAAGGCAGGCTACTCAAAATCAACTTTCCTTTCCTTTGCGAATTTTTGCACTATTTCAATACAAAAACATACGCAGGGACCTACTTAATAACTCTTCCATATTTGGTTCCGATCGGTCAAACGGTTTAGGAGTCTATAGGGAACATACATTGAAACGAAATCTTTCCTCACTATCCCTAATGAGAGGATAGCTCGGAAGAGATAACGTCCACGCAGAAGGTAAAAACCCTCTACTTTAAATTGCGTGGGGCCCTGATCTTAGGTAAACTAGCTCGTATGATGTTAACGTCGGTCTGCGAAGGCCGTGGGTCGTGTAAAGAAACGCCCCGGAGAAACTCAAGGAAGCAGCTTTGCTAACGCACACAAAAATAAAATCAACAACAAGATAAAATAAACAATGAGATGTTCATTGCTGGAAGGCAATGACATAAGCGATGTCGGATGTTAAGTGCATTAGCAGACCAGAACTGGTACAGAAGCAACAACACTGCCACCAAGAATCACCCCCCGAAAATCCACCAACGGAAAGTTCGAGTGGTCATGTAAAATCCCACCAAGATGGAACCACATCGAACTCCCAACGATAAATCCAAACGGTAGCGACCCCGATGCAATGCAGCACCCTGTACATAGGTCGCACATCGCAGCCTTCCTTAAAAGGACATAAAACCAAAAATAAACACAAAAAAAATGTCGAACATTAAATTTCAAATACGAGATTTGAACGTACGACGACCACTCTGGAATCCCCCTGCCAATGCATTATGCCAGCGTCGTTCGATGTTATGCTAATGGAAATAATACTCAGTTCAAACTTATTTAATAAAACATTATTATATTATAAAATAATTATAAAGTCGTCAACATAAAATTTAAACATCAATCTATTTCCACGTATGCGAACGCAAAAAGAGATTAGATTGCCTTAATCACCACGATGCAGAAATACACAACCTGCAACGCAATCACAATCTCGGCAACCACTCTGCAAATAAAAAATGCAAGACAAAAGAAAACCAGAATGTAAAACATAATTAAAATAAAAAACATGAATAAGCCAAGGGCGAATTCAATCGTCAGCGCACTCCTGGTGTTCGGAGCAAAAATGACCAAGTCGATTATCGAATATCTGTGAAGCAATTAACAAAAGAATTAGGTGACTTACCAATTGAACGGATAAAAATCCTTCCCAGAAAGCATGGGCAAGGGTGATCCGACAAGAAAATACGGCACGGGGAAAAATCCATCATCCAACAACCACGAATTAAAATCCCCTACTGGGTTGGAAAACAAACAATATTCCAATAAAATATTCGGATTGCTGGACTGTAACCCTCACCAAATCGTAACCATATCTTATAAAATTCGAAACAACCCCCTAATCACTTCACAGAACATCAAAAACGACCTTCTCGTTCGAGAACTCACCCAGGACTCCCTGATGCCTCGCGCAGCTCGGATGCGCTCCGGAAAAGAGATAACAATGGCAGTGTTTACACTACCATCTCAATAAATTTGAATTAAAATGGCAGTGGCCAATCAAATTTAATGCTGAAGGTTGATAATGACGGATGTAGAATCCAAAATCCGTTATAACATACACACATACATCCATTTTTATATACGTAGATAGATAATAGTATTAAATTTTTATTTACATAATATGTAGATGAAAAACCGTTCGTAAAGATCGCCAAAGTTTGATGCCATTTTCTATAATTCACACTATTATGACACTATGTTTAATGATTTTGAAGTACTATATATTTCAATATATGGTATTTCCATTATACCTGGATATAATTACCAACATAAAAAGAAAAAATTATATTTGATTTTTAAATTTAATTTAAAAAAATATTTTAAGAAACTTACGTAAGGAATACGTCGGACCCCTCCCCCCCTACGTAAGGGTCCATATAAGATATCCAATACCCCCTCCCCCCCAAAAAACCCTTACGTAATTAATGGATGACCCCTTACGAAGTACAAGTCTTTGGCTACATTTTTGCAAATTTATAAATATTTTAGTCGTCTAAATAAGGTTTTGTAGGCAGTCTAAATAAACAATATATGATAAGTGTGCCAACCTGCCCCACGCGTGTGATAAGTTGCCTCCGAATTACGAAAAATGAGAGAGTGTGCTTACAATGATGCACTAATAATTAGATGGTGTCAAATTACCTCCGTAGCCAACCAGCCCTGGTCTCTCGACTTTTATATTGCAATAAATTAAATCATACAATAAACAATTTTCCTCTTGTGCACCAGGAACCTAATTGAAATGCAATTATGGAATTCATTCATTAAATTACTTGTATACGATATTGTGAATCAATTACAGCACATGGGCAATTTTTATGGTTAATAATTTTCTATGTTACTGTCCGCGTAGAAAAAAATAGTTTTACATATTCAATTGTGTTTGTATTATATTAACGTTAATGGTTTGTTTTTATGTAGTTGTGGTTGATTTTTAACTCAACGCTATAAATTATTTAATTATCCGATATGTACATTCATGTTTTATTACTCCATTTGTGCTTTTACCACGTTAAACGAATCAAAAATTTACAGCTCTTCTTTAAACCACCACATAGTCATTCGGTCCCGAATATAATTTATAATTATAGTCGAGCACTGAAAATGTATAAAATTTTCTTTTTTATCTAAGAGTTACCATTTAACTTCATCAGTTAACTGTGACATCTTGATAAACAAAGTTAAAGTAGATTTTCCGCGATTGATATGGAAAAATGAGCATGTGAGAAGAAAAGTCGAACAAAATTGTGGACATTACCAAGAACAATATCCGAGAGATTTGCATAGTAAACGAAAAGAGTCAAAGTTTCAAAATGTTGGCCTGAAAATTCAGCTAGGAATTTCTATTTGCAATAAAAATGTTCCACTTTAGTTCGCTTAGTGGCACTTCAATAAACCACGAAATGAACAAACCGACGAAATATAAACCTTTTTTCTTAAACTTTCAGCAAAAAATGTATTGGAAACCATTTATTTATTCATGAAGGTTTCGCGAAATTTTAAAATTAAAATTTTCGAACAAATAATTTTTCAACTGGTAACGGCTCTGGATTTAATAAAAATTTTACGAAGGCGTAAAACAATTTTTGTA
The DNA here is from genome assembly GCA_932274525.1 of Podabrus alpinus. Lineage (NCBI taxonomy): Eukaryota > Metazoa > Arthropoda > Insecta > Coleoptera > Cantharidae > Podabrus > Podabrus alpinus. Next base: position 11,938,802 of record OW026451.1, read on the forward strand.
AATATTAATTAAAAAAATTTGCCTCTGCACATTGTTATTTCACTTTTGAAACTTTTTCATGTATACATAAAAAATTTACGTTGTTAAATATTCAACATTTTAATTTATTAATTGCTTGAGAAGTTACTGACCATTTTTAATTTGCTCGGAATATTAAAATTGTTTTTATTTCTTAATTATTAAAATTTATTTAAATTCATAATTTCCCCTTTTTTACAGCCGTCTTGGATGAAGACCAAAGAGTATTGGGACAAATTTTTTGAAGATCGTTACGAGAGACAACACATGGATTCTGAAAAACCACCCTTAAAGGTGATTAAAATTTTTAGTTAACTCTTATAAAAGGCAACAGCTCTTTTCGTTGAAAAAAAAATGCTATAATTAATTTTGGAATTGTTTGACCTTTTCGTTTCACCCTTTTAGTTTCGGTTTAAAATGATTTTATTTTTTCAGGTGATTATTGTTCCACATTCCCATAACGATCCGGGATGGTTAAAAACCTTCGAGCACTATTTTAATTATCAGTCTCGTCAAATCATAAGCAATATGGTTTCAAAAATGCAGCAGTATCAAGATCTAACGTTTATTTGGTCTGAAGTTGCATTCTTAAACGCATGGTGGGAGAGTGCACATCCCAGCAAGCAACGGGCCCTTAAAGCGTTGGTAAAATCCGGAAGGTTAGAAATCACCACAGGCGGATGGGTTATGACTGATGAAGCTAATTCCCATCTTTATGCCATGGTGGATCAGCTAATCGAGGGTAAAGATGAGGCTGTGAGTTTCCCGTCGATGTGCTAACCGAAATTTTGTTTTTAGGTCATCAGTGGCTGCTGAAAAATTTGGACGTGAAACCAACATCTGGGTGGTCTATAGATCCATTTGGACACGGTAGCACTCAACCTCACTTACTAGCAGAATCCAATTTCAAAGGAACTGTGATACAACGCATCCACTACGCTTGGAAGCAGTGGTTGGCGAAGAAGCAATACGGAGACTTCAAATGGACGACGAACTGGTCGTCCAAAAAAAGCATCCTGACACACAACCAACCGTTCGATATTTATTCGATCAAGCACAGTTGTGGACCGCATCCATACATTTGTTTAAATTTTGATTTCCGTAAAGTGCAGGGTGAATACACAGAGTACTCGATAAAATCTCAACCCATAACAGAGAAAAACATCAAAGAAAAAAGCGAACTACTGTTAGAGCAGTACGCCAGAACGGGATCTCTTTTCCCTCACAACGTGGTTCTTATGCCTTTAGGTGACGATTTTCGGTACAACTTGCTGGAAGAATGGGATCAACAATACATTAATTACATCAAAATGATTAACTATATAAACCAACACAAGAAGATTTACAAAACTGACATCAAATTTGGAACACCCAGAGAGTACTTTCAAGAAATTGAAAAACGGTATGACCAGTACCCCACTCTAAAGGGTGACTTTTTCGTGTATTCCGATATATTTTCGGAAGGAAGACCGGCGTATTGGTCGGGTTATTACACAACCAGACCGTTCATGAAAATTTTAGACAGAGAACTTGAAAGTAACTTACGGAGTGCTGAAATCCTGTATACCATTGCTTTCAACAACGCTAAACAAAAAAATTACTTGCCTTACTTGAAAGTTTTGGATCGCGATTTTGAAAAGTTAGTTCAAGCTAGACGGAACTTGGGACTGTTTCAGCATCACGATGCAATTACTGGTACCAGCAAGTCGTTTGTTATGAGAGATTACGGCATGAAGCTGTTCGAAAGTATTCGCGATACCACAACCATCCAACAGAACGCTATCCAGAGTTTGATATTTATTAATTCGACGATGTTGCCCAGACCTGATCAAAATATTATTTTGAGGGACGTTGAAAGAGATTCTTATGAAAAATTACCAAAGAAAACTCCGATTATATTGGAAGAAGAACGTACAAAACAAGTAAGTGATTCTTTGAAAATTTTATCTATTTGACTCCTAAATCTTCCCGCTTTGAAATATGAACTGCATTTGACATGCATTTTTTTTAATTAACTTTTTGATCTCGAATATTATAGCCACCTCCACTTCCGGATTTTTTTTTGCAAAAATTGATATTTTATCATTTTTGTAAAGGCAAGGTCTACATAACAGGTACCGGTTTCTATTTTGAGAACTGGTAGTTTACGTTCATTAGTCAATTTAAAGAAGTTGGTACTGCCAGTACCTTAGATCATATTATTATTATAAATATTTAGAAAACATGAAAATTTATATTGAGTAAAGTCAAGTAACACGTACTTCAACGAGTGCAAATTATCGGATGCACTTTGTAGCCATTTCGAGTAAATCAATTTTTAAATTAACGTTGATGACGAAGTCGCCTCTTCAGGTAAGGATTTAGTTCTGATTTTTTTTAAATTATTTCTATTCGTAATTTCTACATTACTCGAATTACAAATGTATCAAAATTATGGAAATTAATTCTTTCTGTTTATCATTAATCATTTTTTATTGAAAAAATATGAACGTAAACTACCGGCTCTCAATGTAGTAACCGGTACCGGTTACCTAGACAGTGCCTTTTGTAAAAGTTATTACATTTTTTTTTAAATTCCCGGCCCCTCCTAAACAATATTTATATCGTGGTTAGGGTTACACGTTAAACCATCGACCTTACTGTGATGTTCGGTCGCTAAATAAAATAACTAATTTATATCTTCGGACTGTGATGAGCAATAGCTTAAAAACTATACGTCCTAAGAAAAAAATGGAATACATCAAATTTTTAAGTTAACTAATCAGCTTTAAAGAGAATTTAAAAAAAATTTAATCAAACAAGTTTTGTAAAAGTTATCACCTTTTTAACGATTCAAAGTGAAATTTTACCCCTAAAAATTGCTAAATCTAATTAATATGTGAACGAGGGTTCATTCTTTAATCAAAATTTCTTCTATTTGACGTCTTATCTAAAATAAACAAGCCGTTTACTTCTCAGTGTAACATAAAAGTCTAGTAGGGTTGAAGAGCACTGAAGTTATAAAACCGTCTTCTATGTCACAACCACTTTGCTAAAATATTGGAGGTTTTTTATGTTTTATTACTAGAGGATTTTAGGTGACATGGAACATGTCTTTACTTCCAACCAATTTAACTTTTCCATCATTCAATGAACTTACTCTCTTCGTAGTAGGTAATATTATTCACGAAAATTTTGTAGTAAAATTTTATGTTCTTTGCCGATGGCGTTATCAAAAATTCTATCATTCTTACGCTTGAGGTTAAAAATGTTGCGAGTTAAATTTTTAAATAATTCTTGATACTATACTTCTTTTTGTAAAATAAAAAACGCTTTGCTCTCAACTCAACTTGAGTAAGCCCATTCCGCTCGTTTGCATTTGAATGGTTGACAAGCGTATAACTTGATTAACTTACATCTCCAATTTAATTTTACTTATGTCAGCATTCTTTTGTCGTCAATTAGGGAAACGCAGATTTTTTAAGCGTTCTTACAAAAAATAATAAATAAATTTGTCGTACTTTAAGTCTCCCCACCACCTTCATGAATTTTACATTTTTAAAATAACCAATAATTTATTTTGTTCCAGATAATTTTGTTCAATTCCTTAGCGCAGCCTCAAGATTACTTGGTGCAATTTCGTATAACAACCACTAAATTGAAAGTAATTGACAGCGAAGGACAAAACGTCAATTTCCAAATTAATCCGGTGTGGAACGCGAGCGAAAGCAACACCAAAATGCTAATTTCAAATAACGAATTCGAATTGGTATTTGTGGCAAAATTGCCCGCCCTGAGTTTGTCCACGTTCAACCTCACGTATTTTAAATCGGAAGGCGTTAAAGAAAACTTGGCCGTAATTTACTGCAACAAGTGCCACAGCAAGAGTCCGCAAACCACCACGGATCCCAATATGCAGAGGGATGAAGTTAAATTAGAATTTTTGAAGACGATTTTCAAAATTAAACAAACCCAATCGGGCGACATCCAATTAGAAAATCACAAATTGAAGATTCTTTTTAACGGAAATACCGGATTCATGAAAACTGTAACGCGAAAACGTACTCAAAAAATAATGCAATGCGCTCTTCAATTTTCGGCTTATAAAAGTGCCCAGTTCCATTCCGGCGCTTATCTTTTTATGCCGGATCCGAACGAACGGGATATCGAGAGGGACGTTTTGTTACAGTACAAAGACCAAATGAGTATCATCATCACGTCGGGTTCCGTTTCGAGCGAAATTACTGTCATCTATGGTCCGTTTTTGGTGCACACAGTTCGAATACTGCACATGGAAAACTCCAACTTGGCCGACGGGATTTACATAGAAAACGAAGTAGATTTTGAAAATCCGCCCAAAAATCGCGAAACGGAACTGTTTATGCGCTTCATATCCGACATCCAGAACGGAGAACCGCCCGAGTTTTATTCCGATTCCAACGGTTTCCAAATGCAAAAACGTATTAAAATCGACAAAATCGGAATCGAGGGAAACTATTTTCCCATCACGACAATGGCTTATATCGAAGACGAGGAAATGCGTCTAAGTTTATTAACAAATCACGCTCAAGGTGCCGCAAGTTGGCAACCCGGATATTTAGAAGTGATGCTTGACCGGCGAACGTTGTACGACGATTCCCGTGGAATGGGAGAGGGATTGGTCGACAATCGGAGAACCGTCAATAAATTTTGGTTGCTCCTCGAAGACGTCCAACATATCGCAGATAAAAAGGAACCCAAGAGGTTCGAAAATGAAAACGAGGCGTTCGAAAAGGGCGATACGATTCGCACCTTCAACGTTCCCACCGAGTCGCCCGCTACGCAAATAAAGAAAGAATTTTCCAGACCTTCTTTGTTCGCTAATCAAATGTCTAACTCGTTAAATTACCCGCTCACAATTTTTATCATAGAAGACGAATCGTTAGAATTAAGAGTAAATTCGTCTATTCGATTAATCAATAAGCAATTGCCTTGTGATTTACATTTATTAACTTTAAGGACACAACCGGATGTTGTTTATTCTCAGTTTCCTTCGCCTCATGCTTTAATTGTTTTCCATAGGCAGGGCTACGATTGCTCCATAAATAAAAATTTTAGTTGTTCTGTGTCGAAAATTCAAGATAACACTAATTTTGTTCACGTGAATGTTAAGGAATGGATTCCGACCAGTCTTACGGGAGTTACGGTACAAAAAGATTCGTTAGTTAATTTAGCATATGCCGATATTGACCCAATGGGTCTACAGACTTTTAATATTACGCTATTTTAAGGTTTGTTAAAATGTGATTTGAAATATTTAAGTATTCCTCTTCGATAACTTTCTGGTAATACGACCTATCTGTTACTTACAATTTTAAAATAGGATGTCCATGTCTAGAGATTATTTTAGTTTACTTTTTAAATGTGTGTGTATATTACAACATGACAAGGCTGGTCAAACACTCGAAATTGGTTTTCAGGCTATCGGGAACTAAATTAAGTCTGTTGTATCATCCTCTATGTTTAGTTTAGTTCCCGGTGACCGCTTAATTGTGTAAAACCGATTTTGTTAATGCGTGATTTGCCTAAAAGTATTGTGACTGAATTATTTAAGTATTTTAGAACTGCATCATTTCCAATGTGTGTACCTTTTTATCGTTTTAGAACATTGTACATATTTTTAGAAAATATTTTTTAAGACTATTTTGTACATAGTATTAAAATATCTTATTTATTAAATAAAAAAAATATGTAAACCATGGTTTATTAATTTATTAGAGCTCTCCGTTCGGGAGATATCGATGGGACGGACAAACTTTGTGTTTTATATACAGGGTGTCCCCGTGACCGTAGAGAACCTTTGAGGTGGTGATAAAGGACACTTTTCTAAGACAAATTTTCAAATAAAATTTTTGCCCAAGTCCAAACTCTTGGGGGGTACCTCCCTTTAAAGCAATTTTTTGAATTTCTGATTTCAAACGGCCATAGCTCCGATATTATTGATTTTTTAAGGTTAATGGATTAGAACTTTTTTAAAGATCATTCGCTTGTCTACAAATTAGGTTATAACCCCTTATCGTCTAGAATCAACGGATTTCGAGTTATAAATTAAATTAAGGGAAAAAATGTTTAAAAAATTCAGGTTTTTATTTTTGTAATTTTCTTGCGAACCCCGTATCTCTTAAACGAAACGTCTAAGAGAAAAACTAACGGCCCAAAACGGATAGGGAATTTAACGGGCTACAACTTTCGTCAAATACATCTTTTTGGGCAACCAACCGTTTTCACAGAAACTCTGAAAATAATGAACAAGGTGTAGGTAAAAGATATAAATTCACATAATTAGGTACTAAAAATCTCAATTTGATTTATAGCATTTGTTTTAATGTTAAAACATTGTTAAAACGTATTGTAGCGTTTGAAGTACGTTTTAACATTAAAACAAATGCTATAAATCAAATTGAGATTTTTAGTAATTATGTGAATTTATATTTTTTACCTACACCTTGTTCATTATTTTCAGAGTTTCTGTGAAAACGGTTGGTTGCCCAAAAAAATGTATTTGACGAAAGTTGTAGCCCGTTAAATTCCCTATCCGGTTTGGGCCGTTAGTTTTTCTCTTAGACGTTTCGTTTAAGAGATACGGGATTCGCAAGAAAATTAAAAAAATAAAAACCTGAATTTTTAAACATTTTTTCCCTTAATTTAATTTATAACTCGAAATCCGTTGATTCTAGACGATAAGGGGTTATAACCTAATTTATAGACAAGCGAATGGTCTTTAAAAAAGTTCTAATCCGTTAACCTTAAAAAATCAATAATATGGGAGCTATGGCCGTTTGAAATCATAAATTAAAAAAATTGCTTTAAAGGGAGGTACCCCCGAAGGGTTTGGACTTGGGCAAAAATTTTATTTGAAAATTTGTCTTACAAAAGTGTCCTTTATCACCACCTCAAAGGTTCTCCACGGTCACGGGGACACCCTGTATTAAGATTTAAATTATATAATATTACTTTTATTAAATATTGCGGTTGCTTGATAGGTCCCAAGGGGGACGAAACAACGTTTAATTGCATGTAAGTTACATTTCATTAACTTCGATTATAACAAAGAGTAAATATAAAATTTAAATATTCTCAACAAGTTATAACTCAATATTATAAAGAAAATTTAGAAGTAGACCTCCGGAGAAACCAAATTTGATTGTTTCGGATACAATATTTTGCTCTTTTCGGCTCCGCGTTCGCACATTTAAGAATATTGAGATTTAGCAGTCTCTACAATGTAATCATAACTCTACACTTAATGTGCGAAAACCAGTCTATTCCGCTAGACGTTAGGGTGTTTATGTCCTCTGGGTTCCCATTGTATGAGCAGATAGGAAATTCAGAGACGAGCTGTACTACGTCTGGTTATTTGCTCCGCAGTCGGAGCAAATGCATTATCTGCTGTAAATCCCCATTTGCACATAAAATTTTTGCGTTTTCCATGTCCCGTTCGTAGCCTATTTAATTCGATCCCGCAGGAATTGCTATACAATCGATCCGACAGTAAAGCTTCCAGGTTTCGAACTGTTATACTTAGTATTTTTACAAGTAGTATATTAGCGAATGCGCAGTGGAATTAATTCGAGTTAAAAATCTTTTTGATCGTAAAATTAAAGATTACTCGTTCCGCTTTCTCACCTAATCTGTTCATACTTTTTTTTTTCTTTCCATTTTTCTAATGTGCTTTAGTTACTTCTGTTCTACTCGGAAATGCCAGTCGTTCGCTTTATCTTTTTAAGTTGATCCATTAGCCATCTGCTGGGTGATCTACCTTTTGAATCTTCTGCTCTCCATCTATCATTAAACCAGCAGCCCTTCTCTGAGAAATCTGTCGTGAATCTGAAGTTCCTGCAGTATCTCTACATTCCTTAGTCGTTCATGGAATTCGCATTCCAATTCGCACAGAAAAACAGAATAACTGGGAACAAAGTGGTGTAGGATGCAGGATGGGAGCGAGGTGGTGTTATTAACGAGCGGGAAAAAAATTAAAAATTTGTTCGAATTGAGGACTCGAACCTTCCTATGAATTGTATTGAAATAGTGCAAAAATTCGCAAAGGAAAGGAAAGTTGATTTTGAGTAGCCTGCCTTCCTTTAAGGAATCTCGATAATCCATTCATGCGCGTCCCTATGGGACGCGCATGAATGGATTATCGAGATTCCTTAAAGGAAGGCAGGCTACTCAAAATCAACTTAAAAAACAATAATGAATGCTGTCAAGCTGTCAACCGATCGACAATGCAAATACGCGTGCACGTGCTTTACGTTTCTATTTGACCATCTTAACCAAATTTGGTGTAGAAGTTATTTACAACGCTACGAAAAACATAGGCTACTTTAGAACCTTGGAGTGAGGCCAAAGGCCGAACAACCACGGTCTACACGTATGCCTGCGATACCCTTGAGTGAGGCCGAAGGCCGAACAACCACATCCGACACGGTCTAGATGGCTAAAGGCGGCCGGTAGGCCGACTGTGCCAGCTAGTATATTATACTGTTATGCCACTATGTTTAATGATTTTTAAAAGGCGCTGATACACACGCTACTTACTGGCATGAAAATCACATGCTATTATGACGTAATTGTCGTAAAATTACGTCTATTATGACGTAAATGTCGTAAAATTACGTCATAATAGCATGCTTTTCGTGCCAGTAAGTAGCATGTGTATCAGCGCCTTTAAGTATAGTTTGTTTCACTTTAATTGGAATTAAAAAAAGATAAGGTTAATTATTTTAATCTGGCGCCAGCCTTTAGCAATGCATAATATGCTGTTTTGGTTGACGCGATAATCTTATCTCTATATTTATTATGTCTCGTCACATAGTTCGTACGATTTTATACCAACATAAGTTGATGCTATGACTTTTTTAATTCCAATTAAAGTGAAACAAACTATACTATATATTTCAATATATTTGATTTTTTATCAAATATTATATTTGATTTTTAAATTTAATTTAAAAAAATATTTTAAGAAACTTACGTAAGGAATACGTCGGACCCCTCCCCCCTTACGTAAGGGTCCGTAAGATATCCAATACCCCCCCCCCCCAAACCCTTACGTAATTAATGGATGACCCCTTGCCACTTACCTAAGCCGATTATCGTACAAGCAAACCGAGCGATCTCATTGGCTAACGTGTCTACAGATGGTGTGGGCCAATCATAACGTCGATTTAGTTAACTGGTTGTTTTCGGAGAGTTCGCGGAGTACGTGCTGTGATTACGTGATGAATTTTCACGTCTTGGTCTAAAAAGGAAAAAGGAGCCAATGCAGCTGCTCCAAAATCGACCAACGCCTGCAAATCGCAAACAAAAAACAACTCTGAAAAGGAAGTGATTATCATCGTAAAAGTTATTTTAGAGCCAAAATATGACGAAACCAAAGCAGCTGCTCCCAGAAAGTTAAATATTTATGAAAAATAAAAGTTAGATCGTATGAATTGAGAGAATAATTTTAAGAAAATCAAAGGTTACAAATAAGTCGTTAAGGTGTATGTACTTATCGAATCGCTGTTGGGTCCCCGCGGAGTTTGACGTGTTGAAATTTCTAATGACTTGGTCGATCACTTCGGGGTCCAGGTTGTTCCTGGTGAGAGCCGCTAGAATGAAGGTGAGTGCCCTTGGAGTGACTTTCATGAAATCCTCTTTATCCTGGGTTCTTTGTCCTCGGTTACCCATCGGAGGCGCAGTTTTGGGTCCCCGACTTTGGCCATTGGGTGTCCTTTTCGTAAACGGCTGTTCGCAGTTTGGTCTTGGATTTGGTGGTGTTCTTCTTTGCCATTTCTTGTCGCATTCCTGGATTTCGAGAAAAGTTTGTAACCCTGACAGTTTGCGGGGTTTTCCCTACCACAATTTGCACACGTCGCCTTCTGTTCGCTAGGCTTTTTTGTACATTTTACGCACTTCGGTCCGATGCGGTAACATCCCTGAGCGTGTCCAAATCCCTGACACTTGTAACATTGGCTGATCCCGGTTTTGGAGGGGGGGCTCCATCTTGATCGGGATGCCAATAATCTTCTCGATGGTGAAGATTTTCTCGCCTCATCATTTCGTATTAGGGTGATCATAATGAGAGGAAGGAGTTTCTTGTTCCTACCCTGCTTCATTCACGTTTGTGTGCTTGATCTTCTTCTAGTCCATCTTCTTGCAAAGGAACAGCTATTTGACGGTATCCCCAAATACGACTGGCGGATTTATGATCTTTCTGGTGGGATTGTTTTCGGGCTCCGTGGTGATTCGGTCCTGGCTTATTTTGAACCCGAGCACTTTGATTCTGTCCTTGGGTAGAAGGGGAGTTTGAACCGCTCTCTTCAACTTGATCCGTCGACTCTTCCATCGCAACTTTTCGATGGTCGTTTTGGACCATCTCAAGGTTCCGAGTCTGCGCACTTTATCCTTCAGTTGTGGATGTTTGCGAGGAGACTGATGCCTAACTGCGTGATCTCTTTTCGGCCCTACCGGATTCTCGTCGCTGAGGTTTTCCTTCTCCTTTTCTTCCCTCCTTCTGGCTTTTCTCCTTTTGTCCCTCAGTCCCCCTTTTGGGCGGCTTGGAGTATTTCCTCGCTTCTAATTCCTTTTCGAAATCAAATTCAACGACGCTCAGGTCTATTATTTCATCTATGGATTTCATCTAAGGTTCTAAGGTATTAATTCATCTATGGATTTGTCTTCTTGTTGATATCTTGCAGAAAAGGAAGGTTTTCCGTTATATAACTACAAAAAGGTTAATAAGAAACTATCCGACCGAAGTCGGATTAACGGTAAAACATGTCTTTACTGCTCGATGGTCGCAACTACTACTCATAGCAAGTAGATTTAGAGAGTACCGCCAAGTTAAGGTACACCCGTCATGTTTTATCCTGTCAACTTTACTATAAGAGACAATATTGCTATTTTTTCAACTTTTCTGTATTAATTACCCATACTAGGGAGTTTATGGTACTATTTTGTAAAGAAGTAATGACCTGTTAAATCTTTCTTATTAAATATAAACGTTGGTAGAGATAGTTTCAAAAGTCAAGAATCCTAAAATGCGCGAGGAGGAGGCAAAGGGGCTAAATACACACATATACGAATTTGAGCTCCTGCGTCGATTTTTAGGGTTCTTGACCTTTGCAATTATCTCTAATGCCGATAAAGCATCATTATTTTCGACTTATATAATGACCTAATTATATATGTGTATGTCTGTCTATCTGTTACATTAAATAGAGACGATGATACGGTCCCTCAGTGCGGCCTTTAGGCCGCACAACCTGGGCAATCACGAATCACTGCGGCCTTAGAACATCACCTCCTACCTATCACAGCGCATCCTTATTGGTAGATTTTTGTTACTAACTTAAAAGGGTTTTAGTGCGACCTTTAGGCCGCACAACCATGACAATTCTGCATGAGTAAAAATGTAATGAATGATAAAATAATTTATATCAAAATAATTAAAACCTAATATCAAATTTTCGACATCAGACTGTGGCCGGAACAGAGGAAAATTTATCGAAAAAGTCACAAAATCATAAAATAGCCATTTTCTCTGTAATCCTGTTATGTGTAAAATACCAATTGTCACAAATATATGACACTTTACAATACATAATTTAATCTGTAATTTTGATATGGAAAAATTTTATGTTTTTGGAAAATGACAATTTTAAAAATTTTTCAATGCAAACATGTTATTTTATTGTTAAAATGAAAATATAAAATAAGTGCTTCTAAAAAATATGAGTTACCATGATGATGTGTATTTTATCGAATTAAAATTTTTTTTGAGTTGACACCTTTTTTTATTAATATCTAAATATATAAAACAGAAGATCTGTTTGCGTGCGTGTTTGTTTGTTCGCTATACGTTCCTAGACCCGTGGACCGATCTCAACCAAATTTTGCACAGTTATTTTGTAGCTCCAGGCGCAATTTAATATAAAATGAAGTGGAATCTACTCAATGGGAAAGTAATGTGTTGTCACATCATTTTATAATACGAACTATGTTAATTATAATAATTTTATTACTTTGTTAATTTTTATCGTTTTAAACTTATAAAATCTTGAATTAAGGTGGGGAACAACAATGATCCGTGATGTAATATTCAGAAGGGCGGTCTACGTGATGATTCGGTGGGGGGGGGTAAAAAGTTCTTCAAATTTCATGACGTAATTTATGAACGACCCCTGAATAAAATAAACACATTTTAATTTTTAAATCTGGTAAGGTTTCCCTAGATAGCTAATTCAAGTATTTTGGACTTCGATGGTTTTTGGACTTGCGTATTACCCCTCATTTTTATAAAAAAAAAGTAGTGGCAGCTTAAGTAACAGGGGCATGTTCGGCCCTATCCAAAAATAATTAGTTTTAATATTATAAAAATGAAATAAATAAAATATAATAAATTGAGAGAATATGTTTTTGGAATATAGGAGACCAATTAAACTAAAAGTTTGCTAAAGCCAACGTTTCGGCGTTATAATTACGCCATCTTCAAGGCTAAAAGATACAAAATGTTAAACTCAACGCAATCACCCTTGAGAGGTAGACTCACCAGACAAACCAAGATGGAAAATGTTTCTGGTCGAGATGAATTCTCTCATATATTGACCTGGGAAGAAATTTAATATTAATCAACATATAATAAATTGTTTTAAATAAATCAACGACGACGGTCATGGCAATGAGCGTGCAGTTGCCGCCCCCCTGGCTTCTGGCTTTAAAATTATTTTTTTAGACTTATAATAATTTTATAATTTTTGATTTAGAAATATCAAGTAAAAAAGAAATAAATTTTGATTCGGGTCAAATGGTACCACAAGACAAAGTAGTAATAAAAAAAGTAGCACTATAAATCAGGTACAAATTTGTAGAAGTGGATTTTACACTTCAGTTTAATTGATGGTATGATATTTTATTTAAGTAAAAAAATAAATAAACAAAATTTACTAAAGACGAAAGGCTTAAATCTAAAATTAGAAATCTGGGAGGGGGTCATTTTGGCACCCAGTACGGAGGATTTCGGGATTCAAACCCGTCTTGTTGTTTTTGAACTTTTTTCGTTTCGGGACAATTGAAGTAAAAAATCGCTAGTTTTCGTGGGATTCCTGCAAAATCAATTTTCAATCAGAAATTTGGTATTTTTTAATAATAAAGGATCAGAAAACTGAAAATTTGTGTCTACTAATCCAATTTTTCCAAACGATCGTAATATAAAACATTTAGGATTACGTTTACGATTTCCTTCCCAGACTTCCTAAACTGCAACCAATAAGTAGTGTAAGTATTAGGCACTACACCTTTTCCACCAGTAATTCAGAAATCGACAACCGTTATTCAGATTTGTCAATTGATATTCAGAAATCGTCAACCGTTATTCCGATTTGTCAATTAATATTCAGAAATCGTCAACGGTTATTCAGATTTGTCAATTGCAATTCACGATTTCTGAATATCAGTTGACAAATCTGAATTACAATTCACAATTTCTGAACAGCAGGTGAGGTTTTCTGAATTACTGCTGGAAAAGGTTGTTACGAAAAATTTTCACTTTTCGCAACAACGTTGAATTTATAAATTCAACTTTTAACATCTAGCGACATATTTCGTAGCACCCTGTATAGCGAGCGTGATTGACGGAGAGTAAACTCGCGCATGCGATGATAAGAGGTCATTGGTGGGCGCTCGAACGCTCCGGTCATGTTTGAAAGTGCTGTGAAATGGTTATCAGTTTTTGGTTCAAAATTTTGAAAAGGGATGATTCGATTTTGTGAGGGTTCCCATCCATCAATACGAATGGTTTTTTGGATCTTGCGCTTCAAAACCCTTCATGGGGATGTGACATTCGTGATTTGAGGGATGGTTGATTTTTCCCGGATCGTACATTTTTTGTTGGACCCATGGTCAGTGCTTCCTGTGAAATATTACTTCATTTTCACAATGGTAAGTCACCTAATAATTTTGTTCATTGCTTCGCAGTTACTGGATAATTAATTTAGCCAAATTTTCTTCCGTACACCTGGAGAACGATGACGTTGGAGTTCACCCTTGACCAATTTATGTATTTTTTATGTGTAACCTTTTGGTTTCCTTTTTGTCATGCATTTTTTTATTCTTAGAGTGGTCGCCAAGATTGCGATAGCCTTGCAATTTTATATTCCTGCGGCGAGGTGATATCAGTTTATCTTATCCAGTTCGCACTCGCAAGTGTGAAATGGATCGAATGTTCAGGTTGATATGTAATAAACTTTTAATTATTAATTATTGATATTTGTGTTTTATTTAATTAACTTGTTCAGGGTATTTATTTCCACTTATAACATCGAATAGCTTATGGTAGAATGCATTGACGAAGGGATTCCAAAGTGATCGTAGTACGTTCGAATTTCATATTTGAAATTCTATGTTGAACAATTTTTTGTGTGTTTATTTTTGTTTTTATGTTCTTGTTTTATGAAAGGCTACGATGTTCGACCCATATACAGGGTGCGGCATTTCACCGAGATTGCTGTCTTTTGTTTTATCATTGGGGATTCGATATGGTTCCACTTTATCGTGGGATTTTTATGTAACCATTCGAATGTGCCCTTGGTTTATGTTTGGGAGTGATTTTCGGTGGCAATGTCGTTGCCACTGTGCCTGTTTTGGTCGGCTAACACCTTCTACATCCGACATCGCTTATATCTTTGCCTTCTGACAATTAACATCCAATTGTCCATTTTAATTGTGTTGTGTTAGCAAAGCTGTTTCCTTGATCTCTCCGGGGTGTTTCTTTCACACGATCCACGACTCTCGCTTCCGCAATAAATGAGCTAGTTTAAAACCTAACACCAGGGCCCCACGCAAAATTAAAGTAGATGGTTTTATCCTTCTGCGTGGACTTAATCTTTTCCGAGCTGACTTCTCATTAGAGCAGTAAGGAAAGATTTTGTATCAAGGTATAGAACACTTTTCCACAGTAAATGACAAAATGATAAATCTAAGGACACCTAACCAATCAAATGGCTTCCTCATAATTTTGATAGAATGTCGTATAATGCTCAAAAAACTACGTATTTTACTAATTCTGCCGTAAAGTTGAAGGAAAGTCGAGAAATCCCGCCCCCCCCAAGTAAGTGTCACGAATCTCTTTTGAGGGGAAACTTCAGAACTTCGGAACCATTATATGAAAACAAAAACACATTACGTCAGCGGCGGTTTGTCAATGGAGGCAAGGGAGGCTTAGCCTCCTCTCAAATTGTTGGACGGACTTGCTATTTATATTTCGTTTTAAATTAGTATTATTTCCAATTTTTAATTTTTTTTGAATTTGTTTAAAACAAAATTTAATTTAATAATGAAATTAGCTTAAGAACTTGACTTACGCCTGAAATAAATTAATTCGAAATAGTACAACATATCCAGAGGCTAGCCTTTCTTTATTTTATTAGTTTATTAGCACAGAGTTAGGCAACCCAGAATACGGTAGTATGTGCGAGATATGTCATAGAGGCTAATCTTTAGTAAATTTCAGTATCAACATGAGCAAATAACAAATGAATTGTAAGTAATAAGCTTGTAACATAAGCGCATACTAGTCTGTGTTATTTTACTAATTGTACGAAGATAGTAATTTTATACACGTTTGAGGCTGGACTCATATTTATGTGTGTGGGTCTTATCAAAGAGACACCTGCAAATCTTTGCATTATTCATGCATAATATGTTCTAAAAATATAATCACTTGTATTGTACACGTATAAAAGTGAAGTGCAGTATTTTTACAATGCAATTAGAAAACAACAATTAATTGACGTATTTAATTTTATAATCGACAGCGATGATTTTAAAAACGACTCTCAAACTATTGGCGGAGCGGTAGGTTTAAGACAATATTTAAATGAATCAAAAGTTTGCTTTTTATTAGAAACTTAAATTAATTTTTGAACAGACAGACGTAGTATTTTCAATTTTACAAAGTAAACTTACTTTGTAAAATAATTTTTATATTAAATAATTTTAATTATAAATAGTTATCGTGCAAATTGAAGTTAGATTTGCAGACTTACATAAATTAAAATTTTTTGATCTATTAACATTTGCTAAATTTTCAGATTATAAGAAAAACTTTCCTCAAAATTTATTAGATAGTCTATTAGAGCAGTATCCATTTTTTGATCAAATCCAACTCAAAAATGAATTATCGGTAGCATATAGTGACCCCAAAATGTTTGGACAATGTAGGACTCCATCAAAGATATTAGATTTTACTTTCAAAAATGATTTACACAGTTGTATGCCTGAATTTTACAAACTTTTGTGTGGTCGTCACCATACCGGTAACATCGGCTTCGGTTGAAAGAAGTTTTTCCACACTAAAACGTATTAAAACTTACACTCGTAATACGATGAACCAAAATCGGTTAAGTAACGTCGCGGTAATGTCTATTGAAAAGGAATTCGTTACCTTATTGTCTCGAAATAATGAATTCTACGAGAATATCATCGATCACTTGGCGAATACTAAAAGTCGCCGTCTTACGTTTAAAACGTAAGACGTAAATATTAATCTGTATATTGTACAGCATTTTTTCCAAAAAACACTCTGCACTCATCGAACAATTTTTTTCATTGTACACAGTACTGAAGATAGCCAACGAGCCCGAAACACGTGTCTACTAATATTTTATTAAATTTTTTTTTTAAGTTTTATTTTAAAAGGTAGTTAAGCTGTAAAATTAGCCTCCTCAAATGGAAAAGTCACGAGTCGCCGCTGCATTACGTAAGTTATTTTGATTTTGGCGCTTGGTTCCATTAGGTATTTTTCAATTTGTTACTCACCAACCTCATACTAAAATCAAAATCATTATGATGTGCAATGTTATGTATGTAGATTTCCCATTATGAAATTTAAACTTGGGTTTTCTCCGCACATCATCAAATGTCGTCAATTGGAGATCAGGTGACTAAGAAATTTTACCCAAGCTTCGAGTTCTACTTGCCGAATACTATGAAACAAGGAAAACGAATCTCAAAATCTGACATAAGTTTCTCAAGTAATTCTGCCCCGAGAGCACAGCTACTTTCGCTTTCGAACACCACGTTCAATTCAGCGCCCTCTAGCAAAACCAGCAAGAACTTGGTTTCAAAATTGACAATGAAAATGTAAATAATGATTAAATTTTGCAATATGTTGTTATCACTTTGCAATAAATAATCAAATTGGTTTACCTGTTCTCGCCAAAAACCAATTACAGGTAAAAATTACGTGTGAAAGATTAACTTGGCACTCTGTGCTACGTAAAATCGATTAAATGTTAACCTAGAAGTGTACAAATTATCAAATCTAAAGTGGATTAATTAAGGAAAATAAAATGCTATCTCTGGGTGTCCGGATTGTGCGTGGACCTGATTGGTCGTGGAATAATCAAGGTAATAAAATTCTTTTTATTTTCGAAAAGTTTGATTACAACCAAAATATTTTAGATGGTGGCGAAGGACATGTTGGCACGGTTTGTGAAATTGGAAAACAAGGCACTATTGGTTCACCTGATAAAACTGTGGTTGTGCAGTGGGATAATGGTACCCGAACTAATTATCGAGTTGGTTACTTGGGAAAATATGATTTAATGGTTATCGATAATGCACAAATAGGTACATTAAAATTTAATAAAACGTAAGCTATAGCTTATTTACTGGTTGACGTAATTATTGTAGGTGTTAAGCATCCTAACATTGTGTGCGATGGTTGCAAAAGTCAAGGAGTAGCTGGGACGAGATACAAGTGTAATGTGTGCTACGATTATGACCTCTGTTATATGTGTTACCATGGCAATATACATGACTTAAGTCACGTATTTAAACGCTTTGATTCGGCAACATCATTGGGGTGAGTTAAGTTGAACTTTTTATGGTAAAGTTAAGAAATAAATAATTAAGTAAACAAGGACTATGTGAAAGAGGAAAAACCTACGTGATTTGGGGTTAAGATCCGTTTCAAACGGAGGGGCTACAATCCAAAAGTTAATAAAAATAGGTATTATGTAATAAACATTATTTTTATAATTATCGGAAATTTCTCAATATAATAATTTAAATACTGGATGTTCCCAAAAATTTATTATTTGAATATAATCGTCTTTTCTCGGACATTACACGTTTGATGAAGAATTCTGAAGGAGCCATTTGTGAGTTTTTGGTGTAATGGAAAAAAATTGGAATTTTGATGAAATAAAAAAATACATGTCGGATGTAAAATTTTATTTTCTGTCGATTGGCAAAAAAACCTGCAATTGCACGCTCCACTCCTTTGAATAGGGGATGAAGGTGCCGCCGTGAGTTTTTCAGATGGGTTTGCTCCCAAATCTCTTCATTTTGATTGTTTTCTTTTACTCAGAAGGGGAAGTATCTGATCATTTTTAAACTCTTAGGCTCTTAACCCTTTTAGACTCAGTGGGTACAATTGTACACATTTTTCATGATACTGGAAAGCTTCTTAGTCTATGCAAAATTCCAAAATGCATATCCAAATCAAGAATCAAATGCCACAAATGTAATGTACATTTATGTTTAACCATTTTTGCTGGACATTGACGTCATTGTCCGGTCTTTGACGTCAATGCCCGTTGACGGTGGACAATGATATAAATATTTTTATCTGATTGTAATATTTACGTCCTTGGCTGGTCAATACGTTATTGGCCAAAAGTGAACGGACAATGATGACATCAAAATTTAATGGATAGGAAGCAAAACCATATATGTCGAATTTTGCTTATTTTGCGATATTTATTTTTACAGATCGTCCATCAGTGTAGTATTAAAATGTTTAATAATTTATTAATAATTAATAACAATTTTTAAAAATAATATTTTTATTATCAATTTTATTATTATCGCGTTTTGTTTGAATCATTAAGTTAATGCTCTCATTAAATCGCCTACGCATTTCATTGAGATCCATGGTATCCATTTATCTTCTGTTCATTTTATGTCTTTGTCTTTGTAATCGTTAGAAATTACTTAATCTTATATAATATTTACAGATAAATTTTTAAGTTGGTAATAATCCCTTAATTCCTTAATAGCTAGTACCAATTATACAAGCACTTTTAATATGTACATGCCCGATGGAATAATATCATCATCGCCCGCTCTGTATTGGGCAATGACGTCATTGTCCGGACAACGATGCAAAAACCATAGATAGATTCTTAAATGTCAAATGGCATTGACGTCAATGCCCGAATTGTCATCATTGACCGTAACATATATAAAAATGGATGTATGTATGTATGTTCCCTAAGGCTCCTAGACCGTTTGACCGATAGGAACCAAATTTGGCACAGTTATTTTGTAGGTCCCTGCGCATGTTTTTGTATTGAAATAGTGCAAACATTCGCAAAGAAAAATTCGCGAAGGGTGACTACAGGGACGCGCATGAATGGATCATCGAGATTCCTTAAAGGATTAAAGAGAATTTTTTTTCTATATGGCTGATAATCGGATAAGCTACTTAAAGAACTAAGGAGAACTTTTTCTATATGAATTACAAAATAGATAACAAATTTTATGTTATAAAATATAACATAACGGTGGCCGAACAACCACAGTCAACACGTATGGCTGCGATAACCTTGAGTGAGGCCGAACAACCACGGTCTACACGTATGGTTGCGATACCCTTGAGTGAGGCCGAAGGCCGAACAACCAAGGTCTACACGAATGGTTGCAATACCCTTGAGTGAGGCCGAACAACCACATCCGACACGGTCTAGATGGCTAAAGGCGGTCGGTAGGCCGCCTGTGCCAGCTAGTTACTTATAAAAATGAAAGTCCTGGAACTTTTTAGATTTTCAACTAAAGAAATCACGCCCAGGGAATACAACATGCATGTTTCGATCTAATTAGATATCATCAGTGGCGTATGGAAGGAATAAAACTCTCATTGTGACGTACGAAATTCTCTGCTTACAACGTAATTAAATTGTTTTAACCCACGCAAACGGATAAGTTTGCTTTTTGGGTCTACGGTGATGAGTGAGGTTCAATCCTCAATGTACACCTAGACTTTTGTAATGAAGTCTTTTATACCAGCCCTCCGCAACCGGTGTGCCGTGAGCCGTTACAGGTGTGCCGCGGTCAAATAAGACAATATTTGCTTTTTTTGATACTAAAATAAAACTTATACTCGTTTCCTTAGGTGCAACCACTAAAAAATCCCCGCTAAGGCGGGGATGACACCTCACCCATCTGCCTCGGGGTGACACCCGACCCCCCTGAGTGCAACCCCTCAACCCCTAAAAAAAAAAAGCTCATCAAAATTTTTTTTTGATGTGCCGCGGAATTCTAGGAGGAACTTTGATGTGTCGTAGGTGAGAAAAGGTTGCGGAGCGCTGTTTTATACAACTGATTGGAATTAGGGTTTCCATTGCACAGATTTCTGTTTAGTTCACTAATAATTCAGTCTTGACGTTGCCGAAAAAAAGTATGCGTAAAAATATCTCGGAAATGCAATTTTCTATTTGCTTAAACTCTTTAGTCAAAGAAGGCGCCATAAATCACAGAGCAGCGGTTTGGACGTTTTAAATAAATCCTTTGTCCAAAATAAGTGTTAGTAAAATCGTAAAATCAAACAAAATTAAAATTTTGAACATAAACTAGAACAAAATATTGTTCTACGTTTTTATATAAATATATGCCGAGATTCAGCCTTCCGAAGAACCTTGTCTTTTATTCAAGTTTTGTCCAAAATATCATAGAATTTTAGATTTTGATGTAGACTTCCTACCCTGTTGATATGACGTAAAGGTGGACCCCAAATGAGCAAATCAATACTCAATTTTCTGTAAATCTCCGCATAAAACCACTTTTTAGGCCTAATAGTGACTTTCAAAGTTGATAATGTTTTACCCTTGTTTTGAAGTGTCTCAAGTTTTCAAAATTTACAAGCTTTTTTTGTCACATCTCACGAAAAAAATGTAAGAGTTAAGAGGACAACCGCTGCGATTTATCCCGGTAGGTGGCGGTACATTAGAAAAACAACTAATTTTTGCGAATCAAAATCTTTTTACCGGGATAGAATATATATAAATAAGCGATAATTGACTTTTAGAGTGAGGTTTTTTGAACTATGTATGCTGAATACTTAAGAAAATATAAACATGTAAGCGTACAAAACTTATTCGCAATTTACATTAAGCAAACGCCACCATGCGGGAGAATTTCAAATTAGTATGGGGCGTATTAAATGAAAATAAAAATACGTTTTTCGGGCTCAAGACTTAACAAAATGAACTAAATAACATAACATATTACAATAAATTTAACAGCACATTAAAAATTTCTGCATACTTTCACAATAAAATGACTTCGAATTTTGAGATATACGTCCAAACACAGCCATATTGTTGTTGCTGGTGGCGCCACCAACGGTAATGTAAATCGCGAATTGTATTGACAAAAAAATTACCCGATTTTAATGAAACTAACTAATTCTATGCGTTACTCGACACAATTCTAAAATTTCCTGATTATAGTAACAATATTTTGATAAATTTACATCCAAAAACCATGACGTAATAGTGGGGTTCCTATGAAATAGATAGCGCTATGCAGCTTCATTTATTTTTACAACATTTTCGATTCAAACCAACAAAGACTTCACCTGAATTCTATCACTGTCTTTCATATCGGTGCACCTTCTACTTCTCAATAGATCTATTGCCGTTTTCACTTAGCATTTTTTCCATCCTCACTCCAGGAATTGCCTGCTTAAGATTTAAAGTAAATCAAATTTGACGTACTACGAAGAATTTCAGAGTTCCCAATAAAATTGTATTTCTTTTTTAAAAAATCCGATAAGTATTAAGCATTAAAATCCTTCAACGGTCTTGATTAATTATTATTGAATTTAGATGATCATTTTTTAGTATTTCAAGTTGAGAAAACGACCGTTCAGCTGTTAGGATGGTAACAAGTAGAGTGAGAAATAATAATAATGCTGTTAGGGGTCGTCCATAAAAGACGACCGCAATATTTTCCGACCTTTCAACCCCCCCTCCTCCCTTGTCACAGTTGGTCACAATCTTCAACTCCCCCCCCTCGTTATTTGTCTAAAATCAAACGTGATACGACATTTGGAATTCAAGGAGTAAATAAATTTCTTTTCAAAATATTACATAAAAAAACATTCAAACACAATTTTCTTAGAAATCCCGGTTGTCACATTTGTCCAACCCCTCCCTCCCCCCTGGTCACACTCAGTCACATTTTGTAAAAGCAACCCTCCCCCCCAGGCGTGGATGTCCTTTATGAACGCCCCTTTAGCACCTCTGACATTCTTGAAGATATTGTAAAATATTTAAATATGTAGTTGGGCCCCCCCCCCCCCCCGCAAGACGAGCTTGGTAGAAAAATAAACTATGGTTGTGAAATTGGTGTAAATTTCGTAGAATTAAATCCTCAGTAGCTTTTGTTTATTCTTCTTCCTCTTAATATATGTAGGTCCAGGACTTGTTTTTTACTAATTTTTGAAATTAGTTCTGTGAGCACTTTTGGTTTTTACATCTCAGGTAGCTTGCTAGGCTTGCCTGTCGATATGCCTGCACCCTGTTTTTTATTGTTATGATGGAAAATCATTAACACAGGGGGGCCGACTGCTTTATGTGCTCTCTGAAAGCACAGAAGATGGTCAAGAAATTATAGACTGTACCCGGAGTCGAACCGGGGAGCCCTACGTTAGCAGTTGATCGCGCTAACTATCAGGCCTTGACCGTCGTCATGGCCTTTCGTTTATAACTTTTATTACTTGGATTCTGAGGAAAACAAATATTTCCAAAAAACAAAATTTTACTATTTTTTGAGTAAAAATTTACTAAAAACTAGGATTCTTTAAAAATCCACGTCTCCAAAACCATTGGCTTACAATATTTAACAAGTGCATAAATAGTAAATATAATTAGTTAAAAGTGACAGAATAGTTTAAAAACGATCAATGTGATGAAAGATCACAACTAGGGACCTAGGGGTTGTTCTATCCAAATGAACAGAAAAAAGTCTACATCAAAATCTGAAAACTACGTAATTTTTTAAAAACAACCCAGATTATTTCGAGGGCTGTATTTCGGAAATTATAAGAGCTACGCAATATTTTTTAACTTTTGGTGCGAATTTTATTTAATTCAATTTTGATAATACCGATTTATTATTTTCCGG
Source organism: Podabrus alpinus (assembly GCA_932274525.1). Lineage (NCBI taxonomy): Eukaryota > Metazoa > Arthropoda > Insecta > Coleoptera > Cantharidae > Podabrus > Podabrus alpinus. Next base: position 11,962,013 of record OW026451.1, read on the forward strand.
TTCCTCTTTAACAAATTTGCCCCTGTTTCAGTCCAGACTGTTTTCTAATGCTAAACTAAACGGTTCAATAAAAAAAATCCATTTCCGAGTTGTTTACACGCAAAAGTATCTAATGGACTGTAATGGAATAATAATAACTCGAGTTAACTAGTAATTATCTATGCTAATGGTATGCATTCCATCTTCTAACATAAATGGTAATTGATAAAAGTGCTAACAATACATAACACCAATTTAATGCAAATTAAGTGTATCAAAATATTTTAAAATAGGAAGTAACTGATATTTTCACTTCATTACGTCGATAATAATCAACATCCTAAAATTTTTCTGGAAGGTGCTTCTACTCAACGCCTTCATTTAATAAATTAAATTTTTCGTATTTGAATTTTTCTATGTTGAATTTTTTTTTTAGTATTGATTTAATTTTTAAAGATCTGAAATTACATTTAAATTGTTATATAGCTAAAAGTGCAGGACCGAACGCAAAAGTTGTACCTTTTTTTCTCATCCATCCGGTTTTGCTATTGCGTTTTGAGTACCATTTCTGGTCTGATATCACAGCAATATTAAATTGGTTTTAGTATCTGATTATGAATATTCCCTTGTTTTTTCTTCAACTCTTTTCAAATATTTACTTTGAAAGACCCTTGGCCAATAAACTTTGGTTGGAGCAGTAAAACAACAACCGTTGATTACGTAACTCCAAGTTCCTTCACAACACATTTTTTGTTTTGCAAACTAATCTGAACCAAAAATATTTTTAGTGTCGATTTACCAATACGTAAAAATCAGAGACGCATTGAATTTCGTGGAATATTTACTGGTGCCAAAGTTGTGCGTGGTTTTAATTGGGAATGGGGAAACCAAGACGGCGGTGAAGGTAATTTTTGATATTTTTTAAACGTACTTGCGACCAACATTGTTTTTTAAGGTAAAATTGGTCAAGTGGTAGACATTCGTGGCTGGGACAACGAAAGTAGTCGGTCTGTCGCAAATGTTACGTGGATTTCGGGCTCAACGAACGTTTACAGGCTGGGTCATAAAGGAAATTGTGATATTAAATTTATAGAATCGGCTAGTGGTGGTTTTTATTACCCAGATCATCTGCCCGTGTTAGGTAAACAAGTTGTTTGGTGAAATTTGTGAATTGTAATTGATTATTTGCTAGGTCAAGCTACGGAACAAGTCGTGATTCCGCCGTCTGTTCGTTCTGGTCCTGCACCGTTTGGTGTGGGTGATAAAGTACAAGCAATGGTAACTGTAGAACAATTGAAAGCCATGCAACAAGGACACGGAGGATGGAATCAACGAATGGCCGATGTGAATATGCGTTTCTATGTTTTTGGAATTTTTCTTTTTATTATTCTTTTTTAGTATATCGGAAAAGTTGGAACTGTGCATCGAGTTACAGAAAAAGGTGATATACGTGTGCAATACGAAGGTTGTAATAATAGATGGACGTTTAATCCTGCATCGCTTTGTAAAGTTAATAGTTTTGCTGTTGGTGATATTATTACAGTGATCACTGATTTAGAAAAGGTTAAAGAGTTACAGAAAGGTCACGGAGAGTGGATACCCATAATGAGAGACACCTTGGGAAAGTTGGGTAAAGTTTTGAAAGTTTATTCAGATGGTGATTTACGTGTTCAGTTGGACGGACGTGCATGGACTTTAAACCCTCAGTGCGTGCGTTTAGTGCCTGGCAGTGCTGCTGAGTTGGCTAACACAATGCACGCTAATCAGAACCAAAGACAAGAACCGTCTAGTAAGTTTTTTTTATTTGACCGTACAGCTTATTTGAAATTAAAAAGTGATTCCCCCAAACCTAACAGTATTTTAAGCGATTCTTTGTTTTCAGTGCAATGGCAACCACCAAATCTTGCCAATGCACAGACCAACAATGCCGCAGATCAATTAGTGCGAGCGGCAGCGCAAGGACAGTTGGAAATGGTGAAAAATTTAATGGAAGGCGTATTAGCCGGAATGGTTGACATTCGTAGTGGGGGTAAAACGTCCATGCAAGTTGCCGCCCACCAAGGATATGTGCCAATTGTTACGTTTTTGTTAAGTAAAGGTGCGGATGTCAATGCAACAGATTCGGATGGAGATACGTGTTTACATTATGCCGCGTTTGGAAATCAAGCCGAGGTTTTTTTATAAAAGTTTTTTACGTTCTTGGTTACTTATTTTGAAATTTAACAGATTTTGCAGTTGTTAATTGAAGGAGGAGCCACGTTAGACACCCCAAATCGTGCCGGTTGCACCGCTCTTCACATAGCTGCACACAAACATCCAGCTCTTTGCGTGCAAATTTTACTCAGCGCTGGTACAAATCCAAACTGTAGAGATATTTACGGCGATACTGCTTTGCACGATTCCATTGGAAAAGACAACTATAAAGTCGTCGAATTGTTGTGTAGTGCATCTGGTAAGACTGAATTTTTTTAAATTGAAATTGGTAGCGTAGTATTAAAAGCCAAATTGAATTGGGGATTCCCCTTACATATTTACTAGTTTTCTAAATATTTTTTGCGTTAGAGTCATTCCATCTCAAATCAACTGAAGAATTTACTCGACCCCCACCAAATTTGACGAAACTTGGTACACACCATCCTAGTAAGAAATAAAAAATGCAAATTTCAGGATTTATCCAAAAAGGCATTCGTTTCCTTGATTTTGTCCTTCAAATAGTCAAAAAGTTAGTGTGCAGACTTGTAGAAAAACGATTGTAACTTCATCCACGGTGGTCTAAATTTAAAAATAAAAAATGTTCTGGAAAGATAAATGAACGCTCTATTCAAATATTCAACAACATTTTATTTTTTCAACCCCTAACTGGATTAATTTTCTAATATTAACCCTATTTCAACCCCTATTTCTAAAAGGGTATTTTTATTTTGTTCATTTTTTCACTGTTATTTTGTACAATTATGCTGAGCATGCACACAAAATTTGATCATGGGATGAGCATGGGTTCAGTTAGTAAAAATAAATTAATTATAGCAAGAAACAGACAAAAATCATTTTTTCGCCGATTTCTCAAGTTTCTTTGAACTTTATGGCAAAATAGTTTAATATAAAATTAGAGCTAATTAAATTCTCTACATAACAACTTTTATACATATTTTTCATCAGATTCGTATTCACATAGTAATAACCGTTCAAAGTGGAGCTAAGTTTCGCTACCACCGTTATATTAATTTAAAATGGTCAGAATCGATTTTCAATTATTTGTATCGATTTTCATCATAAATATTTATTTTCTGAATATAAATTTACCACACCATCTATAATTTTGATAAAAATTTTAGCATACTACCACAAAGCAGTTAAACCAAAAAGGGGGCAGTTCCCTAAGGTTGACCACCCCAAATAAAATTAAAAATTTCCTATAGCAAAGAGGAAGGTTTATATAGGATACTGTAAAAATTTTATGAGCGAATGTATTACCAAAATTTTGTAAAAATTGAATTTTAAATTTTGGATTCGAGACTCGTCCGGCTGTGGGCATCAAAAAACCTGAGCCTGCGCTGCTCCGCAGCTTCGGCCGGTTTTTCATCGCCTGAGCCGCTACGCGGTAAAAGCTAAACATACTTGAAGGCGCCATCCTTTAAGAAAACCGGGATTCGAGTCATGTTACCTGTAGGACGTGCGAGCAGCATCTGACGAAATTTTCTAAGTGTTAGGGTATACCAATCCACACGTATCGTCAACAGAACTCGACGCGCGGAATCTCATATGAGATTCCCGCGCGTCGGTCGGCTTTTACATGTTAAATTTGCTAACTTCAAAATCGATTTATTCAAAATTTTGATAATACATTTGCAGGAAATTTTTAATTTTATTTGGGGTGGTCAACTTTAGGTTACTCGACCCACCAAAAATACATTATTTGATTTTTTTTAACTTAATTCGTTTCCAGCTATGGCCGGCTAAATGTGACACTTTCCAGTTTACACTCTCAAACATGAGGGTGTATAACTTTGGAACTAACTAATGAACATAGTGGGCTGTTTTATTTTCAACAAATTTATTAGTTTAGATTGCTGGAACAAATATTTTTTTAATTGTTAGTTTTGAACACCCTCCCCAAACGGGTCTCTTTTCCCCTAAAAATTAATATATATTATTAGGACTAATATAGTCAACCTGTGCACCAAATTTCATTTTGGGCCGACAATTGCAGATTCAGAAAAAAATATATATGTATAACTTATCAAATAATAAGTAAAAGATATAAATGATAGGTGGATATATGTATGTACGTATATATTTTTTTCTCAATCTGCAATAGTCGGACCAAACTAGAATTTGGTGCACATGTTGACTATGTTAGGCCTAATAATATAATTAATTTTTAGGGAAAAAAAGAGACCCTTTTGGGGAGGAGATGCAAAACTAACAATTAAAAAAATATTTATTCCGGCAATCTAAACTAATAAGTTTGTTGAAAATAAATCAGCCCACTATGTTCATTAGTTCCAAAGTTATACACCCTGATGTTTGAGGGTATAAACTGAAAAATGTCACATTTAGCTGGCATTAACATGCAAACAAATTAAGTTCACAAAAAAAATCAAATAATGTATTTTTGATTTAACTGCTGTGTTGTAAACGGAGGTCGCGCAACTTATCTATACTTTGAGCGGTTATTGCTATGTGAATACGAATCTGACGAAAAATATGTACCTATACAAGTTTTTTTGTAGGGAATTAAATTGTCTTTAATTTTGTATTAAACTATTTTGTCATAAAGTTCAAAGAAACTTGAGAAATCGGCGAAAAACTGATTTTTGTCCGTTTCTCGCTATACTTAATTTATTTTTAGTAACCGAACCCATGCTCATCCCATGATCAAATTTGGTATGCATGCTCAGCACAATTTCACAAAACAATAGTAAAAAAATTAACAAAATAAAAATACCCTTTTAGATGTAGGGGTTGAAATAGGGTTAATATTAGAAAATTAATCAAGTTAGGGGTTGAAAAAATATAATGTGGTTGAATATTTGAATAGAGCGTTCATTTACCTTTACAGAACATTTTTTATTTTTAAATTTAGACTACTGTGGATGAAGTTACAGTCGTTTTCCTACAAGTCTACATACCAACTTTTTGACTTTTTGAAGGACCAAAACAAGGAAACAAATGCCTTTTTGGGTAAATCCTTAAATTTGTATTTTTTATTTCTTACTAAGATGGTGTGTAACAAGTTTCGTCAAATTTGGTGGGGGTCGAGTCAATTTTGTCTATTTTTCAGTTGATTTGAGATGGAATGACCCGTCGGTAAAAAGCTTAAATCCTGTATGCACAATGACCAAAATTTAACTAAAACTCTATTTCACGTTTTATGCTGATAAAACATCGCATAGAACTGCACAAATTGGTAGTGTCAAAATATCTCTTAATTTTTGAAATTGGCGATTTGTACATGGACAAAATTGCTTATATTTAATAAACAATTTTTCAGCAACGGATTTCACCTTAAAAAACAAGCGTGGTTTCAATGTGTTACATCATGCAGCACTGAAAGGTAAAAACTTTGCGACACGCATTTTGCTCACCCAAGCACGACAGTTGGTGAACATCAAAAAAGACGACGGTTTTTCTGCTTTACATTTGGCCTCACTAAATGGTCACAAAGACGTGGTCGAAACTTTAATAAAAATTGGACAAGCTGACGTCGATCTACGAAACAATCGTAATCAATCTGCCCTTTTACTGGCCGTCAGTCAAGGTAAGAATATTGTTTAAAATTAATCCAAGTCTGAGTGTTAAATTTTAAAGGTCATTGTGGTGTAATCGAACTTTTGATAAAGTTGAAAGCCAATATCAATGCAAAAGATGAAGACGGCGATACCGCACTTCATCTCGTCCTCATAAAACGTGCACATATCAATTCAGAAGTGAACGAGGAAGACAGTCCTAGCATCTTTGCTATCTATCAAACTGTAAGTGTCAGTGTCGAAAATCGTGTCGCTGTAGCCATCGCCTGTTATCTCATACAAATGGGAATCGATATGGACGCCCTAAACACAAAAGGACAACCAGCTTTAAATCTTCTGCAAGATTCGTCGGTACAAGAACTTCTGAAAAGTTTCAAGCCAACGTTAGACAGTAATCAGTTACAAGCTTCTATGGAATTAATTAGTTTAGAAGAACTGCCGTTACAAGATTCACTTCGAAATAACACTGAAGGGTACAATTTAACCGAAACTGTTCCGAAGAGTAGTCCCTATCGGAACGTAATCAACGAAGACAACAAAAGTGGTCACCGTAAAACCAGGCGGGAACCTAAAACGGATAAGACTGAATTTGGTGGAACGTCACAAGAAAATTCGCCTAGTCATAAAATTCAGTATCAAAACGAAATTGTCAGCAGTAAGCCTGTGGAGTGTCTGGTGTGTTCGGAATTGTCGGAAGAAAATGTTACATTGGAACCTTGCAGTCACAAACCGGCCTGTGAGGATTGCGCGTCTCGTATGAAAAAATGTTTGCAGTGTGGTTTGATCGTCCAGAAGAGGATTACAAAAGATGGTAGGGTGATACCGGCAAAGAGCAGGCAGCCTAGCGCCGAGAGAATGCGGTACTTGGAGACGAAAATTGCCGAAATTGAAGAAAGTCACGCTTGCAGCATTTGCATGGAAAGGAAACGAAACGTTGTATTTTTATGTGGTCACGGTACTTGTTCCAGATGTGCAGATACCTTAAGAACGTGTCATATGTGCAGAAAAACTATTACAAAGAAAATTCCAATTTATTAGGTCGAATTTGTCTGCTGGTGTGCATAGTTGGTAATATGTACGTTCTGTGAAGTTTTGTTAAATGTAAAAAAAACACCAAATATTTCATGTGCCACAACATGTACACTAACACTGCCTGGGTAAACCGTCTTCTAATTATTGAACAGGCATTTTAAAGAGGTCTGCGTTCCTTAAAGTGATTAAGAAACCCCATGAAAACGATACCAGTGATGATTAATTAAAATACTCAGAAGAAACTTTGGTAGGCAATAGAAAAATTTGATCTTTGTGCAAAGTTATTGTCTTAGACACCTCATTCCCTTTATATTGTTTTGAGAAAGTTTTGCTTAGGTTTTTCTTTAATTGAAGCTCAAAATATTAAATCAAAATTTATCATCTTTTGTGATAAGCCAGCACATGAGCTGTTTTAGAATTTGTTGGTTTATTTTTGATCCCGATTAAAGATTTTGTGGCAAGATTGACTCGATTCATAACAATTGGTTACTCTTGTACTTGCGATTTTTATAGATACAAATATCTTCAATTTTTGTAGTTACTATAAGTTCTAATGCTTAAGATGTTATTTTTGTTATTTTGATAAATCTGTGATTGTCCCCATTTTTTTACTACTTTTAAAAATTTTATTCCATCCGTGCTGTAGATTAGCATTTAACAGCTAGATTAGTAATCTTTATAATATACATTTTTCAATACATCATAAGAATGTTTTTTTAATATCAACCTATAACTTATAATATTGAGGACCGTTTCTTAAAAGCAAGACAACTTTGTAAATTTTTTTATATTTTAACTTGAGACGTTCTCCTTAATTATTATGCATTGAAGAAGTATTCTACTTTATATAGGTAAAGGGATTTGGAAGAGGAAAATAATTTTCTACTAATAAGAAACGATATATTAATGTTAACTCTTCTTTTTATCTCCAGAATTTCTTTCTATTTATTTTTCGTATTTGCTGTAGGTTTCTTATTGGTTATATTAGACAATAAAAAAAAACACACATCTCATCAATTTTAACTTTATTTATAAATCGCTTTTAAACAAACGGATCTCACTCCTCATCACCTCGAGTAAATCCTACTGGTTCTCATCTTCTTTATATTTTCTGCCAAACACCGCAATATATACCTATAGTTTAATTTTAAAGTAAAATTTTTATATATTCTGTTTATTTTGGGTAAATGAGTACAATGCAGGCATGATGATTTATATTATACAATATAATAACCCAGTACTCCACAAATCTTGATCCATTGGATGTTCTTCTTTCAAGTTTCTCGCGGCCATTGCCTTCCTCATCCTCTCATTCCAAGATCTTCACGGTCTGCCCCTTTTCTTTTTTCCTTAGATTGCTATTTAAACAACATTTTGACCATCAGGTTTCCTCCATTCTGAATAGGTGCCCAACCCATTTTAGACCACTTCGTTCGATAATGTTCTCAGCTGATTTCATTAATTTGTCGTTTTATTTCTTCATTAAAATGTGCTGTATTTTGCAGATTCTAGCACTTGCTAATATGTTTCTCTAAACATCTGCATTCAGTCGCCAAACCTCACACCTAAGTTTTTCTTTCACTATTCTTATCGAAGATATATTTATCCCACTAGAAGGAATTCAGAGCTCCCACAACCTTTCTACTTTGTTGAATTCTTCTTCGAATCATAAAAAAATTACGAATTCTTCAAATCATAGAAAAACGTTCTCATGAAAATTTTTAATTTTAGAGTTTTCCTGTTTCTAAAACACGGTCCTTAATTATTACGCCAATCAAATTAAGGTTTTGAAATCTATTTAATTTTAGACTCGGTCAAACTTGAACCATTTGGTAGAAAAACATTTGCAAAAGTAATGTGACTACGCTGCAAAACTGAAAGGAATTTCACATTTGAAGTCACTTTAGTTTTAGTCGGCTTTAAGATAAATCTGATGCTTTTCATTGGTTAGTCTGAACTAATAAACCAATAAAAGTTCATTTTAACTGAAGGGACTTGAAAATAAATGTTATGAAATTGGCTCTAATCCAAACCAAAGCGATTCATGGCGTTTGGAACCTGGAAGACTAATTGGAGGGTTAATACCTTAAATTAGTTTACAATGACTGGCCTATTACTTGATCAATAATATTGTCAATATTGTACTTTGATATTTTCATCGATATTCTATCATTACTTCACCATTAGTTTTCACACTCTTTAGAGCCAATTTTATAATATTTATTTTGCAGTTTGTTTTCTCTCAAATATATCGAAAACTATGCAAAATAGGATATCAAACTATTCCCCTTTTTTTGTAGAACGTAAAATTATTTACAATAATGAATATAATAACGTTTATCGTCAAGTCAGTCATTTAGCTTCCACGCGTCGTCAAACTCCGAAATTCGATTTCATCGCCTTTTTTATGTTGCGCCTATAATTTTTTTCGGTCATTTAGAATGTTGTTAAAAATCCAAAAAATAAATTTCCCATAATCTAAGGAACATCAAAGAATATAATCCGATTTTTAGACCTTTTTTGTTTATTTTGTTGCTTTGCAAACAAGAAGATGTAACTTTTTAGAGTAGTCTTGTTTTCAAGTATTAGAATTCGTTACAGAGGAATCCTATTATATTTATCTTATTGAGGACAAAATTTTAAACAAAAAAATACTCGTGCTTTTTTTTCGTGCAAGGAACGTAGAATTTTTTATTAGCGCGAAAATTTATCCCATATAGAGAACATGTTGGAAAACGTCTGAAGTAATTGTTTAAATTCCATGAGATGTAATCGCAACGAAACTGAAACGATTCTTTACGTTCGTACTTTTACTGGCTGATACACTGCACGAGTTGAGTAATCAACCAAACTATACTCGGGAAGTTTCAATAGCATGTCCTCGGGAAATATTCGAATATTTTCCCTTCCCTGATGTTACAACCGAAAACGGCACAAAACCAAGACTACTTCAAAAAGTTAAAACTTTTTGTTTGCATAGTAATAATTGACGACGGTCGTGGCCTGAATGTTAGCGAGATCAACTGCTAATGCAAGGCTCTCTGGTTCGACTCTGGGTACAGTCTAAAATTTCTTAGCCATCTTCCGTGCTTTCGGAGGACACGTAAAGCAATCGGTCCCCCTGTGTTAATGATTTGCCATCATAACAATAAAAAAAAACAGCAAAAATAGCAAGCTGCCTTGAGATGTAAATAGCAAAAATGCTCACAGAACGAATTTCAAAAATTAGAAAAAAAAATAGGCCCTGGATTTATATTAAGAGGAAGAAGAAGAAAATGGTAATAAAATAAACGAAAGAAAGGTCTAACAATTGGTTTCACCATGAAAACTATTTTTTAATGTTTTCAGATAATGTATGAATTTTTTTGGATTTTTAATGCCATTAAAATGCGGTCCGATTAAAATTACCGAAAAAATTTACCGGCGTGACATTAAAAAAACCGATCAAATCGAAGATTTTCAGGGCCGCAATTTCTGAGTTTGACGTCGCTTGCAAGCTAAACGACTAATTTGACAATAAATATCATTAATATAGATAATTTTACGATCTATAAACTTGCTTAGTTGTTGAGATATTTGAGAAAAAATAAACAGCGCTGCGTTCTTTGTTTCCAAGATTGTTAATAACTTCTTACTCCGCGGTAATTTTTCGAAGCAAAATGAATTCTACTTATAAAAACTCAAACCAAAGCAATTCATGGTGTTTGAAACTTGCGAAGACTAATTGGAAGGTCCGATATATCCTCAATAAGACGGGCATATAAGGTATCCATTATGGGCACCATATTTTTTAATTCATTTTGTTCTAAGTTAACTTCGACGCGAGCTTTATACAACTGGCCTATAGAGGTCTTACTCACTCTCTCATCATAAATCAGGATCTGATCAATCAACAAGCTTTAGTTGACTAAGTAGTTTTATTTAAAAATACCATACTGTTAAAAAAATGTTATTATCCGTCCGCAATCCCTCCGAGTGAGGCTAAAAGCCGAGCAATTACAATCTTACCCTTATGGTCGCAAACCCCCAGAGCGATAGCTTGCATTATAATAGGATCAGATAAACAAACATTATGAGAATTGTGGAAACACCTGATGGACTTCAACAGAAGGCGCTACTACCTCATCACGGACCTCAATAAGATCCGTGGCACCAATACAAATGAATTACAATAATAAACAATTTACTAAGACTTCAAATTAAGTAGCGCCATCTGATGATTGCCGTTTTAACTACAAAGGGTATTTCAAAAACTTCTACAAGGTTTGCTAATCTAATATTATGTAATCAAAGCCAAACAAAACTTTTATATTGTTGATGTTCGACTTTCACATAATATCAGTTTTTTTATTTTCTATTCAATGCTGCAAGGTTTGACCGAGACTAAAATTTTAAGATTAACATGTAAATTGAATGACTTAAGATTTCATTAGTTGTGGGAACAGGTACGTAAGTAAAAGCACTTTTCTCCTTCATTAAATATGCTATTTCATAAGCAGTTTCGGTGTGATTTGTCTGAACCGTGGTTCGAATTCCACGTTAACTGTAGGTTACACTTAACCTCTTCCCTCAACTAATTCCAAGCGAAAATTATCTCTAATAATCTTTTTTAAGAAACATTTTACAGTAGCGGTTCCAGGCTTGAACCGGTGAAATAAGTTTTGGTTTGTTGCTCTCGAGACCGAGCCGTGGCATAACCTAACTTAACCTTGAACTATTTTTCCGACTTTTTAAGCAAACGCTTTTTTGTAAATTAATTTCTGGAATCGCTACTGAAATTTTATATTAATTAAGATGTAAAGTGTTCATTTAAATAATAATTAGTACATTTGTTTAAATGTAAATGACTGAAGAATTATAAATATCAAGTCTTCTATTTTAAATAGAGAAAGAAAATCTTGTTTTATGTGAATAAAAATTTCAAAAACTTGTTTTTATTTCTTTTAATTGTATGAATTTCTAAGTCAAACATTTTGAGCTGAGCTTTAATAAGCTACCATTTCCATAATTTAAATTAATTAATATTATCAGCTTAATGTATCATTTTAATGAATTAAAAATTTTGAGTTTTAAGAATCTTTAAAACTTTAAAGAAGTTTTAAATCCGTTTTAAGAATGCAGAATTAAATTGTACTAAAACTGTGACTTTCGAGCGTGATTGGATAAAATTTCTACACGTTTACACTGCCGAAATTTTATTTGCGATTGATGACTCGCGAATATTTTTTTCTAAAAGTTTCTGGCAAATTAAAAAAATTTGTACAAGTTAAATTGCTATTTGATAAAAAAATGCATTTAACTCGATTTTTTTCAAGAATCAAATAAGTGACATTTATTTTTTGTCGCTCATACACTTTAATTATTTGAAGTTTCCCAGTGTAAATCTGACTTGCCGTTCAAGGCGACCTCTACTGTAATGACTGAAATTCAAAATTTTCGTGGTACCAACGTTGACAAACATAAGTCACCGTACTCGGCTGTTGTGTCGGGTGAACATGGGGTGAACGCACCCAGGTTCAGTTTTTAGCACGTGTTTAGTTACCAACATAAATTAATATAATTTTTTGATTGTGTTAGAAATCGACTATCAAGATGGTTAAAGTGGATCCATTCGAAAATTCATACAAATCTGACAATGTTTTGCAATCTTCTTCATGTAAATTGCTTAGAAGTCAAGAAATTAAATCAGAAGTCGAGAACGTGGAAATCCATTTAGAAGATTTGCATCATTCGATTGATATTAAAGAAGAGCCTTCTGAATCTCAACTTGATGGACATTGCAAGACACAAACATTAAAATGTGAGGTATGTGACACAGATTTTACCGATACATTAGAACTTGAAAAACACGTAAGAATTCACGTTAATTCTAAAAAATTTGTGTGTACAATTTGTAACTACAAAACTTTACATAAAGTAAATTTCGAAAATCATCGAAGCCTTCATAACGGCGAAAAACCATTTTCATGTGCATTTTGCGACTACAAAGCTAGACAAAAAGGAAATTTGAATAATCATTTAAGAACTCATACTGGCGAGAAACCGTTTATATGTGACATTTGTGAATGTAAATTTTCACAAAAAGGAAATTTACAAGTTCACTTAAGAGTTCATACTGGCGAGAAACCGTTTATGTGTGAAGTTTGTGAACGCAAATTTGCACAAAGAGGACTTCTACAAGCTCATTTAAAACGTCATACTGGTGAAAAACCGTTTGTGTGCGAAATTTGTGAATTCAAAACTTCACTAAAGGGAACATTGCAGGTTCATTTAACAACTCACACTGGCGAGAAACAGAAATCGACTATCAAGATGGTTCAAGTGGAGTCATTAGAAAATTTATGCAAATCTGACGATGTTTTGCAATCTTCTTCATGTAAATTGCTTAGAAGTCAAGAAATTAAATCAGAAGTCGAGAACGTGGATCATTTAGAAGATTTGTATCATTCGATTGATATTAAAGAAGACCCTTCTGAATCTCAACTTGATGGACATTACAAGACACAAACATTAAAATGTGGGGTATGTGACGCAGATTTTACCGATAGATTAGAACTTGAAAAACACGTAAGAATTCACGTTAATTCTAAAAAATTTGTGTGTGCAATTTGTAACTACAAAACTTTACATAAAGTAAATTTCGAAAATCATCGAAGCCTTCATAACGGCGAAAAACCATTTTCATGTGCATTTTGCGACTACAAAGGTAGACAAAAAGGAACTTTGATTAATCATTTAAGAACTCATACTGGCGAGAAACCGTTTATATGTGACATTTGTGAATGTAAATTTTCACAAAAAGGAAATTTACAAGCTCACTTAAGAGTTCATACTGGCGAGAAACCGTTTATGTGTGAAGTTTGTGAACGCAAATTTGCACAAAGAGGACTTCTACAAGCTCATTTGAAACGTCATACTGGTGAGAAACCGTTTGTGTGTGAAATTTGTGAATTCAAAACTTCACTAAAGGGAACATTGCAGGTTCATTTAAGAACTCACACTGGCGAGAAACAGAAATCGACTATCAAGATGGTTAAAGTGGATCCATTAGAAAATTTATACAAATCTGACAATGTTTTGCAATCTTCTTCATGTAAATTGCTTAGAAGTCAAGAAATTAAATCAGAAGTCGAGAACGTGGAAATCCATTTAGAAGATTTGCATCATTCGATTGATATTAAAGAAGACCCTTCTGAATCTCAACTTGATGGACATTGCAAGACACAAACATTCAAATGTGGGGTATGTGACGCAGATTTTACCGATACATTAGAACTTGAAAAACACGTAAGAATTCACGTTAATTCTAAAAAATTTGTGTGTACAATTTGTAACTACCAAACTTTACATAAAGTAAATTTCGAAAATCATCGAAGAATTCATAACGGCGAAAAACCATTTTCATGTGCATTTTGCGACTACAAAGCTACACAAAGAGGAAATTTGAATAATCATTTAAGAACTCATACTGGCGAGAAACCGTTTATATGTGACATTTGTGAATGTAAATTTTCACAAAAAGGAAATTTACAAGCTCACTTAAGAGTTCATACTGGCGAGAAACCGTTTATGTGTGAAGTTTGTGAACGCAAATTTGCACAAAAAGGACTTCTACAAGCTCACTTAAGAGTTCATACTGGCGAGAAACCGTTTATGTGTGAAGTTTGTGAACGCAAATTTGCACTAAAAGGACTTCTACAAGCTCATTTAAAACGTCATACTGGTGAAAAACCGTTTGTGTGTGAAATTTGTGAATTCAAAACTTCACTAAAAGGAACATTGCAGGTTCATTTAAGAACTCGTCATGCAAATGCAGTACTAGTTAAGTCACTTTGACAATATTTTTTATGAAAGCACTTTAAAAGTTAAATATCGCGTTGCTGTGAACTACTTGGGGGGGGGGGTGAAAAAGTAGGTAATTCTTACGAAATTGAAAATTGCAAGATTTTTGGGCATCAGCCTAGCAAGAAGAAATAACAATAACATAGAGAGACGCATTGTTCAGAGCAGAATAGCAAGGAACATTCGGCAAAGCCATGATCGTATAAAATTAGTGAATCTACCCGAACCTTGTGAGAACAGATCGTGAAAAGTGAAAAAATTATTATGCCCTTCTAAAAATTGTCGTTCCTTGTTCGAAAAATAGAAAATAAAATCTTGTTTTATGTGAATAAAAATTTCAAAAACTTAATAAAGTATATTTTTTAATTTTCTACAATTTTGTTTTTTGTATGAATTTTCTCATGCTTCTTCAAAGAAGTCGACTGCGTAAAACTTCTCTTGCAAACCGAACACTTGTACGGTTTTTCCCCTGTATGAACACGCGTATGTTTCACCAAACCATACGACTCGCTAAATCGCTTATTGCAAATCGTACATTTAAACGGACGATCTCCTAAAAATGATATCATTTATTTAAAAAAAAAAATCATAGGTTTTACTTACCAGTGTGTACTCGGATATGTTTATTAAGGGCGCTTGATGTTATAAAGCTTTTTTTACAAGTACCGCAAGTTTTTTTCCGTTCTCCTGTATGTATTCTTAAATGAACGTTAAGGTCGCTGCTCTGTTTGAAACCTTTTTTGCAATATTCGCATACGTACGGCTTGTCACCGGTGTGGCTCCTCATGTGGATTAGTAAATGCATCGAGCGTTGGTAATTTTTTCCACAAATTGAACATAAAAATAATTTTTCTGTGTGAACGCGACCGTGAAGTTTCAATTCATCCACAGATGAAAAACTAAATTGAAACGGTACCTATAAGTTTTGTCCTGTATGGTCGAAAATCTTACCTTTGGTTACACTTACAACAAATAAATTTATTGTCGGAGATCTGAACGGTGTCACTTTGCTCTGTACTTGTAATACCTTCAGCTGATGTAACACTGGATGAAGGTTCTCCCAAAATTTTGGTTTTATTTTCTACATGATTTTTCAATAAATTGTTCGATTTTTCACATAGGATTTTAAATTTATATGCGGAAGTTAAAGCTAAACTGCAAGGTTTACACAGTGACTTTGTTGTTCCATCGGGTATTGAAATCTGAAAAAATGTTTAGGTAAAATATAAAGACTGCATTAAATTGAAGAGCATAATTGAAGAGCATAAAATTCTTTATAAAATAGTTTTTTTTTCATATTTTACCATGGCACACTAATAATTAAATTATTGACCGAAAACACGACCCACCCTTAAAATGGCACAATATTGATTCGTTGCAGGGAGAGAAATGTTGTCGGGCACGGGAAATGCTTTTAATAATAAATTAATTGAAATTGTGGCCAAGGTTGGAAAATGAAGAGAAAATTAAAATTTTTCAAAATTTGCCCAAGTTATAGTATCTTCCAAGTAACGAAACCGATATTTTGGTTTGAGCTTACAGAAGGTCCGGGCAAGCTGAAATTTGGTAAAGATGTATATTGAAGTGTTATAATAGCCCCAAAATGTGTCATAAAAATCCCAAGCCGGCTTTCCCTCAAATGAGGATTTTAGCCCCCTAAGTGCAATGTTTCGCCTATAGCTCACGTATTTTTACTTTTACGAAAAATTACCATTAAGCAAAGTTGAAGAACATAAAATTCTCTATAACTTGTGGCGCTACAGTAGGTAGTACTATAATACATACTGTAATAGGCAAATTAAACTTCGTTTAATGGTAAATTTTCGTAAAAGTAAAAATACGTGAACTATAGGCGAAAACCGCACCTAGGGGGCTAAAATCCTCATTTGAGGGAACGCCGGCTTGGGATTTTTATGAGACATTTTGGGGGTTTATTGGAACACTTCAATATACATCTTTGCCAAATTTCAGCGTGCCCGGACCTTTTGTAAGCTCAAACCAATATTTCGGCTTCAGTACTTGGAAGATACTATAACTTGGGCAAATTTTGAAAAAATTTATTTTTCTCTTCATTTTCCAACCTTGGTCACAATTTCAATTAATTTATTATTAAAAGCATTTCCCGTGCCCGAAAACATTTCTCTCCCTGCAACGAATCAATATTGTGCCATTTTAAGGGTGGGTCGTGTTTTCGGTCAATAATTTAAGTATTAGTGTGCATGGCAAAATTTGAAAAAAAACTATTTTGTAGAGAATTTTATGCTCTTCAATTATGGTCTGATCATAATTTTTCATACAAGCATAAATAAGCGAGTTGTCGGCAAAAAATCGCGTTGGGGGAGCTAAAACCCCCGATTATGGGGGACGCCGCACAGTGGGGTATTTGGCCTCAAAAGGTGGCATTTAATCAAATACTATTCCAACGGATTTCTAAGTAGGATATTTATTTTCAGGGCTCTTAGTAGTATCTAAAAAATACTTTGCATAATTCTGGTGCATTTATTTATTAAGAAAATGAATTTATTTGAAAAACTTTGAAAAATTAACATCATCAGCAAAAAACACAGAAATAGTTTTTGGAAGATATGTGTAAATATCATGTAAATATACACTTATCCGAAAATACAGGTTGTGATATCACAATACAACAAATATTTAATGGATACGAATTAAAAAATTCAGAAGAGAAGTAGTTAATAATTTTTATATTTATTTTTCAAGTATAGCGTTAAAAGTAAAAATAAAGCAAACATTTTAAATAATGTCTTGGTCATCTTCTTCGTCATCATACATCGATCGCATCATCACGTCAGCGTCATCGTCACTCTCGGAAATCTGTTTATGATTATCAATGACTTGGTCAGTAGGGGGTTTTAGTAAATGTAATACCTGCTGAGATAAGTATCGAAGATTTTTTTTGGTAATTCTCTTTTGTTTGTTATTGTTATAACAGGGTCAGAGGTTAAAAGAAATCTGTTCAGAACGTCTCTGTTTGAACTTTCGCGGCTACATTTTCTCGAGTTATGTTCACGATATCTCTTGAAATCCTTATTGCAAGCTTCATGTGCTTCTTCGCTTAACTGACCTATAGGCAGCAACGCAAATTGAACTATTTCTGGGCCATGAATTAAATATTTGTGTATGGTAGGTGGCATACAGTACCAAGGGTATTTATCAACAAAGTACTGAGCAGTGCTGTGGCAGTGTTCCCGAAATCTTTCAACATTTATTTCGTGACCAGAAGCCACATAATCCGAATAATTTGATAAAAACTATATACAGGGTGACTTAGAAATTTTTGAGTTCTCCAAGTAAAACGTGAATTAAAAAGAACCTCGCAAAGATTCGCAGCCAAAAAATTTATTTTAAAGTCTCAAGTATCAGTATTATCCGTAAAAAAAAAATAGTAACTTCATCTACCTTCATTCATATCTTTTTTTCTTTTGTTTCTGATAATCTTTTACAAAAATTAATACAATGCATTATATGATTGCAACCATATTTATTTAAAGATCAATTATTACAGACTTTATCTAAGATATTTGAACTTCTTGTTCCATAAGTAAAAGTTACAATTTATAACGATTTCTAGCAAAAATAATCTTTGAAAAGAATGTGTTAACCCCCCCCCTCAGCCAGGGTTGGGCATTTTGTATTTCAAATGTATTTGAAATACAAAATACATTTGCAATTTGTATTTGAAATACAAAATACAGTGTGTTTCAAATACAAGATACAGTATTTGAAATACAAAATACATTTATTCATGCCCTGTATTCATGTTATATTGTTTATATACAGTAGTGTAAAAAAATTGGTAACATTGTGTATTTTGTATTTTAAATTTTAAAAGAAACCCTGTATTTTGTATTTTAAAAATGTATTTTGTATTTTAAATTTTAAAAGAAACCCTGTATTTTGTATTTTAAAAATGTATTTTGTATTTTAAATTTTAAAAGAAACCCTGTATTTTGTATTTTAAAAATGTATTTTGTATTTTAAAAATGTATTTTGTATTTTAAAAATGTATTTTGTATTTTAAAAATGTATTTTGTATTTTAAAAATGTATTTTGTATTTGAAATACATTATCAAAATACAAAATACAAATAAAAATGTATTTGAAATACAAAATACATTTGCAATTTGTATTTGAAATACAAAATGTATTTCAAATACATATTTCAAATACATGTATTTCAAATACTGCCCAACCCTGCC
The DNA here is from genome assembly GCA_932274525.1 of Podabrus alpinus. NCBI lineage: Eukaryota > Metazoa > Arthropoda > Insecta > Coleoptera > Cantharidae > Podabrus > Podabrus alpinus. The sequence goes on from OW026451.1 coordinate 11,980,836, forward strand.
CTCAGCAAATTATTAGCATCTTTTGACGATGTAGTGGAAAGTTGGAACAAGTAATGTTCCTATAAATTCACATAATGGTGCCCAAGATAGTGTAGTTTACGAAAATCTTAATAGGGAATATGCATGTAGCATTTGATTTTTGTATTTTATGCCACCTTTTGAGGCCAAATACTCCACTGTGCGCCGGCCTGGGATTTTATGGGACTTTTGGGGGGTTCATTAGAACACTCCAATGTACATCTCTGCCAAAATTCAGCTTGCCCGGATTTTTTTGCAAGCTTGAGCCAATTTTTCGGCTTCGTTGCCTGGACTAACAGTTTGTTATATTTAAAAAATTAAATTTAGAAAAAAACGTAAACGATTTAACGAGATATCAGATAATTATAAATGGGCCGGATGTATTGTATTTATCTGATTGACAAAAATCCTGTGATCTGATCTTAAAAACCACAAGCATCCGGTGAATCTTAAGTAATGCATTACGATTATTTGCTATCTTTATAATACACTTCCACAGATATTGTTTATGAAAATTATTAATCAATATCAAAAAGCTTGAATCTATTACTTCTCAAGTCTTTTCTGATATGAAAAACACTTTAAAATCACTATAAAATAAAGGTCTTCAATGATCATCGTTACTCCAATTATTGTGGCCAATAAGTCAAAATGTTTAGTTTCTGGAACGGGTTTTTATTGTTAGCAATTTCTTCGTTTGGTATGTGTGAAATCATATTTCAGTATGAAGAAGAAGCTCCAGTTTTAGACTTCGGATTTTCACTAAACGACGATAAAAGTTCCGTTTTTTTGGCCAGAATTCAAAATGCACTGGACAGGTACGACAAAATTTTTGGGAAACTATAATAATAATAATCGTAATAAATAACAATTTTAGCCAAGACAAAGAACAACAGGTTGCCGTAATTAATGAATACATAGATGAGGTTGTAACCAATATGAATGTTCATGTGAAAGAAAATGGTTATGATTCAGTCAAGTTGAAAGGTTTGGAATCGTCTTTCAAATTGGTAATTTTTGTGTCATGTTTTTCTTCTCATTTTCATTGTCTGGTTTTTTAGGGATCTATGAACGGTAGTGTTGTTCTTGATCAAGGAATACTATACGGTTTGGGTTCCTTCGAACGTTTAGGCGATGTAACCGTCAAGTATCAATACTCCAATTTGCAAATGCATGCGCAACTTGGATTTTCAGCCCTCGAGGTATTTTTATTTCTCCAGTTTGAGCAACGTCTGGGTTTTACAACTAATTTTGTATTTTAGTTTAACTATCGCTACGAAATTAAATTTATGAAACTGTTACCAAGAGGTCAAGTGGACGGTAGTTCCAAAAATAACAATTTCACCATAGACTTTGTAACGCTTATTTTGCGCTCGTGTAATTTGCCCCTTGGGTAGCCAGGGCTGAGGACGTCTTGTCGATTTCTTTTGACACTTATTTGTCACACAGGCGCCAAAAGTTTTTTAAGGGAAAAACTTTAAAACTAAAATAAAAGAATAAATAAAAAAAATGTTTATATTAAATTTAATAATTTATTAACTATATTTACAAAAGGAAAATGAAAGCAATATATTTACAATGAACAAATTTAATAATTTATTTACAAAAAAAAAAGGGCGGAAGCAAATTAATAATGATAAATTTAGAACTGAAAATAAATGGGAGTAAATGACTTATTTTATTGAATTGAAACAGAAATTCTATTTCGCACGGCACTGGGATAAGACAGAAAATATCAACATAACCTTTGAAAATTATGTTCGGAGTTCGTATTTTTAAGTGGTCTTATTACGTTAAAAAGGAAACTGAATTTTTCCGGTGGCGGTTTAACTTAACTCAGCAATTACTGAAGGTAAAATTACTGACTTTATCAAAACAAACAAAAGAAAATAAAACTACTTGACGGGGACTACTGAATTTTCTAGATTAGGAGATCCAATTGCAATAACGGAAAAACGGAGGAAGCCAGTGGCTGGCTTCAAATACGGGAGCAGATTGAATCTTTTAAGAACAGGTAAGGGGCAGTCTCGGAAAGTAGTTTACTATAGGTTATGTTATAATTTCAGCTAGAAGCCTAGATCCGTAAGCTTGTCGCTGGTGGAATCGGAAAGTTTCCTTCGGCTAGAATCGTAGCCGAAAAGAAGGTTTTGGTAACTGGAAAAATTGTCTAGAAACGTAAACAATTCGAAGGAAAGCTCGGATCGGGATAACGGTTAATCGGGTGTCGGTGGTCTAAAAGACAACGGACGGGCGGTCTAAAGACACCGGGGATTGGTGGTCAAAAAAAGACAACGGGAATGGTGGTCTGAAAGACATCGGACGGATCCGGGGTCTAACAAGACAACTTTCTCGAAACTTCAACCTGCTTCCTGCAGAAATGACAAAGACTTAATGAAGTGGTAATTTCACCATTGTCATCTACCTTAATGTGACTTAATAAAAATTAGCAAACTGTAATTTTTAATTTAGTTTCCTGTAACCTAGTAATGAATTTGGTTGGTTGTTTAGGCAACCAACAGTACTCCAACAATATTTTGATGTTTAATTTTCAAAAACAAATTTTGAAAATTAAATCATAATCAACCACAATATTTACTTCTTTACAACTTAAGTTTGGATATGATCACTTTGAAAGCGAAACTTAATGCATTCAAATTAAACACTATGGGGTATAAATTTAAATTAAGTGATTATATTAACAAGCCACTAACTCAATGTTTGCAGATCACTTAGCATCAAATTAAGTGGCAACGAAATCACAGATTGGCTGATCAACATGGTAATCTCCATAGTCACACCCATCATTGAAGTTATTCTGAGTGGTGCAATCGCAACATTTGTAGTAGATTTGATTAATTCGACACTTGCAAATTATAACGACTTGGTGTGTAAATTACTACAACATTGTTTTTGAAAATTTTGTAGGTAGTGCAAAAATACAGATTACACAGCGGCAATATTCAAAAACTAAACTAGAAAAAATAATCAAAGATTTAACAAGATAACAGAAAATCATAAGTGGGCCGGATGTATTGAATCCACTTGATAAAATAATTTGATTGACTAAAATATTATTGTTTAATCTTAAAAGCCATAAGCATCCGGCGAATCAATAATATAATGTGTATAATATTTAATATTATGCATAATAATATTAAAATTAAAAAATTTACACGTTAATACAATAAATAATAAAAATCAAATTATTATTCTCATAATAAATAAATTAACTTGTTAATTTTTAATTTATCTTTTTAATTTATTGTAACATTAATTTAGTAAATGTATAAAATATTTCTGTAAAATAATGAGGCAAACTTTCGTAGGCATTGTGTGTGAGAATTTAAATATTTAATTAACATTTAAATATTTAATTTCGTGAGCTTGATACTTAACTAAAACTGTATAAACCAGCTATCAAAATAAAGAAAAAAGAGTTATAATAAATCACCTATGAAAATCTTATTGCGTTTATCATTAATTGATTAAAAAGTTATCCTAAGACAATCAGTTGAAAAACTCGAGAAAACACCAGTGAAAATTCTGATTAACATATAAATTAAACTTTTCTTCCTTTATGAAAATTTAATTAAATTCGGACTTTATGAATTTTAGGCTTCTATACAAAGTATAGGAAGAAGCCTTATGATCTGGCTCGGTGTCTGTCCGTCTGTCCGCATAATTCAAAATCATACAGAGCGTTTCAAATCGTGTTGGAAATACTCTGTGTGTATAGAGGTCTAAGAACTGGGTAGCCAGTGCGCTACTTTTAGGCTTCTGTACAAAGTATAACAAGAAGCCTTATTTAGGCTTCTATGCAAGGTATAGAAAGAAGCCTTATGGTCTGGCTTCGTGTCGGTCCGCATGTTTCAGAGCCAATCATAACGTTGATCAACTGAAACGTTGTTATATTGTAAATACTTCGTCTATATAGTATTGCGTTAATCTGTTAATCCGTTGATTCGATTCGCTAATGCAATTTATTATTATTACAGGTTAGATGATGTTTTGTATTGCTTTCATCAGAATCAAAATCGGAATCGGAAAAGTCGCTGCTAGAATAATTGCTTGAGTTGTTCATGTTTATAAATTAGTGGTACTTGCTATATCGATTCCTTTTCAAAAGTATTACCTAAATTTTAAATACAAAGTGTAACCTATATAGTAAATTGTTGATCCTTTGATACGTTGATACATTGATACGTTGATACATTGATACGTTGATACGTTGATACATTGATACGTTGATACATTGATACGTTGATACATTGATACGTTGATACATTGATACGTTGATACATTGATACGTTGATATATTGATACGTTGATACATTGATCCGCTGATCTGTTGATCCGTTAATCTGTTTATCCATTTATTGCATTATCTGCTTATCCGTTATTTGTATTTTTATTTTTTGAACAATATATCCACACCGTTAAGAAATTGTATGTAAAATTACAATCATTAGCAACTTTGTGACCAATTTTTCTTCAGCATAGCGCGAAATCATATCTTTCTTCAGTATTTATCACATCGAAAGTCAGGCAATTATGGTACAATCTATATTACGAACGTAACTTATATACCATGCTTTAAAAATATAGAATATTATAGAATGTTTTAGTTATCGATTAACAGATTATGTGATAATTTCTTATTGCGATGTTAAGTCACCTTAAGGTCGGTTTTACAATTGTCTCTCGACAACCTTGTTAGGCTTCTATACAAGGTATAGAAAGAAGCCTTATGGTCTGGCTTCGTGTCCGTCCGCATGTTTCAGAGCCAATCATAACGTTGATCAACTGATACGTTGTTATATTTTAAATACTTCGTCTATACCATATAGTATTGCGTTAATCTGTTAATCCGTTGCTTCGATTCGCTAATGCAATTTTTTTTTTTCTGCAGGGAAGGGGGAAACCTTCATAGGCACCACCCCATCAGGGATGGTAGTGTCAGATTCTAACTGACTAAAACCCCCTCCCCGACGACAGCGGGCTTTACCTTCTCGGCATTACTTCCGCTGTCGTCTGCGATCTTCCATGCTGCAACGATGATGCAGGCTCCCGATGACCTCCCGGTTTAGCACGAAAGTTTGTGTCCGGGAGATCAGGCACTATCACTTGATTCTACTTTTCCAATTGAACCGGACACACCGCTCGCCGCGATCCAACACGTCTCACCGGGTCACCTAGTGGTCCGCAATCGTCAGTATAGGTGAAAGTCCACTCGTCATTAACTTAATAGGCGGAAATTCCGGCGACAAAGTCAAGGCCGAGCCGACCGTCATCCATACCGGAGACTCCGAGCCCCCAAGCGACCCTGCAAATCATATTAAATCACAGAGCGCGATGCGACCGGGTCATCTTGAAAAACTTGTGGTCGCTGGCAAAGTGCCAGTCCACTCGTCTTTATATTTGACGGCACTATTTTCGCGATCGTCCCCCTCTGGATTAGCACGAGAGTTTGTGTCCACAGAGGGTCTACGCGCTATCGTCGTACCGACACTAACCTACCCCGTCGAACGACCGTCACTACTCGACCCGACCCGACCCGCCGATCAATGACGATATTCTTCGGGAATTCTCTTGGGAACTTCTCGCGCATCTTCTCGCGGGAACTTCTCAAGGGAACTTAAAAAGGCTGTCATTGACTTAACTGTAGGGCGAGGACTCGAGCTGCGGCTTGCTCAGCTCGTCCGTCCCCCTCCTTGGTCTTCATCACTTGACTGATGAAGACCGCTACAGCCAGCCATTCGTCTTCGCCGGACAGCATGAAAGCAATCATGTTGTCCGGGCTTAGTGTGTCGCCCATCCGGAGCGAAATCATCACTCTCTCCCTCTCCCATTCGCTAATGCAATTTATAAATACGCAAATGTTCGAAAGAAATTTACTAAGTTAAAGATATTTTCGAAGAGGTCTCCCTATATAAACTACTTGTTTTACTTTGATGTGAAAAAATAATTTTTTATTGATGTGGTTAGTGAAGTTAAGTTATAAATAAAAGAGAAAGGAGAGGATTGGTCCACCTCAAAAAACGGACCATACATTACAGAGAAGTAAAATTTCTAATAGAATGGAAAAGTTTGATTGTTATTACTTATATAGTAAATGATAATTACCAATCGCAAAAAATTTAATTGGTGCAGATTATCTGATTATGTGATGTTACATTATATGGCGATCAAAAATAACCAGATAATAACAACTTTCCACACCAGAAAGGTAGCTGTATAGAAGCCTAAGAACTGCCGCTAAAGCGAGTTCCACCTTGTTTTTAAAATACTGATAGTCCAGGCAAGGAAGGTTTTTAGTTTTAGTCCAGTCATTATATCCAAAAATCCGACCCTACCCGTGAATAATTATTTAGTGAATTTTTTTTTCACAGCTGTCTCGGGGGGGTCACTGGGAGTGTAAATTCAAAATGACGACCAAATCATGCTTATGCGTATATTCAAAAAATGGTTTTTTAGGTGAAAAACGGTTTTTCTTGAATAACTCGGCCGGTTTTGATTTTACAGAAAAATCGTGAGGACAAAAGTTGTATAAATTTTGATTCTCTACAAGTTTAGTCCTCACAGTTTTTCTTCTAGGATCAAGATTTTTTGAATTAAACCTGAAAAAAGCGACAAATTCGAAATATTTCCATTATCTCGTTTATTTTCAACTTTACGGCACAAATGAAGAGGACCAAACATGTAGAGAATCAAATTCTGAACAACTTCGGTTCCCACCTTTTTTTCCTTAATCGATATTTTCAGAATTTAACCCGAAAACCGGAATTTAAACCTTGACGAACGAGAAACCGGACATGACCAATTGGCCGAAGAAGAAACCGAGGATATGGATTTGGCAGGACCATCAGCTAAGAAACCTAAAAAAAATAGTTCCGGAACCATATTTTCACGCCTAATACAGAAAAGATACCGATACCTGCGCGGAATAACCATGTATCAGAGTCCGGTCGGAAAAGCAGCTATGTCGGGGTTCGTTTTTAAAGGCAGGTAACTCAAAGTTAGCTGAAAAAAGCGGCTATCTCGCTCCCGAAATTGTTTCATCATGGATTTCATGAGATTAGAAAATTTAATGGCGACATAGCCGCTTTTTCAAGCGGACTTTGAGTAAACTGCTTTTCCAACCGGACCTTGACATAGCTACTTTTCCAACCGGACTCTCAGATTACATTTCGTTATTCCGCGCAGGTATCGATACGTGGATTAGGCCTATACGGGATACCACGTCATAAAAAAAACGCGCCTGAAACTCTACCTTTTTGGTGGTGCGGAAAAGAGTTTACGCTCTGTTTCTCCATGGTTGGCGTACGACCTTAAATATCGATTTTTGGAAAAAAAAGGTAAGAACCGAAATTGTTCAGAATTTGATTCTCTACATGTTTGGTCCTCTTCATTTGTGCCGTAAAGTTGAAAATAAACGAGATAATGGAAATATTTCGAATTTGTCGCTTTTTTCAGGTTTAATTCAAAAAATCTTGATCCTAGAAGAAAAACTGTGAGGACTAAACTTGTAGAGAATCAAAATTTATACAACTTTTGTTCTCACGGTTTTTCTGTAAAATCAAAACCGGCCGAGTTATTCAAGAAAAACCGTTTTTCACCTAAAAAACCATTTTTCGAATATACGCATAAGCATGATTTGGTCGCCATTTTGAATTTACACTCCCAGTGACCTCCCCGAGACAGCTGTGAAAAAAAATTCACTAAATAATTATTCACGGGTCAAAGTCTATACTGACTGGACTATTTGCATAAAATCCGGGCAAGCTGAATTTTGGCAGAGATGTACATTGGAGTGTTCTAATGAACCCCCCAAAAGTCCCATAAAATCCCACGCCGGACTTAAGTTCGGTGTCCAAAAAGACTTAAAAAAACAATTTGAACGAACTGTTTATTTTGAAGTAACCAACCTACAGCGATTCTAGCTTACAGTATAATACTTGATGTTTACATTTTGTAACAACATTTATATAAAATAAAAATGCTTATACAAAAATATCATATAGAATTGTTTTTCAGCATAGAAATTTCCAGAGCGGGTTCTCTTCTTGCATGTTATATTAAACTTCGAGAATATTCTTGAATGTTCACTATGGTTTCACATAACACCGGCGTCCCCCACAATTGGGGGTTTTAGCTCCCCTAACGCAATTTTTTGCCAATAACTCGCTTATTTATGCTTGTATGAAAAATTATGATCAGACCATAATTGAAGAGCATAAAATTCTCTATAAAATACTTTTTTTTTTCATATTTTTCCATGGCACACTAATACTTAAATTATTGACCGAAAACACGACCCACCCTTAAAATGGCACAATATTGATTCGTTGCAGGGAGAGAAATGTTTTCGGGCACGGGAAATGCTTTTAATAATAAATTAATTCAAATTGTGGCCAAGGTTGGAAAATGAAGAGAAAAATAAATTTTTTCAAAATTTGTCCAAAAGTTATAGTATCTTCCAAGTCCCGAACCCGAAATTTTGGTTTGAGCTTACAGAAGGTCCGGGCAAGCTGAAATTTGGCAAATATGTATATTGAAGTGTTCCAATAAACCCCCAAAATGTCTCATAAAAATCATAAGCCGGCGTTCCCTCAAATGAGGATTTTAGCCTCCTAAGTGCAGTGTTTCGCCTATAGCTGACGTATTTTTACTTTTACGAAAAATTACCATTAAGCAAAGTTGAAGAACATAAAATTTCTATACTGTAACTGTAATAGGCAAATTAAACTTTGTTTAATGGTAATTTTTCGTAAAAGTAAAAATACGTGAGCTATAGGCGAAACACCGCACTTAAGGGCTAAAATCCTCATTTGAGGGAACCGGCTTGGGATTTTTATGAGACATTTTGGGGGTTTATTGGAACACTTCAATACATCTTTGCCAAATTTCAGCTTGCCCGGACCTTTTGTAAGCTCAAACCAATATTTCGGCTTCAGTACTTGGAAGATACTATAACTTCGACAAATTTTGAAAAAATTAATTTTTCTCTTCATTTTCCAACCTTGGTCACAATTTCAATTAATTTATTATTAAAAGCATTTCCCGTGCCCGAAAACATTTCTCTCCCTGCAACGAATCAATATTGTGCCATTTTAAGGGTGGGTTGTGTTTCCGGTCAATAATTTAAGTATTAGTGTGCCATGGAAAATAACTATTTTATAGAGAATTTTATGCTCTTCAATTATGGTCTGATCATAATTTTTCATACAAGCATAAATAAGCGAGTTATCGGCAAAAAATCGCGTTGGGGGAGCTAAAACCCCCGATTTTATGGAACTTTTGGGGGGTTCATTAGAACACTCCAATGTACATCTCTGCCAAAATTCAGCTTGCCCGGATTTTGCTTTGATATGGCAGCAAAATATAATTTTCAATAGATATAACAAATCATTTGTTACTGCTGTATTTTTATTATTCGTTTTAAATATTGGCAGTGGTTATGCAAAACAGAACCAACTTTTTTGGGGAGTTAAAGGTAACTTTAAAATGTTATGCCTTATATAAACTTGAAATTTTCTAAAAATCGCCTATGGCAATATTATTTATTATAAAACTTCTTCAATATAAACTGGTAATGAGCGGAGGTAAGACAGGGATAAATTCAGCAAAGAAATTAAAAACCGGAAAGTAAAGAACAGTTTTAGAGACACCTATCTGCCCACTAAACATTTGCAACGGGGGGGGGGCAGAAATGCACCACAACCATCGGTAGTTTTCAGTAATATCGAGGGGCAGTATTTCAATCCGTTATGTATTATTCCCTGAATTTTGACATGCAGTTAATTTTGGTAGCGATTCATAATGTGCAATAGAACAACGGTGGGCAACCTCCGGCCCGCGGGCCAACTCCGGTCCGCGTAAAGTTCTAATCCGGCCCGCGAGATCTTTAGAAGAAATAATAAATAAATATTTTCAAAAACAAAAATTTTAAAGAAAAGGATTAGGTTAGTACCTAACATAAGGAAAAAGGAGAGATCTACAGTTTAATTTTCGATATAATTCGTCTTATTTAAATTAAATAGTATTGTAAAAAGTAAATTGAAAAATACATTAGACTCTCCATGTACGCGAATTCAGAATAACGCGAATTAGATTTAGATACCTGAATTTTTTATACGCGAAGCAAAATTCCCTTTAACGCGAATTAAGTTTTCGCCTATTATTAAAATAAAATCTAGACCGTGTCGGATGTGGTTGTTCGGCCTTAGGCCTCAATACAAGGTTCTAAAGTAGCCTATGTTTTTCGTAGCGTTGTAAATATCGTAACTTCTACACCAAATTTGGTTAAGATTGGTCAAATAGAAACATAAAGCACGTGCACGCGTATTTGCATTGTCGATCGGTTGACAGCTTGACAGCATTCATTATTGTTTTTAACCGACTTCAAAAAAGGAGGAGGTTATCAATTCGTCTGTATTTTTTTTTTAATGTTTGTTACCTCATAACTCCGTCATTTATTAACCGATTTTCAAAATTTTTTCACAATTCGAAAGGATATAGTTTCAAATTGGTCCCATTTAAATTTCATCAAAATCGGTTGAGTACTTTGGTTTTTATAAATTAAATAAGACGGTCATCTGTAGTTGAACACTTCAGGTCAACGTCGTTGTCATAGTTACGTTGCGATTTTGACACTAAAAGTTTATATAAATGACATTGACATATAGTCAGTAGCGGCTCGAGAATAGGGGGCACAACTTTGACATAAGAATGTTAACCTTAAAAATGACATTGACATATACTCAGTGGCGTTGCACAATATTTTTAAAATTAGCAAAAATCAAGTTACAAAGTGACAAATGAATTAATTTATGACATTAATGTACATTAATTAAATTAACATATTTACTTTTAATTTAAAGCGCTCAAAATTGGTTATTGCCTTCAATAGTCTTTTCTTATGAATATAAAAAAAGAATTATATTGATACGACGTTTAGTTTTTTAAATTTGTACAAAAGATTAGAGGCTTCTTTCAACATCATTCCCCCTCTCTCTCTTTCCGCAGCGCACTCTTAAGGAACGCAAGATTCACTAAAAAGCAAGAAATAAAAAAAATTTTTACAAAAAAACAAAAACCGACTTCAAAAAAATGCACTAAAAAGTAAAAAATAATTGCGTTATTTTTAGACTTGAATCTACTCACAAAATATAAATTTTTTATTATAATAAAAAATATATAAATTGTTATTTTTGGAGTCGGTGCCAGCCAAGCTGTTAAGAAATTTACAAAATGTATTTGAAATCACATTAATACGACAATGTAGCAATACCGATGTATTTAAAATCACATTAATACGACAATGTAGCAATACCGATGTCGTGTGTATACCTAGTGGTACTCCGCTACTTCGTTAATACACGTTTGTTAACCTTGGCTGGCACCGACTCCAAAAATAACAATTTATATTTTTTTTATTATAATAAAAAATTTATATTTTGTGAGTAGATTCAAGTCTAAAAATAACGCAATTATTTTTTACTTTTTAGTGCAATTTTTTTAGTGCATTTTTTTGAAGTCGGTTTTTTTTAAGTTGATTTTGAGTAGCCTGCCTTCCTTTAAGGAATCTCGATAATCCATTCATGCGCGTCCCATAGGGACGCGCATGAATGGATTATCGAGATTCCTTAAAGGAAGGCAGGTTACTCAAAATCAACTTTCCTTTCCTTTGCGAATTTTTTTCTTTGTAATTTGTTATAAATGATAAGAGAAATAAATATAGTACTTAATTAACTTTGTTATAAATATTATTGTTTTTATATTTTCAGAAAAAAATACAAGTAACAAAAATGTGTCCATTAACTATACTAAAGCCCGCGGACGAAACGTAAATATTATTCTGGCCCCTGTTATCCAAAATGTTGCCCAACCCTGCAATAGAAGATGCACACGCAACTTTGAGATCACAAAAACGATCAAAAAATTTGAAACATCCTATACATAATTTTTTTATTTTTACCTTTTTCGAAATTAAATTGTTCAGCATTATAGATATTTGTATTCCTTCGACAAAACTACACAAAGATATCATTTCTTCGCCTTTTGATAAACATGCACGACAACAATCTGTGTACATTTTTACTTCTTCCGTGCAGTCAACTTTAACAAATTCGAATTTCTCTACGCAAACTCGACTGCTTTCGCGACTGTTTGTTACGTCATAGTCAGCTGATTTCGAAGTTTTCAAAAGTTGTCATCGTTTTAAGTGCACCGAACCTCAAATGTACAAAAATGGATTCTTTAATCAAAGAAGAAACGTTCAACGTAGAAGAAACGTGTTGTCTCTGTTTGAGCAAAAATCAACACTTGAATTCAATTTCTGAAGGTGGTGTAGCCGACATGTTATTAGAATGTGCTTCCATTAAGGTAACCAAACCTTTTGATAAGTTTCTCTGTTTAACTGTAACGTTTTAGGTTTCACTGCAGGAAGATGTTTATTTCGTGTGTGACTGGTGTACCAAACAAGTTAATCATTGGTACGTCTTCAAACAACAAATTGTAAATAATTTTGAAATTTGTTGTCGGTTGCTCAGCGAAAGTCGCACCAAAGTGAAGTGTGAAAAAGTCGACTTTAAAAAAAGCGATTTGCGTTTATGTGATGAATTAATGATTAGAATCGATAAGTTAAGCCGTAACCCCATTTTTAGTTCTTCAAAAAATTCTAGTGATATTAAAAGTGAAAGAGGCAAGGTATTTGAGTGCTCCAAGTGTATGAAAGTTTTTAAACGATCGCGATCTTTGACCGATCATATGAAGAGGCACTACGACTTGAGAAATTTTTCGTGCAACATTTGTAAGAAGAGGTTTTACAAACAATACAGTCTTTCCGAACACATGAGGGTTCATACCGGTGAAAGGCCGTTCAAGTGCGACGACTGTCAGCGGACTTTCACAAGGACGTTGCTGTTGAGAAATCACATCAAAAAGGTAATAAAAAAACAGTTTGTTATTCTTTTTAGTATAAATTTTTTGTCATCAATACAAGTAACTTTTTGTATAATTTAATAATAGGAACACACCTACGAAAGATACCACGTATGCAGTACGTGTGAGAAAAGTTTTATCGATGGGTATCAGCTAAAAATGCACATGCGAATTCACACTGGTGAAAAACCATTTAAATGCACAGAGTGCGACAAAACATTTGCAATGCAAGGCCAATTAAAATCTCACGTTAAGTATCGACATACGCTCGAAAAAAATTTTATATGTAACGTATGTGCTAGATCGTTTACCGCGAAATATACCCTTGAACAGCATCTCGCTACCCATACAGGGATAAAAAGAGAACCTCGACACGTATGCAATATTTGTGGAAAAAAATGCTTAACAACGACGCAGCTAAAACACCACAATCGTTCTGCTCATACAGGTGAACGTCCATTTAATTGCCACGTCTGCAGTAAGCGTTTCATTACAAAAGCGGCTTTAGTAGTTCACATGGTGACGCATACTGGGGAAAAGTCTTTTATGTGTGATGAATGTGATAAAGCGTTTACCACTAAATCTACTTTGAAAACGCATGGCAGAATACATTCGGGTGAAAGGCCGTACAAATGTGAATTATGTGGTAAGAGCTTCACGCAAGGCAGTACATTGAAAACCCACATGAAGGTACATGCAAAAACCTAATTTTTTTTATACAAAAAGTATTCATGTTATTGGGTTTGTTGATTTTTTTTATTTTTTAAATAAAATTTTTTAAAACAATGTGATGGTATAAACTTGAGAGGTTTTTTGTTTACTACAACTAAGCGTTCAATCGAAAATATTAGGCCGTAGATTAATGCAGTTTTTCGAAGGGTTAATCACAGAGGAAGTCTGGTATACAAATATTTTTTGAGTTCTTAAATTCCTGAAGGTTCCATGTTACTCCTATAAGTCTTAATGGCATTCTTTGGTAGTCCTGGAATTTTTTGAAAATTTTATGGTATTTATTGGAAGTTCAAGTTTGTTTTCAGTCTAATGAACCTGATTAATGATTAAATAATCATTTCAAAGAATATTGAGAGTAGGAAATATTAATTTAACCCTTAACTCTTTCAGGGGCACAACCGCATTTGTGTACGTTTTGACTTTATTTGATACCACGTTTACTAGTGGAGCCTAGAAAAAATTTATATTGTTCAAAAAATTAATTTGTCCCTGAAGAGGTTAAAATATTATATTTTTACCAATTGCATTTACAGTAGCGTTCATAATATATTGGCAAAACAGTTTTCTGCCGAAAATGAATAGAAACAAAAACTTTTTCGCGAATTATTTTATATTTGCTATAAGTAGGTAGGGTCTAGGACAAATGGACGCGGCCGAAAGAACGCGAGCGTTAGGACGCAGACCCAAAAGGACGCAGACACAAAAGAACGCAGACCCAAAAGGACGCGGGCCATAAATTCATTATTCATTATTTTATTGCGTGCATTAATTACAATTGTAAATTTACACAAGTCAGCAAGAAAAAAACACACGAGTGTATAATTATATAAGAAACATTTACAGATCACTAAATTTGTGGTTATTATATTCCTCTAGAGAATAAAATGCCTGTTTCAACAAAAATTTAGATATTGCCATACGAAACTGATCCGGTGGCAGAGATTTTATACGCTCGGGAAGAACGTTATAGAATTTGATACCATGGTATCCCGTAGCCTCCCTTGAGCGGGCCAACCTGTGAAAGGCCGGAACAATATTATCTTTTTGCCTCGTATTGTAGGAGTGCGAACTTGTCTGGTATGACAATTCGTTGTCTTTCACAAATAGTAAGGCTTGAAATACATAAAGGCATGGCACCGTTAGTATGTTTAGCTCAATAAATTTATTTTTACAGTCGTCTCTAAAGCCCAGACCAGAGATGATTCTTATGATCTTTCTTTGAAGGGCGTAGATCTTATTTGCGTGGGGGGAATGACCCCATGCTAGGATTGCATAGGACAAATTGCTGTGGATCAGACCGAAGTAAGCTGTTTTTAAAACCTTCAAGGATACGAGATTTTTCAGTTGTCTCATGGCATAGATGTGTTTGGATACCTTACATGCGAGTTTGTTTATGTGGGGTTCCCAGGTTAATTTTGAGTCCATCCTAACTCCGAGAAATTCAACAGGATCACCTCTAGGGGCAGTCTGTTTAAGAGTGAACACCAGGCTCTGACTCTTGCCTTCATTAAGGCATAGTTTGTTAGCAAGAAACCATTGCCTCAGCTCATCATGATTCTGTGATGCAATTAAAGCAAGATCTGTTAGGTTGGTACCCGTATTAAAAGTTGTTGTGTCATCGGCAAATAGAACCGAGTGCGCGAGTTAATTTCACTTAACAAAATTATTTTTAAAAAAATCAAAATTACTTAAATAAATTTATTGAAAATTACGACTGACATCGATTTTAGACATACAGCATAATAATAATCTATAATTACAATTGTGACTATTTATAATAAAAATATTGCTTATTACTAATTTTACAGTTATTGAACTTTAAAAGGAATGCGATAGACTGCTGAATCGAATGTGAGTCAGGCTATCGTAACATATTTGAAATTTTTAATTATTATATTAATGTATGGTTTTACTTTAACATAACACCTCCCCTCTAGGACCAAAATTAGGGTATCCTTAAATTTTGAAGTCCGATCTGTTCGATTGGTTTCTGTTCGATTGGTTTCTCTTTGATTGTTCCGGATGGTGTTTTCCTCTTAAAAACTCTAACTAAAACATATGTGATTAAAATAATGAAAATTAACATATATAACATGATGGTCCATCCACTTGCTTGATGGAAGTACACAGGAGCTTGGGATGTTTCTTCAATGTTTTCCTCGATTTGATGCAATTTGATTTCTGTTGCTTTAATTTCGTCCAAATTTATCGGTTCCAATTCGATTGGCCTGAAGGTAATGTTGACATTATTGTGTCTGTTGCTAGTGTATTCGAATTTTAACTTCGGGATTTCCACTAAGTTATTTTTAAGTCGTTTCTCTTGTGTCGTTAGTAATTTTGTTTGTATTTTGATCCTGCATTTACCATTTAGTGATATTAAGTATGTTCCATTTAACGAAATAGTTTCTGTTGTTACATCGCATTCTTTCTTGATTACGTCTTCTCCCTTTGTTATTACCATCCATTGATTACTAGAGACCTGTTGGACTTTCGTGTGGGCCAAACTTAAACTTTCTTGCTGACAATTTTGGTATTTCTTTGTGTGTTGAATAAGATGAACTTCGCAAGGTGACTTTTCTTCGATTTGGTTAATTTCCAATTTGCACAAAAATTTGTTAAAATTTATATCTTTACATCTTTGGTTACTTAATGCGAAGTTTTGCTCGTTTATTACAAGGAATTTGGCTTTGGGAATGATTATTGAGTATAAAGGATTATTAAATATTGGACAGGAAAATAGATGAAAATAATTATAGTCGATTTTTTCGACGACTGGGATTTCTAATATGAAATGTATTTTGGTATTTTGGATAAAGGCTTTAATATTTATGATTTTATGAAATTCGTGAATATTTTCCAAATTTGGGTTTATAGGCAATTTAGAATTTGTTAATAATAGCTGTATCTGTAACAATTCGTGATTAAGGTCTTTGGCTTTTAATATTGATGGATGCATAATGTTTGCTGATGCAAAGGTGATCGCTTCTTCGAGTGTTTCTAAAATATCTCGTATTGTTGCTGCGGCTGTTATTAATTCTAGATAAATTGTCGTCATCGTTAATTTTTCATCTACTTTAGTTTTGTAAAAATTAGTTGCATTTATATTAAGTTCCATGAAGGTTAATTTTTCTAGTAAAAGTGCTTGATTTCTTGCTATTTTAATAATGCTGTTGTTGAAGTTTTCCATTGCTGAAGTTGTTAATTTAATTTGTTCCTTAAATAGCAACTTTACTTTATTTTGATCGTTGGTCAATTGGTTTATTGCATAGTTATATTTTTCTGCATCTTCATTATCCAAATTTCCTGTAATGGTTTTAATTAGTCCGCCCAATCCATTAATGAAACCTCTTTTTCTTCTATGATTTTTGTAAAGATTAATTTGTTCGAATTTTGTATTAGTTTCGGTTATGGTATGTTCCAAAAGGCTATGTAGATTTTGATTATTCCATCGATGTGTTTTCCCGTTTTCATGTTTACTGTATATTAAGGTTAAATTGTTAAAACTACTATTTAATTCATCTAATTCCCTTCTAAGTGGTGCTATATCTATTACTCTAATAAGCGTCCAGTAACTAATTTGATTATTAACTATTCCTAATCTAAGTGGTAACATTCCGGGGTTGTTCTTCAAGTCTTGGATGTCGACGGTTGCGTAGCAGCATCTGTAACAAGAGTAGGTCTTCTTAGTAATCTAACATGTATCTCCTGTATTCGATTATTTTTATTCCGGATTTCCGCCGTGTTATCGTTAAATAATTTTGATAAAAGGTCCGTAAAATTTTTTCTTAGTTTTTCTTCTTATGTTACTAGTTTTCTTGCCATCTACCCTCATAATTCGTAGGTGTTCGATTGGGGTTGAAATCATCCTTTCGATCATCCTATTTGATTGTGAATTTCTTGGTGTAGTAAAATGAACCTTTACCTTGTGTAAGTTTAACAATTCTCGTACGATATCGTGTTTTATCTCCGTCCCGTTATCCTTTGTTATTGATTCTGGAACTCCGTAGTATGAAAAATGTGTGATTAAGGCATTCGCAAGTTCAGTAATATTTTTACTTGTTATTGGAACTGCTTGTCCGATTTTTCCCAAACTGTCGATTAGTGTCAGAAATTTTTGGTTTTTTGTTTGTACCTTCAACTCTCCCTGGTGGGTTGTCCTAATTATGAATTGGTGTTTTTTATCATCTATAGCTTCTTTAATGATGTGGGTTGCTGTTACTCGTTCGTCGTTTATGTTGGAATGAATAGTTCCATCATCTTGGCCTTTCGCTGCCGGTTCATTTGAATTGTTCAGTAACCCGTTGATTTCGCTTATGGTAGGCATGGGTGCTCCTGCCCATTCTTTCTCTGTATCCAAATCGATTATTCTGAGGTCGTTTTCGGATTCGTCTAGATTGACTGCCATCGAGATGTCGTCATCGTCGTCGTCTCCTAAATAGATCGGTATCGTTTTGTTTTTCGTTTTTAGTACCTTATCCTTGAAATTAATTTCGGCTTCTAAAAATTTTAATAAATCTACACCTATTGAACCGTCGTATTTATTGTTAAAATTAAAAAGGTAGAACTTGTGCTTGATTGTAGAATCGATTGAATCGGGTAACCTTATGTATGCTACTTCATCATGTTGACTTACTTGATGAGCTGTCAGAATTTTGAACGATTCGTAATTAATTTGGTTAGGGAAATATTTATGTGCGATTTCTTGATTTATTAAAGATTTTGTTGATCCTGTATCTATTAAAAATTTTAACTTTAATTCTGGAATTTTAATATATGGCAATTTGGAAAGAGTCGTTATATTAAGGTTTATTGTATTATTTGTCGTGCTGGTACTGTAGGCTTCCATGTGGAAATTTTCGACGTACTCATGTTCGTTGGAATTTTCCAATGGTTGGCTAACTTTTGTTTCATAAACTTCATCACAATTTTCTGCTAGTTCATATGTGGGTGTATCTTCATAATCTCCTTGTTCTATATCTTGATAGTACAATACTTGTGTTTCTTGTTGTGGGATTCCTGATCGACGGGTATTTCCAGATGAAATGTCCATTGGTTCTGGTTCGTAGCGTTGTTGTGGAGGTTTAAATGTGTTCCATTGTGGTCCATTATAATTAGGTTGTTGATAGTTTCTCTTGTAACTGTAATTATTTGTTTGCTGTGGGACCATTCTTGATTGCGTTGATGGGCCTGAAAATCTTCCGAAAGTTCGAGGTTGTGAGGCAAATGGATTTGGTGTCCTTGTTGTACTAGCTTGTTTGAATACGGGTGGTCGAAGTATATTTTGGGTTTGTAGTGGCTGCTGTCCAAAATTGGTTAACATAGGTGGGTTGACACTCGGCATTGGAGTTGGATGAAATGGTTGTTTCTTTTCTATCGGTTGATATTGCCGTTGGAAATTTAAAATGTTTGTTTTATTTTGGGCGTACATGAAATTTTCTTCTTCTGTTACGTACGCCATTGCCGCTTCTAGATTGGGTGGCTGTTTTAATCTTACAACTAGGCCAATTTGACCGTTCAAACCCTGAAGGAATGTTTGGAGTGATAAATCATCGTAAATTTTCGTTTTTACCAACTTGACGTTTGGGTCCGCTTCATGTAATTGTAGATGGGTTAAAAGTAAGCTTCGTACATCCTGACATCTCATTCCGAATTGATATGAGGATTCGTTTTTGTATGGTTTGAGGCTCATCAGATCACGTAGTAGACAATTTTCGTCGCGTTGATCTCCAAAATGTTGTAATAATAATTTTTTTATGTTACCCCAGGTATTTGAATTTTCTCGACTAGCAATTAATGTGAGTGCTCGTCCTTCGAATTTGCCCAGTATAACTTGTATAAGTTGTCCGTTGACAACATCATCTGAATTTGTTGTACCAAATCTTCTCAATAAATGTTCACATGCATTAATAAATATCGATAAAGTCGCTGGATTGCCATCATATTTTGGTACTAATTCGCAGTTAAATCTATCTAGTTGTGCCATTTCGTAATTATTACTAGGGGGATCGTTTGATAGAATATTTGGAATACTTTGTAAAATTGATTCCGATGATAGGGTTAAATTATTGAATAATTCGGTTATTTCTGCTTCTGACATTCAGGAAGGAATAAAGGAAATATAATAATGAGCAAAAACTTACGCTAAGCAAATGAAGAACGTTGTGAATTTCTTCATCCCTTGGTTAGAAATCTTTCGAAACTTCTTCCCTCTTATTGGATTGATTGATTGTCTTCTATTTGTTTCTTCTTGTTGCACTTTTTATTTGTTTCTTCTTATCACTTAAATTTTAATGTTGGTTCTCAGTTGATTGTTAACACAAAAAGGGTTATTTTAGAGAATTTGATCTAAAGCCCTTCTGAGTATCCTACCGACTGCGCCAGTTAATTTCACTTAACAAAATTATTTAAAAAAAAATCAAAATTACTTAAATAAATTTATTGAAAATTACGACTGACATCGATTTTAGACATACAGCATAATAATAATCTATAATTACAATTGTGACTATTTATAATAAAAATATTGCTTATTACTAATTTTACAGTTATTGAACTTTAAAAGGAATGCGATAGACTGCTGAATCGAATGTGAGTCAGGCTATCGTAACATATTTGAAATTTTTAATTATTATATTAATGTATGGTTTTACTTTAACATAACACGCGCTTGTACATCTCGGTAAATCATTTATAAAAATTAGGAACAAGATCGGGCCCAGGACCGAACCCTGAGGAACACCTGTTGATATCATTTTGTAGGAAGAATTTATGTT
Organism: Podabrus alpinus; assembly: GCA_932274525.1. NCBI lineage: Eukaryota > Metazoa > Arthropoda > Insecta > Coleoptera > Cantharidae > Podabrus > Podabrus alpinus. Next base: position 12,001,301 of record OW026451.1, read on the forward strand.
ATTGAAGGAAACACACTGACTTCTGCTTTCCAGGTAAGATTTTATTAGCATTATGGCATTGCTATGGAGGCCATATGCTGCTAACTTTTCAAGAAGAATTTCATGAGACACGCAATCAAATGCCTTAGACAGGTCATAAAAATGTGCGTCGAGGTACTCATTACTTTCAAATGCTGCCGTTGCCGCTTTACACAGACTACTAATTGCCATAGTAGTTGAGCGGTTATTTCTAAAACCAAACTGACTTGCATGAAATAGCCCGTTGATTTCAAAGAATGAATTTATTTGTACTTTTAGCAGTTTTTCAAACACTTTTCCTATAATGGGCAAAATAGATATGGGTCTGTAATTGCTTGGATCATGCTTGTTTCCTTTTTTATATATGGGAATGACTCTTGCAATTTTTAAGATGTCAGGAATTTAAAGACGCAGACCCAAAAAGACGCAGCCATATAGGCGCAGACCCAAAAGGACGCGGGCCATAAAGACGCGACCATATAGACGCAAAAAATTATTTTGACATTTTATACTGATTATATACCAATATTTTGAAAATGGTGATAGGGTTACTATCGAGTTGCACTACTTAAACAACGTGTCAATTGGTTAAATTTTATTCATACAAAGTTTGACATTAAAATTACATTCTGTAATTGTGTGAAATTCCACGAAGAAATTCAATTATATTGCGATGTTCATAATCCATCACAATATCCTTTATACGGTTGTCGGATTAGACTTTACGCGGAGATTTGTTTTTTTAAATTTTTTTTCTAAAGAAATATCAAAAACTAACACTAATCTAAGGACAGATCCACCTCTTCGCGGCAGATCCACCTCTTTGCGGCAGATTTAACTTTACGCGGAGATTTATTTGATTTTAATTAGTTTTCTAAAGAAATATCAAAAACTAACACTAACCTAACGGCAGATCCACCTCTTCGCGGCAGATCCACCTCTTTGCGGCATATTTAACTTTACGCGGAGATTTATTTGATTTTAATTAGTTTTCTAAAGAAATATCAAAAACTAACACTAACCTAACGACAGATCCACCTCTTCGCGGCAGATTCACCTCTTTGCGGCAGATTTAACTTTACGCAGAGATTTGTTTGTTTTTAATTTAGTTTTATTATTATGGCCGTGTCTTTTTGGTTCTGCGCCTATATGGCCGCGTCTATTTGGGTGTGCGCATATTAGGCCGCGTCCTTTTGGGTCTGCGTCTTTATGGCCCGCGTCCATTTGGGTTTGCGTTCTTTCGGGTCTGCGTCCAAACGCTCGTTGGCCGCGTCCATTTGTCCGGCTCCGTAAGTGGGTAGGTTTATAAAGATTATCTGAAAAAATGTTTCAAATTGGTAATAACGCGAATATTATATAAGAGAATTTAATTTTACTCATCGTTCAAAATTTATTGGCAAAATCTTTCGAACATAATTAATTGCAAATTAAAGTAATATAATTTAGATATTTTTTATAATTAATTTGTTACAATAGTTTGAAAGACATACAGTATCATGTCAAGTAAAAAAAATTATTCGGAAGATTTAAAAAATTCAGTTTTAAAGTGGTTGGATGATGGAAACACAATGACATCAGCCAAAAGGCAATTTGGGGTACCACATCAAACAATAAGTTTTTGGAATAAGAAAAGAACAAAATATGGAACCGCGGACTCGCGACGAAAAACAGGACGACCAAGAGGGACGATAAAATGATTGTCCGTGAAGCAATTAAAGTTAATTTATTTATAAAATAAAAAACATTTTGAGGTTGTTGCCAACCTCATCATAAAATGGACCCTGCAAATTGGCGGGGAGTTCATGTTTTCATCACAATTATAAAATCATTCTTAGAGCTTTTATCAAGTTCTGGTCGTTTTTTATGAATTTTTTTTTAATCGGGTTTCAAACCGCGTGTCATTTGGTATATTGTTACATACATATATAATCTGCCTATTTTTGATATGTTGGTTTCTGATTTGTTTGTTTCAGGTTTCCACAATGGATTGCGTGGGCGTTTTTATTTCATCAATGTTTGGTAAGTATCGGTTTTCATGTCTTGATTTGTAATCTATTTTTCATTTTCGATAGTTATTTGACTTTTTTGGGTACACTCAAACCTTATTTCTTATCACGGTTATTAGTTTTTAGGATTAGATCTTATTGGTCACGGTTATTTCTTTCGTTGTCAATAGTGGTTGCTATGGATTGTGCAAGGGCCATAAGACGGTCCTTATATACTTTACACAGGGTTGATCCTGTGGAGTGCTTATTGTCACTGAGCTTCGCTCTGACACAGTTGGCGCATACATGCATAGCAAGTTCCTTTTGCACTACACAGTCACGTGAAGCGTGTTCTGTTGAGGTGCAAAAGGCGCATGTTTCATTTCCTTTGCAAAATTTGGCTGTGTGGCCAAAACGTTGGCATTTATAACATCGGGCAATTCCGATGTGGTTCCGCACTCGGTAGCTTTTCCAAGCCACTATGAATTTACCTTCCTTGATTGTTGCTTCATGGATCAGAGGGTGAAGCTCTAGGATCCATTTGTTGTGTGTTCTTATTCTGGTATGTACGGGATTGGCTCTTTTGAGCCACGAACTCCCGGCCATATTGACCGCCTCGGGAAAACTTCTTTCTATTTCCGCTATGATTTGATTCTTAGAGACGGATTTGTCTACCATGTGTATAGCAATTGATGGCCAGGTAGCTGAAGGCTCCCGTGCCATCAATTGGTTCTCCGCTAGTAGAGTGCTGCCTACTAGTTTCTTGACCGAGGGGTGGGAGGATTCCACCACGACACTTTTGTTTTTCGTCAGATAGAGCCTATCTGCTTTTATTCCAAGATCTTCCGCTCTGATGCTAGTCAGGGCGGCCCTTGTGCTTTCCGCTGACAGGAATGAGCTACCCTCTCCAGGGTAGACAATCACTTTATATTTCTTACGCGTGCTCCGGGGGCTGCTGATGGCAGCCCTCTTCATTGCTGTTTGGTACCTCCTGGGTGGGCTGTACTTCGTGGGTTCTTCCTTAGGGGAAGAATCTGTTTCCTTGGGTTCCCGGACCTTGAAGAGGTTCGGGGGGTTGGACTCTGCCAATTCTTTCTTAGGTGGGTCCTGCTTTTTGGGCTCTTCCTGAGGGGAAGAAATTGTTTCTTTGGGTACCCGGACCTTGAGGAGGTTCGCGGGGGTGGCAAGGGCAGGGACCGCCTCTGCTGTGTTTACTTTGGACGGGGGAGGGGTGGCTGAAGGCTCACCCGTCCCTCGTATGTTGTTATTGCCCTTCAGTATAAATTCTACAAGTTTCAAGGTGCTTTCTTTCATGTCTTCAACATTTTTTTGTGCGTTTTCCTTATCTTCGAGTTTTTCTTTGCTTTGGTTGATGAATTTCATTACTTTATGTGATGCGTTCGATACATTGGAAAGTATTTCTTTCGCCCATTTTGTTGCTTCCGTATGGCTTTTACTTGGTGTTTCTTCTATTCCAAATTCTTCTTTTTCTTGTATTGCCTGTCTGATTTCGGACAATGCTTCGAGCAGTTTTGTGCCTATTTCCATTTTTTGTTCACTTTGTGTTTTTTCAGTTTCATAATTTTTTTCCTTTGTTTCGTTACTGTTTTCACTTGGCGTTTTCGTTACTTGTCTTTCATGTTTTTCTTTTTCTTGTTTCGCCAATCTGGCACGTTTCCTTTGGTTTTTGTTTGGTTTCTTTTTTGCTTCCTTTCGAATTTCTTCTTGTTTTTCGTTGTCCGAGCTATTACTTTCTTCATCTTCAAATGTGGGCCACTCGTGGGGACTTTTTTCTTCGTCTGTCTCAGGATTGTTTCTACGTTTCTTTTCATTTTCTTCGATTTTTGCTGATGAGGCCATATTAGACGATTTCGACTTTCTCTGTTTCTTTTTGTCCGTGAAGCAAACAAAAATCCTCGCCTCACAGCTGTTGAAATCGTTCGTGATTTTAACGAAAACCGCGAAGATAAAATAAGCGCTTCGACGGTAAAACGTCGACTATATACTGGTGGACTATTTGGTAGACGTCCTTCGAAAAAAACATTAATATCAAAGAAGAATCGGATGGCCCTATTAAAATTTGCAAAAGACCATTTACACTGGGATATAAAAGAATGGTCTAAAATTCTTTGGAGCGACGAAAGTAAATTTAATTTGTTTTCCTCGGATGGTATAAGGTATACTCGACGTCCAAAAGGTAAAAAATATGACATTAAGTATCAAGTTCCTACTATAAAGCACGGTGGTGGAAATGTTATGGTGTGGGGCTGTTTTTCCCGTGATGGTGTCAGACCGTTACACAAAATTGATGTCATCATGGATCGATTCGTGTATGCCGACATATTGAAGAATAATATGCTACCACATGCTAAGAGTAAAATGCCACGCGGATGGACATTTCAGCAAGATAATGATCCAAAGCACACATCTAAACATGTAAAGGAATACATGAATAAGGCCAAAATTCGCCTGTTTGAGTGGCCTAGTCAGTCTTCAGATCTAAATCCGATAGAACATTTGTGGGAAGAGCTCGAACGACGCATTAGAAGTGCAACATACCGAAATACAAATCAGTTATGGGAAGCTTTACAGACGGAATGGGCAAAAATTCCATTAGAGCGTTTAGTGAAGCTGGTTGACTCTATGCAATCACGGTGCAGGGCCGTTATTGCTGCAAAAGGATTCGCAACAAAGTACTAAATACTTCTGAACTTGATTATTCAATTACACTACCGTATTTTCTGTTTTACGCGATTTTTAAATGTACATGTTTTAAGGAAGTATAAGTATAGTTTTTAAGGAAACGGCCATTGCCGTTTGCCATTGTGCCGTTTGACGAAGATCGTGTTCAGATGTTGAGCGCTTCGCCCTGGTCTTTCACCTATGTCCGCATATTTCAATTATTTCAATGATCAAACTTTGTCCATCTTTTATTGTTTGGTATGTAGTAACCGTGCCTTTATGTATTATGTAATTATTGAGCACCTTTGTATTGTTTTCCAGCCCTGATGATGATCAAATAAACTGATCGAAACGTTGGCTTAACGATAACATTTGTTTGATTGCATTCCCTCACACCCAAAAATCAGTCATAGTCATTAATTAATTATAGTTACTTTTTACTTGAGTTATCCAGTTAGAGTAGGTTACCAACTGGATAACTTAGATAAAAGTAAGTTTTACACATTTAATCATTTGCTCATTTCATATTGGCCAGGACCGGCTCTTGCATAATTTCCATCTTGTTGATCAGTGTCTCCAGATACTGATCAGGGTCGGCTTTCGTAAGATTTCCATTGGCCAGGACCGGCTCTTGTATGATTTCCATCTTGTTGATCAGTGTCTCCAGATACTGATCAGGGTCGGCTTTCGTAGGATTTCCATTGCTTCTAACATATATTTTGTTGATTAATTATCTTTGTTATATCTTAAGCCCAAAGAACGTATTATAATTTTTATTTAATACGTTACTTTCTTATTTGAAATTCTCCCGCATGGTGGCGTTCGCTTAATATAAATTACGGATAATTTGTTGAAAATTTGAAAACAATAATACTAATTAGGTACTGCAAGGTCATGCAGCCTGAAAGTCCACTGTAGCTTTTTTACGGCTGGTAACTAAAAAATAAACTAAAGATACGATACGTGCAGATAAGTACACAGTACTGGTATTTAATATACAGGGTGTCCCCGCTACCGATTTAACCTTTGGGGTGTCAATTTTACAATTTCTACCTTCGAATAACCATAGCACCGAAACTATTCATTTTTTAATGTCCATGGTTTATTAATTTTTTAAAGAGCTTGAAATTATCTATGTATAAACTAGATTATAACCCTTTATTGCCTAAAATCAACTGCTTTCTATTTATATATTACATTAAATTAAAAAAGGGATGTTAAAATATTAGAAGTTTTATGTGGTTTTTCCAACCAATTTGTTATTAGGACATTTTAACTAAGGGCGGTAGATATTGCATAGAGTTTAATTTAGCCAACCAAACTCTAGAGTTCAGACAACCCATAACACAAAACTGGTCTCCAGCTGCGTAGCTTAGTGCATTCACGTCCAGTCATTTTTACCAACTGCTGAGCAGACCTCCTAATGCGGGTTAGTAGGGGAGACGTACACTGGGGCAAGACAGCTTCAGAACTGCCATTAAATCAAATACTATTTCAATTGATTTTTAAGTTAGATATCTCTTTTCGGGGCTGTTAGTAGTATTTAAAAAATTTATAGATAGATTCTTGAATATATTTTTATTAAGGAAATCGGATCTTTTCGATCGGACATTGACGCGCATGAATGGGCTAACGAGATTCAAATACAATTAATTAATTTTTTGTAAGTTGGATACCTCTTTTCAGGGCGGTTAGTAGTATTGAAAAAGTTCATAAATTGCTTGATGTAATACTGGCTTTAGATATCGCATTTAAAGTGCAATTTCATCGACGATAATACCCAGTGCTCGATTTCAGGCGGAACGCGGCGGAACGGCGTTCCGGAACCTCTCTCTGTAAAAAAACTAAATTATTTGAAAACAGTTAAATTTAACTGATTTATTAAACTTATGTTATTATCTATTATCTATTACGGTAAATTAACTCGCAATTTATTAATAAAGCATATAATTGTAGCTCGAAGCTAACAGATAAACAGATAGACTCATCCGCCGCCGCGCACGTGCAGTATAGCTTCCTCCCCTCCAGGTTAGAGATAGACTCGTCCGTCTGGCGTCTACTCCCCACTTCGTTCATCACTAGATGCTCAGTTGCTGAGCATCTAGTACGCGCTACGCGCTACCCACTTGCACACACGGTCTTCTTTTATTTATCTCTGTTACGTTACTGTTACGTGTGATTGTTGTGAAATAAGATGAACAAAAAGTTAACCGATTTTTTTTTACCCTCGGGTGATACTAAGAGACTTAAGCGAACCATTGATTGTGAAGACAACCTCACGCAACCATCTTCAACGACCTTACAACTGTCAACTAGCACTGAAAAGGTAACCAGTTCAGATTCTGACGAACATCACTCTAAAGAACAAGGACAAAAGGTTGAGTGTAACGACAATGCCTTGCCAGATTGTTGGACTAATTTTCAAAAAACTGAATTTTGCGAAAAATATCACTGGTTGTTAATTAAAAATGGAAAGTTAGGATGCAGTACTTGTAAAAAAGTAGGGATCTTATCTGTTAAGAAAAAAACAGGTATGAAAATTTCAAAAGAATGGGCAAATGTTGAAATAGACAGTTATGGTGACACTAAACAGAAAAAGCAAACGTCTTTAAGGAAAAAGATTTTTGACCACAAAGAGAGTGCTGGTCATAAAGCAGCTGCTGAAATCCTAACCGAAAGTAAAGACGGAAAACTGGAGAAAACTATTTTGAGACAGAACTCTCATGAAAAAGAAATAACGGGGAAAATTTTCCGAACGGCGTACAAGGTTGTTAAAGAAAATCAGTCTTTTAACAATTTTGAAACGGAAATTGATTTGCAAGAACTAAATGGGATTAACATGGGTCGCATTTTACACTCAGACAAAGCCTGTGCTAAAATTGCTTTGCATATCAGTAAGGAAATGAAGAAAACCTTTGTAGATGAAATCATTAAGAATGATACAAAACTTGGTTTGATAATTGATGAATCCACGTCCTTAAGTAATAAGTCAAGTTTAATAGTATACGTTCGGTGTTCTTTGCCTAAAACTGGTATGAGTGGCTCCACTAACGTCTTTTTGGATCTAATAGAACTAGATGGCGTTACTGCTACAGCTGTTTTTGACTCTTTGATGAACTGTCTTCGGTCTAATGGAATATCTGACGTATTTTTAAGTAATAATTTAACAAGCTTAACTTGTGATGGTGCTGCTACTATGATCGGTAAGCACAAAGGCGTTGCAACATTATTTCGTGAGAAATTTCCTTCTGTTATTGTTTGGCACTGTGCAAACCATAGACTTGAGCTGTCAGTGTCAGACGTTATTAAATCTGTTTCAGGAGTTAATAGGTTTAAATCTTTTATTGACAAACTCTATGTTGTCTATCATGCTTCACCAAAGAACAGCAGGGAACTTCGAAGCTGTGCAACTCTTTTGGATACAGAAATTTTAAAAATTGGAAGAGTCTTGAGCACCCGTTGGGTGGCATCTAGTTTTAGATCTGTGTCAGCTGTTTGGACGTCATATGAAGCATTAGTCCAACACTTTAAAGAAGCTTCAAATGACCCGTCTAGAGACAGCAAAGATAAAAGTACTTTTTCCGGACTTCTTAACAAAATCACAGAAACTAATTTCATTCTAGGCCTGGGATTGATGGCAGATGCTTTGCAAGAACTTTCAGAACTAAGTGAAGCTTTACAACATCGGAATGCAGATTTGAACTATGCGAACAGAAAATTGCTAATCACAGTTGGTTTATTTGAAGAAAGAAAAACAGTTCCAGGGTCCTACTCAACAATGGCTCAAGAAGCAGTAAACAACTTGTCTTTTTTCGAGGTTCCTCTCCACACAAAAGAAGGGAGATCAGACAATCAGCCGTTGAACCCCAAAATATTTTACGAGGCCCTTAAAACTTCTATTGAAACGAGACTACTTGATGACAAAGATGTTGAGTTAGCTACAACTCTTGAAGTTATGGATACCAAAACCTGGCCGACGAAACTCCCAATAACTTTTGGGGAAAATGAAATGAGGAAACTTGCTTCCAGGTTCAAACTTAACGAAAGACAGTTAATTACAGGTTTACGCGAATATATCTACTCCAGAGAGTTACCAGAAAGCCTCAATCCTGTAAAACAATCAATTGACTCGGTTGCCATTTCATCAAGTGAATGTGAAAGAGGATTCTCTCAGATGAACTTAATAATTACACCGCTGCGATCTTCACTCAACATAAGAACGGTTTCTGGCCTGATGTTTTTGAAAATTAATGGACCTCCTCTTAGACTGTTTGATCCAGAGAAGTATGTTAACTCTTGGCTGGTTTCTGGACACCACTCGGCGCTAGCTGTCAAGAGTAAGGAAAGATCAAGAGAAGGCAAATACGAAGAAAACATGATGAAGTTTTGGAGTATATTTTAAGAACAATTTTTGAAACAGTTATGTTGTATTGTTTTACTGCTTTTCATTATGTTTATTAACATGTTACATACATAAACATGTATGTTTATTAACTGAGAAGTAAAAACAGCCTAAAAATGCGTAATTTTAAACTGAAATTTTGAAAATTTTCCGAGGGCCCCCGGACCCCCCTTTAGCTGGGGGGGTATGGAATACCCCCCAGACCCCCCGGTGTGTCCGCCCTTAACAGAGTTCCGGTACCTCAATTTTTAGAAATCGAGCACTGATAATACCCATAAACCTGCAATATAATAGAAAGAAACCGCAACAGTAAGTGGTCGTCCATAAAGGACGTCCACACCTAGGGGGGAGGGGGGTTTACAAAGTGTGACCAGGGGAGGGAGTTGGACAAATGTGACGTCCGCATAAAAATCCAATTGTTGGGATTTCTAAGAAAATTGGGTTGTCATATTAAGTTCGATTTTAGACAAATGAGGGGCTTCTTTGATTTGTGGCCATAGGACGTTCCTGGGGGGAGGGGGTCCGAAGATTGTGACCAACTGTGACGAGAGGGGGTTGAAAAGTCGAAAAAAGTTGTGGACGACCCTTAACTTTCGAATAATTAAAATTTTAGTTAGTGTAGAAATAATAGTAAATGTGTTTCGAATTCATGTAAAGCTTGAGAAGGTTAGAAGTATCGGCAGACCCCAGAAAAGATGGCTAGATGACATAAAAACTATAGCCTGAAAAGAGTAGCATCAGGTGATAAAGGTGGAACTGGAGGGACCTATGTTCAGCAGTGGACAAGAGAAGGTTGAAATACATTGAAAAGTGTCTTCGATGAATGTTCCATTTGATGATTTCAAGAATTTCTTTATTGTCTTACCTTGCCCCTTCATAATTTCAAATAGCAGTGATTTTGCATTTAATATAACATCTGAAGTAAATACATTGCTAGAAAACTGGTGAAAGTTTGGGAACTTTGATCATCAAACACCTGGAAAAATTCGTGTAAAGAGACAACTTTAAAGTACTGCATAAATATCATCACTGATTTAGTGGTTCATTTGGCAATTTTCAACATTTAAACATCGAAATTAAACCATCAAAGCAAATCAAAGAGTAGGAAAGTTAGCTGCTAGGTAAATTAACAGCAAATAAAGTAAAGCTTTATATTTAACTATAGTTGGCACGGGCGGCCTATCGGCCGACTCATTAAGAAGACACACAATGAAGTTCAAAAATCAATCAGATTCCGACCGAGACTTCGTGATTTACAAGATGTTAAGAAAATTGTATTTATATAAAAAAGACTGGCGACAGAAAAAAAAATTATATTACGTAAAAGTTCTGGAATCCTGGTCGAGGCATAGGGTGCTTGCTCCGGCGACCCCTTCATCCCGTGCCAAGGTGTATCTAAAAATTTCATACGTGTAGGAAACTACCAATCCACAAATTTGTGATTTTTGGAACTTGCTTCAATAAATTTTCCCTTGTTCTCGACCGAGCCTGACGTTAAAACCTTTGGAGCTTTTCCTAGTATAAAACCGCATTTCCAAGCAAAAGTTACTCAAAGACTGAACGGAAAGGCTTTTTTGTTTTTACCATTATTTTCATTATTTTTGCAATTTTTAATTTTTTTAGGTGATTATTTCCAAATTTTGGTTGTATTTCTTTCTATATTTTGTTACCGTTATTTTAATTAATTTTTAAACATTGTGCTTCTATGTATCTTTAAATTGCTTTTTGTTAATGAATTTCTTTGATTAAGCCTGCATGATAAGTTTGAAATGATTGCAGTAAGCTTTTTATTCACTTTTCAATTTTTACTTTCCGAACCCCTAGGTAAGGAAAGTATTATTATCAGTCAAAATTTGACCCCCCAATTTTTTGACAAATGTTCACGTTTTGAGGTCCCCTGAATCCATTTTTATCATTTTTGGAAGGATGTCTGTATGTATATTGGTTCATCCGTCGCTACCAGGCCCGATACATTGCACAGACAACCTCAAACCCACCACAAGTTATTATTTTAAGAACGTATATGTTATTAAATTCTGAAGTGATCAAATATAACACCATGCGCAACTCTTGAGGGGAAACAAAATCTTAAAAATAAAAACTTGCCTAACTCAATAATCGTTAACAATCCCGATACATTGGCACATCTTTGTCAAGCCCGGTATATATAATTTTTTATGATAAACCGACGTTTCTAATCCCAGCAACGTTGTCAATTCTAAGGAACTGATAACTTCATTCCGTTAATCCTTATCAGTCTTTCTACTGCTTTTATACCAAGATTGCATTGAATGTGATGCGATTTAAGCTTATAATAATTAGTCAAGGTTACAATTTTTTAAATTTACAAGATCAAAATTTTTTTATATAAATATGCACCTATTTAGAATTCTGTTCAAATTGTCTAATAAATAAAATTAAGTTGTTAAGTTTTCTGTGTTATTATTATTTATTGTTTCTAAATTTTTTTATAAAGTAATATTACATTTTTTATAGCGTGTGGACCACAAAACTGAAACACTTGCCCAATCGTTCAAAACGATTATCTTAAATTATTTATATGAAAAACAATAAAATATTAAAATGTCACGTAACGCAGGCATCTAAAAATATTGGATAAGGAAAAAATGCAATGGTAAGCTCCTCAAGACTGCATGTGATGTGATGTAAGCTTATAATAATTAGTCAACGTTACCATTTTTTAAATTTATAAGATCAAAAACTTAACAAGAAAGCATATTGTATTTTAATAGAATTAATCGAGGGGTAAATATCTTGGAAGCCTCTGGAATTAATTTGAAAATCCCTATAATTCATTGGAAATCATTAGTTTTCGACTAACATAAATATTTTTTCAAAATGATTAGTTAAACTCTTAATACCTTTACATCACAAATCTTTCAACGTAAAACAATGAATTACTCAAGCAAGGCGAATTAGGTACGATGGCCACCCCAAATATAATTTTTGAGTAGGTAATAAGGAGTGTTCATTTTACTAAGTGGACAACTTGAATTACCTGTAATAAATACAATTGTCAGCCCATATTTGATCTAATAGGCATTATTTATAAAAGAAATGTTTTTTTATCACACATCACCTTTAGTTATTAGTTTTGTCAAATATGTAACGCCATGGAGCGCATTTAAATTGACACCCGGAAGGTTATCTTGCAATAGTGTTCAGAAAAATTATTCCTAAGAAAATATTGTTAAATACTTAAAGCTAGCGGTTTTCCAAATTATTAAAAAACTTGGGGAGTATATAATACACTTGATGAATTACTTAAATCTCATCATGGATAAGGGTCTATAAATGGTGTAGCTCAGGGATGAGCAACACGCGGCCCCACACTCTCGTGTGGCCCTTCCAAGATTTTACATTTGGACTTTTAAGATTTAGGTTTATAGGTTTGTTAATAAAGAGATCATTTTAGTTCATCATTCAATATTTGTATGATCATAAGTTCCTTACATGCGGCCCACACAACATTTTTTAATTTGTAGCTGGCCCGTTGTAAAAAAAGGTTGCTCATCCCCGGTACAGCTGAAGAAAACGTTTTGAAGCTGTTAAAATCCAAAAAGTTCTTTTCTGTACAAAAAGGTGGCAGTTAAATGTTAGTACGGTGCAAAATATTAAAAAAGACTTAATATTAAGACTTGTAAAATAACAAAAAAAAAGCCTGAAAAGTCTGCGAAACAACGGTAAAGTTAAAAAAATTGTCCGAAAAGTTGTAGACTCTTTTATTGCAAAAAGAAAGAATCAGTGCATTTTAATGGATGACGAAACTTACCTAAAAATGGACACCAGGACTACAATATTATAACGCTGTTGTAGGAGAAGATGTGGCTAACGAAGTGAAGATAATTCAGAGAGAAAAATTTGGTAAAAGAGTGTGATAAGCGATTTGTTTTTGTCGAATGAAAGTGGAACATTGTTTTAAACTGGGATAATTTGCGGTGAAAATTATAGGCAAGAATGCTTACAAAAACATATTTTAGCCTTTGTATAGTAAACACAATATCTCTCCGTTGTTTAGGCCAGATCTGGCCACCGTTCATTATGCTTATGTTACACTTGAACTTTTGTGTTCGAATAATGTCGTTTTTGTAAGTAAAGAAATCCTCCAGATTGTGCTAAACTCCGTCCTATTGAGAGATACTGCGCTTTAATTAAAAGATATGTAAGAAAGAATGCCCGGGAAGCTGAAATTCTGAAAAAATTTAAAAAATTTGGAATGGAGCAAGTCCGTATAAAAATTCGAAATTACTGCCGTACGTGAACATACATAGAATTTTATAGATGAAACATATCACACAACTTGTATTCTTATCTTGAAGTAAATATTGTAAAAATTAATTCAGAATAATTTAGTAAAATATTAATTAGTAAAATGAACACTCCTTATTAGTGTCATTGTTTGCGTATAGTAGAGCTTCCAATGTTTATTCTTGAAAAACAATTTTCCAGTTTTCTCCAATAGTAATGGTGAGCTCCATTTCCCTGGCGCCCCCACCACAAAATATTCAAATCGGACTTGGTGGAATCGTTTATACTTCGTTTGTATCGGGACCATAATGATGGATATTAATATTATTATTATAATAAATAATAATGTACAATCTATATTGAAGAAAAGTTTTTACGAAGTTATGAGTATTTCAAATTTTAGAGAACTCCGAGCAAGTTACGCTTGGTTACATTTCATTCGGCAGAAAAGATGAACAAGAGTTATTTGAAGTAAATAATTTTCTTATGTTAATATAAAAGAAAACAAACTAAATAATTAATAAAATGTACAATTATTAAAATATTAAGTAGTATAAATCAAAAATTGACTATGAGTTGCTACTATTGATTGTCTCACTATCTTGGACCGATCTTGTAGGTCGTCATAACGTTCCCATTTTCCAGAACTGTTACGCCAACAGTAACAGAGGTCGTGACCAATTGCATTCACATTCTTTAATGTTGGAGGTAGAAAACTAATATTGTCTTTCTTATTGGTAATAATACCGATTAAAAGGGATTTTATGCAACGTTTTCGGTAATCGGATAATCTGATAACCAACATTAAAAAGCCTACATAAGTCCAAGCAGAGATATACAATATAAATTAAATCTACAATATAAATTAAAAACCCAAATTGGAAAACATCGATTTATTAAATTAACAAGGTGGAACTCGGATGACCGTATTCTTCAACATTTTCTTCTTTTTAAAATATAAGGTTGGTAATCTCTTATGCAGAAAACGTTCTGTAATTTCATTGGCTATTGGTTAAAAAAAGAACATCACTAATTTGATTAAAAATTTTCATAATGCACAACGCACAAACATATCGTCCCCCTTATGCCAAAACCACGAATGTGCATTTTCTAGTTTTCAGTCAAGTGTATTTGAAGTAAATTATGAAGTAAATGAAATTAATCAATTTTAATTGTAATTCAGACAATTTTTTTCATTGTTATTCGAATATATTGAATATCGAAATCTAACAATAATTTAAAAACAAAATTTTCTATCTTGGAAAGAAAATGCACTTAGGTCAAAATGGCAATTTTTGCACATTCGTGGTTTTGGCATAAGGGGGACGATATAGGAAGCGGGCTTCTATTTTAATCGGTATTATTACCAATAAGAAAGACCTACCAAATAATCACGTCAAAGTGGATGCTGCAAGTACCGCGTATTACTTATGTAATGCATTATTCAAAGATAATCCATCAGTTATAGAGGGCCGTACGTGTGTTAAATGTAAGCATAAAATTGAAACGCGATATCCTTCGACAGTGGTAAATTTTCCAGATAGTAGTGTACCAAACCTTCAAAATGCATTAAATTTCAAGTTTAATGAAAATAATGGTAACCTCAGTCAGTGCAAAATGTGCAAATCCCAGTACGAAGAAAGGTAGTTTTTGTTCAACAAGTATTGTTTGAAATATGTGGGCCATCTACATCAAATTCACCAATTGAATTAAATATTCCTTTAAAAGAAATTCCCCTTCAAATTGTTCTCAACGATACGGTTTACCATTTTCAAGGTGCTATTAGTTTTCTACCTCCAACATTAAAGAATGTCAATGCAATTGGTCACTACGTCTGTTACTGTTGGCGTAACAGTTCTGGAAAATGGGAACGTTATGACGACCTACAAGATCGGTCCAAAATAGTGAGACAATCAATAGTAGCAACTAATTGTCAATTTTTGATTTATACTACTAACTTAATATATTAATAATTGTACATTTTATTAATTATTTAGTTTGTTTTCTTTTATATTAACATAATAAAATTATTTACTTCACATAACTCTTGTTCATCTTTTCTGCCGAATGAAATGTAACCAAGCGTAACTTGCTCGGAGTTCTCTAAAATTTGAAATACTCATAACTTCGTAAAAACTTTTCTTCAATATAGATTGTACATTATTATTTATTATAATAATAATATTAATATCCATCATTATTTTCCTTAATAGAGGGGGGAGAAAAGTTTTTTATTGTGTACTCAAGCCACTTCTGTAAAAGCGGTGTATGCGCGTTGGTCTAGAACTTCTCTACTTAACTTGTTTTCAGCTTTTCATCTTTGTGTTTTTGATACAAACGAAAATTTTTGCGGTACAAACCGATACAAACGAAGTACAAACGATTCCACCAAGTCCGATTTCAATATTGAAGCTATGCTTCTTATTTTGAGGTGGGGGGGCTGGCATTTCTCTGGCACCCCCACTTTGAAAGTGCTGTAAATTTTTTGTCTTTATGATACAAACGAAAATTTTTGCGGTACAAACCGATACAAACGAAGTACAAACGATTCCACCAAGTCTCCGATTTGAATGTTTTGTGGTGGGGGTGCCGGTGAAATGGAGCTGTAATGGTGTTACTTTTTACCGAATTAAATCTTTTTTATCATCTGGTAATCTAATTTAATATTAATATTGAATTAAATTAGCGGGACCGAACGTATGAGGCTCGGAGCTAAAAGAAAATTTTAAAAGTTCATTTTATTCAATCTTAATTTTAATAAATATTCAGTCAATTTTAAAAATTGGCAGCATATAATGATTATGGAAGCTTAAATATTTTCGAATTTGTTATAAAATGTCTACCTTCCACTAAATAAATTAACAATAAATGTTATTAATACAAATCGATGGCATAAACAGTTTGGCATATCGGATACCGGACAAGAATATTTAAAATTACTACCCGAAGTTACAATAAAATTGTAACCCGACTCATGAAAATGTTGAATTCAAATATTAGGTAACTATTTCTTAAAATAGTTACCTAATAACACTAGTCCTCACTAGCTCGTACTTAAATTTGTTGCAAAATTCTTCTGTTTGGGTACTAAAAAGAATTTGATAGGCTTCATACTTCAGTAAATAGTACTGCATACAACTTAAATAATTATAAAATTTTAATTTAAATTAAAGTTTTAAATCAAACATGCAAAAAAATAACTTCTATTTAACAAAACTTGTCAGCTAATTAACTTTATAAATAGCCTTAATAATATTAAGTTACTGAAGCGATGTTGCAAAATTTAGGGATTGACAACGTCGAGTACATGTATCGGGATCAGCAACGTTGTATATATTATATACGCTACTAATGGCGCGCTCCCTGCCGAGAGAAACGGTGAACTAAATATGTATGTAATTATACGTTCAACTATCCTTACCAGACCCACCTTAAATCTTGCCAAATGACACCTAAAGGTATAGGGAACCCAAAAAACATTGTAAACGTTACCAGACCCGAAGCCGGGTCTCGTAACGTCGTTTTTGGCCTCATAACGTCGGTTCTGTATGGCGTTTCGGGTCTGTATAAGCGGTTGAATAAATGTATATGTGTGTATGTGTGTGTGTATGTACGTCTGTGAACACGATAGCGTCTAAACTAAGCAAGCAAATCATTCCAAATTTTGCATATAAGCTTTTTCCTGTCGTAGGACGAAGCCAGATGAAAATAAATTAAATCGTGTAACGGGAAAGGGGGGTTTACCTGGAGCTATTATGACATTATGCGCCATAACTTCGAAACGAAATTAAATATGTAAAAATATTATTAACAAAAAATTAGCGCTATGGAATTTACTACATTTTTTGTCCTACAAGTTTTTCTCTAAAATATACAGGGCGTTTCAAAAAATTTTGTATTTGTAAAAAATTTTTGTATTTGTAAATAAAATAGTAAACCGCATTCTACTAACGAAAATAAGATGAAAAGTTTCGAATAACATGGGTCCAAAAATGCTTCGTTTGCAAGATATAGGCATTCAAAAGTTTTTTTCTTCCTATTTTGGCAAAATATGAAATTTTTCATCGATTTACTGTTGAAATTATGTAACCATTTTATTTAAAAATATAATATAAAAATTTGCGTCTGTTCGGAAAGTTATGCGATGGCCACATCAGATTTTTATATTTATGGAATGACTTCCCATCATTTCAACTGCCGTTAAATTATTTTATTTTGACAATTTAGTAGTTGGGGCTATTTTGGAAAAATATTTCCAAATACGTACTAAATACCACCCTGTTCAAAAAATATTTTTGAATAATTTCCAACAAACGCTTTAAAAAATATCACAAAAAGAACGGAAAACCCAAACAATTAAATATCAGCGCAAATTTTATTGAAGAAAAAAAATGTATTGCGAATTTATTGATCTTGTTGCGCGTGATAGAGCGAGCAAGAGCTGGCATGCCGTCCTTCATCAACCAAGGTAAACCACATTAGATCGACGTAGAGAGAAGTAAACGAGCAAATGCGTTGATTTTGCGTTAAACAAACGATTCTAGGAAAATATTAGTATTGCTAAATAACTTTTTTAAATTATGGAATTATTTACAAAATACGAAAATTTGCAAATTGAAGAAGTTTGCAGGGTTTGCCTCAACAAAAGAGATCACATGTTTTTAATTTGTGATGCTGGGGTGGCTGATATGCTGTTGGAATGTGCGTCAGTGCAGGTAAAAATTATTTTTTGAATTTTTTTCGCAACTGAACAATTTTTTTAAGATAACTCCGGAAAATGGGTTATTTAACTTGATTTGCAATAATTGTACCACCGAAATCAGGCACTGGTATGTTTTTAAACAAAAGGTGGTTCAATCTTTCGAGATCGGCCGTTGGTTGTTAAATAAAAAAGGTAAAAATTTCCTCGAAACTGAAAAGAATTCCGTTCCTATTGAAGAAGCAGACTTTTTTGTTGGTGACGAAAACAGCATCACTTCCAGTTTGTCCAATACAAGTTCCATCATAGAAGATGTAAATAAATTGGAAAATCTCTTGGACAGCTATGCTCCGGATTTTGAGACGGAAAAATGCCAAGTAACCTCCGAAATTCAGTCCGTAACTGACACAATAAATAATGTGGTCACCTCTTGTGATCCATCAGAAATAGTGGTAAAGCGCAAAAAAACTCCGGAAGATTTGTTATGTACAGTTTGTGGAAAACAATGTTCATCCACCAACTCTTACAACAGGCACGTCAAAACGCACGATTCAACCCGTCCTTATATTTGTTGTAAATGTGACAAACCGTTCAAAACCTCTCAAGTTTTAGCCGAACACATGAAACGCCATTATGACGATAGACGACACAAGTGCGGCATTTGTGGTCAAAAATTTTATGCAAAGGCTAGCTTAAATGATCACCTCAGATCTCACACCGGAGAAAGGCCATTTAAATGCGAAGTTTGTGAACGTGCTTTTTCTACTAAAGCGATACTAAGGCAGCACGTTGTGGTAAGATCACCCCAACTCCGTTTGAGTCAAATTTACAAATGTGTTCCTTTTTGTAGGTCCATACGGTGCGAGAAAAAAGATTCCAATGTGAAATTTGTAATAAATTCTTGTTGACTGCGGGAAGTCTGGAAACTCACAAGCGTAAACACACCGGTGTCAAACCTTTTCCATGTTCTAGTTGCGAAAAGGCCTTCTTTACAAAAGAAGCTATGCAGAGACATTACGGCGCGATTCACGATATAGAAAATAATTTTCTCTGTAGTATTTGTTCAAAAGTTTGCAGTACAAAAGTTCATTTGAATAATCACATGAAAAAGAAACACTTGGGTCTTGGTCGACCACCCAACGCCATTTGTAACGAATGCGGCAAACAGTGCGGGTCTGCAGCCGAACTCAAGGTCCACCTTCGTGTTCATACAGGGGAGCGGCCTTACGTTTGTGATATCTGTGATAAAAGATTCATAGCTAAAGGCAATTTGAATTCACACAAGCAGAGGCACATGGGCAAGAAGCCCTTTTTGTGTAACCACTGTGGGAAAGCCTTTGGGGAAAGGTCCACGTTAAAAGTTCACGAGAGAATCCACACAGGAGAGCATCCTTACAACTGCAATATATGCGGAAAATGTTACATCCAAAGTAGTGCTCTTAGAACGCACATGAAAACTCATTGGAAGTAATAAATAGCTTTTGAGATTTCAGCAGGTTTTGTTAATTTGTTATTTCTGTAATAAAAATGTAATTTTCTCATTGGTTTAGTTGCAAAATAATTTTCCACTTGTTACCATAAATATAATAGTCATAGCCAGGTAAGCCGTCCTTACCAAATTTGGGTTTTGAAATCTCGCTAGATACGCCAATCTTAATTTCTCCCAATCAAATTAAAATCATATCATAGCAATATATCCGGTATTTTAAGGTAATCTGAGGTTTAGTCCTAGATTTACCGCCAGGACTTTTGGAAGTCCAATTTGATAATGCGAACGGGTGGAACGGGGATGGGGTGGGGGTGCTTTCAGGGATATCTCCTTTTGGTGTCAATTTTAGGCACATCGAAAGTAAAGCGAAGTTCCTTTTGTCCTACCTTTAAATTTGAAAAATGGCGGCTGCCACAAAATTGAGATACTGCTGGCCGTTGCTAAGCAACATCGCTACGCGACCGCACAAGCAACTAAAACGTCAATACTTAATAAAGAGAGCAAACGTCCCCAAAGAGCGTCTGTTATAGAGCTTGCCGCGTGCTTATACTTTTTTATAAAATGACGAATACGGAAAACGGTTCGAAAATTTTAGATTTTCTCAAAATTTGTAGAATTTGTTTGACAGAATCTAGCAACCTTCAGTTTTTCTTTTCTTCTCGCGTCATGGAAGTGTTTCGAGAGTGTTCCTCAGTAGAGGTGAACATTTAAGTTTCATAATAATTATTTAAAATTTAAATTTTATGTATTTAAGGCTTTACCGGACGATGGTTTACCCCAAAATTTATGCACCACGTGCTTTTCAACATTGGAAAATTTTCAAAACTTCAAGAAAAAAATTCAGACATCGACTCACCTTCTGCGAAATTACCTAAAGGAAAGTGAAGGAAATGCCAGCATCAAGGAAAGTAATTTGAAAAAAATTGTGAAAAACAGAAAGAATACGATAACCGACACACAAATAGAAAAAGCGTTGAACGTGTTGAGGAGTTCCACAGAAAACGTTTCGAAATCTGAAGAGGATAATAAACGCGCATGCCAAGTTTGTAATAAACCATTCAGTTGTAAAAGGCAATTAACAAGGCACCAAAAAACCCACGTTGGAATACGAAGCCACATTTGCGAAGTTTGTGGGAAAGCTTACATAGAATCTGGATCTTTACGGAAACACTTTTTATCAAAACATTCGGGAAGAGAAAAACCTCACAAGTGTCCCCATTGTAACCAAAGATTCGACCTACGATCGACACTAATTAGACACACAAGAATTCACACCGGAGAAAAACCATTTGGTTGCGACATTTGTCTTAAATTTTATCCATCCAAATCGTACTTGAGTAAACATAGAAAGGTAAACCTGGTAATCTTTTTTGGTGCAACTATTCATAATTTGGTTTTTTCAGTCCCATTTTGAAAGGCGAAGCAAACCATTCATTTGCGAAATATGCAGCAAATCTTTTGCCCTTAAAGACGGCCTGAAAGCTCACCTGATTACTCACACAAACCATCGTCCTCATCAGTGCACGATGTGCGACAAATCTTTTTCCATGAAAGGCTCGCTTCAGTCCCATATGAAATACATTCACACGAAACAAAAAGACTTCATGTGTCAGTTGTGCGCAAAGGTTTTTGTTACAAATTTTGAATTAAAAGAGCACTTGAGAAAGCATAGCGGCAAAAAAAAGGAATGTAAATATCAATGCAAGTTGTGTGATAAAACTTTATCGTCGTCGGCGCATTTGAAATTGCACGTCCGTTCGGAACATACTGGAGAAAGACCTTACCAGTGTGAAATTTGTACGAAAGCTTTCTTCACCAGTCAAGCTTTAAAAATCCATAAGCGATATCACACCGGCGAGAAGCCATATTCGTGCGGTTTTTGCGGAAAAGCTTTTATAACTAACGAACGAGTGAAGGTCCACGAAAGGATTCACACCGGTGAAAGACCGTACACGTGCAGCTTGTGCAGTTCTGCGTTCTCACAAAGAAGTACCCTTAAAACGCATATGAAGTGTCATTAAAGTGGTTGATTCCATTAAAACTGCAATTTGAAAATTGGGTTTTTATTTATTTTACTAGCCGGTACAGGCGATCTTCCGGCCGTCTAGGAGGGGATTGACTTTGTTGTGGGCACTGGGGGGACGGGACATGAATAAATTTAGTGTTGCAGGCAGATAGACATCAGATATAATTTAATTAATAGAATATTTATTTATAATATAATAATTTAATTACCTACTTACTAAATTATTGGTTGTTTTATGCTTTTTTGGACAATCTCCCACAAGTAGGACCTTCCGATTAACGTGGTTTCCGAACCACGACACAAGTAAGTGGGGAGATGAATAATAGCTTGGATTTGAACCCAGCGAAACTTGAAAACGCATATTCTTGAAACCTATCCATTTAAATTATTTAAATATTTACATAACGTATTTATTTAAATACCTATTTGGAGTTATTTAAATCGTTAGAAAGTTATTATATTATTCTTTTTCAAGAAAGATCATGCGGAAAACTCTTTATGATTATATTCATGAATATCTCGGTTTGAGAGCAAAGCTCCAAAATGAACCCAAACTGAGAATTTAAGGTTGAACAAGTAATAATTCCATCTATTTGACAATTATTTCCTGATTTCCAGGTGAATTTTATGTAAATTTCAGATGTCAAATTTTATTTCCTGATTGCCTTCTTATCTGATTGAAATCAGATAAGAAGGGAAACTACGAAATTTTATTTCTAACCGCGGAAAACCAAATTGCACAGTTTTGTTAAAAATGTTGCTGCATTTCGAAGTGCCGCAAGTCAAAGAATGTCCGAAGGAGTCGAACAATTACGGCATAAATATATTTATGGGAATAAATAACCCGCTGGGCGGCCTTTAGGCCGCAAAATTTGCAATGTGTAACGATGACGCACGATTAATTGTAGATAACCTATACAAATTAGGCCAGAGTCTCACTGTACCACTTCCTACCACCAAATAAAATATTAACTAATGCAAGTTGCTGATTTGTGGGTGGGTGGTTCTTTGGCCTCGGTTTGAACCAATTGAATTACTTCAAATTTTATTTGATAGTAGGAAATGGTACAATGAGACTCCGGCCTTATACTGTTACCAGCATGAACTCCAAAGAGCTTCTTCAATACTCGTTTAGAATCTGTCACAGTATTTTGTAACAAATTATTCTTGGGGGCGTAAATGCGTACGGTATCTAAATAAACCATAACTACACCTTTTCCAGCAGTAATTCAGAAAACCTCACCTGCTGTTCAGAAATCGTGAATTGTAATTCAGATTTGTCAACTGATATTCAGAAATTGTGAATTGTAATTCAGATTTGTCAACTGATATTCAGAAATCGTGAATTGCAATTAATTGACAAATCTGAATAACCGTTGACTATTTCTGAATATCAATTGACAAATCTGAATAACGGTTGACGATTTCTGGATTACTGGTGGAAAAGGTGTAGAGAGAGAACAGATTAGAGAGGTTTGCGACCCCCCTGAGCACGCCACTGGTATGGGACAATATTCCGAGATGCAACTTGGAATAAACCCACAAAGATTGAATTACAAGTTAGTACTTTTACTTACTGACTAAACGTAATAATAGAATCGATCATTTAACGTGTGATTGCAATCACGGCAAAAATAATTTGGCATCACCTAACTCTTTTTTTACAAACATCAACTTAAACGTTATCCACAAAATTTGTGAATAAAGAAATAAATAAAGTGATCATTTAATGATAACCAAGTTTAATCTACGATTTAAAATTACAACTAAAATGCATTGTATTTCACTCGACGTCAAGGCAATTGCGATAGCAAATTTGATAGCAAAAAATCCAAATTTATATAAACAAGTAAAAATTTGTTAATTGCATGGTAAACAAATGACTCGCTAATCTCTTGGGAAGTCGTTCAGAAATTACGTCACAAAATTTTAATAACTTTTTGACCCCCCCTCCCTTATCACATTTTGCCACAAAAACGTAGGACCTCCCCCAATATTATATCATGTATTCTTGTATGTTCTTGATCCCCCCTTTATTCTATATTTTATAAGTTTGTAAGATACTATAGGGGAAAAATATTAATTGTACGCACCCTGGTGGCTGTAATATCAACTAAATATTTGACGTCTTAATTAATTAAAATTATTTTAAAAATTAATTAAAACACGTTAAATTTATTATTTTTTATTAAATTATTTATTTATTACTTAGTTGTAATGTATTATTATCGTTCAAAACCAAATCAAAGTATTTCTGAGCGAGGTCAAGCGAGGTTATGTTATTAGCGTGCATCAGCGTGACGTCAAGATGATGTTGCTTACAGCGCACCAAGTGTTAATATTTCTCCCCTATAACACTTTATTTACTAATTATCGAAATAAACACTAAAATAGTTGGCACGATACTCTTCTTAAGGGCTCGCCACATAGCCTGTGCTGTGCTATGCTCTGTGGGGCGTAGGTAAATGTGCCACCAAATGTACCTGACCAGAAAAGGGTATCGGTAAATGTGCCACCGACCAAAAGGGTTCTTTAAATAAACACAGGTATTTGTGCCACTAACAGTGAAAAAATTAAATTTTTTTTGCCTTCGAATTTTGGGGTGTGCATTCGATAAGGAGGGTAATCCATCGTCAAAACCTACCCTTACGGGGCGCCGCTGCGCTCCGCTCCGCGTTGCACCCCTCCAGGACGGTTTTGACTCTGGTTACTAGGCTAAACATACGAGAAGGCGCCACACATCAAGAAAACCGGGATAAATGAAACCGGGATGTGAGAGACCCTCGAAATAGCATTAAAAAGTATAGTTGCGGTATGGGGCAGTAAACTATTACGTTTCACCCCCAAAAAATCGTGTAAAATCAAAAAATAATCGATGTTATATGTAGGAGATGCATCAGGTAGATGCCGTTTTCTCCGGTGGCACAAATACCTGTGTACTTTTAATATCCTAAATTCGTAGCAGGTAGAATAACATTACTGGTGGCACATTTACCTCCGCCCGCTCTGGGCTATGTCAAAACAAACGTTGAACGATGTCATGATCATGCGCAAAATAGCATAGCAACTCATAACTATGTGAACGTCACTATTGAAACCCTATGTTTCTACTTCAATGTCTGACATTGGCATAGCACAGCACAGGCTATGTGGCGAGCCCTTTAGGATAAAATACTATCTACGATTAACTTCTGCTGCTCTTCTGTTCTTCAGTCCATGTCTACTGGGTATATTGGTTTTATTTTAATCTGATAAGTTGGTATTACAACTTATCGGTTTAAAATCTTGAGTGGGTGGTGATGTCCTTTATCTTCGGTCAGTCAGGTCAGGGCCGGCCTTAGTGTTACCTGTGTTCTTATATTCTTTCAGGGCCGGTCTAAGTGTTACCTGTGTTCTTCTATTTCTTACAAGTTTAAAATTATGAAAATTAGCAAAATAATAAAATGAATTCCCACCAGTTTTCAACTTAAAATATTAAAATGAACATTTCTATTTTTCCTTTTTTTTTCATATCTTGAAAACTAATAACGGTAGATCAAATTTCTTTTCAGATTATTGGTCAGAATAAAATATACAACTTTCCTTTACATTAACGAAATTCGTATCTCTAAAAAAATGGGCCTCAGTACAAATGAAAATTTTTTAAAGTCAAACCGTCAAATTATAATTAAGAATTTGTGTTAAATTATATTTTAAAATTTTTTCGGTTTTCTAATGCCGTATTTGTTGAAAAATGTAATATTACTGATTGCAAATCGATTTTGTAGAAATTCAACGGAAACAACCAAGTTTTAAATTTTTTCCAACTTTTTGCAATTTCTTTAAAAAAATCTGTTCATAAGAAAGTAGAAAACCAGAATGAATGCGAATTCTCAGAGGGGTGGGGGGAAACCCCTCCGTACTTTGGGGCTGTCCATAAATGATGTTACACTTTGGGGGGGGGGGGGGGGGGTTCATCAACTTGTGACACGGGGGTAGGAGAAGTGTGCTTCCTTGTGACATCACGTCCATAGTTATTTTTTTATGTGCATCATTCGAGAGCAGCTAAATGGAACTGAAAATGCTGAATGGCTCAATGAAGATGATGTCGAACAACCTAAAAAAGTTCCAGAACGGCCTTTAAGACCACACTGTTAAAAACCTGTATTATTATGTAAATTTACATGGCAAATCTTTGAAATCTTACAAATTTGTTATATAATTGTATCGATATACCACGTAAATTTATAACTTGACATAGATTTTCCGTGTAAATTTACATTATGAGTATACGTGAGTCTCCCCTTTATTTAAAAATTAATATTACACCTTGCAATTTTAAAGAAATAGCAGCAGAGACGGGTTTAGCCAAAGCTAATGAGAGGGGGGGGGGGATTAGTTGTATAATAACGCAAAAAAGGTAAATTTAGCAACTTTAGTGCTTTTAATCGGTTTTTTTTCGTTGTTATATCCGCCCTTGAATAGCAGATATTTTTCAGAATACGTCCAAAAATATCACCGCTAAATTTAAAAATGGTATCTTAAGGAATTTCTTATACGACTTTGAAAAAAGCACACTCATTATTTTTAAACTTTGAAATATAGCGGTGATATTCTAGAAAATATTGGTATATTAATTTTTTAAATGGGCTCATATACTCTACACTTAAGCCTGCATACAAACTACTGATAAAACAAAACGTCAAACAAAATGTTTTGTTTTGTTAAAAAACATAATGTTGGTCGTCAACAAACACTTGTCAAAAAGTCACACTTAAGTAATCTTCATCGAACATTTTGTTCGTTCGTGCTTTATGCAGTTGCTTGATGAGTGTGCATTGGATCATATTATCTAAAGCATTTAAAAAACAGACGACGGTCATGATCTGATAATTAGCGCGATCAACTGCTAACGTAGGGCTCCTTGGTTCAACTCCGGGTTCAGTCTAAAATTTCTTGACTGTCTTCCGTGCTTCGGAGGGCACATAAAGACGGCAGTCCCCCTGTTTTAATGATTTGCCATCGTAACAATAAAATACAGGGCACATCGAAAGAAAGCTACCCGAGATGTAAAAACCAAAAATACTCATAGAACTAATACATAAATTAGTAAAAGGACAGGTCCTAGATCTATATAAAGAAGAAGACTTCTTAATAAGAATAGAAGATTTAAAACACAGGTTTTTGACCAACTCGATAAGCATGGCAATCACGCATCAGATCGTATTTTTCGTTTATTTAAAAATAGATAATAATTCCCAACTCTGAACTGAGAGATAAGAACTGATACGTGAGGGGGGGGGGGTATAAAATGCCATAGTCCTACTGTTGTTCATTCCTACATTTGGCTCAGAGACATGATGGCGACCATATGCAAAGATCATAGTAGTTACTCTAACTTCAACTTCAGAAAATTTTGGTAGCATGACGAACTTCAATTTATTATGGTGTTTCTTATTGAATAGTTTCCTTCACAAACAACTCAAATATGGTCACTCACGTTCACTCAAATTTACTACAAAAAAAAAACAAGTAAAATAAAAAATAATATGGCATTTATTTAAAATATTCCTAACTTGCATAAAAAAATCACAGATCTTTAATTCGACTATAAAAAAACATAAATTTGTACATTTTAAAACAAATATTCACATTGGGTCCTGACAAATCATAATATTATGCTTAAGGCACAAATTAATTTACTAACTCATAGCACAAACTTTCTACAAGCTCCAATTCCACGGTATACAAACAGTACCATCGTCTAAAACTGAGTAATAGTTGCTTATATTCAATAGAATACCGTTGAGATTTCCTAGGACATTTTTATGTTCTAACAATCGATTACAACACACAATCATTAGATCCGGAGTTACATTATCAGTTTTAATCATATCTGCTAAATTTAACTCGTTGACAACACGGGAGTGCACGGCACGTTCGATATGTTTATTTCTAAAGAAAATATCGTTCACATAAAAAAAATCAATGCTTCTTCAAGATCACACCTACCTCTTATAATTCGAAATTTTTTCGGCGGCTTCCTCCAGGTGGGTAGAAATAAAATTAACTAATAAAAATCCTGGACAAGACGAAGGCACTATAATTTGGCCCGTTGGTGAAACCATGAGTGGCCCCGCTTCCCTGAACATTTAAAACAGTGAAGACGAAAGTTTAACATAATTTTTAACTTACGTTTCAATTACAATTTCATAGTTTTCTAACGACAACGGCCAACAACTCGGATACGATTGCCGACTTAAATAGTCGCTCACATTGGTGGTAAATTGCTGCAAATTTAATTCGTATTCATCTACTAAAATTTTTGGCATGAATTTTCTGTAACAGTTGCCTTGTAAAAATTGCACAAACACAACACCAAATTTACCTACGAACTACTTGGATGTTCCGTAGAACTTGAGACACGGATTTTTCAAAAGCTGGGATGCGTAATAACGCCTGGTCGTGTATTTTCACATTTTTTATGAACTGAAATTAAAAGAGGTACCGTTTCATCTTGTTTACAAACAAAAATGTGATGTACTAACGTCTAGCCAGTTATGCCGGACTTCCTCCCGACTCAACATAATATGACCTTCGAGATTAACTCCAGTGAACGGCGCGAACACGAGGACTCGTCCTACAACGTAACGGTTTAGTTTAACTTGAAAGAACTAATGGAGTACAGGTAAAACCTTTCAAAAGGTACATGGGTTCTGGATTTTGTTCCACCATCGATTGTAAACTTTGTAAGCAACCCCTAAAATGTTGTTCGTTCCATCCACACTCCCATCGAATCTCCAACAATCCTAAATCGTCTCTAAGATTTGTCATAAGTCTTATAATTTCCTCCCGAACAGGTTTGTAAGACTTACTTAGCTTAAGAGCAACTTTATGATTCTCATCTAACCAATTTTTGAGGTTCATAGCCTCTCTGGCTTTATTAATTGGATCCTGAAAGTTGTGTGCTAAGTCCTCCTCCGTGGTATAAAACGACGGCTTTCGAACAGTTTCGTTCTTAAATACCGAAGGTTCCGGCGTCGTTTTAAACCGTTTTGAAATTCTTTCCACATATTCGGTGGAAAGTTCACAGCTTTTTAGAATTCTCAAAACCGACTCTCTTAAGTCGTTTTCTTTTAAATTAATTTTAATCAAACGAAAACTGTCTGCACACAAAAATAAAATACAGTTTAAATGGGAGGAAATAAAGTTTCGCACAAACCTGCTTTAAGTTTCTTATCTCGTATATAAAACTGCAAGTTGCACGGACTACTTTTCTTATTCAATTGTATAGATTCAATAAACAAGCTGAGCTGTTTTAACGAGTTTTCGTTGGTGGACTAAAAATAACCATAAAAATTTTGTAATATCTACAGAGGACGTCATACTCACGCGCTCGTTTGGATATTTACCAAACAAATCTGGATGAACAAAGAAATAAAATGGTTTAAGAGCAGTGGATATTTCTGTCGATGTCATGCATCGTACGCTTCCAAGTAGTGTTAGTAAATTTTGTGGCGAAACTGCCCTGCAAAATAATCACACCATATTTTAACACATCCCCGATTACTCATTAAATATTTTTAATTACTTCCTTCCTAAATTATGTAACATCTTGTAACATTTTTTTAAAAAAAACTTCACTAATAATTTCTAAATGTCAAGTCTTAAATTTGTAAACACCAAAGTTCAAATTTTAACAATCATGATCGCCAACCTTGAAATTTAAAGGAACCGAATTCGCGAATTTTTTTGAACTTGTACTGAATTAATTATTATAATCAGGTGCAGCTTGTGATAGCGGTATTAATTAGGATACGATTATGTGATATCTTATCTTTTACAAACATTGTCAAGTTATCACTGCAGTAATTTATTATACAATTTACAAGTAGTTGTTTTTATCTCATACTTGATGATTTCATAATACTTTGAGTAGGTAGTTGATAGTCAAAATCAAATCCGAACATGACGCTTTTCAGAATCTGCATTTTTGATAAATATTCAAATTTTGAAACACCCTATACATGTTTGTTGTGTTGTTACCATTGGTAGCAATTATTGGTAGTTGTCAACAAAAAATATGTAAGCGTAACATAACCTTACATTTGTGATTACAATTTTTAATAAAAGCAGATAAAAGTAAGAGCACGTAATTGTAATTATTTAAAGATGAAACGTTTTTACGAACCCGATAATGAAGAAGCCGGAAATTTGGCCAAGAGAGGTAATTTTGTATTACCCAAATATTGTAACTTTTATGAATTGTGATTAATTTTCAGCTGCTTTGGTTACACGAAACCCTGAACCAAATGGGTATTCCTTGGTAAACGCTTATTCTATTGGTAGAAGTCAACCAAATGATCTTGTGATGCTTGCTATGGAAATCGATAAGGTAGGAATAACTTTTAATTGTTGCAAAACCGTTGTTATTATTGAAGTTTGAATATTAACTAATTAGCTAACTGTTTTCCATTCATTCAACATTTATACCTTCATTGACTTTTATCTCATCTTAACTATGCAGAACCTATCTTGTTCTAAAGCAGCCAAGTTTTCATGTTGATCTTGACGTTCGGTTTGTCCTTGAAGTTAATTGAAAAAATAATAAATGTTAAGAGCGCGATGCGGAAAGTGGAGGGGACCCTTTCTTCATAGTACCGATTATTACCATTTCTTAGTTACAGGAAAATACAATGGTGGCGCTGGCGGTACTATACGTATTCAAAAATAATTTATTTATCACGTGATAAACTGTAAGTTTTCGATTACCGACAATTAATTTGTTCTGTTCGTTTTTCGCATACTATCTCTCTTGTTTGAGTGCAGGGTATTAAAATAATATATTAAATGTCCACAACGGCATTTTTAAAAGGTATGCAAGAAGCGCTAAAAAAGATTTTCTTTTTAGCATAATACGAAAATAAAAGGTTACCGTTTCGCAAATCAATAAAATACATACAAAAACAATAATTATTTGAATTTTGCTATTTATTATTATAATTTATAACTTAAAAGATATTTTTAATTGGGTATCGGTCTTTCAATGTTTTAAATATCAACCAACGTTACGCGCCGTTTACATGTGGTCCATTTTCAAGGCTAAAAATAAATTAAATTATTATAATATAAATAGTAGCGCTTTTTTTGAAATTAGATGACAATATCGATTTAATAACAATTGTTATTGTGTAACAACAAGACGATCTAAGTGTTATTTTGTAATATACCTAGTCGTGCCATATGTTCTGTGAAATGTTTACGAGTAAATTTAAACTACTTAAAAATAAAAAAACTATAATTTTAAAAAGCCATTTTATTAAATACATTCCAACGAATCTTTTACATTTTAATTCTTTCAAAATGACCACCTTTTGCATTCACAAAGGCCTTTAAACGCCGCGGCCGGTCATCTATTGCGGCACGCACCATTTTGATCGGAATTAATGCCCTTGCCTTGACTAAATCTCGCTTAAGAAGCTTGATATTTTTGTGAGGTACCTTGCAGGCTTGTTCCTCAAGAATTGTCCACAATTTATAATCCAACAGATTTAGATCGGGACTTCCTGAGGGCCAATCTTCCGCAGCAATAAACTCAGGTACATTTGTTTGAAGCTATCGTTGCGTAGTTTTAGCTTTATGTGCTGGTGCAGAATCCTGCTGAATTTTTTTTATCAAATAAACTGGTACTTAGTGGCTTTACCACTTGATACAGTATTTCTTGGTACACTGGGGCGCACCGAGGCAGATGTTTTTACACCCTTTTCACAGAAATTAAGCTGTGTTACACTTTCGTACGACACACCCCACCAAACCATTACCGAAGCTGGAAAATGACCCCTTTCTTCCCTAGAAATTTTTTCAGACGCTTCCTTAGAGCTATAGGCATACCCACGATAATTTTTGTTGTTGAATTTTTCTTCAACCGTGAAAATTTTTTCATCGGTAAACAAGATGTTTCGATGATCGTCATCTGCGTGCCGTACTAGAAGGCGTTTTGATCTTTCGCAGTGTTACCAACTCTGAATAACATTTACCCCCTAAAAGTACAACCAAAAACCAAAAACCCCTAAAAAATTTTTTTTAAGAAGCAATTATGGTGAAACAAGGTAAAAACGATTGATGACCTTTTTTTTTGATTGTGATTGAATTTAAAATGCAAAGTAAAGTACATTTCGGCAAAAGATTAATGACCTTTTGACCTTTTTTGTATTGTAATTAAGTATATTTCGGCGGAAATAAATAATGTAATGTTTATTAATAATCTGTATTCATAAATTGTTTAATACATCGAAGATCCCTTCGATTTCTTCGGAAGAATCACATTTCTTAAAATCATACATTTTTATAAATTATTAGCTTCGCACATTTTAAATTTAATACAACTTCACTTTGGAAGTGGGGGAAGTAGCCACTTGCTCAAGTAAATAGGATTGCTGTCTTCATTGTCCTGTCCTCAAACACTGGAAGACAGTACTAAAATACATGATTACACGAAGACAGTACTAAGATCCAGTACTGGCTTTTAGTAACTTGTGCAAGTCTGTCTCCAAGTAATCACGTAAAAATTAAAAAATAAAAATAATTTGAAAAACCCCTAAAAATACCCCTAGACATATTACACCCCTAAAAAAACCCCATTCCACTTAAAAAACCCCTAAATCTGGGGGGAAAACCCCCAAGTTGGCAACGCTGATCTTTCGTGTCTAATTTTCTTTAAAGCCACTTTAAGGTGCTGTACTGTTGCCCTACGATAAGCCCCAAGCTTTATCACTTCTTCATACGCGTGACATAGTTCTTTTGGAAATTTGAAGTTCCCTGGCCATAATTTTCTGTTTTCTCAACGGATTTCTTCGAATAGAGCATTTCCATGTGACGTCACGAACACTCGCACGAACAGCTGATATGTAAAATGTATGTAAAATTCTTAGGTTAGGTTTACGATTAATTCGGCAAATAAAATAAACGGAAGGTACTTACAGTAATAATTTTACACTACACTCTCTACGGTTTATAAAATGTAAAAAAATTCAATTTTCACCAATAAAAACACGATTTATCACAAACTTGTATCAGTTCGCCGACAGCTTGTCAGCTGTTCGGTGTGACGTATTTGGAATTGCCTAATTCGTTCACGAACCGCTTTAATTATTTCAGGAGTTCTCACGGTACGTGGGCGACCACTTTTTTTTCTCACTTACACTAGAAATCTCATTGTAACGTTTGATGGCTTGATAAATAAAAGTTTTATTGATTTTTAATTTTTTTCAACAAATTAAAAATCGCGGTTACACTTTTATCACACTTATGTAGTGCAATTACTGCAATTCGATTTTCTTTAACCCCCCAATTCATGTCTATACTTCAAAATCTAAAACTCATTTGTACCCTAACTAATGACCTTTCTGAAAGGGGCGGAGGTAAATGTGCCACCAGTAATGTTATTCTACCTGCTACGAATTTAGGATATTAAAAGTACACAGGTATTTGTGCCACCGGAGAAAACGGCATCTACCTGATGCATCTCCTACATGTAACATCGATTATTTTTTGATTTTACACGATTTTTTGGGGGTGAAACGTAAAAGTTTACTGCCCCATAGCGCAACTATACTTTTTAATGCTATTTCGAGGGTCTCTCACATCCCGGTTGCATTTATCCCGGTTTCCTTGATCTGTCGCGCCTCTCGTATGTTTAGCGCCCGCCGCGTAGCGGCTCGGAGCACGAAAAACCGCCCGGAGATGCGGAGCATCGGAGGGTAGGTTTTTTGATGCTCGCAGTTCTGGCCAAGCCAAAATTTATTATTTTGCCGAGTTGGTCTATGTATTTCCAGGTAGAAAATTTGGACCCGGATTAAATATCTGACCATTTGCCGAGCTGGCCTACAGCCTTATCGAATGCACACCCCAAAATTCGAAGGCAAAAAAAATTAAATTTTTTCACTGTTAGTGGCACAAATACCTGTGTTTATTTAAAGAACCCTTTTGGTCGGTGGCACATTTACCGGTACCCTTTTCTGGTCAGGTACATTTGGTGGCACATTTACCTCCGCCCTCTAAAAGTACCGTTAAAGGTTTTATACCCTTAAGCCGTAATGGCAAAAATTAACGGTACTTTTCATTCACAGAACTTATGGCACGGCTAGGTACATAAACTACCGGCCATAAGTATTTGGCCACCTATAAATTTAATTTTTTTTAGTATACAGAATTTTTTTAAAAAAATGTACAGTTATTAAAATTGTGGCCACCTTATCACGTCATAATTCCAAAAAAATTAATTATTTATCCCAGCAATAAGCCGGGAGGGATTTATTTATGAATACCTGAGGTAATTAGGGAACAATGCCGTTACTACATTGAGGTTTCTAGGAAATTTGCCTGGACCAAACTTTTGTTAAAACAGGTCATATTTTAAAATTACCCATCTATTAAATTGTTACATATTTATTTACCCAATTTGATTACAGTATTGGTAGACACGTGTTAAAATTTTTGGTTCTGAATTTTTAGTTTTTAAACGTTTTGATAAATATGCCGAAAACAAAGGAGCTTTCAACCAGTGTTATAAATGAATAATAAATAGCACAATTCAAATAATTATTGTTTTTTTTATGTATTTTATTGATATGCGAAACGCTAACCTTTTATTTTCGTATTATGCATAAAGAAAAACCTTGTTTAGCGCTTCTTGCTTACATTTTAAAAATGCTATAGTGGACATTTCATATTTTATATAATACTTATTTGCACTTCTTTTATTTATTACTTCTTAAGCAGTAAATAGACGTTCAATTTGGTTGTCAACCAAATCGTCAACTTGGCATGTTGACGACAAAGTTGAACGTGTATAGGCTAGTTGAAGGTTAAAAGTGCAAGTTGAAGACCAGGTTGAACAACATCAAAAGCTTTGGATATTTTGTGGGCGGAGCGCGATGTTGGCGACGGAGTTGAAACATCTGTGGGTATGTTGTCAACGCAGTCGTCAACATTAGTCAGTTAGAAGTTTTCACCGAAGCATTAAGTGCTGCAAAATATTTAGAAATAGAATAGAATGGCTACCGTACCAAATTGTGATGCGTGGGTTGAATTATTTGATAGTTACAAGGATTTACCCGAACTGTGGAAAGTTAAGTCAGATGTTTTTAAAGACCGAAACAAGAAGAGGGTTGCTTGGGCCACGCTCTTAAATGTTTATAAAAAAATTGATAAGGATGCAAATATTGACAGTTTGAAAAAAAGGCTTACCAATATCAAGACTTGCTTTCGAAGAGAGTTAAAAAAAGTAGAGAAGAGTCAGAGGTCGGGAGCTGGATTAGATGACGAGTATGTACCAACTTTATGGTATTATGATAAATTGGAATTTTTAAAGGACCAGGAGACACAGATTCCAGGGTTGTCCACCATGGACATGGCTCTTGTTGACGATGAGGAAGTAGAGGTAAGGCACTTCTAATATAAAGAATTTATAGGGTCCGGTAGACTAGTTAGCGTTCCCAGATTGTAAAAATTTTATTATTTTGGGACTTTTTTAACTGCTATATTTTGCGGTCAGGTGTGCTGAAGAGCCTGCCAAATTTTCAGATTTTTTTTTCAACCGATTATAGAGCAGCATAAAAAATTGTCTTTTCTTTATGTATAAAATTAATTATTTATTTTGAATGTTTGTTTAGTACCTAGAACTTATTGTAACAGCTATAAGGGTCGCTCCATTGTGCACACAGGCGCCAGGCCACTTAGGCTTACTCATGGACAAAAGTACTTTCTTTATTTACTTTGTGTACATATGTCTCAAATATTTAAATTCAATTATTGAAAGTATTTTGTTAATACACACTTGTTAATCTCGCAAACCCCTTCTTGGAGATTTATGACTTATTGTCATGATTCCAGGAAGGTGGATTGAGATATTTTTCTTATTGTTAATAGGGGCTGTATATTGTTAACCTCAATGTTCTTACATCGCCGTTATCGGCTTTCTATATTATAGCAAATTTATAACAGACTATATTATCCACCACTTCTTTACAAAATATTTTTTTTAAACTTGCTTATTTTAGGAATCATTCACTGAGGAGTCAATAAGGACGCCTACGTCCTCGCAAAAGAGGAAGAAAAGTATTGGGCAACAAATGGAAGAAAGAAATGATTTGCTGAAAGACGCATTAGGGCAACTAAAAAAAACAAAAGATGAAGCCAGCATATATGCTGATAGCTGGGCTGCTACCTACAGAAAACTTACACCAATTCAGCAAATATATGCTAAACGGGCAATCGAAGAAGTTTTGGTACTAGGACAACTGGAGATGCTTACATTAAATACCATTAAGAATCCACCCACTTCATCTCATTCGTCTTCTACCTCAACTTCATCACAGTCTTTACACAATTATTCACCTTTACCATCAAGAACCACTACTCCAATTTATCAGCAACCTCTTTCTTCACCACAATTTGAAAATAACATTTTTATTCCCTCTCAAGGAAGTTACACAAATTTGCGGGACTTAATAAGTGATAATAACTTTTCATAAAATATTATATAATTTTAATTTTATTGTTTTTTTTTTATAAAATACATTTAATTTTATCTTTAAATATATAGTTTCATTCTTACCTAATAGTTTTCTTAAATATGGGTATTAATGGAAATAAAACGAATTACAGTTTATAGCAACAAAGTGTTAAGTGGTTGTATTTATACATGAAGAGAAGATTGCCAAGGAACTGCTCCTACTCCATTAAAATAATTAGTATATTTTCTTCTTACATCTTTTGCAATTGCAGTCGAGTTCCTTGCTAATGTTGGCTGAAGCATAGTCAATTGCTGCGTGTCTGTTCTCCATGTCCCAGATTGAATTTGACCCGTATTTGTATTTTCTATGTCTACACTTTCACGTAAATACACAGAAGGATTTTTATTACTTAAATAATTGTGTAAGTAACATGCGGATAATGTAATTATAGAAGCTTTTTCAGGATTTACCGAAATTTGATTCAAAAAAACCCTAAATCTAGATGCGAGTATACCAAACGCATTTTCAACAATTCTTCTTGCTCTGCTTAACCTATAATTAAAAATTCTTTGCTCATTGGATAGGTTATCGCCGCTATAAGGTTTCATTAGGTTTTCGAGCAAAGGAAACGCATCATCGCCTACAAAAACACAAGGCATTTCTTCTGCATAATTGGGCAGTTGTCCAGGTTTGGGAATTTTTAATAAGTCATCCTTAAATTTCTGGTGAAAAGTGCTATTAGAAAATACTCCCCCATCTGAAACTCGACCATTTGCACCGGCTTCTACCATAATAAATTCATAGTTTGCATTGACTACGGCCAGTAAAACGATACTAAATGTCTTTTTATAGTTAAAATAGTATGATCCTGAACCTACAGGTTTTTTTATCCCTACATGCTTTCCGTCAATCGCTCCAATACAATTAGGAAAGTTCCATCTTTTCGCAAATTCATCCGAAACTACATTCCATTCGTGTTCTGTCTTTGGTATCTAGAAAGTGAAATAACATAAACATATTTATTTTAACAATTAATGGCTGATAACAAAAATAAGAGTTTTTAAATTACCTGTATATATTCTTTTAACACTTTAATTATTGCAGAACAAGTATCAATTATTATTCTTCCTAGACTTTGAGGTGATATTGCCGTTTGAAATTTTAAGTCTTCAAAAGTCTGCCCACTGGTTAAATATCGGAGAGTTGACGATAGCCGTTCATTTGCAGTAATTGCATCTCGCATAAAAGTATCTTTCTTTTCTATTAATGGTCGTATTTTCTCTAACAATTCGGAATACGTTTCACTACTCATTCTTAAAAAATTTTTAAAATCTTTAGGTGCACTAATGCGTAGTTCGTTCATTAAATTTAAATGTGAAAATTGATTTCGTTTTTGATACCAATCCTGTGACCACATTCTTTTCCTTTTTCTCGGGGGTTTCACCTCTTCATCACATAACTCATGAATTATAACGTAATGTAATAAAGACAATTCTTCATTCATTTTAAATTTCAGTATGGTAAAATAAAGTTTTAAATTTCACAAATTAAAGTTAACGCGCCAAACTACACAAGCGTAGATAGTAGACTGATGTTGACGACCAAGTTGAAAAGTGTGTGGCGAACTGGTTGATGACTTAGGTTGACAACCAAATTGAACGTCTATAGACCGCTTTAACAATAAAGAGAGATTATCATTGGGTTATTTAACCTACCTAGCTTAAAAAGGAACCATGCATTTCATATTATTATCAGGTAAAAATAATCCTATCTAGGTACAGCAGTTTTGTCATTAGGAAAATACTTTCTAAAATATTTCAGATACAAGAATCTAAACGAAACTTAGCGAGCTAACACGAGTGTTAAATAATTTATTTACGCCATCTCTAAGGGAACCCTTGAACCCTTTGTGCATTAAGTTGATTTTATATAGTTTAAAACTCCACTAAGGGGTCATCCATTAATTACGTAAGGATTTTTGGGGGGAGGGGGGTATTGGATGTCTTACGGACCCTTACGTAGGGGGGGGGGAGGGGTCCGACGTATTCCTTACGTAAGTTTCTTAAAATATTTTTTTAAATCTATATAATATATAATATAAAAATGGATGTATGTATGTGTGTATTGTTGCGTCTACGCCTTTTTATGCTCTAAAGGACGCTTAACAACAAATCTCTCTCACCTACCTTTCTCCGCACGCTCTTAATCTCAGGTTCTTTATTATTATAGGCTTATCTCGCTTAGCAAAAACATAAAAGAAAATCCAGCTGGTTCAGTTAACAAACATCAATTTTATTAACATAAACACAATAATTATCAACGGATAAACAAAAGAACAAATAAACAATAACAACAACGAATCAACAGAACTTAAAATCTAAATAACACTCGCTAACCTTTGTACCTCTTCGGTACTTGACGTAGCACAACACTTTCTTCCCGTCTAACACCTGGTACAATTGGTTTACACCAGCCCAAATTCTGATCTCGGTATTCCTGATTCCTTGCAGCTTCTCGTGCCGCTAACAGGATTCGCTTCTTATCGGTTGTCACTGGCTAGTGATCCGATCCAATCTTTATCGTCACTGGTTGGCTTCTTTGACAAGCTTATTGATTCCCACTAAGAACTCTCGGCCGAGTTCAGTAGTCCACCTCTGTGTTCTAATCAACTTATGTACTTGTACTTGAAGACCCGAATTAATTTTATCCCGAAAATAAAAACACGTCTGTGTTCTTCGCGGACTCGTATGTGACTCCAATTTATTTTATCCCGCAATGAAAACACGTCTGTGTGCTTCGCGGTCTCGAATGTGACTCCTTGCTTCCCAGTTGTTGATCCTAGAAACCAAATTAAATTGTTTTGTTTCTTCTTTCTGGATCTCCTAATGAATGTTATCCTGCTTGTTCTCGCCTACGTATTTTGTTGGTTGCTAGGTGCTCTGCTCGTCTTTACTGTCGATTCAAACTTTAATTTCACATTCACACAACTTAAATTCTAAACAACGATTAAAAAACAACCTGCACATCCCCAGTCTGCATTTCCTTTCATACTAGTGCATATCGAGCTCCTATTTTGTGAATGTCGCGAAACACAACAGTATGCATGTATGTTCCCTATAGACTCCTAAACCGTTTGACCGATCGGAACCAAATTTGGCAGTTATTATGTAAGTCCCTGCACATGTTTTTGTATTGAAATAGTGCAAAAATTCGCAAAGGAAAGGAAAATTGATTGATTTTGAGTTACCTGCCTAACCAATCTTACGTACCCTTACGTGGGGGAGGAGGGGGTCCAAAATTACAAAAATCATCCTTACGTAATTAATGGACGGCCCCTAAGAGCACTTTTTGATTTACAAGTTTTGTATAAGTTTTCTATAATTGATGATGAAATCGCTTCAAAATCAGGTTTTGTCCTTATAATGATGTGCAGAAGGCAATAACGAAGTTTCATTAAGATCGGTTGTCATAAAAATTCAAAATTGTCCGTTATCATAAATTAAATTAACCTATTTACTTTTAATTTAAAGAGCTCAAAATTGGTTATTGCCTTCAATAGTCTTTTCTTATTAATATAAAAAAAGAATTACATTGATACGACGTTTAGTTTTTCAAATTTATACAAAAGATTAGAGGCTTCTTTCAATATCATATCTACTGCTTCCCTCTCTCCTTTCCGCAGCGCGCTCTTAATCAGAAAAAAATGTTTAAACCAAATGTAGTAACATAGGCTGGCATAAGGATCATTCCATCTCAAATCAACTGATAAATAGGCAAAATTGATTTAACCCACACCAAACTGTACAAAACTTTGTACCGTAAAATGGGGTGAGTTTGATCGTTTTGAAAGAGTTTTCGCGATTTATGACGTTATTTTAAAATATTTCATTAAAATAAAAATACTATATAATATTATGGCAATCACCTATAGGGTCATTCCATATCGTCTCAACCGGCTTAGTTGAAAATTATTCATCATCATTATATTATAAAAAAAGTTTTATAAATATAAAAAAACTCTTCTTCGTTATAAAGTGGATTAAGTACCTTTCTCTAACAAAATTATTTTTTAGGCCGACTCCTTTGTTTATGCAAACGCCTGTAACAAATTGCAAGTGATTTCACAGCAAGTAAATTGAATGATGACTTTCGCTTTTCCTTATAATATAACATTTGATCATTTTAGATGCGCCACCTAAAAAAAACAGCACAAAATGTGTTGATGGAAACAAAAATTAACCAGACTTTGCATCATACCGCCTGCAACTTTGTTAAGGTTCCTGGTAAAATCTACCACATGTATCAAAAAACGCCAACCCAAAATTATTTTAGCATGTTGTCTCCACAGGTATATAATTTAGTTGTTTAGAAATGAGGTAACTTTAATTTTTAAAAAATTTAGGAATGGGTCCGGTGTCCTCACAAATATTTAGGGTCGTTTAGGTTAGAACATGATCGATCGTGGACGTCTATTGAAAATATAGAAGAGAAAGATGAGGAATTATCTTATTTAAAAAACTTCTTGCCTGGCAGCGAATGTAGTGATTTACTTAGGTTGCAGAATAATGCAA
Organism: Podabrus alpinus; assembly: GCA_932274525.1. Taxonomy (NCBI): domain Eukaryota; kingdom Metazoa; phylum Arthropoda; class Insecta; order Coleoptera; family Cantharidae; genus Podabrus; species Podabrus alpinus. The sequence continues at coordinate 12,041,937 of OW026451.1, forward strand.
TGGAGATGTAAGAAATCAAATGAAGTGTAAATAATTTTGTACATAAGAAATAAAATTTTATTTTAAAATTCCGTGTATTCTGGATTATTAGGATAGCTTTGATTTTTTAATAAAAGTTTTGATTCAAAATGTACCAGTTAGGATAATCGTGCTTAATGCTTTGATGACTAGTTAATATAGTTCAGAATTTTAAATAGACGTATTCATAATTGCTATGTGATGTACGCAGCCTTTGGCCGCAAAAGTTGTATTGCATATTCAAATTTAAGAGATTTTCTCAATATAAAAAAATAAAATGACTTGATACAGTAATGAGCCAGACCCCAGAGATTTTTAATTTGCAAATGATTTTAATTGCTTTATTTCAAGTCTGTAGGTTTCTATATTAAGATTTCTCCCTTAGTGCGCACTTAAGTTACCAGATTTGCCAGTGCCGTTACGTAGATGATGTTTTTTTGTATATGGAAGGGTTCCTCTAGAGTCTAGAGGAACCCTTCCAATGTATCCAATGATCTGAATGTAAAGTTACAGGGTAAAAATCTGATTGTCACTCTCATGTATTCAAGCCTTCGAAACAAAGTTGAGGCTGTGGGAAAATCAGGTAAAAAATCAAACTTTGGATCATTTCCCTCATTTAAAATCATTTGGCACAGTGAACCAAAAAAAATTGGATCAATATTCTCAACTTCTGCAAAATCTGATCACGGAATTCAACAATCGTTTTGAAGACTTCCACAAAATGAATGAAATGGAATTCCCAATTTTCAACAATCCATTCAATTTTGAAGCTTCACAGGCACCAGTTCATTTGCAAATGGAGTTGATAGATCTTCAATCGGACAGTATTTTGAAAGAAAAATTTAAAGAGGTTAACGCTCTTACATTTTATACTCAACATTTCAAGAGTTTGGATAACTACCCGGAATTAAAAAAGCATGCAGCACGCATTCTGTGCATGTTTGGTAGCACCTATTTATGTGAGCAGATGTTTTCCGCCATGAAAATAAATAAGAACAAACATCGCACAAGACTTACGAATGAACATCTCCAATCAATTCTTAAAATAACTACAACGAATATGATACCTGACATCAATGAGCTTGTCAAAAACAAGAGAAGTCAGGTATCTGGATCCTCGAGCTCAAAATAATTACCCTCTTTTATAACTTTGCTATGATTTTGATTTTTTTTTGATGATTTTGATATTTGATATGATTTTGATAAACAACTTAAAATGAATTTTAACAATACTATATAATTAAATAAATAAAATGTTATAATAATTCAGTACATTTTTTTTATTTGAATCTGGCCCGCCTACACATTCCAAATTTAATATATGGCCCTCTGCAAAATTGAGTTTGACACCCCTGCTCTAGGCAATTGAACTTATTCCTAGCTATTGAATTCAATGAACGCAAATATCCAGTTTAGCATGAAGGAAGATGCAGATAATAAGTGGAGTTTTTTGGACGTAGGCCTCTCAAAGAATGAGGATTCCTTGTATCTGGCTACCATTGGGCGAACCGTACTACCAAATAAACGTTAAACGACGTCACCAAATTTAATTATTTTAATAACAACAAAGATAAAACCAATCAGAGATGTCAGCTATCCAGGTGGTTTGGAAATGGCCGAATATTTTTATTTGTCCGCCTGCCAAGAGGGAATCCAACCAAAAAGTTCATTCATCAGGATAAAGGTAAAAATATCTAAAATTTAAGTCTACATTAGGTAAAAAATAAGATCGCCCTTGAAAGAAATTAATTTTTGACCCACTTCAAAAAATTCTTCCAACAGACCATGGGAAGTTATAAATATTCAGCATATTGTAATCAACAACTCCATTCCATTTAGTCATAAATAAAAGCAATTGCGCGAAAGAGCGGTTATTTTAAGTTTTGTCATATTTTGATAATTAGCTCATATCACGTGACACGATTTGCTCCAACCTAAGCTAAATATTTACTTGATTACAAAGCTGTCAACTATGATAAGAAACAACAACTTCTATCAACTCTGTGTGTTTCTAAGATATTATTTACTTTATAACATTGTGAATCCGCTTGTTGAATCCGCAACTCATTAGTATCATCTATGATAATCATACCACTTGTGATATTATTTACTGAGCCTCGAAATAAAGCAATTTTTTATTTTAGATTGGAAGAACGGAATGAATTTAGGTCCACCTTCGTCGAACAAACCCGAGGTGGGCATAACGACGCTAATGCAACGCATGAAGACACTTTTAGAACGACACTAAGAGTGCACAATTGACGAAGCGTTTCGAAAACTTGGAAACTCAGTTGGCGAAATTGGGAGCAGTCTAACTTAACGTACTACACCATGCATGGAAGGACGGATGTGGACACATCCCGTTTCAGATGTAGAAATTTCTTACTTTTATTATTATTTTCGCTTTTAACCTTTTAATCTAAGTATTAATGTTTGTAAAATTATCGAAGCCTGTTGTTCGAGTGTGTATTTGTCACTGCCATGAACACAATGATGGATTGTTTGTTTGGGTCGGGTGATTTCAAAAATATTTGTTTTTTTCTTTAGAACACAAAGCTGTGATGTTATAAAATTTTTACACAAGATGTATGTTGACTTGTTTGGGTTTTTTGCAATGTCCCATGTTATCCTGTGGGCTGAGTTGCGATGATTTTAAAGTATAGATTTTATTTGTTTTTTCGTTTTTAATTTTTAAACTGAATTAAGATGCAATACACATTCAGCCTTACTTATAAACGTAGTATAACTTTATATCACGGTTATACCAAGCGTCACTACCTATAAACGGTGTATAAGCCAACCGTAGTATAGCCCTGTTATAACTATTACTGGTAAATCTACGCCACCTTATACCTACCTCAGGGATAGTATAGGAGTGGTATAACGCTGTTATAAGAAATAATCTCGACCTGTCACAACCGCGTTCGAAGAAACACCACTATAAAATAATTAATTATGACGAAATTATGCATTTCCGTAAAACAATTTTTACGTTTTCGCAACAAGCATGTTTAGAAGCATCTATCCGCCAAGTTTAAGCTAGATCGCGACACATCTCATTTTCTGGATGTTAGCCGAAATTATTAATAAAAATTCTAACCTATAACATATAAATTTGACTTTTATTGCAAGTTAGTGCAGTTTAGAAATGGATTCGTTGGAAGATTTTGAAAATTTAAATCATGCTCTAAGAAGACGAAAAGTTTATAAAGCAAGAAAGGATCCCTTTCAATTAAGTGATGGAGATTTTAAGGGAAAATATAGATTCAGCAAAGAATATGTAGGAGCAATTGTTGATATTGTGAAAGACGATATACAAAAGGATTCGAGGGGTGGATCTATATCGTGCGAGTTGCAAGTTCTAATAGCACTTCGTAGTTGGGCTCGAAATGAGGTATTTAAAAAAATTATTATTTACTAACAATTATAAAAACATCTTGAATCCTTTGTTGGCAGGTACAAGATGATGCTGGCGATTTGCATGGCGTAAGTCAACAATCTTCTTCTTCTTCTTCGCTTCATGGATTAGGCTCTGTTGCCTGTTCCGGCACCCATCTCTTCCTCGGCCGACCTATGCATCTCTTTCCATTAGGTTTATACTTTCGGGCTGCTATTGGTAGCCTTTCTTCTGACATTCTTTCTATGTGGTCGTTCCATCTTTTGTTGTTACTCTTGATTTGGTCTTGCATTTTGTTTACATTTAGTTCCACTCGGATGTCGTCGTTTCTGAACCTGTCCTCTCTTGTACATCCCTTGGTTGCTCTCAGGAATCTCATCTCACTGGCTTGAATTTTACTTGCATCTCTAGATGTAGGTACCCATGTCTCACTTCCATATGTCAGTGTTGGGACAGCTATCGTTTTATATAGTTTAATGCGTGTGTTTGTTTTTGTCTTATTCTTCAAAAATCTGTGTATTGTTCCACAGATTTGTCCAAACTTAGTCAGTTTGTCGTCGATGTCGTAGTCTTTATCCACAGACACATCGCATCCTAAATATCTAAAATGTAGCACTTGTTCTATGCTGTTTCCGTCTACAACTATCTTTGTTCTGACTGGTTGTTTTCCTTTAAAAGCCATGGTCTTCGTTTTACGGGTTGAGATCTTGACATTGTAATTCTTGCATATAAGGTATAGGAAATGTATAGCTCTTTGGAGATCATCTTCGTTTTTTTGTAGAATTACTGTATCATCCGCGTATAAAATTAGCTTTAGCGTTGTTAGGTTATTCAACTGTATGCCGAAGGTTATTATTTTTTTCCATTCTTTAAGAATTTGGTCGATATATATGTTGAAGAGTGTAGGTGAAAGGCAGCATCCTTGTTTGACACCTTTGTTTATTAATATTTCTTGAGACAGCTTTTCTCCCAAGTCTAGAACTACTGTAGTGTTGTTGTATAGACTTCTGATTGCTTTTATTAGGTGTTGTGGGTACCCATGTTGTTCCATTATTTCCCAGAGCAGTTCCCGAATTAAATTATCGAATGCCTTCTCGAAGTCGATAAAGGCGATGTGAGTTTCTTGATTGAATTCTCGTCTTTTTTCTATTATCTGTTTTAAGGTAAAGACTGCATCCGTAGTGGATCTTCCTTTCCTGAAACCCATTTGTTCTTCATCTAAAATGTGTTCGGTAATTGTTTTTAGTCTGGTATTTATTATTCTAGCGTATAATTTGTATCCGCTATTTAACAGACTAATTCCTCGATAGTTACCGCATTGGTTACGCTTTCCCTTTTTAAACAGTTGTATAATTTTAGATATTTTCCATTGTTTTGGGATTTCTAAAGTCTTCCAGCACATGTTGTATAAGTGAAGCAGTCTAAGATGCAATAAATATCCTCCATACTTGAACAGTTCTACGTTAATTCCATCCAATCCGCATGCCTTTCTATTCTTACTTCCTCTCAGAGCTTCTTGTAGCTCTTCCATGCATATATCATCCAATCCATATGGATTTGGTACTTGTTTTTCATCTTTTGGAATTGTCTCATCAAACCATAGATCTTTATAATGTTTGATCCATTCGTCTTCTGCTATACAGTTGAGTTGCGCATTATCTTTTTCTGTTTGGTTAAGTCTTTTCATGGTTTTATACGCCAGTGCTTGTCTTCCATGAACATCTTCCTCTAACTTTTCTACAAATCTGTCCCATGCTTCCTGGTGTACCTTCCTGCAAATGTTTCTTGCACGATTTCTAAGTCTCGTATAATTCTGTTTGTTGTCTTCTGTAGGGTTATTTAGATATATTCTGTACGCTTTGTTCTTCTCTTTCACGGCACTTTCAATCTCAGGTGTCCATTTCTCGAGACCCTTTTTCTTTCTATATTTCTTCTTTGTTCCGAGGGTATAGAGGGCAGATTCGTTAATTATATTTTTTATATTTTGCCATTCTTCTTCTACATTGCTGCTTGTTGAAACGGTAGTCACCAAACTGTTAATTTTATTTTGGTATTGCAGTCTCGTATCCTCGTTGGTAGATTTTGTACACGTTTTCAGTATTTTTCCTAGGCGTGGGTTGTTTTGGTTTTTTCCATCTTGTATATAGGTTTATTTTTCCTATTACCAAGAAATGGTCTGAGTATATATCGTATCCTCTATGGACTCTCACATCTATTATCTGTTTGGCGAATTTCTTATTAGCTATAACGTAGTCGATTATGGATCTAGATCCTCTTGCCGCCCATGTATATTTATGTATGTCTTTCTTGCGGAAAAATGTGTTAGTGATCTTAAGCTCATTAAAGAGTGCGAACTGTCTCAGCATTTCGCCATTTTCATTTACCATTTGTTCGCCATATTGCCCTACTACTTTTGGAATAGTTAGTTTACCTACCCTTGCGTTTAAGTCTCCTAGTATTAAGATATTGTCCGATTGGTTATATTTCGTCACTATTTTCTGTAGGGTATGGTATATCTCTTCAGACTCTTGTGTTTTACCATTCTCTGGGGCATATACTGCGATTATTGTTAGGTTTCCTCGATCTATTCCAAATCTGACAGTAATAATTCTTTCATTCACGAATTCATAGCTTCTTATTTGTGATTTCCATTTGTCGTCAATAAATACTGCCACGCCTTTGCTTGCTCTTTCACTGAGGTTTACTCCGCTGTACAGCATCACATATTTTCCAACATCTTTGCTTCCCCGTAATTTTTTCTTTGTTTCAGATATTACTGCTATATTGATATCTTTTTTCTCCAGTATTCTTGCTAACTCATCTTCTTTATTTTTTATAGATCTGACATTCCAACAAGCTACTTTTAATTCTTCCGCAATCCAATTCTTGTCCTTTTTCTTTGCATTGGTTGTCTTTGTAATTCCCGATCTAATTCCGAGGCTATTTAGGGTGCTGTAAGTATATATATTTTTTACGTGAATGGGTTACTAGCCCATTGCACAACCCGAAGGACCCGAAGGTCAACAATCTGTGGCCAAAATATGTCACGATGTAGGTCTTGCCTTAGCACGTAAATCTCAAGATTTTATCAAAATGCCTAGAAGTATTAATGAGCAACAAACAGTTATGGCTCAGTTTCGACAAATCTGTGAGTTTAAAAGTATCGTTGGCGCCATCGATTGTACCCACATAAAAATTAAAAAAGTTCCTGGAGAGGTGTCGCAATATTACATTAATAGAAAAGGCTATTATTCTTTGTATGTCCAAGTAATATGTGATGCTTCTTTACGCATAAGAGACATCGTTGCAAGTTGGCGAGGGAGCACACATGATAGCAGAATTTTTCGAGAGAGTCGTATTAAGCAACGATTTGAAAGGGGTGAATTCAAAGGTCGCTTACTTGGAGATTCTGGCTACGCTTGTACTCCTTACCTATTCACTCCCCTCTTAAATCCATCAACGAAAGCGAAGAAAATTATAATCGTGCTCAAATTCAGAAATGTAGTAGAAAGATGTTTTGGAGTTTGGAAACAAAGATTTCGTTGCTTACTACAAGGATTTTCATGCAGTTTAGAAAATGTAAAAATTTACATTGTTGCATTAGCAGTATTGCATAATTTAGCCATAAACATGGGAGAAGAGAATGAAGAAGAAAGCCCATCTTTGTCTCCACCACCACAACCATTTGAAGATGAAATAGTCCCAGAAGAAAATTTTCGTCAAACTGCCACACAAGGAAAAGCAGTTCGCACTGCTTTTATAAACGATAATTTTTAAAAAATGTACACACATTATATATACTAGTTTTAGTTTGTTTAATTTATTCCTTTAATAATTGTTTCTGTAATAATGCTATTTGTAAATTATTTATTACAGAAAGTTCTTGCAAATTTTTCATTTTAAGCTCATGTTCCAATCGTTTCATTTGCAATTTTTCTTCTTGGATTTCCATGAATCGATCGCTTCTTTGATTAACCTTAAACAAAAAGAATAATTCTACGACAAATTCAACACCACAATAAATTACATGAGCAGTTGATAATTTCCTCTTTCGTTTTAAATTTTTTTTGGTAGGCAAAGGTGTTATTGAAGTGGTGACCTGAGTCGGGATCTGTAATAAAAAACACACTTAATACGATTTTTAATCTGCAGTTAATTGCCTTATTTTACCCGGGGAAAAACTTCTATTATTTCAACTGTGCTGCTGGAAGTTGATGGTTGTGGCTCGAGCTCCAAAATATCTTCACCAGATTTCTACACATTATAAGCAGCATACAGAACACGTTAATTTAAGAAGCAGATATAATAGTATGTATTATGTAAATAAATACTTGCAAATCAACTTACAATATTCGAATCAAATATATTTTGATCCTCTTCGAACTCTAAGGGAATCATGTCCATTATCTCCAGAGCTTCAGGTTTGGGGCTTGGAGGTTTCGGTCCGCCACCCGTTGCAACCAATTCCCTGCGGTAGGTGGAAATTGATTGTTTCGATTTCAACTTAAAGCACTTCCACTGCTGCTTTAACTCAGAAAGGCTTCTTTGCCTCGTAGTAACTTCATTGAACCTTTTATTTACATAAATTAATTAAAAATACATGTGTAATTTTAAATCTCCTATTTACCGGTTATATATTCTTTCCCAAGCTTTAACTTTTGCTTTATTAGTGTTGGTGTTCGTCACTTTATTTTCAATAACGCCAACCTCATCCTTGACAATATCTTTTAATAAAATCTAAAATAAAGTGTTTTCGAAAATTTTACAAATTTAAGGTTAGGTAATGATATTTCATAAAAAAATTTGATTTTAACTTACTTTCTCACATTCTTCCCAGTTTGCAGCTCTACTTCTCTTTTTTAAATTATCCTCACTCGCCATTTCACGTTTTTTTTACAAAATTTTACAAAAATTGGTAAAAGAAGCCGACAACTTTTAAATGAAACGTCACAAACTGTGACGTCACTATACAATTCAAACCGATTCAGCCTTAAACCACGCCTATACTTGATACAACTAAGACCGCGTTCGGTTTGGAGCTATTTTCGCTTCGTGGCGCCAACAAACACTTTTTGCCCGTTCGGTTTGGGACTTTTACTCGCCATGAAACGCTATAGCTCCGCCCATTTCAGAAACTTTCAACGCTTTCTTGAAATAGGTCGGGCAGCAATAGCGCGGCGCTGCGGTGGTAAAATTTAAAATTAATTTTTGAATTTAAATTTTTGTAATAATAAATTATTTGTTTTTACGCACCAGTCGTTTTTCGATCACAACTTTTGTATTAAACACTAATAAAGTTCAAAATACAAATCAAAGTTCGCACAATCTCGAATCAAACACGCTCAACACGCTATAACAAATAAGTTAGGTTAAAATACAACCTCAAGTTTAAATTTTAAACACCATAGCGCTTAACCCCCGTTCGGTTTGGAACGCCTTCAAAGCTCGGATTTTCCAAACCGAACGCAAATTTTGCACGCTTTTAGCGTCAAGGCGTGAAGGCGAAAATAGTTCCAAACCGAACGCGGTCTATAACAACATTATATCTCGTTTATAGGTAACGTAAATAATTTTAACTAATATCTTCATTATGCTCGGTATAACTATATCGCGATTTAACCCCGATATAAGACATTTTTATAAGTAACACTGATTAAGTACAAATACTAGATTTAATAAATGCATTTCATAACTTAATTATTCTTATTTTTTATAATATAAAATGTAGTTTTAGTCCTCGTCTGTTCATCCATATTTTATTATTATTATATTGTTATTATATTTTTTATGCATTCGCTGTAATTATTAAAAATATTTTTACAAAGATGAGAATACTTTGACGGCATGACCAAAGGTCATTGTAATACAGGAAAATACAAAAGGAATAAAATAGGGTGGCACGTTTTTCCATTTTTTTTGTTATGATATCCCTTTCATGCAGTCACAATTTTTGCGTTGTGGGGTATTCTCCATTTTGTGATATAGCTCTAAATGTGATTATCCTGTAATTAAGTTGTAGCTTGTTTCAGTCACATACTTTAAATAAATGAAGTATTGTTGATATTTAACCATAGACTTTTAGTGGCATGTTTTAATTTAATTAATTCTCTATCAAAATAAAGTTGTTAAAATGCTCTTTAGTATCTTATTACTGTGTCCGACCTTTTCTGACTGCAACATTTTTGTACGTTATATCAGCAGTACATGGACGGAAGAATGTTACTAAAATCAAAGAATAATCATTTTATTTCATTGCACCTTACTGCCAAAAGTTCAAATTTTCTGGGTTCTCGACCAAGATTACGTAAGTCAAAGTAGGTAAAAACGCTGCTCCATCCCTGGTTAGTTACTTTCATCATTTTTGTGCTTCGTATTAGGAGAATATGAACTAATAAATTAATTAAACAAAAATCATTTTTTGCCATTCCGGGAGTAAAGTACTCACTTTTTACCCCGGTTTGCGGGTGTAAAGGGGACTTTTTTACAATGCGGGAGTAAAGTTAAAAAATAGGGGGGATCGGGAGAAAAAGTCACCAGATGACTGATAAAAAAGTCACTAGTCACCACGTGGCGACGGTTTTATAAATGTCGCCACGTGGTGAGATGTTAGGACGCGCGATTTTTTCGCCACATATCCTTCCTTTTTTCGCTTCATAAAACACGTCTTCAGTAAAACAATCTGCCAATTCTTGGTTCCTGCACCACTGCACAAAAGCGTCGTAGTGCTTTTGGTAAAGTTTTATAGTTTTTGTCGGCAAAAGTTCTCGCTCATGGCACATCTTGCTGTTTCAAAGGCACAAATGGAAATGAACCATTGGTAGAATCAAGGGTGCCAAGTGCTATTTCCTAGTACTTTTTGGTAGTAGCTGGTAATATTACTAGATACTACCGACCACGTGCATTATTAAAAAAATGCGTTAAATTTTTGCTTTAAGTTTCTAAATTGGCGAAGTTCCTACTTTACATCCCGGAATTGCAAAGACCAGTATATGCACGACGGGAGTAAAGTGACTTTTGGCCAGCCGAGTGAAACAATTACCCATGGGCCAAAAGTCACTTTACTAAACCCGTCATGCATAATCTACTATTATTTCGTTGCAACTTAGTGCCGAAATTTCAAAATTTCTGCATTTGCTACCAGGATTACATAAAGTGGAGAAGATAAAAGTGTTGCTGCCATCTCTGCTCTGCTACTTTCATCATTTTTGTGCTTCGTATCAGGAGAATATGAACGGGAGAATATTAATAAATTAATTAAACAAAAAACATTTTACTTCGTTGCAACTTACTGCCGAAATTTCAAAATTTCTACATTTGCTACCAGGATTACATAAAGTAGAGAAGATAAAAATGTTGCTGCCATCTCTGCTCTGCTACTTTCATCATTTTTGTGCTTCGTATCAGGAGAATATGAACGGGAGAATATTATTAAATTAATTAAACAAAAAACATTTTATTTCGTTGCAACTTACTGCCGAAATTTCAAAATTTCTGCATTTGCTACCAGGAGTACATAAAGTAGAGAAGACAAAAATGTTGCTGCCATCTCTGCTCTGCTACTTTCATCATTTTTGTGCTTCGTATCAGGAGAATATGAACGGGAGAATATTAATAAATTAATTAAACAAAAAACATTTTATTTCATTGCAACTTACTGCCGAAATTTCAAAATTTCTGCATTTGCTACCAGGAGTACATAAAGTAGAGAAGATAAAAATGTTGCTGCCATCTCTGCTCTGCTACTTTCATCATTTTTGTGCTTCGTATCAGGAGAATATGAACGGGAGAATATTAATAAATTAATTAAACAAAAAACATTTTATTTCGTTGCAACTTACTGCCGAAATTTCAAAATTTCTGCATTTGCTTACCAGGAGTACATAAAGTAGAGAAGACAAAAATGTTGCTGCCATCTCTGCTCTGCTACTTTCATCATTTTTGTGCTTCGTATCAGGAGAATATGAACGGGAGAATATTAATAAATTAATTAAACAAAAACATTTTTTTTCGTTTCAACTTACTGCCGAAATTTCAAAATTTCTGCATTTGCTACCAGGATTAAATAAAGTAGAGAAGATAAAAGTGTTGCTGCCATCTCTGCTCTGCTACTTTCATCATTTTTGTGCTTCGTATCAGGAGAATATGAACGGGAGAATATTAATAAATTAATTAAACAAAAAAACATTTTATTTCGTTTCAACTTACTGCCGAAATTTCAAAATTTCTGCATTTGCTACCAGGATTACATAAAGTAGAGAAGATAAAAATGTTGCTGCCATCTCTGCTCTGCTACTTTCATCATTTTTGTGCTTCGTATCAGGAGAATATGAACGGGAGAATATTATTAAATTAATTAAACAAAAAACATTTTATTTCGTTGCAACTTACTGCCGAAATTTCAAAATTTCTGCATTTGCTACCAGGAGTACATAAAGTAGAGAAGACAAAAATGTTGCTGCCATCTCTGCTCTGCTACTTTCATCATTTTTGTGCTTCGTATCAGGAGAATATGAACGGGAGAATATTAATAAATTAATTAAACAAAAAACATTTTATTTCGTTTCAACTTACTGCCGAAATTTCAAAATTTCTGCATTTGCTACCAGGATTAAATAAAGTAGAGAAGATAAAAGTGTTGCTGCCATCTCTGCTCTGCTACTTTCATCATTTTTGTGCTTCGTATCAGGAGAATATGAACGGGAGAATATTAATAAATTAATTAAACAAAAAACATTTTATTTCGTTGCAACTTACTGCCGAAATTTCAAAATTTCTGCATTTGCTACCAGGATTACATAAAGTAGAGAAGATAAAAGTGTTTCTGCCATCTCTGCTCTGCTACTTTCATCATTTTTGTGCTTCGTATCAGGAGAATATGAACGGGAGAATATTAATAAATTAATTAAACAAAAAACATTTTATTTCGTTTCAACTTACTGCCGAAATTTCAAAATTTCTGCATTTGCTACCAGGATTACATAAAGTAGAAAAGATAAAAGTGTTGCTGCCATCTCTGCTCTGCTACTTTCATCATTTTTGTGCTTCGCATCAGGAGAATATGAACGGGAGAATATTAATAAATTAATTAAACAAAAAACATTTTATTTCGTTTCAATTTACTGCCGAAATTTCAAAATTTCTGCATTTGCTACCAGGATTACATAAAGTAGAGAAGATAAAAGTGTTGCTGCCATCTCTGCTCTGCTACTTTCATCATTTTTGTGCTTCGTATCAGGAGAATATGAACGGGAGAATACTAATAAATTAATTAAACAAAAAACATTTTATTTCGTTGCAACTTACTGCCGAAATTTCAAAATTCTCCATTTGCTACCAGGATACATAAAGTAGAGAAGATAAAAGTGTTGCTGCCATCTCTGCTCTGCTACTTTCATCATTTTTGTGCTTCGTATCAGGAGAATATGAACGTAGAATATTAATAAATTAATTAAACAAAAAACATTTTATTTCGTTTAAACTTACTGCCGAAATTTCAAAATTTCTGCATTTGCTACCAGGATTACATAAAGTAGAGAAGATAAAAGTGTTGCTGCCATCTCTGCTCTGCTACTTTCATCATTTTTGTGCTTCGTATCAGGAGAATATGAACGGGAGAATATTATTAAATTAATTAAACAAAAAACATTTTATTTCGTTGCAACTTACTGCCGAAATTTCAAAATTTCTGCATTTGCTACCAGGAGTACATAAAGTAGAGAAGACAAAAATGTTGCTGCCATCTCTGCTCTGCTACTTTCATCATTTTTGTGCTTCGTATCAGGAGAATATGAACGGGAGAATATTAATAAATTAATTAAACAAAAAAACATTTTATTTCATTGCAACTTACTGCCGAAATTTCAAAATTTCTGCATTTGCTACCAGGAGTACATAAAGTAGAGAAGATAAAAATGTTGCTGCCATCTCTGCTCTGCTACTTTCATCATTTTTGTGCTTCCTATCAGGAGAATATGAACGGGAGAATATTAATAAATTAATTAAACAAAAAACATTTTATTTCGTTTCAACTTACTGCCGAAATTTCAAAATTTCTGCATTTGCTACCAGGATTACATAAAGTAGAGAAGATAAAAATGTTGCTGCCATCTCTGCTCTGCTACTTTCATCATTTTTGTGCTTCGTATCAGGAGAATATGAACGGGAGAATATTAATAAATTAATTAAACAAAAAACATTTTATTTCGTTTCAACTTACTGCCGAAATTTCAAAATTTCTGCATTTGCTACCAGGATTACATAAAGTAGAGAAGATAAAAGTGTTGCTGCCATCTCTGCTCTGCTACTTTCATCATTTTTGTGCTTCGTATCAGGAGAATATGAACGGGAGAATATTAATAAATTAATTAAACAAAAAACATTTTATTTCGTTTCAACTTACTGCCGAAATTTCAAAATTTCTGCATTTGCTACCAGGAGTACATAAAGTAGAGAAGATAAAAATGTTGCTGCCATCTCTGCTCTGCTACTTTCATCATTTTTGTGCTTCGTATCAGGAGAATATGAACGGGAGAATATTAATAAATTAATTAAACAAAAAACATTTTATTTCGTTTCAACTTACTGCCGAAATTTCAAAATTTCTGCATTTGCTACCAGGAGTACATAAAGTAGAGAAGATAAAAATGTTGCTGCCATCTCTGCTCTGCTACTTTCATCATTTTTGTGCTTCGTATCAGGAGAATATGAACGGGAGAATATTAATAAATTAATTAAACAAAAAACATTTTATTTCGTTTCAACTTACTGCCGAAATTTCAAAATTTCTGCATTTGCTACCAGGATTAAATAAAGTAGAGAAGATAAAAGTGTTGCTGCCATCTCTGCTCTGCTACTTTCATCATTTTTGTGCTTCGTATCAGGAGAATATGAACGGGAGAATATTAATAAATTAATTAAACAAAAAACATTTTATTTCGTTTCAACTTACTGCCGAAATTTCAAAATTTCTGCATTTGCTACCAGGAGTACATAAAGTAGAGAAGATAAAAATGTTGCTGCCATCTCTGCTCTGCTACTTTCATCATTTTTGTGCTTCGTATCAGGAGAATATGAACGGGAGAATATTAATAAATTAATTAAACAAAAAACATTTTATTTCGTTTCAACTTACTGCCGAAATTTCAAAATTTCTGCATTTGCTACCAGGATTAAATAAAGTAGAGAAGATAAAAGTGTTGCTGCCATCTCTGCTCTGCTACTTTCATCATTTTTGTGCTTCGTATCAGGAGAATATGAACGGGAGAATATTAATAAATTAATTAAACAAAAAACATTTTATTTCGTTTCAACTTACTGCCGAAATTTCAAAATTTCTGCATTTGCTACCAGGATTACATAAAGTAGAGAAGATAAAAATGTTGCTGCCATCTCTGCTCTGCTACTTTCATCATTTTTGTGCTTCGTATCAGGAGAATATGAACGGGAGAATATTAATAAATTAATTAAACAAAAAACATTTTATTTCGTTTCAACTTACTGCCGAAATTTCAAAATTTCTGCATTTGCTACCAGGATTACATAAAGTAGAGAAGATAAAAGTGTTGCTGCCATCTCTGCTCTGCTACTTTCATCATTTTTGTGCTTCGTATCAGGAGAATATGAACGGGAGAATATTAATAAATTAATTAAACAAAAAACATTTTATTTCGTTTCAACTTACTGCCGAAATTTCAAAATTTCTGCATTTGCTACCAGGAGTACATAAAGTAGAGAAGATAAAAATGTTGCTGCCATCTCTGCTCTGCTACTTTCATCATTTTTGTGCTTCGTATCAGGAGAATATGAACGGGAGAATATTAATAAATTAATTAAACAAAAAACATTTTATTTCGTTTCAACTTACTGCCGAAATTTCAAAATTTCTGCATTTGCTACCAGGATTAAATAAAGTAGAGAAGATAAAAGTGTTGCTGCCATCTCTGCTCTGCTACTTTCATCATTTTTGTGCTTCGTATCAGGAGAATATGAACGGGAGAATATTAATAAATTAATTAAACAAAAAACATTTTATTTCGTTTCAACTTACTGCCGAAATTTCAAAATTTCTGCATTTGCTACCAGGAGTACATAAAGTAGAGAAGATAAAAATGTTGCTGCCATCTCTGCTCTGCTACTTTCATCATTTTTGTGCTTCGTATCAGGAGAATATGAACGGGAGAATATTAATAAATTAATTAAACAAAAAACATTTTATTTCGTTTCAACTTACTGCCGAAATTTCAAAATTTCTGCATTTGCTACCAGGATTAAATAAAGTAGAGAAGATAAAAGTGTTGCTGCCATCTCTGCTCTGCTACTTTCATCATTTTTGTGCTTCGTATCAGGAGAATATGAACGGGAGAATATTAATAAATTAATTAAACAAAAAACATTTTATTTCGTTTCAACTTACTGCCGAAATTTCAAAATTTCTGCATTTGCTACCAGGAGTACATAAAGTAGAGAAGATAAAAATGTTGCTGCCATCTCTGCTCTGCTACTTTCATCATTTTTGTGCTTCGTATCAGGAGAATATGAACGGGAGAATATTAATAAATTAATTAAACAAAAAACATTTTATTTCGTTTCAACTTACTGCCGAAATTTCAAAATTTCTGCATTTGCTACCAGGATTAAATAAAGTAGAGAAGATAAAAGTGTTGCTGCCATCTCTGCTCTGCTACTTTCATCATTTTTGTGCTTCGTATCAGGAGAATATGAACGGGAGAATATTAATAAATTAATTAAACAAAAAACATTTTATTTCGTTTCAACTTACTGCCGAAATTTCAAAATTTCTGCATTTGCTACCAGGAGTACATAAAGTAGAGAAGATAAAAATGTTGCTGCCATCTCTGCTCTGCTACTTTCATCATTTTTGTGTTTCGTATCAGGAGAATATGAACGGGAGAATATTAATAAATTAATTAAACAAAAAACATTTTATTTCGTTTCAACTTACTGCCGAAATTTCAAAATTTCTGCATTTGCTACCAGGATTACATAAAGTAGAAAAGATAAAAGTGTTGCTGCCATCTCTGCTCTGCTACTTTCATCATTTTTGTGCTTCGCATCAGGAGAATATGAACGGGAGAATATTAATAAATTAATTAAACAAAAAACATTTTATTTCGTTTCAATTTACTGCCGAAATTTCAAAATTTCTGCATTTGCTACCAGGATTACATAAAGTAGAGAAGATAAAAGTGTTGCTGCCATCTCTGCTCTGCTACTTTCATCATTTTTGTGCTTCGTATCAGGAGAATATGAACGGGAGAATACTAATAAATTAATTAAACAAAAAACATTTTATTTCGTTGCAACTTACTGCCGAAATTTCAAAATTTCTCCATTTGCTACCAGGATTACATAAAGTAGAGAAGATAAAAGTGTTGCTGCCATCTCTGCTCTGCTACTTTCATCATTTTTGTGCTTCGTATCAGGAGAATATGAACGTAGAATATTAATAAATTAATTAAACAAAAAACATTTTATTTCGTTTCAACTTACTGCCGAAATTTCAAAATTTCTGCATTTGCTACCAGGATTACATAAAGTAGAGAAGATAAAAGTGTTGCTGCCATCTCTGCTCTGCTACTTTCATCATTTTTGTGCTTCGTATCAGGAGAATATGAACGGGAGAATATTAATAAATTAATTAAACAAAAAACATTTTATTTCGTTTCAACTTACTGCCGAAATTTCAAAATTTCTGCATTTGCTACCAGGATTAAACAAAGTAGAGAAGATAAAAGTGTTGCTGCCATCTCTGCTCTGCTACTTTCATCATTTTTGTGCTTCGTATCAGGAGAATATGAACGGGAGAATATTAATAAATTAATTAAACAAAAAACATTTTATTTCGTTTCAACTTACTGCCGAAATTTCAAAATTTCTGCATTTGCTACCAGGAGTACATAAAGTAGAGAAGATAAAAATGTTGCTGCCATCTCTGCTCTGCTACTTTCATCATTTTTGTGCTTCGTATCAGGAGAATATGAACGGGAGAATATTAATAAATTAATTAAACAAAAAACATTTTATTTCGTTTCAACTTACTGCCGAAATTTCAAAATTTCTGCATTTGCTACCAGGATTAAATAAAGTAGAGAAGATAAAAGTGTTGCTGCCATCTCTGCTCTGCTACTTTCATCATTTTTGTGCTTCGTATCAGGAGAATATGAACGGGAGAATATTAATAAATTAATTAAACAAAAAACATTTTACTTCGTTGCAACTTACTGCCGAAATTTCAAAATTTCTACATTTGCTACCAGGATTACATAAAGTAGAGAAGATAAAAATGTTGCTGCCATCTCTGCTCTGCTACTTTCATCATTTTTGTGCTTCGTATCAGGAGAATATGAACGGGAGAATATTATTAAATTAATTAAACAAAAAACATTTTATTTCGTTGCAACTTACTGCCGAAATTTCAAAATTTCTGCATTTGCTACCAGGAGTACATAAAGTAGAGAAGACAAAAATGTTGCTGCCATCTCTGCTCTGCTACTTTCATCATTTTTGTGCTTCTTATCAGGAGAATATGAACGGGAGAATATTAATAAATTAATTAAACAAAAAACATTTTATTTCATTGCAACTTACTGCCGAAATTTCAAAATTTCTGCATTTGCTACCAGGAGTACATAAAGTAGAGAAGATAAAAATGTTGCTGCCATCTCTGCTCTGCTACTTTCATCATTTTTGTGCTTCGTATCAGGAGAATATGAACGGGAGAATATTAATAAATTAATTAAACAAAAAACATTTTATTTCGTTGCAACTTACTGCCGAAATTTCAAAATTTCTGCATTTGCTACCAGGATTACATAAAGTAGAGAAGACAAAAATGTTGCTGCCATCTCTGCTCTGCTACTTTCATCATTTTTGTGCTTCGTATCAGGAGAATATGAACGGGAGAATATTAATAAATTAATTAAACAAAAAACATTTTATTTCGTTTCAACTTACTGCCGAAATTTCAAAATTTCTGCATTTGCTACCAGGATTAAATAAAGTAGAGAAGATAAAAGTGTTGCTGCCATCTCTGCTCTGCTACTTTCATCATTTTTGTGCTTCGTATCAGGAGAATATGAACGGGAGAATATTAATAAATTAATTAAACAAAAAACATTTTATTTCGTTTCAACTTACTGCCGAAATTTCAAAATTTCTGCATTTGCTACCAGGATTACATAAAGTAGAGAAGATAAAAATGTTGCTGCCATCTCTGCTCTGCTACTTTCATCATTTTTGTGCTTCGTATCAGGAGAATATGAACGGGAGAATATTATTAAATTAATTAAACAAAAAACATTTTATTTCGTTGCAACTTACTGCCGAAATTTCAAAATTTCTGCATTTGCTACCAGGAGTACATAAAGTAGAGAAGACAAAAATGTTGCTGCCATCTCTGCTCTGCTACTTTCATCATTTTTGTGCTTCGTATCAGGAGAATATGAACGGGAGAATATTAATAAATTAATTAAACAAAAAACATTTTATTTCGTTTCAACTTACTGCCGAAATTTCAAAATTTCTGCATTTGCTACCAGGATTAAATAAAGTAGAGAAGATAAAAGTGTTGCTGCCATCTCTGCTCTGCTACTTTCATCATTTTTGTGCTTCGTATCAGGAGAATATGAACGGGAGAATACTAATAAATTAATTAAACAAAAAACATTTTATTTCGTTGCAACTTACTGCCGAAATTTCAAAATTTCTGCATTTGCTACCAGGATTACATAAAGTAGAGAAGATAAAAGTGTTGCTGCCATCTCTGCTCTGCTACTTTCATCATTTTTGTGCTTCGTATCAGGAGAATATGAACGGGAGAATATTAATAAATTAATTAAACAAAAAACATTTTATTTCGTTTCAACTTACTGCCGAAATTTCAAAATTTCTGCATTTGCTACCAGGATTACATAAAGTAGAAAAGATAAAAGTGTTGCTGCCATCTCTGCTCTGCTACTTTCATCATTTTTGTGCTTCGCATCAGGAGAATATGAACGGGAGAATATTAATAAATTAATTAAACAAAAAACATTTTATTTCGTTTCAATTTACTGCCGAAATTTCAAAATTTCTGCATTTGCTACCAGGATTACATAAAGTAGAGAAGATAAAAGTGTTGCTGCCATCTCTGCTCTGCTACTTTCATCATTTTTGTGCTTCGTATCAGGAGAATATGAACGGGAGAATATTAATAAATTAATTAAACAAAAAACATTTTATTTCGTTGCAACTTACTGCCGAAATTTCAAAATTTCTGCATTTGCTACCAGGATTACATAAAGTAGAGAAGATAAAAGTGTTGCTGCCATCTCTGCTCTGCTACTTTCATCATTTTTGTGCTTCGTATCAGGAGAATATGAACGGGAGAATATTAATAAATTAATTAAACAAAAAACATTTTATTTCGTTTCAACTTACTGCCGAAATTTCAAAATTTCTGCATTTGCTACCAGGATTACATAAAGTAGAAAAGATAAAAGTGTTGCTGCCATCTCTGCTCTGCTACTTTCATCATTTTTGTGCTTCGCATCAGGAGAATATGAACGGGAGAATATTAATAAATTAATTAAACAAAAAACATTTTATTTCGTTTCAATTTACTGCCGAAATTTCAAAATTTCTGCATTTGCTACCAGGATTACATAAAGTAGAGAAGATAAAAGTGTTGCTGCCATCTCTGCTCTGCTACTTTCATCATTTTTGTGCTTCGTATCAGGAGAATATGAACGGGAGAATACTAATAAATTAATTAAACAAAAAACATTTTATTTCGTTGCAACTTACTGCCGAAATTTCAAAATTTCTCCATTTGCTACCAGGATTACATAAAGTAGAGAAGATAAAAGTGTTGCTGCCATCTCTGCTCTGCTACTTTCATCATTTTTGTGCTTCGTATCAGGAGAATATGAACGGGAGAATACTAATAAATTAATTAAACAAAAAACATTTTATTTCGTTGCAACTTACTGCCGAAATTTCAAAATTTCTGCATTTGCTACCAGGATTACATAAAGTAGAGAAGATAAAAGTGTTGCTGCCATCTCTGCTCTGCTACTTTCATCATTTTTGTGCTTCGTATCAGGAGAATATGAACGGGAGAATATTAATAAATTAATTAAACAAAAAACATTTTATTTCGTTTCAACTTACTGCCGAAATTTCAAAATTTCTGCATTTGCTACCAGGATTACATAAAGTAGAGAAGATAAAAGTGTTGCTGCCATCTCTGCTCTGCTACTTTCATCATTTTTGTGCTTCGCATCAGGAGAATATGAACGGGAGAATATTAATAAATTAATTAAACAAAAAACATTTTATTTCGTTTCAATTTACTGCCGAAATTTCAAAATTTCTGCATTTGCTACCAGGATTACATAAAGTAGAGAAGATAAAAGTGTTGCTGCCATCTCTGCTCTGCTACTTTCATCATTTTTGTGCTTCGTATCAGGAGAATATGAACGGGAGAATACTAATAAATTAATTAAACAAAAAACATTTTATTTCGTTGCAACTTACTGCCGAAATTTCAAAATTTCTCCATTTGCTACCAGGATTACATAAAGTAGAGAAGATAAAAGTGTTGCTGCCATCTCTGCTCTGCTACTTTCATCATTTTTGTGCTTCGTATCAGGAGAATATGAACGTAGAATATTAATAAATTAATTAAACAAAAAACATTTTATTTCGTTTCAACTTACTGCCGAAATTTCAAAATTTCTGCATTTGCTACCAGGATTACATAAAGTAGAGAAGATAAAAGTGTTGCTGCCATCTCTGCTCTGCTACTTTCATCATTTTTGTGCTTCGTATCAGGAGAATATGAACGGGAGAATACTAATAAATTAATTAAACAAAAAACATTTTATTTCGTTGCAACTTACTGCCGAAATTTCAAAATTTCTGCATTTGCTACCAGGATTACATAAAGTAGAGAAGATAAAAGTGTTGCTGCCATCTCTGCTCTGCTACTTTCATCATTTTTGTGCTTCGTATCAGGAGAATATGAACGGGAGAATATTAATAAATTAATTAAACAAAAAACATTTTATTTCGTTTCAACTTACTGCCGAAATTTCAAAATTTCTGCATTTGCTACCAGGATTAAACAAAGTAGAGAAGATAAAAGTGTTGCTGCCATCTCTGCTCTGCTACTTTCATCATTTTTGTGCTTCGTATCAGGAGAATATGAACGGGAGAATATTAATAAATTAATTAAACAAAAAACATTTTATTTCGTTTCAACTTACTGCCGAAATTTCAAAATTTCTGCATTTGCTACCAGGAGTACATAAAGTAGAGAAGATAAAAATGTTGCTGCCATCTCTGCTCTGCTACTTTCATCATTTTTGTGCTTCGTATCAGGAGAATATGAACGGGAGAATATTAATAAATTAATTAAACAAAAAACATTTTATTTCGTTTCAACTTACTGCCGAAATTTCAAAATTTCTGCATTTGCTACCAGGATTAAATAAAGTAGAGAAGATAAAAGTGTTGCTGCCATCTCTGCTCTGCTACTTTCATCATTTTTGTGCTTCGTATCAGGAGAATATGAACGGGAGAATATTAATAAATTAATTAAACAAAAAACATTTTACTTCGTTGCAACTTACTGCCGAAATTTCAAAATTTCTACATTTGCTACCAGGATTACATAAAGTAGAGAAGATAAAAATGTTGCTGCCATCTCTGCTCTGCTACTTTCATCATTTTTGTGCTTCGTATCAGGAGAATATGAACGGGAGAATATTATTAAATTAATTAAACAAAAAACATTTTATTTCGTTGCAACTTACTGCCGAAATTTCAAAATTTCTGCATTTGCTACCAGGAGTACATAAAGTAGAGAAGACAAAAATGTTGCTGCCATCTCTGCTCTGCTACTTTCATCATTTTTGTGCTTCTTATCAGGAGAATATGAACGGGAGAATATTAATAAATTAATTAAACAAAAAACATTTTATTTCATTGCAACTTACTGCCGAAATTTCAAAATTTCTGCATTTGCTACCAGGAGTACATAAAGTAGAGAAGATAAAAATGTTGCTGCCATCTCTGCTCTGCTACTTTCATCATTTTTGTGCTTCGTATCAGGAGAATATGAACGGGAGAATATTAATAAATTAATTAAACAAAAAACATTTTATTTCGTTGCAACTTACTGCCGAAATTTCAAAATTTCTGCATTTGCTACCAGGAGTACATAAAGTAGAGAAGACAAAAATGTTGCTGCCATCTCTGCTCTGCTACTTTCATCATTTTTGTGCTTCGTATCAGGAGAATATGAACGGGAGAATATTAATAAATTAATTAAACAAAAAACATTTTATTTCGTTTCAACTTACTGCCGAAATTTCAAAATTTCTGCATTTGCTACCAGGATTAAATAAAGTAGAGAAGATAAAAGTGTTGCTGCCATCTCTGCTCTGCTACTTTCATCATTTTTGTGCTTCGTATCAGGAGAATATGAACGGGAGAATATTAATAAATTAATTAAACAAAAAACATTTTATTTCGTTTCAACTTACTGCCGAAATTTCAAAATTTCTGCATTTGCTACCAGGATTACATAAAGTAGAGAAGATAAAAATGTTGCTGCCATCTCTGCTCTGCTACTTTCATCATTTTTGTGCTTCGTATCAGGAGAATATGAACGGGAGAATATTATTAAATTAATTAAACAAAAAACATTTTATTTCGTTGCAACTTACTGCCGAAATTTCAAAATTTCTGCATTTGCTACCAGGAGTACATAAAGTAGAGAAGACAAAAATGTTGCTGCCATCTCTGCTCTGCTACTTTCATCATTTTTGTGCTTCGTATCAGGAGAATATGAACGGGAGAATATTAATAAATTAATTAAACAAAAAACATTTTATTTCGTTTCAACTTACTGCCGAAATTTCAAAATTTCTGCATTTGCTACCAGGATTAAATAAAGTAGAGAAGATAAAAGTGTTGCTGCCATCTCTGCTCTGCTACTTTCATCATTTTTGTGCTTCGTATCAGGAGAATATGAACGGGAGAATACTAATAAATTAATTAAACAAAAAACATTTTATTTCGTTGCAACTTACTGCCGAAATTTCAAAATTTCTGCATTTGCTACCAGGATTACATAAAGTAGAGAAGATAAAAGTGTTGCTGCCATCTCTGCTCTGCTACTTTCATCATTTTTGTGCTTCGTATCAGGAGAATATGAACGGGAGAATATTAATAAATTAATTAAACAAAAAACATTTTATTTCGTTTCAACTTACTGCCGAAATTTCAAAATTTCTGCATTTGCTACCAGGATTACATAAAGTAGAAAAGATAAAAGTGTTGCTGCCATCTCTGCTCTGCTACTTTCATCATTTTTGTGCTTCGCATCAGGAGAATATGAACGGGAGAATATTAATAAATTAATTAAACAAAAAACATTTTATTTCGTTTCAATTTACTGCCGAAATTTCAAAATTTCTGCATTTGCTACCAGGATTACATAAAGTAGAGAAGATAAAAGTGTTGCTGCCATCTCTGCTCTGCTACTTTCATCATTTTTGTACTTCGTATCAGGAGAATATGAACGGGAGAATACTAATAAATTAATTAAACAAAAAACATTTTATTTCGTTGCAACTTACTGCCGAAATTTCAAAATTTCTCCATTTGCTACCAGGATTACATAAAGTAGAGAAGATAAAAGTGTTGCTGCCATCTCTGCTCTGCTACTTTCATCATTTTTGTGCTTCGTATCAGGAGAATATGAACGTAGAATATTAATAAATTAATTAAACAAAAAACATTTTATTTCGTTTCAACTTACTGCCGAAATTTCAAAATTTCTGCATTTGCTACCAGGATTACATAAAGTAGAGAAGTTAAAGTGTTGCTGCCATCTCTGCTCTGCTACTTTCATCATTTTTGTGCTTCGTATCAGGAGAATATGAACGGGAGAATACTAATAAATTAATTAAACAAAAAACATTTTATTTCGTTGCAACTTACTGCCGAAATTTCAAAATTTCTGCATTTGCTACCAGGATTACATAAAGTAGAGAAGATAAAAGTGTTGCTGCCATCTCTGCTCTGCTACTTTCATCATTTTTGTGCTTCGTATCAGGAGAATATGAACGGGAGAATATTAATAAATTAATTAAACAAAAAACATTTTATTTCGTTTCAACTTACTGCCGAAATTTCAAAATTTCTGCATTTGCTACCAGGATTACATAAAGTAGAAAAGATAAAAGTGTTGCTGCCATCTCTGCTCTGCTACTTTCATCATTTTTGTGCTTCGCATCAGGAGAATATGAACGGGAGAATATTAATAAATTAATTAAACAAAAAACATTTTATTTCGTTTCAATTTACTGCCGAAATTTCAAAATTTCTGCATTTGCTACCAGGATTACATAAAGTAGAGAAGATAAAAGTGTTGCTGCCATCTCTGCTCTGCTACTTTCATCATTTTTGTGCTTCGTATCAGGAGAATATGAACGGGAGAATACTAATAAATTAATTAAACAAAAAACATTTTATTTCGTTGCAACTTACTGCCGAAATTTCAAAATTTCTCCATTTGCTACCAGGATTACATAAAGTAGAGAAGATAAAAGTGTTGCTGCCATCTCTGCTCTGCTACTTTCATCATTTTTGTGCTTCGTATCAGGAGAATATGAACGTAGAATATTAATAAATTAATTAAACAAAAAACATTTTATTTCGTTTCAACTTACTGCCGAAATTTCAAAATTTCTGCATTTGCTACCAGGATTACATAAAGTAGAGAAGATAAAAGTGTTGCTGCCATCTCTGCTCTGCTACTTTCATCATTTTTGTGCTTCGTATCAGGAGAATATGAACGGGAGAATACTAATAAATTAATTAAACAAAAAACATTTTATTTCGTTGCAACTTACTGCCGAAATTTCAAAATTTCTGCATTTGCTACCAGGATTACATAAAGTAGAGAAGATAAAAGTGTTGCTGCCATCTCTGCTCTGCTACTTTCATCATTTTTGTGCTTCGTATCAGGAGAATATGAACGGGAGAATATTAATAAATTAATTAAACAAAAAACATTTTATTTCGTTTCAACTTACTGCCGAAATTTCAAAATTTCTGCATTTGCTACCAGGATTACATAAAGTAGAAAAGATAAAAGTGTTGCTGCCATCTCTGCTCTGCTACTTTCATCATTTTTGTGCTTCGCATCAGGAGAATATGAACGGGAGAATATTAATAAATTAATTAAACAAAAAACATTTTATTTCGTTTCAATTTACTGCCGAAATTTCAAAATTTCTGCATTTGCTACCAGGATTACATAAAGTAGAGAAGATAAAAGTGTTGCTGCCATCTCTGCTCTGCTACTTTCATCATTTTTGTGCTTCGTATCAGGAGAATATGAACGGGAGAATACTAATAAATTAATTAAACAAAAAACATTTTATTTCGTTGCAACTTACTGCCGAAATTTCAAAATTTCTCCATTTGCTACCAGGATTACATAAAGTAGAGAAGATAAAAGTGTTGCTGCCATCTCTGCTCTGCTACTTTCATCATTTTTGTGCTTCGTATCAGGAGAATATGAACGTAGAATATTAATAAATTAATTAAACAAAAAACATTTTATTTCGTTTCAACTTACTGCCGAAATTTCAAAATTTCTGCATTTGCTACCAGGATTACATAAAGTAGAGAAGATAAAAGTGTTGCTGCCATCTCTGCTCTGCTACTTTCATCATTTTTGTGCTTCGTATCAGGAGAATATGAACGGGAGAATATTAATAAATTAATTAAACAAAAAACATTTTATTTCGTTTCAACTTACTGCCGAAATTTCAAAATTTCTGCATTTGCTACCAGGATTACATAAAGTAGAGAAGATAAAAATGTTGCTGCCATCTCTGCTCTGCTACTTTCATCATTTTTGTGCTTCGTATCAGGAGAATATGAACGGGAGAATATTAATAAATTAATTAAACAAAAAACATTTTATTTCGTTTCAACTTACTGCCGAAATTTCAAAATTTCTGCATTTGCTACCAGGATTACATAAAGTAGAGAAGATAAAAGTGTTGCTGCCATCTCTGCTCTGCTACTTTCATCATTTTTGTGCTTCGTATCAGGAGAATATGAACGGGAGAATATTAATAAATTAATTAAACAAAAAACATTTTATTTCGTTTCAACTTACTGCCGAAATTTCAAAATTTCTGCATTTGCTACCAGGAGTACATAAAGTAGAGAAGATAAAAATGTTGCTGCCATCTCTGCTCTGCTACTTTCATCATTTTTGTGCTTCGTATCAGGAGAATATGAACGGGAGAATATTAATAAATTAATTAAACAAAAAACATTTTATTTCGTTTCAACTTACTGCCGAAATTTCAAAATTTCTGCATTTGCTACCAGGATTAAATAAAGTAGAGAAGATAAAAGTGTTGCTGCCATCTCTGCTCTGCTACTTTCATCATTTTTGTGCTTCGTATCAGGAGAATATGAACGGGAGAATATTAATAAATTAATTAAACAAAAAACATTTTATTTCGTTTCAACTTACTGCCGAAATTTCAAAATTTCTGCATTTGCTACCAGGAGTACATAAAGTAGAGAAGATAAAAATGTTGCTGCCATCTCTGCTCTGCTACTTTCATCATTTTTGTGCTTCGTATCAGGAGAATATGAACGGGAGAATATTAATAAATTAATTAAACAAAAAACATTTTATTTCGTTTCAACTTACTGCCGAAATTTCAAAATTTCTGCATTTGCTACCAGGATTAAATAAAGTAGAGAAGATAAAAGTGTTGCTGCCATCTCTGCTCTGCTACTTTCATCATTTTTGTGCTTCGTATCAGGAGAATATGAACGGGAGAATATTAATAAATTAATTAAACAAAAAACATTTTATTTCGTTTCAACTTACTGCCGAAATTTCAAAATTTCTGCATTTGCTACCAGGAGTACATAAAGTAGAGAAGATAAAAATGTTGCTGCCATCTCTGCTCTGCTACTTTCATCATTTTTGTGCTTCGTATCAGGAGAATATGAACGGGAGAATATTAATAAATTAATTAAACAAAAAACATTTTATTTCGTTTCAACTTACTGCCGAAATTTCAAAATTTCTGCATTTGCTACCAGGATTAAATAAAGTAGAGAAGATAAAAGTGTTGCTGCCATCTCTGCTCTGCTACTTTCATCATTTTTGTGCTTCGTATCAGGAGAATATGAACGGGAGAATATTAATAAATTAATTAAACAAAAAACATTTTATTTCGTTTCAACTTACTGCCGAAATTTCAAAATTTCTGCATTTGCTACCAGGAGTACATAAAGTAGAGAAGATAAAAATGTTGCTGCCATCTCTGCTCTGCTACTTTCATCATTTTTGTGTTTCGTATCAGGAGAATATGAACGGGAGAATATTAATAAATTAATTAAACAAAAAACATTTTATTTCGTTTCAACTTACTGCCGAAATTTCAAAATTTCTGCATTTGCTACCAGGATTAAATAAAGTAGAGAAGATAAAAGTGTTGCTGCCATCTCTGCTCTGCTACTTTCATCATTTTTGTGCTTCGTATCAGGAGAATATGAACGGGAGAATATTATTAAATTAATTAAACAAAAAACATTTTATTTCGTTGCAACTTACTGCCGAAATTTCAAAATTTCTGCATTTGCTACCAGGAGTACATAAAGTAGAGAAGACAAAAATGTTGCTGCCATCTCTGCTCTGCTACTTTCATCATTTTTGTGCTTCGTATCAGGAGAATATGAACGGGAGAATATTAATAAATTAATTAAACAAAAAACATTTTATTTCGTTTCAACTTACTGCCGAAATTTCAAAATTTCTGCATTTGCTACCAGGATTAAATAAAGTAGAGAAGATAAAAGTGTTGCTGCCATCTCTGCTCTGCTACTTTCATCATTTTTGTGCTTCGTATCAGGAGAATATGAACGGGAGAATATTAATAAATTAATTAAACAAAAAACATTTTATTTCGTTTCAACTTACTGCCGAAATTTCAAAATTTCTGCATTTGCTACCAGGATTACATAAAGTAGAGAAGATAAAAATGTTGCTGCCATCTCTGCTCTGCTACTTTCATCATTTTTGTGCTTCGTATCAGGAGAATATGAACGGGAGAATATTATTAAATTAATTAAACAAAAAACATTTTATTTCGTTGCAACTTACTGCCGAAATTTCAAAATTTCTGCATTTGCTACCAGGAGTACATAAAGTAGAGAAGACAAAAATGTTGCTGCCATCTCTGCTCTGCTACTTTCATCATTTTTGTGCTTCGTATCAGGAGAATATGAACGGGAGAATATTAATAAATTAATTAAACAAAAAACATTTTATTTCATTGCAACTTACTGCCGAAATTTCAAAATTTCTGCATTTGCTACCAGGAGTACATAAAGTAGAGAAGATAAAAATGTTGCTGCCATCTCTGCTCTGCTACTTTCATCATTTTTGTGCTTCCTATCAGGAGAATATGAACGGGAGAATATTAATAAATTAATTAAACAAAAAACATTTTATTTCGTTTCAACTTACTGCCGAAATTTCAAAATTTCTGCATTTGCTACCAGGATTACATAAAGTAGAGAAGATAAAAATGTTGCTGCCATCTCTGCTCTGCTACTTTCATCATTTTTGTGCTTCGTATCAGGAGAATATGAACGGGAGAATATTAATAAATTAATTAAACAAAAAACATTTTATTTCGTTTCAACTTACTGCCGAAATTTCAAAATTTCTGCATTTGCTACCAGGATTACATAAAGTAGAGAAGATAAAAATGTTGCTGCCATCTCTGCTCTGCTACTTTCATCATTTTTGTGCTTCGTATCAGGAGAATATGAACGGGAGAATATTATTAAATTAATTAAACAAAAAACATTTTATTTCGTTGCAACTTACTGCCGAAATTTCAAAATTTCTGCATTTGCTACCAGGAGTACATAAAGTAGAGAAGACAAAAATGTTGCTGCCATCTCTGCTCTGCTACTTTCATCATTTTTGTGCTTCGTATCAGGAGAATATGAACGGGAGAATATTAATAAATTAATTAAACAAAAAACATTTTATTTCATTGCAACTTACTGCCGAAATTTCAAAATTTCTGCATTTGCTACCAGGAGTACATAAAGTAGAGAAGATAAAAATGTTGCTGCCATCTCTGCTCTGCTACTTTCATCATTTTTGTGCTTCGTATCAGGAGAATATGAACGGGAGAATATTAATAAATTAATTAAACAAAAAACATTTTATTTCGTTGCAATTTACTGCCGAAATTTCAAAATTTCTGCATTTGCTACCAGGAGTACATAAAGTAGAGAAGACAAAAATGTTGCTGCCATCTCTGCTCTGCTACTTTCATCATTTTTGTGCTTCGTATCAGGAGAATATGAACGGGAGAATATTAATAAATTAATTAAACAAAAAACATTTTATTTCGTTTCAACTTACTGCCGAAATTTCAAAATTTCTGCATTTGCTACCAGGATTAAATAAAGTAGAGAAGATAAAAGTGTTGCTGCCATCTCTGCTCTGCTACTTTCATCATTTTTGTGCTTCGTATCAGGAGAATATGAACGGGAGAATATTAATAAATTAATTAAACAAAAAACATTTTATTTCGTTTCAACTTACTGCCGAAATTTCAAAATTTCTGCATTTGCTACCAGGATTACATAAAGTAGAGAAGATAAAAATGTTGCTGCCATCTCTGCTCTGCTACTTTCATCATTTTTGTGCTTCGTATCAGGAGAATATGAACGGGAGAATATTATTAAATTAATTAAACAAAAAACATTTTATTTCGTTGCAACTTACTGCCGAAATTTCAAAATTTCTGCATTTGCTACCAGGAGTACATAAAGTAGAGAAGACAAAAATGTTGCTGCCATCTCTGCTCTGCTACTTTCATCATTTTTGTGCTTCGTATCAGGAGAATATGAACGGGAGAATATTAATAAATTAATTAAACAAAAAACATTTTATTTCGTTTCAACTTACTGCCGAAATTTCAAAATTTCTGCATTTGCTACCAGGATTAAATAAAGTAGAGAAGATAAAAGTGTTGCTGCCATCTCTGCTCTGCTACTTTCATCATTTTTGTGCTTCGTATCAGGAGAATATGAACGGGAGAATACTAATAAATTAATTAAACAAAAAACATTTTATTTCGTTGCAACTTACTGCCGAAATTTCAAAATTTCTGCATTTGCTACCAGGATTACATAAAGTAGAGAAGATAAAAGTGTTGCTGCCATCTCTGCTCTGCTACTTTCATCATTTTTGTGCTTCGTATCAGGAGAATATGAACGGGAGAATATTAATAAATTAATTAAACAAAAAACATTTTATTTCGTTTCAACTTACTGCCGAAATTTCAAAATTTCTGCATTTGCTACCAGGATTACATAAAGTAGAAAAGATAAAAGTGTTGCTGCCATCTCTGCTCTGCTACTTTCATCATTTTTGTGCTTCGCATCAGGAGAATATGAACGGGAGAATATTAATAAATTAATTAAACAAAAAACATTTTATTTCGTTTCAATTTACTGCCGAAATTTCAAAATTTCTGCATTTGCTACCAGGATTACATAAAGTAGAGAAGATAAAAGTGTTGCTGCCATCTCTGCTCTGCTACTTTCATCATTTTTGTGCTTCGTATCAGGAGAATATGAACGGGAGAATACTAATAAATTAATTAAACAAAAAACATTTTATTTCGTTGCAACTTACTGCCGAAATTTCAAAATTTCTCCATTTGCTACCAGGATTACATAAAGTAGAGAAGATAAAAGTGTTGCTGCCATCTCTGCTCTGCTACTTTCATCATTTTTGTGCTTCGTATCAGGAGAATATGAACGTAGAATATTAATAAATTAATTAAACAAAAAACATTTTATTTCGTTTAAACTTACTGCCGAAATTTCAAAATTTCTGCATTTGCTACCAGGATTACATAAAGTAGAGAAGATAAAAGTGTTGCTGCCATCTCTGCTCTGCTACTTTCATCATTTTTGTGCTTCGTATCAGGAGAATATGAACGGGAGAATATTATTAAATTAATTAAACAAAAAACATTTTATTTCGTTGCAACTTACTGCCGAAATTTCAAAATTTCTGCATTTGCTACCAGGAGTACATAAAGTAGAGAAGACAAAAATGTTGCTGCCATCTCTGCTCTGCTACTTTCATCATTTTTGTGCTTCGTATCAGGAGAATATGAACGGGAGAATATTAATAAATTAATTAAACAAAAAACATTTTATTTCATTGCAACTTACTGCCGAAATTTCAAAATTTCTGCATTTGCTACCAGGAGTACATAAAGTAGAGAAGATAAAAATGTTGCTGCCATCTCTGCTCTGCTACTTTCATCATTTTTGTGCTTCCTATCAGGAGAATATGAACGGGAGAATATTAATAAATTAATTAAACAAAAAACATTTTATTTCGTTTCAACTTACTGCCGAAATTTCAAAATTTCTGCATTTGCTACCAGGATTACATAAAGTAGAGAAGATAAAAATGTTGCTGCCATCTCTGCTCTGCTACTTTCATCATTTTAGTGCTTCGTATCAGGAGAATATGAACGGGAGAATATTAATAAATTAATTAAACAAAAAACATTTTATTTCGTTTCAACTTACTGCCGAAATTTCAAAATTTCTGCATTTGCTACCAGGATTACATAAAGTAGAGAAGATAAAAGTGTTGCTGCCATCTCTGCTCTGCTACTTTCATCATTTTTGTGCTTCGTATCAGGAGAATATGAACGGGAGAATATTAATAAATTAATTAAACAAAAAACATTTTATTTCGTTTCAACTTACTGCCGAAATTTCAAAATTTCTGCATTTGCTACCAGGAGTACATAAAGTAGAGAAGATAAAAATGTTGCTGCCATCTCTGCTCTGCTACTTTCATCATTTTTGTGCTTCGTATCAGGAGAATATGAACGGGAGAATATTAATAAATTAATTAAACAAAAAACATTTTATTTCGTTTCAACTTACTGCCGAAATTTCAAAATTTCTGCATTTGCTACCAGGAGTACATAAAGTAGAGAAGATAAAAATGTTGCTGCCATCTCTGCTCTGCTACTTTCATCATTTTTGTGCTTCGTATCAGGAGAATATGAACGGGAGAATATTAATAAATTAATTAAACAAAAAACATTTTATTTCGTTTCAACTTACTGCCGAAATTTCAAAATTTCTGCATTTGCTACCAGGATTAAATAAAGTAGAGAAGATAAAAGTGTTGCTGCCATCTCTGCTCTGCTACTTTCATCATTTTTGTGCTTCGTATCAGGAGAATATGAACGGGAGAATATTAATAAATTAATTAAACAAAAAACATTTTATTTCGTTTCAACTTACTGCCGAAATTTCAAAATTTCTGCATTTGCTACCAGGAGTACATAAAGTAGAGAAGATAAAAATGTTGCTGCCATCTCTGCTCTGCTACTTTCATCATTTTTGTGCTTCGTATCAGGAGAATATGAACGGGAGAATATTAATAAATTAATTAAACAAAAAACATTTTATTTCGTTTCAACTTACTGCCGAAATTTCAAAATTTCTGCATTTGCTACCAGGATTAAATAAAGTAGAGAAGATAAAAGTGTTGCTGCCATCTCTGCTCTGCTACTTTCATCATTTTTGTGCTTCGTATCAGGAGAATATGAACGGGAGAATATTAATAAATTAATTAAACAAAAAACATTTTATTTCGTTTCAACTTACTGCCGAAATTTCAAAATTTCTGCATTTGCTACCAGGATTACATAAAGTAGAGAAGATAAAAATGTTGCTGCCATCTCTGCTCTGCTACTTTCATCATTTTTGTGCTTCGTATCAGGAGAATATGAACGGGAGAATATTAATAAATTAATTAAACAAAAAACATTTTATTTCGTTTCAACTTACTGCCGAAATTTCAAAATTTCTGCATTTGCTACCAGGATTACATAAAGTAGAGAAGATAAAAGTGTTGCTGCCATCTCTGCTCTGCTACTTTCATCATTTTTGTGCTTCGTATCAGGAGAATATGAACGGGAGAATATTAATAAATTAATTAAACAAAAAACATTTTATTTCGTTTCAACTTACTGCCGAAATTTCAAAATTTCTGCATTTGCTACCAGGAGTACATAAAGTAGAGAAGATAAAAATGTTGCTGCCATCTCTGCTCTGCTACTTTCATCATTTTTGTGCTTCGTATCAGGAGAATATGAACGGGAGAATATTAATAAATTAATTAAACAAAAAACATTTTATTTCGTTTCAACTTACTGCCGAAATTTCAAAATTTCTGCATTTGCTACCAGGATTAAATAAAGTAGAGAAGATAAAAGTGTTGCTGCCATCTCTGCTCTGCTACTTTCATCATTTTTGTGCTTCGTATCAGGAGAATATGAACGGGAGAATATTAATAAATTAATTAAACAAAAAACATTTTATTTCGTTTCAACTTACTGCCGAAATTTCAAAATTTCTGCATTTGCTACCAGGAGTACATAAAGTAGAGAAGATAAAAATGTTGCTGCCATCTCTGCTCTGCTACTTTCATCATTTTTGTGCTTCGTATCAGGAGAATATGAACGGGAGAATATTAATAAATTAATTAAACAAAAAACATTTTATTTCGTTTCAACTTACTGCCGAAATTTCAAAATTTCTGCATTTGCTACCAGGATTAAATAAAGTAGAGAAGATAAAAGTGTTGCTGCCATCTCTGCTCTGCTACTTTCATCATTTTTGTGCTTCGTATCAGGAGAATATGAACGGGAGAATATTAATAAATTAATTAAACAAAAAACATTTTATTTCGTTTCAACTTACTGCCGAAATTTCAAAATTTCTGCATTTGCTACCAGGAGTACATAAAGTAGAGAAGATAAAAATGTTGCTGCCATCTCTGCTCTGCTACTTTCATCATTTTTGTGCTTCGTATCAGGAGAATATGAACGGGAGAATATTAATAAATTAATTAAACAAAAAACATTTTATTTCGTTTCAACTTACTGCCGAAATTTCAAAATTTCTGCATTTGCTACCAGGATTAAATAAAGTAGAGAAGATAAAAGTGTTGCTGCCATCTCTGCTCTGCTACTTTCATCATTTTTGTGCTTCGTATCAGGAGAATATGAACGGGAGAATATTAATAAATTAATTAAACAAAAAACATTTTATTTCGTTTCAACTTACTGCCGAAATTTCAAAATTTCTGCATTTGCTACCAGGAGTACATAAAGTAGAGAAGATAAAAATGTTGCTGCCATCTCTGCTCTGCTACTTTCATCATTTTTGTGTTTCGTATCAGGAGAATATGAACGGGAGAATATTAATAAATTAATTAAACAAAAAACATTTTATTTCGTTTCAACTTACTGCCGAAATTTCAAAATTTCTGCATTTGCTACCAGGATTACATAAAGTAGAAAAGATAAAAGTGTTGCTGCCATCTCTGCTCTGCTACTTTCATCATTTTTGTGCTTCGCATCAGGAGAATATGAACGGGAGAATATTAATAAATTAATTAAACAAAAAACATTTTATTTCGTTTCAATTTACTGCCGAAATTTCAAAATTTCTGCATTTGCTACCAGGATTACATAAAGTAGAGAAGATAAAAGTGTTGCTGCCATCTCTGCTCTGCTACTTTCATCATTTTTGTGCTTCGTATCAGGAGAATATGAACGGGAGAATACTAATAAATTAATTAAACAAAAAACATTTTATTTCGTTGCAACTTACTGCCGAAATTTCAAAATTTCTCCATTTGCTACCAGGATTACATAAAGTAGAGAAGATAAAAGTGTTGCTGCCATCTCTGCTCTGCTACTTTCATCATTTTTGTGCTTCGTATCAGGAGAATATGAACGTAGAATATTAATAAATTAATTAAACAAAAAACATTTTATTTCGTTTCAACTTACTGCCGAAATTTCAAAATTTCTGCATTTGCTACCAGGATTACATAAAGTAGAGAAGATAAAAGTGTTGCTGCCATCTCTGCTCTGCTACTTTCATCATTTTTGTGCTTCGTATCAGGAGAATATGAACGGGAGAATATTAATAAATTAATTAAACAAAAAACATTTTATTTCGTTTCAACTTACTGCCGAAATTTCAAAATTTCTGCATTTGCTACCAGGATTAAACAAAGTAGAGAAGATAAAAGTGTTGCTGCCATCTCTGCTCTGCTACTTTCATCATTTTTGTGCTTCGTATCAGGAGAATATGAACGGGAGAATATTAATAAATTAATTAAACAAAAAACATTTTATTTCGTTTCAACTTACTGCCGAAATTTCAAAATTTCTGCATTTGCTACCAGGAGTACATAAAGTAGAGAAGATAAAAATGTTGCTGCCATCTCTGCTCTGCTACTTTCATCATTTTTGTGCTTCGTATCAGGAGAATATGAACGGGAGAATATTAATAAATTAATTAAACAAAAAACATTTTATTTCGTTTCAACTTACTGCCGAAATTTCAAAATTTCTGCATTTGCTACCAGGATTAAATAAAGTAGAGAAGATAAAAGTGTTGCTGCCATCTCTGCTCTGCTACTTTCATCATTTTTGTGCTTCGTATCAGGAGAATATGAACGGGAGAATATTAATAAATTAATTAAACAAAAAACATTTTATTTCGTTTCAACTTACTGCCGAAATTTCAAAATTTCTGCATTTGCTACCAGGAGTACATAAAGTAGAGAAGATAAAAATGTTGCTGCCATCTCTGCTCTGCTACTTTCATCATTTTTGTGCTTCGTATCAGGAGAATATGAACGGGAGAATATTAATAAATTAATTAAACAAAAAACATTTTATTTCGTTTCAACTTACTGCCGAAATTTCAAAATTTCTGCATTTGCTACCAGGATTAAATAAAGTAGAGAAGATAAAAGTGTTGCTGCCATCTCTGCTCTGCTACTTTCATCATTTTTGTGCTTCGTATCAGGAGAATATGAACGGGAGAATATTAATAAATTAATTAAACAAAAAACATTTTATTTCGTTTCAACTTACTGCCGAAATTTCAAAATTTCTGCATTTGCTACCAGGAGTACATAAAGTAGAGAAGATAAAAATGTTGCTGCCATCTCTGCTCTGCTACTTTCATCATTTTTGTGCTTCGTATCAGGAGAATATGAACGGGAGAATATTAATAAATTAATTAAACAAAAAACATTTTATTTCGTTTCAACTTACTGCCGAAATTTCAAAATTTCTGCATTTGCTACCAGGATTAAATAAAGTAGAGAAGATAAAAGTGTTGCTGCCATCTCTGCTCTGCTACTTTCATCATTTTTGTGCTTCGTATCAGGAGAATATGAACGGGAGAATATTAATAAATTAATTAAACAAAAAACATTTTATTTCGTTTCAACTTACTGCCGAAATTTCAAAATTTCTGCATTTGCTACCAGGAGTACATAAAGTAGAGAAGATAAAAATGTTGCTGCCATCTCTGCTCTGCTACTTTCATCATTTTTGTGTTTCGTATCAGGAGAATATGAACGGGAGAATATTAATAAATTAATTAAACAAAAAACATTTTATTTCGTTTCAACTTACTGCCGAAATTTCAAAATTTCTGCATTTGCTACCAGGATTACATAAAGTAGAAAAGATAAAAGTGTTGCTGCCATCTCTGCTCTGCTACTTTCATCATTTTTGTGCTTCGCATCAGGAGAATATGAACGGGAGAATATTAATAAATTAATTAAACAAAAAACATTTTATTTCGTTTCAATTTACTGCCGAAATTTCAAAATTTCTGCATTTGCTACCAGGATTACATAAAGTAGAGAAGATAAAAGTGTTGCTGCCATCTCTGCTCTGCTACTTTCATCATTTTTGTGCTTCGTATCAGGAGAATATGAACGGGAGAATACTAATAAATTAATTAAACAAAAAACATTTTATTTCGTTGCAACTTACTGCCGAAATTTCAAAATTTCTCCATTTGCTACCAGGATTACATAAAGTAGAGAAGATAAAAGTGTTGCTGCCATCTCTGCTCTGCTACTTTCATCATTTTTGTGCTTCGTATCAGGAGAATATGAACGTAGAATATTAATAAATTAATTAAACAAAAAACATTTTATTTCGTTTCAACTTACTGCCGAAATTTCAAAATTTCTGCATTTGCTACCAGGATTACATAAAGTAGAGAAGATAAAAGTGTTGCTGCCATCTCTGCTCTGCTACTTTCATCATTTTTGTGCTTCGTATCAGGAGAATATGAACGGGAGAATATTAATAAATTAATTAAACAAAAAACATTTTATTTCGTTTCAACTTACTGCCGAAATTTCAAAATTTCTGCATTTGCTACCAGGATTAAACAAAGTAGAGAAGATAAAAGTGTTGCTGCCATCTCTGCTCTGCTACTTTCATCATTTTTGTGCTTCGTATCAGGAGAATATGAACGGGAGAATATTAATAAATTAATTAAACAAAAAACATTTTATTTCGTTTCAACTTACTGCCGAAATTTCAAAATTTCTGCATTTGCTACCAGGAGTACATAAAGTAGAGAAGATAAAAATGTTGCTGCCATCTCTGCTCTGCTACTTTCATCATTTTTGTGCTTCGTATCAGGAGAATATGAACGGGAGAATATTAATAAATTAATTAAACAAAAAACATTTTATTTCGTTTCAACTTACTGCCGAAATTTCAAAATTTCTGCATTTGCTACCAGGATTAAATAAAGTAGAGAAGATAAAAGTGTTGCTGCCATCTCTGCTCTGCTACTTTCATCATTTTTGTGCTTCGTATCAGGAGAATATGAACGGGAGAATATTAATAAATTAATTAAACAAAAAACATTTTACTTCGTTGCAACTTACTGCCGAAATTTCAAAATTTCTACATTTGCTACCAGGATTACATAAAGTAGAGAAGATAAAAATGTTGCTGCCATCTCTGCTCTGCTACTTTCATCATTTTTGTGCTTCGTATCAGGAGAATATGAACGGGAGAATATTATTAAATTAATTAAACAAAAAACATTTTATTTCGTTGCAACTTACTGCCGAAATTTCAAAATTTCTGCATTTGCTACCAGGAGTACATAAAGTAGAGAAGACAAAAATGTTGCTGCCATCTCTGCTCTGCTACTTTCATCATTTTTGTGCTTCTTATCAGGAGAATATGAACGGGAGAATATTAATAAATTAATTAAACAAAAAACATTTTATTTCATTGCAACTTACTGCCGAAATTTCAAAATTTCTGCATTTGCTACCAGGAGTACATAAAGTAGAGAAGATAAAAATGTTGCTGCCATCTCTGCTCTGCTACTTTCATCATTTTTGTGCTTCGTATCAGGAGAATATGAACGGGAGAATATTAATAAATTAATTAAACAAAAAACATTTTATTTCGTTGCAACTTACTGCCGAAATTTCAAAATTTCTGCATTTGCTACCAGGAGTACATAAAGTAGAGAAGACAAAAATGTTGCTGCCATCTCTGCTCTGCTACTTTCATCATTTTTGTGCTTCGTATCAGGAGAATATGAACGGGAGAATATTAATAAATTAATTAAACAAAAAACATTTTATTTCGTTTCAACTTACTGCCGAAATTTCAAAATTTCTGCATTTGCTACCAGGATTAAATAAAGTAGAGAAGATAAAAGTGTTGCTGCCATCTCTGCTCTGCTACTTTCATCATTTTTGTGCTTCGTATCAGGAGAATATGAACGGGAGAATATTAATAAATTAATTAAACAAAAAACATTTTATTTCGTTTCAACTTACTGCCGAAATTTCAAAATTTCTGCATTTGCTACCAGGATTACATAAAGTAGAGAAGATAAAAATGTTGCTGCCATCTCTGCTCTGCTACTTTCATCATTTTTGTGCTTCGTATCAGGAGAATATGAACGGGAGAATATTATTAAATTAATTAAACAAAAAACATTTTATTTCGTTGCAACTTACTGCCGAAATTTCAAAATTTCTGCATTTGCTACCAGGAGTACATAAAGTAGAGAAGACAAAAATGTTGCTGCCATCTCTGCTCTGCTACTTTCATCATTTTTGTGCTTCGTATCAGGAGAATATGAACGGGAGAATATTAATAAATTAATTAAACAAAAAACATTTTATTTCGTTTCAACTTACTGCCGAAATTTCAAAATTTCTGCATTTGCTACCAGGATTAAATAAAGTAGAGAAGATAAAAGTGTTGCTGCCATCTCTGCTCTGCTACTTTCATCATTTTTGTGCTTCGTATCAGGAGAATATGAACGGGAGAATACTAATAAATTAATTAAACAAAAAACATTTTATTTCGTTGCAACTTACTGCCGAAATTTCAAAATTTCTGCATTTGCTACCAGGATTACATAAAGTAGAGAAGATAAAAGTGTTGCTGCCATCTCTGCTCTGCTACTTTCATCATTTTTGTGCTTCGTATCAGGAGAATATGAACGGGAGAATATTAATAAATTAATTAAACAAAAAACATTTTATTTCGTTTCAACTTACTGCCGAAATTTCAAAATTTCTGCATTTGCTACCAGGATTACATAAAGTAGAAAAGATAAAAGTGTTGCTGCCATCTCTGCTCTGCTACTTTCATCATTTTTGTGCTTCGCATCAGGAGAATATGAACGGGAGAATATTAATAAATTAATTAAACAAAAAACATTTTATTTCGTTTCAATTTACTGCCGAAATTTCAAAATTTCTGCATTTGCTACCAGGATTACATAAAGTAGAGAAGATAAAAGTGTTGCTGCCATCTCTGCTCTGCTACTTTCATCATTTTTGTGCTTCGTATCAGGAGAATATGAACGGGAGAATACTAATAAATTAATTAAACAAAAAACATTTTATTTCGTTGCAACTTACTGCCGAAATTTCAAAATTTCTCCATTTGCTACCAGGATTACATAAAGTAGAGAAGATAAAAGTGTTGCTGCCATCTCTGCTCTGCTACTTTCATCATTTTTGTGCTTCGTATCAGGAGAATATGAACGTAGAATATTAATAAATTAATTAAACAAAAAACATTTTATTTCGTTTCAACTTACTGCCGAAATTTCAAAATTTCTGCATTTGCTACCAGGATTACATAAAGTAGAGAAGATAAAAGTGTTGCTGCCATCTCTGCTCTGCTACTTTCATCATTTTTGTGCTTCGTATCAGGAGAATATGAACGGGAGAATACTAATAAATTAATTAAACAAAAAACATTTTATTTCGTTGCAACTTACTGCCGAAATTTCAAAATTTCTGCATTTGCTACCAGGATTACATAAAGTAGAGAAGATAAAAGTGTTGCTGCCATCTCTGCTCTGCTACTTTCATCATTTTTGTGCTTCGTATCAGGAGAATATGAACGGGAGAATATTAATAAATTAATTAAACAAAAAACATTTTATTTCGTTTCAACTTACTGCCGAAATTTCAAAATTTCTGCATTTGCTACCAGGATTACATAAAGTAGAAAAGATAAAAGTGTTGCTGCCATCTCTGCTCTGCTACTTTCATCATTTTTGTGCTTCGCATCAGGAGAATATGAACGGGAGAATATTAATAAATTAATTAAACAAAAAACATTTTATTTCGTTTCAATTTACTGCCGAAATTTCAAAATTTCTGCATTTGCTACCAGGATTACATAAAGTAGAGAAGATAAAAGTGTTGCTGCCATCTCTGCTCTGCTACTTTCATCATTTTTGTGCTTCGTATCAGGAGAATATGAACGGGAGAATACTAATAAATTAATTAAACAAAAAACATTTTATTTCGTTGCAACTTACTGCCGAAATTTCAAAATTTCTCCATTTGCTACCAGGATTACATAAAGTAGAGAAGATAAAAGTGTTGCTGCCATCTCTGCTCTGCTACTTTCATCATTTTTGTGCTTCGTATCAGGAGAATATGAACGTAGAATATTAATAAATTAATTAAACAAAAAACATTTTATTTCGTTTCAACTTACTGCCGAAATTTCAAAATTTCTGCATTTGCTACCAGGATTACATAAAGTAGAGAAGATAAAAGTGTTGCTGCCATCTCTGCTCTGCTACTTTCATCATTTTTGTGCTTCGTATCAGGAGAATATGAACGGGAGAATACTAATAAATTAATTAAACAAAAAACATTTTATTTCGTTGCAACTTACTGCCGAAATTTCAAAATTTCTGCATTTGCTACCAGGATTACATAAAGTAGAGAAGATAAAAGTGTTGCTGCCATCTCTGCTCTGCTACTTTCATCATTTTTGTGCTTCGTATCAGGAGAATATGAACGGGAGAATATTAATAAATTAATTAAACAAAAAACATTTTATTTCGTTTCAACTTACTGCCGAAATTTCAAAATTTCTGCATTTGCTACCAGGATTACATAAAGTAGAAAAGATAAAAGTGTTGCTGCCATCTCTGCTCTGCTACTTTCATCATTTTTGTGCTTCGCATCAGGAGAATATGAACGGGAGAATATTAATAAATTAATTAAACAAAAAACATTTTATTTCGTTTCAATTTACTGCCGAAATTTCAAAATTTCTGCATTTGCTACCAGGATTACATAAAGTAGAGAAGATAAAAGTGTTGCTGCCATCTCTGCTCTGCTACTTTCATCATTTTTGTGCTTCGTATCAGGAGAATATGAACGGGAGAATACTAATAAATTAATTAAACAAAAAACATTTTATTTCGTTGCAACTTACTGCCGAAATTTCAAAATTTCTCCATTTGCTACCAGGATTACATAAAGTAGAGAAGATAAAAGTGTTGCTGCCATCTCTGCTCTGCTACTTTCATCATTTTTGTGCTTCGTATCAGGAGAATATGAACGTAGAATATTAATAAATTAATTAAACAAAAAACATTTTATTTCGTTTCAACTTACTGCCGAAATTTCAAAATTTCTGCATTTGCTACCAGGATTACATAAAGTAGAGAAGATAAAAGTGTTGCTGCCATCTCTGCTCTGCTACTTTCATCATTTTTGTGCTTCGTATCAGGAGAATATGAACGGGAGAATACTAATAAATTAATTAAACAAAAAACATTTTATTTCGTTGCAACTTACTGCCGAAATTTCAAAATTTCTGCATTTGCTACCAGGATTACATAAAGTAGAGAAGATAAAAGTGTTGCTGCCATCTCTGCTCTGCTACTTTCATCATTTTTGTGCTTCGTATCAGGAGAATATGAACGGGAGAATATTAATAAATTAATTAAACAAAAAACATTTTATTTCGTTTCAACTTACTGCCGAAATTTCAAAATTTCTGCATTTGCTACCAGGATTACATAAAGTAGAAAAGATAAAAGTGTTGCTGCCATCTCTGCTCTGCTACTTTCATCATTTTTGTGCTTCGCATCAGGAGAATATGAACGGGAGAATATTAATAAATTAATTAAACAAAAAACATTTTATTTCGTTTCAATTTACTGCCGAAATTTCAAAATTTCTGCATTTGCTACCAGGATTACATAAAGTAGAGAAGATAAAAGTGTTGCTGCCATCTCTGCTCTGCTACTTTCATCATTTTTGTGCTTCGTATCAGGAGAATATGAACGGGAGAATACTAATAAATTAATTAAACAAAAAACATTTTATTTCGTTGCAACTTACTGCCGAAATTTCAAAATTTCTCCATTTGCTACCAGGATTACATAAAGTAGAGAAGATAAAAGTGTTGCTGCCATCTCTGCTCTGCTACTTTCATCATTTTTGTGCTTCGTATCAGGAGAATATGAACGTAGAATATTAATAAATTAATTAAACAAAAAACATTTTATTTCGTTTCAACTTACTGCCGAAATTTCAAAATTTCTGCATTTGCTACCAGGATTACATAAAGTAGAGAAGATAAAAGTGTTGCTGCCATCTCTGCTCTGCTACTTTCATCATTTTTGTGCTTCGTATCAGGAGAATATGAACGGGAGAATATTAATAAATTAATTAAACAAAAAACATTTTATTTCGTTTCAACTTACTGCCGAAATTTCAAAATTTCTGCATTTGCTACCAGGATTACATAAAGTAGAGAAGATAAAAATGTTGCTGCCATCTCTGCTCTGCTACTTTCATCATTTTTGTGCTTCGTATCAGGAGAATATGAACGGGAGAATACTAATAAATTAATTAAACAAAAAACATTTTATTTCGTTGCAACTTACTGCCGAAATTTCAAAATTTCTCCATTTGCTACCAGGATTACATAAAGTAGAGAAGATAAAAGTGTTGCTGCCATCTCTGCTCTGCTACTTTCATCATTTTTGTGCTTCGTATCAGGAGAATATGAACGTAGAATATTAATAAATTAATTAAACAAAAAACATTTTATTTCGTTTCAATTTACTGCCGAAATTTCAAAATTTCTGCATTTGCTACCAGGATTACATAAAGTAGAGAAGATAAAAGTGTTGCTGCCATCTCTGCTCTGCTACTTTCATCATTTTTGTGCTTCGTATCAGGAGAATATGAACGGGAGAATACTAATAAATTAATTAAACAAAAAACATTTTATTTCGTTGCAACTTACTGCCGAAATTTCAAAATTTCTCCATTTGCTACCAGGATTACATAAAGTAGAGAAGATAAAAGTGTTGCTGCCATCTCTGCTCTGCTACTTTCATCATTTTTGTGCTTCGTATCAGGAGAATATGAACGTAGAATATTAATAAATTAATTAAACAAAAAACATTTTATTTCGTTTCAACTTACTGCCGAAATTTCAAAATTTCTGCATTTGCTACCAGGATTACATAAAGTAGAGAAGATAAAAGTGTTGCTGCCATCTCTGCTCTGCTACTTTCATCATTTTTGTGCTTCGTATCAGGAGAATATGAACGGGAGAATATTAATAAATTAATTAAACAAAAAACATTTTATTTCGTTTCAACTTACTGCCGAAATTTCAAAATTTCTGCATTTGCTACCAGGATTACATAAAGTAGAGAAGATAAAAATGTTGCTGCCATCTCTGCTCTGCTACTTTCATCATTTTTGTGCTTCGTATCAGGAGAATATGAACGGGAGAATACTAATAAATTAATTAAACAAAAAACATTTTATTTCGTTGCAACTTACTGCCGAAATTTCAAAATTTCTCCATTTGCTACCAGGATTACATAAAGTAGAGAAGATAAAAGTGTTGCTGCCATCTCTGCTCTGCTACTTTCATCATTTTTGTGCTTCGTATCAGGAGAATATGAACGTAGAATATTAATAAATTAATTAAACAAAAAACATTTTATTTCGTTTCAATTTACTGCCGAAATTTCAAAATTTCTGCATTTGCTACCAGGATTACATAAAGTAGAGAAGATAAAAGTGTTGCTGCCATCTCTGCTCTGCTACTTTCATCA
This sequence comes from Podabrus alpinus, assembly GCA_932274525.1. Taxonomy (NCBI): domain Eukaryota; kingdom Metazoa; phylum Arthropoda; class Insecta; order Coleoptera; family Cantharidae; genus Podabrus; species Podabrus alpinus. The sequence goes on from OW026451.1 coordinate 12,086,758, forward strand.
TTTTTGTGCTTCGTATCAGGAGAATATGAACGGGAGAATACTAATAAATTAATTAAACAAAAAACATTTTATTTCGTTGCAACTTACTGCCGAAATTTCAAAATTTCTCCATTTGCTACCAGGATTACATAAAGTAGAGAAGATAAAAGTGTTGCTGCCATCTCTGCTCTGCTACTTTCATCATTTTTGTGCTTCGTATCAGGAGAATATGAACGTAGAATATTAATAAATTAATTAAACAAAAAACATTTTATTTCGTTTCAACTTACTGCCGAAATTTCAAAATTTCTGCATTTGCTACCAGGATTACATAAAGTAGAGAAGATAAAAGTGTTGCTGCCATCTCTGCTCTGCTACTTTCATCATTTTTGTGCTTCGTATCAGGAGAATATGAACGGGAGAATACTAATAAATTAATTAAACAAAAAACATTTTATTTCGTTGCAACTTACTGCCGAAATTTCAAAATTTCTGCATTTGCTACCAGGATTACATAAAGTAGAGAAGATAAAAGTGTTGCTGCCATCTCTGCTCTGCTACTTTCATCATTTTTGTGCTTCGTATCAGGAGAATATGAACGGGAGAATATTAATAAATTAATTAAACAAAAAACATTTTATTTCGTTTCAACTTACTGCCGAAATTTCAAAATTTCTGCATTTGCTACCAGGATTACATAAAGTAGAAAAGATAAAAGTGTTGCTGCCATCTCTGCTCTGCTACTTTCATCATTTTTGTGCTTCGCATCAGGAGAATATGAACGGGAGAATATTAATAAATTAATTAAACAAAAAACATTTTATTTCGTTTCAATTTACTGCCGAAATTTCAAAATTTCTGCATTTGCTACCAGGATTACATAAAGTAGAGAAGATAAAAGTGTTGCTGCCATCTCTGCTCTGCTACTTTCATCATTTTTGTGCTTCGTATCAGGAGAATATGAACGGGAGAATACTAATAAATTAATTAAACAAAAAACATTTTATTTCGTTGCAACTTACTGCCGAAATTTCAAAATTTCTCCATTTGCTACCAGGATTACATAAAGTAGAGAAGATAAAAGTGTTGCTGCCATCTCTGCTCTGCTACTTTCATCATTTTTGTGCTTCGTATCAGGAGAATATGAACGTAGAATATTAATAAATTAATTAAACAAAAAACATTTTATTTCGTTTCAACTTACTGCCGAAATTTCAAAATTTCTGCATTTGCTACCAGGATTACATAAAGTAGAGAAGATAAAAGTGTTGCTGCCATCTCTGCTCTGCTACTTTCATCATTTTTGTGCTTCGTATCAGGAGAATATGAACGGGAGAATACTAATAAATTAATTAAACAAAAAACATTTTATTTCGTTGCAACTTACTGCCGAAATTTCAAAATTTCTGCATTTGCTACCAGGATTACATAAAGTAGAGAAGATAAAAGTGTTGCTGCCATCTCTGCTCTGCTACTTTCATCATTTTTGTGCTTCGTATCAGGAGAATATGAACGGGAGAATATTAATAAATTAATTAAACAAAAAACATTTTATTTCGTTTCAACTTACTGCCGAAATTTCAAAATTTCTGCATTTGCTACCAGGATTACATAAAGTAGAAAAGATAAAAGTGTTGCTGCCATCTCTGCTCTGCTACTTTCATCATTTTTGTGCTTCGCATCAGGAGAATATGAACGGGAGAATATTAATAAATTAATTAAACAAAAAACATTTTATTTCGTTTCAATTTACTGCCGAAATTTCAAAATTTCTGCATTTGCTACCAGGATTACATAAAGTAGAGAAGATAAAAGTGTTGCTGCCATCTCTGCTCTGCTACTTTCATCATTTTTGTGCTTCGTATCAGGAGAATATGAACGGGAGAATACTAATAAATTAATTAAACAAAAAACATTTTATTTCGTTGCAACTTACTGCCGAAATTTCAAAATTTCTCCATTTGCTACCAGGATTACATAAAGTAGAGAAGATAAAAGTGTTGCTGCCATCTCTGCTCTGCTACTTTCATCATTTTTGTGCTTCGTATCAGGAGAATATGAACGTAGAATATTAATAAATTAATTAAACAAAAAACATTTTATTTCGTTTCAACTTACTGCCGAAATTTCAAAATTTCTGCATTTGCTACCAGGATTACATAAAGTAGAGAAGATAAAAGTGTTGCTGCCATCTCTGCTCTGCTACTTTCATCATTTTTGTGCTTCGTATCAGGAGAATATGAACGGGAGAATATTAATAAATTAATTAAACAAAAAACATTTTATTTCGTTTCAACTTACTGCCGAAATTTCAAAATTTCTGCATTTGCTACCAGGATTACATAAAGTAGAGAAGATAAAAATGTTGCTGCCATCTCTGCTCTGCTACTTTCATCATTTTTGTGCTTCGTATCAGGAGAATATGAACGGGAGAATATTAATAAATTAATTAAACAAAAAACATTTTATTTCGTTTCAACTTACTGCCGAAATTTCAAAATTTCTGCATTTGCTACCAGGATTACATAAAGTAGAGAAGATAAAAGTGTTGCTGCCATCTCTGCTCTGCTACTTTCATCATTTTTGTGCTTCGTATCAGGAGAATATGAACGGGAGAATATTAATAAATTAATTAAACAAAAAACATTTTATTTCGTTTCAACTTACTGCCGAAATTTCAAAATTTCTGCATTTGCTACCAGGAGTACATAAAGTAGAGAAGATAAAAATGTTGCTGCCATCTCTGCTCTGCTACTTTCATCATTTTTGTGCTTCGTATCAGGAGAATATGAACGGGAGAATATTAATAAATTAATTAAACAAAAAACATTTTATTTCGTTTCAACTTACTGCCGAAATTTCAAAATTTCTGCATTTGCTACCAGGATTAAATAAAGTAGAGAAGATAAAAGTGTTGCTGCCATCTCTGCTCTGCTACTTTCATCATTTTTGTGCTTCGTATCAGGAGAATATGAACGGGAGAATATTAATAAATTAATTAACCAAAAAACATTTTATTTCGTTTCAACTTACTGCCGAAATTTCAAAATTTCTGCATTTGCTACCAGGAGTACATAAAGTAGAGAAGATAAAAATGTTGCTGCCATCTCTGCTCTGCTACTTTCATCATTTTTGTGCTTCGTATCAGGAGAATATGAACGGGAGAATATTAATAAATTAATTAAACAAAAAACATTTTATTTCGTTTCAACTTACTGCCGAAATTTCAAAATTTCTGCATTTGCTACCAGGATTAAATAAAGTAGAGAAGATAAAAGTGTTGCTGCCATCTCTGCTCTGCTACTTTCATCATTTTTGTGCTTCGTATCAGGAGAATATGAACGGGAGAATATTAATAAATTAATTAAACAAAAAACATTTTATTTCGTTTCAACTTACTGCCGAAATTTCAAAATTTCTGCATTTGCTACCAGGAGTACATAAAGTAGAGAAGATAAAAGTGTTGCTGCCATCTCTGCTCTGCTACTTTCATCATTTTTGTGCTTCGTATCAGGAGAATATGAACGGGAGAATATTAATAAATTAATTAAACAAAAAACATTTTATTTCGTTTCAACTTACTGCCGAAATTTCAAAATTTCTGCATTTGCTACCAGGATTAAATAAAGTAGAGAAGATAAAAGTGTTGCTGCCATCTCTGCTCTGCTACTTTCATCATTTTTGTGCTTCGTATCAGGAGAATATGAACGGGAGAATATTAATAAATTAATTAAACAAAAAACATTTTATTTCGTTTCAACTTACTGCCGAAATTTCAAAATTTCTGCATTTGCTACCAGGAGTACATAAAGTAGAGAAGATAAAAATGTTGCTGCCATCTCTGCTCTGCTACTTTCATCATTTTTGTGTTTCGTATCAGGAGAATATGAACGGGAGAATATTAATAAATTAATTAAACAAAAAACATTTTATTTCGTTTCAACTTACTGCCGAAATTTCAAAATTTCTGCATTTGCTACCAGGATTAAATAAAGTAGAGAAGATAAAAGTGTTGCTGCCATCTCTGCTCTGCTACTTTCATCATTTTTGTGCTTCGTATCAGGAGAATATGAACGGGAGAATATTATTAAATTAATTAAACAAAAAACATTTTATTTCGTTGCAACTTACTGCCGAAATTTCAAAATTTCTGCATTTGCTACCAGGAGTACATAAAGTAGAGAAGACAAAAATGTTGCTGCCATCTCTGCTCTGCTACTTTCATCATTTTTGTGCTTCGTATCAGGAGAATATGAACGGGAGAATATTAATAAATTAATTAAACAAAAAACATTTTATTTCGTTTCAACTTACTGCCGAAATTTCAAAATTTCTGCATTTGCTACCAGGATTAAATAAAGTAGAGAAGATAAAAGTGTTGCTGCCATCTCTGCTCTGCTACTTTCATCATTTTTGTGCTTCGTATCAGGAGAATATGAACGGGAGAATATTAATAAATTAATTAAACAAAAAACATTTTATTTCGTTTCAACTTACTGCCGAAATTTCAAAATTTCTGCATTTGCTACCAGGATTACATAAAGTAGAGAAGATAAAAATGTTGCTGCCATCTCTGCTCTGCTACTTTCATCATTTTTGTGCTTCGTATCAGGAGAATATGAACGGGAGAATATTATTAAATTAATTAAACAAAAAACATTTTATTTCGTTGCAACTTACTGCCGAAATTTCAAAATTTCTGCATTTGCTACCAGGAGTACATAAAGTAGAGAAGACAAAAATGTTGCTGCCATCTCTGCTCTGCTACTTTCATCATTTTTGTGCTTCGTATCAGGAGAATATGAACGGGAGAATATTAATAAATTAATTAAACAAAAAACATTTTATTTCATTGCAACTTACTGCCGAAATTTCAAAATTTCTGCATTTGCTACCAGGAGTACATAAAGTAGAGAAGATAAAAATGTTGCTGCCATCTCTGCTCTGCTACTTTCATCATTTTTGTGCTTCCTATCAGGAGAATATGAACGGGAGAATATTAATAAATTAATTAAACAAAAAACATTTTATTTCGTTTCAACTTACTGCCGAAATTTCAAAATTTCTGCATTTGCTACCAGGATTACATAAAGTAGAGAAGATAAAAATGTTGCTGCCATCTCTGCTCTGCTACTTTCATCATTTTTGTGCTTCGTATCAGGAGAATATGAACGGGAGAATATTAATAAATTAATTAAACAAAAAACATTTTATTTCGTTTCAACTTACTGCCGAAATTTCAAAATTTCTGCATTTGCTACCAGGATTACATAAAGTAGAGAAGATAAAAGTGTTGCTGCCATCTCTGCTCTGCTACTTTCATCATTTTTGTGCTTCGTATCAGGAGAATATGAACGGGAGAATATTAATAAATTAATTAAACAAAAAACATTTTATTTCGTTTCAACTTACTGCCGAAATTTCAAAATTTCTGCATTTGCTACCAGGAGTACATAAAGTAGAGAAGATAAAAATGTTGCTGCCATCTCTGCTCTGCTACTTTCATCATTTTTGTGCTTCGTATCAGGAGAATATGAACGGGAGAATATTAATAAATTAATTAAACAAAAAACATTTTATTTCGTTTCAACTTACTGCCGAAATTTCAAAATTTCTGCATTTGCTACCAGGATTACATAAAGTAGAGAAGATAAAAGTGTTGCTGCCATCTCTGCTCTGCTACTTTCATCATTTTTGTGCTTCGTATCAGGAGAATATGAACGGGAGAATATTAATAAATTAATTAAACAAAAAACATTTTATTTCGTTTCAACTTACTGCCGAAATTTCAAAATTTCTGCATTTGCTACCAGGATTAAACAAAGTAGAGAAGATAAAAGTGTTGCTGCCATCTCTGCTCTGCTACTTTCATCATTTTTGTGCTTCGTATCAGGAGAATATGAACGGGAGAATATTAATAAATTAATTAAACAAAAAACATTTTATTTCGTTTCAACTTACTGCCGAAATTTCAAAATTTCTGCATTTGCTACCAGGAGTACATAAAGTAGAGAAGACAAAAATGTTGCTGCCATCTCTGCTCTGCTACTTTCATCATTTTTGTGCTTCGTATCAGGAGAATATGAACGGGAGAATATTAATAAATTAATTAAACAAAAAACATTTTATTTCGTTGCAACTTACTGCCGAAATTTCAAAATTTCTGCATTTGCTACCAGGAGTACATAAAGTAGAGAAGATAAAAATGTTGCTGCCATCTCTGCTCTGCTACTTTCATCATTTTTGTGCTTCGTATCAGGAGAATATGAACGGGAGAATATTAATAAATTAATTAAACAAAAAACATTTTATTTCGTTGCAACTTACTGCCGAAATTTCAAAATTTCTGCATTTGCTACCAGGAGTACATAAAGTAGAGAAGACAAAAATGTTGCTGCCATCTCTGCTCTGCTACTTTCATCATTTTTGTGCTTCGTATCAGGAGAATATGAACGGGAGAATATTAATAAATTAATTAAACAAAAAACATTTTATTTCGTTTCAACTTACTGCCGAAATTTCAAAATTTCTGCATTTGCTACCAGGATTAAATAAAGTAGAGAAGATAAAAGTGTTGCTGCCATCTCTGCTCTGCTACTTTCATCATTTTTGTGCTTCGTATCAGGAGAATATGAACGGGAGAATATTAATAAATTAATTAAACAAAAAACATTTTATTTCGTTTCAACTTACTGCCGAAATTTCAAAATTTCTGCATTTGCTACCAGGATTACATAAAGTAGAGAAGATAAAAATGTTGCTGCCATCTCTGCTCTGCTACTTTCATCATTTTTGTGCTTCGTATCAGGAGAATATGAACGGGAGAATATTATTAAATTAATTAAACAAAAAACATTTTATTTCGTTGCAACTTACTGCCGAAATTTCAAAATTTCTGCATTTGCTACCAGGAGTACATAAAGTAGAGAAGACAAAAATGTTGCTGCCATCTCTGCTCTGCTACTTTCATCATTTTTGTGCTTCGTATCAGGAGAATATGAACGGGAGAATATTAATAAATTAATTAAACAAAAAACATTTTATTTCGTTTCAACTTACTGCCGAAATTTCAAAATTTCTGCATTTGCTACCAGGATTAAATAAAGTAGAGAAGATAAAAGTGTTGCTGCCATCTCTGCTCTGCTACTTTCATCATTTTTGTGCTTCGTATCAGGAGAATATGAACGGGAGAATACTAATAAATTAATTAAACAAAAAACATTTTATTTCGTTGCAACTTACTGCCGAAATTTCAAAATTTCTGCATTTGCTACCAGGATTACATAAAGTAGAGAAGATAAAAGTGTTGCTGCCATCTCTGCTCTGCTACTTTCATCATTTTTGTGCTTCGTATCAGGAGAATATGAACGGGAGAATATTAATAAATTAATTAAACAAAAAACATTTTATTTCGTTTCAACTTACTGCCGAAATTTCAAAATTTCTGCATTTGCTACCAGGATTACATAAAGTAGAAAAGATAAAAGTGTTGCTGCCATCTCTGCTCTGCTACTTTCATCATTTTTGTGCTTCGCATCAGGAGAATATGAACGGGAGAATATTAATAAATTAATTAAACAAAAAACATTTTATTTCGTTTCAATTTACTGCCGAAATTTCAAAATTTCTGCATTTGCTACCAGGATTACATAAAGTAGAGAAGATAAAAGTGTTGCTGCCATCTCTGCTCTGCTACTTTCATCATTTTTGTGCTTCGTATCAGGAGAATATGAACGGGAGAATACTAATAAATTAATTAAACAAAAAACATTTTATTTCGTTGCAACTTACTGCCGAAATTTCAAAATTTCTCCATTTGCTACCAGGATTACATAAAGTAGAGAAGATAAAAGTGTTGCTGCCATCTCTGCTCTGCTACTTTCATCATTTTTGTGCTTCGTATCAGGAGAATATGAACGTAGAATATTAATAAATTAATTAAACAAAAAACATTTTATTTCGTTTCAACTTACTGCCGAAATTTCAAAATTTCTGCATTTGCTACCAGGATTACATAAAGTAGAGAAGATAAAAGTGTTGCTGCCATCTCTGCTCTGCTACTTTCATCATTTTTGTGCTTCGTATCAGGAGAATATGAACGGGAGAATATTATTAAATTAATTAAACAAAAAACATTTTATTTCGTTGCAACTTACTGCCGAAATTTCAAAATTTCTGCATTTGCTACCAGGAGTACATAAAGTAGAGAAGACAAAAATGTTGCTGCCATCTCTGCTCTGCTACTTTCATCATTTTTGTGCTTCGTATCAGGAGAATATGAACGGGAGAATATTAATAAATTAATTAAACAAAAAACATTTTATTTCATTGCAACTTACTGCCGAAATTTCAAAATTTCTGCATTTGCTACCAGGAGTACATAAAGTAGAGAAGATAAAAATGTTGCTGCCATCTCTGCTCTGCTACTTTCATCATTTTTGTGCTTCCTATCAGGAGAATATGAACGGGAGAATATTAATAAATTAATTAAACAAAAAACATTTTATTTCGTTTCAACTTACTGCCGAAATTTCAAAATTTCTGCATTTGCTACCAGGATTACATAAAGTAGAGAAGATAAAAATGTTGCTGCCATCTCTGCTCTGCTACTTTCATCATTTTTGTGCTTCGTATCAGGAGAATATGAACGGGAGAATATTAATAAATTAATTAAACAAAAAACATTTTATTTCGTTTCAACTTACTGCCGAAATTTCAAAATTTCTGCATTTGCTACCAGGATTACATAAAGTAGAGAAGATAAAAGTGTTGCTGCCATCTCTGCTCTGCTACTTTCATCATTTTTGTGCTTCGTATCAGGAGAATATGAACGGGAGAATATTAATAAATTAATTAAACAAAAAACATTTTATTTCGTTTCAACTTACTGCCGAAATTTCAAAATTTCTGCATTTGCTACCAGGAGTACATAAAGTAGAGAAGATAAAAATGTTGCTGCCATCTCTGCTCTGCTACTTTCATCATTTTTGTGCTTCGTATCAGGAGAATATGAACGGGAGAATATTAATAAATTAATTAAACAAAAAACATTTTATTTCGTTTCAACTTACTGCCGAAATTTCAAAATTTCTGCATTTGCTACCAGGATTAAATAAAGTAGAGAAGATAAAAGTGTTGCTGCCATCTCTGCTCTGCTACTTTCATCATTTTTGTGCTTCGTATCAGGAGAATATGAACGGGAGAATATTAATAAATTAATTAAACAAAAAACATTTTATTTCGTTTCAACTTACTGCCGAAATTTCAAAATTTCTGCATTTGCTACCAGGAGTACATAAAGTAGAGAAGATAAAAATGTTGCTGCCATCTCTGCTCTGCTACTTTCATCATTTTTGTGCTTCGTATCAGGAGAATATGAACGGGAGAATATTAATAAATTAATTAAACAAAAAACATTTTATTTCGTTTCAACTTACTGCCGAAATTTCAAAATTTCTGCATTTGCTACCAGGATTAAATAAAGTAGAGAAGATAAAAGTGTTGCTGCCATCTCTGCTCTGCTACTTTCATCATTTTTGTGCTTCGTATCAGGAGAATATGAACGGGAGAATATTAATAAATTAATTAAACAAAAAACATTTTATTTCGTTTCAACTTACTGCCGAAATTTCAAAATTTCTGCATTTGCTACCAGGAGTACATAAAGTAGAGAAGATAAAAATGTTGCTGCCATCTCTGCTCTGCTACTTTCATCATTTTTGTGCTTCGTATCAGGAGAATATGAACGGGAGAATATTAATAAATTAATTAAACAAAAAACATTTTATTTCGTTTCAACTTACTGCCGAAATTTCAAAATTTCTGCATTTGCTACCAGGATTAAATAAAGTAGAGAAGATAAAAGTGTTGCTGCCATCTCTGCTCTGCTACTTTCATCATTTTTGTGCTTCGTATCAGGAGAATATGAACGGGAGAATATTAATAAATTAATTAAACAAAAAACATTTTATTTCGTTTCAACTTACTGCCGAAATTTCAAAATTTCTGCATTTGCTACCAGGAGTACATAAAGTAGAGAAGATAAAAATGTTGCTGCCATCTCTGCTCTGCTACTTTCATCATTTTTGTGTTTCGTATCAGGAGAATATGAACGGGAGAATATTAATAAATTAATTAAACAAAAAACATTTTATTTCGTTTCAACTTACTGCCGAAATTTCAAAATTTCTGCATTTGCTACCAGGATTAAATAAAGTAGAGAAGATAAAAGTGTTGCTGCCATCTCTGCTCTGCTACTTTCATCATTTTTGTGCTTCGTATCAGGAGAATATGAACGGGAGAATATTAATAAATTAATTAAACAAAAAACATTTTATTTCGTTTCAACTTACTGCCGAAATTTCAAAATTTCTGCATTTGCTACCAGGAGTACATAAAGTAGAGAAGATAAAAATGTTGCTGCCATCTCTGCTCTGCTACTTTCATCATTTTTGTGCTTCGTATCAGGAGAATATGAACGGGAGAATATTAATAAATTAATTAAACAAAAAACATTTTATTTCGTTTCAACTTACTGCCGAAATTTCAAAATTTCTGCATTTGCTACCAGGATTAAATAAAGTAGAGAAGATAAAAGTGTTGCTGCCATCTCTGCTCTGCTACTTTCATCATTTTTGTGCTTCGTATCAGGAGAATATGAACGGGAGAATATTAATAAATTAATTAAACAAAAAACATTTTATTTCGTTTCAACTTACTGCCGAAATTTCAAAATTTCTGCATTTGCTACCAGGATTACATAAAGTAGAGAAGATAAAAGTGTTGCTGCCATCTCTGCTCTGCTACTTTCATCATTTTTGTGCTTCGTATCAGGAGAATATGAACGGGAGAATATTAATAAATTAATTAAACAAAAAACATTTTATTTCGTTTCAACTTACTGCCGAAATTTCAAAATTTCTGCATTTGCTACCAGGATTAAATAAAATAGAGAAGATAAAAGTGTTGCTGCCATCTCTGCTCTGCTACTTTCATCATTTTTGTGCTTCGTATCAGGAGAATATGAACGGGAGAATATTAATAAATTAATTAAACAAAAAACATTTTATTTCGTTTCAACTTACTGCCGAAATTTCAAAATTTCTGCATTTGCTACCAGGATTACATAAAGTAGAGAAGATAAAAGTGTTGCTGCCATCTCTGCTCTGCTACTTTCATCATTTTTGTGCTTCGTATCAGGAGAATATGAACGGGAGAATATTAATAAATTAATTAAACAAAAAACATTTTATTTCGTTTCAACTTACTGCCGAAATTTCAAAATTTCTGCATTTGCTACCAGGATTAAATAAAGTAGAGAAGATAAAAGTGTTGCTGCCATCTCTGCTCTGCTACTTTCATCATTTTTGTGCTTCGTATCAGGAGAATATGAACGGGAGAATACTAATAAATTAATTAAACAAAAAACATTTTATTTCGTTGCAACTTACTGCCGAAATTTCAAAATTTCTGCATTTGCTACCAGGATTACATAAAGTAGAGAAGATAAAAGTGTTGCTGCCATCTCTGCTCTGCTACTTTCATCATTTTTGTGCTTCGCATCAGGAGAATATGAACGGGAGAATATTAATAAATTAATTAAACAAAAAACATTTTATTTCGTTTCAACTTACTGCCGAAATTTCAAAATTTCTGCATTTGCTACCAGGATTACATAAAGTAGAGAAGATAAAAGTGTTGCTGCCATCTCTGCTCTGCTACTTTCTTTTTGTGCTTCGTATCAGGAGAATATGAACGGGAGAATATTAATAAATTAATTAAACAAAAAACATTTTATTTCGTTTCAACTTACTGCCGAAATTTCAAAATTTCTGCATTTGCTACCAGGATTACATAAAGTAGAGAAGATAAAAGTGTTGCTGCCATCTCTGCTCTGCTACTTTCATCATTTTTGTGCTTCGTATCAGGAGAATATGAACGGGAGAATATTAATAAATTAATTAAACAAAAAACATTTTATTTCGTTTCAACTTACTGCCGAAATTTCAAAATTTCTGCATTTGCTACCAGGATTACATAAAGTAGAGAAGATAAAAGTGTTGCTGCCATCTCTGCTCTGCTACTTTCATCATTTTTGTGCTTCGTATCAGGAGAATATGAACGGGAGAATATTAATAAATTAATTAAACAAAAAACATTTTATTTCGTTTCAACTTACTGCCGAAATTTCAAAATTTCTGCATTTGCTACCAGGATTACATAAAGTAGAGAAGATAAAAGTGTTGCTGCCATCTCTGCTCTGCTACTTTCATCATTTTTGTGCTTCGTATCAGGAGAATATGAACGGGAGAATATTAATAAATTAATTAAACAAAAAACATTTTATTTCGTTGCAACTTACTGCCGAAATTTCAAAATATCTGCATTTGCTACCAGGATTACATAAAGTAGAGAAGATAAAAGTGTTGCTGCCATCTCTGCTCTGCTACTTTCATCATTTTTGTGCTTCGTATCAGGAGAATATGAACGGGAGAATATTAATAAATTAATTAAACAAAAAACATTTTATTTCGTTTCAACTTACTGCCGAAATTTCAAAATTTCTGCATTTGCTACCAGGATTACATAAAGTAGAGAAGATAAAAGTGTTGCTGCCATCTCTGCTCTGCTACTTTCATCATTTTTGTGCTTCGTATCAGGAGAATATGAACGGGAGAATATTAATAAATTAATTAAACAAAAAACATTATATTTCGTTTCAACTTACTGCCGAAATTTCAAAATTTCTGCATTTGCTACCAGGATTACATAAAGTAGAGAAGATAAAAGTGTTGCTGCCATCTCTGCTCTGCTACTTTCATCATTTTTGTGCTTCGTATCAGGAGAATATGAACGGGAGAATATTAATAAATTAATTAAACAAAAAACATTTTATTTCGTTGCAACTTACTGCCGAAATTTCAAAATTTCTGCATTTGCTACCAGGATTACATAAAGTAGAGAAGATAAAAGTGTTGCTGCCATCTCTGCTCTGCTACTTTCATCATTTTTGTGCTTCGTATCAGGAGAATATGAACGGGAGAATATTAATAAATTAATTAAACAAAAAACATTTTATTTCGTTGCAACTTACTGCCGAAATTTCAAAATATCTGCATTTGCTACCAGGATTACATAAAGTAGAGAAGATAAAAGTGTTGCTGCCATCTCTGCTCTGCTACTTTCATCATTTTTGTGCTTCGTATCAGGAGAATATGAACGGGAGAATATTAATAAATTAATTAAACAAAAAACATTTTATTTCGTTTCAACTTACTGCCGAAATTTCAAAATTTCTGCATTTGCTACCAGGATTACATAAAGTAGAGAAGATAAAAGTGTTGCTGCCATCTCTGCTCTGCTACTTTCTTTTTGTGCTTCGTATCAGGAGAATATGAACGGGAGAATATTAATAAATTAATTAAACAAAAAACATTTTATTTCGTTTCAACTTACTGCCGAAATTTCAAAATTTCTGCATTTGCTACCAGGATTACATAAAGTAGAGAAGATAAAAGTGTTGCTGCCATCTCTGCTCTGCTACTTTCATCATTTTTGTGCTTCGTATCAGGAGAATATGAACGGGAGAATATTAATAAATTAATTAAACAAAAAACATTTTATTTCGTTTCAACTTACTGCCGAAATTTCAAAATTTCTGCATTTGCTACCAGGATTACATAAAGTAGAGAAGATAAAAGTGTTGCTGCCATCTCTGCTCTGCTACTTTCATCATTTTTGTGCTTCGTATCAGGAGAATATGAACGGGAGAATATTAATAAATTAATTAAACAAAAAACATTATATTTCGTTTCAACTTACTGCCGAAATTTCAAAATTTCTGCATTTGCTACCAGGATTACATAAAGTAGAGAAGATAAAAGTGTTGCTGCCATCTCTGCTCTGCTACTTTCATCATTTTTGTGCTTCGTATCAGGAGAATATGAACGGGAGAATATTAATAAATTAATTAAACAAAAAACATTTTATTTCGTTGCAACTTACTGCCGAAATTTCAAAATATCTGCATTTGCTACCAGGATTACATAAAGTAGAGAAGATAAAAGTGTTGCTGCCATCTCTGCTCTGCTACTTTCATCATTTTTGTGCTTCGTATCAGGAGAATATGAACGGGAGAATATTAATAAATTAATTAAACAAAAAACATTTTATTTCGTTGCAACTTACTGCCGAAATTTCAAAATATCTGCATTTGCTACCAGGATTACATAAAGTAGAGAAGATAAAAGTGTTGCTGCCATCTCTGCTCTGCTACTTTCATCATTTTTGTGCTTCGTATCAGGAGAATATGAACGGGAGAATATTAATAAATTAATTAAACAAAAAACATTTTATTTCGTTTCAACTTACTGCCGAAATTTCAAAATTTCTGCATTTGCTACCAGGATTACATAAAGTAGAGAAGATAAAAGTGTTGCTGCCATCTCTGCTCTGCTACTTTCATCATTTTTGTGCTTCGTATCAGGAGAATATGAACGGGAGAATATTAATAAATTAATTAAACAAAAAACATTTTATTTCGTTTCAACTTACTGCCGAAATTTCAAAATTTCTGCATTTGCTACCAGGATTACATAAAGTAGAGAAGATAAAAGTGTTGCTGCCATCTCTGCTCTGCTACTTTCATCATTTTTGTGCTTCGTATCAGGAGAATATGAACGGGAGAATATTAATAAATTAATTAAACAAAAAACATTTTATTTCGTTTCAACTTACTGCCGAAATTTCAAAATTTCTGCATTTGCTACCAGGATTACATAAAGTAGAGAAGATAAAAGTGTTGCTGCCATCTCTGCTCTGCTACTTTCATCATTTTTGTGCTTCGTATCAGGAGAATATGAACGGGAGAATATTAATAAATTAATTAAACAAAAAACATTTTATTTCGTTGCAACTTACTGCCGAAATTTCAAAATATCTGCATTTGCTACCAGGATTACATAAAGTAGAGAAGATAAAAGTGTTGCTGCCATCTCTGCTCTGCTACTTTCATCATTTTTGTGCTTCGTATCAGGAGAATATGAACGGGAGAATATTAATAAATTAATTAAACAAAAAACATTTTATTTCGTTTCAACTTACTGCCGAAATTTCAAAATTTCTGCATTTGCTACCAGGATTACATAAAGTAGAGAAGATAAAAGTGTTGCTGCCATCTCTGCTCTGCTACTTTCTTTTTGTGCTTCGTATCAGGAGAATATGAACGGGAGAATATTAATAAATTAATTAAACAAAAAACATTTTATTTCGTTTCAACTTACTGCCGAAATTTCAAAATTTCTGCATTTGCTACCAGGATTACATAAAGTAGAGAAGATAAAAGTGTTGCTGCCATCTCTGCTCTGCTACTTTCTTTTTGTGCTTCGTATCAGGAGAATATGAACGGGAGAATATTAATAAATTAATTAAACAAAAAACATTTTATTTCGTTTCAACTTACTGCCGAAATTTCAAAATTTCTGCATTTGCTACCAGGATTACATAAAGTAGAGAAGATAAAAGTGTTGCTGCCATCTCTGCTCTGCTACTTTCTTTTTGTGCTTCGTATCAGGAGAATATGAACGGGAGAATATTAATAAATTAATTAAACAAAAAACATTTTATTTCGTTTCAACTTACTGCCGAAATTTCAAAATTTCTGCATTTGCTACCAGGATTACATAAAGTAGAGAAGATAAAAGTGTTGCTGCCATCTCTGCTCTGCTACTTTCTTTTTGTGCTTCGTATCAGGAGAATATGAACGGGAGAATATTAATAAATTAATTAAACAAAAAACATTTTATTTCGTTTCAACTTACTGCCGAAATTCCAAAATTTCTGCATTTGCTACCAGGATTACATAAAGTAGAGAAGATAAAAGTGTTGCTGCCATCTCTGCTCTGCTACTTTCTTTTTGTGCTTCGTATCAGGAGAATATGAACGGGAGAATATTAATAAATTAATTAAACAAAAAACATTTTATTTCGTTTCAACTTACTGCCGAAATTTCAAAATTTCTGCATTTGCTACCAGGATTACATAAAGTAGAGAAGATAAAAGTGTTGCTGCCATCTCTGCTCTGCTACTTTCATCATTTTTGTGCTTCGTATCAGGAGAATATGAACGGGAGAATATTAATAAATTAATTAAACAAAAAACATTTTATTTCGTTTCAACTTACTGCCGAAATTTCAAAATTTCTGCATTTGCTACCAGGATTACATAAAGTAGAGAAGATAAAAGTGTTGCTGCCATCTCTGCTCTGCTACTTTCATCATTTTTGTGCTTCGTATCAGGAGAATATGAACGGGAGAATATTAATAAATTAATTAAACAAAAAACATTTTATTTCGTTTCAACTTACTGCCGAAATTTCAAAATTTCTGCATTTGCTACCAGGATTACATAAAGTAGAGAAGATAAAAGTGTTGCTGCCATCTCTGCTCTGCTACTTTCATCATTTTTGTGCTTCGTATCAGGAGAATATGAACGGGAGAATATTAATAAATTAATTAAACAAAAAACATTTTATTTCGTTTCAACTTACTGCCGAAATTTCAAAATTTCTGCATTTGCTACCAGGATTACATAAAGTAGAGAAGATAAAAGTGTTGCTGCCATCTCTGCTCTGCTACTTTCATCATTTTTGTGCTTCGTATCAGGAGAATATGAACGGGAGAATATTAATAAATTAATTAAACAAAAAACATTTTATTTCGTTTCAACTTACTGCCGAAATTTCAAAATTTCTGCATTTGCTACCAGGATTACATAAAGTAGAGAAGATAAAAGTGTTGCTGCCATCTCTGCTCTGCTACTTTCATCATTTTTGTGCTTCGTATCAGGAGAATATGAACGGGAGAATATTAATAAATTAATTAAACAAAAAACATTTTATTTCGTTTCAACTTACTGCCGAAATTTCAAAATTTCTGCATTTGCTACCAGGATTACATAAAGTAGAGAAGATAAAAGTGTTGCTGCCATCTCTGCTCTGCTACTTTCATCATTTTTGTGCTTCGTATCAGGAGAATATGAACGGGAGAATATTAATAAATTAATTAAACAAAAAACATTTTATTTCGTTTCAACTTACTGCCGAAATTTCAAAATTTCTGCATTTGCTACCAGGAGTACATAAAGTAGAGAAGATAAAAGTGTTGCTGCCATCTCTGCTCTGCTACTTTCATCATTTTTGTGCTTCGTATCAGGAGAATATGAACGGGAGAATATTAATAAATTAATTAAACAAAAAACATTTTATTTCGTTTCAACTTACTGCCGAAATTTCAAAATTTCTGCATTTGCTACCAGGATTACATAAAGTAGAGAAGATAAAAGTGTTGCTGCCATCTCTGCTCTGCTACTTTCATCATTTTTGTGCTTCGTATCAGGAGAATATGAACGGGAGAATATTAATAAATTAATTAAACAAAAAACATTTTATTTCGTTTCAACTTACTGCCGAAATTTCAAAATTTCTGCATTTGCTACCAGGATTACATAAAGTAGAGAAGATAAAAGTGTTGCTGCCATCTCTGCTCTGCTACTTTCTTTTTGTGCTTCGTATCAGGAGAATATGAACGGGAGAATATTAATAAATTAATTAAACAAAAAACATTTTATTTCGTTTCAACTTACTGCCGAAATTTCAAAATTTCTGCATTTGCTACCAGGATTACATAAAGTAGAGAAGATAAAAGTGTTGCTGCCATCTCTGCTCTGCTACTTTCATCATTTTTGTGCTTCGTATCAGGAGAATATGAACGGGAGAATATTAATAAATTAATTAAACAAAAAACATTTTATTTCGTTTCAACTTACTGCCGAAATTTCAAAATTTCTGCATTTGCTACCAGGATTACATAAAGTAGAGAAGATAAAAGTGTTGCTGCCATCTCTGCTCTGCTACTTTCTTTTTGTGCTTCGTATCAGGAGAATATGAACGGGAGAATATTAATAAATTAATTAAACAAAAAACATTTTATTTCGTTTCAACTTACTGCCGAAATTTCAAAATTTCTGCATTTGCTACCAGGATTACATAAAGTAGAGAAGATAAAAGTGTTGCTGCCATCTCTGCTCTGCTACTTTCTTTTTGTGCTTCGTATCAGGAGAATATGAACGGGAGAATATTAATAAATTAATTAAACAAAAAACATTTTATTTCGTTTCAACTTACTGCCGAAATTTCAAAATTTCTGCATTTGCTACCAGGATTACATAAAGTAGAGAAGATAAAAGTGTTGCTGCCATCTCTGCTCTGCTACTTTCATCATTTTTGTGCTTCGTATCAGGAGAATATGAACGGGAGAATATTAATAAATTAATTAAACAAAAAACATTTTATTTCGTTTCAACTTACTGCCGAAATTTCAAAATTTCTGCATTTGCTACCAGGATTACATAAAGTAGAGAAGATAAAAGTGTTGCTGCCATCTCTGCTCTGCTACTTTCTTTTTGTGCTTCGTATCAGGAGAATATGAACGGGAGAATATTAATAAATTAATTAAACAAAAAACATTTTATTTCGTTTCAACTTACTGCCGAAATTTCAAAATTTCTGCATTTGCTACCAGGATTACATAAAGTAGAGAAGATAAAAGTGTTGCTGCCATCTCTGCTCTGCTACTTTCATCATTTTTGTGCTTCGTATCAGGAGAATATGAACGGGAGAATATTAATAAATTAATTAAACAAAAAACATTTTATTTCGTTTCAACTTACTGCCGAAATTTCAAAATTTCTGCATTTGCTACCAGGATTACATAAAGTAGAGAAGATAAAAGTGTTGCTGCCATCTCTGCTCTGCTACTTTCTTTTTGTGCTTCGTATCAGGAGAATATGAACGGGAGAATATTAATAAATTAATTAAACAAAAAACATTTTATTTCGTTTCAACTTACTGCCGAAATTTCAAAATTTCTGCATTTGCTACCAGGATTACATAAAGTAGAGAAGATAAAAGTGTTGCTGCCATCTCTGCTCTGCTACTTTCATCATTTTTGTGCTTCGTATCAGGAGAATATGAACGGGAGAATATTAATAAATTAATTAAACAAAAAACATTTTATTTCGTTTCAACTTACTGCCGAAATTTCAAAATTTCTGCATTTGCTACCAGGATTACATAAAGTAGAGAAGATAAAAGTGTTGCTGCCATCTCTGCTCTGCTACTTTCTTTTTGTGCTTCGTATCAGGAGAATATGAACGGGAGAATATTAATAAATTAATTAAACAAAAAACATTTTATTTCGTTTCAACTTACTGCCGAAATTTCAAAATTTCTGCATTTGCTACCAGGATTACATAAAGTAGAGAAGATAAAAGTGTTGCTGCCATCTCTGCTCTGCTACTTTCTTTTTGTGCTTCGTATCAGGAGAATATGAACGGGAGAATATTAATAAATTAATTAAACAAAAAACATTTTATTTCGTTTCAACTTACTGCCGAAATTTCAAAATTTCTGCATTTGCTACCAGGATTACATAAAGTAGAGAAGATAAAAGTGTTGCTGCCATCTCTGCTCTGCTACTTTCATCATTTTTGTGCTTCGTATCAGGAGAATATGAACGGGAGAATATTAATAAATTAATTAAACAAAAAACATTTTATTTCGTTTCAACTTACTGCCGAAATTTCAAAATTTCTGCATTTGCTACCAGGATTACATAAAGTAGAGAAGATAAAAGTGTTGCTGCCATCTCTGCTCTGCTACTTTCTTTTTGTGCTTCGTATCAGGAGAATATGAACGGGAGAATATTAATAAATTAATTAAACAAAAAACATTTTATTTCGTTTCAACTTACTGCCGAAATTTCAAAATTTCTGCATTTGCTACCAGGATTACATAAAGTAGAGAAGATAAAAGTGTTGCTGCCATCTCTGCTCTGCTACTTTCTTTTTGTGCTTCGTATCAGGAGAATATGAACGGGAGAATATTAATAAATTAATTAAACAAAAAACATTTTATTTCGTTTCAACTTACTGCCGAAATTTCAAAATTTCTGCATTTGCTACCAGGATTACATAAAGTAGAGAAGATAAAAGTGTTGCTGCCATCTCTGCTCTGCTACTTTCATCATTTTTGTGCTTCGTATCAGGAGAATATGAACGGGAGAATATTAATAAATTAATTAAACAAAAAACATTTTATTTCGTTTCAACTTACTGCCGAAATTTCAAAATTTCTGCATTTGCTACCAGGATTACATAAAGTAGAGAAGATAAAAGTGTTGCTGCCATCTCTGCTCTGCTACTTTCATCATTTTTGTGCTTCGTATCAGGAGAATATGAACGGGAGAATATTAATAAATTAATTAAACAAAAAACATTTTATTTCGTTGCAACTTACTGCCGAAATTTCAAAATATCTGCATTTGCTACCAGGATTACATAAAGTAGAGAAGATAAAAGTGTTGCTGCCATCTCTGCTCTGCTACTTTCATCATTTTTGTGCTTCGTATCAGGAGAATATGAACGGGAGAATATTAATAAATTAATTAAACAAAAAACATTTTATTTCGTTGCAACTTACTGCCGAAATTTCAAAATATCTGCATTTGCTACCAGGATTACATAAAGTAGAGAAGATAAAAGTGTTGCTGCCATCTCTGCTCTGCTACTTTCATCATTTTTGTGCTTCGTATCAGGAGAATATGAACGGGAGAATATTAATAAATTAATTAAACAAAAAACATTTTATTTCGTTGCAACTTACTGCCGAAATTTCAAAATATCTGCATTTGCTACCAGGATTACATAAAGTAGAGAAGATAAAAGTGTTGCTGCCATCTCTGCTCTGCTACTTTCATCATTTTTGTGCTTCGTATCAGGAGAATATGAACGGGAGAATATTAATAAATTAATTAAACAAAAAACATTTTATTTCGTTTCAACTTACTGCCGAAATTTCAAAATTTCTGCATTTGCTACCAGGATTACATAAAGTAGAGAAGATAAAAGTGTTGCTGCCATCTCTGCTCTGCTACTTTCATCATTTTTGTGCTT
The DNA here is from genome assembly GCA_932274525.1 of Podabrus alpinus. Lineage (NCBI taxonomy): Eukaryota > Metazoa > Arthropoda > Insecta > Coleoptera > Cantharidae > Podabrus > Podabrus alpinus. The sequence goes on from OW026451.1 coordinate 12,107,746, forward strand.
CGTATCAGGAGAATATGAACGGGAGAATATTAATAAATTAATTAAACAAAAAACATTTTATTTCGTTTCAACTTACTGCCGAAATTTCAAAATTTCTGCATTTGCTACCAGGATTACATAAAGTAGAGAAGATAAAAGTGTTGCTGCCATCTCTGCTCTGCTACTTTCATCATTTTTGTGCTTCGTATCAGGAGAATATGAACGGGAGAATATTAATAAATTAATTAAACAAAAAACATTTTATTTCGTTGCAACTTACTGCCGAAATTTCAAAATATCTGCATTTGCTACCAGGATTACATAAAGTAGAGAAGATAAAAGTGTTGCTGCCATCTCTGCTCTGCTACTTTCATCCTTTTTGTGCTTCGTATCAGGAGAATATGAACGGGAGAATATTAATAAATTAATTAAACAAAAAACATTTTATTTCGTTGCAACTTACTGCCGAAATTTCAAAATATCTGCATTTGCTACCAGGATTACATAAAGTAGAGAAGATAAAAGTGTTGCTGCCATCTCTGCTCTGCTACTTTCATCATTTTTGTGCTTCGTATCAGGAGAATATGAACGGGAGAATATTAATAAATTAATTAAACAAAAAACATTTTATTTCGTTGCAACTTACTGCCGAAATTTCAAAATATCTGCATTTGCTACCAGGATTACATAAAGTAGAGAAGATAAAAGTGTTGCTGCCATCTCTGCTCTGCTACTTTCATAATTTTTGTGCTTCGTATCAGGAGAATATGAACGGGAGAATATTAATAAATTAATTAAACAAAAAACATTTTATTTCGTTTCAACTTACTGCCGAAATTTCAAAATTTCTGCATTTGCTACCAGGATTACATAAAGTAGAGAAGATAAAAGTGTTGCTGCCATCTCTGCTCTGCTACTTTCATCATTTTTGTGCTTCGTATCAGGAGAATATGAACGGGAGAATATTAATAAATTAATTAAACAAAAAACATTTTATTTCGTTGCAACTTACTGCCGAAATTTCAAAATATCTGCATTTGCTACCAGGATTACATAAAGTAGAGAAGATAAAAGTGTTGCTGCCATCTCTGCTCTGCTACTTTCATCATTTTTGTGCTTCGTATCAGGAGAATATGAACGGGAGAATATTAATAAATTAATTAAACAAAAAACATTTTATTTCGTTTCAACTTACTGCCGAAATTTCAAAATATCTGCATTTGCTACCAGGATTACATAAAGTAGAGAAGATAAAAGTGTTGCTGCCATCTCTGCTCTGCTACTTTCATCATTTTTGTGCTTCGTATCAGGAGAATATGAACGGGAGAATATTAATAAATTAATTAAACAAAAAACATTTTATTTCGTTGCAACTTACTGCCGAAATTTCAAAATATCTGCATTTGCTACCAGGATTACATAAAGTAGAGAAGATAAAAGTGTTGCTGCCATCTCTGCTCTGCTACTTTCATCCTTTTTGTGCTTCGTATCAGGAGAATATGAACGGGAGAATATTAATAAATTAATTAAACAAAAAACATTTTATTTCGTTGCAACTTACTGCCGAAATTTCAAAATATCTGCATTTGCTACCAGGATTACATAAAGTAGAGAAGATAAAAGTGTTGCTGCCATCTCTGCTCTGCTACTTTCATCATTTTTGTGCTTCGTATCAGGAGAATATGAACGGGAGAATATTAATAAATTAATTAAACAAAAAACATTTTATTTCGTTGCAACTTACTGCCGAAATTTCAAAATATCTGCATTTGCTACCAGGATTACATAAAGTAGAGAAGATAAAAGTGTTGCTGCCATCTCTGCTCTGCTACTTTCTTTTTGTGCTTCGTATCAGGAGAATATGAACGGGAGAATATTAATAAATTAATTAAACAAAAAACATTTTATTTCGTTGCAACTTACTGCCGAAATTTCAAAATATCTGCATTTGCTACCAGGATTACATAAAGTAGAGAAGATAAAAGTGTTGCTGCCATCTCTGCTCTGCTACTTTCATCCTTTTTGTGCTTCGTATCAGGAGAATATGAACGGGAGAATATTAATAAATTAATTAAACAAAAAACATTTTATTTCGTTGCAACTTACTGCCGAAATTTCAAAATATCTGCATTTGCTACCAGGATTACATAAAGTAGAGAAGATAAAAGTGTTGCTGCCATCTCTGCTCTGCTACTTTCATCATTTTTGTGCTTCGTATCAGGAGAATATGAACGGGAGAATATTAATAAATTAATTAAACAAAAAACATTTTATTTCGTTGCAACTTACTGCCGAAATTTCAAAATATCTGCATTTGCTACCAGGATTACATAAAGTAGAGAAGATAAAAGTGTTGCTGCCATCTCTGCTCTGCTACTTTCTTTTTGTGCTTCGTATCAGGAGAATATGAACGGGAGAATATTAATAAATTAATTAAACAAAAAACATTTTATTTCGTTTCAACTTACTGCCGAAATTTCAAAATTTCTGCATTTGCTACCAGGATTACATAAAGTAGAGAAGATAAAAGTGTTGCTGCCATCTCTGCTCTGCTACTTTCATCATTTTTGTGCTTCGTATCAGGAGAATATGAACGGGAGAATATTAATAAATTAATTAAACAAAAAACATTTTATTTCGTTTCAACTTACTGCCGAAATTTCAAAATTTCTGCATTTGCTACCAGGATTACATAAAGTAGAGAAGATAAAAGTGTTGCTGCCATCTCTGCTCTGCTACTTTCTTTTTGTGCTTCGTATCAGGAGAATATGAACGGGAGAATATTAATAAATTAATTAAACAAAAAACATTTTATTTCGTTTCAACTTACTGCCGAAATTTCAAAATTTCTGCATTTGCTACCAGGATTACATAAAGTAGAGAAGATAAAAGTGTTGCTGCCATCTCTGCTCTGCTACTTTCTTTTTGTGCTTCGTATCAGGAGAATATGAACGGGAGAATATTAATAAATTAATTAAACAAAAAACATTTTATTTCGTTTCAACTTACTGCCGAAATTTCAAAATTTCTGCATTTGCTACCAGGATTACATAAAGTAGAGAAGATAAAAGTGTTGCTGCCATCTCTGCTCTGCTACTTTCTTTTTGTGCTTCGTATCAGGAGAATATGAACGGGAGAATATTAATAAATTAATTAAACAAAAAACATTTTATTTCGTTTCAACTTACTGCCGAAATTTCAAAATTTCTGCATTTGCTACCAGGATTACATAAAGTAGAGAAGATAAAAGTGTTGCTGCCATCTCTGCTCTGCTACTTTCTTTTTGTGCTTCGTATCAGGAGAATATGAACGGGAGAATATTAATAAATTAATTAAACAAAAAACATTTTATTTCGTTTCAACTTACTGCCGAAATTTCAAAATTTCTGCATTTGCTACCAGGATTACATAAAGTAGAGAAGATAAAAGTGTTGCTGCCATCTCTGCTCTGCTACTTTCTTTTTGTGCTTCGTATCAGGAGAATATGAACGGGAGAATATTAATAAATTAATTAAACAAAAAACATTTTATTTCGTTTCAACTTACTGCCGAAATTTCAAAATTTCTGCATTTGCTACCAGGATTACATAAAGTAGAGAAGATAAAAGTGTTGCTGCCATCTCTGCTCTGCTACTTTCTTTTTGTGCTTCGTATCAGGAGAATATGAACGGGAGAATATTAATAAATTAATTAAACAAAAAACATTTTATTTCGTTTCAACTTACTGCCGAAATTTCAAAATTTCTGCATTTGCTACCAGGATTACATAAAGTAGAGAAGATAAAAGTGTTGCTGCCATCTCTGCTCTGCTACTTTCATCATTTTTGTGCTTCGTATCAGGAGAATATGAACGGGAGAATATTAATAAATTAATTAAACAAAAAACATTTTATTTCGTTTCAACTTACTGCCGAAATTTCAAAATTTCTGCATTTGCTACCAGGATTACATAAAGTAGAGAAGATAAAAGTGTTGCTGCCATCTCTGCTCTGCTACTTTCATCATTTTTGTGCTTCGTATCAGGAGAATATGAACGGGAGAATATTAATAAATTAATTAAACAAAAAACATTTTATTTCGTTGCAACTTACTGCCGAAATTTCAAAATATCTGCATTTGCTACCAGGATTACATAAAGTAGAGAAGATAAAAGTGTTGCTGCCATCTCTGCTCTGCTACTTTCATCATTTTTGTGCTTCGTATCAGGAGAATATGAACGGGAGAATATTAATAAATTAATTAAACAAAAAACATTTTATTTCGTTGCAACTTACTGCCGAAATTTCAAAATATCTGCATTTGCTACCAGGATTACATAAAGTAGAGAAGATAAAAGTGTTGCTGCCATCTCTGCTCTGCTACTTTCATCATTTTTGTGCTTCGTATCAGGAGAATATGAACGGGAGAATATTAATAAATTAATTAAACAAAAAACATTTTATTTCGTTTCAACTTACTGCCGAAATTTCAAAATTTCTGCATTTGCTACCAGGATTACATAAAGTAGAGAAGATAAAAGTGTTGCTGCCATCTCTGCTCTGCTACTTTCATCATTTTTGTGCTTCGTATCAGGAGAATATGAACGGGAGAATATTAATAAATTAATTAAACAAAAAACATTTTATTTCGTTTCAACTTACTGCCGAAATTTCAAAATTTCTGCATTTGCTACCAGGATTACATAAAGTAGAGAAGATAAAAGTGTTGCTGCCATCTCTGCTCTGCTACTTTCATCATTTTTGTGCTTCGTATCAGGAGAATATGAACGGGAGAATATTAATAAATTAATTAAACAAAAAACATTTTATTTCGTTTCAACTTACTGCCGAAATTTCAAAATTTCTGCATTTGCTACCAGGATTACATAAAGTAGAGAAGATAAAAGTGTTGCTGCCATCTCTGCTCTGCTACTTTCATCATTTTTGTGCTTCGTATCAGGAGAATATGAACGGGAGAATATTAATAAATTAATTAAACAAAAAACATTTTATTTCGTTTCAACTTACTGCCGAAATTTCAAAATTTCTGCATTTGCTACCAGGATTACATAAAGTAGAGAAGATAAAAGTGTTGCTGCCATCTCTGCTCTGCTACTTTCATCATTTTTGTGCTTCGTATCAGGAGAATATGAACGGGAGAATATTAATAAATTAATTAAACAAAAAACATTTTATTTCGTTTCAACTTACTGCCGAAATTTCAAAATTTCTGCATTTGCTACCAGGATTACATAAAGTAGAGAAGATAAAAGTGTTGCTGCCATCTCTGCTCTGCTACTTTCTTTTTGTGCTTCGTATCAGGAGAATATGAACGGGAGAATATTAATAAATTAATTAAACAAAAAACATTTTATTTCGTTTCAACTTACTGCCGAAATTTCAAAATTTCTGCATTTGCTACCAGGATTACATAAAGTAGAGAAGATAAAAGTGTTGCTGCCATCTCTGCTCTGCTACTTTCTTTTTGTGCTTCGTATCAGGAGAATATGAACGGGAGAATATTAATAAATTAATTAAACAAAAAACATTTTATTTCGTTTCAACTTACTGCCGAAATTTCAAAATTTCTGCATTTGCTACCAGGATTACATAAAGTAGAGAAGATAAAAGTGTTGCTGCCATCTCTGCTCTGCTACTTTCATCATTTTTGTGCTTCGTATCAGGAGAATATGAACGGGAGAATATTAATAAATTAATTAAACAAAAAACATTTTATTTCGTTTCAACTTACTGCCGAAATTTCAAAATTTCTGCATTTGCTACCAGGATTACATAAAGTAGAGAAGATAAAAGTGTTGCTGCCATCTCTGCTCTGCTACTTTCATCATTTTTGTGCTTCGTATCAGGAGAATATGAACGGGAGAATATTAATAAATTAATTAAACAAAAAACATTTTATTTCGTTGCAACTTACTGCCGAAATTTCAAAATATCTGCATTTGCTACCAGGATTACATAAAGTAGAGAAGATAAAAGTGTTGCTGCCATCTCTGCTCTGCTACTTTCATCATTTTTGTGCTTCGTATCAGGAGAATATGAACGGGAGAATATTAATAAATTAATTAAACAAAAAACATTTTATTTCGTTGCAACTTACTGCCGAAATTTCAAAATATCTGCATTTGCTACCAGGATTACATAAAGTAGAGAAGATAAAAGTGTTGCTGCCATCTCTGCTCTGCTACTTTCATCATTTTTGTGCTTCGTATCAGGAGAATATGAACGGGAGAATATTAATAAATTAATTAAACAAAAAACATTTTATTTCGTTTCAACTTACTGCCGAAATTTCAAAATTTCTGCATTTGCTACCAGGATTACATAAAGTAGAGAAGATAAAAGTGTTGCTGCCATCTCTGCTCTGCTACTTTCATCATTTTTGTGCTTCGTATCAGGAGAATATGAACGGGAGAATATTAATAAATTAATTAAACAAAAAACATTTTATTTCGTTTCAACTTACTGCCGAAATTTCAAAATTTCTGCATTTGCTACCAGGATTACATAAAGTAGAGAAGATAAAAGTGTTGCTGCCATCTCTGCTCTGCTACTTTCATCATTTTTGTGCTTCGTATCAGGAGAATATGAACGGGAGAATATTAATAAATTAATTAAACAAAAAACATTTTATTTCGTTTCAACTTACTGCCGAAATTTCAAAATTTCTGCATTTGCTACCAGGATTACATAAAGTAGAGAAGATAAAAGTGTTGCTGCCATCTCTGCTCTGCTACTTTCATCATTTTTGTGCTTCGTATCAGGAGAATATGAACGGGAGAATATTAATAAATTAATTAAACAAAAAACATTTTATTTCGTTTCAACTTACTGCCGAAATTTCAAAATTTCTGCATTTGCTACCAGGATTACATAAAGTAGAGAAGATAAAAGTGTTGCTGCCATCTCTGCTCTGCTACTTTCATCATTTTTGTGCTTCGTATCAGGAGAATATGAACGGGAGAATATTAATAAATTAATTAAACAAAAAACATTTTATTTCGTTTCAACTTACTGCCGAAATTTCAAAATTTCTGCATTTGCTACCAGGATTACATAAAGTAGAGAAGATAAAAGTGTTGCTGCCATCTCTGCTCTGCTACTTTCATCATTTTTGTGCTTCGTATCAGGAGAATATGAACGGGAGAATATTAATAAATTAATTAAACAAAAAACATTTTATTTCGTTTCAACTTACTGCCGAAATTTCAAAATTTCTGCATTTGCTACCAGGATTACATAAAGTAGAGAAGATAAAAGTGTTGCTGCCATCTCTGCTCTGCTACTTTCATCATTTTTGTGCTTCGTATCAGGAGAATATGAACGGGAGAATATTAATAAATTAATTAAACAAAAAACATTTTATTTCGTTTCAACTTACTGCCGAAATTTCAAAATTTCTGCATTTGCTACCAGGATTACATAAAGTAGAGAAGATAAAAGTGTTGCTGCCATCTCTGCTCTGCTACTTTCTTTTTGTGCTTCGTATCAGGAGAATATGAACGGGAGAATATTAATAAATTAATTAAACAAAAAACATTTTATTTCGTTTCAACTTACTGCCGAAATTTCAAAATTTCTGCATTTGCTACCAGGATTACATAAAGTAGAGAAGATAAAAGTGTTGCTGCCATCTCTGCTCTGCTACTTTCATCATTTTTGTGCTTCGTATCAGGAGAATATGAACGGGAGAATATTAATAAATTAATTAAACAAAAAACATTTTATTTCGTTTCAACTTACTGCCGAAATTTCAAAATTTCTGCATTTGCTACCAGGATTACATAAAGTAGAGAAGATAAAAGTGTTGCTGCCATCTCTGCTCTGCTACTTTCATCATTTTTGTGCTTCGTATCAGGAGAATATGAACGGGAGAATATTAATAAATTAATTAAACAAAAAACATTTTATTTCGTTGCAACTTACTGCCGAAATTTCAAAATATCTGCATTTGCTACCAGGATTACATAAAGTAGAGAAGATAAAAGTGTTGCTGCCATCTCTGCTCTGCTACTTTCATCATTTTTGTGCTTCGTATCAGGAGAATATGAACGGGAGAATATTAATAAATTAATTAAACAAAAAACATTTTATTTCGTTGCAACTTACTGCCGAAATTTCAAAATATCTGCATTTGCTACCAGGATTACATAAAGTAGAGAAGATAAAAGTGTTGCTGCCATCTCTGCTCTGCTACTTTCATCATTTTTGTGCTTCGTATCAGGAGAATATGAACGGGAGAATATTAATAAATTAATTAAACAAAAAACATTTTATTTCGTTTCAACTTACTGCCGAAATTTCAAAATTTCTGCATTTGCTACCAGGATTACATAAAGTAGAGAAGATAAAAGTGTTGCTGCCATCTCTGCTCTGCTACTTTCATCATTTTTGTGCTTCGTATCAGGAGAATATGAACGGGAGAATATTAATAAATTAATTAAACAAAAAACATTTTATTTCGTTTCAACTTACTGCCGAAATTTCAAAATTTCTGCATTTGCTACCAGGATTACATAAAGTAGAGAAGATAAAAGTGTTGCTGCCATCTCTGCTCTGCTACTTTCATCATTTTTGTGCTTCGTATCAGGAGAATATGAACGGGAGAATATTAATAAATTAATTAAACAAAAAACATTTTATTTCGTTTCAACTTACTGCCGAAATTTCAAAATTTCTGCATTTGCTACCAGGATTACATAAAGTAGAGAAGATAAAAGTGTTGCTGCCATCTCTGCTCTGCTACTTTCATCATTTTTGTGCTTCGTATCAGGAGAATATGAACGGGAGAATATTAATAAATTAATTAAACAAAAAACATTTTATTTCGTTTCAACTTACTGCCGAAATTTCAAAATTTCTGCATTTGCTACCAGGATTACATAAAGTAGAGAAGATAAAAGTGTTGCTGCCATCTCTGCTCTGCTACTTTCATCATTTTTGTGCTTCGTATCAGGAGAATATGAACGGGAGAATATTAATAAATTAATTAAACAAAAAACATTTTATTTCGTTTCAACTTACTGCCGAAATTTCAAAATTTCTGCATTTGCTACCAGGATTACATAAAGTAGAGAAGATAAAAGTGTTGCTGCCATCTCTGCTCTGCTACTTTCATCATTTTTGTGCTTCGTATCAGGAGAATATGAACGGGAGAATATTAATAAATTAATTAAACAAAAAACATTTTATTTCGTTGCAACTTACTGCCGAAATTTCAAAATATCTGCATTTGCTACCAGGATTACATAAAGTAGAGAAGATAAAAGTGTTGCTGCCATCTCTGCTCTGCTACTTTCATCATTTTTGTGCTTCGTATCAGGAGAATATGAACGGGAGAATATTAATAAATTAATTAAACAAAAAACATTTTATTTCGTTGCAACTTACTGCCGAAATTTCAAAATATCTGCATTTGCTACCAGGATTACATAAAGTAGAGAAGATAAAAGTGTTGCTGCCATTTCTGCTCTGCTACTTTCATCATTTTTGTGCTTCGTATCAGGAGAATATGAACGGGAGAATATTAATAAATTAATTAAACAAAAAACATTTTATTTCGTTTCAACTTACTGCCGAAATTTCAAAATTTCTGCATTTGCTACCAGGATTACATAAAGTAGAGAAGATAAAAGTGTTGCTGCCATCTCTGCTCTGCTACTTTCATCATTTTTGTGCTTCGTATCAGGAGAATATGAACGGGAGAATATTAATAAATTAATTAAACAAAAAACATTTTATTTCGTTTCAACTTACTGCCGAAATTTCAAAATTTCTGCATTTGCTACCAGGATTACATAAAGTAGAGAAGATAAAAGTGTTGCTGCCATCTCTGCTCTGCTACTTTCATCATTTTTGTGCTTCGTATCAGGAGAATATGAACGGGAGAATATTAATAAATTAATTAAACAAAAAACATTTTATTTCGTTTCAACTTACTGCCGAAATTTCAAAATTTCTGCATTTGCTACCAGGATTACATAAAGTAGAGAAGATAAAAGTGTTGCTGCCATCTCTGCTCTGCTACTTTCATCATTTTTGTGCTTCGTATCAGGAGAATATGAACGGGAGAATATTAATAAATTAATTAAACAAAAAACATTTTATTTCGTTTCAACTTACTGCCGAAATTTCAAAATTTCTGCATTTGCTACCAGGATTACATAAAGTAGAGAAGATAAAAGTGTTGCTGCCATCTCTGCTCTGCTACTTTCATCATTTTTGTGCTTCGTATCAGGAGAATATGAACGGGAGAATATTAATAAATTAATTAAACAAAAAACATTTTATTTCGTTTCAACTTACTGCCGAAATTTCAAAATTTCTGCATTTGCTACCAGGATTACATAAAGTAGAGAAGATAAAAGTGTTGCTGCCATCTCTGCTCTGCTACTTTCATCATTTTTGTGCTTCGTATCAGGAGAATATGAACGGGAGAATATTAATAAATTAATTAAACAAAAAACATTTTATTTCGTTTCAACTTACTGCCGAAATTTCAAAATTTCTGCATTTGCTACCAGGATTACATAAAGTAGAGAAGATAAAAGTGTTGCTGCCATCTCTGCTCTGCTACTTTCATCATTTTTGTGCTTCGTATCAGGAGAATATGAACGGGAGAATATTAATAAATTAATTAAACAAAAAACATTTTATTTCGTTGCAACTTACTGCCGAAATTTCAAAATATCTGCATTTGCTACCAGGATTACATAAAGTAGAGAAGATAAAAGTGTTGCTGCCATCTCTGCTCTGCTACTTTCATCATTTTTGTGCTTCGTATCAGGAGAATATGAACGGGAGAATATTAATAAATTAATTAAACAAAAAACATTTTATTTCGTTGCAACTTACTGCCGAAATTTCAAAATATCTGCATTTGCTACCAGGATTACATAAAGTAGAGAAGATAAAAGTGTTGCTGCCATCTCTGCTCTGCTACTTTCATCATTTTTGTGCTTCGTATCAGGAGAATATGAACGGGAGAATATTAATAAATTAATTAAACAAAAAACATTTTATTTCGTTTCAACTTACTGCCGAAATTTCAAAATTTCTGCATTTGCTACCAGGATTACATAAAGTAGAGAAGATAAAAGTGTTGCTGCCATCTCTGCTCTGCTACTTTCATCATTTTTGTGCTTCGTATCAGGAGAATATGAACGGGAGAATATTAATAAATTAATTAAACAAAAAACATTTTATTTCGTTGCAACTTACTGCCGAAATTTCAAAATATCTGCATTTGCTACCAGGATTACATAAAGTAGAGAAGATAAAAGTGTTGCTGCCATCTCTGCTCTGCTACTTTCATCATTTTTGTGCTTCGTATCAGGAGAATATGAACGGGAGAATATTAATAAATTAATTAAACAAGAAACATTTTATTTCGTTTCAACTTACTGCCGAAATTTCAAAATATCTGCATTTGCTACCAGGATTACATAAAGTAGAGAAGATAAAAGTGTTGCTGCCATCTCTGCTCTGCTACTTTCATCATTTTTGTGCTTCGTATCAGGAGAATATGAACGGGAGAATATTAATAAATTAATTAAACAAAAAACATTTTATTTCGTTTCAACTTACTGCCGAAATTTCAAAATTTCTGCATTTGCTACCAGGATTACATAAAGTAGAGAAGATAAAAGTGTTGCTGCCATCTCTGCTCTGCTACTTTCATCATTTTTGTGCTTCGTATCAGGAGAATATGAACGGGAGAATATTAATAAATTAATTAAACAAAAAACATTTTATTTCGTTTCAACTTACTGCCGAAATTTCAAAATTTCTGCATTTGCTACCAGGATTACATAAAGTAGAGAAGATAAAAGTGTTGCTGCCATCTCTGCTCTGCTACTTTCATCATTTTTGTGCTTCGTATCAGGAGAATATGAACGGGAGAATATTAATAAATTAATTAAACAAAAAACATTTTATTTCGTTTCAACTTACTGCCGAAATTTCAAATTTCTGCATTTGCTACCAGGATTACATAAAGTAGAGAAGATAAAAGTGTTGCTGCCATCTCTGCTCTGCTACTTTCATCATTTTTGTGCTTCGTATCAGGAGAATATGAACGGGAGAATATTAATAAATTAATTAAACAAAAAACATTTTATTTCGTTTCAACTTACTGCCGAAATTTCAAAATTTCTGCATTTGCTACCAGGATTACATAAAGTAGAGAAGATAAAAGTGTTGCTGCCATCTCTGCTCTGCTACTTTCATCATTTTTGTGCTTCGTATCAGGAGAATATGAACGGGAGAATATTAATAAATTAATTAAACAAAAAACATTTTATTTCGTTTCAACTTACTGCCGAAATTTCAAAATTTCTGCATTTGCTACCAGGATTACATAAAGTAGAGAAGATAAAAGTGTTGCTGCCATCTCTGCTCTGCTACTTTCATCATTTTTGTGCTTCGTATCAGGAGAATATGAACGGGAGAATATTAATAAATTAATTAAACAAAAAACATTTTATTTCGTTTCAACTTACTGCCGAAATTTCAAAATTTCTGCATTTGCTACCAGGATTACATAAAGTAGAGAAGATAAAAGTGTTGCTGCCATCTCTGCTCTGCTACTTTCATCATTTTTGTGCTTCGTATCAGGAGAATATGAACGGGAGAATATTAATAAATTAATTAAACAAAAAACATTTTATTTCGTTTCAACTTACTGCCGAAATTTCAAAATTTCTGCATTTGCTACCAGGATTACATAAAGTAGAGAAGATAAAAGTGTTGCTGCCATCTCTGCTCTGCTACTTTCATCATTTTTGTGCTTCGTATCAGGAGAATATGAACGGGAGAATATTAATAAATTAATTAAACAAAAAACATTTTATTTCGTTTCAACTTACTGCCGAAATTTCAAAATTTCTGCATTTGCTACCAGGATTACATAAAGTAGAGAAGATAAAAGTGTTGCTGCCATCTCTGCTCTGCTACTTTTATCATTTTTGTGCTTCGTATCAGGAGAATATGAACGGGAGAATATTAATAAATTAATTAAACAAAAAACATTTTATTTCGTTTCAACTTACTGCCGAAATTTCAAAATTTCTGCATTTGCTACCAGGATTACATAAAGTAGAGAAGATAAAAGTGTTGCTGCCATCTCTGCTCTGCTACTTTTATCATTTTTGTGCTTCGTATCAGGAGAATATGAACGGGAGAATATTAATAAATTAATTAAACAAAAAACATTTTATTTCGTTTCAACTTACTGCCGAAATTTCAAAATATCTGCATTTGCTACCAGGATTACATAAAGTAGAGAAGAGAAAAGTGTTGCTGCCATCTCTGCTCTGCTACTTTCATCATTTTTGTGCTTCGTATCAGGAGAATATGAACGGGAGAATATTAATAAATTAATTAAACAAAAAACATTTTATTTCGTTTCAACTTACTGCCGAAATTTCAAAATTTCTGCATTTGCTACCAGGATTACATAAAGTAGAGAAGATAAAAGTGTTGCTGCCATCTCTGCTCTGCTACTTTCATCATTTTTGTGCTTCGTATCAGGAGAATATGAACGGGAGAATATTAATAAATTAATTAAACAAAAAACATTTTATTTCGTTTCAACTTACTGCCGAAATTTCAAAATTTCTGCATTTGCTACCAGGATTACATAAAGTAGAGAAGATAAAAGTGTTGCTGCCATCTCTGCTCTGCTACTTTCATCATTTTTGTGCTTCGTATCAGGAGAATATGAACGGGAGAATATTAATAAATTAATTAAACAAAAAACATTTTATTTCGTTTCAACTTACTGCCGAAATTTCAAAATTTCTGCATTTGCTACCAGGATTACATAAAGTAGAGAAGATAAAAGTGTTGCTGCCATCTCTGCTCTGCTACTTTCATCATTTTTGTGCTTCGTATCAGGAGAATATGAACGGGAGAATATTAATAAATTAATTAAACAAAAAACATTTTATTTCGTTTCAACTTACTGCCGAAATTTCAAAATTTCTGCATTTGCTACCAGGATTACATAAAGTAGAGAAGATAAAAGTGTTGCTGCCATCTCTGCTCTGCTACTTTCTTTTTGTGCTTCGTATCAGGAGAATATGAACGGGAGAATATTAATAAATTAATTAAACAAAAAACATTTTATTTCGTTTCAACTTACTGCCGAAATTTCAAAATTTCTGCATTTGCTACCAGGATTACATAAAGTAGAGAAGATAAAAGTGTTGCTGCCATCTCTGCTCTGCTACTTTCATCATTTTTGTGCTTCGTATCAGGAGAATATGAACGGGAGAATATTAATAAATTAATTAAACAAAAAACATTTTATTTCGTTTCAACTTACTGCCGAAATTTCAAAATTTCTGCATTTGCTACCAGGATTACATAAAGTAGAGAAGATAAAAGTGTTGCTGCCATCTCTGCTCTGCTACTTTCATCATTTTTGTGCTTCGTATCAGGAGAATATGAACGGGAGAATATTAATAAATTAATTAAACAAAAAACATTTTATTTCGTTTCAACTTACTGCCGAAATTTCAAAATTTCTGCATTTGCTACCAGGATTACATAAAGTAGAGAAGATAAAAGTGTTGCTGCCATCTCTGCTCTGCTACTTTTATCATTTTTGTGCTTCGTATCAGGAGAATATGAACGGGAGAATATTAATAAATTAATTAAACAAAAAACATTTTATTTCGTTTCAACTTACTGCCGAAATTTCAAAATTTCTGCATTTGCTACCAGGATTACATAAAGTAGAGAAGATAAAAGTGTTGCTGCCATCTCTGCTCTGCTACTTTTATCATTTTTGTGCTTCGTATCAGGAGAATATGAACGGGAGAATATTAATAAATTAATTAAACAAAAAACATTTTATTTCGTTTCAACTTACTGCCGAAATTTCAAAATATCTGCATTTGCTACCAGGATTACATAAAGTAGAGAAGATAAAAGTGTTGCTGCCATCTCTGCTCTGCTACTTTCATCATTTTTGTGCTTCGTATCAGGAGAATATGAACGGGTGAATATTAATAAATTAATTAAACAAAAAACATTTTATTTCGTTTCAACTTACTGCCGAAATTTCAAAATTTCTGCATTTGCTACCAGGATTACATAAAGTAGAGAAGATAAAAGTGTTGCTGCCATCTCTGCTCTGCTACTTTCATCATTTTTGTGCTTCGTATCAGGAGAATATGAACGGGAGAATATTAATAAATTAATTAAACAAAAAACATTTTATTTCGTTTCAACTTACTGCCGAAATTTCAAAATTTCTGCATTTGCTACCAGGATTACATAAAGTAGAGAAGATAAAAGTGTTGCTGCCATCTCTGCTCTGCTACTTTCATCATTTTTGTGCTTCGTATCAGGAGAATATGAACGGGAGAATATTAATAAATTAATTAAACAAAAAACATTTTATTTCGTTTCAACTTACTGCCGAAATTTCAAAATTTCTGCATTTGCTACCAGGATTACATAAAGTAGAGAAGATAAAAGTGTTGCTGCCATCTCTGCTCTGCTACTTTCATCATTTTTGTGCTTCGTATCAGGAGAATATGAACGGGAGAATATTAATAAATTAATTAAACAAAAAACATTTTATTTCGTTTCAACTTACTGCCGAAATTTCAAAATTTCTGCATTTGCTACCAGGATAACATAAAGTAGAGAAGATAAAAGTGTTGCTGCCATCTCTGCTCTGCTACTTTCATCATTTTTGTGCTTCGTATCAGGAGAATATGAACGGGAGAATATTAATAAATTAATTAAACAAAAAACATTTTATTTCGTTGCAACTTACTGCCGAAATTTCAAAATTTCTGCATTTGCTACCAGGATTACATAAAGTAGAGAAGATAAAAGTGTTGCTGCCATCTCTGCTCTGCTACTTTCATCATTTTTGTGCTTCGTATCAGGAGAATATGAACGGGAGAATATTAATAAATTAATTAAACAAAAAACATTTTATTTCGTTTCAACTTACTGCCGAAATTTCAAAATTTCTGCATTTGCTACCAGGATTACATAAAGTAGAGAAGATAAAAGTGTTGCTGCCATCTCTGCTCTGCTACTTTCATCATTTTTGTGCTTCGTATCAGGAGAATATGAACGGGAGAATATTAATAAATTAATTAAACAAAAAACATTTTATTTCGTTTCAACTTACTGCCGAAATTTCAAAATTTCTGCATTTGCTACCAGGATTACATAAAGTAGAGAAGATAAAAGTGTTGCTGCCATCTCTGCTCTGCTACTTTCTTTTTGTGCTTCGTATCAGGAGAATATGAACGGGAGAATATTAATAAATTAATTAAACAAAAAACATTTTATTTCGTTTCAACTTACTGCCGAAATTTCAAAATTTCTGCATTTGCTACCAGGATTACATAAAGTAGAGAAGATAAAAGTGTTGCTGCCATCTCTGCTCTGCTACTTTCATCATTTTTGTGCTTCGTATCAGGAGAATATGAACGGGAGAATATTAATAAATTAATTAAACAAAAAACATTTTATTTCGTTTCAACTTACTGCCGAAATTTCAAAATTTCTGCATTTGCTACCAGGATTACATAAAGTAGAGAAGATAAAAGTGTTGCTGCCATCTCTGCTCTGCTACTTTCATCATTTTTGTGCTTCGTATCAGGAGAATATGAACGGGAGAATATTAATAAATTAATTAAACAAAAAACATTTTATTTCGTTTCAACTTACTGCCGAAATTTCAAAATTTCTGCATTTGCTACCAGGATTACATAAAGTAGAGAAGATAAAAGTGTTGCTGCCATCTCTGCTCTGCTACTTTCATCATTTTTGTGCTTCGTATCAGGAGAATATGAACGGGAGAATATTAATAAATTAATTAAACAAAAAACATTTTATTTCGTTTCAACTTACTGCCGAAATTTCAAAATTTCTGCATTTGCTACCAGGATTACATAAAGTAGAGAAGATAAAAGTGTTGCTGCCATCTCTGCTCTGCTACTTTCATCATTTTTGTGCTTCGTATCAGGAGAATATGAACGGGAGAATATTAATAAATAAATTAAACAAAAAACATTTTATTTCGTTTCAACTTACTGCCGAAATTTCAAAATTTCTGCATTTGCTACCAGGATTACATAAAGTAGAGAAGATAACAGTGTTGCTGCCATCTCTGCTCTGCTACTTTCATAATTTTTGTGCTTCGTATCAGGAGAATATGAACGGGAGAATATTAATAAATTAATTAAACAAAAAACATTTTATTTCGTTTCAACTTACTGCCGAAATTTCAAAATTTCTGCATTTGCTACCAGGATTACATAAAGTAGAGAAGATAAAAATGTTGCTGCCATCTCTGCTCTGCTACATTCTTCATTTTTGTGCGTCGTATCAGGAGAATATGAACGGGAGAATATTAATAAATTAATTAAACAAAAAACATTTTATTTCGTTGCAACTTACTGCCGAAATTTCAAAATATCTGCATTTGCTACCAGGATTACATAAAGTAGAGAAGATAAAAGTGTTGCTGCCATCTCTGCTCTGCTACTTTCATCATTTTTGTGCTTCGTATCAGGAGAATATGAACGGGAGAATATTAATAAATTAATTAAACAAAAAACATTTTATTTCGTTTCAACTTACTGCCGAAATTTCAAAATTTCTGCATTTGCTACCAGGATTACATAAAGTAGAGAAGATAAAAGTGTTGCTGCCATCTCTGCTCTGCTACTTTCATCATTTTTGTGCTTCGTATCAGGAGAATATGAACGGGAGAATATTAATAAATTAATTAAACAAAAAACATTTTATTTCGTTTCAACTTACTGCCGAAATTTCAAAATTTCTGCATTTGCTACCAGGATTACATAAAGTAGAGAAGATAAAAGTGTTGCTGCCATCTCTGCTCTGCTACTTTCATCATTTTTGTGCTTCGTATCAGGAGAATATGAACGGGAGAATATTAATAAATTAATTAAACAAAAAACATTTTATTTCGTTTCAACTTACTGCCGAAATTTCAAAATTTCTGCATTTGCTACCAGGATTACATAAAGTAGAGAAGATAAAAGTGTTGCTGCCATCTCTGCTCTGCTACTTTCTTTTTGTGCTTCGTATCAGGAGAATATGAACGGGAGAATATTAATAAATTAATTAAACAAAAAACATTTTATTTCGTTTCAACTTACTGCCGAAATTTCAAAATTTCTGCATTTGCTACCAGGATTACATAAAGTAGAGAAGATAAAAGTGTTGCTGCCATCTCTGCTCTGCTACTTTCTTTTTGTGCTTCGTATCAGGAGAATATGAACGGGAGAATATTAATAAATTAATTAAACAAAAAACATTTTATTTCGTTTCAACTTACTGCCGAAATTTCAAAATTTCTGCATTTGCTACCAGGATTACATAAAGTAGAGAAGATAAAAGTGTTGCTGCCATCTCTGCTCTGCTACTTTCTTTTTGTGCTTCGTATCAGGAGAATATGAACGGGAGAATATTAATAAATTAATTAAACAAAAAACATTTTATTTCGTTTCAACTTACTGCCGAAATTTCAAAATTTCTGCATTTGCTACCAGGATTACATAAAGTAGAGAAGATAAAAGTGTTGCTGCCATCTCTGCTCTGCTACTTTCATCATTTTTGTGCTTCGTATTAGGAGAATATGAACGGGAGAATATTAATAAATTAATTAAACAAAAAACATTTTATTTCGTTGCAACTTACTGCCGAAATTTCAAAATTTCTGGGTTTTTTAGAAGAAATACATAAATCAAAGGAGGTAACAATGCTGCTTGCATTGGTAGTCCACTAGGTTCAACATTTTTGTGTATTGTATCATGATTACATTAAGGCCAGGGATGTTTTTTTCATATGGCCTGAACGAAAACCGATGCGTGCAAATTGTCATCTTACCATGTGTGTTAATAGCTCGACCAGTTTGGGTGGGTACACTAATATTACTAAGGAAGCAATTCTCATATCAATAATACAGGAATAAGCAATTAAAATTTTTAATGTAAAGGTAAGTAAGTACAAGACAATACTACAATTTCAAACAGTGTAGCACCATAATCCCTTTGTTCTTCTAACTAAAACTTCTAAGTCCGACCTCGTACAGTATGAGCTGCGTGGTTCACATGCCTTGCTATATTGTAGGAACCTATTACCTGTAATGTAAACCATAAATTACAATCTTGTTTAATACACAACACAATCTCGAATACAAAACTCAACCACAACCCCAGTTCTATACACTAAAGTGTGAAGTAATCGACATCTACCTTGAATTGAAGGACACGACTACGTGTCAGTCTAAAATATTTCAAAAATTTATTTGGATCATGGCCTTGAGCTCAAGGACACGACTGGCGTCACAGTCAAAAAATTTTCTGCAATTTATTTGCTAAAAGAAATATATTTAATAATGCTAAGATTTTCCTTAATTTTTCAAAATTTGGTAAATTCCAAAAATCAAGTGAATCGACTGGCCTGATGTCATTGGATTGTTAATACAAACTAAGATTTAAAGAAATAAAAACACAACATTTAGAATTCTTGTTTAAATAAACTTCAACAAGTGTTCACAAATTATCCCTGAGCTAAATTTCAATTTCCTTAAAAGGCAAAACTTTCCCGACTTTCCTTTACCAAATCAACTAGTACATTTTTTCTAAATTCCCCAATTTCCAGGTTTCCAGGAAGACTGGAATTTTGTACATACAGTCCGAACCACGAAAGAAGAGCTCCACGTGATTATTTTATGAACTTAGAAACGACATGACATTATATTTTCCTCATATCGTTTAACGTAAGAGGGACAAAGATGCAAAATAAAAAGTTGTCTGATCTTCACCTATTTATGACGAATTATTGACGTCACAGAGCTCTTCTTTCGTGATTCAGATAATATAAGGTTATATTTTATATTGTCCTAAAGCTCTTGCGAAACTTCAAATTAAAGGTTATTGCGTAGGTATTCCTATAAATTACTTCAAAAATAATTGTATACAAAATACGTGACATAACAAACTACCTGGTGGTAGAGAATGTATTTATTCTTGAAGTGAGACAGAAATTTTCTTTTTCATTAAATGATTTACTAAGGTCTGGGGCGTATACACCAAATATAAGAAAAATTACTTTATTCTTGTTTCGTTTTGCTTCATTCAGAAATTACACGCACATCATAAAAACAATAAAATCTTACCAGGAAGAAAAAAAGTTTTTGATCAGCATGAATGACTCGAATTCCACCACAAAAAGTCCAATAGCTAGTGTACCACATGACTCAACTACTGGACTCGATCTAGCTCACCACCTTTATCAATGATGTTCCAAAGCGGCCAAATACAAATCTGATCTATGCAGGCAATACAACGGCCATCTACCTCCTTCAAGCACAACATCCTACAGAACACATATCAAAGTTACTAAATTATTATAACTGGTAAAAGAACGTACCCAAGACAGACAATCTTGTTACAGCGGAACATTTTCCAGTCCTACTTCCTACTTATAATTCCATTACATTTTTTATTAAAAATAAGCTCGACCACACGCGCGAAGTTCTATTCTTCAAATTAGGGCTAACTACCTGATAGTTAAGATCTTATAATGATAAATACAGGCAGTATAATTTATTATCTGCTTCCAGGCCTATGTCTGCTCCTACTCTTTATTTTATACCTTGCAATTATTTAAAAATCATTTTAAAAAAAGGAGCAAGTGCCTTTTTAAATGACTTCAAAAATATGACCGCTGAATTTCAAAGAATTTTTGAAAGCGTTGCTTATGACTTGGAAAAAATAAAAACAATAAGCGCATTTTTATTTTTCAAAGTTATATCTATCTTCTAGATCTCGATAATCATATTATAGGAAACCGTTAAAATATTACTTTAAAATTTAGCGGCACTATATTTAAATTTATTTGGAAAGGCACCACCTATTTTTAAAATTTGTTTTGTATGGAAGATGACTCAAATTTAACGGATATGTTACTCATAATTTATAGTTATTAAATGGTTGACACTATAATCAAATTAGCGTAGTGTTATAAAAGATTCCTGGATTCCAAAAAGAGACAAATTTGGCTTATTTCGTTTAATCTCTACAATCAAGTTTATACAGAAAAAAAATGATGTCACTTCTTGTATTGATCATCATACGCGCACTTTATAAAAAAGTAGTTAATTAATTACATCGACTACTTTACAATTTTTCAATTACTAATTTATCATACACAATAAAAAAACTAATGTTCATTACGTGACGCTAGTACGATGCGCTAAAATAGAGAATCAAAATTTATGCATTTTTAGCATAAAAATTCAGTTTTTTGACTTACTTGCATGCGGTATTCTTAAAACTTCATTATCACGAATCGTTACTTCGTGAGTTTGGTCTCTAAAAGTATAAACTACTAACAAACTCTTATCTTCACCAACGGCGGGATCGAAAAATCCTGGCATGTGACTCTTTGATTGTTCATACAAAACCAAATTACTATTTTTCACTAAGCATTGAATCGGAATTGTTACATCTATCATTTCTTCCCTTGCACTAGCAGCGTTGTAGTCGCTCGTTGTTTCCGTAACTAATTTTCCGTACAGAGCTCGAACTATCACAAGTCCTTGTTTTGCTACTTCTTCGCCATGTATGCGAGCATAAGTAGCCGACATCAGTTCAATCGCGGCTTGTGCTTCTTTACGTTTTTCTAACAATTTAGTTTTATTTAATTGTTTTTGTTTTTCAACCTTAATCGCTTGTTGTTCTTTCTGGAAAGGCTCTACGATTCCGTTTTTAACGAGAACGTACACCACTAAAGGAACAACTGTAGCATAGAATACTGCGGAAGGAACGACTTCTTCACATAAGTGAATTGGGAAGGAATATACTTGATTTGCACGATTCAATCTGTAAATTATCGTTTAGATTTATGAACCCTAACATTGAGATACAAAGGTAGCCTTACTTAATTTTAAGTTTGACACCTGTAGGCACTCCAATAGCAACTGCAGCCGATAACCAACTATGTTTAGAAATTTTTTTTTCAGCACCATACTCAATAACTCCACCAAACGTACCCCCTCTAAAACATCACAGTTAGAACGGTACAAAAATAAAATTACTGCACCGTACTTAACAGAAAGTTTAAACCGAAGTTCTCGATTGATCATCTTTTTGGTGTAACTGAACGACACATATGAACTGGGCACTCCAATCTGAACGGCAAAGTTGTACAGTCCAAATTCGGTGTCTCTTACAACAGAAGTCGAAACTAGCGACCTTAATCCACCGTTGTATGTGAAATATCCAACCGAATGTTTGTCGATTTGCATTGCAAGTGCTGTAAAGATTGTGTGTAATTATAGGGGCAGAACCCAAATGACGGGATTTTTACTTGACATTATGCCGGGTCTAATTCCTTGATGGGTAAATTGTAGAATTGTGCCCCCATTCCAAAAAAATCGTTTATTAAGTGTCCTGAATGCTTTTAATGATAACGCAGGACCATTACCTAAAAAGAAATTTTTATTTTGACGTGTCAGGCTGGTCTGGGGCCAGAGCCGCGCGAACTCGGCGGTGCAGGAAGTTTATAATGGTGCCCGTGTGGTTGTGTTAGGTTAGAAATATACCTGCATTGTAGATTAAAAAGATCTGTTCCTCAACTATAATTTCATGATTATCAATTTGTTTAAACTTTTTGAACTTTTAGGAATTCAAAATTTTTATGCTGTTTTTGGGTTATATTCACGTTTACAGTGTCAGTAAAACGTAGATAATATAACAAGTTTTATATTTAGCTTAATTGTTCTAATATAGTCCCAAAAGGTTGCCAGAGTTGACCTATAGACAGCCCCTCCCCAATCAAATTGGGCCCTGGTGCTAAAGTTACCAGGGAAAAAGAATACGCAATTTTCGAATTGATAACTCTCAGCTCACCTCCTCAACATTTAAATCTTAAATAGGATCATACCCTTTCCAAAACATCAAACAAATCTATACAAAAATGCTGTTTTAACTCAAAAATATTAAAATTAGTCTATTCGTTCACGAGTTAACAAAAAGAATGAAGCCTCAATTTGACCTGGAACAAAATATTCATAATACGCAACTATACGCACAGTGGCGGCTGGTACAGGGAGGCCGCGCTCCAAAAACAGAATAACTCAGAATAATATTTTTTAATACAAATATACCCACAAGATTGTGGGGTTAATTCAACAATCCCCCTCCCGCACGGGCAATAAATTCGCGAAATTAAATTATTTTAATCAACAAATTACAAATTTTCTTTTGAAGTTTAAAGCTTTAATGGCGCGAGAAAAAAGTATGAAGGAAAATATAAACCGAATCAAAGAAATTTAAAAGGAAAAATTATTTTGTACTTTCGAGTTGATCTGTATAAGCTTTTAACTGGAAAAACTTGTCTCAAACTAAAAATGTTCCTTGCCTGGAATACAGTACCGAGAATTATATTCTATATAGAAGTATAGAAGAAGGACGATACTAAAGAGTGGTAAAGCTGCAGAAATTGGTCACGAACTTGCAAGATATAAAATCAATGTGGCCGCAGTACAAGAAATTAGATGGTGAGGGAAAGGAGAGGTTGATACTGACGGATACGTATGCTTGTACTCCGGGGAAGAGAAGCAGGGAAGGAATGGGGTGGGATATTTTGTGCAAAAGGAAATGAAAAAGAAAATTATGCAGTTCGAACCAATAAATGGAAGATTGGCCTACCTTAGAATAAAGGCAAAACCGGTAAATGTAAGCCTGATAAATGTATACGCACCAACAGAAGAAAAAACCGACAACGAGAAGGATACTTTCTACAACGAATTAGAAGGACTCGCAGAAAAGGTGCCCAAAAGAGACATGCTGGTTGTGATGGGGGATACAAATGCTCAGATTGGAAGAGGTTTATTTGACCGATGTGGCGGGAAGATTTACGATGTATGACGTAACAAACGATAATGGGCAACGACTGTGTAACTTGGCGGCATCACATGATCTGATTATAAGTAGCACAAAGTTTAAACATAAGGCACTGCTTAAGATTACATAGATGAGACCGGGGTCAAATGGCGAGGATGGAAATCAAATAGACCACATAATATGCGTATCACGAAAAAGTGCGGCGACAATTAATAAGCGATGTGCGAACGTATCGAGCCACTCAGATCGAGGACTCGGATTCGGACCACTTTTTGGTGGTGGTAAAGCTTATGCAAAAAATGATGAGAGAAGAATAAAACTAACAATAGAAAAGTTCGGTAATTTTGAAGTTAAAGAAGAATGTGTTGAGGAAACGAATAGAATAATTGATAGCGTGGAAAAGGAACAGAATATAAATAAAGAATGGGAAAATATCAGAAAAATCATGCAGGAAAGTACGAAGAAAATAGTAGGACATAGAAGAAGGACGATAAACAAGAGGTGGTTCGACGAAGAATGCGAACAGTTGGTAGACGACAAAAGAGAAGCTAGAATAAAATGGTTGAAGACGAACAAAGTAGAAGATATGAAGATATACAACGAAAAAAGAAAGGCAGCATATAAAATATGCAAAAAGAAAAAGAATCAATGGTTGAATGATTTGATGAGGGAAATAGATGATGCCAACAATAGTCCAGTCATTATATCCAATAAAAAACCGACCCTACCCGTGAATAATTATTTAGTGAATTTTTTTTTTCACAGCTGTCTCGGGGGGGTCACTGGGAGTGTAAATTCAAAATGGCGACCAAATCATGCTTATGCGTATATTCGAAAAATGGTTTTTTAGGTGAAAAACGGTTTTTCTTGAATAACTCGGCCGGTTTTGATTTTACAGAAAAACCGTAAGGACAAAAGTTGTATAAATTTTGATTCTCTACAAGTTTAGTACTCACAGTTTTTCTTCTAGGATCAAGATTTTTTGAATTAAAACTGAAAAAAGCGACAAATTCGAAATATTTCCATTATCTCGTTTATTTTCAACTTTACGGCACAAATGAAGAGGACCAAACATGTAGAGAATCAAATTCTGAACAACTTTGGTTGCCACATTTTTTTCCAAAAATCGATATTTTCGGAATTTAACCCGAAAATATGTGATATGTAATCGGAGAGGACATCGACCTTCTCGTGTTATTGACAGGATTGGGCCGCAACTTGAAGAACGTTTTCTTCAAGAAATCGAGCAGAGGGCGGACTCCAGAACATCTGTACTCACCGACCAGCTTCAAGTACGAAGAATCAGTTGCAACGCACATCCTGCTTCTACATGCGATCAGTGGCTGCGACACTACGTCGTCGCTTTTCAATATCGGCAAAGCAAAGTTTGTTAACGCAGTTCAGAAGTCTCCCAAAATACGTGCCACTTTGGACATCTTCAAGAAGCCGGAAGTCGACGAGCGTGTCTTGGTTTCAGCAGGAGAAAGTCTCCTGATTGCTGCGTACGGAGGTGGCGAAGACATCGAAAAGCTGCACGAACTTCGATTCAAGTGCTTCGAGAAATCAGTAAGCAAAGCGAAGTTCAACCTCGCATCTCTTCCACCCACATCACAAGCGGCAAAGCAGCACATATACAGGTCGTATCTGCAGGTGCAAATGTGGCTTGGAAATGAGCTGGACGCCACAGTGGGGTTGGACGAGAGGTGCGAGGGGTTTGGAACCACTAACAACAACCGCTGCACCCGCCCCGGAAGCGCTGCTGAATACAATTTCGTGCAAATGTACAAAGAATTGCGGGAAAATGTGTGGGTGTCGTAAGGCAGGACTAAAATGTTCTGTCTTATGCCACAACTGCGGTGGGCAGAGTTGCGATAACGTCACGGAATTGCGAGGTGTCGCTGACGAAGACAGTGATGATGA
Organism: Podabrus alpinus; assembly: GCA_932274525.1. Lineage (NCBI taxonomy): Eukaryota > Metazoa > Arthropoda > Insecta > Coleoptera > Cantharidae > Podabrus > Podabrus alpinus. Next base: position 12,133,559 of record OW026451.1, read on the forward strand.
CAGCGACATCGACGATCTCGCACCTTCAACGCTGAACCTTGACGAACGTGAAACCGGACATGACCAATTGGCCGAAGAAGAAACCGAGGATATGGATTTGGCAGGACCATCAACTAAGAAACCTAAAAAAAAATAGTTCCGGAACCATATTTTCACGCCTACAGAAAAGATACCGATACCTGCGCGGAATAACCATGTATCAGAGTCCGGTCGGAAAAGCAGCTATGTCGGGGTTCGTTTTTAAAGGCAGGTAACTCAAAGTTAGCTGAAAAAAGCGGCTATCTCGCTCCCGAAATTGTTTCATCATGGATTTCATGAGATTAGAAAATTTAATGGGCGACATAGCCGCTTTTTCAAGCGGACTTTGAGTAAGCTGCTTTTCCAATCGGACCTTGACATAGCTACTTTTCCAACCGGACTCTCAGATTACATTTCATTATTCCGCGCAGGTATCGATACGTGGATTAGGCCTATAGGGGATACCACGTCATAAAAAAAACGCGCCTGAAACTCGACCTCTTTGGTGGTGCGGAAAAGAGTTTACGCTCTGTTTATCCATGGTTGGCGTAGGACCTTAAATATTGATTTTTGGAAAAAAGGTAGGAACCTAAATTGTTCAGAATTTGATTCTGTACATGTTTGGTCCTCTTCATTTGTGCCGTAAAGTTGAAAATAAACGAGATAATGGAAATATTTCGAATTTGTCGCTTTTTTCAGGTTTAATTCAAAAAATCTTGATCCTAGAAGAAAAACTGTGAGGACTAAACTTGTAGAGAATCAAAATTTATACAACTTTTGTCCTTACGGTTTTTCTGTAAAATCAAAACCGGCCGAGTTATTCAAGAAAAACCGTTTTTTCACCTAAAAAACCATTTTTCGAATATACGCATAAGCATGATTTGGTCACCATTTTGAATTTACACTCCCAGTGACCCCCCCGAGACAGCTGTGAAAAAAAAACTCACTAAATAATTATTCACGGGTGAAAGTCTATACTGACTGGACTAACAAGACAAATAATTCAAGGACGCTCTATATGAAAATTAAACAACAAAACAAAAGTACTTTGAAGACTAGAACGATGAAAGATGAGAAAGGACAAGTTGGCAGTTCCGAAGACGAAATGAAAGAAATATGGAGAAGGTACTTTGAGAACCTTTTAAATGGAGGTGAAGAACACGATGACAAACGAGAGACCATAAGAGCAGGAACCGAAGGAAAAATTGTAACAGAGCCAACATATGAGGAATTCGAAGCCATAGTGAATAGGCTGAAAAATGGTAAGGCGCCTGGAAGAGATGAAGTACATGCGGAAATGATAACAAATTCAGGAGAAAGAGTACACCAGAGACTTCACGAATTGTTACTAGAGATATGGAGAGGGGAGAGAATGCCGGATGAATGGAGAATAGGATGCATAGTACCGATACACAAGAAGGGAAACTTGGAGGAGTGTGGTAATTATAGGGGAATAACCCTGCTCCAAGTAAGTTATAAGATATTGTCCACACTCATTCACGAAAGATTGAAGGAAGAGTCAGAAAGTATTTTAGGAGATTACCAACACGGATTAAGATTGGGGAGATCAACAGTAGATGCAATACACATTATGAAACAAATTACAGAGAAAGCATATGAACATGATATAGAATTACATTTGCTGTTTGTGGATTTTAAACAAGCGTTCGACGCCGTAATAAGAGAGAAGCTGTATGAAACAATGCATAGACTGAACATACCAGCAAAGCTAATCCGGCTGATACATATGACAATGAGAAGATCAAGTGCCACAGTAAAGTTTGGTGGGAATGAGACAAAAATATTTGAAATTAAGAGTGAAGTGAGACAGGGTGACGCGCTGTCGGCTACGTTGTTCAACCTGGTAATAGAAGACATCATAAGAGAATCAAATTGCGAGGGAACGATAACAACAATAGAAGCGCAGGTGATGGCATACGCGGATGATTTGGTTATTATTGCCAGATCAAAAAGAAAAGTGATTCAAGTATTCCAAGATATAGCAACTCAAGCAGCAAACAAAGGGCTGAAGGTGAACATAGACAAGACAAAGTATATGAAATTTAAGAAAAAAGACAGCACAAGACAAAGAATCGATTTAAGAATTGGAAATCACGTATTTGAAGAGATAGAGAAGTTTAAGTACGATACCTGGGTGTAGAAATAAATAAGCCTATGATAGAAGGGAAGAGATAAAAGAAAAAATTCAAATGGGATGGAAGGCTTAACATGCAAATAAAAAAATGTTGATGAGCAGGAGCATATCCAGAAGCACAAAGATGAGGATCTACAGAACGCTTATAAGACCGGCAATCACATATGCAGCAGAGGTACTCAACATGACAAAGAGAGAGGAGGAAAGGTTAAGAGTTTTCGAGAGGAAGGTGATGAGAATGATTCTGGGTCCTAAAAAAATCGATGAAAAGGAGTACAGACAGAAAAAACAATGAGATACTGGTTGAAATGGGCAACGAGGATGTTGTTAAGTGTATAAAGGCGAAAAGAATTAGATGGCTGGGGCACGTGATGAGAAGACAAAGAAACAGCACGATAAGGCAAATAACTGAATGGAAACCAAGTGAAGAGAGAAATAGAGGAAGAATAAGGGCGAGATGGCAGGATGAAGTGACTGAGGACCTAGAAGCAATGGGCGTAGAGAACTGGAGGATAAAATGTCAAGACAGGAAGATATGGAGAAAAATAGTAGAGGAGGCCAAAACAGATGCAAGGCTTTAGTTACTGAGGAAGAAGATGATGAGGAGTGATCCACCTCAAGATAACGATCGTAAAGACTTTTGCAAGAAGTAGGCATATTCCACAAGGAATGAAAACATCCTTTCAAGAAAAATTAAAAAAACTGACCAACTTGATTTACCGAGAATTCAGCCTAATTTAACTTCTTATTTATGGACCACTTATGCGTCAGACAAAGAGGAAAAAATTCTACATAGAAAACTACATTTTTTTTTGGGAAAAAAAGAATTTTCTAGCCCCCCTCCTAAAATATTAGGACTAGCTGCGCCCTATGCCACCAAGTTGACAAGTTACCATGGTACGACTGTCTGATTGTCTGTTTTTGACCCAGAAACGCACCTTTTTGTGAATTTAAAAATAAATACTTACCGGCTAGCACTTCCACTTCTCCCCAACTTCGATGAGAAAAAATGTGTCGCCAACTTAAATTAATAGCACCACTTCCTGTTCCATTCCGTGTCTGCAATTGTCCACCCAATGTGCAAGTATCTTTTTGTGTTAAAGGTAACTCGACCGATTGATTAAAATTCATTCCAGAAATTTCGATATTCGGTAATAAACTTGATTGTTCTCTGCAAAAACACCAAATCAAAAAAGAAACCTAACCGTAATTAAGGCAATCGTTACATGTCAAATTCGTCATCCAAGTCAATATCATCAACATACGGGTTGAACATATCGGTAGCATTAATATTAACAGTAATTGCTCCATGAGGATTTGTTCTTTGCTGTTTGAGTCTTTCGGCACGTTCTTCTGCAAGCTGTTCATATTCTGCACGTATTTCCGCCGGCGTCTTTGTACGTTGCACAATTTCCCAACCTTCAGTTTCTAACCCTTTAATTCCTAAACTATCGTATATTGCTCGATGATGAGGGTCGGACAATACTAAAATATTTAAATTGTACAAATTTAACAATAAATTTGCCTTCAAGTACCTTCGTATGCCTTCTTAGTTCTATTGAACAGAACCTCAGCTTTCGCCTTCTTAGTCGGATCAATGTGTTTATCCGGGTGGTACACACGACTGAGATTTCTGTAAGCATTGCTAATTTCCTCTTTCGTGGCCTAAAATACAGAAAAGAAGTAATTTGAGGTTATCGAAAAAATTACATAACTTACGTTTTTAGAAACGTTCAAAAAGGCGTAATAGTCTTCGTTTACAACCAATATTTCGTCGTCCGAATCGAAATCCATTTTTGTATCAACAAAATAGACCAAATTTTTGAAGAGGTGTCATGTGCTGAACGTGACAATTCAAATTATGTGCGGGACTACTCGACTATCAAATGTGAAAATTTCTTCACAAATTGTTGAAACTTGAATTTTGAATAATCCTGTAAACGAGAGTATAAATTTTCTAAAAGTTTGTAAAGAAAATTCTCTTTAGTTTCCGATATTTCGGCTCACTGGATTACCGCTTCAAACCAGTGGCGTCCGACAAAATTATGTAACGTTGTTTATGGTCGTATTAATTACTTTTTTATGTGGGAGCAGCGATGCATTCTCAATAATTAAGTCGGAATTTATTTTAACAAACGCGCAAATGTTATTATCAGATTTTATTATAAAGTATTGAATGAATTTATTTTTAAATTACGTTTGACTTTGTATATCATAAACACTGCCAACTGTATTTCTAACCTCAAATTCATAATAAATCGAGTTTACAATTTGCAATGTTTTGCAAATAAAAATTGTGTTATAAGAACTAAAAGTGAGTTTTCAATCTTGCGATGGCTTCAGGTTCCGAATCTGATAACGATTTTCATCACGGCAGTCCGTCAAGTCAGGGGCCGGCACCAACTCCTGGTTATGGATTGGACCGTTCCGCTTCGAATTCGCCCGATTTTTCTCGCAAATCTTCTGAACGTACTCGTAAATCTCCAAGCAGGTCGGTTCGTTCTGGAAGTGGTAGTAGGTCGGGATCAGGATCACCGGCTTCTCGATCAAACAGATCACCATCTGTAGATTCTAATCGTTCACAATCCAGACCGAAATCGCGTTCGCCGGGTGCCGGATCGGATAAGTCTGGTTCGCAAAGATCACAAAGTCCAAGTTCAAACAAATCAAATAGGTCGAGAAGTGCCAGTTCCGAGAGGTCACGATCTAGTGCCGGTTCCAATCGATCTGCTTCTCAAGGATCACCCAGATCGCGTTCTGGCTCTAAAAATTCAAATCGTTCGCGATCTGGATCAAAAGAAAGTAGAACGTCGCGGAGATCGGGTTCTGGATCGCAGAGGTCAAGGTCTGGATCTCGCAGATCGAGATCTGGCTCTCGTCAATCAAGGTCCGTTTCTCGAGGTTCAGCAAGATCACGTTCAAGTTCTAAAGGGTCTGCTCGTTCGAGATCGAATTCGCAAGCATCAAATAGGTCTCGGTCGGGCTCGCCTGCTTCCAATAGGTCCAAAAGTGTAGAATCAAACAGATCCAGGGCGAGTAAATCAAGAAGCAGGTGAGACAAACCATTATTAGTTACTCTGTTTAATTACCTGACCAAAAATAGTAGAAGGAAGAGGAACTCACTTATAAACCTGTATTTAATAAAGCGCCTATTTCTGACAATTTTCAGGTCGGGATCACGTGGGTCAAGATCCGATCGTTCTCGTTCCAGATCAAAAAGCGTACAAAACCAATCTCACAACAGCAAATCTAATAGCCCACAATTACAAATAGACGCAGAATCTGATGGCGGTGGCAGTCCTTCCAGCAAACGCAAAAGAGAAAGTTCGGTCGAATCTGTCGTGGTCAGAAAGAAAAGTAAGGTGATTGATACCGACAGTGAAGAAGAGATCGAAACTGTGATTGAAACAAAAGAACCAACAGAGGAACAGAGTCGTGTGGCTCTGTTTGGCGACGCTGACGATATCAGTAGTGAAGAAGAAGCCGATGATAAAAACGATTCCAGAAACGAAAGAGATAGTGGCGATGAGCGTGATCGCCAGTCGGGATCTGACAATGAAAATGATGCACGTCCAGTCATAGAAGACGTAACATTTTATTATGCTTTTTTTAATGAAAACTACATTTTGTATTTTTTAGGATGAAGAAAAGGAACCAGAACCTGAACCGATACCAGAAACAAGAATTGATGTGCAAATACCCAAAATTAGTTGCGATTTGGGAAGAGACATTCATTTTGTAAAGTTACCCAACTTCTTGTCAGTTGAAACGCGTCCTTTTGATCAAGAAACGTACGAGGACGAAATTGACGAAGAAGAAACTTTGGATGAAGAAGGTCGTGCAAGATTGAAGTTAAAAGTGGAGAACACAATCCGTTGGCGTGAAGATATTGACAAGGAAGGTAACACAATTAAAGAATCAAATGCTAGATTTGTTAGGTGGTCCGATGGTTCCCTCTCACTTCACTTGGGTTCTGAAATTTTTGACGTGTACAAACAACCTTTACAGGTAAAACATCGCGACAGGGTGGCGAGCAACTAAAAAAAAATTTTGTTTAGGGTGACCACAATCACTTGTTTATTCGTCAAGGTACCGGTTTACAAGGTCAAGCGGTGTTCCGAACCAAGTTGAGTTTCAGACCACACTCTACTGAGAGTTTCACCCATAGGAAAATGACGCTGTCACTTGCTGATCGTTCCCAAAAAGTGTCGGGTATTAAGATTATATCGCAGGTTGGAGTCGATCCCGATAAAGACAGAAAACTGCTACTTAAAGTAATAAGTTATGATTCTTCTCTTTCTAGTTTTCATTGTTTTATTTTAATTAGGAAGAGGAACAAAAATTGCGGCAGCCTGTCAGGACAAGCAAGCCACGCAAACGGAGTGAAGGAGGAACCCGTGCTCATCACCGTGAGAGTTTCCGTGAAGAAGAGGGTAGTGATGAAGAGGGCACTATTTCTCTTAATGCAATTAAAAATAAATACAAATCTCAAGCTTCCACTGCAGCACAAAAGGGTGAGTAATTTTTTAACCTGATTTGCATTTTCCAAATTTTGTTTTTGTCTCAGGTGGCGCTATTTATTCGACAGATGAAGATGAGTCCGATTTTGAGGCAAGAAGAAACAGAAAAACTGATAAAGCTAAAGTATTACAGGATTCTGAATCCGGTGAAAGTGATTAATTTTAACAACAACAACAATTTTAACATAATTTTAATAATAATTAAAATAATAATTTTAACAACATTAATTTTGTAAGTGGAGGTTTAAGAAGTTGAAGGAATTGAAGTTTTTTTATGACAGAATTAATTGTTAATAATGTAAAATGATGTAATTAAATTAAGACTGAATAAAAACTTTGAATTGAATTTGAATTTTTAAAAAGAAACTTATAATGTCTTTCACACCTACACTTGGCGATCCCTATCCTATATGATTATTTATTATATGATGTAGCCAGGAATAACAACTAGGACGGGCAAGAAGGAATATTTAGGCACATATAATAATTTTTTGTTCTTTGTTTATTCAAATAACTAAACATTAAACTTTTGAAGTAGTGGAGCAGTCTGGATTTCTTCATGGGGGTAGTTAACTAATATAGTTGTACCATTTCATGGTGCAATGGAACCTTGCTTAGGACGGAATGAGACAACTCGGTGCTGGCCATCTCGGTGCCAGGTAAATTTGTTAAACATTTTTGATTTAAATGAATGAAGGTGTAAATTAAATAAATTAGGTTGGTAAAATAGTAGATTATGCACCAAGGGAGCAAAGTGACATATTTTGGCCCGAGGGTAGAGGATTGTTTACACGAGGCGCCAGCAGAGTGAAACAATTACCCATGGGCCAAAAGTCACTTTACTCCCGTCGTGCATATACTTTTTTTTGCAATTCCGGGAGGTAAAGTAGGAACTTCGCCAATTTAGAAACTTAAAGCAAAAATTTAACGCATTTTTTTAATAATGCACGTGGTGCATCACAAAATAGCACTAGTAATATTACCAACTACTACCAAAAAGTACTAGGAAATAGCAGTTGGCACCCCTGATTCTACCAAAGGTTCATTTACATTTTTTTGTGCCGTACAAGCAGCAAGACGTACCATGAGCAAGAACCTAGAAACCACGTGGTGACATTTTGGTAGCTAAAGTAAGTACTTTTTATTTATTTATTGACTCATCAATTTATTTCAGTGTTTAAAATAAATTTGAGCGTGGCAGATGTGAAAGAATTTGATTCTTCCACGCTAATATGCACGATCACGTGGAAATCTAGTGACTTTTTTATCAGTCATCTGGTGACTTTTTTATTGCCCTAGGGCAAAAAAACTTATCTGGTGACTTTTTTATTGCCCTAGGGCAAAAAAAGTTTTTTTATCCCGCCCCCCCCCCCCTAATTTTTAACTTTACTCCCGCAGGGTAAAAAAGTGCCCCTTTTACCCCGAAAATCGGGGTAAAAAGTGAGTACTTTACCCCCGGAATGGCAAAAAATGAATTTATAGAAAAGATTTTAAAATCTTTTATCTTTAAATAAAAATAAAATTTATTTGAATAAAAATAAAACTGGCTTATTGGTTCATTTCATAGTTATGCGCTATTCCGCGTAAAAATGTAATTATATTTCGGTTTTCGTAATCTATAACCAGTTTTAAAATTCGTTCATCACACTCCCTATATTTTTTTTTAAATTTTTGCGGAGGGTTATTGCCTGCCACTAGTTGTTCATAAAATAAATCACGCTCTCTTTGCACTTTTTTGAGACCATCGATTAACTTCCATATTGTTGGGTGGTCCATCGCCAATTCGCTTCGCTGTTTAAAGTTCTATTGTAGAGATTCCACATTGGATTCTGGATTATAGGTGGAGGGCAAGAGAACTCACACGCACTTAGGCCGCTAAATTGGGCCCATTGTGCTACCTCCAATTTCAGCGACCCCGCGCCCCGTCATTCCTCAAGCCATCCCAGCTGGAGGATGAACTCCAGGATCCTGGCGGGTGGGGTGCCACTGATTCTGGCCATGTCGGGCCAGAAGTCTCCCAACATGGATCCTCTCATAGAAGTCAGAGCTGGGCAGTAACAAAGCACATGCTCAGCTGTCTCCTCCTCTTCGTTGCATCCACGACATAAAGGGTCATCTGCAAACCCCATATTGTGGAGATGTTTATTTAATCTGCAATGTCCAGTCAGTATCCCTGCAATTGTCCGCAGATTGACTCTGGACAGCTTCATATAGTATCTTGCATGTTTCCACGAAGGCACGCGTATTGCTGCTCTAGCTTGGTTACATGTAGTTCCTTGTAGCCATCTGCTGGTGTGCAGTTCTAGGGTATAGTGTTTTAGGAGAGTATCTATGGTTTTGACGGCGGGCGTGATCATCGGCTCCGGGCCGCAGGGAAGACCATTGGAGCCATTTCTTGCCAGCTCATCAGCCTTTTCGTTACCCTCGTTACATTTATGTCCCTTAACCCAGCACAGAGAAAGGACATTTTGAGTTGATATATCATTCAGTGCCCGGATGCAATCAAGCACCAGACCAGAAGTGACTTTATGGCCCCAAAGTGCCACAAGAGCCGCTCTACTGTCTGATAGTATTTGTATGTTCTTGTTCAGAATACTCCTATCTTGAACTATTTTTGCGCAGTGTAGTATACCCACAAGCTCCGCCTGGAACACAGATGTATATTTACCCAGCGGTATACTTATGTTTAGATCAAGTTCAGCAGAGAAAATTCCTGCACCCGATCCAACATTATTTTTGGAGCCATCCGAAAACAAATGTATATCGTAGTCGAATGTTTCGTTTGCGTTTAACAGTACATTATATTTCCTGTCAAATATATATTTAGGGTGGATTCTGTCGGATTCAAGTAGCAGAAGAGGTATTCCTTTGGAATATTCCTCCAAGATCTGCATATGGCCCGCAGTTCCTCGCCTATGAGTCCAGGCTTTCCAACTGCGCAACCTGAGAGCTGCCTTGACCGCCGTTTCCTGCACATGAAGATCAAGTGGAGGGAGACAGAGAAGGGTCTCAAGCGCTACGGTTGGGGCCGTTCGCATCACTCCAGTTACAGCCAGACAGATTGATCTCTGGGTCTGGTGTAGGGAGGACGCTGTTGTTACTTGTTTGGTTCTGGGCCACCATACAAGGGATCCGTAGCAGAGCATGGGTCTAATGACTGCCGTATAGAGCCAGAGGGTGATCTTGGGGGATAAACCCCACGACCGTCCCATTGCTCCCCGACACTGCCAGAAGGCCATTCCCGCTTTCTCTAGTTTCATTTGTAAATGTTTTCCCCAATTCAGCTTCTTGTCCAGTATTATTCCCAGATACTTGACTTGATCAGCTATTTTTAAGGGAGTCCCTGTTAAGCTAGGCATGACCATGGTCGGTAGCATTTTCTTTTGGGTGAAAAGAACAAGCTCTGTCTTTGCCGGATTAACCGAGAGAGAGTGCTCCTTACACCAGATTCCACATTGCTAGCGAAAATAATGGCGGGCGCCGCCCATCTCTGCGCCTATTCGGTCTTCCTAAGTAGTTATCTTCAAACCAAAATCTAAAAGTGGTCGAAGCTCATCAGGTAATTCATCTGCCAAAGCATCAACCGCCTCCTCTAAGTCAGGAATCGGAACGAAAGCGATCGCGATTATCATACGCGCTTGCAGAGCAAAAACGGGATCATGATTGTAACGATTCATCAACTGCAATTGCCCAATATGCTTTCCTGAACGCTGCTACTTCGTAATCACAAGCAATTGCTGTTGGCTGTACGGTAGGTTCCAAAACTTATATCAAAAAGTTGATTATAAGTAACGCGTTCTTTATTCGGCAAAAGCGCATACAAAACCGGATGAACGCCACCAAATTGTTGAGCTAAAATTATATAAATTTGGGAAAACAATCCAGGTGCTGACTCACATGTTCCATCTGCATACCATTGCCCGGATTCTCGTAAAATTTGGAGACCGCGTCTTCTGCGGAAAATCAAAATTCTATTCTGACCTGGACCACTGTCAGCTAATAAGAACGTTTCAAAAACTCCTGACTGTGTTTCATACAACGTGAATATTTCTGGAATAACAAGTTCCTCCAGATTTAGGGGTGCCACGGAATGGGAAGATGTTATTCGATAATCTACTCTATTCTACCGGTATGGATGACGGTCGGCTCGGCCTTGACTTTGTCGCCGGAATTTCCACCTATTAAGTTAATGACGAGTGGACTTTCACCTATACTGACGATTGCGGACCACTAGGTGACCCGGTGAGACGTGTTGGATCGCGGCGAGCGGTGTGTCCGGTTCAATTGGAAAAGTAGAATCAAGTGATAGTGCCTGACCTCCCGGACACAAACTTTCGTGCTAAACCGGGAGGTCATCGGGAGCCTGCATCATCGATGCAGCATGGAAGATCGCAGACGACAGCGGAAGTAATGCCGAGAAGGTAAAGCCCGCTGTCGTCGGGGAGGGGGTTTTAGTCAGTTAGAATCTGACACTACCATCCCTGATGGGGTGGTGCCTATGAAGGTTTCCCCCTTCCCTGCAGAAAAAAAAAAAAAAAAAATCTACTCTATTCAAATTATAAACTATAAATTTGAATTATACATGTGGTCCCGATTTTTGGTGTCGAGTTTTGCGAGGTAACGACCGTAAAAACATGTTCCATGTTAAAATAATAGGGAATGTGATGAACGAATTTTAAAACTGGTTACAGATCACGAAAACCGAAATATAATTATATTTTTACGTGGAATAGCGCATAACTATTAAATGTTATAAATGAACCAATAGGCCAGTTTTATTTTTTTTATTTAAAGATTAAAAAATTTACCTCGTACCGAGTTGGCCTGACTCCGAGTCGGCCTGCGCCGAGTTGGCTTGGCGCCGAGTTGTACCAGACCGTACTTAGGAGGGTAGAAATGTTGATAAATTAATTTTGAAAAACTGTAAGCAAACACAGTGCCACAGGTGATTTTTTTACAATGAGCGTGACCTGATTAAATGAATTGGAGAAGACTTGAGATTTCATGGTGGACAAAAATAATCTAATATAGGATTTCCACTGAATTTTTCTAATTAATTTTCCTAACTTTTTCAGTAAATCGGAAAACAAAAATGCACTGATAGGGGAGATCAGTAAGAGGGTAGGCCCTACAAAACAAATTTCCAAATTTAAAAAAAGGAAGAGGTAAATTTAAAAAATAAAATTCCAAAATTGATATTAAAATATTTCACTGACCAAAATTTTAATTTCCATAACTTATCGCTAAGAATGCAAATTACCTGGCTTTTCCATACAAGTGGGAATCCTGTAATGGAATAAAGGCCAGCCGACAACGCATTCAAAAGGGTTATTGCATAAATAAATGAAAGCAAGTTGAAATAAATTTTATTACCTTTATTAGGACCTCGAAAAATATATACTAATTTTGGACCCTCCAGCTTCCCCCATTTTGACGCCATGCCATAGTGGAAAACCACACAAAGAATGACATTTTTATGAATATTAATGAATTTATCAAACTTGAACCTCCTCAATGTGCCTTGACGTCAATTGATTTGATGGCCATAGAAGAAATCACGCGAAGAATTACATTTCTATGAATATTAGTAAATATCTCGGTTTGGATACACTTTAGAGCAAAACATCAAGTTTTGCCGACATCAATTTGGCACAGTTATTATGTAGGTCCCTGCGCAGGTTTTTGTATTGAAATAGTGCAAAAATTCGCAAAGGAAAGGAAAGTTGATTTTGAGTAGCCTGCCTTCCTTTAAGGAATCTCGATAATCCATTCATGCGCGTCCCTGTGGGACGCGCATGAATGGATTATCGAGATTCCTTAAAGGAAGGCAGGCTACTCAAAATCAACTTAAAAAACAATAATGAATGCTGTCAAACTGTCAACCGATCGACAATGCAAATACGCGTGCACGTGCTTTGCGTTTCTATTTGACCAATCTTAACCAAATTTGGTGTAGAAGTTATTTACAACGCTACGAAAAACATAGGCTACTTTAGTACCTTGGAGTGAGGCTTAAGGCACTTCAAAGAACAAAGTAAATATTATATCGACTCACCCTTTGAAGAATTCAGCTTCCCTTTACACCGCACTGTTTGTAGGCCACGCTTTTATTTAATAATGAAATATTGTTGTTCTTAAACAAATTATTACTAATTTTCAATAAAAATTAATTATTCAATAAAAAATAATCAAAGTGAATTCTTTTTGCGACTTCCCTGCCTTCGTATGGATGCTAGGTAAATTTATCTAAAATTATGTAAAAAGATTTTCTTTATTAAGAGATCACGCTTTATAATTTATTATTAAAATAAATAAGCTTAAAAAAATTTGTAAAAAATACTTTTAGGTTACAAATAGCATCACAAAATTGGAAGAAATTTAATACTGTACTTATTTTGAACGGTGTACCTTCATGTGGGTAGTCAAAGTTCCACTTTGAGCAAAGGCCTGTCCGCAAACACTACAAATATATGGTCGTTCCCCGGTATGTGTCCGAATGTGTTTCTTAAGAGTTCCTTTAACGGCAAAACTTCTACCACACTCGACACAGTTGTAGGGTTTTTCTCCACTGTGTATACGCATGTGAATAATAAGCCGACCGCTTTGATTAAATCGTCGGTTACAAATTTTACATTCAATCGGTTTTTCGCCGGTATGCGTGCGAATATGAGCAGATAAATAGCCCGACTGGGGAAAGTCTTTACCACAAATTTTACAAATATGTGGTCGTTCTCCTGTGTGGGTACGAATATGCGTCATTAGAGTACCAGGAGCGGCAAAACTTTTTTCACACATTTTACATTTGTATGGCTTCTCGCCCGTGTGGATGAAGGAATGAATTTTTAAATACGACAATTGAGCAAAGCCTTTACCGCAAATGTTACACAGGAAAGGCCTCTCCCCGGTATGAATTAATTTGTGCCTCTCCAAGTTACTATGAAACCGAAAGGTTTTGTTGCAGATGTTGCAAGTAGTAGGTAGGTTGCGTTGTTTTATTATTCCGCTTTTATTCTTTTTGGGTTTATCGTGTTTCACATTTTGATTGTTTCCAGACACATGGTGTGATCGCAAGTGACGCTTTAACATGGATTGGGTGCTAAATCTGAAAGATTTACTTAAAAAATGTTATGCATAATTTATCAAACTTACTGTTTTCCACAGGTTTCACATTTGTTGGTTTTTCCATGCAATTTGGACATGTGGTGTCGGTAGTCTCCTAAACCTAAGCAGCGAGTTTTACATTCTTTACATGGGTAAACTTTCTTCACATGTTTTACTTCTCTGAATTTTTTTCGAACTTTGATCTAAAAAAAACCTGAATTAAAACTAGCAGTGATCTTGAAAAAACTATAATTTTTTGCCATTTCACTTATAAAAATTGAAATGATACACGGTAAGATAAAAAATTTACGAATATTATTTGTATATTTTATTTCAAAGTGGGTAAACTCGTCACTTCCAAATTAGGTAACGTAATTTACTGCATATTATTAAGATATGTATTTAATGTTAATCAGATTACCGGAAAGGCCTGCCGGGCGTCCAGTTGCGCGAGTGGTGCCATTAATTTAAATTAATCTCGCTGCGTATAGCGTATACTTGAGGCAAAGTCCGATACACGCACCCCTTAGTGATGGGAATCTGATTGAATTTGGTGTTCCATTTAGTAAAATAAGTGAAAGTAGCGCTTATTGTTGGAAGGGTCGAACTACTGACTTTCACTTTTGTATAACCAGGTAGTAACCGGTCAACAAAGGAAATATTTGCTTTGTTTGAAATTCTAACATGGCGATTGCATCCTTAGCTGAAAACCAGCGGGACAATCAAGCCAATACGAATAATTATTATTATATAAAACAAAATGTTTATGAATTTTTAGTAACAAAGTTACGAAATCTTAATGCACTATGATTATGATTGATAGTTAATATGAAATTTATATTGTATGAAAATTGCCCAAGAGGTAAAAATTATATGTACCATTTATAAATGACAAGACAAAACAAAAGCAATCGAGACATTGAATTAAAACAAATTAACAACAGACTGTGTGTATTATTTGTGTAAAGGATTTTACTTTCTTTCTTTCCTTTGACTCATGAAATCGTCTGTCTGTGTTCATTTACCTACATGGGGAGCTTCCAACGAACTTGGGGTAATTTTTGTAATCAAGCGGGTTTAAGGTTAATTACACAACGTATTAGGGTGTCTTACATGGGTGTCTTAGCTAGATCACGAGCTTCGAGTTTATAGTCAATAAACAGAAATAAATAAGAAAAACAATTTATCGATGTTGAGCACAACTTTGCTCTTCTTTAACTAATGTCGTATTTCCTAAGATAAACGAGATCCCCAAACCATTAGGCATCCAGTCCATGATCGTCTTGGTTGTGCGGCCAAAACGTCGCACTGATTCGTGATAGGCAAAATATTGCGAGCTGAAAGCCGCACCAATCGGCTCAATTTAGCATTACAGACATAAACTTAGGCAATTATATTATGTCGATACAAAAATTATTTATTATAGATACCCGTACAATTTCTCCAAGTGTTAATATTTTACAATTTAAAAAATTAAAATTGCGATTATGTCTAAACTATTTACATCTCTTTTTCCCGTTTTATCGTTTTTTTGACGACAGTGATTTTAATTTTTAAGTTCGTACTAAATCATACCAGTTAAGCAGATAGAAAGTAAGCGAGAATCTAAGCATTTTTTTAAGGAAACGTAATTCTAATTTCAAAGGGATTACAATAAAACCAAAACATCAGAAATCCGACTATAAAAAATAATGTACTTGTGCACGATTTAACGTAAAATATCGGGGCACTCATCAGAAACATATAGGGCCCTTTTTTTAAGCTTTTCGATTTTTTGCCTACCGAATACCGAACCTATGTCTGTGTACAATTTCAAGTGTATAGGTTTATTATTATTTTATTTTCTCAAAGGTGCATAATTTGCACCTAAGCATTTTACTATGCCATTGAAATTTTGCACAGGTGGAGTGCAATTTTCCAATCTTGGAATCCAATTTTGGAATTGGTGGTCGGTAGAACAGAAATCAAAGCACTTAAAAAAAGGAGCCTCATACATATCTGATGTGTCCCGATATTTTACTTAAGTTCTCGCACAACTTCGTTATTTACAGTCGTATTTTTAATATTTTGGTTTTGTTGGGATCCTTGTGAAATCAGAATTTCGTTTAATCAAAAAAATGCATACGTTCTCGTTTACTTTTTACCTGTTTTTTAACCTTCTCGCTAAATTAAACTTTTTTGATGCTGACGTGATTAGTTTAGTAAAAAATTAAAAATTAAAAGTTAAAAATTGAAATCACTGTCGTCCAGAAAACGATAAAGCGGACAACAAGGATTTCTGAACTTTTTGTCATAACATTAATAGTTTAGAAGTAATCGCAATTTTTATTATAAATACAAAAAAACTGAATACTTGGTAGTTGGTGAAGAGGGGAAAGACCTTTATGTTGAGATAGATATCGTAAAACACACGAAGAACTTGAAATATCTGAGAGTTACGTTCTCTAGTACGGGTAACACTAATGAAAAGATAGTGAACAAAATCGGACATGGCTACAGAGCAATAAGGCAGTTGAACTCATTACTATGGAATGAGTTTTATACAACAATAATAGAAAGTATAGCAACATATGGGGCTGAAGTTTGGGTGGTGAGCAATGGGAACAAGTTGAAAGCCTTTAGAGATGGATTTTTTGAGGCATAGTTGTAGCATGTCCAGACTTGAACATGTACGAAATGACGAAATCTGACAAAGGATAAAGGCTCAATAAGACACAATTAAGGCCGAGAGATTGAGGTAGTTTGGCCACATCCAAAGAGTGAACAATCAGATGGTCGAAAAAAATTTGGAATTGGACTCCAGACTATAGTAGAAAACGAGGAAGACCAGGAAAAACTTAGGCAAAGGAGGTGGAGGAGACGATGAAATCTAGAAACTTGGAAGATGGAGATTGGACCGATAAGGAGGCTTGGAGGATAAGATGCAAGAAACGGATACGACCTTAAACACTCGCTTTTATATAATTGATCAGAGGTTATTATAGTGTGATTTTAAAGTTGTTTTTTGAAAGATTTTTACATTTTTAAAAAGTTACCACCCACCTTATAAATAATTATTTCATTTTTTTATATTGTTGTAAAAATTTCTAGAAGGGTAGGGCTGCTCAAATAATAAGGGCAGGCCAGCCTTTTAATAAAATTTATTTCCATTTTCCCTTAATTATTTCCATAATAGCCCTTTCTAGAACGCTTTGTAACTGAGCCATACAAATTTGTTTTACATTTAATCTTATTGTTAAAATTAAAAATTATTTTAACTTTTCAGGAAAGTCATTTTTGAAAATAAACTTAAGGGGTTACCTACTGTGACCGATAAATTTTTTCGATTTTTGTTTATTACATATTTTTATAGTTTGGGGTCTTGCAAATGTGTCCAAAAAATATTAAAGTAAAATTCATCAAATTACCCGATTTATAACGGATTTCTGGTAATGGAGTTAAACTTTTTAAATCATAATTACATTTTAAAACGGAATTACTTTTTGTATTTTGTACTTTATACAAAATATACAAAAATAAATTTAACAAATATAAGTTGTAGCTGTTTGTAATTGTCTTTAGGAGTCCAAAAAACCAAAAAAATTTAAAAAAATTGTTAATTAAGAAAATTATTAAAAATCGACCTTTTAGTCCACCCTTAAAATCGAATTGATTGTGAAAAAGGAGCTTAAAAGTTTTTTCTTACAAATTGAAACCCCCCAGGAACATCTGGGGTTGTTAAGTAATTTACTGCTATGTTTTTTATGGGTACAGTTACTATTCTAAAGAGGCGAGAACTGCCACAAAAGAAGAAATAAGTGCCGAATTTCACTTCTTCGAAGCCGAAGAATGTATATTCTGTATGGCCCTAGTATACGCGATTAAGGGTAGGTTACGAATATCAACCACTATCCACCTCATTACAGCACGAAAAAGTTTAAAACGATTTATCTCAAAACTACATTTTCTCAAGGCACATTTTCCAAACAAACTACTTGGCAGATTAACTTAATTTTTTTTAAACATTTAGAATATATTTCAGGCTCCAGTCAGAACCTAAAATATCCAAAATATATTTAAAATTACCATTTTGCAGGCCGTGAAAAGTAAATATTTTGTTGTAAAAATCTAAGTTTTTTTTTTAAATCTTCGCCATTTTGTCATTTTTTGTTTAAATTAAATTTTCGAGGTTCCAACTGGAGCCACATTCATATAGAACAAGAATTTATAAAATTCATATATTTCAGATAACTGGATCGGTCGGAAACGATGCGCCCGATTGGCGCGTCATTTCGAAACATGAGTTACGCGTCGATCTGTACCTTGTACAATCAAACTATATAAAAGAGAAGATCTGCGTGTTTGTTCGCTATACGTTCCTAGACCCTTTGACCGATCTCAACCAAATTTTACACAGTTATTTTGTAGGTCCAGGCGCAACTATTCGTGCATAAATGGAGAAGAAATTCTCGCGGGGAGCAAAGTTATTCGCTTTTTTCGATAAATCAAATCACAAGTCTTGCAAACAAAAAATTTAATTTGTCAAAAATCGAAATATATTCTGACGTACTGTCAGTGAAATACGAACTGGTTGTTGAAAGGGCATGACAGATGGCAGATGACAGATATCATCCCAATATTTAAAATGATCTGGGAGGATGAAACAAAAGCAATAAAAATTGGTTGACGACGTCAACAACTACAGAAAATTTAGTCAAAAAAATTTCCCATCGATTACGGTCGTTTTTTCGAATAGTGCTACAAAATTCGTAAGTATTATTAGCATTGTATAATCTTTCATTTTATTTATAAGCAAAATTATTTCATTTAAATCAAAGAAGAAACTGATAAAATGGAAAATTTAAGAATAAGTGACACACCCGCTGCTACTGTGGTGCCCGCCGCCACCGTCGTGTCCGCTCCAATTGTGGTGTCGGCCCAAACTGTGCGTACACGTACCGATGCTTCTTCCGCCGTCACTACTGCCGTGCATCGACGCAGAAGGCGTCGCCGGCCTCGACAAAACTTCGACTTGCGTCAATTTTTAAATTTAAAAAGAGCCGTGTCCGCAAATACGCCGGCGTGGACTTTTAATAATTGTTCAAACATAAATTTTTTTGTTTAATGTTTTATGTTATATATTTTTTTGTTTATTATAGTTTTATGTTGTATAGTTCGATGTTAGTTTTATGTTATATTATATAGTTCCATTGTTATTCATTGATGTTCGTTTTGTGTTTTATTTTTAAAAAAGAGTTCTTACATTACAACTCCGATATTTGTTGACTTGATCTTTTTCATATATTTTATGATTTTTATTGCTAAGTTGTGGTTAGTGATTTATTTGTTGATCCATGGTGACCGCGACGCTCTACAATAGTTCGTCCATAACATTCCTTCGTATTTTCAACACCGAAGGTGTTAAACCGAATTTAAATTTCAAAATTATTTTTTCAATGGGATAGCCTTGCAAATTTTTCGAAAAATATTCTGACATACTGTCAGTGATTCAAATTTCGTAAGTATTATTAGCATTGTATAATCTTTCATTTTATTTATAAGCAAAATCCTTTCATTTAAATCAAAGAAGCAACGGATAATATGGAAAATTGACAAATAATTATAACACAAAAACGTACTCTAAACTTCTTCTTCAGTTGTCTAAAACATTGGCAAAATTGTGAATAACTTTTTGGAAAAGTGCAAAAATTTGTAATATTTGTACCGGGGGACCTGCGACACTTTTTAAATTGGAGGCGAGGTGGTCCGCCCTGTGAGGCCGAAGAACTATGGCCTTCGCGGATCTATTATGGTCCTCCCTCTGTGAGGCCGAAGAACTATGGCCTTCTCGGATCTATTCTGGGTCTAGATGGCTAAGGGCGGCGAATGCCGCCCTGTCCAGCTAGTTTTCAATAAAAAGCTTTACAAAAATTTTAGGTGTTAGTTTAAATGTGAATAAATAAGTATATCCTAAATTTTAGCTCAATAGCTGTAACAGTTTTCTCAAATTTAATTCCTAAAAATCAGCTTGAAAACGACTGTTCACAGTAGGTAACCCCCTTAAGTTTACAAAAGGGTTATTCTAAATACCACTCCATTTTCAAAACAAATCCTCTTTTTAAATACATTTTGCATTATTGCAAGTAAAACTAAAGAAATTTGAATGCAAGAGGGAGGATTGAAATGAATGATAGCTAAATTAGCAAAATTAACATTTTGGTCTTATTATAATTTCATCAGGCAAGCATAAGCAAGTAGATTGATAAATTAAATGCAATTAGATAACTGTAAGCTGGGAGCTCTACAATACGGCCCAAGGGTTGCTCATTCTAATCTGAACTATATTTTAGAAAAACTCTCCTAGCCCCAAGTTCTGGATACCCTACCAAATCTCAAAGTGGAGACTTCAATTTCTCAGTACCGTAAAAAAAGAGAAGCGAAATAACCCGCAAAAGATGCAAAATTCAGGACATTGTCAGATGGGCCAGAGTGAGAAGAAGGTTTTGAAGAGACCATGTAGAGGATGGATTATGTGAGAATCGCAAAAATAAAGATGAAACAAAGACCTAATACCAGGAGACTCCCAAAGAGATGGAAGGATAGCTGAAGGTCTGCTTCTTAACAACAGAAGAAGAGACAGTAAAATTAAGGTTACCTTTTGTTGGGATTCCTCTTCATCTGTTTCATCACTTTTTACTGCATCACTTGCTTCATGGACGGTATCTGCAATAAAATAAATATTTTAAATCTGCTTTACAACAATTGTAAAAATTGTTCAAATTTGAAAAAGTACTGCCTTCAAGGGGAAGTACAACGCTGTTCAAAATGTTTAATTCCAAAACAATGAATTATTTAAAACCTTTTTTTTCAATTTATAAATTTTGTAAAGGCGGAATCAAAGGCCCCATTTGTCCTCTCTAGAGACACCCATGTTCACAAACAATAGAAAGTCAAATGCTTACCAAAATTTTGCCAAGTCGAATCGTTTTTACCATTAGAACCATCTTCGACTAAGACACCGGCATTGTAACCCTCCATCTTGACTCTTTCACTGCAGTCTTTTCTATTATAATACAAATCCAGTTGCCCACCGCCCGAAGCAGGTACAACCATTTGTAAATAGTCGTTCAACGTTCTATTCGAATTTTCACACAAGTTTTTAAACAAGAAAGCCCTATTCATTTCTTGTGCACAATTTAAACAAACTTGTTCTGGAAAACCATCGCCTTTGTTGACCTAAATTTAAATAAATCATTATTTAGTATAATTTTACCAGATTTCAATTAGCTAAACTAACCTGAACAGTGGTGAAAGACATAAGAACATCGGAGAGGGATATTTGTTGTTCCATGACAGATTCAACCGAAAAAATCGATTTCATATTTGCTTTAGTATCCAAACAAGTACGGCAAACGTTGGAATATTCAATATTACAATTATTGAAAGACATCTTTTAAGAAAATGTAATTATTTATTTACTTCGATCCCCACTCTCGCGAATAAATTATCATTCCAATTACTGATAGATGGCGCCATAAAATTCCTAGATTCAGTGGCGTAACCTAAGGTAAACAAAAAATAATAAATAAAAAAAAAACCTATAAATAATTCTCAAACAAAAACAAAAATTTATTGTATGGAGGTACAAGTAAAATTATTAACATATTTAAAAGTGAAAATATATAATATATTGTAGATTATAACAAATATATACAATAAAACGACCAGAAAAATAAAACATAAGTACCCTTACATACTAAATGTTACGTTCATCTTAATTAAAATTATCACGCTTAATTCGTAAGGCACTACATGCAATTAAAATTTTAGTTAGATAAAATTTATTCATAATAAATTTACAACTAAATTTAAGTTTATTTCTGTACTTTTTTTGACTACTAAAAAAAACATTCAAAATGCAAGAAAGAGTTAAATTTATAAGGCAGTAACTTGCATTGCACCATCACACGACATGTAAGTAATCATTTGTTCGTTTCGTGTACGGATCAACATTTAACTTTGTGGAGAAACATTTTATGTTAAGCAACAATTGGTTCTGATATTTTAATCTTCCCAGTTTTATGGTCGAATTTAGGTCCCTAATTGACCAAAGTCTTTTTTTGATGATATAATCGGAAGATTAAATATATCAAATCTAATCGATCTACATCAAAATTAAACTTAAGACAAATTAATATAAACTTAATTTGAATCGGAAAACTATTTTAATAGGGAGGGCCGTTTAGTTTTGAATAGATCGATTTAGCAATAAAAATATCAAAGGCTAACTACGATTAAAAATATAAATGCAAAATTTAACAAGAAAAATCTGAAACAATTCAACTGGTAACAAAAACATTTAAAAATATTTTAACTGCGTGAGAACATATTTGAGTTAATTTGCACTTAAGTTAGAAAAATATATTAATTGGCTTTGCACTTGCATATCACGAACATAATATTGAGCAAACAATAATTAAAGCTGACTTTCTTTGCCAATATTTCAAGTCGACGAAGCTGCCTGTCTCGCTTCTTCGGGTAACTTTTCGGGTTGCGACAAAACGTCTGTCTTTGTGCTCAGGTACTTTAGCGAATTGAAAGCAACTAAAATAAATGGTTGAAAGTTTGTTTTGAACTTCAATAGGGGACTTACCTGGTCTGAGATCATTGAGTGTGCAATGCTGTTCGACCCAGTGTAAGGTAGATCTGTACAAGTCTTCTAAACTCGAAGTGGATACGAAATTATTAAAGGACGTTAAGAGTGACCTAAATAATAAACTGAACTGAAAAAAGGGTTAAGAAAATAATTTACACAAATATTTCGCGGTTTGTTGAGTTTAAAAAGGATACGATCCAAAATTTCCAATCCTCCATTGTTCTCTTCTTGACGTAATTATCAAACATTTCCTGAATTTTACTATCTCTTCGTCTCGAAACAGGAGCTCCTGTTGCAGGTAGAAGAGATTGGCAATTACTGGAAGGAAAAAAGTTCTGATGTTTATAAAAAATCATGTAAAAATCAGTATTTAAAAAAAAACATTCCGTTTTATAGGTGTTTCTGGCAGCAAAAAGCAGGATTATAACGGAGAGAATAATAACTTGAATAAAATATATTATTCGGGTCCGATTGCACCAACGTAATTTAAATATTATATAATAATCATTTCAATTAAATGGGAATTTAATCTTTGTTTTAGCATTTCTATCATTTTTTAACACTTATCTTATCAGCGAGAGTGCAGGTGCACCCTAGAATTTATTGATTCTAAGAGAGGAAGTTGTTTAGAATTGTTTTCGATACTTATACGTTGATTCTGGTCATTTAAAGGACCTTAAACTTTAAATTTGACTAAAGTAATCAATGAAAATCGACGATTTTATCTTGGGTCCGCTTTTAAAATTTCTTCATTTGCTAGTTTATAGGGCAGTCATATTACGACTAAATTGAGAGGTGAACTAAATTTTCCGCAAATTTAAAAGTTATTAACAATCTTAGAAACAAAGAACGCGACGCTTTTGGATCCTTTTCAAATATCTCGAAAATTAAGGAATTTAGGGTAATAAATTATACTTGGGTTTTTTGTAGATCGTAAAATGATCTACAATAATGCTTTGAATAACACGTATCGTCAGTCGTTTAACCGACACGCGCCGTTAAACTCCAAAACTGTGGTTCTGAGAATCCTCCATTTCGGTGTTTCGTTAATTGCGCCGATAATTCCTTTCAACCATCTAGAATGAAAGTAAAAATCTAAAAAAATTCACACATTATCTAAGGGGTCATCCATTAATTACGTAAGGGTTTTGGGGGGGGAGGGGGTGTTGGATATCTTACGGACCCTTACGTAGGGTGGAGGGGTCGACGTATTCCTTACGTAAGTTTCTTAAAATATTTTTTTTAATTAAATTTAAAAATCAAAAATTTTTCTTTTTATGTTGGTAATTATATCCAGTTAATCCTTTCACCGGTTTACCCACAAATTTGTGGGTAAAAAATGAAGAAAATGTTTTCAAAAACCCACAAATTTGTGGGTAAAAAATGAAGAAAATATTTTCAGAAACCCGCGAGAAGAAAGGCGCTTCTCGTATGTTTAGCCTAGTAACCAGAGTCAAAACCGCCCTGGAGGGGTGCAGAGCGTAGCGGCGCCCCGGAAGGGTAGGTTTTGACGATGGATAACACTCCTTATCGAATGCACACCCCAAAAATGGAAGAAGAAAAAATTTAATTTTTTCACTTTTTCGGCAATACACGGGTTATTTTCCATTTTGTTGATTATATTTATTACTAATATCTACTAATCACACCCCCACCTATCCGAATTTCAAAGAAAAATTCAAATCGGAGCGAAAAAATTTTACGCGATTTCAAGGGACCGTCTTTGAATTGTATCGTGTCTGCCTGGGGTGTGCGGCATATTCGATGCTAATTTCCCGTACTTTTCAAAAGTCGATTTTGGGGTTGTTTTTAGAGATTTCTCGCAAAATATTTTTTCTATAGACTAAAATAAGCCTCCTTCTTCCTTCTAGGTTAGTATTCCATTTAACATTTTTCAATATTTTCAATATTCTCGTTTTATCATTTATATTTTTGTATTAATTTTTGTATATTTTGATAGCCTTGAAAATGGGTTAATAAAGAACCCGAAACGTCGGACAAACTATTCGTTTGTTTTAATTGACCGCAAACTCAACTATTCTTCTTGTTAATAAAATAAGCCTGTTCTTTAGTGTGTAGCTGAAGAAAATTTTTTTCGGCTGAGGCTACTTATTGCACCGTCCCCAAATTTCGAAATTATAAATTTATTTTTCTTGATTCTAAATAAATTCATAAACTTACCAAAATTTAATAATAAAATAACCCCTTGATCCAACATTTTGAATGCCTTTAAGCATAAATATTTTGGACCCCCAAATTTTGGTAAAATCGGTGAAAGGGGTAATGGAAATACTATATATTGAGGGGGGGGTCAAAATTAATTTTCTTTTAGATAATCCTTACGCAAGACGTGTGGGGGGTTGCCACAATCTTACGTACCCTTACGTGGGGGGGGGAGGGGGTCCAAAATTACAAAAATCATCCTTATGTAATTAATGGACGGCCTCTAAGAACTTCAATGAATACTATTACGTGGTGATTTTTCAAATTTTCATGGTGCAATCGATTTATAGACCCGTTTTTGGTTTATTTTGTAGCCTTGTGAACAAAGAGATTGCACTTTTTGTAGTAGTCTTGGGTTTTTGCTGTTTTTAGGTCTTAAAATGGAATTTACCAAAATTTTATTATGTGTATTTATTAGGGACAAAATTTGAAACAAAAAGATACCTTGTCGTTTTTTTCGTACGACAAACATAAAATTATTTATTGACGCACAAAAACAAGGGTTATCCAACCTGGGTGCAATTTTAGATAACTTTGCACATGAATAAAAAATTCTATTCTTCTGTTATTTTAATTATTCTAAAACTTAAAAATAGCAAACATCTAAGACTGCTTCAAAAAGGCAAATGTTTTTGTTAACATAGCTAGAAAATAAACAAAGAAAGGTCTAAAAATTGATTGTACCTTAAAAAGTATTTTCCAAAATTCTCAGATGATTGTGAATTTTTTTTCAATTTTAATTTCATTCCAAAGGGCTGAAAACAATTACCGATATAACATCAAAAAAGCCACGAAATCGATGATTTTCAGAACTTGAGTTTCAGGGTTTAACAGCGCGTGCAAACCAAACGACTGACTTGATGATAAATGTTATTTAAATCATTATTGTAGATAATTCTACACTCTACAAAAAAGGTATGTATAGTTTGTTACCCTACCTTGCTTAGTTTTCGAGATATTTGAGAAAAACAAACAGCCTTAGGTTCTTTGTGTATAAGATTGTGAACAACTTTCTGGCCCGTGTTAATTTTTTGAAGCTCAATGAATTCATATAATTTATTTTTAAGGTAAATCCATTAATGAATTAAGTAACCAAAATTGAAAGGGTTTTCCGTTTCTCTAAGGGCCGGTTTTACAATAGGAGCTTAAGCTCCAAGTTCATTGGATAAAACCCAATGAACTTGAACCATGATTGGGTGCAAAGTTGAGCTGAGCTTAAGCTCCTATTGTAAAACCGGCCCTTAATTGATATGATTGATAATTCCATTCAGGGTCAAATTTTGACGTTTCGACCAATCAGCGTGCGTTATTTTACATTGTACTTATACGGATACAATTCATGCACCGTCGAATTTTACCCGCAAATACTGTAAAATATCCAGTTGTTATGAAATCCTACGTGAATATTCAAATAACCCTAGGTCAATTTGAATATTTTAAATATTTTTGTAGGGGGCCGTAAAAGAGTATTGGATATTTGTAGTGGAAACGCACTCGTAAAGTGCTAAAAAATATTCGCTGTAAACTGCCCTTGAATTAATTATATGTTTCTCTGTGATTGGTCAGAAAGTCGTTGTGGTTTGGTAACTTTTTGTCACCATAGCTTTGAATCTAAAATTATTAGCTTCGCCATTGGTCACATTCGTTGTAGTTTAGTAACTTTTCAGTTACTATTATTTCTTTAATGAATTTTCTAGTAACTACAAAATTTTAAAGTAACCCATTGGTCAATCAATTTATGGTAGGGTAAAATTCACCCCCAACGCACCAAAATTTGTTCTTCGCAACCTTGTACCTTCCGGTCTACGTTTGATTTAAACAAGTGTTTTTTGTGTGTTCCTAAGAGCTTGGAAATAAGGTTTTTTGTTTTTTTTAATAAGTGTAGTTAGTTTGATACAGAACAAAGTCTTATTGTATTTTAAACATGCGTACATAAATCCTTTGTTCACATATGTACATAAATCCTTTGTTCACATTTAAAATTTTGTCTGCATATTTATTTAAATCTTATAATACTCGTTAAAATTTGTACTATCTGTATTGCTACTTATAAATTGCACTATTTTAATGCATAAAATGTTTCCATTAATTTGCATTCAGACAGGACATTGGTGGGACATTTGATACTAATTTTTTTTTGTCTCGTCACTGTTAAGGGTGAATTCAATGGACGCCATTGTACGACGTGAATGTAAAATTTAAGCTGCAATGAGTTTATTTTCTCTGTACAGAATGCATTTTATGCACATCAACTATTTTACACACATTTTAAGTTAAATTTTATACAACCGAGCGTCAATTTAGCTTCACCGATTAATTTCATGTTTACCTTTCCGCCATTTAAATTTGGGCTTTTGTTTTTAGTTTGAATTAACCGTCGAAGTATTTTCCTCGTTCAATTTTTGTGTGCAGTCTGTATTGTACGCAAGTAAGTTTCTTTGTGCTCGTTAGTTTGTATTTAGTGCAAATAGTGTTACAAATCTCGATATTTTACAACATTGAAAATAGTGTAATATATGTTGATTTTTGTTTCACCATTTTCGACATTAAAAATGGCGTTTGAAATGTCGATTTTCGTATGTGATGTGCTTTTTAGTTGTGGCGTTTCTTCACGGAATTATCGCAACAGCAACGCGGGTTCGGAAAATACTCAAAGATTCAGCGAGTACAGGTTTTAGCAAGGAGATCGACACTCGCTCCGCTGCGCTACGCTCGTAGCGGAGCGGAGCTACGCTGCGCAGCGAAACGAGTGTCAATCTACTTGCTAAAACCTGTACTCGCTGAATCTTTGAGTATTTTCCGAACCCGCGTTGCTGTAACATACGATAATACTTTAAGTGGACTTCAAGACACAGTTTTATAAATACTTTATATTATATTTTATTACCATTTATTTACCCATCGAGCTTATACAATACAAGATCGATGGGTTTTATCACCACCCGACTTAATAAAAAAAAAAATAAGTTGGTAAGAGAAGGGTTAATAGAGCATTAATAAAAGTTCTTACCTAATAGAAGTACTAAGTGCATCAATTTGTTGTCTCAAACTATCCATTTCTTCTTTTAACTGATTCCTTTCCTGCTGCAACTGTCGAATGTATTCGGCTCCTTTTTGTAACATGGCAGCTTTACTCAACTTTGGATTAGGATTCTTATTTAAGTGCGGTATGAGGGAATGTATCATATCGAAGCCGTTTTTTATATTATATCTTCGTTTTTGTTCTGCATGGATGTGTCCAACACGCCTCTGATCTTTGTCTCGCGTTGGGGAACCTAAAATTCCTTGAGGCGAAGTCGGACATGATCCAATTCCGTGCGAGCTCGAAGGACTCGAAGCATTTGAGCCGCTCAATGATGGCAAAAGTGCCTACAACAAAACAATTAACTTGCAACCTTAACTAAATCTTACGTTATTACTGAATCGGTCGCAGAAGAACCGGAAGTAATTATAAGACCCGAAGAAGACGTTTGAGGTTGGTTTAGCAACGACATCGTAGAGTGATCATCGATTATACTCGAACAACTAGCAGACCTTTCGGATTTTATGCTTAAATTCGATGATTGTTGAAAAACGTTCTGCGAATCTACAAGAATCAGAAGTAGAAAAATGTCGTTAGATTATGCGCAGGCAAATTTACTATTTGTGAGTAACTGAGTAAGAAGAACACTGTTTGTTGGCGTTACTAAAGATGGATCGCTTATGGCA
The DNA here is from genome assembly GCA_932274525.1 of Podabrus alpinus. Lineage (NCBI taxonomy): Eukaryota > Metazoa > Arthropoda > Insecta > Coleoptera > Cantharidae > Podabrus > Podabrus alpinus. The sequence goes on from OW026451.1 coordinate 12,161,919, forward strand.
CTTATGAGTGGTGGTCTTTTAATTTTGATCGGTTCACGTGACATCGATATCGATCGTTGTCGATTTGTTTTACGAACTGAACGCCCACTATTTTCTAATTTATCTTCCTATAAAACAATACAAAAATTAATAACGAAAACTAAATTTTAATGATAAGACTCACTTCCGCTTTTTCGATCACAGGTTTAACCTGCATACTTGAACTGCTAGCTTGAGTGTGAAGATGAGATCGTGATTGTGACTTGTAATTGTTTGAATTTGGTGATGTAAATTTTAAATTGGGCGGTTTAGTAGGACTTTGAAATTTATAACCTCGTGATAATTGTTGGTTTGCCTCAACAATTTGTGGTGATTTGAATGTTTGTTGTTGGGTTGGCACTAGAAAAATTCATATTTGTTTTCAAAATAATGAAATGCTAAAAATACATACATTGTACACGGTTTTCGACATTACAAATGTCCGATAAACTATAGGTTGGATACATGGCATCAGATTTATTATACGACATCGAAGGTTGAGGCATTTTTTTCATTGTTTTGTTGGGTTTTGAGATCACAGGTAGTTGATACACAGACGTTTGAGGTTGTTGTGGAAGGTATACCTCTACGGGATGAATCATCATCTCGTTTGTGTAACTCGGGAGCTGAGGACCTGTGTCTCGCACCGGTACTGATTTTTCCATAACTTGTGGTTGAGCAGGAGGATTAAAATTATTTGTTGCGGCGTTCATCTATAAGCACACAAATCAGTTTAACATTTTCTTTTTCAAAAAACCTATACATTTGGGCCCAGAAGTTCGAGATCATTGAAGCACCAGTTGGCGTTATGATGTCTGTAATACAAAGATTCGACACCATTTTCTTCAGGTACGGGAGGTAGCTTAACTGAAAACAATTCTTGTAATGGTTCAAACGTATCCATGTAATCGTCTAAATTTGGCTGCAAAGGACCCAAACTTGGTTGAATGAAATCAGCAAGTCCAGCTTTAGCTAAAAACGAGAGTCAAGGTTTTGCACGAAAAAATAAAAACGTAAGTAACACAATTTTACCGATTTCTCTGCTATCAGGGAAAACGAATGGTTGACTCGAAATTGTTGAAAACAAAGTATCACTCATAAGTCCTAAATAATCTTCATCCACCATCATGTGCATACTGTCGGAACTCTGGGATTGCCAAGCGAATGCTTCGAAATCGCTTAACTAAAATTTAAAAAATTAGCCCGACCACTTTTAAATTTTAATAGCGATTACCGTATCCATTGCGTCTTTTACGTGGCCCAAAACGTGAGTACGATAAAACATGCGCCATTTTTTATATTCTGCTGTAACTGCCGCTAATTTTCGTTTCCAGTACTTTCCTTCTAGTACAATGGCCTGCAAGAAAATATTGATAAATTAAATTTGATATACCAAAGAATGATGAAAAATTTAAGAATCTAACTTGTAAACTTTCTCTTTTTCACATATAAAATATGACGATACTTTTCTATAGTTAATTAATTCAACTAAGGAGTAAACGAAACTTGACTCTTTTTATGAGTGACTTATTTAACTCCGTTTGAGATATACTTAATTACATTTTTACATCATAAAATTAACTTTTATGATATAAACTCCTTTTTAAGATTAATTTAATTAATGCTTTCAACAAATACAATTCCCATAATGTTAATTAAAATCTATTTTTATTAACATTTCATACTGTTTCAATTAAATCTGTAAATCTGTTTCTCATTGGCATAATATGGAAGCGCTTATGGATGTGTGATGCTTTGTTTGTATCCATTAGGTACTTATGATTAATGTTTCCAAAGCCAGTAATATTTTTAGATTATGTTTTCATGTTTATGCGTTGTGATTACATACTCAAATTAATGAAACAATTCCAAGTCAAAAGACCTAAATTAAGTTTAATAACAGCTATTAATTATTACACTTTGTGTAATAAAATGAATTTTCATTCATTTCAAAACAGCAAAAGTGTATTTGTTAATCAAAGCGAGTAACATTCAGCTCAATTATCAAGATCGATTTTCCGCTCAATTTTTTACGAGTGTGAAAATAAAATAGAAAAACTTGTCAAAATAGTTAATACTATTGAGTTTTAACTTGATGAGAATATTTAAATTTTATATTTACTTTAATAAATTGTCAAAATATAACACAAGAGCCCCAAGGAGGGCGAAACGACGTCGTTGTGTCCTATATTAATTTATACAATCTATTGCGTGTAAGTTAGATTTCATTAACTTGGTTATTAAAAAAAAGTAAATATAAAATTGAAATAATAGTAAATAGCTACAAACTATAAACAAATGTTGATATTGAAAAGCTGAATGAAATAGCAAAACGAACAAATGTGTATGTAGAACATAGTTTATCTTATCAAATTTTTTAACAGATCAAAAAAACCGGTAGTTCATTCATGTTTTCTATAGAAAAATGCCAATTAAAAAATTAATTAATGAAAATTACAAACCACCCAATGTTAAATTATAGCTCTTCCTCAAGCCAGTCACAAAAAAAAACTAACATTGTTAAGAGAAATTAAAATACCCTGATTGAACCAGATAAAACGTCTTCTTCCTCACCTGCAGTTTTAAAGAATCACATTATTATTTGCGCCATAAACTGACATTAAATTTAGTGTGACCTTGAATTATCCGCTTAATCGCACACGGAGCTTTTTCACAGGTAAAAGTAAATAGCAAACAAAGATTTAAAACTTCTTTCTTGGTCATAATTTCCTAAGCCCACAACTGAAAAGTTTGATTTATTTTGAGGATTCGAAAGTAAAACATTACAAATTCACTGCCTGGGCACCAATGTGAAGGTCCCAAAATGCACAGCAAATATAGGAGACACTTTTACTTTAATTTTTCACAAAAACTGTGAATTTTGAATCGTCACCAGAAGTGAACATTATATTTGCGAAAAATTGCAATCTTTTCCCCCAACCGTATTTTGGTGAATTTTCCAAACCATCAAAGTATTACCTAATGCTTGAACTTATTTTGCGTTTGTTTTGAGCAATCACTTGCTAGGATTTTCTGCTTTGGTTTTCTGCGATATTTTTATCTCACATGAAGTGGTGCCTGATTACCTGCACCCTTGCTAACTTTATATTGCAAGTGGCATTCGTTTTGATGACAATTTAATAATCTTTTACCATTTTTTTAATACAATAGATTTGATGCAGTTTAAAACACTGTCAGTTGGTCCTCATTGGAGGTCAAACCGAAAAAGGAGGAACTTCCGTGATTCAGAGAACTTGATTTGCCATTGTTGAATGATGCAATCTAGCAATCAAGTCAGTGATGTGCACAATTATTATCAGCAAGGTTGTTGTGGCTGATGAGAAATACGAAACTTAATCCTGTGCGTCAGCTTGCAAGATGGTGCAAATGTCTACAATTCTTGAAATGTCTTACATATTTTAAGCCCGCATTTCATTCAGGCTTCTAGAAGCCAGCTTCTTGCAGCCCGTCTGCTAAGCAAAATTTGTAATGCATTGGCTTATATGGGACCGCACTCACTTGGGCTGCTTGAAGCAGCTGATAACAAGTATCGAGTTTCAGAAGCCAGGCTGCTAAAATGCTCCACGTGGAGTAGTGTACTTCTAATTGGTTAATATTTATAATAAGCACTTATTATTGGATAATATTTCTATTACAAAAATCTCTTTGCGACTCCACGTGGACGCGTGTACTTCCCCTGATAAAAGATGAATTTCTATATCAGGCCAGCTTGTGAAGCGAGAGTTACTCAAGCTTCACAATCCGCTGGTAATTAGATACTTCTACTTATTAGATAATAATATGTGTTGTATAGTTATTACTAATAATAATTTATTTATCTAATTGATAAGCAATATGAAAAAAATGGAATATTGATGTCGAAATTTTTTCGATGCTGTTCTGTACCAATTTTTAAATTTTTTGTATATTCCGGGATTTTACGCATTCTTCAATCGGAAAATAAAATTTATCATAATATTATCCCAAATGACTAATATTTTTCTTACCTTTCCAATAATAACATTCAGTACTTCCTTCATGTTTCGCCGTTATAAATCGTATAATAAAACTATCATTTTAGACGCCTAGTATTTATTTTATACTTTCTTGTTCTACGGTGTCAATCATCGTAACACAATTTTGGTTATTCGATGTCATCGTTAATTAGATATTTATACTAATTTTTTAATCAAACCAAAAGACAAACAACTGATATCGATAAATTTAAAAAAAATGAAAGCCGCCGATTCTATTGATATCAATGATTTGTAAACTCTCATGAGTGGGATAAAACGGTAGGTGAGAGCATTTGTTAGAGACCTTTAAAAAATTGCTTTTTAATTTTTTAATGTTAAATAGTACCCGGTAAATAACTAATAATAAATTGCGTTTACAAAATTTTTGCGGTTTTATAACCAATTACACAATATAAACACAATAACCAAAATTGTGTTACAACACATATTATTATCTAATAAGTAGAAGTATCTAATTACCAGCGGCTTGTGAAGCTTGAGTTGTAAAAATTTACAACTCTCGCTTCACAAGCCGGCCTGGTATAGAAATTCATCTTTTATCAGGGGAAGTACACGCGTCCACGTGGAGTCGCAAAGATATTTTCGTAATAGAAATATTATCCAATAATAAGTGCTTATTATAAATATTAACCAATTAGAAGTACACTACTCCACGTGGCGCATTTTAGCAGCCTGGCTTCTGAAACTCGATACTTGTTATCAGCTGCTTCAAGCAGCCCAAGTGAGTGCGGTCCCATATAAGCCAATGCATTACAAATTTTGCTTATCAGACGGGCTGCAAGAAGCTGGCTTCTAGAAGCCTGAATGAAATGCGGGCTTTAGGGTTCTTGGCTTTTTTTTTGCAATTATCGTGCGAATTTTGAATTTCGTCGTTGCCCACCCCAACCCTTCATTAAATATTAAAATAAACATGTGTGCCCAATTTCAGCTTGCCCAAATTTTCTGCAAGCTAAAAATATAACTAGCTTCGCGAAACGCTTTCGTTGCATATAAAATAAGGGAGTGAACATTTTTCTTATTAATATCTAAATATATAAAAGAGAAGATCTGCGTGCTTGCGTGCGTGTTTGTTCGCTATACGTTCTTAGACCCGTGGACCGATCTCAACCAAATTTTGCAGTTATTTTGTAGCTCCAGGCGCAACTATTCTCGCATATATGGAGAAGAAATTCGAGCGGGGAAAAAAGTTATTCGCTTTTTTCGAAAATCAAATCACAAGTTTGACAAAAAATTTAATTTGTCAAATAATTAATCTGACGTACTGTCTGTGATTCAAAATACTGTCAACAGATGGCGGGAGGGCGGCTTTAATTCGAAAAATGAAAAACACAAACAAATTAATCTGAATGCCGCGAATAAGACCGGAGCACTTTATATAGGTCGCAGAACTCGCCGGAATTGTGCAAGAAGACGCAGATCCACCTCTTCGTGGAAGATCCACCTCTTTGCGAAAGATTTAACTTTACATGAAGATGTAACTTTACGTGAAGATTATGTATGTATGTATCCCAAGCAACAAAACAGGGCAGCTTGACTAAACCAAAGTCAGATTGCCTAATTTAACCGAAAAATTACCAATTTTCGACATAAAAAATGTCTTAAAAGTCTGATAGCGTTTGAAGTCTTGTGTACAGGTCGAAAATTACGTAAGTTTGCCTTACGAAATGCCTTCAAAGTTTAGTGACCTTAAGGTTATATATTAGGTTATAAATGACCAAATTTTGATCAAAGATATGTCTTCAAAGTCGATTCAACTTATAAGTCAAATTAGAGTCTCATTTGAAGGAAATGTGACCTGTATGTATTACCTAATTTCAACCTCGTAGGCGATATGACTTAATTGGGCAGAATTACGTATTTTTACCATATATAAGTTCTGTGTGTTTGACTTAAAATAATAGGTAAAATTTAAGGCACGAAGTAAACCTCGTGTCGTCCAGGGAGCTAACCTTAAAGTTGAAATTACCATAGAAAATGCCCTATAAGTAAAATCTGTCCGAGGTTAGGTCGAAATTCCCTTCAAAGTTGCCCTGAAAGTTAGTTATTGGTCTTAGAACTTGTTGAACGTTACTCTAACCTATAATCGATTTACTCGATTATACTAGATGACGTTAGAAAGTTTGGTTCTTTACCTGAAATCAGTTCATATCCATTTGAGAATTACCTTGGACATATAAAGGCATTGGTTCGTAGTGGCATTTTGCCACTAAGTCAAATAAGGCGAAGAATTTTTGAATTATCTGCATTGAGTCCTTTAAAAAGTACAAGCAATTGCACCATATGTCGACAATGAAATTATTAGCCACGTTCATGACATACCAACATGTAAAAACGCTTACAAGCGGCTACATTTAACAAATGACTTTGTTTTTAGTAGTGATAATAGAAATAGGTACTTCATGACAAAAAATGGACAAATTGTATCAATGATAAATTCAACGTATTTAAAAAATAAAATTCACGTTTACGGTACTAGTCTTAAAAGCACATATGATTTTTTTGTGAAACCTTTTGCATCATCTCGTCTCCCATTTTTTAATAAAGTACACAATAAAGTACACTATTTTAAACGATTAAAACCAGACAAAGTTTGGTTAGTTTGTATTTGACATACAACATGTACCAACTTAAACTTCACCGCCAACTTAAATATAATCATCTAGTAAATTCCCTGGTCAAACCTTAGACAAAATAACTTATAAATAGGAAAATCGCCCTTATTAGTCAGAATGCCTTATTGGTCGACAAAACGACTTCAAAGTCAACAACTTATAAGTAAAAATGCCTTGATTAAGGAAATCTGTCTTCAAAGTTAGACATTTCGCCTTGCAATAATGAAATTCGACCTACAGGTTGAAAATTGGACGATCGCGTTCCTAGTATGTCCGCCATGGTACATCAAAGCGCTTTTTAAAATTAGGCGTTTATAAAATAAATCATACTATATTTCTCGGCGTGACTAAGAATAAAAAACAGTCTGTTATATGATACTTTTCATGTAGGTGTGGGATTAAAATATTTTTAGTGTACTAAATGCAAAATATTTTATTGCTAAATAATTAATGATTAATTAATAATTATTTAAATTATATGTTTTCTAGAGCGCGTTGATTTTAGTGAAATAAAATGAAAATCTGTACGAAAAATTTTCTTTCGCACTTATATTTCAGTCACATGTCCCGCAATATTCAGTTTTTAAGACCGACTTATATTTTACTCCAAGTTTTATTCTCTGGTTGAAGCCATGTTACGATCACACGATGACACTATCTTTTAGAACGAGTTAAGGATTGTACGATTGTACCTATCTAGTATATTATTTTCATGATGTGCAACGCTGCCATATCTAGACGTTTCGAAGGCAAAGGTTGCGTCGTCGAAAGAACAGGGCACAAATTGGTTAGAATTAAGTAAAAATTACCAAGATATTACCAATATTCGACCTTCTGGTAAGTCTATTTGACCAAATGAGACTATGTCTTGGAATTGAAAGTTATAGGCGATACCAGTCAGATAGTCATCCAGGTTACGCTCACCATACGACAGTACTATGGACTTAATTCTGGCCGCAACGTCGCGATACTTTTTTCGTCTTCGAGGTGGTTGTTGACCGCTGATATACTGTTCTATTTTGAACTCGTTCATACCCTGTTCTTTCTTCAAAACATCGATAAACTTCCAAATTGAAGGGTGGTTGCAGCTCAAGTGAGAACTGAAAGCTCGATGCCATCCTTCCACAAAATTGTTTGTTTTGGGCAGGTCGTTGAGGACAGCTTCATAACAATTCCAAAGTGCAATTGAAAACTTTGGGGGACGTCTAGTTGACCCACGCTGGCGGCCGATCCAAGTATCTTCGAAATAATCGACCAAAGGTTCAAGTATCTCTTCGTTAGTAGTGAAGAACTCGGTTTGAATGAGTTCCTCAAAAGATTGAACCACTTCGTCGACGGGGACAAAACTCAAAGCAGCCAACTTTCGAATATTAACTGAGAACTGAATGTTCTCACGGTTCTCGCACTGGACTTGAATCTCATGGTTTCTTTGAATAACTCTCCATATACATTGACTGAAATGGAAAAACATCCTCTGTTATTAATGCCTTCGAATGCCTGTCTGAAAGCATTAATCTGAGCGACTTCAAAATCTGTCATGACGCTATCAGGAGTTAGCCCAGGCATGAGGTTCTTGAGAACATCAAGGACTTTACCGTATGTCTCCTGACGTTTATTTTGCAAAAGAGCAAACACGGTCGGAATCACGCTATTGTACTGAACAGCGTGAATGGTGAACAACTGTTCGAACAATGGGGGAGCAGACTTGAATGTTCCATCCGCGTACCAGTGGTTAAAGTCCTTCATTAAATCTAAATTCTTTTGGGTACTAAAGACGAGGATACGGTCATCGGAAGGGCCACTATCAAAGAGGAGAAACGGTTCGTTTCGTTTCCCGATACTTTCCAACGATAGTCAAGTCTATAAGATTTGTAGGGTTGGGGAGTCTCGCTGTAGCCGCTCTTCTTGCGCGTTGGACAGTTCTCGTCATAAGAGAAACTGAAGGAAGTGCCGCAGCTACAGCTGAGGGCAGATTATCGACAGACGTGGAGATAATCTGAGCCGGAGTATCAATCATAGTTTCACTATTGTGCTTGATTTCTTCAAGAATTTTCTTTGCTTCGATTTGTGCCACGTCGACCACATGGTTATGGGATCCTGACACACGAACTACTTCTTCTCCTTCAGTGATGACACGTCCTTTGCACTTGAATTTCGAGTATTCCACGCACTTGTAGTAGGTCTTGTCTTGATTACTTCTTTCTCGTTTGTAGAGAAAACCTTCATGAAGAAGTTGGTTTTCGTTTTTTTGGCTTTTAATAAATTCCATATTCACTAGTAAGTTTAAATGTTTCACTTTTAGGGATAGTATTTGGTGTGTTAGAATGTGTGTAAACATTTTGTTTATATATAATGATATATAGTTATAATTTTCTGTTGGTATCTAATACATGTATTTTAAAAATTCGGCCCAAAAATGTTCCTTTTTTGCCCACCCCTGTATATAATTCAATTTAAAAAAAATGTAATAAAACTTTTTATCCAATTACGTAATAGATAGCGCTAAATGTATTAGCCAATCATATACTTTAATTTTAAAACCAGACTTTCAGACTTATTATTTAATAATTGTGCTTCGACGAGTTATATTCTCATAAACGTTTTTCGACGTTTTGACTTCGACGTTTTTGATTTCGACGTTTTTGTTTTTCGACATTATTGCTTTTCGACGTTATTGTTTTCGACGTTTTTGACTTTCGACGTTTTTGTTTTCGACGTTTTTGACTTTCGACGATTTTGTTTTCGACGTTTTGACTTCGACGTTTTTGTGTTCGACGTTTTTGTTTTCGACGTTTTGACGTGCTACCGTAATTTCGCCCTATTTCGTTGCTTGGGAAGTATGTATGACAGATGACAGATGAAGGCCGAACAACTATGGCCTTCACGGATCTATTATGGTCCGGTCTGTGAGGCCGAAGGCCGAACAACTTTGGGCTTCACGGATCTATTATGGTCCGGTCTGTGAGGCCGAAGGCCGAACAACTATGGCCTTCACGGATCTATTATGGTCCGGTCTGTGAGGCCGAACAACTATGGCCTTCTCGGATCTATTCTGGGTCTAGATGGCTAAGGGCGGCGGATGCCGCCCGTGCCAGCTAGTTTAATATAAAATGAAGTAAAAGCTAGTGAATGGGAAAGTAATGTGTTGTCACATCAGATTTTTCAGTTAGAATAACGTTATTCAGTACTAAACTAAGTAACTCGTGTTTTATGCGACTTACTTTCAGAATTGTACGAAAATTAAAAAAATCTGTAGACTCCAAATCGAATTTAGTTATCCCTGAATCTTAGTTTTTATTGAACTATGGTCTAACCTAACTACGGTTCAAATTATTCAGAAATAGCTGAGATTTGAACCCAAACCAAACGACTTGCACCAATAACAAATATTTGAGTTGTAGAAATATTTGACCTTGAAATTTTTTAAAAACTATTTGAGTCACTTTTCATGATATAAAATGAATATGTGATATAAAATTACATCGGAAATTTAAATTAAATAAAGATTTCTCCACAGTCGTTTTAGCTCCAATGTTTGATAACCACTGAACTAGAAAATACATTAAGAAAAATTACCGTTTGATTAACTGCTGATTGTTTCAATTAACAGCTTCATTTAGCGCTATGCCAAGGTGAAAAAGCATAAGAAAAACAATTTTATTCAATACTAGATTGCAATAAAAAAAATTAAATTTAATTACGTAATTAGCAGATTCCCGTTATGGTGAAAAGCACTATTTTATTCTACGACATAAAAAGAAGCAAAAAAAAACACTAATTAAAGAAATTTGTTGCACTTGACTAGTAGAGTCCTTCATTATAAGATATTTCAATTTATTAGTCTTTATTATAGTAATAAATATATTTATTAACATCAAAAAGAAGTCAAAAATGTTATTCTTCATGGTTATTTCTTTTTTTGTAATGGAAAAAATTAGAAATTCCGTTTATTTACATTTGCTCTATATTGGAACGAAGCCAAAAACAGGTTTATAAAAACTTTGGACTTGTTTATTATGACTTTTCTGGCGAAAAACTTAACAAAGTTGAGATGTCAACCACTTTAATGAAAAACCACATTTTCTGGTAACTCAGGAACGCCATGGAGAAAATACCAAACAAACTAATTTTTCCCCTGTACAAATATTTAAGATCACAACCTTGATTTTCTTCTAAAATAGAAATTCAATCAAAGTTTTCAGAATCTCCAAGTCTAATTTTCTTTTATTGAAAGAAAATGCGGCTAAAATTTACCACTCATCGGTAAACCGAGACAAAAATAGCAAAACGCACTCCCTCAAATTAATATAATTTTAGTTCAAGCTCTGAAAACCTCGTTTTAAAAACTATTTGAAGAACAAATAATATTTCTCTTAATTATTGATGTGGTGAAAAGTCAATTTCGTTAAATAAATTTCCATAGCTAATAATCATTAATCTTACAAAACCTTAAACGTGTTAAAAATAAGCATTTTGAAATTCTCACAACTTAGGTTAAAATCAACATTTACCTCTGGTTTATTATGAGTATCCACATCCAAAGGTGAAGCAAACTGGCAAATGTAAGTGTCTTTCTTTTTTATGACTAAAAATTAAACACAATCAGCAAAATCGTATCAATAAATTTAGGTTAAAATGATCAACTTACATTGCATATGCCAACAGCGCCAAATGACATTATTCAATCGTATCTTATCCTTCCACCTTAAACGAATACCACGAAATCGATTCCATTTAGGTGAAGTTAATTTTTGTCTAAAATCAAAAAAAGGTGGTCAAGATTTAACCGTAATATGTATAAACGAAAGGACTAACCTGTATGCAATCGTCATGCACTGAAAGAGTTTTGACAGGCTTGTGTCAATTGGCAACGGTTGTGGAAGACACAAAGTTTTAGCAACAACATCTTGCACATCGACCCCATCATTAACGTCTTTGTAAATGTCAGCAAACTCGTTTGATTCTTGTTCGGGTATAGGAACGGCAAGTTCATATTCGTCATCTTGTTCTTCGGCTTCAAATTGGGAGACCATAAAATGGCCCGAATGAATGGTCTCTTTTGATGTCGAAGATTCTCTTTTCACTACCGTAAACATTGTGTTATGTATTGACAATAGTTTTATCAGTCACAATATTGAAAGCAACACTTGGTAACGACGCACGTTTCTGAAATCTTCGTCTTGTGTTATCTGTACTAAAAGATCAAGGACTGATTAGAAGGGTCAATCGAAAAATATGGGGTGTTTGTTAAAAGTTTTACTTGAATGTTACGTACAGCATCCATAAATAACAAATTGATAACAAAATTCACATGAAATTCGTGAAAGTACACCACAATTCCTAATACCAACACACCTTTCATCCAAAGCAAATATCACCAAGTGCTTGTATATACACTAATTATCTATCTTCGTATTTTTTGATAATTTTCATGGTTATTTTTAATAAAAATTAAATATAATTTATTATTTATCCAACCGCACACGTAACAAACATCGTCCTTATCTACTACTTATTTTGTATTAACATGTAAATACTCAAATTTATTTATAACACTCAACATAAACCCACACTTCAACGAGAATATTAATTTTCAAGTTTAATTATAAACCAGGAAATTTTCTATTAATAGGTAATTTGCAAATTTATTAAATATCGTTTATCATTTAATTTAAAATTGCACGATTTCGAACACTACAGGATGTTGCACAATAAATTGGTCTCAAGAAAAAATGTCACCTGGAATTGCTAAAATCAATCATTTGTTTGTAAATTTTGAGAAAAATGTTGGTGATCAGAGCGGTGTGTTGGCATCTACGCTATCAACATCGTGTTTTCATTGGCCAATAATTATAAAATTACATTACATTTAAATAATATCGAGATGTTTAATTAAATTATTGAGATAATCTTCGGTAAAACTGCCGTTTATTATCTAATATTATCGTATGTCTATTACTAATCACTACACATTTTTAATTAAAATTTGATTAAAGCTATATTATTATTACATTTTGTTACATATTAATTTATGTAAATAATAAAGTTATTTTTATTATAAACGATAATGGTTAAGATAAATTATTAATTATAAAAGGTTTATGCTCTTTTATCGCAGAAAATGTGTTCAATTAAATTTGTACTAATTGGGAACGCTAATATTATTGTTGAACAAATAATTTTTTAGCGACCCAAAATCTAACATGGTGCTCCGATGAAATGGATTTAACATTTTTAACAAAAGAACAAAGTGGTCTTTCTGAGAGGTCTGCTTTCGACGCCATATTGGAAAGAAGACCGCGAAATGAGAGTTTTAGTTTTCGCAAATATCTCGTTAAACGCTTATTTTTGGGAAAGAAAATTTCAAACATACTTTTCGTGAAATCAACCCTTTCCGAGCTAAAAGTATCTTTACATTATTAGGATTTTGTATTAGATTTGGTCTAATGTAAAAATTTTAGTGTTTACATTACTCGATTTTACATTGGACTTCGTCCGTTGGATTTTGCATTAAAGTATCTTTACATTATAAAGTGTAGTTTACGTTATGCGATTTTGCTTGCGAGTTTGGATACAAGTTGTCATAAAAAAATATTTCGGAGTTCACGATATACGATTTAACATACGATTCGGCCCGAAGGCGAACTCGTAAGCAAAGTCATAAGCAAATATTACGATTAGCATTGTGTCTTCTGTCAACTTGTATGCAAACTCGCAAGCAAAATCGCATAACGTAAACTGCACTTTAGACTTATTTGCATAGGATTTTGTATTAGATTTGGTCTCATGTAAAAATTTTCGTGTTTATATACATTACTCGATTTTACATTGGACTTCGTCCGTTGGATTTTGCATTAAAGTATCTTTACATTATTAGACTTTGCCATTGATCAATGACTTTGCATAGGATTTTGCATTAGATTTTTTGGTGAGCATGCGCAGTGTGATTGTATGACTCGTAATCTGTCATGGCCGTGGTTGATTTTGTTAACCTAAAATTTTTAGAAATTAATTTGTTCAGTTTTTGTCTAGTTTTGTACAAAAACTAAAATCTAACCAAAGATTTTAACATAATTTTATTCTCAGCACTGTCATAATATGTCATTAAAAATCCTATACAAATATCCAATAGTGTAAATGCGTATAGATTCGAGCATAGGATATAAAATCCTATACAAATATCGAATACAAAATCTAATAATATAAAGGTATGTATCTTAATGCAAAATCCAACGGACGAAGTCCAATGTAAAATCGAATAATGTAAACACGAAAATTTTTACATTAGACCAAATCTAATACAAAATCCTATGCAAAGTCTAATAATGTAAAGATACTTTTAAGATAACTTTACATTATTAGATTTTGTATTGGACCTTTGTATTCGATATTTGGGGGACGGACCCCTAAGGGTGTCCACTCCAAATAAATTGAAAATTTCCTATATCAAAGAGGAAGGTTTATAAAGTATACTGTAAAAATTTCACTTGCGAATGTATTATCAAAATTTCGAGAAAAATCAATAGACCTGCACATTTAAGCGTAGTCTATTGACGCAGGCGCGAAAAAGGGGGCGTTAGTTCGGACAAACTTTGAATCTGTCACCATTAAAATGTAGGTATATAAAACGAAGTTTTTACTTTTTAGTGTTGTTTTTAACAATGAATAACAAAAATCTTGGCGGTAGACCTAGAAAACCTTGTGGAAAAGGAGCTAACAAACACTGGGTTTTTGGAAACTGCAAAAGTGATAGCCGTAAAAACTCTAATGATTACTTACCAATTCATTTCTTTCCCAAAGCTACTTATTTCACCTGGGGTGGTGAAGTTAAATCGAAGATTTTCTTGCAATGTGTGGACATTTAACTTTAATTCTTCTGCTCTGGAACTCACAATTTCATAGTTCTCGTATTTGAATTCTTGAAGCAGCTCCCACATTTTTGACTTTTCATAACTCTGACACTGGTACAACAAGCTGTTGGTGATCTTTTGTGGTTCGTGGTTATTTGGCACAGGGTTAAATTTAACTTTTATTGAAAGGTCAACTTTGTCCGAATACTGTCGACTGGCTATTGTTGTCGAAGCTTTTTCTTTTAGGCCCTGATTTCACTCACATAGCTTTCTAGTGCATGCTACCGCATAATAACCAAAAAGAATGGTGTAATCTTTCAGCGCAAAGAGCACTCCTGCTACATGATTGCACCTTCCCATTGAGGAAGCTGCACATTCACATGTTGAATTGAAAACGCGTCTATTTTGATCAAGCATGACCATTGCCCGAAAGTTAATATTGTCCCGATAGGACGCCTATATAGTAACTTTAAGGCAAAAGTGATTATCAATATAATTATCCTCTAAATTCTTAACATGACCACTTTTAAAAAATAGCCTCCCTTTTTTCAAAGGCTTTGAAGTGCCACAGAATTCGGAATCATCATCCTCCTCGCTACTCCCAGTACCGTTATAGCCTCTCGGTAATAAAGCTTTAACTTCAACAAAATGTTGGTAAATGCTTCCATAATTAATTTTTTTTTGGAATGTTGCTGGCAGGAAACGCTTTCCATCCATTTAAGGGGAAAACGGGTGGTTTTATTTCCATATTTTCAAGGTTCTAAAAATAAAACTTGATAAGTAAACAAAAAGCAACAATTTTAAACATAACTTTTGGCTTATCTATTAGTCTTTTTTGATCATGCCAAAAGCCACCATCGATAGTAGGAGTAATTTGCGTCCTTCGCGACAAATGTTCTTTCACTCTAAAAAATAATTTATGTACTTAAGCAAAAACCGATTGAATCAAAATAAGACCTCGCTCAAATTGCAATTAAATCTGCCATTTTCCCAGAAGTTGTTAGCCCTTTGCACTGCAACCACCTATTTAATTGAACAACAGAGTGTGCCTCCTATTGTTGACATGGTAAAACTGCACAGGGAACTTCACTTTCATCTAAAATAACACTTACAAACGGTAAGGAAGTCGCCATAATTTGCACGTATTCACGATAACCAGCAACTGCAGTTGTCCGAACTGTTCAAATTGTCGCGTCTTTAACGCATGCATAGATTATACGAGGAGGGACCCAAAAAAAACAGGAATTTCGTCATAACTTCTTTATTTCTCAATATTTTTACACCAAATTTTGATCACCCTCAAAGTATTCGCCATTGACCACAACGCACTTCTCCAAACGATTCTTCCATTGTTCAAAACAGTTTTTAAATTCATTCATCGGGATGTCCTTTAAGCCTTCCAGTGATTTTTGTTTCACCTCCTCCACAGTGGCAAAACGCTTTCCTTTCATATTTTTTTTGAGTCTGGGGAACAAAAAGAAGTCACAAGGGGCTAGATCCGGTGAGTAGGGGGGGTGGACAATCGGTGTCATGCCGTTTTTGGTTAAAAATTGCTTCACGGAAAGGGCGGTGTGGGCCGGCGCGTTGTCATGATGGAAGAACCAGTCGCCTGTGCGCCAAAGATCTACCCTTTTCTTCCGGATACTCTCCCTCAATCTTTTCAAAACCTCCAAGTAGAACTTCTGGTTGACAGTTTGACCCGGGGGAACGAACTCCACGTGCACAACACCTCTGCAATCGAAGAAAGAAATGAGCATTGTCTTGACGTTTGACTTCACTTGGCGAGCTTTTTTCGGACGAGGAGAGCCAGATGTCTTCCACTGGCTTGATTGTTGTTTTGTTTCAGGGTCGTATCCATAGCACCACGATTCATCACCAGTAATCACCTTGGAAAAAAATTCAGGGTCCTCTTGGAGCTGATTTTGAAGCTCAAAACATGCCTGCAGTCGACGCTCCCTTTGCTCGTCTGTGAGAAGTCGCGGGACGAATTTCGCTGCAACCCTTCTCATGTGCAAATCTTTGGATAAAATTCTCTGAATTGAATTCCATGACATTCCTGACATCTCACAGAGTTGATCAATGGTTCGGCGACGGTCTTCACGAACGAGGGCATTGATTTTTTCGACGTTTTCATCAGTTCTTGACGTTGAGGGGCGTCCTGAACGAGGTTGGTCTTCAATAGACATTTCTCCATTTTTAAAACGTGAAAACCAATCGTAAACTCTGGTTTTACTTAAGGCAGCATCCCCATAAGCAGTCTTAAACATTTCAATAGTTTCCACGGGCGATTTCCTCAACAGGAAACAAAATTTCACAGCCGCGCGTTGTTCTCGACAATCTGCCATTACGTTTTCGCCGAAATGTAAAAAGTTGTTTTACTAAAAACAATCTCACAGCCGAACCGATGTACTCACAGCGACACAACTTTGCACACTGACGCAGGTGGCATGACACTAACGGACTTGTGGTCAAACAATTGGTTTCTCCGCTCTCCCTTCCCCCCACAGCGTAATTCCCGGAACTTATGGGTCCGCCTCGTAACATTTCTTAAATGTACAGGTCTATTTGAAAAGTACGGGAAATTAGCATCGAGTATGCGGCAGACCCCGGTCGATGTGCATCGTTCGCCCGTGGTCCCTTGAAAATGCGTAAAATTTTTTCGCTCCGATTTGAATTTTCCTTTGAAATTCGGATAGATGGGGGTGTGTTTAGTGGATATTAGTAATAAATATAATCAAAAAAATGGAAAATAACCCGTGTATTGCCGAAAAAGTGAAAAAATTTAAAAAAATTTTCCTTCGAATTTTGGGGTGTGCATTCGATAAGGAGGGTAATCCATCGTCAAAACCTACCCTTACGGGGCGCCGCTGCGCTCCGCTCCGCTCTGCACCCCTCCAAGGCGGTTTTGACTCTGGTTACTAGGCTAAACATACGAGAAGCGCCACCCATCAAGAAAACCGGGATAAATGAAACAGGGATAGATAGATTAGATTTTATTGGCGAGCATGCGCAGTGTGATTGTATGACTCGTAATCTGTCATGGCCGTGGTTGATTTTGTTAACCTAAAATTTTTAGAAATTAATTTGTTCAGTTTTTGTCTAGTTTTGTGCATATGTACTTTATTGACTACTTATTTTGCCACAAAAACTAAAATCTAACCAAAGATTTAAGACTGCGAGAAATTTACGATTTTCACATAGCTTCATTTTTTAAACGTTTATACTCGTTTTCACACCACCTTGCGTGCATGGAGTAATATATTGTATTCTGTGGGTAAGTCAAGGGGCACACCCACATCGTAAACCCACAGAGACACTTTTGGCCCGTATTCAAAGGGGTGGTATGCGCAATGGGGTACCGACAAAAAAAATCGTAGTTTTTTTTACATAAATACGATCCTTAGAATGCCCTTTGCCATGTAGGTTAGATTTTTCTAAAAGTGACTCATTTTGATGTAACTAAATAATGAAATTCAAATAAATTTTAATTACTATATATTCAACCTGTGACGTCATCTCACACATTAGTTAGTAAATTTTCCGTGCAAAGTGCCATTAATGCCAAGTCGTGTGCGTGTGTATACCAATGGCGCTTTACACGGAAAATTTACTAACCAATGTGTGGGATGACGTCACAAATTTAATTACATCGAAATGGGTCGCTTTTAGAAAAATCTAACCATACTACATGGAAAAGGACATCGTAAGGATCGTATTTACGTAAAAAAACACTACGAAAATTTTTCTGTCGGTACCTCATTGTATATGTTTAATTTTGTTTTTTTCAAAAACGGTACGACTTGGAGACTTTCGGTTTCCGCCAAAAACCCATAAGCTAAGTACAAGTATCATGTTCCTTTTTAATAAGAAATATGAATTTTAATCAAATTTATTGTACATTGAACCCTATCCCTGCAAAAACAACCTAAATCAAGAAATAGTTTTTGTTAATTTTACTAATACATTAATTATTAAGGAACTAACAAAGGAAAGGTATAGAAAAACAAATTAGCAAAGGAAATTATTTAAAAATATGAATGCTTTTCTATAAAACAGTTACATCTTTATTCATTCTTGTAAAATTTCATTTCTGTGACTTTTGTTGTTTTTGCAATGACTGCTTCAGTTTAATGTCGCGAATCTACTACCTTAAGGGGGTGGCTGTTTAAAACTAAGTTGCTCATCAGTGGAGGCTCATGGTTTGCTATAATTTAGAGGAAGCGATTAAAAAATACATTTTTAAATTTTTAGTGAAGTGTTTTAAATCCGGGTTACCGTTTACGGTCCAATGAACGTCAATTTGTCGCAAATATTCAGTGGCGAACTACTGTGGTGCCAGCATTAAAAAATATTATTCCAAATTGTAATTCTACTTAGGGAGGGCGGCGCGGCGCCCCGTCACTCTCCACGAACCAGCTGCCACTGATTATTGCAAGTTTTAATACAGTACCTATAGGGGAAAAATATTAATTGTACGCACCCTGGTGGCTGTAATATCAACGAAATATTTGACGTCTTAATTAATTAAAATTATTTTAAAAATCAATTAAAATACGTTAAATTTATTATTTTTATTAAATTATTTATTTATTACTTAGTTGTAATGTATTATTATCGTTCAAAACCAAATCAAAGTATTTCTGAGCGAGGTCAAGCGAGGTTATATCATTAGCGTGCATTAGCGTGACGTCACGTTGATGTTGCTTACAGCGCACCATCGTTAATATTTTTCTCCTATACTCCAGACAATTTACATTTTCACTTTCGTATAAAGCTAATTTTTGACAGGTATTTGAGCGTCCGAATCAACCCATGGAAAGTCTCATCAAATCTCCCCCCCAATTAGGAATTTTGGTTCCTCTAATGAGTTTTTTCGCGAATAGCTAGTTTAGTTTCATTTTGACGAAAAATTATTGTTAGACCAAAATTGAAGACCATAATTTTCTCTACAAATAAGAATTATGCACCAAGGGAGCAAAGTGACACTTTTGTGGCTCGAGGGTAAAGGATTGTTTACACGAGACGCCAGCCGAGTGAAACAATTACCCATGGGCCAAAAGTCACTTTACTCCCGTCGTGCATATACTGTTTTTTGACATTCCGGGGGTAAAGTACTCACTTTTTACCCCGATTTGCGGGTGTAAAGGAGCACTTTTTTACCCAGGGGGAGTAAAATTAAAAAATAGGGGGGGGGGAAACCTTTTTTTTTGCTCTAGGGCAATAAAAAAGTCACCAGATGACTGATAAAAAAGTCACTAGATTGCCACGTGATGACTGATAAAAACGTCACTATAGATTGCCACGTGATCGATGGGGTTTTCTTCGCCGTTCTTAATGACGAAAGTGCGCCCCATGCCGGTTTTAGATTTTTGAATCGTGCATATTAGCGTGGAAGAATCAAATTCTTTCACATCTGCCACGCTCAAATTTATTTCAAACAATGAAATAAATTGATGAGTCAATAAATAAATAAAAAGTACTTACTTTAGCTACCAAATAATTCTCACGAGGTGCCGTTTTTAAAAATGTCGCCACGTAGTCAGATGTTAGGACGCGCGATTTTTTCGGCAATTTCTAGGTTCTCGCTCATGGTACGTCTTGCTGTTTCCAAGGCACAAATGTAAATGAACTGAAATGAACCATTGGTAGAATCAGGGGTGCCAACTGCTATTTCCTAGTACTTTTTGGTAGTAGTTCGTAATATTACTAGTGCTATTTTGTGGTACCATCGAGCACGTGCATTATTAAAAAAATGCGTTAAATTTTTGCTTTAAGTTTCTAAATTGGCGAAGTTCCTACTTTACCTCCCGGAATTGCAAAAAACAGTATATCGTCACCCTAATTCTAAAACCTCGTAAGTAAATCCAAATTTATTTTTGAAATTTTAGTTGTATGATATAGAGAAATCCAAAATACATCGTTCTAAAACCTCGTAATAAAAAATCTGATGTGGCCAGCACATGACTTCCCTATAAGGAATCATTTCTTTATCGTTCATCTAAAGATTCGCAGAAATATTATTTAAATTTTATTTTATTATTTAATTAAATTATTAAATTTGTTGTAATTCTTAAATGGTATTTGGTACAGAAAAATATTCAAATGGTGCTTTCGTATACCGATTAAAGTGTTAAATATGAAATTTGGTTACTATATAACAATTCGTTCCTGAGATATTGAAGAAAAACTATTTCGTCTTTCAAGTAAAGTGCAATTTCCGGTTTAGGGATTTCCTCCAAAATCAAATGGTTCTTTCGTATATTGATTAAAGTGTTAAATATGAAATTTGGTTACTATATAACATCAATTTGTTCCTGAGATATTGAAGAAAAACTATTTCGTCCTTCAAGTAAAGTGCTACTTCCGGTTTAGGGATTTCCTCCAAAATCACATGGTGCTTTAGTATACTGATTAAAGTGTTAAATATGAAATTTGGTTACTAGATAACAATTCGTTCCTGAGATATTTAAGAAAAACCATTTCGTCCTTCAAGTGAAGTGCTACTTCCGGTTTAAGGATTTCCTCCAAAATCAAATGGTGCCTTTGTATACCGATTAAAGTGTTAAATATGAAATTTTGTTACTATATATAAATTCGTTCCAGAGATACAGAACTTACAGACATTTTGCGTTACATACATCCATACAGACATACATACAGACATACATACATTATACATACTGTTGTGTCTACCGCGAACGAGTGTCAATTCGCTTATTTTATAGCAATACATCGAAAGAGACACAATTATTGTTTGTTGCTATGGGTTTTTATAATTGTATTTGTTAGGGTTAATCATTGTTTAAATTTAAGTTTGTTATTATTAATTAAAATACGAGTGCGAGGTAAAAGGCAAGGAAACGAGGTTTTCAAATCAAATAAGATAAATCTGGATGGCAAGAAATAAAAAAAAAAAAATGAAGGAGAATGACCTTGGTTCGAAAAAAACAACCAAGAGATATAAAAAAAGTTCGTTCGGAAAAAGTTGCAAGCAAGTGATAGTCGAAAAATTATTTGCTCCGAAAAAATAAAGTCCGAAGTTGGAAGTTTGAAGTCAAGTGCTAAGCACGCACGACAAAGCCAATAACCACACAGTTGGGGCGATTGGACTGAATAGAGCCAATTCCACTCTACCTCGAGTATTGGAACGGCGACGAGTAACAGAAGCTTCCAGGAGAATTTGGAAACCACGACAAATTACGAAGGTGCGTCGAAACAAGTGCCCAGCTAAGCTTACCTCGCAGGTATTTGAGTAAACATTTAGATTTTAGTTTGTTTGTCTTTAATTTTAAGAAACGTTTGTTCATTTGATTCATCTTATGTGTTTATTAAAATTTGTTCATTTTGAATTGTGTCTTTTTTTGTGTTTCGCCGATCAAGTCAAATAAAGCTTAACGATTAGGCATCCTGAGAGCCAAGAGTTTAAATAGAAGGTTAGGTGCTCTTCGATTTGTTGTCGCACGTCCTCTGTCCATAAAAGCGACAAAAGGGGAGGTGACACAACAATACATACATACATACAGACATCATTGCGAAAGTAGTCAAAACGGATTCAGAAATGCTCAAAACGGATATTTCCGTTAAAATATCGACATCGAATTTTTTCATGATTACAATGCTTCCTTATAGGGAAGTAATTATACTTATTGTGACATCTATAAAACTATTAAGTGTGAAAAATCAAGTCAATACTAATAATATATTTCTTAAAATTCACTTTTGTTCAGCCTCCTGTAAAATTTGATTTACTAGACTTACGAGGTTTTAGAATTAGGGTGACGATATGCACGACGGGAGTAAAGTGACTTTTGGCCCATGGGTAATTGTTTCACTCGGCTAGCGCCTCGTGTAAAAACAATCCTTTACCCTCGAGCCAAAAGAGTGCCACTTTGCTCCCTTGGTGCATAATGTACTATTGTCTCGAAACGTTTTTTGTATCAGTGTGCATGCAGCCTACCTCCTTCATTGCAATCGCCCCATCTACGTCGTAGCAGTCAAAGGGAGGGGGGATTTATTACCCCTTTTTCAAATTCGCAATCGCTTCAACTTTTGAGAATCACTGCACTAAACACATGAGTCTATTTGAATTCATAACCACAAAATTTTTAACCATTGTAAATAGTATATTTTGTGAACACAATCTTTTCTTTTCCTTTCACAGATTTCCCGTATTGTGGCAATTTTTATATAAATGAAGCTGCTATTATTGAGTTGTCAATGTTTAAAAAACAGAACATTTTTAAAAATCGTCCCCAATCATCACAACAATCGGGTACAAAATTTACACTTTGCCTCGATATTTCTTCAGAAATGGGGATCCACGAAAAAACACAGAGCCATCCCAGTTGGACATTATTTAAAAGAAATGGCCGATCCAAAAACCGAAGCAGTTTTGGCTCCACTGCGAGCCCTTGTTAGTAAACAGGTACGATACAAAAATTTACCTGCCTAACTTATTTTACTAATTATAAACTTTAGGGCGATATTGTGAAACAATTAAAAGCTACCGGAGCTCCAGATTTAGACGTGAAACAAGCGGTAGCCAACCTCAAACTTCTTAAAAAAGACCTCGAAGATAAAGAATTGAGTTTGGTCCCTAATTTGGTTTCTTTCGACCGTGATAAACTGGAAGACTTGCTCAAAAGAAGGTTCTCCCACGATCAGTCCTTTAGTATTCAAGGTGGTGTAGCCGGTCAATATGATTTCGGACCAATCGGGTGCGCTTTCAAGAGGAATTTGTTAGAAAATTGGTTACACTTTTTTGTTTACGAAGAAGATATGCTGGAAGTGGACTGTTCTATTTTAACACCCGAAGCTGTCTTAAAGTAAGTTAATTTTTTCAATTTGTTTGATTTTTATTTTAAAATATTCTAGAGCATCCGGGCATGTCGATCGTTTTTCCGATTTGTTGGTTAAAGATGTGAAGACTGGTGATCATTTCCGTTTGGATCATCTTATTAAAGAACACCTGGAAAACATCATTTCGGATAAGAAAACTCCCGAAAATATCAAAGACGAATGTAAAACTGTAATGATTAAGGTTTGACAACGAAAACGAATTTTATGCTTTTAATTCACTGGTAGCTTTAGTTGGATGGTTTAAACAAAGATGAATTGCATGAACTATTGAGGAAATACGACATGAAGAGTGAAAGTGGAAACGAGTTGTCAGAGCCCATCGATTTTAATCTAATGTTTGGTACGCAAATAGGACCGTCGGGAGATATTAAAGGATATTTACGGCCCGAAACTGCACAAGGCATTTTTGTTAATTTTAAACGATTGTTGGAATATAATCGAGGTCGCCTACCATTTGCTGCCGCCCAAATTGGTAATATGCAATGGGATTAATTTTGTTTACAATAGTACCTGATTGTTTTAGGTACCGCATTCAGAAATGAAATTTCACCACGTTCTGGTTTACTACGTGTCAGGGAGTTTACGATGGCGGAAATCGAACACTTCTGTGATCCTGATAAAAAAACACATTTGAAATTCAAAGATGTTCAGAACACCGAGTTGTTATTGTACTCGGCCTGCAATCAAATGGCTGGTAAATCGGCTGAAAGGAAGACCATTGGGGATGCTGTTCGAGAGGGTTTAGTAAATAATGAAACATTGGGTTACTTTATAGCTCGGATTCAACAATATTTAATTCAAAGTGGTGTTGACCCACAAAGGTTACGTTTTAGACAACACATGGGCAATGAAATGGCGCATTATGCCCAAGATTGTTGGGATGCCGAATGCCTAACGAGCTATGTGGGTGAAGTAAGAACAAAATTAAAAATAGGTTTACTGTTTTTATTTCACAGGGCTGGATTGAATGTGTTGGGTGTGCAGATAGATCTGGTTTTGATTTAACACAGCACACCGAGGCGACAGGTGTGCGTTTAGTTGCCAAGAGGAAATTACTCCAACCCAGAACTGTGGACATTGTCGAAGTTGTTTCTAACAAAGGCCTTCTAGAAGGTACTTTCAAAAAGGACGTTAAGTGCATTACGGACGCTCTAGCAACACTAAAATTGAATGAAATTGATGGCTTAGAAAAAAGTTTAAAAGATAAAGGGTGAGTTTCACACTTGACCTGTATCAGGCCCGTAGCCAGGATTTCATTTGGGGGGGGGCACTTGTAAAGGGGGTTCCCCTTTTTATTACAATTTTTTTCAAAGTTTTATTTATTTATACTATATTCAACTACCTACTTTATTACAAATATTTTAAAAGTAAAATTTTCGGGGGTTCCCCTTCCGGGAATTTTTATTACAAACAAATTTTTTCAATATTTTATTTTTCTTAATTTATTTTTATTTAAAACAAACGTTATAGTCCAGCAAGGATGGTTTTTAGTTTGCAAAAAATCCGGGCAAGCTGAATTTTGTCAGAGATGTACATTGGAGTGTTCTAATGAACCCCCCCAAAAGTCTCATAAAATCCCACGCCGGCGTCCCCCACAATCGGAGGTTTTAGCTTCCCATTTGGCACAGTTATTATGTAGGTCCCTGCGCATGTTTTTGTATTGAAATAGTGCAAAAATTCGCAAAGGAAAGGAAAGTCCCTATGGGACGCGCATGAATGGATTATCGAGATTCCTTAAAGGAAGGCAGGCTACTCAAAATCAACTTAAAAAACAATAATAATTTTCACTCCTTTATAAAAAATTTCAACTTCAAACGAAGAATTTGGTAAGAAGCTCAAGGTTCCGAGAGGACGTTTTTTAGTATGTTAAAGTACGAACAATTACCTAACGAAATTCGTCGAAAAATCGCAGAAAACAGATTTTGGATTGTTTTGATCAAAATGTGCCCAATTTTCTTACACTAGGAGGGTATAGAACAGGGGTGGGCAACCTTTTGTATAACAGGGGCCAGAATAATATTTACGTTTCGTCCGCGGGCCTTAGTATAGTTAATGGACACATTTTTGTTACTTGTATTTTTTCTGAAAATATGTTCCCTATAGACTCCTAAACCGTTTGACCGATCGGAACCAAATTTGGCACAGTTATTATGTAGGTTCCTGCGCATGTTATTGTATTGAAATAGTGCAAAAATTCCCAAAGGAAAGGAAAGTTGATTTTCTCCCATAGAAGACGCGCATGAATGGATTATCGAGATTCCTTAAAGGAAGGCAGGCTACTCAAAATCAACTTAAAAAACAATAATGAATGCTGTCAAGCTGTCAACCGATCGACAATGCAAATACGCGTGCACTTGCTTTACGTTTCTATTTGACCAATCTTAACCAAATTTGGTGTAGAAGTTATTTACAACGCTACGATAAACATAGGCTACTTTAGAACCTTGATGGAGTGAGGCCGAAGGAATGAATTACGCCAAATAAATTTAGAAAAAAACTTTTTCTAAAGTATACCTATTTTATTTTCGAAATTCAAATGTTTTACTTTCAAAATTTTTGATTCTTTTGAACATTTCGGGGGGGGCACGTGCCCCCAGGTGCCCCCTCCTGGCTACGGGCCTGACCTGTATTGTGTTCATACTTAAGTTTTCCCTGTTATAAAAATAACCACAGCAATGGCTTGGTGTGATCGCCGGTTGAGTTACAGCACGGAAATTGTGGGTTCCAATCGCGGACTTAAGGGAATTTCTTAGCTTGGCTCTCCGGTGAACATCAACACTCTGTGAATAAATTAAGTTGAAAGTAAAAGAGAAAGAAGATCCTCCTCAAAAAATTGATCATGAAGACCTTGCAGAGAAGCAGAGTTAGTAAATTCCAATGAAATACTATTTCTTTTTTGCTGAAGACATTTAATCAAAATTGGCATCAAAACATAGCCCCTAAGTTTTACACATCAAGTTTAGACCAAAATCTGGGCAAATTTGTCAAGAATGTCCAAGAAATCACTAAGTTGTGGATTGGTCATTTTAAATACACTTTATCTCCAAAATAGAAATTATCAAAATTAACCCTGCAGTGCGCGCTGATTCATATATGAATCATCTATCGAATTCGTTAAAATCTTTGCATTGTATCATAAAAACATAATATTGATGAAGTTACGCTAACGATAGAACCAGTTCCCTTTCAAGACGACTCATATATCAACCATTCGCTTCGAAATATCATAATAAACGTCAGAAAAAATCAAGAATTGAAGAACCATCTATATCGGGCCCTTCATCTTCTGCTAAACTTCCAAAAGTGAAGAATTTATTATGGAGAAAGAAGAAAATGAAAAATGGGAATATTATTTGCTATAAAATACGTCAAAATCTCAATTTAAAAATTTTCTGTGACATCGCAGCATCTCTACGTCACAACAAAAATTATTTTCCAGGTTATTTGCTATAAAAAAACGTCCAAATCTCTTTAAAAATGTTCTGTGGCGTCACAGCATCTCTACGTCGCGACAAAAATTATTATGCAGATTATTTGCTATAAAAAACGTCTAAATCTCATTTTAAACATTTTCTGTGACGTCACAGCATCCCTACGCCACGACAAAAATTATTTTGCAGATTATTAGCTATAAAAAACGTCTAAATCTCCTTTAAAAATTTTCTGTGACGTCACAGCATCTCTACGTCACGACAAAAATTATTTTGCAGATTATTCGCTATAAGAAACGTCTAAATCTCATTTTAAAAATTTTCTGTGACGTCTCAGCATCTCTACGTCACGACAACAATTATTTTGCAGATTATTCGCTATAAGAAACGTCTAAATCTCATTTTAAAAATTTTCTGTGACGTCTCAGCATCTCCTACGTCACGAAAAAAATTATTTTACAGATTATTTGCTATAAAAAACGTCTAAATCTCATTGTAAAAATTTTCTGTGACGTCACAGCATCTCTACGTCACGACAAAAATTATTTTGCAGATTATTCGCTATAAGAAACGTCTAAATCTCATTTTAAAAATTTTCTGTGACGTCTCAGCATCTCCTACGTCACGAAAAAAATTATTTTACAGATTATTTGCTATAAAAAACGTCTAAATTTCATTGTAAAAATTTTCTGTGACGTCACAGCATCTCTACGTCACGACAAAAATTATTTTGCAGATTATTTGCTATAAAAAACGTCTAAATCTCCTTTAAAAATTTTCTGTGACGTCACAGCATCTCTACGTCACGACTAAAATTATTTTGCAGATTATTCGCAATAAGAAACGTCTAAATCTCATTTTAAAAATTTTCTGTGACGTCTCAGCATCTCCTACGTCACGAAAAAAATTATTTTACAGATTATTTGCTATAAAAAACGTCTAAATCTCATTGTGAAAATTTTCTGTGACGTCACAGCATCTCTACGTCACGACAAAAATTATTTTGCAGATTATTTGCTATAAAAAACGTCTAAATCTCCTTTAAAAATTTTCTGTGACGTCACAGCATCTCTACGTCACGACTAAAATTATTTTGCAGATTATTCGCTATAAGAAACGTCTAAATCTCATTTTAAAAATTTTCTGTGACGTCTCAGCATCTCTACGCCACGACAAAAATTATTTTGCAGATTATTTGCTATAAAAAACGTCTAAATCTCCTTTAAAATTTTTCTGTGACGTCACAGCATCTATTACGTCAGGACATAAATTATTTATGTCATCTACATTTACCGAAAATACAACATTACCGACTCATATTACAAATTTAGAGCGTACCAATGATAAACTACAGAAACTTAGACCCATTATTGATTCACTTTAATAAGGATAAAAATTGTTTTAAAGTATTTCAAACAAGTTAAATTTGTAATCATATTTGGCGCAGTGATGCATATATGAATCATACTCAAGATTGTATAAAATAAATAGAAAAAACGAGAGTGAATTTTTAAAATTATTTTTCCTATATTTCTAGTCATGTTCTTGAGCGATTTTAATTTTCTTACTTGAAAACAAAAAATTACACATTATAATGTTAAAATTTTAAGCATATTCCAAGACCAGCCATAGATTCCAAGATACAGCCCTCCAAAGAACCTCGATTTTTCTAGACTTATCTTAGGAATACTTGAAAACTCTTACCCGAGTCTTAACTCACTTCTCTGTACATCTTTGAATAGAACCACTTTCTAGCCCTAAGTTGTAACCATTTTTGGAAGTTTATTTTCAGATCTCAGGTTTTTGAAATTGACTCTTTTTTGTGCATATCACGATAAAAATATATATGTTAAAATTTAAAATAAATAAAATTCTGCACAACACTAAACAAAAAATATTATTCCAGCTCTAGTAGTTTTAAAGATACGCTTGATGGAAAACAGAGTGAAAATTGTGTAAATTAAGCAGAATTAAGTTCTTGACAACTTTAGTTAATCAATTTCCAGGAAAAAAATTATTTCCAGTAAATTAAATTTACAGTTTTCAGCAAAAATTAATTGAAAATTTAGGTTGTTTGAAAACCTACATCTTCAAATCTATTTGGGTTACATAATTTTCATAAAAATTGAGCTCTTTACTAGAAGGTTATTATGATACGGGAATTTACAGATAATAGCTTGGCCTTTGACCTCGCAACTTAGATTTCTATCAATAGTTTCAGTTTCTTTGCAATAGACAAGAAATTCTTGACTTAAAGGTTTTTGACCTACCCAAAAAAAAAGGTTCTTTAGAAAGCTGTATCTTGGAAACTATAGGGGCTAAGAGAATTTATTTTTAGTTTTTCCCCAGAATCTTATTTCGTTAAATTACATGCATATAAATTGGCCAATTCAAGACTTGTGTTTTTTTGGGAGCTTCTTCGACAAATTTGCAGTTTCCGATGACAAACTGAAAAGTTCATGTGGAAAAAAAATTACATTTTCTAGTAATTTCCACTAAAAAGTACATAATGACTGAACTATTAATTAAATTTGTCGGAACAGAAAATTGTAATTTGATATTTTATATTTAATGGTGAAAATATCTATCATATTATAGTACCTATAATATTATTTATCATCTCCGTAGCCAGGTTTTTATTTGAGGAGGGGGGACCTACAGTTTTTGGCTGTGTTTAGACGTATATCTCAAAATTCCAAGTCATTTAATGGTGATTTAATTTGGATTCAGCATTTCAATTTTTAACTTAAATTATTTAAATTCTTGTCATGAACTTTCAGCAATCGATTATTGCTTTCTTCAGATGTTTTAATTATTTAATGCAAAAAATTTGATTATTATTAAATTATTTTATTTTAACATTTCAGTTAAATTCGCCCGTAATTTTAGCTACATATTATTTTGTGCAAATTATATTGAGACAAAAAAAAATTAAAATTTTTCTAAAAATTTTAAATAAATAAATTTTTGAAAAAAAAACGTTAAATTTTTGCTGGGAGGTCTGTTTATTTTTATTTCATGTATTATTTTAGATGGTATGAATTGATAATCGGCAGTAACAGCTTTAATTTAACCAAAGAAATGATTTCTGTACAACGTAGCCAAAAATTACAACACACGGAAGAAATTACTCCTAACGTAATTGAACCTTCGTTTGGTAAATTTGTTTATAAGTTATCCAATTTATCCATAAAAACGTCTAATAATTTTTAAGGTATTGGACGTATTATGTACTCTATTTTCGAGCACAACTTCCGAATGAGAGATAACAATGAACATAGAACCTATCTCTCTTTACCTGCAAATGTAGCACCATTTAAATGCAGCGTGTTACCTTTGAGTAATAAGGCTGAGTTCCAACCCTTCGTAAATAAACTTTGTAAGTACAAAACTATTTTTTGATTTTTACTTAAAAAGTCAATTGTAGCAAAGGATTTGACTAAGGTTCGTGTATCTCATATTGTTGACGACAGTTCAGGATCAATTGGAAGGCGCTATGCCCGTACTGATGAAATTGCAATTCCCTATGGGATTACAATCGATTTCGACACACTTAAAGAACCTCACAGTGTGACTTTACGTGAACGTGACACGATGAGCCAAGTTAGAATTCCGGTACGAATAGAACTTCGTAGATTAATTACGATTACTAGTTCTTTTTTTATAGCTAACTGAATTATCAACCGTGGTTCATAACTTATCGTACAGTAAAATTATGTGGGAGGAAGTCAAAAATAAATACCCAAAGTTTGAACAACAACAACTGGGAGTCAATGTTATAGAACAGGTAAATTTATCTACCTATGTACTTATTTTACTACTTTATTATAAATTTTAGGACGATATTGTGAGACAATTAAAAGGTTTAGATTTGGATGCCAAACAAACTGTACCCGAAGCCAGATTTGAAAACAAAGAATTAAATTTAGTCTCTTTTGACCTTGCTAAAATGAAAGACTTAATTGAGAGGACATTCTTTTATGCAGAGTCCTATTCTGTTTACAGTGGCATAACCGGTCAATATGATTTCGGACCCATGGGGTGTGCTCTCAAGAGGAATTTGTTACAAAATTGGCTACAGTTTTTTGTTCGCGAAGAAAAAATGCTTGAAGTTGACTGTTCAATTTTGACACCTGAATCTGTTTTAAAGTAGGTTATTTTTGTGAAGTTTTCTTGATTTTGTAACTATTTGAAATTTTTAGAACCTCTGGGCACGTCGATCATTTTTCCGATTTGATAACTAAAGATGTGAATACTGGTGAATGTTTCAATTGGAATCATTTTACTAAAGCCCATCTTGAAAATATCATTTTGGACAAGAAAACTCCTGAGAAAATGAGAGCCGAATGTAAAAATATCATAATTATGGTTTGAGAACGAAAACTATTTTTATGCTTTTAATTCACTGGTGGTTTTAGTTGGATGGTTTAAACAAGGACGAGTTGAACGAAAGATTAAGGAAATATAATGTGAAGAATATGAATGGAAACGAATTGTCAGAGCCCAATGAATTTAATCTCATGTTTGGTACTCAAATAGGACCGTCCGGACTTATCAAAGGATATTTACGACCCGAGACAGCACAAGGCATTTTTGTCAATTTCAAACGATTATTGGAATTTAATCAAGATCGTCTACCGTTTGCTGCTGCTCAAATCGGTAATTTAAAGTTTTGTTGTATTTTACTATACATTGGTCTTTTTCTTACTTTCTTAAACAGTTATTCTGTGATATGGATATTGAAATCAATAATAGTTGGTACTTCTAAGTTGAAAAGACTTTATATTCTAGGTACCGTATTCAGAAATGAAATTACGCCAAGTTCCGGATTAATTCGTGTCAGAGAATTTACAATGGCTGATATCGAACACTTTTGTGATCCTCAAAATATGGCACATTTGAAATTTGAAGATGTTCGAAACACCGAGTTGTTGTTATATTCGGCCTCTGATCAAATAAACGGAAAATCAGCCGAATGGAAAACCATTGGGGATGCTGTCAGAGACGGCTTGGTAGATAATGAAACGTTGGGTTATTTTATAGCTCGAATTCAACAATTTTTAATTCAAAGTGGTGTTGATCCACAACGGTTACGTTTTAGACAACATATGGGCAATGAGAAGGCGCATTATGCCCAAGATAGCTGGGATGCCGAATGTCTGACGAGTTATGTGAGTGAAGTAGAAGTCGAGTCAAAAAGATGAAAAAGAATGTTTTTTTATTTTACAGGGCTGGATTAACTGTGTTGGAATTGCAGATAGGTCTACATTTGATTTAACTCAACACGCCAAGGCGACCGGTGTGCGTTTGGTTGCCGAGAAAAGGTTACATGAACCCAGAATTGTGGACGTTGTTGAAGCTGTTTCTAATAAAGTACTACTAGGAAAGACTTTCAAGAAGGAAATGAAGATCATTACTGACGCACTAGCTGACCTAAAATTGAACGAAATTGAAGTTTTAGAAAAAAGTCTAAAAGATAAAGGGTGAGTTTCACTTCTTAAGCTACATTTGTTCTTAATTAAGTTTGCCTCAGAAAGATTTTTGTAATTTCTAATTTAATTCCAGTTGCTAGATCGGAAAATGTTATTTTAAATTTTTATGTTTAATGGGGAAAATGGCACTCAAGACAAATTATATATTATGTAATTTACTGGAAAAGTACAAGTATAGTTAGCATACTTGGCAGTAGTTAATTTATGTGAAAATATTTTCATAATTGATCTTATAGTAGTTATAAAGTACAAATATTTGGCTATAATTTTCGATTTTACAAATATTTTAGCTTATTAAGCAAAAAGGATAATATTATATAGACCAAAGGTAGCTAACAAGTCGAATGTAAAGCCAATTTTGGTCGATCGCGATTTGGTTATGAGTGAAATTAATTTAAGTCAAGATTTTACATTATTTTTGCTTTCTGCTCTAAATTGTTTTTCAACTTAGACTACGTCTAAGTCGATTGCGACACATGTTTAACCCTTTCACCGATTTTACCAAAATTTGGGGGTCCAATATATTTATGCTTAAAGGCATTCAAAATGTTGGGTCAAGGGGTTATTTTATTCTTAAATTTTGGTAAGTTTATGGATTTATTTAGAATCAAGAAAAAAAATTATTGATTTCGAAATTTTAATAATAAAAAAATAATCATTATTTAAAAATTTTTAAAAGGGAAAATAAATTGATAAATCTTTAATTACGAGGACCAATCTTTATAGGAAAGTGTATTATAGTTTTATCTTCATCATCATCAGTTTGAGTTTGTAGTGTAGTAGGAATATTAACACTCGTATTTCTCGTATCATCCTTCCATTTTTCCCCTATTCTATCCCCTCCCAATGCATAAATTATTTTAATTAAATATTTTAAATAGGTTTTTTTCTGCAAGACTGAACGAAATTTCCGATATAAAACATAACTATTGTAAAATGCTATGTTTAGTACATGAAAACAGAATTTTGAAGTCCATTATTTTGATCTTCTACTAATCGCGTAATATTTAGTCATCTGGTCCATTAATATAAAAATTTATCATCGCCTAGAAGTCAAAACCTCGTATCACAAAAACTGCTGTTCTTCAGAAAGTACAAAAAACTATTTGTATAGCATAGATTTGATTTAAAATAATTAATGTAGACTGATGAGAACTTTTATCAAAATAAATAATTTAGGCACAAAATAATAAACTACCTAATAAATTACAAACCAGCTAGTTTGTAAACACTATGAGTTAGGAGTTATGAGTTGGCATTATGAGAAACGAGGTTTTGAAATTTGGGTAAAACAAGCGTAATTCGTTTCTTATCGAAATACGAGGTATTGGCAACCATGATGCTAGACAAGTTCCTAAAGGCCGAGAAACACTTAACTCAAAACAACCAAAATTTGAGTTACGAGGTTTTGACTTCTAGGCGACGTTATGTGATTGTTATTGACAAATTTTTTGCATTTCTTTCTTCATTTTTTACCCACAAATTTGTGGAGTTCTGAAAACATTTTCTTCATTTTTTACCCACAATTTTGTGGGGTTCTGAAAATATTTTCTTCATTTTTTACCCACAAATTTCTGGGTTTCTGAAAATATTTTCTTCATTTTTTACCCACAAATTTCTGGGTTTCTGAAAATATTTTCTTAATTTTTTTAGCCACAAATTTGTGGGTAAACCGGTGAAAGGGTTAAGATAAAAATTGGATCTTATGTACATAAAAGTTGGCCACCCGTGATATAGAGGGACAGTTCTTAGATTAAACCGTAATTATCGTTCGTGAAACCGGCTATTATACTATAAACGACTAAAATTATGGCCGAATATAAAGGCCCTGGCAAGTATATCCCTTTTAAGACAATTTAAAACCCTAATCCCCCATTTTCAGTCCTTGTTACTGACCAGGTACGGCCCCCCTGGTTTAGATCCGTAATGCCCACTTACTCCCAAACCAAGCTACTAAGAAAGCTGAAATTTTAAGTGGTTATTACTTACGATGTGTAATGGACATCAGAGTCATTCCATATCAAATTAGTCATTTCTGACATAGGACATATCGTTTTTTATAAACTTTGAAGTAAATGAAGAAAACCTTAAAAGTTATTAACTATGTAAAACTTTGATTATTCAAATTTTACATATTTACTCTTTGATACCGGATCAGGGATATTTACCTCTGAAGATTCCATTTATATAATAAACTAAATAAAATTTCTAAAAATTTGGCATGATTAACACTAAAAAATTTTACTTCTAACTAGGGATGCACCGGATCGGGTATTTTGCCGATCCGGCCGGAACCGGAATTCCGGCCTCTGGCCGGACCGGATCGCCGGAATTCCGGCCGGATCGGGACCTAAATTTAAAATGTATGTGCATGCCTATTTTTATACGTAAAACATTGAAAATATTGAGGCTGATTTATTTTTACTTTTTTTTAAACTAGCTACAGTATGCAGAGTGTTAATTACCATTAATTTTACCTAGATAGAAATTACTGTTTATTTAAATATTAATTTTTAATCAGCATTAACAAAATTAAAACAATTCTACTCATTCAATTGGAGAATAGCAGCCACCTGCCAATAATAAAAAAATTAAAAAGAAGTCGGGGAACCACAGCCGCTTATCTTATAAGACTTATCCATGACAGGGAATTTGGCTGTTATTTTTGCTGTTAGAATTTGGCTGTTAATAATGTTTTCAGTTACTATTTATGTTTTGTAATTTTTGGAAAGAAAATATATTTTGTTCAAAAAAAAATTATTTGTGATTAATTAACGACTTAACAATAGGTAAGTAGGCACCAATTAAAAAAAACCTTAAAATAATTTTCTTTATTTTTGCATATATTTGAATTTAAATTATATTAAAAATTTAAAACTTAAACATTTCCAAAAAGTTCCGAAAATTCCGGCCGGAAAACGATCAGGTCGGAGCGATCCGGCCGGAACGGTAGTTCCGGCCAAATGGCCGGATCGGCCGGATCTAGTGGTACCGCCGGAATTCCGGTGCATCCCTACTTCTAACCACGGAAAAAGCACATCGCACATTTTTGCTTCAGGTATTTTACGACTTACAGCTTAAGGACTTTAGGCTGGACTCCCACTGTAAGACCAGAGTCTCACTGTACCATCTACTACTACCAAATAAAATTTTAACTAATGGAAGCTGCTGATTTGTAGGTGGATGGATCTTTAAACTCGGTTTGAACCAATTAAATTAGTTAAAATTTTATTTGGTAGAAGTAGATGGTACAGTGAGACTTTGGCCTAACTAATCACCGCCACCAAATGAAATTTAATCAATTCCATTGGTTTAAACAAATGAGTCATTGATTCAAACAATAAATCAATTACTTCCAATAATTGAATTTTATTTGGAGGTGAACGGTGGTTGTAGTTAGGGATGCACCGGAATTCCGGCGGTACCACTAGATCCGGCCATTTGGCCGGAACTACCGTTCCGGCCGGATCGCTCCGACCTGATCGTTTTCCGGCCGGAATTTTCGGAACTTTTTGGAAATGTTTAAGTTTTAAATTTTTAATATAATTTAAATTCAAATATATGCAAAAATAAAGAAAATTATTTTAAGGTTTTTTTTAATTGGTGCCTACTTACCTATTGTTAAGTCGTTAATTAATCACAAATAATTTTTTTTTGAACAAAATATATTTTCTTTCCAAAAATTACAAAACATAAATAGTAACTGAAAACATTATTAACAGCCAAATTCTAACAGCAAAAATAACAGCCAAATTCCCTGTCATGGATAAGTCTTATAAGATAAGCGGCTGTGGTTCCCGACTTCTTTTTAATTTTTTTATTATTGGCAGGTGGCTGCTATTCTCCAATTGAATGAGTAGAATTGTTTTAATTTTGTTAATGCTGATTAAAAATTAATATTTAAATAAACAGTAATTTCTATCTAGGTAAAATTAATGGTAATTAACACTCTGCATACTGTAGCTAGTTTAAAAAAAAGTAAAAATAAATCAGCCTCAATATTTTCAATGTTTTACGTATAAAAATAGGCATGCACATACATTTTAAATTTAGGTCCCGATCCGGCCGGAATTCCGGCGATCCGGTCCGGCCAGAGGCCGGAATTCCGGTTCCGGCCGGATCGGCAAAATACCCGATCCGGTGCATCCCTAGTTGTAGTGATAAGCTAGCCGTACACTTAGGGGTCGTCCATAAAGGACGTCACGCCAGGGAGGGAGGGGGGTTTACAAAATGTGACTAGGGGGTAGAGTGGGGGGGGGGACAAATGTGATGTCCGCATAAAAATCCCATTTTTGAGATTTCTAAGAAAATTGTGTTATATTTTTTTATACAATCCTAGCGCGATAATTGCCCATTTATGCCTACTTTTGCAATTCGTAATGACCTTCTTCTTCACGTGTTGTTTATCAGTAAATTTGCTCCCAAGGGATCATAGTATGATCTCATAGTTATTGACTCAACAAAAGTCTACATGCTATATTTTATCTTACGTTAGAATTATTTATCACTTCCTTCAAAGGAATGCGTTATCACATTGCAATGAGATATTCTTTCGACGTATAGGCGTTGTATGCCATCAAAGATTTATATTATAATTATGCGCTCTTTCTGTTAAACATACAACCACTGTTATCATTTGTAATGGGATACATTATTAGACAATTTTATAAATTGCATAATTACAAAATTATTATTACATACAATGTTTTATTTTGCAATGCATTTTTTAAAAGCCACTTCAATTTATATACTCTTAATTTGTACCTGTTTATTCTAATTTTCCTTTTCGGCTATTTTTCTGTCCGTTGTTATTAGGATTGTATAAAATAGTATAAATCACTCGAGACTAAAGCGCCACTTAATCCCCTGGAACATGAGATTAAATGGCTAGCTTTAGTCTCTTGTAATTTAACATACTATTATGTAATAGATTTAAAAAAATTTATTTACTCCTTAAATTCCAAATGTTATGTAAACAATGACGTGTCAAGTTTGATTTTACACAAATGAGGGGGTCTTTGATTTGTGACCATAGGACATTTCTGGGGAGGGGGGTTGAAAAGTCGGAAAAAATTGCGGACGTCCTTTATGAATGATCCCTTATGGCAATAATCCACCTCAAACCTTGGTAATCACGTATTAGACGACCAAACAGCTGCCGGTGTGTTGTAACTGGCAGGTCACTTAAAGAATTGCAAAAAAAATTAGCGCTTTCAGTTACAGTTTGCCTCTTAATGCTCGTAGTTGTAATTAACGAAGCGGCTTAGCTGTGTACGTTTAGTACTAAGTACTCGAGAGCGGGGTAGCGACGAAGTCGCTTTCGTGGGTTCCTTGTTGAGCTTTTCTTCGTGTAGTAATGTTCTCCGGTAGGGCGCCAATATCGAATACGGACGTTCAGTGACCTTAGTGATCCTTATCGATATAAAATAAATCAAAGTAGAAAATAAAAAGACTTCTCGTTCTGAACACACAATTTTAATATAAAGTAATTTGGGGTTAATCGTATATAACATAAAAGAATTCTTGCTTACACAGATTATATGAGTATTGAATGTTTGTATTAAAAAATAAAAATTGGTAACGATTTACAAATAATGTTGAACACAAATACATATACTTGACATGCAGAGCGAATCGACAGATGTCGCTGCGTTGGAGTTGGAATGTCGAACGGAGAGAACCTTCGCACTTGGTTGTCGTCTCTACGAATTTAATTGTCTTACCAAAAAAACTTGCGATAAAAATCGCACTAAAACTACCAAAAAAGCAGGAAGCACTAACTACTTCTACTGAGGGTAGAATAATGCAAGCAGGTGATAAAATGTTAGCTACAAGCTCGGTATTTTTTGTTAAACAATAATCATATAGTAAGTGTTTATAACTACTTACGATTTCTCCTGTAATTACAACGGGATAACATACTATCAGATCTGATGGTTTTCTTATCCTCCTGGCCAAAGTCGTCAGGATTTTGGATGACAAAGTGTGATCTAAAATATAGTTAAAACACGATATACGATATTGTAATAACACAAAGAGTGTAGCAATAAATCTGAATTATTTGAAATATTTAAATAAACAATTAAATTCGTTTTGTCACCAATATTGCGTTTTGTTCCTCCTGAGGTATTCGAAATGTCGATTGTCTTTACACACATGAATTTCAGAAAGGCTGGCAGATGTTTAGCAAAGCGGCGATACTCGTTGGCCCAAAATGGTGGAGGTTTTGTTCGTGTTTGAAATTAAACGAACAGATGTGTTGGTGGCTTTTCGAGTTTTCTTTTCTTATTGGAAATTTTACACTTCTCCGGATTTGTCCAATGATATTAGGATCAATGTTAAAAAAGAATAATTCACCTCAATAGATTGGCTGCGGTGTTTTGCGATATTTTCCGGATTTAGAAAGAATGGACTCGCTCGATTTTGCACGTGTGTTGCGACAAATTTTCGATGGTGGTAATAAAATCGGTTTTCGTGATCATATAATGATCTTAGGTAATCTAAAAGATAACACTCACTCGTACTGACTTCACTAGTCATTAACTTAAAAAAACTTTGTCGATAAAACTTAATCGCACAATATTAAAATTAATAATTCTCGTGGAGCTTAAATTTTGCTTGTTTGCGTTACTACGGTCGGTTTGCAAGAGAGAGATTTTTTAGTCGAAGCGTTCGATGCAACCTTGAATGTTAGCGGTTAGCGACCTACTCTACCGACATTTTATTAAAAGATCATTGATTAAGTAAGTAAGAAAAGATGTGTTTTAATCAATGGTTTGTAACGAGTTATTAATAAGTGTTGCTAATTTAGACTGGTAATTATAGCAAGTAATAAGTAATCATAATAATAAAAAATAAAATTAGCTTTGTTATACAAAGCTGGTCGAAAAATTATACATAATTAATTATTTATTAAAATTTCATAAACCCTAGAATTAAAAATAAGTTCTCACAGTGAGATCAGAGTAACAGAATTCTGTTACAGTGTTAGTTAGTAGCTAATATAATAGAATAACAATAATTTAAATATAAGCCTGTCTACCAGCGGGCGAACTTACTGAATAATTTTTTTTCCTACTAGAAAGTACTTTCCGATGATTTCATTAAAAAATAAGGAAAATTTATTGGAAACTTATTGCTTGTGACCTCGTGATTTTATTTTTCAAATCAAAACAGTTTCTTTGATTGACCTTCTATTACCAGTAAATTGTTGTAGGAAGTGGTCAGTAAGAGATGATATGATAATCCATAAATATTATTAGTAAATTAATTGTTGAGGGAAGTGGTGAATAAGAGACGATATGATAGTATCTTATTGACCACTTCTCTAATAATTTACTATTATTTTTTTTAAACCTGTATATTAACAAACCTTTGATTATAATAATGGAATTTATTGAAAACATTGTGTAAAAAACTTTGTACATCTTGCAAATTTTAAGCTAGGTACGATCGTGGATTTATTTTGTTAAGATATGAAATTTTCAAAATTTGCCAAAATTTATTTCAAAATACTTTCTTATTCACAATTAATGATATTAAAATAAAATCGGAATTGATTTTTCTTCAGTTTAAAACGTATTTTCGTTAAAAAAAAGTATTGCAAATATAGCTAACCTTTTCTTCAATTTTTTAAATCAAAATATTTTTTCACACTTCCGGGAGTAAAGTGACCACCTTACTCCTGATTTTCAGGGAGTAAAGTGCCATTATTTTCCCCGCCACGTGAAATCAAAGTGAAATTAATGATACTAATATGCACTGTACATCTTAACAAGTAGATGACGAATTGCGATGGTACCAGGCCTTCAGTGGTGGCAGAGCGCCGTAAAGTCCTTATGGGCGACTCACAATAAAATCACATTAACTCCTTTATTTTTTAACCGATTTCAATGAAATATACACCATTTAATAGGTAATTTAATTCTTAATAAATTCACTTCTATTACATTTTTTTTTACATAAAGTGCTTAGTTGAGTAAAATTATAAACAATGAAAAATAAGCGAAAATTCTAAAATCGCTGTAACTGTCCGAATATTTTCACAAATTTTAATAATAGGGATGATTTTAAAAATCAAATTAAATTCTTAACAACTTCACTTCTTGCATTTTTTGTTATAGAGTGAATGCCTTCCGTTTTGCCACGGAAGATTGCCCACGGGAGTCCTTTTTTATATCACAAAACAGGTTGGTAACCCAAATACAGGGGGGTTAAACTTAAGTGCAAAATTTAATCGTATTTATTCCTTGGGCACAAAATTTACATTAATATTTAATTAAATAAATATTTAAAAAAAGTTAATCAGGTTTAAAAGAAATTTTTATTCTAAACAATTTAATTACGAGGTCATGTAATTTTTCAATAATTTCTAAATGAGAAGAAATAATCTCTTTTTTCTTTGATATCATTATTTTTCAAATAAGTTACAAAACTTCAGGTAGTTCAAAAAAACTCATATAAATTTTGGAAAAAGTCATCCAAACTTCATGAACGGTTTGAAATTCAATTTTGAAAAAATTGGATAAGTTTCTTTCCATAGATGTTAAAATATAAAAATAAATCGGTCAAATAAAAAAAATGCGTAGTCGAACGGCGGTTGATTTGGCATGGAGTTTTGTAGAATAAAATCTACCCTGTATTACCATCATATAAACATTTTCTTATATTTGTATCAATTATATCATGACAAATTTAAATTTTCCTAAAATTTATTCAAAAATATCCCACAATTTACTTTTTGCTGGGAAGTCTGTTTATTTTATTTTTCATATTATTGCAGATCATGTGAATTGATAGTAGGCAACCACACCTTTAAGTTAACCAAAGAAATGATTTCTGTAAAACGTAGCAAAAAAACGGAATACACAGAAGAAATTACTCCTAATGTAATTGGATCTTCCTTTGGTAAGTTTCCATGCAACCAATTTGGTCGTACAAAATCCTAACAATTTTTAAGGCGTTGGACGTATAATGCATGTTATTTTTGAACATAACTTCCGAGTGAGAGAAAACCAACGGAGTACATATTTCTCTTTACCTACAAGTGTTGCACCACGTAAATGCAGCATTTTACCTGTGAGTGACAACGCTGAGTTACAATCCTTAGTAAATCAGCTTTGTAAGTAGTACAAAACTGTCTATTTAAATTTTTACTTGATAAATAAATTATAGCAAATGACTTGGCCACGGTTGGTGTTTCTCGTATGGTTGACTGCAGTTCAGAACCAATTGGAATGCGTTATGCCCGTAGTGATGAATTTGGAATCCCCTATGTGATTACAATCGATTTTGACTCACTTAAGCAACCGCACAGTGTGATTTTACGTGAACGAGACTCGATGAGCCAAGTTAGAATTCCGGTACAACTAAAGCTTGATAGATTTATTATGATTACTAATTTTTTTGTTGCAGCTAACTGAATTATCAACGGTGATTCATAATTTGTCTCATGGTGAAATTATATGGAAGGAAGTCGAAAATAATTACCCCAAGTTTGAACAACAAGAAAATAAAAGAATTGAAGTTCATGCAGTTTGATTTTTCATTTAAGTAAGTAAATAAATAAATCTTTTTTAAATTATTACGAAATAAAATATACCAAATAAATTAACAGTATTTTTACTTCACCTAGGACTTGATTTTATCAAACTTGTGCATTCCCAAAAGTAACATTTTGAATTACAATCGAAGAAAGTAGTAACTCGAGTTACTATCAACAATGCATTATCTCCACCGTTTTTTGCAATTTAGTTAAATATATTTTACCGTTGTTCAAGAACGGGGTGGTAAGGAGGGTAATGTATTTTCAGAAAAAAAAGAAACCGATAATTAAGTAAAATTGGTAAAAAATATTAAAAACTAGCTGGCACAGTCGGCCTACCGGCCGCCTTTAGCCATCTAGACCGTGTCGGATGTGGTTGTTCGGCCTTCGGCCTCACTCAAGGGTATCGCAGGCATACGTACAGAACGTGGTTGTTCGGTATTCGGCCTCACTCCAAGGTACTAAAGTAGTCTATGTTTTTCGTAGCGTTGTAAATAACTTCTACACCAAATTTGGTTAAGATTGGTCAAATACAAACGTAAAGCACGTGCACGCGTATTTGCATTGTCGATCGGTTGACAGTTTGACAGCATTCATTATTGTTTTTTAAGTTGATTTTGAGTAGCCTGCCTTCCTTTAAGGAATCTCGATAATCCATTCATGCGCGTCCCACAGGGACGCGCATGAATGGATTATCGAGATTCCTTAAAGGAAGGCAGGCTACTCAAAATCAACTTTCCTTTCCTTTGAAAATTTTTGCACTATTTCAATACAAAAACATGCGCAGGGACCTACATAATAACTGTGCCAAATTTGGTTCCGATCGGTCAAACGGTTTAGGAGTCTATAGCCTCCCTCTAAAGCAATTTTTTGAATTTCTGATTTCAAACGGCCATAGCTCCGATATTATAGATTTTTTAAGGTTAATGGATTAGAACTTTTTTAAAGATCATTCGCTTGTCTACAAATTAGGTTATAACCCCTTATCGTCTAGAATCAACGGATTTAGAGTTATAAATTAAATTAAGGGAAAAAATGTTTAAAAAATTCAGGTTTTTTTTTTTAATTTTGTTGCGAACCCCGTATCTCTTAAACGAAACGTCTAAGAGAAAAACTAACGGACCAAACCGGATAGGGAATTTAACGGGCTACAACTTTCGTCAAATAAATTTTTTTGGGCAACCAACCGTTTTTCACAGAAACTCTGAAAATAATGAACTAGGTGTAGGTAAAAATCTGACTTCTTTCTTTATACGTATTTGGGAATCTTCCAAATTCCGTTAAGTATCTACAGGGATTTATTTTTACATAATTTATTTTTCAATGCATCTTGATGAGTTTAATAATAATTTTTATACAAACCCGTGTATCCTAGAAAAGACTTTTGCATCTAGAAGCCTTCTTTGGGGATATCTTCTTTGGTATTCTCTTTTAGCTGCCAATGCATTTCCATTGCAATAGCCGTATAAAAAATGTATATCAGCGTATTCCAGGTTTGAATATAACATAATATTGATAATAAAACACGAAAAGAAATTACGCTTAAAGTTAATAAAACAATATAATTATCAATATTAACAATAATAAATTAACAAAGTAATTGCCGATAAACTAATGCGCTTTATAACAATGTCGCTCAAACGTCAAACGCTACAATACGTTTTAACAATGTTTTAACATTAAAACAAATGCTATAAATCAAATTGAGATTTTTAGTAATTATGTGAATTTATATTTTTTACCTACACCTTGTTCATTATTTTCAGAGTTTCTGTGAAAACGGTTGGTTGCCCAAAAAAATTTATTTGACGAAAGTTGTAGCCCGTTAAATTCCCTATCCGGTTTAGGCCTTTAGTTTTTCTCTTAAGACGTTTCGTTTAAGAGATACGGGGTTCGCAAGAAAATTTAAAAAAAAACCTGAATTTTTTAAACATTTTTTCCCTTAATTTAATTTATAACTCGAAATCCGTTGATTCTAGACGATAAGGGGTTATAACCTAATTTGTAGACAAGCGAATGATCTTTAAAAAAGTTCTAATCCATTAACCTTAAAAAATCAATAATATCGGAGCTATGGCCGTTTGAAATCAGAAATTCAAAAAATTGCTTTAAAGGGAGGTACCCCCCAAGGGTTTGGACTTGGGCAAAAATTTTATTTGAAAATTTGTCTTAGAAAAGTGTCCTTTATCACCACCTCAAAGGTTCTCCACGGTCACGAGGACACCCTGTATATAGATAGATTGAGCTTTTTTGCGTTATTATGTAATGAATTACCCCTCCCATGAACTTTGGCTGGATCGGCTCCTGTCATGTTCCCTTTTAAAATCTTCATATCACTTTCACAGTAATATTTTTAGTGCTGTTCTACCACAAAGTGGTAAATAAACATTTTATATAGGGTTATTTGAATGTTACAACCTTGTAACTGAATTGGTTTGGTGCATGCGACGAAAATAATCAATGGTGAAACCTACATTTATATTTTCTTCCCATAGTTTTCAATTTTGCAAGGGTGCATCAAAAGTGAGGCGGTCATAGCTTTGGCAGTTAAGTGCGTCTACTGCTAATGCGAAACGCTCGGATCGAATCCGGGCAGTGTAAAAACTTTATTCTGACCGTCTCTCCTCGGCAGGCAATGGCAAACCACCGAGGTAATCTGTCAAGAAAATCCATCTCGAAATGAAGTGTAGTACACTTCCCGTGGTTCGGAGCCCTCGTTAAACAAGTAGGTCCTCTATGTATGTGAAAACAATTTGAACGCACATCATATGCATATAAAGAGATAGAACGAGATGGGTCACCAAACCCTCATTAGGGTAAAAGGACTGAGAAGGAAGGCATCAAAAGTATCAGTTGTTTCGGGCTTCGTATTTTCTCTCCCTTATGCGATATGAAATAGAACTTTTGAATTCAAAATCCTCATCAGGCTTTTGCCGCCCCTCGGGTCCTGCGCCCCTCGGGTCCTGCGCCCCTCCGCTTGGCAATGTCCTGTTTACAACAGACGAAATTTTATAAAAAAAAAACCACCCAGTATTAGCGAAGTAAAAATCCAATTTTATGAGGTTTTTTGTTAATAATATCATGGCAGACTACAATCTTACCAATTTGAAATAACCAAGCAAACCATGATTTCAATTTGTCAAATAA
Source organism: Podabrus alpinus (assembly GCA_932274525.1). NCBI lineage: Eukaryota > Metazoa > Arthropoda > Insecta > Coleoptera > Cantharidae > Podabrus > Podabrus alpinus. Next base: position 12,206,909 of record OW026451.1, read on the forward strand.
AACGACGAGTCATTATTTTACCACGTCTTTTTAAAAGTTAACTTCCGGGCATTGTTTGTTACAATTTTCCTTGTAGCCACCTAGGTTCCGCAGAGCGTAACTATCGAATTGTCATTCTTTATCATAAAGTGAACGAGTAGTGTGTGTGAAAACGTTTTAGGAAATATTTTGAAACTAACAAAATGACTGATCAAGTGTAAGTATTCACTTTCCCGATATATTTAATTGCACGTAAATTGTAATTGCGTCTTTCGGTTAACGTTCTGATTGTAGTTTTTGCGGAAGCTAGTTAAGAATTACAATGCCGCCATGTTGTATTATAAACATACAAATCGATTGCGGAAAATTCTAGAATGTTTTTATTCGTATTTCTTGCGGTTTCAGTTTATTTCATTTATATGTTGTAATTCTAAAAGCGACCCTTATAATTCCACTCGGAACATGTGCACGCTTGATTCATTTAACGAAAATTAAACATAACCTCAATTTTAGATCACTTCCTCCACCGGTTATGTGGGCCCAGCGATCTAATCACATATTTTTGACAATAAATTTAGAAGATGCTAAAAATCCCGAAATCAAGTAAGTGAGATTGTAATTTTTTTTGGAACGACGTCGTTATAATGAATTTTAAAATTTCAGAATAAATAAAGGCTCGATATATTTCAAAGGTGTTGGTGGTGTAGACCAAAAACTCTACGAAGTAGAAATTCCGTTGTACAAAGAAATCGATATCGATAACAGTAAGAGCTTCAACAGGGGTCGGTGTATTGAATTTTTATTAACGAAAATAAATCAAGAAGAATCTTACTGGCCTAGATTAACTTCAACCACAGATAAAAAACATTGGTTAAAATGTGACTTTAATAAGTGGCACGATGAAGACGATTCTGGCGATGAAGGTGTCGGCGGTATGGGAGGAGGAGTAGGAGGACCTGGTGGAATGGGAGGAATGGGTGGCGGCGGCGATTTCGAAGAAATGATGAGACAAATGGGCGGTTTAGGTGGCGTTGGTGGCGGCAAACCTTCCTTTGATGATTTAGATGAAGGTGGAGATGAGGCTGATGCAGATTCGGACGACGAACCAATTCCTGACCTCGAATAGAGTAGCTTTTAATGTTAAATAACAAATTTTGTATGCCAAGTTATGTTTGTACAGTTAGAAGTACTTTGTGGTTTTTCCAAGAAACGTAATTTATTTGGCATAGGTAATCTGTACTTTTTATAATTTTTTTATTATATAAAAAAAAAATTTTTGATGTACATTTCAAAACAATTTTTTTGTGTATTATCACTCATACAACTCGTTCACCACTGATTCTTTTAGAAGGACACATTATATTTTTTATTAATAGGTTTGAGTAGCTATGAACGTTTCATGATATTTGAATTTTCTTAATTGTATTTTTTAAGTTCACATTTTGTTGAAATAATAATATGTTATCAATCTTTTAATTTTGTCAAATAAATTTGTCACTTCTACTATCTGTATTATTCATTTTATTTGGTCTTACCGTCCACAAACCATGTCTGAAGAATTTTAAACAAATATATCGAGATTGGAATGTTTGCACTGATATATTTTTGACCTTCTAAATTTTTAATCTTAAGTAAATCATGATGGTCAGGGATGAACGATGGAATGCTTAAAACTGAAACCTAATTAGGTTGCAACTTTTTCTTACATTTGCAACTGGCATTGTCAATTTGTAATTTCATTTAAGATATCTGAAGGTGAAACAGAGGTACAAAGTTCATAATTTAATTGAAATGTTATACAGTTAAACAGCATTTATTCTATAAATTGATCATTAACGCTGATTTTATGCTAACACTATTGCAAATCTATAATTCCAGTCAAATTGTTTCAATGTTGACAAAATATGATTTTTAAGAAGTTTGTGATTACTTTAAAATTTAAGGTTGTGTAATAATCGGTTGAATGTATCTGAATCTGATTTTATAAATAAAAACGGTCGTGTTTAAGGCTGGGGGTTTACGCGAATGACAAAAAGAAGTAATGAAATTAGTAAGTGGCGTGACTCATCAGACGTTTTCTGTCCATACAATTTTAGATGAGTTTTCCTGGAAGTGTTTTTGCAATTTTTTACATTACATAAATTCCCCCCCCCCCCGACCGTCAGTTGTGGGTACACTCCCAGAAAAAAGAAAGGTGGATCTAATCTGGTTTAAGCTACTATTCTATTATGTGTATTGGAAGCTACACATAGATAAGAGAATTATGATACACGCGATAATATGAACCAATTAATTTCGAAATCTTCTATAGACGAAATATACTCGTATATAAATTCAGTTACAAAAAGTGTTCTTATAGTGTAAGGAAATTGCGAAAAAAAAATCACAAAATCGGTCTTCTGCACTAAACCTGAGCTTCTTACCGGATTCCTTATCGGAAGTTGAAATTTTTAATGGTTAATTTATTGAAAATTAGGCAAAATATTTTTAAACAAATTTCTCTTGCAGTTGTATTGTTATCATATAGCTCAACGGTGGGCAACCTGCGGCCCGTGTAAAGTTCTAATCCGGCCCGCGAGATCTTTAGAAGAAATAATAAATAAATATTTTCAAAAACAAAAATTTTAAAGAAAAGGATTAGGTTAGTACCTAACATAAGGTAAAAGGAGAGATCTACAGTTTAATTTTCGTATAATTCGTCTTATTTAAATTAAAAACACATAGCTACATCTTTGTTCATAATTTAGTACTAACGTCGTAACATAGAAAGTCGTAACGCAGAAACTTATTGAACGGATATGTTCAATAATCGTTTAACGTAGGAAATGTTCGACAATTCGTTTCTTCGTTCGGGGAATCCCCCGTGTAGTCACGTAGTGTCGTAGTAAATGAATGGTTTTAAAGTGAAATTAAAATTTGTTTTCATTTATATTTACTGTTTTGTGATTAATACTTACTTATTTTTTTCATTTCTTTGTAATTTGTTATAAATGATAAGAGAAATAAATATAGTGATGACCACCCCAGTTTTTCTACTGTTTGCATTGTAAAACCATTTTTTATTACATTATTTATTACATCAAATGATGTAATGATTAATTAATTCATCTTTTTTTACTCTTTTTTTTAACTTTTGTATTTAAAACTCAATAAAAAATCATTAATTTTGTATATCAGTTGGTTTCATTTAAGTTTTTTGACTTTTCAGCAACTTTTTAGGGGGTGGTCAACTTACATGCCAAAAATTAAAATTTCCAATTTTCGACTCTTCGGGAGAATGGTCATAACTCTTTTGTTTCTTGAGTAATCTAATAAGTATCTTTAGCAAAATTTTAGCTAAAGACCTCTTCTTTCCAATGGTGTAAAGGAATCCAAACAATTTCAATTTGAAGATGAGTTATGAGCAAAAATGCTAAGGGTGGTCAAATTACAAGCCTTTCCCTACTTAATTAACTTTGTTATATTATTGTTTTTATATTTTCAGAAAAAAATACAAGTAACAAAAATGTGTCCATTAACTACTAAGGCCCGCGGACGAAACGTAAATATTATTCTGGCCCCTGTTATAGAAAAGGTTGCCCACCCCTGAATTATAGCTCATACAAAATATTAATAACATTTAAAATCATAAAATGAAGAGTTTTCTAAAAATGGTCGGAGGGTTCTGATTTTTGGGGTCCTAACAAAACTGAGTTGTTGACCTCAGCAACCGTCCGGAAGTAATTAGGTTTTTCAGCAATATTTCTTTACCATTTAACCTTAAGATAAAAATGATTGCTATAAATCTTATATAGAGAACATAATTTACCACAACTTTTGTCTAATATATTTTTCTGTAAGGGGAATTTTCAATACCTGAAAAACTCGGAATTTATAAAATTCGTAATGATTTAGAGGGGTATCTTACGAATCCTTACGTAGAGGATGGGAGATCTGCATCGGTCCTTGCGTAATGTTTTTTTAAATTTGTTAATTGAAACCTGTTTATGTTCGGCTTTCGAAATTATTTTTTCATTTTTGTTTTTGTTGTGATTTTTGTTTGTTTGTGATGAATATGAGGGGAGGGGTAAAAATTATCCTTACGTAAGTTGGAGAGGGATCTTAAAAATCTTACGTACCCTTATATGGGGGAAAGAGACTCGCTTGAAATGGAAACTCGCCTATAATGGACGAATTGGATGACTAGGCGAGACAAACACCGTGTACAGGAGAGTGGGGTCTAAAACTGCAAAATATTTTACTCAAGTTTGATTTAAATAAAATTAAATAAAGCTGGCAATGAATTGAAAGAAATGATAATATAAAACAAAAACAGAGGAATTCGGGAACATTTGGAAAACCTGCGTCCAACTGAAGCAACTGTATACTCCATGTTGAAACCTACCAGAAAATTAAAAAGGCCACAACAATGTATTCCACCATTTAAGGACAAAAATAATAGATGCACTAGAAACAACAAAGACAAAGCAAATGTATTTGCTAAACACTTAGCGAACACCTTTCAACCAAATTATTCCTGATAGTAGCCGATGATAACGACGAAATACGAGCATATCTGGAGATTCCTTTCCAAATGGATCTGCCAATTAAAAAATTCAGAACGAATGATGTCCGAAAAGTTATTAGCGAAATAAATCCAAATACAGCTCCAGGATTTGATCGGATTACTGGGAAAAGTTTTCAAAAACTCACTCAGATTTTCAACGCCATTATCAGAATAAATCATTTTCCTAACCAATGGAAGGTCGCTCAAATTGCTATGATCCCAAAACCAGGAAAAAAGGCCAATTGGCCAATAAGCTTGGTCCCTAGGTTATCTCAAGTCTTTGAGAAACTATTACTCCAATGATTAAAACCGATAATAGAAGAACGCTAATTCCAAATCATCAGTTTGGGTTTGGAAATTATCACGAAACCATTGAGCAAGTTCATAGAGTGGTCAGAAAAATCAATAAAGAACTTGTAATGAACGGTTTTCTTCAGCGGCTTTTCTTGATGTACATTATATAAATCAGGCCTTTGACAAAGTATGGCACGAGGGTTTGTTCTATAAACTGAAAAAAAAACCTCCCACATCATCCTCAAATCATATCTGAGCGATAGATATTTGACTGATCTATATATTGTCTCCCATGGAGATTCGATAATAGCATTCAAAAATCTGTAAACAAAACTGGCTTAAGAAATGGCGCATCAAAGTCAGTGCATATGACTTTACTATACGAAGAGATACTTGTCCACCTGTCAAGCTAAACGGTTGCCTATTGCCAATTAATGTTTAATTAATTTTGAATATGCAGAGTACTCACAGGAACACATTGTACATGTCAATTATTTGTCATAAAGAAGCTTACTATCATTTGATAGATTGCTGTATCCAATAAAAAATTTTTTTGGAAAATTCAAAGAATTTTGATTGCAAAATTCGGTGGGAATTCTGTATTATATTATACTAAGGACTATGATCTCGATTTGCGTGTAGTTGTTCAACAGTCACAGTCTCGATGGACTGTGTGGTCCATTGCTGCTCAGCGGCAATATCAATTAATCGAGATTCCTTGTCACGAAAGCGTTTTTTCTGTTCATGTCATAAATTTGAAAGAACAGGTTCAGCAGTAAAGGCTAAACATAACGATCCAAAATCGTTTCTAGGTCACATCTGTAAATATGGGGACATCGAATGGCCCTCTAGAATCTTACGGTATGCAATTATTTATTGAGGGGTGTATCTCAAGAACAAGATTTAGTTTAATAAACCAAGAACTAATGAAAAATCTAAAGAAGAAATTGTTGCGTCCTGTTATAAAGAATTTGATGAACCGGCTTTAAGGATCTGTAGACTGCCCTGTGCAAGAAAAAGAGATAAAGGCAAAACTTCACAATGGCGGATACGGGAGAGGAGGTGAACTATGAACTCTCCTCCTCATGAATTTTCAAACAAAAAAAATGATTAAATGTAAGTAGGTACTAAAATTGCTAAAAATTAGGTAGGTAATTTGAATGAACCTTAAAATTCCAAGAGAGTTTAACGTGGTCTAACTCTGGAGATTACCTGGAATTGATCTTCAAGACAATAAAATGCTGGCAGAAAATTTAAAAAGCAACCCGAAATTAGTAAATATCTCATATTAGTTTTGGCCTCCGAGACTAAAATTGTTTGTTTGAAAATTTCTTTGCACCGTGGGCATACTTTTGTTAAATTTTTCAATCACATCTTTATCTTGAAAAGCTAAATCTTCTTTTTATTCAGGTCTGGAACTGGATAAGAAGTATTCATGTAGACTCGCCCTTTTCTGTGACTCCAAAAAAGAAGTCGAAAGGTGGTAAATTTCTGGATCATATGGTGACTAACCGCATGTCTTCCAAGTCAAATCTTTTATTTTAGGCTACAAATGGTCGTTCGTTATCTCACGATATTGTATTAATTGTTGGTAACTACATTTCCAGCCTCATTCATTCTGGATTTTATTAAAATATTGGGCTTGGCGCAAGAATGTAGGCATTAAAATATTTAATTAGTTGTAATTAATTCAAATTAAGAAAATAAACTTCAAACTAATTTAACAAAAAAGCTGTTAAAATATTAGAAAAATGCAATTTAAAAAAAGGTCGATAGATATAATAAAAGGTTTGCCACTTTTTTTTGTTTATCAAAGCAGTTTGTGTAAACTTTGGAAAACCAGTTCAAGCTGAAGAATTGTGATCGATAAAATTTGTGATAATAAGAAACAAAAATATAGGATGAATACATTCAAATTATTGGATGGTACAAAAGTTTATTATTTTTAACATTTCGTGTTTTTGGTTTATTTTATAACATGCAACGTAGTAACCATTTTAAAACTTTATTATTTTAATTATTATTTTTTTTAGAATATATTTTTTTAACTATTGAAATTTATGTGAAAATTAGCTTGAAAAATCAACTAGTTAATTAAATAATTATGTATATTGCTAAAAGTTGATGCAAAAATAATTTTGATTTATTGTTTAATTATGTAGTTAATTTTTCAAGTTTATTTTAATACTTTAGTTTTCTTATAAATGATAGAATTACTAGCTCTACCTCAGCAATCACAAGATTTGTTGACAAACAGATGTGTGAAGCTTCTGGTCCATCGTCCGTCATGGGGACACCGGACTTGTAATCCTGAGATAAGATACCAAGTACGATTTTGAACTGACTGAGCGAATCTGTGCCACAAAGGATACCAGACTGATATTTTACATGGGACAAGTTAAAGAAAGTCCGAAGATACACGAGACGTAAAGCAATATCAAAGATATAATTATTTACTCATGCGAGACATCAATCTTCTAACTATACATATACTGCCATCCAAAGTAAAAAGGACGTATGTACTTTTTCCAAAATTGAGTTTTTAATATTTTTGTAATGTGTGAAAAACTACTTCTATATTATGTGTAATTAATTATGTAAGGAGGGAGGAGGAGAATTATACATAGTTATTAATTTAAGAGAAACAATGTTTGATTAGTTTTTTGCATTTTTCTCAAAACTGCCTAAAGGGGTCGTCCATAAAGGACGAACACGCCTGTGGGAGGGGGTTATAAAATGTGACCAAGTCCCATGTTAGGGATTTCTAAGAAAATTGTGTTTGAATATTTTTAAAACTTTATAAAATAAAGTTTATCTAAATTCTTGCTTGTTTAATTTCAATTTTTATTACAGCCATAAACATTTTAGAAAATTAAAAATTAACGAATAGGTTTTTCAGTTTAAAAGGTCAAGTTTGATTTGTAACCATAGTACGTTTCGGGGGGGGGGGGTCCGAAGATTGTGACCAACTTTGACAAGGTGGGGAGGGGGGTTAAAATTTCGGAAAAAATTGCGGACTTCCTTTATGGACGACCCCAAAGTGAACTGACACCCTTTCTATTTTGGACTGCAGTATAAACCTAACTTTTCACTTAGTGAAAAGTGGTGTCAAAAGTAACAGGTGTCAATTGTAACATTGGATATAGCAACTGCTGCATTATTACTAATTTTAATATACTATTAGCATCCTCTACTAGAGTGCATTATTATAAGCCAACTCACTGTAAATTTATCACTGTCTGTATTATCATTAACTTAAAAGTGGAATAAAACGTATTTGGCATCAAAGAGTAAAAAAGTGTTATAAAGTTATTTTATTAATATTGTAAAAAGTTTTTTGAATAGTTACGTAATCGGTAAGTAATGTATTTTAATATGGTATGTTCATTTTTTATAATAGTTTGCAAATTTTCAACATAATCTAATTTAACCTAAACTTGTTGGAAGGTTTCAATTGTAACACAATCGAAGGTGTCATTTTTAACATGTTACAATTGACATCTTTCGGTAAAATTGCTATTAGAATTACGATGTTTCTAAAGGTTCTCGTTCTTATTGGTCTTTTTTGATCTGTTATACATAGTTGATAATGGTTAAACCTGGTTCTAGAGGCAGCACTCCTCTAGAAACTTTTATAAATGCTGCAGGTATGATCCAAAAAAAAAAGATCTTAATTTAAGAACTTAATATAAGTTTTTATTTTGAAGATTTAATTTTGATTTATAATAATTATAATAAGCGTTTAGTTATATTTGACACCACCTTTGTCACAGTTTGAACTATTTTAAAAAATAAATATTTTTATAAAAACTATCAGGAGTAAAACGTTTATATCGTTACACATTGTAGCCTAAAACCATTTTTACCTTACAAAAAATATTGTTTTATTTGGAATATTAAGGTCAACTCTATAGGGTTTTTTGTTGAAATTGTTACATTTGACACCACTCTCCCCTACTCATAAAAAAATCAGTAATTTCCTTGCAATGCACTTATCACAGAATTTAATTTCCCCAAGTAGCAAATTAAACAATTACGCAATGTGAAAATCTCAGAATTTGAATTATTTGCAACAATTTGAAGCGGCAGACGTCGGATACGAAATTTTAATATAAGACGGCAGGTACAGATCTAAACTGGGGGCGTCTATTAAGTATACCATAATATGTAAAAACTTTGCTGTATTTGAACTGCAGCAATATAGCACAACCCAGATATAGGTTGAAGACTTTGTGGCTGCATTTATGATAATAATTCTCCTCAGTGCGGCCTATAGGCCGCACAACCTAGACAATAACGTAGTCGAAGGTTGAAGGCGGCCGGATGACCGCCTATGCTGGCTATTAATTTTATAATTAATTGGCATCAATTTAACCCCCCTCCCCCCCTTCCATGATAAAATCTGAAATTACATCCCTGATTTTCATAAAACATTTTCCAACATACAAAAAAATTTCATAATATTTATTCGACCTTTCTGTCACTGTAAGCGGGCGTTTACGTTTTTAACATTAATGTAACTATAGGGCATCAATATTATCTAACCTTTTTTGGTTTTCCTTGTGGTCCATTTGCCTCTTCAAAATTTCTTTCCACTTTGTGGTCCATCCTCCTCGCCACGTTAATTGGCATTAATAGCTCTTGAATAACTGAAAACGAAATAATAAAAAGTCTAAGTAATTATGTTCCACAACCAGAGTAATATTTGAAACAATACTAAAAATTGATAACAAAACATTCAACTCAGAAAATACTTAGTAGTAAATATTAATGTTACAACACGAATTTTGGATTACCCAAAATTGGCTTTAAGTGGTGCGACAGTTCCGGTGTTACCTCTTTGTTTTGGTCGATCAGGTGTGCGACACACGACTTGCATAATTTTACCATAAATAAAAAATTGTGTACCAGTATTATTGTTATTTTCGTATCAATTAAAATTATTAAGTGACCAATGATTGCGAGCTGCGGTACGCACGTGCTCGGTCCGCACCAACTAGAAAGTTTCAATTTGTGTCAGGTAACGTAAATTGTTATAACAAGTTGATTTTAGTTGTTTATACGCTCTCGCAGTGCCGAGTTCGTTTTAAAAACGGAAATAACATTTACAGTTTAAATTAAATTGTTAAACAAATTGTTCGTTACTATTATTGTGTTGGGTCAAAATTTGATAAGCAGTTTCGTCATCTTCTATAAACATATTTGTTCGTTACACGCTCTTATCTAATAATGGATTTAATGGTTTTAAATTGTAATTTGTTACTATTTTTAAAAGTTCGTTAAAAAAATAACAACATTTTGTGCATGCAGTGTAAAAAACAGTTGAGTGACCAATGACAGTATTTTTGAAAATACGGATCATTTAAGTCCGCTTTTTTGATACCAGCATGTCAATTTTTAGGGAAAACAATTGGGTGAGTGTACCTAATTTACGTTTAAAGGGTTGCAATTTTCAAATGTCAGATTTTGAAAATTGCGCTGGGAAATGAGAAAACCATGCACGATTTAATTGTTATTATCAAAACATTTACACCTGACTTCGTTCAATTAAATGGTTTTTTTTTACCTTATTTGGGTTTGTCTTATTTTAATTTTGTTTACGGTTTGTCAGTAAAGCGGAAACGCTGCGTATTTTAAATCTGTGTTGTTAGATTTTTTTAAATTATTTTGTTGTGGTTAACATCAGACGTGGTATTTTCGAATATAAAATTGAAAAATTTTTGTAACTATTTGATTTTGGGTTTATTTTTAAATTTGTTTTGAGGCGCCGAAATTTAAATACACTTAAACCGTTATCACTGATTTATTTTTAATTTTAAAATTTCATTATAAAATATTATGAATTAATTTTTGAATGCATAAATTTTGTGGAATTGAAATCGGAATCGATAAAGGTCATGGAACAACCACTTATTGATTTTAAACTTCGCGGAAATTTATTACATAATTTTTGAAAATTGATTTCCTGAAAACTGGAAAGAAACAATATTTAATTTATTTTTATACAATAATTCACATCATCGTTTAAAGTATTCTTCAAAAACTAATCAACGCTCCGAGCGATTACTTGGTCAGATCTGCAGGAAGTGCATTAAACAACCTGGTCCCCATAGCCTCAGGAAACCTTTTAATTATGCTCAGATAAGTCAAGGTTATTCAAAAACAAAACTTTTGACAAGTGACAGTGGTCATCAATATACCGCTCAAAACTATTCTTATTTAGATGGATATACGCCAAAAGTTCTAGTACGGAAAATACACCTAACAACCCTTTTCTGCGCAATGAAAACATTCTGATTGTGAAACGCATCCTCAACACCGAAACGCGTCGACATCAATAAAGCTCCTCAAACTATAGATCTGGTATCAGATATCAGAATGAGTTAAATCGACCAATAAGATAAAAAATACAGTGGAACCTCAGCTTAGTACATCATCAATACTCAATCCCAGAAATGTATCATTGGACTTTCTCTCGTCCGCCCCCAAACACATCTGGAAACCAAGGTCAAGGTTACCACGACTGCCCATTATGAAACATCATATTTAGTCTTTGCAAGATTCGAATGCAGTCTTGGCTAAACGGCAGATGCACAGATCGTCGACAAAGAAGGAAGAGCACCGGGCCCAAAATAAAACCTTGCGGCCTGCCAAGCAAAAACAGACAGATAAGAGAGAAACCACCCCAAGCAACTTTGTTCCTATTAATTACACCCTGTACGAAAGAATAAAAAACTTTATAACTAATTTAATTATTTAATGAAGATTACAATGAAGCATCTGATGTTATGTTCATTTAATTATCATTAAAAATATCTCTAGCAATTATTTGAGCTTTCGCTTTTTATTAGAGAGTTTACGAAAACAATTAAAATGTTATCAAATAATCTGGCATTATTAAATTAATTAATTAATATTGCATATGTTAGAAGTATCGCATTTTCGAGATAAATATATCACGATTTTATGCGACTACATAGTCTGTAATATTTAATTATAGCAGGAAACATTTTGGAACGATGTTCCCACTTATGATAAAAGAGCCTTGACTTATCGTTAGTCCTTAGAAATCAGCTTGGATTTTAACAATAGCGCAAGGATTTTTATAATTTAGGACATTATTTTGTACAAGGTGCTTGTAAATGAGTGTAATCTTTTGATTTACGATGCTCTCTTATTACCGATTTCTATTAATTGATAATGAAATCATAATGGAAAAACATTGGGCATTTTAATGGTAGTGTAATGGTATGGATTGAATACAAACGAGGATATTTAAACATTTTTCACTTCCTTATATACCTATAAATCTTGAAAGTCAATTTTTAAATTTCCTTTAAAGTTTATTAAGTTTTAATTAAATTTACAGTCTATGGCAGGGGTGGGAAACCTTTTGTATAACAGGGGCCAGAATAATATTTACGTTTCGTCCGCGGGCCTTAGTATAGATAATGGACACATTTTTGTTACTTGTATTTTTTTCTGAAAATATAAAAACAATAATATTTATAACAAAGTTAATTAAGTACTATATTTATTTCTCTTATCCTTTATAACAAATTACAAAGACAAAAATTCGCAAAGGAAAGGAAAGTTGATTTTGAGTAGCCTGCCTTCCTTTAAGGAATCTCGATAATCCATTCATGCGCGTCCCATAGGGACGCGCATGAATGGATTATCGAGATTCCTTAAAGGAAGGCAGGCTACTCAAAATCTACTTAAAAAACAATAATGAATGCTGTCAAGCTGTCAACTGATCGACAATGCAAATACGCGTGCACGTGCTTTACGTTTCTATTTGACCAATCTTAACCAAATTTGGTGTACTAGAAGTTACGATATTTACAACGCTACGAAAAACATAGGCTACTTTAGAACCTTGTAGTGAGGCCGAAGACCGAACAACCACATCCGACACGGTCTAGATGGTAGGCCGACTGTGCCACCTAGTTATTTTAATAATACGCGAAAACTTAATTCGCGTTAAAGGGAATTTTGCTTCGCGTATAAAAAATTCAGTTATCAAAATCTAATTCGCGTTATTCTGAATTCGCGTACATCGAACTCGCGTACATGGAGGGTCTAGTGTACTTTTCAATTTACTTTTTACAATACTTTTTAATTTAATTTAAATAAGACGAATTATATCGAATATTAAACTGTAGATCTCTCCTTTTTCCTTATGTTAGGTACTAACCTAATCCTTTTCTTTAAAATTTTTGTTTTTGAAAATATTTATTTATTATTTCTTCTAAAGATCTCGCGGGCCGGATTAGAACTTTACGCGGACCGGAGTTGGCCCGCGGGCCGGAGGTTGCCCACCGTTAGTCTGTGGGACAATAAATTTGAGTTCCTCTCTCTATGTTATGTCAATATCGCGATACTTCCTCCGGATTACAGCAATTTAAGTGGTGGAAAGTTTCGCACTGTTTATTTAACAACATTTTATGATGTATTGTTTAAAAACGATTTAATTTTAATAAAGCAGGGGGAGTCAAGTATTTAAAATTTTGGTAAAATCTAAATTTTAGAAATTTCCGGTTTATTCCTCTTTCAAGTGTATGCTTATGGCGTATATAATAGGTACAATAATTACTTATGCTGTCAGAAATGGAATTCTTACCTAATTACCTAAGTACATAAAATAAGAGTCATATTTGATTTAAAACTTGAAAACAGCGGAGCAATGACACTTTCAAAAATGTAATGTTTATAATAATTTGGGTGAACCTCTAAAATTCAAATGGTTAACGTTACAACCCTATATGAAAGATTTCAAAATATTATTTTAAGTAGTAGGGGGGGGGGAAGTAATATCGATATATAGCGGGTTTATGTTGAATTGCATTTTTGGAATATCAAAAGTTGGTATTAGTTTAAACGATTATTTATTGGATTGTAAAGATAGCGTTACAAAATAAACTATAGTTTACTTTTAAAATATTTAAAAGTTTCAGGTTAAGTTCATAAAATAGTTGATACGAAATCGGTGTTTTGTTTTAATCAAAAAAACTAATCAACGATGCAGGAAAATTCCAAACTAAAAAGAATACCCACGCTTAGGAAACCAAAGGTATGTAATAAACTTAAAAATTAATAATACTAATTGAAAGTCCATGATATGGATTAAAATGCCACATTTTTCAAATTTGCATTAGCTTAACATGTGTATTTGTACGTTACGATTTGAGATACCAGATTTCTTAATTGTAATTTATTCATTAGCGTAAAATAATTGTATACAAACACTTGCACTTTTTGCGTGACGTCACGAACGTATCGGTTTGAGAATAACCCCCCGGTCTTTTGCTACCGTTCCTTTTGCTCTATTGACTTTGTTTGATCATTAATAATCCTTATGACAGGTTTTCTCATAATACGCATGAATTGGAAAGAAAATATTAATAATTTTCTTATTATATTTGCGGCTTTTGTCTGAATCACAAAGTTACTCACATATTGAACTTAATCATCTACATTTTGCGTGATTCATATTAAAAAAATTTAAAGTAATAAACGAATTGAATTTGAAATTTAAACTATAGGTATAATAATTATTTATCTATTTTTTCACTTTTTTTCTCGGGGGGGGGGTCGTATCTTAAGCTGCAATAATTGTTTTTTGAATAAGAAACCAATTAATAGCAAAATTGAAAGCCTGTTGGTTTTTAAATTTACCTTAATTAGGTATTTAAGATAATTTCGAATACAAGTCTCCCATAATAAGAAAAATTAAAAGGAATCGGCTAGATACAACTTTCTAGCCAACAACTTTTTTAAATAAAATTTTCTTTTACTAAAACATTTTGTTTCTTTACTTTACAACTACGATAAAAAAATTCCTTCGGATGTTAAACAAAAAAGTAATATAACGCAAATTATTCAATTTTATGCATTTTATTAGTTGGTTATTATAAATTTCTATATTTTCGATCTCTCCTATGCTTAATAATTATTTATTATAAACTTTCATATAAGGAAAAATGTGTTGTGCAAATTTTTAGCCAACATAGAAGTTACAACTTAAATAATATTTTCGTTTTGCATAATAGTTAACAAGACCAATAAACTTGTCATTTTAATTATTATTTCTTTTTTTTTCTTTATGTGATTTATAATTAGAAAAATATGATGGGTGTCGAGTTTGCATGCAAATCCACCGTTACATTTTTAATTCAACTAACGACACAATGATTAACTGTGTAGTGAATTTGGTAAGCAAACTCTTCATTTTTTTTTAATTACCGCGCTATAATACCCATGCAACTGTCTAAAATAATATTTCTTAAATTTATTTAATAAATTTATAAATAATAATATGACATACTAAACTATTTAATTAACGATAACCGCAAATTAACGGTTACTTACACAACGTAGTATAGAATTTTGCAGGTAACGAACCGACACCATTAGGTTTAATAAATTTTACTTTAGTTGTATATATTTTTTTTTAGCAAAAATGTTTATTATTGTTTAAATAAATTAAAGAACCAACCGCAGAATGAATATTATTAGCTTTGATGGCGAAACAGCGCTTTCAAACCAGTGGTGCCTGTTATAGAGGCAGTGGCGGCTGCAGGTGTGGGAGGGGGATCCACCTTAAAAATTATTCCGCTAACGTGCAAAAAAATTTAACTTTTTGATTTCTTATAAACAATTTATTTATTTGATTGCGACAGATCGCCGAAGAATAGACACATGTGTGCCTTGGGGGTGGGAGGGGGGGGAATATCATACTTCGCAGTCTCCCCGGTTTCAATTGTCTTGGAATCGCCAGTTGAATCAAAAAGAAAATTATAATAAAATTAATGAAAAATCACACATGTGTACCTGGGGGGTATTCCATACCCCCCAGACCCCCCGGTTTA
Source organism: Podabrus alpinus (assembly GCA_932274525.1). Lineage (NCBI taxonomy): Eukaryota > Metazoa > Arthropoda > Insecta > Coleoptera > Cantharidae > Podabrus > Podabrus alpinus. The sequence continues at coordinate 12,222,599 of OW026451.1, forward strand.
AAATCGTGTTTTATAATACCTCACCTCATTAAAAACAAAAATTTTAATTTAAAATTTTTAGTTACAAACAATTTCTTATTGCATTTATAGGCCAGTCTAGAAGAGCTTTATTGTGGAAATAACAAAGTTAATACGTAAATACGATAATGGCAAATTAATGCATTCCACACGCTCTGAAGGATGTAACTCTGCAACCAAGCAATTAATAATAAAAAAGTTGGAGTCTCTAGTGTTTGGTAAATTTGTATGTCTTTTTAGTAGTAATATAATTTATTGATGCCTTGTCGGCTGGCCTAATATTAGAAATCCATCCATTAGCAAGTTATTGTTCAAGCAGGTTAAAAATAAATTGAACATGCCCCAAAAATTTGCTATTCTTTTCGCTGCACTAACTATTTTCTCGGCCTATGGATGCCCACCTTTTAGAAAAACCTAACGTCGCCACTGGACTCGTATATAGGGCCAGAATGAAAATATATGCACATATAAATAAATACGAATTATGTTAATATGAAAATAAGCTTTTGTTTAAAAACTTTTTTAATTGTCCCAGGATGCTGACGCCCTATTGGTTTATTAATGATAATTTCTAGGTAGCCGGTACCGGTTACTATATTGAAAGCCGGTAGTTTACGTTCATTGGTTAATTTAAAGAAGGTGGGACCGAACTGCATATTTTTTTATAAAAAAAATGATTATTTCCAAACAAATAGTATTCATTTCCATAATTTTGATACATTTGTAATTCGAATGACGTTGAAATTACACGAAGAAATAATAAAAAGAAAATTAGAACTAAGATTCGATCTCCGAACTTTCCTCAATAGGTGACTTCGTTATCATCTGGGCTACAAACTTCTTATAAACAATATAACGTTATAAGTATTATATAACGTTATATTAATTACTCTAAACACATAAATCGAACCTGAAATTCTTTTAATTTTATAAAAAATGTTTGCATCAGTCAATACCGGCAAGCGTTTTAGATGCCGGTATTTCATAAGTTCGATACCGATCTGCAACTTATTAGTCATATTATGCACTACACCGTTAGTTCCGCCTCCTTTAAATTAACCAATGAACATAAACTACCGGCTCTCAATATAGTAACCGGTACCGGTTACCTAGACATTGCCTTTATTAATTCAGTTTAAAATTCGTATAAATATTAATGCCGTACTCGATATGCAATTACACAATAATTTGTACCGAAAGAAATCATAAAATTAACATTTTTTAATTTTTTGAAAGAAAATAGGATTTTTTCTTCCTTACGAGATTGCTCAATTAATTGTCTAACAAATTTAAATGTTTTTAATTAATTAATTAAAAGTAATTATTTAAATTAATAGAACTTGATCAGATAGTTGGAATAGTTTTATTATTAAAATGAACAGTCTGCGTTATATTTAATTGATCATAAATTTTCGGAACGGTGTGAGAAAGTGACATTGTTAAATTGTAATAAAAGAAAATACACTCTGTATGTATAATTTCTATTGTTGAATGAGCTTCTGTATCACAATAGCTGTAATTATCGGTAATTAAACCATTATACTTTAATTTATTCGATCGTTAATTGATGTATTATTAGATCCATTCATGTTCAATCAATCTTGATATACTATCCTAAATTTTAACAAAAACATTTTATATATACAAAAACACCCTGTATATAATACATAATTATAGCGTTTGAAAAGTTTTTAAATTTAATAGTTAATCTGCGAAATAGTAAATTTAAAATCCCCACGACAAGAAAACACAGTCTGATGCCAGAAAAATAATTTTAGGAGATAGTGATAATAAAGATTTCCGCAGGCGATTTTTGAATAAACTTTAGACACCTTTTTAACAAATTCGCTACGGAGTATTTTGAGATTTGAGGCAATGGTTTGAGACTTCACATCTACACCTTTCCGGGGTTTTAAGCCTATTTTGATCAATTCAATGTCAAGTCAATTCATTCACCAGATGAATTCATTCGCCCGCACACACCTTCAGCCTTCACCTAGGCTAGCCTCGGTAATTATTATATCGGGGGCTTGAAGTTTAAGCTTCATTATATTTTAGGTTTCACCGCAGCTTAGGGCTTGTAAACTATTAACACCCAAGAGATGAACACATCTGTGTGTTTTTCACCTCAAACTAGAAAAAGTCAGGCAGTCTTCCGATTCACGATCCGCGACAATTCAAACCTAGAGATGGTTTTGATAACTATCGTGGCGGCTTGAAATAAAAACTGTTATGGCAAACAACCTTTTTCATTGTTCCTCTCAGATAATAATCTGGAAATATAAGATTAGGTGAAAGTGGTGGCCACATTTCCTTTGCGATTAATCTGTCTCCAAACACAATACGTAAGACGCGAGCTGTGGGTGCCCAGAGGATTTTCAAACAATGGGCTGGGTATTCTTCTTCTTTAGCCTGAATTATATTATCATTCACCGTTTCTTTCTCTGGCACATACGCTCCTTAGCGCTAAGGTCGAGTCACAATTTAAGAAACTAATATATTCTTAAATGTATTCCATTGTCATGCTATATCAGCTTAATGCTTTTTTTTACTTTTCTCTTTATCCGGTATAATAATTATTTATGTTCTGTATGACCTAATTTCGAAAATTTTGTTTATTAAAAAGGGTGTAACCGCCTTCTTTGTTGTAATTTGCCTGATGTCTGCTTTATTAATCAAACAATAAATATTAATAAAACAAAAATCCATTGCTCATAATATAGAGAAAGTGCTTTGATTAATTCAATTTTTGTTTGCCCGAGATTTGCCTCGTTTAGATGTCGTTAGACCTCATCAGCAATCAACGCAGTTTCAATTTCTTATGGTTAATGAACCAGATTCGGCCCACAAATGACTTTTTCCGGACCACCGGCTATTAGTATCTATTAACTTTTTCCAGGAAGATGCTAAGATTTTTAGCAAGTCACGTTCTATTTTTGTTAGGTCTTCGAAAAAAAATGGGATGAGACTAAAAATTGTGCCGCCACAGTTCCGAAATTCGCGATGAACTCAATAATCGTGAACTTCTGATGCAAATGAGTTAAAGATCGATCATCTTTCTTGTAACCCCAATAATAAAATTATTTTACGAAGATTTCAGTAAAATTGCAGCAGCTGCTGCATTTTTCTTTTATGTTCAGAATTTGCTGTGGTTCAATCGCCAAACCAAATTGTTTGTATTTTTTAAAGTGTGATGAATAACTACGGAAAGAAAACTCGTTGATACGAAACACTACTTCCTGTTAAGGTAATCCATTTCGTAAGAAATATCGATAACAATAATTGTAGTAGTTATGCATCAAAAATTTTGTTCATTGAGTATGAAGTAAAGAATTGCGAGAACGAATTTAGTTTGTCAGATTGCTAAAGTTATAATTAAACTGACACGTCGAGGTAAATATAGCAAATTAATTGCAACCCCAGGGTGCTCCTGCGTTGCATGCGAGATGCACCACGACGCTTTCTCAATTTCTGTATCGAACTATCCCCCGCAATAGGCCACCAATCCTTTGTGATATGGAAGAGAAAACATTGAAGTTGTAGTTCAAGGAGCTTAATATAATATGCATATCAATAACCCACTAGCATAGCGGTGGTAAAATTAGGCGCTAATTAAGAAATTTAATTTGCATTCAATAGGATCAGTCGTAGGTGTTTTTTTTGCACATCAGGAATGTAAAGTAATCACTACCTTGGATATTTTTATAAATGTCAGTAGTGGCTTCTATTTAAAACACTTCTTAGTTTTTGCCATTGTCTTAGGCCAACAATAAAAAATGCCAAAGTCGTACAATGCACTATTGTATTTCACAAAAGTTATTTTCACTTTTTCAAATCGTTTTTTTAAATTCTGCTCATCGTTTTTATTGATTTTTTGCCGTTTAGTGCTCTTTAAGTAGAAAGTTAACAATTAAAATCATATAAGTTAAAAACCGCAACAGAAACATTTTAATACGTCGTGATAGCTGGTAGTCACACTTGGAGATTCTTTGTGTAAAACACCAGAATGCATGTAATTGTTTTTTGCATTTCCGTGTTAGAAAAGTTTTTTCGTGTTGAAGATGTTTGAAAGTGTAGTGGTTTGCTTTAATTAAAGTAAAGTAGATGTTCTTGTCGTGTCTTCCATGCTTGAAGTTACACAAGACCATTTACAAGATGTAAAGTGGATAAAACCAGCTATTTTTGGAAAAGAACCTTCCTAATGTTTTTTTTAGTTGAACGAGGTGTTGACTTTTCAAAGCGGAATAATAAAAACTATAGAAAAAGGGTGTATGCTTATTAAAATTTATGTTTTTCTGAATTTGAATTCTAATCAGCTTTGATTAAGTTAGCGTATCCAATTAAGAATTACATAGATTTACTAGGTTATTGTGTCTAACAATGATTTATATATTTTTTTATTTGTAACGGATTCCGTTATTTGAAAAATGAGAGCAGCGGCAGTTTCATTTATCAGGATGTTCTTATTTACAATATTTTTTCAGAATCGAAGATGATGAGGATTATTTGGGATTAAAAGCAAATTTATTTTGTTTTAGAATTGAAAGATTGAATATTAATTAGGACATCGAATTACTTTGGTTAGACCTTTCGAAAATTTTTGAAAAAAGAGTAGGTTAAATAATAGGGTAAAAAGAGGCCGGGAAGAGGATGCCCCCCTCAAAACCATTAATATTTTAATAAATTTTAGATTGTAAATTTGTTTAGTATATAGTTTTTTAAATTATAGGTAATTATGACCGCCCCTGTTTTTCCCTCTAATTTCAGTGTTTCTTTAAAAACTGTTAGTTTTTACCAATGTAAAACCAATGTAGTTCGCTGAATTTTCTATCGGAAAAGGGCGTCTATTTTTCTGTAAAATATTTCGTTTAAAAGATGCACGATTTGTAAGGAAAATAAAACTTTGAATTGTTTAACATTTCTTTACTTAATTTAATACATAACTCGCAAGCCGTTGATTTTAAACAATAAAGAATTGTAATCTAGTTTGTAGATAATTACACGCTTTTTAGAAAGGCACTGAGCCATTAATAATAAAAAATCAATAGTTGCAGTGCTATGGCCATTTGAAGGTAGAAATTTAAAAAAATTGCTTTAACCCTTTCGATACGACTTTTGGCTATAATGTTAAAAAAGCCGCATAATAAATTTAAACAGAATATAATTAGAGACATTCTAGATAATGAAAATTTGATAAAATTAAGATATTGAAGTTTAAAAGAGATTTACAAATATATTCTAAATCCCCCATTTTATGGGCATATCCACTTATTTTCAATATCATTGAATTTAAGGTGGTTTGACCTTAAAAAGTCTAAATTTTCATTTGGTACATTTGTATTTTTGCCTTCAGCATCCTATCTTATAAAAGTCACAACACTTCACTGATTGAAAAGGATAATGACATGATCTATAGTTTGAGTTCATACAGAACATACTCCACTTTTATTCCATAAAAGTGACATATTTAAACTTAAAATGTTTCAAAAATTTTAGGAAGGATAAGAGCACGAGCTCCCTTCCACCCTATGCATAAAAACCTCCTGCATTTGGTCGGAGTCTGCCAAAAAATTGCGTCTAAAAACTTTTTTTTCAAAAAACAGTTCATTACCCCCCCTAAATTACCCTGTTATCATAAGTCACGAATGCCCCCCCCCCTATCAAATCTAGCTAGGGACCTCTATACAGAACTAGGAATTCTAAAGATGCCAGAATTTCCCAAGAATGTGATATCCTTCCAATTATACCATATAAAAAATTTTACAAAAAAAATAAAACCGACTTCAAAAAAAGCACTACAAAAAAATTGCACTAAAAAATAAAAAATAATTAGAAGTTATTAGAAGAAGATTTAACAGAAATTAGAAGTATTTTTTTCAGTGCTGAGCATAAAAATTAATGTATTACGTCAATAATATACAATTATTGTTATTTTTGGAGTCGGTGCCAGCCAAGGTTAACAAACGTGTATTAACGAAGTAGCGGAGTACCAATTTCTTAACAGCTTGGCTGGCACCGACTCCAAAAATAACAATAATTGTATATTATTGACGTAATACATAAATTTTTATGCTCAGCACTGTAAAAATATACTTCTAGTTTCTGTTAAATCTTCTTCTAATAACTTCTACTTATTTTTTACTTTTTAGAGCAATTTTTTTGTAGTGCTTTTTTTTGAAGTCGGTTTTTTTTTGTAGTATATATTTTTTTTATTTCTTGCTTTTTAGTGAATCTTGCGTTCCTTAACTGATTTATCGAAAGCGAATATGGGTAGACCTACTAAACGCGCTGCCCATATGCGACAGCGCCGTTCAAATGAGACAAGCGAAGAAAGGGCGAAACACCTATCTCAAAGTAGAAAATCTAGATCCAAGACTATTTCAGAAGAGAGTAGTGAACAGCGTGAAAAGAGGCTTTCGCAAATGCGGGCTTACAATCAATAAAAACCAAAGTACTCAACCGATTTTGATGAAATTTATATGGGACCAATCTGAAACTATATCCTTTCGAATTGTGAAAAAATTTTGAAAATCGGTTAATAAATGACGGAGTTATGAGGTAACAAACATTAAAAAAAAATACAGCCGAATTGAGAACCTCCTCCTTTTTTGAAGTCGGTTGAAAAAAGTAATATTGTGTTGCTTTATTATATAATTTAAAAACGAGGAATTTCAGTGTTTTTCAAAGAATTTTGGTAATTTTTAAAGAATTCAAGTAATATTTTACAAGGAATGCAATTGATTTCCAAGGTATCTCAATGATTACTAAGGAATGCCAGCAATTTTAATGTACTATATAAATTTTTAAGGATATTTACCGCTGCATATACAAAATAAAATTATAAGTGAAATGCATTTAACAGAACTCGTGTAAACATAGTAATAAGCCATTAAGTTAATATTATTAATTTCAACTTAAATTAATTATCAATTATTATTGGCATGCATGAATATAAACTACGATGAATAGTTTCTTCAGTACATATTTAGACCATATCATAGTGTGATAGTCTATGCTATGACATGCGATTCAAGACGAACCCATACACACCTAATTATAATAAGTTATTAGGTTTTACTACTAATTAAACACCACTTATGTACATTTGCCTATTTACTATCTAGTTATTAGTAACGCACCTCTTATTGGTAAATTTTTATTTAACCTAGAAGGGTAATTTAATAAACTAGCTGAAACAGGCAATTAGCCGCCATTAGTTAGCGGCCTGAAGGCCGCACTCTACTCATTACCATAAGAAGTGTAGGTGGTATTTGTTCGAGTTTTTCGGTCTTTTTTTCACTGGGATTAAAAATGTGTCTTGTTAGAAGTAAAATTCGGCGGATTCTATTCTTATCTAATTTTAACTACACATTCTAAACAATGACCACTTAAAATTTCAGCTTTGTAGGTAAGTGGATTTACGAGTTATCGTGATAAATGAATAAATGGCCGTTAAGGATTCATAAAAAAATAATTTTAATCTTAATATTATCAGATTATCACTCTGTGATACCGTAGACCGAACAACCGCATCCGATACGGTCTACATGGCTAAAGGCGGTCGATAGGCCGCCTCGACTGTGCCAGCTAGTTATTAATATACCTATAATGACATCACTATTATCGTCAACAAAATAGTATAATAATAGCCTAAATTTCTCTATGTTTGTAATAGGATGGGTAATATCCACAGTATCAGTGATTTATTAATCCGTAATCCGAATCCGTAATGCTGAGAATCGATTTGTTGAGCCAATGATTCGCTGATTCGTCCCGCAGTGCGGCCTTAAGGCCGCACAACCTAGGAAATCACGTACTAGATGTGCATTGATTAATAAATAAATAATAATCCCAAAAGCAGCATATAAGTAGTCAAATTTGTAACCCCATAGGTCGGTAGCCGTATTGCATTAAGTGTTTACCAAACTTTTTTGGGTAGGGAAACCTTTCGTAATATTTAAAACTTCGCGGAAGTCTTTGAACTACAAAAATATTTAAAAATATACGTAGATGATTTCATATAATAATATTATTTAATATATTTAATTAATATATTAAATAATAAAGAGAATTTTAAATTACTCTTTTTTAGGGGAGGGGCACTCAAAGTAAAAATTTGATCAGAGCCCCCATTTTGTGACTTTAATTATTTACACAAAAAAACTCACTGAAAACGCCTATTCAATATCTTTATTTTACGGAAAAAAATCATGTTTCTAAGTGGTACGGTTCGGCCAGAAAAATAGTTCATCGAAGCTCTACGAGCCAAATTTGAATTATTTTGGAGGACTGTACAATGTGAATGGGTCACTTTAGGGCCCAACAAAAAAATACGGGTCCTTTTTCTGGTATAACTTAGAAACATACAAAATTTGAGCAAAATAGAAGAGGGGCATGAAAATAATTGCCAAAAAATGGTTGATTTCTGTGGAATGACCCTTATAGAGCTAGTTTCAAAGGTCAAGAACCCTAAAAATCGACGTAGAACGGTCAAATTCGTATATGTATGTATTTCACCCTTTTGGCTCCTCCTCGCGCAGATGAGGATTCTTGAGCTTTGAGTATCTTGAGGTAGACTATCTCTACCAGTGGCGGCTGGTGCGAGAAGAGGGCGACGGGACGCCGCCCTCCCAAAATAGAAGCAAAACAAAATAAAAAATAATATTTTTGCATTCCCTCTTCCATTATTGCAAACCACGAGCTTCACTGATAAGCAGGTTAGTTAAACAACCCCGTCCCAGGTAATAAATTTGCGAAATTAAATTGTTTTAACCTCCCCCCGCCCATTTTCAATCGGTATAAACAACTCTGTTCATTGTAACTTAATCTAAAAATGAAGATTGCAGCTGATTATGAGATTATAAAATTAAGCCTTTCCTAATGCACCGTTCGCTGTCGTTGGTTCATTTTTTAGTTTTCAACATAAAAACGTTAGTTTCTATGCGGCCTTCGGGCCGCACATCCATAACCTAACCTTTTAGCAGTATGTAAAGTTCTAAAAACAGTCTATGGGAATCAGGATGGCCATAAAAATGAAGAATAACAATATTTTTCGGGGATTTTGATCATCTGTACTCAGTATTTCGTTAAAGTTAGCGTTTATTCTAATGGTTATTGTTTAAATTTCTTTAATTTAAGCAAATTTTTCATTTTTATGATGTTGTATATTTTGTGCCCTCCTATTGATACAAGTCACGAGCCCCCAGTGAAAGTTTTCGAAAGTTTTCCAACATATGATCGGTCTACACCTTTTCCACCAGTAATTCAGAAATCATCAGCCGTTATTCAGATTTGTCAATTGATTTCAGAAATCGTCAACCGTTATTCAGATTTGTCAATTGATATTCAGAAATCGTCAACCGTTATTCAGATTTGTCAATTAATATTCAGAAATCGTCAACGGTTATTCAGATTTGTTAATTGCAATAAATTGCAATTCACGATTTCTGAATATCAGTTGACAAATCTGATGAATTACAATTCACAATTTCTGAATATCAGTTGACAAATCTGAATTACAATTCACGATTTCTGAACAGCAGGTGAGGTTTTCTGAATTACTGCTGGAAAAGGTGTAGTGGTAAAGGTTCAGGATTTTGGATCTAAGGGCCGGTTGTATAACAGAGGTTCAACCTCGAGTGAGGGTTAACCCAGGGATTTCTACCATTTCATTGGCTGATACAGCAAAAATTCCTGGGTTAACCCTTACTCGAGGTTGAACCTCTGTTATACAATCGGACCTAAGAGTTCCGGGTTCGAATCCCAGTAGCTCCTAAAAGAAATTACGTGTGCAGTGGTTCGGATTCCACGTTAAGCTGTAGATCTTGAGGATTTATCTTAAGCATCACAAAACATAGTAAGTGAAAAATGAGGCACATAATATGGGATATTCACCGACAATCTATCTAAATATATAAAAGAGCTTGTCTGATTGCGTGTTTGTTTGTTTGTTTGTTCGCTATACGTTCCTAGACCCTTTGACCGATCTCAACCAAATTTTGCACAGTTATTTTGTAGGTCCAGGAGCAACTATTCGTGCATAAATGGAGAAAAAATTCGAGCGGGGAACAAAGTTATTCGCTTTTTTCGATAAATCAAATCACAAGTCTTGCAAACAAAATATTTAATTTGTCAAAAATCGAAATATTCTGACATACTGTCAGTGATTCAAAATACTATCAACAGATGGCGGGATGGCGGCCTTAATTCGAAAAATGAAAATTTTCTCGAAAAAAATTTGCTTTGCAACGAAAATACACATTTTGCATATTTTAAATTTTGCCCGAAATCGCCTCTGATTTTGATTTTTAATTTTGACGACGACACTAATTTGCAAATGCTGCCGTTATTTGTCGTTTTTCGTCAACCGTCGTCATGTGCTAAATTAAAGACCGTTAATAACCGTATCCGAAGCTCCGATTGCTTTTTCTAAATTATCCGTCGTTTCTTTGTGAGAGACCCATTTAAGTGAAAATTGTGTAAAAACTTTGGACGTATGTAGCGCTCTTATTTACCGGCCGATCTTTAATTTTTAAGACGCAACGGAAGCGTATCGCGACGCTCTATAATAGTTCGTCCATAACATTCCTTCGTATTTTCAACGCCGAAGGTGTTGAACCGAATTTAAATTTCAAAATTATTTTTTCAATGGGATAGGACCTGCGACACTTTTTAAATTGGAGGCGAGGTGGTCGTGGTAATGAGAACCACCACCAGCACTCATCGAACTGCTTTCCCGGAAAGTCCGATATTTGTTGACTTTAACTTTTTCATATATTTTATGATTTTTATTGCTAAGTTGTGGTTGGTGATTTATTTGTTGATCCATGGTGACGGATCTATTATGGTCCGCCCTGTGAGGCCGAAGGCCGAACAACTATGGCCTTCGCGGATCTATTATGGTCCTCCCCCTGTGAGGCCGAAGGCCGAACAACTATGGCCTTCTCGGATCTATTCTGGGTCTAGATGGCTAAGGGCGGCGAATGGCGCCCGTGCCAGCTAGTAGTTAATATTTCCTAATTATAATTGAGTTCGTTTGTTGAAAGTTAAACTAATTACCTTCTTAGGGCTTGATTGGTAATATTAACCAAGTTCCCGGTACCCGGAGGACCTACAGTTCAACGTGAACTCCGAACCGCAGGAAGATCGTAATACGCTTAATTTTTTATAAGGGTTTTCATTACCTTGGTAGTTTGCCATTTCCTTCTTAGCGAAAGAGAAACAGAATACAATTTTTACTTCTACTAGGATGGATCCGAGTACCTCCGGGAACTGGGCACTTAGTTAACCACCAAGATAATCTCCCATGACCCATGAAAACCCCCATATAGAAATAAAGTATATTACGATTTTTACTGTAGGTCTCCTTATGTATATGAAAACACCCACATTGCAGATATTACCTGAAAGAAATATCTGTGCAAAATATTAATTACTCATTATTTAAAAGCACGATTGTAGTTTTTTAAACAATCTGGTTTACATCTTAAATGCCTAAAGTGTATGTTTATATAACCAGCGTTTTATTAAAAATATCGGTGTTGCAAGCTGCCTTTCTAATGATTTGCAATTTACGTTGCTCTTAATAGTGCTTTAACTAAGCTTGCACTTTTAAACAAAAAAATTTTTGCATTAGCTTACCAATTACATAAATTACCATTCCTAGACAATTGAAATCTTATATAAACACGCCTGACATATCATTCGGTGGTATTATCAATAAGAAGGACTCGTTTTCTTCACATAACTCACTGATAAGTTGAGAACGAGCTTAATAATAATAATAATGCTGCGATTTGTGAATATTAAGAGGATATTAAAATTCAGGTCGTAGATATAATAAACAGTTTATTATAAAAATTTATGAACGTATTGTTTCGGAAGGAATGCGGGGGACGGTGTTACGTCCCATTTTTCAATAACTAGGTGACTTTACAATGGAGTACTACTTTGGCGGCCGATATTTCGTTTTTTGACTTTTCTGATCTGATAATTTTCTTTTGGAATCAATCAAAAATTTTTGACAACCGCATAATTCAAATTTCTGCACCGTCAATTCCAAATTACGGAGATTTGCTGATGTCTGAGTTTACATTTTTGAAAAACATGCATATTAATTTTTGTCTTGCACTGCAACTCCGTTAACTAATTTAAAATGTGTAAAACAGTGTACTTGAACGACCGTTATAAAAATTTAAACTGGGTGGAATGCGAGTTACATTTTGATGGGACTGCTTTTTTGATTATATTATATAAGTACCCATGATGGTTGTGTCAAGTATTTACTTCTAATTTCCGCTTGGAATCTTTTCATACGATGAGCGAATTATGGACCACTCTATACGCATTGTTATAAATATTTTTAATGATTTCGTATTTAATTGAAGGCTAAAGTCACTGCCACTGTCATGTACACAATAGCATGACACCAAGAAGATAGTTCTTTCACCTAGTTTACCTTCACCGTTTTGTTGGCTCACAATGAAGATAAATTAATAGAGTAAATACGTGCCTACTTTTTTGTTGTATTAACAACTTAAATATTATGAAGAGTGCAAATGAAAAATTAATTTTTGCGTTAAGCAAATTTTCACTTAATTTAAATAATATAAATTTAGCAAGTTTTGCGCACATCCAATATGTTTAGAAATTTGAAAAAATAATTAACCTTTACCTTTGGTTTGCTTTCGATAAAAAAAGAAATCTATCAACCATTGTATAAATTATCATTCATTTCAATAATTAATTTATCATAATTATAAAACATCTTAATCATAGACTGTAATTATTACCGAGTGCGTTATTTTATCATGTTCGCAACAATTTACTTTATTATCGTTAAATAAGTAAAAATATACAGATTTACTTAAAACGTAATTAATTGCGTGAGATAATGTAATAAGTTGATAGAAACTTTTTATTGCAGATTTATTTAATAGGCAGTTAAAAAAAAATTTAATGTGTTAAGGTGAAGGTTTTTGAACTCAAATGAAAGTAAAATTTTAGTGAAGTCTTAGCAATTTGGAAACAATTAAACGGAAATCGTATTTTGATGGATCTGATACGCGATAACGATCCATCTCCGAGCAACATGCGTTTGATAGTATACATAAATATAGTATAGATAGTGGTATCCTTCAAGCTTACATAAATTATGCGTTATTCCTAGATAATTTTGAATCAGGGAAATCAGAAGGATAGTTGCGTGCATTTTTTAATAATAACATTAAAATGGAAAATTTTTGTATTAATTTCTCGGTTATCGGATTGTTATTTTTTTCCCACAATTAAAAATATTAATATCTTGACAACCCGATGTTCAGCAAACATAAAATTTTCAAGGTTTTTTTTCTTTGTTTTTTATATAATTAGGTTTTTTTTTGACATTAATATGCATTATTCGAGTCACCTAATTTGTAAAATTGCTGTATCGTTTAACGTTTTCCCACTTGGTTAAAAATGATCTACGCCACAGTTTTTCATCCAAAGGTCGCTAAACATTCACTAGATATCTCCTCTTCTTCCTGACGTTGCCACCTCTTTCTCTTAAGGCTGTGGTGTGCATATGAAGTGTTATTATACACATAGGGTACCTACAGTTTAACGTAAGCTTTATTTTGAATATTACAGCAGATTACACCTCTGTGGTTAGGCGTTGCTTATTCGAAATGATTATCACAATCAAGTTTCAAGTTCTTATATACTTGGCTGAAGATCGAACCAAGTACCACACGAGATTACTCATATAAGGCTGGAGTCTTACTACAACCATTTACTGGCACCTAATTAAATTTTACTAATACCTATGAGTGAGGCCGAATAACTACGACTTTCAGGTATGGTCATGAAAATAAATTAATCGCGAAGCCTCAAAAATCTTATGTTATTTAAACCGTAAAATTCTAAAGCGTGAACAGAATGAGCCTGAAATTATTACCACATCTTTTTTTATTTATTTGCAGACATTTTAGCGGGCAGGAGCATTAAAATTCTGGTATTACCAAATTAAGGATCACTCGAAATTTTATTCAAAACTGTCTTCTATAAAAATTTGTCTTCTACATCGACTAAAATAGGCCCTGTAATTGATACAGCATGATACTATGAATCTATAATACGGCCTGGGTATATTAGATTCTGATTGAAGGTACTGTATATATTAAATATTCATGAAGTGTACAGATTTTAAATAAAATTCAGCTCGAAGTAGAGAAGGAGGTGTAGGGCTATGCCCTGATAAGAAAGGGCTTCGTCAACTAGTATGAAAATTTTTTACCTTTGTTAACTACTGACGCCCCGCCCGGTCGCGCCTGGTATTATCGACTTTATTTCAAAGGGCCTTTAGTTAACAGGCCAATAGGAAACGGTTATTAGATTAATCAACCTATATAGAAACCAGAAATAGAGTAAATGCACAAATAAGAAGTCTGAAACGAGATTACTGGATGGCCTTCACAAAGGGAATGGAAAGTGACATGTACGGTGCTCAGAGGAAAATCTGGGGAATGCTTAGAAAGCAGAAGCGGAATACTAATGAATATCGACAGGTCAGCAATATAAGCGAAAAACGATGGATACAATATCTGAGTACCTTGTTTGAAAGTCAAAACGAGAATGAAACTGTACTGGAATACATAGAAGATGACAATGTGAGATAATGCAAATCACTCATGAAGAAGTTGCTGATGCCATAAAGAAGCTAAAAAATCGAAAATCCCCTGGCACCGATAACATTACAAATGAACTGTTGAAATATGCGGATGTAGCGTTGGTGATGGAACTGACAAAATTGTTCCGAGAAATACTTAATAGTTCGACTATCCCAGAGGAATGGAGAACAAGCGTTACAGTGCCTATATTTAAGAAAGGAGAGAAAAACGATCCCTCTAATTATAGAACGATAACTCTGCTAAACAGTATCGCGAAATTATTCACTGGAATGATTGCGGATAAAATAACTCAAACAACAAATATGAGTGAAGAACAACAGGGCTTTCGTAAGAATAGATCGACTATCGATGCTCTTTTTATAATCCGTCAAATTATCGAAAAATCACTTGAATATAATAAACCGACGTACATGTGTTTTATTGATTTAACGAAGGCTTTTGACCGTATTTTACTAAAGGACGTGCTGCGGCTGTGCAAAGAAAAAGGATCTCAAACCAAATAATTAAAATAATAAAAGACCTAAACACCCGAAACACAACGAAACTAAGAATAAATGGCAAATTAACGGAAGATATCAATATCCGAACTGGAATTCGTGAAGGCGATAGACTAAGTCCAGTATTATTCAACATCGTTATGGATAACATAATAGAGAAAACCAGATTGACAAGGAATAGAGGATATCAACTTAGTACGGGTGAAGTGAAAATCATATGCTACGCGGATGACGCGGTTATAGTATCAGAAAACGAAGATGACCTACAACGATTACTATACGCCTTTAATATAGAAGCAGCGAAATATGACATGACAATATCGGAAAAGAAAACAAAAAGCTTAGTAATATCAAAAGAACCAAAGAGATGTAAACTTGTCGTCGAAGGTCATAACATTGAACAGGTGATGTCGTTTGTATATCTGGGGGTGCAGATCACCAGCTACGGAGACCTCATAAAAGAGGTACGTAACCAGATCCTAAAAGCAGGTGCCGTAGCGGGAGGCTTGAGAGAAGTGATATGGAACAATGAATTTTTAAACATCGATAGCAAAGT
Organism: Podabrus alpinus; assembly: GCA_932274525.1. Lineage (NCBI taxonomy): Eukaryota > Metazoa > Arthropoda > Insecta > Coleoptera > Cantharidae > Podabrus > Podabrus alpinus. Next base: position 12,238,339 of record OW026451.1, read on the forward strand.
GCGCATATATAAGACATGTATAAGACCAATAATGACGTATGCCGCGGAAACACGCCCTGATAACACGAAAACAAAGAGGCTACTGCGAACGGCTGAAATGAGAACTCTACGCACAATAGCGGGGAAAACTCTATGGGATAGGGTAAGAAACGAAGTAATCCGATACACATGCCAGGTAATGGACGTAGTAAGATAGGTCAGACAGAGAAGAAGAGGATGGAATGAGCACGTCAACCGCATGGACAACAATAGGCTTGCCCGAATTGCTAGAGATGGGAAGGTTGTCAATGGAAAGCGACTGCCTGGAAGACCACCAAAGAGATGGAGAGAAAGCTGGCAGTCTATATCACAAGAAGCTGGAAATTACAGGCCTTAAGGCCTACACTAAGTGAAAGAAGATAAGAGAAGAACCTATATAAAATCAGCAGTTAGTGCGAAAGGCTCGTTTCAAGTTTGGTAATATCCAAACCGTGGCAAGTAGAAATTCTAAGGACCCTACTTAAAAGCCCAGATGGGGAAACAAGCAAAATCAAAAATTATAGGCCGATCACTCTTCTCCCCGTGTTCGGCAAAATCCTGGAAAAAATTTTAAAATCCAGGATTATTGAAAGTAATACCCCTTACCACGACCGGTGTCAATATGGCTTTGTGAAATGAAAGAGTACAACTATGGCATTAAAGCACTTCTACGAGAAATCGACGTCACAGAGATGAAGAAGAGAAAAGCTAAGGGTATCTTCCTAGCGGTCATCTTTGGATGAAAGCGGCGATGAACAATCCAACGTTAGTCTATTAGGAAGTAACCAAGAATAAAGAAGATCAAGATTACGGTTGGGTTAAAAACCAGTGAAACATCAAGGACACCGGGCAAACAAGGAATCCAGTATGAGAAAAAAAGACGACAATTAAGAAGGAAACGAGCAAAACCTACCCGCATTTCCAGGGAAGAAAATAAGGAAAAAAAAGGAGGAAGAACATAAATTAAACCCGATAAGAAGGTTAAAATAACGACACGATACCCGGGCAAGAATATGATTTTAAATCCATACAAAAATTTTAGACACCCTGTGTTATAACCGGCGAAATTAAGTAAAAACTTTATTTTGAAAAAATAGATTATCAGCCAATTTACGGATTAAATTGGTAAATGTTTTTATTTTACCATATAATTAAAAAACTTTCATTGCGTCAATAGGGACACAGTTCCAAATTTACCAGCCCGATGCAGGAGGGACTCTACAGTGCCAAGACAATAAGAAGGCATCAGGATCACCCTAATACTTCATGGAGGGGGGGGTCGTTACGTCTATCTGTGTTGAAGTTTACCGATATGAGGGTAAATTGTATTGTTAAATTAACTTTTTCATTTCAAATTTGTAACAATTTTAGTTCATTTAAAAGATTATCTTTTTGAAAATTTATGGGGAGAGGTTAATTAACCCTTTAACAGCCCTCCCCCACAATTCTCACCCCTGCCAGTGGTGCATTCATTTACCGTTTATTAGCAACCTTAAATAATTTTGTGATGGTGACGTCGTTAAACCGAGAAAGGCAGCTAATATGTTGAGCATAACAAAGTCAAGAAACTTTCGATAGATATTAAGCTGCGAGGCCGGAGGCCGAGCTAATTATTGCCACCGTAGGCGATTTTCTTTAAAAAATTTCTAGTACTTATGCACGCTTATTTTAAGTTTACGATAGAAATGCAGCACACGAACACTTAATAACAATATTATATAGCAATATTAATAAATTATTATAACAAACAGTTTTAATTTCTCATTCACATAATAAAGGAAATTATTATGATAGGATTTAAAAAAAAATTTTGGGTAGTAATTTTCCTTACGAAACAACATTGTTACCTTTTTTTCGTTCACGATTAATGGATGTAAATGGGAAATAATGTGGTAAATAATTCAAATTATTTTACAGTTTCTTTATAAATAAAGCCATAGGCGATTTCTTGAAGAATTTAAGAACAAGTACTGTCTATACAAGAGGTACGTAAACTTTTTAATTCGCGACAAACGATGGTGACAAAAATGTCAAGACACAGAAGAAAGGTTGTTTTTTAGTTTTTCAACATCATATTTATTTGTCATGAAATACTTCGTGTAACCCGCAAAATATTTTTAATGGACCCTAAATTAAGTCCCAGAACAAAAATGTTACCATTTCGGTTCTAGACTAGGTAGCTAAAGTATTATTAAAAACTAAATTACTCGATTGCTTCCATGAGAGAAGAAAAGAGAAAACAATCCACAGGTTCTTGGATAAACAATATCGTGCATATTATTAAATATTGCAGACAATCGAAGATACGATTAAATTATAAAATATCATAAAATTTGAGTTTACTAACTTTTTCTGATGAGTTTACTATCCTACATGTTTCTTATGGGTTTCAAGTCAAATGGTTTGAATTCGAATTATACAATGCAGAATACCGGTAATTAAACAGTTAGCTGCTGAGTTAGAAAAAATGCCATTGCATCGAATTTTATAAGCGGATTTAAAATTGTAATTAAGAAATTTTCTTTTACCTTGACGTTCTAAAATAATGCAAAAAATTTCTGCAAATTAATCCGATTTGAATTTGTTTGACTGCATAAGAAAGAAAGTCGTTCGAGCTAACCAAATTATTATTATCACTTTTTTCTTTATAACTCAAAATCTTTGCACTACGTCTTGCCGAAATCCAAAAGGTAGACTGCAAATTTCTCAGTATATTTTTATTTTAGCCCCAATTTATTGTTCCGATCATTTTATTTACAAAATTTTAGTGTTTGCAATTGCATTAAAATTATTAACCATCATTGAGTAACATGCAAGTTTCTAACATCCGTAAATAATTTCAATTTTCCTTGTTATATGGCCAATCAAATTTCCGATTACTGGTCATTAAGTAAAATTAATCCAACAAGTGAATCCTATAAATTTACTTTCTAATCAAATAGACCATGATACCATCATTAAATGGGTATCTACTATATTTTTCATTGATGGTTTCTTACGGTGAGTGACATCAAAAGTGATATTTACTTATTCATGCAAAAAGAAACCTTTAAAAATGGCTACCTACTTTCAATAAATTATTGTGGTATTGTTAGGAAATTTACAGATCCTGCGAAAAATCAATAATCAACAGTCCATATAAATAGATCAATACATAAATTAAGATTGTTTTCGTTTTTGCACTTTTAATAATTTTTTAAAAACATAAAATTATATATTATTTATTTATTTATGCATATATTAATAAATAAATTATTAATAGATATTTAAATTTTGCAAAAACTTGTAGAAATCAAACATCCGGATTAAATTTAATTCCTCCCAGGGTCTTTGAATAATGTATTATGAAGTTATAGCAATTTAATCGCAAATTAATGCAAAGTAAATGTTATAATAAGATGACAATTAATTTTAAAAAGTTGCACAACTTTTTTCAATTAGTTAGTAATAATTTTTAGTATAATACATGAGAAAGTTGCAGTAGCTGTTTAAATTAATGTGTTTTTATAATAATGCTGGAGTTTAAATTTAGTTTCGTTTTCTATCACAATTTTGAGTCAAAATTTAAGAAAGGCGGGGACGGGGTTTGGGAACGTCATTTCGGCGCGGTGGTTGGACCGACCCACAAACAAATTTATTTATTTTTAATTTGGGCTGCAGCAATTTATCATTGATGCAAATCGTGTACCTGTTGGATTTTGAAGTCTACAAATCTATATCGAGTAAGGTTTATGGTTAAATGGTGGGACGAAGGCTAATAAAATTTGAGTTCCTTTCGATGTTACGATGAGTGGGATTTCACAATAACACCAGATCCACGAAAAGTTTCTGCGTTTGAAGTGTGGGTTTTGCAATTAAATTCTTCGAACGTGAAAGACAAATTTGGATCTAACCACAGGTGTAACATCAATTAAGGACGTTTAAGGAGATTGAAATCAAAAGTGTGGTGGGAAGATGGTGAAACATAACTGCTTCAGAAATTCGATTAGATAAATAAATCATTTTAATCTGAAATTGAAAAATAAATAAAATCCAAAACTGGATACCGTATAAAATACCATATAAAAAGACGCTAAGGGTTGCGTTCTGTTTGTCGCTTGAACGTGTATAAATTGAGCTTAACGGATTGTTCGACTTCGGTATAACGTCGATACTATATAATTAAATTTTAAAAGAGGTTTACGATAGGTATTCAGTTTCTCCAAATTCTGAAGAATTGATGAATGTAAAAATTACCTTACACCTTTCCAAATATAATTAATTTAAAAACCAATAATTAAACACGCAGTAATTTACTACATGCGTTTGACGTGGGAACTTTACCTTTAATTCATTGAAAACATTTCAAAATGTCAATCAGCTCTTGAAGCAAACTTTTAATTACTTAACTGCATGTGCAAATTTTCCCTAAAGGTAAAGTACTTGTATTCAAACCGCAAGAATGGTATAATAGAAAATTATATAATCTAAATAGACCATTATCGTCCATTTGCTTTAGGTCTTACCTTATTTACCTAAATCACTTTCTCTTATGCACTTTATAATAAAATAAATAATAAATATTATCTAATAACGTTGAATTTTTTCAATTGTGTGTTTATATGGTACGTAGTTTATTTTTATGTAATAATTGGATTTAAAAACCAGTTTTAAGAAGTACCATTTAAGAAAGGATCACGTACCTGTTAATTTATTAATAGTAATCGGCCTACTTAACCACATATTTTGTTATTTGTAAAGGTTATGCCTCTTAATTAATTGATGATTCACAAGGAGTAGGTAGATAATTGCAATTTGTAAAATTGATACAATAAAGCAACTTAGCGCTACTTCAATTGCCCAAAATTGATACTGCACGCTTAATTTGCCCTCTCGCATCAAAACGCCCCGTCCATAAGTTAAATCCGTTTTATCAGACCCTCAAAGCTGGATTAATTTCTAATCAAACTCCAATCTGTTATTTACGCAAATTGTTTATAAACAAATCAAGCATTACAGAACAGATTGTAATTAATGTGTCAGATTCCACCACACATTCGAGCCGCTATTGCAGTAATTTTTACATGAGCGGTATACGTAATACCTATATAGAACACTTTTGGACTGTTGCTCCGTATATTTTTAATTTAAAATTAATTATAACGAAGAAAGAAATACCTCATGCAAAAAAAAGTATATTTGTACATTTTTCTGTTCATAAACTTCGTAGTAGTAAAAGTAAGGAAACGTTAATTTAAATTATTGTGTCAAAGTACGTGTAGAGATAACAATAAAAATCCACTTCCCGTATTTAATAGATCCGTTGTTCCTCACATTCAGTACCAACAATAAAAATTTGATTCGCTGTATCACAATTTAAAACTGTGGACGCAGTTAGGTTAGGAAGGCCGTAAGAACACTTAACTGCATTTTTGTTTAAAATTTTTTAATATTTTGGGTTTAGCGATTTCTATAGGTAACTGTTTTTTGATTATGGAGAATTTGTGTAGTACGTGCAAGACAAAACATTAGGCAGACAATCATAACGAGACCTAGATTTTGAAAGCTTTAACTTGATTTTAACGATGTTATAATTTTAGTGATTCACAACGAATTATAATAAATTATTTTGAAACGATTGTTTATTTTATGGTAATTCGACGTTAATTAAAAAACGTAATTATTTTATTATAACAAGTTCAGCACTGTTTTTTTAATTTTAATGGCTTTATTACTATTTAATATTGATTTTATGGTTGAGGCAATAGTTTCAAAAAAGCGATGTAATTTTGTTGTTAACAAATAATTGCTATTGTAATTTTCACAAAATTAAATTGAATTGTTGATGTAGAGATCTATTCTGCTTGTTTTGCGATAGGGGGCGGGGAGGAGGGTTGCTTCGTTTTAACCGGACATTATAACATCCTTTACAGTTCCAGAGCACCATGCTAAAATTAAATATTTTATTGACGATTACAAAAAAGTATAAAATAAATACAAAACCCTCGGTCTAATTTGTGTGGTGGCAACAAGGACTTGTTAGGTCCTTGTGCAAAAAATAAAAGTCAAAAAGAAAAGATAGGGTACAAATACAATATTTAAATCACATATATTTATGTCAATTCTCTACTCCTCTGATTATTTTAGAGCGAAAGTGAATGGAGGTAAAACTGATCAGGCATAAAAAATTTACATAATACGCAATTTACTTTTTACAAATAATTATATGTTTATTATTTATACATCTAGAAGGTTACGCGGTCACACATCATGGGCATAATAATAATCTTTCAGTGCGTGATTGCCATGGTTGTGCGGCCTGAAGGCCGCACCGGAACTTCTTTAGATGAATAACTAAAGTATGAAATAAACAAATATACAAAAAGTGGTATCGATATCGTCAATATATTTAAATAATTTTCTAAGCTGTTAACTTTTAAACTAATTAAGACACCTATTGACGAAATTCCTTCAGATTTAACTCTCATTTAGCCGTATAATTAAAATTATAGCACTTAGCTTAATTTTGAACCGACCGCAAATTGATTTGCGAATTGATTGAAGGTTTAATTTTACGTTGTTACGAAAATATTCCTTAGAATTCAAAGAGAAACTGCTACTTAGTGTCAAGGTATAGAACTCAATTGTATAAAAATGCAACTACATGCTACCCGTATCATGCGATTTCCCTAAGCTGAACAACTACAATTTAGGATTAATTATCGTCGAAATTTCCCTGAATGGGATTGAAAAACGAGCAATTATGGTTTACATTTATGGTTACTATTCCCTCGAAGTGCGGCCTTTAGGCCGCACAACCAAGGTCTAGATCGCTAAAAGAGATGTATCTGTAATCATAACTCACTTTTTATTGGTCAATTTTTAGTTCTCTATTCCTTTACCGCAATGAAGGTGTGATGACTCTTCAAGTTCTCCTGAAAAATTACCTCTGTGGCTAACAGAAACGGTCAGAAATAAAATTTGGATTAGAAACGAGTACTCAGGATTATAAGCCAATAGACTTGTAGCGGTTCTCAAGTTGGATACGGAATGTAGAAGTTCCGCGCAATATAAACGAAGCGTCTCAATAGGGGCAGTTGTTTAGAGCAGGAATGAGCAACCTTTTTTTACAACAGGCCAGCTACAAATTTAAAAATGTTTGGGAGGCGCATATAGGAAACGTATGATCGTACAAACACTGAATGATGAACTCAAATGATCTCTTTATTAACAAATAAATCTAACCTTAAAAGTCTAAATGTAAAATCTTTGAAGGGCCATACGAGAAGATGTGGCGGGCCGCGGGTTGCTCATCCCTAGTTTAGAGCATGTATTCACAGCTACGCCAGGGTTCGAATACAGATACAGATCTATGAACATGTTTTCAGCATATCCTGCTAAATACTTAATCGCTATATAAGTTGTAGCTTCCAATAATTATTATTTAATTATCGACCGAAATATAACTACAGTGCGGCCTTTAGGCCGCACAACCATGTAAATCATGCATGATGATTAAATTAATGAAATTTTAATTTAAAAAAAGATTTGTCATGAATGCTAGAAATTTTTGTTGCATTGAGTTTGCTGTGTATATTCAGGCGGATGCAGGTGGTCATACCTTACAGGTACACGAACTCCTGTTGACTTGAGCTCTTGCAAAATGCACAATCTTGCTAGATATATCTTGATTAAATTTCATTTTGTTGGACTTTTAAGATTAATTTTGGAGACTTTTCATATTTCGTCCTTTCTTTATTATTGATTTAAAATTAAAATTAGGGGGCTGAAGTTAAATATGTTATGGGACTCCCCACCGGTGTCACTTCATGGATGTTTTACCAGCTCGATATTTTCTTTACTGATAAACCATTTCACCTCGACCTATTTTGAAATGTATTGCAAAGAGGTTAAGATTAAGCCCATTTTAACATTACAAAGAAAGAATATTTTTCAAATTTTAGCTACATTTATCAATTTAAAGTTTTCATAGTTTAAAAATATTTGATTCTGATAATCAGGATGTTTACTCTATCCTGACTCTGCTGAGGACCTTGATTTAGTTGTATTCTATAACAATTACTTAGGACCTCGGTTAAAGCAGTGCCCGACGTTTCGGTTTTACTATTTTCAATATAAATCCGCCTCTGTAAATTACAGATAGATGAAGGTGAGGTTCCAATCCTACAGAGTTACTGTTTGGAAATCTGATTAATTAATTAATCCAGGCTACAAAATACCATAACGCGAAAGCGATTATCCAGTCGTGTTCTTCAATAATTTCTTGTATTGATTATCTTGTAATACCCGGCAAAAACCAATCATGCTCGTATCTTTGCAATACCTATTATAACCATCTCGTTATGTGAATTCTGTGCATTCCTTTTCCTGTTTTAATTTTTATTAAATTTGAATATATTCTCGAATATTTCATTTGTTTCACAATGTTTTGTGAGTTGCGAACGTTTTAAAATCAACTAATTGATTACTCCAAAAGATGGGAGTGGCGTATGATAAATTTCAAAATCGGGGACACATACGAATATAATGTAATGCATATACAGAGTTACGCTTAACAAAAATAACAATGCAACTTATACCTCACAGATAATCGGGCGCAATTTACCACTACATTCCAAGGGATGATCACTCTTTGTCTCCGAGGCATTATCGGTAATTACTTGTTCAATTTTCAATTTACGAAACTTTTCTGAAAGAAAAAAAAAGGGGGGGGTTAAATTGGTAGTATTTGGACATGAACTGTAAATGCTTTTGAGGTTGGTATTCAGCTACCCTTATTATGTTATCGAAATAAAGTATATAGAATGTGTACAACACATATATAATAGGATGTTGCAGGTTAAAAATTTTTATGCATTTATTATTCATGTAATGCATTATAAATTGTAAAATTTATAATAAATGACAAGTAAGAAGTTGTACCTATAAATAGTAAATTGTTGGAAGGCGTATGATGTGGGTCATGCATACTATTGTTACAATTATTTTAATAAGATTAGTTAAAAATTACACCATACTTTTAATATGATACATGATGATATTTAAGGGTATAGGATAAAATACAAATTTAATGACTGATGAGTGGCGATCGAGTCAAATTAAATTTGATCAAATGGACAGTGGCACCAGTTACTGTAATCTTAAATGAAAAATATAATAGAGTGACCAGTAAACTGAATTCTCGTATGTAACAGCATAAGGGTTCCGACTATATTAGACTATAATATTAGCGGAGATTGACACTCACTCCGCTGCGCTACGTTCGTGCAATCTCCTTGCTAAAACCTGTACTCGCTGAATCTTTGAATATTGTCGGAACCCGCGTTGCTGTTTGGATGATAATTCCGTGAAGAAACGACACAACTTCGAATAAAAACGAATTTTTATATGAAATAAAAATCAAAAAATTTATATAAAGTAGTGTTTCTATGGTTATTATGACTATTAGACGCATTAGAATTTGGAGGTTAAATATAATTGAAGTAGTGTTTCTATGGTTATTGTGTAGCAGATTTGACAATTTTAAGCATTACTTTGTATGTCACCCCCTGTGGCGAAATGGTGATAGTACATGGTTTGCAATGTGAACATCCGAGGTTCGAAATCTTGCCGACGGCGAATTTTTATTTCATATTAAAAATTATTATCAAAACAATTTAATAGTTATTTACATAAAAGTCAGGAAAATTACATATTACTGACGAGGGGAAATGTTGAAATACGAGGCACTTCGTGCCGAGTATTTTAGAGCTCCGAGTCAAGTGAGACATTTTACTGACATGTTTTGTATTAAATTTTTCCGAAAATCGTAAAAAATCGAAATTTAAAGTCGAAATTTTAAAGCACTAATTGAACGACATTTTTTGACATTGACATTTGTCTATTTTATTTTGTTATTATTAACCTTACTAATTATTACCGGACTAGTCAGTAAAGTTCAATTTCCCTGCGCGTGCATAAGCAGGGAAATGTTTCAATGACGATTTCCGGAAAAATATTTTACCGGAAATCGTCATCGAAACAACACTTCCCTGCGTATTTACGCGCAGGGAAATTGAATCTTACTGACTAGTCCGGTAATATTTAGTAACGCAGGTAACAATGACAATTTTCGGAATAACTATTGTTTGTAACTATGTAGTCAACAAATTGACAAACTTGATTTTAGCTCATTTTAAAAATGTTGTTCAATTAGTGTTTTAAAATTTCGATTTTTTACGATTTTCGGTAAAATTTAATACAAAATACGTCAGGAAAATGTCTCACTTTACTCGGAGCTCTAAAATACTCGGCACGAAGTGCCTCGTATTTCAACATTGCTCCTCGTCAGTAATACATCATTTTCCTGACTTTCATGTAAATAACTATAAATTGACCAAAGGTTATTTGAAATATATTCGTAGGACAATTTCGTTCATAATAATTCAACCAATAGGATGTTAGAATCTCATCAATTTGAACCAATCATAATCTACTTCCTTTGACAATACAGACCACGGTGGTGTATTGTCGCGGCAATACGACCACCGTGGTCTGTATTGTCAAGTAACGATGGAAACTACGTAAACGCATACTATAAATTATTTGTTGTCAGAAAAAATTGAAATTTTATTTACGAAATTGTCAAACGAATTCCACACGATACTATAAAATTGTCGGTTAATTTTTAAACCATGGAATCTTCGTGTTTGTCGCCCTTAAAATCACCATTCGTGCTAAAGCACTCATGATGATTTTAAGGGCGACAAACACTCAGTTCCAGTTTCAAAAATTATTGCCGACAATTTGATAGTCTCTTGTGGTATTATATATGATTATATTTGAATATAAATTCCTAGGGTTCAATATAACTGGATATTGCACTAGGTGCACGATATGTATTCGTTTATCTACAATGTAAATTAACGCACGCTGATTGGTCGAAACGACCATCATGTGACACTGAATGCAATTATCTGTTTTATCCCAAAAACTGACGTTTTTGATTAATCTATTTTCAAAAGTATTATTATGTTGTGTATCTTTTCCAAATATTATATTCGTCGCTTGGACTTCAGCAGCAATGCAATTCATTGTCTTCTTCATTTATTTCTTCTGCTACGTCTTCAGTGAATTCGATTCCAAAATTTTCACAAGTTTGGGCTGCAGTTTCACCCTTAATCAATCTGGCAAGTACCTTGAAATAATATGCTGCCACCAGTGCTTTCATATCGAGGTAGTTAGCAGCATTTATTAATTTTATTAGTTCAGAATGAGGGATTGCTAAAAATTCGAGATCCCAATTTGAATTATCGTCAGTACACCGTTCTCTATAAATATCTTCTTCGACTTCAAAAGAATCATCTTTATGATAAGTAGCCCACTCGATAATCAATCTCATCGACGTTTGTTATTGTACTAAAACAATTTTTTAAAATGTCTATAACGACTTGGAATATTTCATTTTCTGCGCTCATAAATTTCATGTTGATCATTTTTGCAAAATTGTACCAATAACAAAAAGTTTTTAAGTATCACAAAATGACGTGGGCTATAAATAGTTAATTTTATTTTTAATACGGTTATAACAATTTGTTCTGAATAAATTTTTGAAATAGTACAGATTTTAATATAGTACAGATAGAATAAATAATTATTTCGAAGTATATTGGAGGTTTAGAGAGAAAATCTTTTGGCCCACTTGAAAAATTTACTTAGAGCTGACCTTCAGGTGGTGTTATTGATAAAATCTGCCCTTACAATATTAAAAAATTATGCACTGAATAAATTATTTATTACAAATTTAACTTTCTACTCAAATCAATTTTTGGACCACTCAAGAACTTTAATTAAAATGCTCTTAAAAATAACATCAGGTTTCGTTTATCCTTATTACACTAATGCGCACTAAAATCTTTTTAATTTTTTATAGCTGTAGGTCATAATTTTGTTACTAATAATAATTAAACTATGCAGCAAATTGTTTTACATTAAAAAGGTGAATTTGTGTGGGCTTTCATATCTAGTAATTTATCTAATAGTGTGGGTAGATTTTGACCGGTTGCTACATCAAGGTCACCTATAGAGATCATCCAAATTTTCGAATTCGATCGAAACATACATATTTTTGCTCAATAAAAATTGAGCAATTAATTTTTCTCGAGATTTTCACGCTTAGGTTGCTGTTTACCAAGTTAGAGCTTACAACACAAATATCAAAGTCTTTCCAAACGCATATCACATAAATATTGCAAAATGCAGTTAATATTTAAAGAAATACCTAGTACATGTGTGGTGTGGTAATTTACACGTCCGTTTTTTTAAACTAAATTTGTAAGAAGGTAAAAGGTTGTTTGCTTCTCCAGTGGCGTAACAAATACCGTGACTCGCGGTTGTATCTGAAGAGGTGTTTTCAGAATTTTCTTAAAACTGCTCCTCAAAACTTAAACAATAGAGAAAAGTATTTTTATGAAAGATGAAACTGTTGGCTTGTTAAGCACGAAAGAAGAAGACTTTCTAAAAATCTTGTTTAGGGGGTTGGAAGTTTGAAGTTACGCCACTGCTATATACATAACCGTGGCAGAGCAGATTAATAATCATATGACCTTTTCATAACCATCTCATCATTGTTATTAAAGCTAATACTACATTTATCTTGACATTTAAAAACCAAATTGGTAGTTAAATAAATAAAAATGGTAGCAAATGATTCTTTATCTTTACTTCATGCGGTTGCAATCGCAAATCTTTTCACTTACGAAATCAAAAAATGGATTTTGTACTTCACTTAACTTAATATTGGATATTACACCTTAATTATAGTGATTTCAGATTTGGCATTTAACAAATCCGTAAATTGACGGCGTTTACTGATATATTTCATCATGATGTAGACAGTAAAAATCAAAAACTTGCTTTTCCTGTTGGTCTTGCAAATGAAAAGAATGCATGATTTTCAATTTTTTTTGTTAGGAATTTATTTGTTAGCTTCCGTTATATTTAACAACGTATTCCAATGTCAGTTAGATACATTTAGTTAATCGTAGCGAATAAAGCACAATGTGTCCCCCTTCATTCCAATCAATGCCAATGGTTCGATGTACCATCATTTGGCTGTTTTAGGGCAACTCCATTAACTTCCTTTCAACAATTAAGTGAATATGACGAACGAAGTGAATTTTTTATAAGTGATTTGAGACCAGGCTACATCAGGGCCTGAAAAGATATGTATATATCTGATTATAAATATGGCCAAATATATTTTTTTATCCTCCTAAGTTTTAATTTAAACTCTCGGGAGTTTTTGTTGAGATGTTAAATGAAGCCATCTGCTGCGCTATCGAAGCGTGGAACTGTCACTTATATTATCTGTTGTTGATGTTCAAATAGCAGCAACTACTTTATCAAATATGATAAATAATTAAAATGTTATCTCTGTAGATAGCAAATTTTTAATTGTCAAATTGACGGATTCATACAATCAAACTACGTTTTAACGGTTTTTAACTAGGTTTTTTCCTGTTTGCTTTCGACAAGTAAAATCAGCTGTACCTTTCGTCCCATTTTCTTCCTAACTTTGATCCACTTTACCACGTCTTTTATATCGCAAACTTCTCTTATTGGCATATTGATTCTTCCGTCCTTGAGAGTATGATTTAACATTGGTTATTAATTGTATTTATGGAAATAGGGATCCCATCTATTTATTGTTGATTTTATATTAAATTGACAAGTTGTCTTTTGACTAAATATAATTAATTGCTAATGTAGCGAAAGGTTTCAGTTCTAATTAACGGATTAATCGTAATTTCTGTAATAATAATAGTCGCCACCCACTTTCATTTTTACTGTTGTGGTTTTGTACTAAAGTCTTCTCAAAATCGTGGCAGAAATCAAATTATATTTCTATAGACTTCATGAGAAATCTTCTGTATGGATTTTAACTTCTGCTCTTACCTATTTATCGTAATAATATTAAGAAAATCTGTAGCCGATTTTCACATCCATAATAAGAGGGGAAAGGGAAACGATTTGAATTGTATACGAAAACAACTTCGGTTTTATTTTTGGTTTTTCAGTGCAGCCAGGTCCATCTAGTTGATTTTCTCTTAATTTTCATTAAAAACATCCCAGATGTCCGTAGCTCAGCGTTTTCCAATATTATATTTATTTTGTAAAAAAGCAAAATTAAATCTATTGATTTTCTTTGCCTAATAATTTTTATCTAGATTTATTTTTGCGCTAAGAAAATTAGGCGAGCAGTGAATTGCATATATTTAGATACTAGTTGGCACAGTCGGCCTGCCGGCCGCCTTTAGTCATCTAGACCGTGTCGGATGTGGTTGTTCGGCCTTCAGCCTCACTCAAGGGTGTCGCAGGCATACGTGTAGATTGTGGTTGTTCGGCCTTCGGTTTCACTCCAAGGTACTAAAGTAGCCTATGTTTTTCGTAGCGTTGTAAATAACTTCTACACCAAATTTGGTTAAGATTGGTCAAATAGAAACGTAAAGCACGTGCACGCGTATTTGCATTGTCGATGGGTTGACAGTTTGACAGCATTCATTATTGTTTTTTAAGTTGATTTTGAGTAGCCTGCCTTCCTTTAAGGAATCTCGATAATCCATTCATGCGCGTCCCCTTGGGACGCGCATGAATGGATTATCGAGATTCATTAAAGGAAGGCAGGCTACTCAAAATCAACTTTCCTTTCCTTTGCGAATTTTTGCACTATTTCAATACAAAAACATGCGCAGGGACCTACATAATAACTGTGCTAAATTTGGTTCCGATCGGTCAAACGGTTTAGGAGTCTATAGGGAACATACATACACACATACATCCATTTTTATATATGTATATAGAGATAGAGATTTGATGTATTATTGGCAAATCAGAACCCGTTCTAAAGGGGGCATCTTTCATATTTTGCACAATGGCCCAATAAGAACGAAAAGAATAAAAACAATTTTTAACTTTATTCATGCTTGAAGTCCAGTTGCGCCTCTTGATAAACTTAACACTTCATGCCAAAACGAAGGGCATCCTATAGCTATAAAAAATTAATTTTCCGGATTTATGGGTGGGCAAGCTAAGGAGCTGGGGTTGAGGTACCTATGAGTCAAAAATTAAACGGAATACGATTTATTAAAAAAACCACGTTTTAAAAAATTTCACCGGGTGGGTCAATAGTATTATGAACGTCTTCGTTATCTCCTGGACGTGGGAAAGGTTTAATGAAACCAAGATGTAACTCAGATTGCCCCGGGAGGTTTTGGAGAAAAATTTATTTGAAACAACATGAATTATGATAGACTTAAAAAGAATCACAAAGTTTTGAAATCAAAAGAGGCTTGTTTCCTGCTTTGGAGGCGGAAAGAAATTTTTTAGCATAGTTAAACACACTAAAAATGTTGGAAACCTGTAAATTTGCATGCGAAACAAAATTAATGACTTATGATTAAAAGAACAACTTGCAATTATTATGAAATTATTGTGCAAAATTTATTTTTCAATTTAAGGTGAACTGTTTGTTATATCGGTAATTAACTGGTGTAATTTCAAAACTAATAACATCTCGATCTGCTAGATAAGCGCAACTAATTCAAAGAGTCGATTTGCTGATTTCAGAATAACTTGATTGAATAAATTAGTAGCGCCAGCAATCCCCTGATTACACGATTATTAATTTTAACAATAATTAATCCTAGATAACAAAATGCGAACAGGATATTATCTAGTTTTCGTGGACGCATTCTTGCATTCTCTTCTCTTTATCGTTTTTGTTGATTTTAGGAAATGTATCGTTGCGGTTAACATTTCAATTAGGATTTTTTCACATATGCCAACACAAAAAATTAAGACAGGCTGGTAACCTTATCTGACAAGTAAATTTACCAGAACAACTTTTAGATTGAGTTCTAATTAAATTCAAAAATTAGGTAACGCTTAAGTACATTTAAATTAATTCGAGCAAAATAGATCGAAACAGACTTTTCATTGGTTTATTTCCGACTTATTCAATGTTTTTACTTTCCATCGCAGTTTTTCCTTTTGGCTATTAGATATTTTTGAACTTTGCTGAAATTTTGGTTTTCAAATTCACTTTTACTTTTTTTTTAAAGTTTGTGTGGGCAAGTGGTATTTATTTGTTGATGTAAAGTTATTTACATATATTAGTAAATTATGTACCTTTTGCTAATGTCAGTTGTTTTGTGTAACTATATAAGTGCATGCTGCCAGTGTTTGACATAAAAAGTTTGAAACTGTGAATTTGTTTTTCTTGTGAAATCTAAATATGAATTCGCAATGGGAACGGTCCCGTAGTTGTACCTTGTGGAACTATACTATTATAATATCGAAGTTCTAGTTCAATTGTTTTAAACAATTGAATTGACACAAATGACATCCCGAAAAACAAAAGAAATAATGTCAAATATTTTGTTGTAGTTTTCCCGCCTCATATTTTTATTGTTTGTTAATTTCAAATCTTCGTCACCCACTTTCTTCCTTTCTTTTAGGAACTGATCAAACACAATACAAATTTCCTTTTAACAACGCCCAAAATTAATAATGCGATAAATGTAGCAGATTTGAATTAACAATATCGACTCTTTCTTAATTTAAAATGTTTGTGTTGTTTTAGAGAAAGGCATTTGAAAGTATATCACGTCGGTATTAAATACAAGTACAAATAATTACTATAAATTCTTGACTTACACTCCATTAAGAAATAAAAAATGTTACATACAAATTGTAAATTTATGTAAATATTAAAAAAAAATTAAAAATTAGGCTGAAGTGGTTTTCGAAAGGGAGTTTGTCTAAAAAACAAATAAAGCAAGTGTAATAATTATGTATTCCTTTTTGAATAATTAATTACTTCGTCCTTGGTTGTTTTACAAAATTATCATTTAAAAAAAGTAAATGTCACTGCTACTTCTTGTGCATGGCTTAGTTGTCCTTTTTGGTGTTAAATTAAGGCGTGTTCAAATTATAAGGTGGTTTGAAAAATTAGCAGGTTTTAAAATTCTAAATTCTCTACAGAAATCTGCTTTGTCTTACTTACTCAGCAAATGAATTATTTTATATAATCTTTTTCTGTCATTTCCTTCAACCTAAAAATCTGATTCCGGCATCACCTACCGTTTTGCCATCTTATTGCATAACATAATTTATATTTTAATTGGGCCCAACCATATTTTTGATAAATTTTGACAAATTGGAACACTTTATCTTGATACAGTAATTCATTTCCATAATATCTTTGTGTTATTTCCTCGTGGGTGTAGACTATTTCATAATTTTTTAAAACGAGAGATATTTTTGTATGTACCAAAGGCAGAGCCGGATTCAGACTTTTCGATTAAAAATATAAATGGTGTGCTTCCGGGAGCAGTAGCCTCGATTTTTGGTTTCTTCTGTTGTGAGGCTTCATTTTTCTCATTTCAAAAACCAATTTATCCACACAAACGAGCATTCGGTTACCATATGTTGTCTTTTCTCATCGTCGCTAATCAGAAACGTTTTTTATGAAGTCATGTGCATGTTCATGTGCTCCGGTGTAAATTACCACAAGTTTAGTAATTTTACACCATTAACGTCATCGAGAAGTGGTAGTGCAACAAATGCATCCGCAATTCTGCATATCCGTGGATTTAGTTACGCCTTTTTTGTTCATTTTAGAAAATGTGAAAAAAAACCGTTTAGAAAACCATGACCGTGGTTGTATGATGGTAACCCAAGCACCTGATTTGGTTCTGTTACTTCTATTTACCAGTATTATGTTATGTTGTAGGTATTGCAGTCTCATTGTTGCTCTGAAATTACTTTTAATTTATTGAAACGACCCTGATCTCTGCTAATATTATTTATAAGTTGTTCTGCCAGATATAAATAGATCCATAAACCGTAAAAAAATTTCGAACCTTGAAAAATTGTTTTTATTTACAAGTTCATTACGAGACATTTAAATGGATACAAAACTTGTTATTATTTTTTGTGCAGCTATCACCTCGGGGTGTTACGTAATTTTGTATGTTAAACTAATTTGAAAATGTAACAAGTGTATTGCAAGAAACTGTTATAGAGTATAGAACATAATATGAAATGAAAAACTGTTTCATTTGGAATGTGTAGTTGGTCGAAAGGTCAATCGAGTTACATCAAAGTGAACTTCGTCTTCCGGTATTGGATTTTTAAACACCCTCTATTAATATATTTGGAGAATATTCTTTTCGAAAGTAAAACTTTTCGTCCCTTAACTTAGTGACCAAATTACACCTTTTGTTCCCACGATAGAAAAATAACTGTTGTATAAAGATATTTTGATATTTATGGAAGTTTCTAAAATTCTATGCAAATTTTTACAAATCATAATAATATGGAGTGAAGGTTTCGTTCCCCCTTTGAGTGAAAAATCGATATATTTTCCTCCCTTAAACAGTGGTTTCTATAATGCCTCCTCACGGGGGATTTAAACTCCTTATGAAAGGAGTCCTTATCGCCGCCACTGTCCCTTGTTATACAAATACTTGTACATATGTACATATTTCACAATTTAAAAATGTTATCTATTACCTATTTGTATTCATAATTTGTAGTGTATAATGTAATATTTACAACAATTTTTTAATCATACTGTTATTAGGTTATTACGAGTACTAACATAAGTATAATGACAAGATACAGGATGTCTATTTGTCGTTCTCACTATCATATTATTATAAACAAAGGAAGAACAAATGAAATGCACTTTAAAATTCGATGTTGATTTAAATTTTTTTTTTTGAGGAAGTGAAAGAAATTTTTTAATGTATTATTAAAAATAAATATAAATCAAAAATTTTTCAAGTGTCATAATATACTGATGTAACCCGGAAGAGGTACTGATTAATAGGAGAAAGACGTTCTCAAAAAAAGTTTTGTATTTTAAGTAAACAATAATATTAATTCAATAAAACTGTAAGTCTTGCAATTATAACTTGAGGACTTCTTTAATTCTTATTTTTTCAGTTCTTGAATTCCTGCAGTTGGTTTTGGATTAGAAGGGGGGAGTGAACAATGGTTTTTAAGTTTTTAAGTTTTTAGGTTTTTAAGAGACAAAAAAAAAGGGGGGATCAACCTAAAGTAAATAGTTAGAACAATAATTACAGCTTACTAGACGGATGTTTCGGTTTCGTTAAACTATCATCATGCAAACTCACTCAAAGAATAAATGATAATTGAAATTAAAAATTAGAGCCAAATTTGGATGAAAAATAACAAATTGATAAAGAAGGGGATCTCCTCCGTTATATGTCTACTGTAACGAGCAGCTATACAAGAACGAGATCCCAAATTATCCAAAATGTGAAATCTAACCTAACCACTATATAGGGGCCATAAAAGAGAGGGGGCAAACCATTATTATTTTAAAAACGTTTTAGCCTTTGAATTTGGGTCTACAATATTTTTATCAATAATTTAATTTTTCATTTATTTATTTTACAAATTATTTAAATTTAAAAAATTACTTAATCTTCTATTGCATACTGCTCCCATTTAGAAATACAAAAAAATTATAACAAAAGCCCCTTAGATGCAAATATTAGTGATTATTGAAAATATGAATTGGTGCAATTACAGAAGATCAAAACCAAGTTGCAAATATTCCTAAAAAATTGTGTACATTTATTTGGAATCCCTAGGGAATTTTTTTTTGAAACTGTTGGAATTTCTTCGAAATATTTGGGATTTACCAATGCTGCGTATTTCTTGCTTATTTTTAATTCATTTGAAATTCCGGGAATTCATAGTTCGATGTACAACATTTTTAGCGATATTACCCCTAGGTTAACTCTTAAAAAAATTAAACTCTTTTCAACTCACATTTTAAGAAAAAAAAACATTTTAATTTAAAGTTTATTCATCACAAAATTACAAAAAACTTTATTTTTTCAAATTGAAGTTACTATTTTTTAATTTCACCACAAAATTAAAAAAATAAATTATAACTTGAAAAAAGCTTAAAAATTTTGACTTTTAATTCCTCACGAAATTAAAAAAAAACACGTCTAGACGTGCAGATGATGATGATTTAAAAAAACTTAAAAGAATAGAACTCAGAATCTTTAAGCGCTTTTTTTTAAGTTTCATGTTAGTTTTTCTTAAATTTCTGTGAGAAATTACGATTTAAAAAATCCTCCCTCCCGCATTATCTCAAGTCATCACATAAATGATTTCCCCCCTCTTTCTAACATAAGTCGTATTACTCTTTTATGTAATATACGTTACAAGTGTTTTCACATACATCTGAGGAGAGACTGTCAGAATAAAGTTCTTACCCTGGCCCGGATTCCAACCGGGTATTTTGTCTTAGCAGTAGACGCATATAACCGCCACTCTATGACCGTCTCATGCCCCTTCTTCATACGGAGAAGTCTTCCTCTTAATATAGGTACAGAACCTGTTCTTTACTAATTTTTATAATTAGTTCTTTGTTTTATTATTGTAATTAGTAATTAGTTAAAAATTTAAAATGAAATAAAAAATGTTTCTTATCTAACGACATGTTTTATATTGAACATACAAGGTTCGGATTCCACGTTAAGCTGTATGTAGGGTTTATCAAAAACATTTGTAAAAAATTGGCACATAAGGATTTTCCTGGGTAAATTTTTGGGATCAATAATTATTATAAGCCGTAACGAAAGTAAAATTTAGTTTGAAAAAATTTTAAAATTCATTCTGAATTAAACCACTTAAGCCCAATTGTTCAGTCTCGAGTTTTAACCCGGGATAATTTCCACGTATACAATTCTTGAAACAACGACTTCTATCGAAATGCACCCGGGTTAAAATATAATCTGAAACTGAACAACAGCAATAAATTAAAAAGAGTATTCCAAAAGGAAATTTATTTGATTATTTCCCTTCAGACCATCAGGACCAATAAAAGCGACCCATTTTTCTGTAAATAAGTGACCACATCGGTGGACCCCCCCCCCCCCTACTACGACCGAAACTCTTTTCGATTTTTCTCAATCAAATTTCAATTTTTTATTTTCTCTGTGAATAAATTATTGATCAAACAGACCGATGAGATAATAAAAAAAATTATCATCTCTATGGGGCCGTTACATACGAAAACTACACGGTATTTTTAGTAGTTATTTTTATTTTCAAAAATGCGTAATGTTTTCAAATAAATTTCATTTTTGATTAGGTACTCTTTTCGATTTATTAATTGAAAATATAACCAATTAACACCAATGATAAAATTTTTCATTTTTATTAACCCCTGACAAAAACGAGGGATTGTTTACTTGTATGTTCCTCTGTAGCTCTTAAATACATCAACAATTCTCAATGCGGGTTTTTTTTATATGGAATCATAAACCCACGAGATGATTATAGGATATATGTGGGATTTAACACTATTTAGCGTCATATTGAACTTTTTGAAAGTTCAATATCAAGTCAATATCAAGATTTTCATGTTTAATTGTGCATTCTGTACTTTTTAAATAAAATTAGAAAATTAAAAAAAACAAAGTGAATGCGTAGTGTGCCATGGTTACATAATAAAGGATTAAAAAAAACTTAAATTAAATATTTAACAATAAACAATAAATATAAAAATAAATTAAAACTAATCGACATAATAAGTGCAGATATTTACAACATCATGTACAACAACATTGCATAATGGTGACAGCCCCCCCCCCCTAAAACTGTGGAATTAGCAAAGGGAACAATGATCAAGAACTTTACATTATATTATTAAATAGATATAATAATTTTGATATTTTATAATTTAGAGCGTTCTTCTGGCTTTGAATCGTACAGACGGACACGGAGCCTGATCATATATTATTAAATTATATAACTTTTCTTGCATAGAAGGGACATAATAAACATAAACCGCTGTATTCTTAAATACCCTACATCATTGTTAACTAAATGAAAATGTTACTCATAATATCGGGGAAGCTGCAAAATCCATTTAGTATCAAAGTGGTAATTTTTAACCGCCTTCCCCTTCCCCGAGTAGTGTTAATTTTTAATATTGTTTCCATTTACTTAACATTGATGTAAAACATTATTTATGAATATAGCGGTTTATGTTTATTTTTTCCTGTTTTATTTATTTTTATATTTTTTTCCGGATGAACTACAAACTAAAGACACGTGTTTCTGACGCATTGAACATCATCAGTAGTACCATAGGTTTAGGTACGTTATGTACTATAAATATGACTGATTTGTCAGAAACAGGTGCTATAGTTGTTAAATCTTTTTTTTATACGTTCTATGCTTGTAACTGACCAACTTTAGATGATTTTCCGATATTTAAATCATAGAAAGGTGTTGTTAGAGTGGCTAGGATTTCCAGCTAGGATTTACACAAGTTGTAGATATACGTAGAACTGCAAAGTAGATTTTAGCAAATTAGCTTATAAAATATGCAGCTGTGAGTATATACTCTCTTTTTTATTAGATGAACTACTTTTGAGCTACGATTATCAGAACCACCACATCAAAATGGTGCTAGAACCTACTGGCACTGGCCATTCTACATTGCGTTATCACAAGGGACACATTTCTAAAATACCCAACCTCATATTTTTAGGTTAAACCCCAGAAAAATGAAGGAAGCATAGGGCTATCCTCCGGTATTCCATGATGCTGTTAAGAGGTAAAGCAAAAAACTTAGATCAAAAATCAAACCCAAAAATGCTTTTAAATTGATATAAAAACTATTAGAAGAAAGAGTTGTCGCTCTTCTAACTTCATAATTTCATCAGACCATCAATAATGGACTGACAGTTGGTCTGCTAACCATCATCAGCTGGTTGCATTCATTCCTTTCAATTATCGACGATATTATTATCAGGCTTAATTATTATTGAGCTCCATTTGATTACGGGTATTATACATTCTAACTTTCTCTTGATGCCTTATCATTATGTCAAGAATAAATTCTAAAATTCAATCAGTTCCTTTTCACTAATTACTTCATCGGTTGTATCGGAAAGAAAAAGCCCCATAGAAATTTTCTGTTATTAACGCAAGCAACACCGTATAATTTTAATATTAAACTTCATCCTTTTATCGCAACTCCTTTTGGCCCCAACCAAATATTTGCCCAATAAAAATTATCTCGCAAAAAAAGTTTAAACAAACTCACCAAAGGTAATCTAATATGATTATTAAATTCGTAAAGTAGGTTAAGGAATGCTATTAGAATCCTTACACTTGCCGAGTCGAAGTTAAGTTGAAAGCTTTCAGTATCGATTAATTATGGTGTTTTAAAAAACCGAAAGAGTGGAATATAAAAAAGTTTCAAAAAAATAAATTATTTCGACGTAACTGTTAATGCGTAAGTGCGAGAAAGATAAAAACACGAAAGTTAATTATAGAGCATGGGTTCCTTAATATAGCAATTCTAGACTGCGTTGGGCTGGCTAGGGGTAAAGATGGTACGCATCGTGAAAGCTCTTTCATTATTAAAGCTCCGCAGGTCGATTAAAAGCCGCACAACATCGAAACTTGTTAATTAAGTGCACGTGAGTGAATTTTTGTGACGAAATGGAATTTTCGAAATGCGCGAGTGTTACAATTTTGAAATGAGAAGAGGATGGAAAACTATGTGCGTTATATCATATGATAATGGAAAAACATAGTAGTAACAAATTAGTCGACCTTGATGATTATTTACCTGTTGTTTGAGTTTTTAAATTACAGCACTCTGTTATAACTTGCCTATCGTGTCGGCGAAGCTAGAAGAAGAAAGAAGGTGCGAACGTGGTTCAAAAATTAAATAGATAACAATAGTTGGAACTTTGAATCGTTTACTCTTTTTGTAAATACACGGGTAAACTTATTTACTGACATACATATAATACATACGTCAGTAAATAATTCAGCGATCCGTAAGCTATTTTATTGTGATGATTAGTGGAAGTAACCAACGGTAGTGCAATGAAATAGAGTGACCAGTAATAATGAAAAAGTTTTGCGACAAATTTACCAAACAGCAATGGAGAGTCACGATGCCCAATATCAGCACGACAATTTTCAAAAAATCGTCCACCAAATCGAAAGACGACTTATCCGATAATCAAATGGTCAAGAAAAAATGTTACGGGAGTTACGATCTCCAAACCGCTGCTATGGAGTTTGAAAAAACCAAAAGTGTGGTCGGAAGTGTAATTTTCGACAGTGCCTCAAATTTATCCGACAGTGATAGTTACCAAGACGCAATTGAAAATACCGAAAAATTAAGCAATGTGGACGATTTGGACTCGTCACTTTATGCTGATGTCGATACCTCAATAAAATCCGAAACTTCCAGATGTCCGAGCGATTGTAACGAAAAATTTGAGTGTGATGTTCCTAAAATTAGTTTCTCATTTTTCGACGAACATGAAAACCACGAATATCAGGTAATAAAACAAACAGTCCAAAACCTTTGCCCTACTCTGTACCTCACAAAAAATTTAAGATTCATCTTTTATAATTACACAGAAATCGTTCAGTTGAACGGTCGGTTTTGATTTAAATTTAATTAAATGTGAAAGCTCCACTTTAATCAATTTTTCAATTAGACCGAATTTAATCAATATTATTTAAAACCGCGTTATCTAATAATTAAAACTCGTTAGTGTTATCAAAGTTGAATCTTAAATTACCCAAAACCGATTAAATTCTAATTTATGGTAATTAGTTGGTTAAGGTGAAAAGTCGAGTCGGCGCAAGCTCCGAAAACTCCGATCGTGATGTCACAGACTGTGGTATATTAGAAACAACTTACTCCAACTTGGAAGAAAAACCTCGGTATGTTAGCAAAGCTAGGATTATGTTAGCCAGCTCGACGCCTAAAAATGACGAGACGTTCGACGTATCGAGATTTTCCAAAAGTGCGAACGATATCGATAAATTTGGACACAGGAACTTAACCTTATCGAAAAAGGATAGCGGCCGAAAACTTTCTTCCGATTTGATAAAAAGCAACAGCGACCCTAATCTTTCGAGAAGTCAAATTGATCTAGACGAGGGGGATGATGGTCTGTACAAAGTTCCAGGACCGGCGAGAAGGTATGGATACTCTCATTCTTTGGTTGATTTGAACAAAAACATCGAATTCGTTTCGTCAGCTCATTCCAGCATAGAGCACATTTCGTGTAGTCAAGTAATTGCGGCTAAAGCACTGGAAGAGGATTTGATGGAACGCGAACGGTCAGAGAAGGATGACACAATTTTGCAAATTAAAAGAAAAATTGCACTTTTGAAAAAGCCAAAAAGTAAAACGTTGATGAATCTTCGAGTGAAGTTAAACAATATGATGATCGAACAAGCTGCAACACAACGGGTTGGATATTTTGGTGAAAAGGAACCAGCTGGTGTGAGGATCGAAGAAATGTACAAAACTTCCAAAGATAAATGCAAGAAGATGCTGAAAAGTACGGGAAAATTTTTTACTAAGCCAAAGAAGGACCAAGAAAATGTGAATCCGAACTGTGTTAATGGTGGCTCAAGCGTGATTGTAAAAAATGACGTGCTCTTTGCTCAAGTTCCTCAAAGATTAAATGCTGGTGATATTGAACATAAGGTGATTAAGGAGAATTGTTGCTCTGATAGTGAAAATTTAAATAGTGATAGTTTAAAAAGTGATAAATGTGAAAATAAGACTGTAACTTTTGGTGCCAAAATGCGATTAGGACTGTCTAAAAGTAGTGAAGATGATAAAAACTCTGAAGGAGACTTACAGCTCATAAAACACACTTTTAAAAGAAGTAAAAGTGCCCCTGAGGTATGATAATTGTAATTTTCTTTCTATTTTCCAATTTTGAGTTGATTTGGGGGCAGATGGGATTTTGATACTATATTTTGAAAAAATCTTTTGCTGGTTTATTAAGTATACAATTATTAAAAAAGAGAGACTCTCTCCTATTATGTTTGTATTACTTACTTATTAATTTAGAGATACAACCATTGATAATAAATTTTGGAATGATTTGTAATCAAAATGATAGAAACGGTCTTTAGAAAAATATTATATTGAAATGAATCCATTTCCAATTAAAAATTGATTTACATTTTTAATAGAATTTGAAGATACGGGTAAGGAACAACTTTTCCAAGAATGCCAATGTTTCCTAGATATTTGAAATCAAAATTATCAACGAAAGTATTTAAATTAATAAGCATAGAATTTAAATGGTTGCCCCCTAAAAATTAGACTTATTAGAGGAAATATTCCCATATAATTAATAACAGGTTATTGGTCCGCGAACAAAGGCACCATGTGCGATTGGTGGTGGAATTAAACGGATTTTACCAAGTGGATACAGAAGTCAAGGGTGGATACAATGGAGGAGGGTAAAGGGGATAACAACCTCCCAAAAATTTCAAAATCGATAAAAAACGATTAAATGCACTAAAATTGCTAAAAATTTACTTTTTTAAATTTCAACATTGGCTGGATCCGACCTTGAAAGAAGTTATGGATTTCAGTATAAACGTGACCACATGACCCCACATAAGCAGGAAGTGATTGACGCTTTAGTGTAGATCAAAAGGTCCGGTGTAAAATGAGGAAAATCACCCGGAAGGTGTTTGTAAAATTGCAGGTACTCCTATAAAAGGGTAACAAACTTACAGGTTTACAAACCTCAATAATTATAACATCTGTTTATTGCTTTCTGTATTTACGCATTGAAAAAATATTGAGACCAATTCCTCAACAATATTTTTCTTAAAGTTAAATACACTCATGTCATTTTTTCTGTGAAATGGTTGGTTTTTCAAAAAAGTTTACTAGACTCAAGTTGGAGCCCGTTAAATTTTCTATCAGAAAAAGGGGGGGGTCCATTTTTTGTAATCTATGTTTAGTTTCAAAGATACAGGATTTGGAGGAAGAATAAAGAAATAAAACTTAATTTAATACATAATAGATTTCGAAAAAATCAATAGTTTCGGTATTATGGCCATTTGAAGATTAAAATTAAAAAATTGCTTTCAAGAGGTCAGTCATATATTAGACATCAAACCCTCCAATTAGTCTTACCACGTTAAAATAACTTCAATCCCTTTCTTTTGAGTTTTTATAAGTGGAATCTGTTTTACTTCGAAAAATTAACACTCACCAAAAAGTTATTAACAATCTTAGAAGCAGAGAACGCGACGCTGTTTGGTTTTTCTCAAATATCTCAAGAACTAAACAAGATTGGGTCAGAAACTGGACATACGATTTTTGTAAAGCATTAACATTGCCTACAATAATTATATGAATAACATTTATCATAAAGTCAGTCGTTTAGCTTGTAACCGCCGACAAACTTCAAAAATCGGATTCAGAAAATCTTCGATTTTCACCGAATGCCGATGTTGCGTCTGTAATTTTTCTCGCCCATTTAGAATGGAATCAAATTTTTTTTAAAATCACACACATCATCAGAGAACTTCGAAGAATACTTTCCATGGTACAACCAAATTTTAAACCTTTCTTAGTTTATTTTGTAGCCCATGTAAGCGAAAAGATTTGTCTTGTTGGAGTATCTTAGTTAGTCGTCTGCTGTTTTTAGATTCTAAAATTGATTTAACAGGAACTTATTATATTGAGAACAAAACTTTCAACAAAAATTATTGTTGTGATTTTTTCTGACGACGAACGTAAAATTTTTATTCACGTCAGAAGATCTCCAATATTGCACACAATAAAAATTGCGTCAATAAAAATTGAAAAGGTCTTTTTTATTTAAAATTTTGTCCGGAATAAGATGCACATATTATTAAGATTCCGGTCAAATCATTTTTAAGACCTTAAAACAGTAAAAACCGGAGCAAAATTTAAAAAAAAACGATTAAATCAAGAATTTTCGAAATCCGAGTGTCGGAGTTTGACGGCGCGTGCAAGCTAAACGATTAACTTGGCAATAAATATTGTTCTTATCATTATTATAAAAAATTTTACTCTAGACAAAAAAGGTATGTACAATTGATTACCCTATCTAGCTTAGTTTTCGAGTAATTGGGAAAAAACGTACAGCATCGCGTTCTTTGTTCACAAAATTATTAATAACATTTTACGCCGCGTTAATTTTTCGAAAAAAAATTAATTCAACTTACAGAAACTCAAACCAATGCGATTTATGGTGTTTTTAACCAGTCTAATATAACTGGCGTACAAAGGTTTCAATTTAGACAAAAAATTAGAAAAATGTTTTCTATCACTGCCTAAGAGCAGGGACACCCTGTATGTAATTGTATATAATATAATACAAAAAGTAGCTTAAAATCCACTATTTGCAATTAAAAATAGCTTGAAGCTAAGCTACTTTTATACAACAAAAAGTAACTTGATTAACTAAATAACTGCTCTTTGGTATTAAAACATTTTGAATATTTTAAATACTTTTTACTTCCCTATAAGGAAGTATTGTAATCATGAAAAAATTCGATGTCGGTATTTTAACGGAAATATCCGTTTTGAGCATTTCTGAATCCGTTTTGACTACTTTCGCAATGATGTCTGTATGTATGTATGTATGTGTGTATGTATGTATGGATGTATGTAACGCAAAATGTCTGTAAGTTCTGTATCTCTGGAACGAATTGTTATATAGTAACAAAATTTCATATTTAACACTTTAATCAATATACAAAGGCACCATTTGATTTTGGAGGAAATCCTTAAACCGGAAGTAGCACTTTACTTGAAGGACGAAATGGTTTTTCTTTAATATCTCAGGAACAAATTGTTATATAGTAACCAAATTTCATATTTAACACTTTAATCAATATACGAAAGAACCATCTGATTTTGGAGGAAATCCCTAAACCGGAAATGGCACTTTACTTGAAGGACGAAATAGTTTTTCTTCAATATCTCAGGAACGAATTATTATATAGTAACCAAATTTCATATTTAATACTTTAATCGGTATACGAAAGCACCATTTGATTTTGGAGCAAATCCCTAAACCGGAAGTAGCACTTTACTTGAAGGACGAAATAGTTTTTCTTCAATATCTCAGGAACAAATTGTTATCTAGTAACCAAATTTCATATTTAACACTTTAATCAGTATACTAAAGCACCATGTGATTTTGGAGGAAATCCCTAAACCGGAAGTAGCACTTTACTTGAAAGACGAAATAGTTTTTCTTCAATATCTCAGGAACAAATTGTTATATAGTAACCAAATTTCATATTTAATACTTTAATCGGTATACGAAAGCACCATTTGATTTTGGAGCAAATCCCTAAACCGGAAGTAGCACTTTACTTGAAGGACGAAATGGTTTTTCTTAAATATCTCAGGGACGAATTGTTATCTAGTAACCAAATTTCATATTTAACACTTTAATCAGTATACTAAAGCACCATGTGATTTTGGAGGAAATCCCTAAACCGGAAGTAGCACTTTACTTGAAGGACGAAATGGTTTTTCTTCAATATCTCAGGAACAAATTGTTATATAGTAACCAAATTTCATATTTAACACTTTAATCAATATACGAAAGAACCATTTCATTTTGGAGGAAATCCCTAAACCGGAAATGGCACTTTACTTGGAAGGACGAAATAGTTTTTCTTCAATATCTTAGGAACGAATTGTTATATAGTAACCAAATTTCATATTTAACACTTTAATCGGTATACGAAAGCACCATTTGATTTTGGAGCAAATCCCTAAACCGGAAGTAGCACTTTACTTGAAGGACGAAATGGTTTTTCTTAAATATATTATGATAAATATTTTATTGATGAATTTTTATTTTTTAATCAAAATTAAAGCAAATAAAATTTAATTATTTAATTAAATAATAAAATAAAATTTAAATAATATTTCTGCGAATCTTTAGATGAACGATGAAGGAATGATTCCTTATAGGGAAGTCATGTGCTGGCCACATCAGATTTTTATTGCAATGTTTGACTATTTTAAATTCTGGTTGGAATTTCAAAATAGTTTCGTATTTTAAATGAAGTAATTATTTCATTTTCAAATACTTTCGCTGACGACTTTATTTACTATTATTTATTTATGGTTTTTACAAAATCATAAATCATAATTTTTTTGATAAGGGTATATGAATGAATTAAATGAATATTACAACTTTTACCGAAAAGTAAGTTACAAAGTAGCTAAACTATTGCTCAATTGCACCCATGATAGGCTTATCAACAACGTGTTCTGAAAATAATTGGGGGCAAGATAGAAAAAACGAAAAAACTTTATTATCTTTAATTTTTAATTGTAAATTCTAGGGGCCTTGGATTTGGTTGTTATATTGGAAAACCTATGCGAAAACATACATTTTATGAATATCTGTGAATCTCAGTTTCATATATAAATATAAATCAATAATAAGCTAAAAATATATCAATTAGAAATATTTTAGGCCACACAAATAAATCTAATAAAAAATTGCAAATGTATACCGCGCGCTTTGACTCTGATGGCTGTAACTCTGCAGTAAATCGATTAACAAGAAAAAGTATCAGATGTTTTTTGTAGAGAATTTAATCTACCTTATTTTTAATAACTTAACATTTTGCTCTAAAGTGAACCTAAACTGAGATATTCACGAAATTTCATAAACGTGTCCTTTGTCTAGACTGAGACCTTGCAAAATCAGTAATTTGTTTGTAAAGGTTCAAATAAAGTAAATACAAATTATTCTAGCTTATACCGCCAATTATTTCCAAAATAAAACTTTTGTTGGCTGGCGTATTAGCTAAAAATTCAGTGATAAACATGAAGCAGCGATTATAAATTTTGGAAAGATATGCAATTTTCTTAGAAATTTTGTAAATTTCAAGTAAAAATCAAAATATTTAATTTGTAAATACGAGGAATTAGCAAATCTAACTTCGACATTAAATGGAAGCCAAATTTTAGTTTCGCATCGCAATATCCTCATAATAATCCGTGTAATCC
Organism: Podabrus alpinus; assembly: GCA_932274525.1. Taxonomy (NCBI): domain Eukaryota; kingdom Metazoa; phylum Arthropoda; class Insecta; order Coleoptera; family Cantharidae; genus Podabrus; species Podabrus alpinus. The sequence goes on from OW026451.1 coordinate 12,269,264, forward strand.
GCACAGTTTCGTGTTTCCAAACACCAAATCTAACAAGTGACGATTTCTTGTTTTTCTAATTTTAAAAAATAACAAAATCCACGGTTATTTTTAAATCGTTGGCTTAAATTGCCTGAACTAGATAAAACACGAACGTGCAAAAAGCGCATGCCAAGTTCGTTTTTATCAATTTTATTGCTGGGTATTTTTACCTTATCAACTTATTTAATTGCTTAAACAATCGTACAGCAGTAATTTATTTTGAAAATCCTTGTCTGGCTATTACCCATTTCCAATTAACTTTCGTTCTAATTTTGCACGAAGTTGACTCCATATTGTGCACAGTTTTCAACTTTTAATTATTATAAAACCACTTAATTTTTAAAATTAAGTAACGAGAATGACTTGGTTTCGTGGGTCATGAAAGTCAAAGTTGAAGAAACCACAAAAAGGTGTCCTATTTTAAACGGTTAATTAATTAACCATCACCAAAAATTAGTTGCTCCTAGGAGCAATTTTGAACGAAATGTGGCTTTTTTTCGGTCAAAAGACAGGTAATTTTTGTTCAAACTGCAATTTACAACAAATTGAATTTTTTTTACATTAAATTTGCACCAGATTAATGTAACAGTAAACTTAACGACTTTGCTAAAAGTATAACTTTTCTAAAAATTGTGCCTCTGTAGGTAATACAGCATTTCCGTTTGGAAGCGTATCAAAATTTTTTTTGGAACTACGTTTTCCTACTTTGCATAACTTTCCAATAAATTTAAGTTTCCGATTAATCGAAAATTACAAATTTTGCATTGGTTAGGAAAGTCTCATTCTCTAATAGCAAATTTTTTATCATCTTCAGTAAACGAAAAGAAATTATTGCAAATCAATTCTACGGTTTTAGAACAAAAAAGCCTAACGATAGAAAATTAACGAATTAATGTTCATTTTATAGATAAAATTACTAATCAAATAATAATATTATCGTCATTAATAACCGCGCTGAATTTGTTCAACTTTTACTTTTTATTTTTTAACAATCGCAAGAAAAATTGCATGGTAGCGGGTAAAAGTTTATAATTTACTAATAAAAGTAAAGGAGAATTTTAAACCATAATTAATAATTTAGAAATTACACAGCGGATGCTATCGCAACCAAAAAAATTGCGATGCAAAATTGAATTTTTTTATTAAAAAAGATTATAATAAATAATAAATTGTAAGTAATTTGCATGCTGCATGCATGTATTTAGATTTTTTGCAAAAATTATTAATAATTGATGAAATTATGCATTAAACTTCCAAGTGGGCATCATCACGTAACAAAGAAATTTATTCATAGAATGGGGTTAGATGTTGATGATCCATTAATAATTTCTAATTGACTTACTTATACTTTAGTCATAAGTTCACGGCCTGATAATTAATTAAGTTTATTGTGTGATGTAACTTGAATCACTGAATTGATCAAATTCAATGTCTTCCGCTTATTGTTTTACTTTTTGGATACACGAAAAGAAATTTAACGATTAGCATAGCAAATATTTAAAAATAAAGAGACGTAGGACTATAACACTTAATTTGCTTTTAAATTTTTTGGGTGCGATAACTTTTGTAGATATTAACCGATTTTAACGTTTTTGTGCCCGTTCGAAAGAAAATTCCTTGATCTAAATATTGTTTTACGTAGTTTGTTTCGCTAAGACGCATAGTTTCTGTGTTATGACTTATCGAAGATTTCAATCATATTTCGGCGACGATTACGGTGCCCTCTTGAAACCGTTTTTTTTTACATTTTTGTTACTAAAATTTAATTTTAATACGGACAAACCATATCTTCCGGGTTCAGCGTGACAAAATATTTAATTTCATACGGTCATTCGCTTTGTAGGCACTCATGCACATATCAATTTTCTTGTTCAAAATTATCTGTATGTTTATTACTGTATATTTTATACGTATTTTTGTAATTAACATAAAACGTTTATTTCAGATTCCCAGCGGATTTGAAGATCTCAGAAAGTATGTAAAGCAGGGCGGCGATTTTTGCAAGGAGCTTTCGACCATTCTACAAGAAAGGTGAGGACACAAAAATATTTAAAGTAAACCATGATTACAATTTTTTTCCATCAGGTCCGATGCCGAACTGCAATACGCAAAACACCTACAAAAGCTTAGCGTAAAATTAGCGAGAGCCTGTAGGGAAGGGGTTGGAGGTTTGAGCGATGCTTGGTGCAGCGTGGCCAACGAATTGGAAGGTCAAGCCGAGGCTCATCGAATTTTGGGGAACGCGTTGTTGGAAGACACCGTGCGTCCGTTAAAAAACCTCAACGACAATCAACACAAAATCAGAAAGCAGGCCGAAATTATAGTCGATAAGGCGTCAAAAGTTTTGGGAGATTGGAGGATCACGGAAGCAAAGAGCAAAAAGAACAGTCATGCTTGTGCTCGCGACAACGAAAAACTGCAAGATGCCCTTCTCGACGTCAGGTGAGGCATTTGCAGATTTTTTGCACACCTGGAGGAAACAGTTGTTTGGACCTTCAATGCGTAAAATTATGGTTTGCAAAAACATGAATGGTTCGCATACAATCGTTTGTATTAAAATTTGGGTCGCTTAGTTCCACTTCGCGCTTGAACTGTCTCAGTAAACATTAGATTGTTTGATTTTGGCTTAGAGTCTACTAATATTATAATTAAAATAAAAATGAGAAAGTTATAAACACAACGTATCGAATATAAGGGGGTCAAAGTTAAATTACTAATATTAAGAAATTACCTGTAGGACCCATAATAAAAAATTTACTACTTTTAAATTTTTTATCCGTTAAGAAATTAAAGCTCGAGCCAAAAGTATTTGGATCACTTTTTCAATTTAAAATTTATTATCTCGCTCACACATTTTTCGTCTCACTTTGTTGTTATAATTAATTAAATTAGTAGACGTAACACTTGTTGATCTAATTTTATTGCATCATGAAATACCAATGCTTTATTTGTACAGACAAGTTCGAATGCCATTAAACGGACAAGCTTATCCATTTCAAACGAATGCAAATCAAACTACTACTTACTATTAATGCAAAAAAACAAGTTCACCTTTCCATCCCAATTTCATAATTTAATTAGAAGTAATTTTCTTGCTTAATTTTTGTAAAAATTTTGTTCTGTTTTTAGATTACCAAAGAGCGCCGGTTTGATTCAGTTGGCTCACACGCAGAACCAAAAAGTCGTATCGGATAAGGAGACCGCCAAGGTGATTTTCCTTTCTGAAAGTCGTCTCGAAAATTAATTAATTTTTTTCAGATGGAAGGCAAAAGGCGGAAAGCCGAAGATGCAGTCAAAAAATCTGACGCCGAGTATTACAATTTGTGTGTTCGCACGGAAAGAGCAAGGTGAGTTTAGATCACGGATGGAATGCGTTATCCTAGAATAGAATGTATTAACATTTTTGTTTTGTTTTAGACTGGACTGGGAATCTGCCGTACTGAGAGGTTCGACCACGTTTCAAATTCTTGAAGAAGAAAGACTGAGTAATTTAAAATCTACGTTAAATTCGTATCTGCATCATGTTCGTGAGTTGGGGCCAAAACTTATCGATGTAAGTGGGCAATCTTTCAAGTTGCCTTGTTTGAAGTTACATTTTTTGGTTTTAGTCTACCGATAGGTTAGCACTTCCTGTGGCTCAATCAGACCCCAACAAAGACTTAATGGCGTTCATGTCGTTGCGAAACTCTTCGCAACAAGTTGCAGAACAACTACTTCCTGACTTTTATTGTGAACACATCACGTTAGCAATGAACAGAGAAAGAAGAAAACAAGCCCTAACGAAACTCCTCCAGCTCATACGACAAGACATAGAGAGGGAACGAAAGTCAAAATTAGGATTGGAAAATTTGTCGAGAGCAATGAAGGAAACTCCAAGTTTTGGAGCGGAAGAATCCCAACAGAACGTTTTGGAGAAATTGTATCACGTAATGATTTTTAAAATTAATTTAAATTTTTTCTAATAAAAATGCTTTAGATGAAGTCCATGCTTACCTATTTAGAAGGAGCTAGATATAAGGTACAAAGCGCATTGGCAGAACTTGACAGTCGACCCAAAGCCGGTCATCCGTTAGCGCCTCACATCATAATCACGAGAGATAAATCTGGTCTTCAACAGAGCATTCTCAAGGTGCCGCAATGGTTGAGAGATGAATGGATCGAACCAGAGAGAAGTCCGATGAGCGAAAAGTCGACGAAATCGCACAATATGAGCGAAATAATAGAATCGGATTGGATGGATCGCGGGGCAGCTGACGGAAATTCGAATCAACCAGATTCTGATTTTGGTTAGTTCTGCAAACTTTTAAACCCAAAATAATGGAATAAAATGTTTCTCTTTTTAGACGAATTTTCGTCCCAAGGTAGCAGTTCTGGTGGTATGTGCACCATGGAAGAAAATCCGTTGCATCCCATTGCGTTTTGTAAATCGCTATACGACTACACTCCTAATCTTCCCGATGAATTAACGCTTCATGTGGGGGATGTTATATCAGTTTATCGTAAACAAGACGATGGATGGTGGATTGGAGAATGCAATGGGTCGGTTGGAATCTTTCCTGCGACATACGTCGAAGCTTTAACAAACTAAACAGTATTTTGATAATTTCACGTGTTCATTTTTATTTACCCCGATTCGACTAAAAATACTGAAAGTGTTGAACAATGTAGCAAAAAAAATATTTTGCGTTGTTATAGATTGCGTTACAATTTTACTAATTCCTTGTATATTTTAATGTAATGCTAAGTTTTATTATATTTTTAAATTTGTTTGTATAAAATAGAATGTAATTATTATTGGTAGTCTAAAAATGTTTACAAAGTAAATAATTTTATATTAGTTATGAAATTTTAACTTTTGTGCGGAAAAATCTCCGAGCAAGTTGCGTACGTAAAAATCATAATTTGATTTTCTGGTTGTGAAAAATGATATCCCATAAACTTAATCGGACACACTCAAGTATGTCAACAAACAAACCGACAAACGTAATGGTTTTTCAACAATTCCCAGGATGCACCCTAGTTTAAACTAGGGCTATAATATTTTTTGAACAGGGTTGCAATAACCACCGAGACAATACGCTTAACATATTGTCGGTGCTTATAGAAACGTGGCTTATAAATTAGGGGTGGCTGTATGTATATCTGGAGCAATTGAGTTTTCAAATATTGACACAATTAACGTAAACTTAAGCAATAAAATATGCAAAAAAAAGGTTGAAAAAGTATTCCAGAAAAAATCGAAATGTTTGGTTAAATTTTGTTTGGAAATTAATTTAAGTCCGTCTAAAACTTGGTAACATCAGAAATCACCCTTGCGAGAAGGCGGGGTCGAAAATTGATTGTTGAGAAGTGTCAACAGCCAGCGGCCTACAAATTTTACGCTTCTTGAGCATAACTGATTTGATGATTTGTTAACATGTGACGTTGCTCCGGCTATTTAGTTAAATTATAATCATTATGTCACCCTTCGTCGTTTCCCATCGTCCAGATATAAATAAATCTACAATTACTTACATTAATGACTTCAAAAAAAAAAACATTTGAATTAGGTACCCTTATTTGACTGGTGATGTGAATTTGAGATCAAAAGGAGGTGATAGCATTAGGTATTAGAATCGTCCAGAAAAAGGATTCATTTTTCTGATTTTAAACTATTCTAGAATTTTTAAAATTTTTCTAGATATGAATTGGAATTATAGGTGAACTATAGATGGCGCAACAAATTGAACTTGCAAGCTAAATTTTGCTGCAGACAGAATATAAACACTTGGGGTTTGTCGAAAAGTTACTCTGGTTTCCCTTCAGAGCGAATAAATCTTTCGCCTTTTACTAAAGATTTCCGTGGAGGGGAACACTCAAATGAGTGTTCGTTAATTTATTGCAGCCCGACGAAAGTTGGGCGTTTAAAAGAAATATATAAGTTTAGGGAAGGAAAATCGCCTGGTTTCGAAATGCTTTGACTTGACTTTTTTTGTTTTTATTATGTTATGTACAATTTTTGTGCTCGAAAGATTGATTATAAACTTTAACAGAACAAAAATGATTTTATTTGTTTCTCATTTGTAAACGTCAGTTTCCAAAAACACAATATTAATCAAGAAAGTTTATTTTATCAAGTCACTAACTTGTAAAACTGACAGTTAACTTGCAAAATTTTTACAAGTTAGTAGTATTATTTACATTAGGAAATTTTGTTTTATCGTCATATATGTTGAAAATCATGGTACAATTGTTATTTCCAGTAAAATAAACCTCTTCTTTACTTAATACCTTGGCCTTTTTTGGCGCATAACGCTCATTTTTTCGTTTCAGAAACGTAATTATTACCTTTTGAAATCTGCAAATGACAACTAAACGTCATATAAACAGACATGTTCATGGCAACGCTTCCATAGCTTACGACATTTGCGACAAATTATTGAGATTTTTTTGGAATTTATCTAACCTTTTTACAAATGAGAAACAAATAAAATATAAAACAATGCACGCAAGGTAAACGGGTTTTACTGGCTCAAGGAGGTAACTGACTCGCCTGCGGCTCGTCAGTTATATCCTCCATTCGCCAGTAAAAACCCTCTTACCTTGCTAGTAATGTTATATACTATAACTCATAATGGAGTGGTTTTCCATGATTTTCTTGATAACAAATTGATCTTAGACTTTTGATGACATAAGTGGGTGGTTCGAAAAACCGGGGAAAACATTACAATTGAAAAGACGCGTTTTCCAGAAAACAGTTTTTATGATTTTTTTGATAGTTTTTCATTTAACGCTGATTTTGCACACGGCTGTACCTGTTGATGATTTTTGAAAAGTACAATGGCCAATATCGCAATTTCAACTAAGGAGAAATAAATTATTGACAAATGATATCAGGATGACACGTGTTTCGATCTAATTAGATTTCTTCGGATGAACGTAATCGTGAATCAAAAATGTATGTAATTTTTGCATTTCAGCTTTCAATGAACTTAATATTTTCTACTGCACTTGTCAGATATGAAAGCATCTCATATAAAACTTATAGGATATAAGTAATAAGTACTATAATATTATTATACCAAAAAATTATTCAATTTAATGAATAAGCCTCAATAGAAATTCCTTTCTCATACAAATCAAATTTAATCCAAATAGAATTATACATTTCCGTGTTTTTTAAAAGACCAGCCCCTAATTTAAAATAATAAAATTATTCGGCAATGCTAAAATCCGGCTTTAAATTAAGATCGCACACTTCAAATAAACTAACAAATAAATAATTCAAAGGCCACAACAAAACCAAAATAAATTCATGAAGCTCACCGCAAACAAATCCTTTGGCTTATCTTTCCAAACAATTGATCTCTGCCGGCTAGCACTCTATTCGCCTCCAGTACAGGGTGGCTACAAACCATGTTTGACACATGTAAGTGGGGCCTCTCGCGAATGCCACGTGCAATAATCGCGTGTCGAGCACGAGGCCTTCCAAATCACAAGGAACGTATACTTTGTCATTTGCAGAAATGCGGTTACTCCCACATGACGCTACCAGCTTTCATAAAGCAAACGTCGCGACGAGCGTCGTATTTTCATGCTCGAGTGCAACGTGATTAAATCATTTATATGGTAAACCGATCAAGAAAATTACCCATCCAAAAATCATAAGAAATGTACAACTTACATTTAGTCACCATGGACGATACAATGAGAGAGACTAGAACTTGTAAAGCGTGGAAAAAATATCCATGGTTTTAGAAATCATATTAAGCATACAGGCAAAGCAAAAATTGCAAAAGGAGCAGTCAGGGCCGCACCGAAGCTTTTTAGGTTATAATAAGTTATAAGAGAGTGTGGTCTTCTGCGAGGTGAGCAGACGTTCATTGCAGTCCAGGGCAAGGGCAAAAACTGCATCCTTTGTTCTTAACATGAACAAGCCTTCTCAACCAATATGGACATTCTTGCTCATTGCTAAGATTGCAAAATGATGCCATGGTTCGAATTCCACGTTAAACTATCAGTACTGCGTTCAGTCATTTGGTAAAGAACAAAGGAAAAGCGATAATATGTAGTTCTGAAGGACATTACGTCTACGCTACTTGAATGAAAACGTTTATGTAGATGAAAAAATAAACTATCTCAAGTATGTAGTAGATTGAGGTGATTATTATGATGATTATAAAACTGCACTTTTACAAAAATTCTACCATAATAGAAATTTATTCACAGATAATAAGTGCCTGCATTCATAGGTATATAAATTAACTATTTTAATCTGTGTCTATACCCTAGGGAACTGTCTATTAAAAAACAAAGACACAAGATAGACCTGCAAACGATGGATAATAATTTCAAATCATTTAAGGATCTGTCAAATTCAGACCAAGAGAGGGTGAAAATTTCGCGATAACGTTAAGGGTAAAAACCCGGCCAATGGAGACGGCTTATAAAGGTTAGTCAATACGTACATCAAATTGTATTGGTGGAGAGGTACATAGCACCACCTTTAATCGATATTAATGCAAGGGTAGTTTGGAAAGCAAACTATTCCTAATGTAATATACCCTTACGAGTCAAACTTCATTGCGTAAGTTTGAAGTTTGCAATACATTTCTTGTTGCTTCCATCATCCCAAAAATTTGAAAGCTATATAAATTGGTTCACCATGGATTAGGTGATAATAGTAAAGCAGTGGTCGTGTGTGATAAAACGTGTTTATTTCAACTAAAAATAATAGTTATGACTTCCAGTCGCTCTCAAATGCCAGATTCATCGTCTTCTCCACCTATTAGGTAAGCGAATCACTATTTAATAATTTTATGTTAAAAAAAATGAAATGCGTTGTCAAAATTTCACGAAAAATATTAGAAACAGTCAAATAAAATTTGTCAAAAATGAAGTAAAACTAGCTCATAATACCCAACATAGCAAAAATTTATTTAATATAAAAATTTAAAAAATTGTAGATATCTACTCGGTTTTCAAAGTGTAAAATTTATTGGAATAAACTTCGTCACTAAATGAAGTAAATTTTATCCAATTATAATTTAGTTTACATTATGGAGGATACAATGGCGGCGATATTTCGGAAGACGAAGTTTCAGATCTACCGAGCTGTGCATTTGCTGGCAGAGCTACATCCAGCTCCGTTATACAGCATCACTATTTAACGTCTCTTCATCACGGCCAAGGTGAGTTATTCGACGATTATTTTTAGACTGCCGTCTTCATTAGAGAATCAAATGAATTTTTTTTGTTCAGATAATAGTCAGTGTTCTGGAAGCTCGTTGCCAAATTCGGACTATTATGGTGGATCACCGTACAGGGTTCAACGTCACGCTGCCAATATAAGAGAACGAAAACGGATGCTGAGGTCTGCTATTGGACCCACCGGGTACATGTGTGTTGATATGTGGCATGTGACGTCTATAGTACTTATTGTGGATTTCTTTTCATTTTTATAGTTTGTGATACTCGATAGCTCGATACTTAGAATGTAGTTAGGCCGTGTAAGTCAAAAGCTGTCAATGTTGAAAAAAAGACGTAAACTTTCACTTATAATAAATTGAACATGTTGTTTTGCAGCAGTATAAACTCCGCGTTTGACGAACTACGGATGCACGTTCCAACATTTCCGTACGAAAAACGATTAAGCAAAATTGACACCTTACGTCTCGCTATTGCTTACATTGCTCTTCTACGAGAAGTCCTCACAGCCGACTGCGATCCTTTAACTTACGTCGAAAAATGTCTTCGAGGTGAAATCAAAGCCGATAGAGCCCATTGGAATACCAGTGGTAAGTCACAATCTCCCTCCCGATTAGCTAGTTTTTGGAATGATTTACATTCCACCGTTTTTTTACAGATTTAACTGCTCGACTATCGTGGATTAATTGGGAAAATTTAGGCGTAAATCCGGGAAGGCGTAGCACAGTGTCTAGTTTAACTATCACGTCCGAGAATATTGGCCATTAACTTTTAAGAAAAGTTTGAGAAATGTGTAAATAAAAAATCTATATTTATATCGTATTAATGATTATGTGCAATATTTATTGTTAATAAAAATTGATAACATTATAAAATTTTTAAACCTAAACAGACATTGAAATTCTTTTATCAGTTTTTTTGATTATGTTCATCTATTAATGACTTTCAGTCTAGCACCGATAAATTTTTTTGAAAAATTGGTGTTTGTAATAATTTATTATGGACTTCTTAATTCTCACACTACAAAAATAGTATTTAGTGAATTCCTTTCATTACGTTTTCCCCTCTTAATTTTAGGTTTTCTTTGAAATAGATTCGTTTTCCAAAAAAATTTACTGATCCAAAGTTGTAGCTCGTTAAATTTTATCTCCGGAAAGACACGTTTATTTTTTGCGAATTGTTTCGTTTAATCGAATATTTTAACATTGTTTTACTTATGGGTCCCATGTGAAATCGACCAATTTTTTGCAATTATTTTCATGTCCCTCTTCGATTTTGATCAAATTTGGTATACTTCTAAGTTATGTAAAATAAACTGACCCGTATTTGTTTGTTTGGCCTCAAAGTGGTCCGTTTACATTATACAGCCCTCCAAAAATTCTCCAGAAATGAGATAATTTAAAATTCTCATCAAAAAAATATATTATCTTTTATTATTTTATTATCGATGTCACTCATAAACCAAAAGCTGCATACTTTAAAATTTGGTAGGTACGCAAGTAGCCAAAGTGTAATAAAGATGATATTTTTCTGAGAATTTTAAATTGACCCTTTTATGGGGGAGGGGGAGGGTCAAAATTTGTTCAGGGCACCATTTTGTGACTTTAATTATTTACATACAAAAACTCACTGAAAAGGCCTATTCAGTATCTTCATTTCATAAAAAAATCGTGTCTCTGAGTGGTACGGTTCAGCAGCCAGTAGAAATAATTTATCGAAGCTCTACACGCCAAATTTGACTTATTTTGGAGGACTGTGCAATGTAAACGGGCCACTTTAGGGCCAAACAAAAAAATACGGTTCCGTTTATTAGGTATAACAAGGTATAACCTTTGGTATAACTTAGAAGTAGGTATATACCAAACTTGAGCAAAATTGAAGAGGAACATGAAAATACGTTGGTTGATTTGACATGGAAAGACCCTTGTATAAGTTTCATCCATAACGAGAAGACTGTTGATTTTAGATAATAAAAGTTATAAGCTAATTTTACGCTCTTTAAAAATGAGTTGTAATCTCGTACTTATTATTATATAATTTCTATTGATGAGTTTTGCACCCGTTTTCTCAGAAATGTCAGGATAAATTCAAGAACAAGTACCATGCTCCATTATTGGTAAAAAAACAAATATAGTGAAAAGTTAAACAAACAGAAGTTACAGAATTTATTTCAATTGAAGTTTGCACACTATATTTATTAGAGTTCCAAAAAAATGTATAATTTACAATCATGACAAATAGGTACGCCAAGCCAAACTCATGTGTCAATTTAATTTTTATTAAAATGTTGAAATATTAGATGTTGACTAATGGAGAAATCCCTGAAACCCCAACAGAAAATCTCGGCCCTCCAAATTGGGGCTCTTCGGTACCCAGAAAAATAAATTATATTGCTAAATTTACCAGTAGAAGCCTGGGAACGATAAGGATTTTAACTTGCAATGAAGATTCGAATTTGTAATATACAAGAATTAGAAATAAACAACAGGAAATCCAGGTAAAATTAAATAAAAGAAATGGTGACACTGCTGTGCTGTCGGAAATAAGAAACGAAGGAAAAGAATTGTAAAATGTGGTAAGACTCGCTATAGTGGAGTACCTAAAAGTGATATAGAGTTAAACAAGAAGTATCAATAGTTATAAAGCAAAATTTAAGAAGCTACATAAAATCATGGGAACAAATTAGTAAAAAGCTTATAAAAATGATCCATATAATCCCATATAATAGTATGCTGCAAATGACGACGTTCCAGTCTTACAAAAGGAATACTTCTAAGATAATTAAAAGAAATAATAGACAAAGTACATAAATCTCATGAAATAATAATAGCAGGCGAATAATAACCGCAAGAATGGCTAAAGAGCAAAAGAAATCCGGTGGTTGGACACCATGGAGAGGACACATTAAACGATAATAGACATCAACATCTAAGGAATGTAAAAAATACCAAACAGTTTCTTTGAACATAAGGACATCCTTAAATTTAATATACGTGGCATCGCGAGACAGAGAACTTAAAAACTATAATAAAACTATAAGAGTGAAGAGAGGCTCTACATGTGGATCCGACCATTACGTGATGGTTATAGCAAAAATAGAATGTACATTTTACCAGTTGATTGTATGACATTACAATTTGTAGGCTTTGCACTACCATCGAATAAATTCACAGATACATATGTTTAGCAGAAAGAAAAATTTAAAATGAAATCACTCCTTATTGGTTTGTTGATTTGCTATCAACCTTAATTAGGTAGTTTTTGCGGTGACGTCATGTGGGAGCATGCAAAATGTACCAAAAATAAGTCGTCGAAAATATGACAAAGTTGTCAGGAAAGTTTTGATAGACTAAGTTGCGAGGCCAAGGGCCGAGCTAAATACGGCGACCGTAGCGCAGGTCTAATAAAGCAATAAATGTAATTAAGGGGTTGTTAGGGAAAAGTGCACTTTTAAATTAATTAAAAATGTACCTTGTTATTATTTGTCAAAAATATTTTTATAGCGATTGAAAGGGTAGGTACTTCACAGTCAAAAAATTCATTTTCTACTTTTTTTTAAATTTAAAACACTAATAAAAAATTACCGTTCAATTTCAATATTTTTGACCACCAGGCCATTTTTTATTGTTGAACTATAAATTAATACAGCGAAGAATCAATATCTAATGTTAAAAATATCTGCCTGATGCCACTGACACGCAAACTTCGATAAATTATAACATAAATAAATTAATTGGCGAAAAAACTTTACGTTTATTTTATCTGAATTAAAAAGAATGAAAATGAAATCAAAAATTCGAAAATCGGTCTGTAAAATAATAAAATCGTATACGGGAACCGTAGGCGCAGGTGACATTTTTGAGCCTCTTTAAAACGAAAAGATCCAATTATATGAAATATTTTGATTAAAATTCAGTCAACGATTATTAAATTTATTTTTTCAAATTAATATAATATTCAAATTTATAGTCAGAAAAAAAAATGTCATTTTTTAGGCGAAGAACGAAATTAATAATTGACAACTTTCAAATTTTGAACACCGCATCAGTAACAAATTAATAAGTAACTGAAAATTAAAAAAAAAATCCTACCTTGCTGTTGCTAGTGGTGGAATCGTCCAGACCTGCAGTGCACCAACATTCAGTTCTGGTAAGGGGCCGTCCATTAATAACGTAAGGATGATTTTTGTAATTTTGGACCCCCTCCCCCCCACGTAAGGGTACGTAAGATTGTGGAAACCCCCCCCCCACATCTTACGTAAGGATTATTTAAAAGAAAATTAATTTTGACCCCCCCTCTCTACCCCTAATATTTATAAAATATGAATAATAATCTATATAATATATAAAAATGGATGTATTTGTGTATGTATGTTCCCTATACACTCCTAAACCGTTTGACCGATCGGAACCAAATTTGGCACAGTTATTATGTAGTTCCTGTGCATGTTTTTGTATTGAAATAGTGCAAAAATTCGCAAAGGAAAGGAGATTTTGAGTAGCCTGCCTTCCTTTAAGGAATCTCGATAATCCATTCATGCGCGTCCCGTATGGACGCGCATGAATGGATTATCGAGATTCCTTAAAGGAAGGCAGGCTACTCAAAATCAACTTAAAAAACAATAATGAATGCTGTCAAGCTGTCAACCGATCGACAATGCAAATACGCGTGCACGTGCTTTACGTTTCTATTTGACCATCTTAACCAAATTTGGTGTAGAAGTTATTTACAAAGCTACGAAAAACATAGGCTACTTTAGAACCTTGTAGTGAGGTCGAAGGCCGAACAACCACGGTCTACACGTATGCCTGCGATACCCTTGAGTGAGGCCGAAGGCCGAACAACCACATCCGACACAGTCTAGATGGCTACGACTGTGCCAGCTAGTATATTATACTATTATGCCACTATGTTTAATGATTTTTAAGGCGCTGATACACATGCTACTTACTGGCACGAAAATTATGCTATTATGACGTAATTGTTGTAAAATTACGTCATAATAGCATGCTTTTCGTGCCAGTAAGTAGCATGTGTATCAGCGCCTTTAAGTACTATATATTTCAATATATTTGATTTTTTATCAAATATTATATTTGATTTTTAAATTTAATTTAAAAAAATATTTTAAGAAACTTACGTAAGGAATACGTCGGACCCCTCCCCCCCTACGTAAGGGTCCGTAAGATATCCAATACCCCCTCCCCCCCCAAAACCCCTACGTAATTAATGGATGACCCCTAACTTCCGGAAAGATCCTTTTGCTTTGCTCTGAAATATAAAAAATGTTCAAGATTATAGCTATAATTTTAAAGTTGCCATTAAAAATTTGAAAACAAATTAAGCGATTTCAAATTTTTACCTTTAACATTTCCTTCCGGAAACACTAATATGTTGCTTTAACAATACAACACCACCAGACATCACTTTATGTTCAAAAATAAAAAAGAATTAATACGCAACAATAAGATTGTCAAAACTACCGGGCTTTGGTTTCAAACGGCGCGGCGGCGGCGATGCAAAAGCAATGATGCTGCTTGAAATTCGATGTCATTTTGTTTTATAAGAAACTATGTATCCCGAATTTATGTAAGTTTTTGAAACTTATAATCGCGTTTATTAACGTTCAAACATGAAAAATTTGTTCATCAGTAATTAATTAACACGTAATTACAAAAAGTTTGCAAATCTCAGCACAAAACCGCTAAATTTTTAAAATTTGTAAGAGCAAATTTGACATAAACTAACACACCGCCACTAAAAAATTGACTGTAAGTATCTTCTGAGTAACTTCGCTTTGCAAGTTCTTAAGCGATCATCTTTTGTTTTTCGTCGAAATCGCTAGGTCTTTAACACACAAACTATCTTTTTTAAAGCTTTTGTTTAGGAAATAAAAAATATTTATTAATTATAAATTTATTTTTAATTTTAAAGGAAGGGAAAATTAATATTAAGCGAATATTTTTTATTTTCTTAATTTTTTAAATTAAAATTGTTTGATTTTATATACGGGGTGCTTTAAAAATTTTCATTTGAAATAAATAGTTTTTGTTGATAAGTTAAACGTTCAGATTAATCGAAATGTTGAATCGTAGTA
This sequence comes from Podabrus alpinus, assembly GCA_932274525.1. Classification (NCBI taxonomy): domain Eukaryota; kingdom Metazoa; phylum Arthropoda; class Insecta; order Coleoptera; family Cantharidae; genus Podabrus; species Podabrus alpinus. The sequence continues at coordinate 12,284,568 of OW026451.1, forward strand.
GACTTCATCATTAGCAACATTTTTTTTTATAAAAAAATTAATTTTGTTGTTTAAGCTCACCATGGGTATCCATAGAAATTTTTCAAAGAATGAGGATAATTTTAACTATATTTTCACAAAATCAGAAAAATTTATTATTTAGCAGGGGGCCGTCCATTAATTACGTAAGGATGATTTTTGTAATTTTGGACCCCCTCCCCCCCCCACGTAAGGGTACGTAAGATTGTGGAACCCCCCCCCCCCCCACATCTTACGTAAGGATTATTTAAAAGAAAATTAATTTTGACCCCCCCTCTCCGCCCCTAATATTTAAAAAATATGAATAATAATCTATATATATAAAAATGGATGTATGTGTGTATGTACATATGTTCCCTATAGACTCCTAAACCGTTTGGATCGGAACCAAATTTGGCACAGTTATTATGTAGGTTCCAGCGCATGTTTTTGTATTGAAATAGTGCAAAAATGCGCAAAGGAAAGGAAAGTTGATTTTGAGTAGCCTGCCTTCTCAAAATCAACTTAAAAAACAATAATGAATGCTGTCAAACTGTCAACCGATCGACAATGCAAATACGCGTACACGTGCTTTACGTTTCTATTTGACCATTTTAACCAAATTTGGTGTAGAATTTATTTACAACGCTACGAAAAACATAGGCTACTTTAGAACCTTGGAGTGAGGCCGAAGGCCGAACAACCACGGTCTACACGTATGCCTGCGATACCCTTGAGTAAGGCCGAAGGCCGAACAACCACATCCGACACGGTCTAGATGGCTAAAGGCGGCCGGCAGGCCGACTGTGCCAGCTAGTATATTATACTATTATGCCACTATGTTTAATGATTTTAAGGCGCTGATACACATGATACTTACAGGCACAAAAATCATGCTATTATGACGTAATTGTCGTAAAATTACGTCTATTATGACGTAAATGTCGTAAAATTACGTCATAATAGCATGCTTTTCGTGCCAGTAAGTAGCATATGTGTATCGGCGCCTTTAAGTACTATATATTTCAATATTTTTGATTTTTTATCAAATATTATATTTGATTTTTAAATTTAATTTAAAAAAATATTTTAAGAAACTTACGTAAGGAATACGTCGGACCCCTCCCCCCCCTACGTAAGGGTCCGTAAGATATCCAATACCCCCTCCCCCCCCAAAACCCTCACGTAATTAATGGATGACCCCCAGTTGAAATATATTTTTTCATAAGTATACAAATATACAGGGTGTCTCTTTCAAAAGTTTGTAGCTCAAATATTATTTCAGAAATATTAATACAAAAAATACTGTAATTGATTTACGGAGCGGATTACGAGAAACAGGAAAAAACTTTACGTTTATTTAACGTTAACAGAAATCTAAATTAAAAAGAATGAAAACGAAATCAAAAATTCGAAAATCGGTCTGTAAATAATAAAGTCGTGTTACGGGAACCGCAGGCGCAGGTGAAATTTTTGAACCTCTTTAAAACGAAAAGATCCAATTATTTGAAATATTTTGATTAAAATTCAGTCAACGATTATTTTTTCAAATTACTAATATAATATTCAAATTTGCAGTCAGAACAAAAAGGAATAATTTTCCGATGTAATTTTTTTAGGCGAAGAAAGAAATTAATAATAAGGTAATTGTCAACTTTCAAATTTTGAACACCGCAACGGTAACAAATTAATAAGTAGGTAACTGAAAAATTTAATAAAAACCCTAATACCTTGCTATGTGGTGGAATCATCCAGACCTGCAGCTCACCAACAGCCAGTTCTGGTAACTTCCGGAAACTTCATTAATTTGTTCGCTCTGAAATATAAAAATGTTCAAGATTAGTTACAATTTGACAATTTATAATAATTATAAAGTTGCGATTAAAAATTTTAAAACAAATTAAGCGATTTCAAATTTTTACCTTTAACACTTCTATCCAGGAACGCTAATAATAGGTATGTTGATTTAACAATACAACACCACCAGAAATCACTTTATGTTCAAAAATAAAAAAGAGTTAATACGCAACGATACGATTGTCAAAACTACCGCGCTTTGGTTTGAAACGGCGCGGCGATGCAAAAGCTAAATCATGATACAGCAACAGGACGCCGGAAAAAATTTTATAGCGTCACCATACTTTCCTTGATGTTCAAAAAATGTAAAAATCAACAAATCATTTAAGATGATCAAAAATAGTTAAATTTCAAAGACGCTGCTTGAAATTCGATGTGATTTTGTTTTATAAGAAACTATGTATCCCGAATTTATGTAAGTTTTTGAAACTTATAGTCGCGTTCTTCACTAACGTTCAAACATGAAAAATTTGTTCATCAGTAATTAATTAACACGTAATTACAAAAAGTTTGGTAATCGCAGCACAAAAACCGCTAAATTTTTAAAATTTGTGAGAGCAAATTTGACATAAACTAACACGCCGCCACTAAAAATTTGACCAAGTACCTTCGCTTTGCAAGTTCTAATGCGATCATTTGTTTTTCGTCGAAATCGCTAGGTCTTTAACACACAACTATCTTTTTTAAAGCTTTTGTTTAGGAAATAAAAAATATTTATTAATTATAAATTTATGTTTATTTATAAAGGGAGGTAAAACTCGGAAAACTTGTTAATAAAATTATACGGAAAATTAATAAGATTTACTTTCTTAATTTTTTAATTAATATTGTTTGATTTTATATATACGGGGTGCTTTAAAAATTTTAATTCTAAATATAATTTTTGTTGATAAGTTAAAAGTTCAGATTAGTCGAAATTGATGATAAAAAATGATAAAAAAATTAATTTTGTTGTTTAAGCTCACCATGGGCATCCATGGGAATTTTTCAAATAATGAGGATAATTTTAACTATATTTTGACAAATATAGAAAAATATATTACTTCAGGAGGTACAAATTTTTTTTATATAAAAATATACAGGGTCTCTTTCAATAGTTTGTAGCCCAAATATTTCCTAAACAAATAGAAAACTGTAGGTAATTGATTTATGGAGCGGATTACAAGAAACAGGAACAGGAGCCTGATAACATTTTGTATAATTAAAAAAATTTGAAAAATGTCCGTTGAGCCGATTATTTACATTCCTCTAGTGTAAGCAAGTTGATTAGTGACCTAATTTTTTTAAATTTTGGATGTTAGTGGGGGGGGGGTGCACTTAGGCCACCTTATCGGATCCATTAAACTACCTCTTTTTATTGCTCACCCCCAGACTCTGCATGCAAACAGTGTCAGGTATTATCGCAGCCTTTTGGTGACTGATTGGTCTCACCACCTAACTCGAACTCCCCATTTCTCAAAACTCTACAACATTTGTTGTCCGATTGCCCACGCTATGTATCTTCCCGTTTTAACCATCTTACTCTCTGTAATTTCTACTCAGTATCCACACTCGACCTCCTTCAAATTCTTAAACATCCTTCCTTAGTTATTTCTTTCACCACCTTCATAAAACATATAATTTCAACTCTTAAAGATTTTAAAACTCCACCCTGAGGTTGAGCTCATACCAACTTCGAATATTGAAGGGCCATTATATGCTCAACTTTGTTTTTCTAATCTTTCATTCTCTCGTTCTGGCCATAGCTCACACCTTGACTCATATCTACAGATTAAAACACCAACACTAAACACATACAGGGCAGGGACAGTCAATCTCTTGCCTTAATATGTGTTTGTGTAATTTGTTCTCATTACCATGTTTTATCAATTTAAGTTTCAATAGTTCTACCAAATAAGTGTTTCCATTTTTCCCTAGTTATAAGTTTGCGTTTATATTACATTAATTATTAATTACATATGTCAATTAATTAGTTTTAAGTTTATGTCTGTATCCAATAGCAGAATATACTCCCCCGTTGGGTGGTTTAACCCAATGGGGAAACAGGAAAAAAAAACTCCCCATCAAATATTCTTTGTTATAAATTAGCTGCCAGCCATTTAAAAGCTAAAAATATTTGTTGGGTCCTCAACAAAGGTAAGCACGATGAATCAGGGCTCCAGGCATTACACATTCGGAGGGCGGGGGTGGGTGGGGGGTATGATTTTACTAGACTGTTCGACATAGTAGATCAGGTCAAATCAGGGGACCGCCTGATTTACGTACCTTCTAAAGCACGGAGACGTATAGACGGTCATAGAAGCAAAGAAGGTCCAAAAAAAGATTAGACTCTTCCCAGATTCAAACGATTGACTTGTGCATCAGTACTTGGTCGCTGTAACTAGTAGGCCAATGACCGCCTCAGGAGACGACCTCATACTACATGGAATTGAACTACGAAGAAGAAGATTTAAGGAGTGGGAAAAATAATACGTAGATAGGTTTCGAATTTTTACATCTTGTTTCCTCGTCCCAACCCCCTTTAACTTTAAAATTTAAAATAATGTAGCAATTATATTTCTAGTTGTAGGTATTTGAACCACTCTGTTCTAGTTCGAAACCAAAAGTTGATAGTTTTGATGTTTCTAAAATTTTAACAAGCACTTCTTAGTGATTTATCAAGGAGCCAATAGCAATTTATCATGGAGGTGAGCGAGATCTACGGTCGGAACCGAAAATAAGCCTGTTTTCGTGTCTCTTGATCCTACAAGGTGAAAGAATATTTTGGAGAAGGAGATATCTCATGCGGTGTCTGAATACAATCAGATATCAGACCAGAGCCAAGCTTATTATAAGCACGAAGTGCCATAAAGGTTGTTCTATTGTCTCATGGTATGTGAATATTTTTGGACAGTGCTGGACTCCCGAATATATAATTAGAGGTTATTCTGTCATGTTCAAGATGCAGAAGGGTTTTTAGAGTAGTCCTCCGTAATCTGCATATGACCTACAGTTCCTCACCTATGATTCCATAATCTTCAGCTGTTCAGCTTGAGTGCAGTCCTATAATTGCCATCTCTTGCATAAGATGATAAAATTCATCTCGAAATTAAGTGTATTACACTTTCCGTGGTTTGGATCCCACGTTAAACAAGTAGGTCCTCTATGTATTATCGTGTTCCGTTTATATAAGAGTAGGGGTATGAAGTAATTGGGTGAAATTATCATAACACTCTTAATTTAATTAAGTAAATAAGACCATAACAGGCAACTATTAGATTGTGTCTGGATCTTCTTTGATGGAAAGATTGGTTTACTGCTTTTGCCTCACATTTCCGAAATATGCAAACGTTATAAAATCTAAAAGAATATGAAGAAATTGTAAAAGATAAAATATTGGTTGTTGTTTTGATTAATTAGTATAAGAGAAACAAATTAAATTAATTTGCTGTATTTGTTAAATTAGGAATTTTCGTTTTAATTAAAATAAGTGACGATTCGTGATATTGGTGCATGCGCGGTTTGAACAGTACACTTTGGTGGGATATTTTGAAAAGATGATAACGGAGCGTGAAGTGAGGAAGTCTGGGAACGTCCACGGTGACGTTAAGACGTGATTTTGGATTCTCATGTCAGCCATCAGAGTATTAATAGCGCTGTTCGTATGATTATTTTGAAATTAAGTTTTGTATTTGGATTGAGAAGAATTTTCGAGTCAGTCGTCAAAGAGAAAGGACGTCTTTATATTTTTGGATGATTGGAAATAAATCAGAAGCTGTTTTTCAACGAGAATCTTCATGCTTCCATGCTCCACGCAACATCGGCCGCATCGAATAAAACTACGGTAAGAGTTCTTTTTTGTGCCGCACTAACTATTTGATAAATCGACAAGTCGTTTAAAAAAATCGGGCGCGAATAAAAACTGTGGGGGATTTTCATTGCGAATGTTTAATATTGTAAAATTTAATTTGTTAGATATAAGAAAACCAATATTTTGTTTAAAATTATTTTATTGTCTTAAATAAATTCTATTATTTTTGTTTTGATAACGTTTGCGTATAATTTTTCATCTATTCATAGCAGTAAAAAAATTGAAGAATAAACAGATACAATTTTCGATTTTATTAAGTAGTCTTTATAAGAAAGATAACTAATTAAGGTGAAGCGAAGGTGAAGTATAAGAGAGTTTTGAATAATTTTCATGAACCCAAATTTCGGCCCTAAAATTTTGAGTCTGTCATGCATAGCTAGTCGGAGCAATTAAAAGTGCCGTACAATTTTTTTTCCCCGCTATAAAAATAAAAACGTAAATACAGTAGCTTATCACGGCAGTATATGAAAATAATTTGAACGCACATCACATGCATAGAAAGAGATGGGTCACCAAACCCTCATTAGGGTAAAAGGACTGAGAAAGAATTGTTCTTTGAGTCCCGTTTCCGGTTTGGTTCTAGTTCAGCTCAATGACATGATGTATCCATTATCCTTCGGAACTTCCTTACTTTTCTTACCTATCATGGTATCCCCCCTTCCCCACCAAACACCCCAGTTGCTATATTTATAATCTATTTTCATTTATAATTTGAAAATGAGAAGTATTAATATTAATAATCGGAGAAATTAGGAATTTCTTCCCCCCAGGAACGTTCTATGGTCACAAATCAAAGACCTCCCTAATTTGTGTAAATCTAACTTGACCTTTTAAACTAAAAAACATATTCATTAATTTGTAATTTTTAAAAAATTCTTATGGTTGTAATAAAAATTGGAATTTAGCAAGCAATAATTTCGGTAAACTTTATTTGACTATCCCAAAATTGGAATTTTTATGCGGACGTCACATTTGTCCAACCCCTCTCCCCCCTGTTCACACTTGGTCACATTTTGTAAACCCTCCCTCTGAGAAGTAAAATGAGAAGTCACTACGAAGAAAAATATATCGTGGATCAACAAATGTTAATGCATAGATCAGCAAGAAAGTGGGAGGATTAAGAAGCTACAAAGCCTGTAAATTAATTAAAAATATGCGAATGACAGCAAATGATCGTCTGTCAGGAATGGGTATCTGTTTGAATGACTGGGAAAAATATTTCAGGGATCTGCTTACAGAAATTAGACGGTTATCCAACAAGTTGATACATCGAAGAAAAATTGGAACTTGGCGAATCCTCATGTAAAAATATGCAAAACTATGAAGAATTATTGACTTGCGGGCCAGAAAAACTACATATAAAATATTAATTAAAACAGCTTTCTCAGAACTGAAGAAATGATGGCAAAAATATCAAAACAATGGAGAACATCGATTATAACACTAATCTTTATAAAATAATGTCATCAACACCTAACAAATTATAAGGGTATTTCAGTAATATGCGCCATAGGAAGACTACTTAAAAATAATAAAAAATTTGTTAGAAAAACTAATAGAGGGAAGGGCGGCGGAAGAACATGCGGACTTTCAAGCCGAGCTGAAAAGGGCCGTATAGAAAAAAATACAATTTGCCAGATATTCACATTAAGCTTTTATAAATGTTGAGAAGGCATAACTGCAGGTTGAGTATTGTGAACGCTAAGGGTAAAATTGTTGGCGTAAAGAATAATTGCAGTCGATGTGAAATAAGGGAAAATTACGGGGTTATCAAATATTTGTAAAGCAGAAGTTTTTTTGCCTCACGATGAACTTGCCGTATTGAGCAAGAATATTTTCCATAGTTGGCAGTGAGAATATTTTGGGAACACTTACCACACCAATAAATGATCTAGCAATATGAACTGCCATGTTTCGCTACTGTTCAGATTAAAAATTTGATTTATATAGCGGGGAATGAATGGCACTTAATTCACTAATGCTCCGACTAGCTATGCATGACAGACTCGATAATTTGGGTCGAAACTTGGGTTCATCTAGATCAGGGGTGGGCAACCTTTTGTATAACAGGGGCCAGAATAATATTTACGTTTCGTCCTCGGGCCTTAGTATAGTTAATGGACACATTTTTGTTACTTATATTTTTTTCTGAAAATATGTTCCCTATAGACTCCTAAACCGTTTGACCGATCGGAACCAAATTTGGCACAGTTATTATGTAGGTCCCTGCGCATGTTTTTGTATTGAAATAGTGCAAAAATTCGCAAAGGAAAGTTAATTTTGAGTAGCCTGCCTTCCTTTAAGGAATCTCGATAATCAATTCATGCGCGTCCCATAGGAAGGCAGGCTACTCAAAATCAAGTTAAAAAACAATAATGAATGCTGTCAAGCTGTCAACCGATCGACAATGCAAAAACACCTGCACGTGCTTTACGTTTCTATTTGACCAATCTTAACCAAATTTGGTGTAGAAGTTATGATATTTACAACGCTACGAAAAACATAGGCTACTTTAGAACCTTGTAGTGAGGCCGAAGGCCGAACAACCACATTCGACACGGTCTAGATGGCTAAAGGCGGACGGTAGGCCGACTGTGCCACCTAGTTATTTTAATAATACGCGAAAACTTAATTCGCGTTAAAGGGAATTTTGCTTCGCGTATAAAAAATTCAGGTATCAAAATCTAATTGGCGTTATTCTGAATTCGCGTACATCGAACTCGCGTACATGGAGGGTCTAGTGTACTTTTCAATTTACTTTTTACAATACTTTTTAATTTAATTTAAATAAGACGAACTATATCGAAAATTAAACTGTAGATCTCTCCTTTTTCCTTATGTTAGGTACTAACCTAATCCTTTTCTTTAAATTTTTTTTTTGAAAATATTTATTTATTATTTCTTCTAAAGATCTCGCGGGCCGGATTAGAACTTTACGCGGACCGGAGTTGGCCCGCGGGCCGGAGGTTGCCCACCGTTGATCTAGATCAATCTAAACACTCATATACGTCACCTTAATCAGTGATCTTTCTTATAAAGACGACTCAAATAAATGGAAAATTGTATCTGTTTCCTCTTCGATCTAATACTGCTATTAAATGAAATTAAACGCAAACGTTATTAAAACGAAAATAATGGAATTTATTCAACACAATAAAAATTCAAGACAAAATATTTGTTTTCTTATAGTTAAACAAATTAAATTTTACAAAGTGAAACATTTGTAACCAAATCCCCCAAAAGTTTATACGCGCCCGAATTTCAAAAACGATTTGTCTATTTATCAAATATTAAGTGCGTCACTAAAAATTCTTACCGAAGTGTACCGTTCTTCCGGAGTTTTCCGATGCGGCCGGTATTGTGTGTGGAGCGTCGAAACGTGAATATTATAGTTGAAGAACAGCTTCTGATCTTGGACCAAACAAAAGCAGGTAGGAACGACCAGTGAATAATTATCCTCTTCCGAATCGTACAATCAACGACAGGTAAGCAACTCGAATGATTTCCTCCAATAAATTCCATTCACATCACCATAAAATATAACCATCAAAATTATTTCCAAAAATTTATTTTCAACAATTAATATCCAAAAACTTGTTTCCAAAAATTAATATTCAAAAACTTATTTCCAATAACTAATACGATCAGCGCGTCTTAGCTCTTCGACCGCTGGCTTGAGAATCTCAATCCAAAAACTCAATTCAAAATTATCATACAAACAGCACGTCTTAACTCCTCGACGGCTGGCATCCGAATCCAAATCCAAAACTTATTTCCAAATACTAACGACCAACAGCACGTCTTAATACTCCGACGGCTGGCATCCGAATCCTCCTCGCTCCGTTATCATTTACCAAAACCCCACCAAAATCCTCACTCGCGTACTCGCAAATTTCAAAATCGTCACTTCTTTTATTTACAAAAATCCCACTTTAACAAATAAAGCAACAAATACTTACAGTAACAAATACTTTAATTAAAGCAAATTAATTTAATTTGTTTCCTCTTATTTCCATTGAATCAAATAACCACCAATACTTTGTCCTTCTCAAATTTTATGTTTTTCAGATTTAACAACGTTTGCATCTTCCGGATGTGTGAGGCAAAAGCAGTCAAACAATCTTTCAATCAAAGAAAATTCAGATACAATCTAGTGATAACCTGTTATGGTCTTATTGACTTAATAAAATTATGAGTGTTTCAATAAATCTACCCAATTACTTCATACCCCCTATCTCTTATCAGCGGAACATGACAGAACATTATAAATTTTATATTATTTCTTCTCGACAGCTTTTCCTCGCCAGCTGCTGAAAATAATCCTCTCGGTTATGCTTTAATTTTTCTCCGGCCTGTTTTTTGAGAACCTTAGAATTCCATTTTTGCGATTTGACAAAATCTTACAATTTATAAATTTTTATTAGACTAGAAAAATCCGAAAATACAAAAAAACTTTTACTAAAAATTTTTATTATTTGTATTTTCAACTTTTTTATTAACAAGAATAAGTAATATCGTTGATATTGCACATAGTGATAGATAATATTAAAACAATTTTATTTACAGAAATATAATTTTTTTCTTCTAAAATTGGCATAAGTTAATGGCCAATATTTTCGGACGTGATACTTAAATTGGACACTGTGCTACGCCTTCCCGGATTTACGCCTAAATTTTCCCAATTAATCCACGATAGTCGAGCAGTTAAATCTGTAAAAAAACGGTGGAATGTAAATCATTCCAAAAACTAGCTAATCGGGAGGGAGATTGTGACTTACCACTGGTATTCCAATGGGCTCTATCGGCTTTGATTTCACCTCGAAGACATTTTTCGACGTAAGTTAAAGGATCGCAGTCGGCTGTGAGGACTTCTCGTAGAAGAGCAATGTAAGCAATAGCGAGACGTAAGGTGTCAATTTTGCTTAATCGTTTTTCGTACGGAAATGTTGGAACGTGCATCCGTAGTTCGTCAAACGCGGAGTTTATACTGCTGCAAAACAACATGTTCAATTTATTATAAGTGAAAGTTTACGTCTTTTTTTCAACATTGACAGCTTTTGACTTACACGGCCTAACTACATTCTAAGTATCGAGCTATCGAGTATCACAAACTATAAAAATGAAAAGAAATCCACAATAAGTACTATAGACGTCACATGCCACATATCAACACACATGTACCCGGTGGGTCCAATAGCAGACCTCAGCATCCGTTTTCGTTCTCTTATATTGGCAGCGTGACGTTGAACCCTGTACGGTGATCCACCATAATAGTCCGAATTTGGCAACGAGCTTCCAGAACACTGACTATTATCTGAACAAAAAAAATTCATTTGATTCTCTAATGAAGACGGCAGTCTAAAAGTAATCGTCTAGTAACTCACCTTGGCCGTGATGAAGAGACGTTAAATAGTGATGCTGTATAACGGAACTGGATGTAGCTCTGCCAGCAAATGCACAGCTCGGTAGATCTGAAACTTCGTCTTCCGAAATATCGCCGCCATTGTATCCTCCATAATGTAAACTAAATTATAATTGGATAAAATTTACTTCATTTAGTGACGAAGTTTATTCCAATAAATTTTACACTTTGAAAACCGAGTAGATACAATTTTTTAAATTTTTATATAACTAAATAAGTTTTGGCTATGTTGTGTATTATGGGCTGGTTTTACTTAATTTTTGGCTAATTTAATTTGACTGTTTCTAATTTTTTCGTGAAATTTTGACAACGCATTTCATTTTTTTAACATAAAATTATTAAATAGTGATTCGCTTACCTAATAGGTGGAGAAGACGATGAATCTGGCATTTGAGAGCGACTGGAAGTCATAACTATTATTTTTAGTTGAAATAAACACGTTTTATCACACACGACCACCTCCTTACTATTATCACGTAATCCACGGGGAACCAATTTATACACCTCTAAAAATTTTCGGCATAATGGAACCAACAAGAAATGTATTGCAAACTTCAAACTTATGCAGTGAAGTTTAACTCGTAAGGGTATTTTACATTAGGAATAGTTTCCTTTCCAAACGACCCTTGCATTAATATCGATTAAAGGTGGTTCTTACTACCCTTACCACCAATGCAATCCAATGCACGTATTGACTAACCTTTAGGAAGCCGCCATTGGACGGTTTTTCACCCTTAATGTTATCCCGAAGCTATCACCCTCTCTTGGTCTGATTTTGACAGATCCTTAAGTGATTCGAAATTATCCATCGTTTGCAGGTTTATCCTGTTTCTTTGTGTTTTATATGCAGTGCAATAACGGCAGACATCAGCAAAGTAAATAAATTAAATAATAATATAGTAGTATTATTAAAAACACATTTTTAGTATTGTACATTTACTAGTGAATTCAACAAAAATTGTTTTAATGGAAATATGAAAATTAATAAATTATTGAATTGGTATTGTACAATTGTTGGTATTTGAAAACTACTTTAACCCTTTCACCGGTTTACCCACAAATTTGTGGGTAAAAAATGAAGAAAGAAATGCAAAAATTTTGTCAATAACAATCACATAAATTTTTATATACCTATAAGATATAATTTTCTTCCAAGAATATCACAATAGTCCTCGTAATTAAAGATTTATCAATTTATTTTCCCTTCCAAAAATTTTTAAATAATGATTAATTTTTTTATTCTTAAAATTTCGAAATCATAAATTTATTTTTCTTTATTCTAAATAAATCCATAAACTTACCAAAATTTAAGAATAAAATAACCCCTTGACCCAACATTTTGAATGCCTTTAAGCATAAATATTTTGGACCCCCAAATTTTGGTAAAATCGGTGAAAGGGTTAACATCAGCATACATTTTTGTATCAAACAATTTAGTACATTGAAAAGAATTTTCCAAAATCAATTATGGAAGTAATCTTCTTGTTTGAAGTGAACTTTACATAAGCATGGTCCAGCTAAATTGAGACCCTGAAGACGGCGACGCCTCTGTAATGATTTAATCACGTTGCAAATTAATTGTACTGGAGAGCAGGAAAATACGACGGTCGTCACGACGTTTGCTTTATGAAAGCTGGTAACGTCATGTGGGAGTAACCGCATTTCTGCAAATGACAAAGTATTCGTTCCTTGTGATTTGGAAGGCCTCGTGCTCGACACGCGATTATTGCACGTGGCATTCGCGAGAGGCCCCACTTACATATGTGTCAAACATGGTTTGCAGCCACCCTTTACTGGAGGCGAATTGAGTCCTATCCGGTAAAGCTCAATTGTTTAGAAAGATAAGCCAACAGGATTTGTTTGCGGTGAGCTACATGAATTTATTTTTGTTTTGTTGTGGCCTTTGAGTTATTTATTTGTTAGTTTATTTGAAGTGTGCGATCTTAATTTAAAGCCGGATTTTAGCATTGCCGGATAATTTTATTATTTTAAATTAGAAGCTGGTCTTTTAAAAAACACGGAAATGTATAATTCTATTTGGAATAAAATTGATTTCTATGAGAAACGAATTTCTATTGAGGTTTATTCATTAAAATGAATCATTTTGGTATAATTATGTCCTATAATTTTTTATCTGATGTTTGGTAAAATTAGTCGTGACAAGTGCAGTAAAAAATATTAAGTTCATTGTAAGCTGAAATGCAAAGTTTACATTTTTATCCGCGATTGCATTGGTCTGAAGAAATCTAATTAGATCGAAACAAGTGTCATGCGACAGCACAATTGTTTGAAAAGACAAGGCGGAGGATTTGTTTACTACGTTGAGATTCAGAAATTTATTTTGGTTATTAATTTGGTAAAGATGTATTATATTGAAGTGTTATAATAAACCCCCAAAATGTCTCATAAAAATCCCAAGCCGGCGTTCCCCCAAATGAGGAATTTAGCCCCCTAGGTGCGGTTTTCGCCTATAGCTCACGTATTTTTACTTTTACGAAAAATTACCATTAAACAAAGTTAAAAATTTGCCTATTACAGTATGTATTGTAGTACTACCTACTGCAACGCCACAAGTTATAGAGAATTTTATGTTCTTCAACTTTGCTTAATGGTAATTTTTCGTAAAAGTAAAAATACGTGAGCTATAGGCGAAACACCGCACTTAGGGAGCTAAAATCCTCATTTGAGGGAACGCCGGCTTGGGATTTTAATGAGAAATTTTGGGTGTTTATTAGAACACTTCAATATCGGTCTAGTACAATTGGGCGCGATCGATTGGACGCGATCGATTGGGCGCAACGACAGCTGGGCGCAGCGACAACTGGGCGCAAATACAATTGGGTGCAAATACAATTGGGCGCAAATACAATTGGGCGCGAGGGAGATTTATCTATTACGTATTAATTATTATAACTGATTGTAAGATTTTTTTTTCTAAAAAACTATTATTTACTTAACTAAATCTAGAAATGTTTATTTAGCCAATAAAAAAAATTATAATTAAAAATTTAAACTAAATGTTTTTAAAATGTTTATTCCTTCTAACTTCCACTAAAATTTAGAAATAATGTTTATTTAGCCAATAAAAAAAATTATAATTAAAAATTTAATGTAAATGTTTTTAAAATGTTTATTCCTTCTAACTTTTACAAATAATAACAATGCCTATTAATATAGTACCCAACTGATCAGGAATTCATTTCATAATTATGGGAAATGCCTCGCAAAAAGTCTATAACACTTCTATTCGCGTAATCCTCTACTGAAGCGGCACATAGACGATTAGAGACAGAGCTAAGTATGGATCTAAGCTAAGTATGGAGCTAAGTATGGAAACATTTGGAAATTAATTTCCCCCCCCCCCATCGCCACACTTCGTCACACAAACCTAGACCCCCCCTCCAAATATTACGTCACATATTCTTGACCCCCCCCCCCAATGTAGTTTTATTGACTTCTTAGTAAATTTTACAATCGGTTTCATTTTGATTTTTATAACAATTTATTATAATAGATTTATGACGGCTCTGTATATTTATACATAAATATACACGTGCAGATTACCAACTAGTTTTTTAGTTTTTTAATCTTTTAATTTTTTTACGTTTTTTAAAAATTTTAAAAATCATTTTGAAAGTTCAAAAAATAGTATTTTTGAAATACTTGTTAGAAGAAGGAGAACATGAGTGGCCAAATTATACGAGGGCCGGTCCTGACCAATGTCAGGACGTTAGAAACCAATTATTGCATGTGTAAAACATACTTTTATCTTAAGTTGTCAAGTTGGCAACCTGTTACTAACTCGACATTTCAAGAAGCTTTTACGTTTTTAGAGAGAGAGAGAAATAAAAGCAATAATAATTTTTGTGACGTCACAATTTTTGAAACCCCCCGCCCCCCATCGTCACAAATCGTCACAAGGGTCGGACCCCCCCCCCCTAGGAGCGTAACGTAATTTATGGACGACCCCATAGAAATATTATAGACTTTTTGCGGGGAATTTCCCATAATTACGAAATGAATCCATGATTAGTTAGGTACTTTATTAATAGGCATTTTTATTATTTGTAATTGTTAGGACTAAACATTTTAAAAACATTTAGTTTAAATTTTTAATTATAATTTTTTTATTGTCTAAATAAACATTTCTAGATTTAAAACATTTTTATACGTAAATACCTATTAGTTTTTTATAAAAAAATTCTTACAATCAGTTATAATAATTAATACGTAATAGATAAATCTCCCTCGCGCCCAATTGTATTTGCGCCCAGTTGTCGCTGCGCCCAGTTGTCGCTGCGCCCAGTTGTCGTTGCGCCCAATCGATCGCGCCCAATTGTTGGTCGGCTTCAATATACATCTTTGCCAAACTTCAGCTTGCCCGGACCTTCTGTAAGCTCAAACCAAAATTTCGGTTTGGTTACTTGGAAGATACTATAATTTGGGCAAATTTTGAAAAAATCTATTTTGCTCTTCATTTTCCAACCTTGGCCACAATTTCAATTAATTTATTATTAAAAGCATTTCCCGTGCCCGAAAACATTTCTCTCCCTGCAACGAATCAATATTGTGCCATTTTAAGGGTGGGTTGTGCTTTTGGTCAATTATTTAAGTATTAGTGTGCCATGGAAAAATATGAAAAAGAACTATTTTATAGATAATTTTATGCTCTTCAATTATGGTCTGATCATAATTTTTCATACAAGCATAAATAAGCGAGTTATCGGCAAAAAATCGCGTTGGGGGAGTTAAACCCCCCGATTATGGGGGACGCCGGCGTGGGATTTTATGAGACTTTTGGGGGGTTCATTAGAACACTCCAATGTACATCTCTGCCAAAATTCAGCTTGCCCGGATTTTTTTCAAACTGAAAACCTTCCTTGCCTATTATGCTTATGTGCCATTGTCGAAACGTCGACAAACACTAAAATAGTTTTATTACCTTAGTGTCAAATCTTATTTTAATTTGAAAATATTATTATTTTTCATTGTCATAGCCATACCTCCATCCCCCCAGTCGCTGCAGCTACCAATTTTTCAAAACTTCATTTGCGACTCGTGACCTTTTACAATGAGGGCAAAAAAATTTGAAGGAGAAAAGTAAAATATAAATTTACTGTAGTTTTACTTATTTACTTAAATTAAATTATTTTGTATATCTGTTGTTCCTGGTTTTGGATAGGAGTATGCGTATCCTTGAAAGGGTTTTTTTCCAAGTTTTCTTACGCGATTTCAGGAAAAGCCTACGTTGTTATTACATATTTGTGGACCCAGTACCCGGATGATAGCACCCCTGTGGCGGCAAAAGTCTGTCTATAATTTTAAATTCAGCGGATGATCCGTTCCCTCAGTGCGGCCTTTAGGCCACACAGCCTAGGCAATCACAAATCAGTGAGATCTTAAAATAACACTTCCTATCAATTTGTTTATAACGCATCTCTCATTAATTTATTTTTTAATTACACAATCGTGACAGACATGCGCACTGGTTGAAAAGTAATGAATAAATCAATGATAAAAAAATTCCTATAAAAATAATGAAATGTTTTTAATGTAGGTACAGGGCTATCAAACTTGTACTATATGCTTTTAATCTAGTATATATATAAAAATGGATGTATGTGTGTATGTATGTATTGTAGCGTCTGGTGCCTTGAAGATACACGAGTACGCACACAATCGGTTTATGGACATCTACCTTTAATTCGACTCTAACTTCTCAGGGTATTAATGCGTCGGGATCTGATTCAACCAACACTTTTTTATACGAGCTTATGTCGAACGAATTCTTGTCTCCAACAAAGATAAAACTACAGTTGGATTCCGTTAACAAGTTTTTAATCAAATAAACAAATTCCAACATATAACATATAACCCCAAACAATCAAACAATCTTTATATAAAATACTACTCTACGCACTGATTAATAAATGGTAGCTAACCTGCGATTTGTAACGTGCGCACTATTTTCTTTCTTCTATTTTCTCATTCCCAATCTCGTCACGATCCAATTCTCGTGCGGATATAATCGTTCCACTCTTTCTTGAACTGCTTCTCCTAGATCGGATAATTTGGTATCCGGATCTCCCTTTCGTATCTGTATGACACGATCTCAACCACAACCTTCGTTGCCAACACCTTTCGTATCCTGCTATCTTACGGAATCTTAAATTCTCCAAGGAATTAATCTTCTCTGGTACCACCACCGTATTTCGTTCACGAATATAATTTATCTCAGTATATTTTATTTGAATCTCACTTGAATTCGCGAGTTTATCTCACCGTACTAAATACACGACCGTCACCTTTCGTGATCTGGATGGTACTTCCTTATTTACTTTTATGTAACGTTCGTTACTATATATTTTGTTTAAAAACCGGAGCTTCTTATATTCTCGGCTTGTTGTACATGGCCGACCGTTCTCTGCACGTTTGATTAATTTCCACATGTTGTATATCCCGTTTACATACAACATGTAACACGAACAAACTTAAAATTAAATTCAAACGACAAAAAAAACAAACACATGCAAACAAATGTGTTTGAACCTCCGGTCTCCAACTGTACTTCTCTCCTTGTTGGTACGACTCTATCCTCAACATAGATAGCGCGTATCACAACAGTATGTATGTTCCCTATAGACTCCTAAACCGTTTGACCGATCGGAACCAAATTTGGCACAGTTATTATGTAGGTTCCTGCGCATGTTTTTGTATTGAAATAGTGCAAAAATTCGCAAAGGAAAGTTGATTTTGAGTAGCCTGCCTTCCTTTAAGGAATCTCGATAATCCATTCATGCGCGTCCCTATGGGACGCGCATGAATGGATTATCGAGATTCCTTAAAGGAAGGCAGGCTACTCAAAATCAACTTAAAAAACAATAATGAATGCTGTCAAACTGTCAACCGATCGACAATGCAAATACGCGTGCACGTGCTTTACGTTTCTATTTGACCAATCTTAACCAAATTTGGTGTAGAAGTTATTTACAACGCTACGAAAAACATAGGCTACTTTAGTACCTTGGTACCTTACCTTACATACATCAGATTTCTGGCCTCTCTCATAAATTGTATTGTACAATCGTTATACTTTGCATTTTTATCATGTTTTTATATTTTGACTAACATCAAGCCTGTCAATTTTCAAGAGCTGCATACCAAATACATATGTACATAATAAATCTGTCAATTTGATAACTGAAAAACCTAAATCGTGAAATAAAATTCTTTCCAAAAGATATAATTAGAAGAATTTTGCCATATCTATAGCTACACTTATCCAAATTATTGACAATTGTGTTGTGCAGTCTAAATGCAGAAACTTGTGCTGATTACAATTTTCATGAGTTGTGTAATTGGAAATATTGAGGAATTCAGCTTAGATAAAAATCTCGAGTTTATGCAAGGTTTGGTTCAAATAAAAAATCTTCCTCTAAGTTAAAAGAATTTTAATATTCAGATATGAGCGAAACATGTGTCAATGATTTGCATTTGGACATGTTTTTACCATACGGCATGGGAATTGCTGATACACTGGTGGTTCTGATATCTAGTAAGGACAAACAACCAAATTGTATGATATCGTTCAACATATTGGAAACAAAGG
The DNA here is from genome assembly GCA_932274525.1 of Podabrus alpinus. Lineage (NCBI taxonomy): Eukaryota > Metazoa > Arthropoda > Insecta > Coleoptera > Cantharidae > Podabrus > Podabrus alpinus. The sequence continues at coordinate 12,303,303 of OW026451.1, forward strand.
ACGATTTGTTTGTAATTATAGTTGTCGAATTATCCGATTCAAGCGAAACACATGCTAATGCTTGTCATAATGTTCAAACTAGAATAATTATTGTAATGAGAACTTTTGAAGATTAGAACTTCCTTATTTTTATGGTTTTCTTTTTAGATAAAAGAAAAAGAAAAAATTGATGTTTGTACTCATATGGAAAACAAGGAGTCTACCAATAAAGCAATTTATTATCATACCAGCAAATCTTCGAAGTTATCAGTACAAATTAAAAGCCAAACTGTATTACCAACAATAAAATTAACTGCTACGGCTGCGAGAAGTTAGTACAAAGTAAAAATTCCGTTAATTTTTTTCCGAATCAATTAAATTTATAAAAACTTTCCTCGATGTTTTCTCGAAAAATTTCATAAACACTACGATTGTTGTGATCGCAAATTCATTTTTCTGAGTGTTCTTATTCATTCTTTCTGGTTGTGGTTTTAAATTGCTCAAGCATCCTTATCATATCATTTTATTTGCAGTACCACCACCGAATGTCAATTGCAAAGAGGAAACTGAAATAACCTGTTTGATGGGAAATATGACCTTATGTATCAGTATTGAACTATTGTGCGATAGAAATATCAACTGTGGAATATTTGGAAGTAACGATGAAGATGTACGAATTTGCGAGCGTAAGTATCATTTCCCAAATGATGGCCAAAAAATAAGTAAGTAATCCTAGATCACATCTTTCATTTCTTAATTTTTTAGTAAAACGATATTATAAATTATGGGCTGTAGTTTCGTGCAGTTTGCTGATGATGGTGATCATAGCCGGATTTTTAATTAACCTATTTAAAATGTACGTTCCTTCCGTGCCGGACAACTTCTTCATTTTTAACGAGGACGAAGACAATAAACTTATTTTGGCGACTAAGTATATTGCACCGCAAAGATCACCTTCACATCAAAAAATTCACGATGCCGAAATTCAGTCCTTAAAGTTGAGAAGCTATCCTTTACCAGGCACTTCCCAAGAAGAACAAGAACCGCACACTTCGTCTTCGCTCGAAAAATCAGTAGGAACAGATGAAACAATCGACATAGAATTATTGAAGGCAGAATTGAGGAAAGAAATCGAAAAGGAAATTAGCAGAGCAATTATGCAACAGTATCGGCCAAGATTTGATAGCGACACTTTTATCAGCATCATGGACCACATTGATCCCCCAGATAAATCGAAACAAGGAGAATCGTAATGAAGACATAATAAATTTGTTTGAAAAGAATATTTTTAAATTATGCTTATATTCTATTGTTTTAACAAAGTTAATTAAAATATTTTATAATGTTACATTAAATGTGCAATCGGTGTTACCGACGACGAGGAATGCCAACGCTTTCGCTAGTTTCTTCACCGGTTGCGGATCCGCTCGTTTCACCATCATCAGACTTTTTATCTAAAACAAAGTGGAATTTAATTAGAGAAATGTTAACTCTTAAAATGGAAGGCTTAAATTGTATAAATAGTAAGGAGAAGATTTTCGAATGTCGCTTTGGCCATGAGAACTCAAAACTGTAAGGCGAAGAAATAAATATCCGCTGGATTTAAATTTCTTTATTCGCTCATTACAAGACAAATTGGCTGGAGACACGTTTTCATGCTTAACTACAGGCTTTCTTTCTGGTACAATGTGGACTGCATATTTTGCCATGCTCCTGACATCTGCACAATTTTATGGCTCCAATTTGATTCATAACTTCGCTAATCGCTATCCTTCCATCTTGTACGTAAATTGTTTGTAATCCTATTTTAAAATTCTACGTTATTGACCCGCTAACCGCAAAATATGTGGTATTAAATTGGAGGAAGAAGGAAGTAAGGCAAAATTTAAAAATTTACCTTGGTGATGCTTGACTATAATTTTCCATTTTAAATTTTGACCTTGCTTTGGAAGTACATCCGCAATTTGTTGATCTTCTACCTTTTCATTCCTGGTAGTGCTTTGATCAAGATTTTTATTTTTGTTATCGTTATCTTTATTTTTATCTATATTTTGATCTTTCGACTTATCGGGTTTTTCTTTTTGGCCATTTTCACCTGTTCCTTCATGATATTTAGGATTATAATATTCGCCCCTTCTAAGATGATACGGACCATGAAACTCGTCTTCTGCTGGTACGGTGTAAACCTTTCTCTTGTCATCATATTCAACGTAGTTCCTTGCTTGTGGATACCAATGAGATTTTTGAACAACTGTATTTTGTTTGGCTTGGGCATGGAATGGAAACTGAAATGACCACTAAGTTTAAAAAATAATGAACATAAAAAATTACATATTTATCTCGTTCTTTGCTTTCCCTATGCAATTTGTTGTAGTAAATTTCATAATCGCACGCGTTTTTAACATTTTGATTAGTAAACATTTTCGAATTTGTAGCAACATTTTGGTTAAAAGCTTTTGATGCTGGCGTCATTGCTGCAATAATTAAATTTCATTACAATTTTTGATATATTGAAGTGATCTATAAGTACTCTGAATGGGAGCTACACAATAAAATTCTTTTTCGCTTGACGTATCGCTTATGCTGTTTTTTAGGCTTCTTTGGTTTTTGGGAGGAATCCCCGGCAAATGAGGTTTTTGAGTGTACTTCAATGAATCGATCGTCGTTTGGATCGATCTAGCTATATCTTGTCGATGCGGTGAATACGATTCTCTCTCGTTTGATTTTCTGCCAGGGGTATGATGATGAACTTCTGCATAAACCTAAAAGGAAACATTTCGGTTTAGACTTTATTTTTCTCATAAAGTAAACAAGAGATTTTACAATTTCACTGAAAATAAGAAACGACCAAATTAAGGAAAATCGACGGAATATTTTTTTTCGTCTTGGTTTTCTCTTTATATCGTCGTAGTTAGCTTTTCCTAATATATTTCCAACAGCAGTGGTGACAAAGTTGAAGCAACTTAACCCCCTTCCACAAATGTTTGAATATTTTAGTTGCATCCTCATTGTTTGAACCTTAATTGCTTCTAAGATATATTCCTGGGAAGCAGGAATGGGAGAGAATATTTCCTGGATTTTTGTATAGAAAACAGCCTAACAATAACACATACCAGCAACATCAACTACGTACTTTAAACATCTGAAAATCCCAGAATGGAAGATGTCGAAACCACATTGATTATATCCTAATACGCGCCAGATGGAGAATATCAATTAAGAAGGTGAAGACTCTGCTTGGGACAGAATGTGGTAGTGACCACAGATACCAATAGCCCAATTTCATCTCAAGCTTCGGGTGCCAATTAGAAAAAACATATATTGAGGACAAAGTACAATTCCGACTCATCCATCAAACAACGAAACAACAGAAAACGTATGACAAAACGCAAAGAGAGTTATAACAGAAACTTTAAATGAAACTAAGAAGAAGCAAAGCCCCCATAAATACCAGCATTGAATGACGGAAGGAACTCTTAAACTGGTAAATAGGAGACGACAGCTGTATAAAAGAAAGCAGAATGGAACAAATACGCACAGCTAAACAAGGAAATACAAAGAGACTGCGGAAAAGCCAAAAATAAGTATTTACTTGAGATATTATGTAAGGAAGCCCAAGCAAACGCCGAACAAGATGATAAAGAAAATGGACAAAAGCGGTGCCCCTAACTTATGTACAATAGTAAGCAACACGTGGTTACAAAAATATAACATAGGTCTTAGAGGTCGCCACTAAGAGACTGGGGAGAACATCCATCCCAGGACTCACGGAAGACAGGCTGAAATCCATTATCGAGTCTTTCTTCAACGCACCCCTCCTTCTAATACACACCAATCGACTTACCTGAGCTAGAAGCTGCAATCAAGAAGATGCCTATCGATAAGGTCCCGGACCCAGACGTACCCATAGAACTGGAAAAGAGCTAAGCTTATCCTTATTAGGAAAGGAAACACGCCCCTGGAAGCACCCAGCTCATATAGACCAATCTGCCTTCTGGATCATGCGGAAAAAATCTTAAAACGCTTGCTGTCCTGCAGGATCTAGCAAGAGATCGATATCGCCGAGGGCTTAGCGGAAAACCAATAAGGATTCCGCAAGGGCCAGGTCCACAGTAGAGGGCATGATCCAACAGATCCGGAGAGGAAGAGACGGCACTTGGAGAACGAGGAAGTTTGTTGTTCTATTGACACTCGACGTTAAGAACGCCTTCAATTCGGCTAGATGGAGTTCAATTCTGGAAGAGTTGGAGAGAAAGCAGATATCCCCATACCTCCTTAATCAATTGTCAGAATACTTCAACGAGAGAGTACTTCTTGTCGAGGAAGAGGTGACAAAAACCTGGTCCAAGTCATGAGTGGAGTCCACAGGGTTCGACTCTGGGACTGCTATTATGATGGCGTCCTCAGGTTCCCAACATCACCTTAGTGGCGAAAGCTAGGACCGAGGCCGAGCTCCAAGATATGGCCAATTTAGCCATAACGGATAACCGCGCCTGGATGAAAAACCCTAAACGGCACGAAAATCAATAATCCCGACCATCCAAGTCAGGGTACTTGGAATCAACGTGGACAAGAGCCTATCCTATGGACCACACCTGGCGAGAGTGTCTAAAAATGCGGCAACACTTACCGATATGATACACAAATTGATGCCAAACATCAAGGGTCCAAGCGAGCAAAAGAGGAGACTGCTTAGCACAGTCGCGGACTCCATCATGCTTTACGCCGCTCCAATAATGGATGGGAGCAATGAAAGTACAAAGACTTCGCCGGAAACTGCAAGCTGTCCAGAACATAAATGCATTGAGATCTGCAGAGCCTCTCGGCCACCTCGAAAAGGAAATGCGGAGAACATGTCAGTTCCTGTGGGAAGTCTCAGATAAAGGAAGATACCCAAAGATGAAATAAGGAGAACAATAGAGAGATTAAAACTGAATAAGTCACAGTAACAGATAACATCACCGCAAAGATCTTAACGGAGATGGGAGAAAATTACATCAAAATAATACATGACGTAATACCAAAAAGATTGGACAGAGTCCATATTTGTCATAATACATAAAAAAGGTACTAAAGAGAACTGCGAGAACTGCCGTTTATAAAACGACTCTGTGGCCATAATAGAGAGTTAGTAAGAATAGACCAATATGTGCTAAACGTAAGGGGGGTTACACAAGGCTGCTCCTTTTTAACATATATGGAGAATACATTATGAGAAGGGTAATGGAAGGATGGACAGGAGGTCTCGTAATAGGAGGGACCCATATAACCAAGCTGCGGTTTTATCAAGCTTCCAAACGTCCTTTTCTGAAATAATGAGTCACCAACGAGCAAAGCTCCAACTTGCAAAGTAATAAAGAATATACGTATAAATAAAATATCCAAAATTTGTTAACACTTATCAAAGAAAATTATGGTTACATACCTCTCTCTCCTGACCCCTATTGAGATTTCTTTGCTGCTTCTTAACAGCGTGCCGAACCGATGGAGGAACAACCATTCTGTTACTTGGCAAGTGATTTGGATCTTTAGGAATTGCAGTTTTGGTGTCAAGCGTAAATAAAGAGGAATGTTTATTCAATACATTAGTAACAATAGCTATGGATTGTTTTTCCGTTAGACTTCTCCTTGGAGTATATGCAGGTAACATAGTACTAACAATTTCTCTCTCTTTAACCATGTCATCAAATGAACGCGATTTGTTATCCTTAGAACTTGGCGAAGGATTGTCATTTGTTTCGTCCGGTTCCTGCAATTTATAATACGAAGAAAAACTAACGGAAGGTTTCTGCTCTGGTGATGGTGGTGTTGAAATTGAATGTGTGGATGAAGATTTTTCACTATTTTGACTTCGCCTTTTCTTGTAATTATCAGACATCGTAAATAAACTTATAGGCACTTTTTTGATAGCCAATTTTTCTACAATGTATTCGCACGGTTCGTCTTTATCACTAAAATAAATGTCACTGTCACCCTCAAAAGTTCCTTTTGTAAAAAAACACCAACAGCACAAATAACTATTTACACATTTATTTCCTGAATGATCATGGTTAAGTAGTTTGGTCATACTTTATTACCTTTGATCGTACGTTTAATTTATTTTTGACGACTAATCAAATTGACGTTAGTGACAGTTTACCATAGAGAAAAGTTTAATAAATTTTAGGACGAATTTTCAAAATCTTTATTATCCAAGATTTTGCTGCTTAAAATTAACGAGTTTTTCAAAACGGACCGTTAAATAATAATTAATAAAAGGGTCCGTTTTTAAAAGTTCAGTTGGTCATGGGCTAATAAAAATTGTTCAGAAAAAAGATGAGCTACAAGATTTCTCCTGAAGGGTGAAATTTCAGCTTTAATTCTTAACTTTATTTTAAAAAAGTCCCAATTTCAGCCTTCCGCCTCACACCTCAGGTTTTTATCAAAAGTTTTTTGACTGTGTCATACTCAACGAAATATCCGGCGAATTTATTTGGTGAAATTCTTTTAGAAGTGACCGTGATTCTGGATTATTCTGGATTCTGGATTATAAGTGGAGGGCAAGAAAACTCACACGCACTTAGGCCACTAAATTGGGCCCATTGTGCTACCTCCAATTTCAGCTCCAAGGATGAACTCCAGGATCCTGGCGGGTGGGGTGCCACTGATTCTGGCCATGTCGGGCCAGAAGTCTCCCAACATGGATCCTCTCATAGAAGTCAAAGCTGGGCAGTAACAAAGCACATGCTCAGCTGTCTCCTCTTCTTCGTTGCATCCACGACATAAAGGGTCATCTGCAAACCCCATATTGTGGAGATGTTTATTTAATCTGCAATGTCCAGTCAGTATCCCTGCAATTGTCCGCAGATTGACTCTGGACAGCTTCATATAGTATCTTGCATGTTTCCACGAAGGCACGCGTATTGCTGCTCTAGCTTGGTTACATGTAGTTCCTTGTAGCCATCTGCTGGTGTGCAGTTCTAGGGTATAGTGTTTTAGGAGAGTATCTATGGTTTTGACGGCGGGCGTAATCATCGGCTCCGGGCCGCAGGGAAGACCATTGGAGCCATTTCTTGCTAGCTCATCAGCCTTTTCGTTACCCTCGTTACCTTTATGTCCCTTGACCCAGCAGAGAGAAAGGACATTTTGAGTTGATATATCATTCAGCGCCTGGATGCAATCAAGCACCAGACCAGAAGTGACTTTGTGGCCCCGAAGTGCCACAAGAGCCGCTCTACTGTCTGATAGTATTTGTATGTTTTTGTTCAGAATACTCCTATCCTGAACTATTTTTGCGCAGTGTAGTATACCTACAAGCTCCGCCTGGAACACAGATGTATATTTACCCAGCGGTATACTTATGTTTAGATCAAGTTCAGCAGAGAAAATTCCTGCACCCGATCCAACATTATTTTTGGAGCCATCCGAAAACAAATGTATATCGTAATCGAATGTTTTGTTTGCGTTTAACAGTACATTGTATTTCCTGTCAAATATATATTTAGGGTGGATTCTGTCGGATTCAAGTAGCAGAAGAGGTATTCCTTTGGAATATTCCTCCAAGATCTGCATATGGCCCGCAGTTCCTCGCCTATGAGTCCAGGCTTTCCAACTGCGCAACCTGAGAGCTGCCTTGACCGCCGTTTCCTGCACATGAAAATCAAGTGGAGGGAGGCAGAGCAGGGTCTCAAGCGCTACGGTTGGGGCCGTTCGCATCACTCCAGTTACAGCCAGACAGATTTCTCAGGCCATTCTCGCTTTCTCTAGTTTCATTTGTAAATGTTTTCCCCAATTCAGTTTCTTGTCCAGTATTATTCCCAGATACTTGACTTGATCGGCTATTTTTAAGGGAGTCCCTGTTAAGCTAGGCATGACCATGGTCGGTAGCTTTTTCTTTTGGGTGAAAAGAACAAGCTCTGTCTTTGCCGGATTAACCGAGAGAAAGTGCTCCTTACACCACTTCTCTAAAATTTTGAGAGCATCCTGCATTAGGGCGCATAAGACATTCTCAAATTTTCCAGTAAGCAGTATGACGATGTCATCTGCGTATCCTATGGTGTGGTATCCCATGTCATTTAAGAGTTTCAGAAGGCCGTCTACCACCATGTCCCACAGCAGCGTGGAGAGTACTCCCCCCTGAGGGCAGCCCCTTGTTACAACTCCTTTAATATCAACGTCTCCAACTCTGATCTCCACGATTCTCCACTCCAAGATTTTGCTGCTTAAAATTAACGAATTTTTCAAAACGGACCGTTAAATAATAATTAATAAAAGGGTCCGTTTTTAAAAGTTCAGTTGGTCATGGGCTAATAAAAATTGTTCAGAAAAAAGATGAGCTACAAGATTTCTCCTGAAGGGTGAAATTTCAGCTTTAATTCTTAACTTTATTTTAAAAAAGTTCCAATTTCGGCCTTCCGCCTCACACCTTAGGTTTTTATCAAAAGTTTCTTGACTTTGTCTTACTCGACGAAATATCCGGCGAATTTATTTGGTGAAATTTTTTTTAGAAGTGACCGTGCACAGAAATAAGTAATATTTTTATTTTAGTTATATATGGTACCCAAAATAGGTACCAAATTTGGTATGGTCACCAAAATATAGCGAGAAGCAGGTTGGAAGATCCACAATAAATGCCCTGAAAGCCATCGTGAGGGCCGCCAAAGAAACCGCGAAAGGCACACGGAGAACCAGGCGCCTATGTTTCCTTGTCATCCAGGACATCAGAAATGCATTCAACTGCGCGGGGTGGAAACATATCCTCAACTCGTTGAGGGACAGAAACGTCGACGCAGACCTCGTTAACATCCTGGCCAGCTACCTAGAAGAAAGAAGGCTACAGCTGGGCCCACAACAACAACAACAACCTCCCCCCCCCCAATTGAATTTTAGCTGAATTCGCCATTGACAGTGATCAAGATTGATATTGAAATAACCTATCGGCCAATTTTTTTTGGTTTTAGAGAGACCAAATGGTTTTAGAGACAGAAGCTTCCGATAATGAAAAGATGCAATTATTCAAAACTTATTTGTAAAAATCCAAATCCATAAAAAAATAATAATTCTTTAGTTCGACGCCTTTGGTCCTTGTTATGAAAAATCATCCATATGTATTAAGTGAAAGAAAGAAATGAAATAAAATATACAAATGTAGCAGATGTGCAACCGTGGGGGGGGGGTATGGAAAAATATTCAAAAAAGTCGAAGCAAAAATATGTATTATGTAAATAGAAACCATCCTAATCTGAAAATTTTTCATTTTGATTTTGCTTATTATTTTTCATAGCAAAAATAATAAGCAAAATCATAATAAATATAGTGTAAACACAAATTAATATACAGTAGAATCCGCTTAATGTGATCACGGATAATGTTATCAGTCGGTTATTGTTATCATTTTGACTGGGAACCGGCCGCCTTAATCAGTTTACATACAAAAACCACCGGATAATGTGATCAAAAAGCCGCTTATTATTATCACTTTCAAGGAATTTGCACCACAATAGTCTCTTTTTTTAAGTACAATCTTTTTCTGATTTGTCATTGAAATTTCATATCTTTACAAAACACGTCACTCATTTTAATTTCTATACAAAAACTAATGAAGTTTCCCGTTTCATGGCGTGTTTCTATTTTTATTTTGCTAAATGTGCACTTTGCTTTATGCATGTTAGAAGCAATGAAAAGCCTACGAAAGCCGACCCTGATCAGTATCTGGAGACACTGATCAACAAGATGGAAATTATACAAGAGCCGGTCCTGGCCAATATCAGGACGTTTGAAATGAACAAATTAAAATGTGTAAAACTTACTTTTATCTAATTTATCAAGTTGGTAGCTTGATTGGTAGTTTCGTTTCTAAAATTCGTTTTTTTCTAAAATTCGCTTATTGTTATCAGTCGGTTAATGTTATCGAAATGTTCTTGGCCCAAAGTGATCACATTAAGCGGATTCTACTGTATTGCTTATTATTTTTGCTATAAAAATCATGTAGTCTAAACGTACCTTAAGATGAAAAGTACAACCACAGTCGCAGGGCGAATCGCTGAATGAAAGACAGTTGTGGGGTTTGTGTCGTCAAAAATTTTGGTGTAAACTGTTAACCATCCTAATCTTTTTTTAATCTTGTATCGTGAACTAAATTAACTACAGTAAAATGACTTATCAAAAAATCAGCAAGTCAAGAAGATCGGTCAGGTTTTTGCAGGTACTTTCTTTGAAATATTTCATTAATGTTTGATTGCACGCCAAATTTTATTTATAAAATTTATATATTTTTTTTTCAGAGACGGTCGCCAGCTTAGCGGTTAAGTGCGTTGCTGCTAATGCTAAATACCTGGTTCAACTCCGGGCTCAGTAAAACTTTATTCTGACCGTCTCCCCTCGGAAGGCAATGGCAAACCACCGAGGTGTAATCTGCCTGGTTAGCCTCTCTGGAGATGAAGTGTATACACTTCCCGCGGTTCGGAGCCCGCGTTAAGCAGTAGGTCCCCTGTGTGTGTGGTAATACTTCAAACGCACAACACATACATAGGAGAGAGGTCGCCTACGTCTGAAATCAGGCACGGCACTTAAAGAAGAAAGAAGATATATTTTTCTTACGCCTTTAGCTATGTTTATCGTTATCATTTAATTAAATTTTCAATTCAAAATATATTCAATCTTTTGTTAATAACCTCGAATAAATTATTGTAAATTACGCAAAGGGTCATCTTGCATTTCCACCGTAAATCCACCACTACCGAGTTTTGATTGTTTCTCAGTCTAAAAAAATAATCTGGTGGCGACGAAACTACGAAATAAGAAATTAAATTCCGAATTTCTATATTCCAACATCGTATAATGAAGGCCGGGGCAATTAAATAAACGAACATAAATTATTGATATTTTGAAAACTTTCTCTCATCATTTCTTTTAAGGGTCGTCCATAAAGGACGTCGACGCCATAGGGGGAGGGGGCGTTTACGAAATGTGACCAAGTGTGACCAGGGGGGGGACAAATATGATGTCCGCATAAAAATCCTATTTTTGGAATTTCTAAGAAACCTGTGTCAGAATATTTTTAAAAGTTTATAAAATGAAGTTTATCTAAATTCTTACCTGTTTAATTCCAAATTTTTATTACAGCCATAAAAATTTTAAAAATATTAATAGTAGTTAAAAGATCAAGTTTGATTTTAGACAAATGAGGTGGGGGTCTTTAATTTGTGACCATAGGATGTTCCTGGGGGGAGGTTGAAAAGTCGGAAAAAATTGCGGACGTCCTTAAAAATTTTAAAGGAATTAGGTACTTCTACGTGGAAATAACTTTAAAATTGGATTTTTTCCTTAAACTGTTTAGTTTGGTATTGGAAAAGCAGTCCCTTGTTTTTGAAGGCCCCTCAGGCTCGGACCGGAGAACAGGGTTAAAATTTATTAACGAAGGTTCCAAAAATTACACAGTCATGAATTAACCATTTTCTATGCCAACGGTGGGCAACCTCCGGCCCGCGGGCCAACTCCGGTCCGCGTAAAGTTCTAATCCGGCCCGCGAGATCTTTAGAAGAAATAATAAATAAATATTTTCAAAAACAAAAATTTTAAAGAAAAGGATTAGGGTAGTACCTAACATAAAGAAAAAGGAGAGATCTACAGTTTAATTTTAGATATAATTCGTCTTATTTAAATTAAATTAAAAAGTTTGTAAAAAGTAAATTGAAAAGTACACTAGACCCCTCCATGTACGCGAGTTCGATGTACGCGAATTCAGAATAACGCGAATTAGATTTTGATACTTGAATTTTTTATACGCGAAGCAAAATTCCCTTTAATGCGAATTAAGTTTTCGCGTATTATTAAAATAACTAGGTGGCACAGTCGGCCTACCGGCCGCCTTTAGCCATCTAGACCGTGTCGGATGTGGTTGTTCGGCCTTCGGCCTCACTACAAGGTTCTAAAGTAGCCTATGTTTTTCGTAGCGTTGTAAATATCGTAACTTCTACACCAAATTTGGTTAAGATTGGTCAAATAGAAACGTAAAGCACGTGCACGCGTATTTGCATTGTCGATCGGTTGACAGCTTGACAGCATTCATTGTTGTTTTTTAAGTTGATTTTGAGTAGCCTGCCTTCCTTTAAGGAATCTCGATAATCCATTCACATAAGGCAGGCTACTCAAAATCAACTTTCCTTTCCTTTGCGAATTTTTGCACTATTTCAATACAAAAACATGCGCAGGGACCTACATAATAACTGTGTCAAATTTGGTTCCGATCGGTCAAATTTAGGAGTCTAAATAGGGAACATATTTTCAGACAAAAATACAAGTAACAAAAATGTGTCCATTAACTATACTAAGGCCCGCGGACGAAACGTAAATATTATTCTGGCCCCTGTTATACAAAAGGTTGCCCACCCCTGTTCTATGCATCATATTATGTGCTAAAGAGCTACAATAATTATTAGCAAAATTAAACTAAAAAATTGTGAGCAAAAACAAAAAAATGTTGCTTTAATCCCTATAATTTCCAAGATACAGTCGCGTAAAAAACTTTGTTGTTTTTCGATTTTTTCCCAAAATAGCAATGTTGACAGATTTTGATGTAGACTTTTTCTGCTGTGCAGATAAGTGAAGCAGTAGCCTCAATTATCTGTAAATTCCCGAATAGAACAACTTTTTTACAAAGCAATCGTTAAAACCTAATATAATAAAACAAAAAAATTCACAGCATTCATGGCAAGTTATATACGTTGAACTTATACACTAATTTATAAAAAACACTTTTAAATTTTATTTAATTTATTCTTTATGAATATAAATTTCCACAATAAAACTTAAAACTTGCAGAGTTCCTGCTTAATTAAAAATACTATCATAATGATTACTTAAACATACTTAATGAATACTTATAAAATACTGACTGAAATTTTATTATCATTGATTTTTATGTATTTTTCAAAATGGTTTATTTAGCGGAATTTTTATTCTAGAACATTCTAGACTTCCTTTTGCTAAATTGACAAATGGATAAACAATTACAATATTAGTATTTCCTGTTACATCATCTATCGGAAAATTACCAGGATTATATAATTATTTTATTAGTTATTGGAATATATAACTTCTCCCCCCTTTAGATGAAAAATTTGGAACTTTATGGTGACTAATTTTTCAGCAGTGTCCATTTCGATGACGTTTCGACGTTGTAATTTGATTTCCAAGTTGATAATGTCTATACCTTTTTACATAAATGAAGATTTTATAATTAACAATAAACAATGAATAAAAATGATAAAATAGAATAACAAAATAATTTAAAATCGTTCAAACACTTTAAATTGTATCACTGTAAAATAAAAATTTTTTTTTCGAATCCTTTCACTTTAAATTTTGTTTAGTTCACTTAAATCGACTGTGGACAGTTCAGAGAGTTCACTTCTAAATTAACACTACAAGTTCCTTTGTCAAATACTTCGAAGAATTTTAGGTTTTAAATTTTTGTTTCGAATTTTGTAACTTGATGTCCTTTAATTTTAACTCGCGGAATTTAGTTAATTCGATCACATATGTTCCCAAAAAAAAAATGTTTACTTTTGATTTTTTTCACTTTTGAATGTCCAATCATCGGTTTCGTTGATATCACTATCCATTTTTCCATTCTCGAATTTTGATGTTGTTTAATTTAATGGTTTATTTTGACACATTTTTCGAAGTTGGAGTAATTTTGCTCATAAGGAAATTTGAATTTTAAAAGGATCATTTTAGAATTGTTTTCGGAACTAGGAATTGGTAAAAGATAATTTGAAGATAGTCATATTTTTCAATTTCAATAATTGGAAAATCGAATAAAAATGTGTTTTGATTTAATTTTGAATAAATTTTAATATTAATAAAAATTTTTCAAATAGTAAGATAATTTCTAAATTTGGTTCAAATAGTAATTAATTGTTTACAAGTTTCATTTATTTTAAAAGGTTCATAAGTGTGATTATTTAATTATGAAAAACATCAATTTTTGCAAAATTAATTGTTATTTCCAAATTATTTAACAAGTCATTGATTATTCGAAAGTTATTTATTAAATTTAGAATTGTTGACATCAAAAAGAAATTGTTGATAAGTTAAAATTTTGATTTCGATTGATTTTATAAATTTTTGTTTATATTGATTTTTGACAAGGATGTTATTAAATGTAAGGTTTATGAAGTTATATTGTTTTCTAAAGGGTAAAATTGGTTTATAAAAAGATTGCATATTAAAAATTTGGATAAACATCCAAGATGAGAATTTTGATTTATGCATTTCCTAAATTGTCCAATATTTTGATAATGTCAGGTATAGGATATTTGCCACTTAATGTAATTTTGTTCATTTGCTGATGCTCAAATGAATGATTTTGAATTTATTATTTTTGGCTGTTTTGAATTTACTTTTGCGTCAGTTTGGTAAATGTATAATCATTAAATATGTTCGTTAGTGTAATCAAATAGATTCATATGTAAAATTTGAAAATTTGGGATTTTGAAAAATTTGGAATTATTTAAGTTTTATTTTAATTATTTGAAATTGTGTATTGTGGAATTGTGTGAAAAAGAAAATTTGTTGTTTTGGTTTTTGGAGGTACCAAAAGTGAATATTGGTCAATATAGTGGTTATTAAAATTTTTCCTTTTTCGGTTGCCATTTTTGAAAATTTGTTGTGCTTTATTTATAAATGATTTGAACTTTCTAAAATGTTCTCTTTCATTATTATTAGTCAAAAATTCGTTTACGTATTTAGGATTTCCAACTAGACCTCGTCTTTCGAAATTTATTAATTTTAAATAAAATGGTTTAGTTATTTCAGATGACCTTAAATTTCGAAATTTTGATTGAATTATCGATGATTGATTTTGGTAATGGTTATTTAATTTTTTTCTTTTTCGGTTATTGATCTTTAAAATTTGTTTTGATTTGTTTATAAATAATTTGAAATTTTTAAAATGTCTTTTGTATTCAAGAGTTTTAATTAGATTTTGTCTTTTGAAATTTAACAATTTTAAGTTTTGAATTTCTGATAGGTTTATTGATTGTTGGTTTTTGTAATGGTTATTTAAAATTTTCCGTTTTCGGTTATTGTAATTTAGAATTTGCTGTGATTTGTTTATAAATAATTTGAAATTTTTAAAATGATTTCCCCTATTGTTATTAATCAAAATTTTATTTAAGTATTTGAGTTTTTTAACTAGATTTCGTTTTTTGAAATTTTGTTGGAATTTATTTGAAGATAGTTTGAATTTTCTAAAATTTTTTCTTTTGTAATTATTTGTCGAAATTTTGTTTATGTATTTGAAATTTCTAAGCGGTTTTTGTTTTTGGAAATTTGTCGGTTCTAAATGATGTGACCTTTGGAGATTCGTTCTACCGCTGTCTACTTCCATTGGGGTAGGTTTAAATGAAGTTCTGTTGGAGTTCGGTTTAAATACAAAGGGTTTGTTAAAATTTTGAAAATTAGAATTTTGAAAATTCGGTTCAAGTCGAAATGAGTTATCGAAATTTTGATTGGGTGTTTGTTGATAGTTGTTTGTTCTAAAATTTTGCTCTTCTAATGGAAATTGGTGATTCTTGTTCCCTTAATTGACTTAATTTTTTATTTTCTGAAACTGTTTTTTGCAGTAAAGTTAATTTTCTAAGAATTTGGTTCATCAAAATTTCGTTATGCTTTTTATCAATTTCTGATCGTGCTGTTTCTAAATTTTGTTTAACTAATTGATATTCTTTATATAATTTTGAAATTTGGTTTCCTAATTCGATAACATTGTTGTTTATTAGGGGTTTACATTTTTTGACCGGTTCTTGAATTTTAAATTGATTTTGACTAAAATTTTGGTTAATTGGAAAGTTTGTGACATGTGCGTTCATAAGATCAGTAGTTGAATTAATTTTTTGAAAAATTTTGTTTTCTCTAAAATTTGTGGATTCTAAAGAATTGATAGGTTTACGTGGACGTGATAAATGATAATTTTCGATTGTGTTTAAATTTTTTACGTTAGAGGTTTTCATGAACAAAGTATGAAAAAATGGTATTTTTGCTTGGGGTGTTTCTAAAATGCTGTCTCCAAATTTAAGTATTGCTTTTAGTTGACGTAATAAATTTCGTCCTATTAAGCCGTCATATTTTTCTGAGAACTTAGAAATGTAAAATTTGCATATTTCGTTACTTTTGAAAATTTTAGGTAACGGGGTATATAAAATTTTGTTTTGTTGTGACAATTTATCCGAGGTTTGAATTTGGAAATTTTCAGTTTTTATGTAATTTTTGAAACATCTTAAAGCCAATTCTGGACTTATTAGACTATGTTCACTGAATGTTTCGATTAAAAATTTTGCTTGAATCTCCGGAATGTATATAAATGTCAGATTACGTCCTGTCGTATCATAATTATCATTTACATGAATGGTTAAACTATTTGGTCTAAAATTTTGGAAATGTGAAGTTTGTTGAGACGTATTAAAATTATGGAAGGTTGACATTTTATTTTGGATTTGATTTTTAGATTTATAAAATTGTATCGAGTTATTTAGCGTTAATGTTTTCTTTGTTATTTCCGGTGTCGTTTACAATGATAAATTGTTAAGTAATGCTGATATGTTGTCAGCGTTCATGAACCTTAAGTTTAAAATTAGAATAAATCTTACTACGTGTAATTTAATTAAAATGTGAATTTATTTCTAAATTGTTTCGCGTATATGACTAAATCAAAATTTTCTTAATTAATTATAGGTTTTAAATTTTTGGATTAGGAATTTTAATTTGAGCTTTTACTCACGTTATAATATTTTTCTTCATAATATTCTTGTCTTCTTAAAATTAGTCGGTCGGTCCACAGCTTACGTTATCGGCAGCGATTTTTGTCTACCTTTGGCTTGCTGTTGGGTCCTTTTCTTAAAATTAATTGGTTTGATTCCAAAATGTTAGTGACGATTTTTGTTCTCTTCCAATTTGAAATCTTGTTTTTTTTTCTTAAACTAAGGTTTGATTCCAAATGTTTACAACGATTTTTGTTTGCTTTCCATTTGAAATCTTGCAGTTTCCCGTGGTTTTTGGAATTTTAGGACGATTTTTGTTCCATTTTTCCAAAAAATTCGGATCCGTTTAACGACTGCGCCAGTTATATACGTTGAAGTTATACACAAATTTATAAAAAACACTTTTAAATTTTATTTAATTTATTCTTTATGAATATAAATTTCCACAATAAAACTTAAAACTTGCAGAGTTCCTGCTTAATTAAAAATACTATCATAATGATTACTTAAACATACTTAATGAATACTTATAAAATACTGACTGAAATTTTATTAACATTGATTTTTATGTATTTTTCAAAATGGTTTATTTAGCGGAATTTTTATTCTAGAACATTCTAGACTTCCTTTTGCTAAATTGACAAATGGATAAACAATTACAATATTAGTATTTCCTGTTACATCATCTATCGGAAAATTACCAGGATTATATAATTATTTTATTAGTTATTGGAATGGTGCTACCCGAACTGCACCACGGATTATCAGGGGTCATTTCTTGTACCCAAGTAAATGTAATCCCTTGACCGAACTGCACCACGGTCAAACGTCGTTCCGTAATCGCTTTACCGAATTGCACCACGAGCAAACCGAGCAGGTATCACAAGCAAACAGATAATACGATATAAAGAAATAAATACACAAATATCTAAATTCTTTGCAATTTAAATTTCGAGTTTAATCTATTAATTCATATTATATTATACAGGGTCGGAGCAGGTATTAATAAAATAATAACCCAAAACAGTGAAAAAATTAAATTTTTTTTGCCTTCGAATTTTGGGGTGTGCATTCGATAAGGAGGGTAATCCATCGTCAAAACCTACTCTTCCGGGGCGCCCCTCCGCTCCGCTCCGGGTTGCACCCCTCCAGAGCGGTTTTGACTCTGGTTACTAGGCTAAACATACGAGAAGCGCCACCGATCAAGAAAACCGGGATAAATACAACCGGGATGTGAGAGACCCTCGAAATAGCATTAAAAAGTATAGTCGCGGTATGCGGCAGTTATCTATTACGTTTAACCCCCAAAAAATCGCGTAAAAACAAAAAATAATCGATGTTACATGTAGGAGGCATCAGGTTAAACTCCAGCATTGTGCTTTAACTTTTAACAATAAAACCACCTTACCTAAAATATTACAATAGAGGTGGTGCAATTCGGACGACCGACCCTTGGTGAGGTGTTTACCTGAAATTACGGTGGTGCAATTCGGGTAGGAGATTTGTGAACTAATCTTTTCGTGGTGCAATTCGGGTGCACCGATTGGAATATATAACTTGGCAAACCAATTTTTTTAATTTAAAATTTAATCCGTATCATACGTAGTTTTAAATTATAAAATATATCGTATATTATAAAATACCAGTTTTGTATGTCTATGGCCGTGGCAATCGCGTAGTATAATTACCTTCAATTAATTTGTAATTAAAACTATTTAATTTTGTTATAAAAATTTATTAAAAAATTAATTTTTATATAAATTCTTTCAGAGTAAAATTATACAAATTTTGTTACGCGTTTTTCTAAAATTACCTCTATTAACTTTTGCTCTAAGTTAATCAATAGAGCACGAAATTGCATGGGGGGGGGGGAATTGCATGAAAATTGGAAATTAGTGTCAAACCTTTCAGCTTCAATGAGCTTTCATTTCTTTCTCTCGTCGGAAGGGTGGAAATCTTAGTCAAGACACCGCCAGTCGGTGCTGAGACACTTTCATCCTATGAGTGCTGTGGGATTATATTCACTAAAGCCCCACTCCCTGAGGCAACGAGGTCCACCTTTCGTCATTCTTCAATGTACCACCAACTTCTGATCTTCAACGTTGTTCACTTTGACCCTTTCAGGATTTTCTCTTCTGTTTCCATGTTTCCATCGAGAGTTATTGAGTTTCTTCCTCGGCCCTTTTTTCGTCCTCCTCTTTTGTGCCTACGATCTCGTTTATTACTTTTGACACTTTATCCCACCTTTTTTCAATTTCTATCATCTTTGTGGGCAATCTTTGCGACGTTTGGTGTTCAGTGCCGTGTTTGTGCCTTGCTGCTATAGATTTGCAGCAATTAAAGAGCGTATTATGCTCCGCCGTGTTCGCTGCTTCGTAATATCTGCACTTTGGAGTGTCCTTTTGCCTATTCTACACATGTAAGGCTTTGAAGCAATCGTTTAAAGCTTGCTTGATCCTGTAATTGAGGTCGCCATGCGTCCTATCAATCCATGGCGTGATGTTGGGGATCAGTGCCCTGGTCCAAGTGCCTTTCTCGCTTATATCCCATTTTTCCTGCCATTTATTACGCAGTCCTGCTCTAGCGTTACTTTTCGTTTCTGCTACCTTGTCCGTGTAGTTTTCCGTTCTTTCGGCCAGCACAGAAGCACCAGATACCGTTCTATACGCGAAATCTTCCTTCAGATCCCATCGTATTTTACTATGTAGCTTGCCTCCGCCATGGCATCGTTCCAAACCAGCGCAGCATACAACATTATCGAATGCACCATCGCTTTTTTGTTTGATTGTCCAGGTCAGGCCCGTAGCCAGGAGGGGGCACCTGGGGGCACGTGCCCCCCCGAAATGTTCAAAAGAAACAAAAATTTTAAAAGTAAAACATTTGAATTTCGAAAATAAAATAGGTATATTTTGGAAAAAGCTTTTTTCCAAATTTCCTCATTTCCAAAAAAATCCTCATTTAGGGGAACGCCGGCTTGGGATTTTTATGAGACATTTTGGGGGTTTATTAGAACACTTCAATATACATCTTTGCCAAATTTCAGCTTGCCCGGATCTTCTGTAAGCTCAAACCAAAATTTCGGTTTCGTTACTTGGAAGATACTATAAATTGGGCAGATTTTGAAAAAATTTATTTTTCACTTCATTTTCCAACCTTGGCCACAATTTCAATTAATTTATTATTAAAAGCATTTCCCGTGCTCGAAAACATTTCTCTCCCTGCAACGAATCAATATTGTGCCATTTTAAGGGTGGGTTGTGTTTTCGGTCAATAATTTTAGTATTAGTGTGCCATGGAAAAAATATGAAAAAAAAATATTTTAGAGAGAATTTTATGCTCTTCAATTATGTTCTGATCATAATTTTTAATACAAGCATAAATAAGCGAGTTATCGGCAAAAAATCGCGTTGGGAGAGCTGAAACTCCCCGATTGTGGGGGACGCCGGCGTGGGATTTTATGGGACTTTTGGGGGGTTCATTAGAACACTCCAATGTACATCTCTGCCAAAATTCAGCTTGCCCGGATTTTTTGCAAACTAAAAACCTTCCTTGCCTGGACCATAACGTTTGTTTTAAATAAAAATAAATTAAGAAAAATAATATATTGAAAAAATTTGAAAAAAGTATTGTAGCGTTTTAACAATGTTTTAACATTAAACCAAATGCTATAAATCAAATTGAGATTTTTAGTAATTATGTGAATTTATATTTTTTACCTACACCTTGTTCATTATTTTCAGAGTTTCTGTGAAAACGGTTGGTTGCCCAAAAACATGTATTTAACAAAAGTTGTAGCCCGTTAAATTCCCTATCCGGTTTGGGCCGTTAGTTTTTTTCTCTTAGACATTTCGTTTAAGAGATTGATATGTTTACCTTCCTTACTCGTCCCTAATGGGAGAACGTATCAGAAAAGTAAACAAACCACGCAGAAAGGATAAAAATCCCTACTACTTATATTGCGTGGTTGCCCTGATGGTAAAATTTAAAACTAGCTCGTTGTAGCTGGAAGCGAGGGTCGTGACTTCCACTCTGTGCTGTTCTGAAAATAATGAGAGTACGCCTCGTCGAAAATAAAACAATACTTTAATAACAAAGTTTAATGAAGTCAAATCAACAACTACAAACGCCAGTGGTGATGAAGTGCTAATACTTATCTGCACTGTAATTGACTTTATTAACGGCACGTCAAAAGTGACGACAATACGGGACGACCAGAATGGTAACCCGGTCAATACAAAAGTTGACTCAAAATAAAATGCCACAAAACCACAAATATCCACACAGGAAAAATAAATTGCCTTACCCGAGCCCGTGATAAGATCACAAATGGTAGTATGACAGCAACTTCTCTGGATGGATCTGCTGTGGCTGGCGTTGAATAACAATGGATACAGTCTGGACTCCTCGCAAGCAGAACACCGACGTGATGTTTCACGCAGCAACAGGTTTCGCACAGGAACAACGGAATTGGAATGGAACCACTCAGCTGTGTTGTAGTCTGGTACGGAATGACAATCCAAATAAACAGTATGATCGTCCAAAAATATAACGATCATTCAACTACTTGATGTTGTGATTGATAAACACCAAAATGTAAACAAGATGGTCGTCCAAAAATATAACCATGCGAAAGTTACCAAATAAAGTATGGTTGGTACTGCTTTGTAACATACAAAACAAAAAATGGCTGTTTGAGATAACAAATTCCGGTATCTCGAATAATCGAACTAGCTTCTTAAAAAAATCGCTACTCACTAATTTCACAATATCCGTCTTCACGGTGAATTAGTTAATACGTACGATCTACAAAAAGAACGAGGAATCGATTAAAATATATCGATTACACATCGATCAAAAATACCACGACCGAACTTGTGAACGTTCAAGCTAAAAGTTGATTATCGTAGCCGCGCGTGTCTGTTCTTTGTACCACAAGTGCGTTGCAAAAGTGAGTTAAGAGGTGGCGCCTGGAGTATCAATTTTAAATAATTTAAATAATTTTTCAAATTAGGTGACGAAATAATCAATATTTTGTTACAAGATACGGGGTTCGCAAGAAACTTTAAAAAAAACCTGAATTTAATTTATAACTCGAAATCCGTTGATTCTAGACGATAAGGGGTTATAACCTAATTTGTAGACAAGCGAATGATCTTTAAAAAAGTTCTAATCCATTAACCTTAAAAAATCAATAATATCGGAGCTATGGCCGTTTGAAATCAGAAATTCAAAAATTTGCTTTAAAGGGAGGTACCCTCAAAGGGTTTGGACTTGCACAAAAATTTTATTTGAAAATTTGTCTTAGAAAAGTGTCCTTTATCACTACCTCAAAGGTTCTCCACGGTCACCACCCTGTATAAGTAAATAAATAAAACTTTAAAAAATTTGTAATAAAAAGGGGAACCCCCTTTACAAGTCCCCCCCCAAATGAAATCCTGGCTACGGGCCTGGTCCAGGTTGTCAATCAAGCACAGGAGATGGTATAGGAGCTAAGGTCATCCAGAGGCTTAACACCCGTCCTTTGGTGAGCTACGATTTAAATCATTGGTACCACGCGCATCTCGAAGTTATTGGAATAAACTTGGGGGGGGGGCTGTAGAAATGAATTCCTCCCTCCTCTCATCGCGAATTTTTGTATAACATTGGTGTCAATCTAGAATCTTTTGAGTTCAATAAGTTTCTATGCCCGTCGTTTGAGTTTCAAAAGTTTTCAATAAAAATTCAATACTTTAGAACAATTTTGGGAAGAGCTGTAGAAATGCTTTTTTAGATAAAAAGAGTTTTTTTAAATAAAATTAATACCAATCAATCGAGAATCGTTTGAACTTCTATACCAATCATGTGAACTCAAAAAGTTTAACAAATTGTAAAATTGTTAATTTTACCAGCATTGCTTCGAGCGGTATACGGGGGGGGGGGGGCTATGGCTTTTCTTCAGTCCCCCCCCCCAAGTTTTCGCGAATAATTTCGCAATACATGTGGTTAAAACGATTTAAATGGAAACCCATTGATGCTCAAACCTTTGACACTAATTTCATTAAAAAGTTCGTTATGGGTGGGGAGGGGGGCGAAGTACACCTTCCCAATACACCTTCCAAAATATCTTTAAAATCAGGTGCATGTCAGTGCCCTCCCCCCCAATCGAATTTTGTTATAAAATTGATAACAAATATTACAGCATCGTTTGAGCATCAATAAGCATCCATTATTTTTGTTTGAGCCTAAAAAGTCGCGGAGTTATTCGCAAAATCTTCGATGGCGGGGGGGTTTGTACACATGATGACCCCTCGAGTCGAATTTTTGGGTGAAATTTTAGGCTGAAACGCAAATTAGAACCGCAAAGATTTTGTGAAGCAACCACCCCCTATAAATCTCAGACAAAATCAATTAGTTTTGTTATTATTACTTACACTTCAACCTTAATTAGTTTAGTTATTCATCTGGGATATTTAACCACTCGAACTGTCAGGAGAATCACTTAAAAGCTCTGCTTATCTTTATGGGAGCCGTGCGACTTTCACCCTTATAGACCCAAAAAGACAATCAAATAATTGAAAAATTAGCACACTATCAATTAATACATTTAGAATCAGTAAATTAATAAATGAAAATTAATAACAAATGCAATTGTATGAATTAAAGCAAATTAAGAAAGCCAATCGCGGAAAGATTCCATTAAAATACACCCCCTTTTTATCTTTAAGTAAATGCATTAGGACAAGCGATGACAGATCTATTGATCTTAAGATGTTATTTTTAGTGCACAAATTGATTTTTTTACTTAAAAAGGAATTAACTTGACAAATAAATCAAAGTTCAGGTTAAAATTATGACCCTCGTACCATTTTTCTCACGAAATTTTCCCACTCTCACGGGCAGAAGCCCTATATATACGACCTCAAATTTGGATCATTTTTAGTCAGCTTTCATCAATTTTCGCCGGTCTACATAATTGCGGCCAGTTTGATTTTTGAATTCAACTTAATATTTTTCTAAGTGCTAACGAATCAAAATTTGTTTTTGTATTAAAATTAAAATAAATTCAATCGTTTCATCATTATAACTCGTGCCTCCGGTAATTAAATCGTCTTGTGATCACATTCTAAAATTAGGTAAGAAAATTGACCCTATTTTAAATTTTATGTTTAAATTATATCAACTAAATTATTATTTTCCTTTAATTTGATGATTGAATTGTAATCTGTCATAAACATGGTCATAAGTCATAACTTAAGTTAACGCATGTTGCCCGGAGTTTGCTCGAAAATTTCGAGTATTCATAACTTTGTAAAAATCTGATGTGACAACACATTACTTTCCCATTTAGTAGATTCCACTTCATTTTATATTAAATTTTAATAAAACAGATGTTAACTAAATGTTAAAAAACATTTTTAACTCGATAAAATACACAAATTACTTTGAGATATCAAAGTTACGAACTTTAATTTGTAATTTAACATGGTAACTCATATTTTTTAAAAGCACTTATTTTATATTTTCATTTTAACAATAATATAACATGTTCGCATTGAAAAATTTTTAAAATTGTCATTTTCCAAAAAAAAATAGAAATTTGCGGAATGCCGTGCCGTCTATGTGCAATCAAATTTTAACTATGGGCGTAATGACGTCAGAATTAATTTTTTAGAAGTAATTAAAAAATTCGTTTGATATTAATTACATAATATGTTTATACAAGTAAATTAGTTAAAATATTAAATTATAGTAATAAACAATACAAATCACTTGGACAGATCAAAATTAAACTAAGGCAAACCATAATTTTTTTAATTTGCCGTTTTTTCATCTGTGACCCACAACCTCTATATGTACCTACTACTATGTTTCTATATTCATATTTAAATTTGTATATCACGATTACTCGAAACCAGTTCATTTTTCGAGAAAAAGTATATCTACAAATTTTGTCGGGCATACAGTCGGCTCGACGACGGTGTATTATTTTTCGCGATCCGTTCGACGCCGCCCGGCGTAGCGCAAAAAACGGAAAAAATATGTAATTAAAATCGTCGTCTCGCTTAGCGCTCGAAAGCGATCTGCGACCTAGGCATTTTTTGCAAAAATGCAAATCTAAATTTGAGAGTATCCAAATGAGACCAAAAAATCGAAACTTTAATCTGAAAATAAGCGAGCCAGGCGCAAAAAACTATTCAATTTTTACCCCCCCCCTCTTAAACGGTAACGGGACAAAAATTGGAAAATTTGGCCATACCGATTGTCCGTTTTCGCCGGACGAATCGGTCGATCGGACGAAAACTCTGGAAGTAGATACAAAAATACGAAAACCGCGAGGAGCCCTCTTGCCAAGCGCTGGAAAAAAATTTCGAAAAAGAAAAAATTGTTTCGCCCCCTCGCCCACCGCCCGGAGCTTCCTGAAAAATTTCAACTCTCCAAAGTGAATGCCGAAAATTTGTGACCACTTTGAAGCGCCATTTCACCCCCTCCGTTACGTCCCATGAAAAACGGGAAAATTTTCCCGTTCAATCCTCGTAAAACCACACGGGTATGCAAAATTTCAACTCTCCACGACCCTCGTAGCTATACGCACTAAATTATGAATGAGTGAGTGAGTGATTTGCTCAAATTTATGTGTTTAATACAAAATTTGGATAAAAACTAGGATCAAATTATCCAAGGCAAACTATATTTTTTTAACAGCGCTTATTGTATTTTTGCATTTTAACAATAATTTAAGAGGGAAATATCAAGTGTGGGGTATCATAAGATGCGGAAAAATAATCTCTTTCGATTGATATGAGTTTCAATCTCATATGTTCCACCGGGAAGCGGCAATGCTCTTTAACAATTTTCATTCCCCTAAAAAAGGGGTTAAAAATGGACGGTTTTCAACCAAAATCTAATCAGCTCTTTAGACAGTTACTTCAAACTAGTGTATAAAATTTCAACTCAATTGGTGCACGCGTTTGTCTGAAAACGTTGACGATAGAATAACCACACATCACACTTCATACATCACACACACATCCGGACATCATTCCAAAATTGGTCTTAAACAATTCGTATGGGCTCATAGACCATGGGAAAAATGCTAACTCAAAATTATTTTTAACTCGATAACAATACTTTCCTTTACTACGTAAATGGGAAAGTAATACTTTGCATAATTCTGGTACATTTATTTATTAAGAAAATGAATTTATTTGAAAAACTTTGAAAAATTAACATGATCAGCAAAAACACAGAAATAGTTTTTGGAAGATATGTGTAAATATACACTTATCCGAAAATACAGGTTGTGATTTCACAATACACCAAATATTTAATGGATACGAATTAAAAAATTCAGAAGAGAAGTAGTTAATAATTTTTATATTTATTTTTCAAGTAATAGCGTTAAAAGTAAAAATAAAGCAAACATTTTAAATAATGTCTTGGTCATCTTCGTCATCATCCATCGATCGCATCATCACGTCATCGTCACTGTCAGAAATCTGTTTATGATCATTAATTTGATCATCAATGACTTGGTCAGTAGGGGGTTTTAATAAATGTAATACCTGCTGAGATAAGTATCAAAGGTTTTTTTTTGGGTAATTCTCTTTTGTTTGTTATAGCAGGGTCAGAGGTTAAAAGAAATCTGTTTAGAACGTCTCTGCTTGAACTTTCGCGGCTACATTTTCACGAGTTATGTTCACGATATCTCTTGAAATCTTTATTGCAAGCTTCCTGTGCTTATTCGCTTAACTGACCTATAGGCAGCAACGCAAATTTAACTATTTCTGGGCCAAGAATTAAATATTTGTGCATGGTAGGTGGCATACAGTACCATGGGTATTTATCAACAAAGTACCGGGCAGTGCTGTGGCAGTGTTCCCGAAATCTTTCAACATTTATTTCGCGACCAGAAGCCACAACTATTAATATCACTTACATTTTTCTAATAAGTTCTACATCAATTGCAGTTACTTCAGCAGAGAGTTCAGGATTTTCAAAAAAGCGCCTTGCCGTGTTTCCATCATTAGAATTGCCAAAACCAGGTTTAGGTTTATCGATAATTAAACCACAGCGTTCTTTAAATTCTTTTTGAATCCGAGTCTTGGTTTCGGCTACTAAATCTTTATCACTACCGCGAGCTTGCCATTTTTTGATAGGTAACTTATATGCCATATGGAGTAAACATTCAGAAAAACGAATCCAATCATGTAAAATTGATAAATAATTTGATAAAAACTATATAACAGGGTAACTTAGAAATTTTTGAGTTCTCCAAGTAAAACGCGAATTAAAAAGAACCACGCAAAGATTCACAGCCAAAAAATTTATTTTAAAGTCTCAAGTTAGTATCAGTATTATCCGTAAAAAAACATAGTAACTATAACGACCTTCATTCATATTCAAATCTTCTTTTTTTTCTGATAATCTTTTACAAAAATTAATACAATACATTATATGATTGTAACCATATTTATTTAAAGATCAATTCCGTGCACGGCGTGAATAAGTTGATAAGTCGAAAAATACGATAATTGGGATTATCTTCTTAAACTACGCTAATTCACCATTGCCATTATGTAAATAATTGAACAAGTCGAAAGAACAATATTTTGCCCGAGATATTAGTATGTGAATATTTGAACATATCAGAAATGGAGGTGTAAAAATAAATAAACCGACATATGTACTTATTCAAAACAGTTCTATAAAACAAAAAATTGATAAAAAGAGTTGTTAACTTGTTCAAAGTTTCATTTAAGAAATGTAATGAGATAATATAAACTGATTTAAGAGAAGGCGTCAAACTTTAAAATCGCTGCCCTGAAAACTAGGCAATTTCAACTTGTCAATTTATTCACGCCATGCACGGAATTATTACAGACTTTATCTAAGATATTTGAACTTCTTGTTTCCATAAGGGGCCGTCCATTAATTACGTAAGGATGATTTTTGTAATTTTGGACCCCCTCCCCCCGCCACGTAAGGGTACGTAAGATTGTGGCAAACCTCCCCCCCCCACATCTTACGTAAGGATCATTTAAAAGAAAATTAATTTTGACCCCCTCTCCACCCCTTATATTTATAAAATATGAATAATAATATATTATACTAGCTGGCACAGTCGGCCTACCGGCCGCCTTTAGCCATCTAGACCGTGTCGGATGTGGTTGTTCGGCCTTCGGCCTCGCTCCAAGGTTATCACATGCATACGTGTAGACCGTGGGTTTTCGGCCTTCGGCCTCGCTCCAAGGTACTAAATAACTTCTACACCAAATTTGGTTAAGATTGGTCAAATAGAAACGTAAAGCACGTGCACGCGTATTTGCATTGTCGATCAGTTGACAGCTTGACAGCATTCATTATTGTTTTTTATAAGTTGATTTTGAGTAGCCTGCCTTCCTTTAAGGAATCTCGATAATCCATTCATGCGCGTCCCACAGGGACGCGCATGAATGGATTATCGAGATTCCTTAAAGGAAGGCAGGCTACTCAAAATCAACTTTCCTTTTCTTTGCGAATTTTTGCACTATTTCAATACAAAAACATGCGCAGGGACCTACATAATAACTGTTCCAAATTTGGTTCCGATCGGTCAAACGGTTTAGGAGTCTATAGGGAACATACATACACACATACATACATCCATTTTTATATATATTGTTAGATAATAATAAATACAAAAATTTAAATTAAATTTTTATTTACATAGATGAAAAACCGTTCGTAAAGATCGCCAAAGTTTGATGCCATTTTCTATAATTCACACTATTATGCCACTATGTTTAATGATTTTTAAGTACTATATATTTCAATATATGGTATTTCCATTATACCTGGATATAATTACCAACATAAAAAGAAAAAATTATATTTGATTTTTAAATTTAATTTAAAAAAATATTTTAAGAAACTTACGTAAGGAATACGTCGTACCCCTCCCCCCCCTACGTAAGGGTCCGTAAGATATCCAATACCCCTCCCCCCCCCAAAAACCCTTACGTAATTAATGGATGACCCCTAAGTAAAAGTTACAATTTATAACGATTTCTAGCAAAAATAATCTTTGAAAAGAATGTGTTAACCCCCCCCCCTCAGCAAATTCTTAGCATCTTTTGACGATATAGTGGAAAGTTGGAACGAGTAATATTCCTATAAATTCACATAATGGTGCCCAAGATAGTGTAGTTTACGAAAATCATAATAGGGAATAAATATGCATGTAACATTTGATTTTTGTATTTTATGCCACCTTTTGAGGCCAAATACTCCACTGTGCGTCGTAGAAACTAAAATCCTTAATTGGGCAAGAATCCGGCAGAAAGTTTTAGGGGACGTTCGGGGGGTTCATTCATACATTTTACAGGTTTTATACACATTAGAGTTTAGAGAAGTGGTCCTAAAAGGTGTAAGAAAAAAATACCGCGTTTCAGAGTTATTTCCACACAGAACCCCATTTTCGCGACGTAATAACCGAACTACCCGGTATATCGTGAATTTCAGATTTGTCAAGTGAGCGCCACCTAATGTCGCGCAAAATAATCATAAGAGTAAATAAAAACTGAGGTTATACCTGCACAATGAATTTAAATTGTGATTAAAACATTAAATCACCTATAAAACCGTCAAAATGAATATTATACCGCTGATTTTACTGTTTACAACACAAGTTTACTCATTTACGGATAGTTTTACAGAAGAATTACTCATAAAACCATTATTCAACGAGCAGCTCTACGCCCATTTACATTTTTCCACGAAATGGGACACCGACTTGAATTCGGAGACCTGTAAGTGGTACCATTTCAACTAATATCTTTATTGAGACCAACCCTTTTTTTTTAGTTCGTCACACACACATCTTTCCAAGAGCATTAGGTGAAATCATTAAACGTCATAACGTACAAGAGCTCCATGTAAGTTTAACTTCTGGTTTATGGCGGTACGAAAGCTGGGGTTATCCCGTTAACCACGCAGCGCCGGGCGCGGAATTGTGGGCATGGTTTAAACCTGATACCAAAGATGTTGATAAAAATTGGAAAGATCTCGCCAGTTCCTTATCAGGCCTAATATGCGCTTCTTTAAATTTTATCGACGTGCCTAATAGCATAAGTCCCCAACAATCTTTTCGTCCTACCGGAGTTGTGAACGAACAACATTTAAATACCTCGTTGTTGCGTTACTCTTCTCTTCCAAGAGAAATTGTGTGCACCGAAAATTTGACCCCTTGGAAAAAATTGTTACCGTGTGAATCGAAAAAAGGACTAGCGTCACTATTAAATTCGGGTTATATTCATAACACGCGGTATCATTCCCTCGCGTTACATTTACGACCGATTTGTCGTGACTCGAGTTGTGAGGTGACTTCGATAGAATTGCAACAATCGGTTTCGCTTGTTTATGATTACGGTTTACTTGGAACGCGCAATTGGTCGTTGAGGCGACTTTTCGGTCAAGGATTGTTCGGTAAATGTCCGTTAGCCAAGTCCAGTACGATTTTTATTGATACCGGTACTAATACTAGTATTCCGTTTGCTCTTTCGCCTGAACCTCACGAAATGGTTACGTCTTATCGAGGTGGATACGAAAGCACCTTTGCTAAATATATAGTAGATGACAAAGCCATAAGTATTTCATCAACTCTCACTGATAAATGGAACATTATGCTCCAATCGCCACCTCCGCTGGTTGTAAATCAGTACCTAACAGGTTATGGCCAAGAGAAAGGCGGAATCGTCATAAAACTTTACAACAATCATTGGAATACATTGGATGCTGTTGTTTTACATAATATTCCCTGGTATGTCCCGATATACCTCCACACTTTGAAAATTATCTCAAATGGTGAGGAATTGAAACCTCTCTCCCTAAGTTACATTCCGGGTAAAATGCGAAAACGTTCCTATTACTTGGAGTTGGTTCTCCGCCTACCGGCACGTTCTGTTACTTCAGTTTCGGTCGATTTCGAGTATCTGTTCCTCAAATGGACGGAATATCCACCTGATGCCAGTCACGGTTTTTACATCGGGTCGGCAATAGTTTCCTCGGTTTTACCACTGGCGAAGAATTTTACCAGTTTGCCACAAAACGGCTTAACTATTGCGGATAGTTTTAACGCCTCGCGTAACGGTTATCTAGTCCAATTGCGTACGGAAGTTATGGTGATCACCTTACCAACGCCCGACTTCAGTATGCCTTATAACGTGATATGTTTAGCTTGCACGGTGGTCGCACTTGCTTTTGGACCGTTACACAACATCACTACCAAAAGATTGGTGTTGAAGCCATTAAATAAAGAAAAACTGTTGATACGATTGAAGAATAAATTAATCTCCATTTTTGGTTGTGGAACTGGGTATGAAGACGGGTCGAATAGTGAATAGTTTGAATTGCAAAATGTTTTTTAGTTATTAAAAGTTGTACAATTTTGTAAGAATACACGTTTCGTCTGTTTTTACCTTTTTTTTAATGTACAATGGTAGAAAATCAATCAAACTACAAATTAAACTGGTCCGCCTATAGGAATCGCCACATTCTACTGCAATTTTTGATCCCTCGTGGATACTGTGCCCTGAGACGGTAATTTTTTGTTTTTACCCCTGCCTGTTCCATAACTGAAACTCCTAACTCTTCCATTTATTCCATCGGACAGTTTTAAATATTTAGCCCTCCTTCCCGCACGGTATAAAAAGGGTCTGAATTCAATACTGTCATTAGAGGCGTATTTTTGCGAGGCACCAAAGTGACCTGGTTACTTCTTGTTTATTATTGGTCAATTAACGTAGCCAGAAATAGCCTGGTTATACGTAAAATTGCATCTTAGGTAGTACTTTTATGCCTGTTTGCACCAACTTTTCCTTAAGAATTACCTACCAAGGAATTCTTAGCGCTAAGTATTCCATAAAAAAATACTTAGGAAAATTTGCATTTCACCAACATAAGAGTGAGAGAACTGTTAAAATTAGACTAATATTTTGTGGAATAGAATAAAACACGACTATTTTTATTTAGGTTAGGGATTTCTTCACGCTCTTAAGGAACTCTTAGCACTTGGTGAAAACCAAATGTGTCATAAGAGTTTCTTAACTCCAAGTTAGGGAACTCTTAACGTTAGGAATTTGTTGGTGAAAACGGGCATTAGGGACTCCTGGTTAAGAAGTTTTGAATCCACTGTTTATATAAGTACTTGCAAAATATTACGCAATTCTATTTTAGAGTTGTTTATGCTAATTGAACATGCAGATGCATGATCCTACATTATGAGTCACTGAACCTGTTTAAGGGATTTTGTAAAAACAAATATGTCAACTGGTAAAACAACAAAAACATATTTTATATTACGCGCAATTTCAATTTTATGTTCAATTTTGAATTTATTAATTCCAAATTGACTTGGTCATTTAAGACTCACTTTATTTGAAGTGCTATATTATTTATCTATGGTAATTTAACCCTCCAGCACACGGGTGGGGCCTGTGAGGCCACGCAATACACAAACATCGCTGTAACTTTGAAAAAAAGAAGTTTACGTTTGTGAACTTCTGTATACCTTTCAAAAATGTTCAACGACATAATATAATAAAATTGTGCAAAATGTAAAAATTAACATTTTTTCACAAAAAAATAAAAAGGCCTGATAGACCCCACCCGTGTGTTCGAGTAACTTTCTGTAGAAATCCAAAAATTGAATTTTATGCGAAAAATTTACTCGAAACCAGCTCACAGCACTAAACGAGGATATTGCAAATATTGTAAACGAAGAAAAACCAAAGTTTTACCTAAAAACCAGATATTTCTGTAAAATTTTTAAGTGTTGGTTGTGCATGGAGCATATTATAGCATGCTGTCGTGAATGTATTTCAAGCAAAGGAAGCCCAACTTTGAAGCTTCTTAATTTGTGCGGACATTTTTTATATGACATTTTTTCTTCTTGTTTTTACCTTAGATTAAATTTAGAATCATATATGCTTTATATTATATGTTTCTAATGCGTTTTTAATAAATCATGTAAAATAACAATGTTTTTATTGTTGATAAAAAAAGTAGGTAAATCTGGTTTTTTCTTAAAATTTTTTCAACGATCTTAAAAAGAACTAATCAAAGTTTATTTTTACCAAAAAATTTTTATTTTATTTTTATACAAATTTTTTACACGCCCTTTAATTATGGGCCTGATAGGCCTCACCCGTGCGCCCGTGTAATTTCTAGGCCACCCGTGTGCTGGAGGGTTAATAAAGAAAAGTCTACCCCCAAATATTTATATTGTGGGTGCTAGTTTCGAATCTTCAGCACAAAAAATTCTCAAGATTTATAGTGTAAGAAAATTGGGTACTTTTTGATAAAAAAATCCAAAATCGGGTTTCTGCGATTTTTCGACGGATTTCGTTAGGTAATTGTTGGTACTTTAACATACTAAAAAACGTCCTCACGGAACCTTGAGCTTCTTATCAAATTCTTCGTCTGAAGTTGAAATTTTTAATGAAAGAGTGGAAATTATGTTTTTCGGCAAAATATTTTTAAACAAATTTCTATTTCAGCTATATTGTTATCATATAACTCATTAAAAAAATTAAAAACACTTCAAATATTTTAACAACATCGTCGAAATCATGAAAAGAAGAGTTTCCTAAAAATGGTGAGGGGGTTCTGATTTTTGGATATGTTTTAAGGTTTGGGCTCCTAATAAAAACTCATAGTTGCCGACCGCCCGGAAGTGCCGCCATTTAAAAAAAATGGCGAAAATAAAATGTTTCTTCGCAATATTTCCTTACCAGTTGACTTTACGACGAAAATGACTCCTAGAAATCTTATGGAGAACAAAATTTACTACAACTTTTATCTAAGGTATTTTTCTCCAAGTTTAATAGTTGCTGAACGCCAGCACTGTTAAATAAAGCACATGTTAGAAAATTTCAAAAACGCTCGAATTTGATCTGACTTTTTAACCGACTTCAAAAAAGGAGGAGGTTATCAATTCGTCTGTATTTTTTTTTTTTTATGTTTGTTACCTCATAACTCCGTCATTTATTAACCGATTTTCAAAATGTTTTCACAATTCGAAAGGATATAGTTTCAGATTGGTCCCATTTAAATTTCATCAAAATCGGTTGAGTATTTTGGTTTTTATAAATTAAATAAGACGGTCATCTGCAATTAAACACTTCAGGTCAACGTCGTTGTCATAGTTACGTTGCGATTTTGACACTAGAAATTTAATTAAATGACTTTGACAGACATATAGTCAGTGGCGTAGCACAATACAAAAATCAAGTTATAAATTAAAATAATGTATGACAAGTTTAATTAAATAATGATACGTTGCGATTTTGACACTAGAAATTTAATTAAATGACTTTGACAGACATATAGTCAGTGACGTTGCACAATATTTTTAAAATTAGCAAAAATCAAGTTATAAATTAAAATAATGTATGACAAGTTTAATTAAATAATGACATTTACATATAGTCAGTAGCGGCTCGAGAATAGGGGGCACATATATATTGGCGAGTATTTTACGGACTTCTCCGTATCTCGCATCTTGCTCTCCAATCCTCTCTATCGGTCCAGTCTTCTTCTTCTAAGCCTCTGGCTTCCATCGCCTCCTTCACTTCCTGAGCCCAGGTTCTTGCTGGTCTGCCTCGCTTTCTTCTGTAACCTGGAGTCCATTGCCATATTTTTTTTGGCCATCGAGTTGTGTCCATTCGCTGCATATGGCCGAACCACCTCAGCCTCTTGCCCTCTACTGTGTCCATTATCGAACCCTTTATCTCCATTCTTTGCCGAATATCGTCATTTCGTATGTGTTCCAATCTGGAGACTGCGCAGCTGCGTCTCCAGAAGTCCATCTCTAGGGCTTGCAGTTTGTCTCTATTTCTCCCGTTTACTACCCAAACTTCCGAACCATAAGTCGATATGCTTTCCACGATTGCTTTGTATATATTCTTTTTTGTTGTTTTCTTTATTTTATCATTCCATAATATCGGGTTCAGTTGCTTTATAGCTCTTCGTCCTTGACCTATTTTATTTTTTATATCTGCATCGCCATTGCCCGAGGCAGAGAAGGTAACACCAAGGTATTTGAAGGTTGGGGTGTATTTGATTACACCTGTTTCGATGTTTAAGTCTTCCCCTTTTTCACCCACCACAAGATATTCTGTTTTCTTTATGTTTATTATCAATCCCCACTTTTTATATTCTTCTGCTAGCTTTCTTAGCATATAATTTGCGTCCAGCTCGTCAGCAGCTACTATGACCTGATCATCCGCAAAGAAGAGTGTAAATAGAGTCTTGTCATTTATTTGTATGCCCATGTTCTGGCACTTTTTTTCCACTGTTGTAAAGCTTCGTTTAAATAGATCTTAAAAAGTGTCGGTGCTAAACAACACCCCTGTCGTAGCCCCTTTGTTATTTTGAACTGTTTTGATATTTTGCTTCCCATCTTTATGTTGCTCACGCAGCCCGTATATAAATTTCTTATTGAATTTACGTATGTATTATTGACACCCATTCTTCGCATGCAGTTCCACACCTTATGTAGCGGAACGGTGTCGTAAGGTTTCTGTAAGTCAACGAATACCAAGTGAGTCGCTCTCCCCCGAGCAGTGTACTTTTCAATGAGTTGCCTAAGCACAAATATATTATCAACGCACGATCGACCTGCTCTAAACCCACTCTGCTCCTCCGGTTCCGTTATGCATTTCTCTATTCTTGTTTTCATCACCCTTCCATATAGTCGCGCAATTGAGGAGATGACACTTATACCTCTGTAGCTGGTGCATTCCCATCTGCTTCCCTTCTTGAATATAGAAGAGATGTGAGCTGTTTTCCACTGTATGGGGGGAGGCTCTCCAAATAGACATTTATTAAAGATGTCAGCCAACAGCTCCAAAAGGATATTTGGGGCGGCTTTTATTAACTCTATATGTATATCACCAGGTCCTGCTGCTTTCCCGTTTTTCATTCCTTTTAATGCTCTCTTTATTTCATCTATACTTATATCTTCTGGCTTCTCACTTGTTTCTGGCAATTCCTCTTCTTGTTCTTGGCCTTTAAACTCTTCTCTATCCTCATTCATCTTCTCTATCCTCATTCATCCTCATGCCCCCATAGGGGGCACAACTTTGACATAATAATGTTAACCTTAAAAATTAAATGACATTGACGGATAGTCAGTAGCGTTGCACAATATTTTTAAAATTATAATGTTAACCTTAAAAATTAAATGACATTGACGGATAGTCAGTAGCGTTGCACAATATTTTTAAAATTACCAAAAAGTACAGAAAACCAATACAACTTTATAATTTATATTTGGATCAATTTGTACGTGTTAATTGACAATTCAGGCCGGTAGATGCGCTGTAAATCTTGTCGCCAATAATTTTTCCCGTATTCCGTTTCCCGTATTGTCAATTATAAAATATTTGTTGTAAGCCCGCATTTTCAACTTTGAGATAGGCGTTTCGCCCTTTCTTCGCTTGTCTCATTTGAACGGCGCTGTCGCATATGGGCAGCGCGTTTAGTAGGTCTGCCCATATTCGCTTTCGATAAATCAGTTAAGGAACGCAAGATTCACTAAAAAGCAAGAAATAAAAAAATTTTTAAAAAAAACAAAAACCGACTTCAAAAAAAAGCAATACAAAAAAATTGCACTAAAAAGTAAAAAATAATTAGAAGTTATTAGAAGAAGATTTAACAGAAATTAGAAGTATATTTTTACAGTGCTGAGCATAAAAATTACTGTATTACGTCAATAATATACAATTATTGTTATTTTTAGAGTCGGTGCCAGCCAAGCTGTTAAGAAATTTACAAAATGTATTTGAAATCACATTAATACGACAATGTAGCAATACCGATGTCGTGTTGTTTAACGCCAAGCGCCTGCGATCTTGTCGACTGTGAAACTCTTTGCAGTCAAAGTGATATAAAATGTATACCTACAGGTACTCCGCTACTTCGTTAATACACGTTTGTTAACCTTGGCTGGCACCGACTCCAAAAATAACAATAATTGTATATTATTGACGTAATACATTAATTTTTATGCTCAGCACTGTAAAAATATACTTCTAATTTCTGTTAAATCTTCTTCTAATAACTTCTAATTATTTTTTACTTTTTAGTGCAATTTTTTTGTATTGCTTTTTTTTGAAGTCGGTTTTTTTTTTTTTTTTATAATTTAGGTTATTCTCTCTAAAAATGTCTATAATAATATATGATCAAGTCTATTAATATATACTCTATTATAAAAAAAAATCAGATCAAAATCGAGCGTTATTGAACAGATGTTACAACAAATGTAACAAATTCAAAAATTTAACAGTGCTGGCGCTCAACAACTATTCGGCTTGGAGAAAAATACCTTAGATAGAAGTTGTAGTAAATTTTGTTCTCTATAAGATTTATAGAAGTCATTTTCGTCCTAAAGTCAACTCATAAGGAAATATTGCGAAGAAATATTTCAGAGTTTTTATTAGGACCCCAAACCTTAAAACATATCCAAAAATCAGAACCTCCTGACCATTTTTAGGAAACTCTTCTTTTCATGATTTCGACGATGTTGTTAAAATATTTGAAGTGTTTTTAATTTTTTTAATGAGTTATATGATAACAATATAGCTGATATAGAAATTTGTTTAAAAATATTTTGCCGATAAACATAATTTCCACTCCTTCATAAAAAATGTCAACTTCAGACGAAGAATTCGGTAAGAAGCTCAAGGTTCCGATAGGACGTTTTTTAGTATGTTAAAGTACGAAGAATTACCTAACGAAATCCGTCGAAAAATCGCAGAAACCCGATTTTGGATTTTTTTCCGCAATTTTCTTACACTATTATACGTAGAGTAATTAAAAGAACACAGCTAAAGTGTAGATAATTTTTTTACCTTTGAAATTTTCTATCTGCACTTTGTTATGTTTTGAGTATTGAAAGTTTATATTTTCTTTACTTTATCGAAGGTCAAATATCAAAACTTTTTCGGTGATTGCCTTAGTTGTGCGGCCTAAAGGCCGCACTGGGGGAGGGATTATTTTAGCGTTACAAACACCCAGATACATTTAAGCTATTGTATATGCTGATTGAACTAGGTGAGAGGCAGAGGAAGAACGAGATGACTAGAAGATCTAGGGGATATGGGAGTAACAAACTGGAGACACCAATGTAGGACCAGATAGTTATATCGAAAAATAGTGACAAACCACAACACATGCAGTAGAGCTGTAAAGAAATTGGAAGAAGAGGAGTGATTGACCCAGTGGAAATTTGTTTTGTCACCCTGGAGGAAACTATAAAATTTTAGATTTCTTTCTATAAACAATTTTATTCACTTGCATTTCTCTACTTCGGAGATAATAATAGTAAGTATACAAAGTGTCTAACAAACTGTAGACCATAATTCTAGAGACTCAAGATTTCTAGAACTCGAGCTTCTAAACAATAAAGAAATAATTTACAACCTTATGCTCCTCGGTATCAAGTAATTAAACGAAGGAATTTTAGAAACAGTGCAAAATGAAGATTGCGACAGAATTAAATGTGTGCGCCTGGGGGGTATTCCATACCCCCCAGACTCCCCGGTCTGCTTAGAAGTTCAAATAATGATAAAAAAATTTATTCAAGAATTGTCAAGTGGCGTAATATTAGAAATCCATTAGCAAGTTATTGTTCAAGTGTAGGTTACTGGAGTTCTGTATATAAATACACATTAGATGTGTAATAAATTTTATTGTTGTGTAAAATTACACTTCATATCAGATTTTTAAGAAGTGGTTATATAAATTAAGTAAATTTACACAATTTTAGATAAATATGTAAAATTACTAATGCGTGTTTAATTTTACTTGACAATTTGTGAAATATTACTAAAAAAAAATGTGTAATTTTACATACATCTTTTACAGTGGACGTTAAAAATTGCAGTGGCGGCAATAATAGGTGTCCGATTTTTGATTGGTTGCGTTAGTCACGTGGTAGAAAAATTAAGGTTTTCTATACAGCTATAATATAAAAACAATGACGACAATAGGTGAACAAATTTTTGCAACAACCGGGGCTGTTGGTACGACGACCAATTACAAATCCAATAGCTATTGTCGGCCCATGTTGTTGCAAAAATTTGGTTCTTTTTGTCGTTACTGTCCCGCCTATAAAATCACTGTAATTAAAAATAAGTTGATTAAGTTGAGGCAAAATCATCAAGTACAACTTGATCCGAAACCATACCCAAACCGCAGTTTGGGTATACGCGATGCAGTTTTCGAACTTTGCCCATATAATGAAGAACTTTTGGGGTTTGGTTTTCCTACAGTGGAATTGTTGGGAAAAACTGACCTGGTCAAAGACTGTGACTCTTTTTTTAAATAGTAAAGAGTCAGATTGTTTTTAAGGTAGTATTGTAGAGCTGAGCGGTTAAGTGCGTTGCTGCTAATGCTAAATACCTGGTTGAACTCCGTGCTCAGTAAAACTTTATTCTGACCGTCTGCTCTCGGAAGGCAATGGCAAACCACCGAGGTGTAATCTGCCTGGTACAGCCTCTCTGGAGATGAAGTGTATACACTTCCCGCGGTTCGGAGCCCGCGTTAAGCAGTAGGTCCCCTATGTGTGTGATAATACTTCAAACGGACAACACATGCATAGGAGAGAGGTCGCCTACGTCTGAAATCAGGCACGGCACTTAAAGAAGAAGATTGTAGATCATACCAATAATCCATCTGGTCTTTAATAACACCAGAACCCAACCCTGACTATAGATTACCACTACCAACTGTCGGAAAGACTGGAAAACTGAGGATGGCAACCCTGATTTACGAAGGCTAAAAGAGTCCATGAGCCATCATCAAAAAAAATTAATTAAGTGCGGATGGAACGTAATGAAATGTAAATTGCAATAATTGATTATAATGAACACTGTTAAAGGTTTTAACAGTTTTATTTGATTTTATCTCTAGTATTTACCGTTAACTTTACCATCGTGTTAACATTTTAGATCGCGTTCGGTCTGGCACTTAAAATATAATTTGTAATTCAATTGTTTAAGTACATCATCGTAAACCGTACTTGACCGATTTTTAAAGGATCATTTAATGAACGACGAGTTACACAATAACCACCTTAATATGCAAGCCATTTATTACGCCTTCCAAATTTAGTGGCGCCATCTGCTGATAACTTTTTAAACTCCACAGGGTGAAGAATTTTCCAAAAGAAATTCGTGAAGTTTTCCTTAAATGAAATATGAATCGACTGAAAGTCAGTACAATATTGCAATAAAAATTTGTGTAACGAACGATTTTTTTCAGTTAACTGCCCGTGCAATACCCGTGCGATAAGAAGCATAGCTTCAATAAAAGTTTAATACAAATTTAAAATAAAATGTTCTTAAAAATCCCGTTTTTTCAATTTTAATTTCCATGACCAAATTTGAATATTTATATTGAAAAGAATCCAATCATTTTGTTTCATTTGATTTCACTGTGAAATAATTCGTTTTAAATGGACTACCCTGTATATATGTATTAATTTTGTAATTCAAAAAATGTGTTAACTAAATAGCAAATACATTTCGTATATAAAAAACGCTGCACAAATTTTACATAACTTAAGGTGAAATTGGTCCGTTTAAATTAATTTACCGTTTTAAAAGTTATGCATAAGTTTTTGACGCTCCCTAATCACTAAATATTCGATCGACCCAATCGAAATTGAAACATCGCATGTAAACGCTTCCTTATTATGACCAATTGAAACACTGTTGCCAATTTTGTTACCAACGGTGTACTCTCGTGACAAATCCAGACATTATAAATTCGCCAACGGCGACAACCCAATCCAGTGTGGATTCGTCTTTATCGTGGTGCATTTTGTAATGGCTTCGCCTAGAAATATTTAATTGTGCTAAGTTAAATTAATCCGGCGTTTTTTATTGTCGAAGTTTTAATTGTACGAAGTAAGTGTACACTTTTAATTTTTTATAACACATTAGCACCAATTTAAAGTGCCCTATACATAATAATGAGGTTAATTAAATAAATTCTAATTTTGAGACTTCCTTCATAAATTTTATCATTTAAACAATTGGGACGGTTGTGCCCGACTGCAAACGTCTGAAAATTTTTCGTCCGCAATAAGATAAGGCCCATTTGGGACCAATATCGCACATTTTCATTGTTTGTTTTTATTTTACAGAAGCACACCCCCGCTTATCAAGTTGGCCTTATTGGAATTGGATAATTTCATGTGTTTTTGCCAACCAATTGTATCGCGACAATTACTAAAAACTAAAGTCAGTTATTGCTGAAGATTTTTGTATGATGGCTACTGCCGTTCAAAAGAACGGTATGAAACCATTGTCGAATAGTAATGGTTTGATTGTCCATAATGTCGATGATCTTACGAATTTATCGTCGTACTCTCTTGTCAATGATTGCAACGGAGAGTACACAACGACCAATGTGGATCAACACCTGCAAGGTTATTCTCAAGTTAATAATGTAGAACAAAGTTGTAATCAAGGTGAAGTTGCAGAGTTTCAACAGGAGGCTGTTACGGAAGAGCCTGAAATTGACATCACCATATGCAATGTCGTGTGTAGTTTTAGTGTTCGGTGTCATTTAAATTTGCGCGAAATCGCGAAGGGCGGTGTGAATGTCGAACACAGACGCGAATTTAGTATGATCACGATGAAGATTCGCAGACCTTATTCTACTGCCAGCATTTGGTCTTCTGGGAAAGTGACTTGTACTGGTACTACTAGTGAAGATGAGGCCAAAGTTGCAGCACGCAGATTTGCTCGTTTACTGCAAAAGTTAGGATATAATGTGAAGTTCAACAATTACAGAGTCGTTAATGTTTTGGGAACATGTATAATGCCTTTTGCCATCAAAATTGCACCTTTTTGTGAACGTCACAGAGAAGCAGAGTGAGTATTAATTTAAGATTTATTTTCATTTACAAACTCAATTCTTGCTTTTTGTTATTAATCCGCCCCTTCACACATTCTTAATATATTTATGTAATCCGCTTGCTTTAGAGGACTAGCAGGTGACTTTTTAACCCTTAAATGACCTAGGTATTTTCAGGGTTCACACTCGTTGGGAAAACCTGGGAAATTAAAACTTCCACCAGGGAAATATTTTGAAATTGATTTTTTCAAACTTTCTTTGCTTTATTAAGGCCGGAGTCTTACTATACCATCTAGGACTACCAAATAAAATTTTAACTAATTCAATTGGTTCAAACCGAGTTCAAAGACCCACCCACCCACAAATTGGTAACTTCCATTAGTTTTATTTGGTAGTAGTTGATGGTATAATGAGACACATCCTAACTCGGAATATTTACAATCTCTCCATATATGTATGTATTTATTTAAGTCATTTTTCAAATTAAAATTTTTTTTATATTAGTATTGTGCACTTGTTTGTAAAAAGTAGAGAAAATTTTTAATTTTAGTAAGGGAAAGGTCTGGTATTTGCTTTGAAAAATTAAGTGGGATCCGGCATTGTGCACCGACCTAACCCGGTCAGTGAATTTTTGTTTTTGAGCAAAAATGTTGTCAATTTAGTATGGACATTCTTGATGATTCCTAATTACTCAGACTGGCCACATTTGGTCTGAAACTGTATTTGCTTTGAAAATTTGACATCAAAAGCGTAAAAACTTTGCGAACCGAGCTTGAGCGCTATGGTGTTTACAATTTGAAATAATTGAATAATTAGCTCGGTCTATGGCCTCGCGCTTAGATCTTCATTTCAAGT
Organism: Podabrus alpinus; assembly: GCA_932274525.1. Classification (NCBI taxonomy): domain Eukaryota; kingdom Metazoa; phylum Arthropoda; class Insecta; order Coleoptera; family Cantharidae; genus Podabrus; species Podabrus alpinus. The sequence goes on from OW026451.1 coordinate 12,345,764, forward strand.
TTTTTGAGCTAAACGACGTCGTTATCCCATAGATTATTTCAGATCAGTAATGAATTAATAAACCAATCAGATGGTCTAGAAGTGATCTAACATTTTAAATTATTCCCACGGCAAAAGCGGGGATACGCCCTAAAACTTATTTCCAAAAGTAATAAATGTTTGGCTACTTCTAGACCATCAATCTGATTGGTTCATTCAATTATTACCGTGACGTAAAATAATCGTTGTGTCGACGACGTCGTTTAGCCCAAGAAACGATTTCGCCAAGAAAATTTTGATAGAAATCTTGGTGCGATACCGAAGGGCGAGCTAATTATTGCGGCCGTGTAGTTACCTAATAAACTTTTATTATGCAATAAATATAGATAAATATATTTCATACAAGTTGAACATTAGTCCAGCCAGGCAAGGAACACTTTTAGTTTGCAAAAATCCAGACAAGGAGAAATTTCGCAGACACGTGTATGTGAGTGTCAAAATTAACCTCCAAAATACCCGTTAGTTTCTCCCCAATTGGTAATTTTACATGAGACCAAATATTTATCACTTATTGAAAACATAATATATTTTTTACAATATAAAAAATTGGTGTTTTGCAATTAGGGATTCATTAACTTTGTAATATTTAAAAAAAAATAATAAATTGTATTATTAAAACTAATTTTGGTTTTCTAGAATTGATTTTTAAACGAGTAATAGACGAAAATCATTGTTAGAGGGATTAAAATCTCCAATTAGGGAAGATTTGGAGGGTTCCTTACGTGCCTGCAAAGTTACAGCTTGCCCTGATCTTTTGCAAAATCGAACCAATTTTTCGCCTTCCTTGCCCGGACTAATAGGAAAATTTTGAAAAATCTGTTTTGTGCTCGATAATTTTAATCTGATGATAAATTTCCATAGAAATGAAATTAAGCGAGTTATAGGCGAAAAACTACATTAAAGAACTAAAATTGAAGAGCCTAGTGGAAAAAGTCATATAATGAAACTTCTTCACAAATTGATTTTAAAGTTTTGGAAAAGTGTTAGAAATACTTTTTATTCACAATTATTGTATTTCAATGGAAGGCGGTAAAAGTCGCTAGGGGTCAGTTATAATTATAACAGAAAATCATCATCGAATCATAGCTAATCCAGAGATTTTTGGTGTAAAAACCAATCAAATAGCAGAAATTTCTCGGTTAACTCTTACTTCAAGATGAGCATCTGTTAAACAACCAACCATCATAAGTCAACTTATGGAAATTCTTCAGAAATTGATTTTGAAGTTTTGGAAATGGATTAATAAAATAAAACTTTTATTCGGAATTTTTGGAATCCAATACAAGGCATGGATATAATATATGAACTTACAGCATGAAATTCCAAAGTAAAAAAATTTTTGATAAAAAATAATGTCTGAAAGTGGAAAAACAATTATATTATGGCTTACCTACTTTTTGCACTAAGAACACGGTAATAACAGGGCCGGCTGTGAGAAAAATTTAAGAAAAAGTGACTTATCGACTTTTTCCACTAGGTCCTTCAATAATTATATTACCAATTAGGGAAAAGCCGGCAACGGATTGGCTTTCCAAATTTTTAAATTTCAAGAAAAAAATTTTTATCTTTATTTTGAAGATATTCCCAACAAACATTGCTGTAAATCGGCTGTTAACTAGCTAACAGCTATGTCTAACTGCTAAATAGCCATCGAGGGGTTAATCACAATGGAAGTCTGGTGTACGAATATTTTGGATTATTTGGACGTTCCTTGACATTTTTTGTAAATTCCTTAAAGTTCCAATTTATTCTTGGAGGTCCTAATGGATTATGTAAATCTTGACGCATTCTTGGGTAATTCCATGGCATTCTTGAAAATAAGCCAGCCATAAGCGAAAAATCGAGTTGGAGGTTTGGCAGTCTTTAAAATTTTGTGAAAGTTCAAGGAAGTCCTTAACATTTTTTGGTAGTCTGGTGTACGTGAATATCGCCTGTGATCAGGGCTGGGCATTTTGTATTTCAAATGTATTTGAAATACAAAATACATTTGCAATTTGTATTTGAAATACAAAATACATTTATGAGATGTATTTGAAATACAAAATACAGTATTTCAAATACAAGATACAGTATTTGAAATACAAAATACATTTATTCATGCCCTGTATTCATGTTATATTGTTTATATACAGTAGTGTAAAAAAATTGGTAACATTGTGTATTTTGTATTTTAAATTTTAAAAGAAACCCTGTATTTTGTATTTTAAAAATGTATTTTGTATTTTAAATTTTAAAAGAAACCCTGTATTTTGTATTTTAAAAATGTATTTTAAATTTTAAAAGAAACCCTGTATTTTGTATTTTAAAAATGTATTTTGTATTTGAAATACATTATCAAAATACAAAATACAAATAAAAATGTATTTGAAATACAAAATACATTTGCAATTTTTATTTGAAATACAAAATGCAAAATGTATTTCAAATACATATTTCAAATACATGTATTTCAAATACATATTTCAAATACATGTATTTCAAATACATATTTCAAATACATGTATTTCAAATACATATTTCAAATACATGTATTTCAAATACTGCCCAACCCTGCCTGTGATAGACCCATTAATAGCCATTTAACTGCCGATTTACAGCTAAATTTTTTGTTGGGATTGATAATTTAGCTATCTACAATACTACAATATCAATTTTTCGATTTAATAATTCCATGTTCATTTTTATAATAGGTTTTTGCTTTAAAACAACCGTGGGAATTGAAAAATCACTAGTTGCTTGCTTGTTTTAAATAAAGTAGTATATTATCCACCTAGGGAAGAAAGGGTAACTTTTAATCCCGTTCGGCTAACGCCATGGACAAGAAACCACACGAGCGATTAAAAGCACTTTACTCCCGTAGTATACATATTATATTTCGCACCTTTGTTCGCGAATTTCGAAATAAAAACAGAATATTTGCGAGAAAACGATTTACTTTACCCCCCCCCCCATTATGCTTCTGCATTTGGATTGCCTTCCCTCTTTTGCTCCCGCTTTAATATGGCGAGAGGAAAAGTGGCACTTTATTCCCTATAAATCAAGAGAAGGTACGAAAAAAAACATTTATTGCAAAATAAACTTTTATTACGTAGGCGCATCGGCTGAATGACCGCGCTACGCCTACCTCAGCAAGGTTGGCGGTTTACGGCTATAATTAGCTCGGCCTTCCGCCTCACATTTATTTTTACAATTGAAGTTTCCCGATTTATTGGTGGTGTTGGACATGTGTATTTACTGATGTGGCATCAGCGTCACTACAAAGATTATTTTAGGCTGTAAATAAGTAAATGAATAAGCGGGGAGAGTTAAGTAACGTTGACCACCCCAAAAAAATTGAAAATTTCTTATAGCAAAGAGGAAGGTTTATAGAGTATAATTTATATAATTTCATGAGCGAATGTATATATAAAATTTCGAGAAAAATCAATTTGAAAGTACGTAAATTTAGCGAATTTTTCTTCGAGTTTTGGGGTGTGCATTCGATAGGGAGGTTTATCCATCGTCAAAACCTACCCTTACGGGGCGCCGCTGCGCTCCGCTCCGCTCTGCACCCCTAAGGGCGGTTTTGACTCTGGTTACTATACTAAACATACGAGAAGGCGTCTCCCATAAAAAAAACCGGGATAAATGAAACCGGGAGCTTAGAGACCCTTAAAATAGCATTAAAAAGTATAGTTGCGGTATGGGGCAGTAAACTATTACGTTTCACCCCCAAAAAATCGCGTAAAAACAAAAAATAATCGATGTTACATGTACGAGAGACGAGCTGCATCTGCCGGTGCGAAATACTTTAAGTGTTAGGGTCATTATAACTGCACGGACTGTCAACAGAATGAGCGACGCGCGGGAATCTCGTTAATTTTACATGTAAATTTGCAAACTTCAAATTCGATTTACTCAAAATTTTGATTATATCATCGCTTGTGAAAATTATGTCAGTATACTATATAAACCTTCCTCTTTGCAATAGGAAATTTTCAATTTATTTGGAGTGGTCAACCTTAGTTGACTCGACCCGAATAAGCCAATCGAAGGTGAGCGCTTTCCAGTTTCTAGGTGGTCTACAAGTCCTCAAATAATTATTTCTTTAAAGATCATTCTGATAATTATTGGAGTTCGACGTATTTTTAGATATTTTTATTGTTACTCCTTCCTTAAAATTTTTGCTACAATTAAAATTTCCGTGCGGATAAATTAAAATGTTCGGCCACGTCCTCACCTTTATATTCGCGATTTACATTAAGAAAACGCCACCGTGCGGAAGAATTTCAAATTAGTAAGCAAAGTATTAAATTTGCATAAAAACATGTTTTTTGGGATCAGGATAAAATATAATTATCTAGCAGTACTAATTAACACAGTACATTACGAAAAATTTAATAACACCCCAAAACTTTCGCCATAAAATTCCTCCGAATTTCGGAATATACGTCCAAGCACTGCCATGTTGTTGTTGCTGGTGGCGCCACAAATGGTAAATGTAAACGATGAATATTTCCAAATAAAAATAATCAAGTGGTGCTAACATCATTTAGCACAAGGAAGGCAGCAAATATGTCAAAGAAATATCGATGGAGACATAAATGCGTGCCCGAAGGCCGACCTAGCTATTGCAGGTTGCCAGATTCGCAGAATAGGCGGATTTTACTATTTAATAAACCAGAGTTCCAACTTGATGGAATACCTGGAGAAGTCGGGAAATTCAAAATTTCTCAAATTTGATTGGAGAACGTTTGGGAATTCTTAATTTTTAGAGCCAAGTCACGAAAGCATAGTTGGAGAACTATTTTTAACTCCCAAACTAACAATATTATAATGTAGCTATGAAACTGACTTCAGTGGGCCTCCTAACCCTGTATACCAATTACGAAATATGTATTATTTGTCTAACGGACGAATTTAGTTAAAATTCTCAATCTTCATTAATTACAATATTTGTGAAATCCTTAATTGACATTGGTGAAGCCGGCCCTAAATATTTCAGAGTGGAACAAACAGTAGCTTAAAAATAACTTTAAATTACAAGTCATTAGTAGCTTTTAATAATAACTGATTTTCATTTCCAACTAGCGAACTCAATTACAGGTTACACATAATATTATTTATTTTTATTGTTGTTCGGACTATTGTATATTAATCTATGTTTACATAGTGATATGCAGTATGCAGGTACAATACGATCAAAGAATAAACCCTTTTTATTTGTTATTAAGGAAAGTACCCGCCAATAAGATATCTTAACGTGAATTTCAAACTAATTTATTTTAGGCACAAGTAATTAGGGTATAGAAGGGCTTTGCACTCGTGACCATTAAAACCCTATTCACTTACTCAATTTGTTATTTTTCGGATGGTAAAAATCTGTAAAGTTTGATTTACACTTAAAATTCAATTGTTTACATTAAAATTTTAGGTGTATTACGGTTCTAAATGATCCAAAGAATAACGCTTGAAGTTAAAGAATAGGAGTGTTAGCCTAACTGCCTAAAAATCGGTTAAAATGAATAAAATCTTAACGCCTGCAGTTTTTCTACACTGTAGTCCAACTTGGTACCTATTTTATATCTAAACATTTATACAGGGTGGGCCAACCAAGACGATTTGCCCTTCATAATTTGGAAACGATTTGCGATATGCATACCCGATTTTTGCCACATGTTTTAACAGCGAGGGGCAACGTTTTGCTAATATTTGTTGTTTTTTATTCACTCACTCGCACTCAACTTTCAAATTTTAACACCCTTATTCGCTAACTCAAAATGTTATCTTTCGGATCGTTAAGAACCGTCAAGTTTGGTTTACACCTCAAATTTTAAAATTAAACTATTTCGGAAAAACTTTAACGTTCTGAAAAATAACTTTTTGAGTTAGAGAACAGGGGTGTAAATAGCATTAAGGAGTCTGGTGCATTGATCACATCTGTAGTTTTAGTTTAACCTAAAATAAAAAACGCACAAAAACACTTCAGAAACTAAAAAGCACAAATTTTCACAAGTAGCTTACACTGTAAAATGTAATTGCGAATTATCTATGAATACCACATATGTAAAAGAGCTTCTTTGTTTGTTCGCTATGTGTTCCTCGACCTTTTTTGACCGATCAGAACCAAATTTGGCACAGATATTCTGTGGACTCTATTCGTATAAAAATGGAGCAAAAATATGCGAGGGAAGATTCGTGAAGGGAGATCATAGTAACGCATTTGAATGATGAAAGAATTCCCACCTCCTATTCTTTTGTAAGAATGTTTTGAAGACCTTAGAACACTTGATCGTATTCTTTAGAGAGGCTAACTGGGAAAGCTAGAAGATGATAATCGATAGGACGCCACTATTTGGGGAAGCAGCCATATACCAACTCCCAAAATAGCTAAGCAATTTATTTGCGATTTTACTCAAAACTTGTGAACAATATGGGTTTATTGAAACGAATAATTAAAATACAAGAATATGCCTAGATACATCGCTATGAACACATCACGCCGCCCTACAACTCCCTCAACATTTTGAAGATCGAATTTCATTGTAAATTACAGTTCGCTCTATTCTTACATAGAATTTATAAATCTGGTCTCCCAAGTTATCTGCAGGGCTGCTTTAATCAAAGATCTGTATGCAATAATCGGAATTTTCTCAATGGTGGAACCCTATCGATGCCTATATACACAAGACAGCAAAGTTGGAAGGATCTTTCCAATGCAGAGCTTTAACTGCCATATCTAAGCTTACTTTTAAGTTCCATGTTAAGGAACACTTGATGAACACTCAAAGATCATCAAGATAACACGACCTGTATTTTTTATATTTTGAATTTGGTTGTAAAAATTTCTTGAAGAGTTGTGAGGTGCCCGGTAACTGAAATATTACTTTTTTTGCGCATTTATTAAATGTTGCATTACTAGCTTGTTTAAACATGAAAAAGTATATTATTTCAACAAGCTAAAAATAAATTCATTGCTAAATTGTTACCATTCCGGGCCTTTAAAAATAAATAAACTACCAATATTAATTAGCAGTTCATGTTTATAAAATTTTGTAAAAGAAAAATATTTACCAACAAACTTCTAATTAATTATATTTTATAATTCTAAATCGTCTTGGTTGGAGGCACTCTGTGCATATTGCAATATTAAAATTTACAAGTGCATTCAGAAATGAACAAATTAAAATTAGTTCGCAGTTTCCACAAAATCATGCTCTATCATCATTGTAGCCCAGTAGATGGGATCTAAATAGTGTACAAATATTTCAATTCCGATTATCAGCATGAAATTTCATACCCATGTTATGGACAAAAACTGACACAAGATGTGTTAGAAATATCGGTCACCATCTCGGAAAATAGAGAATCAAATCCAGTTTCCTTAATAACTCACAAACACTGTTATTGAGTTATGAATTCATGGTTAGAGCTTGCAAAAATCCAGGCAAGCTAAAATTTGACTTGACAGGCAGGTGTATTTGGGTATACGAGTGAACTTTCGAAAATCACCTGCCTGCTTCTTCCCCAACTGAGGATTTTAGCTCGTGAACACGATTTTTCGCCTATAACTCTCGCTTCATTTCATTATTAGTGAAAATTAACTGGCACAAAATTGCTTAAAAATGAAATTAAGTCAGTTATAGGCAAAAATCCTAAAATCCCCATTGTGGAAGAAACCGATAGGAAATTGCTTGAACAAGTTGAACCACTTTTCGAAGCAGTTTTCAACCAAAAAGTTGAAAATCAAAAAGTTGAAAACTGCTACAGTGTAGCGAAGCGAATATTATGTAAAGAATTTCAACTGTCAAACCGGTGTAGCAACGTTAATTATTTATTCATGGAGTAACTTCTGAAATCTGCTAAATCCAAAATTAGATACTTTTGCTTAGAAATTACTCTGAAATGCAATTGTTCTGCTCAATCCTTGATCGGAAAAAACCGTTAATATTTCGACACAACTTTTGTCTCGTCGATGTTTTGCACCCCATATATTAATTTGAGCATGTGTACCTATCAAATTGTATGCTGGTAGCCAGCATAAACCTATTCGTAAGTCGTATTATAGCACTATTAAAACATGATGTGTTATAGCAATTAGTAATCCATTGTTGGAAGCTCATGAGAATAAATGATTTTATTGTTTAATTATCTTGTTGATTTTTAAATTTTATTACAATGTTAATTGTACAGGTTAAAAGTGTAATACTTATTTTATAATATTTGTAGTTTAAAAATAATAAAAATTTATGTTGGCTATTTCTACACTTTCTAATGTTTTTAAAAGACAATTTGAAAACTTTTTGCCCAATTCTCTTGTTTCAATTATAAGTTGTGAAAAAATGCAACAAAACATTATATTTAAATTAATATCTGGGCCTGTTGGGACCACCTTTGGCCTTTAGCCCTTCAACTTTTGTTTTATTTAAATGTTTAGAAAAACAAAAAACAATCAAATATGTACCAGGGTAAAATACATTAATAAATAAATATGTAATCAACCAAAGTTGAAAGTGGCCCTGAGGGGAACCACGTGGTCATATTATGGTTGGATGTTAAATAAGGGAATGAAGTTTTCAAATTTTGGCAATATTCCTGTTAGTCTTCTAAAACAATTGAAAATATAAAATTGTAAGAGTAATATTGTTCGAAAACCTACTTTATATCTCATTGTAAATATCAAGGCATAAAGGTTAGTTATTTTTCAATTGTGTGCGATTTTGGGGAAAATAACTAATTATTATTAAAATTTTTTAACGTTTGTTTTTGAAACTCTCATTTTGTAAGTTTTTTCATGCTTGATGAAAAAATTAATTAAACATTTTGATATTTCTTTTAGTTTGTATGAAAATATGACGCCCGCATATTTACTAAATTGCATAGTAGACTTCTTTTGACTCTTCAAACCCCTAAGTTTTGATAATCGTAAAACGCTGTTATGGGAACTCGTAATTTCAGACCAATACACACGACTGTAGATAAAATCTTGTTATGGGGGTCTAACATTTTGGAGATGAACAAAAAAGTTTGATTCAAATTGTGTGGATGTTGATCATTTAACAGTTTTTCATTTTAATTTCAAAAATGTATAACCTGATCAATGCGATAATGGGTGTGTTTTTAAACTGTACCGGTTGCTCGAGCAATAATTGCTCGAACCAAATTCGAGCAGGTAAGGCACTACCTTATGATCCGGTGCATGAAAATTTGCTCGAGTAATGCGTTCGAGCAGAGTGGGGGAGTTTTAAAACGACTGATGACAATTGATGCAGTAGTCATCAAATTGAATAAATTTATTTAACTTTTTGCATGTCGATGGTGAATTTGCAATACGTCGTAAACCACAAAAGCCAAATTGTTCAGGAGAGCATTTAAACTTCGTATTTCAGTTTTAATAAGTAATTAAATATTTATTTTCATGAACGATATTTTCTAATGTATATCAAAAAACTATAGTGTACAAAAATTAAAAACTTTTTCTTTTGTAAATATGTTATATGGGATACAACATATTGATTTTGAGACTGAAATAGGGATACGGCTTATTATAAAAAAATAATTTTCTTATTTTAGAATACTCTTTATTTTTGAATACAAAATATAAAAACAAACATTAAAATATAATAGTTATAGTTATAAATAAATAAAAATTCTCTTGAAAAATAATTTAATTTTTTACTTCTCTTTTAGAAACATAAAATATAAAAACGGGCTTCTTTCGAAAAATAAAATTTAATTCTTCACAGTGCTTTTTTGGCTTTTCGTAGGTTTTGGAGTCATTTCCTATTCTTACTTAATTTTATTTATCTTATTAGTAGTCTTTTTCTCTTTGATTTCGGTACTATTGGTTTTTGTAGTCTTTTTGTTCTCATTAGAAATCTTCTTTTCTTTGGTTTTGGCACTATTGGTTTTTGTAGTCTTTTTGTTCTCATTTGAAATCTTCTTTTCTTTGGTTTTGGCACTATTGGTTTTTACACTCTTTTTCTTCTTCTTAGTATTCTTTTCCTGTTTGGCTTTGGTATTTGTTTTTTTGGCATTGATTTTTGTAATCTTATTTGTATATTTGGTAATTTTCTTCTTGCTGGCATTGTCCACTTCATCTGTATCATTAGGGTCTCCTGCAACAACATTCGATTTCTTACAGTCTCGTTTGTTTTCTTCTTCATAATACTCAATGCAATCATAAAAATAATGAACATCTTTTGGTAATACATATTTAAGCTCTTGCAAGTTATTCCATTTTTTTTTACTAATTTTTAATCTCTCCGGAAATAATGGTTTAAGAGAATATGGTAAATTTATAGATTTGACCCTTTGAGGTAAGTTTTTGTATATATCTTCATAACTAAGTTTGTACATAATAGAAATGTCCGGTAAATATTTAATACATCTTAAATTGCAAACTTTTGGATCGTTTTTAAATTTTCCAGGACGGATAGAAGGATATCTTAGATAGTTTTCATCTTCATAATTTAGAAAATAGCTGTGGTCTAGATATTCTACAAGCAGAGGTGTGGGATTTTTTCTAGATTCTTGTACAATGCTGATATAGTCCATTGGTAGAAAAATATCTCTTCCTTTTAATTTTCTCTCTATTAGACTATGAGTGGAATCACACTCCATTTGTGTATGTCCCTTCTCCAGGTATTTTTGTTCTATTTGAATGTTAAAATTTTCTGATAAATGTGATAGTGCGTTGGACAACACAGCATTCCTATTTTGATAGCCGCATCCATCTGCATATAAGACAATTGGTCTAACTTCAGTTTGAAGATAACTTTTTAAATGATTTACAATGCAACTAGTAAAAATTGACGCGGTTAATTCCCCTTCGGTCTCATTCCAGATAAAGTTCTTGCTTTCATGATTTTCTAAATTATATAATGTAAAATTGTGTACCTGTAATTTTGTCTTGTAATAAAGAGCACTGGCTTGTAATTTAGGGCACAATTTAACAGCCTGTACATCCATTGTGAAACAGTAAATCAATTTTTGTAAAGCTTTTTTTTTGTCTTGGTCCTTTTCAGTCCTAGCTAAATCTTTAGCCTTGATATGGTCTTCATACTCTGTTTGATTAAGTTGACCAGTTTTATATGATGAGCATGTATCGCATTGATCTTTTCTTGGTTTAAATAATCCAAGTTTCATTTCATCAAACAGTTCCTTAAAAGGAAAAATTGTCAAAGGAATTATGTTTTCTTCTAAGCATTTATCTTTATAAAAGTTGTAGGTATAGTTCTGATTTGGATTTAAAATCTTTTTCTAGGTAAAGTTTTTCAGTATCCTTTCTACAATAGTGACTTTCTATTTTAGGTAGGTTTTCAAAAAATTGAACTAAATGTTTTTTCTTTATGTTTTGGTCTTTGGAATGTTGTGAAGTCTGCCTTTTGGTTTCCTTTGTAATATTATCATCTGATGATTTACTTAGTAATCCATATTTGTCTCCTTTATTTACCCAATAATGTACCATTCTTTCTTTAACACCTAATGTGTTTAAGAACATTTTCTTGCACACTTGGTATTTACCTGGCCCCAATTTTAAGAAATATTCAAAAGTTCCACTTCTTCTTGAAGGCTTAGAGGAATAACTTCTAGCTGTTGGTTTATAAACAACCATGTGTAAAATAAATAAGCGCTTTTGCTCCCACGACATATTCCAGAAGTTTTTTAAAATTACTTCTCTCTGTGGATCCGAGAATTTGTGACAAAAACGGGTGGCTGATATTTTACAAAAACTTGAATCACAAGTGGGACCTAATTTTCTTTGACATCTTTCAATATCGTGTTTAATTTTTCCTTCCTTATTACGTGTATACCCTATGTAGTTTTCCCCCAACATCCTTCGATTCTTGTTTTTATTTCTGTCCCATACAGCTGGATTTGAACGTCTCTCTCGTTTTTTCTTATTGTTTTCGTGTAATGCTTCGCCAATTATTTGTTCTTCAATGGGTTCAACATTTTCAATTATATCTTGGACACTTTGTTCAAAATTTTCATCTTCATCGCGTAACGGTTCAAAATCCGGATCATCTAAATTTTCCTTAATATTTTCTTCTATTACTTCTAAATCGTAAATAACATTGGTATCCATTAAATTATAATTTAATAATATATTATTATCATTTTCAGATGGTAAATCATTACTTTCATTAAAAATCTTTAAAGCGTTAACGACCATTTTTGCACTTCGCCCCGACATCTATGTAAAAATTAAAAGAAAACGAAACATGTAGATAGGTGCTTGGACAATTTACCTGATTGTATATTAATGAAATATAATCAATCAGTGATAATAGCAAATCAGACTAATGACTGTATTTCTGGTTGATAATTTTTGAAGATTTAAAATTAATGATATTACTCTAATTAAACAAACCAACGAATTATATGATAATTTGTCGTAACCCACAAAAACATTGCTAACCCAATATATCGTATCAAACTAAGATTTAATTATTGGAATAGTAAATAGTTAATGCAACAAAATGAAATAAAATCATTTAGCTGATGAAAATAAACAAAATGTAACAGTGATTAGGTCAAATTTACCTTTCCATAGTCCATACTTTGATAATGAAAGCAGCAGCTCTGTCAATGTCGACCATATACACTAAACTCTTATGAGTGAATGAGTAAGATACGACAAATTTGAAGACAAAAATCAGGTGACTGTGATACAACATATTTTCATTTGTCAATATCTTATGTTTTAAATCTGCTGTGGTGTACGACATGTTATCAGACGACGCAGAAGTACCACACAATTCATTTAAACAAAGAACTTTTTTTTTTACAAAATGTGGGTTACGACGTATTTGCAAATTCACCATCGATGTGCTCTTTATGCAGCATATTTGTCATCTCAGCATGCATTTTGATTGTTGTAACGCAATGTTTTTTATTAGTTTTTCTAACGGGCGGAGGTAAATGTGCCACCAAATGTACCTGACCAGAAAAGGGTACCGGTAAATGTGCCACCGACCAAAAGGGTTCTTTAAAGAAACACAGGTATTTGTGCCACTAACAGTGAAAAAATTAAATTTTTTTTGCCTTCGAATTTTGGGGTGTGCATTCGATAAGGCTGTAGGCCAGCTCGGCAAATGGTCAGATATTTAATCCGGGTCCAAATTTTCTACCTGGAAATACATAGACCAACTCGGCAAAATAATAAATTTTGGCTTGGCCAGAACTACGCGGCAGGCGCTAAACATACGAGAGGCGCGACAGATCAAGGAAACCGGGATAAATGCAACCGGGATGTGAGAGACCCTCGAAATAGCATTAAAAAGTATAGTTGCGCTATGGGGCAGTAAACTATTACGTTTCACCCCCAAAAAATCGTGTAAAATCAAAAAATAATCGATGTTACATGTAGGAGATGCATCAGGTAGATGCCGTTTTCTCCGGTGGCACAAATACCTGTGTACTTTTAATATCCTAAATTCGTAGCAGGTAGAATAACATTACTGGTGGCACATTTACCTCCGCCCTTTCTAACAACTTGTTAACATTACAAAAACTTAGGGTTGAACAGCCTTAAAATTGAATAATGAGGTAAAATTATCTATTTCACCATAAAAAGCTTCTGTGTAGTAGGTGATTATTGCTTTCTTCTAGGAATCTGTAGGAAATTGTATTTATTTAACTATCAGCACAACAAATACACAGTAGGTTAATTAAGGTTGATGATAAATTTTTCTTCGCGCAAAATTTGTATGTCTACTATCAGTTGCTTAGCCCATTAGGAAATGTTTCATTCGTCAACTTTATAATCAGTTTAGTACATTTCTATTCAATTTTATCTTGTTTATTTAATTTTTGAGTTTGGTGCAAATTTTTTGCCAGAAATTGGTATGTGCGACCGTCACATTTAGCAAACAATAAAAATTTGAAAACGCCAATATCGACTTAATTGTGCAGGAAAATCATGAGTAATAATAATTGTTATGCATTAAATATCAGCATATCAGCATGATTAATAAATTATTAGGAATGCTGATATCAACTGTTATCGGAAAAAACTGCAGAATTAAAAATAAATTGTTATACCTTGAAAATACGTGTTCACTAAAATTTGAATTTAATGATGTCACGTTTCTGTATTTTCTCTATGAGAACCGTCAACGCTAATTACCTTACACACTATCTTATTCTATGAGCCGTCTAAAACAACACTTCTACTCTAAATAAAACAGGAGGCAGAGGAAATGAATTTATAAGACATGACTATTTTCATATCATTACGCTTCCTGCATGATATAGTAAATGGGAAATGCAAAAAACGTTATCTAACATTTTTTCGACTTTTAACCCTAAAAGAAGACTATCGCCAAATGAGCATAGATAAGACCTGTGGTGTGCAATTTATTATTCTTGACCCAATTTTGTGCACACTGCCTTTTGGCAGTTGGGGCAGGACGAGTCAATGAAACTTGTTATCTTATCGTCTTGTTAAGTTTTACGTTTTCTTTAACATTATGAGTTTTGACCCTCCCCCTCTTTTTAATTGACTTTTGGGTATTGCATAAATAACACCAAAATCAAAGCCGGTGCACTTCTTTTCTGGATAAGAATTGGGATTTGTAGAAAAATCATTTCATTTTCCAAGTTCCAGGTGCAAGTTAACGAACTAATGCTTTCCAATAGCTCTAAGTTTTTACTCGAAAGTAAGTTTACTGTAAGAATAAATTACCTCCCCGAATTTTAACCCAACGAGACACCTCGGATGCATAATATTATGGAAATTATTTAAAAAGTATTATTTCAACAGGAGGATACTTACAAAGAGACATTGTCTATCGATAAGCTCAAATTTCAAGTACTATTGGTTAAATAATAATAATATATTATGCATAATATGAAAACATTAATAAATACGAGGAATTTCAAAAAAGGAAGAAATCGATCTACTATCGCCTCATTAATTTTTATTTTCGATTTGAGCTTATCATTCGACAATGTCCCCGTTGTTAGTCAACATTTGCAAATCACAATTAACCAGAGAACTTGACAAAATTTTTAAAGCGAAATAATTTTAACTGAAGCTGTAATGCGGACAAACTTGAATCAAGAGATTTTAGCGACATTCCGTTCCCATTTTCAAATTTCGTTTTAATTTCTCAAGTTTTTTTGATTATGATTGTCTGATGATATCATCTAATAAAATTAGAGGTTTTTTACAATATTTCTAGAATTCTTTTTGATTAAAATTTTAATGCTTTTCAACTAATAGTGAAATTATTGTATTTTAATATTTTAGTCAAGTTCCTTTGTAAATTTATCTACATATTATTTTATGTACATTATACTACTAATGCATTAAAAATAGCAATGGACAAACTGAAATTCTAAAAGCTCTCTTATAAATGCATTACGTACGTACATTAAAATTAAATTAGCAATGCCTAAATTTCAATATTCCTAATATTTATTTAATATCTTATTAATATATTCAAAATTATTCCAAAATCCTAAAAAACATAATTTATTACTTCCTGGGAGGCCTGCATATATATACCAAACATTTTTTCGAATAAGTTGTGTGTGTCAAGCTGCTTTGAATATTTTAATAACGCTTTATTTTTGGTTTTTTAAAAAACACCCGTCTTTTGCACTTTTTTAAAAATTCACCGCCATAAAACCGCACCTGCTCATGCTTTATTATTTTTTGGCATTGAAACGAATCAATAAACAATAGTTTCGATTTTCTTTGTTTTATGGTGCTTGACCCTGTCAATTGTACAATAAATGCAATCCCAAAATACAGGATAATCAAGTAGTACACCAATCTGGTCTTTCAAATTGGCAATTTTTTCTCACTTTTTTTCTTTTCTCGCAGCTTTTCTTCTCGCCTAATCTGATGTACGATGTCAACTGTTAGCTACAAGGTGAATCACCTCGTTTTATGTTTTATTACTTTTTCATATCAACAACAAACCAATTGTATAAATTATTCCGTGTGTTGTGACGTCTTATTCAATCCTCTTACTGTAATTTTGTTTTTAATTGCTTCTAAGGAAAAAGTGAGTGTGCTTTATTTGTAATCGCGAGAATTAATTTTGTTTTACAGGTAATTGACCATAAATTATTATTACACATAAATGCAAACTCAAACTTAACTTTTTCTTGGATATACCAGCTTAAACTGGGTTATAAAAAGGAACATTAAATTGAAATCCGATTTACTTTTACGTGACATAGATTAACACACGGGATGTTTCTAAAGTAACTTGAAAAGCTTAGTTGAAATAAAAATTGGCTAAAACAAAGCAAGATAGCGATGTAGAAAATTTGTGCTGGCTCTTCTCATTACATTTCGTTATGGGGTTTCTAAATTTTTGTTAAAAGAAATACATACACACCTACATAAAATTGGTACTTATTCATTTCTAATAATGATTTTTTTTACAGATATGAACCTGAATTGCACCCTGGAGTAACGTACAGAATTAAAAATCCTAAAGCATCTTTAAAAATATTTTCAAACGGCAAAGTAACGGTTACAGGTAAGTTTCGACTACACAACCACAATAATAACAAATAAATGGAGTAGTTAAAAAAAACTATAGGCGAGAAATTTACATAAATTGGACAACCGTGTCTCTAGTTTGAAAGTGATGCTTAATTAAATCATAACTTATTTGCACTCGAACGTTCTAAAATGCAATTTAAACTTGCTCTTGTAAACTTGACTGCTTTCAACCCTTGACAATTTCATTAATGAGTACCTAATTTTGAATGTGCATCTCATATCTCCTTTTAAGTCTACCGTAGTATATATAGGTACATTTTCAAAAATAAGTAATAACTTATCACAGAAACATGCAAATAACGCCTCCCCTTCCATACTTGACGCTGATAAAATAATAGCAAATCCTTTTCCAAATATTGTCAAAAATATTACCGCTAAATTTCAAAGTGATTTTTAAAAAGGCTTCTTATAGTATCTATGACGTCGAGATATAAAAATAATAGGCTTGTTTTATTTAAACAAGTTACTGATGGGTAAATAATAATTTTAAAAAACTGAGGTATAGAAAAACTATTTATTACAATAATACGATGTATTTATCGTATATTATCTTGAAGTACCTACGTTTTAGTATAAGCCAAATAAAATAAAAGAATATTTTATTAATGTTTTCCCTAATTAGTCATTCCCTCCACTTTGTTAGGCCAACTTCAATTTTTTTCCTGCTATGCTTGTTGCCCCTCCCTCCAGACAATCTTAGATAACATTTAAAAGTTTATCTGAAGGGAATTTTATAAGTAAAAATTTGTTATCAATTGTGCGTGAGCTGATATGCTTCTGTATTATTCTCATATTGACACTTTCAAATCGGAATTGGTCATAATAGATTAGGGAATCTATACATAGATACTTGAAGAAAGGTAAAAAAATTATTTCAATATAGATAATTTCCAACTTTCTTTTTTAATTAACGAATTTGTAAGAATTAAATATTAAAACTACTATTTAAAAAAAACGGCAGCAATATTTATATGCCAAAATAAGCAGTTAAATAATATTGTTTAGTTTTCAATCCTACAAAATATAACATTTTTGTCAAGCACAAGAAGGGTGTTTTTTATGTATTCTAAAAATAGTCACAAATTAACCTGGTGCAAAGCCTGGTGTTTAAATTTGATACAGAACCACTTCTTTTGGTTTAAAAGCAGGAATTAAGGTTTGTATTTTTTTAAAACAAAACAAATCTTAACGTCACGTCGTTAGAAGCCAAAATAGACTCAGGTATGAGCAATTTGATTTTCCCTAGAACAAACATTAAACATTTAAAAAAATGTTGATAAATTTTCTTAGTCACCTTAAATTTTACAATTAGGAACTCGATTTACAATTTCAGTAATTTAAAGGTTTTTTTGGTCAATAATTTCTTTCAATTTTAATATTTCGTTGTTTTCTGAGTTACTTAAAAAAACTTCTATGGCCAGTCTCCTCAATTTTATAAAAATTGGCAAGTTCAATAAGGTTACAAACAGAACCGTATGTATGAGGTTGTTAGGCCGAAGTCTCACTGTACCACTTCCTACTATCAAATAAAATTTGAACTAATTCAATTGGTTCAGACAGAGTTCAAAGACCCACCCACCCATAAATCAGCAACTTCTATTAGTTAATGTTTTATTTTGTGGTAGGAAGTGGTGCAGTGAGACTCCGGCTTTAAGGGTTGGTTGTATAACAGAGGTTCATCCTGGATTAAGAGTTAACCCAAAAATTTCTGCTATCTGATTGGTTGATACACCATAAAATCACTGGGTTAAGAGGATAATCTTCTGTTATACAACTGACCCTAAGGGGTTGAACCCCCTCCCACATTGAGAAATTAGGCGAGCTATAGGCGAAAAACTAAGATTGAATTGAGCAAAAATTCTTATGTATCTCGGAATTCCTCTTGAATTCTTTACTTTCTTTTTAGATCTCAGTTCACTTCATCAATCCATCAGATTTTGGTCTACCTCTGGTTCTGTCATTACTTGGTCTCCATTCTATTAATCTTCTTGTAGACGTATTCACAATCTTCCTCATTACATGACCCATCCATCTTAACCTTTGCGACTTTATGGACTTCACAATATCTTCATTTCTAATTTCCTTCATCAATTCGTTATTTCTTTTCGCTCCATCAATGATCTTTGGTCCCATTATTCCTCTTAGAATTATCCTCTCAAATATTGTGAGTTTTTCCTCATCTGCACTTGTCATGCTCAGCACTTCTGTAGTATATGCCACTACTGGTCTTATCAAGCCCTTATACTATGTTCTCATCCTTGTTTGTCTGCTTATTTTTCTATCCTGAGTAGTTTTTTGTTCGCACAGTACGTTCGATGCCCAGCTTGTATTTTTTCACTCATCTCTTTCATATCTATTTAAGCATATTCCTAAATAACTGACCTTTTACCGCTTCAAAATTGTATTCTCCTAATGTTATATTTGCAACCAGTGATACTACAGTTACTTTTGCATTTCATGTATTTTGTTTTGTCCTTATTTATTTTCAGGTCATTTCTGCTGCCCTATTCGTAATTTTTAGAAATATTTCCTTCAATTTTTTGTTCTGGTTATAACAACTACATAATCTGCGTATGCCATTAATCGCCTGGTCTTCTCTGTTAATTATTGCTCCTTCACATTTCGTCTATCTTACTACTATACGTCTTCCATCATAATATTAAACAAAGTTTCGAAGGTTTCTGATTCTCCTTTCATGGATTTTACTGTTGCTCTTGTTTGTTTCTTATCAATTACGGGGGTGTGCCCATTTCATACCTAATCCTGTCTAGTTTTTCACTGTTCGCGGTGTCAAATGCTTGTTAAAAATCGATGAATAGCAAATGTAGGTCAATATTATATTCATAACGTTCCGAAATAACATTATTTGCTGCATAAAGTGTGACGTGTCTATTGTTGATCTCCTAATACTTCTAAAACAGTATTGGAAATCTCCAATTATTTTCTCTGTGTAGTCCTTCATTAGTTTATTAATCAGTGTGGACAATATTTAGCAGTATTGTTTGTCTGTAATTACTGCAGTTGTCCATATCACTATTCTTATAAACAGGAATTTCCTCCATATCATTTTATTTATTCTTCTCCGTTTTTTATCATTTCTCCGCATATCAAGTCATGTCCTGGTGCCTCCATTCTTTATATAATTTCTTCAAAAAAAAAGTTAATCGCGTTAAAACCACGTTGGATGAACTAAAATTACCAATTAGGGGAGAAGTCGCCATGGGGATTTTAATGGGCTCTAACGCTTCTATTTTAATACAGGTATTGAAAGCTCGGAAAATTATGCACTAAACTTTTGGAAATAGCAGTTTTAGTTTTAGCAAATGTTTGACTGATGATGATTTTGCTGAAAACTTTTATTATCGGTGCTCCCAAGCCAAACAATTGACCGTTTTATTGTTGCAGTGATAAAAAAAATGTATGACATCATGTACTAAAGTCATTGCCACGAAAGTTGACATCTCGTCATAGATTGGCCGAATATAGCAACGACGTATTGCGTATGAGCATTACCAGTCATTTTGTATTGATATGACAAAGCACGAAAATATATTGCACGTGTTGTGATACGATTCCAGTAACGACTTACGCTGTTGCGTTTGTTAGACGATAGTAAAAG
Source organism: Podabrus alpinus (assembly GCA_932274525.1). Taxonomy (NCBI): domain Eukaryota; kingdom Metazoa; phylum Arthropoda; class Insecta; order Coleoptera; family Cantharidae; genus Podabrus; species Podabrus alpinus. Next base: position 12,365,932 of record OW026451.1, read on the forward strand.
ACAGATATACTCATAGCATGTCGTACTAGTACCGGAAAAAAAATTTGACTCGCGTAGTAATTTATATAAAATTTCTGTCACTTTTAGTATTTTTGAGGTTAATAATAATTTTGAGGTTAAAATAATTAAGACGTTGTTTAATATTAATCATCCTACGACTTCCGAAATTCGGTCATGGTCAGCGCTACGTATTCCCAAATTGAGTGTTCATCGTAAAGCTCAGGTTTCAGGTAAAGTAACCAAAAATTTTCGATGTGGTGGCAGTTAATCCGAATAATTTCAATTAATTCAATCTTTAACGCCGTGGGGTGTTACACAATTTTGTTTTTCTTCAGGTCTGCTTGAAAAGGCAAAACAATGTAATTGCAAAAAGTTAGTTTTGAGTAAAGCTCTGAACAGATTGACAAAGAAATTATCAACGCAACGGTACAAAAATCTCAAAATCGCAATTTTTGCCATTCATTGTTTTGCTTTTGCACGGCACAGGTGCTGTATACCTACTTATGCTGTGTCTTATTTTGAATTTGTTCATAACTATTGCTTAATAAATAAATAAATTTGATAAGCGACAATAAAAACATAAAACGTTTCCTTTCAGCATAACCTATATTTGGTTTGACAGGTGACAAGTTCAAATTTGTTAAACTAAAACGAAAGTGAGAAAGAAAATTAAAAAAAAAGATAACCAATATATTCTTATTTTAAAATACACTTCATTTGACTAGGGAGTATTAGCTTAGTTCAGACGATTATGCTTTTATGACGAGACGTCAACTTTCGTGGCAATGACTATATAATATCGCAATAAGCACATGCATTAGTGCAGCATTAAACACTGACGTGTTTTAAGGTTTTCTTACGGTGATATTGATAGTAATTGACAGTTATTCTAAAATAACTACTTATATAATAATAAGTTATTATTGTCAATGTGACAATGAAAGAAAATCTTTTAGTACATGTTGGTCTTGAACGTTGCACTAATGCATTTATACTTATTGCGTTGCACATGACGTCATAAACTTTTTTTCACCACTGAAGTAGCCAAAATTTTAAAACCACATACATTTTGGTAAACGTTTCACCGTCCTTCATATATCAGTCTTTATAACTTTTCAGATTAAAAAATTTACAAAACACGGAACTAAGAGGCGATTGCACAGACGTCATTATATAAGGATTTAACAGACAATTAAATCAAATTTAATCTTAAAATTCGGTTGACCAACCTTTTCAGTTCAATTTAATTTCACTGCCTGTTAATATAAAGATTCATTTCACCACCCCAAGCATTGACTGTTCTTGCGCATGACGTGGCGTTCATATAAATTCATAAATATGTACAGTATTTTACGCAATAAAGTAAACTAATAATTATTTCTTGTTTAATTAGCACCATGTGTAGCCAACGTGCAAAGTGCCATCGAATACATATATCCACTGATCTACGAATTTAGAAGGGACCGAACCCCTGATGATTTGTCAAAACATGCTTCAAAAAAAAAACGTGTAACACCGAACGTCGCTCCAGTGCAGAGCAGCAGTGAAGTAATAACGATGATGGACGAGGACGAAGAAGATAGTGAATCGGAGTGGTAAATTATTTTTGTGAAGACATCACTGCCATGATTTTTAGTATGTACAGTGTAACAAGACTTATTTATCGCTACTATTGACGTTTTTATTTGTTTAAAAATAATTGTGTTTATGGTTTTACTGCTCTTGTTGAAAGACTCTTGGAATATTTGATCTGATTAAGGAATATTATTTGCAAGTTGGTTGGTTTAATTTTGAAAATTTAATGTGCCTATGAACTTTTTTTAGTTTTGAAACCATAAATATTTATGTATTGTTATTAACTACTAAGTACATTTCATGATTATTAATTTAACAACTCATTATTTATTGTACATTTATAGCTAAAAGTACATACAAACACATAGAGCTGTTAGACTGAGCATTTACTCGATAACATTGTACTGATTATCGGAATATTGTAAGGTTGACGAGGAAACAACAATAAAGCCTTACCAAACAAAATCAAATAAAATTTTGTTCTTTTTTTCCTCAATTCATTGCGCAATAATAATTTGTACCTAAATTGACTAATTTTTCGTTAGGCAGATCGCACACCGACAAAACTGCTTTCGTATACCGCACCTCAACAACTTGTGATTTCATATTTAAAGAAAAACGAAACATTGTTTTGCAACTGCCAAAATAATTATAGGTTATTTAATTTCTTGGTTCTCAAATAATGCTCTACTAGAATTGTTTTGACTTTATTTTTTTTTTGTTTCGTTTCTTTTCTTTAACAGTATTGTGATATTTCTTTTAACTACGTGTTAGGTGTTGCGAAATTTTGAGAACCATCGGTAGTTAGGTTATTAGAAAATACTTGATGCAATTAATTATTTTTGTCACCCAGGTTGGGATGTGTGTTATTCTCTGTTATTATAATATTATACAAGTAACACAATTTTTGGATGTTCAATTTCTCGATGTTCTTTGAGGTGTAAATGAGGCGAAGTTGGCCAGTTTATTTGTTATCCTCGTGTAATATGTGGTGACGATCATATCGATTATATTTTTGAACCCAAAAATGTTAAATGTAACTTTATAGGGACGATATTTTTTTTTAGGTCTTAAGGTTTTCTTTGCACCTGCCTCCCACATGTAATTTTAAGTTAAGGAATGCTCTAATTAGTAACTTGTGTCTTAACATTTTTATACTTTGTAATTTTAGAAAAATGCTAATTGTAAATTTTTTTCCGTCGAAACCGATCACCACCGACAGGTCGGTGTTTGATTTTATGGAAGACACTCGAAAATAAATTTAAGCCTATGATAAAAGTCAATTTAAAAATTATTGGCCTGATTTTGATACGCACGTTTGGTAATTACACAAAATCAAATAATTGACACATTTTGTTTTGTTTCCGATGCCTGTGTGTAGTGATTATTCTAGAACCTTTAAAGCAATTTTCAATCCTTGTGCGCCTTATCTATCAGATTTTGAAATATTAATAAATAAACAAGAAGTAATAACATAGATCTGTGTTATGTATATATAATTATTATATTATATGAATTGCGTCAAGGTGCACAAATAAATTTTGTAGGAATGACAAAAGTGATTTGTGCATTTTTGCAAAACGCTATATTTTTAAACGCTGAGATTATTAATTTAATTTAATGCGTAATTAACACGAAAAACTTTTTAATAAAATATCACTTACCTCAGCGTTTTACAATAAAACGTCCAATTGTATCTTGTTCCTTGTGGATGTTACATAGGTGTAATTAATGTGAAACCAAAAATTTGAATTAGTTGATAGTTTTAAAGTATTTTTTCTCTTATATTATTTGGTTTAATTGTAATTATCGTTTAGTAAACTTTTGTTATACTTTTTTTTCGTTTTATTTTGTACTCATATCACAATGTGTTTACAATTATTTATTGTGCTAAGAGACTAAGTTTATAATAAAATCAATATAATATTTAAGCTGAAATGATGTTATCTTCTTTGCCTAAACTGCCTGTCTCCTCAAAATTTGAGCATAATATAAAACTCCTAGATTATCTTAAAAACTAAAATACTTCTTAGAATAGGAACTTAAGTATTTTATAAATTGTTGTCACGGTTCTTCTCTGCACTTATTTACCACATGACGGTTATTCTTTCTGATAATCAGAATTCATTACTTGGGAGTTTGTGAGATTGACTCCAGGAGAGTCTACAATCTCTTCGTAACATCCGTGCTTCGGAGGGCACGTAAAGCCGGCGGTCCCCCTGTGTTAATGATTGCCATCATAACAATGAAAAACAGGGTTACAGGCATATCGAAGATCAAAGAACCAATTGAACAAATTAAGCTGAAGAAGAGTATGTTAGGTGCCCAAGTTACATCTTTAGCTATCAAAAGGCTGTAATAGGATGGTTTACAATGACATCAACTTGGAAGCCAGAGTTGGACAAGCAGCTTTTTAAATGTATAGGTAAGCTACTTTGATAATTTTACTTTTACTTAGGGCCGGTTTTACAATAGAAGCTTAAGCTCAGCTCAATTTTGAACCACCCTTGAGCTTCAAATTTTTTTCAACAGATATTATGTCATTTGGGTTTACTCTAACCTACAATTTCTTTTATATTTGTAATAATAATTGGACGTAGTTATGCAGAAATTATCCATTCCACAAAAAGTAAAAAAATGAGTTAATCACGCTATTGCATACACCACGTTAAAATTTGTATTATGGTAAAACAATCTTTAATATTATTGCCGATAATAACGATATAACAATAATATTTCCGATATTATTTACCCAGACGCTTATGCAAACTAAAATGTTCGAAGCTAAATTACTCAAAACTTTACTAATGTGGGTTGGATCATTTCTGCATAACTACGTCCAATTTAAAACTGTATTTCAACGACAATAATTTTTTTGTTTTAAAAGTAAAACCACTATATATTATGTACCTATCTATCTTCTAAATATATAAAAGAGCTTGTCTGCGTGTTTGTTTGTTCGCTATACGTTCCTAGACCCTTTGACCGATCTCAACCAAATTTTGCACAGTTATTCTGTAGGTCCAGGCGCAACTATTCGTGCATAAATGGAGAAAAAATTCGCGCGGGGAACAAAGTTATTCGCGTTTTTCTATTTTTTTTGAGACACCCTATAGGGATACCCTTACTTTACCTGACCATTCTTGCTCACTACGCTTTCGCTAGATGGTTAAATTGAATAGATTGCTAATTGAATACCTACATGAAAAAATAATGTAGTTTACCACTACCAAATTAATACCACCACATAAGTGATTGAATTACAGCTATATCGTCCCCCTTATACCAAAACCACGAATGTGCAAAAATTGCCATTTTGACCTAAGTACACTTTCTTTCTAAGAAAGAAAATTTTTTTAATTATCGTTAGATTTCGGCTACAATATATTCGAATAATAATAAAAAAATTGTCTGAATTACAATTAAAATTGATTAATGTCAGGCCCGTAGCCAGGATTTCATTAGGGGGGGGGGGCACTTGTAAAGAAAAAAAGTTTTTCCAAAATATACCTATCTTATTTTCGAAATTCAAATGTTTTACTTTCAAAATTTTTGTTTCTTTTGAATATTTCGGGGAGGGGGCACGTGCCCCCCCCCCTGGCTACGGGCCTAATTAATGTCATTTACTTCAAATTAATACACTTGACTGAAAACTAGAAAATGCACATTCGTGGTTTTGGCATAAGGGGGACGATATACAAACATAAATAATTCTTTTTGAAAATCAAAATTACAATGAAAATAATTTTAATAAATAAAACATACTACAAACACTAAAAAATACGAAAATCGTTTGACAATTCACTGTCAATTAGGTTTTTGCTGTGTTGCTAAATTGTTTTATAGGTAAACCAAAGCTCAGTTGAACTGCACATTGTAAAACTGATCTGGCCTGTTTAGGTGAGGTTCAGCTGAGCATCGGCTCCAATTGTAAAACCGGCCCTTAGACTACTCTTGACAATTATTTTGTTGCATAAAAGGGATCTGTATGAAAACAACTCGGATATGCGATTTTTTACCTTAAACCGTTTAGTTTGGCATCAGAAAAACCCCCTTCAAGTTTTTGACATCAGGCTCGGACCTCCCAATAGAACAAAATAGGTATGAACTAAATAAAATCGTAAACAAAATTCAGCCCCTATAGTTTCTGAGGTATAACTTTGCAAATAATCTCTTTTTTTCAGATTTTAATGTAGATTTTTTTAGCTGTCTATCTGACACAAAAGTGGTCCACATAGAAATAAAAGGACATTAAATTATCCGTAAAACTCTGCGTAGAACTTTCTAAGCCTAATAGAACCTTAGCTATGAGGTTTCCAAGTTTATCACATTTTACAGTATTTTTAATGATTTTTTCAAGTTATCAATTTTTTCATAATTTTTTTGGTGGAAATTATATATTGCGTAGAATTAAGTCCTCTATAACTTTTGTTTATTACTTTTATTCATAATATGCCCAGGAAAGAAAATTATTTGCAAAAAATGAAGTTAAACCATTTTCAGCCAAAATTTTATGTAAATTTGGATTTTTTAGAAAGCCATATCTCCAAAACTATTGCGTTTAAACCATTCTATTTTTTAGGTTTCCTTGAAATTTTATTATCTGTACTTTAAGCGTTGCTTGAAATTAGTGCATCCAATTTATATTTCAGTTGCACTGAATTTAACACAACAATCAACTTTTGACAACTCACAGCTAGGAACCTATTAGGCCTATTTATAAAGTTGTTCTTTACGGGCATTTACAGATAATTGAGGCCAGTTTCATTCACCTACGTACCCCTTTTCTGTCAGATGGACAGGTATGGAAGTCTGAAAACTACGTTATTTTAGGCAAAAATCGATCAAAAACGAAGTTATTTGCGATGCTGTATCTCTGAAACTATATGGACTAGAAGAATTTTTTTATGCTCACAATTTTATTTAGTTTAATCTCGTCAATAACTATTTTCAATATTGAATACATAGGAAATGGACAATTCATGACTTTGTGATGTTTGGGACCTTCTTCGGCAAGTTTACCTCTGTTCTGGTCCGAACCTGATGTTAAATTTGTTGGGAGCTCTTGGTAAAAACATTTTGTTCCACAAAATTAGTTGTTTTTCTAACGTGTCGCCACCTGTCGGGATGAATCGCAGCGCCGTCCCTCTTAAGCAAAAAGAAAATCGAATTTCCGAATTATTTCCACATAAATGTACCCAATGGCTGGACTATACATAAATAGTAGCTTCTAATTTATTTTTTGCATATACAATAATTTAAGGAAATTAAAAAGTGAATAATATATTTTAAATATTTATTTACAAATACTTACATGCAAAATCTTTGGGTTTTACCATAGATGTATGGTTTTACTGTTTTTTTTTAGTCTAATGTTTTTTGGACACTAATTTGTGGCCTACAATTGGTTGTATCTCAATGTACTATACAACTCTGAGGTGATGTTTGATACATCACCTTTTTTAGACATTTTTAGAAGAAAAATTATTGTCTAAATTTAAACTCTTGGGAAAGTCCCTTTTAGAAGCAACTTTTTTTGGAATCAGACAAAAAAATTCTTAGAAAAGTGTCTTCTATCCTCCCAAGAGATTTCCATCTGTTGCGGGGACAACCTGAATATCTCTAAACTCAAAAATAAAAATTCTATTTTCTCACGAATTTCCTTGATAAATACTAACTCTTATTGTGCACAATATCATTTTTACCTCATATAAAAAGAAAGATCATTATTTCAGCGTTTCATTGAAATCAAATACCCGTTTTCGCTCAGGTCTACCGATCGGATAACATCCATTTGAAAACATGCAAACAACTTCCAAGCTTTTGCTGAATAATGACAATTCAAAATTTATCATTTCTACACTTTTCGTACACACACAATTTTAGTTACATATTTTTATTAAATTTTATACCGATTTTATAGACGTATACACGTCAAAAGGCATTTTTAATAACCAACTTGTTGGGAAATTGAAGGTCAATTTGAAAATCGCAGGCCTCGTCAAGTCGAGAAGTACTGCATTCCTTTTCTCAAATTGTGTTCTGCAAGTATATTTCAAATATCTTGGCTACTTAAAATCTTGGAAGAAACAAATGATTCGCCACGATGTGATTGTTCAAAGGATAACATTTTCTGTGCGCTACTGCAATTAAGGGGAGGGGGCATGACAATACGACAATAAAGGTATGCCTGATTGATAAATATAATTATTAAATTTCCATAATTTTATTACAAAATTCAAAATCGTCTATTTTGTACTTTTGCTAGACTTGGAAAGAAATTAAACAGAAGTTTACGTGATCTTAAGTCATAACAATATTGTTGATAAGCCGTTAAATTGCAGGAAAATGCCTTAGTATTTAAACATTTCTGTACATATTACTAATGTAGTAATATCAAAGTTTACAAAATAATAATCAAAGTCCGTTTTTATTACATTGACCCGCGATTTCCCAAGAAGTTGTTTATTAAAAGAGAACTTTTTTGATATCGATGGAATACTGAAGTAATGCTCTTTCTTTTTTTTTTATACGAGGTAATAAGGTGAAATTTTGCACAATAAAGTGGCAATCAAAAAGTGCAGTTTTTTTTGTGTACCAGTCGTTCGACCTAATAGGAGGCGCTTTCTTGCTTTGGGCTCATGTTATACACGTTTGAACTTGAAAAGTTATTTTTTAATTCTTCAGGAAGTTAATTTTACGTAGTTTAGTGGTGAGGCAAGAGTCGAATTGCCGACGTAATGGTCTAATAATAACGTAGGACTAACATAATCAACATGCGTACCAAATTTCATGATGGGCCGACAATTGCGGATTGAAAAGAAAGTATAATTTACTGTTATAAAATTGCGTCTAATTTACGATACCATGGTAAAAAAGTTACGAAAAAATTTAATTGCATTTTTTTATATAAAGTTTCCCCCTTTCAACCAAGTCGGGTTCCCCCTGAGTGGTGAAAAAGAAACCATTAGTTATTACAAAATAATAAAATTTTATCAACGCTCTATGCGTTTCTTTCACATCTATCCGATTAATTCAGATTATCTTGCCATTATGGGACCATAATAATTAAAATGCTTAAGATTATTCGTAATTAAATAATCTTCGGTCCGCCCTGTGAGGCCGAAGGCCGAACAACTATGGCCTTCACGGATCTATTATGGTCCGCCCTGTGAGGCCGAAGGCCGAACAACTATGGCCTTCACGGATATATTAAGGTCCGCCCTGTGAGGCCGAAGGCCGAACAACTATGGCCTTCATGGATCTATTATGCTCCGCCCTGTGAGGCCGAAGGCCGAACAACTATGGCCTTCATGGATCTATTATGGTCCGCCCTGTGAGGCCGAAGACCGAACAATTATGGCCTTCACGGATCTATTATGGTCCGCCCTGTGAGGCCGAATGCCGAACAACTATGGTCTTCACGGATCTATTATGGTTCGCTCTGTGAGGCCGAATGCCGAACAACTATGGTCTTCACGGATCTATTATGGTCCGCTCTGTGAGGCCGAAGGCCGAACAACTATGACCTTCACGGATCTATTATGGTCCGCCCTGTGAGGCCTATGGCCGAACAACTATGGCCTTCACGGATCAATTATGGTCCGCCCTGTGAGGCCCACGGCCGAACAACTATGGCCTTCACGGATCTATTATGGTCCGCCCTGTGAGGTCGAAGGCCGAACAACTATGGCCTTCACGGATCTATTATGGTCCGCCCTGTGAGGCCGACGGCCGAACAACTATGGCCTTCACGGATCTATTATGGTCCGCCCTGTGAAGCCGAAGGCCGAACAACTATGGCCTTCGCGGATCTATTATGGTCCTCTCCCTGTGAGGCCGAAGGCCGAACAACTATGGCCTTCTCGGATCTATTCTGGGTCTAGATGGCTAAGGGCGGCGAATGCCGCCCGTGCCAGCTAGTATATAAAAGAGATTGTCTGTTTGTTTGTTCGCTATACGTTCCTACACCCTTTGACCGATCTCAACCAAATTTTGCACAGTTATTCTGTAGGTCCAGGCGCAACTATTCGTGCATAAATGGAGAAGAAATTCCCGCGGGGAGCAAAGTTATTCGCGTTTTTCGATTTTTTATTGATACACTGTATACTTTACCCTTACGTTAAGTACCCAGTTACCTGGGTACTTAACCCAGTTAACAAACCCTTACTTACTTACAGGGCTGGGCTGGCCTGAACGTTCCTACACCCTTGGACCGATCTCAACCAAATTTTGCACAGTTATTCTGTAGGTCCAGGCGCAACTATTCGTGCATAAATCGAAAAAAAAATTGCGCGGGGATAAAAGGTTATTCGCGTTTTTCGATTTTTTATTGATGCACCCTATACTACGGTGAATCACCCTATACTACGCTTTCGCTAGATGGTGAACAAAACACGTGTTTGCCAATATTATAGTTTAGTATAGGGTATACCCTTGGACCGATCTCAACCAAATTTTGCACAGTTATTTTGTAGGTCCAGGCGCAACTATTCGTGCATAAATTGAGAAAAAATTCGACCGGGGAAAAATGTTATCCGCTTTGTTCGCTAAATCAAATCACAAGTCTTGCAAACAAAAAATTTAATTTGTCAAAAATCGAAATATTCTGACATACTGTCAGTGATTCAAAACACTGTCAACAGATGGCGGGATGGCGGCTGTGTTTCTCTATTATCTGTTTGATTGTAAACGTGTCGTCTGTGCAAGAACGCCCTCTTCTAAAACCACTCTGTTTAGGCCGCACAACCAGGGCCAACTAGTATTAGATATGAATCTATCCCAACTGTCTTGATTGACTCTTGCGCTGTAATATGTTCAGTTCTGAATTTGTTTGTATTCTTCTCTATCTTCTTGGTTTCTACTTTTCAACCATTTTATATACGCTTTCTTCTTGTTTTCTATCATTTCTTCATTCCAATATCTTAAGTTCTTTTTAGTTTTCGATATCCAAGGGCTTCTGAACTCGCTTTCATTATTATCATTTGTCCGCTTCTCAATATTCTTAATTTATATTTGGTAACCGCACTCAACCTTGGCCCTTGATCAAATTGTGTACACATGGTTAACACAATAGCACAAAACAGGAAAAAAAATCCCGTTTAGAAATAGGGTTAATATTAGAAAATTAACCCATTTAGGTCCAGTTGTTCAGTCCCGGGTTATCTTTTAAACCTGGTTAATTTCCATGTATACAATTCTTGAAACAATTATTTGTATAGAAATTAGCCCAGGTTAAAAGATGAACAACTCAGCCTTGGGGGTTGAAAAAAGTAAAGTGATTGAATATTTAAATAGAATGTTCGTTTATCTTTACAGAGGATTTTTTATTTTAGACCACCTAAACAAAGACCCTTTGGAGAAAATCCTTTAATTTATATATTTATTTATCACTGTGATGGTGTGTACCAAGTCAATTTTTCAGTTGATTTGAGACGGAATGGCCCCTTCCATTATGTAGAGTAGGTACCATGTTTAAACTCCTGGTACAGACATTACTCTCTCTCAGGGGCGGATCCAGGATTTAGGTTTGGGGGGGGCACTACCGGGGGGTCTGGGGGGTATGGAATATAGTCTCTGAAAACACAGTTTTATCATAGTTTTGTTTGAGAAATTCAAAATTCCCCCCTCCCCCTAAAAACGGTAATTTTTATAATAATTTTAAGGTTTACCTCAAAATTAAAACTAGTGCCAACTAAAACTCTTTTATAGGTATTTGCTTTTTATATGTAAATAAAGAAAAGGAGTTTTAGTATTAGTTTGTAGTTGTTTATTTAAATATCAAAGTAATTAGATAGGCTATATACAGGGCTTAGGCTTAGACTATTGTTAAAACCAACAAATACACAGAAAAGAAAGGAGTAACAACTATTATACTCTTAAATGATCAATTAATTGAAAATGACAACTTCCGCTTGTGCTTTCTTGCAAACAGTTTCAAAACTTCATCTGCATCTAACTTGGAAGCAATTTCTTGGTGGATGTGCAAACTTGCGAGCCCATTAAGTCGGTCTTCTGTCATGGTAGACCTTAAGTAGGTCTTTAGTCTGCGGAGCGTTGAAAAAGACCGCTCAGCAGTACTACTGGTCACGGGTAGGGTACAAATAAGTTGGAGCAACACTGTTATGTTAGGGAGGTCTGATGAATATTTAATGGCTTGAGCTGAATGTTTAGGAAAACTCTCTGAACTTGAACCCCACATGTGCTTCCAAATACTCAATTCCTCTTTCAAAGCATCAAAGCATGGTAGATCTTTTTCATACTGTTTGGCGCCTTCTAAAACAGAGACCTCATATTGATCCGAAAATTTTCCTAGTACTGGAAGAAGCATCTGGAGCTTTCCAATTTGGGTCATTTCAGTTTTGGGGAACCTACTTTCAATTTCACTTATTAGAAAATCCAAAAATGGGATATAAACCGATAGTCGAAAATATTCTTCAATTGTGTCAGTTTGGACATTTGATCTGTGTCTTTGCATACTGACTATTCTAGGTTTTTTCAATTCGGTCCCCATTTTAGTGGCCAGAGTTTTAGCTTTTTCAAACAGTCTTTCAAAACACTCTTTGTTTTTGGTCCTTTGTTCTTGAATGCTCTTGAGAGTAGCATCTACCAATGTCATTGCTTTGAATACATCCATGTACTCAGCTTGAAGTTTCCTTGCCAGTGGTAGTGTTAGAGTCATAACATTTTCTAAAACCACCAAGCTAACAATAAATCCAGATGAAACAATGCTGTGTAGCAAGGAAAAAGATTTATTTCCAGCTCCTTCATCAGAATAAGCCATAGTTTCCAAAACAGTATGCAATGAAGGAAGGGAACTCAAAAACGTTAACACAGCGTCATGACACTCTAACCACCTTGTCTCACACATCTTTTTCACAGCGTGCTTTCCCTTTTTTAATTCCTCATTCATTTCATCATCAAGTGCATGTAGTCTCTTGGCAGATTCTCTAAAAAAGTTAGCTACCGATGAAACCACTCCAACAGCATTTCTTATGGAAGGGATTGTGCAAGCCTTGCTAAAAACCAAGTTCAACCTATGGCTGGCACAATGGCTGTACACGGCAAGTGGTTGTATATTTCTGATTCTTGCCTGGGCTCCTTGAAACTTGCCACTCATGTTTGAGCCTCCGTCGTAAGCTTGCCCTCTGCAATAAGCTATGTTAATAATCAGACTGTCCAGAACTTCTAGTATTTTTTGTGCAATATTTTCTCCCGTTAGATCTACTACATCAATGAACATGATGAAATCTTCCTTGATTTCTAGTGACAACTTGTCAAAATACCGTATACAAATGGACAATTGTTCTTTTGTGGACATGTCTGTAGTTTCATCTGCAATTATGGTGAAAAACTGAGCATATTGTATTTGAGAAACTATCTTACTTGTAATGACTTCTCCACAGCATGAAATTAAATCGTTTTGGATTGTCTTACTAATGTATGATGCGTTTTTTCCACATGAAACGATATAAAAAAAAATCCTTGGGGGGGGGCACGTGCCCCCTGTGCCCCCCCCTAGATCCGCCCCTGCTCTCTCTCAGAAAAGTATTCAGTTGATTTGCTCCCGCCAAGATGATTTCCTGGATTCGCCCTTGCCTAAGGGGTCATCCATTAATTACGTAAGGGTTTTTGGGGGGCAGGGGGTATTGGATATCTTACGGACCCGTACGTAGGGGGGAGGGGTCCGACGTATTCCTTACGTAAGTTTCTTAAAATATTTTTTTAAATTAAATTTAACAATCTAATATAATTTTTTCTTTTTATGTTGGTAATTATATCCAGGTATAATGGAAATATCATATATTGAAATATATAGTACTTAAAAATCATTAAACATAGTGGCATAATAGTGTGAATTATAGAAAATGGCATCAAACTTTGGTGATCTTTACGAACGGTTTTTCATCTATGTAAATAAAAATTTAATTTAAATTTTTGTATTTATTATTATCTATCTAAATATATAAAAATGGATGTATGTGTGTATGTATGTTCCCTATAGACTCCTAAACCGTTTGACCAATCGGAACCAAATTTGGCACAGTTATTATGTAGGTCCTTGCGCATGTTTTTGTATTGAAATAGTGCAAAAATTCGCAAGAGGAAGGAAGGCAGGCTACTCAAAATCAACTTAAAAAACAATAATGAATGCTGTCAAACTGTCAACCGATCGACAATGCAAATACGCGTGCACGTGCTTTACGTTTCTATTTGACCAATCTTAACCAAATTTGGTGTAGAAGTTATTTACAATGCTACGAAAAACATAGGCTACTTTAGTACCTTGGAGTGAGGCCGAACAACCACATCCCACACGGTCTAGACGGCTAAAGGCGGCTGGTAGGCCGACTGTGCCAGCTAGTATAATATATTATTATCTACTTCCGGGAGATAAGTGTGTACTTAGCGCCTCCAAATAGCGCGGCTATGACGGCAATTAATTTGTTTCGTGGATTAATGTTCTTTTAACTTCCTTAGGGAGTTAATATTGATTGCTAGGCAACTGAATAAAAATAATTTAAAAATTAGTAACTTGATTTATATTTTAATAATTATACATTTTTTATATGAAATAAAAATTCGCCGTCGGCAAGATTCGAACCTCGGATGTTCACATTGCAAACCATGTACTATCACCATTTCGCCACAGGGGGTGATATACAAAGTAATGCTTTAAATTGTCAAATCTGCGACACAATAACCATAGAAACACTACTTCAATTATATTTAACCTCCAAATTCTAATACGTCTAATTTACTCAATTTGCTAGGCAACTGAATAAAAATAATTTAATATCAATGTAACCCTGTGTTTTTTATGTAAATTTTTTGAATTAGCTGTAACTCGAGAACGACGCTAGATATCGAAAAACTGAGCAAAAAAATCTCCCCCCCGCCCCAATCTTACTTATTTAACCCCCCAGGGAATTGTCGGTAGGAAGGCATATGCAAAAAATCAGATCGATCGCGCGCAAAAAAATTTACTCATAGTTTACTCAAGTTTAACATATTTAGCACGGAAGTAGATAAAATAGTATATTAAACTTGGGAGATAACGTTGCATTACCGCATTCTTGTTTCAAAAGCCCTCAAGCTTTTAAAACCTTCGTGCGGGTAATGCACCTCATATCTCCCGCGTAAATAATATACTATTATTCATATTTTATAAATATAAGGGGTGGAGAGGGGGTCAAAATTAATTTTCTTTTAAATGATCCTTACGTAAGATGTGGGGGGGGGGGGTTGCCACAATCTTACGTACCCTTACGTGGCGGGGGGAGGGGGTCCAAAATTACAAAAATCATCCTTACGTAATTAATGGACGGCCCCTAATATTGCTAACTATTTCGTTATATTTAAATTTACCTTGAAATAAAATGGCAAAATTTACGTCATTAATTTTATTGCAGAAATAAATAAGATGACACAATTTTCAATAATTAAAGAACATTAAAAATATATTAAATTCTCTTACAATTCCGATTAAATACAATTTATTAAAAAGTTTGTATAAAACTATAATTATTATATTTATAACTCTACATTTAAAAATTTGATGCGTAAAATTACTACTAGTATTAATAATTTGATAAAATTAATCGAACAACAATTGTATATCATTGGAAAGAATATAATCGGCTGGTAGGTTTCCTTTACTATCCTTTTCAGTCTTTAATTTTGGAAATCGTTGTAAAACAGCCGCACAAATATCACTATTTCCACTTTGAACTGCACGGTGCAACGAAGTTTTGCCATCGCCATCTTTTATTCTTCCGTCAGCACGATTCTCTAACAAGTACTTCACAATATTCAATTTACCTGAAAAGAAACCAAAGTTAAATTTATATCTTAACGTATTAAATTAATAGTATTATTCACCTGCCGAACATGCACGATGTAGTGACGTTGCGTGGCCCGCATTAGTGGTAGCATTAATGTTTGCACCACTTTGTAACAAAATCTTACAGACATCTAAGTGGCCATTTCTCGAGGCATAGTGCAGAGCAGTGTAACCCGCCGAATCGAGGCAGTCTACACCGGTACCTTGCCTCAACAATTTCCTTACTTTTTCAACGTCACCGCTCTGAGCGGCATACCAAATTCCTCGTTCAAAATCCAACTCGTCTAGTGTTTGATATAAGGTAGAAGATGTACACGATGTTGGGCAAATATGGTCGTGAGGGTGACCATCTACGTGGTCACAATTATTCTTGTTGGACATTTAAAAAAGCGTCTATACGATTAATTATGTTTGTAAACGACAAATGGATGATGGAAAATGGACAGAGTAAATTACAAATCACGTTGCATTGTCCAAACAATTTCTGCTTCGCCGGTGGTTCCGACAACTGTGTAACCAAGTAAACCTAAAGCAGTAACAATTTCAATAGGTGGCCCTTTCAATAGAATACCATTAAACACTTCTTTCTTAATATTATGAAAACGTTTCACTAGAGCCGACTCTTCCTCTTTGTTTAAACCAAAAACAGCAGTTTCGGTTGCATGAAGAGAAGCTTTAACGGCAACATAAGCGTGCATACCAGAAGACATTAATAAGCTAGCCGGTATTTCCATAACTTTGAATTTAAATGTCCTCAACAGTTGATTTGACAGGATGGTCTACTAGGGTTGGAACAACGGGTTCTGGTTCCGTAAATTCCCTTTGCATAGTCCACATGTACTCGTTATAATCCTGTTTAACGCTCGTTGATGACGACGCAACAATTTTATAACCCAAAACTTCTAAAGCAGACAAAATAACGCACGGATGTTGCATATAAACAATGGTGAAATCGTCGCAATAACCACCACTAGCAAATCGTTTTAATTGATCAATATCTGTTGCTTTTAAGCCGGAAACTAAAACTCGCCACGGTGATCTCGCGCCGTACGATGCAAGATTACCCCGCACTAAAATGTAAGGCATTTATCGCTAGATAACGCACGGACGTTTTTCAAAAGCGCATCATCGCGAATTGACCCGAATAATTATGAAAATGCGCAATAAAAATTCCCAATTAAAATGTAAACAATAAAAATGACACACCTTTTATGGATTTAAACAGTAAACTCCTCCTCGGGCATGCCCAATTTGTTACAATTTTTGTAGGTTATGTTGACGTTGGCTCTTGTCGGTTGTTTTCTTTTCTTGTTATATTTTGAAACTTTGCGTCCCGCTCTTTTCTTGAGTAAATAAAAAATGTCTTGATGCTAATTTTTACGAAATTTCCTTCTACAAGTGACAGCAAAATTAATTTATGAGCACAATTAATACTGTACAAATTTTTTGGGAGGTCATTGACCCAATGATTAATGAAGAAACGGGATATTTATGTTTTTTATGTCCAATAACATTAGGCATAATACCGTATTGAATTATTGCAATATACGAACACGACAGTGACGTCAATTGCCGAACTTGAAACATTTTTCTGTACAAAAATAGTGTTTAAACTGGAAAATAGTTTAGAATATTGGTAAAAAGTGATGTACTGAATTTCGATTGTGCTTGTATAATGAAATTTACGATGTACATAAATACAAAGTAAAATCATTTCGTTTTTCTGTATAGCGACGTATTATTAACCTCTACTTATGGGGTCACAATTTCTGTAATGTACTTTGCTTGTTTAATCTTATACGTTTTGCCATTTCTGCTGTAGACTTAATGAAACTCGAAAACGATTAATACAAATGTTAATTTTGTTTCAGTGTTACGACAAGTCACATCGAGTACAAATGATGAGAAAAGGGCTTGGATTTTTTAAGAAGCCAATTTGGTATGGAAAAGAGGATCCTAATTTCAATGATATTCGGTGAGGGATGAACAAGGCTACCTTAATTTAATAACGACAGGTTAGTTGCTTTAATATAATCTCGGACCTTCATTGGGCATTGCTCTGCCCCCTCCCCCCACAGCTAATATTTTTGCACAAAAACCAGCTCCCGTTTTGAAATAGAATAAAATAATTACAAATAATGAATTCAATTTCTATCCTATTTAACTATTTGTAATTTTATTTTAATTTCTAGTTTGTTTTGTTGTATTTCACCTTTCTTCAATTTTTGTGTTATTTTGTACCAACACTCCCATTGTCATTGAAACTGAAACCACTTGCCAACATATTGAAATATCCATAAAATGATCATTTGGAAGCTCATTGGAGGTCAAACAAAGCTCTTTCAATTGGCCTAGTTTTTCACAAAAGTTCAAAATGAAAAGGAAAATGAAACTCGGTCTCCATTCGCTCCCCATCACAAAGATTTTACAAATAACTCCCTAACGGTTAAGGGCTTGTATTTATACCATTTAAAAAGTTTCAAACAACTATTTTTCCACCTATAAATAACCCCTGAGTACTTACATTTTTTTACTATTTTTAGTGTCTTCGCAATATTAATATTGATACATTACAAAGTTTAAAAATTTTAAACAAAATTTATTTTTCATCCCTTCCTAAATACAACCCCGTAGTGTTCAGGGGAGGGGGAACCTTCATAGGCACCACTCCAATCTGAGATGGTAGTGTGAGATTCTTACTCACTAAAACCCCCTTCCCGGTGACAGCCAGATTCACCTCTCGGTATTTCTTCAGCTGTCAATCTGCGATGTTGTTGTGTCAATAAGGATTTTTCTTAGCCTTCGTGACCTGAACCCAGAGCTGCTTTGATGACCTTCTCATTGTCCTACTTGGTACGGATGATCTCAGTTAGGGCATCAGCAACTCTGTCCCATTCATCCTTTGATGATAGCATTTCTATTACTAGGGTGTCGGGGCTCAGGTCTTCAATGCTATATTTATTTCTTACTTCAGACCAGTTTGAGCAGTCAAAGATGGTATGGAATGCGTCGTCTTCCTCCTCATCGCAATAGCAGCACTCCGGCGATTCTCGTCGTTTGAATCGTTGGAGGTAGGAGTTGAAGCACCCGTGTCCCGTCAGGGCTTGGGGGGTGACTTCATAGCTTACTTCACCGTGGCTTCTCTCGACCCATGGTTTGACGTCTGGTATAAGGAGTCTTGTCCTTATGTTAGTAGACCTACGAAGTTACAAAATTTTTAAACATTTATTTTTCATCTTTTCCTAAAAACTACCTTGTAGTGTTCAGAATTTTTGTACTATTTTTCGTAGATTTGCCGGTTCAATGATAGTAAGTATACCTACGAAATTTCATAATTTTTAAATGTTTATTTTTCATTCCTCTTTAAAAACAACCCCGTAGTGTTTAGAATTAATTTTTGTACTATTTTTGGTAAATTTTTCGGTTCAATGTTAGTATACCTGCAAAGTTACAGAATATTTAAACAACTTTTAATTTTCAGCCCTCCCTAAATGCAACCCCGTAGTGTTTAGAATTTTTGTATTATTTTTGGTAAATTTTTCGGTTCAATGTTAGTATACCTACAAAGTTACAGAATATAAAGTTACGGCGCTGTTGAAATTGATCCTTAAGTTTACGTGTATAATCATTAATCGAGAATTATATTTCTAAGTAATTACATTAATGTCAAAACTAGTTCAATTATAACTAATTTTTTGTTTCAGCATTATGCCGATAAGGAAAGGAAATGGGAGAAAAACAAGAATTTTGTGAAAAATCATCCAAGTTGTAAAATATAACTCAAGTCAACTATTAGATTAGTTTTAAATTAAACTAAAAATAGAACCATAGGTGGATAAGATAATAAAAGGTGTGTACATTAGGTTTTGGTGACTAATTATAAGTTAATTTTGTTAATTGCATGTTTTTTAAATTAAATAATAGGTTTGTTCGTTTTAGCAACACTTTTTACACTCGAGTGTGGCCGAGTGTAATTTACACTCCCACTTTTTTCCGAAAGTGTGCGTTTAACACGAACGCAAAAGTGTAATCCCTCCTTGAGAAGCAAATCAAATTTGTGTTGGTACCTAACCTAACTTGTTGCCATCCACTTCACAACGAAACACATCATGTTCGAATATGATTTCAGCGCTAACCAGTTGCAATAGCGATCCATCTATAATTATAATAGTAAAATACTATAAAAAAAACGCCAACAAACTTACCATCACATATTATACAAGTCACAAAGCCGTCTGTGTTTGGAATGTCTCCGTTCGCATCTCGAATTAACCACGCTGTTTTAACATTAGTACCCATTTTATTGAATAAATAAATAAATTATTGAATAAATAAATAAATTATTGAATAAATAAATAAAATATATAAAAGTTGAGCAAGTTGTAATAAATTAGAGACAAACTACTAGGTTTCATACAGTAGGTACCTATAAGACATTTTTAACGATTTACTTTTATTTTTTTAGGTTTGTAATTTGTATTTTAAATTTTAAATAAAATTTTAAAAAATAACTAAATTTAAAATAAAATTTTAAATAACTTACCGCCAATAACAGCCAATCAAAATTAAGTGTTAACTTGCACACCTGCTCTGGAGCAGGTGTGGAAAGTGTCGAAAAGTACAACTAAGTGTAGCTACACTTTATAACACGAACAGAGCGCTCTGCTAGCACGAACAGAAAAGTGCACACTTTGTACAAAAGTGTTGCTAAAACGAACAAACCTAATTTGAATAGACCTGTGTAGCGACATCAAACGGCGAAAGGTCCAATTAATTATATATAGGAATCTGCGTTATATGTTTTGCCATTTAACAGCAAAACAGTGAAGTAGGGATAGATTCCTATGTACGTTCGAGTTTTACTTCTGCCATTGATTGTTAGGTGGCGCTTTATTTAATTGTATGACTCAATAATTTGTATCTTGTTTTCATTAATTTGTGATTATTTTGATATGAAATATAATGAATGCATGAATGGTAGCAACTTATTTTTGCTTTGTAAGCATTGTTTACAAGTTTTCTTTTTTAAAATCAATTACAACAATCTTGAAATATTTTTTGGTTAACGTTCTGAACGTTTAGTCATCTCTGCTGGCTGTCAATTACATTATTAGTTACCAAGATTAGAAAATCATTTCACTGATTTCACTTACCTATATTTGTTTGCGGTTTGGTAAAGGGAAGTTAAGTCAAAAAAGTCAACTTTACAGGAGAAGCAAATAACGTCTTGATTGATTTATATCCACAATTTTCTTAAAAAAAAAAGTTTGTATTGGGTACTGCGCTATCTAACTAAGCTGTATTTATCTCTTTGTGCCCGGCTAAAAATATAAGGCCCTTAGTGGTTTTTTTATGACTTAACTTTTTGGGATACGCAGTTACAAATAAATTCATTGGTACTATAAAGTTAAGTCAAGTTATGGTTTCAGGATTGAAAATAAATCACAAATTTTTATAGATAATATTATATTAAGTCAAATAAATTTATTCTAATTTCGTAAAGGCTAAACAAAAAATAATAAAACAAATTAATCCTCTTCGAATTCTTGCAAATCCGGATCATTTTCTGGGATATCGGCCGTAGTTAAATTTTTGTAAAAAGGGTTAAAGACCGGTGGTATCAAGTGCAGAAGGTCCATAAGATCTTTCTTTTTTTCAGCAGATATCACAACTGGAGAGCGGTAGCGTTTTTCAAGTTTTATTGTTGTGCGATTTTCTACGCAAAAAACTAATGTTTTTGAATTCTGATTCAGGCTTTAAATCTGTTTTATAAGGTTTGTTTCATCGCGAACAAATTGAACAGTTCTAGAACTACCGATTCTAGTTAAGAATTTTCTAATACGCATGCGTCCGCAATAACTACTTTAGAACTAGTCGTAAGAAAAAAGTTTGATGAAACAGTTTTAGTCCTAAATTTTCGGGAAAACTCGGATATCGGATTGACTCGAGTTTTATCTTGAACTTTATTAAACCCAACCTAAATATGCTATTGCAAAACATGCAGAAACGTACATTTATTTACATCTACTCTATATATATAAAAAGATAAGGGTTTTTATGCAACGTTTTTATGCAACGTTTTATGCAACGATTTTATGCAACGTTTTCGATAATGGGATAATCTGACAACCAACAAAAAAATCTATTATATAAGTCAACTGCAATATAAATTAAAAACCAAAATTGGAAAACATCGATTTATCAATTTAACAAGGTAGTTCTCCAAGATTTTCTTCGTTTTAAAATATAAGGTTGGGAATCCCTTATCCATAAAAAGTTTTGCAATATCATTGGCTATTGGTTAAAAAAAAGAACCAATCATTAATTTGATTTAAAATTGTTATTCAAAAACGTTCCATGAAAAGTTTGCACATAAAGTTTTATGTTTTACTTATATAGAGTAAAGAGTACGGATTATATGACCCGTAATCAGATTATTGCTTTCATCGTATCATTGGATCATCGTATCATTGGATCGTCGTATCAAGAAGGAGAAAATTATTGACACTAATCCGCCCTGACCAAGGAGATTATCCTTATTAAAGGAGATTATCCTTATTAAAGGTGTACCAACTAAAACTAAAAACACTATATAAGAAAACTACATTATTGAACTAAAAAAACAACCTAATAGAAACTAAACCACCACGACCACTCGAATTAAACCTGACATAAAGAATTAAATCGACGTTACGTTACTTTTAGTAACATTTGCCGAATTAACTTGCGATCATATTTCATCGAAAGTGCGATTATTACCGATTTTCTTACATATATTCATATCTACTCTATCTACTCTATATATATAAAAAGATAAGGGTTTTTATGCAACGCTTTTATGCAACGTTTTTATGCAACGATTTCATGCAACGATTATATGCAACGTTTTCGATAATAGGATAATCTGACAACCAATAAAAAATTCTATTATATAAGTCAAAGGGAATGCAATATAAATTAAAAACCAAAATTGGTAAACATCGATTTATTAATTTAAAAAGGTAGTTCTCCAAGATTTTCTTCGTTTTAAAATATAAGGTTGGTAATCCCTTATCCATAAAACGTTTTGCAATTTCATTGGCTATTGGTTAAAAAAAAGAACCAATCATTAATTTGATTTAAAATTGTTATTCAAAAACGTTCCATAAAAAGTTTGCACATAAAGTTTTATGTTTTACTTATATGAAGTAAAAGAGTACGGATTATCTGACCCGTAATCAGATTAATGCTTTCATTGGATCATCGGATCACCGTATCATCGGATTATAGCCTATATATAGGACGTTGATGCCTATATATTAATAAGTAAGTTAAAGAAGTTGTACTATCACGATCACAATTTGGAGAATTAAGTACTATGAAAGTAATTGAAGTAAAAAATAATTTAATACTATTGTCCAAACATTACTACCATTCTACCTTTAAATTCAATAGCTGTTCGAGAGTTAACATCTAATCATTACCTTTCAACTTTGATCATATCACAAAATTTAATGAGATCCTGACGGTTAATACATAGTTTCGGCTAGAGATGAGGACTCATTTAAAAGTTATCTTTAACCAAAAAAGGATTTTACGTTTTCCGACTGTTATAATTAGCGGAGCTTCTTTAATTCTAAGAACAGATGGAATAAAAGCAAACAAAGGAGTGCGACCACAACGGGATACATCCTCAGATACTGAAAGTACACAGAAAGAAAAAAAAGACGAAAAACATCTACTGAACGTTCGAGAAAACACAAAACTCGACAGCAACAACTACAAGAGAAATAAGAACCTTCAACAATCAAGACCACCAGCAACAACTTCAACTGAAAGAAGCAGAAAAAGAAGAACGCTACAGCACCATCGACAGATCTGGCTACTGTTTTAGAATCGGTACAATTACAAGAGGAACAAGAACCTTCAACATCAAACCCACCAGCAAAAACTTCAACCGAAAGAAACAGAAAACGAAGAGCGCTACAGCAATCATCGACAGATCTGGCCACTGTTTTAGAATCGGTACAACTACAAGAGGAACAAGAACCTTCAACATTAAAACCACCAGCAAAACCTTCAACTGAAAGAAGCACAAAAAGAAGAGCACTACAGCGATCATCGACAGATCTGGTCACTGTTTTGGAATCGTAACTCCTCATGATGCGGGTGAAATGACCGAGAAATGTTCAAATTGTGATGCTATTTTTTGGAAAAATGAATTTTGCAAGAAAAGTTTTTGTCATAATGGAAAAGTTAAACTGTCCAAATTATCGCCAGGATCCAAATTGGATACTGGCGATACATCTGCAAGCGGATTACCATTTGTACTACATAGACGACAATTTCCGATAGTGTTGGCATTCACTATAACTATAAATAAATGTCAAGGGCAGAGCTTTGACAAAGTTGGTATAAATATCGATAGGGCTTTGTTTAGTTACGGACAGTTATATGTAGCATTATCAAGATGTCGAGCAAAGGATGGAATACAAATTCAAAGTACAAGCGACATAACAAAAAAATGTCGTATGGAAAGCAGTTTTATAACTCGCAAGATTTCTCATTTATATGGAATTACGAGGTGGCGAAATGGGGGTGGCCAAGAAGGTCATTGGCCGAGTAGTTAGAGCAATCGACTACTGATGCTAAAGGCATTGGTTCGAGTCCAGTAGGAGTCAATTTTCTTTCGGACTTTCTTTCCTCCAATGAACCGTCTTCGTGCTTCGGAGGGCACGTTAAACCGGCGGTCCCCCTGATTTGAGCTGATCTAATATGTCAAACAGGGTAATAAAAAAAAATCACCCCTACTCCCCATCGACTACGCAATCGCGGAACTTCTCAGAACTCGGTCATCGAACGGACGTCCCTGGTTCGTGGTGCCGGCCATTGTTGGGGAGTTTTGGTCGGTGGTGAGGGCGAGAGACCGCCTAACGGCTGCGGTCATACTTAGCAGTGTCGACATTGTGGGTCAGGCTGGGGGTGAGCAACAAAGTGGAAGCAGTACAATGGGTCCGGTAGAGTGGCCTAAGTGCGTGCAGGTTAATACTTGCCACTCCCCCTCCCCCGAAATCCAAAATCCAATGGGGGTGGTTCAACCGTAAACCGGCCGGGAATATTGGGCTGCGAAGCGGCCCAAGGGGGTTGGGCCGCCGAAGGCGGCCAGGGGGGCGGAGCCCCCCTAGTTCAATTATAAACATTTAAGTTGAAAAAATGAGTGATTCAGATTTCAGTGATTTCCATGATTTCAATGATGATATTGACAATGTCTCTAGTGATGAGGAAATTATGCGTGCACAATTTAGCACAAAAGTGCGAGTTACAATTATCTCAGTTATGTAGCCGTTATATTAATATTACGTAATTATGTAGAATGTTAAGAGTGCATTTTATCAAGAAGGTAAATGCACTGATAAGAGATGCGTTGTTTCCGGTGGGAAACAATGCCAAGATGAATCAGTTGTATTCTTACTTTTAATAAAGCAATTACACTCCGTTTTTCTGTCTACATTATTGACTTAATAAAATTTATTAGTTTTCAAAAAGATCATTTTTGTTGACGTAAACGTATTTTGCGTAATGAGTTAAAATAAGTTTTATTATTAAAATAAATAAAATAAAATAATTTTTTATGCATTATTGGCGGCTAAAACAAGTATTCGTACTAGTACGTCTTCAGTCGGGATATTATGGGCGGTCTAGAACTAAAAGTTCTTGCTGGTTCTTGCTTCTGAACAAGTACTGATTTGAACCATTCTGAACTGTTCTAGAACACACAATTAGGCTGATGAAACAGCGGACTAGTAGTTCATAGAACTAGCAGTTCATATTTTAACGTTTGATGAAACAGATTTTAGTTAAAGAGCATGCGCATAGCTCTAGAACTAACGAGAACTCGTCGATGAAACAAACCTATAATAAACAGATCCAATTTCGTTGGTCCTATATTGGAACCAACGCACTTCTTGTAGTTTAAACAGCTCACCTGCTTCAGTTTTATTCCGAAATACTAAAGTATTGCTTAAAACATGGGCAAAATTAAAAAATTTGTCTTGGCTCATCTCAATGACTTCGAACTTATTTTTTGTTCCAGTGGTTCGAACTAACTGATACCAGTCATGTGGATGGAAAATAGAGGCGCCTGCTTTTTTTTTCTGTTTTTCAATTAATGAATGATCCACATCACATTCTATATGCGTGTGCCCAGGTTCCAAAAATTTATGGTTGATCGTTGTAATGTGTTTTGATTCTGCCATAAATGCCAAAAACATGGCACAGATATGGCTGTTCTTGTTTTGCCCCTGGCAAGTATCTGAATAAAACGTAATTTCTTTTATTGCAGAAGGTAAATTATTTTTTAAATGATTATAGACGCAAGAACAAATTTCATTAGCTCCACGTCCAGCTAATGCTTCGTGCCACATGAAATTTTTAGATGCTCCAGTACTATTGTCGTGGACAGTCAAATTGAACGTCCATAGTTGCCTTTTATAGAATGCCACTGATGAAACAAGAAGTGGTGTGGGCAAACATTGCTGTAAATCAAATGAAAAACATTTTTTTGTTGGATCCATTGTGGCTTCTATTTTGTCTTGCTTTTTGCACATATAAGCCAAATCTGCTTTTTCCTGGTGGCATTGAAGCCGCCTGTTTTTCTTCATGATTTTTCCGCTACTTTAATTTCCATGTGTAACGTATCACATTTATGGCATGTGTCGATCGATGGTTTCTTAAATTTTAGATTTGCATTCCGAAATTCTCTTTCATAAATGGTTCTTGAGACGGGGTCTTCTGCTTCTTTTTACAAATTCTACAAAATTCGTAAATTTAAATGTCCAGGCAAATATTTTTTGTCATTTGTTTTGCGTGTGTAGTGACTTTCGTATGCAGGAAATGAATTTATGTGATTCAATACTTTCCTTAATTTTTCATGGGATGTCTTGTTAACTGATCTGTAAAAAAAGTTTAAACTCGTTTGCGAATTCGCGCACGCGTATTCACTTTAAGAACGCTTGGTTCTTAATCTAGAGCAAGAATCGTTAGAACTCGTTTGGCCGGTAATATTACTGATTCTAAACTTGTTGGAACTGCAGATTTATAGTAATCTAAAATTCCGTCCTAGTAGTTCTAGTCTGTTGGAACGACATTTCATGAATGCGCTTGCGTTGTAGTAATATTACTGGAAATAATCGTTGTTGGAACGAAGCTAGTATTTGCATCTTTTTTACTCTCATGTTAAAGAATTGACTTATTATCTTTATACCAATTGAAAGAGCGCAAAATTTACAACATTATGGTACCAATAACTCAAAATCGCAAATTTGTGACTTAACTTCCTTTTACCAAACCGCAAAGATTTAAATAACTGTTTTATCTTTACAAACTCTTACGATTATTAATTTATTCCAGCTCTCGTAATCATTCCGATAGTTGCAGAAAATTGGATAGTGAAAAATACGTGAAACTTCTTGGAGGATCAAAAGTAAATTTTGGAATTTTGAAGATTTAGCTGTCGTAACAAAAAATTAAGGTTAGTTTTAAAGATTTGAAATAAATCAGAGGAAAGTTGAAATTAAATGTTTGTTAAACCGCTTCCTACTCGTGAATTTAAGTAAGTGGATTTTTACAAAATTAATTTCACCATTCTTCGTGATATCGTGACGGACAACTCGTTGGGTTGGAAACGAATCCCCAAGTTCCAACAGATTGCCCCTTAAACAGCCGAATTCCCCAACAATAAAGGGGGAGGGAATTGGCGGAAACCTCCGCAGAAACAGTTTGCCAACTAGCCAGTGGGAGGGGTGGGTTTAGTGAATATAGAATATTCCACGGACACTGTACTGCAGGAGGGGGAGTCGAGATCGTGAAAAAAAATGAATAAATAAGGGCGCCACCTAGGTCTTATTAAAATGGAGAAACGTAAGAAAACTTACCTTAGAGGTCGATTTTATACGTACACCGGGATACGTTGTCGAGCCAGATTTCAAATCTAAAGGACCAGGACAATTCGATGAAAACCTAAATAAGACACGACGTATTCCAAGGGGAAAGGACTTCGTAAATAATACCCGCATAAATCGCGTGGCAATTGTTGGCAAATAAAATATAATAAATTGATTGGTATACACCTGCACCTACACGCACTTCCTGGTATTTCGAAACACTTCAGGCAGGAAATATAATCACAGTAGCACTAACAGTGGTCTATTCACCGGCTATTCTTGTAATGTTCTAGATTTTAGAATATTTTGTGACGAGCATTCGCAAATCCTTTGTTGTTGATGTCGGTTTAGCATTAAAATTTTGTTCTTTAGGCTGCCTGCAGACTGATCAAGCAAAAACGTTGTGCGACAAAACGTTTTTGTTTGATCCAATCAAATTTGATTTTGTTTGATTTGAACTTGATTTTGTTTGATTTGAACCAATCACAAAAAACGTTTTGTCGCACAACGTTTTTGCTTGATCAGTCTGTAGGAAGCCTTAGGAAAACAGTGTATGTGGTGTATATTACAAACTTCAGTGCTGCTATTTCTGATTGAATCTTGACCTCTGCACTTTTTTTTCTGAAGCGCAAGTGCGCGCTTCGACTTATAAGCGGGTCATTACAAGTCATTATAATCATTACTATACCGGATGGCCAGTCAACTACCCGAGCATAGGGAAGTAGCATGGAAAATCAACTTTTTCTTGAGATTTATGTTCCCCGTAGTAATTTTAGTATCAATCGAAAGAAAATTTCTTTTCGCGTTTGGAGATTTCCAACAGTTACCATTTCCTCTTTCATTATTATTAAAATTGCAAAAATAAATTATACGCTTTCTAAGAGCACAGCTTGCACTGGAAAAATATTCGCCTAAAAATCACTAACAATTTGATTTGTAATTTATGGCGACTATTTTTCCAATGCATATCGTATGTCTTCAAAACCACCCAATTTATTATTGCATTTTTAGGATGAATTAAAGGCGAAATAACAAGTGTTAGGTATCTCCAAACGCGAAACAAAAATCGATTTCGATCGATCCAATTTTCAGTATTACCCGTTTGTTGGAAAGCAAGAATTTTAAAAACACCGATTTACCATGTTAAAAACCTACGTTGAGTTGGTTGACTGGCCATTTGCCATAGTAAGTTTTTTTCTAAGGAGTGTCGTAAGAAACCTTCTCAATTATCACGCCACGCGAACGCTGTAAATCCCCTCTGGAATTTGAACTTCAGATTAGGGAAGCAGTTGGTCTCGTTGACCAAATCGCGATCTTGTTACGGTAACTGGCTAAAAACACGATTTTACTTAGGAGATTCGTGTCCCCGTTTTATTTTTAATTCGCGTTTGGAGAGCCACCGGCACTTGCCTCTTTCCTCAAAATGTAAACTCGATCCGGCGGCTTCTTAAGAAGTTGCGTTCCGTCACGCAAAAGTCGTAAATCCCCGCATCGATTTGTACTTCGCGTTAAACAAGCTGTCGCCAAATGGTCATTTTGCCCAAAACGCGATGTTCATCTCGCGATTCTTAGATATGTTGGGTCTGATCACGCGAAAACTGTAAGACCCCGCTTCGATTTGTTATTCGGGTTAGAACAGCTGACGTCATTGTCGAAAACGCGATCCGGTATATAGTAAACATGTTATTATTCGTCACGGTCAAACTGTAAGTCCCCACTATGATTTGTAATTCGGGTTAGAGCAGCTGACGTCATTGCCCAAATCGCGATTTCAATCCGGTAAATAATGACAAGAGTTCGGATCCGTCACGTGTAAACTATAAGTCCCCACTATGATTTGTAATTCGGGTTGGAGCAGCTGACGTCATTGCCAAAATAGAGATTTCAATCCGGTGAATAATGACAGAGTTCGGATCCGTCACGTGTAAACTGTAAGTCCCCACTATGATTTGTAATTCGGGTTAGAGAAGCTGACGTCATTGCCCAAATCGCGATTTCAATCCGGTAAATAATGACAGAGTTCGGATCCGTCACGTGTAAACTGTAAGTCCCCACTATGATTTGTAATTCGGGTTGGAGCAGCTGACGTCATTGCCAAAATCGCGATTTCAATCCGGTGAATAATGACAGAGTTCGGATCCGTCACGTGTAAACTGTAAGTCCCCACTATGTTTTGTAATTCGGGTTGGAGCAGCTGACGTCATTGCCAAAATCGCGATTTCAATCCGGTGAATAATGACAGAGTTCGGATCCGTCACGTGTAAACTGGAAGTCCCCACTATGATTTGTAATACGGGTTGGAGCGGCTGACATCATTGCCCAAATCGCGATTTCAATCCGGTAAATAATGACAGAGTTGGGATCCGTCACGTGTAAACTGTAAGTCCCCACTATGATTTGTAATTCGGGTTAGAGCAGCTGACGTCATTGCCCAAATCGCGAATTAGATACGGTAAATACTACAAAAGTTTGGATCTGTCACGTTCAAACTGTAAGTCCCATATCAATTTGTCACTTTCGTACCGTAATTATGAACCCTCTCCAGTGATTCGTTAAAAAGTTAAGTACAGTCACTCGTAAACTGGAATCCCTAGCGTCATAGGTTGTCAAGCTAAGTCGCGGCGTGAACAATTCATATAAAATATGTGGAGCAGGGGTTCACCTCTTCGACATGGGAAATCCAATTTAGCAATGATTTCATAAGAAACTACTTCGAATTTTAAAAATGGGGTCACGTATCGAGTCTCGTACTCTAGAATGTGTAGTGTATGTAAACATGATAGTAATTTATTTTTCTCATTACAGATAACTCGTCATTCCTTCAACATAGCAACAAGCATGAAGAACCACGTCGGCGCACACCGTACGAGCTTGGACTTAGCAGTTTTGGTTAGAACATCCAAGTGAAAATGGTGGTGCAGTATTTCAAATTATATTATTTGTATTGTCTTGTACTTACTTACCGTCACAATAAAAGCTATAATTGCGTATTCTTGTATCATTGATATGAGGTATATATTACTAATAATTTCCCCACCTACTATAGATAGTCATATAAGCATTCAAGGTAAGTTAGTGACATCACCTATTCGGAACTACGTAAGCAACTTGCCCGGAGCGGACTTTGAAAATATTTCAATTAGTTTACTTCTCCCACTTTCGTCATGGCCCCACCAAGTAGTCCGAACGAAACCGAACTCGATTCGGTTGGAAGTGGGGGAATCCAATTTGGTATATAAGTAATGTATCGCCTGGGGTTGAGGAGGGTGGGCGAAGGCCGTTAGCCAGCAAACATATAGCTCCTCCAACTCGATTAACAAGCCGCGAAGCGGCTTGTTGTATAGGGGCGCGCTTTGCGCGCCCCCAGGCCGCTTCGCGGCCAGTTGATCGAGTTGGAGGAGCTAGATGTTTGCTGGTCTACTGTTCACCCCGCCCCACCCACCCCGTAGTTAATACATTGCTTATATACCAAATTTGTTTCCCCCACTCGCAACCGAAGCGCGTTCGGTTTTCGTTCGGAACTGGTGGGGCATCTGCGTCATCGACTTACGTATTGTAAATTACTAAGTGTTAGTAATAATAAAACATATAATTTATTTCAAGTTTCATTTATTATCGATAACGGTGCATCATTATAAGATTGAAATTATTTTAACAAGTTATTGTAAAACATTAAAGTAAATCAACATACATACTTTTGCTTGCAAAAATATTCTAAGTCGACCGGCTTTAATTTTTAAATAAAGCTAATATTTTACACTTCATTATATTATACCAGCTTAAGAAACGGCTCCAAACCAACTTCAAACCTTGGATGGCTCTTCCTCCTGAGGGTTTCATATTTAGAATCTGTAAAGTAGAAAACGTACATTACAAAACAATTAGTTAACATTGATTTTTATATGTTTACATAGCACAGCATAAATCTAAGCGGGGACTTATCAATTTTTGCGCAACGGGATTTACATTTTAAGGAATTACTGGATCGCGATCACTTTTTGGGCATTGTGTTCCCAAACGTGATTTGCAAATCGAGATGAGCGGGAACTTATAATTTTTCTGCGACGAGACCCAGGTTTTTAAGAAATTGTCGGATTGAGCTCGCGTTTTTGCTATAGTCAGTCGACGGCCCGGAATTCCAAATCCAAGCGGACTCTTACATTTTTCGCGCGGTGCCCAACTTTTTAAGGAGCACTGGATCGATATCGCGTTTTTGGGATTGAGTTTATCAATGACGGCTTCCCCAAGGAAACCCATAAAACAATGCGAGAACTTCTAGTTTTTGTATGACAAGGTCCGAGTTACTTTAGCTTAAAAATATTAAAGAGAATAAAACTTCGACACTTTTGCTTGCAAAAATATTCAAAGTTTACTAACTTCAATATTTTAAAGAAGCTAATTTATTTCACAATTCATACCAGAGTTTAACGAACGCTCCAAGCAACTACAAACCTTTGATGGATCTTCGTCTATCAGTTGACGGCTTCCCCAACGTGACTCGCAAATCGAAACGGGAACTTTTAATTTTTGCGGGAAGAAATTTAACTTTTCAGCAATTAGTCGGGGGTCCCATTCCGCTTAGCAAATTATTGTTTGGTGGATGGAAATCACAATTTTTAATTTATTCATGAAATTTGAGAAACGTAAAGAAGATTATTTTACATGTGAACACAAAGTCGCCCAAATGTCAGTTTGATTTTCAGCATGTTGTGTTAATTAAAACAATCTGCTCAAGTAATACAACTTTTGATTCGTTAAATATCTCATCCATATTTTAATGCTTGTCTCAAAAATTGTATTTGCGAAGCGATTATCTTTTATTGGCTATTGTCATACGCAGGGTGGTAAATTGGATCACGCACCATTTAAATTATTACCAATTAGCACCAGATTTAAATTATATATTTAAATTCGCTTTTATAGAGAAAAAATACTGCATCCATATAGATATATTTTTACTGTAATATTCCGATCTATAGAAGCTAAAAATTGAGGTCAATGCAGTTTTTTGTATCAATGATTTTCAAGACAATACCGATTTTGTTAAATCGGCACTTTTAGTTTCCTTAATTTTTACCTCCTGTAGAACGGAAAATGTTATGCACTAGCAATTTTATTCTTTATAAAGGAATTTATTTACAGATTCTTTAAAATAATTATTAAAGCAAAGAATGAAACATTAAGAATTTGCCATTGAAATTCCCATGGCAAGTGAACCAATTCACCAACCGTAGAATTACTGGTCCAATGGAAAGTCTACAAGATGGAAATTGGACATCTATTTGCCAAATTTTTTTGCAAGTGAAATTTATAATTACGTAATTATCGAAATTTAATGTTTCTCCTCCAGCCAATCAATTATAGTTTTATTTTGAAATACTCAATTTTAAATCAGATATAAATTATTTAAAATTGTCACCTCTTTAATCGGAAATTAGAAGAGATAATAACACGAAGATGTACAGATCTTACGACATGTTGTAATAAACCAAGAGTAACTTATTTGTCAAAAACCTGTAGCGTCGATTGCTGACACCTTCGCCTCTTAAGTCCGCTGGACAGCTAGCCACACAGTCGGAGAGCGAACTGGGCGTAAGCTCGGTTAGAATTTGCACGACAGTGCTAGAATACAATCCACCTAGCTGAAAGAAAAAATTAAGATGTTGCGGTTTGGGCGCCGTGGAGGCAATAAAACAAACAAGAGAGGTAAAGGGTGTTTTATTAACCTCCGAAAGTAGAGTACAGGAAACTCCTGACTCAAATTCACAATTTGATAAAAAAATGGTTCACAAATTCCAGACCAGTGGTCCCAAACAGAAGTCTGCCTGAGGGGCTTAATACCTGAAGGGTAAAAAAAAATTGCTATAATAATTCGACAACAGACGTTGCCTTTCAAATTGTATTATGAACGGCTGCTCGCAGCGATATCCGGATGCACAACAATGTGGTGAATATGCCAATAGCGTGATAAAAAAAAAACCCGTACGCAAATGGAGAGTGGTTCGGCAGACAAAAAAATACAGCTCTGTACTTACCAGCTGCTCCAGATAAAAGGTGGTTTGAAAAAAAAGGATATTTTACATACGCAGGTCAGCGTACCCTGCTAAATCCCAAGAGCGCTCCCGACGATTCGGCCTGGCTGTCTTCCCTGCTATATCCAAGCTTGAGGTAAAAATGCTAAAAAATACAAAGCTGCATATATTATCGTACACAAACCAACTCCCCTGCGTGTCTGTTCTATTAATTGAAATTGCTGCCACAATTATCGTGATCCCAATACAGCCACGTCAACACGTCGAGCAAAAAATGCAGGCGATGGTGTTTTTTTCCCCAGGACCCACGTGCTGGAAATTGACCCTGCGTATTCCAATTGACTTCCGGATTCGGATAGGGGCTCTCGAAATAATATTTCCAACGTTTTACCCGTGACTAGGAATTGCCTTGTCGGAACCAGATGTAGACGGCCACACAAAAGAAATATTCGCTACTACTCTCGTTAAATATATTTGAAATCGAAGTTCTCAGTTTTGATCTCCAAAACGGTGAGCAACTTGACGTGCAGGTAGTAATAAAAAACTAATGGATTATTATCTACTAATAATTATAGCCGTTAAAAATTAATATTATTTTACGAGTCTTTTTCCAAAATCGACCATTTTCTATCTAAGTCTCACGGCTTATCTCTTTTAGTTTATGATAACTATTCAAGTTATCGCGCGGAACAGTTATACAGGATATGTCGCAAATAACGTTCACTTTTGAACGTTACAAACCTCTTGCAAAACCTTCAAAATAATTGCAAATTAATGCTTTCGATAATATCTTCGAATTCACTACTTGTAAGGTCGCTGGTAAAAAAATTATTATAGCAAATTCGATTTTTATTTATGATAAAATATAATTGTTGATTTCAAAAATATTTTTTTACAATACTCGTAAGTGGCAGCTAAGGGTAGATTTCTGAAAAATAAGTCAAAGTTGGTTTCTTGCAATTCGTCGCATTTTTAAGATCTGTTTTATTTTTCAATATGAGGGTGAAATTTTAAAAATAATTCCGTTGTTTTTAAGTTATGTACAATTCGATTTTTATTTTCTTTACTTCAAAATTGCACATTTTTCTAAAGACGTTTGCAAATTTGATTGGTACATTCTGCTATGAGAAACCTAATTTGGGGTAGGTTTAGATTTAAAGCATTTTAATATTACGATTGGGAATAAAATATTAATAAAATATTAAATTTCGATAATAAATTGCGTAGTTTTGCAAATTGCGCAACAAGTTGAAATATGTTAAACTAACGAAACGAAAAATTAGTCATAGCACACACCAAGCAAGTCGAAACAATACAAAATGCAAGCGTTGTCAGTACTTCTTAATTTTGTACAATTTTAATAAAATATTGCAAAATAAATCTTTTCTCTATTCACGTTCAGAGATAACGTGGCAAATAGGAAGGCAAAATATATTTTTAAAAATGGATCGACATTAGACCAGTCCTTAATTCGGTCATATCCCAATTTTAATGCACGCACGGACTAAAAATGTGTCCAACCAAGTATTAAAAATTGTTGTTAAAATCAGCTGTTTCTATCTCAATTCTACACCTTTCAAATTTCTTATTTTTTTCTACATGATGTACATTCGACTTAGCAAATTATTGTTCGGAGTGAATGGAAATCACAATTTTTAATTTAGAAATCTGGGAAATTTGAAGAAGCTTTTTTAAATTCGTTACATCCTAAATTATTTTAGAGCAAAATTGTAAATAAATTTCTTAAAGAAAAAAAACTGCATCCACACATATTATTTTCTGTAATTTTCCGTTCTGTTGGTGGTAAAAATTAAAGAAAGTAAAAGTGATGTTATAACAAAACTTAGCATTGCTTTAAAATTGAACTTGTCAATGGGAGAGTTGTTTTTTTGTATCGACGATTTACGACAATTTACAATCACCACTTTTAGTATCTTCGATTTTTAACACCTTAAAAATGGAAAATTACAAAAAAACTATGTACAGATGCAGCATTTTTTCATCACAAGAAACTTACAGTTTCACTTTAAAATAATAAAGAATTAAGCATTAAGGGCCATTTGTATAGCAGAAGATCATCCCAGAGTTAGATTTAACCCACGGATTTTTTGTTTATCAACCAATCAAATAGAGGAAATCCGTGGGTTGAATGGGATTCGAGGACGATCTTCTGATATACAACTGATCCCAAGAGTATAATAACATTAAAAACTCGATTGCGTTAAGTAATTCACCCCCCTTAGAATTATTGATCCAAATCTGTTTTTTTTTTGGCTATAATGTTGGATGAAAATTTTCTAGTGCGCGAATTAAAACATATTCTAAATTAACTCATAAATAACAGCTATAAGATGCATGTATATAATATGAATAGTCACTGAATTACAATAAATTATTAATGAAAAAATCATTTTTTGAAAATATAGAAATTATATTATGGCGATGGCGTTTTAATAAAGCACGAATTTGTTCAGATTTTTAATTTCATGTTGACGTCGCGTCGTTTCTATCAATCTAAGTAAAATTGACGCATTGGTGAAATTTACGATTTCATTCTCAAGTTGGCGTATAATTTTGTAAGTCACTGTATACGAGTGGTAGATTTTTTAGAAATAATGCGAACTTTGTTATATTTTATAATAGCATTTATAGTTTTCGATCTGAGGGTGAAATTTTAAAAATAAACACGTTGCTTCTCGGAAATGTACAATTCGAATTTTACTTTCTCAATTCCCAAAGTTTTTCATTTTCAACTCGCCCTTAAATTTGAGGTATAACAAGGGGTTTAGACTGTAAAACTGGAAATATGAAATTTCGAAAATAAATATGATGAAATATTGACTCACTCCTCACTCAGATTGAATCACTTTTAGTGCAGTCAAGTTAGACTCAAAAAAAGGTTGAAATCGAAATTTCGTTTCCCGTGTTGTGACCTATACCAATCGATAGATTAGAGCTTCCTGAATATCATATTAAAATGTATCATTGCAGAATTGATGGGAAAAAAAGTTATTTAATAAACAAAATCCGAAAATCGCGATTTTTGACTTTAATCGCTTATATCTCGAGATTTTACACTGACTTTTGAAAAAGTGAGGGCACTATTTGGTAGAGCAGAAAATTCTCTACAAAAAATCTGCAACAACCCCTATCATATAAATAATAATAAACCCGCTATAAGCGTTCAAACATTTTTGGAGATTAATTTTTATTTTCATCAGCTGTTGTGACAGCTGATATAATAGTGACAGTTCAGATTTTGTGTGGATTCTTTTAGTCGTTAATTGAATTGTGAATTGTGTTGAATTGTCTATATTTTTCATTTCAAACCTTCAGAATGTCGTATGCGGAGACTTGTTTTATCTGCGACGAAGATTTGAATAATGGTCTTCTAGTGAAAAAGGTTAAAAACAAGGGCATAGATGGCTTAATTCGCAAAAGCAAAGAGGAAAAAGACAATAAGTGGCAATCTCTTGAGAAATTAACTGAAGTACAAGTGCATGCGCATTGTCGAGTACGTTATAGTTTGTTGAAAACTAAAAATGTGATTCCCATTGAAGAAGTTCAAGTAGAAGATCGTTATGAGTTAATTAATCTCCAAAAATGTTTGAACGCTTATAGCGGATTTATTATTATTTATATGATAGGGGTTGTTGCACATTTTTTGAAGAGAATTTTCTGCTCTACAAAATAGTGCCCTCACTTTTTCAAAAGTCAGTGTAAAATCTCGAGATATAAGCGATTCAAGTCAAAAATCGCGATTTTCGGATTTTGTTTATTAAATAACTTTTTTTCCCATCAATTCTGCAATGATACATTTTAATATGATATTCAGGAAGCTCTAATCTATCGATTGGTATAGGTCACAACACGGGAAACGAAATTTCGATTTCAAATGCTAACTTGCCTACACTATTTCAAACTAATAGACCGAGAGCCAGCAAGAAAAACGACGTATGATTAGCGAAACGCTGAAACTTTTTGAGAAGTTAGCCAGTGTTATAAAGAACAGGGAAACGCAAGTATGGCGGCCCGTATGTGTCGGTGTTGCGCTGCGCAATTTTTTGAATGTGTCAAAAAAAACTATGCCCTTGGGGAATGAGCTAAAAGGTAATTCTGGTTTTATATCATATATTCGATAGCCAGAGTATGAAGGAGTCGTATGCCATACCGATGCGGCGTCTCAAACTGTCCGCCATACTGAATTAAACGTGTCATTTATTTTATGTTCTCTTGAAATACTAGCGAAAAGCTAATTTTTTAGCCAACCATACAAAAAGATGTCTCATCACCGATTATGACCATGCCATACTGTTTCGGTGTCCCTAAGTACACGCCATACTGATTCAAAGATGTCGAATTTTTCACCAGTCCATGTATCATAGGTCCTATGATACATGTCATATCATATGTCATACAGGTCATATCCTATGATACATGGACTGGTGAAAAATTCGACATCTTTAAATCAGTATGGCGTGTACTTAGGGACACCGAAACAGTATGGCATGGTCATAATCGGTGATGAGACATCTTTTTGTATGGTTGAATAAAAAATTAGCTTTTCGCTAGTATTTCAAGAGAACATAAAATAAATGACACGTTTAATTCAGTATGGCGGACAGTTTGAGACGCCGCATCGGTATGGCATACGACTCCTTCATACTCTGGCTATCGAATATATGATATAAAACCAGAATTACCTTTTAGCTCATTCCCCAAGGGCATAGTTTTTTTTTGACACATTCAAAAAATTGCGCAGCGCAACACCGACACATACGGGCCGCCATACTTGCGTTTCCCTGTTCTTTATAACACTGGCTAACTTCTCAAAAAGTTTCAGCGTTTCGCTAATCATACGTCGTTTTTCTTGCTGGCTCTCGGTCTATAACGAATTACTCATCAAGCAAGTCGAAACGTGTAAATAAAAATGTACATAAGATTATTGTACAAGTTGCGAGAATTTTTGAATATAAGGTAGTAGTAAAAATTAAAATTGTGTATATATAGTTGACCTTCCATTATAAATTAGTGGATATTGTTGAGGAAGCGGTC
This sequence comes from Podabrus alpinus, assembly GCA_932274525.1. Classification (NCBI taxonomy): domain Eukaryota; kingdom Metazoa; phylum Arthropoda; class Insecta; order Coleoptera; family Cantharidae; genus Podabrus; species Podabrus alpinus. Next base: position 12,404,358 of record OW026451.1, read on the forward strand.
ATAAAAACAAATAAATTTGCCAACGTTTCGGGTTCTTTATTGACCCATTTTCAAGGCTACAAAAAGAAAGAAAAATTAAATAGAATGTAAAAACATAAAATGTGAAAAAACCATAGAGAAAACAAGATGACTAAAATTATAAAAACTAAGTGATTATAAAATTTTTACAAGAAATATAACAGAATGAAACAAAATGAATAAAAAGATTGAAAAAACACACATATAGATGGAATACAAACCTGGATGGAGAAAAATGGAGGTTAAAAAGCCATCATTTTTCAAACTGCCCTCCTCCTGGCCAATCTCACTGCCACGTGCTGTCTTCAGATTTAAACTTATTCAACAAAAGAATTAATCGACCAATTCAGATAGTCGTCAACTTAAGAATGAAAAAATTTTTTACCCTAAGTTAACTACTTCCTTGAGGTTGGTACCAGATAAAATTCAAATTGAAAAATCCAAAAACTAAAAACACCCAAAGGAAATGAGAAAGGATATAAAGAGAGGAATTTAGGTTAATATTCCATCTAAAAACCAAAAATTATACCGGATTCAACATATCCAAAATATGCTTATAGCCTCCGTCAAAGTGGTCAATCGTCATTTATTGACGATTTTTGTGTATAGATGTGAATTGCCTCCTTAATTTTTCTCTTCTTGTCTATCTTCTCTCGGTCTAGAATGTTAATGTTGTCATAGTCAATGGAGTGGTTTTCATCCACCATATTGTCTGCATAAAGCCGTGGGTTTTTTAGAATTTTTGCACCCCCCTTCTCCGTCAGCCAATCCGAGGGTACGAGCGTTCTTTAAATCCCTAGAATGTTCTTTTATGCGGACACATAGTTTCCTGCCCGTCTCACCAACATATACCGCATCGCAATCCATACACGGGATTTTATAAACAAGACCACTATGGAGGTCCCCAGAGATTGGATCTTTGGTTTTTGAGAAAAACCTAGAGTTCTTGTTGGGACAACTCAACCCTAATTTAATCTCTGGAGAAGATCTCAAAATAGCAATTAATTGTTCCGTAAGTCCTCTGTTTTTCTCCATCCAGGTTTGTATTCCATCTATATGTGTGTTTTTTCAATCTTTTTATTCATTTTGTTTCATTCTGTTATATTTCTTGTAAAAATTTTATAATCACTTAGTTTTTATAATTTTAGTCATCTTGTTTTCTCTATGGTTTTTTCACATTTTATGTTTTTACATTCTATTTAATTTTTCTTTCTTTTTGTAGCCTTGAAAATGGGTCAATAAAGAACCCGAAACGTTGGCAAATTTATTTGTTTTTATGACCGCTTCCTCAACAATATCCACTAATTTATAAGGTAGTAGTTTTAACAAAATATTGAAAAATAAATTCACTTTTGATGAATGTTTACGTCTATGTGGCGAAATAAGAAAGCAAAATATTATAAAAAATATGGATGGACATTAAAGTAAATATTATTCCTTAATTTGGTTAGATTTTAATGACCAATTGCAAAATAGTAAGGGTTAAAATGTGTCCAAATACAAAAACCATCGGTTCCTATCTCAATAATTTTAAATACCTCCATAACGGTTTTCGAATTTTCATATTTGAATAACATAATTTCTGGCATTCGTGGTAAATTTTTACTCCTATCACATTCGAAAAAATTCGAAATGTGACACATATTTTCAAGTACGTACCTACTCTTATCAGAATTTTACAGATATATAATTACGCTTTCAAAAAATATATCGCCAAAAATTTGTAAAATTTTATACGTGTTATTGATAAGACATATGGTGCGTTTCCGGTTTTTTGTAGCAATACTGCGATAAGAAAACACATTAAGTGATACGAAATTACAAAATTATGTTATTCAAGTTTGAAAATTTGAAAGTTGAGAAGGTTTTTGAATTTAAATAAAAATTTTCTCACATAAATATTTTTGGACATTTTAGCCCGTGGTAGCACGAATATATGACCAAATTTACAGCCACTTTAAAAAAACATGACGTTTCCTAATAATCATTGAACTCTAAAAATCAAGGGACCTCTTGATTTGACATGGATTGACCCTATCGAGTTTTATCTTTGACTAGCTGACACAGTCGGCCTACCGGCCGCCTTTAGCCATCTAGACCGTGTCGGATGTGGTTGTTCGGCCTTCGGCCTCACCCAAGGGTATCGCAGGCATACGTGTAGACCGTGGTTGTTCGGCCTTCGGCCTCACTCCAAGGTTCTAAAGTAGCCTATGTTATTCGTAGCGTTGTAAATAACTTCTACACCAAATTTGGTTAAGATGGTCAAATAGAAACGTAAAGCACGTGCACGCGTATTTGCATTGTCGATCGGTTGACAGTTTGACAGCATTCATTATTGTTTTTTAAGTTGATTTTGAGTAGCCTGTCTGCCTTTAAGGAATCTCGATAATCCATTCATGCGCGTCCCTATGGGACGCGCATAAATGGATTATCGAGATTCCTTAAAGGCAGGCAGGCTACTCAAAATCAACTTTCCTTTCCTTTGCGAATTTTTGCACTATTTCAATACAAAAACATGCGCAGGGACCTACATAATAACTGTGCCAAAATAAGGTACAAATAAATATGTGATATTTTCATTACATTATAGGTAATTTAGAAGCATTATTACGTTACAATTAATAATAATTTTTGTTGATAAAAAAAGTTGCCAAAATATTTACTTTACTATTGGTTACAACCAAATAATGTATGTAAATTATAATATAATAAAAATATCGCAAATGTATTTCTACCCTATTGAACAGCCTTTAACCTGCACTCGTAATTAGTAAACAAAAAAAACATCACACAAGTGCGTAGTACCTACATCATGTGAAAATTTTATTTACCTAGAGAACTAAAACTGAATCTTCAAGAATTAATCACAAGTTTTTAAATAAAAATACATTTACAGTGCCTTTTTAGTTTTCAAAGTAGATCAAGGTCAAATTAAACTCATGTTTTAAAAATTACTTTGTCAGTCTGGCTTCATGAAGAACGGACATATTATGAAATTAATTTTATACAGAGCCGCTCGAGAGAAGTGAATTAACAAAAATTAAATTTCAACTTTCAAAAATAATGCAATAACGGAACTAACCTTTCTCATGCAGCAACGAAATAAATCGTCCAAACACAAAAACACTACACATATTTGCACTTGTCACTAACCAATTTTTAGCAGATACTGCAGCAACCATTGGATTTATTATGAGAGCTGGAAATAAAAATAAAAATTGTTAGAATCTTTCTCTAGGTTTCGATAAAAACAGATAACCTGATTTTCTAATCTATATCACTAATTTGATTTAAATGTTCAAAAATGAAGTTCTTTTTTATAATGTAAGAAAAATTAGGCATATTTTTAGTGAGAAAATTAAAAAACGGTCTTTCAAGATTTTCTGATGGTTTTCCTCAGCCAATCGTCTGTACTTTAATTTACTTTAATAAATGCACCTTGTACAAACCCCGGGCTTCTTACCCAATTCATCAGAAATTGAAATATATTAAAGTACAGATCATTACCTAACGGAATTCATTGAAAAATTGGAGAAAACCGATTTTGCGTAATTTTTCTTACCCCATTCTTATAAGCACATTAATATTGGACAGATTAATAAAATAAATAATTGAATTAAGAAAAAAGCAAAAACTTGTCTTGTTGGTGGATGTCAGAATATTGCAGGTTTGACACATTTTTAAATAAAATCATAGCAAAACCAGTGCTTCACAAAGATTTTAAAAGTGCAAATAATTAAAACTTAAAAAAGTACCTTGATAATATTAAATTTCGAAACATTTCCAAATTCCAAACGTCTTGTAGGAATTCCATTGTTACTCCGATTTGTTAAAGGCTAAAACAAAATAAAAAATCGTAAGTATTTCATGAAAGTTGTCATTTGATTACCTATTTGATTACAAAAAACAACGAAAGTAAAAATTAAAAAGTGGCAACTTAAAATTAACAATAATTTGTTATTAAATTGCCGAGTGCCTAATAATTTATCACCCTATTACAGATTCCTGTAATTTATTACCAACACATATTCTTGTAATTTATTACAGTATCCTGTAATTTATTACTAAACAAATTATAGAAATGTATTACAGTTTCCTGTAATTTATTACAAACAAATTCTAGAAATTTATTACAGTTTCCTGTAATTTATTACTAACAAATTCTTGAAATTTATTACAGTACCCTGTAATTTATTACTAACAAATTCTTGAAATTTATTACAGTGTCCTGTAATTTATTACCATTTTAAAAATCCTTCAAAAAGTGTTACCCTATTACCAGTTTCCTGTAATTCATTAGAAGGTGGTTGTCGCAATATTCGAATAATGCAAATATTAAATATACAAATAATTAAATACACGCAATTATAACTAATTAATTATTATTTGTAATGTAACAAACCTTTTATTATCATATCCATCAATTATTCATCACACCATCATGAAAATTTAACACAAATCTGATGGTATTTCAGTTTATTAGGATTTCGAGTCATTCTCTTGTACACACTGAAACAAAAAAATAGTTAGATTCGGCTCCAATATGTTCTCAATTAATCTGGTTATGACTTATGCTCGATTCATAGTAATTCATAAGTTTACCATCAATTTTTCGAATCTTTGTTTGCATTTAGATGGTTTCCAATGTTCTTTGTTTTTACAAAAATATTCTTAAATGGTAATTTTACTTAAATTTAAAATATTGGCTAAATTTAATTCTTTTAAATAAACAAAATACTGTAAGTTCCGCAAGAGTCTATACATTTCTTAACCGAATACAGAACTGACTTCAAGAGAATCGAACTAAATTAGTGAAATTGATAGTCGGTCCTTAAATACAAAATAGAAAAAACGAAAAAGAACAACTTTTACCAATACAACTAATGGTTTAGTCATTAAGGAGCGAGAAATGGGGGTCTATATGGTAATAACTTGGAAATGGGTTGTTTTGCATCAAAAAAGAGCCCCTAAGTTTTCCACATCAGGTTCAGACCAGAACAGAGAAAATAGGTATTACCTATTAATCTATTGGCGATTTACCCTACCGTTGGTGGCGCCACTAGAATGTAAACAATGGCCGACAAGCTACGTATTCGTGAAATAAATTTGAAAGTAAACACAACAATTTACATTATTTACTCGTCTATTATTCATAATATCACACAGTAACAATTTCTTTAAATTATAAACACACGTTTTAAACGTTAACAACTGACAACTGATCGCATGTTATACGTAGCATTCTAACTTAAAATTCTACCGCATGGTGGCGTGTTGCTAAATGTAAATCGCCAATTACCTATTTATCTATTATTGTTCGGCCTTCGGCCTTACAGGGGGAGAACCATAATAGATCCGTGAAGGCCATAGTTGTTCGGCCTTCGGCCTCACAGACCGGACCATAATAGATCCGTGAAGGCCATAGTTGTTCGGCCTTCGGCCTCACAGACCGGACCATAATAAATCCGTGAAGGCCATAGTTGTTCGGCCTTCGGCCTCACAGACCGGACCATAATAGATCCGTGAAGGCCATAGTTGTTCGGCCTTCGGCCTCACAGACCGAACCATAATAGATCCGTGAAAGCCATAGTTGTTCGGCCTTCGGCCTCACAGGGCGGACAATAATAGATCCGTGAAGGCCATAGTTGTTCGGCCTTTATCTGTCATCCGTCATCGGTCATCTGTCATCCGTCATCCGTCACCTGTCATCCGTCATCTGTCATACATACATACATACATAATCTTCACGTAAAGTTACATCTTCATGTAAAGTTAAATCTTCCGCAAAGAGGTGGATCTTCCACGTTCTGCGACCTATATAAAGTGCTCCGGTCTTATTCGCGGCATTCAGATTAATTTGTTAGTGGTTTTTTGTTAGTGGTTTGCATTTTTCGAATTTGATTTTCGAAAAAAGCGAATAACTTTTTTCCCCGCTCGAAGTTCTTCTCCATTTTATAAAAAAAAACTGCGCCTGGAGCTACAAAGTAACTGTGCAAAATTTGGTTGAGATCGGTCCACGGGTCTAGGAACGTATAATGAACAAACAAACACGCACGCACGCAAACAGATCTTCTCTTTTATATATTTAGATATCTATTACCTATTATTACCTATTTATTTATTACCTATTATCTATTACCTATTAAGGTATCACACCTAAATTAAACTAATTAAAATTTTTAGCAAAAATTAAAAAAATTATTCTTCTAACACCTATTGTTTCCAAGGTAAAGCCTAACAAAAAACTTAGTTTTTTTTTCGATTGTGCTTAAAATAACGTAATTCTCAGATTTTAATGTACTGTTTTATCTGTCTATCTGACACAAAAGTGGCCTGAAGATTAAATTCGCTGTAAAACTATTTTTCTATAGTGGTTCTATTTCAATGGATTCACTAATTCACTGTACATACTCTTAAGTACTAGAGAATAAGTAGTACAATATCCATCTATTGCTCCTTTCTTGTGGAAGCTTTATAACATAAAATTCAAAAGAATACCCCCTAAATGGGAACTATTTTAAGTTATTTGTTCAAGTTGTTAGAAACAAAATTTTGAACAAAAATTATGTTACAGGGTTTGATGTGAAAGCTATAATTCGTGCAGTATGGTGCCTAGAAATGGGGTGTGTTAAAAGATAATTTGCTTATTTGAGTGTCTAAATAATTACAAAGTTATTGATATCCGATTCCTGGTTAGGATGCATCGTTTACGAGATAATTCCAAAAAACTAAACATATTCAGCGTTTGGGGTGTGTTTTTCTGAGTTTGATACGATGAATGAAATTTTTCAAGTTCTTTCAAAAGATCTGTTTCATGTTCTCGAGGTTGTAATAAATTGTTGTATTATAAAAATGAAGATTCTTTAATATGAGGATTGATGCTGTTTGATTGGTAGATTTATCGAAAATCCCCGAGTTAACTGTGATTCGACGATGATCTTCTCTTATGCAGCCGGCCGTTAGCCACCGAAAGGCTTTCCCAGACCAATGCGATGCATAAAGTGCATAGTTGAAAACATTTTATTATTTGATCATAGTAAAACTAATAACATATTCACTACCCGTTTGGAAATATATTTTCAAGAATTATTTGTAATATATTTTAGAAGACTGCAGAAAAAGCGGAGTAGCAATATTTTCAATGGAATGGAAAAGCTTAATCTGACAATTTCGTTCATAATAATTCAACCAATAGGATGTTACAATCTCATCAATTTGAACCAATCATAATCTACTTCCTTTGACAATACAGACCACGGTGGTGTATTGTCGCGGCAATACGACCACCGTGGTCTGTATTGTCAAATTTTCATAGTAACGATGGAAACTACGTGAACGCATACTATAAATTATTTGTTGTCAGAAAAAATTGAAATTTTATTTACGAAATTGTCAAACGAATTCCACACGATACTATAAAATTGTCGGTTAATTTTTAAACCATGGAATCTTCGTGTTTGTCGCCCTTAAAATCACCATTCGTGCTAAAGCACTCATGATGATTTTAAGGGCGACAAACACTCAGTTCCAGTTTCAAAAATTATTGCCGACAATTTGATAGTCTCTTGTGGTATTTATATATGACAATTTTAGGTGGGTCGCTATTTTACGATGCTACTATTTGTATTATCAAAATTACATGACAATTGCGAAATTGGATCAAGTAAATGCGAATTTCCTCAAGTGGGTAAGGGTATTAAGTTTTTACCTGAAATACTTATGGACGATCTGAATTATAAAGGCTGTGTATAAAGTTTTGATTGCAATTAATAATTAACCTCTTGTTTATGACTCATATGCAATAACTTTTATATTTTATAACTGAACAAGAAATAAGAAAAAGTTACCAAAACCGTGTAAAGTAACTTACTTTCAATTTCCAAATTTGACCACTTCTTCCTCCATCGATAGTCATTGAAAATGTTAATTCTTTCTACGTCAACTGTGATTCTTCGCAATCCAATTACGCAACATTTACTACATCTTGTATGGGTACTGAAACAAAATCAACATTTTTAATCTATTTTTAATGAATGTGGGATGCAAAATAAAAGTAATCAATTTATTATCTACATGTTGAACATGCAAGTTTTCAATAAAATTAGGACCTCCCGAACTTGATGTGTTACTAAAATAGTTTTATTTGGAAATTTAAGAGTTGGAACATTTTGTAGTACATATAGATTATTCTACTCACCTTCCGTTCAGGGTGATGTTTATGAAGTGACCAAAATTAAACATTGAGCAAAAAATTTGAAACTCGGTGTATACACCAACATTAATTCCGCGAATACATACAAAATAATAGAAAAATTCTCCCTTCTACAGGGTGATCTTTATGAAGTGACCAAAATTAAACATTGAGCAAAAAATTTGAAACTCGGTGTATACACCAACATTAATTCCGCGAATACATACAAAATAATAGAAAAATTCTCCCTTCTACAGGGCGATGTTTATGAAGTGACCAAAATTAAACATTGAGCAAAAAATTTGAAACTCGGTGTATACACCAACATTAATTCCGCGAATACATACAAAATAATAGAAAAATTCTCCCTTCTACAGGGCGATGTTTATGAAGTGACCAAAATTAAACATTGAGCAAAAAATTTGAAACTCGGTGTATACACCAACATTAATTCCGCGAATACATACAAAATAATAGAAAAATTCTCCCTTCTACAGGGCGATGTTTATGAAGTGACCAAAATTAAACATTGAGCAAAAAATTTGAAACTCGGTGTATACACCAACATTAATTCCGCGAATACAAAAAAAATAATAGAAAAATTCTCCCTTCTACAGGGCGATGTTTATGAAGTGACCAAAATTAAACATTGAGCAAAAAATTTGAAACTCGGTGTATACACCAACATTAATTCCGCGAATACATACAAAATAATAGAAAAATTCTCCCTTCTACAGGGCGATGTTTATGAAGTGACCAAAATTAAACATTGAGCAAAAAATTTGAAACTCGGTGTATACACCAACATTAATTCCGCGAATACATACAAAATAATAGAAAAATTCTTCCTTCTACAGGGTGATCTTTATGAAGTGACCAAAATTAAACATTGAGCAAAAAATTTGAAACTCGGTGTATACACCAACATTAATTCCGCGAATACATAAAAAATAATAGAAATATTCTCCCTTCTACAGGGTGATCTTTATGAAGTGACCAAAATTAAACATTGAGCAAAAAATTTGAAACTCGGTGTATACACCAACATTAATTCCGCGAATACATAAAAAATAATAGAAAAATTCTCCCTTCTACAGGGCGATCTTTATGAAGTGACCAAAATTAAACATTGAGCAAAAAATTTGAAACTCGGTGTATACACCAACATTAATTCCGCGAATACATAAAAAATAATAGAAAAATTCTCCCTTCTACAGGGTGATCTTTATGAAGTGACCAAAATTAAACATTGAGCAAAAAATTTGAAACTCGGTGTATACACCAACATTAATTCCGCGAATACATAAAAAATAATAGAAAAATTCTCTCTTCTACAGGGCGATGTTTATGAAGTGACCAAAATTAAACATTGAGCAAAAAATTTGAAACTCGGTGTAACACCAACATTAATTCCGCGAATACATACAAAATAATAGAAAAATTCTCCCTTCTACAGGGTGATCTTTATGAAGTGACCAAAATTAAACATTGAGCAAAAAATTTGAAACTCGGTGTATACACCAACATTAATTCCGCGAATACATAAAAAATAATAGAAAAATTCTCCCTTCTACAGGGTGATCTTTATGAAGTGACCAAAATTAAACATTGATCAAAAAATTTGAAACTCGGTGTATACACCAACATTAATTCCGCAAATACATAAAAAATAATAGAAAAATTCTCCCTTCTACAGGGTGATCTTTATGAAGTGACCAATATTAAACATTGAGCAAAAAATTTGAAACTCGGTGTATACACCAACATTAATTCCGCGAATACATAAAAAATAATAGAAAAATTCTCCCTTCTACAGGGCGATGTTTATGAAGTGACCAAAATTAAACATTGAGCAAAAAATTTGAAACTCGGTGTAACACCAACATTAATTCCGCGAATACATACAAAATAATAGAAAAATTCTCCCTTCTACAGGGTGATCTTTATGAAGTGACCAAAATTAAACATTGAGCAAAAAATTTGAAACTCGGTGTATACACCAACATTAATTCCGCGAATACAAAAAAAATAATAGAAAAATTCTCCCTTCTACAGGGCGATGTTTATGAAGTGACCAAAATTAAACATTGAGCAAAAAATTTGAAACTCGGTGTATACACCAACATTAATTCCGCGAATACATAAAAAATAATAGAAAAATTCTCCCTTCTACAGGGTGATCTTTATGAAGTGACCAAAATTAAACATTGAGCAAAAAATTTGAAACTCGGCGTATACACCAACATTAATTCCGCGAATACATACAAAATAATAGAAAAATTCTCCCTTCTACAGGGTGATCTTTATGAAGTGACCAAAATTAAACATTGAGCAAAAAATTTGAAACTCGGTGTATACACCAACATTAATTCCGCGAATACATAAAAAATAATAGAAAAATTCTCCCTTCTACAGGGCGATCTTTATGAAGTGACCAAAATTAAACATTGAGCAAAAAATTTGAAACTCGGTGTATACACCAACATTAATTCCGCAAATACATAAAAAATAATAGAAAAATTCTCCCTTCTACAGGGTGATCTTTATGAAGTGACCAAAATTAAACATTGAGCAAAAAATTTGAAACTCGGTGTATACACCAACATTAATTCCGCGAATACATAAAAAATAATTGAAAAATTCTCCCTTCTACAGGGTGATCTTTATGAAGTGACCAAAATTAAACATTGAGCAAAAAATTTGAAACTCGGTGTATACACCAACATTAATTCCGCAAATACATAAAAAATAATAGAAAAATTCTCCCTTCTACAGGGTGATCTTTATGAAGTGACCAAAATTAAACATTGAGCAAAAAATTTGAAACTCGGTGTATACACCAACATTAATTCCGCGAATACATAAAAAATAATAGAAAAATTCTCCCTTCTACAGGGCGATGTTTATGAAGTGACCAAAATTAAACATTGAGCAAAAAATTTGAAACTCGGTGTATACACCAACATTAATTCCGCGAATACATACAAAATAATAGAAAAATTCTCCCTTCTACAGGGTGATCTTTATGAAGTGACCAAAATTAAACATTGAGCAAAAAATTTGAAACTCGGTGTATACACCAACATTAATTCCGCGAATACATAAAAAATAATAGAAAAATTCTCCCTTCTACAGGGTGATCTTTATGAAGTGACCAAAATTAAACATTGAGCAAAAAATTTGAAACTCGGTGTATACACCAACATTAATTCCGCGAATACATAAAAAATAATAGAAAAATTCTCCCTTCTACAGGGTGATCTTTATGAAGTGACCAAAATTAAACATTGAGCAAAAAATTTGAAACTCGGTGTATACACCAACATTAATTCCGCAAATACATAAAAAATAATAGAAAAATTCTCCCTTCTACAGGGTGATCTTTATGAAGTGACCAAAATTAAACATTGAGCAAAAAATTTGAAACTCGGTGTATACACCAACATTAATTCCGCGAATACATAAAAAATAATAGAAAAATTCTCCCTTCTACAGGGTGATCTTTATGAAGTGACCAAAATTAAAAATTGAGCAAAAAATTTGAAACTCGGTGTATACACCAACATTAATTCCGCAAATACATAAAAAATAATAGAAAAATTCTCCCTTCTACAGGGTGATCTTTATGAAGTGACCAAAATTAAACATATTGAGCAAAAAATTTGAAACTCGGTGTATACACCAACATTAATTCCGCGAATACATACATAATAATAGAAAAATTCTCCCTTCTACAGGGTGATCTTTATGAAGTGACCAAAATTAAACATTGAGCAAAAAATTTGAAACTCGGTGTATACACCAACATTAATTCCGCGAATACATAAAAAATAATAGAAAAATTCTCCCTTCTACAGGGTGATCTTTATGAAGTGACCAAAATTAAACATTGAGCAAAAAATTTGAAACTCGGTGTATACGCCAACATTTATTCCGCGAATACATAAAAAATAATAGAAAAATTCTCCCTTCTACAGGGCGATGTTTATGAAGTGACCAAAATTAAACATTGAGCAAAACATTTGAAACTCGGTGTATACAGCAACATTAATTCCGCTAATACATAAAAAATACTAGAAAAATTCTCCCTTCTACAGGGTGATGTTTATGGAGTGACTAAAATTGAACTTTGAGCAAAAAAACTGAAACTCGGCGTATACACCAACATTAATTCCGCGAATACCCAAAAAATAGTAGAAAAATTCTAAATGCTATAGGGTGGTCTATATAGAGGGATGAAAACTAAACTTTGATCAAAAAATTTGAAACTTGGTAAATACACCAACATTAAATCCGCGAATACCCAAAAAATAGTAAAAAACTTCTAAATGCTACAGGGTGGTCTTTATCGGGATCGGTCATTTGACCGCGGCCATATTACCGCAAGACATTTTACCGCAGGGACATTTTTAGGGAACAGGCATAGGCATATATGGCCCAAAATATGAGGCATCTATAGCCTTAGGAACCCAACCCACAATTATGCAAGCTGAAATACTTGCAATTGCACTATGTGCCCATGAATGCCTGCAAAGGAACATTAAGGGCAAAAAAGTCAATATAATGTCTGACAGCCAAGCTGCGATAAAGGCGCTCCAAGCAAATAGCTTTGAGTCTTTGTCCACATGGGAATGCAGACAATCCCTCAAGAAACTGGCCAAAGGCAATAAAATTGCCCTCCACTGGGTGCCGGGTCATGAGGGAATTGAGGGTAATGAGATAGCCGATAAACTGGCTAGATTAGGTTCAAGGGCCTCCCCGACTGGGCCCGAACCATTCTGTGGATTGTCCAAGACACGCAGGGGGTTGGGGGTCCAGAAGTGGGAGGAGGAGAACAAAAAAACCCTATGGCATAATACACCAGGTCAAAAACAGGCGAAGAAATTTATAGAGTATTCGACTGCAGAAGCTAAAAAGCTTCTTCTACTACCAAAGAACGAAATCAGGCTCATCACGGGGTTGCTCACCGGACATTGTCAGGTGAGATATCACCTCAAGAAAATGGGAATGGAGGACGATGACATGTGCAGACTCTGTGAATCGGAAACTGAATCGGCCGAACACATTCTCTGCAGATTTGATGCCTTAGCCCGATCCAGGCTAAAATATCTGGGACAAACGCAACTAACACCCAAAGAGGTGCAACAAAAACCTCTCAGGAATATTCTATGTTTTGCTAGCAAAATTGAATTCCTGAATACCTAATTATAGCAGGGTAATGAACAAAAGATCAATACTGGTCGCAGTTCTGAAAGGCCCTTGCGGCCAATCGACCCCTAAGTACAATACAATACAATACCGCAAGGACATATTACCGCAAAATGTTTATACTTTGCATTATTTCATCATTTACGAATGAGTCTTCGGCTTTTGTGTATTTTCTTTTAAACATACTAAGGCAACGTCCGTTTTTGTACCTTTAGGTTTATTAAATTTTTGTTTAATTTGAGATCAACATTTTTCAATAGGGCGAAATTCTGGAAGTTTGGTGGATTTTCATTTTTGATACAGTATTAACTTAAGAAGCTAGGTGAACTTCATTTACTGACCGGCTACAACAATGAGCCAGATTTTGCTCTTGCAGTTCGAATGATTTCGTCTTTGGCGTTTGTAAAAATTGAAGATCTTGATGAAGCAGTAGACTTACTTCACGAAGAATTACCGTTAAACTTAAAATTCACTTAAAATAACAATGCAATAGTCGTACATACGAAAGGTCACATAATTGGCAAGACCAGTGTTTTAAAAACTACTTCACCCCCATAATAGTTAACACGAAAAATGGTAATATTAAGTCAATTTTGTGGGAAACCACTTGCTTAAATTTATGAATAGGAACTGGTTTAACAAAATTTAAATTAAACTTTTCTCAGATTTATTTAAAATCTTTAAAACTAACCTTCATTTTCTGATGCAGTGGATAATCTTCAAAATTCCAACATGTATTTTCGTTTCACCAAGATGTATCACGTATTTTGCACTATTCAATTTTCTCCAACCATCGGAATGATTATGAAAACTGGAATAAATTAAAACTTTTAAAAATGTATCCAAAGTTTTCACAAAAACAGATATTTAAATATAAATGCAATGATTTTCTAATCTTGGTAACTGAAAAAGTAATTTAAAAGTGCAAAATATAAATTACTTTACACAATACAAAATAAACCAGCACTTGATCGTTTTAAAATGTAATTTAGTTGATCAACAAAACGGTATGACAACCAGCAGAGATGACTAAGCGTTAGGACGTTAGCCAAATATTCCAAGCTTTCTGTAATTGATTTTAAAAAAGCAAAATTGAAAACAAACAAGACACAAAGTATTATGAAAGTTCAGGCAATTAATAAATGTGCCACCAAACAAACAATACGTTATTGACACCCGAAGAAAAAGAGCCATAATATCCTTGAGGAAGAAATTGTAGTACATGCAATAAAAACATTAAAGAATCGGAAAGCAACAGGATGTGATGGAATTACAGCTGAAATAATAAAAGCTATGGGCGAGTCTTATGAGAAGATAGACTGAGGTCATCATGTAGGATTTATATATCAAAAATTTAGGAGGGGATCTCGTCAATTGCGTCCTGCTGGGAATTTTTTACTAATTTTTTATGTCTAATGGTGGGTTAAGACAAACCGTATTATGGGGTTAATCAGGGGATTAGGGAATCCAATCAGGGCAGACACCGACATGGGATTTTAGGGAGTTCATTAGAATACTCCAGTGTGCAGGTCTACTAAATTTCAGTTTGCCCGCCTTTTTTTTTCGCTAAAAATGTTCCTTGCCTGGACTAATCTTCGTTAAATCATTTTTCTCTTAAAAATCAATTTGTTAGTAAGAACCTTTTACTTACAAAAAGTACCGAAAGGGTACAAGATATCGATAGTAGGCTGGAGTGGTTTTCCCATTTCAACCAAACAAAGAACAATGACCCGTTCTTTTCAATGAATGAAAAGAATCAACATTTATGTTTTGTGAATAAAACAACCAACCTTTTATTAAATTAATGTAGCTTCGTTGATCCCGATCGATCATCATTGAAAGTATAATTTTCCTTTCCATACCAAATTATCTTCTTCAAAAATTCAAGCCTAATTGTCATCACTTATGCTCTGGGCGACTTGTGGTTTTAACACTGAAACAAAATTAACACATTGTTTAATCTTTTCTTTTACAGAAAGAATTTCATCAAGTTATCAGGGTGCTCTGTAGAAAAAAAACATGAAATGGCTTACCACACAATTTTACTTTGCGTTTAACTTGAACGGTAAACAGTCATCAGCACAACACTTTTCCGCAGCTTTTCACCAATTTTCTAAATTGTTTTCCAGTTTAAAATCGATTATTATACACAAAAACGTTTCGTGATTCATAAAAAAATGACAATTTGATGGGTGACGTCACTATCATAATTCAAAATGCCTATTATGCCTAATGTTTTGTGGACATAAATTTCAAAAATATATTCCAGCATTTTTAATGGATTACAAAAACGTTCATATTTTTTTCAATGGGATCTATAAATTTATCGAAATTTATATAGTAAAAAACACAAGTCCAGTACACTCAAAGCAGTGCAATCAAAAATATCGAATATATGCCACCCCCTCAATTGCGGGGAGGAGCCACCTGCCACTTTTTAAAAAGTGTTTTTCTTAATTACAAGGTAAAATTTTTATTAAAACATGGAATGCCCTACCCTTAAAAATAAGGGCGACTTCTTCATTAGGTCATGGGGTGAATAACCTCCCAAACAATTTGTATAATATACAGAAAGCGAAAAGTCACAAAATAATAATTTTTGTCAGAAGAATTACGTAACACAAACATATTTGACCGTCTATGGACATTTTTTGAATTTCCGATGTGGAAATTTTGTTATCTGACAGATTGTTCATCCTTGTCTATTCTATTTAGGTAGCTATTTCTGTCTCATTTTTGGTCATCTTGCGGTTATTGATATTTCTGTGATCCATGTGAATTATAAACTTTGATGATAAACGTGTAGTGCAATTTTAATTGTGAATAATTATGTTTTTTTAATCAAGTTAAATTATTTCGTCTGCCTACGTTGTTGATCACCACATTTACTTGATAACACAAGAAAAATTTTAAAATACACCCTTTTGGACTCGTAATCAAAATTGTGAGATGCAGAACGTGATTAACAGTGTAAAAGGCACCGCTTTAGGTGTTGCGGAATACTTGACTCCAGTTCTCAAGGTAACGTTTTTATTCTGTTTTTCCAATTAAACTCTTCGAGGATGGCTTTTTTAGGAATCAAAGTTTCGCGAAACTGGTGTTTTGACACCTGAAGAGTTTGTAGCTGCAGGAGATCATTTGGTTTATTCCTGTCCCACCTGGCAGTGGGTTTCGGGTGACGAGTCAAAATTGAAACCGTACTTACCGAAAAATAAGCAATTTCTCATTACTCGTAATGTTCCGTGCTCGAGGAGGTGCGAACAAATTGAATACTCGACCGATTTAGAACGTGTGATTGAATCGGATGATGCGGATAACGGATGGGTCGATACTCATCACTATGAAGGTACTAGCGAATTGTCGGAGAAAGTTTCTGAGATGTCTCTCGATAATAAGAAATCTCTAAGTATGGACGATGCAATGTTGCATGGTGATCATAATGAAGACGATGATCAGGATGAAGAAGATGAGGATGAACCTGTAGATATGGAAGAATATGAAGAGAGTGGAATGCTCGAGTCGGAAGAAGTAATACGGCAGCTTTGAAAACTTTTTATTTGATTACTAATTATTGTGTTTGTTTTCAGCCTACAATTGTTGCTCCGTCGCGAGAAGAGAAGGCTTCAAAGAATGAAGATGAAAGTGATATAATTCATACACGTACTTACGATTTGCACATCACATATGATAAATATTATCAAACACCAAGGTTATGGCTAACCGGATACGATGAGGTAATCAGCCATGCTATTTTGGTTTGTTTGTTTATTTAAAAGTTATTTCCTTATCAGAATCATAAACCTTTGACCGCGAATCAAGTATATCAAGATGTTAGTAAAGATTACGTGCAAAAGACGGTTACAATGGAAGTCCATCCACATTTGAATGTAGCCCGAATGGCATCTATCCATCCGTGCAGGTAAATATTTGTCTTTATAATTACTTCCATTTTGAGACCTAAATTGTAAAAAACTAATTTTCAGGCATGCGGAGGTGATGAAAAGCATCATTGAGACTGTGACCGAAGGTGGAGGTGAATTAGGAGTGCACATGTATCTGATTATATTTTTAAAATTTGTTCAATCTGTAATTCCCACCATAGAATACGATTTCACTCAAAATTTTACAATATAACTTGTAACTTTAAATAGAATTTTTATTATTACTAAACTAAATGAGATTATTGAGCATGCTTTAAATAAATATTTATTTTGCTAAAATTTAGTTTTTATACAAGCTTTATGTACATGTATATTAAATGTTTAAAATAAATTTACGCCATCGCTAAATATTGAGGATTAATGCTTTCGTCTATATTGTATGCAGTGAGTAAGCAAATATTTTGGCCATCTTGGGTTAAAAATTGAAGACCGTTGTCCAATTTTTGACCATCAGAGTCCAAAAACTCCATGTTACTCTCCATCAGTTGCCCTTCATCTTCACTGTTGGCCATAGAAGTTGGAATGTCATTTTTCTGCAATAAAATTCCAAAGTTAACCAATAGAAAGAAATTAGAATCTTAAAACTAACATCAATTTCTTTATCTTCGACGTCTGATTTTTCAGTTTCCTCAATTATTTCGGCTGGGACGGTTTTACCATTAGCCATGCTAAGTCCAATCGGTACCAGAGTTCCGTTGGACATGAGGCCTTTTATACACTGATTGCCTTCTTCCACCGTTGTAAGAACTTTGATTCTTTGACCATCTTCCGTTGTCAAACTCAAAGCAGTACCATTTTCATCAACAACTTCCTGTAAAATAATAATTTATTATTATTTCTGCAAAAATTTTGGTCACAAGATTAACAAATTATGATTTATTTTTAGTTATCAAGTTCCTTAAAAATGTTTTGCTGTGAAATTATACATAGAATAATTTGTTTACGTTTTCAGAATTGCCCTGTTTATTTATAATTACCTTTTTTTAGAAATATAAAATTAAAATTAGTCTGATAGGATAAAAATATGTCTCATTTTAACATGCTTAGCATTGAAATTTCAATAAATCGCATGCGGTGGTTTTTTCAAGTCGGGGAATTTATAAAATTTAGTCATAGAATTCTAACATTATCTTAGAACTTCAAGGAATACTTTTTATAGTTCCCTTAAATCTTTAAATGCCACTTATTCCGTTGCATCACTGAATTAATAGTCCTGTAATTTCTTACGGAGCACCTAAATCTAAGCCTTATGCGCTTAGTAATAATTAGAGTCCGGATTTATATGTTTTTACATGTTTTATTTGCTCTATCACAGAAAGCTAATTTTTAGTATCTATACCGTTCTCTACGAAATGAAGCAAAATACGAAGTTTTATTTCGCATATAATTTAATATTTTGGATTTTTACCGCATATTAAATTATTTTCCATATAATCGCACATAACCGCATATATAGCCAATATTTGGAATAATTATATCATTAACTAGCTGGCACAGGCGGCCGGTCCATCTAGACCGTGTCGGATGTGGTTGTTCGGCCTTGAGGAAATCGCAACCATACGTGTAGACCGTGGTTGTTCGGCCTCACTCTAAGGTTCTAAAGTAGCCTATGTTTCTCGTAGCGTTGTAAATAATTTTTACACCACATTTGGTTAAGATTGGTCAAATAGAAACGTAAAGCACGTGCACGCGTATTTGCATTGTCGATCGGTTGACAGCTTGACAGCATTCATGATTGGTTTTTAAGTTGATTTTGAGTAGCCTGCCTTCCTTAAAGGAAGACAGGCTACTCAAAATCAACTTTCCTTTCTACATAATAACTGTGCCAAATTTGGTTCCGATCGGTCAAACGGTCTAGGAGTCTATAGGGAACATATATACATCCATTTTTATATACTCGGTGACCCGTATGTATTGATACAACTTTTGCAACTGTTAAAACTTTATTTTGCAGAACAAAAATGAAAAATTTTTTTAATCGCAGTAGCCCGTTAGGATGTTTCGACATTATATAAAACAAAATATTCTCATATAGTTTGTTATAGTTGCTTCAATCAAACATGACAAGTCTACGCGATATTATTGTTAATAAATTTAAAACAGGTGCAACTAGAGGTGATATTTTTCGGCAAGTAATGCATTTAAAAGTGACTCGAATTTATGTTTATCGTACTACAAAAAGACTTATGGACACAAGCCCTAATGAAAACCGAAAAAAACCGGAGGAAAAAATCAGTCAGGACATCATAAGCAATTAAGATTGTACGTGAACGTATCAGACGGAATTGTGACCGCGCGGCAAGGAAAATGGCTCAAAATCTTCAAATAAACCGCGAATGTCTTTGAAACATACTTCGTGGAGACCTTACACTAAAGCCTTACAAGAAAAAAAAAAGTTCATGGGCTTACAGATGCTACTGCAGTGAAAAGGTTCGAAAGAAGTAAGATGTTGCTATCATGGCACGGTGGTGACGAAATAATATTCTCAGATGAGAAATTATTTATTTTACAAGCGACCTACAATTCTCAGAACGATAGGATCTGCATTGTTTCGCTTAAATATGTTCCTAAAAACAAAAAAATATGTTTCACGTTTTCAAAATGCATCATCGGAAATGGTTTGGGGTGCTATATGCAAAAGAAGACTCTGCCACTGGTATTTATAGAAAAAAAGGGTTAAAGTGAATACAAAGTATTATTTAGAAGACGTTTTACAAAAGCATATGTTACCAGCAGTTCAAAAAATGTATGGTGATGAATATTATTGCTTCCAGCAAGACGGAGCCCCATTGCATACCGCTGGTATATTGTAAGCTTGGTGTCAAGATAATTTGACTGATTTTATAGCTAAGAATGAATGGCCACCAAGCTTACCAGACTTAAATCCTCTGGATTTTTCCATTTGGGGATATATGCTACAACAACTTAAGCATAACAAATATCGAAATCTGGAAGAATTTAAGCAAGTTATATCAAAATATGAGCATTAATACCACTTGATATGTAGCGTGCAGCTTGTAATAGCTTTGAAGAGAGACTCTGATTAGTTGTGAAGGTAAAAGGCGAAGTAATTGAATAATTTTTTGTTATACTTAATCCGGGGGGTGAATCACTGGGTTTGAAAATGTACACTATACTGCTATAAATACTGCCTAAGGCTGCATGCAGATTGATAAAGCAAAACTTTTGTTGCATTAAAAAGCTTTTTGTTTAATCATGAAACGTATTGCTTGATCTGAAAACAACTTTTTTGCTTTGATCAGTTTGTTTTCAGATCAAGCAAAACGTTTTAAGACAAAATAAAACACTGTAAGACAAAACAAAACATTTGTTTTTAGATAAAACAAAATGATTTGTCTTAAAACGTTTTGCTTTATCAGTCCGCATGCAGCTTTATACTGGCGATACTGCCTGTACTGCTACTTAAGTGTACACTATACTGCCACAGTGATTCACCCCCCGACTTAATCCTACTTACAATTCCAATGTATCATCAAAAAAAAGTTAAATTAGTTCAAAACTCTTGAAAATATAGCCAAAATCATTTGTATCAATACATAAATGTCACACTGTAAATAGATTATATGTAGGTACAAGTTTTTTAAAATAAAATCCTAATGTTAAAAATGTGGTACAAAATCCAACCTTGTCAAACACATTTATTTATGGGTACACGTTTTCTGGACCATTTCTATCCCTTGCAACATGTTCCATTTAAAAAAAATAACGCATTACCACGTCTGAAACCTTTTAAATCAATAAATTAAAAATTTTATTACCACTTCTTATTTATTGGGGTCTGAAAAATATTACCATCTTTTTGTAACTTCTAAACTAATCTTAACCTGTCCGATCCAGAAAATTTGGCGACGTTGATTTCAATAAATAATATTTCTGCGAATTCCTAAATTAATAATTATATATAATATGTAAATATTATTTATGTACTATACAATACTAAAAATTTCGATTTTGCATTATATTCCTTTGTTTTCATTTAACCGCATATTATCCAAATTTCAGCAATATTACCGCATATATCGACTAATTTTAACCGCATATAAAATACTTATTGATGTTTTTTACCGCATATAAATCCGGACTCTATAGTAGGGGAGCCCAAGCGGGGATTTGGGGATTTACTCGAGCGCGGCAGATTAATATACAGGGAGATACCTTGTACCCGGTTAAGTACCTCCACCAAATATGAGCCCCATATATATGGCCGCCCGTCAAGGATAAAGGATCAGATTAGTAAAAAAAAATTGATCATCAGAAATTCTCGAGCGTGTCAGATTAAGGTAGGGTGAGTTAATTACATGCTAAAAAGTGTACATTCCACTAATCTGACGATTTGAGAGTGACGCAAAGAATGGGGAGGGCTGCAAAGTTGAAAAAAAAAACGTTATCTCGACATTCTCGAGCGTGGCTAATTCTTTTTTAATTTTGAAGGGAATAATTCAAGAATAACGAAAAATATATAATCTGACGATTTCCACAAGCCGAAGTAACAAAAATTCGTCGATAAAGTTCAATGCGTGCAGCTGTGTGATGGTGGTGATGCCTATATTCCCCGTTTCTATTTCTCTCTCACTTTTTCTCTATCTATTACTCTCTCATTCCGTTCTCACTCTGGTTTCTGTTGCCATGACGCCATTACAGCTGATCACACAGACTCGTTCGTGGCATGATATTATGTACCCAAGTAACATTTTTCCCTGGTGAAATTAAAATTTCTCTGCTAGAGCCCTGGCAAATTTCTGCCAGGTGGTTATAACAGGGTTTCTTATGGCAGACCTCTTACAGATACCTGTCAGGTGTCTATAAGGAATTATGCGCAGGGCCCTGTAAAATATCTGTGGCAGGGCCCTGGCAGGTACCCCTTCGCAGGTAATTTGCAAAGCCCTGTAAAATATCTGTGGCAGGGCACTGACAGGTACTCTGTTGCAGGTAATTTGCAAATCCCTGCAAAGTATCTGTGGCAGGGCCCTGGCAGGTACTCTGTTGCAGGTAATTTGCAAAGCTAGGATAGTTTTCAAAGGTATTTGCATGCTATTTCCTGAGCTTTTCAATTAATTAAGTTCAATTATTTAAAAAAATTAAAAATTTTTTTTTTTAATTGTCAGATTAGGCAAATCCCTCTAGATAATCGTCAGATTATGAGACAGCACGTCTAGGACATGAAGACGAACCATATATATCTTAATCTGACGCGCTTGAGTATGTCAAAATGCCGAATTTTTTTTGCACATTCTAATGATGGCCGCGAGTTTGCGTCATATCCAAATAGTCAGATTATTATATGGGAGCTTTTTCTAGGCTCACTTAACATCCCTTTAGAAAATCTGACGCGCTCGATTAAATTTTTTTTTTTTTCGTTTTCAACCCTTACGTACGCCCACCCCCATCAAGCAAACGATCAGATTAACATACGTACATTATTAAAAATACGTAGGACATGGATGCTATCAATATCTGACGCGCTCGAGTATGTCCATGCAACAGTTTTTTTTTTACATTATTGAAAAGCTATAGCCGCTCCCCCCACCGCTGAAAAGGCATACATTATATAACATTTTTTTCTTCTTATCATCTAAGCTTTGCAACCCAATAAGTCTCTATGACGCTCGAGTAAATCCCCATTTAGCATCGTGGGCTCCCCTACTACTAGTAATAATTAATAAATATATAAACATAATTATTGAAATGTTTTGATTAATGACCATGATCATTAATTTCGATGTCACTCCTAAACCAAAAGCGTGCACACTCTAAAATTTGTTATGCAAATAGCCAAAAGTATAATAAAGATGATGATATATTTTTTTGAGAATTTTAAATTACCCCTTTTTTGAGGGAGGCACGCACTCGGAATCAAAATTTGATTAGGCCCCCCATTTTGTGACCTTAATTATTTACACACAAAAACTCACTGAAGAGAAATGCCTTTTTCTGCTTAAACCGTTCAGTTCTGCATCAGAAAAAAGACCTTGTGTTTTTGACATCATGCTCGGACCGGGAATAGGGACAAATTTGCCAAACAAGGTCCCAAAGATCACAAAATTATACATCTTATATCCAAAATAGGTATAAGCAAATTTAAACTAAATAAAAGCTAAAAAAAATTCTTCTATCCCCTATAGCAGGGTTTCTCAAACTTATGGCCCCACGTACCCCCGTTCAAGTTCCCAAATGACTGCGAACCCCTAAACCCCCCCCCACTAAAAAAAGAAAATCTAGCTGTATAAAGAAAATAAGGTTTTTTATTTAAATAAAATAATACGCTGTATTACAGTGACAAAAATAAATAAGATGTTAATATTAATGTGATGGGTGAGCTTGTTTCTTGTCGCAAATTGAGTCGATTTTAGGAGCAATTTTGGACTAACTTTAATCTTAATTCTGACTCAACATCAAGTCGATTTCTGTACTTGGTTTTTAACATGACCAGGTGTGAAAACCCACTCTCACATAAATAAGTTGTTGCGAAGGGTAAGAGGAAGTTCACCGCTTTGCGTGAGAGTTCGGGATATTCTTCCTGTCTAGCTGCCCAAAGCCATTCAGCCGCCATTACATAAATCTTGTCGCGAACTCCCTACCATCAAATGGCGAACCCCTAGGGGTTCGTGAACCCCACTTTGAGAAACCCTGCCCTATAGTTTCCGAGATACAGCTTTGCAAAGAACATAGTTGTTTTTTTCGATTTTTGCTCGAAATAATGTAGTTTTCAGATTTTGATATAGACCATTTTACCTATCTGACCAATAGTGGTCAATAAATAAATGAAAGTACATTAAATTCTCTGCATAGAACAACTTTATAACTTTAATAGAACCTTAGCTACGTATGAGCTTTCAAAGTTGATGACTTTTTAGCGTATTTTTCAAGATTTTGCCAGGTTACCAGTTTTCTCATCATTTACTCGTTTTTCGTGCATCCTATAATAAAAAACTATAAGATTATATTTAAAGTACAGTAGAATCTCACTAATCCGGCACTATTAAAAACCAGAGGGTGCCGGATTATTGGAATGTTCGGATTACTGGATTGTATAGAAAAATTCTATAATTTATATTATATTATAAACTATAAATTTGCGTTTGAAAATTTTCCATGATTAATTTTGAATTAAAAATGGGCGGAGGGTGCCGGATTATTGGACGTATCGGTCTATTGAAGTGCCAGGTTAGTGAGATTCTACTGTAGTTAAGAATGTGCGTAAAACAAAAATAATTTTTTGGCCTAAATAGTTTTGAAGATAAGCCCAAAGAATTTTGGACATAAGATAGATACAAACGGGCCAATTTATGACTTTGTGAGTTTTTGAGCGTTTCTTCGTCAAATTCGCCCTTATTCCTCTCTACAGGCTCTTTGGCGAAGCTGAACTAAAGGGTCCAAGCAAAAAAAAATCGTATTTCCGAGTTTTTTTCACCTAAAAATACCTAATAACGAGACTATATAAGATTATTGGAAAACGTAACAGTTTTATTGCTTTTATTATTTACTAAATTTAATTCGTTTTGTTTTATTCCATATGGTATCTGATTTAAGCGGCAAAGTAGTAAACTTGCTACAAAATTTGGCATGTGTAATTGCTAAGGTTTGCAATTTATTTTTATTTACAGTAATTAGAAATAATGCAGAGATATCAAAAATCATATTCCCAATATTTGGGAGTTAATTAATAACAAAGGAATAAAAAATTAATATTTTTCTGAAAGGAGTCGTCCATAAATTACGTCACGCAATTTTTAACCCCCTCCCCCCCATCGTCACACAAACCTAGACCCCCCTCCAAGTATTACGTCACATATTCTTGAAACCCCCCATTTTTTAAAATTTTATTTTTTTTAGGGGTAGCACCCCAGAGGAAACATCTATGAAGGGCGGTCCGCCCCCCTCCCCCTAGCTACAACACTGGCTTCAGTGGCGAAACCAATCAAAAATTAGTTTTTTTTAAATTGCTTATAATAAAATATTTAATCTATATATTTTGTGACGTCACAATTTTTGAAACCCCATCGCGACAAGGGTCGGAAGCTCCCCCCCTAGGAGCGTGAAGTAATTTATGGACGACCCCATACAAAAGTTGTAGCAAATCCATAGTTGAATTCAGAAAAATGTTTAAATTTTATAATTTGTGAAAATTAGGTTTAACAATAATTGATTAACCCTTTCAGACCCACGGCACACTATAGTGTGCATAGGTTTTATTATTTTTTTCTATGGTTATTGATAAAATTACAAACTAGATAGAGGTGATTTTTAAATGAAAAACTCAGGAGAAATCCAATAAAATTATTTAAAAAATTCCATTAGCTACACAAACCATCATATTAATATAATTATGATAAAAAATGTAATCAAAATTTTTTTTTAAAATAACACAACTTCGGTTGAGAATAATTCACCCAAATAGCCTTATAAACGCCTAATTTTTTTCTCTCTGGTAGTTATCATATTGACCTTTGTGTATAAACATTCGTCAGCTGTTTAAATCTGTTATCACGCGTTTTATCACGTTTTACCTGTATGCACACTATAGTGTGCATCAGGACTTCGTGGAAACATATTCATATTGCATTTTAACGATTGTCGTGCCGCGTTAATTACAAATCATCATAATAAAGTAATATTAGTTTTAAATATTAATATGCTCGGCGAAGATGACATTTTAGCCTTATTTGGCGACGGAAATGTATCTGATATTGGTGATTTTAACAGTGACAACGAAAGTGATACCGAAATATTTGAAGTACAAGAACTCAAGATACCTGCAAATGAATTTTAAAACAAAAAATTACTAGACGAGTCTAAAATTGATATTCCTGGCACTTCTACTGCATTAAAAATTACATCAAAAATTATAGAGAGTAACTGTTTCAAAAACTACCATCGAGACTACCATATTCAAAAATAATATTATTTGTGTAATTTGATCTTTTTAATTTTTTATATTTTAAAAGTTGGTATAAGTAGTATATAACTAGTATTGATTACAAAGTTGATGATTATTTAAATAAAACGTCTTATTAATAAAAGTATTTGGTATGACTATGAATAAAATTAACTCCACGAAGTCCCTATGCACACTATAGTGTGCATACCTATATCTCTGTGGATAAAAATCAGAAAATTTTGAAACTCGCAAGAAACACTTTTTAGAACACATTAATACCAAATTTGTAAAAAAATAATTTTTTTTTCAGCCAAAAAAAGTCAGGTCTGAGAGGGTTAAAATTTTCTGTGTTCCTGGAAAATTATTCGAAATACTGAATTTAGAGGACAATTTTGCAGACAGAAGTTGTAGCAAATCCTTAGTTGAATTCAGAAAAATATTTAAATTTTAAAATTTGTGAAAATTAGGTTGAACATTTGATTAAAATTTTCTGTGTTCCTGGAAAATTATTCTAAATACTGAATTTAGAGGAAAATTTTGCAGACACAAGTTGTAGCAAATCCATAGTTGAATTCAGAAAAATGTTAAATTTTAAAATATTGCATTGGGGTCGTCCATAAATTACGTCACGCAATTTTAAACCCCCTACGTCACACTTCGACACACAAACCTAGACCCCCCTGCAAGTATTAAGTCACATATTCTTGAATCCCCCTCAATTTTTCAAAATTTTTTTTTTATTTAGGGGTAGCACCCCAGAGGAAACATCTATGAAGAGCGGTTCCCCTCCCCCTAGTTACACCTCTGGCTTCAGTGGCGTAGCCACTCAAAAAATAGTTTTTTTTTAAATTGCTTATAACAAAACCCCCCCGCCCCCATCGTCACAAGGGTCGGAACCCCCCCTAGGAGCGTGACGTAATTGATGGACGACCCCTAATGCCCGTTTTCACCAACTTTTCCTTAAGAATTACCTACCAAGGAATTCTTAGCGCTAAATATTCCATAAAAAAATACTCAGATCGATTTCTTCACGCTCTTAAGGAACTCTTAGCACTTGGTGAAAACCAAATGTGTCATAAGAGTTTCTTAACTTCAAGTTAGGGAACTCTTAACGTTAGGAATTTGTTGGTGAAAACGGGCGTAAGTCCTTTATTTTAATTCCAGACACGTTTCGAGAAATTAAACCATTCCTGAATTAAAATAAAGGACTTGGAGAAAAAGACTGAATTTTTACTAGTTTGTTAATGTAGAAGTATTACAGAATAGAATATGCATTCCAAGTCATTTATATTTTAAGTGGTAGAATCAATGAATTACTAAAACTTTGTTGGACTGTTGGATGAATATGCAGTGCACGCATGTTTTGTATGACTTAATTTTAGCCATAAATCTAGTATAGAAATTCTTTTCTGTTTATGAACTTTTTTAACATTGATATAGAAGGCGAGATGGTTGAACTATAGGCTAAAAGGTTGTGAGTTCGAATCTTATAGTGCTTACACACCATCCGATTCGGTCAGGTCAATAAACCGTCTTGGACATGAGTTGAATAAGGATACGGCTATTGTGTCCTGAAACTCATGTGCAGGACGGCTTGTCCGCTTGACCAAATCGGGTGATGGTGTGTAAGCACTATTAGCTATTCACTTTCAATCCAAGTTAGGTTTTAAAACTTATACAAAATAAATAGCCAAAAATTATTCATATAATATATCAGCTAAATAAGGTGGCTGGTATAAGATGGTCACGTAACAAGAACCTCATTTCAGAATTCCAGAAGTGAAAAAGGAGAGAGATGTTTAGAGAACAAGCTATTGGCGATCTCCTTTGTCCACTAAAGCAGTGGCGCATTAAAATGTCATTGAAACGCTCTTATTTAACACAAAAACTTATGACGCCAAGTAATTTTCCTTATGTAGAGAATGAGGAAATTCCGTAAGGTTACTTTTGTTTTCTAATGTATAATTAAATCCAGTTAGAATTCCGATGCGTGAATTTTAGTTCGAGTTTTTTATGCTTACTGGGCAGAGCAAGTCATTGGTTTCTGTGCAATTATGGTAGTAATTAAAACAGTAACGCTAGTAAATAAAACTGAAACAGTTTCATTTATTACAATTTTACTCTGGATCACCGGCCTGGAAATGATTTTGTTCTACACAATAGGATTTTTAATTTTCGATTTTGTAGATACAATCTAAATTAAGCTTTATTGATTTATTTAATTTCAATAAAATAAATATGAACAACACGTATGTGGTGAAAAAATATGAGGATTTTCTAACCTGATACTGGGTGAGAGAATCCGGTAAAGCATCTGTCAAAAACGTATCTACCTCTATCGTTTCAGACTCGTTTTCGGCTCTCAAAGGATCCATAATGTGAACCAAAGTCTGTATTTGACCATCATTCGAATTTGCATCCTGATAAGCCAAATATAAAACTTGGTTGTCTTCTGTTTAACAACAAAAAATTACAAAGGGGTTCTTAATTTTATCACTAGTCACAAAATTACCTTGATTACCACTTGATAATATTTTAATATTGCGCTGCCTATTCATCTGTCTAATTCTTAAGGAGTCGTGAATTTTTTTATGCTTTGCTAAATTTGAACAATCGGCAAAACGCTTTTGGCAAATATCACAGACATAAGGTTTTTCACCGGTGTGCAACCGCTCGTGCTTCTTGAGCGCCCACTGTTCTGTAAAACCTCGATAGCACTGTAAGAAAACGTTGCAGATTACTAAAGCACCCAAAAATTTGTTATCACCAGTGAACACTGATATGGTCTTTCATTGCGATGCCTTCGCGTGTGACACTTCCAGGTATCTTTGTGTAGGAATGTCTTCGTGCAGTACTCGCACCTCCAGGGTTTCTCTCCTGTATGTCGCTTCACATGCAACTTAAATTGTGATGATGTTGTAAATTTGCGACCACAATGATCACAACAGTATGGTTTCTCGCCTAAAAATATTGGACAGCGTCAGGAAAGAACGCACTAAACTAAACAACTCACCAGTATGAATTCTCTTGTGTTCAGCCAAGTTTCCCTTTTGTGAAAACGTCTTCATGCAGACATCACATTCGTACGGTTTCTGTCCACTATGCCACCGAACGTGAAGCGTCAAAGACGTTTTGTGAGTAAACGATTGACCGCACTCATTGCAGTAATACTTTTTTTCGCCGGTATGGATTGGTATGTGATTTAGCAAATTAGCCCGCGTCTTAAAGTTAGCATTGCACATTTTGCAATTGTGCGGTCGGACGTCAGAATGCACCAACTGATGACGTTGCAATAATTGTTTGTGTTTAAACGACTTCGGACATTTATTACAAACAAAACGTCGTCCGTTGTTGTGTTCCGCTTCCCTGTGATACACCAAACTGCTGGGGTGTCTAAATACTTTCTTGCAAGTTTCACACACGTAGGATTTTTCACTGCTGTCGGTGTGTTGTAGCAAGTGGCACTTGAGGCTGTTTATGTAAGGAAACGATTTTTCACACTTGTCGCACTGATAAGGTCTTTGATTTTCGTGAACCGCTTTATTATGCACTTCGTAATTTTGTTTACAGGAGAATTTTTTGTTACAAATGATACAACTATATTTACTATTAAGTTCTGGCTGATTTACACTTTTAGGTTCTTCTTCGTCCAATGGGGGAAGTTCATCACAGATTTCTAATTTTGGAGGAACTTGTAAGAGGGTGCCCTAGAAAAAAATTTAAAGTAAAGAAACTGAAGATTCTTTTAACAAAATATTAGTTGTGTTCAATCCATATTGCCTCTACCTTATTTCTACTTATTCAAATTTTTAAATGCAAGTGGAAAGGAGAAAGAAATACAATACCCTCATATTATGAATTTTCTGCATTCAAGTAAAAAGGATCAAAGTCGGAAACTCAGCTCCCAGTAAAATAAGAATTAGACAAGAATTACACAAAACTCAAAAGTTGTCTAATTTACCAATTGCTTGCAGTCTAATTTTCGTTTTACTAGGAGCTGGGTTTTTTGACTTAAAATTTAAAAATTAACTCATGATCTTTCATCAAAAGGTTACTGTAATCATGAGAAGTTAGAAAAGAAAATGAGCAATATTGTATTGCTAAAAGTTAACGAGTTTTAATCGCATGATCCTAAGTTCTACAAGGTCTGCATTCGACGCCATATTTGCAAGAATACGCCGAAATAAGAGTTTTTGCAAATATCTCGTTAAACGTCGATTTTAATACAAAGTCAGTTATAATCGATATCACTCAAAATTATTTGACGCATACTTACTATATAACTATAATATACAGTTTCTTTTGGGGGCGAGGGATGAGGGACGGGCTTTTAAGCAAGAGCCTTTTTACGCAATTTTTTAATGGAGATTCCGGTCGAAAACAGGAAGTTTTAATATTATGACTGTGGGCTTACTGAGCATATAAAAAAAAACTACCACGCAGCCAAGACTCTCAGAACAAATTAGGGTTTGAATTATTCGCAAAACCGTTAGTGAAAAATTGGTGCAACCTTCTACTTGAATAGCTATGTGAAAACCCTAGGTCTCTCGTGGCTCAGAAACTCAGAAAGGGTTGATATTATGGAAAATATGCTTAGAATCTTTTTTATAGAGAATTTTATTTCGAATAATATTGATAATAGGTCCCTTTGCCGTAAAATCACCTTTTTAAAAGATATTTGCAAAAACTCTCATTTCAGCGCCTTCTTTCCAATGCGGCGTTGAACACAAACCTTCTAGGATGGAATAAGGCTATTAAAATCATTTCAAAATTTCCTAGAATTATTTCTGAATTCAAATCTTTGAGGACTGGCCTAAAATGATCCTCAAATAGGCTCATGTTAATGGAAGAATCGCATCTGAAAAAATATAGGTTATAAAAGGTGCAGAAAAATTAAGAAACTTTGAATTGTAGGGATGGCTTAGCCGGCGCGATTATAAAAAACACTAAAGATTTTTAATAGATTTAATTTCACCATTTAAAATAAACATAAGTTAACATAAGTTGCTTCGACACCATAAAACATAAGTTCATTCGTAAAGTACAATTCATAAGTCATAAGTTGCAAGTGCATACTCTACCAACCTTCTGGTTGTAACTAAAAAGTTACTGCCAAGTGGCGCGAAGTTTGAAATAAATGCCTACAACTCGGCCATACCTGACATAAAATCGACACGATTTTAACAAATTACAATTCTTACTAAATCTAATTTATCTAAGTACTATAATTCAAATTAAGACAAGTGAACATTTCAAAACTTAATGCTAAAGCCTAATTATAAAATAATAAAATTTAATTTCTGTACCACAATTTCATATTTGCCGCATCGTAAATGCTTTCAAACGGCTTCTGTGTAACCTGAAAACCCTCTACATCACTAATGACGTATCTGTCGTTTGGTAAACATTTCTTTACATTATATGGGCCCTTAAACTTTGGAAGTAATTTTTTGTTTATTCCCGGAGTTACATCCACATTAGTAATCATAACATAATCACCCTCCAAGTAAGTATTAGCAATTTTATGTTTTTTATCATAATTACGTTTGTTTTCATTCTGAGTTTTTTCTATATTTCCTTCTGCTTTTTCTCTCATGTATAACATATCTCTGTTCACACCTTCATTATCTAAATAAAATCTCAAATGATCATGTATTTCACCTACTTGATTTAAACCGAATAATAATTTGGCTGGCGTTTCTTTGGTAGCCCTATTTATTGAATTGTTAATCGAGAATTCTACTTTACTCAACACCTCATCCCAAGTGTTTGCTGATTCAGTAATTTTTGCTATCATTGGGATATAGTATTTATTATATCTTTCCACCTGACCATTAGCACGGGGAACACCTGCTGCTATTAGCGTATGTTTAATATCTAACTCCAACACAAAGTTTTTAAATAAGTTTGAAGTAAAGCAAGTACCTCTATCTGAAATAATTCTAATGGGTTTGCTATAAGTTGAAAAATAACACTTCAAGTGCTTTAAAACTTCATTGGTATTTGTAGTTTTACAAGGAAAGAGTCGAATAAACTTCGTGAAAGCATCAATAATTACAAGAATATATTTATTCTTCTTGTTAGTGGTTTCTAAAGGTCCACAATGATCAACATGAATAGTATTAAAAGGAATATTACCTTTCGGAATCAAATGCAACAAACCTTCCTTCTTGCCTGAATTTGGGGAGAAAACTATACACTTCAAACATTCTGAAATATACTTCTTAACCTTAGGTTTCAAGTCTGGGAACCAGTAGGTTCTCAAGATTATTTCGACCACTTTATCTACACCAATGTGACCTAATTCATCATGATAAATCCGAATGACATTATTCTCCATATCTTTCGGGACATAAAATAAACTTTGATTCCTAAATTTACGATAAACTAATCCATTTCTAATTTCAAAAAATTTATCCTCACTGGTTTGAAGACGTTCTCTAATAATTAAAATTTCTGGATCGAGATTTTGTCTAATACTAAGAGTTCGTTCAAAACTATTATCTTCAATAACAAAAATACTATTAACACGACTTAAACAATCTACATGGCGCATTCTTGTATTAACTCGATGTTCAATGGTATACTCAAAATTTTGTAAAATAAGCGACCACCGATAAATTCTTGGATTTACATCCTTTTTCTGAAGAGCTAATTTTAAACTATTACAATCAGTAACAATTTTGAATGGAATACCTTGCAAATACACTCTAAATCTTTTTAACGCATTTACTATTGCTAGCATTTCTAATTCAAAGCTATGATAACGTGATTCTACATCTGTAGTTCTCTGACTATAATAAAATATTGGGTGAAGCTTATTATCATCTTGCTTCTGCATCAAAATTGACCCATAACCTAAACTACTTGCATCACAGTGCAACTGTGTTTCAGCCTTGGGCGAATAAATTGACAAAACTTGGTTTGACACGAGCGCTAATTTAATTTTGTCAAATGCTTCCAATTCGTTTGGTCCAAAATTAAAAATACAATTCTTTTTTAATAACTGATACAAAGGTTTGGATAGTATCGAGAAGTTGTACACAAATTTTCTAAAGTACGATGCTAAACCAATAAAACTATGTACTTCTTTAACATTCTTGGGTAACGGATAATTACTGATACATTTAACAAAATGATCACTAGGTCTAATACCTTGCGAATCAACACAATAGCCTAAATAAGTGATTTCAGATTGCATAAATAAACATTTGTCAAGTCTCAGTTCTAATCTATTTTGCACTAAAATTAACAAAACTTCTTTCAAAATTTCTAAATTTTCCCCAACTGTTTTAGTTGCAATTAGTATATCATCAATATAAATACAAATTTTACCTTGTTGCAATAATTCATTAAAAATTATGTTTATATAACGGGTGAAAGTGTTAGGACTCTGTTTTAGCCCATACGGCATGTATAGATATTCGAATTGTCCTGCCGGAGTAACAAATGATGTATACTTGACTGATTCCGGGTGCATCTTCACATGCAAAAAAGCATTTTTTAGGTCTAAACTAGTAAAATATTGCTTATCCTTCAAGTTACTAAGTTGATCTTCAATTAAAGGTAACGGAAAATTATCTCTTAAAGTAATTTTGTTTAAAAATCGATAATCTGTACATAATCTGTATTCACCATTTTTTTTTTTAACTAAAACAATAGGAGAGCAATATTCTGATTTGCTTGCCTGTACAATGCCTCTCTCTAACAAATCTTTTACTATTTCATTTACAGCATTATTTTCAACAAAAGACAATCTCCTTGGTTTAAAATAAAAAGGTACATGCTGCGGTTCTACAATAAGTTTTAACTGAAAGTCAGTGTTTGGTTTTTTCGGTCTGACTGGTTCTAAATAATTTTGCACAAATGTATTGTTAACTAATTCAGTACATCTTACATCTAATTTTGAATCTATATTCAAATTTATCATTTCCCCTTCCCCAACGTAATTTATTGACATGATATTATTTAATTCGTCATCGACTTTTTCTATTGGTTCTGCTGCTCTAATTTCAACAGTTAACCCTTTCAATGAAATATGTATTTTAGGATTTGACATAAAGTTTCTTCCCAATAAACATGGAAAAGGAATAACTCCATCCTTAATAACAAACAAACTTAAATTAATTTCTACGTCACCTGTTATAATACAAACATTCAATTTTCCTAACCGTTCTAATTTACTTTGATTTATTCCATTGAAAACTTTGTCATCGATTGGATCAAATGACTGGTTTTTAACCAACGAATAAGAAATTAGTGAAATCGGACTGCCACAATCTAAAACAGAATTAGTACAAAAGCGATACTTATTCGAAGTCAGTTCAACACAAATAGGTAAGATGTATGCTGGAGGTGTTTCTAGATCATTTTTCTCTAGTAGTGTTATTGTCGTACTGTCCGCTGGTCGGGTTGTCTTCTCCTTCTGCCTGTATGTATTCTTCGGACAATTTCTTCGTTGATGCTCCGTTGACTCACATAGATAACAAGATCCTTTTGGTCGTATTGGTTTGGGACACGAACTTGAAAAATGCCCTAAGTCATTACAGTTATAACATCTGGTAGGGACACCACCGGATTTAGTCGAACTTTCACTTGCTGATCTCCAGTTGTTTCCAATAACCTTCTTGTCGGCTACATTTACATTTACTTCTCGGTTGACATCCTTCATAATTCTTAATAGATGGTTAAGAGTACGAAACTCTTTCATCTTTGCTTGATTTTCCAATGCATTATTATCAAGACCCTCAATGATATAACTTATTAATTCGGATTCTTCTAATTTAAGTTTATTACCCAGTAAAACCTTTTCTTGAAAATACTCAACAAATTTTTCATTTTTCTTCCATTTTCGTCGTTCAAATGTACGCATTAAAACAATTGAATCCTCCTTAAGATCGAACAATCTTTGCATTTCCTTCCGTAACTCACCCAGAGATAAAGCTCCATGTTGGGGCTTCGAATTAAACCACTTCAGGGCGTAACCCTTTAGTTTTGAAATAATTAATAACACTGTTTGTTGGTCCGTTAAATTGTATGTCTTTTTCACAGTTTCCGCACGCTCAAAAAATATTTCTACACTGTCATCGTGTCCTTCAAAATGGGGTAATAATGTAGCAAGTTCTGAAGTTTTCGCTTGGACCTGAGGCCTATTTGCTAAATTACATGCTCTCACCGTTGCTTCTATTATGTCGGCTATTGAACACGCAGATGCTTGATCGGTAGCGGTTTGATCGATGGTTTGATCCATTTTTTTAAAATTTTCTTTTTATCCAGCACGTGTAATTTTAACCAAAAATTAATAATGTTTTGTACACTATCCCACTTCTGAAAACTGTAGGGATGGCTTAGCCGGCGCGATTATAAAAAACACTAAAGATTTTTAATAGATTTAATTTCACCATTTAAAATAAACATAAGTTAACATAAGTTGCTTCGACACCATAAAACATAAGTTCATTCGTAAAGTACAATTCATAAGTCATAAGTTGCAAGTGCATACTCTACCAACCTTCTGGTTGTAACTAAAAAGTTACTGCCAAGTGGCGCGAAGTTTGAAATAAATGCCTACAGAATTTTTATTAAATTTTAAACGCCAATAATGAGAAAAATATTTTGAAAAATTGAGCTGATAAAGGGATCGCTTTATAGGAATACAAATTTGTAATTGATTTTTCTTATATTTTTAACGGATCTTGCTAAATTCGTTAGGAAATATTTTTTACACAAACATCATCTGTACCTGTTGGTGCCAAATTCACAAAAAAATATAACAAAAAAACTTAAAATGTGGCAAACGTTTCTAAAAATTATTTCTAAATAGTACGTTTTCTTAAAATTTAAGTTAATTCAAAAAATTATAGAAAAAACGCGATAAAACAAATTTGTAACTGTAAATTATATTTTGTAGTGTTTTTCAATCAATTTTTCAGCTAATTCAAATATCAAAGACATTGAATTTAGAAATAACTATTGCACCTTCTTACAGATTCAAAACTTTTAATTCTTTGCCCTATTTTGAGATTTTGTATATTCAAATGAGAATATTTTTCCATCAACCTGAGCCTATTTGTGGTTCGTTTGTAAAGTTTAAGAATTTTGGCAAAGTTTTTGGTCTCACTGTACTAGCTATTAAAGAGTTCTCACTGGGAATTACAAAGGATGCTCCCTATTTGATAAAATTTTTTGTCAACTTAATCTTTTAAATTTAACTTTGTGAATTAGACAGTTCTAAGGTACGAGGCCGCCTGGCAAAGCCAAGTGTTGCGACTAATAAACTAAAAAAAAATCATTTAGTCTGATAGTCAGTCTGTCGTTTAGTTCGATAATGGGAGCAAATATATTGAGAACGACAGTCAACAACTTTTTATGGAGATCTAAGGAATGAGACCGAAAGCCGAGCTAATTGGCTTAATTATTTTTAACTATCGTACTAGCTTATGTCATAATCTATCTACAGCCGCCATTAAAAAACTAAGCCTTCGCCCTCGCATCCTAAATTTCTATCAAGTTTCTTGACTTCCTGGCGGTTAACATAATTATTTAATTAATTGAAATTGTGGCCAAGGTTGGAAAATGAAGAGAAAATTGATTTTTTCAAAATTTGCCCAAGTTATAGTATCTTCCAAGCAACGAAACCGAAATTTTGGTTTGAGCTTACAGAAGGTAAGCTGAAATTCTGCAAAGATGTATATTGAAGTGTTCTAATAAACCCCCAAAATGTCTCATAAAAATCCCAAGCCGGCGTCCCCAAATGAGGATTTTAGCCCCCTAGGTGCGGGTTTTCGCCTATAGCTCACGTAATTTTACTTTTACGAAAAATTACCATTAAACAAAGTTAAAGAACATAAAATTTGCCTATTGCAGTATGTATTGTAGTACTACCTACTGCAGTGCCACAAGTTATAGAAAATTTTATGTTCTTCAACTTTGCTTTGGTAATTTTTCGTAAAAGTAAAAATACGTGAGCTATAGGCGAAACACCGCAATTATGGGGCTAAAATCCTTATTTGGGGGAAACGCCGGCTTGGGATTCTTATGAGACATTTTGGGAGTTTATTATAACACTTCAATATACATCTTTGCCAAATTTCAGCTTGCCCGGACCTTCTGTAAGCTCAAGCCAAAATTTCGATTTCGTTACTTGGAAGATACTATCAACTTGGGCAAATTTTGAAAAAATTTATTTTTCTCTTCATTTTCCAACCTTGGCCACAATTTCAATTAATTTATTATTAAAAGCATTTCCCGTGCCCGACAACATTTCTCTCCCTGCAACGAATCAATATTGTGCCATTTTAAGAGTGGGTCGTGTTTTCAGTCAATAATTTAAGTATTAGGCTAGATTCACACTACATTGTACTGCACGTGTTTTAGCAGTATACGTTTTAACGAATACGCAGTGGCGCATATATTGTACATAGAACTGTTCACACGTCCTTTGTACTGCAAAAAAACGTATACAGCTAAATACGTTTAACGAATACTCACCGGACTCGTCAAGCAAATCGAATGAACCTTAACGTATTCGGTTTGCAGTAGCGCATAGTATTAAATTGTCTCTTTCACACGGCACGATGTCATACGTTTTTTATCGAAAAGCAATTGAACAACGCTTTAGTACCTGAGCATCTGTTGGAGAGATTGCGCGTATTTTAAGATTGTTTAAGATTCTTGTTAAGAAAATTTTATTGTTATATTAAAATGACCGACGAATCTTCTATAGATAATGAACTATTAATATCTTTAGTCGAACAAAAGCCCGTTTTGTGGGATAAATTTTGTATTTTTTTTGGTAGGCTTGAATTTTCCAGTCGATTTAATAAATTTTCAAAACTTTCAATAGACATCCGAAAGTAATTGAAAAATTTTTTTTCATCGTTTCTAAGTTTTTCGTATAACTTTTCGAATGTCTTCTTACGCACTGATTCTTGATTTATAGGATGCACCCAAAACCTTCTGCTTTGTTGGCGGCGAAACCGCTGGCGTCTTCGATACCAATATAAAAGTACAACTACGCGTGGATCCATCACGTCTACTCTGGTTGATCGACGTGTGAAAACTGCGGCGATTCGTTTTTACACGAATGAAAATTTACCGTATGAATACCCGATTGATTGTGCGTTTAAAATCGAATACAACAAAAAACGTGCAGTACAATGTAGTGTGAATCCAGCCTTAGTGTGCCATGGAAATATATGAAAAAAAACTATTTTATAGAGAATTTTACGCTCTTCAATTATGGTCTGATCATAATTTTTCATACAAGCATAAATAAGATAGTTATCGGCAAAAAATCGCGTTGGGGGAGCTAAACCCCCCGATTGTGGGGGACGCCGGCGTGGGATTTTATGAGACTTTTGGGGGATTCATTAGAACACTCCAATGTACATCTCTGCCAAAATTCAGCTTGCCCGGATTTTTTTCAAACTAAAAACCTTCCTTGTCTAGACTATTATGCTTATGTGCCATTGTCGAAACGTCGACAAACAGTAAAATAGTTTTATTACCTTAGTGTCAAATCTTATTTTAATTTGAAAATATTATTACTTTTCATTGTCATAGCCATACCCCCCATCCCCCCAGTCGCTACAGCTACCAATTTTTCAAAACTTCATTTGCAGTAGCGACTCGTGACCTTTTACAATGAGGGCAAAAAAATTTGAAGGAGAAAAGAAAAATATAAATTTACTGTAGTTTTACTTATTTACTTAAATTAAATTATTTTGTATATCTGTTGTTCCTGGTTTTGGATAGGAGTATGCGTATCCTTGAAAGGGTTTTTTTCCAAGTTTTCTTACGCGGTTTCAGGAAAAGCCTACGTTGTTATTACAAATTTGTGGACCCAGTACCAGGATGATAGCACCCCTGTGGCGGCAAAAGTCTGTCTATAACTTTAAATTGAGCGGATGATCCGTTCCCTCAGTGCGGCCTTTAGGCCACATCACCTAGGCAATCACAAATCAGTGAGATCTTAAAATAACACTTCCTATCAATTTGTTTATAACGCATCTCTCATTAATTTATTTTTTAATTACACAACCGTGCCAGTGATGCGCACTGGTTGAAAAGTAATGAATAAATAAATGATAAAAAAATTCCTATAAAAATAATAAAATGTTTTTAATGTAGGTACAGGGCTATCAAACTTGTACTATATGCTTTTAATCTAGTATATATATAAAAATGGCACAGTTATTATATAGGTCCCTGCGCATGTTTTTGTATTGAAATAGTGCAAAAATTTTCAAAGGAAAGGAAAGTTGATTTTGAGTAGCCTGCCTTCCTTTAAGGAATCCCGATAATCCATTCATGCGCGTCCCTATGGGACGCGCATGAATGGATTATCGAGATTCCTTAAAGGAAGGCAGGCTACACAAAATCAACTTAAAAAACAATAATGAATGCTGTCAAGCTGTCAACCGATCGACAATGCAAATACGCGTGCACGTTTCTATTTGACCAATCTTAACCAAATTTGGTGTAGAAGTAATTTACAACGCTACGAAAAACATAGGCTACTTTAGTACACTACTAAATATACTACACGTATGCCTGCGACACCCTTGAGTGAGGCCGAAGGCCGAACAACCACATCCGACACGGTCTAGATTGCTAAAGGCGGCTGGCAGGCCGACTGTGCCAGCTAGTTTGAAATAAAAACAAAACGGTATAAGAACACAAATTTTTGGGCACTTCTTCCACATAAATCAGCACTTATTTCACCAAGGACATGAATGATGTTGGTTTTAAGGTTATTTGAGTGTTTGTGGTTTATTGGAGTAAACCAATAATTTCACACGAAGGGTTAATCGCAAGTGAAAATCACGTACACCAGACTGCCAGATGTAAAGACTTCCACAAAACGCCACAAATTTTTGAAGGCTGCCATAAAATTCTAAAGTGTTCCACAAAATCTTAAATACTACCAGAAATTTTCAATGTTTGCTTAGCAATTTTTAAAAACTGATGAAAATTAAAAATTTAATAACTTTGTAGAAATTCTATAAACTTCTATAAGTGGGATTATTTTGCTTCAAAGAAATAATGCGGGCCAAAGAGTTGTTAATTTTTTTATAAACACAGAACGCGATGCTGTTTTGTTTTTCAAATATCCCAAAAACTAAGTAAAATATGGTAACAAACTTTATATATTTTTTGTAGAACGTTAAATTATCTGAATTATTGATTCGAACAATATTTATCATAAGTCGGTCGTTTAGCTTACACGCGCCGTCAAAATTTGAAATTCGGGTTCCGCAAATCATTGACATTGTCGTATTTTTGATGTTGCGCCGATAGTAATTCTTTTCAGCCATTTAGAACGGAATTAAGGGGGTTACCTACTGTGAACATTCGTTTTCAAGCTGATTTTTAGGAATTAAATTTGAGAAAACTGTTACAGCTATTGAGCTAAAATTTAGGATACTTATTTATTCACATTTAAACTAACACCTAAAATTTTTGTAAAGCTTTTTATTGAAAATTGTTCAAGGTACAGATCGACGCGTAAAGTGCAGTTTACGTTATGCGATTTTGCTTGCGAGTTTGCATATAAGTTGTCATAAAAAAAATATTTCGGAGTTCACGATATACGATTTAACATACGATACGGCCCGAAGGCGAACTCGTAAGCAAAATCATAAGCAAATATTACGATTAGTATTGTGTCTTATGTCAACTTGTATGCAAAATCGCAAGCAAAATCGCATAACATAAACAGCACTTAACACGTGTTTCGAAATGACTGTCCAATCAGGCGCAACGTTTCCGACCGATCCAGTTATCTAAAATAAATAAATTTTTAAATTCTTGTTCTATATGAATGTGGCTGCAGTTGGAACTTCGAAAATTTAATTTAAACAAAAGATGACAAAATGGCGAGGATTTAAAAAAAAAACTTCGATTTTTACAACAAAATATTTATGGTCAATTCATGCTTGATGCAATTTAATTTATTTCTATTTAATTTTGCGCTAAGAAATTGGCCCGGTTCATGGTAGTCATTTAAGAATTCTACTTGTTGCAAAAAGTGTCATGGCCGCCTAACATCAGCTGTTCACAACAACTTGAATTAAACAAAATTTCGAATTGCCTTATCGTTTCGATCAATACTGTATCATTCATTGCAAATACCAAACAAGTTAACTACTTCACAAAATATCAATTTATAATTTTAATTCAACTTCTTAGGATAGATAGGTTATATTTTTTATTTTGAATATCACGCTCATGCGCAGATACAATCATTTAAGAAGTTTACAAATATTTCCTTGCGTTAAATTAAATTACGGCGCCTTAAATGTAGCACGAACGCCTATAGGTGGTTACGTACATTTAACTTTCTTAAATTAAAATACGTTAAAATAAATTACGTTAAATATTTTCCCTGAACTCACCATTACTTTTACGGCCTGCAAGATGGCAATTTTAAATATATTTTGGATATTTTAGGTTCTGACTGAAGCCTGAAATATATTCTAAATGCTTGAAAAAAATCAAGTTAATCCGCCAAGTAGTTTGTTT
Source organism: Podabrus alpinus (assembly GCA_932274525.1). NCBI lineage: Eukaryota > Metazoa > Arthropoda > Insecta > Coleoptera > Cantharidae > Podabrus > Podabrus alpinus. The sequence continues at coordinate 12,446,140 of OW026451.1, forward strand.
GGAAAATGTGCGCCCGACTTGAGAAATGTAGTTTTGAGATAAATCGTTTTAAACTTTTTCGTGCTGTAATGGGGTGGATAGTGGTTGATATTCGTAACCTACCCTTAATCGCGTATACTAAGGCCATACAGAATACATTCTTCGGCTTCGAAGAAGTGAAATTCGGCACTTATTTCTTCTTTTGTGGCAGTTCTCGCCTCTTTAGAATAGTAAGACGCTCGGTGATTAGACAGTATGATGCGCTCGCCGTTTCTCTTATATGCGTAAATTTTGGCCTTCTCGCCGATTTTTACATAATCAGGGTGGCCACTTATTTCCGTTCACAAAATTCCCTGACATTTCCCGGTTTTCCCTGACTGAAATCAGTATTTTCCCTGACGTTTTGGACTTTTTCAGGAGGAACAAAAAACCGTTTTTCCTAATAGGCAGTATGTCAAATTCGTGTCCAAGATTATAGATGAAAAATGTTGTATGTAAACATTTCGATCTTAAAACTTAATTTCATATCACTGATATTTAAAATATATCAACAATTTATTACTAGCTCTAAAACCATTTAAAATTTAAAAAAGCTGAACACTAAATTCCGTGATAAAATAAACTAAGAAATTCAAAAATTATTACGACATACGACTATTTGTAGTGGACCAACTTCAAGGAGTTATCAGTTCATCTTATTGCAAGAGAGCGAATACACTATTATCTCATTATCTACCGATATACGACCTATTGCAAGTTAATTAAAAACACTAATTTTAATATCGATAGGTAACAATTTAATAATAAACTTTTCACGTCTAATTACGCCTGTAACAGAAGAAGTTATGTTATTTAACGATGTGAAGCAAAAATAAAACACATAAAGCGCACATTACACGCGGCGTTTTTGTTATGCGATCGGTTGCAGCAGCCACCTAATCAGCTAATCGCATAGGCAACCCATTCAGCAATTGATTGCCATGCCTTCTTAGATCGCATGGCTTTAAATAGAACTCGTTCTATTTTATATGCGCTTTCTCATGCAATCTAGTGATTTCTATTAACATTTGATGTTATTGAAGTTATAAAAATAGATAAAATTGACGTAAAAATATTGTACTTTTATGTTGTGTGGTTAAATTTGTTAATTTTTTTTTGTGAGTTAAAATTTGTGATAAATTGTTAAAATACGAAAATCGCACCACGACTATGCATCGCATAGCCATATGCATTCGGTTGCTCGTGCATTCGGCTGCTGCGATGGTTGCGGCGATCATCGCATGAGAAAAAGGCCGCGTGTAATGTGCACTTTAGAAGGTATACTGGCGCTTGCAGCATCAGCATTCTGATAACTGCAGTTATTAAGCATTATTATTAAGACGAACAACAAAGTTAAACCTTTACAGAGGTTTGTAAATTTTTCCTATTATTATTTATAGTACATAATAATATTATGTAAATTTAATTTACAAAACCAAAGTATACTTTTTACATATCAATGCAAAATTACTGAAAGACGGAATTTTACTTATAAATTCATGGAAACATTTTTTTATATAATTTGAAATCATGAAAAAAAATTTCCGTATTTTTATGGACAAAATTTTTGAGTAATTCAAATTTATCAAAATTCCCTGACATTTCCCGGTTTTCCAGACGGGTGGCCACCCTGATAATATATGTACGAATACCTCGGTTTTTATCCCGTCTTTATTTACAAAAAGATGTGTATTTTTTAGGAGCTCAAAAGTCACTGAAATTTTCCTATCAAAACTTTTTTTTATTAAAGAACCAACATATTTTTGTAACTCATATTATTTTGTCAGGTTTTACTGAAAATAGTTTATTTTGAAAACTTTTAAAATAAAAATTAGCACAATAAATTAGTCAAAATAGATTAAAAAAACAAACAATTTTAGGGATTTTGTACCTACATAACATTATTTGTTTGTGTAATGCCTCGATTACACAGAGCGACTTTAGACGCAGCGTCTAAATTCGCTCTGTGTAATAGACCTAGACGCTTACACGCCGCGTGTTGAACAAAGAGAATTTAGTCGCTGGCGACTTTAGACGCCAGCGTCTAGCGTCTAAAGTCGCTCTGTGTAATCGAGGCATAAGAAATGTGTCAGTTAAAAACCTTGTATAGTAACTGTACCCATAAAAAACATAGCAGTAAATTAGTTAACAACCCCAGATGTTCCTGGGGGGTTTCAATTTGTAAGAAAAAACTTTTAAGCTCCTTTTTCACAATCAATTCGATTTTAAGGTTGGACTAAAACGTCGATTTTTAATAATTTTCTATTTAACAATTTTTTAAAATTTTTTTGGTTTTTTGGACTCCTAAAGACAATTACAAACAGCTACAACTTATATTTGTTAAATTTATTTTTGTATATTTTGTATAAAGTACAAAATACAAAAAGTAATTACGTTTTAAAATGTAATCATGATTTAAAAAGTTTTAATAATGAACTCCATTACAGAAAATCCGTTATAAATCGGGTAATTTGATGAATTTTACTTTAATATTTTTTGGACACATTTGCAAGACCCCAAACTATAAAAATATGTAATAAAAAAAAATCGAAAAAATGTATCGGTCACAGTAGGTAAGCCCCTTAACCCGAGAACACTCGCGCCTAGAAAATGTCGTTAATGCTCGCAGTCGGTCTTTTTGACCGACCATTTTCAATGACATTTATTTGTTCTTTAACCCGTTTATTATTGTAAAATTATTGAATAAATAACATTTTTTATATTTCAAAATTGTAATAGTTGATTTTGAGGTAAAAATCACGTTCCCCCGCAGAAATCAAACGTAGACTAACCCGTCTAAACGTTTTATGAACACTCTCAAACGTTTTGGGCGTTACCGCTTTGTAGAAGGATAGAAAGGGGAAAAACCGAGCTTGGCGGCAAAATGACCATAGTGCGAGCGTTCTCGGGTTAAATACTATAAAAAAAATCACACAACACCTAAGAATTTCAAAAAATACCTTTTGTGACAAGCAATTTTTCGACCCTTCGTGTTTATTTTGTAGCTATGTAAACAAAGAAATGACTTTTTAGATCAGACTTAGATGTTAGCTAGTTTTTTTAACTTAGAATTGATTTAACAGGAATCTTACTATACAGATCTTATTAGAGATGAGATCTTAAACAAAAAATATCCTCGTGTTTTCATCATACGACCAACGTAATATTTTTTATCAACATGCAAAATTATCTAATATTGCGATAGGTTGGAAAACGATTGATTTTTCGCGTCAATAAAAAATTCCACGTCTATTGTAAGAAAGAAACGAAAGGGTTCAAAATTTTGTCTCCAATGCATGCATGTACAATTTTGGTACAATTAATTTTAAGATCTCAATACAGTAAAAAACTAAGACTAGTACTTAAAAATGTTAAATCTTTTTGTTTACATAGAGGTTTATATAGCTACAAAATAAACAAAGGAAGGTCTAAAAATTGGTTACACAATGAAAACCATTCTTTGAAATTCTGAAATAATGTGTGAATTTTTTTTTAATTTTTAGTTCCAATCGAGAATTTTCTGGACCCAAGTTTTGGAGTTTGATGGCGCGTGCTAGGTAAATCACTAACTTGACTATAAATGTTATTGACTTCATTATATGCTCTACAAAAAAGGGATCTTTAGTTTAGTTCCTATCTTGTTTAGTTTTCGAGATATTTGAGAAAAACCAAACAGCTTCGCATTAAACCACAGCAAATCATGGTGTTTGCAAACTGGGAAGACTAATTGGAGGGGTAACCCCTTAAAATAGTCTAATATGACTGATCTATGTAGAATTAATAGTCATGGACCCATTGCATATCAAATTAATAACTTACACGTTTTATAATAATGAAATGTGATAATGCAGTAACCATCGTGAGCATACTAAAGTAAAACGGTCTGCACATTTAGCAAAATTCCATAGTTTCGTTGTGATAAACTCGTTGATTTCACATAACCACAGAGAAAAAAGTCCAATAAAGTTATATCGCATGAGTTTGGTGGCCACTTCACAATGAGTAAAATTATTTAAGAAAAGCCGGGTCTGTGATCGACCCCCTTTGATTTGGCTGATATTTTGTGGGCACATTACCCATCCTGGGAGTAGTCAAAAGCCAGAATATTACGTCCCAAAAAAATGTATTGGCTGAGCTATAGCTATTCTAAGTTTTTTTTCACAATTTTTACTTGAATTTGGGTATTTTCGATTACGCAGCGGGTTTTCGCACTACGTGGCTGAAAATAGGTTTCCTTATGTAAATTGACCGAGGAACAAGACTATGGCCACAGATTTGACCTACGACCAATACCTACAGAAATATTGACCAAAAACACTCGAAATTTACCAAAAAAGTCCCAAATCTTAGGCAAACTGAAAAAAAAATAATTTCACTATATTAGACCGCCATCTTGTAGAAAATGAACCAACGAATCCAATGAGCACACTCCCAGATTTTTAGGACGAACCGTTCAGGAGATACGCGGCGTCAAAGTTAGACGTTTTCGTTTTTTCTATAAAAAATTGACATTTTCTACCTTGTGGGACAATGTTCGACCTACAGGACTATTTTGCGATGTTCCCTGCCATCCATTGGCACTCGGTGTGGGCAGCGGGACGTGAAAGAAGCTGGCAAACGTGCGCTGTGCTGAGCGCCCTCTTACTGTGCTGTGCAGTCATACCATTGGTCACCGAAACAAGTAAGGCTAGCAATAGACGGGCATCGAAAACGCGGCATTTTACCCGCCGCGTTTTCGATGCCCAACTATGTAGCCAGTACACGGGCGTTTTTAACCAGCGGTTGTACAGTCAGTGTGAAAATGCAATTCATTCAAATTAGTTTTGTATCAACATGAAACGAAATTGTAGATTTGTTAAAAATGTACTCGGTACCTAAAGAACGAGAAATTATAAACTGGCCGTATTGTATCAATAAAAAGAGCGTACTATATAATTTATTATATCGATATAACAATAAATAAATCAGAATAAAATCGAACAAAATTTAAAATCGTTACTTTTACTAAAATACTATAATAAACATGAACAGTAATCATTTAATTAAACGTATTCATATTTCGGTTTTTAAAAACCATAGTAGTATCATGATACAAAATTGTTTAACACGCATAAAAAATTGATAAAGATTAAAATTTATTTTTAAATAAATTTCTTCATGTCGAGCATTTTTTAATGCGAGTGTCCCTGAGCGGTTTAACAAAACGCTCATGTATTGACCGCCATATAAACTAATGTGTTAGATAGCTAGCGTGTCACCCGCGACGGAGAAACTGCCCGGCGTTCGGCGTTTTCAATGCTACAGCGAGCATCTCAACCGCGGCAGCCGATGAACCGCGACGTTTTAAATGCTCGTCTAGTGCTTTCCATTAAAATACATTGGTTACATTCAAGAGCGGAAAACGCGGCGGGTAAAATGCCGCGTTTTCGATGCCCAACTATGTAGCCAGTACACGGGCGTTTTTAACCAGCGGTTGTACAGTCAGTGTGAAAATGCAATTCATTCAAATTAGTTTTGTATCAACATGAAACGAAATTGTAGATTTGTTAAAAATGTACTCGGTACCTAAAGAACGAGAAATTATAAACTGGCCGTATTGTATCAATAAAAAGAGCGTACTATATAATTTATTATATCGATATAACAATAAATAAATCAGAATAAAATCGAACAAAATTTAAAATCGTTACTTTTACTAAAATACTATAATAAACATGAACAGTAATCATTTAATTAAACGTATTCATATTTCGGTTTTTAAAAACCATAGTAGTATCATGATACAAAATTGTTTAACACGCATAAAAAATTGATAAAGATTAAAATTTATTTTTAAATAAATTTCTTCATGTCGAGCATTTTTTAATGCGAGTGTCCCTGAGCGGTTTAACAAAACGCTCATGTATTGACCGCCATATAAACTAATGTGTTAGATAGCTAGCGTGTCACCCGCGACGGAGAAACTGCCCGGCGTTCGGCGTTTTCAATGCTACAGCGAGCATCTCAACCGCGGCAGCCGATGAACCGCGACGTTTTAAATGCTCGTCTAGTGCTTTCCATTAAAATACATTGGTTACATTCAAGAGCGGAAAACGCGGCGGGTAAAATGCCGCGTTTTCGATGCCCAACTATGTAGCCAGTACACGGGCGTTTTTAACCAGCGGTTGTACAGTCAGTGTGAAAATGCAATTCATTCAAATTAGTTTTGTATCAACATGAAACGAAATTGTAGATTTGTTAAAAATGTACTCGGTACCTAAAGAACGAGAAATTATAAACTGGCCGTATTGTATCAATAAAAAGAGCGTACTATATAATTTATTATATCGATATAACAATAAATAAATCAGAATAAAATCGAACAAAATTTAAAATCGTTACTTTTACTAAAATACTATAATAAACATGAACAGTAATCATTTAATTAAACGTATTCATATTTCGGTTTTTAAAAACCATAGTAGTATCATGATACAAAATTGTTTAACACGCATAAAAAATTGATAAAGATTAAAATTTATTTTTAAATAAATTTCTTCATGTCGAGCATTTTTTAATGCGAGTGTCCCTGAGCGGTTTAACAAAACGCTCATGTATTGACCGCCATATAAACTAATGTGTTAGATAGCTAGCGTGTCACCCGCGACGGAGAAACTGCCCGGCGTTCGGCGTTTTCAATGCTACAGCGAGCATCTCAACCGCGGCAGCCGATGAACCGCGACGTTTTAAATGCTCGTCTAGTGCTTTCCATTAAAATACATTGGTTACATTCAAGAGCGGAAAACGCGGCGGGTAAAATGCCGCGTTTTCGATGCCCAACTATGTAGCCAGTACACGGGCGTTTTTAACCAGCGGTTGTACAGTCAGTGTGAAAATGCAATTCATTCAAATTAGTTTTGTATCAACATGAAACGAAATTGTAGATTTGTTAAAAATGTACTCGGTACCTAAAGAACGAGAAATTATAAACTGGCCGTATTGTATCAATAAAAAGAGCGTACTATATAATTTATTATATCGATATAACAATAAATAAATCAGAATAAAATCGAACAAAATTTAAAATCGTTACTTTTACTAAAATACTATAATAAACATGAACAGTAATCATTTAATTAAACGTATTCATATTTCGGTTTTTAAAAACCATAGTAGTATCATGATACAAAATTGTTTAACACGCATAAAAAATTGATAAAGATTAAAATTTATTTTTAAATAAATTTCTTCATGTCGAGCATTTTTTAATGCGAGTGTCCCTGAGCGGTTTAACAAAACGCTCATGTATTGACCGCCATATAAACTAATGTGTTAGATAGCTAGCGTGTCACCCGCGACGGAGAAACTGCCCGGCGTTCGGCGTTTTCAATGCTACAGCGAGCATCTCAACCGCGGCAGCCGATGAACCGCGACGTTTTAAATGCTCGTCTAGTGCTTTCCATTAAAATACATTGGTTACATTCAAGAGCGGAAAACGCGGCGGGTAAAATGCTGCGTTTTCGATGCCCAACTATGTAGCCAGTACACGGGCGTTTTTAACCAGCGGTTGTACAGTCAGTGTGAAAATGCAATTCATTCAAATTAGTTTTGTATCAACATGAAACGAAATTGTAGATTTGTTAAAAATGTACTCGGTACCTAAAGAACGAGAAATTATAAACTGGCCGTATTGTATCAATAAAAAGAGCGTACTATATAATTTATTATATCGATATAACAATAAATAAATCAGAATAAAATCGAACAAAATTTAAAATCGTTACTTTTACTAAAATACTATAATAAACATGAACAGTAATCATTTAATTAAACGTATTCATATTTCGGTTTTTAAAAACCATAGTAGTATCATGATACAAAATTGTTTAACACGCATAAAAAATTGATAAAGATTAAAATTTATTTTTAAATAAATTTCTTCATGTCGAGCATTTTTTAATGCGAGTGTCCCTGAGCGGTTTAACAAAACGCTCATGTATTGACCGCCATATAAACTAATGTGTTAGATAGCTAGCGTGTCACCCGCGACGGAGAAACTGCCCGGCGTTCGGCGTTTTCAATGCTACAGCGAGCATCTCAACCGCGGCAGCCGATGAACCGCGACGTTTTAAATGCTCGTCTAGTGCTTTCCATTAAAATACATTGGTTACATTCAAGAGCGGAAAACGCGGCGGGTAAAATGCCGCGTTTTCGATGCCCAACTATGTAGCCAGTACACGGGCGTTTTTAACCAGCGGTTGTACAGTCAGTGTGAAAATGCAATTCATTCAAATTAGTTTTGTATCAACATGAAACGAAATTGTAGATTTGTTAAAAATGTACTCGGTACCTAAAGAACGAGAAATTATAAACTGGCCGTATTGTATCAATAAAAAGAGCGTACTATATAATTTATTATATCGATATAACAATAAATAAATCAGAATAAAATCGAACAAAATTTAAAATCGTTACTTTTACTAAAATACTATAATAAACATGAACAGTAATCATTTAATTAAACGTATTCATATTTCGGTTTTTAAAAACCATAGTAGTATCATGATACAAAATTGTTTAACACGCATAAAAAATTGATAAAGATTAAAATTTATTTTTAAATAAATTTCTTCATGTCGAGCATTTTTTAATGCGAGTGTCCCTGAGCGGTTTAACAAAACGCTCATGTATTGACCGCCATATAAACTAATGTGTTAGATAGCTAGCGTGTCACCCGCGACGGAGAAACTGCCCGGCGTTCGGCGTTTTCAATGCTACAGCGAGCATCTCAACCGCGGCAGCCGATGAACCGCGACGTTTTAAATGCTCGTCTAGTGCTTTCCATTAAAATACATTGGTTACATTCAAGAGCGGAAAACGCGGCGGGTAAAATGCCGCGTTTTCGATGCCCAACTATGTAGCCAGTACACGGGCGTTTTTAACCAGCGGTTGTACAGTCAGTGTGAAAATGCAATTCATTCAAATTAGTTTTGTATCAACATGAAACGAAATTGTAGATTTGTTAAAAATGTACTCGGTACCTAAAGAACGAGAAATTATAAACTGGCCGTATTGTATCAATAAAAAGAGCGTACTATATAATTTATTATATCGATATAACAATAAATAAATCAGAATAAAATCGAACAAAATTTAAAATCGTTACTTTTACTAAAATACTATAATAAACATGAACAGTAATCATTTAATTAAACGTATTCATATTTCGGTTTTTAAAAACCATAGTAGTATCATGATACAAAATTGTTTAACACGCATAAAAAATTGATAAAGATTAAAATTTATTTTTAAATAAATTTCTTCATGTCGAGCATTTTTTAATGCGAGTGTCCCTGAGCGGTTTAACAAAACGCTCATGTATTGACCGCCATATAAACTAATGTGTTAGATAGCTAGCGTGTCACCCGCGACGGAGAAACTGCCCGGCGTTCGGCGTTTTCAATGCTACAGCGAGCATCTCAACCGCGGCAGCCGATGAACCGCGACGTTTTAAATGCTCGTCTAGTGCTTTCCATTAAAATACATTGGTTACATTCAAGAGCGGAAAACGCGGCGTTTTAAACGCCGCGTTTTCGATGCCCAACTATGTAGCCAGTACACGGGCGTTTTTAACCAGCGGTTGTACAGTCAGTGTGAAAATGCAATTCATTCAAATTAGTTTTGTATCAACATGAAACGAAATTGTAGATTTGTTAAAAATGTACTCGGTACCTAAAGAACGAGAAATTATAAACTGGCCGTATTGTATCAATAAAAAGAGCGTACTATATAATTTATTATATCGATATAACAATAAATAAATCAGAATAAAATCGAACAAAATTTAAAATCGTTACTTTTACTAAAATACTATAATAAACATGAACAGTAATCATTTAATTAAACGTATTCATATTTCGGTTTTTAAAAACCATAGTAGTATCATGATACAAAATTGTTTAACACGCATAAAAAATTGATAAAGATTAAAATTTATTTTTAAATAAATTTCTTCATGTCGAGCATTTTTTAATGCGAGTGTCCCTGAGCGGTTTAACAAAATGCTCATGTATTGACCGCCATATAAACTAATGTGTTAGATAGCTAGCGTGTCACCCGCGACGGAGAAACTGCCCGGCGTTCGGCGTTTTCAATGCTACAGCGAGCATCTCAACCGCGGCCGCCGATGAACCGCGACGTTTTAAATGCTCGTCTAGTGCTTTCCATTAAAATACATTGGTTACATTCAAGAGCGGAAAACGCGGCGTTTTAAACGCCGCGTTTTCGATGCCCAACTATGTAGCCAGTACACGGGCGTTTTTAACCAGCGGTTGTACAGTCAGTGTGAAAATGCAATTCATTCAAATTAGTTTTGTATCAACATGAAACGAAATTGTAGATTTGTTAAAAATGTACTCGGTACCTAAAGAACGAGAAATTATAAACTGGCCGTATTGTATCAATAAAAAGAGCGTACTATATAATTTATTATATCGATATAACAATAAATAAATCAGAATAAAATCGAACAAAATTTAAAATCGTTACTTTTACTAAAATACTATAATAAACATGAACAGTAATCATTTAATTAAACGTATTCATATTTCGGTTTTTAAAAACCATAGTAGTATCATGATACAAAATTGTTTAACACGCATAAAAAATTGATAAAGATTAAAATTTATTTTTAAATAAATTTCTTCATGTCGAGCATTTTTTAATGCGAGTGTCCCTGAGCGGTTTAACAAAATGCTCATGTATTGACCGCCATATAAACTAATGTGTTAGATAGCTAGCGTGTCACCCGCGACGGAGAAACTGCCCGGCGTTCGGCGTTTTCAATGCTACAGCGAGCATCTCAACCGCGGCCGCCGATGAACCGCGACGTTTTAAATGCTCGTCTAGTGCTTTCCATTAAAATACATTGGTTACATTCAAGAGCGGAAAACGCGGCGTTTTAAACGCCGCGTTTTCGATGCCCGTCTATTGCTAGCCTAACAGTTCATCCCACAGTCATTTATTTCAAAGATAGCAGCAATGAACTGCAACACAGGAGCATTATATTCATTTCAGATGATGTGGATCATGATGTTCCTCTAGTGAATAAATTTCAAGAAAAAACGACATTATGGGTAAAACAAAATCTCCCTCACGTCAGACGAATTGAATATGCGACTGATGGCTGTGCAAGCCAGTATAAGAGCAAAGGGTATTTCAAGAATCTTTGCACTCAAGAATTAGAGTTTGGGTTTGAAGTGTCGCATACTTATTATGCAACCAGGCACGGAAAATCACAATGTGATGCTGATGGTGGCTCTGTCAAGAGGAAGGCGCTTGACTTGTTCGAATTTTGTACTGCAGAGATGAGCGGTAAATTTATATTTCAGTTTGTTTCAAAGTCTGAAGTAGAAGATCTGAGGAAAATGCAAATAAACATTATGCCAAAATTGGAGACAGTACCTGGAACGAGAACATTCCATTTCATAAAGCCAAGCACAGGTAAGAGAATCAAACGTTAATTGATGGGACTCTCTTTATGTACCTATTTTTTTCTCAAGTTTCCAATTTATTTTTTGCATTCCTTTTTTTCAGACAATTCAGTAGCTTGCTGGAAGATTTCGAATGACAAGTTTCATGAGCCTTCGTTGATTCATGCCCTTACCAAGACTCCCAGACCATCAGAAACTTTGAGTGTTGCCAGTGGAATGTATGTTGTTGTTAGGCTGGCAAAGAACGGATACATTGCTATGATCACCGACATCTACAGCGATGAATCAGAAGTTGATGTATCTCTCCTGATGCCAAAGTTGCCAGCTAAGGAGCTGAACTGGCCAGATGATATCAAAACTGCGACAATTCCACTTCTGTATGTGCTCTGCGAAGTCGCACTTGAGGAGAAGCTAAATAGAATGTACTTGACTTCCTCTGATCTGGACAAAATGTACGCTCTTAGAATATTGAGAAGGCCTCGTTAGAGGCACTTATTACTATTTGTAATGCACCATTTGGAGAGTCAGGAGTCGCAAAATAGTCCTGTAGGTCGAACATTGTCCCACAAGGTAGAAAATGTCAATTTTTTATAGAAAAAACGAAAACGTCTAACTTTGACGCCGCGTATCTCCTGAACGGTTCGTCCTAAAAATCTGGGAGTGTGCTCATTGGATTCATTGATTCATTTTCTACAAGATGGCGGTCTAATATAGTGAAATTTTTTTTTTTCACAGTTTGCCCAAGATTTGGGACTTTTTTGGTAAATTTCGAGAGTTTTTGGTCAATATTTCTGTAGGTATTGGTCGTAGGTCAAATCTGTGGCCATAGTCTTGTTCCTCGGTCAATTTTACATAAGGAAACCCATTTTCAGCCACATAGTGCGAGAACCCGCTGCGTAATCGAAAATATCCAAATTCAAGTAAAAATTGTGAAAAAAAACTTAGAATAGCTATAGCTCAGCCAATAAATTTTTTTGGGACGTAATATTCTGGCTTTTGACTACTCCCCGGATGGGTAATGTGCCCACAAAAAAATCAGCCAAATCGAAGGGGGTCGATCACAGACCCGGCTTTTCTAAAATAATTTTACTCATTGGCATTTAACTTTAGGTACTTCTTGGGAACACCCTGAATAAGTAGTATGAAATTTAAATCTGTACCACCGTTTATGGTTCAAATGATGTCAGATTGTCCAATACTCAGCGGCATAACTACCATAATGCATGCCGCGCATTTACATTAAAAAATATCATTTTTAATTCTGCCGCCACTGCTTGTTAACATCTAACAGCTCTAATAAGGTTTATTTAAAACAATTCAAGATTGCAAGCCTTTTTAAAAAAGTACACCGCTAAGTTGATTTTGAGTAGCCTGCCTTCCTTTAAGGAATCTCGATAATCCATTCATGCGCGTCCCTATGGGACGCGCATGAATGGATTATCGAGATTCCTTAAAGGAAGGCAGGCTACTCAAAATCAACTTTTAATTCTGCCTAAACAATGGTATAAAAAGTTTCTTTGATATTTCGTTTTATTAATTTAAAGAAATAACGGCGCACAACTTGAGAACAAAAATTCCACGTTAATCTGATCAAAAATTGATTACTATACTTGATCAATGCTAGATTAACAGTGAAGAATACTAAAGTAGGTGCTTAATAATAAAATGACGACTTACATAATTTTCTAAATTTTCGATAAAGGAAATTCCAGAATGCCCGGTTTCTTTCTGGTGGTCTTCGATTACAGCTTTATTGTCCATTTGCACATTACACTCTTTTTCTCCACAACCATATTTGACAACTTTATGACACGATTTGTGTACTTCAAAACGTCCGTGATGTTTGAATTCGCGACCGCAAATTTTACATTCATAATTTTTTCGTGGCGGAAAGCTGTCTGGAACTGCAATATTTGTGTCACCTTTTAATGGGCCTCAAAAGTGAAAACTCACCTTTACCATCTTTTGAATGTATTCTCACCTTATTGGTACTTTTATCAATAACGAGTTCTCCTAAATTGTCACCTTCTTTGCTTTGCAAACGGCCTATAATTTCATCTGCAGCTTTATCAGTTGTTTGAACTTCCTTCTTCAATTCTTCCTCAGAAGAGTCTCCATCGATTACACCTTCTTCTTTAAATATTCTATCCAACTCTTTGCCCTGCAATCGAAACGTGTAAAACATTAAAACCAACACTAAAAACTATCCTACCTGCACAGCTTCCTGAAACCGAGAAGGAACTTTAATTCGCCGTTTCCGCCTTCCGTCCGCATCAAACTCCACATCATTATCGCCGTCGCCACTGTCTTTCTCTTTAATTTTCTCTTCGTTCATAATCTTCAACTGTTCATCGGTGAGTGGAGGCGGTTTAGGCGGCCGACCACGCTTACGCTTCGGTTTATCTATCCCTTCCGATTTCAAAGACAATTCATGATCGGGTGGAAACAAAGGACCATCAGAAAATACTGAAACACTTCCAGAATAATCAAAAGTCGTTTCAAATCGAAAAAATTTTACTTTGGATTAAAAACTTTTCGCCGCTTTCGTCCGACTCGATGGTGTACGTTTCCACACTGGAATTCGGACTGACATTCTTGAGAACGTGCTCCAACTGCTGCTTTTGTTTCTCCTGCCGTCTTAAAGTTTCTTGTTGAATTCGAAACAAATCCCTCAATTTGTCCTGTCCTTCGATGACCAGGTCCAAAAATTGCTTAGTGGCTTCCAATTGAATATTGCATCCCGGACATATCACAATGGGAAACTTTCCGTCCCGTTCGACCTGCAAACATTTTTGAAATTTTAGTTTGAATTTCCCGCATAAAACGATATTGGCCGATAAGCAATAGGAAATAAAAGTTGTACTCAATGCCAATACTAAAATTTGTAAATAGTCACCTTCAGGGGGAGATATTTATTGATAAGTTGGCTTAAATCCTGTTCGTTTTCGTTTGATGGAAATAAATTTGAACTGATTTTGTTTTCTTCCGCACATAATCGACAAAAACTCGAGTTACACAACAACCTTGGAACTTCCATCTTGTGTGACTCACGTGACCAAATTTTTAATTCACTATTTTATCAAGGTGTTGCGCTGCGAGTCCTGAAATGAATTTTATTTGAAATTCAGTGACGTACGAGTGTGCAAACTCTTGAAGGAGAATTAAAGTTTGAAAATAAGGAATGGACTGGAGTCAAGATTTTAGCGCGATTTCATTAGGATAACGACCCCTCAGCGGTAGAAAAACATGTGAATAATTTGCAGAAAAAGAGGGAGAATATTTTTTGAACAACAAATTATTTGATTTTGTTGTTCAAAATTGGATAGTGTTAATCAACAAATCTGTTGCTTTGGGTTAAATTATCTAGGGGAAAAATATTAATTGTACGCACCCTGGTGGCTTTAATATCAACTAAATATTTGACGTCATTAAGAGTAAAAGAGTAAAAATAAAACTTGCATTGTTTTCATATGGGTTTTATACCGTAGTGATTATTGTTTATTCTGGTGAAATAATATTAATATGTAAGTATAACAAATTTTTTAATGTGTTTTCATATTGTACGTCACCATATTCAAAAGTTAACCTTACTATTTATACTTTTATTGACGTCACGCTTGTTTTGATGCAGCGCCGCGATCGGTAGAATTTTATCCCTAAATACCGATTTAATAAAATGCGATTTAGTGATATGCTCATAAGTATCAAAAATAAGCAGGATATGCATTAGATTATGTTTATTTAAAACTAGCTGGCACAGTCGGCCTACCGGCCGCCTTTAGCCATCTAGACCGTGTCGGATGTGGTTAACCGGCCTCACTCAAGGGCATGGGCGTAGCCAGGGAGGGGCAGGGTGGGGCACTTGCCCCACCCTGGTGAGAGAAGATGATGGTTCGTGAGGAATTTCTAGGTTTCGTAGAGTTGACTGCAATGGATGCAAAATCTATAGCCTCTGCAATTAACAACTTTCTGGAAAACCTGGGCCTTGATCCAGAAAAGTGCGTCGGACAAGGATACGATGGCTGCTCCACTATGGCAGGAAAGGATGGAGGTGTTCAGAAAATTCTTCAAGAAAGGTATAGGAGAGCACTATATTTTCATTGTGCTAGTCACAAATTGAACTTAGTTGTAAACGACTTAAACGAAATAGCAGTAATACGAAATACTGTATCCACAATTAAAGAAATAATAAAATTCTTTCGAGAATCGCCCCTTCGTCGAAAATACGTACCAAATATACCGATGCTCTGCGAAACCCGTTGGTCTCAAAAATATAAAGCTATTGCCACATTCAAGGAACATTATGTGCAAATCGTCATCGCACTTGAAAAACTATCAAATGAGGGTAATAATGTAACGAGAAAAACTGCTTTTCAAATGCATTGCGCTGCCACAAACTCTGAATTCATTGTTAGTGTATGTCTCATAGCAAAATATTCGGCCTTTCTGCAACCGGTAGTAAATGCTCTACAATCAGTAACTATGGACTTACTACAATGTGCAAATCATATAAAAAGAATCTCAGATATCATCAGGAATCACCGAGCAAATGCTGACATTGAGAGCCAGAATGTTGTAACAGAAGCTGAAAAAATTGCCGAGGATCTTGGAACAAATTTCACAATGCCGCGGATCACAAACCGGCAGAAACATCGGCAAATCCTCCAGCACAGTCCTTAAGTGAGTTTTGGAAAAGATCATTAATCATTCCGTACTTAGATTCATTATTAAGCTCACTGGAACACCGCTTTTCAGAGAAGAACTTACCCGCATACTCATTGCTTACGTTGCATCCTTTCATTATGCTTGAGATGACATATGATGAGTTTACAAAAAAAACTGAAAGTTTTTGTAAATACTACAAGTTAAATGGTTTCGCCGCTGAAGCTGAGCTATGGTACAACCAATGGAAGGAGAAAAATGCGCCAAAGTCTGACCTGAAGGAAATTGAACTTGCTGCACTAGTCAAAGAATCGCAATTGTTCTATCCAGCTGTAAAACAGGCGCTACTTATCTCGCTTGCACAACCCAGCACGACGTGCACTATTGAAAGATCTTTCAGTACCTTGCGAAGGGTAAAAACATGGCTACGGTCAACAATGACTGAAAATCGGCTCATCGGGCTTTCTATGATGAGCATACATAAAAAGAGGGTTCTGGAAGCGAAAACTAAATTTCAGATTGAAATTTTATCAAGATTTTGTCAAAACACACGTAGGCTAATTCTTAAGTAAGAACATGTTTTCAAATAAATATTTTTTTACTCTTAATCTTGTTTTTTGATTTTTGCCCCCCCCCCCTGACAACAATCCTGGCTACGCCCATGCTCAAGGGTATCGCAGCGCAGGCATACGTGAAGACCGTGGTTGTTCGACCTTCGGCCTGACTCCAAGGTACTAAAGTAGCCTATGTTTTTCGTAGCGTTGTAAATAACTTCTACACCAAATTTGGTTAAGATTGGTCAAATAGAAACGTCAAGCACGTGCACGCGTATTTGCATTGTCGATCGGTTGACAGCTTGACAGCATTCATTATTGTTTTAGGCTTCTATACAAAGTATAACAAGAAGCCTTATGATCTGGCTCCGTGTCCGTCTGTCTGTCCGTCCGTCCGTCTGTCTGTCTGTCCGCATAATTCAAAATCATACAGAGCGTTTCAAATCGTGTTGGAAATACTCTGTGTGTATAGAGGTCTAAGAACTGGGTAGCCAGTGCGCTTAGGCTTATATACAAAGTATAACAAGAAGCCTTATTTATTTTAAGTTGATTTTGAGTAGCCTGCCTTCCTTTAAGGAATCTCTATAATCCATTCATGCGCGTCCCTATGGGACGCGCATGAATGGATTATCGAGATTCCTTAAAGGAAGGCAGGCTACTCAAAATCAACTTTCCTTTCCTTTGCGAATTTTTGCACTATTTCAATACAAAAACATGCGCAGGGACCTACATAATAACTGTGCCAAATTTGGTTCCGATCGGTCAAACGGTTTAGGAGGGACACACATACATCCATTTTTATATACCGGGTGTTCATTTTAAAACTTCCAGCAATTAATATCTCAAAAACCAAAAGTCAGATGAAAAAATGTTTCGAACAAAAGTTGTATGATAGCGAGGGGGAGAGAATATGGGACAATTGTTTTTTTAATTTATTGACCTTTTCAAGGTCATTTGAAGGTCAACTTGGTTTTTTTAAATGGCACCTTATATTTTTTTTTAGCAGATTCATATTTTTCATGAATAAATAAACAACTTTTGTTGGAAAATTGTTTTTATCCGACATTAGGCTTTTCGAGTAAGATGCGTTGAAACAAAATAATATAATCAACATTGTTAATCAAAATTTAATATTTACAAGTTTTAGAAGGCTATTTACTAGTATTAAACAGTGGAAAAAATGTTTGTAAACGAGTGTTTTCATAACAAGTTTTCAAAATGTTCCCCATTTGTAAATATTAAATTTTGATTAACAATGTTGATTATATCTTTTAAGGAATCTCGATAATCCATTCATGCGCGTCGCTAGTTTCAACGCATCTTACTCGAAAAGCCTAATGTCGGATAAAAAAAATTTTCCAACAAAAGTTGTTTATTTATTCATGAAAAATATGAATCTTCTAAAAAAAATATAAGGTGACATTTAAAAAAACCAAGTTGACCTTCAAATGACCTTGAAAAGGTCAATAAATTAAAAAAATAATTATCCCATATTCTCTCCCCCTCGCTATCATACAACTTTTGTTCGAAACATTTTTTCATCTGACTTTTGGTTTTTGAGATACATATTAATTGCTGGAAATTTTAAAATGAACACCCGGTATATAGATAATATGATACCTCTTTATAACACAAAAACGCATTTTTAGAGAAGCGGGTTGACTCGTTATTATCAAGTAAGTATACCAAGTAAGGATCGTCTATCGGATATGAAATCAACCAAATTTTTGCAATTATTTTCTTGTCCTTCTTGGATTTTGCTCAAATTTGGTGTACTTCTAAGTTATGTCAAATAAACGGATCGTTTTTTTTCTTTGGGTCTAAAGTGGCCCGTTTACATTTTGCAGCCCTCCAAAATAAGCCAAATTTGGCTTGTACAGAAAATAGACATTTGGTGAGCGAAAACTCTTATAGATAGCACCTCACAGGATTTGAACCAGTAAATCTTAGTATGAGATAGTTTTTTCGACTCGCGCAAAAGGGCATCAGATAGACAAATTGGGAAATTATTTTGCTTAGTAATAACAGGGTGACTGGATTAAAAGATGCGAAGTTCGTTCAAGGAGAACAAATAAGTCGCATATTTTTATTCTGACTTGTAATCTAAAAAGAAATTTTCATTTCTCACTTTAAGTTTTGAAGATATAAAAAAAATAATAGGACGAAAGGCTGTATATTATAATTCTAGGTTACTATTCAAAAATGTGGGAATTCAATAATGACGCTCATAAGGTTTCTCTGATTCTCCGCCGTCTGAGACGTCATGGAAAATCTGGTGGCATATTTGGATTCCTCATAAACAAATGCCTTAATTAATGTCTTGATAAAAAATATCTGGTTTTATCAGTCTTCAATTTAAAAGGTTTAAATACAGAGGAGGCTAAATCAACTTTCTTTTCAGATTATTATTGATGAGAATAAAAACAGGCAAAATTGTTCTGCTGTAACCAACTTTGGATACTATTTAATTTAATACACAAAAGTTTCATTCCCCTAAATTCAAGCACTGGCTAGTCACCACCATTGAACCAGCCGCCCTAAATCTTATTGCAAAGAAAACGGAAACGAGAGCAGAAGCCTACGGCCTCGAAAGGTAGCGGTCCACCAGACATTTGCCTGACTGCCCGCCGATGCAATCCAAGCCTGTCTCGGTGGGTCGTAAAATTGTATCATACCGTAGTCCGTAGTCAACGCGATATAATTTTTTAATTGATAATTTAAGATAAAAATTTAGGGTTTCACCACTTCAGCGCTACCATTTTGAAATTTCAAATCTTCATTACCCACATTAAAAAAATTTGGATTCGGTGGGTCCGTTTATGAGATGGAGGTAGAAATATTTCAATAGGATAACCCAAAAATATACCAATTAATCCAGAAACATTTCAGAAAGGCTGCATTATTCTCCAAGCCCTAGAGTCCAGAGTCTAGGCCAAGGCTGTCCAATTGGCAAGATGTATACGGCCCGCAATATCATTTCTATGGCCCGCATACGTAAGGTGCGACTTGTGAGGTGTTTTGTGACTTGTCACAACTTATGAAGTGTTTTCACTTTACAAAAAGGAGAAAAGAAAAATATAAGTGTATTTACTATAATTTAATTCAGAACCATTTCCTCAACAGAATGTATTGTTTTTCAAAATGCAAAAAAATTTAATTTCTTTTATTTGAAATGACCCAAATTGAATCATGCGACGCATATCAAATTTATATTTGACCCAAATCGAAACGACCCAAGCGAAATTGGCATTTTGATATTTTTTTAAAGCTGCCAAAAAAGGAATATCGACATTATTATTGATTTATCGAAGTAAATAATAAATTAAAAATAATTAAATTTAAATGACGCAAATTGAATCAAGCGACGCATGTCAAAATTATATTTGACTCAAATCGAAACGACGCAAATCGAAAATGGCATTTTTTAGCCATCAAAATAATTATTATTTTTTTAAAGCTGCCACAAAAGGGGGTCGGGAGCCCTAACGTACATCGCGAAATTGAAATTTCCCTATAGAAATGGCTTGATATTTCGAACCAAAAAGTCATTAGCTACAATGTAATAAATGGATTATTGAGTTTCAATAGGAAATAATACCGAAATTTAAGTAAAAACACTATGCGGTGGCCGGGATAGGTTGTCGGCCCCCAACATGTAATTTAGCAAAATTTTGGGTAATTAACGGCCTTTTTGGGTATGTTATGATGCGAATGTATAACTTTTATCGTCGCGGAGGTGATCATAAAAAAAAATCCGAAAAAAGTGTGAAAATGGGAAAGTTGCATTTGGGGAAGAATTACCTATTGCTTGTCACCCCAAATCATTTCAAAATTTTTTTTATAGCAAAAGGGACCTTATTAGAGTGTACTGTAAAAATTTCGCCCGAGAATGTATATACAAAATTTTTAGAAAAATCAATTTGAAAAAAGCTAACTTTTACATGTAAATCGCATGTTTAGGCCACGCCCATTACCAAGGTTATAAATATAAGTGACGTTCGCTCGGTACGTAGCGCGTCCACCGGGTTGTTAGTCCCACTAAAACTAACCAACGCGCGTAAAACCATAATGAGATGGAGGAGATTGAAGGAAGGCTACGCCTTCCAAATGCTCCGCTTCGCGAATCATGCTTGCTTGCGGTACGTAGCGCATTTGCCGGTCTACTGCCGTGCTTATAACATCGCTAGCACGGTCGCCAAACTGAATAAAAAAACGGTTCTTTTCAGAACCACAAATATTTTAAGAATAAGGTCTCTAAATAAAATTAAATTATTTTTTAGGGTGGATCTGGCACGGCCAGAATTGGGCGCATCAAAAAACCTACCCTACGCCCCTCCGGGGCTCCGGGCGGTTTTTCAATCGCATACGCCGCTACGCGGCAGAGCTAAACATACGAGAAAGCGCCACCCATCAAGCAAACCGGGATGAAGGCAACCGGGGTCTTAAACCCCCAAAAAATCGCCTAAAAACAAAAAATAATCGATGTTACATGTAGGAAAGTCAAGCTGCATCTGCCGGTGCGGAATACTCTAAGTGTTAGGGTCATTCATTACGCACGGACCGACCACAGAATGAGCGACGCGCCCGAATCTCGTTAATTTTACCACTGAATTACATGAAAATTAGCTAACTTCAAAATCGATTTACTCAAAATTTTGATAATACATTCTCAGAACTATTTTGTAGTAGGGGCTTATATAAACCTTCATCTTTCCATTAGGAAGGTTACAAGTCAGTTCGTAATGACAAGCATTACTACACTCTCACCATAAATATAATCAAAAAAATTGAAAATAACCCGTGTATTGCCAAAAAATTTTTTTTCCTTCAAATTTTGGGGTGTGCATTCGATAAGGAGGGTAATCCATCGTCAAAACCTACCCTTACGGGGCGCCGCTCCGCTCCGCTCCGCTCCGCTCTGCAACCCTCCAGGGCGGTTTTCACTCTGGTTACTAGGCTAAACATACAAGAAAACCGGGATAAATGAAACCGGGATGTGAGAGAACCTCGAAATAGCATTAAAAAGTATATTCGCGGTATGGGGCAGTTATCGTTTACGTTTCACCCCCAAAAAATCGCGTAAAAACAAAAAATAATCGATGTTACATGTAGGAGAGACGAGCTGCATCTGCCGGTCCGTAAACGGCTAAGTTTAAGACTAGTTCTTTCAGCACGGACCGTCAACAAAATGAGTGAGATTCCACCCGCGCGTAAGTGAAACATGTAAAATTTACGATTTTCAAAGTAATAATTTTCATATTAAAAGGACCCCATCCAAGAATTTTATTTTTGAATATTACTCTATTAACCTTAAACTTCACAAAACTTATTTGGATAAAGGCGCGCGCGCGATGTACAATAGCACCCTTTAGCCAAAAAAGGAATATCGATTTTATTATTGATTTATTGAAGTAAATTATAAATAAAAAATTGAAAATAATTAAATTTAAATGACGTAAATTGAATCAAGCGACGTATGTCAAAATTATATTTGACTCAAATCGAAACGACGCAAATCGAAAATGGCATTTTTAGCCATCAAAATAATTATTATTTTCTTAAAGCTGCTAAGAAAGGAATATCCACATTATGATTGATTTATCGAAGTAATTTAAAAATAAAACATTGAAAATAATTAAATTTAAATGACGCAAATTGAATCTAGCGACACATGTCAAAATTATATTTGACTCTCTGGTTGTAAACAATGTCGTGTCAAGTTCGATTTTAGGCAAATGAGGGGGGGTCATTGATTTGTGACCATAGGAAAGGTCATCTAATCAATCTGTACTAACTCATTTTGTTGCCAACTGCTTGGTATCACCCTCACCAAACTACTTAACCACCTCCAACCAAAGCAAACACTACGAACCACGGATATGCACTCCCTAGCCGAGCTAAGAAGTCCTGTTATCCAGGCCTCAACAAAGTCAAGTATCACGCCGCCGTTGGGGGGGGGGGAGATGATGTTATTACTCTGTTTGACATATTAAATCAGGGGGACCGCTAGCTTTACGGACCCTCCTAAGTTTTTAACTTGAAAGAGTTCCCATGCGGCCTTTAGGCCGCATAAGTACAGTAACTATGCACCAAAAATTTAGTGGTAATATCTATCATTCTTTCCGTGTACAAATCAAAGTGTTTTATATTAGGTAATATACATATTTGTGGGTACTGCATTGTGTGTTATTGTATTTTGAACAAAGATATCGTATACTTTCTCTTACTTGAGCTAATGCGTAAACATTCGAAAAAAATTGTATTTTGTTTTGTAGCTCGCCAACAACTTACTAAAAGGAAAAACTGTTTGTGGCGTAAAGAAATTACATTTTGAAAAGTTATTGTGAATAATTATAAATAATACAAAAATAATTGTGTCAAATCTTTCATTTTTTATCTGTACAGATTTGAATAAAATTTTTCAACATGGATAGATGAGTATTTTCCATCTTTAAATTTATTTATTTTAAAAATTAGATATCCGGTACATTATCAATAAATTATCTTTTTTTATAATTTTTTAATCATTTCATCCCCCTCCCCGTCTCTGAAATGATTTATAATTTAATAATCAATTTTTTCCACTACTAGTCATATATAGGCCAACGGTGGGCAACCTCCGGCCCGCGGGCCAACTCCGGTCCGCGTAAAGTTCTAATCCGGCCCGCGAGATCTTTAGAAGAAATAATAAATAAATATTTTCAAAAACAAAAATTTTAAAGAAAAGGATTAGGTTAGTACCTAACATAAGGAAAAAGGAGAGATCTACAGTTTAATTTTCGATATAATTCGTCTTATTTAAATTAAATTAAAAAGTATTGTAAAAAGTAAATTGAAAAGTACACTAGACCCTCCATGTACGCGAGTTCGATGTACGCGAATTCAGAATAACGCGAATTAGATTTTGATACCTGAATTTTTTATACGCGAAGCAAAATTCCCTTTAACGCGAATTAAGTTTTCGCGTATTATTAAAATAACTAGGTGGCACAGTCGGTCTACCGGCCGCCTTTAGCCATCTAGACCGTGTCAAATTTGGTTGTTCGGCCTTCGGCCTCACTACAAGGTTCTAAAGTAGCTTATGTTTTTCGTAGCGTTGTAAATATCGTAACTTCTACACCAAATTTGGTTAAGATTGGTCAAATAGAAACGTAAAGCACGTGCACGCGTATTTGCATTGTCGATCGGTTGACAGTTTGACAGCATTCATTATTGTTTTTTAAGTTGATTTTGAGTAGCCTGCCTTCCTTTAAGGAATCTCGATAATCCATTCATGCGCGTCCCTATGGGACGCGCATGAATGGATTATCGAGATTCCTTAAAGGAAGGCAGGCTACTCAAAATCAACTAATCAACTTTCCTTTCCTTTGAGAATTTTTGCACTATTTCAATACAAAAACATGCGCAGGGACCTACATAATAACTGTGCCAAATTTGGTTCCGATCGGTCAAACGGTTTAGGAGTCTATAGGGAACATATTTTCAGAAAAAAATACAAGTAACAAAAATGTGTCCATTAACTATACTAAGGCCCGCGGACGAAACGTAAATATTATTCTGGTCCCTGTTATACAAAAGGTTGCCCACACCTGATATAGGCTATCATTTTTACTTAGGTTAGTTGCTCAAGAAGTGACACGTTTTCGACTAGTGGTGAACAATTTTTCCATTATTAACCACTGGTTAATAATGAACAAAATGACATTTTTTGATAACTTGGCGACTATTTTAAAGAAAAATGTTGTTATTAAATGATTTAGATTAACCAAGAAATGCTAATTAATGGTATTTAAATTATTTAAAACGCTTTTTTAATACATTAATTTAATTTTAAAAATTTAAAGAAATCGAATTAAATGTGATGTAGCCGGCCCAAATCGTCCTTAAGACATTTAGTCGGTTACAGAATTATTACGCTGGTTATCACCTGAAATTTTACATTTTATTAGGATTGTGTAAGACTAATTTTCTAGCTTACCTTACTTTTGTCCTGCCCTGTACATAAAAATTCTTTTTGAATGTTCAAATTTGAATAATTTGCAAGGCCAATTTGATACCAGGAGATAACAAGAGGTACCAGATAGAGATTGAAAGCAAGTGAACGTGTTGTTGGCTGAATTAAGTAAAAATTCAGGTGAAAAGCAGATTGGTTACAGCGTTTTTTTGTGTAATTAGTAATTACCAAAGTCAGGTGTTCCTGGATCATAACGGGTAACAATCTCACGATCCTGTTAATTGGCTTTTGTATAAGCAATTCTTGGATCGATCGCAGCAGCGGATAAAGCTTTTTACAGCCTGAAAATTTTTGCAAATTTTGGTTAATGGTAGTTTTCTGCTTATCAACATTGATCACGACTTACCGTTATATATTTATGATAATCAATTGGTGGCGAACATCTGCCACTCCGTTCAATTAACAACTGGATACTATTCGGGTATTTATCTACAATCTACAACAATTTCCTTATCAGCTTCCGAACGTGATAATTTATATCTGACATTTGACATAACATCATTCGTCAAGGCATTCCAGTGGCGCATCGCAATAGGCGAATCAAGGGTTCACGGCCAAGATACAAATTGGGTGAGCGTTTTGTTATAATTTTTTTGAAAAGTGAGGTACACTTTGAAATGGTTTTGTGCTGTGCGTATTGCGCCGATTAAACGCTATTTGCAAGAACGAAGATCATCATAACTGATTTTGTTTTGCTATAAATATTGAAAAGGGAATTTATCCCCTTGTTAATTTTTTGACTATTTAATTTGCGCTTATCAGATCTGAATAGGTAGTAAAATTACAGTATTTTTGATATCAATAAATTATTTATAATAATTGTATTGATTTGTTTTTACACATTTTTGGTAATTGTGTGCATAGCTGTGTGTGGCATTATAGCCGATTACTTTGTTTTGGTCCACTGTTGGGACACAAACCTAAGCTCAACACTTAGCATAATTAAACTTTTATCGGCACTGGAATTGTTTTATTTCACAATCTTTTGCCCTTTCAATATAATATCATACTTTAGCGACATAAGGGCGTGGCGCCTTTTGTTTGAGTTTAGTTCGAGGGTGCCGGTATTCATTCCGGGCACGCCTGACCCCCCCCCCCCCTATCTGCTTTCCGCAGAGCTAGGCCGTAAAGCGTCGCTAGCCAGTTCCCGAGGTGCAGGTAAGATCAAAGTTTTTATTAAGTTAAGTTTTGTGACTGGTGCTCAGGTAGAGCAGGCAGGCCGCAGTGACAGCAAGTGACAACGCCGTCCATTGTTAATTTGACGAATCGCGATTTATTTTATTTAATAACCTAAATTTGTCAACAACTGTCAAATCAACAAAACAAAACTGTCATTTGAAATAAATATTTTAAATTTGAAAATTTTTTTGTTAAAAAGAATTTTTAAAAATGGTAATAAATCTAGTAGTGGAAAAAATCGTATATAAACCACGGCTGTGAAGACCATTATTGCCTCCGCGCCTTATATTCCGAGGTGCTTGGCAATAATGACGGTCTTCACAACCTTGGCCTATAATATACTATTATATTACTAATTTTTGTTTTATTATTACTTTGTGACTGTTTAGTCAACTAATATTTAAGTCTGTTCCATTGTGTAGCCGCAGGCAATTTTTTGAAAGGATTTTCAAAATCAAAAGTTCTTCTTACAAAATTGATGTAAAATCAAAAACTGTTCAATTATTTTCATCTATTAGCAACGCCACAGATTATTTTTCTAAAAATCTAAACATCCAGCAAATTAATTACAAGAAAAACTAGTCGGAAACCGTTCGTAAGCCAGATCCGGTTTGCAACTCGGAGAACCAATCAAGGTAAAGCTAAAACTAAATTAATCTGTTTTTATTTCTACTTTTACTACTATAATATAATAATTACTACGTGTACTATTATAATTACAGAACAGAAAAACTAAACTAACCTTAATCAAAGGCTATATTATTAAAATCAAATTGATTGGGCATCATCTCGAGTATTTCTAATAATTAATAATAGTTTAAATCATATTAGTTTTTAACCACGATTTTTTTGGTCAAACGCTTGTTTACAGAAGATTTTGCCAATAAGTAAAACAGGAAACTCTTTGTTGTGGCTAAGAAATCTCCCACCAAAATTTAATTTTGGCTAAGAGTATAAACGTGAAGAGATTTTACTATACACAAGCTATCGTTAATAAAAATCTTGGAATAATATAACTTTCTCTAAGAATGATTTATTACGTAGAATTTCATCAAATTTTTACGTCACATAAAATAAAAAGGAGTGCATCAATCCATCAATCGAGGGAATGCACTTTCCCAAATAATAAAACTTAATTATTTGTTTTAAACATTTTATTTAAATTACATCAATAAAAGTTAATATACATATAATTATTATAATCAAACCACGATGATTGCTTCCATGTTTTACCACCACCGAATATCCAACTTCCATTCCAACCTCCCATAGCGTTGCTGAATTTTGCGGTGGTTTTTTGAAGCGGCAAGAATACCGTACGACTAGAAAAAATTTTGTTTAAAACAACAAAATAAGTAACGTAGTTTCTTCTCTTCCCAAAAAAGTCCCTCTTAAAATAAAGGGATATTTTCAAAAACGCAAAACGTTTTGTAGTGTTACTTCAAAGCCATTTTGATCGCCACTCGTATGTTTTAAGGCAAGAATACTGTTTGGTAAATTTTATTATAGTAGTACTACCATAATTTTCCTATGTGTAAATTTTTTTCTTTATACAAATTGGTTGTATTATTATTTTTCTGCGTGCTGTTGACAAAATTCGCAGTTTTTGTTTTATTTTTGTCGCAACCATAAGCACCTTCCTTCTCTATTTTGCCACAATGCCCAGTATACGTCACGTACTTTTCGTCCATTCCACCACCAAGTCGTATGCGCCCTTCGTTTCCGTTGTAAATTATTTTTCCACTTCCGGTACCAACGCGAACCTTATTTTCATTTCCGATCACTTTTAGAACTCCAGAGTGATTTCCGATTTTAATTTTGCACTCGTTCCCAATTACGGTCACTTTTGAATAATTGTCATTCATTTTTATACGTAATTCGTTACCGACATAATTTTTTGAATTGTTTGATTTTCGACCATCGTCTACCATCGCGACCATGTTGTAGGTATGTAGTTGTTGGGGTAGAAACTATTACTAACATATGAAAATGTTATCCAAGTGATTATATTTATATAAAGCAAGTTGAACTTATTATCAATGAATGGAAGGGGTATAATTATTAAATCAACGTAAAAAACGACGACCGCTAGCTATGTTATAGTGGAAGCACGGGTAAAGGTTATCTGGGGAACCACAGTGATTTACCTCGAGCAACGCTAAATATTATTTCTGATTAGTAATCCGCAATTTCAAGAATTGTTGAATTAGTTAAAATTCCGATCAGGGTATTTTTGAGGACACTTATTTCTACGCTTTTACGAAAATTATTATTAATATTAATATTGTAAAGTATTTAAACAGGGTCGGACTTAGGTAATACCACAAGTTCCAAACAAGCTGGGACAAAAAAATTAATTTTAATTGAGGACCGTTTTTTTTAAAGTCGACATCTACAAAATCCTAAATTTTCAGGAGAGTGTTTTTTGTGTTTTACAAATTAATCTGCATTGTGGTAAATAATAACACAATATTTTTTATTCATTTTATTTGAATGATAACTACAACTATATGAAATACCAAAACTGTACTTTTTTTATTTATAATAAAAAAAAAAATAAACAAAACACATAATTTTTTCAAAACTCGACAAATACTTAAACTCGACATCTGCACGCTTTAAATGGAGGGTTCGTTATCTTCGTAAGATTTTCTTTCGTTCTCATCGGAATCTATCGAATTTTCTTTTACAACTTCTTGCTGGTAAAATAAGTTTGCTTCTTCATCTAAATCGCAGCCACGAAGCAACTTCTCGACATTTTTCTTCTTCTTGACACTCACATAATTGCAGGTTGGAACCTCGTTGGGGGTCATCCATTAATAACGTAAGGGTTTTTAGGGGGAGGGGGGTATTGGATATCTTACGGACCCTTACGTAAGGGGGGAGGGGTCCGACGTATTCCTTAGGGGCCGTTCATGTATTACGTAAGACGTTTAGGGGGGGGGGGGTAGCTGACATCTTATTTTACATTTATTAACATTAACATTTATTTATACATTTTCTTACTAGGGGGAGGGGGGGAGTCTAAAAGTAGGAAAAAACGTCTTACGTAATACATGAACGGCCCCTTACGTAAGTTTCTTAAAATATCTTTTTAAATTAAATTTAAAAATCAAATATAATTTTTACTTTCCGAACCCCTAGGTAAGGAAAGTATTGTTATCAGGCAAAATTTGACCCCCCAATTTTTTGACAGATGTTCACGTTTTGAGGTCCCCTGAATCTATTTTTATCATTTTTGGAAGGATGTCTGTATGTATGTGTGTGTGTATGTACGTCTGTGAACACGATACCGTCTAAACGAAGCAAGAAAATCATTCCAAATTTTGCATATAAGCTTTTTCCTATCGTAGGACGAAGCCAGATGAAAATAAATTAAATCGCGTAACGGGAAAGGGGGGTTTACCTGGAGCTATTATGACATTATGCGTCATAACTTCGAAATGAAATTAAATATGTAAAAATATTAAGGACAAAAAATTAGCGGTATGGAATTTCCTACATTTTTTGTCCTACAAGTTTTTCTCTAAAATATACAGGGCGTTTCAAAAATTTTTGTATTTGTAAAAAATTTTTGTATTTGTAAATAAAATAGTAAACCGCATTCTACTAACGAAAATAAGGTGAAAAGTTTCTAATAACATGGGTCCAAAAATGCTTCGTTTGCAAGATATAGGCATTCAAAAGTTTTTTTCTTCCTATTTTGGCAAAATATGAAATTTTTCATCGATTTACTGTTGAAATTATGTAACCATTTTATTTAAAAATATAATATAAAAATTTGCGTCTATTCGGAAAGTTATGCGATGGCCACATCAGATTTTTTCTTTTTATGATGGTAATTATATCCAGGTATAATGGAAATACCATATATTGAAATATATAGTACTTAAAAATCATTAAACATAGTGGCATAATAGTGTGAATTATAGAAAATGGCATCAAACTTTGGCGATCTTTACGAACGGTTTTTCATCTATGTAAATAAAAATTTAATTTAAATTTTTGTATTTATTATTATCTATCTATTGTAGCGCCCTTGTGCACTTGAGAAATGCACGAGAACACACACAATAGCTTTCGGTCACCTACCTTAATTCGACTCTACTTCTCAGGGTAAATACGTCGGGATCTGACTCAAACAACGACACTTTAGTATACGAGCTTAGGACTTGACGAATTCTCGATGCCAACAAAGACAAAACACGATTGGATTCAGTTAACAAGTTTTTTAATAATCTAACAAACTTTAACATTCAATCAAATCAACTCAACACAATCTTTATAATACTACAATTCTACGCACTGAAATAATTGATCTTAGCTAACCTGTTATTTCGCACCGTGCGCACAATCTTGGTTCTTCGCTCTTGTCTTCTTCCAATCTCTATTCTTCTCCCAATCTGGACTCCACAATCCACACTCGTTCGACTATTCTCGTTCCCCTCTCTTCCAATAATTTCTTCCACTAGACCTGATATATTTTATCAAGGTCTCACGTACGTTCCCGTACCGTAGGGATTTTCGATCAACACTATTCTTTGTTGCCGAACACGCCCGACTTCCACTATCTCAAGAAAGTTAAATCGCCTTGGAATATTATTTTCCCAATGTAGCACCACTTTATAACTCGCCAATATAAATCTATTTCAATTATATTCAAATCGAAACAATTATTCAAACGACTGCTTCTCGCAGTAACTTTGATGCGACTTTCCTATTCAGGAATCCCGATGCTACTCCTTTATTTATCATTCGTAACTTTCGTTACAATTTCCGTTTTGTTTTCAAACCGGAGCTTCTTATAATTTCCGGTTTGTTTACATATGTCCGCCGGTTATCTGCACCTTTGATTTTTCGCATGTTGTATATAACGTTTACATAAAATATACAACACGAACAAACTTAAAATTACTTAACGACAAAAAAAACAAACACATATCAACAATGTGTTTGAACTCACCGTTTCCAATCGTTGTTCGCTCCTTGTTGGTTGTAACATATCCCCAACGTGGATAGAGCGTATCACAACACTATATATAAAAATGGATGTATGTGTTGGATAGAGGATTTTTTAGTACTTTCTCCGCGAATAAAACAAAGATATACTTCTGCTACCGGTTTCGCAAATTTATTCGCATCTTCAGGCAGAAACAGTCAAAATCTCTACATTAACACACACAAGGAGCTTTTCATTGTCATATATGAATCACACGTTGCACAAATAGTTATGTGACAAAACAAAATATATTAATTAAACAAAATAAAAGAAACGATTGCATTTGTCAAAAATATAAAATTTTCTCTTTGAGATTCTCAAAGAGAAAAAAAAAATTTTTATATTTTTGACAAATACAATCGTTTCTTTTATTTTGTTTAATTAATATATTTTGTTTTATGTCACATAACTATTTGTGCAACGTGTGATTCATATATAACAATGAAAAGCTCCTTGTGTGTGTTAATGTAGAGATTTTGACTTTTTCTGCCTGAAGATGCGAATAAATTTGCGAAACCGGTAGCAGAAGTATATCTTTGTTTTATTCGCGGAGAAAGTACTAAAAAATCCTCTATCCAACTTATCCAGTACTCCGCTTTTGCACAAGATTATTATGGATGTATGTGTGTATGTATGTTCCCTATAGACTCCTAAACCGTTTGACCGATCGATGCAAAAATTCACAAAGGAAAGGAAAGTTGATTTTGAGTAGCCTGCCTTCCTTTAAGGAATCTCGATAATCCATTCATGCGCGTCCCATAGGGACGCGCATGAATGGATTATCGAGATTCCTTAAAGGAAGGCAGGCTACTCAAAATCAACTTAAAAAACAATAATGAATGCTGTCAAACTGTCAACCGATCGACAATGCAAATACGCGTGCAAGTGCTTTACGTTTCTATTTGACCAATCTTAACCAAATTTGGTGTAGAAGTTATTTACAATGCTACGAAAAACATAGGCTACTTTAGTACCTTGGAGCAAGGCCGAAGGCCGAAAAACCACGGTCTACACGTATGCCTGTGATACCCTGTGATCCGACACGATCTAAATGGCTAAAGGCGGCCGGTAGGCCGACTGTGCCAGCTAGTATAATATATTATTATTCATCTTTTATAAATATAAGGGGAGGAGAGCGGGTCAAAATTAATTTTCGTTTAAATAATCCTTACGTAAGATGGGGGGGGGGGGGTTGCCACAATCTTACGTACCCTTACATGGCGGGGGGTGGGGGTCCAAAATTACAAAAATCATCCTTACGTAATTAATGGACGGCCCCTTGACAGAATTTAGCTTTTTAGCATCTTTAGCACCTTTTTTATAATTTTCCACTCTTACTGCCCCACCTGAAGATGTTGCTTGAATTTCAACAGCAACGGACTTTTTACTTTTTATATATTTGATTACTCTCGCTTCACTTATTTTGAATGGTAACTTGGATTTTAAAATGGTTTTTGATGCAGTTTTAAAGTCGTATGTTTTCCAATCTTCTCCCCAAATTTTAACCAAACCACGTCTTATAAGTATTTCATAATACTCAGAAGGCGATATAATCTGTTCACGTTTACGGAAATCTTTTTCCACCCTTCCAAATGCCCTGTCAGGAGGCATAAAGCTGTATCCTCTTATGAGAAAATATGCGAATTTTTCTTTGAAAACAATACTATTTTATAAAAACATAATGCACAAGTAGATGTCGAGTTTTAAGATATCACTTGAAATTAAACCTTATTTAGCTGTAGAAGTTGAAGAGTTTTGAAAGATCTGAATAGTTTATCGTATTCCTTCCTATTAAAATATACAGAATCGATATATAACTCAATATTGGAAAAAATGTAGTTGTCGAGTTTCAAAAAAACGGTCCTCAATTATTTTCGAAACCGACAATAAAATAAAACCGCAGAACACACGTTTTTTGTCGAAGAATTTTATTAACCATGACGCGCCCAAGCACTTAAATCAAAATAAATAAAAAAATCGGCGAAAAAAACAAGTTAGATCGTCTTTAGTCTGATAAATAGCAACACTTCACATTGGCATGTGGGCATCTTTATATTGGGGTTGAGAGAGTTCCCCTTCTTGGTTTGTTGTCTTTTGGGATTTTAAATTTTGAAAAGGTCCAATCCTCGATTGCATACAATTGCTTAACGTTGTCCTACACAGGGAATGACAAATACGTTAAGAAAAATACTTTTATGGTGTAAACAGTAGGTCCCCTATATTTTGGTGAAATAATACTTCAAACGCACATAGGAGAGAGGTCGCCTACGCCTAAAGCAGGTATATGGCACTGAGAGAAGAAGAAAATATGGTGTATCAGGAGGTCATGCGGCTATCCAGTACATGATTGCCAAAGGCCGCACTCGAATTTTGCTGGGTTGGTCAATACAAAATTAAACAATCCCAGGTGCATTTGGTGCACATGTAGCTTGGTGTGATAGCCAAGAAGTTGAACTGTAAACCTGATGGGATGAGTTCGAATCTCAGCTGCTCTTGAAGTCTTTGTGCCGTGGTTCGGATACCACGTAAAGATGTATGTATGTCCTATTATATACCTGTATTTACTGTTTCCATAAATACCGTAACGAATTTCTAGTTTACAGCTCACTAAGAATAGAAAAAAAAACTCTGAATAGAACAACATACATTTTATCTTCTTCTTCCTCTTAAATAGGTCTATGACCTGTTCGTTAACTAATTTATTTAATTCGTTCTACTAGCATTTGGTTTTTACATCTTAGGCACCTTGCTGGGCTTGCTTTTCGATGTGCCTGCACTCTTGTTTTTATTGTTATGACAGTAAATCATTAGCACGGGGGGACTGCCGGGTTTACGTGCCTTCCAAAGCACGGAAGACGGTCAATAAATTCTTTAGACTGTCGGAGTCGAGCCGGGGAACCTTGCATTATGAATTGATCTCGCTAACATTCAGGTAATGACCGTCGTCTTATTATGCATTTTATAATATTCTAGATTTTATTTGTGCAACTTAGTGTAAATATTCCAGCCGACAATGATTTTATTGTGCAAATAATTGCGGACAAGCTGGAGTAAATTTCATTATAATTATTTAAATCTCCAGTGCCAATTGTGCAAGTTAGAGTCAAAGTTACAGTTCTACAACTGGCCCCGACAAGAGGATACTAATTTTGCGCAGTCTAGAGACCTCAGATTTGGCCGCCATATTGAAAAGACCACGCGAAAAAATACATATTTGTTATTGCCCGTGATCTGACAATAAAACTGCCCAATTAAAGTTCAAGTTAATTCACTTCGAGATATTGCCAAGTCACCATCGATATATTCGGAATATCTCGGTTAGGATTCACTTTACAGCAAAATGTTAAGTAATTAAAAATAAAGTAGACGAAATTCTCTACAAAAAACGTATTACACTTTTTTTTAGTTAATCTATCGGTTGCAGAATTACAACCATCAGAGTGCGCGATTTATATTTATGAATATTCATAAAAATGATTTTCCAATGTGGCGGCCAAATCCGCGGTTGCTAGACCGTGTAAAAATTTTGGGCACTCTGGAATAAATTTTATTATCTTTATTTGTGTTCCTAAAAACCATACTAATGTCTTACGGTCTAGCGACCCCGGATTAAAATATATTTGTTACTTACCTTGATAAAAATTTATTTCATTTTTAATTAATTGTTGGTTTTAAAATTACATTATATTAAATTGGTATAATAATATGGCAAACGGTAACAAATTTGCCACTTCTAATCCTTCAGTTTTAAAAGATTACAAAAATTTTTTTAAATAAAATTGTTAGAATATTTACCTTGACCATCCTTTCTGCTTACTACAACTTCCTGTTATTGGTGGTAATGTTGATTTAGCGGCGTAACTGGCACTAATAAGTAAGCTTTGTATTGAAGTCAAAATTTTGGTGCCAGAATTTCTTTTGGATCAAGGTCATTCTTAGAGTTTTACCAAAGGAATTGGCTGTTACCTCTAACCTATTTCCTTTGCCCGTCTCATGCATACCGCTGCAATCTATAATTCTATCAAAAAACCGGACTCACATCGAGTATCTTATCATCGTATGGTAATGAACACATCTTATTGACCCAACGGGAAAAGAGTTTTTCAGATATGTTCACGTGACGAGTAGGAGATAAAATGCTTACTTTTTAAGCAAGGGGCCAGCTTAGAATACGACCGGACAAAAATATTAATGTCAAAATTGGAAAGCGCTATTGGGGGTTATGGAATACCCCTGCAACTGATAAAATAGCAACCCCGAGAGCTCGAGTAAAACTGTATGTTGACTAGATACTCGAGCTCTCGTTGTTGTGACTACGTTTTGAGACGGCATTGCTACACAGAACTATGAGACACAAGGAGTCTGATCAAATCTCTCGGTTCTTTGGAGAAGCTGATATATTTTGAAGATCATCATCATCAAATCTCCGAGAGAGTAAAGTAAATTTCTGAGACAATTTAGGATGTCCGAAGGTGCACGTAATAAATTATTAATGTTGTGATTGGTATATAGAATACTCCCAGCTTATAGTGATCAGGATGACCATAAAAATAAAAAGTAATGTAAGAAAAGTTGGCTAATTTTTCGGGGATTTTGACCATCTATTGGAATACTGCATTTCGTTAAAGTTCGAGTTTATTCTAAGATTTATCGATTAAGTTTCTTTGGAATTAAAATATTTTGGAAGTACATAAATCATTCAATTTATATTTGTCTTTTTTATGATGTATATTTTGTGCCCTCCCATTGAAACAAGTCTCGAGCCGTCACTGCGTTCACAGAGTTTAATAAGTAAACCAGACTTTTGATCAATGCTTCTGCATTTTATTAACCTACCAGCACTGGATGAAGGCGCAGTTACTGTTGAAGTACGGCTCTTTTGGGTTTTAAATTATTCATGTTACGGTATTGCTGGTGATTTTAATATATTTTTAGTATTAGCGCATAAGGCCGGAGTCTCACTGTACCAGTGATGGTACTTCTACTTCCGTAGAAACCAAAGGTGTGGCAAAACCAGTGTCAAAGCTGCGGGAAGCTCGATCTGGCAGACGCTGTGCGACCAGTGAGATCCTGTTGATGCCTGTGTCAAAACCGAACGGGTTCTTGATCTAGGGGGAACTGCAGGAACAAGTCGACATGCCCCCCCCCCCCACGGCAGATCGGCGTGCAATTTGATTCCGTTTCCGTCCTCTTAGCCGGAAATCGGATATTGGAAAGTTCATTCGGCCAGCTACCAAAGGTGAAAGGAGCCCACACTCCGATCGAATGGGAAGTCACAAGACCGCGTTTGCGCGCAGCGTCTGAGGCGACCGGGCCCCTAGGGTGACTAAG
This sequence comes from Podabrus alpinus, assembly GCA_932274525.1. Classification (NCBI taxonomy): domain Eukaryota; kingdom Metazoa; phylum Arthropoda; class Insecta; order Coleoptera; family Cantharidae; genus Podabrus; species Podabrus alpinus. The sequence continues at coordinate 12,482,368 of OW026451.1, forward strand.
GGGGCCCACAAAACATGGTTGCGACCGAATCCTAACATGTAAAATTAAACAGGACGTTATTGTACCATCTACTTTCTACTAGTACCACATAAAATTTTAACTATTTCAATTATTGGATCAAATCGAGTTCAAAGATTCGCCCAACCACAAATCAGCAACTTCCATCAGTTAAAATTTTATTTGGAAGTAGTAAAGAGATGGTCATAGCTTTGGCAGTTAAGTGCGTCTACTGCTAATTCGAAACGCTCGGATCGAATCCGGGCAGGGTAAGAACTTTATTCTGGCCGTCTCTCCTCGGAAGGCACTGGAAAACTTCTTCTTCTTCTTCTAATTGGGCTTTCACCTGTTCTATCTTCGGTCACCTCTTCATTGTTCAGTGATGTTGTCGCTCCACCTCTTTCTTGGTCTCCCCACACTTCTGCGGCCCACCGGAGACTTGTCTCTAGCTATTCTCGCCACCCTGTCCTCTGCCATTCTATTTATATGGTGATTCCACTCTCTCTTCCTGCCAATTACACTCAAAAAAATTTGCTCAAGAAGTAAATCAAGAATCCGTGCATTAAATTAAGAATCTTGAAAAATTCTTGATTCTAAGAACTTACTTCTTATTTTTAACATTTTGTTATTAAACCAAGAACGCTATTATTATTCTTGCAGTACTTTATTAATTTAAGCTTAATTTTGGAAACAAGAATGACGTTCTTAAATCAAAGAATACAAGCTAACACGTGGTATGGATATATCCATTCGTTGATGTTCTCAACGTTACATGACTGTCTTAGGAATTCGCTTAGTTCTCTATCCCAAAGGGGTTTTCCAGCAATCCTGCGAATGGTTTTCATTTCTGATGTTTCCAGGATACGTTTCGTTTTGGTTGTATCAGGTCTCGTTTCCGCTGCGTAGGTCATTATATGTCTTACTGTTGCCTTATATATTCTAGCTTTTGCTTCTTTTGCTAGGTACTTATTTTTCCAGATAGTATCATTAAGACATTCTGATATTCTGTTGGCTTTGTCTACCTGTTGTCGAACCTCTGCTTCCGTATCCCCGCAGCTGTACACTGGTATACCTAAATATCTAAAATTTGATACTTGTTGGATCACAACTCCATTCGCCTCAAGCTTACATCTAATTGGTTCTGTGGATATCACCATACATTTGGTTTTTTCAGTCGCTATTGACATACTAAACATTTTGGTTATTAGGTTGAACTGATGGAGAAGTCTCTGCAGGTCCTCCTCACTCTCTGCAACGAGAACAGCATCATCCGCATAGCAGAGTATAGATATATCTTTGTCGCCCATCTTGTACCCTTTGCCACAACGCACCTTTTTTATAATCTCGTCCATCACCACATTAAAGAGTAGAGGACTCAATGGGTCTCCTTGTCGTATACCTCTCTCCACTGCAATCCCGTCTGAGATTTTTCCATTGATTTTTACTTGTATTGTATTTTCTGTGTATAGATCTTCGATGGTTTTTATTAAATCCATGGGTACATTCTTATTGTATAATAAGTGTATCACATCAGTGAGCTGCACACGATCAAATGGTTTTTCCAAATCAATGAAGCACAAGTACGCCGGTCTGTTGTATTCCAAGGACTTTTCCATAATTTGTCTGAGAACAAACACCGCACCATTACATGATCTTCCTGCTCTAAATCCCTGCTGTTCGTCTGCTAATGTTATTCTTGAACTGATCATATTGGTTATTATTTTTGTTGTTAGCTTAAGTGCGGTGTTAAGGAGATTGATACCTCTGTAGTTTTATGGCACTTTCTTGTCTCCCTTTTTGAACATCACGATAGTGGTACTTATTCTCCAGCTATCGGGTATTTTATGTTGAAAGACTATTTTCTGAATCAATTTCTGCAGTTGTTGGGTTAGTTCCCGACCACCATACTTGAGCAGTTCATTGGGAATCCTATCTGGTCCCGGGGATTTTCGGTTTTTTAATTTTTTTATTGCTTGTTCAACATTCGCTGTAGTTATTTCAAGTCTCTCAGCTATAATTTCTGGATTATTAAGATTAGTTACTGTGCTTCCTTCCATTTTGAACAAGTCTGTGAAATATTCCGTCCATATTTCCATCTTCATTTTATTGGACTCGGTGATTTCATTTATTTCTTTTCTTTGTGTTCGTATCAGTCTCCAGATTTGCTTCTGTAGTCCATAGAAATCACTATCCATTCTTTTTGTAAAACTCTCCCAATAATCCTCCCTAAGTTTTCTTACCAATGCCTTTGTTTCATTTCTTATTCTTTTATATTCGTTGTACGCTTCTTCTGTTTGTAGAGATCTATACTTTAAATACGCCTTCTTTTTCTCCCCACACTTTTCCGTAACTTCTATCTGAAACCATGGTGTCTTTCCTTGTATCTTCCTTGCTGCACCTACCATCCTTGTTCCCATAGCCTCCTTTGCTGCTTCTTCTATATTGTTCTTGATTTTGTTCCATCATATTTGTACGTCATCATCATTTTGTACTGGATTCGCTTTGATTTTTTCACTCAATTTCTTCTGGTACAGTTGGGTGATTGATTGTTCCCACATCGATTCGATGTTTATTTTTTCTTCTTTCTGGGTAGGTGTGGGTTTGGTCTTTGGCTGCGTCTTTAGTCTGATTTTTCCCAATAGCAGGCTATGGACGCTACCGATATTGGCGGAATTCAGCGTTCTTATATCGAGCATTTGCAGTGGGTGTATTCTACGGTTTGTGACGATGTAATTTATTGTAGATTGCTGGTTTCTAGTGTTCTTGAATGTATACTTATGTTGTGGCTTGTGGTTAAAAAATGTGTTGTTAATTCTAAGTTCGTTGTGGCAGCAGAAGTCAATCATCAGTTCTCCATTGTCATTGATAACCTCCTCGTTAAAGCGCTGTTTATCCCCTGGTATTATTTCTTTTCCTACACGAGCATTAAAATCGCCCATCACTATTATGGCATCGTCTCTAGGAATCTTCTCAATAACTTCTTGTAACTCTTCATAGAACTGCTCTCTCTCGTGCTTGGGTTTGCAATCTTCTGGGCCATATATAGCCATAATGGCAAACCACCGAGGTAATTTGCCAAGAGGGCCCATCTAAACATGAAGTGTATATTACACTTCCCGTGGTTCGGAGCCCACGTTAAACAAGTAGGTCCTCTATGTATGTGAAAACACTTGGAACGCACATTACATGCATAGAAAGAGATGGGTCACGACGTTCGGAAACGAACAATACGACTAAGAAGAAGAAGAGAAATGGTACAGTGAGACACCGGCCTTATTCGCCTAAGTTTACCAACTTCGCCAAGAACATACATCAAATGTTTATGTAAAATTACATTGATAATCATGGGCGTGAAAAGTGACCTCAAATGTAATATTACATTTGCTGTTTTAAGTGTGTAAATAGCTTGTTCGTTGTGTAAAATTGTTTATGTATTGTGTAAAGTTATATGCCACATCGTTCGTTCCAAAAGTACGTTACAAAAATTACAGAGAAACTGTAAAATTGCACATGTTTTAATGTCTAATTATGTGCGCATTTTTTACAGTGTACTGAAGACCAAGGGTGGGCAACCTTTTGTATAACAGGGGCCAGAATAATATTTACGTTTCGTCCGCGGGCCTTAGTATAGTTCAATGAATATCTTTAGCTTCGACGTAAGATTTATATACACCTACACCTCCAAATTTGTTTATGCTATTTGGATAACACATAATCTATTATATAAAAATGGGTGTATGTATGTATGTTCCCTATAGACTACTAAACCGTTTGACCGATCGGAACCAAATTTGGCACAGTTACTATGTAGGTCCCTGCGCATGTTTTTGTATTGAAATAGTGCAAAAATTCGCAAAAGAAAGGAAAGTTGATTTTGAGTAGCCTGCCTTCCTTTAAGGAATCTCGATAATCCATTCATGCGCGTCCCACGTTTCTATTTGATCAATCTTAACCAAATTTGGTGTAGAAGTTACGATATTTACAACGCTACGAAAAACATAGGCTACTTTAGAACCTTGTAGTGAGGTCGAAGGCCGAACAACCACATCCGACACGGTCTAGATGGCTAAAGGCGGCCGGTAGGCCGACTGTGCCACCTAGTTATTTTAATAATACGCGAAAACTTAATTCGCGTTAAAGGGAATTTTGCTTCGCGTATAAAAAATTCAGGTATCAAAATCTAATTCGCGTTATTCTGAATTCGCGTACATCGAACTCGCGTACATGGAGGGTCTAGTGTACTTTTCAATATACTTTTTACAATACTTTTTAATTTAATTTAAATAAGACGAATTATATTGAAAATTAAACTGTAATTTTTCCTTATGTTAGGTACTAACCTAATCCTTTTCTTTAAAATTTTTGTTTTTGAAAATATTTATTTATTATTTCTTCTCAAGATCTCGCGGGCCGGATTAGAACTTTACGCGGACCGGAGTTGGCCCGCGGGCCGGAGGTTGCCCACCGTTGCTGAAGACCACGAATCGAAGGATCACAATCGGAAGTAAATTTCGAATTTTCAATCTATCAGAACCGATGCCCTTTTAGTTAGGAACAATGCTACCGATTGGCACTATAGTCGCTAAATTTGTTTGACTTTGGACTATGTTTTAAGTACGGTCCTGACTTCCAATAATTACATAATACAATTTTTGATTACAAAGGTAAATAAAGCAATTATTGTTTAATAGCAATCGCTTCTTACGTAATATTTATTGGTAATTAAAGATAAATTTAGAAAAAAAGTTACCGACTCCAATTTTTGATGTGCAAAGTCTAAATCTCGATGGCGCATTTAAGTCTAGCAAAATTCCATAATTTTTTTGTAACATGCAAAACACTTATGTATGTACTATGTACTATGTAGGTATTTATTAGCGATCAAGCAATAAATTACCTGCTCAATTTTGTTATCAACCGCAGACAATATACAATTTGCATGCACAAACATAAATATTTCAATTTTTGTGTGACACATATATTTATTTATGTAAACAAAACTTCGACACTTGAAAATGTACCACCATCCATAGGAATTAAACGAACAGCATTTTTGTAGTATAATTTACCGTTCGATGGGGCTAATGACCATCGACCATTGTTAAGAACTGTACGTACATCATTAAATTAAATTTATTTTAACCATCACAAGTAGAATTTCTAGCGACGATTTTCTTCAACAAAACTTATAAAAGAAAGTATTCCACAAAATAAGCATCATAAAAATGACCGTGATCCACTTTCTCTTTACTATTAACATGTAACAACGTCATTATAACTTTGGAAGGCCTTGTTTGACTAATAATTTAATTTTAAAAAATTAGAAAATAAATCATCACAGTGTCCTTAGTTTTATTTACTAGTTACATAATAATTCGCCAAGTAAGAGTTCGTTGACTTTTTTTTGAATAAAAAGACCAATTAAAAATGTAAATTTACCACAGCAGTTACATCATCTTAATAAATTTGTTTATTCATTTGCGAAGCGCACGCAAAAACTTTGTTAGTACTAAAAAAATTAGTTGACCCGTCTAAAACGATATTTTAAATTTTAACATTTTCGAAATCAAAAATTTTGGATAAATTGCGTTTTAAATTTTGTAGTGTCACCGTCACCGCTAGATGGAGCGAGCGGTGTAGATGCGGAACGCGGCTATTAAAAATCATAATTTACGCTGAAACCACGTATTAGTACGACCGGATTAAAAATTCCGATGAGGACCTGCATTATTAAAAAAATTTAAAATTATTACATTTGAAACGAAAAGTGACAACCCAATAATTTTGTGCATGACGTGAATAATTTAGTTAATAATTTCACCATAACAAAAACGCAATGATAAAAAGTACTACTAAAAGATGAATTATAATTTTGGCGCCAAAATGCCCCGATTCCTGTTCCGTGCTTACGCCTGGTGAATGAAGGTGGAATCTCCCACTCTCAAATTAGATTCGGAAATTCCACCACCGGAATTGTGTTAGTTTAGAAAAAGAATTAATTAATAATTACGACGGAGAAAGGGATCTAGTACTTATTAAAAAAAAAGTCAAGTTGTGTTAATTTATTCGTAATTTTATGGAAATGCATTGAATAGTAATTAAATTAAGATTGAATAACGTATCGGTTTTTTATTTTAGCAAATTTATGTACCTCCACTAAGTAATCAAAGTTGGCTTCGTGTGTAGCAGATCAATAGAGGGAAACGTAGGAGTAAGTTCGCTCAACCACCCCGCGCGTCATTTATCAAGACCCTTCTTAACCGAGGGGTTAAAAGTCTCCCCACGCAATACACCTCATTCATACTACGTCCTACGCGCGTAGAAGATACTACGAAAATATAGAATAATGGAATCGGCCCACTTCCAAACCACGAGAATTGTGTAAAACAAAAAATGCATTTCGATTGTTTCGTTAAAACCTAATGAGAGTACGGAGATAAGTTTGGGGAAAATGAAAAACAATTGGAATACGAATTTAAATTAAGCGTGGGAAACTTTTTTTTCTTAAACTTTATTAAAATTTAACTTAATACCTACATATTTATAACAAAATTTCTTCTATCGAACTGCCGTCCATTAGTTCTTCCTTTACAACGTCGTCATTTAATGGGTCGGAAAGACAACTTAATGGGGATAGCCCATAGTCGTCGTTTTGCAGTTGAGAATCGCACTCGGTGAGCGGGTGTGCTCGACGAACCTCGTTATATTTTCCCAAAGACGCCTCGTAAAGGATATTGTTGATTAAATGTTGTACTGTATTTTTGGCATGTGCGGTAGGAAGTTTTCTAATTTTGCAAGCGACAAGTTCGCCGTAAATGTGATACTCGTCTCTCGATTCTTTGGTTTTGCGCAGCCTTTCAGGTATATCGTCTTCGCCTACTAAATCAATTTTCCTTTTTAACGATTCGTTAGTATTTGGTTTTCGAACGGTGGAAAGCACGTTAGGTTTTGATGGTATCGATTGTTGCAATCGCTCATTTGATTTATGAAAATCGTCAACCACTCTTCGTTCAATTGGGTTACTGCTGGAAATAATTGGTGTGGCGGTGGTAGTTGTTGCACTAGACACGACATCTTTCTGAAATAAAAAGAGCATAGTTTAGTTAACGATACTCAATGTTCCAGTGCAATTCATAAGAGGAAGGGGTGGACTGGCAATGCGGACAATTTCGAACCGGTTTCCTCGAAGACTGACTTATGCCCAGTTTCAGCAACTTTAATTTAGGAATTTAATCATAGATTAAATATTTAATCATAGATTAAGTCCGATTTGGGTTTTAGCAATATAATTTTTAACACAGGTTAAATTTAATCAATGATTAGCGTAATCATAGATTAAATCTGTAGTTTGGGTTGTAGCAACGTTAATTTATGCTTAACACAGGTTAAATACCCAAAGTATTTAATTACTAGTTGACCAGTGATTAAAGTTAAATTACCAAAAACCTAACCTCCTTTTATTATAGAAAAGTGTGTAAATACGCAATTAATATAAATTTGACCGTCTCATACAGAGAAAACCAGAGAAAAAAATTATTACAATTTTGTTTAAAATGTTTTTTTCAAATTCCAGGCGTGATAGGTGCCATCGACTGCACACACGTGCGGATTAATTTTTAAAGCTTTATTAAATTTACAATAAAATAAAATAAAAGTTTAATATTTTTTTATGAGCACCCGAGTACTTTTTGAGAAAAAAATTCAGTTATTAACAAATTAACAATTTATTTATCAATATCACGTAATTTTACATTTAGTAGCCGCAATTGTCTTCCTTCTCTACTTCTTATAATTTTTTGTTCTTTTCTGTGCCATTTCAGTAAAATATATGTAAAATATAAAATATTTCAATGAACTGTATTCACAGAATATAGGTTATAAACCTCACTTGTTGATAATTTTCGAACTAATTGAACTACTTGCATAGTATGAAGTAGGCGTGGTTGTCGTTTCAGGAGTACCACCATAACTATTCTACACATAATCCGAGATTAACTAATTACATATTAGAAAAGGTTGCTACAACCCATTCAAAATTTAACAACGGATTATTTTTAATTTGTGTTAACTAACACAGGTTAAGGTTAAGGTTGCTGAAACCGGCCCTTATTGTTTTTTCTTGATAATTAGAACAACTAAGAATTCCGCCCGGATTTACTTCGACAAGTCATAATTGATAATAATATATTAATATATTGCATAATATGTTACTGTAACGACGGCACAACCGGATAAACCTAGCTTTACCCAGGTACAGTTGTCTTGTCTAAATGGTGTGAAAAATGTTGAAAGGTTTTCTTGGTAGATTATTAGCGGTCAATGCTAGGGCTATCCAACCCCCCCCCCCCAAGGTTAAAAAATTTATTCGAACATACATCCAATCCTATCGTCTGAGACGTAAATTTCTTCTGGCACGATAAGCAAAGTTTCAAATACAGCTTGACAACGTCCTGCGTTACATTTCTATACTTCTTATTGACTTCGGTCATCATCCGGTGCTTACCAACATGTCCGATAGACAGATGTATATCGTGCAACACATCAAAGATCTCCTCGTTTGTCACAAAATATCTTATATTCGATCGACCAGGCTGAACGGGAGCGATAAGCTTTTCGACTCCTTCGACTATTAACACATCAAACCGTTTCAAACGACGATAGTCCTTAGAGGTTTTGGATACTGCTGTCTTTGCATGCTTAACAGACTGCAGAAATTCGCGGTATTTTACATCACTTATATAAAAACTATTCGAGTTTCGAATTTCTCTCGAAGAAATGAATTTCTCAAAACATTTATTAAAATGCTCTTTAAACGCAACACGTGCTTCGCACTCGATATCCATTGTTAACTGATAGCCTGCGGGGATGTGTAAACGAGTCCTTCTGTACACAGCGCATGCCTCGTAAAACAAGAAGTGGCTGGGTAGAACGCGTTTTATCCGGGTAAGGTTCGACTATAATAAACTCACAAATTAATTTCTCGCTTTATCCAAAGTAGCTGGATAGAGTGCACTTTATCCGGGTAATTCCAGGTTTATCCTCATTCCCGATATAAAATTATATCAATTTTGTATATTTTATAAGGGGTCATCCATTAATTACGTAAGGGTTTTTGGGGGGAGGGGGTATTGGATATCTTACGGACCCTTACGTAGGGGGGGGGTCCGACGTATTCCTTACGTAAGTTTCTTAAAATATTTTTTTTAATTAAATTTAAAAATTAAATATAATTTTTTCTTTTTATGTTGGTAATTATATCCAGGTATAATGGAAATACCATATATTGAAATATATAGTACTTAAAAATCATAAACATAGTGGCATAAATAGTGTGAATTATAGAAAATGGCATCAAACTTTGGCGATCTTTACGAACGGTTTTTCATCTATGTAAATAAAAATTTAATTTAAATTTTTGTATTTATTATTATCTATCTATATATAAAAATGGATGTACATATTATGTGTGTATGTATGTTCCCTATAGACTCCTAAACCGTTTGACCGATCGGAACCAAATATGGAAAAGTTATTATGTAGGTCCTTGCGCATGTTTTTGTATTGAAATAGTGCAAAAATTCACAAAGGAAAGGAAAGTTAATTTTGAGTAGCCTGCCTTCCTTTAAGGAATCTCGATAATCCATTCATGCGCGTCCCATAGGGACGCGCATGAATGGATTATCGAGATTCCTTAAAGGAAGGCAGGCTACTCAAAATCAACTTAAAAAACAATAATGAATGCTGTTAAACTGTCAACCGATCGACAATGCAAATATGCGTGCACGTGATTTACGTTTCTATTTGACCAATCTTAACCAAATTTGGTGTAGAAGTTATTTACAACGCTACGAAAAACATAGGCTACTTTAGAACATTGGAGTGAGGCCGAAGGCCGAACAACCACGGTCTACACGTATGCCTGCGATACCCTTGAGTGAAGCCGAAGGCCGAACAACCACATCCGACACGGTCTAGATGGCTAAAGGCGGCTGATAGGCTGACTGTGCCAGTTAGTATAATATATTATTATTCATCTTTTATAAATATAAGGGGTGGAGAGGGGGGTCAAAATTACTTTTCTTTTAAATAATCCTTACGTAAGATGTGGGGGGGGGGGGGTTGCCACAATCTTACGTATCCTTGCGTGGCGGGGGGGAGGGGGTCCAAAATTACAAAAATCATCCTTACGTAATTAATGGACGGCCCCTAATATTACGCTCATAAAAATACCGATTTATTTACCAAAAAAAAAATAAGATTCATCTTTATTTTCGGCATACAGCTTTAAAGTTCTTGTTCAATGTGCGCCAATCTTCGAAACAAAAAATTGAATAGAAACAATTCGAATCACTCTATTAACCACTCTTTTACCGATCTACGTTTAACCGAAACTATATACCAAGTTGGGTGCATTTGAACCTAGAACCCTCCTTATTATTTACCTGCCACCGACCCGCATGAATGGATTTAGGAGCTTCGCCTAAGGAAATAACATAATTCGACATAAATCAGACCCGGACTGGGCAACCAGGAAAATACCCAATGACTAATGCAGTGTGTGAATTTTGTTGAATTAAACTATTTTTTATTGAATTAAATAGTGTTAACAACATCATAGGATCGTTTGGTGATCGGCCCCCCCCCCTCTTCACCGTAACTTTTTTAATGAAATTAGTCTCCAACGTTTGAGCTCTAATGAGTTTCCATTAAATTCGTTTGTACCACATGCATTGCGAAGTTATTCGCCAAAACTTGGGGGGGGGATGTAGAAACGTCAGCTCTTTTTTTTATAAAATTGGTGCCAATCGATAAAGAATCGTTTGAGCTCGAATGAGTTTCGATTTCCATCGTTTGTACCCCAAAGGTAAAGAAGTTAGAGCTAGATTGTGAAATAGTAAATTTTTCAACATCGCTCCGAGCAAGTAGCGCACATAATTTTAGTGTTGCCGATAACAATTAAAATCGATTTTTTTTTAACATTAAAAATGAAAGCGAGCATCGTAGTCGATAGAAATAGTTTGCTAATCCATAGTACCGGAGTGAGCTACTCGTTAATTTTTTTGGTCGGAATAAATATTTAAATTTTGTAGTTCTTCTTCTGTAACTTATTTATTCTTTATCGATCGACACCAATTTTATTCGAAAATTTTTCTTTTTTAATGTTAAAAAATAAAATCTATCTTATTTGATATCTGCAACACTAAAATTCTGCGCGCTACTTGCTCGGAGCGATGTTATTAAATATTTGTTATTTCACAATCGTTGAAATGGTTTAACTTTTTTACCTTTGGGGTACAAACGATGGAAATTGAAGCTCATTGTAGCTCAAAAGATTCTGTAGCGATTGATAGCAATTTAATAAAAATAATTTGCGAAGGGGGGGACCGGCGTTCCTACAGCTCCACCCCCCCCCAGTTTTCGCGAAAAACTTCGCGGTGCGTGTGGTACAAATGATTTCTATAGAAAATCATTGAAGTTCAAACGAATCTCAAACATTTCACGCTAATTTCATTAAAAAATTCGCGCGGGGGGGGGGGTGAAACGTCCCTCAGTTATTTTAAAATACAAAGTACGTTACACGTTTTAATTTTTTAAATTGAAAACTGATAAACTAGGTATTTTTAATCTCGACATTATTTTTATGCATTTGCTTTGAGGATTTTTCGTAACACCTCGGAAAGCAGAGAAACAATAGTTCACTTTAGTTTTGCCTTTGATTATAGACTTGTCAAGATTCGCAACCCCTATGTTAAATTGTGTACCAACGAATTCTGCTCCCACTCCTTCTTTTTCTATCTGTAGCTATACTGCCACCTACAAATTTTGCAGTCAAAGTAAAAACCATTCATTTTATAAAAAATTTTAAAATGTATTTTAAAACTAAAAATATGGTCAACGTTGTCAGTTCATCATAATAGATTTTCAAAACCTTTGTTACCGTTGATATTTGCCATTCTACCTTCTTTATTATGTAAATTGGTGAAAATATTAGACGTTGAATTATAAGGAGGTTACAATTTAAGGACAAGAAAACCACTAACGTCATCTAGTTTTCGGGACAAATTTTGGTATACAAAAGTTTTCATAAGGTTGAGAATCTTGACAAGCCTATAATCAAAGGTTTTGCTTATAAACGTCATATTGAATTCTTATATTTTTGAATAGTAGAATGTTTGATTATGTAGTATTAGATAAACAAACCTTATGGGAGTTTTGGAAACACATGTCGAATAGATAGCGCTACTAAACACTGACCTCTTAAAGCAATTAATTACGACTTCAAATTAATTAAGCACCGCCATCTCTTGATTAACTTTTTTAACTGCAACAGGTGTTTCTAATGCCCGTACTAATAGCCAAAGGATTAATCTTAGATTCGTCAATCCGAGTTTTCTACTGATCAGGTTATACTGAAATTTGGTTTATATCATAGCATCAGCAGGTATTTTGAGGAAATTTTAAGCTTAATCCTAGATCAGGTCTCAAGCCTCGCCTATTAGCACGGTCATAAAACTCCCATAAGGTTTACCCATCTTTAAAACTAAAAATACGCAACTTGATTCTCGTAAAAACGAACCTCTTATCTCTTTTAAGATAAACGAGATCACGCTTGAAGTCGAAAAGCGGTTGCCCTGTATAATAACCAAAATAATTCTCCAATCCGTCTTTAGGCGTATTCTTTTTACAAGTTTTATTTCCATCTCAGTTACGGAACTGAGACGAAGTGAGCTGAGCCGAACAGAGATTAACTGAGTCAAAGTGAGAAAAACATAAGGTAAAAAGAACAACAAAAAATACACACAGTATTGTAATACAGGGTGTTGTCGATAACAATAAAAGATTTATTGATGTATTTTGTGGAAGAGGGAATGACACGAAGAGAGGAAGTATTTAGAAATTTAACATGTAACTAGATTTAAAAATTGTTCTTCCGTTCTGTTGTTTATTATTATAATTTTATTTTTTATTCAAATATATACAAGATTAATTTAATAAATTTTATTAAAAAAAATAAATACATAATATTAAATTAAATAAATTACCAAATGTTTATTACGAGTCCGAAGTATTTCTCAAAATTCTCTCCAAATTAGCTTACAAATTACATAACCTCCAAAAAGACGAAATATGACGAAAGAGATGACGTTAACCTTTTTAAATCGACCAATCCGAGCTATTTCCAACTTTGTCTCAGTTGTAACACTTCGAAATAGCAAGATCAGTTGGTATAGGGTGGGAGGTAATTTTCTCAGTTTAAACTCAATTCGGCACGGCACGGCACATTCGTTTGATGAATGTACAACGGTAAAAAGAACACACTTTTAACTGAGTCAACTGAGTATCTCAGTACATCTCACTTAAAATAGGTAAAAAGAATACAGCTTATGTGATGTCTTTTCGGGGCCTTGGTGGTGATCATCAGCTTAACACATTAATTAAGCATTCCAGATATAACTGATTTGAACATCTGTACATCATCTATTGATTGCACATTCAGTGCGGCCTTTAGGCCGCACAACCAAGGCAATTGTCTATATGATGGATCGGGCGTTAGCGTAGTTTTCTAAGTTTTTAAAATAAAATTAATAAGTAGTTGATTTTATATTTTGTATAGATGTAAAAATTTAGGAGAAAGAGTTGCCCGGTAACTAGATTATTGCCGGTTAGGGCTTGATATAAATAGAAATTAAGGATCGAGTAACCCAGCGCTGACCAATCGAAAAAAATTGAAAATTTCCTATTGCAAAGAGGAAGGTTTATATAGTATACTGATATAAAATTCGAATGCGAAAGTATTATCAAAATTTTGAGTAAATCGATTTTGAAGTTTGCTAATTTTCATGTAAAAATTTAGTGAGATTCTCATTTTGTTGACGGTCCGTGCGCTATGAATGACTCTAACACTTAGAATATTTCGCACCGGCAGATGCAGCTCGACTCTCGTACATGTAACATCGATTATTTTTTGTTTTTAGGCGATTTTTTGGGGGTTTCAGATCCCGGTTGCCTTCATCCCGGTTTGCTTGATGCGTGGCGCCTTCTCGTATGTTTAGCTCTGCCGCGTAGCGGCTTCCGCGAATGAAAAACCGCCCGGAGGCCCGGAGGGCCGTAGGGTAGGTTTTTTGTTGCGCCTAATTCTGGCCGGGCCAATTTATGTTTAATTAGAGACCTTATTCTTAAAATATTTGGGGTTCTACGATGTTATACGCACGGCAGTAGACTGGGAAATGCTCTAAGTATCGAGCGATCGAACATATATTTATAACCTCGGCATGGGCGTGGCTTCGACCACAGGCGAACGATTCACAACGACCGCGGTCTAAGGCATACTCGATGCTACTTTTCCGTACTTTTCAAATTGATTTTTCTCGAAATTTTATATATACTTTCGCAAGTGAAATTTTTACAGTATACTATATAAACCTTCCTCTTTGCTATAGGAAATTTTCAATTTTTTTGGGGTGGTCAGTGTTAGGTAATTCCCCCCGAAATTAATTATCTATGTTGGATGAAATTAGATGCTATAACTTCAGGAGTCATAGATAACTAATAAATCTCGTTAATTCATTCAAGCGAGTCAGTGAAAAATCAATTATATAAAGCTACTGAAAATATTAGGTTTCAAAATACATCTTAAATTTTTTAAGATGTGGTGAGCCCCCCCCCCCCGACCGTGGTGAGCAAAGTAAGAGTTAACAATAATTTCTATAAATAAATTTTTCCTAAAATGCCGACTTCCTATGCGATTACTCATCCCTTATCAGTTAACCACAATTTTTTTATTTCGGTGGCCCCCTGATAAGAAGCACTTCATCAGATATCTCACCTCTGTGGGTTAGAGATAGTATAAATAAGTGGGCGATTGGTTGGATAGGTCAAATAAATAACCACCGCCGAATAAGTGCAAACTACAAATTTTTGTGCAATTATAACGTTGAAATAAGGCGCCATATTTTCTTGCGCAAGAAAATAGCACGTTGATACCGCGAAGATGCAAAGCGACGTAACAAAAATACCGAAACTACCCGAAGATCTGTTGGCACTTACCTTCATTTCGGCAATTTTTTTAAAGTCTTGTTCCGTGGGACTAAACATAAACTGCAGGGTATCAAAAAATTCCCATTTCGTTTGGTACTTGCACTTGGGTCCGGAACTATTCAGAGCTTTCAATTCCGATTTCCTCATTTTCCCTCGTTCCGATGTATATTGTGAGCGCAAACCGTGTATTTTGTTCCTAATTTCATCTGAGCACATATTAAACTCGTTGCCGATTTCACTCAATGCCCTCTCCCTTTCGTCTTTGTCCTTATATTCCGAAATCTTCACGTTCCACAAACATTGCCGTAGTTTTATTAATCCGATCAACTTCCTAACTTGAGAATGAGGCCACTTAACCTTATTTTCAGGATCCATTAAGTACTTGAAAAGTCAAATCAAAATGTCATGAAATTGTTTGTTTGGTTAAAAATGCACGAATTAATGCAGAGTTTCTCAAACAGTAAATGGGATGCGCCTAAAGCAGAAAGTTTGGAATACAGGTTTATAAAACCCTGGCAAGTTCGTTCTGGTTATCACCACCAGGTGTCTACCGTCAGATGTATAATGATTGGGTTGCTGATGAAAATTGCATGGGAATTCAGAGTCTCGATAATCAAATCGTAAGCGAATTCATAAAACTAGACTGGCCAAAGGCTTTTTACCAAATTGTTTTCTTTTTATGACAACAGCGTTTCCACTTTTCTGGGTTTAGGGTTTACCTTAAACCCACGATGTAACAACCCCGGAAGATGACCCATGTTGGGGGGGGGGGAAGTAGTGTAGTGGTCCCATAATAACTAATACTTACACGCAAGACAATAAGAAGATAGCCGGGTTCGATTTCAGATTGAGGAGTTATTAAATTTTATCTCGATAAAACTACATTAGGGCGAATCATTCCCAAGTTTGAGAACCTCTGCGTTCAAGTTTATATGTAAAACTTACGTAACGTTATCGCAAGTTATCAGTAAGTAATACATAAAAACAAAATGCCAGCATACCGAATTTTAAATTCCCTTCAAAGCCAATAAACAAATGCGTCACACTTGCAGGATATCAAAAAATTGCACACTAAGAATCTTGCATCAGCAAAATTACTAACTATTGTCCAAGCAATATTATAGTTTGCAGGTTATACGCACCAAGGTATTGCAAATGCAAGTCTATACTGGATTGCTTGTACAACGCATGTTCAAAAGTTCATGCGACATCGTCATGTGCAGAATAATCTACGGCTCTTGCGCAAGAAAAATGTTGCATTGTATACGAACGTCGGGCGTCAACACTGCGCCATTAAACGTCAGCGGGCTTAGACGCGTGCTAGTAATCGCCATTTTTTATTTCAAGCGAAAACAAGGTACAAATTTATTATTACTGCATTAATATTTTAGTTCCTATTCTTCTATATTTCGTAACGAAATGCCAATATTAATATTGACAAATAGCGCTCTCTACTGTAACTAAACGCAGTAGAGAAGTGAAGGTTGTTCTTGTTACCTCGTGACGTCATGAGTTACATGTCCATAAAAAGTAGCTCCTATTTACAATACCCACACTTTTTATTCGAAAATTTACACAATATGTTAAGCATTACAATTTAAATTTCTCATAAAATGTGTCTCGCGACAGAAATTTAAAAAAAAACATAACAAAAATAGTGGATTAAAAATAGCACTCCAATTTTAATTTCAATGCACATGAAATTATACTTTGTCTAAAAATAACGAATTCATGTTTAAACGCCAACGCTTCAACTTTCTAAGTGCTAGAAATCAATAAAATTTGTATGGATTTGTTGCTACTTCTAAAATTATGCAGGTATTCTGCGATTTTAAGCCATCAAGTTGATGGATGTGGACCATTGAGCGTGGAAAAAACACATTTTAGGCCAAATACGTCAGTTATCACCTTTGGAACTTTTTTTTTTCTCGCAAAGAGTTAATTTTCAACTTACATTTCCAACGTCAACAAATATCAAGCCAGTGATAGCCTGTTGATGGCCATCCTGACAAGCGAACTGGGTGTCATTTGGCTCCGTTTCCTTTCTACCTGCCCTTCGTTTCACACACAGCGACTGTCGCTCTAGAACTTCATCACTATAAGGGACGTGATTATGAACGTCATTACTGGAAACTAATTGCTTATCGGATCCCAAAACTTTTAAGAACGACAAACACCTCTTTGTACAACAGCGCCACTTTTCTTCCCCGCTCAATAACTTCCGTTCGTAATAAAATTTATTTTGTTTGTAAATTAATAAAGGACGACCACGCTCGCTCGTGCTACTTCTGATTTCTGTCATCGCTACTATGGGCACAGAACGTACTATCGCACTGACAAAGTTAAACGTGCATTGTTAGGGGAATTAACCATTTTTAGGGGAGTCGCCCTTTTGTTATTGATTAGTTCGATGAGAGAAGGGTCGAAAAGGTGAACAAACGGAGCGCGGGAAACTCCCCTAAATGAGCTACCAGGGGATTAAAAATATTTTTTTGCGAATAGCAAACTTGGCACTAAATAAAAAACAAATGGTTATAAATAAACAACAGGTTATTGCATCGTATAGAAATTTTAGGTTGAAGTGACAAAGTAATAAAAATAAAGTTGGTGTTTTTGTAACAGCCTGTACATTTTCTAGTTTTGATGATGTAAAATAATTATTATAGTCGGGTATAGGCCTGATGGCCGACGTTTCGGGCTAGCTAATTTCAGTCCATTTTCATTGCCGAAACGAAATAAAATTGTTAGATCGTTCTATGCCCGACTATGATTTCACATTATCATCTGAAAGGTCATCTATATTTACAAATATACATTCTAGTTTTGATGCATTACCCTTTCTGATGGAGGAAATTCCTTGCGTCCTCGGATGGTATCCTTATCCCTGGCATCGATGCTGTGTTGATTTTTCAAATGGCTTAAGAGTCCTGACGTGGAGCCGCCCTTGCACTTAATAATTTTGTAACATTTTATGCATTCGGCTTCTTCTGAGCCACCAAATTCTTTCTGGTAATACTTCCAAACAGCAGATTTTTTTGCGCTCATTACGAGGTGTTTGAGAGGAATTTCATTAAAACTTGCCCAAAATTAACTGGCACAATAATATTGTATTTATCAATTATCACGTCGCACGTTTGATTTGAACTGTTGTACCTACGTTAGCTGAGAATGATGCGATCTGTTTACCGAGTAGTAAAATAACCGGTTAGTCGGGTACGGTAAAAACCGGCTTGTAACTCGTGGTTATGTTTAACTGTAACGATCCAACTGAACATCGTTTTCGTTAAAAAAAAATTGGAAGAGATACAAATCAAAGATAGACTCTGATCAATCTTTCCATAATCATCACCATGTACCAGTACTAGAAATTCCATCTTTGGATGGACTAACATCTCCACTGCTTGCCCGGCATTTATTCCAAATTGTCTCTCCATCTTGGCCGAAGGTCTTCGCGTCCTTGGTCTTCACTGCGATCTTTTAATTTGTTTGCCTCCTAAGCAGTGACGACCGGTACAGGGAGGGCAGTGCCCCGTCACCCTCCCTAATAAACAGAATAGCAATTCGGCATAATATTTTTAATGCGACTGCACCGCCTTCACCGTGGTAGTTACGCTGCTGAATTTGTTATGACACTTATGACACTAGCATTCGCTGCGAATTTATTTTATATAGGATGTCTCACAAGATAACATCATTACTATTAAATTAATTAGAATTATGTTGTGATTCTGAATCAAGTTTTCACGTGATAATCCATCTAATATTGAGCGTGTTCGGTCTGGCACTTTTTTCGTTTTGAAGCTCCATCGCACCCATTCTGATGTTCTTGCAAATGCTGTAATTCTATCCATTTTGTATGAGCGTAGATAAAACGTTTGAAAACGTGAAAAACCTCCAAATCGAACTATCAGAATGATGCGTTTGACGGAGCTTCAAAGCGAAAAAAGTGCCAATCTGTAACGCACCTCTGATTGCTCAATTTATTCTATGGTAGTAAATTAATATGTTTACAATTTATAAGGGGTCATCCATAAAGGACGCCCGCAATTTTTTCCGACTTTTCAACCCCCGCTTGTCACAGTTGGTCATAATGTTCTGAACCTCCCCCCCCCCAAGAACGTCCTATGGTCACAAATCAAAGGCCCCCCTCATTTAATGGAACTTGACACGACATTTGGAATTGAAGGAGTGCATAATTTTTTTTACAAAATATTACATAAAAAATATTCAAACACAATTTTCTTAGAAATTCCTAAAATGTCCAACTCCCTCCATCTCTATAGCATCACCAACAAGAAGATCCGACAAACTACAAAGGTGCAAGATGTCATCGAGAGAGTGGCGCGGTTGAAATGGAACTGAGCTGGACACGTTGCAAGAATAAAGGATGAACGTAGGACTAAACCGGTACTCCAGTAGAGACCTAGAGACATGAAAAAAATTTGCCATGTCGCGCATGGCAAAAAACTAATGGGACAGTGGAACATGGATTTTGTCATTTCAGTTGACTAAACGATGTGTTGCATAATGTTGAGCAGTGGCAGCTTATCCTAAAAGGCCCGAAGGCACGTGCACACCTATCTACAATCGGAAAAAACAACTACTATCCCAAATTAATAAATTGCCCATCGCCATTTAAGTTTGGCTGTACGTTTCATCATATTTCAGTTCTGCAACATCTTACCATGCGTCCGTTGTTGAGTAACTCCAAGTATTTTTGCAGGTTTTGTAAGTACACATAATATGTCAAACGCTCTTGATTTCAGGTGTAGCAGATCTGATGATGTAACACTTTTTTTTTTTAGCTTTGCGCCGGCATGAGGAAATCTCGTGCGAGACACCGGCTTGATCTAAGCCGGTAGTGTCAGACTCGCACTGACTAAAACCTCACCCCTATCCTCGACTCCCGGTTTCGCCGTCTGGGCATTACTTCGGGAGTCGCGGCTATTGCGCGTTTCATCGTCCTTGTTGCATTTCCCTCTCGAGCTGTTCTTTCGTCCTCATGATGGAGGTCACGAAGGCCGTGATAACTTTCCAGCCTTCTTCGTTCTCCAACATCTTGAGGACCAAGTTCTCCGGGGTGAGGGATTCCCCGAAGTACAGCGATGCCGACACTCGCTCACGCTCCCATCTAATGCATCTGAAGATGGTGTGGCACGCAGTGTCTTCTTCGTCGCAATGGCAGCAGGTTGGGTCGTCCAGTATCTTGAAGCGATGGAGGTACTCGTTGAAGCACCCGTGCCCCGATGATGTAACACTGCTATCAATTTGCCGTAAGCTGCCCAGGCGAGTTTTATTTTCCTGTTAATCTCAGATATTTGGGGCGCTTCAATTTGACATAATCTTTGTTACTTTTACGAAGAAGGTGCGACTGAAAGCTGTACTTTTAGAATTTGTAGCTTCAAGCAGCGCCGTAGGAAACTCTTCTGGCGCCTGAGGCAAATTTGAATATATGCGCCCTCTCCTCCCAAAAAATTCTAATCATTTTTAAAATTTTAAACTATTATTTCTTGGGTTATGTCGAGGTTTATCCCCCATTGCTATCACCCTTGCTACGGCGTTGGCTTAGAGTAATGAAAACAAATGGATGCTTATCAGGAAATCATTTAGGCTGCTGGGACCAAGGGGTCTGGGGGGTATGGAATACCCCTCCCCCAGGTACACTTAATTTATTGCGAAACGAAAACTTTCACTTGGGTACTGGGATAGTTATGAAAAATATCATCTGCTGCCCCCCCCCCTATTGGATTACAAACGAAAATTGCAAAGGATTAAACGAAAAATAATAAATTTTGATGGTTCTGAATAATGGCAAGTGTACCTGGGGGGTATTCCAGACCCCCCGCTCTTGCAATATCGATTTTTATCCTAGGGAACTTCTGAAAATCTTATATAAAATACGCATAGTATGTCAGAATCACCGCTTCCATAGTAACGTAACGCAATACCCCCCCCCCTTCCCTGAATATGGAGATTATTTTTATCGGTTTTTCTTTTCAATTTAAATATATTTGAATAACTGTCGCGATGATAACGTGATATTTTTACCGATTACCCAGTCAGTTAAAGGGAAATGAAGAAGAACGCGGGGGTTGAAATCAACTTTTCTAAAATCCCCTGTCTTACCATTGGACAAAAATTGGAGAGGAGAAAATTCCCTACAAGACAAGGTTTCATGATTACTTCAGATATGAAGTAAATTGTTTTGTTTTGTTCACTATCGATGGTGAAGTTTAAATGTACGAAATTTTTATTCAGAATAAGAATTATTCAAAACCTCTTTCAATTGTTTTCTCTAAATTTTCTCTTTATTTCATAAATACTTAGTATGATGTAAGCAAATCTTGTAATATGTTTTATAAAGAATTTTGTATTCTTCAAGTTTGATTTGAAGATAATTTTCACTAAAAATGAAAGTAAGCGAGTTATAGACGAAAAACTACTATAGAGGATTAAAATCCCCACTTGCGGAAAAGGCCGACAGGGAATTTTAAGTGATGTTGCAAATAAAATCGTGGTCAAATTTTCGGGTTCAGTTAAATTCTTATCTTTTTGAAAATTTTAAACTATTATTTATTGGATTTTGTCAAGGTTTAGCGCCCCCATTGGATGGCGCATGAGGCAAAGGCCTCAGTCGCCTCACCCTTGCTACGGCTCTGACTTCAAGCTACGGTCAATTGTTTTTGATGAAGTTATTTTATATTTCGGTTGTCGCTTTAATCGTAGTCGATGGGTTGGGGTGACTCTCTGAAATCTCAGTTTTGAGATTTCTAAGAAAATTGTATTTGAATATTTTTAAAAGTTTATTTAAATTCTTGTTTGTTTAATTCCAATTTTTATTACAGCCATAAAAATTTTAAAAATTAATGAATATGTTTTTTGGTTTAAAAGGTCAAATTCGATTTTACACAAATGAGGGAGGGGTCTTTGATTTGTGACTATAGGACGTTCCTGATGGGGGGAGGGGGTCCTAAGATTGAGATAAGGGGGGAGGGGGTTAAAAATCGGAAAAATTACGGATGTTCTTTATGGACGACCCCTTATTGGCAATCGTCAAAAAATGAATTGTTTGGCGAAGAACAAGGGATGCAGTTTTAGGTCATGCCCAGGACCACGAAGTTCTCCTCCGATGAACCCAAATTTCATCGCATTTGGGAGATAATATCATATAGGTACATCAGTGCCTGGTGCATTTTTGCTTTTAATTTTGAGGTTAGATGACCAATGGCAAAACCAGTGACCAATTTTACCATTGAGTTGACAAAATTTATTTCCTGTTAGAAAGGTTTTTGAAGAATTTTTTTGCATAATGTAAAGGACATTAACCTATTTATCTTTGTTATCATCAGCATACAACTTACTAAGGTAGGGCATTTTGCTTTAGTGGATAAACATAATTATTTTAATTGAATATCTAGTTTAATATTTTGAAGATACTATTTTTAAACGACTGAAAATTCCTTCCATGCGGTTTATATATTTTTAAGTCTTTCTGGCGGCCCAAAATATAATTATTACCACTGGATAGCACAGTTACCTCTTGTGGTACAACACCGATTGACCCGAAATTTTTTCAGTAGACTTAATATTGGCGATAATTCCATTCAGGGTCAAATTTTGTCGTTTCGACCAATCAGCGTGCGTTGTTTTACATTGTAGTTAAATGGGTACAACGCATGCACAGTCGAATAATATCCGAAAATAAAAAATATTCCAAATACCCTACCAGAATATCGAATATTTGTAGTGGAGCGTAAAAGAATTCATACGTAATAAAAAATCTCTTCGAATATTATAATTTATGTAGTGTGTATGACTAACGCACTCAACAGATGCGATGTAGGAAACCGGTTCAACGCATTACTTCCAACCCGAGTTCACTTAAAGCAAAATGTATTTCTAACGAATTTTATATTACAAATTTAGTGCGATTATGCTTCCATTTTTTTCGGTACTTACGAAATTTTTTGTTTGATTTTTTTGCAATGATTGTGATGCGATATGGTCAATTTGTTTCACAATTTTCGACATTAAAAATGGCGTTTGAAATGTCGATTTTCGTATGTGATGTTGTGCTTTTAAGTTGTGACGTTTCTTCACGGAATTATCACCGCAACAGCAACGGGGGTCGTACAATACTCAAAGATTCAGCGAGACAGGTTCGAGTTGCGAGTGCGCTTCGCTCGTGCAATCTTCTTGCTAAAACCTGTACTCGCTGAATCTTTGAGTATTGTCCTAGCCCTTGTGTTGTATCGTGCGAAGATTATTGGGTCACTCAGTCACCATAAACCTGTCGTTAAAGATGTACGTTCTTGACTATAGAGTAAACCGACTTCCTTCTCCCAAAAATCTATGCGCTTGGCGCACTGTTTTGGAC
Organism: Podabrus alpinus; assembly: GCA_932274525.1. Classification (NCBI taxonomy): domain Eukaryota; kingdom Metazoa; phylum Arthropoda; class Insecta; order Coleoptera; family Cantharidae; genus Podabrus; species Podabrus alpinus. Next base: position 12,505,781 of record OW026451.1, read on the forward strand.
TCTTTACAAAGATACGAGAACATCAAAAAAGCCAACGAGGTTCTACCTCAGCAAGCCCAAGTAACATTTTTCCCTGGTGAAATTAAAATTTCTCTGCTAGAGCCCTGGCAAATTTCTACCAGGTGGTTATAACAGGGTTTCTTATGGCAGACCTCTTACAGATACCTGTCAGGTGTCTATAAGGAATTATGCGCAGGGCCCTGTAAAATATCTGTGGCAGGGCCCTGGCAGGTACCCCGTTGCAGGTAATTTGCAAAGCTGTAAAATATCTGTGGCAGGGCACTGACAGGTACTCTGTTGCAGGTAATTTGCAAAGCCCTGTAAAGTATCTGTGGCAGGGCCCTGGCAGGTACTCGGTTGCAGGTAATATGCAAAGCCCTGTAAAATATCTGTGGCAGGGCCCTGGCAGGTACTCTGTTGCAGGTAATTTGCAAAGCCCTGTAAAGTATCTGTGGCAGGGCCCTGGCAGGTACTCTGTTGCAGGTAATATGCAAAGCCCTGTAAAATATCTGTAGCAGGGCCCTGGCAGGTACTCTGTTGCAGGTAATTTGCAAAGCCATGTAAAATATCTGTGGCAGGGCCCTGGCAGGTACTCTGTTGCTGGTAATTTGCAAAGCCCTGTAAAGTAACTGTAGCAGGGCCCTGGCAGATACTCTGTTGCAGGTAATTTGCAAAGCCCTGAAAAATATATATGGCAGGGCCCTGCTAGGTACTCTGTTGCAGATACTTTTTTTTGTGACATTTATTTGCAAAATGCATAGAACTTCGTATATATACCGTATATATAACAGAGACAGGGGCCCTGTGAGATTTCTCTGCCAGATACCTAGCAGATATCTGCCAGGTTAAAAATGTTACTTGGGAGGAACAAGAAAAAAGGCTATTCAAACCAAAAAGTGTTTTGACTGAAAATCAAATAGAAACATCGGAAGAACTGGGTTTAAAGTAACAAGTGTAGGGGTTGTTGCTCATGGTTATTACTATATGAACTAAAAAATAATGGTCTAAATTAGACGCCTGTGACCTAATTTGGAGGATAGGCATTTAATTGGGCCAAAACTACACAGAGTTCCCCTATTTAGATTTTATCCATTGTACATGCAATTACAATTATTAATTTTATTTCAACCAAGTACATAGTAAGGAAAATCCATAAAATATTAAATTAAAATTCACGTTCAACCCACGCGATGGAAACTTTTCATTGATCGCCAATAATTTTATTCAATATCACATCACAATCGTGTAGGTATAATATATTACTACAATATTTTCAATGTTTTTTTCGAATTGTACATATAGGTACCATCGATACACTGCACACAGATAACTAAATATAGAGAGTTACTCATCGAATACTGACGCAATTGATAAGTTATCTTGCGATAACATTATTTAAAAATTTTAAAACTAAAGTAGGTAGACGGAATTTTTCGAAAACTTTTTGATTTGTTTACAAATCGTTACTTCCTCATTTTGTGTTGAGTTTGTTTACTTTTACAAATTTGTATGTTAGTAGTACATCGTAATTAAATTATAAATAGAACACTTTGACTTTTTAAGCAAATGCATGCGCTTTCTAAAAAAATTGTACTGATAAATATTTAAAATTTCAAAATCTACAACAAAAAAAGTTGAACTGGATTTTTCAATTTATGAAACCTGCAAGACAAAGTGTGGACCTCATGGTTATACACCGATCTGGACGATCGGTTTTGCATATCGAACGTGTGCAGTTTTGTCTGCACTCTCGAACGCCAAATTGGATTTCGTCGGTTTGCCAAAATAATCTCAGATGTTTTCAATTTTTATCGAAATAGAGGAACCTTCGAACGTTGACACTTTTAAAATTTTAAATCATTGACACCTCCTATTCCGGTGATGATGACACAATAATCGCTAAAAGTTTGCCAATAATGGCGATGTGATTCATCAAACTTGTTTTCAGTTTCTTACCCTTTAAAAGTTCATTTGAGGCAACCCAGCTATTACTTGAAACGCAGGTAATTTACTTGCTATTAGTTTATCTCAACTGTTTCGACAGGGATCCATTTTAGTTTTAAAAATAGCGGTGATATCCAGTCAATTTGATTCGAGTTCAAGTTTAAAACTATTTGGGCTTCCGAGAAACCTGCATATCCTATCATCGTTCACTTATTCGGCAACCGGATATTATCTTATGAAATTATTTTTTGGACGTCAATCTGACTCGACCCTTGAAAGCCATATTGGAGAAATTTTTAAATTGGGCAAAATTTAAAAATATTTTGACATTCCTCAATAGTTTGGAGTGGTTATAATGTGCCTCATAAATTTTACTTAGCGTAATGTTCATGATATAATCAGATTAAGTGCACCATCGGATGTAAATAAAGAAGAGGAATCGTAAGATCGTGATCGGAATGCAGTAGCACTTTACAAGTCGAGTACTCGTACTACTACAAAATTGAAAGCATACAAAAACTGGATTGTGAATAAATTCGATTTATTTTGTAAGGCTAATTGAGAAAAATGCCTCCCAAGTACCGAGCGAAATATTTTGTCAGAATTTAATTACAAAATAATTCCAAAACACTTTCGATCTCTTTGTTTTGTTTCATCATCTAGGAGTTTCACAGCGTCAAGTGATTCACACTACTTGTTAAGAGCTGGTAGGTAATAGTAAATGAACAATGTACAAATACCAACATTAATCATGATAATGGCATTATAAAGTCATTTGGATACAAACAAATATTAATTTATTCAATAATGAAATAGAGTCGCTTTTCAGGTCAGTGAGCTTTTTGGCACGAGCCATTATCGCGCGTTATTATGATTTTCCGTCGCTCAATTGTATTTACAATTCAATTTTACTTCCTCCTCTTTCATGATGTGGATGTAGGTAGGAACAACATGGAACAATAATTTGTATTTCGCTCGAAAACAAATTAGGTCTCTTAAAATATCCAATCGAATCATGGCTATATAAAGGTTGGTTAAAACTGTCTCGTGTACAGAGAAAATGATCAAGAGTCGAGATATGTGACGAATTTAGTGGTAAGATGACGCATTTCAATTCAAGGATGACTAGCGAGTCTATATTTGACCTCAACAAATTCTTTAGAATGCGCCGCGACGTCTGACGTCAATTCGATACCATACATCATTCGTGTGGTATTTTAAAATCGTAAAGGTGAACACTCGCTCGATGTTTATGGGAACTTCCGTTATACGCAAATGCTACGTTTTAATTTATCTCGCCCAATTTGGTAACGATATATAATTTTTTATGCTAATATGGTTTAATAATACCAATTTAAGGACCGAAAAAAGGAAACACCAAACCAGTTAGGTTAGAGGAGAGACGCCAAATATAATGGACCTACCCAAGGAAATGTTTTTAAAGAATGGTAGCAATTTGGCTTCGGGAGAGGTAGATGTACCACTTTTGCTAACCGCAATGCATTTTTTGATTGCCATTTGTGGTCTTGTAAAGATTTTAAAATAAGTAACACGCAACATCACCGTCCTTGCATATTCAGAATTTGAATCCAGATCTAGAAACATATTTTCTGCATTGGTGAGCCACAAAAGACAGCCCGCTTTCTCTCTTCAATATAGTCATGACGATGATTTGGTAGTAAACCCTTTTTGATTTGATTTTATTATTTAACGTGGATTTCAAACCACGACGCAAGCAAAGAAGTTCCATTGCCGCTACAACACCAGAAGTTGTATTTTAAGATTGCACTGAATCGTGATTGCCCAGGTTGTGCGGCCTAAAGGCCGCACTGAGGGAACGAATCATTGGCTTCAGTCAACGGAACAGAATTTTAAGTAAGTAAATTAAAATAAAGTAAATACATATTTTTCCTTTCTCTTTAAATTTTGTGCCTTCTCATTCTATAAAATAGAAGGCAGCCGAGAAAGGATGGGGGGGGGGGGGCTGGAAGGTATGGAATACCCCCAGAATTTGCTGATCAGGCGGTATAATATTAAAAAATGTTTTATATATTGTTTTATTGTTTTCCTGGGCGGTTCTCCCCCCCCCCCGCCATATAGATCCCCTGGTTAAAAGAATCTATATATATAAAAATGGATGTATGTGTGTATCTATGTATGTTCCCTATAGACTCCTAAACCGTTTGACCGATCGGAACCAAATTTGGCACAGTTATTATGTAGGTCCCTGCGCATGTTTTTGTATTGAAATGGTACAAAAATTCGCAGAGGGAAGGAAAGTTGATTTTGAGTAGCCTGCCTTCCTTTAAGGAATCTCGATAATCCATTCATGCGCGTCCCTATGGGACGCGCATGAATGGATTATCGAGATTCCTTAAAGGAAGGCAGGCTACTCAAAATCAACTTAAAAAATAATAATAAATGCTGTCAAGCTGTTAAACTGTCAACCGATCGACAATGATGCAAATACGCGTGCACGTGCTTTACGTTTCTATTTGACCAATCTTAACCAAATTTGGTGTAGAAGTTATTTGCAAGAAGGGTAATAGAACCAACTGCGAAAATTACCGAGGTATAAGCATTGTTAACTCGGGATATAAGATTTATTCTTCAATTATAAACAACAGACTTAAACCGTTAATGGACGCGACAATACTAGAAGAGCAATCAGGCTTTAGAACCGGCCACACGTGTATGGATAATGTCTTTGTACTCCAACAAATGATTGAAAAACACCGAGAATATAACAGAGAGACACATATGGCGTTTGTAGATTAAGAGAAGGTGTAACGGTTTAAAATTTGCCGCCGGGTTCTTTGGGTTTTGGAACCAGTGACCGTTGGTACGAGTGAGGGAAATGCGCAGGAGTCGGTACGAGAGACTTGACTTGAGAGGTTCGCTCGAGTAAGAGGTGATTTTGTGTGTGTTGTGCAAAAATTTTGTGAAGCCGGATTTTGGAGAAGAATTGGTTAGTTGATACCATCCAGTAGCGAACTGGGATTATCTTCTCGAATCCGTATGTTTGGGAAGCTCTTTTTTTTTTGATTATTTTACCGGGAGCTCTCATCCGCCTTTATGGGATTCGAAGCTGAACAAATTTTGCATATGCCGCAGATCAACGAAATTTGAGGTATCCTTTTTGGTTGGTAATTTGTTGTAATAATTATTATTGGTTTTTATATTAAGCCATATTAAGCTCGATGGCGTATTTTTTTCCCTTAGCCTTTTTAATGTGTTTTATTTTTTTATTTATGTGTAACATCTTGGTATTCTTTTTTTCGTTCTGCATTTTTACTTCCAGAATGGTTGCAATTGATAGATAAGTGGCAGATTACAACTTTCTGCACTGCGTGATAAAGTTGCAATCATTATCGCACTTTCGCATATTGTGGATAATGATACCAATGTATAAGTGTTATGTTTGATAAGCGTAGTAATGACTATTTTTTTTTATTTTATTACGTTTGGTTAATTAAACTTTACTTGTGTATTATTTCCTATGGTTTACATCGAGCGAACTGGTAAAATGTATTAGCAGGAAGATTCCAATTTGATCGACGGAGGTTCAAATTTCATATTTGAAATTTAGTGTCGATACTTTTTTTGTGTTTAATTATGATTTTATATTTTTATTTTATAAAGGCTTCGATGTGTGACCTACTTATATACAGAGTGCGGCATTGCGCCGGGGTCGCTGCTATTTGGTTTGGTCGTCGGAGGCTCGGTGGTTACCTTAGTGGGATTGTACCTATATGACCATTCGAGTGTTCCGTCGATTGATTGTGTGGGTGGTGATTCTGAGTGTCAATGTGGTCGCTACTGTGCCGTTCTGGTCGGCTCCTGTAGTGGGCTACTGTTGTTGCGTTCCACTGGCGCAATACTAACACCATAAGCATCGACTTTATCATTAAGCCTTTAAGCAATGACCACCGTATTGTTTATTTTTATGTTTATTTTTATTTTATTGTTAAGTTTATTTTGTGTGCGTAAGATATTTGCGCTTTATATTTAAGTAATTACTATTTTCGTTTACAAAAATTCTTCGTTGTTCAAAATTTTCCGTATGCCCTGGACTCATTGCTGGTTTTTGTTTAATTAATTATCTTCCAAGCTAGCCGGCAAGATTTACAAAGATAGCTCGTGATTTCTCGATTTCCCCTTTAATCGAGTTGTCTAATCTTTCATAACGACGTCTTCCTTTTTAACCGAAATCGAGTGGCGCCTATTCCATCTTTTTTTTCGTCGTTTTAATTAACACCTTTGGTTAGAAATTAATGTAACACCAATTATTAACGCTAAAGTTCTTGAGGAATTTTAACCGTTGCAAAGGCCTTCGACAGAGTAGATAGACCAACGCTCTGGAACATTTTGACAAAAAGAGGGTACCCACAACACCTTATAAACAACATTAAAGCCTTATACAAAGGAACATCAATATCACTCCAACTTGAAGAGGGACTTACTGAACAAATACCGACCAATCAGGGCGTTAGACAAGGATGCGGCCTATCCCCAACGCTTTTTAATATATATCTAGATGATATGATACGACGATGGAAAAATGAACACAGAAAAGGAATTCAAGTTAACCACAAAGAAAAACTCGCCACAATGCTTTATGCAAATGACCAAGTGGTGTTCCAAGAAACGGAAAATGATCTCCAAACAGCGGTTCACAAATTACACCTCTTATGTTCGGATTATAATTTTAAAATCTCGACAAAAAAAACAAAAACGATGGCTTTCGCCGGAAAAGACCCAATAAGGACAAAGATTGTCATAGACAACATTACAACTGAACAAGTTCGACATTTTAATTTCCTAGGCTGTGACGTTACCTACGAGAGAAGCAATGACATACAAAACAAACTAAACAGATTTAGAGCTATATGCGGCACAATTCATAGATACTTAAAAAATAAAACCACAAAGGACACCCGTCTAAAATTCTACAAAACGGCAGCAATACCGACATTGACCTACGGGTGTGAAGCATGGGTCATTGGAAAAAGAGATGAGAGCAGAATTCAGGCTGCAGAGATGCAATTCCTTAGAGCTACAAAAGGCTGCACTAGAACTGATAGAATACCAAATGAAGAAATACGATAGGAACTTGGTATTGAACCACTGATGAAGCATATTAGGACATACCGACAGCAGTGGTGTGAACATATGGACAGGATGGACAACAGCAGACCAGTAAAAAAGGTAATGAGATACCATCCTAAAGGAAGAAGAGATGTCGGGCGCCCGAGGAAACGCTGAATGCCGGAACAGCCTTTAGCCTAATCCAGGATGTTTGATGATGATGAGTTATTTGCAATGCTACGGAAAACATAGGCTACTTTAGTACCTTGGAGTGAGGCTGAAGGCCGAACAACCACGGTCTACACGTATGCCTGCGATACCCTTGAGTGAGGCCGAAGGCCGAACAACCACATCCGACACGGTCTAGATGGCTAAAGGCGGCCGGTAGGCCGACTGTGCCAGCTAGTAGTACTATATAATAAAGCATTTTTTGAGATTAAATTATATTGTAAGTAAATAAGGAAATTTATATTGTTACTTTTAGGCTTCTATACAAAGTATAACAAGAAGCCTTATGATCTGGCTCCGTGTCTGTCCGTCCGTCTGTCCGCATAATTCAAAATTATACAGAGCGTTTCAAATCGTGTTGGAAATACTCTGTGTGTATAGAGGTCTAAGAACTGGGTACCCAGTGCGCTATTAGGCTTCTATACAAAGTATAACAAGAAGCCTTATGATCTGGCTCCGTGTCTGTCCGTCTTTCCGTCGGCATAATTCAAATCTAATCAGAACCCTCGAAATTGTGATTGTAAACACATCGTATGTATAATAAAACAATAATTTGTTTTAAATTTATTTATTGTTAACCACAGCAGTGGCTAATTGGTGAAGTTAAGTTGTAAGTAAAAGAGAAAGAAGAGGATTGTTCCACCTCAAAAAATGGACCGTACATTACAGAGAAGTAAAGTTCCGAATGGAATGGAAAAGCTTCATTATTATTAGTTATATAGTGAATGATAAATACCAACCGCAAAACTGTAATTACTGCAGATTACCTGATTATTTTTCAATGCAGACTAAATATAAGTTATATTTACATAATTTACATAATTTATTTAATACATACATAATTTAACATAATACAAAAAAAAATTTACATAATTTTTCACCTATATAGGAAATTTAAATACGTTGATCCGTTGATCTGTTGATACGTTGATCCTCTGATCCGTTGATCCTTTGATTCGTTGATTCTTTGATCCTTTGATTCGTTGATTCTTTGATCCGCTAATCGTTTGATACTTTGATCCGTTAAGACATTGATACCCTAATAAGAAGTTATCTCGAAAAATTTAATTGGTGCAGATTATCGGATTATCTGATGTTACATTATAAATATTATGTCGACTAAAAATAACTAGCAATAACAACTTTTTACACCAGAAAGGTAGCTGTATAGAAGCCTAGGAACTGCCGCTAAAGCGAATTCCACCTTGTTTATTTAAATGTTGTGCCCTCCCCATGAAAGAATTCACGAGCCTCCACTGTGGACGGAAAGCCGTTTGGACGGGAAGCCGATTGGATGCAAAGGACCCATGGACCCGTTTGGACGTAGAGCCGGTTGGATGCCAGAGACTAATTTTAATTAAAAATAATAATTGACCAACTGATGGAATTTAAAATCCCGGTTGTAGTTGAGTCAAGTAGCCAACGAAAATCTCTTAAATGCGGAGATAATATAAGATCGTACGTTTTCATCGGCTAGAGGCATTTTAAGAGATAAAGGAATGACCAAAATCGACGTTCATGAAAGTACAACTTTTTCAGTTCAAGCAAAATGAAGGTAAATTTTTCAGATTATAAAAAGTTTAGCCCAATTAACCGGATTTTTTCATTTTCCCTGAAAATTCATGGGATTCCACCTCCTTATTGTACGATTTACGTTAGGTTTGCTGAGCCAAAATCATAAAATATTGAGATTCCAAAAATTTAATATTCACTTTTTTGCAACAAGCCTACAAACATTTTATAAAAGTAAGCATTAATTTCGTAATTGTGTGAGATACCCCTTAAAATCGATAATATCACGATTCAAGTAGTCATTAACAAGCGTCGCGTCGTAATCCTGTTGTCCGCTTCGACGAACTTTGTGCGGTTTTTTGATGGCTTTCTGTATTTTTTTAATGTGTCGATGATTTTCCCAATCACAGGATTGTCCACCGCCAACTCTTATTAATATTATAAATTATACTTTCTTTTACAACATGTAATATTTGACCTAATCTAATCTCGACTTAATTGTACCCCCCCCCCTTTCACATTTTGTTTCACAACAACCCGAACATAGACTGCCTCCAAATATCCGTTCGTACATTTTGTATAGGATACCGCCTTTTGTAATTTTAAAAGTAATAGAAATTTTTTAACTTTTCAGTATATTATGACCCCTAAACAAGCCCGGATCAAAGACGTAGGCTCCAGCCTTGGCAACTGGAGGGACGTTAACAAATTACTTTCTTTAGTACAAATTTCAAGAGGCACGAAACAGAAGATCTGCAGACAGATCAAATTCAATTCTTAAAATGCATTTTGCTATGTGAAATGTTCAGATTATTTTTAACGCAATTCATCTACCTACATGTACTATAATTAAATTTAAATGTAACCCGTTACCAAAATCGGCGTATTACATCACGACAATTGTATTTGTAACGGGTGGCAGCAAGTGAAATCGTGTTCTTAGTGGGGTCAAATTAAAAATGTATATGTTTAAAAGTCCCAGTCGAAAAATTTGCACAATATCGTATAAGTATTTTTCTACTTGACAACGGAATTTCTTGGTTTGTTGTTGGAGTTAAATCGAACTAAAACTAATTCAGTAACAAATTTCTGCGAACTTTCACTCAAAACGCTGTAAATTCGTAACAAATATGAAAATACTTCATCAGGAATTAAATTTCCTACAAAAAGTGGTAATAACATAATAGTTTAGGCGTGGAAGACATTCAATGATGTGAATAAAAGCTCAAAATCTGCAACTTGCAATGTGTTCAGCATAAAAACTTACAAGTTATTGTCAAACCAATAATTTAGACATACGCCAGTCGTGGTGGACGCAATTTTTACCTACTATATTAGTCAAAATGTCTATAGTCAAAAATATTCTTGAGCCGAACCTGCACCTAAACTTAAAAACCAAGTTTCTTTTACACCCTAACGTATACAGAGCTCTTAGGTGAAAACTCAATCTAAATCAAACGCTTTTCAGCAACCTTGCATAATTTTCTTATAATAAAAACTCGTAACTGATCTCTTTGGTTCAAACGGATCAGCGGCCAAAAAGTCTGGTTCTGATATAGAACTAAGAACATAAGGTAAAGTCAAAATTGGTTAGCTACTGTTGTGACTGTTTAAAATAAATTTGGTCCAAAGGAAGGAAATAATCGTAATTATTAGTTTCTGAAATAACTATTATGGAAATAATTGGGAAAAAAACGGAATAAATTTTATTATCTTTATTTTGACCTCGAAAAAGACCTACCAATTTTCCAAGATCTAACGACCCAAAATTTGGTCGCCATAGTGGAAAAATTGTTCGGAAAAAACATTGCAATAAATTCGTCAATATCTCGGTTTAGGTTCATTTTAGAATAAAGTTTTAGGAAATAGAAAATAAAGTAACCTAAATTATCTACAGAAAAGATCTCATGGGCTTTTCTTGTAAATCGATCGGTTGCACAGTTACAGCCATCAGAGCGCGTGGTTTATGTTTACCATTCTTCATTTATTGATTTCATTATTTGATATTTTGCGTGTCCCAACATTTTTTAATGCATTTATTTAAGGCGATTTATGTTTAGGTAAATAAAACTGAGGTATTTATGAATATTCATAAAAAAATGTATTTTTTTGTGGGTGGTTTTTCCAATGTGATTGCCGAATTCGGGGTCGCTAAACCGTATAAAATTAGTATGTTTTGCCCTCGATTATTTCCACAATAAAACCCTTGTTGACTATGCTACAAAAAGTAATTTATTATAAACGGATGCAGTTTTTCCATGCCACATTTCTTCTTCCTCTTCTAAAAAGTCATTGACCTGTTTTTCGAAGATATCGAAATACAACACTGTTTTTGGTTGTCTATTCAGCACTCTTGATGAAGTCCGTTTTCCGTCTCTCGCTATTTTCTTCTTCTTTGCCTAGTCCACTTTCTGATATCTTGCACATTTCACTCTTGACTGATGATGTCACTTCGCCCCTACATTTATTTTTCGTTTCATCGCCGACAAGTTTCTTTCGCCCGTCCAGCGCGAAGCTTCGTATTGGTGCAAAATATGAATCAAAATAGATAAATTTATTTTCTTTGTTTCCTATATTATTATTAATTTAGTCGTTTATGAAGAAGTCATCAGTTCGAGTGGTTAAGATTAATAATGAAGAAAACGATGTGCACTTCAGTGAGGTAACTTATAATCTAATGATCTAAATATATTTTGGTTCTTATATAAACTTTTTGTGTGAATGTTTATGTTATTCCCGGAGTCGTTGGTTCTCACAATTTGGGTAAAACCACTTAATGGTACTTATGGCATAATTGATTCAAGAGGACTCTCGACTTGGATACCTTATTTTATATAAGAATTTACGAGTTCGTTTAAGTAAAATTGCTAATGGTTAAAAACTTGAGACTAATTAATATTGAAAGTATATAAAATAGTAATAAATTTAATTTAATATGAACTGGTAGCATCGACGAACGTGATCGCGAAAGCATCCCAAAAAAAGCTATTCAGAAAGGAGAAGTTTTGGTCGAAGTTAATGGAGGAGGCATCAAAAACACTTGCAAGTTACGTTGTAGGTGCTGATTTTCGCGAACTTACAAGAACAGGAACAGTTCAAGTAAGTAACATTTACGAAATCACATAAGTAGTTCCAAAACCTGCAGTTTTTGACTGGAGTCTCCACCAAAAAGCTCACTTTCACCCTAAATTTTTAACAGCAAGCCCCGGACCATCCGTTCACTGGACAATGTCGCCCGAAAATGAGTTTTTAAATCTTTTCGATTCCATATTTTGGCAGAAACTTCGGCCGATAACTGGAGGTTTTCCTTAAGATCCTTAACCTGCTTAACATGCTTTTAAGATGACCCACTAAAGCTGAGAATTGGAATGACGAACGCTTGTCGAGTCCGACGATGCATCAGATGGTCTAATGCTGGGATGCAGATCCATTCCAGTTTTCATTCCATAAATATTTAAAATTATTTTACTTAATTTCTTTTATTTTCCTTGTGGCGTGCTAACCACAGGAGCTTTAGAACTAAGGAGACCCACTTAATCTATTAGAGATCAAGAAGTATAGAGTTCCTGGTTTTCGATTTAACCGGTAATGTTGCTTGATAATCTTTACCACCATTGATTTCGACCTTTCACGAAACTAAACAAATCAACACTTTCCTGACAGTTTACGATTAGTCTGACACACTTTACTCGAAAGATATCAAATGTCGTAAATTTGTATTTTAGCATTCATACTACCATTATGGAATGTTATTGATAATATGATACCTTTATCATCTGGTTATGGATAAGAGCGAACGCAGTTTCGTATACTGCCGATGTAATTCTAAACGTATCACGCCCACCTTTGATGAAGAACTACCAAATATTTTTCTTGAAGCTGCCTTCAGAGTTATTATTGGGTTGATGCTTAAGTTCGTAGCGTTTCAATCTAAAATTTAATTTTTTAAAAATAAAAAATACATAAACTAATCAATAATCTCTATGATAGAGAGCGGAAAAGATGAAAATCTGATGGAGCAAGATCAGGAGAATAGGGCGGATTTGGAATAACCTCCAACCGAGATCTTGAATGGCTACTTTTGTAATGTTAGCAGTATGCAGAAGGGCATTATCATGCTGCAAAACAACTTGATGCCGTCTTGCCGGTCGTTTTTCTTGAATTGCAGCCTCCAGGCGACGCAGTTGTTGACAATAAACCTTAGAAGTGATGGTTACATTCCTCGGAAGCAATTCGTAGTAGATGACACCTTCTTTATCCCACCAGATCCACAACTTTACCTTGCGTGGATGGGCACCAGCTTTTGCACGAGGATTTGCTTGTTTGTTAGGGCTCAGCCGTTCCTTTCTGTTCATGATATTGATGTAAAGGCACCATTTTTCGTCACCAGTAACAATTTGGGACAAAAACGGCCGATGTTGTTGACGAGCTAAACGATGACGAGCAAGCAAAGAAGCACAAATGGTAACACGCTGATTTTTGTTGTTTTCGCTTAAAACGTTTGGTACCCAAACACCCAACATTTGAACCTTGCCCATGGAATGATAATGTCGTACGATAGTTGATTGATCACAATTCATCATATTGCCCAATTCCCGAGTGGATCGACGTGGATCATCACGAATTGAAGCATGTAATCGGTCTTCATCAAAGCCGGATGGTCTCCCTAAACTTGGAAATCATTCATATCAAAATGCCCCTTTTAGGCTTCTATGCAAAGTATAGCAAGAAGCCTTATGATCTGGCTCCGTGTCTGTCCATCCGTCTGTCTGTCTGTCCGCATAATTCAAATCTAACCAGAACCCTCGAAATTGTGATTGTAAACACATCATATATATAATAAAATAAAAATGTGTTTTAACACGTTCAATGCTGATGACGGATATGTCCGTCATCGCATTATTTAGCGTATGGCGCGTGACGGACTTGCCCGTCAATCCATGTTATATTTTAAACGACATGAGGATTATGTTAGCGTTGCTTTTAAGTAAATGTAACAGCATGAGCATATAGTTTAAGTATCTATTGTTGTGTCCACAACATCTCGTAAGATCCGCGATCAACAACGGTCGGCACGGACGGGATGTGGTTTCAACATTTCACATTTTAGTTTAGTTACTGTAGTATTGTTTTGATTGTTTCATAAAATTGCATTTTTAATTTTGAAGTTATTTTAAAAAAGCATTGTTTGGTTGTTATGCTTTTAAAATAATACACTATGACATGCGCGTTTTAGTAACGTTGATTAAAAATAAAAACAAGAAAAGGAAGATGTAATGTGGTAGATGACGAGAATAACAAAAAAAAGGCAGTGGCTAAAAGCTCTCGAACGAGAGAGGTCGTGTTTGACCAAAGTGGAGATTGAAAAAAGCTCTCGCACGAGAAGGTGTTCTCCAAAAGTGAGTTACATGTGAATATCTAAACGGAGCAGATGTAAAGTCTCCAAGCGAGAAATCAATTGATTAGATTGAATTCTAACACCGGTGGGTGATAAACGTGGTCAAAGCAAAAGACACAGAAAAAATATTACACGAAACAATACGTGTAATACTACAGTGCCGACGATCATCCTAGTGGGTGAATGTTAAATAATTGGAACCAACCAAAGCAGATCCCATTCCCCGTCCGTGATGAGAACGGATTGAACGAGGTCAATCCAGAAGGAAGTAGGCGCACCCATTACGCGAAGTGCAACGTCATAGTGCTACGAATAAGTTTTCAAAACAGTGAGCTAGGTATTCGAATACATACGCCAAAAACTAAGGTAAATTTTAATTTGCAGTTTTATGTGTATCCCTTTGTTAGATTTTAAGTTTTGTTCAATAAATATGAATTTTGTTACTACATCTTTGTCTGTGTTGTTCTTTGTTCATCGTGACTCTTAAGCAAAAGTACTGACCCTGAGATAAAGTCAACCAAATAGGTAGGTCCGCTTATAAAAGGTGCCTAACGCAACACTATATATAAAAGTAAAAACAACTATTTAGCGTAGGGCGTACGAAATGAATTATGAGGTAGCAGTGAAGCAGTGAACAAAGTATAGCAAGAAGCCTTATGATCTGGCTCCGTGTCCGTCCGCATAATTCAACCCTAATCAGCACCCTCGAAATTGTCATTGTAAACACATAGTATGCAGGGTTGGGCAGTATTTGAAATACATGTATTTGAAATATGTATTTGAAATACATTTTGTATTTTGTATTTCAAATACAAATTGCAAATGTATTTTGTATTTCAAATACATTTTTATTTGTATTTTGTATTTTGATAATGTATTTCAAATACAAAATACATTTTTAAAATACAAAATACATTTTTAAAATACAAAATACAGGGTTTCTTTTAAAATTTAAAATACAAAATACATTTTTAAAATACAAAATACAGGGTTTCTTTTAAAATTTAAAATACAAAATACACAATGTTACCAATTTTTTTACACTACTGTATATAAACAATATAACATGAATACAGGGCATGAATAAATGTATTTTGTATTTCAAATACTGTATCTTGTATTTGAAATACTGTATTTTGTATTTTGTATTTCAAATACATCTCATAAATGTATTTTGTATTTCAAATACAAATTGCAAATGTATTTTGTATTTTGTATTTCAAATACATTTGAAATACAAAATGCCCAGCCCTGAATTAGTATGTATAATAAAATTAAAATTTGTTTTAAATTTAAAATGGACTTTCTGGTTTTACTTTGATGTGAAAAATAATTTTTTATTTATTTTTTAGCATATTAGCAGTGGTACATTACAGAGAAGTAAAGTTTCGAATGGAATGAAAAAGTTTGATTGTTATTAAATACTAGCTGGCACAGTCGGCCTACCGGCCGCCTTTAGCCATCTAGACCGTGTAGGATGTGGTTGTTCGGCCTTCGGCCTCGGGGAAATCGCAACCATACGTGTAGACCGTGGTTGTTCGGCCTTCGGCCTCACTCCAAGGTTCTAAACTAGCCTATGTTTTTCGTAGCGTTGTAAATAACTTCTACACCAAATTTGGTTAAGATTGGTCAAATAGAAATGTAAAGCACGTGCACGCGTATTTGCATTGTCGATCGGTTGACAGTTTGACAGCATTCATTATTGTTTTTTAAGTTGATTTTGAGTAGCCTGCCTTCCTTTAAGGAATCTTGATAATCCATTCATGCGCGTCCCATAGGGACGCGCATGAATGAATTATCGAGATTCCTTAAAGGAAGGCAGGCTACTCAAAATCAACTTTCCTTTCCTTTGCGAATTTTTGCACTATTTCAATACTAAAACATGCGCAGGGACCTACATAATAACTGTGCCAAATTTGATTCCGATCGGTCAAACGGTCTAGGAGTCTATAGGGAACATAATAATAATTACCAACCGCAAAAAATTTAATTAGTGCAGATTATCTGGATCCTTCTATATCTTCTCTATGCCGGTTTCCCATTATATAGTAGATAGATTTTATCCGATTATCCATTTATCCTATAATCCGTTTATCTGTTGATCCGTTGATCGCAAAAATTTAATCTGATATATAAAATTACATGTCTAACAAAAATAACTAACTAAGAACTTCTTTTTACACCAGAAAGGTAGCTGTATAGAAGCCTAGGATCTGCCGCAAAAAGCGAGATCCACCTTGTTTGAAACTAGAAAACCATTTTCGTGCAGTACTTTTCACGATGGCGTTCTCTCCGTAAACAGCACAAATGGTTCTAGCGGTCTCCGATGCCTTAACTCTTCGGTTAAATTCAAACAAAAGGATATGTCGGAAATGTTAATTTTGTTGTACTTGACACTCCATTTTCTTTAGCCAACAATTACCCCTAACTTTCTACAAATTGAAAAATTCAAGAAGTATTCAATAAAACAATACTATGGCATTAAAATGACATTGATATTTCCCAAACAAATTTGTTTCCAAAACACACTTACCTTGGAAACCAAAAACGTTACGAACTTATGTATCAACCTGATACAAGACTTATGTACATGTACCCGCTGCCAACTGACAAGCTAGCACTCCTTTCCGAAAGCACAACACCTTTTGGCTGAATCTGTGGTTACAATTTTATTATTACAAGTGACGACAAAAAACGAAACACCTGTGCTCCCTTTACGTGACAAATTCAAATTAAAATAAGGTGTGGAACCGAGAGTTTAACGTGGTGCAATAAAATCTAATCGAAGAACTAACGTGGTATCCGAATCACTATCTATCACGCCAAACTGTGTTCCACTTCCATGCAAAAGTAACATCGATTCGTTCAGAATAATTTATTATATTCATTTCATGATATTCCAGGAATTCATGCTTATGAAAGAGCGTGTTAAAGAGTATTGCTCCCGTCCACCAAATTTTCTCTGCCCTGTTTTTGGACCATCGATAAACTTTTCAACAGTTGAACCTTCATTCTCTTCTTTATTTCAACCGCATATATACAGAAACACCGTGAAACCATTTCCGGTCCTGTTCATTTTATGGAATTCCAAAAGACAATGTTAAAGTGGAAGTTCCCCATTAAAAGTCTGGGTTATTTTTACCTACAAAAAGGTATTTCTTTGTGTTCAAAAAACTTCATCATTATGATGTATCCTCAAAGCCATTTAATAAAAAATGTAGGCAGAATAAATGACGCAATATTCAGATTATTAGCGACCACTTGGGCAACGGTACGTTTACCCCGGTGGTGGTATTGTCCTTCTGCGGCGCGGCGCGGTGAAATTGCGAGCACACACGCACAGATAAAAATAATTCTTTCATTTTTAAAATTGAACAATTTATAATATTCAAAATATTATTTTTTTTCTTGTTTTGTATACATTTATAGTCCAAATTAAATTGTGGGCGTCAATATTTATTGTCTTATCACACGCCATTGTAATTTAAATGATTAAGATAAAGCAAAAATCAATTTTTAATTTGTATAATATAACTAGAGAGACAATAACACCGCTTGTTGCAACGTAAATTTTTTAAATCGAGTCAGAAATTGCATAATGAATAATTTTTTGACCTTGATTTTTAACCAATTGTAAAAGTTGGCGTTAATTAATTTTTGGCTATGCATTATACATAATTGAATACTAATGAATTTCCGTTTACAGAAAATTAAAATTATTATAGGTATGTAAGTTTTGAAATGCAGCAAGGTCGTGAACTTTTCGAAACGCGAACTTTCAAAAATTCGCGAATTTATTGTTAACTTATTGATTTTATGAGACGGAACGAGCCATTTCAGGTTACTCCATTTTATTTTTCTAAAACCAGTCTATCACAAATAACTAAAAACCTCGAGGTAGAAAAATAACACCCTACAGGGTGATATAAAAGTATTATACCGTTTCGGGGTTCCAACAGATCCGGACTTGAAACAGATCAAGTATCTCATGAAGATTTAGAATGAACTGTAAGAAATTAATTACTAATAAATTAATCAGCACCCACGAGGCGGAGTTTCAATTTATAGGAAAATAGAGTAACTGTAATTTCTCTTGTGTTAGGTGTAAAAATACTAAGTTAATTTATGCAGAAGAAAACAAAATAAGTAGTAATTTAGCTTATTTCCATGTTTAATTATTGTATGCAATTTAGCTTAAGTAGGTCGTTTGATCATTTCATCAATTTCTAATTTCATTTTGTCTTCGTACTGTAACTGTCGCTACAATTTCTTTGTTAAATCTGCGGTGAAAGTTTTAATGCATTGTTTATAAATTATAAAACTACGAAATTACTCTTCCGATTGGTTGATTTTTGGGTTACCTTAAATGATTTTAAATAAATCACTTCATTGAAATATCGTACGATTTTATTTTGGAAGCACAATAATTCTGATGAACTATACCCTCGAGCATTTTCATAGTATAGTGCACATGAATTCCAGTAAAATGTAAAACATAAGTGATTGTCTTGCATTAATGCAGCAAAATGCAGTAGAATGTGTACTTTAAAACATAGGGGTCAATTAAGAGCGGAGATCGCCTACCTTATTTTATGACGCTGCATTACCATTCTTCATCGGGCTGGTTTGGGATTACGTCTTTTATGTTGACAGCTCAGAACATTCCATCGTCGGAGCTGCCAATACTGAACACATACTGGGGCTTATAATTTAACGCGAAATCCCAACCACGGTATCAAATCCCAGGTATATTAGTTGATGGGGCTTGTATACTTATTGGGAAGAACAAGGGATGTAGTTTTAGGTCGTGCCCAGGACCACAACGGGGAACAGAAAAGTGTTCAAGTGATAATTCCATTCAGGGTCAAATTTTGTATTTCGACCAATCAGCGTGCGTTATTTTACATTGTAGTTAAATGGGGACGACGCATGCACAGTCGAATAATATCCGAAAATAAAAAATATTCCAACTACCCTACCAGAATATCGAATATTTGTAGTGGAGCGTAAAAGAATTCATACGTAATAAAAAATCTCTTCGAATATTATAATTTATGTAGTGTGTATGACTAACGCACTCAACAGATGCGATGTAGGAAACCGGTTCAACGCATTAGTTCTCACCCGAGTTCACTTAAAGCAATGTACTTCTAACGAATTTAGTGCGATTATGCTTCCATTTTGTTTCGGTACTTACGAAATTTTTTGTTTGATTTTTTTTTGCAATGATTGTGATGCGATATGGTCAATTTGTTTCACAATTTTCGACATTAAAAATGGCGTTTGAAATGTCGATTTTCGTATGTGATGTTGTGCTTTTAAGTTGTGGCGTTTCTTCACGGAATTATCACCGCAACAGCAACGCGGGTTCGGACAATACTCAAAGATTCAGCGAGTACAGGTTTTAGCAAGGAGATTGCACGAGCGAAGCGCAGCCCTTGTGTTGTATCGTGCGATAATTTCCTTTTGGATGATTTACAAAGACAGAAATCAGTGAAGTTCGAGATCCTATAGGAACTTCTGGGTCAATTTTAAGATTGGCAATTTTTTGTTCCTGATTTTGCCTGTTAATCTTAGTGGTTATATTATAGTCATGACCGCATAGTCATCATGGTTGTCCTTGCTCAAGAGATTCGTGATCGTCAAGGTTGTGCGGCCTAAAGGCCGCACTGAGGAAATGGAGCATTAGCTCAATTTGAAGTTACAAATAAACACACAGATTGTTAAGTATGTCGATAATGACGATTATTTAGGCCTTTTTACTGGGTGCGATCCTTGGTCCACACAAATACCTAATAACTACATCGGCTTTCCTGCAGTCACGGAAGAAAACCTTAAAAGAAAGCCCTCCTATCCAAAAATAATTATTAAAATAATAATTTTAAGTAAAAAATAAGAATATATTTCCTTTTTCATTAAATTTTCGCTACTATAAATGAAGTTCTAAATAATGTAAGCTGCTGTGACCGGGGGGTCTGGGGGGTACGGAATACCCCCCAGTAAATGGTAATCATGTGGACCATTAAAATCAAGAGAAATAATATTTTCAAAGTAACGCATGAAGTTGGCTGCTTTTTTGGGGCCCATCATCTATGGTCAGAATTTGAAACATTATTGTCTCCAGGCAGTAGATTTACTAAATTAAATTGATTTAAGCCCCCTTCCCATCGGAATATGCAAATGACGCTAGCACGCATTTAAAAAAATTATTTTATTTTTAAATTTTATTTTCGTATTCATTTCACAAATTAATTATTACAATAACTTCAATTTATTTAAGCCAAATTTTCCTTTTATTAATTTATCTATATATGTATCTGTTGATGCCCTCTCCAGTGCAGCCTTTAGGCCGCACCACCTACGGGATAACATTCAAAAAATTCCTGTTCTGGGTTCAGAATTATTTTCTCATTTATTTATTTACTACTCTTGTAATAGCGCGATTGTTATGATTGTGCGGCCTAATGGCCGCACTGAAACTTTTCCGCACTGGCTCTTGATTTAGTAGATTTCACAGCCGAAAGGCAGCATTGAGAAACCAAATCATCAGCTCAATTTGATGTTACAGATTAGACTAGCAACCACGCTGGACACAGTTCCAGACAAATTACCTAATAACGATGTCAGCTTTCCCTGCTATTCCGTAAAAAGAATTTTGAACCCCTTGTTTAAATTTTATTCGACCCCCTCCCAAGCGATTCACTTAAAAAACAAATGCTGGCCGGATTTTGTGTCCTTCCATTGAAAAATGTCACGAGTCGATATTGTAAATTAAGTTATAAAAAACTAGCGCCTGTAGAGGGATGACATGGTAATTAGAGTGGCCATCTTGATATACTGAGAGTATTCCATAATTCCCCATCCACGAATTGTTTAATTTGACAATGAAGGGTTTCAAAATTTTCAAAGTAACACAAGAATATACATTCTCCCATTTAAAGCAGTTGTGCGGTTTTAAAGCCGTACAGAAGAATTATTATCAAGAAGTTGAAAAATTACGGCCTAATACACTGATGAAAATAACCCCCTCCCCGTGCGGCCTTCAGGCCGCACAACCTAGGTGCTCCCTACTGGCGACCGGATTTGTCGAGTCCAAGATATTGTAGATCTAAAACGGCAATGCCGACTTTGAGAAATGCTAAGCGTGCCAACAGAAATTAACTTCGATGCACAGGATAGTTCGAAATTAATAATACAACATTAAGAAAATCAACAAAAGTAGCCCCATGTAATTTGGCACCTACACAACATGTGAAAACTATTATTAACGAAGTAAAAATTTGAATTTTTGAGTTTTCTTAGGCCATTTTATCATTCATAAAATATTTAAATAAAAAAGGTAATACAAGAATATCGCACAACCCAATTTGAAATGTGGACTTCGAACTTATTAGTTCTCATCAGCACAATTTACAAAAGGATGGCAGAATAGCCGGTAATGCGCTCGTACAATCCTTTTGTAAATTGTGCTGATGAGAACTAATAAGTTCGAAACTCGAGTCCACATTTCAAATTGGGTTGTGCGATATTCTTGTATTTAAATACATGCTGGCTGAGCCGAGAACTTTTAATCTCATAAAAAAGGTAATAGTTCCTTTAATTTTTGGGAAAATATCTCGTCCCCATATTATGATTATAAACCTGGTTTAAATAAGATTTTGTTAAAACAAAAGTTTAGAACAGGTTCATAGTTATTCATTCGGTTTAAAAAGAAATTTAAAAAAATACAAAAACTCAAAAAACGCCAAGGATTAATAACAATAAATTAATATAATGTTGTTTAAAAAATTTAATTAACTCAAAATAGGATGGAAAAAAATTTAGAAGGTCCTTTAATCGTTTTAGATCAGAACGCTATAAATAATTTTAATCGCTCTATTTCATATCTGTCACCAATATACTAAGTTTGGCCCTCCTATGAAGTCTAGGTTCGACGCCATATTTGAAAGAAGACACAGAAAAGAGAGTTTTCAGAAATACCTCGTTAAACGTTGATTTTACAGCAAAGTGTTTTATTACCAATATCATTCAACAAAAAATTCTCGACAAAAAAGGTTCTAAGCATACCTTTCGTAAAATTAACCCGTTTCGAGATATGGTCACAAGAAACACAGCTTCACTTTTGATACATTTATACCAGTTTCCACACCACCTTGCGGTCGAACATTGCAGTGCGCTTGTTTTAAAACCACTTTTTCGACAGCTGATAAGGAAAGAAAGTTTACATCCAGAATTGAAAAAAATACGAATCTTACGAATTCTTACGGAGGGGGGGGTCCAAAATGTTCTTTACGAAAGTTTTTTTAAATATGTTAAGTTATGAAAACCAGTTTATCTTCGGCTTTCGAATATTCAAAAATATTACTCTTACAGAAATTAATGCAGTTAGGTCGAAAGTTTCCAAAATAACTTTCACATAAGGTAGGGGGTATTAAAAATATTTCGTATAAAAGAAACAAGGGGAGGGTAAAAAATCGTACATAGAGGAAAGAAGAATTTTACTAGATTCCATTTTGTTAATAAGATTTTGGCCTGAGGATGTACACATTTTAAATGAACACCTTCGTGACATTCTTTCACAAATTTGACTGATGCCAAACTAAAGGGTTTAAGCAAACAAATTACATGCCCTAGTTATTTCCACGCAGTCCCCTGTATCGTGTGACCTACTGAATGGACTAATAAATATTACTGAGAGCAGCTGTGTAAAAATCCTAAAATTCTCGTGACTATAACTGGGTAGGGGTTGATTTTACGACAAGTATGATTGAAACTTTTTTTGTACAGAATTTTAAGATTAATAATATTAATAATAAGTGACTTTGTGTTAAAATCAACGTTTAACGAGATATTCGCAAAAACTCTCATTTCGGCGATATGGAATCGAACGCACACCTTGGGAGAGGGGGATAATTTAGTATGTTGACTACAAACTTTTTGGCTTTTCTACGTCCTGGAGACGCAGTTTGAGTTTTCAAGTTTTTTTCTGAATTTCGCGTCAACAGGAGACATGCGAATAAAACTTCTAAATTTACCGTTTACGAAATAAATCGGATAAACTAAAATTTGGGAGATCTTTTTGCGTCTAGGGGCGGAAGGGGGCGGGGGTCGGCATGGCGTCACATCTTATTTTGTGAATGAGGTTAGCATATACACTTTTATCACAAAGTGCAACGTTGTGTTCCACAACGTCCAGACTATGATCATAAGCAGCGCCGTAGCAAGGGTGAGGCGACTGAGGCACTTGCCTCAGGCACAATCGCAATGGGGGCGCTAAACCTTATCAAAACCCAATAAATAATAGTTTAAAATTTTCAAAAAGATAAGAATCTTTTGCGGGGGGGGGGCGCATATATTCAAATTTGACCGCGATTTTATTTGTAAAATTCCCTGCCGGCCTTTTCCCCAAGTGGGGATTTTAATCCACTACAGTAGTTTTTCGCCTATAACTCGCTCACCATCATTTTTAGAGAAAATTATCATTAAATCAAAATTGAAATGTACAAAATTCTCTATAAAACAGATTAACAAAATTTGTATTTATGAAATAAACTATAAATCCTGATTTACTTCAGATCTGAAGTAAATCTTGAAACCTCGTAGAGAATTTTCTCCTCTTCAAATTTGGTCCAATGATAGGAGATTTTAGGAAAGTTGATTCCAACCCCGCGTTCTTTTTCATTTCCCTTTAACTCACTGGGTAACCGGTAAAACTATCACGTTATCATCGCAACAGTTATTCAAATATATTTAAATTGAAAAGAAAAATTCTTACCGATAAAAATAATCTTCATATTCGGGGGTGGGGGGGTTACGTTACCGTGGAAACGCTGATTCTGATATACTATGCGTATTTTATATAAGATCTTCAGAAGTTCCCAACGATAAAAATCGATATTCCACGACCGGGGGGTATGGAATACCCCCCAGGTACACTTGCCATTATTCAATTATTCAGAACCATTAAAATTTATTATATTTCGTTGAATCTTTTGCAATTTTCGTTTGTAATCCGGGAGGGGGGGGGCACCAGGTGATATTTTTCATAACTATCTCAGTCACTACCGTTCTTCTTAATACCAAGGGACGTAAAAGTGAAAGTTTTTCTTTTGCAATAAATTAAGTGTACCTGGGGGGTATTCCATACCCCCAGACCCCCCGGTCCCGGCAGCCTAAATGAGTTCCTGATAAGCATCCATTTGTTTTCATTACTCTAAGCGAGCGCCGTAGCAAGGGTGAGGTGACCGAGGCTTTGCCTCAGGCGTCATGGGGGCGCTAAACCTCGACAAAACCCAATAAATAATAGTTTACAATTTTCAAAATGATCGGAATCTTTTAAGAGGGGGGGGCGCATATATTCAAATTTGCCTCTGGTGCCAGAGGAGCTCGCTACGGCGCTGATCATAAGTTTCTTATATGTGGCCCGCACAACATTTTTAAATTTGTACCTGGCCCGTTGTAGAAAAAGGACATAGGAGAGACACAATTTGGATTTCGGAATGGATATGGAACCCGAGAAGCATTGTTTGCTTTCAATATCCTAGCCCAAAGATGCCTGGATGTAAACCAGTGTAGCACCCTCGTATCTTTCTTAAGGCTACAGCTCCGGCAGCTCAAATTAATTAGCGGGCTGCGGGTAAGGAAACCAATACGCGAAAAAAACGACAGCAAATCAAATTTGGGCGCCACCCGTTTTATTATTAAAGTTAAAAAGAACGGGAAAAATTTTATAAACGTGCTTTACCACCGCAAGCCTAATGTTTCACAATATTACAATTTTTATATTTTACAATTATTTGACCCTATGATAGGGTTCTCAAACATTTAATAACTTACGCTAGCGCTAGTTGGTCTTCGTGGATAAGCACGTTGTTGAATAATTTTATCCTCAGAATTTGCTTCCTATAAATATGACCGCGTCAGGTGGGGTTCCTTATTTGACCTTAACAAATATCCGCTAACTCTATATATCATCTGAGTCTTCCGACGGTCTCAAAATTAAACTTGGAAGCCTTAAAAAAAAGGAGGGCCAAATGAATGAGAGTCCAAAAGTGGTAATCGCACCTACCTTCCCCTGCGAAGGAAATCTTCCCGAACAAAAACTAAAACACTGTTCAAATAATCTTAAGCCACCCAATCGAATCTATCGGGAGGAAACGGTACAAGATATCTCAAATTCGGACTCGAAAATCTCAAATTGAACGGACAATTATTCGAAGTATTGTCTCCTCCGGCTATAATTTCTAACCTCTTTATCGCTCTAAATCCGCGCAAGTCTACCTCTCACCTCTAATACCGGGTGCTTCGAAATAGCTTGCTACACCAGGATGTAGTTGCCTGCTTTATTGACTACAATAAAGCCTGTGATAAGGTCAGACACGACCAACTTGTCGAGATACTAAGAGCAAAACAACTATAGACACACAAGATATAAGAATAATATCGAATCTGTATTACGGGCATAAAGCAACTATTCGAGTGGGAAACGACACGACCGACGAGATCCAAGTTAAGAGAGGAGTTAGACAGGGATGCGTGCTGTCGCCCCTACTTTTTAATATCTACTCGGAGGAGATCATGAGAAAAGCGCTGGAGGGCGAAGAGATAGGGATAAAAATCAACGGAAAACCTATCAACAATATTAGATACGCCGACGACACCGTCCTAATAGCGGAAACGATAGAAGACCTACAACACATTCTAAATAAGGCAGTAACAGCTATCGAAGAGAAAGGGCTGACACTAAACGACAAGAAGACGCAATTCATGATTATCTCGAAGACACATAGAGTGAACGGGAATATATACATTAATGGGTACCCCATTGATCGTGTGCATAAATATAAATATTTGGGAACATATGTCAACAACAACAACGACTTGACTCAAGAGATAAGAATAAAAATTGAAAAGGCCCGGGCAGCATTCATAAGCATGAGGAGCGTTTTCTGTAGCCACGACATAAACCTACAACTTAAAATTCGACTAGTTAGAAGCTATGTCTTCTCCATACTTCTCTATGGTGTGGAGACGTAGACTTTAAATAAGAACAGCATTAATAAAATGGAAGCCTTCGAGATGTGGGTATATCTAAGAATACTTGGGGCGTCGTGGACGGATAGGGTGACGAATGTGGAGATCCTCCGAAGAATGAAGAAAGAGCGGGAAATTCTAACTACCATCAAGAGACGGAAGCTTGAATACTTGGGCCACGTAATGAGAGGACAGAAATATCAACTACTGCAGGTGATCATGCAGGGAAAAATCCAGGGAAAGAGAAGTACTGGCCGGAGGCGGACATCTTGGCTGCGAAATCTGAGAGAATGGTATAAGTGTACATCTACCCAATTGTTCAGAACAGCCGTTTCAAAGATAAAAATAGCAATGATGATTGCCAAACTCCGTAGCGGGGACGGCACTTGAAGAAGAAGAAGAAAAAGGTTGCTCATCCCTGGTCTAGATGGCTAAAGGCGGCCGGCAGGCCGACTGTGCCAGCTATAGTATACAATAATTTATGCCATGTTTTTATTGTAGTCACCTTTGTACAACCGGTTACTAATATTTAACCTCGGATTTTAGCTAATATTTTGCCTATCTTTATTGTAAACAAAAATTAAATATTGTCGAGTATTCCAGTTTCCACATAGAATTGATCCGTTTAAAGTTTTTATGGCAACCAAATTCAACCTACTGGCCGTAAATTTACAAAATCTTGCAGATCCAGTTGATTCCCCTCGTTTGATATAAATTATTTGAAGTAAAAAGAACAGATTTTATTTCAATTACTTCAACTCTACCGGAAACACTTCAGACCAATTTACATACGCAACTGGTGTGTGCTGAGGTTGTTAGGTCATCAACTTCTCTTTATATGGGTATTACGTAGGCTTTATCGTGATATTTAAAATGGTACCTAAAGAAATTATTTTATTTTATATTCGTTCAACGGTTTTCTTTAATTTGGATTCATTTTTTTCGTGTTTAGACAATATTAATGCGCCCCCTTTTCTAGATCCACAACTGCACACGAGGCGAAGGATGAATGAAAAACTTAAAACGAGATTAGTATTTAAAAATAGAAAGGACAACAAACCAAATTTCCTATTTTTAATACTCGCAGCAAAACAAACATGCGGAGCGCAACGCCCTGCTCCGATAAGAAAAAACGTACGGAAGGTGGGGAAAAAATCGAAAATATTTTGAAATTGTTGTTACAATAATTTATAGTAACAAGTTGTAAATCTTTCCGTATCTCGAATCGCACGATCTACTGTTATATTGCCCATGTAGCGGTAAACTTGAAATTAGTATGAAAATCATTCGTAGTTTGATTGCACAATTCACTATTTACATTTTGCCTAAGTTGTATCTTTTATGTAACGCAAATCCAATAATATAAAAATGAAATTCCAAAAAGTCCTTCTAAATACAATTTCGTGACCTTAACATACCGACGTGTAGTTTACCTTTTATTGTCAGAAAACCCACGTAACTTCTCTTGAACCAATTAAAAAGAAAGTTGAAAATTCATTTTTTGTCTCGTCAACTCTTATGTAATTGTTCGATAAATACGTTATTGTTGGCCGTCAATTTCTGAGAAATTTTACTTCATGATGAAGGTTAAAACAGCTTCTGATGGCTGTTTTAAGATATTTACGTCATCTGGCAAGCTTACGTTCGAAAGCAATTTTTCTTCCAAAATGCTATGTACTATCTTTTAAAGGTTCAGTCTGATATTAGCTCAATTTTATACTACCAAAAGTCCGACGTTCCACATCGCAGAATTGAGGAAAAATTTTTTCGATTTAACCTTGTATTTCGACTCCCACTTTTTCTCTATTGATTGTTTCTCATGTGGTTCTTTTTAAAATGTTTTTATCAATATTTAATAATTTTTGATTGAAAGTAACTAAGGTATATTTTGGGGACACCCACTCGTTTACCTCATACGTAGGTATTTATGCTCCGACGACCTAGTGGCATGATTAGCATGTGACCTCAAGTTATCGTTCAGCGGTCAAGAAAACATTTAGAGCATGGAAGATTCACTGCTACAAATTCATGTGGTATAAAGATTATTTTGTTATTAAGGTCAACAGTTAACAGGTTATCAATATTATCAATGACACAACACAACAAAACATTCGCACTTCGTGCGTGTACGTAAAATCGACAAATTTTGTGTGGGCAACCTTCGCCCGGTAACCTTAGAATTAAATTATCCTTTATAATATCTCATTTGATCGATCTAACCTTATGGGTACCCATCAAGCCTTCTCTTCAATAGCTTCATCAGTAAAAAAATGTTCAATGAGAGATTGAGAAGACCTCTTCCAAGTTTCCATTATTTGTCCAAACCTACTATTAAAATATTCCCACAAGCTCACCGAAGTTAAACGTTGTTGGATGTGATTAGTACTTGGATGAATGTCCTCATCTCGAAAAATGTATTATTCAAAGTTGTTGTTATTGCTCTAATAATTATTATAATATTTATAACTATAAAAAAAAAGTGAGTAATGGGTCCAAGGTGTTCCAAAAATCAGTTTGTTTATTCCAAAAGAATTTTGATTTTTAGAACCGGATGATTCAAGATTTTTTGAGAAAGCACGATAGTTTAAAATTGTATTTCTTGCTCTAAAAATTAAGGTAACTCAAAATCGACTTAATGAAGAAAGACAATGGAAGGAAACGACTAGAAGCCAATAAACTCCCACTATTATCTTAAAGTAGAAAAGACTAAAGAAACGAAATGAACATTTCCTATTCCGCAGTTGGTTGGAGGTCTAATGGAATTCAAATCTCCTTTGGTGGTCTTACAATTAGTAATAAATATAATTGGTCTATGCCAACGGTGGGCAACCTCCGGCCCGCGGGCCAACTCCGGTCCGCGTAAAGTTCTAATCCGGCCCGCGAGATCTTTAGAAGAAATAATAAATAAATATTTTCAAAAACAAAAATTTTAAAGAAAAGGATTAGGTTAGTACCTAACATAAGGAAAAAGGAGAGATCTACAGTTTAATTTTCGATATAATTCGTCTTATTTAAATTAAATTAAAAAGTATTGTAAAAAGTAAATTGAAAAGTACACTAGACCCTCCATGTACGCGAGTTCGATGTACGCGAATTCAGAATAACGCGAATTAGATTTTGATACCTGAATTTTTTATACGCGAAGCAAAATTCCCTTTAAC
This sequence comes from Podabrus alpinus, assembly GCA_932274525.1. NCBI lineage: Eukaryota > Metazoa > Arthropoda > Insecta > Coleoptera > Cantharidae > Podabrus > Podabrus alpinus. Next base: position 12,535,145 of record OW026451.1, read on the forward strand.
GCGAATTAAGTTTTCGCGTATTATTAAAATAACTAGGTGGCACAGTCGGCCTACCGGCCGCCTTTAGCCATCTAGACCGTGTCGAATGTGGTTGTTCGGCCTCACTATAAGGTTCTAAAGTAGCCTATGTCTTTCGTAGCGTTGTAAATATCGTAACTTCTACACCAAATTTGGTTAAGATTGGTCAAATAGAAACGTAAAGCACGTGCACGCGTATTTGCATTGTCGATCGGTTGACAGATTGACAGCATTCATTATTGTTTTTAAGTTGATTTTCCCTATGGGACGCGCATGAATGGATTATCGAGATTCCTTAAAGGAAGGCAGGCTACTCAAAATTAACTTTCCTTTGCGAATTTTTGCACTATTTCAATACAAAAACATGTGCAGGGATCTACATAATAACTGTGCCAAATTTGGTTCCGATCGGTCAAACGGTTTAGGAGTCTTGAAACATAATCTGTCCTTACTACTCTAATGAGAAGATAGCTCGGAACAGATAATGTCCACGCAGAAGGAAAAACCATCTACTTTAATTTGCGTGGGGCCCTGATCTTGGGTATAAACTAGCTCGTTAATAGCGGCGGCGAAGGCCGTGGGTCGTGTCAAAGGAACGCCCCGGAGAAACTCAAGGAAACAGCTTTGCTAACACACAAAAATAAAATTAACAATAAAATAAAATAAACAATAAGATGTTCATTGTAGGAAGGCGAAGAGATATAAGCGATGTCGGATGGAACGTGTATTATCCGACCAGAACCGGTACAGTAGCAACAACATTGCCACCAAGAATCACTCCCCAAACAATCAACCAACGAAACGCTCGAGTGGTCATATAAAAATCCCTCAAAGGTGGAACCACATCGAGCTTCCGACGATAAAATCAACCGGTAGCGACCTCGGTGAAATGCAGCACCCTGTACATAGGTCGCACATCGCAGGCTTCATAAAAAAGAAACATAAAGCCAAAAATAAACACAAAAAAAATGTTCAACATAGAATTTCAAATACAAGATTTGAACCCATGTCAAACGCATAGGAATTCCAAAGCCATTGCATTTGACCAACGCCGTTCGATGTTTCCTAGTGGAAATAAAATGCTCAAGTCAAACTCAATTAAACAAAACATAATCATATAATATAATTAATTAATTACCAAAAGGTAAAGTTTAAACATTGGCATTCCATCCCACGTATGCGAACGTAAGATTAGATTATTTATAATCACGTCGAGCAGAAAGGTGAAACCTGCGGCTTATCGATTATCTCGGCCAAACGTTCTAATAAAAATGCAAGACAAAGGAAACCTATTTTACAAGACATCACGAAAAAAAATATGAAACAGCCAAGGGCGAATTAAATCGTCATCGAACTCCAGGTGTTCGGAGCAGAAATTGGCCAAATCGACTAATGTATCCACCTGTGAAGGAATTAGCTATGGACAAGGGAGGTCCGACAAAAAAATACGGTACGGGAAACATCCACCATCCTACAACCACGAACTTTATAATCCCCTACTGGGTTTGGAGCGCAAACAATTCCAAAATCATTCGTATTGTTGGACGGTAACCCTCACAAAATCGCAACCATATTTTGTAAAATTCGGAACCAAAAACCATAATCACCTCACAGTACATCAAAAATCGACCTGCTCGCTCGAGAGTTCACCCATGACCTCCTTCATACTAGCATGCGCGAGTTTAATCTCTGTCAATCACGTTCGCTATACAGGGCGTTACGAAAATATGTTGCCAAATGTAATAAGTTGAATTCAAGTAAATTCAACGTTGTTGCGAAAGTGAAAAAATTTCGTAACAGTCTATAGGGAACATATTTTCAGAAAAAAATACAAGTAACAAACATGTGTCCATTACTAAGGCCCGCGGACGAAACGTAAATATTATTCTGGCCCCTGTTATACAAAAGGTTGCCCACCCCTGGTCTATGCAATATAAGATGGTGTAGTTGTTAGGAGTTGTAAATCAGATCTCGGTTGCATAAACTCCAATTTGAACTGATTCAACTGGAACGATTTGAAGCTGTACAGAGCGAACACAGATTAACTTAAATTAAAAAGCTACGTAATGTAAGTAAGAAAAGAAAGAAGTATGCAAAAGATACCTGCAAAATCAAAACGATGAAACATACGAAAGCTATAACATCAAGAGAAATTAATATTACCAAGGAATCCATAGAACAAGCACATGAGAGATAGTTGGGAACAATACGTAAATCAAATAGAACACGACCTAAACGGACCAATGAAACATAATATGAACAAAATCGAAAAGGACACAGCCCAAATAAATAATATAACAGAGGTTGAGTGGCTATCTCGCTACGGAAAACTATGGGATGCCAGACAAAGACCATCTAACAATATTTCCATAGATTCTATTACATTAGAAGAATTAAAAGAAACTTTGAAATCCACAACAAATAGGAAAGCCACAAGTACAGATGAGTTAATTAAATATGCAGGGATTCTTATCAAACTCAGACTCTTACACTTCATTAATATGTATTGGATATATACCGATATCCCCTCGGAATGGGAAATTAGTCTCATTCAGCCAATATACAAAAAGGGTGATCGAAACCAATGCCAGAATTTCAGGGGAATTAGTCTCGTAAACTCCACTTATAAAATATACTCCAAAATCCTCACCAGAAGGTTACAATCCATAACGGAGGTCATTATATTGGAAGAACAAAATGGCTTCCGTAAGAAACGCTATTTTCACGCAGCAAACTAATAGAGAAAAAACACGAATAAAATTTGGAAGCATACATTGCTTTTATAGACCTGGAGAAAGCATTCGACAGAGTCATACGAAAAAAACTATGGACAATTATGGGGGACCCAGGCTTCCCTTCGCACCTGATTAAAGCAACTAAATCTCTCTATCAAAACACTAGAATAGGATAATGGCCACAGGAAAAGAAATTATCACAGTCACTCCTTTTGATCTCGGTGGTCTGCTTTTCGCAGCTTAGTACTAGATTTTGACCCAAGTATGTGAACTTTTCGACCTTCTCCATATTGTTGCCATCTATACTCAAATCCCTTTCTCCTGGGTAGATTGCTTTTGTTTTCTCCCAGTTAATCGAATTCCATTAACATTTCATGCAATCGAAGAGGTTCTGGCAAAAAATATCATTAGTCCAAAAAGTAAACTTTTCAGGAAAGATAAAAAACGGTCCATAGTGAATTTGGATTAATAGAAGCACATAGAAGTTTCTAACTTCATAGAATCTTTGTAAACAGAGTTTACAAAAGTCTACGAAGTTAAAAAAAAAGTTTAAAATGACGTTGAAATGAAGATAAAAGCAAAAAACCTTCGAACAAGCTGATTTTGAGAAATAATATTTTTTTGGAAATGGCAAAATACAAACCGTCAAAAAAGGTAAAAAAAAAAATGGAAAACTAATCTTCACAGCCGCTTCTGTTGTCGCCATTGTGAAGATCTTGAGTCGATAATAAATGGGTTGTATCAAGATTTGCTAGTTCTCGTCAATTACGAAGGGGATCAGATACTTTAGGTTATTTTCTTGCTGTCGAAGATTTTATTGGCTTATAATAATAATGCAATGGTGCCACACTCCGGAGTAGTTATTATTTACTTTTATATTGGAAAACCATGATCAATATTAATAATTATTCTGACAGACTTGATTTCAACCTTCGACTTAACCTTCTTTTTCTAAGAAAAATTTTTTGATTGAAGTTTTGATGTCAAACATACTGCAGGACTTCATTTTGATTATTTCAAATAGAGAAGGGTGGATCCCGGCACTTCGAATGACGTTATTCCACTCTTCAGGGCTTTCAACCAAGCCAAGTTTCCTCATTTTTTTTCTCAATTAGAGAGAAATCTTAGACGTTGAGCGTATCGAAAAGCAAAAGCAGGACATATAACTGAGTCGACCATTTTCAAACAGTGGACCAAAATGTACAAAAAGTGAAACATTACATAATTTTTATTTTGTCCAGGGCACCCGTTGTTGATTAACACCAAGTTTATTTTAAAATCATTGGTGTTTCGTATATAATGGAGTCGTTCCAATCTTGTTTTTACCAGAAGCTTTTCAATTCTTCCATGTTGTATGCTAGTATATTGTCAATAGAATCGAAGGCTTTTTGGATATCCACGAATGCCATATTCAGGGGGGGTCCTCTACACGTGTAAAACTCTATTAATATTAACTGATTATTAAATTAAATAAATATATCAGAATCGATAAAAATGCATAAATTATACAATATCAATATGTGAAGAGATCGAAAACCATGTCAACAATAATGAACCAAGAGACCTTTTCCACAAGGTGACGCTGTTAACCAGATATTTTCACCCTCGCTCCCTCCCTGTAAGAGATGCATCCGGCGGGCTACTTACGAACCAGCTGGAGATGATAGAAAGATGGCGTGAATATTGCCATGAGCGAATAGCAGGTGAAGAGGATGAGGAGTTTGAAGAAATCCAGATAGACCCGCGAACTTGGAGTCCCCGATTCTGAGAAGCGAAGTGGAGGCATGAACGGATGGAACGGATGGCATTGTTGCAAAGATATTTAGAACAAACTGGAAACACGGACAAAAATATTATGCATCAGAACTATAACATAATTTGGAGAAGTTCTAGTAGATGGCCTGCGGAATGGACAGAATCTTTTTCTTTTCGGCACTCCATTGCTGACGGAATATGACCGCATCGTTCGATGTTTGCAAATCCATTTTCTGGGATGGATTAATCCCCATATTTTTCTTATTTATTTATCGTTCTTCTCATTTTCTTCCTTCTTCCACTATCTCTCTCCATAACCTTGTGTTGAGGTCTCTCTCCTCCAACCTTTCTTTCACCTTTATGTCTTATCATATCCTTGATTACCTCATATATCAGCTTTTCTACTTCTTCGTATAATTCCATCTTCTTTTATTCGGCAGCTTCTTCTGTCGGTGCATATATACTCGTATTTATAATTGACAGATTTTCCTTTTCTCCGTTCATTCTTATGTACGGCAATCTTTCATTTATTGGGTTAAATTCCACTATATTTCTTTCTGTACCCTTGTACCCTGTTCACTTTTTCATGGGTAGGTACAGCAGAGTAAAATCTTTCGTTTGGATCTCTCCGCTATCTTTCCATCTTATTTCTTGCAAAACTGTTATACCGATTTTATATCTTTTAATCTCATTGAGTATTTCATTCATTCTTCCAGGTATTAGCATGGTTCTAATGTTCCATTTTACTTTTCGTTTAGTTAGTTGTTTTCCTCTTTGCCTTTTTTCTTACCAGATTTGTGCTCTCTTCCGTTTCATTCTTCATCTCATTTTCCATTTTTTGGATCGAATTGGGGCTGTCCTGCTTTATTTTTGTTTGTTATTTTATTCTTTTTGCTCATCTTCTCCTTTTCGTTCCATTCATACTGTTTACTACTAACCATCAGTTTCCTGTTCCCGAGGCATTTGAAATGATATGCTATAGACGGATGATGAGGATTCCTTGAGTGGTCTATAGAATAAACTTTAGATTCTCAGAGAGCTAAAGATAGACATCAATATTTGTCTTCTGGCAACTACACAGAGGCACATACTCAGATTTTTTGGGCACGTCATCAGGCGCAACATAATCGAAAAGCTGTGCATTCAGGGAAAAGTCGACGGAAAATGAGAAGAGGACGCTCACGAAACAGGTTCATTGAACAAATTAAGAACTTGGCCAACCTGTCCATAACAGAAGTTATGCGAACAACAGAAAATACTATTCTGTAAATGCACACTCGAAATCGAGTAACGACACAGAAGAAATTAAATATTAACTCTCTAAACTAAGAGAGATTAACTCTCTCTCGCTCTCACTCTGAGCAGCGAAGTAACGCAAAATTACAAAACGTCAAGCAAGGTTTCTAGCGGTATACACTTGGATGGGTGACTGCGTGGTGGCCAATTTAAAAATAACACCGCTGCTTCCCTACCACCAACCAGCACTCGCCCAGCGTGATAGGATATGGCTATACCCTCCCCTTGATGGAGGAGGCCTACTTCCAGCAATGGATAAGTAACAGTTGGAAAGAAGAAAAAATTATTAATTCTAGATTTGCATTGTAACAGCGCCGCAGGCAATTTTTTCAAAAAATCAGTAAAGTTTACAATCGGCAAGCTTCAATTGCTTAAGTTGTAATTATGGCATTAATATTAATACAAAAATCTCATATTAATGACAATATAATTGCCATTATGCAGGAGCGACTGGAAGCTTCTGGGCTGGGCCGAAGGCCGAGCAACCGATTCTGTAATGTGTAAATTAAACATAACAAATAAGAAATTTGGGGCCTGTGGTGGAAGCAAAACCATCGAGCCGAAACGTGAAATAAGTTAACTATAAATGTTATCCTTTTTTGGCATGACGACTTAATCTTATGTTAGAGAGATTTTTAAGAGGAACTCCCATACTTATTACGTAGTACCAAATTTTTATTTCTTAGAATTTAATTAGACCTACTTGCGTCAAGCACGAATTATTTTTTATTATTTACAATAACAGCACTGGTTACGCAATGGACAGTTTCTTACCACACTCCACACCATCCAGATATAGCCGCCGAAGATTAGGTAGGTGGTAGATTCGAAAGTAAAATTTATTTATGGCGTAAAATTTATACAGTGTCCTGTCAGAAATTTTCGCCTGGGGTGCAAAATTAATAGACGCGATAAAGACCATTAAATATCTGTAAATCATATCGATAAGTTATTAAATGTAAAGGTAAATAAACTTGAGCTATGTGTGTAAAATATTGAGGTCGTTGTAATATTAGTGTTTAGTGTGGATTTTTAAAACGTTTTGAACTAGAAAAATTTTAACTAATAACTAGAGTCCGGATTTATATGTTTTTACATGTTTTATTTGCTCTACCACAGAAAGCTAATTTTTAGTATCTATACCGTTCTCTACGAAATGAAACGAAGTTTTATTTCGCAGATAATTTAATATTTTGGATTTTTACCGCATATAAAATTATATTCCATATAATCGCACATAACCGCATATATAGCCAATATTTGGAATAATTATATCATTACCTAGCTGGCACAGTCGGCCTACCGGCCGCCTTTAGCCATCTAGACCGTGTCGGATGTGGTTGTTCGGCCTTCAGCCTCGAGGAAATCGCAACCATACGTGTAGACCGTGGTTGTTTGGCCTCACTCCAAGGTTCTTAAGTAGCCTATGTTTTTCGTAGCGTTGTAAATAACTTTTATACCAAATTTGGTTAAGATTGGTCAAATAAATAGAAACGTAAAGCACGTGCACGCGTATTTGCATTGTCGATCGGTTGACAGCTTGACAGCATTCATTATTGTTTTTTAAGTTGATTTTGAGTAGCCTGCCTTCCTTTAAGGAATCTCGATAATCCATTCATGCGCGTCCCTATGGGACGCGCATGAATGGATTATCGAGATTCCTTAAAGGAAGACAGGCTACTCAAAATCAACTTTCCTTTCCTTTGCGAATTTTTGCACTATTTCAATACAAAAACATGCGCAGGGACCTACATAATAACTGTGCCAAATTTGGTTCCGATTGGTCAAACGGTCTAGGAGTCTATAGGGAACATACATACATCCATTTATAAATATAAATATAGGTGCAAGTCTTTTAAAATAAAATCCTAATGTTAAAAATGTGGTACAAAATCCAACCTTGTCAAACACATTTATTTATTGGTACACGTTTTCTGGACCATTTCTATCCCTTGCAACATGTTGCATTTAAAAAAAATAACGCATTACCACGTCTGAAACCTTTTAAATCAATAAATTAAAAATTTTATTACCACTTCTTATTTATTGGGGTCTGAAAAATAGGTTTGGTGACAGCTGGCCCTGAGACACTTGGCCCTGCGACAACTCGCCTCGGACAACTGACCCTAGCGACAACTGGCCCTGGCGACAACTGGCCCTGGCGAAAACTGGCCCTGGCGACAACTGGCCCTGGCGACAACTGGCCCTTTCGACAACTGGCCCTAGCGACAATTGGCCTTATGACTACTGGACTACTGGCCAGAAGCCAAATATTGTATTTCTATGAGAACTTTTACTTAAACCAAATTTTATGAGTAACCGGCAAATCCACCTCTTCGCGGAAGATCCACCTCTTTGCGGCAGATTTAACTTTACGCGGAGATTTGTTTGTTTTTCATTTGTTTTCTAAAGAGATATCAAAAACTAACACTAACCTAACGGCAGATCCACTTCTTCGCGCCAGATCCACCTCTTTGCGGCAGATTTAACTTTACGCGGAGATTTGTTTGCTTTTAATTTGTCTTCTAAAGAAATATCAAAAACTAACACTAACCTAACGGCAGATCCACCTCTTCGCGGAAGATCCACCTCTTTGCGGCAGATGTAACTTTATGCGGAGATTTGTTTGTTTTTAATTAGTTTTCTAAAGAAATATCAAAAACTAACACTAACCTAACGGCAGATCCACCTCTTCGCGGAAGATCCACCTTTATTTATTTAACCAGAAGCCAAATATTATATTTCTGTGAGAACTTTTACTAAAACCAAATTTTATGAGTTACCGGTAAATAATATGAAGTTAATTTGCATCTTTAAATTTAAAAAAAAACGCAAAACGCAATAATCAAGTTAAAATAATCAAGAGGCAAAGTAGATTACTTTCCGATACTCACTATATATAATATTCTGCAAATTGATACAGACTGAGGCCAGTAGTCACAAGGCCAGTTGTCGCTAGGGCCAGTTGTCGCAAGGGCCAGTTGCCGCCAAGGCCAGTTGTCGCCAGGGCCAGTTGTCGCCAGGGCCAGTTGTCGCTAGGGTCAGTTGTCGCAGGGCCAAGTGTGTCAGCTGTCGGTACACGGAAAAATATTACCATCTTTTTGTAACTTCTAAACTAATCTTAACCTGTCCTATCCAGAAAATTTGGCGACGTTGATTTCAATAAATAATATTTCTGCGAATTCCTAAATTAATAATTATATAATATAATATGTAAATATTATTTATGGGCTACAGTCCCACTTCCGACACCACCTAAATCAAAATTTCTTCTGCTACACACTAAAGAGCACAGTTAATAGAGCAAATTGTAAAAATATTTTGGGGGGTAGGGGGCCAAACTTTTGAATAAATCGAATTTTGAACTTAGCAAATTTAACGAGATTCAGTGGTAAAATAATTATACCCGTAGATTAATTATTAAAATTAACGAGACAGCTCGTCTCTCCTACATGTAACATCGATTCTTTTTTGTTTTATTCGATATTTTGGGGGTGAAACGTAATAGTTTACTGCCCCATACCGCAACTATACTTCTTAATGCTATTTCAAGGGTTTTCTTGATGGGTGGTGCCTTCTCGTATGTTTAGCCTAGTAACCAGAGTCAAAACCGCCCTGGAGGGGTGCAGAGCGTAGCGGAGCGAAGCGGCGCCCCGGAAGGGTAGGTTTTGACGATGGATAACCCTCCTTATCGAATGCACACCCCAAAATTCGAAGAAAAAAAAATTTAATTTTTTCACTTTTTCGGCAATACACGGGTTATTTTCCATTTTTTTGATTATATTTATTACTAATATCTACTAATCACACCCCCATCTATCCGAATTTCAAAGAAAAATTCAAATCGGAGCGAAAAAATTTTACGCGATTTCAAGGGACCGTCTTTGAATTGTATCGCGTCTGCCTGGGGTGTGCGGCATATTCGATGTTAATTTCCCGTACTTTTCAAAAGTCAATATTGGGGTTGTTTTTAACATTACCCCCAAAATATTTTTTCTATAGACTAATATAAGAATGTTCTTTAGTGTGCACGAAAATTTTTTTCGGGTGGTGTCGTTTGTGGGATCGTCGCCTTATTTATGTACTATACAATACTAAAAATTTCGATTTTGCATTATATTCCTTTGTTTTCATTTAACCGCATATTATCCAAATTTCAGCAATTTCGCCGCATATATCGACTAATTTTAACCGCATATAAAATACTTACATTGATCTTTTTTACCACATATAAATCCGGACTCTACTAATAACTCAGTAATGTAGCGGTAACCGTTATTGATCAAATCATTGTGAAATGGAAGTACTAACTGTTCTATGATGAATACCTAATTGTTTAAATTCCCTCTTTGTTTGTTTTCATTTAATGCGTTGTGCCATTGTGCACGCATTTACAATAATAAAATACGGATACTTTGTTCGAATAAACGCAGTCACAGATAAAATTAAAAATTATATGTCTTTTTTAATATAACGGCTACCCTCAGAGTTTTTGAAATAATTATGACTTTTGTAAAAATACTCTCAGACCTAGATACAGTTGTAACAAACAACAATTTATTAAAACCATTACCGAATACCGTTATAAGGCAGCATATTGTTACAGATACTGTTAAAGAAACGTTTTACTATGCTCTCAATTCTATAAAATTTATGGTGTCACACTGATAAATCTAACAGAACATTTTGAACACTTTTATGTGATTTAAAATTACTTCATCTAGCATTTGCAATTTGTAGATGTTTAATTTTGTCATTTACAACAAGGTGAAGTTGATAAACACCATTCATCACGGTTGTTCTTAGCAAGAAAACACATGCTTCTTGAATTTATTGCTAGTACAGCTTCCATTGAATCTTGAACCTGATTTTCCCGCTTAGATGCTGAAGTATAATCCGGAACGGAAAATTCAATACCTGTGGTGTTCTTCGAAACAGTTACACCGATGAGATTCTTTAAACAGAGGACGAAGCAAGGCCATAAGGAAATTCCGTATTTCCGAAGGACGCTTGATGCTTTTATCGAATTAAATAATTTTGTTTAGTCTTCCATTTGTCCATGTCAGACCAACATCAAATTTACGAAAAATTACAATTTTATACGACCTTCTGAATTAAAATATCAAGAAAATTGGGAAAAAATCCAAGGTCAAACTTACGTAATTTTTCAGGAATCTTTATCTTGGTTTAATACACCAATCACGTTTTTGGAAAACGTGGAGTGACCATGTGAGAATGCGCTATGCAAGTTTCGAGAATTATTGATTACTCGAGATTTATCCCGTCCAGGTGCGGTTAGACTGTAGACTTAATGAGATAGTTTCAATTTCTTGCGGTTAATAAACAATCATATGCAGACCGCAAATGACTTTCTTCGGTTGTGTGGAAAATTCCGCAAGGGCCAGCCGCCTCTCCGTGAGTAAGCATTTTGTGTTACATTTATTTAATATTTGTTTTTATCCTGGCTCAACTTCCTGATCTAGAAATTTTAGTTTAAATTTGCTACAACTAAATATGGAACATCAAGGCGTTAGTTAAGCGGCATTCACATAGGGTATTGTATGTGGATGGTAGAATCGGTAAGAGTTAAAACGCATTAACTCAGGTAGGAGCGTTCCTACTTTCTTAGCGTTCCTTACCTGAACGCTCCTACCTGAGTTAATGCGTTTTAACTCTTACCGATTCTACCACTAAAGGGCTCGCCACATAGCCTGTGCTGTGCTATGCTATGCTCTGTGTTATGTCAACACAAACGTTGAACAATGGCATGGTCCATTTTGCGCATGACCATGCCATTGTTCAACGTTTGTGTTGACATAACATAGAGCATAGCATAGCACAGCACAGGCTATGTGGCGAGCCCTTAAGCCTATGTGAATGTAGCTTTAGGAACATCTGAGTAAATTTTCAGATTTATAATATTTTTTCTGATTTTGCCAGTTAATCGTAATGGTAAAATAGCCATGACCGCATAATAGTCACAATTTATTGTCGTCCTTAGGGATCGTCCACACCTTGGGGGGTCACACAAAATGTAACGTCCGCATAAAAATCCCATTTTTGGGATTTCTAAGAAAATTGTGTTCGAATATTTTTAAAAGTTTATTTAAATTCTTGCTTGTATAATCCCAATTTTTATTACAGCCATAATAGGTTTTTTTAGTTAAAAGGCCAAGTTCGATTTTAGACAAATGAGGGGGGGGCGGAGTGATTTTCCTCTTTGATTTGTGACCATAGGACGTTACTGTAGGGGGTCCGAAGAGTGTGACCAACACATTTGGAGGGGGAGTTGAAAAGTCGGAAAAAAATGCAGACGCCCTTTTTGGAAGACCCGATCAGGAAATCGCAACCATATAATTTGTAAGCCGCAGTTGTTCTATTCTCGACCTCGCCCAACGAGATTACATTTATAAGTGAAAAACTGATGATTTTTCATCCCTCATTTTCACTCCGCGGGTTACGATTGGCGACAATACATTGAGGTTCTAGTAGTCAGTCCACCTACTCCGCAGTCTAGGATTCGGCTGCATTTAGTCATCTAGTATGAGCTTGTCTACGTTGTGCGGCCTTTGGGAATTATTATCAAAAACCCGAATAATTATTTCAGGTAGGTGATTGCCTAGGTTATGCAATTCGACAACCGTATTGAAAGATTATTATCAAGAAGTAGTTGTATAATTACGGCTTACACTGATAATAATAATCCTTCCCCAGTGCGGCCTTCAGGCCTCACAACCTAGGCAATCAATTGACTGAGAAAACTCGCTATATACGGGCAGAATTTTAAAATTAGAATTAAAGTGCGGATGGCGATAGACTTGGGCTTTTTAATTATTCTCCTTCAGTTTTCGTGTACAGTGGTGGTCTGTTTTGACTGCTTATTCGGGATTTTAATTTTTTCTTGAAGATCCCAAACATTTTTCGGCGGGGGCTTAAAATATTATCACAGCATTCTAATCGAAATTATCAAATTTTCTTTTAATTTTAAAACGAAGTCTAAATTTATGAGATCAATTATTCAAGACATTGATGCAGATCGAAAACAGCAGTTGCTGACTGACTTTGAGAAGTGCTAAACGTGCCAACAGAAATTAACCTCGATGTACAGGATAGTTCGAAATTAATAATACAACATTAAGAAAATTAACAAAAATAGTCCCATGTAATTTGGCACCTACACAAGATGTGAAATTTTGAAGAGAAAAAAACTACTATTATTTGACCATTTGCGATTTGATTTGGCGATTTGACCATCACATCATCATTCTTCCTGTTTAGATTTTTCCATTTTTTACGTAAGGTTATATTATTTCTACAGAGTTCAATGAAACAAAAAATTCAATTAATGCTTTCAATCCGATAGATTAAACGAAGTGGATGAACATGATTTGCAAAGCCTGCACTATATTCAACTCCATCGCTCCAGAAAGAATTCATACCGACGCGACGAAGGAAGTATAAGGATAAGCCCGGCTGTATTCCACAGTGCTAATTATTACGATAATAGATAGAAACATGATCCATACATGATGTCAAATAATTGTAACATTTTTAACTCTAAAATACTTACAATAATTTCCTTTGGTTGGGATGCCCTCCTTTGAACCACATTGTACAAAATTCTATCAGCAAGTGGAAACCACGCTAATTTGGGAGTATAAAGTTCATCTTCATCTGTCCCATTCCAAGACTCCTTACTTTTCGCAATTTTTGTTAGTTCCAAAATATAAACATTCCTTATAGAACGTATTTTAGTTTTAACATGTATGGAATTAAAACCATCAATATTCATCGCACCTGCCATCTTTGAATATGCATTTTCTCTTGTATCTCGATTTTTATATAAATTAGAATGCACATCCCACAAATAGGAACATTGTTCGTACAGTTTTAAAAATTTTATTGTTGTTTCCGATTTCCACTTTTTATTCATCGTAATATACTAAATACAAAAAGTATTCTGAATTCTAGATAATGTTTTGTACTGCAAAATAGTAGAATGCCAAGTCGGATAACAGTCACTATATAGACAAAATAAACAGACGCAGACTGCAGGAATATCACATACAACTGGCGCGTTCAAACAAGTTGACGTTATTTTGTAAATTTTATTTTCTTCTTCTTCTTCGTGTGCCATATCCGGTCTCCCGGACGTTGGCGACCTCTCTCCTATGCATGTGTTATGCGTTTGAAGTATTAGCACACACATAGGGGACCTACTGCTTAACGCGGGCTCCGAACCGCGGGAAGTGTATACACTTCATCTCCAGAGAGGCTGTACCAGGCAAATTACACCTCGGTGGTTTGCCATTGCCTTCCAAGGGGAGACGGTCAGAATAAAGTTTTTACTGAGCCCGGAGTCGAACCAGGCATTCCGCATTAGCAGCAACGCACATAACCGCTTCAGCTAACAACCGTCTCTTTATTTTCGCAGACGTATGAATTATCATTCACTGACAAAAGGTTAGGAGGCAACTGACTCTTTTGTCTGTGCATGCAATCAGGGTTAAAATTTGTACACATTGCCAGGAACAGCGGTTTTGCACATGCAGCAATTTGCTGGCGCCAGCACAAATTTGAGCGCAAATCAAAATAAAATGCATATTTTACAGTGCATGCGCCAAAAGAAGTTGCTGATATCTTTTGTGCGTCAGCTCATATTGATATGATGGTGAATATAAAAGAGCACCAGTTGTAAATTTATATTTCATAATATATAGTATGCAGTGCCGGCCAGCTACTACATTTTGTGTCCTGGGTACAAAGATTTTCGGGGGCCCTCCTAATTTTTAGTCACGTGTCAGAAACAGCTGATTTTTCAATTCAATTTTAGAAACAGTTATCGACTTCTCGTGTTATAATTGCAGTACTGCCCTACATAGCAAGAACAACGTATGTCCAAAATAACGATATTGAGATATTTCAGTGCAATGGAAAGAGGAGAAAAAATTAGTTAAGAAAATGCATCTAACTCAAAATAGTCAAAAAATGCACATACGGTGTTTTTCCTTAGTAGGACAGAGTATAGTGGCTCAATGGGAAGGCAGAACATTGAAAGAAAAGGAAAATTACAAATTTACCGTTTCTCCTTAATTTCCAAAGTAATTTCATTCCAAAGAAACTTTAATCAATAACCCTTAGGATAAACCCAAAAATTTATTAAATGTAGGCTTGCATGCGCCCTTGTGCTGTAAGGGTCTAAAAGCGTTCTTGTAATCTATGAAAGTTTAGTTTATTTATATATAAAAAAAACTCTTTTGAGGTTGTTATCAACCTCAAGAGGATTAACCCCGCACACTTACGGTGTCTAGCAATCACTTTTTGTGTTATTTTAAAAATATTAATACGCACTGTTCATTGTCAAACAATACCCCCCAGCGCATCACCATCATAGTCCAGAAAAGTAAAGCAGTATTCTACTCGTAAAACATTTTTCCATATGCTGGGGAGTATTCCATACCCCCCCCCCCGACCGCCCGCCCGGACATAAAATTTAAAGAAAAGGAAAAATATTAATTTCCCGTATTTTTATCTGCTTTGGGAAAGGACGAAGGATAGACGACGGTCATGGCCTGAATGTTAGCGAGGTCAACTAATGCAATCCCAGTTCCCAGTTAACAGTTCCCAGTTCCAATCCGGGTACAGTTTAAAATTTGTTGACCGTCTTCCGTGCTTCGGAGGGCACGAAAAGCCTTCGGTCCCACTATGGTAATGATTTTCAAGGCGAGGGAAGGCAAGCGTAGCAAGCTACCTAAAATGTAAAAACCACCGCTCAAAGAAATAATTGGAAGAAGGGTAAAAAGTAGACTTTAGCAACTCAGAATAAAGAATAACATTTTTTAATGTAGTCACGCCGCTGAATATTGGACAATTTGACGTCGATTGGACCATAAACGGTGGCACAGATTTAAAACACTTCACCAAAAAGTGAAAACTCTAATTTTAGTCGCCCCCCTCCCATTATTGAAAACCACGAGTCGCCAATGATGTGCAGGTTAATTAAACAACCCCGCTCCCAGATATTTGATTCATGAAATTAAATTGTTTTTATCAGAACTGGAAGAAACAACTGCGTTCGTTATAATGCTCTTCTGCAAGTGTATTTTACCGCCCTGCAGAACTACCTAAAATTACTCTTTTATTAATCCATCTAATTGTGTATGTCTATAACGCTAAATTATTGATCCGTCTATCCCCCCTCCCCCCCAAGGTAGACCAATGTAAAAATAATCATTTTAAGTAAATAATAAAAATATATTTTCTTTCTCTTTAAATTTTGTACCCTCCCATTAAAAAACAGGCACGAGACGCTACTGTAAATGAAGTTCTAAAAGATTTAGGCTGCTGAGACCGGGGGTTCTGGGGGGTATGGAATACCCCCCCAGTGTACGGTGATTATGTGGAAGAGGCGAAGATACACAGAGAGTTACTGTAAAAGAGCTACTGGAAATGAGGTTCTAAAAAATTTGAGGCTGCTGTGACGGGGGGTGGGTCTGGAATACCCCACAGTATACGGTGATCGTGTGGAAAAGGCGAAGATACACATAGAGTTGTAAACAGTGTAACGAGCGACAAAGAAAAGAAAAATAGGGACTAATCCACCTTAAAAAATGGATTGAGAAACGTCCAACGACGTGGCGATATTTCCTCAAGAACAGAACACCTTTTGATAATGATGATGATCAAGAGGACCATTAAAATGAAGAGTAATAATGTTGTCAAAGTAACGCGTGAAGTTGGCTGATTTTTTGGGGCTCATCATCTATGACCAGAATTTGAAACATTGCATTTAGTTAAAATTTGCGTTTGTTCTAATGGTCATCAATAGAATTAAAATATTTGTGAAAGTAAATAAGTAAATTTATATTTTTCTTTTTTATTTAAATTGTGTGCCCTCCTTTGAAAGAAGTCACGAGGCGCTACTGACTGCATCTTTCAGTGATCAATTCATCTTTTGCCTTATTAGTTATGGTTTACTTATACTATAACCTTCGTTGGTTCAGTTCTTCTCAAGCGTAGTGTTCGCTTAAGGAACGTCGTGACTCTCTTTCATATGTCTGTGATGCGCGTTTTCTAAGCGGTTTTTCACATAAGTAGGGGACCTCCTGTTTAACATGTGCAAGTGCAATGCACAGCGTTTTGAGGAAGGTTCTCATAGCAGATTACCTCTGATTATTTTTCCATAGCCTTTCGATCGCCTCCGTGCCCCGCAGAGCACGTAAAGCCGCCGGACCCCCTGTGTTAATGATTTGCTTCCATAACAATAAAAAACAGAGAACAGCCACAGCGAGAGCCAGCTTAGCAAGCTACCTAAGATGTAAAAAAAAGTCATATGTTCACAGAACCAATTTGAGAAAATTGCGAAAGCAGATCGATAGATCTCAAATAAATTAAAGAATTTTCTACCTTAAGGGGGGGGGGGGTTATTTAAAAATAACTTGCTCATCAGCTCATGGTTTGCTATAATTACGAGGAGGCACTTACAAATTATATTTGTCACTTTAGCGAAGTGCTTTAAATCCGGGCTACCGTTTGCGATCCAAGCAACGTCGGATGATTGTCAATCAATGTCGCAAATATTTTACCATGGTACTACCACGACTGCATTAACATTAAACAATATAATTCCGAATTGCTATTCTACTTAGGGAGGGCGGCGCCCCCGACTTGCCAGCCGCCACTGTTCGTATCCCCTGTTGATTTCCTCTTGAACTGTTTGCTGCAGTTTCTAGTCGTTTTAATATACTTTTTGCTTCTGCTTCGATTTTTAACTCGGCGACGCCACCGTGCCGTAATAAAAAGAAATAATGCACTACATGTTAAGCATGCCTTGAACTGAGCTGGTTGGAAGAAAATTTTCGCTGGGGAACAGATGACTAAGCTCCCTACATCTGACACATCATCTACGCTTATTTCAATGAGAGAAGGGTTTCCACGTACGAAACGAATAAGACCACGATATTTCCGATAATTCCATTCAGGGTCAAATTTTGTCGTTTCGACCAATCAGCGTGCGTTATTTTACATTGTAGTTAAATGGGTACGACGCATGCACAGCCGAATAATATCTGAAAATAAAAAATATTCCAAATACCCTACCAGAATATCGAATATTTGTAGTGGAGCGTAAAAGAATTCATACGTAATAAAAAATCTCTTCGAATATTATAATTTATGTAGTGTGTATGACTAACGCACTCAACAGATGCGATGTAGGAAACCGGTTTAACGCATTAGTTCTCACCCGAGTTCACTTAAAGCAATGTACTTCTAACGAATTTTATAGTAACGAATTTTATATTACAAATTTAGTGCGATTATGCTTCCATTTTTTTCGGTACTTACGAAATTTTTTGTTTGATTTTTTTTGCAATGATTGTGATGCGATATGGTCAATTTGTTTAACAATTTTCGACATTAAAATGGCGTTTGAAATGCCGATTTTCGTATGTGATGTTGTGCTTTTAAGTTGTGGCGTTTCTTCACGGAATTATCACCGCAACAGCAACGCGGGTTCGGACAATACACAAAGATTCAGCGAGTACAGGTTTTAGCAAGGAGATTGCACGAGTCAGCAACTGCTGTTTTCGATCTGCAATGTCTTGAATAATTGATCTCATAAATTTAGACTTCGTTTTAAAATTAAAAGAAAATTTGATAATTTCAAATTCCCCGCCGAAAAATGTTTGGGATCTTCAAGAAAAAATTAAAATCCCGAATAAGCAGTCAAAACAGACCACCACTGTACAAGAAAACTGAAGGGGAATAATTAAAAAGACCAAGTCTATCGCCATCCGCACTTTAATTCTAATTTTAAAATTTTGCCCGTATATAGCGAGTTTTCTCAGTCAATTGATTGCCTAGGTTGTGAGGCCTGAAGGCCGCACTGGGGAAGGATTATTATTATCAGTGTAAGCCGTAATTATACAACTACTTCTTGATAATAATCTTTCAATACGGTTGTCGAATTGCATAACCTAGGCAATCACCTACCTGAAATAATTATTCGGGTTTTTGATAATAATTCCCAAAGGCCGCACAACGTAGACAAGCTCATACTAGATGACTAAATGCAGCCGAATCCTAGACTGCGGAGTAGGTGGACTGACTACTAGAACCTCAATGTATTGTCGCCAATCGTAACCCGCAGAGTGAAAATGAGGGATGAAAAATCATCAGTTTTTCACTTATAAATGTAATCTCGTTGGGCGAGGTCGAGAATAGAACAACTGCGGCTTACAAATTATATGGTTGCGATTTCCTGATCGGGTCTTCCAAAAAGGGCGTCTGCAATTTTTTCCGACTTTTCAACTCCCCCTCCAAATGTGTTGGTCACACTCTTCGGACTCCCTCCAGGAACGTCCTAGGGTCACAAATCAAAGAGGAAAATCACTCCGCCCCCCCTCATTTGTCTAAAATCGAACTTGGCCTTTTAACTAAAAAAACCTATTATGGCTGTAATAAAAATTGGAATTATACAAGCAAGAATTTAAATAAACTTTTAAAAATATTCGAACACAATTTTCTTAGAAATGCCAAAAATGGGATTTTTATGCGGACGTTACATTTTGTGTGACCCCCCAAGGTGTGGACGATCCCTAAGGACGACAATAAATTGTGACTATGCGGTCATGGCTATTTTACGACCATTACGATTAACTGGCAAAATCAGAAAAACTATTGTAAATCTGAAAATTTACTCAGAAGTTCCTAAGGCATTGCTGAATAGCATACTAAAAATCGCAAAACCTTGAACGCTGACTTCATTGATTTCTGTCTTTGTAAATCATCCAAAAAGGAAACTATGTCTTGTATGCTTTTGTGTTTCCCGTTGTGGTTGCCACGGTTATAATTCGGTGGTTATTCGCGCCACTTGTAACGCTTAAAATGTGTGAGTTAAAATTAAAATTCCTCACGAATTGTAGCGTTAATACTTGTTGTTGAATTAATTTCTATCCAAATGGTGTTAATTAAAACGACGAAGGAAAAAAAGATGGAGAAGGCGCCACTCGATTTCGTTCAAAAGTACCAGACGTCGTTATGAAAGAATAGATAACTCGATCCAAAGGAAAATCGAGAAAACACGAGCTATCGTTGTAAATATTGCCGGCTAGCTTGGAAAGATAATTATTTAAACAAAATCCAGCAATGAGATCAGGGCGTACGGAAAATTTTAAACAACGAAGAAATTTTATAAACTCAAAATAATAATTGTTCGCGCACAGAAAGAGCAGATATCTTACGCGCAGTCCCACAAACTGAGCAAAAATAATGGCGTCCTACAAAATTTTATCAAACCATATGTTTGATTATCAACCAAAATCAACGGAATATTTACACAAAATTTACAAGTTATGATAATTAAATCAACCAAATAATTAATAATTATTATAATAAATAAATAACCAAAAATGATACGATACCTAAATTTCGTTGATTAGCGGCATATGCAAAATTTGTTGAGTTTCTAATCCCATAAAGGCTGAAGAGAACTCCGATAAATCAACTGCAAAAAAAAAGAGTTTCCCAACATACGGATTCGAGAAGATGATCCCAGTTCGCCACTGGATGGTAACAACTAACCAATTCTTCTCCAAAATCCGGCTTCAACAAAATTTTCGCACAGCACACACAAAACCACGTCTTACTCGATCAAACGTATCAAGTCAAGTCCCTGCGTACCTACTCCTGCGCATTTCTTGCTCGTTCCAACGGTCACTGGTTCCAAAAACCCAAAGAATTCGGCGGCAAATTTCAAACCGTTACATGGTCCTGGGTATGTTCTAAAACTACATCCCTTGTTCTTTGCAATAAGAAAAAGCCTTACCAACTGATACAGGCATTATTTTTATCAGTAGTAGCTCCTAACTTTTTTTAATGGGAGAGCACAAAATTGCAAGAAAAAGGAACAATATAAATTGACCATATTTTTATTTACTTCCGAAGTAATTTAATTCCAAAAAAGCTTTAATCGATAACTTTTAGGATAAATGCGGACAGTGAAAAAATTTAGCCTTGCTTGATGTCTTCAAAAGTGTTTCTGTAATCTGCAACGACCCCACCGCTTATCGAGTTTATCGGCAACTTCTTGTGTTACTTTTGTGTCCTTTCCAAAATTAATACCGAAATCAACAATTAAAGTGAAAAATTGAAACGGGGGGGGGGGGGCAGAGTGTGAGTAATACCCCTCAAAATATCGGAAAAGTATATAATTATTTTTAAATATTTTATAATTAATACGATACCGCTTAATCATACCATACGCTGGGGGGGGGGGGAGGTTCCTATTTCAATGTTTTACCGTCTCGCTGCCATTACCCCCAGACCCCCCGGATTCTGCAGACGCTGATTTTTTAACTTCATTTCTGGATCCCACCTTGATCGATGTTGCTATTAAGCTTCCGATAAGATTGTGCTAAAATGTCTAGGAACCTGGTTTTATTTTCAATCGTGCTGTGTTCTTTATTTGAACTTCCTCATACTGTTCTTCCACTTCCATTTTTAACACGTTGACTGCCAAGGCTGTTCTCATAAAATTTCAAAATAGTGCAGTTTTCTCAAATTCTATATTTAAGTTTTAAACTGTTATAAGGAGTTTAGAAATACATGTGAATGCAAAAAAAACAAAATTTTAAACATTTTTTATTATAATTTGGATAGCAGACGTCGTCCTGGGCAAGGACTTCGAACAGACACCGGTGTCTGCCATGGCAATCAACCTGTTAATAACTAAAAATATGATTTAACTTCTCAGTTAGAAAGTTTGCACTGAAATACCGCTTGAACTGGTCAAAATTGCATAGATGTTGTGCTTTTAAGTTGTGGCGTTTCTTCACGGAATTATCACCGCAACAGCAACGCGGGTTCGGACAATACTCAAAGATTCAGCGAGTACGCGAAGATGCGCTTCGCTCGTGCAATCTCCTTGCTAAAACCTGTACTCGCTGAATCTTTGAGTATTGTCCTAGCCCTTGTGTTGTATCGTGCGAATATCCGCGGAGTACCGCAGGGTTCCCTCCTAGCACCCATGTTGTTAGAACATTATAATTACGACGAGGTTCTAAAGTTACCGACAACACCTGGTGTACAGCTCATCGCATTTGGCTATGACCTTACCATCGTGGCATCTGTGAATGGACGAATACTAAAAATAGTCCAATCAAGACAAGGTTCGAATATTTTCTATAACTTCGTTAGAACTTCAGGAATTTCCTGGATCAGTTCCTATTCTCCGATCTACCCAACTTGAAAATTTTCTAAACTGGAAATCACAGGATTTTAGCTCACTCTGGAATATTCTCTCCTGTTTTCCGATACTGCAAGAATAATATTTTGGAACCAATTTTAATATTTTCAACCGTACATCCGTTCATTTCTTATAACACCTCGTACAATTTTAAAGTACAAAAACAAAGTAACGCAATGAACTTCATTTAGGTTACTCAAAATAGTTAAATAGCCTTCAACGTGTATGAATTGAATTAATGTTTATAAATAAGCGATCGACCATTTTTATTATTAGGTCATACATCGACTCTTCGACTCCGTGTATCGAACACAACCAGAATTCTGTTTTCTGTTCAAAAATGTCTGTGTTTACATCAGCTTTTCTTCGTCCAGTTTAAACGTACGTGATTTGTCACTTTTTTTCCAAATTCAAGATGGGATGAAGCTTTATCTGAATTTAATTCTTCCATGTCAATGCCATTGGGTTACGTGCTTCAACGCCACTGTTCGTTCGCATCTACAATATGTAGGCACGTAACCCATGAACGGAGCATGCTCATCCTGAGACTGAACCTTGCGCGCGTCAGTGCGATACGGTTATCACGTGCCAATTCAAGTACCCACTGTGTCGTTCTTTTTCAGGCTATTCTGTGCAAAGGAACACAAACAACAAAAAATGACAAAAATTAAGAGTCCAAATAACTCCTACTCGTGGGACTTCACAAACGGTATATATTATTATTATTATTTTTCATGAGATTATTTTTTTTACATACCAACTAGTTTTTACTAACTTGAACTGAAAATACTTCAAGCATAATGTGGTGAGAGTATTATTTATAAAGTTGAAGCTCGAGCATCGAGTTTTAGCTATCCAATAGTGGCATACCTGCGCATGAGCACGTAACGGTATTACAAAGCATCACACACAACTTTCACAGCAAGTCTGACATTGAAGTGAATGCTATCTTGCTGCCTAGTATGTAAACAACATGCTAATAGTTTAAACTTGAAAATTTGTAAACGTGACAATTTAGTGCCAACATGTCCGATTTCGAATATTTTTCCGAAGACGAGTCACGGGATGCCGGGTCTCACTGTGCAAATACAACGTTAATCAAGCTTTTACAAAATTATCAGGTTTTGTTTAATAAATCCCAAACGCCGGTAATAAAAGAAGCTAAAACTAAAGCTCTACAAGAGCTGCATAGCAGTTACGTAAAAATAACCAGGAAAGATGTAACGGTCGCGCAGCTGAAAAAAAAACTACAAAATATGAAAAATGATTTGAAAAAGAAGAGCAACATAAACGCGATGGGCATCAAAACGATTCCGCTAAAAGATTGGGAGAAAATGTTTTTAGAAATAATTTTGGAGAACGAAAATCCTTTGTTCGATATGTCTTTGGGGACGCCCGAAGCAGGATTATTCGATGACGGAGAATCGGAAGGACAGCCGGCTAAGAGAATAAAAATTGCAGGAAAATCGCCTGTGGAGCCTGACGAAACGAAGGAGCTAAATAATTCGCAACTGCAAAGATTGGTGCTACTGGAACAATTAAATTTGATAAGAATTCAGACTGAAGAAACGAAACTTGAAGGTGAAAGCCGCGTCTTTGGTTTTCAATGATTTTTTACTGGAAGTCTCAAGGTTGTAATAAAAGATTTTTTTCCAGATGAGCTGTTAATCGAATGGGTGAAGCAACGGCCAGAGTTGTATGATCCGACAAATCGACGTTACAATGATAACACCGCGAAAAGAGAAGCGTGGAGGGAAATTTCATCCCATATATTTCAAAAACGTAAAATTTGTTTTAATGCTGTATCCAAGTGTACTAATACTTTTTGTTGCAGCTTATGAATGCAAAAAGCGGTGGGAATCGTTGAGAGCACAGCACCGTCGAGTCATCAACAGACAAAAAAGTGGAGAGGCTGCCACCAGTAAAGTACCGAAATGGAGGTACGAAGATGAGATGTCGTTCCTTAAAGAATTTCGTCGAAATTCACGACCAGCCGTAGTGGAAATCGAGGAATCCGAAGGGGAAGGATCTGATGAAGATAGTAATCCGTTTATTAACGAAGAAAAGCCACCAGTGGATTCACGTGTAATGGAATTTGAAGTGGCTCAACAGGTTCCCAAAGTAACTCCACGAGAAACGATCGTGGCCAGTCTTAAGGAAAGTGTATCCCAATCTTACACTCTCCAACCTCGAAGTGTGCCGAAAACTGTAGTCCAAAAAACAAGTGACGAAGAAGGCTATAATCTCATGGACAGTTTTTTCTCACTCATGGCTTCCACTGTGAAAAATTTTAACCAGGTGGACCAAAATTTAATAAAAACGAAAATCTTTCAGTTGGTCAGCGAGATGGAACTGAAATACATTTTGCAAAATCAAAATCCATACGAGACTCAACGTCCACAACAAAATCATCAATATTCGTCACCATCACCTGATGTATCAGTATCACAATATTCCATAGGTTCATCATCATCTTTTCATCAAATACAGGGGATCCCTGACCAACAACCTTAACTATGTTCGTTTCTCCCACGATAAGTTATCTTGTTTGTAAATAAAAGTTTTCAAGAATTTCGTTAACTCATTTTTAATTCCATAATTTGATTTGAAAAAAATTCAGGGTCAAATGAATATACGACCATTCAAATTTGAGAACCTCCAAGATTTACCTCCAACAAAATAAATATCGGTAAAGCCCAGTTAAGTCTAAAAAATCAATTCTCAAAATTAAAACTGTTTTTCCTTCCACTTTTCTAAAAATTACCCGAAATAATCCAATTAGATAAGACTAATTTGCGATAATTAAAAAATGCCGAGTCGCTAATAAATTAAATTTTGTAAGTTGGCAAAAGTTAAACGGCTACTGTTTTTACCTGCCATAAAATTTACATTACTGACAATGGTTTTAGTGTTCAGCGAACCCTGTAAAGGTAAACGTAGCCTGTTATCCGTCTGCATATTTGAGACGTGAGTTCATTCAAGGTAAACTGGTGAAGTTAATCCGCAACACTTTCAAATGTTAAAACATTTCCATTAGAAATTAATTTATTGATTTAAACAATTGCTCGGTATGTAAAAAATACAATCAGCTTACAGTATTGCTCTCTGCAGGTGCACTTGACTATAAATCATTTTATGACTTCAATATTTGATAACAGCGTTTTAATTAAAAATTTTTATTGGATTTCCTAAAATCGTGGAATATTTTATGAAAAGGTTAATTTTACCGGATGATGAGGTCAAAATTTTATAGTATCTTCCACATTTGTACAATTTAATTTCCAAGTGGAATCGTGGAGTCGATAAATTTGGTTTTATGATGGTTAATGAACAAATTAAAAATTTAACCCCCCCCCCACTCACATATCGGCATTTAATGTTTTTAAAATTCAATCAGCTCTATATGAGGAACTGGAACAATTTTTATTTTAAGAATAATTTAAAGCTAGTCGGGGAGGGGGGATCAATTAGTACCCCTATAAATAGTCCTTGACTACTAGAAGAAACACTACCAGTTCGCCAAGCGCCAACACCCAGGGACCCACCGGTCTCTACAACTTCCAACGCTAGACAAGCCAACATCAGATGAAGGAGAAGGCCGGCTACGCCGGGATGCTCCATCAAAGACATATCAGGTAAAGGTAAAGGTAAGAAACACTGCATGAAGTTGATCACTGGCGTATGGTGGAACCGTTGTATGTTTTTATGTTTATCCACTGAGCCAACAGGACCTGTTATTACGTGGTCCGAAACTAAGATGATATTATGATTTAAATTAATTGTTCTTGGGAATTTATAAAAATTTTCCCTTGCACAGAGAAACACGTATACGTACATTGGACTTTGGACCACACTAACCAATATGGCCACTTTTGATCATTACTAAACAGCAAAAATAATTATCCCGAGATATGCTGCCATGGCCAAGATTCCACTTTAAGCCATAGGTTCCATAATGAGACCAGTGCGTTCAGCACCCGACGATGAACTTACTGGTTTAGCTCGACCTGTGTTACCTGCATTACAAAAATTGACGGGCCAAGACGACGGTTATTGTCTGAATTTTTTCCGGGTTCAACTCCGGGTACAGTCTAAAATTTCTTGATCGTCTTCCGTACTTCGGACGGCACGTAAAGCCGTTAGTCCCCGTGTTAATAATTTGCCATCATAACAATAAAACAACAGGGTGCAGTCCCATCGAAGGCAAGCCTAGCAAGTTACCTAAAAATTAAAAACCAAATCCTCTAAGAACAAAGCTCAAGGAAAAATAAAGAAGCAGTCCAAATTTTACCAATGTCAGCGATCCAGGTACACACAAGCCCAAAATGAGGGAGGTATAGCGTCTGGTAGTCCAAAGTACTATGAAGGCAAGGCAAGACAATCGAGTCAGAGTGGCTAAGATGGGCGGTGTAGCTCCCCAATGTGCTCATATATTGCTTTTTTGTTTAAGGTCAGTGGTTGAAATATAGATGAACATAAAATAAGTGATGGTGCTAGAGCGCAGGCGCGGAAATGTGGTAGACTATAGACAGAGAAAGCCGGCCAAGCGGCTGCATGCGTCTGAAAATATTTTTAAGGTCACTGGTTGGGTCATAGATGGACATAAAATAAGTTATAGTGCTAGAACGCAGGCGCGGAAATGTGGTAGACTAAAGACGGACAGCACCGGCCAAGCGGCTGCATGCTTCTGAAAATTTTTGCAATTTGTAAATGGCAGCAAATTCATCAATGAAATTGTAAAAATGAAAATATTCACATAATTTGTATAAGGTGAAAGTCTCAATACACAGTGGCGTGCCCAGTGGCTATAAGAGGCGTAAGCCCTCAACCACCCCTGTCCATTACTACCGTCCTAGCGCCCCAAGCAAGAAAATATACACATTTTCTTTGAATACCATACGCATTACACATTTGCGCTTCCATAAATGATCTGTTCCGATAGGTTCGGCACACCACTGAAAATGCAGAAAAGAGTTAATTTTTAATTCGTGTGATACTGTGTGATGTAGGTATGCATAAACTATTTATAGTTGCATATAATAACAATGTAAGGCCGCAATAACACTTGAGTGTAGTTGCTATGGTTGTGCGGCCCAAAGGCCGCATTGTAACATTTAAAGTTGCTAATTAAAGAAAAATACGACGATTATCACAAATCTCCCCATTTGTTAAAGCGAGTATAACATTTCAACATGTATAATAATTATTATGATTTGGGTCAGATACGTTCAATTTAAAAAAAATACTCAAGCTCGTAATTTAATCAGGATCCGTGGTGGCAAATCCTTAATCCTACTTGAAGCGGCATAAAAGCTGTCCTCGTGGAACGAAATGCCAAAAAGTGGAAATTCAAGATTTACTTTTTTGCACTCTTCAAAATTTTACATGTTGATATTTTGTAATACCATGACGGCATAGTAATTATTTATGTCTCATAAAGCCGACTTTACAATTAAATTGACTTTAAATAAATATTATGATATTGTCTGTTAATTAGGTGTAGGTATTTAGGTTAATACAGTCCAAAGCAACTAATTAGGAAAACATGTTTATTTGAGTGTTAAAATTAACCCCCAAAACCGCCAGACGATATTTTCCCAATTGGGAATTTTAGACCCCTAAAGCAGTTTAGCACTCATAACTCGCTTAATTTCAGTTTTTCCGAAAATTACCAATAGACCAATCTTAAAGAGCAGAAAATTCTCTACAAATTAAAAGTAACATAAATTACTTCAGATGAAAACGATGAAATGTACGAAATTTTCATTCGGAATAACAATAAATTATTCAAAACCATTTTTAATTTTTGTAAATAGCGCATTCGCCTTTCTAGGATTGATTTTTTTGAGCTTTTTAATTTCAGTCTGATGACAATTTTCAATAAAAATTAAATTAAGCGATTTATTGGCGAAAATAATATTTCCATTGGAGAAGAAACCCACAGAGATTTTCGAGAACGTTTGCCAAATTTCGCATTGTCTGAATTTTTTGCAAGCTCTACACATTATTTGGCTTTCTTGCCTGGGCTGAAAGGGTCGTCCATGAAGGACGTCCACGCCTGGGGTAGACGGGTTGGACACATGTGACATCCGCATAAAAATCCCGTTATGGGATATTCATATGTAACAGTACAAGGGTTCCGACAATATTCAAAGATTCAGCGAATATAGGTTTTAGCAAGGAGATTGCACGAGCGTAGCGCAGCGGAGTGAGTGTCAATCTCCTTGCTGAATAAAAGCGAATTTTTATATGAAATAAAAATAAAAAATATATAAATAAAGTAGTGTTTCTATGGTATTATGACTATTTCACGCATTAGAATTTGGAGGTTAAATATAAATAAAGTAGCGTTTCTATGGTTATTATGTAGCAGATTTGACAATTTAAAGCATTACCTTGTATGTCAGCTCCGTGGCGAAATAGTTATAGCACATGATTAGCAATGTGAGACGGTGATCAGCTTAAGCGGTTAAGTGCGTTGCTGCTAATGCTGAATGCCCGGTTCGACTCCGGGCTCAGTAAAAACTTTATTCTGACCGTCTCCCCTCGGAAGGCAATGGCAAACCACCGAGGTGTAATCTGCTTAGAACAGCCTCTCTGGAGATGAAGTGTATACACTTCCCGCGGTTCGGAGCCCGCGTTAAACAAGTAGGTCCCCTATGTGTGTGTGATAGTACTACAAACGCACAACACATACATAGGAGAGAGGTCGCCAACATCCGGTAACGGATAGGCACGTTAAGAAGAAGAAGAAGCAATGTGTATATTCGAGGTTCGAATCTTCCCGACGGCGAATTTTTATTTCATATAAAAAATGTATCACGTGATATAAAGAACATACATAATTATCAAAAATTTAAAATATTCAAATTGACCAATGGTTATTTGAAATAATTATATTCGTAGGATTTCAATATAACTGGATATTTCACTAGGTGCACGAATTGTATCCGTATATCTACAATGCAAAATAACGCACGCTGATTGGTCGAAACGACCATCATGTGACACTGAATGCAATTATCGTATGTAACAGCATAAGGGTTCCGACTATATTCAAAGATTCAGCGAGTACCCATTTTCCATTCATGGAAAATGGGTCTTCATTTGGTTCGAAAGCGTCAAGTTTAGAGGGACCTGCCTACATTTTTGGAATTTTCACGGTACAAGCATTCATTTGAAATGCTGTCTTCCCATAGGATGTTATCCTTATCAGTTTGCATAATATCCTTTATACCGATCGTGTTTGTGGGTGTCACTTTTGAAACATTTTATTGTCAGTTTCAGTGAAAAGATTTTATTATTGTTGAAATTTATTGATTTTATTACTCTTTTATATGTTATACATATTTTTAACCTTTGATATCACTGAATACTGTTATTGCTTTGAACCATTGTTGATCTTTTTACCATTATGTAAAACATTGTTCCAACTCATTATCAAGGTAAGAGATTATTGTTGATATTCGTTATTTACGACGTTACCATAATACGTTTCTCTCCATCTAGTCCTGAAGATGGAGACGTAATAAAGTCTCCGAAACGTCGATGAGATAATATATTTGTTTTATTTGGTGTCCGCTTAACCCAAGAATCCTTCTTTGATTAGTGTTTCTATGGTTTTTAGGTAGCAGATTTGACAATTTAAAGCATTATTTTGTATGTCAGCTGTGTGGCGTAATCGTCATCGTACATGGTTTGCAATGTGAACATCCGAGGTTCGAATCTTGCCGACGGCGAATTTTTATTTCATATAAAAATTGTATAATTATTATCATATATAATACCACAAGAGACTATCAAATTGTCGGCAATAATTTTTGAAACTGGAACTGAGTGTTTGTCGCCCTTAAAATCATCATGAGTGCTTTAGCACGAATGGTGATTTTAAGGGCGACAAACACGAAGATTCCATGGTTTAAAAATTAACCGACAATTTTATAGTATTGTGTGGAATTCGTTTGACAATTTCGTAAATAAAATTTCAATTTTTTCTGACAACAAATAATTTATAGTATGCGTTTACGTAGTTTCCATCGTTACTTGACAATACAGACCACGGTGGTCGTATTGCCGCGACAATACACCACCGTGGTCTGTATTGTCAAAGGAAGTAGATTATGATTGGTTCAAATTGATGAGATTCTAACATCCTATTGGTTGAATTATTATGAACGAAATTGTCAAAACAATTTAAAATATTTAAATTGACCAAAGGTTATTTGAAATATATTCGTAGGATTATATTTGAATATAAATTCCTAGGGTTCAATATAACTGGATATTGCACTAGGTGCACGATATGTATTCGTTTATCTACAATGTAAATTAACGCACGCTGATTGGTCGAAACGACCATCATGTGACACTGAATGCAATTATCAAATAAAGTTTACCTAAATTCTTGCTTGTTTAATTCCAATTATTATTACAGCCATAAAACTGTTTGAATAGGTTTTTTGGTTTAAAAGGTTAAGTTGGATCTAAGACAAATGGGGGGGGGGGAGTTTTTGATTTGTGACCATAAGGCGTTCCTGTGGGGGGGGGGGGGTTGAAGATTGTGACCAACTGTGACAAGGGGTGATTGGTTGAAAAGTCGAAAAAATACAGACGTCCTTTATACTTGGGAATTTATAAAACTCTCCCCTGCTCAGAGAAAAAAAGTATGCATTGGACTTCAGATCACAATAAATAAATAATCTGGCCATTTTATATCATCACTAGTTGGTTAAGATTCCACTTAGGCCATAGGTGTCATAATGAGAGCAGTGTGTTCAGCACCCTATTTCTGCCATTTTCGCACGTTCACAACACTAATTTTATTACGGTAGTGCACTGCTGTCCTTGGTTAAAAAGTCCTAACTAACAAATTGATTTTCGGTGTATATTCGGTAAATTAGTGTATAAATTTGATATAACCGTATATATATTTTTTTCTTTTAGCTTTGCGCAGGGATGAGGAAATCTCGTGCGAGACACCTACTCTATCTAGGTAGGTAGTGTCAGACTTCACTGACTAAAACCTCACCCCTAACCCCCGCTGCCGGGAATCTACCCTAGGTATTACTTCCGTACAGCGGGGGGTGGCCATTGTGGCCTGCGCTGCGCCTTTCGCGTTTGGCGCATATCTCTTCTGCCCTTTCGGGACTTTTGCTCTTTGTGGTTAAATTGAGTAAACCTCTGGGCATCGTGCACGCGCGGGTGTGCCGCGGGTCATGCGATGGAATCCGGTGATGCGTGTTCACTTTCGCATGGCCCTGATGGCTCCTTGCCACTCTGGGTCGCCTGCTCGGCTTTCATTCGCGTGTTGTTTTAGTCTTCGAGCTTGGCCGCTTGATTAGCTCGCTCGTCTTCTTCTTTTGTCTTCATAATGGAAGTGATGAGTGTCGTTATCATCTTCCATTTGGTTTCCTCCTGTAGTATTATGGCCGAGAAATTTTCTGGCGTCAGGTTCTCTCCCAGTTTCAGCCAGGCGGTCATCCGCATCCTCTCCCACCTCCAACAGTGGAACAGAGTATGTTCTGCGGAGTCCTCTTCTTCGCAATAGCCGCACTGGGGGGAGTCGCGTATTCCAAAGCGGTGGAGATATTTGTTGAAGCACCCGTGTCCGGTAAGGACTTGGGTGAGATGGAAGTTCAACTCGCCGTGTTTTCTGTCGACCCAATCCTTGATGTTAGGGATTAGTCGACGTGTCCATTTGCCGGTTTCCGACGCCGTCCATTTCTCCTGCCAGGCCTTCATCGTGTCCGGTCGAAGGTTTCTTCCTTCGTGCGCTGCATTTCTTTCGTGCGCCAACAGGTCAGCGGGGGGCATGGATGCCAGCACTCTCGCCGCCTCTCCGGACACTGTTCGGTACGCGCATATCACTCTAAGGGCCATGCGTCGCTGTACCGCCAGGAGTATATTCCTGTTTCTCTGGATGGTCAGAGCTTCGTGCCACACCGGAGAAGCGTAAAGTACGATAGATTGCGCTACCGTGCCCAGCATCCTCCTCTTGGAGGATGCTTTGGTCCTCCTAGATTTGGCATCAGACGGGCGATGGATGATGTCGCCTGTGATGCCCTCTGGCATACGTCCCGGATGTGTTCGGCGTAGTGTAGGCCTTTGTCTATCTTGACTCCAAGGATAGTCACGGAATCCCTAGTTGGTATGGGGGATCCGTTTAGCCTCACTCTGATGTCCGGCAGTCCTCTTCTCTTCCTCTCATCCTCTCATCAGGACCGCCTCCGATTTCTCCGGGACTAGCGTTAGCCCTCTGCTGGCTACCCAACTGTGGATGGTGTTTAGAGCTGAGTTGGCTTTCTCCTCCACTTCCTCCACCTTTTTTGCGACCACGAGGAGGGTGAGGTCATCGGCGAACCCGACCAGTTGGGCCCCCTCGGATAGTTGTAATCTTAGGACGCCATCATACATGGCGTTCCACAGGGTCGGGCCGAGCACCGACCCCTGTGGAACCCCGCTAGTGACGTCGATGGTTTTGTCTTCTTCCTCTCCGGTGATGAGCCTCCTATTCTCGAGATAGCTGGCGATTATATTGAATGTATAGGGTTCGACTCCAAACCGTCTCAGTGCCTCGAGGATGAAGCGCCATCCCGCGCTGTTAAAAGCGTTCCTCACATCCAGCGTGACTATTAGGCAGAGATTCCTGGTCCTCCATGTAGCCTTCCAGGCCGATGCCACTGTCCGGGTGATGTGCTGCAGAGCATGCACCGTCGTGGACCTACCCCGCCTGAAGCCGTACTGGTTCTCGAAGAGGCCGCCGCCTCTTTTTATGTCTTCGTTCAGTCGGTTAAGTATTAATCTTTCGAGCACTTTTCCGGCGTGGTCCAGCAAGTAACCGTATATTACAAAAGGTATTAAATACTATTTTATTATTTAATTAAAAGTGACATAAAAATTATGGGGTCGTCCATAAAGGATGTCCGCGCTTGGGCGAGGGCAGTGGCGGATACATATGGGGGGCGCGGGGGGCGCCCCCCCCCCCCTTACGGGGCCGCCAGCCCGCACGCTATTTGTTCGTTTCTTTCGTCAGTCGACTCTGACGTGTATAATCACGTATAATGTGTATAATCAGTTTAAATAAAACTTTCTTAAACTTTGCATGTGACTTGATTATTTTTTATTACGATAAAAGTAAAGGTAGCTCAAGATATCTTTAGCGCCTCCCCCTTGAGTTTTTTCTGTATCCGCCACTGGGCGAGGGGTCACAAAACGTGACCAAGTGTAACCAGAGGGGCGGTCGGACAAATGTGATGTCCGCATAAAAATCCCATTTTTGGGATGTTCAAATAAAATTTACCTAAATTCTTACTTGTTTAATTCCAATTTTTATTACAGCTATAAAAATTTTAAAAAAAATTCAAAATTAATGAATAGGAGTTTAGTTTAAAAAGGCAAGTTCGAAATAAGACAAATGAGAGGAGGGGGGTCTTTGATTTGTGACCGTAGGACGTTCCTGGGGGAAGATCCAAGATTGTGACCAACTGTGACAGGGGGGGGTTGAAAAGTCGGGAAAAAATGCGGACGTCCTTTATGGACAATCTTTAAGTGAAATTACTTAGGTATAATAAAGAATTATAAATAGTATAAATAAACTTAAATTAATTAATTAAGCTCTTTTTAATGCCTTTTCGTAAATAAAAGTATTTTCAAAATATGAAACTAATTTTGAAAACTTCAATTACATAAACGGAACCATCAAAAGAACGTTCAAAAATAGAAACAGCCAGGACATAGCAATGAAGTTTTACAAAACAATATCGATACCCAGCGAGTCATGGACGATAACTAAAGGAAATGAAAAACGCTTACAGAGTGCGGAAATGAGGTTCCTTAGGGAAATTTCAGGCTATAAAAGAATTGATAGAAAGCGAAACACCGACGTCCGAAATGAATTGAAGATATTTAGTCTAAATGATAAAATCAAAGAATACCGAAATGCTTGGAATGAACATCTGGAAAAGATGGGCATGGAACGCATACCAAAAAAAAAACGTACAAATACAGACCCAGAGGCAAAATAAATGTGGGTCGACCCAGAAGAAGATGGGAAGACCAGGAGTGACTCAACAGACAAAGGTTTAAAGCGTGGAGATGATGATGATGTGAATTCTTCCACTCTTAATTTTTAGGTTACAATAAAACAAAGGCAGACAAAATTATGTACCTTCGATATCTTGGACACATATCCAGGAGAAACGGAAACATGGAAAATTTAATGGTGGAGGGCAAAATCGAAGGGAAACAACCAAGAGGAAGATCGCCAAAAAGTGGATCGACCAAACCAATGAGCTTATAAATCGTGGGTTATAGGAAACAATAGGAGACTCGTGGAGAAACGTCATAAATGACAACATCGTATGACTGTGTCATATACGTCACCAAACCCTTATTAGGGTTTATTAGACCGATGATGAGGAAAACATGATATGGAGACCATTTTGCAACAAATATTTCCACCGTCCAGACCATACAGATTTAAAAATTTTCTTGCCTATCTTCTTATTAGCATCTTAATTCCTTTCTAGATTTTACACACACAAATATGTAGGGGACTTACTGTTTAACGTGGATTCCGAATCACTGGAAGCTTTATACAAGTTTGTCATTGCCTTCCGAGGAGAGACGGCCAGAATCAAGTTCTCACTTCGTTCGGTATCGAACCGGGTCCTACTGCATTCTCAGTCAACGTGCTTAACCACGAAGTTTTGACCATCTTGATTTAGGATATACGTCCTACTATCTCCTATACATTTTTAACTTTAAATACCTCTACATTTTTAATCTTTTGTCTTCCTTCCGCAACAATCACACCTCTTTGAAGAGAGGAAGTGATAAGGTGCGATAAAAATTCCAAAAACGATGAGTAACAACGATTATCCTAAGAGGGGAACGAATATTAACCAAATTAACCAAATGAACATGACGGAAGAAAACGGAAGCAATTTGTGACTCAACCTAATTTAAATGGACGTAATGGTGCCATCAAAGTAAGTTCAAAACTTTTACAAGAAGCAGATAGGAATTACTAGGACCGTCAAGATCCGGCGATTATAAAACTATGTTGATGGCACCACTTACATAATCTAGGCTTGCGGTTTGATCAAATATGTTTGTTGATAGGGAAAAAATAAAAAAATTGTTTAGCGTAGGATTATTGCATCAAACTTTTGTGTTATCATAAGTTGTGGTAGGTATGTGGGAAAATGTACCAGTACAAGAATTACATGAACGTTTCATTAATCACCGGTATGACTGACTAACCGTGACTAATTTTTTAAACGACTTTGATGTGTCATCGCCAATGTTTATTTCAATGATGGTCAACTTTTCAAGCTACAACATCTGAAATGATCCACAAATTTTATATTTATTTGCGTAATTATTTTTTTTTTTTACAAAATCGAGATCTTACTTAAGGAACTGGTTACTTACAACATCTCCCTGGTTTGAATAATATTGAATCGATTACATAAAGCTTTAATGTAATTAAACGAATCATCAAGATCACACTTAATTACTGGATGATAAACAATAAACTGGTATGAGTGTGGTAACATATCTGGGGTAACTATGGTTTCTTGACCTGGTGCTTCTGCCATTACCTACTACAAACCATGTAGAAGTTTTTCGTCATGGATGGGAAGATTGTGATTGATGAACTTTGCGCTACGTCTTCGCAATGATAAATTTTTTCCTCTTTTTTCGCCATTTTGGACTCTTTGGATTTTGGTGTTGCCATTTGCCACCTCAAATTTATTTTGGTTCCATTCAAAAATACTTTTTTCTCTGAGCTTCCACTACTAATCGTAGTTTGGAACTCCAGTCACGAAAAAATGGTTAATGATAAAATGATGTTCCGATTATCTGCATTAAGTATTCGTAATTTTTCATTCTACTTACTCTTAAAGTTGTAAAAAAATTAAATTTTATAACACTAATTAGAAGACGAAAACTTTCTCGAAATTTTCACATATAATTTATTATTATTGTACCTACCTAATAGAGAAAGTGCATCGCGTTCAACAGTACGAAATTCGCAAATGGAGCAAATACATTTCGCCAATTATTCAAATTCAAATTCTCACAACAAAAAAATATTCTCATTGGTTCCCAATTTATAATAATTTTGCAGAATTGAAAATTAAATTTTCATATTATCGAAATGAGAACTTGGAATTTGACTCATAGATAAGATAAAATGTGAATTATCATATTGGGCGATAAAATTAATAAATTAAACGTCTGTAACTGATTACTCGTAAATTAAAAATATTAGATCCTTGTTTTGTTTATGAATGTTAAATTCGTTAAATGTTTAATTCAAAATTAATTTATTTAGTGTTGAGAGTATAATAGAACACGACAGTTATTGGGTCAACCTACTTTCTCATAAGCATGAATTACGTTTTCTAATTGCATTATTTTAGCTTTTCTAGAAATTATAATTTTGGCGTAAGTATACTCACCTAATTATCCATAACAACCCATGAAGACTTTAATTGCAAAATAATTTGGCAAAATTAATTTCCAAGTTCCGGTTACAAGGCTTGTCTAAAAAATTATTTTTTTAAAAATAATGGGATTGGAAATTGAAGTCTACTTATTCTGGTACCGGATAGAAGAGGGTGGTGCCCTATTTCCTGTCGGTTGGAAGTAAATTTAGCACGAACCAAGGGATGACTGCGAGTGTCTTCTTTAATGCGTCTACCATATTTTTAACTTTCGGGTAATTAAAGAATACCTGTTACCCATATTCTGCTCGTTTGTCGCGTGCTCTTGCAGCAGCTGCATAATATGAAATATCCCGCCAATAAGTCTGCATCTCATTTCTTGCCACGATAAGGTCACAATAACTTTCAGAACGCTTTCCCTTGGAGATGATGGGAAAAGAACACCCATGCGGGCAGAATTACCTATTGTTGGTCACTCCAAATTAAAAAAAAACAACGGCGCTGCAAAGAGGAAGGTTAATATAGTATAATGACATCATTTTCACAAGCGAAGATATAATCAAAATTTCGAGAAAAATCGATTTGAAAAGTAGGGAAAAGTAAGATCGTGACCCCGGCCACGACCACTATCGGGTTACCGGTCCCTTCAAATCGAGTGCAATTTTTTTGCTCCGATTTTAATTTTTCTTTCAAATTCGGGTAGGGGGGGGTGCGCTTAGTAGATATTAGTATAAATATTCGCGAAAAAATGGAAAATAAGGCGGTTATTGCCGAAAAAGTGAAAAAATTAAATTTTTTTTGCCTTCGAATTTTAGGGGTGTGCATTCGAAAAGGAGGGTAATCCATCGTCAAATCCTACTCCTCCGGGGCGCCGCTCCGCTCCGCTCCGCTCTGCACCCCTACGGAGCGGATTTGACTCTGGTTACTAGGCTAAACATACGAGAAGCGCGACAGATCAATGAAACCGGGATCTATGCAACCGGGATGTGAGAGACCCTCGAAATAGCATTAAAAAGTATAGTTGCGGTATGGGGCAGTAAACTATTACGTTTCACCCCCAAAAAATCGCGTAAAAACTAAAAATAATCGATGTTGCATGTACGACGCTCGAGGTGCATCTGCTGCTGCGAAATTTTCTAAGTGTAAGAGTATATCTAGCTGCACGTACCGTCAACAAAATGCGCGCCGGCCGGGCGAAGCTAGTGGCATCGACCGGTTGTGTGGCACGATCATGCTACTTTTCCGTACTTTTCAAATTGATTTTTCTCAAAATTTTGATTATAACTTCGCTTGTGAAAATTATGTCATTATACTATATTAACCTTCCTCTTTGCGATTGCAAAGTTTCAACTCATTCGGAATGACCAACATTAGGTAATCCTCACCCAACATGCATGTGAAGTTCCCATCAATGGGAAAATAACTATGTACAAAAGAAATTGAGATGTACGACGCTTTTCCTCGGGATGAAGCTGATGGAAATCTGGAAAAGGAATTGGTGGCTTTTTATGGTAATCTCTACCAGGAGATACTAGCTCCCAAAACTATTAGCTTCCACGAAGACAGCTGATGAAAAAGAAGCATTTATAATGGCGATATATGATTAGAGTCCGGATTTACTATATGTTTTTACATGCTTTATTTGCTCTATCACAGAAAGCTAATGTTTAGTATCTATACCGTTCTCTACGAAATGAAGTTTTATTTCGCATATAATTTAATATTTTGGATTTTTACCGCATATAAAATTATTATCCATATAATCGCACATAACCGCATATATAGCCAATATTTGGAATAATTATCATTAACTAGCTGGCACAGTCGGCCTACCGGCCGCCTTTAGCCATCTAGACCGTGTCGGATGTGTTTGTTCGGCCTTCGGCCTCGGGGAAATCGCAACCATACGTGTAGACCGTGGTTGTTCGGCCTCACTCCAAGGTTCTAAAGTAGCCTATGTTTCTCGTAGCGTTGTAAATAACTTTTACACCAAATTTGGTTAAGATTGGTGAAATAGAAACGTAAAGCACGTGCACGCGTATTTGCATTGTCGATCGGTTGACAGCTTGACAGCATTCATTATTGTTTTTTAAGTTGATTTCGAGTAGCCTGCCTTCCTTTAAGGAATCTCGATAATCCATTCAAGGCAGGCTACTCGAAATCAACTTTCCTTTCTACATAATAACTGTGCCAAATTTGGTTCCGATCAGTCAAACGGTCTAGGAGTCTATAGGGAACATACATACATACATCCAAGTTTTTTAAAATAAAATCCTAATGTTAAAAATGTGGTACAAAATCCAACCTTGTCAAACACATTTATTTATGGGTACACGTTTTCTGGACCATTTCTATCCCTTGTAACATGTTCCATTTAAAAAAAATAACGCTTTACCACATCTGAAACCTTTTAAATCAATAAATTAAAAATTTTATTACCACTTCTTATTTATTGGGGTCTGAAAAATATTACCATCTTTTGGTAACTTCTAAACTAATCTTAATCTGTCCTATCCAGAAAATTTGGCGACGTTGATTTCAATAAATAATATTTCTGCGAATTCCTAAATTAATAATTATATATTGCCATGTATCGCTACTGGTTAACTCAAAATTTTGACTTATATAGCGGGGAATGAGATGGCACTTAATTTAAAAAAAATGATCCGACCAGCTATGCATGAGAACTCTTTTAATTTAGGGTCAAAGGTGGATTCATGAATCTGTCGAATGCTCATATAAAATTGTCTTAACTTGATAACTTTTAAGAAATGCCGGACAACAAACTTACTATACCTTGCACCTATTTGTTCTTTTCCTCACTGCTGTTAATTTAATTAAATCAAACGTAATTATTGTACAACAAGTAATGTAATTTATTAATAAACATAATTATTTTAAAAAAACAAAAGATAGATTTTTCAATTATTAAGATTAAATCAAATTTACAAAAATATCAATTAAGAATAAAAAATTTATAAATCACCAAAGATTTAAAAACACGCGCGAACTGAATGTTACGAAAAAGTGTCGACACAATTGCTTACCTAAGTGTTATTCGTGCACGATCGATGTGAAGAATACGCAGCGGATAACCAAGAAAAGATGCCTCGTAGTTTGGTCCAATTCCCATACCATGAAAACTCCCAGGGTGAATCAATGACCAATTGAGTCCCTGCTACTGTCAGGATAAACGCTCAGGTAAGTCCATAAAATAATTTCCAATAATTTTCCAATCAATAACATAACCATAAAAAATATTTAACCATATGAAATTTGCAGTGGTCACCAAAATTTTCCAAATATTACTCAAAATTGTAAATCTTCTTATTCATTCCCAAATAATTCATCGAACCATAACTATTTAACTTCTACTTATACTCAAATATTCCAAGATAATTTCAACTCAACTCTTAATTATAATCAATTCTCTACATGGAAGTACAAAAGTCCCCAAATTTTCCAATTTCATTCAAAAATAACGTCTTTCCGTCCTCATTGACGATTCGAGACTCTCAATTACGTCCTCACTATTTCATGGACGGAACAGCACTTTAAAATTACGTGTTGACGTCTCCACAGACGGGACGAGACTTCTGCTTCATTCTCTTTGTTAATCCCACCAAAAATCGTCTATCTGACCGCGCACTTATTTTCAAAAATCACAATTATTTAATTCAAATGCCTACACTTTTACAACTAAAATTCTTTATTTCAATTTAATCTCAAAACTTATTAAATTAAAACAATTGAACCCTCTTTTGCCTTTAACACACTTTTACATACTTGCGTGTACAAAATAATCACGCTTTGAAGTTTTTTATAGATTAATTGATGCAAGCAGTTTATTCTGGAGTATTCAGAAGATGTAGGTGCAAGTCTTTATCTTTCATGATGGTCTCTGAATTGAATATCTCGACATGAGCATTCCCCAGGAAAATGACCCAATTACGCTAGACCACCCCCTATGGTGAATAGAACATGACAATATGTAAATAATATGTAAATATTATTTATGTACCTACTATACAATACTAAAAAATTTCGATTTTGCATTATATTCCTTTGTTTTCATTTAACCGCA
Source organism: Podabrus alpinus (assembly GCA_932274525.1). Lineage (NCBI taxonomy): Eukaryota > Metazoa > Arthropoda > Insecta > Coleoptera > Cantharidae > Podabrus > Podabrus alpinus. The sequence continues at coordinate 12,575,732 of OW026451.1, forward strand.
TATTATCCAAATTTCAGCAATTACTGGAGAACTATGAGGTAACTACGATTTTGGTTATGTCTGATGTAAAATTAGCTCTTGTAGAAATTACGTTCAAATGTAGAAAATGAGTAGTAACCATAGCTAGTATATTTTTTATTGAAAACTCATGTTAGGTTAGAATAGAAGTTATGTTTGATGGTCTGGAAAGGTCATTGCGTGGAAACATTTCTGGGTACTTGGGGCAAGAGTCCTCCTACAATAAGCGGACTTACGTGCCGACGTGTTTTTATTTCAAAATAGGTAGATAGATAAGTGATCAGTTGTGTCAAAGACGATTCTTAGACAATAGGTTTACAATTTTCGGTACTTTTCAGGATCTATAAACGAAAAACAGATAGGAAAAATTGCACAGAGGTCATGCTAATTGTAGCTAGACAAAGAAGAGAAGAGGGTATTTCAAACAGACAGATTGCAAAGGAATTGAAAATTGACGAGTCTACTTTAAGAAAAATGTTGAAGAAAGGATATGGCGCATCAAAGCTTGGACGTTTCACATACATATTTGACCGACAACAAGAAGAAGAGTTAGCAGAACATTGCAGGCAGTTAGGTCTAAGATTTTATGGACTAACGTTCAAGTCTTTGCAACGTTTAGGTTTCGAATTTGCACAACGAAATAATTTAACTCACCACTTCGACGACGAAAAAGGATTGGCAGGAAAGGAATGGACCAGAAGTTTTATGAAAAGGCACAATCTTTCTTTACGGACTCCTCAGAAAACGAGTGTGGGCGGATAATGGGATTTAATGAAGTGCAAGTAAACAGGTACCTACTTTAATAATTGAATGTTCATTTTTGAGAAATTTAATTTCCCTCCATCCTGTGTCTTTAATATGGATGAAACTGGCCTTTCCACTATTCCAAATCGAATACCAAAAGTGATTAGTTCGAAAGGCAAGAGAATTGTGGGAAAAGTTGTCTCTGCGGAAAGGGGCCAGCTTGTAACTGCGGTTTGCTGTTTTAGCGCCTCGGGAAACTACGTGCCACCGACTTTAATTTTTCCCAGAAAGCGCAAGAAAGCCGTACTTATGAATGGAGCACCGCCAGGTTCAATAATGATGATATCTGATTCCGGCTGTATTAATGGTCAGTTATTTATCGAATGGCTTGCGCATTTTCAAGCACATGTGAAATCATCCGAAGAACGTCCCGTGTTGTTAGTACTTGATACCCATAGTTCACATATCACAATTGAGACAATAACGTATTGCAGAACAAACCACATTCACCTACTCACTATTCCACCTCACAGCAGCCATAAGACTCAGCCACTAGACAGAGATGCTTCTTCAAATCACTTAAGGACCTATTTGGAGTTTGCTCTGATCAATGGATGATCAGCAATCCGGGAAGAACCATAACGCAATTTCAAATTGCAGAAATTTTCGGAAATGCATATTTGAAATGTACTATAATGGAAAAAGGGGTTAATGCGTTTAAAATGTGTGGTGTCGTTCCTTTCAATCGATTAATCTTTAGTGAAGAAGATTTTTTACCTTCACAAGTTACCGATCAAGCACCGACCAAACCTCTTAAAGATAGGGAGTTCCAGTGACGATGATGATCCTCGAATATCCACCACACCAGTTCCAGAAACACAACAACCATCATGTTCCAAAGGTCAAATCGCCAATGGAGATTTTGCCTTTACCAAGAATATCCAAACCTCGAATGAGATCAAACAGAGCCAAACAATCTGAAATACTGTCCAGCTCCCCCTATAAAGCTAAACTTGAGGAGCAACACCGAGAAAAAGAAGATAAAAGAAAAAAAAATAAAGCATCTAGAAAGATATTTAAAGCTGAAAAAAAGAAAGTTGCTGAACCCATGTCTAGCAAGAGTTTGATGAAGCGTAAAAGGCAAGAAGTAACCGATGGCGAAGTGCTTTGTTTAGGCTGCAGTGAACAATATGAGGATCCACCAACGGAGGAGTGGGTTCAATGCGATAGTTGGCAAAAGTCCCATTTTGCCGCAACATGTATGTTATTTTTTTCAATACACACCGTTTTCAAATCATGGCACTACTATTATTTACAACAAAGTAGAAGTACTGTACAAACTTCTCATGCAAATATTCAACTGATTGAGTAAAATATATTATAAGCGTAAAAAAATACAACGTAGTAAGTGCGGACTCTTACCTCCCTCTACTCTATTACCGCATAGTATATCGACTAATTTTAACCGCATATAAAATACTTATATTGATATTTTTTACCGCATATAAATCCGGACTTTATTTATGATAGTCATAATCAGGACTTTTCAGCCTATCAATGGAAAAACAGCGGTAAAAAGAGAAATATGGGATTTTTTTTTGGATTTTTGGATTCGGGGGAGGGGCAAGTATTAACTTGCACGCACTTAGGCCACTCTACCGGACCCATTGTACTGCCTCCACTTTGTTGCTCACCCCCAGCCTGACCCACAATGTCGACACTGCTAAGTATGACCGCAGCCGTTAGGCGGTCTCTCGGCCTCACCACCGACCAGAACTCCCCAACAACGGCCGGCACTACGAACCAGGGACGTCCGCTCGATGACCGAGCTCTGAGAAGTCCCGCGATTCGCACCCCACCAATGCTAGGTGCAGTCGATGGGTGGCCCCTGGACCAGGCCACCCAGCCCGAAGCCTCAACAAAGTCAATCATTGCGTAGTCGATGGGGAGTAGGGGTGATATTTATTACCCTGTTTGACATATTAGATCAGGTCAAATCAGGGGGACCGCCGGCTTAACGTGCCCTCCGAAGCACGGAGACGGTCATTGAAGGAAAGGAAGTCCGAAAGAAAATTGACTCCTACTGGACTCGAACCAATGCCTTTAGCATCAGTAGTCGATTGCTCTAACTACTCGGCCAATGCCGAGTAAGCATGGTCCTAATAACAATGAGGAGGAAGCTGATGGAAACGATGACAAAAGATGGAAACGATGACAAAAGGAAGGTAAGGCACTAAATTTTGCTGCACTTCTTGTTACGTTTTTTTTATAGAGTAAAGTGGTCTGAAATCCAAAAAAATCAGTGTTCAGAACAAAAAAAAAAGATTGAAATGTTACCAATACGAACACTTAATTTAACGTAATCCTTGATTGTAATTGCATAATTTTGAAAACTTAAGTAACGCCTGAGAGTTAAATTTCGAGTTTTAAAAACAATTTACTCAAATTATCGACAAAAACTTTATTATCTCTTGACCGTTGGCTTGTCTGGTTAAAACAGGTGTATAATAAGCAAACCACCTGCTGCTCACTCGTAGACAGGTGAAACCTATAATATACATAGGTGCAAGAAGACCATAAGGACTTAACTCTGTCTGTCTACAAGAATCAGAAGCAACGTTTAACGTGCATACCACCCAACTATCCTAACGTCAAAGGAAGTAAATATCCACCTGCATATTTTCAATTACCCACAGAAATAAAGTTGAAAACAAAAGAACATCAGTCTGTGTTTCCAAAATGGGAAAAATTTAAAAAGCACGCTTTCGTCTTTCACATTTGAATTTATTGTCCGTATTTTAAAATGTGATGCTACCAAATGATATCATCGAGTTAAAATAATTCAAATTAGCTTTAAGTATCCCAAACTTCAGGAATAAATGATGATATAAGCACTAGAAGTATTTCAATTCGTGTTGCTATCTTTTTGAAATAAATGTGAAATGTTTATTGATTACGAAGAAAATTGATTTCGCAAATATTTTGGAGAAAACTGAAAATCTTCTAGATGAGAATTTTCGCATCGGTAAAAGCAAACCTTTCTCGAGCGTATGATTTGGGTAAAATATGAATCAAACAATGTTTTCGTACGAAATGTCAACAATAAAGTATATCCATAACTTCTCATAATATATTCACTGTTAACGAACCTGTAATATTCACATGTGAGGGGGTTTACCATTAAAATGCAAAATCTGACTCAAGAAATTCATCCATGCATAGAAAATTAATAATGTAAATCACAATGCGAGTTATGACATAACTTCAAGTACTTACAAGAAAACTGATGAGCATAAAATTGAGAAAATAATACGCAGTATTCTGTGCGTTGCGTTGTAAATAAAAATTTATTTATAATACTTACTAATTTTTTTTATAAATTAGTCCGCATCCACGTTTATGAAGCTGGTGGTTTTCCAAAATTTTGCCAAAAAGGCGGTCTAAAATTGTGGCCCCAACTGTAGAAGATTTCTTCCTAAATGATGCACCAATTGCTATAAATTTCATCTTGACCTCTTCATCCAGTAGCACATTTTTTTTGGGTTGGCCTTGATCTTCTTGGCAGTGCAAAATTCAACACCGATTCCTGTTTGGATTTATTCCCAAGATATGTGTGGCAAACACTGAAGAATTCGAAAGCTGTATTTTGAGCTGTTCTGAAGTTCAAGAGTTTCTTAGATTTCTAAATATTGTAATCAAATCAATCAAAGTATTTTCATGTCTCACTTTTATTTTGCTCAAATTTGGTATACTTCTAAGTTATCCCAAATAAAAGGACCCTTATTTTTTTGTTTGCCCGTTTACATTGTACAGCCCTTCAAAATAAGTCAAATTTGTCTTCTAGAACTTTTCAGTGAGTTTTTGGGCTAGAGTAACCTAACCCTGGTCACTCCGAATAAATTGAAAAATTCCTATTGCAAAGAGGAAGGTTTATATAGTATACTGACATAATTTTCACAGGCGAAGATATAATCAAAATTTTGAGTAAATCGATTTTGAAGTTTGCTAATTTCTTGTAAAAATTTGGTGAGATTCCGAGCGGCGCTCATTTTGTTGACGGTACGTGCGCTATGAATGACCTTAACACTTAGAATATTCCGCACCGGCAGATGCAGCTCGACTCTCATACATGTAACATCGATTATTTTTTGTTTTTAGGCGATTTTTGGGGGGTTTAAAATCCCGGTTGCCTTCATCCCGGTTTGCTAGATGTGTGGCGCCTTCTCGTATGTTTAGCTCTGCCGCGTAGCGGCTTCCGCGAATGAAAAACCGCCCGGAGCCCCGGAGGGGCGTATGGTAGGTTTTTTGTTGCGCCCAATTCTGGCCAAGCCATATTAGCATTCATAGTAATTTTTGCCATGTTTAACGCACGGAACTAGACTGACAAATGCGGTCGGTATATAATATATTATATTTATAACCTCGGCATGGGCGTGGCTTCGACCACGGGCGACCGATTCACATCGACCGCAGTCTACTGCATACTCGATGCTACTTTACCGTACTTTTCAAATTGATTTTTCTCGAAATTTTGATTATATCTTCGCTTGTAAAAATTATGTCATTATACTATATAAACCTTCCTCTTTGCAATAGGAAATTTTTCAATTTTTTTGGGGTGACCAGGGTTAGGTATTCCGACCCAAAATGGGTTAATTAAAAATTCCCAAAAATATATTATCTTTATTATACCCTTGCCTACTTGCATACCAAATTTTAGAGTGACCACGCTTTTTGTTTAGGAGTGACATCGGAATGGATGATCGTGGTCATAAATCGAAACACTTTACAGAAAGTACCAAAAAACCAAAACCGTGCTCACTATAAAATTTGGTATGCACGTAGCCAAAAGTGTAATAAAGATAATATAATTTTTTTGGGGGAGGGGTACTCAAAGTCAAAATTTGATCTCGGCCCCTATTGTGTCTCTAAGTGGTTCGGTTCGGCCAGTAGAAATAATTTATCGAAGCACTACAAGCCAAATTTGACTTATTTTGAAGGGCTGTACAATGTAAACGGGCAACTTTAGGGCCAAGAAAAAGAATACGGGTCCGTTTATTTGGAATAACTTAGAAGTGTACCAAATTTGAGTAAAATCTAAGAGGGACATGAAAATAATTGCAAAAAATTGGATAATTTCATATGGAATGACCCAAATCTCAAAGAGACCCAAGGTCTCTTTATCTTTTCTTACGATTTTATAGGAAAATTACGGGATCCCAGGCGAATACCAAAAGTTGTACTGTCCAATAACAGATTTTCTCGAAGATTTATCTTTTACAAAATAAACTATTTGGTTACAAGTGCAGAAGAGTAATCTGAACTATTGTCCATCGAACTCGAGGTTGGTACGTAGCACCACAAATCCTTTTGGCATTATTGGGAACCCATTATCCGGAATAGGACGTCTTGCCCCCACCGTTTTGCTGTTGCTATTGGTCATTTCACGCCAAATCAGGAAATTTTAAAATTTTTGAATTTTAAATTTTAAAAAAATCAAAAATTTAGTGAATTCATTAAATTACATGGCTAAGGGTAGGAGGCCCTAACAGAAATCTCTCTATCCCTCCAGCTTGGGGGTTGTGGCGATGGACCTACACCTCAGCCCACAGAAAAAAATCCATTTTTATTAATAAATGATTTAGGCAATGGACCTGCTCCCCATTACTTACAAAAATAACAAAATGCAAAAGATTCTAGTCGCAAGCCTCGGAATTCGGATGGTCAAAATATACGACGGAAACGTAAATGGTCCAAGATTCTTGGTGTTTGGAACATACACAGGGACTAAGAACAAATTGGATGCCACCCCAAAAAAGAAAACAAGGCAGCCCAATGCCTTCATGGAAGGAAGGTGTGACATCGCCAATGAGAATAACGGAATGGAAGAAAATACCCAAAATGCGGAAGACGTCGTCAGATGTAACAAAAACCGAAAATATATAATATATAAAAACCCTAAAGAAAAAACAAGTGCTTCCATTTAAAAGCTTTATACAGGTGAGCTCAGAAGTAGAAAATAATCTTTTTTTCTTGTCTTGAATCACAATTTGCTTGAGAAGTTTAAAGCTTTGATGGCGTGTCAAATATACGAAGGAAAATATAAGCCATCAAATCTTAAAGCTTCAATAGAAAATTTTGATGCAAGAAATGTAACAAAAAGATTATTTTCTACTTTTGAGTTCACCTATAATAAAGCTTTTAACTGAGATTTTTATTTTACTTATTTTTTAAATTCATTCCACTCCCTTGTTCCACCCCTGGTATATTTATAACATCCCTTTTTTTAAAAGTGTAAAAGGTTCAGGGACGTCTAAAGAAGATTTTGATGCAAGAAATTTAATAAAAAACTTTTTCAAAGCAGCGAAGTGGCCAACGGCGAAAGCGAAATAGTCGATGGCGGCGAGATGTCCTAGGGCTCCCTTTATCTGCATTATCCCACATTCCCCTTTCAGAAGCTTTGGGACCGTTTAAGAACTTTCACTTTGAAAACCTTTCTTCTCACAGGCAGATTAAAACGGATAGATGTATAATCCTTCTTCTGGTAATCCCCTTGAAGACAATCAAAGCACTTTAACAATATAATGCGTTTATTAGCTGAAACAACCTTTTTACAACAAAACCCAATAAGTAGTGAATCATAATGCTACAATGGGGACATGTGAAGATGACTCTACAGAGCAACGGCGTATTCAAGGAGGTAACTACCCCCCCCCCCCTTCCCCGTGAATTTTCAAACATAACAGAAAACCGATTAAATGCACTAAGATTGTTTAAAAAAATTTAAAACGCCACTTTTTGTGCATTAATATGCAATGAGTTAGCCCCCCCCCCCCACTAAATTTTGGCTGAATTCACCATTGCTACAGAGCTAATACATATAAACCAATCCAAACAAGAATGAACATCCTAAAATCCCTTGTCGGCCTCCCCCTTAATTGGGAATTTTAGTTCCTCCAACGCGGCTTTTCCTCTGTAACTCGCTTAATTTCATTTTTACCAGAAAAGACCAGAAAATTCTCTACCAAACAGTTTTTCAGAATTTTCTTCAGGTGATGCTGATGAAATGTAAGAAATTTTTATTCTAAATTAGAATTATTGAATAACTTCAAATCAATTTGTAGAGAATTTTATGCTCTTCAATTTTGGTCTGATGCGAATTTTCCGTCAAAAATGAAATTAAGCGAGCTATAAGCAAAAAAAACATGTTGGGAAATCAAATCTTAACTCGATTGAACCCAAACCTCAATTGGGGAATAAGCTGACAGAGGATTTAAAAAAAATTTTCAGACGTTCGTTAGTGTACTCGAATAAATATTTCTGCCAAATTTTAGCGGGCCCGAAATTTGTTTATAAGCTCGAAGCAGTTTTTTGAATTCTTTGTCTGTACTCGTAGGAAAATTTAGAAAAAATTATATTTTATAGCGAATTTTCTGCTTTTTAATTTTTGTGCAGTAGTTGAATATAATTTTTTGTAAAATAAAATCAAGCAAATTACAGACGAAAACCCGTGTAGGTGGGGGGGGGGGCTAAAATACCCTAATTGGAAGAATTGGAAATTTGTTTCAGCTTGCCCAAACTTTTTCGCATGTTCGAAGCAATTTTTCCCTTTCGTTGCCTGGATTACCAATCGCTTATACATATTTTTTAACCCATTGCTAGATCTTAAATCAGAGAAAAAAAATGTGGGGCAGTGATTTCGTATTATAATATTTTGTAATGAAATATTTAAACTATTATGTTCGTGCTAACATGCGACCGTGCTTATTGATGCTCAATTGATCAGAGACCAATTATAGTGGAGTGAATCAATATCTATAATATATAATTGAAGATATTGCTTCTATTGACTTCTATGCAAATTGGTGTAAAGAAGCTGGCTTTCCATATTTGAGGGAAACAACCGCGAACGATCGTTTTTTTTATGACTTTTTTTTATGAAAAATTAAGAAAAGTTATATTTTTGAATAAAATGGTTTTCACATGTTCCGCTTGTAAGGCACTGGAATTTTAATGTCCAGTAATTTTCGAAAATCGAGTCTGAAATTATTCTCATTTAATAAAAACATGTTTGCACAGTTAACACCGGCAATCGTTTTGATATCGATATTTCTTTAGTTCAATACCTAACTTAATGTCATGAACCATTTGCATGGCTTTAAGTTGCCCTTAGTTGCCTCCTTTTGAATTCGGCCAATGAGAACAAACTACCGACTCTCATTATAGTAACCGGTACCGCCTACCTAGACATTGCTTTATTATTATTCTCGATTATAGAATATAAAAATATGATTTTGAAAACGTGGTATCCCTAACTGTATTTGGAAGCAATTGAAGATTAATTTGGAAGCCGTTTTGGGTATTCAGTCAAATGCATTAGGTGGACTATTTGTAGCAGTTTATCTGTGTTTTCGACATGACGTAACTAATTGCCAATTAACCTTTCGGCTTACTGCATAATACTTTCTTTCATTCATTGATCCTTTAGAAATAAAGTGTCTTATCCTGTCCGTGGTGCGGAGCCCACGTTAAACAAAAGGTTCCCCATAATAATATTTATGAACACTTCTATTTTTGTTTAAGAAAATATTTTCAAAAACTTAATGCTTACTTAATTAATAAGTTTAAAATGTAGGTCGTGTACCTCTTCCAAGTTATAATATGTTGTGCTTTCAAATTTTTTGGTGAGTTGTACAAGTGGGATGTGTGAATGACTAACCATTACAACAAAATTCTTTTCACCATTTTATCGTATTTTAATCCAATTGAAAAGTAAACAAATATTTTTACTGTAAATTACTAACAAATAAACACCGTTTTGCATTATGCATTAATATTCAAAATTATTTCAAAAGACCACTGGAACAAAAATCAGCTTAAGATTAAAAAACGGGAAAAAAAATTTATATTTGGGACAGAAAAATTGAACAGTATCTAATGTTAGTGATTAATAATTTAAATAGCTATGAAATAATCAAATAATCGCAATAATATTCATGCAAATAATGATGGGCGTCCTTGAACGGGGTCAGCTGCCCCACCTTGGCTTATCATTTTTTTGCAAAGTATGATTCTTTCTAAAAAAAAATTTAAGCAAGAGAGTTAATTGTTTTTGGTGATCTAATCCTTCTTATATTGTAATTTGAATTTAAAAAATATTTACATATTAAATAGTAATAATTAATTTTGAATTTGCACGCCCCCCCCCCCTTCGGGAAAAAACCTATGAATGCATAGTGATTGTCTTTGGGTGTTGGTGCTACTTATTCAATTGTTTCTTTAACCGCTTCTTGCAGTACAGGTATTCTCTCCAGGTATCGCCGTTTAAGGAGGTATTGTATTACTTCTTCCATTGCATCCTCTGTAATGCTTCCAATTCGCAGGAATGCCTTCTAGGTTTTGGGTGCCAGTATTTCAACTACAGGGTCTTTAGAAACTCTTCTCTCTCCACCTCCATCAGGACACGACCGAAGTTCATGTTCTGTAATTAAATTATGTTCACATTCACCTTTGTTTTTATCTCTTTAAAAGTTTGAACGTTCACGTGCTCTATAGGAAACAGGTTAATTCTCCTTTTAGGACAGTTGTTTTGTATTTCCCATCATTGTGCATTGCACCAGCCTACTCTTTACTTGAGTCCATTCCTCATCTTCACTATACTGTTTATCGAAGTTTTCTCTTGTTTTCTTCCACTGCATTTTCCTCATTTGTGGAATCATCGTCCGAGAGTAAAGCAATAAAGTTATTAGTATCCAGTCTCTTTTTCTTGCCTTCCTACTCAAATATTTACCGTTATTGTAGTCTGATATTTGTGGTATTCACCGTTTCCAAGTTTAAGTGCTCTTTCTCGAACTACCTCGTTGGACTTACAATACTTACATCCATTACTTTCTTCCTGGAAGCGTTGTTCTGGACGAAGATTTTCGGGCACCGTCAACACCAACAACTGGTTGGTGTTGTTACGCTAACCAAATTTAAAAGAACAAAATGTCAGCCAAACAAACAACCAATAACTAAAGAAAGTGAAAGATAATTTAAGAAGAGGAGGATAGCTACCGTATTTGATTATGAAGATGATATCTTCAAAACGAGTTCCAACTTTTATTCAACAAATCAGGTATTGCTTTTGTACGAAGTGTTAAGCACCTATAAACTATTAAAGAGTGCAACTAATAGCCCAAAGGTTTCTTCTGATGGTTATAAATAACTTCTGACAGCTGCGACCTTATATGGCAACAGAACAGCCACTATAATCGATGTGTGTAGTTGTTTGCGATGGCTTTCACCGAACACCAACAAGCATAGATTTATGTAAACCAAAATTATATAATTATTTAAAACGAAGGGCCATCGCACCATTGCGAAATTCGTCCTCTTACTTTTTAATTCCTGACTAATTAAAACGAGTTAATTTAACCTTGCCGAAATTTTAGGTGTAGAAATCACTTTTAAAATTTGGGAAGCCTTCATCAATTGTTAATTTAACTGATATGCAAGGCGTTTTCTCTTCGGAGACGTCACACCGAATTTCACACTTAAAACCTACAAGTCGTTTCGAAACAAAACTTTTTGCAACACAAAAGCAAAGAACGCAATGAAGAAGTTCTCATAGTTAATTATCTTTGGAGACATTATGGAGATGACGCATTGCTATAGTGAGAGCTTCGTCATGACAAGGTCGACGAGAATCACGTGAGTGCCACAGGCCAACGTTCATAAAACTGGACTGCCCTAGTAGAAGTCACTGACCAATATTAATTTATAATTTCAATTTAACACTCGTAAATTATATCGAAGCCATCGGCGTAACGATGCTTTCAAACAAGATTCTATTCTGAGCCAGAGGCTAAGGCCGCATATTTCTTCATTTGCATTGGAGAGCTATAAAAAAACCGCTAAAAAATGTTTGGTCCATGAAGCAAATCATCTCTGAATGCATTCGTGTCCTAGATCATCACTCGACTGCATTCTTTACAAATTTATTAACTCATTATAACGACCTTGAACCAAGTTCAAAAACCGATAACTTATTTACGTCCTGTCCTGTCTGAAAAACATAAGGTTAAAAGCGGTTACAAAATAAACTAAATTGTATTCAACAAAATTAAAACTTTTTCGAGAACCTATTGAAAAAATGACGCGTTCAAAATGTAAAATAACAAAAGTTAATTATTACAAAAATAAACTCGAAAACATGCGCGTTTTGATTGTTATAAATCGGTGCCCCTTTTCGGGCGCCAATTGTTTTTTGTTTCTTGCCAACGATTTCATCAAGACCTCGTTAATATCGATAGTACTTTTTCTTAATCGGCGTGAATTGCATTGGACCTTACCTTTGCACCAAATACTGGCACGATGAAGAAAAATTAATTGAATATAAACTGCAGCAATGTTTATTTACCAAACTAATAATAGACAAATATTAACGAGTCATTTTTCTTTTGTTACGATGCAGTCACGTTCTTGAAAAATTTTGCAACTTCGGGCACGAACAATTAAATATTTGTCAATGACATTTAAAAAATGAATTAATTAAAACAGATTTAAATTTTTATCTTGATCGATGTTTTGTTGCACGTCGGACTGTTATGGCGCGGTAAGTAAAAGTGCACTTGTTTACGTTATTTTTTTTATAATACTTAATTACTTTGTTTTCCATAAATAAAGTAATGGCGTGTCTGCTTCGAGTAATAAACCAGAAGGTGAAAAACATCGGTCGATCCGTTTTGCTGTTTCTATCCTCCATCAGGGTTGCGATTATAAAAACGTGTTGTACGAAATTGCAATTTGTGCCGCTTCAAGTATATGGGTCAAAGTGGGCGAACAAGGCTTGAAAATTAAGATCTCAGATAACGCAAATTTTAAGCGCATGTGTTTAAAACAATTTCTACTTTTCCGTTTTGTTCTAACAAAATTTTAATATGGTCGATGTATTTATTGTTTAATAAGTGGTCATTCATCACTCGTGTGCGTTGCTTACGTAATGAAACTTTCCAAAGGAAATTCCACGATGTTGTGTGATGGAAAAGGTTATTAGTAGATTTCTTGGAATCCAAACCATCGACCAAATTTTGGCAGTACAAGAAAATTATCCATATAATACTAAATTTAAAAAATGTTTTCTATATTATTATTTATTCAATAAGTAACACCCATGAAATCACATAGTGTTAGCTATACATCGACGTCGTACTATGTCTCAAAGTTCAAGGATATGAACGATTAAATAATTAATACAATGTTTAGGTTTTAATTAATTAAAAACAAATTTTTTTGAATTCCAAATTACACCTCCATTTTAGCTGCAGCCCTGATAATTTTGATAACCTTTGATGATAATTAAATTAATGTAAATTTTTGTTCCAAAACAGGAAACATTTTTTATGATGTATAGACTAGACCTACTGATGAGGACAAAATTCCGAAATTATGTCCATCGTTTTCGGGAAATCTACCTAATTTTAAACTACTGAAATATTTATTGGATTTTATTTGACAGCCGGTGATGCATACAACAACTACAAATAATAATATCGATTTGGAGACTTGAGCATACCTGCACTGTGCAACAAGAGAAAATGAGTGGTAAATAATTTAGGGTCGGACCCTATCACATCTGGGTGACGTCACCTTTGTACATCTGTCTCCGCACGTGGCATTGACTCATTCTAGTAGGTTATTCAATATTTTGGCAGTCCCGGTTCCTTAGTGGTTATTTAAACCAATCTATTTGTCTTCATTCAGATTTCAAAACGCAAATTTAATTATGTAACTTAGGTTAGCGTTTCATTGTAACTCTCGAAACTCCACTATCGGACATAAAAGGAATTATCGGAAAGAAAGAAAATGTTTTTAATTAATTTGTTTGATCGGCTTGATGAGTTAGGGGATTAAAATGTGCAAGCGATGAACGATGATTAGAAAACTCCTGTTTGCAGGATTTAATTTGGTGTTGACGGCTGTACTTGTTGAACGTCCTGTTTCAATCATTCTTAAGCCAAATGAGTTGATAATTTTTGATAATTTTGTCACAGGCTTTGGCAACATTTAACCACATTTAAGGGTTTGCGGTCTTTACCTGACTTCCAGGCTTTCATTATCTACGCATGAATTTTGAAGTGTTTAGTCAAAAAAATTAAAATTTATGGTAGAAAGTGCAGGAAACCAAGACGCTGGATATCCGAAAGATAATGAGATTTATTGTTGAAATGAAATCCTCAGGACAGTCTGTTCCATTAATAAAAGAAAAAGTAGGAATTCCAGACAGATACAAAAAGAGTTCTTTCAATACCGCCAAAATGTCAATAAAAAGTCATTGGAAGATTGGTGAAAATTTTGAAAATGGAATAAGGAAACCGAGACGAGTAGACCGAGAAACTCAGACCCGCCATTGCTGGTTAAACGTGCCCAAGAGACCGTGAACAATTGAAACATGGTAATGCACCTGACGCATCGAGGTCAACTCGGACTAAAATGCAGTGATTATGTTTACAACGCGCCCGGTCCTTAACGAGAAGATTCTGTGGACCAATTTCACCAAATACTTAGTCATCCTTGACTTGAGCTCTCTTGTAAATACGTCACCATGTGCTTAAACCGACAGCTCAAGTAAGTAGTTGATAACTAACTGGAAGCTACTAAAGCTTGTTGAGCTGTCACCTTCGCAGCTCCTGTGTGGGTCTTATGAATCAGTTCAACATTTCCAAAAATTGACCTTCCGCCGATTTCTGGCAGCCCACTGGCTGTACTTGGATTCCAATCTGAAACAACTTGATTATGACACTTACGAAAACTTTACAATAGATTCCCGGGCGTGGATGATCTCCTCGTCCAGCATCACAGATTATCCTCACTTTTCCATCGAACAGTTCAGTAAAAATTTATCCTAACGTAAAACGAATTTATTTCTTCAAGATAGGTCAGGACCAAAAGGTTCTGATTTGGGCTACTTTCTATTTTTCTGTGCGAATTTTCATTCTGTTTTGTTGTGCAGGACGACGGTCTCCATTCATTCAAGTTTTTCATGCCGCTTCCTATCAGCGCCGTAGCAAGCTCTTCTGGCGCCTGAAGCAAATTTGAATATATGCGCCCCCCCCCCTCCCAAAAGATTCGTATCATTTTGAAAATTTTAAACTATTGTTTAAAATTTTGTTTTATTCGCGGAGAAAGTACTAAAAAATCCTCTATCCAACTTATCCAATACTCCGCTTTTGCACAAGATTAATATTATTTATTGGGTTTTGTCGAGGTTTAGCTCACCCTTGTTACGACGCTGGCTTAGAGTAATGAAAACAAATGGATGTTTATCAGGAATCCATTTAAACTGCCGAGAACCCAGGGGGTATAGAATACCCCAAAGGTACAGTTAATTTATTGTGAAAGAAAAACTTTCACTTTTACGTCCCTCGGTATTAAGAAAAACGGTACTGGGATAGTTATGAAAAATATCACCTGCTGCCCCCCCCCCCGGATTACAAACGAAAATTGCAAAAGATTCAACAAAAAATAATAAATTTTGATGGTTCTGAATAATGGCAAGTGTACCTGGGGGGTATTCCGTACCCCCCAGACCTCCCGGTCACGTAATATCGATTTTTATCGTTGGGAACTTCTGAAGATCTTCTAAAAAATACGCATACTATGTCCGAATCACCGTTTCCATGGTAACATAACCTCCTCGATTATGGAGATTATTTTTATCGGTAGGAATTTTTCTTTTCAATTTAAATTCATTTGAATAACTGTCGCGGTGAGTGATAACGTGATATTATTACTGGTTACTCAGTCAGTTAAAGGAAAATGAAAAAGAACGCGGGGGTTGGAATCAACTTTTCTAAAATGCCGTTTCTTATCATTGGACCAAAATTAAAGAAGAGAAAATTCCCTACAAAACGAAACATTCCCTGTTCCACTGAGGCAAACGCCTCAGTCGCCTCACCCTTGCTACGGCTTTGCTTCCTATTACCTCACCTTTCAATATCCTTCGCAATGATATTTTTCTTCTTCTTCCTCTTGATATAGACTTTGCCTTCCGATGTGCCTGCACCCTGTTTCGTATTGTTATGATGGAAAATCATTAACACAGGGGACCGACGCCTTTACGTGCCATCCGAAGTACGGAAGATGGTCAAGAAATATTGTAGGTCATACTCGGGGTCGAATCAGGGAGCTTTGCATTAGCAGTTGATCTCGCTAACATTTAGGCTATGACCGTCGTCAAGATCTTATTAATTTTTTGGAATTGCTACTGAATTTCCTTGGGATTAAGCTGCAATCTCAAAATCAAAGACTAAAAGAAATATTTAAAATACAATTGAGTAAAACATAATTATTTATAATTGTTCAATTCCATTGATTTCAAGGTCATCAGCTAAAGAAGGTAGACTATTTTTTTTAAATAAACTACTTCGAAAACAACAATGATTACAAAATATGTTGTATTGGTTTCTTTACCTTAATTGGAAAATTTAATTGGAGTCCGTAATTTTGAAGCTGGTGAATGTACATTTTTACTCTCCCCCGTCCAATTATTTACCTAAATGAAGGTAAATGGCAGCTTATGACTTGTTTCAATGAGAAGGCCCAAAATTTAAAGGAAAACGAAAAATATAATAATTTCTGTAACTTTGAAAATATTAATACTCTTCATTGTTAAATTAAATACTCCATTCAACGATAGGAAGTGAAAATAGTAACCGTAGCGGAGAGGGGGGGGGGGTATGAAAGAACCTCCAACATCTTGATCTCCATATCCTAGAAGGCATTCCCCAGACCAATTTTAAAGAAAAAGGAAACTATAAATTTACCACTGTATCGTTATTTTACTTATTGTTTTATTTTACTTATTAGTTATTGTTCCCGACTTTGGATAGGAGGGCACGAGCCGTTGTGCCCTTTTAAGGTAAGCCGCCAGTGCGTCAACACGAAACATAAACATAGATGTTCAACATTACAGAGGCTATAATGCATTTGTTTCTTCCAATTGAAGGAGGGGGTTTAAAATAAATGTAATGTTGCAAATGTACAACCTTTCGGGGGGGGGGGGGGTTAACAACTTGTTTAACTCTCAGTTTGCTATAATGAGGGAGGGTACAAGTTATTTTTAATTTTTCGGTGAAGTATTTCAACTTCGGGTCACTGTTGGCGTCCAAGCAATGTTGAATTTGCCGTCAATATTCAGCGCCCCGTCGCCCTCCATGTACCAGCCGCCACCAGCTACAACATTGAATATTCAATATTTTCGTCTAAATACTATCTGAAAGGGTGAAATTTAAATTCTTAGCTCTCTTTTTACCTAGGCACTTCAAAATCGGTCTCCCGATTGTTCATAGGCTTACCGATTGGATGTAGAGACTTTTTTGGTTCATTTTTCAGATACCAACCAGTTTCAGTGCGGCCTTAAGGCCGCACAACCACGGTAATCACGCGCTAGTAGAAAATAAATAAATGAGAAAATAATTGATATAAAACCAATTACTGATAAAGGGGTGCGGCTGCCTAAGGGTGTCCGCTCCAAATAAATTGAAAATTTCCTATTGCAAAGAGGAAGGTTTATATAGTATTTTGATATAATTTAAACCTGCGAATGTATTAGCAAAATTTTGAGTAAATCGATTTTGAAGTTAGATAATTTCAGTGGTGGATTAACGAGATTCGGAGCGCGTCGCTCATTCTGTTGACCGTCCATGCGCTATGAATGGCCCTAACACTAGAGTATTTCGAACCGGCAGATGCAGCTCGACTCTCGTACATGTAACATCGATTATTTTTGGTTTTTAGGCGATTTTTGGGGGTGAAACGTAATAGTTTACTGCCCCATACCGCAACTATACTTTTTAATGCTATTTCGAGGGTCTCTCACATCCCGGTTTCATTTATCCCGGTTTTCTTGATGGGTGGCGCTTCTCGTATGTTTAGCCTAGTAACCAGAGTCAAAACCGCCCTGGAGGGGTGCAACGCGGAGCGGAGCGGCGCCCCGTAAGGGTAGGTTTTGACGATGGATTACCCTCCTTATCGAATGCACACCCCAAAATTAGAAGGAAAAAAAATTTTAATTTTATCACTTTTTCGGCAATACACGGCTTATTTTCCATTTTTTGGATTATATTTATTACTAATATCCACTAATCACACCCCCATCTATCCGAATTTCAAAGAAAAATTCAAATCGGAGCGAAAAAATTTTACGCATTTTCAAGGGACCACGGGTGACCGATGTGACATCGACCCGGGTCTGCCGCATACTCGATGCGACTTTCCCGTACTTTTCAAATTGATTTTTCTCGAAATTTTGCTAATACATTCACAAGTGAAATTTTTACAGTATACTCTATAAACCTTCCTCTTTGCTATAGGAAATTTTAAATTTATTTGGGATGGTCACCCTTAGCCAGCCGTCCCCCTGATAAAGTACTACAAAATAATTATGAGATTCGGCTTAAATATTATAAAGTAGGTTTATACATTACTAACTACAACATGATTACCTTGGCTGTGCGGCCTAGAGGCCGCAGTGGAATGGATGCTACATATTACAGAAGCTACAACGCATTTGTTTCGTCCGATTGGGAGAGGGGGGTTAAAATCAATGTAATGACGGGAATGTACTACCTTGAGGGGGGACTGTTTAACTCTAAGTTTGCTATAATAGGGGGGGGGTTAACTTGTAATTTAACATTACAAGTTAAATTTACAGCTACTTCTAATTTGACGCCAATATTCAGCGGCGTAACTACAATAGTGCCCGCGGTGTGCATACGCATTAAACAATATTGTTCCAAATGAACTACCTTAAGAGGGGGGGGTAGTTTAACTAACAACTTGTTTAACTCTGAGTTTGATATAATG
The DNA here is from genome assembly GCA_932274525.1 of Podabrus alpinus. Taxonomy (NCBI): domain Eukaryota; kingdom Metazoa; phylum Arthropoda; class Insecta; order Coleoptera; family Cantharidae; genus Podabrus; species Podabrus alpinus. The sequence continues at coordinate 12,594,341 of OW026451.1, forward strand.
AGAGGGGGTTACATGTTACATTTTTAATTTTTCGGTGAAGTATTTAAACTTCGGGCCAGTGTTGGCGATCCAAAAGCTATTTCTATTTTGGGAGGGTGGCGCCCCGTCGCCCTTCATGTACCAGCCGCCACTGGACTAAATACATTCGCAATATAGTTATGTGATTTTCTTCCAAGTTTCAATATGGAAGAACAAATCAAAACGGGCCAATTAAAAAAAGTTAACTTTTATGTTTGCAATTCCCTAATTTGAGTGAAGAGCAATTCAATTAGTAGAACGAAGTGCCCCCAGGGGCTTCTTCCGAGTTATCGTAACAAATTAAACAAGGCAAAATTAAAATTTGAATAAGAAATGATTTAATTATTCTACGAAGTTAAGATATCGAAAAACCAAATTATCATTCAATTTATTAATTTTTAAAGATTACGAACTCATTTATTCGACTAATTAGTGGCTCATTGTAATGTTGCGCAATGAAATTAATATGCTTAGCATATTATTTTTTCAAGTGATTTTTCCACTATTATCCGATTAATTTGGAACAAGATGGTGCAACAAAGAGCAATGAATTAAAATCGTCGATGACTCATTGATGTTGTAAACGAGGGATAATTCTATAAAAAATTTTCTTTTGTACGCACCCCTTTCAATATGGAGTTGTAAATAGGTTTGCATTTTAATTTTAGTACCATTTTCGAGTTGTGTTTTCGCAAAATGCTACACAAATTGTGTAACATTGGAAAATCCCGAAAAGCAAACTTGTGATTCAAGTCACGTAGACCATTCAAAAAATTTCGTTTTGCAGTTGAAAATCAACCTATAAAATTTAAATTATTTATTTTTAGTTTGCAAAATTTGGAATTTAACAGTGCCGGCTATGCCGAGATATTGTAGACAATATTAATATTTGATTATTCGCTCAGCAATGTTGATATTTCAAAATTGATGTTAGATAACTTGCAACAATACCGATTGAGTGAATCCCAAGAATTCTAAAAATTAGCTTCACAGCCAGCGCTATAATGGAGGGTTTATTCGTTTAATGAGGAACGAAATCCATCGTGTCAATTTATTTTACCATCGACACACTACCCATGCTTTCGAATTTTTGTTCATAGTTCCTCGAAGGGCTATAAACTTCCAGAGCAGCAACTTTGGGGTCATCCATTAATTACGTAAGGGTTTTTTGGGGGGAGGGGGTATTGGATATCTTACGGACCCTTACGTAAGGGGGGGGGTCCGCCGTATTCCTTACGTAAGTTTCTTAAAATATTTTTTTAAATTAAATTTAAAAATCAAATATAATTTTTTCTTTTTATGTTGGTAATTATATCCAGGTATAATGGAAATACCATATATTGAAATATATAGTACTTAAAAATCATTAAACATAGTGGCATATTAGTGTGAATTATAGAAAATGGCATCAAACTTTGGCGATCTTTTCGAACGGTTTTTCATCTACCGGGTGTTGAATGAGTTAGCCGTTCATAGGATATTTACATGTAAAAACTTATTTATGCAAATTCCTGCTTCCCTAATTATTTTAGAAAAAAAATGAAAGACACAAAAATCATGCAGAAAAATAAACTACAAATGATAAAAGAATTATTTTCATCTAGCTTTTACTTAAAGTGGCAAAAAATGCTTTTGAAATTGTTCAAATTTTCATTTATCAGACTAGCCATGAAATAAATTCAATTTAATTTATTTATTACATAAATTATTAATAATAAACAATTACAAACATTAAGAAATAATTAAATTCACAGCAAATGTTCAAACAGGTTTCCATATTCAGCTAAACAAAAACCAAGTCTATCATAAAAGTTACATCGTACATTCGCAAGTTGTCTTTCGGTAATATTGCCACACTCCTCCACAATTTTATTTTTTAATGAATCAATACTTTGGTATCGTTCACCATAAATTTTAGATTTTAAATGACCCCACAAAAAAAAGTCATTTGGAGCCAAGTCTGGTGACCGAGCTGGCCAGTTTATTGGTCCATTGCGTCCTATCCAAGAATTGGGATAACATTCATTTAAATAATTGGTTACATCTCTAATATAATGTGCCGGACATCCGTCTTGTTGATAGTAGATTACGTTATTTTCTCCTGCCACAATATCAATTGCCGGTCCAATTTCGTTTTGTAACATTACTAGATATTTTAGTCCATTCAAATTTCCATCAATAAAAAATGGTCCGATGATGTTTGCTCCTAATATCCCTGCCCAAACATTTACAGTTTGGCGATACTGTGAACGATTGTTGATCATTAAATGAGGATTTTCGGTGGACCAAAACCGATAATTTTGAACATTTGGTTCCCCGTTAATACTAAACGTTGTCTCATCGGTAAAACAAATATTTTTAATAAAATTTCTATCCAAATTGGCCTTTTCGATAATGCTTTCACAGAAAATCATTCTTTTGTACATATCCTCTTCAAAAATTTCTTGATGGTTTTGGAACTTATAAGATATAAATTTATGTTTTTTTATAATTTTGAACGCCGTAGTGTGATGAATATTTAACTCCGCACCAATTGTTCTTGTACTGATACAAGGATTATTCACTACGGCAGCAATTACATTTGTTTCGATATCGGTACCTGGAGCTTCACCAATATTGATTTCTTCTAAATTTATTCTTTTACTTCTGCAGGTCTTGCATGACGGCTTAAATACAGATCCATATTGATTTTGATTATCAATTACATTTTTAATTGTCGAATAAGTAGGGATTGGTCTTTCTGGGTATAAACCAGCAAAGAGATCTCGTACCATACGTATACTGTTTCCAGAGTAATATAGTTTTAAAAATTGATTTTTTTCACTAATTGTGTACTTTGCTTCCATTTTATGAAATTAAAATTTAATAAAGTGCAAAACTGTAAACAAAGTGCAATTGTTTTTTAATACTTATCAAAAATAATTACCTTGGAAACTTTCATGGCTAGTCTGATAAATGAAAATTTGAACAATTTCAAAAGCATTTTTTGCCACTTTAAGTAAGAGCTAGATGAAAATAATTCTTTTATCATTTGTAGTTTATTTTTCTGCATGATTTTTGTGTCTTTCATTTTTTTTCTAAAATAATTAGGGAAGCAGGAATTTGCACAAATAAGTTTTTACATGTAAATATCCTATGAACGGCTAACTCATTCAACACCCTGTATGTAAATAAAAATTTAATTTAAATTTTTGTATTTATTATTATCTACCTTTATATAAAAATGGATGTATGTGTGTATGTATGTTCCCTATAGACTCCTAAACCGTTTGACCGATCGGAACCAAATTTGGAACAGTTATTATGTAGGTCCCTGCGCATGTTTTTGTATTGAAATAGTGCAAAAATTCGCAAAGGAAAGAAAAGTTGATTTTGAGTAGCCTGCCTTCCTTTAAGGAATCTCGATCATCCATTCATGCGCGTCCCACAGGGACGCGCATGAATGGATTATCGAGATTCCTTAAAGGAAGGCAGGCTACTCAAAATCAACTTAAAAAACAATAATGAATGCTGTCAAACTGTCAACCGATCGACAATGCAAATACGCGTGCACGTGCTTTACGTTTCTATTTGACCAATCTTAACCAAATTTGGTGTAGAAGTTATTTACAATGCTACGAAAAACATAGGCTACTTTAGTACCTTGGAGCGAGGCCGAAGGCCGAAAAACCACGGTCTACACGTATGCCTGCGATACCGAAGGCCGAAGGCCGAACAACCACATCCGATACGGTCTAGATGGCTAAAGGCGGCCGGTAGGCCGACTGTGCCAGCTAGTATAATATATTATTATTCATCTTTTATAAATATAAGGGGAGGAGAGGGGGGTCAAAATTATTTTTCTTTTAAATAATCCTTACGTAAGATGTGGGGGGGGGGTTGCCACAATCTTACGTACCCTTACGTGGCGGGGGAAGGGGTCCAAAATTACAAAAATCATCCTTACGTAATTAATGGACGGCCCCTTTTGCTGTTTTTCCTTTTATTATCAGAATGTTATTTTATTTTGGCGCCCAACTTGGGGCGTTTTCACTTTTCGGTGCGTGAAAACCTCTAATTTTCTTGTACACTTAAAAGGTAAGTTAAATTATAAAAGGCTGATGCTGGGGTGTCTTTTAAGAAATTAAATTTCTCTAAAGATTTTCTATTATAAACATCAGCTATAGAATATAACTTGTGTACATACCCTCAGGAAAATTCTGGAACTGTCAGCGAGCGTTTACAGGTGGTTTACCTACAAAAGAAAATTTTTTTTACTACGTATAGCAATGTCAAAAGAATTAGTCATAAAAATAATTGTTTATTGTTCACATTCATGATTCACGTGAAAGTGATAAATACTAAAACATCAATCTCCATTGAGTTTTATCGAAATCTAGTACTACTCACATCCGTTATTGAAATAATAATTATTATTATTATTATTGAAAAATGTAATCAGAACATACATAATCGCATTATGCAAAAAAATCTCGGCAATGATGGTTCGCGATTGGTCCGATAACAAATAATATTGTTTATCATTATGTAATTTCCTAATCACAAATAAAAATGTTTAAGATTTTTGTTATTAGCATTCCATTCCAAAATCAGCTTACACGTGTCCTCCTATCCAAACAAGTAATACGGCCCTGGGGCATCGCCGTCACATAGGGACCAATTTCGAAGCTTAGATTCAACAAGTACTTGATTGAAAGTGTTATCAAAAAATTAACGTTCACTCGATTTGAAAAATTGATTGCCCATCAAGAAACTTCTTCAGATGCCACAAAAGCGACTAACGAACGATTTCTAAACGGTGAACGGACGTCCGGAAATAAAATCGGTTAGGGTTATTGTTAGATTCGCCGGATATACCATCCGATTTAGGCCGGAAGTTGCTCTCGCTCACTTAAATAAAAATATTCAACCCCAAACAACCCTTAAAATACTTCACTTCTTGTACTTTTACATTTCGTGAAATTACAAGAAGTGGCGAACAAAAGAAAGCAGTACTTGAGACAGGTTCCAGGTAAATAAATTATTTTCGAGTATTATTCCAAAATGAGTAATTACTGGCAGCCCTTTAAATTTAAAAATAACTCCTGCAGGTTTTATGTTACCCCATATTGTGTTATTTTTAAACATTAATTGATAGTGAGATCATGTAAAATAACGAACACGTGGATAACTTGGGAAACTTATTAATACACTAGAACTGGAAGATGTGCCGCCAAGATTGGGTATGAGGGTCTAATGAAGAGCACGTGAAACACCTCAGCTGTGAAATTAGTATAAAGTTATTGTAGAAAATGTATCAACAACGGGAGTTGGAACATTTATTGAAGAGACACGCTAAGATGATGGCGCTTGCTCGGGGTATTCAAAATAACAGTTCTGCCATGTTTAGCAGTCACGTACACAGCCATCAACCCAAATAAGCTGATCGATAGATAATGCATGTGTAGAAAATCACCAGAAACAGTTTAATATATTATCGAACGATCAGGTGGTAGGGGCACTATGGGTCCTACAGTCATAGAATTGATTCTCAGTAACTCCTAAAAATTTGTGCCGTGGTTAGGATTCCACGGTAAACTTACAACGTTAACTCAGTATCTACTGATCACTTGGAATTAGGCCTTGCGGTTTATTGAAACTTGAACGTTGGAATCTTTCACACCACGAAAGATTCTAAATGTGCATACAGTTTAGTGCATTTAGTCACGCCAAATAAATTGTTGGAAGCGGTTCGTGATTGAAGTTACATACAGCACAGCTCAAAAAGATAAGTACACTTATATTATTTAACAGTTTTCAAAATGTTAAACATTAAACTCTTTTTAAATCGATTATTTTAAAAGAAATCAAGTAATATAATTTATTGGCATCAAGTTTAACAAAACAAAACTGAAAAAATGTTATTGTGTTGGCTAAATTCTGGTTTCTTACAAAATTCCATCTTATGCCTTTATAACAGCTCGGCACAAACGAGGAATTCTTTGGGTGAGTTTATGCAAAGTTTCAGATTGAATTGCATTCCAAGCATGTTGCAAGACTTGCCATAAAAGGGTTTGTGAATTTGGGCCCTTTAGTCGAACCTTCCGACCCGGTTCCTTCCACAATAGCTCTATAGGGTTCAAATCCGGGAACGGGTGGCCAATCCATATTATTTAGCACTCTCTGTTTTTCATTTTCTATCAAATACTCTCTCGACAACTTCAATGAGTGCTTGGGATCATTTTCTTCTTGAAAAATTAAACCTCTCCCAATTAAACGTCGACCTGATGGCAGCACATTGTTTTCCAATATTTGTTTATAACCTCCTTCTTTCAAAATTCCTTCTATTTTAATAATATCTCCGACACAACTCTTGCCAAAACATCCACAAATCATAACGGACCCTTCGCCGTGTTTCACCGTTGGAACAATACATTCATCCTTCTCCCTTGAGCTTTCTCACAAGAACTAGTCGATGAGGACCGAAGATTTGAAACTTCGACCGTCCGACCATGCAACCTTTTTCCAATGACTAATTGACTACATTTAATATTTTTTGGCACAAGCTAGTCTCTTCACTATGTTTTGAAGTCTTAACAAAAGTTTCCGCATAGCAATTCTTCAATTGGCCAGCTGTTTGCAACCTTCTTTTTACGGTCGACAAGTTTCGTTGATTTCAGCGGTAAGTTGAGGTGCCGTCATTATCCAATTTCGAATGCTCTGCGTTACAATTAATTTATCTTTACGTTTTTGAAGTTTTTGCCAACAATTGCCTCGGAGACATTATTAAAATAGAAGGAATTTTGAAAAAGAAGGTTATAAACCAATATTGGAAAACAATGTGCTGCCATCAGGTTGACGTTTAATTGGGAGAGGTTTTATTTTTGAAGAAGAAAATGATCCCAAGCACTCATCGAAGTTGTCCAGTTACTATTTGAGAGAAAATAAAAAACGTAGAGTGCTAAATTATATGGATTGGCCATCCGTTCCCGGATTTGAATCCTATAGAGCTATTGTGGGAGGAACTGGACCTATCGGAACGTTCAACTAAAGTGCCCAAAATCACAAACCCATTTATGGCAAGTCTTGCAAAATGCTTGGAATGCAATTCAATTTGAAACTTTGCACAAACTCACCCAAAGAATGTCTCGTTTGTGCCGAGCTGTTATAAAAGCAAAAGGTGGATTTTTGAAAGAAACCAGAATTTAGCCAACATAATGCCATTTTTTCAGTTTTTTTTTGTTAAACTTGTTGTAAATAAATTACATTACTTGATTTCATTTAAAATAATTGATTTATAAAGGGTTTAATGTTTAAAATTTTGAAAACTCTTAAAAAATATTAGTGTACTTATCTTTTTGAGCTGTAGTGTATATGCATTAGGAATGAACGAGTGAGTTTATGCCTCCAATTATCACGTGAAGTCAGCTTTGCTGACTAATTCAGTGTTGCTGGTTTAACCCACTATACTAGGACATGTTCTGAATGTGTCTTGATGATTTGGTGATAAATAAACCATTAAGAATGCTTCACAAGTAAAGTTATTTGGATTACGTCACAAATGGAAATTATTATGCATTGTAAATGTATTTGTAATTCAATTCGTTAATAAATCTTCTTATTAGGTATTTCTTCTTTCAAAATTCTGGTTGGGTTTCCCTAACTTTGGTAAGGCCGGAGTATCACCGCACCAATTCCTACTATCAACTAAAATTTGAATTAATTCAATTGGTTCAAACCGAGTTCAAAGACCCACCCACCCACAAATCAGCAACTTCCATTAGTTAATATTATATTTTGTGGTAGTAAGTGGTGCAGTGAGACTCCGGCCTAATCATCCTGGTCGAAGTCAAGATGACTTTCGCGTAGTCTGCATATCTCACAGATCGATATACCGTCAGTGGAGCCTCCAAATTTTTTCATGGCAATTTTAAATTTCTTTTAACAAAGGAAATTGCTTAAAAATTTCTAGTTTTCAACAAAAATTATGTTTTTCGGTTTTTGTCGATATCTACAAAACAAAAAATGATTGATTAAATTTATTTTTATATTATTGGTTAGAATAAAAATACGCAACTTTGCTTTTCTTGAATGGACTTCGTATCTCTTAAGATAACCGAGATCCTCAAGCTTATGGTCGAAAAACGGTCACCCTCTATAGAATAAACAAAATCTGTCTTTCCCCGTGACGTACTTTTACTTAGTTTTTCTAGCGTTCGCAGGAAAAACTCAAAGCATTTAAGTTTATTTAAAAAAAATTTCGATAGATTCAGAATATAAATTGGAACTTATATTTAATTACAATAATAAAAATATTGCCAAGTTAACAAACACTTACTTGAATGAAATACCAACTTTGTATATCGTAAACATTGACGACAAATTTGTTTCGGATCCTTTATATCATCGTTAGAATGCTAAAAAATTGGTATTTTGAATGTAGGGATTTAATTCAAGTAAGTGTTCATTAACTTGGTAATATTTTTAAAAGAATAATTTTACATTATATTTTCAACAAGTTATAAAATCAATAAATTCATTATAGTATATTTAAATACAATATTAATTCGTTTAGTTTTAAAATGTTTTTTAAAGATATAATTATGTTAATTTGAATTCAAATTAATAATGGTGCGCTATTGCCTAGGCTGTGCGGCATAAAGGCCGCACTGAGGGGAACAGATCGATTTATTCCATAATAAAAAACCCAACTTCGAAAATACTAATTTTTGATTCCAACAAATATTTAGATATATTATGTAAGTTGGTTAATCCATTCATGCGCGTCCGTGCCGGGTAAATAATAAGAAAAGTCAGCATTTTTTAAATATTTTGCTCTTTATTGTAAAAATTTCTTGAAGAGTTTCCGGATAACTGAATAAATTATTATTCCCGGCCTGCTTCTCCATTCCTACCACGATTTGCATCCAATCCTCTTTAGCATAGGCGTAACTAGATCCAATTTTTTTTGGAGCTAAAATTTTCATTCGAATTTTGCCCATAAAAACTTTATTTTTTGATGGATAATTTTTTTCGTATTCGTCTAATGCCCAAGTGGTCCATAGATGAGTGAAACTGGACTTAATTCTCTGTAAATTTTCGTTTAGAACAACTTTGTAGCCCTAGCTGCAGGATTTCAAAGTTGATAATTTATTTTTTTACCTTTCTTTTATTGTGGATGTTTTACAGGATTTTAAACCTTCGAAAGATCACAACTGGGTTCCCATTAGGGCAAGAAGGTAGTTCTATACAGGATTTTACAAAAAGTTGATGCTACTTGCCAGTGGCGGTTCGGAACTTCTTCTAATGGGAGGGCACAAAATTTAAATAAAAAGGAAACTTTGCTTATTTCCTTGCAAAATAATTTAATTCCAAATAAGCTTTATTTTACATTATTATTCTAACTGGGGCTTGGGGGGTACCCCTCGGTCTCTGCAGCTTCCTAATTTTTAAGTGGCAGTGGCCACTTTGCAGTGGCAATTCGTGACTTTTTTCCAGGGACAATGGTACAAAATTTAAAGAGAAAAGAAAATATATATTTACAGTATTTTAAAATTTACTTATTTATTTTAAATTATTTTTGAATAGTTGTTTCCAATTTTGAATAGGAGAGCGCGTGACAGTGTGTCCCATAAGTGACATACTGGATTGTCCAGCCAGCATTAATTTGTTTATTTAAGTGAATGGTTTCGGGGGGGGGGGCTTTAGGCCCAAAAAAGTACTGAATGAGAAAATAATTAAAACGATATTAATATGACAATTGACCTAGCATTATTAAAGCAAGTGAAACTGCACCATTTTAGTCAACAATAATTGGTAACTTTCTATGTTCGGTCAATTGTCAAAACGAATTTCACACATGATTGATTTTACTTTGGCAATTTCATGATCACTGTTGATCATGTGATAGTGATATTACTGTTGAATATTATGTTCTATTAATGATGATTCTGAGAAACGGAAAAGGTTTCTAATCGTCTGTGGAGGCTCGTGGTTTGCTATAATAGAGGGGGGGGGCGGCTGTAAATGTAATTTTTATATTTATAAATCTGTGCTAGCGTTTATGGTTCAAGCGAGGTCGATTTATCTAATATTGTTTAATGTTGCGAGCGGCGTATTTGCATTAAAAGTATTATTCTGAGTTACATATTGTGCTTTGGGAGGGCTGCGCCCCGTTGGCCTCCCCAGACCAGCCGCCACTACTACTTACACTCATCTGTAGACTTTCGTGTAAGATAAACTGGACGAAAACTCCATACTTGAAAATCTGAAGAACATTTTTTGTGGGCGAATTCTAAAAGCTCTTCAGATCTTATGAGGGCTGTATCTCTGTACTATAAAGGCTATACGGCTATAACTATGTTTTCCAGTGTTTACTCAGAATTTTATTATGTAGTTTAATTTTAATAACAACTATTTTGGGTATAGGATGCATAAGAAACTGACAATGCAAGACTGTGGTTGTTGATACCTTTTTCGACAAATGGGTAATTCCTAAAATGGGGGAAGGTAATTTTTTTTCGATATTCAGATTTTTGCGTCAATTGAGAGCTAATACAAAACTCTATCGTATAACAAACTAATTCGATTCGTTATATCGTTACACCGCACACAAAATAGGTGGCAAAAAAGTGGAACGTCAAACTTTAAAATCGCTCTTCTGGAAAAACACAGATTTTGACATTCCCCTTTTTAGTCTGCACTCTTCATATCAAATCAACCAATGTATTTTCATGTCCCTCTTAGATCTTGCTCAAATTTGGAATACTTCTACTACGTTATACCAAATAAATGGATCCGTATTTTTTTGTTTGGGCCTAAAGTGGCCCGTTTACATCGTACAGCCCTCCAAAAGGAGTCAAATTTAGATTGTAATTTAAAATTCTCAAAAAAGTATATTATGTTTATTATACTTTTGGCCAGTCTAAAATTTGGTATACAAGTAGTCATAAGTATAATATTTTTTTTTGAGAATTTTAAATTAACCCATTTTAGAGGGAGGGACACACAAAGTCAAAATTTGATCAGGTCCCCCATTTGGGACCTTAATTATTTACTCCCGAAAACTGAATGAAAAACGCTTATTCAATATCTTCATTTTGTACAAAAAGTTTGAGCAAAATCGAAGAGGGACATGAATAATAATTGCAATCAAGTCAATATTCAAACTCAGATATTCCACGTACTCAACCAACAGCTCTAAACATCGCCGTGGAACCTCAATACTTCAGTAGATTGTAATAGTTCTACTATGTAATAAAGTACCATGATGGTAAAAAGACCGCTTAATCCTTGGTATAGGTCTATGACCTGTTATTTAACCAATTTATTTAAATTAGTTCTATAAGCATTTGGTCTTTACATCTTAGGTAGCTTGCTAGGCAGGCCTTCTATGTGCCTGTATCCTGTTTTTATTGTTATGATAGCAAATCATTAACACCAAGGGGACCGACGACTTTACGCGCCCCCCGAACCACGGAGACGGTCAAGAAATTTTAGACTGTACCCGGAGTCGAACCGGAAAAACCTTCTCTCGCTAACATTGAGGCCATGACCGTCGTCAATGCATGATTGCTACGGAAATTAGGTCCCTTAAGGAACACGACTTTCTGAAATCCAAGACCTTGGATTTTTATGGATTCATCATGTGCGTCCCTCTTGACCTCCATGTGATGTCAGCCAATGTACATTCGAGACCTGGAAAAGTTCTGGGTTGTGGAATAATCATTAAATTTTCACATAAAATCCCTATGATTTTACAAACGGAAAAGCACCAGGTTTTATTTTACGCTAGGGATTTTTAATACAAATTGAAAAACATCTTTTTTCAAAATCTTCTTCTAGTGCCCTATCCACTGTGAACGTTGGCGATCATCATAGCCCATTTTACTTTATCAGCCGTTGCTCTAAACAACGCTGAAGACGTCATTCCGGTCCATTGCCTTAAGTTTCGTAGCCAGGAAATTCTTCGTCGTCCGGGTCCTCTTCTACCTTCAAACTTTCCTTGCAGAATCAGTTGGAGTATGCGGTACTTTTCATTTCTCATCACGTGACCAAAGTATCGGAGTTTTCTTTCTCTCACTGTTTTTATTATTTCCTTGCCCTTATCCATACGTTGCAGCACAGTATCGTTGGTAACCATATGTGTCCATGATATTCGGAGCATACGCCTGTAACACCAGAACTCAAATGCTTCCAGACGTTTAGCTGAGTCCTCTGTCAGGGTCCATGCCTCCGCGCCGTATAGGAGTACAGAGAATATATAGCATCGTATCACTCTTACCCTGAGATGTAAATTTAGGGTCATATTGTTAAGTACCTTCTTCATCTTCATAAATGTGCTTCTTGCTCTCTCTATTCTGATCCTAATCTCTTGGGCATGATCCCAGTTTGCGTTAAGCGAGCTGCCCAGGTATGTAAAAGATGTAACATCCTGCAATGGTTCTCCATACGCATAGCATTGTGCATCAAGATTCGACGTTTTGCTGATTATCATGACCTTTGTCTTTTTTATATTCAATCGCATACCGTATTTCTCACTCGCCGCGATGACTCTGTCTATCAAGCTCTGTAGTCCCTCGGGGCTGTCCGACAGAAGGACTGTGTCATCTGCATATCTTAAGTTGTGTATTATTTCACCATTTACTATTATGCCCTCTGTGGTCTCTTCTAGGGCTTCTCTGAAAATATATTCTGCATATATGTTAAAGAGTATAGGTGACAGTACACAGCCCTGTCGGACTCCCCTCTGAACTCGAAAATCCTCCGAAATATCATCTTCCACGCGAACATTTCCCGTCTGTCTCCAGTAGAGATTAACAATAATGCGTTTGTCCTTTTCATCTATGGTTGTTTTGTTCAGGCACTCAATTAGGTGTTCGTGCTGAACCATATCAAAAGCCTTCTCAAAATCAATAAAGCAAGCGTACACGTCACAGTCGACATCTCTAGCCCTTTGAACCAATACCTGCATACAGAACAGAGCCTCTCTCGTGCCCATTCCATTCCTGAAGTCAAACTGAGTCTCACTTAAAGATGTTATTCAATTTTTCGAAAGATTCTCTCATGTATCACGTTTAGAAAGATCTTAAGTATGTGGCTCATGAGACTAATGGTTCTATGCTCCTCGCATCTCTTCGCATTAAGTTTCTTCTGTATGGGTACAAATACTGAAGTTAGCCAATCTTGAGGAATATCTCCAGTGTCATATATTTTATTAAAAAACCTTATTAGGAAGTCAGTTTGACCCTCTTCTAGTAGTTTTAAGAGTTCCCCATGTACTTCGTCTGGGCCTGTTGCCTTGTTGTCTTTCAGTCTTTTCACTGCTTTCAGTACTTCAGTCTTTGTAATGGGTAACCCTTCTACGTCGTCAATGATGGGTCTTTCACCCCTTTTACTATCCCCAAGTAACTCCCTCATGTACTGTACCCATCTCTCTTTCCTTTGGTCATGGTCCACAAGTATCTCTCCTTCCCTGGTCGTGAGTATACACATACTTCTAGGTTTCCACATACCTGCCGCCTCTTTCACTCTTTTATGTAGGTTGAAGGTGTCGTGTTTGCTTTCTAATAGTTCGATCTCCTCGCACATTTCTCTCAGCCAATCCTCCTTTGCTTTTTTAATTTTCTGCTTGATAATTCTGTTTATTGTGTTATATTGGCAGATGTTTTTGTTTCTATGTGCTCTTCTTTTATCCATTAGTTGCATGATCTCATCAGTCATCCATTTCTTCTCTTTTTTACCCTTCTCTGATTTTAAGTGCTGATTTGCTGTTGAAACTAACATATTTTTGATTTGCTTCCATGATCCTTCCGTGCCTTCGTTATTGTCATCATTTAGTTGTATTTCCATGATTTACTCGTTCATAGTGTCTTTTATCTTCTCTCTAATATCTTTAACCTTGAGCTTTTTCATGTCTATCTTTGATGTTTTTGGTCTGTTATGCACCTTTTTCAAGCGTATGTTTATGGAAGCTACTAACAAATTGTGGTCAGAGAGCACATCTGCTCCTGGATACGTTTTTGCAGATGAAACTGCGTTCCGCCAACGTTTCGGTATCAGGATGTAGTCGATCTGATTTCGTACTATACCTACTTATGTCATTGTCTGTCGGTGCTTTCCAAGTGTATAATCTTCGGGAGGGTAATTTGTAGAAGGTGTTGGTAATTATGAACTGATTTTCCACGCAGAAATTAATCAATATTTGTCCTCTTTTCAAAATCACCTTTCTTTATACCCCATTTTGTGTAATATCTTATTATATCAATATCTGATCATCCTTCATTTCCCTCGACCCGTTTTTAGAATTTTTCTTTTTTTGCATGGAAGCCAGATCCAGGTAATAAGCAGACGTTCCAAGCATAATTAATTATTTCTTCAACCAGTTGAATAGCTTTTGATGAGCATTTATCCACTACATTAATCCAACCCACTACGTATAGTTTCTTTCTCTGAAACACGTTGTAACAGTGAGAAGAAAAAATGTCCTCGTACGTTGCTCACCATCTTAAGCAATCGTTCAAATAAGTTTGACGAAGGTCGTCAACTTATCGAGAACAAAAGAATCAAGTAGATAATGTAATAATTTAGTAGAGAACAGCATTTTTATTTATTAAACAGGTGAAAAGGGCCTACAATCACCCCAATTTCGTAATTCGTTTATCTGTAACAAATCACTGAACGAATAAATTAATTTGTTATTCATAGTTAGTTGGCTTATTATACAATAATCAAACATAGCTACATACATAGTTGTAATGTAATTCTGAGAATTCATTATGTTGTGATCACAATTGGTAGGCACCTACCAATAATTACATACATCCATCCATTAATGACATTGCTGTAAAATCCCGTTACTAATTTTAATAATGAATAACTTCAAGGTCCTAACATTTTTCATTATGTGGCGTCTATTAACCATTAATATGTATAAACACAATAGATAATCTTTCTGGTTTGGGATTTTATGAAAATATTTTTATTTAATCACAGCCTAAGGGATTCACTTAGGTTAGTTTATAATGGTACTTGATCGTTAGTCATAACCAGCCAAGTGCACCCTAGATGATTCATAAATTCAGTTAGGGATTTAGATAGAGGGAAGGAATCGAATGTTAAATTAATCTCGAACTTGTTTTACTATTGTCATATTTTCTGATTAGGTTTTCTCATGAGCAAACATTGAAAGAATGACTTCACCATTTTTTATCCCTCCAATATTATTTTTTCTCGAAACGTTCTAAGCTGTTACTTGTTGATTAAAATTGATCTGTAGTTTAAGTAAATATAAAATTAATTAACTTCATCAATCAATAATGGAATCTTGGTAGGTATTTATTTTCACCTTGTATCAGGCCCGTAGCCAGGATTTCATTTGGGGGGGGGGCACTTGTAAAGGGGGTTCCCCTTTTTATTACAATTTTTTTAAAGTTTTATTTATTTATATATTAAACTACTTTATTACAAATATTTTAAAAGTAAAATTTTCGAGGGTTCCCCTTCCGGGAATTTTTATTACAAACAAATTTTTTCAATATTTTGTTTTTCTTAATTTATTTTTATTTAAAACAAACGTTATAGTCCAGGCAAGGATGGTTTTTAGTTTGCAAAAATTCCGGGCAAGCTGAATTTTGGCAGAGATGTACATTGGAGTGTTCTAATGAACCCCCCCCAAAAGTCTCATAAAATCCCACGCCGGCGTCCCCACAATCGGGGGTTTTAGCTCCCCCAACGCGATTTTTTGGCGATAACTCGCTTATTTATGCTTGTATTAAAAATTATGATCAGACCATAATTGAAGAGCATAAAATTCTCTATCAAATACACTAGACCCTCCATGTACGCGCGGGTTCCGTTCGCCAAAAACCTCGCGTACATGGAATTCGCGTAAATGGAACCAAAGAAGCAATATAAAAAAGGGGGTTAGGTTCCAAAATTTATTCAAGACTAAAAACAAAAGTTTAAAACTAAGGTTTATTTACGAAATACGTAAAATATAATGCATACAAAAACTAAAATATACCTAATTGATAAAAAAATTAAATAAAATGCATAAAAAAAACTATAAATCGTTGACACCGTATTTGTATCATTCAAGTACTACGTTTCAGCGCCTGTGAACGGAGAAGAAATTACTTTGTATATAGTATATAGTACATACATCTCTATTTATTATGTTTGACCGATCGGAACCAAATTTGGCATTGATTTTGAGTAGCCTGCCTTCCTTTAAGGAATCTCGATAATCCATTCATGCGCGTCCCATAGGGACGCGCATGAATGTATTATCGAGATTCCTTAAAGGAAGGCAGGCTACTCAAAATCAACTTAAAAAACAATAATGAATGCTGTCAAGCTGTCAACCGATCGACAATGCAAATACGCGTGCACGTGCTTTACGTTTCTATTTGACCAATCTTAACCAAATTTGGTGTAGAAGTTATTTACAACGCTACGAAAAACATAGGCTTTTGTAATAGGCAACACCAAGAAAGTGTGTGGTCTCTGACTAACAGACTCATTAAAGATGCTCCCGCTAAACGCCCTCCGCTGACACTAACGTGCGAAAACAAATTTACTAGCGACAGTGACGATACGGCAGACAAACTGCTTCGGCACTTTTACCCCGACGACACTGACGATATCCTATTGAGACATCACGAACTCAGACTAATGTTTGATTCGACCTACGTATGTGACACGACCGACGAAGAAGAATTCGCCGTAGAAGAGGTGTTGGAGGCATTGATTACAATGAGCGCAAACAGAGCGCCCGGCATCGACAATCTCACGTCGGATATCTGCATCTCGTTTGCGGAGGAGTACCCTGAATTCATTACTAGACTAATGAATTCCTGCCTGACAACCGGCCACTTTCCGAAACCGTGGAAGAGGGCTTTTGTAAAAATCTTGCCGAAGCCGAATAGGTCGGATTCAAATGATCTATCGGCGTTCCGGCCGAACGGCCTTCTCCCGGTATTCGGGAAGCTGCTGGAAAAGTTGTTTACAAAACGCTTGACCTACTTTGGTCAACAGCGCCAGGCATGGAATCCTAGACAGTATGGATTCAGGGAACAAACCTCCACAACGGATGCACTACGTGATGCCATCAGCATCATCCGACGTGAGAAAAGTCGTAAATGTTTAGTATTGGGTGTATCCCTGGACATCAAAGCGGCGTTCGACAACGCTTGGTGGCCAGCATTATTCAACAGATTGCGTAACATTGCTTTGCCGTGTAACATGTATAATCTCTTAAAGAGTTATATAGCAGATCGATCTGTTGAGCTGGTCTACGCTGACGGAAAGTCGCAAAAGGGGATGACGAAGGGATGCATTCAAGGCTCTGTTTGCGGGCCTACTTTTTGGAACATCATACTGGACGAACTTTTAGATGTAGGCTTACCAGGAGGATGTCATTTGCAAAGTTTTGCAGATGATGTCTTCCTAATCGTAAGTTCGACCAGTGTGATGCAGATGGAGGAACGGGCCAACGCTGCGCTACGTTCTATAAGCGATTGGAGCGCTGGTGTTAAATTAACATTCAGCGCTCCAAAGACGCAAGCTTTAGCTTTCACACCAAAAACCAAGCTATGCAAAATTCATTTCGGCAACTCCCAGTTAAACTTTGAAAAATCTATAAAACTTTTGGGCATTATTTTGGACGATAATTTGAAATTCGACATCCACGTAAAACACGTAATTGCGAAAGCTAGCAAGATTTTTAACAACCTCTGTAGGTATGTGCGACCGACGTGGGGTATCGACCCAATAAACGTGGAAACGATATACCACGCGGTCGTAGAACCTACCATAACCTACGGAGCGTATATTTGGTGTGATGTGCTAAAGTATAACTACGCGCGGCGCTGGCTCCGCTCATTCCAAAGGACATTCGCCATTAGGGCCACTCGCGCATTCCGTACGGTCTCGGCGATATCTGCGTTAGCCTTAGCTGGATTTACTCCGATAGAGCTAAGGATCAGAGAGGTGGCGGAGATAGAGAGGGTAAAGATAGAGAGGCCTGTAGGGATGTTGCATCCCCGCTATAGGCAAACGATAGTTTTCGACAGGGTAGGCGACTCCAAGGAAGTCGATCGAATTTGTGACGGGGTGGATGTGGCTATTTTTACTGATGGCAGCAAGCTGGAAGGCGGGGAGGTCGGCGCTGCAATCGTTATATACCACGAGTCTCGGCTTGAAACACACAAAAGCGATAACTTGTAGTGTTTATCAGGCCGAGCTATATGCGATTGACGCTGCCCTGAATTGGATCTCCCCCAGGAGAGTGCACTCAGCGTGTATCCTCTCCGACAGCCTATCTTCGCTTGTTTCCATCAGCGACAGAAGCTGTACTTCACCCCTGGTCACTTCCATCCATCGTTCTCTTCTCTGTCTGAGGAACGAGTTGACCATCAAGTTCGTGTGGGTGTAAAGGCTCATTGTGGTATAGGAGGGAACGAGGTTGCAGATTTATGTGCCAAAGATGCGGCCGTGTCGCACAGTCGCCTGGCATACACCCAGTTCCCTCTGAGTTACGCAAGAAGGGTGATTCGCCTTGAACTGGCAAGTACTTGGAATTCTGAGTACATTAATGCCGTTCAAGGTTCAACCACCCGGCAGTACTTACCTACACTGCAAGATGTTCGACTGTTCCGAGGTGCCTTCGACACCTCTTTTGAATTGACGCAGATATTGACGGGACATTCGTATTCGCGCGAGTATCTATTTAGATTTAAGATCTGCCCTACTGATGTGTGTCCTTGCGATTCAAGGAGTAGACAAACTCTACAACATTTGTTGTCCGATTGCCCACGCTATGTATCTTCCCGTTTTAACCATCTTACTCTCTGTAATTTCTACTCAGTTTCCCCACTCGACCTCCTTCAAATTCTTAAACATCCTTCCTTAGTTATCTCTTTCACCACCTTTATAAAGCATATAATTTCAACACTTAAAGATTTTAATACTCCACCCTGAGCTTGAGCTCATACCAACATCGAATATTGAAGGGCCATTGTATGCTCAAACCCGGTTTTGTTTTTCTTATATTTCATTCTCTCGTTCTGGCCATGGCTCACACCTTGACGAATCTCTACAAATCTCTACAAAAACACCAACACTAAACATATACAGGGCAGGGACAGTCAATCTCTTGCCTTAATATGTGTTTGTGTAATTATTTGTTCTCATTACCATGTTTTATCAATTTTTAGTTTTAATAGTTCTACCAAATAAGTGTTACCATTTTTCCCTAGTTATAAGTTTGCGTTTGTATTACATTGATTACATGTTAATTAATTAGTTTTAAGTTTAGGTCTGTATCCAATAGCAGAGTATACACCCCCGTTGGGTGGTTTAACCCAATGGGGAAATAGGGAAAAAAAAATCACCGAATGTACGTTAACCCACCGTTTTTAATTGTGCCAAATTTTTTACATTTTTCACATTAAAAAAAAGTTTATATCATAATAAAATTTCGTATAATTTTCCATTCAATTTTACCTTCACTGCGAGGTCGGAGTATTATTAACTCGATTGCGACATTGTTAACTTGAAATGACAATAATTAAATATTTTCACGTCGACAATTTCATTTTTATAATATACAAAAATAAAACAAGCAGAGTCCTCAACATGAGGATCACTTCAAAACTGAAGCGTATTCGAGATTCCGATTATTATTAGGGGTTTCCCAAAATTTACAAATGCGTAGGTTGATTAATTGTTAATAATTTAAAAAGTGGCTGAGGCCATGAGCATATTGTATAAACGAAAACTTCCATTATGTACCACTCCCACGCTGCTGTTCCAAATAAATGTTGTTCTTTTTGCATTTCACACGAAAACTCAATAATTATGGCACTTCCTTCCTAAATTTTGTTTGTCAAGAATCGTTAAGACTCTGCAGCAATTGTTAATAACAAAATAGCTCGAAATGTATCAATTGTGTAATACTAGAGAGTTACATTTAAAATATAAACGATTTAACTTTTTAATACCTGTTGCTCAACATATGAAGAAAGCAGAACGGAGGAGGCGCGGTAAGCTTCACCTAGGTCGATGACCAACCTGGCCCGAACGGTGAACCGGGATTATTGGAGGTATTACGCTATCTGTCATTTGCAGTAAAAAAATTTACGCATGTTGAGTGTTACCTGCCCGTGATGTCATATTTTACCAAATTCGTTAGAAATTAAACAAAAAATTTAAATAAAATTTTAATAAAATGATATCATGCTCAGGTACCGGAAATTTTTATTTCTCCCCACCTTGGCTTTTTCAAACAACACTTGGATCCAAGTGATACAAAATTTGTCTCTGAACGAGTCGACGACATATTCTCTATCATCATAAAGTCAAATCAGTAGCATCTACCTGCCATCATCATAGTAGTGATAGTAGTTTTGACCTCAACAGGTTAGAAAATCCAAATATTCTGGATTATCCATTCATTGGCAAAACAATGAGATTAGTCGCCGAATTTTTTTATCAAGTGTATCACGTACACAACCTTCTACTTGAAACTTGATCAAATTATACCCGGACATGGCAAATTCGAACGTCATCTCGACGTCACAGTTGATCCTGTTTGTTGTACTTGAAGTTTTACGGAAATGCAGCTTTTTCTATTTTTTTCAATTCGTGGGAGCAATTCGTCAAGAACCAGGCGCGGTTTGTCTTTGAGGACGCGCGGGCCCGCATCCTGGCTGTGAATTATCAAATTATATTTTAATATTCAATATTATATAGTTTACTAGCTGGCACAGTCGGCCTACCGGCCGCCTTTAGCCATCTAGACCGTGTCGGATGTGGTTGTTCGGCCTTCGGCCTCACTCCAAGGCTCTAAAGTAGCCTATGTTTTTCGTAGCGCTGTAAATAACTTCTACACCAAATTTGGTTAAGATTGGTCAAATAGAAACGTAAAGCACGTGCACGCGTATTTGCATTATGGATCGGTTGACAGCTTAACAGCATTCATTATTGTTTTTTAAGTTGATTTTGAGTAGCCTGCCTTCCTTTAAGGAATCTCGATAATCCATTCATGCGCGTCCCTATGGGACGCGCATGAATGGATTATCGAGATTCCTTAAAGGAAGGCAGGCTACTCAAAATCAACTTTCCTTTCCTTTACGAATTTTTGCACTATTTCAATACAAAAGCATGCGCAGGAACCTACATAATAACTGTGCCAAATTTGGTTCCGATCGGTCAAACGGTTTAGGAGTCTATAGGGAACATACACACATACATCCATTTATATATATATATAGATTATTACGTGTATGGGCCTGGATTCAACGAAAATTTCTTTATTTATATAAAAAGATTAACAATAAAAGTAATTAAGAGATACCAGCCTGAAAATTGTATATTTTAATTGAGCAATGGCTGCATATTTCAATTGGCTTGCAATACTTGGTCGTGTACCCGAAGCGTTGGTATTTGTAGCATTTAGTCAGACTAATCGACTAATGTAGTCATTGACGGGGTAACTGCACCATGCTATCCGGATTCCGATGGGGTGCAGTTCGATAACCCACCTGTTCCGGGATTTCTCCTTCGGGAAGTTTTTTTCCACTTACCTGACTAATTGTTCTTTGGTTACGGATTTTTCGATCATTTATTGGGTGTTGATCGAAGGCCAGATTGCTGATTGCAGACGGGCCTCCAATTTTTTCGATGCTAATAGCTGGTTTCCTTTTAAATTTTGAACTTATGGGTGAAATTATTCAACCAAGACTCCGCAGTTTTTGACATTGATCACCCTGTCGGGTTTGATCAATAATTGCTTGAGACTGATACTGTGGTCAGTATTTTGCTTTTTCATAGTTTAATTTTGATAGTAGGTCAGGTTTTTTGTTTGTTCTAACATTTTAGCCTCGTTACCTTCCCCTGGGTAGACGAGGACTTTATATCTTGGGTTCTGTTTATGGGGTTCGACTTCCTTGAGGAGATTTAGGTTGTCGAACATTGAGTTTGAAAAGGGTCCGAGGTTTAGAGGTGGGGGCAAGTGCCTTGACCAACTCTTCTTTGATTTTTTTGAATGGGGGAGGGAAGGCTGAAAACTATCCCGTTCCTCGTCCGTTATGCCTAATTAGAATATAAGTATTTATGTTATCTTCCATGTCTTTTAGACCTTCAAATCCTCATCCCTATAGTGGATGGCTTCTTTGCTTCATATGAGGAATATTAGTTGTATCTTATGCGCCGAATTCGACGCATTTGTTGCCAGTTTTTCTATACTTACCTCTTTTGTGGTCTGCTGTTTAACCGTTTTTGTCTCTGTTTCCGAGGCTATTTTTACCATTTTTTCTTCTTCCAAGTCTGCTTCATTTATTACTTCGATCTCAGTGGTTTGGGTTTTTTCCAATTCATCTGGGGTTGTTTCATTTATTTAGTTTCTTTTGGTATCCTCTTTGCTTTTAGATTCTTTTCTGTGTCCTGCTTCCAGGCTTGTTTCTTGCTGTGCTAGAACCATTTTTTCTTTTGGTTTTTATTTTTTTTTCTTCTTCTTTTTATTGTTATTAATATTTTCAGATTCTGAACCTTGCGTTTTTTTCCGCCTGTCTCATCTCCTTCCTCCAGGTCATTATTTTCCGATTTGACCGCTTTTGTGTCTCCTTTTTTCTTCTTTGGGGTAGAAAGGAATCATCCTCGCCGTCTGTTTTTTCCAAGTTTCTTTTTATTCTGTTTGTTAGGCTTATACTTCTTCTTTCTTTGATTGTCGTGATTGATGAGATGAGACCAAATCACTCATTTTTTCGGGCCTAAATTCAGATAGTCCTTGAGTGGTCTATTACCTACATGATAACCGAGGGGTTACTCACAAGCGAAATTCATGTACACCAGAATGCCAAATGTAAAAACTTCCACAGAACCCCAAAACTTTTTTAAAGACTGCCACACTTGGCACCATTTTTTCAAGACTTTCACAAATTTTTATAGTCAAGTGGAAATTCGCTGCAATTTTCTGCTAAAATTGCATTTCAATAAATTTTCGTTTTGATATAATCTGATCTAAAATTTTTGGGTTAACCAATAATAATTTGATTAAAAATCAAATCTAAGCAGGAGTAAGGAGACTGCATCATCGGTGTTGCGTGATTCATAGATTCTATAGCCGTATACAGAAAGAAAGCTGGAAACTTATAAGCGCTTACCACGCTGGTCCGTTCTACACAAAGGAAGCAGGTTGAAGCAGACCAAGCAAAATGTCGGACGATGATTTGGTTTTGTTAGAAAATGTGTATTTAAAAATGCGAAAAGAAGCTATACGAGTACATCCCATTAATAGAGATACGCCGGTAAGCGCTTATAAGTTTCCAGCTTTCTTTCTGTATACGGCCTATGACTGGAAGCAACTTCCGAGATTTCTACATCCTGGTTTAATTAATTTATTTTGATCTTATTAAAATTTGGAAAAATATAAAAATTGCAGTCATAAGTAGGAAGATTTATGAGATCTTTAATTACTTTAGAAACATGAGACTTTCAGGAGTTTACAAAGAACGCCAAGATACTACCAAAAAATGCCATGAGACTTCCAAGAACGCCACAAGACTTCCTCTGTGACTAATTCCTCGATGATGCCTACGTGTAGGAAAGATTTGCAGGGAAGAATTACCTATCACCTGTCACCCCAAATCATTTCAAAATTTTTTTATAGCAAAAGGAACCTTATTAGAGTGTACTGTAAAAATTTCGCCCGAGAAAGTATAGTCAAAATTTTGAGAAAAATCAATTTGAAAAAAGCTAAATTTTACATGTAAATCGCATGTTTAGGCCACGCCCATTACCGAGGTTATAAATATAAGTGACGCTCGCTCGGTACGGAGCGCAGGGAGCGCATTTGCAAGTGTACTGCCGTGCTTATAACATCGCTAGCACGGTGGCCAAACTGAATAAAAAAACGGTTCTTTTCAGAACCACAAATATTTTAAGAATAAGGTCTCTAAATAAACATAAAATTTTTTGGGTGGATCTGGCACGGCCAGAATGCAGAGCTAAACATACGAGAAGGCGCCACCCATCAAGCAAACCGGGATGAAGGCAACCGGGATCTTAAACCCCCAAAAAATCGCGTAAAAACAAAAAATAATCGATGTTACATGTAGGAGAGACGAGCTGCATTTGCCGGTGCGAAATACTCTAAGTGAGAGAATAGGATGTTGGGATAGAGGAGACCAAATAAAACTAAAAGTTTGCTATAGCCTTTATAGCCTATAGCTATAGGCTATAGCAAACTTTTAGTTTTATTTGGTCTCCTCTATCCCAACATCCTATTCTCTCATCATTGACCTGAGAAGAAATTCAATATCAATCAATACTCTAAGTGTTAGGGTCATTCATTACGCACGGACTGTCAACAGAATGAGCGACGCGCGGGAATCTCGTTAATTTTACCACTGAATTACATGAAAATTAGCTAACTTCAAAATCGATTTACTCAAAATTTTGATAATACTTTCTCAGAATTATTTTGTAGTAGGGGCCTATATAAACCTTCATCTTTGCAATAGGAAGGTTACAAGTTAGTTCGTAATGACAGGTGTTACTACACTCTCACCTCAACTTTTATAAGATAAAATAAGGTCTGGATTCATAAAAATATCCTCGAATTCATTGTTTATTATAATAAGGAAGTTATAGATAACAACGACCAGTAAGCACTTAACAGAAAAAATAGCAATGACCAAGCGATTTACCTTTTACGTCAAAAAGCAGCTAATTGAATTAAATTTTTAAGTCTACAACCTGGTGTCAGAAGTTACACCAAGTAGGTAGTAAAATGTTGTTTCGGTAGGCGAGACAGGTTAAAACTTCAGATCATAACTTATTCGCCCAGTATAATCCTTCGGTTCAACTAATTTTGCGTAACCCTCCTCTGCATGCGAATATTAGGACTTCATCCTTGTTCCTGTCGTATCGCTCTATGGACTCATATTACGTAATATTAATTTATTAACACTTGTGATATAATCTGGCATCTAAATAAATACTGAAATTTACTTTACTACATACTTCAATTGACCTTTGTTACACTATTATCAATCCAAAGGGCCCTGATTTTGTAAAAACCGATATAGGTATGCAAAAATTAGAAATGATGACTCAGCAAGTATTTATTATTATTATTATTTTTTAACTTGAACGTCATTGATAGTAAATTTGTTTATTAAACTGCGTGCAACACCGCACAATTTACTAATACATATTTTTAATAAAACGAGAGCAAAAATTATTTAACGATAGAGAAGTTGAAAACATTCACATAATTGTTTATGGAGTACTCTTGAACCTTCTTATCAAGTCGGAAATTCACTTATCTCTATTAGCTCAATGATAATTATAAATCATACGTCACTACTGCGTAATTTCAGTTGGGAAAAAATCGTTATCACGTTAAATTAAAAATGCAAGATTACCTCGAATTTCCTACTGCATTCTTCAAATTTGACATGTCGATGCCAGTCTAAAAGGGGCGAGTTTTGGTTGTATTTCAAGGTCATTTTCGAAAATCTTAAGTTTAGCACGTAGTCATTATGGTTACTCCTAAAGGGCCTCCCAAACCTGCGACACTTCATCGAGCTTAATCGGGATTTACCTGACACTTGATAGGAATTCCAATAAATATTAAGAGATTTAGTTACGAAATTTCCTGGAAATTTCACGATGGTTTACAGCTCGGCATCGATACAACATTGCAGGACGACGAGTATTTTCCAATTGGGAATTTGGCTTTGTTCCATGTATTCTTGTACAGCTTCCTGCTTTAAACGTTCATTTCAAACTTCGAATCTATTATTTGAATTTTAGGGAAACATCGGGATTAGATTCTGGATGTATGTAGCAGTGGCGTAGCGAGTTTAAATCGCGCCCGGGGCACAATACCTTTTTAGCGCCCCCCCCCCCCCATTCGAAAACCATATAATATTATATGTAAAATATACTCGCAAATTAATAAATAAATAAATTAAAATAAATAAAGTCATAGGCTCAAGCTAGGCTTTAAATTTGAGACAAAAAATGTAGTTGAGAAAACAAGACTAGATTTTGAAATGTATATGATCATCTAGAATTAGTTCAAAAGATACCTATTATTTATTTATGTATTTATGGAGATAATTTATGTAACCACACAGCGTAGATGTCATAAGGAAGTGCTGACAGACACAGGTCGAGTCAGCCCTTCCAGTAGAAAAGACGTGCCATTTCTATTATGAATATATTATTACAGTTTGATTTAGACCAGGGTTTCCAACCTTTTTTTTGTTGAGGCTCCCCGGACTATAAATTATATTTTCATGCCCCCCCCCCCCTTTACTTTTTCAATAAATACAAGAAAAACGCACATTATATAGGTAGGTACTTAAAAGATTTTTATTTTAATTCTTATAAACAAACTAAGTTTAAATAAACTAATAAATGTTATAAATGCGTGTAAATTAAACATTACATTGTAATGTTATTTGTTAATGTTGTTTGTTTATTTTTTTTGTTTTTTCTTTCTAAAAATCAAACGCTTTCCGCCCCCCCTTGACATCTCTCTATGCCCCCCTTGGGAGGCGCGCCCCCCTGGTTGGGAACTCCTGATTTAGACTATTAGTGTTCCTTTTTTTTCCTTTTTATTTACGAATTAACATTTATTATATTAGACTGGCACTAAATTTAAAATATATTTTCCAGAAATCAATTATAATAAAAATAAAAATTATCCAGAAATTTTTTGTTTTGCGGACCATTTGGCGCCCCTTTGTGAGTAGCGCCCGGGGCATGATGACCCCTCTTGCCCACCCCTCGCTACGCCACTGGTATGTAGGTAGAAATGCAAGGCCACTAGACCGGGCTCATTGTACTACCATCGCCATCGATGCAGTAGTCATCGGCCTGTCGCTCTTCAAGTCATCTTAACTAGAAGACAAACTCAAAGGCTTTGGTAGACAAAATGCCATTGATTTTGGCCATGTCAGGCCAGAGTTCATCAACATGGTACCTCTTTTTGACGCCAAAATCGAGTAATAGCAGACCCCCTCTATTTCGTCAGCATTTTACCAATTTAGATGGGATTGGATTGTATTCCTTACAATCATGATAATCCAACTATGGTTTTATGGTAATAGTTCAACATTGCGCGATTTTCTTCTTAACAACATTCGATAATTCATTTAGTATTCCAGTCTTTCCCATCTCAGTTGAATGTGTAGCATGCCAATAATTTTCGCGACGAATAAGAGTGAAGCTGTTATTTAGCATTTATGAACCGTATGGTGGTTTTCTTCTTCAATTCCTCAAATATTTTCTCACCCCTTAAGACAAAAGTTTGGCATATTCGGATACTGAAGCAAAACAATTACTTAATATACAGGGTGTCCCCGTGACCGTGGAGAACCTTTGAGGTGGTGATAAAGGACACTTTTCTAAGACAAATTTTCAAATAAAATTTTTGCCCAAGTCCAAACCCTTGGGGGGTACCCCCTTTAAAGCAATTTTTTGAATTTCTGATTTCAAACCGCCATAGCTCCGATATTATTGATTTTTTAAGGTTAATGGATTAGAACTTTTTTAAAGATCATTCGCTTGTCTACAAATTATAGGTTATAACCCCTTATCGTCTAGAATCAACGGATTTCGAGTTATAAATTAAATTAAGGGAAAAAATGTTTAAAATATACAGGTTTTTCTTTTTTTAATTTTCTTGCGAACCCCGTATGTCTTAAACGAAACGTCTAAGAGAAAAAATAACGGCCCAAACCGGATAGAGAATTTAACGGGCTACAACTTTTGTCAAATAAATTTTTTTGGGCAACCAACCGTTTTCACAGAAACTCTGAAAATAATGAACAAGGTGTAGGTAAAAAATATAAATTCACAAAATTAATTTAATAAATGCTCAAAATGGCCTCCCTCATTTTCAGCACACAGGCGTGCTCTTTACAAAAGGTGTTGCACGGTATTATTTAATACGTTTTAACAATGTTTTAACATTAAAACAAATGCTATAAATCAAATTGAGATTTTTAGTAATTATGTGAATTTATATTTTTTACCTACACCTTGTTCATTATTTTCAGAGTTTCTGTGAAAACGGTTGATTGCCTAAAAAAATTTATTTGACGAAAGTTGTAGCCCGTTAAATTCCCTATCCGGTTTGGGCCGTTAGTTTTTCTCTTAGACGTTTCGTTTAAGAGATACGGGGTTCTCAAGAAAATTAAAGAAAAAAAAACCTGAATTTTTTAAACATTTTTTCCCTTAATTTAATTTATAACTCGAAATCCGTTGATTCTAGACGATAAGGGGTTATAACCTAATTTGTAGACAAGCGAATGATCTTTAAAAAAGTTCTAATCCATTAACGTTAAAAAATCAATAATATCGGAGCTATGGCCGTTTGAAACCAGAAATTCAAAAAATTGCTTTAAAGGGAGGTTCCCCCAAGGGTTTAGACTTGGGCAAAAGTTTTATTTGAGAATTTGTCTTAGAAAAGTGTCCTTTATCACCACCTCAAAGGTTCTCCAGGGGCACGGGGACACCCTGTATATCACATAATATTCACAGTGCGATTCCACTTTGGAGGTTGGCTATCATCACGACTATTTTGATTATCATGTTCTTCAACCAGAAGATTTTTCTCTTTCTTCCACCACGAATTCCTTCAATCGCTCCTTGCAATATTAGGATTAGAATCTCATATTTATTTTCCTGTAACACCAAATATCGAAGATCTCGATTTTCTTTGGGATATTCTGGAATTTAGGCGGTCATTGGCCTAGTAGTAGTGAAAATGATCGACTACTGAAGCTAAAGGCGCTAGTTCCGACTTTCTTACCTTCTACGACTGTCTCCAGTACCAATCCGTATTGGCCAGTGTGGTAGGATATGGTTAAAAACCTTGTTGTTTTCCTCTTTTTACATGTCTTTAATTAATTTATTCAATTAGGTTTTTACATCTTAGGTAGCCTTGTTAGGCTGGCCTTCGATGTGTTTGTACCCTATTTTATTGTTATGATGACAAATCTGTAAAACCCTTCTCTAATATTAGTCGTTCGTAACCGACATTAAGCCGTAGGTCCTCCATAAACAAAAGTATGTGGTAGACAAGGAGGTCTGCTCACAGGCCCGTAGCCAGGATTTCATTTTGGGGGGGGGACACTTGTAAAGGGGGTTCCCCTTTTTATTACAATTTTTTTAAAGTTTTATTTATTTATATATTAAACTACTTTATTACAAATATTTTAAAAGTAAAATTTTCGGGGGTTCCCCTTCCGGGAATTTTTATAACAAACAAATTTTTTCAATATTTTATTTTTCTTAATTTATTTTTATTTAAAACAAACGTTATACTCCAGGCAAGGATGGTTTCTAGTTTGCAAAAAATCCGGGCAAGCTGAATTTTGGCAGAGATGTACATTGGAGTGTTCTAATGAACCACCCCAAAAGTCTCATAAAATCCCACGCCGGCGTCCCCCACAATCGGAGGTTTAAGCTCCCCCAACGCGTTTTTTTGCCGATAACTCGCTTATTTATGCTTGTATTAAAAATTATGATCAGACCATAATTGAAGAGTATAAAATTCTCTATCAAATACACTAGACCCTCCATGTACGCGCGGGTTCCGTTCGCCAAAAACCTCGCGTACATGGAATTCGCGTAAATGGAACCAAAGAAGCAATAGAAAAAAGGGGTTAGGTTCCAAAATTTATTCAAGACTAAAAACAAAAGTTTAAAACTAAGGTTTATTTACGAAATAGGTAAAATATAATGCATACAAAAACTAAAATATACCTAATTGATAAAAAAATTAAATATAATGCATAAAAAAACTATAAATCGTTGACACCGTATTTGTATCATTCAAGTGCTACGTTTCAGCGCCTGTGAACGGTGCAGAAATTACTTTGTATATAGTATAGTTTGTTTCAGAATAATTGAAATTAAAAAAAGTCATAGCATCAAATTACGTTGATATAAAAACGTACAAACTGTAAACGAAACATAATATATAGAGATAAGGTTAATTATTTTTATCTCGCGCCAGCCTTTAGCAATGCATATGCTTGGTCGACAGCATATCTTATCACATAGTTCGTACGCTTTTATATCAACGTAATTTGATTCTATGACTTTTTTTAATTTCAATTATTCTGAAACAAACTATACATACATCTCTATTTATTATGTAAACAACAAACTGCCAATGAATATCTTTAGCTTCGACGTGTTCCCTATAGACTCCTAAACCGTTTGACCGATCGGAACCAAATTTGGCACAGTTATTATGTAGGTTCCTGCGCATGTTTTTGTATTGAAATAGTGCAAAAATTCGCAAAGGAAAGGAAAATTGATTTTGAGTAGCCTGCCTTCCTTTAAGGAATCTCGATAACCCATTCATGCGCGTCCCATAGGGACGCGCATGAATGGGTTATCGAGATTCCTTAAAGGAAGGCAGGCTACTCAAAATCAACTTATAAAAAACAATAAGGAATGCTGTCAAGCTGTCAACCGATCGACAATGCAAATACGCGTGCACGTGCTTTACGTTTCTATTTGATCAATCTTAACCAAATTTGGTATAGAAGTTATTTACAACGCTACGAAAAACATAGGCTACTTTAGAACCTTGCAGTGAGGCCGAAGGAATGAATTACGCCAAATAAATTTAGAAAAAAACTTTTTCCAAAGTATACCTATTTTATTTTCGAAATTCAAATGTTTTACTTTCAAAATTTTTGATTCTTTTGAACATTTCGGGGGCCCCTCCTGGCTACGGGCCTGTCTGCTCAGTAGATGGCCAAGATGATTTTGAAAGTGTTCAGGCCTCTTTCTCTACAGCAACACTGGGAAGACGTAACATCATAACATTAAGAGTTCTAAACTCACAGTGACCATTTAGTCAAGAACCCATATTATTATAATTAGTTTGATCTTCGTCAGATTTATCTCGAGTTCATTAGCTTAACTTGTAATGCTCACAGTTTAGTGGTTAATTAGTTGTCGCATCCCCTTCATGTTGTCAGCCAAAATACAGTGTTTTCTACGTATCTGATTATTGATTATCTGACCGCTTGTTATCACTCAATTCGCTTCTGCTTTCAATGTGTCTCTGAAAGTGCCTTCGAAGTATCCGGTTAACAAAAGAAGGGAATAGATTAGTGCATCTGTGGAACTCCACACCATATTAGGATATTCTGTCGCATCCCAACTCGGATTTGAAATTCTTCCGTGAATTACCCTGAAAAAAATCGCCTTAATCTTTTTTGATATCGTCACAAACGTTGATTTCAGACATTCTGAGGGTAGTTCTAGTATCGTATGTTTAGGTTGAAGAGCTTTACCAAAACGCCTCCATCTCCTACCTGTTTTACCATCTTGCTTAAAGCTTGGTCTGTTCCAGGCACTGTTCTTAGATGAAAAGCATCTTTAACAATATCATATGGATAAAAGTTCTGCGACTATTCACCTTTTCTTTGGTTACGATGGATGGATGATTTTGCTTCCTCCTGTTCGAGCATCGGGGTTGTTTCATCTCAATCGACGTCTTCCCTCTTCTTCTGTAGGATCGAATATTTATTTAAAATTTTCATCGAGTTCCTTTTCGTTTTCAGAAATACGCCTTCATTTGAAAGATCTGTTGGATTCGATCCTCCAAAATTTTCTCCACAGTTAAAACGAAATTTTGTAAAAATGAAAACACATTTTCTCGTCTATTGATCGGAAACGTTTGGAGTATAAAAATTCTTGGCATGTGCTGGTAGTAAAAATTGAACTGGCACATATATAAAACCAGCTATTGTACGACAAAATTGGATTATATTGCCATACATGACTTATTAGCCCAGGATGGAATTCATAATCGTAAATTCGCAGCAGACTTCAGGACTTTTTCGTGTGGCCATGAAATTTGTATATTTGAAAAACAAATTATTTCTTATGTAAACGTTGTACCAAAATAAGACCATCTTATAAAATTAATTACAATTTCGTGATATCCTGCAAGCTATGTTTTGAAATTACCTGCAACTTTCGGAACCCAAATTTTGTAACTTCCTGTTCCATTTGCTACACATTGAAGGTGGTATATACGTAGTATGCAAATACAATTTTGCATATTAGAAAAAACATCTAAATAAAAGAGAAAAAAGTTTGTTTAAAAAATTTATTTATGAATGTACAATTTTTGTATAATAATAATAATAATATTGTAAAATACAATGTACAAACTCTTAAAACAGAGCCATTTTTCTAAATTATTTACAGGGAAGGACGATTTGGTCGTTACAATAAATACAAAAAGTCGTTGCACTCTCACAACCCAAGTCTTAAAAATTACTACCTGCTTTTTAAAAATGAAAAACTGGAATGTATTTTAATTTAACATGCAAAGAAGGGTCGTTTCTCTCTCTTTCCTTTGAAATCTTTTGTGAACCATGGACATGCAGCGTGAGAAAATGAGGGTGAGTAATAAAATAAACCGAAACGATTCGTGTATTTACATCATAACAACCACTCCATCCAAATATTTTTGTGCACAGTTAAACGCACGTTCAATTTTCAATATTATAAATATTTTTTTAATTTCCTATCACATGGTCTACGGTATTTGTTATACCCAGAAGAAAACGATGATATAAAATTACTTTTTGTGAACTTTGCACTGATTTTACATCACATTATCACATAATTTTAAAATTTTGTAATTTTTTTAAGTAACTTCCATTTGAATAAAATCAATTACTGTTGGTGCGTTTCGGAAGAATGGTAAAAAATATACAATTCTGTGACGGATATAAAGCAACAACTTCGTTGTTTTACGAGATCACGCGAGATGAAAAATTGCGTTCGTTTCTAATTCCTCGAATTGGGTGATACACATCTCAAAAAATTAATTGACGAGACACTTTCAAACAGAAGGCGATTTTTGATGCAATTTGGTTTTTAATTAGTCGTTCGTTTCTCGCTCTTCGAAGCGGAACCGCGTCAGAAATAAGACGATTTATTCGATCTACTTTTGGGCTTCCAGGCCAAAAGCTTTTTTAGACGATGGCAGTAAAATGAGATAAATATAAAAGGTTCAATTCAAACACTACCCGAACAACTAATTAAACGGTCATGGCTAAATAAGGTCTTTGCTGAAGAGCGTCGTCGGCGTCTTTCGCTTGAGCTGAGCACAAATCGGGTGTCGAAACTGAACGATTTAATTTGTTTCCGTCACTCATGCCAAAGCTGAAGATGGATACCAGAGATGTTATTCTGTCAATTTCCATGGCGGAGCCAGACGGTGCCGGAACGACATCAGGTGCCGTTCTATCGGAGGACATCTCCTTGGAGACCACGTCGGACAAGGCAGAAGCGTCGTCCAAGAACACGGAATCGTCCTCGTCGTCACTTTTACTACGTTTCGGCAAGATGGACTGTACGGCCTCTTCGGTTTCCCATTCAGCCACGGCACGCCTTCTTTTTAATCCTCCGACCGAAAAGAGTGACGGATCGAGCTTTTGGCCTGTACCACTAACGTTTGTTAAACAACCACCACTACGTTCCCTCAACACACTGGAATTTTTGTCCAAGTCTAAATACGTTAATTCACTAGAACCATGATACGGGGGTGGTTGATTTTCCTTATCCTGAGCTTCTTGCGTTTCGTTGCACCGAACACAAGGCGGATGGAAATCCGGTAAAGAACTTTCACTGGTGGAAGCTTCTTGCACGTCTTCCGAAATTCGCAACGGTTCGATGCCAGCTTCTTCTGCGGTCAAACCGACTAGGTTCTCTTCGCTGGCAGGTGTCGCGGCCTGAACTGGTGGAGATGGTGAGGGTATCTGATAATGAACTATATTGTAGGCTTCCTCCATAAAAACATAACGTGCCTTTTGTAAAACTGTAGCTACCAATAAATTTTTATGAAGACTAACGCCACCACGATTGGCACGAGACTGTGCAATTTTAGTTAACGATATTCCAATTAAACGTTGGGCTTCGGCTGCCATTTCACTGACAACAGTCAAACACTAATATAATCCTGTTAAAACTTTTAAAATGTCAATAACGACGCAGTCAACGGCACTCTACAGGTTAAATACGTTGAAACTAGGAGACGTCGCACCCACTACTTTCCTGCCAACAATACCGTACTCGAATGTTCGAGTAACGCTCCCGTCACATATATTTATAGCCTCAAATCGTGACGTCACAACCTACTTTCAACGTGTCTCGAACCAATGAGCGTGCGTCCTTGCCACGAACTGTCGCGCCGCGCACCGGCCGATCAGAAAATTCCCGTGGGCGATTAGCCAATACAAACTTAAACATTTAGGTTCATAATTAATCAAAAATCGCCTTATTATAACCTTTATGTACAAAAACGTTAACGCTTATTAAAAGCGGAAGTTGATGTCACAAAAATACAACTTGCGTACGCAGGCACACGAGATTTCTTTGTTTGATTGTGACGCTTTACTACGATTATTGTCGAACGATTACAAATTATAAGAATATGGAAAATTTGCAATATTACTCACCGTAATTTTATTGTGTCGTAATATTGACAAAAAAATACTAAAAACGTTTCGGATCTCGAAAATTTTGATCAACACAATTGAAAAATTAACGACCCACTAAATATAGGCGCATTAATTTATTACACACGTATCCACATTACGTTGGTTTCCAAATGCGCAATATAGTAATTAATTAAAGCTTAAAAATTTGCGAAAAAAAAAATTAGGGAGCGGGTACAACTGATGAAAAAATAGAAGTCGGAAAATGAAAAAAAAAATAACATTTAATTTCAATAGTATTTGGTTAGATGTCCAGTGGCGTATCTAACGGTTAGGTAGGGCTGAGTATATACAGAGCGAAGTAGTAAGATTCGATTTGTTTTCAAACAGTTTGCGATGGGGTTTATTTATTTATTTATCAAATACGGGCTACAGCCCTTTTACAATAATTATTATCACAATTATTATTATTATCATTATCGCAGAGTACTCAAACATTTACATTCACAATAAAGCATACATGTTTAACGAATACACAAAATAGAAGTAAAAATGCAAATACATTGGACCCATCCTATTGGCTACCATCCAAACGTAACTTTAAAAGCCTCTTATACCCGCGCAATGATGAACTAAACAGGTCGACGTCGACCCCGCACAAGTGAATATTGCCCAATCTCTGGATTCTATTAGTGGGAGCGTTGTAGGTATAGTTGGTCAAAGCCAAGTCGACGTAAAACAAGCCACCAATCCTAACACCACACCGAGGAACCCGAAAATTAATCAACTGGGGGAGCTCCGAGCAATTATATCTGCTATTCACTATATTAAATAAGCAGGTCAAATCGGCCACAACCCTTCGATCGTGCAGGGTTGACAAACACAATAAATCTCGCACAAACCTTTTTACGCCCACAAGATCGCTCTCCAAATGGAGTCTATATGCAACCAAATATAAAAACTTGCTCTGAATTCTCTCAATAAGATCAGAGTCAACAGCATAGAAAGGAGACCAAATCGGAGAAGAGTACTCCAAAAGGGATCTAACCAGGGTCATGTACAAGATCTTAAGGGTATTAATACTTTTAAAATTTATAGTATTTCTATTTATGAAACCCAGCATTCTCATTGCTTTGGAAGATATATGTTCCATATGACACCTAAAGGTCAACCTAGCATCAAAAATTATCCCCAAATCACACACTGTGTCAACCGATCGAAGAGCCTCCCCCTCCAATGCGTACCTATAAAAGAAAGGCGACTTGTTCCGACAAAACCTCATGACGCAGCACTTACTAACATTCAGAAAAAGTTGATTATAATTGCACCATACCAAGAGCGCACATAAAGCATTCTGAATCTCAACTGAATCATCGCTTGATCCTACCGCATAAAATATCTTTAGATCGTCCGCAAAAATTAAATAACGAACACCCAATCCCAGAGCATTGCCAATGTCGTTAATAAAGAGAGTAAAAAGTAAGGGACCCAAATGGGACCCCTGAGGCACACCAGAAGACACCTCTATTGGCTGGGACAAATGCATCTTGATCTTAACATACTGGATTCTACAAGATACGTAACTGATAAGCCAGCACAACAAAGAACCATGTATACCCAGGGCCTCAAGTTTAGAAGACAGGATAGAAAGATTAATCCTGTCAAATGCTTTACTGAAATCCGTATAAATGGAATCAACTTGATAACCGTCCCCAAAGCACTTAAAGATGTAATCCTCA
Source organism: Podabrus alpinus (assembly GCA_932274525.1). Lineage (NCBI taxonomy): Eukaryota > Metazoa > Arthropoda > Insecta > Coleoptera > Cantharidae > Podabrus > Podabrus alpinus. The sequence goes on from OW026451.1 coordinate 12,630,576, forward strand.
TATATCATTAGATTTGTTAACGGGGATCTTCCCCGTAGAAATCCATGCTCCTCAGGAACAACCAGATCCGAAAGATCAGAGGAGATCGCATCAAGCACCAGGCCCTCAAATATTTTCGGTATAACCGACTGAATTGAAATAGGGCGATAATTCGAAACATCGGACCTATCACCTCTCTTAAAAATTGGTACCACAAACGATTGCTTCCACACCCTCGGCATAACTCCAACTGACAGCGACCTGTTAAACAAAATAAACAATGGGAGACAAAGGGAATGCATACATGATCTTATCACAATTGGATGGACATCATCCGGACCAGGGCCCTTGTTAGTTTTAACATTTTTCACTTTTCTCAAAATATCCTCAACAGAAGTTGAGAGTTACGATACCTTAAGTCTCAGCGGACTTTTAAACCCGCCAAAATATCGATAGGAATAGTATAGCACGGTTTGTGGACGTTTGGAAGAACTGGCAGGATACCCAAGGTAGTTACACTGCTGTAATCTAAAATTCAAGATCGTAAATATGTGGGCCAAGGAGAAGGCAACGGGAAATCACCCTATTATAAACATATTTCGCAATCAGGAAATCATCTTTAGTGTAACGAAGTTTTTATCACAGCCAGTAGATATAAGCAGTGGCGTACCCTTAGGGGTTGCCAGCAAATATTGCCACCCTAGTGCCCCAAACAAGGAGTATTGTTTCGCATGCAACAGCACAAGGGCAAGAAAATGCTCTAAGATTTGTCGAGTATTTATCTAAGTACAAATCTTCTTAGTATTTTTCGAGCACAAGTTGCAGTTTACATGATTATTTAGCGACAGGAAACTAACTTCCATAATTTCACAAAATTCGTTACATAAAAATGTTGAAATAAAAAAATCAAGATTGTGGAGATTCACAGTTAATATCAAGGGAAACTACAGCGAGTTTATGTGCCTCCACCACCACGTTTGAAATTCAACGCACTCACTATTACTGGTTGCTGTGTTAAATATTGCACAAGAGCATCTGTATGAGTGGGTACAGGTTGTTTATAAAGTAAACAAGCTCTTACGCGATTCGTCGTAAACCTGTTTCAATGTATCTGAGTGGATTCATAATTTAGATACTCGAGAATATTTGGCATGCTACTGGACACGAGTAACATATTCTTGTGCGCCAATAATTAAAGATGAGCCAGACAGAAGAAGCGTAGGGCGACCACATATGAGATGGGCAGATGATTTGAATTGAATTTCTGTCTGCATCTTCCTCTTTCTTTACGGGGTTTCTATTCAATTACTGATCTTATTCTCTTTTTCTTCTCATTGAAGGCCCCATCGATCTTATTCTCCGAGCCTTAATACATTTCATTCTCCATAATTGTCATTAATTCTGAATTTGTTCTTACTCCCATTTCAATTTCATTCAACTTGACGGGACCAACAATTTTTGAGATTACTTTTCGTTCAGAACTTTAGTCACTCGTTTTCGCCTAGAAATCTTTATATGAGGACAGATAAATTCACTCTTTGAGGAGTAATGTGGAAGGTTTACTTTCGCTCAATAGGCAGGTAAGTTTTGGTAATACAGAGATAATACAGAACGCAAAGCATCAAAGTGCATTCAATGAATTAAATGAAAATGGTCGACCCCGTATGGGGACCACCAGATATTGCAACACGCAAAGTTGATGCTGGATAACATCAATTATTTTTATGATATGAACGATTTCTTGATAGGCGAACGAAGGCTCTTAGCTCTATAGATTTGATGTAGAACGAGAGATCAATACCAACTTGAGTTCATAAAATGATATCTACTAATGTTAGAAACCAGAAAAATTTGGACAAAAATAACTACAGTAGAACTCCAATTATCCGAACTCCGACTATCCGAATCGCTTTCAGGAAAAAAATTTAAGACGGAAACGTACTGCGATTCGCAAAATAATGATTTTGCGTCAGCCCGAGTGTGACCACATGCAACTTCTCACTGTCAAGCGAATGCGCGACTTGGCTGACCGAAAATGGATAGTCAAACAATTGAAGTTAATTTATTTATAAAATAAAAAAAACATTTTGAGGTTGTTGCCAACCTCATCATAAAATGGACCCTGCAAATTGGCGGGGAGTTCATGTTTTCATCACAATTATAAAATCATTCTTAGAGTTTTTATCAAGTTCTGGTCGTTTTTTTATGAATTTTTTAATCGGGTTTCAAACCGCGTGTCATTTGGTATATTGTTACATACATATAATCTGCCTATTTTTGATATGTTGGTTTCTGTTTTGTTTGTTTCAGGTCTTAACAATGGATTGCGTGGGCGTTTTTATTTCATCAATGTTTGGTAAGTATCGGTTTTCATGTCTTGATTTGTAATCTATTTTTCATTTTCGATAGTTATTTGACTTTTTTTGGGTACACTCAAACCTTATTTCTTATCACGGTTATTAGTTTTTAGGATTAGATCTTATTGGTCACGGTTATTTCTTTCGTTGTCAATAGTGGTTGCTATGGATTGTGCAAGGGCCATAAGACGGTCCTTATATCAGTGGCGGCTCGTGGGGTTGTATAGTGGTGGTGCCAGATTTTTTTTTTGATAAGTTTGTAAATTCAAGTTCAGGCCGAAAAAGATTTCTTCCGAATCCAAAAGAACTGTATAATAGTGTATACATTATTTTATACATTTCCGGGACTTAATTTGCAATTTATAATTATTTCGTACTGTAATTCCAACATAATCGACATTGTCCCTGTACAATTTTGTTCAGTGCTCTCGTTATTTGAGAGGAAATTAAAAAAAGAACAAATTCCAGATAAGTATGCAAAAAATATTCTAACCAATCGATTTATTGACGCTGCACCGTTCATGATCAGGTTAATTTGATGAACTTAACAATGAGCATACATAGTTGGCTAAAGAAAAATTATTCTTTCGGTTTTTTTGAACCTTTTGAATTGGTTTACCACCAAGAATGTAACGGAAAATGATAACAAGCTGAAATTCGTTAGATATGTCTGTGGTTTGCTGCTTTAGGTACTTCTTCATGATAAACGTTAGGCATACATGGTAACCAATTCATTCTGTGCTGTATTAGAGGTCTCGGTGAGGATGTCCTAACACCTGTCACTCCGAATGAGTTGAAACTTTGCAATCGCAAAGAGGAAGGTTTATATAGGCTCCTCCTGCAAAAAAATTCTGAGAATGTATTATCAAAATTTTGAGTAAATCGATTTTGAAGTTTGCTAATTTACATGTAAAATTAACGAGATTCCCGCGCATCACTCATTTAAGACTTAGAGTATTTTTGCCTTCATCCCGGTTTGCTTGATTGGTGGCGCCTTCTCGTATGTTTAGCTCCGCCGCGTAGCGGCTCTGAGCACGAAAAACCGCCCGGAGATGCGGAGCATCGGAGGGTAGGTTTTTTGATGCTCACAGCTCTGGCCAAGCCAAAAATTAGAAGGCAAAAAAAATTTTCCCTACTTTTCAAATCGATTTTTCTCAAAATTTTGACTATACATTCTCGGGCGAAATTTTTACAGGACACTCTAATAAGGTTCCTTTTGCTAAAAAAAATATTTTGGGGCGATTTCGGGTGACAGGTGATAGGTAATTATCCCCGTCTACTCATTTTTTTAATTTCATTCTTTTCTTACGCCGAACATGTGCAAAAAGATTTGCATAAAAAGTTATTTTTTTATTCATTATTTAATTACTATTGACGAGTTTATTTACTTCACTATTAATAAATTATTAGAAGAATTCTTTTTTATAACACATAACGCAGTATGAATAATTACACTGCATGAAATCAGATTTATTGTGGAGGTAGCCACATTACAATCTTAAACGCGGGCTTGGTTCGTAGGTAGAAGGCTATCACAAACCCGTGGTATCTCGCTGCAATTCCAATTATATTCAGGAGCCACATTTGACGTGACTCGCTGTTAATAATTTATCTTATTGTAACATACATTTATGAAATAAAAATTACACATTTTGTATACTTTGTTTAAGCTTTAAAACGAGAAAAATATTTAAGATTAAACATTTTTTAAACAAAATTAAATATTTTTTGAAAATTAAAAAAAAAAGTTAAGGCCGGTTTGTTATACTAGTGCCATGGCTCCTGGGCTCATTATAACGAGTCGCCACTGCCTTATATACATTACACAGGGTTGATCCTGTGGAGTGCTTATTGTCACTGAGCTTCGCTCTGACACAGTTGGCGCATACATGCATAGCAGGTTCCTTTTGTACTACACAGTCACGTGAAGCGTGTTCTGTTGAGGTGCAAAAGGCGCATGTTTCATTTCCTTTGCAAAATTTGGCTGTGTGGCCAAAACGTTGGCATTTATAACATCGGGCAATTCCGATGTGGTTCCGCACTCGGTAGCTTTTCCAAGCCACTATGAATTTACCTTCCTTGATTGTTGCTTCATGGATCAGAGGGTGAAGCTCTAGGATCCATTTGTTGTGTGTTCTTATTCTGGTATGTACGGGATTGGCTCTTTTGAGCCACGAACTCCCGGCCATATTGACCGCCTCGGGAAAATTTCTTTCTATTTCCGCTATGATTTGATTCTTAGAGACGGATTTGTCTACCATCTGTATAGCAATTGATGGCCAGGTAGCTGAAGGCTCCCGTGCCATCAATTGGTTCTTAGCTAGTAGAGTGCTGCCTACTAGTTTCTTGACCGAAGGGTGGGAGGATTCCACCACGACACTTTTGTTTTTTGTCAGATAGAGCCTATCTGCTTTTATTCCAAGATCTTCCGCTCTGATGCTAGTCAGGGCGGCCCTTGTGTTTTCCGCTGACAGGAATGAGCTACCCTCTCCAGGGTAGACAATCACTTTATATTTCTTGCGCGTGCTCCGGGGGCTGCTGATGGCAGCCCTCTTCATTGCTGTTTGGTACCTCCTGGGTGGGCTGTACTTCGTGGGTTCTTCCTTAGGGGAAGAATCTGTTTCCTTGGGTTCCCGGACCTTGAAGAGGTTCGGGGTGTTGGACTCTGCCAATTCTTTCTTAGGTGGGTCCTGCTTTTTGGGCTCTTCCTGAGGGGAAGAAATTGTTTCTTTGGGTACCCGGACCTTGAGGAGGTTCGCGGGGGTGGCAGGGGCAGGGACCGCCTCTGCTGTGTTTACTTTGGACGGGGGAGGGGTGGCTGAAGGCTCACCCGTCCCTCGTATGTTGTCATTGCCCTTCAGTATAAATTCTACAAGTTTCAAGGTGCTTTCTTTCATGTCTTCAACATTTTTTTGTTCGTTTTCCTTATCTTCGAGTTTTTCTTTGCTTTGGTTGATGAATTTCATTACTTTATGTGATGCGTTCGATACATTGGAAAGTATTTCTTTCGCCCATTTTGTTGCTTCCGTATGGTTTTTACTTGGTGTTTCTTCTATTCCAAGTTCTTCTTTTTCTTGTATTGCCTGTCTGATTTCGGACAATGCTTCGAGCAGTTTTTCCATTTTTTGTTCGCTTTGTGTTTTCTCAGTTTCATAATTTTTTTCCTTAGTTTCGTTACTGTTTTCACTTAGCGTTTTCGTTACTTGTCTTTCATGTTTTTCTTTTTCTTGTTTCGCCAATCTGGCACGTTTCCTTTGGTTTTTGTTTGGTTTCTTTTTTGCTTCCTTTCGAATTTCTTCTTGTTTTTCGTTGTCCGAGCTATTACTTTCTTCATCTTCAAATGTGGGCCATTCTTCGGGCCACTCGTGGGGACTTTCTTCTTCGTCTGTCTCAGGATTGTTTCTACGTTTTTTTTCATTTTCTTCGATTTTTGCTGATGAGGCCATATTAGACGATTTCGACTTTCTCTACACACTGGATAGTCAAACAGCTTACTTTGACCGAGATGTTCAGCAATCAATGACTTTCATTTACAATACATACTAATGTACAGCACTTGTGAGTACGCTTTATAACATGTAAAAGTGTTGCCTTTACATTTAATTAATTAAAAATCCATACAGTACCCTTTTATCGGAAAAAATCCAATTATCCGAATGGGGTCCGGTCCCAATTGATTCGGATAATATTGGAGTTCTACTGTACTTCTTTTTCTTAATTATAGGCTTACGGCCTGTTTTTTAAAACTAATTTGCACTAAGCAGAAGTAATGCATAATGCAGGAGTCTCATTTCTGGTTGCATAAAACTTTTATCAAGCTGTTAAATTTAACTGACCAATAAAAAATGTCTATAGTACTAACAGGCTATTCATCCGTTAATTTGAACGGCTTATTGAAAGTTTTATGATATCGGGCATCACTGTAACATCTCACCACCATCAACTAAAACATAATTAATTCAATAGGATCAAAAAATAAATCATCTCAATTGGTTGAATTTTAGTTAGTGGTTGACGGTGGCTACAATGCGAATCCAGCCTAAAAGGTACACTGTAAAAACAGCACGTACAAATACATGTAATTTTTACATTCAAAATTATAGTAAAAATACATATTGTGTATTATTCCATTGATAATAATGTAATTTTACACTATTATCAATGGAATAATACACAATATGTATTTTTACTATAATTTTGAATGTAAAAATTACACGTATTTGATTGTATTTTTACGTGCTTTTTTTACAGTGTACCATGTGGTTCACTTGATCGGAGTCAGTAGATGCATTGAGCTCTCCAGAACGCTTAAGTTCGTCCTAAACCTACAGTAGCCATTCTAGCTTTTGATAGAAATTTTATTAGGGAGATAATTCCTAATCTGAAAGTTTTCTTCAGATCGGGAGGGAGGGGTGTAAATTTTGTTGTAAAATGTGGGTTTTAATTTTATACTATAAAAATGTAATAGGTAGCAATAGAGACAATGATGCAACGAGACAAAACGTTCTGTGGCATTAAAACGCATTTTGTTCATCTAAAAACATGATAGAATAAAACGTTTCAAGACAAAACGTTTTGTCTTGCCTCCAACTTTTGTATTGTCTCGAAACGTTTTGTCTTGTCATTGCAAGGCGAAACAAAAAGTTTCGAGACAAGACAAAACATTTTGTCTCAAAACAGTTGGTTCTATCATGTCTTTTGATAAAACAAAATGTTTTGTCCCAAAACTTTTTTTATATCAGTGTCCATGCAGCCTAAATTTCATAAATAACCGTGGAAGCGATTTTTTGGTGACCGAATCAGTTAACAAATAGAGAAAACCATTAGTTTTGTCAATGATCAACATCAAAATTTAAAACAAATGCAGCAAGAAGGTCCATTTGATGGTTAATTTTCTCGAAATAAAAATTGTCTGTTTGACCAATCGGAACCAAATTTGGCACAGTTATTATGTATGTTCCTGCGCATGTTTTTGTATTGAAATAGTGCAAAAATTCGCAAAGGAAAGGAAAGTTGATTTTGAGTAGCCTGCCTTCCTTTAAGGAATCTCGATAATCCATTCATGCGCGTCCCTATGGGACGCGCATGAATAGATTTATCGAGATTCCTTAAAGGAAGGCAGGCTACTCAAAATCAACTTAAAAAACAATAATGAATGCTGTAAAGCTGTCAACCGATCGACAATGCAAATACGCGTGCACGTGCTTTACGTTTCTATTTGACCAATCTTAACCAAATTTGGTGTAGAAGTTATTTACAACGCTACGAAAAACATAGGTTACTTTAGAACCTTGGAGTGAGGCTGAAGGCCGAACAACCACGGTCTACACGTATGGTTGCGATTTCCCTGAGGCCGAAAGCCGAACAACCACATCCGACACGGTCTAGATGGCTAAAGGCGGCCAAGTGGTAACTCAACTACCAACTGCAACCTAAATTTAAAAGAAAAGTTGGATTAAGAGGGGCGTCTACTCACAATTTTACAAAATATAATATGATGGCATATTTTCACAAAAACTAAAGAAGTCAAATCTTTTTATTTGGAATCAACGACCCATAAAATACGAAACTTTCAAAAGGAAATCACAAAAAATTGAATGTTAACGTTGTTAATAATGGAGTTCAATTTTCATTTTCTAAAACACTTGGAATTAAAATTCTCTGTGGTTTTAGGTTTATTTTTCATTATATTATATCAGATACGCTAACCTTACGGGAGTTTTGGAAACACCTGGTGTTCATTATTATCAGATAGCACTACTAAATTGGAAGGTGTAATAAACATAAATTTCTTGACTAGAAAAAGGTGCAGGGGCCGAATATCTTCTTCATCTGACGTGTGAATTGACTGGCAATGAATTTGGTAGGTTTTAAACCTCAATTAGCACAGAACTATACCTTTTCAACTTCAAATTGGGAATAAACAATTTCAAATTAGGATAAACAACTTCAAATTGGGAATAAACAATTTCAAATTAGGATAAACAACTTCAAATTGGGAATAAACAATTTCAAATTAGGATAAACAACTTCAAATTGGGAATAAACAATTTCAAATTGGGATAAACAACTTCAAATTGGGACTAAACAATATCAAATTGGGATAAACAATATCAAATTGGGATAAACAATATCAAATTGGGACTAAATAATATCAAATTGGGACTATAAACAATTTCAAATTGAGACTATAAACAATTTCAAATTGAGACTAAACAATATCAAATTGGGACTAAACAATATCAATTCTATTGCCAATAACATAATATTATTAGATATATAATAGAAATACGTAATTGTAAATAATATGAATTTGAAGTTGTTTATCCCAATTTGAAATTGTTTATTCCCAATTTGATATTGTTTAGTCCCAATTTGAAGTTGAAAAGGTATAGATCAGGTTTCGCCGAAAATACGTCCATTTACTAGTGTCATCTGTTGATAATCTTTTGAACTACAAACATTAGGTGTCTCCAAAACACCCATAAGGTTTGTATATCTGATATCTAATCAGAGGTTTAACAAATTTGGAAGAAAGTTTGGGAATTTAACTACATCCAATGTAAGGGGGCTTTGATGAAACATCCAAAATTGTCTCGACATCAAAATCTAAAAAGATGGTCAATGAATTTTCAAAATAATTTTATTATAATTCTGCAACATTTTGTATTTTAGTAATTTTTAGTTGTAACAATTCACACTTACCTAGAAGTGAGATAGAATGCCATGCAAAAAAGTTGAAAGTGGTGCACAGAAAGAGAACAAAAGTGAAGTAAAAAAATAAAATTTTTAAAAGAGACGAAAGACAATCTAACCAGGAGCTTAAAAATTAGTTTATCACTGTTCTTACGATTCCTCATCCCTCGACTTACTAAGTAGCAACACTCAATTAAAACATAAATTAAAATATCCTAAATTATGTACATCAATCACAATTCATCGTGTTCTTTCAATTTACTAGATTTTTCTACAGGAAATGCCCAAAAACTCGAAGGAAATCCTCTACTATCCCTCTCTCTTTTAACAAAGGCACTATACGAAGAAATACAATTACCGATAAAAAAATTAGCTTGACCTAAAATGGCTAAATCTACGTGAGGACTGCCTTCTTCTTTACTGCTGCCGTACTTATGAGCAACAACTTTCATTCGTTTCAGTGCATCGCTCAACTCGGTAATCATGTGATGATTATCAGAAGCCACAAATACAGACTTAATTTGGTTATTTTTATTATTTTCTGCATTGTTATAATTTTTAATGACACGCTTAAGTTGTCTAATAACGGTTTCTTTGGTCGGCAGGCACATTTCCGTTGTGGCTTTGCCCTTTTCGTTACGATAACCTAAGCATTGGGGTGCCGCAAACAGATTCGGACTTTGAGGTATGTGTTCGCAGGCACGCACCCAATCGATTCCATTTCTCAGATGTATTCCGATGAAGGCACCTTGTGGTAACACATTTTTGATAAAATATTGAGCTTTGTTGTTTACATTGTCGGACCACCTCATGTACTTTTGTAAATTACGGTTTTCCAATTGTACCGGAAAACTTGCAGGCGCACCTGTTTATTAATCATTTTGTAGTTGCATAAAAACAAAGTTTGATTCAATTTACCTGTGAAAGCAAGAACCGGCCACACAGACGGAGGGTAGTTGTTACTCCACTGCTTTGTCATGTCGTGGTGGTAAACGTCATAGTGTAAAGGCCCATAAAATTCGGAATCCGTAAAATCGACGTCGTAGGTATCCCAAAAAGGACCGAATGGATTCCCGTCCTTCGCATTACAACCTTCGTCGCCTACAAATAAATTTATAAATGCCCAATTTTTCAACAAGTTATAAAACGTACCTCGACTCATGTAACAAAAAGAAGTGCGTTTTTCGGGAGGCCACTCCATGGGAGCGATTTCGTTCATAAATCTTTCCATTGTAATAACCTTGTGATATTTTTCCAACGGTTCGGTTTTAAAATAGGTGTCGAAAGGCACTTGAATGGAACGAGACTCCCCGTACCGGTATTCTACCCACGGTGGTAACACCATGGTCCTATTTAAGGCACGCGAAAAACCGAGAACGCCGAGAAAGTGATCTGCTTGGTTACCAAATCGACCTAAGTGAAAATTAAATTTATTTTCGTGATTTAAATGTCCACCTACAATAATAAAACTCACCCATGCAAGGACAATAAACGATGTAGCCTAAAGGATCTACGTCCATGTTGGAGATTCCTTTCAGGTGAAGAAAGACAATAAGGACACTTACGATTTTTGAATTTATCATTTTAATTTTTTAATTAAAGCCGAAATAATTAACAAAAATAACCTTAAAATTTTTAACCAATGTAAATAAATAAATAATGCCAACGTAAGTGTTAAATCCAGTGGTGTACAGCGAAAAAAATTTCACGACCTTGAAAAGCTTCGGATTAATAGTCCACGCAAGGAAGGTTTTTAGCTTGCAAAAAATCCGGGCAAGCTCAATTTTGGCAGAGATGTACATTGGAGTGTTTTAATGAACCCCCCAAGAGTCCCATAAAATCCCACGCCGGCGTCCCTCACAATCGGGGGTTTTAGCTCTCCCAACGCGATTTTTTGCCGATAACTCGTTGATTTATGCTTGTATGAAAAATTATGAGCAGACCATAATTGAAGAGCATAAAATTCTCTATAAAATAGTGTTTTCTCATATTTTTCCATGGCACACTAATACCACAGATAACTTAACTTAGTAAGTTATCTGTGCTAATACTTAAATTATTGACCGAAAACACGACCCACTCTTAAAATGGCATAATATTGATTGCATACCCCCCAGACCCAGTGTAATATCGTTTTTATCGTTGGGAACTTCTGAAGATCTTATATAAAATACGGTATCAGAATCACCGCTTCCATGGTAACGTAACGCAATACCCCCGCCCCGAATATTGAGATTATTTTTAGCGATAGGTATTTTTCTTTTAAATTTAAATATATTTGAATAACTATCGCGATGATAACGTGATATTTTTACTGGTTACCCAGTCAGTTAAACGGGGAAGGTAAACTGCACCCCAAAACAACCTTTTCTTTTAATGCAGGGAAGGGGGAAATCTTCAAAAGACACCACCCCGATATTCTGGGGTGGTAGTGTCAGATTCTTACCGACTAAAACCCCCTCCCCGACGAGCAGCGGGATTTACCTTCTCGGCATCACTTCCGCTGTCGTCTGCGATGGTCTGCGGCATGGTCGTTTTTCTGCGGCCTCCCGTCATCACCGGGTTAGCTGACTCCCGCTGGGCACCCACGGAGTACGTGGCCCAGGCTGATCGCAATGACCCCCTGGCATCACCCGAATCGCTTGTACAGATGCGTGTTGGGAGCCACTAGTTACTGGCCCGTGAGGCTCGTCTCTCTGCACCCTAGTGTGCAGAGTCTTGACCCGGTCTGCACCGCAGTCGGGCGGACTTCCCTCAGCTTGCCGTTGGGGGAGACTGGTGTTCGTCCCCTTGATGTTACCTCTCACGTCAGCCTTGAGGGTTTCCCCCATCCACCGGGGTTCGCGCCCGATCTTTGAGGGCTCTCCGCAAGTTACCAGGGACCACCTCGAAGAGGTGTGAGTAGGATTTTGGTCCTCACCCCAAAACCACCTGAAAATGGTAAACTGCACTCCAGGTAAACTGCAGTAAATTTTGCAAACTGGTAAACTGCACTCCGAACATTTTCCAGGTAAAAATGGGGTAATGTAAACTGCCCTCCAAAATAACTTTTTTTTATTTTCTTAAATTTTGGTTTTTAAGTAGGCTTGTAAACTGCCCTCGGACTGTATGATCACTACTTATACGTAAGTAGGAGGTTATAACAATTATAATTTAAGAACGGCTTATTAAATAGACAGGGCCGGTTTAGACGGGGAATTGTAGGGGGTAGTGACCGACTGAAAATGGCTAATTTCACCTCTGAACTTCATCGTTCACATTACGTGTGATACATCGTCCGCTCAGAGGTGCATCAGCCGGGCCGAGCTTAGGTTAGTGTTGAAACACTAACGATTTTTTTTTCGTAAGTTGAAGGTTAAAAGTTAGAAGCACCAGAAATGTCATGAATCTGGATGGCTCAACAAATACACCGTCCGCAAATAAATTCTGCGTTCAGTCCTGAGTTGTTGTAAACGGTAATTACAATTTCTTGATTTGATCCTGGATTTCAGTGCTCCCCCCTCCAGTTTCGAATTTTTTTTGTAAAAATGGTGTCATACGTTAAAGCACCGTTTGAGCCTGAATGATCTTCCATTATTTTCGTTTGAGCTTCAAAGGTCGCGGAGTTATTCGCAAAAATCTTTGCGGGGGGGGGGGGCGTAGACATGAATCCCCAGTATCGAATTTTCGAGTGAATTTAGGGTCAAACATTAGATCATCGTTTAGGACCTCAATTATTTTCGTTTGAGTCTCGAGGTCGCGGAATTATTCGCAAAAATTTACTGGGGGGTGGCTAAACATGATGGCCCCCCAGTATCAAAATTTTGGGTGAAGACCCGCCCAGGGGTCCAACAAGTCGAGCTTATGTTAGTGTTAAAACACTAACGATTTTTTTTCATAAGTTGAAGGTTAAAAGTTAGAAGCACCAGAAATGTCATGAATCTGGATGGCTCAACAAATACACCGTCCGCAAAGAAGTAAAGCAAAAAAGTATTTACAACTTTTTGCTTTGATTCTGTATGTCAGTGCCCCCCCCCCTTTTCGAATTGTTTATAAATGTGGTGTCAAACGTTAGAGCATCGTTTGAGCCTGACTGAGCTTCCATTATTTTGGTTTGAGCTGCAAAGGTCGCGGAGTTATTCACAAGAAAACTTTTGAGAGGCCGTAGATATAATGCCCCCCCCCCCCACTATCGAATTTTCTGGTGAATTTGGGGTCAAACGTTAGATAATCGTTTATGGCCTGAATGTGCTTTCATTATTTTCGTTTGAGTCTCAAGGTCGCGGAGTTATTAGCGAAAAACTACGGGGGGGGGGGGGAGCGGCCGATTGACCTAATCGGCCGCTCAGAGGTGTACCAGCCGGGTCGAGCTTAGTTTAGTGTTAAGAAACGATTTTTTTTTCGCAAGTTGAACGTTAAAAGTTAGAAGCACTAGAAATGTCAGGAATCTGGATGGCTCAACAAAAACACCGTCTGCAAAAAAATCCTGCGTACGGTCCTGAATTGTCAACGGTAATTACAATTTCTTGGTTTGATCCTGCATATAAACTTCCCTCATCCATTTTAACCTAGGAGGGCAGTTTACAGGTGAGCGTAAGTGTTCACCTTTTGGCTCGGAGGGCAGTTTACATGCTTTTTACAAATCTGCCTGGCGGATGAGGGCAGTTTACATATACCCCTAAAACTACTTGTTAATGGTAAACTGCACTCCAAGTTCGTGCAGTTTACCGTAGGGATTAGTCTTAACCTTTTCGCTCGGAGTGCAATTTACTACTTTTTTTTCGGCTACCTGCAGTCGTTCGTGCAATTTACCGTTACCCCAGTTAAAGGGAAATGAAGAAGAACGCGGGGTTGGAATCAACTTTCCTAAAATCCCCTCTCTTATCATTAGACCAAAATTGAAGGAGAAAATTCTCTACAAAGCAAGGCTTGTTTTGTTTGTTTACCATCGATGGTGAAGTTTAAATGTACGAAATTTTTATTCAGAATAAGAATTATTCAAAACCTTTTTCGATCGTTTTCACTGGATTTTCTTTTTATTTCATAAATTCGTAGTATAATCTTTGTATAATGTAGGCAAATTTTGTTAATATTTTTTATAGAGAATTTTGTACTCTTCAATTTTGATTTGATGATAATTTTCACTAAAAATGAAAGTAAGCGAGTTATAGACGAAAAACTACTGTAGAGGATTAAAATCCCCACTTGGCGAAAGGACGACAGGGAATTTTAAGTGATGTTGCAAATAAAATCGTGGTCAAATTTGAATATTATATGCGCCCTCCCCTCCAAAGATTCTTAATTTTTTGAAAATTTTAAAGTATTTGTTGGGTTTTGTCAAGGTTTAGCGCCCCATTGCGATGGCGCCTGAGGCAAACGCCTCAGTCGCTTCACCCTTGCTACGGCACTGCTTTTAGATATCTTGATTCATCACGTCGACACCCCCAAGGAACAAAGCCGTAACTCATTTTTACCTATTTTGCAGGAGAGCGGTTTGAAAGTTTCAAACTGTTAAAAAAATTCTCAACGATTTAACTTAACTGTAAAACAGTTGTTTTAAATGGGATTATATGTAAATTCTAGTCGGCTTTCTTAGGGGCCGTTCATGTATTTCCCTACTTTTAGACTCCCCCCCTCCTCCTAGTAAGAAAAAATAAGAAAATGTATACCCCCCCCCCACAGTAATCTTACGTAAGATAAATTATTACCCAATGAGAAGCCAGATCGAATCGGTTCAAAAGAATTTTCGGTATCTATCAAACATTAAAAGTGAAATTAATGAAGATATTATATTATGTTTATTTTATATTAAAAAAAACATGTTAATCAAACAATTTATTATAATATACAGCCAATATAACAATTTGTGACGTATGGTTGAACTCGGTAAAAAACCCTATTTTTTAATCAATTTCAAGGGGTGTTTTAGACTACTAGTCTAAATTAATTAAAATTAATCTTCCGCAATTTTTTTTCAATTCTACTAGATAAACCTTCAGCTTTCCATATCTCTATAGGAAATTTGTCGATTTCAGGTGACTAAATTCGTGCTACTCCCGAAAATGTGCTTATATTCATTTCGAACGTAAATAATAGTACTAAAAATCTTACGTAAGAAATTGTCTTGACCCCCCTTCCCCGAGTAAGAAAAAATAAGATTTCAACTACCCCCCCTCCCCCTAAACGTCTTACGTAATACATGAACAGCCCCTTATCGCAATTTTTATTTAACTAAATTAAGTCTAGAAATACGAATTTCTTGAGTTACGGCCTAACGTTAATTCAATACATTCCATAGAATAAAGACGTATCTCATAGATACGGCTTTCTTCATGTAACGAATTAACGTTAAATCGAATAATTCCATAGAATAACGACGTAACTTTAATAATGTGCAATCTTAATGATATTTTTGTAACAAAATATACAGGTTTGGTGGTGAAACTCCACTGATGATCAAAGTTATAATACGTAATGTTGATCCACGAACTTGTGGTACGTATTTATTTAATTATTAATAAAATAATCAGCTTTATTTCTTTTAAAAATTTGAAAAGCAAAATAAAAATATACAACAATAATAGCCAAGTACAATAATAACAAAATAAAATTATTTTTATGTATACGAGAACAGAATTATTCCGTATCTGATGCGTTTTCTTCTACAGTATTTGTTAAAACTTTAAGGTTCTTGTAATAGTCGTGGTATAATTTTGGAATAGCGTTTGAAGTACAATGTTTAGGTCTTTGTATTTTGCCAACGATATTGGCAGCGTACCAGTTGTATAACATCGAGGAAGTTTGTTTCGCGTTAATGTTGAAGTCTGGTTCCTTGAAGCTTTACGTCGGTTCTGTCGGAGGGGCACTGGCTTTTCATCGATATTTATGTTCACATATTGCTCAGAATATAATTCATAATGAATTTTAAGCACACTTGGAGCATCTTTAGAGATACTCAGGTGTTTTACTTTACTCCATTTCACTTTCTTTCGCTCATTATCTAATTCAAAGTTTATTTTTTCTTTCATAACTTCTTTAAAATTAAAAATCATTTCTTGATTAACTTCTACGACATTATATGGTTTTCCATTTGTTTTTGCACAACGCACCAAAGTCACCCATTGGTTAGGAACATAAATAACTTTATTAAGTTTTCGTCTTTCTATGAGGGCATGCATAGAATCACCCTCGTTCTGGGTATGTCCAACTTCAAAGAAAGTATGCGAAATATTGATTTTATATTTTTCTGCGGCATATGCATACATAAAGAATACGTGACCCTCCACTGGACCGACTTTCAACCGACCGACTCAGCTTGAACCGACCGACTTTCAAACGACCGACTTTCAACGGACCGACTTTCAACCGACCGACTTTCAACCGACCGACTTTTAACGGACCGACTTTTAACGGACCGACTTTTAACGGACCGACTATTTTTTCGACCGACTTTCAACGGATCGACTTTTAACCGACCGACTTTTAACGGACCGACTATTTTTTCGACCGACTATCGATACTACCCGAAGCATTCACTACAAGAATGATTTCCAATTCGAGTATTTGTCACATCATATAGATTCATTTTACAGCCATGACAACTGTGATGTGTCTAGGAATCCTTCAAGAAACCTGGCCTCAATCGTTTATCTTTCTTATTAAGCAATATCGTGAGTTTTTGGTTAAAGCGTCGTTGGGGGGGGGGGGGGGAGTTCTAACCTTGGCAGATCCATAAGTCTGTTGGTTTGGTTTTCGTGGAGATGCCATAGCGACAGGTATCTAGGAATCCTTCGGGAAACCTGGCCTCAATCGTTTATCTTTCTCATTAAGCAATATCGTGAGTTTTTGGTTAAAGCGTCGTTGGGGGGGGGGGAGTTCTAACCTTGGAAGATCCTTATCAAAGGAATTCAAAAAGAGCAGACTAGGTTCAAAAATTATGTAATGCTGTTAGATAATGGGAAGAAAGTTGACAAACGCAAGCAGAATTACCATGATATTGACAGTCGTATTGTTACTCAAACAGAACTTTACATAGCAGGGAAACCTCCTCTTGAGTTTCTCGATGCTGTTCAATATAACCTTGCCTCTGGTATTTGATTTATATATAGGTATAGATATATATTAAATAACTTTTGTTAATAAAACTTGTATTTCAATTATTTTATTTCCCTCCCTATTATTTCCACGAAAACCAAACCAACAGAGTTATGGATCTGCCAAGGTTAGAACTCCCCCCCCCCCCCAACGACGCTTTAACCAAAAACTCACGATATTGCTTAATGAGAAAGATAAACGATTGAGGCCATGTTTCCGGAAGGATTCCTAGACACCTCACAGTTGTCATGGCTGTAAAATGAAACTATATGATGTGACAAATAGTTGAATTGGAAATCATTCTTGTAGTCAAGCTTCGGGTAGTATCGATAGTCGGTCGAAAAAAATAGTCGATCCGTTAAAAGTCGGTCGGTTGAAAGTCGGTCCGTTGAAAGTCGGTCGAAAAAATAGTCGGTCCGTTAAAAGTCGGTCCGTTAAAAGTCGGTCGGTTGAAAGTCGGTCCGTTGAAAGTCGGTCGGTTCAAGCTGAGTCGGTCGGTTGAAAGTCGGTCCAGTGGAGGGGAACCAAAGAATACAATGCGGTTTCTATTCTGACCTCCGCAATTGTCAGAATAAAACCTGAAATCATTACAACCGTTTCTGACTTCTGATTCAATGAAAGAAAGCAACGAGCTGCTAATCTCGTTTGAACCCTTTTTCGCAATGGTCTTGTCCCACATGAAGCAAAAGCCTTCACTAACACCTATATATCGTCTGCTTACTGGTAAAACCAGGTAACTGACATAACCATAGTTTTGAGATAATAGCGTTTGAAAGTTTGACGTTTAATAACTAAGCAGTATTAATATGTATTGTGTTGTAATTTATTTCTAAGAAGGATTATAGTTTTAGCAATGTCATAATACTTTAAATTAACGTGTAAGCCCTCTTGCCCCCTTGCGGGGATCAAGGGGGCGGTGCCCCTTTGCGAGGCGCGGAGCGCGGATTTTTTCATACGGCATAACTTTCGAACGGGGGGAGGTATCAATTAACTTGTTTTACCAGTAGAAAGAGCGCAAAAAACTTAACATGCCGATATATTTAACTCAGTTTCGACAATTTTGCAGTTACTTGGTTTTACCAGTAAGCAGACGATATATTACTGTACTTATACATTTTCCGAAGAACAACGACGTAACTGATGTTAAGACTATGTTACCGCCAACATGATCAGAAACCCTTAGTTTGGAAAAAGACGTAACTCGAATACCGGCTTTGTTACTGCTCAATTGGAAATAAACGTTGAGATACGGCTTTGTTCCACTGATTATCTCTGGAATTATGGGTCGTAAAGTAAACTTTTTTTTTACCAAAAGAAAGGTATTTTTCTTAGGATTACAGCGGTAGTCATAACTCAAATATGACGTAACTCGAGTTACGGCTTTGTTCCTTGGGGGTGTCGACGTTACAAACCCCTATGGTGCACTGCAAATAAATCGAAAAGGCTTACCCCCAAAACAACAAATTGAAAAAAGGAGAAATAGTAGCTTTTCAGAAAGATAAGACCGTGGTTATGCAGTGCAAGGATAAAAGGGATATAATATGGTTATTATCAACTGTCCATAACACCGAGACAATCACCAAAGCTGTGTTGTGTACCAAGTTTCGTCAAATTTGGTGGGGGTCGAGTCAATTTTGCCTATTAGGCTTCTATACAAAGTATCACAAGAAGCCTTTTTTTCAGTTGATTTGAGATGGAATGACCCTAAATTATAATATACATTCAGTAAAAAAAATTTGTTCATAAAAAAAATGTTTTTTTCCTAAAAAATCCTGGGAAAAGTTTGATTGTTATTAATTATATAGTAAATGATGATTACCAACCGCAAATAATTTAATTGGTGCAGATTATCGGATGTTACATTATAAATATTATGTCGACCAAAAATAACTAGCAACAACAACTTTTCACACCAGAAAGGTAGCTGTATAGAAGCCTAGGAACTGCCGCTAAAGCGAGTTCCACCTTATTTAAGTTGATTTTAAGTAGCCTGCCTTCCTTTAAGGAATCTCGATAATCCGTTTATTAGTTTTTATTCTGCCTTAATCCGCCAGGTAGATTGCAAAAAAACATGTAAACTGCCCTCCGAGCAAAATGGCCAACACTTAAGTTCGCCTGTAAATTGACCTCCAAATTAATATGAAAGAAGTTTTACATGCAGGATTAAACAAAGAAATTGCAATTACTGTTGTGGACTCGGAGTCGTATTATTAATACATGCAATTTAAAAAGCGCTACATATTTTTTATAATATAGCATTTTCTATCTTCGCAGCTCTTACATCTTTGGTTAGACCTAAATATAATTGGTTATATTTTAGTATCCATAAATTACGTCACGCGTGAAAGGGGGGCTCCAAAATAAGAATTTCATGGACGATTTTAAAAACTAAAAATTAGCAAGGTTCTTGAAAACCTTACAACAAAACCTAAATTTTTTTGAATTTTATGTTAATGAAAGGGTTTGAAACACGTTTGGAAAAGGACCTGTGTGATGATTTACGGCTTTGATGGGAGGGGAAGGAATTTCCCGAATAGTAAACTTGATAAATTTGTATTTTAAAAAATTAGAAAATATTTATTTAATAAAAACTCTTTTTTATCGAGCGCTACTGGAAGAGGAGACTGCTTTGTAATATAATATAAAGAAATTTTAGGCATGCCCGGATTTTTTGTAAACTAAAAATGTTCCTCGTCTGGATTAATAACCGAGTCTTGGTTTTTTAGTTGTGTCAAGCTGCTCAACAATCTGCAACAAATGGACCCCCTTCTGCAATAAGGAACCAACCAACATTTTCGATAAAATGAGTTAAGCGCGCCTTTAAAATGACATTTTGATGCTTTCCATGATACAAAAGAGAACCAGAATATAAATCCATTTTAAAGGCATTTATTGAGCATGGGAACTGTATTGCAATAATATTAAACCTTTCATTCATTTTTCAACAAGGAACCAAAGCACGGCAAGCTGGCCGTGGAGCACAGGAGGTGGGTTCTTGTATAAGGAAGTACGTTCAAAATCATGTGAGTGAAATTGTTACAAAACTCGTTTTATGGAGTGATTCGTGTGGAGGACAAAATCGGAACATTAAGGTGGTACTTTTACTGAAATGTATCCTTGAAGAAAAGAAAACTTTGGAAAGTATCCAGTTGTGTTTTTTAGTTCCCGGTCATAGTTTTTTGCCCAATGACAGTGACTTTGGGGATGTGGAGTGTGCTCTTAAAAAACAGCAGAAGCTTTATTCTCCACAAGACTACGTGGATATCATGAAAACCTGCAGAAGAAAAAATCCCTTTACAGTCACTTTTATGAAGAAGGAAGATTTTGTGAGCACAAATAAAATAGAGCGAGAAATCACAAACAGAAAGAAAGATGTCAATGTTGAAAAAATTAACTGGCTTCACATTAAAGAAATCAAAGTAGTCAAGGAAAAGGCCTACAGTATTTTCGTTAAGAACACCCATAATTTAAACGAAAACTACAGGGAGATTAATATTAGAAAACGACAAGGAAGACCAGCAGCAATGGACAACAATTTTTGTCCTAGTTTGAAAGGCCTTTGGCCCACTGGTAAACCCGTGGCTCAAGCAAAATTAGATGACATAAAATCTTACATGCACCTAATTCCTTTAGCCGATCAAGAATTCTACATAAACTTGATTGGAGACGAAAACATTGAAGAAGATATTGATGGTTATAATGGGGCATTAGATTTTGAACAAGAACAAGATTAAAAATTTGTATAATGTGAATATGAATTTTGTATGGTTATTTGTTAATAAAATAATTATTTTAAAAGTTAATCATAATTTTTTAATATTAGCTTTGATTATAATAGATATTAGTATGTTTCTGTTTTTTTGAAAAATCATTTTGTTCCTAGTTCGTGTAAGCAAAAAGGAACCAAGTGCATTTTTTCCTGAAATATTGAAAAATTAAAAAATTTTAATGGACCATATTATAGTGTGTATAAAACTTTCATTAAATAAATTAAAATAGTATTAGATTTCTTTTATTTGATGCATAAATAATTAGAAAATATACTGAAACCTTTAAACGCCGATTACTCAGAATGGTGTTTTGTTGGTTGGTTCCCTATTGCAGAAGGGGGTCCAAATGAAAAACTTTCATTCCAGTATTGAGGAAGAATTGAAAGAAGATTTTGAGAAAATGAAAATCTTGATACAAGACAATGTTAAGATAAGGAAAAGTTTAGAAAAGCCAAACGATCATGTAAACGAGTATCAAGTAGAACTGGATAAATTCTTATCGTCTGTGCCCTTTTTGGAAGCTAAAACTAGGCTTACCATAATTATGGAGTCTCAAACCGGGACAAAAGTAAGAATTTGAATAGCATTCAATACATCGGGGGGTTTGGGGGAACACCCCCCGGAAAATTTTTTTAAAATTGGAGCTGGAATAGCGAGTTTTTAACGATTTGGAAATTCCAATCTATTAAGCATAACTAATAATATTATATTTTTTATAATAAATATTTTTTGGTTTCAGGGGTAATTTAACAACCGGCTCGCCGAGTTTCAAAAATTTTAACAACCGGCTCGCGCCCCTCTGCTTAACCTACAGAATATGTCTTCTTTTAAAAACGTTTTATAATGTAACAATTTTTTTATTATTGAAAATATAAAAAAGGATACAATAATAAAAAAGGATACAATAATGTTTATGCCTACAGAAAATTTTTTTTTTTATTATTTATTGTACCATTCGTACTTTTCACTAGAGTGAACCTTTCTCAAAATTGAGTTGTCTTTTTTAATTTTTTAAAAAAATTCACATGAAATTTCAAAATTCAGTTTGCAGTACAGTAGAGCTCGTACAGTAGACTCTAGCATGCGGCCTCGATCGTCTGACCAAATGTGTTTCATGATCGAAAAAACACGCTCTAAGGGTGCTGAAGTTCCCGGGAGGCACAAAATGTACTGCAACATTTTAATTAAATTTGGTACTTCGATGTGTTGCTCCAGGAAATGTTGGAATAATTGTACCCATTTTTCCACATACTCAATTTGGGTGGTTGCTGTCCGCCACTCTTCATTTTTTGACGCAAAATATGTCTTTGCCAGCGACAACTCGTCAAATAGATTGTCGGTATCAATTTTCTGACTATCGCTTGCACCATGAATATTATTAATAGCTTCTGCAGATCTTTCAACCTCATTCCATTTTAGCTCATGGTTTAGAGAAACCCATGAAAAGGTCTCGGCGCCACCAAAACTGTCTTCCCACCGTTCAATATAGGAAATGCAACGTCTGTAAAAAGACATTGCTTCAGACATAAATTGATTTGATTGGCTGGGATCGAGATTACTAAGCAGCTGTTTTGCTCCGTGAGGAATAAATGTGCAGTCCATTCTTTCTTGAAGATTAAATTTTAATTTCCTGAGCTCTAAACTTATGTCCATAGCGCTTGCATTGTTTGTCTCCATTAGCAACACAGTCTTGTTAAAGTTTTTCAATTGCCCGTGGACAAATCGAAAATATAATTCGCCCGTGTCACCTTCAAAGAAATTTAGTATTGCGCGTGGACAGTTTTCTTGTGAAAGGAAATAAGACTTAAGTCCTTCAAATATACCTAAAATTCTTTCCATTGCAGGCAACAGTGAAAGAAATCTAGTGTTTCCATGCTGGACCAGTTTTTTGTATTCTACATCCACAAATTCACAGAATTCCTTCAATTGAGTAACTCTAACCGTATATATATAAAAATACTAGCTGACCCGGCAGACGTTGTCCTGCCCAAATTTCTTATATTTGCCTACATGAATTTTTTAGATCCAATCCGCATAATGACCTTGCGACTTATTTGGTCGTCGCAAATACCAAACGTATTACAATTAATTCGTTGACATCAATGTTTTTCGCAGCCAATATAGCACATTCTCTCAACCAAATATGGTTTTTGTAATTTTGAGCAATGTTTGGGAAACCTTTCGGATGAGTTCGGTTTTTGATTCGGTGAACTGGCAAAAATCGACGGGGAATGTAATGGTGCCAGTCGAAATTTCCAGCAATTTGGAAGGTTCCTACCGTGTAGGAACAACTCCATACATTCCACAACATACAACATAGAATAATTCACTTTCCAAAACGATAAAATCAAATTATGATTGTTATAATACAACCATTCAATTAACAAAATCAAATGTAATTGTATTTTGCTCAGCCCTATTAATATTACAACTCGTTTTTAACTTTTTTATTCGAATTTAGAAAGTTTTTTTTATTTAATGAAACATTTATGCAATAAGATAATTGGATTAAATGATTAATTATCAATGCCTTACAATGTGGGCACAGAACGCTGATAGATGCAATAGCAACGGATTGGTCTGCACTGTGATCAATTGTCACGTTGCAACGAAATGCAGTTCGATGAGTATTCAACGCAACATCATTAATTTGTTGAACAGATCGCGAAACAACACAAAAGTAAAAACTAATGTCATTTACTTTTCCAGGACGAAATACAGGGGTAGCTACAATTTTGCAATTGTCGCACCACCTATTGACGATATAAAAAGCACTTGCAGTTTTCAAATGTAATTCCGTCGACCATACACGGAGAATTGTTATTTAATGTTCCACAGGGGCCATGAATCATGTTCTTAGTAATAACCTCATGCAAGACTGCATCTTCTTCTTCATTGGGAATTTCTGCTGATATTACATCATCGATTTCATTCGGTCTTATCTTCTCAATCAACCAAATGAGAATATGTGCGTGTGGCAATCCGCGTTTCTGCCACTCCACTGAATACATCCAACAGCGCGTTTCGCCGAACACGCGATGCTTCACAATTAAATTCATCAATGATTTCAATTTTTGTTTGAAGACTCTCGCTGTGATGTCATGGCGATCGATGGGTGATTGGCCAGGGAATAACTCGTGTCGAATTTCTATCCACTGCGGATTGCAAGTGAACGTGATGAACAAATCTGGTGTGCCGTAATGACGAACATAGGACATGGCATCTTGAGCGTATTCATGCATATGTCGTGGACTTCCGACGTACGTTGCTGGGAGAATCGTCATGCGGCCAATATTCTGTGTGTTTCCGTCAGTATTGATGGCATCTCGAAGGTGAATATACTCTTCAGAACGGAGGTTTGTCTGGTTCAATCTGATAAATAGCAACCGTTCAGTTTCAATTTTGACGTACATATCGACAGCATATTGGTGAAATAGACGGCGACATTTCAATATGTGATTGTCCTCATTTTCACGAACCATCAATCGATATGAATAGTAGTTCATTGAACTGACTTTTTTGCTCGTTTCAGCGCCTGTAAGCGGATTTACCATCTTGTGCGAGAAATCATAACCGTCTTCACCTTGCCAAAATATGATGGGATATTGTAACGCATCATATGATCGGTGCGTTTCGTACACACGCTGCAGCTGATCGTTTCGCCGTTGCAGAACGATATCACGTGATTCCAAATTTTCTCCAACGACGACAATGGCGACATCATCAATTGTTGGCGCATTGAAACGTCTTGCGTGTTCTCCCGCAGGCGTCCTATCGGCTCTGATTACAATTTTGTGATTATCAGTTGGCATGCGGTCCAGTGCGGTTTTAAACAATGCAATCAATTCATTGTGTTGATGAAAAAAAGTTTGAAGTTGTTCCACGATTGGTCTTTTCACCGAACTGTTGTGTGCACAACGTTGATCTACTTCTTGTGGTGAATTTCCCATGAAAAAAATCTGCAGAAATTTAAAGCCTGCATCCGGAGGCGGCAATAGCGAACCTGCTCGATGATATATTTGTCCTTGAATCTGTAAATGTTAATGTATGTTAATAGTGTTGTTGTTAAATAATGTTTAAATAAGATTGTGTAATAATTACCTTGAAAGTGGGCATGAAATTATCCCGCACCACATTTGTTGCGCCAAATGAAGTCATTTGGAAACAACTGTTGTATTTCTGAATTTGTGTTAGGAAATGTTTGGAATTTGTGCTTGCTCCAGAAACCAATGAGCGCAATGGTACTGGTGGGGGGACCAATTTCGCCAATTTGACTTTTTCCACTTGCGCAACACAATCCAGGGGCTTCAGTTTTGTATTTCAATGCCTTACAATGTGGGCACACAACGCTCATGGATCCAATAGCAACGAATTGGTCTGCACCGTAATCAATTGTCACGTTGTAACGGAAAGTAGCTCGAAGAGTATTCAACGCAACATTTCTTGGCCTTCTTGCACTATTCCGTTCAATTTCATTTTCCTCGCGTTGCACTGCAGTTCGATTATTTCGAATATATCTTTGGGTTGCAGCATTGCGAGTTCTGCGACCTAAATTACTCCGTCTTATTTGCGGCATTCTGTTCGTTTTAATTATCAGTATTATTTTGAGCGTTTTAAATCTTTTGGTTTTATTTTACTCCATGCAATGAAGTATATCTTATATAGCTACATGCCAGTTAGAAATATTACCAACCAAAATTTGATTCTTTAAGTTGGTGAGTGACTGTTACTGTCGAATCAAAAAAGCACTTTCAGTTTTTCATAAGGTGACCCGACAGACGAATTGAATTAAAGCAATTGCCTCACCCTGGGAGAACCGCCTACGCGAGGTAAATTTTTGCAAAATGCTTTTTTCCTTATTTGCTTTTTTTCTAAATCACCCCAGTATTGAGGCGAACAAAACAAAAATACGTTATCAAACCTCACTATGTGACAGAGCCGTACTAACGGTTAGCGTGTCGCCAATCAAAACCTAATAACCAAATTACAAATTAATTTAAAAAAAAATAACAAACCTTGTAATGCTACACCGGAATTATCTGCCTGATTTATATCAATCACCGGATCAAATATAAACATATTATCAATAGATAGCGCTACTAAATAAATTGACAGGCGTAATATATTAATTTATTCGTGGTTTTCATTTGGTTTTAAAGTAATTTTTTTATGACTTCCAAATTAGAGCCGCCATCTGTTGATCACTTATTTAACTAAAATGAACTTTCAGTTTTACCCGAATTTTCCAATTTCCGAACAACTTTTCCAGCATTTCATTACCTAACAACCTTATTCGGAGTATATATTACGAACATTAAAAAAAAAATAACAAAATCGGTCCAAGTCGCCACTGTAGATAAAAAATCATAGTATAGATGAAAAAATAGTATTGTTCATCGGCGCAATAACGATGAACCATTTTTGAACCAACGGATAATTGATTCACTTTGTGGTACAAAGTGAACAAAAGCTACGATTCACAATCTATTCTGTGCAGCTTATATAGACCTTTTGCAATGTCTTTATAAGTTACTTGCAGCCTTCTCGATTCAGTCCAACTTTCCGGGACAACTTTTTCAATTTTTTATTACGTAAAAACCGTCTTCAGACTATTACAATTTAAAAAGAAATTCCAAGAAAATCGGTCCAGCCGTTATCAAGTGATGTCTTGACAATGGTTTTCACTATAGAAATAAAGTAGGTACCTACTTCTGTAGGTACTTAAGGTCGCGCCACCTATTGACGGTATAAAAAGCACCTTCAATTTTTCCCGAATTTTCCAACTTCCCGGGCAACTTTTCCAATTTTTTTTTAGGTAAGAACCATCTACGGACTATTACAAACACTTTTTAAAAAAAATTAACAAAATCGGTCCAGCCGTTATCATGTGATGCCGTGACAAAAGTTTTCACATTCATTTTTATTTATATAGATTTGTAGATTTTCACAACAAGAGCTTCAATTTCCACTGGGAGACCATCCACAGCATTTTGTAGAGTATTGTGTACAATATGTGCACCACATCCGATGCCCAAAATATTAACACCAAGCTTCTTTTGCAGCCGACTGTACACATTATTTTGTCCTCTTCTATGTACACCTCCAAAATTCGTGTTACAATTGTCCCCACAAAATGCAGCTATTTTTCCATCAATATCATGACGACGTAATGTTGAGATTATATTTTCAGTAAGTATTTCCGATGTCTCACCCTTAACAGATTGAAAATCGAGCAGTTTTACACGTACACCTTCCAAAGGTAAAAAATATCGAACAACAGGAGCTAGTTTTACTTCTTTTCTGTTCGATGTGTCGTTAGTAACACTTACAAAATGCGTCTTTAACAAGTCAGCGTGTAATTCTTCGATACACAAGGGTGCCAGTATGTTTAAAATGATCGCTTCGCATTTGGTTCTTGCCGTTCCAAATTTTGGTTCAAACAATTTTGAAATCAATTTCGACGTACAGTCAGATGTTTTAAAACTCAGATCATGCATTGCAGTGTGGAAAGCAAATGTAGCCTCTTTTGCAGCAATAATTAAATCATCTTGAATGGGATCATCATTTTTAAAATATGATTTAATAGACAAAGTGCTCGCAACCGCCGTAACGCCAGCCTTGTGTTTCGCACACTTCAAGTGATCTTTTATGTCCGATCGACCACCATGAGCTATTGAAAACTCTGAGAAACATTGCTGGCATTTAACTTTGTTGTCATCACCACGAAGTTTTTTTATAAAAGGATAGTCTTTTTGCAGTTCACTAGTAAATTTACAACTTCTTTTTGGCATTTTAAAACAAACTATTGATTAAAAATTAAAATAAAACACTTGTGCGTAACAACTACACATTAACAACACGTATTCACACTGAGCGATCTCGACGCAGTGGCGCCAAAATTGACAACACTGTCTCGACGTAAAGTATAGTGAGTGCGCTTGCTCCCGCGCTCTTTTAAAATGATACCTACTTAGTAACCGGGACAAAATACCAAACCGGCCGGGACCAATACCTGAAACCGGAACAATCCCGGTCAAACCGGGACGTATGGTAAGCCTAGCTAAAACAGAATACAAGAGCGAGATTCTTAAAGAATGTGAATTTGTCGCAGAACATCCAACAAATTTTAATATTCAATATGTAAATCATAAAATAAAATCTTTGTGGTGAGTTATCATAATAATAAAAAGCAGTTTTAAAAAAATAAGTTTTTTGATAGGAAAAAAGTGATCGCTACTGGAGACGAATTAAATAAATCAAAGTGCTGATGACTTTTAAGACATTGGCGGATCTAAATAAAAAGTTGAGATATAAGAAGAGAGACAATTTTTTGCTAAACTGTAAAGTGGACGAGTTGGACTTTGTTTTACTACAACTTCAAAGAAACGGCGATTTTGATGAAATTAAGGGAACTTTTCAAGATAATTCATTTGTCACGGAAGTAATTGACGGTTCCAAAACAGAGAAGAAGTCGTTGTTGAGAGAAAATAACATTTTTTCAAATACTTTATCCAATCCATTTTTTAATGGTTACTGAAGGGGTTAAAAATTAGAAATGTAAGAAAATTCAATTTTTGATTTTACCCAAGCTCAAACATAAGTTTGAATAATTATCCCTTATCGGTAAAATCAGCGCTTATATAAAAGGTTCCTAAAAACTAGAAATTATTTTAATAAACTTTAAAAATATAAAATCTACATTTCTCATTTAAAAATCGTGCTGCTAAAATAATAAATGGTAAATGTGTATTTACTTTGTTGACTAATGTACACCTCATTATAAATAAAAGCCTCTTATTAATTTTTTGAATTAATACAATATTTCTTTGAAGAACCCGATTTAAAATTTTGCAAAAATAAACAAAAGTAAAAAAAAATCTTTGGATATAAATCTTACATCATCCGTGCAGAGTAAAACGTTGACTCATAGCATCGTTTAATAAAACCTATTCATCCTTGAGTTGATAAAACAACAAAAAAAGAAATTATTTATATTATGAACAAACCTTGCAGAAAATATCACCCACTAAACCAAAAAGGAATCAATTCAAATTGTAAGTTTCTTCCTTAAATTTTATTAAATATATTAATAAACTATTATACACTAATTCATCTAAGCAAAAATTGAAGATTTAATGGTGTCCTTGCAAATAAAACCGTAATCCGCAATAACCGCACGAGTGACATCCAGGTTTATCCTGAAACAAACAGTTTAGTATAACAAATTAGTTCGTCCTGCTGTTACAACTCACCAAGTTGATGTAAACTTTCGGGTGGCCGGTTGGTCCACTACCACCGTCACACCAAACTACGCGTTCTTTACATGCTTTGGGCGGAACTTCATCGATCAAGTCGATAGCCCAATTCGGATTTATTTGTTTAGGTTTCCCGATAAATCTGACCAATCTGTAATCGTCACAATCCCATTTCTAAAAAAACTTACATCTTGAAAGAAAAGTTTGACGTTAAATGAATTTATTTACCTGACCAGTGTGTGTCGGCTTTTCTATGGGAATCCAATTAGACATACATTTTACTTGAAATTTATTGTTGCCTATTGATTTTCGAAGTAATGTAGAGTTTTTACAAAAATTCAATGCAAATCGGGACATTTTCCGATTTATATAATTTACATAACACAACTGTCAAATTTAGAAACAAAAACTTACTAAAATTTCAACGAAAGAAATGCAGCCAACTTAACTCTTGATTACGATTTCTACTTATCAAAAATATTAAAAATTAGGCAAATCGGATAAAAGTTATGTAATTATTAAATTTAATAGTTTGATTATTTTCAAATATTATTTCAAACCAAGATCCAGTGACGTTCTTACTGTTTGGCGCTAAAGTACCGAAAAGGGAGTTGCGCCTATAAAAAAATTACGGATTGCGGTTTTTTACCAAAATTTTAATAAAAACTGCATAATAATAATTTTTCAATTTGTTTGGTGTGCTGATAAAATAATTTGAACCGAAGTCCTTCAAATTACCGGGAAGTACGACACTGAAATGTCCAACAGTCCAACGCATCCAGGTGGCGTTGTTAAAAATTTGACATGCGCAGAATATAATTGGTGTTAAATTGGTAGCATTGAACGAACAACGAACGTTCGAGAAAACCGGTAGAATTGTATCCATTATCTCCTTCGTGTGTGTAGCACCTTTTATTAGCAAATTACTGTTGGTTTTTGTGTTGATTTTCAAATAGGTAAGTTTAAAGATTATAGCTGTAACATTTCTAAATCAAATGGTCGTTAACTTCAAATTTGCTAAGCGTAATTTTTTTTTACCAAATTTCATTATTTCACGACATTAAATTCAATATTTAATTTCGAGAATGAACTATTTTATGTTTATTAGTGAAAATATCACGGATTTGTTGTAGTTTCGCATACAATATTGATTTAAAAAGCGGTTTTTTTAAACCACGCGGTGACGCTCTGATCCGCCATTTTGCACTTGTGTACGTAAGCGGCATCGTGTTTATTCAATATTTGTTCTTTTCAGAATATTTTTCTATAACTCGCAATAATGGCCGATGCTGATGATCTTCTGGATTACGAAGATGAAGAAAATACCGAACAAACTCAAAATGAGGCGGCTAAAGTAGCCGAACAGCAAAAGAAGGGTGTGAAGGGTACTTATGTATCCATACACAGTTCCGGTTTTCGGGACTTCTTGTTAAAGCCCGAAATTTTAAGGGCCATAGTTGATTGCGGTTTCGAGCACCCTTCTGAAGGTAAGTGAAAATCTTCGCCCCTTAACCTCAATTTTTTTCTAACGAAACATTTTGTTGTGCAGTACAACACGAATGCATTCCTCAAGCCGTTTTGGGCATGGACATCTTGTGCCAAGCTAAATCTGGTATGGGAAAGACTGCGGTCTTTGTATTGGCCACTTTGCAACAGTTGGAACCGACCGAAAATCAGGTTTACGTTCTTGTCATGTGCCATACTCGGGAGTTGGCTTTTCAAATCAGTAAGGAATACGAACGTTTCAGCAAGTACATGTCAAACATTAAAGTTGGCGTTTTCTTCGGCGGTTTACCTATTCAACGAGATGAAGAAGTTTTGAAGAACAACTGTCCCCATATTGTTGTCGGCACACCTGGACGTATTTTGGCTTTGGTCAGATCAAGGAAACTCGTTTTGAAAAACTTAAAACACTTTATTTTGGACGAGTGCGACAAAATGTTGGAATTATTAGGTAAGTTTTGCTTTAAATATTTAAACTTACGGTTTTCAATTGAAGTGTTGATGATCAGAGTGGGTTTTCAATTGGAATCTTTTGATTTGCCCTTTGGTTAGAAGTGGTGGTTTTAGTTCAAACCAAAATCTGATGTTTAAATCAGGTAATCTGTGATCATGTAATTGGTAGCATTTACTCTTCAAAACAACGATGCATATTAGTCCAGTCATCGGTTGACAGATTGACAGCATTCATTATTGTTTTTAAGTTGATTTTGAGTAGCCCGCCTTCCTTTAAGGAATCTCGTTAATCCATTCATGCGCGTCCCTATGGGACGCGCATGAATGGATTAACAAGATTCCTTAAAGGAAGGCAGGCTACTCAAAATCAACTTTACTTTGCGAATTTTTGCACTATTTCAATACAAAAGCATGCGCAGGAACCTACATAATATCTGCCAAATTTGGTTCCGATTGGTCAAACGGTTTAGAAGTATAGGGGACATACATACACACATGCATTTATTTTTATATATATCGTCGGCTTACTGCCAAAACAAGATAACTCCATTTTTGGACAAAATGAGTTATATACATGATTGCATTCAAATAAGAGCAAACTACATTTTGACAAAACCTGATAATTGTAAGTCAAATATTAAATGAGTACATACAGTAGAATCCGCTTAATGTGATCACAGATAATGTTATCAGTCGGTTATTGTTATCAAAAACCACCGGATAATGTGATCAAAAAGCCGCTTATTATTATCACTTTCAAGGAATTTCCAACACAATGATCTCTTTTTCAACAAGATTGTCTAATTTTTCGTTTCTAAAATTCGTTTTTTCTCTAAAATTCGCTTATTGTTATCAGTCGGTTAATGTTATCAAAATGTTCTTGGCCCAAAGTGATCACATTAAGCGGATTCTACTGTATTAAGAAATTCATTTTTAACTAACTCCAGCTTGTTTATGGTGAATCAAACTTTAAAATCAGTTAAACTATCATTTTGGAGTTTATCTTGTTTTAGCAGTAAGCCGACGATATATAGATTGAATACACAATTGTGAATTTTTCATATAAAAATTATAAAAATTTGTGCTGCTACAGCCTCCTGACCGTAAGTCTATTAAATAGGTGGTGGCAGGGTGGCCACTTGCCATAAATCCATAAAATATCATAAATTTTAGTTAAAATTAAAAATTTAAAATACTTAAATTATTTTTAGTAACTGAACCCATGCTCATCCCATGATCAAATTTGGTAAAAATTATATCTTATATATTATAAAAATTATGTGATTGTTATTGACAAATTTTTTGCATTTCTTTCTTCATTTTTTACCCACAAATCTGTGGGATTCTGAAAATATTTAAAAAATATCTAAAAATTTGTGGGTAAACCGGCGAAAGGGTTAAGTATTCATATCGTCGGCTTACTGCCAAAACAAGATAACTCCATTTTTGGACAAAATGAGTTATATGCATGATTGCATTCAAATAAGAGCAAACTACATTTTGACAAAACCTGATAACTGTAAGTCAAATATTAAAGGAGTATTAAGAAGTTCATTTTTAACTTTTGTTAACTTGTTTATGGTGAATCAAACTTTAAAATCAGTTTTACTCAAAACTATCATTTTGGAGTTATCTTGTTTTAGCAGTAAGCCGACGATATATATAATTATATATCCGGTTTATACCGCAATACGCGGCCTTCCGGTTCTCAAACGCCAATTATCTCTGTCAAGAGCATCTTCCTGTTCAACTTGGTATGTTTCCATCCCCTTTCTTATGCAATCATTCCATGATCTTCTTGGTCTACCTCTTTTCCTTCTCCCAGGGGGCTTCCATTTCCAGATCTTCATGGGCCATCTCTGTTCATTCATTTACAATTATTTTATTTAGGGCCGCGATTATATAGGACAAATATTTGTCGTAAAAGTTGTAAGATTCCTCAAAAATTGCTTTACTACAACACGGTTTTGCTATAAATATAAATTTTTAAACAACAAAACACGTGTTTGCAGGGCCGGGCCGGCCTGAAAATATATAAATTATATTTTTATTATTTATAAAATGATCTATTTTTGATGTCCCAATTTATACCCAGGCAATTTTTAATTGATTCGGTTGGCAAATTGAGGATTGCTCCCCCCCCTGAAAAAAGTTGGTTGAGCACGTCCCTGACTATTACTACAATAGTCAGGGTAATTCACGAAACTGGTTTCTTTTTAGCTTGAAATATGCACACATTTTTTTGTAAATTGTCTGGATGGGGCGAGGTATAAAGGGAGTTCCCCCCTCGGGGTGCGGCCAAAAATTTTTGTATCGAGTGCCATAAATTTGTCATAAATTTTTGTATCGAGTGCCATAAATTTGCCATAAATTTTTGCTTTGAGTGCCATAAATTCATAAATAAATGTTACTTATTGCTAGTGGCCGGCCTGTGGTGGGCAAGCTCAGGTCCTTTGTATTTGTCCTAAATTAAAAAACAAAAGATTTTCGTATTCAACAGAGTTGTCGCTATCGTCCCAACTACAATCATAGGCCAGTAATTGGGGATCAAAAATAGGGCTTACCTGGAAATAAGTCCGGAAGTTTTGAAACTTTGCAGGTTTGCATGTCCAGAACTAAAATGCACAATCCGAGACATGCCGCCGGCGCCGCCATCTTGTCAAGATGGCGCCCAAAAATAGTTTTTTTCATTTATCTCCAAAACTGTGCGTTTTTCGATATTTATGTTGCGAGCAAAATTGTTGAGGAAGTAATTTCCTACAAGAAATGTTCTTAGCATATTTTTGCTAAAGTGAGCCGTTTAGGCTCAAGAGCTGATTGAATGACAACATATTCTGTTAATTTCTATAAACTGCCCCTAACTATAAATATATGCGTATAAATTTATCTTTTATAATAAAACGGGCTATTCAATTGGTTTATTGTTATATTTATAGCTTGCTGACTAACCGGCACATTCCTAGCATAGGTGCAGCTGCCGATGTGTGCACCTGCAATAAAACCCCACCAAACGGGCGCTGGCTATTTACCCCAGTCAGCGTTGCCAACTTGGGGGTTTTCTTCCCAGATTTAGGGTTTTTTTTAAGTGGAATGGGGGATTTTTAGGGGTGTAATATGTCTAGGGGTATTTTTAGGGGTTTTCAAATTCTTTTTAATTTTTACGTGATTACATGTAGACAGGTTATTAAAATCCAGTACTGGACACAAATAAATATTTATGAAGTCCCAAAATATTAGATTTGGGGACCCCTACTACACATATTATTTCCGAAATTCGCCTCTACAGAAAAATTTTTTAATTTGGCGAGGGCATTTGTGCCTTACCGGTTTACTTTAGCGAAAATATACTAGGAACATATTTTATAGGAAATTTCCTCCTCTTTAATTTTGCGCTCTACATACTTTTTCGCCATCTTGGCAAGATGGCGGCGCCGGCGGCATGTCTCGGATTGTGCATTTTGTGAATTTTAGTTCTAGATCCCCAAACGCCAAACCTATAAACCTAGAAAGTTTCAAAACTTCCGGACTTATTTCCAGGTAAAAATCCCCAATGACTGGCCTATCATGCATTTGTTTTAGTTCAGACGATAGAGAATTTTATATAAAAGCAAGATTCAATTGAATCGGTCTATTATTTTTTAAGATAGAATGCCCACCACCTAAAGAAATGTCATTCGGAGAAAAACGCATTTAAAATTATGCGGTAAGGTTCTTGTAAGTTCAGGTTTCCCATATACGAATTTGCAACTGCGTTATTAGAAATCTTCATACCCTTTTCATTTTTTAAATTTTTCACAAAATTCTTTCACTAACATGTTCCAGAAAGATTCCAGATTAATAATAAATATATAAAAAAATTGAAAATAACGGAATACCCCCATTAATGGAAAAAAAATTATGTATTCCTGAAATACGGTGAAGATGAGTGTAACTATAAAAAAGAGAGGGGGTTAATATCAAACCCGGCGATCTCCATCTCCAAATGTTTCATGTTTTGTGATATTGAAGAAAAACTGCTGTGACTTTATTATGCAATATTACATAGTGGAATATATTTTAAACTATGCCTGATTTGATTCTAAACAATTATTAATTGAAATTTTACTTAAATTTTATTTAAATATCACGAAAATCAACAAAATAAAATGGAGATTGCCGGTTTTTGATTCTGAAGCATGGGTTTTCCTAATCAAATACGTTAAATTCAGAAAAGCATTTATCGAAATTTGCAACACTTACGCCCGCATTCATAGTCGTTCCTTAAGTATTGGTCGTCCCTTAATGGATCCTTTCGCATTTCATAGTCATAAATCCGTTACTTGAAGGCGGCGTTACTTGGCAAAGTAGTGACAGTTGCTATAGAAACTAATTAAAAACCGCTCCTTGAGTACTAGTCAATACTTAAGGTATGGGTAGTAGGTTACTTGAGTAACGGATAAATTGCGAACTAAGTACAAATGGCTTGTTAATAATTATTATTATTGGAAAATATGCTAAAAACCAAACAAACATCGCATTATTTGTTACAAAAAATATTAGAGTAGAAGGAATATCTTGTTCAAACTGGCACCTAGTTTCGTCTTCTTCTTCCTCTTGCTGGTTTGAAAGGTTACTAGATGTTATAATTTTATTGTAAAACTGAAGTTCTTCCAAATTGTTCCAGGTATTTCCAAAATGCTTTGTTAGCAACTTGTTTACATCGGCAACTTTTAAGATATTAACTTTTGGAAGTCCGCCCTCTATTACATTAGGATTTATCATATCTATACGTTTTTCCTTTTTTGGAATACTTTTTGGAACTTGTAGGTCATTCATGTAATGTAGTTCATCTCTTATTAAAATATTCCCAGTCTTGGTTTTTTGTAGTAAAAATCGTTTAGTATTCATTCTTAAATTGAAAATGCCATACTCCAGGAGGTTTTATAATATCTTTTATAGATTTCTTCCAATCGTAGACTGCAGTCCTCGCCTAAATGATTCACCGTTGATATTTTTGAAAATATTTGTAAGTATGTTTGTGGTTGAGTTATCACTTCCAATCTTTTTATATTTTTTTCAATTTGACCAAATACTATCAGCAGGTAAAAAGGAATGGCCTACCACAGGAAAAATAATTTCTAAATTTTGAATACTTAATGGGGCATTCGTTGTTAACCATTTACAGCACATTCCAATAAGTGTACTGTTTTTATTTACCATTACATCCGTCTGCCATAAGTCGAACAGCGGTTTCATGATTTTCAAATTTAAATTTATTTAGTCTTATCAAAAACAGCTGATGCAATTTCATTGGAACCTTTTGAAAACTCATTTTCAGTCCAATAGTACGAGAAAATATTGTTTTTATTTAATTTTGATGTACCTTGAACAATAGTAAAGTTGTAGATGTACATCTGCCTTGAATAATAAGCGCTTTGATCTGGAACTTTAGGAAGAACCAAGTTTTTCTGACAGTCAAATGAAATTGTTACCAAGTCATTTCTAGCCTCTTCCCAATAATTTAAAAAAAGCTTCAGCTTTTAATTTGTGAATTTTTTGTTCATTTAGTAACTGATCCTTTTCTTCTTCATCTGCACATCTTTTAATCTTCTCAGTATATTCTAGACAATTAGAGCATACATCAGTACGAGGTGTTCCGAAATTCAAATTGTACATACCTAGTATTAAAAAATTAAACGAAAATATGATAGTTTTACTTTATACTCTGAAGATGACTGTTGATCATACATTTTATACATCTTTCGTACTGATAAATCTGATGCTAGGTACATTCTTTTAGTAGATGATCGACAATAATGAGATTCAATACATTTGAAACTGTTAATAAACCTAACAACAGCTGCCTTTTGTGTTTCAAATTTTAAGGTTTTTCTGTCTCCACCTCGTTTTTCCATTGGAGCTTGACTAGTACTATAAAAAAATTTCATTACATATGCCAAACGATGTTTTGTAATAAGTAAAATATTCAAAAAAGCTGACTGACAAACGGGAACATTCTGTTTTAAACTATTCCTTACAAAACATTTTGTGCTACTAACTTTAGCATTGTGTTTATTATTTTGTGGGCGACGACGTTTGCACCCTGTTACAGTGCAATATTTTAAAATAAACGAATCTTGCAAAAGTTTATTTTCTGTGGCATAAAATGCTTGATGAAAGTCTTTTATTTCGTTCATTGTTAAAGAGGTACATTGATAATAGATCTACTTTGTGATTGCATCTTGGATATTGTGGCAACTGTTTCGCAGAGTACCTGTAAATTAGATTAATATCAAATTTGGATGCACATTTGATGATTTAATTTGACATTGTATACTTTCTTACAATTTTTAACTTGATCATTCATAAACTCTTTTTTCTCACCCTAATTTTTAAAGCTAATTTTGAATAGTTGCCATTTAAAACAAATTTTTGTAGTCAGAGTAAATTCAGATGAATATTTTGGCATTAATGTCGAGATTGCCGGGTTTGATATTAGCCCCCTCAAGTCTGTGAATTTATATTGGAAAATTCAGGAGAAACCATGTAAATTTCTGAAGAAAGTACTAGAGTTCAATTGAAAACCCTTCTTATTTCAACTGTTATGATGATTTTCGATAGTTAGGGACATCTGATAATAAATTATGTTGATTTAACTATTCTGACTCTAAAAATTAAAAGTTATAAAATAAAATTTATGAAAAGCAACGTTCTAACATTTAAATTTTTGTTGCAGACATGAGGAGGGATGTTCAAGAAATTTATCGTAACACACCGCACGGAAAACAAGTGATGATGTTTAGTGCAACGCTAAGTAAAGATATTCGTCCGGTCTGCAAGAAATTTATGCAAGATGTAATTGAAACTTCTAATACTATATTTGCATCCCACGCTCCAACACTTTGTGCATACACCTGAGCAATTTTGTTGATCCTCAAGAAAATTCAAAAATCTTGTTAGTCAAAATAAAATGAGGGGTTTCAATAAGATATCACTGTAGCCCCGCGAAGTAGATTTTCGAACCTTGTTGCAAATTTTGGGGACCATTAGAGCATTGCAGCCCAACGAAGTAGGTTTTCATATAAATTTTTCCCGTCGCTGTATGAAATCTGAGGAATTTTCACACAATTTTTATTATTTTGGCCGTGCTGCAGTGTTACAAAATTTTTTATGGGGGAAAGGAATATATTGTAATTTGTCGGGGAGTTTTGTTTGGAAGATTGAGTGAAGAAAGAAGACTGTAGAATTTAATTGTTTGGATATTTGGCTCTGCTACAGTGTTTCAAAATTTCTTATTTGTGCTATTGGATGTTGGAACATGTGTCTCCATTATCGATGGCCACAATTTGAAAGCGTAGCTGAAGTGAATTGCAGCGTTGGGATTTATAACATCTTTCACTTGATTCCAAAACCGTATGTACAATTAGAGAAGCAGCGATTTTGTCCCCTCGTTTTTCATTTTTATTGTTTTATTTTCTCAAGTGTTCACTTTTTTTATCGCGGTGCCATAACAATCAGAATTACATTTTAGTTTCAACTTGTGCAAAAAAGGTTTTCTTTGTTGAAATATTGGCCTATTTTGCGCAAGGTGTGTGATTTATTCTATTTTTAGCCCATGGAAGTTTACGTCGACGACGAAGCTAAATTGACTTTGCACGGCCTGCAACAGCATTATGTCAAGCTTAAGGAAAACGAAAAGAATAAGAAGTTGTTTGAGTTACTCGATGTACTGGAGTTCAACCAAGTAAGACCTCATCTTGTCGATCTCGAATATTAACCTGTACCAATTCTTTTTAGGTTGTAATTTTTGTTAAATCTGTTCAACGGTGCATGGCTTTGGCTCAATTATTGACTGAACAAAACTTCCCAGCTATTGGTATTCATCGTGGAATGAATCAGGAAGAACGTTTGTCTCGTTATCAACAATTTAAAGATTTCCAAAAGAGAATTTTAGTTGCGACGAATTTGTTTGGTCGCGGTATGGACATCGAAAGAGTCAATATTGTGTTCAATTATGACATGCCGGAAGATTCGGATACTTATTTGCACAGAGTTGCACGTGCTGGACGTTTTGGTACAAAGGGCTTGGCCATTACTTTTGTATCTGAAGAAAGTGACGCAAAAATCTTGAATGAAGTTCAAGACCGCTTTGATGTTAATATTACTGAATTGCCCGATGAAATTGATCTCAGTTCTTACAGTAAGTATTTTATTTCTTGAAAATATCCTCAAATGTATAATTAATTAATTAATTAATTCATGATGATTCTCATGAGCTGATCCTTTTGATGAAACCGAATGTATTACTCTTGAACTCTCTTTCTGATTTTTGTTAATAATTTTTTGATAGTTTCTCGACACAAAGTTTTTAATTACATGTTTTAACAATTTTCTTTTTCTTCTAGTTGAAGGACGATAATTTGGATAAATGGATTCATTTTTTAGGATAGGAACGTATTATGGTAAGTTTAATGGTTGACCTTTCGGGTTTTTTTAAATTTTATGATGACATCTTCGTCTGATTTTATTGATGATACTTGATGTATACTCTTGAACTCTCTCACTGATTTTTTTGAAAAGCGATTTTATAGTTTTTCAATATTAATTCCAATAATAAATTTCAATAAGTTTTCTTATTTTCAGATTATTTGTGTATGACCGTGAGGAAGTTTTTATACAATTTAAGTTTTGCTCTTTTTATAAATGTAATTTCATAATATTAATTAGGTTAAAGTTTGTGTCAGTTGTGATAGTTGATATTTAATTATTTTAGAAAAAATAAAGTTTGTATTATAAATATTATTTATATTTTTTTAAATAAAACCAATTAATTATACCCTATTTTTGTGTTTCAATTTTTATGGTTATTGGAGAGTTGCCGAGCGAGATGTAAGTGAGTGAAGAAAAAGTGTCTACAAATTTTTTAAATATTATATATATAAAAATTCAAAGAAACATTAAGACATCTTAAGGAAGTCAAAAAAATACTTCAAGCTTTGTTGCCATTTGTCGTATACATGTGTATTTCTGAATAGCAATTAAGTTGAGAAATCCTTCATAATTAGCACATTCTACAACTACAATTTCGTTAACCCAAAATTTTACATTTGGTGAACTTGAATTTTTTTTAAATAGGTTTTTTCCAGGGAATCTTTCACAGATTTTGTGAACAAAAAATTTTGTTCTATTGGACTTGACGCCTTAATCGAAAGGCAAGCTACCCGAGATGTAAAAACAAAAATGCTCACAGAACTAATTGCAAAAATTAGTGAAGAACTTTTCTTAATAAAAGTAGAAGGGCTTAACTTCAAAAGTACTCAAGTTAGAACAATACTTTTTGTAATTTTATGTAAACTTTTATTTACTTTAAATTTCAACTCGTGCATTTTTATTGAGATGCACCAAAAACGAGTCAATTTTGAAAAATCAAGGTTCAAAACAGTGAACTTGAAAAGTTGGCGACTAGGACTCGATTAGGGTTAGAAAGTTTTTCTATGGGAAGATTTACATAGAATTGAATCTACTTTCTCTCATCTGTGGGTAACTTTTGTGTCGGATGAATTTACAAAAAGGTTACATTGAAATCTAAAAACTACGTTTTCTGGAAAAAATTGAAAATAATTGGGTTTCTATAGAGCTGTATTTGGAAAACTAGCAATTCTAGAAGAATGTTTTTTAAATTTATGCACAGAGTTTTATTTGCTTTAATTTTGGACATAAGATGCATTTAAAACGCCCAATTTATGATATTGTGATATCGTCGTTGTTCTGGCAGAAGTCACCAAGTCCAAAACTACAGAAATACAAAAACTACACTATTTAGTGAATTCTGCCTGCCTTCTGGAATGACATAAACGAATTAGTGAAACGTAGACACTAATTTCATAAACTTAGAAATAGAACGGAATTCAGTTTTGCCAATTTACATAACTAATTTGAAGCCCAATGAAGTAAGAAAGTTAAAACGTCAGAAATTGGACTTATTAGTGACTTCTGCTAGTGTCCTAGTGACCTAGAAATTTTCCACAATAACTGAACTATATCAGTCGCTTAGATGCAAAAGCCGACATGTCGCAACTTTTCCCAAAATGAGATTAATACATCAAAAAATTAGAAATGCAAAATCCTACATACCCATCAAAAATTATAAGAGAAAATCCCGACAAATATTGAGTTATACGAAACTAAAATATCATCTTAGATGCAAAAACCGACATTTCCAAAGCTCAACATTTTGATAACCCGTGACCATTGAATTTTCAAAGGTTTCGTCAGTTGTAGTGTGCTTTGACATACCTATATTCCCCCTGATCGTGTTTTTGGACAAATTGAAAAGATTTATAAAAAACATGCCGTAGTTGTTCATCCTGATGACTAAATAAATATAATTAAAAAGTTTGCAACTGTTCGCAAAATTGGAAGTGATGTGGTGATTAATTAAAGATTGGAGAAGCGAAACTCAAAATGTTTTGAAGCAACCCAGTTATTCAAAACATTCATAACATGTTCATAACCTTCAAAAAGATTAATAATTATTAAAGTGAAAGGTGGAGCTCCACTTGCAAGAGGTGAAGCAACTTATAATAAGTGTTTATGTACACTCTAAAGGCCTATGCAGAGGGGAAACCATTTTTCTCATACGACCCCAAAAGTATTAGAAATTGGGGTACCTATTAACAAGGATAAGAAACAAATTATTGCAAAGCTACTAGAAAATCACTATGGAAGTGAATGGGAAAAAGAAGATGAGTTTATTTTTTTAGAAAAGTTTTCCAAAATGTATTGGAGAGAGCATTGGTAAGGGGACGTCCATAAATCACGTGAGGTAAAATGGGGGAGGGGGCGGTCCGGCAAAATCTCACCAAGGGGAAGGGAGGGGCTCAAAGAAAATCTCACGTCAACTTTTTAATTCAGCGAATATATTAGTATTATAAAACTAGAGACCGAATTTTTAGCCTGCTTCGGCAATGGCTCGCGGTGTATCCCAAACATGCAGGCTATTCCCAGATGCCGTACGATTTCTACTGCCCATCTCTTTTAAATACAATCCAAAACAGATGCTGCAAGACGTGCGGCATCTACTTTGCTTCGCGTGTGAAGCTTCAGAAGCATAGG
Source organism: Podabrus alpinus (assembly GCA_932274525.1). Classification (NCBI taxonomy): domain Eukaryota; kingdom Metazoa; phylum Arthropoda; class Insecta; order Coleoptera; family Cantharidae; genus Podabrus; species Podabrus alpinus. The sequence goes on from OW026451.1 coordinate 12,672,756, forward strand.
TCGGCGCATGGGTCGGCGCTGCATGCAGCCCCGCGAGCACCTGTGGTCAGGGTTCGACCAACGCGTGTAGTTGCCGTTCGGGCTGAGGAGCTGCTATGCGTCGTGGACGATAGGCTGGAGTGGCTGTACGAGGAGGATGTAGATACGTATAATGACTGTCTTCCTATATCACTACCAAAAGACACGGACGTCATGTGTCCAATCATTACTATAGAGGAAGCACATGAATTCCCGTGGAGTGAGTTATCTCACTCATTCATCTTTTGGTAGTAATATAGGAAGACAGTCATTAGACGTATTTGTAAATACGTAAATATATAGTTCACCTTAAACGTAGTATCATTTTTCTCCGCTTATTTCACAGAAAAAATGTAGTACATAGAAGATATCAGTATTAACGCCTAGGTAGTTATTAGTGGTATAATAAAGCAAAATACAATAACATATATTAATTATTGAAAAATTATAAGGAAAATCTCACGTGAGATTTAGATAGGGGGGGGGGAGTCCCACGACATCTCACCAAATCTCACCAAGGGGGAGGGGGGGTCAAAATTAAAAAAAAAACACCTCACGTGATTTATGGACGTCCCCTAACTACAGAACAAGAAAACTGTGAAGAATAGATGGTAAATCTGTAGTAATTGACGTTTTTTAAACAAATATTTATGAGTTTAGGTGCAAAACCCGACATGTCCATTCTATTAATTAATTTTTGAAGACTTCTGACTGCCCTAATTTTTTCAATTGATTTCTATATTTTTCTCTATGAGTAGCAAGCTATACCAAAAAAAATGGTTACTTAATTCGGTCGCATAAAGATTTTATGAGTTTTTCTGCATTATCTCGCTTTCTATTTCACTGGACTTGTCGGGTTTTGCATTTAAGCGATTGATATTGTTTCTATGTATTTTATGAGCTCTTTGGAAGGAGGGAAGGGCATTTGTTTAACAGGTCATATCAAATAAAAAACTAAGATTTGATTCTGTGAAATGTTTTATATAAATTATGAATGGTTATTGAATTTAAGAATCGCAAAACTTAAAAGTTATTAAAAATAAATATTAGCCATATTGGTAAATTGCATCACTTTTTAAAAAATCTATTTAAATAAAAATCTTATTGTTCCTTTTTGACAAACACAGGAATTCTGGTACAGATATTTACCTTTTGATTTTGCAAATCCTCCATTATTAGATCATTACTTTCATTTGAAGACTGAATTTCTTCAAGATCAGAATCCAGAATATTCTCATCATTAATTTGTCTGCAATTCAGATTTTCTTCTAGTGTTGAAGCATCTGATAAGTGGAAGTTGGAATTTTCGACTTCTTCTTTGACATCATTTTTTAGATCTAAATTAGCAGTTTCCTCTTCCTTTATAACTTCATTGGATAAAGTATTTGAAAAAATGTTATTTTCTCTCAACAACGACTTCTTCTCTATTTTGGAACCGTCAATTACTTCCGTGACAAATGAATTATTTTGAAAAGTTCCCTTAAATTCATCAAAATCGCCGTTTCTTTGAAGTTGTAGTAAAACAAAGTCCAACTCGTCCACTTTACAGTTCAGCAAAAAATTGTCTCTCTTCTTATATCTCAACTTTTTATTTAGATCCGCCAATGTCTTAAAAGTCATCACCACTTCTTGGGATGATTTATTTAATTCGTCTCCAGTATCGATCACCTTTTTCCTATCAAAAAACTTATTTTTTTAAAACTGCTTTTTATTATTATGATAACTCACCACAAAGATTTTATTTTATGATTTACATATTGAATATTAAAATTTGTTGGATGTTCTGCGACAAATTCACATTCTTTAAGAATCTCGCTCTTGTATTCTTCTGTTTTAGCTTCCAAAAAGGGCACAGACGATAAGAATTTATCCAGTTCTACTTGATACTCGTTTACATGATCGTTTGGCTTTTCTAAACTTTTCCTTATCTTAACATTGTCTTGTATCAAGATTTTCATTTTCTCAAAATCTTCTTTCAATTCTTCCTCAATACTGGAATGAAAGTTTTTCATTTGTTGCAGATTGTTGAGCAGCTTGACACAACTAAAAAACCAAGACTCGGTTATTAATCCAGACGAGGAACATTTTTAGTTTACAAAAAATCCGGGCATGCCTAAAATTTCTTTATATTATATTACAAAGTAGTCTCCTCTTCCAGTAGCGCTCGATAAAAAAGAGTTTTTATTAAATAAATCTTTTCTAATTTTTTAAAATACAAATTTATCAAGTTTACTATTCGGGAAATTCTTTTCCCCTCCCATCAAAGCCGTAAATCATCACACAGGTCCTTTTCCAAACGTGTTTCAAACCCTTTCATTAACATAAAATTCAAAAAAATTTAGGTTTTGTTGTAAGGTTTGAAACCTTGCAAATTTTTAGTTTTTAAAATCGTCCATGAAATTCTTATTTTGGAGCCCCCCTTTCACGCGTGACGTAATTTATGGATGCTAAAATATAACCTAATATATTTAGGTATAACCAAAGATGTAAGAGTTGCGAAGATAGAAAATGCTATATTATAAAAAATATGTAGCGCTTTTTAAATTGCATGTATTAATAATACGACTCCGAGTCCACAACAGTAATTGCAATTTCTTTGTTTAATCCTGCATGTAAAAATTCTTTCATATTAATTTGGAGGTCAATTTACAGGCGAACTTAAGTGTTGGCCATTTTGCTCGGAGGGCAGTTTACATGTTTTTTTGCAATCTACCTGGCGGTTTAAGGCAGAATAAAAACTAATAAACGGGAGAGTTTTTAAATTAATAAAAAATATGCTAAGACCAAAAGAAGTACATAACAGTATGTTTTTGTATTGAATTAGTGCAAAAATTCGCAAAGGAAAGGAAAGTTGATTTTGAGTAGCCTGCCTTCCTTTAAGGAATCTCGATAATCCATTCATGCGCGTCCCAAAGGGACGCGCATGAATGGATTATCGAGATTCCTTAAAGGAAGGCAGGCTACTCAAAATCAACTTAAACAAGGTGGAACTCGCTTTAGCGGCAGTTCCTAGGCTTCTATACAGCTACCTTTCTGTTGTGAAAAGTTGTTGTTGCTAGTTATTTTTGGTCGACATAATATTTATAATGTAACATCAGATAATCTGCACCAATTAAATTTTTTGCGGTTGGTAATCATCATTTACTAGTAATAACAATCAAACGTTTCCATTCCATTCGAAATTTTACTTCTCTGTAATGTGCGGTCCATTTTTTGAGGTGGAGCAAATCCTCTCCTTTCTCTTTTATTTACAACTTAACTTCACTAATCACATCAAGCCACTGCTATGGTTAAAATAAATAAAAACGTATTTTTTGCCATTCCGGGGGTAAAGTATTCACTTTTAACCCCGATTTGCGGGTGTAAAGGGGCACTTTTTTACCCTGGGGGAGTAAAGTTAAAAAATAGGGGGGGAGCGGGAGAAAAAAAACTTTTTTTGCCCTAGGGCAATAAAAAAGTCACTAGATTGCCACGTGATGACTGATAAAAAAGTCACTAGATTGCCACGTGATCGATGCTACGATTGCCACGCTCAAATTTATTTCAAACAATGAAATAAATTGATGAGTCAATAAATAAATAAAAAGTACTTACTTTAGCTACCAAATAATTCTCACGAGGTGCCGTTTTTAAAAATGTCGCCACGTGATTTCTAGGTTCTCGCTCATGGTACGTCTTGCTCTTTCTAAGGCACAATTGTAAATGAACATGAAATGAATCATTGGTAGAATCAGGGGTGCCAACTGCTATTTCATAGTACTTTTTGGTAGTAGTTGGTAATATTACTAGTGCTATTTTGTGATACTATCGAAAAATGCGTCAAATTTTTGCTTTAAGTTTCTAAATTGGCGAAGTTCCTACTTTACCTCCCGGAATTGCCAAAAACAGTATATGCACGACGGGAGTAAAGTACTATTTCTATGACATGGATAGTTTTCAAAATAAATGTTGAAATGCAATTTTGGTCGCTATTTTCTCATATAGCTACGGTGACCATATGTACTTATTTTAGTAAGACAGTACTCTTTTTTAGAACGATGTCCTATGTACTTAAAACCTTCTCCAAGTACCTACAAATGTACTTATTTTAACATGGAACATGTTTTTATTTTCATTTAAATATTTAAAGTTTAAATTCAATCACAATGAATTGTATAACCCGTCTGGAGGGTGCCACCCGACTCTGACCCCCATGCCTCATGGTTGTTCTTTCCATATTTTGGGAAGGTGTTTTGGTGTCGATTAATCAATGGGCGTGATTTTCGATGTAGAGCACGCCCTCTTAACCTACGGGCGTGGTTTTCAATATAGACCACGCCCCATCGTTCGAATCCACTCCCTCTATACTTAAGTGCGGTTCTTACGATATAAACCACGCCCTCCTTACATATGGGCGTGTTTTTCGATCTAGACCACGCCCCTTCGTTCTAAGTGGGCAAGGTCTAAAAGGGTGGTGCCCCGACCGAAATGGGTGACCTGCAGTGGAAGGAGCTTAAGCTGAAATGGGCGTTTTGAAACAAATTAAATTTCTATATGTTGGTATTGTCCATTGACCGATAGATCAGTGCATTTTTGTTTTCCGATTTAGTGAAGACCGAAAATTTCAATTTTAGTAGTTTAAACTACACACACTTCTTTTATGTGAAAAACATGTTCTTTTAGTGAATATTTTCTTAACGGGTGAAATTGGAAAGGACATATTAATTAAACTTTAAAAATAATAATTAAAAATAAACGCCCCTATTCCGATACAGTCTTAAGCCCACCAAAGCCACACCCTTTCGTTAAAAACCACGCCTTATTGGCGATTTACCCTACCGTTGGTGGCGCCACTAGAATGTAAACAATGGCCGACAAGCTACGTATTCGTGAAATAAATTTGAAAGGAAACACAACAATTTACATTATTTCCTCGTCTATTATTCATAATATCATACAGTAACAATTTCTTTAAATTATAAACACACGTTTTAAACGTTAACAACTGACAACTGATCGCATGTTATACGTAGCATTCTAACTTAAAATTCTACCGCATGGTGGCGTGTTGCTAAATGTAAATCGCCAATAAAAGGAAAGGTATAGAACGACAAGGTGTGGCCTAGGTCTAAAACGGCGTGACTAAAGAACGAATGGGGCGTGGTTTGGAAGCACCGCCCTTAGTTCCGAGACACGCCTTTTTAGACCTAGGCCACGCCTTGCCATTTAGACCTAAGCCACACCCTTTCGTTTAAAGCTAGCCCACTTATTTCACTACAATTAGATCTTTGCCGCTAAATTTAAAAATTTTAAGTAAAATAATCCGAATTTTTTAAGATTAATAAATTATTACGTTGAATATTTCGGGACGAAAATGTTCTTGAATTATATTAATTTGACAATTAATATTCTTCCAATGGAAGCAACGCCATGATAAAATTCACCAAAAACCCCAAGTCTGAATATATAAAAGTTTGCAATAATTTTTATAGAAGTTATTAATATTTGAATGTTCTTTGTTCTAACCACGCCCCATCGTTCTAAACCACTCCCTCTCTACCTAAGTCCAGTCCTTCTGATCTAAACCACGTCCTCTAAACATATGGGCGTGGTTTAGATCTAGACCAAGCCTCTTCATTCAAAACTGTGCCTTTTTATACCTATGCCACGCCCTCTCTGTCTAAGGATGCTTTGTTTAGAATGAAACTGTGTAGTTAAGGTCTAAAAGAGCGGTGCTCTGGTAGAATTGGCAGGGCTTGGCCTGCAATGGGAGGAGTTAATAATTCATTGGCCGGGGCTTAGTAAACAGGGGCAAAACTTAAAAATAAAAAAATTTTCTTTACTGAATATTTTCATAGCGCGGCGCCCATTAGTGAAATCGGAAAGAACGTAATAATTGATCTTTAAAAAAACCAAATTTAGACCAAAGCCAAAAAAAAGGACATCAATCTAGGTACGGGTGCCGTTACTTAAATACCACTAATCGTAATCATCGTATTTTTAGGTACGCAGTTGACCTTTTTTTAGGTATTTACCTTGTTTCGCCGAAATGTACTTTTTTTTCATAAAAATAATATGGTCACCATACATATAGCAGTAAAGGGTTATTTCAGGAAAATTTGGAAAAAATATATTTTATAGAGAATTTTATGCTCTTCAATTTGGTATAATAATAATTTTCCGTAAAAACTAAAATAAGCGAGCTACAGGCGAAAAGATTTTGGGAATTCATTAAGACACTCCAATATAAATATGTCTGCTAAAATTCAGCTTGCCGGTTTTTTTGCAAGCTTAAGCCAATTTAGGGCTTCGTTGCCTGGACTAGATTCATTTCAGTTAAAAAAAATTTATCGTTACCTATCTTCCACTTCTCCAAACATCGAATTGCCTTTCTTGGTTGGATCCAAAGGTTTACTCTTTAACGAGTCCAATTTAAGTTTCTTATCAAAAGCAGATTTTTGTAAATCTTGCATTAAATCCTGAATTCTTGCAAGTTCTTCGGCTTTGACTCTTAGAGAACTTTTAAGATCTTTCAATTTTTCCATAAAGAGCTGAAACAAAACTAATTACGTACAGAATTATGTTCGAAAAGTTTTTTACCTGTTGGGTTGCATTTAACTCTTGGTTTTGTAACTTTAAATCTTCGTAGTTTTCTTGAACCTTCTCTAACTCGACGGTTGCTAAATCAACTTCCCTTTTCAGTTCAGAATTTTTCTTGGTTTCCCGGTTCACATCATCGTTCTTTAAAAAAACTTTCTCCTTAAGTGCAAGTGCACGTTTACGTTCTTTAATTTGACTTTTAATAGTTTCTATAGCCTTAGCCTGGTGTACCATTTCATGCTGATGATTTATTTGTAAATTCGAGAGACCATCTTGTACTCGTTTAATCTCTTTTTGTAAATCTTGCTTGATCGAAGATTTGGCTTTTTGTTGAGATTCGATCTCTTCTATGTACTCCAACTCGAGAACTTTTGCCAGAGAAATATCGTAGGTATATTTGTGTAATTCTTGATTTTGCAAGTCGATGTTACCTTTTAAATCGTTAATAACGCTTTCTAAACGTTTATATTCGTCGCGAAGAGATTCGGTCACCATTTTATCGTTCAATTAACACACTTGAAATGCAAAAACCAATTTTATTTCAATGCAGACTTTTCACTTCGTAACAACTTGACATTTACAACTTTTGAAAATAACGAATATTTCCATCGCGCCATCTATCCGTGATTTAAGCGAACTTCTTTAGTTGGCATAATTATCACGTGCTTGTCAAATTTATCAATCGTCCTTGTAAACACTTGTTAATAATCACAAGACTGAAACGTTTGATTTCAGTGTTTTTATTGTGAACCTTTTCAATACAAAAAATGGGTATGGGTGAAAATTTACCACCTGTGAAAGAAAATAGCCAAAAAGTGATGGAGGCTGTTGCTAAACTTAACTTGTCGCAAGAACAAGAACCCATCATGGATCAAGGAGACTTGAATTTAACAGAGGAGGGTAGGTGTGGATAAAAGTGGAGGTCGTGCAATTTTATTAAATGTTTCTGTATTTTTGATGTAGAATTAGTATCGCTCGATAATCAATTGGATCAGTTAACTATGGCTTTGGATAGCATGGAGACGAAACGAGATTATTTGCACAAGGAGTTGACGTTGTTGTTGCAGCAGAGTCAGGAAATCAGGAAAGAAATTATTGCGTCTAAAAATGCTTCTACCAGTAATTCGTAATTATTTTTGTCAAGCATTAATATTCCATTATTGTAGGTAAAATGTATTATGTTATATGTTTAAAAATGAATTATTTTTTTTAAAGTGGATAAAAATGTTGGATTGGTCTGCTTATACTAAACGTTGATAGAAAAATAGTTAAGTGTATTTTATGAATTTCTTGTTGCAATAAAAGTACATGAAGTAGTGAACACTTTCATTTCACAAAACCCATTAGCGTATTCATGAAAGTTTTGTTTGTGGCAGGGCTGGACTGACAATGTATCTCCACATTGTAACATTTTTTATTCTGTCGAAATTAATTAGGAAAGGCTGGAGTCTCACTGTACCATCCAACGCAATGCCACGTAATAAATCTTTGATATTGGGTATAAAGAACTTAAGTCGAAAAACACAAGTTTACAGTAAAAGCAAATGAAGTTTGAAATATTTTTTTATCACAATTATGATTATTTTTTTATAAACACTAGTAGTATGACTTAAGTTGTTAGTACAACTTTAGTAAGTTTTTTGGGTTTCTCGTAAATTTAGAACTTAAGTTTATGTTCTCTCGGGGGGAGCCTGTATCCCTAGAGAGCGCGTCCCCAGGTGGCGGATAGGGGAAAGCCTCCCAGATATGGGTGGTAGGAGGGAAATCAAATACCTCCCGCGGACCAAACAGGCACCAACAACCGAACGAATACCGGTATAAGTATTTCTCTTAGGAGAAAAAGGGCACTCTCTTGCCCTTGAGACAAGAAATTATCTCTAAAGGCGGATGAATCACTTACAATGATCAACGGCATAGAATGTAGAAGGCAACGGGAAACCACTACATTAAAGATCCGCATGGATATCCCCAGGAAATTTCATCATGGATTCATTCGATTCTAAATTAGTATCCGGAGTAAAAATTCCCCCAATCGGATCTCCGGGGGGGAAAGTTTTGAATGACGCCAATAGAAATAAACATATAAACATCGGTACGTGGAACGTACGTAGCCTCTTCCAAGCCGGGAAGGTCAACAACGTAATAAAAGAGATGCGCAGACTTGCAGTTGACGTGTTGGGGTGCAGCGAGGTCAGATGGCCAGGAAACGGAAGAATGAGAATTGAAGAGTACTTCATATATCATTCAGGCGATGACAGTCCGCGAAATCGAAACGGAGTTGCCATAATAATCCACAAAAACATTTCGCACTCAGTTGAGAGTTGCATTCCGATATCAGATAGAATCATCATTCTCCGAATAAACAACAAACCAATTAAGACTAACATCATTCAAGTATATGCCCCAACTGCAGAAAGCAGTCCGGAAATGATAGAGAATTTCTATACAGACCTTAACAAAGCTATAAGACTAACGAAAAAGGAGGAGCTTACCCTAATAATAGGCGACTTTAACGCAAAAGTTGGAAGGAAAGGACCCGAAGAGGTAGTGGGAGATTATGGTCTGGGAAATAGAAATGAAAGAGGACAAATGCTAATCAATTTCTGCGTGGAAAAACAGTTCATCATTACCAACACCCTCTACAAATTACCCTCCAGAAGACTATATACTTGGAAAGCACCGACAGACAACGACATAAATATTGTACGTAATCAGATAGATTATATCTTAATACCAAGACGATGGCGTAATGCAGTTTCATCTACAAAGACATATCCAGGAGCAGATGTGCATTCTGACCATAATCTGTTGATAGCTTCCATAAATATACGCTTGAAAAAAACACACAACAGACCAAAAACATCAAGGATAGATATGAGAAAAATCAAAGAGGAGAATATGAAAGAGAAAATAAAGGATACTATGAATAGGAAAATCATTGAAATGGAACTAAACAATGACAATAATGATAACACGGAAAAATCATGGAGGCAAATCAGAGATATGTTAGTCACCACAGCAAATCAACACTTAAAATCGGAAAAGAGTAAAAAGGAGAAAAAATGGATGACTGATGAGATCATGCAACTAATGGATAAAAGAAGACCACATAGAGGCAAAAACACATCCCAATATAATACAATAAACAAAATGATTAAGCAAAAAATTAAAAAAGCAAAAGAGGACTGGCTAAAAGAACTGTGCGGGGAGATCGAAGTATTGGAAAGCAAACACGACACCTTCAACCTACATAAAAAAGTTAAAGAAGCGGCGGGCATATGGAAACCCAGAAGTATACATATACTCACAAACAATGAAGGAGAGATACTCGTCGACCATGAACAGAGAAAGAAGAGATGGGTACAATATATGGGGGAGCTACTTGGAGATAGTAAGAGGGGAGATAGACCGATAATTGACGATGTAGAGGGGTTACCCATTACAAAAACTGAAGTACTGAAAGCAGTGAGAAGACTGAAAGACAACAAGGCTGCAGGCCCAGACGAAGTACACGGGGAACTCTTAAAACTGATAGACGAAGATCGGACAGACTTCCTAATAAGATTTTTTAATAAAATATATGATACGGGGAATATCCCTCAAGAATGGCTCACTTCAATATTCGTACCAATACAGAAGAAACCAAATGCGAAGAAATGTGAAGAACACAGAACCATTAGTTCTGATACACGAGAGAATATTTCGCAAAATTGAAGAACATCTAAGTGAGACTCAATTTGGGTTCAGGAATGGAATGGGGACGAGAGAAGCTCTATTCTGTATGCAGGTGCTGGTTCAGAGAGCTAGAGATGTCGACTGTGACGTTTACGCATGTTTTATCGATTTCGAGAAGGCCTTTGATATGGTTGAACACGAACGCCTGATTGAGTGCCTGAACAAAACAGCTATAGATGAAAAGGACAAGCGCATTATTGTTAACCTATACTGGAGACAGATGGGAAATGTTTGCGTTGAAAATGATATTACCGAAGATTTTCGGGTTCAGAGAGGAGTCCGACAGGGCTGTGTACTGTCACCCATCCTCTTTAACATATATGCAGAATACATCTTCAGAGAAGCCCTGGAGGACACCATAGAGGGCATAATAGTAACTGGTGAATTAATCAACAACATAAGATATGCAGATGACGCTGTCCTTCTATCAGACAGCCCCGGGGGACTCCAGAACTTGATACACAGAGTAATCACAGCGAGTGAGAAATACGGAATGCGTCTTAACACAAAAAAGACAAAGATCATGATAATCAGCAAAACGTCGAATCTGGATGCACAATGCTATGCATATGGAGAACCACTGCAAAAAGTTACATCTTTTACATACCTGGGTAGCTCGCTTAACGCAAACTGGGACCATGCACAAGAGATTAGGACTCGAATAGAGAAAGCAAGAAGTACATATATAAAGATGAGAAAGATACTTAACAATATGACCCTAAACTTACATCTCAGGGTAAGAGTACTTCGATGCTACATATTCTCTGTACTCCTATACGGCGCGGAGGCCTGGACCCTGACAGAGGACTCAACCAAACGTCTGGAGGCTTTTGAGTTTTGGTGTTACAGACGTATGCTCCGAATATCATGGACACACAGGGTAACCAACGATATTGTACTGCAACGCATGGAAAAAGACAGAGAAATACTAAAGACAGTAAAAGAGAGAAAACTCCAATACTTCGGTCACGTAATGCGCAATGATGAGTACCGTATACTCCAACTGATACTGCAAGGCAAGTTTGAAGGTAGAAGAGGACCCGGACGAAGAAGAATTTCTTGGCTACGAAACCTGAGACAATGGACCGGTATGACATCTACAGCGCTGTTTCGGGCAACGGCTGATAAAGTAAAATGGGCCATGATGATCGCCAACGTCCAAAGAGGATAGGGCACTAGAAGAAGAAGAAGAAGTTTATGTTCTTAAGTCATTGAAAACGAATAAACAACTTAAAAAACTCTCTTTAATGTACAACAGAATAAATTATAATAAAAAAATTATTCATTTATAGTCCAGGCAAGGAAGGTTTCTAGTTTGAAAAAAATCCGGGCAAGCTGAATTTTGGCAGAGATGTACATTGGAGTGTTCTAATGAACTCCCCAAAAGTCCCATAAAATCCCACGCCGGCGTCCCCCACAATTGGGGGTTTTAGCTCCCCCAACGCGATTTTTTGCCGATAACTCGCTTATTTAAGCTTGTATGAAAAATTATGATCAGACCATAATTGAAGAGCATAACATTCTCTATAAAATAGTTTTTTTCATATTTTGCCATGGCACACTAATACTTAAATTATTGACCGAAAACACGACCCACCCTTAAAATAGCACAATATTGATTCTTGAATGCTTTTATGGTATCTTACAAGTAATGAAACTGAAATTTTGGTTTGAGCTTACAGAAGGTCCGGGCAAGTTGAAATTTGGCAAAGATGTATATTGAAGTGTTCTAATGAACCCCCAAAATGTCTCATAAAAATTCCAAGCCGGCGTTCCCTTAAATGAGGATTTTAGCCCCCTAAGTGCGGTGTTTCGCCTATAGCTAACGTATTTTTACTTTTACGAAAAATTACCATTAAGCAAAGTTGAAGAACATAAAATTCTCTATAACTTGTGGCGTTGCAGTAGGTAGTACTACAATACATATCTACTGTAATAGGCAAATTAAACTTTGTTTAATGGTAATTTTACCAATTAGTTTGTCCTCGTTTTTCCTTAAAGCGCTGGAGAAACTATGTGATAGGAAGATCCGTGATATAAGTCTGAGTCTCAGACCATTACACGCGCATCAACATGCATACGTTCCGGGGAGATCTACTGAGACTGCGCTCCATATGGTAGTGGAGCGCGTCGAAAGATCGCTGAACCATAAAGAGTCCACCCTAGGAGCGTTTATTGATATCGAGGGAGCGTTTGACAAAACAACCTTCGACAGTATAAGTGAAGCATTGCATCGACAGGAGTCCCCGCTACCGTTGTAAGATGGATAAGTTTTGCACTAAGGTGGAGGGCCGTGGAGGTGGGTGTCGAAGACATAAACATCAAGGGCATTGTAACTAAAGGCTGTCCCCAAGGAGGGGTACTCTCTCCGCTACTGTGGGTCATGGTGGCGGATAGCCTTCTGCAACGCCTGAATGAAAAATGTTTTTATACCATAGGATATGCAGATGATTTGACCATCCTGCTTAATGGGAAATTTGAGAACATAATTTGCCAGCGTATGCAAAAAGCTCTCAAAATAATACAAGATTGGTGTATAGAGCACTCCCTCTCGGTTAATCCGATGAAGACGGAGTTAGTACTATTTACCAAGAAAAGAAAGCTAATGAGCATGGTAATGCCAAGCTTAATGGGAATTCCTCTGAAACTGGCTGACAATGTCAAGTATCTAGGCATAATACTTGACAAGAAGCTAAATTGGGGGAAACATCTACAAATTAAATTAAGGAAGGCGGGAATGGCATTCTGGCAGTGTCGAAGGGCAATGGGACGATCATGGGGACTTTCCCCTAAGGTCACCCTCTGGCTCTACACAGCCGTTGTTCGATCTATGCTTTCCTACGGTGCACTTGTCTGGTGGCCTAGAACCAAGCAAATAACAGCGGCGTCCTCCTTGCACCGGATTCAGAGAATAATCTGTCTGGCTGTAACTGGAGTGATGCGAACCGCCCCCACTGCGGCGCTTGAGGCCCTTCTCTGCCTCCCACCACTTGATCTTCATGTGCAGGAGATGGCGGTCAAGGCTGCCCTTAGGCTTCGTAGCTGGCGGCTATGGAGTGATAGGAATGGAGCTGTTGGACATATGCGAATATTGAGGAACTACTCTGCGAGTGTACCCCTTCTGCATATAGAGTCTGACAGAATCGTCCCCAAATACGTATTCAACAGGAAATTCAAAATCCTGCTAAATCCACCAGCAACTGACGAGAATGACATTTGTTTATTCTCTGAAAATGCGATTTTGAAATCATTGAAAAATGGAGACTCATTAAGGACAGCAGAACGCCGATTTGATGTACCACATCAAACTATAGGTCGTTGGATTCGTAAAATAAACCAACATGGATCAGTGGCCAATCAACCAAGAACAGGGCGACCACGAAAAACAACCAGACGGGAAGATAAAATGATCGTTCGTGATGCGGTAAAGAATCCTCGTTTAACGGCTACCGAAATTGTTCGTGATTTTAACGAGAATCGCGAAGATAATATTAGTGTTTCGACAGTGAAACGTCGACTGAAGTCAGCTGGACTATTTCGTAGGCGTCCTTCTAAGAAACCACTAATATCAAAGAAGAATCGGATAGCCCGATTAAAATTTGCCAAAGATCACTTAAACTGGAAAACTCAAGAATGGTCTAAAATTCTTTGGAGCGACGAGAGCAAATATAATTTGTTTTCCTCTGATGGTATTAAGTATATTCGACGTCCAAAAAATAAAAGACATGATATTAAGTATCGGGTTCCCACTGTAAAACACGGCGGTGGAAATGTCATGGTGTGGGGCTGCTTTTCCCGTGATGGTGTTGGACCTATACACTTAATCGATGGTATTATGGATCGGTTTATGTATGCTGACATATTAAAAGATCACATGCTACCACATGGGAAGAGAAAAATGCCACGCAACTGGATATTTCAGCAAGATAATGACCCGAAACATGCTTCAAAGCATGTGAAAGGTTACATGGCGAAGGCTAATATCCGCTTACTTGAGTGGTCTAGTCAGTCTCCTGACTTAAATCATATAGAGCATTTGTGGGAAGAGCTCGAGCGACAAATTAGAAGTAGGACATACCAAAATAGGAGTCAGTTATGGGAAGCTTTAAGGAGAGAATGGCAAAAGATACCATTGGAGCGTTTAGTAAAGCTTGTTGACTCGATGCCTTCTCGATGCAAAGCAGTTATAGCCGCAAAAGGTTATGTAACGAAGTATTAATTGTTTTTAATCTTTATATTTTCAATAAAGTACTTTAGATTTTGTTTTAAGTGCTTTAAATAATACTTTATTATAAGCAAATATTTCCTATTTTTTGATTTTTAAAATTTTACTTGTTTATAAAATTTTCCAAATAATTTTAATTAGGTGTTATAATTCAAATATATTTAAAGAATAAATTTTGAAAAATTAAACAAAAAATTTTGAAATTTAAAAAAGTTATCGCAAAAAAACTAAGTGGCACCTTACTTATGAGCGCTACTGTACATCTCTGCCAAAATTCAGCTTGCCCGGATTTTTTGCAGGCTTGAGCCAATTTTTCGGCTTCGTTGCCTGGACTATTAGGCATCTTTAATACAACACATAAGTATAGGTAAAAAAATATTCACGCATCGGATACATCTACCAAATCTGGATCATTTATAAGAATGTCACTTGTAGCTAAATTTTGGTAAAAATTATGAAATATTGGGTGAATTTAGACCAAAAAGGTCCATTAAGTCCTTTTTTCTTTTATTTAGATATTCTCACTGGAGAAAAGTATCTTTTTTTAAAATCATTTTGATGCGGTTGTTTTTCTTAGAATAGTACATTATGCACCAAGGGAGCAAAGTGACACTTTTTTGGCTCGAGGGTAAAGGATTGTTTACACGAGGCGCTAGCCGAGTGAAACAATTACCCATGGGCTAAAAGTCACTTTACTCCTGTCGCGTCGTGCATAAGTATACTGTTTTTTGCAATTCCGGGAGGTAAAGTAGGAACTTCGCCAATTTAGAAACTTAAAGCAAAAATTTAACGCATTTTTTTAATAATGCACGTGCTCGGTGGTACCACAAAATAGCACTACACCTTTTTCATAAGTAATTCAGAAATCGTCAACCGTTATTCAGATTTGTCAATTGATATTCAGAAATCGTCAATTGTAATTCAGAAATCGTCAATTTTAATTCAGAAACCGACAAATGAAAATTAGAATGAAATGCAAAAGTGGGGCTTTTACAGTGCAGAATAAGGCTTTAATAAAAATCGAAAAAAATAACAATATTTTAATTAATTTTTTTATATATACTCGTATTATAAGAAAAACGTAAATTATTTCACAACAATATGTTAAAGAAATTTTTAGCGAATAACTTAGCGACCGACTGGCATATCTTCCATTGATAAGGCTGCAGCTGCTTGATGTATTGTGCAGTGTTGCCAAGCACGAGCACAATCACCTCCATTTACGGTGTCTTTGGCCCGATCTATTATTTCCTCTAAGTAGACCAGTCTTTGTTCCCCAAGATTATGCCCGCGAAATTTGGAACTCGAATGTTGCTTTTGGCTTCTGCCTTGATTTTCGACCAAATATACTCAATGGGATTTAGCATTGGAGAGTATGGGCCAAGTCGCAACAGAGTTGCTGTCGTCCCAGTAAAGACCGTTTCCAGTCTTGAATGGCAAGGCGCATTGTCCACAACGAGTACTAAATCGGACAGTTGATTTCCCATATCGTTCCATTGTTGCAGTAATGTCCTTACAAAATCACATGCTAATTGTGAAGTAAATGAACCTCTTCTGTGTTCCATAGCTACAACGCCAGCCACAGAAATTGTTCCAATTAAATGAAAGTTAGTTGACAAATCTGAATTATAATTCACAATTTCTGAATATCAGTTGACAAATCTGAATTACAATTCACAATTTCTGAATATCAGTTGACAAATCTGAATTAGGTACAATTCACGATTTCTGAATAACGGTTGACGATTTCTGAATTACTGGTGGAAAAGGTGTAGTAATATTACGAACTACTACAAAAAAGTACTAGGAAATAGCAGTTGGTACCCCTGATTCTACCAATGGTATGAAAGGCACAAATGTAAATGAACTGAAATGATTCAGTTCATTTACATTTGTGCCTTGGAAACAGCAAGACGTACCATGAGCGAGAACCTAGAAATTGCCGAAAAATTCGCGCGTCCTAAACATCTGACCACGTGGCGGGCGACATTTTTTAAAACGGCATCTCGTGAGAATTATTTGGTAGCTAAAGTATAAGTACTTTTTATTTATTTATTGACTCATCAATTTATTTCATTGTTTGAAATAAATTTGAGCGCGGCAGATGTGAAAGAATTTGATTCTTCCACGCTAATACGATATGCACGATTCAAAAATCTAAAACCGGCGTGGGGCGCACTTTCGTCATTAATAACGGCGAAGAAAACCCCATCGATCACGTGGCAATCTAGTAACGTGACCAGACGTACTGCTTAAAGCAGTACAGTACTTCTTTGAGATAGTCTGTACTGTCAAGAATTTTGTAATGTTTTAAAAGAAATTGATACATTATTAAAAAAAATGCATTCAAATGAAAAATATTCGTCCAATGTACTGCTTTCGCGCTTAAAAAATCTGGTCACCTTACAATCTAGTGACTTTTTTATCAGTCATCACGTGGCAATCTAGTGACTTTTTTATCAGTCATCTCGTGACTTTTATTGCCCTAGAGCAGGGTAAAAAAGTGCTCCTTTACACCCACAAATCGGGGTAAAAAGTAAGTACTTTACCCCCGGAATGTCAAAAAACTAATTTTATTGAAATCAGAGTCTATTTCTAGGGAATTTTTTATAATAAATAATTCCCGAATCTGATTTTCTATATTAAAACCAAGTGACTTCTTTCAGTTTAAACTGTTCGCCTTCTTTTTTTCCTGTAAAGCAAAGTAGGTAGATTTGCAAAATCATAAAATTCATTTTGGCTCATTTCTACAACTTGAAACTGTTTTTTTTTGCCAGTTCCTCTGACCAGTTGGAACCAATCGTAGGGATGGTAAATAGCACTGTTTGCCCTCTTCTTCTTTTCAATCATTGAATGATTAACATCGCATTCCATGTGGGTGTGTCCGGCTTCCAAAAATTTGTGGTTTATAATTTCAATGGATTTTGAGATAAGCCATAAATTTTATAAACATCGCACATACATAACTGTTTTTATTTTGACCTTGACAAATGTCACTACTTTTAGAGTTTTAGGCACTTACAGCAATCGGTTGTATAAACAGGATGCTATCTCGTTGGCGCCTCTACCTGCCGTGGTTTCATCCCACATATAATTAGTTGACTCCCCAGTACTATTAACATGTATAGTTAAATGAAATGTCCACAGTTGCCGTTTGTAGAACGCCACTGAAGAAGTCACTAAAGGGGTTGGCAGGCATTGCTGTAAATCGAAAGAGTAACACTTCTTTTCATTATCTATAGTTTTGCTTGATTTTTATCGTTTTTCTTCGATAAGAAGGCAAAGTGAGCTCTTGCTTGATGTATTTAAAGTTGGTTTTCAGCATCAATTATATCATCTTCTATTCTGGCATCCTTTGCTACCCTTAATTTCATATTTAGGGTGTCTCATTTGTTACATGTATCGACCGAAGATTCTTTAAATTTTAATTTCAGCTTTTTCAATTCGCGTTCGTAGATGATGCAAAACGAATTTCTTTAAATGTATGTATTGTTGTGATACGCGCTATCCATGTTGAGGATAGAGTCGTACCAACAAGGAGAGAAGTACAGTTGGAGACCGGAGGTTCAAACACATTGGTTTGCATGTGTTTTTTTTGTCGTTTGAATTTAATTTTAAGTTTGTTCGTGTTACATGTTGTATGTAAACATTATATACAACATGTGTAATTTAATCAAACGTGCAGAGAACCGTCGGCCATGTACAAACAATGCGAGAATATAAGAAGCTCCGGTTTTTAAACAAAATATATAGTAACGCACGTTACATAAAAGTAAATAAGGGAGTATCATCGAGATCACGAAAGGTGACAGTCGCGTATTTAGTACTGTGAGACAAAGTCGCGAGATCAAGTGAGATTCACTTAAATATACTGAAATAAATTATATTCGTGAACGAAATACGGTGGTGCTACCAGAGAAAATTAATTCCTTGGAGAAATTAAGATTCCGTGAGATAGCGGGATACGAAAGGTGTTGGCAACAAAGGTTGTGGTCGAGATCGTGTCATACAGATACGTAGGGGAGAACCGGATACCAAATTATCCGATCTATGAGAAGCAGTCATAGAAAGAGTGGAACGATCAGATCCGCACGAGAGTTGGATCGTGACGATATTGGAAATTAGAAGAGAGAAAAAAGAAAATTGTGCGCACGAAAGATTAGCAGGTTAGCTATCCTTTGTTTATCAGTGCGTAGAGTAGTAGTATATAAAGATTGTTTGGGTTATATGTTGGAATTTGTTTATTTGATTAAAAACTTGTTAACGGAATCCAACTGTAGTTTTATCTTTGTTGGAATCAAGAATTCGTTCGACATAAGCTCGTATAAAAAAGTGTTGGTTGAATCAGATCCCGACGCATATTATCCTGAGAAGTAAGAGTCGAATTAAAGGTTGGTGTCCATAAACCGATCGTGTGCGTACTCGTGCATCTTCAAGGCACCAGACGCTACAGTATGTAGGTTCTAATCAAGCCAACGAAAATGTGATTGCTTTGGTTGTTAGGCCTTAAGGCCGCACTGGGGAGGGTTCGACCGATCAATTTAATAGCTTTATAAACACACAGGTAGATACATAAATAAAAGAATAACTTGACATACTTCTGCATAAAATTTTTACGAAGTACCTCAAGTTGTTATCCCTTTATATTATATTTTTCTTGAAATGAATTTATTGAATATTTTTTTGAACTTGCGAAATGAATATTATTGAAATTTAAAAATTATCAAGGGAAGTAAATATTTTTTCATTAGCTCTCATAAATTGGTAATAATTATTTAAAAAAAATAATAATCCGCCATAATAAATTATTATTCAAATATTAATGGTCGATTTACACTAAAAAAGTAACGTAGCGGAACGGAATGTAGAATGTAATGTAAGCGATGAGCTTATGCACTTCCATAAAAGCGTTTATGCTTACGCAATGTAATGTAGTAGACATATCATAACATAAGCGCTTTTATGGAAGTGCATAAGCCCATCTCTTACATTACATTCTACATTCCGTTCCGCTACGTTACTTTTTTAGTATAAATCGACCATAAGCTTTAACAAATCTCCTACGGCACGATGCTTTTTATTAACATTTTTCTACATTTTAGTTTGGTTTGCTTGACAGAATTGGTGAAATGGGTTGAAAAAGTGTATCTTTTAGTGATGCCATTGTAACTTCTTTGACGAAGTCTTCATTTATCGCTTCAATTACTGTAACATTTGGTTCTTGCTTCTTCAAATGATCCAATACCATTTGTCCTCTCGTGAGACAACCACTTAATTCTACAGTTGCGTGATAATCATTCTTCTTCTTAATTGCTTTCTCTGGATAAACAAAAGTGATTGCAGAAAAGAAATCATAAGCATGCCAAGTGTTTTTGCGAATCTTACGCAGCGAATAGAATTTTCTCTCTACCTCATTTAACAACTTCATTATTGGAGTGTTAATTGATTCAAGAACATCAAAACGCCAGTCCTAAAAGATTATTATTTTAGTGCTTAACTTTTCTGAAGAGTTTCCTTACCATTTCTATGTTCGAATGTATGCCTGCTTCGTATACGAAAATTGTAGTGGGACATTTTGATTTTTTCAAGACAATGTGGGCTGCTTCAGGATCCTCGTAAAAATTAAATTCTGCTGCACGTGTTCTGTTTCCAATTGCTGCATAACAAAAAAATTTTGATACGTTAAAATTCGTTTTTCCAATCCTTCCACTTACCCATATAATTTCCACCCATAATAAAGATATCTTTGACATGCGATATAAAATCATCAAACGTTTTGATAGCCAACGCCACATTTGTTAACGGTCCCAAGCAAATTAAAGAAATTTCACCTGGATTTTCCATTACAATATCTCTCATAGCAATTGATGCTGGTTTATCTTTAATTATTTTTAAGTTGGGCTCAGTTTCGTAATCCAAATCCAAAAATCCATCGCTTAGATAATGATTTGGTTCTATAAAAGGGTCCGACTTTATTATTGCTTCACTTGCTCCTCTGTAAACTGGAATCTATTTTAATTGAAATTTATCACAAAACATAAAATGGAAATTTACATCGGTTCTTCCAACAATTTCCAATAAGCGAACGACGTTCCTGCAAACGTGGTCTATTCCTGTATTTCCCATCGTGCAAGTTATGGCTTCAATTGTCAAGTTTTCTTGTTTTTCGGCATAGAGAAAGAAAAGTATAGCGTAAGCATCCTGCAGCGACATCTAAAATCACACGCTGTTTGTTGCACGACATTTTTAATAACCGAAACCGAGCGACTGAGTTTAAATTGAGTTGTAAAAATAAAACGTTATCGTTCAGTTGAAGATAATAAAATTGTTGTTGTTGTTTACTTAAATTTTATTGGTATTTTGATAATAGTTTAAATACTATGTGGAAGAGATAATTATGTGGTTTCAACAATAACTAGGTACTATGTATTTTGTTACATTTAATTTGATATACGGAATTTAAACTATAAACAGTGATAATTACAATTTTAATTGCAAATTATTCCATTGCGGTCACGAATTATTTGTAACAAAATTAAAACTTATGCTGTTACAAAGTTCATCATTCACGTAGAAAATCGCAAACAAAAATATCAATTTTTTTTAGTTTTATAATGCTCGAAAATTGAATTGTTAAAAATTAACCGGCGGCACAGGCGAGTTTTCAGAAGATTGGAAGAGAGCGAAAACATCGCGCATTCATGCTGGAAAGTGAAGAGAAATAAAAACACCTATCGAAAAACTGTTAGTGACCATTATGGCGAGAAAGGCCGAGAAAGAAAGAATAAGATAAAACGAAGACATCGACAAACAAGCTGGAAGGAAGAGAAAAATCCCGTAAGGGAAAGACAGGAAAATAGATAAAAGGTAACCAGGCAGAAGGCGAGAGGTATACGGTTTAAGATTTTCTCCTTTCCGACACGCCACGACAAAAAGCAAAAAAAAAAAAAATTTGTGGGTAACAGTGAGACGCAGGTAACAGTGAGACATTTGAAATATCTATCCTACTCCTATCACCCACATGCCACTGTTTTCGAAAGGCAAAAGTAATTTCCATCGTGAAACGTGGCATTGTGAATAATTGGTAAATTTAACTTAAGATAAGTGCATTCTTCTTCTTTTGGTTTTCCATTCCTTGTGGAATATCGCCACATCTTTCGATGTTTTGAAATCCATTTAATTGGGGCGATTAGTCCCCATTTTACTAACTTTGATTCTTCGAGTTTTTCTTTTAAATCCTTTTATTGGTCCTCGCATCTTCCACAACTCTTTTCCACATCTTCATATCTATAACTCTTATTCGCCAGTGGCGTATTCCCATTTCCATTAAATCATCAATAACATCATCTTATCCTTGGGTTCCTCTTCGGTCTGTTTACATCTGGTAGTCATTTCTTCTTCTTCGTCGTGTGCTTCTTGTCAGAAGCGTCGTGACCCTCTGAGACTAACTAGCTTGGACAGTTCTTCCTATGACTTTACGCCATCGGCTTCTGTTCCGGGCCTTTCTTGCAGCTTGCTCTAGTGTGCCACCAGTGATTTCTTTGATTTGGTCGGTCCATCTCTTTGGCGAACGACCTCGCGATCTCGTACCCTGAACCATTCCTTGTAACGAATTTTTTGCCCATTAAATTCGTTCCCAATAATTATTTATTGGTACTTCTCGCTCCATCTAACGGTCGAACTGGGAAGGGAGATAAGAGGTTCCATCGGGGCAAAAGACAGTCTTGGGTGAACCATTGAACGAGCAACACGCGCTGGTGTCCATTTTTGAAGCAAGAAGGCGGGTGTGAATTTTTCACACACCAATGGCTACTTTGGAATAATCATGAAGGTTTTGGTTTCCGTTCGGATTGGTGAGTAACCTTTTTTTGTTACTACTTAATTGTTCACAGTGGTTTATGTTGATCGACTTGGCCCGTTTTGCTCCGTTCACCTGGAGTTCGATTTTGTTTGATTTCACCCTTGGCTGATTCATGTTTTTTTATGTTTTAACATTTTGGTTTCTCTTTTTGTCTTGCATTTTTAATTGCAGAGTGTTTGCCAAGATTACGATTGAGTTGCAGGTTTTGTATTGCTGCATCGAAGTGATTAAAGGCAATCTAATCTCTTTTGCGTTCGCAAGCGTGGAAATGGATCGAATGTTTGAATTTTGTGTTTGAAAACTTATTAATTATTAATTATATTATAATGTTTTATTTATTGAATTTGAACGACGTATTATTTCCACTAGGTTCAAATCTTGTATTTGAAATTTTATGTTCGATATTTTTTTCTGTGTTTATTTTTGGTTTTATATTTTTTTTAGAAGGCAGCAATGTGCGACCAACGTACAGGGTGTTGCATTTCATCGGTGTCGCTTCCACTTGATTTTATTGTTGGAAGTTCGATTGTGGTTCCACCGTTTGTTGAATTTTTTATATGACCACTCGAACGTTCTGTTGATTGATTGTGGGGGAGTGCTTCTTGGTGGTAATGTCTTTGCCACTGTACTGAGTCGGGTCGGCTAATGCACTTTACATCCGATATCGCTTATGTCATCGCCATCCGACAACGAACATCTTATTGTTGATTTTATTTTTGTGTGTTAGCAAAGCTGTTTCCTTGATTTTCTCCGGGGCGTTCATTTTACACGACCCACGGCCTTGCCGCCGCTATTAACGAGCTGGTTTATACCTAACATCAGGGCCCCACGCAAAAAAAAGTAGAATTTATTATCTGCGTGGACATTATCTGTTCCGAGCTATCTTCTCATTAGAGATAGAGTAAGGACAGATATTGTTTCATCCTTGCACAACCAATCTCTCCATATTGTCGGGCTCTCTGCGTTGTATATGTCCATAGAACCTCGCTATTCTTTTTTGAATGAGGCTGGACAGTCTTTGCGGCTTTTGAATTTCTTCCACAATGGAAAGGTTCGTTCTTTTCTCCATCCAAGACACTCTTAGTAATCTTCGCCGGTAGTCATTTCATTAAATCCGAAATGGCTCTTCCCTCTTGTGCTCTCATCACGTATCCCATCCATCCCAATCTCCTTGCTTTAATATGCCTCACTTTTTTAGCTTTCTATATCTATTTCTTTATTTTTTTTCTTCAATATTGCTCATCGTTCACCTTTGTTACGAAATTTAAACCGTGGTGGATTAAATTCGTGCAGCCGCTTATCTCAGGGGCGGCTGGGCAAAAAAAAAGGTAAGGCTTGCCCCTAATGCTAGCTCACAACAGCAGGGCAGGAGACGCTTACAAAAAAAATAATGATGCATACAGAGCCGATACTTCCTCTAGATGTAGGGGGGGGGTGCGCTAAAAGATGAGCTCCAAAGAGCAAGCGAGAAAGATGTAGTTCGGGCGCCACGCAGCTTAAAATCACCCTGTAAACAAATATAGCAAACACTAGCGAAACTGCGGAATAAGTGTCTCTGCAAAAAAAGGTAAAGGGGTCTGATGCTTCAAGATCAAAAATATCGCTGATCAGTTCTAACTTCAGATTTAATTGATAACTAAAATATATACAGTTAAACGCAATATTGGGTCAATCTTTTAAACTCGAAAATAATGAATAATTAATAATGTGAGTTATTAGCGTTTGTAATATAGCTACCGCGTATACGTATACTCAGTTTACAGATAACTACGCGCTTCTGTGACTGGGTCACAGAGATAAAAATAAAGAGTTTAATAAATCTCGTTTACAAAACGTAAGTGCGTTCCTAAAGAACGGCCCAACAAATGTAACCCGCGCAATAATGTTAGATAGCCAAAAATATAACAATCAAATCTGACAAAATAAAACAAAGATCTTATCTGAGTAGTTGATGGAGTCTTCGATGTTGAAGTTGATGAAGTCTTCGGTGTTGGAGGGATGGAGCCGTTAGAATCGAGATAACGATGTTGGTTCCAAGCAGAAATGGTAGTCGGAGTAGATCGGAATGGTGAATCGCAGAATGCTTTCCAGATGGCTTCGGAAGCAGGGTTCAAAACGTTGGATTTCCAAAACCCAAACAAATACTGATCACAGGTGTTGTTGGAGGGTTTTAACAGTTTCAGATGGTAATCGATTTCCTTCGAGATGTTTTAAGTTCGGACGAAATGAATCCTTCAAATGAAGTACGGATAATTCTCCCAAATGCTTACAAAATGAAGCCGGTACGGAAAATCGTCCAAAACCAAATGACCAAAATGTATCCCAAATAATTGGATTGAAATAAACTCAAGTTCAATAAATAATTTGGTCACCGGAACGTCCAAAAAAATTAGATTTTTGTTCCAAAACTTGAACACAACGTACTTTTCGAAATCGGAACATTAACCATCTGCCTATTTATCACAATCGCCCGTGATAGTAAAATTTGTTCGAATTAAATATAAAACTTGCATTCTAATGCCGCATATGAGATTCTCATAAAACTAATTGGAGAAATCTTCAATCTTTCGAAAAATATATCCGCGTGAAAACAGGACCGTAACACCTTCACGAGTGAACAACGATTCACCCAAGATTCTTCTCATTACTTTTCTCTCAGAAACCTTCAGTTTTTCTTCCTTTGATTTCGTTAGACAAAGCATCTCAGTCTCATGTCACGAAATGCCTTATTAATGTTTTGTATATTTTTATTTCCGTATTTTCTTCAGTACTACTTTTCAGTATTATTTTTCAGCAGGTTCTGAATACTATAAAGAAGGCTCTATTTGCTGCCATCACTCTGTCCTTTACAATTTCTTCTCTTAAGTTGGTGCTGTTAAACTCCATTCCTAGATATTTGAACTTTTTGACTCCTCGAAGGTATAATCTATTTAGAATTCGTTTGAATCCTCCACTTTCATCACAGTTATTGCATCTCATAAACTTGGTCTTATCTTCATTCACACCGAAATTCGCTCTACTTGTTTCTCGTTCTATTTCTTCGAAAGTCTCAACTAGGGCTCATATATACAATTATTTTACTAACTATTTCTTTATTAACACTCAATACATGTTGTAATAAGTCGCAGGTAGCGTTAATTGAATTTAACCCCACCAATGACAACATGTAACAAAACCGACGTATGCGGTTTAATAATTGACGGGGGTTGATTTGATTTCGATTACGAATGATATCGCTGCCACCACTTAATCTTTGTGCTCTCGTAATAACCACCTTGGTGCGGTTAATTACTGAGGTAGATTAAGAAACCTCTTAAAGTGGACGTTGTTGTCTGATGTTTAAGGTAACGTGACTCTTCTAGTGTTTTGGAGTCGTAGGAAAACCCAGAGAAATAAATACACTTTACTAATTTACAACCGGTTGACGGAGTGACAACCATAAAAAGAGTTGGGATTGGTATAATTGCGTATATTGAACAAAACAATTAAGTATTTTACAAGAAATATACAACGTATACAATTACACCAAAAATAGTACAAGTTGTTATAATTTGATTAAGTTAATTTTCATTAGGGTAGTAAAAAGAAATCCACACACATATAATACAAAAAGGTTACAAGTAGTAATTTAACGAAATGTCACAATACCTATTTTTATTACAAAAATCCTGTGCTCCAAGGGTGGTAAGTTTTGAGATGGTATATCCTTCTTGTAATCCCAATTGGTTACACTTATAGTTTTAACGCCACGTTTCGGTTAATGATTAAGATTTTATGACAAGCAAGATGATGTTGAAATATTGATCTTTATCCCTTTAAAGAAGTTATTTATTCGCGGATCTAAACTACCGAGAGTTCAATCAATAAAAATATGATTAAATAAGTTGTTCACTTGACTTAGAAAAATTTACACTTGAATATGTGGATTCCGATTTGGGCCGAGTTCGGTTAACTCTTGAAATAAAATTCACCCGTTTGGGTTACTGAATGAAATAATCAAAGCGCGGAACTTGAATCTGACTGACTCACTCACGGACTGCCTCGCGGACTTAACTCCTAGATAGAGTAAGACAATACTCCATTGTCTTACAACAAATTTTACATTACGTTACGGAGGTGAGATATAGTATTTTTGTTATTTACCGATGTTTCACACGTTTGTCTCTCTTCACAGTCTTGAAGATGAAGGCCTAATATACCTTCGAAACGTCGACAAAGTGACCTAGTTGTTTCATTTGGTGTCCGCATACCCGATAATCCTTCTTGCTACTAACATTACCATCGGACGAGAAATTTCATTTATATTAACTCCTAGATATTTTATAAACTTTTCCCCGTTTTTGAATGGAAATATCACGCCTTCGACTAGGACCCTTTTGGCCAATCGCGTGTGTGATCTTTCCTCCAATTTTCCCAGAGGGGTGTCTTATTAATTGGATTTCTCAAAACTTACTTCCCTACACGTGTGGAACGAATTCACATGTGAACAGGGTGGTTTCCCACAGATTTCGTATTTCTTAATTTATAAAATAATTCCCAACCTCGTTAAAGCAAATGAGGCATTAAGTTGGAATCACGCCTTATGAAGAATTTGAATATTTCTTAAAACGAATCTTTTGGCGGTATATTCATGTATAATGTCTCATTTCCTTGCACGTGTGGATTCTTCAACAAGTGTGGTATTTCTTACCAGCTGCATTGATTTAACTAACAACCCTTGGTGCCGTGCCGAAGTGGCTGTTCTAAACAGGTGTTTGCACCCTATTTTAAATGAACGCCAAAACGTTTATTAGTTAAATCAATGTACCGGGTGTTTAAACTTCTTTACCTAAATTTTTATAATTTTTATACTAGCAGGGCATTCTAATTGTGCCTCTGCTGGTTTATTAAGACAATTTACTCATGTCGGAAGTTGGTTGTACCAACTTAATATTTGTATCGTAATTATGAATGAAATGAACGGGCGGTTTGTTACAATGTAATAGTTTAGTATAGGAAGAGGGAGTTCAACTGCGCACCAGATGGTAGCACCAGTAGGTTAGAAACAGAAAAGTATTAACAATTTTATGAACAAAGAACGCGATGCTGTTTGTTTTCGAAAACGTCGAAAACTAAGTAGGCAATATAGAGTAACAAATAATGATTGGAACAACATTAATTTATCATAAGTCAGTCATGCGGCTTGCACGCGCCGTGAAACTCTGACACTTGGATTCCGAAAATCATCGATTTCATTGTGTTTTTTTTTCGTAAACAAAAATAACAATTTGGTTTTTAAAGTTTTATAATGCTCGAAAAAGACTTACTAAAAATTACATTTGCAACCTTGTAAGGTAAAGAAGACGATCCTGGAATGTTTACAAATTTTTCATAGATCTTTTTGCAACTGCTATTAGTATTTCTTTAACTTTATTAGAATCAACTTTCTCAATCAAATGTATTTTCGAGTTTTCGTTTTCTCCGTTTCTCCTTACAACCACTTCCCCTCTAGTAAGATTACCATGAAGTTCCACTGTTAAATCTGC
This sequence comes from Podabrus alpinus, assembly GCA_932274525.1. Classification (NCBI taxonomy): domain Eukaryota; kingdom Metazoa; phylum Arthropoda; class Insecta; order Coleoptera; family Cantharidae; genus Podabrus; species Podabrus alpinus. Next base: position 12,700,699 of record OW026451.1, read on the forward strand.
ATTTGTTTCTCGAACTACAATATTTGGATAAAGCATAACAAGAGTCAGAATTGTATCGCAAGTTATCCAGGAAGAATTAAGCGGCATTCCAGAATTAAGTTTACTTTCCGCTCGATTTAACAGATCCATGAATGTGCTGTTATATTTTCCCAAAACATTAAAACGCCAATCCTAAATTTGATTAAATTCATCTTGGTATTATCGGAAAGTATAATCAAGCTTACATTAGTTATCGCGGTAGTATCAAGGCAAACTTCCCATGGAAATAACGTAATTGGACGCGGAGTCTCGTTCAAAATGATGTAAGCTGCTTCTGGATCGACCAAAAAATTATATTCCGCCATACCTCTTACGTTACCTATTTCTGGAAGAACTATACCAAAAATTAAATATTAAGATTTGCAAAGGAGGTTACCTATAGGTACCTAAGTAATTTCCTCCCATTATGAACATATCCTGAATATTGGACCTTAAATTTTGATAAATCTTCAGTGATAATGCGGGATCTGTTAATGGAGCTAAACAAAGTAGGGTAATTTTTTTTGGATTTTGGACCACAATGTTGTGAATAGCGACAGCTGCGGGTTCCTCCCTAATTAAATTCATATCAGGTTCGCTGGTGTATTGTAAATCCCCAAATCCGTCTTTTCCATAGTAATAGTCCAATTTTTTGTTTGTTTTAATTATTGGATTTATTGCGCCTTTGTACACCGGAATCTAATTAATAGTTTAATTATTTAATTTATAACAAAACTCTTCATACAAAATTCAAATTGAATTATTGAATCGCCCTTTACAAAGGATGCAACCTTTTAATGCATTTTAATATTTATCCAAAAAAAAGAGCAATTTTGTATTAATTAATCTCAATTTGAAGTTGTAAAGGTATAGACATACAATTTTTTTTCAGAACTACTAACAAGATGGTTATGGACAGTATTAGGAGATTGGAAACCGGAGAGTTTGTCTTAAAAAATTTAAAAACAAAAAATACTTACGTCTGTTCGATTAAATAATTGAAGTAATCTTACTACATTTCTACAAGTATTGAATACATCAGTATTGCCATTAGAACATACAATAGCTTCCATTTTTATTAATCCCAGCTTATCGGCATCCATTAATGCAAACAGAGCAAACGCATCGTCAGCACCCACATCAGCGTCAAGTATTATTCGTCTTCTGTTCATGGGCGATGGCTTTGAACAAAATTGAATTACGAAATAAAATTAGCAAAGTATTGATATTCGATTTTTAGAACCTCTAGTGCTAAAAAACCGGGCAATTGTTACAAACAACTCAGGACACGTATGTGACACAGTCATTATTATCATCCTTAATTGTATTCGATCTTGAGCAGAAATTCGTTACTGGACAAAATTGGATGAAAATAAGGACCGTGTCATACGCCCCCCAGTCGACGCAGAGTTATCACTGTGATATCACTGTGACATGGATTTGTGAGGCAGTGATATCACCCTAGCATCACCAGTATGGATTAATGTCAGCCTCACCGATATCACAGTGATATCACAGTGTAGTATCACAGTGATTTCACTGTTATATCACTGTGATATCACTGTTAAATCACAGTGATATCCTTGCGACACATATTTGTGATGTCACCGTAGCATCACCAGTATGCATCAATGTTCGCCTTAGCGATATCACTGTGACACGCATTCACACGCCTCAGTGATATTGAGATGCTTTAGTGACGCTATTGTGATACGCATGTGAGACTCGGGTGATATTCGGGCGACTTTTTGTGACGGTCATGTGATAGCAATACAACGCTTTTGTGACTTTTTGTGATTGTTCATGTGATACGCATGTGACTCTCTGGTGATATTCGGGCGACTTTTTGTGACGGTCGTGTGATAGCAATTCAACGTGTTTGTGATACTGTTGCGACTTTTTTCATCATAACAAAAAGTGGCAGAAGTATCGCAAACACGTTGTATTGCTATCACACGACCGACATATTATTTCAAGGATTACACTGATTTTGGGCAATAATTAGGAGAAAGGTTAAATTTATGACAAGTATTTTATGATTAATCTAATAAATCTTTATTAACTGCAAAAATTTATAAATGCTGCACATTTTGTACTTCATCGGTATTTTTATTTTTGACACTTCGAGATTCAGCTCTGATTCCTTTGAAGCGCGTACCGAAACCATTTAGCTGTTTCTTTTTCCAACTCATCGTCAGTCATTGGAAATCTGCTTTTCACCGAATCTGTAATAAAATAAAATTTTAATTATTCCACTTGTTGCCTCACTAGTCACTAATAATCCTAGTTTATAAATATTACTCACCAAAAAAATTTTGTTGATGTGCTTTCTCCGTGGCTTGGTATCGTTCTAAACGTGCAGTTGCTCTTGCACTGACGTTACTTGTAATTTAATGTCCGCAAGCGCTTTATAAATTAATTTTAAATGTTCTAAAATATTAAGAGGTTAAAAATGTCTAATTTCTTTTAATTCACAAATATAATATTACCTTCCATAGATATTCCCTGCACCGGGGATGTGATTTGGCCTTCGGTTTGTTCTACCACGATGGCAAGATTTCTGCAGGTTTCTGCAAAAAATAATGTTGAATATTATCAATGTAAAACTTTTTAAAACACTTTATATTTACCATTGATGCAACTATTTTCAGCATTGCTGCATTCAGCATTCTTGCTATTGTGACTCACACTCGGCAGAGTACTATAAATGACTGCACTGTACAAAATAACGTGTTTAGTTATATTTTGTAACTAAACACGTGTTTAGTTATATTTTGTAACTAAACACGTTATTTTAGTTACACAATATTACTAATTTTGAAATAATTAAATAATGCGTAAAAGTTTTGCTTTTGTTGAAACCAATATTCAATGTAAAATGTAATAATAAATTTTAATTTAAGTATTCATAATTATTTTATTTAGGGCCGCGATTATAAAGGACAAATATTTGTCCTAAAAGTTGTAAGATTCCTCAAAAATTGCTTTACTACAACACGGTTTTGCTATAGTAAATATAAATTTTTAAACAACAAAACACGTGTTTGCAGGGTCGGGCCGGCCCGTTTTTATTTAAAAACGAAAGCTTATGGCCTCTACAAGAAAATTTTGACGTTTGATTTTATAATTGCACTCGTGTTTATGAAACCTATTTTATTTAAAATAAAAGTATACGCTAGTTGCGTATCTCCCAAAAGCGTACGAAGCGCCGTCTCGTGGATAAATTTTGCCTAAACTGGGATGCCCAAATGTTCATGTTTATATGGTAATATTAGCAAAAATATTAATAATTTTTGTTAATTTAAAATATTTTATTATTTATTTTATTATATTCGAACCTAGGACCTACAGGTATTGAGTGTAACGCTGTAAGGGGACGTCCATAAATCACGTGAGGTAAAATGGGGGAGGTGGGGTCCGGCAAAATCTCACCAAGGGGGAGGGGCTGGGCTTAAAGAAAATCTCACGTCAACTTTTTAATTCAGCGAGTATATTAGTAGCCTCATTTTTCTCCGCTTATTTCACAGAAAAAATGTAGTACATAGAAGATATCAGTATTAACGCTTAGGTAGTTATTAGTGGTATAATAAAGCAAAATACAATAACATATTATCAAGTAAATTTAATTATTGAAAAATTATAAGGAAAATCTCACGTGAGATTTAGATAGGGGGGGGGAGTCCTACGACATCTCACCAAATCTCACCAAGGGGGAGGGGGGTCAAAATTTAAAAAAAACACCTCACGTGATTTATGGACATCCCCTAACATCTGTGCTATCTAGGGCTATTGACTACTGTCATTTTAAATAGTCATAAGAATCCTATTTTACAATCCGAATTTTAAATTATAAAACATAATACAGGGCATCCTACGACGACCCCTAATTAATGTAAGATTAAGAGAGAGTGCACATAAAAAATAAACAAATGTAAAGAGAAAGTTTCTTGTAGGGCAAGAATTTTATTTTCAAAATTTATTTAATGCGCCCCTCCTGTTAAAATATCACGAGCCGCTACTGCATAAAGTAAACAACATGTGTGTTCTAAAAGCACATGTTTGTTCCAACATTGGATTATTAAATCTTTCCAAGAACGGTAACGCTTATTGCACAAAAGTGTATCTTATTATTGTTTCTTATTATTTCTTTTCAAATAACTTCTTTATTTCAAAAGTAAGGTTATGCAGGTTACAAAAACACGTGCAGAAATAACGTTCTAACAATTTGTTTATTAATTTATCTCATTTTGTGGATTAGGGGAATAATAACATGATCTGAACTTTCAAATTCATTATTAGCCGACATCGACACAGGGAATTTAATACATTTACAGATAATCTGTAATGCGGGAATGATTTCAATATCGGACAAATTTGAGTCATTAACTAGCGATACACTAAATATTTGAGAATCACAAGGTTCCTTAAAATAGGACTCTTTTTTAATGTACCGTCGTGCTTTGAAATATAATATTTTTTCTTCATAAAATATATCATTTATGATAATTACGTTGTTGCCTTTAATAGTGCAGCAATTATTGGGTTTTTTCTTAGATATGCAAAAACCATTGTATTCTATAGTTTTAACAAATCTTGTAGAAGTCTCAGATAATGATGATGATCGATCAAAATTAATTATCGGGTATTTTACTCTTTCAAATTTTACATTATTAGCCCGTGCTTCCATTATACGATTATATACTTGTTCAAGGGGTCGGTTACTTTGCTTTAACTGTTTTTTAATTTTTTGCATGTAGTTTTCATATTTAAAACCATTAAAATGGTATCACGTGGATATTACAGTGTGATAAAGTCATTGCCATGAAAGAAGACGTCTCGTCATAGATTGACTGAATATAGCAACGACGTATTGCTTATGAGCATTACCAGTCATTTTGTATTGATATGACAAAGCACGAAAATATATTGCACGTGTTTCCAGTAACGACATACGCTGTTGCGTTTGTTAGACGATAGTAAAAGACAGATATACTCATAGCATGTCGTAACTAGTACCGGAAAAAGAATTTGATTCGCGTAGTAATTTATATAAAATTTCTGTCACTTTTAGTATTTTTGAAGTTTGGAGTTTTCGTGGTTTAAGTTTTCGGTTTGTGGATTTAAGCTTGTCAAAATTAGTCAAAATACAAAATTAGTTCTTTTCAGAACTCTCGAAATGTCTAGTTCTGTACGTGGAAGAACATTAAAATCTCAATCGCAACAGTTGATTTTAAATTTATTAAATTATTTTGAACTTGAAAAACAGCACGGGGGCAGTTTAATTCCATTACAGTGTGTTCAAGAGGTGAATATAAAAAGATTACTTTACATTAATTTTATATTTATAAAATATTTTATAAATTGCAGCGTGTTGCCAATGCTTTAGGAATCAGTGTATCTTCTGTTGCCCGGATTAGAAACCGTAGTTCACTAAATCCAGAATTATCAAGTCCCGGTAAAAACCGAAAACGTAGGAAAGTTAAAACTAGCGATTTACCAGAATCATCGAAAATGAACATTAGAAACACAATTTATAACATGTGTACAGTCAAAGTAAGTTTCGTTGTCATTTATAATTAACACAAAATGTAATTTGTGTATTTTTTGCAGAAAGACATTTAACCGTTGCTTTGTTAAACAAGGAGATTGAACAGCTGCATATTTTACTAAGCAACAGGAGCTTAAATCGTGTTTTGCACGAAATTGGTTTTAAATTTGCTAAAGAAAATAATCGAAGAGCATTGGTCGAAAAAAGCAGTATTGCAATAGATCGAATTCATTTTTTTCAGAATTATAGAAATAATTTAAATTCTCAGTTTCAACGTGATGTCGTGTTTTTAGATGAAACATGGATTTTTTCTAAAGGTAATCCTGGAATGTCGTGGCAAGATGGCTCTACAAAAAGCGTTAGGAAACCAGAAGGTTATGATGGAAAACGTTTCATTGTACTTCACGCTGGGTCAAAATCTGGATTTATTAATAATACCTCATTAGTGTTTGCTTCAAAATCGCAAAAAGAGGATAACCACGGTGAAATGAATGGTGAACTGTTTAAAAAATGGGTTGCTGAAAAATTAATATGCAATTTAGAAGAACCATCTCTCATAATTATGGACAACGCATCGTATCATTCTACTGTAGTAGAAAAAATGCCTACTTCGGCATGGACAAAACCAAATATTGCAGCATGGTTAACTGCAAACAATATTGAATTTGAACCGTCCTGCTTTAAACCAGAATTGCTAGCTCTAGCTAAACTACATAAAAAAGAAAAACGCTACGAAGTGGACGAATTATTAAGAAGCCACGGACATGAAGTTTTACGGTTACCACCATACCATTGTGAATTCAATGCAATTGAATTAGTATGGGCTCATTGTAAAACTTACTACAACAAGCACATTGGAAGAGATGGTTATGGTAATGAAAACGTAATTGATATGTGGAATGAAGCATTAGAAAATTGTTCTCCTGAAGTATGGAAAAACTGTGTTTGTCACACCGAAAAGGTAATACAAGATTGGTATGAGCGAGAAAAGGCTTTAGATATAACGGTCGATGAACTTATCATCCATGCTAATGGCTCCAGTGATTCTGAAGAAAGTGATTACGACTGATTGTTTCCGGAATTTTGGATTTTTGTTTTGTAATTTGCAGGAGTATTTTGCATTTCTCGCTAAAAATGGTGAGAACCAAATTTGTAGAGAATTAAATTCTCCACCTTTTTTATACGAGAAATTTTGTTGTAAAATTATTATTTATTGCTAATTAATGCTAATTAATATGTACAATTTTTATGTCCAAAACATTAATTATTTTTGTTTGATAATTAATAAATAATTAAATTAGAGCGATTCTTTTTTTTTATTGTTGAAATAATTAAGACGTTGTTTAATCTTAATCATCCTACGACTTCCGAAATTCGATCATGGTCAGCGCTACGTATTCCCAAATTGAGTGTTCATCGTAAAGCTCAGGTTTCAGGTAAAGTAACCAAAAATTTTCGATGTGGTGGCAGTTAATCCGAAAAATTTCAATTAATTCAACTCTTTAACGACGTGGGGTGTTACACAATTTTGTTTTTCTTCAGGTCTGTGTGAAAAGGCAAAACAATGTAATTGCCAAAAGTTAGTTTTGAGTAAAGCTCTGAACAGATTGACAAAGAAATTATCAACGCAACGGTACAAAAATCTCAAAATCGCAATTTTTGCCATTCATTGTTTTGCTTTTGCATTGCACAGGTGCTGTATACCTATACTTATGCTGTGTCTTATTTTGAATTTGTTCATAACTATTGCTTAATAAATAAATAAATTTGGTAAGCGACAATAAAAACATAAAAGTTTCCTTTCAGCATAACCTATATTTGGTTTGACAGGTGACAAGTTCAAATTTGTTAAACTAAAAGGAAAGTGAGAAAGAAAATTAAAAAAAAAAAGATAACCAATATATTCTTATTTTAAAATACACTTCATTTGACTAGGGAGTATTGGCTTAGTTCAGACGATTATGCTTTTATGACGAGATGTCAACTTTCGTGGCAATGACTTTATCACACCTTTGGCGCAAATGAGATATCACAGCGATATAACTTTGGTGATAAATCTACAACAATCATAAATAAAGTATAATAAAAGTCACAAAATATCGCACGGGAATCACATGGATATCACATTGTGATATCACACCTCTGACACAAATGAGGTATCACAGGGTATCACGCAGATATCACATTGTGATATTACACCTCTGACACAACTGAGGTATCACAGCGAAATCACTTAGGTGATAAATCAGCAACAATCACAAATAAGTCACAAAATATCACATGGGTATCACGCGGATATCATATTGTGATATCACACCTCTGACACAAATAAGATATCACAACGATATCACTTAGGTGATAAATCAGCAACAATCACAAATAAGTCACAAAATATCACATGGATATCACGTGGGTATCACGTGGATATCACAGTGTGATATCACATCTCTGACACAAATCAGATATCACAGCGATATCACTTTGGTGATAAATCAACAAGAATCACAAGTAAGTCACAAAATATCACATGTGTATCACATGGGTATCACGTGGATATCACTTTGTGATATCACACCTGTGACATAAATGAGGTATCACAGCGATATAACTGTGATACCTGCGTCTACTGGGCCCCCTTACCGTTATTGACCCAGAGGGTAAATTTAAATGGTTTTGACTAATGACTAATGGAATGACTAATGAAATATAGAGGGCAGTACTTATTGACCAATCAGAGAACTCTAATAAAGCTTATTGATTGGTCAATACGAGCCCGTAGTTAGATTTCACTGTTTCAACTATTTATCAATCTTTCCTGGTCCATAAGGTGATTTAGTATTCCTTGACTTATTACGTGGTTTCATAACATTGCAGATAAAAACCCAAATAAATGTTTTTCGGTGTAAAGTTTTCAGTTTTCAACTTTAATTCAACAAAAATTCAACTTTACCTTTGCAAAACTCCTCACAACTAAACTCGAAAATATATTGAAGAGTAAAATTGCATGTAAATGAACCATTACTAAATTTTTCTACTCTTTTGATATAAGATACCTTTTCGTTTCGCGACGTACTATGAGTATTTTATCAACACGCTCACTGTTTTCTCCTTCTTAGATTTTTAAAATGTTGTTGTCCTTGGATTATGGGTTTATCCTTTTACACTTACATAAATAGGTACATATATTCAATATTAGTGTAAGACTTGACTCTATTATTTATTAAAATTATCCGCCAATTTCGTTTTCGTAATTCCTTTATTTTTATTAAGTAGGTATTTAAATATTTTCGAAATCTTTATTCCGTGTAACTTTATCCTATTAATATCTTTAAACTTTTATGTCTTTTCTAATTAACTTTCATCGTAATTTAATTATGTACATCCCGTTTTTATTTTTTTATTTAAACAAAAAATTCTGAAAAATTAATCGACATAATAATAGCCTAAATTTATTCGTTTCGCCAGTGCGGCCTTCAGGCCGCACAACCAAGGGCCTACTAATCAATTGCTAACCGGGAGCTCTAACCGAACATTGAAAACTCTGAAGTAATTAATTTTACAAAATAATCTGGTCAAAAAAATGATGTTATTCCAGCAGATGAAAAATGATGAGAAAATGATGTTATTTAAATCCGGGGTTTCACAAGGTAGTGTTCTGGGGCCAATCTTGTATTTATTGTATACGTCAGACCTTCCAACGATGAAACAAAATACTACGACTACGTTTGCGGATGATACGGCTATTATGGCGTCTCATACCAATCCTGTGCTTGTTTCAGAACTCTTACAAATACATTTAAACAAAATCCAACGTTGGTTAAAAACATGGAGAATTCAAGCAAACGAAGCCAAATCGGCACATATAACATTCACGTTGCGCAATGAAACATGTCCCTCGGTAACCCTGAATGGAAAACAGGTTTCTCAGCCAGAAACAGTGAAATACTTGGGGATGCATCTGGATCGTCGCTTAACTTGGAAAACCCACATCTGGACCAAAAGAAAGCAACTGAACATACAATCCCAGAAAATGTACTGGCTAATTGGCGCCAAATCTAAGCTCTCACTCGAAAACCAGGTTCTGATTTACAAAATCATACTCAAACCTATATGGACGTATGGAATCCAGCTGTGGGGCCTCCGCATCAAACTCCAACATCGAGATACTAGAAAGGTTCCAAGCAAAAGTTCTAAGAATCATGGTGAATGCTCCCTGGTTCGTCCCAAATGAGGTCATACTTTGCTATGTACTTTTCTATATAAAACTTACACACGTCGATTAATTTTGGGCGCCACTTTCGAATGAAAGAAAAATATAAAAATGTAAATGTTAAAATTTCGCGTGCTAAATTTTATTGGAAAGTTCACCAACTTGACCCTCTTGTATAGCTCAATCTAAGGCTCTCTCAGAGTATTGCAGGTAATAAGATTAATTAAGGGATGCAGCTTATTGAGTTGAGAAAACTTAATTTTGTTGATAGAAAAATGTCGGTTGAGTTAGAATAAAAATGTTTAAATGATTTGACCAGATAAAACGATCCACTTTTGTTTTTGAATGATCTTAAAAATTTAGAGTACTGACCTGTAATAGTTGAATGATAATAAAAAGATTTGATTAATTCAGAAATGGTTTTATATTCAAAATAAATATCGCAAGCGCAAATAATCAATATTAACAAAATAAATACAGATAGCTTATCTTTTACCAGAATGTTTACAATCAAATACAAAATATCGTAGAATGACGATCCTTTCTTCTTCTTCCTTCAAATGCTTAAATGAATTTAAGTCTTCCCGTTGTACGAAACGGATTAAATGTTTATTTAATAAAATTGTTGCTCGAAGCGTAGAAATTTAAATAATAAAAAATATTTTGTTGCTGAATGTTTATGAAAATAGGGTAGCCAGAAATTCACCTGCTAAGGTCTTTTTCCTCGCATCCTTTATGTAAAATGCTGAAGGCAAAAAGTTAATAAAATAATAATTTTGAAATACCTTTAATTTATTTAATCCTGACTCATTAAAAGTCTGCGTAGATAAATACACAATCTTTTTATCACTCGCGCACAAATGTGACACTTCCACACAGATGTTGATGTAGTGTTGATATGGTGGTTCCAAATCTGCTCCTGTTGAATCGAGTTATTGTGGTAATAATCATCCAAATTTGACGTTCTAATTGTGTTACTTAATTAGATTATATGCTGGTAAGTAATTTCGAATTAAATAATTCTCAGATATTCGAGATTTGAGTTGATTAATAACATTATTAATTTTCAGTTTCGGCAACTAATATTCGCCATCTTGGATTTTGTATTGACCAAGTTTTAATTTTTATCGGATCACGTTGCACGTCTGTCTATTTCAAACATCAAAATTCAACTAAATTTACTTGCGCAAAATTACCAATTTGCGTTGATTTTTAACGACTTGTGAGTCAAATTTATTCCTTTTGTAAATTTTATTTTAATGAAATTTTCTGTAATTTTCAGGGTCGGTTGGATTATTCCAGAGATCACTTTTGTGTTGCTTTTGAGAAGATTTCCATTACAGTAGTTGATTTGGGAGCCTTTTGAAGTAATGGATTTGAGTATTTTCGTTATCACATTTCTCTTATCACGTTTCAATGGATTTTGAACCTTATTTACCTTTTTACAAGTTTCGCAGATCAATTTATGATTAATGCACACAGTTAGATATGACACATAATAAGTTATTCACAGAGATATTTCAATTTAAAGTTTACAAAATGTACAGGTTATGTTTTACAGATAACAAATTGTAATGAATTTCATCATTTCTGATTTAAAGTATCATATTGGAAGATTTTATTTTGTTCATCTTCAAAATGAATCTATTTAACAGGTTTTAATATAGCATTCTTATCTTTAAAGATTTCTATAGGTCTACAATATCATGAAATAAGGTGGATTTGCTTATCTATTCAATCTAAAGTTTTCAAATTAGGTCAAATTTCTTAAATATTACAATTAATTCAGAATTACAACTATTTGCGTTGTGTGGGGTCATTTTAAACCACAGCAGTAAGGATCTTGATATTCCGCCAGTGAAGAAAAAAATTGGTACCTATAAGTAGTGCGAAATATAAAGACATGATTAGTGTACATCCAAATAAGTTAACAGTGAACTTGCTCAATGAAGCCCTAGTCATGCGTAGACTAAAAAGGTTTAAACCGCAAGACCTAATGAATCGATTTAACATCTAATTATTAATATTGTGTACACAAAAGTTGCCCGGCTCCATATGTAAATTCATTATGTGAATTTATAATTTAAAGGTATAAGCCAATGGGATATATACCTAAATGTGTTAATGTATTTTGAGTCAAACTATTTACTTAAAATAGGTAAAAAGAAATGGAACAAAGAATACTGAAAGCACGAAAAGTACCAGGATCCCTTAATTCAGTTTGGTGGGACAAGAATATTTCTGAATGTAATAAAAAGAAGATTGGTACAACCATGGTAGAGACCGTTTGAATAAATTAAGAGAAGGTGGCAAGAAGTACCCTTCCTAACTTATGTGATGTGAGTAACACTCAAGTTGTAAGTTTAAATGATACTGATTTTATTAAGTTTACATACACTATTTATACAAAACTTAAGTGCTAAATTATCACATTTTTAATGCTGTGTTTTAGATTAAAGTTATTGACCTGATGATGACTATGATTTAAATGTTACCTACTTAATATTTAAAATGCATTTATGCTTAATTAAAGTTAATTGACCCGGTGAGTAAATGTTTTGAACTATGATATGCTTATAGTACGGAAATGAATTACATTTTAATTGACCTACTAAAAGTGCGATGAAGGCATTTTTGCTTTATTAGCACTTCTTTAAGTAGGTTGTTATAATTATGCGTTTGTGCTTAATTTACTTATATACAGGGTGGTTGGAAAGACAAACCAACCACCCAACAAAAAACCTGTTTAATTTTAAATTAAACACCGTTCTTACCTCCGGAAGTGAAGTTTGGGCAATGAAAGAATACGACAAACGCAGATTTAGAACCGTGGAAATGGATTACTTACGACGAGGTGCCAGCATATCGAGAACATAAAAAGTCAGACATGAGAGAATCCGAAACATAATGGCACAAGAAAAAGATGGAGTACATAGCACCGAAACAAAAGGCCTTAAATGGTTTTGATATTTGCTACGCATGGAAGATAAAAGATGGCTAAACAAGTATTCGCATAGAAACCAACAGGAAAGAATAAGAGAGGACTTCCCCGAAAATCATGGATTGAAGGCACGTGAAAGGGAAGAAGAAATGGTATACGACCTAGAGGTGAGGAGATTGGAATTGGGGAAACAGCTATATATACATAATTAAGCCCAAATATATAATGCAGATTTAAAAAAAATCAAAATAATGAATCACTTTTTAGTGCAAAAATTTTCTTTCGCGAAGAAAATGGCAAACAAAAATAACAATTTGTTTTTTTAAGTTTTATAATGATCGAAAATTGAATTGTTAAAAATTACATTTGCAACTTTGCAAGGCAAAGAAGAGAATTCTAGAAATTTTACATATTTTTCATAGATCTTTTTGCAATTGCTATTAATATTTCTTTAACTTTATTAGAATTAACTTTCTCTATCAAAAGTATCTTAGAGTTTTCGTTTTCTTCGTGTCTCCTTACAACCACTTCTCCTCTAGTAAGACTACCATGAAGTTCCATTGTCAAATCTGCTTTTGTTTCTCGAACCACAATATTTGGATAAAGCATAACAAGAACGAGAATTGTATCGCAAGTTATCCAGGTAGAATTAAGCGGTCTTCCAGAATAATATTTACTTTCGGCTCGATTTAAGAGATCCATAAATGTGCTGTTGTATTTTCCCAAAACATTAAAACGCCAACCCTAAATTTGAAATAGAAGTTATCTTGGTATTATAATCGAAAATTGAGATATAGCATAATCAGGCTTACCGCAGTTATCGCGGTGGTATCAAAACAAGCTTCCCATGGAAATAACGTAATTGGACGGGTAGTTTCGTTCAAAATGATATAAGCTGCTTCTGGGTCGACAAAAAAATTAAATTCGGCCATATCCCTTACGTTACCTATTCCTGGAAACACAATACCGAAAATTAATCAAAATTTGCAAAGTGAAATTACTTATAATAGGTACCTAAATAGTTTCCTCCCATTATGAACATATCCTGAAGATTGCAATTTAAATCTTGATAAATCTTCAGCGATAATGCGGGATCTGTTAATGGAGCTAAACAAACTAGGGTAATTTGTTTTGGATTTTGATCCACAATGTTGTGAATAGCGACAGCTGCCGGTTCCTTCCTAATTAAAGTCATATTAGGTTCGCTGGTGTATTGTAAATCCCCAAATCCGTCTTTTCCAAAGTAATCGTCTAATTTTTCATTTGTTTTGATTATTGGATTTATTGCGCCTTTGTATACTGGAATCTAATTATTTGTTTAAATATTAAATTGTAGCAACCACCTTGTACATATATCTAAGACAAAATCAATTAATTTTAATGTTCCATAACAATCTCTTTTAATTGATTTGGATCGTTACAAAAACCATTTGAAATTTTTCTTATCTTTATGAGACTCACGCAATTCTCACCTCTATAGATCATGAAAGATGATTAAATTATTGAAAATATTAGCATAAATATCAATTAATATTTATTTAGAATCAGTAAATTAACAAATAGAGACCCATTTCTCTTATGATAAGACCCCACACCAGGAGATAGATTTCTCATATAAACAACCCCAAAATTGGACAACAGGGCCAGTCGCGTCCGACCTTTTCACTGCTTCTCAGACACGGTCAGTTCGATTTCAATCTTAAATTTTTAAATTAAGTAAGTGTTCAAGTAAAATAATTTTTTTTTATTATTAAATCGCGACTACAAGATCTAGGCGGCTGGGTTTTCAGCTTCCCAAATTCGGAAATTTTGTTTCGGCTGACAATAAGCGTCATCATCTAAGATGTTTTATTGCAAAAATCAACATCAACAGTTTTGTTTTCCAATGTCCAATTGACAAATCTAGCTTCAGTTATTGCGTTAGTTGAATCTTATTGAAATTAATCTCAATTTGAAGTTGTAAAGGTATAGACATATAATTTTTTTTCAGAACTACCAATAAGATGGTTATGGAAAGTATTAGGAGATTAAAAACCGGGGAATTTGTACTAAAAAATTAAAAAAAATACTTACGTCGGTTCGATTAAATATTTGAAGTAATCTTACTACATTTCTACAAGTATTGCATGTATTAGAATTACCATTAGAGCATACAATAGCTTCTATTTTTATTAATCCCAGTTTTTCGGCATCCATTAATGCAAATAGAGCAAACGCATCGTCAGAGCCCACATCAACATCCACTATTATTCGTCTTCTGTTCATGGGGGGTGGCTTGAAACAAAATTGAATTACAAAATAAAATTAGCAAATTATTGGTATTCTTCGTTTTGCGACTGGCGGAATATAGATGGCAGTACGTATTGACCAATCAGAGAACCCTAGTATTTCATTTAAATAAAATGAAGCTTGTTGATTGGTTAATACGAGCTGTTAAGTCCATAAGGTGGTTTAGCCTTCCCTGGTGGTTTTATAATATTGTATACAAAATTGCAAAGAAATTTTTTTTGTATAGCATATTCAGTTTTAATTTAAGAATTTCAGTATTTAATTAAAAAATCATTATTACCTTTGTAAAACCCCTCGAAAATATATTAAAGAGTAAAATTGCATATAGTAAATGGGCCATTTTTAATTTTTCTATTCTATTGATATAACGCACCTCTTCGTTTCGCGTAATTTCAAATACTAAAATGTATATTCTTCAAAATTTACGTTGTTAGATTAAATGGTAATAATTAGGTAAGATAAAATAAACTAAATAATTTTACATAACAATAGGACTATACTCAGCGATGTGCTATAAATATTTTATCAACATTCGCAGTTCTTTCTCATTTGTAGACCACAAATAAATAATATATGTGACTGATATTTTATTGGTAATAAATTTTAATAATGATTATTGTGCAACGTTAATTTGCTTTATTGTTTTCAACGTCGTCGAAGCAGTTTGACGAGGCTAAAGGGGGGTATTCAATTAAAAATTAAGAAAAAAATTTCACAAATTTGAAAAATGTATCTCATTTGACCCCCCATGAACTTTGGCTGGATCCGCTTTTGAAAAAGTTGTTTTCCTTGGATATGTGTTTATCCTTTTACACTTACATTCAATAAAGCTATATAGCTTTATTTACCAAAATTATCCACAAATTACCAGTTTCCTTTTCTTTGTTTAAATATCAACAAAGATATTCATTTTTCTATAATGAAGGATCGACATATAATATTAGCCTAAATTTATGTGTGTGTAATACTCAAGTTATTCGCCTCCCGCAGTGCGGCCTTCAGGCCGCACAACCAGGGTCTTATATCTGTATTCTCGTGGATTTATGTCCTGTCCCAAGAATTTTGCGGGTCTTCTTGCAAGCCACTAGCCTTCCTATTGCTAGCTTCAGCAAGCTTATTTTCGGTTTCTTCCCACATCTCTTGCCATCTTTCGATCATTAACGCGTCCAGATAATGTGTGAATTTTTAATTCCATTCTAGATAGCCAAAAAAAAAACTAATGGGACAACATAAAAAACTACATCCTGTAGGTTTATTATCCGTTATGATGTATACAATTTGTTATAAATTCTTCTGCTATTTCTTGCATATCGTTTTAATTTTTTGCATATCACTTCCATATTTTTGCATATCAGCACTAAATTTTTGCATATCAGTTCCAATTTATTTTAGCATTTAGAATAAAATTTTATTTTATTTTTTTTTATTTTTAAATTATTTAAATTTAGAATAGAAAAGGTGAGCGAATGGCTGAAATGCTAGCGTGTTCGCTTTCAAGCCAATATTCACGGGTTCAAATCCTGTGAGGTGCTATCTATAGAAGAAATTTTCGCTCACCAAATGTCTATCTGCTGGCCCCAGATAACATTATTTATGGCTAAAAAACTTCCTTGATGGAGTAGGCGGTGTAAAAATCGTCTATTCCCGTGGTTCGGAATCCACGTTAAGCTATAGGTCATCTGTGCTCGTCACACATTTTCAACACGCAACGAGCAGAGACAGGGAGGTATCGGGAAAATGTCGCAAGACGTTCATAACCGAATATAGATAGATTTAGAATAAAATGCTGTAATGAATTTTTTGCCCATTAAATTCGTTCCCAATAATTATTTATTGGCACTTCTCGTTCCATCTAACGGTCGAACTGGGAAGAGGGACTGGAAAGGGAGATAAGAGGTTCCATCGGCAAAAGAGAGTCTTGGGTGAACTATTGAACGAGTAACACGCTCTTGTGTCAAGTTTTGAAGCAAGAAGGCGGGGTGTGAATTTTTCACACACCAATGTCGATTT
This sequence comes from Podabrus alpinus, assembly GCA_932274525.1. Lineage (NCBI taxonomy): Eukaryota > Metazoa > Arthropoda > Insecta > Coleoptera > Cantharidae > Podabrus > Podabrus alpinus. Next base: position 12,717,715 of record OW026451.1, read on the forward strand.
GGGTGGCTACTGTTGAATAATCATGGGCTTTTGGGTTACGTAATTAGCGGATATGGAGCGAAGATATGGCTACCGGGACAATTTTTGTTAGCGCAGACTCGATGGAGATCTGACATATCTTCGTTGTTGGAAAATGGTGGATTTTCCCCATATCGGACGTTTCTTGGTCGAATCTATTGCCCATGCTATCTTTGAAGGTTTTGGTATTCCGTCGGATTGGTGAGTAACATTTTTGTTACTTAATTGTTCCACAGTGGTATGCTTTGATCGATTAGGACAAGTTTTGCTCCGTCCACCTGGAGTTCGTTTTGTTTAATTCACCCTTGGCTGATTGTCGTAATTTTTTTTATGTTTTGTCATTTAGGTTTTCTTTTGCCTTGCAGTTTTGATTGGAACGTTTTTGACCGAAATAATCGTTAAGTCGCAGGTTTTACTTTTCTGCTCGACGTGATTAAAGGTAATCTAATCTGACGTTCGCATACGTGGATTATAAATTAGAGATGAGATTTTTAGGTTTTGACCTTTTTTTCATTTTACGTCCTATTTTTATGATATTAGTACCAAAATTTGTTTTATGGAAAACTACGTTATATAAGCCCTATTTGTTTTGACCTTTTCTGCCTTTTTTGCCATTTTTCGTTTTAACGACCTTTTTTGACCTTTTTGCCTTTATTTGCCTTTTTTCGTTTTAACGACCTATTTTAACACCATGTACCAACCTAAAAAAAGTATCAAATCCATGGTATATAAGGAGTAAGGACAAGCTTTAAATTGTAAAATTGTGAAAAAACGTGATCTTAATCTTAAATCAGCATAATATTTATTCAAAATGCCTAAGCGTAAACGTAGCTTATCATCGAAAATGGAAGGATGGATTATTGGAAAAACAAATATATATACAGTGAACGATGACGGTTTGTTTTGTAAAGTTTGTGGTAAAATTTTAAATTGTGAAAAACAATCTCATGTTGTTCAACACGAAGCATCTGAAAAGCACATGAAAAATGCAGAAATATCTGTGAAGCAAACGCAAATATTAGGATTTTCTGGCAATGATTCGTTTTCTATGGACTTATGCAATGCCTTAATAGCGGCAAATATTCCCTGGGCGAAATTAGATTGTCCAGAATTTAAAAGTTTTTGGGAAAAATATTGCAAAAAGGTCGTTCCTCATCGTACCACTTTGAGTAAAAATTATTTAACAAAATGTTACGATGACACAATCAAAAGTAAAAGTAAAGTAACAAAAGGCACAACCTTACCATTGAAAATATTGAAAGAATGTTAGTTTGTTACAGCTACTGTAATACCTTAAATAAATAATTTTTTTTATTGTTTTAAATTTTTTAATAAATGTTTTAATAATTAATGCCGTTATTATTTTAATACCTAATTGGTGGGTTTAGTTACATAAAATCACTAAAACTTGACAATACCAACCTAAAATAGCATTTTTTTAGTACCTTTTTTTGAATTTATACGACCTAAAATGACTTTTTTTAGAACCTTTTTAGGTGCCTTTTTTTGAATTTTTACGACCTAAAAATCTCATCTCTAATTATAATGCCAATGTTTGAATTTTATATTTGGAAAACTAATTAATTATTATATTATATTATTATGTTTTATTTGATTGAGTTTGAACTGTGCATTTTATTCACTAGGTAATATCGAACGGCGTTGGTCAATTGCATTGGCATAAGAATTCCTACGTGTTCGACATGGGTTCAAATCTTGAATTTGAAATTCTATGTTGAACATTTTTTTGTGTTTATTTTTGGTTTTATGTTTTTTTTTGAAGGCAGCGATGTGCGTCCAACGTACAGGGTGTTGCATTTAATCGGGGTTGCTTCCACTTGATTTTATTGAGGGAAGTTCGATTGTGGTTTCACCGTTTGTGGGATTTTTATATGACCACTCGAACTTTCTGTTGGTTGATTTTGGGGAGTGGTTCTTGGTGGAAATGTTGTTGCCACTGTACTAATCTGGTCGGCTAATGCAATTTCCATTCGACATCGCTAATGTCATCGCCTTCCGACAACGAACATCTTATTGTTGATATTATTTTTGTTGTGTTAGCAAAGCTGTTTCCTTGATTTTCTTCGGGGCGTTCATTTGACACGACCCACGGCCTTGCCTCCGCTATGTCGAGCTGGCTTATACCTACCCCACGCAAATAAAAGTAGAATTTATTTTCTGCGTGGACATTATCTGTTCCGAGCTACCTTCTCATTAGAGATAGTAGGGACAGATATTGTTTCAATGCTTATTTTGTCATTCCATTTGGATTACTTTCGTCCAATACCAGAATACCACCTGGTTCGATCTTCCTGGCTTATTTTCATGTTTTTATTTGCACTAATAGTTAGATTCCAAATATTATTTAATATCATGTTCTTTAATTCCAAGATTTCTTTCATTATCAGCATTAAATCTATAAAAATTTTGAGTTGGAAGGGAAAGTTATAATTGGAAAGAAAAAAATCAATACCAACTTATCTTGAAAATATATTTGCATAACAAAAGTCAGGTGCCAGGATTTAATTTATTATCTTATTTACATAGATCTTTTAACAATTGTAACTAACCGATCTTTTATTAAATCAAAATTAACTTTTTCAACCACAACAACGTTCGACATTTCACTATTTTCTCCTCGTCTTACGATCACTCGACCCCGAGTATTGGTCCCATGCAGTTCTACGGTTAAATTGTACTTTCTTTGTTGAACCACAATTTCCGGATGCAGCATAACCAGACAGGCAATTGCATCGCAAGCGTGCCAAGGAGCACTAAGATCACTTCCAGAATAAATCTTTTTCTCTGCCCTGTTCAAGAGATCCATGAAGGAACTATTGTATTGTCCCAACACATCATAACGCCATTCCTAAAAGTTGAAAAAAATAATTTGGGCAACTTTCCCCTCAATTTTGTGTTTACCAATGTTATTTCCGAGTCGATGTAAATTTCCCATGGCACTAACGTAATTGGGCATCCAATTTCCTCAAAAACAGTGTACGCAGCTTCCGGATCAACATAAAAGTTAAATTCAGCTGCATCGTTCGTGTTGCCTATTCCTGTAAACAGATGTAAAAACGCGTAATTTTATTCGGTACCTTATATAGACTATCGTAAAAATAGAAATACATTTTGAAAACCCATTTTATTACCTAAATAATTGCCACCCATGATAAGCATATCTTTGATATTGGATGCCAAATCGTGATAAACTTTAACCGCCAGCGCGGCGTTTGTCAAAGGACCAAAGCAAACTAAAGTTATTTCGTTTGGATTTTTTGTGACTATATCGTGAATAGCAATAATTGCGGGTTCCTTTTTTATTATGCTCAAATTAGGTTCAGTTTCGTGTTCCAAATCGCCCAATCCATCGTTTCCGTGATATTTTTCCAAAGGATGCTTACAAGTGATAATTGAATTTACTGCTCCTTTATAAACAGGAATCTAAATTTGAAAATAGAATTTATTAATACATAGTACTAAAATATAGGAAATTAAGGAAAATATTATTATTATAACATTACTTTTATTAACATAAACCATATTTGAATCCTTACGAATTACAGAGAAAATCTAAAATTATTTTGACTGTACAGGGTGTTCTGCTTTTAAGTACAGACTGAGATTGAATACTTACATCAGTCCTTTTGAATATTTCAAGCAACCTTATTACATTTTTGCAAACATTGTGTAGATCCGTATTGCCCATTGAACATACAATGGCTTCCAACTTCAGCAATCCCCGTTTTTCGGCATCCAGTAATAAAAGGACCGCAAAAGCGTCGTCAGTGCCCACATCTACATCCAAAATTATTCTTCTTTTGCTGGTAATAGCCATCTAAAAAAAAAAATTTTTATTACGTATTTAATTTTTCAATTTTCAAAATTGAAACTAACTTTTCCAAAAAACGAAATACTGATCTATTATGTAAGTTCACTAACTGCAAATATGAGACACAAATTTGAACTAATATGATGACCATTAGATATTATAATTATAAACATCATGTAACAACCTTGAAATGTTGTTATCATTGATTGATTGATATGAACTCCTTTTCTATTTATGTACTTAGGCAACTCATACATTAAATAGTCGTAAATTTACATACGGGTCATTCCATCTCAAATCAACTGAAGAATTTACCTGACCCCCACCAAATTTGACGAAAATTGGTACACACCATCTTAGTAAGAAATAAAAAATACAAATTTAAGGATTTGTCCAAAATGGCATTCGTTTCGTTGTTTTGGTCGTTCAAAATGTCAAAAAGTTGGTGTGTAGACTTGTAGGAAAACGGCTGTAACTTCGTCCACGGTGGTCTAAATTTAAAAATAAAAAATGTTCTGTAAAGGTAAATGAACGTTCTATCCAAATATTCAATCACATTTTAATTTTTCAACCCCTAACTGGATTAATTTTATAATATTAACCCTATTTCAACCCCTATTTAAAAAACGATTCTTTTTTTTGTTTGTTTTTATTTTTACTGTTTGTTTGTGCAATTATGCTGAGTATGTGTGCCACATTTTATCATGGGATCTGCATGGGTTTGGTTGCTAAAAATAAATTAAAAATATGGAATGCAAAATTGAATTTTACAAAATAATGTTTGGCAGTATAAAATCAAAATTAAATTATAGGCCAGAAGGAGTTGACTACTATTAAATTTTGGGGTACAAATATATCAGCAAATTTTGCCAATTTTGGGAGCTTTTTAGAATTTTTGAAGATCTTTTCAGCAATTAGCAATTTTAATGTGCATAACTTTACTATAAGTACCCAACTGCTCGTATTCGAGTATTAAAAATTAATGAATTTTGTCATATTTGTATTAATATTATAAATGTGATAAAACTCTTTTTCCGATTTATTAATAACTAGATGATAGCCCGTCCGAGGACGGGTAGCTAGAAGGACGGGCAGCTACCCAAGGTAACTTCAGTTGAATGAAGATTAAGGAAAGCTCTCAGTGCAATCCATCAAAAGCCATATGACCTTGGCTGCCTGCCCGTCCTTCTAGCTACCCGTCCTCGGACGGGCTATCATCTAGTTACATACAGTTGTGCAAACTTTCTTGTTTGTCCTTCAGGTGGATACAGGTTTGTGGTTCTGTGGTACGTCTGTCCATGAATTTTGAAAACGTATGGTCCGTTACCCGGCATTGAAACAATCTCTGCTCCCATTGAAGCGAAAGAAACCGAGGAATTGTAAGAGCGGATGTGCTGACGAAAGTTCTTGTAGTAAGGATTTTCTGAATCTGAAAGCATAGAGCGAAGAAATTCGGGATATAACAATAGATTCCCATGTTGATCGAGCGGTTGCGGAATCTTCACTTTTCCTTTATGACAGCAGTTGTTAAATTGTTTATCAACTGGACGCTCCTTGTCAAAATTCTTGGAGCCGCAGAACTGACAGATGGAATTCATTTCTCCACAATCGTGTCGAGTAACGTGAGATTCATCAAATCTCAATGCTCTTATTTGGAGTTGAATTGCTTGACTTTGGTATCGATTTTCTTTCTGTCGATGTATCGCATGGGATCGAGCGTTAGCAGCTTGCCGCGCTTGAGTTTCTTCTAATGTTTCACGTTGTTGACGTGTCGCATGGGATAGAGCGTTAGCAGCTTGCCGCGCTTGAGTTTCCTCTAATGTTTCACGTTGTTGACGTGTCGCATGGGATAGAGCGTTAGCAGCTTGCCGCGCTTGAGTTTCTTCTAATGTTTCACGTTGTTGACGTGTCGCATGGGATAGAGCGTTAGCAGCTTGCCGCGCTTGAGTTTCTTCTAATGTTTCACGTTGCTGACGTATCGCATGGGACCGAGCGTCAGCAGCTTGCCGCGCTTGAGTTTGTTCCAAAGTTTCACGTTGTCGACGTATCGCATGAGACCGAGCGTCAGCTTGTCGCTGTGATCGAAGCTGTTCTTCTGTGTTATTAGCTCTTGTACGTGCTTTTCTCTCACGATTCAATCGCCGTCGCTTTGCAGCAGGATTTTGGAAGGCAGCAGGATATGGAAGTTCACATAATGCTTTTTTGGAAATAGCTGTCCTATATAGACAAAATGATACGATGATACGTTGATCCGATGATACGTTGATACGATGATACGTTGATACGATGATACGTTCATCCGATGATACGTTGATCCGATGATACGTATTATCCGTTATGCGTTCGGTTCGGTTCGGTTTGCTTCGGGTATTTCCGTGGGACAGACAGAATGAAAGAAGGAAGGAAGGACTTGGCCTTTTATAATAAGAGATATTATTGATTGCGCCGACTATATACAGGGTGTCCCCGTGACCGTGGAGAACCTTTGAGGTGGTGATAAAGGACACTTTTCTAAGACAAATTTTCAAATAAAATATTTGCCCAAGTCCAAACCCTTGAGGGGTACCTCCCTTTAAAGCAATTTTTTGAATTTCTGATTTCAAACGGCCATAGCTCCGTCATTATTGATTTTTTAAGGTTAACGGATTAGAACTTTTTTAAAGATCATTCGCTTGTCTACAAATTAGGTTATAATCCCTTATCGTCTACAATCAACGGATTTCGAGTTATAAATTAAATTAAGGGAAAAAATGTTTAAAAAATGCAGGTTTTTTTTTAAATTTTCTTGCGAACCCCGTATCTCTTAAACGAAACGTCTAAGAGAAAAGCTAACGGCCCAAACCGGATAGGGAATTTCACGGGCTACAACTTTCGTCAAATAAATTTTTTTGGGCAACCAACCGTTTTCAACCGAAATTTTTCTTATCTTTATGAGACTCACGCAATTCTCACCTCTATAGATCATGAAAGATGATTAAATCATCATATTAGCATAAATATCAATTAATATTTATTTAGAATCAGTAAATTAACAAATAGAGACCCATTTCTCTTATGATAAGACCCCACACCAGGATATAGATTTCTCATATAAACAACCCCAAAATTGGACAACAGAGCCAGTCGCGTCCGACCTTTTCACTGCTTCTCAGACACGGTCAGTTCGATTTTCAATCTTAAATTTTTAAATTAAGTAAGTGTTCAAGTAAAATAATTTTTTTTTATTATTAAATCGCGACTACAAGATCTAGGCAGCTGGGTTTTCAGCTCCCCAAATTCGGAAATTTTGTTTCGGCTGACAATAAGCGTCATCATCTAAGATGTTTTATTGCAAAAATCAACATCAACAGTTTTGTTTTCCAATGCCCAATTGACAAATCTAGCTTCAGTTATTGCGTTAGTTGAATCTTATTGAAATTAATCTCAATTTGAAGTTGTAAAGGTATAGACATATAATTTTTTTTCAGAACTACTAATAAGATGGTGATGGAAAGTATTAGGAGATTAAAAACCGGGGAATTTGTCCTAAAAAATTTAAAAAAATTCTTACGTCGGTTCGATTAAATATTTGAAGTAATCTTACTACATTTCTACAAGTATTGCATCTATTAGAATTACCATTAGAGCATACAATAGCTTCTATTTTTATTAATCCCAGTTTTTCGGCATCCATTAATGCAAATAGAGCAAACGCATCGTCAGAGCCCACATCAACATCCACTATTATTCGTCTTCTGTTCATGGGGGGTGGCTTGAAACAAAATTGAATTACGAAATAAAATTAGCAAATTATTGGTATTCTTCGTTTTGCGACTGGCGGAATATAGATGGCAGTACGTATTGACCAATCAGAGAACCCTAGTATTTCATTTAAATAAAATAAAGCTTAAGAAACCAAAATTCTCCTCCAAAGCAGTATTATGAAAAAACCAGGAATCTCGGGAATGTGGAAGCAATAAAACAAAATAAAGTTGTCTAGTCGACGTTTCGGAGGATATACTCACTCCATATTCAGGACTATAAAAATAAAGCTTGTTGATTGGTTAATACGAGCTGTTAAATCCATAAGGTGATTTAGCCTTCCTTGGTGGTTTTATAATATTGTATACAAAATTGCAAAGACATTTTTTTTGTATAGCATAATTATTCAGTTTTAATATAAGAATTTCAGTATTTAATTAAAAAATCTGATGTGGCCATCGCATAACTTTCCGAACAGACGCAAATTTTTATATTATTTTTTATAAAATGGTTACATAATTTCAACAGTAAATCGATGAAAAATTTCATATTTTACCAAAATAGGAAGAAAAAAACTTTTGAATGCCTATATCTTGCAAACGAAGCATTTTTGGACCCATGTTATTAGAAACTTTTTATCTTATTTTCGTTAGTAGAATGCGGTTTACTATTTTATTTACAAATACAAAAAATTTTTACAAATACAAAAATTTTTGAAACGCCCTGTATATTTTAGAGAAAAACTTGTAGGACAAAAAATGTAGGAAATTCCATAGCGCTAATTTTTTGTTATTAATATTTTTACATATTTAATTTCGTTTCGAAGTTATGACGCATAATGTCATAATAGCTCCAGGTAAACCCCCCTTTCCCGTTACACGATTTAAATTATTTTCATCTGGCTTCGTCCTACGACAGGAAAAAGCTTATATGCAAAATTTGGAATGATTTGCTTGCTTCGTTTAGACGCTATCGTGTTCACAGACGTACATACACACACACACACACACATACACACCTATACACGTCTCATAATATTTGTGACATATCATGAATAACCCTCAATTGTGGCATTATCGTTAAAATTAGAACTGGGAATGCGCCATCTCTTAGTAAATGCATACATTCGGAAAATTTCAAGATACCTTCCATAGGAAGAAATCTGCAATATACTTTTAATGTGGCTACTCCGCCACACATATGTGGTTACATGATCTGTGTATTGAAGTAGCCACAAATATTTGTACACCAGAATCGTGTTAAACTGGGACGCCAGAAATATTACCATACATATTCGTGTATAACTGCTATGTTGCCACGTTTATTAAACTAAATTATTGAAATAATATAATCTGAAATATTAACTTGACTAATTTTTTAATTTATCTATCGAGTAATTTCTATTGATTATCTTTTTAAATAAATTCAATTTCGTAAATAATCGAAGATTTAATGTTAAGTAACTTAAGTTGCTATCGTCGCCGTCGGTCTAATACCTCAAAGCCCCAAAAACTATTTTTTTCAAGAAGAGGAAAAGACGTTTACCTACATATCATTATTATAAATATTTACTATTGATTTAAACCAATATTAGGGTCCCCCAAGACTTTACTCATTATTTTGTAGAATATAGTTTTTCTTTTTCTTATGAACTAAAATTCCTTTCCTCAAAAGTCTCAAATGTAGAAGACAGTTTATAGTATCAATCTATAATAATTTAAACTTTTAAATTATAATAATTTTTCTTGTGATACTTACTCGTAAGTATATGTTTTTTTACTAAGAATAAATTTTGTACATATTACATACATTATTTTTTTTAAATTCGCCATCCTTAGACAACCGACCCCCCCCCCCCTCCCCCAATAATATGCTACATGGGGCCCCTGAAATGTAATTAGCATCAGACCTCAAAAAGTCACCATCCGCCACTAGAGTAAAATTCAAGTAAAGTTGGACCAGGAATTTTCGGTTTTCGCTGCATAGTTCTTTTTCTGTTCATCTGACGCGAAAATAGTCTATAGATAAGTGAAACTAGACTCAATTATCTGTAATTCTATTCATAAAACAACTTGGTAGCTATATTAGGGCCCCAGCTGTAAGCTTTCGAACTTAATTGACAGTTCCAATTTTACTTGAATTTTACTCTAGTACCAAGTTGTCGACTTTGTACGTGATTGGTATTCATCCTTCTTCTTCTTCTATGTGCCATGCTTCCATTCCTATGCTTGTGATGTGCGTTTTTAAAATTTATCACAAACATAGGGGACCTACTGCTTAACGTGGGCTTCGAACCACGGGAAGTGTAATACACTTCATTTCAAGAAGGCTTTTCTTGGCAGATACACCTCGGTGGTTTGCCATTGTCTTCCGAGGGGAGACGGTCAGACTAAAGTTTTTACTATGCCAGGATCGAACTGTGGCTTTCCGCTTAGCAGTCAAACGCACTACTGCTAGGCATACGACCGTCTCATTCATCCTATTGAACCTAAATCAATTCAGTTTCTAGCGAAATATAGTTATGGGCAGCACTCTAGAAAGAAAAATGCTGTCAATAGTTCTTTCATGTGTTTCTACGATTCATACAATGCAAGGTAGTACTGTCGATTATGCTGTTGTCTATTTGGGACCAAAATTATGTTAGTTTATTAACTCGGGATAATTATTAAATAATATTGTTTTAAAATATTTCGAGTTATAATTAATTCATTTTTTAATTATTTTCTGAAGAACGGAATATAGTTCGAAAGCTTAATAAAATATTAAAAAATGAATTAGGTAATTATAATTCAAAATTATTTAGGTACCCAAGGACAAGTGTATGTCGCACCAAGTCGAGTTCGATCATTAGATGGCATTCAAATTGAAGAACTCGATTGCACAAAATTAACAGGCAAAAACAACCATGCAATCAAGACTTTAAAAGAAATGAATCACTTAAAAAATTTGTTTTAAAGTTATGAATAGGTAGTCCAGTGAAACTTCCCCTAGCAGATACGACGGGGAATGATATTTTGTCCGTTAGAGAGAAGTGTCCACTAAAGGCAGAAAACAGATTTTTGAGGAAAAAAAGTACAACATTATAATTACAAAGTTTAATAATAAGTTTTTATAAGTTTAGTATAATTATTATTTATTACCTAATTAAAAAGTACAAAAAATCAAAAATCTTGAAAATTCAAATTGAAATTCTTGGAAAACAAGCGTAATAAAAAAGGAAGTAAAAAGTAAACATTTCAACATATTAAGTGCAAAAAGCCATTTATTTCTTAAGCGTTTTTTTAATTTTGTCAATTTGGTTTTTCACACAAAATTTAACATCAGTCCAACTTCTGTTATTCAGTAAAGAATATTTTTGTATGCAGTTAGTACAATCTGCCTTTCCTGGTACAATGCCTTTTGTAATTTTCCCTTTGAAAAATTTAAAAACGGCATCTTTTTCTTCACTTGACCATGGCCGTTTAACTCCTTTTTTTGATAATTTTTTTCCTGTAATAAATTTGATTATTTTTATATAATTCAAAAATACTATAAGTACCTATGATTTTATACTTACTTTTTGTCACAACTGCTGGCGATGTCAATACCCGATCTTCATCAGCATGTTTGTTATCGTCATGTGAATCTTCATTGTCATATGCATCTTCATCCTCCTCTTTATCATTTTCTACTTCATCCACATCTGGCATATCTGTAAATAACACAAGAAATAAGTATAAAAAAAGTAATATTGTTATATTAAATTACCGTTCAAATTTATTTCCTCGAGTTTCTTCCCAGCAAATTTGTTTGCCTGACCTTCGTCTACCACCATCAATAATCGACTTACTTTGGTCAATTCAACCGCACTTTCGTGGAGGCGATAGTAATCTCTATGCACTCTAATATCGTGCCCGAGATGTCGAGCAAGCCAATCATATTCGTTTTCCGACAAATTAAATATCTGACACACTGTAGCGATATATTTTCTGAGCTTTGTGCTCGTTATATTTTCTGGGTTCTCTAATTTGGCTTCCAAACAACACTTACGTAGACTATCGTGCCCTCTAATATTTCCAGTAGAATTACCAGTTCGTGCAAATACGTGGGGGTTTTCTTTTGATATATCGACAACATCCCTAATTTTTATAAGAACTTCCACAGAACGTTTGGTATCATCATTTAAAAGAATAGGTACGTGTCTACCACGCTTCCCAACAATTTGGACTACAATAAGTTGTTCTGATAATTTTTTTTCAAAATCGGTTAGGGAATCTTTCAATTCTTGAGTACACTGCTCATTCCAATTTGGCCTACAAACAAAGTCCTTAATCTTCATTCGAGACGCTTCACCAGATCTTCTCTTATTAAAAAGGATAATTTTACTTAAACAGAGAGTAGCTAGAAGACTCCATTTTGTAGTTGACGGACATTCTAACAAAGAATTTCGGGCAGTTACCATGTTATCATTAATATACTGACCGAGTTTCATTAAATCACTGGTTACGGGCAACAATTGCGTTGCATTCATTTTTCGATCTGAAAGAGTAGCCAACGCATTTGAAGAGATCCTGATGGACCATTCTAGTTCCATAAGGTTTAAAAAAGCCAAAAGCGTCTCATTTCCTTTCAAATTACCCCCTTTTAAGCAAATGCCACGTTTTATCGAAGCGCATTTTTTCAAGGCGTATCCAATTTTTAAGGCCAAAGAAGGTATCTCGAACTCAGGTCTTTTGGCTATATTTTTATGTGAAACACACAACAATTTTGTCGCTTGTACTATTATATCAAATTTTTCAGGCACCAGGAAATCTGATAAACATCTATTGCTTTTCTCAACATTTCGTAATTGAAGAGTAAATCGACCCAATTGCCGCATCGATTGTCGAATTAATTCGCACTGCGTTGTGCCGTACTTCTCGAACTGCATGGCCCCAAATTGCAGTATCAAATTATCATCCTTGCAATATTCACCAACAACATCATTCCGCAATTTTGATGAAATGTTGTGTACAAAATCAGATGAAAATTGTGTTCCAAATGTATTGTTTATTAAGGCGTTACTCTCTGCAATCACTAATTTATTATCAGGTTCAATGCTTTTCTTAATAGTACAGCTTATTTTAATGTGATGCCAAATATGCTTCTTCAACATAAACCCTAAACAATTAGGACAAGGGCCATAATCACTAAATTTGTTAAATTTTAATTCGTCTTCGGTAGGACGTCTAACAAGAATAAGTTCGCCCTGTTTGGTAGATAATACATTTACATTGTGGTAGAAATCTCCCGATCTTATGAGGGTTGCAAAGCCATTTCTTCTAGATTTAGATTTTTTTGGCATTGCCAACAATTTTGCAACGCTATTTTCTGATCCATGCATTACCTCCAAATGCCTTGCCGAATTTAAAATTATTTTTTGGCAAAAATAACATGAATGCCCCTTATTTCTAATACGCTTTCTATTTGCTTTTCTTGCTGCGGAAATGTTAACTTTATTAGGTTGCATAGAAGAAGTACACACTTGTTCATTTTGTATTACTTTACTTGCTTCGGAAATGTTAACTATATTAGGTTCCATGGAAGAAGTACCCACTTGTTCATTTTGTATTAATTTATTGTGGTTGGGGGCATATGACAGTTCATTGAGGTTTATATCTGCAGGTGGAGGGTTGGAGGTATGTTCATTAGAGAGTTTCAAACTTTCTTCAAATTTCAGCGACTTATGAGATTCTTCGTCACTTTCATTTTGATATATTATGCTGCAATCCGACGGAAGATACTCACTTCCACTACTTTTGTCTTCAGACCAATCATCTAAATCTAAAATTTAAGAGAATTCCGTGAGGTTTAAAGAATTGTTGTCATCATGCTTACACAGAGAAAATTTTTTGGTCTTTTGAAGTAATTTTTATTTCAAATTGAACCCCAAATCAATCTCACACCAATTTGAAGTAAAATTTATTTTAAATTTACTAAAAATTTTTTAAAATTATTTAATTAAAATTTATTTACTTCAAATTGGTGCGAGTAAAAATTTTTCTCAGCGTAGTTTTACCATTTGCTGAAGAATTTTCATAATGCGAAGTACTTGTTATTTCTTCCAACTGGCAGTTAGTATCCGATTTCGAAACATCCTCCAAGGAATATGGTTGGCTTTTTTTGATAATAACTTGCGAAAGAATCTTTATTTGATTAGGGGCATCTGAAATTCAACACATATTTAACATTAGTACTTCTGAAAGCTGTATTATTAGACGCTCACAATTTTTTTTTAATTTTAAAAATTTGGAACGCTGTGGATTGAAATAAAATCCAAGTATTTCTTCATGCTGCACAATCTTTAAATTTTGAAATTGCATTTAGCAACAAAGTAAATAATAGTTTGGTTTAAATATGTTAATTATTTTTGTCATAAATGTTATATTTATCTACATATTATTATTATTATTTAAATGAAATCAATTTATGACAAAAATAATTAATATTAAAGTTTAACAAAAATATGTATTAGTTTCCTGCATTACTAAACACAAAATTAAATTCCAAGATATCAGGATAGTTGCAAAAATACTTTTGTTTTATTTCAATCCATAAGGGTTGTGCAGTAGCATAACCAGAATGTCATTGGGTGGGCATAATTTTTACGATGAAAAAGAATGCCACAAGAGAATTTTTTTTAGAATTTAATATTTTCCTATATTATTTTTTGATATGCTTGGCCCTCATAGCCCTCTCTGATTATGCCACTGATGATGTTCACCTAATGTAAAAAAATGGTGTAAACAGTGATCTGAAATATCAATTTTCCCCCAATTTTAAAATATTTTTATAAAATATCCCCCCCCCCAAATTCTGACAACCAGAACATTAATATACTGAAAAAACTTACTTTTAACGTTTCCTAGAGGCTGCCTGCTAGATCCTTCATTAATCCTTGCGGGCGCAGTTCCATTACTGGATAACATACGCATTATCTTTGAGGATCTGGTGTTCATGATGGATAAAACTGAAAATTTATAAATACTTTACTTTAACAGGAATCTATAGCAACACAATCTTATAAACCGAGATCCCAGCTTCCCATGACACAAGTAATTTAGGCAAAGCTGAAATATTGTGAATCAATAGTTTAATATGCAATTAAGAAGGTATGCGTATTTGCTAGTTTGAAACCGGCAGCCTATTATGGGTAGAAGGGACTAAAGGTACATAAAAACCTTACCCACTTAAGTTAAAGTAGAAAAGCTGGTTTTTACATATGTTTTACAGAATATTGTCAAAAACCTACATTCATTATTGCCAGACGCTTTCCGAGCGTCATAACTTCCGACACACGCTTTAAAGATCGTTCCGAAAAAAGTTCCGCTTTCACGCTCGCACTCACAGCGGAACTTTTTTCGGAACGATCTTTAAAGTGTCTGTCGGAAGTTAAGACGCTCGGAAAGCGTCTGGCAATAATGAATGTAGGTTTTTGACAATATTCTGTAAAACATACATATCGTCTGCTTACTGGTAAAACCAGGTAACTGACATAACCATAGTTTTGAGATAATAGCGTTTGAAAGTTTGACGTTTAATAACTAAGCAGTATTAATATGTATTGTGTTGTAATTTATTTCTAAGAAGGATTATAGTTTTAGCAATGTCATAATACTTTAAATTAACGTGTAAGCCCCCTTGCCCCCTTGCGAGGATCAAGGGGGCGGAACCCCTTTGCGAGGCGCGGAGCGCGGATTTTTTCATACGGCATAACTTTCGAACGGGGGGAGGTATCAATTAACTTGTTTTACCAGTAGAAAGAGCGCAAAAAACTTAACGTGCCGATATATTTAAGTCAGTTTCGAAAATTTTGCAGTTACTTGGTTTTACCAGTAAGCAGACGATATGTAAAAACCAGCTTTTCTACTTTAACTTAAGTGGGTAAGGTTTTTATGTACCTTTAGTCCCTGCTACCCATAATAGGACCTCCATCAAGTTAGCCCCCCTTTAATCGAATTTTTAACTTTTTCTTATGCCAAACGTTTGGCAATCGTTAGGTAAGATTTGGTAGTTCGATTAAAAGTTTTGGTAGTTCTTTGTTTTTTCGTAATTAACCAATCAAATTTTTTTGTCAAGTTAGCCCCCCTTCAATCGATTTTTTAACATTTTTTTAGCTCATTTGATCGATTATAATACGCAGAGGTTTGGTACCCCAATAAAAAGTTTTGGTAGTTTCTAATTTGGTGGTAAATAATTAATTAAGTTGGAAGTTTACTTATACGCACGCGCTAAACTTCACGTGTATACAACAATAATTGTTTATTGCCAATTTGGTCTAATTTAAACCTTTTTTTAATGCCAAGCGATAGTTCATCGTCATGGAAGGTTTATTACTTCGATTAAAAGTTTTGGTAGTTCTTTGTTTTTTCGTAATTAGTTAACTAATCAAATTTTTTTGTCAAGTTAGCCCCTTTCAATCGATTTTTCAACTTTGGTTTAGCTCGTTTGATAGATTATAATAATATGTAGAAGTATAGTAGCCCTATAAAAAGTTTTCGTAGTCACTAATTTGGTCAAATGATTAATTAATTTTTAAGATGAATCATTTATACAACAAACATGAAAAATGTAACTATGCATTATACAAAAAGTTTGCGCTGCATTCTAATAAGATGATTTAATAAGATTATAACGACACTTGATATGAATAACATTGTAACTTTATTTTGCTTATTTTACATGAGGGCATTTTAAAGATTTTTTGCTACATATAATTTGCAATAAGAATGATGTTATTTTGTTAAATTAACAGTATTTTTAATTGAGATAGGACGACGATTCATAAACCAAAATTATAGTTTGTTCTTTGGGGAAGCCGTTTACAGCATAGTTGGATAACATTGTAACTTGAGTTATGCTCAAGTTACTGAATTATTTAATCAATTAATTAATTATTTGACCAAATTAGTGACTACGAAAACTTTTTATAGGGCTACCATACTTCTTTCTACATATTATAATCTATCAAATGAGCTAAACAAAAGTTGAAAAATCGATTGAAGGGGGCTAACTTGACAAAAAAATTTGATAGTTAACTAATTACGAAAAAACTATGAACTACCAAAACTTTTAATCGAACTAATAAACCTTTCATGACGATGACCTATCGCTTGGCATTAAAAAAAAGTTAAAAAATGTTTTAAATTAGGCCAAATTGGCAATAAACAATTATTGTTGTATATACGTGAAGTTTAGCGCGTGCGTATAAGTAAACTTCCAACTTAATTAATTATTTACCACCAAATTAGAAACTATCAAAACTTTTTATTGGGGTACCAAACCTCTGCGTATTATAATCGATCAAATGAGCTAAAAAAAAGTTAAAAAATCGATTGAAGGGGGGCTAACTTGACAAAAAAAATTGATTGGTTTATTACGAAAAAACAAAGAACTACCAAAACTTTTAATCGAACTACCAAATCTTACCTAACGATTACCAAACGTTTGGCATAAGAAAAAGTTAAAAATTCGATTGAAGGGGGGCTAACTTGATGGAGGTCATAATAGGCTGCCGGTTTCAAACTAGCAAATACGCATACCTTCTTAATTGCATATTAAACTATTGATTCACAATATTTCAGCTTTGCCTAAATTACTTGTGTCATGGGAAGCTGGGATCTCGGTCTATTAGCACCAATTAAATTTTAAAATTCAAAAAATGAAGGCCAACTTCAAGGACGTCAGTCAAATAGCGGGAAAACATTTCAATTTTGTAACATCTAATATCAATGTTTTTAAGTAAATAATGTTTTAATTTACAGTAGAATTCGCTTATAATGACATTGAAGGGAGATTAAAATTGATGTCATAGTAAACGGACAAGCTATACAGCTCCACCAAGCTTATTTTTGAATGTACATTTTCATTTTTTGATAATCGTTAATCGTCGAATGACTAACGCCAAGTTCTTCTGCAAGAGACGAGTTTGATTCCATTTTCCAGTCTGCATAATATTGCACCTTTTTCTGCAATGGTAAATGCTTTACGACGTTATCACGCCGTCGAGGTATTTTTCGGGTCAAAACGCTAAACTATGTACTTCACAGAAAGAACCGACGCGACGGTTCTTTCCCGCCTAGATATTTCTTGGCATATGAAACAATCGCAATAGGTATTACGCAATCGTTATTATGACCGGATCAATTTTCATGAAAGCATGCAAAAATGGGCAAATTTAAGCGATATGTAAGTTCCTATATATGAATACCAAACTTTACTCCAGTTGCGACATACTACATAATAATAAACGGTAGGTTATTTTAAGCGGATTCTACTGTATATAAACGAAAACCTTCAACCAACACTATCTCCTAATATGAATTTACATAAAATAAAACTTAAAGAATTTTTATGATAACTTAAAAACTTAAAATTACACTTACCTTATACTTGTCTTATGAGAGCGATGTACAAAACTATATAAATTCACTAAAATGTAGCTTCAATTAACAACAAAACTACTGATGTCACTCGTTCACTAGTTAACAACGTATGAAGTTAGAAGTATCACCGTGTATCACGAAGAAAAAGTTGCTTTCTGTGCAAAATCACCCGATCCACGCCTACGCGACGGCGACGCCACGGCCGGTTCAAGACGGTGTGATATTTAATTTCAGATAAACTTGATTATACTATTAATATAATCGTATAATGCAAAGCTACGAAAAATAAATTATTATTTTACAAAAATTAATATTCTGCGCTAGAGAAAACCTCAAAAAATTGAACCAAAACGAAGCAATTATTTTTACGTCCGTTGGTAATTTTTATTCTTATTACGTAGCGTAAAAAACGTTGGTTGATGATTAACAGCTGATGTGATAACATATTATGCTATTTTTAGAACAATAACGAATATGCCTGTGTCTAGTCCTGACCGCTACATGCTCGGAGCTCATCTATTATTGCAATTCTTGGACACTACTTTCTATTTTGCAATTAGAATTCATTTTATACCTAATCAAAAATTCATCATCTATTTATGCTTAACTAATTTATTGTTCTATGTCAGGGATGGCGAACCAATGGCACGCGTGCCACAAGTGGCACGTTTGAAAATTTTGATGGCACACACAAAAACAAAATTTTTTTTTTTATAAGTTATCTTTTTTGATAGAAATGAATTAAAAATTATTAATCTACACTTAATTTATAATTTATGATATAAATTTGTAGTACTGAATACCTAGTATGTATCTTAGTATGTTAACTAGAACCGTGAATTAAATATAAAACTACAAGGTGTTAATAAAACAGTCATTATAATGTTTGACTTAATCAAAGCGTTCGAAGTCAAATTACAGATTTTTAATCGTGATATTCTTTCAAATTCATATAGTAAATATTTTAATATTCTGCGCTAGAGAAAACCTCAAAAAATTGAACCAAAACGAAGCAATTATTTTTACGTCCGTTATTACGCATTATATCAAGAGACGAAAGAGTTACAAAATGTGAGTAACCGGTGAGGTGAGAATTAGTAAAATCAGGGAGTCAAATGTGATGTCTGCATAAAATCTGATTTTCAAATAGCCATAAAAATTATAGGATAATGAACAATTTTCTGTATTTTTACAAAAGACATCAAGTTTGATTAAAGATATATGAAACAGGCGCGGATACAGGATTTCGTTAAGGGGGGGGGGGATTCCGGATTTCGTAAATATTCCATAACGTCAGATCGGTACCAGCTAATTTTCAAGAAATGTTATTCTAATTTTTATTAACTACAAACCTAATGGCGAAATTACGTCAGACGACGGCGATTAGATTATTTATTGCCGTGTTTTAAACCTACAGCAATATTATTTTTAATAGTTTTCTCACGCCTTATTTTAATGCACAAGTAAAGTAAACTCAAAATTTAATCATAACACTTAAACGTGCTTAAACTTACCACTTACTTACCAGAAATACAAAATTAAAATTACTAGCAATAATTATTCTTTTTTTTTCGTAAAAATATGCAAGCATAACTTTATCGCGTTCGTTTACCACGTTACTCTGCTTATATTATACTTGTAAACATTTTCGTACTGATTTTGATTTTCTGCTACCATCGCAACTTGTTCCATAACTGCGAGGTTTTGTTATAAATTCTCCATTTTTGCCAAAATCGTTCACATGACTGCTATAAATGCAAAATGAACCGACTTGATCTGGCTTACAGCTTATACGCTTAGTAGAGCTCGTGTCAAGTAAAGTTGGATCAGGAATTTTCGGTTTTCGCTGCATAATTCTTTTTCTGCTCATCTGGCGCAAAAATAGTTTACCATATAGATAAGTGAAACTAGACTCAATTATCTGCAATTCTATGCATAAAACAATTTTGTAGCTATATTAGGGGCCAAGCTGTAAACTTTCCAACTTCATTGACGGTTCCAACTTTACTTCACACGAGCTCTATAGTACAGGTGCAAATTAGATATAAGATATAATATACCAATCTTCTCAACAGTCATTTACCAACTAAAAAGTACCACAAATTTTTTTTATAAAATTGAGTTACCCATATACAACCCAGCAAAATTCCCGAAAGCAAGTTGCTCGGAGCAGAATAAATTACAACAAACTGAAAATAATCCTTACGGAAACTAAAATCATTTGCAGTTTAATTATATCGGACAGTAATTAAATTACTTACGGTATATTAAGTTTTATTAAAAAGACCAACGAATTAAGAATGCTTTCACGGGACAAACACTTCTTTGTCCCCTTAAATAATTCTAAAAGCAAGGAGCTATGATTTTTTGAATAATTAATTATTAAATAATAAGAAGCAAATTAAACATTGCCATGTACTTAATAAAATTTCAATTCTCGGTAATGTAATATAATATATACTAGTACGCAACTAATATGGTAATTATGTAGCAACGTCGATTTTAGGATCATTAGTCATTACTCATTACATTTTCGTTTCCATTATGGTCAAACGGCCCTTATTTTTGGTTCTTTTCGATAATTCAATCCGGATCGGCTCTGATCGCAATTGATCCGGATTATCGACGTTCTACTGTAATAAAAGTTATTGCTGATCATTATAATCTTATTAGTTCAGTCAAATTAGATTAAAATATAGCGAATAGAAAAAATAACTGGTAAAAAGCTATAAATTGGTGGATGCCTTTACCTTGGCATACTATTGAACATACTAAAAGTCCTGATGTCTATATGCACGGCTCGATCCGCCATCTTGGAAAAAGGGTGCTCCAAGTCAGGTTATTTCTTATATCTCGGTAATCGTTGATCCTATCGCATTTAAGGTTATAATAAAAAATAAAGCTCATTAAATTCTCTATAAAAATAGTTCAAAACATTTTTTTCATATGTTTAATAGTTTCTTTGTAATACATCAGTGAATACGTAAATAATTTTTATGTCTGGGCTGTACTCTGAAATCTATGATTGTACACGTTAGAAATATCAATAAAAAATGTTAAAAGAATTTCTGGGCAACGCAAAAAATAAGACTCGACTGATATCAATGTTATCGAAAAAATTTGAGGCCAAAGGTTTTATCGTTAAACAGGCTAAAGACAATGCTGATACTCTTATCGTCACAACAGCGATAGAAGTATTTTCTTTCGAAAAGGCTGTGATTGTCGGTGAGGATATGGACCTTCTCGTTTTACTAACTGCTCTAGCTCCACAGAAACGGAATATTTATTTCCTAAAACCAGGAAGAGGAAAGTCCGAACGTAAAATATACTGTTCTCGTACTTTACAATCACATGGAGGACTTCGAGATAGAATACTATTTGCACACGCTTTTAGTGGTTGTGATACAACATCGTGTCTCTTCCAAAAGGGCAAACTAAAATGCTTTCAACTATTGAGGCAACGAGAAGATTTACGTGATATCATAACAACATTTAATGACAACAACGCTTCTCATGATGATATTACTCTAGCTGGAGAACGTTTTTTTATGGCTATATACGGTGCACCTGCAATTGAGACATCTTTAAATCGACATCGGTATAATGTTTTTACGAAATCAGCGTACAAGAGTAAACCGAATTTAGCTTCGTTGCCTCCTACAGCTGCAGCAGCTCAACAACACTCGTTTCGCGTGTATTACCAGGTAGAGTAGATGCGAAAGGTCAAAAGTTATACTGTCATCGCCGCATTAACGATAACACGTTCAAACACTAAAAAGCCCAACTAGAAAACATTCGTTGCATGTTTACTTTCGTTTACTTTCAAAATAAAATAAATAACAATAACTTTTTTATTAAATTACACATGCCTACTGATATTTTTTTCATATTAATTTTCAAGAACGAGTAATTACGTCTTTTTTTATTCACATTTTTTAAATTTTCGCTCCAAGCTAATGTTTTCACGTAACATTTATATGTATGTATTTCGCCCTTCGCGCATTGTATAACTTTTGAGCTTTTGCACGCAGTCTACAAAAGTGGCGCGGTAATGAGAAATGCCCTGAGCTGTGGGGTTGGAAAAATATCAATTAGTGTCTAAAACCTGTACCGACACTCAAGGCACCAGCTCCGGATTCATTGCTTACATTGATCTCGTGCAATTGTAAAAAAGGCTGCACTTCTTCCTGTGGGTGTAGAAAAGCAGGACTGAACTGCGCGGCTATAATTATGTGGCTACTGTCATGGTACATCATGCCTAAATTCAAATTCTGCTCTTGACGAAGATAAGGAGAGTTCCATTGAGCGGGAGTTTGACGAAAATGATTCCGATGCTGAAGATCGAGATGATAGCCCTGTTAGGAAGAATTTTATAGATGACGCCACCCCCAGTACTAGTAGTGTATTACAACTTTAAACAGTAAGAGTTGCCAAATTTTCATAGGTATTATGTCTTTTTATATTTTTTTTGCAGATTTTACACTGGAAGTGATTTTTATATGTTCAACTGTGTATTACAGAGAAACTAATAAAGATATAAAAAAAATTTATTGAACCTTCTTTATAGACAATTTAATGAGCTTTATTTTTTATAATAACTTTAAATGCGATAGGACCCACTATTATCGAGATATGAAGAAAAAACCTGACTTGGAGCACTTCTTTCCAAGATGGCGGATCGAGCCCTGCATGTAGACGTCAGGACTTTCAGTATGTTCAATACTATGCCAAGGTGAAGGCCTCCACAAATTTATAGCTTTTTACCGATTATTTTTTCTATTTTTGCTAATTTGACTGAACTATATGCACTTTGTATAATTATTTACTTCAGTCTGCCACTCTATCCCAGGAATGAGTTGACGTACGTCATAATATAATTAACTGCACGCAGTTTGGCTTGTAGCGTATAATCCTATGGTAATTTTTATTCTTATTACGTAGCGTAAAAAACGTTGGTTGATGATTAACAGCTGATGTGATAACATATGCTATTTTTAGAACAATAACGAATATGCCTGTGTCTAGTCCTGACCGCTACATGCTCGGAGCTCATCTATTATTGCAATTCTTGGACACTACTTTCTATTTTGCAATTAGAATTCATTTTATACCTAATCAAAAATTCATCATCTATTTATGCTTAACTAATTTATTGTTCTATGATTCTATGTAAATTGTATAACGCATGTACATAATAAATTGATGTCACTTTCCGCCAAACTAGTGCAAATTTGAAGAAATATGTTCCCTGATAGTATTGTGTAAGCATAACGCTAATTATTTATTAAAATTTTTAATTTATTTTATTTAATTTAAAATTATTAATTTATTAAAATATAGTATTCAACGCTTATAGTAATCTTTAATTATAATCAATCACACAAATACTATTGGAAACATTCTTACGCCTCCGTTTCAATTTTATTTTTTTTTGACTACGTATGTACATATGTACATACATGCATAATAGATCTCTTTCTTATGATGAGACCGGAATAGCATTTATACATAATATTATTATGTATATTGTTGCTGATTATTTTGAACACAATACAAAACAAAACAAAAAACAAAATACTATGTTTAAAGCTTATAATCCGGTCTCGACTTAATATTTCAATATTTATTTGGTAATTTTTAGTATTACAAAACATGCACACGGAATTAAAAATTTTCAACCGAAAAGGCCAAATTACGTTAGTTAGCAAGTATTTCTAAGTAATTAAATTTATTATTTGAAATAATTTTTTTTTGTTCAAAAAAAAATTCAAAAACGATTTTAATTTGTATTTGAAATAATTAAAAAATTTATTTCAACGATTCAACAATAGCACATAATGCATAATTATTTACATCAATAGTTTTCCCGCGTTTTTTTATTATGATATTAATTTATGCGTAGGTGTGGAGGGTCTAAAAATAACTTATGAGTTGTTCCGTACTTTGCTCTAACGGCACTGCTTACCTTTCAAAGGGGGTTACCGTTCAAAACAGGTTTAGTCATAGTCCCCCTTTTACCAGCCCATAAAATTAAAATTTGGCGTTCCGTATTGTAGTGTAGATAGGGGCGGTTTTAGTTCGGTTGCGGAGGATGGGGATTGGTGTTGCTTCTTCGCTAAATAAAACGATTTACCAACTCAACTACTTCCAGGAGTTTATAGTATTATAAACAATGTACAAGATGAATGAATTAAAACAATAAATCATGGACAAGCCGTTCAATGTAGTACCTTAGTACATCATAAGAACATAAGATTTAAAATATGCAAACAGTAATTTTTGTAACATTTTACAGTCAAAAATTAAAATTGTTAATATAAAACTGCGCACAAGACTGCCGTCCTTAAATACTCGTAAGAACCAAAAATGAAAATTTTACTAAATCTTAAATTAAAATATCAAAATGTTTAACCGCCATGGTATGAGAACCGCAAACGTATAAAATGTTAAATATTTTGAAAATGCTTACGCCACGGATTCTTTCCTATTCAGAATACCTCAACCGACCGACCTCTGAAGCAGCTAATCTGTTGATAACAACGTAAATGATGACATGCTGCCACTGTTTTTTCTAAAATAAGCTCAATTGGTTGTTTTTCAAAATTTTTCTATAAGTAAATGAATGCTTTTTATTGTATTTAATAGTTATTATTATTATTAATTATATAAAGGGATTATAACAAGTTAATTCCCGAATGTAATTATTCAATGCTTTATCAACGACTATAGCCAAAACCGCAGGTGAAAAGTTCTGGTTTTGAGAAACGTCAGATTTAGACAAATTTATTTTGACCGCAAATATTTATTTTGAGCTAAAAACTAGAAAGTTTTTGAATCGTTTCTATGACATGCGTTCGTTTATTTGTAAACAAGAGTGAAAAAATTTGCAAAATAGAAAATGCTATTCTAATCCACTAGTGTATTAAAAAGCCGCCAATCCACGGAAAATATCAGACGTATTAAACCTTCCTAATAATATGGTAAGACACGATCGTAGATGGATTCGTGCTGGGTTCGAATCCCTGCCAAGTACACCGAAATTTTCCGATCGTGTCTTCTTCCCAACCCGCACTTGGTCAGCGTGGGAAGATTAAGATTATGGCTGCACCTTCAAGTTATGAACAAAAGTAACTTGAAGAGGCCTACGACGTTCAGGAGTGCACAGAATGGCTGAAGAAGAAGAAGAATAATATTATAGTGGTCATGGATAAATTAAATAATAATGCACTAATAACCTGGACTTTAACGGTTTTTCATGAAGTTTGAGCTTCGCCCGGATTTCATAATCAAAAAGGTGAATGGAAGAAATTCTATTATGACCAATTAAAAAAACTGCTGTGAGCGTTGTAATCGATATTTATGCTTAGAGCGCACATATAAGTTATCTGTTTTGAATGCTATCACCTTGAAATTGTTAAATGAGCTTAGCTCAAAAATTGAAAAATTTTTAATTTAAATTAGGTCTATTTTTATATTAAGCTTTTAATTTTGCTTAAATTTCTTATCAATATAGTTTTTTAGAAGAGCATTAATTTATAGATATTTTGTTGCTTTTGGTACGAGTCATTGGGTACGAGTCAGATTATATTTTTCCAAAGAAATTAAGCTAATTTTTTTTTATTTCTCAAATAAAGCACTTTATTTAAAAATGTGGTATGGAACCGCCGCGTGTTATGGTGTATTAAAATTTGGCGCGTGTTCTGAAAGGTTAAAAAAATAGGCGCCGATTTTATTAAAGCGCCTAAATTTAAACATTAAAATTAAAAAGATTAAATGAGGGCACCTAATTTTCATTTCCTTGTTGGCTAGACTATGATAAAATAACCTTTTTTTTGTTTATAATATTTTTGTGAAATTTGTACATCAGGCATTCAGTTGGTGTTCAGTGTCAGCCTTCATGAAATCGGTGCCGGTGTCGGAAATTAAATGTTTTTTAAGTAATTATTATTTGTTGTATATAGAATATAGGCAACCCATTTGATTTAGCAAAATTGTGATGAAATTAAATTTTTTTAAGTTAATACCTATTTGTTGTAGGTACATAGAATAGGCAACCCATTTGATTTAGAAAAACTGTGATGATACAGAGTGTTAAATATTAAAGTAGATTTGGCAACAGCGCAATACTTTGCAGAGGGCGCCACGCGAAAGGCAAACTTGAAGTTGTCATATATATCAAAAAGCATGTAGTTGCAATGTCCCATATTGTGGCACCTCCAACACAAAATAGAATATCTTTTTTAATTTTTCATCTACGTTAAAACAAATAAACCTATATAATACGTAAATAACAAACAGTATAGGTAGTCCCCAATTGTGGCGTCTTATATAAATTAATTACGAGATATTCTACTTTAAAATTGTGGCAACGCGTGTAAGTTGCCACAATTTTTGGATTTGCCACAGTTCAGGCGTATTCACACACAAGTTGCCATAAATATAGTGAAACCTACACACACACATACATACAGACATCCTTCCAAAAATGATAAAAATGGATTCAGGGGACCTCAAAACGTGAACATCTGTCAAAAAATTGGGGGGTCAAATTTTGACTGATAACAATACTTTCCTTACCTAGGGGTTCGGAAAGTAAAAATCATCATTACCTTTGTAAAACACCTCGAAAATATATTAAAGAGTAAAATTGCATATATTTTTAATTTTTCTATTCTATTGATATAATGCACCTCTTCGTTGCACAAAATTTTAAATACTAAAAAGTAGTATATTCTTGAAAATTTACGTTTTTAGATTAATTGGTAATAATTAGGTAAGATAATAAAATACACTAAATAATTTTACATAACATTAGGACTATACTCAGCGATGTGCTATAAATATTTTATCAACACTCGCAGTTCATCTCATTTTTAGACCACAAATCTATATAATATATCTTTGATAATATATAGATTATATAAATACATATATTTATCAAGTGTATCATGTCACTTCCAAAGTAGATACATTTGCAACGGAGTCACTTCATATATATCGTCGTGACTTCCGATTTTGGAAGTCACTACGAATCTCCATGTTTTTAGTGTTTAACGGGTAGTGTATGGGATCAGGCGTTAAAATCCGAAATTTTTACTGGAAGTGACTCCGGAGCACTCGTACTTGCAAAAAAATGTTTTAGTTCCACTGTATATGGCTGGCGCTAGCGTCGCATATATGATAATATATATGAAAAAGTATCAACGGGACCGTGCAACTTCCGTTAATACGACTGCACGTTCTCACTTCTTTTTATCGGCAACATTGCATTAGACATTTCTTGGAAATCAGTTTCTATATTTAATTTTGATTAGAATTATTAATTTAATACTCTTTAGATTTAATAATGGTATACCATTAAAAATCTGTGCAAATTTCTGTTGATTATACATTATAATAATTAAAAATAATTAAAATCAATTCTGTTTAAAATTTTTTGAACTATTATAATTTCGGCTTTTTCTCTAGTAGAATGCGCCGAGACGCGCGCGGCGTACAGTAATTGAAAGTAGGCATCTGAGTGAAAAAAAACTTTAAATTTATTCAAAATATTTATAGGTCATTGAAACTAGCTAGGACACAGCATATCATATCGGCAATCAAGTTCCCATTTTATTTGATGACGTATCCCATGACGTGCCAATTTCTGTTTTAGATAACTACCTACTTTTAAAAATGATGACATTTATTTTTTTTTCCTCTTATATAGCGTTTGTAACAACAAGGTCATTACGCTTTTTGTTGGTATGGGTTTATTATTTTTTAAACAAAGGAGAAGGTGACCAATTATTTCCATTTTACATGTTACATTTTTGTAGAGCTCTGAACAACATACGAATATAACAAACTTAAATTGTTTTCTTAAACTTGTTATTGTGAAATACCTTTTCTCAACAAAAATGGTGAAAAAATAGTAATTTCTTTTAAAAGTGTGATAAAAATTTACTTATTTAAAAAATGAGGCTAAATAAACGCCCATCATTATCACGTTACAGTCTTATTTTTTAAAAGAAAGAGTAGGAAATCAATTTCCACTTTACTTTCGTTACATTTTTGTAGAGCTCTGAATAACATACGAAATATACCAATCATGGTCCGGTCAAATTAGACCAAAAAATAGGAGTGAGGTTGCAATAATTCGCACCCAGCTGAAAATTGGTAGGATTGTTCAAAACACCATCATAAATAAAATCTAAAAAGTTCTCATCGATCCGACACCTGGAAAAAAATTTATTCGGGGTCAAAGGTCACTAAAACGGGTTCTTCGCGATTTTCAGCAAAACGGTAAGTTTTATCATAAAATTATCCCCTTCAAAAATTGTAGATCAGATAATTATCTATAAAAAATGTCTAAATACTTTTTCCTAAGAGTCACCGTTTTTGAGATATAACGATTCGAAAAGTTGAAAGAGTTGTAATCGTCATTTAGGTGCAAATAAATAAAATGAATTTGTGCTAGCTCTAAATATCCCAGTGCTAGGTTTATGGGTAAAAATATTAACCGGGGGGGGCTAGCGTTACTTTGCCCCCCCCCCCGGTTTCAAAGTCGATTTGTGAAAATACTGTAATGGTGCTAGCTTTCATATTTGGGTACTAGCTCTAAGGATCCCAGTGCTAGGTTTTTGGGTAAAAATATTAACCGGGGGCTAGCGTTACTTTGCCCCCCCCCCCCGGTTTCAAAGTCGATTTGTGAAAATACTGTAATGGTGCTAGCTTTCATATTTGGGTGCTAGCTGGTGCTAGCTCTAAGGATCCCAGTGCTAGGTTTTTGGGTAAAAATATTAACCGGGGGGGGGGCTAGCGTTACTTTGCCCCCCCCGGTTTCAAAGTCGATTTGTGACAAAACTGTAATGGTGCTAGCTTTCATATTTGGGTGCTAGCTGGTGCTAGCTCTAAGGATCTCAGTGCTTGCTTTTGGTGTAAAAATATTAACCGGAGGGGGGGGGGGGCAACGTAACGGACCCTCTAAATACTTTTTTTCCTAAGAGTCACCGTTTTTGAGATATAACGATTCGAAAAGTTGAAAGAGTTGTAATCGTCATTTAGGTGCAAATAAATAAAATGAATTTGTGGAAAAACTATAATGGTGCCAGCTTTCATATTTGGGTGCTAGCTGGTGCTAGCTCTAAGTATCCCAGTACTAGGTTTATGGGTAAAAATATTAACCGGGGGCTAGCGTTACTTTGCCCCCCCCCCGGTTTCAAAGTCGATTTGTGAAAATACTGTAATGGTGCTAGCTTTCATATTTGGGTGCTAGCTGGTGCTAGCTCTAAGGATCCCAGTGCTAGGTTTTTGGGTAAAAATATTAACCGGGGGGGGGGGGGGCTAGCGTTACTTTGCCCCCCCCGGTTTCAAAGTCGATTTGTGACAAAACTGTAATGGTGCTAGCTTTCATATTTGGGTGCTAGCTGGTGCTAGCTCTAAGGATCTCAGTGCTTGCTTTTGGTGTAAAAATATTAACCGGAGGGGGGGGGCAAAGTAACGGACCCTCTAAATACTTTTTTTCCTAAGAGTCACCGTTTTTGAGATATAACGATTCGAAAAGTTGAAAGAGTTGTAATCGTCATTTAGGTGCAAATAAATAAAATGAATTTGTGGAAAAACTATAATGGTGCCAGCTTTCATATTTGGGTGCTAGCTGGTGCTAGCTCTAAGTATCCCAGTACTAGGTTTATGGGTAAAAATATTAACCGGGGGCTAGCGTTACTTTGCCCCCCCCCCGGTTTCAAAGTCGATTTGTGAAAATACTGTAATGGTGCTAGCTTTCATATTTGGGTGCTAGCTGGTGCTAGCTCTAAGGATCCCAGTGCTAGGTTTTTGGGTAAAAATATTAACCGGGGGGGGGGGCTAGCGTTACTTTGCCCCCCCCGGTTTCAAAGTCGATTTGTGACAAAACTGTAATGGTGCTAGCTTTCATATTTGGGTGCTAGCTGGTGCTAGCTCTAAGTATCCCAGTGCTAGGTTTATGGGTAAAAATATTAACCGGGGGGGGCCTAGCGTTACTTTGGCTCCCCCGGTTTCAAAGTCGATTTGTGAAAATACTGTAATGGTACTAGCTTTCATATTTGGGTGCTACCTCTAAGGATCCCAGTGCTAGGTTTTTGGGTAAAAATATTAACCGGGGGGGGGCTAGCGTTACTTTGGCCCCCCCCCGGTTTCAAAGTCGTTTTGTGAAAAAACTGTAATGGTGCTAGCTTTCATATTTGGGTGCTAGCTAGTGCTAGCTCTAAGGATCTCAGAGCTTGCTTTTGGTGTAAAAATATTAACCGGGGGGGGGGGGCAAAGTAACGGACCCGTATTTAGACATTTTTTATAGATAATTATCTGATCTACAATTTTTGAATGGGATAATTTTATGATAAAACTTACCGTTTTGCTGAAAATCGCGAAAAACCCGTTTTAGTGACCTTAGACCCCGAATAAATTTTTTTCCAGGTGTCGGATCGATGAGGACTTTTGAGATTTTATTTATGATCGTGTTTTGAACAATCCTACCAATTTTCAGCTGGGTGCGAATTATTGCAACCTCACTCCTATTCTTTGGTCTAATTTGACCGGACTATAAAGAGTTATTTTTAAACTTAAGTTAGTAAAAAATTATCAATCACTTATAAGTATCATAAAATAAGCTATGCAAATTTAATATTCGTTTGTGTCTTTGTAAATTGCATAAATGTTGAGGAATTTGTTATGGAAATATCGTACACTAGGCTTAATAGGATCTGTGTTTACTATGGTACTTGTTCGGAGTTAACACGTCAAAACATTGAAAAAATTACGTTGTTTTATGGGGGAATCCTATAATCCTAACGAAATCAATTTGTTTAGACGAGATTTCAAAACTTGATCAATCACAAAGGATGCTTTATAAATATTAGACCCATCTCTACCCATTTATTGTAAGATTTTAGCAACCCCTTCACTTTTTCATACGTAAGAATTTTTTTTTAAGTTTTCAACTTTACCTTCTAAGGGCCTTTTTTGATTTGCTTTATTAATTTTTATTATGAAAAAGTAAAAAATTTCATTGAAAAGTATTAATTATTAAATAATAATGTACTAAGCAAAAGATAAAAAATTGCGTTCAGTACATTATTAAAACGAAGCATATTTCCGGGAATTCCCCGCATCTAGTAGTAATGCGAGCGGTCAACGTCCTTGGTCCTTTTAAGTCAAAGTTTGATCATAATTTACTTTTTTAATAAAATCAACTCTGAAGTTGTCTTACTTTAAATTCTTAATTATGCACTTATACGGTTTTTGCACCTAGCCCTTCAATTATTATAAATAAATTTCAAAATTTTTCATTCCAATGAAGAAAAATATTCGATTTGTTGTGTTGTTACGTTATTGAAGGTCACCGTCGAAATAATGCTATATTTAATTAAAAGATTTTAATTCAATTTTTATTGTTACCTATAGCATATTATTATTATACCCCTTTAATGTTATTAATTTAATTTTGTAACATTTATAAACATCTAAAATGAATAATTAATTTTTTAAATTTGCACTTGAACATTTTAATGAGAAGTGTAAGTACTCGTATCATGATATCATGATGTAAGTATGATTGGAATGTCGCGACGTGGCAGCGCTGCTTGAAGTTTGTACGCGTTCTGTTTATCTGCAAATTCAGAGATTGACTGCATATATGCTCGGAAGTGCCTTCGTCACTTTTATACTCTTGAAAAATAATTTAAAAAATGTCTTCCCCTCTGTTGCAAACCTCGTTAAGAAAGTTCCCCTCAAGCATAAGTAGGAATCTATATATCAATTAAATGCTTGGTAGGGATGGAAGTCAGGTCGCCATTTCTATGCATCGGAAGTCACTCCTTAACAGAGATACATATATTTATAGATATCTATATATATAAAAGAGCTTGTCTGTTTGTTTGTTTGTTCGCTATACGTTCCTACACCCTTTGACCGATCTCAACCAAATTTTGCACAGTTATTCTGTAGGTCCAGGCGCAACTATTCGTGCATAAATGGAGAAGAAATTCCCGTGGGGAGCAAAGTTATTCGCGTTTTTCGATTTTTTATTGATACGCTGTATACTTTACCCTTAGGTTAAGTACCCAGTTACCTGGGTACTTAACCCAGTTAACAAACCCTTACTTACTTACAGGGCCGGGCTGGCCGAACGTTCCTACACCCTTGGACCGATCTCAACCGAATTTTGCAGTTATTATTATGGTCCGTCCTGTGAGGCCGAATGCCGAACAACTATGGTTAAGATTATTCGTAATTAAATAATCTTCGGTCCGCCTTGTGAGGCCGAAGGCCGAACAACTATGGCCTTCACGGATCTATTATGGTCCGCTCTGTGAGGCCCATGGCCGAACAACTATGGCCTTCACGGATCTATTATGGTCCACCCTGTGAGGCCCATGTCCGAACAACTATGGCCTTCACGGATCTATTATGGTCCGCCCTGTGAGGCCGAAGGCCGAACAACTATGGCCTTCACGGATCTATTATGGTCCGCCCTGTGATGCCCAAGGCCGAACAACTATGGCCTTCACGGATCTATTATGGTCCGCCCTGTGAGGCCGAAGGCCGAACAACTATGGCCTTCATGGATCTATTATGGTTCGCCCTGTGAGGCCAAAGGCCGAACAACTATGGCCTTCACGGATCTATTATGGTCCGCCCTGTGAGGCCCATGGCCGAACAACTACGGCCTTCACGGATCTATTATGGTCCGCCCTGTGAGGCCGAAGGCCGAACAACTATGGCCTTCACGGATCTATTATGGTCCGCCCTGTGAGGCCCATGGCCGAACAACTATGGCCTTCATCGATCTATTATGGTCCGTCCTGTGAGGCCGAATAACTATGGCCTTCACGGATCTATTATGGTCCCGCCCTGTGAGGCCGAACAACTATGGCTTTCATGGATCTATTATGGTCCGCCCTGTGAGGCCGAAGGCCGAACAACTATGGCCTTCACGGATCTATTATGGTCCGCCTTGTGAGGCTCATGGCCGAACAACTATGGCCTTCATCGATCTATTATGGTCCGCCCTGTGAGGCCGAAGGCCGAACAACTATGGCTTTCACGGATCTATTATTGTGATCCCCCTGTGAGGCCGAAGGCCGAACAACCATGGTCTTCACGGATCTATTATGGTCCGCCCTGTGAGGCCGAATGCCGAACAACTATGGCTTTCACGGATCTATTATGGTCCGCCCTGTGAGGCCGAAGGCCGAATAACTATGGCCTTCACGGATCTATTATGGTTCGCTCTGTGAGGCCGAAGGCCGAACAACTATGGCTTTCACGGATCTATTATAGTCCGCCCTGTGAGGCCGAAGAACTATGGCCTTCACGGATCTATTATGGTCCGCCCTGTGAGGCCGACGGCCGAACAACCATGGCCTTCACGGATCTATTATGGTCCGCCCTGTGAGGCCGAATGCCGAACAACTATGGCTTTCACGGATCTATTATGGTCCGCCCTGTGAGGCCGAAGGCCGAACAACTATGGCCTTCACGGATCTATTATGGTTCGCTCTGTGAGGCCGAAGGCCGAACAACTATGGCTTTCACGGATCTATTATGGTCCGCCCTGTGAGGCCGAAGGCCGAACAACCATGGCCTTCACGGATCTATTATGGTCCGCCCTGTGAGGCCGACGGCCGAACAACTATGGCCTTCACGGATCTATTATGGTCCGCCCTGTGAGGCCGAAGGCCGAACAACTATGGCCTTCGCGGATCTATTATGGTCCTCCCCCTGTGAGGCCGAAGGCCGAACAACTATGGCCTTCTCGGATCTATTCTGGGTCTAGATGGCTAAGGGCGGCGAATGCCGCCCGTGCCAGCTAGTATTATATAAAAGAGCTTGTCTGTTTGTTTGTTCGCTATACGTTCCTACACCCTTTGACCGATCTCAACCAAATTTTGCACAGTTATTCTGTAGGTCCAGGCGCAACTATTGGCGCAACATAAATGGAAAAAAATTCGTGCGGGGAAAAAAGTTATTCGCGTTTTTCATTCATTTATACAACTGTTCGAACATCAACATTTAATAATAATGGTGAAGAAGAAACCATTAATTATTACAAAATAATAAAATTTTATCAACGCTCTATGCGTTTCTTTCATATTAACCATTTAATAATAATGGTGAAAAAGAAACCATTAGTTATTACAAAATAATAAAATTTTATCAACGCTCTATGCGTTTCTTTCATATCTATCCGATTAATTCAGATTATTTTGCCATTATGGGACCATAATAATAAAAATGCTTAAGATTATTCGTAATTAAATAATCTTCGGTCCGCCCTGTGAGGCCGAAGGCCGAACAACTATGGCCTTCATGGATCTATTATGGTTCGCCCCACGGTGTATAATAGATTAGGTGAGCTGACGGGCTATGTTTTCATCAGATATTTTCATGCCGCGAATGTAGTCTGTGTGCGAGAGAGACGTTATGGACAGAGATGGGCAAAGCGCCTTGCGAAAACCTATAATGCATTAGTTCTGCATGTATTACAGTGCATTTTAAGACTAATATAAACGGCTTTGTATTAGTTTTTGGCAATGTCTCGATGGTGTTGTTTTGCGCCTAATTGTACTAGTGGATACAATAGCAATAACGATAAAGTTTCGTTATTTAAAGCTTCGTTGTTTCGATCATTAAATTACTTTAAAGAAAAATATAATCAAAACAAAACAACATGAAAATGTTGTACTTACATTACTTTAGGATGTTAATTATTATTAAGACTAATTATTTTTATTTTTTTCTTTCTGGTTTCCCTTTTTTTGTTAAAAAGTTTTTGTTCACTTTTCAGTTTTTTATAGTAAGTAATACGCTTATTGCTGTAAAAATAATACCTAATATTGTTTGGAATTGTGCCTAAACTAAAATTATTATTGAATAAATATTTTGTACTTGTTCATTTATTTCTTGAAGGTATGATGGTACTATAATTATGAAATACTATTTCCAACATTTCAACTACTGCATAAATCTAGAATTAAAATAATATATTAA
This sequence comes from Podabrus alpinus, assembly GCA_932274525.1. NCBI lineage: Eukaryota > Metazoa > Arthropoda > Insecta > Coleoptera > Cantharidae > Podabrus > Podabrus alpinus. Next base: position 12,752,719 of record OW026451.1, read on the forward strand.
ATATATTTTGGGTTATTAACATGTGAAATTATAAATTAAATTACTTTAAAATGTAATAGTATTAGATACATTTTAAAGTAATTCAATTTACTGTATAAATCAACTACCAATTTTCGAGGTTTTTTGCGATTTAAGAAAAAACAAAGCATCCTATATAAAAAAGTTAAATGAGGCAGTTGTAGATAATGTAAAAACCTATCGAATGCAACCGGAGAGAAAAATATTTGTTATTGATATTCTGAGAAAACCGAAAAATAGCGTCAAAAATCGCTCATTTACCGCATAAATCAAGCACCACTAGCGGCAGGTTGTCTGTCCTTGTCTAACATAGCCGGCCAGTTTCGTGGCATGTGCAAGCAGTGCTTGTAACCTCACCTAATCTATTATACACCGTGGTTCGCCCTGTGAGGCCGAAGGCCGAACAACTATGGCCTTCACGGATCTATTATGGTCCGCCCTGTGAGGCCCATGGCCGAACAACTATGGCCTTCACGGATCTATTATGGTCCGCCTTGTGAGGCTCATGGCCGAACAACTATGGCCTTCACGGATCTATTATGGTCCGCCCTGTGAGGCCGAAGGTCGAACAACTATGGCTTTCACGGATCTATTATTGTCCTCCCCCTGTGAGGCCGAAGGCCGAACAACCATGGCCTTCACGGATCTATTATGGTCCGCCCTGTGAGGCCGAATGCCGAACAACTATGGCTTTCACGGATCTATTATGGTCCGCCCTGTGAGGCCGAAGGCCGAACAACTATGGCCTTCACGGATCTATTATGGTTCGCTCTGTGAGGCCGAAGGCCGAACAACTATGGCCTTCACGGATCTATTATGGTCCGCCCTGTGAGGCCGAAGGCCGAACAACTATGGCCTTCACGGATCTATTATGGTCCGCCCTGTGAGGCCGGCGGCCGAACAACTATGGCCTTCACGGATCTATTATGGTCCTCCCTGTGAGGCCGAAGGCCGAACAACTATGGCCTTCGCGGATCTATTATGGTCCTCCCCCTGTGAGTCCGAAGGCCGAACAACTATGGCCTTCTCGGATCTATTCTGGGTCTAGATCCGAACTATTATGGTTCGCCCTGTGAGGCCGAACAACTATGGCCTTCACGGATCTATTATGGTCCGCCCTGTGAGTCCGAAGGCCGAACAACTATGGCCTTCACGGATCTATTATGGTCCGCCCTGTGAGGCCGACGGCCGAACAACTATGGCCTTCACGGATCTATGATGGTCCTCCCTGTGAGGCCGAAGGTCGAACAACTATGGCCTTCGCGGATCTATTATGGTCCTCCCCCTGTGAGGCCGAAGGCCGAACAACTATGGCCTTGTCGGATCTATTCTGGGTCTAGATGGCTAAGGGCGGCGAATGCCGCCCGTGCCAGCTAGTAAATAATATATGTGACTGATATTTTATTGGTAATAAATTTTAATAATGATTATTGTGCAACATTAATTTGCTTTATTGTTTTCAACTGCGTTAAAGAAGTTTGAGGAGACTAAAGGGGGGTATTAAATTAAAAATTAAGAAAAAAATTTCACAAATTTGAAAAATGTATCTTATTTGGCCCCCCATGAACTTTGGCTGGATTCACTTTTGAAAAAGTTGTTTTCCTTGTATATGTGTTTATCCTTTTACACTTACATTCAATATTAGTTTAGCACTTAGCTTTATTTACCAAAATTATCCACAAATTACCAGTTCCCTTTTCTTTATGTTTACATCTCAACAAAGACATTCATTTTGCTAGAATGAAGGATCGACATATAATATTAGGCTAAATTTATGTGTGTGTAATAGTCAAGTTATTCGCCTCCCGCAGTGCGGCCTTCAGGCCGCACAACCAGTGTCTTATATGTATCCGTATTCTCGTGGGTTTATGTCCTGTCCCAAGAATTTTGCGGGTCTTCCTTTTAATCTCCTTGCAAGCCACTAGCCTTCCTATTGCTAGGATCAGCGAGCGGATTTTCGGTTTCATCCCACATCTCTTGCCATCTTTCGATCATTAAGCGTCCAGATAATGTGTGAATTTTTAATTCCATTCTAGATAGCCGAAAGAAAAACGAACGGGACAACATAAAAAACTACATCCTGTAGGTTTATTATTCGTTATTATAATATAATATGCAATTTGTTATAAATTCTTCTGCTATTTCTTGCATATCGTTTTAATTTTTTGCATATCACTTCCATATTTTGCATATCAGCACTAAATTTTTGCAATTTATTTTAGCATTAGAATAAAATGCTCATAGCTCATAGTGTCATTTCATTTGGATTACTTTCGTCCAATACCAGAATACCACCTGGTTCGATCTCCCTGGCTTATTTTCATGTTTTTATTGCACTAATAGTTAGATTCCAAATATTATTTAATTATCATGTTCCCTAATTCCAAGATTTGTTTCATTATCAGCCTTGAATCTATAAAAATTTAGAGATGGACGGGAAAGTTATAATTGGAAAGAAAAAAATCAATACCACCTTATCTTGAAAATATATTTGCATAACAAAAGTCAGGTGCCAGGATTTAATTTATTATCTTATTTACATAGATCTTTTAACAATTGTAACTAACCGATCTTTTATTAAATCAAAATTAACTTTTTCAACCACAACAACGTTCGACATTTCACTATTTTCTCCTCGTCTTACGATCACTTGACCCCGAGTATTGGTCCCATGCAGTTCTACGGTTAAATTGTACTTTCTTTGTTGAACCACAATTTCCGGATGCAGCATAACCAGACAGGCAATTGCATCGCAAGCGTACCAAGGAGCACTAAGATCACTTCCAGAATAAATCTTTTTCTCTGCCCTGTTCAAGAGATCCATGAAGGAACTATTGTATTGTCCCAATACATCATAACGCCATTCCTAAAAGTGGAAAAAAAAAATTTGGGCAACCTTTCCCTCATTTTTGTGTTTACCAATGTTATTTCCGAGTCGATGTAAATTTCCCATGGCACTAACGTAATTGGGCATCCAATTTCCTCAAAAACTGTGTACGCAGCTTCCGGATCAACATAAAAGTTAAATTCGGCTGCATCGTTCGTGTTGCCTATTCCTATAAACAGATGTAAAAACTCGTAATTTTATTCGGTACCTTATAGACTATCGTAAAAATAGAAATAAATTTTGAAAACCTATTTTATTACCTAAATAATTGCCACCCATGATAAGCATATCTTTGATATTGGATGCCAAATCGTGATAAACTTTAACCGCCAGCGCGGCGTTTGTCAAAGGACCAAAGCAAACTAAAGTTATTTCGTTTGGATTTTTTGTGACTATATCGTGAATAGCAATAATTGCGGGTTCCTTTTTTATTATGCTCAAATTAGGTTCAGTTTCGTGTTCCAAATCGCCCAATCCATCGTTTCCGTGATATTTTTCCAAAGGATGCTTACAAGTGATAATTGAATTTACTGCTCCTTTATAAACAGGAATCTAAATTTGAAAATAGAATTTATTAATACATAGTACTAAAATATAGGAAATTGTAAGGAAAATATTATTATTATAACTTTACTTTTATTAACATAAACCATATTTGAATCCTTACGAATTACAGAGAAAATCTAAAATTATTTTGACTGTACAGGGTGTTCTGCTTTTAAGTACAGACTGAGATTGAATACTTACATCAGTCCTTTTGAATATTTCAAGCAACCTTATTACATTTTTGCAAACATTGTGTAGATCCGTATTGCCCATTGAACATACAATGGCTTCCAACTTCAGCAATCCCCGTTTTTCGGCATCCAGTAATAAAAGGACCGCAAAAGCGTCGTCAGTGCCCACATCTACATCCAAAATTATTCTTCTTTTGCTGGTAATAGCCATCTAAAAAAAAAATTTTTATTACGTATTTAATTATTCAATTTTCAAAATTGAAACTAACTTTTCCAAAAAACGAAATACTGATCTATTATGTAAGTTCACTAACTGCAAATATGAGACACAAATTTGAACTAATATGATGACCATTAGATATTATAATTATAAACATCATGTAACAACCTTGAAATGTTGTTATCATTGATTGATTGATATGAACTCCTTTTCTATTTATGTACTTATAGGCAACTCATACATTAAATTAATAGTCGTAAATTTACATACGGAAGCGTGAAAAATTTAAAACTTCAATATTTTGAAAAAATGTATTTTCATTAACGCAATTTTTGCAGAAAAGACGGTTTTTATTGCATGACCAATCAAAATTTTTGGTTTTTGACACTCCTCTCCTCATCCCACAGTGGTAACCCACCCCCAGTTCTTCCACGCGAAAAAAATTTACCTAAAAACTAAAATTGTTTAAGATTTTGCTTTAAGTTTTTTGTGAACCTTACATTTTTAGGTTTAAAAATATTTCTTTATTTATTTAAATTTCTAAATTTAGAAAGAATTTCGTTTAATTAAATAATTAAAATTTAATATTTTTTTTGAATTTGCGATTAATTTTTTTCAGTACTGGTAACTGTAATGTCTTTTTTTAAATCCCCTCGTCGCATCGCCACAATTCATCACACAGGTTTCATCCCCATCACTCCGCGCTAAAATATTTTTATGGAGCTTTTTAAGAACCTTAGAAATTTTTAGTTTTTAAAATATTTGTTTTAAATATTTAAATGAATTTGTGGAATACCGGACTTAGCCCACACATCCTTCAAATAGCTGGTGCGCCATCACAGCACCTGAATTTTAAATTGCAGGGTTGGATTTTGAGCCCCTCCCCTGCAAACCAAAACTGTCGGTATCCAAGGTTGATTTCCCCCCCTTATTTTAGTTAGCGACGATCATAGCTTTGAAATGATAATGAAGTTACCTTTCTGAAATGCTGATAATGCAGATTTAACGTCACCGTCTGATCCCGTACATCAGGGGCGTAACAAGGTAGCCATGGGCCTGTGTCCTGGTAACAATCCGGGCCCCAAAGTAGTTAATAAAAATAACGCTAAAATTTTTTAATGGGTATAAGCTGGGCATTATATTTTCAAAACAAAATCAAATTCACAATTAATATTTTGGCAATTTATTGGTTGTTTTGGGTTGATACGGTTAAGCGCACGCTAATTTAGGACTAGTTTCCAGTCCTCTCCCCCCCTCTTAGGCTGCCTGCAGACTGATCAAGCAAAAACGTTGTGCGACAAAACGTTTTTGTTTCATCCAATCAAATTTGATTTTGTTTGATTTGAACTTGATTTTGTTTGATTTGAACCAATCACAAAAAAGTTTTGTCGCACAACGTTTTTGCTTGATCAGTCTGTAGGAAGCCTAAGTCCATGCTTGTTATCAAGAAATGCGTAGGGCATATTGCAAATTTTTGAAAATGTGAGATTATAGCATTTACCACCGGAAACGGTAACAGATCAAAAAGGGTATTTGCATAAAATTTGCTTGCAATTTTGTAAAAGTAAAAGGGATTAAAACTATTTAAAATAGTTGGAAACAGTAGGCATCAATCGTGGTACCGTGGTAGGTATATATTGTTACTCATCACCATCTGTTTATCTTTTCATTTGGAGAAGTAACAGTTTTACAACTAAAGAATTTATTGTTTTTTTTGTAGGGACAATTTATTGACCAAATATAATATTTTGTAGGGCTCATTCTGTTTCTAAGAAAAAAAGCCGCGTTTGCTAAAAATATTTTGTAGAAAATAATAAACTTGTTTTTAAGCGTGGCGCCAGTGAAGTCTCGGGCCCTTGTTTCATCGAACTCCCGGAACACTGGTAGTTACGCCACTGCCGTACATAGCTGGGTCTGAATTTGGTGATAAGAAAGAAATGGGGAGAGAGGCAAATTTTGTTTTGATCTTTTGAAATTTTGATCCACCAAAGACCAGAAAGTCGAAAGATTTTATTCTAGTCCGGTATATCACGCTTTAATAACAATTTGTGTTCTTGAAGCTGGTAAGACAGACATTGGAACGCATCTCAAGTCAAAATTAAAAGAAATTTACTAGAAATGTTAAAAATTTACACAATTAGTAATAATTTAAAAAATCGTTATAGTTTTTGTAGTTTTAGCTTATTCTACTGTGTATGGTAGAGCAACGAATGTCACGCTATCTGTCGTGTAAATTTTAATGATAGGTGAGACGTGAAAAATCAATATATTAATATAGTAAACAGATAGCTAGCTGTCGCAATTAACTCAGTGCGGCCTTTAGGCCGTACAACCAAGACCGATATATAATTTCATAATTTTTAAGACCTTTCTAAATAAAGCATTAAATATTTTATATTCTGTAATTTTTTAAGATATAAGATAAGATTAGGTGTAGAATATCTAAATATATAAAGAAAAAATACCATTTAGATGGGAACAGCCTTTTGTCGCACTGAAAATATTGTTTTCTGAGCGTCTGTGTTTTATTTTACACTTCAGTTTTAAAAATAACAAAATCTACTCTTCTTCTTTAAAATTGAAGACTTCAAGAACCAATTGAGTCATTTAGCTGTAATTGCAAATGTTTTAAGTTGTTTTGAACTCCTTATATAAAATTCATATATGAATCTAATTTTTTGGGCAATGTCGCTAAAGAAAAACGAATTTTCATCGGATTTGATCCATAACAGGTAAATTAATTATGTTCACCGCCGCACATTTACTGGTGTATTATTATATGAGAGCGGTAAAGTTGATTTACTATCGAGATTAGTCAAACAACTGCCGCTCAAGTTTGAGTACGATATTTTAAATAACATTTACTACGTCGAAAACTAGAGAAATAACAAACAGCCAATTTTGATCAAGTGTAGATTTAATTGTAATGTCCTTTTTTAATTTAAAAAATATTTCGACTTGTAATTTTAATTTAATTGCGCAGAAAAACATTAAGGGGCCCAAAAACGAAACTTTGCACAGGGGCAGTTTACAGGTGCTTGGAGAGGAGTTTAAGGTTTTTTTTACCACCGGCCTGGCGGATTAGGACAGTTTACACCTACCTGTGGTTCGTTTATGAAAAGAAGTAGTCAGTTATTATTAGAGATGAGATTATTAGGTCGTATAAATGTTATACCAGAGAGCGTTAAAGGGTTCATTGATACACGGCCCCGTTTCTTCTTTCTTTTTCATACAGCATAACTTTCGAACGGGGCCGTGTATCAATTAACCCTTTAACGCTCTCTGGTATAACATTTATACGACCTAAAAATCTCATCTCTAGTTATTATTGATTGAAAATCTATATAAGTATAGAGGGTCAAGCTGAATTTATTGAGAATAAAAAACACGGTTAATATTTTCTAGGATTTTATTTTAAATATGCTCAAAGTAATTCCCTCCAACAATGATACACTTGACCATTCTTTCTTTCCATTGCTTAAAAGCTCCCAACCAATCTTCTTTCGGAACACCTTCAAAATAAGTATGAACTGCGGTATCAATCTCTTCTTCAGACGAAAACCTTCTGCCCCGCAAATTTTTTTTAAGCCCAGAAAATAGCCAAAAGTCGCACATTGCTAAATCAGGTGAGTACGGCGGATGTTCTATGACTTTTATATTTTTTTCAGCCAAAAACTAGCGAGTTATAGCTGCCGAATGGGATGATGCATTATCATGGCGGAGCATAATTCCCTTGGCTGGAACTCTACTGAACACATCAGGTAAACATTTTTCAGTGTACCATTTAGCTGTAACTGTCTTTTGTCCATCTAGCTTAATGGCATTTACTAGGCCCGTACTTCTGAAGAATACCGCATACATAACTTTTTTCATAGCTCGCTGTTTCTTGATCATTGTTGGAGTTTCCTCATCTTCGTGAATCCATACACGACTCTCTTGACGAGTAGGTATGTCGAAAAAGGAAATATAAGTTTCGTCACCTGTCACGATTTTGGAATAAATTTGGTGTCCGCCATTATTTAACAAATTTAGAGTTTCATGGCAAATTCTTACACGCTCTGCTTTTTGGAAATCAGAAAGGTGATGCGGCACAAAACGACGGACCACTTTTTTTAAATGCAGGTGATCGTGTATGATTGTTTTAACAGCTGAGGATCCAATCTTGAGTTAATGCTCTATTACCCCATAAGTGGATTTATTGTCCTCTTTAATTATTTTTTTAACAGCAGCAATGTTTTTGTCGGTAACAGCGGTAGAAGGACGTCCTGTTCAGTTTTGATGCTGAACGGAATTCCTTTCGCGTTCAAATTCCTTATACCATCGGTAAATTGTAGCCAAGGAAGGTGCTTGTTCACTAAAAGTTGAATCTAAACTCTCTTTGCACTCGTAAGCGCTTAAATCTTTTTTAAAATCATAATAAATCATGATTCGAAAAAGCTCTCTTGTTAATTCCATGTTTTCACTTGCAATGTCACTTTAAAAAATTAGTAACTTGAGTTATAACGAACGTATTTTCAACTTCTAAACTTCAAATGACAGATAAAGAGTTTCTCTAAATAATACCGTATGTTTTATTTTTAACAACTTACTAGATCTATTTTATTCTCAATAAATTCAGCTTGACCCTCGTATAAAAATTGATGTATGTGTGTATGTATGTTCCCTACGACTCCTAAACCGTTTGACCGATCGGAACCAAATTTGGCACAGTTATTATGTAGGTCCCTGCGCATGTTTTTGTATTGAAATAATGCAAAAATTCCCAAAGGAAAGGAAAGTTGATTTTGAGTAGCCTGCCTTCCTTTAAGGAATCTCGATAATCCATTCATGCGCGTCCCATAGGGACGCGCATGAATGGATTATCGAGATTCCTTAAAGGAAGGCAGGCTACTCAAAATCAACTTAAAAACAATAATGAATGCTGTCAAGCTGTCAACCGATCGACGATGGAAATACGCGTGCACGTGCTTTACGTTTCTATTTGACCAATCTTAATCAAATTTGGTGTAGAAGTTATTTACAACGCTACGAAAAACATAGGCTACTTTAGTACCTTGGAGTGAGGCCGAAGGCCGAACAACCACATCCGACACGGTCTAGATGGCTAAAGGCGGCCGGCAGGCCGACTGTGCCAGCTAGTAATAAATAAAAGATGTACGAAAACAAAGCGGGAAGTCCAACCGCAATTATGGTTTATCAGTGTTCAATTTAAAAGTTTAAAACAAAAATTACGCTTTTTCGTTTTTTTATATCTTGAAACCTAAAACCGATAGATTAAATTTATTTTCAGATTATTATTAGTCAGAATAAACAATACATAATTATGCTTCAATATAGTGGACTTCGTATCTCATAAGATAACGAAGATCCCCATGTTAAGGTCGAAAAACGGTCACCCTGTATATACAGAGTGGCCCATTAAAACATAATATTATTATTTCTTTAAATATCACAGTATTTCAATTTTATTTTTTACTATGATTTTCGTGATCTGTAAGGCGTAACTGGAAAACAGTTAGAAGTATCAAAATCTAAGAAAACCATACTAATGATTTTATTTACAAGTTTATAAAACTTGTAACTGTATCTACAAGTATTTTTGTTTATTTTGCAGTTACGCTTTAATAATTAAATAAATAAAATAATTTTGAACTTCGTTTAAAATGTTGAAATAAGAAAAATTAGTATGAAAACCTTTTGAGTGTTAATATGACACGATTGGTGCACTTGAATAATTATTCACTACTACGTAGCATTGCTACTACAATAATAGTAAATAAAATTGATTTTTGGTGCAGCGACGCGACGTACATAGCGAATTAAATTAATAAACTGATAACAATTTGGGACTATAATACAAAAAATAGTATTGGAAAGTAGAAAGTAGAAAAAGTCAACATTTTAATGAAAGTTGCATTTTCAATCAATACTTCTAATACATGAAGAAGTCTAAAAATGACCGATACTTAATTTCAAATATTCAGTAAAAAAATTTTTGCTGAGGTTTTCTACATTTTACAATAAAAATAGAAACTAGGTATTTGTCAAAATAAAAATTTAAATAGAAAAATTAATGGAAAACAACAATTACATTTAACAATGATGGAACCAACGTCATCTGTTCCAATCATACATATTTATTCGTCATTTATAGACGCCTAATCGTATCGAGCGTATATTCAAGAAAACCTGCACACTTACCTGATTTAATACGAATATGGATAAACGGATATTTAAATTTAATGTTATAGGTGCATAGTACATATATAGATATCTACAAGGTTTTCCCAGCTTATCAGCATAGCTTTCATTTATGAAGTCATCGTGTGTATAAAAGCAATTTAATTTTTTTATACAAACATTATAGATATTATATACGGGGCTATATTAAATTATTAATTAAAACAAAACTTCTACGTTTTTCTTTTGACCAAACTTATGTAGTAAATATGGAACCAATTGTGGGAGTGAAAATAATTTTGTCCCTTTTTTTCAACATAGCAAACCTGTACGTTGTTTCCAAAACTCGCCTTGTCCACGTCTACTTTGGTAGAAAAACTCTTTTGTTAACGCCCATTTATTAATTGCTATCGCCAAAATACTATAACAAGAGAAACCTATTTTGTTGGTATTAGTCTTTAGGTAACTAATAATACGTCCTTTTATTGTAGAAGAAAGTCAAATGGACCGCCGAAGAAAGCTAAGTGTTTACATACTGCTATGACCTCCCCTATATAAAACTTATACACGTTGATTAAGTTGGGCGCCACATTCGAATGAATGAAAAATATAAAAATGTAAATATTAAAATTTTACGTGCTAAATTTTATTGGAAAGTTTACCAACTTGACCCTCTTGTATAGCTCAGCCTAAGGCTCTCTCAGAGTATTGCAGGTATTTGATTAAATTAAGGGATGCAGCTTATTGAGTTGAGAAAATTTTATTTTTTTTTAAGTGATAGAAAAATGTTTGTTGAGTTAGAATAAAAATGCTTAAATGTTTTGACCAGATAAAACGATCCACTTTTGTTTTTGAATGATCTTAAAAATTCAGAATACTGACCTGTAAAAGTTTTAATGATAATAAAAAGATTGGATTAATTCAGAAATGTTTTTATATTCAAATAATATCGCAGTGCGCAAATAACAAAATTTATACAGATAGCTTATCTGTTACCAGAATGTTTACAATAATCAAAAAAATCAAAATAATGTCGAATGACGATCCTTTTCTTCCTTCTTCCTTCAAATGCTTAAATAAATTTAAGTCTTGCCGTTGTACAAAACGGGTTAAATGTTTATGTAATAAAATTTGTTGCTCTTGGCGAAGCGTAGAAAATTAAATAATAAAAATGTTTTGTTGATGAATGTTTATAAAGTAGGGTAGCCGAAAATTCACCTGCTAAGGTCTTTTCTCAGCATCCTTTATGTAAAATGCTGAAGGCGAAAAGTTAATAAAAATAATAATTTTCAAATACCTTTGAATTCTTTAATCCTGACTTGTTAATAAGTCTGCGTAGATAAAACACAATCTTCGTTATCACTCGCGCACTATGTGACACTTCCAATCTCAGATGTTAAATGGATACCAGTTTGATGTGACGCTTCCAATCTGTTCCTGTTTGAATTGAGTTGTTGTGGTAGTAATCATCCAACTTTGACTTTCTAATTGCGTTATTTAATTAGATTATATGCTGGTAAGTAATTTCGAATTAAATTATTCTCAGATATTCGAGATTTGAGTTGAAATATAACATTCTTAATTTTCAGTTGATACAACTAACATTTGCCATCTTGGATTTATTATCGACCAAGTTTTGATAAAATTATTGGATCACGCTGCACGTCTGTCCACTTTGAATATTCTAGTTCAACTAACTTTGCTTGCGCAAAATTACCAATTTGCGTTGATTTTCAACAACTTGTGAGTCAAATTTATTCCTTTTGTAAAATTTATTTTAATGAAATTTTCTGCAATTTTCAGAGTCGGTTCCATTATCGAAAAGATTAGTTATATGCTGCTTTTCCGTTGATTTCGTAGTCGATAGTAGTCGATTTGGAAGCCATTTGAAGTAGTGAATTTGACCATTTTCGTTATCACATTTCTCTTATCAAACTTTAATGGATTTTGAACCTTATTTACCTTTTTACAAATTTCGGAGATCAAATTATGGTTATTACATACAGTTAGATATGACATAATTTTTGTTATTTTTCACATAATAAGTTATTTATAGAGATATTTCAATTTAAAGTTCACAAAAGTGAAGGTTATGTTTTACAGATAACAAATTTTAACAAATTTCATCATTTCTGATTTAAAGTATCTTATTGGAAGATTTTGGCTTGTTCATCTTCAAAATGAATCTATTTAGCAGGCTTTAATATAGCATTCTTATCTTTAAAGATCTCAATAGGTCTACAATGTCATGAAATAAGTTGGATATTTGCGTTGTGTGGGGTCATTTTAAACCACAGCATAACGAAAAAAAAGTTTTATTGCAATGAGCTATCCATGCAAGATATACGACGTTTTCATGAAGCTATTGCTGTGAAGTTTCTTGCATAAAATCGCACGCCTCGGTTTGCCTTGAGCGCCACTTTCAAAAATGAAAGAAAATTTATAAATTTAAAATATTGAAATGTACGAGGGTGCAATTTTACCAAAAAGCTCACCACCCTTGTCCCTCTAGTTTAGCTCAGCCTTGAGATTCCCTCAGAGTATGGAAGATTCTGGTTGATTAAGGGATGCTTATTGGAAATCGAATTAAAATCTTTTGAGAAGTTGAAAATAGTTAACAAATTGATTGAATGGAGAAATAATCGTGATTCACCTTGATTCTGAGTGATCTTAAAAATTGGAATACTTCACTGTTATTGCACTTGAATTAATAAAAGATTGCATTTAGATAAGAATAATTTTATATTGGAATAAAAATGTCGCAAGCGCTTAATCTTCAAATTTAACAAATAAATGCAGATAAATTTTTATCTGTTGGCAAAAATACAATCATCAAAAAATATCAAAAATAATGTCGAGATGCGTTGATCCAAAAAACTTCTTCTTCTTCTTGTTTGGCCTGAATTAATTTCAAGACCTCCGTTGTCCAATAACGGGTTTAAATGTTTTTATAATAAAATTTGTTCGTCGAAAAAGTAATTAATAGTAAATGTTTGTTAATGAAATATTATGTGAGGATAGTGAGATAAGTTCTTCACGTCCTATATTAATGTGCTGAAGGCCAAAGTTTAATAAAAATCATAAAATTTGCTCAAATACCTTATTTTCAAATATATCCTGCTTGTCAAAAGAATGCGCAGATAACACTATCTAAAACTACCGGACACTTGTTGAACTACACTGATCAGCTGTTGTGTTGATTACGATATTGAAGTGGTTGTTCCCCAGAATTGGTGATTTATACGGCGTTGATAATCGAGATTGAATCGATAACCATTAGTGTTGATTACTTGGAATGATGGTAAGTTATTCTGATTTATTTTCTTACAGGATATTTAAATTGAATTGATCTTAACACTTTTTGTTGTCTGCAGATATCCCAACCAAATCGGTAGCCATTTTGATTACTTGGATCAAACTTTAATTACAAATACTTGGCGAGGTCAGACATCTGGATGATTCTAACTTTGAGTTTGCACTTTACTTCACACACGTCCTGTCGTTTCAAGCGTTAAAATACAACTTTACGGAGCCACACATCCGTCCATTTCGAGCGTTCTGGATCAACTTTTATTTAATTTCAACTTTTACATGGCACATCCGTCCATTTCGAGCGTTCTGATGCAACTGACTGTTTCGTTGCGCACTTTTCCAAAATTGGTCAATTTTCGTTTATAGGCAAGTCAAATTTTTACTTCAGAAAATTTTACATTAACCAAATCTCTTTGAATTTTCAGGGTGTCTTCCATTTTTTGGTGAATGAATTGTCCATTAATTTCCAGACGTTTTGTTATACAGGAGCCGTTTTGTACGCACTTTTTGGATAGATTTTTGAACACTTCTTATCACGAAAATTTGTTATCGCATTTCAAACGATTTTGAGCAGTATTGACCTTTTTGTTGATTCACAGAATCAAATTATAACCTTTACATAGAGCGAATTATTTAACACATTTGCATGTAATCAGTTTTACACATAATAAGTTATTCATGAAGTAATTTCAATTCTTATGGTACAAAATTATTGGTTATGTTTTACTGATAACAGTATTCAGTAAAATTAATTATTTCTGATCTAAAATGTCTTTTTTATGAAATTTTGATGTGGTCATTTCCTTAATGAATTTATTTAACAGCTTTATATCTAGTATTCCAATCTTTAGCGATTTTTATATGCTTATAATGTTGAAAAATAGTGTGAATTGTTTATCTTTCCAATCTGTAGCAATTTAAGTAGGTCAAATTTATTCATTATTTCAAATTAAATTAGAAATTTAATATTTTGTATTGGCTCGGTAAATTGAATCACAGCACTACGTATGCTGTCAAGATTGTCCAGATTGTTTGGACTTATGCGGGTCTGTGGCAAAACATTTATGGAGATTCTCGAGATTTCTAAATCTTAGTAACTTCTCAGAACTGGTCTCTCCATCTCTTCCTGGACCTTCCCACTGTTCTTCTTCTGATCGGTCGATAGTTTATTATTTTTTTAGAAATATGACAGTTATTCATTCTTGTAAGATGTTGCATCCAATTATGTCTGTGTTATTCTTTAATTCTAGCTGTTATTGAAAAGATTCCCAATTCATGTCTTATATCTTCAATTCTCTTTCGGTCCAGAATAGTGTATCCAGCTACTATGTGTCTCAAAAACCACATTTCCACTGTTTCAATTTTCGCATCTGTTAAGCAGAACAGGCACGACCATCACTTTATAAAACTTTATTCCTGTTTCTTTACTTGTGTCCTTTAGATATCTTTTCATTGTTCCGCACATATAATTAAAGATTCCCAATTTAATCACGAAGTCATTTTGTTATATCTTCTTCTTTTTCTTCATCAGCTCGATGTCCTTTCAAACACCCAGTCCCATTCCTGGGCTATAAGCTTTTCCACCGTGAAGGGGAGGTTCAGGCCATATCCTACCACGTTGGCCAAGTGCGGGTTGGCAGGGGAGCAGCTAGCGGCGTTCTTTTTAAATTAGGCACACGCGGTCACCAATCCAAGTGCAAACCGCGAACAACCTTTCTGGACTCTCCTGATTTATCGACTACGCTGCACTATCGATAGGAGATATCGTAGCCCTAATATTAGAAGTGGTTGACTTCTTCGATGGTTCTATCATTGATGACAATTTTGGCTCTAATTGGCTCATTTCTTCTGAAAGTTTTTACTTTAGTTTTCTCGATTAAAATTTCCAAGTTGCATATTATGCATGTTATTGCATGTAGTTTGTACACTGTTTCCTGAAGGTTGTCCTCACTGTTTGTAATCACAGCTTGATCTCGTTGGCTCGTTGGCGAGAGAGGTTGCCAACATCCGGGGCACCGGATATGGCACATGAAGAAGATCGTATTGGCTAAAAAGTTATCGATTATGAAGTGCTTTTTCAGATTTAATAGCTATTTTGTTATGGCATCGTCTATATAGAGATTAAAAAGTGACGGTGATAATGGATACAGTCCAAGCAAAATCTTCCTCTCCTGAAATCGCACTAATTTTCTAATATAAGATTTTCTATTATTGTATTCGAGTCAATATGGTTGCGTAAAGCTTGTATCAGATGATTGGCAGGCTAATTTCTCTATAATTATTGCAGTCATTACGGGTTTGGTGACAGCTGGCCCTGAGACACTTGGCCACAACTCGCCTCGGACAACTGTTTAGTTTCGGACAACCTCGGACAACTAGCGACAATTGGCCTTATGACTACTGGCAGATCCACCTCTTCGCGCCAGATCCACCTCTTTGCGGCAGATTTAACTTTACGCGGAGATTTGTTTGTTTTTAATTTGTCTTCTAAAGAAATATCGAAAACTAGCACTAACCTAACGGCAGATCCGCCTATTCTCGGAAGATCCACCTTTATTTATTTCACCAGAAGCCAAATATTATATTTATGTGAGAACTTTTACTAAAACCAAATTTTATGAGTTACCGGTAAATAATATGAAGTTCATTTGCATGTTTTGCAGGTAACATCAAGGAGACGAACACCAGCCTCTCCCAACGCCAAGTTGAGGAAAGTCGACCCGACAGCGGTGCAGACCGGGTCAAGACTCTGCACATCAGGGTGCAGAGAGACGAGCCTCGCGGACCACTACCTAGTGGCTCCCAACACGCACCAGTACACAACGATTCGGGTGATGCTGGGGGGTCATTGCGATCAGCCCGGGCCACGTACTCCGTTGGTGCCCAGCGGGAGCCAGCTAACCGGTGACGACGGGAGGCCGAAGAAAAACGACATGCCACAGACCATCGCAGACGACAGCGGAAGTGATACCGAGAAGGTAAATCCCGCTGCTCGTCGGGGAGGGGGTTTTAGTCGGTAAGAATCCGACACTACCACCCCAGATCATCGGGGTGGTGTCTTTTCCCCCTTCCCTGCATTTAAAAAAAAATAATTTGCATGTTTAAATTTTAAGGTGTTAAGTCGCAAAAAAACGCAAAACGCAATAAGCAAGTTAATAATCAAGAGGCAAAGTATTTAGATTACTTTCCGATACTCACAATATATAATATTCTGCAAATTGATACAGACTGAGGCCAGTAGTCACAAGGCCAGTTGTCGCTAGGGCCAGTTGTCGCAAGGGTCAGTTGCCGCCAAGGCCAATTGTCGCCAGGGCCAATTGTCGCCAGGGCCAGTTGTCGCCAGGGCCAGTTGTCCGAGGCGAGTTGTCGCAGGGCCAAGTGTCTCAGGGCCAGCTGTCGGTACACGATTTATTCCAGCTTTCTTTCTTGATTTTTCTAATCTCTTTTCTGACAATTGTACTTCTGTATTTATATTCCGTTTTGGTATCATCTGCTTTCAGCTCATGATATTGTAAATAAACTCTTTTTTATTTTTTATAAGTGTCGCAATATTGTCATTCCAAATATTTAACCCTACTGCTTCGGTTGCCGATTGTCTTATTATCTCTTTAATTTCCGCCCACTCTTGATTTATATTTCTGCTTACAGATCTTGATTCTACGCTCTGGTCCATTCTATCCTGATAAAACAATCGAATGCTCTCATCTCTTAGTAGATGGATTTTAAAAATTTCCTTCTAGTATGGTTTTTCCCTTCGAGGTTTTTTCCATCTTGCAGGTAGCCTAATTTTTGATATTAATACAAAATAGTCGGAGCCGACATCTCTACCTCGGTATACTCTTGTATCTTGGACGAGACTTGAGAGTTTGTTGTTTACTAAGACATAATCAATAATCGACCTGTGTCCTCTTTCACTCTAGGTAAATTTATAAATCTCTCTGTGGGGAACAAGGAATTAATTATTGTTTTAGATCTCCGGCTACGATGGTATAAGCATTTGGATTTATTTCGTTTAAAAGAACTTGTGGAATCTCGTAGAATTCCTGGGTGTCTGAGAGTCTTCCTTCTTCTGGGCTGTACACTCCTATCGCTGTCATATATCCTATATCCGTCCTATTCGTACCTTAAGGATGCACTCATTAATGAATTGGTAGCTGTGAATTTTACCTTTTCTGATTAATATGGCTATTCCAGCTACTGCTCGCTTTTCAATTGGGCCCCCACTACACAAATGTATATACCTACATTCCAACTCACAAGATCTTTTAATTTTTTTCTCAGTTTCAGATATGATTGCTATATTTATCTACCTCCATATCTTCGAGTTCTTTTTCCAGTTCCACTTCTTTATTTTTAATAGATCTATCTTAATAGCTATCTTGATTTTCTTGTTCCTTTTCACAAAATTGGTCTTCAACTTCTGATCAGTCAGGCTTTCTTTGATCACATGAGAATTTTTAGTTAATATTTGGATATTTTTACAAAATATGGAAAAGTTAAAATACGTAGTTGGCAGGGATCCCTGTATATGACTTCAAATCTGCAGTTGCTGCAAATGTCAAAACTCCTGGTCAATTACACTTTCAGTTTGCCCCAGCAAGGCGGATGACACACCCGAAAAAGAACAATAATAGTTCTATTATTCTGAAAGGTGAAACTGCCTATAACAGTGACTTAGGAACTTATTTCTAAAAACCATTTCTTATGTAATAAAACGGGGTAGCGTTATTTGAAAATTATTCCAAACGGGGGTTGATTTAAATTTCGATCATTGAATGATTATAGCTGCCACCACTTAATCTTTGAATTCTGGTACTAACCACCTTGGTGCGGTTAATTACTGAGGTAGATTAAGAAACCTCTTAAAGTGGACGTTGTTGTCTGATGTTTAAGGTAACGTGACTCTTCTATTGTTTTGGAGTCGTAGGAAAACCCAGAGAGATAATTAAATTTACTAATTTACAATCGGTTGACGGAGTGACAACCATAAAAAGAGTTGAGATTGGTATAATTGCGTATATTGAACAAAATTAAATATTGTACAAAAATATACAAAGTACACAATTTCCTCTGAGATATTACATAAAATCTACAAGGTAATAATTTTAACACTTATATCAATAATATAAGAAATCCACACCCACAATACAAAAATATTACAATGGTTAGATTTACGATTTGCATAAATACCTATTTCTTTCAAGAACCCTTAAGTCCGGGGTGGTAAGTTTTGAGATGGCAAAATCCTTCTATTGTAATCCCAAATGGTTACACTTGTTCGTTTAACCCAATCGTTTCGTTTAATGATTTAGATTTAATGACAAGCATAATGATTTTTAAAATATTGGTCTTTATCACTTTAAATGAAGTTATTTATTCGCGTTTCTCGAACTACCGAAGTTTCAATGAATAAAATTATGATTAACTGACTCTTTCACTTGACTTAGAAAAATTTACACTTGAATATGTGAATTCCGATTTGGTCTAGTTCGGATTAACTCTTGAAATAAAATTCACCCGTTTTGGGTTACTGAATGAAACAATCAAAGCGCGGAACTTCAATCTGATTGACTGCTGAATAATCCCCGTTTTTTGGACTCCCAGATATTTTATAAACTTTTCCCCGTTTTGCCTAGAAATATCACGCCTTCGACTAGAACCCTTTTGGCCAATCGCGTGTGTGATCTTTCCTACAATTTTCCGGAGGGGTGTCTTATTAATTTGATCTCTCAAAACTTACTTCCCTACACGTGTGGAACGAATTCACCTCTGACCAGGGTGACGTTCCCACAGATTTCGTATTTCTTAATTTAAAAACATAATTCCTAACATCGTTAAAGTAAATGAGGCATTAAGTTGGGATCACGCCTTACGCAGAATTTGAATATTTCTTTAAACGAATCTTTTGGCGGTGTATCCATAAAAATGTATCATTTCCCTTCACGTGTGGATTTTTCAACAAGTGTGGTATTTCTTACCAGCTGCATTGATTTAATTAACAACCCTTGGTGCCGTGCCGGAGTGGTTGTTCTAGCAGGTGTTTGCACCCTATTTTTAATGAACGCCAAAACGTTTATTAGTTAAATCAATGTACAGGGTGTTTAAAATTCTTTACCTAAATTATTTTTATAATTTTATTCTTTATACTAGTAGGGCATTCTAATTGTGCCTTCTGGTAGTTTAATACGACAAATTACTCATGTCGGAAGTTGGTTATACAAACTTAATATTTGTATCGTAATTATGAATGAAATGAACGGGCGGTTTGTTACACTTAGGAGGGGTAAGAGCTTCCATCCTAAGTTCCGGTGAAAACTGAAAAGCTGCAAGATGTTAATAAACTGTTCCAGCAACATTTTGGAAACGACTGGGAAGAACAGAATGGGCAAGATTATTATAAGCAGGTGTCTCTAGGAACAGTTCTACAAGATATTGAAGAAGATGAAGAGCTGAAAGAACCACTTGAAGAAGATGATGTTTTAACCATTTCATTCGAATTATATTTTTATTTGGAATTTTCTTAGAGAAGTTGTTATTTTTTATTTGCAATTTTGTAATAAAATATTCTTAATTCCTACTTATTTTAAGTTGTTCCAAAATTGTCCTTATCCATTAGAATAATAAATTGTTTTGCATCAAAACCCTTCTTATCTAAATTTTGGCTTCAAGAATTTATATTTCCCTTTATGGATTAAATCAGTATACTAATTCAACTACATAATGGAAGCACATGTGATATTTAAGTCAATTAGTTTGGCTGAAATCGATTTTTAATGAATATTCAAAATTATTGTTTTGTGACGAGGCAACTTTTGGAACCCACTCTTTCAATTCTTAAATCCATAGCATGTCAACGTTCACCGGAGGGCAAAACTAGCAATTTTCTATGTATTACGTGAAAAATATTTTTATTTGTTTCTCATTTGTAAACGTCAGTTTCCAAAAACACAATATTAATCAAGAAAGTTTATTTTATCAAGTCACTAACTTGTAAAACTGACAGTTAACTTGCAAAATTTTTACAAGTTAGTAGTATTATTTACATTAGGAAATTTTGTTTTATCGTCATATATGTTGAAAATCATGGTACAATTGTTATTTCCAGTAACACAGATTTTTGATGATGAAAGAGTTGATACTGATGATGATGAACCATCTGTTGACTCAGAAACTGCTGAACTCGAGGACTGCAGAACATTTGTACTCTCCTTACTACCAAATAATTTGCTAGACATTTCGATTTTTTTGTTGACCGAATCATCGACATAACTCATCGCAATTTCGGTGCTCTTCCACCCTCCTGCACGCTTTAGTGCTAAAATATCTCCACCCGAATCCGCAACCATAGTGGCTCCAGTTCTGCGAAAAGAGTGGCCGGTGTATAACTCTGGGTTTTTTAAACCTAAATATTTCGCTATTTGCTTTGGGACACCACCAATAGTGTGCTGGCCAGCATTAAGGGAAATGCACTTTCCATGTCGGTATGTCAAAAAAAATCTTAGGCTTTCTGTTCCAGGAGGCCGAAGATTTACATATTTTCTGTATAACATGCAGGGCTTGAAGCTGCAGCCATCATCGGTTATGGTGAATCTTCTTGTTGTTAAATTTTTTGTTTGCCGCAATGTCACAATAACGTATTTTCCCATATCTTCTACATCATTCATGTTTAAGGAGAGAATTTCGTCACATCGACAACATCCAAAAATCCCAAATATTGTTACAATTTTCGCCAGCAACCACTGGTCATCAGGAGCATGTAAAAGAAATTGTTCAACCTCTTCTTTACTTAATACCTTGGCCTTTTTTGGCGCATAACGCTCATTTTTTCGTTTCAGAAACGCTATTACCTTTTGAAATCTGCAAATGACAACTAAACGTCATATTTTTCAATAAATTTTTTAAGGAAAACAAACCTGCGAACAGGGGCATTTTCTTTCATTTCCAAGCAGCTTTTCAGCATAGACCATTTTGCCCATAAAGTATTAGGGCTGAATCTAGCTGATAGTTGATTCAAGTATACCAACAAAACATCTTCAGTTACCCCAATCACACTATTTTTGTTTTGCCACTTTTTGAAGTCGTCGTATTCTCGCTCGTACCTTGAAGCTGATTTTGCAGGTAATAAACTTGAAGCTACACTGCTGGCTGCCTCAATAATTTCTTTTGGTACATTCATTTTCGCTTTCGCCAAAACAAATGTAAAGAAAAATAAACAGACATGTTCATGGCAACGCTTCCATAGCTTACGACATTTGCGACAAATTATTGAGATTTTTTTGGAATTTATCTAACCTTTTTACAAATGAGAAACAAATAAAATATAAAACAATGCACGCAAGGTAACGGGTTTTACTGGCTCAAGGAGGTAACTGACTCGCCTGCGGCTCGTCAGTTATATCCTCCATTCGCCAGTAAAAACCCTCTTACCTTGCTAGTAATGTTATATACTATAACGTACGTTATTTCGAAATCGAAAATCACGTTTTGAAATTTAAACATGACATCTGAAACACCCTATACATATTTCATTACTTTAAGGTTTTTTTTTAATTAATTCCATAAAGAAACGAAGGTTTCCGAGTAAAAAAAAATCATTCAAAGAAATTCGAGAACTAAAAACTTTCAACATTTCGCCAACGTCCTGTACATAATAGTAGGTAACAAAGCAACCGTTTTTACAACCGTCAAATTCAATCGATCAAGTGTCATGAGAAACGTCAAAATTTGACTAACGCAATGATTTTTTGGCCTTGTTTGTTTATTGCATGTTAGCAACAATTTTAAATTTACTTTCGGTGCTATTCAGTCTTGTATTAATTGTTGCATATTTTATTTATATCATATTTATAGTATTTTACAAAATGAATCCAGACGACGCTCAATATTTGAGATGGTTCGTATAATTTTCGTTTTAAAATTTCTTCGTTTCTACTACAACCTTTCCTTTACCTTAGTTATCGACAACCTGGAACGATGGACGTGCATCCCACCTTACACGCAATAGTTTTAAATTACGAATTAGATGTACAAATATTAGGCCCCGACGATGTAGCTTTATATGGAGAGAAGAGGGTAAATTACTTTATTTTCTTCTTGAACACCCGTGGTTATTTAATACTGTTTCAGAACATGAGAAAATTGATCGATCTGCCTACGTTAAATTCACGCTCCGATTGTCACGCATTGGCTAAGGAAGTTATGGTGCAGTGTGAACTTATACACCCCACACGATTGGTCGAAGTTGAGCAAATCATTTACTATCTTAAGAAGCGTAAACGAGTCCAGTTAGGCAGTGACGATTCTGACAGTTCTGGAAAAGTTACACCTATAACAAACGAAATTTCCAACATAAACAGCATCACCGAATACATCGAGTTGCTGTACGAAGATCTACCGGATAAAATCAAAGCATCGCACTTGATTTTGGTGTTGGCAAAAACGTCTGAAAATTTAGAGGCTCTCTCAAAAAATGGTGAGCCACAACTCATTTTTTTGTGTCGTCTAATTTGTGATTCAACCATTTTTTTTTGTTTAGAAACTGCCTTAAGTGCATTAGCTCGAGTCTTGAGGGAGGACTGGAAAAGGAGTATCGTGTTGAGCACAAATTTGATATTCATATTTTTCTGCTTTTCTTCACACTCGTGTTTTCACAACGTTTTATTGCATTACAAGGTAAGTGCCATTTAAATCTTTTTAAAATAGTTAAAATGCGATTTGTAACAGATTTATTCATAATTTTCGTTGCACTGCATTTTTATTAAATAAATAAATAAAGTAAAGGGCCAGTAGCTTACAAGCATGGGTGTCCATAGGATTTTTTTTCCAGTGGGTGACCAAACTCCAAATTAACCAAAATTGTGTAAACAAAATTTTTTTAAATTCATTTAAAATAATTCTTAATCCCAATTTTAAGAATTTTATTTTAAGAAATCTTGATTATGAAAAGAATTTCAAAAGTCTTAAAGAATTAACCCCCGCCCCTTACGGATGTCTATGCTATGCTAAGAGCCGCAGGCGATTTTCTAACGCTAAACATGTTTTTTACGTGACTCTAAAACCAGTTTGAAATTAAATTTGTACAGGTGGTTTAATCTAGTGATAAAGGTTTAGAATGTTGGATCTAAGGTAGAGATGGGCGCGTGACGTGATTTTCATCGTGTCACGATGTGTCACGGTTTTTTCACGTGACACATGAGTGTCTATAATAGAGAATCACGATAAAAACCGTGATTGTGCGTGAGTGAAATTAAACAAACGTGATCGTGCGTGAGTCGTTAAAAGCCGTGAGAAGTCGTGAGTGATCGTGAGCAGCCGTGAGTGGTCGTGAGCAGCCGTGAGTGATCGTGAGCAGCCGTGTGTGATCGTGTGCAGCCGTGTGTGATCGTGTTCAGCCGTGAGCAGTTGTACATTTTTGCAATCTCGAACCTTCTATAGAAAAAATTTCATAGGGAATGTATGAATTGCGATAATATTTTGTAATTAAATTGAATATAATTGAGCGTGTAACGTGATTTTAGACGTGCACGGTGTGAGTGAATCACCATTAGCTTTACTCACTAATCACTATCTACTATAGATATTATGTAGTTTGTTTTCGTATTCGCGAGTAACACGGAAAACACCGTGAGTGTGCGGCGTGGGTAATATGGAAATCATCGTGGGTAGTGTTCTAGTGTTCGTGAGAATATGGAAAATATCGTGAGTGTGCGTGAGTGATTTGGAAAACATCGTGAGTAGTGTTCGTGAGTATATACATGGAAAAAAATCGTGATCGTGCGTGAGTAATATCGACACTTGATATGAATAACATTGTAACTCTATTTTGCTTATTTTACAGGAGAGCATTTTAAAGATTTTTTGCTACATATAAATTTGCAGTTACTATGATTTTATTTTGTTAAATTACAGTATTTTTAATTGAGATAGGACGACGATTCGTAAACCAAATTAAAGTTTGTTCTTTGGGGAAGCCGTTTACAGCATAGTTGGATAACATTGTAACTTGAGTTAAAAAACATCGTGAGTGTGCGTGAGCGTGATCTAGCCCAACGGTGGGCAACCTCCGGCCCGCGGGCCAACTCCGGTCCGCGTAAAGTTCTAATCCGGCCCGCGAGATCTTTAGAAGAAATAATAAATAAATATTTTCAAAAACAAAAATTTTAAAGAAAAGGATTAGGTTAGTACCTAACATAAGGAAAAAGGAGAGATCTACAGTTTAATTTTCGATATAATTCGTCTTATTTAAATTAAATTAAAAAGTATTGTAAAAAGTAAATTGAAAAGTACACTAGACCCTCCATGTACGCGAGTTCGATGTACGCGAATTCAGAATAACGCGAATTAGATTTTGATACCTGAATTTTTTATACGCGAAGCAAAATTCCCTTTAACGCGAATTAAGTTTTCGCGTATTATAAAAATAACTAGGTGGCACAGTCGGCCTACCGGCCCCCTTTAGCCATCTAGACCGTGTCGGATGTGGTTATTCGGCCTTCGGCCTCACTACAAGGTTCTAAAGTAGCCTATGTTTTTCGTAGCGTTGTAAATATCGTAACTTCTATACCAAATTTGGTTAAGATTGGTCAAATATAAACGTAAAGCACGTGCACGCGTATTTGCATTGTCGATCGGTTGACAGCTTGACAGCATTCATTATTGTTTTTTAAGTTGATTTTGAGTAGCCTGCCTTCCTTTAAGGAATCTCGATAATCCATTCATGCGCGTCCCATGGGGACGCGCATGAATGGATTATCGAGATTCCTTAAAGGAAGGCAGGCTACTCAAAATCAACTTTCCTTTCCTTTGCGAATTTTTGCACTATTTCAATACAAAAGCATGCGCAGGGACCTACATAATAACTGTGCCAAATTTGGTTCCGATCGGTCAAACGGTTTAGGAGTCTATAGGGAACATACATACATACATCCATTTATATATATATATATAGATTATGTGTTATCCAAATAGCATAAACAAATTTGGAGGTGTAGGTGTATATAAATCTTACGTCGAAGCTAAAGATATTCATTGAACTATATACTAAGGCCCGCGGACGAAACGTAAATATTATTCTGGCCCCTGTTATACAAAAGGTTGACCACCCCTGATCTAGCCTATGCATGATCGTTCGTGATTGTGCGTGAGCAGCAAGAAAAATTCGTGAGTGTGCGTGAGCGTAAGTGAAAAGTGCCTCACGCGCCCATCTCTAATCTAAGGGTACCGGGTTCAAATCAACAAACTAATTATGATCAAAATACAGTTTTCAGACTGCACTATTTTTCACAATTGAATTTATGTAGTTAAAATTATAAATGCCATCTTTACATTTACCATAAGGGCAATTCTTTTCATTATTAAAGTTAAAGTTCCAGATAAGCGGCAGAGGTATCCAATATGCGACTTTTTGATGCATAAACACCCACAATAAAAAAATTTTAATGTACAAAAGTAACCAATAAAAAGTAAAAAGTTTCTAATATAAAATAAAATCCAACAAATCTTTGAAATTGTCTCAAAATGTTCATGGTCCAGTTATTGCGTCGCGAAAAAGAGAACTGGGTGGAAATAACTCAAGAATGCGATCTTTCCTAAGTTTTTCATGTCATATCAGGTTCGGACCAGAAAAGGGGCAAATTTGCAAGGTTTAAAAAATCATGAATTGGCAATTTCCTATGCTATTTAGGCCTAAAATGCAGAGGTGGTAGGCCTTTTCTGTAATTTTTTTATGGGAACCATATCGTATTACCCTTACTTTTTTAAATGATTCTAAAATGTTTTTTTTTAGAAATACACATTAAACATAATTCTATTGTTTTCCGTTTTATTCCACGTTTTAGTAGACAATAACTTCATAGTTCACATCCACTTTAAGCAAAAACTTAGAGCAGTTTGCATAAAAAATCAGATTTTATTTTAAAAAAGCAAAAAAAGGGGGGGGGGTAAAATATTACTACTCTTCTTCTATTGTTAAAATTAAACTGAATAAAATTCTAAGCCAAAACTAAACAAAAAATATTGTTCCAGCCCCTAATTTCCGAAATACAGCTCTGCAATCCTACAAAGAACGTCGTCTATTTTCTTCAATTTTTGATCAAAACAACCTAGTTTTAAAAGTTTGTCAATTTGACACAAAAGTGGTCCAGAGATGATTTTCAGTAGATTCAATTATCTGTAAATATCCGCATAAAACAACTTTATAACCATAATAAACTCCTTGTAGTGAGATTTGAAAGTTGATCACTTTTACTTTTATTAATTGCCTTGAGCTTGCAAAAAATCCGGACAAGCTAAACTTTGGCAGACGTGTGTAGTTGAGTATCCAAATAAATCCCTAAAATCCCGGGCTGGCTTCTCTCATTGGGAATTTTAACCACACGGTTTTTTCGCCTATAACTTGCTTAATTTTATTGTATAAAAAATTATCATTAGGCAAAACTTGACGAGCAAAAATTCTCTATAAAATAGATATTTTTTCAAAATTCTCCTACTGGTCCAGGCAAAGAAACCAAAAAAATGGTTAGGGTTTACAAAAATCCGGGCAAGCTGAAATTTGGCAAACCTCTCAAAATGTATCTAAAATCTCCTATCGATTTTTTATAAGTTATAACTCGCTGAATTTCATCGTCACGAAAAATTCTCATTAAATCAAAATTGAAGGGCAGAAAATTCTCTACAAATTTGATTTTCCAAAATTTTCCTACGTCATACTATTATTATTGAATAAAACTCAATTCAAGAAAGGCGAAATGCATTTTATAGCAAAAAATTGAAATTGCAACCAAATTTTTAAATATTCAAAATAAAAATTTCTTAAACTCCATCTAAAGTGAATTCTGAAATACCTATTTTGTAGAGAATTTTCTGCTCTTCAATTTTTGCCTTATGATAATCTGTCGTAAAAATTTAATTCAGCGAGTTATAGGTGAAAAACCTCAATTGGAGGAAAAACCGTCAGGGGACTTTTAAGGGCATTATTAAAACCCTCATGTCCACCAAATTTCAGCTTGCCTGGATTTTTATAAGCTAAATATGTTCGTTGTCCGGACTATGAATGAAATGGTCCATGGTCTGGACTAACTGTAATTTTAAGGAGTTTTTCAGGTTCAGATACGCTCAGAAGAACAGAAAACCTTCTTTGTTACAAATTGTGTAAATTGCGCAAAATTACGTTCTCTCTAACTTTCGTTTAATACGTTTATTAATGGGGGTTCCTAGAAAAAAACTATTTCCAAAAAAATTTAATTTGCAATCTAAATATATAAAAGAGAAGATCTGTTTGCGTGCTTGCTTGCGTGTTTGTTTGTTCGCTATACGTTCCTAGACCCTTGGACGAATCTCAACCAAATTTTGCACAGTTATTTTGTAGCTCCAGGCGCAACTATTCGTGCATAAATGGGGAAGAAATTCGCGCGGGGAAAAAAGTTATTCGCTTTTTTCGAAAATCAAATCACAAGTTTGACAAAAAATTTAATTTGTCATAATTAATCTGACATACAGTCTGTGATTCAAAATACTGTCAACAGATGGCGGGAGGGCGGCTTTAATTCGAAAAATAAAAACCACACTAACAAATTAATCTGAATGCCGCGAATAAGACCGGAGCACTTTATATAGGTCGCAGAACTTGCCGGAACCACCACTTTGCGGAAGATTTAACTTTACATGAAGATGTAACTTTACGTGAAGATAATGTATGTATGTATGTATGTGTGTATGTATGTATGTATGTATGTATGTATGTATGTATGGATGTATGTATGTATGTATGACAGATGACAGGTGACAGATGACAGGTGACAGGTGACAGGTGACAGATGACAGGTGACAGGTGACAGATGACAGGTGACAGATGACAGGTGACAGATGACAGGTGACAGATGACAGGTGACAGATGACAGATGAAGGCCGAACAACTATGGCCTTCACGGATCTATTATGGTCCGGTCTGTGAGGCCGAAGGCCGAACAACGATGGCCTTCACGGATCTATTGTGGTCCGGTCTGTGAGGCCGAAGGCCGAACAACTATGGCCTTCACGGATCTATTATGGTCCGGTCTGTGAGGCCGAAGGCCGAACAACTATGGCCTTCACGGATCTATTATGGTCCGGTCTGTGAGGCCGAAGGCCGAACAACTATGGCCTTCACGGATCTATTATGGTCCGGTCTGTGAGGCCGAAGGCCGAACAACTATGGCCTTCACGGATCTATTATGGTCCGGTCTGTTAGGCCGAAGGCCGAACAACTATGGCCTTCACGGATCTATTATGGTCCGGTCTGTGAGGCCGAAGGCCGAACAACTATGGCCTTCACGGATCTATTGTGGTCCGGTCTGTGAGGCCGAAGGCCGAACAACTATGGCCTTCACGGATCTATTATGGTCCGGTCTGTGAGGCCGAAGGCCGAACAACTATGGCCTTCACGGATCTATATGGTCCGGTCTGTGAGGCCGAAGGCCGAACAACTATGGCCTTCACGGATCTATTATTGTCCGCCCTGTGAGGCCGAAGGCCGAACAACTTTGGCCTTCACGGATCTATTATGGTCCGGTCTGTGAGGCCGAAGGCCGAACAACTATGGCCTTCACGGATCTATTATGGTCCTCCCCCTGTGAGGCCGAAGGCCGAACAACTATGGCCTACTCGGATCTATTCTGGGTCTAGATGGCTAAGGGCGGCGGATGCCGCCCGTGCCAGCTAGTTTTCAATAAAAATTTAATGAAAATTTGGGTTTTTGGAAAGCAGTATTTTCTAAACTATTGTTTTCGAGATCTTCTTCGGCAAATTTGACTTTGTTCTGGTCCGAGCCTAATGTCGAAAACTTAGAAGCTATTTTTTAATGCCAAACTAAAAGTTTTTAGCAAAAAAATCGCATTTCAGTTCAGAAAGTCCGATTTGATTAAATTCTAAAGTTTTTAGTAATTTCATGATGGACCAAAACTTAAAAAGAAACCCAATAGTGTTTCTTAACTCATTTAACATCATTAAGCGATTTTAAAACTGTTTTTCTCAAACTGCGCCGTAGGTGATTTTCTGAAAACATGTTTAATCGAATCAATAAAGCCAAGAAATAATCTGAACGGGATAGAATAAAAGTAGCACGGTAAAATAATTAAAAATTGTGAGTTCACAACTTCAGCAGCCCTTAAAATTCAAAGCGATTCCTCACACACATGACGTCCTCTGGAAAAGAATAAGGAGAGTGAAAATGCCCATGAAAATGGGCAAAAGTGTATTTTTTTGCTTTTGAAGTTCCGGAACACCCTGTACAGCCAATAAATTCATTATCATGACCACATAGTGACCCCGTCCACCGGAAATCCAAACTAGAAACTCCATAAAATCAAAGTCCTACATTTGAACCCATATTTCCGCTCCGTAAATCGCGCCACATTTTTATTAATTTATTTATCAAATGGATTGTTATCATTTTCGGTACGATAATCAACTCACAATTCGTTGCACCATTCCTATATTTTTCTGTTGGCACATTTTGTGTTTATGCGCAAAGTTGGCAATGCATGAATGTACTGCAAAAGCAAACAATCGCTCGATTTCAGTTCAAATTAATCAATTTTAGTTTAAATCGGAAAGTAGTTCTTAATAATTACATGGTTATGGATCAGTGTGTGCATATTAACGAAGCAGTCGATCTGTCGAAATTAGTGGAAGTGTTAGATAATTCGTATTTTGAAAAACAATGTGACGACTGTACTCAGGTTTCCGATTCGGATGGCAACTGTGAAATTTCCATTTGGATGTGTTTGAAGTGTGGTCATCAAGGTTGTGGTCGTTATTTCAAAGAACATGCATTAAAACATGTGTCCGATACCGAATTTATTCATGCCTTATGTGTTGACGTAAATAATTGGAATGTCTGGTGCTATAAATGCGATGACGAAATAAATATTCAGTGCCAAGAAAATTTACGTAAATGTATCGAGTATATTAAAAATAGCAAAGCATTTACTACAAACCAAATAATTTCAATAAAGGAATTAATTGTGCCAGATGTAGAAAATGTAAATTGCAATTCACATTTACCAATTCCTCCTGGTTTACGAAATCTCGGCAATACGTGTTACTTCAATTCGGCAATGCAATGTCTAGGGCGCACTCCATACTTGCTCCATCTGCTAGAAGAAATTGTACAATCTGAAAAACTCATTTTAGATAATCATCGTACACCAGAGAAATGGGGTCCGATAACGAATGCTTTGGTTGGAACTTTAAGTGAGCTAGCAAATTGTCAAACGCAAACCCACGATCCTGCAGTGCTTCATTCAAGGTTTTGCGAACGCGTTCCTTTATTTCGTGGATATCGCCAACAAGATTCGCAGGAACTTATCAGGCATTTACTTGAAGTAGTTAGCGAAGAAATTCGACGCCAATGTGAAGCATCGGGCGCCGAACTTGTCCAACCCATAGATCAAGTTTTTGGCGGCACTATGATTAGCACCTTGAAGTGCCGAAAATGCATGCATACTTCACATCGCCGTGAAGTCTTTTTAGATTTAAGCGTGCCCATTTCATACGAACGTAAACTTTACAAACCAAAAAAAAATAAGAAGACCAATGAGAATTCTGATAGCGAAGATGATAGCCGCGAATGTAGCGAATCTGGGTATAACTCCGACAAAACGGACGACGGTGCTCTTGGGGAACTTCAAGAAGCCTTTATCGATGATGGTAAGGAAGGAGTACGTTCAGTAGAATCGTGCCTGAAAGAGTACACCTCCCGTGAATTTTTAACTGACGATAACAAAGTTGCTTGTGATCAATGCACCGCACGAAACGGTTCTTCCAATAAAGTGTATACCAATACTACGAAACAATTATTGGTTTGCAATCCACCGGCTGTTCTCATTGTGCATTTAAAACGGTTCGAATTTACCGGTTCTTACCCAACAAAGATTGGTGACTTTGTAAGTTTTCCTGCACTTTTAGATCTTGCACCTTTTTGTTACAAAACTTCCGCGTGCGGAAAAATATTTTATTCTCTTTATGGAGTGGTTGAACACAGCGGTTCCGTTTTTAGTGGTCATTATATTGCGTACGTAAAATCGAGGCGACCTTTAAACAAACAAGATCGACGCTGGCAATTCCTTGATAGAAATCAGAAACCAAATGAAAACAAGAAAATTCGTGAAGATGCGAACAGTAAACCGAACGTTCCAGCTGGAGATTGGTACTATATTAGTGATTCTCATGTTAGCAAATCTTCGGAGACTAATGTTCTTAATGCTCAAGCCTATTTACTTTTTTATGAACGTCTGTTATAATAATTGTGTGGCTAATTTGCGTTGTATGACTTCGTATTATGGTTTTTATTAAAAAAACGAAGATATGTAAACTCGGCTTTAGATCTGTTTTCGTATAATATCTTGTAGCGGGATTACCCGTTCTTTGTATAATAATAAAAATCTCATAGCAAAATCGAAAAGGTTTTTTAAATAACGCAACGAAGTGCGCTGGGTGGCGCTGTTTAAGTTGGTCAAAAGTTTCCTATAACCAATTGGTGGTTTAATTTCTGACATCCTAATACTTTCGCTGAATTATTTCACAAAAGTTACAAGAAATGTTAAAAAATCGCCTACGTCAGCAAAACTGAAACCCTTCTAACGAACATGGTTCGAAGAGCCGGTTCTTATTTCACTTATTAGTTATCACATAGAACATTTTTATTTCTATTGCCCCCCCCCCCCACCCGCCAATATTCGAATATTGGCTGTACTTTATTTATTATTTTACTGCTGTTGGATGACGGACAGAAGAATTACTCTTGCTAGGAAGAGCTCGTGTAAACCTTAATTCGTTTTTGAATTTCTTCCCAGATCTCCAAAATATTAGGATGTAGCTTCTGGGAAGAGACAATAAAATATGGGAAACAACAGCAGTTAATGTGATCTTGAGATTTATTAAATTTAATTTAAAGCAAAAATTCAAGATAATTTAAAAAATGCTTTGTAGTATGAACTAAATTTTCGAATTTTGCGATTTTATTAAATATAGTTTTAAACTTCGTAAAGAAATAATAGCGCTCAATTCAAATTAAATTATTGTTGTTTTCCGGGTAGTTTCCATTTTAATTAAAACATGATGTAACCCCTTTATCTACATTAACATTAATGGCCTTGAAATTAATCGAAATCGATCAATGCTGGACGGCCGCCATGACCTATAATAGGAGGTCGCAGGTCGGACTATAGAATTCCATTTCTTCGTAAACCTGCAGAGGTGCAACTTCAAACAGCAAATAAAATTTTAATTTATTTAAATTGTAATTAATCACACCAAGTTGTCATCAATTTAGTTGTATATTCTTAAAAGGAATGGACTATAATAGTAAGTGATTGCTATAGTTGTGCGGCCTAAAGGCCGCACTCAAACTTTTTATATTAATAAGGGGTCGTCCACGTCTGGGGGGAGAGGGGTGTTGGACAAATGTGACGTCCGCATAATAATATCCATTTTTGGAATTTGTAAGAAAATTGTGTTTGAATTTTTTTTTTGATTTTAGACCAATGAGGGGGGTACAAAGATTGTGACCAACTGTGACGGGGGGAAGGGGGGTTGAAAAGTCGGAAAAAATTGCGGACGTCCTTTATGGACGACCTCTTACGGAAGTTTTGGAACCGCTTGGTGTAATTTATTCAAATAGTAATTATACAAGAGAACACCACTAAATTGGAAGGTTGACTGATCTGATCCTTCGACTATAATAAAAAATTATGCTGCACCCCATACGTATCTCTTATCTAGTATAGTTGTGCCCTTGACCCTTAATTGTACTGAAAATCTTGTTTTCGTCTTTCACTGTAAATTTGCAAAACTATAATCTGCTTTGGGAAGTTGACAGAGGCTAAGATGACTCATTGATGTAGAAGATGGAGGTAAATAATAGAAAAATTATTTGCAGTGTTTTTTTATTATAAAGTACAAAATTATATACAAAACCAGAATTAATAAAAAAATTTATTTACTCGACAACAATTATTACATTACGCGTTCATAAAATAATATGTAAGCTTCTGCGCGAAGAACTTCATCTTCAGGAACTTCCGAAACGTATGAGTCGCTAATATAATACCAACTTCCAACTGGAACTTGCGGATTAACATTTTCATCTTGGCATTCGCTTGAATATTTATTTTGTTTTTGATTTTTTGGAAGAAAGTGCCGAATTGGGTTTTCTTCTCTACATTTTACGTACGAAATATAATGGCCACTTTCCATACAACCCTCGTGCACCACAACTCCATAAAGCGAATAAAACACTTCACCTTTTTCACTACTTCTACAGCAAAACGGAGCAAGATCTAAAAGTATAGGAAAACTTACAAAGTCTTCAAATTTAGTAGGCGAACATTCGGAAACCTGGAAACGGTTTAAGTGTAAAATGAGGACAGCAGGTGGATTACAAACCAAGAACTGTTTCTTAGCATTCGTGAAAACTTTTTCATCGTCGCCGCCTTTTTTGCTGCATTCGTCACAAGCAACTTTATCGTTGCCCGTCAATAACTCACAAACAGTAAATTGATTAAGGCACGATTGGATAGAACTTTCCCCCTGTTTACTTTGATAGCGTGGCTTGAGGGTGGTACTGCGCGGATCACTCTCTTCATTTTGATTTGAACGCTTGCTAACATCCGAGGTTGGAGTCACCATTTTAATATCCAAATCATTTGAAATTGGGCACGAAAAACTAGCTTGAACTTCAATCTCATCACCACACTTTTCTGGGGAATCACATGTGCTGTTCTCTTTATTTTCAGAACTTAACGTCTCATTAGAATGAGACTTGACAAGAGCTTTATTATTAATTTTCAATTCTTTCTTTTTCTTTTTTTTCTCAGATCGTAGTTCTTTTTTAGAAAGAACTTTCGCCGAAGTAGAATCATCCTCACACGAAACAGGCAAACTGATGTCTAAAAAAAATTCGTTACAATATGAAGTATGCTTACATTCTTGGCATTGCAGGATGCTAACTAGAACACCACGAAAAACTTGATCTATAGTCAGTGCCAACTCTGAAACTTGTGAACTATAAAATTTGTGACTTTTTTTATCACTGGGTCCCGTTTTTTCGAAAATAACTTTTTGGTATCGGGCTAAATCTTCCTCCCTTACTACTTCAAGCAAATGCCTTAAAAGTTCGTGTGAATCGTGCTGTTCGCCATCAGTAAATTGAGGTCTTTTTACGCCGAACTTCGAAAAGAGCACTCCCGCTTTTTCGCTTAGCTGTTGTAGTGTTGTGGCTAAAGCTTGCATCAACGGTCCCCATATTTCTAACGTACCTTTTAATGGTTTCATAACTACGGATGTTTGCTTATTGGTAAGTTTTCCACCGGGTAATTTAAACTGTTGGCCAGATTGTGAAGTTTCATGTAGGAGATGTAGCAAGTAGGGAGTTTGGCGTAGGCACTGTATTACGGAATTGAAGAAACATGTATTTCCATGGTTTTTTAAACCAGTGGGAATTGTTGGTAAAGTAGGAATAAAATCTGAGTCTCGATCCGCAACTTCCTCTATCACGTTACTTTTGATTACCGGATTTTTTTTTGTCGAATTGTTGGAAACATTAGCATTAGGTTTTGGTTGTCTCTTCTTTTTAGTCATTTTCACGATATGGTTGTGTTAAAACCTGATTAAAAATATAAAATAAATTAAAACTTAAAGTAATCAACGAAAAGTTAAATAAGTAACTAAATATAGAGAATAGAGCACGTAATATTATGTACATAGAGTTGACACGATTCGAACTTCTCACCTCGCATATAAATTTAAAAAGTAGTAGGGATTATACATATGATTCAATCTTTACTGTTTATTTCAGCTTGGTTCCCTATGTGTGGACATCATCGAGTATGAGATACGACGATACGAAACCTGGAAAGCCGACTTGGAAGGCACAAAACCTCCATCAGACGATTTATTCATAATCCGAAAACTATGTCCCACTAGCACAAGTATGGTTGAAATAAATAAATCCCGAATACCAGAACCATTAAGACCAAGGTCCGGTAATTTCAACGACGTTAATTACAAAGCTGCTATGGAAGGAAGCATTTACGACGATTTAACCAATTCCACCGACAGCTTAGACGATAAAAAATTAAGTGACGACGAAAAAGTCAAAAGATATCGCACGTTAATTAAGAAACAAGAACAATTGCTAAGAGTTACGTTTTATCTTTTACTCAATATGGCCGAAGACCAAAGCATAGAAGAGAAAATGACCAAGAAAAATATTATTGTGTTTTTGGTTAAAACTTTAGATCGCGATAACACCGACTTGTTGTTGCTAGTGGTCACCTTTTTGAAGAAACTCTCGCTCATGCAAAGCAATAAAGACGAAATGGCTCAATTGAACGTTGTGGATAAGTTACCAAAATTGCTGCAATCCAACAATGCCGATTTGGTTCACCTAACTTTGAAATTGTTGTTTAATTTGTCTTTCGACAAAGATTTGCGGGCTAAAATGGTGAAAAACGATTTCTTGCCTAAATTTGTTAGTTTGCTGAGTAAGTAGAAGATTTTACGCTTATGAAACGTGCTAAACTTTTTATTTTAGGAGATGACAGACATCAAGACATCGTCATCAAGTTGTTGTATCATTTAAGTTACGACCACGACGTCATAGCTCTTTTTCCTTACACGGAATGCGTTTCCTTAGTTTGTGTTTTGTTTCTTATTTTGATTTTTTTGGTAACGTTTTTGATTCCAGATTACCGACATGTTACTCCTAAGTGCTGCTGATCAAGTTGATCAAGTAATGGTAGCTCTTTGCATAAATCTAGCTATTAATCCTAAAAATGCACAACAGATGGCCGACAATAGCAGATTGCAGTCGCTTTTAACTCGAGCTTTTCGTCACGAAGATACTTTACTCATCAAAATGATCCACAATATATCGGAACACGACGTAACAAGGAGCAGCTTTATCGTAAGAATTTCATTTTTTCTCTTTGTTGCAACCACTATTAACTGATTTCTAGGAATTTGTGGGAGATTTAGCAAAAGTGGTTAATACAGCTAAGGATGAAAACTTTTTGTTGGAGTGTTTGGGCATCATGTCGAATCTTAATTTTCCCGATTTGGATTGGTGTGAAATTTTTAAACATTTTAATATGCTCGCCAAGCTCAAGGATATTTTGAAGTCTAATAATGCCGAACCGGATTTACTACTGCAGGTAACATTTACAATTTTTTGTCTTACGCCATCTGTTGTTCAATGTAATACAATTTTAACGCAGCTTAACTTGCTGTTGCACATTTAAAATTCGAATCAAGATTATTTTAATGGATTTAAGTTTATAGACCAGGCGCCAAATCAGAATAATTTACGTAATGTAGGAAAAATTCTAACTGGATTTTGTTTTCATAAAATGGTTCTTTAGGGTGTGATGAAGTTCTGAATTTTTTCCCCTCCAACGAGATTCGGGTCACCTTCTGGGGGGTGAATCAATTTTCTTGTCTTTGTCACATTTGCTTTACCCAAGTAGATTTTACCAAGATTTTGTTTTATTTTGTTTATTTCTAAGCAATTTCTAACTTTTAGTAGGTACAAATTCTTATAAATAAAATGTATACTAAAAATTTTAAACTGCTTGCAACCAATGTTATTGTTTGTTTTTTGTTTGAAATTCTGATGAAATTTACTGATGACGACTGCAGTGGTCGATACTGGCATATTTGGGTCACATAATAATAAATGGCGTTCATTCCTTGTGGAATATGCCTACTTCTTGCAGAAGTCTTTACGATCGTTTTCTTGAGGTGGATCACTCCTCATCATCTTTTTCCTCAGTAATCTGCATCTGTTTTGGCCTCCTCTACTATTTTTCTCCATATCTTCCTGTCTTGACATTTTATTCTCCAGTTCTCCACGCCCATTGCTTCAAGGTCCTCGTCACAACATAATAAAATTATCAGGACACTACTCGAATTAATTAATAATAGTATTTGAATATTATCCAACATTCAACAATGTTGGTAATAGAAGACACCTTTTTAAGAACAACTTTTTACTCAAAATTTTGTCTAAATCCAAACCCTTGGGCATTAGCCCTCTTCAAAGCAATTTTTTTAATTTTTATCTTTAAATGACCGTTGTACCTAAACTATTAAATTTTTGTGTTAAGAGTTCACTTTTTTAAAGAGCATGAAATTATCTACAAATTATCTTATATCACCCTTTCTTGTTTAAGGGGGTAAACCACTCTAGAACTTTTTCTTAAAATGTACCTTTATTATCATAAAAATCACGTGGCAAAGTTTCATGCATGAGAGAAATCTGTAAAGGCTCGAAATTTGAAGCTTTCGCTGCATTGCAGATTAAAGGTATATTGAATTAATTTATCCTTGTTTTTTCAGTACTTAAAACTTCAAAACGCGATTTCTCGAAACAACAAATTTTAAGTTGGCCGGACCGATATCTTGAACAATTTTTGTTTGATTGGCTTGAAATTTTTACTGAATATTCAAAACTACTTTCTCTTCGACAACACGTAGGATTTTTTTTTTTATAATGCATAGCTCAATTGTTATTAACAATTTTCGAGCGATTCTTTTTCGTTTTTTCGAACTTTTTTTTCAAAAACACGCCATTTTTGCAAAACTCAGTTTTAAAAAAAGTCCTACGTACTGCAGGGCGGCCACTAGCAATAAGTAACATTTATTTATGAATTTATGGCACTCCAAGCAAAAATTTATGGCACTCGATACAAAAATTTATGGCAAATTTAGTTATTATGTAGGTCCCTGCGCATGTTTTTGTATTGAAATAGTGCAAAAATTCGCAAAGGAAAGGAAAGTTGATTTTGAGTAGCCTGCCTTCCTTTAAGGAATCTCGATAATCCATTCATGCGCGTCCCTATGGGACGCGCATGAATGGATTATCGAGATTCCTTAAAGGAAGGCAGGCTACTCAAAATCAACTTAAAAACAATAATTAATGCTGTCAAACTGTCAACCGATCGACAATGCAAATACGCGTGCACGTGCTTTACGTTTCTATTTGACCAATCTTAACCAAATTTGGTGGTGTAGAAGTTATTTACAACGCTACGAAAAACATAGGCAACTTTAATAGCTTGGAGTGAGGCCAAAGGCCGAACAACCACATCCGACACGGTCTAGATGGCTAAAGGCGGCCGACAGGCCGACTGTGCCAGCTAGTCCTTAATAGAAAAGAAGAAAACAATAATTTTTGTGTTTTCCCACAGAATATTGCATAAGCCACGATTCGAAATGCTAAAGTTCGTCATTTTAAAATAGTTTTCCATTGTTTTTAATATCTTTCTGTATCGTCCGTTCTGCTTATGTATTGTTTACATGGGCATTTGGGAAAAATTTATTGATTTGTTAATCCAATAATACCTTCGGTAAAAATTGGACAAGTCTCAGTAAAAACGCTCTTGTGTTCGCATCGGCAAGTATCTGCAGCTGAAATTTGGAGGGCAAGTACTAGAGATACCAATAATACCACAAAAAAATTTTCGGTGTGTCTCATGCGTTCTCACCGGTGACCGACAATTGGGCGCGATCGATTGGGCGCAACGACAACTGGGCGCAAATACAATTGGGCGCGAGGGAGATTTACGAGGGTGGTCTGAAAAGTTTCCGACCTAACAAAGATACAACACATTTTTTCTGAAATTTTTTTTTTATTTTTCAACATAGTCTCCTTGTAACTCTACACACTTCTCCCAGCTTTTTTTTTTCATTTTTTTTTTCATTTTTTTTTAAATTTTTTTTTTTAATTTTTTCATTTTTCATTTTTTTCAAGTTTCATCTACAGTAATTAATCGGCGCCAAAACTCGGATTTATTGCGCCTAAACTGCGTCAAAAGAGCGTTGGAAATGTTCATTCGAACAAACGCGGCACCCAACACGCGGACAGCTTTCTCATGCCTAAATGTTGATCTAATATGTGACAAACACGTTCTTTTGACATGTTCATAACCTCTGCTATCTCTCTCACTTTAATTCGGCGGTCGTCTAGCACCATTTGGTGAACTTTGGCGATGTTTTCGTCGGTAGTTGCAGTTTTTGGACGTCCCGAATGTTCATTGTCTCCCAAGCTCTTACGGCCACGTTTAAATTCAGCTGCCCAAAATTTCACTGTGGTAAATGATGGTGCAGAGTCCCCATACACAGAATCAAACTCATCTTTGATTTGCGTAGGCGTATTGCCTTTCAAAATCAAATATTTAATGACAGCTCGATACTCGATTTTGTCCATTTTCACAAAAAAACTCACACCAACTCACAATAAAAAAAATTATAATTAAAAATTTAAAGAAAATGTTTTTAAAATGTTTAGTCCTAACAATTACAAATAATAAAAATGCCTATTAATAAAGTACCTAACTAATCATGGATTCATTTCGTAATTATGGGAAATTCCCCGCAAAAAGTCTATAATATTTCTATGGGGTCGTCCATAAATTACGTTACGCTCCTAGGGGGGGAGGGGGTTTCGACCCTTGTGACGATGGGGGGCGGGGGGGGGGGGTTTCAAAAATTGTGACGTCACAAAAATTATTATTGCTTTTATTTCTCTCTCTCTCTAAAAACGTAAAAGCTTCTTGAAATGTCGAGTTAGTAACAGGTTGCCAACTTGACAACTTAAGATAAAAGTATGTTTTACACATGCAATAATTGGTTTTTAACGTTCTGACATTGGTCAGGACCGGCCCTCGTATAATTTGGCCACTCATGTTCTCCTTCTTCTAACAAGTATTTTAAAAATACTATTTTTTGAACTTTCAAAATGATTTTTAAAATTTTTAAAAAACGTAAAAAGATTAAAAGATTAAAAAACTTAATTTTAGTTGGTAATCTGTACGTGTATATTTATGTATAAATATACAGAGCCGTCATAAATCTATTATAATAAATTGTTATAAAAATCAAAATGAAACCGATTGTAAAATTTACTAAGAAGTCAATAAAACTACATTGGGGGGGGTCAAGAACATGTGACGTAATATTTGGAGGGGGGTCTAGGTTTGTGTGACGAAGTGTGGCGATGGGGGGGAGGGGGTTAAAAATTGCTTAAAATTGCGTGACGTAATTTATGGACGACCCCTATGTGGCGTAATCCTCTACTAGATTTCTGATGCGCGCATCAGCCTCCGACTATTTTCTTTTCTTAATAGGTGGATTGTTGCCGGCAACTAATTTTTCATAAAACAGATCTCGCCCACGTTGAATAACTTTTAAACTAGAAATTAATTTCCAAATGTTTCCATACTTAGCTCCAAGACGGTCATTGGTCTAGTAGTTACAGCAATGTACTACTAATGCTATAGACCCCGGTTCAAATCCGGAGAGAGTCAAAAATTTATTTCTGACTTTATCTTCATCTATGGCCGTCTCCGACCACAGCAGTGGCCTACTGTGATTGCTGGTTGAGTTACGGGCGGAGAGATTTCTGGTTGGTAGAAATTTCTTGCTCGGCTCAGCTCTCCAGTGAAAACATAAAGGCTATGTGGTCAAACAGCCTGGCATCTTCTTCGACATATGCAGACTCTGTGGATCGGAAGTTGAATCAAGCCGAACACATTCTGTAGCTGCGATGCCTTAGCCTGATCCAGGCTAAAAAACATCTGGGACAAACCCAAAGGGTACAACAAAGACTCTCAGGAATATTCTGTGATGTGCTAGATAAATGCTAGCAAATTTGAATTTCCTGAATACCTAATAGTAGGGGAACAAAAGATCAATACTGGTCGCAGTTCAAGAAAGGCCCTTGCGGCCAATCGACCCCTGAGTACATTACCATTAGCTCCAAACTTAGCTTAGATCCATACTTAGCTCTGTCTCTAATCGTCTATCATGCTGAAGCGGCACATAGAAGATTAAAAACAGAGCTGAGCATGGATCACCCAAACATCTGGAAATTAATTTCTAGTTTGAAAATTATTCAACGTGGGCGAGATGTATTTTATGAACACTTAGTTTCCGGCAACAATCCACCTACTAAGAGAAGGAAATACTTGGAGGCTGATTCGCGCATCAAGAATCTAGTAGAGAAGTGTTATAGACTTTTTGCGAGGCATTTCCCATAATTATGAAATGAATTCCTGATCAGTTGGGTACTATATTAATAGGCATTGTTATTATTTGTAAAAGTTAGAAGGAATAAACATTTTAAAAACATTTACTTTAAATTTTTAATTATAATTTTTTTTATTGGCTAAATAAACATTTCTAGATTTAAAACATTTTTATACGTAAATACCTATTAGTTTTTTATAAAAAAATTCTTACAATCAGTTATAATAATTAATACGTAATAGATAAATCTCCCTCGCGCCCAATTGTATTTGCGCCCAATTGTATTTGCGCCCAGTTGTCGCTGCGCCGAGTTGTCGTTGCGCCCAATCGATCGCGCCCAATTGTACTAGACCGCGTTCTCACACAACTAGAAGTTTAAGAGAAGTTAACATTTAAAAAAATCGAGTTTTTAGGTTGAAATTAGGTCTACAAACCGTTAAAAATGTAATTCTTTGTTTTGTTTTGGCACTTGTGTGCTAGTAACGAGAAACAGAAATAATATTTCAACCTGAAAACTGAAAAAAATCAATGTATTTCCGTTTTTAAGCAAAGTTAAAGTACCTATGTATACGGTACATAATGTATATAAAAAAGGTTGACTTTGCCCCATTTTTTCGACACTTTCCAAGCGCATTTTTAATGATTTTTTTTGTGTTCCTGAATCCTTGGGATGTTCCTAGCAAGAAACTATTATTAAACAGACCAAATGAATTACTTTAAAAATCACCATTTGTCCGCTTCCACCACACTGTGCGCCGTTGACCTTTTTTTAGGTATTTACCGTGTTTCGCCGAAATGTACTTTTTTTTCATAAAAGTAATATGGTCACCATAAGTATAAGATATAATTTTTACCAAATTTGATCATGGAATAAGCATGGGTTCTGTTACTAAAAATAATTTAAGTATTTTAAATTTTTAATTTTAATTAAAATTTATGATATTTTATGGCAAAGTCGTAAAATTTATGATTTTTATGGCAATTTTCAAAATTTATGATTTTTTATGAATTTATGGCAAGTGGCCACCCTGGTACTGTTGGAGCTAATATCATACTAAATCTAAATTTGTGTGCCTCATGATTTTATTTTTAAATATGCAGGAGTTATTGGTCCGGCCACGCAGCCTTAAAAAAAAAAGATGCCTAGGGAAGAATACTGGGAAGCCGGCATTTTGTTTTGTACAGCTCTGAAAAAATTTACAAACACATCTCAATACTTCTATAACAAAGACCTTTTTACCGAATTTCGATATGTTGTTTAGTTTCTTTGAAAAAAATTCCTTAAGTTTGCTATGTTTTTCGGCCTCTAGAGTGGTTTACCACCTTAAATGAACGGTTTTCGAATTGTAAATAAAGAAATGCTAAAAAATTTGAATGGTTAATTTAATTAATTTACTGAAAGCGTTGTAGTCAAGGTTTTCCTTCACATTGCCGTAACCGGGATTTTTACTCTACTTGGGGCCTGGTCTATAATAAATGGAAGTAAAACTCAACGTATAAAAATACAAAACATTATTAAAGAAAGATATTTTTCGCAAATTTGGTTGCATCGCTGTGATTGTTTAGCTGTGGTGTGAAGAACCCTTAATAAATTGTACGGACCAGGTGCGACCGCGAACTTAATGTTTGATGCAGAATTTGCGCTATTTTTAACCCTAAAAGGTACAATTTACAACCACATTAAAATATTTTTCAATAGGTAGTGGTATTGCTTGGAACGGCTAGCAATGACGAAAATTGTGCATTATTACTATGCAAGAGTGGAGTGACCATAGCTTGTATCGATCTTCTCAAAACATACCAAGAAGACGACGAAATGGTATTGCAAATAGTTTACTTATTTTTAAAGCTGTTATCACACCAACCCTCGGCCGAATATGTAATAAGCAATACAGGTACGCAGTGGTAGTTTTTTCTTTACATTTTCTGCTTAACAACAACAAATTTTTGTTCCTTTAGAGGCCCCACCATATTTAATCGATCTCGTTAGTGATACTAACAAAGAAGTGCGAAAATTGTGTAATGCTTGCTTAAATATAATATCGGAAATAAATCCAGAATGGGGCGACCGTATTCGCATTGAACGCTTTAGAACTCACAATAAGCAGTGGTTAGATATGGTCGATTCGCACCAGTTTCAGCCCGAAGAGGAGGAAGATGACAATGTTTTGCCTCCTTACTTAAATACTCAGTATTTGAGTACCGCTATGGTACCGCCCCTCGCAGGTATTTCAATTTCATTTTTAGTGCTCGATTCGTTCATAAACAATTTTTTAATTGCCTACAGAAACTTTGGCAGCTCAATCGGACCATTTATATAAAAGTAAGGAATTTCGAAGTGATATTTTTGAATTGGCAGATGATTCGTAAGTACAAAATTTTAATTTTGAGTTTGTCCCGATTGCAATTTATTTGTTTTAGTATTTTGCAAGAATACGAGATGGAATCCCTAGATGAATCGTTGTAAAGTCACTAGTTTAAATAATTTTATTTATATCAGTATTTATTATATATTTATAGCCTTAAAAATTGTGAGTCTGCAATATTTTAAACATTTACATGTTATTAGTCATTAGTTGTAGCTTTCGCAAACGTTCCTTATTCCGTAATGCAATTTTATAGTCAAATGTACTTATTATTTATTTTATAAAAGTTTTCCTTTAACCTAGATACTTTTCACTAACCTTGCGTCAGTTTCGTCGCAATTTGACGATAACGTTTCCACCACCGCTTAAAACTTTAAAATTTCACGAAACTTCATTCCACGTTGAGAAAAATTCAATTTATTTTGAGAAATTTAAGTTTTTAACCTAAAATTTTGTGTTGAAACAAAATCATCAAACAGATGTCGCTGTAAGAAATTGCAATAAATGTCAGATTTTGACATGTTCTAGAAAAAGAGACGAATTTACTAATTACGTTACAAAAAAATTAGA
Organism: Podabrus alpinus; assembly: GCA_932274525.1. Classification (NCBI taxonomy): domain Eukaryota; kingdom Metazoa; phylum Arthropoda; class Insecta; order Coleoptera; family Cantharidae; genus Podabrus; species Podabrus alpinus. The sequence continues at coordinate 12,797,071 of OW026451.1, forward strand.
CAAATTACTGTGTAAGAATTACAAGCATTGGCTATGGGTTTATTCGACGATGTAAAAGAACTGTTTGGGATTTCCAGCGGTGAAATTGATAATTCCAAAAATTTGGACAGGTATGTTGATGTAATATGCGAAAATTGGGTCGCAATATTTACGCACTTTTTTTTTTGTTTTATATAGAATAGAAGAGCATCCTCGCCGTCATTTCGAAGATGAGTATGAAAAGATGGGCTTTAACGTGTTTACCAACCCGATCGAAATGCACAAATACTTTGAACACCAAATGGGTGAGATTATAAAGAGTTTCGGGATGTTCAACGAACGCGAGATGATATTTGGTGGTGATTTGTTCTTTGGTGGAGGAGGCGGTGGTGACCAGATTTTTGGAGGTTGGTGATTTTTTAACATTAGTAGAAACTGTACTTTAACCTCATTTTATCTTTAATATTCAAAATTTGTATCACTCGACACGGTGTTTCTAAAATAGGTCAAATCATTTGGTGCTCAAATGGGGGTCTGCCTGGAAAGTTTAGCGGAAGTTTTGAAAATTGGTAGTTTTATAGATTTTGAGGTGCTCTTTTCGAATTTTCACTCTGCAACCTCGTACCGATATGGGAAATGGAACTATTTTGGGGAAAATGGCATGAAAAACTGATTTTTCGCAAATATCTCCTTACCGGCGGATTTTTCAACAAAAATAGTTATTTGCAAAATTATTCTGCAGACAATTTGCAACAATTTATGTTTCATTGATTTTTTTGTCAGGCGAGTAGTTTCGGCCTACGAGGCCAAATGCCACCGCGATTGGTACGAAACTCATTTCCACACCACCATGAGGTAGAGTAATGGTGCGTTTTTTTTTGTGTGGTATCCCCAGTAGGACTAATCCACCTGATGCATTTATTGTGCAATCTAGCGCATCCTTCTTCGTTTCGCTGTCCCTGATGGACCGGGTTCAACAGGTTGAGCAGATTCCTCGATGTTGGTAGTGCGCAAATCTTCGCTTATTTCTTGTACTACGGAATACGCTTCCGCCTCATGAACTTCGTCCTGAAATTTTTCCATTATGTTCTCCGTCTCGTCGCTGTCCTGTACTTTAATCTGTACATTGGAACACGCCTCATTACAATTGATGCACATCGTTGAGCACTTTAACCCAGCTTTCCTGCATCCACATGCTCCTCGGCATCCTTTCTCGCATTTGCAAGAAATGAGTTTCAATAAAGTTTCCGGAGCAGGAGGCTGGAGTGTGGTGACAGGAATCAGTCCGTCGACGCTTCTCTTCCAGCCCCATTGTTCGGGGTTCTTTTCTACCCCACACCACTGTTGGACTTGATGATAAGTGCGGAACGAATTTTGCCTTGCTGCTGCTTCTGTTGGAGGTAGTGACGCGATGTTGAATTTATTTTTATACGCTGATTTTGTAAAACACTGATACATATAGTCATTTAGCGATATAGCTTTCTTGCCACTGTAACCGTATACAGCTGTTACAAGAAATTTTTCTCCTACTTCGGCGATGGTCTCCGGGTCGGCATCTCGGTCTTTGAATACTTTGACAAGCTGGGCCAATTCCGGATTATTTTTTAATGCAGTCATGTATTTAATTTTCCCTTGATTGAAGAGAGCCGATGTGGTATCACAGCCACTAAAAGCGTGCAAAAACAGTATATTATTAGCGGCTAATTTGTCTGTGATGCTTTGCGTTGAGTAGATTTGTTGCAACGTTTTTCCCTTTCCGGGTTTTAGAAGATATGTGTTTGAGCGTGTGGATAGTCCAATCAAAAGAATAAGAAGATCCGTGTCTTCGCCAACAACTATTGCGGAATCAAACGCAGATGAAACGCTGTTATCATTATTATATTGCCTTCGACACGCTTCGTGAACCTCTATTGAAGTCAGCCCTTTGAGGAGGTTCTTTTTACCATCATTTCTTTTGATACTGGATTGGCGAAATGTCTCTAATCCTTTTTCTTTAACTTGAGTCACTGCACTTCCAACTAAAGGATTCTCACAAATAAAACAGTTTCTTTGCTCGGTAGCCATGTCTGAAAACGATCTATGCGAACAGAAAGACGAGCTCGAACTGACGCACGAACGGCAGATGTTCACTACAGAGGGGTCTAAGGCCGCAGGGAGAGGGGCCTTTTCTACCTGCGATCTATAACTATAGACCATTGAGAGCAGTTAGGGGTCTGTATACAACGCGTTGTGGAATGTTTTCTACCAATGCGGGTGTTGCGATTACACTCGCGGCTCTTGTACGCCAAAACTACTCATCTGACAAAAAAATCAATAGAACATAAATTGTTGCAAATTGTCTGCAGAATAATTTTGTAAATAACTATTTTTGTCGAAAAATCAACCGGTAAGAAGATATTTGCGAAAAATCAGTTTTTCATGCCATTTTCCCCAAAATGGTGCCATTTCCCATATCGGTACGAGGTTGCAGAGTGAAAATTCGAAAAGAGCACCTCAAAATCTATAAGCATACCAATTTTCAAAACTTCCGCTAAACTTTCCGCCTAGAACTACCAAATGACTGGACTATCTAGTACTGTTTAGAAGGAATCAATATTGGTTTCCAAACCAACCCTTTCAGAGAGATGAGACTCTGCTTATAAAAGTTATGAGAGAACAATCTCTGAAATGTGCCTTGATATTTTTATACTATCTTACCATTTCATAAGAGTTCAGTACAATATAGCGAAAACAAAAGTCATGGTCATCAGCAAGACACCAAATCTCGTCGCCCAATGTCAAGCATACGGAGAGACTACAAAATGTCACGTCCTTCACATACCTGGGCAGCTCACTCAATGCAAGTTGGGATCATACACGAGAAATCAGAAACAGAATAGAAAGAGCGAGATCCACATTCATGACAATGAAGAGGATGCTCTGCAGCATGAATCTGAATATCTACCTTAGAACAAGAATGCTGAAATGTTACGTGTTTTCTGTCCTACTGTATGGCGTCGACGCGTGGACCCTGACAGAAGACTCTGTCAGACGCCTGGAAGCGTTCGAAATGTGGTGCTACAGGCGTATGCTTAGAATTGCGTGGACACACAGGGTTACTAACGAGACGGTATTGCAAAGAATGGGAAAGGACAGGGAAATGATAGACACAATAAAAGAGAGGAAAATCCGATATTTTGGCCATGTGATGCGCAACGACAAGTACCACATACTCCAGCTGATCTTGCAAGGGAAGATTGAAGGTAGAAGAGGACCCGGACGACGGAGAATATCTTGGCTGCGAAACTTGAGACAACGGACCGGAATGACGTCTTCGGCATTGTTTCGAGCGACAGCCGACAAGGTGAGATGGGCCATGGTGATCGCCAACGTCCAAAGCGAATAAGGCACTTGAAGAAGAAGAAGAGTTCAGTAATACTCTTTGGTAAATAATGCATAATAACATGAGCGTCCATAGGATTTTTTTTCTAGGGCAAACTTCATTTTTTATAACAATTCTTAAAATATCAATTTTAATAATTAATCAAAAATTTTCCAAAATCGTAATTTTTATTTTTTGTCTGACATTCGGGAACAAATAAAAGTCGTTAGGCGATAAATCAGGTGAATACCGGCATTAATTCGATGTTTTTATCCTTCAAGTAAGCAATTGTTTGACATGATGTGTGAAAGCTGGCATTCTCATGATGAAGAATGATGCGATGTTTTCGCTTGTTTTTCCTGATTTCGTCAATGACTTCTGGCAAACAAATTGTTGTATACTATTCAGCATTAACTGTTATGACTAGAGTCCGGATTTATATGCGGTAAAAAACATCAATATGAGTATTTTATATGCGGTTAAAATTAGTCGATATATGCGGTAATAATGCTGAAATTTGGATAATATGCGGTTAAATGAAAACGAAGGAATATAATGCAAAATCGAAATTTTTAGTATTGTATAGTACATAAATAATATTTACATATCGTGGGTTTACTGCAAAAACTGACCAAGTCAAAATAAAAAGTTTCTAGATAAATGAAATTGAATGTTTAATATTTTGTGAAAAATCAGCTTTTTAAAAGTTTTAATTTTTGTTTTAGGAAAATGAAACTTTAACAATACTTCTTATTAGGGCTTTTGCTAATTTTTAAATTTTTTAAAAATACTGAGCGAACTTAATCAACAAAGTTTGTCGTGACTGAGAAACTGACTTGGTCAGTTTTTGCAGTAAGCCCACGATATATATATAATTATTAATTTAGGAATTCGCAGAAATATTATTTATTGAAATCAACGTCGCCTAATTTTCTGAATCGGACAGGTTAAGATTAGTTTAGAAGTTACAAAAAGATGGTAATATTTTTCAGACCCCAATAAATAAGAAGTGGTAATAAAATTTTTAATTTATTGATTTAAAAGGTTTCAAACGTGGTAATGCGTTATTTTTTTTAAATGGAACATGTTGCAAGGGATAGAAATGGTCCAGAAAACGTGTACCCATAAATAAATGTGTTTGACAAGGTTGGATTTTGTACCACATTTTTAACATTAGGATTTTATTTTAAAAAACTTGCACCTACATTTATAATCTATATATATAAAAATGGATGTATTGTTATTAGGGGTGCGCATATAATCGATTAATCGATTACGTAATTCGAATAATCGATTATTTCATAATCGATTATGATATTTTATAATAATCGATTAATCGATTATTGAAATAATCGGTTATTCATAATCGACTATGAGTTCATAATCGATTATGAACTCGTAATCGATTATGAACCCATAATCGATTATGAATTCATAATCGATTATGGACTCATAATCGATTATGAACTCATAATCGATTATGAACTCATAGTCGATTATGAACTCATAGTCGATTATGAACTCATAGTCGATTATGAACTTATAACTTATAACTATAATAGGTAGGGCTATTAAGGGTTACTAAATTACTATATAATTTATTATTTTGCTAATTGTGTTACGGTGGTGCTAATAAGAAGTGTTGTTAAGCACCAGTTGATAACACATTACGGTCCGGTATCAATCTGTAATAACTTACCTGCGTAGCCGATTATAATGTTACTTACAGGTGTGTTGATGAGAATTTACGACTCCTTCATAAAAACGCTGATTAAATCTGAAGTACCAAATATTTTGTTTTTAAATTTTAACTGAATGTTACTATTGTATTATGCATTATGTAATTAATTTATTGTTAACAATAATCCATCTAAAAGGCTTCTAATTAAAATTCATTTTGTAAAAGTATACACTTTCACTCAAAATATCGGACAAATAATTTAAATCCATATTGATGAAAAAAGGTTGCAATCTTTAATTGAAAAGCAAAAAAATATTTTTTAAAAACTATCAAATTTATAAACAAAAATACCTAAAAGTTGAATGGCAAATCCATATTTTGAATCCAAATATGTATTTGCCATTTTGAATCCAAATATGGATTTGCCATTCAACTTTTAGGTATTTTTGTTTATAAATTTGATAGTTTTTAAAAAATATTTTTTTGCTTTTCAATTAAAGATTGCAACCTTTTTTCATCAATATGGATTTAAATTATTTGTCCGATATTTTGAGTGAAAGTGTATACTTTTACAAAATGAATTTTAATTAGAAGCCTTTTAGATGGATTATTGTTAACAATAAATTAATTACATAATGCATAATACAATAGTAACATTCAGTTAAAATTTAAAAACAAAATATTTGGTACTTCAGATTTAATCAGCGTTTTTATGAAGGAGTCGTAAATTCTCATCAACACACCTGTAAGTAACATTATAATCGGCTACGCAGGTAAGTTATTACAGATTGATACCGGACCGTAATGTGTTATCAACTGGTGCTTAACAACACTTCTTATTAGCACCACCGTAACACAATTAGCAAAATAATAAATTATATAGTAATTTAGTAACCCTTAATAGCCCTACCTATTATAGTTATAAGTTCATAATCGACTATGAGTTCATAATCGACTATGAGTTCATAATCGACTATGAGTTCATAATCGATTATGAGTCCATAATCGATTATGAATTCATAATCGATTATGAATTCATAATCGATTATGGGTTCATAATCGATTATGAGTCCATAATCGATTATGAATTCATAATCGATTATGGGTTCATAATCGATTATGAGTCCATAATCGATTACAAGTTCATAATCGATTACAAGTTCATAATCGATTACGAGTTCATAATCGATTATGAACTCATAGTCGATTATGAATAATCGATTATTTTTAATAATCGATTAATCGAAAAAAATCGATTATTTTTTATAATCGATAATCGATTATGAAATTCCATAATCGCGCACCCCTAATTGTTATGTCTGTATCTCCCTTAATAGCTCTAAGGAGACAAAGACCAACAAACTTCTGCACTTACCTTAGCAACAACTCTTATCTCAGGTTAATCTTTTTTTATTGGCTTCTCTCACGACAACAACTTACTAAGCATCAGCACAAAAGAAAACACAAGTTGGTTCAGTTGACAATTTTAATAAACAGCAACACATAAATGGACAAGAAATAATACCAATAACAAATAAATCAAACAAATAACAACTTAAAATTATTAACACTCGCTAACCTTTATGACCTTTGACTAAAACGTGGCTACCGTCGCACTACACTTTCGCACTGGAACTCCCTTGGTCCAAAATTGGTCGCCTTCTCTAGTTAGATGCCTGTCGTAACCTGATCCCAGTCCAAATGCTAATCCAATCTCTGCTGGCTCCTTGTAGGAGACCACCGTATCGATCCCTTGATGTGGCAGGCCCGTAGCCAGGATTTCATTTCGGGGGGGGCACTTGTAAAAAGTAAATTTTTGGGGGTTCCCCCTTTTATTGCAATTTTTTTAAGTTTTTTTTATTTATATATTAAACTACTTTTTAAAAAAATTTTAAAAGTAAAATTTTCGGGGGTTCCCCTTCCGGGAATTTATATTATTACAAACAAATTTTTTCAATATTTTATTCATCTTAATTTATTTTAAAAAAATTAAATTTATTTTTATCTAAAACAAACATTACATGAAGACTTTATTCACTCTCTACTTTATAATTTAAACTCTAAGCGCCTTTCTTTTTTCATCGCAAAATTATCTATTATAATATCAGTATCAATATTTATATCCCTATGAATATTCATGAGTGCTAGACCGTTTAGCCTTTCTTCACCAGTAGAATTTCTTAAGTAAGTTTTTATTCGCTTTAAACTAGAAAAACTTCTCTCGGCAGTTGCTGTAGTGACTGGTAATGTTGCAAATATTTTTAATAAGATTCTGACATTGGGAAAAAATTGTTCAGAACATTTTGTCAACGCATCTAATGGATTCTTTGGAAAATCGTTCACATCTAACCATTTTTGTTTCCACAAACCGAATTCTGCTTCAAGAATTGCTGGGTATACCGCCTCTCCACTTAAATCTTCTCTGTAAAACTCAAAGACTGGTTTGACATCATTAAATGTTGAGTTGCTAATTCGACATGGTAACAACGCAGAAAGAGAAGTAACAATTTTCGAATTAGACTTGAATCTTTTTTGCATCATTTTTCTCTCCGAAAAGGGTATCGCCATCTAGCGTCGTAGTACAGAAGGTTAAAAATTAATGTTTTGATTGGTTACAAGTCAACTTTGTCTGTTTTCCTAACCAATCAGGACACTTATTGTTTACTTTTGGTACTAGGACGCTAGATGGCGATACCCTTTTCGGGGAGAAAAATGATGAATATTTTTTTTGCGTTGCATTTCTTATCTTTACAGCTCTTATATCTTTGATATGACAATTCCTCACTCGGAAAAAATTTTTTGGGGGCCCCCAAGAAAGTGGGGGCCGGCCCTAAGCTATAGTTTGTGTAGCTTATACGTCAATCCTGGACTGGTCAGGCATGAATAGAGTTTATATTTTATTCTTAACAGCTATTATGTTTACCATTACATGGTTTTTATATTAAATTAATTCCATGGCTTTCAGGTAAAAAAAGGGATAAGCAGGGTTGACCTATAAGGCGACAAGGTAAATAACAATGAATTACGGCAAATAAATTTGGAAAAAAAACTTTTTACGTAAATCCTGCACTGGTCAGGCCTGAATAGAGTTTATACTTTATTCTTAACAGCTATTATGTTTACCGTTACATGGTTTTTATATTAAATTAATTCCATGGCTTTCAGGTAAAAAAAAGGATAAGCAGGGTAACCTATAAGCCGACAAGGTAAATAACAATGAATTACGGCAAATAAACTTGGAAAAAAATTTTTCCCACTTTAAAATACAGCTATTTCATTTTCGAAATTTAAATTTTTTAATTTCCAAAAATTTTTTTTATTTCTTTTGAACATTTCGGGGGGGGGCACGTGCCCCCAGGTGCCCCCCCCTGGCTACGGGCCTGTGATGTGGGATGAAATAGCTCCTTGGCTATACGCTATGGCCCGTATTCCAGCAGTTAATTGCTGATCGTATTTTAACTACCTTGTAGTTAAGTCGCGAACTCGACACGTAGCTGTTCACAGAATGATTTATTCTCAATAATTAGGTCGCGAACTCCGCACGTCTATCTTTACTGATGAATTTAATGTAACTCTCTAGTTAAGTCGCGAACTCTACACGTCTATCTTTACTGATGAATTTAATGTAACTCCATTGTATTCCTGGGGTTACTCCCAGTTACGAATACCTCTTTTGTTTTTTTGTTTCGTTCCTGTTTGGAGATCCTTATTTTCCTGGTTTGTTTTCTTTGCACGTCTCTTTAGCCTACGCATTTTATTTCAACAACTTAAACTAACATGCCTTATGACTAAACAAAATAGCAAACGAGAACAATAACTAAATTTAACAATACAACAAATTTTTAACCTCGCCAAATTGTGCTCCTTTTGTACTGGCTTTCATGTAGTACATCTCTCTTACATTCAAACGTTGTCACAACAGTATGTATGTTCCCTATAGACTCCTAAACCGTTTGACCGATCGGAACCAAATTTGGCACAGTTATTATATAGGTCCCTGCGCATGTTTTTGTATTGAAATAGTGCAAAAATTCGCAAAGGAAAGGAAAGTTGATTTTGAGTAGCCTGCCTTCCTTTAAGGAATCTCGATAATCCATTCATGCGCGTCCCTATGGGACGCGCATGAATGGATTATCGAGATTCCTTAAAGGAAGGCAGGCTACTCAAAATCAACTTAAAAACCAATCATGAATGCTGTCAAGCTGTCAACCGATCGACAATGCAAATACGCGTGCACGTGCTTTACGTTTCTATTTGACCAATCTTAACCAAATTTGGTGTAAAAGTTATTTACAACGCTACGAAAAACATAGGCTACTTAAGAACCTTGGAGTGAGGTCAAACAACCACGGTCTACACGTATGGTTGCGATTTCCTCGATGCTGAAGGCCGAACAACCACATCTAACACGGTCTAGATGGCTAAAGGCGACCGGTAGGCCGACTGTGCCAGCTAGTTAATGATAATTATTCCAAATATTGGCTATATATGCGGTTATGTGCGATTATATGGATAATAATTTTATATGCGGTAAAAATCCAAAATATTAAATTATATGCGAAATAAAACTTCGTATTTTGCTTCATTTCGTAGAGAACGGTATAGATACTAAAAGTTAGCTTTCTGTGATAGAGCAAATAAAACATGTAAAAACATATAAATCCGGACTCTATAGTGTGCGCCATTTTTTACTTCGGTATGAGAATATTGAATAACTTTGAAAATAAAACCAAAAAACTTAAAATTGAGTTATTATCATTTAATTTGGACCTTTACAATTTATTTTGATCAATTTCCGAATACAACATCAATTAAGTGACCGCCCCTATTGGTCACGGCAAAATGGGCTCTTTTTGTGGCATTTTCCATCACTTTTTCAAGCATTTAGGTCGGTATAGCAAGCATTTCGGCACGGATGTTGGCTTTGAGGTCGTCCAGGGGGTCTATTCTGGACTTTGCTCTTCAAATATCCCCACAAAAAGAAGTCTGGAGGCGTTAAATCTGGAGATCTCGGTGGCCAGTCAATATCGCCATTTTTCGACATCAAGCATCCGTTGATGTTGAAGAAATAAAGCCCAATGATGGTTTTGGCGCTAACGCCGGCCCAAACAGTCACTTTTTGGTCATGCAATGGTTGTTCAGGGATCACGTGTGGATTTTTGGCACCCCAAATGCGACAATTTTGCTTATTAACGCCGCCAGACAGTATGAAATGAGCCTCGTCGGTCATCAAAATTTGCTTCCAAAAATAAGGGTCAGTGTCAGCCATTCGAGCGACTGTTTGGCCGTATTCCAAGCGACGTGAATGGTCAGTGGGCAATATACTTTGTGTTAATTGCACCTTATACGGAAACAATTGCAAATCATCCTTCAAAATGCGTCGCAAAGTTATTCAATGTTTACATACCGAAGTAAAAGATGGCGCACCCGTTAGTTATGACATGTCCAGTAAACCCGAAGAAAAAAACCGTAATTTTCTTGGAAGTGCTTAGTGAACGAACAACTTTTGTGGGATTCGGTTCATTTTAGAACATCCTAACAATGGATTTTTGTTTAGTTGCCTGTTCATATGAATACAGTTAAAGCTCCTTATTCACGGTTTCGTTATTCGCGGATTTAAAAAATGCAATCACTTCTTGTATTCGCGGTTGAAAATTTCGTTATTCGCGGATCAAAAACTAACAATATACAATGTTTATACTATTCAAAGATTTATAATTAAAATTACAATTTCGCACTTTTAAAATGATATCTGCTGTGTATTTTATCTAAAAGAATTCAGACACTTGCATTGCAAAATTGTGTTGGAACATAATTACATACTTACCAGAAATGATATCATACATTTTTTCTAAAGAAGTGCTTATTATTAACAAATCTAAAAGTGATTCGCAAAATATTCAATTACAAATTAACACCACTCACCTATCAAAACAAACAAGTAGGCGTCCAAGTATTTATAAAGAGAAAATATTATTGTGGCTAAACCTAACGTTCTTGGACAAAAGCAAAATTTTTGCCGACAAGGTGCTTTCATTTGATATAAGCTGTCTTGGCCGCTATCGTACTTGTTGAATTGTTCAACTTGCCATTCGTTGCATGAACTATAATTAAATAACACGTGTCTCTTGCATTTATTTTGATATATTTTTATTTTATTTTCTAACTTTGGAACGTATCCCCTATATTCCCATACAAATTACCATTCCATATTCACGGTTTCTGTATTCGCGGCATAGTTATGGAACGTATCCCCCGCGAATAAGGAACTTTAACTGTATATCCTAGTTTCAACACATGTGACGATGTTGTATAGGGATTTTGCAGTTCCTCTGTCGAATTTTTTGAGCATTTCCTTACATCAATTAACTGTGTTTATTTCATAATAATTAAAAGGACTATGGTGAAAAAGATTGAATTTTATTTTTAATCCATTAAATAATTCCAATATATTGGGAAAATAATTTTTTATGTTTTTTTTAGATTTTCATAATTTACCGTCGATTGATGAGTTACACAAGCCAGAAGACGGTGGTGGATCCAACTTACGTGATAAATTTTTAAAGCCTGGTTACGAGAGCCCCAAACCAAATGAAACAAACAAAGTTGATAAAGATCTGGATGGAAAGTGAATGGATTTGATTTCTCGATGACATTTTGTATTAACTTGAATTTTTTAGGTTCGTTTTGGGCGAATTAGACTCGGTTTTGAAAAGAGGCCAATCACAAGTAGTTCCGCGTTCGTTTTTCTCTGGAAAAACTATGATAACCAAAACTGTTCGCGATCCTGACGGGGTAAGCTTTTGTACATTTTGTCATTCTGATTAGAAGATGTGTAACGTTTTAAGACGTGGATAACCCATAAAACTGTGAAAGACCATCAAGGAAATGAAGAAACTACAGTTATCCGTAAAAAAGGTGATCAAAAGTACAGCATCACGACTAAGGTTGATAAAGAAGGTCATCGGGAAGTTATCGAAGATATGATTAATATGGAGGAACAGGATAACAACCGTATGCCATCTAATTGGTTTCCGTTTAATAAATTTTTTAAGTAGTATTATTGCAATTAGTCACTTAGAATTGTGTATATTTACTTTAGACTTGATGTACCTTTGTCCGGATTTGACGTAAATATTATGGTTCCAACTAAGTCGAGTGTGTTTTTACTGTGAAAATTGATTTTGATTTCTATGCAATCTACACACGGACACGAGCACAAAAGTAGGAAATTTATGGTGAAATGATTCCAAAAAAACTTTGATTTTAGTCAACTTACCATTTAAAGGGCTAAATCGGTTTAAAAAAAATGTGTAAATAAAAAAATGTGATATTTATGTGTAAAAATAGCGATATTTATTTTAAATTATACAATTTATATTCACACTGTTTTTTTTCTGGATAATTACGAGAGGAACCAATCCTCTTTCTACCCATAAAAATTACACTTGAACAAATATCAATATCTTTGATTCCCAAAATTAAATGACTTACCTGATAAAGTAGTGACTGCTCGAATTCAGGTTACAACAAATAAAAGTCTTAATTTTTTGTAAGTTTTAATTTATTAAAAGTAATATTTAACATGTACATTAATAATTGAAGTTTAATTATTTCTTTGATATACAAGGTGTATGCAGAAAGTGTTTACACATTCTGCAAAAAGAACGAATAGTGGTTTTTCATTACAATAGTAATAATAATTTCAAGTTGGTTTTGCTAATTTTGTCTATATTACAACTTTAGCACTTCCTTGTATATTTCACAAACGACACATTTTTAACCATCTTGCACATCAAATAAAACACAAAATTTTGAAAGTTGTAATATTGAGAGTAAGTAAATCTACAAAAGTTAAAACGTTTTAAGAAATTGCATACACAATCAATTTAAAATTTATATACACAATTAAGCTATTTTTAGATATATTTTTATTATTTACATACACAAAATATTGAATCTAATTGGTTGCTTAAAAAATAAAATATTTTCAAAATTGATTTCTAAAAATATACAATTCTACATTTACAAATATACAATTAGCACTCGTGAAAGTCGTAACTTGCTAAAATAATAACGGTGGAAAGGTGCACATAAAATTATCTATTGCGGTGATTAATCTAAAAAAATACTGACTGCTATTTGAAAAACAAAATATACAATAACATAGCTTTGGCTTTATAATTTTATTAGCAATGTAAACAAATTATCAACAACACTATCGGAATGTTACTCAAATTAGATTAATTAAGAATAATAATTTACACAAAACGTTAAAAAATCACAATTTTTTAAACATTTTGCATAATATAATAAGTTAACAATTTATTACTACACTGAATTATACATGATACACTAAAAATATTGACAACAACGACGTGTTAATAAAAAAAGTAGTAAAATCTTGCTCATATAATAAAATTCAAAGGTAGGCCATAATAATTAAAATTGCAATTGGATAAATATCACATAATACCATTATTTATTGTTGAGAAAGAATTGCACCGTCGTAAAAACGAAAAGTAGATTACACGATATTGTATTTTATTAAAAATGCATGAGGCCATTCCTAAGTATCGATTAAAAATAAAACTTATGAGGTCAGGTACGATCTCATTTCAACATAAGCATTATTTTTTTTATACACATCTGCTTTTATTCTTGTCCAAACCCATCGGTCTCTTCTATGGCGAAAGTCAACTTTTCCACCAATTGGTCGTAACTTTTGTAGGGCGGTAAATCGAGGCGGTTAAAGCAGGTGTGAGATCGTGGTAACCACGTATCTTTACCTACTTTCTCTATGCAAAATCGTTGAGGTCCATTGGAACCCATCAATTCGGCGAAACCGCCCACCGGAACGCGACACGTACCGGTCACAAACTGTAGAAGACGCGCTCTTTTTTCGTTATCTGCTTGTCTCACAAACTGGAAAATAAATTAAGGTTAAAATTTGTTTTTTGTTAATAAATGAAGAACAACATAAAATACGAAAAAGTTATAGATTTAACCATAAAAGTGGAGCTAAATATTTATGTTTCATATTTTCTTCATTAAAAAATGAACTTGATTTTCACAATATCAGGTGTACTTGTGAGAATAAAATTATCGAGCTTTTAAATACCTTTCTCATTAAAAATTCAACCCTGCTTGAGGTCGTATCAATAAAATATTAAAAATCAATTTTTGTTTAAAAATTAAAAAATCAGATTTTTCTTTAAATAGTATGTTTGTTGAAATTGCTTGCGAATATAAGAGGTATAAGTAAATCGCTAGCATGGCTTGGGAACAAATTAATCGTTCCTGGAAACGATATGATAAAACACATAAAATTTGATAAATAACTTCATTGTTTTTGGAAGTATTCGCCTTTGATGTTAATACACTTTTGTTTAATCCTACTATAGAAACATGTCGTTTCTTCCTTAGATACCAAGCGAGAAACCATTTGTTTTGCTCACTCAGGTTGTTTTCATGGTAACGGATGAGCGAAAGTAAACTTTCAACCACCTTTTTTAATTCAAAAAATTATAAGGGATGGCGTTGCAAGTAACAAATTTCTTTCATGTATCTTCCCTTTGACTTTTCTGGCAACAAATGAAATGTAGCGGCATAAGCAGCTTTTTTGACATCGTTGGGCACAGCAAATTTTTCACTTTGCTCCATTTTTTTAGCAATATTATAAGGTAAATTATTCGGGATGCAGAACCGCGCGTAACAATAACAGGGTGGCCACTTATTTCGGTTCACAAAATTCCCTGACATTTCCCGGTTTTCCCTGACTGAAATCAGTATTTTTCCTGACGTTTTGGACTTGACAAAAAACTGTTTTTCCTAATAGGCAGTATGTCAAAATTCGTGTCCAAGATTATAGATGAAAAATGTTGTATGTAAACATTTCGATCTTAAAACTTAATTTCATATCACTGATATTTAAAATCTTCTTCTTCTTCAGGTGCCTATCCGTTAACGGATGTTGGCGACCTCTCTCCTATGTATGTGCATTTGTAGTACTATCACACACATAGGGGACCTACTTATTTAACGCGGCCTCCGAACCGCGGGAAGTGTATACACTTCATCTCCAGAGAGTCTATTCTTGGCATATTACACCTCGTTGGTTTGCCATTGCCTTCCGAGGGAGACGGTCAGAATAAAGTTTTTACTGAGCCCGGAGTCGAACCGGGCATTCAGCTTTAGCAGCAATGCACTTAACCGCTTAAGCTGATTACCGTCTCTTTAATTTAAAATATATCAACAATTTATTACTAGCTCTAAAAGCATTTAAAATTTAAAAAAGCTGAACACTAAATTCCGTGATAAAATAAACTAAGAAATTCAAAAATTATTACGACATACGACTTTTTGTAGTGGACCAACTTCAAGGAGTTATCGGTTCGTCTTATTGCAAGAGAGCGAATACACTATTTCTCATTATCTACCGATATACGACCTATTGCAAGTTATGAGGCTCATAGATTGGCCAGAATGATGTAATAGATGTTTAGTGCCTCCCGGCTTTGAAAAATTTCCCATAGATATTCGGAAAGCTGAAGGTTTACATAGTATATTTAAACAAAATAATTTGCGGAATATTCATAAGTTTGGCCAAAAATCGCATTTGAACTTGGAAAATTTACGCATAAGAATACATGTAACTTACGAGGGGAATACTCCTATTGGGATTCCCAAATATTCCTATAAGATTACATGTAAGACACTTTTTTAGGTCGGGATTCGATTCGGAAGTGACTGCGTTGTAAAAACCTACCCTCCGCTACGGGCGGTTTTGACAACGAACAATTCGCTAAAAACATCCTTGAAGATGATTCATACACCCCACCAGGATCTCAAAAAACCGGGATATAGCATTAATTTACAATTATTCTAGAAAAAGTGTGCATTTACCATTAACGTAGAACCCCAAAAAACGAATCTAAAAAAACGAAAATTGGCAATTTTCCCTAGTTGCGCAAGGGGAATCCCCCTACATTCTATTGCCGGTACAATAGAATGTAGGGGGATTCCTCTCGCCAGTTACATGTATTCTTATGGGTAAATTTTCTAAGTTCAAATTCGATTTTTGGCCAAACCTGTGAATCGTTCGCAAATTTTTTCTTTCGTTCGTAACTTACGAATATTACGCAATTTTTTTGAAATTCTATTATATTATAAACCATCAGCTTTCTAAATCTGTATAGGGAATTTTTAATTTTCGGGAGGCTCTTAACGTGCTCTAACCCAAAATTTTGTAACATCTTTTTATAAACTAATGCAACCAATTGAATATCATCTATTTTTTATCTTTGCCATGGTGGAACATTAGCAATGGTCATGCAAATACCTAAAATTTTGTGTTTTTTTTTCTAAATGATCCTAACGTAATGGGTAGCAAATTCCGAAAGCATCTTAAAATAAAATAATTTGAATTGCATTGGGATTATTTTTAGAAAGGAATTGTTTTTAAAACGTGAGCCTCAGTTATACCTGAAAAAGTGTCCTGCGACATTTTTTTGTTAGAAAAATATTGATTACAAAAACAATCATTTTTAAACAACATTTTAAAAGTTTCAATTATAGGAATGTAACAAAATTTCAAATCATTATTTAAAGAAATTTCAACAGGGTTAACAAAATTGAAGCATTTCTGATAATAAGCTTTCTTTGAATACCGACTTCTTAAGACGAACAACAAAGTTAAACCTTTACAGAGGTTTGTAAATTTTTCCTATTATTTATAGTACATAATAATATTATGTAAATTTAATTTACAAAACCAAAGTATACTTTTTACATATCAATGCAAAATTACTGAAAGACGGAATTTTACTTATAAATTCATGGAAACATTTTTTTACATAATTTGAAATCATGAAAAAAAATTTCCGTATTTTTATGGACAAAATTTTTGAGTAATTCAAATTTATCAAAATTCCCTGACAGACGATAAAATTTCATGACATTTCCCTGATTTTTCCCTGTCAGAACAATTCCCTGACATTTCCCGGTTTTCCAGACAGGTGGCCACCCTGAATAATGACATTTGAAACATATTAGTCCAGGAGGCACCGACAGAAAAATTGCACTCATTTCTACAAAGCTAATTTTTTTTTTAATCAGTATTTATACACTGTAAATTAGGAAAGTTACAGTCTACCAATCATTTGCCGTTGCGGACACTAATAAAAAATTTTGAAACTTGTAAAAAAATAATCGAAAATGCCTTATTCCTACAAGCCTGAAACTTTTTAGGGTGACCAAGGATACGTACAAATACAGGTTAATATATCCAAGTTTCATCACCAGTAACAATATTGTAGACCAAATTTGAAAGACATCCATTTTTGAGCATTTCTTTGCACTATTTGATAAGAATGATAAGACTTTGTTTTTGAGCTTCTGTCAAATTGTGTGGGACCATTCAGCGTACTCTTGGATGGTGCTTCATTTCCGAAAGCCAAAACAAGCCGATCGATGGATGGTTTCGGCTTTAGACCACATGTAAAATAGTAAAAAATCATGTCACAAAAATTTTTACATGAAAGTTCCAGCCACCCACGTATTTTCAATTTAGACTAGTCATTGCATCGCGAACGCAGGGTTTTGGGGAAATAACTTAGCAATGTGATTTTTTTTGCTTAACCCTTTCTCTAAAAAAAAGATCGCCTACACCTGTGAATTCGAGTACGGCACTTAAAAGAAGAAGCCCTTTAGTTTGTTATTGGAAAACGGTTCTTAAGTTTTCGGCATTAGGCTTGAACCTGAACAGAGGCAAATTTATTTAAGGTCTCATAAATTACAAATTGGTCTTTCCAAATTCATCAAAATAAAATTCTGAGATTCAACAAAACAAAAATTGCTCTAACTTCTAGATTCCGGGGTACAGCCCTCCATAGAACTCAAATTTTCACCCACAATCGCGTATTCATCTGACACAAAAGTGGTCCATTGATAGACAAGTGAAAACAAACTAAACACTGTAAATTTCCGCGTAAAACAACTTCCTAGTCCTATAGCTATAGGGGAAAAATATTAACGATGGTGCGCTGTAAGCAACATCAACGTGACGTCACGCTAATGCACGCTAACGATATAACCTCGCTCAGAAATACTTTGATTTGGTTTTGAACGATAATAATACATTACAACTAAGTAATAAATAAATAATTTAATAAAAAATAATAAATTTAACGTATTTGAATTAATTTTTAAAATAATTTTAATTAATTGAGACGTCAAATATTTAGTTGAATTACAGCCACCAGGGTGCGTACAATTAATATTTTTCCCCTATAAGCTTTCCAAGTTGATAATATTTTACCCTTTTTTTAAGGATTTGTTAAGTCTTAATTTTTCATGATTTGTTCATTTCTAGTGCATCTCACGACAAAAAATATATGATAAGATTTAAAGTATTTGCTCAAAATTTGATGTACTAGTTGGATTTTGCAACTCTTTATTTTGAACTAGGATGCATAGTTAATGACCAATTCATAACTTCGTGATTTTTGGGGCTTTCGACAAATTTTCCTCTGTTCTGCTCCTAACCTGGGGCTAATTGCTCGAACTGCTTTTCACATATCACTTTGCAATATTCTCTGCTGCATTTTTATCATGAATTTTTCAATATATCTTTGTACAAAAATTTCTAAATAGTCAAGAGAATTAGAGCAAATTGACTAAATTTTCTATTATATTACAAAAAAAATGCCAACATTTTTTCAACAACCTATAATTTTTATACGGGCCTACACAATGCGAAATCAAAATGAGATAAAAAAAAAATCGATCGGTAATTAAAGAAGAGTCAACAAAAAATGCAGTAGATGTAATATTGACCCCTGATGTCGAAAAATACGAGCTGTTTACTGATGCCAAACTGAAGGGTTTAAGTAATAGAAAAAACCAAGGGTTTTTTTCCGCCAAAAAAATGAAAATCAATATGACATTGCAGATCATCTAAGCAATTTATAGTAGATCTATCAATTAATATTTGCAATCCTTAATTGAAAAAATGCATAGCTGGGTTCAAAATCCATTAATTCAAGATAAACAAGGACGTTTATCATTTTAGATAACGCTCATATTTTTAGAGCGAATTACGTACTTATTTCTCAATATATTCAGGAACCAATTTAAAACACGAAAATCGACTTGACATGAGAATCAAGATACAACATTCAAATTCTGTCAGTTTTTAATGTAGTTCTGATTCGTTAATTTTTTAGTTATCAACTTAAAAGGGTCCAGTGCGGCCTTCACGCCGAACAATCATGGCAATCACGCACAAAGACGAAGTTTAAGGATGCTCCAAGAACAATTTCATGTAACTTGTTAAAAAAATATGTAATTTATTTACTTGCATCTCTTCGTTCAGTCATATTAGCCTACTTCTGAGTAAGACCTTTTTCTCTACCATATACTTTTATCTTACTGCTAATGTTGAATATGGGAACCTACTGCATAAAATAAGATTCCAAAGAACTAATTTTTACCGAAAGGTATTTAGCCATACCCCACTATGTTGGCCAAGTACGGGTTAGAAGTGAAATTTACTTAGAAAATATTTTAAAAACATAAATGTAACCCTCTCTAATTTTTTTTAATATTTATGTAGCTCTTGGGGCTCCTCAAAGTTTTAAATATTATGAAAGGGTTCCTTGACTAAAAAAGTGGGAAATATGCACTTCCAAACTGTCTGTAGGAAAAGTTGTCATGAAGGTTTTTGGATTTATTATTTTGAATTCTATACTTTTTTGTAATTAAAAAGTGTACCTTTCGAAATATAAAAATACTAATCTTGATCCTTTTTTGTATCATAGAAAAACTACATTTTTGTTCTAAGTTTAAAAATTGTTATTTTTTGCTCTTTAAGCAACGCCATTATGTTGGAAAAAAAACTAAATTACATACATCAATAAGTTCATTTCGTGTATTCTATTAGTGAAGTAAAATATAGGTATCGTATAAAATAAGTCTCCTTCTTGAAAAATTTTTTTTTGTTAAGTACATCAAATATATCAATAAATCGAAAAAGATTATATTTTCGTATGGTGGGGGGACTTCGTAATTAACGGGTAATTAATAAATTTGTAGTGTTTGCTGAAATGTCATATAACTTTCTTATTAAGCAAGATATTTTCTTCATTTCGTTTTTGTTTTGTAAGCGATAGATTGAACTTGAACATTATGCGTGAATTAGAAGAAAAAGAAATCTTTTTTGAACAGAAGATAGCACTGGAATTTAAATAGCGCAATTTAAGGTATTACAACAAATAACTTGGAAATTATTAAAGTTACAAAAATAATTTCAAATTACAAAATATTCCCTATTTTATTCTATGTAATATAGTTTATGATATTTGAGGAATGTAGAAAAGGCTATAATTAAAACGAATTAATAAAGCTGCACAGGGCTACAAGTGTTTAATGAGAACATGACTAACTAGATATTATTGTGAAGATATTGTTGTTTTTGCATCGATTTGTTTAACAAAATATCGCATTACTTCACGTGTTGATAAACATAAGTGGACTACAGATTACTAAAACCAACACAGTTAATATATTATTATGGCGAATCGTCTGAAGATGCCACAGTATGATGAAAACGTTAGCTTGTAAACGTTTTGTTTGTGACAATTTGTGCTTTTTACTTCTGAAGTGTTTTATGCATTTTTTGGTCTTGTTAGAATACAAAAAATATAATAATAAATATCACTTTTTTGCATTATTTTTCTAATACGGCAGCCAAATCCGGGAGGTTCTTCTTGACTTGTTCTTTACTAATTTTTATTTTAATTAGTTCTATGAGCATTTTGGTTTTTACATCACAGGTAGCTTTCTTTCTGTTTAAAGTTCATTTTCACTATCAAAATTTTCTTTTTCTCAAATAATTTACATAAATATGTTATCAAAGCTTAATCTATTGCTTACAAAATAAAAGTAAAATGAAGAAAATAGCTTCCTTAACTATAGAAAAAAAGTCATAATTTTCGATTTGTTGTTATATTTGATGTAATTAATAAGAATATTTAGGTCGCATTTAATTCTACTCCAGATTCAAAGTGAATCTTTTTAGGCATATTTTACTCCATTAGTCTATATAGGATAATTAAAATTTTGCTGAAAAAGTAAATGCTATCGCAAGAAATTTAAATTCGTCCAGTTTTTCATTTGCGGTATTCGTAATGTGAAAACACTATTGAGATTTAATTATCAAAATTAAAAACAGACAATTTGAGATAACAAAACGTCTACATTTTTTCTTTTTTCACATTCCAGGAATAATATTAGGACTGTAAAGAAAACTAGAACACGAGTTTATACTGAAAAACTTGAATCAAAACTGGTAAACCAAAAGACAGATGCCTATGATGCAGCAGGATTCGATGAAAAGATAAAATAAATACTTGGTATGTAATTTTAAAATAAATTTCCAAGATGAAAACCAATTCTTTGGTCAAAAACGGCTATAAAGTTAATAACACAAGATGATTTTCCAGGCTAAAAGCCCTATTCAAAAATTAATATAAAATAGATCCTAGTATCTAATTTAATTTTTCTAATAGCGCCGCATGCGATTTTTCTAATTTCTGATGTTTGAATAAATGCAGAATGATTTTTAAAAAACAAGATTTTACAATGAATAGCTTTTTGAGACTGTAACTCTTTGAAGAAAAATAGATATTTCTTTAACTACTAATGGGCCTTATAAAGTTGTTTATGGACTGAATCTGGTTCATTAATTCTAGTTAATAAAGTAATAACTGTACAAGTCAGAATTTGTCGACCAGAGATATCGATAAAAATAACTTTAGGCAAAATTCACCTAGGGCAATAATTATTCAGAAGGTTTTCCAAAACCTATACGCCAAAACTAAAACGTCTTATTGTGCAAAGAACTTTGAAACCTTGCATGATTTTACTTCATTCCATACATTTTGGCTTACAACTTTCGTTCTACCATTAATATATAAAAATTTGATAACTTACCTGCCAAAACCAAAGAACTTGCTTGCTGCTACGCGTATAGTGGCGATAGATGGTGTGCCTCTGCCAATCGTCTACATCAATTTCCTGCATTCCACACAACAACAGCTCCAATTCACGCTCGTCGAAATATTTTAACCACTCCAATGGCACAACTTCATTGAACCCTTCCAAAAACGCCTTGGTTTGTTGTTCAATTCCACGAGTCATTCTCCATTCGGTCATCAAAGAAATGTACTCTTCTTTGTTCTCCTCGGTGACGCGTTCATCGCTGCCCCCTTTATTAAGTTCATGATGCACCACTTGACCCAACACCTCAAAATCAACACTAAAATACAGCTCGAGACCGCACTCATCGATATCGTTATCCTTAATCCAAATTAACGAATTATAGAATTCCGGATCGATGCTTTCAATATCTTTCATCACCAACTTTTTATTCAACATTCGTTTGTAGAACGGTAACGTAAAACCGGAATAAATAAAACGACCGTGATACAATGCCATAGCAATAAACCGGCCAATAAACTTAAAATACACTAAATGATCTGGATTCACATACGACGCGGGGTTTATTTGCAAACTATAATTATTTTTGTTTGCATACTCAAATAAGCAATACATGGGATTTAATACTTCATGTGACAGTAAGAAAAACCACTCGCGACTAACGCCACCATAATCCAAGCCTTCCTCCCCTTTGAAGATGATGTACAAACGTCTACGCAGTTCGTATGCTGGAAGGCGCATCAAAGTGTGAAAGGAGTCCTCGAACAAGGTTTGTCTTGTAACCGTTATTTTTATGTGGCTAGGTAATGCGTTGCTGTGACATAAATATCTGAAAAGGTAGTACGCTTTAGAAAACACTCGTTTCAAATAAAGTACCAAAAAAAAAGTAAAATAACTTATGAGCATTGTGATTCAATAAATGATCGGTACAAGAAACTAACAAACATTGTTTTAAAAATGAGTTTATGTTACAACTTTGATTCATCGTTCTTATCAATCAAGTGAATCATAGAGTTTTGCTACACAACAATAAACATGTTAAGTGGTAACGGTCGGGTCTTGAGGTGTTTTATTACCAAGTGTTAATTAAATTATACATTTCAGGTAAGAATTTAATAATTAGGTGTATTTTATTATAAGCTTATAAATAATGAATAAACAATAAGCATCTTGAAAATGATACTAAAGGTATTTTATCTAAATAAATATTTAATTTTTACTTTACGTTTTGACATACAATGTCAAATCAAAACTTGCAAAATTTAGTTACACTTTTAACTTACCTAAATTGTCCAATTTTCCATCTAAAAGATCTCTCGTAAGCCCTCGGCACACCATACACTCCTTTTGGTCCCTTTGGCGCACCCGGTCTCGGATCTTGGAACGTAGTAGTTTTTGTATTGTGATCTACAAAATAAGGAACATCATCTTCCGTGTAACGAATCTCCCAACCGGCAGGTAGAGGCGTCGCGTCGTCCAATTCACCGCAAACTTCTTGACCTTGAGTCCTTGGATCTTCCCATTGCGTCGTTCGATTTTTATGATTCACGTAGTAAACACGACCTGCAAATAAGATTTCTGTCAACTTTGCTTCTTTTACGTTTCAGTTACAACCTTCTGGCTGTACGCGCCGCTCCCACCCGGAAGGTAGTGCACCTAATCCGTCGTCTTCGTCGGGAAGAGAAGCACTCGTTCCTGGACTTGTTACAGGGGGCGGTTGTGGTTGTTGCGGATATAAAAATCGTTGGTTGCCTTGCTGGACGATATGTTGTCGTTGTCCTTGCCACTGTTGGTAATGTTGTAGACGTTCCGTGTTAGGACGTTGCCACGTGGTGGTGCGGGTATTGTGATCGACATAATAAATACGTCCCCTCGTGTCTCTTCGCATTTCCCAACCTGGCGGTAAAGGTTGAGGCCTCTCCCATGACGTCGACCTACAAAAATATTTACAACTCCAATCGATTAAGTGCGACTGGTAAATTTACCTCGTATTATGATCAACATAATACCGACGTCCATACATGTCGAACCTCATTTCCCAGCCTGGGGGTAAGGGTTCATCACTTGAATTTTCCTCGACTACGGGTTGGGCATTTCCATTTGGAACCGTAATAGGAGGACCCAATGCAGCATCTAAAAGGGTGATTACATTTAAATTCTTAAAAACCACCAATCCCGTTACTTACTACTAGGAACGTTATTACTATTTTGAGGGGAAGCCAAAATACTTGGTCTCTCGATGGAATTTCTCGACGATGTAGTCGATGGAACGACATTTTCACTTCCGTGCAGTCTCATTCTTGCTCTGACCCCGTTTAAAACGCTTCTATTCGGAAGCGTGTCACTATTAGTTTGTCCTAATGGCATAAAACTACCGCTGGGCCTGCTATTTGAATTGGGAGCGGCTATTTCAATATTTAAACCATGCAATAACGCAATAAGCTCGCCAGTTTTTGAAGGAGACTCGCTTTGTTTGTTTTCACACATCAGATCTAATGTGAGTTCTAAATTTTCGCAACGCCCGTTATAATGTGTTAACAATTGGAACAAATCTAATTTCTTTTCGCCGATCACTGTATCTTTACGAAAGCTGTTGTGATCTAAAAGACTGAACAGTAATTTCGATTGCGGCGTTATGAGAACAGTAAACTCTTCGTTCCACTTCGGTTGGCATGTTGTCTTGACAATGTCTGTGCGGTGTGGAGTTTTACCGTCCACGACCAATTCAACATATGGACTTGGCTTGAGAAAACCATTGTTGCGCAAATGTGCACATTCGACTGAAAATTAAAATTTGTTTTAATCATTTTATGCAAGGAGATTACGTACAAGGGTACGTAATCTCCGTACGTAATAGGTAATCGTAATTGGTCTTTTCAGACTGTTAAAATTTGTCATGCGAAATAATAATCATTGTATAATATAATGTTACGGTCAATGATGACAATTTGAGCTTTGACGTCAATGCCCATGCAAATTGGGCGCTGTTGACATTTAAGAATCAATCTATGGTTTTTAAATCAATGTCCGGGCAATGACATCATTGCCCAATACAAAGTGGGCGATGATGAAAGTGTGGTGTTGGTGGATATTTTGGAAGAGTGGATGGATGAAAATAAAACTACAGATTGGCCCGCAGGAAGCAAATTTATTCAGTTTAAGAAAAATCGTGCTTTGCATTCTGGAATTGGAAGATGCCCATATGAGACTATGTTTGGATGTCCGACTAGAGTAGGATTAGCTTTGACTGGAATACTGCATGGTGAAATTTCAAATTTCTCCACTGAAGATGTTGAAACTCTGTTACAAGAAATGGAAGGACGGTCTGAAGAAATAGAGGAAGGATAATAATTCAGATGGCGAAATAGAAGATAATATGGAATTAACATTTGAAATTGAAAATAACACCGAAAGCTTATTTGAAACGTTGTTGGGCAAGAAGAGAGAAAGTTTGCAGCCAGTTTATAATATTACCTCTTGGCGAAGAAGTTAACAATGCAGGAATATACTTAAATTTCTAACGCCAGGATAATATTACTAAAGAGCGTAGAAGATGTTGAGAATTATTGGAAAAGCAAGCCAATAAAACGCTAAAGTTGTCTAGATTGGGGCCGGGAGGGATTCCGATGGAGTTGTTAAAAACTGGTGGAGAGCTTTGATTCTGAGAATTTAGGGATTGTTCTGTTCCTGCTGGAGGCTAAGTAAAATTCCAAAAGAGTGGAAGATATCACATGTAATCTCGTTGCTTAAGAAAGGCGACTGAAGAGATCTAAAGTGTTATAGAGAACTGAGTATTACTAGTACTCTTAGTCCACTATTTGGAAAGATTATACAGGGTCATTCCATCTCAAATCGCCAAAAAATAGGTAATATTGACTCGACCCCGAGCAAACTTAACGAAACTTGGTACACACCATCGTAGTAAGAAATAAAAAACACAAATTTAAGGATTTGTCCAAAAAGGCATTTGTTTCCTTGTTTTGGTATTTCAAAAAATCAAAAAGTTGGTGTGTAAACTTGTAGAAAAACGACTGTAACTTCATCCACAGTGGTCTAAATTTAAAAATAAAAAATGTTCTGTAAAGGTAAATGAACATCCTATTCAAATATTCAACCGCATTTTATATTTTCAACCCTTAACTTGATTAGTTTTTTAATTTTAACCCTATTTCAACCCCTATTTCTAGAGGGGTCTTCTTTTGGTTAATTTTTTTACTGTTTTTTTGTACAAATGTGCTGAGCATGTGTACCAAATTTTATCATGGGATGAGCATGGGTTCGGTTACTAAAAATTAATTAAGTATAGGCAGAAACGGACAAAAATTAGTTTTTCGCCGATTTCTCAAGTTTCTTTGAACTTTATGACAAAATAGTTTAATATAAAATTAAAGCTAATTAAATTCTCTAGAAAAAAATATTTATACAAATTTTTCGTCAGATTCGTATTCACGTAGCAATAACAGCTCAAAGTATAGCTAAGTTGCGCGACCACCGTTATATTTATTTAAAAAGGTCGGAATCGATTTTCAATTAATTGTATAGATTTTCATCATAAATATTTATTATCTGAATATAGGTTGACAACACCATCCCTAATTTTGATAAAAAGTTTAGCATAATGTGACAATGCAATTATTTGATTTTTTTTGTAAATTTAATTCGTTTCTATGTTAAGGCCAGCTAAATGTGATACTTTTCAGTTTACACCCTTGAACATCAGGGTGTGTAATTAGAACTAATAATGAACATAGAGGGCTGATTTTTTTTCAATAAACTTGTAAGTTTAGGTTGCTGGAACAATTTTTTTTAATATTGTGAGTTTTGCACCCCCTCCCAAAAGGCACTCGTTTTTTTCCTAAAAATTAATATATATTATTAAGACTAACATAGTTAACCTGTGCACCAAGTTTCATTTTGGGCGGACTATTGCAGATTGAGAAAAAAATATACAGTATCGGACAAAAAGAAAGCGACGCATTCATAATTTTTGATTTTGACATTATTAGTAACAACAGAAAGTAAATTATTAAAAAATAAGACAGTTTAATCAAATAAAATAAAGGTTAATAGCAAAAATTATAAATCAAATGAGAAAAACATTTTACAGCTCATTTCAAATGTTTTCATGTTTTATAACGCGACATAAATAGAGCGACTAGCCCAAAAAATTAATGTTTATCTAATTTAAGTAACATATTCTTAATATTTTGTTCAATACCCTTTATTCCTAATCACTTCCCGACATCTTTTAAGAATAGATGCAATAAAATTTTGAATTATGTCGTCATCAAACGAGGTCCATACTTTAGCGATTTTCTCAAATAAGGCAGCTGCATTTTTGAACTGATTTTTCCGAATTCTTTTGTTTATTAGTTTCCAAAGATTCTCAATCGGGTTTAGGTCTGGGAATTGAGCGGGCCACTTTAAAACTCGCACATTAGTACGGATAAACCAGTCTTTCACAATTTTTGCCGTGTGCTTCGGGTCATTATCATGTTGAAAAATGAACCCAAGAGGCATATTCCAATTCGTATAAGATAACATAACCTTGTCCAATATATTCATGTACATATAACGATCCATTATGCCCTCAATTTTATGCAATGGTCCAATTCCATAACTCGAAAAACTTCCCCAGATCATCACATTCTGATAACCGTGTTTTACGGTAGTTTTAACATATTTAGGAACAAGTTTTTTATTAATAGGGCGGTCCACATACAGCACTCCATCACTAATTACACTAAACTTAGAATAATCACTAAAAAGAACTATTTTCCAGTCTTCTGCCGTCCAGTTTAAATGAGTCGAGGCGAACTCCAGTCTAGCCAGTATATTTTTTCTTGACAGTCTGGGTTTTTTGGCAGGTCTTTTCGCTGGAAGACCTCATTGAACTAATCTTCTCTGGATTGTTCTTTCTGATACTGAAGGTTCTCTTATTTCTGCCAAAATTTGATTTGCTGATAGAAATGGATTTGCCAAAGACAATTTTTTTACTCTTCTATCAAATTGAGGAGTAGTTTTTTTCGGTCTTCCCGTGAATTTTAAGTTCACTATCACTCCTCGATGTTTATAGTACATTATTGTTTTAGAAACGTTTGATTTAGACACATTTAACCGTTCAACTATTGAATATTGCGGTATTCCCGATTTAAACGCATATACAATACGTTTTTTTAAATCAACCAAAATTTTTTCGCCTTTAGGCATAATAAAAAGTTATTTCGCTTACTTTACTTGCAATAAGACTGCTCACCACAACGAATGCAACTGAATAAATTAATAGTCGCTTTATTTTTGTCGCTAGTAAAAAGTACTAAAATTGAAGAAGTTGAGATAAAAGAAACATTTGCATAATAAATTGATATGCAAATATGAGTATGAATTCTTAGAATAACAAGGTATGCATTGACACAAAAGAATTTGCTACAAATTTATTTTAAAATATTTTATCACTAAAATTTACGGCGTCGCTTTCTTTTTGTCCGATACTGTATATAACTTGCCATTTGATAAGTTACATAGTATAATCATTTACTCATCATTTATACAGCGGTGTGAATTAAAATAGGTGTGACCAAAGAATATTCATAATTCTTTAATATTTTTAATACAAGATTACCCTTATTGATGCAACTTTTTTTTTGTTAACTTCTTTTTATTTGGAAGATAAAATTATACATATCAATGGAAAATTTCATTTCAATAATGTGTAATAAGCACTTGAACAAAAATTAGGTGAGAATAATAATAGGTGTAAATTTAAAAAAATATTTATTTCATTTATAAATTGAAATTCATTGAATGATATGCATGGTACTACTTTTAATATTTGGTCGTATAGCCTTTGTTCTTCATAACGGCGTGGCATCAGCGCGGCATAGAATCAACCAGTTTCTGGCAATGCTCAACAGGTATTGAGTTCCATGCAGTAGACACGCCTTCCCACAATTGGGATTTATTTTTTGGTTTTACATTAGAAATTCTCGTCTTGACGTCTGCCCAAAGGTTCTCGATCGGATTCAGATCGGGTGATTGAGGAGGCCACTCCATAACATTAATATTGTTCTGTTGAAACCAAGCCTTAGCCTTTTTTGAAGTGTGCTTTGGGTCGTTGTCCTGTTGGAAGATCCACCGTAATGGCATATTTTCATCAGCATATGGATACATTACATTTTCTAACATATACTACTTGGTTCATAATCTCTTTTATCCAGTATATCGGTTCAACACCATACCAGCAAAAACATGCCCACACCATAATATTTCCTCCAGAATGTTTTATGGTCTTGATTGTATATCTTGGTGAAAATTCTTTGCCTTGAGGGCGTCGAACGTAGTGCCGCTTACCATCAGAACTGAACATATTCATTTTGGACTCGTCCTTCCATAGAATATTTCGCCATTGCCTTTGAAACCACATAAGATGTTCTTTGGCAAACTTAATTCGTTTCTTAACATTGCGTACACTCAATAATGTTTTCTGGGACTTCTGGATGGTAATTTCGCTTTCAACGATCTTTTTCTGATTGTTGATGCGTGTACATTAAGATTTAAGTCGCGTTTAATAGTTGAAGCGTGTGCTGGAACAATGATCTATGTTACATTTTAAAAACTTTCCACAAACAGCAAAAAACGTCGTAATTGCAAAAATTTTGGATTTCAGTATTTTTAAACTTTGCTAATCGAATATCATATTATGTGTCAGCATGATGAAATTCTCATAATATTATTCACTGCTAGTACCTAATTTGAAAAAATAGACAATCTTTTTCTTTACAGTGGAACAATGATTTATGAAGCATAACATAAATCATTGTTCCACTAATAATTAAATTATAAAAGCGTTAGTAAAAATATTAATAATTTTATTATTTAAATATATAAAAAAACATAAATAAAAAAACTTATTTAGTAATTATTATTAAGAATTTAAATTAATCTACTCAAATATGCAAACAATTAGTAGGAATAATAGATCGTTGTTCCACTTACGTTTGTTGGTAGCTTTTTTGCAGGAATAACTTGATTTCTTTTAGAAATATATTCTTTACCGGCATCCCTAAGGTTCTTACGTTTTACACATTTCCACTCAGAAACATTAATTTTTCTTTTTCGCGTTTTATGTGCCATTTTTAATGCACTTGGCGGTAAAATCACGTCAGGTTCAGACGCCATCACAGACAACATAGATCATTGTTCCCTGATAAGCAAATTTAAAATAACTCCTATGTTGCTTCTAAGTGAAAGATGACATCATTATAGATACCTATGCATTGCTAGTGCCTTATAGAACATTATTCCATATGTAACTCAATATTGCCAAAAATGTAACATAGATCATTGTTTCAGCACATGCTTCAGTTGTAGACGTAACGAAAGGATGCTTCTTAACCATTTTGACCAAACGATCATCAGATTTGCGTGGGTAAAGGCTCATTGCGGCATTGAAGGGAACGAGGTTGCAGATCAATGTGCCAAAGACGCGGCTGTTTCACACAGTCGCATGGTATACAACCAGTTCCCTCTTAGCTATGCAAGAAGGGTGATTCGTCTTGAGGCGGCATGTACTTGGGATACCGAGTACAGAAATGCCGTCCAAGGTTCGACCATCCGGCAGCATTTACCTACCCTAAATGATGTTCGCTTGTTCCGAAGTGCCGTTGATACCTCCTTTGAAATGACGCAGATATTGACGGGTCACTCGTTTGCGCGCGAGTATCTGCACATATTTAAGATCAGTCCTAGTGACGTGTGCCCCTGCGATTCAAAAAGTAGGCAGACTCTGCAACATTTGTTGTCTTGCTGCCCAAAGTACACCCAACATCGTCACAACTACGCCCTACATTGTCAATTTCACAACGTTACACCTTTTACCATTTCGAACATAATCAGTAATAAATTCATAACCAAATTATACATATCTTTTTGCAAACTAATCATTAACTCATTAAAACAGTTTAACACCACCCCTTAACTTGTCTATAGTGGATTAATGCCCTAAAATAAGTTCGAGTTTCTTAATATAATTTATAAAAAATTTATTTCAATATTTTCTTCAATTCAATTATAATTCAGTTCTGTTAAATTCTTATTCAATGTTCAATTCTATTCATCGTTAAATTGTCAACAATTGTTACATCATCCCCCATTTAACATTTACCAATCATTCATATTAATTGTTAAGTTTTATATTGTTTAATATTGTTATTTTTATATGTACATAATATGTCTACCGCGATTTTCTTCGTTATTCCACCATTTCAAGGTATTTGTTACAAAATTTCGCGATTTCTTTATAAAGTTTTTCCATTTTTACGGAGCGAGATAACCAAATTGCGTTCAGTATCTGTGCAGTGCTTTTTGCGACCCATAACTGCTATACAAGTAAATTTTTTTTTTTTAATAAATAACAATTCTACAATTAATTATGTACCCACCACTTATTTTATATAAAATTTTACTTTATTTTTTGTTTATTTTTAACAATTACAACACACACCTATTTTATTTCACAGTTAAATTTATCACGTTTACATTTTATTTATTTGGGGATTAACCTGTTAGGTATTCTTTCCAAAAGTTACTTCATTGCTGATGTTCGGCAACAGATAGCGCCGTAATTACATTTAAAAAAATAAGTGTAAATTTGTTTATGTATTTTTATGGTATACCTACACACCTATTTTAATTCACACCGCTGTATATTATACTTGTTTGCTCAATCTGCAATTCTCAGCCCAAAATGAAATTTGGTGCACAGGTTGACTATGTTAGTCTTAATAATATATATTAATTTTAGGGGGGGAAAGGGAAACTTATAAGTTTATTGAAAAAAAATCAGCCCTCTATGTTCATTAGTTCCAACGTTACACACCCTGATATTCGAGGGTGTAAACTGAAAAGTATCACATTTAGCTGGCCTTAACATGGAAACGAATTAAATTTACAAAAAAAATCAAATAATGTATTTTTGTTTCAACTGCATCGTCATATTATGCTAAACTTTTTATCAAAATTAGGGATGGTGTTGTCAACTTATATTCAGATAATAAATATTTATGATGAAAATCTATACAATTAATTGAAAATCGATTCCGACCTTTTTAAATAAATATAACGGTGGTCGCGCAACTTAGATATACTTTGAGCTGTTATTGCTACGTGAATACGAATCTGACGAAAAATTTGTATAAATATTTTTTTCTAGAGAATTTAATTAGCTTTAATTTTATATTAAACTATTTTGTCATAAAGTTCAAAGAAACTTGAGAAATCGGCGAAAAACTAATTTTTGTCCGTTTCTGCCTATACTTAATTAATTTTTAGTAACCGAACCCATGCTCATCCTATGATAAAATTTGGTACACATGCTTAGCACATTTGTACAAAAAAAACAGTAAAAAAATTAACCAAAAAAAGGACCCCTTTAGAAATAGGGTTAATATTAAAAAATTAATCCAGTTAAGGGTTGAAAATATAAAATGTGGTTAAATATTTGAACAGAATGTTCGTTTACCTTTACAGAACATTTTTTATTTTTAAATTTAGACCACCGTGGATGAAGTTACAGTCGTTTTCCTACAAGTCTACACACCAACTTTTTGACTTTTTGAAAGACCAAAACAAGGAAACGAGTGCCTTTTTGGGCAAATCCTTTAATTTGTATTTTTTATTTCTTACTAAGATGGTGTGTACCAAATTTTGTCAAATTAGGCATGGGTCAAGTAAATTCATGATTCGATTTGAGATGGAATGACCCTACAATAGAAATTAAGAAGCAACATTGGAAGGAAAATAGGGGAAAACCAAAGCGGTTTTACCCCGGGTAGATCGTGTATTGATAACTTACTTGTTAATACTTCAACAGATACTAGAGAAAAGGATTGGAACAGGGTAAGAGGTGCATTTAGCTTTCATTGATCTGGAGAAAGCGTGTGATTCGGTACTCAGATTCAAGCTTTCGGAGGTGTTGCAGGAGGAGGACACCAATAGTCAGCTGATCAAAAACTTTGTGATTTTTAAGCAGTTTTTTGTATGATACCACAACAGAACGGTTTTCGGTGTGTGAAAATTCTGGAACTACCAATAATTTTTAACAAAATACCAAAAATATTATTTTTGTTTATATAAATAATGTATTAAATAATGTTGTAAAAATAAATAAATATTGTGATAATAAAAATAAAACATTGTAACAAAACATAATATTCTTTAAAACCAATGCCTTTGTTGTGACTACAGAACACCGGTACAATGTATACAATTTTCTACGAGGGTTTAATCACAGAGGAAGTCTGGTGTATATGAATTTCGCTTGTGATTAACTCCTCGATATTCTATTAGATATTTATGAAAGTGATTAGATTTTCATTATCACGATTATTCATGTTTATATCATTCCTAAACCAGAAGCTTCCCCAACCTGCAATTTGGTATCCAAGTAGCCAAAACTGCGATAAAGATAATAATATTTTTTTTTGAAAATTTCAGATGTTGAAAGAAGCGTCTAATCCAAGCGGCCAAACCCAGGCAAGTGGCCCGCCAAGGCATTTGAATTTGCCCGCCAGCACTTCCGCCGCCCGGCTAGCCGGTCCTGATTGGTCGGTTGAAACGAAAACATGCCCGCCTGAGCGCAGCCGATCCGCGCTGTTCGGGATTGTTGCTACTTCTACCACCCACCACCAATCTTACTTGAATGTTCGGGTGCATTGAATTACTAATCAGTTTGGTGACAATTTGTTTTAAAAATTAGAAATAATTCTATAAAATCTTTGCATCTTTTCTACAGGTAAGTTATTGTTTGTTGTGCGTTACAAATGTAGGTAAGTAGGTACTTAGTCAAGTTGTATTGATATTGTCGTGCCTGTCTAAATCAATGATTTTATTTTACTTTTATACATTTCATATAAAAATCGTAAGTAGATTTACAAGTAAAATTTATTGTTTTAGTATGGCTCTCAGCAAACCTAGTACAAGTACATCAAAAATAAAGGATAACTCTCGGACTTTTCACGAAGAATGGGAAAAAAATACCTTTTTACCGAGAGCAAAGCTCGCAAACCGGTGTGTCTAATTTGCTCAGCAACAGTAGCAGTTGCTAAAAAATATAATTTAGAGCGGCATTTCAAACAAAACCATACAAAATTCGTAAAAGAGTATCCAGTGGGGTCAGCTTGGTCAAAACATCGTATCAAATATCTTTACTCTTGGCTAAAAAGAAAAAGCCGTTTTCTGATGGGGAAATTATAAAACAGAGTTTGTCAATTTTTGCGCAGAACTGCAATGATCAAAAGGTCAAAGCCATGGCAGATAGTATTTCACTTTCATGCAACACAGTAATGAGGCGAGTAGAAGATATGTCAACAGACATTAACAGTCAAATTACAGAGTTTGTAACTAAATGCAGATATTTTTCACTTGCATTGGACGAAACCTGGGATTTGACCGGTATGGCTCAGTTAGCTGTTTTTGTACGCTGTATTGATGACAATTTTATTATATTTCAAGATTTATTGGACCTCTGTCAACTTGAAACTACTACCACAGGAAAGGATATATTCATAAAACTCAAAGATTGCATTGAGGGTAAGAACCTAAACTGGGATAAATGCAATTCAGTTTGCACTGACGGAGAACCTGCGATGATGGGAAAACCCAATGGCGCTGTGGCTTTGCTGCAAAATCACATCGGTCGACAATTGTTTTCCTATCATTGTATTATCCATCAAGAAGCTTTGTGCGCTAAAGACATGACGTTCGAGGATGTAATTGACCCAGTAGTATGCTGCATTAATTTCATACGTGCCAGAGCACTTAACCGCCGACAATTCAAAATGTTGTTTGAAGAAGAAATAAAAGAATACGGCGAATTACATCTTTATTGCGCTGTTCGCTGGTTATCCAAAGGCGCAGGTTCTGGATTTTCTGGGAGAAAAACAAGCATTGCCAGCAGAAAGAGCTCTGCTTAAAAATTCGTTGTGGCTGTGCGATCTTGCATTTTTAGTTGACATTATGAAGTACCTTAATGTCCTGAACCTTAAATTGCAAGGAAAAGATTGTTCACTTCCGACAATGTTAAACTTGATTAATGGTTTCAAAGGGAAGTTGAACTTGTTTGCAGCAAACTTAGAGAGAAATAAAATCGACCATTTTTCCACACTTGCAAGTTTAAAAGAAGGATTAAAGATCACTGCCATTGATATTCCAAAGTACCTATCAAAAATAAAATGTTTAAAAGAGTCTTTTGAAAACAGATTCCAGGATTTTGAATCTGACAAGAAAAATATACAGCTGTTTATGAATCCATTTGCAATCAGTTCTACCGACCTGCTTGAATATCCAGCAAAGGGAAGAATTACCTATCACCTGTCACCCCAAATCATTTCAAAATTTTTTTATAACAAAAGGAACCTTATTAGAGTGTACTGTAAAAATTTCGCCCGAGAAAGTATAGTCAAAATTTTGAGAAAAATCAATTTGAAAAAAGCTAAATTTTACATGTAAATCGCATGTTTAGGCCACGCCCATTACCGAGGTTATAAATATAAGTGACGCTCGCTCGGTACGGAGCGCAGGGAGCGCATTTGCAAGTGTACTGCCGTGCTTATAACATCGCTAGCACGGTGGCCAAACTGAATAAAAAAACGGTTCTTTTCAGAACCACAAATATTTTAAGAATAAGGTCTCTAAATAAACATAAAATTTTTTGGGTGGATCTGGCACGGCCAGAATGCAGAGCTAAACATACGAGAAGGCGCCACCCATCAAGCAAACCGGGATGAAGGCAACCGGGATCTTAAACCCCCAAAAAATCGCGTAAAAACAAAAAATAATCGATGTTACATGTAGGAGAGACGAGCTGCATTTGCCGGTGCGAAATACTCTAAGTGAGAGAATAGGATGTTGGGATAGAGGAGACCAAATAAAACTAAAAGTTTGCTATAGCCTTTATAGCCTATAGCTATAGGCTATAGCAAACTTTTAGTTTTATTTGGTCTCCTCTATCCCAACATCCTATTCTCTCATCATTGACCTGGGAAGAAATTCAATATCAATCAATACTCTAAGTGTTAGGGTCATTCATTACGCACGGACTGTCAACAGAATGAGCGACGCGCGGGAATCTCGTTAATTTTACCACTGAATTACATGAAAATTAGCTAACTTCAAAATCGATTTACTCAAAATTTTGATAATACTTTCTCAGAATTTTTTTGTAGTAGGGGCCTATATAAACCTTCATCTTTGCAATAGGAAGGTTACAAGCCAGTTCGTAATGACAGGTGTTATTACACTCTCACCCCAGCAAACACTCAGCTCGAAGTGACAGATCTTCAAAATCACACTGCCCTTAAACAAATTTTCTACGAAAATGTATCTTCAGAGCAGCTAACAGAAAGTTTCGCAAATTTTTGGGCAAAATTTTCTATTGAAGATTTTCCAACATTGCGCGACCTTGCTATGCAAATTTTAAGCAGGTTTGGTTCAACCTATGTGTGTGAAAAAACATTTTCAACTTTGTCATATATTAAAAACAAATATCGCACATTGCTCACTGCAAAACACATTTCGGATTTAATTGTACTCTCAACATCAGATTTAAAACCAAATATCGACAAATTAGTATCAGAAAAACCTCTTCACAGCTCACATTAATCAAAAACTCAAAAAGAATTATGTTATTTCATATCATTTACAAATGAAGTAAATGACAGCATATTATTTTATCTTTTATGTGTATAAATTACCTTATGAATATGGTAGTACCGGTGGCCCGGCGCCGCCACAGTCTAAGAAATTTTGCTCGCCTGGAAAATCTATTGGCCACCCTTCCTCTAATCTTTTGTACAAATTTAAAAAACTAAACGTCGTATCAATGTAATTCTTTTTTTATATTAATAAGAAAAGACTATTGAAGGCAATAACCAATTTTGAGCGCTTTAAATTAAAAGTAAATATGTAGGTCAATTTAATTTATGAAAAAGGACAATTTTGAATTTTTATGACAACCGATTTTAATGAAACTTCGTTATTGCCTTCTGCAGATCATTATAAGGACAAAACCTGATTTTGAAGCGATTTCATCATCAATTATACAAAACTTGTAAATCAAAAAGTGCCCTTAGTGGAGTTTTAAACTATATAAAATCAACTTAATGCACAAAGGGTTCCCTTAGATATGGCGCAAATAATTTTTTTTAATTTTTTAAATCTCTACAAAAGATTAGAGGCTTCTTTCAACATCATATCTACTGCTTCCCTCTCTCTCTCTCTCTTTCCGCAGCGCGCTCTTAATGAATAAGGGTGTTAATACATGATTTTTCAGTGTATAGGAATACCACCAGAAATATTATTTTAATCCACCACTAAAAATAGGAACCTCCTTTTTAACATAAGCCTGTGGTGTCCATATATTTTGCCTTGCATAAAATTTGAGGTAGCCTGAACCAAATAAGAAACCCTTAAGCTAACCAGGTTGATACCTACTTTTTCTTCTTTTTTAGAATCCTGACATACAGACACCGTAACTGTGTGGATTTATTTTTTGAACACAGGAGGTCTTCCACCACTGTAAATATTTGGCCCTTTCTGTTGTTTACTAATTCTAAACAGTTGTTAATGCATAAAAAACTAAGAATAGAAAGGAGATTTAAAAAAACAGCTAACAAAGCCAAGTATTGATAAGCAATAATAAATCTAGTCACAAGGAAATTACATAAGATGTGTAATCATTTTATCTTGGGTAAAAAACCATTAGAAAAAGTTGTCACAATATGTCAACACTAAAAATAGCACAACTTAAAAGTTTGAATTTGCTTACTTTTTACACTAAGTTGGTGAAAACCGGACACCGTTCCCTGAGCCTCGGCCATTTCGGAGATCAGGTAAGGATCATCGAAAATCTAAAAAAATATACTGTGACATTTAAAGACGTAAACACAAGCACACGTGCAGAGAATGACACACAAAAATAGGAAAGATTTCACATTAAAATCCCGCAAAAAAAAAACAAAAATTGAAAACACTGGTTTTAATTGCAGGGTACAGTACTTATTATGATGAAGGACCAACAATTAACTGATACGAAAGATAAAAACGTTTTATCTGATAACATACATTAATGTATGCGTAAATAATTATCTAGAATTTGGAGTGTCACAATTTTTTTTATGGAAACTCACCTTGCATGGTTATAAAACTACTAACATTATCAAGCATAATGCAACATCCTTCGATTATATTTTGGTAGTAATGCATATTAAAGAAAAATCCTATTTCACCATTTATTTGACATCAAAGATCACCTCCATTGAAAGGACTAATTTTTATTGGAAAATCGTTGCAATGACGTTTTAAAAATTGTGTAGTTGCACAATAGGATTATTTTGTTGTTTTTTTTTATTGTAATTTAGTTTTAATATGATTGTGTGAATAATGCACGGATAATTTTTCTCGAAAAGTAGTAAAAACCACAATAAATGTCAAACAATCAAATTAAAAAATATTGCGTTTGACACTTGTCAGTTTGGGAATTTTTCGTTTTTAGGTTTTCGTAACACTTGGGTTGGTCAGGTGACAAGTTTAAACTGTTCAAACGTCAAATACGAAAGTTTGCATTAATTTCAAGTTACAGTGAATTAATTAAACTAATTAGGGTTGTCTTGATGTTTACGATGTGGGCAGCTTACAAAACTTGCAGGTAATTAAAAGCCTTCAATTAAAATTTAAAAAGTTTTATTAAATTTTTAAATAATTATGTAGGTATGTGGTTGGAAATACAGAAAAATCTTAAAATTACTTATGCTTAAAAGTTGAAGAATAAGATTTGAAATTTAATTTGTATTAGAAACACATTTAAAATTGTTAAATGTAGTTATTTACGAGTAATATACACGATGATTCAAAAAATTTTATTTGCCGAGTTGGATCCCAGCGCCACTGGGGTTAAATTTGAACATTAGCGAAGCGGACTTCCACAAGCTATGGAGAAAATATCGTCAATCTGTTTGGGGCCGTCCATTAATTACGTAAGGATGATTTTTGTAATTTTGGACCCCCTCCCCCCCCCCCCACGTAAGGATACGTAAGATTGTGGACCCCCCCCACATCTTACGTAAGGATTATTTAAAAGAAAATTAATTTTGACCCTCCTCTCCCCCCTAATATTTATAAAATATGAATAATAATCTATATCGATAAAAATGGATGTATGTGTGTATGTATGTTCCCTATAGACTCCTAAACCGTTTGACCGATCGGAACCAAATTTGGCACAGTTATTATGTAGGTTCCTGCGCATGTTTTTGTATTGAAATAGTGCAAAAAATTCGCAAAGGAAAGGAAAGTTGATTTTGAGTAGCCTGCCTTCCTTTAAGGAATCTCGATAATCCATTCATGCGCGTCCCTATGGGACGCGCATGAATGGATTATCGAGATTCCTTAAAGGAAGGCAGGCTACTCAAAATCAACTTTTATTTACAACGCTACGAAAAACATAGGCTACTTTAGAACCTTGGAGTGAGGCCGAACAACCACGGTCTACACGTATGCCTGCGATACCCTTGAATGAGGCCGAAGGCCGAACAACCACATCCGACACGGTCTAGATGGCTAAAGGCGGCCGGTAGGCCGACTGTGCCAGCTAGTATATTATACTATTATGCCATTATGTTTAATGATTTTTAAGGCGCTGATACACATGCTACTTACTGGCACGAAAATCATGCTATTATGACGTAATTGTAGTAAAATTACGTCTATTATGACGTAAATGTCGTAAAATTACGTCATAATAGCATGCTTTTCGTGCAAGTAAGTAGCATGTGTATCAGCGCCTTTAAATACTATATATTTCAATATATTTGATTTTTTATCAAATATTATATTTGATTTTTAAATTTAATTTAAAAAAATATTTTAAGAAACTTACGTAAGGAATACGTCGGACCCCCCCCCCCCTACGTAAGGGTCCGTAAGATCGGTACACGACATTAGGGCGACGACAATTGGGCGACGTCAATTAGGCGACCGGCCAAATACGGGAAAGTAGCATCGAGTATGCGGCAGACCCCGGTCGATGTCACATCGTTCGCCCGTCGTACCTTGAAATCGAGTGAAATTTTTTCGCTCCGATTTGAATTTTTCTTTGAAATTCGGATAGATGGGGGTGTGATTAGTGGATATTAGTAATAAATATAATCAAAAAATGGAAAATAACCCGTGTATTGCCGAAAAATTGAAAAAATTAAAATTTTTTTTCCTTCTAATTTTGGGGTGTCATTCGATAAGGAGGGTAATCCATCGTCAAAACCTACCTTTACGGGGCGCCGCTCCGCTCCGCGTTGCACCCCTCCAGGGCGGTTTTGACTCTGGTTATTAGGCTAAACATACGAGAAGCGCCACCCATCAAGAAAACCGGGATGTGAGAGAACCTCGAAATAGCATTAAAAAGTATAGTTGCGGTATGGGGCAGTAAACTATTACGTTTCACCCCCAACAAATCGCGTAAAAACAAAAAATAATCGATGTTACATGTACGAGAGACGAGCTGCATCTGACTATTTTTATATAATTAAACAGGATATTATTATTATATGCAATATTGATTAATAATAAATTGTGAAATAATAAAAAATAACTTCCGTCGCCTATATGACCGGTCGCCTAATAAGTCGTCGCCCAAAAAACCGGTGTCCAATTGACCGTCGCCTTAATGACGGTGTCCGCCGTAAGATATCCAATACCCCCCCCCCCCCCCCAAAACCCTTACGTAATTAATTGATGACCCCTTTGGACATTTTAAAATAATACATTGTTCTGGGTTTAGAATAAAATGTGCGTATGGTTGCTTATTGAAAACCAACATAAACAATACAAAATTTTGAATTTCTCCGTCTCGCTAAGATTCTAAAATACCCCACAAGGGGGCGTATTGCTTAGGCTGCAAGTCCCTATTATGGCTTCCTATAAAATCTCGATAGCTTTCCAGAAGTTCTGTAATCCTTATAAGAAAAGGTATAATTCTGTATGGGTACAATTATTATTGAAGAGAGAAGTAATAAAATATTAACATCTGAAGTATTTCTCATTAAATTTTATAAAAATGTGCAGTCTCAAACAGTTGCAATTTTACTTTTATACCTCCGATTAATAAAGAATGAAAAGAATTTGCTGATCCAAGTATTATTCGTCGATTTTTAGAATATTTTTTAAGACCTTTAGGAGACAGATTGCATATTGACAAACACAAAACACAACAACAAAGTTTAACAAATGTAGATATATTTAAGGGATAAACAACGCCCTCTTTTTCAATACTCCAGTGGAGGTCACGAGGGGTGGGGGCATGGTCCCACCTAACCGTGATTATTTTAAAGTTTGTTTTCACAATATTTTTCTAAATTGCTTCAATTTTCCAGAAATGCCCCCTCCCCTCCAAAATGACCACCCCTGCAACTTACAAAATATAATTTCCCTGTGCTTCACTTAATTTAAACAACTTATCTTCCTATAATATTTATATGCGTGATTACATCACAAGGCAACAGTAATTTTTGATTTGGGGTTTCTCTATCAATCAAACCTCTCTTCGTTATTATACCTATAATTTTAAAAGTTACACTTAAAAAGTTTATAACAATGCAATGATGGAATAGAAACACTTGAAACTTCCTGAATTACAATGTTGGGTTTTATGATTGCTTAAAACCCTCGTGGATAAAATGACGAGAACACACACTTGTATTATTTCTGCTCGATAATTTACTTTCTTGTAAAAATCTCAAAATGAACTTGAAACCATGTCATTGAGAGATCTTGCCAGCCATTTGGTCCTGTACGTTTTTTAGTCTCTTTATTATTACTACGTAGAATTAACTTTTTTTTAGTTTATTCCGAGTGAGTTCCGCGGTATATCAAAATTTTAGGCACCTAATCGTTTATTCCCCTTCCACGAGCAGAGAGCAGCTGTAAAATACTGCTGTGCACATTTTGTGTGCATAATATAAAAAAATCAACGTCTATTTGTTGTTATAGGAACTTGCATAAATTACGGTTTGCACAAAGGGGTGGGGATTAAGTGTGACGATGGGAAGCTTCCAAAATCGCAACGTTAATTTTTATAATTTTAAACTTGTACAATCAAGCGAGATTACAAAGATACGCGATTAAGAGGAGGAGGGAGGTGAAAAAGTTCTTAAAATTGCGTGACGTGATTTATGAACGTCCCAATAGCAACCCAAATAATTTAACAACGCACATGTGTTTTTTGTTACTTACAGGGGAAACACTTGTCATGCGCATAATCGATTCATTTTTATTACACCTAAAATACGAGCTCGGCCCTAGGGTTGACTCTGGCACCAACTACAAATTTTTTGAAATTGGCTGCAAATTGTGCCCTGCCACTTACATTTAGTGAAGTCATGGTCATGTGTAATAAAAATGGATCGAATCGGTTATATGCATGACAAGTTAGTGTTCCTGTTCTTCACTTTTAATAAACTCTGAGTTGATGATCTTATGACGATTTTTTCATAGTGTCCTTAATTATTGTGAAGTACTTTTTTAAATCTGTATATAAAACTCAAAATCGTCAGCGGAGAACGGAGGTTTCTGTGCGATGAAGAAGGCAGAGTTGTGGTAAGACCCGGACCCCCCCCCTCGACAAACTTATCGGAATAGTTTTGAATGTTTTGTTAAAACGTAGCAACATACAACTTTCTTATTTTAAGTTTCTGTGAAAACAGTTGGTTGCCCAAAAAAATTTATTTGACGAAAGTTGTAGCCCGTTAAATTCCCTATCCGGTTTGGGCCGTTAGTTTTTCTCTTAGACGTTTCGTTTAAGAGATACGGGGTTCGCAAGAAAATTAAAAAAAAAACCTGAATTTTTTAAACATTTTTTCCCTTAATTTAATTTATAACTCGAAATCCGTTGATTCTAGACGATAAGGGGTTATAACCTAATTTGTAGACAAGCGAATGATCTTTAAAAATGTTCTAATCCATTAACCTTAAAAAATCAATAATATCGGAGCTATGGCCGTTTGAAATCAGAAATTCAAAAAATTGCTTTAAAGGGAGGTATCCCCCAAGGGTTTGGACTTGGGCAAAAATTTTATTTGAAAATTTGTCTTAGAAAAGTGTCCTTTATCACCACCTTAAAGGTTCTCCACGTACTTTTTTTAAATCCCCTCGTCGCATCGCCACAATTCATCACACAGATTTCATCCCCATCACTCCGCGCTAAAATATTTTTATGGAGCTTTTTAAGAACCTTAGGGCCTGTTTTTCAATCATGAGTTAACTTTTGGGTTAGGTAACTTGGTTTAAAAGTTAACCAATATCTTAAACTAGTTTAGGCCGATATGAGTTTTTCAGTGACTAGACTCCGCCTCCTAATATTCTAGTTAGCTAACCAAAATATTTGACCGGAACGCCGTGAAATTTCACAATTTGACAATCAACGTATTGAAATTGTGAGGTTATGCTGTGAATTGTAAAAATCAATTGTTACAAATTGACTCAAATTAACAAATTACACTTTATATTTGCACGTCAAAGATGGTCAAAGTAAACAGGTAAACTAAAATCACAGAATATATATAGGTTAACTAAAATATTTTAGTTAAACCACCACTGGCGCTGGTTTAAGTAATTGGTTAGACAACACTTCTAACCCAAGAGTGAAAAACCCGTAACCATGAAATTTTGTAGTTAACTATTTTTATTTGGTTTAAACCACGACTGAAAAACTGGGCCTTAGAAATTTTTAGTTTTTAAAATATTTCATTAATTACTTCACCCGTGGCGTAATTTATAAAAGCCTTAATTTTTGTATACCGGGTGTTCATTTTAAAACTTCCAGCAATTAATATCTCAAAAACCAAAAGTCAGATGAAAAAATGTTTCGAACAAAAGTTGTATGATAGCGAGGGGGAGAGAATATGGGATAATTTTTTTTAAATTTATTGACCTTTTCAAGGTCATTTGAAGGTCAACTTGGTTTTTTTAAATGGCACCTTATATTTTTTTTAGCAGATTCATATTTTTCATGAATAAATAAACAACTTTTGTTGGAAAATTTTTTTTATCCGACATTAAGCTTTTCGAGTAAGATACGTTGAAACTAGCGACGCGCATGAATGGATTATCGAGATTCCTTAAAGATAATCAACATTGTTAATCAAAATTTAATATTTACAAAAAACTTGTTATGAAAACACTCGTTTACAAACATTTTTTCCACTGTTTAATACTAGTAAATAGCCTTCTAAAACTTGTAAATATTAAATTTTGATTAACAATGTTGATTATATTATTTTGTTTCAACGCATCTTACTCGAAAAGCCTAATGTCGGATAAAAAAAATTTTCCAACAAAAGTTGTTTATTTATTCATGAAAAATATGAATCTGCTAAAAAAAATATAAGGTGCCATTTAAAAAAACCAAGTTGACCTTCAAATGACCTTGAAAAGGTCAATAAATTAAAAAAACAATTATCCCATATTCTCTCCCCCTCGCTATCATACAACTTTTGTTCGAAACATTTTTTCATCTGACTTTTGGTTTTTGAGATATTAATTGCTGGAAGTTTTAAAATGAACACCCGGTATACAGGGTGTCCCCGTGACCGTGGAGAACCTTTGAGGTGGTGATAAAGGACACTTTTTTATGACAAATTTTCAAATAAAATTTTTGCCCAAGTCCAAACCCTTGGGGGTACCTCCCTTTAAAGCAATTTTTTGAATATCTGATTTCAAACGGCCATAGCTCCGATATTATTGATTTTTTAAGGTTAATGGATTAGAACTTTTTTAAAGATCATTCGCTTGTCTACAAATAAGGTTATAACCCCTTATCGTCTAGAATCAACGGATTTCGAGTTATAAATTA
This sequence comes from Podabrus alpinus, assembly GCA_932274525.1. Lineage (NCBI taxonomy): Eukaryota > Metazoa > Arthropoda > Insecta > Coleoptera > Cantharidae > Podabrus > Podabrus alpinus. The sequence continues at coordinate 12,841,987 of OW026451.1, forward strand.
AGGGAAAAAATGTTTAATAAATTCGGGTTTTTTTTTTAATTTTCTTGCGAACCCCGTATCTGTTAAACGAAACGTCTAAGAGAAAAACTAACGGCCAAACCGAATACGGAATTTAACGGGCTACAACTTTCGTCAATTAATTTTTTTAGGAAACCAACCGTTTTCACAGAAACTCTGAAAATAATGAACAAGGTGTAGGTAAATAATAAATAAACAATATAAATTAACAAAGTGATTGCCGATAAATTAATGCGCTTTATAACAATGTCGCTCAAACGTCAAACGCTACAATACGTTTTAACATTAAAACAAATTGAGATTTTTAGTAATTATGTGAATTTATATTTTTTACCTACACCTTGTTCATTATTTTCAGAGTTTCTGTGAAAACGGTTGGTTGCCCAAAAAAATTTATTTGACGAAAGTTGTAGCCCGTTAAATTCCCTATCCGGTTTGGGCCGTTAGTTTTTCTCTTAGACGTTTCGTTTAAGAGATACGGGGTTCGCAAGAAAATTAAAAAAAAACCTGAATTTTTTAAACATTTTTTCCCTTAATTTAATTTATAACTCGAAATCCGTTGATTCTAGACGATAAGGGGTTATAACCTAATTTGTAGACAAGCGAATGATCTTTAAAAATGTTCTAATCCATTAACCTTAAAAAATCAATAATATCGGAGCTATGGCCGTTTGAAATCAGAAATTCAAAAAATTGCTTTAAAGGGAGGTACCCCCCAAGGGTTTGGACTTGAGCAAAAATTTTATTTGAAAATTTGTCTTAGAAAAGTGTCCTTTATCAGCACCTCAAAGGTTCTCCACGGTCACGGGGACACCCTGTATATAAAAATGGATGTATGTGGGTATGTATGTATGTTCCCTATCGGCTCCTAAACCGTTTGACCGATCAGAACCAAATTTGGCAGTTATTATGTAGGTTCCTCCGCATGCTTTTGTATTGAAATAGTGCAAAAATTCGCAAAGGAAAGGAAAGTTGATTTTGAGTAGCCTGCCTTCCTTTAAGGAATCTCGATAATCCATTCATGCGCGTCCCTATGGGACGCGCATGAATGGATTATCGAGATTCCTTAAAGGAAGGCAGGCTACTCAAAATCAACTTAAAAAACAATAATGAATGCTGTCAAAATGTGCCAGCTAGTTGATAATATAATAATTATTATATTATGTAGTTGTAATCATGTCGACACCTGATATGAATAACATTGTAACTCAAGTTACAATGTTATCCAACTATGCTGTAAACGGCTTCCCCAAAGAACAAACTATAATTTTGGTTTATGAATCGTCCTATCTCAATTAAAAATTCTGTTAATTTAACAAAATAACATCATTGTTACTGCAAATTATATGTAGCAAAAAATCTTTAAAATGCTCTCCTGTAAAATAATCAAAATAGAGTTACAATGTTATTCATACTATCAAGTGTCGATGTAATAAGCATTCGAACCTGTAGGCCAAAGGTTACAAAAATGCTGCATGTTTATCTATTATTAGTTTTATAAAAAAAAAACCTGAATTTTTTTAAACATTTTTTCCCTTAATTTAATTTATAACTCGAAATCCGTTGATTCTAGACGATAAGGGGTTATAACCTAATTTGTAGACAAGCGAATGATCTTTAAAAAAGTTCTAATCCATTAACCTTAAAAAATCAATAATATCGGAGCTATGGCCGTTTGAAATCAGAAATTCAAAAAATTGCTTTAAAGGGAGGTACCCCCCAAGGGTTTGGACTTGGGCAAAAATTTTATTTGAAAATTTGTCTTAGAAAAGTGTCCTTTATCACCACCTCAAAGGTTCTCCACGGTCACGGGGACACCCTGTATATAGATATAATCCTAAATTTAAAATTGAATCAATTATTTTTATAAATTCACTTTTAAGGACACTCTGAAATAATCAGCACAACTCTTCAAGCCATCACATACACATAAATTTTATCAAGAAAGCTAAGCAATAAAAAACTATAGTGCTTCATCAAAACATAGCAGAATTAAAACTTAAAAATATTGCCAATAAATATAATTAATGATAAACAAGCAAAAACAATCTGTGCACTTAACTAAAATCAAATGCGTCCTATCAAATAATAGGGGGTCTTCTATCTCGATACATTGAACTAAAACATTTTAAAGAACAAAATATACATTCACTAAGCACATAATTAGAATTATACGCAGACATGTTCACCGCTTGCGCTACGAGCATCAACGAAAGCATGTACTCTCGTTTGATGTATATGTCAAAGCATGCCTTGCCACAAACACAATACTTAGCACCATCTATATAGTTGACAACCGTCCTAGGTAGCGTTGCAGGTGTATAAGACAAACGTAAATGTAAAACTCGACGAGCAGCATAATCTTTAAGCGTCCACACCGACAAAGGTTTAGGAAACATTGCCGCTTGGTTGCACTGATAGGTAGAATCGAAATTATTGCCTGATAAATCTAAATTTTCCAATTGTAATTTCCTAAAACTTCCCGGCAAACTCACCATGTTATTGTGCGAACATGTGAATATCTTGAGATGTCTCATAGTGCCAATGCCGGATGGCAAAGTCTTCAAATTGTTGCTATCTAAATTTAACGACACTAACGAATCCATTTTTATGAGAAAGTCCGGCAGGGAACTTAACTTATTTTGGCTTAAATTCAATAATTTGAGCGTTTTTTGTAGATTACCACCCAACCAGGACCATTGCTTCAACGTACTCTTGCCTAATTCGTTGTATGAAACGTCAAGTTCCATTAGATTGGGTAAGTTATTGATTTCTACCGGTAAATGTTCTATTAGATTGTCACGAAGATTTAAGACACGTAATTTTGTTAACAATAAAATTCCTCTGTCTAACGAGCAGCGTTTAATACTATTTATGTGTAAAATTTCTAGCGTTCTGGGCAGACCGTGAGGTGGATAATCGGAACGTTGTTTGATGATGAGTTTGGTCGGAGGTGCTTTGACGGGAGTGACGGACATACTGGAATATTTCAATTCCTTATCGGTGATTTTGTTTTCTAACGACTTCTTGAGAAGGAGAAGAAAACTCTTGAGCAATATGGAATCTGCTTGGATGTAGAGGTCGTGTTGAGGATCGATGAACTGTATGGTGCTCTTGCCTTCGTTTACAAACCGAGTGAGTACATTTTTGATATTTTTGACATCGTAAGACGTACCAGTTTTCGAAACCGACGAGAAAAGAATTACACAATATTTAGACGATTTTGGATTCTTGCACAACGCTAAGGTCGATTTTAAAAATGTTCGTTTCGCACTCGTCAAACCAGTGGGTAATAATCTATTACCCACGAAAACATTGCATGATAATTTCATTGTACAAACATAAATTACGGCTAACACTTGCAAAATATTTCATAAACGTTGGAAAATTAGCTGTACATTTTCGCGCCACTAATTTTAATGATAATAATCATAATAATCACAAATAAAACTGACAAATTTTATAGGTTAACGGTTACCGATTCTGCGCAAAAATGCGCGTCAGGGCTGTACTTGAAAAATTTTAAATAAGTTAACAACGGGGTAACCTTATCGTTTAGGGCCAATTTATCAATCACGAGTTAATTTTATCTGTCAAATAGTGAAGTTTGACGTCTTTTGATTGGACTAAAAGACGTCACATGATAGATTTATCTGACAGATAGGTAAGTTTAACTAGGGATTGATAAACTAGCCCTTAACTCCTTGTAGTGCAACCTGTGTATGCTTTATCGTGCTGAACATAAAACCCCTCGTACTGTGCCCAGGAGAATCTAGAGAAGGCGCAAGCTCCATCTGCCCATATTCATTATTGCTTCCTTAGCACCCCAAGCGAACAAATGCTAGGTTTTATTTGGATACAATATGCATTTGTGTCCCGCTAATCCAAAATATATAATGTACCCTCGCGTGTTCTTATTAGCGAATATTAAACATACAACTGACTTTAATTGAACTTCGACGAAGAAGGCTGCTCGGATTTCGAGGATAAATATATCGAGTACTCTATAAATTTCTTCGCCTGTTTTTGTCCGGGTGTATTGTGCCATAGGGTTTTTTGTTCTCTGCTTCCCACTTCCGGACCTCCAACCCCCTGTGTGTCTTGGACAATCCACAGAATGGTTCGGGACCAGTCGGGGCAGCTCTTGAGCCTGATCTAGCCAGTTTGTCGGCTATCTCATTACCCTCAATTCCCTCATGACCCGTCACCCAGTGGAGGGCAATTTCGTTGTCCTTGGCCAGTTTCTTGAGGGATTGTCTGCATTCCCATGTGGACAAAGACTCAAAGCTATTTGCTTTGAGTGCCTTTATCGCAGCTTGGCTGTCAGACATAATATTGACTTTTTTTGCCCTTAATGTTCCTTCGCAGGCATTCATGGGCACATAGTGCAATTGCAAGTATTTCAGCTTGCATATAATTGTGGGATGGGTTTCTAAGGCTATAGATGCCTCATACTTTGGGCCGTATATGCCTATGCCTGTTCCCTGTTCAGTTTTTGATCCATCTGTGTACCAGTTGGAGGATTTTGTATCCACTTGTATTTTATGACTTCTAGCCGTACTTCGGTCTTGAATGATGACCTCAAACGGTGTTTCAAAGTCAAAGATTTTCGGAATGATATCCGAAGGTTTTTCAAACAGATCTGGCTGTAAGAAGTCCAGTATCTTTAGGTGACCTGTCTTGTCTCCTGGTTTGAATTTCTTGACTTGGGTAATTTTTTATGGCAGCTTGTATGGCTTCCCTTTTCACTCGTAGGTGAAGAAGTGGCAGATCTAAGAGTGCCTCCATAGCCGCGGTTGGGGTTGTGCGCATAGCCCCTGTTGTATCCAGACACGCTAGCCTTTGCAATTTCTGCAACCTGCTTTGTGTCGTGATTTCGTTAGTTTTTGTCCACCACACGAGCGATGCGTATGTGACAATGGGTCTAATTATTGATGTATATGACCAATAGATCATTTTTGGTCTTAGTCCCCAGGTCCTTCCAAAAAGTTTGCGACAAGCCCAAAAGGCTCCTGTTGCTTTGGAAAGAATTTTATCCATATGGGTGAGTTTTGTGAGGTGAGGTGAGTTTTGCATCCAGTGTAGTTTGTATCCACCTTTAGTTAAGAACAAATTATTAATAAGCATATTATTTAGCAAGCATGCAAGTATTGTTAGTATGAACGTATCGATGTAAGCGTGGAAGGAGTGGTATGGTAGAGTAGTGATTGACATGTCTTAGTGTGAAGAGTGAATCCTTAGCATATCGAATGTAAATGTATAAAATGTACAAAGGGAAATTAAATAAAATATTAAATATTAATTCAATGGAGTTCTTAATGAATACAAAGTGAACCAAGAAGTTGGAACTTATCACACCACGGTTAACTCCAGATATTTTACCTCTCCGGAAAAAGGTATCGATAAACCCTGAAGCTGTGAAGCTTTTAGGTTTATCTTTCTACGCTTTGTGAATGGAACTATAATGGTTTTTGAAGGATTCACTGTAAGTTCTTCCTTTTCGCACCATTCTTTTATCTTGTTTAGGGCTGTTTGCATTAGGTTTGAAATTATGCCTTCATGCTTGCCCCTGATTATAATGACAATGTCGTCCGCATATCCCAGTACGCATAATCCATCGTCAGTTAATTTCTTCTCTCTTACAAGGTGGTGAAGTGCATCCACCGTACCTTTGCCTGGTTGGTAGGCAAATTGATTTCTATAAAGCGGCATCCTTTTGAGGGATTCGCTTCTTATATAGTTATCAACAATTTTTTCCATCGTTTTGAGGAGAAAGGAGGATAGGCTGATTGGGCGATAAGATTTAGCCTCTTCAGGAGGCCTTCTGCCCGCTTTTGGTATAAATACCACTTTCACCCTCCTCCATGATGTGGGTATGTATCCCATTGCGTAACTAGCTTTGAATATTGCTGTTATGTATGGAGCGATCAAATCTATTCCTTTTTGGAGTAGGGCCGAAAAGATTCCGTCCCATCCAGGTGATTTGTAGGGCTGAAAAATATTTATTGCCCATTTTACTTTTTCTAAAGTAAAGATTTTTCTTGCTAACCTTCTGCTATCCCTGCTGGAATGTAGATTTCCATTAGCTGGGGATATTTCGTGCATCTGGTTTGTTGTCGCCATTACCGTGGATCCAGGAAAGTGTGTTTTTAGCAACACATTTAGACTTTCCCCGATGTTCTCAGTATAAGCACCGTTGGACTGTTTTATAAGTCCAATAGTATTTGAGTGGTCTTTAGACAGAGCCTTCTGAATGCGCGCTGCTGGGGTCGTTTTATCGATCCCCTCGCAGAAGCGCATCCATGACTATCTTTTGGATTTCCTCAATTCTATATTGTACTTTGTAAGGGCTTCTGTATAGTATTCCTATAGGCCTGTTCTTTTGGCCTTATTGAATGCTTTCCTGGCTGTGACCTTTAGTCTCTCCAGTTCTGCATTCCACCAAAGTACGTCTCGAGAGACAGTTCTTTTCTTCAGTGGACAACTGGTCTCATACGAGTTCATTATGCACTGACTTATGTGGTTAGAGGCTGTTTCTAATTCCTCTGTGGTAGCTACTTCGTATTGGATGCCTTCTAGCTCGGTCCTTAGTACCTCTTTATAGAGAGGTCTCAGTCCGTCTTTTTGGGCACCCTACATTTCACTACTTCCACATTTTTGCTCTCTATATCGAATGTAATCGAGGCGTGATCTGAGAAGGACGCCTCCTCCATCACTTTCCAATTTCTTAGAATTTGACTTATAAACACAGTGGCCAATGTGAGGTCAAGAACCTCTTGGCGAATCGCGTTTATAAAGGTTGGTTTTTTACCTTTGTTTATAATGTCTAGATTGTTAGAACAAATATATTCAAGTAAATCCTTACCTCTGTTATTAGTGTCCGTGCTGCCCCGGATCTCGTTGTGCGCCGCATCGCAGCCCAGAAGTAGGTGTTTGTTTCCCTTTCGACACCAGCTTATGAGGCGTTGTACTTCCTCTGGTGGAACCTTGGTCTCATCTCCTGGAAAGTAGGCCGAGGCTATTACTATACTCCTCTTGCCCCCCTCCGTTGGAAGTTCGACCATGGCGGATGCCAGGTCCCTGGTGTTGAATTCTGGAATGGGAATTTCTGAGCAATAGTGCTGCTCTTGGATTTCCATACCTGTAATCGGCAAGGACATTAACTGTCCTTTCAGGGAGTCCCTTGATTTTGTCTCGATTTATCCAGGGCTCTTGTATTAGCCCTATGGAGATTTGCTTCTTTATAAACCTCCAGTATAAAGGCACTCGAGGATGCCTTTAAGTGCTGGAGGTTTATTTGGATGCACCTCACTTTGAGGGCTTTTTTCTCGCCCCTTTCTGCTCCGATTTTGGGCGTTCTTTCTTACCGCTTACTTTTTTCGGCGGTTTTCCAGCGTTTGCAGCAGTGCCCGGCCCACTTCCCCTATTGGGCATTTAGGGGCGCATACCGGAGCTTCCCTGCTGCCCTCTTTGGGCAGAGTGAGGTGTACCTACACAGGTGCTTGCTGCAGATGTTGAAGCATCTGCATCTGGCCTCGTAGTAGTTTTGGACTTTTCTTGTTTGCCCTTTTTCGGGCGGAGCTGAATCTGCCCAAATCTATAGCCGATCCTGTAGTTCAGCTTTTTAAGATTTTCAGCTGACTGAGTGTCAACTGATATGTTTGTTAACTTGTCAACTGACAATTTTCCTTTCTCCATTATATTATCCAATATTGATTCCTGAATGGCTTCAAGTTGTTCCATAGTCAGGAGCTCTTTTGGGTATAAGGAATGCATGATTCTTATCTTAACCCCGGTTAAGGCCTGGCTGAAGGTAGGTTTAGCAACCCCATCAGGTGCCGCCCCATCCTTATCAGTCCTTGCCCGCTTTTTATCACGGGTTTCCGGGGTACTGCCATCCGATCTATTTCTTTTGGCAGTTTTAGGATGATATCCTACACGGGCAAGTTCCCTGGCTTTATCAGCCGGTTGACCCTTTTGGATGAAGTATATTTCATCCGTTTGCGAGCAGCTCCACTGAGTCTTTCCCTTTTAGCCTTTATTTGTAGGCTTTGTAGGGCTGTGTTGACTTCTTCGTCGCTGCTCGCGAGAAGTAACTCCTCTATTCTTTGGTCTGGATTTTCACCAAGTTCCATAGTTATTGTCTCCTCAGCCTTTTGGCCAGAATTTTCATCCTGAGCCATAGGCTTTAGGGTTGGGTTAAGGCCTTGGGGGGCCTCTGTTGTTGACTCTGTTGAGGGCGAGTCTCCTTTTGTTTGTATTTGTATTTTCTTCATGTTATTCCCACGAGAAGCTAGGGAAAATTGTCACCTGCAGCAGAACCCCGCTTACCACAGGAAGGCTATACAAAACCGAGACGGCGCCGGGCGCTCGGAGTTCACATATTAGTGACTGGGATTCCCTTCCTAGCCATACAGTCTTGGCATATGCTGTTCCACCGTGACTTTAGGGTTTTTTATAGAGGATTTCTCCTCGCGAGTCAGGCGATTAAGCCCAGCCCCCCGCGATGTTCCTTTCCGCAGCTTACCGGCACCTCGCCTATTGCCGGTTGTTGTTGCGTCCCCCCCCTTCCCGTGGTAAATTCTGAAATGACACCCCGAAATACATCAGTGGCGTAGCTAGGGGGGGCGGACCGCCCCGGGTGTCACTCATCTGGGGGTGACACCCAACCCCAAATTATTTAAATTTCCTGAGTAAAATTGCCGCGTTTCTTGGTTTTTAGGTTCCTAGGGGTGACACCTCAAAAAAAGTCATCGGCCTAGGTGCGGGTGACACCCGACCCTAAATTATTTAAATTTCGTGACTAAAATTACCTCGTTTCTTGGTTTTTTGGGGTAACACATAAAAAAAAGGTCATCAGTCTAGGTGGGGGTGACACCCATTAAATCCGCCCCGGGTGTCACCCATGCTAGCTACGCCACTGAATACATGAACTATTTTATTTCCATCTTTGCTATTAAAGTAACGAATAGGGTTGCTTGATTTATCGACGGGGGGGGGGGGGACAATTTATTATTGCAGTCACTCCTAAATAAATTAACCCTTTTCTTTTAACAATATTAATTTAGTCCTTAGGTAGTATTTTGTGGAAATAATTCAGAAACGCGAAAAACCTCTCAGTTTGAACATCAGGCTCAGACAGGAAAAGAGGCATGTCCGTTACTTAGCTCCCCCCCCCCCGTTAATATTTTTACTCAAAAACCTAACTCCCATTTCTATAGACCTAGCACTGACTAGTTCCATTAACGCTAGCCCTCCTATAGTTTGTCCGTGTCCGGGGAATAACGTTAGCCCCCCCCCATTGATATTTTTACTCAAAAATCTAGCTCTGATATTTATAGACCTGGCATTTTAGATATATATATCTTGCAAACGAAGCATTTCCGGACACGTTATTAAGAACTTTTCATCTTCTTTTTATGTCAGAATACGTAAGAAAAATTTTGAAACACCCTGTATATTTTAGAATTCTAGAGAAAAACTCCTAGGACCAATAATAATGCAGGAAATTCTTCAGTGGCAATTTTTGGTTCCTAATATTTTTACATATTTAATTTTTCAACTAAACCTCTCCCCCCCCCCGTTCCCTTTAGGCGTTTTAATTTATTTTAATCTAACGGAGGACACACAAACGGAGGACGACACACAAATGGAGGACTAACGATTCGACGCGAAACCCGGACAGGTAGAAGAGAGGCATGCGGAAGAGCACACGCGAGTTCCATCGCATTGCCCCCTACCCCGCCGACAAACTAGGACGACACTATCAAAGGAGAAGAACGTGGTCCGATTCTAGGACACATCATCCCGGAAGCAATGCCTGACGGCGGACACCCGGGAGGACAGGTAAGGAAGAAGGTAAGTATATAAAAAAAAAAAAAAAAAAAAAAAAATTTATTTTAATCCGGCTTCCTGCCACGGCAGAAAAATGCTTATTTTGAAAATTTGGTCGCTTCGTTTAGTCGCTATCGTATTCACACATACATCCTTACAAAAATTATAAAAATGGATTCAGGGAACCTCAAACCATGAAAATTTAGCAAAAAATTGGGGGGTTAAATTTTGCCTGATAACAATAATTTTCTTACCCAAGGGATTCGGAAAGTAAAAACGAAAAAAATTATTATAATTTGAATGGCTTGACCAAAAATTTTGAAAAAAATTCTCTTAAGTAGATCTATTGTAAGGGTTTCTTATAAAAAAAAATTTGAACTGCCCGTTACACTGAAATTATTGAAAAATTATTTTCAAACATGGTATCGTCTTATTACAATCACAAAACTTTTCTTGTACTTTCCTTTGGGGGTCTTTACGTAACCCATATTTTTTGTTCCTAGTCAAAGCATAGTGAAAATTTTTATTTAGTAATTGCCTTTCGATTTTATACTATTTATTAGTAACTATTAAATAATTTTTTACTCGAATGAGGATATGCAGGCAGAGTAAATATTTTCAGGACTGTCCAAGTACATTGGTAGTAATGTCTGGGAAAAATTTCAGAAATCGATAAAAATTGGCAATAAATTAATTTTTTTTCCTACAGAAGGTTTATTTTTGACTTCAACATTTTCGGCTCCCCGTGCTATTTAAAAATCTGTAGTTTTCGACATTTCAGAGCAAATTTTTCAGGATGCCCACATTTGTCGGCAATTTTAATATCACCATTCAATTCTTCATGTCGTTTTAATTGAAAATTTTTGCCACCTCTCTACGACTAACCGATACGGGCAGTCAGACTCATCCTGTATAAAAAAGGTACCTACCTACCTACCCAAGCGTAAGACAACCATGAACCTCGTATCATTTGTATTCAGATATTAAATAAACAATTAGTTACGCTTTATAATAAAAACACATAAAATTTTTTGAGTACACTTTTTATTGGATATGTTTTAATATTTTTTATTAAAATAAAAAAGTTATTTTGATTTCATCTTTTCTTAAAACACAATAAATCGCTGGTACAACAAAAATGTAAAAATAAATTTGCAAAAAAACTCTTGTAAAAATTGGAATTTTTTAGCTTACATTCTAAGGTAACTTTTGTCAATATTCGCCCAACTTTTCTAGCAACCACTCCTCTGTGAGGTCGTCCAGCTCACGAACGTCGTAGGAACGAGTCACACGTAAATGATTTTGTAGGGACGTCTTTGTTCCTGCATACATCATCTGCAATTCGGCGTGACTGTCGCGAGGCGAATAAAATATCAAACACAGCGGGTAAGATATGCGCCCGTCACCGTGGTCTCTCCGGTACGTCAAAACAATGTACCGCGGTTGATGACTGACCAACTCGTCTTGCAAACTGTCGACATTAATATCCTCCAAGCAAGTCTCCACCAAAACCTCCTGCTTTTCTCTATCAATTTTAACTAAAATTTAACAGTTATGCCACTTTGTATTTTAGAAAAGTTAGAAAAATTAATTGCTTACGAATTAACGCCGAACTGTAGTCGTCCTTCCGAAATTTAAATTTCACCAAACCCTCTTGGGTTTCTTCAGGAATGGTGCATATGCTGATCGGATTCGTCTAAAATAAAATTACAACATACAAAATCGAAACAAAAGAGCGTAAAACAAAACACTTCCGCTTCATAATTTACAACAATAAATCATAATTAGCGACCAAAACAAATGCGATTATTACGTACCATTTTACTTGCGATTTTGTAACTAACGAGAGAAATAAAATTTAATTTATTTCTATGTGACACGACGACGAATTGATTAGATAGATTTTGAGTATTTGTAATTAAATTGCTAGAGAACACCCCGCGGCGACTTCTTCTTTGGTATTAGCAAACTCACTATTTTGATTGGTTTAAAATTTTGACGACATTCGCCCACGAATGGTTTTGGTATGTAATTAGCTTTGGTTATCTATTAGTCATGATTTGATGTATCATTTAGAGATAATTTTTAGCTGTACGAAAACATATTTTGCGGAACAAAGAGCGCCATGATTAAATGGGTAAAACCAATCAGGAAATAGGAAATCCGGACCATGCTACAGTGGCCATACACGATCATTTATGCATTTTTACTTTAATTGGGCTTAAAATACTATTTATTGAACAATACGTTAGGAATGTTTGCGTAATTCTTATATTAAGAAATCTGCATTTAAAAAGGTTAAATTGAGGCTATGCGAACTAAATAATAAATAAATAACGAATCGACACCTATTTTTAGAATTGCAGTGGCTATTCGTACGTCTGACGTGACTTTAGGACCGCTACATCACCTTTCCTTCTCTAGGAACCTTACAGATTGCGAGTGATTGCGAGTAATTGGTAATTCCAAATTATCAAACGACATTAGGCGGTCGTTTGCAGAACTAATATTCGCCACACCTCCAACGCCAATTTTTTAATAAAATTAGTGTTACACGTTTCCGCTTTAGTGAGCTTCCGTTTAAAATTTCAGACGAAAACCTTCTGCCCCGCAAATTTTTTTTAAGCCCAGAAAATAGCCAAAAGTCGCACATTACTAAATCAGGTGAGTACGGCGGATGTTCTATGACTTTTATATTTTTTTCAGCCAAAAACTGGCGAGTTATAGCTGCCGAATGGAATGATGCATTATCATGGTGGAGCATAATTCCCTTGGCTGGAACTCTACTGAACACATCAGGTAAACATTTTTCAGTGTACCATTTAGCTGTAACTGTCTTTTGTCCATCTAGCTTAATACTAATTTCTACAGTAGGTAACGCAGTTTATTAAATAGTTAACATTTTCGCTAACAGATGGCTATTGCGCAAATTTGTAAATTATTATTACCATATTATAGTAATAATTCCAGTAATAATTTTTTTCGATTGCATTTTATTTTCCAAGTCCTGATAACAACAATCTAATCGTAATTACTTTTAAAGTAAACAAACCACTTTGTGATTTTTTTATTTTTCAGAAAAGAGAATAATTTGCGTAGGTACCTACCATTCAAATTTTCTCTTTCTGACTTTTATTTAAATAAAAAATATACAAACTCTTTCTACCATTTTTCTTCTTTTCTTACATCTATGTTCCAACGCATGCCTACACTATCAAAACAAGTTATTAGATTTAGGGCGTACGGTGGGATTATGTAACCTTTGGAAAATATTCGTCTGCGTTCGATATTTTGAAGGCTAAATTTGTTATTGTAATATACATTATGTCAGTTTGGCTTTTGTAAACCTTCTCTTACACATGTTTAATTTCCCAAAGTATAAATTAATCAACGGATCGGTGAAAAGAAACTTATTAATATATGGTGAGTCAGAATTTATTCTATGCAATTTCAATAAACATTCAATTGATCAGTAATAGAATTATTATAAAAATCGTAAATATTACGATGGTCCAAAATGGGGGTGATTTTGAAAACTGACACTCTTGCATTTATTTTAGTCAAACGCTATATTTAGTTTAGTCAGCTGTATCAGCTGAGTGGATAGAATAATGTATTACGGAGCGGGCGACATAGTTTCGAATCCCGTATCCGCAATTGTTAGAATTAAAGGTTTAAAATATTATAATTGAGCATATTACAGAAATTTCATAAAGTAAAAACTCAATTTGTTCTACAATATAATTTTATGTTTTGGTCTCAGGATTAATAATAAAAAACAGGTTCAAAATTTAATTGATTTATTTGGTTACATTTGCTTTTCAATATTACAGCATAGATAAAAAGAAATTTGATACAGAGTAAAGTTTTGAATTCACGTAAGTTGTTAATGCAAGCAAGGATTGTGCCAGAGTGTTTTTTCTGCATAGTCTACCCACCTTTTGACCCTGAGGAGTACTCAATAGCTAGCTGTGGTAATTTAAAAAAGAATCGTAAGCTACGCCTCGCCATAAAAAAATAATTCGGTAGCAAAACACGGTAATATATTGAAAAATAAATTATTAGTAAGCAACTAAATAAAAATGTACTACTTTAAGAGGAAGTCAATAAAAAAAAAAAAAAAAAAACTTAAAATTTATCAGAATTTAATTGACTAATTTCGACAATTTCAAATATTGTGCAATTCGAGTCTTCGAAAACTATGATTCACCCTGTTTCACCTAAATTATTTCCTCAGTCGTGTTTGAAACTCTGTATAACGCACACGTTTCGTTCCAGCTCTGATTGCTTTTCTCGCTACAAATTTTTCTATCACGATGGCAACTTCTGAAGTTTCGAAAATAGCAACTGGTAATGTTCAATTCGCCAACAAGTTCTACGAGATTTTGGCAAAAGAAAAACCAGGTGAAAATATATTTTTCTCGCCTTTAAGTACCCACACAATTTTATCCTTGGTTTACCAAGGCGCAGCTGGAACAACCGCTCAAAGTTTGGCTAGTGGCCTCAACGTGCCTGATAAATTATCCACAGCTAAGGGCTACAACGGTGTTATAGACACCCTTAATAATATTGAAAATGTTACTCTCCACGTAGCTAACAAAATTTTGGTCATGGAAAAGTTTCCATTGAAGGCGGCATTCAAGCAGGCAGCTTCAGACTTATTTTTCTCCGAAACCCAATCGGTAAATTTTGGCGCAAGTGAAGAATCCGCTAACATCATTAACAAATGGGTGGAAGATAAAACAAACTCGAAGATTAAGGATTTGATTAGCCCAGATTATTTGAACGCGTTGACTCGTCTCGTTTTAGTCAACGCTGTTTATTTCAAAGGAAATTGGGCGGATAAGTTTGATAAGGCTAATACAAAAACCGAACCGTTCCACGTTACTCCGTCCCAACAAGTAGATTGCCAGATGATGCATATTACCGAGAAGTATATGTATCGCGAAGATGAAAATTTGGATGCCAAAATTTTGGAAATGCCTTACGATAACAGAGACGTAAGCATGGTTGTGATTTTGCCCAACTCCGTGAACGGCATCGAAGCTTTGGAGAAAAAGTTGGTTGATGTGGATTTGTCCAAGTTAACGGAAGATATGCGTCATGTTGAAGTGGAACTTTCTTTGCCCAGGTTTAAAATGGAAGCTGAAATTGATCTGAAATCAATTTTGACAGAGGTAAAAATTCAGAATCCATCTTTTATTGAATTCTTTCTTTAATTTGTTTTGGTTTCAGATGGGTATGGGAGAAATTTTTAATGAAAACAAAGCTGATTTTTCTGAAATATCTGATAGTCCAGAACAACTTTACGTTAGCAAAGCAGTCCAGAAAGCCTTTATTGAAGTTAATGAGAAAAGGTAATATAAAAAACGTGAAAATGGAGTCAAATTTCTTATCAGATAACGAGATTTCGAAGGAACTAACATTGCGGAAACAAGTTTTGGGTAAAACTGCTCAACAAAGAAAGGCACAATTGAGAATTTTGTTAAAAAGTGGGCACAATGAATTAGAAAATGCGGAAGGATTTGATTCACTAGCTAGATATGTAGAAATAGCTATACGAAATTTAAACCGTCAAATTCCAGAAAAAATTCACGGAATAGAGGTAATAAAGTACAATTCGCATTTATCACATATTATCACCTGTGTAAACCTACTAGATCATCAAAACGATATGATGCTAGAGGCTATTATTCAAGGGTTTATTTTAGATAGCGAAATGATACAATCCCAAATTTTAAGTCGCGAAGTAATAAAACACGAAGAAATACCAGCGCCTTTATCGCCAGTATTAGCTAGTAGAATCGCGGTACAAAAAGAATTCGCGATATACAAATGGAACGTACGATTTTCCGGTCATGATTCAAAAGACGACCCTTTAACATTTTTAGATAAAATTTTAGATTTAAAAGAATCACGACAGGTGTCTGATGAACAGATGTATAAATCATCTTCTGATATCTTTGAGGGGGATGCGAAATCATGGAATCGAAATATTAAGTTAGGGCAAGCAAAAAATTGGACACAATTGATCCAATGCTTTAAGAATGAATTTTTGCCATTAGATTATTTGAATCAAATTGAGAAAGAAATTATGTTAACAGTACAAAAACCAGAGGAAAATATTTTCTCTTTTATTAATAAAATGCAAACTTTATATCGTCGACTGGACAATCAGAAAACAGAAAATGAGATTGTAAAACAAATAATTAGGAATCTCAATCCATTTTATGCTAACCACGTAATGCTGAATAAATTTGAAAAAATCCATGATTTAAGAGAACATTGTAAATTAATTCAAAATCTAAAATTACGAACTGATAATGGCTATTCAGTCGCGGGTGCAAGACGTAAAGAAACCTATAATGTAAATAAAGTGTCTTTTCGAGATGCTGACCCTATCTTACCTTCAGTAACTTCAAATAATTTACCTACTACCTCGGGTGAAGAAGGACGCTTTGATAATAGTAACCTCCTATGTTGGAATTGTAATAGCAGAGGTCATGGCCACCGTGATTGTACTTTAGCCAAAAGAATTTTCTGTTTTGGATGTGGTAGTCCAGATATTTTTAAAAACAATTGCGAATATTGTAATTCAGTATCTCCTACAACAAGACGGTTTCAAAAAAACTTGAAAGTGGGCGCTGCAACAAGCGAACCCAGCGCCCAAAAGCATTTACCCCACCAAGGTCATGTGAGTACCAGCGCGCGACATTTCAATATGCGAAGTCGTGGAAGGGGGCGAGGTCGGAACCCTCCCTTATTGGTTCACAAAGATTCAATCGACCGAAAGTAAAGTTCGAACAAAATTTCACCGATATGAAGGAATGGCAGAGTTGGCTATCTAAAGTAAAGACGTTTTTCATAAATCCAATTAATGAATTGCAAAAAGCCAATAAAAATAAAGACCATTCCCTGTATAAATTAAAAAAGTCCCCTGGAAAAATAAAGAAATCAATAAATAATGTTGATAAAACTAAAGAAATAAAGAATAACTTTGAAAATCTCCCTAACGCCTCCACAATATATCGTAAAGAACGACAACAGACCACATTTGCAATTAAATATAGGAAAAAAATTAGTAAATTGCCTATTAGATACGGGAGCCACTAACTCGGTAATTAATACTGCAGGTTTAGACATGTTAAGAAGTGAAAATGTCACTTTTACGATTAAAAAAATAAAAGGTCATATAAAAGTTGCAGATGGTAATAACACCCCAATAACCGGCGAAATATCTTTAAATATCGAAATGAATAGTTTGGTCAAGTCTGTAATTTTCTTACTCGTTCCCCACGTCGCCTAAAACATTTTTACTCGGCGCTGATTTCTGTCAATCAATTAATTTATCTTTGCATTTCTCTGATTTTTCTTGGCAAATCCCTAATAAGCAAATTATTATGTCGTCTGACCAAGTAGTGTTGACCTGTGATCAACAAGATAAACTAAACGAAATTATTGATAAATTCCAATCTTTGTCAACCAAAGAGATGGGTTGTATAAATGTCACCTCCCATCTTATTGATACTCAAGATGCTAGGCCTTTTAAACAAAGACAATACAATTTGTCACCCGCGATGCAAAAGATTTTATCAGATGAAGTAGATAAAATGCTAGAGCTTGGAGTTATTCAACCCTCGTCCTCAGAATGGTGTAGCCCCATATTATTAGTGGGAAAGAAAGACGGTGAATATCGTGCCTGTTTTGACGGACGTAAACTTAACAGCGTCACAGTTAAAGATTCATACCCATTGCCTCGTACAGAAAGTATTCTCAATCGTTTACGTGATGCCAAGTATTTTAGCTCGATCGATCTAAAGAAAGCATTTTGGCAAGTTCCCTTAGAACATTCCTCAAGACCAAAAACTGCCTTTTGCATACCTGGAAAGGGTTTATACAAATTTACCCGAATGCCTTTCGGTTTGTCAAATTCCGCTCAAACATTGCAGAGAGTAATGGACCAAATTTTGGGTCCCTTGCTACATAAGGAATTAGCCTTTGTATATTTGGACGATATCTTAATAGCATCCCCTACCTTTAACGAACATGTCTCTACCCTGACCGCAGTTTTTGAATGCCTAAAGAAAGCTAACTTTAGAATTAATGCAGAAAAATGTAAATTTTCCTGTCAATCACTTAAATTTTTGGGTTTCATAGTAGATAACTTTGGTTTAAGAACTGATCCAGATAAGGTCAGCGCGATTCAGAATTTTAAAACTCCCACCAACACCACTGAAATAAAAAGATTAATAGGCATGGTCAGTTATTATCGTATTTTCCTTCCCGGTTTATCTACCATTTCCAGTCCAATTACTGCCTTAATAAAGAACAAAAAGAAGGGACAAAAAATAGATTGGACAACTGAAGCTGAAGAAGCTTTTGAAAAAATTAAGGTTTTAATTACTACCTCCCCAATACTTATCTCGCCTGATTTTAAGGAAACATTTTATGTCCAAACCGACGCTTCACAAGTCGGCTGCGGGGTTTTATTGTTTCAAATTAAAGATGGATTAGAACACCCAATTGCCTACGCTAGCAGAGCACTAACCGCCGCTGAACAAAAATATTCAGCCACAGAAAGAGAACTCATTGCCGTTATGTTCGCAATATCTAAATTTCAGGGTTACATTCAGGGTTTTAAGTTTATAGTCATTACTGACTGCTCTGCCTTAAAATGGTTACATAAAATCTCAAACCCTTCAGGCCGTTTAGCACGCTGGGCCCTACGGTTATCCCAGTTCGATTTTGAAGTGAGACACCGGCCTGGTAAATTAAACATTGTACCTGACGCGTTATCCCGCGATATATCACTTTTACAAACAAACAAAATCATTCCTGACGAATGGCACAAGAACATGTTGGAAAAGGTTGCCGAATCCCCAGAAGATTTCCCTAATTTCCGAATTGAAAATTCTTGCCTATACAAGTTTGTCCCCACAGAATTTCATAATCCTTCAAATATCCCTGAATGGAAGCTAGTAATACCCCCCGCGAACCGTGCGGACATTTTCAAAGAATGTCATGATGACCCTTTAGCTGGACACTTTGGTGTAGCTAAAACACTAGCCCGAATCTCTGAACTCTATTATTGGCCACATATGCGCAAAGATGCCAAACAATATGTTGCAAACTGTCTTACTTGCGGAGCCATGAAAAGTCCTAATCAAAAAAGCCCAGGTTTAATGGGAACGCATAAAAAGGTCTCATATCCGTTCCAATTAATCTCCTTAGATCTTTTAGGTCCTTTGCCTCGTTCCAAATCGGGAAATCAGCATTTATTAGTGGTAACAGACCATTTCTCAAAATTCGTGTTGGTCCAACCATTAGCCCGAGCTACCGCAGCTTCCGTGATAAAATTCCTCGAACGACAGGTCTTTTTAATATTTGGAATCCCTCAAATAATTGTGTGTGATAACGGTGTCCAATTCCGCTCAAAGGAATTTATTAAGTTAACCAAAGATTTCAATGTACAAAAAATCTTTTTCAACGATTATTTTCACGCACAGACTAACCCAACTGAACGACAAAATAGAACTATAACTACTGCCATAGCTTCTTATGTAAAGAACGATCATACCCAATGGGACCAAAATATTTTCAAGATCGCTCAAGCTATGCGTACAGCGAAAAATGAAGCCACAGGTTTTTCCCCTTCTTTCCTTATTTTTGGAAGATACATTCCCATTTCCGGCGATTATTATGCCCCCCCCTTCTCTTGAATATGATACTATTAAAAAAGACGAGTACATTCGATTAGATAAAGAGCAGGAACAGTTACCTTTGCTCTACCAAGAAGTTCGTAAGAACCTCCAAAAGGCTTGTGAAGCCAATAAGTCCTATTACAATTTGCGTAAACGTCATGTCTCTTATAATATCGGCGATTTAGTTTGGAAAAAACAATTTCCACAATCAGATGCCTCTAAGAAATTTGCTGCCAAATTAGCTCCCCGATATCTTTTATGTAAAATAGTGCGAAAAATAGGAGATCTATCCTATGATTTAGAAAATATGACAAAATTTCATATTTAACACTTTAATCAATATACAAAGGCACCATTTGATTTTGGAGGAAATCCCTAAACCGGAAATGGCACTTTACTTGAAGGACGAAATAGTTTTTCTTCAATATCTCAGGAACGAATTATTATATAGTAACCAAATTTCATATTTAATACTTTAATCGGTATACGAAAGCACCATTTGATTTTGGAGCAAATCCCTGAACCGGAAGTAGCACTTTACTTGAAGGACGAAATGGTTTTTCTTAAATATCTCAGGAACGAATTGTTATCTAGTAACCAAATTTCATATTTAACACTTTAATCAGTATACTAAAGCACCATGTGATTTTGGAGGAAATCCCTAAACCGGAAGTAGCACTTTACTTGAAGGACGAAATGGTTTTTCTTCAATATCTCAGGAACAAATTGTTATATAGTAACCAAATTTCATATTTAACACTTTAATCAGTATACTAAAGCACCATGTGATTTTGGAGGAAATCCCTAAACCGGAAGTAGCACTTTACTTGAAAGACGAAATAGTTTTTCTTCAATATCTCAGGAACAAATTGTTATATAGTAACCAAATTTCATATTTAATACTTTAATCGGTATACGAAAGCACCATTTGATTTTGGAACAAATCCCTAAACCGGAAGTAGCACTTTACTTGAAGGACGAAATGGTTTTTCTTAAATATCTCAGGAACGAATTGTTATCTAGTAACCAAATTTCATATTTAACACTTTAATCAGCATACTAAAGCACCATGTGATTTTGGAGGAAATCCCTAAACCGGAAATAGCACTTTACTTGAAGGACGAAATGGTTTTTCTTCAATATCTCAGGAACAAATCGTTATATAGTAACCAAATTTCATATTCAACACTTTAATCAGTATACTAAAGCACCATGTGATTTTGGAGGAAATCCCTAAACCGGAAGTAGCACTTTACTTGAAAGACGAAACAGTTTTTCTTCAATATCTCAGGAACAAATTGTTATATAGTAACCAAATTTCATATTTAACACTTTAATCAATATACGAAAGAACCATTTCATTTTGGAGGAAATCCCTAAACCGGAAATGGCACTTTACTTGAAGGACGAAATAGTTTTTCTTCAATATGTCAGGAACGAATTGTTATATAGTAACCAAATTTCATATTTAACAATTAACACTTTAATCGGTATACGAAAGCACCATTTGATTTTGGAGCAAATCCCTAAACCGGAAATAGCACTTTACTTGAAGGACGAAATGGTTTTTCTTCAATATCTCAGGAACAAATCGTTATATAGTAACCAAATTTCATATTCAACACTTTAATCAGTATACTAAAGCACCATGTGATTTTGGAGGAAATCCCTAAACCGGAAGTAGCACTTTACTTGAAAGACGAAACAGTTTTTCTTCAATATCTCAGGAACAAATTGTTATATAGTAACCAAATTTCATATTTAACACTTTAATCAATATACGAAAGAACCATTTCATTTTGGAGGAAATCCCTAAACCGGAAATGGCACTTTACTTGAAGGACGAAATAGTTTTTCTTCAATATGTCAGGAACGAATTGTTATATAGTAACCAAATTTCATATTTAACAATTAACACTTTAATCGGTATACGAAAGCACCATTTGATTTTGGAGCAAATCCCTAAACCGGAAGTAGCACTTTACTTGAAGGACGAAATGGTTTTTCTTAAATATATTATGATAAATATTTTATTGATGAATTTTTATTTTTTAATCAAAATTAAAGCAAATAAAATTTAATTATTTAATTAAATAATAAAATAAAATTTAAATAATATTTCTGCGAATCTTTAGATGAACGATGAAGGAATGATTCCTTATAGGGAAGTCATGTGCTGGCCACATCAGATTTTTTTTTAGTAATTAGTTAATTTTATTTTAATAATAGTAAGAAATTAGAGGATTTAAGTTTCTTGTTTTGATTAAATTCTCCCAACCAATTTAAAACAAGTGGCGCCTAACATTAAATTTGTTTATTTAGATTCGAGCTTATCCTAATTAATAAAGATTACCTTTAATTCCGAAAAATTAAGACTATTTCCTAAATATCTTTTTGTAAAAAAAAAAGTAACTTATCGTTATTTTTTTTTAATTTGTTTTTTTTTGTACTATTAGGCGATTGTAACGATTCAAAATTAATGCAATATTAGTACAAAGAATTAAGACAAAGTATTCTTAATATTTAACATGAATGATCTCATTTACCGGGGAATAACCGTGTCCGGGTGATTTCATAACAGTCGCACGTGTAAGCTATTTTATTATAGAACACAAAGAAAGTAATAGTACAATGTAAAAGCCCGTTTACATTATAAAATCTAGCTTAAAATTTTGCTTAAAATTTTCGTTAAAAATTCCTTAAAATTCCTTAAAATTTTTGTTTTAGCCGATTTATGTTTACACCTTAAAATTTTCGTTAAAATTAACCTTAACCTTAAAATTATTTTACGGAAATATTTACAAACGTCAACAAACCGACATAAATTTAATTTAGTTTTCAATCAGTTTAGCAGTTGAATAATATAAAATTGGTAAATAACGGCGTTATAAAAGTTAAAAAAGATCACTAAAATAACAATGTCAAATGTACCTACTACCAACGGAGCAGGGATACAACCTGATATCACCAAACACACCATAAAACTCACCATATTTTACGTCAAATTTTAAGAAAATAGTAGGTGCTGTCGCATTCCTTAAAATTTGTTAAAATTTAGCTTAAAAGTTATTTTAAGGAAAATTTTAACGAAAATTTTAAGGTGTAAACAGTGAAATTTTTGTTTCATAAAAATTTTAAGCAAAATTTTAAGCTAGATTTTATAATGTAAACGGGCTTTTAGTACAAAGTATTTTTAATAGCTAACACGCGTGATCTCATTTACTTTACCGGGGAATCACCGTGTCCGATGACTTCATAATAGCTACACGCGTGAGATAATTTTCTTTGTATAAAGATATTAACAAGGGATAAGTCCGGGGAATCACCGGGTTTCAATGACTTCATCGCCACGCGTAAGTTTTTCTGTTGATGGGGTGGGTGAGGAAGAATGAATATATAAAGACGTAACATCAAGCATTCGGGATATTCTGATCTTAGTTGGATCACGATTATCTTTGAGTACCGTACATAAAATACCTTAAATTACCTTCGATTGTGATATTGTGATTATAGTTAGATCACGATTATTTTTGAGTATCTTTCTTAAAATTATCTTAACTTACCTTCGATAATTTTGTGAATATCGTTAACCCTCCAGTACACGGGTGGGGCCTGTGAGGCCCCGCAATACACAAACATCGCTGTAACTTTGAAAAAAAGAAGTTTACGTTTGTGAACTTCTGTATACCTTTCAAAAATGTTCAACGACATAATATAATCAAATTGTGCAAAATGTAAAAATTACCATTTTTTCGCAAAAAATTAAAAAGGCCTGACAGGCCCCACCCGTGTGTTCGAGTAACTTTCTGCAGAAATCTAAAAATTGAATTTTATGCGAAAAATTTACTCGAAACCAGCTCACAGCACTAAACGAGGATATTGCAAATATTGTAAACGAAGAAAAACCAAAGTTTTACCTAAAAACCAGATATTTCTGTAAAATTTTTAAGTGTTGGTTGTGCATGGAGCATATTATAGCATGCTGTCGTGAATGTATTTCAAGCAAAGGAAGCTCTACTTTGAAGCTTCTTAATTTGTGCGGACATTTTTTATAGAAATTTTCTTCTTGTTTTTACCTTAGATTAGTATGTATAGTATAGCAAATCATTAAATTTCCAATCATATATGCTTTATATTATATGTTTCTAATGCGTTTTTAATAAATCATGTAAAATAACAATGTTTTTATTGTTGATAAAAAAAGTAGGTAAATCTGGTTTTTTCTTAAAATTTTTTCAGCGATCTTAAAAAGAACTAATCAAAGTTTATTTCTACCAAAAAAAATTTTTATTTTATTTTGATACAAATTTTTTACACGCCCTTTAACTATGGGCCTGATAGGCCCCACCCGTGCGCCCGTGTAATTTCTAGGCCACCCGTGTACTGGAGGGTTAATTGTAATTATATTATATTACATCCAAAATTTAAATATTCGGAAAATTTAGTTTTAAAAAAGTGTATTACGACTATATACAAATTTTGACATTAATACGCGTCTAGCTAAGAAGTACCTACGATATTATTTGGATTTTGCAATAAATTCGTTATGAACTATTATTTAAATTAATGTTTTAATAATAGTACCTGAATAAATAAATGATATTAGTGAATGAAATTGTGAAAAGACTACAGCAATAATTACGTTGAATAATAAAGACTAATAATTAAATAAAGTTAGTAAAATTGTGAATAAACAAATTGAGTGACAAGACATATTTATGTGAATCTATCATCAAGCCAATAAAGTTGAACCTTTATCTAACTATAATGGACTACTACTAGATTAATATACTAAATAAAGGTATTTAATGTTTTTTTAAGAATAATTATATAGATATAAGTTTACATAGGCATAAATTATAGCAAATGTCCAACATGCAGCCAGGATCTAGTAGAGGAGTGATGATGTTTTGCTGATTAAATTTGCTATAGTAGTTAAGTTATTTTATTACATTTTATTTCAGGAATAAATGTATTATAGTATAAGTTATTTTTTTTCATATAATAAATCCAAACCGAAGAGGGTCATGTTTGTAAATTCAGATAATAAAATCGAATTCGAAAGTATTTCTTATTTTTTTTTGAACAAATTTCAACCTATCTGAGATAGAGTTTTTTTTAAGTATTTTTTCTACGTTGAGCTAGCATAAGGGGTTACACTGTTTTGGGAACATAATTTTTTGATGTTGTGGGTTTCTAAGGCACGTTTTGTCAGAAGGTCATGAACGTCGCTGATTTCGTACGACGTTAATCTTGGCACTCTGGACAATAGGATGGTATACAGTTGCTCGTCAGGGAGTCTTAAGCAAAATGTCAACACCAAATGATTGCCTACTGCTTTAATAACTTGAATGGTTCCAGCAAACTTGTTATATTGGGAATCCAAAGAAGAGCCTACAAAAGGGCGGTTTAAAATTAGGATAAAATTGTGGAAATGCAAACTTGGGAGGTTTAATCAAAAACGAAAAATCTCACTTACCATTTTGGGGGCCGGAACTTAACCAAAATCCGGGTTTGGACACGTTGTACACCAAGGAATATTCCACATGAGCTCCATTGTCGGTCCACAATAACCGTAATCGTTTGAAATCATCGGCATACCTCTTCGGGTACTCTTCGGGGCCATATTGACGACCCTGATAATACGTTGACGCTCTTTGTCCGGTTGTTCTGTACTGATGAGACCCGTGCTTGTAATTTGGACCATATGGTCCTTGATCGTATTCGTCTAAAAATTTTAATATAATTTTTTAGGAATGGACCAAACATATCTCTATTACTTTGTTTATTATTGTTGTTGCTATTATAATCATTCCTGCGAGGATCCTGATTTTGATTTTGATTTGGATTTTCGGTTCCATAATAAGTTGTTCCGTACGGATATCCTGTGTTTCCTTTATGGAAGGGTGGTATAGTGTGGGAATTATCTTCCGAGATGTGAACTATAGGACACGAATCTACGTATCTCACCCCTAATCGTTCTTCGTCTTGCTTATGACTGATTAGTTCGACTCCGTACCACATTCCTAACAACTAACGGAAAACAATGATTCCTTTTTCAAGTTTTTGAAAAAAAAGAAGTAGTACCTGTTCTATAGAAACATGAAATTGTGGATTCATATCCGTGCAATAGTGATTGGAAAGAACATTTGTTTTTGACACATATAAAATGCTAAAAATTGTTAAAACCGCAAAACACCACATTTTGAAAATTCTCTATATCGGAACTGTTATCTTATGCAAATGTCACGAACAACTAAATTTCGTATCAAATTTTACATATTAGAAGTTTAGGATGTGGGTGAAGAGAGATTATGTGCCTGTTAATCTAATTCCATCCAATTAACTTCTAATTTTACTTCTAATTTTTTCTTGGCGATCCAACAAAAACTAAATTAAATTTTTTCGTGAATAATTTTAAATTGTTTATTCTTTGAACAGCACAATTATTCTTTTTGAAATTAATAAAATGCGGAATTTTGAAGTCTAAATAAACTTTTCCTGATGATTTATATCAGGAAGAATATTATACAAATAACTAACACGAATGGGTTTTTTAAATTTAAATTTCATTTGCAAATGAAATTTACAGTGAACACTACCACTACATTTGGCAGTGAAAAATTTCATTTTGATCCAAAATATTTTAAATTTTAGAATTGTAATGTAAGAGCCGCTTCTATTTTTTGTTTTATTTGTAATTATTTACGGCGTGAAAATTATTCGGAAAAACTTGAACTTTCTAGAGAATTTTATTTTATCTTTCATGTGAAATTACATACTATAAACAGACTTGGGCAACTTTTTTTTTTTTTTATTGACTCCAAAATCATACAATCTGTCTTTACATTGACAATAAGTACTTGATATAACTTAATTTAGGACATGTGGAGCGACTACCCAGTGGTCGTCCTCCTTTAGAGCTAAGTTACTTTACTTATATGTGAAAAATTAATTAATTAATTAAACAAATTTTGAATCCAAATACAATAATTATACCAGGTTAAATCTGGTAGTTAGGTCTGATGGTTTGAATCGTTTTAGTCGTCTTGGTTCGTCTGATTTACTCATAAGTGTGTTTGCAAGTTTGTTCGGATGCACTTTCACTCTTTCGCTGTATTTTTCACTATAATCCCGCACTTCTTGTCGTATTGAGGTTAACCTCAGGTCTTTTTGTATGGTTAGGTTTGGCACGTACCAGGGCGCGTTCACTATTACTCGAAGCACCTTGTTCTGAAACCGTTGCAGGATATCTATATTTGAATTGCTCGCTGTACCCCAAAGCTGAATACCGTACGTCCAGATCGGCTTCAGGACAGCTTTGTATATCAGTAATTTATTATCTTGAGACAGTTGTGATGTTCTACCTATCATCCAGTACAGTTTGTTTAGTTTATGACCTAGCTGCTTTCTTTTTGTAAATATATGTTTTTGCCAAGTTAATCTTCGGTCCAGGTGTAAGCCAAGATATTTTGCACTTTCTGAATGTACGAGCTGTTTCCCATTCAGTGAAACCGCCGGGCAATCTTCTTTCTTCATCGTGAATGTAACGTGTATTGACTTGCTTTCGTTAGCTTTAATTCTCCAAGTTGTTAACCATTGTTGAATTTTATCAAGATGAGCCTGCAGATTTCTTGAAGCCATTACAGGATTGGTGTGCGATGCTAAAATGACTGTATCATCTGCAAAAGTTGCAGTTGTGGTTAATCTCGTCGTAGGCAAGTCTGCAGTATATAGCAAGTATAGTGTTGGCCCCAGCACGCTTCCTTGCGGTACGCCTGATGATATTAGTTGAAGGTCGGTGTACTCATTTTGGTGTTTAACTAGAAAATATCTTTCAGACAAGTACGATTTCAATAGCTCGTAGACATCATGTGGGAGGTGTTTTTTCAGCTTATAGCATAAGCCAGTGTGCCAAACCTTGTCAAAAGCCTGCGTTATATGGTTATATCTAAGAAAGCGGCGGAGCAATACCTCTTTCCCTCCAGATCATTATTGATTTTATTGACAACACGGTGAACCTGTTCAATCGTTGCGTGATTGTTTCTAAAGCCATATTGGTGATCCGGAATAAGTCCATTTTTATTAATAATTGGTTTTATTTTATTAATTAGAATTTTTTCAAAAACCTTTGACAAGACTGGCAGTAGACTAATTGGTCTATACGAGCTGACCTCTTCTGCTGGCTTTCCGGGCTTAGGCAGCATTATGATCTGCGCGATCTTCCACTCATTTGGAAAGTGGCCAATTCTGGTAGCGGCGTTTAGGATCTGTGTAATAGCCTGAATGGATTTCTTCGGTAATTCCTTCAGGATCCCTCCCGTAATCAAGTCGAAACCTGGAGCCTTTCTTGGATTTATATCTAATTTGATTGTTTGTTTTACCTCGCTAGATTTGATCTTTTTCATTGGCAGGCTCATCTGATATGGAGTTTCAAGATAGTCACACATTTCCTTTTCAGTTTCTGCAGGTGATTCACTCTGGAAGGGTTTGAACACCCCTGCCAGGTGGTTGGCAAATGTAGCAGCCTTTTCTTTATTGCTTTTGGACCAGTTTCCATCTTTATCTCTAATGGGAGGAATTTCCAGTTGTGGTCTCTTTAGTTTTTTGGTTGCTTTCCAAAGTGAGTAGTCATTTAATTCGTTTGCCGTCAGGTTCTCCAGGTAATTCTGAATTTCTTGATTTTTTATGTCTAGCATTAGTTTTTTTAGGTCTTTTGTAGCCTTATTGAGGGCCCTTTTATTTTCTTCTGTTCTTGTATTTTGCCAGCGTTTTCTGATTCGTCGTTTCTCAGCAATCATGTCTTTAAGCACTATGGGACAATTTTCTTCTTTAGTTTTCTTTTTAATTTCTGGGGTCGCTTCCCATGCTGCCCTTTGGATACTTTTAGTGAGGGTATTCACTGCTTCATCGATATCTTGTGCTGTTTTTAGAGGTATTTTCAGATCTGTTAGTTCATTTAGCCTACTTCTGAAGAATTCCCAGTTTGTGTGTTTGTTGCTGAGCATTGGTTGGCTTGTTGTTAGTATTACCTGTGAGTACATGGTTACTATTATAATTGCTGAGTGGTCTGCTGCTAGTTCGTAGCATGATGTTGTTTCACATTGTCTGGTGTTTATACCTTTGGTAATACAGAAATCGATAAGATCAGGTTTCCTTCTACGATCTGTTGGCCAATATGTAGGCTCTCCCGTGGATAGGTAGTCCATATTATTTTCGTTCATTGCTGCAAGCATCTGTCTTCCATCCGGTCTGGTTATTCTTGATCCCCATTGTTGATGTTTTGAATTGAAATCTCCTCCGGCGATAAATCTATTGCCCAATGTTTTGAAATAATCGAGATATGCGTCTTTTTTAATGATATGCTTTGGTGGACAATACACAGCTGAGATATTCAATGTAGTCGTTTTTTCCTTTATTGCTAGGGTAGTTGATTGTAGGTGTTCTTTATCGTATTTATTTAATTCGTAATGATTGATGTTGTTTCTAATTATAATTGCCGTGCCCCCGTGTGCTTTTCCATCCGGGTGGTTTGTATGATATACTTTGTACTTATCAAACTTGATATGACTTTTTTGAGTGAAGTGTGTTTCTGAGATCAGTAAAACGTCGATTTCGTTGTTATGTAGGAAATGTCTTACCTCTTGTACTCGTTGGCACAAGCCGTTGGCGTTCCACACTCCAATTAAAA
Organism: Podabrus alpinus; assembly: GCA_932274525.1. Classification (NCBI taxonomy): domain Eukaryota; kingdom Metazoa; phylum Arthropoda; class Insecta; order Coleoptera; family Cantharidae; genus Podabrus; species Podabrus alpinus. The sequence continues at coordinate 12,871,231 of OW026451.1, forward strand.
AAAAAAACTTAAATCAGTTATTTTTCTTCAGAAAGTTTTCAATACCAAACTAAACATGTTTTTCAGAACTAAGAATTCTAATTTAACACAAAGTATATAAATTTGAATAGCTGTTCTATATTTATTTAAATAATTGAATTGTTATATTTTTTAAGCACTCAAACGTACGAGAAAAGTGGAGAACACTTAATATTTTGTTAATAAGCACGGAAAAATGAAAATAACTTTGTAACATTATAAAATTCACAACTAAAGTAATCAAGTTCTCGTTTATAAATTTCAAGCTATCAAGTTAATGTATTTTTTACTCCATTTAGCCATATCAAGTTGTATTGTTATCTAAATTCTTACAAACAATACCAACGGAAGTGTATTTATAAAGCATAGTGATAACATAACATTTGTTATTTGTGCACCGGACTACCGTATCGTATTATTTTTTTGTTAATTAAATCGTTGATAAAAGAGAATCGCAAGTAATTTCCAGAGGCGGATTTAGGACCTCGGCCGCCCTAGGCTACGAAAATTTGGCCGCCCTGTTTGAACTCTGAATAAGAGTTTAAAGGGTTTCAATAATGCACATTGGTAATTTTTAAGTATGCTTTATTCATTTTCATACTTGATAAACATTAGAAAAAAGTAGGCTGAAAATTAATAACTAAGAAAATACTTGTGTAATATATTTGCACTTATAAAATTGCACGTCTCGATTTTTTTGTAGCAAATTCATTTATCACGTCTTCGTAGTCTAGGGATTTTGACAACTGTGATTCTATACTAATAAGTACGGCGAGAGCATTGAGTCTATCCTCTGTCATTTTCGATCGCAAATAGTTTTTGACACGTCGCAACCAAGAAAAGCTGCGTTCTCCCGAACAATTTGTTACTGGGACACAAGCACACATACGAAGTGCGATGTCGACGTTGGGATACACTGACTGCAGATCTTCTTCGTGAAGCCACTTTAACAATTTTAAAGCTGTTCCCGATTTTTCGGGAATCAAAGAACAGTGTGCACCGAAATGAAGACATTCGTCAGCAAAACTTTCTTCCAGATCAGACGGGTACATATTCTCTAAACTGACTGCTTTTACTCGAGTTTCAGCTGGGCTTGAGGCAGAGAGGTTGGTCAGGAACGCAAATTTCTCGTGAAATTTCTCATATGCATCGCGTTGTTTTTTGAACTCACTCAGCACAGATTATTATCAATTATCGTCAAGAAAGTGTTGATTCGTAGATCCTCTCGTCCGTTTAGTGTAACTTCTTCACTGGTGGATTCGTCAGATTGTATCTTTTTTTTTCTGTCGTCTCATATCCTTCTCATACTCTTGCAGCACAGACAAGCTCAATGCCCTTTCCTCAAAATAGTTGAAGTCTTCGCGAGTATTTGTAAGAAGATTAATCAATGACTCGTAAAGCTGTACAGCCGTAAATATATCGATATCTACACTCTGCAATTTTTTGTTGGTAGCATTGATTCGGCTCAATATAAAACCCCAAAAAATTGTCATGAAGGCCGTTTCCAATCGTTCAAGCTTGAGTCTAATACCCTTAGCTTCGCACCTGACGATAGCTTTTACGTGCTTGTTATCTTCGATGGAGCGCAAAGCACGTAAAATGTTTTCCCATGATTCATACAAACTTCGACAAGCATCTGCGCGTGCTGACCATCGAGTTGCTGACAGATTTTTTATAGTAGCTCGGCCTCTTTTATCTCCTTCCAAATCACGTGTCAGTTGGATCTCATTTTGGAGAATTTCCCAGCGTTGAGTCGACGAAGTAAAGAAATTATAAATTTCTTGTGAAAGCGCAAAAAAACGGCAGGCCTCTTCGCAGCTTTCTGCAGCGGACTCTCCAACCAAATTGAGGGAATGTGCTGCGCAAGGCACATATTCAGCCGTTGATGAAAGTTTTTTTATTTGTGCCTGCAGACCGTTATAAACACCCGACATATTGGCAGCATTGTCGTAAGACTGTCCTCGGCAGTTCGCTATGTCGATTCCGAATTTATCCAATGTGGCCGTTACAGCGTCTGCCATCTTCTGCGCTGAGTGACCCGCGTTTGGAATGAATTCGAGGAAGCGCTCAATAGGTGAACCATCATCTTGCACGTATCGGACTACAAACGTTAGTTGGTCGACATGAGATATGTCGGGTGTAGAATCAACAATCATGGAGAAATATTTTGCTGACTTTATCTCACCAACTATTATACCACTAACTTTGTGCGCCATCATTTGAATGAACTCGTCGCAGATAGTAGAAGACAAGTAACTGGTGTGACCACTGCCTCGGTTGCCATACCGCGAAATGTGTTCTGCCAAAAATGGATCGAATTCGGCGATTAACTCCAATGACATCAGGTAGTTTCCGTTTCGTTGAGAACCAAACTTTTCATCATGACCTCGGAAAGGTAGACCACGTGAGGCAAGAGCGATTACTGTGGCCACTACTCGCTTGAGCACATTTCTCCAGTAAAGTACTCCTTCTTCGAGTTGAGCCGTCAGTTTCCGATCTATCCGACCACAAATATTCCCTCTTTTCTTCAAATTCAATACGCACAACTTGTGGCCGGATGAATTTTCGTGGCATGCTACCCTACTCGAACCATTCTTCCAGTCGTTGAAACCATCGAATGCAAGACATGGTCTACAGTCTACAGTACACTCGGCCAGTACTTTGAGAGTAAATGAGCCAGTTACGAATGCATTTTTCACCATTCAAAACGCTCGAACAAAGATTTCGACAGATAACGCGTTTGGTCGTCGTATAAACGCTTGCTGCCCGAGAAATCTACACCAGCGTTTTGTTCAATGCCGTGAATCGACAGGTGATCTCGCAAACGATCGTTGATCACCCACTCGGCTGGATCTTTGCTAAGTGCGAATTGTTGTTCTGGTAACTTTTATTGTTCTGGTAACCTTTGTTGTTCTGGCAACTCTTGTTCTTCAGGTAACGCTTCTTGCTCAGCTAACTTTCGTTGCTCAGGTAACTCCAATAGTTTTTCAGATTGCTGTTGAGCTGGGAAAGTATTTCCACTCGCACTAGAAGAAGCTGCCGAAACTTCCGGAACTGTACGCCCATTTGAGTGAGAAGAAGTAGTAGACTCATTATTTGAACCACTTTTCTTTTCATTTGATTTAATAAGAAACGAGTCTAATTTGTGCGTTTGTTGTATCACCGCATTCTTTCTCTCCAAAGATTCTTTAGCACGCTTTCTGTATTCATAGCCACTCGCTTTCTTTCGCCGATCACTCATTATAAACACCCAAACTCACAAAACCTCTTTCACGATATTATTTAATAACAACGAGCGCGCACTAAAGACTATTAAAGACTGACGCGTCAAGACTTTAACACCCCTATTCACTAACTCCGTTTTCGATCGATCGAATCGTTAAGTATTCGATGGATCGAAAAGAGTGACAATTCGTATCCAGTAACTAACGAATCGAGACGTTATCGTTCGGTCGATCGTTAAAACTTTGAAGCAAACCGGACTACGCGGTTTTAATGATTTGATTTTAATTAAATTAATTTGTTTCACTGCCACCACGAAAATCTTTTAATTTAAATTACCTTGCAATTGTTGGTTGATAATTTAGGGAGAGATTATTCGATGGAACTCCCTTTTTACTCCTTCTTCGATTGGTAGCTTTTGTCCTGTTAGAAGCGTAGGTAAAGGAATTTCTCGATGCGAGCACTTGCGTATTTTCAAGCAATAATAAACTGACTATTTATAACAACCAAATATATTGAAGTCTTTGTACACAAAACAAAGTTGGCAAATTATACAATAATTACAAAAATATACATATTATACAAAGTTCTGGGTTTTAGTTTAATAATACACGTGCAAAATACCTGGTTAATTTATTAATCCGTTTGCTAAGTCCACAATGTAATCCAGGAAATAGGCTTGGAAACTAAACAAAATTTCTCTTTTTCACCTTATTGACAATTTCAATAAAACACTCAATCTTTTAAATTCGTACTGCCCGTTCTCAAAATTAACATTTAATATTTAATTCAATTCAATTTCAAATCACTTCTACTTTTAATTAAATATTGACTCTAAAATTTATTCAAACAACTTTAACTTTTAATTTATGTATTGACTCTTTACTTTGTTAGTAAACAACTTTAACTTTTAAGTTAATTATTGACTCAAAATTTAATCAAACAACTTTAACTTTTAATTTAATATCAAACTCAAAATTTATTCAATCAACTTCGACTTTTAATTTATTCCAAACTCAAAATAGCACTTTATATTTTATTTTAATCGAACCCCGGTTCGCGTATCAAGTGAACTTATTTATTTCGGGTCCCTTCCCGATGACAACTAACTTATTTTTTCTAAGTTGTGATTTTTTATCAACAATTTCCCACTTGGACAATCTATCTTTACGCCCTTATCTTAGTCAAAGAACCAATCTCGTTGATTCTTCATCCTGCTTAATTCCAGGGGAGGTGACCAAATTAACTAGTTTCTCAAAACTTATTTCCTTTTGCCTGGGTGGGCGTTCGGTTATCGTGTGACTTTTGCAACTACATTTTATATTTCAAATTTCATCGAAATGAGGGATTCTACAACATATTCTCACATATAAAGCAAATGAGCCATGAAATTAACACTGCACCTTTTTCTTTACTTGCTAAGAATTTGGGCAAAGCTCCTTTTGGCGGTGCAGCGATAACTCACCCCTCATTTCCTGTACAAGTGCGAAACAAACGCAAAGTAAAATTTTGTTCTATTATAATGCGTTGACTTAAACTAATCTTTACGATGAACAAGTGGTAGGTCTTTCTTTTAACTATCTAGCCGCCGCTGCAGCTGTGCGCTCGGCACTCTTTGAGTCCCTACCCGTATATTGATGAATGGTTTCCTGCATTTAAGTCAATGCAATTGAATATTTAACAAAAATTAAAATCCTATATAATTATTATTCTCGTATTAAATTAAATAGGGTATTCTTAAATTAACTCTATTTAATTATCTCAATTACAATTATATAATATGTCGGTGATGAAAATACTTTAAACCGTATTTTGTAGATCGGTATTTAAATTGATTAGGTATTTAAATTAATTAGCTAAAAACCGCCATTAATTTAATTAGCCAAATATGCGGGTTGTTACAACTTCTCGATCGATCGAATGTTTTCTCGTGACGGAGAAGGGTCACGTTAAGCTTCTCGATCATCAAAAAGTCCAGTGCCGTGCGCATTATAGTCAGATAACCTTTAAATTTACGTGTTTGTCAATATTTATTTTCAACTTTTTGAAATTACTACCTTGTAGATAATTTGATAAGCGAGTGATCTATTGATTTATAATGGATTTATTGATTTGATAGCATTGGGATCATTGGGATTATATTTGTTGCTTCTCGATCTATCGAAAAGTCCAGTGCCGTGCGCATTATAGTCAAATAACCTTTAAATTTACCGGTTTGTCAATATTTATTTTAAACTTTTCGAAATTACTACCTTGTAGATAATTTGATAAGTGAGTGATCTATTGATTTATAATGGATTTATTGATTTGATAGCATTGGGATCATTGGGATTATATTTGTTTATCTTAAATACGTATTATTGCTGCAGACATTTTGGATCAACAAAACAATTTTTAGCAATTATCACAATCACAACTAGATAATATAAACTAATTCAATATTATAATTTACATATTCAAGTTCAATTTGGTATATTATATTATTATGTATGTAGTTGCAAAATATTATAATATGACATAACTACCAACCTAATTTTTTTAAATTTAGAAATTCCCTTCAGATTTCTTTATTTTATAGGTTATGATTATGTTTACAACAGTGTTGCCAAACGTTAAGCTTTTGGCGTTTTCCATATCGATAAAGTGTAGTTACAGAATACGAATTTTTACCACAATCGATAAATGACACATCTCGATCGCCTACTTTTCGATGATCGAAACGTTTTCGATTGAAGTTAGTGAATAGGGGCGTTAATAAGGTCAAAAATAAATTAAAAACCAGGATATAAAAATCTCGGAGCGATTGCTTTCAGTCGAAGGATCTAGTAAGATTTTGCAAACATCGCGTTCAAGAGATAAATATCACGTGTTGGATATAATCATACGTAGAAAAAAATTATCTTCTGATTGTTCCCATTTTCATTCCTATAAATTACAGTCAGCATCAGGAATCTTTAAAAAACCTGATTTACCATGATATTTCGGTGTACCGTTATTTCTCTATGTTCGCATCAAACTTTTCTTAAAATTCATTCTTTTATCTTTTATGTAGTATTTTATGTGTGTATTTACAAACCCTTCATTAATTGGAGAGATAAAATTCCACCCGACTTTAAATAAAACATGATGTTGTGTCGACGTGTCTAAAAATATTTAAAATTATATTATTTGTTACTGTGTCAGCAAACAATTTTCTTAATGTACACATTTCTGCCAAGAAGCAAGAAAAAAATTTCTTAGCAAGCATGTTACAATGTTGTATATTGTAAAATTTGTAATTGCAGGTTTATTTTCATAATCGATTATTTCCACAATCGATTATTTTCACAATCGATTATTTTCACAATCGATTATTCTCACAATCGATTATTTCTATAATCGATTAATCGATTATTATAAATTATCATAATCGATTATGAAATAATCGATTATTCGAATTACGGTGACGATTAATCGATTATATGCGCACCCCTATCTATAATTCCATGATATGTAACTAAATTGACTTCTAAATAGAAAAAATATGGTGATATAAAGTCAATCATAGCAGTGCTGTCGTCTTGAAACGAAAATATAATGCAATTCGATAAGGAAGCGTGCTAATGTATCATTTAATTTTCGTTTGGTTACTTAGGATGGAAGTATTTGTAGATAAAATCGTACATGAATAAAACGGGAGTATTTTGATTCTGTAGTTTATCCTTAGTTATGGGAGGTAACAGGTCATATCGTTTGTAGAGAAAAGAACTTTTTTAGTGCAGACGGTTCACCGTTGGATTAAGAGGGATACCGAAAAGTGACAGTTCAACGCGGTATACCCGTGGGCAACGAGTCTAGCTGCCTCAGCGTGGGCCGGTTCAATCACGCCAGAATTGTTGTCCATGCATGTAGGATAAATAATATGGATGTGGTATGGATGTACATACTCGAGTACATACTAGAGCTGGTACTCGCTATAATGACAATTAGTTCGATTATTAATTTGGTTCAGTTGGATAACATAAATAAATTCCACATGACAAAATGTTGGCTTTATTTATTTTTGTTTGGTAGAAGTTTGTGGCCTCGGAAAATTTCCAATAAAAAAATTGCCGCCCTCCAAAATCTGCCGCCCCCCAAAATTTTGCCGCCCTAGCCTAGTGGGAAATCCGCCTCTGAGCTTAATGGCATTTACTAGGCCCGTACTTCTGAAGAATACCGCATACATAACTTTTTTCATATCTCGCTGTTTCTTGATCATTGTTGGAGTTTCCTCATCTTCGTGAATCCATACACGACTCTCTTGACGAGTAGGTATGTCGAAAAAGGAAATATAAGTTTCGTCACCTGTCACGATTTTGGAATAAATTTGGTGTCCGCCATTATTTAACAAATTTAGAGTTTCATGGCAAATTCTTACATGCTCTGCTTTTTGGAAATCAGAAAGGTGATGCGGCACAAAACGGCGGACCACTGTTTTTAAATGCAGGTGATCGTGTATGATTGTTTTAACAGCTGAGGATCCAATCTTGAGTTGATGCTCTATTACCCCATAAGCGGATTTATTGTCCTCTTTAATTATTTTTTAACAGCAGCAATGTTTTTGTCGGTAACAGCGGTAGAAGGACGTCCTGCTCCTTTTTGATGCTGAACGGAATTCCTTTCGCGTTCAAATTCCTTATACCATCGGTAAATTGTAGCCAAGGAAGGTGCTTGTTCACTAAAAGTTGAATCTAAACTCTCTTTGCACTCGTAAGCGCTTAAATCTTTTGTTAAAATCATAATAAATCATGATTCGAAAAAGCTCTCTTGTTAATTCCATGTTTTCACTTGCAATGTCACTTTAAAAAATTAGTAACTTGAGTTATAACGAACGTATTTTCAACTTCTAAACTTCAAATGACAGATAAAGAGTTTCTCTAAATAATACCGTATGTTTTATTTTTAACAACTTACTAGATCTATTTTATTCTCAATAAATTCAGCTTGACCCTCGTACGCATATACCTGCTTGGAAAAATTTTGTTGCCAAGATAATTGAAATACTTTTATTAGCCATCTCCTTCTACTACATATTTTTAGAAATCATGTTATCTTTCTCTTGCGGTACAGAAAGTTCATAATCATAGTCGACGTACGTTTCCGTGCACGGCATCTGTCATCGTATAATTTTAAGGTTAGGTACGGGTTTACAGTGTGACATGCGTGATTATCGTTTGTGATTTATTATTGTGTTGTATTATAGGGATATGAGATTAAGATCGCAGCGCCGCTGGGTAAAAATGTGAACTACGTTAAAAAACATTCGTGTGACAGCCGCGCTTGTGTTCGTTGTATTTTACGAGTTTTTCATTCCTTTTTCCAAGTGAACTTGTTATTTTGTTTAAGACAAATTACGGTTAGTGTTGTTTAGTAGTTCATCTTCCTGCAGTTAAATAATATATACGGTTAGGCATTGGCGTAGCTAGGGATTTTTCCTAGGGTGGGCCATGGCCCCAGCCATAAATCGGCCGGCCACGGCAAGGTGGTCACTGACTATCAGCGCATGCGCAACTTTGTAGGTATCAAGTTTGGATTTCAGTTATCTTATCCTATAGGACATCTAGCTAGGTCTAGCTATATTATCGACTTAATTTACATAGTTTTGGTCAGGACACATATAAGGTAAAAAAAGAATAGTATAATAGAATAGGATACCTAACTGAAATCCATATTGAGTACCTAAAGTCTATTTCTTTCATTTCTGCCCAAAATGTAAACAAACCATAGATACCCTTACCTTACATTCAGCAAAATATCTTAACTTTTCACTGTCTGCTGACTAAGTATGATGTTTAATGAACAATATTAATACTGCTTCACTATATAATGCACATTTAAATAAGAAACTTATGAATTGCATCACAAAATAGACGCCATGTTTGTTTACATTTTGGGCAGATATCAAAGAAACAGACTATACACATTACACCGACAAGAGCTCCACTCTTAAATTACTAACAACGGGGTAAATCAAATAGATATTACATACTTATAATGTTATTATTTATTTGTTACAAATTAAAAAACAGCAACCAAAAACAAATAAATCCACTCCGCGAAAACGACATTAAAGTAACGAAAAAAAAACCAAAAATATATAATTCGGTCCACTCCACGACCTTGAAATATGAGAAAAATGTTTTCAAACAATTTTAAGTTTTCTATGTTTTTCGCTAAACCGTTTCAAGACTGCCTCTGATGTTATGGTATTTTTCACCAATTCGTTTTCGATATTTATCAAAGATACTTGAGAGAAACGGTTCTGGAGCATAGTTGTCCTCAACCAGGTTTTTATTCGCCTCATTGCAGAAAAACTCATTTCGCAACTGGCGGAGCTTACAGGGAGCGTTAGTGCTGCCTGAAGCAGTTTATATAAATTTGGGCAATAGTCCTTATTTATACATTTTTTTATGTTTTCTGCGTTTACCTGAATTTTTTTTAATACAAACAGGTTTTTCAATATCACTGCCTCGGCATTCACCGCCTCTTCATCGATTTTTAAAATATCTTTATAATTTTTAATAAAATCATCTGCATTCTCTATATCTAACTTCAGGAAAGCGTCTACTGCATTCGCCAATGGTATGTTTTCAAACCGCCGTTTAAAGTTGGCAATAATGTTGTCTAATACCTGGTTATAAATATTTATTTTCCAGTATTCCCGTGGCTGAGTGTCTGTTGGCAAATCGAGGATGTTACTTTTTCCAACTGTTGTTCAATATAGAAATCATTTTCCTGACGCCTCCTTTTTGATACTCGGACAGGTTCCACAGAAAGGTAAATTGAGGATGAAGTTATTTTAATTTTATGGATGAGGAAGGGTATTTTTCTAGGGTGGGCCCACAGCTTTCTAGGGTGGGCCCGGCCTACCCTGGCCCCCCTAGCTACGCCTATGCGGTTAGGTATTTTCCTAACCTCCACTTTCCAATTCTAGCCTCTTTCACGGGGACCTAATCAAGAATTCACATACGATATTTTTCCACTACTCTTAGCGGGATGATACCATAAAAAGGGCCGGAACTCCAAAAATCAGTTAGTTGCTAGTTACGCGCCCGCGGTCATTAAGTCACCAAAAATCACATGAAGTCATTATAAAAATACGTGAGTTAAAATTATTCAAGTTAGTTGTCAGTTACTAGTCAGTTGCCAGTTACGCGCCCGCGGAAATTAATTAAGTCAATTTTTCATTAAGTCAATTTTTCATTAAGTCAATTTTTCATTAAGTCAATTTTTCAAGTATACGCGAAGTGTTAATAAAAATTCTCCAGTCAATTAATTTCACACTTAGGCCCAGTTGTTCAATATTAGGTTATCTTTTAACCTGAATTATTTTCCATGGAAACAATTTTTGAAACAATCATTTCTATGGAAAATAACCCAGGTTAAAAGATAACCCGACACTGAACAACTGGGCCTAAGTCGAGTTAATAAACAGAAAGTGCTATTATCAAATAAATATTACGCGAACCATTTAAATTTCATAGTGGTGCCAGTTCATTAAAAGTTACTCAAAATCAACCGTTATTCATTCAAAACGAGGATTACCCAACGGAGCATAAGGCTAAAGCCCGGTTACGAATATCGCCAGTAAGCAGGTACCAAGTCAGTATTAAATTAAACATCATTCAATTTGTTACATGGGCAATTTAAATTCATTCACCTATAAGGTTAGGATAAATTGTAAATTGTTATATCATAATTATTGTACTTTTTAAGGATTTGTTGTGTTATAAATTTCACACTTAGAATTTAAATAAATTTGTTATCTAATTAATTGTGTCTTAATTGTGAGTTCTCGTTAAGTAAGCATTGTCTGTCGTAAATATTTTTCCTTCTCCTTCTGAGACGGTTACACTCTACCAAAATTATCAGCTTAAAGATTAAATTAAGTATAAGTATTATTTTGTTGTTTACGAGTTCGAGTCCCAACTCGTTCGCTGATTAATTAAATCAGTAATCAAAACGGACTCTGGTGGCAGCGATAAAGTCAGTTTTCCATACCAACGCTAATAATTATAGAACATCATTAACGTTCATTTTATTAGAACGTGAAAAAGTTTCAGCGCCTATCAAACTATCAAATTTGTTTGGTCATCTTCAGTTTTAAGTTATGCAGCCAAGCGGATTGCGATCATAAGTCGAGGCCGAAAATAAAGTTATAATTTTTTGAAAAAACCAAAAATAATTTTATAGTGCCTCGACTTATGATCGCAATCCGCTTGGCTGCATAACTTAAAACTGAAGATGACCAAACAAATTTGATAGTTTGATAGGCGCTGAAACTTTTTCACGTTCTAATAAAATGAACGTTAATGATGTTCTATAAGGGTAGGTGTAAACTCCCCTAATGCGCCAGGTAAATTTCAAAAAAGCATGTAAACTCCCCTCCGAGCAAAAGGCCAACACTTAAACTCACATGTAAACTCCCCTCCTAAGCAATTAAGAATGAGGGGAGTTTACATGCAGAATCAAACCAATAAATTGAAATTCCCGTTAACAACTCAGGACCGTACGCAGGATTTCTTTCCGGACGGCGTTTTTGTTGAACGATTGAAATTCACGATCTTGCATATCATTTTCCTACCTAATATGTAATTAGCGAAAAACTTGAAACCTACATTTTTGAGTTTTTAAGTTAATATTTGTGCCCGGAAAGGGGGGGGGGGCGAACAGTATACAATAAAATTGTATTTGAAAAATTAAAAAATATAACCTACTTATTTAATAAGGGAAAGTAAATTCATGTAGCCGGTCGAACACGGGGTCTGCACGGGTATCGGGTTACAGTCCCTTCAAATGGAGTGAAATTTTTTCGGTCCGATTTGAATTTTTCTTTGAAATTCGGATAGAGGGGGGTGTGATTAGTGGATATTAGTAATAAATATAATAAAAAAAATGGAAAATAACTCGTGTATAGCCAAAAAAGTGAAAAAATTAAATTTATTTTTGCCTTCGAATTTTAGGGGTGTGCATTCGAAAAGGAGGGTAATCCATCGTCAAATCCTACCCTTACGGGGCGCCGCTGCGCTCCGCTCCGCTCTGCACCCCTCCAGGGCGGATTTGACTCTGGTTACTAGGCTAAACATACGAGAAGGCGCCATCCATCAAGAACACCGGGATCTATGCAACCGGAATGCGAGAGACCCCCCCCCAAAAATCGCGTAAAAACTAAAAAAATATTCGGCCATACTCGTGTATAGCCAAAAAAGTGAAAAAATTAAATTTTTTTTGCCTTCGAATTTTAGGGGTGTGCATTCGAAAAGGAGGGTAATCCATCGTCAAATCCTACCCTTACGGGGCGCCGCTGCGCTCCGCTCCGCTCTGCACCCCTCCAGGGCGGATTTGACTCTGGTTACTAGGCTAAACATACGAGAAGGCGCCATCCATCAAGAACACCGGGATCTATGCAACCGGAATGCGAGAGACCCTCGAAATAGCATTAAAAAGTATAGTTGCGGTATGGGGCAGTAAACTATTTCGTTTCACCCCCAAAAAATCGCGTAAAAACTAAAAATAATCGATGTTGCATGTACGACGCTCGAGGTGCATCTGCTGCTGCGAAATTTTCTAAGTGTAAGAGTATATCGATTTGCACGTACCGTCAACAAAATGCGCGCCCGCCGAGCGATGGAGTGGCATTCGACCGGTTGTGCACCATGCACATGGTACTTTTCCGTACTTTTCAAATTCGATTATTTAAATAATTTTGAATTAACGAAATTGTCTAAACCGGCCCTGTCCATGCACATGGTACTTTTCCGTACTTTTCAAATTCGATTATTTAAATAATTTTGAATTAACGAAATTGTCTAAACCGGCCCTGTCCATTTAACAAGCCGTACTTAAATTCTAATTGTTATAATCTCCTACTTACGTATAACTAGGGATTATACGGTTCGAGGGGAATTTACATGCCGACTTAAAAACCAAAATTGAAGAAAATAAAAACAGGTCAATTTGGAGGGGAGTTTACATTACCCCTTATTTTCAGTCATTTTGAATTTCAGGCAAAAGTGGCTAGGCAAAAGCTGTTAAAATAATTATTTAATTTCTTGCATGGTATGGCAACAACAATAAAATTTTGAACGTTACTTGATCGGAGCGATGGAAACTCCAACGATTAGTATCAATTTTATAGGATTTTAAAGGGAATCGGGCGGGGGAGGGGGCTAGAGATTTTCCAATCCGTCCTTTTTTTTAATGCAGGGAAGGGGGAAATCTTCAAAAGACACCACCCCGAAGATCTGGGGTGGTAGTGTCGGATTCTTACCGACTAAAACCCCCTCCCCGACGAGCAGCGGGATTTACCTTCTCGGTATCACTTCCGCTGTCGTCTGCGATGGTCTGTGGCAAGTCGTTTTTCTTCGGCCTCCCGTCGTCACCGGTTAGCTGGCTCCCGCTGGGCACCAAAGGAGTACGTGGCCCGGGCTGATCGCAATGACCCCCCGGCATCACCCGAATCGCTGTGTCCTGGTGCGTGTTGGGAGCCACTAGGTAGTGGCCCGCGAGGCTCGTCTCTCTGCACCCTGATGTGCAGAGTCTTGACCCGGTCTGCACCGCTGTCGGGTCGACTTCCCTCAGCTTGGCATTGGTGGAGACTGGTGTTCGTCTCCTTGATGTTACCTCTCACGTCAGCCTTGCGGACTTCCCCCATCCACCGGGGTTCGCACCCGATCTCTGAGGGTCCTCCATAAGTTACCAGGGACCACCCCGAGGAGGTGTGAGTAGGATTTCGGTCCCCTTTTCCAGTCCGTCCTAAAATTATTGTTAAAATTTAGAACTAAAATTAAGAACTTTTGAAGCTCAAACTACGGAAATAGAAGCTGAAACGATTGGCACCAATTTTATTAAAAAATTAGTGATGGGGCGGAGGGGGCTGTAATTTCTACACTTATTGCGTGAAGTTTTCGCGATGCGTGTGGTTCAAACGATTTGGATGGAACATTATTGAAGCTCAAGCGTTTGACACTAATTTCATTAAAACATTCGCTGGGGGCGGGGGGGCGAAAAATGTACCTATACCTAAAATCTCTTGTTTTGGTCATTGAATTTCGAGAGAGGCAAATATTTGAACATATTGGGTCAAATAGATCGCAGTGAAAGACTCAGCACATCTCTCGAATCCGATCGTCCAAGCAAATTCTTCGGCAAATTTTTGATGGCACCGGACCGAACGCATTGACTCAATCCAATTTGTATCGCCAGCATAACAAGGGTGAAAACCCAAAATTTACCGTATCATGGTAACACTCATTTTAATCAAGGAAGTAAGAGACCTTGCGCCGGTACTCCAAACTGTCAAGAAGTCTATGATTTGGACTCTTTTCACAACAAACCGTTCTTTATTGACTAAATCCAGTGGTGTCTCAAGGTAGTGTCCCCAAGGACAGATTCAGCCTAACTTCAAGGAGGAGGGGGATTCCTGTGCGGTGGTTTCTCTGGTTTTTCTGAAAATTATGTTGGGGGGGGGGGATTAACTACCTTCTTGATGCCCCCTTGTATCCACTTTTGGAAGCGACTCGATTTCTTTTGAAGGTCAAGTGATTCTTTAGGGGAATGCCGAAATCATCGGCTATTTCTACCTTGCACCCTTTAATTTGAAATTAAAAAAAATCTTGAGGTTGCTTTGTTGTGGTGGTGCTAATGCCATAGCTCCTTATAGCGAGTCGCCACTGATCTGTGAATGTGGAATCTTTATATTTCGTATCTAACTAATTCTAGGTTTGCTTATGTAACTTTCCAAGAAAATTATATTTAAGTGTCGGACGTGCAAATAGCCACTGCATTTAAGTCTTTGCCATCTATTGGCCGTTCCTTATACGTAGTAAAACTAATGTTTTGACATAAGTGTGTTAGATAGGTTAGTCAGACTGTCAAGATTAAATAAAATTGTTTTAAAACTCGGCCCAAAATGACTATCATGGAATTTTTCGGATGCACCTTTCTGGCTTTTGGACCACCATTCGCCATGTTCATATTCACAATTTCCCACGATCCGGTTCGAATAATAATTTTAATAGCAGCATCCTTCTTTTGGCTGTTATCACTGCTACTGTCGTCTTTATGGTGGTATATAGTGATACCTCTTCAAAATCAACTCGCATTTGGATTAGTATTTTCGGTGTTGTTTCAAGAAACGTTCCGATACTTAATCTACAGAATACTTCGGAGAGCCGAATATGGATTGAAGAAAATCACAGATGACAGTACGCAGCTAATTGAAAATAAGCACATTTTGGCTTATGTTAGTGGTTTAGGATTTGGAATAATAAGTGGAGTATTTTCGCTGGTGAATATTTGTGCCGATGCGTTGGGGCCTGCGACTATGGGATTAAAATCGGGAACCGATATGTTTTTTATAACCAGTGCCGCTACTAGTTTGTGCTTTATATTATTACATACTTTCTGGAGTGTTATATTCTTTAATGCTCTCGATAATGGAAATAAGTTTCAAGTTGGTGCGGTCGTGGCCTCCCATTTGCTAGTGTCATGTCTTACCTTGTTAAATCGTTACGAAATTTATTCTGCCACTTTAATTCCGATCTACGCAATTGTGATTTTGACAATGCTGAGTGCTTATAAAGTTGCCGGCGGTTCCTGTGCGTCTTTTAAAGCCTGCATTAAAATGTAAAGCTACTAATTAATTATTTTTAATGTCAGATTTTTTGTACCATTTTACTTATTTATTAATTAAAAAAAAAGAAGTAAAAATTATCGAAAATAGTTGTGGTGGTTTAAATGTAGTTTCCGAAAAATTGGTGAGCTTGCAAATATCCGAAAATTTGGTAAACATGTGTATTTGTGTATCCGAAAAGTCCCCGACGGCTTTTGGTCAGTTTAGCTCTACCGACTTGGTTTTTCGTCTATAGCTCGCTTAATTACATTATTTGGGAAAATTATCATCAGGCCAAAATTAACTAAATAAAGTTCGGACCAAACGCTAAAATAAATTCTGCTCCAGCCCCCCTAGTTTCCGAGATACAACCTTTAAAGAATTTCCTTTTTTTTCGAATTTTTTGCCCAAAACATGTAGATTTTGATGTTGCCTTTTTACTTCCCTATAAGGAAGTATTGTAATCATGAAAAAATTCGATGTCGGTATTTTAACGGAAATATCCGTTTTGAGCATTTCTGAATCCGTTTTGACTACTTTCGCAATGATGTCTGTATGTATGTGTGTATGTATGGATGTATGTAACGCAAAATGTCTGTAAGTTCTGTATCTCTGGAACGAATTGTTATATAGTAACAAAATTTCATATTTAACACTTTAATCAATATACAAAGGCACCATTTGATTTTGGAGGAAATCCTTAAACCGGAAGTAGCACTTTACTTGAAGGACGAAATGGTTTTTCTTCAATATCTCAGGAACAAATTGTTATATTGTAACCAAATTTCATATTTAACACTTTAATCAATATACGAAACAACCATTTGATTTTGGAGGAAATCCCTAAACCGGAAATGGCACTTTACTTGAAGGACGAAATAGTTTTTCTTCAATATCTCAGGAACGAATTATTATATAGTAACCAAATTTCATATTTAATACTTTAATCGGTATACGAAAGCACCATTTGATTTTGGAGCAAATCCCTAAACCGGAAGTAGCACTTTACTTGAAGGACGAAATGGTTTTTCTTAAATATCTCAGGAACAAATTGTTATATAGTAACCAAATTTCATATTTAACACTTTAATCAGTATACTAAAGCACCATGTGATTTTGGAGGAAATCCCTAAACCGGAAGTAGCACTTTACTTGAAGGACGAAATGGTTTTTCTTAAATATATTATGATAAATATTTTATTGATGAATTTTTATTTTTTAATCAAAATTAAAGCAAATAAAATTTAATTATTTAATTAAATAATAAAATAAAATTTAAATAATATTTCTGCGAATCTTTAGATGAACGATAAAGGAATGATTCCTTATAGGGAAGTCATGTGCTGGCCACATCAGATTTTTTCTGTTCATGTGATGCAAAAGTGATCTCCAAATTACTAGCCTTAATTACCTGTATAATTATAATAGGTTTTTATCTTTATCTAATAGGTAAAAATGTAGTTTTTTGGAAATAATTTTTTATCTCCGAAATTACTAGGGCTAGAGCAGTATTTTCTTTTCAGTATTATGCAGAATTTTATTTACTTGAAATCTTAACTTGTACATTTTTGGCGTGAGATACACCAAAAATGGGTCGTTTTTGAAAAACTTGGACCCTGAAAAATAGCCTTCAAAAAGGGTAAAAATTATCAATTTTAAAAGCAAACCTCCAAGCCCTTATTATTAGGGCTAGGAAGTTATTCTATGTATAGAGACTCTATTAGTTTATGTATATCACCCTCTCCCATATCGACCATTAACTAATCGGTTGTGACTATATCGACCATTATTGTTGATGAGAAACGCGGAGTTAAGCGTCATATTTTCTAGAAATTACATTTTTAAAACCGAAGTGCTTGATATTCTTTGGGGTCACCAATTTAGCAAAATAGTATGCTGAAGAACTACCTCAATCATTAGTTGTGAATAAGCGCGCTAAACCACTGGCGCTATCGAGGCGATTAGTTTATGTTGGGCGGAACTTGTACATTTCGTATTCATTCCAGGACTGCTACAATACCTATTTTGGACATAGGATGTACTATTTGAAACGACTTTTGGGACCTTCTTCGACAAATTTCCCCTTGTTCCAGTCCGAGCCTGATGTAGAAAGAGACTCTATTCCAAACTGACGGGTTTAAGTAAAATAATTGCATTAGTGAGTGATTGTAATAGTAAAATGGGGTGGCGCCGCGGGCGATTTTTACGATGAAGCGATTTTACTGAAACTCAAAATTTAAATAATTTGGTATAAAGTATAATACTCAAAATTTAGTTTAAAATTTTATTCTTCGATTCTTTGGTTTTTTTTATTAATTTTGATACAGCTTCTTTATTTTTGGGTCTCTAACTACGAATTACAAAATATACCTTAAAATTTTCAAAATATCGTGCCTGTGGTAAAAGAAAAGCAAACTTGGTCTTCACTATATTCAGTACCAGGGCCTCCCCCCCCCCACACCACCGATCTCAAGCGCCAGTGGCTAGATGAGGGAGGAAACATTCGCTTACTTCCATTTGATTGGTGCCGGCACGTAATGCCCAACCGCTAAATTAAAATTTTCCTATTGATATGCTGTAAGATTTCGGCTTAAAAACTATACCAAAAAAAGTAGGCTATGTTCGGGGACATGGCCGTATGGTTTAACGTGAATACGGATAACATCCATTTGAAAACATGCAAACAACTTCCAAGCATTTGCTGAATAATGACAATTCGAAATTTATCATTTCTACACTTTTCGTACACACACACAATTTTCGTTTATATATTAATTAAATTTTTATACAACTGACATTAAAAATGACACTTTTAGTTCAATTTACCCAGGTTAGAAATTCAATTTTATAAGGTAGCGTGTTAAAAATATTTTTAACACTAGTAAAATAAAGCTTTTTAACACTAGTGGTAATTAGTTTATAATTTATTTATAAATAGTAACATACACAATAGAATTAGAACAATTCGCCCTGAATTTTTGCATATGCCTTCCTACCGACAAATCGGCTGAATAGAGCGAGGGGGGGATTTTTTTGCTCAGTTTTTCGATATCTAGCGTCGTTCCCGAGTTATAGCTATAATTCAAAAAATTTACAAAAAAAATAATATTAGGTTGCATTGATATACACAAATGTCATTAATTAATTTGTCGCAGGTTCTGGTTTTGTTTTAGTAATTTATTTGTAAATCAAATTGGTTGATGTTCGTCACATGATATGTGAATGCGATAGTCACAAAAATCAGCATGTCGTGATGTAGTCATGTTTCAATTCGCAAAAAAATTTAATCATCAAACAAGACCTATAGTCATTGCCACGAAAGTTGACATCTCGTCATAAAAGCATAATCGTCTGAACTAAGCCAATACTCCCTAGTCAAATGAAGTGTATTTTAAAATAAGAATATATTGGTTATCTTTTTTTTTTAATTTTCTTTCTCACTTTCCTTTTAGTTTAACAAATTTGAACTTGTCACCTGTCAAACCAAATATAGGTTATGCTGAAAGGAAACTTTTATGTTTTTATTGTCGCTTACCAAATTTATTTATTTATTAAGCAATAGTTATGAACAAATTCAAAATAAGACACAGCATAAGTATAGGTATACAGCACCTGTGCAATGCAAAAGCAAAACAATGAATGGCAAAAATTGCGATTTTGAGATTTTTGTACCGTTGCGTTGATAATTTCTTTGTCAATCTGTTCAGAGCTTTACTCAAAACTAACTTTTGGCAATTACATTGTTTTGCCTTTTCACACAGACCTGAAGAAAAACAAAATTGTGTAACACCCCACGGCGTTAAAGAGTTGAATTAATTGAAATTTTTCGGATTAACTGCCACCACATCGAAAATTTTTGGTTACTTTACCTGAAACCTGAGCTTTACGATGAACACTCAATTTGGGAATACGTAGCGCTGACCATGATCGAATTTCGGAAGTCGTAGGATGATTAA
This sequence comes from Podabrus alpinus, assembly GCA_932274525.1. NCBI lineage: Eukaryota > Metazoa > Arthropoda > Insecta > Coleoptera > Cantharidae > Podabrus > Podabrus alpinus. The sequence continues at coordinate 12,891,061 of OW026451.1, forward strand.
GATTAAACAACGTCTTAATTATTTCAACAATAAAAAAAAAGAATCGCTCTAATTTAATTATTTATTAATTATCAAACAAAAATAATTAATGTTTTGGACATAAAAATTGTACATATTAATTAGCATTAATTAGCAATAAATAATAATTTTACAACAAAATTTCTCGTATAAAAAAGGTGGAGAATTTAATTCTCTACAAATTTGGTTCTCACCATTTTTAGCGAGAAATGCAAAATACTCCTGCAAATTACAAAACAAAAATAAAAACAAAAATCCAAAATTCCGGAAACAATCAGTCGTAATCACTTTCTTCAGAATCACTGGAGCCATTAGCATGGATGATAAGTTCATCGACCGTTATATCTAAAGCCTTTTCTCGCTCATACCAATCTTGTATTACCTTTTCGGTGTGACAAACACAGTTTTTCCATACTTCAGGAGAACAATTTTCTAATGCTTCATTCCACATATCAATTACGTTTTCATTACCATAACCATCTCTTCCAATGTGCTTGTTGTAGTAAGTTTTACAATGAGCCCATACTAATTCAATTGCATTGAATTCACAATGGTATGGTGGTAACCGTAAAACTTCATGTCCGTGGCTTCTTAATAATTCGTCCACTTCGTAGCGTTTTTCTTTTTTATGTAGTTTAGCTAGAGCTAGCAATTCTGGTTTAAAGCAGGACGGTTCAAATTCAATATTGTTTGCAGTTAACCATGCTGCAATATTTGGTTTTGTCCATGCCGAAGTAGGCATTTTTTCTACTACAGTAGAATGATACGATGCGTTGTCCATAATTATGAGAGATGGTTCTTCTAAATTGCATATTAATTTTTCAGCAACCCATTTTTTAAACAGTTCACCATTCATTTCACCGTGGTAATCCTCTTTTTGCGATTTTGAAGCAAACACTAATGAGGTATTATTAATAAATCCAGATTTTGACCCAGCGTGAAGTACAATGAAACGTTTTCCATCATAACCTTCTGGTTTCCTAACGCTTTTTGTAGAGCCATCTTGCCACGACATTCCAGGATTACCTTTAGAAAAAATCCATGTTTCATCTAAAAACACGACATCACGTTGAAACTGAGAATTTAAATTATTTCTATAATTCTGAAAAAAATGAATTCGATCTATTGCAATACTGCTTTTTTCGACCAATGCTCTTCGATTATTTTCTTTAGCAAATTTAAAACCAATTTCGTGCAAAACACGATTTAAGCTCCTGTTGCTTAGTAAAATATGCAGCTGTTCAATCTCCTTGTTTAACAAAGCAACGGTTAAATGTCTTTCTGCAAAAAATACACAAATTACATTTTGTGTTAATTATAAATGACAACGAAACTTACTTTGACTGTACATGTTATAAATTGTGTTTCTAATGTTCATTTTCGATGATTCTGGTAAATCGCTAGTTTTAACTTTCCTACGTTTTCGGTTTTTACCGGGACTTGATAATTCTGGATTTAGTGAACTACGGCTTCTAATCCGGGCAACAGAAGATACACTGATTCCTAAAGCATTGGCAACACGCTGCAATTTATAAAATATTTTATAAATATAAAATTAATGTAAAGTAATCTTTTTATATTCACCTCTTGAACACACTGTAATGGAATTAAACTGCACCCGTGCTGTTTTTCAAGTTCAAAATAATTTAATAAATTTAAAATCAACTCTTGCGATTGAGATTTTAATGTTCTTCCACGTACAGAACTAGACATTTCGAGAGTTCTGAAAAGAACTAATTTTGTATTTTGACTAATTTTGACAAGCTTAAATCCACAAACCGAAAACTTAAACCACGAAAACTCCAAACTTCAAAAATACTAAAAGTGACAGAAATTTTATATAAATTACTACGCGAATCAAATTCTTTTTCCGGTACTAGTTACGACATGCTATGAGTATATCTGTCTTTTACTATCGTCTAACAAACGCAACAGCGTATGTCGTTACTGGAAACACGTGCAATATATTTTCGTGCTTTGTCATATCAATACAAAATGACTGGTAATGCTCATAAGCAATACGTCGTTGCTATATTCAGTCAATCTATGACGAGACGTCTTCTTTCATGGCAATGACTTTATTAACAGTTGTATAAAAAATATTGTACGATATACATGTTAAAAGTGATTTTATTTTGTTCGTGGGGGTTGCTCAACTCGCTATCGCTCGTTTCGCAAAATTCCCCACTAACAAAATAAAAAGTCACTTTTAACACTTATATCGTAAATAACTATTTTATGCCCGCTGTACACTATCGCCGAGACAGGGCGAGAACAGGAGTGTAAATGGTAGCTCTCGCCCAGCTTCGTAGGTCTCGGGGTGTCTCGCTAGGTCTCCATCTCGAGTCGGTATTTTAGGTCCGTATTAAAAATAATTAAAAAAATAATTTTTAATAATTTTATTAAATATTAACAATATTTGTGCATAATAATATTTATAGTAACTGATGGCACATAGAACAGCAGCAGCAGCAAGTTCAATTTCTTCAAATTTTCTCCCCTGAGTTCACAATTACAACTGAACTAGGCGAGAGTGTACATGGTCGCACTCGGCTACAGGCCTCCCGCTGAGACATATTCGGACGAGAGCACTCGGGCGAGAGTGTACAGCCGGCATTAAACACGCTACCGATTTTATAGACGCATTCACGTCAAAATTAGAATTTGCGGAAGAAAGCCCTACAAGCACTTTTTTTTTCGAAATTAACGATCCTGTAGAACCCATTGGCTAACCGTGTAAAAGTAAGGCCACGCCCATAACCGAGGATATAAATATGGGTGATCGGCGGGAGGTGCGGCCACCCACACAGACAGGTCCACACCAACCACCACGAGGTCAGAAGGCCTCCAAAATTCCAACAGTCATTCCCATACAATTGGCGCTCCGAATAGTAGGTACAATTCAGAAAATGAACTGGGAGGTGCGGCAGTACACCACTCGCTGTCGATACGGTAACCCGTGCTAATCGCGCTCTTCAACATGTTGAAGCATGACCGATCATTATGCGGTGTAAACGTACATGTTGTCGTCGCATTGATATAAAAATCGGTTTTTTTTCAGAACCAAAAAAAAATTTTTTGTTTAGGAATTACTAATTATTTTTTTTTTCGGGATTCGATTCGAAGGTAGTTCCATTGTCAAAACCTACTCTTCGGGCCTTCCGCTCCGCTCCATTAGGCCCTCCGAGCGGTTTTGACAATGGTTTACTGGGCTAAACATACTAGAAGAATATTAATACACCCCAACCGGGATTTTAGAAAAACGGAAACCTAGAAATCCTGGATATAGCATTTAAAAGTATAGTTGCGGTATGGGGCAGTAAACTTTTACGTTTCACCCCCAAGAAATCGAATAAAACAAAAAATAGTAAAATTTCATCGATGTTACTCGTACGAGAGACGTGTTGCATCTGCCAGTGCGTAATTTCTGGTTTCTGGAAAGAACTTGATGGAGCATCCCGGCGTAGTCGGCCTTCTCCTTCATCTGACATTGGCATCTGGCGTTGGGAAGTTGTGGAGGCCTGTGAGCCTCTCGAAAATAGCGCTGAGCTAGAATGGCTGGTCCGGTGCGTAAACCGCTAAGTTTTAGAGTATATAGAAGCACACGTACGTCAACAAAACGGGTGAGATTCCGCAAATTTCCGCCCAGTGCGTCACTGAAAGTGTAATTTTCTCTAAAAGTTTATCATTTTACCGCTACTTTTTGTATTTTCATTGCCTTATATAAACCTTAAACTTTCCGAATCTGTATAGGTAAAATTGCAAATCGCGGTTGGACATTACGTGCTCTTCCCTAACGCCTACCGTGCGAGACCTACTTTTAGGCTTCTATACAAAGTATAACAAGAAGCCTTATGATCTGGTTTTAAGGTGGAGTCCGAACCACGGTGCCCGAAAATGATCTTCTGCATAGGATCATTCCAGCCGTAGGTGCCAGGAATGCAATACGAAATTTCTCAGTATACCGCACCGGCTGCACAAGTGGGGGGCTTAGCGCCACTTCACCACAAACACGGCCGAGAAAATTTGCTCACATACATACTAAGCCGCAACGATGTTAAGAGACAAACTCTCTCGACTGCAGATCAAGTAACTGCAGATAATCAGGGTCCAGTGGCGAATCACCGCACAGGCGCGTGCCTGGCCTCAGAATCTCGTTGGGTGCCTCAGGGTTGCCAGATTTTACGTTTGAAATTTTCTTTCGTTTAAAAAAAGACGGAAGAGGTTTTCTTTTTTTAGGGGCCTCCAGTAGAGTAGAGCAGAGTTACATATCTTCTTTATTTATCTGGATTTTACCTGGAACGCTGACGTTGGAAAATTTGGGATTGTGATAGAAATTGAGATGGTACATTTTGTGGACAAGCTGAACGGACTGGTCCAGAGAATGGGACCTACAGGCTAACGTGGAATCTGAATCACGGTATCATCCTATATCGAGATAATCATTTGTTGTAGTAATGGTAAAGAATGACCATAGAGATGGAACTTTTTCTTTTCTTGGAGAACAAGGACCCAGGACTTTAGGATGCTAAGGTCTAGGGTCATCTTGCTAGATGATTTTAATTTATTTTGCCAGAAAAACTGTTAGGTTAAACCAAAGGTTAAACTAAAAATTCAGATTTGATAAATATCTTGATTGTATTTATAAATTTTATTTTTTAGAGGTTCATGATTGGTATTCAAGCCATTTATTCTGCCTCCAAGGTGAGTGGCGCCATCTGTTGATAACGTTTTGAACTTCGCCCTGTTGTCTATCTGATCATTATCTTTTTTTCTGTTTTGTTTTAGCTTGCGCAGGGATGAAGAAATCTCGTACGAGACACCGTGACATCTTCAGACTAATAACTGTTTTGTGGATTTTTAGGTATCCTAAAATACAGATATTATGGTTAATATGAATTTTCATTACATTAACCACGAATCTGTAGAATAATGAACTTAAATCCCAAGCACTGACACCATTGTAGAAAAATGAAGCTACCATTGTAATAAAATGAACTATTAATTGTAGAAATATTAACTTCTATTGTGGAAAACTGGGTTTGTAATTAAATTTATCGCTGCCACCAGAGTCCGTTTTCTCACTGATTTAATTAACCAGCGAACGAGTTGGGACTCGAACTCGAAAACAAACAAAAATACTTACTTAAATTCAATATCTTAAGCTGATAACTTGGTAGTGTAACCGCCTCGGAAGAGAAGGGAAAATATTTAAGACAGACAATGCTTACTTATGAGAAATCACAAATAAAAGACACACTTTAATTAATTATCAAATTTATTAAAGTTATTCCTTCAACAATTTAAACAAACAAATTTTAAGAAAACAAATAAAACAAAATTAAGGATTACTATTTACTCTAACCTAATTAATTTGATTTGATTAACCAAGTGACAAATTGTAAAAGTTTTAATATTTACTGAAAGATAATCTGTTACCTGCTTTACGTAGATCGCTTGTAAGTGGTACGAACCTTAGCCCTTAGGTAATTCTCGGATTTATGCAAATAGCAGCTCGATTCGATTTAAGAGGTTTCTTTGACTTTTATGATTTAACACCACGATTGATTTAAGATCGATTTAAATTATCTTGACTCGGCACTCGCTTAAACCTTTAATAATTTAACATTTAATAATTGACAACTAACTTATAACTGTTAACTTGACTTTGAATATTTTTAACTCGCGTATTTTTGTAGATTTTTAATAACTAACTTCATGTGATTTTTAATAACTTTTCGCGTGACTATCGATAACTTACTCGCGTAATAATTTGATAACTTTTAAAATTAACGACTAGTGATTGACTTTTGAACTTCTTTTCGCGTGATGTTCTGCGACTGTTCGCGTGGTGGTTGATGATTGTTCGCGTGGTGGTTGATGACTTTTCGCGTGGTGGTTGACGACTGACGCGTGGTGGTTGATGACTCACTAATTTTAGGGGTTACTTCCCTATTTATGATATTACTTCCTCTCAGGGAAGTGGAAAAAAAGACGTGTGTGAATTCTTTCATTAGCGCCGTTACTTGAGGCTAGAATTGGAAAGTTTCTTTAAGGGTTGTTTATTGCCCTGATTTCTCCCGGTTCTGAAAATAGCGACTGCTTTATGTACGATTTCTAAAAATTAGAAATCGTCTGATCTATTCATAAAAAAGAGAAAACCAACGTTTCGCACGGAGCCCGCACCACCTGCAGCCATAAAACTGCGTAGCTTTTGCTTGATGATTGTTAGCTTTATGACTTTTTACAATTTCTAAATCTTTGTTGATAGCTTTTTACTAGCTCTGAAATTCTCGTTACAAATATGAAAGTCTTGAATCATTGTTACATTTTTTCTTAAAAAGAGGGTTGTTAAATTTATAATATTAACTCGAGAATTTCGGAGGTTTCCAAGCAATTTGCCAAATGGTTCAATAATTATAAACTAATTCATAGCATGGTTAAATATTTAATTTCATTGATAAATTCAATTTTACGTGTTACAATTTCGTGGTCGGTATTTAAATAATATGAACTGAACGCGGGTTGTTACAAATCCATCGATTATAATACATTTGTAGGTGAGAGAGTCTCATCAACTGTCATTACGAACCAACTTGTAACTTTCCTATTGCAAAGATGAAGGTTCATATAGGCCCCTATTAAAAAAATTTCCTGAGAATGTATTATCAAAATTTTGAATAAATCGATTTTGAAGGTAGCAAATTTAACGAGATTCAGTGGTAAAATTTAACGAGATTCCCTCGCGTCGCTCATTCTGTTGACAGTACGTGCAGAATATATGACCCTAACACTTAGAGAATTTCTCACCGGCAGAAGCACCACGTCTTTCGTACCTGTAACATCGATTATTTTTTGTTTTTACGCGATTTTTAGGGTCCCTAAGTTCCCGGTTCCCTTCATCCCGGTTTTCTTGATTTATGGCGCTTCTCGTATGTTTAGCATCCGCCGCGGAGCGGCTCACGCCATGAAAAACCGCCCGGAGGGGCGTAGGGTAGGTCTTTTGATGCGCACAGCTCTGGCCGTGCCAGATCCACCCTAAAAAGTAATTTGAGCCCCGCAAGGCCCAGGTTTTCCCCACATTTTCCCGGTTTATATTTATTTAGAGACCTTATTCTTAAAATAGTTTTTGGTTCTGAAACGGAACGTTTTTTAAATAATTACTCCGATGTTATACGCACGGCAGTCGACTGACAAATGCGCTCCTGACCGAGCGATCGTGCCTTATATTTATAACCTCGGTAATGGGCGTGGCCTAAATTTCGATTTACATGTAAAATTTAGCTTTTTTCAAATTGATTTTTTTCAAAATTTTGACTATACATTCTCGCACTAAATTTTTACAGTACACTCTAATAAGGTTCCTTTTGCTATAAAAAAATTTTGAAATGATTTGGGGTGACAGTTGTTAGGTAATTCTGCCCAATCTTGTCAATATAGATCAATTCTTTACACAACCAAAGAGACATAAAAATCTAATAAAATGAACACTTATGATGTAATTAAATTAGCGTTGGTGTGGAAAACTGACTTTATCGCTGCCACCAGAGTCCGTTTTGATTACTGATTTAATTAATCAGCGAACGAGTTGGGACTCGAACTCGTAAACAACAAAATTAATACTTACTTAATTTAAACTTTAAATTGATAACTTTGGTAGAGTGAACCGCTCTCAGAAGGAGAAGGAAAAATCTTTACGACAGACAATGCTTACTTAACGAGAACTCACAATTAAGACACAATTAATTTAATAACAATTTTATTTAAATTCTAAGTATATGAAAATTATAACAGAACAAATCGTAAATAAGTGAAATAAATATGTTACAACAATTTATAATTTATCCTAACCTTAGGTAAATGAATTCAACTGCCCGGTAACAAATTGGAAGGTGTTTAAGTTAAATAATAGCTTGGTACCTGTTTACGTAGACACGTACAAGTGATACGACCCTTTATCCTTCCTATAATTCTCGGATTTGTGCTAACAACTCCACGATTGATTTTAAGATTTATTTAAATTAACTTGACTTGACACTCGCGTAGATCTTTAATAATTACTAATTTAATGATGTTTGATAAACGACAACTAACTTTTAACTGTTAACTTGATTTGAATGATTTAACTCGCGTACTTTTATGATAACTTCAAGTGATTTTTATAACTAACTTCGCGTGGTGGTTGATGACTTACGCCCGGATTCATAGTCGTTCCTTAAGTATTGGTCGTCCCTTAAGGGATCCTTTCGCATTTCATAGTCATAAATCCGTTACTTGAGGGCGGCGTTACTTGGCAAACTAGTGACAGTTGCTATAGAAACTAATTAAAAACCGCTCCTTGAGTAGTACTAGTCAATACTTAAGGTTCGAATTTCGATTTCATAGACGTGTAACCGTTACTCAAGCGACGGTATTATTAGGAAAAACTCAAGTATGGGTAGTAGGTTACTTGAGTAACGGATAAATTGCGAACTAAGTACAAATGGCTTGTTAATAATTATTATTATTGGAAAATATGCTAAAAACCAAACAAACATCGCATTATTTGTTACAAAATATATTGAACTGTATTTCAATGCCTAGCCAGAATTCGTAACTATCCAAAATTAAAAAAAAAAATTAACATGTAAATTTGACAAAATGTAACAAAAATTTGTAAAACAAATATTGTAAACCAAAAATAATTAAAAGAAGGGGGAATTGGAATTGGTGAAGAAATATCCGTGTGCGCGAACGAGGAACTTTTGCGTGAATTGGAAGAAGGAGGGGGCAGTCCATGCCGAGCAGTCGACTGGGTAGGACGCTATTTGAGCAGTCCATTGAAAAATTTTTGTATAGTAAAGTTAAATTGTTAATAAATAAAAGCGAAATTTTAGTTTAAATTTGAAAGAGTGCGTTTCATTTAAAGTGGGTAAAGAAAAAAGTGTTTTGGAAAAGAAAATTAAAGTTAAAAGTAAAAATTTTGAACCACGGAGTTCAAAAAAATAAATGGTTGGTCCGTGGACAAAAAGAACACGTCAATATATTTTATAGTATTTAAAAATTATAATTCTGATTTTATTGTTTCAATAATGAACGAATTCTTCCCACTTACTGGTAATTTTTTGCGATTGTTGTTTGATGTATCGAAAATTTGTTATTTATGTTACACTCAATACCCGATTTCGGGCAATGCCCGAAAAAAATGCGCAAAACTAGTTTTGAGCAACGAAGATTTCCCAAACCCGAAATTTTACTTTTAAACGGCTATTGAGCGTTACAAAATAAGCAGAACTAGTTTTGCGCATTTTGAATTGTACAAAACTAGTTTTGTAGGTTTCTGAATGACCAGCACTAGTTCTGCTTTTTTCATTTAATCAGCATCCGAAAAAAATAAATAACATAAACATAAAGGGGGTGAAACGTAATAGTTTAATGCCCCATACCGCAACTATACTTTTTAATGCTATTTCAAGGGTCTCTAAGCTCCCAGTTTTTTATATCCCGGTTTTCTTGATCGTAGGCGCTTCTCGTATGTTTAGCCTAGTAACCAGAGTCAAAACCGCCCTGGAGGGGTGCAACGCGGAGCAGAGCGGAGCGGCGCCCCGTAAGGGCAGGTTTTGACGATGGATTACCCTCCTTATCGAATGCACACCCCAAAAATCGAAGAAAAAAAAATTTAATTTTATACACGGGTCGATTTTTGGGGTGTGCATTCGATAAGGAGGGTGATCCATCGTCAAAACCTACCCTTACGGGGCGCCGCTCCGCTCCGCGTTGCACCCCTCCAGGGCGGTTTTGACTCTGGTTACTAGGCTAAACATACGAGAAGCGCCTACGATCAAGAAAACCGGGATCTAAAAAACCGGGAGCTTAGAGACCCTTGAAATAGCATTAAAAAGTATAGTTGTGGTAAGGGGCAGTAAACTATTACGTTTCACCCCATTTATGTTTATGTTATTTATAGCAGAACTAGTGCTGGTCATTCAGAAACCTACAAAACTAGTTTTGTACAATTCAAAATGCGCAAAACTAGTTCTGCTTATTTTGTAACGCTCAATAGCCGTTTAAAAGTAAAATTTCGGGTTTGGGAAATCTTCGATGCTCAAAACTAGTTTTGCGCATTTTTTTCGGGCATTGCCCGAAATCGGGTATTGAGTGTAACATTTATACTGATTGGTAATTAAATGTTACAAGTTAATTTTTAAAATTTATTTTAATATATAATATATTTTACATTTATACTAGTTTTAATAATTGAAATAACTCAATGCATAAGAATTTGCATAATTTTAATATAAATAAGCAATTTTATATATAAAATTATTCTGAATTTTTATTTTCGTTTAACTTTGTACGAAAACGAACACTATCGAACACGTAAACAAACGAAGCTTGCCGGAAATTGATTGTACATAACCTTAAATTGACATTTATCAAACAATGGGGAACATGCATGAATAAAAAAATTTAGTTAAAACAGTATTTTCCGATTAATCCTATATATTAAATATCAAATCAGCAAAAATAACTTCTATTTATTGTATTTTGTTATAAATAATCCATTTTAAAATTCAATGATAATTTAAAATAAATCATGTGACTTTAAACGCAACGCGTTTGCTTGCTTGCTTGCAATAACCTCACTTTCATGTTTATTCTACTCATGTAGAGTACTTTTTTAACTTTCTTGTTTTTAATTGATTTAATTATGATAAATAACAGCTTTAACACTAACAAACTTCAACTTTCAAAGCACAAAACCACAGAAAAATAACATAAATGAATGTAAAATTTAACTTGTGACGTCATCAGTCACTTGGAAAATTGCGCGGTCGTTTCGTTCAATTCAAATTGACGGATTTTTAAATATTTTTTAAATTATTATCAAAACGAAAATAAATAAATTAAATAGCATTAATTAGTATATTTAGTTATTTTTGATCCAACTACGCTATAAAAAAAATTTATGCATCTTCCCTATTGTATTCAACTTGAAACACTAAAGTTACCAAATATCGAAATATCCCTGAGTAAGGGTTCCTTTCCCGAGTATTCACGAACCGCGAACTAACGCATTTGGCATTATAAACGTCGTAAATATAATATAAATAGGTTAATAAATACAAATTTTAATTGACTGACGTTTATGAAATTATTTTATACAGTCACGTAACATGAAATAACTTTTAGTCACCAAAAAATCCCTGCTCAAGTATTTAAATCCGAACATACACGAAGTTATCACTATGACAAACAACAGGTACTCAAGTATCAGTGGTCCCTTAGCCAAGTAACGTTCTAAGGGTAAGGTATCCCTTGTCTATGAATCCGGGCGATAATGATCGCGGATGCGTAACTGATAACTAACTGATTTGAACTTCGTTTCGCGTGGTGGTTGACGACTTAATGACCGCGGGCGCGTAACTGGCAACTAACTGATTTTTGGGGTTCCGGCCCTTATTTATTGTATTACTTCCTCTCAGGGGAGTGGAAAGAAATATCGTATGTGTTTTAAGGGTTGTTTTTTTTATTACCCTGAATTATCTTGGTTCTGAAAATCTAACGGCTTCAAGCGATTTCTAAAAATTAGAAATCGTTGAATCTATTCATAAAAAAGAGAAACTTGACGTTTCGCACGGTTCCTACCACCTGCAAGTCATAAAACTGTGTAGCTTTTGCTAGATGTTTTGTCAAATTTATGACTTTTTACAATTTCTGAATCTTTGTTGATAGCTTTTTACTAGCTCTGAAATTCTCGTTACAAAATATGAAAGTTTTTTTATTCATTGTTACAACTTCCTTAAAAAGAGGGTTGTTAAGTTTATAACATTAACTCGAGAATTTCAGTGCTTCTCAAACAATTTGTCAACGGGCTTAATTATTATAAACTAATTTATAACATGGTTTAATAATTATAAACTAATTTATAACATGGTTTAATATTTAATTTTATTTAATTTCATTGATAAATTCAATTTTACGTGTTACAATTTCTTGGTCGGTATTTAAATAATATGAGCTTAACGCGGATTGTTACAAAAAGACAAAAATTAAAAGTTTGAGATTAAAATTGGTCAGAAAATCTTAAATGTCATTTAGGAATTTTTAGGTTGTGAACATGTCAGCCTTTTAAAGTTCCCTTGAGAAGTTCCCGGCGAGAAGTTCCCAAGAGAATTCCCGAATAATATCGTCATTGATCGGCGGGTCGGGTCGGGTCGAGTAGTGACGGTCGTTCGACGGGGTAGATTATTGTCGGTACGACGATAGCGCGTAGACCCTCTGTGGACACAAACTCTCGTGCTAATCCAGAGGGGGACGATCGCGAAAATAGTGCCGTCAAATATAAAGACGAGTGGACTGGCACTTTGCCAGCGACCACAAGTTTTTCAAGATGACCCGGTCGCATCGCGCTCTGTGATTTAATATGATTTGCAAGGTCGCTTGGGGGCTCGGAGTCTCCGGTATGGATGACGGTCGGCTCGGCCTTAACTTTGTCGCCGGAATTTCCGCCTATTAAGTTAATGACGAGTGGACTTTCACCTATACTGACGATCACGGACCACTAGGTGACCCGGTGCGACGTGTTGGATCGCGGCGAGCGGTGTGTCCGGTTCAATTGAAAAAGTATAATCAAGTGATAGTGCCTGACCTCCCGGACACAAACTTTCGTGCTAAACCGGGAGGTCATCGGGAGCCTGCATCATCGATGCAGCAGGGAAGATCGCAGACGACAGCGGAAGTAATGCCGAGAAGGTAAAGCCCGCTGTCGTCGGGGAGGGGGTTTTGGTCAGTAAGAATCTGACACTACCATCCCTGATGGGGTGGTGCCTATGAAGGTTTCCCCCTTCCCTGCAGGAAAAAAAAAGGTTGTGAACATGGTGTCTTCTATAGTCCATCTGGTTTTGGATTGCAGTAGAGGTCGCCTTGAACGGCAAGTCAGATTTACACAGGGAAACGTCAAATAATTAAAGTGCATGAGCGACAAAAATCAAATGTCACTTATTTGATGCTTGAAAAAATCGAGTTAAAAGTATTTTTTTATCAAATAGCAATTTATCTTGTACACATTTTTTTAATTTGCTAGAAACTTTTAGAAAAAAATATTCGTGAGTCATCAATCGACAATGTAAAATTTCGGCAGTGTAAACGTGTAGAAATTTTATCCAATCACGCTCGAAGGTCACAGTTTTAGTACAATTTAGTTCTGCATTCTTAAAACGGATAGACTATAAGTCCATGGTTGTGAGTGAAGCTTAAAAAAGTCTAATAAAAATCACCGCTCACCAACATACTTCCGAATGTACCCCGTAAAACAGTAACTTTCTTGTTTCGAAGTTATTCACTTGCATAAATATTTTTGACAATTAACCGCTACGAACTTTCAAGCAATTTTTTAAATTTGTAAATTTACAGACAGAGGTGTTTTATATTTTTAGTTTTGTTGTAATAAAAAAGCATGAACATATTAAAGATCGTTAATAATTTTTAAAAAAGTTTATAATAATTGTTGCATAAGAATACATAAAAATGGCATTGCAAGCCCCCAGTCCCATAGATGTACAGGTAAAAGTTTAAATTTAGCTCGCGATAACTCTATAAATAATGTATCGATTGATTCGCAGGATTTCCAATTTAAATTACATTGTCGTTTAAAAGTGTTTGAAAATGAAAGTGCCGAACCGTTTCAACAGCCGTGCAGTTTGGTTTCGGTTGCAAGTCGGTTCGGACTTGTGTTTATTGGATCTGTCAGGTCTTCGTTTAAAGGTGAGGAGTTTCATAATTACTTAAAAGTGTCTTGCTAATTTTCTAAATTTACAGTTTTACAAATTAGTGCGATCGAGAAGCATATTTTAAAAGAAAGCAGTTTGACAGATTATAGTTGTAGGATTATTAATTTACCATCTCCGCCTAAATACTTGGAAGTTAATTGTGACAGTACTAAATTAGCTGTGGTTGTTCAAAAAGATGGTTGTCCTGTAGGGTTAATTTACGATATTGCTTCTTTTTTAAGAATCGTAAGTATTTTTGATGTCGTTGTTGATTTACTTGACTAATATCAATTTATTTAATCTTAAGAATGTGATGCAACCAGTAGAAATTCGTTTGTCATCTACAGCAAATGTTAATGTTACACAGTGCGGTTGGAATCCTGCTATACCAAACAATTTTACGGTGTGCAAAGATGATGGAACTTTAAGTAATTACGATCTACTGCAAAATGGAATTGACATAAATGAGTTGCCAAAGGAAGCTCAAGTAACGTGTATGTGTTGGAGTCCAAAAGGTAAACAGATTGCAGTCGGATCTCGATATGGAACTATCACACAATACAAACCAGACAAACCAGATTTGAAAGCCATGAGGATCATAAACGCACCGCCTGTAGAAGGGTCTCCTGCGATCATATCTCTTCAGTGGATTTCTACCTACCAATTTATTGCCGTGTATCAACCACGAAGTAGTGAAGGTGCTGCAAGTGTTATTACTGTTGAAGCACCTAAAACTGGAAACACGGTGTACACAAATTATGAAGACATATGCTACAGTTATGGGTCTCTTAGACCTTCTCAGTTTTACATGATATTCCAAACAACTTGGAATACATTAATGGTGGCATCATCAAACAGCATGGAAGTGGGAGTTTTGGGAAGTAACAACGAACAATGGACGCAATGGAATTTATCAGATTCGGCGAGAGCTGAGCTTCCCTTAAGCGCAACAAAACAGGACACCATGCCCGTTGGTTTAGCCTTCGATACGGCTGCAGTTGATTCAATAGTGTGGGGAGAGACATCTTTACCGCCAGCTCCATTTTTGTTGTTATTGTCACACCACGGGTTACTCTGTTGCTTTCGAGTTATCAACATGAAAGCTAGCATACAATCGATATGTTCGCCCCCTGAAACTTTCCCCGATACCAGTGGTTTAAGCCAATTTGTCAATATGAGTCGAGTTCAAGTAACGCCACAAAAGGCAGCAATTCCTATTTCTGCAACAGTGGCACCTGCGGTCACTCAAAACCCACCACCAGTTTCAGCATTTACCAATGCGCCACCTCTTTCTGCATTTCCAGTTCAATCTGTACCTAAATCGGAACCACCGCCTTTACATTTCAATGTGCAACCCGCAATTCAACCCACTCAACCGGAACGGTTTCAGCCGGCACTTCCAACATTTTTAACCAATTTACAGTCAGAAAAACAACAACCTCCTCCGAATGTTCCAAATCAACAAACTGTGCTTCAAATTCCCAAACCTCTATTCTCAGTACCACCAAGGACAGAACCGGTTTCTCACTTGGTTACCAAACCATCAACAGGAGTGACTGTAACATCCACGGAAAAAGTTGAACCCAAAGTCGAGCTTCCTCCTCCATACATATCACCTTCGACCGACTCCATCAGCCAAGAGGAAACCAACCTCATTATTTCCAAGACGATTCGTGAAGAGTGCGAAGCTTTAGAAATGGAACTGATGAATTTAATTCAAATAGGGCGCACCTTAAAAACCGACATCGGGAGCGATGCGGAAGCGACCGATTTAGTTGGCGGAACGGACGAGTTGTTAGATTTCCTGAAGGAAATTACCGATACAAACGAGGAACAATCGCATGAGGTAAGTGATTAATATTTACAATTGTTTATAGAAAACAGATTTTATGTTGGCATCTATTTGCAATTTTACCAAGTTGATTTGTGAATCCACATTGATGATTTTTGAAAAATTCATTATAGGTTAGTCCATAAGTGTTTTATTGCGTAAAAGAATGGGGGGGGGGGCAGGCTCAAATAAATTTTATTATTTTTTTTAGGACCTCTAAAAAGACATAGGTACTAATTTTGCACTGACGACCTTGAATTTCATCGCCATAGTAGTGTAAGAAAATTAGGTACATTTTGATCAAAGAAAATCCAAAATCGGTTTTCTGGTGATTTTTTGACGGATTTCGTTAGGTAATTGTTTGTCCTTTAACCCCCCGGTTGACGGGCTGGGTCTGTGAGGCCCAGGCAAATCTTTTTTTTGTTGTATTTTCTAAAATAATTTTTTTAAGTTCTTTAGCTTTTTGGTACCTTCCTAACTTTAATAGACATGTTTTCCTTAATTTGTCTTAATTTTATCATCTGTCGTTTGGCTGCCAGAGGGGCTTTGGGCCTGTCAGACCCAACCCGTGTATTCATGTAAGTTTTTCTCCTACAATTTATTTTTTCGTATTTCGTAAAGGGACTAATTTTGTGTCGTTTTTAGGCATAAAACATTCTTAGGGCCTTCCCCTAGTTTCTAAGTATTCGCGCAGAATCTTTTGCGTAAGCCCCTAAATTTCAATTGTTTATCGTTTCTGCGTGTTTTGCATGTTAGCAAACTTTTATCTCGAGTTTAGAGGATTTACCTATCTTACTCTAAATTCTGCAAGAACCGAAAATCAAGATATTCGTGCAAGTTTTGTGGTTCCTGTATTTGTTTGGAACACACAAAACCATGCTGCGCCGACTGTGCGGCAAAATTTGATTAACGAAATTTTGCATTCAATATTTTGTGTGTCAAATTTATGTACACTCGTTTTATTTTTTTTTTTTACACTTATTCAGCCATATACTTTACAAATAATTGTATGTTATTGTCTTTTTCGTTTTTTCAATTTATAATTTCTTTTGAAAACTTGCATTACATGTAACTTTTTTTTAGTAAATGGGAACTCCCAAGTTAATGTTTTTTTCACAACTATTTTTACTCTTAGCAGTGCAAAATAGACCAGGTTAACAAATGCATAGCAGAAACTGGGCATATCAATGTATTATTAGGGGAAAAAAATAAAACACAGTTTGAGACCCAACCCGTCGAATGGTGTGATTCTGAATCCAACCGTCAACCGGATGGTTAACATACTAATAAACGTCCTCTCGGAACCCTGAGCTTCTTACCAAATTCTTCGTCTGTGAAGTTGAAATTTTTTATGGAGTGAAAATTATGTTTTTCGGCAAAATATTTTTAAACAAATTTCTATTTCAACTATATTTTTACCATATAACTCATTAAAAAAATTAAAAACACTTAAAACATTTTAATAACATCCTCGAAATCATGAAAAGAAGAGTTTCATAAAAATGGTCAGGGGGTTCTTAAGGTTTCGGGTCCTAATAAAAACTCTGAGTTGGCGACCGCCCGGAAGTGCCGCAATTTTAAATAAAATGGCAAAAACAAAATGTTTCTTCGCAATATTTCCTTACCAGTTGACTGTAGGACAAAAATGACTTCTATAAATATAGAGAATAAAATTTACTACAATTTCTATCTAAGGTATTTTTCTCTAAGGGCCAGTTTATAAAGTCTAAGTAAAAGTGTCAGTTAGTTACCCAACAAATAACGTTACTTGCCGAATAAACTACCTGGTAAGTAAAACGGGTTGATCAATAATTTTAAAGTTGTGGTTAACTACCTAGCACATATTATTTTAGTATCCAACGTTGTGCTGTGTTCTAAGCTACCAGGTCGATGCAAAATATTGAATTTCTTACTTATATCTAAATTTCACATAGAATTTGACCTCATTAAAGTACTACAGATAAGAAAGATAAACAAATTTAGCAATTTCTCAATATTATGAACAAGCAAGGATCTTTAAGCATTGGTAAATGATGTTAAAAGCTGTAAAATGATTTCACAAAGGTTTTTGTCACCTCAAAATTTGATAATAAAGGATTGTTTAGGTCAAAAATGGTAAAATTACTGTGAATGTTATCACAAATGAACATAACCAAAATTGTAATGTACAAAAATGGAATTTATTCCATGAATAACAATTATTGTGTGAAACCGATTATATAAAAATTTGTTAAACAATCTACTCTTTCTAATGGTCATAATTTGCTACTATAAATCTCCAAAAGTGTAAATAAAGGTCATTTTCGCTTCAAGTTGATAACGAGCTGCATGATAAGAAAAAGGTGTAGAACCCAGCTAAATCTTGCCTACAAAAGTGCTACTGTATTCACGAGACGTCGGGGAACCACACAAACAATCAATTCATCATGGATGGAAGCGCTCCTGTAAATATAGAAACAATTGGTGATCATAAAATTCCAAAAGGTGATGAACTCTACTCACTGATAAGCAAATTTCGACGATTTTCAAACACAGCGCAGGAAAATCGGACAGTCTTATTTGAACTCTTGAAACCACAAGACGTGTGTAGTTCCAGTGTGAACAATTAAAATCGAAGGCATCTAAATATCCAAGACTCCGAATGTTTGTTATGAAGTTTGGTGTTAAATAAAAAAAATGGCTACCGAGTCAATGAGAGGCCTACAAACAAAATGTGTTTAAAATTCGACATAATAAATATCATGGATGTAAACAATAATAAAACAACCTACCAGCATTTAAATTAATCAGTTATGAATGATTAACAATTCCTTTTCGTGTATCAACACCGTGAGAATCACAATAAGGCAGCAACAACAGAGCACCGCAATCAACCGTCATCAGCTGATCAGTATGGTTCGACAAGTGTGTGTTAGTGAGTTGGTGTACTGCGCAACTTTTATATAAGTAGGATACACAGACAAATTTAAAGGTATTTGAAAGATTTTTATTAACTTTATGTTTTATTATAATTGTAACATTTCGACGACCTAAGAAGATATTTTTGGATGTATTCATTTGATTTATTTTGTATTAAACATTGTCATTATTTTTCAGATAAAAATTTATCTGAAGGCATGTGCGCATTGCGATTTGATTATTTTAATTAATATAAAACCATTTTTCGATTCAAAACAATATTTTATTCATCGATTCTATTCAATAACAGTAAGCATTTCAAAGTTTAAAGATCATCAACGAAAGCAAATTTGTTCATCTCCATTATCACAACATCAACAATTTTAATCTACGAAATTTATGCAACTTCAAATCAGCATCCCTTAATTGAGTACATGAATCCACCACACCTTGAGTTGAATCTCCATGACTGAGCTATAAGAGGGACAAGGATCGTGAATTTCTTGAGAAATTGCACCCCTGGAAATTTCATTTTTCAATTTTTATAAATTTGCTTTTTATTTCAAAAGCTGGCGCTCAACACGAACCCGGGGTGTGCAAATTTGATAGAGATTACACAGCAGTTGGTATCATTGTTGAGGTGTATTTTGAACTATTAGTTCCACAAAAAAAAACTTCTGAATGTCTATATCTTACAAACGAAGCATTTTTGGGCACATGTTACTGGGAACTTTTCATATTACAGTACGACCTCGATAATCCAAACTAATTAAAACCGCGGTCATCCGGATTAATAAATAATTCGGATTACTGAAGCGAAAGTTTTTTTATTGAAAAGAGAAACATTTAATACAAAACAACTAGAGAATAGTACATAAACAAAAATTAATTAAAACAGAAGCATACTTATTAAATTTTATATTATTTTGTGAAGTAATTTGTAATTTTTGTTTGCTTGATGTTTTTCTGGTTCATTATAAAGGCCGTTTCTTTTAATCTTTGAAGTACAAGAACATCATGCAGTGGGATATTAGTTTCTTCTGCACACTTTAAGCACACATTGAAACTTTTAACTGCCTCGTCATTCTTAACAGTGTGGTTTGTATTATTTAACTCTGGATCTTCATTGTCACTATCATGATGTTCGTTTGTAGCATCTATGTCTTCCAGTGGTAACAAATCTTCATCATTTTCAAGCCAGTTACGTATTTCCACGATAGTGAGATTTTGCTCGGTGAGAACATTGAGCATATTTGAAACATCTATTAAATATTTATGGATTAACAAAATAAAATACCTAACGAAAAAATTTTGCGCTTAACAAATGTACGTTGTTTACCTGTCATCTCTTCTTCCAAGGAAATCAGATTGCGTCGCAATTCACTCAGAGGAATTAGATCTTCAGCATCATATTCAGTGTCTGGGTCGTTATTTTTGCCACATGAGCCATAATTTTGTGCCAGCACTTTTGCAAAACTTTGGAGGAGACTTTTTCCCAAGCATTGCATAGTAGACATACAGCGTCCTTCAAGTTAATGGTTTTTAATAACTTAACAACGTTCTCTTCGTTATTAGATAAAATATGGGCTAAAAGACTTTTCCGATAAAATAATTTCGTCAGTCTGATGGCATTTTGATCCATAGGTTGCAAAAGTGCTGTACAATTTGGTGGTAAAAATAATGCTGTAAATTGTCCATCCTAACTAGTCAGCTCTTCTATAGTTCCATGGGTCGAGGCATTATCGACGATTAACAGGGCTCGTTCAGGCAAAGTGAGACTTCTTAAATGACTTCTAACTTGACGAATAAATGAGGAATGAAACCAGTCTACAAAAATTGCTGTAGTCATCCATGCATTGGCAGATGATTTATATTCAACAGGTATGTTCACATTTTTAAATGCCCTTGGATTTTTTGCCTTTCCTATCACTAACAGCTTTAATTTTTGTGAACCATCAGCATTGCAACATCCTAGAAATGTAAAACGTTCCTTACTTATTTTTCGACCTGGTGCGGTCTTCTCCTGAGAACGAACCAGCGTTCTTTCAGGTAACATTTTCAAATACAGAGCAGATTCATCTGCATTGTATATTTGAGTAGGTGCGAGGTTTAATTGTTTTATCTTTGATCATTAGTTAGTTTTTCGCCACACACTTTTAAAGCACGCAGACCATGCCTTTTTCTGAAGTTAGAAATCCAGCCCCTGCTAGCTCTAAAATTATCATTTCCATAGGTTTCTGTACAAAACTGTTTTGCTTTGGCAGATAAAATTTCATAGGAAATTGGAATGTGCCTTGACCGTTGTGTACAAAACCATGCATACAAACGAGTTTCCATTTCTGGATATTCGGCTTTTCATAAGGTTTTTCTGGCGCCGGGACCGGAATCACATTTACCAATAAATCTAAAAGAAGTGACACATATACAGTACAGCTCAAAAAGATAAGTACACTTATATTATTTAACAGTTTTCAAAATTTTAAACATTAAACTCTTTTTAAATCGATTGTTTTAAAAGAAATCAAGTAATACAATTTATTTGCATCAAGTTTAACATAAAAAAACTGAAAAAATGTTATTGTGTTGGCTAAATTCTGGTTTATTACAAAAATCCACCTTTTGCTTTTATAACAGCTCGGCACATACGAGGCATTCTTTGGGTGAGTTTATACAAAGTTTCAGATTGAATTGCATTCCAAGCATCTTGCTAGACTTGCCATAAATGGGTTTGTGAATTTGGGCTCTTTAGTCGAACCTTCCGATCCAGTTCCTCCCACAATAGCTCTATAGGATTCAAATCCGGGAACGGGTGGCCAATCCATATAATTTAGCACTTTCTGTTTTTCATTTTCTATCAAATAGTCTCTGGACAACTTCGATGAGTGCTTGGGATCATTTTCTTCTTGAAAAATAAAACCTCTTCCAATTAAACGTCGACCTGATGGCAGCAGATTGTTTTCCAATATTTGTTTATAACCTCCTTTTTTCAAAATTCCTTCTATTTTAATAATATCTCCGACACAATTCTTGCCAAAATATCCCCAAATCATAACAGACCTTTCGCCGTGTTTCACCGTTGGGACAATACATTCATCCAAACTTCGTTCTCCCTTGCGCTTTCTCACAAAAACTCGTCGATGAGGACCAAAATTTGAAACTTCGACCCATCCGACCAAACAACCTTTTTCCATTGACTAATTGACTACATTTAATGTTTTTTAGCACAAGCTGATCTCTTCACTATGTTTTGAGGTCTTAACAAAAGTTTCCGCATAGCAATTCTTCAATTGGCCAGCTGTTTGCAACCTTCTTTTTACCGTCGACAAACTGACATTATTTGTACGAGTTTCGTTGATTTCAGCGGTAAGTTGAGGTGCCGTCATTCTCCAATTTCAAATGCTATGCCTTACAATTCATTTATCTTTACGTTTTTGAAGTTTTTGGCAACAATTGCCTCGGAGATATTATTAAAATAGAAGGAATTTTGAAAAAGAAGGTTAAAAACCAATATTGGAAAACAATGTGCTGCCATCAGGTCGCCGTTTAATTGGGAGAGCTTTTATTTTTCAAGAAGAAAATGATCCCCAGCACTCATCGAAGTTGTCCAGAGACTATTTGAGAGAAAATGAAAAACGAGGAGTGCTAAATTATATGGATTGGCCATCCGTTTCCGGATTTGAATCCTATAGATCTATTTTGGGAGGAACTGGATCGAAACTTTCAACTAAAGTACCCAAAATCACAAACCCATTTATGGCAAGTCTTGCGAAATGCTTGGAATGCAATTCAATTTGAAACTTTGCATAAACTCACCCAAAGAATGCCTCGTTTGTGCCGAGCTGTTATAAAAGCAAAAGGGGGATTTTTGTAAGAAACCAGAATTTAGCCAACATAATAAAAATGTTTTAATTTTTTTTTGTTAAACTGGTTGTAAATAAACTATATTACTTGATTTCATTTAAAATAATTGATTTATAAAGGGTTTAATGTTTAAAATTTTGAAAACTCTTGAAATATATAAGTGTACTTATCTTTTTGAGCTGTAGTGTACATAGTAAAAGTACAAAATAGTCTTTAAAATAAATCACACCTTTTGATTTTGTCTTTGTTCTTTTTTATATCGGAAATTGTTGATGTTCCTACCCCGTATTCATTTGCCAACACTTTTCCACTTTCACCACAGACTAGCCTTTCTATTATATCGGATTTTTGTATTATTGACAACGTAGTATGTTTTCTTTTAGAAGGCATTTTAATACGTATGTGTATGTGTAAAAAAAATGTTTATATGCTATGCTTTATACTTTAAAATAACACGTATGGACATACTATGTAACAACCAACAGCTAAGCAATTATTAATCCTCAGACGCGATACGTAGCAGTCAAAACGAAGGCATACACTGCTTATGTGAACCCCTAGATATCTGGGGGATTCACAGATACGATACGAGTGTTCACAATTATTACAAACGCAGATCCGGATTACCGAGGACTATCAAATCCGGATTATAAAGTACACAATGCAATTGAAATGCTTAGCCGGATTATTGCAGAATCCGGTGTAATGAAGGTTCGGATTATCGAGGTCGCACTGTATTTTCATTAGTAGAATACGTTGGAAAAATTTAGCGAACATTTTTGGAACACCCTGTATATTTTAGAAAAAGAAATCATGGTCATCCCAAAGCTCCATATGATTTGGTCGAGGACGAATCACATACGGTCTTCTACACCTTTTCCACCAGTAATTCAGAAATCGTCAACCGTTATTCAGATTTGTCAATTGATATTCAGAAATCGTCAACCATTATTCAGATTTGTCAATTAATATTCAGAAATCGTCAACGGTTATTCAGATTTGTCAATTGCAATTCACGATTTCTGAATATCAGTTGACAAATCTGAATTACAATTCACAATTTCTGAATATCAGTTGACAAATCTGAATTACAATTCGCGATTTCTAAACAGCAGGTGAGGTTTTCTGAATTACTGCTGGAAAAGGTGTACTATATATAGAATTTCCACAAATTCTCTCAATTCTTCTTCATTGCTATCGCTATCAAATAAATTTACCTGGTAGTTTGCCATCCTAAAAATTATTAGTTTCGTGATGAAATTTCTTGCTACAAATAATCAAGTATTACATTATAATATAGTATTTTTAATTTCCTGTTGGCACAAGAGCTATAATGTAATCCGTATAAATTTTAATAATTTCGTGATAAATTTTTATTTTTATCTAAAAAATATAATAATTGGTTATGAGTAGAGACTGGAATATGCACTAAAAAACATGTTAAATATGCATGCAATATGCACTTATCATTATGCAGGTAAAGGAAGAACTAAACAAGAAATAAAATTTTTAAACAACACGAGAAAATAATATACTATTCTTAAAAACTACGGCTACAAAATACGTTAGAAACTAATACATTATTGTTTACAAAAATATACAATCATTCAATTATTGTAATAATTTACTACCATGTATTTTTCTATATTGCCCAAGGTTAGATTTTGTCTCCTATCAGTTTTAATCCTCCAGCACGGGTGAGGCCTGTGAGTACACAAACATCGCTGTAACTTTGAAAAAAATAAGTTTACGTTTTCGAACTTCTGTATACCTTTCAAAAATGTTCAACGACATAATATAATCAAATTGTACAAAATGTAAAAATTATCATTTTTTCGCAAAAAAATAAAATGTCCTGATAGACCCCACCTGTGTGTTCGAGTAACTATCTGTTGAAATCCAAAAATTGAATTTTATGTGAAAAATTTACACCAGCTCACAGCACTAAACGAGGATATTGCAAATATAGTAAACGAAGAAAAACCAGATATTTCTGTAAATTTTGTAAATGTTGGTTGTGCATGGAGCATATTATTATAGCATGCTGTCGTGAATGTATTGAAGCAAAAAAAGCCCTACTTTGATGCTTCTTAATTTGTGTGGACATTTTTTATATAAATTTTCTTCTTATTTTTTTTTCCTTAGATTAGTATGTGTAGTATAGCAAAACATTAAATTTTGAATCCCATATGCTTTATATTAAGTTTCTAATGCGTTTTTAATAAATCATGTAAATTTTTTTATTGTTGATAAAAAAAAGTAGGTAAATGTGGTTTTTTCTTTAAATTTTTTCATCGATCTTAAAAAGAACTAATCATGGTTTATATTTAAGAGACAAAATTTTTTTTTTAAATTAAAAACGCCTTTTAACTCCAAATTTCCATATTTCAAATCTCAAATTTGCACTATTATGGTCTAGCACAGGGGTGGCCAACCCAAATGATCTTGCGGACCACTTTGGAAATGCATCATAACTCCGCGGGCCATATATAAAATTATATATCCCCATATTAGATTTAGATACACTATAGACATTTTTTGGGAGTAAAAAATTGAAATATAATGAGTTATTATTATTGTGTTTACTATTATTCTTACATGTAAACATACAGTAGCGATCAAAAGTAAGTTGACAAACAGTTTTTTAGAAAAAATTTATAAAAATAGAAATCATTATAAGTGGACTATTATATCTTTTTTAAAAGTATGTAGATTAATACGGATTTTGACATATAAAACTTTTAGCTGGTATTAACGCGAAAAGTAAATAAGCGAATTACATTTTATTTAGGGTTCAAAAGTAAATTGGCATAAATCGTTTTATTAGTGAAAAGTGAAAATTAAACATTAATAAGCGTTCATAGAAGTGTAACTTAAGTTAATTAAGGTAAAATCGACATGCCCAGACGTAAAGAGTATTCCGAAGATTTAAAAAACACGGTTTTGGAATGGTTAAATGTGGAAAATCATTAAGAGCAGCAGAACGTGAATTTTGCATTCCAAATCAAACTATAAGTCTCTGGTGTCATAAAAATAATAATTATGGATCAGCAGAGACACGACCAAGAACAGGACGACCACGAAAATCAACCAAAAGAGATGATAAAATGATCGTTCGTGAAGCAGTAAGAAATCCTCGTCTAAAGGCTACACAAATTTTTCAAGATTTTAACAAAATTCGCGAAAATAAGATAAATGATTCGACAGTGAAACGTCGACTACATTCAGCTGGACTATTTGGCAGACGTCCTGATAAGAAGCCACTTATATCTAAGAAGGATCGGATAGCCCGTCTCAAAAGTTTGCTAGAAGTCATTTACACTGGAAAAAAAGATTGGTCTAAAATACTTTGGAGCGACGAAAGTAAATATAATTTGTTTTCTTCGGATGGTATTAAGTATATTCAAGGCCCAAAAAATAAAAAACACAAGTTCCCACCATAAAGCATGATGGAGGTGACATCATGGTGTGGGGCTGCTTTTCCCGTTGTGGCATTGGATCCCTACACAGAATTGATGGTATTATGGATCGGTTTATGTATGCCGACATATTGAGGGATCATAATATGTTACAACATGGTAAGAGAAAATTGCCACGCGGATGGCCACGCAAAACATACTTCAAAGCATGTTAAGGACTATGTGGAAAAGGCAAAAATCCGCCTTTTAGAGTGGCCTAGTCAGTCTCCAGTGGGAAGAGCTCGAACGACGAATAAGAAGTGAAAATTATAGTAATACAACTAACTTATGGGAAGCATTACAGAGAGAATGGTTAAAAATACCATTAGAGCGTTTAGAGAAGCTGATTGACTCTATGCAATCACGATGTAAAGCTGTTATCGCTGCAAAAGGCTTTGCAACGAAGTACTAAATGTTTTTAATCTATAGTTTTTGTATGTATTTCTTTATTTTTTGGTTTTAAGAGCATTTTTTCAGCACTTCTAAATGCAAATATTTCGAATTTATTTTGTTTTGAAGTTTTTCAGATTAATACAATTATCTAGAAAGTTATAATTATATTTCGTAATTTAAGAGTTTTAAGGAATAAATTGTTACGTTATCAAATTTTAATATTTTTTAAACTACAACAATTTTCTGTTTCCAAATGTTGTAATATTCAATTATATCCCACAGTCATAATTTTTATTTTATTTCAACATTCACCAGAAACTATCCCTATTATAGTAATTTATTTGTTCCGATTTTGACAAGAAGTAAACAATTTTAAAATTAAAAAGTGTTCTGGGAACACATGTTATATACAAAATAATTTTAGTGAATAGGAGTTTACAAGTATTACAAAAATTCAATTATTTTTCACAGAATTTTTAGTCGCCTGAAATAAGTTAACGTCATATAGCACCATTTGGATACCATAAATTGATCTATTTATTGTCAGTTTTGAACAGTTTATCGTCACGTTATATCTTGTTCAATTCAATTTTCTGTTACGTGTAGAACCAATTTCTGTGATTGGCTATAAAGAAATATGTTAATATCATTGGTTCTTCTATTTTAAAAAAGGATTTCTTAAATTTTAAAAAGAAAAGAAAGAGGCATTAAGTTGACAATCTCTGTAGAGGTGAGATGTAGAATTTGTACATCTTACATAAAAAATCAACTTAGTCAATTTTATAGAATTCTAACTATTTGTTAATAAGTTAATCAACGACTAGAATAAACCAATTATAAGTAATCAACAAATGTGCAAAACGCCAAAATATAATAAATTTATATTGGCTAATAAAAACGCGTTTCAAATGGTAAAAAAGGAGATCATTTGAATTTTTCCTAATTGAAGTGAAGCGAGAAAATTATAAATTAATAATTAATAAATGTGCGCGACGCTAAAATAATAATTTAGTTGATAAAAGTGCGAAACATTAAATAAATAAACTATCTGAATAAAAATATGTTTCCATTGTGAGAACAAAGAAAATTTTAAAATTACGTATTGGAATGGTGCAAGTAATAAGAACTTTTGATTAGTTAATGAAGATTATTCCATGTGATTACATTCCAAAAACTTATTAAGGTAAATTTTTAATTTAATTTTAAGATAAATAGTGTGATAGGACATTCTTTTTTATATTTAATATTAAACTTGTAGTTAAATTATGAACGCCACTTAGGCATACTTTCATAATTATATTGTTTTTGTACAAATTAATTTTTATTTGTTTATTATATTTAAATTTTTGGTAGTTATGTTTTTTATTCTTCATAAAACCTCTCCTTATTTAGTGAAACTTATAAACATAAGAGCCTGAGATAAGAAAGAACCGGTGAGTATTTTAGCCAGGGTATAATTCACATATGTGAGATTATTACAATCTCTGATTGCCAATTAAAGTCAGGGGTATGTAACAAAATATTAAAAAAATTAAAGAGAAATATTGAAATTTGAAAAAGTTATTGCAAAAAAACTGTTTGCCAACTTACTTTTGATCGCTACTGTAGATAATAAATATAATAATAATGATACTACACATATATGGATGCACAAATAATGTATTTTTTTAATACATTGCGTTTCACTACATTGGCCATTATAAAATAAATATATTTTGTAAAAGTGTGATGAATCTCGCGGGCCGGAAAAATGTTCAAGGCGGGCCGCGGGTTGGCCACCCCTGGTCTAGCATATGCATTTTAAAAAAAACCACCAAATATGCATTATATGCACTATAAAAAATGTTAAAAAACGATTCTTTAGGGTGGGAAACGGATAAATACGAAGTGGTCGAAAAATATAGTTTTCCAGTCTCTAGTTATGAGATTATGAGATTAAAAATACGAACCAAAACAAAACGATGATTAACGATCTGTAATCCTGAATGGTCGGGTTCCAGTTAGCTCCTTCAAGTAATTTATTAGCAGCTTCAACCGGCAAGTAAATATCTTAAAGGTAAGTAAATTTATTCGGCAAGTAAATATTACATAACTGGACATTGATCAACCGATTTTCATACTTGTCAGATAAATTTACTTGGGACACTAACTAGAGATTGATAAACTGGCCCTTAGAGAGAGTAACCAAAAATCAGAGCAAATTCGAGCGTTTTTGAAATTATCTAAAATGTGGTCTATTTAACAGTGCTGGCGCTCAGCAACTAATCGACTTATAGAAAAATACTTTAGATAGAAGTTGTAGTACATTTTATTCTCTATAAGATTTATAGAAGTCATTTTTGTCCTACAGTCAACTGGTAAGGAAATATATTGCGAAGAAACATTTTGTTTTTGCCATTTTTTTTAAAATGGCGGCACTTCCGGGCGGTCGTCGTGGTCGCCAACTCAGAGTTTTTATAAGGACCCCAAACCTTAAAACATATCCAAAAATCAGAACCCCCTGACCATTTTTAGGAAACTCTTCTTTTCATGATTTCGAGGATGTTGTTAAAATATTTTAAGTGTTTTTAATTTTTTTAATGAGTTATTTTATTATGATAACAATATAGAATATAGCTGATATACATATAGAAATTTGTTTGAAAATATTTTGCCGAAAAACATCATTTTCACACCTTCATAAAAAATTTCAACTTCAGACGAAGAATTTGGTAAGAAGCTCAGGGTTCGAAGAGGACGTTTTTTAGTATGTTAAACTACAATTACTTAACGAAATCCGTCGAAAAATTGTAGAAGACCGATTTTGGATTTTTTTCATCAAAATGTGCCCAATGTTCTTACACTAATATTTGTTTTGTTTGTTTTGCAAAAAATTGTTTGATTTTGCAAAGTGTTAGATTAACAATCGCGAAGAACTTTTTCAATAGAGAAAAGCTCCGAGCAACACGTGTTCACATGGATTTTGCCAGATTAATATTTTGCAAAAATAGCAGTTCAGTTCATGAGGCTTAAAACGATGCTCTAAAAATTCTACTAGCATGTCTACAGCCCCGCTCAAGAGGTTTGTGAATAATTCTGCCACCTTTGAGGCTCTAAGAAAAAACTTGAAGCTCATTGATATTCAAACGATTGGCACCAATTTTATTAAAAAAGAAGATTCTGTTGTTCTCTTTCATTACATGCATATTTTTCAATTTTTAGCAATAATTATCTGTAATTGGGTTTCTTTCTGATCAGGTGTAGCTCACTGTGATGCTTCTTGAATAGATTTATTCAATTTGCCTATTGCATCTTATATTTGTGCTTCTGTTTTTAAAGGATGGGTTTTAGAGCCATCAATGCATCGAAATTTTATTTGAATACATTCTAATCCATTTTGTATGATGAGTAGACGAAAAGCTGTTAACTTTTTCGATTAATTTGAACAATTTAAATGATAAAAATGCCTGAAGTTAATTTTCTTGTTCGCAGGTGTTTTCATTAAAACAAGGTTTAATTCAGACATGGGCATGGTACGAAGATGCTCGAGCGCGATTTGCGTATACGCAAAATGAAACTTTAAAAACATTGCTCAACATTCAGAATTTGGATCCGGTGTCGCTACGTTACTCAAACGATATTAAGAAGATGACGTATTACATTCTCTCGCAAATTTCGCAAGCAAGTCGGGTTTTAGATGAACAATGGGAAAATTTCCAAGATGCTTGTAAAAATTTGGTACGGCTCAAAATTCCGACGATGGAGGCAATTTATCAGACGATGGTGCGGCAAAGTGCAATTTACCAGAAACAAAAATACATACTCAAAGACATTTCAAACCGAATTCGTTCAAGTCGTAGCAAAGTTAGTGGACCTTCGCTTTTGCTATCGTTGAACAATGCCGATAATTTGGAAATCGAGTTGCTACGTCTTCAATTAGAACCCGAATCGTGGCTGCAAGCCCAGTATAACAGAGTAGTTGATAATCAGAAGAAACTCACCCCTACTAAAGTAGTCAAGTTGAGCAATTTCTTATTGAAGCGAAAAATTACCGAGGTGACTGTGAACAAACCGCAATTGTGCAATACGTCATTACAGTCGAAGTTGCAATCGCATTTGTCTAGAAATAAAACTGCGATTGAACCTTCAATATTGGGTGCCGGATTTTCACCAATTGCGTCTCACAAGTCGGTCGAACCTAGAGCTGTTAATTTTAACCAGTCAACTGAAGCGCAGACGAAGCTGTTTACTGTAAGTGCATTTTGATAAATTTTTCGTTTTCAGAAATTTTGTTTCCAGAATTCAACACCGGTAGTAGGCACCACTGCAAAACCGTTTAGCCAGGCTAATCAAAGTGACAGTCAATCAAAAAATACTTTCACTCCAGTCAGGCCAAGCAGTGGAGGTGTGACGCATTTTCTATCGAGCAAACCTACTCTCGATGCTATTGTGCCAGAACCTAATAAGGATTATACCATTTTCGCATCTAAAACGCCACCTACTACACATTCTTTTCCACCTTTCTTACAGACAACTCCAACTTCACAGTTTTCGTTTAATTTGACGACAAAAACTCCCGTTTCGTCGACAGTCGCAACAAAGCCACCCGCCGTTGTTGCAGATTCCACGCATACAGTTTCTGTTACACCCACTGTAGTAACAACTAAACCGTCGACTTCGACCTCTTTGTTTGCTACTCCACCTTCCAATTTATTTAGCATGAAATCACCAGCAATCTCGACTCCGAGTTCTACGTTTTCATTTGCATTTACACCAAATGCAATAGCGACGACCACCGCGATTCAAAAACAGCCTTCAAACATTGTCAGCAGCACGACAAACTTATTTAACTTTGGAAATTCAGCAACCACTGCTCCAATCACTACTACATCGTCGACCACCACCCAGGCGTCCAGTTTTTCGTTCAAGCAGAGCGTGGAAAGCATTTTAACGTCGCAATCGTCAGGTCCTCCACCTATCGGCAAAGGTTCGATTTTTGGTGGATCCTTATCAACTAGTTCTGAAAACACAACAAAAGATTCGATTTTCGCTGAAATTCCTTCAACCACTAACAGTTCTGGAACCTTCAAAATTCAAGTACCACCATCAGTTTCAATCACACCTGTCAGTAGTAACACCGCAGTGGTTACAACTGCGCAGTCGCAAGGATATTTATTTAGTAATCCACCAATGCCAATTTCGGCTGGTGGTGCTTCTACCGCCTCAAATTTGTCAATTTTTACTTCTCCAACTGAAAAATCAACTGCTGCCTTTAATTTTTCATTCGGTAACACCACCGTTAGTACTGTTGCAAGTTCTAAAATTGAATCTCCTACCTTACCCCCTAATGTCAGTTCGGCTTCGCCGTCAATATTTGGAAATGTGACAAATACAGTAGGTTCATCAACGTCAGGTTTAATTATAACACCAGTTTACACTGCTACATCAACTCCCATTACAACCACCGCGAGTTCCATCATTTCACAAAGTTCTCAAGTCAAAATTGCGGTTCCAACCACATCTTCTAATTTATTATTTGGTCCAACAGCTTCGATTTTTGGAAGTACAGCACCGCTTAAACTCGGAACATCAAGTGTAACTATTACCCCCACTAATCAAAGTACCACCTCAGCATCAGTCAATCCCACAGAAACCGTTTCAGTTTTTAACAGTTCGACTTCAAACATAACAAGTCCGCCGCTTGCATCACCTACTTCGACCCCAATTGTTCTCAACTTATCAAAATCAACAGCATCGACAAATTTAGCGTTTGCCCCTTTGCCGACAACGTCAACAGTAAGCACTACAAATCCTGCATTTAGTGCTTCTACGACATCATTTTTTGGGCAACCAAGCAATAATAGTTTGCCGTTTTCGAGTGCCCAAACAACAACCAGCGCTGCACCGTTTAGCATTGCGCAAATAACGAGCCCTCAATTTGGTGCTTCACAAACGCCTTCCAATACTTCATTTGGTACTCCTCCAACTACGGTCGCCCCGCCTTTTGTTACTGCTCCTGCTCAACAAACGACAGTTGCTTCTCCATTTGCTGCTCCGCAAACAACAGTCGGTCCTATATTTGGTAGTACTCAGAAAACAACTGCTGCTGAATTTGGAACATCGTCCACATTTGCACCAACTACGACAGCCAGTGCGTTTAGCAGTTTTGGAACCGCTGTACCTGCCAGTACAGGTACATTTTCCTTATTTGGCAGTAAGCCGGCCTTTCAAAGCGGATCATCATTGTTTAATACACCAACTTCGACCACCAACACCGCATTTGGAGGTAGTACGGCGTTTGGAGGAGGAAAGCCCGTTTTCGGAGCCACAACTTCGACGCCATCAAATTCCACGTCGTCATTTAGTTTCGCTGCTGCTGCAAATATTCCAAGCAATTCTGCATTTGGTGGTCAAACCCAGCCTCAATCTCAGTTTACTTTTGTAGATGCTGCAAAAAAGCCGGAACCGGGTACTTTTGGATTTGGCAGTTTAAATGTTCAACCAACGCCCACCTCTGCTTCATTTACTGGACTCGGGCAACCGGCGAATGTTTTTCCATTCGCGAAGGCTCCCCAAGAAAAACCACCGTTTGGTGGAGGAAATTTGTTTGCGAAATCGGCAACCACCTCATCGTCGTCTTCGATATTTGGTAATGCAAACACAAACACTAGTTTTGGTGCTGCAGGCGGTGGTAATTCGTTGTTTGGATCCCCTTCTGGATTTGGTTCAACAGGATCTACTCCGTTTGGCCAACAATCTAGTTTTGGACAACAAAGTTCCTTTGGAGGTGGCGGTACCTTTGGTAGTTCGCCTCAAACGGGATCGTTCAGTACGGGAAATCAATCGGTTGGACAAACAGGTTTTGGAGCATTTAGTCAAGCGCCCAAAGCGGCAGGATTTGGTTCTCCGCCAATCTTTGGAGGATCGCCAGGAGGATTTGGTGCTCCCGCCACGTTTGGCGGATCTCCAGCATTTGGAAGTGGTTCTGCCTTTGGAGGAGGTGCGACAAGTGGTTTTGGTGACACCAATGCTGCTGCTCCAGGTAAGACTAATGTCCTGAGAGGTGAGGAATTGACAAAAAAAAATTGAAAATGCAGGTGCATTCAACGCGGGCCCACCACAACAAGAAAATTCAACGTTTGCAAATTTGGCTAATCAAAATACATTAGGTTTTGGATCACTTGCACAGCAGTCTCAAACCAACCCATCTATGTCTTCATTTTCTGGGTAAATTTTTGACTATATATTTTTATATTATACAGGGTGGTCTATTTATGGCGAAATCTTTCATAGCGTTAATTAGAAAATAATATATTGTCAAGATATTTTTATATTGTCAATTTTTTTCGGTACTTACGAAATTTTTTTTTTTGATTTCTTTTTGCAATGATTGTGGTGCGATATGGTCAATTTGTTTCACCATTTTCGACATTAAAAATGGCGTTTGAAATGTCGATTTTCGTATGTGATGTTATGCTTTTAAGTTGTGGCGTTTCTTCACGGAATTATTATCGCAACAGCGACGCGGGTTCAGACAATACTCAAAGATTCAGCGAGTACAGGTTTCAGCTGCGGAGATTGACACTCGCTCCGCTACGCTACGCTCGTGCAATCTCCTTGCTAAAACCTGTACTCGCTGAATCTTTGAGTATTGTCCTTACCCTTGTGCTGTAACATACAAGTACTATACTAGAATCTAAAAAAATATTTCTCTACACAGAATGTTCTGTTAAAGTGTCGTAATCTACAACTTTCTTATTTAAAATGGAATATAGTATTTTTTGCCATTCCGGGGGTAAAGTACTCACTTTTTACCCCGGTTTGCGGGCGTAAAGGGGCACTTTTTTACCCTGCGGGAGTAAAGTTCAAAAATAGGGGGGTGAGCGGGAGTAAAGTTAAAAAATAGGGGGGTGAGCGGGAAATAAAGTCACCAGATGACTGGTGACTTTAGTTTAGTAACGGCCTTAACCATGGAATAGTGCGACCACAAGGTCGATGACTTCAACGTTTTAGCCTTCTCGTAAAAAAATGCCAAAAACACGTCTTCACTAAAATAATCTGACAATTCTTTATTCTGGCACCACTGCACAAAAGCGTCGTACTGTTTTTGGTAAACTTTTCTTGATTTTGCCGGCAACAGTTCCACCAACGCCATCTTCGCTGCTTCGGCAATTTCTACGTTCTCGCTCATGGTACGTGTTGCTCTTTCAAAGGCACAAATTTAAATGAAATGAAGCATTGGAATCAATGGCATTGGTAGAATCAGGGGTGCCAACTGCTATTTCTTAGTAATTTTTAGTAGTATAGTTGGTAATATTACTAGTGCTATTTTGCGATTTATCGACCACGTGTAGGTATTATAAAAAAAAAGCGTTAAATTTTTGCTTTAAGTTTCTAAACTGGCGAAGTTCCTACTTTACCTCTCGGAATGGCAAAAAACAGTATATGCACGACGGTAGTAAAGTGACTTTTGGCCCATGGGTAATTGTTTCACTCGGCTGGCGCCTCGTGTAAACAATCCTTTACCCTCGGGCCAAAAAAGTGTCACTTTGCTACCTTGGTGCATAATGTACTATTTTGATATTCCGGGGGTAAAGTACTCACTATTTACCCCGATTTGCGGGTGTAAAGGGGCACTTTTTACCCTGGGGGAGTGAAGTTAAAAAATAGGGGCGGGGGAGCGGGAGAAAAAAACTTTTTTTGCCACGTGATGACTGATAAAAAAGTCACTAGATTGCCACGTGATCGATGGGGTTTTCTTCGCCATTCTTAATGACGAAAGTGCCCCACGCCGGTTTTAGATTTTTGAATCGTGCATATTAGCGTGGAAGAATCAAATTCTTTCACATCTGCCACGCTCAAATTTATTTCAAACAATGAAATAAATTGATGAGTCGATAAATAAATAAAAAGTACTTACTTTAGCTACCAAATAATTCTCACGAGGTGCCGTTTTTAAAAATGTCGCCACGTGGTCAGATGTTAGGACGCGCGATTTTTTCGGCAATTTCTAGGGTCTCGCTCATGGTACGTCTTGCTGTTTCCAATGCACAAATGTAAATGAACTGAAATGAACCATTGGTAGAATCAGGGGTGCCAACTGCTATTTCCTAGTACTTTTTGGTAGTAGTTCGTAATATTACTACACCTTTTCCACAAGTAATTCAGAAATCGTCAACTGTTATTCAGATTTGTCAATTGATATTCAGAAATCGTCAACCGTTATTCAGATTTGTCAATTGATATTCAGAAATCGTCAACCGTTATTCAGATTATCAATTAATATTCAGAAATCGTCAACTGTTATTCAGATTTGTCAGTTGATATTCAGAAATCGTCTAATTCAGAAATCGTCAATTTTAATTCAGAAATCGTTAATTTTAATTCTGAAACAGACAAATGAAAATTAGAATGAAATGCAAAAGTGGGGCTTTTACAGTGCAGAGTTAGGCTTTAATAAAAATCTAAAAAAATAACAATATTTTAATTAATTTTTTTATATATATTATAAGAAAAACATTAATTGAAGGGCCTAGTGGAAAAAGTCACTAAGTCATGTTTTAGAGTTTCTCTAGAAATTGGATTTAAAGTTTTGGAATTGCGTTTATAATACTTTTTAGTCGGAATTTTTTAAATTAAATGCAGGGCATGGATAGATATGAGCTTAAAGAATGCAATTCAAGAGTAAAAAAATACATTTGGTAAAAAATAATGTAGATAAGCGGAAAAAATTATAAATGACTTACCTACTTTTTCCACTACACCTCAGTAATGTAGGTAAATTGAAGGACTTAGTGGAAGAAGTCATTAAGTCATATAATGGAATTTAAAAAAAATTGGTTTTGAAGTTTTGGAATTGTGTTAATTTATTTTAATAAAAATAATAATACTAAAATCAAATATAAAAACAATAAATTAATACTATTCGTACTCTTCTTCATCTTCATCCACGGCATTTATTGTACTATTCAGAGTTGAGAAGAACGTTATGCTTTCGTTCAGGGTTACATATTTAAGTAGTTCCTTGACATATATCAATTTCGCTGGTTTTATTGGTACAAAATCTGACTTGCCTACTTTTGTACTCCGAACGCGATGATAGCAGGGCCGGCTGGTGCGCGATATGACCGACTTACCAACACTTTTAAGATGTGATTTTTATACTAATTTGTAGAGAATAAATGCCGCAATGTGAAAATGTGCTCAACTACAAATTGAAAAAAAGTGACATAACTACTTTTTCCACCAGGCCCTTCAATTATTTCAGAACAATATGTTAAAGAAATCTTTAGCGAATAACTTAGCAACCGACTGGCATATCTTCCATTGATAAGGCTGCTGCATGATGTATTGTGCAGTGTTGCGCAGCACGAGCACAATCGCCTCCATTTATGGTGTCCTTGGCCCGATCTACCCTTTTCCAACAGTAATTCAGAAATCGTCAACCGTTATTCAGAAATCGTGAATTGGAATTCAGATTTGTCAACTGATATACAGAAATTGTGAATTATAATTCAGATTTGTCAAGTGATATTCAGAAATCGTGAATTGTAATTCAGATTTGTCAACTGATATTCAGAAATTGTGAATTGTTATTCAGATTTGTCAACTGATATTTAGAAATTGTGAATTGTAATTCAGATTTGTCAACTGATATTCAGAAGCCGTCAATTTTAATTTAGAAACCGACAAATGAAAATTAGAAAGTACTTAATGAAATTCAGAAAGTATCAAATGTTCAGCTCAATTAAAGCATCAGTTGTTTTTTTTTTTCTAAAAATTTGAATTTGAATGTTATGATTCTGTGTTGATTAATTTAATCCCTTAATCTTAAGGGATTATCTGCTGTGTATTAAGGGATTATCGTAATATTAATCTTATATAAGTAAAAATTGACGATTTCTGAATTACAATTGACGATTTCTGAATTATAAAATTCTGAATTAGACGATTTCTGAATATCAATTGACAAATCTGAATAACAGTCGACGATTTCTGAATATCAATTGACAAATCTGAATAACCGTTGACGATTTCTGAATATTAATTGATAATCTGAATAACGGTTGACGATTTCTGAATATCAATTGACAAATCTGAATAACGGTTGACGATTTCTGAATGACTTGTGGAAAAGGTAGATTTCCTCTAAGTTGACCGGTCTTTGTTCCCCAAGTTTATGGGTATGGATTAAGAATTACAATTCACAATTTCTGAATATCAGTTGACAAATCTGAATTGCAATTCACGATTTCTGAATATCAGTTGACAAATCTGAATTACAATTCACAATTTCTGAATATCAGTTGACAAATCTGAATTGGGCGGTGTTATGCAGAAAGCTACCAACCCACATTTTTTTTTTTTTTCAATTATTGAAGGTACGGAGCCAGTAAGGTTCATTATACATTCTGCTGAAAACATCCAAGCCACAGGATAACTTATTAATTTCTTCAGGAAGTTACCTCCTTATTTTTTTAATTTAATACTGTACTAATTGTTAATTATCTCGGATTTATGCAGACGT
The DNA here is from genome assembly GCA_932274525.1 of Podabrus alpinus. NCBI lineage: Eukaryota > Metazoa > Arthropoda > Insecta > Coleoptera > Cantharidae > Podabrus > Podabrus alpinus. The sequence continues at coordinate 12,928,777 of OW026451.1, forward strand.
GGCTTGGTAGCTTTCTGCATAACACCGCCCAATTACAATTCAGAATTTCTGAATATCAGTTGACAAATCTGAATTCCAATTCACGATTTCTGAATAACGGTTGACGATTTCTGAATTACTGTTGGAAAAGGTGTAGTGCTATTTTGTGGTATACGTATACTATATGGTATACTATCGAGCACGTGCATTATTAAAAAAATGCGTTAAATTTTTGCTTTAAGTTTCTAAATTGGCGAAGTTCCTACTTTACCTCCCGGAATTGCAAAAAACAGTATATGCACGACGGGAGTAAAGTGACTTTTGGCCCATGGGTAATTGTTTCACTCGGCTAACGCCTCGTGTAAGCAATCCTTTACCCTCGGGCCAAAAAAATGTCACTTTGCTCCCTTGGTGCATAAAGTGTTATTTTAATCAATAACGTACTTGGTTGTCAGAGAAATGAATAGGAACTCGAGAAATTAGGAAAAGAATTAATTAAAGGTGCAGGTATTTGAAAGGTTTTCTATTTTAAATATTAATTAAACTGGCAAACCCTCCAATTAGTCTCCAGGTTGATGAACAAAGAACGCGACGCTGTTTGTTCTTTTCTCAAATACCTCGAAAACTAAGCAAGATAGGTTAACAAATTATACGTATCTTTTTTGTAGAGCACAAAATTATCTACAATAATGATTGGAATAATATTTATTGTCAAGTCAGTAGTTCAGCTTGCATGCCCCGTCAAACTCCGAAAGTGTGATTCCAAAAATTGTTGTTGATGCCAGTAATTTTTTTTTGGTCAATTTGAATGGAAATAAAATTTCTAACAAAATCACACATTATTTGGGAACTTCCAGTAACACTGTGCATGGTGCAACCAATTTTTGGACCTTTCTTTGTTTGTTTTGTTGCTAAGATTTGACTTTATAGAGTATTTTTAATTTTTTGCTGTTTTATACCTTACTATTCATTTTCGAGGATTCTTATTGGGGACAAAATTCTAACCAAAAAGGACTTGCGTTTTTTCGTACGACAAAAACCGATTAAATGGACGATTTTTAGGATTTAAGTTTCTGAGTTTGACGGAGCGTGCAAGCTAAACTACTACAATAAATGTTGTTCGGGTCATTATTAAGGTATATATAATTTTATGCTCTACAAAAAAGGTAGGTATAGTTTGTTACCCCATCTTGCTTGGTTTTCGAGATATTTGTTAAAAGAACAAACAGTATCGCGTTCTTTGTTTATAAGTGTTAATAACTTTAGTCCGCGGTAATTTTTTGAAGTAAAATTAATCCCACGCATAGAAACTAAAACGATTCATGGTTTTTGCAAGCTGGGAAGACTAGGCTGACCCCTATAATTAGTTTAATATGACTAGTTTACTATAGATAAATTTCATTAAGAAGCATTTTTCCTATTCCAATTTACTACTTGGTCTACTAAAAGTTTTCAGGAATTAAAAAACAAACTATGATAGTCTTCATTTATATAATCTATCCATCTGTAAAGCTAAATTGATCCATTGATTCTTTCCGCAGTGCAGCCCTTAGGCCACACCACCAAAGTAATCGGCTACTAGATGAGTAAAGCTGGCCAGGGTACCGTCCGCAGGGCACCGGACAATAGGCGCGGCCAATTAGGCGCGACCGATTAGGCGCGGACCCAATTAAGCTCCGTGCCATTTAGGCGCGAATACAATTAGGAGCCGGCCATAAACAAATTAAATGGTTAATCTGTTATAAGTCTGTATTTATTTTTCAAAATCACAAAAGTCCATTAATACTTAAAAACAAATAAATCTTGGCAAAAAGTTAAATCGGCCGCAAAGAGGTGGATCTGCCGGTAGGTTAGTGTTAGTTTTTGATATTTGTATTTAGAAAACTAATAATTAAAAACAAATAAATCTTCGCAAAAAGTTAAATCGGCCGCAAAGAGGTGGATCTGCCGGTAGGTTAGTGTTAGTTTTTGATATTTACTTAGAAAACTAATAATTAAAAACAAATAAATCTTCGCAAAAAGTTAAATCGGCCGCAAAGAGGTGGATCTTCCGCGAAGAGGTGGATCTGTCGTTAGGTTAGTGTTAGTTTTTGATATTTCTTTAGAAAACTAATAATTAAAAACAAATAAATCTTCGCAAAAGTTAAATCGGCCGCAAAGAGGTGGATCTTCCGCGAAGAGATGGATCTGTCGTTAGGTTAGTGTTAGTTTTTGATATTTCTTTAGAAAACTAATAATTAAAAACAAATAAATCTTCGCAAAAAGTTAAATCGGCCGCAAAGAGGTGGATCTTCCGCGAAGAGGTGGATCTGTCGTTAAGTTAGTGTTAGTTTTTGATATTTCTTTAGAAAACTAATAATAATTAAAAACAAATAAATCTTCGCAAAAAGTTAAATCGGCCGCAAAGAGGTGGATCTTCCGCGAAGAGATGGATCTGTCGTTAGGTTAGTGTTAGTTTTTGATATTTCTTTAGAAAACTAATAATTAAAAACAAATAAATCTTCGCAAAAAGTTAAATCGGCTGCGAAGAGGTGGATCTTCCGCGAAGAGATGGATCTGTCGTTAGGTTAGTGTTAGTTTTGAGACGGTCATTGGTCTAGTAGTTACAGCAATGCACTACTAATGCTATAGACCCCGGTTCAAATCCAGAGAGAGTCAAAAATTTCTTTCTGACTTTATCTTCATCTATGGCCGTCTCCGACCACAGCAGTGGCCTACTGTGATTGCTGGTTGAGTTACGGAGCGAAAAATTTCTGGTTCGATATCGGAACTAGTGGAAGTTTCTTGGCTCTGCTCTCCAGTAAACAGAAAGGCTATGTGGTGAAACAGCCCGGCATCTTCTCTGTAGCTGTGATGCCTTAGCCCGATCCAGGCTAAAATATCTGGGACAAACCCAAGGAGGTACAACAAAGCCTCTCAGAAATATTCTGTGATTTGCTAGCACATTGCTAGAAAATTTGAAATTCCTGAATATCTAATTAGTAGGGTGAACAAAAGATCAATACTGGTCGCAGTTCTGAAAGGCCCTTGCGGCCAATCGACCCCTAAGTACATTACCATTAGTGTTAGTTTTTGATATTTCTTTAGAAAACTAATAATTAAAAACAAATAAATCTTCGCAAAAAGTTAAATCGGCTGCAAAGAGGTGGATCTTCCGCGAAGAGATGGATCTGTCGTTAGGTTAGTGTTAGTTTTTGATATTTCTTTAGAAAACTAATAATTAAAAACAAATAAATCTTCGCAAAAAGTTAAATCGGCCACAAAGAGGTGAAATAAATACAGACTTATAGGGGAAAAATATTAATTGTACGCACCCTGGTGGCTGTAATATCAACTAAATATTTGACGTCACGATGATGCTAAATTAAAAATGAATTCGAGGTTAAATTAATTAAAATACGTTAAATTTATTAGTTTTTATTAAATTATTTATTTATTACTTAGTTGTAATGTATTATTATCGTTCAAAACCAAATCAAAGTATTTCTGAGCGAGGTTATATCATTAGCGTAACGTCACGTTTGTTGTTGCTTACAGCGCACCATCGGTAATATTTTATCCCTATAACTATGGTGACCATATTATGTACTTATTTTAGTAGGACTGTACTCTTTTTTAGAACGATGTCCTTACGTACTTAAAAACTTCTCCAAGTACATACAAATGTACTTATTTTTTCATTTGAAATATTTAAATTTCAATCACAATGAAGCCTGGGGGGTGCCAGACTTCATTGTGGGGGAAACAGACGTGCATTCATGACTGTTTCCTTGAGTGGGACCCCTAAAAAAAAAATGGTGACCATACCTATAACAGATAAACAATTTAATTTGTTTATGGCCGGCGCCTAAATGGCTTGGCGCCTAAACGGTCTGCGTCTAATTGTAGCCGAGCCTAAACGGTCTGCGCCTATAGTCCATCTGGTTTTGGATTGCACTAGAAGTCGCCTTGAACGGCAAGTCAGATTTACACAGGGAAACGTCAACTAATTAAAGTATATGAGCGACAAAAAACAAATGTCACTTTATTTATCTTGTACAAATTATTTAAATTTGCCAGAAACTTTTAGAAAAAAATATTCGTGAGTCATCAATCGCAAATAAAATTTTGGCAGTGTAAACCTGTAAAAATTTTAACCAATCACGTTCAGAGTTCACAATTTTAGTACAATCTAGTTCTGCATTCTTAAAACGGATGGACTATAATTGTATCCGCGCCTAAATGGCACGGCGCCTAATCGGTAGACCCTAATAATATGTCTTATTTTATTTCTTGTTGATAGCTTACTATTAGTCGCTCAAGTTAAGCGCATATTTTTATTAATAATTTGTCTATTTCACCAAAGATTTTGACAAATCTTGAAAACGAAAATGTTTAATTTCACCTTTCATATACATAGGAAGTCAGCTGGACTTCTTGGATGAAGTCTATTATTCATAAGGCGATTATTTTGAGGTATGTGGGATTTGGGTGTGTTATTAATATTAACCCTCCAGTACTAACAGTCAGTCGTAAATTTCAAACGATAACAGCTAAGGGATGGGGTTGTTAGTACCTTCAAATCAACTAGTTTAGTACGTTGCAAACCACTGCAAAAAAAAATTAAAAACTAGAATGGATCCCACAGACTGACGTTAGTACTAGTGTTATATAAAAATATGTTAGTACTGGAGAGTTAAAAGCAGATCGACTTGAGAGTAAGAAATTAGTTAACCACTGTAATTTTTATCTTTATTTATTATAAGACAGGGTTCCTACTGAATTTTTCAAAGTAAATTCCCTGACTTTTCCAGACCTGAGTAAAATTTAAAATTTTCCTGGCGACTTTTTCAAAAAGTAAATGACAAAATATTAGGATTATATAAATATACCAACCGAGGTAGGACAAATTGAAAAGTTGTATCTTCTTGACAATATAGTTTACCCTCAACAGGTAGACGTACCCTTTATAAAGTTTGTACTTTTTACCCCCCCCCTCCCACTTCTATGAATTTTGGCCGGATCCGCTCTTGTGTGTAAAGAACAGGGTCGTAATCAATGTGTACTTATGATTTGTTCACAACTTCACAGACCTTGTAACTTCCTCTGCCCTTCGAAAAAGGTATGAAAGAATTCGCATGGTTTACCCTGTAGATACATACATCTTTGTAGCTATTGTTTTTACAAACTTTTCTTAAATTACAGGAGTCCTTCATTTTCAACGTGGCGCTAGCATCACTTAATCCGTTAGACTACATTAATTTTTATAAAATCTGTAGCGGTTTGAGTTCAAAAATTGTTATTTTATGATACTAATAATGATAATAAAACATAATTTTTAATTCGACGTTTTATTTTTGAAAATATGTACATTTTTGTCTGCACCACCCGAAACGAGATACTTTGAGTTCGACCAGTCTACGCATAAAATTTTGTCCTGAGGTCCTGACATATCGTATAGAGGTGCTTTTGGTGAACGAGTGTCCCATAATTTTACCATTTTGTCATAACTTCCAGACATAAACAGATTTTTGTCGGTTTGTGACCAAGCAACTGATGATACCCACAGAGAGTGGGATGTGAATTTTGATTTACAAACTGAACCTTCCTTTGATCTGGGGTCGTATAGACGAATATGCCTGTCAGCAAAACAACCCAAAATTAATCCATTTAATCGTGACCATGACACTCCCATGAAGGCTTTTTCTGCTACTATTTCCTCTTGTATTCCTTGTAACTGCAAAGACAAAGTAAGGATGACTGAAATTTAAAGATAGAAAAATTATTACCTCAGTATCCCAGAGTATCATCTTATGATCCATAGAGACTGTGCAGATAGTATCACGTTTGATCCATTGAATACCAACCACGTTTTCCTTGTGGCCTTTTAGTGAATACAACGGGGATCGGATTTTGATATCAGATGATGCTACAATGCGACCTTTTTTCTTCACAGGTTCTTCGTCCTCGGTGTTTAAAGAGGCTGACCACACTTTAACCAGGTCATCCCAACCACCGGTGGCAACATTTTGAGAATCTGGACTAACAGCAACGGCGTTAATGCCACTTTCGTGACCTTTTAAAACCACTACAGGTTTGCAATCAATTTCCCTCGACTCCTCTTTAGGGACCCATTGCCATAAAACGGCTGTTAAATCGTGTGAGGCACTAACAAAACCTCCAGTTGGATCACCGTGTTTTAACCACGAAACTGCTCTAACTTCGTCTGTGTGTTTACAAGCATTTAAAATGTGCTTCCCTCGAGTGCTCCATATATTTATGGCATTGTCGTAACAACCAGTCAAAATCCTAAAGAAATATGGTTTAGATCATAGTATGTTATAGTAATTTCTGTGTTACCATTTATCGGCTACTTGAATTCCACCGACCCAATCATCATGCAGTAACGAATCTTGCGGTTCAGGTGCAGGCGTCCTCACTAAATATTCGATTTCAACGGTATCTTCAATAGGCACATTTAAAATTTCACAATGTTCGACGAGTGGAAGGCGTAAAAATTGTCCCGAAACTAAAAAATCAAACTCGACAGACGTTTCCACATCTGAACTTTGTCGTAAAATTTCAATTATCAAATTGTTCAAGTCTTGAGGTTTTATTTTCTTGGGTACTGCGATCGCTTCATCGGGTACTACAAAACTAAAAACGGCATAACTACACAAGTAAAATCATTAGGAGATGCATTTACCTGTCTTGTTTGGTCACAAATCGTACGGAAATGTCGTTATTACTATCTTCAATTCCAGACGTTTTCTGGTCGTCCATGATTTAAACGAATATGAAAACACGTTTACTTTGGAAACAAAACTTTCAGGTTAGTTGTTCACACGATTTAAAAAATAGTGAGGTTATGTCGTTTTTGACACGACACCAAAACTGTATTCAAATCAATGTAAAAAAAAAGTGTATAAACTGCTTTAACGCCTTGATCATCAAATTATAAGCTCGAAGGATTCAATTTGAAATAAAAAATTCGAAATTCGAGTCCAATTAATTAAGATTTTTGGAACCACTGTAAATTCGTTAAAATTTGACAATTTTCATACAGTTTGACAGTTGTTGACATGTAAACAGCGGTAAATCGCGATGTTGCGTTCAAGTTTTATTTAATTTAACGAATATTTGTCCCAAATTGTGTTCTTATAATTCATTATGCATCGTCGCGGTGGGAAGCGTATCCGGATGGATGAACCACCACCGGAGTACGACAACCCTATGACTCCAGCTTTGGAAAATGACGCCTATGGAATGCATTACGGACAATCGGCAAGTATATATGGGGATGCTTACGGTGATGCAGGCACATCGGAGCAGATGTTTGAATCTCCACCTACTCCTGGAATGCGAAGAGTTACCAGGTCTAAAGCCCGGGGTGGGACAGTTTCTCATCAACCGGTGATTATTCATTCCCCTACCAGTCCCAGTCCTCCTAGAGCCGGACGCGGAAGACCTAGAGGAAGGCCTCCCGGCAGTAAAAAACATCACGTCGAAGGAACCCACACAGATCATGACGCTTCTTTATACCAAGTAATACGTAGCAGCAAGGCGTCTCTAACAAACATCGTAGATGACTGGATCGAAAGCTACAAGGTGAGTTTTATAAAATTAACATCAAAAAGATAATTTACACAATTTAATACTGATTTAGATCAACCGTGAAACGGCCCTGATTGTTCTCATGCAATTTTTCATCAACGCTGCGGGTTGTAAAGGAAGAATTACACAACAAATGCAAGCTAGCATGGAACACGCCGCGATTATTCGTAAAATGACGGAAGAATTCGACGAAGAGTCGGGCGAGTATCCTCTCATTATGGCAGGTCAAAGTTGGAAAAAGTTCCGGCAAAATTACTGCGATTTTGTGCAAACCTTGGTGAAGCAATGTCAATATTCCATTATTTATGATCAGTTTTTGATGGACAATATCATTTCGTTACTCACCGGTCTGTCGGATTCACAAGTAAGCTAGTTTTGGTTTTTTATTCTTTTGGAAATAATTTTGTTTTATGCTCTTAGGTGCGAGCGTTTCGACACACTGCCACTCTGGGAGCTATGAAATTAATGACAGCTTTGGTGGACGTTGCGTTAACGGTTTCGGTAAATTTGGATAACACTCAACGCCAGTACGAAGCGGAGAGGCAAAAAACGCGTGAAAAGCGCGCCAGTGATAGATTGGAATCGTTGCTAGGTAAAAGACAAGAATTGGAAGAAAATATGGATGAAATTAAAAATATGTTGACGTACATGTTTAAGTCGGTGTTTGTGCATCGTTATCGTGATACGTTACCCGAAATTCGAGCTATCGCGATGACCGAAATTGGTATTTGGATGCACAAATTTCATGCAAATTTCCTGGACGATTCGTATTTGAAGTATATCGGGTGGACATTACATGATAAGGTATAATTGGAAGTTTAGTTGGATTTGAAGAATCCTTATCTGTATTTATCTTTTTAACAGGTCGGTGAAGTCCGTTTGCGGTGTCTGCAAGCTTTACAACCTCTTTATGCAAATGAAGAATTGAAAGGTAAACTGGAATTGTTCACAAATAAATTTAAAGATCGTATTGTGGCCATGACTCTGGATAAAGAGTACGATGTGGCCGTGCAGGCGGTTCGGCTTGTCATATCAATTTTGAAGCACCACAATGAGATTCTAACAGATAAGGATTGCGAACACGTTTATGAATTGGTGAGTAAATTCTATTGTTTATTCACTCTTTTTATAGTCCAAGCAAGGAAGGTTTTTAGTTTGCAAAAAATCTGGGCAAGCTGAATTTTGGCAGAGATGTACATTGGAGTGTTCTAATGAACCCCATAAAATCCCACGCCGGCGTCCCCCACAATCGGGGGTTTTAGCTCCCCCAACGCGATTCTTTGCCGATAACTCGCTTATTTATGCTTGTATGAAAAATTATGATCAGACCATAAGGGGTCATCCATTAATTACGTAAGGGTTTTTTGGGGGGGGAGGGGGGTATTGGATATCTTACGGACCCTTACGTAGGGGGGGGAGGGGTCCGACGTATTCCTTACGTAAGTTTCTTAAAATATTTTTTTAAATTAAATTTAAAAACGGTTTTTCATGTATGTAAATAAATATTTAATTTAAATTTTTGTATTTATTATTATCTATCTATACCGGGTGTTCATTTTGAAACTTCCAGCAATTAATATCTCAAAAACCAAAAGTCAGATGAAAAAATGTTTCGGACAAAAGTTGTATGATCGCGAGGGGGAAAGAATATGGCATCATTGTTTTTTTAATTTATTGACCCTTTCAAGGTCATTTGAAGGTCAACTTTGTTTTTTTAAATGGCACCTTATATTTTTTTTAGCAGATTCATATTTTGCATGAATAAATAAACAACTTTTGTTGGAAAATTTTTTTTATCCGACATTAGGCTTTTCGAGTAAGATACGTTGAAACTAGGGACGCGCATGAATGGATTATCGAGATTCCTTAACGGATATAATCAACATTGTTAATCAAAAATTAATATTTACAAATGGGGAACATTTTGAAAATTTGTTATGAAAACACTCGTTTACAAACATTTTTTCCACTGTTTAATACTAGTAAATAGCCTTCTAAAACTTGTAAATATTAAATTTTGATTAACAATGTTGATTATATTATTTTGTTTCAAAATAATTTCAAATTCAAATTAAAATTTCAAAAAAAAAACATTTTTTTATCTGACTTTTGGTTTTTGAGATATTAATTGCTGGAAGTTTTAAAATGAACACCCGGTATATAAAAATGGATGTATGTATGTTCCCTACAGACTCCTAAACCGTTTGACCGATCGGAACCAAATTTGGAACAGTTATTATGTAGGTCCCTGCGCATGTTTTTGTATTGAAATAGTGCAAAAACTCGCAAAGGAAATGAAAGTTGATTTTGAGTAGCCTGCCTTCCTTTAAGGAATCTCGATAATCCATTCATGCGCGTCCCATAGGGACGCGCATGCATGGATTATCGAGATTCCTTAAAGGAAGGCAGGCTACTCAAAATCAACTTAAAATAAGGCTTCTTGCTATACTGCCCTGCTAAGACAAGAGGTCCTATCTACAAATTAAGAGTTTAGAGATAATTAGGACAAATGGGACATTTTGATTTAGCACTAATGGATATTTTTCACATAAATATTTTTTCAGAAAAATATAGTAGATAAAATATGACAATAAATTTTATCCGTTAATTTGATAACTTAATCCGTTGATACATTGATCCGTTGATACCTTGAAAAAATTGTTGCAAAGGAAAGTTGATTTTGAGTAGCCTGCCTTCCTTTAAGGAATCTCGATAATCCATTCATGCGCGTCCCATAGGGACGCGCATGAATGGATTATCGAGATTCCTTAAAGGAAGGCAGGCTACTCAAAATCAACTTAAAAAACAATAATGAATGCTGTCAAACTGTCAACCGATCGACAATGCAAATACGCGTGCACGTGCTTTACGTTTCTATTTGACCAATCTTAACCAAATTTGGTGTAGAAGTTATTTACAATGCTACGAAAAACATAAGCTACTTTAGTACCTTAGAGCGAGGCCAAAGGCCGAAAAACCACGGTCTACACGTATGCCTGCGATACCCTTGAGTGAAGCCGAAGGCCGAACAACCACATTCGACACGGTCTAGACGGCTAAAGGCGGCCGGTAGGCCGACTGTGCCAGCTGGTATAATATATTATTATTCATCTTTTATAAATATACGGGGTGGAGAGGGGTGTCAAAATTAATTTTCTTTTAAATAATCCTTACGTAAGATGTGGGGGGGGGGTTGCCACAATCTTACGTACCCTTACGTGGCGGGGGGAGAGGGTCCAAAATTACAAAAATCATCCTTACGTAATTAATGGACGGCCCCTAATTGAAGAGCATAAAATTCTCTATAAAATATTTTTTTTTTCATAATTTTCCACGACACACTAATACTTAAATTATTGCAGGGTTGCCACAGTGTCATTTTTTCACTTATTTCACTTTTTTGACAATCATACACTTTTCTTCACTTTTTTGAAAAAAATTCACTTTTTTCACTTTTCTTACGATTTCACCTATAAAAATTTTAGTTTTAGGCTTCTATACAAAGTATAACAAGAAGCCTTATGATCTGGTTTAATATGCTACTTACCTACTTAATAAATAATTTTTATTTTTTCAAATTCAAATTTTTTAAAAGGATTTTGTTGGTACCTTTTCTGGATTTTTTTGTTGGTATTAACAATAATATGATTATGACAATGATAGCCAAGATGACCAAACATTATAGATTTCAAATAACAAATAAAAATATCAAGTAAAAACTGTTATGTATTAGACAGGATTAAGATCAAGCGGATTAAGTCATTTTGTTGTGTTTGGTTTGGTAATGACAAATGAGTAATTACTATAATATAATGAGTTGAATATGTTGTTTTATTGATATAAAACGTAGAGCAATGCAGAAATCGCACAAATCCTTATCGATGGTACTGTAAATTTAAGAAAGGAAGAAAGGTTTCAGAAACTGTGAAAAAGTCATTGAAGCGAAAAGATCAAATGATTACAAACTTTTTTAATAAAAAGGCAAAAACTTCTGATCGTTAAATTACTATGAACTTATTTGTGTTAATTTATATTAATAAAATCAAAAATATTACACCATTTGTTCAAAGTTGCTATACACTTTTTTCACTTTTTTTTGAAAATTAATACACTTTTCTCACTTTTTTTGAAAATTATAATGCTTTTATTATTTTAATATTATAATTATAGCTATTATAATTATAAAAAATAAAAATGCTTTTAATAATAAATTAATTGAAATTGTGGCCAAGGTTGGAAAATGAAGAGAAAAATAAATTTTTTCAAAATTTGCACAAGTTATAGGGTCATTCCATCTCAAATCGACTGAAGAATTTACCTGACCCCCACCAAATTTGACGAAACTTGACGAAACGAAAGAAATAAAAAATACAAATTTAAGGATTTGTCCAAAAGGGCATTCGTTTCGTTGTTTTGGTCGTTCAAAATGTCAAAAAGTTGGCGTGTAGACTTGTAGGAAAACGGCTGTAACTTCGTCCACGGTGGTCTAAATTTAAAAATAAAAAATGTTCTGTAAAGGTAAATGAACGTTCTATCCAAATATTCAATCACATTTTAATTTTTCAACCCCTAACTGGATTAATTTTATAATATTAACCCTATTTCAACCCCTATTTAAAAAACGATTCCTTTTTTTTGTTTATTTTTTTACTGTTTGTGCAATTATGCTGAGTATGTGTGCCAAATTTTATCATGGGATCTGCATGGGTTCGGTTGCTAAAAATAAATTAAAAATATGGAATGCAAAATTGAATTTTTTTGAATTTCTGATTTAAAACGGCCATAGCTCCGATATTATTAATTTTTGAGGTTAATGGATTAGAACTTTTTTAAAGATCATTCGCTTGTCTACAAAGTAGGTTATAACCACTTATCGTCTAGAATCAACGGATTTCGAGTTATAAATTAAATTAAGGGAAAAAATGTTTAAAAAATTCAGGTTTTTATTCTTTTAATTTTCTTGTGAACCCCGTATCTCTTAAACGAAACGTCTAAGAGAAAAAAGACGTTCCGTTGAAGAGATACGGGGTTCACAAAAAAATTAAATAAATAAAAACCTGAATTTTTTAAACATTTTTTCCCTTAATTTAATTTATAACTCGAAATCCGTTGATTCTAGACGATAAGTGGTTATAACCTACTTTGTAGACAAGCGAATGATCTTTAAAAAAGTTCTAATCCATTAACCTCAAAAATTAATAATATCGGAGCTATGGCCGTTTTAAATCAGAAATTCAAAAAATTGCTTTAAAGGGAGGTACCCCCCAAGGGTTTGGACTTGGGCAAAAATTTTATTTGAAAATTTGTCTTAGCAAAGTGTCCTTTATCACCACCTCAAAGGTTCTCCACGGTCACGGGGACACCCTGTATATTTATACTGCCAAACATTATTTTGTAAAATTCAATTTTGCATTCCATATTTTTAATTTATTTTTAGCAACCGAACCCATGCAGATTCCATGATAAAATTTGGCACACATACTCAGCATAATTGCACAAACAAACAGTAAAAAAATAAACAAAAAAAAAGAATCGTTTTTTTAAATAGGGGTTGAAATAGGGTTAATATTATAAAATTAATCCAGTTAGGGGTTGAAAAATTAAAATGTGATTGAATATTTGGATAGAACGTTCATTTACCTTTACAGAAAATTTTTTATTTTTAAATTTAGACCACCGTGGACGAAGTTACAGCCGTTTTCCTACAAGTCTACACACCAACTTTTTGACATTTTGAACGACCAAAACAACGAAACGAATGCCCTTTTGGACAAATCCTTAAATTTGTATTTTTTATTTCTTACTAAGATGGTGTGTACCAAGTTTCGTCAAATTTGGTGGGGTCGAGACAATTTTACCTGTTTTTTGGTCGATTTGAGATGGAATGACCCTATAGTATCTTCCAAGTAACGAAACCGAAATTTTGGTTTGAGCTCCGGGTTAGCAAGGTCCGGGCAAGCTGAAATTTGGCAAAGATGTATATTGAAGTGTTCTAATAAACCCCCAAAATGTCTCATAAAAATCCCAAGCCGGCGTTTCCCTCAAATGAGGATTTTAGCCCCTTAAGTGCAGTGTTTCGCCTATAGCTCACGTATTTTTACTTTTACGAAAAATTACCATAAAGCAATATGCGCTTATGCGTTGCAATCAATTTTTCATTTAACTTATCTTCGTATTCGACCTCATATCCTCTTGATTTAGTATCCCTCTCTTTTTAAAGAGTTTTTGTCTTTCCAGATTTATGTCAATAACCACCCTTGCTCTCATCATTCAATGATCACTTCCGGTATCAAAAGAGTTCAGTACAGATACGTCTTGAAATATACGCTTTTGATCTGCTGCAATGAAGTCAATTTCGTTTTTAGTTATGCGGTTTGGGCTGGCTTACCCATGTCCATTTTCAAGAGGTTTTCTTTTTAAAGAAGGATTTCATCAAATAAGTATAGATTGTATTTGCTTAAGAAATTCAACATCGTTGAACGTCGTACGTTTCAATCTCCAACTCCATACTCTCCAATTTGCACCTCGCCATTTCCTTGTCTTTTGACCTACTGTGACCGATAAATTTTTTCGATTTTGTTTTATTACATATTTTGGGGGGGAGTTACCTAATGTTGACCACTCCAAACAAAATAAAAATTTTCTATAGCAAACAGGAAGGTTTATATAGTATACTGTAAAAACCCAAGCCTGCGGGGCTCCGCCCCTCCGGCCGGTTTCTCATCGCCGGAGCCGCTACGCGGCAAAAGCTAAACAAACTTGAATGCGCCATCCATTAAGAAAACCGGGATTCTAGTCATGTTCCCTGTAGGACGTGCTAGCAGCATCTGACGAAATTTTCTAAGTGTTAGGGTATGCGCGTCGGTCGGCTTTTACATGTTGAATTTGTTAACTTCAAAAACGATTTATTCAAAATTTTGATAATACTTTCACGCATAAAATTTTAACAGTATACTATATAAACCTTCCTCTTTGCAATAGGAAATTTTCAATTTATTTGGGGTGGTCAACATTAAGTTACTCGACCCCATATTTTTATAGTTTGGGGTCTTGCAAATGTGTCCAAAAAATATTAAAGTAAAATTCATCAATTTACCTGATTTATAACTGATTTTCTATACTCGTAATGGAGTTCATTATTAAAACTTTTTAAATCATAATTACATTTTAAAACGGAATTACTTTTTGTATTTTGTACTATATACAAAATATACAAAAATAAATTTAACAAATATAAGTTGTAGCTGTTTGTAATTGTCTTTAGGAGTCCAAAAAACCAAAAAAAATTTAAGAAATTGTTAAAAAAGAAAATTATTAAAAATCGACGTTTTAGTCCACCCTTAAAATCGAATTGATTGTGAAAAAGGAGCTTAAAAGTTTTTTTGACATTCATCATCCTTCATGGGTTAGACTAATTTGTCTGTTCCGATTCTCATGTAATATTCGAAACTGCCTTATCTTCTCAGAACTGGTCACTCCATCTCTTCTTAGGCCTTCCCACTGTTCTTCTTCCCATCGGTCGATAGTTCATTATTTGTTTGGGAATAGTTTTTGAAGCTATGCTTCTTATCGCACGGGTATCGCACGGGAGTTGCACGGGCAGTTAACTGAAAAAAATCGTTCGTCACACAAAATCGTCACACAACTACGTCACACAAATCGTCACACAGATTCGTCACACAAATTTCGACCATCGCTTTCAAATTTTGAACTTCCCTTCAAATACCATAACTCCGGAACCGAGAGGGCTAGGACCCTGGGAATGGTGGCTATGGATGGGGGGCGGAGGTCGCAACCGCCCCAGACCCCACGCCGCCTCAAACGTCGCCTCCAACCGGTTTATAGGGAAAATAGTTTTTTGACAAAACTAAAAAAATTAAAAAATTTCCCCCCCTCCACCCCTTTTCGTGGGTCGGCAAAAACGTCGAAAAAATTTTTCAAACATTTTTCACAAAAAGGCCGAAGGCCGAACAACTATGGCCTTCACGGATCTATTATGGTCCGCCCTGTGAGGCCGAAGGCCGAACAACTATGGCGTTCACGGGTCTATTATGGTTTGCTCTGTGCCTAAGAAGCATAGCTTCTCTGGACGGTCCGACGACCGCTCTCATTTTTTTGACATTCCGGGGGTAAAGTATTCACTTTTTACCCCGATTTGCGGGTGTAAAGGGGCACTTTTTTTACCCTGGTGGAGTAAAGTTAAAAAATTGGGGGAGGAGCGGGAGAAAAAAACTTTTTTGCTCTAGGGCAATAAAAAAGTCACTAGATTGCCACGTGATGACTGATAAAAAAGTCACTAGATTGCCACGTGATCACGCTCAGAGGTGCATCAGCCGGGTCGAGCTTAGGTTAGTGTTAAAACACTAACGATTTTTTTTCGTAAGTTGAAGGTTAAAAGTTAGAAGCACCAGAAATGTCATGAATCTGGATGGCTCAACAAATACACCGTCCGCAAAGAAATTCTGCGTTCAGTCCTGAGTTGTCAACGCTAATTAGAATTTCTTGGTTTGATCCTGGATTTCAGTGCCCCCCTCCAGTTTCGAATTTTTTTTTGTAAAAAAGGTGTCAAGTGTTAAAGCACCGTTTGAGCCTGAATGATCTTCCATTATTTTCGTTTGAGCTTCAAAGGTCGCGGAGTTATTCGCAAAAAACTTGGGGGGGGGCGTAGACATGAATCCCCCAGTATCGAGTTTTCGAGTGAATTTGGGGTCAAACATTAGATCATCGTTTAGGGCCTGAATTAGCCTCCTTTATCTTCGTTTGAGTCTCAAGGTCGCGGAATTATTCGCAAAAATTTACTGGGGGGGGGGGGTAAACATGATGCCCCCCAGTATCAAATTTTTGAGTGAAGACCCGATCAGGGGTCCAACAGCCGAGTCGAGCTTAGGTTAGTATTAAAACACTAACGATTTTTTTCTTAAGTTGAAGGATAAAAGTTAGAAGCACCAGAAATGTCATGAATCTGGATGGCTCAACAAATACACCGTCCGCAAAGAAGTAAAGCAAAAAAGTATTTACAACTTTTTGCTTTGATTCTGTATGTCTGTGCCCCCCCCCTTTTCGAATTGTTTATAAATGTGGTGTCAAACGTTAGAGCATCATTTGAGCCTAACTGAGCTTTCATTATTTTCGTTTGAGCTGCAAAGGTCGCGGAGTTATTCACAAGAAAACTTTTGAGAGGCCGTAGACATAATGCCCCCCCCCCCGTATCGAATTTTTGGGTGAATTTGGGGTCAAATGTTAGATAATCGTTCATGGCCTGAATGAGCTTTCATTATTTTCGTTTGAGTCTCAAGGTCGCGGAGTTATTAGCAAAAAACTACTTGGGGGGGGGAGGTCAATCGGCCGCTCAGAAGTGTATCAGTCGGGTTGAGCTTATGTTAGTGTTAGGAAACGATTTTTTTTCACAAGTTGAACGTTAAAAGTTAGAAGCACTAAAAATGTCAAGAATTTGGATGGCTCAACATAAACACCGTCTGCAAAGAAATCCTGCGTACGGTCCTGAGTTGTCAACGGTAATTACAATTTCTTGGTTTGATCCTGCATGTATAAACTCCCCTCATCCATTTTAACCTAGGAATGCAGTTTACAGGTGAGCTGAAGTGTTCACCTTTTGGCTCGGAGGGCAGTTTACATGCTTTTTACAAATCTATCTGGCGGATGAGGGCAGTTTGCCGTAGGGATTAGTCTTGACCTTTTTGCTCGGAGTGCAATTTACTACTTTTTTTTCGGCTACCTGCAGTCGTTTGTGCAATTTTCCGTCACCCGTTTTTTATGGGTACAGTTACTATACAAGGTTTTCAACTGACACATTTCTTACACAAACAAATAATGTTAGGTTCAAAATCCCTAAAATTATTTGTTTTTTTAATCTATTTTGACTAATTTATTATGCTAATTTTTATTTTAAAAGTTTTCAAAATAAACTACTTTCAGTAAAACCTGACAAAATAATATGAGTTACAAAAATATGTTGGTTCTTTAATTAAAAAAAAAGTTTTGATAGGAAAATTTCAGTGACTTATTGACCTCCTAAAAAATACACGTCTTTTTGTAAATAAAGACGGGATAAAAACCGAGATATTATGTAAAAATCGGCGAGAAGGCCAAAATTTACGCATATAAGAGAGACGGCGAGCGCATCATACTGTCTAATCACCGAGCGTCTTACTATTCTAAAGAGGCGAGAACTGCCACAAAGGGCCCTAGTATACGCGATTAAGGGTAGGTTACGAATATCAACCACTATCCACCTCATTACAGCACGAAAAAGTTTAAAACGATTTATCTCAAAACTACATTTCTCAAGTCGGGCGCACATTTTCTAAACAAACTACTTGGCGGATTAACTTAATTTTTTTTTAAGCATTTAGAATATATTTCAGACTCCAGTCAGAACCTAAAATATCCAAAATATATTTAAAATTACCATTTTGCAGGCCGTGAAAAGTGAATATTTTGTTGTAAAAATCGAAGTTTTTTTTTAAATCCTCGCCATTTTGTCATT
This sequence comes from Podabrus alpinus, assembly GCA_932274525.1. Lineage (NCBI taxonomy): Eukaryota > Metazoa > Arthropoda > Insecta > Coleoptera > Cantharidae > Podabrus > Podabrus alpinus. The sequence goes on from OW026451.1 coordinate 12,946,856, forward strand.
TTTTGTTTAAATTAAATTTTCGAGGTTTCAACTGGAGCCACATTCATATAGAACAAGAACTTAAAAAATTCATTTATTTCAGATAACTGGATCGGTCGGAAACGATGCGCCCGATTGGCGCGTTATTTCGAAACACGAGTTACGCGTCGATCTGTACCTTGTACAATTTTCAATAAAAAGCTTTACAAACAATTTAGGTGTTAGTTTAAATGTTAATAAATAAGTATCCTAAATTTTAGCTCAATAGCTGTAACAGTTTTCTCAAATTTAATTCCTAAAAATCAGCTTGAAAACGACTGTTCACAGTAGGTAACCCCCTTAACATTAAAATCTCTCATTATTATTTTATAAGTAATCTCCAGCTATCAAGCGGGACGTCTCTGATTCATAATGCCCGTCTTTTGATGTAATGCCGACAGCCCGCCTAATGGCAGCGGTCACTCTTGGCACTGTCGACGTGCGGTGTGAGCAAGAAAAGGAAGTAGTGCAATTGGCCTGAGTTCGCGCAAGTTTACACTTGCCCTCCCTTGAAAACCGGAATAATAAGCAAAATATTCTCAAAGTTAAAACAGAAAAACATTGCATAATTTTGTTTTTAGGTGTACTCATCCCACAGAGCCGTCGCTCAGGCAGCCGGAGAGTTTCTCAACGAGCGTCTTTTCCAGCCCACAGACGCAGATCCGGGCAAAACAAAGCGGGGAAAGAAACGTCTAATGAACACACCTTTTATTCGTGATTTAGTACAATTCTTCATCGAATCAGAATTACACGAACACGCAGCCTACTTGGTCGATTCGCTCATAGAATCCAACCCTATGATGAAGGACTGGGAATGCATGACCGATTTGTTACTCGAAGAGCCAGGCCACAACGAAGAAGCGCTAGACAATAGGCAAGAAACCAGTTTAATTGAAATTATGGTTTGTTGTATCAAGCAGGCCGCTACAGGCGAAGCTCCAGTAGGGCGAGGTCCCACTCGTAAGGCTAATTCGCTTCGTGAAATGAAACAGGCAGGGGAAGACAAACAGAAACTGACTGAACATTTTATCGCCACACTTCCCCCATTACTTGATAAATATTCGGCCGATTCGGAAAAATTGTCCAATCTTCTTACCGTTCCGCAATATTTCGATCTGGATTTGTACACCAGTGGACGACAGGAAGGTGCACTACAGGCTTTATTATCCAAACTTAAACACATAGCTGAAATTCACCACGAACAAGAGGTGTTGGAAACTTGTGCAAAAACACTGGAATTGTTGTGCTCCGAAGGACACACTCTGTATACACGTTGTGACATTGCTAGGTCCACCATTGCAGATATGATCGTCTCGTCATATAAAGATGCAATAGACGATTGGAGGAACTTGATTGCAGGGGAGGAAATTCCAAATGCGGACGAAACCTTTAACGTTGTTAGTTCTTTGAAAAAGGTGTCACTATTTTACAGTTGCCACAATATTAATCAGTGGAACTTGTGGGAAACGCTGTTTTTAGACGTTCAAGTTATGCAAACGATGCTCCCGGCTGAAGCTCAGAGGTACTCGTTGAGTTCTTGCTTTTATTGTTTGATGTGGGGGTTGCAAGGGTTGGAAGTGGCGCAAGAAGGTGGCGGATTGACAGGTCCAGGTATTCAAGAGCTGCAGGAACGTTTGAAGCAGTTCATAGACGGAATGCAAAACCTGATTCGGGAATCTCCTCATGCCATGATCCGGGAAGAGGCTTACATTTGTTTGTGTGACCTTTTGATCGTTTTTAGTGAACAGTTGAAAAATACGGCGTCTACTCTTTCGGAACTAGCGTGCATTCCTGACACTAATTTGCAAGCGCTGTTGAATCAGTTTGTTCAGTCATATGTGTTTGTGCCGGAACAGGATTCGGAACATGACGAACATCGTATAGAAGAATTACACAAGAGACGCAACTTTTTGGCCGCATACTGTAAGTTAATCGTGTATAACATTATGCCAACAAAAGCGGCCGCAGATGTCTTCAAACATTACGTCAAGTATTACAACGAATACGGTGATATCATTAAAGCGACTTTAAGTAAAGCAAGGGAAATTAACAAAGCTAACTGTGCCTTGACGATGTGCTTGAGTCTTAAAATGATGTTCACTTCACTACAACAAACGAGCGGAGATCGGGCTATAAGGCAACACGAAGATTTCTTTGCTTTAAAGGTAAATGTTGATATTCAACGATATTTGACTTGGAAACCATGCCCATTTGAATCTAACATGACGTAATTGTTGTAGGAATTGGCGAAACGGTTTGCCTTATCTTTTGGTTTAGATGCGGTTAAGAACAGGGAAGCGATAGCGGCGCTACATCGTGCCGGAATTTTATTTGCTGTCACCGGAGCCGAAATGCTTGAAGATCCGACTTGCCCTCCTCCTAACCTCCCATTCTTGGAAATCGTCACGGAATTCACAAACAAATTGTTAAAGCAGGACAAGCGAGTTGTTCTTACGTTTTTGGACAGGCGCATTGCGACAGGTAACTTGGTTTTCGTCGCATATCACAAAAGTAACTTGGGTGATATTTTGTTACAGGAATGCCGAGCAGTCGTGGCGAAGATTGGCAGCCTTTATTGTTATATCGTAACTCATTGGTGCACGGAGAGACCGACGTTTTACCCACGACCAGTAAGCGCGCTTACGGACGTAAACGCAAGGAAATCGAAGACGAACACGAGATGGACGATCCAGCTTCAGATAATGAATTTCCGGGAAGTCTTTATAATTAATTTTTTGTACTAAGTATTACTTTGATGTTTTTTAAATTTTATATTTAGACGTGTAGTTGTTACTCAAATTTAATAAAAAATATTTGTTTTCTTTCCTTATTTAGATGTGACAGTAGGGCGCCTATTATTCGTTAACCGCAAGAAGTCGCAGCCGGGATTATCAAAACTTTTTTTTTATTTAATTTTGGATTTTTTTTTATGTAAGTAAAACAAAATAATTAAATAAATATTATTTTTAAAGTTATTTTTGAATTAAATTTTTTTTTTCTAAATTTTTGAACCACGATTAATTCAACCCAACAGGTAGTAACGCCTCACTTAATCGGCGCTCTATTGCGCTCGTTTTTGGGTTTGTTCTATGTGTTGGTATTTATGATGTTTCAGATATTTACAACGGAAATTACTCCAGTGTTGGTAAGTTCTTAGAGTTAAGGCTTTAATTTATATCAGAAGTGGGAACGTGTAGGCTTAAGTTCCAGTGCAATTACAACTAATCCATATGAAACGGGGTTTTACCTTACAAAGTAATAATTGGTGCGCATTTTTTATTTTGAAATAATGCAGTACACTAGACCCTCCATGTACGCGAGGGTACCGTTCGCCAAAAACCTCGCGTACATGGAATTCGCGCGTAAATGGAACCAAAGAAGCAATAGAAAAAAGGGGGTTAGGTTCCAAAATTTATTTAAGACTAAAAACAAAAGTTTAAAACTAAGGTTTATTTACGAAATAAGTAAAATATAATGCATACAAAAACTAAACTATACCTATAATTGATAAAAAAATTAAATATAATGCATAAAAAAACTATAAATCGTTGACACCGTATTTGTATCATTCAAGTGCTACGTTTTAGCGACTGAACGGAGTAGAAATTTCTTTGGTAGAAATTACTTTGTATATAGTACATACATCTCTATTTATTATGTAAACAACTGTCAATGAATATAATTTGTAAGATGCAACTTTTGAATTTGAACTTCGCGCCAACGTCCTCTCCAGAAATCCGCCATCTCTTGAGAACTAACAAAGTTCAAACCTAAAATTACACTTCTTCGACGACACGGAAAATAACCTTGGACCACCACGTTGTGAAATACCTACGATCGTCATCTCGTAACCAAACTCTTTCTTCCGGTGTACAAAACATAGTGTCAAAAACAACTGTAACAAAAACAAATGATCGCTCCGAAAGAGAGACGAACATTAAACTTCCAACACAAATAAAACAACCATATTTTGGGCAATGTCAATTCTTTTTATTATCTTTAATATTCTTGTTTGAGGAATATAACCTGAAGCAATGATTTACCTAAATTGTGACCTAATAAATCTGTAGATTTAATTACCCTGAAAGTCGATTTGTTTTAAATCGCTTTATGTTATTTGATAACTTTTAAATTACTTGTTTGGATTCAATCCTTTGGATTGCTATAAACTTTTCTTCATGTACTTGGTACATTTTAGAAGATTGTGGGAAGCTATTATGTGTTTTGTTTTAACACTAGCTGTTAATGGAAAAATACCTTTTAAATCTACCTTTACACCACCACCCTTTAAATACAATTTACTACCTAATTTACCAATATTAAAAACCCAGATCTACGAGTAGCTTGCCTTCCTTTAAGGAATCTCGACAATCCATTCATGCGCGTCACTATTACCACAACTTAAATGAATACAAGTTTTGGGAACGGTTTAATGTAAACTTGCTTTATTGTTAGCCTATCGTGGCTATGCAGTACTGAGTAGTTTATTTCCAGCCTGCCAGGGTTTGGGCACATTCATACAAAAGTCACCGGAAAGCTAAATTGTACTTTATAAACCGAAACCAAACCATCGTATTACCTAAGTCAAAATCTACCATGTATATAAAATTTGTGAACACCCGGTACATTATTTCCTACACCTTCTTTATAATTATTGTAAATAATGATTAATTAATTTGAAGCAACACCCTGTATATGAGACATAAATTAATTTAGCAGCAGAAAATGAAACCTTTTATTTATAAATTAATCTTAGTTGAAATTTACACTCTTCCGGTATAAACTATAAATTACACTTCTTTGTATGAATAACAGCTTGCATTGATAACATTCAATGTAAGTTTTATTTCTAAGAAAAGTTTCTGCTGATGCAATAACCTTGAATTCCACCCACCTACCTACAAAGATTTGAACAAAGAAATGTCTCAAAGAATTCATTAAATCATAACCCATAATAATATTAGGATTTGTAAATAGCTTTTATAAATGAAATGATTTACCTTTAACTAATATTTAATAAAGATGATTTGTATTCTGGAAATTGATCTTAAAGTAAAACATAAAATAACCTGCAACAAAGTTTTGTTGTAATATTTGAAAAACCCTTAAAATAATATTAAAATCAAATCTATCTCATTGCCAAAATATAGATCAAATAATTATTTAAATAAAGTTTTATACCTGATTATTAAAACACCACTGTAAATTAACAAAATAGAATTTATCTAAATTGAACACACGAACTGTTAAAAAGTCAAGCCACAAGTGATGCTATTTACCGCTCGTTGTTGAGATCTTGTCGCGTTCTCCTACGATCGTTACCGAACTAAACTTTTGAAACTACAAATATACATGGCGACATAAAATATTCTAACTTAAAACAGCGGCAAATTTGAAATTATATTAATTTCAAAATTGTAATCTTACAAATTTATTATCTATATATTTATAAAAATGGATGTACATACTATGTGTGTATGTATTGCCATGTAACCTTGCAAAAATTGTAAAATGTTGTTACCAAAATTACAATGACACTTATTAATGCGCCAGCCAGCTGATGAGCTCTTATCAGGGTCAAAGGTGGATTCATGTAATTTATCAGAACACTCATAAATAGACTTACTCTCAATCTTTCTTATAAAGATTACATTTACTGGAAGGAAATATTAAATGTGCATCTGCTTTCTCTATGATCTTATACTGCAAAAAATATGAAATGAAAAGCAAACGTTATTAAGACGAAAAATGGTGGACTTTATTCAACATAATAAGAATTTTAAACAAAATATTGGTTTTCTCTTATTTAAACAAATTAAATTTTACAAGTAAATGTGCAATTAAAACCCCCAAATGTTTATGCGCGCCCGAAATTTTAAACGAATGCGATTTGTCTATTATCAAGAAGTAAATGCGTCACTAAACAAAAACTCTTACCGGAGTATGATGTCTTTACGAAGTTTTTCAATGTGTTCGGTATCGTGTGGAGCATAGGAGCGTGAAGATTATTTTTGGCAAACAGCTTCCGATCTTGTATCAAACAAAAACAGGTAGGAACGACCAATGAACGAGTATCTTCTTCAGAATCGTGCAACCAATGACATGTTAGAAATTTGAATGATTTCCTCCAATAAATTCTATTCTCATATCCATAAAATAAAACCATCAAAAAATATTTCCAAAAACTTATTTTTTTATAAACTTATTTCCAATAACTTATCCAAGAAAATTAATATCCAAAAACTTTTTCCAAAAACGTATTTCCAATAACTTAATTCCATGAAATTTAATATCCAAAAACTTTATTCAAACTTATTTTCAAAAATACTCATGACCCGTCTTCACACTTTTACGGCTCTCTTCCGAGTCTCCCGCTCCGTTCTCCTTATCCAAAAACTTCACTAAATTCCCCACTCGCGCACTCGCAAATTCCAAAATCGTCACTTCTTTCATTTACAAAATCCTACATTCACAAATAAACAAAATTAAATCTAATTTGTTTCTTATTTAATACTGAACCAAACAACCAACAATATTTTGTTTTTTACAATTTCATTCCATCTTTCAGATCTTAATAGCGTTTGCATCTTTATGGTTTTTGAGGCAAAGCAGTTAATTAATTTACTAGATCATGGAAAAGTCAGATACAACTAGTTTACTACCTAATATGGTCTGATTAAATAAAAAGAACTTCATGAGTGTTCCAACTTTGTACAAATGACCCAAAATCATCCCCTGTACCAAGCAGATCATGACAGTATGTATGTTCCCTATAGACTCCTAAACCGTTTGACCGATCGGAACCAAATTTGGCACAGTTATTATGTAGGTTCCTGCGCATGCTTTTGTATTGAAATAGTGCAAAAATTCGCAAAGTAAAGGAAAGTTGATTTTGAGTAGCCTGCCTTCCTTTAAGGAATCTCGATAATCCATTCATGCGCGTCCCTATGGGACGCGCATGAATGGATTATCGAGATTCCTTAAAGGAAGGCAGGCTACTCAAAATCAACTTAAAAAACAATAATGAATGCTGTCAAGCTGTCAACCGATCGACAATGCAAATACGCGTGCACGTGCTTTACGTTTCTATTTGACCAATCTTAACCAAATTTGGTGTAGAAGTTACGATATTTACAACGCTACGAAAAACATAGGCTACTTTAGAACCTTGTAGTGAGGCCGAAGGCCGAACAACCACATCCGACATGGGTTAAAGGCGGCCGGTAGGCCGACTGTGCCAGCTAGTTATTTTAATAATACGCGAAAACTTAATTCGCGTTAAAGGGAATTTTGCTTCGCGTACAAAAAATTCAGGTATCAAAATCTAATTCGCGTTATTCTGAATTCGCGTACATGGAGGGTCTAGGTAGTTGCTTGATTTACATATTATAGTAGTGATAATTCTTAGTTAAAATCGCGGAATTTTAAAATGTTACAAAATACCTCGGTTTTATATAGAGCTGCGGGACACCCCCAAAAAAGCGCTCGGAAAACGACCAACCGACCAGTCGCGTACTAATGCCTATTTTTTTTTAACTTAATTGAATAATGTTCAGAGATAGAAAATATGTATTTTTGACTGAATTATAGGGGGCGCAACCTATGCAAAAGGCGCCAAATCGCTAAAAATTTGATTTTTTCGTATCTTTTTTTTAATTTTTAACAACAAAAACTGCACATTTGATTTAAGCGCACCTTCTCACCGCGAGAGCAGCGAAAAACTAATTTCTGCGCTTGATTGAACACGCTTACTCGCACGACAAGTTTGATCAAGTTTTCCGCGAGTCCGCGTGCGCTTGTCCTCACTTCTTCGTGGATAAAAATCATAAATACCTCTATGAAAATTCACGATTTTCGGCAATAGCAGTCTCTCCAGGAGCTGTTATGATAATTTATCAGCGAAATTTATTGTTTATAACTATTCGTTAATTTATTAGTGAAATTTATTGACGCATTAACAGCCATTTTGAAGGGTTGCCCACCCTTAAATTTGATAAAAAATGTATATTTCATATCCTTTGATAACATTTTATCGATAAAAAACAAAATTTTGCATTAGTACGCCAGTGGTCGCTACATGGTCGAAAACTGGCGGTGTCCCGCAGCTCTAATATGGTTATCAAACCATAACCAATTTGTTCGGAAAAAACGAATTACAATGGTCATTAGAGCGTCTACACACGATCCAATCTGGTCGGGCCGACATGCTGTCCTACACGTGAGTTGAACAAGGACACAATAGCCGCATCCTTATTCAACTCATGTGTAGGACAGCCGGTCGGCCCGACCAGATTGGATCGTGTGTAGACCCTATTAGAATAATTAAGTAGAATAGTGAATTACAGCTACTTCGACATGGTTACGTTTTGCATAACACGCAAGGAGCACGTGCTATCTTGCCATAATAGAAATGATTTATTGGAGTTTGAAAATGGATTTGCTTCTGCTATGCTTGGTTTATGAAGTTGTCAAGTCGAGTAATCTGAAATATCTCTTGAAATATTAATTCAGTGATTGTACGTTTCTACAAACTCTCTGCAGCGAATGCAATTGATAAGCTCTTCCATTAATAGGAAATCAAAACAGAGCATTATTTATTCATGCATGAGATATTAAAACGATCCGTTTCGAATGATTTTCAACTTTTATTATTTTTTGTTATTGATCGGCATGCGAGGGATCGCCGGGTTGCATTTTTGGTGGATGAATGACGGATAATTTGCACCTTACGTAACGCAAATGCGCATAACTTCTACATAATAATAAAGGTTAATCAATTTTAATTTTTCTGCTCTGTCCGTAAATATAATTATTAAAACTAAAAAATAGGTGTCATAATTTTTTTTAATATAACTTACAGGTTTTGTGAGATCGCGCGTTGAAGTCGAAAGTTTCGAGTTTTTTGAAAAATTCCAATTTTTGATATCACAAATTGCGAAATAAGGGTAGAAAACTTCCGAAAAAAATTAAATTTTGTTTTTAAAATAGTAGTTTCCAAAGCACATAACTTGTTCAGATATTTTCGACAACGTTATAAATAATAATGTGCAAGTGCAGAGTACAACCGTATTTAGTCATCAATAACTTCATAGATAGGCCTTTCATTTCAATCATCATCTGCTGAGGTAACCCACGAAAAAAAGAGTTAACATTTTTTCAAAATATAAATTTTATTTCAGTGTTAAAGTAAGGCAAGTGACGACAAGTGCAAATGATGAGAATGGGGTTGGAATTTTGAAGAAGGGAAATTGGCGTGAAAAGAAAACCGATTTCTGTTTTCAATCACAATCGATGAAGCGACAAGGGAGAAACTCACAAATGGCAAGTTAGTTGTTTTACTATAATTTTTGTAACTTTTCCTCCGTTATTTTTTTACAAATAGTAAGTTGCACATTTTTCTAATTAACTATAGCTTTCGGTGTGATCTACCTATAACTGGAATTTTTCAAATTAAATATATCGTTTCGTTTATTTGTATTAATAGTGGGGTGCATTTATTTCAAAATGTGCTTTAGAAAGTAATTCTGTTCGTACTTCAATTTTAAAATATACTGACTAGTTGAGATGAATAATTCTCATACTTTAAGCATCACAAATCTGTTGGTCGTACAAAACTCGTGTGCTGCAGAGGGTGAGGTAAGGGTAGTTCTGTGATTTTATAAAAAGAAAGTTTTTCTCTTCTAACATCTGGTTCATTCCGTCATAAAATTTGAGAAATGATTCATTTATTAGAAGTGTCATCAAATAATTTTTAACTGTTAAGCCCGCATTTCATTACGGCTTCTAGCAGCCGAGCTTGTAGAAGCCCAAAATTTGTAATGCATTGCGTTATATGGAAGCAAACTCACTTGGGCTGCTAGAAGCAGGTCATAAAATGTATCGAATTTCACCAGCCAAGTATCGAATTTCACCAGCCCGGCTTGTAAAGTGGTCCACGTGGAGTACTGTACGTAATTGGTTAATATTTAGAATAAGGACTTATTATTGGATAATATAAAATGCTCGACATGGAGTAGTGTAGTTGTAATTGGTTAATATTTAGAATGAGGACTTATTATTGGATAATATTTGTATTACGAAAATTCTCTTAGCAGGTCCACGTGGACCCTGATGAAAGATGCATTTCTATACCAGGCCGGCTTGTGACGCGAGAGTTGTAAATTTTTACAAGTGAAGCTGCAGAAGCCCGGTAATTAGATACTTCTAATATTAGATAATAATATGTGTTGTAAAGTTATTACTAATAATAATTTATTTATGTAATTGATAAGCAATATGAAAAAAATGGAATATTGATGTCGAAATTTTTTCGATGCTGTTCTGTACCGATTTTTAAATTTTTTGTATATTCCGGGATTTTACGCATTCTTCAATCGGAAAATAAAATTTATCATAATATTATCCCAAATCACTAATAATTTTCTTACCTTTCCAATAATAACATCCAGTACCTTCCTTCGACGCCTACTATTTATTTTATACATTCTTGTTCTAGGTGTCAATCATCGTAACACAATTTTGGTTATTCGATGTCATCGTTAATTTGTTACGTTATCAAATTTTAATATTCTTTTTCGAACAACAGAATTTTCTGTTTCCAAATGTTATATTCAATTATATCCCACAGTCATAATTTTAATTTTATTTGAACATTCACAGAAACTACCCCTATTATAATTTATTTTGCTCAGATTTTGACAACAAGTAAACAATTTTAAAATTAAAAAGTGTTCCGAGAACACATGTTAGATACAAAATAATATTAGTGAATAGAAGTAATACAAGAAATCAATTAATTCATTAAAACTAATTGATTTTTTGTATATCGTTAATTAGATATTTATACTAATTTTTTAATAATTCCCATAATAAAAAGCAATAAAAGAAGGTGATTATTTTTGGATACTTTTTTGTCGCCATCCTTGTTTAACACATGCTCATAGCACGTGCTTCATGAATTTTGCATCTCACTCAGGAGTACAGTTATAAAATGACAGCTGTCAAACCTTATTTTTAGGTTAGAATTTTAATATCTTAGCGTAATTTTCTTTAACAGATCGTTGGTAGAAGTAACACGTTGTATTAATCGATAATTTTCTTGCTGTAATTTTTTATTTTTTCTTTGAATTTCTTCGTATTTGCTCTTAAGTAAATACTTCAAACAGTGGCAGTAACGATGGTAACGAGTTAGTAACCATGTAAACGCACACAATATACTTCCAGCAGAATTTTAAGAGAGATAAAAGATTGATAGTACTGGTGTATAACAGAAATAGCAATACAGTACTAAGTCGGAACTATGTTGGTTTTGGATGTTTCAATGCTAAGGTATTATAGGGCAGTCGGTATCTATGAAATATAATACATCTATGGTATTTACGAAGTTTCAAAATTTTTGGACAAAGTTTAGTTTTCATCCCTCCATAAAGACTACCCTGTAGCACCTGCAATTTTTCTACTAATTTTTGTGTATGCGCGGATTTAATGTTGGTGTAATTACGAAGTTTCAAGTTTTTTGGACAAAGTTTAGTTTTCATCACCCTGAAAAGAACACCCTGTAGCACCTAGAATTTTTCTACTATTTTTTGTGTATTTACGGATTTAATGTTAGTGTAACTACGAAGTTTCAAAATTTATGTACAAAGGTAAGTTTTCATCCCTCTATAAAGGCCACCCTGTAGCACCTACAAATTTTCTACTAATGTTTGTGTTTGCGCGGATTTAGTGTTAGTGTACTTGCAAAGTTTTAAAATATTTACACATAATTTATTTTTAAACCATGTATTAAAATGTTTATATAATTTTTCACATTATATTTACAGGTACAATGCTGGACAATTGTGAGTAGGGATAAGAATGCCGTCCGGTGAGAAACTCAAATAGGATTAAAAATCAAGTTCCTGCGACAGGGTTAAACAAGGTGGAACTCGCTTTAGCGGCAGTTCTTAGGCTTCTATACAGCTACCTTTCTGGTGAGGAAAGTTGTTATTATCTGGTTAGTTTTGATCGCCATATAATGTAACATCACATAATCAGATAATCTGCACCAATTAAATTTTTTGCGATTGGTAATTATCATTTACTATATAAGTAATAACAATCAAACTTTTCCATTCTTTTAGAAATTTTACTTCTCTGTAATGTATGGTCCTTTTTTTGAGGTGGACCAATGCTCTCCTTTTGTCTTTTATTTATAACTTAACTTCACTAACCACATCAATAAAAAATTATTTTTTCACATCAAAGTAAAACAAGTAGTTTATATAGGGAGACCTCTTCGAAAATATCTTTAACTTAGTAAATTTCTTTCGAACATTTGCGTATTTATAAATTGCATTAGCGAATCGAAGCAACGGATTAGCAGATTAACGCAATACTATATAGACGAAGTATTTAAAATATAACAACGTATCAGTTGATCAACGTTATGATTGGCTCTGAAACATGCGGACGGACACGAAGCCAGACCATAAGGCTTCTTTCTATACCTTGTATAGAAGCCTAAAAGTAGCGCACTGGCTACCCAGTTCTTAGACCTCTATACACACAGAGTATTTCCAACACGATTTGAAACGCTCTGTATGATTTTGAATTATGCGGACAGACGGACAGACGGACACGGAGCCAGATCATAAGGCTTCTTGCTATACTTTGTATAGAAGCCTAAAACAAAATAGCTGTAGCGAAATTATATCGATGAGCACACTTTTGTCCAAGCGGTCTATGCGGTATGACAGCTGAGCGTATAATGACGATTTCCTCGCAAATCTTGAGGACTATGACGATTTTTACGGTTGGTAAGTGTTTAGGTGCATTATGGGTAATGGCGCCAAAATTGGTTATATAAGTTACTACCTGTATAAACCTTATACAGTCGACTCTCGATAATTTATAATAACCTACTTTATAATAAAAACAAAATAGCTGTAGCGAAATTATATCGATGAGCACACTTTTGTCCAAGCGGTCTATGCGGTATGACAGCTGGGCGTATAATGACGATTTCCTCGCAAATCTTGAGGACTATGACGATTTTTACGGTTGGTAAATGTTTAGGTGCATTATGGGTAAGGGCGCGAAAATTGGTTATATAAGTTACTACCTGTATAAACCTTATACGTTGATACTTTGATCCGTTGTTATGTTGATCCGTTTTTTTTGTGGTGTGTTATTTAGTTTATATTATATAAATAATAAGCTTGAAGATTTAATAATTATACCATTTGTATTATCGACGTTCACTTATATAACTTTTAATCCGTTGATCCGCTGATACCTTGATCCGCTAATCCGATGATACGTTGATAAGATTCTATACTTTGATTATATCGCTTCTACACACACCGACAAAAAAATTATGTAGGAATTTGTCTTGCAACAATTTGAAATAATTATTACATTAATTGTTGTCAAATTTACTTCACTTCTTGTAAAATTGACATCAAATTGATGCGAGACGAATTTGCACTTCAATTTGAAGTAAAAAAATACTTCAAATCAAAACAATTTTTTCTCTGTGAAGAGAAATTATTTCAAATTGTTGCAAGACAAATTCCTACTTAATTTTTTTTTCTCGGTGTATACTTTGTATAGAGCCCTAAATTAACGGATAATCTGTTTTTTTAAGTTGGTGATCATTGCCAACTAAAATACTATATAATAATAATGCAAATTGGAATTAAACATCTCTGGAAATTAAATTCTTTTTGCGAATATTTTTGACATCGATACGATCAACTTCCTAAACTTGGTGAATTATATGTCTAACCCCAGCTTCTTCTCCACTGTCCCAAGACATACTCTAAGTAAATATTGAATATTTTTGGAGGTCGCCATATAATGTAATATCACATAATCAGATAATCTGCACCAATTAAATTTTTTGCGATTGGTAATTATCATTTACTATATAAGTAATAACAATCAAACTTATAAATTCCATTCGAAACTTTACTTCTCTGTAATGGACGGTCCATTTTTTGAGGTGGACCAATCCTCTCCTTTCTCTTTTATTTACAACTTAACTTCACTAATCACATCAAGCCACTGCTATGGTTAAAATAAATAAAAAATTATTTTTTCACATAAAAACAAAAAAATAGCATTTTAAGTTCCAATATAAATCCCAGAACATTTCATTTCTTAAATCATAAAAAAAAAATTTTTACAGAACGTGGGTAGAACTTCGATTTTAAATTTAAAACAAATTTTATTTAATTATATATAGGTACACGATGTGTTTACAATCACAATTTCGAAGGTTCTGATTAGATTTGAATTATGCGGACAGACGGACGGATAGACGCGGAGCCAGATCATAAGGGTTCTTGCTATACTTTGTATAGTAGCCTAACAAGTAGTTTATATAGGGAGACCTCGTTGAAAATATCTTTAACGTAGTAAATTTCTTTCGAACATTTGCGTATTTATAAATTGCATTAGCGAATCGAAACAACGGATTAACAGATTAACGCAATACTATATAGACGAAGTATTTACAATATAACAACGTATCAGTTGATCAACGTTATGATAGGCTCTGAAACATGCGGACGGACACGAAGCCAGACCATAAGGCTTCTTTCTATACCTTGTATAGAAGCCTAAAAGTAGCGCACTGGCTACCCAGTTCTTAGACCTCTATACACACAGAGTATTTTCAACACGATTTGAAACGCTCTGTATGATTTTGAATTATGCGGACAGACGGACAGACAGACAGACGGACACGGAGCCAGATCATAAGGCTTCTTGCTATACTTTGTATAGAAGCCTAAAAGTTGGATCCTGTCACCGTTCTTGTATGTGCCCGCTCCAAATTCTGAGGAAACCATCTGCTGATTGCCCATTGCCGAAAACGAAATCTTAATCAGATTATTTGTCAAAAGTGATGGTATGTATTTTTAATTCTTGTAATTTTATTTCGCGATCACCCTTAATTAATTGTAAACATCCTTGATCTGTTTCCAACTATTTTTTTCTTTCAGTATGTACGAATAAGGAAAAGTATATCGGTGCAAAACAAGAATTTTATGAAATTCATTCAAGTTAAAAAATAAAATCCTATGTCAAAAATCAGATTGGTTTTAAATTATCACAATTGTGTGAAGAACCATTGGGGGAATAAGATAATAAAAGGTTTGTACGTTAGTTTTTGGCGACTACAATAATTAATAAGTTGTACATTTTGAAATTGCATGCATTTTAAAATTGTAATAATTTGCATAGACGTGTAATAGCCCCTACACACGATCCGATCTGGTTGGTACTAAAATCCAATCTCGTCGGTCGGGTCTCAAGTTGGACCGTGTGGAGGCTTGTCGTCCTACAAATTTCGCAACATTTCCTTGTAGGAAATGTAGTCACCGATGTAGCCATCCGACCGCGTTGGAATTTGGCGAGATCGGACCGTGTGGAGCGTTGTCGGATCGCAGATAAGGCGAGCTAATCTTGATAAAAACTGTTTTTTATGCCATTCCTTGTCGGATCATGTAGGAAGGTCCATACCCACCAACCCAGCCGACTTGTTATCTACCTACTTTATAAAAGCATATTATTTTTTTATTAAATACCTTCAAAATATCACACGAAATATTAAAATTATAATGCATAATTATAATTATAATGAAAAGTGGAGGTAATAATCTGACCAAAATCTATGTTTTAAATAATCATTTAAAAAAATTTAGGATTTCAAAATGTAATTATAGGTGATAATTTTTGTAGTTCTCACGAAAAGATATGAAACGTCTAAAAGGGTTTCTCGAATAATATTTAAATATTTTCACTTTCATATAAAATATTTTCATATAAAATATTTTTATAATAACTCGATAACAAATTGAAAATTATTTCATGTCAAAATATAGCATTTTTATAGTTTTCTATAGAAAGCACTTGTTATATATTTGATTGATGAACATAATACAAAATTTAAAAAATGCGTAACTGTTTGTTATTATCTCTATACGCTGAATTTTTTTCGATCGCGTAACCATTTTTTGACCATAGCGCAATTCCTGCTATACTAAATTTCGATAAATTCGGAGCCATGTTAATCGGTTCAAAGCTTTAAAGAGAATGAATGCCGTGGTGTTTGGGAGAAAACTGATAAGTTTAAACATATGGTACAAATATGACAGTTATTAATTTCAAAAAATTACTGGATTAATAAACATTATTATTATTATTATTATTACATTCTATTAATTACTGGATTATTAAACATTATTATTACATTCTAAGTACATAATTAATAAATGAATAAATAAAAATAAATTGATCTTTTATTGATATTTTACTTTTTTTTGAACGATATTGAACTTTACTATATTGAACAGATATAGGTACTGAAAAACATTACTTTTGCACGTATCAGTTTTCTCCCAAACACTACGAATTATTTAATCATTATATTTAATACAAGAATAAATTTTAAGTTCGAAATAATATCAGGCGCAGCTGGTGTCGGGCCGACGAGATTGGATCGTGTAGAGGCAAACTCCAACGCGGTCGGATCGTGTGGAGGCAATCTCCAATCTGGTCGGGTCTCAAGTTGGACCTAGAAATCGGATCGTGTGTAGGGGCTATAACAAAGACATCAAACGGCTAAACATCTAATGAATTGCATACAGGAATCTGCTTTATTAGTAAGGTAGATCGACTTTTACTTCTGATGTTGATGGATAGATGGCGCTCGATTTAATGGCTTGATCTGTCTTCAACCTGTCATAATAAATTGACGTTTCTATACGCGATTTTTAAATATTCCTTTAATTTAAGAAATAAAAATGGTAAGCAACTTATTTTTGCATTGCATTAAAACCTTTCAGAAATGCTTAAAATTTTTATTTTGTTCTAGCAATCGACAAATCGAATTGTGCAGTAACATTTAGAAAATGTACAAGATGTAGATGCGTTTTGGAATTCTAACAAGAATCAAGGTACGTTTAAGTTTAATATCAGTGAACTTAACTTGGAAATATTTCGGTAACGTTTGATGTTCTCCGTTGGTTGTCACACCGTTTAGTTGATCTACCAAAAATTGAATCTTAAAAAGAAAAAATTGTTTGTGTGTTTTGTGGTGCCGTGTAAAGGAATTAAGTTTTTGTACTTATGGTTAATTAATTACCAAGACTAGAAAATTATTTCACTTATATTTACATATCTCTGTTTTTATAAAATTCTGACAGTTGAACAAATTCTGACGATTGTTAATCTTTTCCAGCTTTCATAACAATTCCGGTGGTTGCAGTACACCTATAGAAAATTGGATAGTGAAAAGTGTGTGAAACGAAAAAGTATTTTGGAGTTTTGAAGATCTACATAGCTGTTCCTTCAAAAAATCAAGGTTAGTTGTATTTGTACAATCTTGTCTAACTAACCCAACAAACATTTTAGCTGTAAATCGGCTGTTAACTAGCTAATAGCTTTGTTTAGCCTCTAAATAGCCAATTTACAGCTAAAATGTTTGTTTTTTGGAAGTTGAATTTTAATTTTTATCAGTTCGCTTTCCTCTCGTGAATTTAAGCAGTACAAAATAATTTATGGGGCCGTTCTTTATGAAACGACACTCACGTAGTAATTTTTAAAACATTAATCTTGCCAATTGATATGACCTTGACCTACTTTAAAACTAAAAAGAACATTTGGAAAATTTCAAAGGCACACTGTAGTGTTTTTGTTTTAAAAACTTGCTAAGTTGTGAGTGCAGGTGTGCAGACTTTGAAGAAAGAGTTGTTACTTTCCCAGTAGAACTTTTGCAAAATCTATAATAATGTACTCATATGAACAACTCTGTCCAAGTGGAAGAACGGTCAATCGATTATTTTGATGGTTGATACGATTAATGTTTTTTCTGTCGAAGTAATGTTATTTATTAATTACTAGAACATCATTATGTTATTGGAGTTGTAGTTCAGTTGGTCATATCCCAATATTAATGCTTCCACAAGCTAAAATGCTCAAATATGTGGGAAAAATTATAGGTTCTTATTTTAATTCTCAATATCCCTTAGCTTTCATATTTGAATAATATGATTTTGAAATTTCGCAATCGTTAATTTATTTCTTATTGCAGTATTGCTATAAAAATTCTGACACGTGCTATATTTCTTACATATGGCAGTACTTTTTTTTTAACGATTAATTTTTGTAAGTAAATCGATAATTTTTATAGAGTAGTGCGTAATATTAAAATTGGGAAGAAATGTACCAAGTTTCGGATGTTTTGGAGTGCAATACCACTATAGGAAAAATATACAAGTACCGTGAAATGCTTGAAATTATGTTATTCAAATATGAAAATTTGAAGGTTGTTGGGGAGGTCTTTAGGATTGAGATAAAAACGGTGATTTTCCTTTTTATCTTTTTAATGTACATAATATGTATTTGAAGACATTTTAGCACATGGTTGAATTAAAATTCTGATATGTCCAAATTAAAGACTAGTCCAATGTGCTACCGCATCTTTTGTAATCATTTCCCACATATGTAAAAATTAATCGAAATGGTATTTTATTTTTCAATATTTTGTTAAAAATGTACAAAATTCAAAAATAGTCGCTACTCTGTTTTTATTTTATTCACAATTATTTACACCTGCACATTTCGACTTGTTAGGTGAGTAATAACGATGAGTAACTTAAAACTGATTCACTGATTGAAGAAAAAGATAAATAAAACTACGAATTTAATTTATTATCGACATTTCACATATGAAATTTCCAGTCGCGATATTAAATGGTTTTAAATCTAAACTATTTGTTATACCTCAAATTGGAAATATAATAAGAGCGCCTTGTACCAACTAAGTTCATTAAACTCCAGTTCTAAATTTTGTACTTAGTTGCTGCAAATGCCCTTGGAAAATTTTCAACTTAAGAGTAAAGAAAGTTAAAATCAAATCGTGCATTCATTCCCACTATGCAACGAAAAATAAAAGGATATTATAAAATGCGACTAATTTCTAAGAACCAACTGGAACTTATATTTTTTGCGGTGGTAAAAATCTACCCCTTTGCTGATTTACCCAATCGACATTATTATAACTTGAAATAATTCTGACTGATACAAATCAAATTTCGAATTTTTGTGAGTGCTATCAAAAAGCTAATTAAAATTTTAATAATTTCGATATGGTCCATAATACGAAACATGTGGTTTATACCTTACTTATTATTGTAAAAATTTATTTTTGAAATCAACACTTAAATTTTATGTCAAATAAAAAGAATAATTCGATAAAAAACTTTTTTACCAAAAATCTTCCAAGTACCGAATCTGGAATTAAAAGCATTCGCGTGACCTTTAAATTTGAAGTATCCCCAGAGGTTTAGGGAAAACACTACAAAATTATAACTTTATACCGAAGTTCCACTCTACTTGAAAACCTGGAAGTCAGGTAATTGAGAAATGTACAAATGTGGTCATGGAAACTCGAGGAATTGTCTTAACAAAAGTCAGGAAAAATTCAAAAACTTAAATTTTTATTTATTCGCATCAATAAATAGTAATAATAATAATTTTTTTAGTTTGTATTAAATAATCTTGGAACAATAATTTAGTAGATAATTTGATAGATTCACAGGGTTAATGTTTGTATATTTACCAATTTTCATAATTTTTCAAGCATATTTATTTTACATCCCTTGCTAAGAATGACCTCGTAGTGTTTAGAATTTTGCCACTATTTTTGGTGAATTCGCAAGGTCAATGCTAACCAAATCTATTTTTCAGCCCCACCTAAAAACTACCCCGTAGTGTTTAGAATTTTTGTACAATGTTTTCGATACAAATATCGGTTCAATGTCAGCATATTTGCCAAGTTTTAAATTTTTAAACAAACTTAATTTTTCATCCCTTAAATACAAGAACCCTTTGGGGTTAAGAATTGTTGTACTATTTTCGGTGGATTTGTGCATTCGATGTTACCATTAATTTATTTACAAAGTTTCTGGAAGGAAATATTTAATTTGAAAACTTTTTCCTGTCACCTTGTCTTGGTAGTGACGCATCATTTGTACTTCGTGGCGCTTAGTGATTGTCGGTGGTGATCGGTGGCGATCACCCATGGTATGGTACGTCACAATAAAACGTTATTGCAGTGTTTCAATCCCAAAATATTTTTATAAATTCGGTTTCGATTTGTTTTACCTAAGTGGTTTGTTTTTATAATTTTACTATTTAAAATTGCAAACACATCATGTTATAGCTAGAGATGAGATTTTTAGGTCGTATAAATGTTATACCAGAGAGCGTTAAAGGGTTAATTGATACACGGCCCCGTTCGAAAGTTATGCTGTATGAAAAAGAAAGAAGAAACGGGGCCATGTATCAATTAACCCTTTAACGCTCTCTGGTATAACATTTATACGACCTAAAAATCTCATCTCTAGTTATAGCTCATTGCAAATTTCAAATGAATCAACAGATTGCTTGGAAGATTTCTTTTGATGGTATGTTTCAGTATATTTTCTAGTATGATTTTCTTCAGTCTCCTACTATATTTGCCCAAAGAGTTATCTCGAAAGAAATAATCATTTCAAGAATTAGATCCATCGAAACCTTTTTGGTTAAAGATAATAATCTGAGAGTGTAAGCAAATTATAAAATTTAGTTATTTGGATATAGAGGTTTTTTATAATAAATTCTAGTATTAGTGCAATTAATTTGCACAAAAAAAAAGAATTCCACAAGCACAATTGATAATTTAATCATTTAAAACCTACAAAATTTCGTATGATGACAAATACATAATAGCATTGATTATAATAGTTAATTAACTTGTGAGAAATTGTTACCAATTTTTAATTTTTTCTAGATTTCATTTTCAATCGGATGGCGCAGTGGAGAAAATTGGGCCGTTTACCTCACAAGAAGTAAAGTCGATCAATTTGTAAATTACAGGTTAGTTCTATTCGAATAATAAGTGAAGGGTTTTTTTGTTTGTTATTATTGACTGCGACCCGCCTACTTATCTTAAGTACCGGTCGACAAAAATGGCCTCCTATTATACGCCGACCTTACCTGCTCTTCTGGGCCTTATCTAGCGACGCTAAACTAGCTCAACGGAAGAGCAATTTATGGGGGGGTCAGGCGAGCCAGGAATGAATACCTGCTCCCTCGAACTGAATTCAAATAAAATGAGCGCCACGCCCTTTATGTCGCTAAAGTAAGTGATGTTATCCTGAAAGGGCAAAATCAAGTCAAAATAAAACGCCAAAGCAACAAGTAAACGTATAATAGAGCTATGGGTGAATTCAGTATAATAAAAATAATTGCAAAGCTCTCGCACTGTACAAGTGGTTACCTGATTGTCGTATATGACCAAAATTATCTTACGCAAATTGAACAAAATATTGCGTTCAAACTAATCAAATCTATTTGTACAAAAATAATTTGATTTCAAAACAATTTAAATAGAAACCCCAAATTTACATGGAGGATTTACCTCTCTATTTTACAAACAATATAAGTTAGGTTGAACTTCGCTTCTTCAGAAGCCAAAACAATATCGCCAGCGCACTATACACCACGAAAACAAAAGAATAATTTCGGCGGTATCACCAACCCCGAAAAAAAAACAGTGATAAATACAAAAGTTATTGCTCACCATACAATTTTGTTATCGGCACGCCCCTGGTATGTTTGTCGATGGCAGATTAGTTGTAAAATTGATATGGTGCTATCAGATCGAATTCGAACGTTGACAATTTACAGGTGTTTTTGATGATAATAGCGGTAAAGCAAAGTCGACGATAAACATCCAAAAAAAGTTAACTTGAAAAATCACGCAGTAAATAGCTTTCCCAAATCGAATAAATGATTAAAAAAACTCTGACCGTTTTTAGCTTCCGTACGGAAAAATTGTATTCGGCACGTTGTAACACACACGTTTTTCCGAATCACAAAACAGCTTCTAATACTTAATACCGGCAATCCGACTTTCGATAAATTAATACTATAATTTATAACTCGAAAAAAACAGTAATAAGAAGCTTCGGTTTGATTTTAAAAATCAAATAAACTACCAAGAAAAACTCACAATTTACTTGCGTAAAAATATCCACCCGTTCAGCTGTTCGCTTGCTTTCTGATTACCTCCGACCTTCCCAAGCATTATCAAAATTTAACAAATTTTGAAAATGTAAACCTATCTACAGGGTATTCTAAAAATAGGTATGTAATTCAAAACTTGAATTATTAATTTTAAAAAGAATCGCAATATTTAGGTCGTACTAAATTAAAAGAAAACGTTCTGTAGCGCCAAATGTCACAAGAAACAATTTGAAGGCTACATGACTTCTAGTCAAAACGAGCAAAAATATGTAAATTAGAGCGAAGTTGAATTTTGGATTTCATTATGGTTTTACTTCTTCATGAAACCACAGTAAATTTTAGAACAATACTTGTTTGCCTGATATTGTCAATTAAGTATAGTATCGTGACCATAAAACGTATGTCAAACTACTGTAGGTTTTATGTGACAATTTTGTGTAATACCTTGGCTGCCACACTTGAAAAATGAATTAACCTCCGTAGGTCACATTTTATTTTCGGGTTGAATCCACTCCCCGGTTGGAGATATAAGTCACGTAACCTGTTGACCAAACATAGCGTTAGCTAATTTATTATAACTCTTATGGGTCCAACGTGTTAATCATAAATAGAACACCTGAAGGATATTCCTGGTAAGTTTTCACTCCTCACTTCGCAACTTTTTACAGATACGATATTGGTATAATATCTATCAGCCAATGCCAGTCATCTGATCGTAAAGTTGAAAAGTAAGGAGTGAAAGCTTCAAAACCCAGGGCTCTTGGTTGTGCTGTAGGGTGGTCCTTATTTTGCAAAGTTTTTATTTTTATTCTTCTCACCCCCAGATTTAGCGTCTGACCAAAAAAATAGGTTCCGTCACATTCTAATGTGTTACAAAATGACCTCTGCAAAATTTGAGCCAAATCCGAAAATTTTAAGACGTGCCACAGAGCGCTTGAAATTTAACATTGGCTTTAAATAGGAAAAATGAGTAATTACGTTGAATCCACATAATTGATCACAATGAAATCTGTCAAGCATCTTATGTGATTTAATTAGCTTATCATCATCGTATCTCAATAAAATGAGCGGATTAA
Source organism: Podabrus alpinus (assembly GCA_932274525.1). NCBI lineage: Eukaryota > Metazoa > Arthropoda > Insecta > Coleoptera > Cantharidae > Podabrus > Podabrus alpinus. The sequence goes on from OW026451.1 coordinate 12,970,009, forward strand.
AAAATTTCAGGAAGGAGTTATAGAATTTTAAAAAATTAATATTTTGGGCTGGAAAATTTTTGATTGTATTTTTTTAGTAAATACTCATTTCACTCAGGGAGTTGGCATCGAGTAAAAATCAGTCAGTGGGGTGGACAAACGCGATTAGTATTTTTCCATTTAAAACCAATGTTAAATTTCAAGTACTACTTTGTAGCACGTGTAAAAATTTTCGGACTTGGCTGAAATTTTGTTGAGATCAATTTTTTTTAAACATTAAAACCAATTATTGAGGGGACTAAAAGAATAAACATCAAAATTTTGCAAAATTTTTTTGTCTTGATTATGGGTTTGCATTGTTACATCAATGTGAGTTACAGTTCATCATTTGTAAGTTAGCAAATTAACACTTTTCTCACCGTTTCCGACTTCCCTCAAATCCAATCGATAGATACGGCACTGCAAACTCATTAAACAGATTCGACTCTGTTTAATCTGTCGAAACAGATTAAACAGATCGTAACGTGATCTTGATCTTCCGTCACGCAAAATCTGTAAATCCTGCTTCGGTTAGTAAACCTTTGGTTGTTCAAACACGGATAGTAATTTAATCAAGTAGCAAGTGTTGTTAAGATACTAACCGCAATATAATAAAATAAACGAAATAATTTGTTAGTATCTTAGTAACCCCTCTATTTGACTAAATTAATATCCGTGCTTGTACGATCCTTTGGGGAGATCATCAACAGTTGGTTTTGTTGTCCAAAAACGCGGTAAATCCGATCCGGTAAATAGTAAAAATGTTAATATTCGTCTCGCTCCCACCTGTAAGTCCCCACTTGGATTTGTAATTCGGGTTAGAACAGCTGACGTCATTCTTAAAACCGCGATTTTGATACCGGTAAATAGCAGAAATGTTAATAGTCGTTACACACTCCCAACTTTAAATCCCCACTAGGATTTGTAATTCTGGTTAGAACAGGCGACGTCATTGTTAAAACCGCGATTTCGATACCGGTAAATAGTAGAAATGTTAATATTCGTTACACACTCCCACCTGTAAGTCCCCACTAGGATTTGTAATTCGGGTTAGAACAGCTGACGTCATTGTTAAAACCGCGATTTCGATACCGGTAAATAGCAGAAATGTTAATATTCGTTACACACTCCCAACTTTAAGTCCCCACTAGGATTTGTAATTCGGGTTAGAACAGCTGACGTCATTGTTAAAACCGCGATTTCGATACCAGTAAATAGTAAAAATGTTAATATTCGTTACACACTCCCACCTGTAAGTCCCCACTAGGATTTGTAATTCGGGTTAGCTCTGCTGACGTCATTGTCAAAACCGCGATTTCGATACCGGTAAATAGTAGAAATGTTAATATTCGTTACACACTCCCACCTGTAAGTCCCCACTAGGATTTGTAATTCGGGTTAGAACAGCTGACGTCATTGTTAAAACCGCGATTTCGATACCGGTAAATAGCAGAAATGTTAATATTTGTTACACTCCCAACTGTAAGTCCCCACTTGGATTTGTAATTCGGGTTAGAACAGCTGACGTCATTGTCAAAACCGGGATCTCGATTCCGGTAAATAGTAAAAATGTTATTATTCGTTACACACTCCCACCTGTAAGTCCCCACTAGGATTTGTAATTCGGGTTAGAACAGCTGACGTCATTGTTAAAACCGCTATTTCGATACCGGTAAATAGTAAAAATGTTAATATACGTCACTCTCCCAACTGTAAGTCCCCACTTGGATTTGTAATTCGGGTTAGAACAGCTGACGCCATTGTTAAAACCGCGATTTCGATACCGGTAAATAGAAGAAATGTTAATATTCGTTACACTCCCAACTGTAAGTCCCCACTTGGATTTGTAATTCGGGTTAGAACAGCTGACGTCATTGTCAAAACCGGGATCTCGATTCCGGTAAATAGTAAAAATGTTATTATTCGTTACACACTCCCACCTGTAAGTCCCCACTAGGATTTGTAATTCGGGTTAGAACAGCTGACGTCATTGTTAAAACCGCGATTTCGATACCGGTAAATAGTAAAAATGTTAATATACGTCACTTTCCCAACTGTAAGTCCCCACTTGGATTTGTAATTCGGGTTAGAACAGCTGACGTCATTGTTAAAACCGCGATTTCGATACCGGTAAATAGTAAAATTGTTAATATTCGTCACGCTCCCAACTGTAAGTCCCCACTTCGATTTGTAATACGGGTTAGAACAGCTGAAATCATTGTCAAAACCGCTATCTCGATTCCGGTAAATAGTAAAAATGTTAATATACGTCACTCTCCCAACTGTAAGTCCCCACTTGGATTTGTAATTCGGGTTAGAACAGCTGACGTCATTGTCAAAACCGGGATCTCGATTCCGGTAAATAGTAAAAATGTTATTATTCGTTACACACTCCCACCTGTAAGTCCCCACTAGGATTTGTAATTCGGGTTAGAACAGCTGACGTCATTGTTAAAACCGCGATTTCGATACCGGTAAATAGTAAAATTGTTAATATTCGTCACGCTCCCAACTATAAGTCCCCACTTCGATTTGTAATGCGGGTTAGAACAGCTGAAATTGTCAAAACCGCTATCTCGATTCCGGTAAATAGTGAAAATGTTAATATACGTCACTCTCCCAACTGTAAGTCCCCATTTAGATTTGTAATTCGAGGTAGAGTAGTAGTCAACAGCTGACCTTATAGTCCAGGAACGCGTTAGCAGTCAAACGGGGTTCCGAAAATACGATCCCTCTCCATAAATAGTAAAGTACCGTTACGCTTAAACTGCAATCCCTCGCGTCATATGTATTTGGGAGTCATCAACATCTCAATAATGGGTATGACCAGCTTAGTTTTAAGAATTTGGTTGGTTAGGCAGTCTGCGGATAAATCTAATTTCGAAAACGTCATCTCGGTCTGGTAATGTTTTGTGAAGCCAAGTAGCGGTATGAACAATTCATATTTGTGAGGCACGTCTTTGAAACGTATGAAATTACGTAGATGCTTGAAAATGGGGTCGTGTGTCGAGTCTCATACTCGAAAATGAGTTGTGTAAGTAAACATGATTGTAATTTATTTTTCACATTGCAGATAATGAATGGTTGATTCACATAGCAACAAGCGATAACCACGCCAGCGCACAACGTACGAGTTTGGACTTAGCAGTTTTCGTTAGAACATCCAAATGAAAATGGTAGTGCAGTGTGTATATTTTATTTGTATTGTCTTGTACTTACTTACTTACCGGCACAATAAAAGCTATAATTGCGTATTCTTGTATCATTGATATGAGGTATTTATTACTATAAGTTTCCCCACCTACTATAGATAGTCATATAAGCATTCAAGGTAAGTTAGTGACATCACCTATTCGGAACTACGTAAGCAACTTGCCCGGAGCGGACTTAGAAAATATTTCAATTAGTTTACTTCTCCCACTTTCGTCATGGGCCCCACCAAGTATTCCGAACGAAACCGAACTCGGTTCGGTTGGAAGTGGGGGAAACCAATTTGGTATATAAGTAATGTATCGCCTGGGGTTGAGGTGGGTGGGCGAAGGCCGTTAGCCAGCAAACATATAGCTCCTCCAACTCGATTAACAAGCCGCGAAGCGGCTTGTAGTATAGGGGCGCGCTTCGCGCGCCCCCAGGCCGCGAAGCGGCCTGTTAATCGAGTTGGAGGAGCTAGATGTTTGCTGGTCTACTGTTCAGCCCGTCCCACCCACCCCGTAGTTAATACATTGCTTATATACCAAATTTGTTTCCCCCACTCTCAAACGAAGCCAGTTCGGTTTTCGTTCGGAACTGGTGGGGCATCTGCGTCATCGACTTACGTATCGTAAATTGCTAAGTGTTGGTAATAATAAAACATATAATTTATTTGAAGTTACATTTATTATCGATAACGGTGCATCATTATAAGATTGAAAATATTTTAACTCAAAGTGAATAAACTTAGATACTTTTGCTTGCAAAAATATTCTAAGTTGACCGACTTTAATTTTTAAATATAAAGCTAATTTATTTTACACTTCATTATACCTAGTATACCAATTTAAGAAACGGCTTCAAACCTTGGATGGATCTTCCTCCTGAGGGTTCCATATTTAGAATCTGCAAAGTAGAAAACGTATATTACAAACATTTTCAAAACAATTCGTTAACATTCATTTTTATATTTTCACATACTACAACATAAATCGAAGCGGGGACTTATAAAATTTTGCGCAACGGGATTTACATTTCAAGGAATTTCTGGATCGGGATCTTTTTTTTGGCATTGTGTTCTCCAACGTGATTTGCAAATCGAGATGGGAACTTCTAATTTTTCCGCGACGAACGTAGGTTTTTAAGAAATCGAGTTCGAGTTTTCGGCGTAGAGTCAATCAATCAACGACCCGGAGTTCAAAATCCAAGCGGACACTTACATTTTTCGCGCGGTGCCCAACTTTTTGTGCCTAACAATGTCGGCTTCCCCAAAGCAACCCCTAAAACAATGGGAGAACTTCTAGTTTTTGCGTGACAAGGTCCATTTTTTGAACAAATTGTCGGGTCGAGATCGCATTTTTGGAATAGTCTGAAGTAGAAACAGCCGACGGCCCCGGATTACAAATCGAAGGGGATGCTCAGTTTTCCCGTAGGATCAAACTTTAAACGAATAACAGGATGGAGATCGCGGTCATGTTATTATCGCGATTTACATACTGTGTAGGGGTCTCGTCACAAGTAACTTGACTTATTTATTATTCGGGATGTTTGCTGGATGGAAATCACAATTTTTAATTCGGTCGTGAAATTTGAAGATTTATTTGTGCCGTGTTTATTAAAAAAAAATTATTTTTTATTGCTTATTGTTATATTACGCGGGGTGGTGAATTGGTTCACACACAGTGGGAATTTCAATGTTTAATTCGTTGATCCTAAATTATTTTAGAGAAAAATTGTAAATAAATTTTTTATAGAAAAAAAAACTGCATCCACACACATTATTTTCTGTAATTTTCCGTTCCGCCGAGGGTAAAAATTAAAGAAACTAAAAGTGATGTTTTAACAAAACTTAACATTGCTTTGAAATTGAACTTGTCAATGGGAGAGTTGTTTTTTAAATCAACGATTTTACACAATTTACAATCACCTTTTAGTATCTTTGAATTGACCTAATGTTTAAGGAATCGCCGGATTAGGATCGCAGTTACAAATCCAATCGGAAACTTATAGTTTTCACGCGGAACCTAACTGTTTTTAACAGATTGATTAGGCATTTTCGGCAAAGCACCTTGGAGATGACCTTCCCAACACAGAGAAAAAATTCTTTTGATTTGAAGTATTTTTTACTGAAGTATTTTAAAATGAAGTAAATTTGACAACAAATAAAGTAATATTTATTTCAAATTATTGCGAGACGAATTCCTACTTCAATTTTTTCTCAGTGAATGCACAAACCGTTGTCTGGACTTATAAGTTTTCGCAGGATGGAACCTAAATTTTTATGTTGAAGTTATATTATGTGAAGGAATTACCAAACAAGTTGGTGCGGGACAACATGGATTTTGGCCGATACAAGTCGAGTGAGAATATGTGAGTACGCTCACTTATCTACATGACGTTTTACCAACTAAGAAAATATTGTTTAGGATGTTCGCTGGATGGAGATCACAATTTTTAATTTAGTGGTGAAATCTGGATGCTTAATATTTTACGCGTGAACATAGTCGCCCAAGCATATTTGGCCGATTTGATCTTTAGTACGGGTGATAATTTATCAAATAAAAATAAATCCGTTGAAGTGATAAAACTTTTGATGCGCTAAAATTGCCGATCCATATTTTTAACATTTCGTCATGTGAATGCAGAACAAACCTAAGTCACAATTTCTTAATTTTTATTTTATTACAGAAAATTATAGTACGAGATGTGTTTTACAATGACCATACGCTACAAATTCTACACTTGCAATTTTGAAGATGCATATGGGGGGTAATGTTAACTCGCACCCGCATGCCAGCGCTAAGTATGGTAGGTTTCCTAAGGATGAAACTTTAGAAAAATGTGATTTTTGACGTCCCGAGTAAAAAATACAAAAATAAATGAATCTGTAAAAGTTTCCCGAGTGGCACTCAAAAATAATAAATCTCATTTACATATTATATTTTAATGAATTTCTTTTATAAATTGGATATCGTATCTACAATTATAGCCAAAAACATCTTTTTCTTCCGAAATTTTGCTGTCATTGTCCAAAACAAGGCTTCGGTCACATTAGCCGGAAAAAGAAGCTTTAAAGTCAAAAAATGAACTCAAGAAGTAAAATTTTAGTTAACATAATAACTAAAGTTGCAGCGTTACTTTAGGAATTTTTATCACGTGTCTGGTACTTTCTACCCTTCATATAGAAGGATAAAAAGTACAATTTTTCTTCGTTGATAAAATAATTCACTGCAAGCTTACGTGGGTTGACGGCAAAGTTTTAGCGAATTATGCTGGATCATAACAATGCAAGCTGTCACACAGCGCATCAAACCGTTGACTTCTTATCCAGTAAAAATGTTGATGTAATGGCTCGTTGCCCGTATTCACCTGATTTGACACCCAATGACTTCTTTTTGGCCCCAAATATCAAAAATAAAATGCGTAGTGAGCGTTTTTCGTCGCCTGAAGCAGCTGTTCAAATATTTCAAACACTGCTTTCTGAGGTATCACGGTGGAAAAAATGTTTTGAAATTTGGTTCCAACGTATGAAAGAATATCCAAGAAGAACTCCAAGATGAATACTTTGAAAAAGCAATAAAGTCATTTACCAAATTTTATATGTGTTTTATAATATCGTTTCCAGAAACTTTTCCAGCAGCCTACGTATTAAACTATTTTGTGTATTTTAAATTTATTTCCTTAATCTTTGTTGACCAAGGCTTCCTAAATACTATCAAACTTTTTGCTAAGTATTTTCTGTTTCGCATGAGAAGCCAATATTTAAATAAAAAGTGGCACTTTCATCCCCGTCCTTTCAATAAACTAAGGGTAACTTATTTTTTAGAATTCATAATGATATTTAAATCTGATTCCTTCATATCCCATTGAATTTTCTTAAACTAATTCCACGAATTTTCCCTGAATAAGATTTCAAATTTTCCCCGACATTTCGTAATTTGGTAATTCCAAAAATCAAATGTGAATCTACTAAATTATTGTTCTAAGAATATTTAATACAAACTAAAAAAAATGTATTATTTATTAATGCGAATAAATAAAAAACGTAATTTTTTGCATTTCTTCAGACTTTCGCTTAAAACCCAACAATTCCTCGAGTTTCCATGACCAAATTTGTACATTTCTCAATTACTTAACTTCCAGATTTTCAAGTAGAGTGGAACTCTGTATAAAGTTATAATTTTGTATTGTCCTAAACCTCTGGGAATACTTCAAATTTAAAGGTCACGCGAATGCTTTTAATTCCAGATTCGGTACTTGGAAGGCTTTTGGTGAAAAAGTTTTTTTATCGAATTATTCTTTTTATTTGACATAAAATTTAAGTATTGGTTTCAATAATAATTTTTTACAATAACAAGTAACGGAACAAACCACATGTTTCGTATTATGGACCTTATCAAAATTATTAAAATTTTAATTAGCTTTTTAATAGCACTAACAAAAATTTGAAATTTGATTTGTATCAGTTATAATAATGCCGATTGGGTAAATTAGCAAAGGGGTAGATTTTTAACCTCGCAAAAAAATATAAGTTCCAGTTAGTTCTTTGAAATTCGTCGCATTTTATAATATCCTTTTATTTTTCGTTGCATCTTGGGAATGTACGATTCCATTTTAACTTTCTTTACTCTTAAGTTGAAAATTTTCTAAGGGCATTTTCGCCAACTAAATAAGAAATCTAGAACTGGAGTTTAATGAACTTGGTTGATACAAGCCGCTCTTATTGTTATTTTCAATTTGAGGCATAACAAATGGTTTAGATTTAAAACCATTTAATATAAGCACTAGAAATTTCATATGTGAAATGTTGATAATAAATTAAATTCGTTGTTTTATTTATCTTTTCCTTCAATCAGTGAATCAGTTTTAAGTTACTCATCGTTATTACTCACCTAACAAGTCGAAATGTTCACGTGTAAATAATTGTGAATAAAATAAAAACAGACTTGCGACTATTTTTGAATTTTGTACAGTTTTAACAAAATAGAATACTATTTCGATTAATTTTTACGCATGTGGCAATGATTACAAAAAATGCGGTTGCACATTGGAGTAGTCTTTAATTGAACACATCAGAATTTTAATTCAACCATGTGCAATGTCTTGAAATATTATTACATTAATCCTAAAGACCACCCCAACAACTTTCAAATTTTCATATTTGAATAACATAATAGCTAGCATTTCGCGGTACTTGTATATTTTTCCTCCAAAACATTCGAAACTTGGTACATTTCTTACCAATTTTAATATTACGCACCTACTCTATAAGAATTTTAAAATTTTCATTTTAACGTAAAAAGAAAAACAATGAATAATTAGCGATTTACTTTCAAAAATTAATCGTTAAAAACCTTTAAGTTGTCATCGCATACGTATCTTACTGCCATATGTAAAATATGTGGCACGTTTCAGGTTTTTTATAGCAATACTGGGATAAGAAATAAATTAACGATTGCGAAATTTCAAAATCATATTATTCAAATATAAAAATGCGACAGCTAAGGAATATTGAGAATTAAAATAAGAACCTGTAATTTTTCACACATATTTGAGCATTTCAGCTTGTGGAAGCATTAAATTAATATTCGAATAAGATCAACTGAACTACAACTCCAATAACATAATGATGTTCTAGTAATTAATAAATAACATTACTTCAACAGAAAAGAAATTAATCCTATCAACCATCAAAATAATCAATTAAACTTTCTTCCACTTGGACAGATTTGGTCATATGAGTACATTATAATAGATTTTGCAAAAGTTCTACTGGAAAATTAACAACTCTTTCTTCAAAGTCTGCACACCTGCACTCACAAATTAGCAAGTTTTTAAAACAAAAACACTACGGTGTGCCTTTGAACGCTGCTCAATGTTCTTTTTGGTTTTAAAAGTAGGTCAAGGTCATATCAATTAGCAAGATTGATATTTTAAAAATTACTTCGCGAGTAATCTAGTAGGGTGGTATCATAAAGCATGGCCCCATTAAATCAATTTTTATAGGCACTGCTTAAATTCATGTGATGGAAGGGAACCAATAAAAATTAAAATTCAACTTTCAAAAACACCACTTAGACAAGATTGTGCAAATACAACTAACCTTCATTTTTCGATACAGCGGCTATGTAGATCTTCAAAACCCCAAAAGATGTTCTCATTCACTACTTTTCGCTATCCAATCTTCTATAGGTGTAGGTACTGCAACCATTGGAATAGTTATGAAACCTGGAAAAGATTAAAATCGTCAGAATTTGTTCAACTATCAGATTTTAATAAAAACAGAAATATGTAAATATCTTCTTCTTCTTCACGTGCCTATCCGTTACCGGATGTTGGCGACCTCTCTCCTATGTAGTATGTGTTGTGCATTTGTAGTACTATCACACACATAGGGGACCTACTTGTTTAACGCGGGCTCCGAACCGCGGGAAGTGTATACACTTCATCTCCAGAGAGGCTGTTCTAAGCATATTACACCTCGGTGGTTTGCCATTGCCTTCCGAGGGGAGACGGTCAGAATAAAGTTTTTACTGAGCCCGGAGTCGAACCGGGCATTCCGCATTAGCAGCAATGCACTTAACTGCTTAAGCTGATCACCGTCTCATGTAAATATGTAAATATAAGTGAATGATTTTCTAATCTTCGTAATTAATTAATTATAAGTACAAAAACTAAATTACTTTACACAACACGATAAAACAAAGAAGGAACTTTTTCATTTTAAGACAAAATTTTGGTAGATCAACTAAACGGTATGACAACCATCCGAGATATGATCAAACGTTACCCAAATATTTCAAGGTTATTTGCATTGATTTGAAAATAACATCGGCAAGATTGTCAAGTGCAACAAAATTAAACTTAAACGTACCTTAATTCTCGTTAGAATTCCAAAACGCATCTGCATCTTTTACATTTTCTAAATGTTACTTCACAATCCGATTTGTCCACTGCTAGAACAAAAAAAATTTTTAGCATTAATAACAGGTTTTAATACAATCCAAAATAAGTTGCTTACAATTTTATTTCATAAAATTAAAAATATCAAAATATAAACGTAAAGGCAAACAGAAACGTCAATTTTATAATGCCAATTAATGACAGTTTTGATATTAAATCGAGCGCCATCTATCCATCAACATCGGAAGGAAAAGTCGAGATTACGTAGAATCCTACCTTACCATTAATGCAGATTCCTGTAACGAATTCATTAGATGTTTCACCGTTTGATGTCTCTGTTACACATCTTTGCAAAATTATTGCACTTTGAATTTCATGCAATTCCAAAATTATTAATTGTAATCGCCAAAAACTAATGTACAAACCTTTTATCTTATCCCCAAATGGTTCTATCACAAATATGACAATTTAAAACAAGTTGGAACTTGCTTCAGCAGCTCTGAACTATCTGGTTATTTTTGATCGCCATATAATGTACCACCACATAATCAGATAATCTGCACCAATTAAATTTTTTGCGGTTGGTAATTATCATTTACTATATAAGTAATAACAATCAAACTTTTCCATTCTATTCGAAACTTAATTACTAGAAAAACAAAAATTACTAGAAAAATTCTAGGTGCTACAGGGTGGTCTTTCTAGAGGGATGAAAACTAAACTTTGTCAAAAAAATTTGAAACTTGGTAATTACTCAAACGTTAAACCCACGAATTCACAAAAAATACTAGAAAAATTCTATGTGCTACAGGGTGGTCTTTCTAGAGGGATGAAAACTAAACTTTGTCAAAAAAATTTGAAACTTGGTAATTACTCAAACGTTAAACCCACGAATTCACAAAAAATACTAGAAAAATTCTAGGTGCTACAGGGTGGTCTTTATAGAGGGATGAAAACTAAAGTTTGTCAAAAAAATTTGAAACTTGGTAATTACTCAAACGTTAAACACACGAATTCACAAAAAATACTAGAAAAATTCTATGTGCTACAGGGTGGTCTTTCTAGAGGGATGAAAACTAAACTTTGTCAAAAAAATTTGAAACTTGGTAATTACTCAAACGTTAAACCCACGAATTCACAAAAAATACTAGAAAAATTCTAGGTGCTACAGGGTGGTCTTTCTAGAGGGATGAAAACTAAACTTTGTCAAAAAAATTTGAAACTTGGTAATTACTCAAACGTTAAACCCACGAATTCACAAAAAATACTAGAAAAATTCTAGGTGCTACAGGGTGGTCTTTATAGAGGGATGAAAACTAAAGTTTGTCAAAAAAATTTGAAACTTGGTAATTACTCAAACGTTAAACCCACGAATTCACAAAAAATACTAGAAAAATTCTAGGTGCTACAGGGTGGTCTTTATAGAGGGATGAAAACTAAAGTTTGTCAAAAAAATTTGAAACTTGGTAATTACTCAAACGTTAAACCCACGAATTCACAAAAAATATTAGAAAAATTCTAGGTGCTACAGGGTGGTCTTTATAGAGGGATGAAAACTAAAGTGTGTCAAAAAAATTTGAAACTTGGTAATTACTCAAACGTTAAACCCACGAATTCACAAAAAATACTAGAAAAATTCTAGGTGCTACAGGGTGGTCTTTCTAGAGGGATGAAAACTAAACTTTGTCAAAAAAATTTGAAACTTGGTAATTACTCAAACGTTAAACCCACGAATTCACAAAAAATACTAGAAAAATTCTAGGTGCTACAGGGTGGTCTTTCTAGAGGGATGAAAACTAAACTTTGTCAAAAAAATTTGAAACTTGGTAATTACTCAAACGTTAAACCCACGAATTCACAAAAAATACTAGAAAAATTCTAGGTGCTACAGGGTGGTCTTTATAGAGGGATGAAAACTAAACTTTGTGAAAAAAATTTGAAACTTGGTAATTACTCAAACGTTAAACCCACGAATTCACAAAAAATACTAGAAAAAGTCTATGTGCTACAGGGTGGTCTTTCTAGAGGGATGAAAACTAAACTTTGTCAAAAAAATTTGAAACTTGGTAATTACTCAAACGTTAAACCCACGAATTCACAAAAAATACTAGAAAAATTCTAGGTGCTACAGGGTGGTCTTTCTAGAGGGATGAAAACTAAACTTTGTCAAAAAAATTTGAAACTTGGTAATTACTCAAACGTTAAACCCACGAATTCACAAAAAATACTAGAAAAATTCTAGGTGCTACAGGGTGGTCTTTATAGAGGGATGAAAACTAAAGTTTGTGAAAAAAATTTGAAACTTGGTAATTACTCAAACGTTAAACCCACGAATTCACAAAAAATACTAGAAAAATTCTAGGTGCTACAGGGTGGTCTTTCTAGAGGGATGAAAACTAAACTTTGTCAAAAAAATTTGAAACTTGGTAATTACTCAAACGTTAAACCCACGAATTCACAAAAAATACTAGAAAAATTCTAGGTGCTACAGGGTGGTCTTTCTAGAGGGATGAAAACTAAACTTTGTCAAAAAAATTTGAAACTTGGTAATTACTCAAACGTTAAACCCACGAATTCACAAAAAATACTAGAAAAATTCTAGGTGCTACAGGGTGGTCTTTATAGAGGGATGAAAACTAAACTTTGTGAAAAAAATTTGAAACTTGGTAATTACTCAAACGTTAAACCCACGAATTCACAAAAAATACTAGAAAAAGTCTATGTGCTACAGGGTGGTCTTTCTAGAGGGATGAAAACTAAACTTTGTCAAAAAAATTTGAAACTTGGTAATTACTCAAACGTTAAACCCACGAATTCACAAAAAATACTAGAAAAATTCTAGGTGCTACAGGGTGGTCTTTCTAGAGGGATGAAAACTAAACTTTGTCAAAAAAATTTGAAACTTGGTAATTACTCAAACGTTAAACCCACGAATTCACAAAAAATACTAGAAAAATTCTAGGTGCTACAGGGTGGTCTTTATAGAGGGATGAAAACTAAAGTTTGTGAAAAAAATTTGAAACTTGGTAATTACTCAAACGTTAAACCCACGAATTCACAAAAAATACTAGAAAAAGTCTATGTGCTACAGGGTGGTCTTTCTAGAGGGATGAAAACTAAACTTTGTCAAAAAAATTTGAAACTTGGTAATTACTCAAACGTTAAACCCACGAATTCACAAAAAATACTAGAAAAATTCTAGGTGCTACAGGGTGGTCTTTATAGAGGGATGAAAACTAAAGTTTGTGAAAAAAATTTGAAACTTGGTAATTACTCAAACGTTAAACCCACGAATTCACAAAAAATACTAGAAAAATTCTAGGTGCTACAGGGTGGTCTTTATAGAGGGATGAAAACTAAAGTTTGTGAAAAAAATTTGAAACTTGGTAATTACTCAAACGTTAAACCCACGAATTCACAAAAAATACTAGAAAAAGTCTATGTGCTACAGGGTGGTCTTTCTAGAGGGATGAAAACTAAACTTTGTCAAAAAAATTTGAAACTTGGTAATTACTCAAACGTTAAACCCACGAATTCACAAAAAATACTAGAAAAATTCTAGGTGCTACAGGGTGGTCTTTCTAGAGGGATGAAAACTAAACTTTGTCAAAAAAATTTGAAACTTGGTAATTACTCAAACGTTAAACCCACGAATTCACAAAAAATACTAGAAAAATTCTAGGTGCTACAGGGTGGTCTTTATAGAGGGATGAAAACTAAAGTTTGTGAAAAAAATTTGAAACATGGTAATTACTCAAACGTTAAACCCACGAATTCACAAAAAATACTAGAAAAAGTCTATGTGCTACAGGGTGGTCTTTCTAGAGGGATGAAAACTAAACTTTGTCAAAAAAATTTGAAACTTGGTAATTACTCAAACGTTAAACCCACGAATTCACAAAAAATACTAGAAAAATTCTAGGTGCTACAGGGTGGTCTTTATAGAGGGATGAAAACTAAAGTTTGTGAAAAAAATTTGAAACTTGGTAATTACTCAAACGTTAAACCCACGAATTCACAAAAAATACTAGAAAAAGTCTATGTGCTACAGGGTGGTCTTTCTAGAGGGATGAAAACTAAACTTTGTCAAAAAAATTTGAAACTTGGTAATTACTCAAACGTTAAACCCACGAATTCACAAAAAATACTAGAAAAATTCTAGGTGCTACAGGGTGGTCTTTCTAGAGGGATGAAAACTAAACTTTGTCAAAAAAATTTGAAACTTGGTAATTACTCAAACGTTAAACCCACGAATTCACAAAAAATACTAGAAAAATTCTAGGTGCTACAGGGTGGTCTTTCTAGAGGGATAAAAACTAAACTTTGTCAAAAAAATTTGAAACTTGGTAATTACTCAAACGTTAAACCCACGAATTCACAAAAAATACTAGAAAAATTCTAGGTGCTACAGGGTGGTCTTTATAGAGGGATGAAAACTAAACTTTGTCAAAAAAATTTGAAACTTGGTAATTACTCAAACGTTAAACCCACGAATTCACAAAAAATACTAGAAAAATTCTAGGTGCTACAGGGTGGTCTTTATAGAGGGATGAAAACTAAAGTTTGTCAAAAAAATTTGAAACTTGGTAATTACTCAAACGTTAAACCCACGAATTCACAAAAAATACTAGAAAAATTCTAGGTGCTACAGGGTGGTCTTTCTAGAGGGATGAAAACTAAACTTTGTCAAAAAAATTTGAAACTTGGTAATTACTCAAACGTTAAACCCACGAATTCACAAAAAATACTAGAAAAATTCTAGGTGCTACAGGGTGGTCTTTATAGAGGGATGAAAACTAAACTTTGTCAAAAAAATTTGAAACTTGGTAATTACTCAAACGTTAAACACACGAATTCACAAAAAATACTAGAAAAATTCTATGTGCTACAGGGTGGTCTTTCTAGAGGGATGAAAACTAAACTTTGTCAAAAAAATTTGAAACTTGGTAATTACTCAAACGTTAAACCCACGAATTCACAAAAAATACTAGAAAAATTCTAGGTGCTACAGGGTGGTCTTTATAGAGGGATGAAAACTAAACTTTGTCAAAAAAATTTGAAACTTGGTAATTACTCAAACGTTAAACCCACGAATTCACAAAAAATACTACAAAAATTCTAGGTGCTACACGGTGGTCTTTATGGAGTAATGAAAACTAAACTTTCACCAAAAGATTAGAAACTTGGTATATACACTAATATTAAATCCGCGGCCCAAGTGTCAACAAATCGTTGGACCAAAATCGCGTTTTTAGCGTAGGTAGTCATAGCCACCCGATTACAGAAAGACCACACTTAGGGGGTAAAATCCTCATTTGGGGGAACCGCCGGCTTGGGATTTTTATGAGACATTTTGGGGGTTTATTAGAACACTTCAATATACATCTTTGCCAAATTTCAGCTTGCCCGGACCTTCTGTAAGCTCAAACCAAAATTTCGGTTTCGTTACTTGGAAGATACTATAACTTGGGCAAATTTTGAAAAAAATCTATTTTTCTCTTCATTTTCCAACCTTGGCCACAATTTCAATTAATTTATTATTAAAAGCATTTGCCGTGCCTGAAAACACAATTTCAATTAATTTATTATTAAAAGCATTTCCCGTGCCTGAAAACATTTCTTTCCCTGCAACGAATCAATATTGTGCCATTTTAAGGGTGGTTCGTGTTTTCGGTCAATAATTTAAGTATTAGTGTGCCATGGAAAAATATGAAAAAAAACTATTTTATAGAGAATTTTACGCTCTACAATAATGTACTGATCATAATTTTTCATACAAGCATAAATAAGCGAGTTATTGGCAAAACATCGCGTTGGGGGAGCTAAAACCCCCGATTGTGGGGGACGCCGGCGTGGAATTTTGTGGGGTTCATTAGAACACTCCAATGTACATCTCTGCCAAAATTCAGCTTGCCCGGATTTTTTGCAAACTAAAAACCTTCCTTGCCTGGACTTATTATCTATTGATTTAATTTATACTAATTTAGTTTCATATAAATTGAAATATTTCATATTTATTCAAAAAATAAGCTGTTAACTAATGAAATAATACCATCTATCAGTTGGGTTTCTACTAAACTATTTCATTGGTGACTGCGTTTTCAGACTCCATCATGTATAAACTGAGGTGTAGTATTGGAAGATTTTAGTCGACCAAGCTTATTTTTTGATCAAGTAACTGATTTCTGAGATTTCACATGATGGGTGAATAAAAAGCGAATTGTGTAAATCACAGTTTTCGAGTAAAGCCAAATCTAAAGTTTTAAAAAAGATACCCACACGTGTATTTTTTCACAGCTAAAAATTATTTTGTGGAACTTTTAATAAATGCATCGTTTCTCAAATTTTGTGACGGAGTGATCCAGATGTTACAAGAAGAAAACGTTCCTTTTTTAAAATCATAATAGTACCTACCCTAACCCTCCCTCTGCACCACACAATTTTTGTACGACCCGACAGATTTGTAATCTGTCATTTAAAATTAAAGTACGAACATATTTAATTTCTAAAGCACTTTTTGAAATAAATGCACCCTACTATTAATACCGAAACGATCTCATTAATTTGAACACGGAAAGCTCTAGTTAATTGGAAAAATTAGATAAACGTGCAACTGTCTACCTTTACAATTTGTTAAAAAATAACGGAAGAAAAATTACAAAAATTATAGTAAAGCAACTAACTTTTCAATTATTTTTTGCGGGTTCCCCTCGACGCTTCATCGATTGTGATTGAAAACAGAAATCTTCGTTCTTCTTTTTCACACTAGTTTCTCTTCAAAAATCCAAGCCCATTCTCATCATTTGCACTTGTCGCCTTATTGTAACACTGAAACAAAATATACATTTTTAAAAAATGTTAAACCTTTTTTTTGTGAGTCACCTCAGCGGATGATGATTGAAATGAAATGTCTTTCTATGGTTTCTATGAAGTTATTGATGATCACAGTTGTATTCTGCACTTTCACATAATAATTTTTTCGAATATTTCGCTTTACAGATTCCTACTATTGCTTCGAATTATATTAATTTAAATAAAGCAGGCCACACACGCACAATTTTAACGCTCAAATTAGTAGTTCGTCTCTCACTGTTGTTATCTTGTTATTATCATATGAACAGCCCCAGAGGATGTTAATATTCGAGCATTACACAATGACAGTCTTGCGTATCGATTGAATCAGACGAAAAGACGCTCTGTTCTCGTGCAATCCCCGAATACTTATCCTCTACCTTTATTCCATTTCAAACAAATAATATTTATTTTCAAAAAAAAAGACTACGAATTTCCGATGAAATGTGTCTTTATATTTCCACAACAAGCAACCCCTAACCCTAAGGCATCTTTAGACAAACTATCAATTATTTTTCTAACCATTATTATTTAAAACTTGACCTCAGGATTCTCTCGTAAAAAATTAAAATCCACTTTATATTTAGACGATTGTTAGAAAAACAAAAAACTTCCTTTTCAATATTTGATAATCCAATTTGAAAAACAGAATATACAACTCAAACTGAATGCATTCAAAGTCATGTTCTCAATGTAGTAAGTTATTAAAATGTTAATTGATGGTAATTTGAATGATGAATAATAAATTAAGAGTATACAACTGGTAATTTATTATTGATTATACAAGTTTCAAGGCTGCTATGTAATTTGATGAATATTTTATTGTCGTAAATTATCTATTTTTGATCCAATCATTCTGATTTCGTCATAATGAGGTATTTTTGACAAGAAATTAATTAAGGAGTAACTTTTTTTTAGTATGTTCGGTACGATCAAAAGTTATGGTAAGTAATTTTTCAAATTCGAATTAGGCGCTTAATTTAGTTAAAGCGCGCCTCGTGATTGGCAATCTTGCGCGGTTTGACGTAACAGCTGTATTTTGACGTTTGTAATATGTTGTGTTTTAAAACCAAAAAATTTGCTCTAAATTCGTTAAAATGTGATTGAAATATTTTTTTGTAAGAAAATTTACCGTAAAAGACTCTTTGTGTTTTAATGTTCATTTTCACTTTTTCCGCAACGTAATTCTAACCTAACTTGATGCCCTTGTAATTTAATCCCATGTAGGAACTAATCATGGCAGAGATTTTAATTTTGGATTGGATGGAAGGGTACGAATCCCTAACGGAAAGCGAAATACATACGTATGCCGTAGAACAAGAACATAATTATGAGGTTATGGTGGCCTTGTACGTTTTCCTTGAAGATCCACACAAATCAATGATTGAGGATGTAATGCTGTCACATTAAGATGCCTAAATTCTAACTCCTTGTAATTTGCAGCTTGTGGATAGAGTGTGCCAACAATTTTTTAATTTTTACCGTTCTGGAGAACCGCATTTACGATGCTTTGCCATGCAATATATCCCAGCTCTCGTTTTATTACACCTATCCAATACGAAAGCGTTTCCTACTTTAACTACCCTTCTCGTTAGCATTTACAATTTAGAGGTAAATTTCAATGCAGCGCTTGATACTGTTGGTTAAATTTAAGTTTTAGGTCGTCGACAATAAAGGTGAATCACGTATTATTTCTTTTCGTGTGCCAAGCATAGTGCATTCTTCTATATATCATGATTCTTCCAATTTGGAGGCTGCGTTTATAGCAGAAAATGCGTTGAGACGGTGGGAAGAATGTAACAGTAAATTGGTTAATTGGGGTCCCTTACCGCAAGTTGAAAACTTGAATGCACAAAATAGACAACGGGTGGTCACGGCTCTTGTGTTTCTTTTTAATAGGGAGATTTCTAAAGTTCCGGTCGAAGGAATGGAGCACACGTGTAGGACCATTTCGAAGTAAACCGATTTACGTGTGTGAACTTTGTGAAAATTAAAAATTTGTGTTTCAGGTTGGTTAGTCAAGGATTTAGCAGTAGTTCGAGACTTTCGGCAGATAGTGATAGTTTAAGTAACTATGTTATGTTGCCAAGGCTGGTCGTGTCTAGTCCCTTATTGTTGGAATTTGTTCATGCAATTTATCATTCTTTGGAACGAGCCATTACTGGTGCAACGCTCACTCTTCATGATGTAATGCAACGTGCAGTGTACGAATCTTTTCCAGGTAATATTTTATGGAATGTCGTTCTAGTTTTTATTTCTAATGTATCAATACATTTTAAATTAAGAACCAACTTTTTTTCTTTACAAGAAGATGGATTTATTTTTAACGTTAAAATGAAAATTTGTTGTACACATAAATTTTAAATTCACATGCTGTCTGGATTAAATCTCAAAAGAAATCGCGAATGGATCAAACTCGGTGGTTAAGTGTGAACTAATATGGCGAAGTAGCAAACAAATTTTTTGGGTCTTCAAATACCCGATAAGGGGTGGTCCATAAATTACGTCACGCAATTTTGAACCCCCTCCCCCCCATCGTCACACAAACCTAGACCCCCCTCCAAATATTACGTCACATATTCTTGAACCCCCTCCATTTTTTCTAATTTCTTTTTTTTTAGGGGTAGCACCCCAGAGGAAACATCTATAAAGGGCGCTCCGCCCCCACCTAGCTTCACCACTGGCTTCAGTGGCATAGCCACTCAAAAAATAGTTTTTTTTAATAATAAAATATTTAATCTATATATTTTGTGACGTCACAATTTTTGAAACCCGCCGTCCCCCATCGTCACAATTGTCGGTAGCCCCCCCCCCTAGGAGCGTGAAGTAATTTATGGACGACCCTATACAAAAATTGTAGCAAATCCATAGTTGAATTCAGAAAAATGTTTAAATTTTAAAATTCCTGAAAATTAGGTTTAACAATTGATTAAAATTTTCTGTTCCTGGAAAATTATTCGAAATACTGAATTTAGAGCAAAATTTTGCACACAAAAGTTGGGTTACTCTACCACTAACTCAGCCACTCGAAACTAAATTTCTTCTGCTACACACTAAAGAACACACTTATTTTAGCAAATTGTAATAATAAAAAATGTGAATATGGTCCAAACTTTTTAAAAAATCGAATTTGAACTTAGCTAATTTTCATGTAATTCAGTGGTGGATTAACGAGATTCGGGGCGCGTCGCTCATTCTGTGGTCAGTCCGTGCGCTATGAATGACTCTAACACTTAGAATATTTTGCACCGGCAGATGCAGCTCGACTGTCGTACATGTAACATCGATTATTTTTTGTATTTAGGCGATTTTTTGGGGGTGAAACGTAATAGTTTACTGCCCCATACCGCAACTATACTTTTTAATGCTATTTCGAGGGTCTCTCACATCCCGGTTTCATTTATCCCGGTTTTCTTGATGCGTGGCGCTTCTCGTATGTTTAGCCTAGTAACCAGAGTCAAAACCGCCCTGGAGGGGTACAGAGCGGAGCGGAGCGCAGCGGCGCCCCGTAAGGGTAGGTTTTGCCGATGGATTACCCTCATCGAATGCACACCCCAAAATTCGAAGGCAAAAAATTTTTAATTTTTTCACTTTTTCGGCAATAGACGGGTTATTTTCCATTTTTTTGATTATATTTATTACTAATATCCACTAATCACACCCCCATCTATCCGAATTTCAAAGAAAAATTCAAATCGGAGCGAAAAAATTTTACGCATTTTCAAGGGACCACGGGCGAACGATGCACATCGACCGGGGTCTGCCGCATACTCGATGCTAATTTCCCGTACTTTTCAAATTGATTTTTCTCGAAATTTTGATAATACATTCTCAAGTGAAATTTTTACAGTATACTTTATAAACCTTCCTCTTTGCTATAGGAAATTTTCAATTTATTTGGAGTTGCCAAAGTTAGGGGACCGTCTCCGAAAAATGTTTAAATTTTAAAATTTTTTAAATGAGGTTGAACAATTGATTAATATTTTCTGTGTTCCTGGAAAATTATTCGAAATACTGAATTTAGAGGAACATTTTGCAGACAAAATTTGTAGCAAATCCATAGTGGAATTCAGAAAAATGTTTAAATTTTATGATTTGTGAAAATTAGGTTGAACAAATGTTTAAAATTTTCTGTGTTCCTGGAAAATTACTCGAATTACTGAATTTAGAGGAAAATTTTGCACACAAAAGTTGTAGCGAATCCATAGCTGAATTCAGTGGCGGCTCGTTATAATGAGCCCAGGAGCCATGGCACTAGTATAACAAACCGGCCTTAACTATTTTTTTTAATTTTCAAAAAATATTTAATTTTGTTTAAAAAATGTTTAATCTTAAATATTTTTCTCATTTTAAAGCTTAAACAAAGTATACAAAATATGTAATTTTTATTTTATAAATGTATGTACATGTTACAATAATATGATAAATTATTAACAGCGAGTCACTTCAATGCCGGCTCCTGAATAGAACTGGAATTGCAGCGAGATACCACGGGTTTGTGATAGCCTTCTACCTACGAACCAAGCCCGCGTTTAAGATTGTAATGTGGCTACCTCCTACCTCCACAAT
Organism: Podabrus alpinus; assembly: GCA_932274525.1. Lineage (NCBI taxonomy): Eukaryota > Metazoa > Arthropoda > Insecta > Coleoptera > Cantharidae > Podabrus > Podabrus alpinus. The sequence continues at coordinate 12,991,540 of OW026451.1, forward strand.
AAATCTGATTTCATGCAGTGTAATTATTCATACTGCGTTATGTGGTATAAAAAAGAATTCTTCTAATAATTTATTAATAGTGAAGTAAATAAACTCGTCAATAGTAATTAAATAATGAATAAAAAAATAACTTTTTATGCAAATCTTTTTGCACATGTTCGGCGAAAGAAAAGAATGAAATTAAAAAAATGAGTAGACCCTTGCCTGATTTGATTATTTCAAAACCTAAGTACTACAATATTTTTTTGTCAATAGGTTAAAGTAAGAACGACATAATTAAATCGTAGTATTTATTTAAAAAATGAGTGGATTTACGGGTGTGATGAAAAAAATTGTCGATGGACAATTTTCACGCCTGATTATAAAAGTATCACTTTTACCTCGTGTTGCATAAAAAGCTATTATCAAATCGTCAGTCTTTAAAGAGACCTCTAATACAACACAGAATGAATTGGTTACCATGTATGCTTAACGTTTATCATGAAGAAGTACCTAAAGCAGCAAACCACAGACGTATCTAACGAATTTCAGCTTGTTATCATTTTCCGTTACATTCTTGGTGGTAAACCAATTCAAAAGGTTCAAAAAAACCGAAAGAATAAATTTTCTTTAGCCAACTATGTATGCTCATTGTTAAGTTCATCAAATTAACCTGATCATGAACGGTGCAGCGTCAATAAATCGATTGGTTAGAATATTTTTTGCATACTTATCTGGAATTTGTTCTTTTTACTTTCCGAACCCCTAGGTAAGGAAAGTATTGTTATCAGTCAAAATTTGACCCCCCAATTTTTTGACAGATGTTCACGTTTTGAGGTCCCCTGAATCCATTTTTATCATTTTTGGAAGGATGTCTGTATGTATGTGTGTATGTACGTCTGTGAACACGATAGCGTCTAAACGAAGCAAGCAAATCATTCCAAATTTTACATATAAGCTGTTTCCTGTCGTAGGACGAAGCCAGATGAAAATAATTTAAATCGTGTAACGGGAAAGGGGGGTTTACCTGGAGCTATTATGACATTATGCGTCATAACTTCGAAACGAAATTAAATATGTAAAAATATTAATAACAAAAAATTAGCGCTATGGAATTTCCTACATTTTTTGTCCTACAAGTTTTTCTCTAAAATATACAGGGCGTTTCAAAAATTTTTGTATTTGTAAAAATTTTTTGTATTTGTAAATAAAATAGTAAACCGCATTCTACTAACGAAAATAAGATGAAAAGTTTCTAATAACATGGGTCCAAAAATGCTTCGTTTGCAAGATATAGGCATTCAAAAGTTTTTTTCTTCCTATTTTGGCAAAATATTAAATTTTTCATCGATTTACTGTTGAAATTATGTAACCATTTTATTTAAAAATATAATGTAAAAATTTGCTTCTGTTCGGAAAGTTATGCGATGGCCACATCAGATTTTTTTAATTTCCTCTCAATTAACGAGAACACTGAACAAAATTGTACAGGGACAATGTCGATTATGTTGGAATTACAGTACGAAATAATTATAAATTGCAAATTAAGTCCCGGAAATGTATAAAATAATGTATACACTATTAAACAGTTCTTTTGGATTCGGAAGAAATCTTTTTCGCCCTAAACTTGAATTTACAAACTTATCAAAAAAAACTGGCACCACCACTATACAACCCCACGAGCCACCACTGGCTGAATTCAGAAAAATGTTTAAATTTTAAAATTTGTGAAAATTAGGTTGAACAATTGATTAAAATTTTCTGTGTTCCTGGAAAATTACTCAAAATACTGAATTTAGAGGAAAATTTTGCACACAAAAGTTGTAGCAAATCCATAGTTGAATTCAGAAAATGTTTAAATTTTAAGATTCCTGAAAATTAGGTTTAACAATTGATTAAAATTTTCTGTGTTCCTGGAAAATTATTCGAAATACTGAATTTAGCGGAAAATTTTTCAGCCAAATGTTTTAGCAAATCCATAGTTGAATTCAGAAAAATATTTAAATTTTATGATTTGTGAAAATTAGGTTGAACAAATGATTAAAATTTTCTGTGTTCCTGGAAAATTACTCAAAATACTGAATTTAGAGGAAAATTTTGCACACAAAAGTTGTAGCAAATCCATAGTTGAATTCAGAAAATGTTTAAATTTTAAGATTCCTGAAAATTAGGTTTAACAATTGATTAAAATTTTCTGTGTTCCTGGAAAATTATTCGAAATACTGAATTTAGCGGAAAATTTTTCAGCCAAATGTTTTAGCAAATCCATAGTTGAATTCAGAAAAATATTTAAATTTTATGATTTGTGAAAATTAGGTTGAACAAATGATTACAATTTTCTGTGTTCCTGGAAAATTACTCGAAATACTGAATTTAGAGGAAAATTTTGCACACAAAAGTTGTAGCAAATCCATAGCTGAATTCAGAAAAATGTTAAATTTTAAAATTTGTGAAAATTAGGTTGAACAATTGATTAAAATTTTCTGTGTTCCTGGAAAATTACGCGAAATACTGAATTTAGGGGAAAATTTTGCAGACAAAAGTTGTAGCAAACCATAGTTGAATCTATATATTTTGTGACGTCACAATTTTTGAAACCCCCCGCCCCCCATCGTCACAAGGGTCGGAGCCCCCCCCCCTAGGAGCGTGACGTAATTTATGGACGACCCCTAATTTAAAAAAAAAGAACTCTGACTTTGAAAATAAATTTCCACAATTTGGTAGCGTTGTTTATAAATGGCAAACCTTTCTGAACACAAATGTCAAAGAACTATCATTTTAACAAACTTCATTTTAAGTTATCCCTATTGAAAGATCTCTTGCAGCTAAAAAAACACCCTATATAATATCATCGTTTTACTTTGAGATGAACTCGTGTTTTTCGCTAATACGTCAAAATTAAAATCTGAAAAAATTCATGGCTTATAAGAACACTTATATAATTTCTAAATATTCAAAAATTTAATTTTTTATTATCAAGTTGATGCATAAGTTCGTAGCGTTTTAGGTTTCCAAGGTAAGAGTGTTTTGGAAACAAATTTGATTGGGATATATCAATGCCATTTTAATTCCATAGTATGTGTCAAGTACAAAAAAATAAACAAACAAGAGTTAAGGCATCGGAGGCCGCTAGAACCATTTGTGCTGTTTATGGAGAGAACGCCATTGTGGAAAGTACTGCACCAAAATAGTTTTTTTCGTTTCAAAATGAGGCATATTGATAAGAAAGATTTCACACATTCAGGGAGACCATCCGGCTTTGATGAAGATCGATTAAATGCTTTAGTTCATGATGATCCACGGCAATCAACTCAGGAATTGGGCAATATGATGAATTATGATTTATGACCAATTAAATTTTAAATTTAAAAAATCCGCTACGAACTTATGCATAAACCCGATGGTACAGTGAAACGTAACACTATCAACACCACATTTTTTGCTTCAATTGTTAATATCTTGAGAAGTATTGGTGGAAGAATAATTTTTATACTTGTAGGTAATAATTTTGTTCCCTTGCCAATTGTTCATAAATTCAACCGTTTGCCAGATATAGCTAAAAAATGATAATCTCTGTGCTTCACAAGGTACATAATTCCAATATTAATGCAAAATGAAAAAAAATTGAAAACTTCAGAAGTTCTACCGCGCTAATAAAAAATTAAATTGAAGATGAATATAATTTTTTGAATATGTAAAAATTATATTATGGTGTTCTAATAAGCCATGAAGTTTTTCAGATTTTTAATTTCATGTTGACGTTGTTTAGATCAATCTTAAGTAAAATTGACGTACTGGTGAAAATCACAAATTCATCTCAAAGTTGGCGTACCGAGAGGACAAATTCGACCAACTTTCACGCTAAAACCGCTTTTATCAGATATGTATTCGTGGCAACGTTTTTTTAGAAAATTTTATGTAATACAATAAATTCCTTTTAATTTTCTCGCTTAGTTTTCGCGGCGTAAGCGATAATAGATAATAAGGGTATTCACGAGGGCGTCGTAGTTTTGTAGTTTGGTACTTGCGTATGACAGCCATATGACATTCGTACTTTAAACCAGTGGCGGCTCGTGGGGTTCTACAGTGGTGGTGCCAGAAGTTTTTCTTTTGATGAGTTCATAAATTTAAGTCCAACCGAAAGAGATTTTTTCCGAATCCAAAGGAACTGCATACAGTTCTGTATACAGACTTAAATAGCAGTTTAAGGGGGTTACCTACTGTGACCGATAAATTTTTTCGATTTTTTTATTACATATTTTTATAGTTTGGGGTCTTGAATATGTTTACAAAAAATATTAAAGTAAAATTCATCAAATTACCCGAATTATAACGGATTTTCTGTAATGGTGTTTATTTTGTACTTTATTTTTTATACTTTATATAAAATATACAAAAATAAATTTAACAAATTTAAGTTGTAGTTGTCTGTAATTGTCTTTAGGAGTTCAAGAAACAAAACAAAATTTTAAAATTTGTTAAAAAAGGAAATTATTAAAAATCGACGTTTTAGTCCAACCTCAAAATCGAATTGATTGTGAAAAAGGAGCTTTAAAAGTTTTTTTCTTACAAATTGCGGGATTACTCCTCCGTCTGGGGTTGATAACTAATTTACTATGTTTTTTTTTGGGTGCAGTTAATACAAGGTTTTCAACTGACATATTTGCTGCACAAACAAATAATATTAGATACAAAATCCTTAAAATTGTTGGTTTTTTTAATCTATTTTGACTAAATTATTATTACGCTAATTTTTATTTTAAAATGTTTTCAAAAGAATTTTGTTCTTTTAAACCATCGTCATTGAGTCATTTTTTTTAAATTTTACATTTTCGAGGTTCCGACCATAGCCTGGCATTCATAGAGAACAAAATGTACAAAAATTCGTATATTTTAGATAACTACATACGTCGGTCAAAAGCATTGCGTCCGATTGGATAGTCATTTCGAAACATGAGTTACGCGTTGATCTATTACTTGTATAATTTCCAATAAAACGCTTTGCAAAAATTTTAGATGTTACTTTAGACATGAATAAATAATAATCATAAATAGCTTAAAGCTTTCAGCTCAGCTCAATAGCTTAAACAGTTTTCTCAAATTTAATTCCTAAAAATCAGCTTGCCGGAAATGCAACAAGTTAAATAGAACACAGACCAAGATAAAATATTTATTACATTTATTAAATTAAAGAATTTTGCATTACGAGCAAGTTGAATAAATCCAAATTAAATTAGTATAAGAAATATTTTAAGAATTGTAATTGAAATTTATAACATTGAGATAACATTGTTAATAATGTTGACGTTATTAGATTGCATGATAATAATTATAATATAACATCTATTCTAAAATTTATAAAATAAGGAAAAGCACGTTTACTAAATTGCAGGATATATAAAATCATTTTTGAAATAATCAAATCAGGCAATGGTCTACCCAATTTTTGAATTTTAATCTTTTCCTCCAGCCAACATGAGCAAAAAGGCTTGCTTAAAATGTTATTAATTTTTTCCACTACTAGTCATATAGGCTATCATTTTTACTTAGGTTAGTCGATCAAGAAGTGACACGTTTTCAACTAGTGGTGAATAAATTTTCCATTATTAACCAAGGTTAATAATGAACAAAATGACATTTTTTGTTAACTTGGCGACTATTTTAAAGAAAAATATTGTTATTAAATGATTTAGAATAACCGAGAAATGCTAATTAATTGTATTTAAACTATTTAAAACGCTTTTTTAATACATTAATTTAATTTTAAAAATTCATTATAATCGAATTAAATGTGACAGCAAGTGACAGCGCCATCCATTGTTAATTTGACGAACCGCGATTTATTTTATTTAATAACCTAAATTTGTCAACAACTGTCAAATCAACAAAACTGTCATTTGAAATAAATATTTTAAATTTGAAAATTTTTTTGTTAAAAAGAATGGTAATAAATCTAGTAGTGGAAAAAATCGTATATAAACCACGGTTGTGAAGACCATTATTGCCTCCGCGCCTTATATTCCTCGGTGCAAAGCACCTCGGAATATAATCTTGGCGCTATGGCAATAATGACGGCCTTCACAACCTTGATATATAATATACTATTATTCATTATTAAATTAATATGTATTAACAAGTTTAATTAACTTCACTAATAATAAATTATCAGACAAATTATTTTTATAAAACTCAACGCGGTATTAATAATTGCACATAATGAAATCAAAGATATAGGAGGTAGCCTCATACAAACACTCGGCGGCAATTGCTATCACGTACCCATATGCATCCCGCTATAATTACAGTAGTGGCCAGGAGTTGCGTAGCCACATTTGAATTGGCTCGGTGTTGCTAATTTATCTTATTGTAAAGTGCACATTTTTGAAATAAAAATTTCATATGTCTTCTTCTTAAAGTATCGTATCCGCTCAGCGAACTTTGGTTATCAACTTGACCGAAGTCAAGATGACTTAACTAGGGAAAGAAATTTAATGGGGTGGTTTCCCGTTGCCTTCCCCATAGCCCACAGATTTATATTGGGCTTGAAGATCACAGCAGTATATCCGGCGCGACTAGGTATAGAACCACGGTTTCCCGCTCGCTAGTCTGCCGGTGTAAGCTTAACGCCACACTGCTCATATGTCTATACTATGTTTACGCTTTAAAGTGAGAAAAATGTTTAAGATTAAACAATTTTTAAACAAAATTAAATATTTTTTGAAAATTAAAAAAAATATTTAAGGCCGTTTTGCCCAGCTAGTGCCATGGCTCTTTGGCTCATTATAACGAGCCGCCACTGCTTTAAACAACCAATCACCATCAAGGAATCCAGAAATAAACTACCTGCTGTCATATATGGCTGTCATACGCAAGTACCAAACTACATAAGTACGCAACTACGACGCCCTCGTGAATACCCTTAATATAAAATAAAAAATGTAGAAATCAGTAATTAACTTCTGTAATCTGACACCCAAATAGGTAAAAACTTTTGATCATATCATAACATAGTTTGGTCTTTGAAGTTCTTTTCTTCAGCACACCTACGCTATGTCATTTACCATTAGTTTTTGATACCCAATTCTTATTTTGCCTTTCAACAATTCCTCTTCATTTCATTTCTTGTTAAATCATTATTTGAGTTAGTACTTTCTTGTCCTTTTCAACGTGCCCATATAGTATTTCTTTTCCATTCCTTTCTTTCCTTTGATTACTATATTGAATGTTCCGTTTCTTTTCTGTTGGTTTCAAGAATCTGCCCTCCCAATTCGGTCTTTTTCGGTTCCACATTTCTTCCTTCCTTTCAATTTCCAATCTTAACATCTACATTTCACTTTTGTTATCTCTAAATTCCTGCTTCATCTCGCTTCTCATCTCAAGGATCATTAAATTTTTATCAACCCAGTTACAAAAAATATTATTCATATTATTTTTGAGAATATCCTATATTACGATCTTTTCCTAATATGTAAGAATAAACCCGTTTTTGAGGCAATATTGAACATGGATTTTGAACTACGGCACAATTCATTTCGGGTTTATAATTTGAACCCGCCTAGCCCTTAACAAAATTACCAATGTAAGCAATAGTCAAAATAAAAAGCATTTCCATTTGAAAAATATGTAAAAATTAGAACTTTTTCAATGTTGCAGACGTCCTGCTGGTTGCACATGCAGTAAAAAATCTTATGCATCGTTCGCCGACGGCTCCCTTATGTCCTCATCAACCCCAGACGATTTCCAAATCCATGATTACCAATGCATCGTTTAGAACGAAAAAGTTACCGGGTAAGTACCCTTCCCTCGAAATTCCCACCCCGTCTTCCTAAACCCCTCATTTCTATTAACAGAAAATGGTTGACATGAAAAAATTTTGTGTGTTCAGATGACATTCCAATTCAGGCTGACGACAACGCGGAAGCAACGTTAGGTTCAATTTCCGAAGAACAAGAAGAAACCGAGAAAGGACGTACACGTTCCGGTAGTAGCGCACTAAAACACTTGCCAAAACTACCGGGACTCGGTAAGAAACCGAAAACGTCGAAAAGTAGTCCGACGCCGCAAAGAAATAGTACGGGATCAGATACCATCGATATGCATAATATAATTGCCAACGACCGTGAGCAAGTTAGTTTAGTTTCGGGCGCATTTGCAGATTCGCGCCCCGACGATACTCCACAACCGATACATGTTAGTGCAGTTTAAAAGTTATATTTGATTAAGCGATTGGTCATACCTCTTATTTATTTGAAAATATTATGGGGCGGTAAACTTTTAATTTGTATCCTGTCAATTAGGACGTCAGTTATTTTCGTGCTCAGTACGACACAAAATTGTTAAGCTTTTATTTAGATAAAATAAATAAAACGTTTAAAAGAAACACAATAATGATGTGTAAGTTGTACACGTCTTTAAAAAATGGCAATAAATAAAAGAAGTTACCTCAAGTGCTTAACATAAATTTGATGTGCCGTTGATTTTGTGCTTCGGTCTGTTAACCAGTCATTTGTTGTTTTAGTTTTGCTATAGATAACGTATTAGGAAATTTAAGGGGGAGGGGACTCGCCGATATTTGTGTGCTATTCGTGTTTTATGTATCGTTAAGTACAAAATAGAGTTATGCCAATTTAACTTTATCAAATGTAAATTTTAAGTGTAAACTCTGCATGTCGATAATCATATTTTTAATATAAATGTAAGTGTAGTCAAAAAATATAAATGCTATACTATTTGAGGAAAAACGGCGTATCATATTATATCTGAGGGGGGGGGGTTTGCTTCTTGTTACTACTATTTTATTACAAGAATTTGTTGTATTTTGTTTGGTTCTTAATATTGAGTACTTAATATTATAAATCAAAATATTTTTATGTGTGTGGGTTGGGGGGCGGGGTACAGTTAGGTAATATAATTATAAAAATCCCTTTTTTACGTAAAATTCAATTATCGTATCCACACAGGTTGGGTAATTAAAAAATTAATTTTAATTTTTGGGTATTTGATGTTACCAAAGTTCCACCTTTAGCTTAATTTTTTTTCAGTAATCCTTAACAATTTGACAGAAGATAACGAAATTGTGCTTTAAATTATTATATACTCATTTGTCAATATTAACATCCAGGTATGGTATTATCACTATTGGTGTCTTTACTACTAAAATTTTAAGTTTAATTTATGTAGAATTGAAATAACAAAAATTTTTAATTTTGCGTGTAGGTACAAATCATATTGTTATCATTTAATCACTGTTATTATCACTGCAGCTTTTCTCAAACTTTAACAATGCTAAAACTTTTCCAATATTTGGCAGCAGTGTGGAGAATGCTGTCACAATCTACTTTAAAGTACCAAAAACCACAATTTATAGCAAAGAAGTAGAAATCAATGGCCCCAGTCTCCAAAATAATTATTAAACTGTGTGAATTTACCCGTGTAGCCAACTAACCCCGGTTTCCTTACTTTTTTTAAATTTAATTAGACATTCATCCTTGTGGAAAATTTATCTAAATCTAAACCGTTTTCTCCAAATTAAATGTTTTTTAAATATTTTATGAGGAAATTGACCGGACAGAGGTTCAAGCCATAAAAGTCGTGCAATTTATTCAAAATGCATCACTCATCGGGCAATAAAAGTTTGAGAAAAATGCTGGCACAAGCTTCCACTTCTATTTTTGTTTGTTGTGTACAGGGCGTTTTTTTTGTACCACTTTAATTTTAGTAAACTAATCTTGGATGCACGCATTTATGTTCAAATAATTTTAATCTATTTTTGTAAACTTGCCATGGAGGAAACTCAGAAATAATCGATTAAGTTGATTGTAGACCCTACAGTCTATTACTTTTATTGGTGAGATGAAAGAAACGAAAATGCAAATTTAATGTACTTAAATTTTATGCAATGTTTTGGACGTTTGCCTTCAAAGTTTTACGAGTGATCAGTTTATTCCTTTGAGTTAAGAAGTAACGAGATGGTTTTTCGACCTTACAATTGTCACTTCTAAGCTATGTTGTAACGTATCTAGATGCATTTTTGGAAATTTTTGAAAGAGCAAAGTATTTTTTCCTCTCCTCCCGTAATAATCCTTTATAATGACTTTTCATACTTCAATCATAGGCGAGAAAAACGGGAAACTTTAATGTGGTAAAGCAGTTTTAGTATTTTGATTTGAAATACAAAATTATACCTCCATTACATGGCGGTGGAAGAAGAAGAAGGCACGCAAAAAATCAATTAGAAAAAGTGTTGAAAATTTCGCTTTTTTTGTAATTTACTTCGTTCTCTGCACGATTTGAAGTTTAATAAAAAATAATTTCAAAGTAACTGAAGCGGAAATATACCTAAGATTAAATTTTCCGACTAAACCGATTCTTATTGAGCAATTTAACTTTTTCATTACAAGCACAAAAAGGTGCAATTTTAGTGTATTTTTAACAGTTTTTTTTAATTTAAAAATGTCTCATTCTGAAAGTCAGGGAGGGACAATTCCTCCCCCCAAATGACGACTCTGATTACAAGATTTATTATACACTAGACCCCTCCGTGTACGCGAGGGTTCCGTTCGCCAAAAACCTCGCGTAAATGGAACCAAAGAAGCAATAGAAAAAAGGGGGTTAGGTTCCAAAATTTATTTAAGACTAAAAACAAAAGTTATTATGTTATTAGGTTCCTGCGCATGTTTTTGTATTGAAATAGTGCAAAAATTCGCAAAGGAAAGGAAAGTTGATTTTGAGTAGCCTGCCTTCCTTTAAGGAATCTCGATAATCCATTCATGCGCGTCCCTATGGGACGCGCATGAATGGATTATCGAGATTCCTTAAAGGAAGGCAGGCTACTCAAAATCAACTTAAAAAACAATAATGAATGCTGTCAAACTGTCAACCGATCGACAATGCAAATACGCGTGCACGTGCTTTACGTTTCTATTTGACCAATCTTAACCAAATTTGGTGTAGAAGTTACGATATTTACAACGCTACGAAAAACATAGGCTACTTTAGAACCTTGTAATGAGGTCGAAGGCCGAACAAGCACATCCGACACGGTCTAGATGGCTAAAGGCGGCCGGTAGGCCGACTGTGCCAGCTAGTTATTTTAATAATACGCGAAAACTTAATTCGCGTTAAAGGGAATTTTGCTTCGCGAATAAAAAATTCAGGTATCAAAATCTAATTCGCGTTATTCTGAATTCGCGTACATCGAACTCGCGTACATGGAGGGTCTAGTGTAATAATTTTATTAAAAACCTCGTGAAAAGTCAAAGTGGGACAATTTGCCCCCCCCCCTCCAAACGACTCCTGATTACAAGATCCATAAAATAATCTTAAAAATCGGAAATTTTAATGATTTAGAAATTTATTTTTACAACTTTGCCAATATTTCCAACTGTAAATGTCTCCCACGCCTAACTGCCCTTAACTTTTTGCTTTACCATACAAAGCACGGGAAAAAATATGAAATTTTGTTGGATCCCATAAGTCGAAACTTGTCTGTGGTCAAATTTTGTGTGCGCTCTAACCCAAAAAACCAAAATTGAATAATTAACATCTTTATGTTGAGATTAAGAGCTGATTAGATTTTGGTTAAAGTCTGTTCACGGAAACTTTAGGTTTCTCTCTCTCTTCAGTCCATAACCCTTCGTCAGGATGTGGTGGTATCAATGTAGAGTTTGTCTGACTATCTGTCGCCAGGCCTCTCCGTCTTGTGCCGTTGTAACTGATTCATGTAGTCCGCATCCTATTAAGTTCCTTGTGCGGTCGATCCAGCGTGTTGGTGATCTGCCCCTTGGTCGGCGGCCTTCCACAATTGTCTTTTCCATGGCGTCGGTCTTTCTCGCAATATGTCCAAGATAATGTTAGGTACTGTTGGTTGATTACCTGGGGTAGCCTAGTGGTGATCTTCAACTCATCTGTTATTGATACATTGGTGCGTCGCGCTGTCCAAGGTATGCGGAGTAATCTTCTATAGCACCACATTTCAAAGGCGGCTATCCTTCTTTCGTCAGCAGCTTTAATTGTCCATGTTTCTGATGCGTATATTGCTATGGGAAAGATCAAGGATCGCACTAGGTTTAGCTTGGTGTTAACTGTTATGGATCTAAGGTATCTCTTGGCATTATTTGGTAAAAAGATGTTCAGATTTTGATGGTTTTATACGTCTCGTTTGTAGTAAATTAAATAGTCCAGTCATTATATCCAAAAAACCGACCCTACCCGTGAATAATTATTTAGTGAATTTTTTTTTCATGGCTGTCTCGGGGGGGTTCACTGGGAGTGTAAATTCAAAATGGCGACCAAATCATGCTTATGCGTATATTCGAAAAATGGTTTTTTAGGTGAAAAACGGTTTTTCTTGAATAACTCGGCCTGTTTTGATTTTACAGAAAAACCGTGAGAACAAAAGTTGTATAAATTTTGATTCTCTACAAGTTTAGTCCTCACAGTTTTTCTTCTAGGATCAAGATTTTTTGAATTAAACCTGAAAAAAGCGACAAATTCGAAATATTTCCATTATCTTGTTTATTTTCAACTTTACGACACAAATGAAGAGGACCAAACATGTAGAGAATCAAATTCTGAACAACTTTGGTTCCCACCTTTTTTTCCAAAAATCGATATTTTCGGAATTTAACCCGAAAATATGTACCCATTTCGAAATATTCGCATTATCTCTTTTATTTTCAATTTTACAGGTACAATCAATAGGGAAAAAGTTGTATAGAATACAATTTCTGAAAATTTTAGTCTCGACCTGTTTTTCCAAGAAAATGTGTGGGTGTCGTAAGGCAGGACTGAAATGTTCTGTCTTATGCCACAACTGCGCTGGGCAGAGTTGCGATAACGTCACGGAATTGCGAGGTGTCGCTGACGAAGACAGTGATGATGACAGCGACATCGACGATCCCGCACCTTCAACGCTGAACCTTGACGAACGTGAAACCGGACATGACCAATTGGCCGAAGAAGAAACCGAGGATATGGATTTGGCAGGACCATCAGCTAAGAAACTTAAAAAAAAATGAGAGCGGTCGTCGGACCGTCCACAGAAGCTATGCTTCTTACGCACAGAGCAAACCATAATAGATCCTTGAACGACATAGTTGTTCGGCCTTCTGCCTCACAGGGCGAACCATAATAGATCCGTGAAGGCCATAGTTGTTTGACCTTCGGCCTCACAGGGGGAAGACCATAATAGATCCGTGCAGGCCATAGTAGTTCGGCCTTCGGCTTCACAGGGCGGACCATAATAAATCCGTGAAGGCCATAGTTGTTCGGCCATCGGCCTCACAGGGCGGACCATAATAGATTATATTTATATGCCTTCAGCTGTCTGGACTGCTAGTCCGTGATTGCCAGTTGTTGTTCGGCCTTCGGTCTCACAGGGGGAGGACCATACTAGATCCGTAAAGGCCACAGTTGTTCGGCCTTCGGCCTTTTTGTGAAAAATTTTTAAAATTTTTTCGACGTTTTTTGCCGACCCACGAAAAGGTTTTTTTTTAAATTTTTTTAGTTTTGTCAAAAAACTATTTTCCCTAAAAACCGGTTGGAGGTTGAGGCGGCGGGGGCGGCGTGGGGTCGGGGTGGTGGTTGCCACCTCCGCCCCCTATCCATAGCCACCATTCCCAGGGTCCTAGCACTCTCGGTACCGGAGTTATGCTTGCTCCCACTTGCTTTTGAGAACACGGGTCGGGTCGGGTCGGCCTCCAACTTGCTTATAAAACTACGGGTCGGCGTCCCACTTGCCTTTCAAGAACACGGGTCGGCCTTCGGCCTCCCACTGGCATTTAAGAATACGGGCCGGCCTTCGGCCTCCAACGTGCTTATAAGAATACGGGTCGGCCTTCGGCCTCCCACTTGCTTTAGAGAACACGGGTCGGGTCGGCCTTCGGCCTCCCACTGGCATTTAAGAATACGGGTCGGCCCTCGGCCTCCAACTTGCTTATAAGAATTTCTTATAATTTTTTCGACGTTTTTTGCCGACCCACGAAAAGGGAGAATGGGGGGGCATTTTTAAATTTTGTTAGTTTTATCAAAAAACTAAAACTAGCTTCAAAATTTTTGAAGAATAAAAATTTTGAAAATTTTTTTGACGTTTTTTGCCGACCCACGAAAAGGGGAGGGGGGTTTTAATTTAAAAAAAAATGTTTTAATTTTTTTAGTTTGGTCAAAAACTATTTTCCCTTAAAACCGGTTGGAGGCGGCGGGGGCGGCGTGGGGTCGGGGGCGGTTGCCTCCCACTGGCTTTAGAGAACACGGGTCGGGTCGGCCTCCCACTGGCATTTATGAATATGGGTCGGCCTTCGGCCTCCAACGTGCTTATAAGAATACTGCTCGGCGTTCGGCCTCCCACTTGATTTAGAGACCACGGGTCGGGTCGGCCTTCGGCCTCCCACTGGCATTTAAGAATACGGGTCGGCCTTCGGCCTCCAATTTGCTTATAAGAATACGGGAAAATTTTTTCGACGTTTTTTTCCGACCCACGAAAAGGGAGAAAGGGGGGGGGCGGGAATTTTTTAATTTTGTGAAAAAACTAAAACTAGCTCCAAATTTTTGAAAAATAAAAATTTTGAAAATTTTTTTGACGTTTTTTGCCGACCCACGAAAAGGGGAGGGGGGGGTTTTAATTTAAAAAAAAAATGTTTTAATTTTTTTAGTTTTGTCAAAAAACTATTTCCCCTAAAAACCGGTTGGAGGCGGCGGGGGCGGCGTGGGGTCGGGGGCGGTTGCCACTTCCGCCCCCTATCCATAGCCACCATTCCCAGGGTCCTAGCCCTCTCGGTTCCGGAGTTATGGTGTTTGAAGGGAAGTTTGAAATTTGAAAGTCGCGGTCGAAATTTGTGTGACGAATTTGCGTTACATATTTCCGTGACGATTTTGTGTGACGATTTTGTGTGACGAACGATTTTTTTCAGTTAACTGCCCGTGCGATACCCGTGCAAAATACACGTGCAATACCCGTGCGATAAGAAGCATAGCTTCAAAAAAATAGTTCCGGAACCATATTTTCACGCCTACAGAAAAGATACCGATACCTGCGCGGAATAACCATGTATCAGAGTCCGGTCGGAAAAGCAGCTATGTCGGGGTTCGTTTTTAAAGGCAGGTAACTCAAAGTTAACTGAAAAAAGCGGCTATCTCGCTCCCGAAATTGTTTCATCATGGATTTCATGAGATTAGAAAATTTAATGGGCGACATAGCCGCTTTTTCAAGCGGACTTTGAGTAAGCTGCTTTTCCAACCGGACCTTGACATAGCTACTTTTCCAACCGGACTCTCAGATTACATTTCGTTATTCCGCGCAGGTATCGATACGTGGATTAGGCCTATAGGGGATACCACGTCATAAAAAAAACACGCCTGAAACTACCTCTTTGGTGGTGCGGAAAAGAGTTTACGCTCTGTTTCTCCATGGTTGGCGTACGACCTTAAATATCGATTTTTGGAAAAAAAAGGTAGGAACCGAAATTGTTCAGAATTTGATTCTCTACATGTTTGGTCCTCTTCATTTGTGCCGTAAAGTTGAAAATAAACGAGATAATGGAAATATTTCGAATTTGTCGCTTTTTTCAGGTTTAATTCAAAAAATCTTGATCCTAGAAGAAAAACTGTGAGGACTAAACTTGTAGAGAATCAAAATTTATACAACTTTTATCCTCACGGTTTTTCTGTAAAATGAAAACCGGCCGAGTTATTCAAGAAAAACCGTTTTTCTCCTAAAAAACCATTTTTCGAATATACGCATAAGCATGATTTGGTCGCCATTTTGAATTTACACTCCCAGTGACCCCCCGAGACAGCTGTGAAAAAAAAATTCACTAAATAATTATTCACGGGTCAAAGTCTATACTGACTGGACTAAAATCCCTATCACCTGTATAATTTCTTTGTATTTACGGTTATTGCAGCGTTTTGAGTAAAACGTCGTGGCGTACTTTTTTCCAGTTTTTATATTGTTTTTCACAATTGGATAATTTCAATTGTATTTTATTTGTATGCCAACAATTGAATTTCTAGATTAAATTTAGAGACCTAATTTAGAAAATCATTCTAAAAACAAATATAACAATTGCAATATTATTAAAATAATGATGGTTCGGGGGGGGGGAGAATAATAAAATTTGCACCCTTTTATCATTTATTGAAGATCATTCTTCATTAAAGTCTAAGGTCGTCCTATTCAAATGAGAGGTAAATATCTCGAAAAATGTGTGTACACAGGAATCAGAATTCAAGGAATTTCAAATAAATACGACCAAATTTGAACTTCTAGTAAAAATTTCAATAATTTCCAACAAATTCCAAAGATTGCCAAGGAATTTCTAGTGATTTTGAAAGAATTTGAAGGAATTCCAAATTAATCAAGAAGATTAATTTCCGCCAAGAAATATTCTTATCAACTAGAGGGGGGGGGGGTTGAACCGCTTAAATCCTCTTATATACGATCCTAAGGTAAATATTTTAGTGTGCATCGATATCTAGACACCGAAAAAAAAAGTATCTATTACAACACTGCCACCAAGGTGTTAATTTCGATAAGGTCAGCAAAAGAAATCAATCAGTTCTTGTTTTAGCAAGAGATTAGACCTTGAAACGTGTATAATTTTTCGTTTATTTCATCTCACCGGTAATTAACTAATTTAAGCATTCTTGTAAAATCAATCGATGTAAATTTGTGAATATTTTACTGTAAATTCTAAAGTAGCTTCTGTGGCCAACAAAAGGAAGGATGTAAACGGTTAAGGCCTACGTATAAATAAATGTACATAAAAGTAAATTTTTTCAATTTAATGTAGTTCGTATAAGTTGAGAGGTACGATTTGGTTGCTCATTTCTTATTAAATACTCCGAATGTGTTCCGTATTTAAGATACTCTTAAGTAGTTTAAAGTATAAGATTTTTGGGGGCCACAATTGCAAAATTAAAAAGGTACTAACTAATAAATTGCAATATTTTTAATTTATTTGATTTTAATCTTTCAATTTGTTGGTCATTCGAAGACGGACGAGCAATTTTAACACTCAAAGTTGTTAAGAAGGTAGACACTTAAATCTTAAGATATTTTTAAAGATTCTATTGTAGATGTTGTAAAATATTGTTATTACTGTCTTAGTTATGGACGAGATCGATTATATCGTTGAATAAAGCATCCTTTAAACGAGTTGAGTCTTACGTCTACTTCACCTTCTTCCAACTAAAACCAACGACAATTTTAATTCCTACATTGAAACTCCGAAAGGCTCACCTGATCGGCTTGGTAGAGATCTTTGTAGCAGGACGGCGATATGCATTGTCTCACACACAATTCCTTCGAAATTCCCTTCTTACCGGTGCAACTTCCTTCGCATGCGGCTTCGATCTCTCTAAACATGACCTCCTACGAAAAATCCCCTTTTTGCAATATTTTCATTTAAAAAGTCGAGAAAAACCTACATTTTTGTTTGACTCTTTGTAGGGAAATTCTGAAAATGTATAAATGACTTTATCTGAACACAAAACGAAATTTAAGGCATTAATAGTGAGGGCTAATTGGAGAAACATTTTTTTTTAAATCGATATTTGATAGACGGCACGGGTTTTAATTTTATTGCACTGGAAAATTGCGTGCGCAAAGTATTATTATTCCGTCTTTATCGCGATGTCCTTGTCTATGTTCTCCACATTTTCCCCCCTTTCCTCGAAAGAAAACCGATCTCAAATCAATCTGGTTATGCCTGCGCTCTCGTTCCAACCACTTGCTGATTCTAGATTTTGTGTTTTAGTGTTTTTTGGAAGATTTTAACAAAAATTTGTTTAGCAAACACACTCACCTTCAATTACAGCAAGGTAAGCACTAAAATTTACATTATAACTGCGCATCAAAACGCAAAAAAATTGGACACTGTTCCTGCACTCTCTTTGTTTGTATCGAAATACAAAATCGTCGTCGGAAATTATTACAGCCGAATATGCTTATTAATTTTTAAATTGTTCCAAAACTATTTCGAACTTGTGAGCAAGGTTAAAAAACCGGTCTTTTCGAATGTCGTGTGAGAAGTATTCATTTGTTTCCGATCAAACAAACGTGAGGAGACGGTCGTCCCTCGCACATAAATAAATAAATAATGCGTTCGTTGTTCACCCGACAATTGCTTCCATTAAAACCGCCCCGACGAGACACCGTCAACTACTTCGACACAAATACATTTCAATTTCTTTAAAACAAAACGCAAATTCGACCAACAATAATTAGCGATTCCAAAAATGACGTTTTCTCGCTTCCTCTCGCGTGCGCGCATAAACCCGTCCCTGTCATTTGTTGCTTCGTTGAAATTAGGCAATTGTTTTAAACAAAATAGCATAGGCATTTTCGTTGTAACGAATTTTGTACGGTGTCAGTTGCCGTGTGATAAATCTAGTCGTCTAATTTTGTTAAAATTAAATTTGTGTGCGAAACAAGAAAATTTGAAAAATGCCGCGTCCGATTTTAGGGAAACGTTCGTTTAAAGAAGAACTTAAACACGCTTTGTTCGCAGAATGGGACGCTTTAAATTCTTCGATTTGGGTATGGCTTTTATTTAAATTAATTAATCAGATTTCTTTTTCGTTAAATAATATAAAAAATTTCGAATTAAAATATCGCGCTCGTAAATATTTTAAAGCTTTGGTTGTTGTTGGAAGTGCTTTAATACAAAGTGTTAAATCATAACATAACCCCACTTTTTTAAAACGTTAAATATTGTTTTGGCGAGGACTGCGTTAGTTGTGTATTGTATAATGGTTTGTTTACATAAAGATAGGAAAAATTGAATTGAATTTCGCGGCGGGTTTTCGGTTAAATTCGTCCTAGCCTGCGCGCGATCCTCCGTTCATTGATCGACCCCACCATGGCCCCTCTGCAACCGCAGACCGGGGTAGTAGAGCTTGCACCCTAGGCGGGCGTTGTTTCAATTCAAACGTTGTATGGACGTCAAAGCTCGTTGAATGTGTGTTGGTTAATGTAAGTCCGATAGTCAAATTGCTTCGTGCAGTGTTTTTATGTGAGACGGTCCATATAAGCCATCAAACTGTGGGGCGCCGGAGCTTTCTTTCTTCCTCCCCAAGGAATGTATTACCCGGTAAGTAACAACTTGGGATTTTGGTTATGGTAAATTTTTGGCTTAAAATCAAACGCCAGCCTCCCTCTATTGTTTAACTTGTGCTATTCTAAGAAATATTACTCATCAATGTGGTGGTGCTGCATCCCAGTGGCGGGCACTTTTTCAATAAGGCCCTAAACATGTTTCGAATATTATTTGCAAAATTTAAATAACGTTTTGCATTTCATTATTTAATATCGCTTCGACTGTTATTATTTTTGTTGAGTGACCCTTTTAATTATTAAATTGTCTCAATTGGTTAGGAATGCGTGCATCTGTTGGTCGTTTAAATTTATTCCATCCTTCCTATGTTCTCCGATGCTGATGATAATAACAGTAATCAAGTTACCAAGGTCGTAACTAAGATAGACTTCGGAGGGTAGAATACTTCATTTTTTTTACCTACTACGTCGTCCCTATACCTACCCACTGCGGCTAAAACCCAAAATCATTTTTGTAGGTAGACTTGCTTTCAAAATTTAAACGCGAGGGGCTTTGTTGTATTTATTGACCGGCGAATGCGTCAATTTTCTTAATTAACACTTTTTATTGTTTGTATGCAGTATAATTATTTTCACTAAACATATGAATATGACTAACGAAAGAGTTCACGGTGGTTGAACAAACGAACTATGAAACAAAAGAATGTGAATTTTTGAAATGCTGTACACACCACCGCATTTGATTCCTGCTGCCTCCCCAGACAGCCGAACGTTTTTTCTAGGCAAGCGAAGGGTCCCCTCGCTCAATTTTTTTGACATCTGGAGTTCGAATTACGTCTGGTATCTGTAACGTGACAGTTGTAGACGTTGATCGTTTCCACATCTGGACTAATTCAAAAATTTTTTTGAAAATATACAAAACCAAAACGATCGCTGCTGTCGTTTGTTGACCTAAGCGTTGCATAATCAATTCAATAACAAACATCCGAACATCGAGATCATTAAACTATAATAAAACGCGACGTTTCAATTTGTCCCATTCATTAACATTAATTAATTGCAATTGACGTTAATATTGTGCATGTTTTTGGTCTAAATATGGCATAAAGTGCTAAATACTCAAAATCATTTTCCTTCCACCCTCTCTGTCGTTCCTTTCATCTCCCCAGGTTTCGCCTCTCCGCCTACTCTCAGGTTGAGGGTTAGTTCACACCCTTCTGCAATCACCATTTCCAGGGGTTGCAGCTTTACCGTTCTCTTTTCAAGTATAAATTGCCAAGAACGACTACACTTTTTGCGATAAATAAGGTTAAAATTTAATCTCAAATAGGGCTCCGCTTATCAGTTTTTATGTGAACTTTTAACCTTTAATTTCTTAACCGATCTATGTTTTGATGTAACATTTCTAAAAGATTTACTTGTACGGGTATAAACTTCAATAATCTAATTTTGAGGGACCCTTTTTATTGCTTTTTTCCTCGTAGCCAGGGCTTCCATTTTATCTAAATTGATTATTAACATTGAAATGTAGAATCGTCTTGGGATTTGTTCCTTTATATGACGGGATTCACTTTGCGTTCATATTTTTATAAATTGTTGTGAAATGAAATTCTCGAAATATGAGAAAATTTTGTTTATCATAAAATTTCATATCCTTACAGAATTATGAAACTGGAGATGAATTTATTATTGCTCGCAGATGTTCGAAGAAACAAATAAAAAATTGTCAAGATGGTAGAGAGATTACGCTATGTGGGAATGAACGCTATAATATTGATGATGATTTAGTCCGGCTCGAAGCACCACATACTCCCCCCCCCCCCCCTTTTCAACTACCCACGTACGACTTTGTCAAATTAATTTCAGGATTTTTCTCTCTTTTCCATTGTAATTTTTTGAAAGAGATTAATTTTCACTTTTATAAAACATTCTGTATGCCTAACCTATTGTGTTCTATGTATGTGAATACCAAACGATATTGTTTTGATTGGGGATGAATATTTTATGAGTTTGGGGAGTTCTGCTGTTATTCGAACCGTTCGCCTGTTTTCATTAGCACTATCAGCATATCATTTCCATTTGATTAAAATTTTGGATGAATCTATTTCGTTTAATGCAAAAATCATAATTTCTTATCGGAGACAAAATATCGTGCGTCGAGATTTGAACTTTCGGTGTGCAGAAAGTTATAATGTATTTTATTACTTGATGGAACAACAAAAAGTATTTTCTTGATTCAATTTCTTATTGTTACCCTCCATATACTTCATAATTACGTTATCACTAATGGGCTTGCCTCGAAGTTTCCGTATTTTGGTAGAGAAAAGTATACAGAGAACGACGCCTATTCGTCCATTTATTTTCGCCTTAAATCTCTTGCGACGTTCAATTTAAAATCGTATCTTGCTTGGTAAATACCGAGTGTTGATAAGTGAGTTTGATGTTAAAAACCTTCACGTGTTCGTCATTAGTGGTGTAATGGCAACCGAGTAATCTTCTATTCATGCTTTTATAATTACGAGACGGTGATTATAATTTCAGTAATGTGATTGTAATATTTGGAACAAGCTTTATTTTTGCGTAACTCGATAAGAGTCATCACGGAGGTTATGGAATTGTATGCTCCATCGATTCGGAAAGCTCACTAACGATGTGGCGGAACCCCGCTTTGTTGAAAAACTATGGTTGACACCCGTCTTGCACGAACAAGTCCGAAATTTAAAAGCACGCATGATTCTTCACGCAATTTTAACCATTGTCCCGTAATGGTTCGCCATTCTTGCAACAAGAATACAGTGGCAAGTTGGAAATGCAGCCTGAATAACCTCCAGAGATTATTTTGAGGGCTGCGCTGATTGAACGAAACATAAAGCCTGAAATGATCCCGTTGAGACTGTACAAAATGGAATACACCGTACTGCGTTCGGCTCTTACAAGTTGGGGGACTGGCTGTAATCGTAGAACCTTGATGCTTTACAATTCCGTCAAAAATGATGAACAACAAAGCTTAGAAACCCCGTTACTCTCATTATTATCATCTTCTCACAATACAAAATCCTAACGTGTTAGTATTCTAATTTGGTAATTATCAATGGGTTCCGTTTCTTTTGTTTCAGTTTTTTCATCTTTTATTTGTGTCGGAAATAATTTCTTTGTTCGTGCTAGCTTTTCTCCGTTGCATGATCTCGTTTTAATATTTTAAAAGTCTGTTGGCCGCTCAATTTTATGCGATCATATTCCATCCGCGGGTCAATTGATCAATTTGACCCGAAAGTAATATAACCCTTTTAGGTTGGGGAATTCCTGTTCCATTAAAAACTGGACGGAATTCTGCTGGTTTGACTTGTCGATATGGCATCAAGTTTAACGACGATTTCAGGTTTGGTAGCAAATATGGTATCAAGTGCAAAAAACTTGCATTTTGATTATTCGTTGGAAATTGATGGAGTTTTACTCGTCCGTTTTTGTTCTGGTTAATTTTTTGGTCGTTTCTTTTGCATTGTACATTTGAAAACTCATCAGCACGAACAACTGTGTGTTGATTCGCCCTTCGTCTTCAGACAATAATAGAATATAACTACAGCAGCTGGCAATTTCTTGCAAAAATAGCTCGAAAAAATGTGCGTTTGACTGTTCAGTTCGCAAGAAATAACTCGCAAAGAAAAATAAATGAGTATTTTACGGAAAAATTGCTTAGTAAGCACTCGAATCAAGTCAGTCGTACTTTTGTTTTATCTTTTCGAGAGGGAATTGCTACTCCTTGAAGGGGAACGATTTCCAATAAAAAACCCAACTTCGTGTACTCTCGAGGGACCACATGGGCTTACTTTGCTAATAAATTAAATTTACAACCACATGAAAGTGCACGATCTGAAGGCGATGCAGCGACACTTCAGTAGGTAATGAAGATGTCATTAAAACGCTCGGTAATAATAATAGACAAGAATATAGAGGTTCCCTTTGATTTTTAATGAGCTGCTTGTATTCCAAACATAAGCACTTTAATTACGTCGATTATTCAAGAAATTGATAACAAGAAGGAGATCACAACCTTTGATGCTACTACACCTCCTTATTTGTTCAAAACATGCACTTTTTAAATTTTTATACCAAGAATGTTTTTTTAATGTCTTTTACTAATAGGACAAGTTCATTATAATCTCGTTCCTGTTGATGTGTATGACGTTGCCAAATATAATTGTTACGATAAAAGTTTGTAATCCAATCGGAAGTGGAATGCAGGTACCATGTTTTGCGGATTAAAATTTCGGTTTGGTGTCAAAAATAGTCCAGTATTTAACCTCGACAATTTTTTGGCATCGTCCTATTGTTTTTGTTATGCCATTCGTCAAAAGTTTTAAGCTATTTAAATTTAATCAAACGCAAATTATGCTTCTTATATTTTGCGGTTTCCAATGTGGAATGTGTCAAAACGGTTAATAGCAAGATGAATGCACTCGCAAGAGGAGGAATCGAGTTAATTTCAATTTCTATTAATAGAAGCGAGTTTTACAATATCTTGAACCATCGCGATATTAAAAATATTATTTTTTAATTTTATTTTGAACAAAGAGTCGACCAACTCCACCACATTCAAGATCAACGAGTTTTTATGTATAAAAAAATTAATTGTTTTACGGGTCTAAATTCAACAAGTTAATCCTAATTACTTAACAATTTTGCCCCTGGGTATCAATTTCGACGTCGTAAAGTAGAATTTTATTATCGCCACCGAACGCGAAGTCTACAACTCAGTCGCGTGACTGACTTGTCGACGAAATTACCTAAAAATTTATAAGACGACGGTTTTTTATATTGCGAAAATTCTTGGCAAATTCCGGTCCACGTCGTGTATGTTGTAAAATTCGTCCTCTGGCGAGGAAATGGAAAGTCACGGTTTCGACGCAAAGGAAGTTACAAAAAAATGTGAAATAATATTTAGGACCCACCAAGTTCATCACGCAATTATCAAATTATACTGTAAATTCCAAATTTTTTTTTGATCTTTAATTGCCACGCCAGAATTTCGAATTTTCCTCTTCCCCTTCCTACCTTCTCAGATGTTGGTGCTAAGCTAATCGATAGATCCACAACTAAACCAATCACGTAAATTCTGCAGCTTTTCCGACGTCTACTTTACCCTTTTCTTATTATCTCTGTGTATTATCAGTTATGTCATATCGTTCCCCAAGTACATCCAAACTAATCTTCGCAACTTGCCATTTCTTATATTTTCACAAGTTCGTAACTGTTTTAGTGCCCAGGTCTCAATTTCATTAGAACTTTTTAAGCTCGAGTTGTTTATAACTTGTTACGGGACCTCTGCAACTCTTTAATTAAGACCGGCCATTACACCAAACTGGATAAGATAAATCTGTTTCATTGTAGCCGAGCCACACCTTACTAATAGTAAAAAATGCTCTTTCTCATAGTTATTTCATTTTTTATTTCTTTGTTTACACCTTTCATCCTTAAAAAATTATGTCGTAGTCTCGAGGGGGTTGCTTTTTTCCAAGTGAAATATTTTACAACTTCTGCCATCACATAAATTTCTGTTTCTAGTTCTACGCTTTATTTCTTTTTGTATATCCATAACTGTACAATTAACTTCGCTTCCTTTATTATTTATTCTTTATTATTTTTGTTGTTTAACCGTAAAAATGCCTTTCTCCCCAGCTGTATAATTATTATTCGATTGGCGTTGAGAATCAACGTTCTTCGTTAGATATTTATAAAAAAAATGTAAGTGGGCCCTTCATTAGTGAATATTGAATATTCAAAGCAGGATACGTCCGCATGCTTTCTATGGAGACTGAGTGGTGATGGAAAACGTGAGCTGGATCACTTTAGTCCACGGTTTTAGTCTCGTCGCTTTTTCGAGTGTTTAGACGAGTGGTTCTAAATGGTTTTTTGATTTTTAATGTATCGGAGTAAAATAACGTTCACATGTGGGTACCTTACACGATCAATAATATTTGTCAGTGCTCCATTATTCTACCGGTTCTACCCGAACTGCACCACAGTTTATTAGGGATAATTTTTTTTACCCAGGTGACCGAACTGCACCACGAGCAGGTATCACAAGCAAACAAATAATATAAAGAAATACATTTTGGGATCATTATATTCAGGAGTACAGGGGTAGATTCTAGCGTTATGAGGGCCAAAGGGTTTATTGGTGATGAGAAAATTGGTAAATAGAAAAAGTCTAAAAAGGGATTATTAAATAAATGAACGAAATTTAATAAATAATTCCGGTAAAATATTTTGATGCATGTTACATAAATATTGCGCAATTTTATAATTTGACTGTAAAAAACTCATCAAGACGCGGGGATCCGCGTGATATATTGTCGATTTCAAAAATTCTTCTTTTATGCGATTTCAAGTTCAAGCACAATGCTGGCGTTTAGCACCAGTGGTAACTGTATAACTCATTGTTTAAGAATTATTTACTAAAAACTCCAGCATTGTGTTTGAACCTTTAAAAATGAAACTACTTTACCTAGAAAATTACGATGGGGTGGTGCAATTCGGACAAACTATTAAAGGTCGGGCTTTTACCTGAAATTAAGGTGGTGCAATTCGGGTGTACCGATTCTACCATTACACCTTCATTACTTTTCACACCTTGGATTTTCACAGTTGGCGAATAGTAAATTCAAAAATTTTGTCTATAGCTGTATTATATGAGAAAGATCCTTTATTAACCTTTATTGCACGTGAAGGATAAGCAAATGACTGTTTGCCTGTTACATTCCACCAATTTTCACGGGTTCGGATTTATATTTTCCATTATCTTCCCAGACCCATTTGGTACACGAAATGCCTAAATGGTGCGGCCAGAAGGCCGCACATAAGGATGGTATTCAGGCCACGCAATCTAGGTAATTACATACTATAGATGCTAAACTGCGGCAGATGACCTCAACGTATCTCCCAAATCGTGATCCAGTGAGTGAGGCTGAAGGATGAAAAATTAGGAGTTAATCAGTTGTGAATGTAGTAATTCCGTTGAGTGAGATCGAGGACATAACAACCATGGTTTCATGTATTACCAAAATTCACTAGAATGTGTCTGTAGACCCAACAATTGCAGCCTGCACATAATAAATGCTTGCAATTCTTCAAACTACGACCTACATGTGATGGTCATAATCCCTCAAGGTGTGGCTTACGTTTAATTATTACTTACATCAATTAAAAATTTATTTTTGCGGGCGAGTAATGTTTTTGTCTGCCGACTACAGTTTGCCTCGACTGATCAGACATAGAAGAGCAAAACTGCATTGCAGAGCTTTTAGTGAATTAAACAACATTCTAAAATCCTGCATACCAATCTCAGTTAACCCCACATTTGCATCGGAAAGTAATTACGGCGTCTGGTAATTTTCACTTAGGTAATATAATATATAGGGTGCGCAGGAATAAGGGGTTATATCAGAACACTTTCGTATTACTTCAGATTTCCTTCTAGTCCGTAGCGGCACCAACTTGTGAGGCCTACGCCTTGACTTACTCCCACGTAATTAATTAAATTTTCACGCTCATGGTCAATGGCATAAGGCGACTTACACCGTCGGTGGACAATGACAGCACGTCGCTCTCTTCTAATTATCATGCACTTGGTGATACAAGATTTCCCCAGCTGTTACGTAAATATAAAACTGATAGAGAGGGGAATTATGTAGTGTTTCTATGGCTGCAGTGAAACAGATTTTGGTGTTACTGGCATAGTGGGTAAAATACCATTTGGATTTTCAGACATCGTAGGTTCGAGTCTACCTGATCGGGGATAAGACAACAGATTTAATAAAGAGGATGTTCCATTGGGAAAGTCACATACCCAGAATGTTGCAATGGAAATCTAGAGTTTGCAAGAAGAGTTCCCGGTAATCCATAGTGGGCATTGGTTAGATAAACCGCGTGACAGGAAATATGATCCAATGAGGGGAGCAAGACATTCTTAGAAATATGTAATTAGCACCAGTAGCCAAGAGGTGGTGAGTGCCTTACCCTGTACCCCCAAACGACGCCACTGATTTGAACTGATAGTGACGGCGATCCCTTGCTTTTCCACATTTTTTACCCCCCTTTGAGTCCACACTTCAACAATCTCCCTTTTCTCGAATATTTTCTGATATCTGATTCCAATTCGATTACCTTCGATGCCTTAGCGCAAATATTTTGCTATTTACCATACGATAATACAAATCGTTGGCTCAATTTATATTCCAGGTTTGCGATTTCCATTTTTATCAACTCGGAACATCGAGTTTCCCTAAGGACCTTTCATATATCTTTTGAAGCTTAAAGATCAATAAATTTGTATCTTGCATGAAAAATTACTATATGCACGACCCAATTTCTACTCGATTTATTTTCCAACTTCAAATGCGTTTAATTTTAAAGACTTTATTATTTTTTAACCTAAAAATATCGCACCAAAGACTAAACGTCCGCCTTATTTTTCACACGTTTTTTTATTACGCCTTATTAAAATTTTAAAACGAACAGTTTTAATTTGCTTGCTCGCTTTAGGGTGATTTCTATTTTAAATCACATTAATCGTTTAGTTAATCACTAAAAATATAATTTTTAATTTAACGTCGGCGAGCCAAAATTTAGGAATGTAACAAAATTTTTAATTAAATTTCAAAATAAATGTCTACGTGTTTTGAGTTAAGCCGACGAATTATTTGTTGCGCAACGAACGACGTTGCGAGAATTAATTTATTAATTATAAAATAATTGAACGAAAGATGGAAAGGAGTGGTGAAAAATAACCTTCGCAGTTATTAAAAGCTTGTGCGAGAAAACAAATGAGAACTACTGATTGAGGTGATTGATGGACGTGGAATGGCAGGAAGAATTTCGATGAGAATAGTTTAAGGGATCGCTCGAAGGATCGCATATTCCATGGAGATGGATGGCCGCTTCAAATTTTTGGTTACGCCACTGAAATTATTGTTTACACATTGAATAACTCATTGTGGTGGAAATATACGTACATTGACTTTGCGCAGTCGACTATATTTTCAGCTCTCTAAAAATTGGCATTGAAATTCATTGGGCATAACTTGCGAGCAAAGTAGAAAGCATACGCATTTGCACATTTTAATTAAAACTGCAGTTTTTCTTTAACATGTCATTCATCCTTGTACTTGACTAAAGCTCCGTTTGTCAAACATGGAGCTTTTTCATCTCGCGAAAAAAGAATGAAAAAAAGCTGGAATTGGAAGGCGGCAGACCTTTTTGTTTCTGCAGTAATTTCATTTGATTTTTTGGTGTGCACCGATGCGTATTAATATCGGATAAAATTTCCATGGCCCTAATCGGAATATAAATTGACTTAACTAGTCGTCTCCCGTTAATTACTTCGCAAATTTTCTTAATCACTATATATTAACGTTTAAATTATAAAAGGCATCGTTATATCTATGCAGTAACGAAGCAATTAAGAGGTACGAGAAAGTAGAACGATGCGTTTCCGCGAGGATTATAAATTTATAACAATTTATTATCGAACCATATCCACAAAGTGATTCTAATATTATGCCTTTCGATTTGTAATTAAAATTCAAATTGGCCTTCGCGCCCCCTATCGATTTGCTTTTATAAAAATGACAAAAGTAAACCTTCCCTTCATATTAAAGATTTCAATGCAAATCCAGCAAGATTTTTAATATTCATTTAGAATTTTCGAATAAAAACGATTCGCAAGCTCAAAACTTTGATTTATGCGATCCTCAAGGCCGTTCAGAAGTGGGATAGCCAATTAAAATGTTCGAATGTAACCCATTTTCGTTTTGCTCAAGACTGAAAACTCGAGAAAACTGCTAATCCAATTTATTTACCTACTAACAAAGCGTGATAAATTTTTCCTCAACTTGCGAATTACGTTCGTGCACTTAAAGTTAAAATCTAAACGAATTCCGGTTCGTTTGGAGCAGCAGCAGTGCTGTGTTCCCTCTTTATAATAAAATAGGAATAAACATCCTTGATGTTGTTTTTCTACAATCAAAGACGGTTGGATGCAGTTAGCGAGATTATCGGATATGTGGACGATGAAGAGCAAACGAAGCGAAAGGAAAAAAGTCGAGCCGTCCTTTTTTTACCATTTTATTTTTGGATTATGCTTATAAATAGTGGGAGGAGGGGTGGGTTTTGTGCCTTATTTAAAATTCCGAGCGCGGCTTGTTTCAGAAAAGTTTTATAAACTTCGATAGTTAATTTTGTTATTAAAAAGGCTGCATTAATTTTCGAGATTTCCATTTTAAGCGATGCACGTGTAAAGTTGATCTCATCAAGTATGCAAGGATGAATGAACAATAGGTGGATGAGACCAACTAAGAACTAGCAGGATGTGTTCGGTTTATATGGTGAATAGTAAATAAATAATAGAAAATGCGAAAGAACGAAGAAGGCCATTCGCTTGATACGTCGTGACTGAAATTGCTAATTATGTGTTGGTAATAGAAAATTACGTTACTATGTTGTGGTGTAACTGGACAAAGAAACTCTGGGCGTTGGACACGCTTAAAAATTCGGTGCTTGAATTCGTTGAGCGTGAAGACAAAACAATGGCTACCACGTTAGGATATGTAATGTACTTAATTCAAGTGCTATTGAACCTTGAAAATGTATAGAAACTTTGGTGGAAATAAAAACGATATTATTTGTCATATTGCATGGACATCGTTTGCTGCTGACAAACAAGTCCTTGATTACAATAGGGAATTATCTATACAAGTAGATGATGGTTTGTTAATTAATATTCTTCACTGTGTACATAAATATACATATTCACCTAACATTTAAAACAAATAATCAATTATTTGACCCAAAACGTCACTTTCTGATTGTTCGGAATTCAATTAAGCTTAATGATTTATTTGAGTTCATGGTAACACTAAATTAACATTATTTGATTTAAATGGCCCGACTAAATTTACCACCCTGTACGTCGTTAAAGCTGCGTTACTTGGAAAACCTCCAATTGAGTGCCTATATATGGTTTGTTTAGTCTTTCTTCTCACGGATTTGTATGTTTTATTTACTTTTCAGCGTTGAGCTTAAGCTTCAGGTTCTAATAATAACGTGCTTTATTTTTGTTTCACGAACCCCACGTTGTTCAGAAGTCTTTCAATGGTTTCATACGGAGAATTAATTAATGGCAAAAGAAGTTGCTTTGTGGGTTTTATAATTACCAATAAGGATACAATAAAATTAAGATAGGAGGTCACGGGTGTATTGTAATAGAAAGAATAATTGAAGCTATTAAGACCGGAATAGACTAGACTGACGAGTGTTGTTAATTTTAATTGTAACAAACGGTGCATGCAGTTGCAGTTCTTTGACCGATTTGTTTATTTCATTTGTTTTTATCAATTACAGTAATTTGTTTATTTTTTGCGATAATTTATTTCAAGACATCTTGTTTAGTTTTCTTTAGCCTTCACCTTGTTCCGATGTAGTAACTCGGTTGTTAAAACATTTCAATTTTGGAATAACGCTGAGAAAATCAAACTAAACTCCAGTCTAACGTGGTTTCCAAACCACGGCTCAAGTAATTCCAGAACGGGGTAAACAAAAGTTTAGTTATACCAAACTTGTAATCTCGTCGTAACCGACTGACCTCTTCCCAGACTACTTAGGTAATCGCTTACAATGTCACGAGAGAGGTCAGCCAGTGAGTGATTTAATCTTATAATTTTAATTATTGTTTTGTGAAATAACCCTGATAAAAATTAATTTTCGAAACAAAACTGGTATGGTCGGACCATCCTGTATCGATAGACAATATAAAACTCAGAGTAGACACTACGATATTTTGTGTCTCAATTTTATGTGCTTTTACCTTTCTATTCCTATCCGACTAAAATGAATGTGAATTAGTCTCTGCACGTTTCGGGTCGTTTCCACATTTTGAATATTCGATTTATAGGTCAATTTGTATCCAGGTTTAACCCTCTTGATACGAAGGACCAAGTGAATATATTTCAAACGCTCTGCGGTAGTTCTTCTTCATCAATTTTGAATCAACTCTTTTTGTACTTATGACGCTTTTCTCGTGATAAATGGACTTCCATTTTCGAGGCGATGTTATTTTTTATTATAATTGGGTACTAATAAACTCCTTGTACGTTCACGTACCAGCATCATTATCAATTTGTTGTAACTTCCTTTTTGTATGAGAAAATTGTGATTATGCAAGATTTGATTGACAATAAATTACCACGTACCAAAATAGATTATGAATTGACAAGTCGAGTTTTTGTCGGATAGAATTTGAACTGCGTGTGCATTTAAAATAAAATTATTATTAGTAGATAAACCCTAACGGGATTTTAATTGTTACTTTCGCGTACTTTGCAAATCAAATTCTTGTTGGAGATTTTGAAATTTATTTGCATGTTAACGATCTTTCCTATTAGATTTTCCGAAAATTGTACTACCTACTGCCGGAGTGGTGAGGAAATTTAGAATTTATGGTTTTGATACATTTGGATTCAAACAAATCCCTCGCCATAAATTTTATACTCCGACTGACAAATGAGAGTTGTTGGATGTGTTGCCCGAGGCTACGCCACTGTCGAAACATTAAAATTGGATTTTTTATTAGTTTTTTAAGCAAAATTATAATGCATGAGTTGGTATTTTTAAGTGCTAAGAAATATTTTGCTTTAATACGCGAATTGAAGGACAGAGGCCGAAATAGGAAAATTATAGCATCGATTTTCCCGCATATTTGCTTCTAGACGGAAAATTGTTTCTATACATTGAACGATTCGAAAACACATTTTTCATTACAGAGATTGATGATGGTTCGTCTCATTATTTATACATCTGAAAGCTAACACGTTTAAGTGTGAAAAATTGTGCAAAAATTGTTTATCTGAAGGTGAATCGATATATTCGGTTCTTGCATGATGAAAAGCAAAATTATCGAACTGTTATGTGTAATTTACAGTTACGTTATGCATAAACAAGTTCTATTTTGTTCTTGGCTATGGAAATTACAATTTTCGCTAAAATGAACACATTGTAACGAACCGTTCTCATAATTTGCATTATTTAATTATGAATACGCATTAAATGGTTGTAACTATAATCTATGTTCCCGGCAAGTTTAATTCATTGTTAATCAGAAAGCAGATTTTAATTTTTCAGTATATCTCTCCGTAAATGCGGCGATGTGATTAAATGAAATGAAGTTATTCAATTGATTTGGCATGAACGCGGAGTCGTACTCGTATCGATGTTTCAGTATATTGGAAAATGCTCGACCGAGACTTGTGGCGACAGTTGGACGGAGCGACGAAAATTCAAATTTTAGAAAGGTTCCTATCCTAATTATACCTCGAGTAACTTAATTATTTGCAATGTAACTTCAAGCATCGAGAAGATTGAACTGTTTTTTACAGTTTCGGTCTTAAACTCATTCTCACACCTAATTAGTGTAACAATTATTATTTATCTAATTAAGTGACTTACATAAAATTACTTTCGAACCCGCAATTAAATTTTATTACTACTATTTGGAGGCGAGGAATTCTGTTTGTTTAATTAGGACACATTAATTAATTGTGAACTCAACATTTTTGTTCTAGGTTAGGTTCGCCGATTAAAATAAACGGCAGAGCTTCGAAATTTTGTAGAAACGGTAGAAATATAAGTCACCGAGATTGAAAGATTCGCTCGTTTCTTCCTTATTGTTATTTCTCAAAAGCTAATTCCCTTTTTTCCTATCATTTCGAGTGAAAGTCTACGGAAAGGCACAGCCGGATGTATGCTCTGAAGTGAAGAAGGCGCTAAAGCCATCTTTGTTTTGTAATACTCGTTACATCTGGTTGCACCTCATTGATTATAAACCTTTGGTTATAAACTGAATAGAGCGCTTTGGTATAGCTATAAGAGGATTTACGTACACAATTTAAAAAAATTGAAATACCTCAAAGCACCACTATTTTTTTTAAATCAAAAATACGTATTCGAATTGGTTCTTTGGTTTAAAAGGTTCCACGTGTCTCGTTTATACCATTATAAGGTGGGATATCTTGGCAATAATTCAATCAACAGGCAGGTCCTCTATTATTAAATGCAGTAAAGCCTAAAATTTTCTAACTTCGTTGAGTACCGAGGTGCGGTTGAATAGGGCTGGGCAATATTTCAAAATATATCGATATTTTTATACCTGTAATAGAAGACGTTACTAGGAATTCACCAGGTGCAGCACAAGTCAGCCGAAAATATTAAGCCGCAGCGTAAAAGTTACTCGTTTTACAATTTAACGAAATTAAAAAGTGAAAAACCGTCAGCTGATTTATGCTCAGCTATAAAATTGCACCAAGTCCGGTTTATTTCTAACAATTAATTTTTTTTAATCCGCATGAAAAACTCGCCGAAATGGAGCAATTAATTAGCGCACAAAACAAAGCAATTTATGAAGCAGTACATTTATTGCAAAGTTTTATTAATATTGTTGTCCTGCGGCGAGATAAATCACTTTCCCGATTTGTAAACACTCAAGTTTGTTGTGAAGTTTGTAAACAACTTGAAGTTCAAAAATTCAGATCTCAAGAAGCTTGAGAACGATTTTAATCATTCAACAAACTTGCTAATCTCAATATCCATAAATTTGAGGCCGATAGAATAGAACTTGGTACTAGCAATTTGTTACAGACATTTGATAAGACTTGCTCTATCCGCTCGCTGCGACTTAGGCCCAGTTGTTCAGTCTCACGTTATCTTTTAATCCGGGTTAATTTCGATATAAATACAGTAAACGCCGCGTAATGTGACGTTTTTGATCACAATAACCGATTGATCTGAATGCACGAAAAATCATCAAAAATTGAAGAATAATGAGATTGAAAAGTCATCTAGTGTAGTTTGTCACATAAAGGCTAGTGTCCACTTGAGAGAAAGTCTCGAGATTAATCTCAGGGTGTTGTCCATTTGAGATCACTTACTCGAGGCAGTTGTGGAGACTCGACAGTTTCGTGATCAGCAAAATTTCGTGTCGACTTGAGAGTCAACTCACAGTCGTTTGTGGTCAGTTGTGTGACTTGATCGCAAAAGCTTTTTATTTTTATTAATATCTATTTTTTACCTAATATGATTCAGCAGGAATGAATTAAGGAATACAAGGCTTTGCTATAATTTCTCTCTGTTTCAAAATTCCTACAAAATAGTGAGCCTGTTGTATAAATTACAACGGCGCGAGTTCCGGAAGGTTAACATTCCATAATAACTCATGTTTCTCATAACGGTGAATTAGCTCAAAAACTTCTTCATCAGTCCGCTCTCGATTATCTGGTACAATCTTGTCAACATTCTTCTCGCTCATTTTGAAAAATTATATTTATTGCGAAATAAAAATTAAAATTGGTTTAAAATTTAAAAACTTGAGTCACTTGAGAAAGTCTCAGCTCTTCCAACAATTACGGAAAACAGGAGAATAAGTCACGAGAGCAGAAATGAACCTGTCCACTTATGACACGTGCAGTGTCTGATACCTGCGCCTGTTTGTCTCTGAGACTGCTCTCAAGCCCTTATCCATTTGTGAGTCTAGTCTCGAGACTGTTTTGTCTCAAGTGGACACTAACCTTAAGAACTTATATGTACAATTAATAGACATTTTTTCTCGTCTTTGAAGGAGTGCACATTAAGATAATTCGTTTGCTGACACAATAACACATCATGATGATTTTACATACTATTTATAGACCAATCGACTGGGCGCCGCTTTCCCCAAACAGAATACCAACTTAGAATAGTACTTTTTTACTGCCAATGTACCAATCGAATCACGTCACTTTGATTATAAAAGGTGGCCTTTTAAACCATTTTCTTAAAAAGTAAATAGTATAATTTCTAGCTTCCCCTCATTATGATAACAAACCACGAACGCTAGTTAAATCCCCCCCCACCTCGTTAATAGATTCGTTTTTTTGCACTTCGTTACAATTAAATAAAAAATTCTGATGTGAATCGGAATCAAATTTTCACGTGCTAATAATATCGTATTCAGTATAATTTAATATTTCGAAAACGGCAAGCACATATTTTATAATATAAATAATTAGGATATTAAATTAAAACTTAACGAGTAAACAGAATCTTTTTTTCAGAGTTTCAGAAGCCTTCAGCAACAGATTATTGCGTTTTTCAATAAATATTACCAATTGATGAGAGCTTATCGAAAAATGTTTAGTAAACTAAAACTATCAAAAAAGAATGATAAAAATAGTGGTTTTATGTATGTAGGTAAATATAGGAAATTAAAATTTTGCATTTTCTTTAAATTTGGTGCCCTCCCATTGAAACAATTCACGAGCTGCCACTGTTATAGACATAACATGTATGTTTATTTAGCATCAGGTGGAATTTGATCACTGCAATTAATAACATGCTTGTAAATAAAATTTTTATTGAATAAGAAAGAATGCATTTAACAATAATTTGATCGCCGAATTTTGATGTTTTTTCTATGTTCTTCGCAAAACTGATCTCATTATCCGTGATCATAATGGGCGGTGTCTACTGTAATTATTTCAAGAACTGTATACATAATTTTTCAGCGGAATTTTTTCTCATTTTTCAAACCGTTATTGTTTTCTGTTTTTGATTGGAGGGCACGTGCTCTCGAGGGCAAACCGCCACTGTTCTGCATTATGATCCCGATATATCAAAAACATTCTCCTCATACCCTACAGCCCTACACAGTTACCTCTTCCCATACCGCTTGTGTTGTATTCAATATTCAGCACTTTAGTTCCAATTCAGTATCCAAATTGAACTTCTTAATGACCACGATTACTCCGAGGGATTGGGCCACTATGTAAACACCGAATTTCACTATATAATTTAGTCTTCCTGGTCCAAATAAATCCTTAACTGACCTGAAAAGGTTAAAGGATTGTTGTCCTGGACTGACCTGCAATTTAGCCAATGAAAATATTAGTTATACTAAGATTTTAGAGTATATCAGAACCCTCTTTCCTCATTTGCTGATATATGGGTAAAACGAATTAAATTGGCGCTGAATAAATGAACCCGGAGTCGCGTAGGAGCCGTTACATGAATTGAATTTAGAAAGGGAAAGAGAAGGAAGGGTTTAACGTAAAGCAGGATGCGGGACCATTTTATTTTATGTGCAGCGGGTCCGGGTTGGACGATGATAATGGAAATAAGAATTATATTTAGTAGACGGGCGAGAAGCGACAAGAGAAGGAAATAAGTCTGGCTTGTTCTGAAGAGGTAAATCAGACAAAGCTTCGACGTAGCCCAGGAGACCTAAAATAGAAATCGTATTAGGAATAAAGTAAAGGTTAAATTTTATTTATTCATTCGTTAGAACTAGAAATTTTTTCGGCCTTCTATTCAGGTTGAAGTCTCTTCTGTCCGCATGAAGTTAACGATTAGTCCTATACCTTTGGGTCTAGAGAAATTTCTAATCTGGAGCCGCAAACTAAGCAACGTTGTTTTGGCTACTTCGCCTAAGGGAAGTTTGGCAGGAAATAAGATAATATCTCCGAATTTAGGGAAGTATCTGACGGCGATAGGGGGGGATGAAAATTGGAATAAATTGATAAGGATTATAACCAACATCATTATGGAAACAGTGCAGGTTATCCGATTCAAACGACATTTCTACATTATTGATTGCTCTGCCTGTTGAACTTCTTACACAAGGTGCAAGCTTTAGTCAATTTTGATGAAGCTCGCAAATCCCTGATGTTATCACGTTTTTTTCGTATGCCAGTTTCTGGATCGCAATTTTTGTCACAATCCAATTCGATAAGTATGCCAATTTTTACATTAACGAAGCGATAAGTTGAGCGGTGAAAAATTACCTTCCCGTCATCTAATACATTAATTTGTCTGCCTTATCTGCACTATTTATAACCATGCACTTGTTATTATAACGACTGGCATTTAATCCTACACGTTCGGTCCATAGAGTAAATCGTTCCTTCAAAATCCAATTTGTTCATTTAATTGCAAGTTATTTTACAACCAACGACGCTTAAAAATTTCATCAAAATTCAGCACCAGTTTGAATTTCAAGATTTAATTTGTATGAATTGTTCTCATTTGCATTAAACAAAAATTATTTTAAACTGTTATAGCTTTGAAAAGCAAAATGATAATTTTCACGTCCTCCATCATCGGTAGCGAAGGACCAATTTGTATGTATGAATGTAATTTCCAGTTTGAGCAACTTGCACAAGTTTGAGCAAACTACGGGAGTTTGACAAATAAATCAGGAAGTGCTACTAAATTAGCGAACTTCCACAGTTGGTGTTTACTTGCTATGTGTATACAATGCGGTTCTTTGCTATTCGGTCCGAATATTCGAGTAGGTACCACTTTAGGGATTCGAATTAAATAATCCTTGCACGTTTTCTTACATCGCGAGAAATTGAAACACCTTTTAAAAATGTATATCCATCGTGCAAAATGCGTTCGTGTTTCTGCAGTATACGACGATTGCAAGGATAAAATTCCGTGCTAATGCAGAGTGTTCGTTATATTTAGCGTTGGGTTAAATTTAGATTAATTCGATTTAAAACTAATTCTTTACAAAGAAAATAGTGTGAATAGTTTGGAACGCATTATGACGGGTGCGTTTCCGGCGGAAGCTTTTATGGATGACCATTTTAAGCATCCATTGACAACTTTTGTGGGTCCCGAACGAACTTCAATTTATTAATTGGCTCAATTGCCGCATGACATCATAGGGTTAACTATTTTTAATTTTTCACATCCAAATGCAGCTTCAAAAGAATGATTCCTAAAATTTACTATATTCGTAACGTTATACCGGTACAATGATATCATTTACCGCATGAAACGCGATTAATTAAATTTTTTCGCAAAAAATTAATTGTTATGACCTCTACTTAATTAACGTTTTATTTAATTACCGATTGCTCGAAAATGTTTAAATTGTTTTATTTTTCGGTCTAGATGCGCTATTGTGCAATTTGTTGGACACGCAATATATTATGAGAAGTACTGTCACGAAAAACTTCCATTATAAAATAGGTAGTAAAATAATTTATGTCTACAAAATAATTTATCTTCTAAATAGGATCGAATCGATGTAGCCTGGTGTCAAGTTCCCAGGGGTTATGTACATATTTAGGGATTACCTCTGCAGAGGTTGATAGATTTCGGTAATTTTATCAACCTGTTATTACTAAGTGA
Organism: Podabrus alpinus; assembly: GCA_932274525.1. Taxonomy (NCBI): domain Eukaryota; kingdom Metazoa; phylum Arthropoda; class Insecta; order Coleoptera; family Cantharidae; genus Podabrus; species Podabrus alpinus. Next base: position 13,029,791 of record OW026451.1, read on the forward strand.
ATTATTAAGGGAGTCCATTGTATTCCGGTCTAGTCGTCACTTCGCATTCATCCACCATTCAACATTATTTAAAGTTATACCTCTCACTTCCTGAGCATAAAAATGAAAACCCGAAAATCTCTTCTGGTGCGCCGCACGCTCCCCTGGCTCCATAATTCAGGATATCCTTGTGTTTTTTGAACGTCCTTAATGGTCTTTGCATGGAACGAATTTTTATTCTTGTTTACGAGTTATATTTATTTTGGGGCCCATGTTATTAAAGATTTACAAAAGAATCCCTCGGAAACTTTAGTGTAATCATTTTGAATAAATTTAGAAGAGGGTGAAACTTACTTTTTGCTTAGGTAAAAGTTTTTAAATTTTTTCGAGCGCATCTGCCGCGCCACTGAATTTTTAATATATCAGGAAGCACGTTTTTGTTTTAACTAATTGAAACATAATAATCGATTTTGTTAAGACCGCAAGAATTTTTCCTACCACGTCGAGGACACTTTTGTTACAAATTGAATGAGACCCACTTACATTTCTATTCACAATTTAATTTTGTTCCCATCTACTTGCTCCATTTTACATTTTATAATGCCGCTCCCATACGGCAAAAACCCCATACATGTAATGTGATCCTTATTTTTATTTTAGTACGCGAGTCGCCTAAAATTACTTCTTCAATTTTGTAACTGTAGCATTTCAAATTTAGTATCATGCCGAAGTAAAGAGTTTTGCTTGTGGCTGTCGTGTGGTTTATAAAAACTTTAATGAAGAAGAAGCAAGCATCCGCATTAGTGCACCCTAAAGCGATCCAATCAAACGTACTCTTATTGTGGTTTAAGACGCAATTTAAAATTTAGTTTACCAAACCAAGTGAAGTTGTAATGAAAGCGTTTTAGCAGCTCAATGAATGTTTAATTGAACCGAAGTTTTAATCTTGAAGCAAAAATTAAAGACTCCTCTCCTCGATGTTCTTGCTTGCACGTAATATTCAATAGTTTTTATTTGCTTCATCACTCGAGTTCCTATTGACCGGAATGTGGTCTGAACATCAAGATTTATTAATCTAGCTTTACAGCTGGTAGGTCGGATGTGATTTTATGTGGCTGGCTATATTTATAATCAGAGTTCAAATCAAATAGAAAAGCAATAAAATGATAATCACCCCCGGGGTTTGAGACCATACCGAATGACGTAACAAATTTATGACCTCTGCGGCTGCACATGCGTTTTTATTACATACTTGGAAAATTTCATCTAATCTTAAAAACCGTCAAAATCGTCCCCTATAAAGTAGCAGTTATGAAACTGAATAACCCCCCCTAGCCCCTCCTTTCCACTTCATTTGATAGTACATAATTATATTTAAGTTGCACACTCCCTCAGTTTAGAATAAATCTTGTCGCGGTTCACGTATCTGCTTCATTAAAATTTGTTACTGGCATGGGGGGGGGGGGCATGTGTAATAATTCAATAGAGTTGGCAATTCCACCTTAGTAAGCAAGACAAATGCGGGGCTCTTATCGCTAGAAAGGGTCAGCACGGGACTGTCGATTCTATTTGTTTTAATCATGAAAATGTGCTTAAATATTTGAACTTGACTTTCTTGTAATTTATTGCATATATGCGGGTTTCCACATTATAAATTGTAAATTTGGGAAAGATGCGTAACCTTCCAATAAATTTTTTATCTAAATTAGCTGTACAATTTCAGCACAAAAAAGAGTAACGCCATCTAGTCACAATTTTGCTTATGATTATACTATATCTATCCATAATTTATAATCAATGTTTTAAACCTATTGGGTGTAGCATTTCCATTGTCTTCAACGCTGTTTGTAACAGAAGGATGGCCAATCTCAATCTTGAAATGATAGCTTCTTAATTTGCTATTATGTAATATCGTCGAGTTCGTAGACCATGTGATTGCTACACAACCGTTTTCCTTTGAAGGGCAATTTTAAAATTTTAAAAATATCTGCGGGTTGCTGGCCGAGGACATTTTTTGTATAAACTAGATAATATTATGACTATTATTCTGAAATTAACAAATTTAATGGGCAGAGACCAACTGCGGGTAGAGCGTCATTTTCATAGAATAAATTTGTGGTGTATTTTGGGTGATATTATTATTTAACGATAACATTATAAAAGGATGTTTACATTATACGATTTTGTTTAAGATTTAGAATTATAATTTTCCATAAGAGCCGACTCTTCAACAAAAGCAGGACGCACTCTAAAGCTGCATTTAGACGGGTCGACTTTTGTTGTTAGACTTGGCAGTTCGACTCAAGTCGAACAAGGAAATTCGTTTACACGGTTCTACTGAAATCGAATCGAAGGTAGTATTTAAATATGGTGACGGCTGTCGAAGCGAAAAAATTCCAGAAAAAAAGCCACTCGAAAAAATTTTTTGAGTGCTACACACTAAAGAACATGCTTATATCTGTCTATTAAAACAATAAAAAGTGTGAACTTGGTCAAAACAACCCCAATATCGACTTTTGAAAAGTACGGAAAAGTAGCATCGAGTGATTTGAATTTTTCTTTGAAATTCGGATAGATGGGGTGTGATTAGTGGATATTAGTAATAAATATAATCAAAAAAATGGAAAATAACCCGTGTATTGCCGAAAAAGCAAAAAAATTAAAATTTTTTTGCCTTCGAATTTTCGTCGAAGCGACTAAAGTAGACATCCGTTCGACTTTGGTCGAATCGACTCGTACGTAGAACGACTTTGCAGAATATAGGTTTACACAGTCGACTTGGAGTCGAACGACCAAGTCGAACGGCAAAAGTCGACCTGTCTAAATGCAGCTTTAAAGCTGCATTTAGACGGGTCGACTTTTGTTGTTCGACTTGGCAGTTCGACTCAAGTCGAACAAGGAAATTCGTTTACACGGTTCTACTGAAATCGAATCGAAGGTAGTATTTAAATATGGCGACGGCTGTCGAAGCGAAAAAATTCCAGAAAAAAAGCCACTCGAAAAATTTTTTCGAGTACTACACACTAAAGAACATGCTTATATCTGTCTATTAAAACAATAAAAAGTGTGAACTTGGTCAAAACAACCCCAATATCGACTTTTGAAAAGTACGGAAAAGTAGCATCGAGTAGCATTCGAGTCCCTTGAAAATGCGTAAAATTTTTTCGCTTCGATTTGAATTTTTCTTTGAAATTCGGATAGATGGGGATGTGATTAGTGGATATTAGTAATAAATATAATCAAAAAAATGGAAAATAACCCGTGTATTGCCGAAAAAGCAAAAAAATTAAAATTTTTTGCCTTCGAATTTTCGTCGAAGCGACTAAAGTAGACATCCGTTCGACTTTGGTCGAATCGACTCGTACGTCGAACGACTTTGCAGAATATAGGTTTACACGGTCGACTTGTGGTCGACTTGGAGTCGAACGACCAAGTCGAACGGCAAAAGTCGACCCGTCTAAATGCAGCTTAAGCTGCATTTAGACGGGTCGACTTTTGTTGTTCGACTTGGCAGTTCGACTCAAGTCGAACAAGGAAATTCGTTTACACGGTTCTACTGAAATCGAATCGAAGGTAGTATTTAAATATGGCGACGGCTGTCGAAGCGAAAAAATTCCAGAAAAAAAGCCACTCGAAAAATTTTTTCGAGTACTACACACTAAAGAACATGCTTATATCTGTCTATTAAAACAATAAAAAGTGTGAACTTGGTCAAAACAACCCCAATATCGACTTTTGAAAAGTACGGAAAAGTAGCATCGAGTAGCATTCGAGTCCCTTGAAAATGCGTAAAATTTTTTCGCTTCGATTTGAATTTTTCTTTGAAATTCGGATAGATGGGGGTGTGATTAGTGGATATTAGTAATACATATAATCAAAAAAATGGAAAATAACCCGTGTATTGCCGAAAAAGCAAAAAAATTAAAATTTTTTGCCTTCGAATTTTCGTCGAAGCGACTAAAGTAGACATCCGTTCGACTTTGGTCGAATCGACTCGTACGTCGAACGACTTTGCAGAATATAGGTTTACACGGTCGACTTGGAGTCGAACGACCAAGTCGAACGGCAAAAGTCGACCCGTCTAAATGCAGCTTTAAGCTGCATTTAGACGGGTCGACTTTTGTTGTTCGACTTGGCAGTTCGACTCAAGTCGAACAAGGAAATTCATTTACACGGTTCTACTGAAATCGAATCGAAGGTAGTATTTAAATATGGCGACGGCTGTCAAAGCGAAAAAATTCCAGAAAAAAAGCCACTCGAAAAAATTTTTCGAGTGCTACACACTAAAGAACATGCTTATATCTGTCTATTAAAACAATAAAAAGTGTGAACTTGGTCAAAACAACCCCAATATCGACTTTTGAAAAGTACGGAAAAGTAGCATCGAGTAGCATTCGAGTCCCTTGAAAATGCGTAAAATTTTTTCGCTTCGATTTGAATTTTTCTTTGAAATTCGGATAGATGGGGGTGTGATTAGTGGATATTAGTAATAAATATAATCAAAAAAATGGAAAATAACCCGTGTATTGCCGAAAAAGCAAAAAAATTAAAATTTTTTGCCTTCAAATTTTCGTCGAAGCGACTAAAGTAGACATCCGTTCGACTTTGGTCGAATCGACTCGTACGTCGAACGACTTTGCAGAATATAGGTTTACACGGTCGACTTGTGGTCGACTTGGAGTCGAACGGCAAAAGTCGACCCGTCTAAATGCAGCTTTAAGCTGCATTTAGACGGGTCGACTTTTGTTGTTCGACTTGGCAGTTCGACTCAAGTCGAACAAGGAAATTCGTTTACACGGTTCTACTGAAATCGAATCGAAGGTAGTATTTAAATATGGCGACGGCTGTCGAAGCGAAAAAATTCCAGAAAAAAAGCCACTCGAAAAAATTTTTCGAGTGCTACACACTAAAGAACATGCTTATATCTGTCTATTAAAACAATAAAAAGTGTGAACTTGGTCAAAACAACCCCAATATCGACTTTTGAAAAGTACGGAAAAGTAGCATCGAGTAGCATTCGAGTCCCTTGAAAATGCGTAAAATTTTTTCGCTTCGATTTGAATTTTTCTTTGAAATTCGGATAGATGGGGGTGTGATTAGTGGATATTAGTAATAAATATAATCAAAAAAATGGAAAATAACCCGTGTATTGCCGAAAAAGCAAAAAAATTAAAATTTTTTGCCTTCAAATTTTCGTCGAAGCGACTAAAGTAGACATCCGTTCGACTTTGGTCGAATCGACTCGTACGTCGAACGACTTTGCAGAATATAGGTTTACACGGTCGACTTGTGGTCGACTTGGAGTCGAACGACCAAGTCGAACGGCAAAAGTCGACCCGTCTAAATGCAGCTTTAGACTCCCTAGCAAACACAAATACGACAGCACCTTAACATTGCAAAAAAAATGCGCCATCTATGGAATTCTTCGACAATTGGTGCATAACTTGTGCCTGAATCTGGTATGCGCGTCACTAATAAACATAACGCATGATAATTTCGTTAATCCATTCATGCGCGCCATTGGTAGATCGTATTTTTGCAAAGACTGCTAATAATACAATAAAAAATCGCGAATAATCACCAGTAATCCATTAATATTTAAAATGGAACATGCAATAAATTAAGTTGTGTGAATATTTCATTAATGTAATACGCGTAGGAAAACGAGTCAACTTCTTCCGTTTACTTTGTCAGTATTAATTTCTGATTTGCAGAGCAAAGTGGAAACATGTCAATATTATGAATAGGAGAGCAGTATTTTGGTTTATTTATTTTTTTCGGTTTGCACATACAAATTATGTATCAAATTTTGGTTGATTGTAGTTGTGTCTAAAGTCTAAAGCAAACATTTATTTAATACATTTTTTGTGCAAAACAATATAAAAACTGCAAATAAAAACTACACCGTAACTATTCTATTTTTATTTGAAACTCGACAATAGCCGTAAGAAATACGAAAAGGAATTACACTTTTTTTTACAAAAGTCTAGTTGGGGTATCTGAAAATGAAACACTCCTTGTAATTTATGTGTTTTCAACCTTACATTAATTTGTGTTGAAAGTTTAACAAAATTTCTGAATTTATACACTTGATTAATATTACAAATTAAAAATTAACAAGCTAATAATTTACATATTTTTGTTCAAAATTATATTTGAAATTTCGCACCAATTAATTGTAGCAGCAAGAATACGCAATGGCCACCCACCCCATCAGAAATCTCCCGTGTTTCCGAATACGCGGGTTGCTACCAATATTTCACTATTTGCTAAACTAATTCAAATTTTAATCAGCGATTCCGGATGTTATTATATTGTCTAGTTTGTGGTAATCCTGATCCCCCCCCCCCAATAAATACCATCATGCCTCACACTCTTGCGGTGGATCAAAATTTGTAGAAACAAATGAAGGATCCTAGAAATTTTCAAAAAGCCAAGTACAACGTAATAAATCAAACGAAAACTCGCTGAGCTAATCTTTAGAATTTCCACTGCAGCTTACAAAGAAAAAATAGGCTATATCACATATGGAAGACTCTTCCAATCTAAATCAACCCTACCTACTTCTTGTTCCTTTCAAAACATGACGCCCCAATTTTTTTATGTTTTCCCATCAGATATAAGAACAATCGGATCCGTGCCTGAAGAAGGTTAAGCTTCCTCCAATAAAGCATGACTTATTCGATGCTCATTCCAATTTCTTTGCGATTTTTATCGGAAACGCGGAATAAGTTGGCATTTAGCCACATCTTTTCGTGTACACCTACTGCAATTTTTTAACCCTTGGTTTTAAATCAAACTCATCGATTATTCCGTGATTTATTTACAACAATTTTTTTTTATCAAATAATTGCTTTTATTTTTATGAATTATGTAACGTTTCACATTAGTTACAAGTGAATTAATGTGATTAATGATAGTGAAGCACAGCTCATTGCTTCTTTATTTCGTTAATAGATGAAAAATGTAGAAAACTTTTTTGGGTAAATTACCATTTTAAAATTTGTAATTAGAAATCGATCGATAAACTTCATGTATAATTAAGGCACTAATTAATAAGTCCAATGGATTGCTTTGATAGGAACTCGAGTGATTGACATAATTTGATGTTAATTGGTGGTACTTGTGTATTTCAGAATTTTTTATTTAAATCGGCCTATTATTTATTATTCGACGACTAAAAGTTCTGCTTTTGACGTATTTCCATTTCAAGTGGGTTTCGCATATTTCGAATGAAAATCGTTTACATACATTTTTTTTGCTGGTTAATCAATATGTTTTCATTTTTTTTTTAGAAATTCAATTAAATTTGTTTTATCTGTCGATCAGTTATTAAGTTGTAAGTGGCCATTTATTCGGGTAGTCATTTTTTGATATGGTAGACCTCCCTGGAGTGTATTGCTCTAATATTGAGTGGTTTCATTTATTATTCAAGGCTATAAAATTGGTAGTTAGAAAATGTATTTAGTTGAAGAGGGTGTTAAACTAACATCGATGTTATCTAATTATTCATAAACTTGTGATATTTTTGTACCAACCAAACGCATTTCATTCTCAGCAATCATATTCTGCGTTTTGGAGCTTCCCTGGTATTTTTTAATACTTCTAAATTATATTTACTTCATATTTTAGGAAATATTAGCAGAGAAAATGAGTACTGCCCAATTCTGGATATTTTATTTACTCGCACCATTCATGCGATTTCGTATTTACCCTCGAGAAACCATTATTGATTTTGCGTCGTTCGCCCACCTATAAATTTCGCAAGGATGAACCGTCATGTACACAAATTTTCAGTGTTAATTTTGAATTGTATTTCATAAAATAAAAAGAAAAAAACAGTAGAGATGCCGCTGTTTTTCTTTTCCAAATCCATCATCAGTCATTCATATGACGCAAGATGTTAGCGTTAAAGCATAAAATGTCATCTCGATTGAACAAATAAAATGTAAACGCGTACGGAAATGAAACGGAAAGAAAGTTCTCCGTGGAGATAATATTCATTTATAGGCAGAAGTTGAAAATGGAAATGTCGCCCGATAAATTTCTGATTTGGTAATTAAATGCTCTCAAAAAGCGACTTCATTATTGAAGAGTTGAAAAAGTTTTCGTCGTCGATAACGATATCGCTTTAAATATTTTTCGACTTTGACGAGTTCTAAGTTGGCCAGATACTTGGGAACGTTATTTATATTTTGGCAAAGCATAATAACAAGAAATACCTTGAAAATTTTAATTACCCGAAGAAACCGATTATGATGGACGGATTTTATATTTTTTTTGTGTGCGAGCAAATTTATTTCGTATCGTAAAATAGTCGTAAATATTTGACGAATAGCACTCAAAAGACGTTATTTATTTTTATTTCTCTATTAATATTATTTATTACGCTTGAGACCTCGCCAAAATAATATGACTTGTTATGGTTACTTTTATTTATTTTTTCAGCACATGGTGCAAACTGGTATGAGCACGCCGTTCGGAGCGGCTGCACCAGCCGGTTTCCCAGCGCAAAATGGGGAAGTGAAAGCAGAAGTAAAAGAAGTTCCATTATTGCCGCCGCCGACGGTCGCCGCAACGGGTCCTCCATTTAGTCCTCCTCCACCTCAACCGGCAACGGAACAACAGACTGTAGCCATAGTCAGTAGTCCTGTACGTGGTTCAGCCGCATCATTTCCATGTGAACAGTCACAAGTATTAAAACCTGAAGCAGCCGAAGGTGCGATCGCACCGCCCGCTGCGGCGGGTACCCCCGAAGCCACCCCCGTGGGATCGACGGCAGTCACAGATCCAACAAAGAACCAACCCAAAAGACTACACGTCTCGAACATTCCTTTTCGCTTTAGAGATCCCGATTTAAGAGCCATGTTCGGGGTAAGGAACTTGCATCCCATTGTGGATCTCGTGTAATTAATACGAATTTTATTTTCCAGCAATTTGGTGCCATATTAGATGTAGAAATTATATTTAACGAAAGAGGATCCAAGGTATGCACAAGTTTTTTTTCTATACTATACAAAATTATTTCAATATCTTTGAGCTTTGTTGCTATTGGGAAAAACAATGAAAGTATTTTGTTTAAAGAAACGAGTTTCAATGATCCAATCGTTTGCTGGGAACACAAACGAAATTTTTTGAACAAAAACAGTAAAAAAAAATATTTGTGAGCTGTCTTGTCAATATTATTATTCTTAGACGCCGGCGATATTTTTGCTTCATCGTATTCCCGAAAAACGGCAGCTGTGCAAACAATGTAACAAGCGCTTATTTGTTAGCCTTTAATCTTAGATTAGAGGATCCGAAGTGATGTTGGATTAGAATCAATCGTTGGTGTTCCCGCAAATATTTTTTCGTACCTATTAAGAATTTTCCAATTATTAATTTAGTTTACGTATCCTTGCAACAATAAACATATGTAACATGCAACAAATTTGATATGTTTTTTGGTTTGGTCTGTGGATATTAAAACGGGGCTTTAAATGTGTATTTTTTAATTGACTTCCTATTTCCGAATTAGCTTTTTGGATATTTGTGGACTAATTTTATTTCTAAATTAGAAGTAATGTAATGGTTTTCTTCTTGGATAGTTTCAATAGCAACAGTGTGCTCGTTTTTTAAAATACAGTGTAATTATTATATGATGCATGACGTTACTTAATAATTTTTTTTCTGTTGATAAATGCAATATTTTTGGAACTAAGAATTTTTTAATTACTTATTGCGCAAGAGCAAGTTTTTCTAATAAAGTAGTAGCGAATATTTGAATTCATACATTACGTACATTACCTACATACATAAAAACATATAATGATTGTGCTGTAGCTATACCTCGTCTTGAAATGGATCATTCATTCTTTCTGACTTCATATCCATTTACTACTCGAGCCTCAATGGAGGACTGTTATCTTGAAATGGCATTCATGAGTATGTTAGTTCCTTTTCGGCTTGTTGGTATATAAATATAAATATTATATCCTGTATTGTTTTGTGTCCAATTTATTTAATTAATGAATTAACGACGTGCTGTGTGGGGGGGATGTGTAGCGTTCTTAATGACACATTAGCGCTACGCATCCACCTTTTCGGTGCCTCAGTGTGATTGTCGCATAAATGGATATGGAGTGGTAGTGTACATAGCTAGGCGCACTGTGAGTTAGGCTTAACAGTGTAGTAGTCTAACAGAGCGAGTGTGGAATGAGGCTTTCTAGACGCATGTCGTCTAACGTCATCATGTCATTGCACGAGTTTGAGAAGCTGTTTATAATGCATGTTTTGTCTGTCTCTGCATGCAGGGGTTCGGTTTTGTAACATTCGCAAATAGTGCTGATGCGGAGCGCGCACGAGACCGACTTCACGGCACCGTGGTTGAGGGAAGAAAAATAGAGGTGTGCATGATATATAGCTACGTGTAGCACTGGCCTGTCCCGTCCCTCCCCGGTAAAATAAGGTCAAAACCCTCGTGTGGCTTGCTGGCTTTAGTGACTAACCGGTAGCACCTTCCTGCTTCACACGTGTTTTGACGTTCTTTTGCCGCACACACTGTACTTAAAAAAAATTCACTCAGTTATCGGTACTCCAATATGTTGTACATTGTCCTAGACGGCCATTTAATGCCGATGACAGTTGTAGTTCCGATCCCCCTCCCTCCTACTCACGGGCCGCCGAGGAGGTAAGTGGGTAAGGCCAGAAGTGCAGAACTGGAGCCTTCCCGATCTTTGCCACACGAGACCACATTAGGCCCCAGCACTGCACTAGCCGCTATCATTTATTTAATTTAGTCTTTAAGTTTTAACTTTAAGATAATTTTTAAGTTTTCTTTGCATCATCATCATTATCATTTACTATTCATACTGTAAAATTAATATTATTTGTCAGTTAGAGAGTATTGGGCGTATCTTATTGTTTCTTTAGTTTTTTTCTTAACCAAAATCGATCTAAATTGGAATGTATTATTGATTAACAAAATAAATTAGTCTAATCGCATCTTTAACAGCAACAACACCTAATAGGTTTTAATAGGACAATTATTTATTTGTAGATGATTTATTTTAAAAACGCAAATTTTGAACGTGTCGATCAGACTATGGAGTAGACAATATGAAAAACTTCTACGGTAAGATAAAGCCGAAAATTTGATTAGTCTTTGGCAAAATACATTTTTTTTTTAAATTAGGTTACTTTTTAAAATCACGCTCGTCACAAAAATCGAGCTTAGTTTTATTAGGGTCGTCGTGGTCACACCAAAAATGCTTACAAAGAGGAATTTTCCACCTCCTCTCCGTTTACCCTGTTTTATCCAAAAGTGCGAGTCGAGAGGTGGAAGGTCCCTTTATCATCATTTTTTATTATTATTATTATTATTTAAAAACGCTTTCTAGAAAATAATAACAAATTTTTAAATTAATTAATTCGGGGGATTCACACAAACAACAGCGGTATTTGCAGGGACTTGAAAGTTAAAAAATAGTTCAGTTTTACCGCATTTTATAAAAGAATTCGTACAATACCTCATGCAGATGTTGCTTGGAGCGTTTTTTCGACTGCGGACTTTCGAACGTTTTAAATTATGATAATCAGAAATCAGTTTAATCATGAAACTATGGCGGTCGATGGACGGAATCATATAAATATTCATAACTTTTAGTAGCGCGATTAACTTGTAGAAATTACGAAGGTAAAATAAAAGTTTTGAACTTACCAATAAAGGCGGACGAACATGGATAATTCCGTATTAGTTTGCCCTCTTTTTTTTATAAATGACTAGCTGGCACAGTCGGCCAACCGGCCGCCTTTAACCATCTAGACCGTGTCGGATGTGGTTGTTCGCCCTTCGGCCTCACTCCAAGGTACTAAAGTAGCCTATGTTTTTCGTAGCGTTGTAAATATCGTAACTTCTACACCAAATTTGGTTAAGATTGGTCAAATAGAAACGTAAAGCACGTGCACGCGTATTTGCATTGTCAATCGGTTGACAGTTTGGCAGCATTCATTATGGTTTTTGAAGTTGATTTTGAGTAGCCTGCCTTCCTTTAAGGAATCTCGATAATCCATTCATGCGCGTCCCATAGGGACGCGCATGAATGGATTATCGAGATTCCTTAAAGGAAGGCAGGCTACTCAAAATCAACTTTCCTTTCCTTTGCGAATTTTTGCACTATTTCAATACAAAAACATGCGGAACATTTGGTTCCGATTGGTCAAACGGTTTAGGAGTCTATAGGGAACATACATACACACATACATCCATTTTTATATATGTAGATGTAATTATTTTTCAGTTAAACCACTTACCTACAGATTTTGAAATTTTTTGATTACTTCTCGAGATTTATTGCGATGAATCGGTTCTATTTCTTATGCTCCAACAAACCAAATCTGTATTTATTAACGTCCGTCGTCGGGGTTGATTATTTAAAATCGCCTGCTGTTCTGTTCGCGAATAAAAACACTTTCAAGTTAGACATTCAGAATAACAAAACACAACACGTACAATTTTGTTTTAATTATAAAATCGCCTCCGGCGCGCCGCTTTTATATTATTTTTTTAATAAAAATTACCATTGTTAAATTGTTCAATATTTCGCTGTTAAAAAAATAAAAGATTAAGCGCCATACCAGATGGCTTAGAATGAAACGTGGATGACGGTAACTTCCGCCCCCTGTACCCATAATTAACATTTTTGCAGCGATTCAATAAGTCAATTAAAATGATGAAATAATAATCTTTTTGGTGGTCACGTATCAACTGTTTAGATCCAATTTCATAACAAAAAGTACGCCTACTACAAATTAATATTAAATTATTTTTCAAAATTTCTGTTATCAACCCAAGTGTACTCAGGACACACAAAATTGTATAGCTTAAGTTGAAGTCACAATAATTATTATCGTACATTTTTGAATTTCTAAGCCATCATCGAGCAGAGTTACTTCAAACAATAAAACGACCAAATTTGGTTTGATATCAATTTTAGCAAAAATTTGCTCAATGATGGTTTTTTCATTATTAAATACATTTTTTGTACTACTATTTATTCAAGATTTATTAAATTGCTGACCGAAATTGAATATTTAAACATGATTTTGAAAAAAATTTGTCAAGCAGTGTAGTAAAACTTGTTTTGCAAATTAATTTTATATTTAATTGTAATTTCTTGGCTATGATAATATTTTGTTAACAATTTAAAATTTAGACTATGACAACTTTTAAATAAAATTAATTTGCAACTTTTAAGGATTAGGATTTATTTTTTAAGAAATTTTATTGTAAATTTTGGCAAAATTATCGTCCTGAGGTAACACATTTTTTTAAATTATTTTAGTCATTTATTCAGTAAGGGTAGATAAGCAGGAAAAATTGGCAAAAAATTTTTTCGCTTCATTTCGTTGCAATATTGCATCATTTTTTATCAATTTTCAAGTCACAATCTAATTTGTACTCTGGTCAGCTTACGGTAGGTATTGCAAAATTTGTCATTAAATTATAGTCATTTTGTGCATCTTGTATGCAAGGAACGAACTTGGCTTGATGTGTTTTTAGAAAATGTTAATCACAATCAGCAATTATTGTACCTTTGCCCATTTTATACAACAATGCACTTTTGTCTCTCGTATCACAATATTCCATTTCACGTTTTTATAAAGCACACACGCTTTTATTTAGAAATATGTTACGGCATTGTAATGTAAAGTTCCGAAGCATACGAGACGATAAAACGCCTTCCTTTTAATTTTGTTTATTAAAAAGTTACAAATTAGATAATATATTACAAAATTTTCTGCCAATTTTATTCTAATTTTAAGTTTTTGGTTGTAAATTGACCAGTGTACTCACTTTACAACTAAAGAATTAGTTTAAGGCATTCAAAGAGGGTCGATTTATTACGATCACACTTTTTTACTTTTTTTTCACTTTTAAAGGTAATAAATCGTCTCTCGATGAACATCTTCTCGAAGCTCAAATATTCGTGTTGAAACAAATATTTCGGCTTGTAACTAAAGAAGTTTTACTGACGATTAAGTTTTTTTGTTTAGGTTAATAATGCAACTGCTCGGGTGCAAACCAAAAAGCCCACAACTCTTCCTGCAGGTAAGCACATCATCAAATTTTATTTAACACTCGTTTCAAATTACTAATTTCAGTTCCTGTCTGTGTTCAATGGCCAGAGGCTGCATTGAGAGGTGTGGCTGCGATACAGCGTGGACGTGCAAGAGCAGCTTACCCGGCAGCTGCTGCGGCGGCGGCGGCTGCTTTTGCCAGACATCCCACACCGTTGGCGGGAGCGTTACATGGATACACGCCCGTTTTAAATACCTTACCTGTAGATGGTGGAGTTTACTACGATCCATTCCTTGCAGCACATGCGGCAGACCCAAATTATAGACTGCAGGTATACTAAAATATTTGATTAAGCGACATTAAAATGAGAAACGGAAGAATCAAAATTCTTAAATGCTTACTGCTAAAATGGACTGTTGATTATTCGATGTAAAAATGATGATAAAATTTCGGGTTCTCATCGAATCATTTCATTGTTTGTTGTTTAGTTGATGCTTTAGCTAAAAATCATTGCTTCTGCTTTTTGTTTCTGTATCCTCATTTTTTTATATCATTTTGTCTTTGTATGCCATTTCGTATATATTATGCTGTACCTCGCCAATTGTGAAGCTTCAGGTTCTTGTGAATTTAAAAGAAAACCTTCAAAACTCCCATAAGGTTTGCATATTTGTTGGGATGTGGGGCTTTTGTGAACAAAGGTGAGAATGTTTCATAAGGAAAACTGCATGGGTAGAAGACACAAGCCTTTGATCTTTAAGTTTTAGCCCCCCCCCCCCCGCAACCCCACTTTACCAGTTCTATCAATCTGTTCATTCTCAAATTGGAATTGCTTGATGAATAACAGTTCAAAGGGCTATAGGAAAATGAGGTTATAAAATGCCATCTTTAAGCTAATTTGTTTATTATGAATGATTTGCAATTTTTTACGAGGGGGGGGTATTAAAAGAACGTAAATAAATGAGTATAAATCTTCTGATGATTTGAGGTCAACTCTGATATTATTGTAAACCTAATGGAGGAACTTCCAGTGAGATTGAAAGCAGGCCTGTCCTCTTAATAAGAGGCGGTGGCACCAATTTTTTATGAGGGGGGGGGTTATTAAAAACATAAATAAATGAGTACTATAACTCTTCTAATGATTTGAGGTCAACTCTGATATTATTGTAAACCTAATGGAGGAACTTCCAGTGAGATTGAAAGCAGACCTGTCCTCTTAATAAGAGGCGGTGGTACCAATTTTTTATGAGGGGGGGGGGTTTATTAAAAACGTAAATAAATGTGTACCTATAAATTTTCTGATCATTTGAAGATATTATGATATTATTGTAAACCTAAAGGAGAAAATTGCCAGTACTTTTTGAAAAAAGTTGGTTGGGTGTATCCCTTCCTTCACAAATCTAAGTTTATAAATCCCCCTTTCCCCCAAGACTTGGGCGTGATTCTGATAGCAGGAAAAACTACCAATAGTTGTTAGGTAAAAAAATAAATACGATTTTTCTTCTATACACCCTTACGTTTGGTAATGCAAGGGAGTTCCTAATTTTTTGACATCAGGCTCAGACTGGAACAGGGTTAAACTTCTTAAAAAAATTAAATTTGTTAGACTATGTATCCAATGTTCAAAATAGGTATTAGCAAAATTAAACTAATACGTTCAATTGTGAGCAAAAGCTACAAAGAAATATTCTTCTAGTCTTATGGTTTCCGAAATGTAGCCTCTCAAACAATTTAATTTTGTTTTTCGATTTTTACTCAAATTAAAGTAGTTTTTAGATTTTGATGTAGACGGTTTTACCTGGCTATCTCAGGAAAAATATCAATGAAAGATTGCTTTGATTATCCAACGTTTCGGGCATTAATTCGCCCATTTTCATATTTACTAAAGTTTCACCAAAAAAATGTTTTTCTTCCACCGGACTTATCCCCAAAACTAAAATAATATTTATTTTTTATTTTCACGCACATTTTTAGTTACTTCAAATCTTGTTTTATATTTTCTTGTCATGGGATGCATCAAAAACGAGTAAATGATAGCCTGAAAAAAAACCTTAAAAATGGGAAAAAGGGAACAACTTTGATAGCTCACAGCTAAGGGTTTTGTCGAGTTACAAAGTGTTCTACACATAGTTTTTCGGAGAATTTAATCTTCTTTTGTTTATCTGTGGACCACTTTTGTATCAGATAGATAGGTAAAAAAGTCTTCATCAAAATTTGAAAACTAAATTATTATGAGCAAAACTTTGATAAAAAAAATGAGTTCCTTCTAAGGCTGTATCTCGGAAACTAAGGGTTATAAGAATTTGTATTTGAGCCTTTTTTAATTTAATTCAGCTTATACCTATTTTAAACATACGATTTGGAAACGTCCAATTCATATTTTTGTGATTTTTTTGCCTATGTTCTGGTTTGAACCCGATGTCGAAAAACTTAACACCTCTTTTCTCATGCAAAGCTGAAGGATTTTAGCAAAAGAAATTCAATTTCCGAGTTAGTACCTGTTTCGCGACGTAATGACTGCACTATTAATCTTTTAAAACATTTTTGCAAGTAAAATAACGCGAATAATGTTTTAAAAATATGATAATTTATTATTACATTAAAAATAGTTTCGACAGCAAAATTGAAAGCTTTTTGACTGGCAATGAATTACCCTAATTTAAAAAAGGATCTCAATTTCTCATACTTTTTTAAATTATTTTTCGAAACAAATTCTACATCGTTTCATCTCAAATTTATAATCAATGGTTAAAGTCTAATTTATTTGACTGGGAATTTACTCGTATTCACAATTTTGATTACTTAGGAACGAAAGAGGTACCAATTAATAATAATATATTTCTTAGTATTTAGTAGAAATTTAATTGAATTAACGTTCGAACTTAATGATTTGGAAGTAAAAGCATTTCGCTATTAATTTTCATTTGTAATTCAAGTTACTATTTTGCAGCAAGATTAATTTGTGGAAGAAATAAAATTTTGTCACAATTACTGTCCCATTTTATAATTTAATCTGAAAAGGTTAATTTAATTGAAAAAGTCTCGTCTCTGCGACCTTAATGAAGTTTCCAATTGGATTTGAAACTTGGGTCACCGTAAGTGAGAAATCTATTTAATTATCAATCTTAGAAATTTAAAATCCTGAAAGCCTCGACAACTAAAAGTTTCAAATACTTTTAAGCTGAAAAGGGTAATTAATTTTTCTTTTTATCCCTTCGAAATGAACGTAGCTTCGAAGAAAGGATCCCATTCTTGTCACCAGAATACTGAAAATATCACAATTGGCGAGGGAGTATTGCATACTGCATCACCTCATTTTTATATTGAGTTATCGACTCATTTAGTTAAGGGTTGTTGACCTTCTTCAGCCCAGGCGTCTATTTGAACGACCTTTTTTTTTCCGCAAAAGGTTAAAATAAACATTATACATAAACATTAATTTTCTGAATTACACTTGACCTGAAAATGAATTGATAATTCCATTGACATTTGAAAGTGTTTTTGATTATTTGCGAATTGAGTCATCGAATAATCAAATTGTAAGCAAATTTTATTTTTATGAAGTGGGTTTTTAATAAATTTATGTTTTATATGGTAAACTGTGTAAGTTTATGAATAAAGCAGCAACTGGTGTTTAATGTTTAAGTGTTGTACATAAATTATGTTTTCTGTTGGTTAATTAAAGCGATAGTTTTCAATGTTGATATCATATAACTTTGTTGCTTATAACAGATACCTATTTCTGTAGCAACTAAAAATAGCACCAACATTTAGCATACACTGATCAATGCAGTAAAAAGGTTAAAATTTTATTTTAGATTCTATTAATGTTTTTCCTAATAATAAAGAAAATATTTATTTAAATGTGAGTAAACAGTTTTTCCGTCATGCAAATATTTGAATTATTTACTTTTCTTAATTCACTAACTAATGAGGCGAAATATTTGCATGAAGTTTGATGTTTTAACAATTTTTAAACATTTTTTCAAATTTATTACAAAATTATTATGCACAGTTACACAATTTTTGATCTATGTAAGGTTGCTGCAACCCATTGGTAGGTGGAGCTAAAAACAAACAATATCTCATTCATTTTTCAAAATTTTGACTCCACCTACCTTACTCATAAGTAATACAATTTTATTAATCAAAATATTCAAAGTTATCTATTTTCGGTCTCTTCTTTGAACCTGTCTTGATCTAAATGTGAAAAACAAAATCTGATTTCGTGTAAAAAGAAAACTAGAGCTTGGGGAATCCCCAAATTTCTAGAAGAATTTTTTTTTCACATTTGCATACTACACCAAGGTGGGAAGTTTGGGGCTAAAATTTATTTTAAAATATCGAAACCCCCCAAAAATCAGAAAAAAATTTAACGTGCACGTAATTTATTGTAATGGCGATTTGAAAAAATTATTAAAACATGCGGTTTTCTTTTGGTTAGGTTAGATTGTATTATATTATGACTAATTTTGCGTTTTGTCTTGGTTTACTGCTTAAAAAATGATTAAAAGAGTTTAGATTTCTATGGTTAGGGAATAACAAATTTAAATCATGAAAAAAATTGTGTTAGAATACATCAGACTTGTTGTTGATAGCACAGCATTATAAATCGTTGTGTATGCCATTAGTTGCTTTAGATGTGCATGCCTTGCATGGCACTCTGTTCTAGGCTGCTGCTGCTGCTGCTGCACCTCTACTAAAAACCCCTCTATCGACTGCTCAACAGGCGAGCTACGCTGCAGCTGCCACCTACACCGCGGTTGCGGCTCGATATGGAGCAGCTCAACCCGTTGCAGGATATGCTGTTGCCGGTTATGGTAGAGATTATGCTGATCCTTACTTGGGGCACGGAATCGGTCCTATGGCAGGATATGGGGTATGTAATAATTTTTGTAGTCTATTATTGTAGTTTAATTTCACGATTTAGGTTGATTGACTGTGGGACAGTTTCCTGCATAGGTCGAGCCTAGATAGATGTAGTGTTTGAGTGAATGTGTCGTTTCAATAATTATTGTTATTTTGCCTTATATAAATTAGGGTTACGGTATGGAGGTTTTCCTAGTGGATTTTTGGAATTATGTAGAATGCATAAATTACTTACAAGTATGGCTGCAGAACTGCTGTATATGCTTTCTGGGGAAATGGCGGGTATATGATTAGAGTACATGGAATGATTTTTAACAATCCAACAAAATGGACTTTTACAATGCTTTTACCTCAATAAGCATAATTTATATTACAAAAAAAGAGTAGAAATAAGTAATTTATTATACAAGGAACTAACTAAGTTGTCTCTTCAAGCTAGGTTAGGAAGTTGTAATCAATCTATACGACATGATTGATCCAAACTGTGGAAGTTAATTGAATTCATTTTTAGTGATGATGGGGGGTCTCAGCTTTTCCTATTGACAGGAGATGAAATTCGGTGTTTAGGAAGTCTGCTATATGTTTAATAATAATAATGCCAATAGTAGCATCAAATTTAAAAAATTTTCGATGTAAACCAGGGTTCATACAATACAAATTAACATCAATATTGGATATCTCGATTTTAAAATTTTTATAAATCTCCTACGGCGTATTTTTACAATTCACCGCATCTTGTTGAATAGGATTGTACTTTTAGACCAGTGCAGAAGCCTTTCAAAATGATAAAAAGTGAACAAAAATAGCAGTAGGATAAAACCAATTGGAAAAGGAAGAGAATATAACAAAAATGAAAGGAAAAATAATTTACGGGTGATCTGAGGTCGGGAAGTGGAAGGGGGTGAGTTTTAAGGGTAGAAAACTGTTTTTCTCGATTTCCGGCAAAACCACAAGTCCTATGGAAAAAAGTTAAATGGCAAAGTTGTAGGTAATAAAAAGATCTACAACTTTTGTATTTACACTTTTTTCACATAACCTCAAAATTTATGTGAAAAATTCAAATAACCCAAGTTTTTCGTTTTTAATTTTTATCTTTTACAAAAAAAATTTTTTTTTCACGAAATTTGGTGAAAACTTACCTTTTTATGTCCCAAACACACTGTAATTTTTTTGATTTAAAATATTTATTTTTTCACCTTATTTTGACTTAATATCGAAAAAGCACCCTAATTTTCAATCGAAAATTCTCGCGTCAAAATATCTGCTTTTTTAAAAAACTCGGTGGGCTTTTTGTTCGTTGAAATCTCTACTTTTTGATGGTGTAAAAAAATATACATTACTATGGTAAATATTCTCAAAAAATGCAAAGAAACGAAAACAATTCGAATCAGAAATTTTTTTTTTCTTAAATCATCATGTACAATTTTGAGCTATTTATTAAAATTTATACTTTAATTACTCGAAAAACGTAAGATTCCGTGTTACATTGATAAACAAAAAATTGCAAGTCGAAATAAACAACATCGTTCATGAAAATACACGTGCAGGCTGAGTTACTTTAAGAGAATTGTGACAAAGCTTAAAATTTTCGGATTCAAGTTTTTTCGTTTCTTTGCATTTTTGAGAATATTTACCATAGTAATGTATTTTTTTTTACACCATCGAAAAGTAGAGATTTCAACGAACAAGAAGCCCACCGAGTTTTTTAAAAAAGCAGATATTTTGACGCGAGAATTTTCGATTGAAAATTAGGGTGCTTTTTCGATATTAAGTCAAAATAAGGTGAAAAAATAAATATTTTAAATCAAAAAAATTACAGTGTGTTTGGGACATAAAAAGGTAAGTTTTCACCAAATTTCGTGAAAAAAAATTTTTTTTTGTTAAAGATAAAAATTAAAAACCAACAACTTGGTTATTTAAATTTTTCACATAAATTTTGAGGTTATGTGAAAAAAGTGTAAATACAAAAGTTGTAGATCTTTTTATTACATACAACTTTGCCATTTAACTTTTTTCCATAGGACTTGTGGTTTTGCCGGAAATCGAGAAAAACAGTTTTCTACCCTTAAAACTCACCCCCTTCCACTTCCCGACCTCAGATCGCCCGTAAATTATTTTTCCTTTCATTTTTGTTATATTCTCTTCCTTTTCCAATGGGTTTCATCCTACTGCTATTTTTTTTCGGTTTCAAAAATTATCGGCACTGGTCTATTTAGAAAATATTAATAGTAAAACCAAATTTAAAAAATTGCAACAAGGAAGTACTGTAGGGCAAAACCGGGGGGGGGGTCGGAATGCGCCACAGGCAATTGGGGGGGGGCAATTCAAAATTAACGTAATTTAAAATTTCAATTTCTCAATATTATTTGGATTTCGTCTTGTAGACATGCTCGATTTTAAAATGTTCAAAAGATAATCTGGAGCGAGTTTATAAGTTTCTCTACTGATTAAATTAATTTTAAAAAGCCAATTTAAATTTTTTCCGAATTTGAATATTTATGGTTTATCAGTCTTAGGTGGTCAGGCAGTTTCTTAGGAATCTGAGTCATTTAAACTCTTTCATATAATAGGTATTTAGAATACTTTTTAATTTGGATTCATAGGCGATAATGCATGCAAGATTTAACGAAAATGCCAGTAGTAAAATTCAAAAGTGTGTATGTGATAGTTGACCTTTACTTACCTTATTTGTCTGATGTATTACCTGGAACATTGATGTTAATATTGTTATTATAATTTATTTGGAACGACGTCCGTCAGTCTGGCTCGTCCAAGACGTTTATATAGGACTCCACGCACTGATTTCTCATACTGCGCAGTGTGCGTAATTGTAGACCTATAATTGATCCAATGTAAGGGGTGACTGTTTTCAATTTTGGCTAATTCAATTGGGACTTAGTCAAGCTGATCTACCTAAATATGAGATAATATGGGTTACAGTCCTTTTTGAATTTTAATGTACCCGCCCCATATAGAGGGCGTTAGTCACTTGTGACACCATAAAAAAAACTGTTGTCATTTTTTTATAATCCTGCCGGCCGCTACAACCTTGTAATGTTTGATCTATTAATATCATGCCTCTCGGGGCATAATGCGACTGGCTTCTACGCCTTTTCAGGGTTTTAACCCATATTACATCTTCAACGAGAGTTTTTATTCAATTTTTGAGCGTTGGAGGAGACAAAGCTGGGGTCCGCCCAGCACGTGCTCCGCTTCGCGAACCATGCTTGCTTACTTGTAATGTTTGATTACCATGATTGTGCGGCCTAAAGGCCGCACTGTAACTTTTATATTAGTAATGACGTAGCTATCACACAGCAATGTTGCATTTAAGAACGTTTTACTAGTAAAAAAAATATTTAAATAATTTTTTTCTTGGCGTGCCAGGGCATTTTCGTTGATTGTGAATAAAATACTTGAAAACAATTAATTTGTAAAAAAGTATACAAAAACTAGCGAGCGCACAAAAGAAAGAGAAGATGGAATTAAAGAATTGTCAAAACTAGTTGGAACAGGGATCCTTACACTTTTCGAAAGATGAGCCACATTAGAACTTCTGTAAGGCCTCCCAGGCCAGTGTGGATTTTTTTCTTCAATATTTTCTTATATTACTGACTTCTATAACCAACCACATTTATAGTAGCAATAACAATAACATAAAATTATTAATAATAAAAAATAACAATATATTCGGTGCGATTCTGATTTGCACATGGTTATATAATCATATTGTTATCACTATACCTTTTCAACTTCAAATTGGGACTAAACAATATCAAATTGGGAATAAACAATTTCAAATTGGGATAAACAACTTCAAATTGGGACTAAACAATATCAAATTTTACGTCCACTCATATTTTTAAATAAATAATATTAGTCACAATAAGAACAATTTGTAAGAAACGAGTCGTAATAATACGACAATCGGTTTAAATATCACTCACAATAGAGAAAAACTACGTTGAAAACATACACAAATTCCCAATTTGATATTGTTTAGTCCCAATTTGAAGTTGAAAAGGGTATAGATTGCTATCCTAAGTTATAACCATCTCCGTAACAATGTTACCGAAAATTGCTATTCTGTTTAAATACGCATAATCATGATTGTTATAATTTAAGCATAACCAAACCTTGTTATAAATAGTTCAAATGTACCGTAAAAATACTACAAATATGACACATCGTTCCATCAGTTGTGATTTAAAAACTTCAATTTTGTTTTGTAATTTTGTAATGTATAGGTATATCAAAATAAATTTTTATTCAAAATTGTTTTAAGTTAAATTAATTAATTTACAGTTTATACACTTTTGTTTGTGTTTTTTATTTTTAATTTAACTAATTTTTTGTGTACAAAAAGAATTTACATACAATATTGTTACATTTTTTTTAATATGGTCGTGAAGGAACAAATTCACCTCCATCAATCGCCCATTAAATCTGTTTATCAAATGAAGAATCTGGAATATTTTTTTTATCCTATAAACTTTTTATGACGCAATGAGCGTTTAAATTTTTGTTTCATAATAATATAACGAATTGCGGGTTACAATTTTTTATTTGTTTTGACTTTTTTAAATGTTTTAAATTGAAATTATTTTTTTTTAAGAGAAATCTGAAATTTTTAAAAATACATTGAAATACAGTTCAATATACAACATTTACTAACCATAAATAATTCAAATATTTATATAACAACTGTCTTTCACGAACGTAACAATGATCAAAATGAGCGTAACAAGCACTAAAATGCAGTTGCTATCATAACCATGAAATATAACAATAATTGTTGACAAGCCACGCCCCCATGATTATGTCTTCAAAATCAGAATAGCAAATCGGCTCAAGTAACCATATTGTTAAAAAATAACCAAATGATTATCATAACAAGATTGTTATGTCAAATCAGAATCGCACCGAATATCAGAAAAGATTCGTGAGTGAATTTTTGACCAATTAGGACAGAGATCTCCAAACTTTTTGAGAGATGACCCACATCAAAGCTTGTTTAAAGTCGTCCAGACCAAACCGAATATTTTTATTTCGCCCTTTTTTGCGAAATTTTCTTTTTTCTGTATTAATTTATTATTATTTTTTATAAATTAAAATTTTTTTTTGCGAAAATGTAAGTGGACCGGATAGATAACTATAGTAGGCTGTAATTTGGGGACAAATTTTTTCCACTACTAGTCATATAGGCTACCATTATAACTTATCCAAGTCACATGTGAAGTGACGCATTTTAGACATGCGGTAAATAATATTTTCATTATTCAAATGAACCAATGAAATGATTTGACAGATTCATTATACACTTAAGTTAAAAAAATGAACCAATGAAATGATTTGACATACGTGATTTAAAATTTGTCAACAACTGTCAAATCAACAAAACAAAACTGTCATTTGAAATAAATATTTTAAATTTTGTAGGCTTTTATTTCAAACTTAGCGCCACTTGGCAGTAACTTTTTAGTTACAACCAGAAGGTTGGTAGAGTATGCACTTGCAACTGATGACTTATGAATTGTACTTTACGAATGAACTTATGTTTTATGGTGTCGAAGCAACTTATGTTAACTTATGTTTATTTTAAATGGTGAAATTAAATCTATTAAAAATCTTTAGTGTTTTTTATAATCGCGCCGGCTAAGCCATCCCTACAGTTTTCAGAAGTGGGATAGTGTACAAAACATTATTAATTTTTTGGTTAATATTACACGTGCTGGACAAAAAGAAAATTTTAAAAAAATGGATCAAACCATCGATCAAACCGCTACCGATCAAGCATCTGCGTGTTCAATAGCCGACATAATAGAAGCAACGGTGAGAGCATGTAATTTAGCAAATAGGCCTCAGGTCCAAGCGAAAACTTCAGAACTTGCTACATTATTACCCCATTTTGAAGGTCACGATGACAGTGTAGAAATATTTTTTGAGCGTGCTGAAACTGTGAAAAAGACATACAATTTAACGGACCAACAAACAGTGTTATTAATTATTTCAAAACTAAAGGGTTACGCCCTGAAGTGGTTTAATTCGAAGCCCGAACATGGAGCTTTATCTCTGGGTGAGTTACGGAAGGAAATGCAAAGATTGTTTGATCTTAAGGAGGATTCAATTGTTTTAATGCGTACATTTGAACGACGAAAATGGAAGAAAAATGAAAAATTTGTTGAGTATTTTCAAGAAAAGGTTTTACTGGGTAATAAACTTAAATTAGAAGAATCCGAATTAATAAGTTATATCATTGAGGGTCTTGATAATAATGCATTGGAAAATCAAGCAAAGATGAAAGAGTTTCGTACTCTTAACCATCTATTAAGAATTATGAAGGATGTCAACCGAGAAGTAAATGTAAATGTAGCCGACAAGAAGGTTATTGGAAACAACTGGAGATCAGCAAGTGAAAGTTCGACTAAATCCGGTGGTGTCCCTACCAGATGTTATAACTGTAATGACTTAGGGCATTTTTCAAGTTCGTGTCCCAAACCAATACGACCAAAAGGATCTTGTTATCTATGTGAGTCAACGGAGCATCAACGAAGAAATTGTCCGAAGAATACATACAGGCAGAAGGAGAAGACAACCCGACCAGCGGACAGTACGACAATAACACTACTAGAGAAAAATGATCTAGAAACACCTCCAGCATACATCTTACCTATTTGTGTTGAACTGACTTCGAATAAGTATCGCTTTTGTACTAATTCTGTTTTAGATTGTGGCAGTCCGATCTCACTAATTTCTTATTCGTTGGTTAAAAACCAGTCATTTGATCCAATCGATGACAAAGTTTTCAATGGAATAAATCAAAGTAAATTAGAACGGTTAGGAAAATTGAATGTTTGTATTATAACAGGTGACGTAGAAATTAATTTAAGTTTGTTTG
This sequence comes from Podabrus alpinus, assembly GCA_932274525.1. NCBI lineage: Eukaryota > Metazoa > Arthropoda > Insecta > Coleoptera > Cantharidae > Podabrus > Podabrus alpinus. Next base: position 13,055,593 of record OW026451.1, read on the forward strand.
TTATTAAGGATGGAGTTATTCCTTTTCCATGTTTATTGGGAAGAAACTTTATGTCAAATCCTAAAATACATATTTCATTGAAAGGGTTAACTGTTGAAATTAGAGCAGCAGAACCAATAGAAAAAGTCGATGACGAATTAAATAATATCATGTCAATAAATTACGTTGGGGAAGGGGAAATGATAAATTTGAATATAGATTCAAAATTAGATGTAAGATGTACTGAATTAGTTAACAATACATTTGTGCAAAATTATTTAGAACCAGTCAGACCGAAAAAACCAAACACTGACTTTCAGTTAAAACTTATTGTAGAACCGCAGCATGTACCTTTTTATTTTAAACCAAGGAGATTGTCTTTTGTTGAAAATAATGCTGTAAATGAAATAGTAAAAGATTTGTTAGAGAGAGGCATTGTACAGGCAAGCAAATCAGAATATTGCTCTCCTATTGTTTTAGTTAAAAAAAAAAATGGTGAATACAGATTATGTACAGATTATCGATTTTTAAACAAAATTACTTTAAGAGATAATTTTCCGTTACCTTTAATTGAAGATCAACTTAGTAACTTGAAAGATAAGCAATATTTTACTAGTTTAGACCTAAAAAATGCTTTTTTGCATGTGAAGATGCACCCGGAATCAGTCAAGTATACATCATTTGTTACTCCGGCAGGACAATTCGAATATCTATACATGCCGTATGGGCTAAAACAGAGTCCTAACACTTTCACCCGTTATATAAACATAATTTTTAATGAATTATTGCAACAAGGTAAAATTTGTATTTATATTGATGATATACTAATTGCAACTAAAACAGTTGGGGAAAATTTAGAAATTTTGAAAGAAGTTTTGTTAATTTTAGTGCAAAATAGATTAGAACTGAGACTTGACAAATGTTTATTTATGCAATCTGAAATCACTTATTTAGGCTATTGTGTTGATTCGCAAGGTATTAGACCTAGTGATCAGTTTGTTAAATGTATCAGTAATTATCCGTTACCCAAGAATGTTAAAGAAGTACATAGTTTTATTGGTTTAGCATCGTACTTTAGAAAATTTGTGTACAACTTCTCGATACTATCCAAACCTTTGTATCAGTTATTAAAAAAGAATTGTATTTTTAATTTTGGACCAAGCGAATTAGAAGCATTTGACAAAATTAAATTAGCGCTCGTGTCAAACCAAGTTTTGTCAATTTATTCACCCAAGGCTGAAACACAGTTGCACTGTGATGCAAGTAGTTTAGGTTACGGGTCAATTTTGATGCAGAAGCAAGATGATAATAAGCTTCACCCAATATTTTATTATAGTCAGAGAACTACAGATGTAGAATCACGTTATCATAGCTTTGAATTAGAAATGCTAGCAATAGTAAATGCGTTAAAAAGATTTAGAGTGTATTTGCAAGGTATTCCATTCAAAATTGTTACTGATTGTAATAGTTTAAAATTAGCTCTTCAGAAAAAGGATGTAAATCCAAGAATTTATCGGTGGTCGCTTATTTTACAAAATTTTGAGTATACCATTGAACATCGAGTTAATACAAGAATGCGCCATGTAGATTGTTTAAGTCGTGTTAATAGTATTTTTGTTATTGAAGATAATAGTTTTGAACGAACTCTTAGTATTAGACAAAATCTCGATCCAGAAATTTTAATTATTAGAGAACGTCTTCAAACCAGTGAGGATAAATTTTTTGAAATTAGAAATGGATTAGTTTATCGTAAATTTAGGAATCAAAGTTTATTTTATGTCCCGAAAGATATGGAGAATAATGTCATTCGGATTTATCATGATGAATTAGGTCACATTGGTGTAGATAAAGTGGTCGAAATAATCTTGAGAACCTACTGGTTCCCAGACTTGAAACCTAAGGTTAAGAAGTATATTTCAGAATGTTTGAAGTGTATAGTTTTCTCCCCAAATTCAGGCAAGAAGGAAGGTTTGTTGCATTTGATTCCGAAAGGTAATATTCCTTTTAATACTATTCATGTTGATCATTGTGGACCTTTAGAAACCACTAACAAGAAGAATAAATATATTCTTGTAATTATTGATGCTTTCACGAAGTTTATTCGACTCTTTCCTTGTAAAACTACAAATACCAATGAAGTTTTAAAGCACTTGAAGTGTTATTTTTCAACTTATAGCAAACCCATTAGAATTATTTCAGATAGAGGTACTTGCTTTACTTCAAACTTATTTAAAAACTTTGTGTTGGAGTTAGATATTAAACATACGCTAATAGCAGCAGGTGTTCCCCGTGCTAATGGTCAGGTGGAAAGATATAATAAATACTATATCCCAATGATAGCAAAAATTACTGAATCAGCAAACACTTGGGATGAGGTGTTGAGTAAAGTAGAATTCTCGATTAACAATTCAATAAATAGGGCTACCAAAGAAACGCCAGCCAAATTATTATTCGGTTTAAATCAAGTAGGTGAAATACATGATCATTTGAGATTTTATTTAGATAATGAAGGTGTGAACAGAGATATGTTATACATGAGAGAAAAAGCAGAAGGAAATATAGAAAAAACTCAGAATGAAAACAAACGTAATTATGATAAAAAACATAAAATTGCTAATACTTACTTGGAGGGTGATTATGTTATGATTACTAATGTGGATGTAACTCCGGGAATAAACAAAAAATTACTTCCAAAGTTTAAGGGCCCATATAATGTAAAGAAATGTTTACCAAACGACAGATACGTCATTAGTGATGTAGAGGGTTTTCAGGTTACACAGAAGCCGTTTGAAAGCATTTACGATGCGGCAAATATGAGATTGTGGTACAGAAATTAAATTTTAATTATTTTTATAATTAGGCTTTAGCATTAAGTTTTGAAATGTTCACTTGTAGTAATTTGAATTATAGTACTTAGATAAATTAGATTTAGTAAGAATTGTAATTTGTTAAAATCGTGTCGATTTTATGTCAGGTATGGCCGAGTTGTAGGCTTTTATTTCAAACTTAGCGCCACTTGGCAGTAACTTTTTAGTTACAACCAGAAGGTTGGTAGAGTATGCACTTGCAACTGATGACTTATGAATTGTACTTTACGAATGAACTTATGTTTTATGGTGTCGAAGCAACTTATGTTAACTTATGTTTATTTTAAATGGTGAAATTAAATCTATTAAAAATCTTTAGTGTTTTTTATAATCGCGCCGGCTAAGCCATCCCTACAATTTGAAAATTTTTTTATTAAAAAGAATTTAAAAAATGGTAATAAATCTAGTAGTGGAAAAAATAGTATATAAACCACGGTTGTGAAGACCATTATTGCCTCCGCGCGTTATATTCCTCGGTGCAAAGCACCTCGGAATATAATCTTGGCGCTAGGGCAATAATGACGGCCTTCACAACCTTGATATATAATGTACTATTATTATTGAAAAGCAACATTGAAATTTTTTTGTATAAAACTTTAGAGATTGCAAAACTATTCAACTGCTCACAACCACTCACGGCTGTTCATGACCACTCACGGCTATTCACGACTACTTACGGTTATTCACGTATACTCACGGCATTTAGCGGCTCACGCACGATCACGTTTGTTTAATTTCACTCACGCACAATCACGGTTTTTATCGTGATTCTCTATTTTAGACATTCACGTGTCACGTGAAAAGATCGTGACACGGCGAAAATCACGTTACGCGCCCATCCCTATTATCGACCCGCTATTGACGAGCATGAATGGTTCTTCTTCATTTCCCTTTAACTGGCTGGGTAACCGGCAAAAATATCAAATTATCATCGAAACAATTATTATTCAAATATATTATTTAAATTGAAAAGAAAACTTCCTACCCATAAAAATAATCTTCATATTCGGGGGGGGGGGGTTATTGCGTTACGTTACCATGGAAACGGCGATTCTGACATACTGGGCGTATTTTATATAAGATCTTCAGAAGTTCCCAACGATAAAAATCGATATCACATGTCTGGGGGGTATGGAATACCCCCTAGGTACACTTGCCATTATTCAGAACCATCAAAATTTATTATTTTTCCTTGAATCTTTTGCAATTTTCGTTTGAAATCCGGGGGGGGGGTGACATTTTGAAACGTTAGAAACTCGGTAACAGCTATGAAAAATTAAACTACCAAGCCACTTATGAAATGGCTAGAGCTCCACGCATGGGTGATGTAAAGATGATAAATTCCAAGCTTCTAGTTTCACTTGCCTCTTTTGCGCTCGTGGATGTACTTTACGAAGCGGCGTAGCTCTGTATGTTTTATACCAAGTCTCGAGAGCTTGGGTCGCAACTGGTTGCGTTCGTGGATTCTTAAATTGTGCTTTTCCTTGCCTAGTAATTATTACCGGAGGGCGCCAGACTCGAATTAAGACTTTAGTTACCTTAGTCGTCTCTATCGAGACAAAAATAAAATAAAAATACTTGTTTTGAACACACACTTTTAATGGAAATTAATATAAGATTAATCGTAAATAACATAGGCAGATTCTTGTTTATACACAGTGATTGAAAGAACTATAATAGTTAATAATGAAATATAAAAATTGATAATGAATTATAACGGTTGAACATAAATACATATACAAAATATACACAGCGAATCTATTGATGTCGCAGAATTGATGTCGTGTTGTTTGGCGAGGTGAACCTTTGCACATGACTGGTGTGTCTACGAATTTTATTGTTTTATAAATTGTTAGCGATAAAAAGGTCGCTCTACTACTACTAAAAAGCAGGAAAAAACTAAATACATCTACTGAAGGTAGATTACGATCAAATAAGCAGGTTAACAAATTATTAGCTACGTGCGTAGTGATTTGGTTAAACAATTCATACAGTAAGTAGTTCTTAAAGCTACTTACGGTTTCCTTTGAAATGATTACTTGGCTGCGCTGGATCAGATCTGATTGCACGCTCTCGATCCTGGTTAAAATCGTCAGGATTTCGATTGATAATTGTTGACCTAAAAAGTAGTTAAGAACACAACATGTACGATATTGCAAAACCCAAGAAAAATGTAGCGATTTATTTGAATTATTAAAAAAAAACAATTAAATTCGTAATGATATCACCAGGTTTGCGTTTTGTTCCCCCAGCTGTATTTGAGATAGAATTTATTGTAGCACACATAAAATTTTGGAAAGCTCGGCAGATGGTCAACAGAGCGAAGGCCTTTGGTGATCCAAAATGGCGAGAATATGTTCGTTGACGAGTTATAACGGGCAGATGGATTTGCGAGTTTTCGAACCTCTTTTTTATTGGAATTTTTACAATTCTCCGGGTTTGTCCAAGAATATTAGGGTTGATCGAATAATAAAACAGGTCACCTTGATATACTGGCTGCGGTGTTTGGCTATTTTTTTCCGGATTCAGAAAATGGAGTCGTATCGGCTTTCCACATGTGGCGGGTCAATAATTAAAATTGTCGAACTTTAAATCGATTATTGATCAATACTGATCTTATTGAATCTAAAAAATAACACTGCACTCGTAGTGGTACTTTGTTCGTCATAAACTTGATACTTTGGTTCGATAAAAAACTGATCGAAAACCAATAAACTTTAATAATTATAACAGCTTGTAATTTCACGTCTGTGCTCGTTACTATCGATTTGGTGAGAGAGTGATCGCTATTGCAATTCGCGTCGATGCCTAGTCGAGCTAAAAGTTAGCGACGTACTATACCGATATCACATTAAAATCCTATTGATTGTAGATGAAAAAGATATGCAAATCGCGGTAATCAATGGTTTGTTGTTAATATACGAGAAAGTGATATTAATTCATAATAATATAATATAATAATAATTTGTAATAATACGTTAATAAGAAAATAAGAATTTGTTTCGTTTAACGAAACTCGTTAAATAAATTATACATAAAAGTTCATCGAAAAAATTAATAAACCCTGAAAATAAAGATAATATTTTCATTTTCGAATGAAACTAACAGAAACCTGTTACAATTTTTCATAAATATCCCAGTACCGTTTTATTTAATACCGAGGGACGTAAAAGTGAAAGTTTTTCTTTCGCAATAAATTAAGTGTGCCTGGGAGGTATTCCATACACCCCAGACCCCCGGGTCCTAAATAAGTTCCTGATAAGCATCCATTCGTTTTCATTACTTAAGTCAGCGCCGCGGCGTAGCAAGGGTGATCGTAAAGGGGGCGCTAAACCTCAACAAAACCCAATAAATAATAGTTTAAACTTATCAAAATGATAAGAATCTTTTGGGAGGGGGCGCATATATTTAAATTTGCCTCAGGCGTCAGAAGAGCTTGCTACGGCGCTGCCTGTATAATATTCATAAATTCTCAATCTTTGGGGAAGTCCCTATAAATGATGTCATTCAAACTGCACGATTTAGTACGCAGTTCGCTGTATCGGGGTTACCGCTGTTCGTTATATAGGACTCCCATATACACTCAATGTTAAAATTTTTTTGTTCACTATTTCCGGTAGTTCACTATATACGGTATTCACTATTTCGCGACTCGACTGTATAACTAATTATAAGATTTTTAGTCGTCAGCGCGTTGGGGAGTATCAACCTCTCATCAGGCGAAAATTGAAAAATTAAGTTTTGGCTCGGCTCAGATTACAGAGCCTTGCAGTCTTGAATTGTATACAAAAGATTTTAATGAACCGTGAAGCGGTTTATTTGCTATGACAAATTGATGGGTGAAGCCCAGCAATATTAAGAATGTACTCGGAAGTAAATCCATTTTTACACGTCACGATTTCAGGTTGAGACGCGGTCGGATTTATCTAAAAGCAGATAAATCCATTCTAAAATTTCTTTTTTGCTAAAAGGGGCTGACACCCCACCCCTCACGAGTCCCATAATATTCTGCAAAAAAAAATTACTATGTAGAATTCATAAAAATTTATGATCAAATACTTTTAATATTTATAATAAATAAATTTGAGAATTTGATAAAAGTAAGTTTGTGCTATTGTATTGCAAGTTGAAGTAATTTTGTTTTATGATTTCAGGCGGCCGTTTACCGTAGCGGATACAACCGTTTCACACCTTACTGAACATATCGGCAGCTGGTCGGCCTACAATAATACTCATCTTACTGTTTTTTGTGGATCGCTGCACAAAACAGCACAACAAAACTGAATAGCCAAAGAGCTGTAACTCACTAACGTATACCCTTGTGATAAACATCTAACCAGCTCTCTAACTTAAAATTAGTTTAAGATTTAAGTAGTTTCCATTCACTTATATTGTCTGACGTAATTTTTTGTTGCACTTCTTTACGAGTGCATAATTACGAACGTAAGCAGATTTTAGAGTCGTTTTATGTACAATGCGTTTAGTTTTGCGTTTAGTTTGTAAGGATTAAATTAGGGTTGACTGGTAATTAATTGTATCTTTTATACCTAGCACATCTATGTATAAATTTTGTAAATTTTTAGATAAGTATCGTTCGTTGTTCAAGAGGAAGAGTACGTTGATGTAGCTTAGTTTTAAAACGTATAAGTGCAATGGAAACATGTTTTTGTGTTTATTATTATAATGTTTTTGTTTGTTTATTTACCTATACTATATTTTGATACTTGTTTTTTGTCACTTACCGTAATGCCAACATATCGATGATATTCGGTGTTTTGCTCTCTATACATCATCATTACAAATTGTTTCGTAACTGTATCAATTTTACAATTAGATATGCGGGGTGCATTTACACGTACTCATTTTTTAAATAGCACAATAATAATGTAAGTCGTTGCCAATTTAGAATAAATGCGCTCGACTTAAAAGGTTCATTTCGAGCGTTTGTTGTAAATTTATAAAAGTGGCCTAATTGTAAATTTTAACAAAGTTGATAAGTCAAATTAATTTTCATTTTTTATTTTTGTATATAAACCGAGTAGGTAGTTGAAATGCCAAAATGCTTGCTTATTTATTATTGTTGTGATATTATATCGAGGGTTCCTCTTTTAACTATAACTACAAATTCTAGAATACCTTTTTGTTTTTGTAGCAGCACAATGATTTTGATGTCGAGGAACTCCACTTGTTAGTTTTATTTTAAAAAGCGAATCTCATTTCATTTACATTTCAAACGTAGCACAAACTTGTAGCCGTTTCCGTTTTAAAAGATTTACGTGTAAATACGCCCTTATCTGTAAGCAAAACTAGCTCTAGTCTGTAAATAGATCGTACGTACAAATATGTCCCCCTGGTTGTGTCTGACCCATTAAGTGAACATTTTAGTAACATCTTCCCATTGTAGTTGTAAGTCCCATCTCAAAACCTGTTATGAACGTAATTTTAAAAACGTAAAATATAAACAAATAAGAAGCACAAATATACTGTTTTTTCTTTTTACGACTTTTTATTCCCGTTTTCTTCTTCCGTATCCAAATCAGGTGATCCTTCCGCCATAATTAGCAAGGTAGGTCGACTTCACTTCTATTGTCGCTTTTAAAATAAACCATCGAGCTGTATTTTTAAAATTCTATTATTTTGCCAAAAATGCAATCCAAAAAAAAACAATTTCCTACTCGCGAAATTTAAAAATATCTTATCAGGTTTATTTTAGTAAATACGAGTATATAAGTCATAAACTAATTTAGTTTATATTATGTTGATGTCAGTCACAAGAAAGTTTGTATTTATATTTGTTGTAATCTTATAGGAAAATCCCAATGTTGAAAAATAACATGATTCATTAAATTTATAAACAGTTAGAATAAATTGGCAATTCATTACCAAGATCTAGTTCGAGGTGTGACAACTTCCAAAGCTATTGGAAGCAAAAATACCTACAATTTTTGGATTTGGAGGTTTAGAGCCTGAAAATAACGCGCCTAAAAGATCTTAAATTTGTACAGAAATGCTTGAAAGCATAACAGTTTCAGCCTATAAGAAAATCATTAGGGAATGACTTACCCTAAGGTGGATGTGAACAAACCTTGGCACAGTTATTATGTAGGTCCCTGCGCATGTTTTTGTATTGAAATAGTGCAAAAATTCGCAAAGGAAAGGAAAGAAAGAAAGGAAGGCAGGCTACTCAAAATCAACTTAAAAAATCTGATGTGGCCAGCACATGACTTCCCTATAAGGAATCATTCCTTCATCGTTCATCTAAAGATTCGCAGAAATATTATTTAAATTTTATTTTATTATTTAATTAAATTTTTTTTTTTTTTTAATTTAGATTTATTGGTAGGTATTTCAGCTACATTGGCTATTAACACCTTAATATTTACATTGTATACTGATAACTGATTAAAATTTAGTAATTCCTATATGTTTCAAGAATTGTAGAGTCTGTCTACTGTTTTTTTGGGATGTATCTAGGGCCTCTTTTATGGTTGTTGGGATGTTGAACCTGATTCTATCGTTTTGGTAGCCCGGACACTCCACAATAATGTGACGTACCGTGACTGGCGTATCACATATGTTGCAGTGTGGTGGCTCGTCCCTTTTGAAAACATATTCATGTGTATGTAGGGTGTGTCCCAATCGGAGTCGTGTCAGTATGACTTGTTCTTTGCGGGTGCAGTGCTGTTTGTATTTGGTCTTACCTATGTTGGGTTTTATTTCCCTTAATTTTTGGGGAGATTCTGACCATTTGGTTTGCCATTTTTTTTTTTTATTAAATTATTAAATTTGTTGTAATTCTTAAATGGTATTTGATACAGAAAAATATATTCCAATATATTTATAGAAAATTGTATTTGCTTTTATTTTGATTAAAAAAAAATTTCATAAATAAAATATTTATCGTATATATTGCCGTGTTTAGCTACTGTAATTTTTTGATTTATATAGCGAAGGAAATATTACGGCACTTTTTATTATTGCCTCGGCCAGCATGAATGAGACTCTTGGATTGGGCGCGTAAGTGGTCCGATTAGAGAGAAAAACACTTTGCATAAAAATGCTATTATGCATTTAAAATTTGAAAAGACTCAAAACGTTAAGCTATACCAAAACCTGTCGTTCTCTTATGCTGTAAAATGTAAAACCAAATGTACTCAAAATAAATCAATTCAAATAACTACCTGTTTTTATTAATTTTAAATCGAGACAACTCATAAAATTTAACAAGAAAAACAAATTAAGCATACAAAATAATTCTCTTAAACAAACCCAACCCTTTCGAAAATACCGCACTTTTATTAAAGTTATTCGCGTTAGCGTCGTTTTCAACCGAACAAAAAGAGCGCTCAAAAAAAGTCTTACCGAGATTAGTTGATGATGAAGTGCAGTTACTCGGACTTCCGCGGACGATGTATTGAAAAACCGGCCTGCTGATCTCCTCTGAATGCAGTGACGAATAAAAAGAGCGACACACCATGAATTCTTATTGACCCAGTGGTGACCAGTTGAATATGACGTAAGTAATTCAGAATTTTAACCAACATTTATTCTTTCCATACCATAACAAAAAAAGCTTCCCAAAAATCAGTGGTATCCAAAATTTTCACTATAACTTTTCAAACAAATTCCAGAATATTTGACTTTGAATAACTTTTATAAAAACAATTCAATAAATTCCAACTTTGTAAGAATCAAAATTTCGCACGTCTTTTATTTTCAAACGTTCGTTCCCCAATCACCAAATATCCTCTCCCAACACAACTTAACTCGTTGATCGCTCTGGGGAGACTTTTTCGTCCTTTCTTCAACTTATCTTTTTCAAATTTCTCGAGCAGGCGCGTTTAACCCATTTTCTTAGTTGTCCGAAATATAATATTGTCCCTTTCCATTTCACTTAAACACTTTAACTACTTAATTGCGCAATCTTCGCTTCACCCAACTTAACAGATATGACTCATTACCTAATTTTTTTCCCTTTTTTATTATAATAATGAAAATACTGATATTTATGATTTTATGTTGTGTCTCTTACATATTATTTCTTTTACAGATACGGCTTTTATTGACAAGATTTAATTTGAGTTCAAGACAAATCTGAGGCAACAGCATTTTTAACAAATTTTCAGGCATTCAAAATTCTGGTATAGCAAAAATATGAACAAATCAGAGTGTCTAAATGAATAAAATGCAAATGTGTTCCTTCTCCAAATTGATCACCTTTTTGGACCACCGCAATATAATATTTAAGAAAAACCATTTCGTCCTTCCAGTAAAGTGCTACTTCCGGTTTATAAATCGTTTTATAGTATAAAGAATTCCCAAAAATTCCTATTTCGAGTGACGTCAAGCGGTGGTAACAAATCTGCAATTTTGCAATTTTTTTTCGATTTTCGTCGAAATCGGATCCCAGCATTTAATTAAATTATTAAATTTGTTGTATTATTAAATTGTATTTTGTTCATAAAAATATATTCTAACATTTATAGAAAATTTTATTTGCTTTAATTTTGATTAAAAAATAAAAATTCATCAATAAAATACATATTTATCATAATATATTTAAGAAAAAAACCATTTCGTCCTCCAAGTAAAGTGCTACTTCCGGTTTAGGGATTTGCTCCAAAATCAAATGGTGCTTTCGTATACCGATTAAAGTGTTAAATATGAAATTTGGTTACTATATAACAATTCGTTTTGAAGTCATGTTTTGAAGTACAGGGGCAATCCTGATGAGACTACAATCACAAAGAAATTGGGAAATTTCGTAACTATATTTACTCATGAGCAAGAGGCTGATTTAATATCTTATATTAAATCAATGGAGGAGCGATTTTACGGCCTATCATCCACTGAACTTAGAACGCTGGCCTTCCAGTTAGCAGAGAAAAATAACATCGCCCACAAATTTAACAAAACAGATGGCATGGCAGGAGTAGATTGGCTAAAAGATTTTTTAAAAAGACATCCGGACATAAGCTATAGAAAGCCAGAAGCAACATCAGCAGCTAGAGCGATGGGTTTTAATAGAGTTGCAGTAGGAAATTTTTTTAATTTGCTTGAAAACGCTATTGATAAATATAAAATCTTGCCCCAACGCACTTACAATGTTGACGAAACCGGCATATCCACGGTTCCAAAAAGTCATTCTAAAATCTTGGCAAAAACTGGCAAACGCCAAGTTGGAACTCTCACGTCTGCAGAACGTGGAAAATTGATGACGACGATTATCTGCTTCAGAGCAACCGGAAGTTACATGCCTCCGATGTTCATATTTCCAAGAAAACGCATGAAACCTGAATTACTTCGTGGAGCACCTGCTGGTTCGTGGGGAGAATGTCATGAGTCTGGTTGGATACAAGGCTATTTATTCATCGTGTGATTAAAAAGATTTATAGAATGGTCGCATGCTACCAAAGAAGATCCGGTACTTTTGTTACTTGATGGGCATGCCACTCATGTAAAGAGTATGGAAGTTATTGATTTGGCCCGCAAAAATTGTGTTGTCCTATTATGCTTCCCACCTCACTGTACCCACCGACTCCAACCACTAGATGTTGGTTTTATGAAGCCTCTAAGAACTTATTACAGTAATGAAGTGAAGAAATGGCTGCGATCCAATCCAGGAAAAGTAGTTAAACAAGACTTCATTTCTGAATTATTTGGACACGCATTTGTAGCTGCAGCTACCATGCAAACAGCTGTGAACTCATTCAGAACTACAGGAATTTGGCCTCTCGAACCTAATATCTTCACAGATGCAGATTTTGCACCAGCCGAAACTACTGATCAAAAAGAAGACCCTACAGTAACATCCCAATTAACGACTACTTCTCAGCCTTCAGAAACAACCACTCCTCAAACTTCAGAAACGACCACTCCTCAACCTTTAAAAACGACCACTCCACAACTTTCAGAAACAACCACTCCTCAACCTTCAGAAACGACCACTTCTCAATCTTCAGAAACGATACTGATTGAAACTTTCCCCTCAAGAGAGGAGCAGAGGACTCCTGAACCAACACTTCGAACAATCTCTCCGCAACCTGGATGATCAGGAATGCATATTAATGTACCAAAACGATCTTCCTTTTTATTGTCGCCTGAAGAAATAATGCCTTTGCCTAAAGAAGTTAGAACTACGCAGCGCGTAATAAAGCGAAGAGGAAAAACAGCAATAATTACGGAATCGCCTTACAAAAACGAATTAGCTTCTCTACAAGATAAAAAGGAACCCAAGAAAAAGGTGGCTAAGCGTTCAGAGCTTTAACCAAAAGAGCCAAGAACTAAGAAATTGAAAACAAAAAAACAAACTTCTACGGAACTTGAACATCAATCCTCTGATGACGACGATGCAGAATGCATGTATTGTGGCTACCTATGGTCCCAGTCCAATGAAGGATGGATCAGGTGCAGAAAGTGCCATAGTTGGGCACACTGCTCTTGCGCAGGCGAGGATGACGAAGAGGCTACGCATCTGTGTGCAATGTGCACCTAAGTTCTGTTGTTTCTTAAATTATTTTTTTGATTTTATTAGCATACGTTTTCATGTTTTTCTTTTGTTTGTTCACATATAAAATATAAGTTTTCATATTTTTGATTTGTTTGTTCACATATAAAACCTATACCCCACATTGCCCATACGGGTGCCCCAGTTTACCCCGCCGTAAGGGGTAAAGTGGGGTAATCGCCTTTATGAAATATTCTTTTTTTTAAGCTGATTTTGGTGAGTCACATCAAAAATTATTATTGCATATGATAAATAACATATCACGGAAGCAATGTAAGCTTATAGAAGAATTCTTAAAAATGCTATGTCACATTAAATCCCTGAATAGGTACGTTAGCTACCCCACTATGCCCCCCTCTCCCCTACATTTAATTTTGATTGTATTGTTAATATTTCGGCTTTGCATTTTGGTAAAAACTTACGACAAATTTCTAACTTTGGACTCGATTTATTTACAACAGATCAAATACCGGAAAAACGCAGTAAGTAATTATCAAAAACTTAAGAAATTAATTGAATATTATAAAGTTTCGTTACAAAAGAGGAAAACATTCGTATCTACTACAAAATGTTAACTTTTTCATTTAAAAAATTGATCAGGTGTAGTATCTACATAATAACTATCAAAGAAATGTAATTAATTAAATTGTAACTTACCTAATTTAATTGGAAATAATGAAATAATATTGGAATCATTGTTATTCAATTAAAATTTAAACAAATTGTTAGCACCATCTATATTTGAAAATAAACTAAAATTTATTGTTAATTTAATTTCTTGCTTTACGCAATAATTAATTGATTAACCATAACATTTAATAATATTCAACCACTTTTGTACAAATAAAGAAAAGTTAAAATTTACAAAATAGAAGGCAACTTCATTAAATTACGCAAGTTTATTCTAGTGTGCCTTGCATTTATTTGTTTTTATTTTCGGCCAAACGTCATTTTACAAATCATCAGTCTTTGATTATTTTCTGATCAGGTGATATATTCTTACAGCCGTATTCATAAAAATATCTTAAAGTGTCTCTCAGAGATGTTTTACTTAAAACACATTTTAAGGCTAAACAGTATTTTAAATGTAGTTCTATTCATAAACGCATTTTAAGAGCTTATTAGTTACAACACCGTTAAGAGATTGAAATAGGTAATATGAACCAAATATGAAAGGCGTGGCACCGCAAGTGAACTATTTCGTGTACATTAACCTACATTTATTTAGCAGAGTAAATAAGAAAAAAGGTAAACAAATAATTTTTGTATCTTTTTAAATTAAACATTTGTTATGTACTCTTTTATAGCTTTAATGGAATGTGTAAGGGTAGCCATCGTACATTAGCACTTGAAACTGAATTGGCTACCGATCTTTTAAAAGATGTTTATACACGATGCACCTCGCAACAACTTCTAAGCGACAAATTGGATATTCCCATATATATAGAAGAGGATAGCAATACGACGAGACACGTATGTATTTATATTTCATAAAATAATAATACAGGATTAACTAGGAATACGTTTTTTTAGATCACCGTACCAGTGCAACAATCTCTAAAAGTGTGGTTATAAAAGAAAAAACATTTAATTTTATTTATGCAAACTACATACTATAGTAGGATCGTTAGATAAATAAAAATTTTAAATCATAATGTCTTTTAATTTCATAATAATTTATAATAATACCTAATAGCATGAAATTTTTTGAGTTCTTTCGTGGCTTACCAAAGCGATGGCCATAGAGTGATGGCCAAGTGATTTGAAGTAATGTTAATAGCATCACATGCACATATTCGACACATATTATTTTCGAAAGTTATTTTCTATAAAATGCATTAAAATATGTTTGGACCGACCGTCTTTCGGGTTTTTAAATTCAACATCGCAAAGCGTGAAAGGGTCGAATCTCGGCTTGTACAATTATCTACAACACGGAGGTGCATCACCAATCATGTTAATAACATTAATAGCCGCTATTGCATTCATATTGGTTTCAATAATTTATATATTATGAACAAATATTTTTAGGTTAACTTTAAAAGAGGCTTATAGGAGGTATGTATGAACCATAAAAACAAGTCACTTAAAACAGTCTTATAACAGTGTTTTAGCGCTATTGAACGTTTATGAATAACGTTTTTTGACACTTTGCTTATTAAGGGTTTATTAACCTGTTTTAAATTTTTATGAATACGGCTGTTACTTTTTAAGTTGTAACTTTTATAATAATAACATTATTTTTTAAAAATATTAACAAGTTAATGAAAACTTACTTGAAAGTCCTAATTACCAATTTGTTTATAATGTAAATAAGGACAAATTCGGTTCGTGTTGATTTAAAGATTTGTTTAAGTATAAATTTACACTAAATTTAGGAGGTGGGATTTTTAATTGTCTTCATTAAAATGTTTAAACATTTTAAAACAAACGGGATTGTTTATTTTAAAAACCTTAATTCGATTTTGATTTATTTAACTTGAATTTTTAACTTTTAATATTGTAAAGATTTCTTACAAATGAAAAAACCGCGTACCTACTACAAATTGTCAATTATTTTAATTTTAAAAATCTGATCAGGCGTAGTATCTACAAAATAATTATTATGCAGTGTAATTAATTAAATTGCAACTTGCCTAATTTAATTGGAAATAATTAAATAATATGGGAATCATTGTTATTCAATTAAAATTTCAACAATAATAATTATTGGCACCATCTACATTTGAAAAATAAGCTAAAATTTATTGTTAATTTAATTTCTTGCTTTAAGCAATTTTTAATTGTTTAACCATAACATTTAATAATATTCAACCACTTTTGTACAAATTAATAAATGTTAAATTTACAAAATAGAAGGCAACTTCATTAAATTACGCAAGTTTATTCTAGTGTGCCTTGCATTTATTTGTTTGATTTTCGGCCAAACGTCATTTTACAAATTCGTCAGTCTTTGATTATTTTCTGATCAGGTGAGATATTTTTGCTTTTTATGTTGCAATTTTTATAATAATAATATTATTTTTTTTAAATATCACCATGTTAATGAAGACTTACTTGAAATCCTTAATTACCAATTTGTTTATAATGTAAATAAGGACAAATTCGGTTCGCGTTTATTTAAAGATTTGCTTATAAATTTACATTAAATTTAGGAGGTGGGATTTATGATTGTCCTTATTGAATGTTCAAACATTGTAAAACAAACGGAATTGTTTATTTTAAAAACCTTAATTCGATTTTGATTTATTTAACTTGAATTTTTAACTTTTAATATTGTAAAGATTTCTTACAAATGAAAAAACCGCGTACCTACTACAAATTGTCAATTATTTTAATTTTAAAAATCTGATCAGGCGTAGTATCTACAAAATAATTATTATGCAGTGTAATTAATTAAATTGCAACTTGCCTAATTTAATTGGAAATAATTAAATAATATGGGAATCATTGTTATTCAATTAAAATTTCAACAATAATAATTATTGGCACCATCTACATTTGAAAAATAAGCTAAAATTTATTGTTAATTTAATTTCTTGCTTTAAGCAATTTTTAATTGTTTAACCATAACATTTAATAATATTCAACCACTTTTGTACAAATTAATAAATGTTAAATTTACAAAATAGAAGGCAACTTCATTAAATTACGCAAGTTTATTCTAGTGTGCCTTGCATTTATTTGTTTGATTTTCGGCCAAACGTCATTTTACAAATTCGTCAGTCTTTGATTATTTTCTGATCAGGTGAGATATTTTTGCTTTTTATGTTGCAATTTTTATAATAATAATATTATTTTTTTTAAATATCACCATGTTAATGAAGACTTACTTGAAATCCTTAATTACCAATTTGTTTATAATGTAAATAAGGACAAATTCGGTTCGCGTTTATTTAAAGATTTGCTTATAAATTTACATTAAATTTAGGAGGTGGGATTTATGATTGTCCTTATTGAATGTTCAAACATTGTAAAACAAACGGAATTGTTTATTTTAAAAACCTTAATTCGATTTTGATTTATTTAACTTGTATTTTTAACTTTTAAATATTATAAAGTTTTGTTACAAAAGAAAAAACCGCGAACCTACTACAATTTGTCAATTTTTTAATTTTAAAAATCTGAGCAGGCGTAGTATCTACAAAATAATTATTATGCAGTGTAATTAATTAAATTGCAACTTGCCTAATTTAATTGGAAATAACTAAATAATATTGGAATCATTTTTATTCAATTAAAATTTAAACAATAAATATTGGCACCATCTACATTTGAAAAAGGCCTGTATTTATTTGGTCAGTATTTTAAATAAATGGTCAGTAAAGAAACTTGTCAGTATTTTAAATAAATGGTCAGTATTTTAAATAATATAGTCAGTATTTTAAAGGCAACTAAATATTTGGTCAGTATTTTTATCATTACATGGTCAGTATTTTTTTAAATACATGGTCAGTATATTTTAGAATAAATGGTCAGTATATAATAATATTTTGGTCAGTATAAATATTTAAGTGTCAGTATTAAATCGAATTTTGGTCAGTATAATTTGTTATTTTGGTTAGTATAGTCGATTGTATAGTATAAATAATAAAGTTGCAGTTTTGGTTAGTATACTTTATTGGTTAGTTAATTGTTTTTGTCAGTGACCATTTTTAATATAAAATTAGAAATCCAAATAATTATTATAAAATTTTATTTAATTTATCACAATTAAAAAAAAATGCGAATAAAATATAATTATAATTAATCCACTAGAAGAGCTTTAGTAGCTAATTTTGGCCTTCCCCTTGAACGCTTTTTCAATGTTGTTTTTCAGCTCGGGTATGGTCGCTGACTTATTGACGTACACCCTTTCTTTCAAATAACCTCAAAGGAAACAGTCGGGAGCGTATGGGCGCCCATAAGGGGTTGCCCCCCCCCCCCCGGAATGTGATAATTTATGTTGCATACGGGCGAATGATTTTTTTAAACTTCACAATTGCACCCCCGCTGAATTTAGCTACATGGGCGCCCATGCGGTAGCGGTTAAATCTGGTCAACGTGTACTGTTCCATTTCAAATTCCAAAAGTCTGCATTACGAAATTCTGAAAAAAAAATAAAAAAACTAACTCTGAAATAAAAAAGTTATTAAGCATTCAAACCATTCTGATTGTTTTGGGCCACACTGTATAATTATACTGATATGTTTAAAACGGTGACCGGACAGGTGACCACATGACAAGTGAACGCACGACAAGTGAACGCACGGACAACTGAACACACTGACAACTGAACACAATCTTAATTTTTAAATTTAAATATTTGTTATTTATTTTTATTATAATGAAATAGTAAATTTGAGGTTTACGATTTTACAATTATTGTTTTACATGCTAATTAAAAATAGCCAATAGTTTTTCAATTCTTTTTTCAAATGATTATTTTCAAAATGACACCCCACAAGGATGGTCCATTCTAGCTAATAAGGTTTGAAACCGACTCTGCATTGTTCCTCAACAATTTTGCAACGAGATCTCTCAACTTTCGTTCATTTTCGCCATCGATGTCAGATGTCACAACAAAGAGATGCGAATTTCAGATTTTTTCAAAAAATGTCAACTTTGAGGTCATTTTTTTGGGTCGCGGAAGAATAATATTACTAAATGTTTTTCGACAAAAATTCTTAGAATTACTCGGCAAATGAGATTTCGTCGTTAAAATTTCGATTTTCGAAGAAAAAATTTTGCAATTTAATGTTCAAGGGAGCCCTTCAAAAAAAATTTGAAAATTTTGTTTTTCATTTTACAGCTTTGCGGTGCGAGATACGAAAAACAGCTATAGAGGTAAAATTGTTTAGGCTCGGGGTCTACTTGCGATGCCGGTGGAAAATTAAAAATCCCCTCGTAAATAAGGACGCTATGGCCGTTTGAAAAATTTTCTAAATTTCGACCTTAAAGTCGTTGTGGCGCGACGACTATGAAACAATTTTTAATTTTAAAAACGGTATTGGGTGGCATTTCTCGAGCGCGAATTTTTAGAAATGTATACTTTTTTTCGTGCGGCGTCAATTAAGGTGGCAAATTGCAAAAACGCAAATTTTGAAAAATTTCGATTTGAAATCGGACCGTTTATATATAAATTTGCGGGCAATTTTAAACGAAACGAGTTGGTTTTTCGAAAAATTTTATTGAACACTTTCCGTTTTATTTGGCGAATTTAAGCGGCACGTGAAAAAAAATTTCAATTTTCCACAATTTTTTTCAACGTCCCCACATAATGTGCCGAAAGAATTGTTGGATTAATGTTAAATTTTTAACGGGGATGCTTTATACTTACAACAAAGTATTGGGATAATTTTTGAAAATTTTACATCGCATCCCGCAATACTTTTTAGCCGTCGAGTTTGTGATTTTGTACAGTTTTGGAAGAGCTTTCTACATTTTGCAAAATTTTTGCACAAAGGAAAATTAATTTTTCCAAATTTTTTACATCGGTTATCTACGAAAATGCTCACTGAAGACGCTTATTCCGTTAAAATAGCAATTTTCGAAAATAAAAACTTCCGATTTAGTTTCCAAGAGTTAAAGATCCCGGTGGGGTGTATGGATCATCTACAGGGATGTTTTAGCTGTTGTAGGTAATGGGGTAAACCTCCAATTGGGGAAAGGGGGCCAAGCCACCTGGCGAGGCGCGAAGCGCCAAGTTTACATGTGACATCAGTTAACGTGATAAATTGCAAAAAATGACAATTTGTAAAAATTAAATTCGAGAACGAGTTGATTATGCATATAAATATTGACTAAAAACAATGAAATCTCCGCGAAAAGTTAAATCTGCCACAAAGAGGTGGATCTGCCGCGAAGAGGTGGATCTGCCGTTAGGTTAGTGTTAGTTTTTGATATTTCTTTAGAAAACCAATTAAAAACAAATAAATATTCACGTAAAGTTAAATCTTCATGTAAAGTTAAATCTTCCGCAAAGAGGTGGATCTTCCGCGAAGAGGTGGATCTGCCGTTAGGTTAGTGTTAGTTTTTGATATTTCTTTAGAAAACCAATTAAAAACAAATTAATCTTCAGGTAAAGTTAAATCATCCGCAAAGAGGTGGATCTTCCACGAAGAGGTGGATCTGCCGTTAGGTTAGTGTTAGTTTTTGATATTTCTTTAGAAAACCAATTAAAAACAAATTAATCTTCAGGTAAAGTTAAATCATCCGCAAAGAGGTGGATCTTCCGCGAAGAGGTGGATCTGCCGTTAGGTTAGTGTTAGTTTTTGATATTTCTTTAGAAAACCAATTAAAAACAAATTAATCTTCAGGTAAAGTTAGATCTTCCGCAAAGAGGTGGATCTTCCACGAAGAGGTGGATCTGCCGTTAGGTTAGTGTTTGTTTTTGATATTTCTTTAGAAAACCAATTAAAAACAAATAAATCTTCACGTAAAGTTACATCTTCATGTAAAGTTAAATCTTCCGCAAAGAGGTGGATCTTCCACGAAGAGGTGGATCTGCCGTTAGGTTAGTGTTAGTTTTTGATATTTCTTTAGAAAACCAATTAAAAACAAATTAATCTTCAGGTAAAGTTAGATCTTCCGCAAAGAGGTGGATCTTCCACGAAGAGGTGGATCTGCCGTTAGGTTAGTGTTAGTTTTTGATATTTCTTTAGAAAACCAATTAAAAACAAATAAATATTCACGTAAAGTTAAATCTTAATGTAAAGTTCAACGTAACATTTCTTAGTCTTCTTGCACAATTCCGGCGAGTTCTGCGACCTATATAAAGTGCTCCGGTCTTATTCGCGGCATTCTGTTCTTTGTAATTATTTGTATTATTTTGAGCGTTGAAATTACTGACCATTTATTTAAAATACTGACCATATTATTTAAAATACTGACCATTTATTTAAAATACTGACAAGTTTCTTTACTGACCATTTATTTAAAATACTGATGACAACTTTACATGAAGATTTAACTTTACGTGAAGATTTATTTGTTTTTAATTGGTTTTCTAAAGAAATATCAAAAACTAACACTAACCTAACGGCAGATCCACCTCTTCGCGGCAGATCCACCTCTTTGCGGCAGATTTAATTTAACGCGGAGATTTGTTTGTTTTTAATTAGTTTAAGAATTAGCTAAAATTAGATACTAAAGCTCTTCTAGTGGATTAATTATAATTATATTTGATTCGCTTTTTTTTAATTGTGATAAATTGAATAAAATTTTATAATAATTATTTGGATTTCTAATTTTATATTAAAAATGGTCACTGACAAAAACAATTAACTAACCAATAAAGTATACTAACCAAAACTGCAACTTTATTATTTATACTATACTGACCAAAATTCGATTTAATACTGACACTTAAATATTTATACTGACCAAAATATTATTATATACTGACCATTTATTCTAAAATATACTGACCATGTATTTAAAAAAATACTGACCATGTAATGATAAAAATACTGACCAAATATTTAGTTGCCTTTGAAAAATAAACTAAAATTTATTGTTAATTTAATTTCTTGCTTTAAGCAATTATTAATTGTTTAACCATAACATTTAATAATATTCAACCACTTTTGTACATATAAAAGAAATGTTAAAATTTAAATTTACAAAGTAGAAGGCAACTTCATTAATCAAGTTTATTCTAGTGTGCCTTGCATTTAATTGTTTGATTTTCGGCCAAACGTCACTTTACAAATTCGTCAGTCTTTGATTATTTTCTGATCAGGTGAGATATTTTTGCTTTTTATGTTGCAATTTTTATAATAACAATTTTTTTTTTTAAATATTAACAAGTTAATGAAGACTTACTTGAAAGCCTTAATTACCAATTTGTTTCTAATGTAAATAAGGACAAATTCGGTTCGCGTTTATTTAAAGATTTGCTTATAAATTTACATTAAATTTAGGTGGTGGGATTTTTGATTGTCCTTATTGAATGTTCAAACATTTTATAACAAACGGAATTGTTTATTTTAAAAACCTTAATTCGATTTTGATTTATTTAACTTGTATTTTTAACTTTTAATATTATGAAGTTTTGTTACAAAAGAAAAAACCACGAACCTACTACAATTTGTCAATTTTTTAATTTTAAAAATCTGAGCAGGCGTAGTATCTACAAAATAATTATTATGCAGTGTAATTAATTAAATTGCAACTTGCCTAATTTAATTGGAATTAATTAAATAATATTGGAATCATTGTTATTCAATTAAAATTTCAACAATAATTATTGGCACCATCTACATTTGAAAAATAAACTAAAATTTATTGTTAATTTAATTTCTTGCTTTAAGCAATTATTAATTGTTTAACCATAACATTTAATAATATTTAACCACTTTTGCACGAATTAAGAAATGTTAAAATTTAAATTTACAAAGTAGAAGGCAACTTCATTAAGCAAGTTTATTCTAGTGTGCTTTGCATTTATTTGTTTTTATTTTCGGTCAAACGTCATTTTGAAAATCTTCAGTCTTTGATTATTTTCTGATCAGGTGAGATATTCTTGCTTTTTAAGTAATAATTTTTATAATAATAATATTATTTTTTTAAAATATTAACAAGTTAATGAAGACTTACTTGAAAGCCTTAATTACCAATTTGTTTATAATGTAAATATGGACAAATTCGGTTCGCCTTTATTTAAAGATTTGTTTATAAATTTACATTAAATTTAGGAGGTGGGATTTTTAATTGTCCTTATTAAATGTTTAAACATTTTAAAACAAACGGAATTATTTATTTTAAAAACCTTAATTCGATTTTGATTTATTAGGGTTAGTATCTAAAAATTATTATCATATGGTATATTTTATTAATTTGTAACTTGTCTAATTTAATTGCAACTAATGAAATAATATTGGAATCATTTTTATTCAATTAAAATTTAAACAATAAATATTGGCACCATCTACATTTGAAAAATAAACTAAAATTTATTGTTAATATAATTTCTTGCTTTAAGCATAGTGTGCCTTGCTTTTAATTGTTTTTATTTTCGACCAAACGTCATTTTACAAATTCGTCAGTCTTTGATTATTTTCTGACCAGGTGAGATATTCGTGCGCTTTAAGTTGTAATTTTTAAATAATATTATTTTTTAAAAATATTACCACATTAATGAACACTTTCTTGAAAGCCCTAATTACCAATTTGTTTATAACGTAAATACGGATAAATTCGGTTCGACTTTATTTAAAGATTTATTTATAAATTTACATTTAAATTTTTAATAATTGTCATTATTAAAAGTTTAAACATTTTAAAACAAGCGGAATTGTTCATTTTACTTATATTGTTATATATGTTATAGCATTCTGACAAACTTAAACATACGCGGAACAGATTTGAGAGTGTTTACAATATAAAAAATTGGTAATTGGGGCTTCCAAGTGATGTTCATTTACTATTTTGTTTACTAACAAATAATTTTAAAATTACATTTTCTACAAGTTATTATAAATTTAATTTGTTGTAATTTTTCAGTGATTTAAATTTTTGTGGAGACTATTCAAAATGGAAGTAACCGGGAGCGAAAGTGATGAGAAGCAAACCTGCACATCCGCAATGTACAAATATGATTTTCATTTACTGTATTCAATAAATTATTTGGAAGAAGACCATGTCAGGTAATTAACTGTTAAAAATATTTTTTTACTACTAAAACCTTGTTATTGTTATCGACCGATTTTTTATCGGAGAAATTGATGTTCTTTCCCTTTGTCAATAATATAAAATTCATTATTTTCCCGGAATGCTCGGGATTGTCCTCAATTGCAACTATTCCAGTTATTAGGTACTTTTGTGTGAAAATAACTCGGCAATGCGACCTTTTTTGTTTAGACCATTTTAGGCGAGCGGAATGTCCTTATTTTTTTGACTTTGTAGGCCAGTGCTTTTGCGTGAATTTTGAACAAAACCGCGAATGGACCAAACTCGGTAGTTACGTGTAAAATAAAATATTTCGGCTCTCCAAATATCTGACAATTTTGTTAAAAAATTAAAAACCGAAGAAATTGATGAAAAAATGGCATTTGTTCACCAGTTATCATAGGGTGTACACACGATCCTATCTCGTCGGGCCGACAAGCTGTCCTACACATGAGTTGAATAAGGATGCGACAATTGTGTCCTTGTTCAATAAATTCATATGTAGGACAGCTGTCGCATGTCGGCCCGACCAGTCATTGGATCGTGTGTAGACATTCTTACGCTGCAAAAATTAAGCAAAAGCAAAAATTGGAGTTATTCGAAATTGTATCCTCGATACGTCAATTTTGAGATGAAATCGTGAATTTCGCTAATGCGTCAGTTTTACGTAAAATTATAAATCTGAAAAAAATCATGGCTTATTAGAACACTATAATATAATTTGTACATATTGGAAAAATGATTTTTAGCTCTTATTAAAATTTTTATTAGCGAAATAAAACTTGACACTCAACACCACACTTTTTGCTTCAATTGTTAATATCTCGGGAAGTACTGGTCGAAGAATAATGTTGTTTTAAACGCTTATAGGTAAAAAATCCAGGGACACATGTCCTCATTTGAATTATTGCTCATTTTTTTATTGTTAAGGGAAAATCACTGACGTCATCCATATCAGATGGACATCGTCCAATTTTGTTTCAAATTAAAAAAAGCTGTTGCTGTTTATAAAACATTGGATGATGTCGTACATCTGATAATATGGATGACGTCAGTGCTTTTCCGTTAACAATAAAAGATGTGCAATAATTGAAATGAGGACACGATATCCTGGATTTTTTAAAATTGTATATTTTCCGAGATATTCACTTATTCGTGATAATTCAAGTGATTATGCAAAAACAATAATTAATCGTGGCAAAATATCTTTGAAATAAAACTTCCAGATAACAATTTTGTCTTCAAAATGAATAACAAAGAAACAGTTTTTGACAAAAATTTGCTACTCTAGAACAACGGTGGGCAACCTCCGGCCCGCGGGCCAACTCCGGCCCGTGTAAAGTTCTAATCCGGCCCGCGAGATCTTTAGAAGAAATAATAAATAAATATTTTCAAAAACAAAAATTTTAAAGAAAAGGATTAGGTTAGTACCTAACATAAGGAAAAAGGAGAGATCTACAGTTTAATTTTCGATATAATTCGTCTTATTTAAATTAAATTAAAAAGTATTGTAAAAAGTAAATTGAAAAGTACACTAGACCCTCTATGTACGCGAGTTCGATGTACGCGAATTCAGAATAACGCGAATTAGATTTTGATACCTGAATTTTTTATACGCGAAGCAAAATTTCCTTTAACGCGAATTAAGTTTTCGCGTATTATTAAAATAACTAGGTGGTACAGTCGGCCTACTGGCCGCCTTTAGCCATCTAGACCGTGTCGGATGTGGTTGTTCGGCCTTCGGCCTCACTACAAGGTTCTAAAGTAGCCTATGTTTTTCGTAGCGTTGTAAATATCGTAACTTCTACACCAAATTTGGTTAAGATTGGTCAAATAGAAACGTAAAGCACGTGCACGCGTATTTGCATTGTCGATCGGTTGACAGCTTGACAGCATTCATTATTGTTTTTTAAGTTGATTTTGAGTAGCCTGCCTTCCTTTAAGGAATCTCGATAATCCATTCATGCACGTCCCATAGGGACGCGCATGAATGGAGGCTACTAAGGCTACTAAGGCAGGCTACTCAAAATCAACTTTCCTTTCCTTTGTGAATTTTTGCACTATTTCAATGCAAAAACATGCGCAGGGACCTACATAATAACTGTGCTAAATTTGGTTCCGATCGGTCAAACGGTTTAGGAGTCTATAGGGAACATATTTTCAGAAAAAAATACAATTAACAAAAATGTGTCCATTAACTATACTAAGGCCCGCGGACGAAGCGTAAATATTATTCTGGCCCCTGTTATACAAAAGGTTGCCCACCCCTGCTCTAGAACAAAAATTTCGAACATTGTATATTAGAAAAGTTACATATTTAGCTTGCAAAAAAATTCGTGAAGTCCCCATGTGTTCCTAAAATCCTCTGTCGGATTTTCTCCTTAATTCATATTTACGAAAAATGATCATGAGAATTCACTTCAGATGATGAAAATGACATGCAAGAAAATGTAATATCGCCTATCTGGAATTGAAATTTTGAAGACTCGGGGCCGGTTTCAGCAACCTTAACCTGTGTTAGTTAACACAAATTAAAAATAATCCGTTGTTAAATTTTGAATGGGTTGTAGCAACCTTTTCTAATATGTAATTAGTTAATCTCGGATTATGTGTAGAATAGTTATGGTGGTACTCCTGAAACGACAACAACGCCTACTTCATACTATGCAAGTAGTTCAATTAGTTCAAAAATTATCAACAAGTGAGGTTTATAACCTATATTCTGTGAATACAGTTCATTGAAATATTTTATATTTTACATATATTTTACTGAAATGGCACAGAAAAGAACAAAAAATTATAAGAAGTAGAGAAGGAAGACAATTGCGGCTACTAAATGTAAAATTACGTGATATTGATAAATAAATTGTTAATTTGTTAATAACTGAATTTTTTTTCTCAAAATGTACTCGGGTGCTCATAAAAAAATATTAAACTTTTATTTTATTTTATTGTAAATTTAATAAAGCTTTAAAAATTAATCCGCACGTGTGTGCAGTCGATGGCACCTATCACGCCTGGAATTTGAAAAAAACATTTTAAACAAAATTGTAATAATTTTTTTCTCTGGTTTTCTCTGTATGAGACGGTCAAATTTATATTAATTGCGTATTTACACACTTTTCTATAATAAAAGGAGGTTAGGTTTTTGGTAATTTAACTTTAATCACTGGTCAACTAGTAATTAAATACTTTGGGTATTTAACCTGTGTTAAGCATAAATTAACGTTGCTACAACCCAAACTACATCAGATTTAATCTATGATTACGCTAATCATTGATTAAATTTAACCTGTGTTAAAAATTATATTGCTAAAACCCAAATCGGACTTAATCTATGATTAAATATTTAATCTATGATTAAATTCCTAAATTAAAGTTGCTGAAACTGGGCATCGGTGTTGTAAAAATTTGATTCTCTTTAATTTTGATTTGATGAGCAATTTCTGCAAAAATGAAGTTAAATTAAGTAATAGGCGAAAAACCGCTTTGCTGGAACTAAAAAGTCTCCAATCATGTAACAAATCGACAGCGAATTTTAGAGAAATGCTGGGGTTCACTAAGATACTCAAATACATATTGTGTCTGCAAATTTTCATCTCCTGGCTTGAATTATTAGCATGAACATTTTGAAGAAATACATTTTATGCTCATCAATTTTGATGAGGACTGGAAAACGTGAACGGCACAAACAAAATAACTCGTGTATGTTTATTTGGTATAAATTAGAATTTCATCAAAATCGAAAACAGTAGAGAACAATTGGTTGAATTGATATGGAAGGATCCCAAGGTCAATAATGAAAACTGCCACTGTTTTGTTACGTTTTTGAACTAACTCGCGCCTTGTATCGCTCGGTACTTCACACCTCGTGTATAATTTATGTATACTATTTTGAATTATATTTGACTTAAACTTTTATGCTGTAGGTTGACTATTCAAGATATTAATAAGTTTACGGGGGAAGCAGGCTTTTATAATGTTGACCGGCACGATTATTTAAGAATGACTCTTAATTTTGTTCTACGAATGAGCCATTTCTTTATAAAAGATCGTAAACGGGAAGTGGTATACGAGCTGCTAATTTTAGTCATTAAAATTATAGATGGGTAAGTATTCTATTTATAAAACATGTAAACCCCCTAAGTTTTATTCAATTTTAGCATTAAGAATAAGTATAACAAAAAAAAATGCGGTAAAAAATTTAAAGATTATATTATCGCAACGATGATAAATTTGATATCGTTACTGTTGAAATCCCATAAAACAGATTTCAAAATTGAAGCGAGTCATTTATTGGCAGAAATAATCGATATATCATTCGTGAAATTTTCCGATATCCGTTCCAAATATTATAAAACCGTTATAATACTGAAGGACTGCGGTGAGATATCTGCTTTGGGTTCTCTTTTTTACAAAGTAATTAGTAGTAAAGCTCGCGTTAGGAAATCGGAAAGCAGAGATTACCCGTCATATTTGAATTTCGAAACAGAATGTTTGAATTGTTTGAAAAATGTGAGTAGCTTTTCTAATCTTTCTTCCACCATTAAAGAATCCAACAATTTTGTAGGGAGTCAACAATGAAGAACAGGAAATAATGATGAAATGTTTGGTTGTTCTGTACCATTACAAACATTTTGATTTTTCTTCCGCGATGCCTATCATGTTGCCATTTATGCACAAAGTGTGTCCTCTAATCCGAGACACAAATTGTCGACATTTTGTACGGCAGTTGTTAGCGGATGTAATAGTGAAGAAAAATTATTTCAAGGTGACTAGTAAGCAAATATATAGAGAAATCCACAGAATTTCTGATAGATATGAAGAATGGCCTTCTGCACCCAAAGAAGTGTTTTTTATGCTTGTTTATTTTTTAATGTTGACCTCAGAGTAAGTTAATTTTAATTGTAATTATTTTGTTGTGACGAATTCTGTGAACTGATCTCTCAGACAAACACAAGGGCTTTAAGTGCCTATATTAATCTTTCGTGTCTCGGGCAATTCGCAATTTACATTAAGCGAGCGCCACTATACGGGAGAATTTTAAATGAGTAAGTAACGTATTAAATGAAAATAAAAATACGATTTTTAAGCTCGAGATATAACAAGGTTAATTAACAAAATTTAACAACGCGGTAAAGCTTTTGGAAACTTTCGCCGTAAAATGATTTTGGATTTCGAGATATAGGTCCAAACACAGTCATCTTCTTGTTAGTGGCGCCATCAACGTTAATGTAAATCGCGAATAAACTTCTCACGAGGGATTAAAAGATTAACGTTTCAAAATTTTCTTTCAGGTGCATATGGGATTCAGAAGAAATTCTTCAATCAATTTGTTTTTACGTGCAACACAATTGTCGTATAAGCGACGACGGTTTAAAGGCATTGGTGATGGTGTATGCTTCCGTGATTACATATACTATTGCAGATCAAAATATAAGGCATACAGGAGATATTATTTTAAATCATTTGCGCGACCACAAAAACCTGACAACAATATTAACGTGCCATCCTGTTCCACTGCAGTGGATTTTTGAAAATGCTGACAACTTCGTAATTTACAAGGTCTTGGAGTCTTGGTTCCAGATAGAAAATGACAGAAACAAAATTGCAGATATTTTTAGGGAAACAAAAATGGCTTATATCTTAATTGATTATGTCATTAGTTGTACAAACGATTTCATGCTACTTAAAATCTTAAATGTTCTAATCATCCTAGAAGCGGAAAAGCAATTATCACAGGCAATCCATGAAGCCATTACAAAAGTTTGCTGCGACATAAAGAAATTGCAGGTACTTTTAAGAGCAAATTTTGAACTACCCGAAGAACTTGCAACTATGTCGAAACATTTACAAGTATTGTACATGGCGTTACCCCTCTTCTACGAGGAAGCGGCGTTCACTGCTGGTTGCCAGTATTTGATCATACTCTTGGACCACTTGAATGAATTTGGGGTATGCATACAATTTGCCTGTACAAAATTGAATTTGCTGTGCAAATTTTTAATAAGTGTTTGTTGCTTTTCCGATGATGGTGCAGCCATCGCTGCCAGTATGTTACTAATCAAGTTGGTGGAATCGGATAAGGTTTGAATAAAAATGATTAGACATTTTGTTTAATAATTGAGAGTTTTTTCAGTTATCTATAGAATTTTTGGTGCCATTTCGAGACATTATTAAGGGGAGTTCTGAAAGGATAAATAGCGGTCTTGAGTTATTTTATCGGTTATTACTTCAGGAAAATTGTGCTACTGGACCATTAAACAATGGTACTTATTTGTCGGAACTTTACAAGTACATATTTGATAGTTGCATCAGTGATGCAACTATTTATTCAGTAGTGAAGGTATTAAAATTATTAAGTGAAATTCGACCCGAATTGTATCACTTACTTGGAACAATTTTATTTTCTAAAATAAGTAATAACAGCGAAGAAACAAAAACACTATTAAATATGTACTTTCTATTTGCTAGATCAGTAAGTTAAATATTTTAAGCTTTAGCTGCCAGTTAGCTGCCAGCTAATATTAACAGCTAAAAATGTTTGTAATGTTTATTACTCTTTTATAAAATTTATTTTATGTGTAATTTTACCTTACGTTCTTTTTATGTAAGTGATCCAAATATGATGGCTATATTATTTTAACTGAAAATTAGCTGTCTAAAATGTTATCTACGTTTATTATTTTTCTATTTCTATGTTTTGACACTATGTTACCTTATATTATTTTTACGTAATTGTTTTTACTCGGACAGAAATTCCGAATTTAAAAGACGTGTTCGGCGATGGAACAGTTATCTATGCGGCCCATTCGGCCAAGAGATTTTTTTGGTAAAATCAACTGTTTGGTTAAGAAACATTTGTATCGTTATCATTTTTGAAACAATTTTATTTATAATACTGCAATTATGTTAATCTGAACCAACACTTCAAATTTAATTTTGTATCATTTTTTATAATTAATTAATTATATAATTTTGTGTTTTGATATAAACTTTATTGCTTTAAACACCATGTATTAATTATTTCTGTGTAATGTTTATAGGTAAAAAAATTTTCAACTCATAAAAATAAGTTGTTAAATATTTTAAGCTTTAGCTGCCCGTTAACTGCCAGCAAATACTAAAAGCTAAAAATGTTTGTTACTTATGTTTATTACTGTTTTATAAAATTAATTTTTTGTGTAATGTTACCTTACGTTATTTTTATCTAAGTGATCCAAATATTATGGCTTTAACAATTTTAACTAAAAGTTAGCTGTCTAAAATGTTATCTACGCTTATTATTTTTCTATTTCTATATTTTGGCACTATGTTACCTTATATTATTTTTATGTAATTGTTTTTGTTTGGACAGAAAGTCCGAATTTAAAAGACGTGTTCAGTGATGGAACAGTTATCTATGCGGCCCATTCGGCCAAGAGTTTTTTTTGGTGAAATCAACTGTTTGGTTAAGAAACATTTGTATCGTTATCATTTTTTAAACAATTTTATTTATAAGTACTGCAATTATGTTAATCTGAACCAACACTTCAAATTTAATTTTGTATCATTTTTTATAATTAACTATATAATTTTGTGTTTTGATATAAATTTTATTGCTTTAAACACCCTGTACTAATTATTTCTGTGTATATGAGTATTCGTAATTTACATTAAGGAAACGCCACCATGTGGGAAAATTTCAAATTAGTAAATGACGTATTAAATGAAAATAAAACTTCGTTCTTCAGGCTCAAAACAACAAAATCAACTAATTAACAAATCATGTTTCAATAAATTTAACACCATACTGAAATGTTTGCAAATTTTCACCAGACTATGACTTTGAATTTCAAAATATACGTCTAACACAGCCATGTTGTTGTTGCTGGTGGCGCCACTAACGGTAATGTAAATCGCCAATTAACTCATAAAAGTCAAATTGAATCTGATAAAAAGCGTGATAGGCCAATAACAGAACTAGAAGTTTTTGAGATGAGGTATATATTGGGTAAACGGTCGATCAACAAATATAGTTAAAACATGCAAATAAAAAATATTTTGTGTAATTTTAACTTTATTCTTAAATTCCATTCTAATTAATGTTAAATTAAATTTAAAAAAAAAACTAGTAGTAAAATGCTAAACACCAATTAGTTTAAGAAATTTGGAATGTACCGCTTTATGGGCTTTTCATTAGCGTCGGTTAATTAACTACATTTAATGCAAAAATAATGTTAGAAATAAATTTTTAATCGGATATCGTAAAACTTGATCTCGAAGATAACCTATGCAAATTAAAGGTCGAATTAATTATCGTCGTTCGATAGAAACGTCGACTTTTCACGTTTGATTACGGGTTTTTCTTATTTATTTTTAAAACGAAGTGTAAACTGGACGGCGCTGAAACTGGAGTACTAAAATGGACAGTTTTCGTGCAGATATAAATTATAATTTTTTATATTTTATTAATTATTGTAGGCCAATACTGTATAGATGATTATATACACAGGGTACAAGACAAAGTCGTCAATTGCGACGAAAAAAATTAAACAATGCAAAAATTCTATAATTTGGATTATATATTGCGGTTTTTTGGTTACATCTGCCGCATTCCAATCGCCATTTGTCTCTATTTTGGGTATCTTCATCCATTACGTCCCTATCTTCTTGGCCTGCCTCGTTTCCTTTTTTGGGTTGGCATCCAATTTCCAAGCGGAAACAACCCCTCAGGATAGCCACCCGGAACGTCCGAAGCCTATTCCAAACTGGAAAGCTTGTAGCGTTCAAATTGTATCTTGGAAGCGCTTCTATTTTTATAACAATATTTCGCACTTTAAATTTCAATTCAAAGTTATACATTTATTTTGCTCCACCCTACACATACTATTTATTTTCAAAACTGAAGGTTAGTGATATTGGCATGAAAAATGTGCGACGTTATCATATAGCCGTTGTCGATTCGTGTGAAAAGTTTCAAATTTTATGTTTCGTTTAATTATGGTTCCTGGTTTTTCATGGTTATAAGGACCTAATTTTTTGTTTATGATGGAATTTGAATGAAAATTGTTTATGGAGAACAATCTCGTTGGTGGATGATTTTGTTAACGAGAAACTGATGGGCGTTCCACTGGTTATGGCATCCGCTGATATTTTTATTATTCGATCCACTCACGAGATCCACGAGAAGATTTTTGATCAGTTGGCGACGTCAGAGGCCAAGTTTGGAATTTATTTTTGATGACGAGAACGACGTTCGAAATTAGTTTTGGTTTTCCTGATGGAATCTTACATTCAAGCGAATTGGACTTCAATGTTTTTAAGAACATGTGACTGTGTATTTGAATAACATTTGCTATGACTTTTGTACATCTTCAAGATTTTATTTTTCCTGTTTCCCCATTGGGTTAAGCCACCCAACGGGGGAGTATATTCTGCTATTGGATACAGACATTAACAAACTTAAAACTAATTAATTGTATGGAATTAATGTTAAATAAACGTAAACAACTAGGGAAAAACGTCAACACTATTTGGTAGAACTATTAGAACCTAATCGATACAGATGGAGTATTCCAGTCAGCGGCCACTCGTGACTTTTCCATTTGAGGAGGCCAATTTTACAGCTTAACTACCTTATAAAATAAAACTTAAAAAAAAATAAATTTAATAAAATATTGTTTAATCTGCGGTAGACACGTGTTTCGAGCTCGTTGGCTATCTTCAGTACTGTGTACATTGGAAAAAATTGTTCGATGAGTGCAGAATGTTTTTTGGAAAAAATGCTGTACAATATACAGATTAATATTATTTTAAGTCATTCGAAATTTATGAAGCTTTAAACGTAAGAGGTATACGGCGATTTTTAGTATTCGCGAAGTGATCGATGATATTCTCGTAGAATTCATTATTTCGAGACAATAAGGTAACGAATTCCTTTTCAATAGACATTACCGCGACGTTACTTAACTGATTTTGGTTCATCGTATTACTAGTGTAAGTTTTAATACGTTTTAGTGTGGAAAAACTTCTTTCAACCGAAGCCGATGTTACCGGTATGGTGATGACGACCACACATAAAAGTTTGTAAAATTCAGGCATACAACTGTGTAAATTATTTTTGAAAGTAAAATCTAATATCTCTGATGGAGTCCTACATTGTCAAAACATTTCGGGGTCATTATAATATGCTACCGATAATTCATTTTTGAGTTGGATTTCATCAAAAAATGGATACTGCTCTAATAGACTATCTAATAAATTTTGAGGAAAGTTTTTCCTATAATCTGAAAATTTAGCAAATGTTAATAGATCAAAAAATTTTAATTTATGTACTAAGTCTGCAAATCTACGAGGGGTCGTTTTTATATTCCCGGTCTGGGCTATTTTGAATTTTGATGCAATTTTTCATTATGCTGTTTTTTAATCACACATGCCTTGGTAACCTGTGTGGCAATTTACAAAACAATTGCATCATTATTAATTTTATTATCTGTCAGTTTGTGTCGTCGCGCGTTGTATATGTATCGAAATGAATAAAATCGAGACCTATGAACAATTCTTGGCGCGATGTGGAGATGAGCCA
This sequence comes from Podabrus alpinus, assembly GCA_932274525.1. Classification (NCBI taxonomy): domain Eukaryota; kingdom Metazoa; phylum Arthropoda; class Insecta; order Coleoptera; family Cantharidae; genus Podabrus; species Podabrus alpinus. The sequence continues at coordinate 13,090,163 of OW026451.1, forward strand.
GTATTAATTATCAATCGATTTGTCACTGGAGATGAAACCTGGGTTCATCATTATGATCCTGAATCGAAACAAGAATCGATGCAGTGGCATGTTAAGGGTTCCATCCATCCCATGAAGTTTAATGTCACCCCTTCTGCAGGAAAAATAATGGCAACAATTTTTTGGGACTCTCAGGGAATTTTGCTGATTGATTATATGAATAAGGGTAGTACGGTAACGGGAGAGTATTATGCAAACCTGATGCATCGCCTTAGAGATGCTATTAAAGACGCAAGGTGCCTTGTTGCTTCGCGACAATGCACAAGTGCACAAGTCCAGACTTTCAAAAGCTCCTGTAACTGATTGTGGCTTCGAAGAAATTGAACATGCGCCTTATAGTCCAGATCTAGCACCCAGTGACTATTTTTTGTTCCCGAATCTCAAAAAAATACTAAGGGGGACAAAATTTAGGGACAATGACGAACTTATAGCAGCTGTTGAGGGCCATTTTGCGGAAAAACCAAATGAATATTTTTATACTGGATTAAAGATGTTATTGAAACGGTGTTATACCTGTATTCAAAAGCAAGGGAACTATATTGAAAAATAAAATTTTGTTGTTGCTCTAGTCTTTTGTTTTCATGCCTAGTCCGGGAATATAAAAACGACCCCTCGTATGTAACTTCAATATGCACGATAACCGTATCCAAAATTTCCGCAAAAATTTGTTTATAACTTTGATGCATATCTGGTAAATCAAATGGCGTTTTTCGTTTATTCTGAACCGGCTCGCAATTTAATTTCTAAACTGTTAAATATGTTGTCAAAATACAAATCATCACTACGGTATCTGTGTAGAGTTTCGATTAATTTTGTTAAACAACATTTGGCGAAATTAATATCGGTAAGTTTACTTTGTAAAATTGAAAATACTATGTCTGTCTGTTCAAAAATTAATTTAAAAGTTTCTAATAAAAAACAAAATTTTGATTCATTTAAATATTGTCTTAAACCTACCGCTTCCCTAATAGTTTGAGAGTCGTTTTTAAAATCATCGCTGTCGATTATAAAATTAAATATGTCAATTAATTGTTGTTTTCTTAATTGCACTGTAAATACTGCACTTCACTTTTATACGTTTACAATACAAGTGATTATATTTAGAACATATTATGCATGAATAATGCAAAGTCTCCTTTGATAAGACGCCCACGCATATGAGCCCAGCCTCATATGCATGTAAAATTACTATCTTCGTACATTTAGTAAAATAACACAGAATAGTATGCGCTTATATTACAAGCTTATTACCATTATTACTTACAATTCATCTGTTAATCGCTCATGTTGATTATGAATTTTACTAACCAGTAGCCTCTATGACGTATCTCGGTCTTAGAACATGCGAGTTAAGATGTAATACCGTATTCTGGGTTGCCTAACTCTGTGCTAATAAACTAAGATAAGCCTTTAGGCTAGCCGCTGGGTATCTACTATTTCGAATTTATTTCAGGCGTAAGTCAAGTTCAAGCTAATTTTATTATTAAATTAAATTTTGTTTTAAACAAATTCAAAAAAAATTAAAAATTGGAAAAAATACTAATTTAAAACGAAATATAAATAGCAAGTCCGTCCAACAATTTGAGAGGAGGCTAAGCTTCCCTTGCCTCCATTGACAAACCGCCGCTGATTACAGTTGATAGACGAGGTTAGGGTGTAATCAATTTTGTATTTTGTAGCTTGGTTTCGCATAACTACAGAGACGAAGGACCACAAATCATATTGAGGACTCGGTTGAGATGTGGGTAAATCGGAACCCGTTTGTTCATTGTGGGTAAGTTGCGTTTACAATTTTAATGTTTGCATTTCTGATCATTGGAAAATTATCTGTAACTGATTTTTTATTGAAATGTTTCAACGTTGATTTGCTAGATTGATAAGTTATTTAGATACGTTGGACTGTTTTATTGAGTGTGCTCCGTCAGAGCTCCCCAATTGTTAATTGCTTTATGTTGAGTTGCCTCTTCAAGGTAATTTCAGCTTTCACTTGTATTTTCTTATTATTTTTCCGTGGGGCCGAACTATCGGCTCGGTTCATACTTTAACTTGTTATTTGTTAAATGTTTGTGTATTTGTAAGATATTAAATTCAAGAGCACACGTCTAATCCATCTTTTTTGAGTTCATTTTGGTGTGACAATAAAACAAGACTCTTCACACTTTTTAATTGTTTTATTATGCTCACCTGGCGCCCATAAAACACCAGCATTGTTTTTCCTAGTTAATTGTTCGACAACCACGTGTACAAGAGATCCCACGAATATACCCGCTCTCGACGCTGGTAAAAGCTAGTCGCCCTTTGCGAAAAGGGCCTATGAGGTAACTGTATAGTATAATGAGCAATTGTCGCTATAAGCTGGCGAATACGGTGCAGGACATGGAGAGACTTAAAGTGGATTTCCTTGGTATGAGAGAGATGAAATGGCCAGGGAATGGCCTATGGGGAATGCACTATAGACAAAGGTACACTCTACTACTCAAGAAATGCGGAACAACAACGAAACCATAGAAATGGAGTGGGTATTCTGATCTCTAAGGGACTGGAGAAATTTTTTGCGGTTTTGTACCATGTTCGGACCGATGTATGCTTCTAAAAATTTGTGGAACTCCATTCAATCTAAATCTGATTCAGGTGTATGCACTAACATCAGACAAAAGAAATGAGGAAATTGAACGCTTCTATGAGCAAATCCAGGAACTAATATGAACAACAAAAAGCTCAGATATTACTGTAGTGATGAGAGACGATAAGTCCAATTTTTGACCAGTTTTTCCAATATTTCTGACCTTATTTCATAAATGGCTTGCTGAATATATTGACCTCCAATGCTTCCAGAGTTGTTGGTTTGTTAGCATAAACCATGGATTTAACATACCCCCAAAGAAAATAATCTGGAGGCGTCAAATCACACGATCTTGGAGGCCAATTGATAGGACCATTTCTTGAAATAACGTTGTCATCAAATTGTCCTTTCAATAAATCGATGATTTCGGTGGCTGTGTGGCACGTAGCACCATCCTGTTGGAACCCTAAGTTGTCGATGTTTAACTCTTGGATTTTTGGAAACCAAAATGTATTGAGCATGTGTCGATATCTCACACCATTCACCGTAACGATAGTGTGACGGATTTTTGTAATCCATCACTTACGTTCAACCCTATATATCATTTATTCTTTTAAAGGCGCATGATAACCGCGCCGAGGTGGGGATTTGTTCATAATGCGCAAAGGATATAGTCTTGGGTGAAACTTTGAACAAGCAAGACGCTTGCTGTGTGAGTTTTTGAAGCAAGATAAGGGGTGTGAATTTTTCACACACCAAGGTCGATTTGTATTTCTACTGTGGAGCGATCATGGACTCCTGGACTACGTAATTAGCGGGTGTGGAGCGAGGATATGGCTACCGGGACAATTTTTGTTCGCGCAGACTCGATGGAGATCTGACATATCTTCGTTGCTGACGCTTCTTGGTCGGATCTGCTGTTCATACTGCTTCTGAAGGTTTTGGAATTCCGTCGGAGTGGTGAGTAATATTTATGTTATGAGATTGTTTTACAGTGGTTTATGTTGATCGACCTTGCCCACTTTTCTCCGTCTACCTGGAGTTTGCTTTGTTTGGAATTCACCCTTGGCTGATTTATGTTTTTTTATGTTTTTAACATTTTGGGTTTTCTTTTGTCTTGCATTTTTAATTGCAGAGTGTTTGCCAAGATTACAATTGAGTTGCAGGTTTTGAATTGCTGCATCGAAGTGATTGAAGGCAATCTAATCTCTTTTGCGTTCGCAAATGTGGAAATAGATTAATGTTTGAATTTTTGTGTTGACAACTTATTAATTATATTATAATGATTATTTATTGAATTTGAACGACGTCTTATTTCCACTAGGTAACATCGAACAGCGTATGGTGAAATGCATTGGCTAAGGAATTCCAAAGTGGTCGACTTAAGTTCAAATCTTGTATTTGAAATTTTATGTTCGATATTTTTTTGTGTTTATTTTTGGTTGTATGTTTTTAGGCTTCTATACAAAGTATAACAAGAAGCCTTATGATCTGGCTCCGTGTCTGTCTGTCCGTCCGTCTGTCCGCATAATTCAAAATCATACAGAGCGTTTCAAATCGTGTTGGAAATACTCTGTGTGTATAGAGGTCTAAGAACTGGGTACCCAGTGCGCTACTTTTAGGCTTCTATATACCAAGTATAGCAAGAAGCCTTACGATCTGGCTCCGTGTCTGTCCGCATAATTCAAATCTAATCAGAACCCTCGAAATTGTGATTGTAAACACATCGTATGTACAATAAAACAATAATTTGTTTTAAATTTATTTATTGTTAACCACAGCAGTGGCTTGATGTAATTGGTGAAGTTAAGTTGTAAGTAAAAGAGAAAGAAGAGGATTGATCCACCTCAAAAAATGGACCGTACATTACAGAGAAGTAAAGTTCCGAATGGAATGGAAAAGCTTCATTATTATTAGTTATTCTACACCAAATTTGGTTAAGATTGGTCGAATAGAAACGTAAAGCACGTGCACGCGTATTTGCATTGTCAATCAGTTGACAGCATTCATTATTGTTTTTTAAGTTGATTTTGAGTAGCCTGCCTTCCTTTAAGGAATCTCGATAATCCATTCATGCGCGTCCCATGGGGACGAGCATGAATGGATTATCGAGATTCCTTAAAGGAAGGCAGGCTACTCAAAATCAACTTTCCTTTCCTTTGCGAATTTTTGCACTATTTCAATACAAAAACATGCGCAGGGACCTACATAATAACTGTGCCAAATTTTACGGTTTAGGAGTCTATAGGGAACATACATACATACACACATACATCCATTTTTATATATTACCTATACGGATATAGTGAATGATAAATACCAACCGCAAAAATTTAATTAGTGCAGATTATCTGATATTACATTATAAATTATGGCGACCAAAAATAACAACAACTTTTTTTCAATGCAGACCAAATATAAGTTATATTTTATTTACATAATTTTTCACCTAAATAGGAAATTTAAATACGTTGATACGTTGATCCGTTGATCTGTTGATCCGTTGATCCTTCATCCGTTGATTCGTTGATCGTTTGATGCTTTGATCCTTTGATCCGTTAAGACGTTGATACCTTAAGACGTTGATACCCTAATAAGAAGTTATATCTCGAAAAATTTAATTGGTGTAGATTATCGGATTATCTGATGTTACATTATAAATATTATGTCGACCAAAAATTACTAGCAACAACAACTTTTCACACTAGAAAGGTAGCTGTATAGAAGCGTAGGAACTGCCACTAAAGCGAGTTCCACCTTGTTTTTTAAGAAGGCAGCGATGTGCGACCGATGTACAGGGTGTTGCATTTCATTGGGGTCGCTTCCGTTTGATTATATTGTTGGAAGTTCGATTTTGGTTCCACCGTTTGTGGGATTTTTTTATGACCACTCGAGCGTTCCGTTGATTAATTTTGGGGAGTGATTCTTGGTGGCAATGTTGTTGCCACTGTACTGGTTCTGGTCGGCTAATGCACTTTACATCCGACATCGCTTATCTCATCGCCTTCCGACAACGAACATCTTATTGTTGATTTTATTTTTGTGTGTTAGCAAAGCTGTTTCCTTGATTTTCTCCGGGGCGTTCATTTGACACGACCCACGGCCTGCCGCCGCTATTAACGAGCTGGTTTATACCTAACATCAGGGCCCCACGCAAATAAAAAGTAGAATTTATTTTCTGCGTGGACATTATCTGTTCCGAGCTATCTTCTCATTAGAGATAGTGAGGACAGATTTTGTTTCAATAATAGCTCCTTCTTCATTTCGAAAGAAATATGGACCGATGATGCCGTTGGCGTGTATTCCACACCAAACGGACAATTTTAATGGACGCAATGGAGTCTCATCAAGATAATGTTCCGGATTGGCCTCAGTCCATATACGGCAATTTTGCTTGTTCACATACCGATTCAACCAGAAATGTGCCTCGTCACTGAACAAAATTTGGCGGTAAAAAAATGAATCCACTTCCAATTGGTTTTGAGCCCAATTTGCGATCGCACGACGCAATCTATGATCATTAGGCTTCAATTCTTGAACCAACTGGATCTTGTAAGGATGTAAACCGAGATCTCGATGTAAAATTTTTCATGTAGTAGACGGACAAAGCCCAAGTTGTTGAGCACGATGGCGAATTGAAATGTTTGGGTTCTCTTGCACACTTTCACTCACAGAAGCGATAGTTTCTTCGGTACGCACATTTCTTTGTCTTGTTGGTGGTGTTACATCATGCAATGAAGAAGTGGTACGAAATTTATCCATCACCGCACCAATAGCCTGCTCAGAAGGTCGATTATGTCGACCATAAAATAGGCGAAGAGACCACAATTTGGTAGCGTTGTTCAAGTGTTAATTTATTCATGATTAAATGGCAAACCTTTCTGAACACAACTGTCAAAGAACTGTCACTTGGACAAACTTAATTCAAAAATTTATCCCTATTGAAAGATCTCATGCAGCTAAAAAAACCACCCTTTACTAGATTAAAATTGTTAGCTCTAATTGAATCACCCCTTCGAAGGGCTATACTGAAAGAAGGGGCCCTATAACATATTTAACTTTGGGCCCCAAAAAATCTAAATCCACCACTATATCAAATAATCTAAAGAAGCTTGTTGTGTATAAGCATGTTTCGATAGCTAATAATAACACTGGTTGCCTAAATTGAACCACACAATAACATTTGAATGAATTTATACCACGCGCGGTCCTTCAAATTTGAAATAGGAAGTCCAAGGTTTGAACAATTCCGCGTAAAATAAAAGGAAAAGAAAATTTGCCACACTTTCCGTGCAATTTGGAATCGAGGGCGCATTGTGACCTGTTTCACATTTCCGTCTGGGTTTTTACAATGAGAATATCGATTAAGAAAATTTATGTAGTACGTAGATTATGAAAATAAACGTAGAATGCTACGTCGTTTTTGTTTTAAATAGGCAAGTTCGATAAGATAAACAGGACGATTGACTAACGATCAAAAGTGTAATTATTTATAACGTATCAAATAATAATACAAAATAATAAATTAAATTATAGCAAGTCCGTAAAGCAATTTTCGTTAATTGCAGTAATTTTAAAACAACAACAATTTTTCCATGTTAAATTGCGTATATTATAACTAGAGATAATTATCATAAAATTATTTAGTTATCTAACAGAAACATGATTTATACATAATATAAATTAATATGTACCTACTATATTATGTTAGTTTAGCCGTTAGACAATAATAATAATAATAAAATAAAAATACAAATGGAAATGTGAGAAATAATAAAATGGAAAAACTATTTTGGGATTAGATCTATGCATGTGTCACACAATATCAACTAAAAGTGAATTAATTAGTTTATTTTTAGACCTGTAGATATTATATTATTATGTGCTTTAGTGGTTTACGCATGTTAAATGTAATTGAGTGAGCGAGCGGATTGATAGGATATAAATCGAAAGGACTGCCTACGTACGTATTATAAGTACGTACGTTCTTTTCTTTTTAAAATTAATGGATTATCGACGTCGCGGTCGTCGTCGGCGAGAAACGTAAATATTTTGAAAATTTTAATTGGGCGCCTTTTTCCTTCTTCGCAAGTGTTACGTACCCAGTGTTGTCGTAGTGGTGGTGTAGGTAGGTAGGTAGGGTATATGAGTCGGACATGTGCGCGTTATGGACAAACTCTATTTGTGAACAGTTGTGAAAAAATGGATTTATTTATAATAAAGATTTTCTATTTTTATCCCAACCTTGGTTTTTCACATTCCTCACAGTGTTGCCATGCCTACCTGTACCGATAAAAACATTATAATCTGTTGCATGTGGCTAACGACACGTGATCGTTTGTCTCTCTGTCTCTCGCACGCTCGCCTTGCAACGGCGCAGTTCACGTACGGCACTTCCACAGATATCGCCATTGTATAAATAGAAATGAGTCATTAGAATAAAGAATATCGAAATATAGTTGGTGTTAAAACTTAAATTTATACGCGCGTACCGTTCTAGTTGGTAGTGAAACAATTGGCAACCACATTTAAAAAAAAATAGTTAATTAATTTTCTTCTTATCAATATTTCATCTGGCAACTGCGCTTTCGCCGTCGGCGCGGTGGTGTGTTCCTATATTCAGTGTAACTGCGACCGAAATGACCTCACATATAATTAAAGAATTATTTCTGACAGTTCTGCCATTTTGTAAGTTGTGATTGTTGTATTTGTGAGTAGTGGTGCAAGATGTTGTTGAGTTAGGATGGCAGAACAGCAGCGCGAAGCGCCCGAAAGGTTGTTGGAGCAGCAGATCCTGCAGCTCAAAAAACAGCATCAGTTACAACATCAAATTCTCCTGCAGCATTTTCAACAACAGCAGCAGCATCTTGCAGAACAGCATGAACGACAACTTCGCCAACATCTTAAAGAATTTTGGGACCAGCAGAAACAGCTACAAGAAATTCGCGAACGAGAGCAGCTCGAGGCGCTCAGACGAAAGGAAAAACACGAACAGAGCGCGGTGGCCTCGTCCGAGGTCAAACAAAAATTGCAGGTGTTTTTGAAACAACGGGCGTCGGGATGCTCCAAAGCACCTCAACAGGAAAATTCCTGGTAAGATTTTTACTAGGTCAGTTTCAAAATACGCGCCCCCTTCGTGCTACTTCGTCATCGACACCTGCAGCGCTCTGTTGTCAGCTGATGTAATTTATTTCAAATTAACCACCCAAATCTTCTCCACTTTTATTTATTTTTTATACCCGCTAATTGTATCAACAACAGCATTCCTAAATTTACATCTTTCATTTTTTTTTGTCAACTTCAAAAACCCTAAACCTTTATTATTTCACCATTGTTTTTCTCATCTTTTTATTATATTTGCACTAAACCACTAATTAACACAATTTATTTTATCTGTGTTAAATACATTTCCGAGTTAATGGTTGCCATGGCGATCCCTTCTAAACAGGTGGTTGGCATGCAGATGTTTCAAAGCTAATAAGTGGTTACCATAGTGATTCGCCAGTGGCGTATCGCCTGGGCGTTGTGATTGAAATATTGGAATTCTTAAATTTTATTCAAAAACTTAAAAATCTAGTTGTTTACGAAAATAATCTCTTTGTTTTTTTCCAGTATGGTAAGACTTGCGTTTTTAAATGTTTTGATTACGTGATGAAACGCGAATTTCCTGTCAAACCGGAAGTAGAATTGTGTGTTTTGTAGCCCAATTTAGTTTACAGTGTGCAAGTTTCTGTGAAAGAATATAACTTCTGAGCGAGAAATCGAATTCTTTGCAGATTTGTTGATTTAGAATTCTTTCTTGTGCTGTGGTTCGGATTCCACGTTAATTTGTATGGCCTGTAACCGTCCTATTGACCTAATTAATTCGTAGGGTTAAATGGGAGTACTATCCTGCAGGGCTTTACAACACTTGTAGTTAATTCTGATAGAGATTTAATAAAAAAATTTTTTGGCAGGATTTCAGCCGCAATTGCGAATATTTTGATTAAACTAAAGCAAATAAATTGTAATAAATGTGTTTCTAATCTCTGTGAAACTGATTTTCATGAAATTAAAACAACTTAAATTGGTAAAACGATTCTTAAAGTGTACGTTTTTTTGTATACCATAAAAACAAAATTAAATTGTTCAATAACGGCCAGTTTGTGGGGAACGGGGAAGTCTTAATCTTATATATTCTATTTCTGCTTCAGTTATTTTATAAATATTCGTAATTACACCTGAAAGACCTCTTTCCAGAAAATAATATATGAATGCAATGATAATATGTTTTTCCATGGTTGCTACTGGAACTAAAGTAATGTTCACATATAGATTAGTTGTCTTGCCTTGCCTTGTTAGTCGTGGCAAGAGCCAATCAAATTATAGGATGAGAGAGTGAGAGCATCGATTATTGAATTTCATTGGTTCTTGCAACAACTAATGTACGCCATATACGCTACGGTCTACCGGAGATGTTACCTGTGCAGGTTTGCCTACGCAGGTCGGTAGCGTGTATGGGGAAGTTCCGGTGTACCGGAGCGGTCTCCAGTTCTTTTCGCGGTACACCGTACGGTGTCACTCGAAAGAATTGATTTTCGATCTTGCTTCGGTCGCCTGCGCAGGTTTAAAAACTGCACAGGTCTGATCCAATACACGCTCCGGTCTACCAGCGCAGGTAGACCTGCACAGGTAGACCTGCACAGGTAGACCTGCACAGGTAGACCGTAGCGTATATGGCGTACATAACGAGGCAATGCAAGACAAATAATCTCCATGTGAATATCACTTAATGCATTCGAATCCATTTGATATTTCTAGTAAGTTTAAGCAGGCCTGTATCCAAAGAGGCGTTGCCCCCCCCCTCAATACTAAAAACCTGTTTTCTACCGGAATCTGTCCAAAAATCGCGTTAAGAAGCTCTTTTTTGCCTTACATTTTAGAGAAGAGCCCTGAATTTCTTTGCATGACCCCAGATTCCCCAAATTACTCTTGAAAAAAATGATCGCAGTAGGTCTCTGTTTTCATACCCCCCCCCCTAAAAAACCTTGCTGCAGGCAAAGAGAATTATATATAGAGGGACAACTTTTATAGAATTACTTGTTAAAAATATTTTGTATATTTTCAGTTCGATAGATGGTTTTTTCACGCCACCTGGTGGACAGGGTTATCACTAAGTTATTGTTATGCCAAAATTTGCAATAGCTGATAATCACGTAACAATGACTTAGCAATAACCCTGTCCACCAGGTGGCGTGAAAAAGCCATCTGTCGAACTGAAAAGTGTGCTAAATATTTATTTCAATTTTAATATGTAGTTGGCCCTCTATGTATCCTCTTTTCTACGGGGCAGAATTTAAGTGTGAATTTAGCTTAACTCGGCTCAATTTTATCGGTACTTTTTTTGCATATTACTTACAAACATTTATCATTTTTATCGTTACTTTTTATTAGTTTGTTCCTGTAGTACACTCATTCGATTGTCCACGATTTAATTTCTTCCATTGTTCTGGCTGCGTCCTTCTTTTATTTCCAAAATACTGGCCTGTCCCAGGCATCGATTCAAAGCTCTTAGAACACACGTTTGGGGAAAACAATTTTTTACCTTTAAATTGCTACAATTTGGAAACCATTGAATTTTTAGTATTAATGGCTTAACGCCCGGTATTATCAAATTTTAAATGAGCCTCGAGCACCAACAGCTGATTTCAAACGGGCTTTTGAATTAATAACGGTTTTCTATTGCTTAGTTAACTAAAGGGCATTTAAATAAAGTTAATAAGGTATCGTCCATAAAGAACGTCCGCAATTTTTTTCTACTTTTCAATCCCCCTTCCCCCTTCTTCCAGTTGATCACAATCTTTGAAGCCCCCCCCCCCCCCCCGGAAACAAATCATTTGTGTAAAATCGAACTTTACTTTTTAAACTCAAAAACATATTTATTCATTAATTTTTTAAAAATTTTTAGGGCAGTAATAAAATTAATTGGAAGTAAACAAGTAATAATTTAGATAAACTTTATTTTATTAACTTTTAAAAATATTCAAACACAATTTTCCTAGAAATCCCAAAAATGGGATTTTAATGCGGACGTTACATTTGTCCAACCCCCCCCTCATCCACAAGGCGTGGTCGACCCCTAATAGCGGGCATAAGTGCATATTTAAATAGCAAAAAATGGTCTATAAATAAATTGATTATAACCCTTTATTGTCTAAACTCAACAAAGTTGGAGTTGCGTGCAGACTGATAATGCAAAAATGATTTAAGACAAAACAAAACCTTTCAAGACAAAACAAAACATTTTGTTTGATAACGTTTTGTTTTATTACGTTTTTAGATAATCAAATGCTTTTTAATTCGACAAAACATTTTGTCTTAAGAGCGCGCTGCGGAAAGAGAGAGAGGGAAGCAGTAGATATAATGTTGAAAGAAGCCTCTAATCTTTTGTAGAGATTTAAAAAATTTAAAAAAATTATTTGCGCCATATCTAAGGGAACCCTTGAACCCTTTGTGCATTAAGTTGATTTTATATAGTTTAAAACTCCACTAAAAGGGCACTTTTTGATTTACAAGTTTTGTACAAGTTTTCTATAATTGATGATGAAATCGCTTCAAAATCAGGTTTTGTCCTTATAATGATCTGCAGAAGGCAATAATGAAGTTTCATTAAGATCGGTTGTCATAAAAATTCAAAATTGTCCTTTTTCATAACTTAAATTAACCTATTTACTTTTAATTTAAAGCGCTCAAAATTTGGTTATTGCCTTCAATAATATTTTCTTATTAATATAAAAAAGAATTACATTGATACGACGTTTAGTTTTTTAAATTTGTACAAAAGATTAGAGGCTTTTTTCAACTTCATTCCCTCTCTCTCTTTCCGCAGCGCGCTCTTAAAGCGATTTTGCTTTATCGGTCTGCAGGCAGCCTAAGGGATTGAATTAAGTAAAAAAAAATGTTATTGTTTTTCTTGCAAATCCTATATGTTTTAAACGGAAGGTTTTACAAAGCTGGACTGTTAATTCCGGATATAAAATTTACCGGGCTACAACTCGGCCCTACTAAGGAAAAACACCTTTTTATTACAATTTTTTTAAAGTTTTATTTATTATTTATATATTAAACTACTTTATTACAAATATTTTAAAAGTAAAATTTTCGAGGGTTCCTTTATTACAAACAAATTTTTTCAATATTTTATTTTCAATAATTTATTTTTATTTAAAACAAACGTTATAGTCCAGGCAAGGATGGTTTTTAGTTTGCAAAAAATCCGGGCAAGCTGAATTTTGGCAGAGATGTACATTGGAGTGTTTTAATGAACCCCCTAAAATCCCACGCCGGCGTCCCCTACAATCGGAGGTTTTAGCTCCCCATTTGGCACAGTTATTATGTAGGTCCCTGCGCATGTTTTTGTATTGAAATAGTGCAAAAATTGGCAAAGGAAAGGAAAGTTGATTTTGAGTAGCCTGCCTTCCTTTAAGGAATCTCGATAATCCATTCATGCGCGTCCCATAGGGACGCGCATGAATGGATTATCGAGATTCCTTAAAGGAAAGCAGGCTACTCAAAATCAACTTATAAAAAACAATAATAAATGCTGTCAAGCTGTCAACCGATCGACAATGCAAATACGCGTGCACGTGCTTAACGTTTCTATTTGACCAATCTTAACCAAATTTGGTGTAGAAGTTACTTACAACGCTACGAAAAACATAGGCTACTTTAGAACCTTGGAGTGAGGCCGAAGGAATGAATTACTCCAAATAAATTTAGAAAAAATTTTTTTCCAAAGTATACGTATTTTATTTTCGAAATTCAAATGTTTTAGGTACTTTCAAAATTTTTGATTCTTTAGAACATTTCGGGGGGGGGGCACGTGCCCCCTCCTGGCTACGGGCCTGATGTCAACAGATAATAAATTAGAGATTTTCGATATCAATATCACGTTATCATAACAAAAAGTTTTAACACAACGAAAGGAGACGACTGAATACGGATTTTGTCGGGTAGGATCTGAGAATTACGTGATAAATTGCACGCAGACCTTATCAATCAATTTCAGTTTTTCTGTGAAATGGATTAATTTGTCAAAAAAGTTGACTAGGTCAAAGTTGTAGCTCGTTAAATCAACTATCACTGAAAGGGTGTCAAATTTTGGGAAAACGTTTCGTTTAACAGGTGCACAGTTTGCAAAAAAAAACAAAAGAAAACAGAACTTCAAATTTTTCATCATTTGAACTGAAACAAACACTAAAAAATCAATAATTTCGGTGCTAGAGCCATTTGAAGGTAGAAATTAAAAAAACTGCTTTTGAAGTTTGTCCATCCTGTATATTGAGATTTTTCTTGAACAGTTTATGAAAAGCGTCAAGTTATAATGTTTTTGCACTGTTTTATCTATTTCCTTTATGTCAATTTTAGCGATTACGTTCTCAACATGGGGAGTCGTCCATGTAAACTGCACTTGTTATTCAACAACAATTGCATAACGGTTACCTAATTAAATTTCATTCTGTTCGGTATTGATTTTTTTCTAAAAACAGAATTTCCCTTGTGTACGACAACGCAGATGAAAACAGATTTTTACATAAAATTTTCGATTTAGCTGTAAATAATATCCTCGCAAGCTGTTGTGACAATTCCAGTTTTGCATGAGTGTGTCAAGAACTTCTCTAAAAATAAACCTGAGATAAAAATTATTGAATTACGTTATGCTATCTTATCTCGGTATTTTAAATAAAGTTGATTTGGAAATTCAGGAAATAGATTAACTTTGCACGAAAATTTGTGTGCTAAGCTAGATGCAACTTTTTGTTCTATCTTTTTTACATTATTTGTTTACTTGACGATCCGCACGAGATTCTGCAGTGTATTTCGTCATCGATTTTATACGAAAACTTTATCTCATAAATTGGCTAAAACTACTTTTGTTTTAACGTTTCATTGGCTTTTCCAACTATATTTTTCGTAAACAACATGTGAAGCTAACTTTTGATCTTGCAGTAGGAAAGTTATTATTACTTTGATCTTCTTGAAATTATATTTCGATTTCAAACTTTTTCATTAATTTTTATTTACTTTTGATGAAAGTCCTGATTGCTGCAAGAATCTCGAGGATTTTAATCCAGGTGGTTTACATTATTATGATTCTCAATCATTTTCATTGCCAAGCCGCACCTAATGCTATTTTTTTACTCTTGTGCAATCTGAAAGTGCATGTGCACGAATGGATGCTGTAACTTATGATCCGGTTCGATTCACATCCAACTGTTTTTGAATAAAACAATCCATTGCCTTTTTTGAACCGGAAGTCCATTAATTTTTCCAAAAGACTCGCCAGCGTAGGGAAGAAGTGATCCAAGTTATTTGCCCCTGACATAGAAATAATTGTTCCAATAACTCTCATTTTAAAACTTCCTTTTTCCTTCTATAACCTTGCATTCCAACACTCATTTCAGGTTTAGTAAACTTTTATCTCTTTTTTTTGAGGTATAAGGTGCTGGATAATTCATTACCTGTAATTAGTTGATTTATATCTACAGTGTACGTCACGTTCCGGTCGAATCCGCAAGGTTTTCTGCTCCTGACATTGAGGAGATAATACGGAAATTTACAATGAAAATTATCAAGTTACCCCTATCTCATTTAATTATTTTTTGTGTTACAGGTCAGAAAGGATGGATACAGAAGCAAATGATCAACCCCCCGGTAGCGATTTTCCTCTAAGAAAAACAGGTAAGCCGTTAAAATGGAATATCGAACTGAAAGGGTTAAAACTAAATTTATTTCGCAGCTTCTGAACCAAATCTATTAAAAGTTCGTCTAAAACAGCGAGTAATGGAACGACGCTGTAGTCCAATGACGAAACGTCATCTTCATCCGTCACTCAAAAAGAAGTTACTAAGTTCATGTCTACCTCCTAGCGAATCACCTCCACAAGAACCACCTAAAGAACTCAGTCCGCCTTGCGAGGCTGAAGAATATCAACGCCATGCACTTTTCAGTAGTCCTTCAATGCCCAATATATCTTTAGCTGCACATCATGTTCTTTCACCAGATCTTTCAGAAGCAGCCGTAAGAGCCGCTTGCACAGCTCGATTAGGGATGCCCCTCACGGGACAAATGCTACCTGGTACCTTACCTTTCTATCCTTCATTGCCTGCCATCGAAAGTGAACACGAAGAAGCTCCTCTCGACACAATTAGCGAATTACAAGAACCAACATCGCGAGGAGTGATCCGTCCTTTGGGACGAACCCAGTCTTCACCTCTTCCTTTAGGTCATCCACTTCTGGATGGAGGACCGCCTATCGTCGTTCCTCCTCCGCCACCTCCAGAAGAACTAGAGCAACGAGATGCGGAACTGCAAGACACCGAACCCCGCAGGTGAGTACTTTTATATTTTCCTACAATGGATGGGTTTTTACACTACAACTACGCTATTAGCATTTCCTCAGTTAGGTGCCAAGTAATCCACCAGAAGAAGGATCTAATTTTATTGTGCATACATATTTTGAAATCGATCTTTTGAATGTCGTTTTAATTTAGATTTCAGGTTTGGATTTCCCACTCTATTCTTAGGGATAACTATAGATTGTGACAAGGAGTAAATTGTTACTTCTATTTTGGTCAAAGTTATTTTTTGATCGCATCGAAATGTGTTAATTTCAATTTTTGAAGTCCTTGATGAATATAGGTTCGTGTTTATTGTTTGCTTTAAAACTTAAAGTAATGATGAGTGAAGGAATTACACAAAATGTTAACATAAATATTGCAATTCATGTCGAATTTTACGAGCTGATCAATGAACGCTTTTATAGGATGTTAATGTATACAAACAAGTTGAATATTTTAATCGCAAATAGGGAATACCATGCACAATTTTGTTATTTTTCGTACATTTAAAAGTACGTAGCCGCATCGCGATGCGGAAAGCGTTTTTATCGCATCGTTTGCGGGCCGATTTCGATTTTCTGTAATTTTTTCGACCCACCATATACAAAGTTTTAAAGGTCAAGTAGTGAATGTAGTAGTAGTAAAATTTACCCATCTATTTTTAACCGTGTTTATATTATTGCTTGTTGTTTTGACTCTCATGTAAATTAAAATTGTGTAACATGACAAAGAATGGCAACATTAAATCATTTATTTGTTTTTTTTCAGCATACGACCTTTGTCGCGTGCCCTTAGCAGTCCTGTCGTGCACCTCGGCGGACCCGGTCCACCCACACTAACTCGGCGGCGTGCATCAACTACTCCCACAACTGGGCTAGCGTTCGATAGTCAAATGTTAAAACATTCGTGTATATGTGGAAATAACGCGCTCCATCCAGAACATGCCGGTAGATTGCAGAGTATTTGGGCGCGATTATTGGAAACGGGATTAGTGCATAGGTGCGACAAGTTGCGTCCAAGAAAGGCAACGACTCAGGAATTACAAGCTTGCCATTCAGAAGCTCACGCGTTATTATACGGTACGAGTCCGCTCAATAGACATAAGATGGACATTAGTAAACTTGGTGCATTGCCCGTGACCGCTTTTGTGCGTTTACCGTGCGGCGGTATTGGCGTCGATTCGGATACCACTTGGAACGAAATATACACGGCACCGGCGGCCCGTATGGCCGTGGGTTGTACGGTCGACCTGGCATTTAGAACGTGGACGGGCGATATAAAGAATGGATTTGCAATAGTTCGACCGCCCGGCCATCACGCGGAGCCTCAACAGGCGATGGGTTTCTGTTTTTTTAATTCCCTTGCAATAGCAGCGAGACTTTTACAAAAGGAGCATCGCGTTCATAAGATACTCATTTTTGATTGGGACGTTCATCACGGGAATGGAACGCAAGAGATATTTTATGATGATCCACGTGTACTTGTAATTTCCATACATAGGCACGACGACGGAAACTTTTTTCCAGGAACCGGTAGTCCTACTGAATGTGGGGCCGGAGCCGGTCAAGGCTTTAATGTAAATATTGCTTGGTCTGGTGGATTAAATCCACCTTTGGGAGACGCCGAATATCTTGCCGCTTTTCGAAGCATAGTGATGCCGATTGCGCGTGAGTTCGGTCCCGATATTGTTTTGGTGTCTGCAGGTTTTGCAGCTACCGACGGTCATTCGCCTCCGTTAGGGGGTTACAGAGTGACGCCCGCTTGTTATGGCTACATGACACGACAGTTGATGCAGTTGGCTAACGGTCGCGTGGTTTTGGCTTTGGAAGGCGGATATGACTTACCTTCCATATGTGACTCGGCGGAAGAATGCGTCCGTGTTTTATTGGGTGATCCGCCGTCGCCCATACCTCTTGCCGAACTATCGAGACCTTCGTGTACTAACGCAGTTATTACACTACAAAAAGTTATTGCTATTCAGTCCTTACATTGGCCTTGTTTGCAAGAAGTTGCGAAGAGCGTGACTTCATCCCACAATGATGCAGTCAGAAATGAAAAAGAAGACAAAGAAACCGTTTCGGCTATGGCTAGTCTATCTATGCAGCAAACATCTGTTTTAGTGAGTTATCCTCGATCAAAAACTCGGCATAGTTAATGTTGTTATTCTTACAGGCAAATCGAACATTCCCGCTGTCGCTCAAAGTGACTGCCTCTTATTAAATAAGATGAAATTATTGTGTGTTTTATTTTTGTTATTATATTAAAAATTTTTAATAAAACATTTATTTAAGTTATACATTGGCTTTGCCTTGTTGTCGTAAAAATTTCAGACATTAATACTGCTTTTGCTTTAAGGTGGGATTGTAGGATATTTTGCGAGTTAAGCTCGCCTTACTCCCTTCAACGGGTGTTTGAAGAACTGACTTGAATGCAAGGAAATTTAATAATTTACGTATGGGCTTCGAGGAGAGACATTCATACTACATGAATATACTACAACTACAGTTGCTGTAAGGATAAAATTTGATAACCCTTTAAATACTACATCTTTTCTACCAGTAATTCAGAAATCGTCAACTGTTATTCAGATTTGTCAATTAATATTCAGATTTGTCAATTGCAATTCACGATTTCTGAATATCAGTTGACAAATCTGAATTACAATTCACGATTTCTGAACAGCAGGTGAGGTTTTCTGAATTACTGCTGGAAAAGGTGTAATACAATAATCTGGGCGACGTGGACCAAATATAATTGATCAATCAAACTTGACAAAAAAAGGATTATGGAAAAAAGCAACTCTAAGAAGATCCAATGTAGAAGTGAGAAGTTGCAGCTTTGGATAAGCCAATTTAATCCTTGTCAATACGTTTAAAATTATATGAAACGGCAATTTGTGCATGGAAACCTTTTGTATTAACATTTATTTAATTTTATTGTTATTTTGTTAATTCAAAGTGTTTGGGGTCGTCCATAAATTAGATCACGCAAATTTAAGCAATTTTTAACCCCCTCCCCCCGATCGTCACACCAACCTAGACCCCCCTCCAAGTATTACGTCACATATTCTTGAACCCCCCCACCCACAAATTTTTCAAATTTATATAATAAAAAGAAACCCGGGGCGGATTTCATCAGCTCATGACCTTTTTGTTTCTTTTTTAGCACCCCCAAGGGTGCTAAAATGCTCCGCCCCATCGTTACACATCGTAACAAGGGTCGGAACCCCCCCAGGAGCGTGACTTAATTTATGGACGACCCCTATTATAATAGTGGAGATGAACTGACATCGAAGTTTTCAGGCGGCCCTCGGCAAATTAATTTTTACAAAAGCAAAAACTTTTATTAATAACAATTTATTATCAGTTGAAAAAGCTCACAAAACTTAAAATATATTAACTTTTGTAAGTGTTAGCGTTATTAAACTGATTTTGAGTTGTATCAAAGAGGATTATATAATAGAGGGACAGCTTTTATGGAACTACCTGTTCAAAATATTTTGTATATTTTCAGTTCGATAGATGGCTGTTTCACGCCACCTGGTGGACAGGGTTATCACTAAGTTATTGTTATGCTAAAATAATTTACAATAGCTGATAATCATATAACAATAAATTGGTGATATCCTTGTCCACCAGGTGGCGTGCAAAAGCCATCTATCGAACTGAAACGGCCTAAATTTAGCTGTAATCAGTTGATCCGTAACCCGCCAGTGCGGCCTTTAGGCCGCACAACCAAGGAAATAGCGTATTAGTATTACGTAAAACACCACTTCATATCTTAATTAATATTTATTCCATATATTTTTCATTATACACCAAAATAATAATATTCATAATATCAATGAATCAATTCATTGGTTTTATCAAAGGTTTTATCAAGCAATCATAAATACAATGAAAAAATTCATAAATTCGATGAACTTTTTCATAAATACAGTAAATATTTGTTAAAATTCATGTATGACAATTTTTTCTTCCATTCATCACTATCACTATTAGCCTGTTTCTCTCCACTGCTGGATAAAGGCCTTCCCCATAATTCTCCATCTCTCTCTATTTTCTGCCACGTTCAACCATCCGATTCCTGCCGTCTTCTTTATTTCGTCCCTCCATCGTGTTTTTGGGCGTCCGGTGCTCCTTCGTCCAACTCTCGGTCTCCATTGCAGCATCTTCCTTGTCCACCTATCATCTGTCACTCTGGCTATGTGTCCTGCCCAATTCCATTTCAACTGGGATGCCTTTTCTACCACATCCTTTATCCCTGTCTGTTGTCTTATCCATTCATTTCTCTTGTGGTCTCTCAGAGTTGTACCCAGCATCTGTCTTTCCATTGCTCATTGTGCAACTCTAAGTTTCTTCGCAGTGGACTTTGTTAAACTCCAAGTTTCTGATCCATATGTTAGGACAGGGGGATGCACTGATCGTATACGCGTCGTCTAAGCGACATTGGTATTTTGGACTTTAAGATGTATTTCAATCCTCCAAAAGCTCTCCATCCCAACTTGGTCTTCTGGTTATCTCAGATGCCATGTTGTCTTTTTCGGTTGTTACAAGCTGTCCCAAATACACAAATTCCTGCACAACTTCTAAAACAATTTTAAACAATTTAAAATCGACCAATAACAAAAAATATATTACTTTTTTTTATAATTCAACTGATTGCCATAGCGTGCGGTTTAAAGACCGCATTCGAAGTTGATAGGTGGTTACTAAAAAATTGACCTATTGTGAGAAGTAATAATTTACTAACAGAGATACATAATAGGTAAATGGATAACATCAGGCGTTTTCAATTTAGCTGCCCATTTATCATAAATGAACACATAAATTTTATTTATCATCTATCTGTTAGATCTATTTGATTGTCCATTTATGGTAATTTAAGATAAATGGATGGATACAGTCCAGACAACACTGAAATCTAGTGGATATCCAGTGGACATCCAGAAGCTAGTGGATATCCACTAGATATCCATTAGTTATTGAGTGTTGCCTGGGAGCTGATCCAATGATGGATTCATGCGTGGTTATCATGGAAACAGATTAGCGAATAATGAACAGATAAATAGATGAATCCACGCTGTCTGCTTCCTTGGCGATCGTGGAAACTCTTGTGGATTCATAGGTGGAAACATTCACCATGGAAACAGGTGATTTATTTCTCCATTTATTGATCAAAACTTTGTTAAGCACAGATTCAAGCTTCCACTAACCAATACAAAGCTCGAAGGTGGTAAGGGGTCGTCAATAAAGGACGTGCGCAATTTTTTCCGACATTTCACCCCCCTCCCTCTTGTCACATTTGGTCACAATCTTCGAACCCCCCCCCAAGAATGTCCTATGGTTACAAATCAAAGACCCTCTCTCGTTCGTCTAAAATCGAACTTTACGCGACATTTGGAATATAATTTTTTTACTAAATATTACATAAAAAAATATTCTAAAACAATTTTCTTAGAAATCCCAAATATGGAATTTTTATGTGGACGTTACATTTGTAAATCTCCCCTCCCCCCACGCGTGGACGACCTTTAATAGAAGCCGTTTTCTTAGGCTGGTGTCTCACTGTACCGTCTACTACTACCAAATGAAATTTTAAATAATGTAAGTTTTTGTGAGTGAGTGAGTCTTTGAACTCGATGACACAGTGAGGCTCCAGCCTTAAGAAAAACTTTCAACTGAAACACTGGGAGACCCTCAGGGCAAGCCTTCTTAAAACAATTTTTCTCATTTTTGTCTTGAAATGGTCATAGACCAGGTTATTGATTTTTTAGTGTTACTCTTACAATGATTTAAAAATTCAGAAATTATCTATAGACTATAATTGCTTTCAAGTTAAATTGGCCTAGAAGTATAGCGCGTCACTACCGTCACTAGAAGAACAATTTATATATAGGCAAATGGGAAAATTTTTAAGTATAAAGAAAACTATTTATGTTCTTATTTTTTGGGTAGCCCGGGCCTAGCCTGGTTCTAATCCATAAACCTCTATGAATTTGCAAGAGCGGCCCCGATATTTTTAGCCCAAGGCGCTTAAATGTCTTAGAACGGCACTGATTATATGTGGAGCGCAATAAATATCTTACTTAAAGTCTTGTAAAGGTATAACGTGCCACTACTGCTGATTTGTACATGGATAATTCAAATATGACTCAATCAAAACCAGGTTATGAAATATTAAGTGGAGTTGCAGTTTAATATTCTGTAATGGTATTACCTAGTGTCGAAGCTTAACCTTAAAGTTCTGAATTTTACATGTGATCTGATCATCAGCAAAACTCAACGCTCACTTATTCTATAGAATAATAACGAGCATCAGAGAAAGCAAAAACCGTTATAGACAGATTTCTCATCAGTTCATTCTTCATCTGGTTCTTCATCTCGTTCCATTTTCTATAGAAATAGAAATTCAATCTCTATATTGCCAAAAAATATTAGTCAAATTTTTGGCTTCGAAAACTGTTGCTCATAGTCTTGGTCCTACTTGTTAAAAATATCTATTTTATTAGTACAATTATTGCCAGAGATCCGACAAAGTCGTTTCAAATTTAAATTTAAAATCATTTTATCGTTAAACCATTTTGCAATAATTGATGTGAAAATCGAACCACAGCACACACAGAGCGATTCGGGTCTATCTACCGCATTCAATGGAATATTTTCAAAAAAAGGCTCTAATTCCTCCAGTCTATCTTCTTGACCGATAGATCTTATATTATACGTTGCAATGTTCATTATCGTATGGCAGCCTGTCCTATACCAGCGATTCTTCGCACCCTTTGCTCGCTTCCTTATCTGACCGCTGCCGTGGTCAGGGATATGCGAACTGCTGGGGACTAAGGGCCAATTTATTTGGTTCCTAATCATCATATTGAAAATTGAAGGGGAAATAGCATTAAAACGCCGCGCTTGCCGAACGTGTTGGCGAGTAGAGTTTCAGCCGCCCATTCTGGGTGCAGACGCTGTTTGTAGCCGTCCACTATGGATCAGACGCTACATTTCACCATATCTGGCTACCCTCACTTAGTTTAGTCTGCAGGTCAATGCAGTTTACCGGGGTGTGGCACTTGGAGCCATAAGTGAGAGTTGGGTGCCCTACGAGGACCAGTTACCATCAACCATCTCCTGCCTATGGCACTTGACGTGACCGTTGTGGTAAAAGGGACTACCTCTGTAGCACATCCCCTACACCCCTAAAAAAGACTAATACTTTTAAATATTAGAACAAATGCATACCTTCTTGAGCCAAAACCAAAATTTTTAATAGAATCCAGAACGAATGAAATGTTAAGAAAATTCTTATTTTTTATGACCTTTTGGTTTTCTGAATAATTTTTTGATATTACATTTTCAAGGTTTTTGTAATTTTATATTCAACTAGCTGGCACGGGCGGCATCCGCTGCCCTTAGCCTTCTAGACCCAGAATAGATCCGAGTAGGCCATAGTTGTTCGGCCTTCGGCTTCACAGGGGGGGGGGACCATAATAGATCCGCGAAGGCCATAGTTGTTCGGCCTTCGGCCTCACAGACCGGACCATAATAGATCCGTGAAGGCCATAGTTGTTCGGCCTTCATCTGTCATCTGTCATCTTTCATCTGTCATCTGTCATCCGTCATCTGTCATCCGTCATCTGTCATCTGTCATACATACATACATACTTAATCTTCACGTAAAGTTACATCTTCATGTAAAGTTAAATCTTCCGCAAAGAGGTGGATCTTCCTAGTTCTGCGACCTATATAAAGTGCTCCGGTCTTATTCGCGGCATTCAGATTAATTTGTTAGTGGTTTTTTGTTAGTGGTTTGCATTTTTCGAATTAAAACCGCCATCCCCGCCATCTGTTGACAGTATTTTCAGATTAATTTGTTAGTGGTTTTTTGTTAGTGTTTTTTTTGTTAGTGGTTTGCATTTTTCGAATTAAAGCCGCCATCCCCGCCATCTGTTGACAGTATTTTGAATCACTGACTGTACGTCAGATTAATTATTTGACAAATTAAATTTTTTGTCAAACTTGTGATTTGATTTTCGAAAAAAGCGAATAACTTTTTTCCCCGCTCGAATTTCTACTCCATTTTATAAAAAAAAACTGCGCCTGGAGCTACAAAATAACTGTGCAAAATTTGGTTGAGATCGGTCCACGGGTCTAGGAACGTATAATGAACAAACAAACACGCACGCAAACAGATCTTCTCTTTTATATATTTAGACTAGCTGGCACGGGCGGCATCCGCCGCCCTTAGCCATCTAGACTCAGAATAGATCCGAGTAGGCCATAGTTGTTCGGCCTTCGGCCTCACAGGGGGAGGACCATAATAGATCCGTGAAGGCCATAGTTGTTCGGCCTTCGGCCTCACAGACCGGACCATAATAGATCCGTGAAGGCCAAAGTTGTTCGGCCTTCGGCCTCACAGGGCGGACAATAATAGATCCGTGAAGGCCATAGTTGTTCGGCCTTCGGCCTCACAGACCGGACCATAATAGATCCGTGAAGGCCATAGTTGTTCGGCCTTCGGCCTCACAGACCGGACCATAATAGATCCGTGAAGGCCATAGTTGTTCGGCCTTCGGCCTCACAGACCGGACCATAAAAAAAGTGTTTCTTTTCGGAGGTAAATTAGAATAGTGCGATTTTTATTTATGTTAATTGTAGTCTTTTTTTATATCCCCCAAAAAATGTACTTTGCTTTTATTGGTTCGAATTTGTGCTGCAGTGCGTCGTGGAGGGCGTCTTAAATATACAAAAAACTGAGTTTCAATTAATTTGTTACTACAATTACTGTTTCGATCAATTTTGTCGGGAATTGCTGCACTCGATGTCGAAAAGAAATGCTTACATGGGCTAAAATTCTGTTTTTCGTTTAATTGAAAATTTTGTTTTGTTTAAGGGGAATCTTATTCCATAGCTCAACGGTGGGCAACCTCCGGTCCGCGTAAAGTTTTAATCCGGCCCGCGAGATCTTTAGAAGAAATAATAAATAAATATTTTCAAAAACAAAAATTTTAAAGAAAAGGAATAGGTTAGTACCTAACATAAGGAAAAAGGAGAGATCTACAGTTAAATCTTCGATATAATTCGTCTTATTTAAATTAAATTAAAAAGTATTGTAAAAAGTAAATTGAACAGTACACTAGGACCCTCCATGTACGCGAGTTAGATGTACGCGAATTAGATTTTGATATCTGAATTTTTTATACGCGAAGCAAAATTCCTTTTAACGCGAATTAAGTTTTCGCGTATTATTAAAATAACTAGGTGGCACAGTCGGCCTACCGGCCGCCTTTAGCCATCTAGACCGAGTCGGATGTGGTTGTTCGGCCTTCGGCCTCACTACAAGGTTCTAAAGTAGCCTATGTTTTTCGTAGCGTTGTAAATATCGTAACTTCTACACCAAATTTGGTTAAGATTGGTCAAATAGAAACGTAAAGCACGTGCACGCGTATTTGCATTGTCGATCGGTTGACAGCTTGATAGCATTCATTATTGTTTTTTAAGTTGATTTTGAGTAGCCTGCCTTCCTTTAAGGAATCTCGATAATCCATTCATGCGCGTCCCTATGAGACGCGCATGAATGGATTATCGAGATTCCTTAAAGGAAGGCAGGCTACTCAAAATCAACTTTCCTTTCCTTTGCGAATTTTTGCACTATTTCAATACAAAAACATGCGCAGGGACCTACATAATAACTGTGCCAAATTTGGTTCTGATCGGTCAAACGGTTTAGGAGTCTATAGGGAACATACATACATACATCCATTTTTATATATATAGATTATGTGTTATCCAAATAGCATAAAAAAATTTGGAGGTGTAGGTGTATATAAATCTTACGTCGAAGCTAGAGATATTCATTGAACTATACTAAGGCCCGCGAACGAAACGTAAATATTATTCTGGCCCCTGTTATACAAAAGGTTGCCCACCCCTGCCATAGCTTATGGTTTGGTTCAAAAGTGAAGTCTGGAATGCCACAGTTCGAAAAAAAATCTTTTGGCCATAAATTTTGACCGAAATTTTCAAAAGTTAAAATATTTTTGGATCCACCCCCGAAATAAAATAGTGAACGCAAAATATTCAACTATTATAGGAAAAATAATTATGTGAGCATAAGAAGAGAAACTTATTTTCATTTTTACTTTTCACATGAATTGTCAAAATAAACGCCGATGGCCTCCTTTCATTATTTTTTAACACAATAAAAATTATTTTTGAACCAAGTGAATTCGTAAACAAACCATTTTTTTGAACATTTCAAGAAATTAACCTAGACAAGCTCGACTACGACTAGGCTTAATCATAAATCAATAGAAACTTTTTTAATAATCTATTTTCGTTCGAATTACGATTTTTCGTTGACATTTCCATCAGTTTTAAGCGCACATGTTGTGGTCTGCGTGTATAAATAAGTGTGCCGCAATAACTAAAATTAATTGTTTTTTTGGTAGACTTACATAATTCAAAACTAATTTGTAAAACAATTAGCAAGTTGGATATTATTATAAATGTAAAAATAAATGCATTATTATGGTTTTTTTTTGTTTTAACCAATAATTGTAGGTAGTTCATTTTCAGAACTTACTGCATATGAAATCGAATCACTTTATTAAAAGTTTTGCTGCATAATGAGTTTTTGGAGTTTGGCATTGTGAATAAATAGATACTGTTGTGTATTCATCATGTCGTCTAAGTACGTAATTTATGGTTTACTGGCCGAAGCCTAACTTTATTTAATAATATGATACATTTGGTTACAATACGATCCAATGCCACTGTTTTCCTACTTCTCTTAACTCTTCATAATATTTCTTCGTTTATATACTAAACCTAGGCTCATGACAATTACCAATCGCAAATATACTGTTATCTTTACAGCTGATTAGTCAAGTCTTCCTAATACAGAGTTGACCCAAAATACAATAGATACAATCAAAACTTATAAATACAAAATAAAAGAAACGAAAAATAATATAAAATAGAATAAATTCAAATCAAAACTTATAACTGAAGCATTTTTTTTGGCAAGTTGAAAGAGAAAGCCGTATGCGATTTTTCGAGAAAATAAATCCGGACTTGCGCTATTTCTGATGTGGTTTCTTAAACACTTGTTTTTATAGTAACAGGTTCGATTTTATGTAAATTAGGGTTTTTTGGAAAGCCATTTCCGAAACTATGTTTTTGGGTTATATTTTGTCTTTTTCGGAATAGTTGTACAGAATGTAATTTGATTATATTTCTTACCTATAGCAGTGGCGCTTAGTACGGGGAGGCCGAAGGGCGTCACCGAATATTGAAAAAACCATAAACGGTGGCACAGATTTCCTCCTCCTCAAATCCTGCCGTTTTAGCCGACGTGTGGTGACTATGGTCTTTCCTCATCATTAAGTCGGCTTACAGCCGCTCCCACAGCCCTGCGCAATTCCTCTCTGTCGTCCGATGTTCTTATGGCTTGTTCGATGTTGATGTTCATAACCGATTGTATTGTATCAGTCCAACGTAGTGGGGATCTTCCGCGTCTTCGTTTTCCATCGGGCTCTCCCTGGACCACAAGCTTCTCCATGTTGTCAGCACGGGTTATATGTCCGAAAAATTTAAGAATCCTGCTGTATACGCTAGCAGATAACCTCTCTTTAGGCTTTATCTCTTGTAGAATTGAGTTGTTGGTTCTACGTTCTACCCAGGATACTCGCAGCATTCTCCTCCACGTCCACATCTCAAAGGCATCAATACGACGTCTATCCGCAGCGAGGACCGTCCAGGTATCCGAAGCATATTGGAAAACAGAGAAGACCAACGTTCGTACCAAGTTGGCCTTAGTATTATTGCTGATGGCGGTACTTTTCCATATTTTTGTCATTTGGGTCATGGCAGCCCTTCCCAGTTGTATTCTTCGTCGTATTTCAAGCTCGCAGCCACCTCCATTGTATATCAACGCCCTCAAATATAATATAAAAGTGTCCACAACTTCATAGCCTTCGATTCGAGGTACTCTCTGGTTGTTTTCGGTTTCTCTGTCCACTATCATTATTTTAGTTTTAGAAGCATTCTAAATAGACGGCGATAGACGGTCGCCAGCTTAGCGGTTAAGTGCGTTGCTGCTAATGCTAAATACCTGGTTCAACTCCGGGCTCAGTAAAACTTTATTCTGACCGTCTCCCCTCGGAAGGCAATGGCAAACCACCGAGGTGTAATCTGCCTGGTACAGCCTCTCTGGAGATGAAGTGTATACACTTCCCGCGGTTCGGAGCCCGTGTTAAGCAGTAGGTCCCCTATGTGTGTGATAATACTTCAAACGCACAACACATGCATAGGAGAGAGGTCGCCTACGTCTGAAATCAGGCACGGCACTTAAAGAAGAAGCATTCACGCTCAGACCGTATTTACTACTAATCAGCTCAAGTCTTTGGATTATCTGGGTTAGTTCTTCTTCCGATCTTGCCACGAGGACCGTATCATCAGCATAGCGAAGGTTTGAGATTTTTTTCCCTCCGATAAGAACTCCACCGTCCCATCCATCCAGTACCTCCCTCATAACATTCTCGCTATACACATTGAACAACAGAGGGGAGAGAATGCATCCTTGTCTAACTCCCTTTTTGATTGAAAAAGGGGGTGAGTGCATACTGTTAACACGAACCACGGCAGAGCTTTTCGTGGCACAGATTTACAGCACTTTATTAAAAAGTAAAAAATTTCATTTATCCCTCCCCTCATTATATAGCAAACCACGAGCCTCCACAGATTAGAAACAACCCCCTCCAAGGTAATAAATTCGCGAAATTAAATTGTTTTTACCTCCCAACCCCCAAATTCAAATTAAAACTTTAATTTAATGTTCAATTCACAAGTTGATTATTAAAACATGATATTTAACCGTAAGTTTTCATAAAGGACGTCCACGTCTGTGGGAGAGAGGGGGTTTATAAAAGTGTTACTGGTGGAGGACGGTGAAAGGGGGGTGAAAGGGAAATAAATGCGACGCTTGCATAAGAAAATCCTATTTTGGGGTAGTTAAAGTAAAAGTAGACAAATTGAGAACAACGCAGCGAGCGATGAGGCGGAGGATGCTAGAAATCAGCTTGAGAGACAGAGTTAGAAATGAGGCTGTAAGAAAAAGAACCAAGGTCACCGATTTAATATAAAAGTGGCAATGCTGGGGCATGCAGCCAGACATAGTTCCCTTAAATGGACATACAAATTGACTTTTTCGAAACCCAGAACTACCAATAGAAGTGTAGGAAGACTTCAAAAGAGATGTTTGGATGACATAAAGAAATGAAATGGCCCAAGACAGGCTGGAATGGAAGATAATTGAAGAGACCTACGTTCAGGAGTGGATGCTAACAGATCGACGAAGAAGAAGAATAATAATCTACAACTTTCTGATGTTATGGACCATCATCAATGAATTTGCATTATTTGTACCAGACGGAACCTGATGTCAGAAACCTTTTTTCTGAGACCAAACTATGGGGGTTTTATCAAATCAAAAGGGAGGCTTAACAAAAAAATAGCATTTCCAAGTCATTTCCATCCCAATTACCCAATGACCTGCTGTTAAGTGCGTTCACTAAAATTGCCTCACCTTCATTTGAAGCTTCTTACTTACTTTGCGATAGTGCTATTTTTTAGCCAGTGGCGTAGGGCGAATAGTTTAGATCACAGGGCTTGTTGACAAGTCTACCCTGTGCACATTTTGACACAGATCATTCTGACCGCCTCTTGATTGGCCTAATTTACTTCTGTAATATTTTGGAACCCGCATTTAAATTTTGGCAGATACATCCATCATTCTCCTGAATATATTTGGTGAGATAATAAACCAGTTCCAGAAGTTTCAGGAGTTCCAGAAGTGTCTGTTTTGTTCACATCTGACGCCAAAAAAAACATCTATCTGTTTTAGCGTTTAGTATTTAGCGGCGTAACTACACTCACATAAAATAAAATTTTTCTGCGTTGCTATTTTGTTTTGAGAGGGCGGAGCCCTGTCACCCACCCCGTGCCAGTCGTCATTGCCCAAAACTTTTTACATTTAGACTAGAAAACGTTTTTAAGGAACTGGACTGGACATGTATGTGTATTAACATTGATAGCAAAAAATTGAATCATCTACATTATGCTGACGATATCGTTTTGCTTGCAAAGAGAGAAAATGAGATGAAAAGGAAACCCAACGCGTTGGAATTATATAGGTACAGTACAAAAAATAGCAAAACAGAAGTGAATCTGGACTGTCATGTGAGAGCGGAAGATGGCAGATGGACGGCCAGAATCATCATCTGGGGACCGAGATACAGCAAGAGCAGTGTCGGACGACCGCCCAAGAGATGGCCGGAAGACGATGGATGAGAATAGTGGAAAATTAAGTGGGAGGGCTAAGTCCAATATTGGAATGAAAAATCTGAATGAGAAGAAGTTTGTCAAATTAAATATACTCAAGTCAACAATAGAAAGCGAAAATTATAATTCGAGGGGTCAGCATATTAACATTATTTTTTTAAATGTTTTACCGCCTGTACACCATATTATGGTGGGGGTATTCCATATCCCCCAGACCTGCGATCTTTGCAGCCATCAATTTTTTTAGAACTTTATTTGCAATAGTAGATCGTCACACTTTTAATAAACAAAATTTGAAGGATAAGGTAAATATTATTTTTGATTAGTTTCGGTTTTGAATGTGAGGGCACATTCCTTTGTGTCTTTTAGAGCAAGCCGTCACTGGTTACAATGACTGTAAATATTATATTTTTGTAGTTTAACGATGTAATATTCTTTTATTTAAATATCGTAACACCTGGTTAAAAACTTTCCAAATAGATTAAATTCAAGTTAAAATTAAATTGTAGGGAATTAATTAAGAATTTTAGGGAATTACCCAAGAATTGTAAGGAATTCTGCAAGTGAAAGAGAATTCCGAGTTATTGTACACAAGAATTTTCGGTCGAGTAACCCCAAAAATTATAAATAGTACAATTGCGGCCTTTAGGCCGCACAACCATGTCAATTACGGACTAATTATAATGGTTTTAATTTTATGTTTTAAAATTATGCTTTATGTAAACTTGGTGCGTTATGTGTTCCTTACGCTTAGGTCTATTGTGAACAAACACCAACGATCACTGTAATATCAATATGAAGAACACAAAAGAAACAAACAAAAAACATAGTATTATATAATCAACAATTACGTACGTTGCACCTACCATACATGCTATAATGTAAATAAAATACATTGGTACAGTATTGTACCTCATAAGAAAATGCTTCAACAACCTGAACTGTGTGTATTTCAATTTTATGCCATAAATAAAAGTTATACGAGTATAGCAACAATTTCTAAAATTAAGGTAGGATATTATGCTATAAAATATGATTAATTTCTTTTACAATAAACATCTAATTTCTATTAAGACATTGTAAATAAATATGGATTCTGCTGTAAAAATTATATAACTATTTTCGTTGTTCTTATATTTAATTTTGATTGAGATTTGAATAACATTTTTCATTAAGCTGGAAATGGAGTTAAGATCTTATTTTCATAGTCATGTACAGTTTTACATTACAAGTTTTACAAAGAGGCTTGTAGTTCATTACGCAGCTTGTAACTTACCTCTTTAAAATATTTAGGTTTTGCTTTAAAACTCATGGACCAAAACCTATTAATGGACCACTTCTTAAAATTGTTGTAGAATAAGTGTATCATAAAATGATGTTATGGGATTAAATTCATAATATTCTATTCAGTTTGCAACGCGTCTAAATTAATCATATTAATTTATTTATGTTAATATATTATAATAAATAATAAATTAATAAAATAAATCATGAATATTTGGTAAGTCAGGCTTTCGTAAACCTGGCTTTGGTAAGTCTGGATTTGGTAAACCTGGCTTTGGTAAACCAGACTTTCGTAAGTCCAGGTTTAGTAAGTCTGGTTTTCGTAAGTCTGACTTTACCCAGTAAAAGCTTGGCTTCAGTAAGTCTACCAAAACCAGCTTTGGTAAGCCTGGGTTTCGTAAGTCTGGATTTGGTAAGCCTGACTTTAGTAAATCTGGCTCTGGTAAGTCTGGCTTTCGTAAGCCTGGTTTTCGTAAACTTTCGCAACCTTTTAAAAACGCTTTTCATTGGTTTTAAGAGGGGGGGGGTCGTAAGTTATTTAATAAAGTAGCTCAAGAAGGTAGGGTAAATTATTTATTAAAGATGTTCGAATTATTAAGATTCAATTGACCAGTATTTAAAAGACTAGATCAACTTTTTATATTTTATTTTAAGTACAGTATAACTTTCCTGTATTCAGGGATTGACTCATTACTTTCCTATTATTAAAAATTAAGGAGTGAGTCGTGCACAGTCTGGCCGCACAATAATTTTTCATTTTGGACCGGTCCGACCGCTGTTTTTCTTTCACCATTTCTCTATTTCACTCAACTTTCCCATCTTCAGCATCGTTCTTGCATTCCAGAAACCTGTTTTCAGTGTCTCTCCATTTCTTTTCCTTCTTCTCCTGGAACTTTTTCTGCCCGTTGTGTTTGCGGTTTGCCTTTACCATTGCCAATTTGGTCGCCGTAGATCCGTCCGGTTCCCTTTTTCTACTTCTTCCAATCTCATTCTCTTCTCCTTCTTGTACCATCTATGTAACTCTCCATCCATTATCGCTTTTTGATAGCCCGGGATAACTCTCTTTCCATTGTATCTCGTTGCTAGTGCTATGACCCCTGTTTGAAACTTGCGTTCTTCTACTGTGCCCTGTTTTTCATCAATTCCATCTTCACATTCCAGATTTCTACTTCCGCTAGGACTGTTTTATTCTAATTGTGTTTTATTCCTTCCAAATAGCCTCTATTCTTCGTCTTCTGTTCAAGTTACGACTCTTGTTCTCATTTTCGGTTGTTCACCCATTTATTTTCAGGTTACTAACGGTTTCTCACCTTTACAAAATCTTATTTGACGTTTATGTTATACGACTTTTCACCTGTGTATCTAATTGTGCTTTGTGTTGCCTATTCAGCAAAAGATTATCGGCCGGTCGGACCGTCCCCAACGAAAAATTATTGTGCGGTCGGACCGTACAGAAATCACTCACTAAAAATTAAGTAGAATAATGGAATAAAAAAAGTTTTATGGGGAACTTTACAGCCTTTGGGATTCACAAAAAGTCATTTTGCCCCTTAATTCACATAATGCGATTTTTGAATATTTAATTTAAGATTTGGGACCATTAAAATTTTGTCCCATACTTAGAAACAGCGCCGTAGCAAGCTCTTCTGGCGCCTGAGGCAAATTTGAATATGTGCACCCCCCTCCCAAAAAATTCTTATCATTTTTAAAATTTTTTATTATTATTTCTTGGGTTATATCGAGGGAGGTTTAGCTCCCCCATTGCGATCACCTTTGCTACGGCGTTGTCTTAGAGTAATGAAAACAAATGGATGCTTATCAGGAAATCATTTAGACTGCTGGGACCAGGGAGTCTGGGGGGTACGGAATACCCCTCCCCCAGGTACACTTAATTTATTGCGAAAGGAAAACTTTCACTTTTACGTCCTTCGGTATTAAGAAGAATGGTACTGGGTTAGTTATGAAAAATATCATCTGCTGCTCCCCCCCTATTAAATTACAGACGAAAATTGCAAAAGATTAAACGAAAAATAATAAATTTTGATGGTTCTGAATCATGGCAAGTGTACCTGGGGGGTATTCCATATCCCCCAGACCCCCCGGTCATGCAATATCGATTTATATCGTTGGGAACTTCTGAGGATCTTATATATAATACGCATAGTATGTCAGAATCACCGTTTCCGTGGTAACCTAACGCAATACCCCCCCTCCCTGAATATGGAGATTATTTTTATCGGTAGGAATTTTTCTTTTCAATTTAAATATATTTTAATAACTGTCGCGATGATAACGTGATATTTTTACCGATTACCCAGTTAGTTAAAGGGAAATGAAGAAGAACGCGGGGCGGGGGTTGAAATCAACTTTCCTAAAATCCCTTGTCTTATCATTGGACCAAAATTGAAGAGGAGAAAATTTCCTACAAGACAAGGTTTCAGGATTTACTTCAGATATGAAGTAAATTGTTTTGTTTTGTTCACCATCGATGGTGAAGTTTAAATGTACGAAATTTTTATTCAGAATAAGAATTATTCAAAACCTCTTTCAATTGTTTTCTCTGGATTTTCTCTTTATTTCATAAATACTCAGTGGCGGATTTAACAGGTGGGCAAAAGCGCGCTTGCCCACTAGGCCCCCCCGACGGGAGGCATTAAGGGCCCCTGTTGCTAAAAGTTACACTTTCGATTTTTTTTTTGAAAAACGTTTCGGTGAGTCTTTTGTAGACAGCACGAGACAAATTTCTCTTCAGGGGCCCCTGTTATCGAAACACTTGCAATGCTTCGTAATAATCATAAATTAAATATAAAATCAAAAAAGTTGTGTAATTAATCAGTTATTAAAAACGTCTACGATTTTATCACGTTTGTCAAATATTTCTGACTCGTCAAAAACGTTCTGAGGAACTATATTAGTGCGCTACGTTACGATTCAAAAAAATGAGACAGGAGCCAAGATACTATGCATCAAAGAGAGTTTTTTTATGTTTCATCCGAATCAAAAAAGGGGATGCTGTCTCAATTTCTCATGAAATTATTGGGGTCTTGTTTGAAAAATATCTATTCGAAAAAATTCATCTATGTGGTCAAGCTTTTGATGGCGCACCTGTTATGTCAGGAGAGCTGAATGGATTGCAAGCTCTTATCAGAAGATATGTTGGAGAAAAGGCCTTCGTTCCGTACGTTCACTGTACAGCGCATCAACTCAACCTGGTTCTATCTCATGCAGCTGAAAAATTTGCCAGCCCTTCAATCAAAGTATTTTTCGCAACATTACAGAGAATTTTCAACTACTTCTCGCAGTCTCATCGGCGATGGGAAAACCTTTTGGAAGAAAGCAAAAATCTGTCCCAAAATAAAAAATCTTTCGGCATTCAACTTCTGGAAGAATTGAAAAAAGAAATTTTTGAGACAAATTCTGACTGTAGAAGAGAGACACAGGGTGAACAGTTTGATGTCGAAAGCGAGGCGCTGTCACAGAAACGAAGACTCCACATTAAAGGATTGAGCGGGACTCGTTGGTCTGCACGACTGAAAGCAGTAGAAGCGGTTATCCAAAATCTTGACTGTATTGTCAACTGTTTAGAACGAGAAACATCAAGAGAAAAGGCTACTGGAGAAGATATAATGGACGCAAATTCTCTACTTAAAAAGAAGTGAATCTTTTGATGGCCCAAAATTGTCTTCAGAATGTAATGAAGAATTTGAAAAACTTGCGTGCAGAAAGCAAGTACGATTTTTTTGTGTCGAAAGCGAAATCTCAATGGGAGAATATGGGATGGAAGAATCCGGATTTTCCGATCACCAGACGACGACGAACGAAAAAAATGCCCGGTGAGAAAGCTGACGACAGTACTCTGGATATGGCAACGAAACATCGCATTGCATACTACGAAGTTCTCGACAGGATGTGCAGCGAATTACAAGAAAGAGCCAAAGGTTTTCATGAGATAAACTCACGTTTCGGATTTCTCAAACCTGAATTCTTCAAAAACATGGATGAGAAAAAAGTTGAAAAAAATGTTTGCAACTTGATGGAGAAATATCCAACTTTTTTTACAACTGCCCTGAAGTATGAGTTGATCAGTTTTGCGGATTTGTACTTCTCACAAGAACAAGATTCTACTGGGCATAGTCCATTGCAATATTTGAACTTCATCGTTGAAAAAAAATTTGATGAGCAGTTTTCCGGAGTGCTGCAGTTTATTGCGTTTATTCTTGACACTTCCCGTCAGCACAGCCAGCGCCGAACGAACAATGAGCTCATTAAAGAAAGTCAAAGATCGTAAACGTTCTACAATGAGTGCAGAAGCATTGGACGATTTCAGCATACTTTTCATCGAACAGCATGTCGCCAATCAAGTTGATTTGAATGCTACTATCGAAGTTTTCGCGGAGAAGAAAGCGAGAAGAGGATTTAAAAATACGTAAATGTTCTCAATGTAAAAACGAATCCAACGTTCAAAATGCTCGATAAATAAATTCAAACCATTTTATACTGATAAATTTCTTGAAACACATACCTATCACTTCCAATGAAACACTTGAGCCAAAATAAATTCTTGTGTACACAATTCAATAGGGGGGGGGGCCCTAATGAAATTTTGCCCACCGGGCCTTTTTCCTTAAATCCGCCACTGGTTAAATTCTTATCTTTTTGAAAATTTTAAACTATTATTTATTGGATTTTGTCAAGGTTTAACGGCCCCATTGCGATGGCGCCTGAGGCAAATGCCTCAGTCGCCTCACCCTTGCTACGGCTCTGCTTAGAAACCTGTTAAGAATACTTAGATCCAAAATTTTCAAATTTTTTTCCATGCAAATCCGATAAGAACAATAAATTTTTTTTTAATGAGTCATTGTTTTTATGTCGCGCGATAAAATAATAACTAATAAATTAATCTTTGTACTTATTATGGTTTTGCGATATTAGATATCAAATTATTTACCGCATTGTGGTTAATTGCAGCCGGTTGTCTGTGACAAATAATAATATAATCGAACTTATCAGTGAATATTGTCTTACTTTATTAGGTCGTAAAATATTTTGTATATTAAAATAATTACTCGCCGATTGATTTCCACACGTTTAAAAGCGAAAAACATTTGAACGTTGGTTTCATTTTTGGTTAGTTTTGGTTTATGCGTTTCCATTATTTTCAATAGGGTTGATAAGAACGCCTTCGAAGAAAATGCGCCTGCGTCGCTTTCCCGATATGGATTTTCTTACTGATTCGTCGACAGCGGATGCTGAAAGTATATGGTCGGAACACCCTTAACATGTCGTTTCTCAACCCTTCTGATGACCGGTGAGTCACCCCTGGTCGTTTTCTGTTACACTTTTTAAATCTTTTCAATTTATGCATGCAGTTTTTTAAAATATCGGTTATTTTTAACGTACGCCAGTTACTTTTACCTGCATGTTCACGATTGACTTTCCAATAAATTCTTTATGTTCGATAAAATAATATTATTGTGTTTCGTGATGTGAATGTTATTGTAAATTGTGATAATACAAAAATTTTTCGACAATCTAAATTTCATTTGGAAATACGAATTATTATCAGTCCCTTCGTTTTGGAGACGAAAAAACCTTGTAAAAATAATCACTAAAAACAAATTTTATTATTTTAATTTAAAAATTAAAAATCCCGTATTTGGTTTATTACTTTATCAATGGTAATGTTGAGTGGTAAAATAACGCGTTATGCGATATTTGGGTGAGCGCTTCCGCCCACTGTGTGATTAAATTTTAAATTCAATTCGTATTTCAAAAAGTGAACTCAAAACATTAGCGTAAGTAACAAAAATATTTAAATATTTTGTTAGAGTGCTTGTTTAAGAATTCAATGTAAATTTTAAGAAAATTGATTTCAAAGTAATTATTTTTCGATATTCGAAAATTGATATGGCTTTTAAAAAGTTTTATACGTTTCCTTATAAAAATTCGTCAACTGATAGGTAAATGCGAGGCGGATTGAAAAACTTTTTTTTGTGGTTTAAAGCATTTCATTTTGAACTTTTATCTCGCTATTTAATTTAGTTTTGGAAGCCCTTAACCACTTGTTGGTAAGCGAAATTTTATTATGGAGAAATTAAAAAGGGGATTTTATTTGCGACAAATCACTGCAGTGTAATTTCTTTTAACAACTTCAAATATTTCTTATTTTGTAGTTTAATCTGAATCCCTAAAATTCATCTAAAAATGTTCATGTAAAATGTTACATTTTATTTTACATATTTCGCATTCTTCCATCAACGTTTATTCGATATTAAAGTTCGGCTTACCGCTTTTCTTTTGTTATGTCGGTGTTTGTGTTTCCCAAACTATTTGGTTAAGTGTGGTCAAGAACTCCCAAGAATACAATACGGAGATTTTCTTCTGAATAAATAATAAATTGATTTTCCGATTTGTGCAAAAATTGGAAATTTGCAATTTTCGCCAGTTTTCAGCTTTCGCTGCCCCATGTTGATCTTGAGAATTTAATTTTAGGGTAAATAATGTCTATTATGCAATTTAGGGATTTGAACTGCTATTTTGTCCCTTTTTGGAAGACTAAAGTTTAACTTGAAATCTCAACGGATTTATAATTTAACTTTACAATAAAAAAAAATTATACCTCAAAGTGACATTTATTTGAAGAGGGTTATTATGTTGAAATTAAGTCAAACGAAGAAAATTTAATCATTTAATATAATATTTTATTAATAACTAGCTGGCACAGTCGGCCTACCGGCCGCCTTTAGCCGTCTACTAAAGTAGCCTATGTTTTTCGTAGCGTTGTAAATAACTTCTACACCAAATTTGGTTAAGATTGGTCAAATAGAAACGTAAAGCACGTGCACACGTATTTGCATTGTCGATCGGTTGACAGTTTGACAGCATTCATTATTGTTTTTAAGTTGATTTTGAGTAGCCTGCTTTCCTTTAAGGAATCTCGATAATCCATTCATGCGCGTCCCTTTGGGACCTCCATCCTCTTGGTCGACGGATATATCAGG
Source organism: Podabrus alpinus (assembly GCA_932274525.1). Taxonomy (NCBI): domain Eukaryota; kingdom Metazoa; phylum Arthropoda; class Insecta; order Coleoptera; family Cantharidae; genus Podabrus; species Podabrus alpinus. The sequence continues at coordinate 13,128,768 of OW026451.1, forward strand.
TTTGTCTTCTCCGACTATTTTCTCCATTTTTCCCAGCGTCATTCTGGTACTGTGTTTGTTCCACTCTCTACGCCGCTGTCTCATCCATATCATAATATCTAGCACGTCACTTCTTCTCCTGATTTCTTCGTTTCTTACACAATCTATTAGTCTCAATTCTGTTATATTGCGGAGTATCTCCATTTCCCATGCTCTTAGCACGAGCTTCGTTTTGTTTGTGTTAGTTCTACCTTCTGCATAAACTATGTCATTCTTTAATGCACATTTGATTGGTTTAATATTTTAGTTACCAATCTGGAAAGACATCAGTGCGGCCTTCAGGCCGCACAACCTTGGAAATCACACATTAATAAGGCCATAGCGGTCGACAGACTTCATGGCCTTCTATAGTTATTAGAAGAATAAGAATTAGAAGTTATTCTTAAAATTATATTAAAAAATTGGAGAATATAATATTATTATTTTGGGATTGGGAAGACATTTTTTGGCGCTTTCAGACAATGTCGTTTTAATGTTTTTTTGTTAATTTCTTAAATTTAAAAACGTCTAGCATTTGCAGAATACCTAAACAATTCCTAAAGATGTCTACGGAATTCGGCCTATCGGTCTTCCGATTGTTTATAGGCTCTCCGGCTGGTTTTAGGACCAGAGAGTTGAACCGTAATTATTTCGTTCCGGTTTATGGTGACATTCCCAATATTTTTATATCATGTTATGAATCGTTCCCGTACAATTCTGGTTTTATTTATAATCTATTTCGTTCGGTTACGGTTCGAATTCAAAACCGGTTCGAATCCGAACCGTAACTGTAACGGAACCTAACAAACATTTTAGTTGTAAATCGGCTGTTAACCAGCTGCCAAATAGCCATTTAAATAAAAACCGGAGTTGAACCGGAACGGTTCATATCATGATATAAAAATATTAGGAACGTAACCGTAAACCGGAACGAAATAATTACGGTTCGACTTTCTGTCTAAGACATTTAAGGATTCTATAGTCGATTGTTTATGTACATATTCGACTTTAGATTCCCTTGGTCGGGCTTTGGCTTCTTCATAGTTTAGTGAATACGGGTCGGCCTTCGGTCTCCCAATTGTTATGTGAACATGAATGTCGACGTATGGCCTCCATTTAATAAATGTCACATTATAATAACATGATATTAATAATATGTAATTATAAGGCAAAGTTGAGGGCCAAACAGTTAATTTTGAACTTGGGAAAGAAAATTTGTAAAACTATAGTTGATGAATAAATTACTTCATACGGTGCTACTAAATTGGAGGGCGGAATAAATAGATTGAGCACCGATCACGGACCTCTTAAAGATCCGTGGCACCAATACAAATGAAGAGTTACAAAATAATGAAATAATTTATTAAGACTTCAAATTTCCTTATCAATTACAAAATGTGTTTCCAAAACTCCCATAAGGTTTTCAAATCAAAGCTAATACCCAAGCAAAGGAGAGGTGGAATTAATCTTTCTCTTGGGAGTGGGGGGGGGGGGTTAAAATAGTTGGTAACAAATAAAAATATTAGGTTATTAAAAAATAACAAGTCCATGTGTGAATGCTAAGCGAACAGCACTGTATGCACTGGTTTTTCAGTATGTCAAGATCGAGGGGGGGGGCACATAGATATGACCAGGGGAACTCAAAACTTGCTGTGAAAATATACATTTTTTTACAATAACTCGACCAATTTCATACAATCATTTTACTAACTCTTCCAATTAAAAAATCAATGTTCAGAAACTTTTCAACATAAAACCTGCAGTTATAAAAATGTTTTGCATGTAAAAAACGTATTTATTATCATGTACACATGAAGGGGCCAGAATTAAAGTAAACCAATTTAAGTTTTATAAATTTTTTTAATTAATAATATGGGGTGCTTTTTTAGCTGCATGAGATCTTTCAATAGGGATAACTTTTGAATGAAGTTTGTCAAAGTGACAGTTCTTATTTGTGTTCAGAAAGGTTTGCCATTTAATCATGAATAAATTAACACTTGAACAACGCTACCAAATTGTGGAAATTTATTCTCAAAGTCAGAGTTCCATTCACGAAATTTATAGAGCTCTTCGCCCATTTTGTGGTGCACATAATCGACCTTCTGGATGGATGAATTTCGTACCACTTCTTCATTGCATGATGTAAGACTATCAACAAGGCAAAAAAATGTGCGTACCAAAGAAACTATCGCTTCTGGGAGTGAAAGTGTGCAAGAGAAGCCAAACATTTCAATTCGCCATCGTGCTCAACAACTTGGACTTTGTTCGTTCACTAGATGGAAAGTTTTACATCAAGATCTTAGTTTACATCCTTACAAGTTCCAGTTGGTTCAAGAATTGAAGCCTAATGATCATCGATTCATCGATTGCGTCGTGCGATCGTCGATTGGGCTCACAACCATTTGGAAGTGGATCAATTTCTTTACCGCCAAATTTTGTTCAGTGACGAGGCACATTTCTGGTTGAATGGGTATGTGAACAAGCAAATTTCCCGTATATGGACTGAGACCAATCCGGAACATTATTTTGAGACTCCATTGCATCCATTAAAATTTACTGTTTGGTGTGGAATAATACACGCCAACGGCATCATCGGTCCATATTTCTTTCGAAATGAGGAAGGAGCTACCGTTACGGTGAAAGGTGTGAGATATTGACACAAGCTCAATACATTTTTGTTTCCAAAAAAACAAGAGTTAAACATCGACAACTTATGGTTCCAACAGGATGGTGCTACGTGCCACAGAGCCACCGAAACTATCGATTTATTGAAAGGACAATTTGGTGACAACATTATTTCAAGAAATGGTCCTACCAATTGGCCTCCAAGATCGAGTGATTTGACGCCTCCAGATTATTTTCTTTGTGGGTATGTTAAATCCATGGTTTGTGCTAACAAACCAACAACTCTGGAAGCATTGGAGGTCAATATTCAGCAAGCCATTTATGATATAAGGCCAGAAATATTGGAAAAAGTGGTCAAAAATTGGACTGATCGGATGCGCTTCGTAACGATTAGTCGTGGTGGTCATATGCCGAAAATCATTTTCAAATGATAAATGGCATTAAATTTATTGTCATGAAAAAATAATTAAAAAAAACTTCCATCAATTTTTTAATGTTTTATTTCAATTTGAGGTTCTCATGCAGCTAAAAAAACACCCTATAATTGTGAAAGTTTTGGACCCAAAAGAAGTTAAAAAAAAGTAGGACTTGGTTCTCTTTAATTCGGAAAAATTAAAAGCACGCATATAAAGCTTCGAGCCATAATTCACTAGTTCATTAAAATCAGGCCTAATTACTAAATTAAGACATCGCCAAGAATTGCTATTTCTCAAGAGCATTCGTAATCTATCGCTGGGTTGCTGGGTACCAATGTGAACAAGAAGAATCCATACTATAATTTGCAAAAAATTTTCGGGAAGAATTACCTAATTACCGCCACCCCAAATCATTTCAAAATTTTTTCATAGCAAAAGGAACCTTATTAAGGTAAGCGTTCATTTATCGGCATCGTACGCATCGGACGCATCGGACGAATCGTATCTTTTTCGTCGAGTTCGTTCACTTGTTCGGATCGTATGAAACGGCGTATTCTGCACGTACTAGAACCAACAACCGTGTTTGATATTTGTTAAAAATTTAAATTTTTTAATTTTTTTCATTTATCACTGTAATCACTATCAGCAATGCATTATTTTGATTTGAAAAAAATAAATTGAAAACTAGATATTTCGCCAAAAAATATGTTGTTTTTAAAAATTATAAAATATAAAATATGCCATTTTGTGCCTAAATGTGTTTTACATATGTTCCCAAAATTTCCCAAAATTTGCACTAACGAAATTAAATCCATGTTTGCAACAAATACTGTGAGAAATGCGAACACTGCAGTCGAGCCGTTGCGATTCCTATCGTTCATTTCTCGGATTTGTCGATGACATCATCCGAACGCATCGCATCATCGGAAAAGTTGCCTTGCAAAGAATACTTATCGGATTTACCGAGATGCGATGCGTACGATGCGATATAATGAACGATGGTTCATTAAAAACAATGTAAAGAATATTTTATTCCGATGCGTCCGATACGTCCGATGCGTCCGATACGTCCGATGCGTCCGATGCCGACAAATGAACGCTTACCTTTAGAGTGTACTGTAAAAATTTCGCCCGAGAAAGTATAGTCAAAATTTTGAGAAAAATCAATTTGAAAAAAGCTAAATTTTACATGTAAATCGCATGTTTAGGCCACGCCCATTACCGAGGTTATAAAAATATAAGTAACGCTCGCTCGGCTCGGAGCGCATTTGCCAGTCTACTGCCGTGCTTATAACATCGCTAGCACGGTGGCCAAACTGAATAAAAAAACGGTTCTTTTCAGAACCACAAATATTTTAAGAATAAAGTCTCTAAATAAACATAAATAACTATGAGGAAAACCTAGGCCTTGCGGGGCTCTCCCCCGCGGCCGGTTTTTATGGTGCAATTTACTTTTTAGGGTGGATCCGCCCCGGCCAGAATTGTGCGCATCAAAAAACGTACCCTACGCCCCTCCGGGGCTCCGGGCGGTTTTTCAATCGCGTACGCCACTCCGCAGCAGAGCTAAACATACGAGAAGGCGCCACTTATCAAGAAGACCGGGATGAAGGCAACCGGGATCTTAAACCCCCAAAAAATCGAGTAAAAACAAAAAATAATTGCTGTTACATGTAGGAGAGACGAGCTGCATCTGCCGGTGCGAAATACTCTAAGTGTTAGGGTCATTCATATTGCACGTACCGTCCAACAGAATGAGCGACGCGCGGGAATCTCGTTAATTTTACATGAAAATTAGCTAACTTCAAAATCGATTTACTCAAAATTTTGATAATACTTTCTCAGAATTTTTTTGTAGTAGGGGCCTATATAAACCTTCATCTTTCCATTAGGAAGGTTACAAGTTAGTTCGTAGTGGCGGTAGTTATGACACTCTCACCAAATTTTCTGTATTTCGAAATACCATCACAAGGTCGAAGAAATATTACCGTCTGCAGGTATGATAATAATTCCCATCAGTGCGGCATTTAGGCCGCACAACCTAGGCAATCGCGTAAATCTCTCATTAATCCAGAGTCGATGTATTTCAATCAATGCATAAATTTCATAAAAATAGTTAATTGAAAATTTATGAATTTCTTGATAGTAACTATACAAAAATTTCTTTATACAGGTTGATTCAGACCGAAATAATTTAATTATTTTTCAGTTGATTTACGGAAAATCTCTACCCTACAGAGTTTTGCTAAGCATTTTTTGGTAGATTTCTCAAGCGATAGCAGTTCTTAAGTACGTGCGATTGTAGCAGTCGTCTGACTTTTTAAAATTATTGCACGAACGCAGTTCAAGAAATTAAACTAAAAATTTTGTATTTAATTTGAAAAGTCAATTTTAAGCTTTACCTTTCCAAAGCGCTTTGACCTCGATGTTTCGGTTTTGTAAAATAGACATTAAATTTAAATATTAGTTCCTTTAGATTACTTGACTCATTATTTCTTAGTTAATTGTTGACAAGGTTTGTAACGTTTTTAATACATAAGTACATAGAACATAATAAGGAAACTCTTATCAAAAAAATGAATAATAATTTTTGTTAAAGCGTCGAGCATATCGCAAAATGTAAATTTTTATAGTTACATCGTTTGCATGCGAAGTTGCAATCAATACGAAAATAATTGGTAGTTATAATTTATCAATAGCTATTAAAGCTTAACAATTAAAAAACGGTAATGCCATATAAATTTTCTTTTCAACTCAAATAAATTTGTACTAAATTATGATTTAGTGCCGCAATTAAAAAAGTTGATAGTGACGCGATATTCGGGAGTTAGATTTTCTGGCAAGTTAATTTCTAACTAATTACTTAGTTATAGGTGTACACCCTTGTACAGTAACTTCTATATTATTTGTCCGCCGATCTACCCGGTAACAAATGTTTTTTGTGCATGATAAGCTCTCATCGATTGCTTTCCTTTTCAAAAGAGGGTAGAAAAAAAGTTTATTGTTCGTTCGTGTCTATCATACATTATTCACTTGTTAGTTTTGTATCATTCATCCGTTTTCTCTATATTTTTCAATTTTATTTACCGATGATGTTTATAATTAATTAACGTTATTTATCTAATAGATATCAAAAATGTTTCATTTCGTTGTATTAATGTTTTGTTAAGTTTGCAGTACTTATAAAGTTTAATTAACTTTATTAATTAATTCTCGTATTTAATGTATAATATTGTTGTAAATGAGTTCCTATGTTTGCTGTTTGACAAAGCTAATTAAAATTGTTGGAAAAGTTTTTAATATTTAATTAAATAAAAAAAAGTAAAAATAATTCAATAAAAATTCTGCTCTCATATCGAGTCTGCTCGACCTCTAGGGTGACTTTGCCACGACCTGGCATTTGGTTACAAATATACACCGCAGTTTTACCCTCTGGCGTGTTTCACTGTTTTTGTAACTCATCAGCGCGAGGAAATTTTAATAAAGTGCATTTTGTTGTACTGTGACATTTTAATAGGTTCTACAAAGGGTGATTTTTAAGTTCGCGGAACAGGGTAGAAGGAAACGGATATATCCGGAAAAATACATAAACTAATCAATAATTTATTTTCCTGCATTGTTTATGATTAACTCCCAACACGCGTTCTGTCAGTTTTTCGATTCCACACCTGAAGAAATCCGGTGGTTTGGAAGTGAAGAAGTCGTCGAGTCAGTTTTGAAGAGCAACGTCGTTATTAAATGAGATTCCGCGGAGATTGTTGGATAGAGACCGGAAAAGATGAAAATCTAATGAAGCAAGATCAGCTGTATAGGGCGCATGTGGAATAACCTCCCAACCGAGGTTTTGAATAGCTGCTTTTGTAATGTTATTAGCAGTATGTGGACGGGCATTATCGTGCTGCAAAACCATTTGATGCCGTCTTGCCGGTCGTTTTTCTTGAATTGCAGCATCCAGGCGACGCGACGCAGTTGTTGACAATAAACCTCAGAAGTGATGGTTACATTCCTCGGAAGCAATTCATGGTAGATGACGCCTTCTTTATCCCACCAGATGCACAATATTACCTTCCGTGGATGGGCATCAGCTTTTGTACGAGGATTTGCTTGTTTGTTAGGACTCGGCCATTCCTTTCTGTTCTTGATGTTGATGTAAAGGCACCATTTTTCGTCACCAATAATAACAATTTTGGACATAAACGCCCGATGTTGTTGACGAGCTAAACGATGACGAGCAAGCAAAGAAACACAAATAATGGTAACACGCTGATTTTTGTTGTTTTCGCTCAAAACGTATGGTACCTAAACACCCAACTTTTGAACTTTGCCCATGGAATGCAAATGTCGTACGATAGTTGATTGGTCACAATTCATCATATTGCCCAATTCCCGAGTTGATTGACGTGGATCATCACGAATTCAAGCATTTGATCGGTCTTCATCAAAGCCGGATGGTCTCTCTGAACGTGGGAAATCATTCATATCGAAATGTCCCTTTTTGAAACGAGAAAACCATTTTCGTACAGTACTTTCCACGATGGCGTTCTCTCCGTAAACAGCACAAATGGTTCTAGCGACCTCCGATGCCTTAACTCCTCGGTTAAACTAAAACAAAATGTTCAAGTTTTTGTACTCGACACTCCATTTTCTTTAGTCAACAATTACCCCTAACTTTCTACAAATTGAAAAATTCAACAACTATTTAATAAATCAATACATACTATGGCATTAAAATGACATTGATATTTCTCAAACAAATTTGTATCCAAATCACTCTTAGGGGCCGTTCATTAATTACGTAAGGACGATTTTTGTAATTTTGGACCCCCTCCCCCGCCACGTAAGGGTACGTAAGATTGTGGCAACCCCCCCCCCCACATCTTACGTAAGGATTATTTCAAAGAAAATTAATTTTGACCTCCCTCTCCACCCCTTATATTTATAAAAAAATATGAATAATAATATATTATATTAGCTGGCACAGTCGGCCTACCGGCCGCCTTTAGCCATCTAGACCGTGTCGGATGTGGTGGTTCGTCCTTCGGCCTCACTCCAAGGTACTAAAGTAGTCTATGTTTTTCTTAGCATTGTAAATAACTTCTACACCAAATTTGGTTAAGATTGGTCAAATAGAAACGTAAAGCACGTGCACGCGTATTTGCATTGTCGATCGGTTGACAGTTTGACAGCATTCATTATTGTTTTTTAAGTTGATTTTGAGTAGCCTGCCTTCCTTTAAGGAATCTCGATAATCCATTCATGCGCGTCCCATAGGGACGCGCATGAATGGATTATCGAGATTCCTTAAAGGAAGGCAGGCTACTCAAAATCAACTTTACTTTCCTTTGCGAATTTTTGCATTATTTCAATACAAAAGCATGCGCAGGGACCTACATAATAACTGTGCCAAATTTGGTTCCGATCGGTCAAACGGTTTAGGAGTCTATAGGGAACATACATACACACATACATCCATTTTTATATACGTAGATAGATAATAATTTTAATTTTAATTTACATAATATGTAGATGAAAAACCGTTCGTAAAGATGAACTCCGGGATCCTGGCGGGTGGGGTGCCACTGATTCTGGCCATGTCAGGCCAGAAGTCTCCCAACATGGATCCTCTCATAGAAGTCAAAGCTGGGCAGTAACAAAGCACATGCTCAGCTGTCTCCTCCTCTTCGTTGCATCCACGACATAAAGGGTCATCTGCAAACCCCATATTGTGGAGATGTTTATTTAATCTGCAATGTCCAGTCAGTATCCCTGCAATTGTCCGCAGATTGACTCTGGACAGCTTCATATAGTATCTTGCATGTTTCCATGAAGGCACGCGTATTGCTGCTCTAGCTTGGTTACATGTAGTTCCTTGTAGCCATCTGCTGGTGTGCAGTTCTAGGGTATAGTGTTTTAGGAGAGTATCTATGGTTTTGACGGCGGGCGTAATCATCGGCTCCGGGCCGCAGGGAAGACCATTAGAGCCATTTCTTGCCAGCTCATCAGCCTTTTCGTTACCCTCGTTACCTTTTTGCCCCTAACCCAGCAGAGAGAAAGGACATTTTGAGTTGATATATCATTCAGTGCCCGGATGCAATCAAGCACCAGACCAGAAGTGACTTTATGGCCCCGAAGTGCCACAAGAGCCGCTCTACTGTCTGATAGTATTTGTATGTTTTTGTTCAGAATACTCCTATCCTGAACTATTTTTGCGCAGTGTAGTATACCCACAAGCACCGCCTGGAACACAGATGTATATTTACCCAGCGGTATACTTATGTTTAGATCAAGTTCAGCAGAGAAAATTCCTGCACTCGATCCAACATTATTTTTGGAGCCATCCGAAAACAAATGTATATCGTAATCGAATGTTTCGTTTGCGTTTAACAGTACATTATATTTCCTGTCAAATATATATTTAGGGTGGATTCTGTCGGATTCAAGTAGCAGAAGAGGTATTCCTTTGGAATATTCCTCCAAGATCTGCATATGGCCCGCAGTTCCTCGCCTATGAGTCCAGGGGGTACAATCTCCCCTCGTAGATGCAGTATTGTTAAGATGATTTGCTTGTCCCAATAAGTTTGATACGCTTGGTGTTATAAATAATACAGTATAAGCAATCGCGTTAGGGCGAAACCGCGCTGTAAAAGTACCGTGTTATACGAGTTAATGTTATACATCAAAATACAAAAGACTTGAAAGGATTAAATTATTTAAATGGAAGTGACTCGCGTTCTGCAAAAACTATTTTAAGATAATTTTAGTTCTTATCTAACCACAGCTGCAGTGGCTTGGTGTTATGGAGTTACAGGGCAGAAATTACGGATTTTCTTAGCTAGGCCCTCCCCGGTGAATCGATACGTTGTGGGTTTGGCGAATTGATAGAATTTCAATGCCAAATAAGAAAAAGAGAAGTTCTAATCTGTGAGTACTTTATCAGATAATGGCAATTTAAAAGATTTGACAGTTGTAACATGATATAGATAATACGCGTTACAAAGTTAACAAAACTTTCAGGAAAATATTTGACGAAAAAAAGTGAATATTTAATTCAATGTGCCAATAAGGTAACATTTCACATTTTCCATTAGTTGTATTAAAAATAAATTAAAATATTAGATTATAAGTTTACAAGAGATCAATTTCATGTGGTACCACGTGAAAATCGAATTATTATTTAATTATATCTTGTTAAAATGTCATACGACATATTTATTATACAAGTTATTGCAAGATAACCACGTGGTTCTTGTGGAAAAGTTTTATTAAAAAGTTGTTATTTAGATTTTTTGTTAGACTATTAAATTTTCATATCCAACTTGTTAGTATTTAAATATTGATCATATCGATATGTCTCCAACAATTTTTGATAACAATAATTAGTAATTAATAAAAGGAGTGGCAGTTATGTTTTGATACTGAATCATCGACCAGAATACCGTAAAATGCAAATCACAACGTAAGTGGTTTTTCAGAAACTAATTTTTGCAATATTAAAATTTTATCCTACGAATTTCCAAGATTTTGTTTATCTATTTAGTTTGCTTTAGATTAAACGTAGAGGAGAAAGGTGTTAAGAGCGCGCTGCGGAAAGAGAGAGAGGGAAGCAGTAGATATGATGTTGAAAGAAGCCTCTAATCTTTTGTAGAGATTTAAAAAATTTAAAAAAATTATTTGCGCCATATCTAAGGGAACCCTTGAACCCTTTGTGCATTAAGTTGATTTTATATAGTTTAAAACTCCACTAAGGGCACTTTTTGATTTACAAGTTTTGTACAAGTTTTCTATAATTGATGATGAAATCGCTTCAAAATCAGGTTTTTTCTTTATAATGATCTGCAGAAGGCAATAACGAAGTTTCATTAAAATCGGTTGTCATAAAAATTCAAAATTGTCCTTTTTCATAAATTAAATTAACCTGTTTACTTTTAATTTAAAGCGCTCAAAATTGGTTTATTGCCTTCAATAGTCTTTCCTTATTAATATAAAAAAAGAATTACATTGATACGACGTTTAGTTTTTTAAATTTGTACAAAAGATTAGAGGCTTCTTTCAACATCATTCCCTCTCTCTCTTTCCGCAGCGCGCTCTTAATATGGAACTCTTGTTTGTTTTTACAGTTATTACAGTCTCAAAATTAAACGTTCAAATTTTTCAAATCATTGCCTAATAATATTTTTTGAAATTAAACTGATCGTACATACTTTTATCAAATATATGAACTTTTCAAAATAAGGTATTTTATGTATTTTTTAATCTAAACTGGTGATCTGGACCTATGGGTCCTTTATTAAATGTATGAAAAATTACCAAAATAAAAATGTTTTCAAAAAATGAAACTAAAACCAAAGAAACCATAATTAGCCCGAGGGGGGGAGGTTACCGCTCTGAAATTTTAGAGTACTTACAATAAGATGGTGCAAATGTCTGCAATAAGTGTCTGTAAGTTTTGCAATTTCCTACCCATTTTAGAGCGGTTTACAAATCCAGAGTTAAGAGCGCGCTGCGGAAAGAGAGAGAGAGAGGGAATGATGTTGAAAGAAGCCTCTAATCTTTTGTACAAATTTAAAAAACTAAACGTCGTATCAATGTAATTCTTTTTTTATATTAATAAGGAAAGACTATTGAAGGCAATAACCAATTTTGAGCGCTTTAAATTAGAAGTAAATAGGTTAATTTAATTTATGAAAAAGGACAATTTTGAATTTTTATGACAACCGATTTTAATGAAACTTCGTTATTGCCTTCTGCAGATCATTATAAAGAAAAAACCTGATTTTGAAGCGATTTCATCATCAATTATAGAAAACTTGTACAAAACTTGTAAATCAAAAAGTGCCCTTAGTGGAGTTTTAAACTATATAAAATCAACTTAATGCACAAAGGGTTCAAGGGTTCCCTTAGATATGGCGCAAATAATTTTTTTACATTTTTTAAATCTCTACAAAAGTATAGAGGCTTCTTTCAACATCATATCTACTGCTTCCCTCTCTCTCTTTCCGCAGCGCGCTCTTAATGAAAAATAATGAATTTAAAAAAGGAGGACCAAATGGAAATGAATAATATCGCATCTACCACTTCCTGCGCCCACATTATTGCTGGTCTTCCACGATTTCTCCTAAAGCTTGCAGTCCAGGTCCACACTTTTTTCGGCCATCTGTATTCTCCCATTCGCTGTCTCTGTCTCTCTGTCGAATAACGACCATGAAAATGAAGAGTAATAATATTTTCAAAGCGGCGCAAGAAGTTGGCTAATTTTTTTTTGGGTTTTTAATAATCTATGCTCAGCATTTGGAGCACTGGATTTTGTTGAAGTTTGCGTTTATTCTAAGGGCTATCACTAAGTAAATTTATATTTTTCCTTAATTTTTATTTTTATATTAAAAAAGGCACTTTATACCAATACATTTAAAAATAATGTGCTCATAGAAATGTTGAGAAAATCCTGATAGTGCCAAATTTATTACACACACAGGAAAACCGGACTGGCCGTATGAAAAATGCGGAAAATTGCGTTTTGGCTAGTTATCTACATTATAGTCCAATCTAGTGATTGGGCTAACCATAGTTGGTTACTTATTTGTGATAACTCGGAAATGGGATTTTTTTTGTATCTAAAATTACGAATTAACCTTTTTTATGCATCCTATATGTTTTGAAAAAAACTGTGCTAGTCATTATATTTAGTTTACGATAAAAAGTCAACTGAAAAGTGGGCTCGTTGTCATACACTGATTTTTACCCAAAATTGTTCAAGCCAGGAATATTTTTAGTTTTAAAAAGGTTCGGAAAGCTGAATTTTGGCAAAAATGTGTATTTTAGTGTCCGCATGACCTCGAAAAGACCCAGAGGGTTTCTCCCCCAATTGACGATATTAATTCCTCTTTCGCCTTTCTGGAACTGATTTTTATATTAGGAATATTATTATGATCTAGGATAAGTTTGAAAAACTCCATTGTAAAAAGGAATTGTATGCTCTTCAATTTTGAACTAAAGAAAATTTTCCATAAAATTAAAATTAAGCGAGTTATAGGGGAGAAACCTCGACTTTTTCGATTTCTTGCAGACTCGAACGACTTTTCGACTTCCTTGCCTGAAGTGATAGGAAACTTCGGAAAAAACTTTATTTTGTAGAGAATTTCATGTTCTTCAATTTTGGCTTTAGTAGTAAGAATTTTCCGAAAAAATGAAATTAAACGAGTTATTCGAGAAAACCACATTGGAGGAACAAGAATTCCCTATTGGAAGAGAAGCCGATGATAGAGGATTTCAGGAGACTTGGGGGGGGGGGGGGAGAATCATACAAATTCAGCTAGCCCGAATTGTTTTGCAAGCTCCAGCCAGTTTGTCAGCTTTGTTACCTGAGCATTTCAGAATTTAATGTACATAAACTTTGACCGGGTTTTTAATGCAGTTCTTATAATTTAATCTCCCCCCCCCCTCTAAATACGCTTCTCAACCAGAATCTCTTCTAAATTACTCTTCTAAAAACAAATTAGAGATTATGCATGTCTTCATGAATCACGAAGGATGGGTGCCAACCCCCCCATTCCAAACCAGCCTACGAAGTTGAGTTATTACCTAATAGTCAATCACAGCATTAATAGAGATCTTTTTAATTAATCCTTCACACAGTGGCGTAACCAGAACTTCATTTTGGAAGATTAAAATCTTTTAAAATATTTATAATAATTATTATAGTAAAAATTCATTATCAACTTTATAAATGTCCGTTGAGTTTTTCAATGGTTTGAAGGACGGCCCGCTTCCTTAAAAGATATATTTTAATATATTGGACATTAAACTAATTATCATAAAACTTAAAAAGTGCAAAATAACAACCGAACAAAAGTTTTTCACTTAAACGCTTTATGAAACTTCCTAAATTTCTTACATTAAAATTTTATTTTGATGCTTTAATAGCTCGAGTCAAATGTATGAAAGAAAATAAAAATCGTCATAGGTTTTCAAACTGCAAAAGAAAATTTTTATTGTAAAACATTTCGAAAATTTTAAACTTATGAAGCTTTTTAAGTGGAAAGATTTGTTTTTACTGTTCATCTGATGCAAAAGTAGCCATACAGATGAGGGCTAATGGCCTTCATTTTCTGTAATACCCTGTATAGAAAATCTTTCCAGCCATAATAGGACCCTAAGTATAGTGTAAGCTTCCAAATTTGATTATTTTTTTAACTTTTCTGCCAATACATTTTACATATTTGCAAATTGTGCAAATTCAGTGAACCTGAAGTGCAAATTAAACTTTACTTCCATAAAATTTTACGTAAGACTAAAAAAATTGAAATGTTGTAACCCAAATAAATTTGGAGATACGACTTTCCAAAAATCCTAATTTTCGGTAAATTTTTACAGAAAATTGTAAAATTTAGGTTTCGGAAATAATTTTTTTATGCTCTAAAAACAAGTAAATTTCGAAATACTGAGGCCTTAAACAATAATGTTTTACAAAAATACTGTAAGTGTAAGTTTATAAATACATGCAAATGTAAGCAAAAGTATAATCACGACATTCCAGAAATGGAAAATTTGAATTGCAATTAAAAAAAAAGAATGTCATATATTTTAAAAAAATAATTGGTAAATTTTTTTTTTTCTACAAAATTAAAATTTAATTAGGTTTGTTAGTACGCAAAATGTTAATAAAGATAAGATAACATTCTGTAAATAAATTTTGTGTCGGTTATGGATTCTGAAACTTGACGAATTTATCGTATTTTGATAAATCTGACCGAGTGTCCCATTCGTTTTCAAAATGTGAATTGAAATTTATTGCTAGGAAGTAAAGGTTAAAGTAAGACTAAAAAAATTGAAATGTTGTAACCCAAATAAATTTGGAGATACGACTTTCCAAAAATCCTAATTTTCGGTAAATTTTTACAGAAAATTGTAAAATTTAGGTTTCGGAAATAATTTTTTTTATGCTCTAAAAAACAAGTAAATTTCGAAATACTGAGGCCTTAAACAATAATGTTTTACAAAAATACTGTAAGTGTAAGTTTATAAATACATGCAAATGTAAGCAAAAGTATAATCACGACATTCCAGAAATGGAAAATTTGAATTGCAATTAAAAAAAAAGAATGAGTAACACCTAATAGCTTACGACAAATAAATTGCTTCGATTTTAGGTTACTGTGCAGTTGTTATGACCACTCGAAACAAAATTTCTTCAGCTACACACTAAAGAACAAGGTTTATAGAGTTGATTTATATAAATATTATATATGAACCGGGTCCAAATTTTTGAAATAATCGATTTTGAACTTTTGAGCAAATTTTAACGAGATTCAGTGGTAAAATTAACGAGATTCCCGCGCGTCGCTCATTCTGTGGTCGGTCCGTGCGTAATGAATAACCCTAACACTTATGCAGCTCGTCTCCTACATGTAACATCGATTATTTTTTGTTTTTATGCGATTTTTTGAGGGTTTAAGATCCCGGTTGCCTTCATCCCGGTGTTCTTGATGGATGGCGCGTTCTCGTATGTTTAGCTCTGCCGCGGAGCTCCGTACGTGATTGAAAAACCGCCCGGAGCCCCGGAGGGGCGTAGGGTAGGTTTTTTGATGCGCCCAATTCTGGCCGTGCCAGATCCACCCAAAAAAGTAACCTAGGTTTTCCCCATAGTTGTTTATGTTTATTTAATATTTTTTTAATTTTTTCACTTTTCGGCAATACACGGG
The DNA here is from genome assembly GCA_932274525.1 of Podabrus alpinus. Lineage (NCBI taxonomy): Eukaryota > Metazoa > Arthropoda > Insecta > Coleoptera > Cantharidae > Podabrus > Podabrus alpinus. The sequence goes on from OW026451.1 coordinate 13,144,522, forward strand.
TTATTTTCCATTTTTTTGATTATATTTATTACTAATATCCACTAATCACACCCCCATCTATCCGAATTTCAAAGAAAAATTCAAATCGGAGCGAAAAAATTTTACGCATATTCAAGGGACCCCGGGCGAACGATGCACATCATCGACCGGGGTCTACCGCATACTCGATGCTACTTTCCCGTACTTTTCAAAAGTCGATTTTAGGGTTGGTTTTACAGATTTCGTACAAAATATTTTTTCTATAGCCTAAAATAAGCCTGTTCTTTAGTGTGTAGCTGAAGAAATTTTTTTTCAGCTGGTCAGAGTAACTGAGGAGTTTGTTTCCAGAACGCAATATGTCCAAAATGCAGTTTTTAAGATAAATGGTAAAAACTGTTATTGTCTAAATTAAGCCAGGGAGAAAGTGAGATTTGCTAATATTCGAAACATGGGTGTAACACGTTTCGTGTTTGATCAGTGTGTGTTGGATCATATCTAATACATGTAAAAAACAGTTTTCAACACAATCAAACAAAAACGTTTTGTCGCACAACGTTTTTGCTTGATCAGTCTGTAGGAAGCCTTTTACTGGAAGTATATTTTCTACCACGTATTTTTATGGGAAATATAATTAATTGAAAAATCATATTTTAGTATTTTGTGCGACACAAATTAATACATGTAATGCCATCTATACCGAAAATTTTTGAAAAATGGATTTGTTGCGTTCTGGAAACAAGCTCCTCAACTGCACAGTCGCCCGATTTTATATGCATCTCTTCAGGCAAGTATAATTACGAGACAACACACAATTAGAAAATAAAAAATCAAAAGGTAAAAAAATTATAAATTTTTCGAAATTGAAAAACAAAACTTTTTTAATGTAAGCAAAAATTTGAAAATAATGTAGCAAAATATCGGAAAGCAATTATTACATTCCAGAATTAATTATGAAAAAACTTAGCAAAAAACAAGTTCTTCCAGTTTTTTTTTATTTAATCGTATGGATACGTTATTCATTGCATAAAGCAAGTTAAAAGCTTTCTATAGGTGAACTCAAAAGTAGAAAATAACTTTTTCTTGTAAATTTCTTGCATCAAAATTTTCATTTGAAGTTTTCAAGCTTTGATGGCGAGAATAAAAAAAATGTATAAAGGAAAATAGGAGCCATCAAAGCTTTGAAGTTTCAAAAGAAAATTTCGATGAAAGAAATTTACAAGAAAAAATTATTTTCTACTTTTGAGTTCTCACCGTTAGGGGCCGATTGGGGCTTGAAAGTTGCCTTCTGCGGACATTTACAGATAATTGAATTCGTGTTTCATTTATGTGGGAACCCCAAAAAATATCTAGATCAGAATCTGAAAACCATGTTCTTCTGCACAAAGAAAATAATGACGTTCTTTGAAGGCTGTGCAATCCAGAATTTTTTCGCTTCTTTCTTGTTTTTGGTGATTTTTGGGAACCTTCTTTGACAAATTTGCCCATGGCGTTGCGTCACGTTATAACGTTTATATACATAAACTTACATAAAATAGTTATTGCTGGGTTGTAGTTCTTCGAACATTTTTTGGTTTCTATCATATGTCAGTAAAATCTGTGATTGTCGTAACTGCGTAACAAACACCTTGTTCAATTTTTCCAATTTTAAGCATTTATTTACATCGTCTTAATTTTTATGGTTGCTTATTGTTTAGTTAATAATCGCTAGATAAAAATATCCATCTGTAATCTTTTTCAAGGAGAAATTTATTAATACTAAGTAGGTGACGAAGGTGCATTTAAATACTAGAAAATTGTCGATATTGTGAAAAAAATAATTGGTAAATATATTTTTTTTACAAAATTAAAATTTAATTGGGTTGGTTAGTACGCAAAATGTTAATAAAGATAAGATAACATTCAGTAAATAAATTTTGTGTCGGTTATGGATTCTGAAACTTGACGAATTTATCGTATTTTGATAAATCTGACCGAGTGTCCCATTCGTTTTCAAAATGTGAATTGAAATTTATTGCTAGGAAGTAAAGGTTAAAATTATTTTTCCTAATGGTCCGGATGTAATTGATTATTTTTTCGACGTGCAGGGTGGAAGTGTAAGTACATACATACATTTAGATTTCATGCTTTCGTTTTCGTTAATGTAAAGTAATTAACACGTCGTAATATTTCAAAAAAATATAAAAGATATTTATTTTACTATTAGAATTTTTATTTGAAATTTTTCCCTCGTAATTGAACCTACTCACGTAATTGTTCAAGTAAAAATTGATACCGATTTAATATTCTATTGTATCTAATAGTGGACGACGATGTCCAACCTTGTACGATTATTAAATATTGTTATTTTTCTTTTTCGATTTTTATTTTACTACTTGCACTCAGATTCCAACCCTAATAATTTTACCGCCTTAATATTTTTTATTATCAATAAGTACTGCGACGGTTAAAATTCCTCACGAACTTTAGCGTGAATGTGACGTTAATAATTGATGTTACATTAATTTCTAACCAAAGGTGTTAATTAAAACGACGAAAAAAAAGATGGAATAGGCGCCACTCGATTTCGGTTAAAAAGGAAGACGTCGTTATGAAAGATTAGACAACTCGATTAAAGGGGAAATCGAGAAATCACGAGCTATCTTTGTAAATCTTGCCGGCTAGCTTGGAAGATAATTAATTAAACAAAAAAAAACCAGCAATGAGTCCAGGGCATACGGGAAATTTTGAACAACGAAGAAATAATTAAACGAAAATAATAATTGCTCAAATATAAAGCGCAAATATCTTACGCGCAGTCCCGCAAAGAACTAACAAAATAATGGCGGACCACACAAAAATGTTATCAACCATATGTTGATTATCACCCAAAAACGACGGAATATTTATACAAAATTTACACGTTGTGATAAGTAAATCAACTAAATAATTAATAATTATTATCACAAATAACCAACCAAAAATGATACGATACCTCAACTACGCTGATCTGCGGCTTATGCAAAATCTGTCCAGCTTCTAATCCCATAAAGGCGGAAGAGAACTCCGATAAAGTAACTCCAAAAAAATTGAGTTTCTCGACCTACGGATTCGAGAAGATAATCCCAGTTTGCCACTGGATGGTAACCACTAACCAATCCTTCTCGAAAATCCGGCTTCAACAAAATTTCGCACAGCACACACACAACTACCTCGCACCAGATTCAACGTATCACGTCAAGTCCCGTACCGACTCCTGCGCATTTCCCTCACTCGTACCAACGGTCACTGGTTCCAAAACCCAAAGAACCCGGCGGCAAATTTTAAACCGTTACACTCCCCCTTTACTTGGAAAGAGGTAAAGTTTCTATAAAACGAGAAAACCAACGATACGGGGAAATAGACTAGGAACTTTACCGATGGTGAAGATGTAAAGCTGTCCAGATGTTCGAACCTTCGACACGATAGGTAAACAAAACAAAAGATAACTTGGAACGACAAAACAGAAAATTATATACAAAGAAAGATATATACAAACGATAAAAACAAAACTATATATACTCGTCGTCTATCTGGGGTTTCAGATCCTGTACGTGCCAGATGCCTGTTGAATTGCCGTGGTCGTCCTCGAGTTCATAAGTGACACTACCGGTTTTCTTTTTGACCCTGTAAGGTCCAACAAAAGTAGGTGCTAGTTTGGCCGAAAAGAACTTAGAGGCATCGGAGTGAACCTTATTCCTCCGCCAAACCAATTGACCAACAACAAACTGCGCAGGTCTACGGCGTAGGTCGTAGACGCGTTTGTTGCGATCGTGTGCCGCGCGCAACCTATCACGGATCGTTTCGAACATTTTTCGAAAACCGGCAGAACGCTTATGAACTTCATCCTCATGATGTTGTTGTTCGGGGTGTAGATGGTGGTCACCCGAACTGACATACTCTCGTCCGAAGTTTACAAAATAGGGGCTAAAATCGATGGTCTCGTGTCTCGACGTACGGATGGCGCACGCTATCGCAGCTAAGTACGTATCCCAACGGCGGTGGTTGTCCTTCACGTAAGAGGACAGCATGGTTTTCACCACCTTGTTCACCCTTTCCGTGGGGTCGGCTCTAGGGTAGTACAAAGCTGTGTACTGTATCTTAGCACGATACCGCTCGCAAAGCTGACGAAACTCGTTACTGCGCATTTGCACACCGTTATCGCAGATGATAGTCTCCGGTACGCCGTACACTAAAAAGACACCCTCTTCCACATTCTTGGCTAGTGACCGTGCGGTAGCGGTACGAACTGCAAATAGTAGCACATATTTGCTAAAATAGTCGGTCACTACCAAGATGTGGGTGTAACCAGACGAGGAACGAGGTAAGGGACCAACGAAATCCAACGAGATGGATTGCCAAGGGCGTGTGACCTCGGGGCTAGAACCCATTAACCCGGCAGGGGCTTTCTGTTCGGGCTTCTGCTCCGCACAAACTCGACAAGACCTGACGTACCTGGCCACATCGTTCTTCATCTTTGGCCAGTAGTACCTATGATGCAACCTCCAGTAGGTTTTGTATATACCCGCATGACCTGCGGTAGGCTCATCATGGCACTGACGTAGAAAAACCCGACGACCTTCCTTGGGGACAACCACTTTCCAGTTTTCCGCCTCCTGACTCAACTCAGGGATACGGACCTTGACGTACTTGAAAAGGCGATTGTCCTCCAATCTCCACTGGGGGTACCTGTTCGGGTGTTCCTCAACCCGTTGTCGCATTCTTAAATACCAGGCATCCTCTGTGCCACTAAAATCGTCGACCGGAGGGGCCACTTGAAGAGGTGCCACCGGCACGGAACGCGACAAAAAATCAGGCACGACGTGGTCTTTCCCCTTTCGATGGACGATGGTATAATCGAAAGGTTGGAGACGCAACGCCCACCTAGCCAACTTACCAGTTGGGTCCTTCAAATTATTCAACCAGATTAGGGAGGCATGGTCGGTGATGACCGTAAAGTGGGTACCCTCAAGATAATGGCGCAACTTTTCAATTGCCCAGATAACGCTCAAGCATTCTCGCTCTGTGGTGGAATATTTCTGCTCTGGTTTAGTTAGCGATCTAGAGAGGAAGCAAAGCACCTTCTCTACACCGTCGAAGCTCTGTGTGAGTACTGCGCCGAGGCCGTAGGCTGAGGCGTCGCACTGCAGGGTGAAAGGCTGAGCGAAATCGGGACAGGTCAATATTGGGGCCGTAACGAGGCAGCTCTTAAGATGGTTAAAGGCCTGCTCACAACAATTATCCCACTTGAAGGGCACTCTCTTTTGAATCAACCGGGTCATGGGCGCAATGATGGTTGAAAAATTCGGCACGAACCGCCGATACCAACTGGCCATGCCCAGGAACCTCCTAATCTCGGTAGGGTTAGCGGGAGACGGGACATTCATAATCGCCTCGACTTTTTCCACATCGGTCCGTAGACCGTTCGAATCGACTACATACCCTAGATATTTTAACGACGGACGACAAAATTTACATTTTTCCTGACTTAAAGTTAAGCCAGCGGCAGTAAGCCTATCAAAAACTTTTCGTAAAATATCTAGGTGAGATTTAAAGTCGGGGGAAATAACAATAATATCGTCCAAGTAAACATGGACGAAGGGTTCGAGGTCGACACCCAGTACCGTGTCAATTAGCCTCTGCCAGCTGGCAGGTGCGTTCGTTAGACCAAATGGCATCTTTTTAAACTGGTACAAACCTCTACCTGGCACGGTGAAAGCAGTGTACTCTCGTGAAGATGGACTCACAGAGATTTGCCAGTAGGCGCTCTTAATATCGAGGCTGCTTATGTACTTGGCTCCTCTTAACCTATCTAGGATGGCAGAGATATAGGGAAGTGGGTATGCGTCTTTCTCCGTTACGGCATTCAGTGCTCGATAATCAACACAAAAGCGGTACTCTTTGCCACCTGACTTTGGCACCAAGATAACTGGAAATGACCAAGAACTTTTTGACGGTTCTATGACGTCCATCTCCAGCATTTTCTGCACCTCGTCGTCAAGGATCTTTTGCTTAAAAGGCGGGACTGGGTAGTACCGTCTCTTAATTGGTTTGACATCGGGTTTGATGTTAATTTTATGCTCGGCTACAGTAGTGCAACCGAGACCGGTACCCATTTCAGAAAATTTCTCCTCGAGTAACTTATTTAGCAGAGAAGTTTGCTCAGAAGAGAGAGTTGATAATTCTCCTAAAGCCGAAACGGAAGATAGAGCAATAGAATCGCCAAAATGCCAAACATCTCGATGTAAATCCGGGACTACATCCATCTCTCTCCAGAAGTCCATACCTAATATGAGCTTCGATGACAGATTCTCTAACACATAAACATCAATGACCCTGACTCGTCCCATCAAACACATAGGGACCTTCAACATCCCAATGGTCCGACAGTCCTGACCATTAGCTACTACACACGATAAATTTTTGGAAGTATCCAACTTTAAACCTAAACCTAAAAATGTAGCCAGACCAGACTGACCGACCACAGTAAGTGAACTACCCGAGTCCAGGAGTCCTAACATAACTCGACCAAAAACTGTGACCTTTAAGTGTGGTCTTCTGTCATCGTTGTCGCCATGTGAGAGGATATAATCTAACAGGATCTTTTGTTTGGTCGGATTAAAGGAACGAGACACTAACCGACCAGTTAGTGGCTCGCGTTTCGGTTTTCCGAACACGTAGGACATGAAGCAACGGTAAATCCTACTCTACCACAGCGGAAACACAAAACTCGCTTTTGTTGCCTGCAGGACGACCGTTGATGGCCTGGTCGCCCGCAATTCCAACACTTACTATCTATCGAGGAAGGAGTGTTAATAGTCGAAGTACCGTGGGTGGCCTGGTCTGAAATAACGTTTACTCGGCCAGATTGGTTACTGGAGTATCTTTTATAAACAGACTCAGGTTCCACTGTGAAACCTTTTACCCCTGAAGGTGGGCAATAGAATCGTGCGCGGTATTCGCTTTCCTCTACCATTCGACCACAATCGATCAGTTGTTCAATCGTGTTGATGGTTAGACATGACATACCTCGTTGGATGTGTGGGAGCAAATTTCCCCTAATCGTGTCGACTCTGATATTTTCAGATGGAATATTCGACAGTTTACGGTACAAGTTCTCCATGACAGAAATATACAACACTAATTTCTCGTCGGAGCCTTGTGTTCTTTTTTTAATCTCTGACTCGAGACGCGACTCGTAGCCAGGCGGTAAAAATGATTTCCTTAGTTGAAAAACTAGGTCATCCCAATCTTTAAATAAATGTTTGCGGGGTCGAAACCAAGTTCGAGCATCCCCTTTAAATAGTTCGATAGCAGATTGAAAGAGCTGGGCTTTAGAAACACCCCGTGACTCACGAAGCTCTTCAATATTTTCTAAAAATGTAGTCACACTACTAGTTCCGTCGAACTGGACGTTCCAAAGACAAATAGGTGGAATTTTCCCAAAATTTTGTGGTGTTGGGTCGGTAAATTGTTTAGCCTCTTTAGGAGAACTAAAACTAGTATCACGATTTTCCTGACGGTCATTGAAAGAGACTCGCCGTGCGGTAGAATTATGTACGGTACTCATATCAACTGAGCTCAAACGCCTTATAATCGATTCTACATTTTGATGTAATTGTTCGTCTGGAACAGGTTGGGTTTGAATAACTGAGGCAGCACGAGAACCGTTAGGTAAATTCGTGTTTAATTCAAGATCAATCAGCCGAGAATTTGTCACCCTGGGCAAAGGTGGTGTAAAATGTGCTCTGGGGACCGAAAAATCAAGAGGTGGACTCATGACGTCCATCTCGGAGGGAATAGGTTCATCCAGGATCGAATCAGAAAGTGATATTAAATCGACTTCCTGATCGTCCGAAATATTTTCAGCCCTACATGCGAGAGTGAGGTTCATTAATAATTCGTCTACTATTGTAGAAAGACGATTTACCTCGGACTGAAAATCTGGGGAGAAAATATTCACCAAGCGACGCTGGACGTGCAAGAGACGTGCTCTTATTCGTTCTTCGTCATTTTTGATGTTTGCTCGATCGAGCGCTTGAATTTCCTTAGCCAATTCAGATAATTTGGTAGACGAAATACCTAATTCGGTGTTTACATCACCCACAAAACGAATAATTTGCGCATTCTTTCGAATGGCATCTCTTAACAAAGAACGCTTTTTGCTCACTGTGAGGCTTTCCGCCTCAATCCCTCTCACTTCTAATTCATAGGAGAGTTCATCTCCTAATAATCTATCCACTTTCATGATGGATGAGATTCGAAAAAAAAACAATAAGAAAATTTTCAAAAAAATTTCAACTTGAAATTTCCCTTCCCCCTCCAAAAAAAATGGTACAGGGTAGAAAAACCAAAAACAGAAAACTACTTAAGAAAGTAATGAGCAGTTTTCAACAAAAATATTTTTTTTCTACGACTCGAGAACCAAATTAATAGGTATTAAAGTTTTACCTTTTTAATATTTTACCAGCGTAGTAGAAAATTTTTGAATGCTAATAAAAAATTTTTATAACATATCCAAAAAAACTCGTAAAATAATCCCAAAACAATTCATAAACAAAAAAATAATACGAATACAAGATTCGAACGTAAAGTAACTGTGGCGGAGCCCGTGATATAACCACTAGAGTACACAAGCTCATATAAAATAAAACTTTTTTAAACCAATAAAATTACTAAAATTTTACCAAAAACACCATAGTATTAAAAAACAGGTACACGAATATTATAACCACTAATTAGCTAAGCCAAAATTAACTAATTAGCCAAAAAAAATATAATTTTCCTAAAACAAATTGCGAAAAAAAATAAAACACAGTTAATAATTTATTTTAGGTAATAAAAATGCAACAAATAAGGTTGTATTTACTTAATACACAAAAAAAATTTAAACCTAGAGAACAAAAAATAAGTAAATATCACCAAATATTAATAATAAGATAAAAAAATTGTTGCGAACCCAGAAAATTTGTATAGTAATATAAGGTAATATCGGTCGAACTCACAGAGCCACGGCGATATATAAATTTATCTGTACACAAAAAAGCATAAAACGATTACAAATTGTAATCCAAATAAAAATAAAATAAATGTTAAATTTTACACATAAAATGTTACGAATTTAAATAAACTAAGAAAATCAGAAATAAAAAACACTTCAAAATATAATCGACGTTGTTCAAAAAATATTTACGTTGGGCGCCAAGATGTAACGCTAAACCAACTAAATTACGATAAATGTTGCTGCAATTTTGCGAAGTCCGCAATTCGAACCCACAATTTCCGCAACGCAACTCAACCAGCGATCACACCAAACCACGTTGGTCGCCAAGATGCGACGGTTAAAATTCCTCACGAACTTTAGCGTGAATGTGACGTTAATAATTGATGTTACATTAATTTCTAACCAAAGGTGTTAATTAAAACGACGAAAAAAAAGATGGAATAGGCGCCACTCGATTTCGGTTAAAAAGGAAGACGTCGTTATGAAAGATTAGACAACTCGATTAAAGGGGAAATCGAGAAATCACGAGCTATCTTTGTAAATCTTGCCGGCTAGCTTGGAAGATAATTAATTAAACAAAAAAAAACCAGCAATGAGTCCAGGGCATACGGGAAATTTTGAACAACGAAGAAATAATTAAACGAAAATAATAATTGCTCAAATATAAAGCGCAAATATCTTACGCGCAGTCCCGCAAAGAACTAACAAAATAATGGCGGACCACACAAAAATGTTATCAACCATATGTTGATTATCACCCAAAAACGACGGAATATTTATACAAAATTTACACGTTGTGATAAGTAAATCAACTAAATAATTAATAATTATTATCACAAATAACCAACCAAAAATGATACGATACCTCAACTACGCTGATCTGCGGCTTATGCAAAATCTGTCCAGCTTCTAATCCCATAAAGGCGGAAGAGAACTCCGATAAAGTAACTCCAAAAAAATTGAGTTTCTCGACCTACGGATTCGAGAAGATAATCCCAGTTTGCCACTGGATGGTAACCACTAACCAATCCTTCTCGAAAATCCGGCTTCAACAAAATTTCGCACAGCACACACACAACTACCTCGCACCAGATTCAACGTATCACGTCAAGTCCCGTACCGACTCCTGCGCATTTCCCTCACTCGTACCAACGGTCACTGGTTCCAAAACCCAAAGAACCCGGCGGCAAATTTTAAACCGTTACAGTACATATTGCGCTAAAGGATACTGCGGTAACATTGGTGGATATTATCATTGTACCACATACGATAATAAATATATGATTTCAAAAAATAACACTTATTATATTATTTAAATTTGCTATTCATTTACTCGTGATCCAACAAAAAAAAATTTTTTTCGATCAAGTTTCAATAAATCAAAATGAAAAGTAAGATCTGACTTACATTATTTTAAGTTGCCAACTGACACGAATAATAAAATTTTTATTGCAGTAATTCGGAATGAGTGTGACCAGCTCAAAATTCGAAGATGGTTGATTATTCCAAAAATATGAAAGTGCTTCTTGGATTTAATCCGGAAAATTGCTGATAAGTCATAATCAGTTGTTGTCTTATGGTCGAGCAGGTATTTCCTAAGTAGTTAATGTTTATATCAAGTATATTATATCAAGTAGTTAAGCCCTTGAAAGAAGGAAGTTTATTTATTAATGTAATAGCCATAGATTAAAAAAAACATTTAAAATGTTTTTCATTTTGAGCTCCGTTCTATCGGGTTGTGACGTATAAGTTCGTAGCGTTTTTTTAAAATTTAAAATTTAATTTTTTAAATATAAAAAATATATAAACTAATCAATAATATATTCTCCTACGTTGTATATGATTGACTCCCAACGTTCTGGCAGTTTTTCGATTCCACGCCTGAAGAAATCCGGTAGTTTGGAGGTGAAGAAGTCGTCGATCCAGTCTTGAAGAGCAACGTCGTTATTAAATAAGATTTCGTGGACATTGTTGGATAGAGAGCGGAAAAGATGAAAATCTGATGGAGCAAGATCAGGAGAATAGGGCGGATGTGGAATAACCTCCCAACCGAGGGCTTGAATAGCTGCTTTTGTAATGTTAGCAGTATGCAGACGGGCATTATCATGCTGCAAAACAACTCGATGCCGTCTTGCCGGTCGTTTTTCTTGAATTCCAGCCTCCAGGCGACGCAGTTGTTGACAATAAACCTCAGAAGTGATGGTTACATTCATCGGAAGCAGTTCATAGTAGATGACGCCTTCTTTATCCCACAAGATGCACAACATTACCTTGCGTGGATAGACTCAGCCATTTTTTTCTGTTCTTGATGTTGAACACCGGCCTTCGATGCCTTAACTCCTCGGTTAAATTCAAACAAAAAAGGATATTTCGGAAATGTTCAAGTTTTTGTACTTGACACTCCATTTTCTTTAGCTAACAATTACCCCTAACTTTCTACAACGCTACGAACTTATGCATCAACGTGATATATGTACCATTATGGAAGAAAATAAGAAGGGGTTTCCCCCTTACTTACACCGGTTACGTTGCCACAAAACCAGAATATATTTTCTAGAAAGTCGCCTGCGGCGCATTATATTGACCGGATATAGAGACTTAAAAAGTTTAGATTACGTACCGATAAGGGGTCATCCATTAATTACGTAAGGGTTTTTTGGGGGGGGGGTATTGGATATCTTACGGACCCTTACGTAGGAGGGAGGAGGGGTCCGACGTATTCCTTACGTAAGTTTCTTAAAATATTTTTTTAAATTAAATTTAAAAATCAAATATAATTTTTTCTTTTTATGTTGGTAATTATATCCAGGTATAATGGAAATACCATATATTGAAATATATAGTACTTAAAAATCATTAAACATAGTGGCATAATAGTTAGAATTATAGAAAATGGCATCAAACTTTGGCGATCTTTACGAACGGTTTTTCATCTATGTAAATAAAAATTTAATTTAAATTTTTGTATTTATTATTATCTATCTAGATATAAAAATGGATGTATGTGTGTATGTATATGTTCCCTATAGACTCCTAAACCGTTTGACCGATCGGAACCAAATATGGAAGAGTTATTATATGTAGGTCCCTGCGCATGTTTTTGTATTGAAATAGTGTAAAAATTCGCAAAGGAAAGGAAAGTTGATTTTGAGTAGCCTGCCTTCCTTTAAGGAATCTCGTTAATACATTCATGCGCGTCCCATAGGGACGCGCATGAATGTATTATCGAGATTCCTTAAAGGAAGGCAGGCTACTCAAAATCAACTTAAAAAACAGTAATGAATGCTGTCAAACTGTCAACCGATCGACAATGCAAATACGCGTGCACGTGCTTTACGTTTCTATTTGACCAATCTTAACCAAATTTGGTGTAGAAGTTATTTACAATGCTACGAAAAACATAGGCTACTTTAGGACCTTGGAGCGAGGCCGAAGGCCGAAAAACCACGGTCTACACGTATGCCTGTGATACCGTTGAGTGAGGCCGAAGGCCGAACAACCACATCCGACACGGTCTAGATGGCTAAAGGCGGCCGGTAGGCCGACTGTGCCAGCTAGTATAATATATTATTATTCATCTTTTATAAATATAAGGGGCAGAGAGGGGCGTCAAAATTAATTGTCTTTTAAATAATCCTTACGTAAGATGTGGGGGGGGGGGTTGCCACAATCTTACGCACCCTTACGTGGCGGGGGGAGGAGGTCCAAAATTACAAAAATCATCCTTACGTAATTAATGGACGGCCCCTAATGAAAAAGATTTATTGCTATTTTCGAGTTCTGATTTTGTATTTGTTCTCCATTGAAAACAATTCTGTACTTGCATGGTAAACATCAAACTATTTCATCAATTAGTGGGTTTTATTATTTAAAAAGTGATTTATAATGTAGGATAGTTGATAAACAATTAAAATGAAATGTTAGTAATTATCATTAGGTACGGTGTGTCATTTTAATGTTCACCGCATGTAAATAATTCCACCTACTATTTATAGAAAAATTGTTTGTATTAGTGATAGTTAGTATTTTGTTAAGAGAGGTTAGAAATACCTTTGAGAATGAATGGGTTATTGATTGAAAAATATTTCGGTAATTCTTTATTGTAAAATGCGAACGATCTTTATCAGGTCCTCCTGATATCTGTTGTGCATGTAAGTGTTATCACGCATAACATATTGGACCTACTGTTTAACGTGGGTTCCTAACCACGGAAAGTGGTTGAATATGTTTTCTATTGCCCAAATTCTTACTGCCAACCGGGTATTTGGAATTAACAATCGACGCGCTTAACCGCATTAGCATTAGGTACATTAAATGCAACCACAAAAAAACGCTTTTAACTTGATTCGTATGAAAACAAAATCATATCACGTTATCGCGTAGTTTTGTTGTCCACATCCGCTTCCTTTTGTATTTCCTATAAGAAGATTGTTTAATATTTACACACTGACGAGCGTTCGTCGATATCCGCGTGGCAGTTTAGGACAGAGGTTCCAATTTGTAATAACTTCAGATGTCATCGTCAACAAGTTGGTCTGAAACTTCTAACGTCTCTCGAAATGGAACAAGATTTTTGGAAATAATTGAAATAGGCATTTCTTCTTCGTATAAGAACAATAAAATAATTGAAGGGCCTAGTGGAAAAAGTAGTTAAGTCACTTTTTTTCAATTTTGTGATTTTTATACTAATTTGTAGAGAATAAATGCCGCAATGTGAAAATGTGCTCAACTACAAATTGAAAAAAAGTGACTTAACTACTTTTTCCACTAGGCCCTTCAATTATAAATCATCAAAATCGAAAGATCGAAATATTAAGAATTTAAAAAAGAGTTGTAGAAATTTAAAAAAAAGGGATGTTAATTTGTTCAACGAATGTCTCTCTCGAATTCTGGTTCTTTGTCACTGTTAACAAACACCATGTTAATTTTGTTGTGGTATTACAATAATATTATTATTATTAAGTAGCCTTACATTCTTCGCAGAATTGAGCTGCCCCATGAGGGGCTTACAAAATCCTTTTTGCGAGGGCGATTGGTCCTGATTCATCTACAATTCAAATGATTCAGTTCATAACGTTTCTTATTACCTGGGATGTGGCTTCGCTTCGTTTACTATGGATCTCCACCTCTTCCGGTTGCCGTAGGCTTGCCTCCAATCTATAACTCTGATCATTCTTAAGTCCTCCATCGCACTTCCATCACTTCCTCATCGCAACTTCTCATAACGTGGCCCAACCATTTCACCCGCTGTGCTTTTATGAACTTCACAACATCCTCACCGTTTATCTCTTTCTGAATCTCGTGGTTCATTTTCGCTCTGTATTCGCCATCTACTGCCTTCGGGCCTAGAATCTTCCTTAACACTACCGACCTTAGCAGGGATTTATATATTTGGATCTTTGTCTTTCTTGATATTTGTTTGTCTTTCAATATCGTCCCATTTTCGAAATAGCTCTGTTACCAGCTTATTGGATCTTTGCTCCAACCTTCAATATTCTGTTGTTATTGCAGTTTATTTGCACTCCAAGGCAATTAAAATTCTCGATTTGTTTGAATATGCAATCGTTTATTTTTATTTCTTTTGTATTGTTGGTGTTTGTTCTCTGACACTTCATAAATTTAGTTTTTCCCTCATTATAATTACAATTTCGTAGCTCCATGTTTTTGGCATCTTCTCTTAGTTCCATATTCTTTTTACTAGTAAACTTATTTCTTTATGGAGTGCTTTGCCACCATACTTAATCATTTCTGCCATCATCTCATCGCTGCCCGGCGTCTTTCCATTTTAAGCCGCTTTATTGCTTGTACAATCTCTTCCTTACCCAATTATTTCGTCTTCGTCTTCTGTCGGGTCTAACTCAATTTGTTCTCATTCTTCATCTCTATGGAAATGCAGTAGATTGTGGAAATGTTTTGTCGAAATCTTTTTCACCTTTTCTGGTTTGCTTTCCAGTTTGCCTTCATTGTTCCTTATTCCCCTTGTTTTGACTGCATTTGTTTTTCTTTTGTTCTTAATGTGTTGTATATCATGGCGGAAACAGGAAGCTGGTTTTGTATCTCGCTTTTTTTTGGCATGTTTTGGCTCATTCGTAAAACCATTATGGATTTAAAAATCCATTTTGTGAATGTTCGGGAAAACTTTCTTGGCAATTTCTTGAGTTGAGGGTACCAATAAGTTTAGGCTATGATAAATCCACCAATCAGGAATGTTTGAGCGAACAAACTTTCATTTTTTATATTTAGTTTTCAGGATGGTAATAAATAAATCGATCAACATTAAAGACACATTTTTGCAATTACATATTTTCATGTCCCTCTTCGATTTTGCTCAAATAAACGGAACCGTTTTTTGTACCCGTTTACATTGTATAGCCCTCCAAATTAATTTGGCTTGTAGAGTTTCGATAAATTATTTCTACTGGCCGAACCGTACCACTTAGAGCCACGATTCTTTTTGTGAAATGAAGATTTTGAATAGGCCTTTTCAGTGAGTTTTTTTGTTTAAATAATTAATTAAGGTCATAAAATGGGGGCCCTGATCAAATGTTTCCTTCCTTTCTTCCTTTCCTTCCCAAAAAGGGACAATTTAAAAATCCGAAAGAAATATATTATCGTTATTATACTTTTGGCTGCTTGCAATCCAAATTTTAGAGTGGGTACGCGTTTGGTTTAGGCGTAACATCAAAATGAATGGTCGTGGTCATCAATCAAAACACTTTAATAAATATGTTTACATATTAATTTATTACTAAACCAAAAGCGTGCCCAATCTAAAATTTTGTATGTAGCCAACAAAGTCAAGCAATACGCAGTGAAAGGGGTGGGGGGGGTTATTTTATTACCCTGTGTGATATATTAGATCAGGTCAAGTCGAAGAGACCGCCGTTTTTACGTGCCCTCCGAAGCACGGAGACGACCATCGAAGGAAAGAAGTGCATTAATAACTTTTCCAGGTAGTATTTAGAATGGAAGCTTACTTGTTTTGAAAACGAAAGCCTAAACCAGCACAGATATGAGTACCCTTAGATATATCACGACACATGTTTTTGTATCTTCAGGGTTATCGTCGATTCCAACAGCCCACACTCGATCATTTTGTGGGTTGTGAGATTGATGCAGTATGAAAAGTTTTTCATAAAAAAACAAATATTATATTAAGGAAGTAAATTTTATATTTTGAAATTTGAAATTTGTATTCGAACTTCCTGTTCACGGGGTATCTTCCTTCATCAGCTTGATGTTCTTCATCCAGTCCACTCCTGGACTATAGCCTCTCCCCCACGAGGGAAAAGTTCAGGCCATACCCTACCATGCTGGCCAAGTGCGGGTTGGTAGGGGAGCAGTCAGCGGGGTTTTTTTAAATTAGGAACCTCGCGGCCACCCATCCAAGTGCAAACCGCGAGCAACCTTGCTGGACTCTTGAGATTTATTGACCACGGGCGTTTGCTGCTGCTGTCCCGCTTAATTTTATTTTTAGCGAAAATTATCATCACATCAAAATTGAACAGTATAAAATTCTCGACAAAATAGATAGTTTAGAGGTCACTTCAGATGGCGAAGAGAACATGTAAAAAATGTTTTATTCGAAAACATTTGTTTTTATAATTTAAATTTTTTAAAATAGCATTTCATTTCAGAAAAATTTGAAAAAATCATGTTTTGTAGAGAATTTCATGCTCTTGAATTCTGATCTGATGAGAACTTACCGTAAAGCTGAAATTAATGGAGTTATAGGCGAAAAAATCTCCAATTAGGAAAGAAGCCGACAACAGGGGCTTCAATAAAATTTTGGGGGCAATAACATTGCACAAGCTCGAGCCAATTTTTTAGCTTCGTTGCCTGGACTAAATAGTCGACGTCTCCTCAGTAACGTGACTCGACTCCTGGCAAAATAAGAAGTTTAATTCTAATCACCACTCCTCTCGAAAGGCAATATCAAACCGCCGATTGTAACAGTAGGTCCCCTATGTCCCTATGTGTGATAAAACTTTGGTTCGCCAACGTCCAGTGAAAGTATGGCACCTTTAAGAAGAAGGAACGGTAGCTCCTCCTCCTGGTTTTGGCTCTTCACTAACACAGTGGTACTAAACTCTTTGGATCCATTTTTTGGATATTAGTTGTATGTTGTAAAAAAAGTGATACCTTGTTTTAAATTTGTATAGCAAATTGAGTACCCCATTTCATTATTTACTTTAGTAAAGGAAGGTATACACTGAAAACCGAGCACAAACACCTGTTTTGGTTTTCTTCCAAAATAATTACTATTGGCAATTCGACACAACAAACAATCAGGTCAACACTACATTAATCAATTTTGGATCGTTCGTGTTCACTTTCTAACAAATCTACTCAATATAACTCCACGAATTACAGCATGACGATCGCAAATTACGTTAATTATTCAATTTTCTCACGTGCTTGTTATTTATTTATCAAAATCGTTCAATCACGTGCTTATAAGCAACTTTGGAATATCTATGCGTAAAGGTGATGATAATTGTTTAAATTAATAAAACTTTATCTTCTAAACAATTCAAAGTTTTGTAACTACGATAATCGATTTAGTATACGTGGTGGAATAGCGCACGTTAAAATTTTCAATATTTAATTGAAATTTACAAACAATGAAATCATCTATGCAAATTTAATTATTGATAACAATCCAAAATAGTAGAAGTGGTTGTGTACTTTTAGTACTTACGTGCAAATTGTGTCGATTAAATAATAATAGTAAGATAAATTTACAACATTTTAATTGATGGGCGCGGTGCATTATTTTGCGTTTTCGGGCGTCAAGGAATTTTTACCAAATAATTCAATTCTCAATCGAAATATCGTTTTAAAAAGTTTTACCTATATTTTAAGGAGGAAATGAACCTTACAGGCAATAACGATGAGGTTATCACTCAAACACAAAAGAGTTTTTTTAGTGTGCGCTTCGCTTTAGACACATTGCATGAAACGGTGCTTTTTCGTCCGATTCACTTTTCAGCTAAATATTAAAAAAATTGATTTTGTATTTTTTAAAATTTCAGGTAATGATTAAATGAAAATGCCTCCGCGACTGTCACTGCGCAGAATTTTTCTGTGCGTGCTTTGCTGCGGAGGTGCAGTATTTTTGGTACTTTCGATCAATCAGCGGTGGTCGTGGTCGTCAACGGCAAGTTCGCCTTTGCCCACCGTAGAAATTCACTCCAATGCTGAAGCACAAGAAGTGCGAAACGAAGTGCGAAACGAAGCGACGACCGAAGCGCCGCACGTCGAAAAAGAGAAAGAATGGTACTTTTCCACAGGAACCAAATTTCCCAGTGTAAATAAAGGAGATGCTCAACTTTTTCCTTACCAGCAAAATGGTGATAGAATACGCGATCAATTGATGTACATTCCTGGAAACTACGAAGGTGATGAGGTGTGGCCTAAGGTCGAGCAGAAATTTTAACAAAGTTAACTTTCAGGTTTCGATTCCCCAGAAAAAGAGATATTGGTTTATAACGGTTTGGGTGCTTGGGGTCAGAAGGCCGGATCCCTTGCGTTTAACGGATGTCCAGTAAGTAGATGTTCCCTCACTGCAGATAAAGGAAAGGCAACGGATGTCGACGCAGTTCTATACAAAGATCATTTCGTCCACACCGGCGTTCCGAGGCCATTGAAACAAGTGTGGATTTTATATTTGCTGGAGTGCCCGTACCACACCCAATTCGTGAAGTATCCCAACGTGTTTAATTGGACGGCCACCTATCGACGTGATAGTGATTTGGTTGCACCGTACGAACGGTGGACTTATTATAATCCCAAGGTAGCGCAAACATTAACATTGTCGTTAAATGCCCGATCCTAATTGACGTTAATTTTCAGGTGACACAAAAACCTCAAGCCAGAGACTACGCTGCGAATAAAACGAAAAAAGTGGCCTGGTTTGTTTCGAATTGTGGTGCTCGTAATGGACGTTTAGCGTACGCGCGTGAATTAGCCAAATATATAGATGTAGATATTTATGGTATTTGCGGTCCCCTAAAATGTCCGCGAACTGATCATAGGTGCTTCGAAATTTTAGAACGTGAATATAAATTTTACTTAGCTTTTGAAAATTCTAATTGTCGTGATTACATCACCGAAAAATTTTATGTGAACGGTTTGGGCCAAAACGTCTTGCCCATCGTAATGGGCGCTCGACCCGAAGATTATGAACGAAGTGCTCCCCAAAACTCCTTTATACACGTCGATGATTTCGGTAGTGCTCAAGATTTAGCTGCTTATCTTCATCAATTAGACAAGGACGATGAGCTATATAATTCCTATTTTAAATGGAAAGGTACCGGCGAATTTATCAATACGTACTTTTGGTGTCGACTGTGTGCTTTGATGCACTCGCCATTTAAAAATCGACATTATGAAGATGTAAACGATTGGTGGCGGGGTCCCGGTGTGTGTACTGAATCGTCTTGGAGAAATTAATCTTCTTGATTTACTTTGTGTACCTAATAGATTAGGTTGTTGCAAAATTGTAAAATAAATAATAATTTATTGTTTTTATTACATAATATTATGTAATGCTATTAATTTATTATCAATGTCCAAAAGATATTATGTTCTAACTTATTTCGGTCAAGTTTGTCCAATACATCAAAAACAAAACCACGTGAAAGGCCGTAAGGGTAGTTTTATATCTTTGTCCTGTTGGTTCCTTGCTTGGTTTGCCGTGCAAAATTTTGCAAAATTTTGAGTGCTGGATTCATCCGGATTAGCATAGTTTGACGACCTCACTCACCTTAACTATCATGGATTATTAGTTTAAATCTTGAAGCTCGTGTACCTACAAGAATGATAAACTACATCCCCATAGGCAAAAAAATCCTGGGGCTGCCAAAAAAGCGGTGGAGTGACAAATAAAAGATGAAGTGTGAAGTCGAAATAAATCAATTATGGCTCAACCCTCGTGAATAATGATGATGATCTTGAAAACTGAAGATCATCATCATGGTGATCCATAGGAACACCTCATTGCTTTGAATTGAAACTATTCATGCCCGTACTAATAGTCGAGAATTGATCTCGATTCCGGAATTAATTCTAGTTTCTACCAATCAGATCACTGAAATTTATGCCGTATCATAGCAACAGCAGAATTAATTCCGGAATCGAGATCAATTCTCGACTATTAGTAATGATTCCAGATTTTAGGGAGTACATCCATAGGCAAATAAAAAATATCTGTCGAAGACGAGTTATGTCAAGGGATTGAAAGCTGAGCTATTTCATTTTGTGATATAATATTTTAGTTATTGCAATGTTTATTTAAAACAACATTTTTCTAAATTTCCAGTTGATCTTCGATTGGAGAAAATCGTGTTGACGACCATGCTAGAAGAAAAACTTATAAATTTGGACCGTTTGGTTTGTAGATCACAAAAAGTGGCAAATAACTCAGTTTTGAAGATCTTCATCTATTATATCTTCAGTTTCATATAAAGCGTTAGCAGCATTCTAGCTTAAGCTTCTTATTGAATGTAATTTTCTTGAGATTAGATAGATGCAGCCCCATAGTCATGGTTTTTGAGGGGAGGCTTGTGGTTTGCGAAGACAGCATTGACGGGTTCTGGCCATTTATTTCCAAGGATAATTGAGGATGTGCGGTGTCCCTGCCCAAGGAAAGAGGTTTTTATAAAAATTAAGGTCAAAAGAGAGGTTTTTGGTCTTTGTGCTTGTTGTAATCACGATTTAAAAACTAATGTTATGATGATATAAATAAGTAATGGCATAGTCCCGGTGTACATCGATACTAAATCGTATTGAAAAAATTAATGGGTTAAATTACTCTTATTAGTATTAATTTTCCTTATGTGCCTATCCAATTAATTTTGTAGTAGTCCCTTCTGCCAGGGGCGGATAGGCAACCCAAATTACTTTGGGAAATGATTTCTACCGGCCTAAAAAGGAGCATTGAGGGACTTGAAAATTGTTTATTTTAATGTAGGTCCACAAGTACGAAGGTCATAAATTTATTCTTGATAAAAATGACAATTGAAGCAGAAAAAATGTAGCCGTTTCCTATGCCCAAAATAGTTATCAACAAAATTAAACTACATAATTTTATGCGTAAACCAAACTAATAAATATTGTTTTAGCCCCTATAGTTTCCGGGAAACAACCCTCCACAGAAGCTCATATTTGCCTGTAGTGATTTTTTGTTTTTGATATAGACTTTCTTTCTTCTTCATCCAATGTAAAATTGATTCACAAATGAATGACATCATCATCAATTCAATTATGGATTAGATTGTTGACTTGTTCCGACCCATCTGTTTCCCGCAACATCTCTCCGTTTTCGTGGATTGTCTCCAAATTACTACACTTTTAAACATAGCATAGTGGCAAACATAGAGTACTAATCTTTGACAACTGGCATCAGGAAGTATTGAGGTTTAGTCATGGAGAATTACACGATCGAGCAACGCATAGAATTTGTGAAAATTCGCTGCAAAAATGGTGAAAATTTTGCAGAAACGGTTCGAAAAGTCTGCACGTCTTTTGGTCATCATAACGCCCCATCTCGCAGCATTGTGGCTTTGAGGTTAGTGGTTCAATTCTGGCTGCAAAATGCAGTGGCCGTTCTCATAGCGGTCGGTAGAATGAAAACATAGCCGCAGTGAGTGCGAGTGTTGACGAAACTCCTTCCAACTCGATTCGGCATCGTGCTCAGAAATTGAACATTTCAAGATGGTCTGTGCAGCGAATTTTGACGAAAGATCTGCATATGCATGCTTACAAGATCCTATTGACACAAAAACTACAGCCAGCAAACCATGCGCAGCGCCGTACAAAATCATGTTTTAGCCCTTTTCCGAAGGATGTTTTTTTTAGACTTGGAAAATATGGACTTGTTTGGCGTTGGAGAAACAAACAGTAGAGGCCAAATCAGAGCGTGATCAAGGAGGTGGCAGAATGGGCTCCGGTCCAAGGTGCTTTCTTTCGGGGGGCGCCAAACCATAATTTTTTAAATTTAAATATTAAAGATACTTCAAGGGGAACCTTGAAATAAAAACTTTAAGAGGCATAAAATAGTAGAAGTGAGCGAATCTTAAGTAAAGCAGCATACTGAAACATTTCCGGTAATGATAAATTAATACTATTGGGATAGTGGATCGCAATCTAAGCAATTGGACGAGAGTTTTTCCATATCATTTCCGGTAATGTTCGCAATAAAAACAAAATTATGTGTTGTTACATTTTTCAATAACATAAAGGCTGGTCGAAAGACGATCTGTATCTGAGCATGCGTGAAATTTTCATGTCATCTTTAAAAAGCTCACGTGTGGCCTATAGGCCGCACAACCATATTAATTTCACATTAGTGGGTCTGAAGGTTCCGGCCGCTAGAATTTTATAGTTTAAATAATTAAATTTAAATTTGAAAAAGTTATCGACAACATGATAATTAAATAATTGCTAGAGTGGTAACGAGTACCTCGTCTTCTTTTGGAAATGTCTATTTACCCCCCCCCCCTCCGTCTGGTCTCAGCTTAAACATAAAAATGTACAAATTGTTCTACTCGACATGATTGATAACTCATAAATTTCCGCGACATTTACTCACGAAGGCTGCAAAGACTACATATACAAATACGAAAAAAATCAAGACATTCAAAAAATACCTCAACATGAAAACTCCGCATTAAAAAAAGACAATAGTTAATAGGCAGTTATTGTAAAATCCACAATTTCGACCTATGATTGAACAAATAATGCATTTTCCAATTTTTAAATTTTTTTTTAATATTGTAACATCAAAAATCATTTTATTTTTCCCAATATTTTTGGAGTTTTATAATAAATTAAAAATAGTCGATTTCTCCAATTTCTTTATTAAAGGAACGATTTCAGCGTAGCTGATCATCTCCAAAAAGTTATAATTATAGTTTGTGACCTACAAACCATTCTATTTTGTTGGAGGCCAAAAAATCCTTTTCTGGCATCAAAATTGAAGAAAAAATATTTTAATTAATTATTTCATAATAATATAATAATTTTTTAGGCATTACCTTTTAAATGTATCTGTTGTATTTACATAAAACAGACCATGGTAGTCCAGTAGTCTTGCTCGAACAACGTCGTCCACATCCTTTCCTGCAGCCAGCCTTCTAACACCGGTGGTAAACTTGATCATTTTGGAACCCACTGTACATCTTTCAGTCCATCCTCATTTCTGTACTGGTCGAATAACTGATTACGAAAACAATTCTTGCACCAAATGCCCTATCTTATAAACAAAACGCCAAGTATATGCTTTCAATATGGGCTGCGGAAGTAGGAGGGATGTTTTTCAATGGCTCTCTTTTAGAGGTAATTAGAACTTTACGAACTTAATTTAGCGGAACTTCCTAGTATTCAGGGTCGTAGAGAAGAATAACATAATATCTTTAAAATATCATCTATAATGCAGCGGTTGTTTCGTCAAACTGCAATCAGTCCTTCCAAGCTGTATTATTTACATTATGGCAGAAAGATGAATTGGTGTCACAACCTGTGAACTAGTGAATTCAGCAGCAATATATCTTCTGCACTTTCCTATATCAAAGTTAACCCAAAGTGCCATAAGACACCTAACCTCTTAAGCTTAAAAAATATTATACTGCTATGGGCATTACATCAGTTTCTAAAGTGCGGATCACAATTGACTTCAATTGAATTGAATTTTTAACAGCATGGAGGATGAATCTGCTATCAGCTTCTAGAAGTGTTCTAGAAGAGGATCCTGAAAGAGGTCATCTCTGGCATTCTTCGAAGCTATGATTTCAAATTCGATATGTATAACCATAAATACATGTCATTATTTCTAGAAAGGGACTTTGGAAAGGTATTCCTTGTTGACTAAAGTAAAATATTGCAAAACCGCTTGCTTGTATCATCATTTGCAGCATTCTCATGATTCCTAAACTGTTTATATTGGAAAATATATTTTAAACATTAAATTAGGGGAGAATATGGGGGTGAACCTTGATGGTAAATTCTTGCACCACTTCCCCTTCGTAGAGGACATTATCTTTATTGCCAAGGAAGATATGGAGCTGGAAAAGATGGTAGAAGAACTTATGTAGCTGCCAGAAATTTTGCAGGTTATAGAAACAGTGCACAAATATACTGTGGTGCTCTTTCATATTATTCTGAGTTATTTTGTTTTGGAAGGGTGGCGTCCCATCGCCCTTCCCATACTATCCGCCACTGGTAGTATGTCCTATAGATCTTCAAATTGAAATAAAACATTAAAAAATTGATGGAATGTTTTTTTAATTATTTTTTTAATTAAAGTAAATTAAATGCCATTTATGATTTGAAAATGATTTCCGGCATGTGACCACCACGACTAATCATTACGAAGCGCATCCTATCAGTCCAAATTTTGACCACTTTTTCCAATATTGCTAGCCATATTTCATAAATGGCGTGCTGAATATTGACCTCCAATGCTTCCAGAGTTGTTGGTTTGTTAGCATAAAACATGGATTTAACAAACCCCCCAAAGAAAATAATCTGGAGGCGTCAAATCACACGATCTTGGAAGCCAATTGATAGGACAATTTCTTGAAACAATGTTATCACCAAATTGTCCTTTCAATAAATCGATGGTTTCGGTGGCTGTGTTGCACGTAGCACCATCCTGTTGGAACCATAAGTTGTCGATATTTAACTCTTGGATTTTTGGAAACAAAAATGTATTGAGCATGTGTCGATATCTCACACCATTCACCGTAACGGTAGCTCCTTCCTCATTTCGATAGAAATATGGACCGATGATGCCGTTGACGTGTATTCCACACCAAACAGTCAATTTTAATGGATGCAATGGAGTCTCAAGATAATGTTCCGGATTGGTCTCAGTCCATAAACGGCAATTTTGCTTGTTCACATACCCATTCAACCTGAAATGTGCCTCGTCACTGAACAAAATTTGGCTGTCAAAAATGGATCCACTTCCAATTGGCTGTGAGCCTAATCTGCGAACGCACGACGCAATCGATGATCACTAGGTGTCAATTCTTGAACCGACTGGATCTTGTAAGAATTTAACCAAGATCTTGATGTAAAATTTTCCATGTAGTGGACGGCCAAGCCCAAGTTGTTGAGCACGATGGCGAATTGAAATGTTTGGCTTCTCTTGCACACTTTCTCTCACAGAAACGATAGTTTCTTTGGTACGCACATTTCTTTGTCTTGTTGGTGGTCTTACATCATGCAATGAAGAAGTGGTACGAAATTTATCCATCACCGCACCAATAGCCTACTCAGAAGGTCGATTATGTGGACCATAAAATGGGCGAAGAGCTCTATAAGTTTCGCGAACGGAACTCTAACTTTGAAAATAAATTTCCACAATTTGGTATTGTTGTTCAAGTGTTAATTTATTCAGGATTAAATGGCAAACCTCTCTGAACACAAATTAATGTCAAAGCACTGTTGCTTTGACAAACTACATTCAAAAGTTATCCCTATTGACAGATCTCATGCAGCTAAAAAAAAACACCCTATATGTATATATCTAATTATGAAGAAAGGCTCTGCAATTGCGCTGGCTGTTAAAAATCAAACCGATAACTAATAGAAATAAAAAAAAACTGCTCGAGTGCAAAGCTCATCATCTCACTGATAATTCCATTCAGGGTCAAATTTTGTCGTTTCGACCAATCAGCGTGCGTTATTTTACATTGTATTAAATGGGTACGACACATGCACAGTCGAATTATATCCGAAAATAAAAAATATTCCAAATACCCTACCAGAATATCGAATATTTGTAGTGGAGCGTAAAAGAATTCATACGTAATAAAAAATCTCTTCGAATATTATAATTTATGTAGTGGGTATGACTAACGCACTCAACAGATGCGATGTAGGAAACCGGTTCAATGTATTAGTTCTCACCCGAGTTCACTTAAAGCAATGTACTTCTAACGAATTTTATAGTAACGAATTTTATATTACAAATTTAGTGCGATTATGCTTCCATTTTTTTCGGTACTTACGAAATTTTTGTTTGATTTTTTTGCAATGATTGTGATGCGATATGGTCAATTTGTTTCACAATTTTCGACATTAAAAATGGCGTTTGATATGTCGATTTTCGTATGTGATGTTGTGCTTTTAAGTTGTGGCGTTTCTTCACGGAATTATTACCGCAACAGCAACGCGGGGTCGGACAATACTCAAAGATTCAGCGAGTACAGGTTCGCTCGTGCAATCTCCTTGCTAACACCTGTACTCGCTGAATCTTTGAGTATTGTCCTTCCCCTTGTGTTGTAACATACGAAAAAAAAAATTGCAATAAAATAGTCTACGATATGATGCAAAATAAATGGTTTCAACCCTCAATCACGCACCCTTTAAAGAACCGTAGTACCAATACAAATGAATAATTACAATAACAAAGGAATTTATTAGGACTTCAAATTAAAAAGAGCCATCTGTTGATTGCCTTTTCCTTCACTTAAATTTGTAATTTTTAAAAATTTCTTTTTCGTAGATTGCATCCGTTTTGCTTTAAACGTTGCATTTATGTCCTGGTAATTAACGAGATGGACCGCTAATACAAAGTTTCCGGTTAAAGTCGGAATTTGATTCGCGATTTAATTGCTCGTTAATCCATTCATGCGCCGCACGAACCATATTGACGTGGAACTTTTAATCGAAGTGTGATTGACGTTTTTATCAAATTACATGAATCTGTACTTTAGTATTATTTTGTCATCAATCTGTTGTTATTTGTTATATTATGGTCTAGTTGAGATAAAGTTCAGTCACCTGATTAAATGCTCTTTTTTTTCTATCTCATTAGCACATACTAAACTTAGCCATCTCTCTAGTCTATATATATATAAAAATGGATGTATGTGTGTATGTATGTATGTTCCCTATAGACTCCTAAACCGTTTGACCGATCGGAACCAAATTTGACACAGTTATTATGTAGGTCCCTGCGCATGTTTTTGTATTGAAATAGTGCAAAAATTTGCAAAGGAAAGGAAAGTTGATTTTGAGTAGCCTGCCTTCCTTTAAGGAATCTCGATAATCCATTCATGCGCGTCCCTATGGGACGCGCATGAATGGATTATCGAGATTCCTTAAAGGAAGGCAGGCTACTCAAAATCAACTTAAAAACAATAATGAATGCTGTCAAACGATCGACAATGCAAATACGCGTGCACGTGCTTTACGTTTCTATTTGACCAATCTTAACCAAATTTGGTGTAGAAGTTATTTACAACGCTACGAAAAACATAGGCTACTTTAGTACCTTGGAGTGAGATTATGCTTCCATTTTTTCGGTACTTACGAAATTTTTGTTTGATTTTTTTTGCAATGATTGTGATGCCGCGGGTTCGGACTCCGCTGCGCTTCGCTCGTGCAATCTCCTTGCTAAAACCTATACTCGCTGAATCTTTGAGTATTTTCCTAACCCTTGTGTTGTATCGTGCGAAAATTCAATAATCACCATTACTTATATTGACGGTATAATAAAAAAAACTAAATATTCTGGAACAAGATTTATTAATACCTACTTAAGTAAATCACTTACAATTTTAGGTAAAAGTTTTTTGGTTTTACAATAAGATTTATTCACACCACGCCACCAAATGTCAACGTCTTTGTATATTGACTGTTTTATAGGTTCGTTCAGCTTAGTACAAATTCGGCAATTAATCTTGGATTCGCCTATGAAATAATTTTCCTTCCATTTGAAATATTCTAAGTACTTGTCGTCATTCTTATCAAGATAAATTAAGTAATCCACTAAATCTTTTACAGTTTCATAATTTCTTACATTTATTACGGAATATGGTGGTACAGTGACATTACAATCGCTACCACTGTACACAACTGGAATTATATTTCTTTCCAAAATACGATACACTTTCTCAGTTGAATAGTCTTTACAATAAGCATTTTCAAAAGAAAAATAAAATTTATAGTTTTTCTCAATCATATCGTAACATTTTTTATGATTCTCACACTGTAATTTGCTACATTTTCCATAAATATCCACCGGCATATACTTTTGTATTTCTTCAACTAAAACTTCTCGTTTACTCAATGTCTTGCAGTGACTTACAAACCAAGCAGCCAATTTAGATTTATCAGCAAGCTGCAATTTTGTAAGCGGAACGTACTTCCTTTTACGTTTATTTAATTCTCCATGTCGGTGTGGAAGATCAGAATCAAATCTATACGACATTGTCCAATTAAAAAAGGAGTGATACGCTTTCAAGTTTGTCATTACGTTAACCGGTGCTTCCATATTCATAAAAATGTACATCTGATTTTTTCTTCTAATGCGGGGTTCCACAATTTCGGATTTTTCAAGATGACCGTGAAAAATTAATGCGTCAAATTGTTCTACGGGTATGTAACTTTTATTTGAAGTAGCATAACAGTTTTTATATTTACAATTTTTAAAAGGATTATATCCAGTGCCGATGTAATAGTCATCACGGTCCCAAAAAGGCGTCCAATATAAAATAAATTTGGTGTAGTATTTTTTAATAAATATTGTAGTATTTGAAGAATTAAAGTTTTGTGGTTCAGTAGTAATAACTAAATCCACGTTGTTGAAACTATAGCAAGATTTATGCAGGTATAAACAAACCACAATTAACAATATAAATAATAGAAATTGAAACAAATTTCTCACATTTGGAACTTTCATATTTTTTCTATGTCGCCTTAGTCCATTTTTTGAACATGTAAGCACCGGTATCGAAATACAGTTTATTTTACCACTTATCAATAGATATTTTATCACTATACAAATCTTGTTAATCCTTTTTATTAGTTTATCTTATCAATTTCCCTTCTTCCACACCTTTTCTCTTGACTAAATTGGGTCTTTCATTTTATTTACGAGTAGTAGAAGGTGGGGCAGAACGGGGGTCGATGTGGTTGGGACAGTATTTGAAGGTGTAAATAAAGAGGTAAAAATCTATTATAGTGTGAATAAATTTATTTAACATTTCGTTTAACATCTCCGATGTTCAAAATTAAAATAATGAAAATACTTGTATTTATTTTAAACGTTTGAAAAAAAATGGTTATATCCCATTCTGCACCATGCATGGGGCAGAACGGGGCATTCATTAAAAGGTGAAACAAAATCATGTTTTATGGCTGGCAAAGTTCACAGATGAGTTGTGATTCATCATCGTCAGTATCAATGCCGGCACAGGAATTATGGGCCCATTTTTTACACTGTATGCATGATATCCAGCCTTCACTCGATTTTGAATATAAGTCGTTGCAATATAAACAGGTCGCATCGTCTTCTTCATCTGATTCCACGCTTTGTTTCCGTGGTTTTTTGTTAACAATTTTCTGTGTTTTTTTCTTTCCTATTTTGTTAACAATTTGATGTGTTTTTTTCTTTTCTATTTTGTTAACAGTTTTCTGGGTATTCTCCTTCCTTTTTTCGTTACCGGTGAACAGTTTTTTCTTAAGTCTATTTTCTTTGGCTTCCTTGATCTT
Source organism: Podabrus alpinus (assembly GCA_932274525.1). Classification (NCBI taxonomy): domain Eukaryota; kingdom Metazoa; phylum Arthropoda; class Insecta; order Coleoptera; family Cantharidae; genus Podabrus; species Podabrus alpinus. Next base: position 13,174,028 of record OW026451.1, read on the forward strand.
CTTAGCATTATTAGCCGCTTCTTCGAGTTCAGTCTTATAAGGGGAAGCTGTCAGGATTGCCGTTTTGCCTCGTTTCCTCGTCACTCGCTTTTGTCCCGGCTTTACTCTGGGTATGGGAAGTATATGTTCAGGCGAAAACCTCGGAAAGCTGGTAAAAATAGGGCTAGCTATTGTTAACTGCAAATTAGCAGATCGGTGAAAAATAAAAGTATGGTCCGGGCGGAACGGGGTAGGACCCCGTTCTGTCCTATCCTGTTGTGCCCCACGTGTTGGTAAACCAAACATCGCAAGGTTAGCGACAGCCATGTTACTTCTCCAAGACATGTTAACACGTGAAAAGACACTTTAAACAACACTTAATTCGGTAGACTAAATTGGAATAACGAAAAGTAATGTGAAATATATCTTACCTTGTTTTCAAATATTCATAAAGTTGTAGTTTTATACAGATTTCAGGGAGGTGTTTAATTAACAAAGGAGAAACACTTGGTAATTCACAACGACCGTTCTTATCACTGCACAGATGCATAATGAAGGTGTATAGAGAGTTGCAGCGAACTGCAGTGCTACTATCAGCAAATAAACCTGATCCCCCGTACCGCCCCGACCCCCATTCCGCCCCACCTTCTCCTACTTCCAGAATTTATACAAATATTAAACTAATCTTTAATCCATTTTCATGTTATCGTCCATAAACTTATAAAAAAACTGTTAGTGGGATTTTGCTAGGAATATCAAAACTATTCTATCATTCGTCAACGTTTCGAGATATATTCTTTTCTTCCTCGAGTTCTCATTGTAGAGTCGATGGTGGACATTAAATCGGAATATTTCCAAATTGGGCTTGTACGTAAGAAATAATTTAATATTGCAATATAGCCGTGGGGATTAATTTCGTTTAAACGATCGAAAAAATTTGTTAATTGTGGGTTTTCTGGACAATCAGCGGAAGCAGCGCTTCATCTTTAATTGGGGCACCAAGAAGAGTTAAATTTTGACTATAAAGAATTTTTAGATTTGGACTTAAGGCCGTGTGACACTTGTGTAAATTTGCGTGTAGATTTATGTGTAGATTTCTACACCGTGTAAAACACGTAAATTTGCGTGTAGATTTTGTTGCAAATCTGATAGCAAATAGTGTGTTTGCCACTTGTGTAAAAATTTACACGTAAATTTACAATTTGCACACGCGCATTCTGGTTAATTGAAAATTCGAACGGTAAGTTGTGTGACGAATCTTTTGGCCTCGTTCAAATTGCCCCTTGGGTAGCCAGGGCTGAGGACGTCTTGTCGATTTCTTTTGACACTTTAAAATTAAACACTCAGGCGCCAAAAGTTTTTTAAAGAGAAAACTTTAAAACTAAAATAAAAGAATAAAAAAATGTTTATATTAAATTAAATAATTTATTGACTATATTTACAAATTACTACTGTATTTACAATAACGGAAGCAAATTAAAAATGTATGTACAATAAGTGAAAATGGAGCAAATTAAGAATTTAAAAAAGAAAACGGAAGCAAATTATTAATAAATGAAAAAAAATACTTAAAACAAACGGAAGCAGATTACTGATTTTTATTAAATTTACACAATTCAAAATCTTATTGAATAAGATTTCTTAAAATAAAATTTACTTAGCACGGCACTGGAATATGAGACAGAACATAACCCTTAAAAGTTATGTTGTAAGTTATCGGGGTTTTATTTACAAGTGGTCTTATTGCGTTCTAAGGAAACTGAATTCTTCCGGTGGCGGTTAATCTTAACTCGGCAATTACTTAAGGTAAGTTACTGAATTTTCAAAACAAATAAAGAAATAAAAAAATGAAATGAAACTACTTGAAGTGACTACTGAACTTTCTAGATTAGAAGATCCAATTGCATAAATGAAAACGGAGGAAGCCAGTGGCTGGCTTCAAATACGGGAGCAGATTGAATCTTTTGAGAACAGGTAAGGGGCAGTCTCGGAAAGTAGTTTATTATAGGTTATATTTTTAGCTAGAAGCCTAGATCCGTAAGCTTGTCGCTGGTGGAATCGGAAAGTTTCCTTCGGCTAGAATCGTAACCAAAAGAAGGTTTGGTAACTGGAAAAATCGCCTAGAATCGTAAGCAATTTAAAGGAAAGCTCGGATCGGAATACGGGATAACGGTCGGTCGGGGTGCTCGTGGTCTAAAAGACAACGGACGGGCGGTCTAAAGACACCGGGGATTGGTGGTCAAAAGACAACTTTCTCAAAACTTCAACAAGCTTCCTGCAGAAATGACAAAGACTTAAGGAAGTGGTAATTTCACTATTGTCCTCTACCTTAATGTATCCTAATAAAAATTAGCAAACTGTAATTTTAATTATTTGTTTTAATTCAGTTTCCTGTAACCCAATAATAAATTTGGTTGGTGGTTTAGGCAACCAACAGTACTTTAGCAATATTATGGTGTTTAATTTACAAAATTAAATTTTGAAAATAAATCACAATTAACCATAATATTTACTTCTTTACAGTTGCTATAAGAAGTTTGTATGTCTGGTCGCCTTGTGTTGTTTAATACCACGTTTAATACTAAAAGAAACGTGATAATGGATTCAAATTGGCAATTAACCCATTAATACCCAAGGGTCGAAAATAAAACTAATTTTATGTTTTTACTGCATTTTATTACTTATCATGTACTCAATAAGAAATTTATAAAGTAAAAAAAAATTATACATTTGTAGTATTTTTACAAAATAATGTTGCATAAAAATATTTATTATTGGTAAAGCACGGATACAGTCAACCCGAATTTCAAAATTACATAGAGATTCTGAAAGCTGACGGTTTATATAAAAAAAAATTTGCCGTAAATTCGGAAGTTTTTGCCAATTCAAACTTTTACCAACTGACAAAAGCACAACACAAGAAAAAATAGACCACACCTTCGAATATTCTTCTGCGCAATTTTACACGCACAACTTGCGAAAAAATATAGAAATATTTCTATAAAATATTTACACGTAAATCTACACGCAAATTTACGTGTTTTACACGGTGTAGAAATCTACACGTAAATCTACACGCAAATTTACACAAGTGTCACACGGCCTTTAGTTTCTCAAAATTATTTATAATTTCCCGTTTCCTTTCCAATGTAATGGGTTCCTTTATAAAAATTCCACATTTTGAAAAATTCAATTGTAAGCCAATGTTTGAAACCAAAAATCAGTTCATTTAGGTCTAAAAGTACCGTGTCTAAATTCCAAATATTAAACTCGGAAAACAAAGATTTCGCAAGTTTGTCAATAGATAAACTAAAAACAGCAGGGCCTAACGGATTACCTAGTCGAACCCCTACTGAAGAATTAATCGAAGTGTCTTTATAAAATAGTGTGGAAAGGTCAGTGTATAACCTATATAAAGGTCAGTGATAGCCTATGTCGCCTTGGCCCCTCTCCACCCATGGTGCTATTTGTGGGATAATCAGCCGGATCCACTCGCCTTTCCGGCTGGTCTCCCATCTGGCTTGCCATCGCAGCATTAGCCGACGGCGTTCTTCTCTTTTTCCTACTGTGTCGTGTTCACCCTTATAATTCCTGCACCTCGCTTCAACTAACATATCTATCGGCGGCATTCCCGCCAGCACCAACAATGCCTCCGTTGATGTTGTCCGATACGCTGAGCACACCCTAATGGCCATCTCCTATAGACCCTCTCGTATAACTTTCTGTAACTCGCCACTTACATCGCCCTGCCCCACACCGGTGCTCCATACAAGAAGATGGAGTTTACTACCGATGCCAGTACGCGTCTCTTTAATGGTCTAGCGCCACCCACATTTGGCATCAGTCGGGCCAGTGCCGTAGCCATCTTGGGTGCTCTCTCCGACGTGCTTTGGATATGTTGTTTAAAGCACAAGTATTTGTCAAACGTTGCGCCAAGTATTCGTCTAGTTTCTGTAGGCATAATCTCTTTATCGTATATGTTTATTGGGGCTACGTTACACCTCCTTCTGCCCAACACAAGCAGGGCCTCCGTTTTTTCCACGACCAGAATGAGTCCTCTGCCCTCCAGCCACACTTTAATCGTTCTCACTGACTCTTCGATTATTGCGTGGAGCTCTTCACTTGTCCTTGCCGCCGCAACCAGTGTGATGTCGTCCGCAAATCCGATTATGGACGCCCCCTCCGGCAGCGCCAAGTGAAACACCCCATCATATGTACATTATGTTCCACAGGGTCGGCCCTAACACCGAGCCCTGTGGGACTCCGTCACCTCTTTTTCCCCTCTTAGTAGCTTTTCGTCTATCTGTATTTTCCTGTCTGAGAGGTAGCTCTTCAACATGTTGAGAAGGTATGATGTTATGTTCCTTCTTTCCAGCTCGTGTACTATGTGTATCCACCCTGCCGAGTTGAAGGCGTTTTTCACATCGAGAGTCACCAGCATGCAGAGCTCTCTGGTTCGGCGGGTACCAGATTTTGCGTGCTGTGCCATGTCTCTGATCTTGACCAGGGCGTCCACCGTGGACCGGCCTTTCCTAAATCCGTACTGCTCTTCCGCCAGTCCGCCGGTCTTCTCCAGTTCCTCGCTGGGCCTTTGTAGGAGCATCCTCTCGAACAACTTGCCGATGTTATCCAAGAGATATATTGGCCTGTAGGACGACGGGTTTTCCAGCGGCTTGTCTCCCTTTCGCAGGAGTACTAGCCGCGCAACCTTCCATCTGTCCGGAAAGTCGTCTCTCTTCAGACAATCATTTATAACGTCCAGGATCACCTCTGAACGCTTGTGTGCTACTATTTTTATAAGTTCCATCGGAATTCCATCAATTCCGGGTGCCTTTCGCGTGGACATATTCTTCGCCGCCGTTTCGAGTTCCTCAATACTGAACAACTCGATGTTTACCTGGGGTACATCTATTTTTTCATAGGCTGCCTTCGGATGAATCGGTAAAAGTGTATGAACGATATGTTCGATTCTCGCAGGGTCAACCCTGGAATGTCACTATTTGCCAGTCTATTTGTGACCAGCCTGTACCCCAGGCCCCACACGTCCGCATCGACCTCTCGCAGGACCTCTAGCCAGCACTTTCGCTTACTATTCTCAATGACCATATATATAGCTCTCTTCTAGTCTTTTCCAATTCATCGTTTGTCGGGAATTGCCCTCTTCTGTGGGTCCGTTCCAATGCTCGTCTCTCGGCCACACACTTCCGTCTGCAACTGGCCACCTCAGCATTCCACCAGTATACTTTGGTTTTAGTTTCCGTATTTGTTCTAGGCATACATTCATCACTCAGTGTTTGAAACATTTCTGTAAGTTCGCAGGGGTTTTTGGGCAGTTTGGCAGTCTCGCCAAGCCTCGCACGGAGTTTTTCACTATCCATCTTTTTCACTGCCCACCCCCTTCTTATTTTGACCGTTGGTCTCTCTAGTGCGACCACTGCGTATTGGATGTACCTGTGGTCGCTGAGACGATCTAGTTCTTCCAGAACCCTCCAATCGGCCACACTTCCTTCCAAGGAAAAGAGCCTTCCATCACCACCTAAAAGTTTTGTATTAGTAGTTGGACATACTATATACAGGGTGTCCCCGTGACCGTGGAGAACCTTTGAGGTGGTGATAAAGGACACTTTTCTAAGACAAATTTTCAAATAAAATTTTTGCCCAAGTCCAAACCCTTGGGGGGTACCTCCCTTTAAAGCAATTTTTTGAATTTCTGATTTCAAACGGCCATAGCTCCGATATTATAGATTTATTAAGGTTAATGGATTAGAACTGGTAGTACTATCATAAACACGAAAATTGTCAGATTTTCATGAAATTAAAATAATTTATTCTACAAGTTATTGGGGACATACAGTTAAATTTTTATGGCGATTGCCTTCTTGTGAGCCGAAATATTTGCTTCTAAAAATGCAAATATTTGCATTGGGCTTATGGAGTATGCAAATAAAAACTCGAATACTTCATTATAAACTAGAAACTGGACGTCAGATTTTCATAAAAAACTAATTGAAGTTATTTTGAATATAGAGAAGTAATTTAGTGAAAACCCGAAGACATTTCCGTTCTTAGTTTATTAATAATTAATAAATATATTTCGAAATTTTCTGTTTGAAATAAATTCCAATTTTCCTTTACATCGCAAAGAAAAATCCACTGGGTACGTCATCTTTAAACATTTTTTGAAATTTTTAACTCGTCACAAATTTGGCATTCGATTATGCAGTTTCAAAATTTCATATAATTATAATTCTCAAAAATTGGTTGCTTAAACTCACGTTAAACAGTATTCAGTTTTCAATGTAATAAATATATACGTTAACAGTTTTGTAAATAATTAGGTAACTTTTGATCAATTATTTTATCTGAAAATTATTAAATTAGGGGAAGGTGGGGCGGAATGGGGGTCGGGGCGGAACGGGGGATCAGGTTTATTTGCTGATAGTAGCACTGCAGTTCGCTGCAACTCTCTATACACCTTCATTATGCATCTGTGCAGTGATAAGAACGGTCGTTGTGAATTACCAAGTGTTTCTCCTTTGTTCATTAAACACCTCCCTGAAATCTGTATAAAATTACAACTTTATGAATATTTGAAAACAAGGTAAGATATATTTCACATTACTTTTCGTTATTCCAATTTAGTCTACCGAATTAAGCGTTGTTTAAAGTATCTTTTCACGTGTTAACATGTCTTGTAGAAGTAACATGTCTGTCGCTAACCTTGCGATGTTTGGTTTACCAACACTTGGGGCACAACGGGGTAGGGCAGAACGGGGTCCTATCCCGTTCCGCCCCGACCATACTTATATTTTTCACCGATCTAATTTCTTTTCTTTTGTGTTTGTTATATATTCACTATAATTATTCACTATAATATAACAATAGCTAGCCCTATTTTTACCAGCTTTCCGAGGTTTTCGCCTGAACATATACTTCCCATACCCAGAGTAAAGCCGGGACAAAAGCGAGTGACGAGGAAACGAGGCAAAACGGCAATCCTGACAGTTTCCCTTTATAAGACTGAACTCGAAGAAGCGGCTAATAATGCTAAGAAGATCAAGCAAGCCAAAGAAAATAGACTTAAGAAAAAACTGTTCACCGGTAACGAAAAAAGGAAGGAGAATACCCAGAAAACTGTTAACAAAATAGAAAAGAAAAAAACACAGAAAATTGTTAACAAAACACCACGGAAACAAAGCGTGGAATCAGATGAAGAAGACGATGCGACCTGTTTATATTGCAACGACTTATATTCAAAATCGAGTGAAGGCTGGATATCATGCATACAGTGTAAAAAATGGGCCCATAATTCCTGTGCCGGCATTGATACTGACGATGATGAATCACAACTCATCTGTGAACTTTGCCAGCCATAAAACATGATTTTGTTTCACCTTTTAATGAATACCCCGTTCTGCCCCATGCATGGGGCAGAACGGGATATAACCTTTCTTTTTTCAAACGTTTAAAATAAATACAAATATTTTCATTATTTTAATTTTGACCATCGGAGATGTTAAACGAAATGTTAAATAAATTTATTCACACTATAATAGATTTTTACCTCTTTATTTACACCTTCAAATACTGTCCCAACCACATCGACCCCCGTTCTGCCCCACCTTCCCCTACATATTTTAAAAAAGACTTTATGTAAATATTAAGTAAAAAATCGAAAATAGTTATGTGAAATTTTTGACATGGCTGTCAACGCTAGTACTACCTTAAGGGAAAAAATGTTTGAAAAATTCAGGTTTGTTTTTTTTTAATTTTCTTGCGAACCCCGTATCTCTTAAACGAAACGTCTAAGAGAAAAACTAACGGCCCAAACCGGATAGGGAATTTAACGGGCTACAACTTTTGTCAAATAAATTTTTTTGGGCAACCAACCGTTTTCACAGAAACTCTGAAAATAATGAACAAGGTGTAGGTAAAAAAAATAAATTCACAAAATTAATTTAATAAATGCTCAAAATGGCCTCCCTCATTTTCAGCACATAGGAGTGCTCTTTTCAAAAGGTGTTGCACGGTATTATTTAATACGTTTTAACAATGTTTTAACATTAAAACAAATGCTATAAATCAAATTGAGATTTTTAGTAATTATGTGAATTTATATTTTTTACCTACACCTTGTTCATTATTTTCAGAGTTTCTGTGAAAACGGTTGGTTGCCCAAAAAAATTTATTTGACGAAAGTTGTAGCCCGTTAAATTCCCTATCCGGTTTGAGTCATTAGTTTTTCTCTTAGACGTTTCGTTTAAGAGATACGGGGTTCGCAAGAAAATTTAAAAAAAAACCTGAATTTTTTAAACAGTTTTTCCCTTAATTTAATTTATAACTCTAAATCCGTCGATTCTAGACGATAAGGGGTTATAACCTAATTTGTAGACAAGCGAATGATCTTTAGAAAGGTTCGAATCCATTAACCTTAAAAAATCAATAATATCGGAGCTATGCCCGTTTGAAATCAGAAATTCAAAAAATTGCTTTAAAGGGAGGTACCCCCCAAGGGTTTGGACTTGGGCAAAAATTTTATTTGAAAATTTGTCTTATAAAAGTGTCCTTTATCACCACCTCAAAGGCTCTCCACGGTCACGAGGACACCCTGTATATAAAATTATGTAATCGATACTTATTGCATTACATTCGTCCGTTTTATCTTCTTATCTATGTACAGAGATAAACTTTATCTAAAGCAGTACAATCTACAATATATTATTAGAAAAAAATACTTTAAAAAAAATTATCGACTAAAATAATATCATTGAATAGTTTATTTTTAAAAATTACTTGAGGGTAGATATGTCATAACGTAAGACTTTCTACAATGAAAATATGCATTCGCAGCAATCGACCAGATTATTTATGTGGATATTATGCTGTGGAGGTACAGTAATTTTATTTCTTTTCATTAATCTAAGTGTGCCGTTAAAAGGAACGCCAGATTTAGAAATACAAGTACAAAACATATCATCAACCGAAAAGTTCAATATCGATAAAGAAAAAGAATGGTATTTTCGAAATGGGACCAAATTTCCAAATACTGCAAATCCAGGAAATGCTCAACTATTTCCGGATGAAAAACGCGGGGATAGAATATTAGAGCAATTGATGTACTTTCCCGAACACTATAAAGGTAAGAATATTATAGTGGTAAATTGGAAAAAAAGTTAATAATTTCTGGGTTAGATTCTCCGAAGAAAATAATATTGGCTTATAATGGATTAAAGGTATGGCACCAAGCAGCTGGATCTGATATTTTCAGTAAATGCCCTGTAAAAAAATGTTTCCTAACAGGAGATAAAAACATGACCGCGAAAGCTGATGTCATTATGTACAAAAATGTGTTTCTTCCTACTGGTGTACCTAAGCCGGCTAAACAAGTGTGGTTGATATTTTTCTTGGAACCTCCATACAAAACCAAATTTATTAAATATCCTAACGTTTTTAATTGGACAGCAACGTATCGACGTGATAGCGATTTGGTGGTACCGTACGGACAATGGACTTATTACGATTCCAAGGTAATGGAAGCATCTAAAGCACATTATGCAATTTGCTCTATAATTGCTTATTTACAGGTGACCCAAAAAATACAAACGAAAAACTACGCTGCAAACAGAACGAAACAAGTGGCTTGGTTTGTAACGAACTGCGATTCCCCAAATGGACGTTTAGCATACGCGCTCGAATTAGCCAAATACATTCAAGTAGATATTTACGGTAAATGCGGTTCCCTAACATGTCCGCGAGCTAACGAATCGAAATGCTTCGAATTTTTAAAACGTGATTATAAATTTTACTTAGCATTTGAAAACTCGAACTGTCGTGATTATATCACCGAAAAATATTATCGTAACAGTTTGGAATACGACGTCGTGCCAATCGTGATGGGCGCTCCGCCCGAAAATTACGAACGAAGTGTTCCTAAGAATTCTTATATACATGTGGACAATTATGGTAGTCCTCAAGACTTGGCTACTTACCTTCATCGACTAGACAAAGACGATAAATTATACAATTCCTATTTTAAATGGAAAGGTACTGGTGAATTTATCGGTACGCACTTTTGGTGTCGTCTTTGTGCTTTGTTGCATTCTCCATTTAGAAGTCGACACTATGAAGATATAAATAAGTGGTGGCGTGGTCCCGGTGTTTGTCGATATTAAATTCTTTTGAGAAAATTAATATATTTAGGTGTACCAATTTATAGGAACAATGCAAGTACACCCCGAGTACGACTGAGCAAAATGTGTACTTATGATAATTATTTTCATTGTGGGGTATGGAATAGAGAATCAGAATTATTATTTAGGCATGGGGTACAACTGTGCTTACAAAGTTGTAGTTGCACGAGATTTTTTTGTATGAGGTTGATAGTTTGTGCATAGCCTGTGCGTAAGATAGAAGTTGACCCACTTGATCATCGACTTTTATACTTCAATCAGTGCCATTATAATATTAGTAGTAATATTTTGTAATGATGCGTTAGTAATTTTTGTTATAATTACCGTAAAAATAAAAAAAATGAATTTATTATATAAGCATTTTTTTACAATATCTTGGCCAGTACTTTTTGTACTTAGGGGTCGATTGGCTACGAAAGCCTTTCAGAACTGCGACCATTATTCAGGAATTCAATTTTTCTAGCAAAACATAGAAAGTTCCAGAGAAGTTTTCTTTTCACCTCCTTGGGTGTCAGTTGAGTCTTTCCCAGATATTTTTGCTTGGATCTGGCCAAGGCATCACATATGTAGAGGATATGTTCGGCTAATTCAGTTTCCGATTCACAGAGTCTGCATCTATCATCGTCTTCCAGTCCCATTTTTTTAAGGTGATATATCACCTGACAGTGTCTGGTGAGTGGCCCTGTAATAAGTCTGATTTTGTTCTTTGATAGTAGAAGAAGCTTTTTAGCTTCTACAGTAGAGTACTTTATAAATTTCTTCGCCTGTTTTTGTCCTGATGCATTGTACCAAAAGGTTTTTTACTCTCCGCTTTCCACTTCCGGACTTCAAACCCCCTGTGTGTTTTGGATAGCCCACAGAATGGTTCGGGTCCGGTTGGGGTTGTTTTTGAACCTGATCTAGCCAATTTTTTTTCCTGTTTCCTCTCTAGATTAACCACCTAGAGAAGGAGTATAATTATGCAATGTGATACATGTAATTAATAAAACTTAACGATAACTATAATAAAGAATTGGTGAGTGCGAATGGGGGTGATTAATGAATGTTGATGGATAATAATTAAACAATGGTGAATAAACGGTAAATATTTTAGAACCAGACTGCGGCTGATTGATAAATAGAAAGATATGAGTAAAAACTTGAACATAAATAACATTTAATTAAAATTGAATTGAATTGAACATTAAACAAAATTTGAATTGATTAATAACAAGTAACAAATCTCAGGTGAGTGCATAAACCCATTTTGAAGACAAGTTAAGGGGTGGTGTTAAATTGTTTAAGTGTATTAATAATAATTTTGCAAAATTTAATGAACTGTGTAGTAATGAATTTATTTGTGATTATTTGTGTTAATTCGAAAGGTGTAATATTGTAAAATTGACATTGAAATGTAGTGATGACAATGTTGTGTGTACTTGGGGCAGCAAGACAATAAATGATGTAGAGTCTGCCTACTTTTTGAATCGCAGGGGCACACGTCACTAGGATTGATCTTAAATCTGTGCAAATACTCGCGCGCAAACGAGTGACCCGTCAATATCTGCGTCATTTCAAATGAGGTATCAACGTCACTTCGAACATCATTTAGCGTAGGTAAATGCTGCCGGGTGGTCGAACCTTGGACGGCATATCTGTACTCGGTATCCCAAGTACATGCCGCCTCAAGACGAATCACCCTTCTTGCATAGCTAAGAGGGAACTGGTTGTATGCCATGCGACTGTGTGAAACAGCCGCGTCTTTGGCACATTGATCTGCAACCTCGTTCTCTTCAATGGGGTAATGAGCCTTTACCCACGCAAATCTGATGATCGTTTGGTCCTTCAGTTTGAGCAGTGAACGATGGATGGAGGATGGAGGTGACCAAAGGAACGGTGCTACTCCTATTAGCGATGGTAATAAGCGAAGAAAGGCTGTCGGAGAAAATGCACACAGAGTGCAGTCTCCTGGGGGAGATTCAGAGCGTCGATCGCATATAGCTCGGCTTGAAACACGCTACAAGCACTGTTTAACTTGTACTTGTGGGTTTCTTGCCGAGCCTCACGGTATATATGACAATTGCCGCGCCGGCCTCCCCACCTTCTTCCTTGCTGCCATCGGTAAATATAGCAACATCGACCTGGTCGCATATTCGATCGACTTCCGGCGAGTCGCAAGCTTTAACGAAACTGATCGTTTGTCTGTAGCGGGGATGTAGCATCTCCGCTGGCGAAGTACGATTTTGCAAGACGACATCGTTCGGAAGACGATCGAAAGTACCATCCATTTTCACCTGCTCTACCCTTGCTACCTCCTCTATCCTTAGCTCGATTGGAGTAAATCCAGCTAAGACTAACGCAGATATTGCCGAGACCGTATGGAATGCGCTAGTAGCCCTGATGGCGAATGACCGCTGAAAAGATCGCAACCAACCCAGCACATACTTGTATCGTAGCACTCCACTCCAAATAAGAGAACCGCTAGCCAATTTGTCAGCTACTTCATTCAAATCCCTCATGACCCGGCACCCAGTGAAGGGCAATTTTGTTGCCCTTGGCCAGTTTCTTGAGGGATTATCTGCATTCCCAAAGCTGTTGGCTTTGAGTGCTGTCAGACATTATATTGACAATTTTGCCCTTTATATTCCTTTGAAGGCATTCATGGGCACATAGTGCAATTGAAAGTATTTCAGCTTGCATAATTGTAGGATATGTTCCTAAAAGACTATAGATGCGTCATACTTTTGATGCTTCTATGCAAAATAAATTTGACCCTTAAGTACGTACTTATACTTAAGTAACGACTATGAATTTGAGCGTTAGCCTGTTTGTGACTTGAATTTTAGAAAAATTATTTTTTTGCAAACTTTTATTAATAATGATACAATAAAGCTTTCATTTTACCAACATAAAAATACAACTTCAATCGTGTGGAAGACCAGTTAAGTATTCTTGAACACTTGGGCCACAAATTGTTTTAAGGCATTGCAGGTCTGCATACTTTTCTGCGGAAATATTAATTAATCCTGACAATACACACTGACTATTAGGAAACAATTTAAAGTAAAGGAACATTTTTGGTAACTAACTTTCATAGCTACAGTCTGGAAGAAGGAATTCATTTTCTCTCAAATTCACACGCTTTTTGACTTCTGTTCGTTTACTACTCCGTTCTCCTAACATTTATTATAGAAGTTCCTGTACTTTATTAACCTACGATGCTTCTTCATTATTTCCAGCTCCTTAATTGGACGTATTGAAAATGGGTATTTTTTTGTAAAACTGAGTCAATTGTTTCGTCTACTGACGAAAAATAGGTATGTTGGTTAACCTAGTTAATTTGTAAGACATTAAACGGGGACGTTTTGCAGATCTTACGTATTAAGTCGCATAACTCATTTGGTGTTTCAAATTTGAATTTATGGTTGATGATGCCCATTTTTCTATCTGGCTCCATGTATTATTGGGAAGGTAACCTTTACATAGCTCATACGTTTTTGCGCATGTACAACATGATGTAAGAAACGCAATAACGGGCGACTCTACCACTAACTCACATTACACATTACACTAAAGAACATGCTTATATCTTATATCTGTCTATTAAAACAATAAAAAGTGTGAACGGGGTCAAAACAACCCCAATATCGACTTTTGAAAAATACGGGAAAGTAGCATCGAGTAGGCGGCAGACCCCGGTCGATGTGCATGGTTCGCCCGTGGTCCCTTGAAAATGCGTAAAATTTTTTCGCTCCGATTAGAATTTTTTTTTGAAATTCGGATAGATGGGGGTGTGATTAGTGGATATTAGTAATAAATAAAATAAAAAAATGGAAAATAAGCCGTGTATTGCCGAAAAAGTGAAAAAATTAAAAAATTTTTCCTTCGAATTTTGGGGTGTGCATTCGATAAGGAGGGTAATCCATCTTCAAAACCTACCCTTACGGGGCGCCGCTGCGCTCCGCTCCGCTCTGCACCCCTCCAGGGCGGTTTTGACTCTGGTTGCTAGGCTAAACATACGAGAAGCGCCACCCATCAACAAAACCGGGATAAATGAAACCGGGATATGAGAGAACCTAGAAATAGCATTAAAAAGTATAGTTGCGGTATGGGGCAGTAAACTATTACGTTTCACCCCCAAAAAATCGTGTAAAAACAAAAAATAATCGATATTACATGTACGAGTGTCGAGCTGCATCTGCCGGTGCGAAATACTCTAAGTGTTAGGGTCATTCATTACGCACGGACCGACCACAGAATGAGCGACGCGCGGGAATCTCGTTAATTTTACCCCTGAATTACATGAAAATTAGCCAAGTTCAAATTCGATTTTTTAAAAAGTTTGGACCATATTCACATTTTTTATTATTACAATTTGCTAAAATAAGTGTGTTCTTTAGTGTGTAGCAGAAGAAATTTAGTTTCGAGTGGCTGAGAGGGTGGTAGAGTAACCAAAAATTATCTAATAGCGATAGGCACATTTAAAAAAATTATTAGACATAAATTAGTGGATGTACTAAAAATAAAGCAAAGCAGTCAAAGGTAAATTAAAAACACGTAAAAATGTAGTAGTACATACCACATTATGTACGATATTTCTGAAAGTGAAGCGACAAAAACTTATTAAAATTTGCAAACTATAAAATTTACAGGCGTAGCAATGGTAAACCGACAAGATAAATAATACTAACGTAAGATAACCCAGCAGGTTGAGACTGATGTGACAAAAAGTAAGTGGTAATATTTATGATCCCTTGGGATTAAATGACATCCCAAGGGACTAAATTTTAACTTGGGACCCCGAGGTATTCCTGTCGAATACCTCGCTTGACCATAACGTCTTCCAAAACGTTCAGAGTTTATCTGAACTCTTATGGTGGAGGTATGGTTGCAGTATATTGCTAATTCAAGTTTCATTTTGCGTTCTTCTTTTATTATAAAATAGCTGGCACGGGCGGCATCCGCCGCCCTTAGCCATCTAGACGCAGAATAGATCCGAGAAGGCCATAGTTGTTCGGCCTTCAGCCTCACAGGAGGAGGACCATAGTAGATCCGCGAAGGCCATAGTTGTTCGGCCTTCGGCCTCACAGGGGGAGGACCATAATAGATCGGCGAAGGCCATAGTTGGTCCGCCTTCGGCCTCACAGAGCGGACCACCTCGCCTCCAATTTAAAAAGTGTCGCAGGTCCCCCGGTACAAATATTACAAATTTTTGCACTTTTCCAAAAAGTTACTCACAATTTTGCCAATGTTTTAGACAACCGAAGAAGAAGTTTAGAGTACGTTTTTGTGTTATAATTCCCAAAAACGGTTTGCCCGTCCATTTCCGGCGTTAATATATAATTCTGTGTTGATTGCGAAAAAGTGCTTAAGTCAATATTTGTCAAACTGAGATAATGGCGAAAACAAATTATGGGCAAAATTGAATTTGGTTTACTGAGGAACCTTTTTTAGGGATATAATTTTGTTTTGCAAGTTTATTATTAAATGTAATGTTATTACAGGCATATAACTAAATAATTATTGAGAAAAACTGAAAATTACACCAATTAAATTGATTACTTTCGACTTAGGCGAAAGGTATTCTATTAAATAACTGCCTTAATATGTACGCTATGACTTAGGCAATTATACCAAAAGAAAGAGCAAGTTTTCCTCTATCTGAATAAGTCAAAACCCCAATTTTGCAAAAACATGACATAAGCACTTTTTCGCAATCAACACAGAATTATCGGAGCGTAAATTTTTTTCGAAAAATTTTGAAATTTAAATTCGGTTTAACACCTTCGGCGTTGAAAATACGAAGGAATGTTATGGACGAACTATTATAGAGCGTCGCGATACGCTTCCGTTACGTCTTAAAAATTAAAGTTCGGCCGGTAAATAAGAGCGCTACATACGTCCAAAATTTTTACACAATTTTCACTTAAATGGGTCTCTCACAAAGAAACGACGGATAATTTAGAAAAAGCAATCGGAGCTTCGGATACGGTTATTAACGGTCTTTAATTTAGCACATGACGACGATTGCCGAAAAACGACAAATAACGGCAGCATTTGCAAATTAGTGTCGACGTCAAAATTGAAAATCAAAATCGGAGGCGATTTCGGGCAAAATTTAAAATATGCAAAATGTGTATTTTCGTTGCAAAGCAAATTTTTTTCGAGAAAATTTCATTCGACATGTTCGATTTATATTTGTCTCCTCGACGTATATTAAAGGCAAAAATAAATTTTTATTTTCCAAATTGCAGAAATCATTTCGCCCTTCTACCACGTCAAATATTGAACCAATTACATCGTCGCGTTATGGAATTAATTCTTACAACTTGATGCCTCGCGTATTGCGATGCTAAAATTTCCAAGTTTCGAAAGATTGCTGCAGATTTTCAAAAAAACGCAATTTTAAAATTCTTCGTTTCGCCGTCAACGGTTGAATTCGTTGGAGCCGACAGTTTAAGATGTCACAACAATTTGATCGTTAAAAGTTCTTCATTCTTGAAAATTTATACCGTGGAGTGCCGGTTCAATTTCAAGAAACTCAAATCAAACTTTGCACAATTTCGGACTTTCCGGGAAAGCAGTTCGATGAGTATTTAACGTAACATTTCTTAGTCTTCTTGCACAATTCCGGCGAGTTCCTGCGACCTAAAGTGCTCCGGTCTTATTCGCGGCATTCTGTTCTTTGTAATTATTTGTATTATATTATTTTGAGCGTTGAAATTACTAAATTCTAATATATTAATTTGTTAGTGTTTTTCATTTTCGAATTAAAGCCGCCATCCCGCCATCTGTTGACAGTGTTTTGAATCACTGACAGTATGTCAGATTATTTCGATTTTTGACAAATTAAATTTTTTGTTTGCAAGACTTGTGATGACAGATGACACATGACAGATGACACATGACAGATGACAGATGTCAGATGACAGATGACAGATGACAGATGTCAGATGACAGATGACAGATGACAGATGAAAGATGAAAGATGACAGATATGTCAGTTGTCAGATGACAGATAACACGTGACACATGACAGATGACAGATGAAAGATGACAGATGTCAGATGTCAGATGACAGATGACAGATGAAAGATGACAGATGAAAGATGACAGATGAAAGATGACAGATGACAGGTGACAGGTGACAGGTGACAGATGTCAGATGACAGTTCGATGAGTATTTAACGTAACATATCTTAGTCTTCTTGCACAATTCCGGCGAGTTCCTGCGACCTAAAGTGCTCCGGTCTTATTCGCGGCATTCTGTTCTTTGTAATTATTTGTATTATATTTTGAGCGTTGAAATTACTAAATTCCAATATATTAATTTGTTAGTGTTTTTCATTTTCGAATTAAAGCCGCCATCCCGCCATCTGTTGACAGTGTTTTGAATCACTGACATTATGTCTGTTGACAGTATTTTGTATCACTGACAGTATGTCAGATTATTTCGATTTTTGACAAATTAAATTTTTTGTTTGCAAGACTTGTGATTTGATTTATCGAAAAAAGCGAATAACTTTTTTCCCCGCTCGAATTTCTTCTCCATTTATGCACGAATAGTTGCGCCTGGACCTACAAAATAACTGTGCAAAATTTGGTTGAGATCGGTCCAAGGGTCTAGGAACGTATAGCGAACAAGCAAACAAACAGACAAGCTCTTTTATATATGTTACACTCAATACCCGATTTCGGGCAATGCCCGAAAAAAATGCGCAAAACTAGTTTTGAGTAACGAAGATTTCCCAAACCCGAAATTTTACTTTTAAACGGCTATTGAGCGCTACAAAATAAGCAGAACTAGTTTTGCGCATTTTGAATTGTACAAAAGCACTAGTTCTGCTTTTTTCATTTAATCAGCATCCGAAAAAAATAAATAACATAAACATAAAGGGGGTGAAACGTAATAGTTTACTGCCCCATACCGCAACTATACTTTTTAATGCTATTTCAAGGGTCTCTAATGCCCGTACTAATAGTCGAGAATTGATTTCGATTCCGGAATTAATTCTGCTGTTGCTATGATACGGCATAAATTTCAGTGATCTGATTGGTAGAAACTAGAATTAATTCCGGAATCGAAATCAATTCTCGACTATTAGTACGGGCATTAGTTCCCGGTTTTTTAGATCCCGGTTTTCTTGAGGCGCTTCTCGTATGTTTAGCCTAGTAACCAGAGTCAAAACCGCCCTGGAGAGGTGCAACGCGGAGCGGAGCGGAGGGGCGCCCCGTAAGGGTAGGTTTTGACGATGGATTACCCTCCTTATCGAATGCACACCCCAAATATCGAAGAAAAAAAATTTAATTTTATATACGGGTCGATTTTTGGGGTGTGCATTCGATAAGGAGGGTAATCCATCGTCAAAACCTACCCTTACGGGGCGCCGCTCCGCTCCGCTCCGCGTTGCACCCCTCCAGGGCGGTTTTGACTCTGGTTACTAGGCTAAACATACGAGAAGCGCCTACGATCAAGAAAACCGGGATCTAAAAAACCGGGAGCTTAGAGACCCTTGAAATAGCATTAAAAAGTATAGTTGCGGTATGGGGCAGTAAACTATTACGTTTCACCCCCTTTATGTTTATGTTATTTATTTTATTCGGATGCTGATTAAATGAAAAAAGCAGAACTAGTGCTGGTCATTCAAAAACCTACAAAACTAGTTTTGTACAATTCAAAATGCGCAAAACTAGTTCTGCTTATTTTGTAACGCTCAATAGCCGTTTAAAAGTAAAATTTCGGGTTTGGGAAATCTTCGTTGCTCAAAACTAGTTTTGCGCATTTTTTTCGGGCATTGCCCGAAATCGGGTATTGAGTGTAACATATACAACTAGCTGGCACGGGCGGCATCCGCCGCCCTTAGCCATCTAAACCCAGAATAGATCCGAGTATGCCATAGTTGTTCGGCCTTCGGCCTCACAGGGGGAGGACCATAATAGATCCGCGAAGGCCATAGTTGTTCGGCCTTCGGCATCACAGAGAGAGGACCATGATAGATCCGCGAAGGCCATAGTTGTTCGGCCTTCGGCCTCACAGGGGGAAGACCATAATAGATCGGTGAAGGCCATAGTTGTTCGGCCTTCGGCCTCACAGGGCGAACCATAATAGATCCGTGAAGGCCATAGTTGTTCGGCCTTCGGCCTCACAGACCGGACCATAATAGATCCGTGAAGGCCAAAGTTGTTCGGCCTTCGGCCTCACAGGGCGGACAATAATAGATCCGTGAAGGCCATAGTTGTTCGGCCTTCGGCCTCACAGACCGAACCATAATAGATCCGTGAAGGCCATAGTTGTTCGGCCTTCGGCCTCACAGACCGGACCATAATAGATCCGTGAAGGCCATAGTTGTTCGGCCTTCGGCCTCACAGACCGGACCATAATAGATCCGTGAAGGACATAGTTGTTCGGCCTTCGGCCTCACAGACCGGACCATAATAGATCCGTGAAGGTCAAAGTTGTTCGGCCTTCGGCCTCACAGACCGGACCATAATAGATCCGTGAAGGTCAAAATTTTTCGGCCTTCGGCCTCACAGACCGGACCATAATAGATCCGTGAAGGCCATAGTTGTTCGGCCTTTGGCTTCACAGACCGGACCATAATAGATCCGTGAAGGCTATAGTTGTTCGGCCTTCGGCCTCACAGACCGGACCATAATAGATCCGTGAAGGTCAAAATTTTTCGGCCTTCGGCCTCACAGACCGGACCATAATAGATCCGTGAAGGCCATAGTTGTTCGGCCTTCGTCCTCACAGACCGGACCATAATAGATCCGTGAAGGCCATAGTTGTTCGGCCTTCGGCCTCACAGACCGGACCATAATAGATCCGTGAAGGACATAGTTGTTCGGCCTTCGGCCTCACAGACCGGACCATAATAGATCCGTGAAGGTCAAAGTTGTTCGGCCTTCGGCCTCACAGACCGGACCATAATAGATCCGTGAAGGACATAGTTGTTCGGCCTTCGGCCTCACAGACCGGACCATAATAGATCCGTGAAGGTCAAAGTTGTTCGGCCTTCGGCCTCACAGACCGGACCATAATAGATCCGTGAAGGCCATAGTTGTTCGGCCTTCGGCCTCACAGACCGGACCATAATAGATCCGTGAAGGCCATAGTTGTTCGGCCTTCGGCCTCACAGGGCGGACAATAATAGATCCGTGAAGGCCATAGTTGTTCGGCCTTCATCTGTCATCTGTTATCTGTCATCTGTCATCCGTCATCTGTCATCCGTCATCTGTCATACATACATACATACATAATCTTCACGTAAAGTTACATCTTTATGTAAAGTTAATTCTTCCGCAAAGAGGTGGATCTTCCACGAAGAGGTGGATCTGCGTCTTCTTGCACAATTACGGCGAGTTCTACGACCTATATAAAGTGCTCCTGTCTTATTCGCGGCATTCAGATTAATTTGTTAGTGGTTTTTTGTTAGTGGTTTGCATTTTTCGAATTAAAGCCGCCATCCCCGCCATCTGTTAACAGTATTTTCAAATTAATTTGTTAGTGGTTTTTTTGTTAGTGGTTTGCATTTTTCGAATTAAAGCCGCCATCCCCGCCATCTGTTGACAGTATTTTGAATCACTGACTGTACGTCAGATTAATTATTTGACAAATTAAATTTTTTGTCAAACTTGTGATTTGATTTTCGAAAAAAGCGAATAACTTTTTTCCCCGCTCGAATTTCTTCTCCATATATGCGAGAATAGTTGCGCCTGGAGCTACAAAATAACTGTGCAAAATTTGGTTGAGATCGGTCCAAGGGTCTAGGAACGTATAGCGAACACGCAAACACGCACGCAAGCACGCAAACACGCAGATCTTCTCTTTTATATATTTAGATTGAAGTTTATTTATTTAAAAAAAACGGATTAGCATTGCCAATCTAAAACTGAATCCTGCAGATTGGCAGGACATTCATGTTGTCATAAAAGTAAAATAATTTATCAAAATTAATATTGCTGGTTCAAGTAGGTTTCTGTATGAATTTTCTCCGGGTTTCAAACCGTGTATCGTATTTACTATTGTAACTAACAATTAATCTGCCTGGTTTTTGTGTAGTTTGTGGGTCTAATAATTTTTTTTTTTTTTTAGGTTTCCATATCGGGATTACGTGGGCATTTTTCCATCGTGACTTGTTTGTTAAGTATAAGTTTTTCATGTATTGGTTTGGTGTCTTTTTCTCTTTTTATTTAATTACTTTTATCGATGTTTAGGTTACACCCAAACCTTTTTCCTTGTCGGGTTGTTAATTTATATGATTAGATCTTCGTTTTCAGTTATGTTGATGGTCTTGTTCTCGAGGAACTTACACATTAGGTCGGGTGGTGTTTCTTCGTACAGCTCGTCCAGTTGTGCAGGGAGATGGATGCCATGATAGGCCGCCAGCTCCAACTGTTCTTGCATGTACAAATCGCACTCCTGTATCCGATGAGTAGGTTCATCGAGAATATCGCACGCCGGACATAGTCCGTCCACCGATTTCCCCAATCTCTTGAGGTGTCGGCCGAACTCGCCATGTCCGGTTAGCATCTGCGTCATCTGGAAGGAATTGTTCATTATTTTATTACTTACCTTGGGGATGAATTGGTAGGTAATTCTACCTACCAGTCCATCGTCCCATCTTTGTTGCCATTCTTTTTGGATTATGTCCTCCATTTTTCTTTTGATGTCCACTCTGTATTTGTAATCTTTCGGGTCTATTCTTACCCCCATAAAGGTGGTTACTTTCTTGTTTCTGGCTTCACGCCATGACAGTAATCGTAAGAGTTCTAAGTCGATTGGGTGGATACCTGCCAAAACACCCGCGGCTATGGCCGACACAGTCCTATAACATTTTGCTATCACGCGACAGCAAAATCCATAGCACGATATCAGCCGGGCCAACGTGTGCTTATCCCCTATTCTATGTATCCAGATCTCGCTTCCGTAAGCCAAGATGGAGACTACCGCCCCCTGGTAGATCCTTCGCATAGAGTTCGAGGTGTCCAGGTTCCAACCGCTTTTTGCCATTCGATGCAGCGCATGGACTAGTTTACTGGCTTTGCCGCAAACGTAGTTTACATGCGGTTGCATCGATAGGTTTTCGTCAATAAGGACCCCAATGTACTTATATTCCCTTACCACCTTTATTTTCTTTCCGTTAAGTCTGACATCTAAATCATAATTATGAACACGCTTCGGATACAAGCACATGATCTTCGTCTTCGTTTCCGAGAGAGCGAGTTTCATGTCCTTGCACAATCCGCTTAATTCGTTGACGCACGTTTGAAGTTTTTCTTGCAGTTGGATTCGGGAATCCGCCGTGACGACGGTCGCGATGTCATCCGCGTACGCGAAGGTATGAGTACCCTCCTGTTTGTCTTTCTTTAGATAATAATCCAGAAGTGAGTTCCACAGGATCGGGCCGAGGACCGAGCCCTGTGGACATCCCTTCGTGGATCTTTTCCCTACCTTTGAGACCCCGGAGGTGAGAGTCACCTCCCGGGCTGAAAGGTAGCTTTTGATCATGACCTTTAACCTGTGAGGGAGCCCTTTTTCGCTCAGCGAGCGGAACAGGGCTAGCCACCACATGTTATCAAAAGCTCCGGAGATGTCGTAGAAGATTACCGCGAGAAAACCCTTGGCTTTCTTCCGCTTCATCTCCGTAGTATCTATTTTTTCGTAGAATGCCTTAAGGGCGGTTGTGGTACTCATACCTTCCACGAAGCCATGTTGGCACCGATCGTGGTAAGGGGTATTACTTTCTAGAATTCTTCTTTTCATTATTTTTTCCAATATTTTGCCGAACACCGGCAAGAGGGTGATCGGCCTGTAGTTCTTGATGTTGCTTGTTTCCCCATCTGGGTTCTTGAGTAGGATCTTGAGGACCCCCCTCTGCCACAGCTTGGGGAAATAAGCAATTTTAATGCACGCGTTGTAAATACCCATTAACACGTTTTTGATGACAACATAGAGTTTTTTAAGAAAAGATCCCTGAATGTTGTCAAAACCCGGTGCCTTTCTGGCTTGCGTCGTCCTGATTAGGTCATCCAGTTCGTCGCTTTCGACCTCCCTAACCTGCGCCATGTCCGGCACGCCCCTCAGATTTTCGAAATCCGACCGCATGGTTTGGTGATCCACCGTTGCATCGGAGTTTCGATCGTCGTCGGGGAGTAGACCGTTCATGAGGTAGGTTAGGGTCTTTTCCGGCGTTTCCGTTATCCTCCCGTCCCCGCCACTGAAGGTGGTGAGGATGTTTTTCCCCTTATATTTTCTTGCAGCTAATTTGTAAGTAACCCCCCAGGGATTAGGTACAAGGTCGTCCTCGACGAACTTTTGCCAACTGGCCTGTTTGGCCTTTTTCAATGTTTCCAGGAATTTGTCCTTAGATTCCATCATTGCAATGTACAGCCCGTTCTGTTCGTTCTCAATGCGGTTCCTATACAAAGCCGTCTTCCGCAAGAGATACTTCTTTCGCGCTCTTTCAAGATTGTCGGTCCACCAGTCAGGACGGCCAACGTAGATCTTCTTCATTTGGGCTTTCCTATTTATTAGATCCTGGATCCTTCCGTGCAAATCGGAGACCATGCCCTCGATTTCGTTTTCGGTGGTTAGATTGTCCGACCTGGGGCCGTTTTCCTCTACCCACCGAGTTAACTCTGTCTCGATGGTTTCCGCTTGGATGGTATCCGGGTTTCTATTCCTACTAATCCTGATGGGATTATTAGGTGCACCTATTTCAAATGTGATGGCTTTATGATCAGTGATAATGACATGTTCCGCAATGTCCCATGAGTGGGTTGCATTGACGGTGTCGCAAGTGCCCAACGTTAGATCTATGTTGCTCTTCCTGCCGAGGGAGTCCTCGAACGAAGGCGGTTTGTTAGGTCGATTGAACACGAAGAGCTCGTGCTGCACAATGAATTCCTCCAGTGCCTGTGCCCTGGAGTTGGAATCTACGGTGTCATACCACACCCTTGATCGACAATTAAAGTCTCCGCAAATATAGGTCTTCCCCTTTCCGCAAACACCCAGTGCTTTCCGGAGGTCTTCGAGTGGAATTTGTATATCCTCTGAGGGAGGAAAATACGTGCCTATAAAATAGTAGGTCACTTTGTTACTGAAGGTAATTGACACGACCGTTACAAACTTGCTGGAAACTTGCGGGAGGAAGGAGAACGTGAATTCATTTCCTACCGCATCGTTAACATCGTTTAATGGACAATTTGACATATTATTTAGATGGACAACTTGATAAATTATTATAAATGGATAACTTGATAAATGATAACAACTGTCTTATAGATAAACAATGGTGAATTTTATAATTACTGACATTATCTTTAACTTCGTAATAAAAATTATAATAACCAAATCGAACAAGACAACAGATAACACAAATAAATAAATAAACCAGCACTATTGTCAATTTAGGGTTGTTGAACAACCAACAACTACTTACTCCAATGACAAATCTGTCGAGGTTATTCTTTGCCAGCAAGGTTTTCCTTGACCGGTACGGTATAAATGGAATGATTGAAATGCTATTAATCCGGATGCCAAATGCAAAACTGAATAGTTGCACCGGATTTTTATGTATATCATAAATTTGTAATTTCAAATGAATAAATGTAGTACAAACTTTTTGGTTTGACCTCATACAGTAAGTAATTGAACTTTTCCAATTACTTACTTGTTGATAAATACAGCCTCCTTCCGGTCGTTCGAACGAGCGTATGTAGGAATGGTCCGTGAGCTGACAACTCCCCCCGTTGACTTGGAACTAGAAATAATTGGAAAGAACACACTTATATGAGGCACAAACAATGCGAATAATTTCGCAGATTTTTGAAGGCAAACGAATTATTGAGGATAATCCTGATTACAAATTCTTAATAACATAATATAAATAGCTTTTTGATACCAGTACGTTTTGTTGGCTCCTGTACACAAATTGTCTTAATAGTTCGCTGGTTAACACACACATCTTTCTTTTCTAATTTTAAGGCTTATTTTGGCGGGGTAATTCGTTGATAGCACGTGCGGTTTCTGACCTGGTGCTTGGATAAATAATATCCAAAAAGGATTTTTTCTTCGTAATAGAACAACTCAGAACTTGGCCGGCTATTCGTATTTTTGAAACCAATGATTTCGGCAGGGGTCAAAGCGATCGGCACCGTTTGCACATTATTTGCACCATTCGTATAACCTAAAAATGGCCGAAACACAAGTTCACCGCTAATGATTATAACTCGGTTTATCACTCGATAAACTATCTTCAAATATGCTGGTTTTTACTCAGGACTATCACCCGACCTTGTAGAAGGGTTTTTAACACCGACTGATTCTTAAATTGTTCAAATAACTTTAGTTTTTGGTTCGATTCATAAATCTTACGTATTTCTCTTAAAAACATTCGTTCTAAACAACCCTCGGTTGCCCTAGGGATTTTAGGTACCTTGATTTTTTGTTGAAATTCATCGTTCAATTCTTATCGATCGATGGGTCACCTAACCCATAGGCGCGGATAATTCAAAATACGTATTTAATTCAAGTTCATGTTAATAGAGATATAAAATTTGCTTCGTTAAATAAAGTTGGTTAGATAAATTACACATAAATAAATTGTTAATCATAATTGACCTCTGAAAATTAATAAACCCTCGAGGTGTAGGAAGAGGATTTTCCTTTCCAAAGGAAATTAACGGAAGACCGTTACACTGTTTTACTTTGAGTGACCTGAAGGGTCGGCGCAACATTCATAGAAGGGGTGGTCTTGGCAATGGCCTTGACCACCTCTTCTATTAAGACTTTGGTTTGAGGAGGGGAGGCTGAAGGCGCTCCCGTCCCCCTTTTATTTCTCATTATTCCGTCGACGCAAAGCTCTTGTATCAGAGCCTCCATATTTTTAACCCTCTTCAGGGCCTCCTCTCTGAGATTCAGGGCTTCTTTACTTCGCATTAAGAAGCGACGCACCTCGTGTGCGTCCTCCATCACCTTTCTAGTTGCTTCTCTTAATTTTTCATCTGACCATGTATTTGATTCGGTGGTTACGTCGGTTCCTTCGTTACTAACCAAACCAGGAGTAGACTTAACGGTCTCCTCCTGGGTTTCGTTCACTGGGGTAGCTGTATTGATTTCGGTTTCTTTTTTGTTCTCTTCTTCTTTTTTGTATTCTTCTTCCATTTTCCGTTTCTTATCCTTCTTTCTTTGGTTTTTTGTTCGCTTTTTTTTATTCGTTTCTTCGCTTTCAGATTCTTGGATAAGGTTCAACTCTTTTACTTTTTCCTTGAGTATTTTTTCCAGGTCATAATCATCGCTTTCTTTCTTTTTTTTCTTATTTCTTTTCGTTTTGGGGAGGAACGGTCGTTTCTCCTCGCTCTCTTCGCTATTTTCGTATGTCTCTCGCACTCTTTTGTTTTTCGCGAATTTTTTCGCGTCGTCAGTGCTCTGACTACGTGTCGTTCTCTTGGGTTCTTCTTTCTTTTTGGGTTTTGGATCATTTGCTGTCTCTATTCTGTTCAAGATTCTTGCATCGAGTATTCTGACTTTGGGCGTTTCTACAACCATATTGCTCGATTTCGATTTTCACTTTCTTTTATATACAATTGAAGTTAATTTATTTATAAAATAAAAAAAACATTTTGAGGTTGTTGCCAACCTCATCATAAAATGGACCCTGCAAATTGGCGGGGAGTTCATGTTTTCATCACAATTATAAAATCATTCTTAGAGTTTTTATCAAGTTCTGGTCGTTTTTTTATGAATTTTTTAATCGGGTTTCAAACCGCGTGTCATTTGGTATATTGTTACATACATATAATCTGCCTATTTTTGATATGTTGGTTTCTGTTTTGTTTGTTTCAGGTCTTAACAATGGATTGCGTGGGCGTTTTTATTTCATCAATGTTTGGTAAGTATCGGTTTTCATGTCTTGATTTGTAATCTATTTTTCATTTTCGATAGTTATTTGACTTTTTTTGGGTACACTCAAACCTTATTTCTTATCACGGTTATTAGTTTTTAGGATTAGATCTTATTGGTCACGGTTATTTCTTTCGTTGTCAATAGTGGTTGCTATGGATTGTGCAAGGGCCATAAGACGGTCCTTATATACATTACACAGGGTTGATCCTGTGGAGTGCTTATTGTCACTGAGCTTCGCTCTGACACAGTTGGCGCATACATGCATAGCAGGTTCCTTTTGTACTACACAGTCACGTGAAGCGTGTTCTGTTGAGGTGCAAAAGGCGCATGTTTCATTTCCTTTGCAAAATTTGGCTGTGTGGCCAAAACGTTGGCATTTATAACATCGGGCAATTCCGATGTGGTTCCGCACTCGGTAGCTTTTCCAAGCCACTATGAATTTACCTTCCTTGATTGTTGCTTCATGGATCAGAGGGTGAAGCTCTAGGATCCATTTGTTGTTTGTTCTTATTCTGGTATTTACGGGATTGGCTCTTTTGAGCCACGAACTCCCGGCCATATTGACCGCCTCGGGAAAATTTCTTTCTATTTCCGCTATGATTTGATTCTTAGAGACGGATTTGTCTACCATCTGTATAGCAATTGATGGCCAGGTAGCTGAAGGCTCCCGTGCCATCAATTGGTTCTTAGCTAGTAGAGTGCTGCCTACTAGTTTCTTGACCGAAGGGTGGGAGGATTCCACCACGACACTTTTGTTTTTTGTCAGATAGAGCCTATCTGCTTTTATTCCAAGATCTTCCGCTCTGATGCTAGTCAGGGCGGCCCTTGTGTTTTCCGCTGACAGGAATGAGCTACCCTCTCCAGGGTAGACAATCACTTTATATTTCTTGCGCGTGCTCCGGGGGCTGCTGATGGCAGCCCTCTTCATTGCTGTTTGGTACCTCCTGGGTGGGCTGTACTTCGTGGGTTCTTCCTTAGGGGAAGAATCTGTTTCCTTGGGTTCCCGGACCTTGAAGAGGTTCGGGGTGTTGGACTCTGCCAATTCTTTCTTAGGTGGGTCCTGCTTTTTGGGCTCTTCCTGAGGGGAAGAAATTGTTTCTTTGGGTACCCGGACCTTGAGGAGGTTCGCGGGGGTGGCAGGGGCAGGGACCGCCTCTGCTGTGTTTACTTTGGACGGGGGAGGGGTGGCTGAAGGCTCACCCGTCCCTCGTATGTTGTCATTGCCCTTCAGTATAAATTCTACAAGTTTCAAGGTGCTTTCTTTCATGTCTTCAACATTTTTTTGTGCGTTTTCCTTATCTTCGAGTTTTTCTTTGCTTTGGTTGATGAATTTCATTACTTTATGTGATGCGTTCGATACATTGGAAAGTATTTCTTTCGCCCATTTTGTTGCTTCCGTATGGTTTTTACTTGGTGTTTCTTCTATTCCAAGTTCTTCTTTTTCTTGTATTGCCTGTCTGATTTCGGACAATGCTTCGAGCAGTTTTTCCATTTTTTGTTCGCTTTGTGTTTTCTCAGTTTCATAATTTTTTTCCTTAGTTTCGTTACTGTTTTCACTTAGCGTTTTCGTTACTTGTCTTTCATGTTTTTCTTTTTCTTGTTTCGCCAATCTGGCACGTTTCCTTTGGTTTTTGTTTGGTTTCTTTTTTGCTTCCTTTCGAATTTCTTCTTGTTTTTCGTTGTCCGAGCTATTACTTTCTTCATCTTCAAATGTGGGCCATTCTTCGGGCCACTCGTGGGGACTTTCTTCTTCGTCTGTCTCAGGATTGTTTCTACGTTTTTTTTCATTTTCTTCGATTTTTGCTGATGAGGCCATATTAGACGATTTCGACTTTTCTCTTTTATATACAGGGTCTCCCCGTGACCGTGGAGAACATTTGAGGTGGTGATAAAGGACACTTATCTAAGACAAATTTTCAAATAAAATTTTTGTCCAAGTCCAAACCCTTGGGAGGTACCTCCCTTTAAAGCAATTTTTTGAATTTCTGATTTCAAAGGGCCATAGCTCCGATATTATTAAATTTTTAAGGTTAATGGATTAGAACTTTTTTAAAGATCATTCGCTTGTCTACAAATTAGGTTATAACCCCTTATCGAGTAGAATCAACGGATTTCGAGTTATAAATTAAATTAAGGGAAAAAATGTTTAAAAAATTCAGGTTTTTCTTTTTTTAATTTTCTTGTGAACCCCGTATCTCTACGAAACGTCTAAGAGAAAAACTAAGGTCCCAAACCGGATAGGGAATTTAACGGGCTACAACTTTCGTCAAATAAATCTTTTTGGGCAATCAACGGTTTTCACAGAAACTCTGAAAATAATGAACAAGGTGTAGGTAAAAATTTATAAATTCACATAATTACTAAAAATCTCAATTTGATTTATAGCATTTGTTTTAATGTTAAAACATTTTTAAAGCGTATTGTAACGTTTTAACAATGTTTTAACATTAAAACAAATGCCATAAATCAAATTGAGATTTTTAGTACTACTCCTAATAATTATGTGAATTTATAATTTTTTACCTACACCTTGTTCATTATTTTCAGAGTTTCTGTGAAAACGGTTGGTTGCCCAAAAAAATTTATTTGACGAAAGTTGTAGCCCGTTAAATTCCTTATCCGGTTTGAGCCGTTAGTTTTTCTCTTAGACGTTTCGTTTAAGAGATACGGGGTTCACAAGAAAATTAAAAAAAGAAAAACCTGAATTTTTTAAACATTTTTTCCCTTAATTTAATTTATAACTCGAAACCCGTTGATTCTAGACGATAAGTGGTTATAACCTAATTTGTAGACAAGCGAATGATCTTTAAAAAAGTTCTAATCCATTAACCTTCTTCTTCTTAGTCGTATTGTTCGTTTCCGAACGTCGTGACCCATCTCTTTCTATGCATGTGATGTGCGTTCTAAGTGTTTTCACATACATAGATGACCTACTTGTTTAACGTGGGCTCCGAACCACGGGAAGTGTAATACACTTCATGTTGAGATGGGCGCTCTTGGCAAATTACCTCGGTGGTTTGCCGCTGCCTTCCGAGGAGAGACGGCCAGAATAAAGTTTTTACCCTGCCCGGATTCGATCCGAGCGTTTCGCATTAGCACTAGACGCACTTAACTGCCAAAGCTATGACCATCTCTCCCATTAACCTTAAAAAAATTAATAATATCGGAGCTATGGCCGTTTGAAATCATAAATTCAAAAAATTGCTTTAAAGGGAGGTACCCCCCAAGGGTTTGGACTTGGGCAAAAATTTTATTTGAAAATTTGTCTTATAAAAGTGTCCTTTATCACCACCTCAAAGGTTCTCCACGGTCACGGGGACACCCTGTTATATAGATTTAATGAACATGACAACAATGCATTTTAATTTTTATAAATATGGTTATAATTTCAGTAATAAAATTAATATTGTAAGTAATTTTTTTTTACTTAAATATACTAAACAATTTCTAGGGTATATTGCTACATAACAATTTCGTAATCAAATTTTTGTACAACCATGTTATTATGAAAAATCAGAATCGCACCGATTATCCAAGTACATAAATTATATAAATATAATTTATCGTATTTTATCAATTTCTCGACTAAACAAACAGAAAAAGAGTGCTACCAAATAATATTGATTTTTTTAAGAATAAATGCCAAGTATTTTTTAAAATAAAGTCAGTACTTATATAATAATATTTTTGGTCACTATAAAAATAATTAAATACAAGTGTCAAATAGTATTTTGTCAATATAATTTTGATTTTTGGAGATTAAATTTTAGATTTTTGGTCAGTACAAATACTAAAATTACAGTAAGTAATATTTTTAAGCACTAGCGGATGTTTCCATGCGCTTACCCGTTCGTAATCCGAACGGAAATTTTTGTCGTAATAGATAATGAATTCAGATAAACGATAATTTTGATTAAAAAAAAATTTTTAAATCGCGCGAAGATGATCTCAAAAATGGTAAGAAATCCTAATTGATTCAACCTCTTGCGCGTATTCTAACCAAAATCACACTTTTCAGATGAAAATTACTAAATCTCACAATAAAACGTTGTTCGATTGCAATGGTTGACCGAAAATTATCTTGTTTTTCGGAAAATTATCAAAAATAAAAATTTCACTTGAAATTAAAAAAAAAGTTTTGGCATTTCTAACTAAAATTTAAATCATAATAAATGGGGGCAAATATACCAAATGGTGATAAATTTGGATCAGTGACTAAAACGGGAGGTTGCAGTAGCAAAACTATTT
The DNA here is from genome assembly GCA_932274525.1 of Podabrus alpinus. Lineage (NCBI taxonomy): Eukaryota > Metazoa > Arthropoda > Insecta > Coleoptera > Cantharidae > Podabrus > Podabrus alpinus. The sequence continues at coordinate 13,205,333 of OW026451.1, forward strand.
AAGCCCGAAAGGGCACAAAAATGAAAGTAGGCTGGAGTGGTTTTCCCACTTCATTCGAAAGAGGGAAAAAGACCCGATTATTCACAAAATCATTATTCACAAAACTGTGAATAATGAAAAGTGAAATGTAGAATGTGAAAACAAACATGTAATAATGAGGACTGATCCACCTCAAAATTCGGATCTGTAAATCCAAAAGGATAGCGATATTCTACCTGAATGTAAAGCTAAAATAATAATAATAATACTTTTCTCCGGAAATATTAATTAATCCTAACAATACACACTGACTATTAGGAAACAATTTAAAGTAATTGAAATGTAATTCGATGAGTAATACACACAATTCTAATTGCTAAACATTTATTTCATACTCCAAATACAACGTTCTATCGCGATTGTTCATACAATCTGTCAACCCAGGATGTTGCCAACCTGGATCCGAACACGACATTTAAATATACAACAATCCGCCCGACTTAAGTAGAGACGAAATCCGCGTAACGTTCCTGCACTCGGCGGTTGCGACTTGGTCTTCTGTGCAGTTCTACTGCTTGTGGCTCCGCTACTTTTATCGGCAAATCCACGATTGGTGCCTCACCTTGTTCCTTTACTTTTGGAGTAGCTACGGCCTCTGTAGGTTCTACCATCGCTTCTTCCACAGCTCTTTTGCCGTTGGATCTAACCCCAACGGAATAGCACTTCCTGCTTCGTTGGCTTCACCATCTGGGTTTCCACTGCACGTCTTCTTGCGCACTTGATCCTCATGTCGCCTCACTTCTCCTGCCACCGTCTTGATCACATAAGAAACTGGTCCCGTAATGTCGATAACTTCTCCTGCAATCCATTTCTCTCTCGACAGATAGTTTCGAATGTAAACTTCTTCTCCCACTTCGAGTCTTCTCACCGCAGCTGTTTGTTCCATACTTTCTTTTTTAATTGAGTCTGGATGAAGCTTGTCCAAAGCGGTTCTAAGTCTTCTACCCATTAACAATTCTGCCGGTGTCCTTGAAGTCGTTTGGGGTCGTATGTTGTTTGAATAATACTCGTGCCAGTTTCAAATTAAAATCTCCCACTTGTAATTTTTCTAGTTCGGCCTTACCGTATTGTACCATGCGTTCAGCTTGCCCATTACTGCTTGGGTGGTATGGTGCAACGGTATACGAATTAATTCCGTTTCTCAAATAAAATTGTTTAATCTCTGCCGACACAAAAGCAGTTCCGTTATCTGATAATATGGTGTATGGTATTCCATGTGATGCAAATAATTGACGTAAGCACCTTATTACTTCAGCAGACGACTGCGACGTCACCAGCTTAATCTCCAACCACTTGTACATTGCATCCACAACAATCAAAAACACTTTACCATAATACGGTCCTGCGAAATCTAAATGTATAGACCATGGATTTGTGGGTGGTTCGATAAATTGCCTTTGCGCTTTCTTCGGGTTATTTCGGTGTGTTTGGCAATTTTCACATAGTGCAACTGTTTCTGAAATATGATTATCCAAATTTGGCCACCAAACGTAGCTTCGTGCCGACGCTTTCATTGTTACAATTCCCGGATGATTTGCATGTAACAACTCTAAAACTTCCTTCTGCGCTCGAGTCGGAATAATCACCCGACTTCCCCATAGCAAGCACCCTTTGTGTACGGATAGTGTGTCTCTCTTTCTGTAATACGCCGTGTATTCTTCGCTGGGTATCTCTTCGGGCCATCCGTGTAATACCCAATGTCGGACTCGATCTAAAATTTTGTCTTGATTTGTCCATTTCTGGATTTCTTTAGCCGCGATTGGGGGTTCTTCCATTGCTTCCAAGAGTAATATATCTCCTGGAGGTATTCTTTCATCATCCTTTCTTGGTATTGGTAATCGACTCAAACCGTCTGCATTCCCATGCAATTTTCCTGCTCGGTATTCCACATTATATGAATAATTGGACAGCAATAAATTCCATCTTAACATTCTCGGTGAAATCATAACGGGCATCTGTCGTTCCGGGTTTAACAACCCCAATAGCGGTTTGTGATCCGTTATTATTGTGAAATCTCGTCCCGCCAGGTTTTGATGAAAATATTTCACACCGTATATCACAGCTAATGCTTCTTTATCTACCTGTGCATAATTTCATTCGCTGGAGCCCAATGTTCTTGAGGCAAATGCAATGGGTTTCTCCGTTCCATCTGTATTGCGGTGGGCCAGTACCGTTCCCACGCGGTAAGGCGATGCATCACACGATAGTACTAAAGGCTTTGTTTCATCATAATGTCCCAAAACTTCTGCTGATTGTAACAACTCTTTTAATTTTTTAAACACAGTCGAATGTTCTTTCGTCCATCTAAATTCAATATTTTCATCCAGCAATCGGTGTAGTTTTTCTGCGTGAGATGCTTTGTCTTGTAAAAATCTGTTGTAAATGTTAATCATCCTTAGGAACGATTGAAGTTCTTGTTTGTTCTTAGGTTCCGGCGCTTGAACGATAGCTTCTACTTTTTTCCGGTGGGCTGAATTCCCCTACTCGATATTCGAAACCCCAAGAATTCGATTTCGTCTACTCCAAACAAACATTTATTCTTGGTTACAGTTAAATTAGCCTGGCTTATTTTTGATAGTACAGCTTGCTAAGTCCTGTCATGTTCTTCTTGCGATTTTCCTGAAACTATAATGTCGTCAATGTATGCTGCCGCTCTTTCAATTCCCACTAACAAAGTATCCATAAATCTTTGAAAAATTCCAGGCGCCGCCGACACTCCGAACGGTAAGCGAGTTACGTTAAATAGACCTTTGTGTGTATTTACTGTTAACATTTCAGATGCGTCTTTATCGACCACCAACTGCTGATATGCTTGAGACAGATCTAAACAAGAAAATATGGTTGCGTCTTTACCCACTTTCGCGAATATTTCATTTGATGTAGGTAATGGGTACGCATTTTTTTTAATCGTGCTGTTTACCGTGCTTCTATAGTCTCCGCATAATCTGTACGATTCATCTTTCTTTCGAACAGCTACCAACGGCGTAGCCCATTCCGGTTATTCAACTGGTTTATAAATTCCTTGGTTTACCATCTTATCGATTTCTTCTTCTACGGCTGAGCGTAAAGCAAAAGGTACATTTCTAAACTTTTGAAATTGAGGTTGCGCGCCTTCCTTAAGCTGTATCTGCACTTTAGCGCCCGAATGTGCTCAGAGTTCATTACTAAAAACCCTTGGATATGTTTCAATAATTTTATTTAGATTACCCTTTATATTACACTCGACTTGTTTATACACTATGTTTACTCCATAGATAAGAGTTTACTCCTTGCAGTGATATACCCAAACTGCGGAACCAATCGCGTCCCATCAAATCGTATCCATTTCCTCCTACAACGATAATAGGTAAATTGCAGATGCATCTGTCTGTCTGAACCTTAAATCCCATCCTCGTCGCCAATTTGTTAAATGTAATTCGATGAGTAATACACACCATTCTAATTGCTAAACATTTATTTCATACTCCAAATACAACGTTCTATCGCGATTGTTCATGCAATCTGTCAACCCAGGATGTTGCCAACCTGGATCCGAACACGACTTTTAAATATACAACAATAATGGAACATTTTTGGTAACTAACTTTCATAGCTATTACAGTCTAGAAGAAGGAATTCATTTTCTCTCAAATTCGCACGCTTTTTGACTTCTGTTGGTTTATGTACTACTCCGCTTTCCCAACATTCATTATAGAAGTTCCTGTACTTTATTAACCTACGATGCTTCTTCATTATTTCCAGCTCCTGAATTGAACGTATTGAAAATGGGTATTTTTTGTAAAACTGAGTTAATTGTTTCGTCTACTGACGAAAAATAGGTATGTTGGTTAACCTAGTTAATTTGTAAGACATTAAACGGGGACGTTTTGCAGCTCTTATTAAGTCGCATAACTCATTTGGTGTTTCAAATCTGAATTTATGGTTGATGATGCCCACTTTTCTATCTGGCTCCATGTATTATTGGGAAGGTGACCTTCATATACATAGCTCATACGGTTTTGCCCATGTACAACATGATGTAAGAAACCCCTGAACTCCCCTGAACCGCGCAGACTTAAATCATTTTTCCCGTGTATGCATATAATAAAATAATTTTTTCAAGGTGACCCAGCTTGTTATTCGCCTGACTATTACGCCTGACTCTATGTAAAGAGCGCAAAATTTTCCACAAGATAGCAAGGCCACCCAGTTTCAATAAAAATTGACTTAGCCTATTTTTCCCGTGTACCCTTCATTTGTAAGTCGTGCATGACAGGAAGGTCTACTTTTCAATGAGAAGTTATGCAATTATCCATAAAATCCAAGAAGAAGAGACAAAAATTGAATTTAATCTCTTTACCACTATGTCGCACCCGAAAATTTTTGTATTACCTCTTTGGATCGTTTTTGATATTACTAAAGAGCAACTTCTGATAGGTCGTAGCTTTAAACCTTTTCACGCACACGAAAATCATTTCTAAGACTTTTTAGGATTCGAGCACTCTACTATAGTTCACATTGAACATCTTGTTACATTCTTTAATTATGGAAAAAATCCAAGATTGATGAGTAATTAGATTCTTGTTTTTGGATAAGAAATATAATTTTAAGTATCTTAAATTAAAATAATAACTTTGTATGTTACGACTCGCGGACCAAGGAAGGGCCGTTCGTTATCAATACTATTTAAATCTAAGTTACTAAGTTTACATCCTATAGAAAGGACCTTAATGATAACATCCAAAGTTTAAATAAATGTATTAAAATTTAAATATTTCATATTATTTTCGAACAAATATTTTTTACTGCAGACCCAACGCCCGAACATCCAGGGCAGGGGATATCGAAGATCCCGATATCCTGGACCGAGCATCCGGAAGAAATGCCTGACAGCGGAAACCCGGATGTTCGGTAGGGGGGAGTTTTAGTCAGTGAAGTCTGACACTATCCACTTCCATGATACTATAACTATACACAAGATATGCTCTTGCGCATGCTGCTCTGTCTCACTCTAACAATCTTGACGTCGTGCAGTGACCAAATGCATCTCTTTCATAGCGTGAATTACTTAAATTATAATTTTTTCTATCACTTAAGAATTATGATACCTATGTTTCCATGTGAAATGCTTAGTAACTTACATTTACTATTTACCCAATTATCAAATAATGTAAAACCGACAAAAATTTACTTGTAGGCTGTGGTCTTTTTTACTTTTATATTATGTTAATAGGAAGATAGTAATAATTAATAAATATTATAAGGTGCGCTTAGATATTATTATGCAAATGTATAACTTGACCTATTTTAGTTAATTAAATTATAAAAGCAAGGTACAAATTTTTTTATGTAATTATTATTAAGTGCAAATTACACGGGGCCTTTTTTCTCATGCAATCGGTTGCAGCAACCGATTGCTGCAGCTGAACGCCTCGTGTAAAACAGCTAATCGCATAGGCAACCCATTCAGCAAATGACCGCCTGGCGATCTTAGATCGCCTGGCGAAAATAGAACTTGTTCTATTTTGTAAGCGATTTCTCATGCAATCTAGTGATTTCTATTAACATTTGATGTTATTGAAGTTATACCAATAGATAAAATTGACGTAAAAATATTGTACTTTTATGTTGTGTGGTTAAATTTGTTAATTTTTTTGTGAGTTAAAATTTGTGATAAATTGTTAAAATACAAAATCGCATCACGGCTATGCATCGCATAGCCATATGCATTCGGTTGCACGTGCGTTCGGCTGCTGCAATCGGTTGCCGCGATCGGTTGCTGCAGCCGAAGGCCCCGTGTAATGTGCACTTTACGATGATACCATAATATCATGTATCAACTTACCTACCTACATTTTTATGTTTTGCACACTTTACAACTTTTTCGCGCCTTTACTATCAAAAATAAATTACATTTAGGTATTCGTGTGTACGCTAGTTTAAATCAGTTAAAAACGTTTAGCGATTACTTGTAATGTTCAGTCATTTGAGTCAACAGAATTAAACAAGAGTATGAAGTTCTAAAATTGAAAAATACGATATTAAAATACGAAAATGAAATTAATATTTTAAGAACACAAAAAGATAAATACGATACTTTGGTTAAATCCGTTACAAAAATATTTAGCACTCGTCAATTTAAAAAATTGGAAAATGACAAAAAAAGAATAACTTGGGGCGTGGAAGATCTTTCTATAGTGCCATTGCTTTGCACGCAGCGGGTCCGCGTGCTTATCGTTGGTTATTAAAAAAAAGGCCACCCTCTTCCTGCTTTATCAACTTTCAGAAAGTGCGCCGCAAAAGTAAATTTGGAACCAGGAATGTTAGAAACTGTTTTTGTAATGAAAAATGCGAACTTTGTGATCTACAGAAAGTGTGCATATTGTCAGCAGATGAAATGAAAATTCAACAAAGTTACGAGTATGACAAAAAAAAGATACCACAATGGCTCCTGCAAATTATGTTCAAGTTTTTATGGCAAGGGGTCTTTTTGGTAATTGGAAACAACCGATCTATTATAAGTAAGGACTTACTATTTATAATTTCAAAAAATATAAAGTTATTATCTTACAACTATGACTGCAAACTAACAAATGAAACTGTCTTAAAAATAATTGTGAAGTTGGAAAATATAAATTATCACGTTGTCGGTCTAGTAACTGATTTGGGTGGCGGTAACCGAGGATTTTGGAATGAATTATCGATAGAAGAAGCGAAGCCTTGGTTTGAAAATCCTGTTACAAAGCAACAAATACATGTCTTTGGTGATGCTCCACATTTGGATAAAATTACTTCGAAATTATTTTTTAGACAGTGGTTTTGTTATATTTGGTCAAATGGTAAATGCAAGCCTACATGAGCTGTTTAACTATACCTAAAATCGGACTTATCGGAAATAGAGTTATTTTTTTTATTTCAATATGTAACTTATCTTATCAATCTTATAAATATAGTTAATAATTAATATTTCGCTTTTGATTTTTAAAAAAGTTTATGTAAAGAAGTTAAGAAGTTTATACTTTAGAAGTGTTTTTCGTGATTAGCGTATTTAATTAGCGTATTTAAACGTTGACACTGGGTGACGTCATGCGCAACGACCGACGATTTAGCGCGTTCGGAGTATCATATATCTTGTTAATGTCTTGTTAATAGTTGTAGCAGTTGTAGTATCATGATCCACTTCGATTAAGTGGGTGTCTCGCACGAGATTTCTCCTCCCTGCGTCGAGCTAAAAAAAACTTAAGAAATGGCTCGGAGAGGTAAAAGATTTGCATCGAATTTGCAAATCATCGTCGCTGAAAACGTCTCTTTTGAAGAATTCGATTAATCGTATTATTTGAAAGGTTTAAAAAAATTGGAATAAGTGATTACATTGAAAAATAAAAAAGTTGTCAAAAAAATAATCTTATCGGGCACCGGTAATTATCGGTCCACCCTCGAAATACGTTGATCTACAATTTATCGAACGAATTTCATTCGCCTTCGGTTCTTAATATGAGATGGAGCGTGCTAGTTTTAATGAAATATTTGAGTTTGTAATAAAATATGACGGTGAATAATAGTTTCGATTAGTGGAAGCAGACTTGTGTTGGAGACGGGAAAAATGATGAAATAAAGAAAAGAGATATAATAAGGTAAATTGGATGCTTCACGAAAAAGTAATAATAAAGAGGAAAACAAAAGAAGGTAAAAATTTATAAGTATTTAATTGAGACAGGGATGAGCTAAATTGGGGGTAAAGAATAAGCGAAACGAACTAAGAAACGAAGAAGAATAATATTGAAAAATTTAAAATATTTTACTATAATTTAATAAATTATATCTAAAACCTTGAATAGGGCCATTATCATGATTGATTACATTTGTTAACTACATAAAAAATTCGTATACTTTTATGTTATTTAAGTTATTGAGTTAAGATTTGCTCTTTGGATAGGTCGTTTTTTTATGAACAAGGTTACTTTTAATTTGTAGAAGTATTTTTTAAATAAAAACTTTGTTCTTCCAGCATGTCTCTACTGATTTGGTAACGCTCATAGGAATTGCTCGAAAAATGATCTACTTCAATAATAATTATTCCTATAAATAAATTTTAGAAAAATCGTATTTTAATTAAATATACGCTCTGCTCTTCTGTTCTAAAATAAAGGAAATTATCCGCCTTACAATTTTAGGGAAAGGTTTGTTTGGATTTACAATAAGATTTATTCATACCATGCCACCTAATATCAACACTTTTGTATGTTGACTATTTAGTGTTCAAGTTCGTACACACTACAACAAATTCGACCATTCATTATGGATTTGGGAACTTTAGACGATGGTTCTTATCAAAATAAATTAAGTAATCCACTAAATATTTTACGTGTTTATAATTTATTACATTTATTATTGTGGAATATGGTTTTGGTTTCGTTCCGAAATGGGATCTAATTTCTTAGTTGAACCGTCTTTACAATAAGCATTTTCAAAAGAAAATTTAGAGTTTTTCTAAATCTTTCGTAATAACTTTTACATTTCAATTAGCCATATTTTCCATAAATATCCATTGGTCGTACCTAGGCTGCTGGAAAAGTATCTGGAAATGATATCATAAAATACATAAAATTTCGTAAATGACTTTATTGCTTTTCGAAATATTCGCCTTTGATATTAATACACTTTCGCATACGTTGAAACCAATTTGCAAAACATTTTTTCTACTCTGAAGTTGATACCTTAGAAAGCAGCAGTGTTTGAAATGTTTCAATAGCTGCTTCAGACGACTACGGGCAATCAGTCATTAAATCAACATTTTTACTGGAAAGAAGTCAACGGTTTGATGCGCTGTGGTAGAGCTTGCATTGTCATGATGCAGAATAGTTCGTCGATTTTGATTGTTTCTTCTTATTTTCTCAATGACTTCCGGTAAAAAAATTGTAGTATACCAATCAGCGTTCACGGTTCTTCGATCTTCTAATTCTATGGTTGCCACATTTCCAGTAGTAACACTAAAGAAACAAGCGATCGTTTTGAAAGACTCAAACAATGGACTGTTGTTTATTTTAGAGTTCATACGGATAAATCCAAGTTTCATCACCAGTAACGATATTGTAGACCTAATTTGAAAGACCTCTGTTGAATATTTTGAACATTAGCTTGCACCATTTGACACGACTTTTTTTTGAGCTTCGGTCAAATTGTGTGGAATCCAACGACTGCAAAGCTTCCGTACGTCTCAATGATCATTCAAAATCCAGTGTATTGTTTTCATGTCAACGCCTGAGGCTGCTTGGATCTCTCGGTATGTCACATGCCGATCTCGCTCAATCATTTCACGTACAGCATTAAGATTAGTGGCAACAAAAGACGTTGCTGGACGACCTACATGAAATTCGTCACTGAGAGTAGTGTGTCCACGCTGTAATTTGGAAAACCAGCTATAAGCAGTACTCTTGGATGGTGCTTCATTTCCAAAATCCAAAACAAGCCCATCGATGGATTGTTTCGGCTTTAGACCACATTTAAAATCGTAAAAATCATGGTACGAAAATGTTCACATGAAAGTTTTAATTCTTAGCACAATTACTTTCTTTAAAATGGGTACCCCGACAAAACAGGTTGAACTACTAAATTCTGGAAACGTTTCCAGTAACCCACTATCTTCAAGCTAGAAGTAGCTTAAGCTGCTTTTGTACTAGAAAAGTTTTAGCATACCCAACTCGGCTTTGTTGGGTACATTTGTTTGGAAATTAGTCTGTTCTAAATTGTCATTAATTATACTTTCAATTTTAGGAAAAGGTTTTCTGAATTTACAATAAGATTTATTCATACCATACTATCTTATATCAACACGTTTGTATGTTGACTACCTATTAAGTGTACAGGTTCGTACACTCGACTACAAATTCAACCATTCATTATGGATTTGGGAACTTTAGACGATGGTTCTTATCAAAATAAATTAAGTAATCCACTAAATATTTTACGTGTTTATAATTTATTACATTTATTATTGTGGAATATGGTTTTGGTTTCGTTCCGAAATGGGATCTAATTTCTTAGTTGAACCGTCTTTACAATAAGCATTTTAAAAGAAAATTTAGAGTTTTTCTAAATCTTTCGTAATAACTTTTACATTTCAATTAGCCATATTTTCCATAAATATCCATTGGTCGTACCTAGGCTGCTGGAAATGTATCTGGAAATGATATCATAAAATACATAAAATTTCGTAAATGACTATTGCTTTTCGAAGTATTCGCCTTTGATATTAATACACTTTTGCATACGTTGAAACCAATTTGCAAAACATTTTTTCTACTCTGAAGTTGATACCTTAGAAAGCAGCAGTGTTTGAAATGTTTCAATAGCTGCTTCAGACGACTACGGGCAATCAGTCATTAAATCAACATTTTTGCACCATTTGACACGACTTTGTTTTTGAGCTTCGGTCAAATTGTGTGGAATCCAACGACTGCAAAGCATACCCAACTCGGCTTTGTTGGGTACATTTGTTTGGAAATTAGTCTGTTCTAAATTGTCATTAATTATACTTTCAATTTTAGGAAAAGGTTTTCTGAATTTACAATAAGATTTATTCATACCATACTATCTAATATCAACACGTTTGTATGTTGACTACCTATTAAGTGTACAGGTTCGTACACTCGACTACAAATTCGACCATTCATTTTGGATTGGGGAACTTTAGACGAAGGTTCTTATCGAAATAAATTAAGTAATCCTCTAAATATTTACGTGTGGATAATTTCTTACATTTATTGTGGAATATGGTGGTGCTGTGACATTACAATCGCACTCTCTGTGCACAACCGGAACTATTGTTTTTCCGAAATGCGATCTAATTTCTTGATTGAATCATCTTTACAATAAGCATTTTAAAAAGAAAAAGACATTCCAAAAAGGGTTCGAGTACGAAATAAATTTGGGGTCATTTGAAGAACTGGAGGTTTGTGTTTTAGTAATAACTAATGTGGAAACTATACCAAGTTTTGTTAGTATCAGATGGATTCTTTGAATATTTGTGTATACTAGAATGAGATACATGCATATGTTTAAAAAGCCAGTATCTAATGTTACATAATTTATTAAAATAAATGTAATATTGGTCCACAATGCACTGACTTTGGCCATGAAATTCCCGGTTTTGGCCACGTTGATCTTCAGTTTTGCTATATATATCTATATGTGTACGTAGCTGTTTAAGTGAGAGAGTGAGTTCCAAAACTTGCTTTATCACAAAATAAGAATTTCGAGTATTCATGAAAAAGCGATTTCAGCCATACTAATTGATTTAGAATATCGCCTGTGCTACCATTATGTAGTGGCATTATTAAATAATAATATTATTAAATTACTTTAATAACCTTTCTAAGAAAATCGCAAATAAAAGTGTAATTTGAATCAAATGGTTAAAACATTATTTTCTTCAGGCGTTCTTTCAGCTCTTCATCTTCTTCAAAATCTTGTTAGTACTGTACCTAGAAGGGCCTGCTTGTAACAATCTAGCCCAGCCTATTCTTCCTAGTCGTTTCCAAAATGTTTCTTCAACAGTTTATTAACATCTTGCAGTTTTTTTAAGTTTTTACTGAATCTTGAGATGGAAGTTCCTTTAATTCGAAACGGAAGCTTTTACCTTTTTTAAGAAACGGTTTGAAGGTTTCTAAGTCACTGTTATAGGTAATTTCACCTTTCAGATTCATAGAACCTTTGCTGGGGCAAACTGAAAGTGAAATTGACCAGGAACTTTAAGTGTAAATTTGAAGTCACATACAGGGACATTCTTACCAACTATTTTAATTTTTCCATACTTAATAAAAATATTCAAATATTCTTGATGAGGTTCAATTATTGTGCCCTTTTTCCTTAGTGCTTTCTCTATACGGCCGAAGACTATCTGTTAGAATATATGAATGACCAACAATTGTAAATTGTCTTCCAGAAGCCACTTTGCAAGCATTCCGATTATTGTAACGTTCTTATTCTGGCCAGGGCAGCCATACGAAAACATCTGTATTTTTCAAATCCAAGAAGTTCACTATTTCATAGATAATAGTACAAAATGGAAGCTATTTCATTAGATCCTTTGAAACGCTGATCTTCATATCAGGTAAAAATATTGAGAGTTTCTAGAATTCGCTGATTTTTAGACTGCCCAGGAACTCTAGGTAAAACAAGATTTTTTTGACAATCATAGAAGAACTTAAACTGTAGCAGTTTGTTTTCTCATCAGATCATGGAATGCTTTGGCCTTTGCGTTGTGAATAGTATATCTCGCCATGACTGGCCGGTGATTACTGCTACTAGTGGCGGCGTCTCCAACTCATTTCTCAAGTGATGAGCTTCGACAATAATTTGTCGGCATGCTTCTGTGGCATCTCCTCTTGACGTTTCAATCTTTAACTGCGGCATCTTCCCCTCGAATTTTGAGGGTGCGTTTCTTGTCATAGTTGTTGCCTTCGTCGTCGTCATTGTTTCTCTAAACAACTCTTACGTGTGACTCTGTCTTAGTTTTCCTACATGGTGTACCTAACTCGACTCGCGGTCATCCAGTGAGATGGAGTTTTCCTTGTTAGTGCGCTAAAGTTGTTTACTGCTGCCAAAGAGGATGTTTGCGTAGAGGGCCAACTACATGTTAAAAATTTAAATAAATCCTTTGCACACTTTTCAGCTAGGTAGATGGCTTTTCACGCCCCCTGGTGGACAGGGTTATCTCTAAGTCATTGTCATGCTAAAATTAATTTACAGTAGCTGTTAATTGAATTGAAAAGTATATGGCATGGTACAAAATATTTGTGACAGGTAGCATATATAAAATATATCTTCCTTGCTGATGGTTTCACTTGGTAGTAAATTGTATATGTATTTTAACAACGATTTTATAACAAGCTGATAATATATTGATTGCTCTGAAGTTGTGTAAATATTAGATACCGTAAGATTAGTGTTTTATTATTATGCAATAAAATAACTATGTTATCGCAATCAGTATTTTCTTTTCATAGAAGTAGACATATTTTATCATTATAGTACATACGAGTACACTCTAAAAAATAGATTACTCCATATAAATAAAATGTATTACAAATAAGTAACAAAAATGTTTACTCTAGCCCCAGCCAACAATTTAGTTGAATTTAGGGCTAGTTTATCAATATCCAGTTAAAACTTCAGTCATATAAATCGTGTTTTAGTCCAATGAAAAGACGTTAAACTTCATTACCTGACATATAAATTTAAATGGAATTTTAACTGGCGATTGATAAATTAGCTTGCTTTTCACAAGTGGTTGGTTAGGCTAAGAGTCTCACTGCACCATCCATAGCCAGAATAACTGAGTTATTGGTAGGCGGGTGTTTGAACCAATTGAATTAGGTAACATTTAAAAAGGTAAAAAAAGGCCCACTCTTGTTGTATTATATCATTTTCTCAGTATTTTAGCCATGCTCTTCTTCCTGGTTACCTTTTTCATTCTACCTTTCCTTGTAGAATTAATTGTAGTAGTCCATATCGTTGATTATTTCTCATGATATGCCCCAGGTATTTCAATGTATGCATCTTTATCTTTAGGAGTAACTCTCTCTCTTTACCCATTCTTTCTAACACAGCCTGATTGGTGACGTGGCTTGTCCACTGTATCTTTAGAATATGTACATCGGTACAACCACATTTCAAACGCTTCTAGTTCTTTGCATGACGCTTTTATCAATGTCGAAGACTTTAATCTCATACATCGGCACAGGTAAGACGTAGCATTTCAATAGCTTATTCTCTTTTGAGACTATTTTGTTTTATTGTTGATTGGATTCCGCCAATCTCATCGTTAGTTCCTGGACTCCATATTATCTTCTGCTATTACCACTATGTCATCGGCGTACCTTACATTTATTTTTTATGCACTCGCCCTCAGAATTTTGATGAGTTTATGGTGTCTGTTGATATTATTTGTTATTGTTATCAGAGGAATTTGCAATTGGACAGGGTGATGAATAAAATGACGAGTTAAGGCAAATAATAATACGATTGTTTATTGAATAGAATATTAGAAAAGAATAATTTGAGTTGAATTCTACTATCATTACGTAGATTGCTTAGATAATCACAAACACACATTAATACTGTATGATTACAAAAGTACAACCAAAGAATAGTACAACTAACTGCATTCGACAGAAATGCAATGAACATCGTATAATGCATGTAAATGACTTGCGCATTAATGACAAAATAAATACATAGAATTTAACGTTATATATAAGGTGTTACAACATAATTGCATACATTATTATTCAACAGTGTCTTATGCTTTCAAATGCCTTTTGATAATCAGCGAAACAAAATAACAATAAATTGACATCTCTACATCTTTGTTTTTCAAAAGTTAAGCTACTATGCTCGATACATTCTAGCTGCAAAAAATATTACATACTACATTTTTAAGTTGTATCTTAAATACTTAGCCTATCTTTCTCTGGCGGCAGGAAATTTTATTTTGATTCCGAAAGCGCGGTTCTGTCCGTTTTGTATTTTTTTTAACAAAATTCGGAAACTTTTGAAGTAAATTTTGACAGCTGTCAAGTTTCATTTTTCGTTCTTCTTTTGTTATAAAATTTAATGAACATGACAACAATACATTTTAATTTATATAACTATGGTTATAATTTCGTTATAAAATTAATATTGTAAGTAAATTTTTTAACTTAAATATACTAACCTATTTTTTTAGCGTATATTGCTACATAACAATTTCGTAATCATATATTTAATTTGTACAACTATGTTTATTATGAAAAATCAGAATCGCACCTATTATCTAAGTATGTACATATACTTATATAAATATAATTTATCTTATTTTATCAATTTCTCGACTAAACAAACAGAAAAAGAGTGCTACCAAATAACATTGATTTTCTTTAAGAATAGTGGCTAAGTATTTTTTTAAATAAAGTCAGTACTTATATAATAATATTTTTGGCCACTATAAAAATAATTAAATATCAGTATCAAATAGTATTTTGTCAATATAAGTTTTGATTTTTGGTCAGTACAAATACTAAAATTACAGTCAGTAATATCTTTAAGCACGAGCGGATGATTCCATGCGCTTACCCGTTCGTAATCAATATTATCGATATATCAAAATATTCAATGCCGAAATTTTCGTCCTAATAAATAATGAATTCCGATAAACAGTAATTTTGATACTTCTTCAATTTGGGTATTTTTTATTGCATTCAATGGGATAATAATGTGAATAAGGATTAGAAAAAGAAGCAAATGAACAATTAAAACTGTTCCACACATTTATTGATAAAAAATAGAATGTAAAATTTTTGCCTTTCGGAAGTAATAAGTTGAAAAATATTGATGTTAAAAAAAAAGTTTCAGATAAAAAAGTTATTAAATTTAATTTAGAAGAGAAAAGGTCTCTACAATTTTTTGCCTAACACTAACCGTTCTCGAGATATCGAATTAAACGCGTTTTTAGCGAAATGAGGTACAGCTGACCTTCGGAGAACCCCTCAAATTGAAATGTATGCTCAGAATGCACCCCCCTATCGATCCTTAACAATCGCCAAACTACATAATTGTATGTTTGAAGATTTCGTAATTTGACTGGACTATTGTCATTGGTTCTAAATCGTGCCGATTTTAGGTGTATAGAAGCCTAAAACGGACATAAGCATACCTATTTTGGCTACTGCAACCTCCCGTTTTAGTCACTGATCCAAATTTATCACCATTTGGTATGTTTCTCCCCATTTATTATGATTTAAATTTTAGTTAGAAATGCCAAAACTTTTTTTTTAAATTTCAACAAGATAATTTTCGGTCAGCCATTGAAATCGAACAACGTTTTATTGTGAGATTTAAGTGATTTAAGTAATTTTCATCTGAAAAGTGTGATTTTGGTTAGAATACGCGCAGGAGGTGGAATCAATTAGTATTCCTTACCAGTTTTGGGATCTTCGCGCGGTTTAAAAAATTTTTTTTTTGTCAAAATTACTGTTTATCGGAATTCATTATTTATTAGGACGAAAATTTCGGCATTGAATATTTTGATATATCGATAATATTGATTACGAACGGGTAAGCGCATGGAATCATCCGCTCGTGCTTAAAGATATTACTGACTGTAATTTTAGTATTTGTACTGACCAAAAATCAAAACTTATATTGACAAAATACTATTTGATACTGATATTTAATTATTTTTATAGTGGCCAAAAATATTATTATATAAGTAGGTACTGACTTTATTTAAAAAAATACTTGGCCACTATTCTTAAAGAAAATCAATGTTATTTGGTAGCACTCTTTTTCTGTTTGTTTAGTCGAGAAATTGATAAAATAAGATAAATTATATTTATATAAGTATATGTACATACTTAGATAATAGGTGCGATTCTGATTTTTCATAATAAACATAGTTGTACAAATTAAATATATGATTACGAAATTGTTATGTAGCAATATACGCTAAAAAAAATAGGTTAGTATATTTAAGTTAAAAAATTTACTTACAATATTAATTTTATAACGAAATTATAACCATAGTTATATAAATTAAAATGTATTGTTGTCATGAAAGAAAAAAGAAATACTACTAGACCTTCGCAGCATAATATATACATATAAATAATTTGGTTAAAAACTGCCGCGAAGGAATATTTTCCCACATACTGTAAAATATACGGTCGACTAATTATTAAAAAATGATGTTTTTGAATCTTACGAATATTACGAGTGCTGCACCTTCTGGGTGCTGCGTCTGGAACTCCCAGAAGGTGTAGCACTCGTAAGATTCGCGGACGATCTGTCCCTAGTAATCACGACCAGGACGGAAGATCAGGTTGAAAACCTGGCAAATACGTCACTAGATGCCATCAATCAATGGGTCACGTCACGGGGCTAAGATTAGGCCCCAAGAAGACGGAGGCCGTGGTGTTAATGGGCAGACGAAAGTGCCGGGAAATAACCGTACAACTGGGGAGCTGCAGGGTAGTGCCGAGCCAAAGTGTTGGGGGTCAAAATCTACAAGAAATTGTGCTTTTCGAACAATTTTCACTTCAGCCGTAAAAGAAGAGAAAAGTCCCGAAAGGGCAGAAAAAAGGGCAACGACAAGATGACCCTTGACAACAATGGTCCTCATTCCTTGCTAAGGAATTCCAGATGGCAAATTCCGATACCTCTGATCTCTAACTGTAACTGCGACTTCACTAAGGGAGGGGGTTTTTAGTGAGTAGAAATCTCACATACCCACCCAGCACGGGCTGGGTGAAATCTATGAAGATTTTCCCCCTTCCACGCAAAACAAAAACAAAAAAAACAAAAAAATTGAGCATATTATATAAATCCGTTAAAATTTATTTGTAACAAATCGAAAAATTCTATCCAATTACATCTCATGATTTACAATTTGACCTTTGATGTCTTTAAACTTTCTAGGCTATTTACAAAAAAAATGATTTACAAATCATAAAAAATTCATAAGTAAATGAATCATATTTAGGATTACTAAATACGTTTAAAATTTTCCAAATTGTTAAATAAACTTAATCCAGTTTATAAATTAACACATAAAATTATCGGCAAATAATTTCAAAAATTATTTCATCGTATTTATAAATTTAACTATTTTAAATCAAATCGTTTCAAGAATTTTCATAATATCAATACTATATGTATTTAGTTATTTAAAATCAAATCTCACATTCATTTAATGCTATCTGTATTGATGCAGTCAATATTTGTCAAATTGAGATAACCGTGAAAACAAATTGAAGGCAAAATTTAACTTACGAAAGGTGTATTCCTTATAGCTATACTTACCCAAAGAAAGAGAAAGTTTTCCTCCATCGGAGTAAGTCAAAACCCAATTTCACAAAAACATTTTTTAAATATTCTTGTTTCATTTTACCCTTGCTCTTATGGAACCCTTTCAATTTAAAATTTTTCCAGTTACTTTAATATACTTCCATATTTAATTTATCTTTCGTCGTTGTACCTACTGGTGGTGAATTACCTTCTTATGTTCCATAATTATTTTGTCTATTTTAACCAGATCCCCGGGTATTTTTTATTTCTCCTAATTCCTGTTGCACTTGAACATTTAGTGCATTCAATTTTTCATAAACCTTATTTATTAAATTTTTATTTAGGGCAATTTTGTTTATTTTTATTTTAATTTTTCGTCTAATATTTACCAAAATACCCTGATTATTTATTTATTACGAAAGCTTTCAGACCAGCACACTTGAATAAGTTGTTAATTTATTTATGAATGTACCTACAAGAATTTTTTATTTGCAGTGATAACACTTGCAACTTTTTAGCATTTCTTACCTTAAATAACAAAAGATTATAACTTATAGTTTATAGATAATTCCGGACTCCTTAAGAAACACTGAATGATTATCACTAAAAAAATCAATGGTTGTAGTGATGTGGTAATTTTACGGTAGAAATGAGAACAGTGGCTTTAAAGAAGGCTACCCTCGAGGGTATCGAATTCTCCTGAGCGAATGCCAAACTGAAACCTATCGTGGAGTTCATCCGAAATCAGGTCAAAAATATCTACGAGAAGATTATGGCTACCGAAAATTCACTGATTCGACATATACCAGCTTCAGGACCATGCGAGCTGCCGTAGATTAAAAGCCATCCCGGAACCGTCAATTAGGTAATTCGATCTTAACCGCCCCCCGCACAGTTTTGCGTTTCCTCTCATCTTCCAAAGCAGCGCACCTCCCCAGCGCTTAACAACTATATATTTTCAGCATTCTTCTCAGAAGTCATCTAATCTCCACCCGCAGCATTAGCGTTAGGAGTATCATCACCTTCAAGAGACGGTTAAGTATGTACCTTCTTTCGCACCATTTACTTTTATCTGTTTTTAGTTTCGCTTATGCGAACCGGACTCGCCCATCATTGCGCAACCATGGTTCAAGAATCAATAAAATCAATGCCCGTTAACCTGCACGCCAGATTAAGAAAATATGGGAATTTATTCCGGCACGGCATCGGAACTCCGTTCTGTCAAGTTCTTCAGTTTCGATTTAGGCTGTTCAGTAGGGTACATAACTAAATATATATAAATGTGCGATAATTTTTGTTTTCAAAACAATTTTCAAAATATTTAGTTTAGGTGCAATTTATAATTTATTGAAGTATGAATTTAATTTCGTACACCTTGAGCGATCTAGAAAAGATATAATAATTTTTCATAAAAAAATAATTAAAAAAACTTTCCATCAATTTTTTAATGTTTTATTTCAATTTGAAGTTCCCATGCAGCTAAAAAAAAACACCCTATAATATTGTTCAAAAACTTTTACAATATTGCCATCATTTAACTAAATTTACTAAAATATCCTGTTGCTTTTATGTGAATATCCTCCAGTGTATTTGTATAATATGTACCTACCTATTTAATTTGAAAGAATTAATCCTAGTATAATTTTAGGCCTGCCTCAATTTTGTGTCTTACTTAGGGGGATTACTTGGGGGATTTGCTTGCAAAATATTTATGACAAGTTGATCTCTGCTTATAGTAATTGGAAGTTTTTCTGTATGACACAAACACCTTCAGTATAACATTTATGCGTTTGTAGTAGTAAAAAATCGCCTCGGCAGCGCAGTTGTTAAAGCGCGCGTATTCACAGCTAGTTATACGTTTTTAAGATCATGCCATTGTATATTCATTTTCAATACGTATTCATTACATATTCATATATGAATAATACATTTAACTATTTAACACTAGGTGGCAACACTAACAACATAATTTAAAATAACTTAAATTTTTATATGCCAGACATAATTTACATGAGGGTTGCCTACGTATCGTTGATATCAGAAAATATTTATATTATTTGATTTTCCCACTTCAACATTAATCGTGTGACCTCTAAACGCGATTGGTTAAAAATCAAGTCATATGTTTGTTTCGAAATTTTGCAGTTGTGAACACAATAAGATATTTCTTGTAACTTTAGCGACTATAATATTTCTACCAAGTTATAACGAGAATATTAATTTGTAATTCTATTTCATTAGAATTATAATATACATAAAGTGTTTTTTGTGAATTGTGAATCTTCCAGGAATATATCAGGGAACTTTTCATATATTATATTACATTAATCAATTTATTTCAGCAATTATTAGGTACATATAATAATAGTTGAGCAACATGGGACGTAGTATTGGTAGAACCCCAAAAAGAAACAAAACATCCAAGAGCGCAAGATTGGTCCCAAAAAACAGAATAGAGAAAGAAAAACAAAAATAGTAACATATTGTACATTAAAACAATTTCAACATTTATATTTATTTTTTAGTTTGAATTGTACACAACTTTTTGAGGATATCGCTGAAAATGAGAGAACATCAGTGGTTGATGTTGGAGCCTCTTGCAGTTTTAATAATGAAACGTAAGTTTATAAATCTTTGCAATAATGTAATATATGAAATGTTTATTTATATTTCTAGTTCTAGACCACAAATGACTGATGTAAGACCAACGTTCAGTTCAAATGAAGAAAGGTGAGTTTATAAACAATGAAAACAAATATTAAGTTATTGTTTTGGTTTAGTGATACTACTGATAGTTTGCTTGAAGTATCTCAATTGAAAAGGAATTCGAAATGGTGTCCTGTAACTTATCCCGCTGCTAAGAAAATGAAAAACGTCAAAAACTCTTTCGAAACAACAGGAATTATTGAATCGGACGAGTACAATGGGCTAATCCCTCAAATTTTTTTTTTCATTAAAATCGAAAATTTATGTGATTTTAAACCCCTCCTGCGTAAAAAAAATTTTTTTTTAGCAATCTTAACGATCGTATTGAAGTTCAAAAATTGAAATATTTTTAAATAATTAAAACGCGGTAAATAATGACGTATGAAAAGGTAAGCCAATAAGAACCCAATACACTCCCACTATTGAAGGTTAATTATTTTTAACCCTTTCAAGACGGTATTTGGAATCAAAGGTGAAAACTGGTACATATATGTACCAGCAGTATCGAAAGGGTTAAATGTCACTTTTGGTATACTATAACCTTAAAAGTTTAAATAATAATGTAATTTTCATAGTGAACGTAGATGGCGTATTATGTATGCATGGTTGCCAAGTTATAATAAGTATTTGAATTTACGGATTTTTAACAATTTTTAAACACATCACATGGGTAGACTCAAGGATGTCATTTTCGCATACATATAAACGTGGCATCGTGGTAAATGCAATTTTGATTCCGAATTGTGATTGGACTACCTTTTTGTACGTCACAGAATGGCGACTTTTCAAACGTATACATTTAAAAAATGCACTTTTACTTTCCCATTTACGTAGTAAAGGAAAGTATTGTTATCGAGTTAAAAAAAAATTTTGAGTTAGCATTTGTCCCATGGTCTATGAGCCCCATACGAATTGTTTAAGACCAATTTTGGAATGATGTCCGGATGTGTGTGTGATGTATGAAGTATGAAGTGTGATGTGTGGTGATTCTATCGTCAACGTTTTCAGACAAACGCGTGCACCAATTGAGTTGAAATTTTACACACTAGTTTGAAGTAACTGTCTAAAGAGCTGATTAGATTTTGGTTGAAAACCGTCCATTTTTAACCCCTTTTTTAGGGGAATGAAAATTGTTAAAGAGTATTGCCGCTTCCCGGTGGAACATATGAGATTGAAAATCATATCAATCGAAAGAGATTATTTTTCCGCATCTTTTGATACCCCACACTTGATATTTCCATCTTAAATTATTGTTAAAATGCAAAAATAAAATAAGCGCTATTAAATGAATATGGTTTGCCTTGGATAATTTTGATCTGTCAAAGTGATTTGTATTGTTCATTACTATAATTTAATATTTTAACTAATTTACTTGTATAAACATATTATGTAATTAATATCAAACGAATTTTTTAATTACTTATAAAAAATTAATTCTGACGTCATTACGCCCATAGTTAAAATTTGATTGCATATAGACGGCACGACATTCCGCAAATTTCTAATTTTTTTTTGGAAAATGACAATTTTAAAAATTTTTCAATGCAAACATGTTAGTATATAATTGTTAAAATGAAAATATAAAATAAGTGCTTTTAAAAAATATGAGTTACCATGTTAAATTACAAATTATCACAGTATTACAGTAATTTGGGTATTTTATAGAGTTAAAAATTTTTTTGAGTTAACATCTGTTTTATTAATATTTAATATAAAATAAAGTGGAATCTACTAAATGGGAAAGTAATGTGTTGTCACATCAGATTTTATTTAATTAGTATAGCGTTTTAAAATTATATATTTGTAATTATATATAGTATTTTGCTATGGGCCATCGATTTTTATAGGTAAAAATTATATTTTTGACAACACGGGACAACCCCATTGGTAATAAGATTGCTTATTCGTTGAATTCATTATTCATTTAATAGAGTTTTGTTGGTTTTTAGTAT
This sequence comes from Podabrus alpinus, assembly GCA_932274525.1. Lineage (NCBI taxonomy): Eukaryota > Metazoa > Arthropoda > Insecta > Coleoptera > Cantharidae > Podabrus > Podabrus alpinus. The sequence goes on from OW026451.1 coordinate 13,227,832, forward strand.
TATGAGCGCTCAATTCTGTTGTGAATGTGAAAGTAAAAGAAGATCTCCTATTACGGGTAACAGAATTGTTGACCTAAATTATGTATTAGAATGGTCAGTACCGTTGCAGTATAACCACTCCAAAATTTGCACCACCGGTCAGCTATATGTAAAAAGCGAAACCAGAACAAATAAAGGTTTAACTAGTAACCTCACATTTCACTGCACAATGTGTCCTGCGGTCTATATTCGTTCTACTGAAAATCCATGCGAACCAATTTCAAAAATAAATTACGGTGCAGTTTGGGGAACATTGGCGACAGGAAGTACATATAGTCAGTTGGAAGAACTGCTAAGTTGTATGGATATCCCTGTTATGCCAGATAATCTTTTTACAACATTGAAAATCAAGTTGGAGAGGTAAAATGAAATTGTTTCCTTATGCCAATCTAAACATTTCATATTAATTTATTATTTGTAGGAGTGGAGGTCTTCGTTGTGGAGATCTATGAAAGCTGCTGTAATTAGAGAACGGGAACATGCTATTGCTATTGGGCAAGTATGTTCAGATGGAACGCCATGGGTACGTGTCAGTGTTGATGGGTCTTGGGCTATGCGTACTTATGGCTGTAATTTCAATTCAAAATCTGGAATGGTAGCAATAATTGGAAAATTTACTGGAGAAATATTATTTATAGCAGTTAGAAATAAATTTTGTTCAATCTGTGCAAGGGCTGAAAATAAAAACCAAGATGTGAAAGACCACAGATGTTATAAAAATTGGTCTTCCTCACCTGCTATGGAATCCGATATGGTTGTAGAGGGATTTTTGTGTAGTGAAGAAATGCATGGTCTCAAATATCTAGAATTTATAGCTGACGGGGTGATGCAAGTGTATTTGCAAAGATTAAAGAAAAAGTGCCATATGGACAAGAAGTACGCAAAATAGAATGTACAAACCATGCTTTGAAAAATTACGGAAAAAATGTAAGAAAATTGAAGGCAGATACTCACATTAATCTTCAGGGTAGAAAGTTGTTAACTGTGAACAAAATTAATTTGCTTCAAAAAAGAGCCAAATGTACCATTTATGAGCATGCTAAGTCTGAGCGTAATAATGTGGAAGAACTTCGACAACAATTAAAGAACGGATTACATCATGTATTTGGAAATCATTTGCAGTGCATTGAAGGGACATGTAATAATGTTGGTGATACAGAACATAATTTAGTTCCTGACTTAGAAGCTAATGGTATATTTAATCATTTATACGGTACGTAATCATTTTCCATCTACAATATTATTTTTCAATTTTTAATTTTTGTAGGAGTACTCAATTTACTAGTAAGAAAGGCACATTTATTAATACAAAATGAAAACAATAATCGTTCTGAAAGGCTAATGAACATTGTGGCTCGTTTTAACATGGGGAAAAGATTAAATTTAATTCAACGCGGCTCATATGAACGAAGAGTTCATTTAGCAGGATTGAGGCACAATAAAAGTTTTGCATGGCATGTAAGTCTGTGGAAAAAATCTGTTGGAAGTAGTACAGGTTGCCATTTTAAAAAATTTATTAACAAGCACCTACGAAAAAAGGTTACTTCTTGTCGAAAAAATTTATTTCATACAAATAATAAAAATAAACGGGTCTCAAAAAAAGCAAGTGTGAATAAAAATACAGATTATGGACAGTTTGCAGATGAACCGGAGGAAATCGAAGATATAGAATTTATTAATAATGAAGCTAAACTGCAAACACTACGGTTACAAGTAATTATAAATATGATAAATTTATAAGGCAATTCTGACTTACATTGATTTTTTTAGGTTAGTAGGGAGGAAAGAGATCGCATACAGTGTGTGACTGTGGGTCAATTTGGGAACAAGTTGTATGAGTACGAGATACGAGAGACGTCCCAGGTTAACGGCATCCATATTTGGAAGTGTTATTAAACGTCGGCAACACACACCTTGCCATAACCTGGTCAAATCATGTTTAAATGGCAATTCGTTTTATTCCCAGGCTACCGAATATGGCATATCGAAAGAGAGTGTAGCTGCTTCGCTATTTGAGAAAACAATTGAGGTCAAAGTTCAAAAATCGGGTCTCTGGATTGATGAAAAGATTTCGGTTTTTTGGCTGCTTCACCTGATGGTAACAATAATTTGTAATGCTAGTTATTAAAAAAATAATTATGTTAATTCCAGGTCTGATTGGAGAAGATGCAATTCTAGAAGTAAAATGCATTTTTGCACCAGATACAAAAGTTACTTCTTTGTCAGAGCTAATCGAGATAAAGAAATCGAAGATTTGTTTAAAAAAATAGAAAATAATGAGATACAGTTAAATCGCAAACACCATTATTAATATCAGGTACTACATTATTTCCAATATTATGTACATTTAATACTAATAACATATTTATAGGTCCAAGGACAACTCAATATAACTAAAAGGGGTATAACTAAACAATATAACTAAACATAACAATTGTAATATAACAATATAACTAAAATATAACTAAAATAGTACATTGTCTTATTCGGATTAAAAGTGAAACTTTGTTTGACAAGCAATTTTTTGCATTTGCGAGGCGGAGCGCTAGCGGAGCCGAGCGAATGCAATAATTGCACGTCAAACAAAGACACTTTTAATCCAAATGAGACATACTATTTTTTCTCCAACCAAAATTTAAATACTACTACATCATTAATAATGCGAAATTCAAAATTTAAATTACTTCAAACATTTTGTTTTAATATTCGTGTAATGAAAATCCAGTGACTGGAATTTTTGTTTTTTTATATTAAGTTGTCATAATTTTGTTTACAACATAATCAAAGTGAAATTTAATTCGTTTATTTTATAATGTTTGAAGACGATTCCTGTAATACACCTACAGATATAATTGAAATAGCGAAAGATGTGGTTTTAGACTTATTGCCATCCAAGTCAAGAGAGGTATATGAATTCGCATACAACCGTTTTTTGCGATGGTGTAACGAAAAAAATTTAAAATCCTGTTCGGAGAACGTTTTATTGGTATATTTTTCGTATTTGTCTAGTACAATGAAATCTTCAACACTTTGGTCACAATATTCCATGGTTAAAGCAACACTGAACCTAAAAATGAACGTAGATATTGGAAAATTTTCAAAATTACGTGAGTTTTTAAAAAAGCAAAATAACGGTTACACACCTAAAAAATCTCGAGTTCTAACAAAAGAACAAGCGGACGACTTTCTAATCAAAGGAAATGATGATAAATTTTTAATGATTAAGAGTGCATGTATACCCCGAAATATAGGTTGTTTTAGTGCCGTAACAATAACATGATAAAATCAAAACTATATTACTTTTTAATATAATTTTTAAATATTTCAATTAATAAATGTTCAGACTAAGGTTTAACGAGTTTAAATTTCAATTTTAAATAGATATTAATATAGTAAACTTAATGTAAAGTAATTAAAATTTGATGTTTTTTGTAGCCATTATATATTTATATTTCTAAGCTATGTAACCGTTATCAAAAAATTTTGAAGCTTTACACCTTAGAAAAACATGTATACTAGTGATTGCACCTTGGTTTATTTCAATATTTATCTTACTTACATATTATTTATGTTATTACTAAAATATTGCAAAACCATCTGTATGTTTGGTTGCCTAATTTCGAAAAATTTAAATTTGTAATAAGAAAATTGACTCCACCCACTTCAAATAGCATTAATTTTATTATAATTCACTATAAATTTTATTAAAATTATATTTTAAATTATATAAAATTATATTAATTTTATATTTGATCGTCTTTGAAGAGAATTGACGTAAAACTTTTATATCACATATTTTAAAAAATATTCAAACTAGAAGAAATTATTGTTAATTACCAGTTTAATAAATTTATTGAGAATAATTTATAGATTGATTCTTCTAGCTCATCACAACGTAATTTTTATATTTTTTAGACTTTTAATAGGGTCAAAAATCATTTAATTCAACCGTGATGTACGGTTGCAGTTGCAACCTAATACGCGTTGCAGATATGGCTTATTTTTATCTTTACCTCCCACACCTCGTAAACATATTTTACAAATACAATTGAAAATTATGAAAATCTCATACCATTATTTGTCACTGTACTTACAGTAGTGCTTCTTGAGTATTGAGTGTTATTCGTTATTATTGTTCATCGTTGTTATACCTTCTTGTTATTCGTTATTATTGTTCATCGTTGTTATACCTTGTTATTCGTTATTTATTATTAAATATTATTATGGATCATATAACTCGTTTCGGAAACAAAACAAAACTTAGATTAAATGCCAGACGAAAAAAAACAGGGGGCAATATGAAATTAAAGAAAATGAAGAACATTCAATCAAATTCTAATTCAGAGAATTCAAATATGTAAGTAGTAGTTCTATTATACTTTATACTTGAAAAAATCCCAGAAGAAAAATCGACGGTAAAAATTCCAAGTAGAATAATCTACGAAAAACTTTTACACTTTGAATGTGGAATTTTATTTTTTGAAATTTATGGAAAATTTAGAATTTAAACTATGGATTATTTTTACGTGGATTTTTTCCTTTAATTATTTGTCAATAAACTAATGTAATTTTGTAAACTTCAAGAAAAACCTGAACTAAATAATTATTAAAAAGTACTTAAAAAAATTCCAACTAAAAAATCAATTTGCAATTACACCCAAATGAAGTTCTTGAAGCCTCCAATTTTACAGAAAGAATTGATTTATATAATGCGAGTCATTTTAATTAAACCAGAAAGTTTTAAAGAATTCGTTTCGAACTACATAGTTTTGCAATATGTTTATCAAGTGTAAACAATCATCGATCTTGATTATATTTCAAATTTTATTTCATTATTTATTATTGAATTAGGTCCAGTTCCAGTCAAGGCACTTCTCTTTTGCAACATTCTGAAAATGACGATATTGCTGCTAGTGACATTTTAACAGAAAAATGTAATGAGGAAGTGGAAATGGAGAACACTTCTCAGCCGGAAAATGCAGAACAACCCCATGAAAATTCTAAAAACATCAGCTCTAACACCAATAATGAAATTTGTGGAAGAAGAATAGTAGATTTTCAATTCTTATTCCAACAATTGCAGAAATTAGATAATCATTTTCCTGGGTGTAACGTACAAAACTTACACATCATTAATGAAATTAGGACCGGATTCCATTCTACAATTAATGTAAGGTGTGATATGTGCAATATGGTCTTTCCCATAAACACTACGGATAGTCAAGAGAGTGATATCAATGTTTCAGCTGTCAGTGGAATTTTAAACATTGGTTGTGGTTATACCCATTTAAAAGTTTTTACAGGTTTATTAAATATTCCGTGTCTGACGCCTACCACATTTCAAAAATACCACAATACCATTTGTGATGCATTAGAAAAGGAAGCCTTTATATCAATGAAAGAAGCGGCACTTGAAGAAAAAGAGTTAGCTATTGCGGAAGGCAATGTAGATGTAGATGGGGTACCTTTAGTAACTGTAGTTTGTGATGGAGCTTGGTCAAAGCGATCTTATAGAACAAAATATAATGCTCTTTCTGGTTCAGCTACAATCATTGGATATAAAACAAAAAAGGTATTATGGATGGCTATAAAAAATAGGTACTGTATGATTTGTGAAAGGGCACAAAATCGGGGTGATTCTCCTAAACAACATATATGCTACAAAAACCATGAGGGTAGTGCCAGTAGCATAGAATCCACTGGTATCGTAGAAGGGTTTTGTAAAAGCGAAAAACTGTATGGTATTCGATACAATAGATTCATTGCTGACGGAGACAGTAGTGTCAAGAAACGCCTAGTAGAAGCACGCCCTTACAGACACACCAATATCGTAAAAATTGAATGTAGAAATCATCTCCTACGTAATTACAGCAACAAAATTAGACAACTCTGTAAGACCACTAAAGCTGGCCCAGCAAAAGTAAGACGATTGATACTATCAAAAGTATTAAAACTAAGATTTGCTGTCACCAAATCTGTTCAGCATTGGAAGGAAAAGGATGTACCATTCAGCGACAAAATTATTAATGTAAAAGCAGACATTCTCAATAGTCCAAGCCATGTTTTTGGTGAACATAAGGGATGTGTGGAAAGAGGATACTTTTGTCAAAAGAATTCCCCAAGTGATGACAATATAATCCCACTAATGCAATCTGTGGGTTTATACGAACCACTAATGTTGTATGTGATGCGTTTATCTTTGCATGCCGAGAGTTTACTTTTTGATGTAGACAGTAATACTGTTGAGCAGTTCCATGCAATAATTGCAAAATTTATAGCTGGAAAACGAATCAATTACACACAACGAAGATCATATAATGCACGATGTGAAATGGCTATTTTACAGAGAAATTGTAAAAGACCGTTTTACAAAATACATAAAAATATATGCGGAACAAGCCCAGGAAAAATAGCTAAAAATATTGAAAGTAATAAAAGAGTTCGAATTCGACGTAAATGTAAACGAAAATTAATTTGTGATAATAAAATCGACCAAGATTATGGCGAAAACTGTGATAAAATCATGTCACCTGTGCAGTTAGAAGAGGCCAAAATATTATACGTAACATCTATGATTCGAAGTCAAGCTGAAAGAAGTGCAATAGAGGAAAGGACGAGAGATGAAGCAAATAGTCGAGAATGGATGGAGATCAGGAAAAATTTGCTAACTGCATCCAATTTCGGCAGAATTTGCAAAATGATGCCTCACACCAGCTGCAAAAATATAGTTTTTAATTTATTATATTCATCACCATTGATAAGAATACCTTCGCTGATTTATGGTAAACAATTTGAGCCTGTTGCTATAAATCAATTTAGTCAGCAATACAATGTTGAAGTAAGACGATGTGGCTTATTTCTAGATGAGGATATCCCATACTTGGGAGCAACTCCTGATGGCTTAATTAATGAAGACGGCATAATTGAGGTGAAATGTCCATCGTCTGCTCAAGATTTAACACCCGAAGAAGCGATAAATGAAAAAAAAAATAATATTTTGGAACAAAATCATTGAAAACGGGCAAGTGGAATATCAAATTAATGAAAATTCATTATGGTATTATCAAGTACAAGGGCAGTTACATGTCACAAAAAAACTATATTGCTGGTTTGTAGTATGGACACCTTTTGGCATAAAGTGTCAGAAAATAATGAGAGATGACCAATTTTGGACAATTAATATGGTGGAAAAGTTAACAAAGTTTTATAAACATTGTCTCTTGCCGGAGATTATTCATGGAAGTAAAAAAAAGCATTTAATTAAAGACCCAGAGTACATTTTAGCTGCTCGTGTACTTTGCCAGCAAAAAAAGGCTGATAACGCAGAAAAAAAATTAAAAAACCAAGTTGCAAGAAAACAAAAAATTGCGCTAAAAAAAATTAAAGAAATTAAATTGATCCGTAACAGGCAAAGATGCCTAATACTTGAAGCGAAGAAGAAAATTAAATTGAGACAGAAGACTGCTATTTTACAAGCTAGTACGGATTCTGATTCAGATGACAATATACCACTGGCAAAAAGAATAAAAATAGTATAGTGTACAATAATATTTATGTTCTTTTATCATATGAAGGGGTTAGAACAAAAAGGGTATAAGTACATCCCAGGTAGTTTTGAGATATTTGCCTTCAAAGTTAATTTGGTCTTTCAAAATTCTGTAATAACGACACACTGTTATTGTACATATGTCGAATTGAAATGAAATTTAATGCACAATTATTTTAATAGTAAAGTCGTTATATTCAAAAAGTGTACATTTATGTAAAAAAAGTGAATTTGATGTATTTATACCGAGTGATTTTATACCTGTTTTGCACTAACAAATCTTCGCTGTTTACTAAGTAAGATTTTCTACTTAATTGTAAATGGGGCTAGCAGTCGCTTAATGTACTTATATCCACTATGCACTGAAAGATTGCACCCTCTAGTCTCAATTTCTGCACTTAACTCAATAATTTTGAAAATGTCACTTATACCCTTTTTGTTCTAACCCCTTCATATATATAATTCTTTGTTTTGCTAATATTTTATGATTATATTATCATGTACATGATATTATAAATTATTTATCTATTAAATCACACATCTGTAGTACACTTTGTAATTTTCTTCTGATATGAATAAATTTTTAAAAAAATTAAAATAAAGTTTAAAATAATAATTGTTGGAATAAAGGTGAATCCAGGCATTTTAATCTAAGCAGACGTTGAAAGAAAAACAGGTGTTTAGTTAAGTGATAACACTTATGGAACATAAAAACAGTTAAGCTGGAATAAAACCGATGACTAAATCTCAAAATAATCAATTATTTTTAACAAAAATGTAGAAGGATGAATATTTTCATTGAAATAATTTCTTCTTTTAAATTACCCGCCAATTTGTTAGCCAATCACTTTATTGGGCGTATTCCAGAAGGAGGTTACGCAAAATATTCGAAAAATTACTGTCGATTACCAGCGACGCTAGATATGCACTCTTAAGGTAAACTTAGAATATTAAAAATTGAAATAGCACCTAAATTTTATATACGTTTTTAGGTTGTTTTAATATTTGGAATTGCCGGTAACAAAACGGGTTTAATTACATTTCACCAATCTTGTGTAAACTGTACAATTAATATTAACCTGAAGGATTAAGGTGTTAAGTTTTTTTTGGATTATTATTATTTATTTTGATTATTATTGTTTGATTATTATTGTTATTCGTGTAACATTATGTATAGCCAATAAATGATTGACATTAAAAAATATATTTAATTCACTTTTAGTCCGGCGTAAAGAAAAGTACTTTTAGTCCACGTAAAAAAAAGTGTTGCTTAGCAATGTTCGCATTTTTATATTTATAACAAAAACGTCAACTTTTAGTTGAGGTAATGCTATTAAAAATGTACTGCTTTTAATACGGTTGGAGAAAAATGTTATTTTGTGGTTTATGTCAATGACAACATACCCCTATTCATAGAAGTAATTTACAGAAATGAACAGTTTTGGAATGATGTTATGTTGCCGAAATTACAACAATTTTATACTGATTGTATAGCTCTTGAAATAATTCGCAACAATCTAATAAAAAACAAAAAATGTGTAGATCCACCATACGTCCAAGATGCTATTAGAGAATTTAATAAAAGAAAATTAGCAAAAAGTGATAAAGAAAATGATGGTGCACACTAATGGTTAAAGATTGTTTCCTCCGCAGGGTTGACCTGGGAAATAATCTCACGCGTAAACAGAAAATTGCTGTAGAGCAAATTAAAGATTAGCCAAGGCTAATTGATTGAGGTTTTTGAGCAAGTACTTAAAATTAAAGAAGAAACATCAGTGCTTTTAGATGTGACTGTTAAAAGAAGTCGATATGATACCGATTTGATTTGAATGTCTAATTTATTACTTGAACGTATTGGAGTTAAGTTTTTCCTATTTTGACGGATTCACAAATTAGGTCGTTCCTTAACTCGCGATCTAAGTTCTAGATCGTATCAAATGACAATACATTCTATATACCCGTTTCCATGTTGTTGCGACAGCAACAACGTTTCAGAATTTTAGGATTAGATTAAGTCATAAACTTAAAAGCACCATTGTCAATTTGTGTCTCCACGTCTGTAATAAACTTAGCCGACAAACAAACATGAGGTATTTTTGTACAAATGTAAGCTCCCTTCTTTGAAGAGGTAGATAGTTGTACGTGTCAATGACAATGGTGATTTCAAGACAATTTTGTTCCTACGAACTGGGAAAATTTCCTAAACATTGTACCGTTGTAAATATTTTCAATCTGTAAATTTTTATTAGTTGTAAGTTGTTCATAAAAGGGCCGTCTTGTCGGACGGACTTTAGTATTCACCTAGCTTCTGCCAAGTAACATAATATAAGGAAACACTACGCTTTTCTTGTGACTTGACAAAAAGAACAAAAAGGTTTACTCATTAGTGTAATTGAGTTGTGCAGTTGTACTAATTATTATTATAGTGTAAATAAAGACTTTTATAATAAATAATCACGTTATTTAAATTAGTCTTTGACATCAAATCGCAACTGGTCCTTCGTTTTTTATACAATCAAGAAGTATTTCGGCAGCCGTACACTTTTACAGTGAAAAAATCAAAAGGCCCGATCACATGTACTTGTTTAATAAACACTGCTGAAAACTTATGTTAAAATAAAATATTTTATTTTTAGTTTAAATTTATATTAAAGAATTTACGTTCTAAATTTTGTTTAATTATTTCGCACCTTTACTAATAATACGATTAAACTAATCGATGGTTGAAAAGTACATCTCTTCTAGCTGATAACGGTTTTTTCGGGTGCACTTCAATCTTCAATAATCAACAGAAATGCCACCATAATATGAGTGTTTTTCGATAAAACTTGAATTTTGAGCCGAGATCAAGGTTAATACGATTACAATTTGATTTTACGATTAATAAAGAATTTCCATTCTAAATTGTGTTTATTTATTTCGTATTTATTTGAAACTTCGTAATTAAATTTTGTAAACAAAACAGCTGATGATATCGGATTCATAAGAGCTCGTATATCACTCACTATGCACACAAAAAATAATCTTTTATTGAATTCAATATTTTCATTCTACTGTTATAAAATTATTCGTGTTGTCTTGTTTATTTATAATTTTAAAAGTATTTGTTTTAAACGTTAAACCAAGTTGGAGGTTAGATTTGTCACATTAACGCGTGCCATCTACTACAAAATAGCTGAACTACGATCGTCTATATTAAGTATTTATTTTGCTCCTTGCAATAAAAACAAACTTTAATGCAAAGGATAAACTTTATTAGTAACATATCACTGTTTATATTTTCAAATTGCAACACTTATATAGTAACTTAGGGGGTGACATAAAAAGTTTTTACTTTATTAACAACAAAATATCCTAAATTTTTAAATTTCAATTAACAATAAATTTCCACCTGGAATTAATTTTGTAATGAAAATTATATCACATCCTAAGTCAATGTATTGCCTTTATATATATTCGTTGTAGAACAAAAATTTTCAAGTGTGTCGAAAGATTCTTTGCATCAAAGTTAGGTCCAATTTTTGTAGATGAAGCCATCTGGCGACAAAAATGCAAAAGGCCTGGCCTTAATGCCTTTAGGTCAATCGCTAATACTAAATTTGTTCAAAATATATTTAAACAATCGCACTACACTCAGAATGTGTTAATTAAAATAATTTGTACTATTTATATACAAAAATATTTCATTTTTAGTAACGCTAATCTTGTTCTCTGAATTAGCTACCTGCGATAAAAGCTTCATTTAACAAAGTGATCAATTGTGTTATCTAAATTTTTTTATATTGTTACCACAATGAATAAGAGAATGCACAAAAAAAAATTAACGGGAGTACTCTACGGAATTATATTTGTAAACTTCAACTTCCTTTTTAATTATTCTGAAGTTACCCTGATTTTCATCTGAAATTCCTGAACTATTACGTATTTCTCAATTTAAAAAAATCATACACCTCAAGTTTCTAGTACCTGGCCATACTCACATGGAGTGCGATAGTGATCATAATCAGAGATTGGTATTAAATTGTACTAAGCAACAAAAACAACCTTTTCAAGTCATAGAAATAACGAAAGAATACTTTTACGATTTTACAGCACTGCTTCAAAGTGAGTTCTAAATAAAATAAAAATGAAGCAGGCAATAATTCATCATGTCCTATCGTACATAATTTGAATGGGAGCTTCAACGACTTGCCTTAGGAAATGAGATAGACAAGCTGCAATACGTTTATCTTAGTTTATCATAGATAAACTTTATCTAAAGTAATATACATGTATAGAAAAATTATATATAATACCTATCAATCAAAAACTTCATTTTTAAATAATTCGTCGACCGTATATTTTACAGTATGTGGAAAAATATTCCTTCGCGGCAGTTATTAATCAAATTATTTATATGTATATTATGCTGCGAAGGTCTAGTAGTATTTCTTTTTTTAATTAACCAACGTGTACCAATAAAATTAACGCCAGGTTCAGAACTACGTGTACCAAACAAATCATCAACCGAAAAGTTCAATATCGGTAAAGAATGGTATTTTCCAAATTTCACAAAATTTTTCAATACTGCAGATATAGGAAATGCGCAACTATTTCCCGATGAAAAAGGCGGGGATAGAATAATTGACCAGTTGATGTACTTTCCAGAACACTATCAAGGTAAGATATTAAAGTAGTCAATTGGAAAAAAAAGTTAATAATTTCTGGGTTAGATTCTCCGAAAAAAATAATATTGGCTTATAATGGATTAAAGGTATGGCACGAAGCAGCTGGATCTGATATTTTCAGTAAATGCCTTATAAACAAATGTCTTTTAACGGGAGATAAAAATATGACCGTGGAAGCTGATATTGTTATGTACAAAAATGTGTTTCTTCCTACGGGTGTACCTAAGCCGACTAAACAAGTGTGGTTGATGTTTTTCTTGGAACCTCCATACAAAACCAAATTTATTAAATATCCTAACGTTTTTAATTGGACAGCAACGTATCGACGTGATAGCGATTTGGTGGTACCGTACGGACGATGGACTTATTACGATTCCAAGGTAATGGAAGAATGTAAAGCACATTATGCAATTTGCTCTATGATTGCTTATTAATGCCAATTTTCAGGTGACCCAAAAAATTCAAACGAAAAACTACGCTGCAAACAGAACGAAACAAGTGGCTTGGTTTGTAACGAACTGCGATTCCCCAAATGGACGTTTAGCATACGCGCTAGAATTAGCCAAATACATTCAAGTAGATATTTACGGTAAATGCGGTTCCCTAACATGTCCGCGAGCTAACGAATCGAAATGCTTCGAATTTTTAAAACGTCATTATAAATTTTACTTGGCATTTGAAAACTCGAACTGTCGTGATTATATCACCGAAAAATATTATCGTAACAGTTTGGAATATGACGTGGTGCCGATCGTGATGGGCGCTCCGCCCGAAGATTACGAACGAAGTGTTCCTAAGAATTCTTATATACATGTGGACAATTATGGTAGTCCTCAAGACTTGGCTACTTACCTTCATCGACTAGACAAAGACGATGAGTTGTATAATTCCTTTTTTAAATGGAAAGGTACTGGCGAATTTATCGGTACGCACTTTTGGTGTCGTCTTTGTGCTTTGTTGCATTCTCCATTTAGAAATCGATACTATGAAGATATAAATAAGTGGTGGCGTGGTCCCGGTGTTTGTCGATATTAAATTCTTTTGAGAAAATTAATATATTTAGGTGTACCAATTTATAGGAACAATGCAAGTACACTCCGAGTACGACTGAGCAAAATTTGTACTTACGAGTATGATAATTATTTTCATTGTCGGGTATGTAATAGACAATTTCGTTCATAATAATTCAACCAATAGGATGTTAGAATCTCATCAATTTGAACCAATCATAATCTACTTCCTTTGACAATACAGACCACGGTGGTGTATTGTCGCGGCAATACGACCACCGTGGTCTGTATTGTCAAGTAACGATGGAAACTACGTGAACGCATACTATAAATTATTTGTTGTCAGAAAAAATTGAAATTTTATTTACGAAATTGTCAAACGAATTCCACACGATACTATAAAATTGTCGGTTAATTTTTAAACCATGGAATCTTCGTGTTTGTCGCCCTTAAAATCACCATTCGTGCTAAAGCACTCATGATGATTTTAAGGGCGACAAACACTCAGTTCCAGTTTCAAAAATTATTGCCGACAATTTGATAGTCTCTTGTGGTATTATATATGAGAATCAGAATTATTATTTAGGCAGGGAGTACAACTGTGCTTACAAAGTTGTAGTTGCACGAGATTTCTTTGTATGAGGTTGATAGTTTGTGCATAGCCTGTGCGTAAGATAGAAGTTGATCAACTTGATCATCGACTTTTATAATTCAATCAGTGCCATTATAATATTAGTAGTAATATTTTAATGCGTTAGTAATTTTTATTATTATTATTACCGTCAAAATAAAAAGAATGAATGTATTATATAAGCATTTTTTTTTACAATATCTTAGCCAGTACTTTTTGTACTTAGGGGTCGATTGGCTACGAGAGCCTTTCAGAACTGCGACCATTATTGATCTTTTGTTCTACCCTTTTAATTAGGTGTTCAGGAATTCAATTTTTTTAGCAAAGCATAGAATGTTCCAGAGAGGTTTTCTTTTCACCTCCTTGGATGTCAGTTGAGTCTTTCCCAGATGTTTTGCTTGGATCTGGCGATCTGGCCAAGGCATCACAGATGTATAGGATATGTTCGGCTCATTCAGTTTCCGATTGACAGAGTCTGCATCTATCATCGTCTTCCGGTCCCATTTTAGGCTTCTATACAAAGTATAGCAAGAAGCCTTATGATCTGGCTCCGTGTCCGTCTGTCTGTCCGTCCGCATAATTCAAACCTAATCAAAACCCTCGAAATTGTCATTGTGAACACATCGTATGTAAGGTATAATAAAATTAAAATTTGTTTTAAATTTAAAATGGACTTTCTAGTTTTTTAAGGTGATATAAGTATCACCTGACAGTGTCTGGTGAGCGGCCCTGTAATAAGTCTGATTTCGTTCTTTGTGTAGACCAGTGCAGAAGCCTTTGAAAATGATAAAAAGTGAACAAAAATAGCAGTAGGATGAAACCCATTGGAAAAGGAAGAGAATATAACAAAAATGAAAGGAAAAATAATTTACGGGCGATCTGTGGTCGGGAAGTGGAAGGGGGTGAGTTTTAAGTGTAGAAAACTGTTTTTCTCGATTTCCGGCAAAACCACAAGTCCTATGGAAAAAAGTTAAATGGCAAAGTTGTAGGTAATAAAAAGATCTACAACTTTTGTATTTACACTTTTTTCACATAACCTCAAAATTTATGTGAAAAATTCAAATAACCAAGTTTTTGGTTTTTAATTTTTATCTTTTACAAAAAAAAAATTTTTTTTCACGAAATTTGGTGAAAACTTACCTTTTTATGTCCCAAATACACTGTAAATTTTTTGATTTAAAATATTTATTTTTTCACCTTATTTTGACTTAATATCGAAAAAGCACCCTAATTTTCAATCGAAAATTCTCGCGTCAAAATATCTGCTTTTTTAAAAAACTTGGTGGGCTTTTTGTTCGTTGAAATCTGTACTTTTTGATGGTGTAAAAAATATATATACATTACTATGGTAAATGTTCTCCAAAAAATGCAAAGAAACGAAAACAACTCGAATCAGAAATTTTTTTTTCTTAAATCATCATGTACAATTTTGAGCTATTTATTAAAATTTATACTTTAATTACTCGAAAAACGTAAGATTCCGTGTTACATTGATAAACAAATAATTGCAATTCGAAATAAACAACATCGTTCATGAAAATACACGTGCAGGCTGAGTTACTTTAAGAGAATTGTGACAAATTTACTTTAATTTTTTTTAGTTTTTTTCGTTTCTTTGCATTTTTGAGAATATTCACCATAGTAATGTATATTTTTTTTACACCATCGAAAAGTAGACATTTCAACGAACAAAAAGCCCACCGAGTTTTTTAAAAAAGCAGATATTTTGACGCGAGAATTTTCGATTGGAAATTAGGGTGCTTTTTCGATATTAAGTCAAAATAAGGTGAAAAAATAAATATTTTAAATCAAAAAAATTACAGTGTGTTTGGGACATAAAAAGGTAAGTTTCCACTAAATTTCGTGAAAAAAAATTTTTTTTTTGTAAAAGATAAAAATTAAAAACCAAAAACTTGGTTATTTGAATTTTTCACATAAATTTTGAGGTTATGTGAAAAAAGTGTAAATACAAAAGTTGTAGATCGATTTATTACCTACAACTTTGCCATTTAACTTTTTTCCATAGGACTTGTGGTTTTGCCGGAAATCGAGAAAAACAGTTTTCTACCCTTAAAACTCACCCCCTTCCACTTCCCGACCTCAGATCGCCCGTAAATTATTTTTCCTTTCATTTTTGTTATATTATCTTCCTTTTCCAATGGGTTTCATCCTACTGCTATTTTTTTCGGTTTCAAAAATTATCGGCACTGTCTATTGATAGTAGAAGAAGCTTTTTAGCTTCTACAGTCGAGTACTTTATAAATTTCTTCGCCTGTTTTTGTCCTGATGCATTGCACCAGAGGGTTTTTTGCTCTCCGCTTCCCACTTCCGGACTTCAAACCCCTGTGTGTTTTGGATAGCCCACAGAATGGTTCGGGTTCAATTGGGGTTATTTTTGAACCTGATCTAGCCAATTTGTCAGCTACTTCATTCAATTCCCTCATGACTTTGAGTGTTGTCAGACATTATATTGTCATTTTTGCCCTTTATATTCCTTTGAAGGCATTCATGGGCACATAGTGCAATTGAAAGTATTTCAGCTTGCATAATTGTGGGATATGTTCCTAAAAGACTATAGATGCGTCATACTTTGGACCATGTATGCCTATGCCTGTTCCCAGTTCAGTCATTGATCCATCTGTGTACCAGTTGGAGGATTTTGTATCCACTTGTATTTTTTGACTTCTAGCCGTGTTGCGGTCCTGAATGACAACCTCAAACGGTGTCTCGAAGTCAAAATTTTTCTAAATGATATCCGAAGGTTTTTTAAACAGGCCTGGCTGTAAAATGAACGGGTTAATAATGCCGAAATTTTCGTCGTAATAGATAACGAATTCCGATAAACGATAATTTTGATTAAAAAAAATTTTTAAATCGCGCGAAGATGATCTCAAAAATGGTAAGAAATCCTAATTGATTCAACCTCTTGCGCGTATTCTAACCAAAATCACACTTTTCAGATGAAAATTACTTAAATCTCACAATAAAACGTTGTTCGATTGCAATGGTTGACCGAAAATTATCTTTTTCGGAAAATTATCAAAAATAAAAATTTCACTTGAAAATTTAAAAAAAGTTTTGGCATTTCTAACTAAAATTTAAATCATGATAAATGGGGAGAAATATACCAAATGGTGATAAATTTGGATCAGTGACTAAAACGGGAGGTTGCAGTAGCAAAACTATTTAAGCCCGAAAGGGCTCAAGAATGAAAGTAGGCTGGAGTGGTTTTCCCACTTCATTCGAAAGAAGAAAAAAGACCTGAAAAGGCAGAAAAAAGGGTAACGACAAGATGACCCTTGAAAGCAATGGTCGTGATTCTTTGCCAAGGAATTCCTGATAGCAAATCCCGATACCTCTGATCTCTAACTAGTTATTTAAAATCAAATCTCACATTCATTTATTGCTATCTGTATTGATGCAGTTAATATTAATTTGTCAAATTGAGATAACGGTGAAAACAAATTGTAGGCAAAATTTAACTTACGAAAGGTATTCTATTAGTCCAGTCAAATTACGGCTCAAAATGGGTTTATCAAACATAAAATTATGTAGTTTGGAGATTATTAGGGATCGATAGGGGGGTGGATTCTGAACATAAATTCCAATTTGAGGGGTTCTCCGAAGGTCAGCTGTACCTCATTTCGCTAAAAACGCGTTTAATTCGATATCTCGAGAACGGTTAGTGTTAGGCAAAAAATTGTAGAGACGTTTTCTCTTCTAAATTAAATTTAATAACTTTTTTATCTGAAACTTTTTTTTTAACATCAATATTTTTCAACTTATTACTTCCGAAAGGCAAAAATTTTCCTTTTTTTTCTCCCTATTTTTCATTTTTCGCTATTTCCTCCCCACCCGTTCAATTCTATTAAAATTTTTCTATTATCAAAATTGTAGATCTTTTAATTACGAACAACTTTTATCTAAAACTTTTTTCTCTACTAGCAATACCTTCGGAGTTATACCTTACTTTACCGAGCGAAATCCGCGCCATTGTGTTTTTTACATTCTATTTTTTATCTATTTTTTTATCAATAAATGTGTGGAACAGTTTTAATTGTTCATGTGCTTCTTTTTCTAATCCTTATTCACATTATTATCCCATTGAATGCAATAAAAAATACCCAAATTGAAGAAGTACAATATTTAAATGATATTCAAATGATTACAATATTTAATATTTAAATGAAGTACAATATTTAAATGGTTTAATCGATTCACCTTTTTATACAGGTAAGTTGGCTAATAAATGATCATGGAATACTTTAATATTTCTTTCAAGTACTGAATACCCACTGATGTCGATGATATTGTGACAATGGCGCGGATTTCGCTCGGTAAAGTAAGGTATAACTCCGAAGGTATTGGTAGTAGAGAAAAAAGTTTTAGATAAAAAAGTTAGTAAATTTAATTTAGAAGAGAAAAGGTCTCTACAATTTTTTGCCTAACACTAACCGTTCTCGAGATATCGAATTAAACGCGTTTTTAGCGAAATGAGGTACAGCTGACCTTCGGAGAACCCCTCAAATTGAAATGTATGCTCAGAATGCACCCCCCTATCGATCCTTAACAATCGCCAAACTACATAATTTTATGTTTGAAGATTTCGTAATTTGACTGGACTATATTAAATATCTGGCTTTAATATGTTCGCTATGACCAAACATATAAGAGCTGCTATGACTTATAGCTATACCCAAAGAAAGAGAAAGTTTTCCTTCATCGGAGTAATTCAAAACTGCAATTTCACAAAAACATTTTTTAAATATTCTTGTTTCATTTTACCTTTTACCCTTGCTCTTATGGGAGGGACCCTTTCAATTTAAAATTTTTCCAGTTACTTTAATACTTTCTCAATTTAAAAAAAATCATCCACCACAAGTTTCTGGTACCTGGACTCATATGGAGTGCGATAGTGATCATAATCAGAGATTGGTATTGTGGCGGTCCTAGAATTAGATCACGATAAATAGAATTCCGCGCTACTTAAACTAATCGCCTCAGTAGCGCAGTTGTTTAAGCGCACTGATTCACAGCTAATACGTCTGGGTTCGAATCCCAGTTGAAGATCAATTTTCCAGCATACCATCGTGCTAAAGTATCAATTATTAATAAAATGTACTAAGCAACAAAAACCTTTTCAAGCCATAGAAATGACGAAAGAATACTTTTACGATTTTACATCACTGCTTCAAAGTGAGCTATAAAGTCAGCCAAGGTTAACAAACGTGTATTAACGAAGTAGCGGAATACCAGTAGGTATACATTTTATATCACTTTGACTGCAAAGAGTTTCACAGTCGACAAGATCGCAGGCGCTTGGCGTTAAACAACACGACATCGGTATTGCTACATTGTCGTATTGATGTGATTTCAAATACATTTTATAAATTTCTTAACAGCTTGGCTGGCACCGACTCCAAAAATAACAATAATTGTATATTATTGACGTAATACATTAATTTTTATGCTCAGCACTGTAAAAATATACTTCTAATTTCTGTTAAATCTTCTTCTAATAACTTCTAATTATTTTTTACTTTTTAGTGCAATTTTTTTGTAGTGCTTTTTTTGAAGTCGGTTTTTAAAAAATTTTTTTTTTTATTTATTGCTTTTTAGTGAATCTTGCGTTCCTTAACTGATTTATCGAAAGCCAATATGGGTAGACCTACTAAACACTAAACGCGCTGCCCATATGCGACAGCGCCGTTCAAATGAGACAAGCGAAGAAAGGGCGAAACGCCTATCTCAAAGTAGAAAATCTAGATCCAAGACTATTTCAGAAGAGAGTAGTGAACAGCGTGAAAAGAGGCTTTCGCAAATGCGGGCTTACAATCAATAAAATGCGGGCTTACAATCAATAAAAACCAAAGTACTCAACCGATTTTGATGAAATTTATATGGGACCAATCTGAAACTATATCCTTTCGAATTGTGAAAAAATTTTGAAAATCGGTTAATAAATGACGGAGTTATGAGGTAACAAACATTAAAAAAAAATACAGCCGAATTGAGAACCTCCTCCTTTTTTGAAGTCGGTTAAAAAAAAATGAAGCAGGCAAGGAAATGAGATTAAATGCCACAGTTAAATGACAAGCTGTAATATGCTTATGTTGGGGGGGAATTTTTGCAAATAAAAAGGAATTTTTTGCGGCAGCTATCATAAATCCGAGTTTTATAGACCTGCTTTCCACCCACCACGGTTGTTCTTGTCATCACGAAAGGAAATGTACATTAATTAATAAAATATATTGACATGAACGTAAAAAATGCATGTAAATATTAGAGATAAAGTTTATCATATTTAAACTTTATCCAAAGAAATATACATGTATAGAAAAATTATCAATCAAACTTTTTTTAAATAATTAATTGACCGTATATTTTACAGTAATATGTGTGAAAATATGCCTTCGGGACAGTTATTAGTCAAATTATTTATATGTATATTATGCTGCGAAGGTCTAGCAGTTTTTCTTTTTTTAATTAACCAACGTGTGCCAATAAAATTAACGCCAAGTTCAGAAATACATGTACCAAACAAATCATCAACCGAAAAGTTCAATATCGGTAAAGAATGGTACTTTCGAAATTTCACAAAATTTTTCAATACTGCAGATATAGGAAATGCGCAACTATTTCCCGATGAAAAAGGCGGGGATAGAATAATTGACCAGTTGATGTACTTTCCAGAACACTATCAAGGTAAGATATTAAAGTAGTCAATTGGAAAAAAAGTTAATAATTTCTGGGTTAGATTCTCCGAAAAAAATAATATTGGCTTATAATGGATTAGAGGTATGGCGCAAAGCAGCTGGATCTTATATTTTCAGTAAATGCCCTGTAAAAAAATGTTTCCTAACGGGAGATAAAAACATGACCGCGAAAGCTGATATGGTTATGTACAAAAATGTGTTTCTTCCTACGGGTGTACCTAAGCCGGCTAAACAAGTGTGGTTGATATTTTTCATGGAACCTCCATACAAAACCAAATTTATTAAATATCCTAACGTTTTTAATTGGACAGCAACGTATCGACGTGATAGCGATTTGGTGGTACCGTACGGACGATGGACTTATTACGATTCCAAGGTAATGGTAGAATGTAAAGCACATTATGCAATTTGCTCTATGATTGCTTATTAATGCCAATTTTCAGGTGACCCAAAAAATACAAACGAAAAACTACGCTGCAAACAGAACGAAACAAGTGGCTTGGTTTGTATCGAACTGCAATTCCCTAAATGGACGTTTAGCATACGCGCTCGAATTAGCCAAATACATTCAAGTAGATATTTACGGTAAATGCGGTTCCCTTAAATGTCCGCGAGCTAACAAATCTAAATGTTTCGAATTTTTAAAACGTGATTACAAATTTTACTTAGCATTTGAAAACTCGAATTGTCGTGATTATATCACCGAAAAATATTATTGCAACAGTATGGAATATGACGTAGTGCCTATCGTGATGGGTGCTCCGCCCGAAGATTACGAACGAAGTGGTCCTAAAAATTCCTATATACATGTGGACAATTATGGTAGTCCTCAAGATTTGGCTACTTACCTTCATCGACTAGACAAAGACGATGAGTTATACAATTCCTATTTTAGATGGAAAGGTACTGGTGAATTTATCGATACGCACTTTTGGTGTCGTCTTTGTGCTTTGTTGCATTCTCCATTTAGAAGTCGGCATTATGAAGATATAAATAAGTGGTGGCGTGGTCCCGGTGTTTGTCGATATTAGATTCTTTTGAGAAAATTAATATATTTAGGTGTACCAATTTATAGGAATAATGCAAGTACGACCGATGAGCAAATTATATAATAATATACAGTGAAACTTCCCTAAATAACTCGAATCTCAAGGGACCACCGAAAAAGTTCGAGTTAGAGAAACTTCGAGTTAGAGAAATGTATAAAAAAAAATTTTTTTTATTATAGTCCAGGCAAGGAAGGTTCTTAGCTTGCAAAAAATCCGGGCAAGCTGAATTTTGGTAGAGATGTATATTGGAGTGTTCTAATGAACCTCCTAAAAGTCTCATAAAATCCCACGCCGGTGTCCTCTGCAATCGGGGGTTTTAGCTCCTCCAACGCGATTTTTTGCCGATAACTCGCTTATTTACGCTTGAATGAAAAATTTATCAGACCATAATTGAAGAGCATAAAATTCTCTATAAAATAGATTTTTTTCAAATTTTTCCATAGCACACTAATATTGAAATAATTGACCCGAAACACGACTCACCCTTAAAATGGCATAATATTGATTCCTTGCAGGGAGAGAAATGTTTTCAGGCACGGGAAGTGATTTTAAAGTAAATTAATTAAAATTTGAGCAAAGGTTGGAAAATGAAGAGAAAAATGGATTTTTTCAAAATTTGCCCAAGTACTAGTATCTTCCAGGTTACGGAACCGAAATTTTGGCTTGAGCTTACAGAAGGTCCGGGCAAGCTGAAATTTGGCAAAGATGTATATTGAAGTGTCCTAACAAACCCCCAAAATGTATACATAATTTGTAATCGTATATTCCTGAATTTTGCTTTGAAAACAACAAGCAAATATGAAGTAAAGTCGGCATAACGATAGAAATGCGTAGGTACTTCTTGAAATGTACACTACTGCATAAGCATCATTTTGTGGTAGATATTTAATTATTATTATTATTATATAATTGCAATTTTGTTGACAGGTTGACCTCCATCAAGTTAGCCCCCCTTTAATCGAATTTTTAACTTTTTCTTATGCCAAACGTTTGGTAATCGTTAGGTAAGGTTTGGTAGTCCGATTAAAAGTTTTGGTAGTTCTTTGTTTTTTCGTAATTAACTAATCAAATTTTTTTGTCAAGTTAGCCCCCCTTCAATCGATTTTTCAACTTTTTTTTAGCTCATTTGATCGATTATAATGTGTAGAGGTTTGGTAGTCCTATAAAAAGTTTTGGTAGTCCCGAATTTTGTCGTAAATAATTAATTAGTTGGAAGTTTACTTATGCGCATGCGCTAAATTTCACGTGAATAGAAAATAACAATAATAATTTATTGCCAATTTAAACCATTTGTAACTTTTTTTTAATGCCAAACGATTGGTAATGAACCGAAAAAGGAACAATAATTGCATTACACAAAAAGCTTGCGCTGCACTTCAATTTGATGGGGAGTAGCACGAATTCCGATCCCCGAAATTTTCCTTATAGAGATTCGGAAAGCTGAACGTTTGTATAGTGGTTTTCAAAATGAAAATTTGTAAAAAGTGTAATAAATTATATGGTTTCTCATTAACTCAACCAATCATAAGCTCGCATTAAATTATCAGGTGATTTACAACATCATCTGTACGTGTATTTTAAATGTGGGATTCCCCTAAATGTGGATTTTAAAATGTACATTAATTTGATTTTAAAACTTAAATTAAAATCTACACATTATAATCTAAAATGAGCTAAAAAAAAGTTGAAAAATCGATTGAAGGGGGGCTAACTTGACAAAAAAATTTGATTAGTTAATTACGAAAAAACAAAAAACTACCAAAACTTTTAATCGGACTACCAAACCTTACCTAACAATTACCAAACGTTTGGCATAAGAAAAAGTTAAAAATTCGATTAAAGGGGGGCTAACTTGATGGAGGTGACAGGTTGTTTTAGAAATTCGAGTAGCTGACTAAATTAAACTTCGAGACATAGAAATATTCGATTTATAGAAATTCGAGTTATGGAGATAAAATTACACTTAAATATCTGACAAATCTATACTTTTTCGAAAAAAATTCGATTTATAGAATAATTCGTGTTAGAGAAGTTTGAGTTAGAGAAGTTTCACTGTAATCAAAAATATGATAATTATTTACTTTGTGGGGTATGGAATAGAGAATCAGAATTGTTATTTAGGGAGGGGGTACAACTGTGCTTACAAAGTTGTAGTTGCAAGAGATTTCTACTGTAATTTGTTTATGCGTTATGTAAACCTTCCAAACTTGATCCAGTGTAAATCAGTACTTCCTCTAGTCGTAAATTTTGCTTGCCTTTTTTGTTAATTGGAAAAAACGAAAAGAAACCTCTGAGACTTTATTGTTCTTATTTCTCTGACTATCTCCCACTACATATTAATCAACAGGGCTAACAACAAGGTACACAATCAGCAAACTTACAAATTGCTCCTATAGGTAGATAGGAAGGTACAAGTTATTTCTATTATCAAATACTAAAACAGTTACCATTATGAAAAATTTAGTTAAAAATAAATATAACATTTCATTATAACATTCCTTAACAGCTATGAAGTCTAACGATTAAATTTGTTAGTTTTATTATAACAAAAAACTTAACCAAGCAGTGATATATTAGCTGGTAGTTATTATTTTTAAAACGCGTAAATTAAAAAAGTTAAAATTGATAAAATGTTAAAATTATTATGCCTATTTGATTGGAAGTTTATTATCTAATTTACCGGAGGAACTCTTCCTCCACTTTACCATATCGATGTATCAACGATATGTAATGAAATATGGACAGCCATTTTACAATTCGTCAAGACATAGTAAATTAACATGTTAGCGAATCGATTCTAAATATCGTTATTTGTCTTCAAAGTGCTAATTCTTAGTTGAACAACAGTTTACAAAAGTTAAGCTATGATTGCGTTACGCACAAAACCAACAAAACGCAATCTTGCCTAGAACGCTAGTAGCTCCTGCGCATTAAATATAATCCTGTCTATAACGCAGATTTGCCGTCGTTCTTTTACCAAAGTATAGCTGCAATTAAAATTTACTGAGATTTAGAATCGATCCATAGGTAAGTACATTGGGTTGATTGTAATAACTCTTCTTGAGGATGATTTTATCGAATGAAATAAATAAGTTTGATCTTACAAGTACTACTACCCTGTTATATAATTGTAAATTCTTCTGTACTATGTATTGATTATTCAATATCTTGTAACTTTCAGGTGTAGTCACGAAATGAAGACGAAATGGAAGCAGCACCTAATTAATTTTGTGCACCCGCTTAGTAAATTAAGTACAGCGACAGCATCGTACAAAACTTTTACTCTTCTACCGTCACTGCTTTAGTGCATCATGATAATTGAAGTGCGAGATTGATGCATTAGTGAGAAGTTACTTGAAGGTTGGAAAAACAACAACTCCCACGACATAACTTTTTCACATTCTACAAAAGTAGCTAAAAAATAATACTTATCTGGAGATATGACGTGGATGATAGGTATACAATATACAGGAAGCGATAGTAACTGTATGATATGATCCAATGATATGCTTAACGATGATCCGCAGGTGGCGGTGGCTGAGAAACCCTACCTGGGGTGTCTTGATTTAGTTGCGACGCAGTAACCGATCGAGTCTGTAAAGTTGCCGTCGGTGGTTCGTCTAAAAGTTGCCGCAAACGCTGTAGTTGCGCTTCTAGTTGCCTATTATGATCCTCTAAAATTTGCATGCGAGCTTCTAATCTTCCTTTGTGTTGCCTCAACAAGCGAGCTTCTGCAAGTACGTCGTGTTGCGCTGGAGGCGGATGAGGTACGCTGCCTCTTTGTAACTGTTCGTATTCTTGATGCAGCGCGGTATTTTCTGCCTCCAATTCGCGTATCATATCTTGCAGCTCGGCTCTTTGTTCTTCGTCAATTACCAACATCAGCTGTCCAGGACTTGCAGGTGCGCCCTCTAAAGATTGACAATAATCTGCGATTAGCTGATGTTCATCTTCTGGCGAAGTGGCTCTAAGTTCGACTTCCGCCAAACGGTTAGCATAAATTTCTAATCGAGAATGCATGTCATTGTGCTGCGGGGACGCAATAGGACTTTCTAACTCGTCTCCTTCAAGTACAGACCGGACCGGTAGATATCCGACGCGAGGATGTTTCAAAAAGTATCGTTTACTTTTAAATTTGTTTCTTAAAGCTCGCGTAAAATCACGGACGTCTTCTACCGACGTCGTGGTGGCACAATATTCGTGCATAGGATGGGTGAGCTTGTGGCCCTTCGTCAGACGTCCGGAGAAAAAGCAGATTTGACACATGTCAAAATTAAAACACTTGAGGCAACGATAGCGTAGACCCACGATCGGGTACTGCTTGCACGAGTTACATTTGGCCTGATGTTTCGCGGTTTCGGCAGCCGCCAATCGGTGAAGAACCGGTAACCAAACTAGCGATTGAGGTTCTTGTTTCAACCAAGCCAAAAAGTGCGTCGCTTCAAGATCCTCCTGATCACCCAAACAACTGCGAACGCTGGGTTCGATATTTGAACCGCCGAATGCAGCCACTTCGCCTAACTGGCGTGGTATTTGTAAAATATCGTGTAGGAGTAATCCTAATTTACGCTGGTCGGCGCGTTGTTGAGGATCGGCTATTAAGCGAAAAGCGTAACGATATTTGTCTTCCAAGTGTCCCCTCGACAAAATTGTCAATCCGACCTAAAATAAACAGAACATTTGGTATTTTGCGAAAATAATATTATCTATAATGCAAACAAGTATAAGAAACCGCCTGGGTAAGAGATCGAGCCAGTGTTTCCTACTAATAATTATCCTGCACTATTACATAATAATTATGTGGCATTATTGTGCTAATATTATATTAGCGAGGTTATCCTACTGGATGTTGGGAAAGTCGTGTAGAAAGGTATTGGGGGGGGGGGGGCGGAAGGGTTTTATAAGTTCCAAGGGTGTGACAAGCCTACACCATCAGAATTATGATTTCCATAATAAATTGTATGCACTTTTCGCATTTTCTCATTTTAAGTGAAAGTTTTCTCATGAAAGTTAAATACTACATACATGATGTAATGAACTTTTTGTATAAAATTTAATTACCCACAAAATTGTTCCTATACAAATTTTGATATTCCTTACCATTGTCGCAGCGTTTTGAATGCAAGGCCGCGGGGTGAAATATTTATTCAGTTTTTTGGATATTTATACATACTATATAATAAATTGATTCTCGGATCAGATTTAATTCAGGGATATCTGCTGTGATACCAAAAATCTCCGAGTTAAGTCTGATATAAAGATCATCTTCTTTTATACAACTGGCAGTAATCTACCCTAAAACTGATTTTGTAGCCATGTAAACAAACAATGTCTATAAAATTTTTCAAAGTCACCGTCATTTTTAAATTTTACCACACCAAAATGTTGGTGTTTGTTTATGTTGTATGGATTTAAGAAGTTCATATTTGAAATCACTCCCTTTCCCATTAGGAAACACTGGCTTGGATCACATACTACCCAGATAAATTCCAAATTATTAAGGGGGTTACCTACTGTGACCGATACATTTTTTCGATTTTTATTTTATTACATATTTTTTATAGTTTGGGGTCTTGAAAATGTGTCCAAAAAATATTAAAGTAAAATTCATCAAATTACCCGAATTATAACGGATTTTCTGTAATGGAGTTCATTATTAAAACTTTTTAAATCATGATTACATTTTAAAACGGAATTACTTTTTGTATTTTGTACTTTATACAAAATATACAAAAATAAATATAACAAATCGACGCCTGAGAATTACAGTGTTCTATGTCCACATTTTACTTTTTTACAGTAGAGCTATTTGAAAATTCTACTTTTGATTAACATATTAAATGAACTATTTTGTTGAATATATTTTGTTTTTCAAGCAGTATAACTAGATTATTCGTATTTAAAAAAACAAAATTCGCCTTGGTATTCCAGAATTTCAAATAGTAAGCAATTATATTTTTTGTCAAATGGAGATGGAACAAATAATTTCTTATTTAATATGCATTCAATGATAAATTGTTCTATCTCCATTTTAACACTGACACAATTTTTTACTGTGGTGGTCAAATATTTATTTTTTTTTTGTTATTATTGATATTATTGACAAAAATAACAGCAGAAATAAATGAAAAACAATTAAAGAAATTTATTGATCAATACATACATATTTATTTTTCATACACAATACATTCATTTTAACTCTTTCAATGTAATTCTTATCAACGGCTGGCATAAACTTAAACATTTTTTTCAAATCCAAGACTTTTTCTTTTGTTAAAAGGCACGTTTTGGTTTACAATTATCGGACTAGTGGTGTTTGTTGCTATAAATAAAATGCATACTATGTAAATATTACACTGTTCCATCTTCATTTTATCGCATTACAAGCAATTAATCAAAGTATGAAAGTATATTAATAGAAATAAAGGATTGGATTACTTACCTTAGACTTTGATCTGCCATATTTTCCATTTTTAAATTAATTTGATATTAATAACAACACTTTTTATTTTATAATTTACAACGCCTACGCTAGTGTAAATCAACGTACCCATTAGCTCACTTTGATCATGTGATATCATTCTAGCATTATCTATTCGTTGGTGGAGATAGAACAGTATAATAATTCTAGTACTATCCGAAGTTGAGATAGAACAAAATAATATCGGTGATAACTAAATTTGGACCCTTAAATTTTATATTTTCTCATTGGATATAGAACAATTTCGGTTTAAAGGATCTAAAGACAGCATAACCTAAATATTAACAAAAAGTGGACATAGAACACTGTAATTCTCAGGCGTCGAAATATAAGTTGTAGCTGTTTGTAATTGTCTTTAGGAGTTCAAAAAACAAGAATTTTTAAAAAAATTGTTAAAAAAGAAAATTATTAAAAATCGACGTTTTAGTCCACCCTTAAAATCGAATTGATTGTAAAAAAGGAGCTTAAAAGTTTTTTCTTACCAATTGAAACCCCCCAGGAACATCTGGGGTTGTTAGCTAATTTACGAGTACTGCTATGTTTTTTATGGGTACAGTTAGTATACATGGTTTTCAACTGACACATTTCTTACACAAACAAAAATAATGTTAGGTACAAAATCCCTAAAATTGTTTGCTTTTTCAATCTTTTTTGGCTAATTTATTATGCTAATTTTTATTTTAAAAGTTTTCAAAATAAACTACTTTCAGTAAAACCTGACAAAATAATGTGAGTTACAAAAATATGTTGGTTCTTTAATAAAAAAAAAGTTTTGATAGGAAAATTTCAGTGACTTTTGAGCTCCTAAAAAATACACGTCTTTTTGTAAATAAAGACGGAATAAAAGCCGAGGTATTCGTACATATATTATGTAAAAATCGGCGAGAAGGCCAAAATTTACGCATATAAGAGAGACGGCGGCTGCACCATACTGTCTAATCACCGAGCGTCTTACTACTCTAAAGAGGCGAGAACTGCCACAAAAGAAGAAATAAGTGCCGAATTTCACTTCTTCGAAGCCGAAGAATTTATTCTGTATGGCCCTAGTATACACGATTAAGGGTAGGTTACGAATATCAACCACTATCCACCTCATTACAGCACGAAGAAGTTTAAAACGATTTATCTCAAAACTACATTTCTCAGGTCGGGCGCACATTTTCCAAACAAGCTACTTGGCGGATTAACTTGATTTTTTTTAAGCATTTAGAATATATTTCAGGCTCCAGTCAGAACCTAAAATATCCAAAATATATTTAAAATAACCATTTTGCAGGCCGTGAAAAGTAAATATTTTGCTGTAAAAATCGAAGTGTTTCTTTAAAATCCTCGCCATTTTGTCATTTTTTGTTTAAATTAAATTTTTGTGGTTCCAACTGTAGCCACATTCATATAGAACAAGAATTTAAAAAATTCGTTTATTTTAGATAACTGGATCGGTCGGTAACGTTGCGCCCGATTGAACAGTCATTTCGAAACATGAATACGCGTCGATCTGTACCTTGTACAATTTTCAATAAAAAGCTTTACACAAATTTTAGGTGTTAGTTTAAATGTGAATAAATAAGTATCCTAAATTTTAGCTCAATAGTTGCAACAGTTTTCTCAAATTTAATTCCTAAAAATCAGCTTGAAAACGACTGTTCACAGTAGGTAACCCCCTCAACTAACTTGTAATAAATGCTCAAAAAATAGTTATGTTGTACAGCAAAGGAAAAGATATATAAATAAAAATTTAATAAAAAAGATCAAACTTACCTTAAAGCTAAGTACACGAATTTGTCCAGTACGTTGACTATCGTAGACGTTTAGTAACCAATTGAGAGCCAAATCAACACAGAGTGGTAAATCGATTACATTAGGATTTTGCGTTTGAGCATTACTATAAATAGCTCTGAGTATAAGCACCATATCGGCAACATCTAATAATTTATCATTTTGGCCTCTCAAACCATGAATATCAAATGCCTCAGATACTGACGATAAGTTCACTAGATCAACACACAGCTTCTTTTGTATGGCACGTAATTTTAAAGCAGTTCGGTATGCGGAAAAATGAACATCATTAAGTTGCAGCAAGCTAACTGCTAAATCTAACATTTGTGGATGATCCCAATGAGTCGTCTCTAAACTATGATTAATATAATAAGGTACTTTGTTAGGTGTGGTTGCACGTTCCCATGGAGGTTGCACACTTGATGGTCCCGGAGACAATTCTCCTGCAAAACAAATGTCTTTTTAAGTATAAGCAAATTGCCTAACCAGTTCAGTTCACTCACCTTGAGTATTACTTTGCAATAATTCGCGCCTTTCTCGTATAGCTACTTGTAAAGCACGACATCTGGCGGTGCAATCCTCCAATTGTGCATCTTGAGAAGTCGGAAGATGAGCACTTAACATGGCAGCTTGTAAACGAGCTTCTTCTAGTGCGTGAGTTAGGGGAGGTAGTTTTTGTTCCAACATACGTAAATTCAACAGCATTTCTCTTGCTTCCGCTGCACTTCTTGGCGAACTCCATGTCAGAGTTATTCGTTCCAAAGTCGACACTGCATTTACAGATTCCTTTAACGTACTTTCCAACTGTTTCAATTTCTGTAAACGACAAATCGTAACAAAAATATATTACATGTCAAGTTTACTTACGGCAACGTTTTGTTCAAAACGAGTCGACAGTTGATCTGACTTGTCAATCAGAGCGTTCCATTTGTCCGACAACTTTACAAGTTCCCGGCGTAAATTTCTAGCTAATTCACCTGAAGGTTCACCGGAGACGTATTGATGTGCGTTTCTTAAACTGGACTCTACAAGGGGGCGCTTATCTTCGAGTTGTTGCCGAAATGCTCGATAATCGTCCTGGCACGAAGCTAAGCCTAACTCGGTGTCTTTTCTTATTACCCATTCCGTTAATTCTCTCAAGGACAATAACAGAGTATTCCAATAATCTACATTGTGTTCCAGTCTGTTACGTAAATCTAAGGTTCGCGTTTTTAATGCCTAAAAGGAAAAATCTCAATTAACATCTTGAATAACCAAGTTAGGAGTAAGAAATTTTGTTCTTGTATACGTTAGGAAAATTTTGTTGTTTTTGCAAGTTATATCGGTTATTGTTTAACTTAAAAAAGCTATGAATCTCTTGTGACCGTTGGTGGATCTCATCATAGATGCAAGAAGCAACCACTTAGGCTACGAAAAAAGTTTGCAATAAAATGTCGAAAAATTTCCGCCTGATTCAAAAAACACGCGACTATGAGGCAGTGTTATTCAAAACCAAAACACTTCTCTAATGCATGATGAACAAAGGTCAATTAACTAAAGAAAATGATAGTTTCAAAATTTATAATCTTTTAACATTTGGATGGACCGATGGAATACGGCATCATATTCAAATAAGAAAAGAAAGTCGTATTAGGCAACCGACAGAAGAAAATAATGTCATTACGTTGAATTGAATATAATATCTAAAAACAGCTAACATGAGCCATATACTAATGCACCGATAAAAATGATTATATTTTCAAGGAATTCTCAGGATAACAATTACATCATGTGGGTTATAATAATACATCAATATTGGGTTATGTAACAATAATTGTACCCTTGAAAATGGGATCAAATTTAATTTAGCTAGAATTAAAATTCTAATTTTAACAAGTTAATTTTACCGGGTGACTTAAAAAATGATACCACTCAGAAGCCAAATGGATCAACTTCAGTTTTTAAAAATGTCCTAATTTTAGTACCTACACGAGCATTTGATTAGTGCTAAACTATTTTGAAACTCCATTAATTTGTAGAAAATTTGTGAAAGATAAAATATGAAGAATTTTATTTGGAATATTTATTTTTATATATTTTACACTCTTTCAATATCAAAGCCATTACGCGTTATTGCCTATACATATTTAATAATTCAGTACATAATTGTAATTATCATCATATCATCATCATCATCATCATAAGCTTCAAAGGTTTCCTGATGGTTCAATCAATTAAAATATATAAATATATAATCAAAACAACATTGATTTTCTCAGGTTTTTATTTTATGAAGTTGATTAGTTCAGTTTCTGAGTGACTGTTTATATTATATTACTCATTTATCAACAAAATCATATAGTACATAAGGCTTAAAATAATTTTTCCAAGTTAATAGTATATCATAAAATATAACGTAAAAAGATGTGTTTACCAATAAATAATTAAATTCCTTATTTTAAATTATTTTTTAGTTCAGCTTGTACGACACCGATGTAAGGTAAGGTTGACTAAGGTTTGTAGCAAGACTAGATAATTAATTATTAATCATAATATTCAAAAATTCGTAATTTCAATTATGGTTTTGTTTTAATCACTGGTATTGATTTTAAGTTCTTTTTAACAAAGTACAGGCTACTTTGTAATCGACTTTAAGTGGTTGGTCCCCCATATTCGACCAATATATTATTATATTTTCTAAATCCAAATTAAATAATTTTTAAAAATTTGGCCAATATTAAAATATCCCGATGATATCATAGATTTTCTAAATAAATGATAATTTATTAGAATTTCTGTAATTCTTCATAGTCCAGGCAAGGAAGGTTTTTAGTTTGCAGAAAATCCGTGCAAGCTGCATTTTGGCAGAACCCCCCAAAAGTCCTATAAGATCCCACGCCGGCGTCCCCCACAATCGGCGGTTTTAGCTCCCCCAACGCGATTTTTTTCCGGTAACTCGATTATTTATGCTTGTATGAAAAATTATGATTTTTTTTTCATATTTTCCATGGCACACTAATAAATTATTGATCGAAAACATGACCCACCCTTAAAATGACACAATATTGATTCGTTGCAGGGAGAGAAATGTTTTCGGCCACGGGAAATGCTTTTAATAATAAATTAATTGAAACTGTGGCCAAGGTTTGAAAATGAAGAGAAAAATAATTTTTTTGCCATTCCAGGGGTAAAGTACTCACTTTTATACCCCGATTTGCGGGTGTAAAGGGGCACTTTTTAACCCTGGGGCAGTAAAGTTAACAAATAGGGGGGAAGCGGAAAAAAAACTTTTTTTTGCTCTAGGGCAATAAGAAAGTCACTTGATTGCCACGTGATGACTGTTAAAAAAGTCACTAGATTGCCACGTGATCGATGGGGTTTTCTTCGCCGTTCTTAATGACGAAAGTGCGCCCCACGCCGGTTTTAGATTTTTGAATCGTGCATATTAGCGTGGAAGAATCAACTTCTTTCACATCTGCCACGCTCAAATTTATTTCAAACAATGAAATAAATTGATGAGTCAATAAATAAATAAAAAGTACTTACTTTAGCTACCAAATAATTCTCACGAGGTGCAGTTTTTCAAAATGTCGCCACGTGGTCAGATGTTAGGACGCGCGATTTTTTCGGCAATTTCTAGGTTCTCGCTCATGGTACGCCTTGCTGTTTCCAAGGCACAAATGTAAATGAACTGAAATGAACCATTGGTAGAATCAGGGGTGCCAACTGCTATTTCCTAGTACTTTTTGGTAGTAGTTCGTAATATTACTAGTGCTATTTTGTGGTACCATCGAGCACGTGCATTATTAAAAAAATGCGTTCAATTTTTGCTTTAAGTTTTTAAATTGGCGAAGTTCCTACTTTACCTCCCGGAATTGCAAAAAACAGTATATGCACGACGGGAGTAAAGTGGCTTTTAGCCCATGGGTAATTGTTTCACTCGGCTAGCGCCTCGTTTAAACAATCCTTTACCTCGAGCCAAAAAATTGTCACTTTGCTCCCTTGGTGCATAATGTACTATTATAGAGAATTTTATGCTCTTCAGTTATGGTCTGATCATAATTTTTCATACGAGCATAAATAAGCGAATTATCGGCAAAAAATCGCATTGGGGGAGCCAAAAACCCCCGATTTTAGGGGGCGCCGGCGTGGGATTTTATGGGACTTTTGGGGGGTTCATTAGAACACTCCAATGCACATCTCTGCCAAAATTCAGCTTGACCGGATTTTTTGCAAGCTTGAGCCAATTTTTCGGCTTCGTTGCCTGGACTATTTGTAATTGGCAGTTTTTATGTATAAATACCGGCAATCATTGTTTAACAATTTGTTGTTTGAAAACAAATAGCTGCCTTGAACTTAGAAATTCCAATAAATACTATAACAATTTTAAAATACTTTAAGAATGCTTAAAGAATTCTTAAATACTTAAGAATAAGAAATTTTTAAGAATGCCATGGGACTACCAAAGAATGCGTCAAGATCTACAGAATTTATCAAGAATGCCGAAAGACTTCTGAAGAATACCGTAAACTGCAAAACATTTGTACACCAAACTTTTTCTGTGATTAACCCCTAGGGTTTGTGTATTTATGATTTTGCACAAGGGACCTCTAGCAAACGTGAATTCCGAACTACGATAATAGATGAATTTATATACCGTTAATCCCGGACTAGGGAAGCAATTAGGGCGTTTATGTTACC
Source organism: Podabrus alpinus (assembly GCA_932274525.1). Lineage (NCBI taxonomy): Eukaryota > Metazoa > Arthropoda > Insecta > Coleoptera > Cantharidae > Podabrus > Podabrus alpinus. Next base: position 13,262,427 of record OW026451.1, read on the forward strand.
TTTTTTTAGCGAGTAAAAATCCTATTATAGATGGTACCCTACAGGAGAAGCTAATATGCCAGCCTTTTGGCCATTCAGTTGCATATACAATTGAAGTTAATTTATTTATAAAATAAAAAACATTTTGAGGTTGTTGCCAACCTCATCATAAAATGGACCCTGCAAATTGGCGGGGAGTTCATGTTTTCATCACAATTATAAAATCATTCTTAGAGTTTTTATCAAGTTCTGGTCGTTTTTTATGAATTTTTTTTTAATCGGGTTTCAAACCGCGTGTCATTTGGTATATTGTTACATACATATAATCTGCCTATTTTTGATATGTTGGTTTCTGATTTGTTTGTTTCAGGTTTCCACAATGGATTGCGTGGGCGTTTTTATTTCATCAATGTTTGGTAAGTATCGGTTTTCATGTCTTGATTTGTAATCTATTTTTCATTTTCGATAGTTATTTGACTTTTTTGGGTACACTCAAACCTTATTTCTTATCACGGTTATTAGTTTTTAGGATTAGATCTTATTGGTCACGGTTATTTCTTTCGTTGTCAATAGTGGTTGCTATGGATTGTGCAAGGGCCATAAGACGGTCCTTATATACTTTACACAGGGTTGATCCTGTGGAGTGCTTATTGTCACTGAGCTTCGCTCTGACACAGTTGGCGCATACATGCATAGCAAGTTCCTTTTGCACTACACAGTCACGTGAAGCGTGTTCTGTTGAGGTGCAAAAGGCGCATGTTTCATTTCCTTTGCAAAAGTTGGCTGTGTGGCCAAAACGTTGGCATTTATAACATCGGGCAATTCCGATGTGGTTCCGCACTCGGTAGCTTTTCCAAGCCACTATGAATTTACCTTCCTTGATTGTTGCTTCATGGATCAGAGGGTGAAGCTCTAGGATCCATTTGTTGTGTGATCTTATTCTGGTATGTACGGGATTGGCTCTTTTGAGCCACGAACTCCCGGCCATATTGACCGCCTCGGGAAAACTTCTTTCTATTTCCGCTATGATTTGATTCTTAGAGACGGATTTGTCTACCATCTGTATAGCAATTGATGGCCAGGTAGCTGAAGGCTCCCGTGCCATCAATTGGTTCTCCGCTAGTAGAGTGCTGCCTACTAGTTTCTTGACCGAGGGGTGGGAGGATTCCACCACGACACTTTTGTTTTTCGTCAGATAGAGCCTATCTGCTTTTATTCCAAGATCTTCCGCTCTGATGCTAGTCAGGGCGGCCCTTGTGCTTTCCGCTGACAGGAATGAGCTACCCTCTCCAGGGTAGACAATCACTTTATATTTCTTGCGCGTGCTCCGGGGGCTGCTGATGGCAGCCCTCTTCATTGCTGTTTGGTACCTCCTGGGTGGGCTGTACTTCGTGGGTTCTTCCTTAGGGGAAGAATCTGTTTCCTTGGGTTCCCGGACCTTGAAGAGGTTCGGGGGGTTGGACTCTGCCAATTCTTTCTTAGGTGGGTCCTGCTTTTTGGGCTCTTCCTGAGGGGAAGAAATTGTTTCTTTGGGTACCCGGACCTTGAGGAGGTTCGCGGGGGTGGCAGGGGCAGGGACCGCCTCTGCTGTGTTTACTTTGGACGGGGGAGGGGTGGCTGAAGGCTCACCCGTCCCTCGTATGTTGTTATTGCCCTTCAGTATAAATTCTACAAGTTTCAAGGTGCTTTCTTTCATGTCTTCAACATTTTTTTGTGCGTTTTCCTTATCTTCGAGTTTTTCTTTGCTTTGGTTGATGAATTTCATTACTTTATGTGATGCGTTCGATACATTGGAAAGTATTTCTTTCGCCCATTTTGTTGCTTCCGTATGGCTTTTACTTGGTGTTTCTTCTATTCCAAGTTCTTCTTTTTCTTGTATTGCCTGTCTGATTTCGGACAATGCTTCGAGCAGTTTTGTGCCTATTTCCATTTTTTGTTCACTTTGTGTTTTTTCAGTTTCATAATTTTTTTCCTTTGTTTCGTTACTGTTTTCACTTAGCGTTTTCGTTACTTGTCTTTCATGTTTTTCTTTTTCTTGTTTCGCCAATCTGGCACGTTTCCTTTGGTTTTTGTTTGGTTTCTTTTTTGCTTCCTTTCGAATTTCTTCTTGTTTTTCGTTGTCCGAGCTATTACTTTCTTCATCTTCAAATGTGGGCCATTCTTCGGGCCACTCGTGGGGACTTTCTTCTTCGTCTGTCTCAGGATTGTTTCTACGTTTCTTTTCATTTTCTTCGATTTTTGCTGATGAGGCCATATTAGACGATTTCGACTTTCTCTGTTTCTAAGTTGCATATACAGGATGTCCCCGTGACCGTGGAGAACCTTTGAGGTGGTGATAAAGGACACTTTTCTAAGACAAATTTTCAAATAAAATTTTTTCCCAAGTCCAAACCCTTGGGGGGTACCTCCCTTTAAAGCAATTTTTTGAATTTCTGATTTCAAACGGCCATAGCTCCGATATTATTGATTTTTTAAGGTTAATGGATTAGAACTTTTTTAAAGATCATTCGCTTGTCTACAAATTAGGTTATAACCCCTTATCGTCTAGAATCAACGGATTTCGAGTTATAAATTAAATTAAGGGAAAAATGTTTAAAAAATTCAGGTTTTTTTTTTAAATTTTCTTGCGAACCCCGTATCTCTTAAACGAAACGTCTAATAGAAAAACTAACGGCACAAACCGGATAGGGAATTTAACGGGCTACAACTTTCGTCAAATAAATTTTTTTGGGCAACCAACCGTTTTCACAGAAACTCTGAAAATAATGAACAAGGTGTAGGTAAAAAATATAAATTCACATAATTACTAAAAATCTCAATTTGATTTATAGCATTTGTTTTAATGTTAAAACATTGTTAAAACGCTACAATACGTTTTATAAAAAAATTTATTTGACGAAAGTTGTAGCCCGTTAAATTCCCTATCCGGTTTGGGCCGTTAGTTTTTCTCTTAGACGTTTCGTTTAAGAGATACGGGGTTCGCAAGAAAATTAAAAAAAAAACCTGAATTTTTTAAACATTTTTTCCCTTAATCTAATTTATAACTCGAAATCCGTTGATTCTAGACGATAAGGGGTTATAATCTAATTTGTAGACAAGCGAATGATCTTTAAAAAAGTTCTAATCCATTAACCTTAAAAAATCAATAATATCGGAGCTATGGCCGTTTGAAATCAGAAATTCAAAATATTGCTTTAAAGGGAGGTACCCCCCAAGGGTTTGGACTTGGGCAAAAATTTTATTTGAAAATTTGTCTTAGAAAAGTGTCCTTTATCACCACCTCAAAGGTTCTCCACGGTCACGGGGACACCCTGTATATGTATATTCATCTATCTAATGTAGATAATTTAAGGAAGGAAGACAGGATTCCCTTCTATACGCTCCTGATGAGATCTAATAAGATTGAAATATGTATGTCCTTGTTGGAATGCTTTGGTTGTGACTTCTTTAAATTGTTAAATTGCCTCGCAAAAGGTTAATTTGCATTGGCCCAACCCTTAACACTCTACGAGAGACTATCATAATGAAATCCTTTATAAGCACCTGAATTGGAATTAAGGATTTCAAAAGTACAGCAATATACTTTTAGTTTATTGTAAAGTAGATGGATTAGCTTGCAAAGTAAACGTAATTGTTACAAATAAAAACATCAGAAGATAGTAAACTGCTGTGAAAAGCTTATGAATTAAATTAAATTTTAGTTGGTTCTTTCTTAATGTAATTATATAATTTGTCATCAACAGTTTAAAAATAATTCCAAACAACAGTTATTAAACTTGCCAAAATTATATTACAATAGCGCACAACTCAATAACAAGAAATTATAAGCCAAGTCTGTTGGTGCAACTTAGCCAGATTTCCAATTTGCCTACCGACATTTCAATATTTACCAAACCGGTATGCAAAATCAACCAAATTTGCTCACCCAGTTGTGGGGTGATTATAAGAAGTTTATAAGCCAGTTATAAAATTTAAATCAAAACATTTACCTGCCATCTCCTCTCCATTTCATCACCACGTAACTGCAACATGAGGGCATCCTCCGGAGCTAGAGTACCTAGTAGGGCAAGACTGGAAGCACGAAGCGTCGAGTGAGTATTAGCCTGCCGATCTATATCATTCTGCAATTCTTTCAACTGTTGCGAGCCACGTCGCGACTCCACTTCACTTTCCAAACTTTCCAGAATAGATTCAGCTTCACTTAACCACGCCAAGAACTTGTCGGTGGACCGATCCAAATTTTGCAAAGAATTTAAAGCCGAATGCAACAATTTGCCCCTATTCATCATGCACGCATCCAAACGGATGTAATTCTGATTTATATAATCCACTACCTGAAAAAAAAGTGGTAAAAGTAACTGCGTTAATGAAGATTGAAAAAGCAACCTTCTTGTAACGACCTCCTTCATCGTTTTGTCTATTCGAGATAATCCGTTGCATCATTTGTTGGAAAGCCTCGATTTGCCCCTTAAATTGATGAAGTTCTGTATGCAAAGCCTTTTGCTCTCTAAGTTGTGCCTCCAAAACGTCGGCGGTATGCCCAATTGGCACCATACTCGCCAGACGTGACTCCATCCGTTGTAACCACGCTTCGAGTTCCATTCTTTTCTGATCGAATGTATCATCTTTTCGTTGCATTGTTTCAGTTCGACCTCTTACATCAAATCAATGAAGTAAGTAGCGTATCTCGCTTCATTTTAAGCAAAATTCCGTACAATTTTTTTTACATAGGTACCATAAAAATTGTTACATATCACCGATAATACCCGTGGATCAATGTTAACAAGTGTGTTGAGGTTGATGACCGCGCACCTGCTCGTTCAAACATCAATATTTTTTGGCCTATTATGAATAACGACGCACAAAAATATTAACCCGTGTAATTCTATCGGAATGTTTGGCACCATTAATGCAATAAATATCTTCCAATTTCACGTATAACCTTACAAATTTGACGTTTTAAACCGCAAATAAAGCAAAAAAAAATAAACAAATTTTAAGTCGTACGTTGCCACTTTCGATTGTTTATGTGTCAATGTGACAGCGTCGCACATGTTTCAGCTGATTTGAAAGATAACACTCGTCGCCGTCGCTTTTGGGGTGGGTGTTGTTAGGTTAAGTTGATTGTGGAATGGAAATGACGTGTAAGGAAATGGTTTAAAATTAAAAAAGAAGCAGCAAAGGTAAGCTTGCACTTTTTTAATGTGGGGTCATTTTTTTAAGACGACCTCTCTGTCGTGCACTTTACGAATGTTAGGTTAACAGCCTCCTTTCTGATACTTTCAGACTGAAACTTATTCGGGAAGTTATGGATAATTCTTATGTACTTATTAGCGGAAGTAGTTTTAAGGAACATGAATTTCATTCGAGCAAAAAAGATACCGAATCCAGTGTATCGATAAGTGATAACAAGTCTGGCTTGCTTAATGCTAGGGCTCTTGTGTTCTTGTTGTTGTGGTACATATTTAGTGGATGTACTTTGTTTTTAAATAAATACATTTTAACGTATCTTAATGGAAATCCCACTGTGTTAGGTAAGTTAAAATTTTTAACTTTCATAACTGTCATTTTATCGGTCCGGTTTTACAGGGGCATGTCAAATGTTGATGACTGCTATGTGTGGATTTATACAAATGTACGTTCCTTGTGGGATGTACAAACCATCGCAAAGGCTAAGCAGACCGCCAGGCTTTTATAGGCATATGGTTTTAGTAGGTTGTACAAGGTAAGGACAACATTTCTCGACTTTTTTACCATTCATGTCCTTTTTTCTTTTTAGGTTTTTAACAGTCGTTTTAGGTTTAGTCGCTTTAAATTATGTGGCAGTTAGTTTTACCGAAACGATAAAAAGTTCGGCCCCACTATTTACTGTGCTAATTTCAAGATTCCTCTTGGGTAAATCTGTTTGCCAATGATTTTTGTAAATTACCTAATGATTTTAATTTGTAGGTGAGCAAACTGGTTTATTTGTAAATTTAAGTTTAATTCCCGTAATGTCTGGTCTTGCCCTGTGTTCTGCAAACGAGATTAGTTTTGAGATACGTGGTTTTATTGCTGCAATGGCTACCAACTTAACAGAGTGTCTTCAGAACGTCTACTCGAAGATGTTAATATCTGGGGATAAATTTAAATACACGTAAGTTGTTTATTTTAGGGTATGAACTGGTAACTTTCTTCAAATTTGCTTCCAAAACGGGAGTCGCACGTTGATGCAGCCCTGCAATCTTATTGATTTAGTTTATTATATAACATTTATACATAAAACTGGCCTTCCAATATTCTACATTGGATATTAACAGCGTTGTGTAACTCAGCATGGTTTTTATAATTTACTCCCAAAATTGTACAACAATTCAAACAATCGGTAGTTTCCGCCTATCTTAAAACATCTGTTTATAGTCCAGGCAACGAAGCCGAAAAATTGGCTCAAGCTTGCAAAAAATCCGGGCAAGCAGAATTTTCGTAGAGATGTACATTGGAGTGTACTAATCAACCCTCCAAAAGTCCCATAAAATCCCACGCCGGCGTCCCCCACAATCGGGGGTTTTAACTCCCCTAACGCGATATTTTGCCAATAGCTCGCTTATTTATGCTTGTATGAAAAATTATGATCAGACCATAATTGAAGAGCATAAAATTCTCTATAAAATAATTTTTTTTCATATTTTTCCATGGCACACTAATACTTAAATTATTGACCGAAAACACGACCCACCCTTAAAATGGCACCATATTGATTCGTTGCAGGGACAGAAATGTTTTCGGGCACGGGAAATGAAAAGAAAAATATTTTTTTTCAAAATTTGCCCAAGTTATAGTATCTTCCAAGTAACGAAACCCAAATTTTGGTGTGAGCTTACGGAAGGTCTGGGCAAGCTGAAATTTGGCAAAGATGTACTATAGTGAAGGGTTCTAATAAACCCCCAAAATTTCTCATAAAAATCCCGGCGTTCCCTCAAATGAGGATTTTAGCCCTCTAGGTGCGGTTTTTCGCCTATAGCTATGGTGACCATATTATTTTTATGAAAAAAAAGTACATTTCGGCGAAACACGGTAAATACCTAAAAAAGGTCAACGGCGCACAGTGTGGTGGAGGCGGACAAATGGTGATTTTTAAAGTAATTCATTTGGTCTGTTTAAGTAATAATAGTTTCTTGCTAGGAACATTCCAAAGATTCAGGAACACAAAAAAAATCATTAAAAATTCGCTTGGAAAGTGTCGAAAAAATGGGGCAAAGTCAACCTTTTTTATATACATATACTCGGTCTAGTACAATTGGGCGCGATCGATTGGGCGCCATCGATTGGGCGCGATTGATTGGGCGCAACGACAACTGGGCGCAGCGACAACTGGGCGCAAATACAACTGGGCGCAAATACAATTGGGCGCGAGGGAAGATTTATCCATTACATATTACTTATTATAACTGATAGTAAGAATTTTTTTTCTAAAAAACTATTATTTACGTAACTAAATCTAGAAATGTTTATTTAGCCAATAAAAAAAATTATAATTAAAAATTTAAACTAAATGTTTTTAAAATGTTTATTCCTTCTAACTTCCACTAAAATTTAGAAATAATGTTTATTTAGCCAATAAAAAAAATTATAATTAAAAATTTAAAGTAAATGTTTTTAAAATGTATTCCTTCTAACTTTTACAAATAATAACAATGCCTATTAATATAGTACCCAACTGATCAGGAATTCATTTCATAATTATGGGAAATGCCTCGCAAAAAGTCTATAACACTTCTATTCGCGTAATCCTCTACTAGATTCTTGATGCGCGAATCAGCCTCCAAGTAATGGAGGCTGATAACCTTAACCTTATGTTGTTAGCAGGAGATTAAGGTTATTGAAATTTAAGAACGGCTTAAATACAGGGCCAGCGTATGCCTGTTTGGCGCACGGTTATTTTTGAAAATTAAACCAAACTTTATCATAAAAGGTTGATCGTTAGCTTTTGTTCCATTGCTGGCGGCCGGCAATGTTTTCTCCAGATTTGTGGTCAGTGTATAATCGCGTCTTAACTGACACGGGAACAAACAATCATACTGAAGCGGCACATAGACGATTAGAGGCAGAGCTAAGTATGGATCTAAGCTAAGTATGGAGCTAAGTACGGAAACATTTGGAAATTAATTTCTAGTTTAAAAGTTATTCAACGTGGGCGAGATCTGTTTTATGAAAAATTAGTTGCCTGAAACAATCCACCTATTAAGAAAAGAAAATAGTCGGAGGATGATGCGCGCATCAAAAATCTAGTAGAGGATTACGCCACATAGGGGTCGTCCATAAATTACGTCACGCAATTTTAAGCAATTTTTAACCCCCTCCCCCCCATCTCCACACTTCGTCACACAAACCTAGACCCCCCTCCAAATATTACGTCACATATTCTTGACCCCCCTCCCCAATGTAGTTTTATTGACTTCTTAGTAAATTTTACAATCGGTTTCATTTTGATTTTTATAACAATTTATTATAATAGATTTATGACGGCTCTGTATATTTATACATAAATATACACGTACAGATTACCAACTAAAATTAAGTTTTTTAATCTTTTAATCTTTTTACGTTTTTTAAAATTTTAAAAATCATTTTGAAAGTTCAAAAAATAGTATTTTTGAAATACTTGTTAGAAGAAGGAGAACACGAGGGGCCAAATTATACGAGGGCCGGTCCTGACCAATGTCAGGACGTTAGAAACCAATTATGGCATGTGTAAAACATACTTTTATCTTAAGTTGTCAAGTTGGCAACCTGTTACTAACTCGACATTTCAAGAAGCTTTTACGTTTTTAGAGAGAGAGAGAAATAAAAGCAATAATAATTTTAGTGACGTCACAATTTTTGAACCCCCCCCGCCCCCCATCGTCACAAGGGTCGGAACCCCCTCCCCCCCCTAGGAGCGTAACGTAATTTATGGACGACCCCATAGAAATATTATAGACTTTTTGCGGGGAATTTCCCATAATTACGAAATGAATCCATGATTAGTTAGGTACTTTATTAATAGGCATTTTTATTATTTGTAATTGTTAGGACTAAACATTTTAAAAACATTTAGTTTAAATTTTTAATTATAATTTTTTTTATTGTCTAAATAAACATTTCTAGATTTAAAACATTTTTATACGTAAATACCTATTAGTTTTTTATAAAAAAATTCTTACAATCAGTTATAATAATTAATACGTAATAGATAAATCTCCCTCGCGCCCAATTGTATTTGCGCCCAGTTGTCGCTGCGCCCAGTTGTCGTTGCGCCCAATCGATCGCGCCCAATCGATCGCGCCCAATTGTCGGTCACCGACATATACTATGTACCGTATACATAGGTACTTTAACTTTGCTTAAAAACGGAAATACATTGATTTTTTTCAGTTTTCAAGTTGAAATATTATTTCTGTTTCACGTTACTAGCACACAAGTGCCAAAACAAAACAAAGAATTACATTTTTAACGGTTTGTAGACCTAATTTCGACCTAAAAACTCGATGTTTTTAAATGTTAACTTCTCTTAAACTTTTAGTTGTGTGAGAACGCATGAGCCAAACCGAAATTTTTTTTGTGGTATCATTGGTATCTCTAGTACTTGCCCTCCAAATTTCAGCTGCAGATACTTGCAGATGCGAACACAAGAGCGTTTTTACTGAGACTTGTCCAATTTTCACCGAAGGTATTATTGGATTAACAAATCAATAAATTTTTCCCAAATGCCCATGTAAACAATACATAAGCAGAACGGACGATACAGAAAGATATTAAAAACATGTGAAAACTATTTTAAAATGACGAACTTTAGAATTTCGAATCGTGGCTTATGCAATATTCTGTGGGAAAACACAAAAATTATTGTTTTCTTCTATTCTATTAAGGACTAGCTGGCACAGTCGGCCTACCGGCCGCCTTTAGCCATCTAGACCATGTCGGATGTGGTTGTTCGGCCTTCGGCCTCACTCCAAGGTACTAAAGTAGCCTATGTTTTTCGTAGCGTTGTAAATAACTTCTACACCAAATTTGGTTAAGATTGGTCAAATAGAAACGTAAAGCACGTGCACGCGTATTTGCATTGTCCACCGGTTGACAGTTTGACAGCATTCATTATTGTTACTTCCCTATAAGGAAGTATTGTAATCATGAAAAAATTCGATGTCGATATTTTAACGGAAATATCCGTTTTGAGCATTTCTGAATCCGTTTTGACTACTTTCGCAATGATGTCTGTATGTATGTATGTATATATACGTGTAGTTTGACAAACAAGCACCAAAACATCAACGTACGTTTTGACATACACAGGAAGAATGTCCTTCGAGACCCCTTATATTTAGAGTTGTGTATTATAGCGCTAAGGCACCTTTTTCATTGTCAGTGCATTAAGTCACCTCTTTGAGCTTTCATGTTGTGTCGCATTTTTTTAAATTTCTATCCACGCTTATAAAATAATAAAAGTACAGAGGGCGCTCTTCTAGATTTTATATGAATAATTTTGTTGGTGTTTCAGCGCGTTAAGGCACCTTATCGTTTATGCAATAATTTTACCTTTATCTGCGCCAGTCAGTGTTTTACTATGCTATGTAGTATTAAAAGTAATTTGTACAAGTTGTTTTACTTTGTAGATGACATTATTGTTGTAATTTAACCCTTCATTCAAATTTTCAAAAATTTACCAAGCAAATGAATGTAATGCAATTAAGAAAATAATTTTATTGCTTATCGTCTCCACCTAACGTAAACGATATTTGGACAGTGGTATGCAATAATGTATCAAGCGACAAAAATAAAATTTTTGAGTTATTAATACAGTTTTATTCTAAATTAAGTGCTTAATAAAACTGTATTAATAACTGTATTAATAGCAGGGGTGGCCAACAAGTCGATTTTTGAGATAAAAAATAAATCTTATGTACACAAAAGTTGACCAACCCTGCTATACGAGTATAAGGTTAAAATTAAAAAATTATATCTAATAAATATAGAAGACCTTTGAATTGGCAGCAAGTGAAGTACCACCGTTGAGCAGTTCCTTAACTGTTGGCAAACTGGTGGGTTAGCCACTATAGTAACGAATTTAATTTTGGTGATAAAGATAATAATAACCTATTTCAAATAGTCAAAAATTCAAAGTGAAAAAATTGCATTTTATTATAGTAATTCATTAATCATTACAAATTATTTTTAACAATTCAATAAATTCTAATTGTTGGTGACAGTATAAGCTTAAATATTTAATTTTAAGAAGCTTGTGAATAATGTAAAATAAAATAAAATAATATAAAATAAGGGGTATAGTGTATTTTATATTATTGTGAGATATTTGCATTCAAAGTTAAATAAAATTATAAAAGTCCCAGAAAAAGCTGAGATATTTATTTAAAGTTATAAATGATTTATAAAAGATAAATTTTAAATATAATATATCAGCTTTTTCTGGGAATTTTAAAATTTTATTTAACTTTAAATGGAAATATCTCACAATAATGTAAAATGCACTTATACCCTTTTTATTCTAAGGCCCTCAATTGTAAACAATATACATTAATTTAATTTTTGTTATTTTTGGGTTAGTGGACAATTATTTTATTTTATGTAAAATTCAACAGTTTCGCTCGTTTATTTTGGACTACATCAGGAAAAATACAATATTTATAAATAGCAAAGCGAAATGACAAATTCAAAAATAAACTTCTACATTTTTAAATTCTACTTTGTTCTCAACTTCATTTTCATCCTCTTCTTCTGAAGTTACTTCACTTTGAATGCTTTTTTTCTTCGATTTAGTTGATTTCATAATTTCTCTTTCTTTCGAATTTTCATTTTTTAATTTGTCATTTCGTTTTACTATTTATAATTATTGTATTTTTCCTGATGAAGCTAAAAATAAACGAGCGAAACTGTTGAATTTTACATAAAATAAAATAATTGTCCACTAACTCAAAAATAAAAAAAATTAAATTAATATACAATGGGCGAAAACTTATATCCTTAATATAAATTAACAAAAATATTGCCGTAACTCAAAGTCCGCGCAACTTTTTTAAATGTTGAATCTTACTTTTTACCTGTTGGACTGTTCTATTTATTTTGTTGCATTTTAAAAAAATTTTAATTACTTCTGAATTAGGATATTCTTTGTTTATTTTAAAAGTTTTTTCTATTAACATCAATTCTTTTTCTGACCATTTTATACGTACATTGCTTTTTTTGAAACTTTTACATTTTGAAATTCTACTTTGTTCTCAACTTCATTTTCATCCTCTTCTTCTGAAGTTACTTCACCTCGAATGCTTTTTTTCTTCGATTTAGTTGATTTCGCCATTTCTCTTCCTTTCGAATTTTCTTCAAGTTGAAATTTCTTTTTCTTTGATTTCTTTGCTGTTTTAATGTTAATATCTTCCGATTTATTCAAACTAGCCGTTTCATCTTCTTCCAAATCATTTTCATTATTTGGAATATCGATCATAAAACTTTTTTCTCGATGATTGTCAACTTCTTCATCTGAATTTTCAGAATCTTCGACTACCTCTTCTAAGTCGACGTCAATTTCTTGCAAATTTTTTCCTTTGCAATCTAGGATTTCTCCTTTATCCAATTTTAGTAACAGTTTACTCACTTTTGCTATCATTAGCACGTCTTGTGGGAGACGATAAAATTCACGGTGGGTCTTGGCCGTATGACCCATAAAAGTTGCCAATTGGTTAACTTCGCTATCAGATAAATTTGTCAACATCGAAATTGTAGCAATATGCTTTCTTAATCTACAACTAGTAAGTAATTGGGGCTCACTAGCCCCACAAGCATAAGCATATTTTCTTATGACAGTGCAGCCTTGAACCCAATCATCACTATTTGGGTAAGCAAAAAACCATGGATTATTTGAATTAATAAATTTTTCTCTTTCTTTTAGTAACATATCCGTATATTTGCATACATCTTTTGGAATCAAAACCGTAACAACTCTAGAACCTTTACCTAATGTATTGATTTTTTTATAAAATTTGGTGAGAGCTTTTTCGGATTCACTAAGCGAGCCCACAAATTCGTTCTGCTGAATTTCATTCGTTTTACAAAATGATTCGGTTTTAATAAATTGTATATCCCCTACCCGTTTACGATTATGAACTAACGTTAAAACAAAAGCAGCCTCAACCAAAATAGAGAAAGCTTTGGCATTTCTATTTTCTCGTAACATTGTGTAGGCTTCATCTGCCTTTTCTATACAATATTTTCGTAATTTTATAATGTCTTCTGTGAATGGTATTAATTTTTTTTCGGTATTTTTTGATTTTTTTTCCGTGAGGTCTTTAAGGGCTAATGATCCTATTTCTTTAGCCCACTTGGCCTCAATAAGACGTTTTAGCAATTTTAATTGCTTAATAAAACGATCTGGGTTTGTACAATTTACTACCCGATCTTTTTTAACGGTCATACAAATAAGTAGGTCAATCAAGTCTTTAATTGTTTTACCTTGATGTAAAGCAAACGACGCGGATTGATAGGTCCTTTCTACAGCATCATACTGACATGCAGTTTTAACAGCCAATATTATTGAATCGAATTTCTCGGGTTTTAAAACATCGATAAAAGTTGCGACGTCCGGTTCGATTTTTTGCATTTCCCTGAGTATTCGTCCACACTCGCGCATCTTATTTCTTACCACAACAGCCCGTTTTTTAATATTTTTGTCTGTTTTTAAAAGGTCTACGGCGTAATTCATAATCAATGGATCCGAAACAACCAATTTACCAATTTCATCTGCACGAAGTTTTTTTGTTATTTCATTGAAAAAGGGTAGAGATGTCAAATATTCGCAGTAACTTTTTTCTAAATTACATAACACAAATGATTCAATTGCAGGATTGTTCGATTGTCCTGTACCCTTCTCATCTGTTTGGAATAGACACTTTTTGGTATGCCTTTTTAAGTAGGAAATTTTCAATAGCGTTTTACACTTTGGACAAATACCGTAATTTTTAAAATTGTGTAAATTATTGTTGTCTTTACTAATTTTTTTTGGTATAATTTTACCCTTTAGAGCTATTTGAAAATTGCCACGATTTCTTATGGACGTAATTATAATTGACTTTTCTTTCTTGGTTTTCGAATTGAAATAATTTTTTACTAAATTTTCTCCCGCGTGTTTATTTTTTAAATGTCGCGTGAAGTGCTTATTAACTTGCAAGGTATCGCAGTAGCAACAATATGTTTTTTTATACGTTCTACTTTTGACAAATTCAACTGCTGGTAAAGAACGAGAATCTTCTTTGCTTGAATTTAACTGGGAGTTATGTGAATCACCTGATTTATTCGGGCTCGGGCACCAATCAACGTCGTTATTTGTGTCATCATCTTCTTCTTCGCTAATTACCGGAGACAGAAATTCGGCGCCTGACTGGGGTTCATCACTTCGCGACAGGATCTGCAAAAATTAAATTTGTTTCTAATATTCGGTACTTGAATTTTTTAATTTTTACCGTTACTACATCATCGGTAGAAGATGTTGATAGTTGTTTCTCATTCATATCATTACCGGAATTGCAGCTCGAAAAAATTTCGTTTTTATTAATTTCGTCATGTTGGACTACAAATTTAAAAAAATAGAGACTTAGTATAACTATCAAAAAATATCTTTCAAATAAAAAATAACTTACCAAGATCGAAGAATTCAGTATTTTCTAATATCTGATTAGTTAAATCAGTTGAACTTCTAGAAATGAAATGTTCTCTATTTTCAGTCACCTTCATTGGTTTGAGATTGGCAAAGACTTTAGAGGTTTCATCTTTTCCGTACTCTTCGTTATTTTTATTAATTTCAACAGAAACTAGAATTTAAAAAAAGGTAGTTCCAATTTCGATCCCCGAAGATATCAATTTCACGATTGAAAACTCAACGGATTATGAAGGAGGACATTAAAATTATGGGAGAATTTGAAATATGGGAAAAAAATATGGGAGAATTTGATATCACTCTTGTTTCAGCCAGAAATCGAATTTATAGTTATCGATTTTCTCGAGTTCCACCCTTACCTGATCCATCATTTTTCGAGTTGCGTGGGTTTTCAGGCATATTTTGAATTAATATAGTGTTAGTCAAAATCGGAACCGGACGTTTAATTGACGGATTATAGTTGAACAACAAAAATTGATCAGTTGATAAAGTTTGATTGGGTAAAAAAAAAAAGTTTTTACTCAATCAAACTTTATTTTGATCTACTTTTGTTGTTGAACTATAAAGCAGGGAATACATCACCTAGTATTTGATTTTTAAGCCTGCTAGCCGCCTGCTAGATTATTACAATTTTTGTTTTGTTTCTTTTTGTGCTTATTATTGAGTTTTGCATTTTTATGTTTTAAAATGCCTCAATGGGGTTTGGGGTGATAGCTAAACTTTAAATTTCTAATATAAATTACCGGGAGTATGTACGTTAGAACATAAGGTTCTTATATTTATGTACACAAATAAAATTTGACGTGAAAATGCCTACAAACAATAAATATTAGAATTGATGTCGTCAATTGAAGTTGTAGTCATCGCGTAGCAAGAAAATATGATACTGTTTATGATGTCATTTTGTGAACAAGAAACTTAGATTCCGAGAATTGTTATCAACAAGTAGGTAATTGTAGTAGTGATAAAAATGTGCTTTTTAATAGAATGTGTATTTCCGGCTTAATAATCGTTCAACTAAACTTCATTCGTGAGAACGGGCCTTACTACGGTATGTCGTCAGTCAATAAGGGCAAGATTCGTGTCGATAAGGTCGAATTTAGCTATGAAAATCGATAATTTTTAATTCGATTTTTGGGAAAACTAGAGCGCCTAATTTTAAAGTCCACTTTCATAATCCGTTGAGTTTTCATTAGAAAATTTGTTATTGTCGGGGGACCGAAATTGGAACTGTCCCCCTTAATTGTTTAACAAATTCTTAAAACATATGGTAATAATAAAATTATTAACTTACCTGTCTTTTTGATTTCCGTTACAACCCGTTCCTCGTTTTGCCTTAATGCTAGATTGAGAAGCGTTTGGCTTCTAGTGTTTGAAATTATTCCTCGTGTTAAACCACGGAGGTTTCGCGCCGTTTTAAAAATTTTCCCCATAGTGGGTATTCAGTATAACGAATCAACTTAATATTAAAATAAGCAATGTCTAATAACCAAAATAAACTAATAAACTAAACACAAAGAAACTACTAATTATTCAAAAAGAAAAATTCGAAAATTTTATCTATTCGTCCACTGAACACTATGCACAGAATACAAATATGCAACTTAAAATTTAAATACACAATGTCGAATAACTACACTAAACTATTTAATTCGTTAGAAGGAAATCTTAACATGAAAATCAACTGATGCTGGCTCGTTGTTAACATGGAACACACTGGCTGATTATTACGTTATTACGTAGTATAATGTATAAAAACATAAGACGACATGCTGAATATTACTTTTTATAAATCCGATATCGCTCCGAGCAAGTAGCACTCGTAGCATGTAACTAAATATGCAATTATTTAAATTTGGTTTAGCTGAACCATTTTTAACTCAATTGAAATCAAAAATATAGTTTTAATTTTTTTTGAAAACCTAAAAAAGTTATCTGGGAATTGAGATCATAAATGGTCGGAAAGAATAGGTGTGACTTTATGGTCGCAATCCTTGATCGCACAATTTGAAACTGAAGATGAACCTTCAGGGAGTTTAGTAAAGATATTCGTTAGTTATTTAGTTAATGCAACGCTAAAATTTTAAAATGCACAATAGCGATTATTATGTAAAATCGTTGTAAAATGCAAAATGGGAATAGAACACCAAACGATCCTTGAATGATTAGTATGAATTTTGTTAGAAAATTTACGATGGAAGTAAGGGCCGCCTAGCATTTCTACCTCGCCTCCCAAAAATGATCCAATTAATACATTTTTTAGAGCCATTTTAAACAATATTATAACCATTAAAAAAATTTACTTATTTCTAAATTTTAATAGTTATTTTTTCAAAGTGTTATGATTTATGAATTTGATAGACAACAAACTGATGTATTATGCTCGGACATTTTTTGGTAGTAGTTGGCTTTTAATACTCCAGAAATCAAACCGCGTTTATTAATTTATCGAGAAAAATTGTTCTAATATTAGATCATACCGTTACATGTGATCGACTGTGTCTGAACAATTCAAGAAACTCGATACTACAAATAATAAATCAGGATTTCCCCGTCATCTTCTAGCAATGCACAATAATAATTTTCTGTCGAGATCATGAAATTCGCAAGATTGCAAAAATTCGATTTTTCGACATTTTTTCACACTCTGCGATCGACCAAAATTGTCTTCGCGTTCGACGTATTGGCCACCCCTAACCTATACGAAATTTTTGTTTAGCAATATAATATTGCTTACATAGAATATCAAGTTGACTTGATGTTGAGAAGGTCAAGACGTGCAGCGATACAATTAATCTGATAAAAATGCAAGCAGGCAGTTGCGGAGTTATAAAAAATACATACCTACTGGTTTTGGAAATTACTATAAAATACATAGATACTAAATTATTACAAATTATTACAATACAATACTTATAGAATTTCAAAATTAAATTGAAGCAAGTGAAATTATAGTTGATTATTAGCGACAGACTAAAATGTGATTCGCAATAAAGTCAATATTTTGGTATTTTGGCAAATATTGAGTTAAGTTATTGATTCGTTTGCATGATCAGCAATTACACGAAAATGTCCAACCGTTGAAAAATTTGTCTAAACTTTTTTGAAATTTTTAATGCACATCAATAATTATTGTCCTTGATTTTCAACATTGTAAGCAGATTCTATAAAGGTTCCAACGAGATTTTTCTTGTACAAAATTATGCATAAGATCGAATTTGCATTGCACACTGATGCACAGAATACAAATATGCAACTTAAAATTTAAATACACAATGTCCAATAACTACACTAAACTATTTAATTCGTTAGAAGGAAATCTTAACATGAAAATAAACTGATGCTGGCTCGTTGTTAACATGGAACACACAGGCTGGATTATTACGTTATTACGTATAATGTATAAAAACATAAGACGACATGCTGAATATTATTTTTTATAAATCCGATATCGCTCCGAGCAAGTAGCACTCGTAGCATGTAACTAAATATGCAATTATTTAAATTTGGTTTAACTGAACCATTTTTAACTCAATTGAAATCAAAAATATAGTTTTAATTTTTTTTGAAAACCTAAAACAGTTATCTGGGAATTGAGATCATAAATGGTCGGAAAGAATAGGTACAAGTACCTAGCGGTAGTAGTGGTGACTTTATGGTCGCAATCCTTGATCGCACAATTTGAAACTGAAGATGAACCTTCAGGGAGTTTAGCAAAGATATTCGTTAGTTATTTAGTTAATGCAACGCTAAAATTTTAAAATGCACAATAGCGATTATTATGTAAAATCGTTGTAAAATGAAAAATGGGAATAGAACACCAAACGATCCTTGAATGATTAGTATGAATTTTGTTAGAAAATTTACGATGGAAGTAAGGGCCGCCTAGCATTTCTACCTCGCCTCCCAGAAATGATCCAATTAATACATTTTTTTTAAGAGCCATTTTAAACAATATTATAACCATTAAAAAAATTTACTTATTTCTAAATTTTAATAGTTATTTTTTCAAAGTGTTATGATTTATGAATTTGATAGACAACTGATGTATTATGCTCGGACATTTTTTGGTAGTAGTTGGCTTTTAATACTCCAGAAATCAAACCGCGTTTATTAATTTATCGAGAAAAATTGTTCTAATATTAGATCATACCGTTACATGTGACCGACTGTGATGTCTGAACAATTCAAGAAACTCGATACTACAAATAATAAATCAGGATTTCCCCGTCATCTTCTAGCAATGCACAATAATAATTTTCTGTCGAGATCATGAAATTCGAAAGATTGCAAAAATTCGATTTTTCGACATTTTTTCACACTCTGCGATCGACCAAAATTGTCTTCGCGTTCGACGTATTGGCCACCCCTAACCTATACGAAATTTTTGTTTAGCAATATAATATTGCTTATACATAGAATATCAAGTTGACTTGATGTTGAGAAGGTCAAGACGTGCAGCGATACAATTAATCTGATAAAAATGCAAGCAGGCAGTTGCCGAGTTATAAAAAATACATACCTACTGGTTTTGGAAATTTACTATAAAATACATAGATACTAAATTATTACAAATTATTACAATACAATACTTATAGAATTTCAAAATTAAATTGAAGCAAGTGAAATTATAGTTGATTATTAGCGACAGACTAAAATGTGATTCGCAATAAAGTCAATATTTTGGTATTTTGGCAAATATTGAGTTAAGTTATTGATTCGTTTGCATGATCAGCAATTACACGAAAATGTCCAACCGTTGAAAAATTTGTCTAAACTTTTTTGAAATTTTTAATGCACATCAATAATTATTGTCCTTGATTTTCAACATTGTAAGCAGATTCTATAAAGGTTCCAACGAGATTTTTCTTGTACGAAATTATGCATAAGATCGAATTTGCTAAAAATTTAAATCCAAGTTATTGAGAATTCTCGGCCAGGGCCGTTCCTACCGGGTACACAGTGTAAAAATAAGGGGCAGCATTTTGGAGAGATATACGAATTTTTTTATACACAGGAAAATTTGTTAAATTTTAGAGTTTATTGTTTATTTTCATTTCTACAAGTACTTATTAAGTGTAGGTAATTTTGATTTAGCGAACTTATCTACACTTAAAAATGGAATTTTACTTTATTTGCTTTTTATTTAAATCTTTGTAATACGTAAGTAGGTACCTATAATCAATTCACCAGCATAAAGGGCGGAAAAATTTCTTGCACGCAAGCGAAAAACCCCCTAGGAACGGTCCTGATTGTGGCTGCAATTAATTTTATGCAAGTTGCATCAATTTGAATTTACTTAGTACTAGTTTAAAAGTAGCACTAGGAATTAAAATATATTTGATAAAAAGTAAGTTCCCCAAGCAATAGCAAAAGAACATTAATTTTCTTTAGAACGTTATTCTCAACGTACCTTACTCAGAGTACATTTTAGTTGGAACGTATCGTGGTTGGAACAAACTTTTTCAGAAATATTTCCGATTTAAGCTTCATGTAGAAAATTTAGGGGTTACATTTTTGTTTAAAAAAATATCTGAAATTTTCTTTAAATGTCCTACGATTTATGAAAAATGTGTTAATTTGACCAATCCAAATCTAATTTTTTTACGCATTTTTGTGCTTATACTAAATTTTTGTGTTTACGAGTATTTAGCCTTTTTTGTCTTATTTTTAGTGTGACTTTAAATATTTCTTCTGAAGTATGAAATAAAATACATAAATGCAATAAAATAATTATTGTACAGTCAAAACTCTCTAAATCGAATTCTCATAATGTCTTAAAATTTGTTCGAATTAGGGGGAGTTCGAATTAGAGAGTAAGAATCAAACCTTATTTAGTTGGACGTGCCAAATAAAAAATTCTATTTAGAGAATGTTTCGAATTAAAGAGAGTTCGATTTAGAGAGTTTTCACTGTATTAGTATTTTTGTTTTCCATTATTTTTGTTTGGGTAATTTTTTAATTAAGTGTTAAATATTACAATGTCATCTAAAAAGTAGAATAACTAGGACAAATTACTTTTAATACTATTACAAATTAAAGAAAAACGCGAACTGACGCGCTTAAACGTCAAAGTATTGCATAAACATTTAAGGTGCCTTAACGCGCTGAAACACCTACAAAATTATTCATATAAAAATTAGAAGAGCGCCCTCTGTACTTTTATGATTTTATAAGCATGGATAGAAATAATTAATAAAAAGAACAACACTCAGCGTGTCTAAACGGCAACTTACGCTGACATAAATGATCTGGTGCCTAAAAGCACTTCGACATCAACTAGGTAATATATAAACTACACGAGCGCCCTCTTAACTTGTATGAATTTATATGAGTGAACTAAACAGCAAGATTTACGGTGTATGTGGTCGCTCTGACCCCACCTTCAAACTTCGTATTTAGGTTTTGGGGCCCGTACAGAACCCAAATATAACGATAAAACGTTGTGGCACCATTAGGTGGTGCCACAACGTAAATATAGGTGCCACAACGTCGATATATATGTGAATTTGGGGTCTGAACGTTGATTCACAAATATATGTATGTATGTCTGTATGTATGGATGTATGTAACGCAAAATGTCTGTAAGTTCTGTATCTCTGGAACGAATTGTTATATAGTAACAAAATTTCATATTTAACACTTTAATCGGTATACAAAGGCACCATTTGATTTTGGAGGAAATCCTTAAACCGGAAGTAGCACTTCACTTGAAGGACGAAATGGTTTTTCTTAAATATCTCAGGAACGAATTGTTATCTAGTAACCAAATTTCATATTTAACACTTTAATCAGTATACCAAAGCACCATGTGATTTTGGAGGAAATCCCTAAACCGGAAGTAGCACTTTACTTGAAGGACGAAATGGTTTTTTTTCAATATCTCAGGAACAAATTGTTATATAGTAACCAAATTTCATATTTAACACTTTAATCAATATACGAAAGAACCATTTGATTTTGGAGGAAATCCTTAAACCGGAAATCGCACTTTACTTGAAGGACGAAATAGTTTTTCTTCAATATCTCAGGAACGAATTGTTATATAGTAACCAAATTTCATATTTAACACTTTAATCGGTATACGAAAGCACCATTTGATTTTGGAGCAAATCCCTAAACCGGAAGTAGCACTTTACTTGAAGGACGAAATGGTTTTTCTTAAATATCTCAGGAACGAATTGTTATCTAGTAACCAAATTTCATATTTAACACTTTAATCAGTATACTAAAGCACCATGTGATTTTGGAGGAAATCCCTAAACCGGAAGTAGCACTTTGCTTGAAGGACGAAATGGTTTTTCTTCAATATCTCAGGAACAAATTGTTATATAGTATCCAAATTTCATATTTAACACTTTAATCAATATACGAAAGAACCATTTGATTTTGGAGGAAATCCTTAAACCGGAAATGGCACTTTACTTGAAGGACGAAATAGTTTTTCTTCAATATCTCAGGAACGAATTGTTATATAGTAACCAAATTTCATATTTAACACTTTAATCGGTATACGAAAGCACCATTTGATTTTGGAGCAAATCCCTAAACCGGAAGTAGCACTTTACTTGAAGGACGAAATGGTTTTTTATTTATTTAATTTTATTTTATTAATTTAATTAAATAATAAAATAAAATTTAAATAATATTTCTGCGAATCTTTAGTTGAACGATGAAGGAATGATTCCTTATAGGGAAGTCATGTGCTGGCCACATCAGATTTTTTTTAAGTTGATTTTGAGTACCTGCCTTCCTTTAAGGAATCTCGATAATCCATTCATGCGCGTCCCATAGGGACGCGCATGAATGGATTATCGAGATTCCTTAAAGGAAGGCAGGCTACTCAAAATCAACTTTCCTTTCCTTTGTGAATTTTTGCACTATTTCAATACAAAAACATGCGCAGGTACCTACATAATAACTGTGTCAAATTTGGTTCCGATGGTCAAACGGTTTAGGAGTCTATAGGGAACATACATACATACAGACATACATCCATTTTTATATATATTAAGGATTAAGGATATAGTAAGACAACTTCCAGATTTTTTGCCCTAAAATTGAAGGCTCAGCAACCGTTTGTCCACAAAAACCCCATTTCACCACACTGTGCGGCGTACCTAAATTACGACGATTACGATTGATGACCTTTTTTTTCTGGGGTTGCACTGAAGGAAACAACCATGAGGTTTGGGGCAGCGTCGCGTCGGGTGGCACCCCCCCGGCGGGTGTACAAAAAATAAGTACATTTGTAAGTACTTGGAGAAGTTTTTAAGTACATAGGACATCGTTCTAAAAAAGAGTACTGTCCTATTAAAATAAGTACATATGGTCACCATACCTATAGCTCACATATTTTTTACTTTTACTAAAAATTACCATTACAGAAAGTTAAATAACATAAAATTCTCTATAACTTGTAGAGTTAGAGAATTTTATATAGTCTATAGAGAATTTTATATTCTTCAACTTTGCTTAATTGTAATTTTTCGTAAAAATAAAAATACGTGAGCTATAGGCGAAAAGCCGCACTTTAGGGCTAAAATCCTCATTTGAGGGAAACGCCGGCTTGGGATTTTTATGAGACATTTTAGGGGTTTATTAGAACACTTCAATATACATCTTTGCCAAATTTCAGCTTGCCGGGACTTTCTGTAAGCTCAAACCAAAATTTCGGTTTCGTTACTTGGAAGATACTATAACTTGGGCAAATTTTGAAAAAAAAAATTTTTCTCTTCAATTTCAAACCTTGGCCACAATTTTAATTAATTTATTATTAAAAGCATTTCCCATGCCTGAAAACATTTCTCTCCCTGCAACGAATCAATATTGTGCCATTATAAGGGTGGGTCGTGTTTTCGGTCAATAATTTAAGTATTAGTGTGCCATGAAAAAATATGAAAAAAAATTATTTTATAGAGAATTTTATGCTCTTCAATTATGGTCTGATCATAATTTTTCATACAAGCATAAATAAGCTAGTTATTGGCAAAACATCGCGTTGAGGGAGCTAAAACCCCCGATTGTGGGTGACGCCGGCGTGGGATTTTGGGAGGCCCGGATTTTTTGCAAACTAAAAACCTTCCTTGCCTGGACTATTAAGTAAACAAAAAAAATTGATTTACTTATTACAATATTGGGTAAAATAAAAATTTGTGTTGCGGAATCCTCGAATTTTAGATTTCATTACTGGTTAACAATCTGGGAAACAAAGAGCAGCTGCGCTGTATGTGTCATCTCAAATATCTCGAAAAATTAAAACAAGATAGAGTAATATGCTATAAACTTGGGTTTTTAAAGAGCATAAAATTATCTACAAAAATGTTTGGTACGCTGTTTATCTTCAAGTCAGTGGTTTAGCTTGCATGTGCCATTCAAGTTCAAAACTCAGATCCTAAAAATCAGCGATTTAGAATGGAATTGATTTTTTGGAATAATTTCAGTTTTTTTGCTGTTTTCATGTACGAGCATTTATTTGAGAAAAATCTTATTATGTATATGCATTTTATTGGGGATAAAAGTTTAACCAAAAAAATCCCTGCGTTTTTTCCTACGATGAATGTAGAATTTTTTATTGGCTCCAGAATTGATCTGTTATTCGACCTGTGCGCAATATTGGATAACTTCGTGTGTTAACAAACAATTTTACGTTTGCCGTACGAAAAAAAGGAAGGGTCTTATTTTAGTTAGAATTTTGTCCCCGATAAAATGCATACAATAAGATTCCTCTGAACTGAATTATAAGACATGAAAACAGCAATAAAAACTAAAACGACTCCAAAAATTCAATTCAATTTGATTGCATTGCAATGAAATGGACAAAAAATGTGAAAAAATTGGTCACATCATGAAAAGTATTCTTTGAAGTTCTCAAATGATATGTGACTTTTTTTGGAATTAGAATTCCATTCTAAATGATTGAAAAAAATTACAGGCGCAATATTAAAAAAACGGAGAAATCGACCATTTTAGGGATCAGAGTTTGACGGTGCATGCAAGCTAAACTACTGACTTGACGATAAATATTATTCTAATCATTATTGTAGATAGTTTTATGCTCTACAAAAATGATACGTATAGTTTGTTACTCTATCTTGTTTAGTTTTTGAGATATTTGAGAAAAAGCAAACAGCGTCGTATTGTTTGTTTATAAGAGTGTTAATAACTTTTTAGTCCGTGGTAATTTTTCAAATCAAAATTAATCACACGTATAGAAACTTCTACCAAAACGGTTGATCAAATTTTCAACCTGGGAAGACTAATTGGAGGATTCGGCGATTAATATAATTGACCCATTCAAGTGCTAATTCCAAACGAAAACCATGGCTGATTGGGGAATACACATACCAAATCGAATTTTGATACGTCTATCTATTACTAGTAAGTTGCAGCTTATTTATTAGAAAGGAAAATACGAGATATTTCAATATAAATATATTAAAAATTAAACAATATGAATATACCAAAATGGGAGCAAATTTTTCAAGGAGGTTGCAAAGTAACCTTTTTCTATGCATCCTATGCCGCAAAATAAAGACTACCGTGTGGTCATAAATTTATGAAAAATGCCTTGTCATAAAAAATCATAAGTTAAAAAATGTAATTATGATGTTATCTATCATTGTCTCAGTTAGCTTTTAATAAATTATACTTTTAACTAAAAGCTCATTTCTGTACAAAGGAAGCCCTATTCCAATCTGCCATATTCTGTGTGCATTTACATTATATTTTTTCTATAATCAAGGGCGGATTCAGATCAAGTTCAAGGGCGGGGGGGGGGGGGGCATTTACTACTAATAACACAAAGTTAAGGTACTTTTTCAAATTTCAAATCAAACAAGTGCAAATTGACCGTAACTTCTAGTATAGAAAATAAAATTCTAGATAAAACTAAAAGAATTACAATACTGTAAGCCGAATAGTTTTGGAGATATGGCTTTCTAAAAAAACCATAATTTCCTTTCAATTTCTTTTTAATTGTAAAATGTAGCTATCAAAACTTATAGAAAAAGTCGCTAAGTCAACTTATGGAAATTCTTCAGAAATTGATTTTAAAGTTTTAGAACTGGGTTAACAAAACTTTTTTTTATCCGGAATTTTTTAATCCAATGCAAGGGCATGAATAGATATAAACTTGTAGGACCGGCTCACAATGGGACAAGACAGCTTCAGAACTGCTATTAAATCAAATACTATTTTAATTGATTAAGTTGGATATCTCTTTTCGGCGCTGTTAGTAGTATTAAAAAAATTCATAGATGGATTCTTGAATATATTTTTATTAAGGAAATCGGATTTTTTCTATCAGACACTGAAGCGCATGAATGGACTAGCGAGATTCAAATACAATTGATTGATTTTTAAGTTGGATATCTCTTTTCAGGGCTGTCAGTAGTATTGAAAGATTCATAGACAGATTCTTGAATATGTTTTTATTAAAAAAATCTGATATTTTCAATCAGAGACTGACGCGCATGAATGGATTAACGAGATTCAAATACAGTTTATCAACATTTTCTTTAAAAAAATTTATAATAAACCTTTAGTAATAATAAACCAGGGTTGTTAGTAGTATTAAAAAAATTTTATAGATATAATTTTTTATATTTCTTAACCGAGAAACAGATTATTTGGTCGACACTTTCTTTGGATCACCCGGTAGGAATTACTTCCGAAAATAAACAGAATTGTATCTGGTGAAACATGGGCGAAATGGGGCATAATTTGTAAACGATACTGTTTTCTTATATTCAATACCCATTAGAAAAAAAAGGAGCAAAGTTCAATCTGCTTTCCGACTTAACGACAACTTTCCAGCTGTAATTTTTGTACTAGTTTGTGGAGGAAAACCACCGGAACGTAATTCTGTGCTCAGTCGAAATTTTCTAAAAAGGTGACTTATCGACTTTTTCCACTACACCCTTTCCACCAGTAATTCAGAAATCGTCAACCGTTATTCAGATTTGTCAATTATTGACATTCAGAAATCGTCAACCGTTATTCAGATTTGTCAATTATTGACATTCAGAAATCGTCAACCGTTATTCAGATTTGTCAATTAATATTCAGAAATCGTCAACGGTTATTCAGATTTGCCAATTGATATTACAATTCACAATTTCTGAATATCAGTTGACAAATCTGAATTACAATTCACGATTTCTGAACAGCAGGTGAGGTTTTCTGAATTACTGCTGGAAAAGGTGTATCCTCTTCAGTTACTGAAACTTAAAATTAATTACGTACAAATTATAAACTTACATTGACTTGAGTGATTGGGGGGTGTCAAAAAGCCTCCTTGGAGGAAAATTAATAATAATTGTGAATTAAACAAAAGAGGAGCATTGAATTGAAAATCTAGTCAACGTATCGATGTTTCGGTATCAAAAATGCTTATTAAAATACTACATTGTTTCCAAGAAAGTTCTGTGATTCCATTAAATCAATTATTTAATTATTAACTTGTGTAATTAATATTAAATTAAAATGTTGAAACTATGTTTTCGTCCATCTTAATTTAATAATTAATACTGTTTACGGGATATTGGATGAGGTACCACGAATTCAAACAACTGCGTTAAAGCTCCACGTTTTGCCCAACTTTATTGTTATTAAATTACTCACAACAATCAGTGTAATTGGTCCTGAAGAATCTCTCAATCAAGTTGGGCTAAAAGTCGACTTATAATGTAAATAAGTACACGGGAAACAAGTTCATAGAAGTGGACTACTAATAGTTCTTGTTGTTTTCTATGTTATATGCACACCCCAAACATAGAAGAGTGGGTTGCCAACATTAGGAGTGTTCCGACAAATGCCATCCTGTATAAACTTTATATAATAAACTAAAGACTACATCCTAATTTTTGTAGACTGACTACAGGGCGCATCCTCGCTACAACTGTGCCACCTGGTGTTGCCAGTTCATACCTTCTAACTTCATGGTTTAGAGTAAATCCTAAATTTAATTTTAAAATTTTAACAGACCTGCCGAATTGCAATTTTACACCAGCATTGCAAGTGTGGTGGTGCAAATACCTGCGTCTTTGATGTTGGTTGATCTGGGTCATGCGGAAAGACCTGACTTAAAGTTAGTTTTTTGTTTTATCCTCAATGGTTTATTCTTTCACTTTCAAAGTATTACTGCATACGTGCTAATGGATTATATTAGTCCGGTTGCTCACAGGTAAGCAGAATTATCATTAACAAACTTGTTTTTAGTTGTTTCATTTTAGTGTTGCGAACACTGCCAAACGAGCATTTTTAATATGGCTGTCTGTGTTAATGTTTGGTAATTCGGTCACGTTGTTGAGCGGTGTTGGAACTGTTGTAGTTATTATTGGCGTGTTGTTGTATATTAAAGCTCAAGAGTACGACGATAAAACGACGCACTCAGCCAATTTGATGCAAAAGAAAGTGAGAGCAATTTAATATAAGTAAATAAAACGACAAAGTAATTAAGATTATGTGATTCTCAAATTTTTAATTTTTGGTTCATTAGATAATTGTGATATTAAAAACATGTGTCAGGTCAGAATGGGTCAGGATTAAGAATCTATTGGTTATTTGTCAATTTTTGTTTTAGCTTTTATTTTAAACGAAATATTTATTTTTAAAAAGCATTTAAAGGAAACATATAAATTTATGTTGCGTACCATTATTTTTCACTTCGAATATAATTTGATCTGCATTTTTTAGTGTGTGCGGTATGAAGTAGCAATTTTTAAGCATAAACGACGACATAAATTATTGTAGTATTTTTAGTAACTAAAATTTGAAAAATATGTTATGTATACACTTTATTAGTATCAATTTTTATATATAATTTAGGAAATTGAAGTTTCATAGAGTAGTCTCTTGCCTCACTATTAAAATATGACTTGAATTTGCACACCAGCAAACTGATTGAATAATAAAAAGACAACTTAATTTTGAAAATTAACCAGATCTTCCATGTATTGTCTATGATCACAGTACATTTTTGTGATACTTTTATTTTAATTATTTAAAACTTAAGCAAATATATTATTATAACGAATATTTTTTCGAAATGTTAAACTAAGGCAATCCGTTCACCAAAAAAGAGGGAAGTAACATCGATGGGTGAGTCGCCTAATTCTGCAAAAAGACATTTGGTCAGTTCATAATATTTACATTATTTTGAAAATAAAATATTTATGTTCTACAGTATTGTAACAGCCCATTGCTTTCTCAAATTTTTTAAAATCTGCCCTTATAACGAATATTTGAACGCCCTCTCACTTAAGAGCTCCTGGCAATGCGGCTGTATTTTAACGCCACTTGGCGATTGTTTAGTTCCTTAGACCCGTTTTACATTACACTAAATTTTTCAGTACTGAAATTTTCAGTCCTAAAAATCCAATCCGCGCGCCGAATCAGGACACTGACAACAAGAAATTAGAACATGTTCTATTTTCTTGTTGTCAGTATCCTGATTCGACGCGCGCATGATGTAAAATTAGTTTCATAATTTAAAATAACTGTTGGTATTGAAATGAGGCATTGTTCATTCGCAAAAAGTTTTTATATGCCATTACATCTTCGGTTAATAATTCTTGGTTCAACATATTTAAAATTTCTTTTCCTTCCATTCTTCTTTCAATCCACGGTTTAGTCCATAATCGCTTTTTTTTCAAAGTTGTTTGATTTTTTGTTTTTACAAGTAACATTGTAATAATTATCACAGCCGCAGCACATAATTTTTTTCTTTTGCTAATTTGCATTTTTATTTAATTATTTTAAATCAACCAATTGACAATTTACCTAATGCGCGCGGCGCATATTCAGTCGCTGAAAAAGTTAAAATTGTCAGGTTGTAGTTGCAAACAGGAAAGAATTACAACAAGTTTTCAGTGTCCTGATTCGGCGCGCGCATTGGATTTTTAGGACTAAAAATTTAGTGTAATGTAAAACGGGTCTTATAAATGATTATATTGCAATGTTATCGTATTAGTTGTTATTTATTATTATTTTACTGTAATTACATCGCACATCGCAATTTTCTAAAAATTGGGGTTGATCATAGTTTTAAAATATCTAACTTTTATTGTACTACCTGTTATGGACAAAATAGAATATTTAAATTGTACCGATTTATATTTTGCAATTTAGATTTTATAGTTGTTCCCCTGGTTTGTTAAGCGTTAATTAGCTATTTCCTTATCAGCTCAAATACATCTGGTAACTTTCTAGATTAACCAAAGCAATAAAATTGGAATTTTTAATAAACTTCAATTATTTATTTTTGGGAGTGCCTTCATTACCGTCACCGGTTCCTAACTGCCGGCGCACCTGGTAGCAGTCTGTTAAAGTAGAAACTTACCATTCCTTATTGGTTGAATTGTAAGGGCCTTATGACACGATACTTATTTTCTTCCTTGATTGTATCCATTTCTGCGCAGTAACAAACTTAGTACGTTTGCGCAAAATCGGACACAATTAACCCCTTCACCGGTTTACCCACAAATTTGTGTGTAAAAAATGAAGAAAATATTTTCAGAACCCCCACAAAATTGTGGGTAAAAAATGAAGAAAGTATTTTCACAACCCCACAAATTTGTGGGTAAAAAATGAAGAAAGAAATGCAAAAAATTTGTCAATAACAATCACATAAATTTTTATATATCGTGGGCTTACAAGCAAAAAGCACTAAGGGGCCGTTCATTAATTACGTAAGAATGATTTTTGTAATTTTGGACCCCCTCCCCCCGCCACGTAAGGGTACGTAAGATTGTGGCAACCCCCCCCCCCTCACATCTTACGTAAGATTATTTAAAAGAAAATTAATTTTGACCCCCCTCTCCACGCCTTATATTTATAACTATTAACCAAATTCTTGTCCAAATGCTAAAGATTAAATAGATGAACTCTCGTGGGATAGTGGATCGCAATAAAACACTAAAGTTGTCACGTCAACGTTTCGGAATCATTTATTGTTCCATCATCAGGACTGTAAAAAACAATGTCGATGAGAAGCAAAGTAACAAAGTCATGGGGGGGGGGTTACACAACTCATAAAGGTTACATACCTAAACAACCGGATGTAATTTCGCTTTTTGCGTTAATCATGGAGCAGGTCAATGCTGAAGGCCATGGGGTTACAATCATCAGTGGTGTCAGAAAATAAAAATTCTAACAAACTCATAACATTACAGTAGTCAACCAATAAATATAAAACTAAACTATTAAAAACTTAACAATTGTAAATATGAAACATAAAATAACAATAGATCACAAATAAATATACATTATAACATCCAAAAATCTTTCTTTTCTACATATACTACTAAAGTAATTCTGTCAAACGCACCAAAATGTGGCCAAATCACTAGAACGTTGATAACAAAGATAAAAATACAAAATTTCAAATTTTTGCCGCGTGAACCCCTACATGTAA
Organism: Podabrus alpinus; assembly: GCA_932274525.1. Lineage (NCBI taxonomy): Eukaryota > Metazoa > Arthropoda > Insecta > Coleoptera > Cantharidae > Podabrus > Podabrus alpinus. Next base: position 13,293,503 of record OW026451.1, read on the forward strand.
ACAAAAACCAGTTGGTAACACTCCAAGCAAATAAACATAACCCGATCCATTCGAACGCGCTAGGCAGTGAAACAACTTTTTTAAGCAACCCCCTTAATCGGAAACGTTGGAATAAAATAACACCAAGTTATTCAAACCTCGGAATAAAAATCCACCACATAAAACAAGCACATCACACCCGCACAAGAAAGCAACATAATATAACCACTAGCCTAAGCAAAATCAACGCCACTTGTCAAGGTAATTTTATTTTATTCCAACGTTTCCGATTAAGGGGGTTGCTTAAAAAAGTTGTTTCACTGCCTAGCGCGTTCGAATGGATCGGGTTATGTTTATTTGCTTGGAGTGTTACCAACTGGTTTTTGTTTACATGTAGGGGTTCACGCGGCAAAAATTTGAAATTTTGTATTTTTATCTTTGTTATCAACGTTCTAGTGATTTGGCCACATTTTGGTGCGTTTGACAGAATTACTTTAGTAGTATATGTAGAAAAGAAAGATTTTTGGATGTTATAATGTATATTTATTTGTGATCTATTGTTATTTTATGTTTCATATTTACAATTGTTAAGTTTTTAATAGTTTAGTTTTATATTTATTGGTTGACTACTGTAATGTTATGAGTTTGTTAGAATTTTTATTTTCTGACACCACTGATGATTGTAACCCCATGGCCTTCAGCATTGACCTGCTCCATGATTAACGCAAAAAGCGAAATTACATCCGGTTGTTTAGGTATGTAACCTTTATGAGTTGTGTAACCCCCCCCCCCATGACTTTGTTACTTTGCTTCTCATCGACATTGTTTTTTACAGTCCTGATGATGGAACAATAAATGATTCCGAAACGTTGACGTGACAACTTTAGTGTTTTATTGCGATCCACTATCCCACGAGAGTTCATCTATTTAATCTATTTATATTTATAAAATATGAATAATAATATATTATACTAGCTGGCACAGTCGGCCTACCAGCCGCCTTTAGCCGTCTAGACCGTGTGGGATGTGGTTGTTCGGCCTTCGGCCTCACTCAAGAGTATCGCAGGCATACGTGTAGACCGTGGTTTTTCGGCCTTCGGCCTCACTCCAAGGTACTAAAGTAGCCTATGTTTTTCGTAGCATTGTAAATAACTTCTACACCAAATTTGGTTAAGATTGGTCAAATAGAAGCGTAAAACACGTGCACGCGTATTTGCATTGTCGATCGGTTGACAGTTTGACAGCATTCACTATTGTTTTTTAAGTTGATTTTGAGTAGCCTGCCTTCCTTTAAGGAATCTCGATAATCCATTCATGCGCGTCCCATAGGGACGCGCATGAATGGATTATCGAGATTCCTTAAAGGAAGGCAGGCTACTCAAAATCAACTTTCCTCTCCTTTGCGAATTTTTGCACTATTTCAATACAAAAACATGCGCAGGGACCTACATAATAACTGTGCCAAATTTGGTTCCGATCGGTCAAACGGTTTAGGAGTCTATAGGGAACATACATACACACATACATCCATTTTTATATATTTAGATAGATAATAATAAATACAAAAATTTAAATTAAATTTTTATTTACATAGATGAAAAATCGTTCGTAAAGATCACCAAAGTTTGATGCCATTTTCTATAATTCACACTATTATGCCACTATGTTTAATGATTTTTAAGTACTATTATATTTCAATATATATGATATTTCCATCATACCTGGATATAATTACCAACATAAAAAGAAAAAATTATATTAGATTGTTAAATTTAATTTAAAAAAATATTTTAAGAAACTTACGTAAGGAATACGTCGGACCCCTCCCTCCCTACGTAAGGGTCCGTAAGATATCCAATACCCCCCCCCTCAAAAAACTCTTACGTAATTAATGGAAGTCAAAAATGAAAGTTTTGAGTAATCTGAAGTTAAAAGTTTGCATGCATTTTAAAATATTAATTATCAACTACTTTAGTGCTTTCTGACATTGCTATATTTCACATTCTACATAAGATATAACTTGGTGTGTTCTTGCAGTGCGAAGGTCATCAAAATTTATATCCACGAGCACCTAAAACAAAAAAATTAAATTTTTGACTTAGTGCTTTTTGCTTGTAAGCCCACGATTATAAGATATCATTTTCTTCGAAGAATATCACAATGGTCCTCGTAATTAAAGATTTATCAATTTATTTTCCCTTTTAAAAATTTTTAAATCATGATTTTTTTTTATTATTAAAATTTCGAAATCATAAATTTATTTTTCTTGATTCTAAATAAATAAATCCATAAACTTACCAAAATTTAAGAATAAAATAACCCCTTGACCCAACATTTTGAATGCCTTTAAGCATAAATATTTTGGACCCCCAAATTTTGGTAAAATCGGTGAAAGGGTTAAGGAGAAAATAAGGACCGAGTCATACGCCCTTTAGTAAGCGTTAGGGGACGCATAGGGGATTCAAACCCATAATTGCTTGTTTGCAGGCGCTCATGTTTCCCGCTTTGGCACCCTGCAAAGTGCAATTGCTGCTCTGCAGAGACTAACAACCTGAATAATAATACTTGATTTTTTGGTACGCACTGGCGGTGTATAAGGATAAAATTAAAATCGGATGACGGCAACGAAGGCAGTTCCTTTGTGTTTGGTGATAAGTATTTGGAAAAATGTAACCTAAAATTTCGTATCCTAATTTTATTTGATTATACAGAGTCGAATTAGCATCTAGGACGTGCAGCTGGATTAATTTTGGACAAAAATTTTACTGTTAACCACTTCATTAGCTTTTGAAGTCTGTTGCATTTTGAATCTACCAAATCTTGATAACTTCTACAAAAATGTAGGAAATGTTATTTTGTCATTTCCAGTAATTCCATAATGTATTTAAAATTTTTATTTGTGTACTTGAAAATTCCCCTTAAATATAATAGATAATTTAAGGGGCGGGGGAGGAAGAAGATTATGTAATTATATAAAGTTCTGGGTTCACCTTAAATGGAATCCTATCCTCATTAATATTTTCAGTTGAGGTTTACGGCGAGTTACAACCTACCTAAGGCACTTTTCTAGAAATCGTCAAAAGTTTAAAATTTTGTTATAATTTATTATAAAAATTGATGAAGTAATAGATTTTCAATGATTCAAGGACGACAATTAAATCAATTGTTTCAAATTGGCCCGGCTATTCATCCTAGGAGATTTAACCATACTTCCTGTATGCTTAATATTGATACTTCGCATTTGTTTATTCTGTTTATATAATTAGTAATTGTACCGTAAATGTAGACGAAGAGTGTGGGGCCACTAGAGTAATTTTCAATGGTTTAAAAATAAAATTTAGACCGTTAGACTAAAAGGGTTCACTTTTTAAATTGGGAAAACTACATATATTGGCGTATGAATGAAGTCATTTTAACATGCCTGGCGTTCGATACGATACCGAAAACGAAGAACCGTTCGAAAATGAGCCAGGCGTATAATTCCTATAACGTCCTTGAGTATTACAGCGTGTAAAAATATAAGTCGCGAGTTTTTTAATTAAGCAACGTAGTCAATTTTATTGTATCGAAAAATATTTACAGGGTTTGAGTTACCTTACATTACCTTTTACCTTTTTTTTAAATCAGCGGTGACTTTTGCAGTGAAGCAATGATATCGAATTTCCCGAATCTGGTAGTGCCTCGACATGGCGGTGGTTTAAAACTGCAGTTTTTGTTCTTGCAGTCATTGCTTCACCGCAATGGAGCCGCTGTTTCTTCAAATACCATTCCATTTTGGAAAGTTTCTGACATATCAGTTTTTGTATTGTTGTAAATTTGTAAAATAAAATATAGAAACTACACATAGTGTATTATGTTTATTATTTTGTTCATACAAAAAAATAATGTTATTACATTCTAACAATAAATGTTTATCGTTTTAATTGTTTTTATTTAAGCACAAAAGTGATGATAACCATTTTTAATTTCAGGATTGCAAATTATTACCTAATTATGTACAGCGTGCAATTATCAGCTTTTTAAAAACTAAAAAATAAATTATATTGCGAATACAGCACGGCCAAACTTGCAAAAGACACCGAATGGGCGGGCCCTGGAAGCGTTGCAGTTATGCTACTTAACAACGGTTTTTTGTAATTTTGACCGTGCTGTATTTTTATTGTAAATTTTGTGAATTGAAAATAATATTGGCACTTGACGGGCCTGCTCAACTGACACTTACGTCTATCTAATTTTAACGATATCAATACAGGGGAGGGACCGACGACCTAATCGCTTAAGAAGAAAGAAAAGGATTTTGGAAAATTTAAAAACTATTTTCGACACAAAAGTCGTTTCAGCAATGCTCAACTATAGTAAAATAGGTCAAATTAGCCTAAAATGGGTGCCCTCAAAAATATTTCCTCGGCCTACGGGCCCGCACGTTTTTTTTTAAATTTAAAACGACCCTTGAAGAAAAACTGTTGCGCATCACCGATTTTAATTGAAATGAAAAAAAACTACTGAAAACTTATTCGAGCAGGGATTTGCTGTATTGGATCCCAATTCTAACAAAAACAATCTTATATCAATATTTTATAGAATTACAATTTCTAAATTTATCACAATATTTAAGCTTGGCGCTTTCTTAACGTACTAAAAACCGAATGCCGTTTTTTCTCCGTTAATTCTACTTACATAAATTGCCATTTGATTATAAGTTGTTAAAATTGGGTATTGTTGAAAGTTAATCTCATAAATTATAAGGAACTTGAAAGTTCTATTGTAAAATATTTTTGTAAAAAAGTAATTCTGCAATCTTAAAGATCACCAAAAGTTGAACTGCAAGCTACAATTATTTAATTTAATGGGAAGTGGGTGGTCTCGCCCCCAATCTTCTTCGCCCTGCTAATAATTTATTTAATCCTTTTGGTTCTTCTGTTGTACTAGAACTAGCAGCTACCGCCTCGGTGCTTTCGCTTTCTTCAGATGCGATTGGTTCAGTTGGATCGACTTCTATAGGTGCTTCGCTTGACGATGGTTCGGTAGAACCAATTCGACGACGACCGAGGAGGGGATTTACCCGACGTACTTGCACTGTTGCACTTGCAGCCGGTTTCGGTTTTGCTACCGAAGCAGTGGTTGGGTTTAATCGGTGACGATTTCGTAACTTATTCAACGGATTTTTATCTTCCACTACAGCTACCGGAGTTGTGGAAGATTCCTAACAATTATAAAAAAAAACGATTAAATTGATTTAGTAAAAAAATGCGTTTGTCGTACCTCTTTAGCCTCCTCTGACGATTTTGTTTCTTCTTGAGATGTTTCTTGCGAAGAAGTTTCTGTTGCAGGTGTAGTTGCACCAGGTTGTCCTGGACGACCTCTTAAATTTATTCTAACTCCCGGCCGTAAAGGTCGGACGTTGGTATTTCCAGGAACCACTCGCGATTTTGGTTTGGCGGTTGTACTGTCTGATTGGGAAGAAGTTTCTTCACCGCTCGAAGAAACACTGCTTTCTTCTGTTGGCGCCGACGTGGTACTACGACCACGGCTTCTTCCGCCAAGTCCTGGTCGTAGACGAAGAGATGGTTTGGAGACGGCATGACTTTCTGGTTCTTGAGAATGTTGCGACGCTTCAGTTGTTGCTGATGTTGGTTTACTACGTGCGCCTCCAAAGCGTGACCTCGGTGTTGGCTGAAATAAGATTTTTTTTTGGGTAAATTTAATTTTGACTTAATCGCAGGAACTTACTCGTGATTTACCAGATGGCTTCGCGTCTTCCGCTTTAACTTCGGATTCTTGTGCTGGTTCTGCAGTTGTACGGCCGCCTGGTTTATTTTTACCAAACGAAGGTCTTCCAAAACGTCCTTTAGGTTTTTGTTCAGAATGAGATGCTTCTGTACTGGGTGACGATGTGGAACTTCCATGTTTCTTTTTGGTTCCAGCTCCGCGGAATCGACCACGACCAGGTGTTTGTACCTCAGCGGTTGGAGTTGTAGTAGGTGCAGGTGTCGTGGTGGTGGTTGTCGTGGTAGTCGTTGTCGTAGTGGTTGTAATGTATTCTGTTGTAGGAGTATCGGTCATATCGTCGAGCATCGTTGTAGTTTCTTCGTCGCTTAAAGTGGTATCGTTTAGGTTGACGTCCTACAAGATTTAAATTTTTACTAAGAAATTTTGTTATCTAATTTTGTACTCACTTCTCCAGAAAGTTTTTGGGTTCCCTGAAGAATTGCATATAAATCTAAAGCAACTTTATCCATGGGCGACATCGTGATGGTGGTAGCATCAACGTTTAAAGAAGTGATGCTGCTATCTTCGGGAGATTCGGATGAAGTATTTACTTCTTCATTGCTCTCCGAAACTTCATCAGTTTCCTGAAGGAAAAAAATCAAACTAATTCAAAATTCAACCTTTTGGTTCAAAATTTACTTGTGAATCTGCTTGTTCGTTTGGAGTTGCACCTAAAAATCGTACCGGTCCCGATGGGAGTTCTGCGGGAAACGTGGGCCCTCCATTTGAGGGTTCAGCTCCTGCCGTTCCAGAATGAGTATTGAAACTTGCGTTGTCTACTAAATCTAAAGAAGGTCGCCTTACGCTTGTACGAGTGCGTTCGCGCGAGCCCTAAAACAAAAACTTAATTTACTTGTCGGTGATATTATGCTAAAGCTTACTTGCGATTCTTCAGATGAATTGTCTGATTTTGAGGACGATCGTCCTCGTTCCCGACTGGAAGATGACGCTTTCGAGTCGTCATCGGTTTCTTGACTAGAAGCAACATTCCGACCGCGTGGTGGAAATCTGGTACTTGGTGGTAATCTGTCTTCTCCTACAGATTCTTCGTCTTCTATTTGGCGACCTCTGCCGCGACCGCGACTGTTGGGAATAACTTCGTTGGAGGAAGCAGGTTTTTCTCGACGCGCTGGTCCATCGTGTGAATTGTGGACTTTTTGAGTTGTCGATTTTGATTTGTCTTCGTCATCGTCGTAATAATAGTAAACGTATTCGTATTCATATTCTTGACCGTTAGGTCCTTTTTTGACTTGGATTCTTGATCGTTGCTTATCGCTTCCACTGGCAACCAGGGGAGCATCCAGATCGAGAGTTCTTGGGGTGGGAGGTGCGCCTGATGTCAAACTGGGTCTTGGGCTTGTTGGCGTTTCCACTTCCTTCTTGATTCGTTTCTTGGTGGTCTTGGTTGTTACTTTTGGTGCGGTGGTCGAGGACGTTTTTAACTCGGCTTTGTATTTTTGTATGAGCTTTAATGGGTCCAAACGGATTGCACCGGCGGGTGCAGGTGCGTCACGCTTATGCTTTGTAGATTTTTCATTTGCTTGGTTTACTGCGAAGGTGAGCGAGAGGGGAAGTTTATGCGACGTTTCGAATGGTCTTTCTTCATCAGACACTTTTTCTTTTCTCGATATTGGACGAGCCCCCGACTTTACTGTTTGAACGTAAGCGAAGTCATCTTTTGTGTTTGGTTGGAGGTCTAGGGGCACAGCCGCTAACGTTAAAGTAATTAATTGTATAGTTGATATTAGGAATCTGGAAGTAACGAAAAATGATTATTGCTTTGTGAGAATTTAGGGATAGGGAGTGTTTCTGGACTCAATCTATCAAGGTTGCAGTCATAAAATTTCATGAAGTGTGTGACTGGCCATGAGCTAACTTTTGTTTTATAATTTATAATCTTTCAATGTGGTCTATTTTATTTTCCTTTGTGAAAAAAGTATTTCAATGTTAACTTGTCTGCAATGAGTTTTTTAATTACGTCGATTATTGGGAAGAATGCATGAACGACACTCCTAGTACTACTTCATACTTAAATTACAAGAAACTTGTCATTCCACCGTTACGTTGCAACTTTGAATGAAAGATTAAAAATAGTTTTACCTGATAAGTACAATCCAAGATAGGAACTCATCATTTGCAGTTGTGCAATATTTTCGAAATGCCAATATTTTTAATATTAATCAAGTATTACAAATAAACAAAGGTCATGCAACGATTGCAATCTTTAAAATAAAGTTGCAGTTTTTAACATTTAAAACCCATCACATAATGCGAACTGCATTTTTAAATGCCATCCGGAGTAATTCGCTTTTAAAATTCACTTTTCTTTCGTCTGCCCACAATTTACTTTTTGTTTTACTTGCAATGCCATTGACATACACCTGGGTTGGGTAAAATAGTGAAAGAAGGTGAAATTTGTTGTTCAAGGTCAAATTACGACCTTCCATAATTAAGAAAGTTGGCCCCGGGTGGATGGGTATAATTAATAAGCCCTTTGATGGAGTCTTCAATTTTGAGATTTTCTAGCAATCGTAGTAGCTTTTATCCAACACTGCAGTTACTTAACATATTTCATATTTCACGCTTGATTTCTCATCTGGTATGCCATAATCTGGCAATTTGAATACCTGGGTAAAGAATATGCAATAAGGAAAAGCGGCCATAAATTATTGGCGCACACGCCTGTTGGTTGTTCCATTGAATTGTTTTAATATCTACAGCAAAATTCTTGTATATTTTAATAATTTTTTAAGTGCCCTGTTGCATAAGCGTAGAGAAAGCTAAGAGTCTGTCAATCATTTGACAAATACTATTATTTCACGGCTGAAATTATGAAACAAGAAGATTCGACATTAACAAACGATGCTTCCTGAAAGTTGGGGGTGGGAAAAACTCGGTCAGAGTTTATCAGATGAAAAGCTAAAATTAGATTTCCTCAGTAACTTTTATTTGACCTTAGATTGTTAGCATTTGGCAAGTGTGTGACCACCAAATCCAAAAAAAAATTACCTTGAACTTTACAATTTTTTTCGCTGTGAAGAGAGCGTAATGAGCTGAAACAAGAAGTCAGCTGCAAAGGTAATTTTCGGTTACTGACAGCGAAAGGAGACGTCTATTTGATGTAAAAATTGGCGGTATATTCGAAATGATCTTCACTTTCTAAAGAGCGAGGAGATAAATAATCCAGCGCAAAATGGTAATAGTCCATCCATAATGAAAAACAATGTAATTATGAATTGCTTCTTTATTTATTGTTCGAATTTTAAAACACGCTTTCGAGTACCTAATTACAGCCGATCGAAAGCGATATTTTGAAAGTTTATAAACTTTTTGTTTCTAATATGTGATTACGTAGAATGGTACATGCATTGAAATGCTACCGTTGTTGGTGATTGTTATTTTTTTATTTATAAATATAAACTTCACCTTGAATTAATAAATAACGGTTTAATATTCTAAGAAGGTTTTTGCAATAATTAGCTATTCAAGCTAAATTTGTATTCTAGTACTATGACATTAACGGTTTTTCTATTCATAGCTACAAGTTTGAAATTAATTAAGACATTTTCGGTAAAATATTTGAAATTAAATTTACGCTGACTACGACGGTGGCGCTTCTCAGCACGACCGCATTCGCTGTACCCTTGCTATGTGTGAACTTTTAGAAATGTGCAACATTTAATTTCGAGGTTGAAAATTATTTCCCTTGCATGACTTTCATTACCTTATTACTTTTGAATTAATTTATTTTATTATTAAGAAACAGAAAATTGCTTCTTTAAAATCTTATCTTAATTAGTAGTTGAACAATAGCAGCCGGTGGTATACCTATCATTTAAACCGTACAATGGTCTTTTGGGTTAATTTAAAAATCAATGCCAATTCTATTAAAAGGTACTTAACAAAAACTAATTAATTACCTTATTGCATTCTAAAATGCAAATATTTTACGTCAGAATCATAATAATTATCTTATAAACTGTAGGTGTTGTAAACTTAACGTAAATTAATTATTTCATCATTTTCCATCAACCTGGCCCGGTCCTGCCTACGACTAAAGTATAATTAATTTTTTTGAATAAAATGCCAAATAAGATCGTTTTTTCAACTTCGAGAGTATTAAAAAGTAATTATAAAATTAAACCATCCATATTTTTTATCATCCAATTTTAGATGGAAAGGTTTGTACAAAAAAAAATCTGCCGAAACCAGGGATCGAACCAGGGACCTTTAGATCTTCAGTCTAACGCTCTCCCAACTGAGCTATTTCGGCTACTTGTGTGTTAGTCACGATTTTGTAGGAGCCATTATAAATTGTTGTATCTGGATTTAATAATTCAAAAGTAAGAATACACTAGTAAAAATTTCGTTATTGGTTATCAGATCTTATGCAAAAGGTTATGGAATCGCGAAGTTATATGTAAATATTATATTGGCAAACATGAAATTGAAGTGGCTGGGGGGGGGGGTTTAAAATAATATTTGCACTGGTTCTGTTTAATTTAGATCGAAAATCATGGGCATTATCAAATGGTCCTTGTCCCATGGCGGCTGTTAAATATTTTCGAAGAGATTTTATGAAATTTATTTAATTGTGAATTTGGAGAATTTTAACTGGATGGATTAATTCCCTTGTTCTTCGGGAAAATAACAAGCCCCCCCCCTCGTTAACACTGATATGGTCCTTTTTGGTCATTACTAAGATAGTGATAAATAAATGTATCCAATTATGTGGCCAATGGTTCAGTGTAACCTGTATCAGAAGGAACACATACTAAAATTTGCTAACGCCTTCGTTCTAGGTCAATACCAGCCCCATTAAAGAGAAATAGAACTTTTCCCTGGTACCCCACAGTGCAATAAAGACAACGCGACGCCAAGAGCAACTGGAAGCCTGGACCAGGCGGAAAACTGAATCGTGATAACGACTGATTTCTATCTAGACCAACGGTGGGCAACCTCCGGCTCGCGGGCCAACTCCGGTCCGCGTAAAGTTCTAATCCGGCCCGCGAGATCTTTAGAAGAAATAATAAATAAATATTTTCAAAAACAAAAATTTTAAAGTAAAGGATTAGATTAGTACCTAACATAAGGAAAAAGGAGAGATCTACAGTTTAATTTTCGATATAATTCGTCTTATTTAAATTAAATTAAAAAGTATTGTAAAAAGTAAATTGAAAAGTACACTAGACCCTCCATGTACGCGAGTTCGAGTACGCGAATTCAGAATAACGCGAATTAGATTTTGATACCTGAATTTTTTATACGCGAAGCAAAATTCCCTTTAACCCGAATTAAGTTTTCGCGTAATATTAAAATAACTAAATCTAGACCTAGATTTAAATCTAGATTTAAATAATAAAATCTAGACCGTGTCGGATGTGGTTGTTCGGCCTTCGGCCTCACTACAAGGTTCTAAAGTAGCCTATGTTTTTCGTAGCGTTGTAAATATCGTAACTTCTACACCAAATTTGGTTAAGATTGGTCAAATAGAAACGTAAATCACGTGCACGCGTATTTGCATTGTCGATCGGTTGACAGCTTGACAGCATTCATTATTGTTTTTTAAGTTGATTTTGAGTAGCCTGCCTTCCTTTAAGGAATATCGATAATCCATTCATGCGCGTCCCATGGGGACGCGCATGAATGGATTATCGAGATTCCTTAAAGGAAGGCAGGCTACTCAAAATCAACTTTCCTTTCCTTTGCGAATTTTTGCACTATTTCAATACAAAAACATGCGCAGGGACCTACATAATAACTGTGCCAAATTTGGTTCCGATCGGTCAAACGGTTTAGGAGTCTATAGGAAACATATATACATACATCCATTTTTATATATATAGATTATGTGTTATCCAAATAGCATAAACAAATTTGGAGGTGTAGGTGTATATAAATCTTACGTCGAAGCTAAAGATATTCATTGAACTATACTAAGGCCCGCGGACGAAACGTAAATATTATTCTGGCCCCTGTTATACAAAAGGTTGCCCACCCCTGATCTAGACTACTCATAAAAGATACTATGAAGTTTCCTCTCATGTCAGAAACTTCCATGAGCTGAGGGGTCGTCCACAAAGGACGTCCGCAACTTTTTCGACTTTTCATCTCCCCTTTTGTCACAGTTGATTACAATCTTCGGACCCCCCCGCCAGGACCTTCCTATGGTCACAAATCAAAAACCCCCCTCGTTTGTTTAAAATCGAACTTTACACGACATTTGGAATTTAAGCAGTAAATAAATTTCTTTACAGAATATTACATAAAAACATTCCAACACAATTTTCTTAGAAATTCCAAAAATGGGACCTTTACGCGGACGTAAAACGCGAACGTCCTTTAAGGATGACCCCTAATCGGATGATCAGAAGAACCCATAAAATTATTACTAAAAAATTGTAATGTGAATGAATTTTTAAAGTTTATATTTAGTTTTTGCTATATTTTGCGTGTTCAATGCCGATACAAACAATTTTTTCTGTCCTTGCCCAAATCGCGTTGTACATGCATTTCAATCGTAGTGCCACAATTAATACAGTAGAAGTACCCATCAAGGGTAGATTGGACAGCCTTCAGAACAGAATGGCCAGAGATTTTGGGGCCGGAACGCCGGCCACTTATTTTTTATTAAATTAATCCAATAATAGATTATAATATTAAAATTATACTAATAAATAAAAATAAGCGTGAAGCTAAAAATTGAATTGTTCCAACCCCTATAGTTTCCAATGCATAATCTTCCAGGAAAGAGAAGTCTCACTTGAAGAAGAAGTCTTCCATAGAACCCTAATTGGTTTTAGAATTTTGCTCGAGAACATAATTTTTAGTTTTTGGTATCTACTTTTTTCCTATTCATTTAAGTCAAAAATTGTCCACAGATGAGTGAAGCTCAACATAATTCTATATAAATATCTGCATTGAACAACTTTCTAACATTATCAAAAACCCTAGCTGTGCGTTTTCAAAATTGATCGTTTTTTACCATTTATTTAAGAGTGTTTTTCAAGGTCTGATTTTTTTTTTCGGACCGTTTTTGACGCATTGTACGAAAAAAATATATGAGTCCAGATTTCAAGATAATGAAATTCTGGGTAATTTTTGAAGATACGCTAAACTTATTTTTTTTAAATAACATAAATTGCGCAAAGAACTTTTGTTTATCACCTTCTCTGCGTCCTTCCAAAACTTTCTGATCAGTTTTTTAGACTGAAAATACATATTTACAAATCTACATAGGCCGGATAAGTAATGCAAGCTTTTACAGGTCCCACTTGACTGATTCGTAGAATAAAACAGTCGAACAAGTGGACTTCCTGCAATGTTTCCAAAATGATGTATTCAATTGTTTTTGGGTTGTGCTTTCAAATAGCCACCATTCACTAAAGCAGACTTATACCTTTCATTTCATTAGTAGTCATTGATGATCACAGAAAACATTTTCAGAAGGCTGGATATTTACTGAACTCGTCAATTTCCGGACCTCGCCTGCGGCTCGTCCCGAAACCTGTTTACTGGGCTGCTAAAGTACTACTTTCCGGAATTATTACGTGAATAACTTATTTGTTCATAGTAATATCAGAAAAAATAATATTTTTCCTATATTACTAAAAATGGTAAAAAGTGCCAAAACTGTCACTTTTGGAAGCACACAGGTAGGGGCCTATGAAAACTGAAAGGTTGTTTTATATGGAGATTTTTAAACAAGAAAATCATGTTTTGGATTTTTTTAGAGCTGTAGCTCGGTAAGTACAGGGCGCGAGGGACCAATTTTAACTAACGGAAAACGCTATAATTCTATGAAATATTTTCATTTTTATTTAAAAAATTTCCAAAAAATTAGAAAAATATTATTTTAAGATAGATAATATAATCATCGTTTAAACCTTTGACCTTGATAATAGCATTGAGTATTCTGATAAACGCATTGCATGCTGCACGAATGTGCGACTGCGGGGTTCGGAGCCTTGAGCGATTCGAAACTTAAATATTTTTTAGAGGACACCGTGGCCGCCAAAATAGCCCAAATGGAGAATTCCAACAGATCGGCGTCTTATAAATATTGTGGCAAAGTGAACTCCGGAAAGTTAACACGAAAAAATCTTGGCTTTGTTGATTAGCGATTAGAAAGGCGATTAGCCCCAAATTATTTACGTGTCCACGGTATCAATGCATCTTTTAAGCCCTTTTCGTTAAGAACCGAGTGAAAATCGACATTATGCTGTCACGGTGCACACTGCACCGGGTCAAGTTACTATTTTAATTGATTTTTAAGTTTCATATCTATTTTCGGGGCCGTTAGTAGTATTTAAAAAATTCATAGATAGATTCTTGAATATATTTTTATTAAGGAAATCGGATCTTTTCTATTAGACACTGACGCGCATGAATTGACTAGCGAGATTCAAATACAATTAATTGATTTTTAAGTAGGATAACTCCTTTCAGGGCTGTGAGTCGTATTGAAAAGATTCACAGATATATTCTTAAATTTGTTTTTATTAAAAAAGTCGGATATTTTCCCTCAGGCACCGACGCGCATTAATGGATTAACGAGTTTTAATAACATTTATAATAAACCTTTATCTAGTGAAGCATTGGCTAAAATTGGGGTAATTTGTAAACGCAACTGTTTTCTTATATTCAATACCCCTTTGGAAAAAAAATGAAGCAAAGCTCAATATTTCAATTCTTAACAATGCTTCCGGTGGAGAAAAATCGCGCTAATCGGGATCACAGAGGGGCCGCCGAAAATTTAATAATTTATTGTATTCTAGTATGCGTGGGTTAGTGGTGTATTGAAACGTTATGGAGATAGCATTTAGTTTTTTCATTTAATTGCAGGTTTTAGCTGTCTTAGCCCAGTGCGCGGCGGCTTTACGTGCCCTCCGAAGTACGGAGACGGTCAAGAAATTTTAAAAACTCAAACCCGGAGTCGAAATGGGAAACCTTCCGTTACCAGTTGATCGCACTATCAGACCATGACCACCGTCTTATTTTTTATTCTCTATATTGTTGTCTAACGCTCCACGAGTCAATAAGGATCAGATTCATTTTTAGTAAGATCGAATCGAGTTTTTTGTATTCTGTATTCGCTATGTATTTATTCCGACGGCGATGGTAGCTATGCCGACGGGAACTATGACGATACGAGTAGCATATATATATATGTAAAAATCGGAACCAAATTTGACACAGTTATTATGTAGGTCCCTGCGCATGTTTTTGTATTGAAATAGTGCAAAAATTTGCAAAGGAAAGGAAAGTTGATTTTGAGTAGCCTGCCTTCCTTTAAGGAATCTCGATAATCCATTCATGCGCGTCCCTATGGGACGCGCATGAATGGATTATCGAGATTCCTTAAAGGAAGGCAGGCTACTCAAAATCAACTTTAAAACAATAATGAATGCTGTCAAACTGTCAACTATTTGCCCCAGTTTAATCGAAAACAGTCGTTTTGTTTGTTCACATACTGCTGAATGGTGAAAATTTTTTCATCCAAAAAGATCATTTTTGGCGAAGTCTCACATTTGTGTGCAATCGTTTCAGTGTCTGTGTTCTTTGCAACTGTGCTTTTTTGTGTCCCAGCGTTAAAAATTTGACACCTTTTTCCATCTTTTAGTGCTTGAAGGTTTGAATTTTGGGGTCCTACATAAAGAACGTCCACACCTGAGGGAGAGGGGGGTTACAAAATGTGACGTCCCCATAATAATATCAATTTTTAGGATTTGTAAGGAAATTGTGTTTGAATATTTTTTATATTTTAATCTTTAAATTTCAAATGTCGTGTCAAGTTCGATTTTAGACCATGGAGGGGGGGGGGGTCGTTGATTTGTGACCATAGAACGTTCCGCAGGGGTTCCGAAAATTGTGACCAACTGAAGCAAAGAGGGAGGAGGGATTGAAAAGTCGAAAAAAGTTGCGGACGTCCTTTTTGGACGACCCGTTAAATTCAACGTTACAAAAGTTACGAACGACATTTTTCAATTTTCTATTCCTATATTTTGGAATTCGTTCAATTCGGACCTTAACCCTCCGAAATGCTACCGGAAGTTGCTGTACGTTTATGGCTGCCGTTATTACAACAATCGATGGTACGATAAGCAAAAATTTTGTACACAAACAAATGCTTCTAATGTCTTGTTAACAACATAATAAATTAAGTTTAAACAAAAATGAGCGCAGCATGGCGCAGTTCAGGGTTATGCATATAATAATTTTGGCATTCTTAATTATTTCAGTTATTAAGTTATTATACAGAATCTTATCTAGTTTAATTTTGATAATAACTATTTTGGGCATAGGATGTATAAAAATATAATTTTTGAGACCTTCTTCGACAAATTTGCTTCTGCTTTGGGTTGACCTGGAACCTGGGGGGTTTTTCCCGATGTCAAACTAAAGGGTTTAAACAAACAAAAATCGCATTTCTGACTTATAAAGATAAAGACAAATATTCATATTCTTCGATTGTTAACCAATAAGTAATAATAATAATTTAAAAATTTATGTCATCGGTGAGCCGGTCTTTCCACATTTTCTAGAACAGAATTTAGTTCCCAATGCGCCCCTGCGAATTATTAATAAAATATGAGACAATTAGGACAATTTTCCGAATTAATTAATCGTAATCAATTTGTCCTTCCAGGAGGATCGATTCCGCTTTTTTCGTTAATAGCCGATGCAACTATGACATTAATATCTGTGCAACAAATTTTCGGTGGGGGGGACCTAAAATTGTAGTATCAAATTAAGTGTGTTTGTATCCGATACGTTAGGGTTCAAATCCAGATCAAGGTGCGTATAATTAAGAGCCTGCGGTATAAAAACTGGAAATTAATAGTGACAGAGGTGTAGGCGACAGTTTGTAGGAAAATTTACAAAGGAACGTTTCGCAAGTCAAAAATATAATTTTACCAAAACAAGTTTTGTTTTAAAATGTCTTCTATAAAATCTCATTTAAAAATGTCCAACTTCAAGAACAATTTTATAAAAAAAATGTACGTTTAGTTTCGGACAGTGCATATGGAGTAGGCCCTGGGATCACAGGTTCGATTCCCGGTCGTTCCCAAATTATTTCTGCCATGGTTAGGATTATTTTATATTATCGATTCTGCTATGCTGTTTAGTCAGTAAGTAAAAACTGTAGACTTGCAATTTGGTCTTTGCGAATTTATCCCGAGTTGCATGTCGAGATGTTACCACACTGTGATAGATTCCAAATGTGTATTTGGAAGTATGCTGATTACAATGGAAGCTGTATAGGTTACCTTCAATGGTAATATTAATCCAATGAGTCGTCGTTCCGCAAATCTACAATTTTGGGAGTGCAAATTGTGCTTTCTAGTCACTTGGAATCTGTCTTCCACCAGGTTCGTTCTTTCTTCCTACCCAGGAATTTGTCACCACAGCCCTTTACTGGACCTCAACGATGCAGCTCTCAGTTGAGGGCCTTTCGTGTGACCTCTAACTTCAGGATACATCTTCCGGGGGTTACCCTGAGAGGACCTTTTAATAATTTTTGAATTACACCAGACCTTTCCAAAACATCATTGATGATGTTACACTTATGAAAGAAATGCATTCTAATGGAAAATTCCACCTCAAAATATTTACTAATGTTGAAATTAATGGTCATCCATTAATTACGTAAGGGTTTTTTTTTTGGGGGGGGGGGGGTATTGGATATCTTACGGACCCTTACGTAGGGGGGGAGGGGTCCGACGCGACGTATTCCTTACGTAAGTTTCTTAAAATATTTTTTTAAATTAAATTTAACAATCTAATATAATTTTTTCTTTTTATGTTGGTAATTATATCCAGGTATAATGGAAATATCATATATTGAAATATATAGTACTTAAAAATCATTAAACATAGTGGCATAATCAAACTTTGGTGATCTTTACGAACGGTTTTTCATCTATGTAAATAAAAATTTAATTTAAATTTTTGTATTTATTACTTATTATCTATCTAAATATATAAAAATGGATGTATGTGTGTATGTATGTACCCTATAGACTCCTAAACCGTTTGACCGATCGGAACCAAATTTGGCACAGTTATTATGTAGGTCCCTGCGCATGTTTTTGTATTGAAATAGTGCAAAAGTTCGCAGAGGAGAGGAAAGTTGATTTTGAGTAGCCTGCCTTCCTTTAAGGAATCTCGATAATCCTATGGACGCGCATGAATGGATTATCGAGATTCCTTAAAGGAAGGCAGGCTACTCAAAATCAACTTAAAAAACAATAATTAATGCTGTCAAACTGTCAACCGATCGACAATGCAAATACGCGTGCACGTGCTTTATGTTTCTATTTGACCAATCTTAACCAAATTTGGTGTAGAAGTTATTTACAATGCTACGAAAAACATAGGCTACTTTAGTACCTTGGAGTGAGGTCGAAGGCCGAAAAACCACGGTCTACACGTATGCCTGCGATACTCTTGGGTGAGGCCGAAGGCCGAACAACCACATTCCACGCGGTCTAGACGGCTAAAGGCGGCTGGTAGGCCGACTGTGCCTGCTAGTATAATATATTATTATTCATATTTTATAAATATAAGGGGTGGAGAGGGGGGTCAAAATTAATTTTCTTTTAAATAATCCTTACGTAAGATGTGGGGGGGGGGGTTGCCACAATCTTACGTACCCTTACGTGGGTCCAAAATTACAAAAATCATCCTTACGTAATTAATGGACGGCCCCTAATATAATTATCACATCGCACTTGATGGAATTATGGCACAGTCCATTAACATTTACACCGTTGTATAGTATATTTCACTTTAATTGGAATTAAAAAAAGTCATAGAATCATATCACTTTCATATAAGAACGTACAACCATTGTAAAACTATGCAAATTATTGCGATAAGACAGGTGCACAGCAATTGCTATACAGTGTAGGAGTTAGGTACACTTTGTGCTATACTATTTTATTTTGAGTTCTTGTATTTTATTCTTTCAATTTAAAAGTTTTACAATTTCCTGAATACGTGCCTTTAGCAATGCATTCGTTATCTTGTTATATACGTTATCTTATCTCTATATTATATTTCGTCGCATAGTTTGTACGTTTTTATATCAACGTAATTTGATGCTATGACTTTTTTTAATTCCATTTAAAGTGAAATATACTATACTTATCACCAAAAGTGGTACCAAAACTTTCATGGTCTCAAGTCTCATCAAGTTATTATTTATCAAGTCTTATTTTTAATTATCACTTTTAACATATTGCACTTTATTAAGTAACAACATATCGATTTTGTTACGCATGTCATAAGAAAGTATGAAGCTGTATGCAAACTTTCTCTTTTTGACATACATTTTTTGAAATGAAACGACACTAAAAGTTAAAAAAAATAATCAAAATTTCATAATTTTTGAAATTGGTTTCCATTATTGTAAAATATAATGGGAAGGTCTGGATTGTCGTACTTAGGTGACATTGAGCAATTTTATTATTATCGAAATCTGAATATCGAAAAAGCTAATTATGTAATTATTTAAATTTGAATTTCTACTTGTTGCAATATTTGAATAATAATTATCTAATACTTTTTTTAATAAATAATAATAATAATTTTATGGATACAGTTTGGTGACAGTACAGTATTCCGTATTTTCAATTTTTTTTGCAATATAGGAAATATCGAACAATGAAAATCGCTACATGGTAAACGATATGAACTTTATTATTAAGTAAAGTAGTCAAGGTTTTTACTTTTACCAACCGACAACTTAGGGCTTGGTCTACGGAGCTTAAGATGAATATCAAACACAAAATTGTTTTTGTGTGATAAACTCAAAATTAAATTTTGAAATTACGTGTTTAATTTCGTTTTAAAATTATATGGTGGTTATCTTATTCAAAAATTAATTTCTGTAGGTAACCTCCCATTGTTTATTGTTCTTAAATTTGTTACCAAATTATGATGCAATAAAATCCTAATTATTCAATACTGGATTGGGAAGTTTAACGAATTAATACAACTTACTTGATAAAATTATGAATTATTTCAAAATGGTAAAAATTGATGACGAAACAAATGAAAGTTACTTCAAGATATTGACACATTTACTGAGACAATGAATTGTCTTAGAAGTGATCGACTTTATCCCTTTTTATGTACTTACAAAAAAATTTAAAAACAATTTTTTTTTATCACTTTAGAAAGTTTCCATTTGCATTTGGTCCACTACTGTCGCGAAAATTAGGTAAATTGTATCGACAAGTAATCAACCGGTTCAAACCATGTTTCTTAACCCATGTTGGTACCATTTATCGGCAATTTTGCATAAATACAAGAAAATTTCATTGTATGACCTTAGGTTCCATTATTGAAAAGAATGTTCACCTCTATGCTCTATTAACTCGAATCAAACTGTATTATTTTTGGAATGCATCGAACAGAAGGTTAAGTTGGTGCAGTCCAATCCTGCAGTTTGCCTTTGCTGGTCATGAAGCTTCGGGTCACTGGAACGGAGTAAATGATTGATGACGTGGATCGATTTTAAGCCAATCAATGAATTCTTCCGAAGATAACGTAAGCAAAAATTTATAAAATAAAGGTTCTTAACTTTAACCCGATAGGATCAGGATTTCAAGTTTGAGAAAAGAGTCAAGACACTTCACAGGACGTTCACGCTCCTGTTTGCATCCTACACTAAAATTAATCTAATGGCCAGTTGTTATTGGCTTAATAATGCAAGATGAAACGGGTTTGGATTGGAGATTTTGGTCATCGACTTCGTGTTTTGTTTACATGAAAAGATATTTTAAATTTAATTTATTGCAATGTCTCCATTTGTTGGCATAGGAATTTTTGCATAATTATTCAGGATTTTGGCACCGCTTTTTGCAAAACAAAAAAGAAGGATCCTCCTACTCGAGACTCGTTTGTCTAAAATTAGAGTTTTATTCTTGACCAAGAGGTTATAACAATCTTTGTTCTTTCTTTTTAACCGGGTGTTGCAACAGTTTTGGTACTTGTCGAAGGTCAAAAAAAATCTTAAATGAACATTTGATTGACAACGATGAAACCGTAAACGCTTTTGGATTGCTTAATCGTTACAATAGACGCCCAAGAAGGAAAAGTTGTTGCATAACGGTTTAAGTATAACAAGACACGATTTTGAATTATGCTAATAATTGTCAACAATTTTCTGCATTTATTTAACAATTTGTTTATGTTAATCAAGTCGGAAGAGCAAAGATGATTGGACGATTTTGCAACATAGGGCAATACTTAATCATTTAAGAGATAAGGTCGTAAAACGTTCCAATACCGATCGAGGTTCGAACTCGTTGCGCTGCTCCGTAGGTCGTTAACATTAATTATACCATCGAGAATGCTTTAAGTTTTGAATTTAGAAATCAAAACAATTAAAATTTGAGGTTAAAAATTTTCAGGAAATGAAATGTGAAATTTATTATAATAAATTAAATTAAACCACAGCAAATCCAGCAAGAACTGGGTATCAAAAATCAAAAAACCTGCTTACCAATAAATTCCTTATTGTTTATTCTAATTTTATTACGCTTTCATTAAGACGTTTACAAAGCGGTTTTATTTATTAGGAGTGACCGATAATAATTATAATTAGTTATCAACAGTAAAAGTGTAAGTTAATCGCATCTAATAATCAATTTGAATTTAAATGATGTTAGATTGTTCGCAAATATTTTTTCCACTAATTAAACAATTATGTTATTGGGTCAGTAGCATAAAAATAATAAAAAGTGTTTGTTTAATTAATTACAGAAAAAGTTGTAAAAATTATCATAAAGATCAACAATAAAAGAAATTAAAAATAAAAGTTTTGTAAATTTAACTTTTTTTTTTTAATTTTTCTGTAAGAAGCCGCTTGCGTAGTCGCGCGATTTGACCGCAGGTTCAAAATTTAACGTATAAATTTCAAAAAATTACTTAAAAAAAAATAAATTAAAATATACTAAGTAAAATTACTATTACTTACATTATTTTAAACGCCATATTCAGTCTTTAATATGTCCTTAATAATAATAACATATAACAACTAACAGATAATTTTATTTTCGTAGGGCGGCTTGACACCGCACTGAAACACTGCAGATCCTAAACTTCACTCACACATACATGGCTACTACACACCGAATTGACTTCAGCAGGGGCAACTTTCGCTTACGCGGCCCCAAGTAACCAGCGGCTAGCACATTTCATATCTTTTATACCAGCTCCTTTCACCCTTCAGTACGCCACTGACCTATTTTATAATCAGCATTTCCCAAAAATTTGCCTAAACTTTTCGTTTTTATGGCCAAAACGACAAGAATTTGCGTTCTAGGGTCGGAGACTTCAACGAGCGATAAGAACGAAACCTTCGTTGAGCAGCAGTGCGAATAAATAATATCAGTGCAAATCTATAAAAATCTGGGTCACCGAATAAATTAGATTCACTCTAAAGGTATCAGTTCCATTTTTTAATTTACGCTTCATCACTGCGGAACAAAAGCATTCGAATAAAAATTTCATGGGCTCAAAGTTTTAATTCAAAATTTTAATATAGGAATTGTATATGGTAGGTTTTTCATATTTTGCCGCTTTTCTTCCGGTTATCGTAAAGGTGAAAAGTAAATTACGTTCGATTTCATGGTCGAATGAACTGTTCACAAAATTTACATACACCACTTTATTTGTTATGCTGGAATAAACATTTTCCTCTTTGAAACAGTTTCAATTCCAAGTGCATTAACCATTGCGTGAGTTTTTAAAGAAAGCTTTACCGTTCATTAACCATTTGAAATATTCTGTTTGAGAATTGAGAAATATTTCAATTATTTCTCGGGGGTTGGTCTTACATTTCGATTTACAAACTACTTAGGGGCCGTCCATTAATTACGTAAGGATGATTTTTGTAATTTTGGACCCGCCCCACGTAAGGGTACGTAAGATTGTGGAACCCCCCACATAATACGTAAGGATTATTTAAAAGAAAATTAATTTTGACCCCCCTCTCCACCCCTAATATTTATAAAATATGAATAATAATCACTAAAACTATTCACGTCATTGCTGGCAGCAACATTATGCGAAACAATACCAATAACAGAGGAACAACAGGGATTTAGACGTAATAGATCCACGACGGATGCCATCTATATAATCAGACAAATAACGGAAAAATCGATTGAGTTCCAGAAGACGGCGTACATGTGTTTTGTAGACTTAGCAAAGGCGTTTGACAGAGTCAGAATCAAAGACATAATCGAGATCCTGCAACAAAACAATATCCCCCAGAACATGATAGGCATGATACACTCAACACTGGAAACAGGACAAAAGTGCGGACAAAAGGAGAACTCACAGAAGAAATCCCAATACCAAATGGAATCAGACAAGGTGATAGCCTGAGCCCCTTGCTCTTCAACCTATTAATGGATAAAATAATAAAAGAAGTAAAAACACAAGGTAATGGATTTCGTATGAGCAATAAAGAGATTCAAGTTATATGCTACGCTGACGACCTTGTATTGATAGCCGAAAAAGAAGACGATCTTCAACAACTGCTCAACACTTTTAACACAACAGCGAAATTATATAATATGGAGATTTCCGCAACCAAGACCAAATGCCTAACAACTTCAAGAAATCCAAGAAGATGTATGCTCACCATAGATAACAACGTAATAGAACAAGTACCGTACTTCAAATACTTGGGAGTAGAGATCTATGGATGTGGCAATCTGGTAGAAGAAACCATGACCCAGGTTCGAAAAGCGTCGATGATCTCAGGATGCTTGAGAGATACAATCTGGACAAATGAATTT
This sequence comes from Podabrus alpinus, assembly GCA_932274525.1. Taxonomy (NCBI): domain Eukaryota; kingdom Metazoa; phylum Arthropoda; class Insecta; order Coleoptera; family Cantharidae; genus Podabrus; species Podabrus alpinus. The sequence goes on from OW026451.1 coordinate 13,317,070, forward strand.
CTAAAAGTTGAAAGCAAAGCACGAATATACAAGGCATGCGTGAGGCCCATAATGACATACGCCATTGAGGCAAGAGCGGACACCGCCAAAACAAAAAGGATCCTGAGAAAAAACGAAATGAAAGTCTTAAGGGCCATAACAGGAAGATCACTTGTCGACAGAATTAGGAACGACCACATAAGGAGCGAGTGTAACATGCCCGATATGATAAGGTGGACGAGAATAAGCAGAAGAGCTTGGAATGAGCATATATCGCGTATGAGCCATGATCGACTTCCAAAGATCGCCAGAGATGGAATACCCCATGGAAACAGACCACCGGGAAGACCTCCAAAGAGGTGGAGAGACAGTTGGTCGTCAGCATCCCAGGAATTATTATGTAGTTATTATGTTAATTATTAACAGTTATTATGTAGGTTCCTGCGCATGTTTTTGTATTGAAATAGTGCAAAAATTCGCAAAGGAAAGGAAAATTGATTTTGAGTAGCCTGCCTTCCTTTAAGGAATCTCGATAATCCATTCATGCGCGTCCCTATGGGACGCGCATGAATGGATTATCGAGATTCCTTAAAGGAAGGCAGGCTACTCAAAATCAACTTAAAAAACAATAATGAATGCTGTCAAACTGTCAACCGATCGACAATGCAAATACGCGTGCACGTGCTTTACGTTTCTATTTGACCATCTAAACCAAATTTGGTGTAGAAGTTATTTACAACGCTACGAAAAACATAGGCTACTTTAGAACCTTGGAGTGAGGCCGAAGCCCGAACAACCACATCCGACACGGTCTAGATGGCTAAAGGCGGCCGGTAGGCCGACTGTGCCAGCTAGCATAATATACTATTATGCCACTATGTTTAATGATTTTTAAGGCGCTGATACACATGCTACTTACTGGCACGAAAATCATGCTATTATGACGTAATTGTCGTAAAATTACGTCTTATATGACGTAAATGTCGTAAAATTACGTAATAATAGCATGCTTTTCGTGCCAGTAAGTAGCATGTGTATCGGCGCCTTTAAGTACTATATATTTCGTATATTTGATTTTTTATCAAATATTATATTTGATTTTTAAATTTAATTTAAAAAAATATTTTAAGAAACTTACGTAAGGAATACGTCGGACCCCTCCCCCCCTACGTAAGGGTCCGTAAGATATCCAATACCCCCTCACCCCCCCCCCCAAACCCTTACGTAATTAATGGATGACCCCTTAATTATTACAAATTTTTAAGTTGATTATAAAAAGTGATTCAAATAGAAGTAAAAATTTAAATGTAATGCGAGGGCAGATTATTAAGTTCGTTTTTGGTGAAAAATTAATTTCAATCCTTCAACATAGTCTCCTTTTAGGCCGACACATTTAATCCAACGCGATTCAAATTTTTCGACACCGTCAGTATAATAGGATTTATTCAAGTTTGGAACAAGAAGTCACTAAGAGCCAATTCTGTAGAATATGATGGATGTGGAAGCAATGTGTAACCAAATTCATGCAGTTCTGCTTTTGCAATTTCTTACAAAAAAAAGTGTAAAAAGAAGCCCCTTTTTCTTGCACAAATGAGGTCGATTTTCCTTGATTGCAGCATTGAATTGGTCCAATAATTGTGCATAGACCCCTCATTTGTCTCAATTTTCTCTAGAAATCCCAAAACTGGGATTTTTATACGGACGTCACATTTGTCCAACCCCCTCTCCCCTGGTCACACTTGATCATATTTTGTAAACCCCCTCCACCCAGGCGTGGACGCCCTTTATAGACGACCCCCTAACCTTTCCAACCGATGGATCTGCATTTGTCTTCTTTCGAGCTTTAGCGCACTATTTGCCCTATTCCTTCATTTCTGGATTATAGTAGTGAATCCATGTTGAGACGATGCAAAAATTCTTGAGGATTAACGCTGAAATAATACCAAACACTGCTTTGAAATAATCATACGCTTGCGTGTTTGATCACTTGTGAGCAAGTGTGGCACCCATCTTGCTGACAAATTTTTCATATGGAGTTCTTCATGCATCTCATCCCAAACGCTTTTATTCGTTACTCCACGTATGTCAACTAAACAATGCAATTTTACTCTTCGATTATTTAATACGATATACCATAGATTTTTGAACACAATTTCTGGTGTAACCGCATATTTTGGCCGCCCTACTCTTTGTTCATCGCTTGTGCTTACACGACCACGTTAAAATTCATTATATCAATTATATATGGTTGCAGTCGATGGGGCAGACGCGCTCAAAACTGCATTCATATCTGTAATGATTTCTGAAGGTGTTAAGCCTTTCAAACACAAGTATTTGATCACCGCAAAATTAAATTCTCGTTTTCGCTCGCAAAATTCTCGCTTTGACATATTGAAAAATTGACATATCCATTTAAAATCTCACTAATCTTTGGTTGAAAAGTCAGAACTTGTCGTCAGAACTTAGAAAGTTTAAAAGCAGAATGACTGGGAACAGTTTTTGGTTTTAGGAAGTAGGTGGGATTTTAACCGGTGGGAAAAATGTATGTAGTAGTTAAGTGGAAAGACAAATAAAAATTCGAGTTTGCGGACTCGAAAGTTTCCATGAAAGATGTTTAAAGTTTCAAACGTGATTAAATAACACGCCTTTGTCTGAAAGAGAAATTGAGCCAAAAGCAGCTGCTACGAAAAAATCGACCAATATCTGCAAATGCAAACAAAAAACGACTATGTAAAGTAAAAGATTATCACCATAAAGTTATTTTAGAGCAAAAACCATTGCTGAATGAATACACCTGCTCCCAGAGGCTTAAAATTTTAAATAGAAAAATTAAAAATTTGATCTCAAAAAGAGGTTGAAAAATTTTTGATCACAAAGAGCTGAAAAAGAGCGAAGATCTTCTTTGTTTCCCCCTAAGGAATTAGGGGGTGTATGTCATCATGAAGTTTTGGATTGCTTTATCGATTACCTTTGGATCCAGGGTGTTCCTGCTAAGCGCCGCCAAGATGTGCCGCAAGTGCCCTTGGAATGACTTCCACGGATTCTTGGTTGTCTTAAGGCGGTGGCCTTCGTTCATTTCTCGGGGGATTTGCGGTTTTTGGTCCGCAGTTTTTAGCTCTGGTGGTCTTTCTCGCGAACCTTGGTCCTGTGCTTGGTGGCGTTCTCCCATGCTTCCAGTTTTGCGTTTTTTGGGTTACGGGACATTAGAGCTTTTTGGTCCCATACGACAGCATCTTTGTGTGTGCCCAAAACCTTGGTATCTGAAACATTGGGTGGTACCCACTTTTCGATGGGTGACTTCGACTTGGATGCCCAATACTCTCTTGAGGTCGAAGATCTTCCTAACTGAATCAATCTTAATCAAGGTCGCCATGATGAGGAGAAGGGGTTTCTTGTCCCTGCCCTCTTTCATTCGATCGGCTGAGACGACTTGAATTCCTTTTATTCTTAGGTCATTTTGGACGTCGTTGGTTTCCATTTCTTATGGGATTCCACATAAGACCACCGTTAGTGGTTTATATTTTCTATTGTTTGGTAGAAATAGAACCCTATTTCCATAGGGTCAGGGCTTCTTCAAAAAACTTAAGTAGAGCTCTGTGATCTTCTACGGTTGCTGGGGTTATCTCAAGCCCAGCTTGAGATAACTCAATAACTCCACCCCCGGTGGAGTTTCGTACGTTGGTGAATCGAATCTTCTTTTTGTCCATCTCCTTGCTGATGAACGGCCATTTGGGGGGTATCCTTGAGCACAATGGGCGGGATTCGGGTTTTCTTTCTGGAACTGAACTCCATGTTGATTTGGTCTTGAGTTGGTTTATCTTTAACCCGAACGTTCTGGTCCTGTCCTTGAGTTGAAGGAGAGCTTGAACCGCTCCCTTAAGCTTGTTCCGCCGACTCTTCTATCATGACTTCGGTGTCGCTTTGGGCCATCTTGAAAGTCCTCGTTTTCACACTTCATCGTTCATCGGAGGTTGGTACCTCCCTGCGTGACTTCTACCCGGCCCTACCAGCTTCGTCGTTACTGGATTTCTCCTTGTCCTTTTCTTGGTTTTCCTCCTTTTGTCACTTATTAGTCATTTTTGTTCCTGTCGGGCCACATGGAGTTTTTTCCTGTCCTCTACTTCTTTTTCGAAATTGAAATCGACGTCGCTCAGGTCCAAATCGCTTTGAAAGTTTCCGCTTTTAATGCCCTACAACTCCTTGCAATTTCTTATCAAATCATGAAGTTCTTTTATATGGATATCGTCTTCTAGGTCTTCAATTTCTGAATCATCTCTGTTGAGCAGTTTTTTAATTTCTTCTCTTTCATTGTACAACTCTTCGTATGCTTCATCTTCTTCCACTTAGAATCAAACGGAGATATCACCACTACCGTCAAATTAATATGATCTTTGGGGTTATGGAAGCAAAAGGCGTATGCCTATGACCCCCAAACGTTTCCAGAGTTAAAGGACGAGTTTCGAGGCGTTATTTATGAACTACCACAGGATTTATGCCAAGAAATTTCATCGAATTTTGTGGAAGTCTGCAAGACCGGCCATGGCAGCCATTTGACCGACATCATTTTTCATGTTTAATGTCAATGTCTTATATGAAAATAAAAATATCAACAAATTATCAAAAACCAAAGTGTTTTTTTTTCAAATTTCACCCTTTATTTTGTGATATTTGAAAATGGATATTGAAGGCTAGCATTCCTGCTTAAGGCTGCGTTCTGTTTGGTGCTTAAAAATTTGAGAGATTCGTTCTAAGTTATCTCTGTACCTATATCATATTCAAAAACGATACGTAATATTATCTTATGTATATTTTTATTAGATAAAATGTAAATAATATGTAACCGATACAATAAAATCGAAATATATTTGCAATAATACAACATTATATAACATACCACATTGTTTAAATATGTGAAAAGACTGCATAAACAACACCAAAATAAAAATTTAAATTTAAGTTTATTTGCAATTTTAAACAAGCAGACCATCACATACAGTGGAAAGCGCAAGCGGCCTCAATTAAACAGTCATAGGTTCGAATCCCACTTCGTTTCTCGGGGGAGTCTCCGCTTTTGAAGTTTTTCATTTCGTACTTTCTATCTACTTAAAATTAAAGTGTTACATTTTCTTATTTAAGTTTCTCGTTGCTTTTTTGCGTGATATATGAAATTATTAATTGCAATTATTTGTATGGATACTTAAAATTACCTGCAATAAAAATTAAATTGCCTAATTTTTGGGTCATGCTTTTGCAATTTTTACTCCAAATTATCGTTTCGCTTTTATTATTATAAAAATAGGTTTTTTATTTTATATTTATAATATTAATTTATTTTAAATAAACTGAATATTTAATTTTAAAATTAAGCCTATTAAAAATGTGGCAATTTAAATGTCGTACTAAACAGTAGTTCCGTATTTGTATTTCCGTTTTCTTTAATGGTTTCTTAATATTGTTTGGTATTTATTCATTAGGTACTGGGAATTAAGTATTTAAATATTTTAAACCAGAGCTGCAGTGGCTTGGTGTGATTTACTGTATTAATTTGAACAGAGCAGGAATTCATATGGTTCATCAAAAAATTGGTCAAAATTAACATGAAGTTGGTCAAGTGACAGGAAGTCAAGGTCAAAATTTTTTTTCAGGATATTCTTGTAATTTACAAGTGTAGACGGTCATCCGGTAGAGTTTGTGGCTTGAATATTTGATGATAGACGACTAGCAATTGATGTTTAATGAATAGGTGTAGATTTATCTAATGGTAATTGAAAAAGGAATGAGACTCAAAAAACTTGGCAAGGAGATGATGAAGACCTGCCGAATTTGAACTTGAACAAAATTATAATTGCAATGAATCTTGAGAACTTTTCGGTAAGGTTTTGTTAAGGAATAATTGTGTATCTCTGCGGCAAAAAATAATCTGGTATCCTTAGATCAGAGGTAGCACCAGCCATAAAGTCATTTAAAGATGGAAAAGCATCGGGAGCTGACGAAAATACCGTCACGCAGACAGTTCGAATTTTTTCGAAATTCCGATCAAGATCAAGACCTAGAACCTACTAGGAATTTATGGAAGAAAGGGATCGAATCAAAAAATTGCTCAGCGATGTGGATACAGCAGAGGACGAGATCCATGACAAAGAAATTGAAGAAGTACTAAAAGAATGCAAGGATATCGAGGACAATAAAAGACCTCCAAAGCAATTCGGATCTAAGTTACGTCGATTTTAATATCGAAGAAGAAGTGGAAGAAAGGGAAAAACTCCAAAGAGGAAAGCCAGAAGAAGGGAAGAAAAGGACAAGGAGAAATCTAGTGACGACGAAGCATGTAGGGCCGGGAAGAGGCCACACAGGGAGGCACCAACCATCGATGAAGGACGAAGTGTAAAGACGGGGACACTCGAGATGGCCAGGATCAGAAAGGTCCAAATGAACACGGAGTCCAATCGCAGAAGGAAAACCAGAATCCAACCCATCGTGCTCAGGGATACCGCCAAATGACCATCATTCAGCAAGGAGATGGACGAAAAGATGATTTGGTTCACCAACGTACGAAACCCCGTCGGAGGGGGAGGCTTGCGATAACCCCAACAACCACAGAAGACCACAGGGCTCTCCTCAAGTACTTTGAAGAAACCCTGAACCCTATGGAATTCTGCTTCTATTTCTATCAAACGAGAGAAGATAAACCACTAAAGGTGGTCTTTGATTGAGAAGGCTGGAGAGTTCAATGTCCCCATGATCCTTTGCTTCGTGGATTCTAAAGCTTTTGAGAAGATGAGATGGGGTTATGGAAAATTCTACATAAAAATGGATGTACCTGAACTTCTCCTGATCTCTGTACAAAGTCAATACTGCAAGGGTTAAGATCGGCAACACATACTATGGAGTCCGACAGGGATGCACACCGCTGATGCATGGAAAGGTTGAATATCAATAGGAGGAAAGAAAATCAACAACCTAAGATATGATGACGACACCCTGATAATCGCAGAAGACATCGAACAGATTGCTGTCACAATGAAAAAACTAGCAGAGGTCAGCGAAATGTACGGGCCCAAACTAAATAAACAGAAGACCAAACTCATGGCTGTAAACAGGCCAGATAATAATTCTCCGCATTTACGGAAAGTGGCTACCTTCGAGGTTGTGGAAAGATTTGTATACCTGGGGTCGCTCATCACAAACAATGTTGACGCTGCCGAAACCTGGACATTGAAAAGGGCAGGCCAAAAAACGAACTGAGGCGTTTGAAATGTGGATGTACCGAAGGGTCCTCAGAAGGTGATCTTGGACAGAACACCGCACCAAGTAATCCATTTTGGAGCAGCTTAGCACCAGACGACACCTGGTTCGGGATGTTAACCGAATGTATCTGTAATACCTTGGAAATGCGGAACGGTAAAGAAACTCATCGTACAGGGTAAAACTGTGAGGAAGATCGCCAAAAGGATGGGCGACCAAAAAATCGCGATATAAATAAATTATTTTGATTGCGGACCGAGAAACATGGAGAGACATCTTGAAGGGCATCATCACATAACTGTACCATACATCACCAAACCCCCATCAGGATGAAAGGATCGAGGAGGAATTAAAAAGTAATTATTTAAGTCAAGGAGCTGCCACTCAAAAAATCCTAAGAACAAAAATCTGAGACCTAGAAAAGGTCACCAACTTCCATAAAAATCAATAAAAATAGGACCTGTATTATATCGAGAGAAGAAGGAGGCTCGATAAAATTAAAAAATATTTTTGGTAAAATTTGGTGGTATAAAAGCCATTAAACTTTCAAGGTATTCCTCTCTAGAGCAACTTGTGATTATAATATATTATATTATGCATAGTGCAATTAATTTGCTAAATTTGGAGAAGTTGTAATTAATTTATACCGGTTAATTATAGCTCATATTTTATACCGAAATATAAATAACATGTGAACTAAAAAATCCAATTTACAAAACCGAAATACATGTAAGTGTCGTGTAATTGTCACATATTAAAAAATGGTGCTTAAATATTTGTAACAATTTTTTTATTCAAAAAAATGAAAGAAAGTCAACAAGACAACCTTGAAGGTGCAACTTGAATTAAGAACTTCTCGAAATGTTAGTAATGGTTTAAGAATTTTTAATCGCATTGTAAATCATGTTGTTTTATAGTTCTTACACGTCCCTTCATCATGTAAAACGGTAATTTGATGTAAAAAGAATTTATGGAAATTTAAAACGAGAGTTTTTGAAAATCAAGGTTTTTTAACTATTGTTTTTCTACTGTGATAACGATAATATTTTACCACTTATAAAAACAATAATTTAACAGTAGCAAACGCAAGTTTATTTATGCATGAAGTACATAATTTTACTTTCACATTTTTCACTTGAACAATTTATTTTTTGCCAATAGATGTCAGTATCTGATACATCTCTTATCTTTCGAATTTAAAAAGAAAATTTGTAATGATATATTTTTTGCTTTTTTTTAAATTTTTATCTTTAACTTAAAAATCAGTCATTTTATAAAATTTAAAAAAACATGTATTTTTGTCTGTTTATTTAAAAAAAAATCTTACCGCTGAAATCTGGTTAAATTTAAGTTATATTCAGAAAACTGGTAACTCCAAAACCGCAAATATTTTATTTTTCGTATTTTATATTTCACATAATTTTACTTACTTGCTATTGCCAAAGGCAAGGCAATCTACATTTTGCTACAAGTACTTTACCATATTGAGTGAAATGCCAAAGAGTAAGCAATAGGTCATGCAAGAAGAATGTTAAACAACATAATAAAATATTATTTTAAGTAGTAATTGGAATAATATGGTCACATGATATTAATTATCAAAAATTATTTTAAAACTGAAGCTTCTAATTAAGAATGAAAAAATTGAGCACTTTACATAATTAATCGAAATTATGCAACTAGATAATAGGTATAAAGGTATTTTGTTGGTAATTCAGTTTTTTTTACCGTTTTAATACCTGGAATTTTCTTTTTATTACTTATACACTAGACCCTCCACACCCTCCATGTACGCGAGGGTTCCGTTCGGTAAAAACCTCGCGTACATGGAATTCGCGTAAATGGAACCAAAGAAGCAATAGAAAAAGGGAAAATAGAAAAAAGTTCCAAAATTTATTTAAGACTAAAAACTGAAGTTTAAAACTAAGGTTTATTTACGAAATAGGTAAAATATAATGCATACAAAAACTAAAATATACCTAATTGATAAAAGAATTAAATATAATGCATAAAAAAAACTATAAATCGTTGACACCGTATTTGTATCATTCAAGTGCTACGTTTCAGTGCCTGTGAACGGAGTAGAAATTACTTTGTAGGGGACGGTGACCTAAGTGTGGTCACCCCAAAAAAATTTAAAATTTTCCTATAGCAAAGAGGAAGGTTTATAGAGTATACTGTAAAAATTTCACTCGAGATGATATACATAAAATTTCTAGAAAAATCAATTTGAAAGTACGTAAATTTAGCGAATTTTTCTTCGATTTTTGGGGTGTGCATTCGATAGGGAGGTTTATCCATCGTCAGAACCTACCCTTTCGGGGCGCCGCTGCGCTCCGCTCCGCTCTGCACCCCTCCAGGGCGGTTTTGACTCTGGTTACTATGCTAAACATACGAGAAGGCGCCTCCCATAAAAAAAAACCGGGATAAATGAAACCGGGAGCTTAGAGACCCTTGAAATAGCATTAAAAAGTATAGTTGCGGTATGGGGCAGTAAACTATTACGTTTCACCCCCAAAAAATCGCGTAAAAACAAAAAATAATCGATGTTATGATGTACGAGAGACGAGCTGCATCTGCCGGTGCGAAATACTCTAAGTGTTAGGGTCATTCATATTGCACGTACCGTCAACAGAATGAGCGACGCGCGGGAATCTTGTTAATTTTACATGTAAATTTGCAAACTTCAAAATCGATTAACTCAAAATTTTGATAATACCTTCTCAAGTTTAAATTACATCAGTAAACTATATAAACCGTCCTCTTTGCAATAGGAAATTTTCAATTTATTTGGAGCGGCCACACTTAGGGGACCGTACCCACTTTGTATATAGTATATACATCTCTATTTATTATGCGAATATCTTTAGCTTCGACGTAAGATTTATATACACTTATACCTCCAAATTTGTTTATGCTATTTGGATAACACATAATCTATATATTGCGATGTTCTGTTTATCAAATGGGGGGGTCTGTTGTAATTGGGTTAATTCCTGGTAGAATACTCATGACTAGATATTCAATTAAAGGACCATCATGACAATTAGATAAGTGTTTGCGTTAAAAAACAATAGTGCGCGGGCTTACGGACAATTTTGGTGGGATATGAAAGCGTGTGGAGACTCACGGTGTGTCCGTCGAGACGTGAGGACGTAATTTTGGAGAATGGAACGATCCGCGGGCCAGTAAGGACGGGATTGTGAATAAAGTAGAATTTTGGGAAAGAGTTGTAATAATTTCCTCGTTAAGTTTTTGAATTATCAAACATCTATTGATGATTCATGAAGTATGTTAAGAGAAGAATCTACAAAAGTTTCGATTAGTATTTTTGAATGATATTTGGAAAATTTTGGTGACCGCTGTTAGTGAATATTTTATGGACTTACCTGAGCATTAATCCTAAGAGACGAAGAAAATAAATCCGTTATCAATCCTGTCTGGAATCTTCATGGTATGGAAATTGGTTCCGCTCCACATCCTACACATCGATGGTACACGACTGCATTGACTTCGGTAAGCAAAATTTGTGTCGACGGATTTTAATAACATTTAACGGTAAAATAGACAAGTTCGCGCGTGTATTTAAATACGGGGGCATTTATAAACTTTTCTTTTATTATTTCTGTAAATTTAATTTGTTCCAATTTAATGAAAATCAATCTTTTGTTTTTTAATGATTATATTTGTTTAATAAATTACAATATTTTGTTTACAAGTAATTACGTTTGATTTAATTTAATTCTACAGCAGTGAAGACAAGATTAGGCAGGTGTAAGATAAATAAGTTTATTATTTTTCATTTTCTCAAGGTTACTAATTTAAGGTAACTTATATGAGTATTTGACCAAATTGATGGACCCAATTTTCGACCCGAAATAACGAGTTTTCATGCAAGCTAATCGGAGCATAATTAAATTAAGTGCCATTAATATTCTCCCGCTATATAAATCAAATTTTGAGTTTTTACAGTAGCAATACATGGCAATATATAAAAATGGATGTATGAGTGTATGTATGTATGTTCCCTATAGGCTCCCAAACCGTTTGACCGATCGGAACCAAATTTGGCACAGTTATTATGTAGGTTCCTGCGCATGTTTGTGTATTTAAATAGTGCAAAAATTCGCAAAGGAAAGGAAAATTGATTTTGAGTAGCCTGCCTTCCTTTAAGGAATCTCGATAATCCATTCATGCGCGTCCCTATGGGACGCGCATGAATGGATTATCGAGATTCCTTAAAGGAAGGCAGGCTACTCAAAATCAACTTAAAAACAATAATGAATGCTGTCAGCTGTCAGCTGTCAACCGATCGACAATGCAAATACGCGTGCACGTGCTTTACGTTTCTATTTGACCAATCTTAACCAAATTTGGTGTAGAAGTTATTTACAACGCTACGAAAAACATAGGCTACTTTAGAACCTTGGAGTGGGGCCGAAGGCCTAACAACCACATCCGACATGGTCTAGATGGCTAAAGGCGGCCGGTAGGCCGACTGTGCCAGCTAGTTATTTTAATAATACGCGAAAACTTAATTCGCGTTAAAGGGAATTTTGCTTCGCGTACAAAAAATTCAGGTATTAAAATCTAATTCGCGTTATTCTGAATTCGCGTACATCGAACTCGCGTACATGGAGGGTCTAGTGTACTTACTTTACATTTAATCATTGTACTTACGATGCCGCAGGCGGTTCTTTTAAAATTTCTAAATCAAGCGTGGTTAGGAGCACAGGATTCGTTAAAACAAAAAGCTGGAAAAATTGGGTGGATGTAAAAATTTGGATGTTGATTTAAAAAAAAACGAAATGTCAGATACATTAAAACTTTTTTTAAATTCGTCTATTTGGTCAGTCTCCAGAGATTTGAATTGGGAAATAATTCTAGGACAGTAGAAAATCGTTCCAATTTCAAAAATTTTCAAAAAATCCAATTTTTTTTTTAACTTTTTTATCTAATAGTACCACTTTCCCAAAGTTTCAAGTCAATCGCAGTAAATATCTAGGAGTTTCTTCAATTATTAAAAAAAATGTCTCCGTTTTATTCCTACTTAAAAGTTTAATCGTTTTTTTCTCAAAACTCTATTTTGAAGTCTGTGAACACGATTTCTCAAAAAGGAATGCACCGATCTTATTAAAATTTTGCACACTTCTTCTAGATAAGATTGTCTAGTGATTGAACGAAGATTTTTTTTTCTTTGGTCGCAACTTATTTTACCGAAAATTGTACGTTTTTGCATACAACTCTGCCAAAAATTCAAATTTCAATTTTTTTATATCCCTCGTTCAATCACGAGCTTCACTCATCTTATACCAGAAAATGCTTGTTTTTCTGTTCTCAGATAAAGCTATCGTGAGTTATTCTGACCACCGCGGGTATACTTATTTTAAGAGGTCGCCGAAAATCAGGTCCCAACGGCTGAATTTTAAAAATTATTAAATGAAAATTTTATAAAACATTGTTTAAATGCTGCTCTTTTATACATTTAAAAGTTTAATTTATTATAAAAAAAAAATCCTTTTTTTAGCCTTCGAAACCCATGTAATGGTTACTTAACCATGTAAGTCTGTAGTCAACATACTGAGTTTTTTCATGCTCGTGAGGTCTGCACTTGATCAATCTTTAACGAAATAATCATGAAAATTCTGATTTCGGCATATCCTTTCCAATACGGCATCTAATGCAAATTTCGTAGAAGGGGAAAAATTTCGCACGTTGACTACAGTCTTATTTCCGCACTGAAGATTTTATTACTTCATGGGAACTGGCCTATTAATCCAATTACAAGCAATTTATACCTTCTCATTATTTGAGAATATTTCATGAAACTCGCACAGAAATAAATCTTTTTTCTCAGTTGGGAATGGATTTCACAATTTAACGTGAAACTGCAGAGATGAATGGCGTGGAGTGTGTTCATGACCCTTGTTGGGGCAGGCATGCTAAAATTTGTAAAGAGTTGCTTTATGTGCTTCAATTGAATAAGGCATGTTAGAAATTGTATGAAGTTTTTTTTCAATAAAGGATTTAGTTAGAAAAGTGTTTTAGGATTGGATGATAAGTGAAATAAATAGGCGATAGAAATTTGGTGTTTGGAAAGTGATGGTATACCTTTGTGCGACGCAGAAAAATATAGCATATGGTTGCGATATAACCACATGAATTTGAACCAACAAAGGTTAAAGTTAAGAACCTTAAAATTGAACCTTACGAAAACTTTTAAATTGAAATTGATAATTTATGAAAATAAAATAAAAACACTTCAATACGAATTATTGAAGAACGCAAATTTTATTTCATATTCTGAAAAGCTAAACATTTATTGTATAAAAATTTTGGAGTCAATCGACCCCATCAAAACCCCCAGCTTGATTGCCAACAAAAATTAAATGTATTTTAAGTTGACCAGAAAAATGAAAGTCTATATTTTTCCTATTTCTTTAAATTTGCCCCTCTCACATTGAAACAAGTCACGAGCCACCACTGCCTTATAACTTATAACCATCATGTTTGATTATTTCAACAAGTTTTTATCATTCAAATGCATTGTAAGCTATAGGATTTGTACTTATCCACAGGTATGTTTTGCTATATCTCTTAACATAGAAGAAAATTTTGTGCAAATCAAGAACCTAGTAACTCCACTTCTAAACAACGCCGTTCTGGGCTAACAACAACAGCAGATGCCCTCGTGGATCCTCTGGAACCTAAATTGATTATACTTGAAGGTGCAGGCTAAAAAAAGGGGAAAGTCATTTTTTTTAGATTTTTACATCAATCGGAAGTTAATACAAAACTCTACCGTATAGCCAAATCATATAGGCTAAAAATAAGGATGATCAAAATATATGGGCAGTTTAAGTTTGACTCCGCAGGCAAAAAAGGTGGAACGTCAAATAACTTTAAAATCGCCGTGCTAAAAAATCACAAATTTTGACATTCCCCCATTTTAACCTGCACTCTTCATTTGTTAAAATCAATAGCGGCTTGCGTTAAAAGGTATAAGAACAGTCACCCCCCCCCCACGTCCCTCATGTAAAATCGTAAACTGTCCAAAAATAATTTAAAAGTTAAAATAATAATTAAATTAAAAAAATAATTAAAATACGGTAAATTTTGTACCCTCTTATAGAAAATTGTCACGTGCTGCCCACTGCAAATAAAGGGTCTGGGAGGGGGTATGGGAATACCCTCCAGAATATGGTAATCCGGCGATAAAATATAAAAAATTGTTTTTTTAGTTTCTTGGCTATGATCATATTATGCTGGGGGTATTCCATACAACCCCCCTCCCGGCCCCTCGGTTTCTATTCTTCATGTTTTATTATGATCTAAGTATTTAATATTGAAGCAGGCCAAGAGAAGAACCCTCGCCCTCGTGACGCAGTCAATCATACTGTATGCGGCACCGGTATGGCACGAGGCGCTTAGGGTTAACAGGAACGCGCAGAGATTGCTGAGCGTCCATCGCAGAATGGCGCTGCGCGTTTCCTGCGCTTACAGGACGGTCTCGCTCGACGCGGCCCTCGTTTTGGCGTCGATGCCCCCCATCGACCTCCTCGCACTAGCAAGGAGCAGAACTTACGACGGAGTGGAGGACGCCGGATGTGAGGTGGCCGAAAGGTGGCAGGCCAGGTGGGAGGAGGCGACTTGCGGCTTGTGGACCCGCAGACTCATCCCCAACAACAAGAGATGGGTCGAGAGGCGGCATGGACAGGTGAGCTTTCACCTAACCCAAATGCTGTCAGGGCACGGCTGCTTTGCCTACTACTTGCACCGATTCGGTATATTGGGAAGCCCCAGGTGCAGGTTCTGCGACGAAATAGATACCGCGGAACACTCCCTCTTCCAGTGCTAGAGATGGGAGCGCGAGAGAACAATGGTCTCGCTTGCACTGGGGTACACGATGGCTCCCGAAGACCTGGTCGAAGCAATGCTCGTCGACGAGACCCAGTGGCAGCGGATAAACACCCTCATCACAAACATCCTGAGGCGTAAGGAGGGCAGCAGGAAGAGCCGAACAGCAGGCCGCCGCTGCCGCTGCCCAAATGGGGGAGGACACCGACACGGAGGATCAGTGATCCGAGGCCAAACTCGGTCGGGTAGAAGAGAGGCATGCGAAAGCGCACACGTTTTATCGAATTCCATCGCAATGCCCCCTACTCGACCGACAAACCAGGAAGCCAACCAACGAGGAGACGGACTCGGACATGTAGAAGAGAGGCTTGCGAAAGAACACACGTTTCATCGAATTCCATCGCAATGCCCCCTACCTGACCGAGCAACCAGGATGCCCATTATGAGGAGAACAACTTGGAGGCCCGAATGAAAAAGGCGGGTCTGCACACGACAATGCAGACCCAACGCATCTGTCCGAACATCCAGGGCGGGAGATGTCGAAGATCCCGACATCTCGGACCGAGCATCCCGGAAGAAATGCCTGACGGCGAAACCCGGGTGCTTAGTAGGGGGGAGTTTTGAGTTTTAGTCAGTGAAGTCTGACACTATCCACTGCGATTAAGTGGGTGTCTCGCACGAGATTTCTCCTCCCTGCGTTGAGCTAAAAAAAAAGTATTTAATTTGACAATATTTTCCAATACATAACTTTTGAAATTAAACTTCTCTGGAAGTGCATAAATAAATAAAAATGTGGTAAATTTATAATTTTCTTTAAATTTTTTTGCCCTCCAATTGAAAAAGTCACGAAGCGCCACTGGTTAAAATCATAAAAAAATTATCTAATAATTTATTAAACAGAATATTAAAAAAACCTATTAGTCTGCTTAAAAATACAATTTTTTGTTTAGACTCTGTATAGTGTGGTTTTGAAAAACCGACCCTAAGATTTTCCCAAAATCATAAAGTTGCAGATTGGCCGTTTTTTGTGATTCCTATTCTCGAATTTGATATTTAAACGTATTCCCTAACTTCAAATCAAATAGTAATCACGCGATCTAATAAAAGTTGTTCCAAGGTTCCGATTGTATTATTTTTCAATCAATTATTAGAATTAATCTGATGAGTAAAATTATGCATAAAATTGAAAAATTAGTAGTTTTAACTTCTACAATTTTCGAGAAACAACCCTCCACATGAATCCAATTTTATTTCGATTTTGTTCTGGAAAAGTTAGTTTTTTATTGTTGACTAGCTGGCACAGTCGGCCTACCGGCCGCCTTTAGCCATCTAGGCCGTGTCGGATGTGGTTGTTCGGCCTTCGGCCTCACTTCAAGGTACTAAAGTAGCCTATGTTTTTCGTAGCGTTGCAAATAACTTCTACACCAAATTTGGTTAAGATTGGTCAAATAGAAACGTAAAGCACGTGCACGCTATTTGCATTGTCGATCGGTTGACAGTTTGACAGCATTCATTATTGTTTTTTAAGTTGATTTGAGTAGCCTGCCTTCCTTTAAGGAATCTCGATATCCCATTCATGCGCGTCCCATAGGGACGCGCATGAATGGATTGTCGAGATTCCTTAAAGGAAGGCAGGCTACTCAAAATCAACTTTTCTTTCCTTTGCGAATGTTTGCACTATTTCAGTACAAAATCATGCGCAGGGACCTACATAATAACTGTGCCAAATTTGGTTCCGATCGGTCAAACGGTTTAGGAGTCTATAGGGAACATACATACATACACACATACATCCATTTTTATATATCGTCTGCTTACTGGTAAAACCAAGTAACTGCAAAATTTTCGAAACTGAGTTAAATATATCGGCATGTTAAGTTTTTTGCGCTCTTTCTACTGGTAAAACAAGTTAATTGATACCCCCGTTCGAAAGTTATGCCGTATGAAAAAATCCGCGCTCCGCGCCTCGCAAAGGGGTTCCGCCCCCTTGATCCCCGCAAGGGGGCAAGGGGGCTTACACGTTAATTTAAAGTATTATGACATTGCTAAAACTATAATCCTTCTTAGAAATAAATTACAACACAATACATATTAATACTGCTTAGTTATTAAACGTCAAACTTTCAAACGCTATTATCTCAAAACTATGGTTATGTCAGTTACCTGGTTTTACCAGTAAGCAGACGATATATTAGATGTAGATTTGTTGCAAAAGTGATCTGTATATGATTGAAACCACGCAAGATTTCCTATAAACTTCCGCAAAGAGCAACTTTTTAACCATAATTAGGTTCTAGCTGTGAGCTTTCAAAGTTGATAAATTTTTAGCTGTTTTTGGTTTGAAGAATGTTGTTTTTTTTGTAAGGTCTCAATTTTTCGAAATTTTCTCGTTTTTGGTGCATGGCATAATTAAATTATGTCAATTAAGATTTAAAGCGTATGAAATTATGTGTAGAGCTAAAAAGAAAATTTTGTTTGCAAAAAACTCGATTTCAAAATTTTCAGGAAAACTTGAATTTGAAAGGAAAAAATTGAAAATTAGTTCTTTGAAAAGTCATATCTCCAAAACTATCCAAAATCACACCAAGCCATGCTTCTGTAATCAATATGCATTACAGGTGGTACCTACATCTTAACTTTTTCATCTTAAGAGCGCGCTGCGGAAAGAGAGAGAGGGAAGCAGTAGATATGATGTTGAAAGAAGCCTCTAATCTTTTGTAGATATTTAAAAAATTTAAAAAAATTATTTGCGCCATATCTAAGGGAACCCTTGAACCCTTTGTGCATTAAGTTGATTTTATATAGTTTAAAACTCCACTAAGGGCACTTTTTTATTTACAAGTTTTGTACAAGTTTTCTATAATTGATGATGAAATCGCTTCAAAATCAGGTTTTGTCCTTATAATGATCTGCAGAAGGCAATAACGAAGTTTCATTAAAATCGGTTGTCATAAAAATTCAAAATTGTCCTTTTTCATAAATTAAATTAACCTATTTACTTTTAATTTAAAGCGCTCAAAATTGGTTATTGCCTTCAATAGTCTTTTCTTATTAATATAAAAAAAGAATTACATTGATACGACGTTTAGTTTTTTAAATTTGTACAAAAGATTAGAGGCTTCTTTCAACATCATTCCCTCTCTCTCTTTCCGCAGCGCGCTCTTAAGGTTAGGCCCCAAAATTGACAAATATTAATGAGACTTCCTTCCAAATCACTACGTATAGAAACAGCCAATTTCAGTGATGTGAGTCACACGCCAACATAAATATTTTTATTTCCTGATGTAGGCAAGAAAGGTTATACACTGTAGGAAGTTTGATAACTAACTTATCTGTCAATTAGGAACAATAATAATAAACTCGAGATAGGAGCCCATGTTCAAGACATTGAAAACTTCCGTTTTAAATCAGTGGTAAATAACCTCATCAATCATTCATCTAGTTTGAACAACAAGGTTATTTTCCTTCCTGTTCTGACTTCCCTTAAGAGTAAAGTTCACCGAAGCCGCTGCCGTAGGCGATTCACGCCCGTGCTAGGTGGTTTACTAATATAAACACAATCCCTGTTATGTAACACTTACGGGTTATCAAATAAGCATAAATTAATATTTAAAATTTACAACCTCGTCGCCGTCGATGCAAATTCATTCTTTAGGTGTGCCAAGTAAGATTTATTTATTTGCAAGGCATCTATCACCGTTTACCAATTTTTCCTCGATAAACTTTCTCTAATACAAGTGCATCGATATTATCAAACTATCGGTTCTTCCCCGAGGGCACGGGACAATTGCACCCATAATAAAAATTTAATTAATAAAACCACAACTTCGCTATTGTAAATTTTCTTAGTATATCGAGGAAATGGTAAAAGGTTACGATTTGCGGTTAGCATTCTCTTAAACTTTAATAATTTAAATACGTCACCAAAGAAATCGTCTTCAAGTAAAACTTGTTCTTTTGTAGAAAGTGTGTCTGAATTTAAATGCAGTGGCGCTTAAATATCATTTATCGCAGTAACATCGTTTAAAAAGTGGATGACAAAAATGTTACAGAAGAATCATGTGATTATTATAAATCTAAATAACATTTTTGTAATCGACATTTTCTGACGATCGTCCTCACTTTCGATTTTGCGTTCGTTCGATGAGATGGCAAGTTGGAGACCATGAAAGTGAAGGGAGTGCATGCAAATTAAATATAGAAAGTAAAATTTTGAACTTTATTTAGACGAATACTTCACCAAATATTATTCGTTAAATTCAGAATCACGAAATACCGCGTACATTTTTTAATTTCAATTTTTGCTTGCGATTGGATTAACGAGAATTGACTAATAAATCGGAATAATAATTTTTTTAATTGGTTGAGCAATTTCGAAGAAAGTAAATTAACTTATAAATTCCAGAGAACAGGAATTAAACTTGAAAAGCAAGAAAATCATAAATTTTAAAATCTGAAACAATTTAAATTTTTCAAATGCAATAGAGAAAGTTTTAGGAAAACGCTGTAGGTCTGGATGAGTAATACTGAAAAAAAAATAAATGGGTGTGTGGGCTCAACAAACCTAAAATTTTTATTATGCATGCTAGGGCGTTAATTAAAGTGTTAATTTTAGATCGTCATTAACATTGCACAATGCCGCCAGGAGGAAGACCTTAAATTTGTAAATTAGAAATAATACCAATTAAAGCTGTACTTTTATGATCATTCGTCGTGTTAAATTGGTGTGTAGAAACATTTTTATTGCGCTATTACAATTTTATTATCAAAACACAAATAAAAATTCTAAAAATATCAACTGCTAATCTGCTCTATCAAAATGAACTAATATTAAGATTTTTGCAAATAACTTGGTTATTATGCATTTTTTCGAAAATTTTCAAGAACATAATTTTGCAGAGTTAAAATTTTCTGATACGGTGATATTTTTATTTTAAAATTCAATTAAAACCATGAAAGTTACGAAGTTTTGAACTTCTTGGATGCGATGCTCGCATATTGCTCGGACTTTTTTTTACAATACGATATCTTGAAACTCTCTATTACGGAACCAAATTTGGCACAGTTATTATGTAGGTCCCTGCGTATGTTTTGTATTGAAATAGTGCAAAAATTCGCAAAGGAAAGTTGATTTTGAGTAGCCTGCCTTCCTTTAAGGAATCTCGATAATCCATTCATGCGCGTCCCATAGGGACGCGCATGAATGGATTATCGAGATTCCTTAAAGGAAGGCAGGCTACTCAAAATCAACTTAAAAAACAATAATGAATGCTGTCAAGCTGTCAACCGATCGACAATCTATATATCTATATAATTTATATATCTATATCAAAATGAACTATTCAGATTTTTGCAAATAACTTGGTTATTATGCATTTTTTCGAAAATTTTCAAGAACATAATTTTGTAGAGTTAAAATTTTCTGATACGGTGATATTTTTATTTTAAAATTCAATTAAAACCATGAAAGTTACGAAGTTTTGAACTTTTTGGATGCGATGCTCGCATATTGCTCGGACTTTTTTTTACAATATGATATCTTGTAACTCTCTATTACAATGTATGCATTTTTAAATTAACACGATTTGGTTATACCATCTTCTAATTGAAGTAGGTAAGGTTCGGCACATGTCGACATAAAATAATTTATTTTTATATTAACAAAAATATTTTTAAATGCTAAATTGTTTAGCAATTAAGGAACTCGTTGTTTATTAAATTTAATGCTAAATTAAGTTTGTATAGATTAACTAATAGTGAAAGTACTTCATCTTTGTTTAAGACATACAGGAACGATTAAATGTTAAAATATTGATGCAATATAAAGAAAATTTAATACTTTGTTTACTTACTTATTAACATTATAAATTATGTAATTGACCATATAAATGCAATTAAATTGAAAAATGGTTATGATTAAATTACAAATATGGGGATAATTAAAATAACATGTTCGCTATTTTCATTTGAAACCGAAATAAAATACACAGTGGCTCACGATTTCGTGGAGCGTGACAAAGAACGCATACTTGTTCACGATTTCGTGAAGGTAAAGAAGCATTTCGGTGTCTGGAAGTAAGTAATACAGCATCAGCTATAAATGGCAAGTAGCAGTAAAAACACGAATTCTAAATAACCTTAACGAGTGACGCGTTTCGGTGTTATCCACAGTTTCTCAAGTTTATTTCCTCAGACTCATCATTGGTAGACACAAGAAATATTTATTCAAAATAAATATAACATAAGTACCTACTTAGTATCATCTTTTTTAGATATGAGAAGAGTGGTATTATAAATTTTACACCCCAATCAGGATTGGACTGTTTCATTGGAAAATTTCCCGGTATCAATTTAAAACCAATTGGAATTCTGGATTTTAGGTAGGAGGGTAGGGTCAAAAACCCCACACGCACTTGTGCCACTAGACCGGGCCAATTGTACTACCTCCATTTTAGTGGCCCCCGTCCCATCATTCCCGAGCCATCCCACCTGAAGGATGAACTCCAGGATCCTGGCGGGCGAGATGCCCCTAATTCTGGCCATGTCAGGCCAGAAGTCCCCCAAAATGGTACCTCTTTTTAACGCTAGAGCTGCGCAGTGACAGAGCACGTGCTCCGCTGTTTCGTTTGATTCATTACAACCCCAGCACGTTGGCTTATCAACGATCTCCAGCGTGTTAAGGTGCCTGTTCAATTTGCAGTGTTCAGTTAAGATCTCTGCAATGATCCTTAGATTGACTCTGGACAACCTCAAGTAGTATTTTGAATGTTTACTGGAGGGGGCTTTTATCGCTGCCCTTGGTTGTCTGCATTCAGTTTCATTGGCCCACCTGCTGGAATGCAGTTGGATTTATTTATTTTTATGATCATCTTGGTTTTTTATTTCTGCCCATCTCAGCCCTGATCTATATTCGAGTGCACCTGAGCTGCATATATGATGTTCATAGACTTCCATCAAGTCTTTGTTACTGTGAGGAGGAGGTAGCTGATAAGAATAATGAAAGAGCTCAAAATCCCAGAAAAACTGATAAAATTGGTAATCATGACATTGGCAAACTCAAGAAGTACAGTCCGAGTTAAAGAAGGGGAGACTGAGCAATTTGATATAAACGTGGGAATGAGACAGGCAGATGCCCTGTAGGCAACAATATTCAACCTGATGATTGAGGATATGATCAGAAAAACAAATTGCATGGGTACAATAATTATGAAAGAGGTACAGGTGATGGCTTATGAAGATGATATAGTGATATTATCTAGAACAGAGAAGAAATTGAGAGAAACCTACGAGAAAATGAACCAACGATCTACAGAAATAGGGTTGAGGATAAATGAGAAAAAACAAAGTACATGCAAAGCAGAATAGGGAATAACAGGAAAACATCAAACCTGAGAATAGGGAATTGCAATTTTGAAGAAGTTGATACCTTTAAGTACCTTGGAGTGAGAGTCAACAATAGACGTAGGAAGGAATAGCGCTTGAGAGTCTTCGAGAGAAGGATAGTGCGAACGATTATGGGTCCAAAAAGAACTAAACGCAGCAATGTCAATGCAAGAAAAAAAAAGATAGATGAAGAACTGGAAAGTGAAGATATTGAGAGCTTTATCAAGGGGTAGAGAATGCACTGGCTAGGCCATGCTATGAGAAGAGAAGGGAAGGATCCAACAAGAGTGGCAATGGAGTGGAATAAAGAGAAGAATAGGGGAAGACCGAGAACGAGATGATGGGACGCAGTCGTGAAGAATCTGAATGATATAGAGATCGAAGACTAGAGAGTGAAGTATGCCGATAAAAAACATGTAATCAAGCGAAAACTCACAAAAAGTTATAGCAAGAATGGTAACAACGAAGGAGTGATCCACCTTGGGAAATGGATTGTGAAGACTCCCGGAGGGACTGGTGAGTGGTTATATTCCGTCAGGAATGGAAACCATTATTCATAATGCTGTACTTCAGATTCCATGTTCTACTATAGGTCCCATTATTTAAGCCAGTACGTTCAGCTCTACTAAAATTTAAAAACAATTTTAAAATGCCCATGCTTAATTTTTGGAAATGATGGCATCAGGCCGCACCAGAAAGTATGGCGGACTGCGGGTTGCTTACCCCTGCACTATAACCTGCGGGTCCCAAAAACTAGTTGATAGCACAGAAGACTTATAGGCCGTCTTTAGCCATCTGGAATATGATTGTCTGAAGGCCGCATTAAAGGATATTGCAACCATAAGTAGTTGCTCTGTTTTCGGCCCCATTCAGGAAAATGTCGACGATAATTATTGTAATCCGTATAGTTGTTTGTCCTCGCCCACTCTTTACCTAGTCATGGTAGTAAATAATTATTCTAAAATTTTGGCAATACGTGAAGTTATTAATAATAATAATAATAATAATAATAATAAAACTTTATTTCCAACAGGTATAACCCAATAACAGGAAACCGTCAATACATTACATATATGTATATAAATTTAATGTGAGCTTTTGTTGCCTAAATATTCATATGCGACATTACGCATATGAATATTAAGAAATGAAACAGCATAAAGCAAATAATCACCATTGGAAAATTTGTCTGCTGAAGATTAAACTAATGTGCATTATAAATTGTTCAAAATAAAAAACATAATTGAGGAAAATATTTATTGTTTCCAATTTTATATTGAGGGGCCCCTGCACCAAACATTCACATGGGCTCCGAGCAAAGTTGCGACGTTTTGAACTATATTACTTCAATAATTTCAATATATATATAACATGTAATTATTACGAGGGGAGGAAAAACAGTATTACTTAGTCATTTTCATCGTCAACATCGGCATAGCAGTAATGCGCACATTTATTGCATCACTATCCAACTTTCTGTAGATTTTTAATTTAGAAGACTACAGTAAAGACATCTGCCATCAACTACCTTATTAAATTTAGCTTTCTCTTACTTTATTGTTTGAATTGTTTGCAGAAGCGGATCTAGCTTTTTCGGGGCTTAAAACTATTACTTATTTAACAAAGGCATTCGATATAGTACAAATACACGATATAACAGACGCACTACGAAAGAAGAAAGTACCAGCTATAATCGTGAACACAATACTAGAAATTAACAGCGGAAATACCACCAGGGTCCATGTGGACAATAAGAATGAGATAGAGTGATAACTTCAGTCCATTTCTATTTAATCTAATAATGGATAAAATTATTGAGGAAGTCACTTCGTTAAAGCTTAGGCTACATAATGGGTGGTAAGGCTATTGACATGTCGAGCTAAGCTGATGATGCCATACTTGTGGCGGATACAGAGGATGACCTGAAGAGACTGCTCTGAAAATTATACCAAACGGTGCAAAAATCGAAAAATAAAGTGTGGCTTTCTTGAGAGACCCTATGAGATGCAAACTGGCAATAGAAAATAAGCTGACAGAACAAGAGACAATTGAAACAAGTCTTTGAAACCCGATAAGAGAACTGGCAAGGCAAGAGGCTGCTATATCTGGCTGGCTAAGAGATTTTGTCTGGAACAATAAAGACATGCATATCGAGAGCAAGGTTAGAATAGTTATATAAGACATATGTGAGACTTGTTATAACTTATGGGATGGAGACACACGGGCAGCCACAAGTAAGACCAAGAGTGCGTTAAGAACCACCGAGATTAAAACACTCAGATTCATAACAGGCAAGTCCTCCAGAGATAGAGGAATGAGTATTAATATAAGAAAGGCATGCGGAGTGGATGACGTTGTGATATGGAAAAGGCAGAGAAGGAGATATTGGAATGCACGCATGGGAAGGATGGACAGCACCAGATTGGCGTGTATGCGCCTTCAAAGGCGTTTGAAGGCAAGCCGAAGAGAGACCAACGTCCAGCACACAGATCACCTAAATGATGAAGAGATAGTTGGAAATCGACCTCTCAAGAAAACAAATAATTGGTAGCAGAGAACACATCTTAAAGAAGTTACAAAGGAAGAAGAAAAAAATTATGGAACCCCTAGAAGAGGCAGAGGAAAATTTATTACGATTTGTGCCCGATTATTTATTAACAACTACCTGAAAATGATAAGAAAAAAAAGGATTTTTTGGGACTTTGCCTGAAGGAAAATCAGGAAATACAGATCGGGCTAAAGAAAATGCTAAAGAAGCATTTTTACTTTTTTACATCGGTCACTGGCCTCCATTTTGAACAAGGAACTGCAAAACCGATTTCTCGACAATATCTCCTTTTTGGCTCATATTATGATCAAAATAGTTGGTTAATAAATTAAAGTAGAGAAAATTTCCTATAATTTATGTATTATCTAGTTTTTGGTAAAATAAAGATTTGTGGTGTACTAGTGCCTCAAAGTCTACTCTACACAATGTTTAGTAGTATATAAAAAATTCATATGCCCTCTTTCCACTTCCACTTATCAGATGGAAAAATAAAATTTTGAAAAGACTCAATTTTTTACCAAGAAATAAATGGTTTTTTTTTGTTAGTTACTCTGCCATATTAAAAAAGAAAGTTGACAAAACAATTAATTAATTAATTAAAAAAAAAAATTAAGTAAATAAATAAATTTACAAAAAAAAACTATAGTGTGATAAGTGATAAGTAATAGAAATCAGACACGGCTCAAGAATATTTTTGATAATGGGCTAATGGCAATAATCGTTCTCACAAGTACTGGCAAATTTTTACGAAAATTGTTCAGAAGTGGGCATGATAAAAATAAACAGGAAGGGGTCGTCCTATAAAGGTCATCAGCAAATTTTTTCGATCTTTTAATCCTCCTCCTTCCCTTGTCACAGTTGGTCACAATATTTGGACCCCCTCCCCAGGAACGTCCTATGGTCACAAATCAAAGACCCCCTTATTTGTCTGAAATCGAATTTGACCTTTTAAACTAAAAAACCTATTCATTAATTTTGTTAAATTTTTATTGTTATAATATTATAGCTATAAATTGGAATCAAGCAAGCATGAATTTAGATAAAATTTATTTTTTAAACGTTTAAAAATATTCAAAAAAACGTTTAAAAATATTCAAAATTGTGAAAATATTCACAATTTTATTAGAAATCCCAAAAATTAAAAATTTTTATGCGGACGTCACATTTGTACAACACCCCTCTGATCACATTTGGTCACATTTTGTAACCCCCCCCCCAGGCGTGGATTTCCTTTATGGACGACCACTAATAAGAAAATCCACAAGAAATGTTTTTCTTTCGTGAAAAATGTATTGGAAAATGTATTATTTATCTAATCATAGGTCGATATTTTTGCCTTTCACATGGTCAAGAGGTAAAGGACATCTTAAGAATTGAATTTTCGCATATTTCCCACAAATTTTATTTGTATCTGTGACTCATTTCGATAACACGTTAAATAACTCGAATAATCATGCAGCAATTGCGGTGTAAAAATTTTTTAAATTAACGAAATTAAGAGGGGACGCGCTGCAATTTCTCCCAAAAGGTGGAGCCATGATAGAAAACATGTAATAATCTTTGTGGATAAAATTTTTCTTTTTTTTTACCAAGATGGAATTCATATAAATCATAGAAGTCATATTAATAAACGATAATGAATTTATAGAATGAGGTACCTCGTTGGCCCTACCAATATTGAATATCGTTACATTTCTACGATTGTGTTATTATATTTTTTGTATTTTGGTCATACGCTAAATAAATAATTTTCGATAATACAACCATGTAAAGTATACTAGCATTTTGACAACAAAATTAACAGATTTTAATAAAACTAACTCATTCCATGCGTTTATAAACTTTGTGTTTAGGATTGTGGTAGCAATATTTTGGTAAATTTTCATCCAAAACATAAAAGCATGGCTACTATGGAAGAGACGGCACTCGGTATCTACGTTTCTATTATAACTTTTAACAATTTTTGATTGAATTGAATAAAAACTCCGCCTGAACAGGTGGATTTAATTCTTAGTCTTCTTCACCGTTGCAGAGTACTAGGGCTAAACCCCACACCTCCTTAATCGCATTCGCTCTATCTGAATCGTGGTTGTCTAAGGGAGGGGGATCTATTCCCCTGTATTTCAAATTTCCCATTGTCACTTGTCGCATCAGTTACCTCCTACAAGTTATTGGCTACAGGAGGGGGCCTATCGTATTTATAGTGGGATCCGGACCGCTGGGACCGGGCTATATAAAGTCGCGCAGTACAGCGCACCTGGTTAAAGTAAGTCCTGCACGATAGTAAGGTATGCCCACTACCATGCAGTACCTACTTTTTTAACGTGGCAACCGAACCACGGTGCGAGGAAATTCTTAGCTATCAAGGAGCACCCGGCCTACCCCCGTATCTCCTTCACCTAGTAGTAGGAAGCTGGCAGCAAAATTTTGGATGCCTATATGCCTCAGCGGTTTGTAGGGGGGGGGGCTCTGAATCCAACCCCGCCATTTAAATTCAGGTGCTATGGCGCACCGGCTAAGCCCGGTAATCCACAAAGTTTTGTATGATTGATTGATTTCTTGCGGGGATGCGCAAAGTCATCACAGCGCATAGCACCGGTCATGTAAGTAGAAGGATTTTCGCTACGAGCGCCACCTACCGGGATCTACTGATTTTACGTGGGTTCCGAACCACGTGGATATAATAACTAAATTACTATTTTCAAATACGTACTTCATATGCTCGCGCCTTCTACCTCTTAATAGGTCTATTACCATTTTTACTTTGCGTTTTTTATCCCCATTCCAGCGGTGCCCGTCTTATCACTGCCTCAAACGCAGTCCGGCGGTTAATGTTATTTAAAAATACAACGAAATCGACCTTTTTAACATTAACAACATTACTGAAAGAATATGGTTTGATGCCCCACAAAAAAAGCGCTCAGGTCTACAACCCACCCTGCCAATCCCCTTGAGCCGGTCCTGATAGAAATGTTTAAATAATTAAATTTTGCCAATAATTCAAATGACACTATTTTGTTATTCAATAGATGGGGGGGGGGGGCAATGAAATTTTAAAAATTAGAGACATAATTTTTGCTTCATGATATTTTTGATATTGCAGGTTCAAGAAATGTTTTCCCAATTTTTTGGTCTTTTGGCATAAAGAATTAAATCGTCATTGGATTAAATTTGTCATTAAATAGAATTTATTAAAATTTTGAGCATCAATTACTTCGTCATAATTAATTGGAATTAATGCTTTATAATTAATTGAATATTTTTCTTGCGAAATTTCCGTTTTCCGGGTTTCAGAAAATAAATATTTTTCGCGAAAGAATACCGACAATTTTCAATCTGACAAAAAATGCTAGAAATATATGAGAATACCTCAAAATCTATAAAAATTTCAAAAACAGAAACAGACCAGTGCCAGTACCGAAACATTTGTTAATCAGGTATCGCTTACGGTGCAAAAACTAAGCGAGATAGCGAAAAATTCAAAAGGAAATTTTTGTATAGCATAAAATTGTCTAAAACAAAGTTTTACAGAATACAAATCTATGAAAAGTAGTTTAGGCATGAGAGTCATTCGAAGTTGTCCTCTCGATACGCCAACATTGAGATGAAATTGGAGTCTTTTCGGTTCTTCATATCTCGAGAAGTATTGGTCGAAAAATAATGTTCATTTTTATACTTATAGGAAATAATATTCTCTACAATTTTGTCCTCGTAAATTCAACCGTTTTCAAAAGCAATCGCTTTTCCAAGTCATCCAATTTTTTTTAAATAGCAACCACTTTTTTTTAATTTTAAAAAAAATTGGACGATGTCGTCCGTCTGATATGGATGACGTCAGTAATTTTTCGTTGACATTAAAAGATAAGCAATAATTTAAATGTGGACATGTCGTATCCCTGGATTTTTCAAAAATTGTGCATGTAGTAGATATTTTCCGAGATTTCCACTTTGTTCCATTCTGGATCAACAGATTTTAACCATAACTCTCAAACGGCTAAATTTAAGAGCAAATGATAAGAGAACAAAATTTGAGAGAATGTTATTTTTTATAAGTATAAAAATCAACATTATTCTTCCACTAATTTTTCGCGAGATATGAATAATTGAAACAACAAAAGGATGGTGTTCCTAGTGTTAAGTTTTACCGCGCTAATAAAAAATTAAATTAGAGGTAAAAATCATTTTTTGAATATGTAGAAATTATATTAAGGTGTTCTAATAAGCCATGAATTTTTTCAGGTTTTTAATTTATTTACGTTGTTTCGATCAAGGAAAATTAATCACGATTTCATCTCTAAGTTGACGTATCGAGAGGACAACTTCGAATGACTCTCACGCCTGAACTACTGATCTTAGATATGTGTTCTTGGGAACTTGTTTTTAGATAATTTTATGCTCTACAAGAAATTCCTTTTGGGGTTTTCGCTATCTCGCTTAATTTTTGCAGCGTTGATAGATAAATATGTACCATTTTTTCATCAAATTCTTCGGTTTTTAATTGTTTAAGAAATTGGAGTATTTGCAGACCCAAAAAATAACGTAAACGCACCAACCTAAAACTTTCCTATCAACTCTACGTTTCAGTGCTAAATGACTGGACTATTATAGTAAATACAGATTAGGCGGTATATAATTATGTTCTTTTAAAAGGGGTCATCCATTAATTACGTAAGGGTTTTTTGGAGGTGAGGGGGGTTTTGGATATCTTACGGACCCTTACTTAGGGGGGAGGGGTCCGACGTATTCCTTACGTAAGTTCCCTAAAATATTTTTTAAATTAAATTTAAAAATCAAATATAATTTTTTCTTTTTATGTTGGTAATTATATCCAGGTATAATGGAAATACCATATACAGGGTGTCCCCGTGACCGTGGAGAACCTTTGAGGTGGTGATAAAGGACACTTTTCTAAGACAAATTTTCAAATAAAATTTTTGCCCAACTCCAAACCTTTGAGGGGTACCTCCCTTTAAAGCAATTATTTGAATTTCTGATTTCAAACGGCCATAGCTCCGATATTATTGATTGTTTAACGTTAATGGATTAGAAATTGTTTAAAGATCATTCGCTTGTCTAAAAATTAGGTTATAACCCCTTATTGTCTAGAATCAATGGATTTCGAGTTATAAATTAAATTAAGGGAAAAAATGTTTAAAAAATTCAGGTTTGTTTATTTTAAATTTTCTTGCGAACCACGTATCTCTTAAACAAAACGTCTAAGAGAAAAACTAACGGCCCAAATCGGATATGGAATTTAACGGGCTACAACTTTCGTCAAATAAATATTTTTGGGCAACCAACCGTTTTCACAGAAACTCTGAAAATAATGAACAAGGTGTAGGTAAAAAATATAAATTCACACTTATTATGTAGGTCCCTGCGCATGCTTTTATATTGAAATAATGCAAAAATTCGCAAAGGAAAGGAATGTTGATTTTGAGTAGCCTGCCTTCCTTTAAGGAATCTCGATAATCCATTCATGCGCGTCCCGTAGGGAGGCGCATGAATGGATTATAGAGATTCCTTAAAGGAAGGCAGGCTACTCAAAATCAACTTAAAAAACAATAATGAATGCTGTCAAACTGTCAACCGATCGACAGTGCAAATACGCGTGCACGTGCTTTACGTTTCTATTTGACAATCTTAACCAAATTTGGTGTAGAAGTTATTTACAATGCTACGAAAAACATAGGCTACTTTAGTACCTTGGAGTGAGGCCGAAGGCCGAACAACCACATCCGACACGGTCTAGATGGCTAAAGGCGGCCGGTAGGCCGACTGTGCCAGCTAATATAATATATCATTATTCATATTTTATAAATATAAGGGGGGAGAGGGGGGTCAAAATTAATTTTCTTTTAAATAATCCTTACGTAAGATGTGGGGGGGGGGGGGTGCCACAATCTTACGTACCCTTACGTTGCGGGGGAGGGGGTCCAAAATTACAAAAATCATCCTTACGTAATTAATGAACGGCCCCAAATGAGAAATCAAAAAAAAAATTTTTTCAAGTCAGTTTAGAAGTTTATTAATTATACGTTTATTAGTTTTACTAGCAAAATTATCTAATGACTGGACTACAGGGGGAGAGTAGCATTTTTGAAAATATATTTTGAAGAACCCAAAAATTCCATAACATAAGAACTAAAATTGAAATAATGAAAAAATATAAAAATAACATTAAAACCGAAAAATTACATAAAAATAATTGTTTGGTGGAGCTACCCCCCCCCCCACCCATTATGACCGCCCGTGCTATAACGTGAAGTCATGAACAAATCATGGGACAAAAAATATCGGTACTTCAGGTTCAAATGAATAAAAACGCCTAAAGTTAGACAACTTTAACTTGTTAATAAAATTTTACCGGTTTTCATTTCCTGCGTAGACTACTGATTTTTAATTTTCATTTTTAGTACTTCTTAATCAATCCTTGCACCGACATCTAACTGACTTTTTACAAAGTGTTAAAGCATCACTTTCTCGCCCACACCTGGATGCTCTTCACATAATAGCTTTCCGATTGCTCGTGCTGTTACACCACAGACTTCTGATCTCTTGTGAAGGAGAAAAACAATATAATTTTGAACGTGATTGTATCTAATTTATTATTTTCGGAATATCCAGTATGGTTCTAAATTTTAACTTAATTTTCAAAATTTTATGCGTAGAGTGGCTTGATTGGGGCAGTCGGAAAATGAACCAGAGTTGTTCGGTTTATAGCTTGATTTGATCCACACCACACAGTCGACTAATTTGTCGATAGCTAACTACCGAAGCTGTGGGAGTTATTTTACCTTTAACATGCAATCAATCATTTTATCTTTCTCTTCTGGTTTTTCCCGAGTTGGACTTTTTTTTGGCAAAAGTTAAAATTGGATTGCTATTTTTAAATAAACATTTTAAGAACCTTTTGATACTTTTATATATGCCATGTCAAAATTATCATAAATTATAGAGGATTTGAATGAAATTTACATTGGATTTTTTATTATCGATTGAATAATTATTTTAATTAAATTTTTTAAATGAATTTCTGAAAGAGTTTCCTAGTAGAAAGGTATAAAAAATAAAAGTAGTTTATCAAGGTTTATTATTAAAATAATATCAAGGCATTTCCTAGTAGGTACCTATTTGTACAAAATTTATTATTTAGTGCATTTAATTGATGTAACTTGGTTGCAACAAATTGACAAGACAAATTTTTCAAATATCTAACCTTTACGACCATGATCAAATAAGAAAGTGATCCGTTAATTTATTATAAATATTTATAATCACAACCAATAAAATATTATCGATACGGCAAACCAATAAATAAGTATAATTGTGTAATACTTCTGGTTCTGTTTATTATAGTGTTTTAGTGTCACAAATTTGATTTGGAAAATTCGAGTTTTAGAAACTAATCGCATTCAAGTATAAAAATTTGACTTTATGTTAACATTAAAACTATTACAATATTAAAAAGTATATACAAGGTGTAATTTTAAAATTTGTATAAATTACAATTTCATTGCTTCAACTTAAACAACTTAATTTCTAAATCTCCTTCCACCTGATTTGGGTGGTGCACTCGATGCTGGCTGTTCTTCTTCCGTTTGAGCTGCAGTCTCCTTTTTGCTGAATCGGCTTCTTCCACCGGAAGCACGACTTTTAGATGGCTTCTCTACATCGCTAGACGCCACAGCAGCGGAGGATTCGTGATTTTCACTACCAGATGCTTTCGCTTGAACTTTGTCTACAAAAAATCGGTTCGTGAACGTTTTGTGATTTGACCCAAAAATTTCGACTTACTGCTAATTGCTTGTTCTCTTCGCTTTTTCAGGGTCGCTAAAAGTTCGTCGTTGCTTCTGAATGGACGCAACATTCCCCCTTTCAATTTTCTGCCCGATTCGGTAGTGGAACTAGTCTCTTGTGGAACCTCTTCTTCTGCTACCTCATCTTCCGCAAATTCCTCTTCTTGCTTTAAAAAATAATAAGTTAGGAAACTTGTTAAAGTTTTGTAAACTCTTTACCTCTTCCACTGGCTCAGGTGTAGTGCTACTGGTGGGTTTAGCCGCTGGCGATCTGCTTAGTGGATTTCTTCTGTTTAGTAAAGGATTTGATCTGGCTGGTTTGGCTGGAGCTGGTGCTTCCTCATAGTCGTAATCTTCAGCTGGTTTAGCACCACAGATTGCTATCACTGCTAATATTAATAAGGCTCTGCAAAAATTTGAAATGTTAATTTTCAGAACAAGAATTTGAAAAACTTTCAAAGTCAGTGATGCACTGTTTATTTTTAGACGACCAGTTTTTGGGTTTCGCAACATGACAAATTATCTACCATAAATTCTGAATTATCAACCACATCTTTTTCAACCTTGAAGGATTCCTAGATTGGATGCAATCATTAATAAAGAATTTGCAAGTTTTTATTTTTAATATTGTGCAAAGTAAAATATTGAAGAAACAGGTTGTAATTTGGCACATAACCGGCTTTGGCGTCTGGTTAGGTTTAACATTAGTGAAAGTTAGGCCATAGGTCATGTGCGACATCATCTCATTATAATGTACTAACTGCTAATGTCATGAACTCGCCAAACATTGTTTAATGTTCATTATGAAATAATCGTGTAATGTTTTCTCTTAGTCAATTAAATGATTAGCAATAAATTGAAACTTTATAGCAAATCCAATATGTTAATAATTAATTGCCTTGAATTTTTAAAGTTCAACTTAATGCATTTCATTTTATATTTTGTCACATATCGATGTGACACTAAATTCTTATTAACGATTTTAATTTTCACTTTTAATTTTTATTGATTCTCTGAATTATTTTGATCCCAATAATGGAACTCGAACGGATTTTTCAACAAAAAGAACGGAACATTGGGAAAAAACAGCTCGAGATTGTGTTGAAGAAATCTTCTTCGAGATATTGTGTTGACACTTCCATGATGGTTACTTAATCCGTTATTTATGACTTTTAAATGTTTTATGATGTGCTAAATATTGCAACTTATTATCATTCAATAACGACCAAGAGCGATACATACAAATTGTGCAAAACTGACGAGTAGGACAATAAATAATAATGTAGGCTAAAAAATTAGAGAAGCCGGTTTTTCAATCACATGGAGCAAATTTTCCATATAAATAAATAAATTCTTGATTTCCAATTTTTTGTTTCCACCAGAAAAAAATTTGCAAAGGGGTAGAAAAGGGCAAAATAGATTTACTTGCAAATTTCTAATCTCTGCTACTTAAAAAAGAATCACGTAAAAAATAAATTTCTCTTTCAAATTAGTCCATGCTTATCATCTGAACTTTTGCATGAAATTAACCCACAATGAAATTATTTTATGTGCAATTGTTTTGGAATTACCCTAGGTTTGGTAAAAATGCAAAATAGCAACATAATTTAATTAGTCTGGTAAAATGAAAAGTGATCAAGATGCCCATCATCTTTTGGGGAAAAGAAAACCACGTATGACCTTTTTCACTGTCACATACAATCATATCATTCTTGCTCTTAAGGTAAATAGTATGGATCTGTCCCCCCCCCCCCTGTTAAAGTTATATATACCTATGTTTGCGGACGATACAGCATTTCATAATTCAAGACTGAAAATTATTACAAGCAATTCTTCGTTGATAAATCCATCAACTCAATGTACAAATCGTTTAATAATGTACTTGAAAATTTATTAACAGCGCCAAAAGCGAAGCTAAATTTTTACTTTCAAAAAAATAGATAACCCATTCATGAAAACCATATAATCCAGTCAACGAAGCGGAAAAAATTGCTGGTGCTTGCAAAAAATCCAGCAAAGTATTTGGGTATCCGAAAGAACACTCCAAAAGTTCCCTAAATTCCCTGCCTGCTCCTCTCCTAATACGCTATTCCAATATCGTGGTCTTTCGTCTATAACTTGCTTAATTTTCCCTTCGGTCCCCTTGTGTTAATGATTTACCTTCATAACAATAAAATCGGGGTACAGGCACAGCGAGGACCAGCTTAGCAAGTTACCGAAGATATAAAAGCCAATTATGCTCATACAACTTATTTGAACGTATTGGTAAAACACAGGTTTCAGACCTAATGTAAGAGGAAGAACAATAAGAACCCCTTAACGTAGCTTTTAGAATGCAACTCGCTTAATTACAATTTTGAGGAAAATTCTCATTAGAGAAAAATTGAAGAGTATTAAATTTTCTACAAAATAGAGTTCTTTTTAAATAGAAATCAGTTCCAAAATGGCGAAATCCGTTTTATTAAAAAAAAATTGATAAGGTGAAATGGGTCGTCCATAAAGGACGTGCGGGGGTGGGTTTACAAGATGTGACCAAGTGTAACCAGGGGTGAGGGGGTTGGGCAAATGTGATGTCCTCATAAAAATACCATTTTGGGGATTTTTAAGAAAATTATGATTGAATATTTTCTTATGTAAAAACAATTAAATGTAATTTAATCCTTAAATTCCAAATGTGTAAACAATGTCGTGTCAAATTCGATTTTAGACAAATGACGGGGGTCTTTGATTTGTGACCATAGGACGTTCCTGGGGGGGGGGGAGCGAATATTGTGACCAACTGTGAATTAATCAGATTTATTGTCAATAATCGGATTATTTATCAGCGGCAGGTCTAGGATTGACTCAAGGATGGAATTTAACGGGGGGGGGGGGCGCCGCAGGCAAAAAAAGGGCGTGGCCACTTGAAACAAAATGATACGCAATTTTTTAAAGTGTTTAAAACAAAAAAGCCATGTAACTTTCCATCAAATTAACTAAGATACTTATAAATTATCTCTATGAATTTTATGGCGGGGGGAGGGACAAGGGACTACAAAGGCATAAATCCGCCGCTGTTTCTTAAAAGTTTTTTTAAATTAAATTTAAATCAAATGGAAAATGTGATATTATACTACCATCATTTGGTAGTAAAAAAAACATTTTTCATAAAAATGTGTTCATTCAAAGTTCTATCATCGATTTTTTGAAATTATTTTGTTCCATTAAAAGTGTCACATTTGGTTATTTGGTCATGGGTTATCCAAAAACTATATCACATTTACCCCACTTCACCTTATTGAAACCCAATTAAATAATCCTATTTCGAATAAAATGTCATCTTGTTAATCTAAAGTGAATTCTAAAATCTATTTCATCGAAAATTTTGTACTCTTCAATTTTCATCTGACGTATTCCCGAAAAATGAAATTAAGGTAGTTTTAGGCCGGAGTCGCACTGTACCACTTCCTACTATCAAATAAAATTTGAACTAATTCAATTGGTTCAAACGAGTTCAAACAGCCACCCACCCACAAATCAGCAACTTCCATTAATTAATATTTTATTTGGTGGTAGGAAGTGGTGTAGTGAGACTCCGGCCTTACAGGCTAAATACCATGTCGGAGAAACTAAAATCCCCCATTTAGTGAAAATCACACAGGAGATTTTAGAAGACTTCTGGAGGGTTTATTCGGACACTTAAATACACAAGCCAGCCAAACTTTTGCTGTAAAACCACAGTTTTACAAACGCGCGAATCAGAATGCGTTTTACGAAGCCTTAAAGCGAAAAAAGTGCCAGACCGAACGCGGCCTAAAAGGGAACAAGTGGCGCTCTCTGCTATTCAAAATACGTAATGATATTAAACTGAAATAAAAAAGATGCAATTTTAAATTCATTTTCCAGTATTCTTCTAAAAATACCTTATTTTATGTTTCATTTCGTAAATAAAATTTACTGATAGGATAAAAATGCTGTTAAACCTAATCTGTACAGCTAAATAAATTCCTTTAGTCTCCATCAAAATTATGCATCATTTTTAAATAATTTATTATTAAAATTTTTAGTAGTTTGTGAAGAAAATCTTTAAAATGCAAACTTTTGGTTCCAAAAATACTGATAAGTAAAAAATTATTTTACATGCACACCTCAAAATGCAGATCGCATTGTCAATTAACTCGTTCTGCAGCCAATCCTTTATTTTGCAATGCTTTTAATGGAATTTGTGGTGACAAACTCAATTTACATTGTGATGATTGCTTATTGATATAAAAAAATGTCGATAAAAAATTTTTAAATTATTATAGAACTTTCCTATCTGTCGAAATAAACAAAATTAGGTAATTTGTTTTCTTAAAAACTGGTTTTCACTACTTCAAATTTTTCAGATAATTTATGCATCATTTTTTGCGATTATAAAAAATTATAAAAAAAGGTGTTCATTTGAGTCGTCTTCTTCTTATGCAATCCACTAATGGATGTTTGTCTTTTAACAAATTACCTCGGTGGTTTATTATTGTCTTCTAGGAGAGAGGGTCAAAAAATTATTTTTGACTATGGGCTTTTCGGTGAATTTTTTCAGTGCAAATTTTGATGCTGGAGGTATTCCAATAAGTCACAAAATTTGCCGTTTTAGTTCCTATCCGCAACTTTTAATGTTTTCTGC
Source organism: Podabrus alpinus (assembly GCA_932274525.1). Taxonomy (NCBI): domain Eukaryota; kingdom Metazoa; phylum Arthropoda; class Insecta; order Coleoptera; family Cantharidae; genus Podabrus; species Podabrus alpinus. The sequence continues at coordinate 13,354,526 of OW026451.1, forward strand.
GCCTAAACTATTACATCATATACTTTATGGTATTTGCAGCGTTTGTAGTGAAAATTCACGGATATTTATAAAAATTCACCAGTCAAGAATAGTTCGATTTAATTCAGTTGTGTCAGTGAATTTGCAAATTTTTACGCTTTCCACGTTCAAGGTTTGACCCAGGCATTCCAATTTGACCCCACTAAGAATACGACTTCACTCGCTACCACTCTACTGGTTTTTAAGTTTCCCGTAATTTTTTTAAATTTGAATTTAATTATTTAAACTAGAAAGGCATGGCGGACGAAACCTTGGGATCTCATGATGTATATAATTAACACTTGAACTTGCATAATGTAAATAAATTGTACTCAAAAACATCTGAGCATTTCACATGGCAACGGACATCCCAAGAATGGAATTTCTGCATATTTCGTACAACATTTTTCTTGTGTGCATACCCTATTCCAATAATATGAACAAATCGATGATAATACAGAAATCGCGATATAAAAATTTATTAAATTAACGAAGTTATGAGTAAAATACCGCCGTACTTAGTTAAAACGTCCTAACTAACCAATTGGTATTTGGCGTCATTGAGCCGGACCTGCTTCGGTCCTGCTTCGATTTAAACGTCTCTATAATAATTGATTAATGGAATTAAATTATCTACCTATTATTTAAAAACATTTCGTATTAATAAAATTTGCCAAGAGACGTGCATTTAACTACTTCGTCCTACTTTTGCATTTCTAAAAAAAACTCTAAAAAGTCTATAATTTACTCAAATACCGTCAAAAGCACAATTTCATGCAATTATTGCCGTTTAATTATTTTAATTTATTGTTTCGTCCTTAATAAATTGCAGTTTAATAAATAATTTATAAGGTAGGTAACAATTAATTTTTCGTGTCCTTCCAGAAGCTTTTTATTGGCACTTAAAATTAAAAACAAAAGTAGTTTTTGTTGTAAATTTTTAAGAACTCTAAACCACATTTCGTTTTAAACCGCAGAACCAGTTACCAATGCAGCTTTTAAATTGAATTTTTAGCATAATTTTGAAATATCAAAGACCAATATTTTAATAATACTAGAAAATTTTTACACATCTTGGCGGGATATCGTGTTTATCGGTTATCATTTGACATTATTTAATAAAATGTCAGAATTTATTTAAACTTTCACTTTGCAATTTAATGTAATTTTATTAACATTAATAGATACGTACGCCTTTGGATGACGTAAAAAAATTATAATGAGAACAATATAGCGTCTACTCGTTTGTGCTATTTTTTTACCGATATCTACTATTATTTCGCATTACTTCTTGTTTTAGATTGAAGTAATGATATTCGATTGTAATATTACATTACCTAAACCTCACTTGAAATTTTGACCCGATATCCTATAGCCTATAGCAAGCGATTAATAACTGCAATAGATCTTGAAATTTAAATTAAGCGTAGATTTCCTATGAGATTTCGAGTTACCTCAGATAGAGCCCAAATTTGATAGGGGTAGCAGATGAACCAAACAGAAAGAAAAATTGGACGTTTTATATTTTGAAAGACTCCTGCGTGGTCCTTTTTGCTTCAGAACACCTAATGAAATGACCCCAAGACATACAAAATAAATTTATCCGAAGGAAAGTTTTTGTAGAAGATGCTTGGACGACGTCAATCAATTTCTTATTAAACAAGCTGAACCAGCCCCAATGTATAAAAAAACGAGTGAGAAGATCCCAAAAAGATTATTAGACGACAAATAGCGGGATGAAATTGGTTTCAGAAGGCAGCAGGTTGGGAAGATTAGAGCGAAATGAGAGAGGCCTTCAGTTAGGAGTGGATGAATACAGAGAAAAAAAGGAAGAATTGAATGTATAAATTAATTATTCTATTTAATTGTTTACCGTTTCTGAAGGATCTTTTTAGGATTGTAGTTTTTCAAAACTCATTTTTGGTGTATTATACCAACGGTGGGCAACCTCCGGCCCGCGGGCCAACTCCGGTCCGCGTAAAGTTCTAATCCGGCCCGCGAGACCTTTAGAAGAAATAATAAATAAATATTTTCAAAAACAAAAATTTTAAAGAAAAGGATTAGGTTAGTACCTAACATAAGGAAAAAGGAAAGATCTACCGTTTAATTTTCGATATAATTCGTCTTATTTAAATTAAATTAAAAAGTATTGTAAAAAGTCAATTGAAAAGTACACTAGACCCTCCATGTACGCGACTTCGATGTACGCGAATTCAGAATAACGCGAATTAGATTTTGATACCTGAATTTTTTATACGCGATGCAAAATTCCCTTTAACGCGAATTAAGTTTTCGCGTATTATTAAAATAACTAGGTGGTACAGTCGGCCTACCGGCCGCCTTTAGCCTTTAGACCGTGTCGGATGTGGTTGTTCGGCCTTCGGCCTCACTACAAGGTTCTAAAGTAGCCTATGTTTTTCAGCGTTGTAAATATCGTAACTTCTACACCAAATTTGGTTAAGATTGGTCAAATAGAAACGTAAAGCACGTACACGCGTATTTGCATTGTCGATCGGTTGACAGCTTGACAGCATTCATTATTGTTTTTTAAGTTGATTTTGAGTAGCCTGCCTTCCTTTAAGGAATCTCGATAATCCATTCATGCGCGTCCCATAGGGACGCGCATGAATGGATTATCGAGATTCCTTAAAGGAAGGCAGGCTACTCAAAATCAACTTTCCTTTCCTTTGCGAATTTTTGCACTATTTCAATACAAAAACATGCACAGGGACCTACATAATAACTGTGCCAAATTTGGTTCCGATCGGTCAAACGGTTTAGGAGTCTATAGGGAACATACATACATACATCCATTTTTATATATATAGATTATGTGTTATCCAAATAGAATAAACAAATTTGGAGGTGTAGGTGTATATAAATCTTACGTCGAAGCTAAAGATATTCATTGAACTATACTAAGGCCCGCGGACGAAACGTAAATATTATTCTGGCCCATGTTATACAAAAGGTTGCCCACCTCTGTATTATACGACAAAATTCTCTTAATTTTTTAAGCTTTGAAAACTCACAGCTAGATCCCTAATAGGACTCTAGAAAATTGCTCTATACAGAAACTTGATTACGTCAGATAAAAACTCTGCTTGAAAACTTAAATAAAACTATTTTGTTTTGGACAATATTCTAAATATTAACGGGATTCTTTTAAGGGGTCTATCTCAGAAATTACATAGATTAGATCTACCCTTTTTTAGAGTTTACTCAGAATTATATTATCTACTTTAATTTTGATAAGAACTAATTCAGGGATAGGATGCATATCAAACTGCCAACTCACGACTTTGTGGTTTTTCATACCTTCTTTGATAATTTGTTTAATTGCAAGAATTTTTTTTTTCATAATGTAATCATTCTGGCTAAGGGTAGAAGGTCCTAACAGAAATCTATCTGGCCCTCCAAGTTGAGGGCCATTCCACGGCAAAAAATCCATTTCATCCATTTGTATTAATAAATGGGCAATGGGTCTGCTTCCGATTGCTTGTAAAAATTACAAAATGTAAAAAATTCTAGTCGCAAGCCTCGGAATTCGGATGGTCAAAATATACAACAAAAACGGTCAAAGATTATTTGTATTTGGAACATACAGTGACTAAGATAAAATTGGATGGCACCCCAAAAATGAAAACGAGGCAGGTCAAGGCTTTTATGGAAAGAAGGTGTGACATCGGCAATGAGAAGTAGGATACCCAAAATAGAGGAAATTGGTGATTGGAATGCGGAAGACGTCGTCAGATGTAACAAAAACCGCAATATTTATGTAATCATTCCAATTTTTACTATAGATAACTTATTTTGGACTAAATCCCTAGAGCCTCCCCAGTTGCGTCCATGCTGCACTTGCAATATACTCCGCACTGTTGCAATCCTCAACTAAAGTTACTATTAGCAAATAAATAGTGATAACAACACAAGTTAAGCTAAATTTCAATCTATCTTGAAATCAGAGGTTTCTTTTTTTCTAGGCAATTGGTGGTCATGTCAAACGCCAGTGAAGGGACGACAAGCTAAGGTAAACTTTCATAAACAAAAGAAGACGTGACTGGAAGCATAGATTGAGACTAATCCAAAATGAACTTAAACGAAATAATGATGTGGAAATACTCTCAAAATGAAATAAAATATCCTGCGAATCCGGTATAAAAAAAGTATATCGAACTGAAGAAAAGCAGCTCTTCGAATTAATTCGAAGGATAGTTTACCATCAAATTTTGAGAAATGGTATTGGAACTCTGACAAAAATAGCAGATGCGGTCCAAAAATATCCCAACAAACACCTAAATTGGGACAGCAAGCAAAGCCGTACCTACAAACTGTCGATGGGGGGGGGGGTAGGATTTGAGCAATGTAACATTTTTAAGAAAAAACACTATGGTCAAGGGGTTATTTTGGCAATTGGGGACAAAGATTATCCTTCTCGATAGGTATGATAAGCGTCTGATCTCTGAAGCTTGAGTTCACAAAAGTACCGAGGTGTTTTACATACTAAATTATGTCTGACTCCCCCAAATTTTATATTATACTCAATTCCAAATTTTATATAAATCTGTGGGTCAGAAGGAAAAGTAAATACTAATATTTTAAATTCAAATCGAGGATTCTTCAGGTTAATTGATGATATCTGCCCCCCCCCCTACGCAGCCGAAAGACTTACTAATTATTGGAGTAGCATCCACAAGAATGTATCCAACATCTCATACTGAGACCTCATATCTGGGATGTTGAATGCCTTCTGGTATACCAAATTTTATGTATAAATGTGTGGGTCGCAGCGGAAATTGAATTTTCATATTTTTGTTGCTTTAGCTATACATGATTATATGACTATATGGCATCAAACTTACATATCTTAATAACAGTCTATGATTAATTCGTTGAAATAAATTTTTCCGCTCCTATAAAATATAGAGTCGTGCAAATTATTCTAAAGCCCTGTGAAAATGCGATTACACCTCGGTAGTTTAACATTGCCTTCCGAATGGAGACAGTCACAATAAAGTTTTACTGCGCTCTGAGCCCGTATTAAGAATATCGAGAAATACCAAAGAATACCAAGGAGATAAAGCTCCTACCAGTGAAGAAGTTCTGAGAGGGCAACATCCTCACTGACCTTACGTGCAATAGGATAGTTTCCTAGTCGGGAATATTTATGTCATATGTATTTATGATTAAAAGTCATTTTCAATCACTTAATCAATTGTGAGACTTTCCAAAAAGAGATGGAGCGCCCAAGAGTAACGTAACGAGCAGCAATTCAATACGTGAATATGATGATGACCAAAGAATACCAAGAATTCCAAAATACCAATATTTCTGGTTCCAAGCAAAAACATAGCTCGACCTTTCTACGATATGCCCGCGAACTTTACTCCTTCCATCCCAAAAATGGTATTAATGTCTAATCGTAGTGCTGAAAAATCATCCTTATGATTATTACCAATCAGGGAGAAGAATGATAATACAATCTAAGCCCAAATGTATTAGTACTTACAATTAAGTATAATGTTCAAGTTCAGATGGGAGAAGATCGGAAAATTCTCAGCGGTAAGGATATCTTTACAATATGCAGATGCCTTAAAGTTTTTAACTTCTTCGTACCAAAACCGCTGTTGATGGTGAACAACCATATACTGGACGAAGTAACCATGTCTGTCAATGGCAGATTTAGACCAGAGAAGGGCGAAAAAATAATCCCCTCGTAGTGCGGCCAGCAATTTGCTTTTTGGCGCAGAAGAGGCAGAGCATCCTCAGGGGCGCAAATGCCTTTTTAATAGGCGCAAATGGAGGGGCGATTGGGTCCTCTCTAGCTTTCTTCTGGGCACACCACTGAAACGAAAATGTTGAGAGCAGGGAGAACGAGATAAGATATATTAAGAATAGATGTATGGAATCGTGTACCGACAGCTGGCCCTGAGACACTTGGCCCTGCGACAACTCGCCTCGGACAACTGACCCTAGCGACAACTGGCCCTGGCGACAACTGGCCCTGGCGACAACTGGCCTTGGCGGCAACTGGCCCTTGCGACAACTGACCCTAGCGACAACTGGCCTTGTGCCTACTGGCCTCAGTCTGTATCAATTTGCAGAATATTATATATTGTGAGTATCGGAAAGTAATCTACTTTGCCTCTTGATTGTTATAACTTGATTATTGCGTTTTGCGTTTTTTTGCGACTTAACACCTTAAAATTTAAAGATGCAAATTAACTTCATATTATTTACCGCTAACTCATAAAATTTGGTTTTAGTAAAAGTTCTCACAGAAATATAATATTTGGCTTCTGGTTAAATAAATAAAGGTGGATCTTCCGCGAAGAGGTGGATCTGCCGTTAGGTTAGTGTTAGTTTTTGATATTTCTTTAGAAAATAAATGAAAAACAAACAAATCTTCGCGTAAAGTTAAATCTGTCGCAAAGAGGTGGATCTTCCGCGAAGAGGTGGATCTGCCGTTAGGTTAGTGTTAGTTTTTGATATTTCTTTAGAAGACAAATTAAAACAAACAAATCTCCGCGTAAAGTTAAATCTGCCGCAAAGAGATGGATCTGGCGCGAAGAGGTGGATCTGCCGTTAGGTTAGTGTTAGTTTTTGATATTTCTTTAGAAAACAAATGAAAAACAAACAAATCTCCGCGTAAAGTTAAATCTGCCGCAAAGAGGTGGATCTTCCGCGAAGAGGTGGATTTACCGGTTACTCATAAAATTTGGTTTAAGTAAAAGTTCTCATAGAAATGCAATATTTGGCTTCTGGCCAGTAGTCCAGTAGTCATAAGGCCAGTTGTCGCTAGGGCCAGTTGTCGCCAGGGCCAGTTGTCGCTAGGGTCAGTTGTCCGAGGCGAGTTGTCGCAGGGCCAAGTGTCTCAGGGCCTGCTGTCACCAAACCGTATGGAATATTAGATAGTTTTTGGAATGAGAAGGATCAGAAAATTATTAAATAATACAATGATCCGACCCTAAGATCCGACCAATGCAATCAAAATAAAGAGGAGAAACAAAGAACCGACGAAAACCATATAAAAATTTAGAACAGCAGAACCAATACACAATAAAAGGACCCTGTGATATGCAGATATGAAAAAGGTATTTTTAACATTTAAAAAAAAATTATTGGCATATATTCTGATCGATTTAAATTTAATACATCTATAATCGTATTTCTAAATAATTATTACAACGGTTTTTCGAAATGTAACCAAAGTAAAAGTAAAATAAATTTTTTAAACATCGGAAAAACTTTCTCGATGTTATCAATTATCCATATAGTAAATCTGTTCTATAAAATTTAAATCGTATTGATCTATAAATAAATACCTAATTTATTTGTTCTTTTTCTTGTTATGAATATTAATCACACGTTCTTTAGCGAGAGAAATCCGGAAATCAAAAATCAATTTGTATGATTCAACTTAACCATCTGTGGTCACATGCTTACAAATTACTTTACATATTTTTTGTTTTCATCTTTTAATTTATTATTATTATTTTTAGGAAATTGTAAATTTTACGTGCGCTAAACATAAAAATCTAGGACACGCCACGTGTGTTTCATCATTATTGGTAATCATCAGCATGAAAAAAATCAAAGTGATCAGCAGTATCAATACATTATATTATTCTGTTGTGGTTTTTTTTATGTATTTTTATTTTTTAATAGATTCTCACTTGCACATTATCGTATGGTGAAAGACCTCTGGTTTGTCGAACTTTCAGGTACTACTTTAATAATATTGAATGATATATCGTGCAATTGTAGTAATTGCTACATACGCCGGAGGCTCTAATATTTTTAAAACGTCCCTAGCTGTTACAATCACTTTTCATTGATATGAATGTCTTGAGAATTGGAATAATTATTAAATTTGAACAACGCAATTTGAATCTCTCCCGGGAACCACCGAGTCACTTTAAATTTTTATTATTATGCACTGCTGGGTGTTGGTATTATTAATCGACTAATTTGAATTTTGATTAAATCGAAAAAATAGTAAACAAATAATATTATGAGTCTTGGCAAAAATCGTCAATGGGTTTTTCTACCTCTAAATTTTTTTAATTTATTTTCACCTTGTTTACTCCATACAAACTAAAATAGCTGCATTAGAAATTAACGCTGTTATTTTAAAATCTTTTAAAATTACAGTCATGTGAATAAAAATTATACAAGGTTGTAGAAAAATATGAATAAAACGAGAAATAGAGCTTGACATAATGTGGTATAGTATTATAATAATTATGTATTTAGATTAATCTACTAAACTAATTTGTTAAATATTAGGAAAGTCTAAAAATGTATGCAAATGAATTTGGTACCTGGTATATAGTAAAAATATAAATTAAAAAATTTTCCGATTTTTTAAATTTGTCAATTTTTGGCGTAATTAATTAATACTGTAGTTTCCTTTTTCTTCTTCTTAGTCGTGTTGTCCGTTTCCGAACGTCGTGACCCATCTCTTTCTATGGGGTCTATGGGTTTCCTTTTTAGGACTTAGTTTATCTATATATATAAAAACTAGATGATACCCCGTCCGAGGACGGGCAGCTAGAAGGACGGGCAGCTACCCAAGGTAACTTAAGTTGAATGAAGATTAAGGAAAGCTCTCAGTGCAATCGAAAAGCCATATGACCTTGGGTAGCTGCCCGTCCTTCTAGCTGCCCGTCCTCGGACGGGGTATCATCTAGTTTCTTATTATAAAAGGCCAAGTCCTTCCTTCCTTCTGTCTGTCGCACGGAAATACCCGAAGCAAACCGAACCGAACGCATAACGGATAATTTCATAACCAATCGGATGAACGTATCATCGTATCAACGTATCATCGGATCAACGTATCATCGGATCAACGTATCAACGTATTTAAATTTCCTATATAGGTGAAAAATCTCTTATTATAAAAGGCCAAGTCCTTCCTTCCTTCCTTCGGTCTGTCCCACGGAAATACCCGAAGCAAACCGAACCGAACGCATAACGGATAATTTCATAACCAATCGGATGAACGTATCATCGTATCAACGTATCATCGGATCAACGTATCATCGGATCAACGTATCGCATGGGACCGAGCGTCAGCAGCTTGCCGCGCTTGAGTTTCTTCTAAAGTTTCACATTGTTGACGTATCGCATGGGACCGAGCGTCAGCAGCTTGCCGCGCTTGAGTTTGTTCCAAAGTTTCACGTTGTCGACGTATCGCATGAGACCGAGCGTCAGCTTGTCGCTGTGATCGAAGCTGTTTTTCTGTGTTATTAGCTCTTGTACGTGCTTTTCTCTCACGATTCAATCGCCGTCGCTTTGCAGCAGGATTTTCAAAATTTTCATTATCCATTATGGAAGTTCACATAATGCTTTTTTGGAAATAGCTGTCCTATATAGACAAAATGATACGTTGATACGATGATACGTTGATACGATGATCCGATGATACGTTGATCCGATGATACGTTGTGCGTTCGGTTCGGTTCGGTTTGCTTCGGGTATTTCCGTGGGACGGACAGAAAGAAAGAAAGACTTGGCCTTTTATAATAAGAGATGGATGTATGTGTGTATGTATGTATGTTCCCTATATACTCCAAAACCGTTTGACCGATCGGAACCAAATTTGGCACAGTTATTATGTAGGTTCCTGCGCATGTTTTTGTATTGAAATAGTGCAAAAATTCGCAAAGGAAAGGAAAATTGATTTTGAGTAGCCTGCCTTCCTTTAAGGAATCTCGATAATCCATTCATGCGCGTCCCTATGGGACGCGCATGAATGGATTATCGAGATTCCTTAAAGGAAGGCAGGCTACTCAAAATCAATTTAAATAGCGGCAGTTCATAGGCTTCTATACAGCTACCTTTATGGTGTGAAAAGTTGTTATTGCTAGTTATTTTTGGTCGACATAATATTTATAATGTAACATCAGATAAGAGACGGTGATCAGCTTAAGCGGTTAAGTGCGTTGCTGCTAATGCTGAATGCTCGGTTCGATTCCGGGCTCAGTAAAAACTTTATTCTGACCGTCTCCCCTCGGAAGGCAATGGCAAACCACCGAGGTGTAATCTGCTTAGAACAGCCTCTCTGGAGATGAAGTGTATACACTTCCCGCGGTTCGGAGCCCGCGTTAAACAAGTAGGTCCCCTATGTGTGTGATAGTACTACAAACGCACAACACATACATAGGAGAGAGGTCGCCAACATCCGGTAACGGATAGGCACGTTAAGAAGAAGAAGAAGAACATCAGATAATCCGATAATCTGCACCAATTAAATTTTTCGAGATAACTTCTTATTAGGGTATCAACGTCTTAACGGATCAAAGGATCAAACGATCAACGGATCAAAGGATCAACGAATCAAAAGATCAACGGATCAAAGGATCAACGTATCAACATAATAGGTGAAAAATTATGTAAATAAAATATAACTTATATTTGGTCTGCATTGAAAAATAATCAGGTAATCTGCACTAATTACATTTTTGCGGTTGGTATTCATCATTCATTATATAACTAATAATAATGAAGCTTTTCCATTCCATTCGGAACTTTACTTCTCTGTAATGTACGGTCCATTTTTTGAGGTGGATCAATCCTCTTCTTTCTCTTTTACTTACAACTGAACTTCACCAATTACATCAAGCCACTGCTGTGGTTAACAATAAGTAAATTTAAAACAAATTATTGTTTTATTATACATACGATACGATGTATTTACAATCACAATTTCGAGGATTCTGATTAGATTTGAATTATGCGGACAGACAGACACGGAGCCAGATCGTAAGGCTTCTTGCTATACTTTGTATATAGAAGCCTTTTTTTAAGTTGTTTTTCAGAAAAATATAGTAGATAAAATATGACAATAAATTTTATCCGTTAATTTGATAACTTAATCCGTTGATCCGTGATCTGATAACTTAATCTGTTGATACCTTGATCGGTCAGATCATCGGATTAAGTCTACTGTATAGGTTGAAAATTACAATCTTAAAGCACAGAATATTTTTGTAACCTATCTTAATATATAAATTCTGATTAGATTTGAATTATGCGGACGGACGGACGGACAGACACGGAGCCAGATCATAAGGCTTCTTGTTATACTTTGTATAGAAGCCTAAAAGTAGCGCACTGGGTACACAGTTCTTAGACCTCTATACACACAGAGTATTTCCAACACGATTTGAAACGCTCTGTATGATTTTGAATTATGCGGACAGACGGACGGACGGACACGGAGCCAGATCATAAGGCTTCTTGTTATACCTTGTATAGAAGCCTAAAAATATGACAATAAATTTTATCCGTTAATTTGATAACTTAATCCGTTGATCCGTGATCTGATAACTTAATCCGTTGATACCTTGATCGGTTAGATCATCGGATTAAGTCTACTATATAGGTTGAAAATTACAATCTTAAAGCACAGAATATTTTTGTAACCTATCTTAATATAATAACAACACGATTTGAAACGCTCTGTATGATTTTGAATTATGCGGACAGACGGACGGACGGACAGACAGACACGGAGCCAGATCATAAGGCTTTTTATACTTTGTATAGAAGCCTAAAAACAATAATGAATGCTGTCAAGCTGTCAACCGATCGACAATGCAAATACGCGTGCACGTGCTTTACGTTTCTATTTGACCAATCTTAACCAAATTTGGTGTAGAAGTTATTTACAACGCTACGAAAAACATAGGGTTCTTTAGAACCTTGGAGTGAGGCCGAAGGCCAAACAACCACATCCGACACGGTCTAGATGGCTAAAGGCGGCCGGCAGGCCGACTGTGCCAGCTAGTTTATAATAGTTTTTCTATTTATATTTGCGTCAAATCGGCACAATTTGCAACGTGCAAATTTAAATATGAAAAATAAACGTGTTAGGCCCGCTTTTACAATAGTCAGTTAAGGCTCAGTTACTTTACACTGGTGTTTAATTTGAGGTTTGACGTCTTCTCATTGGACATCATGTTAGATTTATCACCAGTGTAAAGTAACTGAGACTTAACCGACTATTGTAAAAGCGGGCCTTAGTGAAATTTGTTCAATATAGATCCCGGGTAAACGTGGTAACAAAGTGTAAAATGTCAAATAATAATTTTAAATTGGGAACAATATCTAAGACGACGTTTTATTGATTGGTTGCTTACATAGTAAAATTTAATAAATTCAAGATATTATAAAGGCTGCCCTGCTAATCAAGGTGAAAATCATTTATTTGGAAACAGACCGTTATTTTTGATGGGAACTTCCTCTAGTATTTAATAAATATTTATTTTAAAAAACATAGGTTTTATAGACACATTTTGGGACGGATCAGGAGTTAAATCCTTTGAAGAAGTGGAGTAACAACATTTTTCGTTGAAAATAGAACCGTCCTAATGAATTATTTCTGAAGTTCCATAGGTATGCTTTAGTATAAGGACCGTTTGGAAGATTGAGGTTAGATGGTGATAAACCCTCAGGATAAGCTAAAATTGATGGAGTGTATCTTTAGGTGCAGGATATAAAAATGAAAGTCAAATGGTGGCCGAAAACAATTCTCATGGGTGCATCTTCATAATGGCTTAATGGTAACATATAATTATTGATTTAGTCCATTCTCATAAAAGAAAATATGAAGGACACAAATAAATTTTAAATTTATGATAGTATCAATTCTACCTCGAAGATATTGAAAATTCTTTGGCGATGGGAAGCACAGAAGTTTGCACAACTCACGAAAACTTGCAATTCGACATCATGGTTAAATGTTTCTCCATACGAAGGAAGCAGTTAGAAGCCAAAATGGACTTTGGAAGGAAGAAAATGAAGAACAAAAGGAAGACCTGATGGGATCTAAAAAGAAGTCTAACATAACAGAGGAACCTGAAATCGTAATTGTGGTTGTGTAGAATCCATAAACGAAAACAATCACTCAAATCAAATAGTTGCTAAAAGCTATGCTGGCGAAACAATTGAAGTTGGGACAAACTAAGAAAAACAGAGAAAAGAGACCAGAGTTGTTAGAAAAAGAAAAAAGAGAGGAAGGATTGCGTGGAAGAACAGATAGTCAATGTTGATCTGAGTGTTTCCCATTTTGATCACCTTATTTAGATGTGCACTCCATAAATTTTTATTGTAATAATATTATGATGAGAGAAGTTTATATGCAGGATTAAAAAAAGAAATTACAGTTTACATTACCCCAAAAATTATAAAATAATATGATGAGGGGAAGTTTATATGCGGGATTAAGAAAAGAAATTGCAGTTTACATTACCTCAAAAATTATAAAATTTTATGGGGTCCATAAATTACGCCATAAGCAGAAGGGGGATTGGACGTGTGTAAGGAGAAAAGAGTTTCCAAAATTGGAACATCGCAGCAAAATTTAAAAAGAAAAATATTTAAGTTTGATGTTTTTTAGGTTTTAAAATGTTGAGTTTTTTTTTAAGTTTTGAGTTAATATCTTTTTTTTAATTATAAAATTTTTATTCGGTGTAGTTCTTTTAATATTTTAATAATGTTATCCAACGTTTCGGGCCATTTAAATTTGGCCCATTTTCAAAGCTAAAAATAAATAAACTATTGATTAACTAATTAAACAGTTTTGGATTGAAAGTAATTACTTTCATTATTCAATCAAGTACTTTCAATCCAAAAGTGTTCAATAAGTTAATTAACAGTTTATTTATTTTTTATTTATTTATTAATATTATTGAAATATTAAAAGACCAATACCCAATAAAAATTTTAATTCAACAAAAAAAGTCAATTAATCTACAAATTATTTTATTTTATTTAGATAATTATTTTAAAAATAAATAATGAAAATTATATTATTTGGTACAAACATTCCCGAAATTGAAGGATTGAATCAATTGAGAAAAATATTGTAAAAACAAATTCAATAGTTGAAGAATTGACAATGGTTTTTGATCCCCCTTATGAGCACTAATAATATTGAATCTTCTTAATCCATTCATGCGCGTCTCTGGAAGACTTGCAAAAATTCATAATTTCCAAACTATAATTTTTACTGAAGATGTATTCATGCATATTTTACTATTCGTTTTATGGCCTAATAATCCAAGCAAGTCTAATTTTTAGCATGCAAAAAATTCGGACACGTCAAAATCTAGCAGAAATTAAAACTTCAATAACGCTCTAAGAAAATGATTATCAAAACAAAATTGAAGAGCACGAAATTCTCAACAAAATAGATTTCAGAATTCACTCCAGATGATGACGATTTCGTGTAAATTTTATTTTATTTTAATTTTGCTTTTCTGGGCCTAATTTACTTCGTATGCAAATTTTGAAAAAATTCTATTTTGTGGAAAATTTAGCGCTCTTCGATTTTGGTCTTATGAGATTTTTATCGTAAAAATGAAATTAAGCCAAAAACTGTTTTTGGGGAGTAAAATCCCACATTTCGAAAGACAAAATTGTAAAGAGAGTAATTCAAAATTTAGAAAGATAATTAATAGTACACAAATCCACAGATCATGGGGCTATAAAAAGGGCGGTAAACCAATTCAGGCCCGTAGCCAGAGGAGGCCAGATTGGGAATTGCCCATCCCGGAAAAATATCGATTTTGTTTTCTATATTAATCCTAAAACCGAATTTATTAAACTCTAGAGATGTTGGACAATATTGATGTAAATTTTTGCTCAGAAATTAAAGGAATCAAGGACGAATACATGGGTGCAAGAGAGGGGAGGGTTAACTACCCCCATGAATTTTCAAACATCGAAACACAATTATTAAATGCATTAAGATCTTTAAAATTTGTTTGCATTATTATGAAATGAATTAACCCCCCCCCCCCCCGATAGGAATGCAACATCGCTACATGCAGTAGCCTAACCAAGATTTAATCTATTTTTTTATTTTATTCTTTATTAGCTTATTATTAAGCAATCGAAGATAAAAATAATTAAATGCACTATGATCCCTATTTTGCGTTATTATATAATAAATTACTCCCCCCCCCCCCGAAAGAAATCCATCATCGCTAGATGTAGTAGCCTAATCAAGATTTAATCTACTTTTTTATTTTATTCTTTATTTATATTAGCTTGCTATTAGGCAATGCATCAAATTAGGCCACACCCATCCTAAACAATCGCCTGCGACGCTATAACTGTTCATTTTATTCGTAATGCATCATTTCATCACGACCTAAATATGTGCAAATATAGATTAATTTAACCATCTTCATGCTAAAATTCTGACTGAACCACAGCTTCTTCGATATTGGTTTAATCTTTGATTATGTAATATCCGATAGATAAACTTCATGATTTTTGAAAAACCTAGGAAACACCTGGTGGAGTTCACAACATTAGCAACAGATGGCCTACTAAATTGGAACAATTATACAATAACAAAGTAATTTATTATGACTTCAAATTAGGTAGTACCATCTGTCGATAACCTTTTGAACTGCAATAGGTGTTTCCGAAACCCTCATAAGGGTTCTACATAATCCGAGGTTTATTGTTAAATATTTTTAATAAACAAAGCATTATTATTTCCGCCAAAAAATTACTCCCAGCTGTTATCCCTGGCTTTGGCCCTGGACCAATTACATAAAAAATATGAGCAAATTTCAAATCACGAATGTAATAATTCGGCCACAGATCTTTAGCCAGTAGTGGCTTACCCTAAAGGGCACAAAGGTATGCACCCCGAAAACAGCAACTGTGCAAAAATAATAATTGCTCCCTCCCCCCCCCCCATTGACAAAATCACAAATTGCCACTGTCTTTACCATTCGAAAGATAAAAGAATACCAAAAGCAGAGTATATACGGTTACCATATTTAACATCTATATAAAGAGCTCAAGTTCAAAGTTTAACCGTGATGAATTTCAATCACTTGATTCGTCAGAAATGTATAAGTAATTAATTAAATAAAAGTGATTTAGCAAGTATATTAGGCCAGTTATATGGGAAAATAACCAGTAAAGACTTGGATTACAGCGTTTAAAAATTTAAAAATGTTTGTGGGTTGTTACGGGGGTTACCCTATCTGTAATACACTTGACCCATCTGAGCCCTTAAGATATTATTGATTCTCAAAAAAATTAAAATTAACACAAATTAGTCCAGTTGCATAAAGTCATTGATTGTAAATTTAGAAAAGATGCGCAACCTTAACAGAAAGTTAGTGCCTTATTTTGCGCAATCCAGTAACGGTTTGTGCAGTCGGTAAGTTAAGCGTGTAGGTTCCTGCGCATGTTTTTGTATTGAAATAGTGCAAAAATTCGCAAAGGAAAGGAAAATTGATTTTGAGTAGCCTGCCTTCCTTTAAGGAATCTCGATAATCCATTCATGCGCGTCCCTATGGGACGCGCATGAATGGATTATCGAGATTCCTTAAAGGAAGGCAGGCTACTCAAAATCAATTTCAAAAAACAATAATGAATGCTGTCAAGCTGTAAACCGATCGACAATGCAAATACGCGTGCACGTGCTTTACGTTTCTATTTGACCAATCTTAACCAAATTTGGTGTAGAAGTTATTTACAACGCTACGAAAAACATAGGCTTCTTTAGAACCTTGGAGTGAGGCCGAAGGCCGAACAACCACATCCGACACGGTCTAGATGGCTAAAGGCGGCCGGTAGGCCGACTGTGCCAGCTAGTTTATAATAGTTTTTCTATTTATATTTGCGTCAAATCGGCACAATTTGCAACGTGCAAATTTAAATATGAAAAATAAACGTGAAATTTGTTCAATATAGATCCCGGGTAAACGTGGTAACAAAGTGTAAAATGTCAAATAATAATTTTAAATTTTATATACTTATATATATAATTTTATATATAATTTTATATACGGTTACCATATTTAACATCTATATAAAGAGCTCAAGTTCAAAGTTTAACCGTGATGAATTTCAATCACTTGATTCGTCAGAAATGTATAAGTAATAATTAATTAAATAAAAGTGGTTTAGCAAGTATATTAGGTCAGTTATATGGGAAAATAACCGGTAAAGACTTGGATTACAGCGTTCAAAAATTTAAAAATGTTTGTGGGTTGTTACGGGGGTTACCCTATCTGTAATACACTTGACCCATCTGAGCCCTTAAGATATTATTGATTCTCAAAAAAATTAAAATTAACACAAATTAGTCCAGTTGCATAAAGTCATTGATTGTAAATTTAGAAAAGATGCGCAACCTTAACAGAAAGTTAGTGCCTTATTTTGCGCAATCCAGTAACGGTTTGTGCAGTCGGTAAGTTAAGCGTGTAAACGCATATCTAAAGAATTTCAGTGCATGTTTTCGAATAAATAATTATGCAATTATGGCACCCAATTCGTCATAAAGTTGTGTATCTTTTTTAAATTTATAATCCCGTTCCGCCGTATGACGCCGTTCCCAGTGCATACCGATATGCATAATTTTTTGCATCAGCATTCCTAAAACTCAAGTTAGAAGAAAATTTTGTATAATTTAGAATTTTCTATGATATTAAATTTGTACATAGCGAGCGTTATTTTTTTATTGGATAGTAACAATAAATATGAATTTATTAGCCGGAAGTGAGCCATTTCTAGTTGTAAACTTCATTTATGAGTAATTAATTTGAATATTAATCATTGTTACTAAAGACAAATACCACTTACTTAGAGAAGATGTAAGTACCATCCCGACTGGTTTTCCTATTAGCGCTCTTTTGCTTTCTACTTTAATAATTAATAACGTAAAGAAAAGCACCGAGTGTCCTTTAAAATGACCAATTAATAAATTTCTTTTTATCCACAATGCAGTTCAAGGTTTGGCTTATAATTTTTAATGCTAATTTTATCAAGGCTGCTAAAGATACAGTTATACACACTGGAAGCAGTTTAGTCAATGATCGAAACAAGTTTTAATATTAATGAAGGCCTTATTAAGAAAGGGTTAAATAATTACTTAACTAAGTAAGTGCAAAATTAAATTAAAAAATTTTTTTTTTTTTAATTAAAAAATATCACCATAGGAATTTATTGTTTCGCAACGCTGATCCATTTATGAATTAAGTTATCAAAAGAAAAAAAAAGTTGAATAAGCCTTCAGCACTGTCTATTTCAAAATTTCACTCAAATGGCTGCTCATAACGAACTGCTATGTATACAATTATGTAATACTTTCTTAATTATGAACAAATGTAAAAAAGAAAGTATGCTATTTAAAAAAATTCAGATATTTATGTGCATAATTTTCAATTAGGATGTAAAATCGCTGCTATGAAAAGGGTAAACCGATGGAACCGATAAATAACAAAAGTGCACTCCCGCAGAACCATATTGTGAAAATCCGTGTCGACCCCTCACCTTTATCAATTTCCCCAATATAAAAGCCAAAATATGATAATTTTAAGTAATTAAAAAAAGTCACTTACGCGATTTTGAGTTTCATGGCGTTGATACGTATAGGTCGATGATTTTAAATCCACTAGAATTGGTTAAGAAGTTTGACTTGTATTTATAAATTCCTATTTGACTTTTCCCTTCACTTTACAGTCGATCAAGCATTGATTTAATAAAATTTGTGCTGTTTGCAAGTCGATGTATTTATTCGAAAGTATTGTACGAGTGCTGTATACATAAATATTCTGAACTTAAGTGCATTTTTAGCATTTCTTAGTTTAGATTCCATCAATTATTGTTCTGCGGTGTTAAAATTTTTTTTTTTCAAAACTTCAAATGATTAATCAAAACTTTCTTGCCAATAATTATTCAAATTTGGATCTGGATACCTACACTTTTGAAAAGAAATGGTAGTTAGAAATACAGGGTGCCTCGCTAAAATATTTGTCTACATTTCACGTGTTTCAGTGGCACACCTTGCTCCACCTAACAGCCCATAACGTCTACAAAAATTTATTTATTTAAAATTTTTTGTACTTTTCGGAAACGTCGTTGTTTCAGCTAAAAATATTATTTCGATAATTTTTTGCCTAAAATAAACAGTTTTTGTGTTGTTGCTTGCTGAAGTCACAGAAAATTTTCTGAAAATTCGTGAAACTTGATCAGGTAGTATAAATTTTATTACAGAAAATTTTAAACGGGGAAAATAAAATTCATTTCCTCGCGATTGATAAATTGTTAATTAAAATAAAGTGCCGAAAATTATTTTCAGTTTATTATTATTATTCTGGAGATACTGATTGAGGATATATGTATAATTATTAAAATTTAATTTGCCACCCGCAATCTCCCAAGCTTTTTTAAAACGCATTTTAAAAATGATGTGCCTTTGAGTAGACAAGATATAAAATATTAATATCTGTATTACTATGGAATTTTAATAAATTTTTAAAATCTGTAATAAACTTTTTTAATTTTAACCAGCAATCCACGAAATTTTAAATTTCTACCGATGCGTTAAAGAAAATTTGATCGAAATGATTTTTGGAAAATTTATTGGCTCTTTAAAGTAATTAAAGTGCACAAACCGCTTAAACTTTTTCAGTTACACAAGCACATTTATGTACGTTTTGTTTTGACTTGTTTTCATATCATTTTTAATATTATGGCCCAATAGAAACAAATTTTTATTATTTAAAAAATTAATTTGTCTCTCAAGAAGTTAATGACGGAGGGGTAAATAGCCTTAAAAAGATGTGCATATTAATTTGGAATTCCTATATCCCCCCAAAATTAAGCTCATAGGATTTTCTTGGAATCCTTGAAACCCCTTAAATTCTTTATTTTGAATTTTTTTGAAATTCGCTGAGAAATCATTGAAATTCTTTAAAAATTACTGGAAATTCTTTGAAAGTCCTTGAAAATCTAATTCCTTCGTAATTCCTTAGAATGTATTAGATTTCCTTGAAAGTTGTTGAAATACCTGAGAAAAGTTCTAAGTTCTGACTTCTAAATTGGAATCCTATAGAACTCCTTGTTATTATTTGAAATTTGTTGGAATTCCTTGATTCCTTGGAAACTTTTATTGTAAGTAAAAAGTTTAAATCTTCTATTTTATAGAAGATTTAAAAAATGCAGAGTAATATTAATTCATATTTATTTATTTATAAATCATTGTAAATCTCTTAAATTCTTTGGAATTCCTTAGAATTACGAGTCATGTGCATTTGTTTATTTATACCTTGAACTACAATTAAAACTTGCAAACTACTTGAAATTCATTAAAAATTACTGAAATTGGAAGTCAATAGAAAATCATAGAAATTCCATGGAAATCTCTGTAATAATTCCTTGTAATTCAATTAAAATCTTTGGAAGTTCTTGGAAACCGTTGGAATTACTTGTAAATATTTAAAATTCATTGGAAAACTTTAAAATTAGTTGGAAATCTTTGGAATTTCTTCAAATCGTTTGAAAATCGTTAAGAAGAATTCAAAATCTTTGAAATTCTATGTAATTCCTTGTAATTTAATTAAAATCTTTGGAATTTCTTGGAAACCGTTGGAATTACTTGTAAATATTTAAATTTCACTGGAAAACTTTGAAATTAGAAATTAGTAGAAATCTTTAGAATTTTGATATGCCATGAAAGTCTATGTAATTCCTTGTTTATTGTTAATTCCTAATTAAAATCTTTGTAATTTCTTGGAAACTGTTGTAATTTTTTGGAAATATTTAAAATTCATTGGAAAACTGCGAAAATAGTTGGAAATCTTTGGAATTTGTTCAAATCGTTAGAATTCTTTGGAACTATAATATTTGCAAACTACTTGAAATTCATTAAAAATTACTAAATACTTTTTGAAAATCTATTAAGGTGTAGTGTCGGAAGACCAGGAAAACGTTGGAGTGACCAATGGCTGATGGTGTCGTAAGGAGTATACTTACCGAAGACGTGCAGAAGAAGAATTACATTTTTTTGGAATTCCTTGGAAATCTCTGCAGTTCCTTGGAATTAAATGTAAATCTTTGGAATTTATTGGAAACTTTTAAAATTTATAGGAAATTCTTGAAATTCGTTGGAAATCTTTAGGGTTTGTTGAAATCATTTGGAAATCATTAGAATTCGTTGGAAATACTTGGAATTCTTTGAAAACATTTACTAGATATTTTTAAATGTAATGTAATATTTACTCTTTAATTTATTATATGGAATTTCTTGGAAATCGTAGGAATTCCTTGGATATCTTCGAAATTCATTGGAAATCTTTAGAAACTGTTGGAATCCTTTGAAAATTCTGTTAAGAGCGCGCTGCGGAAAGAGAGAGAGGGAATTAGTAGATATGATGTTGAAAGAAGCCTCTAATCTTCTGTAGAGATTTAAAAAAATTAAAAAAATTACTTGCGCCATATCTAAGGGAACCCTTGAACCCTTTGTGCATTAAGTTGATTTTATATAGTTTAAAACTCCACTAAGGGCACTTTTTGATTTACAAGTTTTGTACAAGTTTTCTATAATTGATGATGAAATCGCTTCAAAATCAGGTTTTGTCCTTATAATGATCTGCAGAAGGCAATAACGAAGTTTCATTAAGATCGGTTGTCATAAAAATTCAAAATTGTCCTTTTTCATAAATTAAATTACCCTATTTACTTTTAATTTAAAGCGCTCAAAATTGGTTATTGCCTTCAATAGTCTTTTCTTATTAATATAAAAAAAGAATTACATTGATACAACGTTTAGTTTTTTAAATTTGTACAAAAGATTAGAGGCTTCTTTCAACATCATTCCCTCTCTCTCTTTCTGCAGCGCGCTCTTAAACGGTTGTGAAATTTATCGTTACTACAAAATAGCATATTATGTTACTAATAAAATTAGTCTTTAGTTACATTTACTACGAATTTACCCCCCCCCCGTCCATATCTTAAACTGAAGCGCAGCAATCTTTTGGTATGCTTCTCAGATTAAGCAATTCTATTGGTGTGCAACTCGATTGATTTGCTACTCGATTGATAAATTATTAAGACTATTATTATGTCGATGACGAATATTATTATTGTAATTCTTCTTCTTCTTTAAGTGCCGTACCTTTTTTTAGACATAGGCGACCTCTCCTTATATACGTATGTGTTGCTCCACAAACCGCTCCAAACACCTCAGAATAAAGATCAGAATAAAGTTTTACTGGGCCCGGAGTCGAACCAGGTATTCAGCATTAACAGCAACGCACTTAACACCTTTAGCTGACGACCGTCTCATTATTGTACTGAAACCGAATAAAAAGAATACTAAGAGCTTACGATAGAAAGACACGGGAGGCATTCAAAGTCAGTTTTGATTCTTTACACTTACATAGTTACTGTTATCAGCGACTTTGAATGTCTTTATAATGCTATCACGAACTTTTTTGTGGAAAACTTAATTCCCTACAAAATTGTTCCTAGTGTAAATTTAAAAATCTTGTCGTATCTCTTACCGCTTTATAAATAAACTTTGTTTTCTGCCATTAGCACAGTTTCTTCTTATGCAAATTATAATGCCTCGATTACACAGAGCGACTTTAGACGCTAGACGCTAGCGAATTTAGACGCAGCGTCTAAAGTCGCTCTGTGTAATCGACCTAGACGCTTAGACGCCGCGTCTTGAACAGACGCTGTTCGCTCGCTTTTAAAGTTGACAGCCGGGCTACTTTAGACGCTAGACGCTAGCGTTTTTACACTCCGGCGTCTAAAGTCGCTCTGTGTAATCGACATGAGAGTGTAAAAACGCTATGTGCTAGCGTCTTTATATTTTTTATTTTGGCTTTTAATTGCTTTTCATTCATTTCTTCTACCAATCCTTCACTCTGAAGTTCTAAATAGAAGCTTTTACTTATTTCATTTTTTAACTTGATGTTGCAGTAGTCCTTATGCTTAATGTTCCAAAGAAAGGATATTTTTCATAAACTTTTAAAAAATCAATAATATTACTGCTGTTCCACTTCATTGTTAAACTATTAAACTATTGCTAAACAAAACTAAATTTTAATTTTTAATACTTATCAGTTCAAATGCGCGATTGCAACTACGAGACTAGCGAGTTTAGACGCTAGCGTCTAGCGTCTAAAGTCGCTGTGTGTAATCGGACAGGTCGCTACACGCTCAGTCGCTGGCGACTTTAGACGCTAGCGTCTAGCGTCTAAAGTCGCTCTGTGTAATCGAGGCATTAGATAATAAAACACATTAGTAGTTCCCTAAATCTATCTATTGCATTTGTTCTAGCCCTAAAAGCTCTTGACATTAGAGTTTAAAAATTTTCTTCTTGTTGATACTCAGTAAACGATAAACGTTGTAACTTGGTTCGAACATTAATTTTCAAAGGATGCATACTATTTAACAACCAACGTAAGAGATGGCAGGCGCAAATTCTGTGGGACCAATATCTAAAACAGTTTAGTCCATAGTGGTGGCTTGTGTGAGTACTGGTTGAGTTCAAAGTGGTAATTTCGGGTTCGAATAACGGACTCGCTAAATTGCTTAGTTCGTCCCCGCTAGACATCAACACATTGTGGATCACACCGTACGAAAACAAACCCTACCAAAATACCCTTACGAAAATTCAAGAAAAAGAGGTGCTAATAACCTAGACGTCAATGAACCTTAAAAAATAAACAAATTAAAAAATACAGTTTAATCATTATTTTGCATCGATGTAAAAGTTCCAAGTTGAATTTCAAAATCCGGGCTTCATCACGACCTGGTAGCAGTGATTAGGCTTACGTGTGCCGATTTTCATAAAGATCGCTCAAGTAACAGTTGAGAAATCTTATAAAAACAGAAAACATTATTACAATTGAGTCAACACCAAAGAATAGCAAAGTTCTTTATCAGATACAACATTTTTTTTTAGTAATAGTGTACTGCTTTCCAAGACTTTTGGAAACTTTTGCGTGAAGATCAATATATAAAATTTTATCATTCTAAATTGTCAGTTATGTAGTTACGCCCTTCTTACTTAGCAGGACAAAATAGTTCTTGAATGCTATCAAGGGAGTCAGGCCTGTGTAATTATTTGTGGCTAAATGAAGTAGTTATCATTTAGTAACCTATCCTCAGCGTGTTGATGTTCACTCCCGTGAAATTCCCGATTAAAACCCAGAATTTCTGCGCTGTAAGTCAACCAACGAACACGCCAAGCCAATGCTGTGGTTTGATTAAAAGTAATATCTTCTCCCTCTTTTTTAAGTGCCGTGCCTGATTTCAGACGTAGGCGACCTCTCTCCTATGCATGTGTTGTGCGTTTGAAGTATTATCACACACATAGGGGACCTACTGCTTAAAGCGGGCTCCGAACCGCGGGAAGTGTATACACTTCATCTCCAGAGAGGCTGTACTAGGCAGATTACACCTCGGTGGTTTGCCATTGCCTTCCGAGGGGAGACTGTCAGAATAAAGTTTTACTGAGCCCGGAGTTGAACCAGGTATTTAGCCAGTGGCGGCTCGTTATAATGAGCCAAGGAGCCATGGCACTAGCTGGGCAAAACGGCCTTAAATATTTTTTTTAATTTTCAAAAAATATTTAATTTTGTTTAAAAATTGTTCATCTTAAATATGTTGCTCATTTTAAAGCTTAAACAAAGTATACATATTGCTCCCGTTTGGCAAGAGGCCGTCAACGTCCAGCGTAACCGTAATAGGCTGCAAGCGGTCCAGCGCAAGATGGCACTTCGAGTAACTTGCGCTTACAGGACCGTGTCCGGCGAAGCCGTATGAGCCAAGGAGCCATGGCACTAGCTGGGCAAAACGGCCTTAAATATTTTTTTTAATTTTCAAAAAATATTTAATTTTGTTTAAAAATTGTTCATCTTAAATATGTTGCTCATTTTAAAGCTTAAACAAAGTATACATATTGCTTCCGTTTGGCAAGAGGCCGTCAACGTCCAGCGTAACCGTAATAGGCTGCAAGCGGTCCAGCGCAAGATGGCACTTCGAGTAACTTGCGCTTACAGGACCGTGTCCGGCGAAGCCGTGCGAGTCTTGGCCTCCATGCCTCCCATAGAGCTTTTAGCTAGAGAGAGAGCAGACGTACGAGCGGGACCGGACCCCACCATTAAGCAGCGGACGCTCGACGATTGGCAAAGGAGCTGGTCCTCCGGCACGAATGCCGCTTGGACCAGAAAGCTCATTCCGGATCTTCGTCCTTGGGTAGCGAGAAAGCACGGAGAGGTGAACTTTCATATAACACAAGCTCTCACCGCCCACGGATGCTTCCAGGCATATCTCCACAGGTTCAGGCTGACCGAGTCACCTGCCTGTCGTTACTGCGGGGACGAAGATACGGCGGAACACACTCTTTTCGGATGCCTAAGATGGGAGAGGGAGAGAGTGATGATTTCGCTCCGGATGGGCGACACACTAAGCCCGGACAACATGATTGCTTTCATGCTGTCCGGCGAAGACGAATGGCTGGATGTAGCGGTCTTCATCAGTCAAGTGATGAAGACCAAGGAGGGGGACGGACGAGCTGAGCAAGCCGCAGCTCGAGTTCTCGCCCTACAGTTAAGTCAATGACAGCCTTTTTAAGTTCCCTTGAGAAGTTCCCGCGAGAAGATGCGCGAGAAGTTCCCAAGAGAATTCCCGAAGAATATCGTCATTGATCGGCGGGTCGGGTCGGGTCGAGTAGTGACGGTCGTTCGACGGGGTAGGTTAGTGTCGGTACGACGATAGCGCGTAGACCCTCTGTGGACACAAACTCTCGTGCTAATCCAGAGGGGGACGATCGCGAAAATAGTGCCGTCAAATATAAAGACGAGTGGACTGGCACTTTGCCAGCGACCACAAGTTTTTCAAGATGACCCGGTCGCATCGCGCTCTGTGATTTAATATGATTTGCAGGGTCGCTTGGGGGCTCGGAGTCTCCGGTATGGATGACGGTCGGCTCGGCCTTGACTTTGTCGCCGGAATTTCCGCCTATTAAGTTAATGACGAGTGGACTTTCACCTATACTGACGATTGCGGACCACTAGGTGACCCGGTGAGACGTGTTGGATCGCGGCGAGCGGTGTGTCCGGTTCAATTGGAAAAGTAGAATCAAGTGATAGTGCCTGACCTCCCGGACACAAACTTTCGTGCTAAACCGGGAGGTCATCGGGAGCCTGCATCATCGATGCAGCATGGAAGATCGCAGACGACAGCGGAAGTAATGCCGAGAAGGTAAAGCCCGCTGTCGTCGGGGAGGGGGTTTTAGTCAGTTAGAATCTGGCACTACCATCCCTGATGGGGTGGTGCCTATGAAGGTTTCCCCCTTCCCTGCAGAAAAAAAAAAAAAAAAGTATACATATTGTAATTTTTATTTCATAAAATAAATTATCAACACCGAGCCACTTCAATTGTGGCTACGCAGTTTCTAGATAGAACTGCAATTATAGCGGTAAGAACGCGGGTGCCTGATAACCTACTACCCACACCCGTCAAGCTTTATAATGAGGCTACCTCTATGATTTCATTCTGTGCAATTATTAATACCGCGGTATGTTATGAGTTATGATGTTATGAAAATAGTAATTTGTCTGAAAAAAGTGAAGTCGATTAAACTTGTTATTACATATCGTCTGCTTACTGGTAAAACCAAGTAACTGCAAAATTGTCGAAACTGAGTTAAATATATCGGCATGTTAAGTTTTTTGCGCTCTTTCTACTGGTAAAACAAGTTAATTGATACCTCCCCCCGTTCGAAAGTTATGCCGTATGAAAAAATCCGCGCTCCGCGCCTCGCAAAGGGGCACCGCCCCCTTGATCCCCGCAAGGGGGCAAGAGGGCTTACACGTTAATTTAAAGTATTATGACATTGCTAAAACTATAATCCTTCTTAGAAATAAATTACAACACAATACATATTAATACTGCTTAGTTATTAAACGTCAAACTTTCAAACGCTATTATCTCAAAACTATGGTTATGTCAGTTACCTGGTTTTACCAGTAAGCAGACGATATTAATTATTAAATAATGAATAAAATTAATAATATTTTAAGCAAGCCTTTTGGCTCATGTTCGGTGGAGGAAAAAATAGAAATTAAAAAATTGGGTAGACCTTTGCCTGATTTAATAATTTCGAAAACCAGCACAATATTTGCCAATAGTTCAAATCCCAAAATAAGAACAAAAAAATTTAATCGTTGTATTTATTTAAAAAACGAGTGGATTTGCGGGTGTGACGAGAAACATTCATTTTTTTGCTTTCCATGTGTGTTGTTTGGTGGGGAAGTTATGTGGACAAATACCGGCGTTACCGATTTAGTGCATATTTGGGAGAAAATGAAAACGCACGAGAAATCAAAAGTGCATATGAACAATCATAAGGTTTTTAGGAGGTTTTGGCAGTTAAAACGCCACGCTTGCCGAGCGTGTTGGCGAGTGTTTGTATCAGCCGCCCAATATGGAAACAGACGCTGTTCGTAGCCGCTCATTCTGAGACAGACGCTACTTGCCTGTTGGTCCGCGAGAGGTATTTCATTTCCCTCTTACCACCTATATCTAGGAGGCATTCCCCTATCCGCCACCTGGGGACGCGTTCTCTAGGGGTTACAGGCTCCCCCGCAAAGACCGCAAAGAAGGTGGAAAGACGACATAAGAGAGACAGCGGGTACGGGCTGGCAACAGTTAGCACAGAACAGAGGAAAGTGGAAGGAAAAAGGAGAGGCCTACGTTCAGGAGTGGACAGAGAACGGCTGAAGAAGAAGAGATATGAACAATATTTTTAGCTTATCGTTGGTCGGCAAAACAAATATATTAACGCAATTAAATTCTGCGTGCAGACAAACAATAGTGGTGCATAATCAGGAAGTTAATAAAAATAGATACATATTAAATATAATAATTAACTGTATACGATTTTGTGGTGCATTAGAACTTGCGCTAAGGGGTCATATTGAAAACGATGAATCTGAAAATAAAGGAATATTTCGAGAATTGATAGATTTTAGTTCCCAGTTAGATAAGGATTTAAAAGATCATTTTATCAAATCGTCAGTGTTTAAAGGGACCTCTAAAACAACACAGAATGAGTTATTACAATGCATGCTTGAAGTTTATCATGAAGAAGTATCGAAGGAAATAAAGAAAGCAGATTATGTTGCGGTTATTGCAGATGAAACCACAGATTATATCTAATGAATTTCAGCTGGTTCTTATTTTGCGTTACATTGTTGGTGGTAAGCCAGTAGAAAGATTTTGGAATTTTATAAATCCTATCGGTCACGATGCTGTTTCTATCTCAGATTGTATTTTAAAAGAAATCAACCCTTTAATTGGTGATACACCAAACAAGCTAATCGCACAAAGTTATGACGGAGCATCAGTCATGAGCGGAGGTTCAAATGGGGTTCAAAAAATATTGAAAGAAAAAGATCCTTTAGCTAACTATGTTCACTGTTGCGCTCATCAAATTAACCTGATCATGAGCAGTGCAGCGTCAGTAAATCGGTCAGTTAAAATATTTTTTGCACACCTATCCGGAATTTGTTCGTTTTTTTCTACTTCCTCACAAAGAACGAGAGTATTGGACGAAATTGTGCAGCGACGATTACCACGGGCGTCACAAACTAGATGGAACTTTCATTCACGAGGAGTTAACACCGTTTATGAATACAGAACATTATTGATACAGGCCATGGAAACTTTAGAGAACAGCGAAAATGTTAAGTTGAATTCTACAATTCAACAAGCCGGTGCTTACAAACTTAGATTAAAGGACAAAGACTTTGTATTTTGGTTAACAGTTTTTCATAAAATAATGCCCCATGTTGATATAATTTTTCAGCAACTACAAAAGAAAAACACCGACCCAGTCAAGGTTCGAACTGATTTACAGAATTTTGAAATGGAAATAAAGAAAATACGCGATCAAATGGATAAAATTATAGCAAACGTTGATTTGGAAATTTCAGAAGACGTAACACTTTCCCGTAGAAGAGATGCTGGCTTGAATAAGAAAAGAGAAGCTATGGAAATTTGTGATTCAGTTATGCAGCAAATAAGAACAAGATTTACTTTTACTGGACATCTTGTAGCTACAAATTTATTTGCGGTGGACAATTTTAACGAATATCGTGACAAATTTCCTGATAAGTATCTTTGCGAAGTAGTTAAGGCTTATCCTTTTGTGGAAAAAAGTAGATTGAAAACTTTATGAAAGAGAAAAATTGCAAAATTTTTCTGGAGCTCTTTCTCTGTTATCTTTAATTTCACAGGACGATATGCGCGACACTTTTCAAGAATCGGTAAATCTTTTAAAAGTGTTAGTGACAATACCCATGTCTACATCCCAAGCAGAACGTTGTTTCTCAGTGTTAAAAAGAATTAAAATTTTTTTAAGAAAATCAATGAAGGAAGAAAGACTTAGTGCGTTAGGAATGCTATCATCTGAAAAGGCTTTTCTAAATAACATTGCTAATTTTAATACACAAGTAATTGACCTATTTGCAAATAGAAAAGAACGGAGAATGGATTTTATATATCGTGTAATTTAATTAGTGCTTTTCCTTATTTTTAAATATTAGAATAGATGTTATATTAAAATGTAATAAATATTTTATCTTGAAGTGTGGTCTTTTTAACTTGATGCATTTGCGGGACTTAAACTGCCATTAAGTCCCTTTTCGCGAAGACTAAAGTTCGACTGTATGTCACTTGATTATTAAAAAACGTCAAACTATGTTGGAATTACAGCATGAAATAATTATAAATTGCAATTGAAGTCCAGAAAATGCATAAAATAATGTATACACTATTATACAGTTCCTTTGGATTCGGAAAGATCTCTTTTAGTTGGACTTGAATTTATGAACTCATTAAAAGAAAAAATTCTGGCACCATCACTGTACAACCCCACGAGCCGCCACTGTATTTAGCATTAGCAGCAACGCACTTAACCGCTAAGCTGGCGACCGTCTCCGAAGCTCCGTCTGGCGACCGAAAAGTAATATAGGCAACAATTTCGCTCGTGTTTCAAGGAGTCAACAACATTTGAAAATTTCGCAAGTTGTAACCAATAAACGTAAAATCTCTAAATTTACTGAAATGTTATTTAATATTCTGATAAACATTCCGTTTAATTATAAAGCATATCAAATTATTTTATCTAATAACAATAAGTAAAGCCTATCCCCTGCCTTTTGCACTTTTAATGTTGCCCCGGGGCTACGCTCTTTGGCAATATTTGTTGCAAAAAATAGTACTACTAAAGAAGATCATTATCTAAAACATTTCAATCGCTTGATATAAATGTTAGAAATAGTCATGCTCTAACTATTTAAAAGTTAAAGTAACTAAAAGCTAGCTTTTAGCCAGGATTGTGACATTTTCCGTTTGACGACTGTTCCTTCAGACTCTCTTCATCTTTTTTCAGACTGTATATGAACGACCACACCAGGACTTCCCGGAAGTCATCAAACTTTCCGGACTGAAGTTGCGACCAGTGAATCGCTCTTAGTTTTTTTAAATTTTAATTAATTTGGTGGAAACTTCGGTCAAAAATGACTACGTGCCTGTTTCTTTAGATTCAAAGCTTCCCAAATCTACTGCCAACCCGTGAGATCCACGTGAGATGAAGGAAGTATAGGACCCCGTCCAACAACAAAGTTCATCATTTCTCAACTTGTGGCATAAAAAGAAAACAATTTTTAGGGCACAATCATGTTAAATTTGAATATTGGAAAAATAGAACATTATTTAAACTCCAAATTCTACACATTTTAAGGACTTGCATTTGAGTAATCACAAGGAATTGGATAACATGGGATATTGTTGAAGCCGTGGTTTGGATTGCGCGTTGAGCTGTAAGTCCTAATAGTTTATTTTAAACATCTAAAACATATGTGAAAAATTGGCATATATGGGATATTCCCGGGCAAATGATTGATTGGGTTCTCCTTTTGGACATTAAACTGATTGTGGACTAATTATTATTATTAAAAAGTTAAGGTATCTGGGGGTGAAAGCATGAAATATAAATTCTCAATAATTACACTCTCACATATTTCTTCAGTCTTTAGGCAATATATTGGCTATAGCCTGACTTATTATTTCTTATATCAGTAGATATTTCTTTTGGTTTAAGAAATGTTTAGAGTAAATCGTTTTTAGCACATAAACAAACTTCATAATTTGTTAATTTAGGATTAGCATAACTTTTGGAAAATTTATTGGCTCTCCTCTTCACGGATACAAGCACATTTATGTACGTTTTGTTTTGACTTGATTTGATACTACATTTATTATTAGGGTCTTATAGAAACAAATTTTTTATTATTTAAAAAATAAATTTGTCCTTCAAGAGGTTAAAACCTAGGGGGTGCATATATCCTTAAAAAGTTGTGTATGTTAATTTGGAATTCCTTAGAAATCCATGGAAATTTCTTGCAAGCTGTAACGTTCAAAAGTGAACGTTATTTGCGACATACCAGTAGTATAGCAACAAGAGAACGGGACCATTCCTTATGCAAATTAACATGGGAAAACGCCACGGTCCATCGTGGTCATTTTTGTTCCCTCTTATGGGAATTAACATGGGGAAAATGCTAAGATCGTTCGTGGTTAGTTTTGTTCACTTGTGACCCCGCGTGACGTCATAGCCTATATGCTTATCAACATCAATCCATTACCACTGAATACCGCTTAATACCGGTATTATACCGCTCTATACCGCATATTATACCGTATTATACCGGTAAGCGGTATAATACCGGTATAATACGGTATAATATGCGGTATAGAGCGGTATAATACCGCTTACCGGTATAATATATATATATGTATATAATATATATAATATAATATATAATATAAAATAATATATATATATAATATACTCTATATGCGGTATAGAGCGGTATAATACCGGTATTATACCGGTATTATACCGCTTACCGGTATAATACGGTATAATATGCGGTATAGAGCGGTATAATACCGCTTACCGGTATAATACGGTATAATATGCGGTATAGAGCGGTATAATACCGGTATTAAGCGGTATTCAGTGGTAATGGATTGATGTTGATAAGCATATAGGCTATGACGTCACGCGGGGTCACAAGTGAACAAAAATAACCACGAACGATCTTAGCATTTTCCCCATGTTAATTCCCATAAGAGGGAACAAAAATGACCACGATGGACCTTGGCGTTTTCCCATGTTAATTTGCATAAGGAATGGTCCCGTTCTCTTGTTGCTATACTACTCATACCCTATATAGCGGTTCCGCGCGATAACTTGAATAGTTATCAAAAACAAAAAGGAGATAAGCCGAGAGACGAGACAGAAAATGGTCGATTTTTGTAAAAGACTTGTAAAATAATATTAATTTTTAACGGCAATTATTAGTAATAATTCATTAGTTTTTTTTTATTACTACCTGCACGTCAAGTTGCTAACCGTTTTGGAGATCAAAACTGAGAACTTCAATTTCAAATGTATTTAAGGAGAGTCGTAGAGAATATTCCTTTTGTGTGGCCGACTACATCTGGTTCCGGCAAGTCAATTCCTAGTCACGGGTAAAACTTTGGAAATATTATTTCGAAAGCTCCTACGAATCCGGAAGTCAGTTGGAATACGCAGGGTCAATTTCCAGCACGTGGGTCCTGGGGAAAAAACACCATCCCTGCATTTTTGCTCGACGTGTTGACGTGGCTGTATTGAGATCACGATAATTGTGGAAGCAATTTCATTTAATAGAACAGACACTCAGGGGAGTTGGTTTGTGTATGATAAAATATGCAGCTTTGTATTTTTTAGCCTTTTTACCTCAAGCTTGGATATAGCAGGGAAGACAGCCAGTCCGAATCGTCAGGAGCGCTCTTGTGATTTAGCAGGGTACGCTGACCTGCGTATGTAACATATCCTTTTTTTTCAAACCACCTTTTATCTGGAGCAGCTGTTAAGTACAGAGCTGTATTTTTTTGTCTGCCGAACCACTCTCCATTTGCGTCCGGGTTTTTTTTACCACGCTATTGGCGTATTCACCACATTGTCGTGCATCCGGATATAGCTGCGAGCAGCCGTCCATAGTACGATTTGAAAGGCAACGTCTGTTTCCGAATTATAGCATTTTTTTACCCTTCAGGTATTAGGCCCCTCAGGCAGACTTCTGTTTGGGACCACTGGTCCAGAATTTGTTTATAAAATTGTGAATTTGAGTCAGGAGTTTCCTGTACTGTATCCTTCGGAGGTTAGTAAAACACCCTTTACCTCTCTTGTTTGTTTTATTGCCTCCACGGCGCCCAAACCGCAACATCTCAATTCTTTCTTTCAGCTAGGTGGATTGTATTCTAGCACTGTCGTGCAAATTCTAAACGAGCTCACGCCTAGTTCGCTCTCCGACTGTGTGGCTAGCTGTCCAGCGGACTTAAGAGGCGAAGGTGTCAGCAATCGACGCTACAGAGCCTTGGAAATATTTTAAATTCTTTGTTTAGAATTCTCTAAAAATCACTGGGAAATCATTGGAATTTGTTGGAAATCTTAGGAAATATTCGAAAATTCTTGCAATTCTGAGTCATGTGTATTTGTTCATTTGTTTATATTACTTTGAAACCACCTGAAGTTCTTTAAAAATGACTGGGAAATGTTTGGAAATCTTCAGAATTCTCTGGAAATTAATTCTTCAGAATTCATTAGGAATCCTTGGAATACGTTGTAAATCATTGAAATGCATTAGAAATTCTTGGAAATCTTTGAATTTCATTGGAATTGTTTAAAAATCCTTATAAATTCTTGTGAATCTTTGTATTATTATTAATTCTTTGGAATTTCTAGAAACCTTCACTGAAAGTTTAAATATATGATTAAATGCAATATACGAGTAATATTTATTCTTCTTTTTATTTAGAAATCTTTGTAAATCTCTGAAATTCCTTAGAATTACGAGTCTTGTGTATTTGTGCATTTACTTGGAGTTATAATACTTGGAAACTTTTTAGAAATCTATTGAAAATCTTTGAAATTCATTTTGGAAGTCTCTGTAATTCCTTAGAATTCGATGGACATCTTTCGAAATCGTTGAAATTCCTTGAAAACCATTGAAAATCCTTTTTCATTCGTTGAGATCCTTTGCAAATTGTTATAACTCCTTGGAATTCAATACAAACTTTTACTGTAAATTTTAATACATTTAATACATACAATATAATATTTCTTTTTTGGAATTTCTTAGAAATCGTGGAAATTCATTGGAAATCGTTAGATTTGAAATCTTAGGAATTCGTTCGAATCCCTTGGAAATCCTTGCAATTTTTTAGAAATATTATTGTTAGTTTTAATACATGTTTAAATAATATTATATTAAAATATTATTATATTGTAATTTAAAAATTTTGGGTATGAGATAATGGTCAGGAAAGAAGATCGATGATGAACTAAGGGCAATGGATAATGAAAATATAGTCAAGACGATCAAATCAAGCAGAATCGGTTGGCTGGGTCACGTGATGAGGAAAAGTGAGGATGCAATGGTGAGAAGAATTTCTGAATGGAGATCCACAGAGGACCGTGAAAGAAGAAGACCAAACTTGCGATGGTACGACCAAGTGACGGAAGATTTAAGAAAGATAGGAGTCAATGAGTGGAGGGATAAGACATAAAAGAGGCAGCATTGGAGAGGAATTGTGTTGGACGCGAGAACAGATGAAAATTTAAAGAACGAAATGAAATGCAAAAGAGGACTAACCCACCTCAAAAAAATGGATAGGTAAAATCTCTCCGAGACAGTCAAATTCTTACAAGAATAAAAGACTTATTATTATTTATATGAAATATAATGTTCTAACTAATGCAATGCTAATCAAAAAGGTCGTATCTGACCTTTTTACAAAAATCTAATAGGGAACATGCATGAATAAAAAAATTTAGTTAAAACAGTATTTTCCGATTAATCCTATATATTAAATATCAAATCAGCAAAAATAACTTCTATTTATTGTATTATGTTATAAATAATCCATTTTAAAATTTAATGATAATTTAAAATTACTACAGGGGGTAGCAAATTCACTTATAAACAATTTTTTGCCCGTGACACGGACCATCGATGGTATTAATTTAAAAGTGACCCTATGTCCCGTTTTGGAGAAATTAATTTTTTAATATCACATTTTGTCAAAAAATTGTATATAAGTGAATTTGCCACCCCATGTTCCCCTTTGCAAATGAACGCCACCGCCATGGGGTTGTAGCCCGTGACACGGACCATCGATGGTATTAATTTAAAAGTGACCCTATGTCCCGTTTTGGAGAAATTAATTTTTTAATTTAATGTTAATTAGTATGCATGAAGTATAAATGCATCTGATACTAGATGCTGCAAATTTTGATTAAAGTGAAAAATAGGTGTTGGTGCAATTGAATTTAATGTTATAGTATTAACATTGATGGTTTTGTAATTTTATATGTTACTAGATGATAGCCCGTCCGAGGACGGGTAGCTAGAAGGACGGGCAGGCAGCCAAGGTCATATGGCTTTTGGATTGCACTGAGAGCTTTCCTTAATCTTCATTCAACTTAAGTTACCTTGGCTGCCTGCCCGTCCTTCTAGCTACCCGTCCTCGGACGGGCTATCATCTAGTTACATACAGTTGTGCAAACTTTCTTGTTTGTCCTTCAGGTGGATACAGGTTTGTGGTTCTGTGGTACGTCTGTCCATGAATTTTGAAAACGTATGGTCCGTTACCCGGCATTGAAACAATCTCTGCTCCCATTGAAGCGAAAGAAACCGAGCAATTGTAAGAGCGGATGTGCTGACGAAAGTTCTTGTAGTAAGGATTATCTGAATCTGAAAGCATAGAGCGAAGAAATTCGGGATATAACAATAGAGACCCATGTTGATCGAGCGGTTGCGGAATCTTCACTTTTCCTTTATGACAGCAGTTGTTAAATTGTTTATCAACTGGACGCTCCTTGGCGAAATTCTTGGAGCCGCAGAACTGACAGATGGAATTCATTTCTCCACAATCGTGTCAAGTAACGTGAGATTCATCAAATCTCAATGCTCTTATTTGGAGTTGAATTGCTTGACTTTGGTATCGATTTTCTTTCTGTCGATGTATCGCATGGGACCGAGCGTCAGCAGCTTGTCGCGCTTGAGTTTCTTCTAAAGTTTCACGTTGTTGACGTATCGCATGGGACCGAGCGTCAGCAGCTTGCCGCGCTTGAGTTTCTTCTAAAGTTTCACGTTGTTGACGTATCGCATGGGACCGAGCGTCAGCAGCTTGCCGCACTTGAGTTTGTTCCAAAGTTTCACGTTGTCGACGTATCGCATGAGACCGAGCGTCAGCTTGTCGCTGTGATCGAAGCTGTTCTTCTGTGTTATTAGCTCTTGTACGTGCTTTTCTCTCACGATTCAATCGCCGTCGCTTTGCAGCAGGATTTTCAAAATTTTCATTATCCATTATGGAAGTTCACATAATGCTTTTTTGGAAATAGCTGTCCTATATAGACAAAATGATACGATGATACGTTGATCCGATGATACGTTGATACGATGATACGTTGATACGATGATACGTTGATCCGATGATACGTTGATCCGATGATACGTTGTGCGTTCGGTTCGGTTCGGTTTGCTTCGGGTATTTCCGTGGGACAGACAGAAAGAAAGACTTGACCTTTTATAATAAGAGATGGTATCAGTTTAATTATATTTTAAAATTTCATGTAAGAAAACTTGTGAAATTAATTTAAATATAGTCTATGACTGCGCATGCGCATGTTGACATCTGTCGCAGTCGGATTCCAAAAACCGCCAGTTTGCAAACTGACTAGTCAGATTGCAAACTGACCAACGTTTTCTAAAACGCTTTTAAAATACAGATCGCTTTACAATCGGACTGAAATTTTCAGCCAGTTTGTAAACCGCGAGCCACGCCTCCGACGGATTGTCAACTCTTTAAATTTGTCGCAGGCGGATTCCAAAAATCGTCAGTTTGCAAACTGACCGACGTTTTCTATTTTAGAATCTGCCGAGATAATTTCAGTCAGTTTCTAAAACAAACAAAAAACCTTTATCCAAATAAGTTTTGTGAAGTTTAAGGTTAATAGAATGATATTCAAAAATAATCACTCAATCCAGAAAAGGACAACAATCAACACACAATAAACTACATACAAAAAATAGAAATAAAAATATAATGTAAATAATATAATGTACATACACAGGTGCTAATAACCTTAGAAGTTGACGCACCTTTAAAAACAATAAATAAAAAAAAATAAAATAAAATAAAATTCTTGGATGGGGTCCATTTAATATGAAAATTATTACTTTGAAAATCGTTAATTTTACATGTTTCACTGACGCGCGGGTGGAATCTCGTTCTTTTTGTTGACGGTCCGTGCGAGATGAACTAGTCTTAGACTTAGCCGTTTACGGACCGGCAGATGCAGCTCGTGTCTCCTACATGTAACATCGATTATTTTTTGTTTTTACGCGATTTTTTGGGGGTGAAACGTAAAAGATAACTGCCGCATACCGTGACTATGCTTTTTAATGCTATTTCGAGGTTCTCTCACATCCCGGTTTCATTTATCCCGGTTTTCTTGATGGGTGGCGTTTCTTGTATGTTTAGCCTAGTAACCAGAGTCAAAACCGCTCTGTAGGGGTGCAACGCGGAGCGGCGCCCCGGAAGAGTAGGTTTTGACGATGGATTACCCTCCCTATCGAATGCACACCCCAAAAATCGAAGGAAAAAAAATGTAATTTTTTATTTAATTTAATTTAATTAATTCTAAAATAGAAAATGTCGGTCAGTTTGCAAACTGACGATTTTTGGAATCCGCCTGCGACAAATTTAAAGAGTTGACAATCCGTCGGTGGCGTGGCTCGCGGTTTACAAACTGGCTGAAAATTTCAGTCCGATTGTAAAACGATCTGTATTTTAAAAGCGTTTTAGAAAACGTTGGTCAGTTTGCAATCTGACTAGTCAGTTTGCAAACTGACGATATTTGGAATCCGACTGCGACATATCTATCAAATGAACTACTGCGCAACGATTGCGGTAAATTTGTCGCTAAGATTTGTCGCTGTTTTCACACAGGTGTTTTTCTGGACCTTTGCTTGAAGAGGAAAATATAAAACCTTCTATTACCTAAAACTGTCAGTTATGTAGTTACGATCTTCTTGCTAAGCAAGACAGAACAGTTCGCGAATGCTAAATAAACAATTATAGTCTAGTCATTATTATGCCCCTTTAGTTTTGCATCAGAAGAAAGCCCCTAAGTTTTCGACATCAGGCTCGAAACGGAACAAGGTCCCAAATATCTCGTTCTCCAATCTCTCTCGTTTCCTCTGCATCTTACATAATATTATGTCCAAATAGATATAAGCTAAATTAAACTAAATAAAATTGTGAGCAAACGAAGCTACAAAAATTCATTTTCATTTTTAAATCTGTTAATGTTTCCCTAGTTGACTTTTTATAAAACTTTGAAGTCAAGAATTTTGGATTTAGATGGTTTTCTCTTTGTAGCCTTCATTTTTATTAAAAAGCAAGTGGCTGCTTTCTGAAAGGGTACAGGGGCAAATTTGTTCCTATTCAAAACCAAAAAAAACTACAATTATCCAAAAATAATTAGTTATAAAAAAAAACGAATCCAAAAAAAGGAGAGGTCGCCTACGCCTAGAATCAAGCATTCACTTGTAAAAATTATAATTTTTGATTTAAAAAGTATCAAATAAAAGAAATACGAGGGTCAAGCTGAATTTATTGAGAATAAAATAGATCTAGTAAGTTGTTAAAAATAAAACATACGGTATTATTTAGAGAAACTCTTTATCTGTCATTTGAAGTTTAGAAGTTGAAAATACGTTCGTTATAACTCAAGTTACTAATTTTTTAAAGTGACATTGCAAGTGAAAACATGGAATTAACAAGAGAGCTTTTTCGAATCATGATTTATTATGATTTTAAAAAAGATTTAAGCGCTTACGAGTGCAAAGAGAGTTTAGATTCAACTTTTAGTGAACAAGCACCTTCCTTGGCTACAATTTACCGATTTTGATTTACCGAATTTGAACGCGAAAGGAATTCCGTTCAGCATCAAAAAGGAGCAGGACGTCCTTCTACCGCTGTTACCGACAAAAACATTGCTGCTGTTAAAAAAATAATTAAAGAGGACAATAAATCCACTTATGGGGTAATAGAGCATCAACTCAAGATTGGATCTTCAGCTGTTAAAACAATCATACACGATCACCTGCATTTAAAAAAAGTGGTCCGTCGTTTTGTGCCGCATCACCTTTCTGATTTCCAAAAAGCAGAGCGTGTAAGAATTTGCCATGAAACTCTAAATTTGTTAAATAATGGCGGACACCAAATTTATTCCAAAATCGTGACAGGTGACGAAACTTATATTTCCTTTTTCGACATACCTACTCGTCAAGAGAGTCGTGTATGGATTCACGAAGATGAGGAAACTCCAACAATGATCAAGAAACAGCGAGCTATGAAAAAAGTTATGTATGCGGTATTCTTCAGAAGTACGGGCCTAGTAAATGCCACTAAGCTAGATGGACAAAAGACAGTTACAGCTAAATGGTACACTGAAAAATGTTTACCTGATGTGTTCAGTAGAGTTCCAGCCAAGGGAATTATGCTCCACCATGATAATGCATCATCCCATTCGGCAGCTATAACTCGCCAGTTTTTGGCTGAAAAAAATATAAAAGTCATAGAACATCCGCCGTACTAACCTGATTTAACAATGTGCGACTTTTGGCTATTTTCTGGGCTTAAAAAAAATTTGCGGGGCAGAAGGTTTTCGTCTGAAGAAGAGATTGATACCGCAGTTCATACTTATTTTGAAGGTGTTCCGAAAGAAGATTGGTTGGGAGCTTTTAAGCAATGGAAAGAAAGAATGGTCAAGTGTATCATTGTTGGAGGGAATTACTTTGAGCATATTTAAAATAAAATCCTAGAAAATATTAACCGTGTTTTTTATTCTCAATAAATTCAGCTTGACCCTCGTAAAATTTGGTTCCCATACACCACCAAGTTTGAGGGATCTTTCTATTACTGATGTACAAAACGGAGAACGATGGTTTGATTAATTCCACCACGAATCCGCCGAATGCACTTTACTTACTATAGGTTAATTTTAATTAACCCCTTCTTATACCTAGAGCTGCCACCAGGATTGTCTGTTTGCTATCCAATGGAATTGATAGCGAGCCGATAATCCAAAGCTCGAATACTTACTTCCTCAAAGGGTTACTTTAATTTGGGTAGACGTGAATTTTGCGGAAGGCTTCCTCCAAAGACGCAGGGTATTTATGACAAGCAACTAACTACACTGAGTATAAACGTATTTGTTTATAAGAAAAGATTTCAATTTTAACAATAAATGATTTATTAAATAATATTAAACAATAATTAAAACAAAGATGAAGAAAAGAACCAAACAATTGGTTCTACAGATATATGTAACATTAATAAAATAGACTAATTTTAATTAAGTAATTGAAATTTATAGTTGACAAGAGACAGTAGGATAAAATATAATCTTTTTACAAGTTTACCGAGTAGGTAAAATTTACGACTCATACCTTGAATTATATTCCTTTTGGTCCGCATTTGGACTGCTTTATTGGCCCTTGGTGATTCGAATATTATTTGATGAGTAACCATCTATTTGAAACTTGTATTTATTTATATATTAATGAACTCGCGAATAATTTATTTAACCAGTTGTAAAACTAATTTAATTTAATAAAACTTATAAAAATTTTGAACACTTCAATAAAACAAAATGAGCTAATTTTATTAGTTAGCTCGAAATTAACACTGAATCGATAATTTATTTATTTGATTTACAACTTAATTGAATTTATTTAATTTAATAGTTGACCGAATTTATGAACCCCATCACCGGAAGACCGGCTAGGCCGTCCCCGTAGAGGTAAGGTGAAAACTAACTGAAGATTGTTACAAGACTCATACTTGACAACTCACTAACGACTCTGTAAAAACTAACTTAAGACTGGTCCAATTTTTAATCATCATCCCTATTTATTAGAGTGAATTATTTCCCTTTTGTGGTGGGGTCTGAATATTGAAATGCATAGGAAAGTCCTGCTATTTTGAGATGGTGAATTGGGCTAATTACTATTTTTAAGCTGTGTATACGGGCTCCAGATAACTCAAATATTATGTTATCGGTTGACTGTTATCCTGCCCTTGTGGGTTCCAAAGCTTTTAATTTTCATGTACGGGAAGTTATTAATTATAATAACTGTCAATTTTAATATGGTCTTAATTGTATTTTGTTTTTAGAAATTGGTGATCTTTAATATTATGTTGACTTTTTCCACATATGTTATGTGTGATAAAGTCAAATAATCGTTTTTGGCTCGTCTTAACAGTTAAGAAATACTTATTTTATCAGTTTACTGTCTCGTCTAAACAAATTTAAGGGTCTAATCTTAAGTGGATATTTATGTAACATTTTACCCAAAACTGTGGGAATTATATTTTACTAAGTTATATGTCTATTATTTTAATTTATTACGCCGTGTGAACATAGGCGTACCAACGTTTTCCTATTAAGATTTAAATTATTTATTTAATTTAAATCGTCATTAAATGTAATTTCATATTACTATTTTAATTAATATTAAATAATTATAGATAAATTAATCCTTTTTGTGATTAGGAATTATAACTTAATTTCTAAATAACCTGATTTAACATATAAATTCATAATTTCAGCTTTACTAGTTACAATTTCCGGGGTCGGTATATATATAATTAAGAATTAATTTACGCGGGTTGTTACACTGAGCCTACCTGACCCTCAACAAGTTTATTGATCTGTATCAAAAGGCCGAGTTCAGACTCTCATTTAAATTTCATATCAAGGAATGTCTGATGGCTGCCGAAATTCGTGAAACTTAATCTTCCAGGCACTGGTTGAAAATCAGCATGCTGAACTATTTACCTTTTAAACTGTACGACTCGTGTGCAAATTTAAGTAGGACGACTCCATAGAATATCAAGCTTATTTAAAGCTTAAACTTAAACCAACTTAAAAGCACTGTCGTTTATACTACAAAAATACCGTTTACCAACTCAAGAATGAAAGTCCAGCGTAATTCGGAGCTCATAGTTTTAAGCCCAGAACGAAATATTTGGGGTCTGCCACTATTTTTCAAGTCTCTAGAATATTGTATAATTTTCCTATATTATATTATGTAAATGAGAACTATGTATTATTTTTGATATTTGAAACATATTCCTCCTTTATTATACAACCAACACAATTTTATAGCAATATTTGTGGACTACCCTGTAGTTCAACAACAGGGCCACAAATGTCAAATTTGTAGGTTAGGTAGTACTAAATATTTACAAGTAAGATTTCTTTGCAATGTAGTTAAAAGAAAATAATGCTGTATACGTATTCCATAATTTTTTATATCACGACGAAGGCTAAATGTAGCAGTAATGCTTATTTCCATCAAAAAGTCGTTGATAATTTTTATCACTTTAGCTCTCTTTGTGTTGTTAATTTATAGCTCTCTTTTACCTGTTAATACCGAAGATGCAAAATCCTCGTCGTTACCAGCACCACAATTTAACGTGTGGTTGGTATTCACAAAAGTTAAAACCGACTCGCCTTTGAAATACAAATTTCATAATTTGATATGGAATTTATTAAACATCACGAGTGTGCCTTTAAAGTTCCATGTAATCGTAGACACCTTATCGGAAGAAGTTGCTCAGAAGGAGTTCAGAAATTATATTAATGTTACAAAAAAGAATGTGAATTATTTCTTCTACGATGTGCAAAATGCGGCAGCTTCCATGCAAGATATCGTTTCCATTCTGACTCCTCACTTTAGTTCAAAACCCGGTAAGATAACAGTTCAATTTAATTTCTTCTCTTAAGTTTAATTTTCTTCAGGTACTTATTACAGCGATGCCTTATTTTATATGTCGCTAGGATTGTATCGAATAGCCCCACTAGATCAAAAAATGGCTGTAATGTTAGACTGCGATTTACTATTTAAAAAAGACATCAAATTGTTGTTTAATCAGTTTGAAATGTAAGTGTAATAATTTTAATTGGTTTATTTCTACTCTGCCTTGTTCCCTTTTTTAGGTTTAAAAAATCTACACTCTTCGGATTAGCTCCCGAATTAACGCCAGTCTACAGGCACATTTTGCATTCTTATAGAACAAAAAACCAGAATTCTACTTTTGGAGATTATTACCACAATGACGTCATATCCAACACCGTCCATCCTCGAGGTTTTCAGGGTTACAATTCAGGAGTTGTGTTATTACATCTCGATAATATTAGGAAATCAAAAATTTACCGGGAGATTCTCTCCAACGGGACGGTTAATATATTAACTAATAAGTATAATTTTAAAGGTCACTTAGGTGATCAAGATTTTTATACCTTGGTTGGATTCGAGTATCCCACTTTAATTCAAACACTCAACTGCAGATTTAATCGGCAGTTGTGCACCTGGTGGAGGGATCACGGATATTCAGATGTTTTCCAGAATTATTTTAAGTGCGACCACGAAATTGTTGTGTTACATGGAAATTGCAATACTAAAATACCTACCAAATAATATTTTGTGCAGTATTTTTCTCGTTAGTATTTATAAAGATTTAAGATAGGGAAGGGAAGGAAAGTTCTTGCTCATGTTGATAAAAAAGAGAAAACTCAGTTAGTATTATATTTTTACAGAATTTTTAGTGTAATTTATATAAAAAAGAAAAGTGCAATGTATCAATTTTATAAAATGTATTATCGTAAATGTGATTTAATTAAAAATAAAAATATTTTTATTACTCAATGTTAAGAAACTGTTTTTTCCATAAAACGATCATTGCTAAGATTTTCTAGTTACTTAACGAGTGTCTTGTTTAGAGTTTGTAGCTTTGCCTGACCATGAGGTCGAAATACCCATCGCTATCGATTGAAGCACTGATGGCACTGTAGTAATTGAGAAATTCCTCTTTTGTTACCTGCAATTAAATTTTTAAATTGTAGTGAGAATAATGGGTCTGTAATATTCCTGAAAAATATCTTAAATATTACAAAGTAATTTTAAAAACCCATTGGGATTTAGAAGCCATTACCAAGTTATGCTACA
Source organism: Podabrus alpinus (assembly GCA_932274525.1). NCBI lineage: Eukaryota > Metazoa > Arthropoda > Insecta > Coleoptera > Cantharidae > Podabrus > Podabrus alpinus. Next base: position 13,398,526 of record OW026451.1, read on the forward strand.
AAGAACCGTTCTCAAATTTTATTAAAATTTTTTAATTATGGAGCAAAGTAAGAAAAATTGAGACATCTTAAAGCGGGGTTTTCACCTTCATTTTTATACTAGCTGAAAACTCCTCTTATAGTGTAAGAAAATTGGGCACATTTTGATAAAAAAAATCCAAAATCGGTTTTCTGCAATTTTTCGACGGATTTCGTTATTGTTCGTACTTTAACATACTAAAAAACGTCTTCTCGGAACCCTGAGCTTCTTACCAAATTCTTCGTCTGAAGTTGAAATTTTGGTTACTGTGTCATAATGTTAACCACCCAAATCAAAATTTCTTCTGCTACATACTAAAGAACATAGTTAATATAGCAAATTGTAAAAATATTTAGGGTGATAGGGGTCCAAACTTTTGAATAAATCGAATTTGAACTTAGCAAATTTGCATGTAAAATTTAACGAGATTCCGGGCGTCGCTCATTCTGTTGACGGTACGTGCAGAATGAATGACCCTAACACTTAGAAAACTTCGCACCGGACCAGCCAATCTAGCTCAGAGCTATTTTCGAGAGGCCCACCGGTCTCCACAACTTCCCAACGTCAGATGAAGGAGAAGGCCGGCTACGCCGGGATGCTCCATCAAGTTCATTCCAGAAACCTTCGCACCGGCAGATGCAGCTCGTCTCTCGTACATGTAACATCGATTATTTTTTGTTTTACGCGATTTTTTGGGGGTTTAAGCTCCCGGTTTCCTTCATCCCGGTTTTCTTGATGGTCGCCGCTTCAAATTTCTTTAGCTATCTGGCGCGGAGCGCCGACGGCCATGAAAAACCGGCCGTCCGGGCGGCTTGAGTTTTTCGATGCACACAGTTATGGCCGGGCCGGAACCACCCTAAAAAGTAATTAGCACCATCAAAACCGGCCGCGGGGCAGAGCCCCGCAAGGCCTAGGTTTTCCCCATAGTTGTTTATGTCGTTTCAATGCTAATTTTACGTACCGGGTTGTTTTTCAGGATTTCACCCAAAATATTTTTTCTATAGACAAATATAAGCATGTTCTTTAGTGTGTAGCACACGAAAATTTTTTTCGGGTGGTTAACATGATGGAACTCTTCCCGAAATTTTTTATGAAGGAGTGAAAATTATGTTTTTGGGCAAAATATTTTTAAACAAATTTCTATATCAGCTATATTGTTATCATATAACTCATTAAAAAAATTAAAAACACTTAAAATATTTTAACAACATCCTCGAAATCATGAAAAGAAGAGTTTCCTAAAAATGGTCAGGGAGTTCTGATTTTTGGATATGTTTTAAGGTTTGGGGTCCTAATAAAAACCCTGCGTTGGCGACCTCGGAGACCGCCCGGAAGTTCCGCCATTTAAAAAAAAATGGCGAAAATAAAATGTTTCTTCGCAATATTTCCTTACCAGTTGACTTTAGGACGAAAATGACTGCTATAAATCTTATGGAGAACAAAATTTACTACAACTTTTATATAAGGTACTTTTCTCTAAGTCTAATAGTTGCTGAGCGCCAGCACTGTTAAATAGAGCACATTTTAGAAAATTTCAAAAACGCTCGAATTTGATCTGACTTTTTCATAATTTTTGGTTACTCTCTCTAAAAATGTCTATTATATGATCAAGTCTATTAATATACATTCTATTATAAAAAAAAGTCACATCAAAATAGAGCGTTTTTGAAATTTTCAAAAATGTAACAACAGAGATGTAAAAAATTCAAAAATTTAACCGTGCTGGCGCTCAACAACTATTCGACTTTTAGAGAAAAATATCTTAGATAGAAGTTGTAGTAAATTTTATTGTCTATAAGATTTATAGCAGTCATTTTCGTCCTAAAGCCAACTGGTAAGGAAATATTGGGAAGAAACATTTTGTTTTCGCCATTTTTTTCAAAATGGCGGCACTTCCTGAAGGTCGCCGAGGTCGCCAACTCAGAGTTTTTATTAGAACCCAAAACCTTAAAACATATCCAAAAATCAGAGCCATCTGACCAATTTTAGGAACCCTTCTTTTCATGATTTCGAGGATGTTGTTAATAGCTATTTACGTATAAGTAACAGAAAGGGATCTATTTCGAACGAGATTGCTTATCAGCCACGAGCCCCGAAGGGGGCGAGTGCTGATAAGCTATCGAGTTTAACATGGATCGTTAAACATTAAACAACGCTTTTAAAATTAAGCAATAACTCAAAATAATTTTTTCAAATACTATCTTATTTGGCAAAAAATGCTATACTTGTAGAAGCATTTTCATAGCTGTATAGATTTTTATGCTTTTAGCAGGGGAAATTAAATATTAAATCTAGCGATTTGTATTGGTTGGTACAAAAATCTAGGGCCCCCTTCTTGTGATATACCATACATTAATTGCATACATTAAAATGAATAGGAAAATCATTTCACGCCGAATTGTCCTTGCGCTGAATTATTGGTCTTGCCCCGAATCAGGTCGCGCCGAATCGGCTGCGCCGAAAAGTCCTAGACCCGCCCTAGACACCTTAGTATTTTTCTAAATACAGGTAATGACTTTGTCCATCATCCTGTTCTTCACTTTTTATGTCAACGCTAACACTGGACCCAAGATGCAATGGAACTTCGATATTTATAAATTCTCAATTTTACGAATTCTTTTATAGAATGTTTCTTCAGTAGAAATACGAGTACTTTTTCTTTGCACTATAAATATTTTAGAACTCACCCGTCCATCTTTTTCCTCTTGCTCAAAATTTCCTAAAAATCTCTTCAAAATTGTCTCCTCAGTTTCTTCGCCTGAGATATATCGAGGATGGCATTTAACATTATAAACATTTTTTAAATCGTCTATTGTTATTTCACCATCTTGAGTTCTGTCCAATTTTTTAAACGCTTCATCTATAACTTTCTTCCTGCTTTCTGACATTGGAGGCTAAAAAAAAATAAACGTAAATATATTATTTGGTACATAATCCTATAGGGCATCAAAATTGTTGCAACATTTTCAGGAAATTTAAAGTAGCAGTTTTGTAGACCACGATCATTTTAAACTGTAGGCTATCATTACGCGGTGAAGGTCGAATCGAACAAAAAATATACTCATGTACGAGTATACAATTTAATTCGTTTTTGTATCTACTAAATAATTTTTGCGTGAAGTTGAAAGAAAGCCAAGGATAACTATTGGCGAAAAACTAATTTTTGTTCTCCCCCTTCCCTCTAGGAGGGGTAGTCGACGCTGGCTTTATTGGAGGGGAAACATCAGGATTTTTTAATGACACCCTAAAGAACCATTATATTATGAAAAAAAATTCAGGCAGAATTTCTTTCACTCCCAAAATACTTGGCGTCTGGTCTAACACTACATTATTGATATTATGCGATAGCGATACCGTTTTTATTTTTGTATGTCGCGTGCAACACGTTCGAATATGTTATTATGTCATACATAGGTACATTATTTAATAATTAATAAAGTGTAGATATCACTTTTTACAAAAACATCCGTTAGGCTTTATTTTCATAGCGGTTTGACAATTTGTCTTGCTAAATTAGTAATAGCTATAAAAATATTTCATAAACTGAATATTGCAATATACTAGCACCAGTTGACTGGGAGACGGAATATAAAATTTTTAAATTGTGAAATACCTATTTTATTTTGCTACTTACTTATACCAATAATAAATTATTTAGGATTATTGATTCGATTCTTTTTACATAAAATTTTCAGAGAACACCGATTATGTGAATATGTTATCGTGTATTTGAGTATGTTTTTCTGGAAATCCAGTTAACATTGCACTAAATTTTGACGGATGCAAAAAATTTTCCATTATGATTATGACCTACAACAACGGTGGGCAACCTCCGGCCCGCGGACCAACTCCGGTCCGCGTAAAGTTCTAATCCGGCCCGCGAGATCTTTAGAAGAAATAATAAATAAATATTTTCAAAAACAAAAATTTTAAAGAAAAGGATTAGGTTAGTACCTAACATAAGGAAAAAGGAGAGATCTACAGTTTAATTTTCGATATAATTCGTCTTATTTAAATTAAATTAAAAAGTATTGTAAAAAGTAAATTGAAAAGTACACTAGACCCTCCATGTATGCGAGTTCGATGTACGCGAATTCAGAATAACGCGAATTAGATTTTGATACCTGAATTTTTTATACGCGAAGCAAAATTCCCTTTAACGCGAATTAAGTTTTCGCGTATTATTAAAATAACTAGGTGGCACAGTCGGCCTACCGACCGCGTTTAGCCATCTAGACCTTGTCGGATGTGGTTGTTCGGCCTTCGGCCTCACTACAAGGTTCTAAAGTAGCCTATGTTTTTCGTAGCGTTGTAAATATCTAACTTCTACACCAAATTTGGTTAAGATTGGTCAAATAGAAACGTAAAGCACGTGCACGTATTTGCATTGTCCATCGGTTGACAGCTTGACAGCATTCATTATTGTTTTTTAAGTTGATTATCGAGATTCCTTAAAGGAAGGCAGGCTACTCAAAATCAACTTTCCTATCCTTTGCGAATTTTTGCACTATTTCAATACAAAAACATGCGCAGGGACCTACATAATAACTGTGCCAAATTTGATTCCGATCGGTCAAACGGTTTAGGAGTCTATAGGGAACATACATACATACATCCATTTTTATATGTATAGATTATGTGTTATCCAAATAGCATAAACAAATTTGGAGGTGTAGGTGTATATAAATCTTACGTCGAAGCTAAAGATATTCATTGTACTATACTAAGGCCCGCGGACGAAACGTAAATATTATTTTGGCCCCTGTTATACAAAAGGTTGCCCACCCCTGACCTACAAGATAAATCCAAAGACGATTTCATTAAAGCGGTGTAGGATATGGTGGTAATTTAGCCCCTGATGGTTGCAGAATTCATATAATAAACCTATAAGATGAATCCAAAAAGATATGCAAGAATCTGTCAAGAAAAGGGTAGTAATGTAAATTTCTGCTGGTTATATTTTTCAGAGCGGAATAAAGTATACTTCTTGTAAGTACCGAGTAGCTAGAGAAACAAGTCTACACAGAGCGCAGTTCAAATTTTAAACATTCAGACACGTCAATCAACTCGGGAATTGGGCAATACGATGAATTGTGACCAATCAACTATCGTACGACATTTGCATTCCATGGGCAAAGTTCAAAAGTTGGGTGTTTAGGTACTATAGGTTTTGAGCGAAAACAACAAAAATCAGCATGTTACCATTTGTGCTTCTTTGCTTGCTCGTCATCGTTTAGCTCGGCAACAACATCGCCCGTTTGTGTCCAAAATTGTTACTGGTGACGAAAAATGGTGTCTTTACATCAACATCAAGAACAGAAAGGAATGGCTGAGCCCTAACAAACAAGCAAATCGTCGTGCAAAAGCTGATGCCCATCCACGCAAGGTAATATTGTGCATCTGATGGGATAAAGAAGGCGTCATCTACTATGAATCGCTTCCGAAGAATGTATCCGTCACTTCTGAAGTTTATTGTCAACAACTGCGTCGCCTGGAGGCTGCAATTCAAGAAAAACGACCGGCAAGACGGCATCAAGTGGTTTTGCAGCACGATAATGCCCTTCCGCATACTGCTAACATTACAAAAGCAGCTGTTCAAGGTCTCGGTTGGGAGGTTATTCCACATCCGCCTTTTCTCCTGATCTTGCTCCATCAGATTTTCATCTTTTCCGCTCCCTATCCAACAATCTCCGCGGAATCTCATTTAATAACGACGTTGCGCTTCAAAACTGGCTCGACGACTTCTTAACCTCCAAACCACCGGATTTCTTCAGGCGTGGAATCGAAAAACTGCCAGAACGTTGGGATTCAATCATAAACAATGCAGGAGAATATTATTATTGATTAGTTTATGTATTTTTGAATGAAAACTTGAGGTCAACTTTACATCGTTCTTCAATGAAAACCTGTGGTTAACTATTTTAAAATATTTTTAGGAATAATCGACTTGCTTTTCTAAATAAACATTATGAAGTTAAAACTTGTTCATACTAATTGAAAACTAGTATGGGAACTTTTGATAAATATAGTTTTTGAAACAGAATGTGATAAATTAAAAATTTGAAAAGGTTTGGAAACCTGAAACAATTAAACTATTTTCTATCGAGAATAATAAAAATTTACTTACCGTAAGGTACAGAAAAACGTTGTTTTAAAAAATTGAAATTAAAAATTATTGATATTTTATGGAAAATGTAATGCGAATCTAATCAATTTTTAACATTCGAGCATTCGAAAGTACTAAGAACGACTAAACTTTCGATTTCCTCTAATTAATAATTATTGCTTCCAATGGTTTCTAAGGAATTCCCAATTATTTCAAAGGAATTAAAAATAAATAAATGCACAGAACTCGGAATTCCAAAACTTTTCAAGGAATTTCAACGATTTCCAAGAAATTCTACTCATTTCTGAAAAATTCCCAGTATGTTCCAAATAATGAATTCCAGGGGTTTCTAATAATGATTTTCAAGAGTTTTTAAGAAATTTTTGTGATTTTCGAGGAATTCCAAATAAATGTACAAAACTCTTTAGGGATATTTAGCCCTCGATGATTAGCGATATAATTACTACACAGCCAGCTGATTGGTTTAAATTTGAACAAATTTAATATAGTTTGATTTTCCGATGTCTTTTGTTTAACAGTTCTATAACCATCCTGAGAGCTTGAGAATTGGACCTATTGTAAAAAATTAATAAACCCAAAAGTATGTAATGAAATTTTTTGATTAGCTCATATTTTAAAGAATATAATATAAAATAAAGATTTTTGTAAAATCCCCACTTTTCTGGCATACACATTTCTGGCTGCATGAAAATTTCGAAAATTTTGCATAAAAATTTAATAAAAATGTCGGCATGATAAATTAAAAATGAACTATATTATGTTCCATTGGATTATAACTTCATTGCAATTACTTGGGTTTTGACTTTGTTCAAAGTTCATAATTTGGCTCATTATTAATAATTTATTGTACTAGTAACGTAATGATGAAGTAAATTGGACTCAACTGTGGATGTCAATTTGATCATACATTTTCCAGCAGATTTTATAATTTGACAACTAAATTACATGATTAACCTTATAGTTCAGTCAAATTAGGTTTTCAGCTCGGAAAAATTCCCACCTAGCTGAATTTTGGTACACATCTTTATGACATCATTGTAAACAATATGTAAAAAGTCGACCTCGATATCATGTACGCGTTAAAGGTTATTCGAGGTCAAAGGTCACGAAATTGTCCTTTTTTTTTAATATCTCGTTTTTTATTAGTCGTACAATAAAAAGTTTTAAATACAATTTGTAGAGGAGGTAATTATCTACAAAAATGGTCTTATGACATTTTCACGTTAAGTTGATAGTTTTTGCGTTATAAGGCCAACAAAATGGACACTTTTAATGAAATATGATTTTTTCGCTAAAAACAAGTAGCCTTTGCGTTAATATCTCGCTTTATACTGGTTGTACAATAAAAGTTTCCGGCGCCAATTTCCAATTTTTCGAAAGTAATAGCCTTGGAAGTAATCTTCCAAGGCTACCTCCTTCTGAAAAAATTTTTGAAATTTAAATTCGATTTCACGCCTTTGGTGTTGAAAATACGAAGGAAGCTTATATAAGGGCTCTGGTAGGCCTTCGCGATGGGCTTCCGTTGCATCTTAAAAATTAAGAATCGGTTCGTAAATAAGAGCTACAGAGACGTTGAAAGTTTTTGCACAATTTTCGCCTTAATTCGCCTCCGGCGCGAGAACCGTCGATAATTTAGTAAAACTTATGGAAGAGTCGGATGCGGTTTTCGACGGTCTTTGATTTAGTATATGACGATGGTGGACGAAAAACGACAAATAACGGCAGCATTTGCAAATTAATATCGTTCACAAAATTTCCGATCAAAATTTGAAAAATCATATTTCATTAAAAGTGTCCATTTTGTTGGCCTTATAACGCAAAAACTATCAACTTAACGTGAAAATGTCATAAGACCATTTTTGTAGATAATTACCTCCTCTACAAATTGTATCTAAAACTTTTTATTGTACGACTAATACAAAACGAGATATTAAAAAAAGGCCAATTTCGTGACCTTTGACCTCGAATAACCTTTAACGCGTACATGATATCGAGGTCGACTTTTTACATATTGTTTACAACGATGTCATAAAGATGTGTACCAAAATTCAGCTAGGTGGGAATTTTTCCGAGCTGAACCCCTTTTTTCGTCTAATTTGACTGGACTATTAGAAACAGGAAATGCATACTTTGAGACAAAGTTTTTCAATTCCAATAAAATAAGTAAAAAATTTCTCCAAATCAATCAAACATGAAGCTTTGTAACATCAGCATCGCTTCAGTCAATTTTTAAAACGAATTTCACGCGTGATTTATTTTATCTTTGCAATTTTTACCGATTAAATCACTCCTGCGTAAACATAATTCTTTTACTTTTTTTAATTAAAAAAAAAAGATTATGTAACTAAATTTTAAACATTGAATTATTTTTAAAATTAGATCAGCCCAGGGATTTGTTTTGCTTAAACCATTTATAGCAAGGAAATCAAAAATTGCTTCCAGCTTGCAAAAATCCAGAAAAGCTGAAATTGGGCAGAACTGTGTAGAATCTCCTAAAATTCCTCCGTCGACTTCGCATATAATTTTTTTGCACCTATTTTGCCTATAACTCGCTTAGTTTTATACTTAAATTCTTTCTCCTTTCTAGCCTTTTCACGTCCAACTTTGAACATAGGCCTTTTCTAACATTTTCATCTCTCTCGGTTTCCCGCCACTCTATTCCATCCGAAGCCGACCACTTGCTTGTATTGTCGCTTTTTTTTAATAACAGTGCTGTGATAGCGATTTTCCAGTCTTTGGGGATATCTCCTTCGTTTAGGCATTTGTGCATTAGATTAGTAATTTCTTTAAGGATTTCGTTTTCTTTAAGGATTTCTACTAGGATTCCGTCTTCACCAGGTGCTTTGTTTTGTTTCATTTGTTTTGTAGTACTTTCTAATTATTCTTGCTCATCTATCTCGGGCATTTCTTCCGAGTTTACGATACATTCATTATTTTCTCCCGGAGCTTTTCTTTTATTTCATTCGTCGGTATTATTTTTGATTTATACAATTCGGTATGAAATCTTTCTATTGTCTTGAAGATATCTTCTCTGTCTCTCATCTCCTTATTTTGTTCATTTTTCAGCACGCGCAATTATGGAATCCCAGCTTTTCTTCGAAGACATTTAATATCTTTGTTTTGTTCTATCGCTCTGTTTACCATTTCTTCCATCTATCTTGTCTTATGGACGTTTGCATTTGTTTACTAATCTGTATTATTTCTTCTTTGTTCTTTGTTGTATTGCTCGACATTTGTTCTTGTCTTTAGCTTTATTAATTTATTCTTCTCGTGCATTCTTTTTTATTGCGGATTTCAGCGCCGCTGTTTGCATAGCTAATACCAGAGATTAGTTAATTTCATCAATGGTGCCCGTTCTGAATGTTTTTTTTTAACAAAATTAAACTAAATAAAATTCTGTGTAAAAACTAAACAAACTTATTCGAATTATTTTTTCCCAAAATAAGATCATTTTCAGATTTTTATGTAGATTTTTTGTCTTGTTCATCTGAACACAATCTGAATCCAACAAAATTGAACAACAAGGTAATTAAAATGTAACTCAAATAGTTTTAGAAATATTATAAATTTGTAAAGAAATTCCAATGTTTCCAAGAAATTGTACTGGAAAGTTTAATATATAGGGTGTTTATTTAGCTGCATGAGATCTTTCAATAGGGATAACTTTTGAATTAAGTGTGTTAAAGTGACAGTTCTTTGACATTTGTGTTCAGAAAGGTATGCCATTTAATCATGAATAAATTAACACTTGAACCTTCCTTCTCAGTCCTTTTACCCTAATGAGGGTTTGGTGACCCATCTCGTTTTATCTCTTTCTATGCATATGATGTGCGTTCAAATTGTTTTCACATACATAGAGGACCTACTTGTTTAGCGTGGGCTCCGAACCACGAGAAGTGTACTACACTTCATTTCGAGATGGATTCTCTTGGCAGATTACCTCGGTGGTTTGCCATTGCCTGCCGAGGAGAGACGGTCAGAATAAAGTTCTTACCCTGCCCGGATTCGATCCGAGCGTTTCGCATTTGCAGTAGACGCACTTAACTGCCAAGCTATGACCGCCTATGACAACGCTACCAAATTGTGGAAATTTATTTTCAAAGTAAGAGTTCCGTTCGCGAAACCCATTTTATGGTCGACATAATCGACCTTCTGAGCAGGCTATTGGTGCGGTGATGGATAAATTTCGTACCACTTCTTCATTGCATGATGTAAGACCACCAACAAGACAAAGAAATGTGCGTACCGAAGAAACTATCGCTTCTGTGAGTGAAAGTGTGCAAGAGAACCCAAACATTTCAATTTGCCATCGTGCTCAACAACTTGGGCTTTGTCCATCCACTACATGGAAAATTTTACATCAAGATCTGGGTTTACATCCCTACAAGATCCAGTTGGTTCAAGAATTGAAGCCTAATGATCATCGATTGCATCGTGCGTTTGAAGATTGAGCTCACAACCAATTGGAAGTGGATCCATTTTTTTACAGCCAAATTTTGTGCAGTGACGAGGCACATTTCTGGTTGAATGGGTATGTGAACAAGCAAATTTGTCGTATATGGATTGAGACCAATACGGAACATTATCTTGAGACTCCATTGCATCTATTAAAATTAACTGTTTGGTGTGGAATGCACGCCAACAGCATCGTTGGTCCATATTTCTTTCAAAATGAGGAAGGAGCTACCGTTACGGTGAATGTTGTGAAATATCGACACATGCTCAATACATTTTTGTTTCCAAAAATCCAAGAGTTAAACAGCGACAACTTATGGTTCCAACAGGATGGTGCTGCGTGCCACACAGCCACCGAAACCATCGAGTTATTGAAAAAACAATTTGGTGACAACATTATTTCAAGAAATGGTCCTATCAATTGGCCTCCAAGATCGTGTGATTTGACGCCTCCAGATTATTTTCTTTGGAGGTACGTTAAATCCATGGCTTATGCTAACAAACCAAGAACTCTGGAAGCATTGGAGGTCAATATTCAGCAATTTATGAAATAAAGTCAGAAATATTGGAAAAGTGGTCAAAAATTGGACTGATCGGATGCGCTTCGTAACGATTAGTCGTGGTGGTCACATGCCGGAAATCATTTTCAAATCATAAATGGCATTAAATTTACTTTCATCAAAAAATAATTTAAAAAACATTCCATCAATTTTGTAATGTTTCATTTCAATTTGAAGTTCTCATGCAGCTAAAAAAACCTATAAAGTGCAATATTGATGATAATTCCATTCAGGGTCAAATTTTGTCGTTTCGACCAATCAGCGTGCATTATTTTACATTGTAGTTAAATGGGTACAACGCATGCACAGTCGAATAATATCCGAAAATAAAAAATATTCCAAATACCCTACCAGAATATCGAATATTTGTGGTGGAGCGTAAAAGAATTCATACGTAATAAAAAATCTCTTCGAATATTATAATTTATGTAGTGTGTATGACTAACGCACTCAACAGATGCGATGTAGGAAACCGGTTCAACGCATTAGTTCCAACCCGAGTTCACTTAAAGCAAAGTACTTCTAACGAATTTTATAGTAACGAATTTTATATTACAAATTTAGTGCGATTATGCTTCCATTTTTTTCGGTACTTACGAAATTTTTTGTTTGATTTTTTTTGCAATGATTGTGATGCGATATGGTCAATTTGTTTCACCATTTTCGACATCAAAAATGGCGTTTGAAATGTCGATTTTCGTATGTGATGTTGTGCTTTTAAGTTGTGGCGTTTCTTCACGGAATTATCACCGCAACAGCAACGCGGGTTCGGACAATACTCAAAGATTCAGCGAGTACAGGTTTTAGCAAGGAGATTGACACTCGCTGAATCTTTGAGTATTGTCCTAGCCCTTGTGTTATATCGTGCGATGATTGTAAAATCGAAATATGTATGTCAAAAGTACTAAAGAGTATAACATCACCATTGCTGAAGTGAGCAATTTGATATTTTTTATTTTTGTTATTTATGATCAGGCTATTTATTTATTTTTTTATTTTATTTTCAATTAACCCCAATTTTCATTAATTTTTTTTTATAAATTCTTTTCCTAGGATCCCTATAAATAAAAGTGATCAACGAAAACTGTATTGAACTCAATTCTACGTAATTTATATAATTTTCACCAAAGATTTTTTTCTACAGGGCGTATCTTCAAAACTATCAAGGAAAGGACATATTTTTCTTTTCACTATTACCTTTGTATTACGTAGAATTTTATGTACTTTAAATTTTAACTACTATATTTTTATCAAGAGATGTACCAAAAACAAATCAATTTCGAAAAAGTCAGACCCTGAAAAATGACCTTTAGAAAAGAGTAAAAAATGATAAGCAAGCTTATTATCGGTGTTAACTCCAAGGAGGTGCCCGGGAGGTAAACTCCCCAATAATTATTGAAACTCTTTCAGTGAACGATTTAGATTTACAGGAACAATATGAGACCGAAAGGGAAATTTGTTTTTGTTGTTTATTATCAATATTGGAGCTTATCCTGTCCCGCATAAGGGCAAAGTTAATGGCACGTCAGCGTTTTTATAATAGTTGTAAAAAAGGAGAAAAAATTAAAGCTACATATATCAAATAACATAACCGTTCACTTGAAGTCAATATTACTACCCCTTCTCAACGTCTTAATAACGTAGAGAGAATTTTTTCAAGGTACATTACACAATCACGTCACTACCAAATAATTATATGGTCTATTTTGGTCGGTTCTAAATAATAGGAGCAATCCTTACCACCCCAAGTTTTGTATTTACATTTACAATCATTCAATTTTCATTAATTCCATTTTAATATTTTATTTATATCGTAGTTATAAAAAGGAATTATCTTTGGTAGATAAACTGCGTTACCGTTATGGATGGCAATTCAAAACAATAGAAATAATTGATTACTATGATTATAATTCAAATCAATTTTCAAAATTATTATTACAACATCCGCAATCTTTTATTTCTAATCTAACAACAATTATTTAATAATTGAAATTTTTTTAAAATAAAAATCCATCTCCTTTAATACATTCCCATCGCCTGATATTTGGATCAAAAGAATAACGTGCGTATTGTGACATTATTGAGGCTTCCCCTTTTAAATAATTTAAGGTAAAAGTACCTAGCTAATGCTTTATTTATCGATACGTAAAAAATTTGACCGCCGTTAACCTTATAGAATAAAAATTGGAACATTAAATTAATAATTACTCACCCGAATTGCCACCAAAAATTCATCCATATTGATTCCTCCACTACCGTCAGCATCAAACTGTTTAAATAAATCTTGAGCCTCCTCCTCGGGGATATCGAGACCGGCTTCGCCGAGACCCTTAACAAATTCTTCTTCGTTTAACTGTTTATTACCGTCATCGTCAATTATTCGAAATAGTCGTCCCAATCCCAATATCCCAGTTGCTCCTCGAGATAGACACAGCAAACGGAGCTTTTCTACCGGATCTCCGCCAGAACCCATGGCTTGTAATTGTCTTTGGGATACATTAGCCATGTTCGATTCATTGCGAGACATTGAGCTTTGAGGACGAAACATCGTGAAAACTTATCTGCAAAGTTACAGCGTGCCAAAATTTTTTAGGTAAAAAAATTCACAATTACCTACATTACCGTTTTTCCCAACGAAAGAAATGAAGTGTTAGGGCACTGAAAGTCACCGAAGTAATTTATTTTAAAACTTATTTATTATTAAATGAAGACGATTTGTTCGATGGGCTGCGAGTTTCGTTATGCGTAACTAACGATTTTTCACTTGGAAAATTAGTTATTATTAAATTAAAAGGTGTGAAACTCCAGGTGGATTTTATGATCTAAATAACTTTAATTATTATACCCGCAATGTAATTCCAACCCACTTTGGTTAATTAATTTAGTTCGGAGTGGAAAGAAAGAACTCGAAATTGTTGAAGTGCTTTAGTATAATTAAACGAGTGGATGACAATGTAAGGTTTTTGGGTAGGTAGGTAGGTAGGTATATCAACTTGGTACTTCTACAATACTAACAAACCTATTGTATTATATTTCTTTGCGATTAGCTACGACTTCTAGACCGGAAATGAACGGAAGTATTGAATTTATTGATGCGTAGAAGTTATTAGGTAGTTACCGTGACAATGATGTGTACAATATCAACATGTTACTATTCAAAAAACTGTGTTTAGCATGTCGAAACAAGATTAGTATGCTAATTAATATAAATAACATAATATTATATTTTATCATTTTTTGGGCCCCACTGGGAACAATGGTTTAGTTAAAATTTTAAGGATTTTAGTTATTATGCCGTATCAAAAATACTTGGTAGAGGAGGATTTGAAATTATGAGGAAACTGCGCTTGTTTAGCGACGATAATAATAAGAAAAAAATTAAAGATATTATTATTAGGCTAATGTATAATAATTCTAAAATTTAAATTACACAACGTGGAATCCGTGTTTCCGGCCCTACTACAGTGGGGACTGGATAGCCTGCTTCAGCCTTTGGTGAGGGTGTTTAGGGCATGCATTGCGCATGCATTGCGCATGGCTATACCCCTGAGGGATGGCGAAAGGTCAGAATTGTATTCATACCAAAACCAGGTAAAGGAGATTACTCCCAAGCTAAATCCTTTAGACCAATAAGTCTCACGTCCTTCTTTTTGAAAACGTTGGAAAGATTGTGCGACAGAGAAATACGGGATGTAGCACTTGGTCACAAGCCGCTACACCCGAAACAACATGCATATGTTCCAGGAAGATCCACTGAGTCCACCCTTCACGAGGTGGTGGAAAGGATAGAAAGATCATTGCATACTAAAGAATGCACTCTAGGAGCATTTATTGATATAGAAGGGGCTTTTGATAAAGCCACCTTTGAAAGTATTAACGCCTCACTACTATCACATCGTGTTCCCTATACCATTGTACGATGGATCAACTCAATGTTGAGGGGGAGGATGGTTGAATTCAATGTGGGAGGTGCAACAATAAAGGGTATTGTTACTAAAGGCTGTCCTCAGGGGGGAGTCCTTTCTCCACTCCTGTGGGATCTCGTAGTAGATAGCCTTCTGAAACTCCTAAATAAAAATGGGTACTATACCATTGGCTATGCAAATGACATAGTCATACTGCTAACAGGGAAATTTGAGAGCACTCTGTGCGAACTGATGCAGAGGGCACTCAGAATACTAGAAGAATGGTGTACGACACCTGCCCTTTCGGTCAATCCGACTAAGACTGGGCTCGTCCTGTTCACCAGAAAAAGAAAACTATAAAGCATGAGAATGCCTATTCTAAAGGGAATTCACCTAAAGTTGGCTCCAGAGGTTAAGTATCTGGGAGTGGTGCTGGATGCAAAACTGAACTGGGGAGAACACGTCAGCCTCAAAACTGAGAAAGCAAGCGTGGCTTTCTGGCAGTGTATGAGGGCGATGGGAGAGTCCTGCGGTTTTTCCCCGAGGATTGCTCTCTGGCTCCACACTGCAATAATTAGACCGATGCTATGCTATGGCGCCCTTGTATGGTGGCCTAGAGTCAAGATAATGACAGCGGCGTCATCCCTTAACCGACTTCAGAGATTGGTCTGTTTAGCGGTGACGAGTGTGATGCGAACGGCTCCAACTGCGGCCCTGGAGGCTCTCCTCTGCCTACCTCCACTGGATATCTATGTGGAGGAATGTGTGGTACGGGCCTCCATTAGGCTGCGAACGTGGGGCACGTGGACGCATAGACAGGGTGAAGGAGGTCACTCGAGGATCCTGGAGGACTGTTCTAAGAGGATGCCTCTGCTGGACCTTGAGACCGATAGTACCCCTCCAAAATATATTTTTAATAGGAAATTTGACATCCTATTAAACAAAATAGAAACCTTCGAGTCAGACAAAACTATGTTTACAGATGGCTCCAAAAATAAAGTTGGCTCGGGTGCGGGAGTATTCTCTCCTGAACTGAAAATAAACGAAAGCTTATCGCTGGGAAGATATGCCACTGTATTTCAAGCGGAACTCATGGGCGTACTTCACAGCGCAAATACAGTCCGGGAAAAGAACATCCGGTACAAAAAAATACAGATATTGACCGACAGCAAGGCGGTCCTTATGGCACTCAACTGTCATAGGATCACCTCAAATCTGGTACTTAAATGTATACGGACGCTAAATGAAATATCGATAAACAACAATGTCCTAACGCTCAGATGGGTCAAAGGGCACCAAGGAAACAAAGGCAATGAAAGGGCAGATGCTCTGGCGGGAATTGGCTCTGCTAAACTGCCCTGGGGACCTGAGCCATTCATAACGCCGACCATTGAGCTCTTCAACACCCTTCTTACAGAAGAGACCCTCAAACTACATACCAGTAGATGGAAAAATACCAAAGGCTGCCGACAAGCAAGAGCAGCAATACGTGGACCCTTGCGTAAGCACCACAAATACTACTTGCAGCTATCGCGAGAAAAATTAAGAAGTGTTGCAGGAGTCCTAACGGGACACTGCAAACTAAATAAACATCTTCGCACGATGGGACTGGTAGACAGCCCAACTTGTCGGGGCTGTAACTTAGCAGATGAAACGGCGGAGCACCTGCTTTGTAGCTGCCCTGCCCTTGCTTCGAAAAAAGGATCCATGCTGGGGGACTGCTGGCCTAGCATGGCCAGTATTAGTGGCACATTGTCCTCGAAGATGTGTGGCCTGAGTGCTTGCAGTGAAAATCTGCCCTCCCCAAACAATCCAGATCCAGGAATCCCAACCACATCACGATATAAATAATTTGGGAACTCCTGGGAATCGAATCCATGGCCACAGGGTTCAGTGAAACTCCTTATCCACTATAGACTATACCAAACTACACGTTTTCCCTTATTTAAGATTTATATCAGACGCACTTGTTGTTACCAATCCTTTCGGGGTGGAAGGGGCAAAGTATGTTTGGGCGGTCTAGGACGTTTCGCCGTCGCCGTTTCGCCGTCGCCGTTTCGCCGTCGCCGTTTCGCCGTCGCCGTTTCGCCGTCGCCGTTTCGCCGTCGCCGTTTCGCCGTCGCCCGCTTCGCCGTCGCCGTTTCGCCGTCGCCCATTTCGCCGTCGTTAATTAAAAAATATAAATCAAAAGTTACAATTAAAATTTTATAATAAAATTAATAGTTTTAGAAGAAGAACAAAATGTAACCTAACCTATGGGAATTTTTTTTGGGATTTCAAACCCACTCACAATATGAGGCTGTTTCATTTATATAGTAAAAATTTATTACCAACTTAAAATGTTGCGATAATACAAAATATTTCAAATGGAGTGAAATTTTTTCTCTCCGATTTGAATTTTTCTTTGAAATTCGGATAGATGGGGGTGTGATTAGTAGATATTAGTAATAAATATAATAAAAAAAATGGAAAATAACTCGTGTATTGCCAAAAAAGTGAAAAAATTAAATTATTTTTGCCTTCCAATTTTAGGGGTGTGCATTCGAAAAGGAGGGTAATCCATCGTCAAATCCTACCCTTACGGGGCGCCGCTGCGCTCCGCTCCGCTCTGCACCCCTCCAGGGCGGATTTGACTCTGGTTACTAGGCTAAACATACTTGAAGCGCGACAGATCAAGAAAACCGGGATAAATGCAACCGGGATGTGAGAGAACCTCGAAATAGCATTAAAAAGTGTAGTTGCGGTATGGGGCAGTAAACTATTACGTTTCCAATTTTAGGGGTGTGCATTCGAAAAGGAGGGTAATCCATCGTCAAATCCTACCCTTACGGGGCGTCGCTGCGCTCCGCTCCGCTCTGCACCCCTCCAGGGCGGATTTGACTCTGGTTACTAGGCTAAACATACTTGAAGCGCGACAGATCAAGAAAACCGGGATAAATGCAACCGGGATGTGAGAGAACCTCGAAATAGCATTAAAAAGTATAGTTGCGGTATGGGGCAGTAAACTATTACGTTTCACCCCCAAAAAATCGCGTAAAAACAAAAAATAATCTTTTATAAATAATCAAAATAATTTAATAAAACTTCAATTGTAACTTTTGATTTATATTTTTTAATTAACGACGGCGAAATGGGCGACGGCGAAATGGGCGACGGCGAAACGGCGACGGCGAAACGTCCCATTCCGATGTTTGCGACCTCAAATAATGAGTATCTATCCAAATAAAACATGACTTTTTGCTTGCTTGAGGCGCCAGTGCAATAATAATTGCCAATTGTTTTTTTTAATTTTTAAATTTTCTATAAAATTTGAATATTATTTGTAATAATTCAATTTTATTGTTGGGGATTTTATATTTCTATTGGCACTATGTTTGTGATATATGGAAGCGACAGCAGAGTCGAAAGTGGAGTTGCTTTTTAAGCCTTGCTTCTGCAGGCACATTTAAAATTTGTATGGAAGTTTTGTTTTTAAATAAAGAATTAATTTAGTAGAAAAGTGTTTTAAAATTTAATTTGGAGAAGTGATTTTAGCATTGAATGATAGTTGTAATATGTAGATGATAAAAATTTTGGGTTAGAAAAGTGATGGTGCACATTTTTGTAACACGCACAAAAGAATAGCAGATGGTTGCGATAAAACCAATCGAAAAACAAAATCATTTCATGATATACAAACACTTCGACCACAAAACTATCAGAAAGTTCTGGGGTACAAACACCGGGCAACTCAGCACCAGCATAACTCGGCACCAGGATCACTCGGCATTAGGATTCCGCTCCGTATTCCGTCACAATTTTGGAAACCTCTTTCTCCCTATCATCAAAAATACTCACGCAGGTCTGAACCCCCTCTACCTCCAAGTTCATTACGTATGGACGACCCCTTAATGTTATTAAAAAACAAAAATATAAACTGAGTTTCTTCATTTAAAAAAAATTATTTATTTTAAAGTAGTTTGAAAATTTTAAAATAGTTATGCCAATTGATTACACCCAATACGAAACTAATCCTGGACAGTTTCAACTTTTCCTCTTGGGAGATTCTGAATTTGGCGATACTCAACGAATTTTAATATTTGGACGAGAATACCATAAAACCTGGAGCAAATAAATGCGAGAAGTTTTCATGGATGGTACATTTTTGCTAACTCCAACGTTGTTTAGTCAACTATTTGTCTTGCTTGGTCGTTGTGGTGAAAGAACTATTTGTATTTTCAATTCTTTTATGCCTACTTCCAAACAAGCTACTCTAAACTTTTCCGGATGATTAAAAATATGTGACCAGAATTTAATCTAGGTGCTGAAAATGTAGATTACGAGGTTGGTATACACAATGCTCTGTGGGTAGAATTTCCTGATGTTACCATTAGAGGTTGCTTCTTCCACCTTATTCAAAATCTTCGGAAACATCTTTCCGAAGTTCAGCTTCTCAGTGACTATAATACTGACTTTAATTTCACTTTGAAATGTCCTATGATAACTTCGGTAGCTTTTGTTCTGGAAGATGATATTGAAAATGAACTTCTTGAAGATGATCTGCCACCAGAATTATAACCAATTATAAGTTGTCGCATACCGAAAAGAAAGTTCTTGTACTTGGTCTCCTTTAATATCTTCACCATCATAACATTATGCCTTATAATAATCATCATCTTCTGCGTAATCTTCATCATCGTTATCTTCATCTTTATCATCGCTATCTTCATTCTATTCATCATGGCTATCTTCATGTTCATCTTTGTCTTCCTCTTGATCTTCATTATTATTTTCTTCCCTATATTCTGCCATGGGGAATAAATCAGTTATGTCCTGACCTTCATTTGTTACTACCATATAACCGCCACTTCCATTGCCCTCAACAACCCTTTCCGCAATACATTCTGGAAGTTGATCAGCTTCTTTCAATTTTAATGTATGATCAACAGAGTATTTCCATACGATATGTACACCTTCGTCTACAGAAAGATCCATTTTAATCAAAATCACATTGTTTTCTCTCATCCAAATGTTTTTATACATAGAACCGGGTATATACAGCATATTCGTATAACGCCATTTTCACACATCGCGAGTAATAGGTTTTGCCCTAATAATTTTGTTACTAAAGCGTAATGCTCATTTTTCTTTTTGGTACGTATCTCATCGTATTCCAATTTACTGTTCCATCTTTTTCGATGCCTTGCTGTATTTATTTTGCTCAGTTGAAGCAATTCTTTTCGCCCAAACGTAGAATTCTATTCTCAATAAAAACACTATCATTTGGTAACATGACTTTATGGTATGAGCCCCAGAACTTCCTTTTTTCGCTAAGTTAAAACTTCGGTTGCAGGCAAAAGGACACTAAATTTAACACTGTAAAAAGTTAGTAAATAATCAAAGCTGGTACTTACATAAAAAATGTATTTTGCTTCAACCTTTGGGACCCAAACAAACAAACGCGACAAAGACACTTCCTTGTCTATTGCCCAAAACGACGATAAACTCGTCACAAATGTCTCACACAAGAGAATTCAGGATCCAACTGACGAACTCAATAAAAAAAACTAATTGACCTTTGAAAACACACTTGAAAATACAAGTAAAACAAACATAGCAAAGATACTTCCTTGTCTATTCCGGCACGAGAGAATTTAACTCTAATTAATTCAACTACACATTAATATTGGCCCCCCAAAAGACCCTACGACCCCCCGACCGTGGTACTTCTACAGGTTCACACCGGCTTATCTCTCCCAACTAATTAATTCAACCATATTTATGCCTTCTGCTAAACTATCATCCTCCTGCCAATGGTCCCGAGGGTTGACCTTCCGTAGCGTGTAAATTTTCGTCACCGACAAATTACACCTATAGCCACAACCCTATCGCTCTTGACGAGAAGTAATGTGCCTGATTACTTTCGCAATCAAGTAGATTACATTGAAAATACCCGCTCAATTAACGATACCTCCCTGTTGTCTGAAGTTGAACAGTCACCTGAAAAAAGATCTTAAGAGAAAACGAAGTTCGGAGCTGACCCTGCAGGTTAATCGACATCACCATTTCTTGATATAATTTGTTGTTGTAACAGATCGCTCGGTAATTCTATTGTGCCATTGGCTGTTTGTGAAGTTGCACCGTCTTGTTGGAAGCACATGTTAAGCAAGCTCAAAGCATCCAATTTCTTGAACACTGTATCGAATTGAGATTGATGGATTGTTATTTTGAACACTTTCTAGGTCAGCAGCAATGTTTTCAGCTGATCTTCTCGTACGTTGTGGCCCAGACTTGTGCTTAACTGCTACAGAGCCATTTTCTTCAAAATCATTCGCTAAACGATGAATAGTGGGTTTTAATGGCACATTATTTCTACCCAAAATTTTATGTAATTTTCTGGTGGTCACAATAATTGATGATTGATTTTGATAAAATGTTCTTACAATTAAAATACGTTGGTTTATCGGATATTTACTCCATTATAAATTTTCCACGTATATACTTCACGACTGTTTGGTGGCCAAACAAATCTTCCCAGCGAACGAACACCCTTTATAATTTCTGAACTGTGCAGGAATATTAGGTACCTGATGAAAGGGTTCGAAATTTGCAGGAGAGTTTGCGTCGAGTCGTCACCGTTGAGACCAGAGACCAAGCGACAGTCAAAACAATGAATTTTTCGAGGTGAATCTACTCCGAAGAAGGCAAAGACGGTCCCATCGGCCGGAAAGGTCATGGCCACGAAGTTTTGGGATTACAAGGGAATAAAATAAACCATAAATAATCAATTGGATTTAAGTCACGTGACTATATGCAGGCCCATTCACCCCCTTTGACACAAACCACCCTGCTCGCTCGCGAGGTATGGCAAGGAGCATTGTCCTGCTGAAATATTATACCCTGGGGCCTTTGTTACGAAATATTTTAGCGTAAGATTCCATCAGATTGGTCTCTAACATTGCAGTGTAGGTAGAATTGTTCATACAACCCTCGCACACGAAGATGTTCCCTACCCCTGCTGCTGCCATGCAAGCTCAAATCATGACCACCCCTCCACGGTGTTACACCGTAGGTACGATGCAATCTGAACGATATTCTTCCCTTATTCTACGACGTACGTACACAGCCCCAGGGTTGCCAAAAACCTATGCATACAAAATTTTTAATACAAAATTTGGATAAAAACTTGGATCAAAATTATCCAAGGCAAACTATATTTTTTTAACAGCGCTTATTGTATTTTTGCATTTTAACAATAATTTAAAAGGGAAATATCAAGTGTGGAGTATCATAAGATGCGGAAAAATAATCTCTTTCGATTGATATGAGTTTCAATCTCATATGTTCCACCGGGAAGCGGCAATGCTCTTTAACAATTTTCATTCCACTAAAAAAGGGGTTAAAAATGGACGGTTTTCAACCAAAATCTAATCAGCTCTTCAGACAGTTACTTCAAACTAGTGTATAAAATTTCAACTCAATTGGTTCACGCGTTTGTCTGAAAACGTTGACGATAGAATAACCACACATCACACTTCATACATCAGACTTCATACATCACACATCACACACATGTCCGGACATCATTCCAAAATTGGTCTTAAACAATTCGTATGGGCTCATACACCATGGGAAAAATGCTAACTCAAAATTTTTTTTTAACTCGATAACAATACTTTCCTTTACTACGTAAATGGGAAAGTAAAAGACCAGATTAAGAAGACCAGATTAAGAACAGACTAAAAGAGTACCAACTAAAACCAAATACTATATAAGAGGACAACATTATTGACCGAGGATATAGAACCAAATACAAACTGAACAACTTTTATTACATTTGCCGAATTAACTTGAGTTTATATTACATCAGAAGTGCGATTATTACCGATCATCTTACATACGTGATGGAATCTCCTTTGCTCATGACGATCAAAATAGTCCCAAAACTTTTCGCTTCAAAAATAACTCCAGAATTGACATCGCTGTCGATGTCGGTATCGCTGTCGCTATCGATGTCGCTAACGCTATCGCTGTCGGTATCGCTGTCGATGTCGCTAACGCTGTCGATGTCGCTATCGATGTCGATGTCGCTATCGATGCCGATGTCGCTGTCGATGTCGCTATCGATGTCGGTATCGCTGTCGATGTCGCTAACGCTGTCGATGTCGCTAACGCTGTCGATGTCGATGTCGATGTCGCTGTCGCTGTCGATGTCGCTGTCGATTTCGATGTCGCTATCGATGTCGCTATCGATGTCGATGTCGCTATCGATGTCGGTATCGCTGTCGATGTCGCTAACGCTATCGATGCCGATGCCGATGTCACTGTCGATGTCGC
Organism: Podabrus alpinus; assembly: GCA_932274525.1. Lineage (NCBI taxonomy): Eukaryota > Metazoa > Arthropoda > Insecta > Coleoptera > Cantharidae > Podabrus > Podabrus alpinus. The sequence goes on from OW026451.1 coordinate 13,421,907, forward strand.
TATCGATGTCGGTATCGCTGTCGATGTCGCTGTCGCTGTCGCTGTCGATGTCGCTGTCGATGTCGCTATCGATGTCGCTATCGCTGTCGATGTCGATGTCGTTGTCGATGTCGATGTCGCTGTCGATATCGCTGTCCCTGTCGCTATCACCGTCGCTGTCGATGTCGCTATCGCTAATCACCTCAAGAAATCAGTGTTGACAATTATTTTTACTTCGCAAAAACCACTTAGCACCTCATAACTGTCAAAATTGCTCCATAGATAACAACCTCAACAGTGGTAGAGTGGAGGTGTACGGAAATTTTTGGAAAAACGGAAAAATTTAATAGAGGTTGGAATTGATAACGAATGGTGTAGGTTTGGTTGCATACCTATTGCAAAGGACTAAATTTTCGAATTGATTAGTGATCGAAAAATTTAAAGGGTGGAAATCTCCGAGGGGTAGACCCGGATTGAAACCTTAAAACGCGAAAATCACATGAATAACACACCAAGAGATATAAGAAAACGAGATAGAGAGGAGCAAACCGATTTTTCGGAAACAAGTGAAGAACCATTTAAAAGAAGTAGGAAACTGTTTAGATCACCGGTCGGAAGGCTAACAGGAGAGACCACTACGGAAATGGAGGAAAAGATTGATAATTTAACAAAGATTATGGCGAATTTTATGAAGGAAATAAAAAATGATATAAACGGCATGAAATACGAAATGTCTGAAATAAAAAGCGAATTATCGGGGATGAAAGGGGGAGCAGATCGGATAAGAGAGGAAATACAACAATTGAAAAGTAACACCACACAAAATGAACAGGAATGGAGAAAAAACGTAAATGTACTAGAGAAAAAGAACGAGCTGCTGGAGAGTAGACTTGAAAGTTTTGAAAAAGAGAAGATAAGGAATAATGTGGTGATAACTGGCTTGAATGATAACTATAACGATCTGGAGACCCTAAAGACACACGTACAAGCATTTTTTAAAAGAGATATGGAAGTGGAAACCGAAGTGGACAATGTCTACCGAATAGGCGAAAAGCGATGCGTAGTAAAATTACCAGGTTGGAACGAAAAGGTGAAGATATTAAAGAATAAATATAAGCTGAAGGGAAGTAGAATCTTCGTGGACAGCGATCAGACACCTGCGGAAAGGAAAATAATGAAAGAGATAAGAAGAGTAGCGCAAGCGGAGAGAGAGAGAGGTAGCAGAGTGAAGATGGGATTCATGAAAATGGTTGTAAATGGGAGAGAAATGATATGGAACACACAAGCTCAACAACTAATAGAGAAGAAACCCATAGACCCCGACCCGCAATCAAAAAACTAAGAAATGAAGGAACAGCAAAGAAAAGAGAAATGACGAACTGGCGTGGGAATGGAATGATGATTATGAACAATGGAAATATATTATGCGATGGAAACGACAAGAGATGCAGACGGAACATATGCGAAAAGTGTATATATATTGGAACATGGAATTTGAGGGGAACGTTTGCACCTGGTGATGTCAAGAACTTGGTTAGAGAGATGAAGAAGTACAGAATTGAAGTCTTAGCATTCCAAGAAACCAAACAGTTGAGCGGTGATGTTGTAAATATCGAGGGAGTCCTTTTCTTCAAGAGTGGAGGAGAAAACAGGTTGCTGGGAACGGGGTTTTATGGTTCAAGGCCGAACAAGACAAAAAATTCTGAAGTTCGAAGAGGATGTGTGTTCTTAGATTAAAAGGAAAGAGGCGCAACATCACATTATGTCGCCTGAGAGAATGCCAAAGATGGTACTTAGGAGAGGGCCAATTGGAACGAGAAGACAAGGAAGACCAAGATCCCGATGAAAAGATGCGGTGGAGAGAGACTTGAGATATTTGAGGGTGGGGGAATGGAGGAGGAAGGCGACGGATAGAGAAGCATGGAGAAGAATCGTTGATTCAGCCCTGGGTCTACAAGGCCCGTAGCGCTTTTGTATATATATATATCGATGTCGCTATCGATGTCGATGTCGCTATCGATGTCGGTATCGCTGTCGATGTCGCTAACGCTATCGATGCCGATGCCGATGTCACTGTCGATGTCGCTATCGATGTCGCTGTCGCTGTCGCTGTCGATGTCGCTGTCGATGTCGCTGTCGATGTCGCTGTCGATGTCGCTGTCGATGTCGCTGTCGATGTCGCTATCGATGTCGCTATCGATGTCGCTATCGATGTCGCTATCGCTGTCGATGTCGCTGTCGATATCGCTGTCCCTGTCGCTATCACCGTCGCTGTCGATGTCGCTATCGCTAATCACCTCAAGAAATCAGTGTTGACAATTATTTTTACTTCGCAAAAACCACTTAGCACCTCATAACTGTCAAAATTGCTCCATAGATATATCTTATATATAAAAATGCTTGTATGTGTGTGGGTATGTGTGTGGGTATGTTCCGCATAGACGCCTAAACCCCGTAACTGTGGGCGTTGAAACTTTCACGAGATCTGGCGACATTCAATAGGAAACTTTTCGTCGTCTTTGATTTTACTAATTCGCCACCATAAGACGGTCATCAGCAGTTAAACGCTTCAGGTCACAGTAGTTGTCATAGTTACGATGCGATTTTGACGCTAAAAGATTAATTCAATGACATTGACATATTATATTAATTCAATGACTTTGACATATTATAGTCAGTAGCGGCTCGACAAATAGGGGGCACAACTTTGACATAAGAATGTTAACCTTAAAAATGACAGATGACATATACTCAGTGGCGTTCCAAATATTTTTAAAATTAAATGACTTAACCTTAAAAATGACAGATGACATATACTCAGTGGCGTTCCAAATATTTTTAAAATTAAATGACTTTGACATATTATAGTCAGTAGCGGCTCGACAAATAGGGGGCACAACTTTGACTAACCTTAAAAATGACATTGACATATTATAGTCAGTAGCGTTGCACAATATTTTTAAAATTATCAAAATCATTTTACAGGGTAAAACATAAATAGTGCGCGTTTTAGCAAGACCCTTTTCATAACCTAGAGAGTGACCCTGATAGTGTTGAATAGCCCCCATGGGCCCCCCGATAGTGTCAAAGTGACGGCATTAACTACATAACCTAAAAATCATTTTGCACATACAGATTTAACTTTACATGAAGATGTAACTTTACGTGAAGATTATGTATGTATGTGTGTATGTATGTGTGTCTGTCTGTATGTATGTATGACAGATGACGGATGACAGATGACGGATGACAGATGACAGCTGACAGATGAGATGACAGATGACGGGTGACAGATGACGGATGACAGATGACGGATGACAGATGACAGCTGACAGATGAGATGACAGATGACGGATGACAGATGACGGATGACAGATGACAGATGACATATGACGGATGACAGATGACGGATGACAGATGACGGATGACAGATGACGGATGACAGATGAGATGACGGATGACAGATGAGATGACAGATGAGATGACAGATGAGATGACAGATGACGGATGACAGATGACGGATGACAGATGACGGATGACAGATGAAGGCCGAACAACTTTGGCCTTCACGGATCTATTATTGTCCGCCCTGTGAGGCCGAAGGCCGAACAACTTTGGCCTTCACGGATCTATTATGGTTTCACCCTGTGAGGCCGAAGGCCGAACAACTATGGCCTTCACCGATCTATTATGGTCTTCCCCCTGTGAGGAAGACTTTATATAGGTCGCAGAACTCGCCGGAATTGTGCAAGAAGACGCAAATCCACCTCTTCGTGGAAGATCCACCTCTTTGCGGAAGATTTAACTTTACCTGAAGATTAATTTGTTTTTAATTGGTTTTCTAAAGAAAAACTCGCCGGAATTGTGCAAGAAGACGCAGACCCACCTCTTCGTGGAAGATCCACCTCTTTGCGGAAGATTTAACTTTACCTGAAGATTAATTGAAAAGTGAAAATTGTGTAAAAACTTTGGACGTATGTAGCGCTCTTATTTACGCCAGAAATGGACGGGCTAACCGTTTTTGGGATTAAATTAAATGACTTTGACATATTATAGTCAGTAGCGGCTCGACAAATAGGGGGCACAACTTTGACATAAGAATGTTAACCTTAAAAATGACAGATGACATATACTCAGTGGCGTTGCAAAATATTTTTAAAATTAAATGACTTTGACATATTATAGTCAGTAGCGGCTCGACAAATAGGGGGCACAACTTTGACATAAGAATGTTAACCTTAAAAATGACAGATGACATATACTCAGTGGCGTTGCAAAATATTTTTAAAATTAAATGACTTTGACATATTATAGTCAGTAGCGGCTCGACAAATAGGGGGCACAACTTTGACATAAGAATGTTAACCTTAAAAATGACAGTTGACATATACTCAGTGACATATACCAGGAATGTGTTGTTCGAACGGCAAAGTTGTTTTGCCACCGCTGATTGATCCACCTGAGCCGCTTCTAAATTACCTTACTGGCACCACTGCAATTTCAAAACACTTCCTGCTAAACATTCGCAAGTACAACTCATGCTTTCAAATGACTTCACTCGGAGCAACAAACATTTTCTCCAACTTCGGTTACATGCCCACAGTCATTTTAAAGTTGAAATAATAAAAAAATTGTTCATAATGTGTTGGTTCTGTTTACTCTACGTATGTCTAGCGCCGCAGGCGCTAGTATAAGGATAAGATAGAACGGTATCATACATAAAGTATGTTAGACGTTTTAGTTGATTGACGCTCTGGTTGAAACGCCTAAAACTTATTTCTGATATCATTCTGATATCATGAAATTTCTTGAGAAATTTAAATTATGTAGTTTAAAACAGACGACGGTCATGGCCTGATAGTTAGCGCGATCAACTGCTAACGTAGGGCTCCCCGGTTCGATTCCGGGTACAGTCTAAAAATTCTTGACCGTCTTCCGTGCTTTCGGAGGGCACGTAAAGCCGTCGGTCCCCCTGTGTTAATGATTTGCCATCATAACAATAAAAAGTAGCGCACTGGCTACCCAGTTCTTAGACCTCTATACACACAGAGTATTTCCAACACGATTTGAAACGCTCTGTATGATTTTGAATTATGCGGACAGACGGACAGACGGACACGGAGCCAGATCATAAGGCTTCTTGCTATACTTTGTATAGAAGCCTAAAAACGGGGTTCAGGCACATCGAAAGGCAAGCTTAGCAAGCTACCTGAAATGTAAAATCTAAAAATGCTCACAGAACTAATTACAAAAAATTAGTAAAGAACAGGTCCTTGACCTATATTAAGAGGGAGACTTCTTAATAAAAGTGGAAGAAGAAGAAGGAAGAAGTTTAAAACAGCAAATTTATAGCAAATAGAAGAAGGACAAATAGAAAAGAAAATTGAGGATAAACGTGACAAGGTATAATATAAAATATTTACAACCCAACAAACATTTTAAATTATATACTGTAAATTATATACTAGCTCTAAAATGGCTATTTAACAGCAAAAGCATACTATTAGCTCATTAATGGTCTATTTACAGCTAAAATGTTTGTTGGGAAGAAGCGTAGAAGATAAAATAAGGTTTAAAGCAGCTCAAGCAAAACTGAGAAAATATATATCTGTCAAAGGAAAAATGAGAGATGGGGAAAAAATTGAAACAAGATTTTTTTTTATTATTTAATTATTTATTCTTAATTATCGCTGAGTGACAACAAATAAATAATTTTTTAGGTTGAGCGTATCGAAATAATAGAATAAATTACCGATGTAAATTACAACGCCTTGATAACAATTTTTCTAATATTTTTAAAATGTACAAATTAGGTAGTTGGTGCCCGAGTGCGCCGCACGCATTAATTGTTTTATGGACGACGCGGCGCTGTACCGCATCCTTCAAGTTGAAAATTAATTTGTATTTCGCTGGAGAAGTGGGTACCTCATATCTTGACATCCCAGAATTACATGTTGAAGAATAAAATGTTTATGGAAGATATTGCACAAAGGTAGGTGCACTTGCGAAGTGTAATAAAAAGCTCATGTTCAAATTAAAACAAAATAAGGCTTCTTGTTATACTTTGTATAGAAGCCTAAAATAAACAGAAGAAAAGTTAATTTACTTTTTTATTTCACCCCGTAAGTGTAAAATTGTAAAGATAAAAAAATAAAAATTCAAAAATCTTATCAATCTAAAAACCTTTGAAAACAAAATTTGTTTAGTTGAATTGCGCTACCTATGTGCACTGTCATTTCGTTTGTTTAATGTCTTGACGTACTAGACGTAACATCGTCAAAGAAAACTCCGGAAAATTTTCTACTTAGCAACCCTCTTCGGGTAATTTTTTGAGTACTTCCTTCTGTGGAAACTTGAAAAAGGAAAGGTTTTCTGTGTTCTGCGGAAAATTTTTTCCGTTTTCAGTATCAGGAAAATACCGAATTGTTTTAATAATGTTTCTGTATTTTGTGATTTTTATTCGGTTGTCAAATTAGTGCAAAATTTAATCGTATGTTGGCCTGTTTTGTCGACAAGCTTCAACTTGTTAAAGAAGCGTCTTTAATTGTGGAAAACTAATGAAATAATTTATTGTTTGTTTAAATGTTAGTGAAGTTATAGAAAGTGAGTATCGAAGAGAAAACATATAGTTTCACGTTAGATGGCTCTTGAAAATTTTAAGTCGAGGAACGATGAATATGAAACTTTGGTTGTGTTTTTTTTGATGGGCGAGTTGCAAACTTTCTTATTACTTGCGCTTCATTGTTGCAACGAAAAATTTTGCTCCACTGAAGTACTCGTATTTAGAAAACCGTAAGTTGTTTTATTTTCTTGTGTGATCTTAGTAGAAAAATAATAATTTAATTTTTTTGTTGCAGAAATTTTCTCGCCCAATTCAGAAACCAGATGACGCTGCATTTATAAGCAATTCCCTGTTTGAGCTGATCAGCAAAATGAACAATTTGGATCCCTCCAGAGTATTCAATAACAAAGGGGGTAAGTAATTTTTTTCTACGCAATTAGAATTTTATAAATGACTCATCCAATAGCAAATATTTTCCTTCTTGCGAGTTTTGTTTTGTGTTTACTTTGATTTTGTTATTATTTTGCATATAAATATTAGAAAAATGGATTACTCATGCAAATGTACAAACTTTGAGGCAAAGTAAAGCAATGCATTGCAAATTTGTTGGACTTCTACGTGAAGGTAATACAAAGTCCATCAGCAGTTTTCATCACCGCTTTTAACGGGAAAAAATTCCAAACTTCCTATGGGGACAAATTTAATTCAATTTTACTTTTCGATGCACTTAAGTTTTTTTCTTGCTGCTTTTTAAACAATTGCATTTTTTAACCATTGACGTATCTCACATTTTTGTACAGATTGATTTCCACATTTAACGTAGTTGTCATTCTCTATTTAATTTTTCGAAAGCTGCGTACCGCTTAGACCACAAGATTTTTGTACTTTTTTGAGACAAAAATTATATTTTACTATTATATAGTCAAATTTCATTCACAAATATTACATAGTACATACAGTCAGCTTGGTCAGCTCCTAAAGTTTAGAACGAATTCGATAAAATATTTTAGGGGATTTTCTCTGAAAATCCTCGGACACGTCATCCTTATTTTTTAAGTGCTACTTTTTTCTGCCATTGACATTATTTTATTATGTTTTCTTTTTTGAGTTATGACATCATCGAAAATTGTGCTCTTTCCAAATTTGTAAAAAAATAATGGTTGTCGTTTAAAAAAATTTACAATGACGTCACAGCTCAAAAACAAAACGCGATAAAGATAATGTCAATGGCAGAAGAAAGTGAAATTTAAAAAATGTCAAGATTTCAAGTAAAAATAAATAGTGCGATGTGCGTGCAATTTTTCAATTGAGAATATTACATAATAAGTAATCATTATTATCAGGATAAAAATGAAAATTCAAGCCGCTCGCGAATATTATTCAACTGAAATTTCTCCAAACATGATTAAAGCTTTTTCCAAATAGGTAAGTGTCTACTTTTCATTCATCTTCTGGTTCTGCACCAAGAAATTGTAAGCTTAGTTTTTTTAAAATCCTCTTTCACCATTTAATCTTCTTCTACACTTCATGGATTAGGCTCTGGATAGCCTGTTCCGAATTCATACGTCTTTCCATCTTTTGCGTGGACGTCCGACATTTCTTTGCCTATGTGGTTCGTAATATGTACTGATATCTATGCAATTTTTCATTTATGTCGTAGTCTTTGTGGTAGTTTGTTTCGCAACCGAGATACTTAAAATGTAATACTTGTTCAATTGGTTTGTTGTCCATTAAAATTTTTGTTCTCACAGCGTGTGCTCCCAAAAACTTCGTCGTTTTGATAGAAATTTTCATTTTATATTTCTTACATACAGATACTCACAAAAGTAGGTTAACATGTAAGGAAATTTGAAAAAATTAAAGTAGGCTATGTTCGGGGACATGACCGTATGGTTTAACGTGAATACGTCATCGCAGGATACCCATTTTCGTTCCAAGCTTTTGCTGAATAATGGCAATTCGAAATTTATCATTTCTACACTTTTCGTACACACACACAATTTTCGATACACATTTTTATTAAATTTTTAAACACGTTACCGATTTTATAGACGCATTCACGTCAAAAAATAAAGTTGGCGTGTTCTAGGATTTTCTGAGAAAATCCCTGTAAAATTTTTTTATTGAATTTGTTCCAAACTTGCCGAGCTCACTGACTTGGTAACCATCATTTCCCATGTGCGTGAAGTTAGCCCCCCCTTTTTCGAAAACCAAAAAATTTTTTTGTATTGTGTTGTATTCATTTGTATTATTAGATTGTATTGACAAAATTTTAACATGGAACATGTTTTTACGGTCGTTACCTCGCCTAATCAATAAGCTTTTCATTCCCATGTGTATCCTGTTTTGATAATTCATCCTCTTCCTGGTCTTCTACCATACCGTATCTACAATATAAGGCGGTTAAGGTTAAACTTACGACTTTTATTTTTTACGATACAATCCAATACAAATGAATACAACAAACTACAACAACAAAAATTTTAATTTTTGAAAAGGGGGGCCAGCGCTAAATTTTGTTTCGCGATTTACGCGGTTAAGGTTAAACTTACGACTTTCATTTTAGGCTTCTATACAAAGTATAGCAAGAAGCCTTATGATCTGGCTCCGTGTTTTACGATACAATGCAATACAAATGAATACAACAAAATACACCCAAAAAAAAATTGAATTTTTGAAAAGGGGGGGCCAGCGCTAAATTTTGTTTCGCGATTTACGCGGTTAAGGTTAAACTTACGACTTTCATTTTTTACGATACAATCCAATACAAATGAATACAACAAAATACAACCAAAAAAATTTGAATTTTTGAAAAGGGGGGGGCCAGCCCAAATAACGGTTTTTCGCGATATTTATTTTAATGCTTCGCGAAATAAAAAAATTTTGTCAATACAATGAATACAGCACAATACAAAAAAAAAATTTTGGTTTTCGAAAAAGGGGAGGGCGAACTTCACGCACATTCATTTCCCTCAAAATTCAACATAAAATGAATTTTTCCTTATATAGCTTATTACGAATTGCTTATGAAAAATCATGCATTATCTAAAATATGTGCAACCATAATATTGAAAACAAAATTTTTTGGTCTGTGTATTAAATTACGTTTTCTGATCAAATACTTAGATGACTTTATAGATATTTTCTCCACTGTGTAGTAATCCAGGAATAAAGGCGAAAAATTTACTCACATCAGTAAAATATCCAAGCAACCTGAAATTTGGTAGACATGGTGATTTGAGACTCTGAATAAATCCTCCGAAATTATTCTAAATTCCGCTTCCGGATTCACCCCCAATTGGTAATTTTAGTTCCTCCAACGTAAAAATTATCACATTAAAATTAAAGAGCACAAAATTATCCACAAAATAATTTTTTTTAATTTTCCTCGTAGTCGAGGCAATGAAGTCAAAGAAATAGTTCGAATTTACAAAAACTGTGAGCAAGCTGAGATTTTTGCAGGCATGTGTATTTGATAGTTCCAAACAGCCCTTCAAAATTTCTTTAAAATTTCCTGCCGGCTTCTCAAATTTCGGATGTTACTCCCGTTAACAGTCTTTTGCCAATAACTCGCTTAAGTTTAGCTTTAAGGAAAATTCTCATCAAATCAAAATTGAAATACATAAGATTTTCTACAAAACAGTGATTTTCAAAATTTTACGTGTCGAAAGCTAATTTTTATTCTAAAAATTTTAAATTGGAAAAAAGTTTTTGAACAATTCGTATTTCAAATAAATAATTCTTATATGGCATCTTCTTGATCTGAAGTGAATTTTGTAGAGAATTTTGGGCTCTTCAGTTTCGATCTGATGATCATTTTTCTTAAAAATAAAATTAAGTGAGTTATATACGAATATCCACAACCGAGAAACTAAAATTGACAATTGGAGTAAAAACTGGTAGGGGACTTTTGAGGTGTTCATTTCTAAACAATCAAATACACATTTTGGCGACTGTGCAGTTAATCTAACCGGCTGAAACAAAATTTCTTCAGCTACACACTAAAGAACAGGCTTATAATTGTCTATTAAAACAAAAAAAATAGTGAACGGGGTCAAAATGACCAAAATATCGACTTTTGAAAAGAAGGGAAAAGTAGCAAATTGTATGCGGTTGACCCCGGTCGCTCCCACATACATATTTCGTCCGCGGTCCCTTGAAATCGAGTGAACTTTTTTCGCTCCGATTTGAATTTTTCTTTGAAATTCGGATAGATGGGGGTGTGATTAGTGGATATTAGTATATAGTAATATAATAATAGTAATTTTTGGCTTGGCCAGAGCTGTGAGCATCAAAAAACCTACCCTCCGATGCTCCGCATCTCCGGGCGGTTTTTCGTGCTCAGAGCCGCTAACGCGACGGAACTAAACATACGAGAAGGCGCCACGAATCAAGGAAACCGGGATAAATGCAACCGGGATGTTAAACCCCCTAAAATTCGCCTAAAAACAAAAAATAATCGATGTTGCATGTACGACGGTCGTGCTGCATCTGCCGCTGCGAAACCTTTACCTTTACCTGATATGTATTTGATGGAGCATCCCGGCATGGCCGGCCTTCTCCTTCATCTGAAAGAATACATTAATGACATTGGAAGTTGTAGAGACCGGTGGGTCTCTGGGAATTGGCGCTTGGCGGACTGACTGGTTAGAAACCTGGGCTGTGACTGTGAATATGAGATATGTGAAGAAAAAGAAATTTTTACGTTTGCCGATATAGTAGAGTCCCTAATTCGAAGAAAGAAATTATAATTTCTATTGATGACCTCGAAGTGAGTGGCTTCTACTTGGAACTAGTCAGAATTGGCGACTAGTGGGATTGTAGTGATACTATGGGGGGTGATTTATCGAAGCTTGTGGAAATTGATCGAAAAATTACACAAATCTAGTGAATAAATTCACTTTCGAAGAGAATTTGTGTAAGTTAAACCTGTGAACATACATTAGTCTGTGTGGGGGCCGCTGCGAAATTTTCTAAGTGTTAGAGTATATCATAGTGCACGGACCGACGATAGAATGGCTGATGCGCCCGGAATCTCACTAATTAACATGTAAAATTAACGATTTTCAAAATCGGATTTTCAGTAATTTGGACCCGGTTCATATGTTTTACTTTTACAATTTGCTAAAATAAGTGTGTTCTTTAGTGTGTAGCAGAAGAAATTTTGTTTCGAGCGGTTAGATTAACTGCACAGTAACCCACATTTTTGCCAAATTTCAGTTTTTTCCGGATGTTTGCAAGCTAAAAGTATAATTTCTTGCCTGGACTATAAAAGTTTATAAACAGCGCCCAAGGTGATTTATTGATATTATTAAACTAAAGAAATCAAATATTTTTTGCCTAACTTCAAATTTACACCACAGTAGCGCCAGAATCTAAACATGAACCCCTACACTGATCATTTTTGTGACTCATAATAATTGTATCTTACATGTGCAAAGGGTAGCAAAACAATGTTTATAATTTTCTTGTCGTGCGACAAGCGATTTTATAATGAGAAAAAACGGTTGCCTTTTTTTAAATACTCCCACCAGTAAATTCTGGTCAGTTATTGCTAAACTGAAAACAGAATTTTTTGCATTTCAAGGTAAATCACGCTTGAAAGATGATTTTTAATTTAATTTGATTCTTTTTAATTTCCTACTCAGAAGTTCTGAAAATTAAATTAAAAATAGCTTGACTTGCAATTTTTGAGTTTTACAGGTTCGAATCCTGCCGTCAGGGTTTACTTTGTACTTTAGCTAGCTTCCAAAATTGTGATGTTACAATGTCAATTTTTAGAAAGTTATTATTTTGTTTATTTTTAAACTAGAAGAATCAAGGGGTTGTGCAAGAATATCGGACGTAATATTTGGATTGTTTTCTCGTTTTTGTGACCAATTTTGATAAGGGGGGGGGGGGTTAAAAAGTGCTTAATATTGCGTGACTTAATTTATGAACAATCACTAGGTACTTTTACTTACATTAAATCAAGGATTTAGTTTAGGGTCCTACGTAAATGATTTCCTGAGCTTTCGATTTCGGCGCGCGATGAAATGGCGGCCAAATTAAGTTTTTCGCAATATCTCATTTATTGTAGGTCCTATGATAAAAATAGCTATTATCAAAATTATAAACGAGAAAATTTACAATCTACAGCGGCGTAAATTAGAGAACATTCTGCAAATTATCAAAAATGAAAATTTCTACCAAATTTTTATGACGGCCATTTAGCCGTGAAATCGGGAAATTTTAAATTAAAATAAAAAACAAGAAAAAAATACAAAAGTAGAAAATAATTGTTTCTTCTAAATTTCTTGCTTAAAAATTTTCTTTTGAAGCTTAAAGTTTTGATAGCGTGAGTCAAATGTGCTAATAAAAATATAAGGCATCAAAGCTTTAAGTTTCCAAATAAAATTTTTATGCTCAAAATTTAATTTAAAAAAAATTGTTTTTTCTTTTTCCACTTTTTCCACCACTGGTATATTAATTTATAATATGTCTTTCAAAGGGTGCAAAAAGTTCAGGAACGTATAAAGAAACATTTGATACAAGAAGTTTAATAAAAAAATTTGTTTCGACGGTGAAACGGCGGCGGCGAGATGTCCCCTAGACCAGGGGTGGGCAACCTTTTGTATAACAGGGGCCAGAATAATATTTACGTTTCGCCCGCGGGCCTTAGTATAGTTAATGGACACATTTTTGTTACTTGTATTTTTTTCTGAAAATATAAAAACAATAATATTTATAACAAAGTTAATTAAGTACTATATTTATTTCTCTTATCATTTATAACAAATTACAAAGAAAAAAATTCGCAACGGAAAGGAAAGTTGATTTTGAGTAGCCTGCCTTCCTTTAAGGAATCTCGATAATCCATTCATGCGCGTCCCATAGGGACGCGCATGAATGGATTATCGAGATTCCTTAAAGGAAGGCAGGCTACTCAAAATCAACTTAAAAAACAATAATGAATGCTGTCAAGCTGTCAACCGATCGATAATGCAAATACGCGTGCACGTGCTTTACGTTAATATTTGACCAATCTTAACCAAATTTGGTGTAGAAGTTACGATATTTACAACGCTACGAAAAACATAGGCTACTTTAGAACCTTGTAGTGAGGCCGAAGGCCGAACAACCACATCCGACACGGTCTGGATGGCTAAAGGCGGCCGGTAGGCCGACTGTGCCACCTAGTTATTTTAATAATACGCGAAAACTTAATTCGCGTTAAAGGGAATTTTGCTTCGCGTATAAAAAATTCAGGTATCAAAATCTAATTCGCGTTATTCTGAATTCGCGTACATCGAACTCGCGTACATGGAGGGTCTAGTGTACTTTTCAATTTACTTTTTACAATACATACTTTTAAATTTAATTTAAATAAGACGAATTATATCGAAAATTAAACTGTAGATCTCTCCTTTTTCCTTATGTTAGGTACTAACCTAATCCTTTTCTTTAAAATTTTTGTTTTTGAAAATATTTATTTATTATTTCTTCTAAAGATCTCGCGGGCCGGATTAGAACTTTACGCGGACCGGAGTTGGCCCGCGGGCCGGAGGTTGCCCACCGTTGTCCTAGACCACCTTAGTAGGATTGGAATAAATCCATTCTTGCTTCTTTTCTAGCTCCATAATGGGCAAACTTGCGAAAACTTGCCACATATTGTAATGAACTTGGAAGAAGGAGACCAGAAAGAAATAATGGAAAATATCAGGGAGACACTACTTATGTAAATAAATAATTTTTGTAGAATGATGCAGTTTTGATAATTTGCAGATTGTCTAATTTACGCCGCTGTAGATTAACAAAAAAAATATTTCAGGCAAAAGTTGTAGAACATTTTCTCCTTTGTAATGTTGATAATAACTATTTTTATCGTCGGACCTGCCGTAAAAGGAATATTGGGAAAAAACCTTATTAGGCCGCCCATTTTTTCAAAATGACGTCGGGAGCATCGGCGCGCCAAGGTCGAAAACTCAGGAAATTATTTAGGATTCTAAACTACATAATCCTGCCAAAAATCAAAACTCTTTGATTTAATGGAAGGTAAGCGACTTTGTTTTATCCAGTCCCCATTACAAAATATTAAATTAAGAAACTAATTCTATAATTTTTTTTTCTTTTCAGCTAAGTTTGATATCAATACGGGAGTGTGTTTTATTGAGTACGAATTTTTGTGAAGTGCTTCATTAATAATCGCGAATCATGTTTCTTAATACATACTCGAGTGAAAAAGTAGTGTTCCTGTTAGTGTTTGTTTAAAAAGTTTCATTTGTAACCGTTAAAAAAAATTATGATACTTTTCGGGTTTGTGAGGTGCTTGCATTTTCTGGAAGGAAGAATGAAGAAGCTGTCGTGGTCAAGAGGAGAAGGAGACTAAGGCGGAAGGACTACAGTGATAAAGGTAATTTGATGAAAATTTTTCGCATCAAAAATGAAAACTAAATTTTTTTTTATTATTACAGGTAGGGTCTACTTCGTGGGTTTATCAACATTATAAGTACAGGTTAGCGAAAATTTTTCTTTAGTGATGTAACCAGTGAATAGTGAAAAATGCATTTTCCATTAAATGCACGAATTACAGTTAGGTAAGTAAAATTTTTTATGATTCAAATAATTGATTTCTAGTTTAAACTGGATGAATCCAAATGTTTTCCTTTTTTTGGATTCAGGTGCAGATCACTATTTTATTATTTCAGGTGCACCCAATACCTGATATTATATCAAATTTAAACCATTTACCCGGAAAATGGATTTTAAAGACAAAAAATAATTAGAGAAAATTGGTATTGGCTTGTCAAAAGAATATTTTAAAGCAAAAATACACAAAACGATTAAAAAAATCATTTTTATTTTTTACAGAAACTTTTATATTTTCAATCTTATCAATCTGAAAACCTTAGAAAACAAAAAAAATTTCTAGTTGAATTGCGCTACCTGCATTTGTATGCTGTCATTCGTTTATTTACTAAAGACTTCGAGTAACATCGTCTAGAAAACTCCGGAAAAATTTCTACTTAGCAACCCTCTTCGGGTAATTTTTTGTGTACTTCTGTGGAAACTTGAAAAACGATAGTTTTTCTTTGTTTTGTGGGAGATTTTTTCCGTTTTTAGAGTCAGGAAAATATCGAATTGTTTTAATAAAGTTTCCGTATTTTGCGATTTTTATTCGATTGTCATGTTAGTGCCAATTTTAATCGCATGATTTTTTACTCTTATTTTACAACCTATGACGTGTACAATACGTGGCCTGTTTCTGTCCTCAAGTTTCAAGTTGTTGAAGAATTGAAGAAGAGTTTGAATGTTAGTGAAGTTACATATAAAAATAGACATATTTTCAAGTTAGATGGCTCTTGGAAATTTTAAATTTATGAATGATGAATACGAAGCTTGGGTTTTTCTGGTAAAATTATCTTATTTGCTTGCGCTTCGCATTGTCGCAATGAAAAATTTTACTCTACTAATATATTTAGCAAAAAGGTAAGTTGTTTTATTTTTGTGTGATGTTGGTGCAAAAATAACTATGAATTTTTTTATTGCAGAAGTTTGCTCGGCCATTTTAGAAACCAAATGATGGTGCAATTGTTCGCTGTACCCCAAAGAAGATGCATTGATTGAAGTCCCTGTTTGTGCTGATCACAAAAATAAACAATTTGGATTCCTCCCGAATATTTAACAACTAATAAGTAAGTCATTGAATTTTTGTCTACACATTTAAAGAAAACTTCATAATTGAGTCATCCAGAGCAAACTTTTTCCTTCTCGTTCGTTTTATTTCATGTTGACTTTGCTTTTGTTATCAAGTATTTTGCATGCTCATATTATGGACGATTTTGCTGCACAATTTTTGCCCAAGTCATTTCATAACTAAAAATAGTATTTGGGTGTTCGACGGTTTTTCAAAAATCCATGGGTCTGGCAGCCCATCTCTTTTGCGTTTGAGAACTACGAACCATTTTTTTAGTATTAACTAATTATTAAAGTCCTAAAACTTATAAAATAGGAATTGGTGCTAATATATCATCAAACTTGATTAAAAAATAGGTGTGACGTCATTGGCTTCGCCAAGTTGGGCCACCTAAGAAACAATGACTAGAAACAAAATGTTGCTAATGGGAATTTATAAGGTGGTTCTGATCAAATAATTCTAATTAGCCAAATATTTTAGATGCAATTTCACTAAAACGTAGAAAAATTGATTTTAAGTCTGAAAATTGGCCTAAGTGTTGCCCAATTATTGCTGAACAACATACCAAAATTCCCAAGACCTTAAATGCCGGCTTCATTGATTTCTTCTTTTGTAAGTCTTCCGACAAAAAATTTTTAGGTTTCGGCCCAGAAAAAACATACTGAACAACAGACTAAAACTTCCAAGATTTCAAACACCGACTTTATAGATTTCTGTCTTTTTAAGTCTTCTGTCCAAAACTCTTAGGTTTTGACCAACAAACACTGTAAATATTAAAATTTGCACAAATGTCCCTAAGACATTACTGAACAACATACCAAAACTCCCAAGATCTTGCACACTTCTTTGATTTCTATTTTTATAAAGCTTTTTCCCAGAACTTTTAAGATTGACCCAGAAAACCTTATTATTATAATCGCATTAAAATCTAATACGAATTATTTTATAAGCTTTGTTTATAAAATAATTTCCCCCATCAAGAGGAGGGCCAGGCCATACCCTCCACGCTGGCCAAGTGTGGATTGGTAGGAAAGCAGCCAGCGCTGTTCTTTTTAAAATTGATCACTACGCGGTCACCCATTCAAGTATAAGCCGCCAACAACCTTGCTGGACTCTAGCCACGATTAAAGTTTAGCTTTTAAAAAAAGTTTTTTTATTTTTATTTTACAAATTTTGTTCGACCAGCAAACACTTACAATACGTGCTGACTAATCATAACATATAAAATTATTTTACAAACAGAGGCCCCCCATATTACCACATATCCGCAATTTCATTGGGGGAACCCGATCGGTTTTCGTTTATCTAAACTTTATGTTTACAAAAATCGTAATTGAATGTTTGCTTAATTATTATTGTAAAAATTAAAAAAAAAAACAATTTGGTAGTAGTGACCACGGGTATTTACATTGCACTACGTCGTTGGTCTAAAATATTACCAAGACAGAAATCAACGAAGCCGGAGTTTCAGGCCTTGGGAATTTACAATTCATTTCTTAAGGTGAATTACTCCTTATCTGTCCTCGTCTCTCACTATAGCTTTTTGTGTGACTTTGCAGTGTTTGCAGACTCTGCATCCTGCGTAGATCCTCCACCACTCCATCCATCCATCTCAACTTGGGTCTTCCTCTCGCTTTGTCCTCTGCTGGTCTCCAATCTATGATCTTTCTTGTCACATTCTCCGATTCTCTCCTCATAATATTGTCACGCTTAAATTTGGTTTATCTAAGTCGTGGATTATTTGGGGGATGTAGCTCAAAGGATCGATTAACATTTGAACGGCGTCGTAAATCATAAGTTCCACATTCATAATAATTCAAGTATATTTAACATAAAATATTATTTTAATATTACATAATTACAAATTGTATTTACACTGACCTTACGACAATCATTAATAGGGTAGCTTGGTACCAGTGCAGAGCAGGCGATCGGGATGTCGTCATGTCGTAATCCTTTTTATGAACTTAATAACTTAACTCACAGTAACTCCCGTAGGATTGGACTTAGGCCAACGCGTGTTCCCCGTGTAACTAACTATTTTCCCTTCTGTAGATATATTTAATAACTTCATCCCACCTAGCTCTCTGCACTGACTTGAACTATCATTTTGCTGATATTGCAATTCCCATGACGTTACATAGAAGTAAAGGCAGCCACAGACTATCGGCTTTGTTCGACGTACTTGTTCGACTGCTTTGTTCGACGAGCAAGTCTGTGGGTGTGTGGCAGTAATTCCGTCGTACTTGTTCGCCAACAAGAACGACGGATTTGTTCGACGGTTTTGTTCGACGGCTTTGATCTCTGTCTCTCTGTCTATCTCTCTAACTATCTCTGTCTTGATAACACCGTCGAACAAGTCTGCAAGTCTGTGGCCTATTCGAACAAAGCAGTCGAACAAAGCAGTCGAACAAGTACGTCGAACAAAGCCGATAGTCTGTGGCTGCCTTAACGGTCATGTTAGTTCTAGCTACCTTTCTTATCTTTTGCAATCCTGCATTTCACACGCACACCTGCCGGACGTCTCGCATCTTATCTCCTCGTAATCTTATCTTTCACGTCCTGTTTGGACGGATTGAACTTTCCATAATTCTAATATCACAAATGCGACGTTGTCACGTCTTATTATATTTAAACTGAATAATGATTTTTGAATTTTGACTTTTCAAAGTGTGACAATATGATCCAGCTACCTTAACCTTTGTGATTTTATAAGCTTTACAATATCTTCTCCCTTCAACTCTTTGACTAGCACATGGTTCATTCTCTGTCTGTATTCTTTTTCGTTGATTTTTTCATATTCAATATTGATGGAAGGATCTTTCTCTCGAAGACTCTTAGCTGTTCCTCTTCCTCTAAGATTAGACACAACACTGCACATCACCAGCAGTCTCGCCAATGTTTTATGTACTACCAATTTTGTTGTCTTGCTCAGATTTTTGCTTTTCAAAAGTTTCTTATTAATTAAATATGCTCTGAATCCTGCCCCGGCCTGGATTTTGTCAGTTACTTCGTTTTTTCTGTCCCTGTTGCTGTTGATCCGTATTCCCAAATATTTAAATTTAGTAACCTCTTCGAAACTGAAATGTCCTGCCACGATATTTATCAGTGTGTCATTAGTATTTCTCTTGCAGTACATATTTTTGGTCTTTCTTTCATTTACGTTTAGGCCTATGTTTCTAGCAAGCTTTTCTATTTCATCAAATGTCTATCATTTTCTTTCTTGTTCTGGCTATGATTAAAATATCATCTGCATCAGCCACTGTCTGCTGTCTCTGTTTATTATTGTTCCTTGGTAATCTGTGCTTCTCACGCAACTGTACACAAATAGGTTCATCTAATCGAGTTAAAAAACCAATTGTGCAAACTTCGAAGTGGATTAAAACATTGTGCAATGCAAATTTTTGAAACATCCAGAAAAGTTTAAGAACAGCGCCTGAGGTGATTTATTTTATTAAACCAAATAAATATAAAATAAATTAAAATAAAAACCAATGTTCATCATCAATCGCAAGTTAAAATGGTTGACGATGTTAACGGCTTATCACCATACACCCTACGACTGGAGCCATGGCTTGATGTCACTCCGCATGGTCAGTTGGTTTGAATGGATGATGGTCCAAACGAATGGATTTTGAACTGATTGGTTATCCAACTCATCCACCTGATTTTCTCCATTCCCCGTCAGATTTTGAACTGACATCGCTCCATTTGGACGGATGGAGCGATGGTCCATGGCCGGCTTTAGAGTTTTGTTTTGTACTTGTAGAATGTAGAAACAATTGGAAGGGAGGGGGCATGGATACATCACGAAATATTTGGAGTTGACCTACGTTTTTGTGATGATGATGGGGATAAAGGGTGCTTGAAATTGAGTGACGTAATTTATAAACAACCTCCTAGCGCTTACCGCGAAAAAATGCGGTTCATGCCTAAAATACGAATTCTTGATGAATTTTACATCGATTTGATTTTTTTCTAATTACCCACTCAGGAATTCTGAAATTTAAAATTAAAAAATAGCTTAACTTGCAATTGGTTGAGTTTTACCCACAAAGGTTCAAATCCTATCCCCAGCGTTTATTTCTTCAGGCATTGCAATAGAAAATTGATCCTTTTATTTTTAATAACCCCATTACAAAATATTTTATTAATAAAGGTTTTTCTTTCTTTTTAGCTAAGATCGGTATTGATATCCGCGTACGCGAAAATCGTTCTTCGCGGACGGGAGTGATAATTGTGTCGAGTACGAATTTTTGTGGAGATGCTTCATGGAAGCTTCGTTAATAATCGCGATTCATTTTTCTTAATACTAGAGTGAAAAAGTAGTGTTCCAAGTGATCCTTAAACAAATTTTTAAAAAAATTATGACACTTTCGGATTTATGAATTGCTCACAATTACTGGAAGGAAGGATGGAGAAATTGTTATGGTGCAGAGGAGTGAGGTGACAAAGGCGGAAGGACTACAGTGATGAAGGTAATTTGATGAAAATCTCTCACATAAAAAATAAAAACTAAAATTTTGTTTATTATTACAGGTAGGGTCCACTTCGTGGGTTTAGCAAAAATAAGTAAAGGTTAGCGAAAATTTTTCTCTAGTGATGTAGCCAGTGAATCGTGTAAAATTGCGAAAAATGCATTTTCCTTTAAATGCTCGAATTATACTAGTTAAGGTAAGTACGATTTTTTCTAGTTCAAATAATTGATTTCTGATTTAAACGAATCAAATTTTTTTTCTTTTTTCGGTGTCAGTTTTAGGGACTTGTTTATGGTCAACTGCAGAACCAAAATTGCGACTTCGAAACTTTTTAGCTCAAGTAAACAACTATGTGCATTCTGTGAACAAAAGAAGTCATAGTCAACAAGAAAAAAATCTATTGTAATCAACGTGAAGTTTTACATAAATTGGAAGTGGAAAGGGTTAGATAAATAATATTGCATACCTACTTAATTTCAAAGGTAATATTAAATTATTATTAAAAAATACATTTTACTGGTACCTACCTACTTAATATAATTTTCTTAAATAAAAAATGTACTTTTAATAACACCGCGATAAAATCCAAGATGTTATCTACATATAATTTGGAAATACAAACAAATTTTATATTTAGCTGATATTAATGATAATCCATACGTACTAACATTAAAATTAGAATTGATATTCATAGGTAACCCTTTATTTAACCCACCGTGAAAAATAATAGTATTAGGGGCGTATAACACGTTACTAATTTTCTTACTAAATTGTTTCCAATTCTGTGTAGAATTTACAGTTTGCACTGCGTAAGTTCGTTACCGCTCAAAATTTGATACAATTTAGGATCAAAATTAGTATCTTGTCATACGCACCTTAATCATGAACTTAGAATCAATGAATTGGTACTTGCTACAGCAAAACTATGACATCAGGTGTCGCGATTGTATTTAACACTTATGAATTTGGTTTATAATTTTGGTGGGGATTACCTAACATTGGTCACTCCAAATAAATTGAAAATTTCCTATTGCAAAGAGGAAGGTTTATATAGTATACTGACATAATTTTCATAAGCGAAGATATAATCAAAATTTTGAGTAAATCGATTTTGAAGTTAGCAAATTTATCGAGATTCCTTCACGAAATTATTGCGCGTCGCCATTCTGTTGGCGGTCCGTGCAATATGATATACCCTAACACTTAGAATATTTCGCACCGGCAGTTCCGATCTAGATCTGAACTACACCGCACGTCAATTTTTGCGTTCTTTAATTTTCACGAATTAAGTTCAAAAAGTAATTTTCATTACTGTTCTCTAAACGATAATGTAATATAGAAGTGAAAGTGCTACATCAAGACCCCTTTCTATTTAAATTTTCGTCGTCAAAGCGTTTCAACACGCTTATAAGTGACTTCCCAGTTTCCCGGCAAAAAAGAACCCGCCATTTGTTAATGTGACGTAGCTAGCTACGTCACAATTAGCAAACGGTTGCGCGCTCTGTTGCCCCCTTCCCCTTTCTAGGTCATCACCGACGTTCAGAAGCGAACGTAAACATGGTTAGTGTACTGAACTTGACCTAGATTCTTTTCAGATTATAATTTTATCGCAACCTAACAAAAATTTTGTCAGTCAACAAATTCCTTTTCCTTTTAAATTTTCAAGTTCATTCAGATTTAAATAAAGGTTGATTCACAACACTTAATTAAATTTCAGATTTAAAAATTAAACTTGCATTCAATTAAAACCAGCTGCTTCACAGATATAAATTTATTCAAATTTAATCTAATCATTTTAGATTTCGCAACATAATTTAATTTAAAAAAAAAATTTTATTTTAATATTTAAATTAACTGTACGACATGACGATTACTAACGACATGACCATGACCCCTGAAAACTTCAAAACCCTCCTCACGTTATTTGCTAGTCAAACTGCCATCATCGAAGGTTTACGCGCTGAAATCAGCAAACTTACCGCCCAATTAGCCGCGAAAGACGCCGAACCTCCCAAGGTCGTGCAACCACCTCCGGTTGCACAACCACGCGCAGACGCCCCCTCAGGGAAAAGGAAGGAGAAGACCCCCTTCCCCCCTCTACCGACCTCCTCCTCCACCAAAAAGGTAGCCCCTATCAAGGCCAAAACGATCAAACCAGCCACGACCAAGAAAGCTGACCCTCCGCGCCCCCTTATGGAATCCGCTATTCCTAAGCCGCGACGCTCGCTCCGTGCAGTTATACCTGCACATACCCTCTCCATTGTCCAACCTCCATCAGAGGCAATGGATATCCAAGCCTCCACCTCCACTGGCGGTGACACCTTCGTCACCCCAAGCGACCGCAATCTTAAACGCGCCCGCTCCAACGTCAGCAATGACAGTGAAACTTCCGGGCCCGCTACCAAGAACAGGTTCGCCTGTCTCGAGGTAGAAGACACCCCAACCGATACCCAAGCCGAACGCGACGATGATAACGGCATGGACACCAATAGCCCCCAAATCGACATCAACGATTCCCAATCGAACTCCCAGGGTGCTTCACACCCAGACCCTACCACATACTCCTCCTCCAGCCGAATCCCCCCAATTGTCCTCCGTACAAAGGACAACTGGCCGGCCATCAACAAAATGATTCGCGATCGGAAAATTGCCACCACCAAAATCCACACGCTCGTGGACGGCATCTCAATCCAGCCGGCCACCGAGACAGACTACCGGGCCCTCAGCCGTTTACTTGAGGAAAAATCCCTCCCCTTGCACTCCTATTCTCTCCCTCAGGACAAACCACTTAAAGTGGTTATCCGAGGTCTTCCAATCACAATAACAGCCGCAGAAGTCAAAGAAGACCTTGAATATCAAGGCTTCAATATTCAATCAGTTTTTCAGATGCGCCAAGGTCGCGATAAAAAACCTATGCCATTATACCTTGTCCATCTAACCCATAACACAGATGGCAAGAAAATTTTCGACATGACATCAGTCCTGTCTATCAATACTCGTACCGAAACCCCCCACAAACGTACAGAGGTCGGTCAATGCCACCGTTGTCAACGGTTCGGGCATGCCCAAACCCTCTGCCGCGCCCCACCCAAATGCGTCAAATGCGCAGGGGATCATTTAACACCTTCCTGTCAAAAAATCCGAGAGGACTCGGCCACTTGCGCTAACTGAGGGGGAAACCACCCCGCAAACTACAAAGGTTGCGCCTCGTTCCCCAATCCCAAGAGGCGAGAACTTTCAGCCCGCGAAGCATCTTCCCGCTTCGCTGGCCGCCCCACTTACAATTACCCCTCCTCTCAAGGCCCCAATCGACCATCCTATCTAGGAGTCGCTAGCCAACATGCCCCTCACAGGGAAGCAACACATGCCACCCCCACGCCCTCCACCTCCTACGAGGAGGCCCCCTCCCGACAAATGAGAGCAGTTCTTGATCTCCTTCAGAGAGAAAGAGTCAGCGACAAAGTCATTGACCATTTCAAATCAATCACGAACTTCAATGCCATTAGCAACGCATCCGTTAATGTCTAAACCCAGATTCCAACCCACCACTTTGCAGACGGCTTTTTGGAACGCCAACGGCCTTTCAGCCAAACGAAATGAACTTCTCGCGTTCGCGCACGATCACGACCTTGACGTAATCTTGGTCAACGAAACCCACTTCAGAGCTGGCCAACTGGCAAAACTCCCTTGCTATTCACTTTATAGGAACGACCGTGACGGACGCGGCGGCGGAACCGCAATTTACGTAAAATCATCCATCGAACACGTCGCAATACCGACCCCCGACCTAGAGTACCTTGAAGTCACTACGGTGAGCATCCACACCGCACATCACGGTTGGTTGCAAATCTCTTCCGTCTATAATCGCCCTCAGCAACGCATCCTCAAAGAGGACCTAGAAACCCTCCTTGAAGGCCCCGACGCGAAGATCATCGCCGGCGATTTCAATGCTAAACACTCCAACTGGTTGTGCAAACACACAAACCATGTAGGACGTGACCTACTTTCACTAGCAAACGAGCTGGACTTCGCGATCATCGCTCCCACCTCCCCTACCCACTTTTCTAACACAGGTACGCCGTCCATTCTGGACATAGCCATTTTCAAAGACGTACAACTCCAATACGACATCTCCACCAGCGAAGAGCTAAACTCAGATCACTACCCGGTCCTTCTGACTCTCGGACCGCTGTCACCCCCAAAGGGCCCTCCCACGAGAACGACAACAGACTGGACCTCTTTCAAAGACACTCTGTCAAAAAACCTTGGACCAATCCCATTCTTTGAGTCCTCCACTGACCTAGACCAATTCATTGTCAATTTCCAAGACAACATCAAAAAATCCGTTGACGAAACTTCTTTTCAAGTCAACACCCCGGACGTCAGAGACAAACTCACTCCCTCCCTCAAAGATCTTATCAGAGCCAAAAACCGAGCGAGGAAACTCGCCCGGCGAACTCGTAACCCTGATGACCAAAGGTCATACAACCGGCTCAAAGAGCAAGTAGACGTTAAAGTTAAAGAATTTCATGACAATGAATGGTTAGACACCATTAACTCCCTATCATTTAAAGACATGTCCGCATGGCGCATGGCCGCCGCCCTCCAGGGGAAAAAGAAGGTCACCATCCCAATTCTCTCCCGCCCTGACGGCACTATTGCCCGGAGCGATCTTGAAAAGGCTGAAATCTTCGCCGACAGCCTCCAAGCTCAATGCTCCCCCAACACCACAAGATTAGACCAAGACCATATCAATTCGGTCGAAAATTATGTCACCACCACCCTAAACACCTCCGATGACACACATATCACCCCCGCCTCTCTTCCGGAGGTCACCATTGCCATTAAACGCCTCAAAAAGAGGAAAGCCCCAGGTCCCGATGGCATCACCAATACTGCCCTCAAAGAACTTCCCCAAAAAGCCAAAGTTGCCATCACCGGCGTAATTAACGCATGTTTTCGACTCAACTACTACCCACAAATTTGGAAAACCGCTGACGTAGTGGTAATCCCCAAACCCGGTCAAAATCTCAAACTTCCGAAAAGCTATAGACCAATCAGCCTGCTCCCTTCTATTGGAAAAGTAGTTGAAAAAGTCATTCTCACCCGTCTCCAAGAAGCCATGTTCGATAACAGTATTATTCAAAACGAACAATTCGGCTTCCGTGCTGGACACAGCACGACCCACCAAGCCCTCCGATTAGTTGAGCACGTCACGCAGGCACTCAACAAAAAAGAATTCACCGGCCTAGTGCTACTCGACGTATCGAAAGCTTTCGATAAGGTCTGGCACGAAGGCCTCCTGTTCAAAATGCTTCAATCTAAAATTCAAATTCCACTAGTCCGACTTATTGCCTCCTACCTTCACGACAGAAAACTCCAAGTCAAACTCATGAACACTAGATCCACAAAGCGCCCCATCACCTCCGGGGTCCCCCAGGGTTCGATCCTTGCAGCTTCACTGTTTAACATCTTTATGAGCGACATTCCAACCCCCTCAGATCCCGCAACAAAAATTTCATTATATGCAAATGACACTGCAATATACACGTCCTCAATCCACCCGGACATAGCCACAACCCGCCTCCAGGAGGCGATCAACGATCTCGGGAGGTGGTACGAAACTTGGCGCATCGAGGTTAACTCGAGCAAAAGTTCCGCGATCATGTTTCGAAATCGTTGCAAGCCTCACAACTCCAGTGTCTGGATGTTTGAGGAGCAAATCCCCTGGAAAACCAAGGTCAAGTACCTTGGCGTTACCATGGACCGAAGTCTCAAATGGGACGCTCACATTTCCTCCGCAACCGGTAAAGCCAAATGCCTCTTCAATAGATTGTTCGTCCTCATGAACAGTAAAAGTACCATGTCCCCCGCTAACAAACTAAGATTATACAAAGCCATAATCCGCCCGACAATGATTTATGCCTCCCCTGTCTGGGGATACGCACGCCCTAGGGCCATAAATAAACTTCAAGTCATTCAAAACAAAAATCTCCGAGCTATTTTCAGCGCCCCCTATTACGTCACTAACAGGCGACTACATGCAGACGCCAAACTAGATCTTATTAACACTCTTAACCGCAAACATGCCACCAATCTTTACAACAAATCCAAATTTTCAGAAAACCCACTAGTAAATCAACTAGGTCAATACAACCCAGCCGACTTCTTCATTCCCCGTCCCAAATCACTCCTGACCACGGACAACTCCTGACCATAACTCACCCCCACACAGACTAATGCATGTTCACAGGTTTAACTTACACAAATTCTCTTCGAAAGTGAATTTATTCACTAGATTTGTGTAATTTTTCGATCAATTTCCACAAGCTTCGATAAATCACCCCCCATAGTATCACTACAATCCCACTAGTCGCCAATTCTGACTAGTTCCAAGTAGAAGCCACTCACTTCGAGGTCATCAATAGAAATTATAATTTCTTTCTTCGAATTAGGGACTCTACTATATCGGCAAACGTAAAAAATTTCTTTTTCTTCACATATCTCATATTCACAGTCACAGCCCAGGTTTCTAACCAGTCAGTCCGCCAAGCGCCAATTCCCAGAGACCCACCGGTCTCTACAACTTCCAATGTCATTAATGTATTCTTTCAGATGAAGGAGAAGGCCGGCCATGCCGGGATGCTCCATCAAATACATATCAGGTAAAGGTAAAGGTTTCGCACCGGCAGATGCAGCTCGACTGTCGTACATGTAACATCGATTATTTTTTGATTTTAAGCGATTTTTAGGGGGTGAAACGTAATAGTTTACTGCCCCATACCGCAACTATACTTTTTAATGCTATTTCGAGGTTCTCTCACATCCCGGTTTCATTTATCCCGGTTTTCTTGATGGGTGGCGCTTCTCGTATGTTTAGCCTAGTAACCAGAGTCAAAACCGCCCTGGAGGGGTGCAACGCGGAGCGGAGCGGAGCGGCGCCCCGTAAGGGTAGGTTTTGACGATGGATTACCCTCCTTATCGAATGCACACCCCAAAATTAGAAGGAAAAAAATTTTTAATTTTTTCACTTTTTCGGCAATACACGGCTTATTTTCCATTTTTTTGATTTTATTTATTACTAATATCCACTAATCACACCCCCATCTATCCGAATTTCAAAGAAAAATTCAAATCGGAGTGAAAAAATTTTACGCATTTTCAAGGGACCACGGGCGACTGATGCACATCGACCGTGGTCTGCCGCATACTCGATGCGACTTTCCCGTACTTTTCAAATTGATTTTTCTCGAAATTTTTATTATATCTTCGCTTGTGAAAATTATGTCAGTATACTATATAAACCTTCCTCTTTGCAATAGGAAATTTTCAATTTTTTTGGGGTGACCAATGTTAGGTAATTCGACCCAATAAAAAATGTTCTATATTAGAACATTAGATGGCAATATACTTTTCGGGAAAAATATGATACATATAAATTTGTATCATTTTTTAACTTCACAGTCATGTGACCAGTCATCGCCCTTAACATAGGTAATTAACAAATTAACATGGTAAATCAGTTTCTTTTAAGATTGCTGTTTCCCATTGCTTTGAATACGTAGTTTTATTCGTATTTTACACATTGCAATATGTAAAACATAAAAAACATGCGTAATTTCATGGGTTACTCTCAGAATTATCTTATCAAATACAACTCGAGTTTTGATTTCTATCCGAATAATTTTTAATTTCCAATCACTCACACGTGCTTCTAAAATTTAGCTCTAAAAAACTAGTTGAGACTAATTCTCTCGGGAGATTGGGCTATAACCAAATTTTTTCTTGCTAAATTACTAATCACGTATTTGTGGATATTAAAAATTATCCGAATAAATCAAAGCTCTTATGGTATTGCTGATGATTAATTTTCCAAACCAAGTAGAATTTCTTAAAAATCGTTCAATTTATACTTGAATTTTTCACAATAATTGAAGAGGAAATAACATAAGGATATGATGTCTAGATAGATTAGATAGATCTATTACGAAAGTTAACTTGTGTTTAAAGTTAAAGTGACATCCACTCCACATTAAGCAGTAGGTCCCCTATGTATGTGAATATGATCTTCCTAGCGGGGCACGTCTAGCTGTCATTTTATCCTAAAACATTCTGACCAATCTGTCGGTTCCTGTTTTCAGTAACGTAACCAGAATCTTGTATGAGGGTGAGGCTGATATCTCGGAAAAAAGTTTGCGTGGCGAAAATTCCCTACCCACTAAATAATTTCTTAGAACTGTTCAAATACTTAGGGGGCTCGAGCTCCCCTACGATCGGTTGTTAGTACATCTCTGACCCAGTGCAACCTTTGGATCTGACGAAGTCCGTATCGATGCCAGATCGATATCCGCAGATTATTATTTTTATTATCGGTTCAAATATTGTTGTTGATAAGGCACTTAATATTGATAAACTAAACCAAACTTAAATTCGTAATATATAAAAAACAAACAAAATTTAAACAATAAACTTGACCCTCATCTATAAGATATGAAAATAATCCACAATATTAAAATAATTACATCAACAAATACTTGAATTCAATAGAAACTAAAAAATATCACAAAATCTTGTCAGTATTGATTTTTTAACTTGTTGAAAATAATTGATTACAATCATCTGAAGAGATTCAATGAAAGCGAAACACAGTGTCATATTTGTATAATCAAAGCTCATATCGCTATTTATGATGCAGCAATTTTATGAACTTCTGCACTCCTGCTTTTTGAAAATGTAGTTATTATAAATCCTCTTAAAACTCAGAAACAATTTATTGTAGAGTTAATTTGAACAAATGTGAAGGAATAATTAATACAGCTCCGCGCAATATCCGTAAGAAATCGCTATTTATGCCACTGTAATCTTATGAACTTCTGTACTCCTGCTTTTTGAATATTTTGTTATTATAAATCTTTTCAAAATGTACAGCGTTCATTCGAACGAATTTGAAAGAATAATTATTACACTTATTACACAGTTCCAGGCAATATCCGTCCAAAGCTTATAATTTCAAATACGATTTCATATTATACTAACCCTGAAGTCACAGGTTCGATTTCCGACAGCTCTTAAATTGTGGCACAAATGTGCCTTGGTTAGGACTTAGATTATTTAAACTCTAGAGGAGTTTTGGAAACACCAGGTGTAGTTCAAAAGGTTGCCAACAGATGGCGCTACCAAGTTGGAAGGCGGTATAAATAGCTTGAGCGGCAATCATGCACCTCTTAAGGATCCATTGCATCAATACATGCGAAGGATTTCTATAATAAAGCAATTTATTTCGACTTCAAATTAAGTAGCGTCATCTTTTGATTGTTTTTTCAACTACAAAAGGTGTTTCCAAAACTCTCATAAGGTGTGCCAATTTGATACTATAAAGATTAGGATTACACGTCTGCATAATATACAGTGAACTCGTAAAGTTTGGAATATATTCGATAAAATATTTTAGGGGGATTTTCTCAGAAAATCCGTGGACACGTTAGCCTTATTTTTAAGCGTCACATTTTTCTGCCATTGACATTTTTTCATCGTGTTTTGTTTTTGAGCTATGACGTCATCGTAAATTTTTTTTAAATGCAACTCTTATTTTTCTTGCCGGATTTGGATAGAGCATAACTTTCTTGGTATGAAAATGTAAACAAACTATAACCTAACCTTGAAGAGAAAAGTTTTCGAGATAATCACAGTATACCAATTATTTATCAAGAAAGTACTTCTTAAGTAACTTTGGAAATAATTAGCTTAAAAATTTTTTTTTTCAATGTTGAAGTTTTCTATATTTTGATATTCAGAAAATTGTGCTTTTTCAAAATTCGTAAAGAAAACTAAGGGTTACCATTTAAAAAACAATACGATGACGTCACAGCTCAAAAAAACACGATAAAAATATGTCAATGGCAGAATGAAGTGACATTTAAAAAAATAAGTTTGACGTGTTCGAAGATTTTCTTAGAAAATCCCTCTAAAATTTTTTATTATAGTGTTATTGTTGCTTTAATTTGATATCAAAATATTAAAGTTGATGGGGGAGTGGGCTGTAAAATTTCGAAGTACCTAATCTTTTTACCCCTCCATAAATCAGTTGGCGTATTTTTTTTGGTTCCGGAAATATTTGGTGTGGAAGCTTTTGAAATAAACGTACAACGTATGTTTTATCAACAGGCGGGGGGGGGGGGTTAATTTTATGCCAGGGCTCATGCTCTGCTTCTTCTCTTCGATATCCACGGGAACCACTCATGGAAACCACTAGCAACCCTCAAAGTTTGGGATATTCCCACCAGTAATAATATTTACTGTAACATTAAAACAAACCAATTTTATTGTAAAAATTATTTGGGAAGTCATTTCCCCATAAAGAAACCGGCTTGATAAAATCTTTATTTTCAAAATCTCGTCGTTCATAAAACATTGTCACGCACCCTATACATTGTAGGTTTGCATTCTGTCACTGCTGTCACTATCCTTTAAATAACATAACCTAAAAGTCAAAATTAAAGTAATTTATTCAATTTATTTTTATATCGAACAAAATGAGTTTATTTTTAGTAATAACAACTCTAAGTTTTTTAACTTTCAATTTAGGCAAATCATTAGAACCGGTAAGTTACTCCATTAATTACAAACTGGGGTTAACTTTAATTTTCAGCTCCTCTTTCTTACGTTCAAAACGTCCTCAAAAGAAAGAAACTTACTTTTACAAAAAGCCAGCATGAAAACTGAACAATCCAAGTATTCGATGGTGGACGATTTTGCAAAATATTTTAGAATTCAACGAAAAATTAATTCGGTAGATCAAGAATTATCGAAACTGCAAAGCCTTCGTTTAAAGAACAATATCTACCTCAAATTGTTCTCCACTTTCGGTGTCAAAATTATTTTGAGCTTGGCACTATTTTGTATGTCAATTTATTATCGGTACGAAGCTTTGTTTTGTATAAGCGAAGTCTACGATTTATATCCTTTTACGACAATCATTGCTTATCCTACTAATTTGTCTAATTGCGTATCGGTACCGTTTTGGATTGCTACGTGTACAGTTATTAGTAGAACAATAAGTGTTTTTAGATGAATGTAGTTAGGACTTATTGAATATTTTTTACATTTTGTTAAATTAGGGAATTAAAACTATTTATTTCCAAAAGTTATGGGTTTTTCTTTTTCATCTCGTAGTACAATCAATTATAACTTCTTACCTTTTAAATAATTCAAGAGAATTTTCTTTGTGCTGTGTTCGGAATCCACGTTGGAGTATTTCGTCCTATTTTTGGGCACAAACGTAGGATTTATTCTTAAAAAAGACTTCTGGGATATTGCCAATAAATTGAGAAAAAGAGATTTGCACTTGGATGGGTGACCGATTTAAGAACCACTTGTGGCTGCTGGTTTACTAAATCGTAATAACCAAAACCCTTTTCTAAAAATATTAATAGTCATTTATTGATGTATCAGTAGTAATTAGGTTCGCATGTTAGGATAATAAGATTACATACAATTTTTTTTAAACTGTTTGTTGAAAAATTCTGTATACTATTGGCAGTGGCGTAACCAGAACCTCATTTTAGTGGGCTGAAACCTCAAAACAAAATTACATAGTAAAAATTTATTACAAGCTTAATATCGTCTTTGGACTTTTCATAGATTTGGGGGTGTTTAACCCCGCTCCCCCCTTACGTTACCGACTGTTGGGGTAATAAAACTCAAATTCGATTTGAATACAATTTATTTATAAATCTATTTACATCGAATTACAAAAATAACTACCTACAGTCAAACTGTTTAAATTTGTGGAAGTAGTAAATTTCTTAATACAATAATCATCAATAATATTAATTAAATAACAAAAACAAGCACATAATTTTTGGGAACATATTTCACAACGCTTGTGCGCAAACATGATCGTCATATAGAATTTTGCAATTAAATTAGTTCTAACATTATCAGTCAATATTATGTTTGTTATTTATTCTTTATTTACAAAATACAAAAATAAAGAAATTGAACAAACATATTTTATTAGGAAACAGATATAAAAGATTTTATTTTTTGGTAATTCTTTACAAATGAAATTTGCTCAGAAAGGGAATTTTTAAAAAAATAATAAAAACAACCATCGGGAGGAATACAATTTATTGAAAAGTTTATTTGTGTGTAAAGATTCAAATATAACAACATTAAATATTTTAAGTTTATTTCTTAAATCACAAAATTAGAGAATTATTGCAGAATTTGGTTTTTATAAAATATTTCGTGAGTCCGAACCTGTAAATAGTAGGGGGGAATGATAGGGTATTTTTAAAACTCACGTTTCTTTGTTTTGAAAGTCAGTTTTTCTTTGGCGCCAGTGGGGTACACTTGTGATTTATGCAGACAGGGACGGACTCGATTTATTTTTTTCAAAAGTAATGCTGGGGCGGGGTTCCCAATAAAGAGAGGGATGATGTTCACCCCAAAACTTTTTTTAAAATTAAGGGTGAAAATGAGCTTTTTGACGCGATATTTTGGCAGACTTTAAACCATTGCATTTTTGAATTTACTTAAATATTTTCTTTTTATTTTTAAATTAAAATTAATTAAAATTCTTCAATAAGAGTTCATATTTAAATTGGCAACAGTCACTCTAGGAAGATCAGGTTTAATTTTAACACACCATTTAGGGAAAAATTCCCTTAAAGTTCACTGGTAACCAAATATATTATTGCTTTAGTATTTTATATAATACAGGGTAATTCATAGTTTTAATCTTTAGTCTTGACTTCGGGAGTGACGATGCTCGTTGGATCATGAGCGCTGATATAATATCCTTTTTTATGGTGGGTTCATGCAAAATATTTAACGTAATTAAAAAAGTTCAACCCCCTATAAGCGTTCTCCAATTTAATTTAATTTAACGTTAGAAAATATTGGTCAACTTTACATTATACCGGTTTTATGCTAAATGAGATTGCATGTGCGCATGAGTGGAGATACGATCCACCAACAATATTTGTTGAAGCCCGGTAAGAAGTAGTTTTTACGCATGCTTCATTCTCACGTTAAAGAATTCTTAAATTATTATCTACCATGAACCGGACCAGTTTCTTAAATTAAATTATTTTAAATTACGTTACGTTAAATATTTTGCGTTAACCCACCATTAATTGCTTATAACTTGGTTGCTACTAATTGAAAAAGGTTTTGCAGATCCATAAAATCTATTTGGTGGCAGTGTAATCGTTACTCAGAATTCAATTAAGGAATAAAGGAAATTGATTTGGCACTGGAAACTTATATTAATTTCTCACTAAGTTAACCCCAATCACAAAACGATTAAATTGAGCTTATAGTTTAACGTGAAATTCAAACCACGATCAAATGAAATTAAACATAATTGTACTCGTTTTGTTTAAGCCACTTGTATTTATCATTTTAGTGTAGTACACCATAAAATCTACTTCCTACTCCATTGTTTTTGATTTAGGTTATAGGTTAGATAGTATTTTGAGGTGAGGCTTCAGGTGTCTGTATAAATTTTGTACGATCTTGGATTCAGTTCACTAAGTTTTGGGTTAATGGCAAATGTGGCCAAATTTTACAATATTTTCGGGAAGGGAGATTCTCAAACAATCACCATTGCAAACATTTTTCATATTAAGAATTCACAGCACACAAAACTCACAGATTCAAAAATTTTAGAATTAATTATTTCGGTAGTGTTATAGTCTGCACCGAATTTGAATGATCACATAGATTATTATAAATGTTACGTCCTATACTATCAGGGGAGGGGGGGGGTCGGTATTGTGCACCCAGGAAAATTTACCAAACATTAGTAGTAAGTGGCTTACTACGATTTCTTCCATTCTATATTGAGCTATGGAAGAAAACTTTGAAGATCTACTTAAAGTCATTTGTCAAGAGCGTTAATTCATGGGCTCAATCGCCCATTATATTCCGGAACTTACCAGGGGGGTCTTCTGCAATGTATTTTACAAAGATCCCTGAAAAGAGAAATGTGGGCAGGAGGAGGATCTCATGGTTTAAGAATCTCACAGCATAGTTTTAATTGACAACTACAAAGCTTTTTCTCACGGCTGGGAATAAAGTCCTTCTAATCAAAATGATAATGGTAGGCAACATTTGGAACGAATAGGCACCGGAAGACGGAGATATTGGAATTTGTGCCACCATACGATGCATGAAAATGTTTGCTTCATCATGGCAATTTGTACGGATATGAAAGTGACGAACCTTGAAAAAAAATTAATATAATATTTCGATGTAGACGAATATTTAAAAGTGTGGAATTTCAACGATGAATCAGGCATACTGAATATGGTTATACCATAATTAATGAATTCCGTTGGTTGTAATATTATCAATATTGGAAGCAATCAACTTGAGTATCGGATCAAATATCATATTATTGATTCCGTATGTTTTATCGATAATGCGGCATTTGGAACCACCAATTGTACCATAAATATTATGAATTGGAACGATAGATTGTTAAAAACATTTAAATGTTGATAAAAGATGAATATGTTAGTTTCCACGATTATCCTCCTTGCTTCAATCAAAACATATTATGCTTCTGGAATATTCCAAATAACAAAGGAAAATTTCTCTAATTATTATAATTATCTATACCTACAACATTATTATTGTCAATCAATTCACAATTTTCAAGGAAAATCACGAGAATTACAATAAATTATGGAAATTTAATAACCTCTCTTCACAATAATTGACAACAAGGACAGATTCCTATTTATCATACACTGAACGATTATTGTGCATTTACGCTTTAAAATTGCAGAAAACAAAGTAAGACGTGATATAGGAAGACGGGAAAATTAATCACAAAATTTTATCTTAATAATTACAAACACCCAAACACCGGAGTTGTGAATTCCCACAATTATTCGACGAATACTTAGCATGTATTAGATTTCGAAAATAATAATATTCCCAGATTTACATCTATATCCAATTCTATTTTCGTATGTAACAGCACTAGGGCTAAAGTTGTTAGCATGATGCGAGTACAGTTTTTTTTGCCTTGACAGCACGAGCGCTTGCGCGAGGGCTGTCGCGCAAAACAAAACTGTACGAACATCATGCTATTTTAGCCCGAGTTGCTGTTTTGGAGAGTAGATCCCGCCGAAAAAGGCGGGGCGAAAATTCGCAATGATGGTCCTTATCATTACTTCACACGAAAAGTTGACCAAATTTGCTAAATGTGGCGCCATCTTTCGGTATTCCCAAAAAAATAAATTCAATTTATTTTCGCATATAATTCATCCTTATCATTTCTTCGCCTGAAAAGTTGACTAAATTTGCTAAATGTGGCGCCATCTTTCGGTATTCCCAAAAAAATAAATTCAATTTATTTTCGCATATATTCATCCTTATCATTACTACGCACGAAAAGTTGACTAAATTTGCTAAATGTGGCGCCATCTCACGGTTTTCCAACAATCAAAAATTGTGACTTTTTGTCACAATTTACTCGCATAAATTCATCCTAGTGAATTTTAAACGTCAAATTAAACGTACTTTTTTTTACTTTGAATAAATTTTTGTTTATTACAGTGAAATTTTTGGTTTTATTTATTTTCGTCCTAATTTGGGTAGGTCATTCCGCCAGATGGCGTTACGTTTACTACTAGCAAGTCAACTTTTCGTCATCGAGTAATATATAGGGGTACATTAGCATTTTTAGTCGGCATTTTTGCCGACCGCCCGGATGCAACTTGTGTCCTCCCACTCTTGCACTCTTTGGTGGGGGGGGGGCTCTTGTATCCGCCGGAACTGTATGCTCCCACTCCGTTGTGAGAGCGTCTTTTTGGAAACGGCCGAGTACAACTTGTATGCTCTGTCTCACTCTATTGTTGTACTCGATAGATAGCCGGCAGCTTGTTGTACTCAACTGAAATTCTCATTTTTGATAGGCCCATGTGGACCACGGCGGGATATACTCAACTCGAAACTTCCATCAATCGAGACTTTGGATTAAAGCTTTAATTCGACACTAAAACTCAGCATCATCAGCAAAATATTATGATGAAATATGCCAAAATATTCAAATGAAATTGATCGTTGGAAAAAATTAAAACGCTTAAAATATTGCTATTATTCTTTGTCCGAATCAGCATTTGATGATAGTATAAATCAGTACCATGTTCTATATAAAAAATCAACGGTCCAATGCGTAAAAAGGCATTTCCAAATAATAAAAGTAGATTTTACAGTTTGAATTAATGCTGCTCTTTTTGTATCTGCCATTTTTTTAATAAAAATTAAAAAGTTGGTGATAGAAAACCCTGATGGAAATTTAAAAAAATTATACTCAACTTGTAGGTCTTATTGCATCAAGCTACTGATTTGGTGTTTCAAACACATTCAAAATTGTTAACCTAAAGTTAGTAGCTTCCAGACTGACTTAGGGCCGTATGACACGTAGAGATAGTTTCAAAGCTCAAGAACCCTAAAAATCGACGCAGAAGGCTCAAATTCGTATATGTATGTATTTCGCCCTCTTGGCTCCTCCTTGCGCAGATTAAGGTGAGCTTTAAAACTCTTCAATTCTGCAAATATTAATTCTTCTTCATTGGATAGTTGTTCAGTACATCGAAGCGGCCGAGATATTTTTAAACTTTCTGTAGTTAAATAAGGCTTCTTGCTATACTTTGTATAGAAGCCCAAAACTAAAGGAGATAATTGTGCCATGCGTAGGACGTTGACGAAATTTTTGTACCTACGTTTTTTGATAATATTACATTTTTGTTTATTAATTATCTTTCTACTAGATACCGAGTTTCTTTTTTCTTTTCAATAAATCTTACATTAAGTTGTAATTTGAATTGATAATTTTTCGAGTCAATGTATTCAAACCTACTACGTCATTAATATTACGAATCGAGTATTTTCCTTGACAGGAAATTACAAGTTAACTTGTATGCTGTAACTACATGAACCTACAGCTTAACGTGGAATCCGAACCACGATATAAATAATTCGGAAGTATTTGAGAAGACTTGGACATGTGACCATAGTATCCGCAGTTCAATTCCATCGTCCCTATACCAAACCACTGTTAGGAAATTCTTCATTCTTTTACTCACAAATAAAACAACTCAAATTCTTTAAAATGTCCCTCATTCCATTTTAAATGCAAGATAATTACTCATGTCCGCTCTAATTACATTTTTGGCTGATCATAAATAAGATTAACTTACATAAAGAGCAAACATTGTGCACCCTACATAACCAAGAATCCAGAACGATTAACGTGATCCTGTAGATGACCTAAACTGCATCCTTTGTTCTTCGCGGAAAGAACAAGCAGTCAACTAGTCTCGAAATTTTTTGACCATTATTAAGACAGCAAGTGATTATCTCAGGATATGATGCGGTAGATGCCTTGAAATGGCTATTTGGTCACACTATGGTACCAGTGCATCCCTCCTAATTTGAATTGCTTGCATCACAAGGAACATAGTCTACAATTTACCAACGTCAGAGTTTTATTCCGATAAGGAGATATGCTCTGGTACTACAAGTGCTATGAAGACAACGCAAGATAATAATTGACGCCAAACTATCCAAGGATATCTTGGCTACAAGGTCTATGACAACCGTGCTTTTAGGCTATTCCTAGACCTTCCAGGAATCAGACTACACCATTAGATTTGTTGTTAGGTTTATAAAAATTTTATACTTTGTTTAGATTATTCAAAATAAAAAGATAAACTACCCATCAAAAAACATGTGATCAAATTAATAATGAACCTCCTATATTATTATCTACGGACAATAAAAAGAAGTACAAAACCATTGTATATTATTTCAATTATGTTTTTTATAATATGCAAATTTTATTGTGTTTTAATTCGTGATTTATATGAAAATAAACTGTTCTTATTCACACATGGCTGTTCAATTATTGCATTAACCTAAATTTTGGATTGCTTTTAAAAATCACCTTTTAAGTAACGTCATTTGTAATTTATATAAATAAATATAAATAATTTAACAATACAAACTAATATAAGGGTAACATTATTTGGTTTTATTTTCAACAGTCGAAGATTTACCGGCATCGATGGTTTGAGTATTGTGTGTATTGACTAAAGATCGATATTGCGAAACAACGCTAAATTTGCACTTAAAATATGTCCAAACATTATATATAATATCATCGGGTTTCTCGTATTCGTTTGGTACGATTCCATCGACACTGGCTTCGAAAAACGAAAATAATGGAAACCATATCCTTGTTCTGTTATAATCTCGTTGCACTAACGCTTGATTGTTGGATAAAGTGTGATAATATAAGAACAAACGGCTCGATATATAAAACGCCACGAACACGTCGATGGAGTAATGTTCATGAGCTGCAAGAATAAAAAATATTCCAAACATATTCATTATCCACGTTATGGTGTGGAGGAAGTAAAGATGGCGCGGCGTATCTGTTGAGAGAGAAAATTCAATCATTAATATAATCGGAAATTGGGTGACAAAACTGGAGAAGTAACTCAAATTTTTAATTTTCACGGCTCTTCTGTTATGTTTAAGAATTTTTTTTCAAAATCGTTTTAAATAGCCGTTTTGCAATTTATAAATTCGTTTTTTTTTGTTGTTCGTTGATGCCCCCCAAACGAAAATTTTGAATAGGCCTGAGTGGGCCTCTCGAAAGATGTGCGTCATTTCATTATTGACAGAACATAATATTTTATAGCAATAATTTAATATCATTAGAGATAAATAACTGATAACTCGTTACAAACAACTGTGTTATTGTTGAGATTTTACGTTGCATTAATAGATACAAGGGATCTTCAGAAAACAAATTTAAATTATTGTATGGTATTTTAATTTTGGATTTTCTGAAATTTTCTCTTTCCTGTTTTCTATGTTATTGTTTATTTCAGATTAAAATTTTGTAATATCGTAATACAACTTAATATGTACGTACTTAGAATTATTGTAAACAAAGATCTAATTTAATTACATGTTTGTTTACAATAATTTATTATTAACTTGTAGTATTAAATTTTTTATCTTAAATATTATCTCAACAAGTTAATAGCCGAGATTCCAAACATGTGGAAATCACAATATTATAAGGAAATGATATTATGCAAAAAATAATTTTTAGACATTAGCAATGCAAACTGTCTTCATGGTTTTTTTTAACTTTTGTTTGATTTTGAAGATATAATAGGAAAAAATCTAATTACTCTAAAAGAGATAGTCGAAAATTCTTGAAAAGGTTGTTTTAAGGGTTAATTTGAACGATATATCGGATTGATGCATAAGTTCGTAGCGTTTTTTAAATATAAAAAATACATAAACTAATCAATAATATATTCTCCTGCATTTTTTCGATTCCACGCCTGACGAAATCCGGTGGTTTGGAGGTGAAGAAGTTGTCGAGCCAGTTTTGAATAGCAACGTCGTTATTAAATGAGATTCCGGGGAGATTGTTGGATATATAGCGGAAAAGATGAAAATCTGATAGAACAAGATCAGGAGAATAGGGAGGATGTGGAATAACCTCCCAACCGAAGTATTGAATAGCTGCTTTTGTAATGTTAGCAGTATGCGGACGGGTATTATCAAGCTGCAAAACCACTTGATGCCGTCTTGCCGGTCGTTTTTCCAGAATTGCAGCCTCCAGACGAC
Source organism: Podabrus alpinus (assembly GCA_932274525.1). Lineage (NCBI taxonomy): Eukaryota > Metazoa > Arthropoda > Insecta > Coleoptera > Cantharidae > Podabrus > Podabrus alpinus. The sequence continues at coordinate 13,462,273 of OW026451.1, forward strand.
GCAGTTGTTGACAATAAATCTCAGAAGTGATGGTTATATTCCTCGGAAGCAATTCATAGCAAATTCACAACATTACCTTGCGTGGATGAGCACCAGGTTTTGCACGAGGATTTGCTTGTTTGTTAGGGCTCAGCCATTGCTTTCTGTTCTTGATGTTGATGTAAAGGCACCATTTTTCGTCACCAGTAACAATTTGGGACAAAAACAGCCGATTTTATTGACGAGCTAAACGATGACGAGCAAGCAAAGAAGTACAAATGGTAACACGCCGATTTTTATTGTTTCCGCTCAAAACATATGGTACCCAAACACCCAACTTTTGAGCTTTGCCCATCGAATGCAAATGTCGTACGATAGTTGATTGAGAAACCAAAATTCTCCTCCAAAGTAGTATAATGAAAAAACCAGGAATCTCGGGAACATTATGTTCGCGGGTTATTTTTGAATTTATCAATTTAATGTATGGAAACTTTTCGGATTGTCATATTGTATGTTAATCTTATGTTTGATTATTTTTATCGTTATAACCTCTTGGTTTTATTAGTTTATTTACAAATTTTAATGTTATTTACTGTTATATTTAATTGTTTTGAGATTATTTTGACGTCTCCCCATGTGTTACATGTGGGCTGTTTGTTTTTTACATTTTTTTACATTGTACACAGTTGAATGTGGTCATGGCTTCCGTACTTTATTTTGTTTCCCGCTTAGCATAAACATGTTTTACACCTTTTGTTGTTCTGGTGAGTACTTTATGCCCCTTGACACGTAATCTTTGTGACTTTGCTTCCTTAATATAGTCCTGAAGATGGAGTGAGTATATCCTCCGAAACGTCGACTAGACAACTCTATTGTGTTTTATTGCTTCCACATCCCCGAGATTCTTGGTTTTTCCATGATAGTTGATTAGTCACAATTCATCATATTGCCCAATTCCCGAGTTGATTGACGTGGATCATCACGAATTGAAGCATTTAATCGGTCTTCATCAAAGCCGGATGGTCTCCCTAAACGTGGGAAATCATTCATATTAAAATGACCCTTTTTGAAACGAGGAAACCATTTTCGTGCAGTACTTTCCACGATGGCGTTCTCTCCGTAAACGGCACAAATGGTTCTAGCGGCCTCCCATGCCTTAACTCCTCGGTTAAACTCAAACAAAAGGATATGTCGGAAATCTTCATTTTTTTTGTACTTGACATTCCATTTTCTTTAGCCAACAATTGCCCCTAACTTTCTACCAATTGAAAACTTCCAACAAGTATTCAAGAAAATAATACTATGGCATTAAAATGACATTGATATTTTTCAAACAAATTTGTTTCCAAACCACTCTTATCTTGGAAACCAAAAACGCTACGAACTTGTGCATCAACCTGATATGTACATACAAAGTTGTATAGGTCTCGAATAGGTCTAAGAGTTTTATTTTTAGAATAGTACAAAAATTCGTTCAAACTTGATTTATCCAAATATAGAAACAAGTTCTAACTAATTTACAGGAAGATCGCATATTTTACGGTTTTGGAATCCCTTTAATGGAGTATCTCCAAATTTCGTTTTACGCGATGTTTCTGTAGAAAGTCAGAGTTTTCCATATTTGCAGAAACAAGAAAGTGGGTGAAATATGGCGTTAAAAGTGATTCTTTAAATTGTTTTAATATCCCGAAAATAAACCATGTAAATATAAATAACTCTGGATATATTATTCAAAAGAACCCCCAGGCAAAAGATTGCGCTCGCTGACATAGCAATGCAGCTTGTATATTTTCGATCTTTCAGTTTAATAATAGGTACCTATTACATAAACAATTGGGCTGGTCAAACATTATTTTAAATTACTATTAATAATAAGCATACCTACTTAAGTAATTTTATACAGAAAATTAACTTATAGCTTATAGGAAAGAGCATGTCCTTGTACGGCAACTAGGAAATGATCATTACAATTTTGCGCTTGTTTACGTAAGTAATACATCAACAAGCTCAACTTATCGTTATCAAGCCTTGTTGCTTTAAAACTACAGCTTTTTTAAAACAGCTATAAAAACAGAGATAAGTGAAGTATTGCTGGGCTTGGTCACTACATACGTAGTACGTACTACAAATTACCCACTGTATTTCTTAGAATAAATTCAGTTTTTTTAAACTTAACTTCAAATAATGAAATAGCACCATCTATATCTTGATGTTCTACTAAACTTTGTCACACGAAAACGCCGTCGTTCATAAACCGATTCGGCGTTTCTCTACACTGTCGTGCAAAAATGTGCATATACCGTAATATGACGCAACGTCACGTTCCACATTCCGGATTGGCCAAACACGAAACAAAAACGCCGTTTGACCAATCAGGACTCGCGTAACGTGGCGTTACGTCATGTTACGGCGTGTGCATAAACCCATCTATATGGAATCTGTAAATTCTAGTGCGCAGCGTGCAGAAGCGTAAACTGAAAGCAAATTTTGAGTAGAAAACCTGAGTTACTTCTCTAATTTCGAAAAATGGCGTTTTGAATACATAAAGCGGCTTACATTCAGTGATAAAAAAGTTGAGCATCGTCAGTGCGACGGTGTGACCGCTGAACATGTAATCGCCGCACGTTCTGACGCCCTGTATGGACATCCCAGCGCCGCTCCATATAACGTAAGCATGCGAAACTTTTGCGGCTAGATCGCTAAAAATTGGAACTCCGTCGTGTAATGTGAAATTTTTTGGCTGACATTGGAGATGAGCCCCGGGCACACTCAGAGATGTGATGAGCATCGTGACGCAGCGTAGGAGAAAAACGGTGCCAGACAACGCGAAAAAGCGTCTCATCAAAATGAATCTATAATAAAAAGGATCGAAAATAATGATGCGGCCTGTCAGTCCCGTCGATTTTTAAAATTTACCTATGTTTATGAAACAATAAAACAACCAACCAAATGGATAATAAAACTGTTCCAGTAATTTCGCACATATCAAAGGCCCAGGGTATGTGCGGAACGTTATCTAAAAATATGTCGGGAAGCGGAGGATACTTCTTCATGTCTGGTACCCTATCGTGTACTATGACCATCACGAAAGCTGTAATCCACGTAACGGCGATAACGTAACACATACTAAGAAAGGCCTTAAATACTTCTGGAGGAGGCGACCGGTGTTGACGTCCATCTTCAGAAGCAGGTGGAGAAACGCGTTCCGCTTCGTAATATTCGTTACAATCCTGTTTCGGATAGTGATTTTGCGAATATAATGAAACATTCGATAATTCGGTCAGTCCGTGCATAACTAAACTACTGTGATTTTCACGTTGCAATAATTTAACCGACAAATACAAACATTTTCTATCACGTAATCTTAAACAATTTAGGGGTTCCATACTAAAATCTTGTTCGTTTAAAGCTAACAAACATTTTCCATTTACCTTATGTTGCTGGCACAATAATTGTATAGTCGGACTGTCAAATCCTTCACGTTTTAACCACACTTCTGTGTCCGCCGTAGTCCAATCTAACGCACTATTCAAACTCATTTTGAATAACAACAAAATCGCACCTTCACAAAATCATTTATAGTCAAACAATAAACACCACTTGTAGATTAAACAACACAGAATAAACCCAACAAGTGGACTTTCGTCTTGCCCCTGTTAGTCATAACGCGTGAAAAATTGAATTTCTCTCGAGCACTTCACTCGCACAAAGCACAAGCGATACAAAATTCAACGACCTTTGCACGACTGTTTTGTTCTTGAATAGCTTAATCGCTCTTATCAATAAAAATAAACATCATAAAAAAGGTGGAAATTTGACGCTAATGTCAAACTGACAACTGACGGATCGATAACTTTGAGGTTAGGTTGCTCTGTTTTTGTCTTTTTCGAACAAATTAAACTTGAAAATGTCTCGAGCTGCGTCGCGATTTGACACCAAAAAAGTTGTAAGTTAACAGAGCGTCGCGTTATTTCAGGCTTGTAATAATTTCGTTGTAGAATTCCGAATTGGTAACTTTGACTTACGGTTCGCTGGTGTCTCAGATGGTCAAAGATTTTGAGAACCCCGAGGATGTTAACAAACACTTGGAACGTATCGGTTATAACATGGGGATTCGCTTGGTCGAAGATTATCTAGCAAAAACAGCCACCGGCCGGTGTATGGATTTGAAGGACACGGCTGACAAAATGCAGAGTGCTTTTCGTATGTACCTGGGTATACAACCTAACGTGGCTAATTGGAGTCCTGCCGGTGACGAATTTTCGTTCTTGATCGAGTCGAATCCACTTACTGATTTGGTAGAACTGCCCGAAGATTTAAAGGGTTTGCGTTACTGCAATATGATCTGCGGTGCAATTAGGGGGTCTTTAGAAATGGTTCAGTTGGACGTACAGAGTTGGATTGTGCAGGTATTTGTCACAGAAAGTTGGTTTGTCAACAGGTTTAAGCTTTTATTTGTAGGATCAATTGAAAGGTGACTCGAGCACAGAAATAAGAGTCAAATTTATACGAAAGTTAGAGGATGCTATTCCTGCCGGTGAAGAATAGATGAGTAATTTTAAAATATAAATCAAATTATCTAACGTATAACTTTTATATTTTGTATTATTGTAAGAAATTTGTTGCAATTCTTATACAATTTAGCACATAAAAAGTTAAATTCTATTTAGTAATATTTTTAAACAAACTCCCTACTTTTGGATACTATCGACATTCCAAGTATTCCATTCTAAGTCCAAAGTACGATATTGAAAGTGGTTTGTTAAGTACTAAAAACAGAGGAGATTCACCTCGATGTAATTGTCAAGTAAAAATAATTTAATTTTAATCAATTTAAACGATCAAATTGTAGGTTCCGAGACATAAGTGTTCATAATTTTTCTTCTAAGAGGACCAAAAAAAATACTGCATCCATACATTTTTCTGTAATTTTCACTTCTATAGAAGGTAAAAATTAACGCAACTAAGTACCTTTTTTAACAAAAATAAGTATAAATATCATATCAAATAATAATTAGACTATCAACAAGTGCCGTATTGTATTATCAAACACCATTTTTAATTAGTCTAGTAATTAATTGATATCGTTTCTTTTTTCTCATGACCCCTCCCTTTTTCTTTACTTGTCCTCCTCTTCAAGAAAATACTTCTAATCTGGTCCTGTTGTATATGATTGAATTAAATATACTTAGGGGCCGTTCATGTATTACGTAAGACGTTTAGGGGAAGGGGGGGGTAGTTGACATCTTATTTTTTCTTACTCGGGGGCAGGGGGGTCAAGACAATTTCTTACGTAAGATTTTATTTTTTTAATTGAAGTTCTAAATTTGAAAATTATTTAATTTAATATAGTGTGCTGTTGGTATTAATGTTAATGTGAAACACAATACTATTAACTACAGTGAAACTTCCCTAACTCGAATCTCAAGGGACCACCGAAAAAGTTCGAGTTAGAGAAACTTCTAGTTGGATAAATGTATCAAAAATTGTTTTTTAAATTATTATTAGTTTGAATAGAAAAATAGAAAAAAAATATGGAAAACGCGGAACATGAACCAGACATTCTCAAATCCGAAATCGCTGCGGCCACAATGGCACTTAAAAGAAATAAAGCGTCAGGATATGACGAAATCGTGGCAGAAATGATTAAGGCAGCCGGACAACAGGGTATTGATATGCTGCACTGTATATGTAACAAAGTGTGGCACTCGGGAAGATGGCCTGACGATTGGATAAAGTCTATATTCGTGCCAATCCACAAGAAAAGAGCGAAAAATAAATGTAGCAACTATAGAACAATCGCCCTTATCTCGCATGCCAGTAAGGTGTTACTGTGGATCATCAACGAGAGACTGAAAGCCTACATACATCCACAAATACCTAATGAACAGGCCGGATTTATGCCAGGCAGAGGCACAAGAGAACAGGTTCTAAACGCAGTGGCGGACTAAGGGGGGGGCGGAGGGGGCGGCCCGCCCCGGGCCTCGGGCTCGGAGGGGCCTCACATCGAATAAAATTATACCTATTTCCTATTTCTATCAATATAAAATTTATTAAGAGTCAAATTAAACATTATTTTCATTTAAAAAAATATTTTTCTTTTTGCAAAACATTTTTACTAGAAGCCCTTTATGAGTTTTTAACTACGGAAAGAGTTAGCATAGTGGATAATGCTATAAATTTTGGTACCAAATCCTGTGATGATATGGGAATTGATATCAACCGACGAGGCAGAAGAAGAATACAAAGAACATTGCCTGGTGAATTAGCTCAAGATGTTGGGCTAACAATTCAAGAAGAAGTGCGCCGGTCAATGTTTCAATGCATTGACCGGTTTATTACAGAATTATCCCAGAGATCTAAAGCAATGAAGAAGATCTACAATACTTTTCAAGTTGTTGAGCCCAAGTTTATGCTTCAATCTTCTGATGAGAATATGGTTGAAGCAGTAAATAATCTCATTAGTATTTTTGATGAGTTTAATAAAGAGCAAGTGCTTCTAGAAATTAAAAGGTATCGGAGACATCTGAAGGCTACAAATACAGATGAAGACATCGGTGCTAGCTGCACGGCTGAAGAAGCCTTACAATTTATTGTAAAATGGGATTTTAGTGAATCATTGCCAAATGTCTGTCTTATATTAATATTTTTTAACAATATGTGTTTCTGTGGCATCGTGTGAAAGAAGTTTTTCGAAACTTAAATTAATAAAAAAACTATCTGCGTACTACCATGCACCAAGAACGTTTGGTTAATTTATCAATTTTATCGATAGAAAGAAAGGTTACCAAAGAAATGGACTTTAATCAAGTTATTGAGAACTTCAGTAAAATGAAGGCCAGAAAACATAATTTGTAATTGGCAGTTAGATAATATTAAGTTTAATTTTTATTCTATAATCAAGGAATAAAGGTTTTTTACTGTATCTGAGTCATTATTTCGATGCCTAAAAATAAAATACTCTTTAAGTATTATTTGCGGTACGGTGCTGCGATACACATATCTTTGTTTTCTTTTACCTTTACGCTTCACGCAAGGCTTGTAAGTTCCCAAAGTAAGAACATTAACTACAATTACGATATACTTTTGGGGCGGACTCTTGGAGTACAACTTACTAATTTTTCACTTTAATACGCCTAAACCGTTTTTTTTTAAACGATTTTCACGACTTTTGGGTAAAAATTGGGCGTGGCACCCCAAAAATTTTTCGCCTCCGGCGGCGCCTTCGGCAGGATATTTGTGCTAAGGGCCTCATTTACTTTTGCCGCCCCGGGCCTCTTAACACCTTAGTCCGCCACTGTCTAAACGTTAGACAAATTGTCGAGAAACTCAGAGAATTTAACACTAAGGGATACTTCTGCTTCCTAGACTATCAGAAGGCTTTCGACTGCGTGGAGTGGGACGAACTTTGGTACATTAATACAATACTTGGCGTCCCCCCACACCTTACCTCCCTCATCAGCAAACTATACGCTTCTAACGAGGCACAAGTCAGAGTTAATGACCAACTATCAAAGACTTTCAAAGTAGGAAGAGGAGTGAGACAGGGGTGCATTGTCTCGCCGATTCTATTCAATATATACGGAGAATGGATAATGCGCGTCGCTACAGAGGGATGGAAAGGAGGAATATCGATAGGCGGAAGAAAAATATTCAACTTAAGATATGCAGATGACACGACACTGCTAGCGGCGTCAGAAGAAGAACTGACAGAGCTCCTGGAGAGAATTAAAGCGACAAGCGAAGAATATGGCCTCAAAATAAATACAAATAAGAGTAAAGTGATGATTGTGGATAGCGCAAGTGAGAATCAACGGAATATCGGAGAAATAGGCGGGATTGAAACTGTGGAGGGTATAGTATACCTGGGCGTCCGCATCACAAGAACTGGAGAATGCGAAAGCGAAATCAGACGCAGAATCACGCTGGCAAAGACAGGAGTGGCAAAACTGACGAGAATATGGAAAGATCGAGGAGTATCGAAGTCCACTAAAATGAGAATTATCCAATCTCTGATTTTCCCAATAATGACGTACGCCTCAGAAAGCTGGACAATCAAAGCGGCAGATAGACGACGAATAGAGGCTTTTGAGATGTTCTGTTGGCGTAGAATGCTGAGGGTGTCATGGACGGAGGAGACGTACAAATGTGTCCATCCTGAAGGAACTTAACATCAAGGAAAGATTGAGCACATCCATAAATAGAGCTATATTAAAATATTTCGGACACATTATGAGACGCGGGGATGGAACGCTCGAGAGACTCGTGGTCCAGGGCAAGATAGAGGGTAAGAGACCAAGAGGTCGGTCTCCCTCTCGGTACGTTGACCAAATAAAGAAAATGACTGGCTCAACAGTGCAGCAATGCGCACACAACGCAATGGACAGAGAAAGATGGAGAGATACAGTTAACAACTGTTTATCATGAATGATGCCACGATGCCCGGATACGGGCGTGCCGAACAAGAAGAAGAAGAAAAATTATTAGTTTGAATAGAAAATAAAAAAAAACAATACTAGAATAATAGATTTATTACATAATATCTTATTTGAAATAGTCTGTAATTTTTTTTTGGGTTGTAGAACACCACTTTCCTTTTTGTACAAAATCTTCAACCTTATATAAAAAAGTGTAAATATCGTTTGGAACATTTTCTCTTGACTCGAAAAATAATCGCAGCTTATCAAGAGAAGAACTCACTTCTCCAAACGTGGGTGGAGCAATAGAAGGCACTTCATCTTCATTTTCGTCCGATTCTGTAGGTGCAAAAAAATGCATAATTATTTTATTTTGTTGATATAAATTACAAAAAATTATTACCTATTACCGTAGATTGATCATCTAGTATAGTACTTTCCAGTATTTTCAATTTTACAAAGTAAACTTACTTTGTAAAATAATTTTTATATTAAATAATTTTAATTATAAATAGTTATCGTGCAAATTGAAGTTAGATTTGCAGACTTACATAAATTAAAATTTTTAGATCTATTAACATTTGCTAAATTTTCAGATTATAAGAAAAACTTTCCTCAAAATTTATTAGATAGTCTATTAGAGCAGTCTCCATTTTTTGATCAAATCCAACTCAAAAATGAATTATCGGTAGCATATAGTGACCCCAAAATGTTTGGACAATGTAGGACTCCATCAAAGATATTAGATTTTACTTTCAAAAATGATTTACACAGTTGTATGCCTGAATTTTACAAACTTTTGTGTGGTCGTCACCATACCGGTAACATCGGCTTCGGTTGAAAGAAGTTTTTCCACACTAAAACGTATTAAAACTTACACTCGTAATACGATGAACCAAAATCGGTTAAGTAACGTCGCGGTTACTTTACAAACAGAACGAGCACTGAGAGGTTGCCACTAGCTGCACGAAAATATAAGCCCTCAGGGAAAAGAAGTGTGGGACGGCCGAGGAAAAGATGGGTGCCGGAACAGGCATTACTGCCTATACCGTGAAATGAAGAAGAAGAAGAACGTCGCGGTAATGTCTATTGAAAAGAAATTCGTTACCTTATTGTCTCGAAATAATGAATTCTACGAGAATATCATCGATCACTTGGCGAATACTAAAAATCGCCGTCTTACGTTTAAAATTTCATAAATTTCGAATGACTTAAAATAATATTAATCTGTATATTGTACAGCATTTTTTCCAAAAAACACTCTGCACTCGTCGAACAATTTTTTCCATTGTACACAGTACTGAAGATAGCCAACGAGCCCGAAACACGTGTCTACTAATATTTTATTAAATTTTTTTTTTAAGTTTTATTTTATAAGGTAGTTAAGCTGTAAAATTAGCCTCCTCAAATGGAAAAGTCACGAGCCGCCGCTGGTACTTTCTAAAATTTCATGATCAGTTGAAGTTGCGATGCATGCACCATCGTCCACGTTCACATAGTCATCAAATGTCACACATTCTACACTTTGAACTTGCTGGTATTTTACCCAGAAATCGTTTAGTACAGAAAGTGGTAGATAATCTTCTTTATCCCAATTTTCTTCACTTTCAAACAAATCGGTTTTGCAGAATCCAGCTTTTCTAAAACAATTGACGATTGTTTGTTGTTCAACATTGTGATAATCCACGATTTATTGAGATTTCTTATTGAATCCAATAAATTTATGCTTTCAGATTTATCCTTATTCATATTGGTCAAAATATCCATAACAATTTGTTTTCTATAATGTTATTTAAGATTTTTTATTATGCCTTGATCCATTGGTTGCAATACAGAAGTCATATTTGGTGGAAAATAAGCGATCTTTATGTTGCTTAGTTTTTCTTCTACATTCTTTGGATGTGCTGGACAATTATCAACAAAAAGAAGAATTTTCCTCTTTTGTGACCCAAATTTTTTATCCAAATCCAAAAGCCACTTTTCGTAAATTTGGGAAGTCATCCATGCCTTTCGATTGCTTTCATAATTTATATTAAGTGACTTAACTCCTTTAAAACAACGCGGATTTTTGGCTTTACCAATAACTAAAAGTTTAAGTTTTTCTGTTCCACTCATATTTGCACCAACCATCACCGTTACTCGTTCTTTGCTAAGTTTACCTCCAAAGCATTTCTCATTTTTAAAAGCCAATGTTTTGTTGGGCAAGCTAGAAATGCGTAGGTACTTCTTGAAAGGTACACTACTGCATAAGCATCATTTTGTAGTAGATATAATTGCAATTTTTTTGACAGGTTGTTTTAGAAATTCGAGTAGCTGACTAAATTACACTTCGAGACATAGAAATATTCGATTTATAGAAATACGAGTTATGGAGATAAAATTACACGTAAATATCTGGCAAATCTATACTTTTTCGAAAAAAATTAGATTTATAGAATAATTCGTGTTAGAGAAGTTCGAGTTAGGGAAGTTTCACTGTATTTACGTTCGAAATGAATAAAAGGTACATTTTCGGGAGTAGCACGAATTTAGTCACCTGAAATCGACAAATTTCCTATAGAGATTTGGAAAGCTGAAGGTTTATCTAGTAGAATTGAAAAAAAATTGCGGAAGATTAATATTTACTAGTCTAAAACACCCCTTGAAATTGATTAAAAATAGGGTTTTTTACCGAGTTCAACCATACGTCACAAATTGTTATATTGGCTGTATAATTATTATAATAAATTGTTTGATTAACTTTTTTTTAATATAAAATAAACATATAATATCTTCATTAATTTCACTTTTAATGTTCCGATTCGATCTGGCTTCTCATTGGGCAATAATTTATCTTACGTAAGATTAGTGGGGGGGTGGGGGGTAGGGGGTATACATTTTCTTATTTTTTCTTACTAGGGGGAGAGGGGGAGTCTAAAAGTAGGAAAAAACGTCTTACGTAATACATGAACGGCCCCTTACTAATTAGTCCGGACGTTACGGAACACAACCTTGCACTTTGTGATAGAAGCATGAAATTTACAAGTGTAGATGCAAACCTCCTTTACAAAACAAGATGTGACGCCACGCCGACCCCCGCTCCCTTCAACCCCTAGACGCAGAAACACCCCCCAAATTTTAGTTTATCCTATTTATTTCGTAAACCGTTCATCATATGAAAAAAATACATCAGAGCAAATAAATTTATAATTAAATTTTAAACAAAAAAGGTTCTTAGGATATTTTTGATACGACTTACGGTTTCCATAGAATCATCACGTAAATTTAGGTCAAATATGGCGCGCACTACAGAACTCGCAGATTTTCTCCAAATTCCCCATGTTGCGTCACTCGTACACAAAAATTACTGAAATAGAAAATTAAGAACGGACAATAAATGATCTATCTGTAGTGTTAATTGTTTGTTTGTCAAAATGTATTTTTCAATAAGCCGGGACCGTAAAGAACAAAATTACTAGAGAACCTTGAACTTTATAATAGAAGCATAAAATTTGGCACAAGTGTAGATGCGAACCTCCTTTACAAAAGAAGATGTGACGCCACGCCGGTTGCCGCCCCCTTCAACCCCTAGACGCAAAAACACCCTCAAATTAGTTTATCCTGTTTATTTCTTAAACGGTTCATAATACGATAAAAATACATCAGAGAAAATAAATTCAGAATTAAATTTTAAACAAAAAAGGTTCTAACAATTTTTTTCATACGAGTAACGGTTTCCATAGAATCATCATGGAAATGAAAGTCAAATATGGCGCGCACTACAGAACTCGCCAATTTTTCCCAAATATGTCGTGTTTCGACACTTTTAAGATAAAAAATTACTGAAATAGAAATAAGAAAGGACAATAAATTATCTATCTGTAATGTTAATTGCTTGTTCGTCTAAATGTATTTTTCATAAGTTTTTAAGCACCATTGTATAATAAGACACAACATTTGAATAAATCGTTTCCTAATTACGCCTAATTATCGTAAGTAAATTGTTAATATTAATGCCGATTATAAGTATTTAGTTAAAGTTATACTATGGGAGATGGTTTTTATCCTTCATCTTATACTTAAAGCGCAGTATCTCTCAATAGGACGGAGTTCAGCACTTTCTGGACCATTTTTTTCAACTTTGCCATTGTTTCGCAGGCTTTTTAGATATTTTTTGTGTTTTGTAAGTTGTAATATTGTGTCTTTTTTAATATTTTGCACCGTACCAACATTAACTGCCACGTTTTTGATAAGTTTTCGTACAGAGAAAAACTTTTTGGATTTCAAAACGATGTTCAAAACGGAACACCTTCAAAACGTTTTCTTCAGCTACACCATTTATAGACCCTTGTCCATGATGAGATTTAGGAAAATCATCAAGTGTGTTATACTCCTCAAGTTTTTCAATAATTTGGAAAACCGCCAACTTGAAGCATTTACTTAACAATTTTCGCAAGTTTTCTTAGGGATAATTTTTCGCAACACAACTTTTGCAAGATAACTTTCCGGGTGTCAATTTAAATGCGCTCCATGGGCAGGGCTGGGCATTTTGTATTTCAAATGTATTTGAAATACAAAATACATTTGCAATTTGTATTTGAAATACAAAATACATTTATGAGATGTATTTGAAATACAAAATACAGTATTTCAAATACAAGATACAGTATTTGAAATACAAAATACATTTATTCATGCCCTGTATTCATGTTATATTGTTTATATACAGTAGTGTAAAAAAATTGGTAACATTGTGTATTTTGTATTTTAAATTTTAAAAGAAACCCTGTATTTTGTATTTTAAAAATGTATTTTGTATTTTAAATTTTAAAAGAAACCCTGTATTTTGTATTTTAAAAATGTATTTTGTATTTTAAATTTTAAAAGAAACCCTGTATTTTGTATTTTAAAAATGTATTTTGTATTTTAAACAAGGTGGAACTCGCTTTAGCGGCAGTTCCTAGGCTTCTATACAGCTACCTTTCTGGTGTGAAAAGTTGTTGTTGCTAGTTATTTTTGGTCGACATAATATTTATAATGTAACATCAGATAATCCGATAATCTGCACCAATTACATTTTTTGCGGTTGGTAATTATCATTTACTATATAAGTAATAACAATCAAACTTTTCCATTCCATTCGAAACTTTACTTCTCTGTAATGTGCGGTCCATTTTTTGAGGTGGACCAATCCTCTCTTTCTCTTTTATTTACAACTTAACTTCACTAATCACATCAAGCCACTGCTATGGTTAAAATAAATAAAAACTTGTTTTTTTCACATCAAAGTAAAACTAGTAAATCATATCCTTGGGACAATACCTTATCTTCATTTTATTCTGGCCGTTAATCCCTGCGGCAGTTAGACCAGTAAGCCACGTATCAAAGAATAATTGGATCAACGGACAATCGTATCAAGGTATAATCGTATCAACGAATCATCGTATCAAGGTATAATCGTATCAACGGATCATCGTATCATCGTATCAACGTATCATCAGATCAATTTGCTTATATAGGACATCGTCCTATGAGTATAGTAGATGTAACAGTTTGGCTAATTTTTCGCGCGTTAAGTAAAAGTAAATTACGGTATTAACAATGGCATTAGTCGAAAACAAATCTGCTTTCAAAACTGTAAAGAATGTGCAATTTGGTATTTTTGGTCCGGAAGATATTCGTAGCATGTCTGTCGTCCCAGAAGGTATAAATCATGTAGAAATTATGGAAGGAAGTCTTCCAAAAGTGGGCGGCTTGATGGATCCGAGGATGGGAGCGTTTGACAGCACTTTACCATGTCAAACATGCGAAGGCGACCGGGACACTTGCCCCGGTCACTTTGGTCACATCGAATTGGCCAAACCTATCTTTCACGTTGGCATGATTAACAATGTCATGAAAATTTTACGCTGCGTCTGCTTTAATTGCAGTAAATTGTTAGTGAACACAAAGAAACAAAACCACTATGAACACGCTCAGAAGATAACTACAGACGATTCCAAGAAACGCTTAGAAGTAGTGTACGGTATGTGCAAAGAACAAACAATATGTCACGCGGATGGTGGATGTGGAAATCATCAACCTGTAATTAGAAAATCGGGTCTCGATTTGACGGCCGAATGGAAGGAATCCGACGGAAAGGTTCCACAAGAAAAAAAGTATTTGTTGGCGGAAGAAGTGCTGCATATCTTTAGACAAATTAGCGACGCAGATTGCAGCGCCCTGGGAATGGATCCGAAATACTCACGACCCGAGTGGATGATCGTGACGGTTTTACCGGTTGTTCCTCCTTCCGCGAGACCCGCAGCTTTCATGGGCGATTCGCCGAAGAAACGTCAAGACGATTTGACAAATAAATTGGCCCTAATCATAAATATACCTTGTATAGAAGCCTAAAAGTAGCGCACTGGCTACCCAGTTCTTAGACCTCTATACACACAGAGTATTTCCAACACGATTTGAAACGCTCTATATGATTTTGAATTATGCGGACAGACAGACGGACACGGAGCTAGATCATAAGGCTTCTTGTTATACTTTGTATAGAAGCCTAAAATGTATTTTGTATTTTAAAAATGTATTTTGTATTTTAAAAATGTATTTTGTATTTTAAAAATGTATTTTGTATTTGAAATACATTATCAAAATACAAAATACAAATAAAAATGTATTTGAAATACAAAATACATTTGCAATTTGTATTTGAAATACAAAATACAAAATGTATTTCAAATACTGCCCAACCCTGTCCATGGGTCCATGGTATATTTGACAAAACTAATAACTGAAGGTGATGTGTGTTAAAAAAACATTTATTTTATACAGAATCGTATTAGATCAAATATCGGCTGATAATTGTAATTATTACAGGTAATTCAAGTTGTCCGCTTATTAGTAAAATGAACACTCCATACTCATATAAGACCATCACCGCTTAAAACATTATTTACTCATCAGTTGGTTATGTTCAATATTAATTAATTTATCACATTCACTATAATTTATTACTTCTATATGCAAAGGGCACAGATGACAAAATGAGTTACACATTAAGAAAAAGTCGACGAGATATGTAGCCGATTGCACAGTAAGCAATAGACAACCGCGGTTTATATCGCATAAAATCAGCAAAATTGCAGTAAGTAAATTTGGATGTAAAAAACAATTAGCATTACGGTGCAAATGCATAAAAGCAAATTTTAATTGTACTGAACAGTGTATTTATGGCGGTCGTTTTCAAAATATTAGCTATATATAAATAATAAATTTTTCGTCTAAAATGCGTAGTTTTATTATGTACAATAGTGCTTAAAAACTTATGAAAAATACGTTTTGAAAAACAAGCAATTAACATTACAGATATATAATTGTCCTTTCTTATTTCTATTTCAGTAATTTTTTATGTTAAAAGTAACGAAGATTGTCGGGTTCTGCAGTGCGCGCCATATTTGACTTTCATTTCCATGATGATTCTATGGAAACCGTAAATCGTATGAAAAAAATTGTAAGAACCTTTTTTGTTTAAAATTTAATTATAAATTTATTAGCTCTGATGTATTTTTATCCTATGATGAACCGTTTACGAAATAAACAGAATAAACTAATTTAGGGGCGTTTTTGCGTCTAGGGGTTGAAGGGGGCGGCGACCGGCATGGCGTCACATCTTGTTTTGTAAAGGACGTTTGAATCTATACTTGTGCCAAATTTTATGCTTCTATTACAAAGTTCAAGGTTCTATAGTCATTTTGTTCTTTACGGCCCGTCTTATTATTATACAATAGTGCTTAAAAACGTATGAAAAATATATTTTGACGAATAGCAATTAACACTACAGATAGATAATTGTTCGTTCTAAATTTTCTATTTGAATAATTTTTGTGTACGAGTGGCGCAACATGAGGAATTAGGAGAAAATCCGCGAGTTTTGCAGTTCGCGCCATATTTGGCCTATATTTACGTGATGATTCTATCGAAACCGTAAGTCGTATCAAAAATATCCTTAGAACCTTTTTTGTTTAAAATTTAATTATAAATTTATTTGCTCTTATGTATTTTTCCGTATGATGAGCGGTTTACGAAATAAATAAGATAAACTAAAATTTTGGGGGTGTTTTTGCGTCTAGGGGTTGAAGGGGGCGTGGGTCGGCGGGGCATCACATCTTATATGTAAAGGAGGTTTGAATCTACACTTGTGCCAAATTTCATGCTTCTACCACAAAGTGCAAGGTTCTAATGTAAATTTGTTCCTTGCTGTCCGGACTATTGTATTCTTTGTATAGTTTCTTTTATTAAACCCTTTAGTTCTGTGTTAGAAAAGAGCCCATAAATTTTCCACATCAAGTTCGGTTCGGAACAGTGGTGAATTTGTCGAGCATGGGCACAAAAATCACAAATTGTGGATTAGCCGTTTCCTTTATATCCTATGCTAAAAATAATTATTAAATAATTTAAACTATATAAAATTCTGGGCTAAAACTAAACAAGAGATACTTTTCCAAGATACATCTTTGGCATTCCAAAGAATCCCATTTTTTATTGATTTTTTCCCAAAAAATGTGATTTTCAAATTTCAATGCACTTTTCTTCCTGTTGAGACGCAAAAATTATCTATCTTCAATTATCTGTAAATTCTCATATAGTACATATTGTAGTGAGGTAGTGTCTTTATTAATCGAGCCACACGTTGGGCTGTCAAAAATTGCTGTGCGCTGACGTAGCCTCACGTTGGGCTAGCCAAAAATTGCTATGTACCCCCTTGCTAAAGTCATTGCCATGAAAGAAGACGTCTCGTCATAGATTGACTGAATATAGCAACGACGTATTGCTTATGAGCATTACCAGTCATTTTGTATTGATATGACAAAGCACGAAAATATATTGCACGTGTTTCCAGTAACGACATACGCTGTTGCGTTTGTTAGACGATAGTAAAAGACAGATATACTCATAGCATGTCGTAACTAGTACCGGAAAAAGAATTTGATTCGCGTAGTAATTTATATAAAATTTCTGTCACTTTTAGTATTTTTGAAGTTTGGAGTTTTCGTGGTTTAAGTTTTCGGTTTGTGGATTTAAGCTTGTCAAAATTAGTCAAAATACAAAATTAGTTCTTTTCAGAACTCTCGAAATGTCTAGTTCTGTACGTGGAAGAACATTAAAATCTCAATCGCAACAGTTGATTTTAAATTTATTAAATTATTTTGAACTTGAAAAACAGCACGGGGGCAGTTTAATTCCATTACAGTGTGTTCAAGAGGTGAATATAAAAAGATTACTTTACATTAATAATTTTATATTTATAAAATATTTTATAAATTGCAGCGTGTTGCCAATGCTTTAGGAATCAGTGTATCTTCTGTTGCCCGGATTAGAAACCGTAGTTCACTAAATCCAGAATTATCAAGTCCCGGTAAAAACCGAAAACGTAGGAAAGTTAAAACTAGCGATTTACCAGAATCATCGAAAATGAACATTAGAAACACAATTTATAACATGTACAGTCAAAGTAAGTTTCGTTGTCATTTATAATTAACACAAAATGTAATTTGTGTATTTTTTGCAGAAAGACATTTAACCGTTGCTTTGTTAAACAAGGAGATTGAACAGCTGCATATTTTACTAAGCAACAGGAGCTTAAATCGTGTTTTGCACGAAATTGGTTTTAAATTTGCTAAAGAAAATAATCGAAGAGCATTGGTCGAAAAAAGCAGTATTGCAATAGATCGAATTCATTTTTTTCAGAATTATAGAAATAATTTAAATTCTCAGTTTCAACGTGATGTCGTGTTTTTAGATGAAACATGGATTTTTTCTAAAGGTAATCCTGGAATGTCGTGGCAAGATGGCTCTACAAAAAGCGTTAGGAAACCAGAAGGTTATGATGGAAAACGTTTCATTGTACTTCACGCTGGGTCAAAATCTGGATTTATTAATAATACCTCATTAGTGTTTGCTTCAAAATCGCAAAAAGAGGATTACCACGGTGAAATGAATGGTGAACTGTTTAAAAAATGGGTTGCTGAAAAATTAATATGCAATTTAGAAGAACCATCTCTCATAATTATGGACAACGCATCGTATCATTCTACTGTAGTAGAAAAAATGCCTACTTCGGCATGGACAAAACCAAATATTGCAGCATGGTTAACTGCAAACAATATTGAATTTGAACCGTCCTGCTTTAAACCAGAATTGCTAGCTCTAGCTAAACTACATAAAAAAGAAAAACGCTACGAAGTGGACGAATTATTAAGAAGCCACGGACATGAAGTTTTACGGTTACCACCATACCATTGTGAATTCAATGCAATTGAATTAGTATGGGCTCATTGTAAAACTTACTACAACAAGCACATTGGAAGAGATGGTTATGGTAATGAAAACGTAATTGATATGTGGAATGAAGCATTAGAAAATTGTTCTCCTGAAGTATGGAAAAACTGTGTTTGTCACACCGAAAAGGTAATACAAGATTGGTATGAGCGAGAAAAGGCTTTAGATATAACGGTCGATGAACTTATCATCCATGCTAATGGCTCCAGTGATTCTGAAGAAAGTGATTACGACTGATTGTTTCCGGAATTTTGGATTTTTGTTTTTATTTTTGTTTTGTAATTTGCAGGAGTATTTTGCATTTCTCGCTAAAAATGGTGAGAACCAAATTTGTAGAGAATTAAATTCTCCACCTTTTTTATACGAGAAATTTTGTTGTAAAATTATTATTTATTGCTAATTAATGCTAACTAATATGTACAATTTTTATGTCCAAAACATTAATTATTTTTGTTTGATAATTAATAAATAATTAAATTAGAGCGATTCTTTTTTTTTATTGTTGAAATAATTAAGACGTTGTTTAATCTTAATCATCCTACGACTTCCGAAATTCGATCATGGTCAGCGCTACGTATTCCCAAATTGAGTGTTCATCGTAAAGCTCAGGTTTCAGGTAAAGTAACCAAAAATTTTCGATGTGGTGGCAGTTAATCCGAAAAATTTCAATTAATTCAACTCTTTAACGCCGTGGGGTGTTACACAATTTTGTTTTTCTTCAGGTCTGTGTGAAAAGGCAAAACAATGTAATTGCCAAAAGTTAGTTTTGAGTAAAGCTCTGAACAGATTGACAAAGAAATTATCAACGCAACGGTACAAAAATCTCAAAATCGCAATTTTTGCCATTCATTGTTTTGCTTTTGCATTGCACAGGTGCTGTATACCTATACTTATGCTATCTTTGGTCTTATTTTGAATTTGTTCATAACTATTGCTTAATAAATAAATAAATTTGGTAAGCGACAATAAAAACATAAAAGTTTCCTTTCAGCATAACCTATATTTGGTTTGACAGGTGACAAGTTCAAATTTGTTAAACTAAAAGGAAAGTGAGAAAGAAAATTAAAAAAAAAAGATAACCAATATATTCTTATTTTAAAATACACTTCATTTGACTAGGGAGTATTGGCTTAGTTCAGACGATTATGCTTTTATGACGAGATGTCAACTTTCGTGGCAATGACTATAATTGGGTTAAAGGTTCTTGTCGTTAATGTTTTATATGGGTGTACGTAATTGTACCCCGTCAATGGAAAAATATGTGAAGTTTTGTAAATACAATTTAATGAAATAAGGTGCCTCAGCTTAGCTCTTTCGTAGTGCATGTATCTTACCTTGTACAGGGTGGATTCGTTCCGTTACCAATGCTGTAAATAAAATTATGGTGCGGAACAGGTCTAAATAAATATCCTTCGTTACAAAATTATTAATGTTTTTATTTAGCACACAAATGTAAATAAAGATTTGGTTATATTGAAAAGTTCTATTATTAAATCTATTATAAAGAATTCTGAACATAAAATAACGCAAAACACGTGTCGTATGAAGTCCGAAAATTCCACTTAGTTTTATAAAAATTATATTGCAATGTGCACGATACCTTATTAAATTCAGGAATGTTTTCTTTTATTTGAACTGGGGATGGCACAATTGCGCATCAAAATACACTCGATGGGTTCATTTACCATGAAAAACTTCCAGATGCAGTTTGTTGACCTCGTTTTGTGGTGAATTTTTATTTTCTTCAAAAATATTTTCAATCCCTTACGGTTTTCACTTTATTTATGGTTTTACGTAGGTAAGTAACTATTTTGTTGAATTATACACTTGTATTTTGTACGTTCACTAATTATTTTTACTATAATATCAAATTTTTTAGGACGATCTAAATTCGCCACCATACACGTGTGAATATTCAACAACAACCTTTTCTCGATTGTTTTATTAATTCTTTTTTCGAAGTTCATCGCAATCTTGATGTCTGCATAGACGTATTTTATTGGTTGATCGAAAAATCAATATTATCTGAAGTTTCACAGTACAGGTATGGACTAAGCCCATTGTGGTTCGTTGAAATTTTATAAGTAAAAATTTTTTTTATTTTTAGATTGGATTGCCTTCTTCTCAAGTGCTTCGTGATAGAATAAATAAAGATGCTGGACATGAAATTTCCATACGCAGTTCATTAAGTTGTGACATGTCGAACTCACGTAATAATTTTAACAAACTTATTTTAAATTTAACGCTAACATGGATTTTTACATTTATCAATTATTTAACAAATTTCTAACTTTTAAAATACCTTTCTTATTACTGACAATCTTTCATTTACTATAAATTAACATTTTTAACAAAGACAATTATTAAATGATACATTTCAAATTTATTTTATTCAAACCTGTTTTATGTCCCGTTTTAACGAATCATTTGACTTTAAGCTAAATTTCTTGGTATCGGACGAAGTTTTTCCGATTACTTTGATAAGTTACATGCTTTTATTCATAACAAAATTTTACTGAAACTTAAATAACGTACTTCCATTGACGTGGTATCTCGATACCGCAATATGTATAACAACTTTCTAATCTTAATAGGTCCGAGCTGTCAAAATTTATAGTTTTTATAATCTTTACTTTTGTAATCTATTACTTTTTACATCTTTGTAAATAGCTCAAATTTAATGCACCCGAGAGGCAAAGTGATCATAACTTAAATTTAAAGTATAGAGCAGGGGTGGGCAACCTTTTGTATAACAGAGGGGCCAGAATAATATTTACGTTTCGTCCGCGGGCCTTAGTATAGTTAATGTAGGTACACATTTTTGTTACTTGTATTTTTTTCTGAAAATATAAAAACAATAATATTTATAACAAAGTTAATTAAGTACTATATTTATTTCTCTCTTATCATTTATAACAAATTACAAAGAAAAAAATTCGCAAAGGAAAGGAAAGTTGATTTTGAGTAGCCTGCCTTCCTTTAAGGAATCTCGATAATCCATTCATGCGCGTCCCTATGGGACGCGCATGAATGGATTATCGAGATTCCAAAAAGGAAGGCAGGCTACTCAAAATCAACTTAAAAAACAATAATGAATGCTGTCAAGCTGTCAACCGATCGACAATGCAAATACGCGTGCACGTGCTTTACGTTTCTATTTCACCAATCTTAACCAAATTTGGTGTAGAAGTTACGATATTTACAACGCTACGAAAAACATAGGCTACTTTAGAACCTTGTAGTGAGGCCGAAGGCCGAACAACCACATCCGACACGGTCTAGATGGCTAAAGGCGTCCGGTAGGCCGACTGTGCCACATAGTTATTTTAATAATACGCGAAAACTTAATTCGCGTTAAAGGGAATTTTGCTTCGCTTATAAAAAATTCAGGTATCAAAATCTAATTCGCGTTATTCTGAATTCGCGTACATCGAACTCGCGTACATGGAGAATCTAGTGTACTTTTCAATTTACTTTTTACAATACTTTTTAATTTAATTTAAATAAGAGGAATTATATCAAAAATTAAACTGTAGATCTCTCCTTTTTCCTTATGTTAGGTAGGGGAAGGTGGGGCAGAACGGGGGCCGATGTGGTTGGGACAGTATTTGAAGGTGTAAATAAAGAGGTAAAAATCTATTATAGTGTGAATAAATTTATTTAACATTTCGTTTAACATCTCCGATGTTCAAAATTAAAATAATGAAAATACTTGTATTTATTTTAAACGTTTGAAAAAAAAATATTATATCCCGTTCTGCCCCATGCATGGGGCAGAACGGGGTATTCAATTAAAGGTGAAACAAAATCATGTTTTATGGCTGGCAAAGTTCACAGATGAGTTGTGATTCATCATCGTCAGTATCAATGCCGGCACAGGAATTATGGGCCCATTTTTTACACTGTATGCATGATATCCAGCCTTCACTCGATTTTGAATATAAGTCGTTGCAATATAAACAGGTCGCATCGTCTTCTTCATCTGATTCCACGCTTTGTTTCCGTGGTTTTTTGTTAACAATTTTCTGTGTTTTTTTCTTTCCTATTTTGTTAACAATTTTCTGTGTTTTTTTCTTTTCTATTTTGTTAACAGTTTTCTGGGTATTCTCCTTCCTTTTTTCGTTACCGGTGAACAGTTTTTTCTTAAGTCTATTTTCTTTGGCTTCCTTGATCTTCTTAGCGTTATTAGCCGCTTCTTCGAGTTCAGTCTTATAAGGGGAAGCTGTCAGGATTGCCGTTTTGCCTCGTTTCCTCGTCACTCGCTTTTGTCCCGGTTTTACTCTGGGTATGGGAAGTATATGTTCAGGCGAAAACCTCGGAAAGCTGGTAAAAATAGGGCTAGCTATTGTTATATTATAGTGAATAGTTATAGTGAATATATAACAAACACAAAAGAAAAGAAATTAGATCGGTGAAAAATAAAAGTATGGTCGGGGCGGAACGGGGTAGGACCCCGTTCTGCCCTACCCCGTTGTGCCCCAAGTGTTGGTAAACCAAACATCGCAAGGTTAGCGACAGCCATGTTACTTCTCCAAGACATGTTAACACGTGAAAAGATACTTTAAACAACGCTTAATTCGGTAGACTAAATTGGAATAACGAAAAGTAATGTGAAATATATCTTACCTTGTTTTCAAATATTCATAAAGTTGTAGTTTTATACAGGGGTGCAGTCGTAAAAAAAGAGGTACCGGGGCGGTCAAAAAATGAATGGATATCTCCATATATCACCCCCCCCCACCCCGCTTACATAAACGATCATCCAGACGTGTCGATCTTACAATAAATTTTATTTATTATAATTTTTCTTTTCCCATTACTCACCCAGTATCAGTAGGTACTTAAAATAAAGCCCAAAGCTCGTTCTTAGTATCGGCTGCTGCTAATGCGATGTTGTGGTCAACGTGTCGCGACTGTGAGCTTTCTGCTTGTCTGTGGTGAATTAGCCACGATTTTACGTATTCACAGGGTTGAAAAATGTTCAGTGGAGGTCCGTTTAACTTGATGAACATTAATGCCGCGACATTTTTCAACAATAGCTTCGTACCTCTGCTTCCGCTCCTCCCACTGCGCTTCTGACCACACGTCAGGAAACGAAATATCACGCACATTTTCTTCAACATCTTCGATTAATGTTTGAGCACTCACACTCAAATCCCCGGCTGTATCAGTATCACTACTTGTACTAGGCACTTCCTGATCTGGCTTTGAAACTTTACTAGTAAAGAAACTAGTTAGCGTTCCCTGTGTGCTTTTTCGCTTCATTGTGCGCAAATTAAAATACAATCAACTAAGCGTCTGCACCCTGGAACTTTTCGCGATCGACTGACGAAAGAACGGCAATAATAGTAGTGTGGTAGTGTTTGAGTTGTGGTTTGTTGAGTTGGTAGCTGTTATACTCAGAACACTATACGCTAGGATTTGATGTAAGCGATGGTTTTAGAAATTCACGGAATTTACGGAAGCCGCGTTTCCTGTCGGTTTTGTGCTGTCTGCAGCGAGAAAATAATACACTTTCGTCTAAAAGTTGCTTAGAGCTGTTATATTTAATCAGAACTCTATATTATGGGATTTGATCAACTAAAATGTAAGCAAATTGCTGGACCAAATATACCAATTCACATTGCTTTATCAAAATTGAAAATGTTAATTTTCCCCCTGGACGGGGCGCCGCTCCGGCTCCAAAAGAAGTACCGGGGCGCCGCCCTGCCCCGCCCTGCCACCACTGCATGCCTGGTTTTATACAGATTTCAGGGAGGTGTTTAATGAACAAAGGAGAAACACTTGGTAATTCACAACGACCGTTCTTATCACTGCACAGATGCATAATGAAGGTGTATAGAGAGTTGCAGCGAACTGCAGTGCTACTATCAGCAAATAAACCTGTTCCGCCCCGACCCCCATTCCGCCCCACCTTCCCCTACTAACCTAATCCTTTTCTTTAAAATTTTTGTTTTTGAAAATATTTATTTATTATTTCTTCTAAAGATCTCGCGGGCCGGATTAGAACTTTACGCGGACCGGAGTTGGCCCGCGGGCCGGAGGTTGCCCACCGTTGGTATAGAGAATAAATTTCTATGTAAAACCAAATATGATAAAATTTTATAATCCCAATAGCTTTCTAAAAAACCGTAATTTCCATGGAATATTTGCTGATAGCGGTAAAATTTAATTTTTGAAAATTATTTTTGTTTTCTGTTAATCATAATATGAATAAAGGCCATAAAGAAAAGTTATGG
The DNA here is from genome assembly GCA_932274525.1 of Podabrus alpinus. Lineage (NCBI taxonomy): Eukaryota > Metazoa > Arthropoda > Insecta > Coleoptera > Cantharidae > Podabrus > Podabrus alpinus. The sequence continues at coordinate 13,487,219 of OW026451.1, forward strand.
ATTTAATTCTGTGTAATTTATACCATTTTTAATTCATACGTTTTTGTCGTCGGATCTACCATAAACGAGTAAGTTTTGAAAAACTGGTCAAAAATGATCAACGATAAAAGAAAGTTGTTCTGTGTGTAAAATTACAGATAATTTAGTCAAATGTAAGCTAAAATAATATTTTATTTTGAGTTTTTTTCGCATACTTTTATTTAACCCTTTCACCGATTTTACCAAAATTTGGGGGTCCAAAATATTTATGCTTAAAGGCATTCAAAATATTGGGTCAAGGGGTTATTTTATTCTTAAGTTTTGGTAAGTTTATGGATTTATTTAGAATCAAGAAAAATAAATTTATGATTTCGAAATTTTAATAATAAAAAAAATAATCATTATTTAAAAAATTTTAAAAGGGAAAATAAATTGATAAATCTTTAAATATAAAAATTTATGTGATTGTTATTGACAATTTTTTTGCATTTCTTTCTTCATTTTTTACCCACAAATTTGTGGGGTTCTGAAAATATTTTCTTCATTTTTTGCCCACAAATTTGTGGGTTTCTGAAAATATTTTCTTCATTTTTTACCCCTGAAAATATTTTCTTCATTTTTTACCCACAAATTTGTGGGTAAACGGGTTAGGATAATTATGTTATAATCCATTCAGTTTAAGTCTGCAGAGGTGCTGCCCAATCCCTTTGGACGGCAACTGGGATTGGTTAAAATTTAAATAAAGTAAATCTTATTTACCTTTCAAGCCGCACCTCTGCAGACTTAAACTGAATGACGATACCTAATTTAATTTTCCATTTCTTCATAAAAGTCAACTTTTTTTTAACAGTGCCCTGCTATATGGCTGCAACGTTACGCCACTGCCGGTAACATGACCAAGGGATGTTTGGGTTCATTTACCCCCCCCCCGCCCCACAGTTGAAAGATGAACATTGATCAGGGGCCGATGTAAAAAAAACTTATATACAGTAGAACTTCAATTTTATGATTTTTGTAGGAACTTAGTAGATTTTCAATAACTTAATAATCCACCTCGAAACTTATTAACTCATAACTATAGTAAAGGGAACGACGTAGCTAGCTGAAACTTGTTGTATTGATCTATAAATTCTAGATAGATATTTGATTCTGATTAATTTTGATATTCGTTTAAAATTCCCTCTTAGGAATGTAAGAAACGGTGGATTTTATTTGGTCCTTTTTATTTTATTAGAGATTCCGCCAGTGAGTGAAAGGAGTTTTTTTTATTGTAGTTTGACAGGGTTTCCACTCTTCTGGAAGTCAGAGAATTTATAGTTAAAAAAATTTTATTTAAATAGTTGCATTTTCGATTTATTGTAACTAATAAATATTTTTAAAATTTGTATTAAATTTTTTTTTCTATATATATATAAGAGCTTGTCTGTTTGTTTGTTTGTTCGCTATACGTTCCTAGACCCTTTGACCGATCTCAACCAAATTTTGCACAGTTATTCTGTAGGTCCAGGCACAACTATTCGTGCATAAATGGAGAAAAAATTCCCGCGGGGAGCAAAGTTATTCGCGTTTTTCGATTTTTTATTGATACACTGTATACTTTACCCTTAGGTTAAGTACCCAGTTACCTGGGTACTTAACCCAATTAACAAACCCTTACTTACTTACAGGGCCGGGCTGGCCTGAACGTTCCTACACCCTTGGACCGATCTCAACCAAATTTTGCACAGTTATTATTATGGTCCGCCCTGTGAGGCCGAACAACTATGGCCTTCACGGATCTATTATGATCCGCCCTGTGAGGCCGAACAACTATGGCCTTCACGGATCTATTATGGTCCGCCCTGTGAGGCCGAACAACTATGGCCTTCACGGATCTATTATGGTCCGCCCTGTGAGGCCGACGGCCGAACAACTATGGCCTTCACAGATCTATTATGGTCCGCCCTGTGAGGCCGAAGGCCGGACAACTATGGCCTTCGCGGATCTATTATGGTCCTCCCCCTGTGAGGCCGAACAACTATGGCCTTCTCGGATCTATTCTGGGTCTAGATGGCTAAGGGCGGCGAATGTCGCCCGTGCCAGCTAGTATTATATATTTTGTTTAATCAATTCACATTATTAATTTTTGAAATTTACTACGTAAACAAAATCAAGGAACATTTTCAATTTCAATCGGGGAAAACCTGGATAAATTGAGGACTTTTTGTATCAGTATTTGATATAAAAATAATTTATATTAATCAATTCATTCAATATAATGTTTGTTGGGGCTGAGGGAAATTCTTTACTTAAATTCCTTTAAATTCAATGACAATCCCATTCTTATTAATTTCCTTGGTATTATACGGAACTGCAATTATTACAGTCGCAAACATCTTGATTTTTTTGGTTGAGGTGAAGGTGTTTACATACACAAACTTCAGGGCTCAAACTTAAAAACATAATTTAATCTAAGAACTGTTTAAATTTTACAATATTTTCTATATATTTCGCTATAGCAAGCAACATAGGCTCACTTAAATTTCTCCCCATGAGTTGTAAACTAAGAGGCATTCCATCCTTGGATAATTTTATAGGTACAGTTATGGCAGGCACACCTGTAAAAATTTAACCCCATTAAGCATTAATGCGAAACAATACCATCTCTATCAAAATTACCTGCCATATTCGCTGGTTGAGTGCAATAATCTTGAACCGCACACTGATCCCTGTTTGTCTTATTTACAAACTCTTTGTACTTCGGAGCCGATGTTAACGTAGTTGGAGTCAACAAAAGTTGCACTTGATCCCAAACTTCATCAAAATCGTTGGCTATCAGCCTTCTCACCTTCAAGGCTTGATTAAAATATTTTTCATAATTTCTGTAAGAATAACAAAACTGCAAGAACTTTACTTTGAAATAAAAAATAGTTCAACCTCGTTAACAAAAAGTAATTTCCAGTTAATATCCTATTCCGTACGACTTCGTTGAACCCCAAACTTCTGGTGGTAGCAAATAATCTTTCAGTCGACGCGTTTTCTTCAGCACGGAAACCAAATTCTAAACCATCATATCGTGCCATGTTACTGGCAACTTCGCACTGGTTTAAAATGGAATAGCAGACTATGCTGTGTTCAGTATGAGGCATGGAAACCTCCTTCACAATTGCACCATTTTCCTCCAAAGCTTGAGCAACTTCATTCCAAATTTCTAGGACCTCATCACTCAAACCTTCGCAATAATATTCTACAGGTATTCCTATTTTTAGATTTTTAATGGTCATCCTACTAGCAGGGGGTAACCTACAAGTTCATTTTATGAAATGATAACCGCAGCCAGATAAAAATGGTAAATTTGCCCTTGCATTATCAATTTGAATTTTTGTTACTATTAGAATAAATTATTTTCTGTATTAAACTCTATTAATAACTTTTTAATTTATTTTATATTCGGCTACAGCATTATTTATCTTACGTGATTTTCTTGTAGGGCTTCGTAAACGAAGTCGAATCGTTTGGGTCGTGCCCTGCTACAGCATTCAAAATACTAACACAATCGTCTACACTTCTGCTTAAAATTCCTGGCACATCCATTGAATTGACCAAAGGAATCAAACCTAACCGGGATACAAGTCCATACGAAGGTTTAAAACCTACTAATCCGGTGTAAGAAGCCGGATTCCGAGTGGAACCACCGGTATCTGAACCTATAGCACTTTTAATAAAATTTACCACGCTGGGGGAAGTTTTAAATGATATGAAACTTACGCAAAACAGCTTCCAGTTGCTACTGCAACGGCACAGCCACCACTGCTACCTCCGGCTATAAAAAAATCGTCAGAGGTGTCAGAAAAACCCCACATATTTTTTGTTGCTCCGTATATCGAATCAACTGTACCAGAACCCATACCAAACTGATCCAAGTTACATTTTCCGACCAGAACTGCTCCGGCGTTTACCAACCTGTCATATACAGTCGCATTATAAGCAGGTACAAATTTTTCCAACATCTTCGAAGCACAAGTAGTTTTAATACCTTTAGTACAAAAGTTATCTTTGATTGCAATCGGGACACCGTCTAACTCTGATAATGGTTTGGTATCTTTATAGCGTTCAAGCGATTCTTGTGACCGCTTCCTAGCTTCTTCTTCTGTTAGAGTTATAAATGCATTATATTTCTGATTATTTTTAGCTCGTTGCAAGCAAGCGTTCGTTAATTGGATCGGGGTAATGCTACCATCAATCATTAATTTTGAGGCCTAATAATATAAAAATAAAAAAAGTTTGAATAAAAAGTTATGCTACGTACAATTCTAACACTGGAAGAAAGAACTTTATCCATTATTTTGCTTAATTTAAGCTTATTTGCAAAATTAAACCATTGAAAACACGAAAATGTAAATCAACTTTTTAAGGTTATATAAACATTTCGGTGCGGTGGTTTCAACGACCACCAATAGGTGGCTAATGCGAAGATTTAAAAAAAATTTCAAATATTGTGCGATTATTATTTTTATACCAGATTTATGTTTACTGTTGAATTAACCAATCATTAGTTTACCTATAATATTGAAGATTGAAAAGCTGAGTAAATATACTTCATTAAATTAATATTAACAGTCTATTAAAAATGTTTATGAAATTTAAATTTGTCATGATAAAAAATTTTTTAACCAAAAACCGGCGGTCGTGATTAATTAAGTCGCAGAAAATAAAATAGGAAAGCAGTCTAATCCATACCACAGTAATGCAATTAATTTATTAAAATATCAAACAAAATATGAAATAATTTAAATCTCAAAATTTAAATTAAATCTGAAACAAAGAGTTTAAAATTAATTGTTAGATTGTTACGTCCTTTACACCACTTCGTTTTTACCCTTAACTTTAGTATTTTAATTCTTCCTGTTTCATACAAAGAAGTAGACGAAGAATGGTTGCTCAAAACTTCACTAAAACGTCTAATATCATAATCCCGTAATAATATTCCGGAAGTCATAGTTAATAATAACAATAGAATAATAAATTGCAGCCCTGCGGGGACGGTAACAGCTTGAGGACTATTAGCTCGTCCGCGCTATAAATGGTATGTAACAGCCCAAGGAAAATGGTAATATTCGGTGTGTTGCCCTTTGACAGTCAAATTAGCCGATTTCCCTCGGGCTGAAACCCTCTGTAAATTATTCAATCTGGAAATATTCAATGTGCCTGTCCTCAGGCAACATTTGAATACTATCACTTCCCTAAGGCTGCTCCATTCAATAACCATAAAAATTAAACTTTGCTTGTAATTAAACATAATTACAGAAATGCAATTAATATTTGCAATATGAGAAATTAATATGAAAGTTACAGTGGTTCCATTACAATAGGTACCGTATATCCAAATTAGTTTTAGTATGACTTTAGACATTTAAAAGTTTGTTCTCTAATGACAATTGTAATTTTCTACCAATCACTCAATTCATCTGTCCAAGTTTTATTCCAAGCTGTTTCCTTTCATTAAAAATGTGTTCGCTTTTTTTCAAATTTCATATAGGTGTGTTTGCATCTTAATTTTTGGGGCGGTAAGCAATTAATTTAAATTAAATGTTTAAATAAGTAATTGAAAATACATGTAACAACTGTAAGTTAAATTTAATTAAAAAAATTAAAATTCAGTGGTCACAGATTTAATGTATTCTTTATTAAACATTGATTAAATTGAAAACTGTAAAGATGCAGCAATGTGGCTAAATTTTATTGTTATTTTATATCGCCAGTTGCATTAATTATATAAAAATTGGGAAAACTGATTGTATAAAATTATAATGAACAAAAAATTAATGATTTATAGCTTTTAAATACTCTTTTATGCACTTCTGATAATGAAACTGCAACTTTAATCATCATTTTCTGAGAATGACGTTATTTTGTATAGTTATAACCTTCCAGACTAAATTGAAAAATTAATCTCAAATTGGCATACTAACATAATTTCATTCAAGTTTCTCAGTCTGCTGTCTAGTGTTCATATTGCATTCCAACATCAAACTTACTCTTACCATGAATTTACCATTTTTACAATACAGACAATAACCTGATCTGGAGGCCCCCTAAAAAAAATCTCTTTCGTGTTTTTTTAAAACGTGACATCTGGCAACCCTGAGGCACCCGAAGATTCTGAGGCTCTCTAAAGAAACGAAACCTCCTTCATTCTTTTCAAACGAAAATTGAAAATTTCAAACGTGACATCTGACGATTCTTAGGCCCCAACAGCGCGCCTGTGCGGTGATCCGCCACTGATAACCTGGGGACTGGCACCGTGTGGCTATTATTGTACGTAACAGCCTAAGCAAAATGACAATATTTATTATTATTATTATTACAGCCCAGGTGCAATAGTTCCCGGGCTGTTACCGTCCCCTCCGAGCTGCAATTCGCCAAACAGACCATGGGAAGTGATGAATATTCGGCTTATTGCTCTTTGACAGTCATTTTGGGCGATTACTCGAACTCGATGGTCGAAATAACTGTCGTTGAGCAACATTCTAATATAACCATTTCCATTGAACCGTTACGTACAATTACAGAGTTTCGGTGACAGTCCCTGGGTTTTTATCGGCCGTTGAATAACGCTCACTTCTCTGGGGCTGTTATATACAAAGATAGATTCCATTACTTAAACTTCAGTTTTGTACAAACGTATTTATACACATTTTATATTGCAAACGCTTTACGTAGTATGAAATCGCGAATAAGTTCGGAGCATGTCAAATTAAAAAAAATTAGATATTCTGGAGAGAAACAAACAGCTATAAAATATTCACCCAAAAGTAATTTTAGTCTTGTTAACTTGAGCCACCAACAGGTGGCTAATGCGATCATTTAAAATAATTTAAATAAATGTAGGTACATTTATTAAAAATATCACTCGATTACAAAATAAGGCCAAAAATTAATAATTTAGATTAAATAATGCTAAAATTAAATTAAAATAACAATTTTTATACTTAACAATACAAAATAAATAAAGTTAAAATATCACAGTCTTTTTCTTCAAAAATACCCAATTTTCGTTTTTATGTACTTTGCGGTGCCGACGGTTTTAAAACACATTTTTTATAATGAGTTCTCATGTTGCTGCTTTGCGAGAAGGCTAAACCACATTTTTGGCAAGAATACGGTTTAAGGCCGGTATGGAAGTTCATGTGGGTTTTTAGATGATGCTTTTTTGTGAAACTCTTGGAGCACAAATTGCAAGCGTACGGTTTGACTCCTAAAATAGAATTCGATTTATAAATTCTTATTTTGTTCGGCACAAAATTTTTACCTGTGTGTAATCGTGCGTGAAGGCTCATGTTAGATCGATCTGCAAAACTTTTTCCACATTCTGGACAACTGTAGGGCCTTTCTCCGGTATGCACTCGTTGATGTTGTTTTAACAGCATTTTTCTCGAAAATGTTTTTCCACAAGTTGGACATTCGTGTGGTTTAACTCCTAAAAACAAAATCAGTAAATTTTTTGCTGCTTCAAACGGAATTTCATATATTACACAGAAAAACACAGTTTTAGCACGTGAACTTTTTATTAAATTATTTTATTTATTCACATTATTCTTAGATTAGGTCAGACATGTAATTAAATAATTTTAGGCAACACATGCTGGATGATTTTAAGTACCCAATTTTATAATCGTCTATTTATAAGAAATTTTTTGTGTTAATGAAAAATTGAGCTATAATTATTTGACCATTTGCAAGTTTTATAAGTCTTTGAATGACTTGTGCGAAGAAAAACTGACCTGTTCAAGATGTTCTTTTGAGATTTACAGTTTTTCGATAAAAACGTGAACTTGAAACACAAATACAACAATACGTACCTGTATGTATTCTCAAATGCATGTTATATGCAACTCGTTGGTTAAAACGTTTGGGACAATCGGGACATGCGTATTCTTTTCGATCTCGATGAATTTTCATGTGACTGCTGAGGTAACCTCGGTCGTTAAATATTTTTCCACACTCTGGACAATCAGCTGCAAATTCTTTTGTACCCTCGTGTATTGATCTAACGAAAAAAAAAGAATTAGCACAGAAAAGTTCAATGCGGGGAACGCCGCATCCTGATCACGATCGTTGAAAAAATATGGGAAGGTACAGAATGCAGTAACGAGTGATGGAATTTATTGATTAGCAATTGATTATTGCAAAAAATCGAACTGGTGCTAATTTGTCCAAGGATTCTTCGTAGGTGTTAAATTATTTATTATGTATAAATAATCGATTCTTTTGTATCGGAAGTAAAATATAAACACCATCACTTTCATAACCAATAAAGTATAACCAGTTTACTGTGATAAACGTAACTTGAATATCGTTCATGAATAACGACACATTTATCCATTTTAATGGCACATTAAAAATGAAATAATTATCACCGATGTCAAGAATTATAGGAATTTACTATTTAAACAGTTAGATACTCATAATTTAAACTCTCCTCTCGATAGCATATAATACTTAAAAATTACATAAAATTATAATAATAATAGTAAAAAATTATATAAAAAGGGGAATATGAATGTAGAATAATTATTTATTATAAATATAGTAGTCAGCAAGACGTACCAAAAAGGCTATTATGTAAATATCTGGAGCTGCAAAAGGCTGAAATAGATTTTACTTTCTTTATTTGGACCTCTAAAAAGACATTGGCACTAATTTTACACGGTCTAGCGACCCCGGATTTAGCCGTTAGATTTGAAGATTCACTCGTAAAATTCGCTAATATCTCGGTTTGAGTTCACTTTAGAACGAAATATTCAGTAATTGCAAATAAAGCAAACTAAATTTGCGGTAGAAAAGATTTCATACTTTTTTCTTGTAAATCGATTAGTTGCAGAGTTACAGACACATTTAAAAATAATATTGAATAATGAATGACAAACACATAGCTGTAACTCTGAAACAGATCGATTTGTAAGAAAAAGTATAAAACTGTTTCTGTAACTAATTTAGTCTAATTTATTTTTATTTTCTTAACAGTTTGCTATAAAGTAAACCCAAATTGAAATATTTACGAATAATCATAGAAATTAATTTTTTCGCGTGAGTTTTCCAATATTGCGGTCAAATTGCCAAATTATTATGTTTTTAAACTATTTGAGGTCCAAATAACGTAATAAAATTTATTCCAGCTTATTCCCAATTATTTCTTCCATGTCATTTGATCCTGAGAAAATTACAATCTTACCTCGAGGTGCTTCTTAGTTAAAGGAGGATTTTTTTCCATTTTTCTCCATTTAAATTGCCTACTATTTACAAGAATTTGTTGAACACGTCTTGCACTTACAGGAAGAAGCTCAAGGTTTCTCTTAATTTGAGTTGCAGTTGCTGATTCTTTTACAGCAGCTCGTAAAATGAATGCACGTTGCCGGTCAGTTAACTTCTTGTTTCTTATTTGGAGCAACTTTTTCCGTAGGAATCGCCCAGTTTAAGAAAGTTATTGACTACAGAGATCGATCTACAAATGTTTTTGCAATAACGCGATGCGATAAACCAATTTCATTTAAAGCAAGAATTCTTCCTTTTCCTTCCGAAGTTAAATGCTTCCCTTTTGGCATTATAATAATTAAGAGCAAAATTATACTTAAAAATAGTAATAATGACTCAATTTTGTTCACTTTATTAATTAAACTTTGAATTTTGTTATTGTAATCAGTTCTAGGCTTGAATGATAACCGAGTGAACTTATATAGCAATTTCAAAGTATTTTTTCAATTTTTAGGGTGATATGCGATTTAAGGTACTATAGTTAGGGGAAGTATTGGTCTTCACCATAGTCTTAATATAAATTAAGATAATCGAGATAAAATTCAATTGGCCGATTATTCAACTTGTGCAGGATATCATCAGAGCGCTCCATTGCTACTCTGTCTATTGTGATACAAATGATACGAAACGCACAGAGATACCGGAAGACCTGTCATCGTTCGATATCAGCCTGTGGGCTCTGTCACCGCATGTACTATACAGTTACAAAAATTGTAACGTTACGTCGCTTTAAAGTTTTTTCTAGGCGAATAATCGTCTAAACACACTTCGAGCTGTAATAAATATTCTATCGTTTTTTTTTTACTTTTTTCGTATCATTGTTGTAGACCGTTCAAGACTGAATGATTTAAATGTTTTTCATGACTAGGATGTTGATAATTGTTTACTTTATGTTACCTTAGGATGAAACTGCCCCTTCGCTTGGTTAAATGTACCCCACTTAGAGGGGCAGTTTCAACCAAATCAAAAGAAAAAGTTTCCCAATTGTTTTGTTGAATTATACAAAAGGAATATTCAAACCATTAGCACTATAAATATTGTTTTGTTCTGTTATATCTGGGCAAAATACCCAAAGTGGTTGAACTGCTCCCATTTTCCTAGACAACATTTTCATATTTCTTACGATTATTATAGCGTTTCGAGTAAGAAGTGGCAACTTGTTTTTTGTGTATCAATCACAACTTGATAATATGTAATTTAAACGTGCAATTTAAAAAAAAAGTTGATAAACCCCAGGGTCGTTATATTTAACACTTTTGATAAATAGAAGCTGATTGACATGTTTCCGTTTTCCTCGGAAATTAATACTAAATTATTAGCAGAATGAAAAAATTAGTCGACGTATCATACTAACTAATGAAAAATATATGACTTGCATATTATCTATCACCTTATTATTTTTTAAATTAATAGTAATAAGAAGTTTGTGATTTTTCGCAATTTTTTTTGTGTATTGGTTCAGTCTTCTTTTTTCCTTTACATCACAGAAATAATATATAGATTTAAGTCAAAAATCTAACTTCTAAAATATTTTTGTAATTATAATCAAATCATAAAATAAACGGTGATTTTAAAAATTAAACATGAAGGTTCCATTTATCTCGTTATCCCATCTAACCACAATGACTTATGTACCTTTTTTACAGTTACAATAAATAACGATAAAAATACAAAAATTTGAAAAATACTATTTAAATAAAGCTTTATTTTATACACTAGAATAACGTTTCAGAAATTTATTTGGTCGCGGAACCTCTTCATCATAATTAAAATTTTGCGGAACCCTCGGAGACATAAAAATAGTAAATTATTACTTTTAGGCTTCTATACAAAGTATAACAAGAAGCCTTATGATCTAGCTCCGTGTCTGTCTGTCTGTCTGTCTGTCCGTCCGTCTGTCCGCATAATTCAAAATCATACAGAGCGTTTCAAATCGTGTTGGAAATACTCTGTGTGTATAGAGGTCTAAGAACTGGGTAGCCAGTGCGCTACTTTTAGGCTTCTATACAAAGTACGATATAACAAGAAGCCTTATTTAGGCTTCTATACAAGGTATAGAAAGAAGCCTTATGGTCTGGCTTCGTGTCCGTCCGCATGTTTCAGAGCCAATCATAACGTTGATCAACTGATACGTTGTTATATTGTAAATACTTCGTCTATATAGTATTGCGTTAATCTGTTAATCCGTTGTTTCGATTCGCTAATGCAATTTACAAATACGCAAATGTTCGAAAGAAATTTACTGAGTTAAAGATATTTTCAAAGAGGTCTCCCTATATAAACTACTTGTTAGGCTTCTATACAAAGTATAGCAAGAACCCTTATGATCTGGCTCCGCGTCTGTCCGTCTGTCTGTCCGCATAATTCAAATCTAATCAGAACCTTCGAAATTGTGATTGTGACCGCAAAAATTTAATTAGTGCAGATTATCTGATATTACCTTATAATAATATGGCGACCAAAAATAACAACTTTTTTTTCAATGCAGACCAAATATAAGTTATATTTTATTTACATAATTTTTCACCTATATAGGAAATTTAAATACGTTGATACGTTGATACGATGATACGTTGATACGATGATACGTTGATACGTTGATACGTTGATACGATGATACGTTGATACGTTGATACGTTGATCCGTTGATACGTTGATCTGTTGATACGTTGATCCGGTTTTATTGTAACCACAGCAGTGGCTTGATGTGATTGGTGAAGTTAAGTTGTAAATAAAAGAGAAAGATTAGGATTGATCGACCTTAAGAAATGGATCGTACATTACAGAGAAGTAAAGTTCCGGATGGAATGGAAAAGTTTGCTTATTATTGATTATATAGTAAATTATAAATACCAACCGCAAAAATATATTTAGTGCAGATTATCTATTTTCAATGCACACCAAATATAAGTTATATTTTATTTTCATAATTTTTCAGCTATATAGGAAATTTAAATACGTTGATACGTTGATCTGTTGATAAGTTGATCTGTTGATACTGCTGTGTACTTTTAGGCTTCTATACAAAGTATAGCAAGAAGCCTTATGATCTGGCTCCGTGTCTGTCCGTCTGTCCGTCCGTCTGTCTGTCCGTCCGCATAATTTAAAATCATACAGAGCGTTTCAAATCGTTCCACACCAGAAAGGTAGCTGTATAGAAGCCTAAGAACTGCCGCTAAAGCGAGTTCCACCTTGTTTTAATTAGATAGTATTAGAATATTAGAATAATAGTAAATCATTATTTTTTTAATTAGATGAATTAAATTGTTTTCTTTTGCATATCGTTGTTAGATTGATATCGTTGTGTGGCCTAAAGGCCGCACTGAACCGTTCTTAGCTTGGTAGTCATAAGCAGAGCCGTAGCAAGGGTGAGACGACGGAGGCATTTGCCTCAGGAGCCATCGCAATGGGGGCGCTAAACCTTGACAAAACCCAATAAATAATAGTTTAAAATTTTCAAAAAGATAAGAATCTTTTGGGGGCTGCGCATATATTCAAATTTGACCACGATTTTATTTGCAACATCGCCTAAAATTCCCTGTCGGCCTTTTCCACAAGTAGGGATTTTAATCCTCTACAGTAGTTTTTCGTCTATAACTTGCTTACTTTCATTTTTATTGAAAATTATCATCAAATCAAAATTGAAGAGTACAAAATTCTCTATAAAACCCTCTTCAGATCTAAAGTAAATTCTGAAACCTTGTATTGTAGGGAATTTTCCCTTCTTCAATTTTGGTCCAATGATAAGACAGGGGATTTTAGTAAAGTTGATTCCATCCCCCGCATTCTTCTTCATTTCCCTTTAATTGACTGGGTAACCGGTAAAAATATCACGATATGATCGCGACAGTTATTCAAATATATTTAAATTGAAAAGAAAAATTCCTACCGATAAAAATAATCTCCATATTCAGGGAGGGGGGGGTATTACGTTACCATGGAAACGGTGATTCTGACATACTATGCGTATTTTATATAAGATCTTCATTTCCCAATTCAAATTTAATTTCCCAATGATAAAAATCGATATTACATGACCGGGGGGTCTGGAATACCCTCCAGGTACACTTGCCATTATTCAGATCCATCAAAATTTATTATTTTTCGTTGAATCTTTTGCAATTTTCTTTTGTAATCCGAGAGGGGGTGATATATTTCATAATTATCCCAGCACCGTTCTTCTTAATACCGAGGGACGTAAAAGTGAAAGTTTTTCTTTCACAATAAATTATTCCATACCCCCTGGTTCCGGCAACCTAAATGAGTTCCTAATAAGCATCCATTTGTTTTCATTACTCTAAGCTAGCACCGTAGCAAGGGTGATCCCAATGGGGGCGCTAAACCTCGACAAAATCCAATAAATGATAGTTTAAAATTTTCAAAATGATAAGAATCTTTAGAGAGGGGGGTGCATATATTCAAATTTGTCTCAGGCGCCAGAAGAGCTTGCTACGGCGCTGGTCATAAGTATACGTTAGGGAATGAGAGAATTTGAATTTCATATACAAGATAATTTAATTCTGATGTCTGGAACCGCGTCAATCAAATTTCAGAATTTGATTCTTGTTCCTGAATAGGTATATATTGATAATCCAGTCTCGCACAACGACGTTATGGAGAATGACATTAATGTATAGAAATTGCACTTCTCGACAACTCGGCGGGATATTCTTTTATACGTAATTCTCTCCAAAAAGTAACCTTCTTTAAGGGAACCTTCTTTAAATTGTTTATATAAATAGTTGGCTGTTTGAAGTAATTTCTATTAAATTTCAAAATCTACAGAAGAAATTCCTTATCTTGGAGTTTATGGAGTTGGTTTATCTTGAATAAATGAATTTTGAACCCAGGTGTACATTGTTTCAGTTAAGGGATAATCGGACAATGTCAATGCAATCTGAATAATTATATTAAATATGGAAATGAATACGTAAAAAATAATAAAAGGAAATAAGTGTACCTACTTATTTTCCTATCCTTATTATACCAATGATGAACATTGGCGGCTCGTGACTTTTTACTTTCCGAACCCCTAGGTAAGGAAAGTATTGTTATCAGTCAAAATTTGACCCCCCAATTTTTTGACAGATGTTCACGTTTTGAGGTCCCCTGAATCCATTTTTATCATTTTTGGAAGGATGTCTGTATGTATGTGTTATGTGTGTGTGTATGTACGTCTGTGAACACGATAGCGTCTAAACGAAGCAAGCAAATCATTCCAAATTTTGCATATAAGCTTTTTCCTGTCGTAGGACGAAGCCAGATGAAAATAAATTAAATCGTGTAACGGGAAAGGGGGGTTTACCTGGAGCTATTATGACATTATGCGTCATAACTTCGAAACGAAATTAAATATGTAAAAATATTAATAATAAAAAACTAGCGCTATGGAATTTCCTACATTTTTTGTCCTACAAGTTTTTCTCTAAAATATACAGGGCGTTTCAAAAAATTTTGTATTTGTAAAAAATTTTTGTATTTGTAAATAAAATAGTAAACCGCATTCTACTAACGAAAATAAGATGAAAAGTTTCTAATAACATGGGTCCAAAAATGCTTCGTTTGCAAGATATAGGCATTCAAAGGTTTTTTTCTTCCTATTTTGGCAAAATATGAAATATTTCATCGATTTACTGTAGAAATTATGTAACCATTTTATTTAAAAATATAATATAAAAATTTGCGTCTGTTCGGAAAGTTATGCGATGGCCACATCAGATTTTTTTAATTATGGGCACAAAATTTATAGTGCAGGCGCCATGTACATTTGTAATTGCATTAATTCGATTTTGTAATTTTCTTTTTATAATCGTAGGGGGATGTCATTGGTAGTCTAACTCAAAATTTTCTGGAAGTTACTGCTGCTGCGTCAGTCGCCATCTTCATTTTAAGGGGAAATTCGTTTTTATTAAATAACTCAACCATTTTCAACTTTTGACTAAAAAGAGTTCAAACCAAACTTGCAGGAAATTTAATTTTTTAACCTAAAAGAAGTTGTAAAATCGAATTAATGTAATTTAAGTAATTGTTTTGTACATAGCCACTGGGCTATTAAGGAAAAATGATAAATTTACTGTACTTTTGGATAGGACACGTGTCCTTGTGTGCCTTTTAGGGTAAGCAACCACTGGCAATAAAATATTGATGACTTTTTGATTAAGATAATCGTGATTATTCGTGGTTTTTTTTAGATAATCCTTATAAAATATGAATTGATAGCTGGATGGAATATTTAGATGCATGCAGTTACTTTTCACAAAAAATAGCCGTATTCATGAACTGATATGCGATGACGAATAGATATGAAGATATCAATAATTATGATTTATTGTATTTCGTTTTATAAAAAGCTTTTCTCGTATACGAGTAGTATTATCTAGGTCGACCCTCAGGGTTTTTCAATTGGGCAAATTTGTCATCATTTAATAGGTTGCAAAAAATTTTAAATTGGTAGTATTTAAAATTTTTCTTTTCGTTTCCTTTGTAGTTCAACCTATAATTTATTGTATATTGGTGAAGATTTGTCCGCGCCTAATGAAAATGGTAAACTGACCAATACTAAATCAGTTTCAATTTTTTCGAAATTTTTAAATCGGAGTGGAAATTTATGAGTAAACTAAAATATTAACGTGTGTCGGAAAAATTAATCTCGCGGGTCCTGAATTAGACAAATCATTTTTTTAATCGTTAAAATTTTAAACATTTTAGGGTAACATTTTCTAAAATTGTTAAAGAGTGGTTTTCCGACGTCGTTTGTCCGTTTTAACACCAGCTATGCGTCAAGTCATAGCAGTAGCGAAAATTTTTAATCGGCTTAATTAAATGATGTCCCTGTTGGCTAACTGAAATTGCTCTCAATGTTATGATAAATTGACCCTACCTGGTTCTTCTTAGTTTATTACAGAGCGTGGGTAATAAAAATAACAAGGTGGACCTACCACATAGATACAAATATCAATAAACTTCAAACAAAGATATAAGAAGACATTTACCCACGTGAAACCTTTTATATATTTAGAAATATAAAATTCGTTTATGTGACATAAAATACTTTGAGCAATACAAGAATCGTTATTATTACATGTCACGTTCTCAATTTCTCATTTACACACGACTTGATAAAATTCAAAAGAACCAATGTGAGTTATGTACACGAAGTCTAATGTATGTTTTTATCGTATTGATATTGGCTAATAAAGATGCATAAGCGTGCTTATAAAACAGGTAGGTGGTACCGATTAAAAACCCCGACAGTAAAATCAAACATACTCGATAGTTATGTTTGATTATGTTGTACTTACCTATGATATTTGTAATTTCTTAACTGGCTGAACGATTTTCCACAGTCATGACACTTAAACGGTTTATTCTTGTCCACTTTTTGTTCCCCTTCTTCCTCGCTCTCCGAAGATTTTGTAGACGTAATGTCTTGAAAATCATTTTCTTTGCTCTCAGTTTTTATGCATGCATAAGTCGTTTCTATTGTTTCTTGCTTAAAGTTAATTGGAATTTCTTCTAGAACAATTAACTTCTTCTCTTCGAATTCTTCTTGCACCGGCGATGAAGTCACAAAGTTAATTGCGTTTAACTGTGAGGCCTCGCTCTCTTCCTTAAATTTGTTTGAACTTGTCTTGACGTCAATTTTGAAGTTGTTGTTCGAGTCGTTTGCGTCGTGAGAAATCTGAAACATTCAAAATTTCCTTTAAAAAAAAACATTTAAAGAGAACAGTATCAAATTTACAAATAAAAATTTTATTGCTCAACACCAGTAAACCACCTAACGGTGATCGAAGACCCCCGGGACGTTTTTGCTTATTAAAAATTCAGCTATGTAGTGAAGATTTTGATATCTTTGCAAATATTGATATTGCAATTTCGAATGTAAATTTAAATATTTGCTTTTAATTGTTGACGTAGGAAGTTCAACATTCTTTTTACTTTTTGATTGTACTCCAATTGCTGTTAATTCAACTTTGGAACCCGAAAATAAGCACCCGGACACCTTTTTCAGGATAAATGAAAGTACAATGTACAGAGAGGTTAAAAAATCTACCGGCATTGCACAAAGATTTATCTCCTCACATAACAAAAAATTTTAAATTACAATCGCGCTGTTAGAATCTTAACTGAACATCAACGATCACGATTTTATGATAAATACACTTGTAGACATACTTTTACTTCAAGTTTGTTTTTCATGATATTGACATGGTAATTAAATCGTGTAAGATTCATGAAACGTAAACCATCAAAGCTTTTTAATTAATTTTTTCTCTTGCAAATAATTAGAAGTCAAATATGAATGATTACCAGAGGTTATAATCTCTCACTTTTTTTGTTAATATTTTTAATAAATGTTGACACTTAACTGACTTACCAATTTTTCACTGGAAGTTGTGTAATCCTCGCGCGGATCGGCCACGACTGGTACAATCCTCGGACACCAAGGACTGGGGAAAACTCGATTGTACCGACCCTTCTTTGTGATGATACCTTTCTTCTGTAGCGACGATATCGGCATTAAGTTCGGCAGTTTTTTATTGTTTTTGTTTTTCACCACTTCGTCAATTTCTTTCAGTTTGTCTTTTTTAGTTTCGGTTTGGTTGTTGTTTAAAAAATCGAATTTGATGTTTAAAAATTCCCCTAAGCTGAGAAATCCTGAAATGTTATACGAAGGAACGGTTACATTTCCGTGGTAAATGTATTCCAAAATGAGAGACATCGTTTGGCCTTCCACGTCTGGAAGAATGATCATGGTAACGTCGTTTGAGTCCTGCAGCAGAATGTCCTAAAATAATAAATTTAAACTGTAAACAACGTTTGATTTTGGTTGTGGTCAAGTTTGCGATCAAGTTCAGATATGTATGTGAAATTTTTTTGTCGCGCAAAAAATGCGATAACTCTCGATCACATAAATTAAATTTTCATACTATGGTTAGACAAGGTCTCAAAGTGGAGCCTGAAGCTTCAGCACAATGAAAGTTAACTGTTCTATCGATCTATATTCAGATTATGCAGATGCAAGTATGCATATTAATTTAAGTTGGAAGAAGAGTTTAAAGCATGGGTTTGAATTTTAAGTGTTTCGGTTTTTTTTCAAAACGATGATGACGACGAGAACGGTCTGCCATCAAAATTTTGGTACGAAAAAATTTTAAGCGATCCTGAAGCTAAAGCTAATAATAAAAAGAAGAAAACAATAAAACGTTATGATTTTAACACAAATAAATTGAAAGTTAACAGGAGTTGTTGGATTCTTTTAAATCAAATTTCCTTGTTTAAATTAAGGAAATTTGTTTTCAACTTGCCATGCCATTTTGTCCATTTGCTTGAATGTTTGGGCAAAGAAACTAAAATTTCCAGTTTTTCCAAATCGTCTCTTGGAGATTTTTCGCCTGAAGGACTGACTGAAAAAGCTCCTCAATACGATTGTAAACTGAATAAAAATACCTAATAAAAAACTTGAAATATAAAATAGTAACTGTACAAATTTAGTATAACAAATTATAAATAAATAAACTGAAAGAGCAAAGAAAAATTAGAGGTGTGGAACTAAAAAATTTCTGTTAGAAGAAAAATAATTACAATTTAATTAAAAATTAAAGACCGCAATATTCGAATAAACTTGGCAACTTCTCCAGTCTTAAATGTTTTTGAGTTCATTCTCTATTTAATTCTTTTTGCATTTTATAATCGAAATATTTTTGAGTCCATCCGGTTTTTTTTAATAACTTATTTTATTATATTCTCATTTCTCTTTTAATAGTTATTTTTGTATTTATTTTTAGACGTTTATTTAGGCCCCGGGACGGGTTTGTTTTTATGGTGAAAATGTTGTTTAGTACGAAAGAAAAACTAATATTTAAAAATAAATTTTAAGGGCAATTTCCCAGAATGTTCAACACTTTGCGAAAAAAACAGTTCTTCCTAAAAACACCGGTATAATTCTAATTTTGATGCCTACCATTTTTTTCTGTAATAGAACATCTTTCGCAAAATCTTCTTGTCTAAACTTTATTAAAACTAATGTACAAATTTTAACCGCATCTATAATAACATGTTTAAACTAAAAACAAAATTAAGCGGGGTTTCACAAACCCACTCAGCTTAACAAAAATACCACCTTCTTATTTCAAAATTATTTGAATTTGTTATTTGAAAATTTTATAACTTACATTTTCGAAAAATAACATGGTATACTTTTTTAAATTTATTAAATAAATATTAAAATGAAATTTAAAAATTGACAACCTAGCAATACCATGTGTAGGTTTAGCGTCATTTGTTACTTCCGATTGGTGGGGGGGGGGGGGGCTTAAATCAATTTAATTTCGGAAATCTGCTGCCTCAAAGGGGTTGTTTAACTAATGTACTCATCAATGGCGACTCGGAGGCTCGTGGTTTGCTATAGGGAGGGGGAATTTCAAATTAAATTTTTAAGTTTTTGGTCAAGTGTTTTAAATCCGTGCATTCGTTAACGGTCCAAGCAACATCGGATTGCCCAATATTTATCGGCGTAACTACACTTGGTGCTATTTTGTTTTGGAAGAGCGGCACCCCGTCGCGATCCCCGTGCCAGCCGCCACTTGGGAATTTAGTTAATTTTATTTACTTTGATTTTTTAAGTATCTATCAATACTTGAAAGTGGTTTAAACAATTTTTTTTATTGATAAGTTACTTTGGGTGTCTACCTAAAGCTGATGGATTAAAATGCTCCCTCAGACTTTTAAGTATTATCCACATGGAGAATACGTAACTTCTCCACTTCTGATCTCTAATTGATTCCTGGAAAAATGAAAAACTTACTTGTAAAACGGGGCTAGCTATGGACAATATAAGTTTGTGTGCGGTTAACTTTTTATCTTTACAGCTGAGTATAACATCGCATGGTGCTTCAGATGTTACCAGTTTCAGGGCGCCTTCACGTATCAATGTTTCCATTTTCTGTAACAAAAGAGAAAATTTAATAACAACCACAAAAAAAAAAACGAATGTTCGATTTATTTCAACCAACATGGAAAAAGGATTCTGTTACAATGATTTAAAAATTGAACCTGTTGAAGAGTTATAACGTTATAGAAACAGCTCTCATCAATACATCATTGTTAGCCAATAACAATAAAATGTCTAATAATTCACAACAAACATGCTAACAAAAGTTCATAAGAATGGAGAATCATAGCCCATTATGTTATGAGTAAAAAATTAGCTAATTGAAAAACCACCTGTACAATAAATAAAATCATCCTTAAACAGATAAAAATCTTGAAAACTCATGCACTCACGATTAATTATTTTAGTGTTTAAAAGCTTCCATGTCTAAAACAAACATTGTTAGATATTTGCAATTGTTATGCAGATGACTTGGTAAATAAAACAATGACTTTTTGCAAATTTGACTATTTTTCCGAACGACATGAAGTGGAACGCTAGTTTTTTTTATACCGTGCGATTGAAAGTCGAAACACGTCACGACCTATGCACTTCTTCGAGCATCTTTCTAAATTGAAAAAAATGATCTAGATATTTAGAACAAAAAATTTAACTACTGCTATTTTAAGCAAAATTAATTAAGTAGTAAACTCGGTAACTGCTACATCAATATTTATACGAATGTGTAAATGACCTCAGAGAACTTTTGAGTCAGTTAAGTTTTCAATTAGCAGACCTTACTAAACTCATTTGAGCTTCCTTTTTTTATCTAAAATTTTAATTAACTTATTTGGATTGTTATACTATCTCATTAAGTTTCCGCAAATTAAAAACTCAATTAGTTGCAATTATAATTCAATAAATTAATTAGGAGGAAGATTAATGTTGTAAAACAATTTATTATTATTGAAGTTATCAGTTTGTCTAATTTTTTCTATTTTTATTTTCACAATGTTACGAAAGTGATACCAAGGGAATGTATAATATGTGGAGTACCGCAAGGTTCAAAATTAGGCGGGCACAGTTTAACTTTATATCTTTCAATTCCCTCACGATTTTTTAATTCTATATTTAACGGTACATGAAAATAACAATAATTTCTAATATATTTAATAGTTTTAAGGCGTGGGTTCAATAATTTATGGGTTTATTTTGTATCGTCTTTAATTTCCATTTAATCCTTACATAAAATACACGGTGTAATCATAACTCACGACTGATTGCATAAGTTGCTTATTAAGTGTAGTATTAGAAAATTTCCCTGCAATGTTTTCGTCACTTACTTTTCTCAATGTATCGTAAAATTTATAAAAATGAACAATCGGTGCCAAAGGGTTTTTGCCCCACCCCCTGTTTTAAAATTATAACTCAAAATGGGGTCATCCAGTATCATATTTTTTCGATCCTTGAGGCCTAACGGTAATTTTCTCTTCGCAGTAACTTTCTATGAAGTCACATTTATTAAGTCTAAATCAAAGATTGATTTTGTTGGAAGCCTTTTAAAAAATGTTTGTTCTAGGAAGATTTAGTTCCATGAAGCAATAGACTCGTCAAATATTGATACCAGTGATTTAGCCGGAATAATTTGTCAATATTGACGTTTTCATTTGTGTGTTGAGGAATGAGAAATTAAGTTATCGTAATCACTTAACATCTGAGATTTTTAGACTTTGAATTTAAATTACCCACTTTTTGATTCCAATAGCGGAAATGTTAAATTTTCTGATCGAAAAATTGAATAAAACTGCAACCGACCCACAAGTTGGAAGTCTCTGATGTAGAAATTGATGAAAAGGGAATAGTAGAATTAATGATGGTATAATAATTGACATCACGATTGAGTATATTGAAAATTCTATAAATCGTTTTAAATAAACAAGAAAGAATGAAAAGCTTTCAGCAAATAGATAAATAAATACGTACAGGTGTTCATCATTGATGTTCCATTTGAATAGTAACAAATTAGCATGGTATTATTAGTTTTAGCACGTTGCTACCGTATATTTATTAAACTTATTATAAGGTGTATTATAAAATATTTAAAATAGAGAAACTTTTATTATTTAATATAATTGATGAAAGCCCAAAATTTTGAAATTAAAAGAGTATAGTACTATCGATATGTGGAGTAGGAAGTCTACTACTTAACGTCGCTTGAAATGATTTGAAACTATAAAGTCGTGCTGGAATAACAATTGTTCAGAAAGCTTTTTCTCGAATTCGAATCCGTGAGAGTTGGCGAAAATCGTGAATATAATCTTCCTCATAATTTAGAACTATGTCATGGAATAATCTTCTCTCCTATGTGTGTGGTATGCGTACGAAGTCTACTTAAGCTGACATTTTCGAATAGTATACATAATTTTAAATTTTAATTAATTTTTCCCTTTTTTTATGACGCACGAGTGGGATGATTAGGTTATTTGGAATAGAAATTACTTTTATCCTTATTAGCAACGCGTATTTCTCTTTTCTAATTCTGAATTCGTGTAGAAGATTTTATGCTCTTTAATTTTGGTCTGATGATAATTTTTCCTAAAAATGAAACTAAAGTGAGTAAAAGACGAAAAACTTTTGACATTTAAACACGAATATGGCCTAATGAGTCTAAACATTTCTTAGTTTTTCAAAATTCTGAGCAAGCTGAACTTTGGTACTTTAATATGCGCTTGAACTCCCCTAAAATTCCCTTCCGGTTTTTCTCCCAATTAGTAATTGCAGTTCGTTCAACGTAATTTTTCTTCAATAACTCGCTTAATTTCATCTTTAGAAAAACTATTATCAGACCAAAATTGAAGAGCACAAAATGCTCTACCAAATAAATATTTCAAAATTTATTTCAGCTAACAAAGTTAGAAATTGTTTTGTATTTAAAAACTTTTTGAATTTTATTTTTTTTTTATTTTATGATTTATAGTCCAGGCAACGAAGCCGAAAAATTGGCTTCAGCTTGCAAAAAATCCGGGCAAGCTGAATTTTGGTACAGATGTACATTGGAGTGTTCTAATGAACCTCCTAAAAGTCCCATAAAATCCCACGCCGCCCCGCAATCGGGGGTTTTAGCTCCTCCAACACGATTTCTTGCCGATAACTCGCTTATTTACGCTTGTATGAAAAATCATTATCAGACCATAATTGAAGAGCATGAAATTCTTTATAAAATAGATTTTTGCAAATTTTTCCATAGCTCACTAATTTTGAAATAATTGACCCAAAACACGACTCGCCCTTAAAATGGTGAGTCCTTATATTGATTCCTTGCAAGGAGAGAAATGTTTTCAGGTACGGGAAGTGAATTTAAAGTAAATTAATTAAAATTTGAGCAAAGGTTGGAAAATAAAGAGAAAAATGGATTTTTTCAAAATTTGCCCAAGTTACAGTATCTTCCAAGTACCGAAGCCGAAATTTTTGTTTGAGCTTACCGAAGGTCCGGGCAAGCTGAAAATTGGCAAAGATGTATGTATATTGAAGTGTTCTAATAAACCCCCAAAATGTCTCATAAAAATCCCAAGCCGGCGTTCCCTCAAATGAGGATTTTAGCCCCCTAGTGCGGTGTTTCGCCTATAGCTCACGTATTTTTACTTTTACGAAAAATTACCATTAACTAAAGTTGAAGAACATAAAATTTCTATAACTTATGGCGCTGCAGTAAGGTAGTACTACAATACCTACTTTAATATGCAAATAAAACTTTGTTTAATGGTAATTTTTCGTAAAAGTAAAAATACGTGAGCTATAGGCGAAACACAGCACTTAGGGGGCTAAAATCCTTATTTGAGGGAACGCCGGCTTGGGATTTTTATGAGTCATTTTGGGGGTTTATTAGAACACTTCAATATACATCTTTGCCAATTTTCAGCTTGCCCGGACCTTCGGTAAGCTCAAACCAAAATTTCGGCTTCGGTACTTGGAAGATACTATAACTTTGGCAAATTAAAAAAAAATTTATTTTCTCTTCATTTTCCAACCTTGGCCACAATTTCAATTAATTTATTACTAAAAGCATTTCCCGTACCCGAAAATATTTCTCTCCCTGCAACGAATCAATATTGTGCCATTTTAAGAGTGGGTCGTGTTTTCGGTCAATAATTTAATTATTAGTGTGCCATGGAAAAATATGAAAAAACACTATTTTATAGAGAATTTTATGCTCTTCAATTATGGTCTGATCATAATTTTTCATACAAGCATAAATAAACGAGTTATCGGCAAAAAATCGCGTTGGGGGAGCTAAAACCCCCGATTGTGAGACGCCGGCTTGGGATTTTATGGGACTATTGGGAGGTTCATTAGAACACTCCAATGTACACCTCTGCCAAAATTGAGCTTGCCCGGATTTTTTGCAAGCTAAAAACCTTCCTTGCCTGGACTATTAGGCAAATGTTAAAAACTCCATTTTGTAGATAATTTTATTCTCTTCAATTTTGAGCTTTTCTTGGGTAAAGCTGAAATTAAGCGGGACTAATTTTCCAAATTAGGGTAGAACCCAACAGAGGATTTTAAATAAATTTTGGGGGGGGGGTTCCACATAGCACTACAATACACGTGCATTCAAAATTTTAACTTTCCCGGATTTTTGCAAATTCAAACCAATTTTTTAGCTTTTTGCCTCGACTAGTGTGAAAATTTTAGTACGATCTACTTTATAGAAAATTTTGTACTTTTCAAATTTGATATGATAATTTTTTCTAAAAATTAAGTTAAGCGAGATATAGGCGAAAAACCATGTTGGAAGAACTAATTTTTTTTCAAAAATCTTTGACTCTTTATTTTATTATAAATTTTTTCTTTTTATCTTTTCTTTTAAATCTTTGTTTTTTGGGAACTCGTTTAAAAATTTTAAAATTAGGTTAAATATAATATTTGTACACATTCTCAATTTCATCATGCAATACTGATGAGACCGAATTTTAGAATTTTGATATCTAGCTTGCTCCATTGTATGTCCATTGTTGATTGCGTTAGCTTTTATTTTGATTTTTCGTATAGTTTTGATGTCATATCGTACGATATGAAATACATTTATACAGTTAAACTATGTACCTCTTTGTAAAAATTTTACATGGAAGTTATATTTTTATGTACATTATCGACTTGAATAAATTAAGGCTATGTATTATATTTTGATAATAATTAACTTGTGAACTGATTGAATTAAAATTTAAATTTGGGGGTGGGTGGTAAAAATTAATTTAATTTCTCAAATCTATTATCGTACCTCGGGTGGGGGATTTGTATACTCTTAAGTTATACTCTTGTAGTTATAGTTTAAATTTTCAATTTTCTTATGGTTTTTTGGAGCTTTCGATTTTTCAGAATGCATAAATAATACATATACTACCTATACATGCAATGCATAAAATTCAATCAAAAACTGCATAAGTTTACATTTTAGATGGTTTGTGGTAATGTAAGGAACATAATTTTTACACAGAATATGGGACTACCCTCAAGGACCTATGTAAATGTGATAAAAAAAGGAATTTTGAAAGAATCTGGACTTATGTAGTTTTAGCAATGACCGATTCAATCTATATAAAATAATTAAAAGGATATTAATAATGAAGATAAATAAGATGAATATTATATTCTTATTAATTGCTTTGATTGTACCGCCTCGCCTGAAGATTGCACTAAAGGAGGGTTTGACTGATTGATTTAGCGTTATAGGATAGATAGATAATTTAATAAAAGAATAACTTTAGATACCCCTTTATAAAATTTCTATGCAGAAGTACCCAAATTTATTATCCTTTTATATAAATATTTCTGATTTAAATAAATTAAAGTTATTATTTATATCGGTGAGCGAATGGCTGAAATGCTAGCGTTTTCGCTTTCAAGCCAATATTCACGGGTTCAAATCCTGTGAGGTGCTATCTATAGAAGAAATTTTCGCTCACCAAATGTCTATCTGCTGGCCCCAGATAACATTATTTATGGCTAAAAAACTTCCTTGATTGAGTAGGCGGTGTAAAAATCGTCTATTCCCGTGGTTCGGAATCCACGTTAAGCTGTAGGTCCTCTGTGCTCGTCACACATTTTCAACACGCAACGAGCAGAGACAGGGAGGTATCGGGAAAATGTCGCAAGACGTTCATAACCGAATATACATAGATAGATTATTTATATCATGTTTTAATAAATAACTTGTGTTATAACTAAGTAAACAATTTTTCATAAGCTTTCAGCAATTGGAAATAATTATTGAAAAAAACAATAATCTACATATTGCTGAAGTCTTCTGCGAAAATTAGATTTTATATTTATTAGTTTTTAATTTTTGATTAAATATCCTAATGATTATAAGCTTGCAACCGAGAGCTATCGCCATACAGAGATTGTTCCTCTCAATTGGAGGGAGGGGGGAGACTAAAATAATTTAATTTCGGGTTTTTATTACTTGGGGGGGGGTTAACTAATCTAATCATCATTGTACGCTCGCAGTTTTTTATAATGAGGGTGAGGGAAGCTACAAATTAAAGTTTTCATTTCTTAGGAAATTGTTTTAAATGTGTGCCATCGTTTATGGTCCAAGCGACGTCGGATTGTTCAATATTCAGCGGCGTAACTGCCATGCTACGAGTAATGCATTCAGATTAAAAAATACTATTTTGAGTTGCTATAATATTGCTTTGAGAGGGCGATGCCCCGTCGCCCTCCTCGTGCTAGCTGCCACTAATGTGTATGTTCATGTTTGTATACTTTTTAGTAACGAATCATACTCGAGCACTCGTAGTAAAAACTAGACCGGATTTTTGTTTCAAACGTAGGCAGTCTCAATAACTTTTGTTTTTGAGTAAAAATTAAAACAAAAAGCACGTCAAGTTAGATAGCGAAAGGGAAGTTTAAAGCAAGTGTTTCAATGTTACAATGAAGCCCCTCACACCAGCTCCCCTATTTTCAAATTATTATAAATACTAACCCCTAGCTTGTGATACATCATTTTATAGATGGGAAAATCCCCACCTAACTACATTATGAAGTCGATCAGTTTATGAGATAGAGATAAATGGACATAAAAATTGAACGATGAAATGAATTAATTATTCAATTTTTATCTCTATCTCATCTCATAAACCGATCGACATAATTCATTTTTTTTAAACGTGGTTAAATGAGAATTTTTCCACCTTTCAAATTATGTATCACAAGGCTATTTTGAAAATAAAAGTATCTGCAGTTTCATTTTTCCATTTTTACCTCTAACTTGTAAACAGATCGACTTTATTCATTTTTTAGTAAGGGTAGCTGTAATTGTTGAAAAAGCGTAAAATTTTTTTCTGAAGTAGAATTTTTTAATGAGGCACACTCGAGCTCTTATTATAGACAGGACATTAATTTTGAACAGTTTTCCTAAATTCATGCTTTTTATAATTATTCAGATGTTCCTTGGAGCCCGAATTAACATTGAATAATAATCTTGATGTTAGGGTGAATTTGGTTAATTTCCCCTCTGCAGACTTGCTGTCTACTTCCTGCTAATAAACCTAAATTATCTACCAATTATTAATAACTCGTTAGTAACATAACATTAATTGTTTTAATTAAGGTCACAAAATATAATGAAATTTCCTGAAATTTTCAGTTATTCATAATAAATTGAACATCAGTCCTTGTTGACTCCTTGTAAAGCCACAGTCATTATTTTGCCTATTTCAGGTGAAATCACAATTTAGCGAAGCGCATTGATGAACAATAAAGAAAGAAATCTTATTTACGCAATTTTAAGATACATTTTTGCCATAGCATAATTTGAAAGTCCAGTTACAAATATCCCAATAATATTATACAAAAACTGACTTAATTTTACAGTTTACGCTATTACAAAATTAGCATTGCATGCTAAAATTTTCGAACGTAGATGAAAATAATTGGTATAAAATCCGCAACTTAGAAAGGAATTTTTAAATAAAGCTATCCACGATATCGCATAGCGTATGTAACTTAATTGCGTAATATTACATTTAAATAGGGCCAAAGAACACATTTAAAAAATATACAGTTAGTCAAATTCAATCTACGCAAGATAAACCATCTCGTCGGTATTATTTATAGTAATTCTGTATCACTATTTGCCATCTTATAATGGGCAAAAACTGACCATGAAATATTTTCTGTAATTAATTGTTTAAACTTTCCAGAACCAAAATGATTTATTTTAACGTCTAAAGAGATTTGTTTTTAATTCCAAATTTACTAAGACACGTGTCGGTTGGTTTGACGACCTCAAAGGTAAACACCGATTATAACATCAAAATTTATTTATGTAGTTTGTAGTAGTACCTATATCGTAAAACTGTAAAGGTGCGTGACGAAGGAGGAGAATGTTCATACCAACAAGGATATTGAATTACTTATTCGATAATGGCAATTACGTAATGACGGTAATTTGATGATTATGCTCAAAATCAACATAAAATCAATTAACTTCCAGTAGTACTGATTAAAATCCAATAATTTCACAAAAATGCTGTTCCAAAAGAAAAAAGTAAGAAGCACCACGCCTCGAGTAATTAACTTTTTTTCTTTTAATTTGTTTAATTATACAGTATTGAATCAATCCGATATAATGGGGTCTAAAGGTGTGAATCAGACAGGTGCTTCTCCATCGAACAAGAGAAGTTTTGGCCCTACGATAAACTTTGGGAGGAGTTAAGTGGCCTGAATTTCATAAACAAACAAAGAAAGCTTAATTTGGCTAATCTGATATTTATTCGTTGTTGTTGGGCGTATGGTACCGTTGAATTGAATTAACTTGATTTGGATATAAAGCTACTTATTCTTCCACTTGAATGCAAATTACTACATACATATATAACCTCCAAATGTAAAAGTGTGGGTACGCCTAAATACTACAAAGGCCTTCTTGACACAAATTAACTTTCCTGTTATGATAATTACTGGTTAGTTAGGAACACTGGCACATAATGTTAAGTCATCGCAAAAGTGTTCTTCTTTGATAATAAATTATTAAATATTAAGTACTTGACACAATGGGGATAATGCTCTAATAGGTATTTGATATTAGATCTTTCAGTGTTCAATACATCTGTTTAGTCATCATTTAATTCGGCTTTTTAATTTTAAGTTGCTGTTACTAATTTTTTTTTAATATTTAATCGATTATAAAGGTTAATCATATTTTTAACGGCTCGTGTGGTAATAGCTATCGCATTTAGGTAAGCGTTCATTTATTATCGTCTATCGTAATCTACTATTCCTTGTCAAAATGTCTATTTGGAAAACTTGACTGATTGTTCTAAACAACTAAGTAAACCATAGCAGTTCCCTGCTGTGTACTCGGGTTCTAGCTGACTTCATATGTATCTATCCTAAACGGTGAATGTTTGCAAAACTTAGGCCCTTTGGACTTTGGACATATTCTATGGCCCCCACACTTCATCAAATGCAAGTAGTCGAATGATTTGAACCCTCTATAGTATGTCCTTAAAAGGAAGCAAACTGGTCCTGGGTATGACCTTAAACTACACCTCTTGTTCCTCCCCACTTTCTCTCACAATAATAATAAGGAATAAGCCCCCTACTTTACCCCTAAAAGGTCAACTGAATGCACGCTGTGGCACTTTCTATATTATGTGGTTATGGTTAGTTTACTAGACCAAATCGGCAGTCCCGAGTAACCTCGCAGGCTTCTACCAATTTTCTCTGCTTGGCTTGATTGCTTTTAAATCCAATGAGAACATTACATTAGAGGCTTTCTTATGTATACCTAGTTAGTAAAATAAGTTAGGGCTCATTACCCATGTTTTCCCAAAGGTTCTTCTGTATGCCCAAAAGACTACAGTGGCCTTCCTAACGTATTTCTACGTGATTTTCCTGATTGTAGCGTCCAGGATTACTCCCAGATACTTAACCTCCATGGAGATCTGTTGCTGAATTTTGAATATTTCAGGTTCAATAAAACGTTTTAAGCTTCTCCTTTTGATAAAAGTTTTGATAGGAATCTTGGTGGCACAGATTGATAGAATAATTTATGGAAGAAACTTACTATAATGAAAAAAATTCATGCTCACCTGTGACGAGTTGCTTTTAATTTTGATATGCACAAGATAAAGATAGATTAACTGGACACTCAATTTGGTTCCTATTTACTATATGTACAACGCGACTGTTAGGTTGTGCATCTAGAAACAAAAAAATCATTAGAAATACGTTGAATCTAAAAAAATTTTTATTGAAACGATTGAAGAAATCTCAAAATTTCCAAGTGCTGTCAAACTGTTTGTACAAATCTTCAGTTTGTGCAAACATAACGGCGTTTAAAGTAAACCCTGCAATTTTTTAATAATCGAATCAGATAAATCTGAATAATTATCTTATTACAATGTCTGTTTAGCATTTTTCGATAAGTTGTCTCGAACAAAATGATTAATACCTTGTAAATTTAGACATCAATCACATAAAAAGTGATTAGCTTATGTACGAAAATTTAAATGGTAATGTCTTCATTAACCATTCTTATATAAAAATGTAGTTCGTTTAGTGCAACTTCATGCACACATACAAATTTCTGTAAAAAGTGGATTAACATTCAGAACTTATCTTCTCAAACCGAATTGATCACCTTTCAAAATTTTCCGTATAAAATAATTATTTAGCGCCATCCTCTTCATATTGAGTCAAACAAATTTGCATGAAATTCCTATACTACTTGTGAACATATTATTATATAAAAAATTTTAAATGTCCGTAACGATTATTACGAAAATATTTTCTAATTATGGGAAAATAAAGTTAAAGAAATATAAAATATGCGATGATCGATCATATTGCTATATAATCAATCTAATGGTCAATAAAATTATAGCAGTCAGGTGTAATTTAAAATTTACTGCGCTAACTGATTTAATTAGTCCCTTTTTTTTAAATTTTCTGGTTGTACTACCAGTAAATTAAAAAAAATGTAACTGCTAATACTTTGTATAAAACCTATTAAATGGTTTTCGAAATTATATACACGTACACGCTAATATAAATTGATCATTAATTTGTATTTTATGCCGTTTATATTATAGATTATTATATTATTTATATTTATCAGCGTATAAAACGTTAAAATTAACGTTTATGGTTTTTTCAAGAGCTTATATTTTTTTAAATGGCAAAACTTACTTTCTTCCTTAATTTTATACAATTTTGCGCACTGCGCAAACGTGCTAAGTTCGTCACTGCGCAAAATTGGATACAATTAAGGATGAAAATAAGTATCTTATCATACAGCCCTTGCTGTCGACGCTGCATCCATCATTCAAAAGTAATAAAAATTATTTGACAGGATACTAAAATATACCTAGAGCCATTGTATTGTTATTCCGAAACTTCAGCTGCGTATAATCACAATTACACCAAAAAGGAGTAACTTATCAAATTTACAGTTAAAATTTAAATATTTTAGCATTAGTTAAGTGCTTCGTTAAATTGCTATGAAAAGTTTACAAGTTAATACACAATAAAGTTATTTCAACAATTATTTAAGAAACATACAAAAATTTCGCGCTTGTCTATTACAGCACTTAAGTCAATTATTATGGTTTTTCTATATTATTGTATTGTTATCACACTTCTGCATTAGGTACGTCATTAAGCTCTAATAAAGACATCAAATGACCTTGGTTGGCTTAATGTGCTCGATTGTAGTAGGAAGTTACCTCAAAAGCTTTTATTATTAGTTTTAATTGTTACAGTAAATTACATTTGATTGTAAAATTTATAGCTAGGTTTATAATCCTATAGATATTATATTTATTGCACTCAATATCCAATAAAAGTTTGAAAGTTATAAAAATGTAATTAGAGGTTGCAAAAGTCCTTTCTTAACATAACTGTAGATTTTTCTTACATGACTTCAATATTTCTAACTGAATTACCGTAGCTATACTTTCTCAAGGATGGGACGATTTGAAAGGTGCGAAAATAGATCAAGTCTGAGTGTGTACGTTCAAATAATTTGCGTAAATCGGCTTGATCTATAAATTTATCAAAATAAACCTAAATGTGCTCAAAATAACCAAAAAATAGAGTCAAGTTAAAATGCATTATTATACTACATGAATGAGATTTCATTTTCAATATCGTACGAACGTATACAATTGTACCCAATCATTCAGCCCAAACCATTGTAACAATGTGAATAACATTTTTTAAATTGGTATAGAAAACCAACAGGTACTTAACTTGAAGCTATTAACTGTAAACTTTGAAATTGCCTGCGAATATGGGGCTATTCTATTTCGGTAGTCATGTTTACTCTTCAGATGATGGCAACGAAAAAATGCATGCCAATTACAATTAAAGATTTTAAAAATGGGAAAGTTCTCAGGGCAGGCCGAAAGGTTAACGCTCATTAAATTTAAAGAATTGAATTGTGTCAATTATTATCTCATATCAATCTTGTTTTTTTTTAAATTGAAAGAGGAATAATTTATGAATCCATATACGTAATAGGACTGAGTCAAGGCAATTATGTACTAAATTTTAGCACTGCGTTTAGGAAATTTTTAAAATATTTTGGGATCTTTTGCCAAACGGAAAGTCACGTTAATCCCTAACTTTTTTAATCAGCAGGCCATCCATTGCATGGTTATGAGGACCAATATGAGTTGTTAGTTAAAATTTTATTGCTAAAAAAGTTAATTATAAAATTAATTTTACCGACATGTAAGGTGCGATAATGAACAAACGATTGCTGATAAAACAATTAGTGTTCCGTCAACATATTCCATAATATCAAATTTATAGTGGAACCTCATGGTTCTACAATTTATAAACCATTTTATGATTACTGCATTGAATTAAACGAACACAACATAGTAATCACCATATACCATAGGTTGTACCCGTATATTAAAGAGTTGTTAGTGTAATTGAACATGTCATTATACATGTAACAGTTTGTATTTTAGTTTTATCAATTACAAACAAAAGAAGAAGAAGTTTTGCTTTGTGTTATTGGTAAAAAAATCCTTTCCAGCTGTTGGTGAGCGTAATGACCGTAGCTGTAAACCTCTCAATTAAATAATAAATACATTTATTCAAATTTAGATATCTATAAGCTGATAAAACAATTAAATCCAAAATTCACTCTCGACCGCAAGCTGATGTTTAAGGATCATTGCATAAATACGAAACAGAAGGTCTCGGCCATCCACAGCTACTGAGGTCTTTAGTACCTAACAGCTCTGAATACATTGGCCAGTCTGGTTTAAATCCTTAGACATTAAAGCAGTCGATGTGGATTTAAATTAAACATGTTGGATCACTACAGGGTCTTTTAAACCCATTGATCATCCGGATATTCCAAACCCATCCATTCCAAAAGGATTAAAATCAAGAAAGAGTTTCCTGCACATTCCTATTGTTTCGAAAATATCTAAAAAAAGGAACTACAGAATAGCGACTTATGGCAAAAGAAAAGCACTCATTAACACAGTAGATGGCTGCTCAAAATATCTCCCGACAGGCCAATAAACATTTTTTGCTGCCAGTCGTTTACCAGATAAAAATGTATGTTTGGTAAACACGATATACTGACTGGGCCACTTGGAAATCACTAAACAGACTTCGTGCAAAATTTAAGTATATGCTGCCTCTGTCTTGCAACTTCTAAAAAGAATGAGCTGAGGAAAGCCCAATACGAATGCAATGTAGGAAATACAATTTTTGTGTTTTGTTCGTTTATCGTATTTCCTATTTTATATTTATTTATATAACATAATATTGGCAATTCCGTGGGTTAATTTAGTGGTATATAAATAAAAGGCACTTCTCACAGTTTAAATATTTAATTGCTAACTATATTTTGTCTATATTATGTTCCTTTTTAGATAGCTCTGAAGATGTGCTAGTATAGCACGAAACTGGTCAGAAATTAAATATTTAAACTGTGAGAAGTGACTTTTATTTATATATCCATTTATATGTTTTATTTTATTAATTATAATTATTCTGAATGAATAAATAAGTTATTGGCTTCTTCACATGCTTTAATTGAAAATAAATATATTGAAACAGGTATACAGATTAATGTATAACGTATTGACATTTAAAACATCTTGAATAATATTAATCTTGATCTTGAATATTTACGTTAAATGTTGAGCAACATAATTTGAGTTTCCGTATTCTTTAGCGTCAAAATGTAATCGTTTATATTATTATGTTAATATTAATAAACGTTTACATCCGTAACGCCCACTCACTGACTCCAAATGTCTCGGAAACCCCGTTATCTACATAGCTGATATTTTAAGTGGTTATTTCTACTTTATGTAGTAGAGAACAGATAAGAAGAGATTTTACTTCTAACTTCGGAAAAACATACGTTATACATTTTCACTAAAAGTAGATGGCATAACTTTCAGTAATTCCTCCAGTGCGGCTTTTAGGCTGCACAACATTTGCAATAACTACTACATGGTGTATACGGTATTTACACAGAATAAACTATTTTATATAGAAATAAACTCACACCAACGAATTACAATCTTAAATTTGGTGTTGTCTGAACATCGTGAGCTCCCACCAAAATTTAAGATTATCATACGATTGCGTGTTTTTTTGTTCAAAAGTAGCAATTAATCATAAATAACAGTACACATTATCGTATTCGCACATTATATCAAATTATTTACAAATCATAAATATTTCTATCTATTAGATATCCAACATAAACTTTTCGAATAATTAATTTAAAAACTCCAATATCACGATCATAAATTCATCAAAATGAAATCTTTGTCAGAATATCAATTCATGTTATAATTTTCAATCTTGCAAAATCAAATCTATAGGTTACCACACAAATCATATTCCAATCATTCCAAAATCATCATATCCCGTTCAAACCATCTCAAATGTTCACCTTTTACAAAATTATATCCAACTTACTGAAAAAATAATTAAATTTTTAAATCAAAATAAACGATGTGATCTTCCTGAAGCGAATGCTGGCTTCTTCTGAATCTCCTTCCAATTCTACAACTCTTCAAGTTAACAATTTCTCCAATACGGACTATTCCTTTCTATTTCGTTAATCCTATCTACTTCTTTTTCGAATAACTTGCATTTGAATAACCCTTCATGTTTATTTAGGATCTCTTCTTTATCTACCTTCACAATCTAATTACTTTCTGCTTCTTCTCTTCAATATTTTTATTATAGCTTTTAACTCAACCACTTCATCTTCATTTTACATTACATCATCTACAATTTTATTTTCTGTCATAATTTTTAAATTTATACTTCTTCATCTTCGTCCTACATGATTATTTCCTTCGCAACACATAACACATTTTGCCCATCTTTAATAGTTATAAATCATCTAACAAATTGATTCCCAATACACAATCAATCCTACATCCCTTCATGATCAAATTTTTATCAATAATTGCAATTCCATCAAAGTTTTTTCCTACTATTAATTAAACATCTTTAATATTCTACTTTCCATATATCAATTTAAATTCAATATTTTCAGTTATATATAAGTTTTAAGTTATAAAATTATCTTCATCCAGGTACTTGGCTAACTTTATATCGTGGTTTTCCTAAAATAAATTCATCAAATTTTTACCTTCTGATCCGATAAGTCCAAACCATGAAATATTTCCACCTGACACCCATCCATGACATTAAGCTCATTACAAACATCCATACTTTATAAATCGCTTTTCCCTCCCTCTATTTTTCAACATTATTAGTAAATTCGTTTCAATTCTCTTCCATCTTATAGTCTGTCGTTTTATTCTTTTCTGCTGAAATTTATTTTTTAAATAAATTTTTCCCAATGTTAAACCTTCGGATTTAAATTTGTTTTCTCTTGTATTCTGTAACTTGTTGTTTTTAATTTTGATTATATTGTACTTCTTTTTTATATGATTTTCTTTTATAATCGTTTGTTTATTCTGCACTTTTGCATATTTTATATTTCTTCCTGCGATAAATTTTAAACTATTTTGCCTTTTTCTAGTTATATTTTTGGTTACGTTTCTGTGTTTCTTTTTGTTCTTGTCTTGTTTGATGCTACTTTTAGCTTTTGTAGTATTTGAGGACGGTTTATTTATGACTCCTTGTACTCCTCTACTTTTAAATTTTCTTCCACCTCTGAAGCGTCCATCTCTCCAACTTTTGTATATTAATATTTTTCCTACATGATGCTTATGATTTTTGTTTTCGATTATCCCAATTGCGCTGGTACAATAATTAAATGCTTCTTTATTTAATTTAGTTATGATTTCATCACTGTTTTCTTCGTCTCTTTTGATGTTTTCTAATCTTAGACTTGCATTTCTTTCTTCCTTTGTTTCTTTTATTTCTTATCCACCTTTATTCCATAGCTCTTTTACTTTTGCGAAG
This sequence comes from Podabrus alpinus, assembly GCA_932274525.1. Lineage (NCBI taxonomy): Eukaryota > Metazoa > Arthropoda > Insecta > Coleoptera > Cantharidae > Podabrus > Podabrus alpinus. Next base: position 13,523,802 of record OW026451.1, read on the forward strand.
TTACTGTCCAATATTCTCCCTATTCCCTCATTAAAATTTAGTATCATACTTTTGTTTAATTTTTTCAGGATGTTTTCATTAAAATTTTCTACCATACTTTTATTCAAATTTTCTATACTACTTTTATTCAAATTTTCTATACTACTTTTATTGAAATTTTCCACGGTGTTTTTACTGTAAGTTCTAATAGTTTTTAATTATTTATTCCATTATTTCTATTTGAAAATTTTTGTCCTTTGTTATTTTCACCATGTTTTCGTTAATTTCACTCACGGTCCTCCACATGTTTTCCATCCAATTTCTTTTTATTGAAGCAAACGACACTTTCTCAGTTAGCAGGTTCTATTTTCTGATTCTCTTTTTTTTATGTGTGTTATGTGCAAATCCTTTTTTAATTTAAACATTTTTCTATTTCTAATCTTTTATTTCAAATCAAAACTTGTACTACCAAAACAAATATATAAATATAAACCGAGAGGGAAGAGAAATATAGGTCGACCCAAAAAAAGATGGAACGATCAAGAGTGACGTAACGGACAGTACGTCCAACACGTGCGGATGAAGAAGAAGAAGAACTTGTACTACAAATTAATAAACCTTTTCAAGCAATGCTGAAAAACAAACACTTCTTCTAAAAACGCGTTCAGTGCGTTTCTTCGCACAAACATTTTACCAATCTCAAATATAAAAATTGCCCAACAACTCAAATTCATAAAATAAAATTTCTTAAAAACCTATTGGTTATACTTATTATAATAATCCCCAGTGCGGCCTTTAGGCCGCACAACTTTGGCAATCACGAACTAGATGGTTAATCTGCGCTACTAAGGTTGGGTCTCCAAAAAAGAGACCTGCTTACGCTTAAGCGTTGGTTGTTTTTGCAAAGGTAGGCGGCGGTCTAATATATGATGTTTCTTTCAACCAGAACCGTTTATGTACTTTTTCATATTTTTTTTTGATAATTACAGAGCGCTGAAAAACTTCGGGCCCTAGGCCTTTAAGATAACCTGAGATTATGCACCTGGGCACTGTTATTTATTTTATTTAATAATGATTTATCATTTTTAATCATTATAATTAATTACATTTTTAAATACTTTAATAATAATTGTGCTTTTAATAAATATTCGGGAACGGGCATAGTTTTGCGGTATATCCCGGAATATTCTGTTTCACTTCCTTGGAAAACAATAGCTAACCACTAATCTGTCTAGTAGTACCTTTCCAAAATTAAGTCTATAACCGTTACATTAAAATATAGATCTCCTATATATAATATAGATCACATGCGAAGTAGGATATTTATTCTGGACGTCTCAACTCCACAGGAAATGGTAAATTAGTGATGAGTAATCTGCCTATAAACCATCTTAAAATGAAGTGCGTTTCACTTCCCGTGGTTCGGAACCCACGTTAAACTACAGGTACTCCACAGATACAGGAGACCAGGTCGCTAAGGTCACGGAGATAGGATAAGGCACTTGGAAGAAATAAATATTTAAAAAATATAGATTTTTGTGAAAATATAATAATAATTTAGGTTATAACTTCAAGAAAATCTTTGCCATAATTAATTTGATAACTGGAGACGAATAGCGACTATTTTTTTTAATGATGATCTAGCAGTTAGGAATAAACACGTTCAGGAAGCAGGAAGCTGCTGAATCTTGAAATGGTAGCAAACTCATCAATTGTCAACTATTGAATTGCTATTGTATTTGTAGATATACTTATGTATGTAGTATGTGCATCCATATGTTACAAAAGAGAAAGCGTTTTCATTATCATTTGCATTGAGAAGATTTTATTAATAATTGTGTGCCTCATAACATTTTTACACTGCACTGCACGTACTTAATAATATGCAAATACTTTTATATAATTCCATTTAATTTCAATTAATTGCAGGTCCAATTATTTCAATTTAAATTTATCATTTCAAACTGAAGTTTTACTGTCACTCTCTTCGTGTATTCATTTTATCTATTCTACCAATCACGAGATAATTGTCGAACATTTAGGAAACATCTTAATTTGCCAGGTCAGTACGACAATTATTACGTAATTAAATTATTAACCTGCAAAAATACAAATACGAAAATAATGATCTCCTGCAGTGCATACTAAACGATTTATCTAAACAGTAATTTTATCTCTAAGGATGCTAATTTGTCTAAAAAGAGTTGATATTTTTCCAGGACTAACTGTTCATGAGCTTCGTCAAAAAAACATTTTTGCATAATTTATACACGATTAATATTGAAATTGTTAAAAATGGATATTATTAACTGTTATTATTTAGGCAGCTAAACGTTAAGTCATTGGCTTAGCGATTGATTATTATATTATTTTCGAAGGTGTATATTACTTACTCATATTTATGCATGCACGATTATTGATAATTTATCATGGTTAATTTCTTGTTATCCGGACGAAATTTATCTCCTCTAACGGCAAGTGCGTAAGTTGTAAATCTTCTCGAAATAATTAGCAAAATAAACCTTACGTTAACACTGAACAAATTAAACTACTTTTTGAAGTACTCGTGAGTTCAGTGAGAGGTTTTCATCACAATCAAGATTCAATAAGCCAACTGAAAAGGTACTCAAAGTAACGAACTATTAACACAAATTATAACAAAAGTGATTATCCAACAACAAATTCTTGAAAAGCGTATTTACCTATTGATAAATCGATGTATTCACTTTCGTGAAAGTTTCTTACGCAACGATTTAAGAATTCATCAATAACTACAACAATCCGTACCTGTTAGAAAGAAAAAGTTGACACTTTTTTGGAAACCGTGTAAATTTACATTATTCAAAAAAAAACTGTTTTAAATATTTTCCAATCCGCTTGTTCCAATCGCATCGGCTTTTTGCTCGAGTCCAATTTTTCCTGTATGTAACTTTTTAACCAGAGCATTTAAATAGAAGGTTGAACGGTAAAATTTGATTTACTACAAATATTTGACGGTTTGTTCCATTTGTATCCGGGTATTGTGCAACGCTCAAATGCACCCGATTGAAAAAAAAAGTTATTCAATTTTATATTTGCACACTTTTACTTTTTTCAATTACCGAAATAGAGTAACGCGAACCAAAATTAATTACCATGAAGAATTTTTTTTTTGTAATGCTTATTGGGTGTATCGACGACCCAGAGGAGCCTCATCACATACTTTCTTGATGAGGTCGGTTAGACACAACTAATTGGTCCTGGGCAGGACCTGAAACTGCATCCCTTGTTCTTTCCGAACATGCAAATCACACGGAAACGCAGGGGTCTAATGTTTAAAGTGAGGTTCGAACCACGGGAATACGAGAAAAACACTTTCTGGTCACATTTTTGATCTCGACAAATAGAGATGAAGTTGATGAATGAAAAAGTGAAATAATTAAATTTTTTCAAATTGTTTAGCATTATTAATTATTTAACAGTACATAGATACATCAGTTCACTGTTATACATTTCGCAAAATTTAAATGTACGTATGAAAAAAAAGTTAATTAATCTTCAATTCAACTACGCTCTTCTTTTATCAAATATGACGTCAATAGAGACCATGCGATATAATTTTAAGGTAGCAAAGCAGATGATGATATTCTAAGAAACGCAAAAATCGATTATTTTTTTCAAATTATAATAACATTTTTGCTATACAGTAAATTATACAGTGCGTTATAATTGAAATTTGTTTGTATGCATTAAAAATTTGCAGTTAATTATTTCCTATATTATGAAATAATTTAAAAATTGCCATGTTTTTAAAGAGTGCGGTATACTTTAGAATACAATTTCCGACTTTTTGATTTAAAAATAACCGTAAATATGCAAAAAAGTTAAACACTATAATTATTATCTTTGCTTTTATTGAAGATTCTATGCTTCACTTTAAATAATATGTTGGATTATTTTAATTTTGTCAAAAATAATGATCGCGAACCACACGATCCGGAAATTCGTGCTTAGCTATATTTGGTTCAATCGCTAATAGTAGTTGTAATAATTTATTGTGACCATAAATAATTTAAAAGATACAAATTTATTATGATATAAAAGTTTTGCTTTAGGGATTGTTTTGTGTACCACATTAGGTAGATCGAATTAAAATTCTTCGGTGTGTGTTAAAAGGAAAATCATTAATCATCGATCTCTTCTGCTACAACGCCTCACTTTACGTTTACAAAGCAATTGCAAAAAAATTTACCTATAATATAATAGAACTTTTCATTTGATCTTCAAATATTATTTTGATTCATTTCAAATAAGACTATAGTCCGATCAAATTAGACCAAAAAATAGGAGTGAGGTTGCAATAATTCGCAGCCAGCTGAAAATTGGTAGGATTGTTTAAAACACGATCATAAATGAAATCTAAAAAGTCCTCATCGATCCGACACCTGGAAAAAAATTTATTCGGGGTCAAAGGTCACTAAAACGGGTTTTTCGCGATTTTTAGCAAAACGGTAAGTTTTATCATAAAATTATCTCATTCAAAAATTGTAGATCAGATAATTATCTATAAAAATGTCTAAATACTTTTTTTCCTAAGAGCTACCGTTTTTGAGATATAACGATTCAAAAAGTTGAAAGAGTTGTAATCGTCATAATATGGGGTCCGTTACTTTGGCCCCCCCCCCCCCGGTTAATATTTTTACACCAAAAGCAAGCACTGGGATCCTTAGAGCTAGCACCCAAATATGAAAGCTAGCACCATTACAGTTTTTTCACAAATCGACTTTGAAATCGGGGGGGCCAAAGTAACGCTAGCCCCCCCCCCGGTTAATATTTTTACCCAAAAACCTAGCACTGGGATCCTTAGAGCTAGCACCCAAATATGAAAGCTAGCACCATTACAGTATTTTCACAAATCGACTTTGAAACCGGGGGGCCAAAGTAACGCTAGCCCCCCCACGGTTAATATTTTTACCCATAAACCTAGCACTGGGATACTTAGAGCTAGCACCAGCTAGCACCCAAATATGAAAGCTGGCACCATTATAGTTTTTCCACAAATTCATTTTATTTATTTGCACCTAAATGACGTTTACAACTCTTTCAACTTTTCGAATCGTTATATCTCAAAAACGGTGACTCTTAGGAAAAAAAGTATTTAGACATTTTTTATAGATAATTATCTGATCTACAATTTTTGAATAAGATAATTTTATGATAAAACTTACCGTTTTGCTGAAAATCGTGAAAAACCCGTTTTAGTGACTTTTGACCCCGAATAAATTTTTTTCCAGGTGTCGGATCGATGAGGACTTTTTAGATTTCATTTATGATGGTGTTTTGAACAATCCTACCAATTTTCAGCTGGCTGCGAATTATTGCAACCTCTGATGTCTAAATTGACCGGACTACTATGCAAAATTGCCATGTTTAGTTACTCTAATCAATTTCTTTTCTCTTTTTAAATTTCATTTTTATAAAGTGTGATTCAATAAGAGGTGTCATTTTGAATTCCGCTCTATAGATTTGATAACGCGCGATTTGATCATGGAACGTTACACGATCGATGAACGACTAGTTATTGTAAAAACACATTACCGAAATGGTGATAGTGTTGCCATTACAATTCGTGAAATTTTGGGCAGAAGAAGAGTGTACCTTCCTTCCCCTAGCGGAATTCTAAATTTAATTAAAATTTTTTTGTCCATTTGTCCGTCGTTGTGGTGACCGTTCAGAGTTCGTCAAGTTGGCCCCTCCGTTTTGGATTTTTAAATGTTTTCTTATGCCATATGCCAATAGGAAGGGCTTGCGAAATGTTGTATATTATTTTGTAAGTGGTGGGTTGGTTAATTTTTTATTAAAAGATGAAAATTTATGACCGAAAAGGGCCAACTTGACACAGCCCCTCCATTTTCAAATTTTTAATTTTTTTGTAAGCCAATCGCAAGTGCTTGTGACATGCTGGCGAATGCTGTAATTTATTTTAAAAGTGCTGGATTAGTTAAATTTTTATATAGAATTGAAATATTGACTTCACCAAACGTCAATAAATTGGCCCCCCCTTTTTCAAATTTTGTCATAAAAATAAATGTTTCTTCGTCAAGTGCTGTAGAAACGGCATATTGTCATATAGAAACGGCATATAGTGAAACTGTAGACCCCCCCCCCATCGTGAAGTTTTTTATAAAATTGGTGTCAATCGATAGAGAATCGTTTGAGCTATGTATAAAGAGTTTAAATTTCCATCGTTTGTACATCAAAGGTTTTTAATAAAATTCATTTCTTTGGAACAATAAAATTTTGGGAGGGACTCTACAAATGCAGTTTTTAAGATGTGATTTTTTTAATAAAATAAACACCAATCGATGGAGAATCGTTTGATCTCCTCCAATAAGCTTCAATTTCCATCGTTTGTACCCCAAAGGTTTTTAATAATATTCATTTCTTTAGAACAACTTTGGGAGGGGTTCTAAAAATGCAGTTTTAAGATGTGATTTTTTTAATAAAATAAACACAAATCGATGGAGAATCGTTTGAGCTCCTCCAATCAGCTTCAATTTCCATCGTTTGTACCCCAAAGGTTTTTAATAAAATTCATTTCTTTAGAACAATTTTGGGAGGGGCTCTAAAAATGCAGTTTTTAAGATGTGATTTTTTTAATAAAATAAACACAAATCGATGGAGAATCGTTTGAACTCCTCCAATAAGCTTCAATTTTCATCGTTTGTACCTCAAAGGTTTTTAATAAAATTCATTTCTTTACAACAATTTTGGGAGAGGCTCTAGAAATGCAGTTTTTAAGATGTGATTTTTTTAATAAAATAAACACCAATCGATGCAGAATCGTTTGAGCTCCTCCAATAAGTTTCAATTTTCATCGTTGTCATCGTACACATGCCAATTGTGTGTTGTGCTGAACGGATACGTCAATTAACAACATTGCCGAAAAGTATTCTGGGAACTGAACATTCACAAGCCATCTTGGAACAACCCATGCATCCGCGCAGTCACTGTTTGGTGCGTTTTCTGGGCTGGAGGCGTAATTGGACCATACTTCTTCGAAAATGATGCCAAAGCATACGTGACATGTGACATGTTAAGAAATTTTTTATGGCCAAAATTATTTGATATGGATGTCGATTATCTCTCGACGTGCTGACATCAATTGGCCGCCTAGATCTTGCATTTGGACGCCATTAAAAATTTTTCTTTGGGGTTACTTGAAAGAAAAAAAAAAGAAAACGATTCCAGACCTCAAGAACAACATTTGAGTTTCATTTATCGTATACAAAAACGTAATGGAAAATTTAGCCAAAAAGTGATGGCATGCCACCAGCAGAGCCGTGGAGGACATTTGAATGATGTTTGTGTTCTTTACGTTAAAATAAAAATGTTCTAATTTTTAACGCGGTTTTTTAACAGATCAAAATGACACCTCTTATTGAATCATCCTTTAGTAGTTGATAAGCTATTCTTCTGTTTAACTATATTGCTTTAATACTGTCTATAATCAATTGAATTATGTGACTATAGGTTGGACTCCCAAAATATTACTTTATTGGGAGGGGAGATTAACTAGAACATTTTTAGCAGCACTAACGAAGCGCTAATTTTAAAAATCGTCATCGCACTTAACGTTGAAACAGTAGTTAAGGCATTGTCAGAAGAAAAATATCTGCAACGTAACAAATTAAAAATTAAATCGACTCAACGTGAGTCGTTAAAAGGTGGCAAAAGGATCAGTCATAAACTACTGACGACTCTTTTCCTCGTTAGCATCGAAAATATTTCTTAATTAAAATTAGAACAAGCAAGACAGTTTACCGTTTTAGAAAAAAACTACCAATTTAATATTATTGATTCAGTTTCATTATTTTATTAATTAAAATTAATTATGTTGCCTGCTCACCAAATTTTAATTGATTCCTCTGTTATTTTATTATGTCCCAGATTTATTAATCACCATGATGGAAAATTTGTGACCCCTAGCCTAAAATTTACTTAAAACTAGACGAATTGCTTGCCAATTAAAATTAATAATAACGGAAAAAACGCGATTGAAGATTATTTTTTCAAGATAAGAATAATTAAGCACTTTTAAGTTCTGGAATACCGTTAAAAGTAGAAGTTATCAAATTTTAACGTTTAAATAATTCTTTTATTAATAGCTATGATTTCGTAAATTTATTGTTACCTATTTTATTATTAATTTTAACGGTTAACCGATTATCTCATGATCACAAAGAATAGGAAGGAATTTTGGATTTTTTGGGTGCCACTTGCTTTCAAGGACGTTCTAGTCCGCCCTGAGGATTTTTAAGTAAGTTATGGAGCTGATGGTACTACGATTAATAAACAAAAGGACAAAGCCCGCGGAAATCTTAATACAAGTTACTGTTAGTACTTTTGCAATGACCTGTATTTTGCAGGTCCTTTGAACCCAAATTAGTAATACAGATCGCACGGTATATAATCCAATAGCCTCACGTTCAAGTTTATTACCTATTTTCATGTTACGGTTCATAAACAAAATGCAAATAATTGCTAATATTATTCAGATATAAAATTTCCTACACATGATATTTTATTGATCCCCATTATAACGTTTCTTGAAGCGCCAATCTAGAATTCGATTATAATCACATTTTACGCATTCAACAGCAATAAATACATCGTAAAACGCTTTAGAATTTTATATTGTCTGTAATTAGTTATACTTGAAAATGACACCTCATTGTTGATTATTAGAAAATAATTTGTGGTTAAATAGCACGATCAGATTTGTTTCATCGGAAAATGTTCAAGTTATAATAACTTAATTAGTTTAAATAGCGTTTATGTAAAATAGAGCAATTTTTCGAATAAAAATGTAAAAATTGCAATCGGCGCTCAAACCAGTCACAATTAATGACGCTCGTATTTTTCATTTTTTTAACCGCAAATTATCTTGATTTAATCTTGATGGCTTTATGTTTAAGGTTTTTATTCATAAATAAGAAATTCATACTGTGGAACACTTTTCGCAAAGGTCAAATGGTACAAATTTCTCTATGGTAGTATATCATGATGAGTATGTGTAACAGTTAACAATTTTGTCTTCAACATTCCAGTAGCATTATGTCGTGAACCAATTAAGTCCTTTTTTATTTTCACTTTTTTACGTTATTTAATTGAACTAATTTTCTCTTTCTTTTATGTGTTTAATTTCAATTATTTTGGATAAGTAGCGCGAAAATTGTATTGTACAATTTATTTGATTCTGCGTTTTCCTTTCATTTAAAGTTTTAGTTATTTTTTTAAATAAACACAAAAATTACAATGTCATTGTATTTATTCAATTAATAAAGTGACTTTTAAAAAAAGTTAATTTTAAGTTGAAATAACCATACAACAGAAATTATAATGGATAATACATAACAAATATGATATTGTGTAGATACCATGGTTTGGTATATGAGACGTTTTAAATAGGCAAATGATTGATGATTATAGTTTGATCATAAATTATTATAAATGAACAAAATTTTTATTTATCGTATGCAATTATTTCTTGTGTTGAAATTAGCATATTAATTATATAAATTATAAATTCCACTTTTTTAAATTTTACATTAGGTTATTGACGTGCTAAACGCATTGCAAAAATTGTTGCTATTGATTATTGTTTAAGTTCTTTTATATTTATTTATCCCTCGTATATAAATACTGGTAATTATAAATACGCTAAGTCACCCACCTAAAAAGTGTGGTTTCATTATTTGCCCAATTAAATTGCTTTGGATAAATATTTACCTGCCATCAAATCGTGAAAGGTAATTTGGTAGATCGCTTCTACTTTTTATTTACTTTGTTGCAATTTAAATTAATTTGTGTATTTTTGTATGCATTCTAACAAAGCCAGGTCGTTTTCGTGACTTACATTAATGGGCTTTACTTAAAATACACCAAACTTAAAATGCTGATCACTCGCGCGAAAAACGGAACATGGTATTGTGGATAAATTAAGTTTTCATATTACGTTTCGGTCTACATGTATTATAATTGCATAGGTGTAACGCCTTCCATTTTACTGCTTTTAAATGGGAATAACAATGGAACATTGTCTTACCTTACTAATTTTACAGTTACGTTGGAACTTATCTTTATTTATACTTGTAAATTACGAGACTAATGATATTCAAATTAAAATCGGAAGGTAATGTTGGTATGTTGGATTACCACTTTTTCAAACTGTGTTATTTCAAAATGTGAAATAAAAAATTGACAAAGTGAATGGTTTTGAAACTTCGATTTGCATTTTTTTATAATTTGTCATCTTTCTGAAATTGAATTTTGATTTACTTCTAAAAATACAATTTATTCGATTTGCGGTTTTAGATTCGCATTCTGTTATTTCAACGGGTTCTAGAAAGTTAATATTAAATATTAGCTTGTGTAGCTCTTCTTCGCCATTTCTTTTCACACTTGATTTTTTTAAAACTTTAAATTGCAAAATAAGATAAGAGATTTAAAAATTTCGGATTAAATAAAATTAGTACAGGCCGTGTACAGGCACAATATTGGGATTAAAGTTTGCTGATTTAAAATAAGAGATTACGATTGTTAAATAAAATAAAGTAGGAAGTTGACTATTAGTCCAGGCAACGAAGGAAAAATAGCGGAAATAATTCGTGTATAAGCCAAAATTGGTACAGTTGTAGGGGAAGGTGTCCTTAACAACATACTAAAAGTACTGAGGGGTGGGGGTGGAGCTAAGGGTGGGGGGGGGTCTCGAAAGGTCCCTTTTTTCAATTTTTCGTTAATAAGTCAAAAACCACTGCTTCTATCAAAAAAATGTATATATACTAAATTAATCTACATAAAATTCTCTACAATAAAGATTCTCTACACTTTTTTGATAGGATCAAAGCTTAAGGAAATATGAAGGGGTAAATAGAAAATTAAAAAAAAAAGAAGTTTTTATTAAACATTAAATTTCGTCGAAATCTAAATTTTCATCATCATCGAAGCAATTTTGGACGGAGGCTCCGTTAGTACATGAGTCGATGCAGCCGCAGGCACTGGAGCAAGCAATCCCTGCTTTGCGGCAACCGCAGCGCACCCCACACCCAGTCGTGCATCGGCAAGATATCTTGTTCAAAACGGAGTCGGGTTCCACAAGGTCGTTCGTTTTAACTGCGTAAAGGATCCCATCTTCTCCCTTCACCCAACCCCATTGGATGGGTGGTAGGGGGTTGCCGAGCCACTGTTGTACCTGTAAGGAAGTAATGATACCAACGTAAGTATTCATCACAAACTAATATTTGTAAGGTAAAGAATAAACTATATGTAAATGAATTTACCTGTAGATATACTCTGAGCGAGTGTTGCTTTGAAGCTCCTCTGGTGGGAGGAAGAGTGGCCATGTCTGATTTGGGCTTCGTTGACGCCTTCAAAAACGCCGAGTACCTATGTTTGTTCAGATTGTCTTGATGTGCAGGCGCTTTGTATACAGCCAAAAAGAGCTTCTCGCCAGCCTGTTCAATATCCTCAGGTGATGCTAAGGGATCTGTGAATATTGCTGAAATGTCTTGAGTGAGGGCAGGGTTTTCTGTAAAAAGTTTAGCGATTCCTACTTTACTTTTTCCATGTATCGCCGAGGTGGTGTCGCATCCGGAGACACTATGAAGAAGGAGAATCGTTTTGGAAATTGGAAGCTGTTGAAGTTGTCGCACTGAGAACAATTTGGTCTCCACATTCCCACGGCCTGGCTTCATGAAGTAGATATTGATAGATGGTGGTGCCAATCCCATGAGGAGAACTATCAAGTCTACATCCTCCGCAACTATTGCTTCAGTTGGATGTACAGTAGCTTTATCCAACCCACACCTCACAATAGTGCTGTCAGCATCCCCTGTAGCAACAGCTGTTTCTATCCCGGCTGCTGCCATTTTCTCACTGAGCAAGTGAATCAGCTTTGTTTTGTTTCTTTCATTCGCAAGAAAATGCTCTTGTTGAACTGTGATAGTCGTGATTTCATGAAAGTTTATGTCAACAGAAGTTTTTGTGAGCGCTCTTCGCTTCTGCTCTGCTCGTTTGGTGCTGTTGTCATCACCATATCCATCAAAAACCACCGAACAATTTTTACCGTAATGTTTATGTACGTAGGCAATGTACTGATGGCAAATTGATAATATGTTGGAAAACTGTTCCATTTCATGCGATGGAGTAGGAAACCACCGTCTACCACATTGAAGCTGTGGGTGAGATCCACAGTTACGTTGTCCTCTACAGGCAAAACATCATAGAGTGATGATTTTTTCCCTTTTCGCATTCCGCCCTCGCTGAACAGGGCCAGGGGGTATGGAGTTAATTCATATGTCAAAAGCTCTTCTACATCTTTATCGTCCTTTTTTGATATGACAATTCTTTGGAAAATTGACAGAGGGAAATTTAATACAAAATACGTCAGGATACGCGAAAATCCCGTATATTTAAAAAAAAACTGTTTTTTTTTAATTTTCTGTTTACCACCTCCATATTTCCTTAAGTTTTGATCCTATCAAAAAAGTGTAAAGAATCTTTATCGTAGAGAATTTTATGTAGATTAATTTAGTATATATACATTTTTTTGATAGAAGCAGTGGTTTTTGAGTTATTAACGAAAAATTGAAAAAAGGGACCTTTCGAGACCCCCCCCCACCGTTAGCTCCACCCCTCAGTACTTTTAGTATGTTGTTAAGGACACCTTCCCCTACAACTGTACCAATTTTGGCTTATACACGAATTATTTCCGTTATTTGGTATTTTTTGGTCTTCGTTGCCTGGACTATATTATAAACTTGGAACTATATTTATAAAATTATAGTTGAACAATATACTCATCCTGATGCAACATGATGCATCTCGGAAAACATCAAGAGTCAGTAATGATTGTTGAAAAACTAGCAATAAAAACATGAAATTGAAAAAAAATCACGAATTGCATATTTCGACCTTATTCGCGATTTTGCCTTTGAATGTTACCCTTAACAATATGAAATTTAAGTCAGCTGGCTTAGTTACTAATCCTGCGATTTTGAAGTTCTTGCCTGAGACGAAGTAGAGGGCAAAACATCACATTATTTTACGCATTTCGGGTGACTTAAACTGCAAATTATAACTTCATGTTATAGTTTCGAAGTAACCCTCTCTAAATAAATGTCAGTTTTACATTTTTTAATTATAAAGTTACCTAAAGTCCTCATGAAAACATCTTGTTAATTTTTATTTAAGTCCTTTTAAATCCTTTGATATTATTTAAATTTTCTAGTCTTTGAGTAAAATATAAATAAGATCAGGAATTGCATCGCGATAATAGAGCAAAGAAGAACAGTAATATCAGATTAAAATTTACAATTGCCTATTAAAGATTGATGAATTAAGATTAAAGGTTAAAGTATAGTTTATTATCTATTTAAAGATAATTTATTATTTTATTTATTACTAGCTGGCACAGTCGGCCTACCGGCCGCCTTTAGCCATCTAGGCCGTGTCGGATGTGGTTGTTCGGCATTCGGCCTCACTCCAAGGTACTAAAGTAGCCTATGTTTTTCGTAGCGTAGTAAATAACTTCTACACCAAATTTGGTTAAGATTGGTCAAATAGAAACGTAAAGCACGTGCACGCGTATTTGCATTGTCGATCGGTTGACAGTTTGACAGCATTAATTATTGTTTTTAAGTTGATTTTGAGTAGCCTGCCTTCCTTTAAGGAATCTCGATAATCCATTCATGCGCGTCCCAAAGGGACGCGCATGAATGGATTATCGAGATTCCTTAAAGGAAGGCAGGCTACTCAAAATCAACTTTCCTTTCCTTTGCGAATTTTTGCACTATTTCAGTACAAAAACATGCGCAGGGACCTACATAATAACTGTGCCAAATTTGGTTCCGATCGGTCAAACGGTTTAGGAGTCTATAGGGAACATACATACATACACACATATATCCATTTTTATATACATAGATAATCTGTAATCTATATAATTATTTTTAATCTTGATTCAAAAAGTATGTTCATGCATCTTATTTTAAGTTCCTATTTAGCAAATTATATTTATTGATTACAAAAAAAACCAAGCAATCCGAAATTTGGCAGACATACATATGTGTATCCCAATAAATTCCCCAAAGGTATACTAAACTGGGGTAATGTGAATGTAAACTGCCCTCAAAATGAACTTTTTTCTATTTTCTTCAATTTTGGTTTTTAAATCGGCATGTAAACTGCCCTCGGACTGTATAGTCCCTACTTATACGTAAGTACTGAGTTGTTAACGGTAATTTCTTGGTTTGATCCTGCATGTAAACTCCCCTTATTCATTTTAATCTTGGAGGGCAGTTTACATGCTTTTTGGAAATATACCCTACGGATGAGGGCAGTTTACATGGGCGATTGTAATCTCCACTGATGGTCAAGGGTTTCTATAATCCTATATGTAAGTTCCACCGCCTCGTCGGGTGGGTCGAGGGTACAAAAATATAATCTCTTAATTGCTAAGCCTATAAGTACTTTTTTAAGTAGGTAAGATTCCGAATAAATTATTAGGTTCTTTAATTTATATTGGCGTTATATTTTGTGTATATTTTTATTGTTATAAATATTACATCGCGAATTTTGCTCAGTAGAAGTTGCGATTATAAATTGGGTTAGTTATCTGTGGGGGTTTTTTAAAAGTTTACTGCGGCATACCGCAACTATACTTTTAAAAGCTATATCCAGGATTTCTAGGATCCCGGTTTTCTTGATGGAAGGCCCTTCTAGTATGTTTAGCCCAGTAAACCATTGTCAAAACCGCTAGGAGGGCCTAATGGAGCGGAGCGGAAGGCCCGGAGAGTAGGTTTTATAATTTCAAAGGAACTCCAAGGAATTTCAAAAAACTTCCACTGATTTCCAAGATATTCCAAACAAATGTACACAATTTTTTAAGGATTTTACCCTTAAATTATGACTTAGAAGTTATCCTAAAAACGTCAATGCAGTTTTTTTGTAAATCGAAATTAAATAATGACTTCTAATGTCATAAATTACATTAGTTAGACAAAAATATTCCATTACATCTTCAACTTATATTATCGATATTTGTATGTATATCTCTTGCATACAAATTTAATACATATTTTCAGAGCGAACTGGCGATGTGGAGAATATTAGATCTCCATAAATTTTCCGCATGATGGATGGGGTCTTTCAACGTGCACCCGATTAGGCGCAATCCGAATTTGACAAAATAGGACTCGGTGCAAGACGCAAAATCAATTCGGCACAAAATGATTTTCTGATTAATTTTAATGTATGGTGTCTCAGAAAAATGGTGGCATAGCTTTTTGTACCAACCAATACAAATCGCTGGGTTAACGTTTAATTCCCCCGGCTAAAAGCATCAATCTAGACATCTATGAAACTGTTTCTACGAGCATAGCACTTTATATATTGTAAGCAGTTTATTGCTAAACATAAATACTTTTGAAAAAATACCTTATTGATTTTAATTTGATTTATTGCTTAATTTTATAGGTAATGTTTGCTTTCATTAGGCCATTCGCACACGGAGCTACTAAAAACAAACTAATTACTAAACAGTAACTTTAGCATCCTGGTGTTTGTACATCAATAGCAGCTCTAGCACAACATGAAGGAATTTATTGATAATCGGTTTGTAGCGCCTTAGTTTTCTTCGGTTTCTTGCGATGCACCATGAGATCACGAAAGGCCGGAGTCTCACTGTACCATCTACTACTACTAAATAAAATTTTAACTAATGGAAGTTGCTGATTTGCGGTTGGGTGGGTCTTTGAACTCAGTTTGAACCAATTGTATTAGTTAAAATTTTATTTGGAAGTAGCAGATTGATGGTACAGTGACACTACAGCCAAAAGAAACTAGTTACTAACTATACCTTGTACGATCATGTAATTTAACGTGTCCGAAAATTTTCTGAGAAAATCCCCCTTAAATGTTTTATCGAATTTGTTCCAAACTTTACGATCTCACTGTATCAAATTGATATTATACTATCAAAAATCATATTTCCCATATTTGCACAGTTAATTAATAATCAACTAATAAAAATAAAAATTTTTTCTCCATCAAGTTCTATAATAATTAATTAATAATTCGAGGCGCGTTTAGAGAATTTAAAATATTCTCATTTTCGGTCGAAAAGAGTCTGTACAAAAAACAGAAATAAGCCAATGAAACATCAATAGATAACATTATTATAAATAATATATACTTACACAAACGTATAAGAGTTGCCAATGCACATAAATTAATCAGAGGCGGTCGTACATCTGAACATTAAAATAAACAGGCACATCAATGTAAATTACGGTTAATTACTACGTATGTATATGGTATGTACTAACATAAATTCTAAAAATTATAAATATATTTTTATGCAATCCTTGCGTGTTTATAATGGATTTATGACTACTTTTGCGGTTCGTAATGACCTTCTTCAGTCCCACGTTAAAATTTAGTCTCTTGGGATGTCATTTAATCCCAAGGGATCGTAGTATGACATAATTATTGACTCAACAAAAGTCTACATGCTATATTTTATCAATTTTTACATTTAACTTAATGGTATTCCTTTGATTTTTTTGGTACATTTTCTTTTTTTTTATTCCTATAGGACTTAATCCTGTAGAAAAAATAGCATACGTGATGCGTACAGAAACGATCCGTTGTGATAAGCAATCTCATTTGAAATGGATCACTTTCTGTTACTTATACGTAAATGCTATTTTATCTTGCGTGAGAAAATTTCAACACATCAAATACAAAAAAAATTTCTAGTACACCATAATATTAATTAATAAATTATTAATTATTGAAAATGACAATGACAATCTTAATGATAAAAAATATTATTCTTTAAAATCATACAAAAAATATTAAAAATGAACAAACTGGAATTTTAAACATACAACTTATAAAAAATGACATGTATCAATTTCTATTTCTAAAACAATTTAAAACATTTCACTACCATACAATGTTTTGGACAATATGAATAATTAGTTATGTTTTTCAGGCCATTATTTAGCGTCAAACTAGCTTTACATATTTTTCTGCTTGTTGCCCGCTAATATACTCTCGTACATCGCACTCGTGCGGAGCTTAGCGATACGTTCCGCTTTTAAAAAACCAGTTTCGTTTTTAACTTTTTTCCAAGTCCACTTTTCAAAATAATCTTTAAATTTAATACAAAGGTACCTATTATACCTTCAAAAAAATGTTGTAATGACCACCAGAAACCGACGCGCATGAGTGGATTTAACATAACGGATCAAACATTCGCAAATTAGGTTTGCAAAAACTAGATTAAAATGGAAGATGCATAAAAGATAGACAAATTATTATTTATCATTGAAGTATACCTTATACTAACGTAGCTGGAAAGGACACGCCTCTATATGTAAAGACTGCCGATGCCGGTCGCGTGTCAGGGGCAACAGAAATTCTTGAACAGCAGTTCTTGAAATTCTCTTATTAAATTTTTTCAACTATTTAAGTATACGCCGTTTACAGAATTGTTTACATTTGCAGATGATACTGGCATATTGGCAAGACACAGCAATCCTCAACGCGCTTCCGAATTATTGCAAATACACTTGTTTGAACTACAAAGTTGGTTGTCTAAATGGAGAGTAAAAGTTAATGAATCCAAATCAAACCACGTTACATTCACTTTAAATCGTACAGAATGTCCACCTGTATACATCAACGATGTAGCGATACCTCAAAAGACAGAAGTAAAGTATTTGGGACTACATCTAGATAAAAGACTTACATGGAAAACGCATATTAAGAAAAAAAGGAAGGAAATGGACATAAAAATTTAAAAAATGTATTGGTTGATGGGAAGAAAGTCTATTCTATCCACAGAAAATAAAATACTCATCTATAAAGTTATTATCAAACCAATATGGACGTACGGGATAGAACTGTGGGGATGCGCCAGCATGTCCAACATAAAAATAATACAACGATTCCAATCGAAGGCCCTCCGTATGATAGTAAATGCACCATGGTATATAACTAACTCTTCACTCTTCACACTGACCTAGGCATTAATTATATCCAAGACGAAATCAAAAAACGAGCACAAAAACATGACCTAAAACTTCAAGATCATCCAAATCAAAGTACGACACGACTCATAGAAGAAAATATTTTCAGACGTCTGTAACGATTTTTTGCAAAACATTACTGACTATTTATTTCGCAACATCCTATATACGGCATTTTTAATCGTCGGATATGTGTGCGCATGTCTGTCAATGGCCATATAGCATTTGCATTTTTCGTTTGTACGAGAGAAGTCAACTCGTGGAATTTTTGCAAATTCTTTGGGATAATTAATGTTTAATTATTGAATACATTATTATAACAACTGACACGTTCGCGGATTAGATAGATCAGTTTATGTAAGTGGCAAATTTTTTTAACAACTTAATTTTAACGCATATAATTTTTTACTAGATATGTGCGGAGCTGTCATTTTTATGCTGTCATATTATCTTTAGAGATTTCAATTATAAGTTTTGACATTTCACAACTCAAACTGTCAAAAATTACTTATGTCAACAAACATCAAGTTGATTGCTTTTTACTTGAAATCAATCACACTACCAGGACGACCAGAATATTGAATGATCAGGGTGACCTTTTGGCAAGATCCAGTTTATTTGTTTCCACTTCTAACCAGTCGGCGAAAGAATCTGTCAACATCGTATCCACTATTGGTGACTGCAGGAAGATTAAAGGAGATTCCCGCAATTGTATTGCGTTGTGTTTTGGGCATTGTAGAACCCGAGAGCGCTTTAAGGTTTGTGCCGTATTTTACTTTTTTAATCTGCACTGCAGTGAATTTTGTACACCATATTTTTTTGCTATCACAATTGCCTTCTGCAATTGTATTGATTCTTGCCTTTGACTTGGTAGCATTCATTAATTTGTTAATTAACTGCTTGTACTGTGCATATGGTAACGATAATTTTATCTTCATTAAACGATTATTTGTTTGTCGTTAGCTTTATTTGCCTGTTCAGTGATCACCTGGAGATTCTAATTATCCACGACCTTTTGCCTCCGCAAAAGAGAAGAGTTAGCTTATACGACCATCAGGGTTTTACGTCTGTCACCGAATTTACTGTTAATATTTATATTGGCAGATGTAAAGTTTTGCTTCTTCGACTCCCCAGGTCTCATTAGCTTGTCGAGCTTAGAGGAGTAAAACATTTTACATTGGCGCCCGCTGTGACGGCCAAATTTTTGATTGAATCTTCAGGGGTTGCTGACGGAAATAAGATTCGTTTGATTGTGCAGTACAACGGTTATTTTTTTGAACTTGATTTTGCTACGAACACCTGTTTTTTATTGATATCTGGTATTGAACTGATTTAGTGTGGTTTGCATTTGTTTGAAATTGATTATTTCAATAATTTTATTATCAGAAGTTTGATAATTTGTTGTGTGACAGCTCTGAGCATATATTTTATTAATATTTTAAACTGCGTTTTTGCAAATTTAACATTTTGCCACGAATTTTTAATTTCAAAATTTAATTACCTGCATAATTATGTCAAATAAGAATCTTTATGTTGCCGCTTTAAATAACGAGGAAGTCCTTGTTGAGTTGACCTTCCGTGTTGAAGACCCAACGTTAATACCTGTTCATAAAAGTACTCGTCGTTCTAATTTAAGAAAATTTTTACTGGAGGAAGCTTTTACCTCACGTTTAGCCGTTCATAAATATACACCATCTGACGTAACCGCAGATTTAAAATTATGTCAAGAAGCTTTATCAGATATTGCTTCGCAAATCGATAAACTCGAAACTCAGCTTGACTTAACTGTGTTAGACAATATTACTAATAGGCTCTCGCATTACAGTAATAGGCTAGATATCATGGAGGGAGCTGGTTTTAAAGACACGGAAAGGGGTAATTTATTGGGCATTTCTAAATCTTTACAAGCACGGGTAGTTAAATTATTGCAAGTTACTGAGGATGATGACGACGAAGTTATCACTCCCAAAGTTAGTAATCCGTCAGGAGCAGAAAATACTGAATCACCTGGTTATGCGTCATTCAGAAAGTCATCTCTTTTACCAGCCGTTGAATTGGCTGAGGTTTTAAAATCAATTTTACCTGTACGAAATAATGATCACGTTGCAATTCACAAATGGAATCTTACATTTGATGGTACGGGAGGTTTTCAGGAAGTTTTTAATTTTATAGAGAGAGCTACAGAACTTTCGAGAACTCGAGGTGTTAGTCCTCAAGAACTTTTTGCTAAGGCAGTAGAATTTTTTTCAGGTGAAGCTTTAATTTGGTACAGAACTTTAGGTCACCATATTGATAACTGGGAGAAATTAATAGAAGCACTTAAATTACGTTTTCTGTCCGTCGATTTTAGTAGAGCTTATTTAGCCGAGATAAACAGTTGCAAACAGAATTCTGATGAATCTGTTAGTAGTTTCATTGAAGCGATGTTTGCGAAATTTGCTCGCGTTTCACCTATTCCTTCTGAAATTGATCAATTATGGACAATCAGAGAGAATATGCTTCCGTCGATTTCACTCGTTATGGGTACGACCTCTATAACCAATAGAGACGAATTTATTAAAATCGCTCAAATGGCTGAACGATTAGCAAAAAAGACTCTCCCGAATGTAGCCTCTACATCTGCTTTAACTTCCGTTACTACTCCTAATGTACCTTCAACATCACCTTCAGTGAATCCTAGAGGGGCGATTACTTGCTGGAATTGTTTGGCGCGTGGTCATTCGTACAGATTCTGTTCCAAACCTACAACGACTTTTTGCTATCTTTGTGGACGCAAGGGAGTTACTTCACTGGTTTGCAGTGGTAACCACTCAAAAAACGCAGTTGGGCTAAGCGGAATACCTGCTCGCCGCTAGCCTTAAGTATTCGAGCAGATAGGTTGGGATGGAAAGATTGGTTGGTGCACGTAGGCGCTTTTTGCGGATCAACCGCCAATTCTTCCGCCTTATTTATTCACCCCACGTCTGATCAACGTCCACACCTGAATCTTTGTGTCGGCAAAGAGCAACTAACTGCTTTATTAGACTCCGGTGCTAGTGTATCCATATTAGGTACAGATGGGCACTATTTAATAAATTTATTAGATTTAAAAATAGTACGTGACCGAAGCGTATTTTTACGGTCGGCTGATGGCACTTCGCAAGACATTTTAGGCTCGGTTGTTTTGCCTGTTTCTATTTGCGATGTGATCCGTCCCCTCAACGTTTTGGTATGTAACAGCATACGTACATGTTTAACTTTGGGCATTGATTTTTGCAAATTGTTCGGAGTTAAAGCTGATTTTGCCCGGAATCAATTTTTTGTTAATGAAGTACAGTCAATTGAGTCAATCAGAACCGCTGATGACCTCAGTTTAGAACAACAAGTCGCTCTTGCCGCCATTAAAGAAAAATTTATGACACTCTCTCACGATGGGTTAACCAAAACCCACAAAGTTCAACATCATATCGACACTGGAGATGCTGCTCCGTTGAAGCAACGTTTCTATCCACTTTCCCCCGCGATGCGCGAAATTGCTTATAAAGAGCTTGACCAAATGCTTGCGTTGGATCTCGTACGTCCAAGTAAATCTGCGTGGTCTTCCCCTATGCTCTTGGTTAGGAAGAAAGATAATTCTTACCGTTTATGTTTTGATGGTCGCAAGCTTAACCAATTGACAAAGAAGGACGCCTATCCTTTACCTCGTTTAGACGATATACTAACTCGTCTACAGGACGCTCGATATTTAACGTCAATCGACCTCAAAAAAGCATTTTGGCAAATCCCTCTTACTCCTGAATCCTACGAAAAGACCGCCTTTACAGTGCCTGGTCGTGGTCTCTTTCATTATGTTGTAACCCCTTTCGGTATTTCTAATGCTCCAATTACGCAACAACGTCTTATGGATAACATTTTTGGACCCCTTTTGGGAGAAAAAATTTTTGTTTATTTAGACGACATCATCGTCGTTTCTAGCACTTTCAAAGAGCATTTAGAATTACTTGAACAAGTCTACGACAGGTTACTGGATGCCAACCTTACGATTAACATGGATAAGTGTGAGTTCTGTAGGTCCAGTTTGACGTATCTTGGACACGTTATTGATAAGAATGGACTGCACACTGATCCAAATAAAACCAAAGCCATAACTGAATTTGCCAAACCTACGAATACTACGGGGGTTAAGCGATTTTTAGGTATGATAGGGTGGTATAGACGATTTATACCCAATTTTTCAACCTTGTCTGCGCCTATCACCGAGTTACTTAAAGGTCTTGGTAAACGTCAACTTGTTAAATGGACATCTATTGCTACTGAATCGTTTGAGAATTTGAAGAAACAGTTAGTTTCTGCCCCAATCTTAGCTAGTCCTGATTTCAGTAAGCGTTTTTATATTCAATGCGACGCTTCAAATTATGGTTTGGGTTGTTTTTTAAGTCAGGGAGAAGGAGAGGAAGAGCGTGCTATCGCATACGCGTCTAGAACGTTGAATAAACAAGAGCGTAACTATTCTGTCACCGAACGCGAATGTTTAGCGGTCATTTTTGGCATTGAGAAGTTCAGGCCTTATGTTGAGGGTACTGAATTTACTGTGATAACGGATCATTATAGTCTTTTATGGTTACTTAATATGAAAGATCCGGTAAACAGACTGGCCCGCTGGAGTGTTCGCTTATCTCAATATTCTTTTAACATCCAACATAGAAAAGGAAAACTGAATGTCGTACCTGACGCATTGTCTCGCGCACCTTTAGAAGTCTCTTCTTTGGAATTGTCCGAAGATGACTTAGATGTGTGGTATCGTCGTATGCTGACCCGAGTCACTGACGCTCCTGATAAGTATCCTGATTGGAGGATCGAATCTGGACGGTTGTACAAACTTATTCCGAATTCACATAATATTGTTTCCAATTTAGTTGAGTGGAAACAATTAGTTCCGAAGTCGCGTCGGATTGACATTTTTAAAGAATGTCATGATGATTCGACTTCCGCTCATTTAGGAACATTAAAAACATTCAATAAGATCGGTGAGTTGTACTACTGGCCCAGGATGCGTGCGGATGTGGCGAGGTATGTGCGGCGATGCGCCGTTTGCTTATCATCAAAAGCTTGCCAAGGTGGACGATATGGGTTGATGGGTCGAGAAAAGCGAGTACGGTTCCCTTTTCAATGTATTTCGGTAGACTTAATGGGACCATTCCCCAGATCTGCGAAGGGTAATACCATGTTATTAGTTGTCTGCGATTGGTTCACTAAATTTGTTTTGGTGCAACCACTACGTAGAGCCACTTCGAAAGCCATTTGTGATTTTCTAGAAAATCATGTTTTTCTTCTTTTTGGCACTCCGCAGATTTGTCATGTTGATAATGGACCACAGTTCACAAGCCACGAGTTTCGAAAGCTAATGAGCGATTATAACGTAAACCATCTCTTTTATAATGCTTTATACCACCCCCAAGTAAATTTTGTTGAGCGTGTTAATCGAGTTGTCGGTACCGCTATGCGATCATATGTTAAAGAGGATCACAAGACTTGGGATGTGGAAATTCACAAAATCGCTCATGCTATTCGATCTGCCACTCACGATGTAACCGGGTTTACTCCATCTTTTCTCAATCTAGGACGTACCGTACCCGCTAAGGGAGATTATTATGGTCGAATTATGGATTTGAGGGAGGAGGATTTAACTTTGGAAAGTCGCGAAAGGTTGGCTGGGGAGATGAATCGGTTAGATGAATTATTTAAAGATGTAAATAAAAGATTACACGAGGCTTACCAACGAAATGCCACACATTATAATTTTAGGAAGCGTAGTATCCGATTTAAAGCTGGAGACGTAGTTTGGCGTCGAAATTTTGCATTGTCTAATGCCAGCAAACATTTTAGTGGGAAATTAGCTCCTAAATATTTAAAAAGTCGTGTAAAAGAAGTAACCGGTCCATTGACTTACCGTCTAGTGAACGAACGAGGTCGAGAGGTTGGTGTCTACCATATAAAAGATTTAAAACCCCATCCTTCAGCTACTGATTTAGTAGTGGAACCTGATGATCAGGTTGAGAGACGACGTGGAGATTGATTAAATACCTAGTCCGTAAGTCATAACATCTGACTTACCATTTCCTTGGGGTCAATCAGTCCCGACCCACTTTCTTTTAGTCCGTATTGGCGATTATGGGGGCTGGCGGATTTCTTGTCTTGCGCAGGAATCAGGGGGGCTTTTCGGTTTTCTGTCTGCGGGGTTTGACTGTGCCTGTTCGTTTTGCTTCGGGAAAGCGTTCTTTACACTGTGCGCAGTGGGGTCGGTCAGCCTTTAGTTGGCAGGCGGTCGATTGGTCTCTCCCTGTGTGAGGCTGGAAAGGTCGTCGGTCGTATTTTCGTCGAAACGAAGTCAATTCATTGTCCCTAACAATGATCGCGAGTTTGAAGGCGACTCGCGTGAGTTCTTTACGGTCTTCAATGACATACTGTCATTCCCCGGGGTACCTTTATCTTCCCATCCTCAAAAATAGTCCAGTGTCCATGGCCTTCGCCATTCTTTGATATGGGTTTGTTGACTGGCGGTCCACGACGCGTTTTTATGATCCATACGCGAGGACGAGTCATCGCGTGTATCATTGAGTTGTCAACGCCTTGGCCACTTGGATCGTTTATCCTTTCCCATAACCCAATAACCCAATTACCTCATTACCTATTCCTATCTACCTTCCTTTCTTAAGTCACATTGGGTTCCTAAATAATTCCAAGGGGGGGGTTCAGGGGTTTATTTTTTTTCCTGGTTTTTAATTATAACAGCTGCGGACGTTAACATCCGAAGTTCACAGTTGTACCATCTGAGATTTTTTTCTTATACTTATTTTGAATTCGTTGCTGATGCAACTGTTGGAAACCCTTTGTTGGTCAAATTTTGATCAAATGCCAATTCGTTTGGAATTTTTATTTTTTTCAAATGTTTCTATGTCCAAAGGACAATGAGTGCCTTTGCCCGAAACACATTTCTACTGCTGGGTGAACATTTTTTCTATTCACTTTCGAGCCGTGTGAGATGGGTCCCATGAGGTCCATCTTGTTGTTACGTGCCAGTCGTTGGACCGCCGTACATTTATTTTTCATTCTGGATACAGGTCCTATGTGGTGCTGTACCGAACCAGTTGAGAATCCCAGGGCATGATGATAGCGAGGGATGGTCTCGATAATTTTTTGATTTTGGCTACACGAAGCGTTACGCGCTCAGTCATTTTGGGTTCACGCTTAGGCGGTTTTATTAATGACGTGTCGTCATTAGTGGACACCCACCTTTTTATTATTTTATTATTTAATTATTTGGGTCATTTTAGGAGTCTTTGTTTTTTTGTTTAATTCCAACATTTGTTTTAGTGCGTCTTCAACGCTTGAGTAGAACACAGTACATAGTAAGTCTTGCTGCGACTATTATTTTCACGGCATGAAATAATGTTAGGGAGGGGGCAATGTAACGATTTTTTGCAAAACATTACTGACTATTTATTTCGCAACATCCTATATACGGCATTTTTAATCGTCGGATATGTGTGCGCATGTCTGTCAATGGCCATATAGCATTTGCATTTTTCGTTTGTACGAGAGAAGTCAACTCGTGGAATTTTTGCAAATTCTTTGGGATAATTAATGTTTAATTATTGAATACATTATTATAACAACTGACACGTTCGCGGATTAGATAGATCAGTTTATGTAAGTGGCAAATTTTTTTAACAACTTAATTTTAACGCATATAATTTTTTACTAGATATGTGCGGAGCTGTCATTTTTATGCTGTCATATTATCTTTAGAGATTTCAATTATAAGTTTTGACATTTCACAACTCAAACTGTCAAAAATTACTTATGTCAACAAACATCAAGTTGATTGCTTTTTACTTGAAATCAATCACACTACCAGGACGACCAGAATATTGAATGATCAGGGTGACCTTTTGGCAAGATCCAGTTTATTTGTTTCCACTTCTAACCA
Source organism: Podabrus alpinus (assembly GCA_932274525.1). Classification (NCBI taxonomy): domain Eukaryota; kingdom Metazoa; phylum Arthropoda; class Insecta; order Coleoptera; family Cantharidae; genus Podabrus; species Podabrus alpinus. The sequence continues at coordinate 13,549,827 of OW026451.1, forward strand.
GTCGGCGAAAGAATCTGTCAACATCGTATCCACTATTGGTGACTGCAGGAAGATTAAAGGAGATTCCCGCAATTGTATTGCGTTGTGTTTTGGGCATTGTAGAACCCGAGAGCGCTTTAAGGTTTGTGCCGTATTTTACTTTTTTAATCTGCACTGCAGTGAATTTTGTACACCATATTTTTTTGCTATCACAATTGCCTTCTGCAATTGTATTGATTCTTGCCTTTGACTTGGTAGCATTCATTAATTTGTTAATTAACTGCTTGTACTGTGCATATGGTAACGATAATTTTATCTTCATTAAACGATTATTTGTTTGTCGTTAGCTTTATTTGCCTGTTCAGTGATCACCTGGAGATTCTAATTATCCACGACCTTTTGCCTCCGCAAAAGAGAAGAGTTAGCTTATACGACCATCAGGGTTTTACGTCTGTCACCGAATTTACTGTTAATATTTATATTGGCAGATGTAAAGTTTTGCTTCTTCGACTCCCCAGGTCTCATTAGCTTGTCGAGCTTAGAGGAGTAAAACATTTTACACGTCTTAAAAGAAAATGGCCTCGTGATCTACTGCCATAAATTAATTGGTTACGGGTACCGCCGATGGGCCTATTCCCCCGCATGACAAGAGAGATCAAATCAACTTATAGAACATTATAATATTTATATTTATTGTAAAATTTGTTCTGATTGTTGATTATAGCAATAGTTATAATAATAAAAAAAAAAACTACTTAAGTATGTGTCTAAATATTAAATGTCGGAAATTAATGATTAGAGCTTTTAGTCAAAATCGAACACAAATAGTTTTTACATAATTGGACCCCCTTCTGCAATAGGGAACCAACCAACAAAACACCATTCTGAGTAATCGGCGTTTAAAGGTTTCAGTATCTAGCAAAACACATAACAAAACGTTGGTTCCCATGCTCAATAAATGCCTTTAAAATGGATTTATATTCTGGTTCTCTTTTGTATAATGGAAAGCATCAAAATGATTGTTGGAAACAAATGATTGGAAAATGGTTGGTTCCTTATTGCAGAAGGGGGTCCAATTATTTATACCTTTTAAAAAATATATCATAGTTGTGTTTCTTCTATTATGCATTCTGTGTACAAAATTATCAAATAGAGTAGAAATCAAATAAATTGGCCCCTACATGACGAATTTCTGGTTAAAGAACAAAAATATTTGCATGTCTTTTTGGTAAAGACCAAGAAAATTCGTACGTTACCAACATTGTACATTAATAATAGATAACAATGTAAAATTAGTATGTCTCAACTTGTACTGTACATTAAAACATAAAATGTAATTGACAATCCAAAAAAAAAAAAAATTTGAGGTTACCAGTTGAATAAAAGATGAATTCATTTATTTAAACTATTTCTTCATTGGTAACATCTTTCAGTTTTGTTTAATAATCAGTAAATTGTAATTTCATGAAAAGGTGTTTATAATAAGGGTCCTCACATTATGACATTGACAGGTAATTCGAATTGTAGTGAAAAGAGTATATTAAAATAAAACGAAAGGATTTTAAGCATAATTCATACTATTTTACTAATGGCACAGTAGCCAACTTATTTGATTCCAACTATATCTAAGTATTTTTAATTTTGCAGTCATAACTATTTTTCTATCCTACAAAATATAATGTGTTTGAAAGTGAACAACCAATATGTAAATAAAATTTTAACGCAGTACTTTTATTACAAAATTATATTTCTTAATAATATGTATGTACAACGGTAGGTACGTGAGTTATTAGCTATTAAAGAGTAATAAATTTGATGAATTTCTTTCAGATAATCATAAAAATCACAATTATTAATTTCCTATGGTTGTTGTCCCATATAAACCTGTGAAATAGAAAGAGCGCGCAAGCCTTAATGGTTGCGGGTTGCCTAACAATTTAATTTTCCTGAGTTGGTCTACATGTCCTTTCCAGACAGTATATACAGTCGACTCTCGATAAATTGAAACTCAAGGGACCAGAGAAGGACCAGAGAAAAATTTCAAATTACCATTAATTATTACCAAATTATCGAGAGATTCAAATTAACGAGTGTTCAAATTATCGAGAGTCGACTGTAGTTCAATGATTTTTATGAATGGTTACGATGAATGTGGTCATTAAAACAATAATTAAACGAAATATAAATAATTTAATACGATTGAAATAAACTTTTGTAACTGAAAACATTTTAGAAAATCACCTTAGGCGCTACTTATTTCAAGTTTGTCCTAGAATTCTGTTTTTATTTTATAACTTCACTGACTTCAATACTCTTTGCAACTTGAAATAGGCATTACAAACACTCTTAACCTTGTTTAAGGTTAGCCATTAGAAAATAAAAGAAAATTCCTGTTTTGCATCTTAATTCAACGGTGTCTCATAGATCTGTATATACTTTTTCACAACATACTAGTTTTAGTATAACCCGAATCTATTTTACAAGAAATAATTTTGTAATAATTTTTAATACTTTTACGTGATTTTTTATCAAAACTTCGAAAAAGATCGCGAATGGACCAAACCTGGTAATTAAGTGTAAAATAATAGAGAGAAGTAGAAATCAAATTTTTGGGTCTTCAAATACCCCGCAATTTTGTTAAAAAATTAAAAACCTAAGAATTTCATGAAAAATGGTAAATGTTTATGTATTATGCACGATAGCGAAAAAATCAAAGACATTTTTTGTAGAACATAAAATTATCTAAGCAAAAGTTCCCAAGAAAACATATTTATCTAAGATAAGCAGTTTAGGCGTGAGAGTCTTTCGAGTTGTCCTCCCGATGAAATCGTGATTTTCGCCAATGCGTCAGTTTTACTTAAGATTGATTGATGGCAGTAACATAAACATGAAATTAAAAATCTGAAACAATTCATAGCTTATTATTAGAACACCAGAATATAATTTCCACTTTTTCAAGAAAATATTTTCACTCCAATTTAATTTTTTATTAGCACAGTAAAATTTTGCTTTTTTCCCTTTTTCTTTTGTTTCTTTTATTTCAATTGTTAATATGCCCGGAAATACTGTTCAAAGTACATATATGCTGATTTTTATACATGTAAGTAATAAATAATATTCCCTATCTACAATTTTGTTTCCTTGTCATTTGTTCGTAAATTGAACCGTTCGTCAGTTATGGTTAAAATGTGTTCATCCAAAATGGAACAAAGTGGAAATTTCGGAAGATATACAATTTTTTAAAAATTCGCTCAATCTCACTCATTTTCCAATTTCCAGCATGCTCAGTATTATCTTTGTAAATAAGCAATTTTTCTTTTATACCAATAATACAAATGGAAACCCTTTATATGACAAATTTTTAAGTGAAAATAAATAAAAACTAAATAAAAAAAAATTTTTTGATTAGCTACAAAAAAATGAAATCCTTAAAATTTAGCTTGCCTGAAAATTTGTCACTGGCCCACCATTTTCAAAATTTTAGTGAAATATGCTTTTGACCCAGTTTACCAGTTTTTGATAGTTTTTTGGCCCAGTTTACCTTACCCCATCTGATATGGATGACGTCAGTGCTTCTCCGTTAACATTAAAAGATGAGCAATAATTCAAACGAGGTCACGTGTCACGCTATTTTCAAAAATGGGATATTTTATAGTGATCCATTCCGAATAAACACATTTTAACCATAACTGACCAACGGTTGAATTTACGAACAAACGTCAAGTGAGCAAAATTGTAGAGAATACATTAGCTCTAAGTATAAAAATCATCATTAGTCTTCGATTAATACTTTTCGAGATATTAACAATTGAAGCCAAAACTGGCGTTGACAGTGTTAAGTTTTAGCGAGCTAATAAAAAATTAAATTAGAGGTGAAAGTAATTTTTTGAATATGTAAAAATTATGTTACGGTGTTCTAATAAGCGATGAATTTTTATTTATTTTGGGAATTTTTTCTTATATAATTTTATGCTCTACAAAAAATTCCTTTAAATTTTTTCGTTATCGTGCTTAGTTTTAGCGTAAGCGATAATAGATAAGCATATGCCATTATTTCATCAAATTCTTCGGTTTTTAATTTTTACTTTCCGAACCCCTTAGGTAAGGAAAGTATTGTTATCATGCAAAATTTGACCCCCCAATTTTTTGACAGATTTTCATGTTTTGAGGTTCCCTGAATCCATTTTGATAATTTTTGGAAGGATGTCTGTCCGTCTGTGAAGACGATAACGTCTAAACGAAGCAACTAAATCATTCCAAATTTTGAATATAAGCTTTTTCTAATGTGGCTAGAAGCCAGATGAAAATAAATTAAATTTCCTGAAGGGAAGGGGGGGGGGGGGTTACTTGAAGCTATTATATTTATAACATTAAGCATCGTAATATAACTTCGAAACGAAATTAAATATGTAAAAATATTAAGAACCAAAAATTCGAAATTAGAATTCTAAAATATACATTTTCAACTAAAACGAAAATGAAAAATTCCTAATTACATGTGTCCGGAAATATAATTAATAAAATTTACTTTTGTTCGAAAAATCATGTCGATGGCATCATTAGATTTTTTAACAAAATTTGCAGGTATTTGGAGATCCAAAAAATTTTATTTCTACTTCTCACTAAACTACCAAATTTTGTCCAGTCGCGATCTCTTTCGAGGTTTAATCCTAAAGGTACTGGCCTATTGTTATCCTTCTTATAGCTCAAAGCTGTCCATTAGAAATTTGAAGTACAACTATAAATAATACAATGAAAATAATTTACAAAACAAGAAATTGTTCTTTCTTAACCATGTGGAACTTCGAATTGGCAATATTCCAAAATCTCAAAACAATCAATATAACTCAAGTTAAATTTATTTATTTCTTTCGTCGTGCGAAATTGAAATTTAATTTTTTAAGTAAAAAATTGTTTGCACTAAAATATTTCATCTAGTTAGCACAAAAAGTTAATCCTTTTAATTTTTATTTACGAACATTGAGTGTTTTTAATAAAACAGCATTCCGTTACAACTTTACAGCTCTGATTTTCTTTCAAAGTTAGGAAGTTTCCAAGTTAGCGTGTAATTATGACTGTTTATTAGTAAGCACGAATGCATTTTGATTTTCAAAGTTGCATGAAAGCAACTTTCAAAAATTAATTAAATTAATATTAATTTATTTGCACTGAATATAAGTTTCGAAAATTAAAAAAAAAACTTACCTTTATAAGTATTAAAAAACAAAAATCACAAAGAGTAAACTCGTAATCCAATGTAAGTATCGTCACAATATATTAAAAAAATTAAACCTTTTTTTTAAGTTTCAATTAGGTGTACTATGTTTAACTCGAAATTAATCGAGGAAAAATTAATTTTTTTGTAACTCGTTCGAAAAAAAACTTGTTTATATTCCATGCACAGTGAACTTTTCGAATGGTGATGCGCGACTGAGCTAGGATTTAGCTGCTCTTGTTTAGTTTCTAGATAGGTGATTACTTTGATTAAGAGTTACCATTCTTCTTCCGCGATGGTACCACACCGAAGGGCGTCTTCTACTGTTTTTTACTCATAAATGTTAATCTATTGTTAGAACTGCACCTGAATCAGTTGGAAATCGTGAGGTGGGTACGTAAGATGTTACCAGCTTCCTGATTCAATTACTAGTTCTACTTTTCTTTTTAAATCACAAATTGTAATAAATCAACAATTTATATACTGTACAAAAGTAAAACCTGTGATCAATATTGGAACTTGTTAGAAATTTATTTTCAACACCGGTAATTCTTGTTTCAAGGTCATTTTGTTACCCAAATGACAAAAATTTGTAATGCGATTCATTGAATATGAGCATAAACTGTGAGAAGCCGCGACTCGTTTCTTCACGAAGGAGTAGAATAACGGAGAATAAAAAATTAGTAGGCGGGATACCCTATAAAAAAAATTGATTAATAGTATTAACGTTTTTTAAACTCAACCAGTAACAATAAAAATATATTAAAAGAATTAGCTGACGACCAAGCAATTGCTTACCAGAAGCTGGTTTTTGTGAAAGGGATGTTGTTCTCATCATACCAACGTGATATGGAAATTAACTGTTAAAACTTGAATTTTTAATCGGAATTTCTTTTTTATGCTAATTTACAAAAAAATATTATTTAATTCTTTTGATTAAACCAAAATAATTAACCGTATTTTTAGTTTGTTTTGATTTTTTGGTTACCTCCTTTGGTATTTAGGCCCGTACAAAAACATTGAATTCCATTTAGCTTCCCATTAATTGTACTGTCTTATTCTTATCTGATCTTGGTAAAAAAGCTGTAGTAGAAAGACTGAAAGGCATATGAGCAATACTCGTCCTGGACATAATCGAACAATTTATTACTGATTTGTTATAGACGAAAACATGTAATCTCATTTAAATATCGCAATTTGTACTACTTCTATGCATGTTAATCGATGAATCGTAATAAATCAATTAATATTTTTACTACACTTTAAAATTTTGCTTAGGTCAGAATTTTGAAGTTTCGAGTTGCCCTGTAGAAATAATAATAATAATAAAAAATTTACTAATCTTTTATATTATTAAATCTAACTGTACCACGTAGTTATTTACAATAATAATTATAATATTACAATTTTTTTTAAATTGTATATAGATTTGGACATGATAAATGATACAATTCATCACATAAATTGGTACAATAAATCAATTTTTTTTTATAGTTAAAAAAAGTAATGAAACCTAATTGAAAACTTTCAATGTAGTGTACGTGTAATTTGGATTAGCTTTATAAACTTACATATTAATATTGCAAAAGTAATTTTATTATTCTTCTTCTGGGACAGGAAATAATTTGAGCGTATACAATAGCGTGTCGGTGTCTTGTAGGTTTATTTCAAAAAGAATTGTTATAATTAATGACATGTTTGTATTTTATACTAAATTCTTGAATGGATAATAGAAGTAATAATATTACTATTAATTTAAAAAATTGGAATAATAGGATTTCATGTTATGATGGTGCGGAGTTATTGTCAAAAAATGTGTTTTGTGCAACTGGATTAAAATACAGTAAATGGCTCGGTACGGTTCTCTTCATAATAAATTGTATTTTAAAATGATTAAGTGCATGTAACACGGTACACGCGGTGTATATTATCCAAAAAATAAATTATCTACATAACAAGTTGCATTAAGTGAAAATGTATGTCTGCTGTTAAATAACCAAACGCAATTTAGCAATTCGTCAAAGCCTAAACAAGCGAGTGCCAGTTAAACGAACCATAGATATGGTAAAACTAGATTGCATTCCGGATTAATTTATGCAAATACTATTTACATTAATGAGTAATTTCAGTTAATTTTAAGTTACGAATTTTTACGAGTTACTACGAATTTTTTAATTAAATTAGTGTAAACGTTGGAGCTTCATTGAGCGAAGCTATTCACAAAAACTTAGGAGGAGACTGTAGAAACAATAGCCTCCCCCCCCCCATGCGAATTATAATTAGTGTCGATCGTTCAATTGAGTTTTCAATTGGATTTCAAAGGTGTTTAAGAAAAATTCAATTCTTTAGAATAATTTTGAGAGGGACTGTAGAAATGCTAGCCCCCCCCCCCTTCCTGAATTTTATATTAAAATTAATACAATGTTGTTCGAGAATTGTTTGAGCTTTATTGAGGCTTCTATTCCTATCGTTTAAACTCCAAAGGTTATTGCGTGTATAAAAAAGAATGTGAAATTGTAAACTTTTACCAATATCGCTCCAAAGGTTCATTTCGCCCCCTCCCCCATCCACCGCGAAGTTTTTAATAAAATTAGTGTCAAACGTTTAAGCTCCAATGAGTTTCCATTCGAATCATTTGAACCACACCGCATCGCGAAAACTTTGGGAGGGCTGTAGAAGCGACAGCCCTTCCCCATTGAATTTTTTTATAAAATTGGTATCAATCGATAAAGAATAGTATGAACTTCAATTTCCGTCGTTGGAGATTTAAAGGTTTTTAATAAAAATTTAATTCTTTAGAACAATTTTGCACATGTTTTTTTGAAGAAATAATTTTTTAAAAAAGAAACTCCAATGAGATTCAATTTCCATCGTTCGAACCCCAAAGGTAAAGAAGTTAATGCGTTGTTGTGAAATTGTAAAATTTTGAGCGTCGCTCCGGGCAAATAGCGTTTAAAATTGTATCGTTCTTGGCGTATGGAAATAGAGCCAACATTTTCCAAAACTCGTAATTACTAAAAAGGAAGAAATAATTTTTTTGAATAACCTAAACATATTTCGTAACCCATCAGCAAACGAATATTGGACTAAATTTGCTAAACAATTCCCTGATTAATTAAATTTGAATATTTTCCCTAAACCTAGTGAAGGGTTAATCTTCAGTTTGCAGTATGTTTCGGTATTACTTCAGTATTCACATAGTATTACTCTGAGTAGTTTCGAATTTCAAGGAAAAGTGGTCCATCAGCTAAAGCATTTAATATAATTCTATAATTTCTTGCATATTTATGACAACAATAATAAAATTTTGCGCGCTACTTGAGCGTTCTTGGGGTAAAATTTACAATTTTACGATTTTTAAAAGCTCTAACTTTATTGGGGTTTAAACAATGGAAATTAAAGCTCAAACGATTCTCGATAGATTGGTATTAATTTTATTAAAAATTTTACTTTAAAAATATTTCTACAGCCCCTCCCAAAATTGTTCTAAAGAATTGAATTTTTATTAAAAATCTTGAAAACTCAAACGACGGGTATTGAAGCAATTGACACCAATTTTATTCCATAATTTTATTTAATTAAAAAATTTAAAAATTTAATAGTGACCAAAAACAAATTCGAAAATAACTCACGCGCCAGTGCTATGGATTAGCAAATTATTTTTATCAACTATGATGCTTGTTTTCTTTTTTAATATTAAAACATAAAATCTATATTTTAAATTGTTATCAATAACACTCAAATTCTGCGCACTTCTTGCTCAGAGCAATGTTTTGTTCAATGAAATTGAAGCTCATCGGAGCTCAAACGATTGTCGATCGTATAAAAAATCATTAGGTTAATTGGAAATTTTTGGTTAATGTAACTAAAAATTTAACTAAAAACCAATAAATAAAAAATTTCGAATTAACCGAAACTTTCGAATAATACCTCCCCCCCCCCTGTTAAGACGTATGTGCACATTTTCCAGAATTGGCCTGTCAAAATTGCTGAAAATAAAGTTACAATAGGGTTGTTGCATGATATCGAATTTAGCGATGACGCTTATTATTCCTTGTAAAACATAGAAAGATAAACTTATAACAAGAAACAAAATTTTTTTAAAAAGTGTCTTTGAACGTGAAAATCGAATTTAAAATTCAAAATACGTTCGGTTTGCCGACGGCCCCTCTGACGTCACACGCGTTTTGCCGAATAATTTTCTGATCTATTTGGCAACGTTGAATTATTTAATATTTACTTCATTGACAGTTGAAAAAATTTTAAAGCGTTTGACAGCTGTTTAGTTTAAGGTTATTGGTTATTGTTCTAAGTAATTATTTTATTAAAAATGGCTTCTTTGGATTCAAATGTTGTAAAAGCTAGTTCGGATAATCTTCCTATTGTGCACATTTTTATAAGCACTTTTTAATCTGTTTGTTTGAACTCATTTTTATTAAAGTTTAAATTTTTTATAAGGCTATCACAAAACACCTTGACAGCTAACTGCTACTATGTTGCCAGATGTTTTCAAAAGTAGAGTGTGACGTCACTCGCGCGAAATTCCTGTTTCAAATTAATACTTTTTTAATAATTTTTTTACGGAAAACCAAAGTCTTCTTAGACTTTTGATCTATACAGTACTGTTGAACAATACTTAAAGTTTATAAAAAAAATACTTAGAAATTCATGCAATAACCCTATTCCTTTTGAAAAACTTAAAAATGCTTAAAATATTATTTTTAGGTTTTTCAGAAAAATTATTTCTATACCTTTTCAGTGATTGTGAATTTCTAGAAAACTAATCCAACTGCAGTACTTAATTTAATTAATTGCATAAATGGCAAGGACGCTAAAGTTTTAAGCGCTACTTGCTTGGAGCGGCGTTTAAAATTTAGCAATTCCACAGTCTTTAAAACGGTCTAACTTTTTTTACCTATGAGGTTCATACGATGGGAATAGAAGCTCAAACGATGCTCGAACGATTGGTTTTAATTTTTATATAATATTTAGAAAGAGGAGGGGAGGTAATGTTTCTACAAACCTTTTCAAAATTATTCTAAACAACTGAAGTTTTTATACAAGCTTATTGAAGCTCAAACCATTGTCACTAATTTTTTCCAAAAAAAATTCGTGTGGGGGGGAACTGTCGCTTCTACAGCCCCCTTCTCCCCAGTTTGCGCGACGCGTAGGTATGGTTCAAACGATTTGAATGGAATCTCATTTTATACCCATTTGCTTCACGTTTTTACTGTCATTTATTTTATTTTAGAATATTAAGCCTCTCCTCGAAGTTATCAACTTACCGCATCTGCATGAAATGGGCTAAGTCATTAGAAATAAAATTGCGCAAATACAATTATGTAGGTAAAAATGTGCATTGCGTGCTATGCTATGCATATACTAGGTATATAATATATTAGTATCCCATGATACCTAATTTCTTCTGTTCTGTTTATTATGTATTTATAACGTTCTGTATTCAATTTTATTGTAACATACAATAGTAGATCGGTTTCCTACTTCATAATTTATCATTTTACGTGCATAGAACATTAAACTGCGTTTCTAATTATTACTGAAAACTCGATTTACTTCGACTAGATTGCAGTATAAGAATCAAATTCCCATAATACCTTTATTACTGCGATTACGGTTATCTGATAATAATAAATCACATAAAACTGCAATTAAAAACAAATTAGAATTACTGCCCATCACAAATGCAGTACAGCGTTGCAGCTTAGTTTCATTAATAACTTCGTTATGCAATCAATCATTCGAAAAGTATTAATGTAAACGATTGACTAATACATTTAATATTTGCACTTTTGAACTTCGAGTTTGGTGAACGGATTCAATTGCCACTTTTTAGCGCGCACACGACTTGACAGCCGTAAATTAATATGCTCAGACAATATTATATTGTTCCACCTACTGAATGCGACCATAGAATATTAAATCATAAGAACAATCGAACAGCAGGTATTCCTGCAACGAAGACATTTTACGACTTTTATGGAAGCGTTCCCGATTCGAAAGCATTAAAGTTATAAATAAATTTAAAAAAACTTGGAATTTAATCCGGTTGGAGTTCATTAGCGAGAAATTTTTATTTTAATACATAATAGGTTTTAATTAAAAAAACAAGTGCCTTATTTTTTACGGTTATGGTCGTAAATATCAGATTCGGCCCGCTAACGGTTTTCTTATGGCCCACCTATACTTAAAAACATCTAGCGGTTCAGGATGAGCCTGAAAGGATAACTCGTAACTTTTCCGTCAAAATATAAGAATAAAATAGTTAGTTAATTTGAATGTCAAAATTAGACATCCTCATTAAGCAACACCTTGCAATAGTATAAATTCCAAACTCAAGCCATTATCTAGATTTAAATACTTTTTGTTTGACAAACAGCTTCCTAACGAAATTGGTTTTCTGATTTTCCCGATATGAACATCGTGTAATGATTTGGCATTAAGATAAAGCGGTTGAAAAAAGTTAAAAGGATTATTTGCCGTCAAATAATAGTTACCAATATATCTAACCTAATAATCTCATAATTTTTTATCATCAGTAGCGCTTTATCGAGCAGCAAAAGATATTCCAATTAGATGAAATGTAAAACTGATAATGTCTATGTCGGATGTATTAAATTTCATCTACAATATTTGGGTCACCAAAAAAATTTTATTTATTTTTTTAAATCGAATGTGGAACTGTTACTTTAAATATTCATACAACTAATTAAGAACTAAGTATAATAATAATTTAAAACCAGTTTATTAAGTGTAGGTACACACAAATTTTCAAATCAGTTAATTTAATGGTCTTCGTAATTTGATATATTTCTTATCTTGATAACTGTTTTGATTTAGAACATCATAATTTTAAGAGTGCTTTAATTTGGTAACGGTAGCAACATTTCCTGCTTCTTTTCATTATTGGGGGTCATAACCAGTAGCTGGAATGTGTTGTTTGCTGATTACTTCCAGAAGTCGTGGTGCCCAAATTTTAAGCCCATTTCTAAGCAAAATTAAATTTAGGAAACCCATTCCCAAGATAATACTATTACTATTCTCGCTTATGTATACCTTCATATATTATGATTATGCAAAGCATGGCTGACAGGAAAAAAATTTAACATACATAGATGATGAATTGCAGTTACTAATATAGGTACTACGGTGGTACTACGTATAAATCGTTAACTGCAACTACATAAATAAATAGAATACAATAAAAATCAAGAAACAGTTAATCCACTACATTATGAAGCAAATTCAATTTTCAATTTAATTTTGCATGTTAATAATATATTTTAATTATTGCAAGGGAATCTCGCCGAAGGGAACGACTTATATATACATATTAAGCGATATGTAATTAGTAGAATGCATTTAAATCATGTTACCAATCATTCGTTCACTCATTCTCTCTTCAAAAAATCAGCGATCAGTTATCTTGAATAATAATGGCGTGTAACGGTTCAAATTTCACATTTTCACAGGATTTTATTTAACTTGGCATGACTGTTGTTTATTATACAAAATAGCAGCAAACTTTTCTGCTACGACTTTATTGTTTCGGCTGGCTCACGCAGCGCTCCGGCGCACCCGAATTGCACCACGAAAAAATTATTCCACAAATCTTCTACCCGAACTGCACCACCTTCTATCTAATAGGGATAGAATAAACTATCAATTATTCGATTTTCGTGGGTAGCTCTGCGAGGCGTCGGCCTATCGGCCTCCCGATTGCTTCTAGACCTCTTTTAGAATTCTTTAGTAAGGTGTCAATAGTTTAGTAAATACGGGTAGGCGTTCGGCCTCCCATTTTGTTTTAAAAAGTAGCAGTCGTCCTTTGGCTTTCCAATTGTTGATGAGAACACGAGTCATCCTACGACCTCCATTTATTAGTAATATGAATAAACTGTATCTCTCTTCCATTTTGCTCAATTTTGATTTACTTCTAAGTTATGTCTAAATAAACAGACCCTTATTTTTTTGTTTGGTTCTAAAGTTGTTCGTTTACATTGTACGGCCCTTCAAAATAAGTCAAATTTGGCTTGTAGAACTTGGATAAATTATTTCTACTGGTCGAACCGCACGAATTTTTTATGAAAAGTGGATATTGAATAGATCTTTTCAGTGAGCATTTGTGTGTAAATCATTAAGGTTACAAAATGGAGCCCTGATCAAATTTTGATTTTGAGTGCCGCTCCCCCAAAAAAAGGCTTATTTAAAATTGTCAAAAAAAAAATATTATCTTTATTATACTTTTGGCTACTTTCGTACCAAATTTCAGAGTGAGCTCACTTTTGATTTAGGAGTGACATTGAAATGAATTATCGTGGTCATAAATCGAAACACTTTAATAAATACGTTTACATATTAATTTATTATTAAATCAAAAGCGTACTCAATCGAAAATTTGGTATAAAAGTATAATAAAGATAATATATTTTCTGGAGAATTTTAAATTTCAATCAAATCAAAATTTGATTAAGACCCCCATTTTGTGACCTTAATTATTTACATAACATACAAAAACTCACTGAAAAAAACTATTCAATATCTTCATACTACAAAAAAAATCGTATCTCTAATTGGTACTTTTTTTTGATGGTTGTACAATGTAATCGGGCCACTGTAGGGCCAAACAAAACAATACGGGTCCGTTTATTTGTGCATAAGTTAGAAGCATACCAAATTTGAGCAAGATCGAAGAGGGACATGAAAATACGTTGCTGATTTGATATGGAATCTATCCCTTTTATATGGACAAAACTTTATCATAAGAAAAATTAATTTTTTTTTAAATGAATTGCGTCAATTATTTCAGTCCTTCAAATTTAATTTTCATGCCATTCAAATTTTCTTATCTTTAATCCCAGTTTTCTTTCGCGCATAGGACTTGAAATTATTTAAAAAAATCTGATGTGGCCAGCACATGACTTCCCTATAAGGAATCATTCCTTTATCGTTCATCTAAAGATTCGCAGAAATATTATTTAAATTTTATTTTATTATTTAACTAAATTATTAAATTTGTTGTAATTCTTAAATGGTATTTGGTACAGAAAAATATATTCCAATATATTTATAGAAAATTGTATTTGCTTTTATTTTGATTAAAAAAAAATTTCATAAATAAAATATTTATCGTATATAATATTTAAGAAAAACCATTTCGTCCTTCCAGTAAAGTGCTACTTCCGGTTTAGGGATTTCCTCCAAAATCAAATGGTTCTTTCGTATATTGATTAAAGTGTTAAATATGAAATTTGGTTACTATATAACAATTTGTTCCTGAGATATTGAAGAAAAACCATTTCGTCTTTCAAGTAAAGTGCTACTTCCGGTTTAGGGATTTCCTCCAAAATCACATGGTGTTTTAGTATACTGATTAAAGTGTTAAATAAGAAATTTGGTTACTAGATAACAATTCGTTCCTGAGATATTTAAGAAAAATCATTTCGTCCTTCAAGTGAAGTGCTACTTCCGGTTTAAGGATTTCCTCCAAAATCAAATGGTGCCTTTGTATACCGATTAAAGTGTTAAATATGAAATTTGGTTACTATATAACAATTCGTTCCAGAGATACAGAACTTACAGACATTTTGCGTTACATACATCCATACATACAGACATACATACAGACATCATTGCGAAAGTAGTCAAAACGGATTCAGAAATGCTCAAAACGGATATTTCTGTTAAAATATCGACATCGAATTTTTTCATGATTAAGTACAATACTTCCTTTTAGGGAAGTAAAAACAGTTTCTTACCGCACGTTACGTTAATCTTCTCTTTGATGCTACTATTTTCAAATTCGTCTTGTGCACAACATTCAAAACTGTTACAGTTTTACCATCATAGATTTTTGTAGGAAGGCCTTATCAGATAATATCCGGACATCGTTGCATCCAATTCCATTTAAAATTATTGTCAATATTGATTTGTAATTGTCTTCATTTTCAAATTCGAGATTCCATATGACTAAATCGTTTCTGATGTTTCTAATGTTTGTTAGAACTACAATTTTTAACTTTAACTTGCAAACGACAACAAGCTCCAATCCAACCACGCGTCGCTTATCCCTCGTAAAGAGCCCAATGCGCGTCAACCCCAAAATTTGGTTACTTGGATTCCAATGTTGATATGATACGTGACGGACAGGCTTTATCAACATATAAATAAAAGCCTAAATTTGTGAATGTATCCATCATGCTCAGTAAGCAACATGATTTGCAAAGCGGAGCATGTTGAGAGCGAAGTCCGCTTAATTTCCTTCATTTAATTTTGGACATATGTAGACTGCGCCGATGGTCAGAAATTAATCCTTTTTTTTGGGTAAATGACCACGGACAACCTGTAGATTGCGCCGATGGTCATTAAGGGTAACATACAGATTGCGCTGATGGTGTACCTGAGGGATTAAAAAGTATTACTAAGGCATAATGGGGTTATTATTGTAAATCAGTTTATTAAATATTAATAAAAAATTAAATTGCGGTACCTAATTATCATTAATATGACAATACTTATTGCAATACTTATTAGTAGATATTAATAATAAATATTATCAATATCGTCAACGATCAAGCTAAAAGTTAGTTCCTAGCGGCGCGCGTCTATCCTCTGTACTATCTAGTTCGTTACAAAGTGAGTTGAGAGATGGCGCTTGGAGTATTAATTTTAAATTTAAATCAGATTTTAAATTTAGGTGACGAAATAGGCAATATTTTGTTACAAATGGATAATGAAAATTTTGAAAATCCTGCTGCAAAGCGACGGCGATTGAATCGTGAGAGAAAAGCACGTACAAGAGCTAATAACACAGAAGAACAGCTTCGATCACAGCGACAAGCTGACGCTCGGTCTCATGCGATACGTCGACAACGTGAAACTTTGGAACAAACTCAAGCGCGGCAAGCTGCTGACGCTCGGTCCCATGCGATACGTCAACAACGTGAAACATTAGAAGAAACTCAAGCGCGGCAAGCTGCTAACGCTCTATCCCATGCGATACGTCAACAACGTGAAACATTAGAAGAAACTCAAGCGCGGCAAGCTGCTAACGCTCTATCCCATGCGGCACGTCAACAACGTGAAACATTAGAAGAAACTCAAGCGCGGCAAGCTGCTAACGCTCGATCCCATGCGATACATCGACAGAAAGAAAATCGATACCAAAGTCAAGCAATTCAACTCCAAATAAGAGCATTGAGATTTGATGAATCTCACGTTACTCGACACGATTGTGGAGAAATGAATTCCATCTGTCAGTTCTGCGGCTCCAAGAATTTCGCCAAGGAGCGTCCAGTTGATAAACAATTTAACAACTGCTGTCATAAAGGAAAAGTGAAGATTCCGCAACCGCTCGATCAACATGGGAATCTATTGTTATATCCCGAATTTCTTCGCTCTATGCTTTCAGATTCAGAAAATCCTTACTACAAGAACTTTCGTCAGCACATCCGCTCTTACAATTCCTCGGTTTCTTTCGCTTCAATGGGAGCAGAGATTGTTTCAATGCCGGGTAACGGACCATACGTTTTCAAAATTCATGGACAGACGTACCACAGAACCACAAACCTGTATCCACCTGAAGGACAAACAAGAAAGTTTGCACAACTGTATGTAACTAGATGATAGCTCGTCCGAGGACGGGTAGCTAGAAGGACGGGCAGGCAGCCTAGGTCATATGGCTTTTGGATTGCACTGAGAGCTTTCCTTAATCTTCATTCAACTTAAGTTACCTTGGGTAGCTGCCCGTCCTTCTAGCTACCCGTCCTCGGAAGGGCTATCATCTACACCTTTTCCACAAGTAATTCAGAAATCGTCAACCGTTATTCAGATTTGTCAATTGATATTCAGAAATCGTCAACCGTTATTCAGATTTGTCAATTGATATTCAGAAATCGTCTAATTCAGAAATCGTTAATTTTAATTCAGAAACCGACAAATGAAATTAGAATGAAATGCAAAAGTGGGGCTTTTACAGTGCAGAATAAGGCTTTAATAAAAATCTAAAAAAATAACAATATTTTAATTAATTTTTTTATATATATCCAACAGTAATTCAGAAATCGTCAACCGTTATTCAGAAATCGTGAGATTTGTCAACTGATATTCAGAAATTATGAATTGTAATTCAGATTTGTCAACTGATATTCAGAAATTGTGAATTGTAATTCAGATTTGTCAACTGATATTCAGAAATCGTGAATTGTAATTCAGATTTGTCAACTGATATTCAGAAGCCGTCAATTTTAATTTAGAAACCGACAAATGAAAATTAGAAAGTACTTAATGAAATTCAGAAAGTATCAAATGTTCAGCTCAATTAAACCATCAGTTGTTTGTTTTTCTAAAAATTTGAATGTTATGATTCTGTGTTGATTAATTTAATCCCTTAATCTGTGGATTAAGGGATTATCGTAATATTAATCTTATATAAGTAAAAATACATTCTTAAATAAATCGAAAAGGTAATAATTGAAATGGAGTTTAAAGACAATTGCGTTATTTGTGGTTTCAATATGAGAAGACTTTCAGTAATTGTGCTCGTGCTGCGCAACACTGCACAATACATCATGCAGCAGCCTTAGCAATGGAAGATATGCCAGTCGGTCGCTAAGTTATTCGCAAAAAATTTCTTTAACATATTGTTGTGAAATAATTTATGTTTTTCTTATAATATATATAAAAAATAAATTAGAATATTATTATTTTACATTTTTATTAAAGCCTTATTCTGCACTGTAAAAGCCCCACTTTTACATTTCATTCTAATTTTCATTTGTCGGTTTCTGAATTAATAATGACGATTTCTGAATTAAAATTGACGATTTCTGAATCAAAATTGACGATCTCTGATTTAGCATTGGAGAGTATGGGCCAAGTCGCAACAGAATGTTAGTTGACAAATCTGAATTACAATTCACAATTTCTGAATATCAGTTGACAAATCTGAATTACAATTCACGATTTCTGAATAACGGTTGACGATTTCTGAATTACTGGTGGAAAAGGTGTAGTAATAAATATTATCAAAAAAAATGGAAAATAACTGGTGTATTGCCGAAAAAGTGAAAAAATATCATTTTTTTCTTCGATTTTTGGGGTGTGCATTCGATAAGGAGAGTTATCCATCGTCAAAACCTACCCTTCCGGGGCGCCGCTTCGCTCCGCTCCGCTCTGCACCCCTGCAGGGCGGTTTTGACTCTGGTTACTAGGCTAAACATACGAGAAGGCGCCACCCATAAAGAAAACCGGGATAAATGAAACCGGGATGTGAGAGAACCTCGAAATAGCATTAAAAAGTATTTTAATAATGAAAGAATCAAAATAATGCAGTTATTTAAAAATAACCTCGTCAAATTACTAACCTAATTAAAAATCGCACATAATGTATAGTACTCCTGTAATAAATTAAGTACCTTAATCCTCTAATGGGATTTTCACTCCGTCGTTACCCAAAAAGATTACCTATTAATTGACCATCGGCGCAATCTACATACTAACACTAACCGAACCCGGCGCAATCTGCATGCTAGATTATGAGACCCTTCAACCATCGGGCGCAGTCTACAACTTGTATATTTATATTTCTTTATGTTATGTGTTTACTTGTGATACCTACTCGGGTTGCTCGTGGTGCAATAAATAATTCAGCAAAGGGATTATGGAACGATATTGAGCGTGGTGCAGTTCGGGTAGTACCTGTTCTTTAATGAAAATACATCAATTATTTTAGTTTGCATATTATTTTGCAAATCCAAAAATTTCAAATAACTTAATCTTTTTTTAAATTACGCAAGGTTTAATTAAATGAACTTATCAGATCCGTTTCTTTATTAAAATTTTAAAAAACAACAAATATTAAATATAATATCATGGAAATAATTCTTTATATCTTAATTTTAAACGCTTTTCTTCTTCTGATTAGCGATAGCGATAATTTTTTCCTACACTTTTTTTGTCCAAGCATGAAAGATATTTAAAACAATGCACTGAATGCAAGTCATAATTACCAACAATAATATTTTTCTTGCAATTATCACATAGTTTCACTTCAACACCATCTAACGGAACCACAACATTAGAAATTTTGGAAACCACCTGTGGTTGTTCAGCAGTCTTAGATAGTATCAATTTACCTGATTTCCTTTTCCCTTTTACCTTTGAATATGTTTTACTTTCCTTTTTAAATTTTCTTTTCGTGTTGTTTTGATTTGGTAAGGATTCTTTCAAAACTGGACCCAGAGGAAATCTCTTGAAACAGTTTAAAACATGCAACTCATAATTCTGCGATGACAGTCCCACTTCACAATTTGTGCAAACCTTTAATTCGACCACTGTATCCGAAATTATGAGCAAAGGAACACTCTTAGGTACGTACGCCTTCAAATAATTTTTTAATCTGGATTTCCGTGCTGGAAGTGATTTTTTGTAACAATGTATGCTATGCAATAGAAAGTTGTGCGATATCTTCATTTTGCATGTACCACAAATTTGCTCTTCTTTTTCTTCATAAACTGATTGATTTATTAAATTGCGTTGTTTCACTATCACGGGGATATTTTTGGGCATATCCTTTCTAGGGAGAGATCTTCTATAACAATACAAAGTGTGTATGAAAAAGTTGTGCATGATCTCTTTATTGCACGTGTCACAAAGTTTCGGCTCGTCTTCTTCATAGCGATTTACCTTTTTTTGCTGCTGTGGATTTCTCTTATTGGACAGCATACTTTTTTGTGTGTAACACAAACTTCCCATTTGCTTTTTTCGTTCAAATCGTCTTGTGTTATTTCTTCTGGCGTTTTCTATATTTTTTTGAATATAAATATATGCTCTTTTAAATAATGAAACATAATATTATTATAATGTACGCTTTATATAGTGTGTAATTACAAGATTATAATAAGTCATACCAACCGTTAAATTCTTATCATTTAACTATATGTTTATTTTTAAATATACGAAAATATATAGTTGACCTTGTAAATAAATGAATAAACGAAACTCGTTGAGGTCCTAGGTCTTAATTGAAAAATTTAAATTTTTCCGACGTTTCGGGCCGTTTATTGGCCCATTTTCAAGGCTAAATGATACAGAAACAATATAGATATAAACAATAAAAACCAAAAACACAAATTACAAACCTGCACGTAGTGTAAAAATAACTGTAAGGTAATGAGAATCGACACTTTTGTTTAAAAAGCCATGTGAACTAAAATTTGAAAACATAAATGATTAAAATCACGAAACCAAAAGACTAAAAAACTAAAAACTTACGTTTACGGTATTTTCTCCTCCCACGTGATAACTTCGGATAAAGCACTAGAGGCATAGTTCACGTCCGTTTAAAATTTTTTTTTAAAGAATTTTTAAAACTGAGGTGAACATATTGACCCATGTGGCAACACCCAATTCAAAAAATGTTTTAGCTCCCTCTATAGAAAACTCTCAGAGTGGTTGAAAAATCACATTTTGGTTATCAGGGAGGGGACCGTAAAAGTAAAGGGGGCGCGCGCGCTTACATTTATCTTTAAACAACGTGCAATGAAAGCGATAAAAAACCTCCAAAGAAAAAACAATAAGAAAATTAGAAACAGAAAAACATTTAAAAAATATATATAAAAATAAAATATAAAAATGTGAAAAGAATTTGACCAGAATTATGCCTCCTTCATGCTGTCCAGGATGTGCTTGTAACCTCCGTGAAAATATTGAACATCCTTTTTATCGTTCATAGGTTTATGGCTCAAATGGATGTTAATAGCCTCTTTTATCCTACGCTTTTTGTCCATCGTCTCGCGTTCCAGGATCATGATACCATCGTGCTTTATGGAATGCGAGTTCAAAGTCATATGTTTGCACAAGGCAGTATATGAGCTATCATTTTCATCCCTGAAAACCCGGGATTTTTTCAAATCTCTCATATGCTCCTTTATGCGAACACCTAACTTTCTGGAGCTTTCACCCACATACACAGAGTCACAGTCCTGGCACGGGATACGATAAACCAAACCACTTTGATCAAAAGGGGGGGTGGGATCTTTGGTATTCGAGAAAAACCGGAAATTTTTGTTAGGACACCTAAGTCCGAATTTTACATTAGGAATAGGTTTAAACACAGAAATTAGTTTTTCAGATAAACCTCTGATATAGGTGAAACTATGAAAATTGGAAATAGGGGGGGGATCCGGAACTATTGAAGCGGGAGGGGAGGGTTTTGATATACCGTTGTCAACTATTCCTTGGGTGGAAGAAATTTTATGGACCAGCGAGTTTATAGTAGACATTGGAAAATCGTTAGCGGATAAAACCAAGTCTATAATAACACGATTTTCAGAAAGGAATTTTGGATGGGATAGGGAAAACACTTTTTGGATGAAATTACGGGCTACATTAAAGATTTGATGTTTTGGGTGGCTGGAAAAGAAATTCAAGAGCCTTCCGGAATACGTAGGCTTATGGTACCACGAAGTAACCAAATTGCCGTTCGAATTTTCCCTATAAACCCGCATATCCAGGAAGGGTAAACTATTATTAATTTCGGTCTCCATAGTGAATTGGAGATCCTTATGAAAGTTATTGAAATGGGAAAGGATATGGGGTAAGCTATCTTTACCGATCACGAAGAAAAGATCATCAACATATTTCTTAACCAGCCTGATACCATTGACGTGGTATATTAATATACCATATATATATTAATTTGCGAGTATATTTTACATATAATATTATATGGTTTTCGAATGGGGGGGGGGGCTAAAAAGGTATTGTGCCCCGGGCGCGAGTTAAGCTCGCTGCGCCATGCGCCACTGCAAAATGCCTGTTTTAAAAACATCGACGACCTCTAATAGTTAATCATATTTGTTTAAACTTTTTTCAAAACTTTCAACAGCAAAATTTCGATACAATTTTTATTTTCATTTAATTTATTAAATTGCTAATTTATTTTAAACGTTCTTGAATTCCAAACTTCTGACGTATCTTTCGTATCAAACTTGAAATTTAATTTTCTTAATTAATTACTTTAATGTATAAACTGTAACAGCTTGAAGACAAACAGACCTGTAAAAATTTTCTAATGCCAATAAATTTTAATAAAACGGACACAAACTGTTTCAAAAAAATTGTGAAAGCTGGTTAGTTGTTACGATTATCTTACCTATAAAGAAAATTAATTAATTTTTTAACGTTAATTTGTTTTTTAATTAAAATGAACTTGTCAACAAAGGTGAGACTCAAAATTTACAGCGTATGTGTGATGCTGAGAACTTGAAAAATTTTTACAATCAACATAAAATACTGTTGTTCTCTTTAGGTTGTGGGAACGTTGTTCTGGTTTAATTACACGTTTCGTTGATCTTACTTACTTTAAAGTTGATTTGTGTGTTGATATAGTGGTAGATATGTGTGAAAGATGAAATATTAGAAATTATCATATTTTGTTGACATACCTACCTAATCGAAATTTAATTAAATTGAACTAATTAAATGGAATAACTAATTCTCAAGTTTTATTATATGGCAGTTAAACAAACATGTTGGAAACGATCTGTAAGTTTTATTACAGTTTAATTGAATTATTAATCCCGTAATTGGATTTTTAGTGCCTTTATCCGGCAACACGTTTTGTGTTGCCGTCATATATCTCTATAACGGCCAGAAACGCACTGTTTCCGGACGAGGCCAGAAGAAGATTTTTTTTGACAATTGACAAACTTAATTAGTGGAAATATTATCTGATATTATCTAATTTTTCAATATTTACCTCTAATAACTCATAAGGGGCCGTCCATTAATTACGTAAGGATGATTTTTGTAATTTTGGACCCCCCCCACGTAAGGGTACGTAAGATTGTAAACCCCCCCCCACATCTTACGTAAGGATTATTTAAAAGAAAATTAATTTTACCCCCCCTCTCCACCCCTAATATTTATAAAATATGAATAATAATCTATATATATAAAAATGGATGTATATGTGTATGTATGTTCCCTTTAGACTCCTAAACCGTTTGACCGATCGGAACCAAATCTGGCACAGTTATTATGTAGGTCCCTGCGCATGTTTTTGTATTGAAATAGTGCAAAAATTCGCAAAGGAAAGGAAAGTTGATTTTGAGTAGCCTGCCTTCCTTTAAGGAATCTCGATAATCCATTCATGCGCGTCCCATAGGGACGCGCATGAATGGATTATCGAGATTTCTTAAAGGAAGGCAGGCTACTCAAAATCAACTTAAAAAACAATAATGAATGCTGTCAATCTGTCAAGCGATCGACAATGCAAATACGCGTGTACGTGCTTTACGTTTCTATTTGACCATCTTAACCAAATTTGGTGTAGAAGTTATTTACAACGCTACGAAAACCATAGGCTACTTTAGAACCTTGGAGTGAGGCCGAAGGCCGAACAACCACGGTCTACACGTATGCCTGCGATACCCTTGAGTGAGGCCGAAGGCCGAACAACCACATCCGACACGGTCTAGATGGCTAAAGGCCTGTGACAGCTAGTATATTATACTATTATGCCACTATGTTTAATGATTTTTAAGGCGCTGATACACATGCTACTTACTGGCACGAAAATCATGCTATTATGACGTAATTGTCGTAAAATTACGTCTATTATGACGTAAATGTCGTAAAATTACGTCATAATCGCATGCTTTTCGTGCCAGTAAGTAGCATGTGTATCAGCGCCTTTAAGTACTATGTATATATTTCAATATATTTGATTTTTTATCAAATATTATATTTGATTTTTAAATCTAATTTAAAAAAATATTTTAAGAAACTTACGTAAGGAATACGTCGGACCCCTCCCTCCCTACGTAAGGGTCCGTAAGATATCCAATACCCCCCCCCCCAAAAAAAACCCTTACGTAATTAATGGATGACCCCTAAGCGGATCCACTAAATCCAATTTTTTTAACGTGAATGAACGAGGATTTTTTTCACCTCTATGGTTTTGAACGTCCCCCTCGTTATCTAAACCGACGTGTTTTTTGTTTTTCTCAAATTTACTTATCTGTCTGAATATTTCCTAGAAAATTCGGAAAATTTGGACCCCCGCTTTAGTGGTCGGGATGAACCAGCATTCTATCGTTGAGCTGAACACACTGTTCACATAATAGGACTTACAGTTTAACGTGGAATTTGAACCACGGTATCATATCTTAGAATAATAACTTATTGTTCTTTAAAGTTTGATATACACCATGTTTAGATTACACTTGGTATAAGATTCATGACCATGAAGTCATTCATTTAATACTTATCACACCATCAACTTTTAACATTTAAAATCACACAAGGTGCTTCTAATAATCGAATAAAATCGTAAAATGTGCCAATAACTGCTTTCGAGAGCAAAATTCAAAAAACTGTTAAATTAGGACACTCGAGGCAGGGTACAATTTGTAGAAGTGAGTTACGCCGAAATAGAATTTTCTTGCCATCTATCCTAAAAATTGACAGGGGGTGCCTAATCAATTCTTTATATCTACTTCTATAAACACCCTACTAAACAGCGCTAAACAAACACGACAAAATTTAAATTATCTAAAGCGGAATTTTTGTTTAAGGTTTTATTGACCAAGAAATTTTAAGGAACCACATATTAAAATTCTCAGAGATTCTTATGCCGGCGTCCTGGGTGCTTTTTGGTGGAATATTGGAAAATGACAGTCACAATCGCACATTTAGTATTTATTTCGGAAACTATCCATGTTATAAAAAATTATTTTACATAAATTTCATTCATATTTCATAAACCTTATCAATGAAAAATACGCCAATATTATTTGAGTCTCTCTTTATCTACCTGATAATTCCATTCAGGGTCAAATTTTGTCGTTTCGACCAATCGGCGTGCGTTATTTTACATTGTAGTTAAATGGGTACAACGCATGCACAGTCGAATAATATCCGAAAATAAAAAATATTCCAAATACCCTACCAGAATATCGAATATTTGTAGTAGAGCGTAAAAGAATTCATACGTAATAAAAATCTCTTCGAATATTATAATTTATGTAGTGTGTATGACTAACGCACTCAACAGATGCGATGTAGGAAACCGGTTCAACGCATTATTTCCAACCCGAGTTCACTTAAAGCAATGTACTTCTAACGAATTTTATAGTAACGAATTTTATATTACAAATTTAGTGCGATTATGCTTCCATTTTTTTCGGTACTTACGAAATTATTTGTTTGATTTTTTTTGCAATGATTGTGATGCGATATGGTCAATTTGTTTTACAATTTTCGACATTAAAAATGGCGTTTGAAATGTCGATTTTCGTATGTGATGTTGTGCTTTTAAGTTGTGGCGTTTCTTCACGGAATTATCACCGCAACAGCAACGCGGGTTCGGACAATACTCAAAGATTCAGCGAGTACAGGTTTCAGCTGCGGAGATTGACACTTGCTCCGTTGCGCTTCGCTCGTGCAATCTCCTTGCTAAAACCTGTACTCGCTGAATCTTTGAGTATTGTCCTAGCCCTTGTGTTGTATCGTGCGAATATCATAAACGAAATGTACAGGACTGTAATGAAAGACCATAAAGTTTTAGGTAACCTTCTTTAGATTTTATTCAGCGGAGGATTTATGAGGGCTGTAGCTAAAAGAGCAAAGAAAATTTCTTGAGAATAGAAATTCTAAAATAGTTATAACATAATTTTGTGTCGAATTTGAATACTGTACTTCCATTATTCTTTTTACAATGCAATTTATCCTCATGCAGGAAGCGTCTCAGAAAACTTTCTAAGTAAACCCCCATAAACAGGCATCATACGTAGATTCTTTGTGGCAAAAATCTATAATAAAATTTAAAAAATACTGCTTTAAATTTTCTTGTCTGGCATTTTTGTGCAGATGAAAAAAGACGAACATAATAATTATTTTTTGATGGCATGGATAGTTTCCAAACTCAATGTTAAAATTGGAAATCTAGCCACTATTTTCCAAAATGTCGACCAGCGTGAGAACGTCTTTAAAAGTAAAATTGTTGATCTCCATATTTTGTTGTTTTTGAATTCATGCGTATTTTATTAAATTATTGAAGTAAACACTGCCTATTATAGTTTCAATTTAATTTAATTTCTAAATTAAGCCACTTGCAAACGTTTAGTTAGGCAACCTTTCCTACACAAGAGTGAGTAACCGACGCGCAACGGCGACGTTTCATATTAATTTATTTATAACATTTTTTTTATTTATTCCATCACAAAGAATGAAAAAATAAAATTAATTTTATGATTAATAAAAATATTGTGTTTTATTAAGTTTTTTGTGTCTCCTGTAAAGTTAACATTTTTGACTTACGTGCTTACGTCCGCCGACCCTAGAATTTTCAGGAATATTATTCATTACGTTATTGGGTATATAAACTTAATGAATCATGCAGTAATAGCAGTATAAAAATACTTTAAATTAACGAAGTTAAGATCGGATTCCGTTTCGTATCACAGCCTCAGACGCGACGCAGATCGTCCTTCGTCCTGCTGTTTGCGATATTCAAACATTCAACAAAAGCGAGTTTTTACATTATATATGAACATTATCAGGAATGTTTCAGTAGGTATTATCTTTTACATAGCATCCCTCACTTATATTGTCACTGACCATTGAAGTTTGGATTATCAGGGGGAATTTTCTGTGTTAAATTTATTATTTAAATTGTAAGAGTACGGTTTGGCTCCCCCTGAAAGAAAGTACCCCAACAAACATTTTAGCTGTAAATCGGCTGTTAAATGGCTATTTAGCAGCTAAGCAAAGCTGTTAGCTAGTGAACAGAGGATTTACAGCTAAAATGTTTGTTGGAAGAATTTTTAACGAAATAATTTTTACATAAAATTTATGGCAAAAGTAAATTTATAACTAAAATTACTTTTTTTTTAGCTGGCCGCCAACCTGTTGCACGATAAACATAATTAATCCGGGAAGTAGGCCTGAGGCGTCCAGGACCCAGTTTTCCTTCAGATAAAAAATGGTAAGTAATTAACAAAATTTTTACAAATGACAGATTATGATTACCTAATCGCGATTTCACATTTTAAATTTAAATAAATAACAATGAGTGTTTATTGCTTGTATAAAATATTAATACTCTTCATTGTCAAATTAAATAATATAATTCGGGGGGGGGGGAATTATGGAATACTTCAGCATATCAATATGGCTATTCTGATCACCACGTGCTCCATATGCGTATTCCATAGCTTAATTTTCAATATCGACTCGTGACATTTTTCAATGTGCGGACAGAAAAGGGAAAAATATAAATGTATTGTGTTTTTATTTACTTACGTTATTTATTATAAATTATTTTTTTGATAAAAAATCTAAAAGCTAAAATCAATTTAATTTCGTGAATCTACTGCCTTGACGGGATTTTTTAATTAACCTGCTCATCAACAGAGACACGTGGTTTGCTATAATTCGGGGGGGGGGGATTGCAAATTAAATTTTTCACTCTTTAGCATGCTCTTTAGTCAAGTGTTTTAAATCCGTGCAACCCTTTACGGTCCAAGCGACGTCGGATTTCCCAATATTTAGCGGCGTATCTGTGCTCGCATTAAACAAAAGCTGGAATGTAAGATCATGGAACAGGAATGATCAAGAAATAATAATAGAACTTAATAGGCACAACATAGATATCTGTGCTATATCGGAAACCAAGAAAAAAGGACAAGGAACATCAAGATATCAAAACTATATTCTGGTCTACTGTGGAAAAAAGAAAGAAGAGAGAGCCCAATCTGGAGTGGGCCTGCTGATACACCAAAAATATGAAACAAACATTGAAGATATCAAATACATAAACGATAGGATCCTGATGATCACGTTAAACCTCATAGAACAAAAATTATATATAATTTCGGTATATGCCCCTGATACAAGTAGACCAAAGCAAGAAACAGAAGAGTTCTACAACAGGCTGCAATCAGAACTAGACGGCTTAAATAATAGCAACAAAGTAATAATAATGGGTGATATGAATGCGCGAGTAGGAAGCGAAGTTATAGACGGAGTGAAACAAAGATTCAATGAAGACGAAATTAATGAGCACGGACAAATGCTAATCGAGCTATGTGCCCATAACCAATTACGCATAAACAACACCTACTACCAGCATAAACAACAACATAAATATACATGGCTAAACACCCGCAATCAAAAATCAACAATAGATTACATCGTAACAAATAGGGCAATAGAACCACAACAAATTTTGGATGTGCGAAGCTTAACATCCCCTAATATAGGATCGGATCACAACATGATACTATGCAAACTACGAATTAAATTGAGACCAATAACAAAAAAGAAGATACCCATCTACGCTGATAAATTGAATATCGAATCACTGGACGACGACTCAACCAAGCACCTCTACGAAAGCCGCCTAAAAAGCAAAATATTATCTAACCCGGTAACAACAACTAATACAACGGAAGAAGGGTGGATTAAGATAAAAACAAACCTCCAACTCGCAGCAAAGGAAGCTCTGGGGACAAGAAGAGTGAACATAAATGCAGTACATAGCACGAAACCTTGGTTCACAGATGAAATAAAAGAACTGGCAAACGAAAAACGACTAGCCCACCTCCAATACAAGAGTAACCAAAACGAAGTGAACCAAAGAATATATACGGAAGTACGAAACCAAGTTAACTCAAGAATAAGAGAGATAAAGAAGGACTATTGGCTTGGATTTACTAAAGGTATGGAGAGAGATCTATATGGAGCACAAAAAAAGATATGGAAGCTGCTGAGAGGAAGGAAGAAAATTACAAATGAATACCAAGAAATCAATGGTATGGGAAAGGAAGAACTGAGAAAATATTTCTATCAACTATATAAGAACGCGGCAAACGACAAAGAAGAACAACAGGAGATGGTATGGGAGGAGAACGAGGAGAAGGTAACAATGGAGGAGGAACAAGTGAGGGAAGCAGTGAGAAAACTCAAAAACAGAAAAACACCATCCGAGGACCACATCAGCAATGAGCTTATTAAGTATGGGGGAGAAGATATTGTAAAGGAAATTACACTGCTATTCCAAAAGATACTAGAAAGTGGTACGATACCTTCAGACTGGAGAAAAAGCATTACAATACCTGTATACAAAAAGGGAGATAAGAAAAACCCAGAGAATTACAGGGGAATAACGTTGCTCGAGTCAGTGATGAAACTGTTTACGAGCATAATAAAAACAGAGCTAACAAAATATGTCACATTAAATGAAGAACAACAAGGTTTTAGACACAATAGGTCGACCACGGATGCCATCTTCATTGTTAGACAGATCCGAGAAAAGGCACTGGAATACAATAAGCCGGCATATATGTGTTTTATCGATATGACGAAAGCGTTTGATAGGGTAAGGCTAAAAGATGTAATACATGTGTTAAATGAAGAACAAGTACCGAATACACTAACACGCATAATTAGAGAATTAAACACAAAGAATACCACAAAAATAAGATTCAACAAAGAACTAACCGACGAGATACAGATGGAGAGTGGTATAAGGCAAGGAGATAGCTTAAGCCCTTTACTATTTAGTCTGATAATGAATAAAATCATAGAAGCGGTGAAGGTATTAAACGGCGGATACAGATTTGGACCCGAAGAGATAAAGCTAATATGCTACGCGGACGATGTAGTGCTAGTGTCAGAGAGTGAAGACAACCTCCAAAGATTATTACACTGTTTTAAAATTGCCGCAGGAAAATATAACATGACCATAAATGTAAATAAAACAAAATGCCTGACCATCGCCAAAGATCCAATACGATGTAAGCTAACTATTGACGACAAGCCTATAGAACAGGTGATGAGGTTTACATATCTTGGGGTGGAGGTGTCTAGCTTTGGAGACCTATATGAAGAAGTGAGGAAGCAAACTATGAAAGCAGCAGCAATCTCTGGAGCAATGAAAGACATAGTATGGCGAAACAGAGATATGAACATCAAAAGTAAGACCAGAATATACAAGACGTGCATTAGGCCAATAATGACGTACGCTATAGAAACAAGAGCCGACACAAGAAAAACAAAAAATCTCCTTAGAACAAATGAAATGAGAATATTGAGATCTATAGCCGGTAAAACTTTGTATGACAGAGAACGAAGTAGCAAAATACGTGAAATGTGCGGAGTGGAAGATATCGTAAGATGGGGAAGACAAAGGAGAAGAGTGTGGAGACAACACGTGGAACGAATGGACGACAATCGAATAGCAAAGATCGTGATGACAAGGATACCACATGGGAGCAGACTACGAGGAAGACCACCTAAGAGATGGCGAGACAGCTGGACATCTACATCACAAGAACAGGCTTGATAATCACAAAAGAACAGGTCAAAGACCTAGAAGAAGTAGAAGAAGAAGAAGAAGACTCTTTAGCATGCTCTTTAGTCAAGTGTTTTAAATCCGTGCAACCCTTTACGGTCCAAGCGACGTCGGATTTCCCAATATTTAGCGGCGTATCTGTGCTCGCATTAAACAAAATTTTTTCGAATTAGAATTTTGTCTCGGGAGGGCGGCGCCCCATGCCAGCCGCCACTGTCTGTTTGTATCGCACCTATCTTTGATTCAAGTTTGAGTACGGTCTTTACGAAACTCTTCCATGGGCAATTACACAATAATAATAGGTATGTATACATCGGTTTTTAACAACGTTTTTACGTCTTCCGATTTCCTCCCTGTCTGTGCTCGTTGCGTGTTGAAACTGTGTTACGAGCACAGAGGACCTACAGCTTAATGTGGATTCCGAACCACGAGAATAGACGATTTTTACATCGTCTATTCCGATCAGGGAGTTTTTGGCCATATATAATGTTACCTGGGGCCAGCAGGTAGACATTTGGTGAGCGAAAATTCCTTCTTAGATATAGCACCTCACAGGATTTGAACCTGTGGATCTTAACCTTTCAACTGTTCGCCCACCTTACAATAATAATATAACTACATAATATCTAGTACGTGATTTCTTAGATTGTGCGGCCTAAAGACCGCACTGACGGGAGGAATAAACAGATCAATTTGGCATTACAGGATTACAGACACACAAATTTAAGTTTTTATGATATTGTCAAAGTCGATATACTACGTATATGTTGATAATTACATAGCCTGACAACTTACATGGGCGGCGTTTAAATGAAGCGACTAAATTTTAGAAAAATTTTCAAGTTATAAATGTAATTGACTATGCTTATATTACTACTTGGTGTGATATTTGTACGGTTGCCAAAAAATAATAATTGCACCTGCTTTCCAATTATCTGCTTATTTTGCCCATACTACATACGTGCTATTCGTTGAATGAATACTATAGACATAACCAACAGTTTATTACAATGGCAGTGTATTACAAAAAATTTTAAGTAAACATTGTCAAAATCTACACAAAACAGCAATGTACTCGTAGCTTACTTAGTCTTATCTACGCAATTATGAAGGTATATTTTTACTTATTTTTTCGTTTTATCCTTCTTCTGGATGTTCTTTTCTAACAATCTTTTATTTCTTCCTATTCTTGTTTAAAACCATTAACATGAGCTTCGTTTAGTTCCGCTTCGCGTCTTTTTAGTTGCCAATAAACTACCAAACGTCCTGTAAGCATGAAGAGAAACACTAAGGCAGGCGCTGTTCTCTCCAATTTATCTCCTACCACATAGTGGGAATACACCGATATTATTGTTAGCAGCAGTAAACAAACATTGGCACTGTTTTTAATTTTGTCTGAAACAAAAAATTTTAATTATTAATTTAACCGACTGTTAAAAATAAAGGGATATTAATTTTGCCTGACATGGCTTCTGGCAAAATCATTGTGTACTTTTTCGATTTTTTATTCTACGCTGGTTGATATAAAAAAAACTCAAAACTAATAAACCCATATAAATATTAGTGCGCTTTTTTGAAAGCGTTCCAAAAACATCAAATGTAATGTTCCGATTATTATTTGACCTTTCGTAATTTTCTTTCCATTAATACTAATAAAACCATATTTATAAACTTTATACTAATAAACTGTTAAAATACGATTTTCATAGTTTTAAAAGTCCTTCAGTTAAACAATAGAAAATTCTTTCCAAAATTTTGTTGTATCTCAAAGAAAAGTGAAAAAGGGTATAATTGAAAAAATTTACTTAGGGCCGAGTGCAAAACGTCAGCCTAATCAAAATTGATTTTTGCATATAAATGTGTAATGCAAAGATTATTTTTGTATGTTTTTATTTAAAGAATTGTAACTAAAATTAAATATTGACCACAACCTACATATTTCCACTGTCAGCTAAAAATATTTTTACAAATTTCATAAAGTTGACAAAATATTGTAATTTTATTTTATTGTTTTTTTTTGACTTGCTCTCCGAGATAAATTATTGAAAATATTAGCACCCTTACCACCACTGCACTGCGTAGCAATTTTTATTTTATTACATTCTTTTTGCAACATCGGTTCAGGCCAAGTTCGGAAGTTAGTTTTTCATTTATTAGGGTGACCTTTTGTATTATAAAATTATAATTTTAACTGACTTTGATAATAAAAGCGCAAAATTATACTAACGGTTTGGAATAATTGCCATTGCTAATCCGCATACAATTTCTAATACACCCACTGCTCTCCTATACCATTTGCTGGGAACTTTTATGTCGAGAGTTTCGGAAAATGGAAATACTTTGGCATATTGTACGTAATCTCTTCTCTGAAACAAAAGCAATAATTTTAACAAGGAAAATTCAATAATCCAATAGTATACTAAAAATCATATTTTCGAGATTCTGATTTAAAATTTTTTTTTCTCTACATAATACTCTCGCAAAACTTAGCATTGGAAAGGTAGTTAATATTCAAGCTTCGTTCATATAGTTTTTCAAAAATCAATATGTACGCTGCTTTCTCTCGAAGAGAATAAATTGGTAGGCGTGCGTTTCAAGATTAGTAAATTTAAAGGGATCCAATTTGGAAGTATAGAATTGAAGCCAATTATTACGTATAAAAAAATTTTGGACTCGGTTTTCGGCTCTGAATTTAAATTTGGCAGTTGTTATCGAATTAAACTATTGGTTTCTAAACAATTTCCAAATGTTGGTTAGTGGGAAAACTTAAATATTTAAGTATTCACAATGGATGAATCCTTCATATTAAATTTTTGATTTATGGAATAAAAACTGATAATTAACAAATTCTGAACAATAATAATTTACCTTCTAATAATAATAACAATTTATTTTCTGCATCTGAGTATTGTAACAAATTTTTACAATTTTTCTGCTCGAGTTTAAAATGGTTACATGTAATTTTGAGTTAGGTATTTTCATATTGTTAATATAATCGGAAGTTGAAAGGAAATGAAATTATGTTTATCTTATAGTTGTATTTGCTATTCTATTCATGATTTAACTTAAATATAATCAACTAGCTGGCACAGTCGGCCTACCGGCCGCCTTTAGCCATCTAGACCGTGTCGGATGTGGTTGTTCGGCCTTCGGCCTCACTCAAGGGTATCGCAGGCATACGTGTAGACCGTGGTTGTTCGGCCTTCAGCCTCACTCCAAGGTACTAAAGTAGCCTATGTTTTCCGTAGCGTTGCAAATAACTTCTACACCAAATTTGGTTAAGATTGGTCAAATAGAAACATAAAGCACGTGCACGCGTATTTGCATTGTCGATCGGTTGACAGTTTAACAGCTTGACAGCATTAATTATTATTTTTTAAGTTGATTTTGAGTAGCCTGCCTTCCTTTAAGGAATCTCTATAATCCATTCATGCGCGTGAATTTGGTGTCAAACGTTAGAGCATCGTTAGAGCCTGAATGAGCTTCCATTATTTTCGTTTGAGCCTCAAAGGTCGCGGAGTTATTCGCGATAAACTGCTGGGGGGGCCGTAGACATGCTTTTCCATTTTCCTTCCAATTTGGATTTTTTGTTTGAAACTGATGCCAATCGATAGAGCATCGTTAGAGCCTCAATGAGCTTCTATGGTCATGGTTTTAAGTTAATATATTTACAAAGTTATGGATGTTTTAAATTTTCGACCAAACTCCGAGCAACATGCGTTAACTTGAATTTTGCCAGATTGAGGGTTCCCACCATCATTGCTATTTTAAATTCCCTGACTTTCCATGACGAAAATTATAAATAAAACATCAACTTAAAGGAATATAAAGCTTTAGTTGATATAAATAATCATTATTACCTTCATCGATTTCATATAATATCAACTGCAAAATTATTGTTTGAAGAAAAAGTTTTATTAATAAAACTAAAACTCGCAGTGCATTTGTAGTCGGTAAATTACTGGATTGCAAATCGCCATAGTCCATAAGTTTTCGTACCTCGTCATTTAGGATAAAAGAAGGTGTCATTTTCTCATTGATTAATTTAGTTTCTAATTCTTCCCGTTTGGCTTTCGATATATTTCTTTTAACGTCTTGATTGCAGTTGTTAATATAACCAGTGTATATGCACTCCATCACGACATCACATTCCGCTTTTGGAATATTTTCCACATTTTAAAATGCCATGACAAGATTTGCATCGATGACTTATTTGAAAGTAACAAAATCCACTTGGGTAGATTTTACAACGTTTGTATACTCGTATTATACAACATGGAACTTTCGTCTCTCTAAAAATTTTGGTATGAATTAAATCTGTCCAGTAGTGTGCTTTCAAAGTTTCGTAATTTCTAATATTATCGTTGTTGTTCCCATCTGATCGTTTGTAAGAGCGATTGGACGGAGAAATACTATTCCACTCTTCCGCTGTCAAAGTTATTCGAAATTCTAAACGTTTGTCGCCTCCTTCGTTTTCTTCTTGATCCTCATCCGATATATCCGAGTTAATTTCTGCAGTGTATTTTGATGAAACCTGTAAATTTAATTCTTCCATAATTTTGTGCCTGTTCACGATCGCGTGGTTATAAACGTATTTTGTGCAAAACGGTGGTATTACTTTTTAACTTTTAACTTTTAAAGTTAAAACTTTTTACCCATTGGATCATAAATTTTCTCTTTATTGGCAACAATAACCAGGTTAAGGCACTTCAGATCAATATTAGATTTTTTCGGCATGATATTTCGCTATATTTCTTCGATAAAAATTTTTATAAATTCAAATACAATTTCTCGCTTATATAGTGTTTTTTATAACCAACTTAAAAGTTTTTATCTTTTAATCTGGCATGCATGTTGCTCGGAGATTGGCGAAAATTTAAAACATCTATAACTTTGTAAATATATTAACTTAAAACCATGACCATAGAAGCTCATTGAGGCTCTAACGATGCTCTATCGATTGGCATCAGTTTCATACAAAAATTCCAAATAGGAAGGAAAATGGAAAAACATGTCTACGGACCCCCCCCCCCCCAGCAGTTTATCGCGAATAACTCCGCGACCTTTGTGGCTCAAACGAAAATAACGGAAGCTCATTCAAGCTCTAACGATGCTCTAACGTGTGACACCATTTTTATAAAAAAATTCTCTTTATTTGCAACAATAACCAGGTTAAGGTACTTCAGATCAATATTAGATTTTCTCGGCATGATATTCTATTTCGCTATATTCCTTCGATAAAAATTTTTATAATTTCAAATAAAATTTCTCGCTTAGGTATATAGGGTTTTTTATAACCAACTTAAAAGTTTTTATCTTTGAATCTGGCATGCATGTTGCTCGGAGTTTGTTCGAAAATTTAAAACATCCATAACTTTGTAAATATATTAACTTAAAACCATGACCATAGAAGCTCATTGAGGCTCTAACGATGCTCTATCGATTGGCATCAGTTTCAAACAAAAAATCCAAATTGGAAGGAAAATGGAAAAGCATGTCTACGGCCCCCCCAGCAGTTTATCGCGAATAACTCCGCGACCTTTGAGGCTCAAACGAAAATAATGGAAGCTCATTCAGGCTCTAACGATGCTCTAACGTTTGACACCAAATTCACGCGAATATTCGAAACTGGGGGGGCCAACATGTCTATGGCCCCCCCAGTTGTTTTTTGCGAATAATTCCGCGACCTTTGAGGCTCAAACGAAAATAATGGAAGTTCATTCAGGCTCTAACGATGCTCTAACGTTTGACACCAAATTCACGCGAATATTCGAAACTGGGGGGGCCAACATGTCTATGGCCCCCCCAGTTGTTTTTTGCGAATAACTCCGCGACCTTTGAGGCTCAAACGAAAATAATGGAAGCTCATTCAGGCTCTAACGATGCTCTAACGTGTGACACCATTTTTATAAAAAAATTCGAAACTGGGGGGGCCACTGACATGCACCTCGGTTTAGGAGTCTATAGGGAACATACATACATACACACATACATCCATTTTTATATATATAGATTGTCGATACCAAATGCGATCGTGACGTAAAGCGCCTTTTACGTGATTTCAACTGTAACTTATGAAGTTATTTTCCATACCTCATATCTACGTAAGTCAAATTGAAAAACCAAAAGACTTGTAATCATAAATAACAACTAACTGAAAGTCCGTAGCTTCAAGATTTTGGAAAACCAAAAAAACTGGCCCCTAAGCTTTGGTTTCTTTTCAAAGATGTTTAAGTTTGAATTCCTGTTCAGGAATGTTCTCCTGATTTTCACAATTTCGCGTCAACGGTTATCCATGACATTGAAAATTCAATGTCACATGATATACAGGGTATCCCCACACTTTTTCATAGAAATGTAATAGATGTTGAACTAGAATTAAATATTTTCATCTTAAATAATTATAATTTCAATAGTGCAGGTTATAGAGGAGGTTTGTGAGCTTTATTTGGCACAAAAGAAGTGTTCTTCTTTTATTAGGTGTTCTCCATCACCATTTATGCAAAAATTTACAGTTTAGAAGCATTTCAACGCTTTTCATAAATATATCTCCCAAACCTCATCTACAATCTCTACTATAAAAATCGCGTAAGTTTAAAAAAACTTTTTTGCAACTTTGGAATTTACTATACTTCTGTGAAACCCCCTACAAAACTGATGGCTTTGCTTTTTGCAACAGGTTCTTTTTTGTGTTCATTATTTTCGTTTGTGTTAGCACCGTTCGCGAAATATCTCCAATTCAAGTGGGCGGGACTTTGGAAATGCGATCCCCGCCCATCCCCAATTTTGGGTCGAATTTGGTGACAATCGTTTGTATATCCATTTATTTTGGTGTTTTAGCACCATTCGCGAAATATATCCAACGACATAACCGAAGTTTATTTCCCCAGCCCCGCCCATCGCGAATTTCGGTTCGAATTTAGTGTCAATCGTGTGTGTTCAGTATTTTCGTCTGTGTTAGCACCGTTTGCGAAATATCTCCAATTTAAATGGGCTGGGCTTTGGAAATGCGAGCCCCACCCGTCGCGAATTTTGGGTCGAATTTGGTGTCAATCGTTTGTATATCCATTTATTTTGGTGTTTGTTAGCACCATTCGCGAAATATATTCAACGACATAATCGAGGTTTATTTCCCCAGCTCCGCCCATCGCGAATTTCGGGTTGAATTTAGTGTCAATCGTTTGTATTCATTGTGTGTTCATTGTTTTCGTTTGTGTTAGCAACGTTCGCGAAATATCTCCAATTTAAGTGGGCGGAGCTGGGATAATGTGAACCCCGCCAATTGCGAATTTCGGATCGAATTTAGTGTCAATCAAAATTCGCGGTGGGCGGGCTCGCATTTCCCAAGCCCCGCCCACTTAAATTGGAGATATTTCGTGAATGGTGCTAATACAAACGAAAATAATGAGCACACAAACGATTGACACCAAATTCGAACCGTAATTCGCGATGGGCGAGGCTGGTGAAATGGATCTCTTTGCAAATAGTTATGTTGTGAAGTTTGCATAAAGCAGCTTCATTCTTATTCAAGTTTTAGCTAACTTAGTTTTTCTAATAACCGTATGGGTACATTATATAGGGGAATGGGTTAAACCTACACCTTTCATTTTCGATAACTTTCATAATTATAGCAATTCTTTTTACAATGAATAAAAATGTATGTTCTTTATTTGAAAATAAAACCTTAACAAAATCATAAACAGGGTATTCCCCCGATCGATGCAGAGCTCTTAGGTGGTTCTTAAGGTCACTTTTCAAAAAATTAATTTTTTGATTAAAATTTTAATTTATCAATTCTATACCTTCAAATTAGTTGTCATAGCATAGCATCCTACACTATCGATTTTTTTAAAGGGTGTTAAATTATCTACAAACTAGATTATAACCTTTTATTGACTAAATTCAGTGCGAGTTGAATTAAATTAAGGTGGTATTCCACTAATTTGCACATAAATCGAGGCAATTTTCAGAATGTTTTTTTGAGAAAGAAAGCAACAGAAATTTTTCTGTTATGGTAGGATATTTATTACATGTCATATTGAATACACAATTTTGAATTTTTCATATAAAAATAATAAAAATTTGTGCTACTACAACTTCTTGAACATAAGTCGATTAAAAAGTTACCCATCATCTATGGTGGGAAAGCTCAGGTCCTTTGTATTTGTCCAAAACTCAAAAACAAAAAATTTTCGTATTCAACAAAGTTGTCAGTATCGTCTCTACTACAATCATATGAAAAAAAATTTTTAAAAAAATTGAAGTTTTCTAAGTTTTTTTCAAGTTGAAACCACAAAAAGAACCGAAATTTTTGTGTGAATGCAATTGCTTTTAGTTGGACGATAAGGAATTTTATATAAAATCGAACGCCGCAAGATTCAATTGAATCAGTTTATTAATTTTTAAAATAGGAGTCCCACCAACTAAAGAAATGTCATTTTGAGGAAAAAGCATTTAAAGTTTACGGTAAGGTTCTTGTAGTGATACTATTAAAATTTTGTAATTTATCTCTAATCAGCAATTCCCGGACCATACAATAAGCGTTCTTCAATCCTTCAGACGTTTTTCGCTTTTTAGCACTTATTTTTTGCACTTTTTTGCAGCAGATGCGCTCGTATATTTTATTTTCCCTTTAACAGTGAACAGATTTCCTGTTTCATTTAAATGAAGCATTTTACAAAGCAATTGAGACCACTTTTCTGATTGCAAATTTAATAGGTTACAAATTTAATCTATCAAACTTTTTGGAAAACTAATCCAATACAAAGAAAAACTGAAGTTGTTAAGTAAAATACAAATAATCGAAAAGATAATAAATTTTAAGGGTTTTTCATATCAATAACACGTTTATTATTCCAATAATTTTAACATATCGACGAATGGAGTCAAATAAATACAAATTTTGTCGAGTGAAAACTCGGGTAACTGTAGAACTGCGGTAATAAATTCCTCACTTATCAATAAGCGATTTCCATTTTTCTGTGAAATGGATTTGTTTTTCAAAAAAGTTTATTATACTAAAGTTGTAGCCCATTAAATTTGCTATCCATTATTTTATAAAACATTTCGTTTAAAAGATACTGACTGGGTTTGTAAGAAAAACAAAAAAATAAAACTCCAAACATTTTAACATTTTTTTACTTCATTTACTCCATAACTCGAAAGGTGTTGGTTTTAGATAATCCACTGTTAGAATCTAGTTTGTAGATAATTTCATGCTCTTTAGAAATTTATAGAAGCATCTCCACTAACAAATTAATAGTTTCGAAGTTATAACTTTTTGAAATTGGATTTGGTTTTCGACAAAATCGTCTGACTAGCTTATATAAAGGCGAAACGCGTGTCATAGTTTATATACAACGATTAGATCATCGCCGCAATTTAAAATATTGTAGGTTGACTAACTTCAATTTTTTTTTAATTATTTATTACGTTACAAATAGCTTAGGAGCTACTTTTTGCCCTATAAAAGTAGCTTTCCCAACTCAATACCTACTATCTCATCCTACGCTTTTTCAAAACTTTCAAGACGGTGGCAAAGCACAAAATAAATGGTTGTCCCACCCCCTGATGTGAACTTGAATTTAAAAAAAAAGTTAATTCGTTTGTCTACTGTAAATAACTGAAAGTTAATGATGTACAAGAAAAACTACGTAAATCACTTGTTTTATTTTCATTCAGAAATAAACAAAGGAAAATAAGTTAGTTAACGACTGAGACTACAGATGATTAAACAGAAAATAGAGTCTGCTTTATTTTTATGAACT
Organism: Podabrus alpinus; assembly: GCA_932274525.1. NCBI lineage: Eukaryota > Metazoa > Arthropoda > Insecta > Coleoptera > Cantharidae > Podabrus > Podabrus alpinus. Next base: position 13,590,163 of record OW026451.1, read on the forward strand.
TGTAAAAGTGCAGCGAGCGATCAAATTTTTTATTTATTATTTTGAACGGCTCCGCCTTTTGACAACAATTCTTAAGCCAATAATTATTAGTTTTGCAATAATTATTTAAACAGGATGTGAGAGTGAGTCAGTTTTTGGAAAATTGCCCCATCGTTTTATGCATTTGACATGACTTACAAAACGTTAATTAACTTAAAAGCAAAGCAAAACTAAAGCTTTGCTGAAATGGCGTAATGGTGATGTAAAACCAATCCGACATTTTTTACATTTTTAAGGTATTAATAAATGAAAATTTTGGCAAGATTGCACACCTACATATTAAATAGTTAGAAAAAAAAAAGTAAGCAATGTTTTATCCTACACAAAAATAGTTAAAACGTCCCAGTCTGAGGCAAAAAGCCAATTCGAAAATACTTTATTATAATTATTGTGTAATAATTGAACACTTTACTTACCAAGTCTTTATGTAAATCTTTCGAAATGTAAGATGATAGTTTCATAAATCCGATGAAAACAAAAAATATGCCCAAAAGTACGGAGAGTGACTTAAGTACTATTGAACCCATCCTTATTTTGCAGGTATTATAATCGAGGACGTACACAACACATTAACACTCTCATTAGATTTATTTTATTGAATTTGTTTGTACATTTAGAATTCACTTAAAGAAAGCGTCGCAACATTGTGCGTCCATTTTAAACGGCGGCGACGCTATGCGAGTAATCAATATTGTGACTCTCTTGATACTAACGTTTGAAAATATCAGGTGGTCGTGGCGCTGACAAGATTGACGATGATTGAGGTCAAGGGTCGGTATTTTTGGACAAATTCTATAAACATTTTTATTGTTACTCGTACAATGTTTCTATTATGTCAGACTGGGTAGATACTTTGTAGTAATCGGTTTTCTTTTGAAGGTTTAAATTGAACTGGAACAGTTCAAAAGTAGTAAATATTTCATTAATTTTATATCGAATTGCCAAATGGGAAAAAAAGTGATTCCCATGTGAAGCAGCATAGTTTGGTAGGTACCTTCCAAAATTTGATAGTTGAAATTTCATAAATATCAAATCCAGTTCCTAAAAGTAAGTCAGATATGTACGGAAATGTTTGTGGGTTTTTTCCAAATTATTGGAAACTTGATCATTTTTTTATTCGAGTGTACCAAAAAGGTATAAAATAATACACAAATAATAACGGAAATAAAATTCTAAATTATTTTATAAATATTCCCAACAGGCAGATGTAAAATTTGTACCTTGAAAAGTTATGTTAAATTTTTCGCTGTTACATTGGCGTCCATATATTTGGGGGAGGGATCTCTGTTAACACATACGTAAATTAAAATTAGTAAATATTAACAGATATTATTTTAAAGATTTTGTGGGTTTTGATATGCTCTGGTTTGTGATATGCTTTCAATTTTCAATTACATCGCCAAAACTATTTTTTGACAAAGAAAATTCATAGCGCTCATGGCAAACCATAGTTTTTACACCGATCATTTTTACTTCTATTCACGTTTGCTCTAAAATAATAAATTAAGCAGGAAATTGCATTTGTAATATTTCCTGTTGTCTACTATCTATCTACTACATCAGGGGTGGGCAACCTTTTGTATAACAGGGGCCAGAATAATATTTACGTTTCGTTCGCGGGCCTTAGTATAGTTAATGGACACATTTTTGTTACTTGTATTTTGTTCTGAAAATATGTTCCCTATAGACTCCTAAACCGTTTGACCGATCGGAACCAAATTTGGCACAGTTATTATGTAGGTCCCTGCGCATGTTTTTGTATTGAAATAGTGCAAAAATTCGCAAAGGAAAGGAAAGTTGATTTTGAGTAGCCTGCCTTCCTTTAAGGAATCTCGATAATCCATTCATGCGCGTCCCTATGGGACGCGCATGAATGGATTATCGAGATTCCTTAAAGGAAGGCAGGCTACTCAAAATCAACTTAAAAAACAATAATGAATGCTGTCAAGCTGTCAACCGATCGACAATGCAAATACGCGTGCACGTGCTTTACGTTTCTATTTCACCAATCTTAACCAAATCTGGTGTAGAAGTTACGATATTTACAACGCTACGAAAAACATAGGCTACTTTAGAACGTTGTAGTGAGGCCGAAGGCCGAACAACCACATCCGACACGGTCTAGAAGGCTAAAGGCGGCCGGTAAGCCGACTGTGCCACCTAGTTATTTTAATAACACGCGAAAACTTAATTGGCGTTAAAGGGAATTTTGCTTCGCGTATAAAAAATTCAGGTATCAAAATCTAATTCGCGTTATTGTGAATTCGCGTACATCGAACTCGCGTACATGGAGGGTCTAGTGTACTTTTCAATTTACTTTTTACAATACTTTTTGATTTAATTTAAATAAGACGAATTATATCGAAAATTAAACTGTAGATCTCTCCTTTTTCCTTATGTTAGGTACTAACCTAATCCTTTTCTTTAAAATTTTTGTTTTTGAAAATATTTATTTATTATTTCTTCTAAAGATCTCGCGGGCCGGATTAGAACTTTACGCGGACCGGAGTTGGCCCGCGGGCCGGAGGTTGCCCACCGTTGTACTACATAACTTTTGTATTACTAAACAATTCAGCTTGGTAAGCCCAAGGTAGGATATAGGCAATCAAGATCTTAATTTTTTTTGTGATTCTAAAAGCCAAAAAAATTATGACGGTCTTTGGATTTTGTCCAATGACGCTTGATTTTTGAGTTATGAATTTTTGAAAATGTGCTAATTCCATCCAACTGAAGCGAATTTACTCGACCCCCATCAAATTTGACGAAACTTGGTACACACCATCTTATTAGTAAGAAATAAAAAATACAAATTTAAGGATTTGTCCAAAATAAGGGCATTTGCTTCCTTGTTTTTGACCGTCTCTCGCTACATTTAATTTATTTTTAGTAACCGAATCCATGCTGATCCCATGATCAAATTTGGTACGCATGCTCAGTACAATTGCACAAAAAACCAGTAAAAAATGAACAAAATAAGACCCTTTTAGAAATAGGGGTTGAAATAGGGTTAATATTAGAACATTAATCCAATTAGGGGTTCAGAAAGTAAAATGTGGTTGAATATTTGAATAGAATGTTCATTTATGTACCTTTGCAGAACATTTTTTATTTTTAAATTTAGATCACTGTGGATGAAGTACAGTCAGTGGCGGAGTAAAGCCTAGGCAACCTATGCACGTGCCTAGGGCCCGTAATTTTTGGGGCCAGAAAATCAGCCCGAAAAAGCTGCCGATTTACATAAAAAACTTGATACATTTGAGTATGAAATTCCAGAACATGAAATAAGATTCAGTGGCAAAGAACATTTTAAAGTTAATTTTTTTTTGTTGTATGCGATTCTTTAATTAGCAACATTAAAAAAAGATCTGAGGGATATAAAACTATTAACAATAAATTCAAAACAATTTTTCATGATAGTGATGTTAGTGACTCTTCAATAGAAGAATTAAAATGTTATGAACAAGATTTAAACCTAGCAGAACTGAAAAATGAAGTATTACAATTTAAGACTTTTATAAGTAAAGAAAATGACTGTATGACTGTAAATGTGGTCATGACTGAAAAATAGGCCCGGAATTACAATGTTGCCTAGGGCCCGCTTTAGCCTTAGTCCGCCTCTGAGTACAGTCCTTTCCTACAAGTGTACACACTAACTTTTTCATTTTTTGAAGGAACAAAACAAAGAAACAAATGCCCTTTTGTACAAATCCTTAAATTTGTATTTTTTATTTCTCACTAAGTTGGTGATTATTAAGTTTCGTCAAATTTAGTGGGGGTCGAGTAAATTCTTCAGTTTATTTGAGATGGAACTACCCTATTTTCAAAAATTCATAACTCAAAAACCAAGCGTCATTGGACAAAATCCAAAGACCGTTATAATTTTTTTGACTTTTAGAATCACCAAAAAAGTTGGGATCTTTATTGCCGATAACCTGCGTTGGGCTTCCCCTTGTGAGATTCCGGCCGAAACGGGGGGGATCTTGCCTCAATTTAATCAAGACATTTGAGCCGACATTTTCATTGAAAGACGAAAGAATTATTTTAACCAATAAAAGGGGTTAACTGTCAAGTTTTTTTGTTAATAAATTTTCGGTGTTTCCAAATTATTGGTAACGAGATAAGAAATTTGATAAGGAATGTCACGTTATCACCGCGACAGTTATTCAAATATATTTAAATTGAAAAGAGAAATTCCTACCGATAAAAATAATCTTCATATTCGGGGGGGGGGTATTCCGTTAGGTTACCATGGAAACGGAAATTCTGACATACTATGCGAATTTTATATAAGATCTTCAGAAGTTCCCAACAATAAAAATCGATATTACATGACCGGGGGGTCTGGGGGGTATGGAATACCCCCCAGGTACACTTGCCATTATTCAGAACCATCAATATTTATTATTTCTCGTTGAATCTTTTGCAATTTTCGTTTGTAATCCGGCAGGTGATATTTTTCATAACTATCCCAGTACCGTTATTTTTAATACCGAGGGACGTAAAAGTGAAAGTTTTTCTTTCGCAATAAATTAAGTGTACCTGGGGGGTATTCCATACCTTGCAGATCCCCTGGTACCGGCGGCCTAAATGAGTTCCTGATAAGCATCCATTTGCTTTCATTACTCTAAGCAAGCGCCATCTCAATGGGGGCGCTAGACCTCGACAAAACCCAATAAATAATAGTTTAAAATTTTAAAAATGATAAGAATCTTTTGGGAGGGGGGGCACATATATTCAAATTTGCCTCAGGCGCCAGAAGAGCTTGCTACGGCGCTGATGTTAACAATTAAACTTTATAAATTAATAAAAATTTCGAAGATTTTTATATAAATACTGTATTTATTACAGTAGAACTCCAATTATCCGAACTCCGACTATCCAAATCGCCGATTATCCGAATCGCTTTCAGAAAAAAAATTTAAGACGGGAACATACTGCGATTCGCAAAATAATGATTTTGCGTCAGCCCGAGTGTGACCACATGCAACTTCTCACTGTCAAGCGGATGCACGACTTGGCTGCCCGAAAACGGATAGTCAAACAGCTTACTTTGAGCGAAATGTTCAGCAAGCAATGACTTTCATTTACAATACATACTAATGTACAGCACTTTTAAGTACGCTATATAACATGTAAAAGTGTTGCCTTTTCATTTAATTAATTAAAAATTCATACAGTACCCTTTTTTCGGAAAAAATCCAATTATCCGAATTTTTGATTATCCGAATGGGGTCCGGTCCCAATTGGGACACCCTTTATAGGGTGTCCCTTGTATGTTTTTGTTGTATACTTTGTATACAATGTATGTATTATGTATACTTTTTGATCTAAAATAAGTGCCAAGTTTCCGGTTCGTGAAATTTTCCATTTTGAGCATCGTCTCATTCATAATTAATAATTTGGAATATTTTCTCAAATTCATAAAATTAATGTTTGAAGAATAAATTGTAATCAAGAGAGTTATGTTGTTTTGTTGATTCAATCTATTTTTTTTATTGTAAAAATTAAATTTGCCCCCCACTCCACCATGGAAAAAATTTTATGGATGCTATGATTAAGATGGTTTTAGGAAATAATAATTTTTTAAAATATTTTTTAACTAATGAAAATTAAACCTTAAAAATTAAGTAATAGTATATTATTTACGCGGGAGATATGAGGTGCATTACCCGCACGAAGGTTTTAAAAGCTCGAGGGCCGAAGGCCCGAGGGCTTTTGAAACAAGAGTGCGGTAATGCAACGTTATCTCCCAAGTTTAATATACTATTTTATCTACTTCCGTGCTAAATATGTTAAACTTGAGTAAACTATGAATAAATTTTTTTGCGCGCGATCGATCTTATTTTTTGCATATGCCTTCCTACCGACAATTCCCTGGGGGGTTAAATAAGTAAGATTTGGGCGGGGGGGAAATTTTTTTGCTCAGTTTTTCGATATCTAGCGTCGTTCTCGAGTTACAGCTAATTCAAAAATTTTACATAAAAAACACAGGGTTACATTGATATTAAATTATTTTTATTCAGTTGCCTAGCAAATTGAGTAAATTAGACGCATTAGAATTTGGAGGTTAAATATAATTGAAGTAGTGTTTCTATGGTTATTGTGTAGCAGATTTGACAATTTAAAGCATTACTTTGTATGTCACCCCCTGTGGCGAAATGGTGATAGTACATGGTTTGCAATGTGAACATCCGAGGTTCGAATCTTGCGACGGCGAATTTTTATTTCATATAAAAAATGTATAATTATTAAAAAATAAATCAAGTTACTAATTTTAAATTATTTTTATTCAGTTGCCTAGCAATCAATATTAACTCCCTAAGGAAGTTAAAAGAACATTAATCCACGAAACAAATTAATTGCCGTCATAGCCGCGCTATTTGGAGGCGCTAAGTACACACTTATCTCCCGGAAGTAGATAAATAATTTTTACCGGAAATCGTCATCGAAACAACACTTCCCTGCGTATTTACGCGCAGGGAAATTGAATCTTACTGACTAGTCCGGTAATATTTAGTAACGCAGGTAACAATGACAATTTTCGGAATAACTATTGTTTGTAACTATGTAGTCAACAAATTGACAAACTTGATTTTAGCTCATTTTAAAAATGTTGTTCAATTAGTGTTTTAAAATTTCGATTTTTTACGATTTTCGGTAAAATTTAATACAAAATACGTCAGGAAAATGTCTCACTTTACTCGGAGCTCTAAAATACTCGGCACGAAGTGCCTCGTATTTCAACATTGCTCCTCGTCAGTAATACATCATTTTCCTGACTTTCATGTAAATAACTATTTCCGGAAATCGTCATTGAAACAACATTTCCCTGCTTATGCACGCGCAGGGAAATTGAACTTTACTGACTAGTCCGGTAATAATTAGTAAGGTTAATAATAACAAAATAAAATAGACAAATGTCAATGTCAAAAAATGTCGTTCAATTAGTGTTTTAAAATTTCGATTTTAAATTTCGATTTTTTACGATTTTCGGAAAAATTTAATACAAAACATGTCAGTAAAATGTCTCACTTGACTCGGAGCTCTAAAATACTCGGCACGAAGTGCCTCGTATTTCAACATTGCCCCTCGTCAGTAATATGTCATTTTCCTGACTTTTATGTAAATAACTATTAAAATTTAATTTAGTAATGAACTTTATCAAGGATGAACAATAAGCACCGTTAATATTAAATGGGTGGTTAATTCGTGGTTTACAGTAAATATTGATGTTTTTAATAAAAAAATTATTTGATAATAAACCGGACTTTCAATAAATAAATAAAACGGACAATTTTAAAAACCTTTAAATTTTTTTGGAAAATCGCCCGTGACCTTTACTTAAATTTGTTTCCTAAATTATGTTGCCATTATGCTATTAATAATACTAATAAAATTTTTGCTAAAATTCTACACATTTAATTAAAAATCAATCCCGCCCGTCCCGACCCATTTAAATAAAGATTGGGGTTCGCGCAACTTTTAGGCAATCATTACTAGGTGAAATAAAGATCTGATGGAGAATATGTAAAGACATTTTTTATAGAAAATTTAATTAGCTTTAATTTTGTATATAACAATTTATAACGTGAAGTTGAAAGAAAGGCAGGAAATCGGTGAAGAACTGATTTTTGTCGTCTTTTCCACCCTGTAAAAAGTGCCGCTGATCTCGTTGAAGGGGGGAACCTCAAGATTACTTAATTGCACCCTAAGGAACCAGTATATGAAAACAAAATTCAGTCAGAATTTTTTTAATTATTCCAACTTTGCGCCTTGTATGGTCTATAAATAAGTACAGTTAAAGCTCCTTATTCACGGTTTCGTTATTCGCGTTTTCAGTATTCGCGGATTTAAAAAATGCAACCACTTCTTGTATTCGCGGTTGAAAATTTTGTTATTCGCGGATCAAAAACTAACAATATACAATGTTTGTACTATATCAAATTAAAATTATATCTGCTGTGTATTTTATCTAAAAGAATTCAGGCACTTGCATTGCAAAATTGTGTTGGAACATAATTACATACTTATGAGAAATGATATCATACATTTTTTCTAAAGAAATGCTTATTATTAACAAATCTAAAAGTGATTCGCAAGATATTCAATTACAAATTAACACCACTCACCTATCAAAACAAACAAGTAGGCGTCCAAGTATTTATAAAGAGAAAACATTATTGTGGCTAAACCTAACATTCTTGGACAAAAGTAAAAATTTTGCCGACAAGGTGCTATTATTTCATATAAGCTGTCTTGGCCGCTATCGTATCGTACTTGTTGAATTGTTCAACTTGCCATTCGTTGCATGAACTTTGATTAAATAACACGTGTCTCTTGCATTTATTTTGATATATTTTTATTTTATTTTCTAACCTTGGAACGTATCCCCTATATTCCCATACAAATTACCATTCCATATTCACGGTTTCTGTATTCGCGGCATAGTTATGGAACGTATCCCCCGCGAATAAGGAACTTTAACTGTATACTAAAAATTGAATAATGTTTTCCGCACTATAGGCCACCATAAGTGCAGAGTATGAAAATACATACATGAAAAATCCTTGTGAGGTTTCCGAAAAGTTACACTTTATTGGATAGCTTGGGAGGTTTACTAAACAAGTTTTCTAGATGTGTTACCCTAAGGTGTGTTGCCTACAATATTCTTCTATCTTCAAGTGATCCCACGCCAGTCCTTTTAGGACTTCAAAATGTGATGTATGCAAGACGGCCCTGTAGGGTTTTTTATGTAATTATTGAATATTAAATAAAGAGCGGGTAGGAGGGGTGAACGGGTAATTGGCTGGAGGTAATATCCTTGGATTGGTAAGCTGATTATGAAGTGGATACCCCAAGTCTCCAAGAACCAAGATACTGCAATGACCCCTCTCCTTAATAATATAAATAAAGCTTATGATAGGAATGAGACCCTTACCTGGAATGCTTATCCCACAATGATAACTTACGTGTGGAGAAATTTTGTATTTACCTCGGATAGCTCAAAAGTGAAAGAAATTCTTTGATTGTTTGTAAAATTTACCTTACTGCATTCACTCATCTTCAGAATGAACAAGATTCATATTTTCACACTGTTTATAACTTTGATTTAAATTCAAATAAAATAGAATCATGGCAATTTGATTTTTTAATGAAATTAATAAATTTGCACAAATTGTCGTCATAGAGACGAAAGAAAATTTTAACCATGTGCTTTAAAACTAAATGTAACAAATTCTTAATTCTAACTGATAAATCTAAATAAATGTTTGTAAATAAAAAAGATTTTCTGATTTCTAATGTTTTAATTTTCCCGCACTTGGATATTTAAATAAATCTTACCCCACTTCCGAATTGCATCATAGTTCGTTCCTAAGCGTGGGTGTACCGGTTGTTTACACCTAGAATTCGCTCCAGTTTACTTTTATATGATCATCCAATTAATTTTCATCAATCATCCAAATATTTCCTCAGCCATCAATACCAAATTTTGAGTTTTTTTCTGAGTGTATTAATATTTTTTTAACATTTTCAATATAATATAACGTTTTCCAGAATAAATCAACTTTTTGGGTTTTAAAAACACATTTTTCACAAATTTTCTGGAGCAGCACAAAATTTGCGTCCATTCACTTTGGGTTATTTTATCGTTGTTCTTTGTTGTTAAGGTTCGTTAAGATTCGTCGCCAAGGATATAAATTTTCGTTGATATTTCAACGCATGCCTGTTTTTGATGCAGCAAGTTTTCATTGGCCGGTAACTTCAATTAAATTTTACCACACTTAATCTTCATTTAAATAATGTTTTTTATTTTAGGAAAGAACTGTAAATTGGAGACACGATGCACTTTAAAGTTTAAATTGAGGCGAATAATCGTCCTTTTAATTTATCGCACCAAGCTGTTATAACAAATGTCATCACGAAAACCTTTTCAGTGTGCTTAACACAACTAATTCTAAGTTAACCTAGTTTTAATAACAATATTTACTAATATAATTATAACTAACAAATAACAAATAATTTTAAGATGATATAAATTTTATAATTTCTGTAACGAGTCAATCGTTATATCGCCTTGTCATGATCTCTCTATAATTCAACTTTCATTTAAAATTTGACTTAAAACTCGTTCATTCTTTTGATTTACCAATTCAGCAGAGCAAAGAACATCGCAATACCTTGGGGAGAGTGAGGACAAGTAAGTCCAGTCAGGAGTCACCCTCCGAACCGAGTAAGTAACCAGTTTGTGTTTAATTCATCTTTGTGCGTACATAACACAAAAATTAATTTATTTCTAATTGTCCTTCATGTAACTCTTTTTCCTCTTCAGTTTTCTCTTTCTTTTCCGCTCCACTTTTTCTCTTTGAAGTTTTGATTTTTTAGCCAATTTTTTATTAATATCGGTAAGTTGTTACCTCTTGTTCATCATAGTACATATTATGTACAGATATTTCTCACGACCCATACTTCCGTTTGTAACAGGGGACATTTGGGGGGTTTACCCTTGTTTTTAGAAAATCAAAAAATTTAAAAAAGAGCGAATAGGAATCAAAATCAGTTTATGGGGTTCAAATTCTTTGCAATTTTACCGCCTGGGATTTTTACTTTTTGTAATCCCAGAGTTTACTTGGATGTTATTTGTTGTGACAGTAGTCTCTCCCAAAATTGAATTTTTAATAAAAACCTTTGAAGCTCAAACGATGAATATCAATTTTATAAAAAATTTTTACAGCCCCCTCCCTCGAAGATTTCGCGATGCGTATAGTTCAAACGATTTGAATTGAATCTCATTGAAATACTGACACTAATTTCATTAAAAATTATTAAAAAAATCTGATGTGGCCATCGCATAACTTTCCGAACAGACCTAAATTTTTATATTATATTTTTTAATAAAATGGTTACATAATTTCAACAGTAAATCGATGAAAAATTTTATATTTTGCCAAAATAGGAAGAAAAAACTTTTGAATGCCTCTATATCTTGTAAACGAAGCATTTCTGGACCCATGTTATTAGTAACTTTTTATCTTATTTTCATTAGGGGCCGTCCATTAATTACGTAAGGATGATTTTTGTAATTTTGGACCCCCTCCCCCCCACGTAAGGGTACGTAAGATTGTGGAACCCCCCCCCACATCTTACGTAAGGATTATTTAAAAGAAAATTAATTTTGACCACCCTCTCCACCCCTAATATTTATAAAATATTAATAATAATCTATATATATAAAAATGGATGTACATATTGCTATGATATCTCCCCTATGTAAAACTTACACACGTCAATTAATTTTGGGCGCCACTTTCAAATGAAAGAAAAATATAAAATGTAAATGTTAAATTTTGTGTGCTAAATTTTACTGAAGAGTTCACCAAACTTGTCCCTCTTATATAGCTCAGCCTAAAGCTCTCTCAGAGTATTGCAGGTAGTTGACTAGAATAAGGGATGCAGCTTAGTGAATAGAGAAGTTTTAATTTTGAATGATAGAAAAATATTTGTTGTTGTAGATTAAAATGCTTAATTACTTTGACCAGATAAAAACGATCCACTTTTGTAATTTTGAATGATCTCAAAATTTTAGAGTACTGACCTGTAATTGTTGAATTAATAAAAAGAGATTGTTTTAACTCAGAAATAATTTTATATTCAAAATAAATGTCGCTTGCGCAAAATATCAATGTTAACAAAATCAATACAGATAGCTTATCTATCAGCAGAATGTTTACAATTATCAAAATACCAAAAATATCGTAGAACAACGACCCTTTCTTCCTTCTTCCTTAAAATGCTTAAAATTCAATTTAAGTCTTCCCGTTGTCCAAAAACGGATTAAATGTTTATTTACTAAAATTGTAGCTCGAAGCGTAGAAAAATTAAATTATAAAAATGTTTTGTTATAAATGTTTATTAGAAATGGGGTAGCCAGAAATTCACCCGTTAAGGTCTTTTTCCTCGCATCCCGTAAGTTAAACGCTGAAGGCAAAAGTTAATAAAAAATAATAATATCGAAATACCTTTGACTTATATTCCTGACTCATTAAAGTCATACGTAGATAGACACAATCTAGGTTATCACCCGCGCATACACGTAACACTTCACTTGCAGTAGATGTTGTGTTGATGCGATGTTTCCAATTCAGCTCCCGTTGAATTGAGTCGTTGTGATAGTAATCATCTAAATTTGACTTTCTAATTGTTTTATTTAATTAGATTATATGCTGGTAAGTAGTTTCGAATTAAATAATTCTCAGATATTCGAGATATGAGTTGAAATATTAACATTCTTGATTTTCAGATGCCATAACTAATTTCAGCCATCTTGGATTGTTTTATTTACCAAGCTTAAACAAATTTGGTCTCGCCATACGTCCGTCAACTTCGAATATCAAATTTCAACTGATTTCACTTGCGCAAAAATACCAATTTGCGTTTATTTTGAACGCCTTGTAAGTCAAATAATTATTCTTTTTGTAAATTTTATAATTATGGAATTTTATGTAATTTACAGGGTTGGTTCCATATTTGGAGAGATTACTTTTCCATCGCTTTTGAGAAGTTTTTCATCACAGTAGCTGATTTTGGAGTCTTTTGAAGTTGTGAATTTGACCATTTTTCTTATCATATTGCCCTTATCACGTTTCAATGGATTTTGAACCTTAAATATTACCTTTTTACCGATTTCGAAGACAATTTTATGATTAACACATTCAGTTAGATATGACATAATTTTGGTTGTGAATAGATTTTCACACAATAAGTTATTCACAGAGAAATTTCAATTTAAAGTTTACAAAATGTAAAGGTTATGTTTTATAGATACCAATTGGTAATAAATTTCATCATTTCTGATTTAAAGTGTCTCATGAAAAGATTTTGACATGTACATCCTCATAATGAATCTATTTAACAGGTTTTAGTATAGCTTTCTTATCTTTAGAGATCTTTATAAGTGTACAATTTCATGAAATAAGGTGGATGTGTTTATCTGTTCAATCTAAGGTTTTCAAAGTAGGTCAAATTTATTAAATATTACAATTTATTCAGAATTTCAACTATTTGCGTTGTGTGGGTACATTTTAAATCACAGCAATATGTGTGTACGATAAATATGTATGTTCCCTATAGACTCCTAAACCGTTTGACCGATCGGAACCAAATTTGGCACAGTTATTATGTAGGTTCCTGCGCATGTTTTTGTATTGAAATAGTGCAAAAATTCGCAAAGGAAAGGAAAGTTGAAAGGAAACTCAAAATCAACATAAAAACAATAATGAATGCTGTCAATCTGTCAACCGATCGACAATGCAAATACGCGTGCACGTGCTTTACGTTTCTATTTGACCATCTTAACCAAATTTGGTGTAGAAGTTATTTACAACGCTACGAAAAACAGGCTACTTTAGAACCTTGGAGTGAGGCCGAAGGCCGAACAACCACATCCGACACGGTCTAGAAGGCTAAAGGCGGCCGGTAGGCCGACTATGCCAGCTAGTATATTATACTATTATGCCACTATGTTTAATGATTTTTAAGGCGCTGATACACATGCTACTTACTGGCACGAAAATCATGCTATTATGACGTAATTGTCGTAAAATTACGTCTATTATGACTATGGTGACCATATTATTTTTATGAAAAAAAAGTACATTTCGGCGAAACACAGTAAATACTTAAAAAAAGGTCAACGGCGCACAGTGTGGTGGAGGCGGACAAATGGTGATTTTTAAAGTAATTCATTTGGTCTGTTTAATAATAGTTTCTTGCTAGGAACATCCCGAGGATTCAGGAACACAAAAAAAATCATAAAAAATGCGCTTGGAAAGTGTCGAAAAAATGGGGCAAAGTCAACTTTTTTTTTATATACATAAAATATATGTACCGTATACATAGTGCTATGTCCTCCTCCTAATAAAATGTTAGGCACAGGAAGGTACACACATTATTGCCCCTTCTTACTAAGCTCGCGGGTTGAGTCGTTCAGGGAGTGGGTCCCTTGTGGTTCGAAATTAATTATTAGAGGCGATCTTATTATGCTCATTGGCTCTCTCAGGATATTTATAACTTTTGCTTTCCTTTTTATATAAAAAGAAATAAAAAACTTTCATCAACTCCCATACAAATTTTATTATAGTAAAGAAAAGAAAAATTATCAAACTGTCTTTCATGAAAGAACATTAATATTAAATAAATCTTGGATTACAAATCCAAGGTGAATAAACCTTTTAAATTTTTAAAATTAATACAAATAATTGTTCGAAACAAAGAGGTTTCCTCTCTTCGTCCCAAGTTGCTTGATTATTAAGCCAATCAAGACTCTCGCTTTACATTAGCGGGCTTAAATGTTTATAAATTTAAATTTGTTGCTTATTTTAAAGCTTAAAATATTTTTGACGAAAATTGTAAAACTTTTGATTATATTTAACTTATCACTCAGGGTATCAAAGAATACACTCTGTTAGAAGTCTTTTCCTCAAATCCTATTATTAACACGCTGAAGGCAAAATTTTAACAAATTATAGAAATCATAAATTCACTGTACCTGGCTCCTGAATATATCGCAGTTTTTATTTTCAAAAAAGGATATCATTTATTCGCTGTTTGTGTGTGCGCCCTGCTTTAATCTTTATTTGCAAAGATTCAACTTTACTCCACCGGTCATCACTTTGCTGGATGTCATTTGAAGTGGTACTTTACTTTGACTAGTGCTTAAATTTGTGCTCGTATTTACATCCTTCCTATTGAGAATCTCCAAAAATATTGAGGTAAGTTGTTCCATTAATTTGCAATGATTTTGTTATCCAGAAAATTTTTATATGTAAATTACAACATCTTCATTGCATTTGTTTATGTCCTTGACATCTATTTTTAGAATCGACGTTGGACAAACGAAACTTTCTAACCTCTCCGAAGTCAAATGAATTTGGTTAACCTCCAAATTCTGGTAAATAATATTTTTCGGAGAGCATCGAAAAATGCGTGCACACAGCGGAGTTACTAGAGGTAAACTGATTTTTGATCGAAAATCGATACAATTGGTATTCTTGTTTGAATTTTGTGAGTCAAATCCATGTATTTTCGAATTTATTTTACTCTAATAAATTATTTTTATTCTAGATTTTTCTTCTGTATCAACCTCGATTTCGTTTGGAACATCTTCCCGAGCAGTTTGATTGGTACATTCCATTTTTATCAATTTTATGGATTGTTGATTGATTCATTTTCGTCTTTCTTGGTTGTTTACAGGGGCGTTACACAAATATGACCCTTATTAACTAATTTGTTGATTTATCCGTTGAAAATATACACATTAAATGCATGAAACAATTACATAATTTTTGATATGCTTACATTTTTACAGAGAATGTTATTTGTAGAGTAAATTGGTTTACAAATTCTTAAATTTTTCTAGGTTATCATGATTAATACATTTTTACAAATTTTGAGCTAATTAAGTTTTTTGTTTCATTACTGATGTGACAATCATCAGTTTATTTAGATTTAGCAACATTTGTCATGTTTCATTCATCCTGAGAGACTCAAATAAATTTAGAAAATTGAAATTTTGAAAAATAAAAATTTCTCGTAGAGCAAATTTTTAAAGTGTCTTTCGACTTAGAATTTTGTGCTTGTTTCGAATATATGATTCATTTTAGCATCGGGAGCCTTTCTTATTCATTTTAACACACAGCAATAGGTACTTTAACTTTGCATAAAAACGGAAATACATTGATTTTTTTCAGTTTTCAGGTTGAAATATTATTTCTGTTTCTCGTTACTAGCACACAAGTGCCAAAACAAAACAAAGAATTACATTTTTAACGGTTTGTAGACCTAATTTCGACCTAAAATCTCGATTTTTTTAAATGTTAACTTCTCTTAAACTTTTAGTTGTGTGAGAACGCATGAGACACACCGAAAATTTTTTTGTGGTATCATTGGTATCTCTAGTACTTGCCCTCCAAATTTCAGCTGCAGATGCGAACACAAGAGCGTTTTTACTGAGACTTGTCCAATTTTTACCGAAGGTATTATTGGATTAACAAATCAATAAATTTTTCCCAAATGCCCATGTAAACAATACATAACGGACGATACAGAAAGATATTAAACAAGGTGGAACTCGCTTTAGCGGCAGTTCTTAGGCTTCTATACAGCTACCTTTCTGGTGTGGAAAGTTGTTATTATCTGGTTAGTTTTGATCGCCATATAATGTAACATCACATAATCAGATAATCTGCACCAATTAAATTTTTTGCGGTTGGTAATTATCATTTACTATATAAGTAATAACAATCAAACTTTTCCATTCTATTCGAAACTTTACTTCTCTGTAATGTATGGTCCTTTTTTGAGGTGGACCAATCCTCTCCTTTCTCTTTTATTTACAACTTAACTTCACTAACCACATCAATAAAAAATTATTTTTTCACATCAAAGTAAAATAAAAAAACCAGTTCTTAGACCTCTATTATACACACAGAGTATTTCCAACACGATTTGAAACGCTCTGTATGATTTTGAATTATGCGGACGGACGGACGGACAGACGGACACGGAGCCAGATCATAAGGCTTCTTGCTATACTTTGTATAGAAGCCTAAAAGGACGGTCCGGTTCAGGTTCGAATCCCACACAGGTCAGTAAAAAAATTCGAACATTTGCGTATTTATAAATTGCATTAGTGAATCGAAGCAACGGATTAACAGATTAACGCAATACTATATAGACGAAGTATTTAAAATATAACAACGTATCAGTTGATCAACGTTATGATTGGCTCTGAAACATGCGGACGGACACGAAGCCAGACCATAAGGCTTCTTTCTATACCTTGTATAGAAGCCTAAATAAGGCTTCTTGTTATACTTTGTATAGAAGCCTAAAAGTAGCGCACTGGCTACCCAGTTCTTAGACCTCTATGCACACAGAGTATTTCCAACACGATTTGAAACGCTCTGTATGATTTTCAATTATGAGGACGGACGGACGGACAGACGGACGGACAGACATGGAGCCAGATCATAAGGCTTCTTGTTATACTTTGTATAGAAGCCTAAAAGTAGCGCACTGGCTACCCAGTTCTTAGACCTCTATGCACACAGAGTATTTCCAACACGATTTGAAACGCTCTGTATGATTTTGAATTATGAGGACGGACGAACGGACAGACACGGAGCCAGATCATAAGGCTTCTTGTTATACTTTGTATAGAAGCCTAAAAGTAACTAGAATTTTTGTTGGTAAAACCGTGTAAAACTAGCTTTAACTGATTTCGCGGAAAAAAGTTAACCTTAAATACATACCAAAAACAAATGTCAATAATAATTATAACCTACAATATTGACACATAAAAATATTACTTATCAGTCTGTTACCTATGTTGACAGCCCAATATTGCTCTGTTAACTTATCAGACGACTTGACAGACTGGTAACTGCTAAAAGTCATTGGTGAATACAAATATATCACATTAACAGACTGTTATTGACTTGACTCTCTGTTAGCAACTTAACAGAGCTTGGTGAATACGGCTGTAAATGTCACTGATTACATTTTTGCTTGGAAAAACAAAAACACGTCTGGACTAGTCGACTGTTTACTCGCGACACCAGCAGGCCGCTTGTGTTAAATTAATAATTATTATTAATAATATTAAAATTAATTATTAATAATGAAATTATCATCTTAAACCTAGTAAAACACTTAAATATTAGTGGGATATTCGAATGTTTGAATATGCCGTAGTTGGTAATTTGTTCGAGAGAAATTCGTCCAACTCAGCATTTGTACGACTGAACATTTAATCGACAGGGCATTTTCAAACAAATTTCTGTCGCACATAACGCTGTCGAACAAATTACCTAGAATCGAGTATTCGAATACTCGATTTCCCAGCCCTCGTAGATATAACACTACCATAACACACCAGCTACAAGATTTTTTTTTAATTAATTTGATTTTGATTAAAAAATATTAGTTTTTTGATATCTATGATATCAAAACCCTAAAATAGCATCGTCCGAACCAAGTAACGTGATATAACATGCTTCGAAATTATTATTTTTAAAGCATGGTATATAAGTTACGTTCGTAATATAGATTGTACCATAATTGCTGACTTTCGATGTGATAAATACTGAAGAAAGATATGATTTCGCGCTATGCTGAAGAAAAATTGGTCACAAAGTTGCTAATGATTGTAATTTTACATACAATTTCTTAACGGTGTGGATATATTGTTCAAAAGATAAAAATACAAATAACGGATAAGCAGATAATGCAATAAATGGATAAACAGATTAACGGATCAACAGATCAACAGATCAGCGGATCAATGTATCAACGTATCAATGTATCAATGTATCAACGTATCAATGTATCAACGTATCAATGTATCAACGTATCAAAGGATCAACAATTTACTATATAGGTTACACTTTGTATTTAAAATTTAGGTAATACTTTTGAAAAGGAATCGATATAGCAAGTACCACTAATTTATAAACATGAACAACTCAAGCAATTATTCTAGCAGCGACTTTTCCGATTCCGATTTTGATTCTGATGAAAGCAATACAAAACATCATCTAACCTGTAATAATAATAAATTGCATTAGCGAATCGAATCAACGGATTAACAGATTAACGCAATACTATATAGACGAAGTATTTACAATATAACAACGTTTCAGTTGATCAACGTTATGATTGGCTCTGAAACATGCGGACCGACACGAAGCCAGACCATAAGGCTTCTTTCTATACCTTGCATAGAAGCCTAAATATGGCTTCTTGTTATACTTTGTACAGAAGCCTAAAAGTAGCGCACTGGCTACCCAGTTCTTAGACCTCTATACACACAGTATTTCCAGCACGATTTGAAACGCTCTGTATGATTTTGAATTATGCGGACAGACGGACGGACGGACAGACACCGAGCCAGATCATAAGGCTTCTTGCTATACTTTGTATAGAAGCCTAAAAGGCTTCTTGCTATACTTTGTATAGAAGCCTAAAAAGTATTTGTTGGCGGAAGAAGTGCTGCATATCTTTAGACAAATTAGCGACGCAGATTGCAGCGCCCTGGGAATGGATCCGAAATACTCACGACCCGAGTGGATGATCGTGATGGTTTTACCGGTTGTTCCTCCTTCCGCGAGACCCGCAGCTTTCATGGGCGATTCGCCGAAGAAACGTCAAGACGATTTGACAAATAAATTGGCCCTAATCATAAATATACCTTGTATAGAAGCCTAAAAGTAGCGCACTGGCTACCCAGTTCTTAGACCTCTATACACACAGTATTTCCAGCACGATTTGAAACGCTCTGTATGATTTTGAATTATGCGGACAGACGGACGGACGGACAGACACCGAGCCAGATCATAAGGCTTCTTGCTATACTTTGTATAGAAGCCTAAAAGGCTTCTTGCTATATTTTGTATAGAAGCCTAAAAAGTATTTGTTGGCGGAAGAAGTGCTGCATATCTTTAGACAAATTAGCGACGCAGATTGCAGCGCCCTGGGAATGGATCCGAAATACTCACGACCCGAGTGGATGATCGTGATGGTTTTACCGGTTGTTCCTCCTTCCGCGAGACCCGCAGCTTTCATGGGCGATTCGCCGAAGAAACGTCAAGACGATTTGACAAATAAATTGGCCCTAATCATAAATATACCTTGTATAGAAGCCTAAAAGTAGCGCACTGGCTACCCAGTTCTTAGACCTCTATACACACAGTATTTCCAGCACGATTTGAAACGCTCTGTATGATTTTGAATTATGCGGACAGACGGACGGACAGACAGACGGACACCGAGCCAGATCATAAGGCTTCTTGCTATACTTTGTATAGAAGCCTAAAAGGCTTCTTGCTATATTTTGTATAGAAGCCTAAAAAGTATTTGTTGGCGGAAGAAGTGCTGCATATCTTTAGACAAATTAGCGACGCAGATTGCAGCGCCCTGGGAATGGATCCGAAATACTCACGACCCGAGTGGATGATCGTGATGGTTTTACCGGTTGTTCCTCCTTCCGCGAGACCCGCAGCTTTCATGGGCGATTCGCCGAAGAAACGTCAAGACGATTTGACAAATAAATTGGCCCTAATCATAAATATACCTTGTATAGAAGCCTAAAAGTAGCGCACTGGCTACCCAGTTCTTAGACCTCTATACACACAGTATTTCCAGCACGATTTGAAACGCTCTGTATGATTTTGAATTATGCGGACAGACGGACGGACAGACAGACGGACACCGAGCCAGATCATAAGGCTTCTTGCTATACTTTGTATAGAAGCCTAAAAGGCTTCTTGCTATACTTTGTATAGAAGCCTAAAAAGTATTTGTTGGCGGAAGAAGTGCTGCATATCTTTAGACAAATTAGCGACGCAGATTGCAGCGCCCTGGGAATGGATCCGAAATACTCACGACCCGAGTGGATGATCGTGATGGTTTTACCGGTTGTTCCTCCTTCCGCGAGACCCGCAGCTTTCATGGGCGATTCGCCGAAGAAACGTCAAGACGATTTGACAAATAAATTGGCCCTAATCATAAATATACCTTGTATAGGAGCCTAAAAGTAGCGCACTGGCTACCCAGTTCTTAGACCTCTATACACACAGAGTATTTCCAACACGATTTGAAACGCTCTGTATGATTTTGAATTATGCGGACAGACGGACGGACAGACAGACGGACACCGAGCCAGAGCATAAGGCTTCTTGGTATACTTTGTATAGAAGCCTAAAACAATTGAAAACTATTTTAAAATGACGAACTTTAGCATTTCGAATCGTGGCTTATGCAATATTCTGTGAGAAAACACAAAAATTATTGTTTTCTTCTATTCTATTAAGGACTAGCTGGCACAGTCGGCCTACCGGCCGCCTTTAGCCATCTAGACCGTGTCGGATGTGGTTGTTCGGCCTTCGGCCTCACTCCAAGGTACTAAAGTAGCCTGTTTTTCGTAGCGTTGTAAATAACTTCTACACCAAATTTGGTTAAGATTGGTCAAATAGAAACGTAAAGCACGTGCACGCGTATTTGCATTGTCGATTGGTTGACAGTTTGACAGCATTCATTATTGTTTTTAAGTTGATTTTGAGTAGCCTGCCTTCCTTTAAGGAATCTCGATAATCCATTCATGCGCGTCCCTATGGGACGCGCATGAATGGATTATCGAGATTCCTTAAAGGAAGGCAGGCTACTCAAAATCAACTTTCCACACATACCTCCATTTTTATATATATTAAGGATATAGTAAGACAACTTCCAGATTTTTTGTCCTAAAATTGAAGGCTCAGCAACCGTTTGTCCACAAAAACCCCATTTCACCACACTGTGCGGCGTACCTAAATATACGACGATTACGATTGATGACCTTTTTTTTTCTGGGGTTGCACTGAAGGAAACAACCATGAGGTTTGGGGCAGCGTCGGGTGGCACCCCCCCGGCGGGTGTACAAAAAATAAGTACATTTGTAAGTACTTGGAGAAGTTTTTAAGTACATAGGACATCGTTCTAAAAAAGAGTACTGTCCTACTAAAATAAGTACATATGGTCACCATAATTATGACGTAAATGTCGTAAAATTACATCATAATAGCATGCTTTTCGTGTCATTAAGTAGCATGTGTATCAGCGCCTTTAAGTACTATATTTCAATATACAGTCGACTCTCGATAAATTGAAACTCAAGGGACCAGAGAAGGATCAGAGAAAAATTTCAAATTACCATTAATTATTACCAAATTATCGAGAGATTCAAATTATCGAGAGTCGACTGTATTTGATTTTTTATCAAATATTATATTTGATTTTTAAATTTAATTTAAAAAAATATTTTAAGAAACTTACGTAAGGAATACGTCGGACCCCTCCCCCCCCTACGTAAGGGTCCGTAAGATATCCAATACCCCTCTCCCCCCCCCCCCCAAAAACCCTTACGTAATTAATGGATGACCCCTTAGTAGAATACGTTTTACTCAAAAATGTATGCTTTACTATTTTATTTACAAATACGAAAATTTTTGAAACGCCCTGTATATTTTAGAGAAAAACTTGTAGGACAAATTTTTTGTTATTAATATTTTTAAATATTTAATTTCGTTTCGAAGTTATGACGCATAATGTCATAATAGCTCCAGGTAAACCCCCCTTTCCTGTTAGACGATTTAATTTATTTTCATCTGGCTTCGTCCTAGGACAGGAAAAAGCTTATATGCAAAATTTGGAATGATTTGCTTGCTTCGTTTAGACGCTATTGTGTTCACAGACGTACACACATACAGACATCCTTCCAAAAATGGATTCAGGGGACCTCAAAACGTGAACATCTGTCAAAAAATTGGAGGGTCAAATTTTGCCTGATAACAATACTTTCCTTACCTCTAGGGGTTCGGAAAGTAAAAATTTTACAATGAAAAACTTTAAAGGAGCATTTTGAGAATAACCGCTTTAAGAAATTTTAAATAGTGAAAAAGTAATTCTTTATTTCTAAAACGTCGCGGGAGATTTTTCTACAATTGTTTATGAACATTTTATTGATTCAAATAGAAATAAAGTTAGTTTAAAACAAATTTTATTGTAGTATGTACCTAATATTATGTATAAATACAAAATACAAGCTTTTAATAAAAAATTTTATGAATAAGATACAATTAAAAATAACTCAAAAGAACTAAACTGGCATGTTCCCTAAGAATATCAACATTTTGTAAATTTCTAAAACTTAATGAGTTAACTAATTAGCATACATTAACAGCGAGCTCTTAATCAGTCATCATTAAATTCTCATTTACAAAAGTCCTGTATACACTTAAAATTTATTAACAATAAGATTAAAAATTGTGTTGTTATATTACAAAATTCTTCAAATTATAAAATATTTAAAATGTTACATTATAAAAATGTGCTTATAAGTATCTTAAAAATTGTTAATTTACAATTTTGACGACACAACGTCTGCGCCGATTATTAAAAACAGTCCTAACAGAAGAGTTATTTTCACTGGAATTACTTAACGATAGATTAGAATGTAAAACTAGTGTGGAATTTGAATTGTTCAAGTGCTCACTACTAGAAGAAATATTATGATCTACACTATCAGTCTTATTTTTTTCTAAAACTACATTATTATTTGCGATATTTGATTCAAGCACGATTGTGTTGGAACCTTCCAAAGGTTCCGTATTAACAGAATTACTTTCAATTGTTTTTCTACTTGAAAGTTGATGTTTTGCAGTAGTAGAGTCACTTGTATCAGGTTGATTTTTGATTATGTTGTTATTTGCAATTGGAAGTTGAGGTAATACTAAAGTGGAATCGTTCATGGCACTTGTTCCGGGTTGACTCAAAACATTTTCGTCAATTATGGTCGTATTTGTACTGGAAAGGTGACAATCATTATTGTTTAAGGTTGAGTGTGCAGCTTCGTTGGCGTTTTCTGCAAATACATTGTATTTTGAAGAATTTGGTCCTTTTGCACTCAATTTATCAATTAAGTTTGCTAATCTGGGGGTTCTTTTTGTTATAATTTGATTGGTAGATGAGGTGGGAGAACCTATTGGATCATCTATATAGGAAGAAGTGACTTCCATTGAATTTTCATTTTTTGTGGCTACATTGTTATGATTTTCTTCGGGGTTGTTATTTGATGTAATTACATTTTTGGTGCTATTTTCACGCTCTCCCAATTTTTCAATACATTCTTGGAGTCTGTTTGTTGCTCCCTTCTTGGCTTTAATTACTGGTGAAATATGAACATTTGCAAGAAACGTTACTTGGGCATCATTAGCTGGAGTTTCTTTAGTATTACAATTAGAGTTCTCATCATCGCTGGATGATGCTTGCTCCAGCAATTGCCTTATCCGTTCTCTTTCTTCAAATAGGTGACCATAAGAGACTTCATGCTCTGGGGATTCATTTTCACCGTTTAAACTTTTCCTTCTTTTACGTTTTTCTTTAGATTCGTGTTTTCTAGAGGAACTTCTTTCAGAATCCCTTGATCGTGTCTTATCACGCTTAGTCATGACTTTGTCTGTTTTTGAATCACTCTTACGCTCCTTTTCGGACCGATCCCTTCCATCAGAGGATGTTTTGGACTCATAACCTTTTGAAGAACTTGCATTACGTTTCTTTTCTATTTTTAATTTACTCTTCTCGTTAGAGGAACCGCTTTTTTCTTGCGTTGAAGTTTTCGATTTCAACTTTTTGTCACAATAATCAGATGCCAATTTTTCACTTATTGTTGCAGTTGTACTCTTCTCCTTTCCATTTTCTCTTTTTGGTTGAATTTCTAAATAGTTCATTAAAGTACGCCTTGGAGAAGTTAAATTCTCCTTTTCTTTGGTGGAACCATCTTTATGTCGAAGTTTTTGAACATCAAAATTTATTCGCTGTTCCATATTAGGGTCATCTACTCGTGAAGAGGAACAAATGGTTACTCCTTTTGGTTCAATTTTAGAATGTAATTGATCGTCACAATCCATTGGTTGTGGTAAATTAACGGGATTTTTATCCTTCATCGGTGAAAGAGTTTTATCAAAGAAAGAAAAAGGTTTCATTATTGGCTGACCCTTTTTTCTATCAAAACTACTTTTATCTTCTGCTTTTGGAACGTTTTTCAAGTGGGATGAATTATCAAAATTCATAGGTTTTGAATCGTTTGTTCTGGCATTAGATTGAAGATTTTTTGACAATGTGTCAACCAATGTGTTACTAGGGCCATTTACATTGCTTCTGTCATTTTCTTTTTCGATTGTACTCTTACGAGTCAAGTCGCATTTACGTTTTGTGTCAGAATAAGAACTTTCACTTTCGTGTTTCCTAAAATCTTCAGATGTACTTATGTTTTCAGTTTTAATTCTATCCTTTCCCCTGGAACTTTCTTTTGTATGTTTCATGACATCCGGTTTGGTTATAGAACTTTCACTTTCGTGTTTCCTAAAATCTTCAGATGTACTTACGTTTTCAGTTTTAATTCTATCCTTTCCCCTGGAACTTTCTTTTGTATGTTTCGTGACATCCGGTTTGGTTATAGAATTGTATTTAAATTTGCTAGTATCTGAAGACTGCTTACAATCATGTTTGTGTTCAGTACTACGGTCACTCTCCTCACCTTTTATGCGATAACGACTTCGACTTCGATTTCTATCCCTACCTTCGTTTACATGACACCTTCTACTACCGCTTCCTCCTCGTGTTTCTCTATGTCGATAATTATCCTTCCTGTAACTGGAATGTCGATCTTTATAATCTCGAGAATCAGAACTTCCTCGTCTCCTTGGAGAATGTCGACCCGGTTCAATTTTACCAACATGAGATTCAACCATAAGTTTTCTCTTCTTACTGGGAGTTTCATCCAAAACATCTAGTTTAATGCGATTAACATTAACGTGATCATTGTTTTGTTTTTCCTGAGCGGCTCGGTTTGTGCGCCTAAATAATAAGTCATCTTTTTCAGTTTGCAAGGTATTAATCATACGGTCTTTACGTTCGATTTCAGATTTTGCAGTTTTATAAAGTTCAGAGATGTTTCTCGATAATCTTTTTTCGGTTTCTTTCATACTTATAATTTCCGAAATCAGTCTTTCTACGTCTCCTTCTAACGATTTGATTTGTTTAGATAAGATTTGTTTATCGTTTTCAAGCTAAAAATAATCAACAAAATCAAAACTGGCAGATAGAGGTTATGTCAAAAAATGTTTACCTTACTGACCAAATCACCTAGATCTACATCAACTAGGTCGTCATAGAGGCCTGTATCGTCCTCCGAGTCATCCATTTCGATGGTTTTTTTGGAAAAACACTCAAAATATAGCGATTTGAAAATTTACAAGCAGCACCTAAAAACATAAAAGTTAGTCACAAACGGTGGTACAAAGGGTGGATTAAGCCATATAAAGCAGATAAACAACAATACAACTAATATAATTTACTTGAAAAACATTTTGCAGTAAAAATTCAACTTAAAAACTTCTGTATAGGTTACTTTTAGATTTTACAGCGCTGTGGCGGGTAAAGAAACTTGTGTACTGCTTCGTGCGATTGCGCACAAAACAATTTAATAGTAAATTCTTACCTTGATTGTTAGAAGTTGCGAGGACGCGGAGAGTGTTGCGGTAGATGTACGTAGTGCGAACACTAAAATATTTGTTGTTTTGGGGTCGAATACGCGTGTGAAACTAAAAAAAAAGTGTTCAGGTGCAACATGTAGGTTTGAATTTATTTGTTCGGTGTTAAAAATTTGTCAATCATTTAACCGCAAATAGTGCCTTTATAAATGTGTAGTTTGCGTATGCAAGTTTTTTAAGGATTCGATATATTGGATTAAACTTCAGGTTTGTTACCACTTTTCTTTTGTTTTACGATTGTTTTTGTTGTGTAGATGTGGTGCGAAAGCAAAATTTGCGAAGTTATTTTGGTGAAAATGTTATTCGCGGAAGTTTCAAACAGTTGAAAAAGTTCAAGACAGGTAAAAGTCGGACTCACACAGGAGCACCGAACACGAGGTATTTCATTGTACACACCTCTTTTCCTCCACGGCGCTTGTTTTTAAATTTTTGAATTGCGATTCAGGTGGTTTTCCACAAAAATTGTTTTTGCGCTACGAAGTATTTTAAAATGTCAGGAGACACTGCAGTGGACTTTTAATCCGAAATTTTGTATTAATTGTACATGGTTATTGCCAATTTTTTTGTTTTTGCAAATTCCAGAATTTCGGTATTTTGAAAACAATTGACGGCACCTGATTGGTTGCTTAATTGTTTCGTTTTCCCTGGCTTGAAGGTTCTTTCCAAAGGGTAATTTTTACATAATTTTACAGGTATAAGTTGATAAAATTGATAAAATCAATTTAAAAAGTTCCGTTAGAGATTACAGTATTTGCATGAGTTTTCTTTATCGCTGTACCTATCTCATTTTAATTGGCCTAAAAGTTAGTCAGTTAGTTAGTTAGTATTGCACTGATAGACACCTTTTTTTTTTTCAAATTATTGCTTTTAGATTCCATCACGAAATGGTAAACACCATTATATTGATAAAAATGCCATATTTGGTGATAAATTGTGAATCATCATACTCCAGTTTTCTATTTTTATTCAATGATTTGCGACTATAAAAACAATTTTAAGAAACAAAGTTCAAGATTTTGAAAGTGATTTAATAATCGGGACCTTTAGTACATTTGGAACAGACACTTCTTTGCTGATTTCTATCATTTAAAATTGCAGTAGGTGGCGCTACAATCGACCTATGCAGTTTAGTTAAATTTTGACATGCAGCAGCAAGTCTTCTGCTCCATAACTTTTTCTTCTAAGCTTCAAACCGAATAATCTTTATTCTCAATTTATAATCCAGCAATTATGTTGGAGGAAATAGTTTTGTTGGAACCAAGAAACTTAAATTTTACAATCCCCCCCCCCCTATTTCTAATATATTTCATACAGAAGAGGTCGAGTTGAGGAGAAAAAGATGAATTACGAAGTAACTTTTCTGCATTTTAATCAATTTCATTAGTCGGGGTTCCCACTCGTATGGAATACCTGGAAAAGTCGGGGAATTGTTCACTTTTAACGCCAAAGAGATGAATAACAGAGAAACTTTTCGGCATTTTAATCGATATCATTAGTCAGGCTTCCCACTCGTATGGAATACCTGGAAAAGTCAGGGAATTTTTAACGCCAAATTAGAGAAATTAAAGCTTTGCTCAGTGAAATATTTTCTAAATTGAATTTTTAACTTGTTGAAAATATAATAATAAAATTATCCTTGGAATGCTTCAACATGATATAAAAAATCTGATGTGGCCATCGTATGACTTTCCGAACAGACGTAAATCTTTATATTGTATTTTTTAATAAAATGGTTAGGTACATAATTTCAACAATAAATCGATGAAAAAATTTATATTTTGCCAAAATAGGAAGAAAAAATCTTTTGAATGCCTATGCAAACGAAGCATTTATGGACCCATGTTATTAGAAACTTTTCATCTTATTTTCATTAGTAGAATACGTTTTACTATTAGGCTTCTATACAAAGTATAACAAGAAGCCTTATGATCTGGATCCGTGTCTGTCCGTCCGTCCGCGTAATTAATCTAATCAGAATTTATATAGTATTAAGATAGGTTACAAAAATATTCTGTGCTTTAAGATTGTAATTTTCAACCTATATAGTAGACTTAATCCGATGATCTGACCGATCAAGGTATCAACGGATCAAGGTATCAACGGATTAAGTTATCAAATTAACGGATAAAATTTATTGTCATATTTTATTTACTATATTTTTCTGAAAAAAAAGCTTAAAAAAGGCTTCTATATACAAAGTATAGTAAGAAGCCTTATTTAAAGTTGATTTTGAGTAGCCTGCCTTCCTTTAAGGAATCTCGATAATCCATTCATGCGCGTCCCATAGGGACGCGCATGAATGGATTATCGAGATTCCTTAAAGGAAGGCAGGCTACTCAAAATCAACTTTCCTTTGCAAATTTTTGTACTATTTCAATACAAAAACATGCGCAGGGACCTACATAATAATTGTGCCAAATTTGGTTCCAAACGGTCTAAGAGTCTATAGGGAACATACATATTATCCGAACCACGAAAGAAGAGCTCCACGTGATCAATAATGAGAGTATGATTTAATACGAGAATAGCTAATCTAAACAACTTATTATTTTGCATCTTTGTCCCTCTTACGTTAAACAAATAATCACGTGGAGCTCTTCTTTCGTGGTTCGGACTGTACATTTATTATATAATATAGATAATATAGTAAATGATAATTACCAACCGCAAACAATTTAATTAGTGCAGATTATCTGGATCCTTATATATCTTCTATATGCCGGTTTCCCATTATATAGTAGATAAATTTTATTCGATGATCCTTTTATCCTATAATCCGTTTATCTGTTGATCCGTTGATCGCAAAAATTTAATCTGATATATTAAATTACATGTCTAACAAAAATAACTAGCTAACAACTTCTTTTTACACCAGAAAGGTAGCTGGATCTGCCGCAAAAAGCGAGATCGACCTTGTTTTATTTACAAATACCTACGAAAATTTTTGAAACGCCCTGTATATTTTAGAGAAAAACTTGTAGGACAAAAAATACTACTTAAATGACCCCAAAATCAGATGAAAAATAATAGTACATTATGCACCAAGGTAGCAAAGTGACACTTTTTTGGCCCGAGGGTAAAGGATTGTTTACACGAGGCGCCAGCCGAGTGAAACAATTACCCGTGGGCCAAAAGTCACTTTACTACCGTCGTGCATATACTGTTTTTTGCCATTCCGAGAGGTAAAGTAGGAACTTCGCCAGTTTAGAAACTTAAAGCAAAAATTTAACGCTTTTTTTTTATAATACCTACACGTGGTCGATAAATCGCAAAATAGCACTAGTAATATTACCAACTATACTACTAAAAATTACTAAGAAATAGCAGTTGGCACCCCTGATTCTACCAATGCCATTGATTCCAATGCTTCATTTCATTTAAATTTGTGCCTTTGAAAGAGCAACACGTACCATGAGCGAGAACGTAGAAATTGCCGAAAACTTCTCGGATTTTGGTAAGATGTTCGGTATCGCTAATTACGGCCAGATACACATTCATGTAAATGTACAAAAATGATGATTTTATAATAAATTAAAAAATTTAACTTTTACAGATTTTTACTACTAAAAAGTCACCAGTCATCTGGTGACTTTATTTACCGCTCACCCCCCTATTTTTTAACTTTACTCCCGCTCACCCCCCTATTTTTGAACTTTACTCCCGCAGGGTAAAAAAGTGCCCCTTTACGCCCGCAAACCGGGGTAAAAAGTGAGTACTTTACCCCCGGAATGGCAAAAAATATTATTTATATTGGTATTTTGCACTGAGCCACCACTTTTTTTCCGATTTAATGAAAAAGTCGGGGAAACTCGGAAAAGTCAGAGAACCAACCAATCCAGTGCAAACCTTTACCGTAAAACCCCTACAACTACCGTGGTCCCAATTTTACCTACTGTGTCTAGACCAGCGGTTCCCAACCAGCGGGGTACGTGGAGCACAGTAAAAGTCCTAGATTTTTTCTTGATTTATTTTTTAAAAAAATTAATTATTTAGGTGGTTCCAGAATTTATCGATTAATCCAATAATTATCTCATTACCAACAAAAAAAATAGTATTATATAACGAAATATTTTTTTTCTTTTTAGGTGTCGGCAATAAAATGAAAACTTTTTCATAAATAAAAAAATATTGGGGGTACGTGAAATTCCATATTGTTGCAAGGGTTACCGTAAAAGGTTGGGAACCGCTGGTCTAGACAGTAAATGATATGAGCAAGTTTGCTAGCAATTTTCTATAAACGTAAATTTTTATGACATTTAATTTATTATTTGTCGAAAATCGTTTTATTTTATGGGTAGTCGGCGGAAAATTGGGGGTCTTCAAGATGGCTCGCAGAACGATTGGTAAAGTCAAGAAATTTAAAATTTTGGAAAGTTGGTCATAGTTGATTATACCCTGAAAAGTTCGGTGGGAATCCTGATTTAACCTGGCCAGACCCACATTTTACAGCAACTTCTCCGCCGAATTGCCCTTGAAAAGCTTAAAAAAAGAAAATCTGAATGGTGGAAAGGAACTTCTTAATTTATTCTTCCATCTTCCTTTTTTGTGTATGCATTCAGGTGTTGCAGTTGTTTCAGTACGGAGTTCCCACTCTCATGGAAAAGTCTGGGAATTTAAAAATTCTCAAAAGTGGTCAGAAAAGTCTTGGAATTTTTAAAGCTAAGTGAGCCGGTGGTGGTCAGTGTATTTTTGATTTAAACAGCTAAATTAATTTTAGTCCAGGAAAAGCGGGAGCATTTGTTTTGTAAATTTCAGTGGGAACCCTGCTGTAGTTTCAGTGTAGTCAGCATTTGTTTGTCAAATAATCTTTCGGATTCTCAACGAATAATATTCTTTCTAGAATTTTCTAAACATATCAATCCTATCAAAATTGCACAAGGCTTCTTTGTAGCTTTGTGTTCCCATCCCCACAGGCCCGCCCTATATTTCTAGTCAAAAGAGATGATTCTATATAAGTAACAAAAAATATCAAGTATCTTGTAACAATACCAATAAGTCTAGTCGATTATAATGGAAGAGGCTTGGCTGATTGTCAGGTTCACTTCAATCTTGAATATGATATTATGTAAACCTATCTCTTTTATTTTCTAAATCGTATACGACTGTTTACATTATTTTCGGACCTAAATGTCCTGATTACAGATTCGTTGGAAGGATAATATAACAAATTATCTATCGTGTGTTTAATGCCCAAAATATATTGCATAATTTTATCGCCGTGCTTTGCTAACCTTTGCTTAACCAAAAATGAAAAAATATTTAGGATTTGGGAATCCCCGAATGGAATATTTCCCAGATTTACTCTTAATACATGATATTTCTAGGTGTAAACAAGATTTTCTTTTCGTCTCCGTCACGCTCTGATTGTTTGGCCACTTCTAGACTTATCATTGGGAAAGTTTAAATTTTGCACTGACGTAGGTGCGGTATTGATTACGTCGAGGAAAATAGCAGAACTTTAAATTTTACCCGCGATAAAAGTAAGTTATCGAAGTTGATCCGATTTTAGTGTACACACCCTGTATGATCTTCGTTGTTCAAAGTAAAGTCAAGGCAACTGTCAGGTGTCAGGCCTAATATGTGGCTAACGGTTCAGCTCGATTTGCGTTGCTTACATCAACATCAGAGTTCTAGGCAAAAACTTGGTCTTTCTGTAAAAAATTAAATTAAATATTTCTATTTGCCATGCGGATTTATTCTTCCAGTGCTAGTTCTAAGTTTACAACACGTTTTGTTTACGAGTGATATTGTGCCCATGTTAATTTCCTTTGTACTAAAACGTGGTATTCAACAAAGTAAAAATTCTGACTTGACTTCGTGGTGATTATGATTACAAGTTTTGCCGTTACAGCGCCGCGCTTATGCTGCACTGCCCAAATGAAAATGGCGTCGTGAGCGTGCAAAAATGGGGACTACAGTGGCAAAACGATCACTAAATGCGTTGGTACCAAGAAGCTCCCAAGCTTCTCATCGTTCATAAATTACATCACGCACGGTTGGGGGGGGAGTTCAGACCTGCGCGATGATATGTGACGATTGGGGGGGTTCTAAATGCGTGACGTCACTCTTCCGTATGGTTGCCAACTTGGAAAAACTAGAACATTTTGTGGGCATACTGGAAAACGTGACCAAGTCAGTTTTCTCAGTCACGACAAACTTTGTTGATTAAGTTTGCTCAGTATTTTTAAAAAAATTTGAAAATTAGCAAAAGCCCTAATAAGAAGCATTGTTAAAGTTTCATTTTCCTAAAACAAAAATTAAAACTTTTAAAAGGCTGATTTTTCACAAAATATTAAACATTCAATTTCATTTATCTAGAAACTTTGTTTTTTGACTTGGTCACTTTTTCCAGTATGCCCACGATTTATCCTTCACTTTTTTGAGAAAATTTTTATGCAGAAAGTGCAGAAATAATTTATTTTTAATTCTTATTACGATAAAATAGTCCCAAAATCCCAATTTTGACAGGAAACCTTTGAAATAGCACTAAAATTAGGTTAAATTTTTTAATAAGCAAAATTTGGAGTTCTGTATGTTACAAAATCGGATATTTATCCTGCACTTTTTTCTCGAGAAAATCTTTTAAATGTACATAAATATTAATTAAGTTTCTAGTTTGTAACTTTTTTGTTTTTTTTTATTTATTATTTATTAAAAATGATAAATAATAAAATAAGGGTGGTGCAAGGGTGCGTGACTTGGGGGTCTAGATTTTTGTGACGAAGCATTACGATTGGGGGGGGGGGGGGGTATAAAATTGCGTGACGTAATTTATGAACGACCTCCAAGTCGAACACGGCCATAGTGTCAGAAGACAGGAAAAGGCTTTTAGTTCAGGTAAAGCACGAAACTATAACAAAACTTATGTGAGGAGGGGGATTAGAATGTCCAATAGTTGCATCCATCCATCATGTTGTCACGAGAAAGTCCCTCTTTTGCCTTACAAATCAAATCAAAATTTCATCGTAAATAATTATTAAAGAATTTGAAACAAAATGTAGTGCCTATTTATATTGATCGCATAACAAACATTTATTCAATAGGTAGGTCGGTCTGACCATCGCTCTATTTTCCGACTCAGCAAGCAATAATAATGATTTAAAGACCACTGCTCAAAGAACTAATTTGATGAATTAGTTAAAGGTCAGAGACTTATAAATGATAAGAAGGTTTTTAAATTTTAGGCTTCTATACAAAGTATAACAAGAAGCCTTATGATCTGGTTTTGTAATGTTCTGATGTTACAATGACCCATTCAATGCCTGATTCATTCATAGCCATTTCGTATCATGTAACTGTAATATACCATTTTAGAATCCCTACACAACTTATGTATACTGCTGTAGCGATCCTAGAAATCCTAAAGTCTTAAATCAGCTCGGCAGCGCAGTTGTTAAAGCGCGCTTATTCACAGCTAATACGCCTGGGTTCGAATCCAAGTTGAGAAACATATTTTTCAGCATACCATCTTGCTAGAATGGTAACCCCGAAAGCAAACAAAATCGAAAAAGATAAAATATTAAACTAAACTGTAATCGGTTTGAATTTAGAATAACTTCATCAATAAAAATTGGAAATATATCAGTGTGATATTCTTACATGCTAGTCGGGAAAACCGAATTACAAATCAAAATTATGGTATAATCCTCACCAACTCCCTATGTACTACAGCACTAAAACCGAATTCATAGTCGTAGGCCCATACACGACTTGAGTGCCCGGTATTTCGCAAGAAAATTCCACCTTTGTCTGCAGAAACCGGCAGAAACATAAAGTTTATATTATACAAATGCATTAATTATGATTTAATAACTTAATATGTTTTTTTAAATTGATTTCTAAGTAAATATTTTACGCTAATTAAGTAAATCTTTCATTAGTATATCATAATATTTACAGTACTTCTCTTTATTTGCAATATATTTATATGGTCTTTTAGAGCTGGTAAATTATAATCACAACGTTAGCATGTTTATAGAAATAATAATAATTATACAATTTACAGCATGAATCATAGATTATATTAAATTAATTTACTGGAAAATATATCTTGATGAATGTCGGGCTTGGAAGATTTCCCTTCATAATAATTATCTTGTTGCTTTTATACCGACATATTTTCAATTATACATTTTGAAAATTTATTTGAACTTGCAAATTAATCCCGGTAAACCCGAATTATTTCTCAACTTCAGTTTTAAAGTGACTTTTCATGAAGTGGTTTGCCAGCTTTTTCGATTCGGGTATCGCAACTTTGTATAAAATGTTTATATGTAATATACCAAACCACAATTTTTTTACGGAATCTTACGTAACATTGCACTGTAGTAATGAATGAAGTTTGAAAGAGATTCTATTTTTAACAATTAATTGAATCACTCATCGTTTGGTTTATATCCAACTGTTTTGTTCATTAACCTATGAAACCTCTATTTAAATAATAGCACAATTAATTATATCTTATTTATTCTTCTGGTTCGTGCAGATGTGCTTCAAAGTGGAATTAGTCGTTAGTCATGTAAAATGTCATTCACTTCTTAGCAACAGATTTTGATTACGCTAGTTTTCTGCCTTCCATGATATGAGCTTTGTGTTTCGGTTCAGTTTCTTTGTGTCGATTCATGGCAATTATTGGTGAGTGAATTTAACAGACAGCTTGGTGTGTAAACTGAGAATCCCATTTTCGTTTATTCCCAAATTATTTATGTCGTGGTTCGAATTCCACGTTACTGTAAGTTTTGTACAAACGAACTACGCAGTGTCCTGTGGAGGACAGCAACTCTGTGGTCACCTTCAATTTTTGTAATTCTTTTTAAATTACCGGTATCCTAATCATCGGAGTGATTACAAGAGAAGGCCAAAGGGGTATCTTCTGATTAATTCTGTGTATTTCAAAATTAATGTACCGTTCCACGTCGACTTCCACTGCAGTTTAAATGCACTCACATTCTTGCTACATATTTTTATCGTTGATCATATCTTTCACCTTCGGTATTCTGTGCAAGCTATCTTGACAGGTTTAATCTCTGTAGATTTTGTCACACATCGCGCAAAAATGCATAATATCTTGGCTTCAAAGCTTTCATTTTCGGTTAAACACATTGCAATTGTATCGGTAAAATTTGATGATTTAAACACGAATTAACAGTAAATTCTTAATTAATTTTGTTAACTTGCTTTTAGTGGTGACATTTTATGAATAAATTATTCGATCATAAACGGGACATTATGCGGATCCGAATTTTTTTTATGTATTTTATAGTCTATGAACGTCTTCAAACGATGTGTACCTACAACATTTTAATTATTACGTGATTATACAAATGCCATAAAATTTAACGACAAAGACAAGTTTATACAGTGTCAAACTGAGTTTTACTGTTTTGGCTTGTTAATTTCAATTTCATCTGCAGATTGCGATCATTCTAATGGTCTTAAAATTGCTTCGAATATTTAAAAATTACAAAGTAGAGGAAGTTCCCGTCAACAATTCAAAACAAATCACCTATAGATTTTGAAATTATTTCCTCTTTGGGGCCGTCCATTAATTACGTAAGGATGATTTTTGTACTTTTGGACCCCCTCCCCCGTCACGTAAGGGTACGTAAGATTGTGGCAACCCCCCCCCCCCACATCTTACGTAAGGATTATTTAAAAGAAAATTAATTTTGACCCCCCTATCCACCCCTTATATAGGCTACTCAAAATCAACTTTCCTTTCCTTTGCGAATTTTTGCACTATTTCAATACAAAAACATGCGCAGGGACCTACATAATAACTCTTCCATATTTGGTTCCGATCGGTCAAACGGTTTAGGAGTCTATAGGGAACATACATCCATTTATATATATATAGATAGATATTATTAATAATTAATAATAAATACAAAAATTTAAATTAAATTTTTATGTACATAGATGAAAAACCGTTCGTAAAGATCGCCAAGTTTGATGCGATTTTCTATAATTCACACTATTATGCCACTATGTTTAATGATTTTTAAGTATATTTCCATTATACCTGAATATAATTACCAACATAAAAAGAAAAAATTATATTTGATTTTTAGGGGCGAATTACCTAACCCTGGCAACCCCAAAAAAATTGAAAATTTCCTATTGCAAAGAGGAAGGTTTATATAGTATAATGACATAAATTTCATAAGCGAAGATATAATCAAAATTTCGAGAAAAATCAATTTGAAAAGTACGTAAAAGTAGCATCCATTATGGGACGGGTGACAATGTTCCAGCATCGAATTTTAATATTTTTTGGTGACTTTCGGGTAGTTTAATGTTAATAAATGACATCGGCAACCCTCCTATAGCAGGATAAACCAACTTTTGATAGAGAAAATCGACTTTGAAAGTACATAATTTTACATGTAAACGGCTGGAATCTCACTCATTTTGTTGACGGTACGTGCAAGTTGAACTAGTCTTAAACTTAGCCGATTGCGGAGAGGCAGTTGCAGCCCGACTCGACTGCATGTAACATCGATTATTTTTTGTTTTTAGTTGCCAATTCTAACTAGTTCCAAGTAGAAGCCACTCACTTCGGGGTCATCAATAGAAATTCCACAATTTCTTTCTTCGAATTAGGGACTCTACTATAACGATAAACGCAAAAACTTTCTTTTCACATATCCATACCCACAGTCACAAACCAGGTTTTTACCAGACAGACCGCCAAGCGCCAATTCCCAGAGACCCACCGGTCTCTAAAACTTCCAACGTCACTAATGTATCTTTTCAGATGAAGGAGAAGGCCGGCTACGCCGGGATGCTCCATCAAATACATATCAGGTAAAGGTAAAGGTTGCGGAGAGGCAGTTGCAGCCCGACTCGACTGCATGTAACATCGATTATTTTTTGTTTTTGCGCGCTTTTTTGGGGGTTAAACGTAATAGATAACTGCCGCATACCGCGACTATACTTTTTAATGCATTTTCAAGGGTCTCTCACATCCCGGTTGCATAGATCCCGGTGTTCTTGATGGATGGCGCCTCTCGTATGTTTAGCCTAGTAACCAGAGTCAAATCCGCTCCGTAGGGGTGCAGAGCAGACCGGAGCGGAGCGGAGCGGCGCCCCGGAGGAGTAGGATTTGACGATGGATTACCCTCCTTTTCGAATGCACACCCCTAAAATTCGAAGGCAAAAAAAATTTTAATTTTTTCACTTTTTCGGCAACAACCGCCTTATTTTCCATTTTTTCGCGAATATTTATACTAATATCTACTAAGCACACCCCACCCTACCCGAATTTCAAAGAAAAATTAAAATCGGAGCAAAAAAATTTCACCCCATTTCAAGCGACCGGCCGACGATGTGGCACATCGACCCGGTGGTACATCAGCGACCCGTACTATTTCAACTCGCAGCATCTTTCTTATTTTCACACTTTTTTCGAATTTTTTTTTATGATCACCTCCGCGCCGACAAAAGTTATACATTCGCATCAAAACATTGCCAAAAAGGCCGTGATAAACACAAAATTTTTCGAAATTAAAAGTTGGGGGCGTGTCAATAATTCTTCAAGCCACGCGAAAATTATGCCGGCAGCCTATCCCGGACATGGGTTATGGTTTTTACTCAATTTTCGGTATTAATTCTTAAAAATCCTCAATTATCCACCCCTTATTGTGTACCTTAACCCTTTTTTGACCTATATACCAAGGGATAATTTTTTTCGGATATTCCTTGTCTGCTGGGCCGTTCACTCTCTCACCCATAATAAACGTTGGCTTGGCCAGAATTATAAGCAACAAAAAACCTACCCTACGCTGCTCCGCAGCTCCGGGCGGTTTTTCATGCTCAGAGCCGCTAACGCGGCAGGAGCTAAACATACGAGAAGGCGCCACGCATCAAGGAAACCGGGATAAAGGCAACCGGGATCTTAAACCCCCAAAAAATCGCCTAAAAACAAAAAATAATCGATGTTACATGTACCAGAGTCGAGCCGCATCTGCCGGTGCGAAATATTCTAAGTGGTAGAGTCATTCATATCACACGTACCGTCAACAAAATGAAATCTCACTAAATTTTTACATGTAAATTAGCAATTTTCAAAATCGATTTACTCGAAATTTTGATTATATCTTCGCTTATAAAATGTATGTCATTATACTATAGAAACCTTCCTCTTTGCAATAGGAAATTTTCAATTTATTTGGAGTTGCCAGGGTTAGGTAATTCCCACCGATTTTTAAATTTAATTTAAAAAAATATTTTAAGAAACTTACGTAAGAAATACGTCGGACCCCTCCCCCCTACGTAAGGGTCCGTAAGATATCCAATACCCCTCCCCCCAAAAAACCCTTACGTTATTAATGGATGACCCGTTTCTTTAATTAGTACTTACTTATTAGTTGATTCAAAACGCGGTTACCACGTTTACGCATGCTCTGTGAATGCATCTGATATAATATAAATTTTCGAGTCACTTATTTTTGTGTTTTGAGTAAAAATTTCACTTAGAGAAGATAAGGAGGCACAGATAAGTATCTACCTGTTTACATAAATGTAAAAGGCTTTCTAATAAATAATTTAAAGCTTACTTAATTATCAGTCTCGAGCTATAAGCAATTGAACTTTCATCTTGATATTTTTCAAGCGGTTTTCGTGTTCTCACGTTAAAAACCTTTAACTGACCTTATTAGGCTTATTTGATTTGTTGATTAGTAAAATTTGTCAACAAAGTAAATAGAGATTTTCAGGTAAAATTTAGTGTCATAAATGTTTATAACCCAATTTGTGTGCCGACAGCCAACCGCTCCCTCTGCAATTAGAGATGGGTTCGATTGTAGCAAACCGACCGTGATGGAATAGCACGCAACTGAAATTTAAAAGTCTTGTTTAGGTCAAGATCGAGGTTGTCAAACGTTTGATTTTGTTTGGTGTAAGTTGCATGTATGTCGTAGCACACTTTGCAGCTACAATGTCTTCTATGTTAACATCGAAGAATGTTACAAACGTAATCAACGACATCGGAATACTAAAAACGGCAAAATGGATGTCGCATTATGCGCTACTTTTTTTTATTTACTATTTAGGTGCTGCTTAATTTGTATTCATTCGGTCGGTTAGTCATACAACTATTGTTTACGATTCTTAGAAATAAATAATGTTCTTGAGATTCATAACTGATGAGAGAAAACCACTTTACTAATTAATAAATCTTGAAAATTGCCTGAATATAAATTATCTAAATTTCAATTTCCTGCGCGTTCGAGACGAAGCACTCGAGATATTTTCCTATTTGAAGGTAATCTTACCAATTTAAGACTCGTTATCGCAAAATATCTTATGGTAAATGCATTTTTTGTGTCGAAAAGGAATTTCTCGAGGTATTTCCGGTGACACGGTTTATATTTTAGAGCTTCTTTAATTTGCAATACTATTTTAAGTCAGTCGGTTTTAGAAGTGAATATTTGCGTGCAGAACGACAGAAATCCTTGCAAAGATAAATATCCTTTTTATGTTGTACCCACTTTCGTAAATTTATGGCCAACAACTGACTTTCAATAATTAAAGTAACATGCAACCGACCATAAGCACTGCAAGGTTTTTCCTTCCATAAATTAAAATATTTCGAGATAGCAAGCAGAAGTTTTCGGCATTCATAAGCCGTTCCGAGCGCAGAATCTGTTTTGATAGTCAATGGACCTCATTCATAATTCAGAATATTTGCAATATAAGGGTGGAAACTTGCATGGTAAGGGGGAATTGACCCTGGCAGTTAATTTAAGTTCGGTCTAGTCTTACACATCGCTAGGAATTATTAAAATAACATTTACCATCAGATTATATTTTGCACATTTGCTATTTGGGAGGCCGACATGGACTAGGGGCGAATTTCGATTATTCCTTTAGGGGGTCGTGTAATTACAAGTCTGATGGCAAAAAGCTCTCTCATTAAGCAAAATTATGTTATAATGAGGCATGCTCGAAAGAGTTGCGGTGTTTTTATTGGCAGGTATTAACCGTCACCGTTACTTGTTTTTGTCGGATATATCAGACGCCGAAAACGCAAGTTAGGCACGCATAAGCCCAAAAATATCTTTTCTATTTTCTAAACAAACTTAAAGTAAAAAAGCAATTTACTCAACAGTCACGAATGGTAAGCCCATTTTTGTCGCAAATTGGCATCGGGATTATGTTTTGGAGCTGTTACCCTAAAATTAGGAACTCCAAATTAAAGATGCCTTGAGGGTGCACTTGAGAAATTTAAAATGTCTTCATTAGCACTCAAGTGCCTTTAACCATTTAATCTTAAAGTTATTAGAATCAAGGGGTTGCTCGGGTTCTGTTTAAAAAAATTAACCTTGGAGCTGCAGAGATTGATGAAGATGCTTTGACGTCATTTTACATTAACTCGAAAACGCCCCTTGAAGTAAGTACTCGGTAAAGTTGTGGTCATTTTGACGCACATCTCGAGAAAAAGGAAATTGTGTTACTCAGCGATAATAGCACTTGAATCATTTTGGTCATTGATCGGTACTATCGCGAACATTGAACTTTTAGTAAATTCATTCATAACGCAATCAGCTGAAACTGTGTCTTCCGACATTTAAATTTTACCTCTACCTTAGAAAATTTGAATTTTAATATCCATACCATCAAAATTTTTGTTATCTGTTATGCAATTAAATTGATGCAACTTCTCATGAGAAATAAATATTCTAACATCCTCATGAATATTTATGATCCTTTCAATTACTAAAACAATCTACTGACTTAATGACTTCGAAGGTTAACTCAAAATGCTATATTTTGCTTCCATCTATTTATCCATTTGGCCTTACCGCACACTAGAATTTCAATAATCGGTGCCGGTTGGTGCCATTTTATTACTTTACTTTTGTTTGCGTGCATCGACTCCTTTAACAATTTATCAAATGGTGAACATTGCAGGAAGAAGCATTTTGCAATGATGTCACCTAATTATTTGCGCAATATTTCCTTTCCAACGCGAGCTTTATTTTAACTAACTATGACTTATGCACCTGTCTGCCCTATACTATAAATATGTCAACTAACGAAGTGAAGTGGTTGTTAAGTGGTAAATTAACACGCCAACCCTTATTTCGTAAGTGCCTTACTTAAAGTGCTATAAATATGAATTTATCTAAACATAAAATTTAAAATTACCAGGGCGTCACAGATACAAGTGCACAACCATACGTGTTGCCCTTTGCTATATTTATATATACTTGCTTGCTTTATATCCGGAAGGGTTGACTATTTTAAAAGAACAGGATATACCGTGGGAATGATCAGTCTTCCGTAACAATAACAATCACCTTGTTCCCTTGCTTTTAAAAAACAATAATTTACCTATTTGTTTATAAGGGCGTGACCTACAAAAGTTACCTACTTTTTTTCTAATTTGTTCTGGTAACATCCATCGAAGCAAATTGATTGCAAATAAAATTAGTGTCTAGCAGTAGGTGACAAATTGTATAATTTCTTGGTATACTTGGTGAGGTGAATAACTTCCGGTTTGTTAGTCACCTATACAAGTAATTAAAAAAATGAAGGTTATTATTGGAAACGTTTGTGGTTTGCTTAAATAATAAACCTCAAATTTTTCATTGTATGAATGGTTGTGTAGTATTCGGCGAAAGAAATGCGTAAATCCGTTTTTTTTTTATTGGATGAGCAATTTGACGTTCCATATCGAGGCAGAAAATTGTCACTTTTCACCCCATTCTTTACATTTTGTATCACCAAATGTGTAGCATTGATAAAATGGGGATTAGTCACAGCCCTCTTTGAATTTAATCAAGGCATGCTCAGAAAATAAGGGAATTTCATTCTCATTCGATTGGATGATTATTAGTTTGTTCAGATTTTCTTTTATTGCGATTAGCCTTGTCTTGTGTGCTCACACATTACGCGAGCTCTCGAGGGTTAAATTATATCAGACACAAAAACGACATTGCTTTCTCACCAAAGAGCACGGGGATAGCTTTAGAATCGATATCGGACTACAGCAGATCACCAACAGACCAACGTTAAAGTGCATTCAGGATCCACAGGGAGTTGAATAATTGAAGATCTAACGAAATTGCTCAAGAGAGCATTCAGACTTGCACAGGGTGGACTGGCACCGATGTTTTCATGTTTTGATTACGATTATTATTAGTAACATTTAAATAAATACAAAAACTATGGAAACTAAACTAGCGCCATAGGCGATTTTTTGCGTCTCGAATCATTGAATTTCGATTAATATGTTTATCCACTATCTACAAGACAATACCTATAACTCTTTCAGGAAATTAAATTAATATAAGAAACTTCTTCCTCGGAATATTAAATTGGTGCTGGTTATAGTTACTGAAATTGTAATTGTAAATTTCTTTCGAGCAAGTAGCGCTCAAATTTTTATTGTTATTACCATATTGTGATAAATAACTAAATAATTATATTAGGCGCTTTAGTTAGACCACCTTTGCTTGTCATTCGAAATTACTGAAAAGACGTTAAAACATTTTGTTTTTTAAGTTACGTAAAGATTAAGACCATAATCCGCCAGGCTGCACATTTCAAATTCGTATCACCAAACAAACTAAATCTGTTTAATACGATGCTAGTGGAAACATACTTTTCATTAAACTCGCGAAATTGTTTAGCAATTTTAGTTTAACATTCATTTGATGGACCATAAAACTTGATTAGGTTTTTTAAATATCAGTATGTAATTGTGAGTTTCTGGAAAAATAATTGGTTCAATTATTGTAACATTATAGAATTAAATTTAGTTATTTGCATAAATTTTAAGCGCTACTTGCTCGGAGCAACGTTGAATATTTTACAACCCAAACGATTGACACTAACTTCATCAAACAAATTGCGAACTTTTTTACCTTTGAAGTTCAAACGATGAAATTAGAAGCTCGAATAATTAATTTTAATTTTATTAAAAAAATCAAGATGAGAAGCATTTGTACAGCTTCTTCTAAACAATTTGTTTTTTTATTAAAACCATTGGCATCTCAAACGATTGACCAGTTGTGATTTTCTGTACTGAGGGGGGGCAATAAGTACATATTATAATAAATTAAAAAATATTATTCCGAGTTTGCAGTAATGATATTAAAATATTCACGATTAGGAAGCTGCCCTTTCTACAGCCCCTGCCCCAAGTTTTCGCAAATAACTTCTCGGTGCGTGTGGTTCAAATGATCTGATTCGAAGTTCGTTATAAAAATTCCCAAAGTATGGGGAACGAATCCTTACAGAAGTCAACCTGATTTTTGAGAATTTCGATTTTTTTCCGCAATGGGCATTTTTTGATCTTTTCTATTCTGACCTTTTGACGTTGAAGAGGAAAGTTTTCGAGATAATCGATCCCAAATCATTTTTCAAGGAGGCGCTAGGAAAAGACTATTTTAGCAGTCAACAAAATTTATTCAAATCAACAACTTATCACGAATCAACAAATAATATATAATTAATGTAGATGAACGCGGTTCGGAACAACCCTGGAAATCAGGGAATAGAACTTGCCATCTGGAATTTACCTAAAATGGACCTGAAATTCAGGGAATTGTGTCAAAAAGATGAAATTATTACTTTCATCTTTAAATTTTCGGTTTGCATTCATGTGGGCCTCACAAATATTAAAACACGGTTTAAATTTAATTTAATTTTTCTTTTTTTTGGAAGCTGAAACAAAATGTAATAAAATATTGGCCAT
This sequence comes from Podabrus alpinus, assembly GCA_932274525.1. Lineage (NCBI taxonomy): Eukaryota > Metazoa > Arthropoda > Insecta > Coleoptera > Cantharidae > Podabrus > Podabrus alpinus. Next base: position 13,634,050 of record OW026451.1, read on the forward strand.
ATTGGAAAAACTACGCGAAAACATATATTTTTACTGTCCCATTTACATAATAAAGGGTTAAAAAAATTGAGTTGACATTTTTTCCATGGTCTTTAAGTCCATACGAACAGTTTAAGACAGGTTTTGGAATGATTTCTGGATATGCGTGTGTCGTGTGCTGTTTTTTCGTCAACGATTACAACCAAACCCGTGCACCGATTTTGAATTGAAATTTCGTACCCCAATTTGAAGCAGCTGTCGCCAAAGAGCTGATTAGAATTTTGCTTGAAAACCGTCCATTTTACCCCATTTTTTGAAGAATGAAAATTGTAGCAACCGAAAAAGATTATTTTTCTGCGTCTTATGATACCCAACGCTTGATATTTTTCTCTTAAATTATTGTTAGAATGCAAAAATAAAATAAGCGCTTTTAAATGAATATGAGTTGCCTTACATAATTTTGATCTGTTGTATTGTTTTGTAATTTATTATTTCAACAAATTTACATATTGTATAAACAGATGTAAATAATATAAAACGAATTTATTAATTACTTATCAAAAAATTTATTCTGGAGTTTAACGACCATAGTTAAAATTTGATTACGTAGACGGCGTCCCGTAAATTCTTAAGTATTTATGCCTAATGTCATCTTTAAAATTGCCAGAATGCAAAACATCAGTGCTTCTAAAAAATATAAGTTACGACGTTCTGTAAACAACATGCAACAAATTAAATTTGGTAATTTTGATATGTCCAAGTGATTCAGTTGAATCTAGTAAATAGGAAAGTCATGTGTTGTCACATCAGATCAGAATATATCAGTTAGTATGTACGAGGGTCAAGCTGAATTTATTAAGAATAAAATAGATCTAGTAAGTTGTTAAAAATAAAACATACGGTATTATTTAGAGAAACTCTTTATCTGTCATTTGAAGTTTAGAAGTTGAAAATACGTTCGTTATAACTCAAGTTACTAATTTTTTAAAGTGACATTGCAAGTGAAAACATGGAATTAACAAGAGAGCTTTTTCGAATCATGATTTATTATGATTTAAAAAAAGATTTAAGCGCTTACGAGTGCAAAGAGAGTTTAGATTCAACTTTTAGTGAACAAGCACCTTCCTTGGCTACAATTTACCGATTTTGATTTACCGAATTTGAACGCGAAAGGAATTCCGTTCAGCATCAAAAAGGAGCAGGACGTCCTTCTACCGCTGTTAACGACAAAAACATTGCTGATGCTGTTAAAAAAATAATTAAAGAGGACAATAAATCCACTTATGGGGTAATAGAGCATCAACTCAAGATTGGATCCTCAGCTGTTAAAACAATCATACACGATCACCTGCATTTAAAAAAAGTGGTCCGTCGTTTTGTGCCGCATCACCTTTCTGATTTCCAAAAAGCAGAGCGTGTAAGAATTTGCCATGAAACTCTAAATTTGTTAAATAATGGCGGACACCAAATTTATTCCAAAATCGTGACAGGTGACGAAACTTATATTTCCTTTTTCGACATACCTACTCGTCAAGAGAGTCGTGTATGGATTCACGAAGATGAGGAAACTCCAACAATGATCAAGAAACAGCGAACTATGAAAAAAGTTATGTATGCGGTATTCTTCAGAAGTACGGGCCTAGTAAATGCCATTAAGCTAGATGGACAAAAGACAGTTACAGCTAAATGGTACACTGAAAAATGTTTACCTGATGTGTTCAGTAGAGTTCCAGCCAAGGGAATTATGCTCCACCATGATAATGCATCATCCCATTCGGCAGCTATAACTCGCCAGTTTTTGGCTGAAAAAAATATAAAAGTCATAGAACATCCGCCGTACTCACCTGATTTAGCAATGTGCGACTTTTGGCTATTTTCTGGGCTTTAAAAAAATTTGCGGGGCAGAAGGTTTTCGTCTGAAGAAGAGATTGATACCGCAGTTCATACTTATTTTGAAGGTGTTTCGAAAGAAGATTGGTTGGGAGCTTTTAAGCAGTGGAAAGAAAGAATGGTCAAGTGTATCATTGTTGGAGGGAATTACTTTGAGCATATTTAAAATAAAATCCTAGAAAATATTAACCGTGTTTTTTATTCTCAATAAATTCAGCTTGACCCTCGTATAAATCGGTTAATTGTAATATTGGTTAATCACATTAATTGAAAATATTTTAGAACACAGAATATCAAATAATGCAATTTAAAATAAATAAAATTGCACATATTTATCGCGCGCTCTGATGGCTATAATTCGGCAACTGATCGATTAACAAGAAAAAGTAAAAATTATTTTTTGTGTAGAATTTAGTTTTCTTTATTTTTTATTGCTTAACATTTTACTGTAAAATTAACCTAAATCTAGATATTCGCGAATAATCGTAAACAAAATTGTTTTGCGTGGTGTTTCCAATGTGGCTGCCAGATCCGGGCTCCTGTAAAAAAAAAAGAAGGTTTACGTACTCGAGGATTTTCTGAGCAAACCCTTCTAAAATGTTTTATTGAATTTTTTCTAAACATCACGGAACTCACTGTAATATATTTTAGTTCTCTTTCCAATGATGTGTTGCAAGTTAGGCTTTTATGCTAAAATGACCTGCGAATTGGGGCCTTTAATGCACTGATGTATTTATAAAAACAAAAGACAGTGCCCTATGGAAACAAAAGCAATTAGCGTTTATTGTTTTCGTGGGGCACACTGGGTTTTGTTTTTAGAATGTAATACAGTGCACAGCCGACTTTCCACAGCACCCTAATGGAAACAATAAAAATTAGCATTTATTGTTTCCATGGGCCACTGTCTTTTGTTTTTAGAATTTAATACAGTGCATCATAGACGGCTTTCACAATTACATTAAAATACAAATTTGGCGCTTATTTTGATATAAAATCTTACTTGTTACATCATTGGAAAGATAGATTACTAATTTTCCAATTACCGAAAATATTCAATTGGAACTGGGAACTGCGTCAACCTATGTATATTATATTATTATCTATTGATGTATACAATATACGTTATTATTATTATTTTCCATTGATTGATTTAATACCACAATGGAAATAAGCGTTGTGTTGCTTTAAATCCATGTAAACAAAATTAACATGTGTGTTAATTGATGGAAAGGAGCTTGCCTTTGGACTGGTTTCCACAGCTATTTCTCTTTTATCAATACCGTTGCTTAGTGTCTTGTAAATACATTGTACAAAGGCACATCTAATAATAACTGGAGCCATCGATAAATATTATAATTATTACATCATTCCTATACAATGTAATCCGTTTATAATGGACTTCAAGGGATTATAAAATCGGTTGGTTATAACCGGTGTCGTTAAAAGCGTATGAATTTAGTATTAATTAGCACATCTATTTATCTGTTATCTGCGGCATTTGTCCATTATGGAGGAGTTTAGATTACAAGCGAGTCCATTACAAGTGGATTAGACTGAATATGATAAAAAAAATCGATTAATACAACTCTTTTCGGTTTAAATGTTACTGTTCATATAATTGTACGAAATTACTTAATGCAATAATTGCAGTAAAATTAACTATTATTACATCTGTTATAGAGAAGTAGAAAATTGACTTATATATGCTAGCCTTCCCATCCAAACCGTTGGGAACATAAAATTTTATGTTTTACTAATTAAATACGCAGCCCTTGTGAAGGCCGTCACATATGAGATTTTCCACGTTCTTCACATTGCCAGTCCTCCTTGAAGGGAAGGCAAAACGACATTTTCTCTATTTGCACGATTATGTCCCCACACTGGAGGGCTAGACTTACCCTATAATTTAACCCTTCAGTCACAGCATCTCTTCTGTTTATTTTCGATCGCCACATGTTAAACATCGAATTAAATTAGTGCAGTCTACGAAAGTGTGCTAATCTCTGATAAAAAAAAATGCCATAATAAAGAAGTCCAAAGTTTCGCTTATGCAACTTTTATAAACAAATCGTTTCGTTAGCCATGGTATTGAGTCACTTGTATTAAAATTGGTACTGTTACATTATTCGCTAATTATATATTAAATAATTTTGTCATAAATTAATTGCCACACTTGCTATTGTGTAACGTTAAAATAAATCTCTGAGCTTGTCATTCCTATAATTAATTGGATGGAACGATTTCCGTCATATTGTATCTAAACTTTTACGCAAAGAAATGGTATCAAATAGATAACCTCTACTATGATGGTGTCTTTTACTATAAAATAAAAACGTATTTCCCATGCACTCAACCATGGCTTTGCACCTGCTAATTGAGCTGTATGTAAGCCTTTACACCTAATTCGTTTATTCATTGCACTTTATTATTTAATAATTGACTTATTTAATTACTACCAATTAATTTTCTTATTAGCGTGATTTATCTCGATTTTTACAATGTCAGTGGCAGTGACGAGCGTCACTAGGTCAATAGAATTTATAGGAAACAAATTTTCCCCTGTACTTCGGATTTTGTGAATCCCCCGACTTATTTTGAAAATTACCGGTGCTTCGTGAACTTAATTGCGTAGTGTAGGTGTATGAAAGGCATCTGGTGCATTAAAGCGAAGTATACACATAAATATTTAAGATCACCGCTTTTACTTTCAAAAATTAAACTTTATGGCGTATTTGTTGAGTCTGAACTCGACTGCTTATTTGTTAGTTCTGGTCACTGATCCCGTAGGCGCCAGTTTATTTTTTTGTCTTAATCGTTTAAATCATATGGAGAGCACTACGCTAATACATAGGTCAAATACATTAATTGAACACTGCAGTGAGTCACGAAGCTTGGTACACTACTTGGTAGACAAGAAGTCTACTAACCAAACCATATACGGCTGAAAAAAATTTGAACACGTTTCGAGCTTATTTCTTTCTCCCTTTGAGCTGGGAGGTGTGGGAAAAACTAATCCGAAGACAAATTTTAAGACCTACCTGCGGTATTTCTTTACATCATATGTTACCCTTGTTGACTGTTGACGAAAGGTTAAGATTTGATATAATGATGGTAGGACGACTCAAAAACGGTAACTTGAACCATCGGAATTTTTTTACAGGTGTTGTAACAGGTGATGTGTTCTTTATTTACGGAAGTAGTTATTTCAAGATTATCGATCCATATTACCATCTCTATTTATTTATTCTATTTTTAATCCTCCGATAAACAGAATGTTATTTTTTTCTTTTTGATCTAAAATAAAATTGAAAGTCAACAATCCATCGCCAACTTCAAATCTTGCAGGTTAATTTTTATAAGACGATTAGCGTTGATTAAAGTTGTTAATATTGATTACTTTTAATTTAAAATGATTAGCGATTAGGGTTACAAATTATGAATATGACTTTCAAGATTTGAGGGCGCATCGGTCGACCAGTACGCGAAGGCAGGCGGTGGCTTTTGTAGGTTGTCAAATGACGACATAAAATTTCTAGATTATTTTCGATTCTATTTGATCTAAGAAATTTCGGTTAATGAACCAAATGTTTGCACCATACACAATTAGCAACAGACTTTCAAAAATAGTTTAAAGGGAAATTTCGTTATTGATGTTTAGTTTAAGTCACATGCTGAAGATAATGATAGCGTATCTTGGAATGTGAATGTAAACATACCTGATTTGTCTGCTTAATGTTTTCAGAATGGGCATTTAGTAGATTTGTCGCTTTTTTTTCAACATTTGTCGTAACAATAAACGCGCAGGATGGACAAGTTTTACTATGACTTGCTAATGAAGATACGATGAAAATTATTTTTAGCTCATAATATTCCTATGGTCAACGCAGAAAAATTGCATTTAGGGCAACGGTGGGCAACCTCCGGCCCGCGGGCCAACTCCGGTCCGCGTAAAGTTCTAATCCGGCCCGCGAGATCTTTAGAAGAAATAATAAATAAATATTTTCAAAAACAAAAATTTTAAAGAAAAGGATTAGGTTAGTACCTAACATAAGGAAAAAGGAGAGATCTACAGTTTAATTTTCGATATAATTCGTCTTATTTAAATTAAATTAAAAAGTATTGTAAAAAGTAAATTGAAAAGTACACTAGACTCTCCATGTACGCGAGTTCGATGTACGCGAATTCAGAATAACGCGAATTAGATTTTGATACCTGAATTTTTTATACGCGAAGCAAAATTCCCTTTAACGCGAATTAAGTTTTCGCGTATTATTAAAATAACTAGGTGGCACAGTCGGCCTACCGGCCGCCTTTAGCCATCTAGACCGTATCGGATGTGGTTGTTCGGCCTTCGGCCTCACTACAAGGTTCTAAAGTAGCCTATGTTTTTCGTAGCGTTGTAAATATCGTAACTTCTACACCAAATTTAGTTAAGATTGGTCAAATAGAAACGTAAAGCACGTGCACGCGTATTTGCATTGTCGATCGGTTGACAGCTTGACAGCATTCATTATTGCTTTTTAAGTTTTAACTTGTTGAAAATATAATAATAAAATTATCCTTGGAATGCTTCAACATGATATAAAAAATCTGATGTGGCCATCGCATGACTTTCCGAACAGACGTAAATCTTTATATTGTATTTTTTAATAAAATGGTTAGGTACATAATTTCAACAATAAATCGATGAAAAAATTTATATTTTGCCAAAATAGGAAGAAAAAATCTTTTGAATGCCTATATCTTGCAAACGAAGCATTTATGGACCCATGTTATTAGAAACTGTTCATCTTATTTTCATTAGTAGAATACGTTTTACTATTAGGATTCTATACAAAGTATAACAAGAAGCCTTATGTTCTGGATCCGTGTCTGTCCGTCCGTCCGCGTAATTCAAATCTAATCAGAATTTATATAGTATTAAGATAGGTTACAAAAATATTCTGTGCTTTAAGATTGTAATTTTCAACCTATATAATAGACTTAATCCGATGATCTGACCGATCAAGGTATCAACGGATTAAGTTATCAAATTAACGGATAAAATTTATTGTCATATTTTATTTACTATATTTTTCTGAAAAAAAGCTTAAAAAAGGCTTCTATATACAAAGTATAGTAAGAAGCCTTATTTAAAGTTGATTTTGAGTAGCCTGCCTTCCTTTAAGGAATCTCGATAATCCATTCATGCGCGTCCCTGTGGGACGCGCAGGAATGGATTATCGAGATTCCTTAAAGGAAGGCAGGCTACTCAAAATCAACTTTCCTTTGCGAATTTTTTTCTTTGTAATTTGTTATAAATGATAAGAGAAATAAATATAGTACTTAATTAACTTTGTTATAAATATTATTGTTTTTATATTTTCAGAAAAAAATACAAGTAACAAAAATGTGTCCATTAACTATACTAAGGCCCGCGGACGAAACGTAAATATTATTCTGGCCCCTGTTATACAAAAGGTTGCCCACCCCTGATTTAGGGTATAATCCAAGAGCCAGTAGACATTTGACCACTTTATTTATTCCAAAGGTTCACTATTTTTATTTAAATATATTTAATATAGTGAGTATAAAATCACCTATCTGTCGGCCATATTGGTAGGGGTTTGTTACTTTGCCCCCCCCCCTTCCAAGTTGATATTTTTCTCAAAACGCTAGCTTCCGATTCCTTAATCCTTAAAATATTCTATCCAGGAAGGCTTTAGGTTTCTCCAGAATTTCTAATGGAAACTTCTATATAATATAGGGGGGGGGGAGTTCTTTATTTCTTTGCAGGTTTTTTTAATATAGAAGTAAACGCCTGTGGACTAAGCAAAATGAAGCTTCACATCATTAATTATTATTTCTATTAGTCTATTTATTCAATTTTCACGTACACTGATTACAAATTATATGCATTTTCTGATAGGAAACGCATCATTAAATATTAATAACTCAACCAGTTAGTTCTTCTACACTCGAAGTGTTTTCTTTGTCTTTTCTTTTGTGTAACATTTACGACATCGCTTTGCATCGCCATAACATAGTTACACGATTAGGACATGCAAGAATTCTGTTAACGTTTTCTTTTTGTATCTGTTAAATTTGGTGACCCCTACCCCTTCATTGGCTACTTGAAAATAATTATAAATTATAAAATAAAAATTTCAGTCAACTGACCTGCATCGATGAGTCAACCACCACTAAAGAATGTGGCAAATTAAAAGTGTCGAAAAGTATGATAATCCTTAGAACCAGATTCCAACGGAAAGTATTTCAATATATGCACACATAATTACAAGGTTATTGCATTATTAATACATCGTTTATTTTTCTTGTATATAGGGGTAAACGCTGGTTTCATGCAGATTATGAAACGCGAAAAATAATTTCGAAATTTATTATCGTTTATTTGGGAAAAATATTCCTACACTTGACATAATTATTCAGTTATCTCTTGACAAAAATATAATTTATCTTTCATCGTGTGAGTTCTCATCAATGGAATGAATGAGTTCTTTGTTGATTGTTTTTGCAAAAGTGACATATCAGCAATTTTTTTATTATGGATTTACTTAATCAAATTATGTTATCGTTTCAGGGTGTGCTGCAATGCACGGAAGCGCGGGTGATCGTAGGGCTCTCGAACGAGAAGCCCTACGAAATGTCATCGCCCAGTGGAATGCTAACCGTTTGGATTTATTTGAACTATCGGAACCAAATGAGGTGAGTTTTAGCAATAAAATTGTTTTTACTAAAGGTAATTAAATTATGACCTTCCCAAATGAGAAACTCGTATTTACTTTAGTCCCACTTAACATAGTACACAAATCTGTTATTATGTTTTCTTATAAATTAAACAAAGAAATCCAATAAACGAAGCTACATTTTGTAAATTTTAGGTGGGTAGGGTACTTGTAAAGGAATTACGGTCCGTTGACATTCGCGTCTAGGAAGCACCCATTTTCATTGTTGCAGTCCATCCGTCCAAATCTTTTATGGGTTGTGTTTGCTAACTGTCAAGGCAGGAATTTAGCACAATTTGTAAATTATACATTATTTACTAATTTTGTGTCAATGAGTAATGTTTGATGTTATTTCAAATATTTGGTTGTTTAAGTTGAATTCAACCTTTGTGGAATTATCAACCTGAAATTTTGATGTTTTTTAAAAATTTAAATATTTCTAATCAGAATGTAAACATTTTCAAGTTTTTGTCGAGTTTGTTTACTATTTTAATCTAATTTTGTAATAATATAATATCATATAGGGGCTTCTATTATGAACGACCCATATAATTTACCAAAACTGTTACAGGATAAGATGACCCGTACATTATGTATAATAGTTGCTAACCTGCGTCTTAACTTGATGCAGATTGGTAAACGAATTTGTGGGTCTTTGTTACATTTTTTGTTTCTATTCGTTAATTTACGTGATCGGTTGTCTAACGCTAGGTTAGGATGCTCATGACGTGGTTCCCAGGTTATCTAAGATCGCAATACTGCGGTATATACTTAAATTTGGACTATGATATGAACACAATAATTATTATTTTTAAATTATTGCGGTATACAGGGTGTCCCTACAAACTAGACTGAGTGAAAGTTTTTAGGTTGTGATAGAAAATAGTTTTCTACGAAAAATTTCTGCCTTCAAATGACCTTAGCATTGTACCAATTAAATTAGTTAAAATTTTATTTGATAGCAGTAGATGATTCAGTGAGACTCCGGCCCTTTTTAACCGACTTCAAAAAAGGAGGAGGTTATCAATTCGGCTTTTTTTTTTTATTTTTTTTTAAATGTTTGTTACCTCATAACTCCGTCATTTATTAACCGATTTTCAAAAATTTTTCACAATTCGAAAGGATATAGTTACAGATTGGTCCCATATAAATTTCATCAAAATCGGTTGAGTACTTTGGTTTTTATTGATTGTAAGCCCGCATTTGCGAAAGCCTCTTTTCACGCTGTTCACTACTCTCTTCTGAAATAGTCTTGGATCTAGATTTTCTACTTTGAGATAGGCGTTTCGCCCTTTCTTCGCTTGTCTCATTTGAACGGCGCTGTCGCATATGGGCAGCGCGTTTAGTGTTTAGTAGGTCTACCCATATTCGCTTTCGATAAATCAGTTAAGGAACGCAAGATTCACTAAAAAGCAAGAAATAAAAAAAAAAATTTTAAAAACGACTTCAAAAAAAGCACTACAAAAAAATTGCACTAAAAAGTTAAAAAATAAAATTTAAAGAAAAACAAAAACCGACTTCAAAAAAAAGCACTACAAAAAAATTGCACTAAAAAGTAAAAAATAATTAGAAGTTATTAGAAGAAGATTTAACAGAAATTAGAAGTATATTTTTACAGTGCTGAGCATAAAAATTAATGTATTACGTCAATAATATACAATTATTGTTATTTTTGGAGTCGGTGCCAGCCAAGGTTAACAAACGTGTATTAACGAAGTAGCGGAGTACCAGTAGGTTGTAGGTATACATTTTATATCACTTTGACTGCAAAGAGTTTCACAGTCGACAAGATCGCAGGCGCTTGGCGTTAAACAACACGACATCGGTATTGCTACATTGTCGTATTAATGTGATTTCAAATACATTTTGTAAATTTCTTAACAGCTTGGCTGGCACCGACTCCAAAAATAACAATAATTGTATATTATTGACGTAATACATTAAATTTTATACTCAGCACAGACCCATATAATTTACCAAAACTGTTACAGGATAAGATGACCCGTACATTATGTATAATAGTTGCTAACCTGCGTCTTAACTTGATGCAGATTTGTAAACGAATTTGTGGGTCTTTGTTACACTTTTTGTTTCTATTCGTTAATTTACGTGTTCGGTTGTCTAACGCTAGGTTAGGATGCTCATGACGTGGTTCCCAGGTTCTAAGATCGCAATACTGCGGTATATACTTAAATTTGGACTATGATATGAACACAATTATTATTTTTAAATTATTGCGGTATACAGGGTGTCCCTACAAACTAGACTGAGTGAAAGTTTTTAGGTTGTGATAGAAAATAGTTTTCTACGAAAAATTTCTGCCTTCAAATGACCTTAGCATTGTACCAATTAAATTAGTTAAAATTTTATTTGATAGCAGTAGATGATTCAGTGAGACTCCGGCCCTTTTATTGATAAGAAACCACCTAATTACTCCAAAACAAAATAATTTAATATCTTTAAGAATTTGCTTTGTTCAGTCTGTTTTTCCAAAAAAAATGTACCTTTTCCCATCTAATTTTAGGCCAATCGACAACCCATTCTAAAAGAGTTATTACGAAAATAAATGGGGGCAAGCTGGATTAGTATTATCTTTAGGACACCTAAAACGACATACTAATTTTGCACCCTCCAGTGACCCCGAATTATGCTGCCGTAATGGAAAACCCACTCGAAGAATGACATTTTTACGAATATTCGCGAATATCTCGGTTTCAGTGCATTTTAGAGCAAAATGTCGAGTTATTGAAAATAAAGTAGACTAAATTATCTAGAGAAAGGATCTTATACTATTTTCTAGTCAATTGAACGGTTACGGAGTTACAGCCATCAGAGCCCACGGTTAAGCCATTTTAACCGATTTATATCAAACTTGACCCTCCTCAATGTACCTGCAAAAATTAGGTAGTGAGTGACATGATATGAAAAGAATATCGGGGGGGGGGACTAACAACTTGCGACTACCATATACACCGGTTTTGCCTATTGTTAGTATATTTTCTCAAGTGGTGCAAATTATGCCCCATTAATTATGAGAATTAACGCATGGTCAGAATTACAAAAAGTAATTATTAGAAAAGAGACAGAAAATAAAAAATACTACGGGGTAACCTTGCAATGTAAGTTAAGTAAACGTACGAACGTTTTCAAATGGATTTGTAACTGTCATTCGAGCTGATCCTGACCTTACTATTTTAGAAGTTTTTTCTTCAGTAATACGTTATAATGACATTTATTAATATAAGGGTTTAAACGGTCAATTGCAAATTATATTAGGTAATTCAAACAAACATTTGTAAGGCACCCTTTTAGATAATTTTGAATCATATAATTTTTTCGGTACACGAGTTAAGATGTTTATAACTATATCATTTCATATCTACGGGGGGGGGGGGCTAATTTGCACCACATTCTAAAATACATCAACAATAGGCACACCCGTTTTGCACGACAGTCGAAATTTGCTGGTCCCTTCGTGTCTCGCCCTCTGCTCTTCTTTTCAGTCACTTACTATCTAAATTTTGTAATTGCATTGGGGAAGATCAAGTTTGATAGGGCTTAAAGTCATGCAATGTGCTTATTCTAGAACCTGCGGAATATCCATAAATGACATCATTAAATAAAGAAGTTTAGATACATATATACCACGCGCTGTAATGGCTGTAACTCCGAACCGCTCATTAACCAGAAAAAAAAGTATAAGGTATTTTCTCTAGATAATCTATTCAACTTTATTTTCAATATCTCGACATTCTGCTCTGAAATATCTCGATTCGAGATAATCGTAAAAATACCATTCCTCGCGTGATTTTTCCACTATGGTGGCAAAATCCGGAGTCGCCAGAGGGTGCACAATTAACTAACTATGTCATTTTAGAGCCCTAATAAAGATAAGTAATAAAATTTATTTTAGCCCAATAAATTTGCCACCAACAGTTTTTTTTCCAACTTTTCATTCAAAACATTCCAGGTTTGCAAGAATTACAAAATAAAACTTAGAGATTTTTTAACATTTCCTTTCTTAATTAATAACTCAAAGTCGTTGATTTTAGACGAGAACGGAATATAATCTAGTTCGTAGATATCGAATGCTCTTTAAAAAAGCACTGAAAAATCGATAGATTTCAGTGCTATAAAACCAGAGGCAAGAGGCCACAAGGGTTTCAACTTGGACAAAAATTTTATGGGAACATTTTTCTTAAAAAATTTACTTCTGATCACCACTTAAGAAATTGCGTTCTGTATATATGCAAACCAGTAGTTACATTACTTCAACATACATAAAAGCGCCGCAGGCGACCTTCTTGGAATATTTGAATATCAACAGGATTTCTGTGTCTTGACGAAACTGCTCGAGTTTTTTTAATCTTCCTATATTATAATAAGTGGATCGTAAAGAGGTTAAAAGTTATAGGTTTTTCTTGCTATAATTCACGACACGTGTAATATTTTATGGCTTCTGTTAGAGGTATTAAAACAAATTAAATTTAATTAGTACTGTCGTGTTCCCTAAATGGCTTTTTAAATCAAAGGCCTGCATCTTGTACACTCAATAAGAAGGGTCCAATGAGAGAACACATATTAATTGTTCGATATTTCACGCATTATTCATGAAGGTTGCATATCAAATTTCTTGTTGAATATTTTAAGTAAGGGGACCTAATAGTATGGCCATGGTTTAGTTTCTTTAATTTAAATTAGTAGATGTGTAGTCTGGTGTTTGATATTTTGTATTTGCTCATTATACCACTGGTCTAATCCAAATATCAGCCTGAAATGCAATAATGGGACATAGTATCTAATCAAATTGTCCGTGATATGGTTCATAATTATTTTTAAACCAGTTGTATTTTGTTTAAATTCCGTAGAGAGAATTAATCAGAAATTTAACAAAAATCGCATACGGCGCAATTTAAATCTAACCTTGCGTGTTTTTCTGGAAGATAAGCATTGTACTTTCCTGATTCTGAACATCATCCCCTATGCCACAAAAAGCAGAAGTCAATTACCTGGAGGTAGACTACACTTCTTATGCATCATAAAATGTGTATGGGACTAGCTTATGGGACATAAATCTTACCTTGTTTTGAAAAGCACTGAACTTATGGTATCATGCTATAATATCTTCGAATTAAATACATTATTATAGAATCTGCAATACTCCATGTCAGGGCTGTCTAATTTTTAGTAAGTCTTTGGCGGGTCAGAAGTAGAAAAAAAATTTATATACGCAGTATAATGTGTAACCTTGATTTTCCTAATGTGAAAGAAGAAATCTCCATATTTAGTATTCGCAATTTACATTAAGCAAACGCCACCATGCGGGAGAATTTCAAATTAGTAAGTGATTTATTAAATGAAAATAGAAATTTGTTCTTCAGGCTCAAGTCATAACAAATCGAATTAATTGAAAAACACATTCAAAACTTTTGCAAACTTTCACCATATAGTACGTGCGGTACGTGCAAACACAGCCATGTTGTTGTTGCTGGTGGCGCCACCAACGGTAATGTAAATCGATTTCCTTGCCCCTTGGCCGAATAAAAAGGGTAGCAAGTGGACCACTTTGCTCTACCTTACTTTATCAAGAGTTGGATTATATTATCTTTTGAATCATGTAAACAAAAATAACAAGTGATAGTATTTGAAAAAGAGCCCGCCATTAATCGAGCTCCGGTAAAGGGTCGCTTACAAATCTGCCTTATCCGCTGATGTTTATATATTACAATTTACATTGTGTTTTACAAGTTTGCATGTTCAAATATATAGCGTGTTTCACAACTTTCTTTTTTAATTAGCCTTCCGTGTTATTTATTGCAAGACCGTTGATTTTCGGTCAACCTGTCAAATTATCGTTTTTATTCAGGATTTGTTTGGCATTTCTAAATTCTAGTTTCTATTAATTTGCGAATATCTCATTTGTAAGGCCGCACAATTTGTTCCTCTATCGATTATGCAAGTAACTGAGCTGCGAAGGTACACGACTTGGTCTGCGGCTTCGCATTTAATTATTTTTTATTGAAGTTGTTTCTCAACCTGTGATAGGAACTTTTAAGTTTTCGACATTGTGAAGTAAACTTTGTCACTACTGCTATACAGTTTTGCTCTTGAAATTCTGATAGAGATACCATTAGATTACTAAGACGGTGGGAAGAGTGTAGACAGGTGATTAGCATTAGTGAATGGGCGCCAGAGAAGAACAATAAACTCATAGAAATAAAGCGGACGGCAAGGTCATTGTTTATGGTCTTAACCCCACGTAATTAATTACTGACGCACGTGAATGGATTAACTAGATTTTTGCGTGTTACAACAATTACAACTGTTTTATATTAGAAAATTTAATAGAAAACTTCGTCGGTTATGCTTCAATAACAAATTAGCATATAAAACGGCATCAGATTTGAGATAATACAGCAAGTTGGGAAAATTTTGATCCGTTAATCTCGCCGGAATTGTTTGAAATATATTACTTGCTGCCTAAATTTCGTACTAAAGATGAAACTTGATTGAAGTAAACAATAACTTCATATTTTATTAATAAACATGATTAATTGTTCTGCTATTTATGGTGATGTAACAAATTCTGTACACTCCTACAGTAATGGTCGTTTTTACAATGTAATGTCGTATACCTACACGCTCAACCAAATAGCATAAATTAAATCAAGCTGATACACTTTATTAATGCACATATTTAAATAAATATTTGCTTTTTAAACATGTACAAATGATAGAACGATTTGTTTGCTAATTTCCCTTTAAAGTGTTTCTCGTGAGAGTATATCAAATCCGCAAGTAATTACGTATGGTAATTGTGCTTATGAATATTAATTTTTTGAAAAAATCTTTCTTAATAGCTTTACGGAGTAATTTATTTTTTAATTACTTTCGCTCAAATTTTTGAACTAAATTCTAATTTTATCGCAAAAACGTTCAAATCTCTACCGAAAAAAACAATCTTTACCTTTTTGCCTGTACCTACATAATTTTTTTGTTATGGTATAATTGGCGCTAAAAAATTTCTTTTCGATAATTTAACGCAAAAATATGTGAAAGTGGTGTTTTTCAATTTCTTTTCTCTTACTTGACTTACCCACCTATTGGACTTGTATACTAAAGAATGCATTTCATATTTATTATGTACATACTTTCCACACTTTGCACATATTTTTACCATTATTAGAAAGAAACTCGTTACGTGTGTCACATTTGTAATCATCTTCAGAATAAGCCAATTATTGCTGTGCTTCGTTAACTCATTTACTTTTGTTTGCCGTTACAATAGCAATTCCGCTTTTCCTTCGTCAATTATATTTATGATACCCAGCGACAACTTGATGTTATGTTCCTGTTATAATTTCTAATATACGAAAATTTCACTTTCAGGAGCTCGAGTTTCATGGAGTTATGCGATTTTATTTTCAAGACTCCGGCCAAAAAGTGGCCACCAAATGTATACGAGTGGCGTCCGATGCCACCGTGGAAGACGTAATTGGAACACTGATAGAAAAATTTAGACCGGACATGCGGATGCTGTCGGTGCCTTCTTACGCTTTATACGAATTACACGAAAATTGTTCGGAAAGACGGATGGCACCTGACGAAAAACCCTTATTAGTACAACTCAATTGGCACGTGGACGACCGAGAAGGAAGGTTTCTTTTAAAAAATATTGACGAAAAAACGGTAACGCGCGAATTTTGCACAAATCCAAAACTAACCGTTTGTGTTACAGAATAGCGCCATCAACTCCCACGAATCGAACGCAAGTTTTAGACGAAAATTATCGAAACGCGAAAAGAAACAATTAAAAAAACAAGAGAAACTGCAGAGGATGAAAAGTGAGAATGGTAAAAAGAACGACGACGGAGTAGCGGAAAAACTATATTCAGGTGCGTGTTTTGTTTTTAATTTTTAATATCAGGTCTGAAGGTTTTCGTTTAGAATTGCCCGAAACGTCGTTCACGAGGTCGATTTCCAACCCCGAAGCTGTGATGAGAAGAAGGCGACAACAAAAATTAGAACGAAAATTGCAACAGTTTAGATCGAAAGACGGAGGGCCAGATACGGGTACTTTTTTTATTTTTCGAATTTAACTTTTGTTTTTTAAAATTTTTCGTTTGCCATTTAAAGGTGGTACCTTAAAAATTTATGGAGAAGCTTTATGTCGCGATGTTCCTTATAAAACGCTTCTGTTATCTATAAGGGATAGTGCTGGTGCTGTGGTTCGCGAAATGTTGGACAAGTATGGTCTTCATAAAGTAGATCCTTCGCAGTGGTGTCTTGTTCAGGCTACCACTTCCCAAGGAACTCCCGAATCGGAGTACGTGCTCGACGACGACGAGTGTCCTCTTTCCATTTTGATGACTTCACCACATACAAGTAAGTGGCCAATTTTGTTTAATTTAACTTGCGTTCCTTTCATCTTTTTCTTTACGTGCCTATCCTTTATGGGATATTGGTGACGTTTGAAGTATTTATCACACACGTGGGGACCTACTAGGCTCCAAACCGCGGTAAGTGGGTACACTTCATTTCGCGGGGAAATGGTCAGAATAAAGTTGAGCCTGGAGTCGGCATTTAACCCCTTAAGCTGACGGACGTTTCGATACATTTGAAATTGGTGGGCTCGACGTTACAGGGATTTATACCGAGCTTCCTACGCGCACACATAGATGGCACTTGCTGTTCGGCGGCTTTTATTTTATTCGCGTTTTAAATATTCCATGCTGTTTTCACGCGAGTTGATTTACAAATAAGATAATTTTCAATTATCTTCTATTAATAAATGAATTGCGTGTGTAAAACGCATTAAGAGAATTTCTTTGATCACGTTTGGGAAAATTGTCAATTGTTGTTTGTCCAGTTTGTTCGCGCGAGCTGTAAATAGAATCTTAGACTTTCTTAGTTCTCAAGAGGTGGATGTAAGAAGTTTTGAAGACACCAAGGTTCTTGAGTTTTCTAGCTATCTAGCGCATGCCTCGATGACCAGACAACGACTTGAAACAGTGAATAACGTCATTCCGTGACGAGACATGGTTGTGGCGAGGGTGGTTGTGGGGATGTCTTAATTCCTCCGAATTTTTTAAATGTAAATCTCGTGTGTATCGAAAATGATGATTTACGGTTTATTTTACGAACATTTTTGCTTACGGGACCAATTTTTCGGTAGTGCTAATTATGATTTAGTTACAATTTTGTAAATATTTACAAAATCGTATAGTATAAATAACAAAATGTGATTTTGCTGGAATGCCATTGTTTTAAAAATGTTGGATTGGGGTATTAGACGTACGTATTTGTTTATTTTGATATAAAACTTACTTTAATATTGTGTAGGGTTAAATCCAAACAAGTTTCTTATTCCATTTCTTGATTTATGAACTTGCACTTTCAAAAACCAGTCACGTTTTGCCTTTGCTACATCTTACCGGTTTTTTGCTTCAATTTTGAGCACTCCTTGGATAAAATTTAAATTCTAAAATATTTTTTTTCTAACCGCTTATGTTATGGTAATTTAGATGGTATCGTATATCACAAACCTGTTGTTTTTTCCTCCCCGGGGTGGATTTTAAATGTTTTTACTACGCATTATTTTGATGATTTTTCGGTAATGGTATCAAATAAATAGGTGGTAATCTGTGAGACAATTGATTTTTTGTAACCTGAATAATATATTGGTTAGCTACAATTTAGAATGTGTTGGTCTGATGGTATTGATTTTAGTTGAAAGTTCTAAAATTGGCATTTTAATTGTAGTTTTAGGAATCGAATTACAATTTTAAAGTCACTTATCGATATTAATTAATCTAAACGAGGATTTTACTACAAAATATCTTTCTTCATTATGTAGTTATGCAAATCTTCTGAAGGTAGTTGACCTTTGTTATGGTAATTACCGCTTTAAAGTTACAACTACCACACTACATTCCTGCGGATATTTAAACTCTTACTAGATAAAAGAGATAGTAAGAAATTTTTGAAGACATTTCTTTAGAAAAATTTTATACCTATCGCTAACCAGTTCTTTGTCTGATGTATTTTTTTTCACATCACAATCGATCGATTTATTGCCGTAATAATTTCAGACCAAATTGTACCTAATCGACAAAGAAATGGTATTTTCCTATCAAATTGCGCCTCAAGTTTAAAGAAACTTATAGAACGGTACAATATAAAGTAGGATATACCAATTAAATTAATTAAGTGTTGCTACATCAAATAATGAACAAATTTTTTAAGTCCAGAGTGACACGAAACACTGACCTTTCGTGTTACGGTAGCCATGAAATCCATTTCCTTATAATTTTCTTGTGACTATTGATAATATCGGTGACCGATTTTTTCTACCCTTTTAAAAGCTAACCGCAAAAGGGATTTTTGCGTGCAAATGCAGGGCCAATGAACTGAAATGTTCACGTTTATTATTTTTTTATCCCCCTTCTGATTTATTCTACGAACACCAAGGGATGGTGATATAGTTATCGAGTTTCGGTACAATAATGGCAAAATGTTCAGATAGTTAATCTTAGTTGGCGCCACTATTCTTCAAGAGCTACGAACAGGTGCCAGAGGGTGACCACGCACAGCCCCCCGTCCTAAACTTGCTTCACACTACCAGCACTTCAGTTCTTCCTTTTAGATTATCTTATCTCTGCACTCGAAAAATAATGGTCGCTCCTAAAAAGTATTATTAACTGCAGCAAACAAAATTATTTTATTTATCTGTAAAGTGGAATGATTTTGTTTGGTATTACCATTAATAAACGTTTGCTTCTTTTAATAGCTTGCCTTGTTATTCCAAATCATTACTTTGTTATTATTAGCCCTTGTCATTTCTTGAATAGAATTTCTTTGTAAATATTTAATTGAAGGTCAGCAGCGGACGGTGTTTATTAATGAATGTAAAATAAAAAGCTTATCTTCAAAAGACACAATTTGATAAAAATTTATTAACGATATTCGACACCGTATCAATTTTATATTAATTAAGAAATTAAGATTACACTTATTTTCAACATCTTTTCCCTTGGCTCCTTATATTGTACTTTGTTTATCAAAATTGTGAACAGTTTTTAATCGTACCTACTAAAAAATATTTAGAACTAGAAAAATAGAATAGATAACAATGAATTTTTCAAATTTTAAGTAGGTTTTAATGTCATCGACTAGGTTATAAAATATTAAATCACTTAAAATAGTATTTTATTATTAACTCGTAAAGGGAACCAGCACTCGTGGTTTGTTATAGGAGTGAGGGAGTTAAACTATGGATCTAAAGGTTGTGAGTTTGAATCTCTATTATTCCGGAATTGTGGTTCGAATTCCACCTACATCCAGACTTCCTGGTCTGGAAGTAAATATTGCAGTATTTTAATTCGTTAGTGTGGATTTGTCAATAAATTAACCGGTTTATTCATCAATATTGTACAATACAATGTAGTTTATTGCTATGACATCCTGATAATGAATTTTTCAGTAAATCCTAGACTTTTCTTGCCAATTTTCTGAGACAATCCTAGAAACTTGGGTATTCAGTAATCTCATGAATTTTCATGATCCTGCATTATATCTCTTGTTAGATCAATACTAGAATATTTTACTATTGTGTGGAATCCTAATTACCTACCTATAATAAATACGTTGATAGAATTGATAAAGCACAAAGAGATATGTGAAATATTTATGTTACAAATCGTTCAAACTGCGATGACATCGTAAAATACTTTGATATAGCCTTTATATAGCTAAGCTTTTACAAAAAGGTCGCAATTTTATTGTATTGACCAAATTTTATGCAGCCTTTGCAGTGTAAGAACTCCATCTTTGTTCATGATCAAGTACCACAGTACCAAAAGTCGACAAAAAATCAAGAATGGAAAATATTAGGGTAATTACCTAGAAAACCCTTTCGATTAATTATAGTCTACAAGCAATCAGGTTAAAATTGACGTACCGCAATTAATAAATTGAACACTAAATTAGGTTATTCCGCAATTGTGACTAATTAGATCCGTTGTCTATAATAAATTGTCCAATTGTGGTTATAACATCATAACATGCTCGGTGCTGATCGCATTTTTCCCAATCTAATAAGTACATTTTTGTTAAAATTACCTCGGGCACACCTTGACAATTTTAAATGTGAAGAGAATGTCTTAATACTAATTTAGTTTTTGTATGCCAGGCAGGCAAAATATTTCAAATCGCATTTTCATTTAAATTTATTTATAATAAACATTGACCCAATTGTCTGCATTTCGTCCCACAAATTTGAGGGAAAAGTTTATAATTTATATCTGCCATTTATCAAACTAAATTTCTCCCTTTTCCTTAACCAAGTTAGTTTGATCCATATACTTCGAGAGTATAAATTTTGAAGTTTGCCTTGTGTAAGTAATTGCAAACACAATTTATTAATTTTCAGTTCCTAAGCCAATTTATAAGTATTTGCTTATGTTGGATATACGAAGTTATCAGCCCGTCTCTTTTTATTTATAGAAAATTATTTGAATTGTGTCTCTTACATTGTAATTTTCAGTTCCGACCTTGTTTATTTAAGTTGTGAATTTTTGAAAATGTTTATTGCTTGCTGGTATTTTTAGGAAAATTCTAATTTTAATTATACGGAAGATTATGTAGATTGTTTCTGGCCAAAATCACTAACATTTCAGGTTATGATTAGTTAGGTAAACAATTAACCACGCCTAATAGTTTTTTTAGTCTGGCCAAGGCGTATATAATTACATCAAGGAAGGGTGCTATAACCACTATAGCTTAATCGAAACTGATAACCTAACTTGTTTTACTATCAAATAACTTCGAAGGTCTGAAGTCTGTCAAATACAATCTCAGAACCAATTTAAACCCCACAACTCGCCAACAATAATTAATTTCAAATTATGGAAAGGGAATTATGATACGAGGAACGTTATCAAACCCCCCCCCCCTCCGGTTATATTTTAGCTTGAACGGAGTTCTTATGTTCAAATTTCGGTTAAACTGGAGGTGTTCATGCGTTCAATTTTACGGTCAGTAGGCATCTAAGTAGATTCGAATTTATGGAAAAGTAAAACAAGTTAATATTAGTTTTCAAATTAACCATTTTGTGCTAGAATATGTAGTAATTTTGAAAGCCATTAGCTTTTAGAATTATCCTGAAACGTTATTAAATTACACGAGGTTAGTAAATTTTAACTAGATTTGTATGTATGTTTTAATGAACAACACAATTCGCTAGCATTTATAGCTAAGCAGTAAAATCTACTATGTGTAGCAATGTATTCGAGAAAATAATAAAATAGTGTATTTGGAGGTGCAGAACACCGAGGGAAACAATGCTGGTATTCTGAAGCGTGGTGTATATACAATTTTTTTCACTACTAGGACCTTAAATCTTATTTAACAATTTTTTCATTATTGATAATGAATTTAGTAGCCTGAATTTCAAATTTAATTATTCTTTTGTTTTATGACTGACATTTTTACAAAGCGAATAATTTAATTTGACGTATGACATTTTGTATTCAATTTCGTACTAATTGCTACTTTAGTAAATAATAACCTCCTAAAACCTGCTATTATGCTTTGTATTTGAATTAAGAAATTAATAACTGTTATTTATGCAACTCTTGTGAAAAGATATACATTTTCACACTAGTTGCATACAAAATTTTTATCTACTACCGGGCACATTTGCTTTAGTGCCATAAGGCAGGAAGTTCCCTAACGCAAATGTATTCGAAAATTAGGTGTTTTCGCCCGGTACTTTTCTTGCATTTAATAAAGGAAATTCTGACACTTGAGTTACTTCCAAACAGGAATAAAAGAATGACAATTTTCATTAATTGTCAATAATTTTTTACATTATTGACCAATCTAAGCTAGTAGGGGAAAATATAAATTATATAATTTTGTGTGCGGCGGGCCTTAATTTTACAAATGTTATTGGGACACAGTAATTCTAAAAATATTGTGAAACATTTCAGAATAATACGAAAACTTTATTTTCCCCTTGGGAGGATATTTCTTAAAATGGGTTTTTAAACGAATAATCTCCGCGCTTTACATTTTTCAAGTTTGTTAACTCGGGTATGGTTCGTCACTTACAAAGCCACTCGATGACTCTGGGGTTGTTGTTTTGTAAACTAAAAAATTAATGGAATTGGGGATTAGTCGGGCAGGAGAAGATTTACAGTAGTCAGTCGGGCGTGCTTTTCGGTTCAAAGCGGCTTTTATCAGAAATCGGGATGAAAATTTCACTCTAATATTATAAAAGAAACGAATTAACTGAAGTTGGAGAGGGTTCAAAAGATGTTGCGTTTTGATAAAAAAATATATAAAACATATTTTATGTAATTTATTAGTGGTTAAAAATACAATAAGAGTTTGGATGAAGCGCGAAGCTTTCCAAACGTTTGCTATTTTCAAAGTGCAATAAATTTAAGATGTACCACGTTGGAAAGCGAAAGATGCTATTATACAGAAAATAGGTTTATTACTTTTTACTACATTTTATTAAAAAATAGTCACAAATAACCAAGTATGAGAGTTCTTTCACAGGCTCCGTGTAGATTATACCTTAAAAGTGGATATACAGATTTATTTGAAAATGGTTACTAAGGTGCTCTTATGGGCTTTCGATATTATTATTAGCCATTTGGTTGGCAATATTGAACTTCTGTCTCGAGTTGTGTATACTATTTTATGCAATGCTGACAACAGAAGCCGAAAATGAAATTAGGAAATAACAGGTACAAATTAAAAGTAAATAAATTGCAGGGTCTATTAATGAATCGCCAGAGGACATTCAACGCCTACGCGCTGATATGAATAAATCGTTGCAATTGGATGGCGCAGTTCCTTACAAGTAAACATTAAAATAAATAAAATGTCGGCAGATATTATGTATAAAAATGCAAATACTATGAACTCGTCTCTACGCAGAAATTGCCTAATGTAATATAGGTTTAAAATGTAAGAAAGGATTACAAATAGCCTGGTAGTCACATTTTTAAAATCGTAAGATATAAATTAAATGGATGTAAAAATTTAAGGCAAATCTGTTCAAGTCAAAAAAATTATTCACTACATAATTATTCACAGTGATAGGAAAAGACCGTGGGTTTAAATGAGCTTCCTTGGGATTAAATTAACAAATAAACTATGAGAGACAAAAAGTCATGAGTCTCGCAAAAGTCGTCATAAAATGAACTTGGAAGTGTTGGCATTGCATAAAAGTATTCTTTCCATACACATTTCTAAAACCGTAGTTTTGAGATAAACTCATTTGAAGTGTCGATCAGATATAACTCGTTCATCTGTATTCTTGCGAATTTCTGGATGCTGAATTTTTCGTGGGCGGAGAAAACATGTAGGTGTTCAAAACTGATTTTTTTAATTTCACGGGGTGTTGCTCCCTTGAATATCATGAACCTGCTGGATCGTGAAAGTAAGAGTATTATTTCCAAGCCGTGTCGCAGTTTTTCTTACTCATTATTCGTGTATTTCATTGTAAAACCAAAGGAAAAAGTGGTGAAAATTAATTCTGGTCATGTGAATCCGGTATTATGAAATTGTCACATTTAAGTTTTACTTTTCAAACATCCTGCGTGACACCGAATTCTGCTGAGAACTGATATAGTCACACGAATGTTTGAAAAAATCCTCTTCAAACAACGTCGACATTCTGACATGAAAATTGAATGAGACAATTTTACAAACGGGACGATGCCTATATTTACGACCTGGGCAGACGAACGATTAAACACCAAACTACTGCCACATTTCCCTTTCCTATACCGAATCCAACGAACAAAAAATAAATAGAATTCAAATTGGTTTGCAATAGCTTGACAGTTTTTTAAGTAGACTTCAGAATTTTAAATGCAAACCATTCAAATGTGACACACGCTTGACGCGAGATTTTGATTTAACAACCTGGTAGATACACACAAATATTATAAATTCCATTTTGTAAGTGTATATAGAAAGCAAAGAAGAAGAAAATGTTATATTTGACGTTTACCATTGTATGGTCTTCAGATAATCTTGTACAACATGCGAAGCTTTCTCTAAAGTCGTAACCAAACCAAATCATTTTGATTTTCTCTTTTTTAATAAATTGCTGTTGGTGTTACCAAAGCTGATATTTAAATTAACGTGGGTGGTTTTTTTTAAGTTCCTAATGGCCAAATTAATGCGCTAGTTGGTTAATTATACACAGAAAGAAAAGATTCGCAAAATCAACTAAACATTCAATGAAATCATAGAAAAAAATGCAATGAATTTTAGCCTATGAATCTAATTATGTAATTCATATAATCTAAATTAGATGATTTAAATATTATAAAATTAAGCAAATCATAGAAACTATTGGATAAATCATTTAATTTGTTTCAATGATTTGACGAATAAATATTAATGATTTATTTAATTGTATTACATGAAATACTTAATATAATTAGTTGAATGTTTCATATGGTTTCATTAAACTGATGAATAAAATTAGATGTTTTATTTAATTGTATTACATGAAATACTAAATATAATTAGTTGAATGTTTCATATGTTTCATTAAACTGACGAATAAAATTAGATGTTTTATTTAATTGTATTATATGAAATACTAAATATAATTAGTTGAATGTTTCATATGGTTTCATTAAACTGATGAATAAAATTAGATGTTTTATTTAATTGTATTACATGAAATACTTAATATTATTAGTTGAATGTTTGAAATGGTTTCATTAAACTGATGAATAAAATTAGATGTTTTGGATTATCACTATAAAGAGAAAATAAACAATAGTTTTGTAATTTATAGTTTAATTTTGTTTTAAAAAAATACAGCAAATACAATAAAGTACATTAAATACATAATATAAATAATAAATATACATAATACATATAACTAATACTATACCTACATAATATAAATAATATAGATAATATAACAACAATACATAATTACTAAAATTATATAAAAGCACTTTTGAGCTTCAATAAATTTACACTGCTAACCTTTAATATATCAATAGGTGGATACTTTTTCAATTTTTACATAGTATCCTGCAAAGTAAAACCGATTTAAATATTCTAAAATATAAGCAATTTAAAAAAAATTAAATGTTCCATTTTCTATATAAAAGTTACTTATACTTTTATATATTTTTACGGAAGTAATTTATAAATACCATTAAAAATTGGAATTAGATCTTCCAAACACCATAGTTGTAAAAACTTTTTCACAGATTCACCTTCACTATTTGCCATTATTATTTACCACGAAACAAGTTCAACTTTGATTACAGTTCTTCTGAAATTTTTCAAATTTATACCAACGTGTCTCTAAGGGCCGATTATATATTCAAGTTTTAACTTCGAGTAATATAGGGGGTTCACACGATACAATCTCGTTGAAACTAAAAAGCACTAATAAGCTAAATAATAAGTTGCAACGTGTAGGCTCCATCAGCCTGCAATTTCAGCAAAATTATTTGCCGGATAGTATTTCTTGTCCTGCGTCTTATAGCTTCAGTAAATTACATTGAATGATTAGATGTTTCGGTAAATTAAATTGTATGATTCCATGATATGTTTTATAAAAAACATTGAATTTAATTAAATAAATTTAAGAATAATATATAACAAAATCATCTAAACTATTTGTATATTTTATTCATAAAAGTAGATGAAAATAAAATAATATTAAATAAATCATTAAAATACATTTGTATAAATCACATAATTATTATTAAATGAAAATAAGATAATAATTTAATGAAATGGTTATTTTTTATAAACGATTCAACTAAAGTTCAAATGATTTTTATCATCAATTTTAAATTAGATATTTTTACTAAACGGATTGTTTGAAATAATTAAATACTCTAATTGAATAATAGAAACTTTAAATAAACTATATAATTTCAATTCAACTAATTAAGATTAGATGAAAATGCGAATTTATTTCTTTCTGTGTACAGTTTGGAATGCATTTATTAATTTTTATCTCGACTGTTATTAATATGTAGGCGTATTTTTAAATTTGGTATCGGTAATCTGGAAAATAAAAATAGGTATAAGCACCAATTTGTGATAAGAACGAAGGCTTGTGCTCTAGAAACCTTTTTAGATTGATGGAACATTAACGATTAAATAAAAGAACGGGGTAAGGTAGTAATCTAATTGTAGTTGTAAAAGTTTTCAAAATCGATGGAAAATGTAGCGGCGTCGAATTTTTAAATTTCCTGTAGTACTACTACTGCACCTGCGGATTAGATTGAGCCAACCTTTGTAATCATTTTCCGAACTATCACGGTGTGGAATATCCACCCCAACTTTATTAGTCTATTACGGTTGTCGGTGTCGCGCGTTTGCTTCATTAGGGTAGTCGAAGATCGCGTCTTTTTCTTCGTTCTTTTTAATTTTCTTTTTTATTTCGTTTGCTCAAAATACATACCTTTTTAGTACTTTCTATTTAATTAAATGTGATCCGAGTTATAACCTCATAAAAAAAATTAAAAAGTCCTATTCGTCAAGTTTTAGTGCCCTTTTATAATTCAAAAATGTTGGGGTTCAGGTCTTTCAAAAGCCCTCGGATGCGTAACGCAAAATGCGAAGTGCTTCTAGGTAGGTTTTTCATTTTTATTGCATAAAATATAACCGTCTGAAAGGAACAAAACAATAGGTTAAATTTCATGAATTTTGTTATTGGAGAGTTAACGTGTTGCTGTAATTTTGGAATATCATGTCTGGCTTGAATGTTAATTAAGCTGAAAGGTAACATTAAAAATATACCTAATTGCAATTCAGTTTTTTTTACATCTAAAGCAAAAATTACTTTTCGGTCTGGACTGCTCAAAAATTCAACCGATCGTTTTAGACATTTAAATTAAGTGTAATAATTGAAATTGTAAATTCAACACAATAAAGCGTAGAAACTATTCATTCACTTTCGGTTCATTTATAATGAAAATCGTAATTTTTGATAAATTGAATTTCATATCTAACTAATTTATTTAAAATTTCTAACACATATCGGCTTCCTGATATCACTCGATTTCTTTTAGGTTGAGGACCGCTTAGTCGGTTCATTAAAAAAAATTAATTTGTTGTTTTATCTATTGTTTATCTAAGTGCGTTTTAACGCCAAAGTTTTTAATTAAATTAAAATTGATTAATTACAAAAACTCACCTACCGACTTTCGACGATAAATTTTGTTATATTTGAAGGATTATATTGTTGAACGTTATTTTATCAATAAAATTAATTAATTTTCCTTTAGGCACTTGATGAAACTGCTATAAATAGGACATAATGGAAAACTTGTTCGATAATATTATTGTTTCGATTTCTTGCCCTTTTCTACAAAATTCAGTAGGTCGCGGCTTTTTAACTCGTAAATACGTTTACAAACAGCAGAGATATAAATATAAAGTTAACCACCCTAGTTTGTAAAACTGCTAAAAATACATTTAAAAATTGCTGTAATTAAGTGGGAAATATGCTACTTTTATTGGAAGCATGTGAACGGTTTCCGGCTTCCACTAGTTTATATTCTGCACGTGGCGCTCGAGGTATTATTTTGACTCTTCACCGCACTTCAATATGTAAGTCAAGTTCGGTTTGCTAAATAAGTATTGATAAAATCCTAGCTTACTTTTATGTACAACAATGTATCATCGGAAATCCTTCACAAAATACTGAACCATCATCGGTTATAAAACATAAAGCCAGCATAGGAAGTTGGTGCAATAAAAATTGATAAAATGTTCAACAAAGCTAATAAAATTTCGATATGCGGCAGAACGGTAATTTCATATAACATAGTAATCATGATAAAATGTTTGTTCCATTACAACACTTGACTGCATTGTGAAAACCAATTTTCCATTATAAAGAACTTACACCATTTTTTTTTTGCTGAAAAATCTACAGAATTTTTTTGCTGTTTGATATTTTGTCATAGCATACTTTTTTACCCGCATATTTAAAAAACCAACGACAATTTGTAAATGGCAGGGGGTGCACAGAGGCCGTGGTTTTCTACGTAATATACGCTAAGAGGACGAAATTCCTGAAAGAATTCTAGAAAGTAAGGTTTAAAGAAAGATTGTGGGTTCAGGAATGATTCAATCCTCAAAATATGAAATTTCATCTATAGTAGCTTTTCATTTAAATTGATAAAGAAATTTCTTATTAAACTTTGACTTGGTTCGTTATTGGTTAATTTTACAAAAGGCGTTAAATTATTACAAAAATAAATTTGACTGGAAAATTCAAGTTTTCCACGTTTGCTTATGTAAATCGTTATTTTAGCGACAGTGCTGACGCAGAATAATTCTTGTATGGCTTATAAGGCATAGTTTATTATTTTTGTGAGCATCTAGCTTTTAAAGTTCAACTTGGAAAACATTTGCCTGAGCGCGACATATCCCTGAACGAAACAGGTCTAGATTTTTCGGATAAACTTGAAAAAAAGGGCGAACATTATTTAATTTAATACACGTAAAATGAACGATGAACTTCTGAGGTTAATTGAAAAAATGCGGCTAAGTGTTAAGACTAGGTGAAAGTACACGTACCGTCAACAGAATGGTGAGCTAGATTCACCCTAAATTAAATGCGAGATTGTGATTGGTTGAGCTCTTGAAAATTATCGATTATTGCCAAACTTACAGGAGCTATCAAATTCATCCTTACCTTATTCGTTTAATTATAATGTTGTTTAACTAATTCCAGTAAGTTTTTAACGCAAAACATCGTATCTACTGGCCCAGTTTAACGTGCTATTCCCGAGCAGAATTATATAAAAAAAAAATTCAGTCTGCTTCGAATAATCTCTTTTTTTTAAGTTTTTCTCCAATACATTTTTTGTTTGAATTTTCCATATTTTTATAGAATTTGGGAAAATTTAAGGTCCAATTTTTCTGTGCTTCTGCAACTCTTCTTTGTTTCTTCTATTTTTACTGAATCATGAACTTCATAGATCCCAAATAGGTTCTAAATTTTGTTCTGGAAACAACAAAAGTCTTTTGGTCAAAAATAGAAACTTGCTGCCTAGATTCCTTTGTTTGCATCGAAATCTAAAAATATAAATAAACAGAGCAATATCGAGTATTCCGTAATTGTCACGCCATAAATTTTCACTAATGCAGCTTTTCCAATTTTTTCCGAAGAATTCCTAAATTTATTTTTGTAAACATGTAAAAATAACCAGATAAAACTTCTGTCACAAATATTGATTGCGTCGTGCGCCTCTTGTTCTTTGTGTGATTAGAAAACTAAACGAGACATATCCGGTTTTTCAAGGGGTTGGTTTCTATAATTATCGTTTCCACTTTGCACTTACACTTTATGAACTGTCACGACATCGTGCTCATTTTATTTTTCAAGTTCAACTTTCGTCTAAGAGCATATTGGATAGAGGTCGAGGAAATTGTTGATACAAAGCAATTACTGCGTCTTTTCCTGTTAATGGAATAACAATGTTAATTGCCCTACCAAAGTGGATTCGAGTCTCGAGTACGTATCTTGTACAGAAACATTGCGTAGGATTTTATTAGTTAATGGATTAATAACAGTTCAAGTTGCTTCAGGACTGTTTAGTTTAGGCCTGGAAAAGTTAACCATAAAAGGCCATTTGTTTTACTACACTTTCTGGTTTTATGAACAAACTACGGAAACATAATAGTGTTTTTGTTGGAATCGTTTAGTGCTCCGGGCAATTTGCTTTAAATACTCCACTGTCAAGAATTTAGATTGACATTCCACTTTCTCATCAACGTTTGTATTTTAATCAATCTTGAAGCTAATAATTCATAAGCTAGAAGGTTATCATTGCGTACATCCCGTATTTATTTACAAACCGAGTTGTATTTATTTTTAAGTATAAAATGCACTAACTTATACGTAATATATTGATTTAAAGTAGAATTGTAATATGTAAATGTTAGTAATCATTAAACATTAAATAGAGGAAAATACCAAACGTGCATACGCGAGTAGTATGGATAGGTTAATGTTTATTTATTACTAAAACTCTAATTGTGGTATATCAATGTAGAGGAAATTCTATATAATGAAATACCACTTTCAATTAATACAAAATTTCCATGTTGGATTTGAAAAATAAAAATTCAACAAAGATTCGCAACCAGTAATGTTAAACAAAATTCATACGTAAAGTATATTTTTAGCGCCGTGGTTGATTGAGACGGATGTAGCCGAATACACAACTATTACAAGTACATCCAAAGCGTAAGGAAAGATGTCATTATATGCTTTGTGAATGCGTGTCTGACTAGTTGAGTCCTATCGACAGGGCGACAACGAAACCGTGATCATATCTTTTCTTCTATCTTTTGATGAGTTACCTCTGTTTACAACTTACACAGATGGCGATACTCGTCTTTGCTTACGCTTAAGCTTTGGATGTACTTGCAATAGTTGTGTATTCCGCCACCATGCCGTCTCAGTCAACCACGACTCCAAAAACATACTTTACGTATGAATTTTGTATAATTTCAATTAATTTAATTTATAATCCTTGATTTGAATTGCCCACATTCCTCCCTATCTTGTTTTGATTTTTATGGAAGAACTTCGTGATTAAATTCTTTTTCTATTTCAAAAATCGAGATTTCCATTAAATCGAAGTTCCACTTTATATATTTTATATGCGTGGCAACGCTCTAAATTATCAAATTGTAAATTATACTTATTAATCTAATAATGGTGGAGATAATAGCTTGGTTTTTCTAATAATATTTTAATATGTATGTATTTAAGGTACACCCAACTTTGAATAGAGAAAAACTGGCGTAGTACCTATATTATTAGCTTTTGTTTTATTTTTCAGCACATTTAAATATTGACGCAGCAAAATAAACATTACAAACCAATTTTGTGGTAAAACTATCATTTTGCAGCAAAATAATTGTAAATGCATTTACTTTTTGTACAAATCCATATTGCACTCGCAACCGCTATTGTTTCTTTATCTGTCGCACTTGTGTCTTTTGTTGCATTGTTTTGGTTTCATGTTTTCATTGTTAGACCATCAA
Organism: Podabrus alpinus; assembly: GCA_932274525.1. Classification (NCBI taxonomy): domain Eukaryota; kingdom Metazoa; phylum Arthropoda; class Insecta; order Coleoptera; family Cantharidae; genus Podabrus; species Podabrus alpinus. The sequence goes on from OW026451.1 coordinate 13,665,720, forward strand.
CTTTTCTTGTACTTTGTGCTTTTCCTTTTGGAATAAATAATATCCAACAACTTCTTCCATTGTTACTGATAATCCCCAATATTTTTTATTTGCTTACGGAATTATTTATTTAAAATTCTCATAGCATAAAGTTCACTCTATCCTCAGGGATTTTTCAGTTTGCTTGTTTTTCCGTTTTATGCTTAATTTAATAATTTACTTGGAACTTTATAATTACCTATCGCAATATTTTGTTGAATTTAATTTAAAACTTCATGTAAATTACTCAGATAAATTTATTAAAATTTTGTTGGAAGTTTTCGGAATTACGTTTTATGACGATTTATGAAAATGTAAACGTGTACTTCAAAGCCTTATTGTGATTCTTAAATTAGATCTTCCTTTGCGTTTTACAAACATTTTTATTATGTTATACAATGAAGTTATTAAAATTTTCAGCAAACAGTGCCGAAGTAGATTTACACTTGTCTGGGTCGTTCAGCCAATCCATAATGGCGCCCTCTATATGCTGCCCTAAATTTCGTGGGTAGAACAATTACCAAATTAATCTTTGTCTTAAGTTCTTCACTAAATTGTTGAGAAGGTCGTGAAAGAGATCTGGCCTCATGAATAATTTGTTATTTCCGTTAAAAATTTGCTACTGGAAACTTTTAGTTAATGGTCAAGCCAACCTTGGAAGCACTGCTAAAGAAATGGATTAATTTTTTTCTCTTGATTCTATCTCGGTAGATTAGGTTAATTGTGGTCAGAACACCAATAAACATTTTGTTTAGGTATTGCCCTGCTCTATACTGCCCTACTAAGGAAAAACGCCGTATGTGAATTTTTTTGACTATTTCGAGTTAGATGCATTATCTTAACTAATTTTTTCTCCTTTTTTCATTGCACTGAAATATCTCAAAATCGTTATTTTGTACATACGGTGTTCTTTCTTAGTAGGGCAGTATACCTTCTTGTACATTTGATTGTATAGCATCAGATACGCAAACCTTACGGAAGTTCGGGAAATACGTGATGTAATTCAAAAGGTTATCACAGATGGCGGTACTAAATTGGAAAGCCTGATAAACTGCTTTATTAATGTAAATCTTGGTTAGAGTTGGTTCTACGGCAATTTATTGCTGTTCCAATTTCGTAGAGTTGTCTGTTAATGATCTTTTGAATGGCATCATGGGCGCCAGATTACTGAATAAAATAAACAAACAAGAAAGGAAGAAAATCCTTTTTATCAAATCACCGAAATTAAAAAGAACGTATTAAAAATCTAGGGCAACAATAATTATAATCCAATAATGCCGAACGGTCAAACAAACTGATTTGGGTCTGAAGACATCTACAACAAAATAGACGGTTGTGACTGAAGGTTAATCGCCCCTTGATAGAAAAAAAAATCACAGTTCCGCGCTTTGTACCGTAGCTCGTCTCAAATAGAGGCGGGAATCAGAAAACGGAGTCATATAAAATTAATTTAAGCTGTAAATGCACCGCTGCCAAAATTACTGTCTTTTGAATAGAAATAATGAAATGGAATATATATTTTACTGATTACCGACTTCCTGTATTTTTAACAGATGGTTTCTTCGTGATGTTAAAAGTTAGGTCAACTAGGACTAAAATCACCAAACGGGGGATTTTACCCCAAAATGTCAGCATGGTATTATAGAACAGGTTGATTGTCTCTCATAAATAAGAACCCCTTCTCACGTCATGGTCGCATGACGCGATTTTTCATGCGGCAAAGCTAGTCGACTTATTTTGCGACCAGACGTATTGAGCTAATTTCTGGTGTATTTGGGGGCAAGAAAAATATTCGGGCCACCTTGTTGACTTTTTGTAAACCCCCGGTGGATCCGAAATTAAAATTTGCCCATAAAGGCAACATGACTTTTCCACAATGGGATGAAAATAACACCCAGCGAATTTCGGCGGGGAAAAACAAAAAATTATTTGGATTATGTGGTATCGATTCACAATCGTAATTGTTAAAAATACTAATCAAGAATTTCGCGTTACCAACCTCGCACAAATTCAACTTCTCAAGTTTTCACTCATATATTACAGGGTAGTGCACAAATTACTAACAATTGGATTCTTGAAAGATGCTTGACTAATTCAAGAAAATGTGCTCCGGTCTCAGAAAGCAAAAAAATTATATGTTAGGCATGGGAAACTCGCAGGCTTTTCAGATTCAGAATGCAAAATTAGAAATTAATATAATGCAAGCGACCAATCGAATTTTTTCTGCCTTAACTTTTATTACGCATCTCGTGAAAATGTAATTTTAATCTGGTTATTGTTATTCGATTTTACGTTCCAATAAATGCCGTTCATTGTTTTAGAACTTCTAATTTTAAGATGGAATGAAGGCACCTGTATCTCTCCAATCATCTTAATTTTTCTATTGTTTGCTCGTTAGCAAAGACGCTTTTTTACTTTCTCTTTATACTCGATTTTGATCTTTAAAAATTCAAATGACATTTTCCGTAATAAAAATGTCGTTCGATTTAAATATTTTTCCTTTTAAAATCGGAGAACGTTCCAATAATTTTTTAAACGTTCAAATTTTTGTCACGTGTGTGCTAAAGCCTTTAATTCTTATTCCATTTCTATAACGAGGTTCTCGCTTTGCTTTAAAAATGGACCGAATCGAGGCGGCGATTTTTGCTTAAAAAGAATAACTCAAACCGTGAACGAAATTCAATTACTTTATGCCGCAATTGAGGTTTTAAATCTAACCTTTTTCATGATCTCGAAAGCTTGGTAACTCGAGTAATAATTCCAGTCCGTCGCGCCGTGCGTGCTTGCAACAAAAGTTTTTATGCCCGCATAAAAATCTGGACTTTTCTTAATTTTCCGAAAATGATTACGGCTTTTTATAGTTTTAATTTTATAATACGCCCGATTGTTCATAAAACATGTATTTGGGTCACTTTAATTTTGCAATATCAAAACTTATTATTATTGTTGTCGGCTCCATTGTTGTTCGACTAACTAATGGAATCGCTGCGAAAATAAGCTCCGATATTGTGGCAGCTTTTTACGTCGTTCGTTCATTTAAGACTACCGGAAATAATGGCTGAAAACGTATCGAAAACTTTTTCAACATAATAACCACCATTTATAACAGCAATACACTGCGTAGACACAAATTTTCGTTCGATTAGCTTTCCCTAGCGATCTGATTATTTATTTAGGCACGGGCATTTTTTTCATTACGTCGTAAATTCTAATATAAAATAATTAGTTTGTTGTAGGTAAAAATGGTCATAAATTTTCTTTTCGGCATAAAACATGTTTAAAAGATTCGAAGTGTCGCAATCGCTCTAAATGCATTATGTATGATGCCGTTTCGTATTTGGTTGACACAAATACTACCTTTTATTTAAATTAAGTTTTGTGTTGGCTGGTCTTTTCGTGGGTCGCGGGATTGTTAAACTGCGGAGATAAGGGAGACAAATAAAACACTCTTAATCTTGTTTAGAAGGAAGTGTGAAGTTGGTAGAAGTTTTGTACCAGGATGTGCATTGTTGCACAAAAATCGTCATGTCTGAGTTGCCCAAACTTTTTTAATATCTCTTCTCGAGTTGTATAACACCGAAGTCGGTCTACGCCCCTCGGGATTCGACACTAATCTATTCAGTTCGCTTTTACTGTTATTCGATGGAAAATGTAAACCCTTACTTCATTGCCAAGTCTACACGACAAAAACTTGACCCGAAGTATCCAAAGCTTCATTAATTTCTAATATGGTTAAGTGTAATTGAAAACTTGCTGAATACTAGAACAAATTGAAACGTCTGGGACTGGGGTTCAATTTTGTTTTTTGCTAGTAGGATAGCGTAGCCTGGATCGACAGTTTAAATTTGTCAAAATTAAATGAACGGTTGTATACGTATGTGCGTAGGTTGATTGATTGCTCCACTCCTATATTATTCGTGTTTAGAAGATCAAACATGTGCACACACGCACAATCCCAATCGTAACGCTAATATTGGATGACAAATGAGCTCATAATTAGAAAACAGGGCAGTAGTTGGAAACATAACTCTCGATGTTATGAAGCTTCCATAGATCTCAATCAGTTATTATGTCGAAAAACCCACATCGACATTAATTCTTGCCTCATTATAGGAAGAGGCCCTAATATTAGTCAGAAATGAGGAATGGATCCATTCTCCAAATGAACTAGACTATACATAATATGTGAATTTTGACATTTCTCAGAGTTTCTTTATCTAAAAAAGCTGAGAAACGGGTAAGGCATTATTGATATAATAATTGAAGTGCGAGTTTCTAAAGGTTTTTTGTCACGAACCACTTTTTAGACCCCTCGATGTAACTACATGGTTGATCAACTGATTGAAAAATATAAAAAAATTTGAATTAAAAACCCATAAACCATGTATTCATTTTTAGTTGAAGGAAACATTATGTAAATGTAGTAAAAGTTCCATTTTCATGAACAATGGGCGAATTCTTTTCGTGTTACTCTTACGCAACGTGGTAAAATAATAGATTTTTTCTATCAAATTTGTAAGAAGCTATTGTATTTCTTATACATAAAAAATGTGTGTTTAAATTTAGAAATCCAAGTTCATCGCGTGAAAATTGATCTTTACTGTGTGTGTGGGTTTTCCTCAATTTTGGTCATTATTTTACTTACGTGCTTACGATTTCCGAACTTTTCCAATATTTTAAGTAACTTTTGAACTTGTGTTATAATTCATATTTCTTAAGGGTATCGAGCGAATAATTTCAATAACTTCGCCCTAGACTAATTAGAAAATATTAAATTAGCTTGTATATTCGTTACTTTAATTTAATATTAATTTATACTGCGGAATAATGACACGGGAAAGTTTTAATGGAAAACAGTCAACTTTTTTTTTACCCAATTTGTTCGGGAAAAAGCATATTTATTTAATTTGGCTGTTTCGGGTTTTTCCATCATCAGCTAAATCGATTTTCTCGTATGATTGCTGTAGTTGTTCGGCCTTCGACCTCATGTTCGAATGATCAACTGCCAAATTCTTTTTTTTTTGGAACTTGCATCCATTTTGATAAGGTAGCATTACATTAGGGACTTTCGTGACGTTTTCAGGACTCGGTTCTTCGTCTCTTCATTTCTGCTTATTTATCCAGATTTTTATGAGCAAAGACTTTTAAAAGCTTTGTAAAATGTAGTACTCAGGTATAGATTAGGTTCGGCTTCTAAAAGAAAATCTTTTCGAGACTTACATTTGAAATATCTTGCAGAATCGATTCGATGATAAAAAATACATACGGACGGAATTTTCAGTAAAGTTTCATATTGAAAAGTTTCGGTTATGAACTTTCAAGAAAAAATTTATCGCACGTATTGCCAAGTTTTAAGTCAATTAGCCTTTTCATTGTTTCACAAAATCTGACTGACACAGTTTTTGTTCATACCGAAAAATAGAGAGAAAGTGAACGAAATGGAGAAACATTTCAGCCTGTATGACATTTTCTTAAAATTAAATTCGAATACTTTATATCACAATTTATAACGAAAAGTATTTTATTTTTCTCGGGTTTTCCTCCCGGGCTTTCATTTAATTTTATATTTCTTTGTCAACGAAATCGGAAAATTATTTTCATTAAATTCTTCCTAACTTGACAAAATTAATTTAACTGTAAATTGCTTTGAATGTCGTTCGACAACAAAGCATCAAATAGCCTGTGTGCTTTAGGCCGATTTAGCGATATTTCGAAAGAAAAAGAAATTAATTTAATTAATTTGCTCCCGAAGAAGACCTTTGATAAAACGGGAAAACTCGAGTTGAATTTATGATGAACCTGTCGCGTATTAACGAAAAGTTGGGAAAAATTTCGTATGTACATAAATTGTTCACTTGCATTTTCTGCTAGGCATTGTTATCCTAATACATTGAAAAAATAATGTGGGAAGATTTCCAGAAATACCGACAAATTTGACCATATTGTACAACTTGTTCATTCAACGAATGCTTACAGCTCATTGAGCACTGTGTGATGTGAACTGTAAATGATCGTCTCTATTGTCCACTTCTTCTCCCCCAATTCTCACACTAAAATACGTAACAATATGCAGGTAGGTCCGGGATGAGATAATTCAATAGAATTTAAATCGGTGGGATGCTTCGTTTTACGGAATTCTTTTTTTTAAACTGAATTTTATTACGTTATACTCTGGAAGTGATATATTTAATGTCATGCATACATACAACTTTTATAATAAAAATCGATCCAAACAGTAATTGTTCATAGTATACATTGTAATACATCAAACATCATTGTAATTGTTTTTTTTTATTACCAAGCTCATGGAATTTATTAAACTGAAATTAACTTGTGTAAGCTTTCCGCAAAACGTTTCTGCTTTCCTCATGTGGTTTTTGTTTATAAACTTGCGGTAACTTATCGGGGATAATTCTTATTTTACATTCGTGTATACCCTTGAACACTCCCGGGCTATATAAATTTTTATTTTTATTTAAAAATAATAATAATATAGAAATTTTCTATAGGCATTAGCGTACGGAGACTTTTGAGATAACTTATGGCGATTTATTTTATTTATTCAAATTTTTCTTGCTAATGGGCGCATTTTTTTAGAAATATTTTCTTCACTGAATTATCATACAAAAGGCAACTCGTGTTCGACAGATCTTCGAGTATTTTCCTTTCCTCGTGCAGTTACATAGGAGTATAATTATATGACATTACGTCATATCGGGATCAGTTGTGAGCTTGTGGATGTAACATAGGAAAATAAACAGGATTGCAGTGATACCTTCAAGGTTTCATTTTAGATTACCTAAGAAAATTATTTATTTTCTAGATAATTGTTTTTATAACCATGCCAATTCGTTCAATTATTGTGCCTTTAACGAACGGATGAGTTACTATAATAATGGTAATCTTAAAGCGCTATTCACATCCACTTTACGTAACGTAAGACATAACATAACGAAAAAGTTGAAGTTGAACCAACTTTTCTTATGTTAAGTTATGTTATGTCTACCATGTTTTGTTTGAATGAGAATGGGTGCATAAGAAACCATCCGCACCAACATTCTTTACGTTATGTCTTACGTTACGTAAAGTGGATGTGAATGGCGCTTAAATGAAAGCAACTATAGTAACACAGCCGTTCGCTAAAGGCACAATTGAAAGGATTGGGTCTTTACGAACGGATCTGTTAAAGTTACAGAACAGACAAATCCTTCACATTACGGCATCGCATCCTTTATGAATCGTTCATCCTTGACGGCTTACATAATAGCCCCATTAGTGTATAATTTTCTACTGCATTTTGAAAAGAACCTTACTCTAGTATTCCGATTTTTTTTAGAATTCTTTGCCAAGCCAGTCCGCCCTGAAGGCTTTTACCTCCGAAACGATTTAAAAAATGTATATTTGCACAAAACGGAAGATACCCGACAACACCGAAGGCGGTTTGCTTTATCCGGCGCTTTTCTAAATATTTGTCCTGCGATTGCTTCATCCTAATTTGATATTACCGGAATTTCTTTGTAGAAAAGAAATTACCAAAATTTTGAACTACTTGCATAATAATTGAATGAGACCAGCGGAATTGCACACATCATCGTGATCGGTAGCCGACATTTCTACAGTAGAAAGTTTACGTTTCGTGTCTCGTTACAGTTTAATTTTCTGTATCTGAATTGAATTTAAACCTTGCAATTGAATTAGAAGCACAGAAGTGTGTCAATTTGTTAACTCAAGTAAGCAATCAACGCGAAATGTTAAAACAGATATCGGTTTTATCGGAAGTACTTCTATCTCAATTCTACGTTTCTCATCTTGACTACAACTTTCATGGATCAATACCTAATCACAAAAACTTTACTTCGTCTTTGATGTGTAAATTAAGTTAGCTTTATCTTCTCGCTCTTCGTATGAATAATTTCGTGTATTTCACGTTGAATCCAGATAGCACTTCCTCGTTTGATTAAAATGTAAACATCGCTTTTTATAAAGCAACGTGTAATTTAATTTTTTCTTTCTGGTCTTTGAAGGTAAATTGTTTATAAATTACTCGTTTGTTTGCAAAACGATGATTATGTCTCATTTTGTTCCTTTTTTCATTTTATATTAACATTATGTTCATACATGCATCATAAATAAATTTTGCGTGCTCTCGATAGGTCGATGAACTTGGAAGAAAATTGAAATTTAATTTTTAAAACCATTGCAGGCTAACCTTTCGCTTGTTCTGGTTTTGGTAAAAGCTTGAAAGAGAAATAATTCTTGAAAATCCAGTGACGTTTCTATATATCGAGTTAAATTCGAGCTTCTCCTGGTGGGCCCAGCACGCTAAGACGAATATTCTACTAACCAATAAACGTCTTCTTCAATAAACGAAGTAATTGTGTTCTTTGATGAAATCCATCGGGAATTGATGTCGTGTGTTGACAGTAAACGCGACTCGAAAATAGAGAAACCAAGTTAACGTATTCGAATTAATTTGTAAAATACGGAAGCCGGCAGCTTTTGCATAATAGTGCTTCATTTATTTTGATGTTAATTGTAAATTACAGAGATTAATTACCTTTCTCTTCGTGATTTATTATCGCGGAGCAAAACGTTATGGAGATGTTATGGAGTTCTACAGGACTACAAACCGGAGGTCTAAGTCTTATTGTCAAAAAACTATATTTTGCAGAAGAAAACGTTGGAATAAAATTGGTTGCTCTTGAGAGATGGTCATAAAATGAACTTCTGTTTGCTGAGATGGACAACTGTGCATTGCCATGTCTAAAACTTCTGATGCGCTCCATCTCGTCCATGAGAACTTTTAGCCAAAATTTAACCTTCTTTTTCTCACTCTATTTAGCCATAAAATTTAATTTAACATTTAAACTAACGACATATAGAGTGCTTAGTGCATGCATCGCTGGTTGCAAACCGATGTCATGTAAAATAAGCTCATTGTACTCTCGAGTAAATTATAATTTTAATAGTGAGATGCAAGTCTTAAAACCGTTACATTGAAATTATATTATTTCCTGTAGTTTTTCAACAGAAGTTGTTGCTTTGACTTACGAAAACGTGGTATTTATAATTATTTTGTAGCAAATTAACTTGTCGGCAATTTAGGTGCGCAATTTTTAACTTCTTCGTAATGGATCAACAAACACAATAAATTATCTATAGAATAACAACGATTTATTGAAAATATGAATAATGCGGCGATAATAAACCACATATTATGATTTATAATAAATTAAACGAGGCGATTAAAATGAAATGGCGGTAATTAATTTAATCGCTGTAAATAAATTGTTGTCTATTATAAGGATTTAATTTTTATTCTAATTTTGAAATTTTTTAGGCTCCATTATGTTCCATGTGCGAAGGAGACCTGCAGATGGTGCACTTAGGAAACGTAAGAAAAAACCCGGAACTCTCGGCGCAACAAGTAACACCAGAGACCCAAGATCCGCCGATTCTGCTCCAGTGCTTGTCGAATTAGGGCCCGATGGATCGACTCCTCATCTAGGCGATACCGCTCGGACGCTGAGGCTATCCAATGACGTTATGGAGGTAATTTTTAAATGTCACACTTTTAATTTTCCTATGATGTTATTTTTAGCTAATTTTTATTGGAGGTGAAGGTTAAACGTAATGAGCTATGTTAGGGTGGAAAGTTAAAATTTGATAAAAGGGTTAATTTCACTTGTGTTTTTCGTTTAATTAGATTTTAATTGACGTAGAAAGCCTGGCTGTTTTTAGTTTTTGATAACTTTTTTTTGTTTTCGATAGGTTGGATCAGCAAATGGTATTGCATTACAACTGTATGGGCCTCATATCCAACCGCGTCACGCAGTTATAGCAAATACAGATGGCCTAACATCAGTAACGCCGTGCCATGCAGACGCTCATATATACGTGAATGGACAACGTATTCATCAAACCACAATTCTCACACACGGAACTCTTATTAAATTTGGCCATAGTAACACTTACAGGTTTCTCGACCCTTCTCAAGAAGGTAGACAGAGACATCCATCACTAGTTGACAGCACCAGCATATACGACAGGTACATTTTAGTTCTTATTTTGCTTTTCGATTTGTTTGTTTGCTTGTTTGTCGTGGATTGTGCTAAATGTCGCATGCAATTAGGTCACCTCGAGCACTTAGTCCATCCGAACCACAACGAGAAAATTTTGAAACCACTTTTGATATAGAAGGCAATGTAGAAACCGTATCTACCGCTAGTGGGGCTCGAGAAGATAACAGATCACTTGGATCATCGAATGAAAATAGGTTGGTGTTTATAAGATTTATTTTTCATTAGTGTCGTAATGTGGTCAGCTTGAGGAGGTTCAAGCATTTGTCAATAGGACAATTTACTTAATGTTGTTTTAATAGGAACGCCACTTCGTAGCATGCCATTATTTTAATCAAAATTACATTTAGTACATTTTGGGTAACTGCATAATTACTTAATTTGACCAAATTGAGTTTTTTGCGCAATAATTTTAATTAATTTTTATTAATAGTGATTTTATATTTTATTTCGTCATTTCTCATTACTTTCACACTAAAATAATATAATGACTCCTTTATCGATTTGAAAGAATTACCTGTAAGTGCTTTAGGAAATTATTTTCTAAATTTGATATTTTTTCTACTCATTAGTCAACAAGTTCCAGTCAAATGAAGTTAAAATTGTATACAAAGAAAATAAACATATCAATTTAATATTTTTAAGGGTGTCAAGTAGGAGTAACCATAAACTATTACCGTTTAATGAGGTTTTCGGTCAAATTGTACAACATGTAGTTTGGTGTAGGGCTGAACGAGTGTTGAAATGGTCTTAAGTTCGAATCCCGGTCATCCTTAATTACTTGTGCTCTGTTTCGAATTCCACGTTCATCTGTAGGTTCTATTATGTAAATGCTCTTGGGCTGGAGTCTCACTGCAACCATCTACCGCCTTCTAAAAAATTTAACTAACGCAGTTGATTAAAATCGAGTTCACTCGTAAATCAGTTATTTCCATTAGTTGAAATTTAGTCAGTGGGTGTCGGTGGCTTCAGTGAGACTCCAGCCTTAGAGTATAAAATGAAATGGTTTATCCTTAAATACTATTCAATCAATAATACGTAATATATTTAATAAGTATTATTATATCAATTGAAAAAAATATATAGGTACAAAATGTGGCATTTATTATTCAAATAATTATGATAATTTGTAAAAATTTATTATGTATCAAAATTATGTAAAAAATATTATTCTTTTTTGGTATCTAAAATATTTTTCTGATATCTTGTCTACTTTTAGTATCTTGAAGTCTTTTTCCAGTATCTTTATACTTGAATAATAGTACATAATGATAATAACCGATTTTATGCAATCATCTGTCGGAAATTATTGTTTTATGACGACTTTTATGGTTCTTAATGACCTTCAGTCCCAAGTTGCGTTTATTCGTAAATGTAATCCCATGGTGTCATTTAATCCCAAGACCTCATAATTATTGACTCATCAGTTTTCTACGTGCTATGTTTTATCTTCCGTTAGAATTATTTATTCTTTCCTTGCAAGAAATTTCGTTCTCAGACTGTTCTCAGTCATATTCTCAAAAATTATGTATTAATATTATTTAGTTTATAGTATCTGTGCTACAATGGAAAAGGGGCCTAACATTTTTCCAGTGAACTGTAACATCTATATATATAAAAATGGATGTATGTGTGTATGTATGTATGTTCCCTATAGACTCCTAAACCGTTTGACCGATCGGAACCAAATTTGGCACAGTTATTATGTAGGTCCCTGCGCATGTTTTTGTATTGAAATAGTGCAAAAATTTGCAAAGGAAAGGAAAGTTGATTTTGAGTAGCCTGCCTTCCTTTAAGGAATCTCGATAATCCATTCATGCGCGTCCCTATGGGACGCGCATGAATGGATTATCGAGATTCCTTAAAGGAAGGCAGGCTACTCAAAATCAACTTAAAAAACAATGATGAATGCTGTCAACCGATCGACAATGCAAATACGCGTGCACGTGCTTTACGTTTCTATTTGACCAATCTTAACCAAATTTGGTGTAGTTTACTAATACAAAAAATTGGAAAATAGTACTAAATAAAACTTTTTATACGCTAGAATCCATCAAAGTTGGATATATTATACTTGAAGTTTACAATCAGGAAAATTAGTAAATCCAAATATTGCTGCCCTGTAAAATGCATAATATTAAAATGTTTCCCTTTTTCATGGCAATACAAATATTTTCCATCAAACAACAGGCTCCAACTGAAGTGATTTATGTATAGACATAGAAATAAAAGTTTTTTAATGTTTTGTATAATAGTGTAATAGGTACTTGTAATTTCGAAGTATTGTACTTGAAACTGTATAATTTAAAAGTTTTATTAACTACTTGTAAGGGCTCATAAAAGTAAATGTTAAGAAAACATTTATAAGGAAATTTAAAAAAAAATTGTCATTTGTTGTAAATTTTCCCAACATTTGCTTTTATATCAAGTACTAGCGCCTGCGGCGCTAGACATACGTATAGTAAACAGAACCAACACATTATGAACAATTTTATTATTATTTCAACTTTAAAATGACTGTGGGCATGTAACCGACGTTGGAGAAAATGTTTGTTGCTCCGAATGAAGTCATTTGAAAGCATGAGTTGTACTTGCGAATGTTTAGCAGGAAGTGTTTTGAAATTGCAGTGGTGCCAGTAAGATAACTTAGAAGCGGCTCAGGTGGATCAATCAGCGGTGGCAAAACAACTTTGCCGTTCGAACAACACATTCCTGGTGATTCCTTAGCGAACATCGAAACACGACAATGCAAGCAAAGTTTGTTCATAACACCTATTGCTACATCCTCGTGATTCATGTAATCGTAGTTTTTGTCGTAATTAAATGCTTCCAATGTTAAATTCAATTTTTGTCTTGATGGAACTAATCCCAAAAACGGTTTGCCCGTCCATTTCTGGCGTAAATAAGAGCGCTACATACGTCCAAAGTTTTTACACAATTTTCACTTTTCAATTAATCTTCAGGTAAAGTTAAATCTTCCGCAAAGAGGTGGATCTTCCACGAAGAGGTGGGTCTGCGTCTTCTTGCACAATTCCGGCGAGTTTTTCTTTAGAAAACCAATTAAAAACAAATTAATCTTCAGGTAAAGTTAAATCTTCCGCAAAGAGGTGGATCTTCCACGAAGAGGTGGATTTGCGTCTTCTTGCAGAATTCCGGCGAGTTCTGCGACCTATATAAAGTCTTCCTCACAGGGGGAAGACCATAATAGATCGGTGAAGGCCATAGTTGTTCGGCCTTCGGCCTCACAGGGTGAAACCATAATAGATCCGTGAAGGCCATAGTTGTTCGGCCTTCGGCCTCACAGACCGGACCATAATAGATCCGTGAAGGCCACAGTTGTTCGGCCTCACAGACCGGACCATAATAGATCCGTGAAGGCCATAGTTGTTCGGCCTTCGGCTTCACAGACCGGACCATAATAGATCCGTGAAGGCCAAAGTTGTTCGGCCTTCGGCCTCACAGGGCGGACAATAATAGATCCGTGAAGGCCAAAATTGTTCGGCCTTCATCTGTCATCCGTCATCTGTCATCCGTCATCTGTCATCTTTCATCCGTCATCGGTCATCCGTCATCTGTCATACATACATACATACATACATACATACATAATCTTCACGTAAAGTGAAGTGCAAAATGATTTTTAGGTTATGTAGTTAATGCCGTCGCTTTGACACTATCGGGGGGCCCATGGGGGCTATTCAACACTATCAGGGTCACTCTCTAGGTTATGAAAAGGGTCTTGCTAAAACGCGCACTATTTATGTTTTACCCTGTATATGCAAAATGATTTTTGATAATTTTAAAAATATTGTGCAACGCTACTGACTATAATATGTCAATGTCATTTTTAAGGTTAGTCAAAGTTGTGCCCCCTATTTGTCGAGCCGCTACTGACTATAATATGTCAAAGTCATTTAATTAATCTTTTAGCGTCAAAATCGCTTCGTAACTATGACAACGACTGTGACCTGAAGCGTTTAACTGCTGATGACCGTCTTATGGTGACGAATTACTAAAATCAAAGACGACGAAAAACTTACTCTTGAATGTCGCCAGATCTCGTGAAAGTTTCAACGCCCACAGTTACGGGGTTTAGGCGTCTATGCGGAACATACATACATACATACAAGCATTTTTATATATAAGATTTACAAAACCATTTTAATAATACAATAGGGTAATTCTATGTCAAATCAACCAACGTATTTTCATGACCCTCGTCGATTTTGCTTAAATTTGGTATACTTCGCTCAGTCTGGCACTTTTTTCGCTTTGAAGCTCCGTCGAACGCATTCTAATTGGGCACTGTAGTTTACAAACTGCAGCGTAAGCTTAAAACACGCAAGATTCTTAAATGAGTGCAGATAACGCGTTTGAAAACGTGAAAAACCTTCAAATCGAACCACCAGAATGCGTTTGACGGAGCTGCAAAGCGAAAAAAGTGCCAGACCGAACGCAGCCTAAGTTATTCGAAATAAACGGATACGTATTTTTTTGTTTGGCCCTAATGTCCAAACTCCTAAGGGAGTTAATATGGAATGACCCAATAGTAAAAAAGCACTACCCAAGTACACCATTCCTACTTGCACAATTTAGTTGAAATCTCCAATTTAAGTCCAATGCTTTGTTTTGTTTTTCACAAAATACAACCCTTTTTTACTTGCAATTTAAATAACATTTTATTGTTTTAAAGACTGAGCGGCATGGATCGGTATCCGAGAGGCCAAGATCCCATCTTACCTGCAGTATTAGAGTTTCCAGAAGATCCTCAAGAGCAATTCTTAGCACGCGTCATAACGCATTTAGATGTCACCACTCCCACCTTTAGGCTGGCACCGGCATACACGCTCTACTTGTGTGCACGATACCGAGCATCAACCCATTATCGCCCCGAATTAACACCAACTGAAAGAGCCCACAAGCTAACGTTATTGCTGCAACACGCCGCCATGTTAGTTCGCCACACCATCCAAGACAGAAGTACGGAAAACTCCTCACAAGCGTTTTGGCTGGCCAACGCCAGCGAACTACTTCACTTTCTAAAATCGGATCGACACGTCAGCGCGTTTTCACTACAAGCCCAAGATACTTTAGCCGATTCGGTCCAACATTCCTTTAGGAATCTGGTAGCTTGTTGTACAGAAGAACTCAGTTCTGTGTTGGGAAACCTGACGGAAGATTCCATAGAGGATCAACCCAGAGAAATCATGAACACGTTAAGCGCTGTGATGAACCTGTTACGAAAGTGTAGGGTCAATGCGGGCTTAACAATCCAACTTTTTTCTCAACTTTTTCACTGGATTTCTGCAAAGTCGTTATCGGCGATCATCGGCAATCCGATGCTGTGTACTAAAAGTTTTGGGATGAGACTGTTCAACAGATTGAGAAACTTGCAAGTGTGGGCCGAATCGCAAGGATTGGAATTGGCAGCTGAATGTAACTTAACGAAAATTATCCAATGTGCCCATTTGCTTCAAGCACCAAAACAAACGGCGGAAGAGTTGTCAAATTTATCGGCGACTTGCTTTAAATTGAATTCCTTACAGTTGAGAGCGTTGCTGACCCAATATAAACGTAAGTCAACATTTTGTGTTAATAAAATGATGT
Source organism: Podabrus alpinus (assembly GCA_932274525.1). Classification (NCBI taxonomy): domain Eukaryota; kingdom Metazoa; phylum Arthropoda; class Insecta; order Coleoptera; family Cantharidae; genus Podabrus; species Podabrus alpinus. Next base: position 13,681,424 of record OW026451.1, read on the forward strand.
ATAACTTTATATGTTTTTGTTTCAGCTGAACCTGGTGAAATCATGGCACCCACGCAATTATTAGAACAAACCGCAAGGGCAGCTGAAAACGTAACAGATGAGTTGGCTCGAGCGGAAGGTAGAGAAGTGAGATTGCACGATGATCCAGCACCACCACTACAACTTCTTTTACCTGATGATGGTTTTAGCTGTGATGTTGTTCAAGGTGTACCTGCAGGTTTGGCTGACTTTTTGCAGCCTCTTCAGGCTTCCGGTTTGTGTCGATTGGCTGCCCAACCAACCAGTTCTGGTCATTGGACGGTGTACATGAACGCTCCGCGACCGCCCTCTGCGTTAAGCAATACCCAGCCTGAGGTAAGTCGGTTTTTTTGTTACTTTTGTTAAGTAGGCTAATAATTTTGGAACGTTTAGGTTCAAGTAATTCGATTACATAAAACTTCTGGTGGAATGGGTTTGTCCATTGTGGCTGCTAAAGGTGCAGGACAGGAGAGGTTAGGAATTTACATCAAGTCTGTAGTTCCTGGAGGTCCGGCGGATCGCGATGGAAGGTTAGCTGCTGGTGATCAACTGTTGTCGGTGGATGGTCAATCGTTGTTAGGTATAACGCAAGAAAAGGCTGCCGATTTTCTGGTGCGAACCGGAAGTGTGGTTACACTAGAAGTTGCAAAAGGAGGCGCTGTCTACCACGGTCTTGCTACTCTTCTACAACAACCAAGTCCAACACCACATCGAGGTAAATTACTTGAACAATTTAACTTTTTATTTCAAAAATTAATTATTTATGAGGTCGAGAGATAAATTGGTTTTAATTATAATAATTACAAAATTTGCTCTTGGTGGTAGGATAGCTTAATTAAAGCTAATTAACAGTTTTTATTTTGTAATTTGACGAAATTGTTTGTTATTAAGTTATGGTTGAATGCATATGATTGTTTCCTGATTGTTCGAAGGTATGTCATAATTTGTCAGTTTTCAATTGTTTTTGATGGTCTTTTGTTTTTATGTTGATTAAAAATCTCCGTATACTGGAAACAAGTAAGTGTTTTTCAAAGAAAGTGCGTGTTCACGTCGCCGTCGGTTGCACATTTTAGCTTTCTATTGTTTATGTCAAGGCGCAGTACACTATTGAAATTTGGTGAGAAATTTTTTAAACAGGGTTTACTCTAACACGAAAGAATTTCTTCATGTAAAATTTCCAAATTTGGTCAATTTCAGAAAAACTTAGATTCTTCAGAATTAAAAATTGTGAGAGGCGGTTATTAGTCTTCATCTTCCCCTATAAAGTTCTGCTTTCTATCAGTTTGTAGTATCAACTATGTAGGATTGGCTCTAAAATTTAGTTCGTCGGTACGGCACTGGATGTTATCTATGTTCATTTAATTGAAAGCTAAAGCTGTAAAGCGTCAATGTATAATCTATAATAATTATTTTATTGTAACTAATTTTAAATAAATAAAATAAAGTGATAAAATTCACAGTAATTATTTTCATTATCAATTTATCAAATCAATGTTTTATAGTAAATTTTATTTGTTTTTATTTTATTTGATTTAAAATTTGTATTAACATTAAAATTATTAATTTTATTATTCTCCATTCCAAATCGATAATTCATGTCAAAGGTTTAAGGGAAATATTGGGGTCCCTAGGGGTCACTAAAATATTTATGTGTTTACCTATAATTTTTTAGTTATAAAATAGCTAATCGCATAATTTGTTTTTACCAATGTTACTGTAGAAGTCCGGCTACACATTTATTATAGATTATAGTATTTTAACATTTCCATTTAATTTTTTTTTTAATTTAATAATATATATAACAGAATGGTAATTTTGTAGAAAATTTATTATTAAAATATTAAATCACAGGATTTGCATAGAATTACATTGCCAGCTGTATGAATTTTTTATCATTCTTAATTACATGAAATTGGTATAAACTGCGACCGACCTTAAACCACTGACTAAAAATTTTAAAAAGATACGCAACAAATTTTTGAGTTTAATCATTAAAATGGCATTGTTCATCGTAGCGTTGTGCATTTAATTTTATTAAAAAATTAACGATCGGTGTATAAATAAGGGTGCTATGACCGTCGGCAGAACGTTAGAAGGAAATAACTTTTTAATGGACATATCTTGGAAATAACGACATATATTATGGCAATAGAAACTTTTATTCTTCTTTTTATTAGCAGAATACCCCAACAAAGTTTTGCGAAACATTTTGAAACATCCTATATTTTTTTATTGCAGGTCTATCTTGACCGTAAATTTTAGAAAAAAAATTATGGAACAAAAAATATAGGAAATTTTATTTCATTTCGAAGTTATGATAAATTATGCCATTATCACTTCAAGTAAACCCTCCTTTCGCTTTGCCCTGACAAATCGTTGGTTTTCAACCCCTTGACATTTAATTATAAGTGAAAACTTAATGTAAACTGAATTTTAGAATTCGAAAAGTTGCTTTTCTTAAAAATTGTTTATTGTGTGTTCATAAACAGCACCACAGGCGATTTTTGCAAAATTTGAAGTTAAACCTGTTTACTTCGCTCTGTAGCCTTGCAAAATTGTTCGAGATCGGATTTCACATTGCAAGGTCACACTTATAGTTTTAAATAAATTGTAATACTGTTATGAATTTAAAAAAATTAAAATTACCTCCGGGTTCTGATTGATCCAGTCAAGATTGTTTATGTTTTGATAGTCGTAATTGTCAAACTTAAATGCTACCAAGTTACGGATATCTACAAGAAGTAATGTAAATAAACAGTAGACAAATTTAATGTAAACATAAACATGTTATTGGTTCTAACAAATTACTATTTAGATAAGGTATTTCTAGTCTACTTCCTTTATGATCATTGCAGTGTATTATAAAAAAAGCTTTGTCACAAATAGGGGGTGTATAGTAGAAATAGGCCAAAGATCTCCCAAATTACCGTACCGTGAGGGTTAAATTTCGTTGAAAGTATTCGACATTCTCTTTACCGATTTTTTGAATTTGTAGATTTACCTTTTTTAGGTAAATACCGGTAATTTCTGGATCTCTCACTGTCTCTCTGAATGTGTGTTGAACGAAAGTCGATTTGATTAACAGTAGCCTTAATGAACAATTAATTGCTAGTAAAATGTAGAGTAATAATTGTACTGCTAGGGTGTTATTTTTCCAATTTCATGCAGCTTGGGAAACGACAGACAGATTCCACAGTTCTCAGGAATCTCTATACAATAAACCACGAATATTTACGCCTCCAATTTGTAAACCTAAAAGGAACGTATTTTTCAATTCCGACGATAGTTTGTACAAATCTGAAATGCAAAAACTCACAATTCCGCAAATTACAATTTTACAAGCGCCGGAATTCAAACTCGAAATAACCGACTTCTCCGAACCAAACCCCAAAAGCGTCACCATTCAAAATAAGAACTCGCCACTTGTAAGACAACAAAAAATCGACACCACGGATTTTCACGACGAAAAAAACGAAAAGAAAGCAGAGTTTTCACAAAAGAAAAGCATATCTGTCGACGATCCGTTCGATTTAAGCGACACGGAAAATTACTTGCACGTATGTGATAGAAAATTGAGCCAATGCAAATTATCGAACTCCCTACAAGAATTATCAAGTTCCACGTCGAGTATCAACAGTGGAATTCACGACTCGACGTTAGATTTAACCCAAATTGATCCCAATACTCCGGTGAAGCGTTGGAAGTCGCCCGACGATTTACGGGACGGAAAGGTAAAAACGCTCACGCAACATTTCGAGCATGTTTTCAACAGTAAACGTAACAAATTGGGTAGTTACAGTGTCCCGGACATAAACAAAGCTTTTTATTTATCCAACATCAACGTTCGAAGTTTCAGCAACGAAAATTTAAATTTAAACGGTAAATTGACCGAATACGAACGAATGGAAGTTTTAAAAGTTCTATGCGATTGGAGTCTACAAGGGTGCGAAGCTAACAGTGACGCTAATTTTAGTTTAAAAATTATGAAGGAGTTTAAAAGTTTAGAGGAGAAGGTTACCGTTAAAAAAACAAAAAAATCTCTATCCGAGTCGAATTTATCGCCGAAAAATGAAAAAAACCATATCAAGAAGTGCACATCCGAAACAAATTTAGGGTCCAAACAATTTTCTGACGACAGTTTTCTACATGATTGTATTTTTACAAATTGCATTTTTAATAGAAATTTTGATCCTTCCAAGGGGACCACTTTAGGATTAAGACAAGCAAGTGATAACGCTAGTGAAGTTCAACCGAAAAGTATCTTAAAAAATAGTAACGAACATTTGTACAATGTCGATAATTTTAATAATAACGTAGTAAAAAAGAGACCTCATTTTTTGGACCAAAGCAGCCGACGCCATAGTGATATAACTTTACCAAAGCCTTTCAATAGTCGATTGATGCGTTGCGGAAGTATTGAGCGAATTATACGACCTCAAAAAAAGTTTAAAAAGTTTCCCGAATCCTACATTGTGACCAGAAACGGTGCTTACTTTCAGAAAGGCGTCGTTATCAGACCAAAAGTAATCGTGACGCATAAAAAATGCTTGCCTAAAAATTGGAAAAGTTGTTCCGATATAAAAAACAAACAAAAGACCGTAAAAAAGTGTTGTAGAAATGCTAAACGCACGTGTCCTGTGCTAGCAAACAGTATGCCAATTGGTAGAAAGACGAAAAGTTCGATAAGTATAGATCAAGATGATATGGATTTTGCCGCCGTAAAACAATTTGATCGTAAGAAGATTTTAATTGTTGCACAAATTTATTTTGTGTTAATGCAAAAAATTTGTTTCTTTATGTGTTACTTTTTTATATTTTATTACAAGCGGAAGATGAGTTTGTAATGCTTTTTACTGCCAGCTTTAGTTTTAACTTTGATTTTTTATTGGTTTTGAATTTAACGCTTTGAGGTTATGTGCTGATTTTTATTACACACGCAAATTATTTTGCAAATTAATCATCAGTTCGTACAATATGCGAGTTTTTTTGCTCAGCTTTATCAACAAGTTTGGGTCGCCTACTACAATTTTGCGTTTTGTTTTGTAGGTCCAAGACGAATGTCCGAACGGGATCTTCCGTCTAGAGTGGATCAAGAAAGAACGATTCCGTCTTCGAAGTCGGTTCCGGCTTTGCATCACATTTCGCCCAACTCGGAACAGTCTCGCGTGGGTGGTTCACATGACATGTTTAATCCTGGTTACAGTCGCACGTCGTCCAATAACAGCATCAACACGACCAGTGCGCCTGTTGCTTCTCAAAACGGACCTGTCAACAATCAGCCCAATTTGAGGAGTCGTTCCACTCACAATTTACTGCAGCAAGATACCGGGTTTTATCAAAATCTTAGCATCTATCGCAATAAAATGCCGAGTCCGCAACAACTGGGTGATAGGTAAGTTTCTAGTTTTTTTTTTATATAAATAAATGGGGTTCCATCCCAGGGGGTATATTTTACAAAATATTGCATGACTGTACGAGTCACGTGACTCGCCACGGTTTGAAGTTCTGGTTGTACGTTAGTTAGCGCGAGGTAACAGACCAAATTATGTAGTTGTAAAATATGCGGTATAGGTCAAGTCCCTAGACCAATTAGTGTATTCTATTGTCACGTACGCGGTCAACGGCAACGCCATGTGACTCACCACATTTTGTAGCCGTGGATATCAATTAATAGGTCTGATATTAGAAGTGCGAGTCGGTAGATATTCGTGTGTAACAGCACAAGGGTAAGGAAAATACTCAAAGATTCAGCGAGTACAGGTTTTAGCAAGGAGATTGCACGAGCGTAGCGAGTGTCAATCTCCTTGCTAAAACCTGTACTCGCTGAATCTTTGAGTATTTTCCGAACCTTGTGCTGAATCATGCGATAATAATGGCCAAATTATCCAAAATGTGCGCTGAAAACCCTACTAACTCAGCGCCCACTAAATTCACCAGCTAAATCCGCTATAAAAACTAACCTTATATTAAAGGATGGGTGTAAACTGTCCTAATAATCTCTCAAAAGTTTGTTATGATATTAATTAAACAAAGAAATTACAGTTTATATTTTTTATTATTCTTTAAAAAATTATAACATAAAATTGTATTGGAGTCATCTATAAATTGAGTCACGCGTGGCGGGGGGGGGGCGCAACTTGTGCTGTGATTTGTAGCGATAGGGGCAGGAAAACTTTCCAAAATTGGAATTTATCAGCAAAATTTAAAAAACAATAACTTAAAACTCATAATTTTTATGCTTTTTCTTAGTTAAACTATTATTTGAAGCCATATGATGATAAAAAAGTCGTAAGAGCACCAACCTTCAGACTTGAGCCGTTTATGAGTTACAAGCAATTAAGAAAAGTCACCCCAAATCCTGCCATCCTTTAATCCGTAATATTTTTTTTCTACCCCTAAAAACGACGAAGTTAACCCGCGTATTAATTTTTTCGAATATTGTAGTGTTAAGTGAGGAAAAAGGGGGCTGAGTGATGCCCATCTAAGGCTGCATGCACACTGATGCAACGAGACAAAATGTTTTGTCTCGCCTTGAAACGTTTTATCTTGCAACGTTTTGTCATGTCTTAAAGCGTTTTGTTATGTCTCGAAACGTTTTGTTCTATCATGTTTTTAGATAAAACAAAATGTTTTGTTCGAAACGTTTATTTGCATCAGTGTGCATGCCATCTAAGAGAACCCATCGAACGTTGCTAGTGTAAAGCCGATTGACTTTGTCGACTTTGGAGGACAGAAAAAAATATTTAATTTCAAGATAGCGGGGTTTGGGGTGACACAATAGCTTCTCAAACGGTAAACGGCTCAAATCCGGAGGTTGGTATCCTTATGCATACTTCAAATACGGCGAATTTCTCCGACATTTGAAATTACAATTTTTTTTTAAATCCCGTATGTCGATTTCATTAGTTTTGACCTTTTTGCTCCGAGGGAAGTTCACGGTGTTTTTTCAACTACCTGACGGATTGAGGCCTTGAGGGCGGTTTACTAAACTCTTCACATTTTGAGTAAGTTCGAATCTCGATTATCCATTCATGCGCGTCACTGGTAGACCGATAACGGAGATTTCAATAAATATTACTAAACGCGATGTAGACCATCTACTTGTATAGTCTGTTGTCGGGTGTAACAGCATGAGAGAAGGAAAAATGCTCGTGGATTTTGGGAAGAGTATTGCATGAGCGAGCGAGGGCAATGTCTGCGCTTAAAACCTGACCCGACATGTAGGTTCGAGTATTTTTTCCGGCCTGAGCTGCTGTTACGTTGATTCATTAGATTACATTAAACTCATTGCTTCGCAGAAAGTCGAAATTCCTTGAAAAACAACTTATATTTTTGCTTTAACGCGGTTTGCTCCGAGCAATAGGCGTACGGCCACGTAGCTTTCATGCGACGGACGTCCCTACCTATTTGCCGGTACAAGCCCTAGAGAACCTATCTAATCTATTATTCCACTAAGGAAATACTCGAAACTAGATACAACCTTTTGTACAACCTCAAATAGAGCTCTCCGATTTGTTCAAAAGCCATTACGATGTTTTAGAGTTGAATAATCAGGTACATACACGGTTTTAGGTCGATCCGCACAAATTTGCTGATAATTGCGTCGTTCATCGAACGTGAATCCTTATTTTTTACTACATTTGAGGCTGAAGGCCGAGCCGATACAAAATTTGACTGACATCTCAAGTGCGTTAGATTTCCCCCTCCAACGCGCAAAATTGGATAAGCGGGATATTTTACATCGTAATTTTGAACTAAAATTGATGATAATTATTTTTTGTGCTTTAAATATTTCATATCGACGCGCAAGAGTATATTTACGAGATTTTAACTGGATTGTTTTTACGTCGCCTTTTTTTAAACGAAATTTGTTTGAACCCTTTGTGTTTCAAGTGTTTTAATAATTGATTGAAATGCTTAAAATTTTCTCAAGTTACTGCAGTGTTTCGACGGCATCATCCCACTTCCATGTTGAATATTTTATTCAAAATTATATCAATCGATTTCGCTTCATTTGTGCATAAACGAATTGAAATTCAGGTGAACGTTCGAAAGGTTGCCATGAATTTTAAATTAGTCTAGCTTTTTTTATTTCAAGATGAAAGCAGTTCATTACATAATTTAGTTTTAAAAATTTGCGATGTGAAATAATAAACGCGATCATTCGGACACAAGCGATTGCTACCAATTTTATTAAAACTTAAAATCTGAAACTAAACGAACAAACTTGCGCGACAGAGGCCAGAGTTTTCGGGAAATTATAATTAAAACATTCGATGGTAGAGTAGAGATGGTATAAGTATTTTTGTAGTCACTACCACGAGAATTAAATGTATAAAAAGTTACACATACATACTTTTAGTAATGAGTCATACTCGAGCTCTCGTGGTTATGTGGACGCATTGAACGCCAGAGAAAAATCACTTATCTTTTACATAGAATTCTAAATAAACAATATTGGAATGGATTGCGAAAGTTATCATGTACGTGAAAGGTCAAATCGAGACAAAAAAATTAATAATCGAGTAGATTTTGTATAATTAAACCGGTCTAAACCGTATAGGAGTTCACGAAATTCCGGAAACTGGGGGCCCCGAAATTATTAGCGCCTAATGCCCGAAGGGCCTTTAAACTAAACAATGAAAATCCACAGTTTTATTTTCAAGGCCGAGCTAAAATAAACTGGTTGATCTTGATTGATTAGTTTCAACTGCTTTAGATTTAAAAGGATGACCAGAATCGACGTGTAAAAATTTATATGACTTAATTTTTTCGTAAAAGCTTACAATAATTGTTCTATTTCAGAGCATCTGCACTTCGTAGTTCTCAAAATTCGTTACAATCGTCGGTAGCAAATTCTCAAAGACCCGTATCTGCTTATTATCCACAAAATACAGTTCCAGTTACGAGACCAACTAATTTACATCAGTCAATTCCAAATTTGAAGAGTCCACCTTCGGTGCAAAGATTGCATATGGAAGAATCGCGTTCGGGGTCTTACCCGAGTGTCAATCAACATCAGCAACAACAAAGTGTACCCCAACATTACCCAAATACGATTCCCAATTATTTAAGCAACACAAATCAGAATTACGCCGGACAAGCTCAACCTCATCAGATGTATGGTCCACCCTATGGTGGTGGAGCACCAAATAATTATCCTAGTCCAACTTACCCCCCTCAAGCACATGAAGATATAGTAAATAAGTATCCACATTTGAACCATCAAAGAATTGGAGAGGTGAATTCGTTCACAAACTCTAATCCAAATTCGCCAAACTACATGGGAAGTGTGCAACATATAAATGGACCTAAACCAGAGGAGACCGTAAAACAAGATGCGAGATTTAGTGGAGGTCTGCTACGCGAAGATTTGTCGCGGCAACCTCATCTGAACAAAACCGAAGAGATGATGCGTTATCCTGTTTCAAACAACGTGCAGATACAGCACAGCAGAATAATTGAAAACGAAATGAGGACTTCTAGAAGCGACGATATGTTGCGTCAGCATACGCTTCATCAGAACGAAATTCATAGATATGCCAGTAGTGGCAATATCAGAATTCAGGATGTGCCACAGTACGATCGAAAAGATTTACGAGGTCAAGCCAAATTGGCGGAAATGGGCGAGGAAGTCAAAAGACGCCAAAACAGAGTACTTTCGCCTTCGCATCAGCCGTACCCACCTAACTTCTATCCTCAGCATCATCCCCAACAGCAAAATTATCACCCACAAATAGTTCAAAATAATCAGCACGTACAAAACACACACAATCTTCAAAATTTACACTTGGCACAAACGCCGCCAAATTACTATCATCCTCAAGGGCCAAATTATCCTCAATATCCCAACAGTCAACCAAACACGCCGACCTCGCCAACTTATCCCAAGTCACCTCCCTTAGCACCAAAACCAATGCGCAAAATCGAAGATCCACCGGAACTTCCTCCGACGACCACCCATCCACTATACACCGCCAGCATACAAGACCCACCGAAAATGGCGTTTTATCCCAATGCTGGCCACTCGAACAACAAAGGACCCGCACGTGATCCTTGGCAAAGAGAAGAACAAGAGCGTCAAGCAGAAGTAAGAAGAGAACAAGCACGTCAGTGGCAAGACCAACAAATCAAAGAGCTCCTCTCCTTATCTCATCGCAATTCCCAACAAGACGAACAACTTCGTGTTCTGCAGCTCGAAAAGGAATTCCAAAGGCGAGCATTAGAAGCCGAACAAGACGAAGACGAAACCGAAGACAAAGATAGTGCTGCAGCTGCATCAAATACCCCACAGGTTGCGCCTCCCACAACACCAATTGTTAACAAACAAGAACCTCCATCTTCTATTTTAAAACCGGGCGTCGTAGTAAACAATCCTCCTCAGCAACCTGTAGAACCCGAAGCAGCACCTCCGCCGCCGGAAAGAGGGTCGAGTTACGTGATCATGTCGTTGCATAATAAAGAAGGAACGAAACGAGTTACTTTTAATGACGCTTCGGCTGTTACGCCACCTTCAAGTTTGCCCATCGAAGAAAACATACGGGAAGATCCTAATGTAAGTTTTTGACTCGCTGCAGGAAAGTTTGGTTTTATAATGTGTTTTTGATGTTTAGAGTTTCATTCGACAAGCCGAATCAATGCTGGCATCTCCCACTACCCCAACGGACGGCAGCGCGGGTCTAGCATCAGCTACTCCAGGAGTAATTGGTGCACAAGAGTTTTATCGAGATCCTAGAACGCGTCGACTGGCGGAACAGGCCCAACAGAAGCAACAAACCACCGTTCCCGAAAAGTTATCTTTCAAAGAGAAAATGAAAATGTTTGCGATGGAAACGGGCGAACACAGTACGCCGAAAGATAAGAGTAAAATTTCGAGGGCACAAAGGGACATCGATAATATAGGATCGCCAAATTCTAATCTTGTACATTAGAACTTCTCTGAGCAATAACCCTTGAAAGTGCGTAGTGTATCATTTTTACCGTCCAAGTTTTTTAATTTTAATTTTGTAGAGAATTTTATTTTTGTAAAAATTGGTTGACCTTTCTTTATGAGAAGATAGTTTTGATTTTTAAAAAATGATATTGTTTGAAAGGTCCACAATTAATTATGGTAGTGGCTTATGAGAGAATGAGACGTAGAGTTACAAATTTTAGAGTTTTATTCATTGTTTTTCGATGAAATGTATTATATATTAGAGTACCCTATTTTTGTCTATTATGTATATGCATCCACTATATATAAACACATTTATATATATGAAATATTAAATATATAAATTATTTTTGTAGAATAGGTTTTTCTCGAGATACTCCATAATATAGCAATACAATGTTGCACCACTTAGAAATTTCACGTTGGACCAATCTTTGTAATATATGCAAAAGTGAAGTTGTTTTATATAAAGTGCATTCTCAAAGCAGATGTAGATAAATTTAACGCGTGATAGATATTTTATCTATGTTATACAAGTTTGCATATATAAAACGAATTATTAATTATACTCTGCATGTTTTAATGTAAATAAATTGTACATCAATGATTTCTTGTGTTAGGATCTGGTAAAGTGATAATTTTAACTTGTATTTGTTTCAATTTATATTTTTGTTTTATTAATTATTAATAAATTTACTGTAACATATTATTTTAGTTTTACCCAGTTTTAAAATATCTTCTATAATTTTATAAAATAGTAAATGATATAATAAAGAAATCAAATATATAGTAATGTTTTCTTTACAGGGACTAGTTTGAATTTTTTTAAAATTATGACGACAACTTTGAAGGCCTGTAATTCCCAAATGGTAAGAGATATAAACAAATTTTAATGAACTATTTTTTTTCCTTCTTTCATACTTAGCATAAATGGAAATAATATTGAAAATTATCGCTAGCCGAGGAGCTGTTACAGTAGGTAGTATTGTTGATTGAAGAAATTGGAAAGATATGCAAGCTGATGGACAAAAAGATGCCGAAAAAATGTGTCGACATGTAGATGTCGCGTCGCAGTTAGTAGAAATTTATGTATTTTAAATAGCAGGTTAATCTAATTGTATAAATGGGATTGTGGTTGCTACCACGAAGAACATCTGTGCATACATTAGAGAAAACCAACTAAAACGGATATCTTTATCGTAAATAAAAATTAATATTAAAATTTTACCGTTTCCATTTTAAATATGAAATCATTTCTTTCTTGAAAAAAAGAATAAAACCTCTAGAAACAATTTAGTTTTTTGACTGTAATTACAGATGCACAAACATAGGATTTTAGGATAAATAAATAAAGGAAAAAAATTCGTGGTCAAATAATCCATATTATTGATTATTAAATTAAATTTTGATTTTTCCAAAATTCTTAAAAATATCACATTCAAAGTGTAACAGGTTTTCGTGGATTTTTTTACCATAGATATTTCACTTAGAATTATTTTACCAATTTTATATAAAATTAAATGGGGTGGCCCAAGAGCTTCACCCCTCCCATGTAATCCTGATAGGAAACTATCAATCCTCGCATTTTAAATTTTTGACAAAGAAGATAAGCATGGTCCAGGCCCCCCCCCCCGCAGAGGTTTGACTGAAATATGACCACCAATAAACTTAGACTATCCTGGAAATATTAGACCCAGCGCCGTAGCAAGCTCTTCCGACACCTGAGGCAAATTTGAATATATGCGCCCCCTCCCAAAAGATTCTTACAGGGTACCCAGCGACCGGGAAAACCTTGAAAAGTCAGGGAATTTTTTTGAGTCAGGGAAAACGGGGAAAATCTCGAATTGTCGGGGAATTTTAAATATTTTTCTGGAAAAATATGCAACAGGCTTCAAAACTAAATTACTTTATTGCAAGCAAACAAATCTTTCAATTTTTAAAAAATATTTTAAATCTTAAAAAATTTGTGTAAAAAAATATATGTAGAAATATGTATATGTATGTTTTATAATAGAATATTATTTATATGAAAATATGTAGGAATAAATTATGAGCAGGGGGGGGAGGTCGTTTTTTATAATGACTGGAATTTTTCTTATAAGATCCTGGAAAAGTCAGGGAATTTTAAAACTCAAGTGGCTGGGTACCCTGTCTTATCATTTTGATATTTTTAAACTATTATTTATTGGGTTTTGTCGAGGTTTAGCGCCCCCTTTGTAGGGGTGCGCGATTATGAAATTTCATAATCGATTATAATTTTTTCGATTCATCGATTATGAGTTCATAATCGATTATGAACTCTTACTCGATTATGAGTAGGGGTGCGCATATAATCGATCACCATAATTCGAATAATCGATTATTTCGGTCGTTCTAATTGCTGTTGGAGTTGGGATTACGTTTAAGTTTAAAAAGTTGTATTTATTAAAACAAGATATTATGCTTATATAGTAGAATAAACCTGTTACCAATAAAAAATAAAGTATTCTATAATCGATTATTTTCCGCAATCGATTATGTTCAAAATCGATAATTTTCATAATCGATTATTTTCACAATCGATTATTATAAATCGATTATGAAATAATCGATTATTCGAATTACGGTGATCGATTAATCGATTATATGCGCACCCCTACCCCTTTGCGATCACCATTGCTACGACGCGGCGCTGACTTGAATAATGAAAACGAATGGATGCTTATCAGGAACTCATTTAGGACCGGGGTATGCACACTTAATTTATTGCAAAAGAAAAACTTTCACTTTTACGTCCCTCGGTATTAAGAAAAACGGTACTGGGAAAAGTAATAAATTTTGATGGTTCTGAATAATGGCAAGTGTACTTGGGGGGTATTGCAGACCCCCCCCCCGGTCACGTGATATCAATTTTTATCGTTGGAAACTTTTGAAGATCTTATATAAAATACGCATAGTATGTCAGAATCGCCGTTTCCATGGTAACGTAACGCAAAACCCCCCCTCCTCGAATATGAAGATTATTTTTATCGGTAGGAATTTTTCTTTTCAATTTAAATATATTTAAATAATTGTCTCGATGATAATGTGATATTTTTGCCGGTTACCCAGTCAGTTAAAGGGAAATGAAGAAGAACGCGGTGGTTGGAATCAACTTTCCTAAAATCCCCTGTCTTCCCCTAGTCATTGCACCAAAATTGAAGAGGAGAAAAATCCCTACAAAACGAGGTCAGAATTTACTTCAGATCTGAAGTAAATCCTGAAACCTTGTTTTGTTTTGTTCACCATCGATGATGAAGTTTAAATGTACGAAATTTTTATTCAGAATAAGAATTATTCAAAACTTTTTTCAATTGTTTTCTCTGAATTTTCTTTTTATTTCATAAATACTTAGTATGATGTAGGCAAATTTTGTTAATCTGTATTATAGAGATTTCAGATCTGAAGTAAATCTTGAAACCTCGTTTTGTTTTGTTCACCATCGATGATGAAGTTTAAATGTACGAAATTTTTAGATAACATTTTGTTACGGATTTTCGCTTATATCTCGCAAACGATTACTGCTACGTTAAAAGTCAATAAGAGCTAAGTTGTAGATAATTAAATTTGCTATAATAATAGGTTTATAGTTATTTAATTATAAGCAACAGAAACATATACTTTACGGAATAAGCGAGGAAATACTCGAACGAGCCCGGAGCAGAGCTCCGGGCTCGTTCGGGTATTTCCTCGCTTATTCCGTAAAGTATATGTTTCTGTGCGAATTGCGTATACAGGTTTTACTCTAGGACAGGTCCTTTACCGAAATTAAAAAAGAAAATCTGCACTAAAATAATAGAAGTAATATTACAAAATAATGTATTATTTCAGTGATTTTGAAGATTTAAATAAAAATATTATATTGCGCTCCGAACTCGCCCTTCGCTCCGCTCCGGGCTCGTTCGAGTATTTCCTCGCTTATTCCGTAAAGTATATGTTTCTGTGCGAATTGCGTATACAGGTTTTACTCTAGGACAGGTCCCCTACCGAAATTAAAAAAGAAAATCTGCACTAAAATAATAAAAGTAATATTACAAAATAATGTGTTATTTCAGTGATTTTGTAAGATTTAAATAAAAATATTCTATTGCGCTCCGAACTCGCCCTTCGCTCCGCTCCGGGCTCGTTCGGGTATTGCCTCGCTTATTCTGTAAAGTATATGTTTCTGTGCGAATTACGTATGCAGTTTTTTCCCCAGGACAGGTCCTTTTCCGAAATAAAGAAAATTTTTATTCATTCGCACTGCAAGGTCGGGCGCAACAAAATCGTTTTTGGGGGGTGGGGTAAAAATAAGGTAGGAAGGTAGAAGTTAAGTTTACCTCAGAGAAAAACTAGCTAAAAATAATCTGTAGTAATGACGTAGCTTAGGTAGAAAATATGTCGAGCAAGACTTCGGACAGACCTCCATCATTTGGCTGGAAATTTTGGAGATTGAAGGAACCCTGATAACTTTTTGCGGAAGGTTAAATTATTAATTTTGAAATTTTTTTCGGTGTAAGGAATTCCGAACCTACGTCAGTGCAAAATTTCAGCTTTCTAGGTGGCTTACTTACAAGTGGCCAAACAATAGACTGACGAAGATCCGAGTTTTTCACGCAATTCTTACGGTTTTTTGCTTATGTCTCGAAAACTTGAACTCGCATGTTAAAAATTAATATAGGTTAAGTTATAGAGAATTAAATTTGCCATTAAAAACATTTTAGGTAAATTTCTTCGAATTTGAATGTTTTTAACATGGAACATGTTTTTACGGTCGTTACCTCGCAAAAATCGACACCAAAAAAATCGACCCTAAAAACCGACACCAAAAATCGGCACCACATGTATACTTAATTCAAATTTATAGTTTATAATTTGAATAGAGTAGATTATTATCGAATAACATCTTCCCATAAACAATAATGAATTTTCAATAACAAAATTTTCATTACCAAAAATTTAAATCCGAAACCGATCGCAAAAAGAAAATTTGCTTATACTATAGTAAATTTTTATTACCAACACAAAAATTAAGGGATTATCCTATTAGGGAGCGTTCAAGTATTACGTAACGCAATTTTTGGAGATTTTTGACCCCCCCCCCCATGTAACGCGCCGTAACGTTTTTCTGTAACCCCCCCTCCCCCCTAGTAAAACGTTACGTAACCATCAAGTGACCATTTTTATACCTAAAAGTCACAATTATGTGGCAAAAACAATGTTACGTAACGCGTAGTTCAAACCCCCCCCTCCCGCCCCTGTAACGCATCGTAACGTTTTACAAGACCCCCCCTCCCCCCAAATTCGTTACGTAATACTTGAACGCTCCCTTATAACCAACACGGTTACACAACTACGCCGCACTTCGGAAAACAGTAAGAAGAAACGAGATAAGCGCCGCACCCGCGGCATCCCTAAATCTCGAGGAAAACTATGATAAACGGTTTGGTACCGAAAAACATGTTCCATGTTAAAGATATTAGTCGGAGACTAAAGTAGAAGGAACCCGGGGGTCCAGGGGGCGGAGCCTCTTTGCGAGGCGCGGAGCGCCGAGTTTTTTGTCTATTGTCCGGACCGAATTTTCGTACGAGTTTTGTTTATTTTTAAACGGAACTGTTTTTTTTATTAGAAGACTGAAATTAGTTCAATTTAAAATCCTAATTTCATTGGACGAAATACCGCAGCGTTAATACATGTTAATTAGGCCGCAATTAATTAGTAATTTAACAAATATTATCTTGGAAATGTAGTCTCAATTGATGGGTTTCTAACTTCTTTATGTATGGAATAGCTTTTATATCGAGATATTCACCAAACCATTAAATTGACGATAAAATGTTAACGATGTTTTAGGCTTCTATACAAAGTATAGCAGAAGCCTTATGATCTGGCTCCGTGTCCGTCTGTCTGTCCGTCCGCATAATTCAAACCTAATCAGAACCCTCGAAATTGTCATTGTAAACACATCGTATGTATAATAAAATTTGTTTTAAATTTAAACAAGGTGGAACTCGCATTAGCGGCAGTTCCTAGGCTTCTATACAACTACTTTTCTGGTGTGAAAAGTTGTTGTTATTTTTGGTCGCCATAATTTTATAATGTAATAAATAATATCAGATAATCTGCACTAATTAAATTTTTGCGGTTGGTATTTAATATTTACTATGTAACTAATAATAATGAAACTTTTCCATTCCATTCGGAACTTTACTTCTCTGTAATGTACGGTCCATTTTTTGAGGTGGAACAATCCTCTTTTTCTTTTTTATTTATAACTTAACTTCACCAATCACATCAAGCCACTACTGTGGTTACAATTAAAAAATATGACATTAAATTTTATCCGTTAATTTGATAACTTAATCCGTTGATCCGTGATGTGATAACTTAATCCATTGATACCTTGATCGGTCAGATCATCGGATTAAGTATACTATATAGGTTGAAAATTACAATCTTAAAGCACAGAATACTTTTGTAACCTACCTTAATATATAAAAAGTCGATTTTAAATTTAAAACACATTTTTATTTTATTATACTGTCATGGTTTACTCAGTATAAGGGATGATTTTGGGTCATTTGTGCAAGATTGGAACACTCATGAAGTCCTTTTATTTAATCAGACCGTAATAGGTAGAAAACTAGTTGTATCTGATTTTTCCATGATCTAGTAAATTAATTAACTGCTTTGCCTCAAAAACCATAAAGATGCAAACGCTATTAAGATCTGAAAGATGGAATGAAATTGTAAAAAACAAAATATTGTTGGTTGTTTGGTTCAGTATAAAATAAGAAACAAATTAGATTTAATTTTGTTTATTTGTGTATGTAGGATTTTGTAAATGAAAGAAGTGACGATTTTGAAATTTGCGTGTGCGCGAGTGGGGAATTTAGTGAAGTTTTTGGATAAGGAGAACGGAGCGAAGGACTCGGAAGGGAGCCGTCAAAGTGTTAAGACGGGTCATGAGATTTTTGAAAATAAGTTTGAATAAAGTTTTGGATGTTAATTTTCTTGGAATTAAGTTATTGGAAATACGTTTTTGATAAAGTTTTGGATGTTAATTTTCTTGGATAAGTTATTGGAAATAAGTTTTTTAAAAATAAGTTTTTGGAAATATTTTTTGATGGTTATATTTTATGGATATGAGAATAGAATTTATTGGAGGAAATCATCCGAATTTCTAACATGTCATTGGTTGCACGATTCCGAAGAGGATACTTGTTCATTTGTCGTTCCTACCTGTTTTTGTTTGATACAAGATCGGAAGCTGTTTGCCAACAAAAATCTTCACGCTCCTATGCTCCACACGATACCGAACGCATTGAAAAACTTCGTAAAGACATCATACTCCGGTAAGAGTTTTTGTTTAGTGACGCATTTACTTTTTGATAATAGACAAATCGTCCTCTTTTAAAGTTTCGGGCGCGCATAAACATTTGGGGGTTTTAATTGCACATTTACTTGTAAAATTTAATTTGTTTGAATATGAGAAAACCAATATTTTGTTTAAAATTCTTATTATGTTGAATAAAGTCCATTATTTTTCGTTTTGATAACGTTTGCTTTTCATTTCATATTAATAGCAGTAATAGATCAACGAGGAAAAAGATACAACGTTCCAATATTTAAATAATCTTTATAAGAAAGATTGAGAGTAAGTCGATTTATGAGTGTTCCGATTGAATACAGGAATCCACCTTTGACCCTGAAAAGAGCTCATCAGCTGGCCGGTGCATTAAAAAGTGTCATGAACAGTAGCACATGGCAATACATATGATGTGTTTATAATCACAATTTCGAGGGTTCTGATTAGATTTGCATTATGCGGACAGACGGACGGACGGACAGACACGGAGCCAGATCATAAGGCTTCTTGTTATACCTTGTATTGAAGCCTAAAAATGATTTTGTGCTATTCCGGGGGTAAAGTACTCACTTTTTACTCCGATTTGCTGGTGAAAAGGGGCACCTTTTTACCCTGGGGGAGTAAAGTTAAAAATTAGGGGGGAGCGGGAGAAAAAAAAAACTTTTTTTTGCCCTAGGACAATAAAAAAGTCACCAGATGACTGATAAAAAAGTCACTAGATTTACTAAATGTCGCCACGTGGTGAGATGTTAGGACGCGCGAATTTTTCGCCACATATCCTACGTTTTTCGCTTCATAAAAGCGGATAACTTGTGGAAATTGCCGATGTCAATGTTGTTTTCTACTTTAGTCACGGCCTTGATCATGGAATAGTGCGACCACATGGTCGACGACTTCAACGTTTTAGCCTTTTCGTATAAAAATGCCAAAAACACGTCTTCAGTAAAATAATCTGCCAATTCTTTGTTCTTGCACCACTGCACAAAAGCGTCGTAGTGCTTTTGGTAAAGTTTTCTAGATTTTGTCGGCAAAAGTTCCACCAACGCCATCTTCGCTGCTTCGGCAATTTCTAGGTTCTCGCTCATGGTACGTCTTGCTGTTTCAAAGGCACAAATTTAAATGAACTGAAATGAACCATTGGTAGAATCAGGGGTGCCAAGTGCTATGTCCTAGTACTTTTTGGTAGTAGTTGGTAATATTACCTACTAGTGCTATTTTGTGATACTATCGACCACGTGCATTATTAAAAAAATGCGTTAAATTTTTGTTTTAAGTTTCTAAATTGGTTAAGTTCCTACTTTACCTGCCGGAATTGCAAAAAACAGTATATGCACGACGGGAGTAAAGTGACTTTTGGCCCATGGGTAATTGTTTCACTCGGCTAGCGCCTCGTGTAAACAATCCTTGACCCTCGAGCCAAAAAAATGTTTGGTGCATAAAGTACTATTTTATACGAAAACAAGTATTATATTTTGAACGGCTTGACCGAATATTTTGAAAAAACTTTACGTAGTAGATCCATTGAAAGGCTTTTTCTAAAATAATTTTCAAGTGCCTAGCATACTGAGATCAATGAAAAAATTCTATTTTACGTTTTTTTTTTATACAAGACGACACGAGGGGGGGACGCGCTTGACCATTTTTACCGTGCTACGGCTTTTATTCCTTTTCCGCATATAATATTATATAAGGCGTACTTCTACAAGGTAACTTCTAACCATGTAATTAATAAAAATATTTGAATAATAATATTGTTTTTCTAAAATTACGCTCCCGGCTCCGTGACCTCTACATAGTTTCCCCTTTCCCCGCTCCCCCCATTAAAACCTGCGCAGTTGCAGAATTCTGTAATTCTGTCACAAAATAGTTATTTATCATGTTGAAAATTTAATTATTTTGTTAGATTAAAATACGTTACATACATTTAAAATGACTAATTTTTAAAGTTTTTAATAACCCACTACTGGTGCATTTTACCGAATTTTCTTTTTGATTATGTTATCATAACACATGTTTTTATAACCTCAAAAAATGGCAATTCCTATAGCAAGTAAGTTGTTATCGTTAAATAATTTACTTAATTTCTAGTTTTGAAATATTTTATAGTTCGTGGTTCGTTTGGGTTAAGCGTAAATTGGGGGCCACCCAAGTTTGATCAACATGAAGGTTTTGTTCCGGTGACCGGTAAAGGATGCCGTATCATGACATTTAGTCCAGATGGTCTCTATTTTGCTTACGTTAACGGCCAAAATTTGCATTTGTTGAAAACTGTAACTTGGGAGGGCGTAAAAGTCATCGAAGGAACCAAAGCTTATCATTTAGCTTTCTCACCGAAAAGCACTTATTTATGCACTTGGGAACCTTTTGTGGTAAGCAATGCTAACCCTCAAGGTGTACCTAACTTAAAAGTTTATAAGACAGAAAGTGGTGAATTAGTCGCCACTTATGTACATAAGAAGCAGTCCAATTGGGAACCGCAGTGGAGTTGTGATGAGCTGATATTTTCGCGTCACGTTAACACAGACGTGTTGTTTTATGAGACGTCCGATTTCGAGAAAGTGGTTCATCGTTTTAAAGCATTTAAAGTTGCCTCCTACAGTCTTTCACCTACTGTGGGATCTTACTTTATAGTATGTCACACCGAAGGTGGTAAAGGACAACCCTCGCAAGGAAGATTGTTCAAGTATCCAAACTTTGAAGTACAACAAAGTCTTGCAAGCAAAAGCTTTTTCCAAGCCGACCGGGTTGATTACTTTTGGAATTCTAAAGGTACCCATGTTCTTTTGATGACCACCATGGAAGTGGATAAAACCGGCGCCTCGTATTATGGAAAACAAGGCTTACATTTTATTGGCACAAATGGTCAAACAGCGATGGTAACTTTAAGTAAAGAAGGCCCAATTCATGCGATTTCTTGGTCACCAAAGAGCCAAGAATTCTGCGTCATTTATGGCTTTATGCCAGCTAGGGCAACTATGTTCAATTTGAAGTGCGATTCTGTGTTCGAGTTAGGAGGTGGCCCTAAGAATTCCATTTACTACAATCCGCAAGGGAACATTTTGTTGCTAGGTGGTTTCGGAAACCTTCGTGGTCAAATCGAAGTTTGGGACACGAGTTCTAGGAAGATAATTGGTATTATGTTAATTTTGGTTTTGAACTTTATTAATTGATGTAATTTAGGAACATGTGAAGCACCCGATTCGACCATGTTGCATTGGGCTCCAGATGGAATTAATTTTTTGACTGCCACAACTGCACCGAGGCTAAGGACCGACAACGGTTATAAAATCTGGCATTTTTCGGGCGCTTTGCTCTTCGAAAAGATGTGTCAAGGGGAGGAGTTGTATGACGCTTGTTGGCAGAATTATCCTAAAGGTGTGTTCAAGGAGCCTTCACTAACGGTAGAAAAAGTGAAAGGTATTGTATCGAGCACGCATGCTCAGGCTTCTCAACAAGTTTATCGTCCACCTTCGGCTCGTAACAAGCCTTTAGTGCAATTTAAATTGCACGATGATGATGACCTTCCTCATCGACCAGGTAATATAATTTAATTCTTGTCTTTGAATTCCATTCTGTATGTTTGACTTTTAGGTGGCGATTCTGCTCCTTCGAAAGGTTCGCAGAAACAGAAAAAAAAGAGAGAAAGTAGGAAAGCACGTAAACAGGAAGAATCGGAGAATGGAACCACTAATAATTCGACGGTTGTTAGTGACATCCAAGTTGTGTTAACTGGAGATCCCGAGAAGGATAAGAAAATTAAGAACATTAAGAGGAAACTAGACGCTATTGCAAAACTAAAAGAGCAGCAAGCGCAGGGTAAAACTTTGGAAGTAAATCAGTTGGCAAAAGTTAAAGGTGAAGACGATTTAATTAACGAACTTGAAGAATTACAGTTATGAGTTTTTGGTCACAATTTGGAAATGTTATTTTTATTCCAATAAAAGTTTTTGAATGAATCGTGTAATGTTTAGTTATAAATAATCCTGCATCACATTGATAAAAAGAATTAGGAAGTCGCCGAAATCCCAAAATTTTTATTTAGGGAAATGTGCCATATTACCTAATTTTCATTAGGTAAAATGCGCACCGTTAACTTTAAGAAAACATTTAGTCAAAATATGAGGTTAGTATTTCATATTTTATGGTAATTTTAACATTTTGCGGCGGTTTATACTAAAATATTGTAAGCCAGATAATCAATTAATGCAGATTTTAATAATTAACGTATTTTAATAATTGTGCATGGTACATGGACGTAGTTTTAGAAGAGAATAAACGAAGAGTAGTAAAATCGTTAGAAGTGCAATATAAATTTGGCTAAAAGAATGAAGAATAAAACATAGGTAAGTCTTTTTAATCTACTGATTTATTACAAATATCTTGAAATTGAAATAAATTGGTTAATTAACCAGAATCGCCCAATATACATTGTGTATGAATTTTTGGGTAAGATCTAGTTTAGGGGAAAAGCGTGCTAGCTGCTTCATATTTTGTGCCAAGATGTGTTATTGTATCATGATCATTAAATGCTTATAAAACTTTTGGGGCAAATGTATAATTTGCTTGTAATTAATTATTTAAGAGGGACATGTTGCATCGACTATGGGAAGGGTACGTAAGGTGCATCATCGAATTTCAATATTTTTTGGTGACTTTCGGATAGTTTAATGTATTTAGAAGTCACTGGTACCAATTTTATGGGCGGATAAACCAACTTTTGATAGAGAAAATCGACTTTGAAAATCGTTAATTTTACCATGTATCACTGACGCGCGGGTGGAATCTCACCGGAATCTCACTCATTTTGTTGACGGTCCGCGCAACTTGAACTAGTCTTAGACTTAGCCGTTTGCGGATCGGAACCCGCAAAGTGCGCGAACTGCGACGGCCGACATCCGGCAAACTTCCGAGGGTGCCCACGCTACCCAAGGACAGCCATACCTAAAAAATCAAACGCCAGACGCGGTCACCAAAACACCGAACACCAATCAAGCCAAGGTTTCGCGAGAAACCCACCCACAATGCCAACGATAAACAACCTGAGACAAACACCTGAAGAAACAGCAGTTCTAGTCAACCAGTTGCTAGAAGCGGTGACTACAATTCTCCGCGGCGCTTTGGTGGAGGAGTCCACCATAGCGTGCATTTCCGCTCTTTCACAGGCAATAACCGCACAGACCACGCGAGCAAGTAGCTAAAAAACTGAGTATATCCCGCCGTGGTCCACATGGGCCTATCAAAAATGAGAATTTAAGTTGAGTACAACAAGCTGCCGGCTATCTATCGAGTACAACAATAGAGTGAGACAGAGCATACAAGTTGTACTCGGCCGTTTCCAAAAAGACGCTCTCACAACGGAGTGGGAGCATACAGTTGTACTCCGGCGGATACAAGAGCCCCCCCCCCACCAAAGAGTGCAAGAGTGGGAGGACACAAGTTGCATCCGGGCGGTCGGCAAAAATGCCGACTAAAAATGCTAATGTACCCCTATATATTACTCGATGACGAAAAGTTGACTTGCTAGTAGTAAACGTAACGCCATCTGGCGGAATGACCTACCCAAATTAGGACGAAAATAAATAAAACCAAAAATTTCAATGTAATAAACAAAAATTTATTCAAAGTAAAAAAAAGTACGTATAATTTGACGTTTAAAAGTCACTAGGATGAATTTATGCGAGTAAATTGTGACAAAAAGTCACAATTTTTGATTGTTGGAAAACCGTGAGATGGCGCCACATTTAGCAAATTTAGTCAACTTTTCGTGCGAAGTAATGATAAGGATGAATATATGCGAAAATAAATTGAATTTATTTTTTTGGGAATACCGAAAGATGGCGCCACATTTAGCAAATTTAGTCAACTTTTCAGGCGAAGTACTGATAAGGATAAATTATATGCGAAAATAAATTGAATTTATTTTTTTGGGAATACCGAAAGATGGCGCCACATTTAACAAATTTGGTCAACTTTTCGTGTGAAGTAATGATAAGGACCATCATTGCGAATTTTCGCCCCGCCTTTTTCGGCGGGATCTACTCTCCAAAACAGCAACTCGGGCTAAAATAGCATGATGTTCGTACAGTTTTATTTTGCGCGACAGCCCTCGCGCAAGCGCTCGTGCTGTCAAGGCAAAAAAAACTGTACTCGCATCATGCTAACAACTTTAGCCCTAGTGCTGTTACATACGAGTATATCCCGCCGTGGTCCACATGGGCCTATCAAAAATGAGAATTTCAGTTGAGTACAACAAGCTGCCGGCTATCTATCGAGTACAACAATAGAGTGAGACAGAGCATACAAGTTGTACTCGGCCGTTTCCAAAAAGACGCTCTCACAACGGAGTGGGAGCATACAGTTCCGGCGGATACAAGAGCCCCCCCCCACCAAAGAGTGCAAGAGTGGGAGGACACAAGTTGCATCCGGGCGGTCGGCAAAAATGCCGACTAAAAATGCTAATGTACCCCTATATATTACTCGATGACGAAAAGTTGACTTGCTAGTAGTAAACGTAACGCCATCTGGCGGAATGACCTACCCAAATTAGGACGAAAATAAATAAAACCAAAAATTTCACTGTAATAAACAAAAATTTATTCAAAGTAAAAAAAAGTACGTTTAATTTGACGTTTAAAATTCACTAGGATGAATTTATGCGAGTAAATTGTGACAAAAAGTCACAATTTTTGATTGTTGGAAAACCGTGAGATGGCGCCACATTTAGCAAATTTAGTCAACTTTTCGTGCGTAGTAATGATAAGGATGAATATATGCGAAAATAAATTGAATTTATTTTTTTGGGAATACCGAAAGATGGCGCCACATTTAGCAAATTTAGTCAACTTTTCAGGCGAAGAAATGATAAGGATGAATTATATGCGAAAATAAATTGCCACACAAGAAAAACAAGATTGGACAATGCCACAGATGCCAGGCATTCGGACATGCACAGAGATGTTGCAGGAGTGATCCGAGATGTGTTAAGTGCGCAGGCAGGCACTTAACAGCAGAATGCAACATCCCGGACACGGAAAAAGCAACCTGTGTCAACTGCGGAGGACAGCACCCCGCAAGCTATCAAGGCTGCCCGAGATACCCAAAACCACGAGCAACAGACCGAAAATGGCGGTATCAAGAACCACCAAGAAGTCAACCGCGGTTTCAACCACATCGGACCACCCCGGGACAGTCCTACGCAGACAGGACTACCGGAGAAACCCGAAGAGAAGAAGAACGCGAAAAGCAAGCGCCCCGACCCCCTCAACCGAGAGGGCACCAGAGAGACGAATACGTGCGACCACCCCCCCAACCGAGAGGTCAACCGACAGGTGCCAACGAAGAGGGGGAGGACCAAAAGGCAGTGGTGACGCCAAAGGCCCTGGCCTTCATCCTGGCGGCCCTGACCAAGAACGGGTTAGACGAAACCTTGATTGAAGAGACCTTGAAGAACCTCAGGGTGATTGCCCCAGCGCAATAAACGCCCGAAGCCAACATCCAGCGAGAATTCTCAACCGCAAATGCCAATACAGGTAACAAGGAAAGTACCATCTCTCCTGAGGACGGCCTACTGGAATGCGAACGGACTGACGGCACCAAAAAGGCTCGAGTTGATAGACTTCATCTCCGAGCACGATTTGGATATCGTCTTTGTCTGTGAAACATTCTGGGGACCGTCCACAAGAGCGAAGATACCAAACTTTAACTTGTATAGGTGTGACCGAGATGGGCAGTGTGGTGGAACGGCAATCTACGTCAAGAGGACGTTGCGACACCACGAACTACCCATCACAGGGAACAACACCCTGGAGGCGACTAGAATAGTCGTACAAATGAGACACGCCGGGGACATACAGCTCACAGTAGCATACAAACCCCCCCGCCTACCGCTACCCAATGAAGAAATCGAAGAAATTTTCAGCGGAAACGGGCCGAAGATAATCGCGGGTGACCTAAACGCGAAACACTCAGACTGGCATTCAAGAAAGGACAACCCTGCCGGCAAAGCGCTGAAAAGATTAGCCGACCGGCTCGACTTTGTGGTAGACGCACCAGAAGAAATCACGCACGAAGCAACCTGCGGACCACAAAGCGACGACGTCCTGGACATTGTCCTCCTCAAGGACGTACCCATCTTACACCATCTAGAAGTTGGTGAGCCGCTAGATTCTGACCATTATCCTGTCTTATTCTCCTTGGGAAACTCACAGGGAGACAACGATGCGGATGATCGCGAATTCGTCCAGAGAACTGCATGGCCGGTTTTCCACGACCATGCACTTCGCAACCTGGGAAAAATTCCGATCATCAACTCGGAAGTCGAACTGGAAGAGTACGCTCAAAAATTTCAGGACAAGATAAATGAGTCCCTCAACCACGCGACCACCCAAGTTCTAAAAAGGAATTTCAACGAGTGCCTACCCCCGGACATCAAAGACTTGATAAGGGAGAAAAGAAGAGCACAAAGAAGATACAGGACGACCTGGCACCCGGAAGACAAACGGTATTTTAACCAATTAAGAAATAGGTTAACCCAGGAACTGAAAGATCTTCGCAACGAAAGGTGGGACAGGAAACTGGACTCCCTCTCCTACGAAGACAATTCAGTCTGGAAAATGGCAAGAGCCCTCCGAAATACCCGATCCACAATCCCAGCGATAAACAGTGACAACGGCCTTGCCGTCACCGATCAAGAAAAAGCTGAAGCTTTCGCTGACGCATTCAAAGAACAATGCACCCCCAACTACGACGACGCAGATGGGGTCCACATCTGCCACGTCGACACGGAAGTCGCGAGAAGATTAGAGGAAGTTGACCCGGATCCAATAAAGCCAGCATCTACAGACGAAGTAGCACTGGCTATAAGGGCAACTAAACCGAAGAAAGCACCGGGGCCGGATGGTATTAAAAACCAAGCCTTAAAGAAGCTTCCCAAGAAAGCCGTCACAGCACTGACGGGGATGATTAACGCAGCACTAAGACTGAGGTATTTTCCGGACAAATGGAAGCTGGCCGATGTGGTCGTCATCCATAAGCCCAGAAAACCCAAAACCTTAGCGCAAAGTTATCGACCGATCAGTTTGCTGCCAACGATAGGCAAGATAGCGGAAAAGATCATCCTCACCAGACTAGACGAAGAGGTGAGCGACAAGAACATAATCCAAGATGAACAATTCGGCTTCCGTGGGGGGCACTCCACCACCCAACAGATACTGCGAGTAACAGAAGAGATTACCGGTGCGTGGAACCGTAAGAACGTCGTAGCGGCGGTCTTCTTAGACGTCGCGAAAGCGTTCGATAAGGTTTGGCACAACGGTCTAATTTTCAAAATGCTACAGGCAGGCGTCAAACCGGGACTTGTAAAACTGGTAGCATCCTACCTGAAAAACAGACGGTTTAGGACAATCATCGACGGCACAAGATCTCAAGAAAGAGTAGCCGAGGCTGGAGTGCCCCAAGGCTCCCTACTTTCTCCGACGCTATTTAGCATCTATGTCAGTGACATCCCGAGGACTGCAAGAACGAAGATCGCGCTATATGCAGACGACACCGCGATCCTTGCCCCCTCCCTTAACCCGGTCATGGCAATCAAATACTTGCAGGAATCGATGGACGCCCTGGAAACATGGTTCCGCACTTGGCGAATCGAGGTAAACTCTGACAAAAGTGAGGCAATCATGTTCACCTGGCGTCGACCGAAACTGGACAAGAGAGTTAAAATATTCGATGAAGAGATACCATGGACCAGCTCCGTCAAATACCTTGGTGTGACCCTCGATAGTCGATTAACTTGGGTGAAGCACATCGACCAACGAGTGACTCTAGCAAGAGGTCTAATGTCTTCATTGGCCCCCCTGATAGGTCGCAAAGGGGCGATGTCGAAAGATCTCAAGATAAGAGTCTACAAGGCGATCATCCTCCCTATCCTCACGTACGCCGCCCCCGCGTGGGCCTTCGCGAGTGAACGACAGTTAGAGAGGCTACAAACAATTCAGAACACCTGCCTGCGCAGAGCACTGGACGCGCCATGGTTTGTCACCAACCGTCAAATCCATCAGGATACAAAGACGGAACAGGTAAGTGAGATGATATACAAACTAACAGAAAAACTGTACGAACGGAGTCACGACTGCGAAAACCCTCTAGTAAACCAACTAGGGAAATACGAAATCGTCGATTTCCACAGGTTTAAGAGGCCGAAAAGCATCTTGACTCCAAGAAATACAGGATAAACTGGTAGCAAACAATTCATGCGATACTTATTAAGATAACCACTTCTCTTTCAGCGATTAATCTTTTGTAATCTATTTCAGCGTGTTAACTCTGTTTCAGATTAAATGAAGTTTAACCCGTTCTCTCCCCTTTGGGATAGGTGCTATTCGTCCCGTTATTTCTGGGACAGGTGCTATGCGTCCCCATATGATATGAATTTTGGGATAGGTGCTTTTCGTCCCGTTTTTCTTCTCGCTTCGCATCAAGCATGGATCATGGACAACCGGGCCTCACCCGGCGGTCTGAAAATTTATCTTTTTCTCATTTTATTCTACTAATATCATGCCTTTCTCAAGGCATAATGCGACCGGCTTCTACGCCTTTTCAGGGTTTTGACCCATGTTACATTTTCAAGAGAGTTTTTTATTCAATTTTTGAGCGTTGGAGGAGACAAAGCTGGGCTCCGCCCAGCACGTGCTTCGCTTCGCGAACCATGCTTGCTTGCTTGCTGAAAATAAATTGAATTTATTTTTTTGGGAATACCGAAAGATGGCGCCACATTTAGCAAATTTGGTCAACTTTTCGTGTGAAGTAATGATAAGGACCATCATTGCGAATTTTCGCCCCGCCTTTTTCGGCGGGATCTACTCTCCAAAACAGCAACTCGGGCTAAAATAGCATGATGTTCGTACAGTTTTGTTTTGCGCGACAGCCCTCGCGCAAGCGCTCGTGCTGTCAAGGCAAAAAAAACTGTACTCGCATCATGCTAACAACTTTAGCCCTAGTGCTGTTACATACGAGTATTCGTCAGTATGAAAGCCGCGAACAAACAACACCAAACCAGATCATTTTAAAAAACTAACGCCAAAAAATCTCCAAAACCAATGCAAACGCAAAAGAAAAAGAGCAAATGCCCCCCACCTCAAAGGTTGAGCTAACAACTCAACACCAAAAAACAAGAAACTTTAACTTTTCCACCAGGAAATAATATCAGATCCAATAAATCATAGCCACAAACCTTGATTAAATTATCAGCCAGCTTAGCTCAGCGCTAAAAACGTGAGGCCCACCGGCCTCCACAATTTCCAAATGTCAATTTCACATTAGCTAGATGAAGGAGAAGGCCGGCCATGCCGGGATGCTCCATTTTGGTCATAATAGTAACTAGAAACTAGAAAATTGCGGATCGGCAGATGCAGCTCGTCACTCTTACATGTAACATCGATTATTTTTTGTTTTTACGCGCTTTTTTGGGGGTTAAACGTAATAGATAACTGCCCCATACCGCGACTATACTTTTTAATGCTATTTTGAGGGTCTCTCGAATCCCGATTGCCTTCATCCCGGTGGTCTTGATCGGTGGCGCCTTCTCGTATGTTTAGCCCTGCCGCGTAGCGGCTCTTGTGGTAATATGGAAACGTTTATTTTATGATCAATATATAGTAACCCCGTTACTATGCAGTTGTTTAATTATCACGTTGTAATACTTCAATTATTATTTCTTACCAAATATTAAATCATTAATTCAAGTTAATATAGTTTTATTTAATTCAGCGATCTACAAAATATCACAGGTTATGACGCCCAGTCTACGCAATTAAAAAAAAAGTGTTTATTGTAAGACATATCAATTTTTAATAATATCATAATGTCAAATAATAAAGAAGGGTCGCTAGAAAAATTAAAAGGCTCCGAAAACTACAATACATGGAAATATTCTATGCAAGCGCTGCTTGAACTACATGATTTAGAAAAATGCATTTCGGAAACTGATACCGAGAAAGATGCGAATAAGTTAAAAAAGGCAAAGGCGAAATTAATTTTAGCAATTGATCCAGTTTTGTATGTGCACATACAATCATGTGCAGCAGCAATTAATATATGGATGGTGTTAAAAACAATGTTCGAAGATAAAGGCTTAACTCGTCGCATTGGTTTGTTAAGGATGTTAATATCAACGAATTTGGAATCGTGCTCATCGATAGACGAATATATTAACAAAATTATTGGAACGGCCAATAAATTAACAGAAATAGGTTTCCCCATTTCCGAAGAGTACATTGGGTCATTTTTATTAGCTGGACTTACAGACGACTACAAACCATTTATAATGGGCATAGAAAGTTCGGGAATAAAAATAACAGGCGATGGAATAAAATCTCGATTATATGAAATTGGTCCATCGGTAAATGTAAAAGAACAGGCATTTTTCGGTAAGAAATTTAAAGGAAAGAAGAAATCACAAACGAAAGTGACGTGTTATAATTGTAAAATGCAGGGACATTTCGCCAATAAATGTCCAGATAAACTGAATAAAAAAACTAATAACGCGTTTAGTGTAGTGCTCGCGTCAAAGGGATTGAATAAAAACGATTGGGTTTTAGATTCGGGTGCATCACAGCACATGACTTTGAACGAACACTTATTAATAAATACTAGGTCTACGACAACGAAAAGTATTTGTGCTGCAAACAACGAAGAGTTATTAGTAAAATGCATTGGTGACACTAAGATAACTTGTAACGATGAAGTTATTACAGTGAAAAACGTACTATTTGTTCCAGGTCTCGCCGCGAATTTGTTATATGTGTCGAAGATAACTGAAACCGGTAATCAATTGAAATTTGATAAAACCGGGTGTTCAATAATAAATTGCAATAACGAAAAATTTGCAAGGGCAATTTTGATTGATGGTGTTTATGTATTGAAAACGAAAAACGCGTACGGAATGATTGCGAAACAATCGGACAATTTAGTAGTATGGCACAGAAAATTAGGCCATTTGAATTTTAATGAAATTCAAAAAATGAAAAACGATAAAGTTGGTGGAATCTCGTACAATTCAACTGGAACTAAGATGAATTGTGAAATATGCGCGAAAGCTAAACTAACAAAATTACCTTTCAAACGATCAGAAAAACGAGCAAGTAATTTTTTAGATTTAGTGCATAGTGATTTAAATGGACCAATGGAAAATGAATCAATTGGTGGAAAAAAGTACTTCATGACATTCATAGACGATTTTTCAAGAAAAGTTTTTGTATACTTTTTAAAAAATAAAAGTGAAGCTTTTGAAATATTTTGTGAATTCAAGTCGATGGTCGAAAATCAAACCGAACGAAAGGTAAAAATATTGCGATCAGACAATGGGGGTGAGTACATTAACCAAAATTTTCAAAATATGTTTAAGAAATGTGGTATAATAAGTCAAACTACTGTACCACATACACCAGAGCAAAATGGCAGAGCTGAACGCATGAATAGAACCATCGTAGAGAGAGCCAAATGCCTTTTGTTTGATTCTGGATTTGAAAAACGTTTTTGGGCAGAAGCTGTCAACACAGCGGTTTATTTAATAAACAGATCGCCAGCAAAAGCGACTGGAAAAATGCCAGAAGAAATTTGGACAAATTCCGAGGTAAATTTGGAAAATTTACGAATATTTGGGACCAAGGTCATGCACCATATCCCGAAAGTTCAGCGAAGAAAATGGGATCCAAAATCTCAAGAACTACATTTCGTCGGATATTGTGAAGGGACGAAAGCGTATCGTCTTATTGATAAAAAATCAGGTAAAATAACGAAGGCTCGGGACGTTGCATTTTTTGAAAGTACAAAAATAGATTGTAGTCCTGAAGTAGCTGAATATTCTGATTTTGATGACATGGAGAATAACGATCCATCCATAATCATCACAACGAAAGAGGTAAACCATTTAGTGGGAGATGCTAACTCCAAAATTACACAAGAAGAGAATCTAGAAAATTTGGAAATAACAAATGATTCACGACCCACAAGAGAGAGAAAAGCACCTGTTCGTTATGATGATTTTGTTATGTTAGCAATAACCGAACCAATCCGAGAACCGTTAACTGTTTTTGAAGCATTAAATAGTGAAAACAAAAATGAATGGTTAAACGCAATGAAAAATGAACATGATTCATTGGTAGAAAATGAAACATGGATGTTAGTCGATTTACCACATGACAAAAGGGTTTTAAAAACAAAATGGGTATTTAAACTAAAATACGATAATGAAGGTAACATAGCTAGATACAAAGCGCGCTTGGTTGCAAAAGGATATGCACAAGTACCAGGTTTAGATTATGGTGACACATATTCACCAGTAATAAGATATGGATCAATTCGTTACTTAATGGCTATAGCTGCAAAATTTGGATTCAAGGTAGATCAAATGGATGCAATAACCGCATTTTTGCAAGGAGATTTAAACGAAGAAATTTATATAAATCAACCAGAAGAATTCAGTAACGAAACTTCACAGGTATGCCGGTTGAAAAAGGCCATGTACGGATTGAAACAAAGTGGAAGACAATGGAACATAAAACTAAATGAAGCGCTAATAGATCTCGATTTCAAAAGGTCAAAAGCAGATCCATGTGTGTATATGCAATTGAAAAACGAAAAAATTGTTATGATAATCGCTGTCTATGTAGACGACTTCTTAATATTTTGGTTAGATGAAGCAAAAAGGAACGAAATCAAAAATTCATTATCTACAAAATTCAAGATGAAAGATCTAGGAGAAGCAAAGTGTTGTGTTGGATTGAGAATTTCCCGAGACGATGAAGGAAATATTTATCTCGATCAAGAAAATTACATAAAGCAAATTCTTGAAAGGTTTAATATGAAAGATTGTAACACCTTATCAACACCATCTGATAAAAATCAGAAGTTATCTAAACAAATGTCCCAAGATTCTGAGAGAGAAGACGAAGAATTGAGCAAAATACCATATCAACAGGCAGTTGGAGCATTGTTATATTTGGTTCAAGGAACTCGTCCTGATTTATCATTCGCTGTGGGGGACGTAAGTAGATATAATAATTGTTTTAATCGCGCCCATTGGTCAGCTGTAAAACGTATTATGAGATATCTAAAAGGTACCGAAAATTTAAAATTAAAATTTAACAAAATTGGCTCATTAAATATCGAAGGATATTCAGACTCAGATTGGGCCTCCGATTTAGATAAAAGAAGATCTTGTACGGGCTATGTTTTCAAGTTACAAGGAGGAGCTATTTCATGGGGAAGTCGCCGACAACCAACAGTGGCTCTTTCATCCACAGAGGCTGAATACATGGCATTATCATCAGCCATTCAAGAGGCTATTTGGTTAAACAAATTTGGTCAAGAACTTGGATTAAAAATAATGTTCAAGGAACCAATAAAAATTTACTGCGATAATATAGGGGCAATCCACTTGGCAAAAAATGATGTTTTTCAATCGAGATCAAAGCACATTGATATACGCTATCATTTTATTCATGATGCTTTGGAAAAGAAAACTGTTAATGTGACTTACATACCAACTGAAGAAATGGTGGCAGACGCATTAACAAAAGCAGTTCCAAGCCCAAAGCAAAAATTATTTCTTACCAAATATTAAATCATTAATTCAAGTTAATATAGTTTTATTTAATTCAGCGATCTACAAAATATCACAGCTCTGAGCACGAAAAACCGCCCGGAGCCCCGGAGGGGCGTAGGGTAGGTTTTTTGATGCTCGCAGTTCTGGCCAAGCCAACGTTTATTATGTTTTTTTACCCCACAATTAAAAATTTAATTTTTTCACTTTTTCGGCAATACACGGGTTATTTTCCATTTTTTTGCGAATATTTATTACTAATATCTACTAATCACACCCCCACCTACCCGAATTTCAAAAAATATCTGAAATCGGACCGAAAAAATTTCACCCCATTTCCAAGGGACCGGCCGAACGATCGAACACACGACCGGTGGTGCACCAGCGACCCGTACTATTTCAACTCGCAGCATCTTTCTTATTTTCACACTTTTTTCGAATTTTTTTTTTTACTAAATTTTTACTAAATTTTCGGTATTAATCCTTAAAAATCCTCAAATATCCGTACCTTATTTTGTACCTTAACCCTTTTTTGAACTTTCTACCGAAAGATTTTTATTTTGGACATTCCTTGTCACTTGGGCCGTTCACTGATTTCACAAAAATCAGATCTGTAGGCGTAACTTTGCCGGAAAACTTGGTGGGGAGAATTAATTTTTTTAAATAGCTGTAACTCCTAAACGGCGCTAGATATCGAAAAACTTAGCAAAAAAAATCCCCCCCTCCCTCATTCTATTCCGCTGGTGAATTGTCGGTAGGAAGGCGTGTGCAAAAATTCAGGTCGATCGCGCGCAAAAAAAATTTTTTTTAGGTTACTTTGTTGAAACTTTCGAAACGTTATATCTCCGTAAATACGCGTTTGCCCCAAGAAATTTTTGCGTTTTACGGGTATATTATGACCCCCCTCACCCCTCCACCCCCCCTTTTTTTGTTTTGAGGATTTTCCCCTAAACTAGAATCTTACCACAAGAACAAAATATAATCAAAAAAAAAGGAATAAAACAAAATCAAATAAGATTTTATAATAAATAATAAGATCAAATAAGGGCGCAAGAAAATTAGATGTACAAAATTAATTAATAATTAGAAAATTTACACGATACCTTTTTAATAAATGGAACTCCTTTTTTAATAAATTGAACTCCTTTTCTTTTATAAATTGAACTCAGTTGGTTAAGCTAACTATTTGGCATTTAAAACACACGTGTAAAATTTGAGACTCGCTTGAGCACTGCCTCTATGAACAATTATATCGATACTGATTTTGAAAATATTTAAGGGGGTATTTATATCCCCCAACCTCCGATCTTTGGCTGGGTGGTCATCACACCACATTGATAGTTGTGTGGGGTGGCTCTTCTTCTCGGAAAGTAACCGACTTGTGTGTCCATCCCTTAATAATTTATGTTTTCGCCATCCCACTGAGTTCAATATATATTTCGCAGTGAACTTATTCATTTATTTGCCTAGTTCTAAGGAAATTCAATAATACGTTAAGGGCAGCTGCAATAACACTGGGGCCTCCTGTAGTTTTGCGGCCACCTGAGACAAAAACTCCTCTCCCACGAGATGCAGGATTGAGAATTCTCCTCCCACGTGAAGTGGCAACCACCTCACTTTTCAACGTGGGGAGCCCTAGGTGTTTTTGACTAGCAAAATGATGGTAACGTCGGTATGCGAGGGACGTGGATCCCAACCACGAACTTTCACTGAAAAGGTTAGATGGTATCCCCTCTCTCAGGGAAATAAAATACGGCAGTGTAGTTAACAGTTTAATTGACACACAAAATAATCAACAAAACTACACAAATTCACAAGTGGCAACAACCTTCGGTGGTGAATATATAAAAGCTGGTTTCTGACGGAAACCAGCCAAAAGTAACAAGAGCGTGAAGCAATCCTCCCCGTAGGGAGACCCAGTGAACTACAAAAAAACTAAGGTGTCAACAATTACACCTTTTAATGACGTTAATCACAAAAATACTCGTAAATTTATAAAGAGCAATCACACCCAAAAAAGATTAGACTAAAAGGCCTCACCTGAGCGCTCGGGAGTTCACACAATCTTAGCGATAGGAATTCCAATCAATTCGGATGGACTGCTCACGAGTTAAGATGTTAAATCGTCGTCCACCTGATCCCCACCACGAGGATGGACTGCACGCTTGATGATGACAGCTCTCACAGCGACCCACGAACTCGGCTGCAGGACGATGACTGGACTGTCGGATACTGATTGATCAACAACTGGCGGTTCCAAAATTGACTTTAAATTGCTGGCACGCCGGACGGCTCGCTCTGGTTACGGACAGGATAGTTACCACGACAAATATGGTAGTTCTGACGATCACAGGCAACGGACACGAACGAATAGGACTGATGCACGGACTTCAGCAAAAGCGGGTTGATGTTAAAAAATATTCGACTGAGCTATCTTTGTTGACAGTAATGTCGCAACGAAAATCTCCAAGAGGGCGCTCACCAGCATGCGTGTAGAGCTTGTGCCAAAGCTCAAAACTTATACAATGCGCGAAGGAGGAGCCAAGAGGGCGAAATACATACATATTGCGATATCGAGATACCACGTCAATGGAAGTACGTTATTTAAGATTCGGGAAAATTTTGTTATTAATAAAGCATGTGACTTATCAAAGTAATCAGAAAAACTTCGTCCGATACCAAGAAATTTAGTTCAAAGTCAAATGATTTGTAAAAAAGGACATAAAGCAGGTTTGAATAAAATAAATTTAAAATGTATCATTTAATAATTGTCTTTGTTGAAAAATGTTTATTTATAGTAAATGAAAGATTGTTAGTAATAGGAAAGGTATTTCAAAAGTTAGAATTTTGTTAATTAATTGATTAATGTAAAAATTTGTGTTAGCGTTAAATTTTAAATAAGTTCTTAAATCATTACGTGAGTTCGACGTGTCACAAGTTAATGAACTGTGAATGGAAATTTCATGTCCAGCATCTTTATTTATTCAACCATGAAGCACTTAGGAAGAAGTCAATCCAATCTGAAAATATAAAAATTTTACTTATAAAATTCCAACGAGTCACATTTGGCTTAGTACAGACCTGTAACCTGAAAATTTCAATAATATTGATTTTCCAATCAACCAATACGAATGCGTTTACTCAAACATCGAGATTGCGATGAATTTCGAGATAGAAAAATTAAAAACAATCGAGGAGGCCCTTGTGTTAGATTTCACAGGTAAATGGTGGCGAATTTTAATCGTCCTAATAAAAATTGATTTCATGGTGAAAATAATTGGTGAAAGTATAAAATACGAGTGTAAAAATCAAGAAATTAATAACTTACCTACGTAAAACTAAAAATAAGTTGAAAAACGTAAAGGATTTAGAATATTTCTGAAGAATTAAAAATCAACACAAAACGAGGTTAACAAACTGCAAGTGTGAACTTTTTCATGGTAATAAACCCATCGAGTGTATTTTGGTGCGCAATTGTACCATATCCAGTTCAAGTAACGAAAAGATCCCTGAATTTACTAAGGTAACGTGCACATTAAAGTACAATTTTAAAATAACTAAGTGAAATTTTCGGACTCCATACGACACGTGTTTTTCTTTATTTAACGTTCAGAATTTTGATAATTAGATTTAATAATAGAACTTTTTAATATAACAAAACCTTTATTTACATTTGTGTGCTAAAATAAAACATTATTATTTTTGTAACGAAGGATATTTATTTTGACCTGTTCCGCGCCATAAATTTATTTACAGTATTGGTCACGGAAAGAACTCACCCTGTACAAGGTAAGACACATGCACTACGAACCAGCTAAGCCGAGGCAGATTATTTCCATTTATTTGTATTTACTAAAATTCACATACATTTCCATTGACGGGGTACATTTCTGTACACTCTTACAAACATCAATAATAAAACGTGTAATCACATTAGCGAGGGTTATTCAGAGCATATTTTGGCTAGCCCAACGTGTGGCAGTATTAGGAGTCAAAGCTCACTACAATATGAAATGCTACGTAAAAACATTAGCTTGGCGCGAAAATTTAAAAAATGTAAATAAGTCTAAAATAGCCTTAAAGAAGGCTGATTGTTATTTATATTATGAAACAATACTAATACCATTTCATAATAATAAAACGAGAAATTTGTGTAGCTGTCAAAACGAAATCAAACATTCAACGAATGTTTTCTAGTTGGGCTTTTTAGTATTTGGACGCGTTTTCGTTTTTGCGCTGATGTTTGTATAAGTTTTGAGTTTTGGTACGAACTCTATTGCGATCGTGTAGGTGCTGATAACCAATACAAAATATGGCGGTGAAACGGCAGATGTAGATAACGTAATTCTGGCAGGGTACTTCCGTAATCGAAAAAATTATGCAGGTTTCACCCCTACGCACTCGTGGTTATTGTAGAATAAATAGATGTTCTTGCATTTAATAGCACCCGCAAAAATCGACTATGATCACAGCACACTCACACTCTACGAACCTCTAGCTTAGACGTCCCGAACAAAAGTGGATGTCAAACCCTCGCGGCTCACGAAAAATGACAGCGAAGCTGGCAGTGGCTACACTACCATCCCAATGAATTTGAAATAATTGGCAGTGGCCAAAACAAATTAATTGCTGAAGGTTGATACATGACGGTTAAAGATCTAAAATTCGTCATACACCTTGGAAGGAAAGCAACAAAACTACGGGGTTGACTTGAACCGCTTAATTGCTTAAGGCTTTATTCTTATGAGTTTGCCTAACCTTAACAAAATATTGAATTTGTATTCATCCAATAGCGCCTTTCATTATTTCTTATGATACTAGCTTGCATCACTCGAGACGATTTTAAACTTATGTTACTCCGGGGTGGTCTACTTTTGTCCACCACGGTGAAACTATATTACTGCTACGTACGTTTAAACGGCCTTAAACG
Source organism: Podabrus alpinus (assembly GCA_932274525.1). Lineage (NCBI taxonomy): Eukaryota > Metazoa > Arthropoda > Insecta > Coleoptera > Cantharidae > Podabrus > Podabrus alpinus. Next base: position 13,720,269 of record OW026451.1, read on the forward strand.
TTTAAAGATTTATGTTTTAATGTAACGCGCTAGTTGGATGGTTATTTCTTACTTGTCATTATAATAAAAAAAGAAAAGTCTTACGAGCTAAAAAAATTATAAAAAAGAATAAAAATTGTAACTAAAATCTATGGGCAGGGTGCCACAGGCCATTTTTTATAGCAGGGATTGTAGGTATTAAACGTCTTGTATTAAACGGAACATTTCGTTTGCGTCCATTATTATCGCATGATTCAGCACGAGGTCGGAAAATACTCAAAGATTCAGCGAGTACAGGTTTTCTCGCTGAATCTTTGAGTATTTTCCGAACCCGCCTTGCTGTTGCGATTATAATTTCGTGAAGAAACGCCACAACTTTGTAATAACCAAAATTAAATATTTAACCATGTTATGAATTAGTTTATAATTATTGAGCCCTTTGGCAAATTGTTTGGGAACCTCTGAAATTCTCGTTACAAATATGAAAGTCTTGATTCATTGTTACATTTTTTTCTTAAAAAGAGGGTTGTTAAATTTATAATTTATATAATTAAATCAATAAATAAATAAATTTATAATATAGAGAATTTCGGAGGTTCCCAAACAATTTGCCAAAGGGCTCAATAATTATAAACTAATTCATAACATGGTTAAATATTTAATTTTGATGGCTGCAGAAACGTTGATTTTCTCTTTTTTATGAATAGATCAGACGATTTCTAATTTTTAGAAATCGTACATAAAGCAGTCTCTATTTTCAGAACCGGGAGAAATCAGGGCAATCAAACAACCCTTGAGAAACTTTCAAATTCTAGCCTCGTCTACGGGGACCTAATCAAAGAAATCACGTACGTTATCTTCCCACCTCCCTTAAGGAAGTGATACAATAAATAGGGAAGTAACCCCTAAAATTAGTCAGTTATAAAATTATTACGCGAGTAAGTTACCGATAATCACGCGAAAAGTTATTAAAAAAATCACATGAAGTTATTATCAAAATACGCAAACTCAAGGGACCAGAGAAAAATTTCTCTGAAAAAATTTCTAATTTCATCTAAAAATTCTAAAAAAATTTAATATTGATTTTATTCAATTTATCTAGTATTTTTCAAGGGACCGGGAAAAAATTCAAATTATCGAGAGATTCAAATTAACGAGTGTTCAAATTATCGAGAGTCGACTGTATGTATGTATGTTCCCTATAGACTACTAAACCGTTTGACTGATCGAAACCAAATTTGGCACAGTTATTATGTAGGTCTCTGCGCATGTTTTTGTATTGAAATAGTGCAAAAATTCGCAAAGGAAAGTTGATTTTGAGTAGCCTGCCTTCCTTTAAGGAATCTCGATAATCCATTCATGCGCGTCCCTATGGGACGCGCATGAATTGATTATCGAGATTCCTTAAAGGAAGGCAGGCTACTCAAAATCAACTTAAAAAACGATAATGAATGCTGTCAAGCTGTCAACCGATCGACAAAGCAAATACGCGTGCACGTGCTTTACGTGTCTATTTGACCAATCTTAACTAAATTTGGTGTAGAAGTTATTTACAACGCTACGAGAAACATAGGCTGCTTTAGAACCTCGCAGTGAGGCCGAAGGCCGAACAACCACATCCGACACGGTCAAGATGGCTAAATGTGGCCGGTAGGCCGACTGTGTCAGCTAGTTATTTTAATAATACGCGAAAACTTAATTCGCGTTAAAGGGAATTTTGCTTCGCGTACAAAAAATTCAGGTATCAAAATCTAATTCGCGTTATTCTGAATTCGCGTACATGGAGGGTCTAGTGTAAATTGGTTTATTAACCAGAATCGCCCAACATACATTGTGTATGAGTTTTTGTTTAAATTGGTTTTAATTTATTACTTTAAATATTATGCTAGGCGATTTTTTATAGCAGCGATTGTAGGTATTAAACGGAACATTTCGTTTGCGTCCATTAAACGCTTCCATATTTGAAAATTTAATTAAAAACTTTCTGCTAACACCTCGTATATTGTTTTTAAATGACAATTGTCTAATTCTAACGTCACAACTTGGTGGCGATAGTGGTGAACCTCCGAAAACAGCAATTGTTCGCGATCAAAATACAGGTCATTATTTTTTATTGTCAAACTTCCTAAATTTAATAAAAAAATCATGCATTCACGAGGTAAAACTTAACTTAATTCATTGATTGATAAATTATTTACATGCTAAAATGTTATTTTTTTTATTTCAGATGTCAAGATTTGAAATACCTAACCTATGTGAATCGTGAAAAGACATTCGACATTCAGTCGTGGTAATTAAAACTTCAAACCAGTATTCGTTGAATTTGCAAATGGTAAGTGTGCACTCTTATTGATGCGGGGGTTAATCGGGGTTGAAAAAAGTAAAGCCGTAAAATCTGACTATTGGGAATTTACATCACCGATGAGGGCGCTAACGTCGCGTCATAATGGCTGTTCTAATTAGTATAGCACGATATTGCACATAAGTTATTAATGCGTATTGTACTAATATAGCTAGTCGACTGCGTTGTAATAGTGGTAAAATTCAAATTCTAACACACAATTAATTAACAAATACACGTATAAAATTTTGGGTATACCAAACGGAGTAGTTAATATTATGGACGCGTAGTGGCGCATGGTTAATGTAAATTCCCAATTTCATCTGGCTGAAGATTGACTCAAACTCGTACTCATATTCGTAAACATTACAGTCGACCAGTTAAAGCATAGTAAAAATATTAATATTTTTGATTTAAATTTATAATTAAACAATAAAGCGCTTACCGAAGGTACCAATAAAAACTAATTAAATAAATTAAAGTAAAAATTACGTTAATAGACCTCATTTAGGCTTCCAAAACTATGCAATGATAAGCACAACACAAAATAACAAAAAAATTCCAGGGGGCGCATTTGACGAGATCCCCTCCCAAATTTTTGATATGGTAATATACTTGATGACCGGAATCTATGTTCCAAATTTCATAACCCTCTTTTGGGGATAAGGGTGTCAAAAACCAACCCTTACCTAAAAGAAGTTAGTAAAAAAATTCCCAGATGGCGCAGTTGACGAGATCCCCTCCCAAATTTTTGATATGACAATCTACTCAATGACCTGAATCTATGTGCCAAATTTCCAATGAGATGACCTGATTTGCTTGGGCGACCGTCGACTGGGTAGGCGGCAACAGCTAGCGGTTGGAACTGCAGCGGTACTATCATCCATCCAGATATTGTTCGAGCTGCACAACTCGAACAAATTTTATTTTTATTTTCCACAGTAACCTCGGTCTTGTAATTCGGTTCGCCGATTACAAGATTATCAGTTACTGGTTCTGATCAGGCTCAATGCCGCTACGGGTCGCTAATCCCTTACAAAAAGCTCAAAGTGCGCGTAATCAGTATCAGCTGAAGGAGAATTAAGCGGGGCTTCGCCCCGTAATCGTTCCACTTCGTGAAGCACGCTAGTAGTAGTGTGCCAAATTTCATAACCCTCTTTTGGGGATAAGGGTGTCAAAAACCAACCCTTACCTATAAGAAGTTAGTAAAAAATTCCCAGATGGTGCAGTTGACGAGATTCCCTCCCAAATTTTTGATATGACAATCTACTTGATGACCTGAATCTATGTGCCAAATTTTATAACCCTCTTTTGGGGATAAGGGTGTCAAAAACCAATGCTTACCTCCACCCTTACATTTATGAAGTTAGTAAAGAATTTCCATATGGTTTCCTACTAGTTATATTAAAAGGGGTTCTTACGTTAACTCTCCGTTATCTGTCGCATTACAAATAATGCACAAACCCCTTTTAAGATAATTTGAAATTCAACGTATGTTGCTCGGAGCTGCATTTTCTTCAAGAGGTGGATATTGAGGTAATATTCTGCACTTATAAATACTTTGTAACTTCATAAATTATTACCTGATTTCAAAATGTATATTATTATTGAAATATTGCAGAGATTATGTCAGAATTGACCAATGATGTTTTGGCCGTTGTGTAGATACGTACAAAGTACAGTATTACTGTACCAATGGGTATTATCGTGGTCTGTGGTATTAATTTCAATAGCTTACTTAATAATTGGTGTGCATTTATTTACATTAAAACTGATTTTATGGTAAATGGTATAGGTCAGGGGTCGGCAACCTGCGGCTCGCGAGCCGCATGCGGCTCTTTCGATGTCAAGATGCGACTCTCCAGTTCCATGTGCAAATATTAATAATTATATTATCCACTAGAAGAACTGCTAGGATTGCTGCCGCTCTCAGGGCAAACTCCTGGAGAAGATATAGCGAATGCTGTGCAAAAATGCCTGGAAGACTATGCAATCGATATAAATAAAATCGTTTCCATAGCAACTGATGGAGCCATAAGTATGACAGGAATACATAAAGGGGTAACAACAATTCTTCGGCAAAAAATAAACCACGAAATTTTAATGTTTCACTGCACAATTCATCAAGAGGCGCTTTGTGCCCAAACATTTCCGGCCGAAATAGTTGAGGTCATGAACTTGCTAATTAATATCATTAACAGCATTTTGGCAAAAGCACTCTACCATCGCCAGTTTAAGGAATTTCTTCAAGAAATAGAAAGCCAGTATTCTGACCTACTTCTGCACAATAAAGTGCAATGGCTTTCCAGGGGTAACGTATTGAAACGTTTTGCTTCTTGCTTGAGTGAAACAAAAACATTTTTCAATGAAAAAGGCATTGTCCATCCCGAATTGAAAGAAGACAAATGGCTGCAAAAATTCAACTTTATGGTGGATATCACAAAGAAACTAAATGAGCTTAATGTAAAACTGCAAGGAAAGGGAAACCCAGCCTCTGCCTTGCTTGAAGAAGTGGTTTGTTTCGAAAATAAATTACTTCTTTTTGTCGAAGACATGGAGAGCGGTAAATTACTTCATTTCGAAAATCTGAAGCAATATCATGAAACCAATGCAACTATAGACACGAATTACTTCCGCATGGCTATAAACAAAATGTTGTTTATACCAGAAAAGTATGCACGTCACGCTGCACAAGTGGACAGCTCCAAAAGAAATGCCTCGAATTGAGGCACTCATATTTGATTACTAATTTTATTATTCTAGCAGAGCTAGCTAAAATACTTTAATATGTTTTGTGCGAAACATTTGTATACCTATTTTTATATGAATAATATTATTTCATATTTAAAGCTATTTATCTTAAATCAAAAATCAAATCTACAAAAATGTTAGTGGCTCTTTAAAAACTGGGAAATTTTGTAAATTGTAACTTTTGGCTCTTCCATCTCAAAAGGTTGCCGACCCCTGGTATAGGTAAACAGTCTTGGGTTTTCTGGGGTGGATTACCTAACCCTGGTCACTCCAAATAAATTGAAAATTTCCTATTGCAAAGAGGAAGGTTTATATAGTATAATGACATAATTTTCACAAGCGAAGATATAATCAAAATTTTGAGTAAATCGATTTTGAAGTTTGCCAATTTACATGTAAAATTAACGAGATTCCCGCGCGTCGCTCATTAACACTGAGTATTTTTGCCTTCATCCCGGTTTCCGATTTGAATTTTTCTTTGAAATTCGGATAGATTGGGGGTGTGATTAGTGGATATTAGTAATAAATATAATCTGGCACGGCCAGAATTGGGCGCAACAAAAAACCTACCCTACGGCCCTCCGGGCGGTTTTTCATTTGCGTACGCCGCTCCGCGGCAGAGCTAAACATACGAGAAGGCGCTACCCATCAAGCAAACCGGGATGAAGGCAAAAATATTCTAAGTGTTAATGAGCGACGCGCGGGAATCTCGTTAATTTTACATGTAAATTTGCAAACTTCAAAATCGATTTACTCAAAATTTTGATTATATCTTCGCTTGTGAAAATTATGTCAGTATTGGCGATTTACATTAAGCAAACGCCACCATGCGGCAAAATATCAAAATGAGTCGTTACGTATAATTGGTATCAGTTGGTAAAGAATGTTATGTATATAAACAAAACGTTTGCATTTTTTTAGTGTTTATTAAGTAAGTTAACGTTATGTATAAAAAAAAAGCGTGAATAACATTAATTGTTTTGTGTACGGGTGTCACTCTAAGAAAGGACGAGAGGAACGACTTAGTTTTCATCGTTTTCCTGCAGTAAAGGCAGGTTATGTTGCAGTTGAAAACAAATTTGGTTTAAAAGAAAATATCTGCAGAAGAGAAGCTTGGAAGAGCGCTTTATTAATGGGAAAACCTATAAGTTACTTTATGAAAGTGTGTTCTCTGCATTTTCAGCGTGACGATTTTATATTACCAGGTAGGTTTGAAGTTTTGTTATGTAAACACATTCACTAATGAATTTTTTTTTCAGATTTTGCAAGTAAGAAGCCAAGGCTAAAAAACAATGCTGTGCCTTCCCAAAATTTACCACAAAGAAGCATACAGCCTAAAATACCAAAAGGCAGTTTGGAGCGGAGGAGAAGGTTACAAAGAAGGACAAACGAGAGCAGCCAAGAGGATAGTTGCAGTAAGGAAAACAAAAATCCTGAAAGTGAAATTCAAGACACCGCTGCCTGTAATGATTGGGTAGATTGTGAAAATAACGAAAATCCTGATTGTATAAATCAGGAATCATCTACTTGCAGCCCGCAGAAAAGTTCTACTAAAATTCAAAATAGAATTTGATTTAGAAGAAAAGGAAAAAATAGCTGTTTTGGGTATTTTGAATCTTAAAGATGTTTTTTTGAAACAAAAGCAAGATCAAGTAGTCCAGGTGAAAAGTGGGGACATCGTAGTGCCGTTTATTGATTCAATCGATTCTGAATCAAAACAAAATTCATTAACGGGTTTGACATCTTTTGATATGTTATCGATGTTGACAGATAGCTTAGATGAATATTTTCCTCGAAGAAGAACTGCAAAGTTATCAACCAAAGATCGGATAGTGTTAACTTTCATGAAAATAAAAACTGGTCTTCGTTATGTTGTTTTAGCTGCTTTATTTAATGTAGTAAGCAGCAAAACGTGTAAATTTGTATTTCATGACACAATTTCAAAATTAGCCATTTTATTAAAACCTGCTATTCCTTTCCCCGATTTAGATGAATGTCAGCGGAATTTGCCGAAATGTTTTAAAGATTTTCCAAATGTTCAAGTAGTTTTGGATTGCATAGAATTATCTCTGGAGACACCTTTTAAAAAACCTTTGCCTTTGACTCTTGTTTCAAAAATTGATGATATTTTTAATGTCGCATGTAATTGTTAATTTGTCGACACCTATTTTAAGCGACGAAAGATTTTAAAAATAAATAATTACAAACAAATAACTAGCTGTATTTTTTATTCTTAATTAATTTACAAAAACTCATCTTTTTTACATATAACGTGTATTTAAAACATTGTTTTTAAATTCAATATATTTACACGAATTCAAAAAATTGTCTGCAGCTTCGTCTTTTCCTGTAACAAAAACGAAAGATTACTATAACATAAAAACAAGTAATTATTAAATTTAATAATACAGTCGACTCTCGATAATTTGAATCTCTCGATTATTTGGTAATAATTAATGGTAATTTGAAATTTTTCTCTGGTCCCTTGAGTTTCAATTTATCGAGAGTCGACTGTAATTGTAAAAATTCTTTAAATATTTACTTTTCGATCTATTTCGATAAAGATTCCAGTTGCATTAAATTGCTCTTCCCCTTAAAACAATCCTCGTCTGATATTTGAGTTGGTGCATATTTTCGATCAGTTGAGCCTTTCTTCCAATAGCACTTTAAATCCGTGGTTGACAATTGCGAAAATTGCAATATGTCACAACTAAAATAATATAATTTGTGTAAGTATTATATAATATATTCTTGGGGTTTGTACTTACCTAGTGCACAACAACAAAACTGCAGCTACATGCTTGCACCGTCCGGACATTCTAGCCTTGCAGCTACATAAACATTTTAAAACGTTAACTTCTTCGTTGATGGTTAAAGTTCCCAGTCACTTCATGTGGTCTTTCTAACAGCGCACTTGTTGGCATGCAAAGTGCAAATATATTTATTTCTTTTTCTGTTTTGCTGGTTATGCCACACCTTACAATATGTTTAGCATTCACGATTGCTTGTCCTTCATGTAGACACCTTGAACTTGGTGTAGCATCTAAATACGTAAATAAATTAAAAATCGAGAGATAAGCCGATCGATCCATGATTTTAATTGTAAATTCAAAACAAATTAAAATTCGATTATTAAAATAATATCTGCTAGTTAATGTGTAAAACGAATTCATTTTTAATAGTATCTTTAATACCTACTGCTATTAGGTACCAACAATATAATAATGTGTAAAATGTAAAACCTCTTAGACTTATTTTTAAAAACGAACGAATTTCACTGCAGTTTTTACCATAAAATAAGTCACAATCACATTCAAAACAACATCGAGTACGTAATAGTAACGCCATGTTGGTGCGACACGCGCGCCATCAACGGTAAGGTAAATCGCCAATACTATATAAACCTTCCTCTTTGCAATAGGAAATTTTCAATTTATTTGGAGTGACCAGGGTTAGGTAATCCCCACCGGTTTTCTTTATATTTGGTGTACTGTGGTGAATTTTGGTTTTTGCTTTTTCGATTTATTGTAATGGCTGTACCCATCAATTTTTTTAACTTGTGATGTTGTAGGAAGGATCTGTCGACTATATCGGGGAAACGCTACAAGTGGAAGACATTCCATTAGAGGTGGAACATATTGAGAGTGAAGTACCTAAAACAACGATTAGTCGACTTATTCAAACCGACACAGAGAGTGAAGATATTCTTGTGCATCAGGAATTATACAGATTAAGACTATTTAAAGAAAATTCCACTTTTAATCGTAGTTCATTTGTAAATAATAATGAGAAAACACTCTATTTTACTGGTATTCCTAGTTATAAGGCTCTAAATTGCATTTTTAGTAGACTAATAGAACCTTTCATTAATATAACACCACAAACTGTAGTTAAGGATAAATTTACACATTTTTTAATAGTTGTAATGAAACTTCGGTTAAATTTAGATTTTACATTTTTGTCTTACATATTTAGCGTTAGTATCCAAACCATTTCTGGAATATTTTATTCCACACTTTCAATTATGTATTTTAGACTTAGGAAATTAATCATATGGCCCTCAAGGGAACAATTAATCAAATCAATGCCAAAATGTTTCAAAGAAGCGTTTGGCAACAAAGTATGTGTGATTATCGACTGCTTTGAAGTTAGAATGCAGAAATCAAAAAATTTAGAATCACAGAGCACCACATGGTCAAGCTATAAACATCACAACACTGTTAAAGTCCTTATAGGAATAACTCCAGTGGGATCTATTTCATTTATTTCCCAAGCATATGGTGAAAGAATAAGCGACAAGGGAATAACGGAAGACTGTGGTATTTTAGAAAAGTTACAGCCAAGTGATGTTGTTCTAGCCGATAGAGGATTTTTAATCGCAGATCTAGTTGGATTGCAAATGGCTCAAGTAATTACTCCAGCTTTTCTTAAAGGAAAAAAACAACTGGATCCTAAGGATGTAGAATCTACCCGAAACTTGGCCAGTGTTAGGTAGCTACATACGAATAAATATTTTAAAACTAAATGTATATACATAATGTATATTTTTCAGGATACATGTAGAACGGGTTATTGGACTTCTTCGCCAGAAATACACGATTCTATATGACATCATTCCTATATTTGTAGCTAAAGAAAAAGCTGAAGATATTGCTGTTTTAGATCAAATTTTAACAGTTTGCAGCGCGTTAGCGAATTTATGCCCCCCCAATAATTGAACAATAAAAAGCAGTGTTATAAATTAATAAAAAGTTTTATTTACAATTATAGCAAAACCATTTCCCCTTGGGTATTTTTTTTTAAGTTGCAAACATTTTTCATGGTACCACTTTATTGGGCACTTTTTATTGGAACATAGTACCATTTGTTCCCCGTCATCCGGCTTGCGACAATGGCACCATATCTGCAATTCATAATTAAATACATAGCACTAGGTCCTGAAGAATAAAACACAAACCTCCTCCACTTCCGGATCTGTTTCCATCACTTCAGTTACGTCTGTGCTGGTACTAGGTTGAGAATCATCTTTGCTGCTGAAGGAAGGTTGACTCTCATCCTTTTCTAGCGGTAATGTATAATATTTTGCCAAGAGTTCAGGAAGTACAACCTCTCGATGGAACAAAAGTTTGGCACTTTTTTCTTGCCAAAAGTTTGAATCAAAATTTACTTTTTCAACAAAAAAATCTTTTGGGCTCCACATAATAAAGTAACAAAACTTGGTTTTGCTTAATGCCATTTGCATTTGGATCTGATAAAAGTATTTATGCTTTTTATCAAGAACAGTCTGATCTCCAGGAATTACGCACGTTTTTTTAATTTTTATAAGTTCACTTACTGAAGTGTGTCTTGCACAAAATGGACATTTCACTTCGATACAGCCTTGTCCACAGATATCACAATTTAAAATACCGTCGGGTGTAGCAGCAAATTTTGGAAATTCTTCATGAATGAATAGTCCACATTTTTCAACTGATGAATTAGGGTGTTCTTTCTGGTGGTGGGCTAAAAAATCCTTAATTGCGTCTCTCTCATGAGTACATCCATAAACTCCTACAACATTCAACAATAACAATTTGTTTTGCACATAGTGATGTCGATAAAACTTACCTGCTGCAAATGTCCTTTTATATAAATGGGGGTAACATACCCTTTTCAATAATGACACCAAAGGTTTGGTAATTTTTGTGTGGCAAATATCTTTTAAGATTGGACGCTGTAATCCGACCAGCTCGTAGCAAAAACCATTTCTTATTTTTACTTTGCTGCCGGGTACTTAGTTCGATTTCTGCTCTTTGGGATTCGTTAACAGAAACAGTTACGTTTTCACCTAAAGTTTTAATTTCCGTTAGGGGCATAGCTCTATATTTGTCATAGTACAAATCTGACAGCAGTAAGGAAGTGTCCGATGAGCACTCGGGTAAGCTATCTTCATAGAGTGAATGGAGTACAGAAACACCACCGTCATCGTGGTATTCCTTTAGAAACGATTCCACTTCCGACTCACTCAAATCTGGTACTTGCTCTGTATTTGATGGAGTATCTGCTGTAGGCGTAGTAGTTACTTTAGAAGTGAAATCTACGTCTACAATCTTTTTGAAAACGTTTTCTTACATTTTGGTCCAATCCAATAGGCAAGGACATCCGTCACTGATCGCTGTTCTTTGCCGGCAAATTCCAAGGTAAACAGAATGGCTGCAACGTGAGTGCAGGATTCAATACTTCTCCTTTTGGGGAAAATAGTATCCAACTTTTCAGGGAAGGTTCGCTCACTCTCTGCGAATGCATGACCTGAAACAAATCATTTTAGTTATGACTTTCATGATGTGTGTAGCTTTTTAAGTATTTTTTATTTCTTCGAGTAAGTGCAAAGACACACATAATAACAAAGATGATATAATAATTTTCCTTTCTTTATTTTTCAGAGCTGAGAAAACTAACAGTGCGAATCCAGCTACATGCAAGGGAGGATAAACATGGAAGTAGTAGAAGAAACGATTTATAATTAATTTATTATCCAAGTTGATATAAATTCGCTGTCAAGGTTGGTTACATATTTTTGTAAAAATTGAAATTATAACTATGGTGACCATATGTAGTACTTATTTTAGTAGGACAGTACTCTTTTTTAGAACGATGTCCTATGTACTTAAAAACTTCTCCAAGTACATACAAATGTACTCATTTTTTCATTTGAAATATTTAAATTTAAAATTCAATCGCAATGAAGTCTGGGGGGTGCCAGACTTAATTGTGGGGGAAACGGACATGCATTCAGGCTGTTTCTCCTTGAGTGTGACCCCTAAAACAAAAAAAAAAGGTCATCAATCGTAATTTTACGTACGCCGTTGACCTTTTTCTAAGTTTTTTAGGTATTTACCTTGTTTCGCCGAAATGTACTTTTTTTCATAAAAATAATATGGTCGCCATAATAGGGAAGATGCATAAATTTTTTTTATAGCGTAGTTGGATCAAAAATAACTAAATATACTAATTAATGCTATTTAATTTATTTATTTTCGTTTTGATAATAATTTAAAAAATATTTAAAAATCCGTCAATTTGAATTGAAGGAAACGACCGCGCAAGTTGCCATTTGCTTGTGACGTCACAAGACAGAATTTCACATTCATTTATATTATTGTTCTGTGGTTTTGTGCTTTGAAAGTTGAAGTTTGTTAGTGTTAAAAGCTGTTATTTATCATAATTAAATCAATTAAAAACAAAAAGTTGAAAAAGTACTTGACACGAGTAGAGTAAACAAGAAAGTGAGGTTATTGTTATTGTGCCGCCAAACGCGTTGCGTTTAAGGTCACATGATTTATTTTAAATTATCATTGAATTTTAAAATGGATTATTTATAACAAAATACAATAAATAGAAGTTATTTTTGCTGATTTGATATTTAATATATAGGATTAATCGGAAAATACTGTTTTAACTAAATTTTTTTATTCATGCATGTTCCCCATTATAACTTATAACGCATAAAATTCAGAGTTAGAATCCTAGTTTCACCATTCACACATTTTTTTGGTTCCGATATTTGTCGCTAGATGTCTTAATGTAACCTCAAAACCTCAATGTCAAAATTTAAATTAGATGTGTCACATTTACTTGCAAAAGAGTTTCTTTTTATTTTTAAATTACGAACTTTTGAAAAATCCTTTACTAAGTTTGGTTTTTTAATTTGTTATAGTGTTATAATCAAGTGGTGCAGTGTAGAGAAAATGACTCAAAGCAACAACAATAATTGGAAAATTTACCAAAACGGAAAGATTCTGTTCTATCGCTGCTACATTTGAAATAAAGGTTAGTTTGAATAATACTTATGACTATTTTTTTTCGTGTTCTATTGCTAGTTTTTAATCAACATTGGTAAAAATTTGTAAAGCATTACTTCGAATTCTGGATACGTAAATAATCCAAGCTTTTAATTTTTCTGAATGATGGCACTCGCTTGTAGTCAATTTTTTGAAAAACACCTAAAGCTTCTGCAGCTTCACCAATTTGGGAAAAACAAATTTCAAAACCTATTTAGATTTTTTATAAATTTAGTTTAAACTGGATGATAGATAGGGCATTGTAAATGTTTGTGTTAAATGGAATCACGACTTCAGATCATAAAACGGGGTCCACATTTAGAATTCTTTAAAACATTTTGCTTCTCGATGCTAATTCCTTACCAGAACTTTTACATATAAAATTGAACAGAACTTTTTCACCGGTTAAGGTTTTTTTATCCATTTTTGAATAAATGCACCTGTCAAGGTTGCTTGGGGAAATTTTAAATTAAAACTTTGAAAAATTTGCTATTTTGTAATACAAAAACTTCACCTTACATTTATTATGGACGGTTTATTCTGCAATATAGAACATTGGCTATATTTATAGAAGTTTCTACTATTATACGAAATACATCAATCTGGTGATGCCGATTTACCACTTAACTAAGCAAGGATAGGGTAACAAACTACACATACCGTTTCTGTAGAACTTAAAATTATTTACAGTAATGATCCCAACTCGCCATCAAACTCGAATCCTGATGATTTCGTCGTGTTTTCAATGTTAACAAAATAAATAAACCTTTCGGAGAAGTGTTACTTTTTTGGTGTCTTCATGTCTGAGAATTCATTTGAGAAAATCTTATTATATGCGTCTTGTAGACAAAATTCTTTCCAATAAATTATCTTTGCGTCATTGTTTTCGTACGATGAACGTAGAATTTTTTATAAACGCTAAAACTTGTTCGTGATCCGACTGGTGCTCAATACTGTACAACTTCGTGTGTTAATAAAATTTTCTGCTTTTGTCGTACGAAAAAAACGAAAGCATTTTTATTTCAATAGTAGGTATACATATTTTATCTAAATATATAAAAGAGAAGATCTGCGTGTTTGCGTGTTTGTTCGCTATACGTTCCTAGACCCGTGGACCGATCTCGACCAAATTTTGCACAGTTATTTTGTAGCTCCAGGCGCAGTTTTTTTTTATAAAATGGAGAAGAACTTCGAGCGGGAAAAAAAGTTATTCGCTTTTTTCGAAAATCAAATCACAAGTTTGACAAAAAATTTAATTTGTCAAATAATTAATCTGACGGACAGTCAGTGATTCAAAATACTGTCAACAGATGGCGGCTTTAATTCGAAAAATGCAAACCACTAACAAAAAACCACTAAAAAATTAATCTGAAAATACTGTCAACAGATGGCGGGGATGGCGGCTTTAATTCGAAAAATGCCAACCACTAACAAAAAACCACTAACAAATTAATCTGAATGCCGCGAATAAGACCGGAGCACTTTATATAGGTCGCAGAACGTGGAGGATCCACCTCTTTGCGGAAGATTTAACTTTACATGAAGATATAACTTTACGTGAAGATTATGTATGTATGTATGTCTGACAGATGACAGTTGACAGATGACGGATGACAGATGACGGATGACAGATGAAAGATGACCGATGAAGGCCGAACAACTATGGCCTTCATGGATCTATTATTGTCCGCCCTGTGAGGCCGAAGGCCGAACAACTTTGGCCTTCACGGATCTATTATGGTGGACATATGTAGACTGCGCCGATGGTCAGAAATTAATCCTTTTTTTTGGGTAAATGACCATGGGCAACCTGTAGATTGCGCCGATGGTCATTAAGGGTAATATACAGATTGCGCCGATGGTGTACCTGAGGGATTAAAAAGTATTACTAAGGCATAATGGGGATATTATTGTAAATCAGTTTATTAAATATTCATAAAAAATTAAATTGCGGTACCTAATTATCATTAATATGACAATACTTATTGCAGATACTTTTTATAAATTCCAACCTTGACATTGTTTTGCTAGCATACAAGTCGATCAAATTCTGCATATAGACGGCACGGCATTCCGCAAATTTCTAATTTTTTTTTTGGAAAATGTCAATTTTTAAAAATTTTTCAATGCAAACATGTTATATAATTGTTAAAATGAAAATATAAAATAAGTGCTTTTAAAAAATATGAGTTACCATGTTAAATTACAAATTAAATTTCGTAACTTTGATATCTCAAAGTAATTTGTGTATTTTATCGAGTTAAACATTTTTTTGAGTTAACATCTGTTTTATTAATATTT
This sequence comes from Podabrus alpinus, assembly GCA_932274525.1. Classification (NCBI taxonomy): domain Eukaryota; kingdom Metazoa; phylum Arthropoda; class Insecta; order Coleoptera; family Cantharidae; genus Podabrus; species Podabrus alpinus. The sequence goes on from OW026451.1 coordinate 13,735,461, forward strand.
AATATAAAATAAAGTGGAATCTACTAAATGGGAAAGTAATGTGTTGTCACATCAGATTTTAGCAGCGTCTTTTAGACACTCAAATACGTATGTCAGTGGTATAACCAGAAGCTCATTTGGGGGGGGGGGGGTCTGAAATCTGAAAACGGAATTATATGGTAAAAACGGAATGTCAAGTTTTTAATAATTTTCGAAAAGCTGAAAATTCACTACAAAATATTTTGTTCAGTATTTGCTTTGGTTAATTTTTAGCAGCGTCTTTTAGACACTCAAATACGTATGTCAGTGGTATAACCAGAAGCTCATTTGGGGGGGGGGGTCTGAAATCTGAAAACGGAATTATATGGTAAAAACGGAATGTCAAGTTTTTAATCATTTTCGAAAAGCTGAAAATTCTCTACAAAATATTTTGTTCAGTATTTGCTTTGGTTCATTTTTAGCAGCGTCTTTTAGACACTCAAATACGTATGTCAGTGGTGTAACCAGAAGCTCATTTGAGGGGGGGCGTCTGAAATCTGAAAACGGAATTATATGGTAAAAACGCACTGTCAAGTTTTTAATCATTTTCGAAAAGCTGAAAATTCTTAACAAAATATTTTGTTCAGTATTTGCTTTGGTTCATTTTTTAGTTATCAACGTAAAAAAGTTTTGGTAGTCCATTGTTTAGTCGTAATTAATTAATGAAGTTTTGTTTATGCACATGCGCTGTGCAACAATATAATTGTTTACTATCAACTTCGTGCAATTTAAACGGTTTTTTAACTTTTTTTTATGTGAAACGTTTTGGGAGTCCAATTAAAAGTTTTGGTAGATTATTGTTTTTTAATAATGCTCCAATCAAAATTTAATGTCAAGACGTGTGGATGCAATAATAATTTTGTTTTTTCTAACGTTTGTTTAGCTCATTTTAGGCTTCTATACAAAGTATCACAAGAATCCTTATTTTATTCGTGTACAGATTTTGTAATTGATTCAAAAGTGTTAGTAGTCGATTGTTAAATAGTAATTAATTAATAACAATCGACTACCAAATCTCTAAACGAACAAAAGATGACCTGAAAAAAATTTTAAAAACAAAATTATTATTTCAGCCACGTGGTGCATAAAAATTCGGCAAGCCAACTTTTAGGTTATTCTCATACCAACGTTTACAAAAATTGTAATAAAAGAAAAGTGGAAGAAATTTGAGTCGTTTTAGAAATATAATATAGTAGGTATTTTCTGCATTAATTTTAGAATTTTACGATATATTTAAAAACAAAATTATTTAGAATTTAATATAAAATTAAAGGACATTTAGGCCCGCATGTACAATAGTCAGTTAAGGCTCAGTTACTTTACATTGGTGTTTAATTGGACATATTATGTATACGTAGTATAGTTGCGGTATGGGGCAGTAAACTATAACGTTTCGCCCCCAAAATTATAGACCAACAGAATCGTGCACAAATTGTCTCGAAATTGCAAATTTCTCGTAGTTATAAATTTGTGTTATAAATGTTTTTAATAATGAAAGAATCAAAATAATGCAGTTATTTAAAAATAACCTCGTCAAATTACTAACCTAATTAAAAATCGCACATAATGTATAGTACTCCTGTAATAAATTAAGTACCTTAATCCTCTAATGGGATTTTCACTCCGTCGTTACCCAAAAAGATTACCTATTAATTGACCATCGGCGCAATCTACATACTAACCCTAACCGAACCCGGCGCAATCTGCATGCTAGATTATGAGACCCTTCAACCATCGGGTGCAGTCTACAACCTCCCATTATGGTTCGGTCTGTGAGGCCGAAGGCCGAACAACTATGGCCTTCATGGATCTATTATGGTCCGGTCTGTGAGGCCGAAGGCCGAACAACTATGGCTTTCACGGATCTATTATGGTTCGGTCTGTGAAGCCGAAGGCCGAACAACTATGGCCTTCACGGATCTATTATGGTCCGGTCTGTGAGGCCGAAGGCCGAACAACTATGGTCTTCACGGATCTATTATGATCCGGTCTGTGAGGCCGAAGGCCGAACAACTTTGTCCTTCACGGATCTATTATGGTCCGGTCTGTGAGGCCGAAGGCCGAACAACTATGGCCTTCACGGATCTATTATGGTCCGGTCTGTGAAGCCGAAGGCCGAACAACTATGGCCTTCACGGATCTATTATGGTCCGGTCTGTGAGGCCGAAGGCCGAACAACTATGGCCTTCACGGATCTATTATGGTCCGGTCTGTGAGGCCGAACAACTATGGCCTTCATGGATCTATTATTGTCCGCCCTGTGAGACCGAAGGCCGAACAACTTTGGCCTTCACGGATCTATTATGGTCTGGTCTGAGAGGCCGAACAACTATGGCCTTCACGGATCTATTATGGTCCTCCCCCTGTGAGGCCGAAGGCCGAACAACTATGGCCTACTCGGATCTATTCTGGGTTTAGATGGCTAAGGGCGGCGGATGCCGCCCGTGCCAGCTAGTAATAATATAAAACTTTTTAAAAAGTTTTATATTTTATAATAAAGATCCTCTAATAAAATGAATTTAAAAACTTGAAAACAGCAAAAAATTAAAACTATTCTTTGTAGAATTATAAAAATACACTACTATACAACATAAACTTTATTTGACCACAGAAGATTTGTGCTACTTATTTATTGTACAATTCAAAATGGCAACTGTCCTACCACACATCTATGCACCCTTATATGTAAAGATGAGGGTAGGGGGTGGTGGTCATCATCTCTCTCTAACATCGTTAGAGATGTGGACACAACAGGTGCAACTGGGCCCAAGTATAAATGAAACATAATGGAAATTTCGAAAACTTTCTTCAACTCTTACCACATCTAAGTGAATCGTGTAAAATTAATTTGATAAAGATATGACGTAAATTAGTATACCCCGTTTGATGTTTTTCATATTATATCAAAGAGGAAGTTTCCATAATTATGGCCACCGCTATATTATAGTGATCGGTAATATATATCGGTAAAATGCCAAAACCACCAATGTGTTTTTTATTGTTTTGAAATTACAGAATTTGTTAACTTAGAATTGTTATGAAAAATAAAAAGAAAGTTCAATATTAATAAAGCTTATCAACAAGTAGTTTTCTATGAAAACCAAACTATATGTGAAAATAAAATTGGAATAGTTTTGGTACAAAAATTGATTTGATTGGTGTATTTAGTCCGAAACTGAAAAATTGTCACGTTCGTGACTTTGGCGTTTTACCGACAATATACTAAAAAGAAATAGCCATGGCGACTATTCCCGTATTGTGCAACATGCGATTTTTAATGTGATGCATAAAATAAACTGTCTTTTATGTAAGGTTCTGCCTAGTTTAGCTCCTTAAAACACAAATTATCAAATTTAACTGCGCCTGGAACGCGAGAGTTCGGATTCGTCACGCTCCCAACTGTAAGTCCCCACTTGGATTTGTAATTCGGGTTAGAACGGCCGTCAACAACTGACGTCATGTTCAAAAATGCGATCTCAAACCGGTAAATAGTAAAAATGTTTATATTCGTCACGCTCCCAACTGTAAGTCCCCACTTGGATTTGTAATTCGGGTTAGAACGGCCGTCAATAACTGACTTCGGTGTTTAAAACGGGAATTCGATCCTATAAATAAGTTCAGATCCGTCACGTGCAAACTGTAGGTCCCCACATCAATTTGTAACTTTCGTTAGGGTGACCGCCAGCGTCTCTCTTCAAACCGCGATATGGATTTAAATTTGGTAACTGTTACGCGAAACTTGTTAGTCCCCCCCCCCCTGCATGATGGGGAGCCCGTCGGTTGACTAACAGACTTCCGAAATTATGATTCCTCTCCAGTGATACGTTAAAAAGTTAAGTACTGTCACTCGTTAACTGGAATCCCTAGCGTAATAGGTTGTCAAGCTAAGTCGCGGAATGATCCATTCATATCTGTGGTGAAGCGGGGGTTAGCACGTCATCGACATGGGAAATCCAATTTAGCAATGATTTCATAAGTTTAAAAATGGGGTCATTTGGCGAGTTTAATGTATGTAAACATGATTGTAATTTATTTTTCTCATTACAGATAACGCGTCATTCCTTCAACATAGCAACAAGCATCGAGAACCACGCCGGCGCACATCGTACGAGTTTGGACTTAGCAGTTTTGGTTAGAACATCCAAAGGCAGTGTGTATATTATTTGTATTGTCTTGTACTTACTTACTTACCGTCACAATAAAAGCTATAATTGCGTATTCTTGTATCATTGATATGCGGTATCTATTACTAATATAAGTTTCCCCACCTACTATAGATAGTCATATAAGCATTCAAGGTAAGTTAGTGACATCACCTATTCGGAACTACGTAAGCAACTTGCCCGGAGCGGACTTTGAAAATATTTCAATTAGTTTACTTCTCCCACTTTCGTCATGGCCCCACCAAGTATTCCGAACGAAACCGAACTCGATTCGGTTGGAAGTGGGGGAACCCAATTTGGTATATAAGTAATGTATCGCCTGGGGTTGAGGTGGGTGGGCGAAGGCCGTTAGCCAGCAAACATATAGCTCCTCCAACTCGATTAACAAGCCGCGAAGCGGCTTGTTGTATAGGGGCGCGCTTTGCGCGCCCCCAAGCCGCTTCGCGGCCTGTTGATCGAGTTGGAGGAGCTAGATGTTTGCTGGTCTACTGTTCACCCCGCCCCACCCACCCCGTAGTTAATACATTGCTTATATACCAAATTTGTTTCCCCCACTCTCAAACGAAGCCAGTTCGGTTTTCGTTCGGAACTGGTGGGGCATCTGCGTCATCGACTTACGTATCGTACATTGCTATGTGTTAGTTATAATAAAACATATAATTTTATTTACGTACATTTATTATCGATAACGGTGCAGTATTATAAGATAGAAAATATTTTAACAAGTTATTTTAACTTAAAACATGAAAGTGAATAAACTTACATACTTTTGCTTGCAAAAATATTCTAAGTTGATTGACTTTAATTTTTAAATAAAGCAGATTTATTTTACACGTCATTATAGTATACCAGTTTAAGAAACGGCTCCAAACCAACTTCGAACCTTCGATGGATCTTCCTCCTGAGGGTTCCATATTTTTAGAATCTGCAAAGTAGAAAACAATTCGTTAACATTAATTTTTACATACTACAACATAAATCGAAGCGGGGACTTGTCAATTTTTGCGCAACGGGATTTACATTTTAAGGAATACGGAATCGCTTTTTCGGCATTGTGTCCCCCAACGTTATTTGCAAATTGAGACGGGAATTTCTAATTTTTCCTCGACGAGACCCAGGTTTTTAAGAAATCGTCGGATCGACCTCGCGTTTTCGGCATGGAGTCAATCAGTCGACGGCCCGGAATTCCAAATCCAAGCGGACACTTGCATTTTTCGCGCGGTGCCCGACTTTTTAATGAGTCACTGGATCGATATCGCGTTTTTGGCATTGAGTTTAACAATGACGGCTTCCCCAAGACAACCCATAAAACAATGCGAGAATTTCTAGTTTTTGTATGACAAGGTCCAAGTTACTTTAGCTTAAAAATATTAAAGAGAATAAACTTCGACACTTTTGCTTGCAAAAATATTCAAAGTTTACCAACTTCAATATTTTAAAGAAGCTAATTTATTTCACAATTCATACCAGTTTAACGACCGGCTCCTAGCAACTTCAAACCTTTGATGTTGATGATGATAGAAATCTTACATTTCAAAAGTTTTTAAAACAATTCGTCAACATTTAAGTGTTAATTTTTACAGACTACACCGTATATCGAAATGGGGACTTTTCAATTTTTGCGCAAATGGACAACATTTTAAGAAATCACCCGATTGGGATCTGTTTGCGGCATTATGTCTATCAGTCGACGGCTTCCCCAACGTGACTCGCAAATCGAAACGGGAACTTATAATTTTTGCGGGAAGAAATTTAACTTTTTAGCAAATAGTCGGGGGCCCATTCCGCTTAGCAAATTATTGTTTGGTGGATGGAAATCACAATTTTCAATTCGATCGTAAAATTTGAAGATGCTTATTGTACATGTGAACATGTTCGTCTAAATTTATTTTGGCCGCTGGATTAACATGATGTGTTAATTAAAAATAATTCTGTTGATTATTTTTTATTGGTTATTGTTATATTACGCGGGGTGATGAATTGGTTCACGCATTGTGGATATTTCAATGTTAAATTCGTTGCGCCCTAAATTATGTTGAAGAAAAATTGTAAATACATTTCTTAGAGAAAAAATACTGCATTCGCACACATTATTTTCTGTAATTTTCCGTTCCATCGAGGGTAAAAATTAAGGAAACTAAAAGTGATGTTTTAACAAAAATTAGCATTGCTTTGGAATTGAACTTGTCAATGGGAGAGTTGTTTTTTGTATCGACGGTTTACGACAATTTACAATCACCTCTTGTAGTAACTTTGATTTTTAACAATTTGAAAACGAAAAATTACAGAGAAACTATGTACGGGTGTGCAGCATTTTTTCCACCATAAGAATCTTACTTACAGTTTTTCTTTAAAATAATGAAGAAAGTAAAGAATTAAACATTAAGGGCCATTTGTATAGCAGAAAATCATCTCAGAGTTGCATTTAACCCACGGATGTTTGGTGTATCAATCAATCAAATAGAGGAAATCCGTGGGTTAAATGGGATTGGAGGATGATGTTCTGATATACAACTGGCTCCAAGAATGGAAATCTCGATTGCGTTAACTAATTCACCACGCAGATCAATTATTGGTTCAGCGGAAAGTCTACAAAATGGAAATCGAAGAACTGTGTTAATTTCCAAATTTGTTTGTGTGTTCTTTTTTAAATTATAATGTTACTAAATTATATTATAATAAAAATATCACAGATTTATTTGTAAAGTAGGTACTTCAAAAAATTAAAAAGGTTGGATTATTTTAAAGCAAAGGATGAATATTCTCTAGTGCGTAAATTGAAAAAAATCGATGAATAATTTCATAAAACAGTTTCGGTCAGTGATTTTAGGATTAAACCTTGAGAGAGATCGCGAATAGATCAATAATTCAAATAATGAAGTCATGCTTCCCTGGATTTTTGAAGCTATGCTTCTTATCGCACGGGTATTGCACGTGTATTTTGCACGGGTATCGCACGGGCAGTTAACTGAAAAAAATCGTTCGTCACACAAAATCGTCACACAAATATGTAACGGAAATATGTAACGCAAATTCGTCACACAAATTTCGACCGCGACTTTCAAATTTCGAACTTCCCTTCAAACACCATAACTCCGGAACCGAGAGGGCTAGGACCCTGGGAATGGTGGCTATGGATAGGGGGCGGAGGTGGCAACCGCCCCCGACCCCACGCCGCCCCGAACCGGTTTTTAGGGGAAATAGTTTTTTAACAAAACTAAAAAAATTAAAACATTTTTTTTTTAAATTAAAACCCCCCTCCCCTTTTCGTGGGTCGGCAAAAAACGTCAAAAAAATTTTCAAAATTTTTATTTTTCAAAAATTTGGAGCTAGTTTTAGTTTTTTGACAAAACTAACAAAATTAAAAAATTCCCGCCCCCCCCTTTCTCCCTTTTCGTGGGTCGGAATAAAACGTCGAAAAAATTTTCCCGTATTCTTATAAGCAAATTGGAGGCCGAAGGCCGACCCGTATTCTTAAATGCCAGTGGGAGGCCGAAGGCCGACCCGACCCGTGTTCTCTAAATCAAATGGGAGGCCGAAGGCCGAGCAGTATTCTTATAAGCACGTTGGAGGCCGAAGGCCGACCCATATTCATAAATGCCAGTGGGAGGCCGACCCGACCCGTGTTCTCTAAAGCCAGTGGGAGGCAACCGCCCCCGATCCCACGCCGCCTCCAACCGGTTTTTAGGGAAAATAGTTTTTGACAAAACTAAAAAAAGTAAAACATTTTTTTTTTAATTAAAACCCCCCTCCCCTTTTCGTGGGTCGGCAAAAAACGTCAAAAAAATTTTCAAAATTTTTATTTTTCAAAAATTTTGAAGCTAGTTTTAGTTTTTTGATAAAACTAACAAAATTTAAAAATCCCCCCCCATTCTCCCTTTTCGTGGGTCGGCAAAAAACGTCGAAAAATTTTTCCCGTATTCTTATAAGCAAGTTGGAGGCCGAGGGCCGACCCGTATTCATAAATGCCAGTGGGAGGCCGAAGGCCGACCCGACCCGTGTTCTCTAAAGCAAGTGGGAGGCCGAAGGCCGACCCGTATTCTTATAAGCACGTTGGAGGCCGAAGGCCGGCCCGTGTTCTTAAATGCCAGTGGGAGGCCGAAGGCCGACCCGTGTTCCTGAAAGGCAAGTGGGAGGCCGAGCCGTAGTTTTATAAGCAAGTTGGAGGCCGACCCGACCCGACCCGTGTTCTCAAAAGCAAGTGGGAGCAAGCATAACTCCGGTACCGAGAGGGCTAGGACCCTGGGAATGGTGGCTATGGATAGGGGGCGGAGGTTGCAACCACCCCCGACCCCACGCCGCCCCCGCCGCCTTAACCTCTCACGGGTTTTGAGGGAAAATAGTTTTTTGACAAAACTAAAAAAATTAAAAAAAAAACCCTTTTCGTGGGTCGGCAAAAAACGTCGAAAAAATTTTAAAAATTTTTCACAAAAAGGCCGAAGGCCGAACAACTGTGGCCTTTACGGATCTAGTATGGTCCTCCCCCTGTGAGACCGAAGGCCGAACAACCACTGGCAATCACGGACTAGCAGTCAAGACAGCTGAAGGCATATAAATATAATCTATTATGGTCCGCCCTGTGAGGCCGAAGGCCGAACAACTATGGCCTTCACGGATTTATTATGGTCCGCCCTGTGAAGCCGAAGGCCGAACAACTATGGCCTGCACGGATCTATTATGGTCTTCCCCCTGTGAGGCCGAAGGTCAAACAACTATGGCCTTCACGGATCTATTTTTCAGATTTCCACTTTGCTCCATTCTGGATCAACACATTTTAACCATAACTATTGAACGGTTGAATTTACGAGCAAATAATAAAGGAACAAAATTGAAGAGACTATAATTACCAAGAAGTATAATCAACATTCTTCGACCAATACTTCTTGAGATATTAACAATTGAAGCAAAAAGTGTGGTATTGAGTGGTAAGTTTTACCGCGCTAGTAAAAAATTAAATAGCAGGTGAAAATCATTTTTTGGTGTTGTAATAAACCATGAATATTTTCCCATTTTGAATTTCATGTTGACGTCGTTTCCATCCATCAAGTAAAATTGACGCATTGGCGAAATTTACGATTTCATCTCATGGTCAGCTTCGAAAGACCCGCACGCCTAAACAACTTATCTTGCATATATGGTTGGGCTAATTTCAAAACCACGCAATGTGTCAGTTGACACTGTTTTTTTCTGGAGATCAACAAAACCACCGAACTTTGTTAAAAATAATTATATGTACCATTTTTGATGAAATTCTTTGCTTTTTAATTTTTTAACAAAATTGTTGGGCATTCGAAGACCCAGATAATTTGATTTTTACTTCTCTGTATTATTTTACACTTAATTAACGAGTTTAGTCCAACTTCAAAAATCTCTTTCGAGGTTTTTATTAAAAATTATGTGAAAGCATTGGCTTATTGTAATTCCTTGAAAAAACATGAGTTTTATGCATAGAAACCAGGATAAGTAATGTTAACCATTTTGGGCATTTAATTCTACATTTTCGCATTGAATAGGCCAAGTGAATACCGAACTTCAGTTTAATATGCAGTTTGCACAACTTCCAGTTATTACTATGTACTTTGGGGTTGTTATGGATGGTAGTGAAGTTGCAAATCTTATATTAATTTATGGACGGAATTCTGGATAAATTAAAATACATATATCAACATTTTACGTGAAAATTTAAAACAAAGTGCTGAAAAATTGGAACTTAAAACTGCGTATTATTTTCAACAACCCCAAGTAGACTGCGTGTGTTGTGAAGCTATGGCTTTTATGTTATATCACTCCACGTTTATTAGTTAACACAAAGCCCTGTCAGTAATTTTGTCATATCTTGTGCATAATTTTATTATAAGTGTTATAGACCGAGAGCCAGCAAGAAAAACGACGTATGATTAGCGAAACGCTGAAACTTTTTGAGAAGTTAGTCAGTGTTATAAAGAACAGGGAAACGCAAGTATGGCGGCCCGTATGTGTCGGTGTTGCGCTGCGCAATTTTTTGAATGTGTCAAAAAAAACTATGCCCTTGGGGAATGAGCTAAAAGGTAATTCTGGTTTTATATCATATATTCGATAGCCAGAGTATGAAGGAGTCGTATGCCATACCGATGCGGCGTCTACAACTGTCCGCCATACTGAATTAAACGTGTCATTTATTTTATGTTCTCTTGAAATACTAGCGAAAAGCTAATTTTTTATCCAACCATACAAAAAGATGTCTCATCACCGATTATGACCATGCCATACTGTTTCGGTGTCCCTAAGTACACGCCATACTGATTTAAAGATGTCGAATTTTTCACCAGTCCATGTATCATAGGATATGACCTGTATGACATATGATATGACATAGGACCTATGATACATGGACTGGTGAAAAATTCGACATCTTTGAATCAGTATGGCGTGTACTTAGGGACACCGAAACAGTATGGCATGGTCATAATCGGTGATGAGACATCTTTTTGTATGGTTGGATAAAAAATTAGCTTTTCGCTAGTATTTCAAGAGAACATAAAATAAATGACACGTTTAATTCAGTATGGCGGACAGTTTTAGACGCCGCATCGGTATGGCATACGACTCCTTCATACTCTGGCTATCGAATATATGATATAAAACCAGATTTACCTTTTAGCTCATTCCCAAAGGGCATAGTTTTTTTTGACACATTCAAAAAATTGCGCAGCGCAACACCGACACATACGGGCCGCCATACTTGCGTTTCCCTGTTCTTTATAACACTGGCTAACTTCTCAAAAAGTTTCAGCGTTTCGCTAATCATACGTCGTTTTTCTTGCTGGCTCTCGGTCTATTATATATTTCATTTAATAAGTAATTAATTTGATTGCAATTTTCTACTTTAATTTAATGTTCATACAACGTCGTGTGAATGCAGAAAATAAATCACAATTTCTTGATTATCATTTTATTACAGAAAATTATAGTATGAGATGTGTTTTACAATGCAGAAAAATCCTAAGTCGAAAATCCTAATAACATTTTATAATAATTTTGGACTTAGGATTTTCCGCATTGTAAAACAATTCTCAAACTATAATTTTCTGTAATAAAATGTAGATCAATAAATTTGGACTTAGGTTTTTTCTGCATTCACATGACGACATGTGGGCAAATTAATTCCTAAAAATACATTCGATTGATTTAATATGGAGTGAATTTTAAACGCTAGGGCATGAATAATTTTGTAAGTCACTGTACAAGAGTGGTAGATTTCTGAAAAATAGGTCCCGGTTGCTTCCTCGAAATTTTATAATTTACCTATTTTATAATAGAATTTTTAGTTATCCACCCCAAGGGTGAAAAGTCCAAAATAAACACGTTGCATCTCGGAAATGTACGATTAGAATTTTACTTTTTAACCGACTTCAAAAAAGGAGGAGGTTATCAATTCGTCTGTATTTTTTTTTTTTTTTTTTTATGTTTGTTACCTCATAACTCCGTCATTTATTAACCGATTTTCAAAATGTTTTCACAATTCGAAAGGATATAGTTTCAGATTGGTCCCATTTAAATTTCATCAAAATCGGTTGAGTACTTTGGTTTTTATAAATTAAATAAGACGGTCATCTGCAATTAAACACTTCAGGTCAACGTCGTTGTCATAGTTACGTTGCGATTTTGACACTAGAAATTTAATTAAATGACTTTGACAGACATATAGTCAGTGGCGTAGCACAATACAAAAATCAAGTTATAAATTAAAATAATGTATGACAAGTTTAATTAAATAATGATACGTTGCGATTTTGACACTCGAAATTTAATTAAATGACTTTGACAGACATATAGTCAGTGACGTTGCACAATATTTTTAAAATTACCAAAAATCAAGTTATAAATTAAAATAATGTATGACAAGTTTAATTAAATAATGACATTTACATATAGTCAGTAGCGGCTCGAGAATAGGGGGCACAACTTTGACATAATAATGTTAACCTTAAAAATTAAATGACATTGACGGATAGTCAGTAGCGTTACACAATATTTTTAAAATTATAATGTTAACCTTAAAAATTAAATGACATTGACGGATAGTCAGTAGCGTTGCACAATATTTTTAAAATTACCAAAAAGTACAGAAAACCAATACAACTTTATAATTTATATTTGGATCAATTTGTACGTGTTAATTGACAATTCAGGCCGGTAGATGCGCTGTAAATCTTGTCGCCAATAATTTTTCCCGTATTCCGTTTCCCGTATTGTCAATTATAAAATATTTGTTGTAAGCCCGCATTTTCAACTTTGAGATAGGCGTTTCGCCCTTTCTTCGCTTGTCTCATTTGAACGGCGCTGTCGCATATGGGCAGCGCGTTTAGTAGGTCTACCCATATTCGCTTTCGATAAATCAGTTAAGGAACGCAAGATTCACTAAAAAGCAAGAAATAAAAAAATTTTTAAAAAAAAACAAAAACCGACTTCAAAAAAAAGCAATACAAAAAAATTGCACTAAAAAGTAAAAAATAATTAGAAGTTATTAGAAGAAGATTTAACAGAAATTAGAAGTATATTTTTACAGTGCTGAGCATAAAAATTAATGTATTACGTCAATAATATACAATTACAGTACGACCTCGATAATCCGGACTAATTAAAACCGCGGTCATCCGGATTAATAAATAATTCGGATTACTGAAGCGAAAGTTTTTTTATTGAAAAGAGAAACATTTAATACAAAACAACTAGAGAATAGTACATAAACAAAAATTAATTAAAACAGAAGCATACTTATTAAATTTTATATTATTTTGTGAAGTAATTTGTAATTTTTGTTTGCTTGATGTTTTTCTGGTTCATTATAAAGGCCGTTTCTTGTAATCTTTGAAGTACAAGAACATCATGCAGTGGGATATTAGTTTCTTCTGCCCACTTGATGCACACATTGAAACATTTTAACTGCCTCGTCATTCTTAACAGTGTGGTTTGTATTATTTAACTCTGGATCTTCATTGTCACTATCATGATGTTCGTTTGTAGCATCTATGTCTTCCAGTGGTAACAAATCTTCATCATTTTCAAGCCAGTTACGTATTTCCACGATCGTGAGATTTTGCTCAGTGAGAACATTGAGCATATTTGAAACATCTATTAAATATTTATGGATTAACAAAATAAAATACCTAACGAAAAAATTTCGCGCTTCCAAGGAAATCAGATTGCGTCGCAATTCACTCAGAGGAATTAGATCTTCAGCATCATATTCAGTGTCTGGGTCGTTATTTGCCACATGAGCCATAATTTTGTGCCAGCACTTTTGCAAAACTTTGGAGGAGACTTTTTCCCAAGCATTGCATAGTAGACATACAGCGTCCTTAAAGTTAATGGTTTTTAATAACTTAACAACGTTCTCTTCGTTATTAGATAAAATATGGGCTAAAAGACTTTTCCGTCAGTCTGATGGCATTTTGATCCATAGGTTGCAAAAGTGCTGTACAATTTGGTGGTAAAAATAATGCTGTAAATTGTCCATCCTCACTAGTCAGCTCTTCTATAGTTCCATGGCTCGGTGCATTATCGACGATTAACAGGGCTCGTTCAGGCAAAGTGAGACTTCTTAAATGACTTCTAACTTGACGAATAAATGAGGAATGAAACCAGTCTACAAAAATTGCTGTAGTCATCCATTGGCAGATGATTTATATTCAACAGGTATGTTCACATTTTTAAATGCCCTTGGATTTTTTGCCTTTCCTATCACTAACAGCTTTAATTTTTGTGAACCATCAGCATTGCAACATCCTAGAAATGTAAAGCGTTCCTTACTTATTTTTCGACCTGGTGCGGTCTTCTCCTGAGAACGAACCAGCGTTCTTTCAGGTAACATTTTCCAATACAGAGCAGATTCATCTGCATTGTATATTTGAGTAGGTGCGAGGTTTAATTGTTTTATCTTCTCTGCAAATTCAGTAAGGAAAGGATCGACGGCACTTTGATCATTAGTTAGTTTTTAGACGCGATACGTAGCAGTCAAAACGAAGGCATACACTGCTTATGTGAACCCCTAGATATCTGGGGGGTTCACAGATACGATACGGGTGTTCACAATTATTACAAACGCAGATCCGGATTACCGAGGACTATCAAATCCGGATTATAAAGTACACAATGCAATTGAAATGCTTAGCCGGATTATTGCAGAATCCGGTGTAATGAAGGTTCGGATTATCGAGGTCGCACTGTATTGTTATTTTTGGAGTCGGTGCCCGCCAAGCTGTTAAGAAATTTACAAAATGTATTTGAAATCACATTAATACGACAATGTAGCAATACCGATGTCGTGTTGTTTAACGCCAAGCGCCTGCGATCTTGTCGACTGTGAAACTCTTTGCAGTCAAAGTGATATAAAATGTATACCTACTGGTACTCCGCTACTTCGTTAATACACGTTTGTTAACCTTGGCTGGCACCGACTCCAAAAATAACAATAATTGTATATTATTGACGTAATACATTAATTTTTATGCTCAGCACTGTAAAAATATACTTCTAATTTCTGTTAAATCTTCTTCTAATAACTTCTAATTATTTTTTACTTTTTAGTGCAATTTTTTTGTATTGCTTTTTTTTGAAGTCGGTTTTTGTTTTTTTTTAAAAATTTTTTTACTCCAAAATTGAACATTTTCTAAGGATACACAACTCGCCTTTAAATTTGAGGTATAACAAGGGGTTTAGATTGAAAGGTGGATGTAAGACTGGTAATATGAAATTTTGATAATAAATATGTTGCAATAGTTACGGTGATACAAATTACTCATCAAGCAAGTCGAAACTTGCAAATAAAGGTACACAAAATTATTACAAAAGTTACGAGTATTTTTGAATATTGTCCAGTTTTAACAAAATATTGAAAAATAAATTATCTTTCAATGAATATTACGTAGTGCCTATGTGGCAAATAAGAACCCAAAATATAACAAAAAAATATGAATGGGCATTGAAGTAAATATTAGTCTTTAATTTGGTTATATTTTAATCAACAATTGTAACATAGTCACGGGCTAAAATGTATCCAAATATAAGAGATGTTGGAAAAATCATCGGTTCCTATCTCAATAATTTTAAATACCTCCATAACGGTTTTCGAATTTTCATATTTGAATAACATAATTTCTGGCATTCGTGGTATATTTTTACTCTTATCGCACTTGAAAAAATTCGAAATGTGGCCCAGTTTTTGTAAAAGCGAATTTGTATCACGTGATGGAATACGTATTATTATTGATAAGAAATATGGCACGTTTCAGGTTTTTTGTATAGCAATAAATACGATAAGAATATGATACGAAGTTAGAACATTCAAGTAATTACCAATGTGATGCATAAATAAAGTGCATAGTTGAAAACATTGTATTGATTTGATCACAGTAAAACTGATAACATATTCACTTCCGGTTCGGAAATATGATTAGTTACCTATACAAAGCCTATACGTAATTATTTTCAATCTAAAAAAATCATTTTCCGACTACTATCTAAATATATAAATATAAAATTTCAAGGTAATCCTTTCAGCCAATTGTACATATTTTTCATTTAAAAATGACAAGCTTCAGTTTATATGAAAACTGTAAATTCGGATGAACGGATTACTTTAAAATTTAAGATGTAGTACACTAGACCAGGGGTGGGCAAACCGCGGCCCTCATGCGGCCCTTGATAGTTGTACATGCGGCCATCCACGCATTATTATAATAGTAAAAATTTTCCCTTACTGCGGAGAAACCCAACCCGAGAGCTGCCTGGTTCTGTCAGTTTACGGCGCATGTTCTGTGTGTAATGTCATATCTTTAAACATGATACAATAAAGTTTAAAGATATGCTACTATAAGGGACCATTTTCGTCCGGTTCTGCGCATGACGTCATCTGGCTAGTAAATAACGTCGATTTAATTCTAATAGGTATGGCAAATAACGAAAATGTGTGATTTCTTTCACTTTAAATCACAACTATTGAAATAAAACACATAATAAGAGTATAAAATCATAATATTTATTTAATAATGCGCTAAAATAGAAAAAAAAAATCTGATGTGGCCATCGCATAACTTTCCGAACAGACGCAAATTTTTACATTATATTTTTAAATAAAATGGTTACATAATTTCAACAGTAAATCGATGAAAAATTTCATATTTTGCCAAAATAGGAAGAAAAAAACTTTTGAATGCCTATATCTTGCAAACGAAGCATTTTTGGACCCATGTTATTAGAAACTTTTCATCTTATTTTCGTTAGTAGAATGCGGTTTACTATTTTATTTACAAATACAAAAATTTTTTACAAATACAAAAATTTTTGAAACGCCCTGTATATTTTAGAGAAAAACTTGTAGGACAAAAAATGTAGGAAATTCCATAGCGCTAATTTTTTGTTATTAATATTTTTACATATTTAATTTCGTTTCGAAGTTATGACGCATAATGTCATAATAGCTCCAGGTAAACCCCCCTTTCCCGTTACACGATTTAAATTATTTTCATCTGGCTTCGTCCTACGACAGGAAAAAGCTTATATGCAAAATTTGGAATGATTTGCTTGCTTCGTTTAGACGCTATCGTGTTCACAGACGTACATACACACACACACATACATACATACAGACATCCTTCCAAAAATGATAAAAATGGATTCAGGGGACCTCAAAACGTGAACATCTGTCAAAAAATTGGGGGGTCAAATTTTGACTGATAACAATACTTTCCTTACCTAGGGGTTCGGAAAGTAAAAACTATTCAACTAAAACATAAATTCAAGGAGAGGAATATTGAAAGTGTCGACTTTTATTCAATAAACAGAAAAAGATTATACACAAAATTTTCTTTTTACAACCTTATTTTAAAAAATTTTTTTTTTACTTATCATTATTATCTCTTTTTTTACTGCTGCCCTTTTAGTCTCACTATTTGCGCAAACTGGCCCTCTTCAAAAAAAGTTTGCCCACCCCTGCACTAGACCCTCCATGTACGCGAGGGTTCCGTTCGCCAAAAACCTCGCGTACATAGAATTCGCGTAAATGGAACCAAAGAAGCAATAGAAAAAAGGCGGTTAGGTTCCAAAATTTATTTAAGACTAAAAACTAAGGTTTATTTACGAAATAGGTAAAATATAATGCATACAAAAACTAAAATATATATAATTGATAAAAAAATTAAATATAATGCATAAAAAAAAATATAAATCGTTGACACCGTATTTGTATCATTCAAGTGCTACGTTTCAGCGCCTGTGAACGGAGTAAAAATTACTTTGTATATAGTACATACATCTCTATTTATTATGTTTGACCGATCGGAACCAAATTTGGCATTGATTTTGAGTTCATGGGATCACCAGAGAATGGATTATCGAGATTCCTTAAAGGAAGGCAGGCTACTCAAAATCAACTTAAAAAACAATAATGAATGCTGTCAACCGATCGACAATCTATATATCTATATAATTTATATAAAAATGAATGTATGTGTGTATGTATGTATGTTCCCTATAGACTCCTAAACCGTTTGACCAATCGGAACCAAATTTGGCACAGTTATTATGTAGGTTCCTGCGCATGTTTTTGTATTGAAATAGTGCAAAAATTCGCAAAGGAAAGGAAAATTTATTTTGAGTAGCCTGCCTTCCTTTAAGGAATCTCGATGACGCGCATGAATGGATTATCGAGATTCCTTAAAGGAAGGCAGGCTACTCAAAATCAACTTTTAGAAAACAATAATGAATGCTGTCAAGCTGTCAACCGATCGACAAAGCAAATACGCGTGCACGTGCTTTACGTGTCTATTTGACCAATCTTAACCAAATTTGGTGTAGAAGTTATTTACAACGCTACGAAAGACATAGGCTACTTTAGAACCTTGGAGTGAGGCCGAACAACCACATCCGACACGGTCTAGATGGCTAAAGGCCATCTAGTTATTTGTGCCAGCTAGTTATTTTAATAATACGCGAAAACTTAATTCACGTTAAAGGGAATTTTGCTTCGCGTACAAAAAATTCAGGTATCAAAATCTAATTCGCGTTATTCTGAATTCGCGTACATCGAACTCGCGTACATGGAGGGTCTAGTGTAGTTTGAAATATTTTTGGTTTACATGACATATGAAAGTTTTTCGTTACTTTTAAGCAATATCATAATATCCCCCCCTTTTGAACTTCAGATGATTTTCAAAAACTAAGCTGCAATATTCTGAGAAATGGCCATTAACCATATCGCGTTTTGAGAATTTGTCAACCGGAATTTGTATTATGAAATTGGCTATTAATTTTTCACAATTTAAAAAACAGTTGACATTAAATTTGAAAAGTTTATTCTAATCACTTTAGAATAGAAAAATTATGCCCATAAAGGTTGCGCTTATGTAAATTTTGAATTTGATATGTTAATAAGTAATGTAAAAGGACCTAATTTTGAAGACGACTATCTCATTTTCTAAATGGCTCAAGATTTTGAAACAAAATATTTTCGTATGCATGGAACAATAAATAAATAATAAGTAGTAAAATTTTAAATACTTTCCTAAGAATTTTGTACGACAGAACTACCTTAAATTTGATATATCGACTCTCTATAGGGCGGCACGAATAAAAAACCCAAAGAGGCCCCACCTGCCAGCAAGGGGGACTGAAACACATATTTTTTGTGAAAAACCATCCTAAATGAGGAACTATTCTTTCTGGGAACTTGGTTTTATTTCGAACCGTTAATTGGGCAAAGAAAAGTATAGGAATAAAAATATTTATTATTATATTCTACGTTTAACGTGTTATATTAACCGTTCAACTCATTCTCGCCCAATTCTTCATTTTTTTATTTGTGACCAACGGAAATATCCATTTTTCAGTATATATACTTAAAACAATATACATGAACGAAAAAGTATGCATACTTTTCTCGCAAAACAACGTTCCAAATTGATGAAAAGCCAAAAGTAATATTCTCGTGACGCACAGGGAAATTTTGATGGATTTTCGCGGTTCGGGCTTTGTGGGGGATCTTCTAGCTGCCATCAAAAATTGAACAGGGGGTGTCATTTTCACATGCAAAAGTTACATTGGGGAATTACCATTGAATAGGCGGAATGTTTCGAAGAATTCTAAATTTGAACTCAGTTTTATGATTTGAAGCCGTGATTTTATTTAATACACTAGTTTCCGATTTGAAGTAGGTCAGAGGCAGATATGTACTAATTTACAAATGATGTACATCAAGAACACTTCAGTAGTAACAACGCAAAAACATGGAAATAATACGGTTATCAATTTATGATTAATTTCAAGTTTAATTAATTTTCTAGCCTTACCGATTCCTATCTACTTTTGGCAAACTTTCAAATTAGAAATCCCTTTTTGTTATAATAACAGGTCGATTAACTATCCTACTATTTTTAAAAAATGATCATAAAATTCAAAACCGTTATTAAAAATTGTCGTAACCCAATAAAAGCAGAATTAAGAGAAAGGTTCAATTTTGACTGACGTTCTTTAAATAAGAGGACTATTGGTAAAGATTTTTAAAGTGGACTTAAACATATCCATCTTTATCTACATTACTTGAAGAAATTCTTTAATTGGACTTGCTTTTTAGTTATCAAAATGAGTTCAAGGTCACAATATTAGACTAGGCAATAAGTTACTTCAATATTGTTTCATGAAGAAAATACCATTTTATTAATAAAGGAAAGACTACAAATTTTAAAAAATCAAAATTCACCTTTCCTCTAATTTGTTTAAAAGCTTAACAAGTGTTTATCTTTATTGATTGGCAACTAATAGCAAATAAAACAACCAGTCGCAAACCCCAAATATTAATAAAACATTAGGTACTGACCTTTACTTTTCAGAAGAATCTCGATGAAGCTCTTTGTCGTCTCCGCCAAGTTTTCCAATTGACAGATTTTAATCAAAATTTCCTCACTGCACCATTTGATTTGTTGTATCCTAAAACAAAGTAACAATTAGAAAGAACTTCTTTAAAAAATAATTAATAGGATGCAATGTGATTTGACATTATTACAATTATTAAACAAATGTGAAAAGTAAACAAACGATTCGACACCTCTAACGTTAAATAGCGGAAGTTATTAGATTTGCGTACAGAAAAATAGAAACCTATATTATAATTCAACGCATTGACGTTAGATGGCAGTTACCACAAAGTCAAGATACCTACAATATAGTTTCAAATCTTTTCACGGTAGATGGCAGTACACACATCAAGCTACTACAGTGACTAATGTCATTCCGAATTTCAATGTTTAAAATTGTAAACAAACACAATTTATTGAAATTTTGATACGCATGCAAAGCAACAAACGGTTATTACTTTCGCGAGACACCAAAAATTAAATGTAACGAACCTTTTTATTTTAAATCAGGCGGCCATTGTTAATCGACACCAAAAACCAATTTAGTAGCGGCTGGCAAATTCTTTCCTTCTTCTATTTCCACGAGGTATAGTCCTTCGCTTGTAGCAGTTTCCTCATTGGTTTGCGTTCTGAAAAATAAAAATTATAAAAATCGAGCTGAATTATTTTTTTAATATGAATTTTAGAAATGTGACGACTGTAAGCAACGACCGCATTAATTAACAATTTTCTGCCAAACAAAATAAAACTGTCAATCAATGTCACGGGTGGTTGAAAATTGTAGAGCCTGCACGTCACGGACTAGCCTGTTATGAGAGTACAACTTACCATTTAGAAATGTAGCGAAAGATGCTTGCGAAGTTCTAATCTCTAAAAGTAATCAAACCAACTGATCGATTTGGTCACTTCTTTACGGTCACGCATTTTCACTTTCACAATCCAAATTTGTTACAAATTTGCAACTGTGCCATCTGAAATAATACAAAAAAAAAGTAAATAAAAACTTTTTGTAAGAATAAAGTAAGTTATTTTTACTTCCCTATAAGGAAGTATTGTAATCATGAAAAAATTCGATGTCGATATTTTAACGGAAATATCCGTTTTGAGCATTTCTGAATCCGTTTTGACTACTTTCGCAATGATGTCTGTATGTATGTATGTATGTATGTATGTATGTATGTATGTATGTCTGTATGGATGTATGTAACGCAAAATGTCTGTAAGTTCTGTATCTCTGGAACGAATTGTTATATAGTAACCAAATTTCATATTTAACACTTTAATCGGTATACAAAGGCACCATTTGATTTTGGAGGAAATCCTTAAACCGGAAGTAGCACTTCATTTGAAGGACGAAATGGTGTTTCTTAAATATCTCAGGAACGAATTGTTATCTAGTAACAACATTTCATATTTAACACTTTAATCAGTATACTAAAGCACCATGTGATTTTGGAGGAAATCCCTAAACCGGAAGTAGCACTTTACTTGAAGGACGAAATGGTGTTTCTTAAATATCTCAGGAACGAATTGTTATCTAGTAACCAAATTTCATATTTAACACTTTAATTAGTATACTAAAGCACCATGTGATTTTGGAGGAAATCCCTAAACCGGAAGTAGCACTTTACTTGAAGGACGAAATGGTTTTTCTTCAATATCTCAGGAACAAATTGTTATATAGTAACCAAATTTCATATTTAACACTTTAATCAATATACGAAAGAACCATTTCATTTTGGAGGAAATCCCTAAACCGGAAATGGCACTTTACTTGAAGGACGAAATAGTTTTTCTTCAATATCTCAGGAACGAATTGTTATATAGTAACCAAATTTCATATTTAACACTTTAATCGGTATACAAAGGCACCATTTGATTTTGGAAGAAATCCTTAAACCGGAAATGGCACTTTACTTGAAGGACGAAATAGTTTTTCTTCAATATCTCAGGAACGAATTGTTATATAGTAACCAAATTTCATATTTAACACTTTAATCGGTATACGAAAGCACCATTTGATTTTGGAGCAAATCCCTAAACCGGAAGTAGCACTTCACTTGAAGGACGAAAAGGTTTTCCTTAAATATCTCAGGAACGAATTGTTATCTAGTAACCAAATTTCATATTTAACACTTTAATCAGTATACTAAAGCACCATGTGATTTTGGAGGAAATCACTAAACCGGAAGTAGCACTTTACTTGAAGGACGAAATGGTTTTTCTTCAATATCTCAGGAACAAATTGTTATATAGTAACCAAATTTTTGGATTTTGGAGGAAATCCCTAAACTGGAAATGGCACTTTACTTGAAGAACGAAATAGTTTTTCTTCAATAGTTTTTAATAATTTAATTAAATAATAAAATAAAATTTAAATAATATTTCTGCGAATCTTTAGATGAACGATGAAGGAATGATTCCTTATAGGGAAGTCATGTGCTGGCCACATCAGATTTTTTACCTTCCGAATGCAAAATTATGTAATTGTTTATCAAAAAGTTTTGTAACAAAAAAGCCAAAAATTAACTACAACACGACAAAATTTTACGTACAAATTCTCTTGTTCACCACAGACGCACAGACAGCAGTGACAACACCTAGGCAATTTTTCATTAAATAACAAATAAATCTTAGGCAATTTTTAACCAAAATTAAAATATAAGGCGTTGGCAGAAAGTTTTTATTAATATGAATTTTAATTTCAAGATACTAGTAATAAATCGTTATGGATCGTGTTTTCACATTTAAGGGTCAAATTTATATTGCATAGACGCATCTTTGGACACAAACGCTGGGAAATTCAGAAACTTCGTAAAAAAAACCAACATTAAATGAACTGATAGAAATCAGTTACTCAAGTGGTAAGGGATTAATTTTTTAAATAGTAATACTTTGTCTATAAGGCCGTAAGTTAATTAGCCAACGGCATATCCAGCTCAACTCATAAATCGAGGCGGGAACCTACAATTTACGTGCATAGGGACCTAACTTTTTATAGAATCGTCAAAACTGGATCGCGATTTTGGGATTGCGTCCATTAGATAATGGCCCCTTTAACGCGATTCACAAAACGACACGGGGACCTACAGTTTACACATGATACCTAACTTTTTAATGATTGTCAGGAACTAGACCGCGTTTTCGGTGTTGTATCTACTTACAAACGACCTCTCCAGCTCTACTCACTAATCGAGGTGGGAACCTACAGTTTATGTGCATCGGGACCTAGCATTTTATAGAATTGTCAGAACTGGATCGCGATTACGGGATTGCATCTATCAGATAATGACCCCTCTAACCCGACTCACAAATCGACAAGGGAACCTACAGTTTACGTGTGACTAGACTTAACTTTGTAACGATTATCAGGAACTGAATCGTGTTTTCGGAATTTTTTCTATTAACCGCCGACCTCTCCAACCACACTCACAAATCAAGGCGAGAACCTACGGTATACCTGTGACGAAACCTTACTTTTTATCAAATCGCCCGAACTGCATTGTGTTTCCTATATTTTGTCTGTTGGCCGACGGAATCTCCAGCCTTGCCAACAAATCCAGTCGGGGATCCAGCCTTGTCAACAAATCCAGTTGGGGACCTACAGTTAACGCGTAAAAGTACTCAACTTTTCAACGATTTTCAGTTGCCGAGATTATGTCCATTATCCATAAGCTTCTCCATCTCGACTCGAAAATCGAAGCGGGAACCTATAGTTTATGCGAGACGGTACCTAATTATTTATCGAATCGCCGGAACTGGATCGCGTTTTAAAAATTAAATAGAGTTACTGATGGCTTCTCCAAGCAAACTCACAAATCGAGGCGGGAACCTACAGGTTACGTGCATCGAGGCTTTTTATAGAATCGTCAGAACTGGATCGCGATTTCGGGATTGCGTCTATCAGATAATGTCCCGTCTAACCCGACTCACAAATCGACAAGGGAACCTACAGTTCACGCGTGACTGGAGTTAACTTTTTAACAATTATCAGGAACTGGATTGTGTTTCCAATTTTTTGTCTATTAGCCGACGGAATCTCCAGCCTTACCAACAAATCAAGTCGGGGACCTACAGTTAACGCGTAAAAGTACTCAACTTTTCACCGATTTTCAGGAATTGGATCGCGTTGCCGAAATTATGTCTATTAACGCACAGCTTCTCCAACTCGACTCGCAAATCGACCGCGAAAAGCGGGAACCTGTAATTTACGCGAGACGGAACCTAATTTTTTATCGAATCGCCGGAACTGGATCGTGTTTTAGGGATTAAATGGAGTTAATGATGGCTTCTCCAAGCAGACACACAAATCGAGAAGGGGACCTACAGTTTACGCGTGACGGAACTTAACTTTTTAACAATTATCAGGAACTGGATCGTGTTTTCAGGATTTTGTCTATACGACCTCTTCAACAATACTCGTATGTAACAGCATAAGGGTTCCGACAATATTCAAAGATTCAGCGAATATAGGTTTTAGCAAGGAGATTGCACGAGCGTAGCGCAGCGGAGTGAGTGTCAATCTCCGCAAAAAAATTTTAAAAAAAATGGCGACAACAAAATATTCGCAATAAATTTTGATTTATTTGCAACAAAACACTCTCGGAATGGCGGATACAAGGGGGTAATGACCCCCCCAACCATGAATTTTCAAACGTCGGAAAAGAAATCATTCAATGCACTAAAATTGCTAAACATATTACCCTTTTTGCGATATTATGCAATAAAGTACCCCTCCCCCAATGAACTTTGGCCGGATCGGCCATTGTACCATAAATTGCTATTATTAAATATGTGATGAAATGATCTTAATTTTGAAATTCGTCAAAATGTTTTTATAGCCACACTTTATTATTTTGGCTCTGGAAAAGAGCCCCCAAGTTTTCGACATCAGGACTCGCACCGGAATAAAGGTAAATTTGCCGACAAAGTAAATTGACCATTTCCCATGCTTCCTATGTTCAAAATAGGTATTAGCAAAATTTCGAGCAAAAATTAAAAAAGAATTCTCCATCGAGTGACACCAATTTTATACAAAAATTCGCGAGGGGGGGGGGCTGTCGTTTCTAGAACGTCCGTCCAAGGTTTTTGAGAACAACTCGCGGTGCGTGTGGTACAAACGATTGTTATAGAAGCTTATTGAAGCTCAAACGTTTGACACCAATATCACTAAAAAATTGGCGATAGGGGGAGGGGAGAGGCGAAATATACCTGTTGATCACAGTAGGATAACTCATTATGCTTTCAAATTTAGTAGCGGATGTTGCCAAAACTCCTGTCAAATTTAAATATTAAATTTGATAAACTACATAATCCAAGATCCAACTAAAGAGCTAACATAGAGAGAGCCAGTGATGATCCCAACTTCCCTGACGCCATTGGTACCTTAATTTAGAATTTGGATTACATAGAAACATAGAAATATGTCTAGATTTTTTAAAAAGCGCTTGAGCTCAGAAAAGAAAAGATTCATTTGATTGTTAAATCCCGAAAAAATTGGATCCAAGACAAGCAAAAGATTCAAATCCTTATAAACTCAATAATGGTTGGAGGATGGAGGTATTGGATTTATATACCAAAAATGCAAAGGAAATCTAATAAATGAGGTCAGGATATAAAAAGTCAACCTATACTGAATATTCAGAGTAGTGACTTAATCGGATTGAACCAACAAATTATAATAAGCTAGTTTTCATAAATTGTACAACACACACCCACCTTTTTCAGAAATTCTTTTTCATTAAAATTTATATGTAGGTAGGTATGCATTTCAAGTTGAGAGTTAAAATTATTCTAATTTAATTAAAAATTAAAAACACGACAAAGTAATGGAATAAATTTTATCAAATTACCTTCATCAGACCAATACAACAAATTTAAATTTTTTTTCAAATCGCTTTCGTGTATATTTTCGGGCCTATAAAATTTTCGAACCGTAACCATTATTGAATCTTTGTCCAACTTTGATATTTCCTTAATTAATCCAATTTTGAATGGTTCTGGAATATCTTTACTTGAAGCTTTGTTGCTTGCAAGAGGTTTACGATAGAACTCGGGATAAACATTCTTGTCTGTTGCCCCCTAAGATGGTAAAACTTAGGTAGGTTAGCAAGGAAAAATTAATAGTGCCTACCTGTTTTCTTGTATGGTTTGCTTTTGCGCCATTTTCTTTAGGTACAAATGGCGAATCATTTTCAATGAAAACACCACTGCCAACTGTATAAACATCACCACGCCATTTGACGCAACCGTTCTCAAATATAGCATTTTCAGTCTTACTTTTTCCAGCACGCCGGTTGCAACCCCGACAAGGAGTATCAGAAATTTCGATTGGTTCATTAATCATGTCTTCAAATCTGCTACATTCGCTTTCATAACATTTTTAATAAAAAAACGTTTGTCCATCATCTTCTAACTGGGGCGGAAGTGCGTCTATCCTATTACACTTGGTAGATCCGTGGGCGATTCAGAAGGTCGCCGGCCAGCTATACTTACGGACTTTCCTTTCTCGGGGGTGGGTCACTACGAACTTATCTTGGGCAATGCTGAAGAATAAGAAAACATAATCTCTTTTTATACATTTAATAAAACACAACAAGTACATACGTATTTTATATAATATAAAATACTTATTTTTTTAAAATTAAAATGCATTCACTCAGATTCATACGTTAAAATTAAAGACCATAAATATAAAAAATAATATTTGAAGTTAAATCAATGTTGAATTTCATAATGAATCTTACGGAAATATTAAATAAACAAAGTACATACAAAAAAATATGATAATGTTACACGATACCTTTAGTACATTTGTTACGTACGCCCATGTGTTGCGATGTAGGTATGAATTTTGCAGTTTATTGCAAATATGTGAAATGGCAAATTGTTGAATTGAGTGGGTGAGCATCTGCGTTGATAAGATGGACTTGTTTAATGCTGCTAGGGACTCTTGATATTTTCTTACGAAGCCCATAACTTGTTATTAAACGTATTTTTAAAGTTTATTACCCCGTTAAAATTGTTCACTACTAGCCTACTAGATAGTTTGTTTACGGAAGCCCCGTACTCACTTTTTGTTATGATTTGAGTATAGATGTATTCACGATAAAAGTTAATTCAACAATTATTTCTTCGTTATGAAATACCAGATTTCGACACATGACACAATTACACTGTCTTTGTTTAGCCGGATTTTAGCACGCGTGGTAACAAACATAATCTTGATGTACAGTACAGCCTCTATAGTTCGGACACACTTTAATCTGCTTTAATCCGGCCACCCCAATAATCCGTTTCCTTCCACTGTTCAGACAGTTTTAAAATTTTTACCTCTGTAATCCGGACATATTCTTTGAAATATTAGTGGTAAAGTTAAATATAGCATATGACTATTTTTTATGAGCTTGTTATCACTGTTGTGAATGTAAAAATAGAACAGAGTAGGTACGATTGCATCATTTCGTGTTTGTTACTGCTTCACAATGGCTGCAAATAAGCGTTCCCACAAAACTCTCACCCTTAAGCCCGCATTTCATTTAGGCTTGTAGAAGCCAGCTTCTAGAAGCCCAAAATTTGTAATGCATTGAATCTTATGGAACCAAACTCACTTCGGCTGGTAGAAGCCAGGTAGAAGCAGGTCATAAAAGTATCGAATTTTAGCAGCCCGGCTGCAAAAATACTCCACGCGGAGTACTGTACTTCTTTTTAATTTTTTAATGTTAAATACTACCCGGTAAATGTAATGTTATGACCTTGGCCTCGCGTTGGGCTGTCAACTTGCTATGTCCACCATGAACCGTTAACACGACTTGCTCTTATCTCAGGATGGCAGGTTCTTTTGACTTTTACGATGGAATTACTTTAATCACACAGTCAAAGAAAATACGGACATCTAATCTTTATAAACATTTAATGAACAACTAACATAAATTAACATAAAATCAACAGAAAACAATATATCAACTAGACAAACATAAACAATAAACAAAGATTTAAAGTTACCTTTTCTTTTCTTCTGGTACGCACACGCACTTTCTCGCGGTCGCACGACGCAATCCTAATTTCCTATTTACGTCTTGATGCAGGGTTTAGTCACCCCTCGCCTTGCACCTTCTTTCTTTATCCAAATCAACAGCGCTTATCTTGAGCAATTCACAGCTCTTGTCTTCCTCTCCTAATTTAAATATTCACTCCACTCGGCTTTAACTCAATTTAAGCCTATATACTCTTGGTTCTCTTGGTTGGTAAACGGTTTGCCGTTTTATCAACGCCTTTATTTATTCCAATGACGCACTTTCTCGTTCACTTGCCCGAGATTTAAATTCTTGTTTCTCAAGATTTTTATAGATAGTTTTTAACACGTTTTATCGAAGGAAATCTCTTATATGCGACCACTCTGGTCGCTTAATATTATTCAACCCTTATTTCTAGTTAAAGTCGGGAGCAAATTTCGCCCAGCTACCCGCTTACACCAATTTGGAAGGAACTCCCGTTTTTTTATTATCCTCTTATTTCTATGGTTACCTTTTTTTATCATTTCTAAATTTGCCTACTAACATTTTTATAATTACAATAATACATCTTTTTTTAAATTGTTTTTGACAAACTTTTCTCATGCCATATTTTCTCTGACTGCACGACAAACAATTTAATATCGCAACAGCCAAATATTGATGGACACAACAGTAATAACTAATAATATATTGCGTTTAAAAAATTTTTGCGCTTTTTAATTTAGCACAACAATACAGGAGGTCGGTTTTTTTCGTGGACAAGTTTATTTAAAAAAAAACATCCAAAAATAATCACCTTCTTTTATTGCTTTTTATTATGGGAATGATTAAAAAATTAGTATAAATATCTAATTAACGATGACATCGAATAATCAAAATTGTGTTACAACACATATTATCTAATAAGTAGAAGTATCTGGCTTGTGCAGCTTCAGTTGTAAAAATTTACAACCCTGGCTGCACAAGCGGCCTGGT
This sequence comes from Podabrus alpinus, assembly GCA_932274525.1. NCBI lineage: Eukaryota > Metazoa > Arthropoda > Insecta > Coleoptera > Cantharidae > Podabrus > Podabrus alpinus. The sequence continues at coordinate 13,764,522 of OW026451.1, forward strand.
TAAAATTAATCTTTTATCAGGTAAAGTACACAAGTCCACGTGGAGTCGCAAAGACATTTTCGTAATAGAAATATTATCCAATAATAAGTCCTCATTCTAAATATTAACCAATTACAACTACGGACCATTTTATATTATCCAATAATAAGTCCTTATTCTAAATATTAACCAATTAGAAGTACAGTACTCCGCGTGGAGTATTTTTGCAGCCGGGCTGCTAAAATTCGATACTTTTATGACCTGCTTCTACCTGGCTTCTACCAGCCGAAGTGAGTTTGGTTCCATAAGAGTCAATGCATTACAAATTTTGGGCTTCTAGAAGCTGGCTTCTATAAGCCTAAATGAAATGCGGGCTTTAGTGTCAAATGTAAAATATTAGATGAGCTTGAAAAAGGAATGAGCATTCGGCAAATTTCTCGAAACTTTAAGATTCCAAAATCCACAGTAGCCGATATTAAAACAAATAAACTAAAAATAAGAAATTATGTTTCCAAAACATTTCATGGCGTAGGTAAGAAAATTTTCAGGACTTACTTCAGAATGCGTTAATTATAAGCTCGAATTTTACTTTAGATAAAAAAAAGGTGATCCGTAAAGCGGAATATCCTCAAATGGAAGAGGCATTATACACGTGGTTTTTGGTATAGCGTGCTAATCATGTTCCTATTTCCTCGGATATTTTGCGCACAAAAGCCAAGTTTTTTTGTGAACAGTTGATAGGCCAAGACAATAATTTTTGTGCGAGTGCTGGCTGGCTAGAAAAATTTAAGTTCAGATATGGAATTCGTGATTTAAAAGTGTGTGGGGAGCGAATCTCAAACAACGCTGACGCTATAAAACCATTTCGAGAAACCTTTTTAAATATCGTCCAAGAAATGAACTTAAGCCGTGATCAGGTATATAATGCAGATGAGTCTGCAGTCTTTTGGAGGGTTCTACCAGGAACAACTTGTGTAGACGCAAAGGAAAAAGCAGCACCTGGACGCAAGATCTCTAAAGACCGTTTTACATTCATGCCATGTAGTAATGCAGCTGGCACGCATAAGTTACCACTACTAGTTATTGGGAAAGCCCAAAATCCCGAGCTTTCAAAAATTTTAATTTGCCAGTTGTAAATAAAGCTACAAGGAGAGGATGGATGACACAGTCGATTTTCCTTGAGTGGTTTAAGACAGTTTTCATACCTAAAGTGAAAAATTTTTTGAAAGAAGCTAACCTTCCACTTAAAGCATTGCTATTGATAGATAACGCACCATCTCACCCACCTGTAGCCGAAACAAATTTTGATCAAAACTTCAAAATTTTGTATTTTCCACCAAACTGCACAGCCTTACTACAACCAATGGACCAGAATTTAATTCAAAATATCAAAGTTTTCTACAGGAAAAAACTATATTGGATTACATAATCAGAGAAAGTGACGCAGGTAACCAAGATATTGTGCAACTTTTGAAAATGTTCAATTTAAAAAATGCCGTAGTCATGTTGGAACAGGCGTGGATATTAATATCAGAAAAAAACATTCAAAAAAGTTGGTTAGCATTGTGGCCGATGATGGAAGAAGAAGAAGAGGAGTCTCTTCCAATTGCTGAACTCAAAAGAAGAATTCACTCAGGTTTAAATAGTATACAATTAGATGAGATTAAAGCATCGCTTAATCTCATTGATCCAACAAACAGTTTAACTAATGAGGAGATAACAGAATGGGGCGGTTGGTCAGAATGAGAATATCGATGTTGATGTAACCGATGATCAGATAATTGAAGAAACTACAAACATAGTTGACGAAGCAAATGACGACGACCCAGATAATAACATTAATAACACAACAGAAAATCAACATTTTCCTAAAATTAGAGACGCCGATGCGGTGAAAGCTTTTTCAATTTGTTTGCAATGGGCGGAGGAAAATAATACAGAACTGCAGGATATACTACTATTAAAACGTATTAAAGAAAGAGCGTTCAAATCAAGTACTACTACCATTATCAAAAAAACACAAACAAAAATTGATACTTTTTTTAAAAACCCAATCAATGTAGATCCTATGTAGATTATAGTCCGGTCAATTTAGACATAAAAATAGTGGTCAAAAAACAAAAATTCCCGGAGAGCCAAATATTGGTGGAGAGCTGGGGTTTACCATTACAAATAAAGTTTTAAAAATCCCCATCGATCCTATGTGTGCTACAAAAGTTATTCGGGGTCAAAGGTCAAAATTTGAGGTTTTTTTGATTTTTCTCGAAAACGGTAAGTTTTATCAAAAAAAAACCTCAAACCAAAGTTGTAGATCTTAAAATTCTCTACAAAAATGGTCTTCATGATTTTTTTCCTAAGAGTTACCATTCCTGAGATATCGCGATTCTAAGAGTCACATTATACATGATATGCACACATTTCTACGCCACCTGTGAGGTAGTGTACTCGGCGCGTTTTTTTTACCGTGGTTTCCCTGTAAGCCTACTCCACTAACTATCATGACAATTTTAGGATAATTTAAGGGAACAATACCCGTCAAGTTCTAGATATTACCTTATTATTGATATTGATAACTATAAACAATAGTTAACCCAATAATCAATAGCAATATCAATAATCATCATCATGATGATGATTATTGATATTGCTATTGATTATTGGGTTAACTATTGTTTTGATTTCTTTAGATATTTTAATCAGATTCATACTCTTGAAAGTCTACTTCAACAGTCATGTCTTCTTCGATTTCTTCTTCTTCCTCTTGCTGGATGTTCATAAATTGTTCAAATGTGGCTGAGTCATTGGTCTCTTCATTAAAATCACAGGAATCTTCCTCTATTGTACTCAACTGGACATTTGAGCAAGACTGACCTTGGCAATTGGTACACGCTGCAGAACACAGCAACCCGACTTTTTTACAGCCACATTTGGCACTACAACCTTTTTTGCAATTGCAAAAAATAGTGTTGAGGAGTTTTTCTGGAGCAGGTGGGAGTAAAGTTTGAATCGGTTCCAGAGTATTATCTATCAATTTCCAACCCCAGTCTTCTGGGTTCAGTTGATTGCCTAGCCATGTTTGAACTTGATAGTATACTCGATACAAGTGTTGAATAGCAGATGCCGATGTTGGAGGAAGACATGATAGTTGTACTTGTTTCTTGTTTCGCGTATTTTTTACAAAAGTTAAGTATCGGTATTTATCAATGCAAGTAATTTTTTTTGGAGCTCCATAAACCGCAAGAAGAAAGCGAATTCCTTCCGTAATTATTGTTTGAGGTGTGGAATCAATTTCTGTAAATACTTTAGCGCAGTCAGTCAAATCTTTTTTTTCGAATAGTTTAAATACTGACGTTTTATTTTTTATTTAAGTTTTTTTTATCAGACCAGACTTGACTTAAACTATCTTGGTAATTTCAATAAAACAAATAAATGTTAATTTTACAGGCTTCTCTGTAATAATAATTCTACTGCCATACTTCAATTTCAATCGTATTTTTATAGTTCTGTCATCTAAAGCTCCATCTTGACAAACATTCTTCAATTCATCCAACGAAAACTGGCAATCATCACTCGTTTCTATGAATTGAAAAATTTTCTCCATCGCAGAGTTTACAGTTTCATCTTGTGGACGGCCAATTTTACCACCAGTATTAGGTTTTACGAAAGATTTGTAACAACTGTCATGGTATTTTGCATCAGCAGCGACTAAATCATACTCAAAATTAATACGTTCAAGAACAGCCTTTGAAACATCATCAGAACGATCTTTAGCTAATTTCAACAGGGATTCTTTGAATTTTAGTGTAGTCACGTTATACATTTTTTTTCGAAGATGCTGTGCTTTCTTTTTCTCAGTTTCTTCATTGGCTTCATTGCCACAAAATAAACAGTATTTTTTAAAACAAAAATTTGATTCACTTACTCGCGTTCTAGTACGAGGTGGACTTTTTTTTTAAGTACTAGCTTGTTCCTCCTCACGTTGTCTTTTTACTGCAGCAATTGAAGTTTTCCGGGTGTATGATTTTCTGCAATCCACGTGTATTGTAACGGATTTTTGAGTTCTTAAATACTCAGTAAACTCATCACCTCTCGCGACACTAGCCTCGATTAAAGATGGCATTCCACGATCAACCACAACTGTTTCATCTTCAGTTAAAAGTTTATTGCAAATAAAGCAAAACTGAGACATTTTTTCGAGCTATAAAATCTAACAAACCGGGACCATCTGTGCTGTTGTTATTACCTGTTATCCAATACTATTGTAATAGTCCTCAGTTAGCCTTTGGGAATTTAGCTGCCACCAGACTATTTTTTATTAATATGAGAATAATCAAACTCATAGGTAGTTGTAGCTCGGTAATTGAAGACGTAGGGAATAAACTCGTATGCCAAATTAAATACAAAGATAAATTTAATGGGATTTTATTAGTAATAAACAAAATAAAAAATTAAATACACAAAAACAAAATAATCGTGCAAAATATAATTAAATGGTGCAATTAAATAACAAAAATGTATCGATTCTCTTACCTTAAAAAAAAATAATCCTTAATATTGTAAATGTCGAAGTCGCGAAACTAATAATTTTAAAGAATTTAATATTTAATGATTTTTATAACTTAAAGAAAATTTTATATTTGAAAATGAACACTTTAATAGAACAATTAAATTTAGATTCAAAATTCAAACCGGCGTGAAGTATTTAACTATTCAAAATTTAAGGCGCGACTGACAATTTGTCTAATTTTTAAGTCGTATTTATTAGAAAATCTTTCCTTAGGGGAAAAATTTATCATCTGATGAATTGCTTTTTAGGTTGAATACTGACCCCTGAGGTTATAATTCTGTCAAGTTAATTTCCTTTTTAAGTAAAAGAATCGATTTTAACTTAAATTTAACAATTTGTTTGTCAACACTTCCCTGATAATATTTGTTAAAAAGATAACCACAGCCTCTTATAATTGATTTCTTCACAATAATTGTAATTCTTAATTTGATGAAAATAATGCAAATTCAGTGGTTTTTAATTTATAATTGTTAATTTATTACTACTAAATATAATTCAATCTTTGAATTAATTCAATCATTCAATCTTTATTAATTCAATCTTTGCAAATATTTTTAATTATTCAGTGATCTTTTAAAGTTCATTAGTGCGAGAATCGCATGAATCCCATAAAGATAAAAAATATTTTAAGAAACTTTTGTGACAGTTAGAATCAATTAACAGAGATTGTGGTAGGTCGTAAAAATTAATGGGCTTTATTTAACATATACAGGGTGGTTACTACAAAAATAGCACAAATAACCTAAATGGTAGACGCTTGTAATAAGTACGTATATTCACTTGAACTGAACCTTTAGCACTAAAAGAAAAATGAACGAGACCTACGGACAATAGAATAGCCAGATGTTTTTCAAAGCCACGTGGGTAGAGGGGATTCAGTTCGTGGCTTATAATATGTGCATATCATGTATAATGTGACTCTTAGAATCGCGATATCTCAGGAATGGTAACTCTTAGGAAAAAAATCATGCAGACCATTTTTGTAGAGAATTTTAAGATCTACAACTTTGGTTTGAGGTGTTTTTTGATAAAACTTACCGTTTTTGAGAAAAATCCAAAAAACCTCAAATTTTGACCTTTGACCCCGAATAACTTTTGTAGCACACATAGGATCGATGGGGATTTTTAAAACTTTATTTGTAATGGTAAACCCTAGCTCTCCACCAATATTTGGCCAATATATTGACCGGACTATTAGTATGTATGTATAAAATAAATGTTTTTTTTTTATATGTATTACATAAATAATAAAATTTCAATGAACTATTACATGCAGTATATTTAATAATAAAAGGTACATATAGGTACCTCCCATGGGAATACCTCGTTAATCCGGACACCTCGCAAATTCGGTTTGTCTGAAAACTATATCTGTCCGCACTAGAGAGGCTGTACTGTATATTGTTATAAAATATTGGTGAAATATATAGGGTTTAGTATTTTGATGAACATATTTAACCGATATGATTAATTAAAAATGCATTTTCTGTCGTAATTAAACCGATGTTTGTTGATAATACAAATTTATTTAACTTGCTTGCCAATATAAAAATACATGTGCTCACCATTATTATTTCGCATATTTTAACTATAATAATTATTTATTTACACTAACAATAACTAATAATATTTAATTTCCCTTATTAATTGAATATTTTCTTGGATAATACGGCAATTTATTAAAATTATGAACATTTAAACTAAAATGAGTGCATCCAGACCGGCCATTCTAGGTACACTAATTGCATGATGCAATGTTATCGCATTCCCATAGCCTCGAAGCGACATTTCCGCCTAGATTATACTCGGTACTTTTTTGAATCGACCAATTAGAAAATATGAAAAGAATTTATTTTTCCAAAGATAAAAAGAGAACAACGGATCTAACCGCGATGCCATGAGACGCTACTCATTTGTATACGATGAGATCACGGTGATCTCATAATAAATATGCGTGCTAATCACTTTTCTTTGTTAACTACATTATTTCTTAACATTAAAAGTAAGAAAGTTACTTTGTAAAATGTGACTTAGTAAATGTAATTATTTTTTATGATAAATATATCGCAATTGCGTTATGAAATTTATTATTCCCAGTTGACATTCTGCTAGTTAAACAAAAATTATTCTTGTAAATTTAAATATACAGAGTAAATCAAAATTTTGTAATTTTTATAAATTATAAAACGGGGAAGCCGTAACAATCCCACCAATTTCTGACCAATTTTCAGGTAATGCTCTGTACTCTACCTATTTTAAACAAATACATCAATTTTTGTTCGACCCAAGTTGCGGTGGGTGCTTACTTTTGCTTTGCGAACTATGCTTCCTAGTGGACAGATGATTGTCAGTTCCAAGATCCAAGAGAGCTTTTCGTCGTCGATATTTCATCACAAATATCGACGACAAAAAGCTCTCTTGGATCTGAACGTTCCCCTAACACTGTGTTGGAACCTCGGCAATATAAATTTGCGTGAAACATGGCCTCCCCTGTTGGTTCCTTCCATAAGTAACAAACATAGGCAATAAGCAATGTTTCGTTAGGTTCTTCAGAATTTAACATACCATGTCATGTTAAATTCTGAAGAACCTAACGAACCATTGCTTATGGTTTAATCAGCAAATTCCCTCTAACAAATAAATTGTTTTCAAGAAGAATAAGATGGTTGTTCAAAATACTAACCAACTTTTGCCGAATTATAATCCAGTTTTTTGCCTCTCTTGATGTTCGATGGTATAAGTTTTACAACTTTGTGAATTTTTTTTTTTTCGAAATATGGAACCACCCTACCACTTCCAATTTCGGCAACTGCATCATCATCAGCAGATTCTTCATCTGCATCTTCAATTGCCATAAGGGCGCACCTAAAAATTCATAACATAAATATGGTTTAATTTTTTATTACTTACATTTTTTACCAGCGCATAGAACAAGCCTGCTTACTGCTACTGGGTCCGCCAAATGTTAACATAGCACGACAGTTTACACATATTCCACAATCTGGTGTTTGACATCCTACACATACTCCACATCCGCGACGTTGTGGTCTTTTATCATCATTTTCTTTCTTGGCAAGTTGACCCTCGAAGAAATTTTCAAACACTTGACCCACCAACTTGGTGATTGTTGCTTGTGTCAACTCTTTGGGTTTCCTTGTTTCCTTTTCCTTGCTCTAAAATGAAGACGAAATAAAAAAAAGGCAAAAGATTTATTTCAAAGTAAAACTTACACTAGAAGTCTCTGCCCTGATGTGCCCATTCGTATTTGTTTTTAATGAAACTCCAGCTCTCTTGATGAGGGATCTCATACAAGACGCAGTAATTAATATAGGATCATTTTCTGTTCCACCGCTGTCAAAACCGGTTACCTAAAATATTCCGATTAGAACATATAAATAATTTATTCTTGGTACAGAGTAAATTAATAGTGGACTTATTTGATAACTTTCTCTGCTGTATTACATCAGCTGCAGTGCACCTATGCAACCAAGCTTGCTCCTATATTTGCAATATTTTGCCGGTCTCGTTTGTTTATTTATATTTACAGCCTATTTAAGCGTTGTTGTCGCAGCGTCAACACGAACACCTGGGTCAACCTCTAAGAGGTACCAGCATTACTGATTCAACGCTTTTACTAATCTTTTCTTTAAAAATTACCTCAAAATATATGTCGCCCAATCTTTTCACAAAATTTCCGCTGCTGTATCCTATTTGACACCAACAACTTCTCCGTTATCCTATTCTAGGGTTGTTTACAGTTTTTTACGTCGATTATCCTAGAGAGCACTTGCCAAATCGAATTAATGAAAAATTTTGAACGCAGATGCTCCCACGAAGAGGCAATTTTTTTCCTAAGAAATTTGTAGGATTCTGGAGGTCATGGAGCGACTATTGCATTACAGCATTCATTTTAGATTGAATCTCATATTGTCGTCGATACTGCAATAGGTCGTATGTCACCAAAAATGCAATTTCGGTTTTTGCTGTCTAGGTAATCAGTGCAGCCTACTTTATGATACAGCAAAACCTGGTATGTGATGGATCAGTCAGCAAGCAGATACTTCGATATCGAAATTTGTCGTATTTCGACAACGGCGCGGAATTGGATACGGCTATTAGTCATATGCCGAATTTCATGTCACACCATAGCTTTATTTAATAGTAGTCATCTCATAAAAAAAAATTTGGTGAGTTATTATTTACGCAAGTAGAAGCATTTTTAGTTGTTCCAGGCGCAAGCTTAATTGTTTTTCCGCTCTCCTGAACATTTACATTATTTGACATACTACCTATTGCAATATCGACGACGATAATATGGCAATTATTAAATTCAGGGCGTTAGCTGATCCGCAATAAGAAATACAACGTGAAGGCGAAAGGCCGACCCGTATTCGTACAGACCATTGAGAAGCCAAAGACCGACCAATGTCGGTTTATTTTATTTTAAGTAAATTCATATTATAGTTCATGAAATTGGGTATTATTTTTCACTTTCATTTCAAATATCATTCCTAAGTGATTTAAGTTCGAGAACATCTGAAAACCTGATTCTTGCGGCCTTTGATTTTATATAAAATTCTCTATCGTACGACTAAAAACAAATGCATTCATACAAAATTTCGGTTCCCTTTTGGGGTTTCAACTTGCAAAAAATGTATAAAATTACAAATTTTTTTTAAAACGCCGTCATTTCCTATATAATCTTTTTCTTCCGATTGTAATAGAGACGATCCTGACGACTTTGTTGAATACGAATATTTTTAGTTTTTTAATTTTGGACAAATATATCTAGGGTCGGCGGACGTAAGCACATAAGTCAAAAATGTTAACTTTACATAAGTCAAATTATGTGCTTTCGTACGAATATAGCGGAAACAATACTTTGGGTTGAAAGAGAACGCCTGCTTGTTTTGCTAGTCTACATACGAAATTGACTTATGCGCTTTAAGTCTGACTGTGAGTTATAGAAATAAGCGCAGTTTGCGAACATAACAAAAAAAAGTGAAGTTTTGACTTACGTGCTTACGTCCGCCGACCCTAGATATGTAAATCAACTTATACGTTTAGGAAGCTGTAGCAGCACAAATTTTATTATTTTTATATATGAAAAAATTGTGTATTCAATGTTTAATATGTAATAAATATCCTGCCATAACAAAAAAAATTTCCATGTTGTTGCTCTTTTCTAAAATAATTCTGAAAATTGCCTCGATTTATGTGCAAATTAGTGGCATACCCCCTTAACTTAAAAACAATTTTACATTGAAGAAATCGACATCATTAATTTATTAATCTCTTACCCTATCACACACGAATTGTGCATTTCGTATAAGCGTTTCTTCATTCAATTCAGTTTTCATCATGGGTTGGTAATCTTCCGACAAAAGATTTCTCTCCACCATCAAAACCGCCAATATACCTATATGTGACAAAATTATTAATTTTATACATAGTCCAGTCATTATATCCAAAAAACCGACCCCACCCGTGAATAATTATTTAGTGAATTTTTTTTTCATAGCTGTCTCGGGGGGGTCACTGGGAGTGTAAATTCAAAATGGCGACCAAATCATGCTTATGCGTATATTCGAAAAATGGTTTTTTAGGTGAAAAACGGTTTTTCTTGAATAACTCGGCCGGTTTTGATTTTACAGAAAAACCGTGAGGACAAAAGTTGTATAAATTTTGATTCTCTACAAGTTTAGTCCTCACAGTTTTTCTTCTAGGATCAAGATTTTTTGAATTAAACCTGAAAAAAGCGACAAATTCGAAATATTTCCATTATCTCGTTTATTTTCAACTTTACGGCACAAATGAAGAGGACCAAACATGTAGAGAATCAAATTCTGAACAACTTTGGTTCCCACCTTTTTTTCCAAAAATCTATATTTTCGGAATTTAACCCGAAAATATGTACCCATTTCGAAATATTCGCATTATCTCCTTTATTTTCAATTTTACAGGTAGAGTAGATCCGAAAGGTCAAAAGTTATACTGTCATCGGCGCATTAACGAAAACACGTTCAAACACTAAAAAGCCCAACTAGAAAACATTCGTTGCATGTTTACTTTCGTTTACTTTCAAAATAAAATAAATAACAATAACTTTTTTTATTAAATTACATGCCTAGTGATATTTTTTTCATATTAATTTTCAAGAACGAGTAATTACGTCTTTTTTTATTCACATTTTTTAAATTTTCGCTCCAAGCTAATGTTTTCACGTAACATTTATATGTATGTATTTCGCCCTTCGCGCATTGTATAACTTTTGAGCTTTCGCACGCAGTCTACAATCAATAGGGAAAAAGTTGTATAGAATACAATTTCTGAAAATTTTAGTCTCTACCTGTTTTTCCAAGAAAATGTGTGGGTGTCGTAAGGCAGGACTGAAATGTTCTGTCTTATGCCACAACTGCGCTGGACAGAGTTGCGATAACGTCACGGAATTGCGAGGTGTCGCTGACGAAGACAGTGATGATGACAGCGACATCGACGATCCCGCACCTTCAACGCTGAACCTTGACGAACGTGAAACCAGACATGACCAATTGGCCGAAGAAGAAACCGAGGATATGGATTTGGCAGGACCATCAGCTAATAAACTTAAAAAAAAAATAGTTCCGGAACCATATTTTCACGCCTACAGAAAAGATACCGATACCTGCGCGGAATAACCATGTATCAGAGTCCGGTCGGAAAAGCAGCTATGTCGGGGTTCGTTTTTAAAGGCAGGTAACTCAAAGTTAGCTGAAAAAAGCGGCTATCTCGCTCCCGAAATTGTTTCATCATGGATTTCATGAGATTAGAAAATTTAATGGGCGACATAGCCGCTTTTTCAAGCGGACTTTGAGTAAGCTGCTTTTCCAACCGGACCTTGACATAGCTACTTTTCCAACCGGACTCTCAGATTACATTTCGTTATTCCGCGCAGGTATCGATACGTGGATTAGGCCCATAGGGGATACCACGTCATAAAAAAAACGCGCCTGAAACTCTAACTCTTTGATGGTGCGGAAAAGAGTTTACGCTCTGTTTCTCCATGGTTGGCGTACGACCTTAAATATCGATTTTTGGAAAAACAAGGTAGGAACCGAAATTGTTCAGAATTTGATTCTCTACATGTTTGGTCCTCTTCATTTGTGCCGTAAAGTTGAAAATATACGAGATAATGGAAATATTTCGAATTTGTCGCTTTTTTCAGGTTTAATTCAAAAATTCTTGATCCTAGAAGAAAAACTGTGAGGACTAAACTTGTAGAGAATCAAAATTTATACAACTTTTGTCCTCACGGTTTTTCTGTAAAATCAAAACCGGCCGAGTTATTCAAGAAAACCCGTTTTATCCTAAAAAACCATTTTTTGAATATACGCATAAGCATGATTTGGTCGCCATTTTGAATTTACACTCCCAGTGACCCCCCCGAGACAGCTGTGAAAAAAAATTCACTAAATAATTATTCACGGGTCAAAGTCTATAGGTACTGACTGGACTAACAGAATGAAATTTTATCTTCACGAAAAATGTAGCAAATTATCAGTTTATTTTTAAAGTAAAACCAATAAAGAATGTGAAATGACAAACCAAAAAATGTTTTGAAAATGAATAATGAAATTTTAATTTATACAGATTGTAAGCATTAATTACCATTCAATGATAGGCCCCATGTCTTTGGTCGGATAACCGTCAGTAGGAGAAGGATCATCGCAATCAACCCGCTTTACATAGCCAGAAAAATATAGTACGAGGGTTGCTGTTTAACTTTCTGGCCTAATAATGAAAATGCGAATATTTATCATCAAAAATGATTTTATTGTTTTTCAAAGTATTCTCCAGCAAGATTTATACACTTTTGCATGCGCTCAAACCAATTGTCGAAGCACTTTTTCCACTCCGATTGAGACACCTCCAAAACATGGTTTTTGAACGCTTCAACAGCATCTTCTGGCGACGAAAATCGTTGACCACGCATTTTTCTCTTGATGTTCGGGAATAAAAAGAAGTCATTGCGTGCCAAGTCAGGGCTGTACGGCGGATGACCCATCAATTCGACGTTTTGGGCGGTCAAAAAGGCGCTGGTTTGAGCTGATGTGTGAGAGCTCGCATTGTCATGGTGCACAATGATCCGTCTTTTTTTACATTTTTTTTTTTTACGGCCAGGTGTCCATGCAATATCGAATGTATGCTGGTGGAAGAAATGCCCAAGGATGCCTCTATCTCACGGTATGTCACATGACGATCTTGCTTTATCAGTTCACGGACGGCATCAAAGTTCTCTGGCACAACGACTGTTTTTGGACGACCTTCATCTTCGAGCGAGCGTCGGCCACGATTGAATTCATTAAACCAGTTTTTCACAGTGCTATATGATGGTGCTTCATCGCCATACAAAGATTTAAGTTCATCGATGCACTCTTGTCGTGATAATCCACGTCGAAAGTTGTGAAAAATGATTGCACGAAAATGTTCACGAGTTAATTCCATTTTTTTGCCAAATTGATTTTTTCAAGTCACTATAAACAACAGAAATGATGGCCGTACGTCAAAACGTTCTGAGTACGTTTATGCTACAACATGTCAAACTTTACAATGCAAATGTCAAATTGCACCTGGCAACACTTAGTGTTCCCTAGGCCAGAAAGTTAAACAGCAACCCTTGTAATTGACCCGATTCAATAAGGCCACTATCAAATGAACACAAATATGCTCATTGAAATCGTACACACTAAAATGTGTGATCTAAAACATAAAACTTCGGTACACAAAATTGAAAAATTTGAAAATGAAAAATACCTTTAAAACCGGTCTTACGTCTTCTTCCGACACCTCATTTTCATGTCGATTTCCCTGTTGATGGGATTGCTTCGCTGAGGACTCCTTCCGATGTTGATGGGATTGCAGCACTGTAAACACTTGTTGATGGTGATGGAGACACTGCACGATTACGAAGATTCCTACGTACAGCAGTTTTGTACATTTGATTATCAAAATGTACACCATATACTAGATAATGTGTGCAGGAAATCACTTTTCAAAAATTGCATAAAGGCCAATTTTCATTCGTTCTAACCTCCCAATTTATTTTCACAACTTCCCACCTAATTATTATATACTAATTTCTTACTTTCCAGGCAAATTTTTATGTTTTAAATCGCCTAATCTTAATAACTGCTGCAAATGCAAAATTTTCATAACCAAATGCGTCATATTACCGACTCTGCAAAGAGTTCTGTAACTGTCGGTAACCATTTAAGGCCGGCGTCACACTAAAAGTTACAACATTCGTTTAATTTTGAATTTAGATACGAAATTTCTTGATAAAAATAGACGTATACAAAGATTTTGATAGGCTTTCTTTCAACAGCAAATCTTCCAGTATCATCGTTATTAAGATCTCAAATTTATTAATTCTACAACGAAACCAAATCAGTTTGACAGACGAAATCTTCGACATAACCTTACTTTTATTGTATACTACAAGTTCTCGAGATGTCAAGCTTAGACCAAATTCAGCACAACGGATTGGATCACCAATTGGTAATGCCTGAAGAAGGAAGCACCATTCAAATGCAGACCACCCCAAAACCTGAACAAGCTTCTAGACACACAAATTTACAGCGTATCCAACAGCGAAAGCAAGCTGTGTTGGGTTTTCCATACAACAGGAAGTTACTGAAGCTTGCCATTTATTCAAAATGCCAGGTTTATTAATTGTGTGGATTTTTATAACCACACTACTTTATTATTTTAAATTTTAGTTCGATAAATGTGATTGCACTGGTTGGAAAAAGACCGAAAACACATCACCAAATCCCTCGTTCAACGATCCGTGTAGGTGTGAACATGCTTTAGGTAAATAGAACCTTCTGTGCTTGTAAGATTTCAAAGTTAATAAGTTGTTTGTGTTTAGAAGTGCACATTTCGCACTTGCGAACAAAAACAGAACAAGAAATCAACAAATTATTAGGAATGGTTGTCGATGTAGATAATATTTACACTTCCATGAATAGAGAGGAAAACATGGAAACTAAGAAAGTTTACAGTTATTTATTTAAGGTAAACTTTTTGCTAGATTTATTAATTTGTTATTAAATACATTTTCAGTTATTAAGAAAATGCATTTTAACGTTAAATACTCCGGTTGTGGAAGGACCACTAGGGCAGCCTCCATTTGAAAAACCTTCCATACATAAAGCAGTTACCAATTTGGTGATGTACAAATTTTCACATTTACCACAGCAAGAATGGAAAACCATCGACGAGCTAGCAAGAATATTTCTGCACTGTCTTAATACCTGGGATTTTCCATCTCCTAGCAGTCAAAAACAGGTTGTTAGTCAGGAGGAAGCCACAGTTTATGCAATCGCTTATACAAGGTAAAAAATCTGGGAATCCTGCTGAATTGTTCTACCATTTCGTTTCAGATGGTTGGTTTTTTGCCACATACCTGCATTTTGTGATTCGCTTCCGCATTACGACACAACCCAAGTTTTTGGACGTCCACTACTAAGAGCCGTGTTTAAATATGTAAGAAAACAAATAATGGATCAATTCCACCAGGAACGCGATCGAATGTCACTCGAAAGAAGAGTGATGGTCCTAACACATTTCCCTCCTTTTCTCAATCAATTAGATGAAGAAATTTATGCACCAAACTCTCTGATATGGGATCCGGACTTTAAACAAGTTCCATCACCACATCTCCAAGCATTGATTGAAACAAGTAAAATAAATATTACGTTATTAATTTTCTGTATTGATTTTATGGTCACTTTTAGAAACGCCATCAACAAAACGTCCCGGTGAGTTCGAAAAACTCACACCTAGCGATAAAGACGGCTACACTACTATCACGTTTAGCGGTGGTTCGAAACTTGAGCGAAAAGTTGACTCCACTTTTCGCGACATTAAGAAACGTAAATTAGCTGAAGAACAGTTTGAGGATATAAACAGCGAAACCGTCGTCGAAATTATCGCCACAATCGACGACCCCAACCGCATGACTGGGCCTGACGTTAGTATCTTTGTTTTATTTCAAGCTCAGTTGTCGTCCAGCCAACGAAGCTCAAAAATTGGCTTGAGGGTCATTCCATCTCAAATCAACTGAAGAATTTACCTGACCCCCACCAAATTTGACGAAAATTGGTACACACCATCTTAGTAAGAAATAAAAAATACAAATTTAAGGATTTGTCCAAAAGGGCATTCGTTTCGTTGTTTTGGTCGTTCAAAATGTCAAAACGTTGGTGTATAGACTTGTAGGAAAACGGCTGTAACTTCGTCAACGGTGGTCTAAATTTAAAAATAAAAAATGTTCTGTAAAGGTAAATGAACGTCCTATCCTAATATTCAATCACATTTTAATTTTTCAACCCCTAACTGGATTAATTTTATAATATTAACCCTATTTCAACCCCTATTTAAAAAACGATTCTTTTTTTTTGTTTATTTTTTTACTGTTTGTTTGTGCAATTATGCTGAGTATGTGTGCCAAATTTTATCATGGGATCTGCATGGGTTCGGTTGCTAAAAATAAATTAAAAATATGGAATGCAAAATTGAATTTTACAAAATAATGTTTGGCAGTATAAAATCAAAATTAAAATATAGGCCAGAAGGAGTTGACTACTATTAAATTTTGGGGTACAAATATATCAGCAAATTTTGCCAATTTTGGGAGCTTTTTTGAATTTTTGAAGATCTTTTCAGCAATTTGTAATTTTAATGTGCACAACTTTACTATAAGTACCCAACTGCTCGTATTCCAGTATTAAAAATTAATGAATTTGTCATATTTGTATTAATATTACGAGTATAAATGTGATAAAACTCTTTTATTTGTTTCTCATTTGTAAACGTCAGTTTCCAAAAACACAATATTAATCAAGAAAGTTTATTTTATCAAGTCACTAACTTGTAGAACTGACAGTTAACTTGCAAAATTTTTACAAGTTAGTAGTATTATTTACATTAGGAAATTTTGTTTTATCGTCATATATGTTGAAAATCATGGTACAATTGTTATTTCCAGTAACACAGATTTTTGATGATGAAAGAGTTGATACTGATGATGATGAACCATCTGTTGACTCAGAAACTGCTGAACTCGAGGACTGCAGAACATTTGTACTCTCCTTACTACCAAATAATTTGCTAGACATTTCGATTTTTTTGTTGACCGAATCATCGACATAACTCATCGCAATTTCAGTGCTCTTCCACCCTCCTGCACGCTTTAGTGCTAAAATATCTCCACCCGAATCCGCAACCATAGTGGCTCCAGTTCTGCGAAAAGAGTGGCCGGTGTATAACTCTGGGTTTTTTAAACCTAAATATTTCGCTATTTGCTTTGGGACACCACCAATAGTGTGCTGGCCAGCATTAAGGGAAATGCACTTTCCATGTCGGTATGTCAAAAAAAATCTTAGGCTTTCTGTTCCAGGAGGCCGAAGATTTACATATTTTCTGTATAACATGCAGGGCTTGAAGCTGCAGCCATCATCGGTTATGGTGAATCTTCTTGTTGTTAAATTTTTTGTTTGCCGCAATGTCACAATAACGTATTTTCCCATATCTTCTACATCATTCATGTTTAAGGAGAGAATTTCGTCACATCGACAACATCCAAAAATCCCAAATATTGTTACAATTTTCGCCAGCAACCACTGGTCATCAGGAGCATGTAAAAGAAATTGTTCAACCTCTTCCTTTACTTAATACCTTGGCCTTTTTTGGCGCATAACGCTCATTTTTTCGTTTCAGAAACGCTATTACCTTTTGAAATCTGCAAATGACAACTAAACGTCATATTTTCAATAAATTTTTTAAGGAAAACAAACCTGCGAACAGGGGCATTTTCTTTCATTTCCAAGCAGCTTTTCAGCATAGACCATTTTGCCCATAAAGTATTAGGGCTGAATCTAGCTGATAGTTGATTCAAGTATACCAACAAAACATCTTCAGTTACCCCAATCACACTATTTTTGTTTTGCCACTTTTTGAAGTCGTCGTATTCTCGCTCGTACCTTGAAGCTGATTTTGCAGGTAATAAACTTGAAGCTACACTGCTGGCTGCCTCAATAATTTCTTTTGGTACATTCATTTTCGCTTTCGCCAAAACAAATGTAAAGAAAAATAAACAGACATGTTCATGGCAACGCTTCCATAGCTTACGACATTTGCGACAAATTATTGAGATTTTTTTGGAATTTATCTAACCTTTTTACAAATGAGAAACAAATAAAATATAAAACAATGCACGCAAGGTAACGGGTTTTACTGGTTCAAGGAGGTAACTGACTCGCCTGCAGCTCGTCAGTTATATCCTCCATTCGCCAGTAAAAACCCTCTTACCTTGCTAGTAATGTTATATACTATTTCTGATTTATTAATAATATTATTGATTGCGCCGACTATATATGAGACTCAATAAAAACACAACCCAAGTTCTGATCAGCACTTTCTGTCAAGTGTCAAAATGGCAATTTTTGCACATTGGTGGTTTTGGCATAAGGGGGACGATATGTCTTCGGCTGCCTTGACTGATAGTCCGTGATTGCCAGTGGTTGTTCGGCCTCACAGGGGGAGGACCATAATAGATCCGTGAAGGCCATAGTTGTTCGGCCTCACAGGGCGGACCATAATAGATTATATTTATATGCCTTCGGCTGCCTTGACTGCTAGTCCGTGATTGCCAGTGGTTGTTCGGCATTCGCCCTCACAGGGTGAGGGGGAGGTGAACAAGGTGTAGGTAAAAAAAATAAATTCACAAAATTAATTTAATAAATGCTCAAAATGGCCTCCCTCATTTTCAGCACACAGGCGTGCTCTTTTCAAAAGGTGTTGCACAGTATTATTTATAATGGCGCTTCCTTCGTTTAGTTCTGTCACACCTAATCTGTATTCTTTCCATTAATTCCTCTCTGATTTCGGGCTTTCTTCTATCGCTGTAAACTATAGCTTTAAGGTCACCCTATAAAAAATAATCGAGTGGTGTTAAATCGGGTGATCGTGCTGGCCAATTGATAAATCCTCCTCTTCCTATCCATTTTTCTGGATACGCAGTATTTAATTTTTTTTTAAATAATTTAATTTAATATTTAGATAAACTAATGCGCTTTATAACAATGTTACGCTATGTTACGTCAAACGCTACAATACGTTTTAACAATGTTTTAACATTAAAACAAATGCTATAAATCAAATTGAGATTTTTAGTAATTATGTGAATTTATATTTTTTACCTACACCTTGTTCGTTATTTTCAGAGTTTCTGTGAAAACGGTTGGTTGCCCAAAAAAATTTATTTGACGAAAGTTGTAGCCCGTTAAATTCCCTATCCGGTTTGGTCCGTTAGTTTTTCTCTTAGACGTTTCGTTTAAGAGATACGGGGTTCGCAAGAAAATTTAAAAAAAAACCTGAATTTTTTAAACATTTTTTCCCTTAATTTAATTTATAACTCGAAATCCGCTGATTCTAGACGATAAGGAGTTATAACCTAATTTGTAGACAAGCGAATGATCTTTAAAAAAGTTCTAATCCATTAACCTTAAAAAATTAATAATATCGGAGCTATGGCCGTTTGAAATCAGAAATTCAAAAAATTGCTTTAAAGGAAGGTACCCTCCAAGGGTTTGGACTTGGGCAAATATTTTATTTGAAAATTTGTCTTAGAAAAGTGTCCTTTATCACCACCTCAAAGGTTCTCCACGGTCACGGGGACACCCTGTATATAGTCGGCGCAATCAATAATATTATTAATAAATCAGAAAAAGAGTTTTATCACATTTATAATATTAATACAAATATGACAAAATTCATTAATTTTTAATACTCGAATACGAGCAGTTGGGTACTTATTCTTTCCCTAGTTAAGTCATCTTGACTTCGGTCAAGTTGATAACCAACGTTCGCTGAGCGGATACGGTACTTTAAGAAGAAGTAAAGTTGTGCACATTAAAATTGCTAATTGCTGAAAAGCTCTTCAAAAATTCAAAAAAGCTCCCAAAATTGGCAAAATTTGCTGATATATTTGTACCCCAAAATTTAATAGTAGTAAACTCCTTCTGGCCTATATTTTAATTTTGATTTTATACTGCCAAACATTATTTTGTAAAATTCAATTTTGCATTCCATATTTTTAATTTATTTTTAGCAACCGAACCCATGTAGATCCCATGATAAAATTTGGCACACATACTCAGCATAATTGCACAAACAAACAGTAAAAAAATAAACAAAAAAAAAGAATCGTTTTTTAAATAGGGGTTGAAATAGGGTTAATATTATAAAATTAATCCAGTTAGGGGTTGAAAAATTAAAATGTGATTGAATATTTGGATAGAACGTTCAGTTACCTTTATAGAACATTTTTTATTTTTAAATTTAGACCACCGTGGACGAAGTTACAGCCGTTTTCCTACAAGTCTACACACCAATTTTTTGACATTTTGAACGACCAAAGCAACGAAACGAATGCCCTTTTGGACAAATCCTTAAATTTGTATTTTTTATTTCTTACTAAGATGGTGTGTACCAATTTTCGTCAAATTTGGTGGGGGTCGAGTTAATTTTGCCTATTTTTCAGTTGATTTGAGATGGAATGACCCTTGAGCTTGCTGAAAATCCGGACAAACTGAAATTTAGCAGACATTGGAGTGTCCTAATGAATTCCGACGTCTTCCCCAATTGGGGGTTTTAATTGCCTATAGCTATGGTGACCATATGTACTTATTTTAATAGGGCAGTACTCTTTTTTAGAACGATGTCCTATGTACTTAAAAACTTCTCCAAGTACTTACAAATGGACCCCCTTCTGCAATAAGGACCCAACCATTTTCCAATCATTTGTTTCCAACAATCATTTTGATACTTTCCATTATACAAAAGAGAACCAGAATATAAATCCATTTTAAAGGCATTTATTGAGCATGGGAACCAACGTTTTGTTATGTGTTTTGCTAGCTACTGAAACCTTTATACTGAAGATACTGAAAACTGGTTGGTTCCCTATTGCAGAAGGGGGTCCAAATGTACTTATTTTTTGTACACCCGCCGGGGGGGGGGGGGGGGGTGCCACCCGACGCTGCCCCAAACCTCATGGTTGTTTCCTTCAATTGCAACCCCAGAAAAAAAAAGGTCATCAATCGTAATCGTCGTATATTTAGGTACGCCACACAGTGTGGTGAAATGGGGTTTTTGTGGACAAACGGTTGCTGAGCCTTCAATTTTAGGGCAAAAAATCTGGAAGTTGTCTTACTTATATCCTTAATCCTTGTACTTAATCCTTATCCTTAATCCTTAATATATATAAACATGGATGTATGTGTGTATGTATGTATGTTCCCTATAGACTCCTAAACCGTTTGACCGATCGGAACCAAATTTGGCACAGTTATTATGTAGGTTCCTGCGCATGTTTTTGTATTGAAATAGTGCAAAAATCGCAAAGGAAAGGAAAGTTGATTTTGAGTAGCCTGCCTTCCTTTAAGGAATCTCGATAATCCATTCATGCGCGTCCCTATGGGACGCGCATGAATGGATTATCGAGATTCCTTAAAGGAAGGCAGGCTACTCAAAATCAACTTAAAAACAATAATGAATGCTGTCAAACTGTCAACCGATCGACAATGCAAATACGCGTGCACGTGCTTTACGTTTCTATTTGACCAATCTTAACCAAATTTGGTGTAGAAGTTATTTACAACGCTACGAAAAACATAGGCTACTTTAGTACCTTGGAGTGAAGCCGAACAACCACATCCGACACGGTCTATAGGCCGACTGTGCCAGCTAGTCCTTAATAGAATAGAAGAAAACAATAATTTTTGTGTTTTCCCCCAGAATATTGCATAAGCTACGATTCGAAATGCTGAAGTTCGTCATTTTAAAATAATTTCCAATTGTTTTTAATATCTTTCTGTATCGTCCGTTCTGCTTATGTATTGTTTACATGGGCATTTGGGAAAAATTTATTGATTTGTTAATCCAATAATACCTTCGGTAAAAATTGGACAAGTCTCAGTAAAAACGCTCTTGTGTTCGCATCTGCAAGTATCTGCAGCTGAAATTGAGCAGCTTGAGGGCAAGTACTAGAGATACCAATGATACCACAAAAAAATTTTCGGTGTGTCTCATGCGTTCTCACACAACCACAAGTTTAAGAGAAGTTAACATTTAAAAAAATCGAGTTTTTAAGTCGAAATTAGGTCTACAAACCGTTAAAAATGTAATTCTTTGTTTTGTTTTGGCACTTGTGTGCTAGTAACGAGAAACAGAAATAATATTTCAATTTGAAAACTGAAAAAAATCAATGTATTTCCGTTTTTAAGCAAAGTTAAAGTACCTATGTATACGGTACATATATGTATATAAAAAAGGTCGACTTTGCCCCATTTTGTCGACACTTTCCAAGCGCATTTTTTTTTTTTTGTGTTCCTGAATCCCTGGGATGTTCCTAGCAAGAAACTATTATTAAACACCAAATGAATTACTTTAAAAATCACCATTTATCCGCCTCCACCACACTGTGCGCCGTTGACCTTTTTTTAGGTATTTACCGTGTTTCGCCGAAATGTACTTTTTTTTCATAAAAATAATATGGTCACCATACCTATAGCGCACTTATTTTCACTTAGAAAAATTATCACCAGACCAAAATTTAGGGGGGGGGTAAGGTTAATTCGTACGAAAAAAGGCATGTTTTTGTGAATTTTTTGTGACGACACAGTTAAAATCTCTTTATTAAAACCAATAGTACCTACATTAAAGTATGACATTCGAAGAATATTGTATAAAATTTTCACGAAGAAATATTAAAAAATACGGCAATGGCAGCAATTATTCGGACGTGACTGTCTCGGAAAAAAGTAGAATTGCGGTGCCCCTCATAACTTGGTGCTGGATCATCTGAAATCAAAAAATCAAAGTTCATTCGTTAGATAATAGTTTTCCCTAGGCAACGCTGGGAGGGTTTTTCGAAATTTCAATTTTTCACTTTTTTGGAACAATTTGTTATTGTAAAATATAAATTATTAACAAATTTGAAAAAACTCTCCAGCGTTACCTAGGGAAAACTATTATCTACCGAATGAACTTAGATTTTTTGATTTCAGATGATCCAGCACCAAGTTATGAGGGGCACCGCAATTCTACTTTTTTCCGAGACAGTCACGTCCGAATAATTGCTGCCATTGCCGTATTTTTTAATATTTCTTCGTGAAAATTTTATACAATATTCTTCGAATGTCATACTTTAATGTAGGTACTATTGGTTTTAATAAAGAGATTTTAACTGTGTCGTCTCAAAAAATTCACAAAAACATGTCTTTTTTCGTACGAATTAACCTTACCCCCCCCCCTTAATGCCATAAAATTTTCTACACAATATGGTTTCTCAAAATTTTCATATGACATAATATTCCTGAAATAACTTGCTGTAAACACATCACATCTTTAAAATAGTGGGGTTTTACCCCCATTGGAGGAGACGCCGGGATGGGATTTTAGGGAATTCATTAGGACCCGTGCCTGCAAAATTTCAACTCATCCGGATTTTTTGCAAACTAAAAATGTTCCTTGTCTGTACTATAGTTCATCTTTATCATTTTAGATTGTGTTTTCTGAGAATGCACCTGCTCGTGACGAAGCTCCTAAATTAGAAGAGAAGCGAAAAATCATAGAGTTTCATCTTGTCGGAAACAGTTTAACTGCACCCGTGACCAAACAAACTATGCTTTGGTTGATTGGTTTGCAAAATGTGTTTTCTCATCAACTGCCTCGGATGCCAAAGGAATACATTAGTCAGTTACTATTCGACCCGTAAGTTTTTATATCACAAATGTTCAAGCTCAAATAAGTCGTTTTTAGCAAACACCGAACAATGGCATTAATAAAAGATAATAGTCCTATTGGTGGAATTTGCTTTCGTACCTTTGCGACTCAAAGCTTCACCGAAATTGTATTTTGTGCCATAACGTCCAGCGAACAAGTGAAAGGTTACGGTACTCACATGATGAATTATCTTAAAGATTATCACATTCAAACTGGAATATATAACTTTCTTACTTTTGCAGATGAATTTGCCATAGGTAATCTGTACTATAATTTATCAAAAATACTTTCTAACGCTTAAATTATTCGCTTTCAGGATATTTCGAAAAACAAGGGTTCTCTAAAGACATTAAGTTGGCCCGACCTATTTATCAAGGTTACATTAAAGATTACGAGGGAGCCACGCTCATGCACTGCGAATTGAACCCTAAAATAGTTTACACCGAATTTACTTCGGTCGTTCGAAGACAAAAAGAAATTATAAAACAATTAATTTATCAGCAACAACGCACCGTATCGAAGGTGCACCCCGGCTTGACCATCTTCAAAGACGGTAACTCGAATTTTACCCAAGTAAATTTTGGTTACAATTTAAAAATTACAGGATTACACAGCATTCCAGTTGAATCGATTCCTGGTATACAAGAAACCGGTTGGAGGGTTCCGGCGAGAGCCACGAGGGGTGGACACCAGTTGGAAGAATCTCAAGATATCGATGTCCTAGCAGGAATGTTAAAAATCGTTTTGAGTGCTGTGAGATTTTTTTTAGCACTGCTTATTAATTTTTAACAAAATTGTGTCGTAGGTTAAAAATCACGAAGATTCGTGGCCTTTTCGACAACCAGTGGATAAAAACGAAGTTCCCGATTATTATGAACACATCAAATACCCCATGGGTAATTTTTAGAAATCTTGTATTTAATATAAAATTCAATTTTATGGTTTGTTTTAGATTTAAGAACAATGACCGAACGACTGAAGCAAAAATATTACGTCTCAAGACGGCTCTTCATTGCCGACATGACACGTATTTTCACAAATTGCAAGATATACAATTCGCAAGAGACTGAATATTTCCACTGTGCTGTTAATTTGCAACAATATTTTCAAACTAAAATGAAGGAAATCGGGTTGTGGGATAAATGAAAAACGGTGTTCGTTGTGAGTGAACAGTCACTAACACAACCTTTACTCTTTTTAAACTAGAAATTGCTGGAATGTTAACTTGGGAGTTTAATTTCATTTTTTAATTATTGTAAACACAGAGATTTATCTTAATAAAAATGTTGCAAATGATCAGATTTTTAAGTTATTGCCCCATAATCAGGGTACTTACCAGATACTTGCATGAATTAAGAAATTGAACTGCAAAAATGATTAGCGGTTCTCTGGACTTTCCCCGGGAGGATTTAAAAGATCCCCTGCATCTCTGTATTTGGCGTCCGGTAAATTTTGTTTCATTTTCTTCTTTCTCCTATTTTCTGGTGTCTTTATGTGTGCGCCTTGGATCCCTCTCGTCTGTTTCCTCATCTTAAAGCTGAGAAGAACCGCGCGTAATTAGATCTATTTGTGTAATTTTTTGGAATGGATTTGTAATATTTAGTAGGTTTATTGGATAGTTTGAGAAGTAAGATCAACGATTAAATACAAAGCCGTTCAACTTATTAGTGTAAGAAAATTGGGCACATTTTGATCAAAAAAATCCAAAATCGGTTTTCTGCGATTTTTCGACGGATTTCGTTAGGTAATTCTTCGTACTTTAACATACTAGGAACCCTGAGCTTCTTATTTTTATGAAGGAGTGAAAATTATGTTTTTTGTTGAAATTTATATTTCAGCTATATTGTTATCATATAACTCATTAAAAAAATTAAAAACACTTAAAATATTTTAACAACATCCTCGAAATCATGAAAAGAAGAGTTTCCTAAAAATAGTCAGGGGGTTCTGATTTTTGGATATCTTTTATGGTTTGGGGTCCTAGTAAAAACTCCTAGTTAGCGACCGCCCGGAAGTGCCGCCATTTTACAAAAAATGGCGAAAACAAAATATTTCTTCGCAATATTTCCTTACCAGTTGACTTGAGGACGAAAATGACTTCTATAAATCTTATGGAGAACAAAATTTACTACAACTTTTATCTAAGGTATTTTTCTCCAAGTCTAATAGTTGCTGAGCGCCAGCACTGTTAAATAGAGCACATTTTCAAAAATTTCAAAAATGCTCGAATTTGCTGACTTTTTTTATAATTTTTGGTTACTCTCTCTAAAAAAGTCTTTTATATGATCAGGTCTATTATTATATACTCTATTATAAAAAAAGTCAGGTCAAAATCGAGCATTTTTGAAATTTTCAAAAATGTAACAACAGATGTTATTACAGCAAATGTAACCAAAAATTTAACAGTGCTGGCGCTGAGCAACTATTCAACTTAGAGAAAAATACCTTAGATAGAAGTTGTAGTAAATTTTATTCTCTATAAGATTTATAGAAGTCATTTTCGTCCTAAAGTCAACTGGTAAGGAAATATTGCGAAGAAACATTTTGTTTTCGCCATTTTTTTTAAAATGGCGGCACTTCCGGGCGGTCGCCGAGGTCTCTAACCAGGAGTTTCAATTAAGGCCCCAAACCCTAAGGGGGTAAATCACTCTAGAACTTTTCAAAAATCGAAAATTTTTTTATTTTCTTAAAATGTACCTTTATTATCGTAAAAATCACGTGGCCAAGTTCGTGTACGAGAGAAATCTGTAAAGGCTCGAAATTTGAAGCTTTCGCTGCATTTCAGGTTAAAGGTATATTGAATTTATCCTGTTTTTTTCTGTAATTAAAACTACTTTCTCTTCGACAACACGCAGGATTTTTTTGTTATAATGCATAGTTCAATTGAATCGGTCATAAGAAAAAGGGCCCAAAATTGAAAAATGAAATTATTCAGGAGTTGTGGAAGAACGGCCCATCTACCAAACATGGGCCCCTGTTCAACTGACCGTAAATAAAAAACAAGATTTAAACACACTTTAAGTTGGGTTGCTTTTCTATGTGCGTGAAGTTAGCCCCTCTTTTTTCAAAAGTTAAAATTTTTGTTGTTGTTCTGAGTTGTTCTCCATTTGTTCTCGAGTGTTCTGTAATTAAAAAAAACAACTGAGAAAATAAAAAAAAAACATTTTTATTGCCAGCCCCCCTTTTTTCGAAAAGTTAACTTTTTTTTGTTTTATTTGATTGTTCTCAGTTTGTTCTCGGTGTTCTCAAAAAAATAATTGCCAAAAGTTCAATAATAACGGAGAAAATCGCGAAATAAGATTTGGCGCCAGCCCCTCTTTTTTCGAAAAGTTAACTTTTTTTTTTTATTTGATTGTTCTCAGTTTCTTTTCGGTGTTCTCAAAAAAATAATTGCCAAAAGTTCAATGATATCAGAGAAAATCGCGAAATAAGATTTCTCGCCAGCCCTTAAGAAAAAAGGAAGCTGTTTTTTCAGTGTGCATGTCCTTCCACTAGAGATTTACAGATCTCAACTCGTCTCTGCCCTTTCAGTTGGCGTTTATGTACATGATCTATTGAAGGGTCAAAATTTTTCAAACAGCATTCCATAACCAAGAAGATTGAGCAGTAGGCTTATTGATTATGTTACCAGTAAATTTACATCCTCATTCTTGACATGTCCCCGTTATCGTTACGTATAGGTTTGCTTCCGATATTTTACACCTTATGAAATTTATGGCACATGGCAATTTAGTCTTATTATAAATCACCTGATAAAGTTCATCTGTCCAATCATTTCGCTTCAGGCTTCTGTACATCTTATCATCGCCGTAAATAATATCTTCCGGTAATATTTTCATCCAAATGTCGTATGAGATATCGATAGTAAATTGGCCTTCGTCCTCATCGTCAAAAATATTGTCTTCTGAAAAATTGTTGGCCATCACAGGATCTTTCCTTTGTATTCCAAAAAAGTCCAAAATTTTGTCCAGTACATTGTAGCGGTTGTTTTTTACAATGATATAGATATATTTATATTTAATAACACCATCCATTCGCATACTTATCACTTTATAAACTTCATTTTCGGGTCCAACCACTCCTCCATCATCGGTTATAATATTACTGAATTCAGAGGAAAGAATTATATCGAGAAGAGCATCTACATACTTGGCCATTGTTGGGATTAAAAGTTGTGTTTATTGAAATAAGATGATAAGCTTATATAAACCTATATATGACCGATTCAATTGTTATTAACAATTTTCGAGCGATTTTTTTCGTTTTTTCGAACTTTTTTTTCAAAAACACGCCATTTTTGCAAAACTCAGTTTAAAAAAAAGTCCTACGTACTGTTGGAGCTAATATCATACTAAATCTAAATTTCTGTTCCTCATGATTTTATTTTTAAATATGCAGGAGTTATTGGTCCGGCCACGCAGCCTTAAAAAAAAAGATGCCTAGAGAAGAATACTGGGAAGCCGGCATTTTGTTTTGTACAGCTCTGAAAAAATTTACAAACACATCTCAATACTTCTATAATAAAGACCTTTTTACCGAATTTCGATATGTTGTTTAGTTTCTTTGAAAAAAATTCGGGTACTCTACCACTAACTCAGCCACTCGAAACTAAATTTCTTCTGCTACTGTATTAAAACTGATTGCTTTAGTTTGATTGAACTTATGAAGGTATTAATTTACTTAATTGGTTATTATAATTGCTGCCACCAGGAACCGTATTAAAATTGGCGAGTTGGTTCCAAACTCGTGAATATTGCTTAAAATACTTACTTTAACTTTTCATTAATTTGTTTAATTGGTAACGTGATGAGCTTTTAGAACAGAAACGTGGGAGAAATATTTACGACAAACGATAGATCACTTATAGGAGATTTCAATAATTGAGACACCTTTGGCTTAATTAAAACAATTTATTTAAATAACAAAAAAAAAAAGAAACCCAGACAGAATTTAACAGTTATGCAACTTTAAAGGTTTTACTATATTACAATACCAGAATTATGCCCAAAATTATTTACTTATGCTAATCCGCCCAGAGTAAAGTTTGTAAAAGATTTCCTTATAATTAAAATTGTTTGATACCTGAAGTCTATAATCCTTTTACTTGCACCTGTGCGTAGTCCTTCTTTGGTTACGATTGGGTACCTTGAAGTTGCGCGTATCTCGTAATGATTGGTTGAGCTAGTTTTATTCGATTTAAATTTAATGGCGCGGTCGAGATTTGAATGAGTTACACCTTGAAATTCGAACCGTACTAATTTACTTGGAACTTTATCTTATTTACTTTAATTAACACGAGTATTTTTATATTTAACTTAGGTTGAACTTAAGTTGATTAAATTGACTAGAAAACTTCCGCGTGGAAAATAGCGTTTTATTGATTTACGCGTATGTGCTCGAAAAAACCCGCAACTGGCAACTAACTTGACTTTTGCTTCCGGGGTCGTATTTATTGAATCAGATTTTCCCTTGGAGAGGGTGTAGCGACGTACGAGGTTTATTAATTTCGGACCTCGAGTGGAGACTACATATATGGTTTCTTCGGGATAGTTTCTATTACTCGCTTTCGTTCTAGAAACCCAGCGGGGTGCCAGAGATTCTATAGATTGGAAAGCGTCGGTTCCATTCACAAAATTCTAACGTATATTTTCTTCCAAGAAGAAGTTGCAGGTGCAGTGCAAGCGAATTACTTTATGACCCTAGTATAACTTTAGAGTCCTTTTGTTGGATTTTTCTAAATAGCTAAAAATTCTCGTTACACGATATCAACGTTTCCGCTCTTATTGTTACAAATACTAAAGGGACGGATATTGTAAAAGTTTACAATATCACTCGAGAACTTCCAGCGCGTCTCAAACAAATTTTACCCTCGTTTAACAATTATTATAAACAAAATAATTATTATAAACTAAATAAGTTTCAATAATTATAACCTAAATGGTTTACACATAATATGGTTTAATACTTGTAATCTATTTTATAACATGGTTTAATGTTTATTTTCATTTATTTATCATTGATAAATTCATCTTTACGTGTTAAAATTACGTGGTCGATATATATATAAATAATAATGAATAAAACGCGGGTTGTTACATCACACACTAAAGAACAGGCTTATATTATCTGTCTATTAAAACAATAAAAAATGTGAATACGGTCAAAACTTTTTAAAAAATCGAATTTGAACTTTTTTAGGTGGATTAACGAGATTCAGGGGCGCGTCAGCCATTCTGTGCTCAGTCCGTGCGCTATGATATACTCTAACACTTAGAATATTTCGCAGCGGCAGATGCAGCTCGACCGTCGTACATGCAACATCGATTATTTTTTGTTTTTAGGCGATTTTTAGGGGGTGAAACGTAATAGTATACTGCCCCATACCGCAACTATACTTTTTAATGCTATTTCGAGGGTCTCTCACATCCCGATTTCATTTATCCCGGTTTTCTTGATCGGTGGCGCTTCTCGTATGTTTAGCCTAGTAACCAGAGTCAAAACCGCCCTGGAGGGGTGCAGAGCGGAGCGGAGCGCAGCGGCGCCCCGTAAGGGTAGGTTTTGACGATGAATTACCCTCCTTATCGAATGCACACCCCAAAATTCGAAGGCAAAAAAAATTTTAATTTTTTCACTTTTTCGGCAATACACGGGTTATTTTCCATTTTTTTGATTTTATTTATTACTAATATCCACTAATCACACCCCCATCTATCCGAATTTCAAAGAAAAATTCAAATCGGAGCGAAAAAATTTTACGCATTTTCGACGGACCACGGGCGACTGATGCACATAGACCCCGGTCGGCCGCCTAATCGATGCTACTTTTCCGTACTTTTCAAAAGTCGATATTTTGGTTATTTTGACCATATTCACATTTTTTATTGTTTTAATAGACAGATATAAGCATGATCTTTAGTGTGTAGCACTCGAAAACATTTTTCGAGTGGCTGAGTTAGTGGTAGAGTCGCCAAAAATTCCCAAAGTTTGCTTACAATATGATTTTTATGTAATTTTTAACAAATTTTACGACAGTTGTAGTGTAGACATATCCTCCATACCGTTTTTCATCTCGACATACCAACATATGACCAGAAACATTTTTCATCTTGGTTTGCTTGGTGAGTCTGCCTCTCAGTGGTGATTGTTTTGAGTGTAACATTTTGTGTCTTTTAGCCCTGAAGATGGTGTAATAATAACGCCGAAACGTTGGCTATAGCAAAATTTTAGTTTTATTTGGTCTCCTCTATCCCAACATCCTATTCTCTCAAAGTTTGCTCTGTTTTTCGGCCTATAGAGTGGTTTACCCCCTTAAAACATATCCAAAAATCAGAACCCCCGGACTATTTTTAGGAAACTCTTCTTTTCATGATTTCGAGGATGTTGTTAAATAATTTTAAGTGTTTTTAATTTTTTTAATGAGTTATATGATAACAATATAGCTGAAATAGAAATTTGTTTAAAAATATCTTGCCAAAAAACATAATTTTCACTCCTTCATAAAAAATTTCAACTTCAGACGACGAAATTTGGTAAGAAGCTCAGGGTTCCGAGAAGACGTTTTTTAGTATGTTAAAGTACGAACAATTACCTAACGAAATCCGTCGGAAAATCGCAGAAACCCAATTTTGGATTTTTTTTTTCGCAATTTTCTTGCACTATATGGGTGGGCACAAATAGAAATTTAAAACCTCTTTTTTTTTCATTATTTGAAATAAGCGAAAGTGTCTGTTGAAAATACACCAGCACCCACCCATACTGTCCTTATTAAAATGTCCTAACTAACAAATTGATTTATGGGAGAATACTGACTTTATGTTACAAGACCTTTTTCCTTTCAAGTCAATTTATTGAAAGGCAATTTTACAAAATTGACTTACACCACTATGGCTTTAACCGCCTCATATATTACAGAAGGCATCAAATACTATTTTATAATAAAGACTCATCAGAATTTATAATCTCAAACGTTGCAATCGACATGTTATAATAGCCTACATTTATCTGTGTGTATTTCTGTTAAGCTAAATAGACCCCTTCCTCTCGTATTATAGGCAATCACGTATTTTTAATAAATGCTAACATTAGGAAGATCTGAAATATATGAAAATTAGCTGGCACAGTCGGCCTACCGGCCGTCTTTAGCCATCTAGATCGTGTCGGATGTGGTTGTTCGGCCTTCGGCCTCACTCAAGGGTATCGCATGCATACGTGTAGACCGTAGTTGTTCGGCATTCGGCCGCACTCCAAGGTACTAAAGTAGCCTATGTTTTTCGTAGCGTTGTAAATAACTTCTACACCAAATTTGGTTAAGATTGGTCAAATAGAAACGTAAAGCACGTGCACGCGTATTATTTGCATTGTCGATCGGTTGACAGTTTGACAGCATTCATTATTGTTTTTTTTAAGTTGATTTTGAGTAGCCTGCCTTCCTTTAAGGAATCTCGATAATCCATTCATGCGCGTCCCTATGGGACGCGCATGAATGGATTATCGAGATTCCTTAAAGGAAGGCAGGCTACTCAAAATCAACTTTCCTTTCCTTTCCGAATTTTTGCACTATTTCAATACAAAAACATGCGCAGAGACCTACATAATAACTGTGCCAAATTTGGTTCCGATCGGTTAAACGGTTTAGGAGTCTATAGGGAACATACATCCATTTTTATATATATAGATATAATGAAGGATGTGGCAAGCCTACCCCTGCACAGAATTTCTGTACAATGATTCTCCTTACACAAAAACAATCACATTAAATTAAATAGTATTTATTTAAATAATATTATTTAATTTTATATCAGACTTTTTACTGTGTTTGAATTATAACAATTTTGTTTTTATGAATTGCATTATATAATTTATATGTTGGCTGCAGTATGCTTACCTGTATTTGATTGTAAATCCCTACATTAATAATTTAATGTGTTCAGGCCGATATGGATTGTGGTTATAAATATACATGCCGGTCAATTATGTAGAAGTCCTTGTATTTTTTGTAGTCCATGATGTGTAGTACTGGAATTTACAGGTGCTTTCATGTATTTTTGATTGGTCGCAATGTTGTGGAATGTATCCATTTGAAACCGGCTGGTTTGAATAATTACATTATGTATTTGTTTATATTTGTAAGCTGAAAAAGAATCATCAGTTTTTGGACAATAGGATGGGTTTTTGGATTACAAGTTCAAATCTGAAGTTTGCGAGATTTTTGGATAATAGGATTTTGGTTTTGACATTTTCGACAGAGAAGGAAAAAAATTGAAAACCAATTATATATTATCGTGTCTACATAATAAACAAATTTATATAACATTACATTGTAAATATAAATATTTTAAATAAAATGACTAGCAACTTGATTATTATAAGGTAAATAAAGTGGTTGGTTAATAGACTATTAACTACACAACAGCTGCACCTTACAAAAATCTTAATAACAGAGCAAATCTCAAAACATATTTAATGTAAATATATCATATAAGACCTATATACGTACGCACGCACGCACGCTTCAAATTGTTAAAATTTCGCAATATCAACAAATTTGTGTATGTAAAACAAAATTACGTTAAAATCGGTAAATTGGAATCACTAAATAAGTTAAAACTTATACAATTAATAATTAAAAACGACAATGCAAATCTAACAAAATATTTTACAAAAACAGTTTTGTGCTCAAACATTTAGAACATTTAACTATGTTTTTTTTTATATATTCTAATATAGGAATACAAAAAACAAACGATATCTAAAAATATAAATTCTATTTGTCTAATTTACACATTCGCATTCTCGAAAAAATTATGCCCACAATTTAACCCAAGCGTTCACGAGACACAATTAAATGCACAGGACTTTTTTTCTCATCTACCGTTTTACTTCTCAATTAGAGCGAGCTTAGCACATTCATTAGGTACTTGTGATAGTTTTCTTTCAATAAATAACATCAATTCCCTAATATGCTTGTTTTAAATTTTCGCTAATTTTCGATGGTTAGCATCAAACGGCTAATTAAACGACTAGAAAGAATTATTTCTTTTTTATTTATTATTTTTAAACTTATGGCGATCAGAATGTTACGCTAAATACTACACTCGTCACTATCGTCGGAAAGGTCACAAGGAGCGTCCATGTCGAGAACTGTTTCCAGATTCTGAGACAGAAGATCTTCGTCGTTGCCTTCATCGTATGAGCTGCAAATTATATTTTTAAATAAACTCTGTAATTATAGCATACTACGAGAAGCCTTGGTGTTCGGATTTAGATGTTAATGGAAAGGGAATGAATCGTCAATTTGCGGGTGCACTTTTTATTCATGCATGCGCAGCAAAACGTTAAATTTATTAGTTCAATCACGCACGGATTAAAAATCTTGCTGGGAACTGAATCTCACCAAGTTTTCTTTCATAGTTTTACATGTAAAATGTATTTAACGAACCACATCAGAACAACAAATCAAAAATACTTTTTAAAGCGCGACCTGTTACATAATTATTCCTCATTTTTCTAAATATTTCGTTACATCACACATGGCTTTCAGTAGCCATATTCTTGGTTGTCCGTTATTCCTATGTACGATCTAATTGACCACTTCAAGTGTTGGGACAAACAATTGTTAAAGAAAATTTAGTGTAAAGCTCGTGGGGTACTTATAAAAATACAATGAGGAATATTATTGAAAAAACATGCTATATTGCATAGAAAAATATTTTAGCATTATGTTCTGAAAATATTGGGTTAGCAAAATTCTCGTAACAGCAGTAGCCAGTGAAGAAAAAGAATGAAAAATTAGAGTCGAGTAACCTAAAGTTGACCACCCCAAATAAAATTAAAAATTTCCTATTGCAAAGAGGAAGGTTTATATTATAGTATACTGTTAAAATTTTACATGCGAATGTATTATCAAAATTTTGAATAAATCGATTTTGAAGTTAGCAAATTTAACATGTAAAAGCCGACCGACGCGCGGTAATATCATATGAGATTCCGCGCGTCGAGTTCTGTTGACGGTACGTGTGGAATGGTATACCCTAACACTTAGAAAATTTCGTCAGATGCTGCTCGCACGTCCTAATACAGGTAACATGACTCGAATCCCGGTTTTCTTGAAGGATGGCGCCTTCAAGTATGTTTAGCTTTTCCCGCGCGGATGAAAAACCGGCCGGAGCTGCGGAGCAGCGCAGGCTCAGGTTTTTCGATGCACACAGCCGGACGAGTCTCGAATCCAAAATGTCAACTTCGATTTTTTCAAAATTTTGATAATACATTCGCTCATAAAATTTTTACAGTATACTATATAAACCTTCCTCTTTGCTATAGGAAATTTTTAATTTTATTTGAGGTGGTCAACCTTAGGGTACTGCCCCCAAAAATTATAATACCAATAAATATAAGTGTGGGATAGGAGATTCCCTTTAAAATTTTTATAGGCCAGTGCTTGACACTCATCTACCAACTTTTGTCCATTCGCGATCTCTTTCGAGGTTTTGATCAAAAATCGCGTCCAAACACTGGCCTAGTAATTTGGTTGTTGTTAGTGGGCGGGTATAAAGCCAAACAGCACAAGATTCTAAATCTTACCCTGTCATAACCGCAGTTGTGATCCCTAAATTAAATTATACATTAATTGATTGCCAGTAAACTTACATAAAAACTTAAAAATAAAAATTGAACAAAACATAACAATTTTTTTTTTAATCTGTTCAGTGTTTCGTGTGAAAGTGCAAGGTGGTCTATAAATTTAGAAATTAATTGAAGGATTTTGGCAGAAAAATGTTTTTTTTTTATTAATTACTTCTACAGTCTTTTTATGCAAATATTTATTTAAAAACTATGATAACTTGGAAACCATCGCGTTTAGGCAGGAAGGGCGTTAAATAAAAGTTGAAGGAAATATAAAAATGTAAGAAAATGGTTTGCAAAAATCGTATGCACATTTTAATTTTGAAATTTTTGACAATTTGCAGAGAACTTAGCCCCTTTTATCCGCGAATAAGGAAGGTGGTAGATGGGTTTTATTGTGCCCCTTGTGTTAAACCATATATGTAAATGTAAAATAATTTTTTTTATGCACTTCCGATAATGAAACCTATATTCAGTCATCGTTTTTTAAGAGTCAAGTTGTTAATTATAGTTTATAACCGTCTTGACTTCATTGTTACTTTATCTCCGTTGGGAGATGATAATCACATAAAATTTCTAGCCAACATTAATATAAACAAAGCTTGCAATCTACCGCCTCATAAATTAACTTTTGCTGATTTTAAATTTATTGTTAAAATTTAAATACGTATTTCAAGTCAAAATACAAGAAATTTTAAAATTAATTATTATTAAGTCAGTTGCCAGACACTTGAATTCGAAAATAATTCTAGGAAATCTGCAAATTGCCTTGTTTAAGTCTAGAGTCAACATATCAAGTCACCCCCCCCCCACCATGAGGTCCGCGTTTGACTCCATATTGTAAAAGAGATGACGAAATAAGAGTTTTCACAAATATCTTTTAAGGCCACGCTTGCGTCAGATGAGCAGGAAACTATACATCAAAAATTATTTTGGGATAAATATAAAAAAATTTAGTTTCTTTGAAGGGCTGAATGTCGGAAACTATAGAGGCCACAACAATTTTTGTTTGTTTACGACCAGAATATAATTTGACTTACTTAATTGTATTAAAGGGTTGTTCATAAAAGACATGACGCAATTTTAACCCCCCCTCCTCCCTCCATCTTCACATTTCACCATAAAAACGTGTATCTCCCTCTAAGTATTA
Organism: Podabrus alpinus; assembly: GCA_932274525.1. Lineage (NCBI taxonomy): Eukaryota > Metazoa > Arthropoda > Insecta > Coleoptera > Cantharidae > Podabrus > Podabrus alpinus. The sequence goes on from OW026451.1 coordinate 13,800,671, forward strand.
CATCATGTATGCACCATTGACACCCCTCCACCCTTCATTTATAATTTATTTTATTACCTATATAAATTGGTTAAAAATTGGTAATAGTTAAACGAAATAATAAATTAGAATTTGCAATTCAATGAAATTCACGACTTGATTGTAATTTTTAAGATATTCTTCGACAAATTTGAATTCTGTTCCGGTCCAAATGTAATGTCAAAAACATTGGGGCTGCTTTTCAATCCACAACAAAAGGGTTTAAGCAAAAACAATCGTATTTCCGAGTTATTTCTTCGCAGACCAGTTATTCACAAAGAAATTATCGAACTATTCTAATTGGGTGCAGCGCCGTAGCAAAATCATTTTGTAATTTGTAAAGCGTTGCAAAGAACGCAACGCTTTCTGTTTTTTCCCAAATATCTTGAAAACCAAGCAAGATAAGGTAATAAACTACATTTGCCTTTTTTGTAAAGCGTAAAATTATCTACAATAATGATTTCAATGACATTTATCAGGAAGTCAGTGGTTTAGCTAGCACGCACCGTCAAACTCCGAAACGCTGGTTCCGAAAATTCTCCATTTAGTCGTTTTCTTTTTGATATTGTGTCGGTAATTTATTTGGGCATCTAGAATGAAATTAAAAATCCAAAAAAATTCACACGTTTTCTGAGAACATCAAAGAATACTTTTCATCAAATAACCGATTTTTAGAACGTTCTTTGTTTATTTGGTAGTTAATTAAACAAAAAGATGTAACTTCTCGGAGTAGTCTTACGAATGTTTTTCCTGTCTTGAGATCTTAAAATTGATTTTACTGTAATCTTATTATGTGCATTTTATTGGAAACAAAATTTTACATAAAAATACATCTTTTTTTTTTAGTATGTTGTTGTATGAGGAACGTAGAATTTTTTCACAAAAACAAACGTTATCCAACTGTAGCAATATTACATAATTTTGCATGTTAATAAAAACTTCTATGTTCGTCATAACAAAAAAAAACAAGTGCCTTATTTTCGTTTAAAATTTAATCCATACACTCGTAATAAGATTCCTGTTAAATAAATTCTAAGACCTCAAAACAGCAAAAATTTAAGATTTCGAAAAAAGTCGGTTTGTTTACATAGCTACAAAATAAACAAAGAAATGGTCTAAAAAATTTTTGCACCTTGAAAAGTATTCGTATGTAACAGCACAAGGGTCCGGAAAATACTCAAAGATTCAGCGAGTACAGGTTTTAGCAAGGAGATTGACACTCGCTCCGCTGCGCTACGCTCGCGCAATCTCCTTGCTAAAACCTGTACTCGCTGAATCTTTGAGTATTTTCCGAACCCGCGTTGCTGTTTGGATGATAATTCCGTGAAGAAACACCACAACTTCGAATAAAAACGAATTTTTATATGAAATAAAAATTCGCCGTCGGGAAGATTCGAACCTAGGATATTCACATTGCTAATAATGTACTATCACAATTACGCCACTGCGTTGACTTACAATATAATGCTTTAAATTGTCAAATCTGCTACATAATAACCATAGAAACACTACTTTATTTATATTCAACCTCCAAATTCTAATGACTATTGCACACATGTGTCACATGACTAACATCAACCAATGATATTTAGGGATCCGATCAATTCTAACCAATGGAGTTAGAATTACGCGATAATTGTTCAAGTTGCTTTGATAATTGCACATATGCTTCTTTTTGATAATTGTGTACGTTTACTTTATATCATGTGATACATTTTTTATATGAAATAAAAATTCGCCGTCGGCAAGATTCGAACCTCGGATATTCTCATTGCTAATCATGTACTCATGTAGACTGCGTGCAAAAGCTCAAAAGTTATACAATGCGCGAAGGGCGAAATACATACATATAAATGTTACGTGAAAACATTAGCTTGGCGCGAAAATTTAAAAAATGTGAATAAAAAAAGACGTAATTACTCGTTCTTGAAAATTAATATGAAAAAAATATCACTAGGCATGTAATTTAATAAAAAAGTTATTGTTATTTATTTTATTTTGAAAGTAAACGAAAGTAAACATGCAACGAATGTTTTTTAGTTGGGCTTTTTAGTGTTTGAACGTGTTTTCGTTAATGCGCCGATGACAGTATAACTTTTGACCTTTCGCATCTACTCTACTATCACCATTTCGCCACAGCGGCTGACATACAAAGTAATGCTTTAAATTGTCAAATCTGCTACACAATAACCATAGAAACACTACTTCAATTATATTTAACCTCCAAATTCTAATGTGTGCAATAGTCTTACCGAATTTATTACGTGCATTATTGATTATCGTCCAATTTGACTACTTTGCTATATTCAAACTTTGCTGTCATTAGTAAATGTCCTCATGCTTCGCATTCGGACATTTACTTGACAACAAAGTTTTCATAGCAACGTAGTCAAATTGTTACCGATAATCAAAAATGCACTTAATAAATTCGGTAAGACTATTGCACGCATTAGAATTTGGAGGTTAAATATAAATAAAGTAGTGTTTCTATGGTTATTGTGTAGCAGATTTGACAATTTAAAGCATTACCTTGTAAGTCACCCCAGTGGCGTAATTGTGATAGTACATGATTAGCAATGTGAATATCAGAGGTTCGAATCTTCCCGACGGCGAATTTTTATTTCATATAAAAAATGTATCACATGATATAAAAAACGTACACAATTATCAAAACAATTTAAAATATTCAAATTGACCTATGGTTATTTGAATATTTTCGTAGGATTTCAAAATAACTGGATATTTCACCTTAGGGCTCACACTATTTGCGGGTATAATTCGACGGTGCACGAATTGTATCCGTATAAGTACAACGTAAAATAACGCACGCTGATTGGTCGAAACGATAATAATGTGACCCTGAAGTGAATTATCATTGAAATTCACAGATGAGATGTGATTTTTTTGAATTTGTAATTCCATTTTGAATGGAAAAAAAACATAAAATACAAGAAATAGTGGATTTTCGGAATCAAACTTACAGAGTTTAACGGCGCATGCAATCTAAATGACTGATTAATGTTGTTCGAATGAATATTTAACGCTCTAAAAAACCAATATCTATAGTTTGTTACCCTATCTTGCTTAGATTCCCAGATATTGGAGAAAAACCAAACAGCATCGCGTTTTTTGTGTAAAGGCGGTGTGACACTTGTGTAAATTTGCGTGTATATTTTTACACAAGTGTCAAACACGTAAATTTGCTTGTAAATTTTGTTCAAAAATCTGCTAGCAAATTTTTTTGCGAGTGTGTTTGCCACTTGTGTAAAATTTTGCTGGTAAATTAATTTAGAATTTGCGCAAGCGCTTTCTATAGTCCATCTGGTTTTGGATTGCAGTAGAGGTCGCCTTGAACGGCAAGTCAGATTTACACTGGGAAACGTCAAATAATTAAAGTGTATGAATGACAAAAACCAAATGTCACTTATTTGATACTTGAAATAATCGAGTTAAAAGTATTTTTTTATCAAATAGCAATTTATCTTGTACAAATTATTTAAATTTGCCAGAAACTTTTAGAAAATAGTTATTTACATAAAAGTCAGGAAAATGACATATTACTGACGAGGAGCAATGTTGAAATACGAGGCACTTCGTGCCGAGTATTTTAGAGCTCCGAGTCAAGTGAGACATTTTACTGACATGTTTTGTATTAAATTTTTCCGAAAATCGTAAAAAATCGAAATTTAAAATCGAAATTTTAAAACACTAATTGAACGACATTTTTTGACATTGACATTTGTCTATTTTATTTTGTTATTATTAACCTTACTAATTATTACCGGACTAGTCAGTAAAGTTCAATTTCCCTGCGCGTGCATAAGCAGGGAAATGTTGTTTCAATGACGATTTCCGGAAAAAATATTCGTGAGTCATCAATTGCAAATAAAATTTTGGCAGTGTAAACCTGTAAAAATTTTAACCAATCACGTTCCGAGTTCACAATTTTAGTACAATCTAGTTCTGCATTCTTAAAACGGATGGACTATAGTATGGCGACCCTGTTTTTGATATTCACTTATTAAAATTCTAATTTTCTCTTGCGATCACGTCATTATAATATTCAAAAATCAACAATTAAAGAACGAATTAGGAAATATATAACATATAACCAAACTTTTACGAACATACAACTTTGGCCATGTAATGTAAATGTAAATAACGGTAATGTAAATCGCCAATTTACATTACCGTTGGTGGCGTCACCAGCGACAACAACATGGCTGTGTTTAGACGTATATTTCGAAATTCAAAGTCATAGTCTGGTGAAAATTTGCAAACATTTCAGTATGGTCTTAAATTTATTATAATATATTTTGTTAATTAGTTGATTTTGTTATGTTTTGGGCCTGAAGAACGAATATTTATTTTCGTTTAATACGTCATTTACTAATTTGAAATTCTCCCGCGTGGTGGCGTTTGATTAATGTAAATTGCGATATTCGAAATTGCGACAACATTCTTGTGCGCAATTTTACACGCAGGTTTAGCAAAAAAATATAGAAATTCTGTAGAGGCGAATTTCGGAAATAATATGTGTAGTAGGGGTCCTCAAATCTAATATTTTGGGACTTTATAAATATTTATAAAATCCAGTACTGGCTTTTAGTAACTTGTGCAAGTTACTGTCTCCATGTAATCACGTAAAAATTAAAAAATAAAAATAATTTGAAAAACCCCTAAAAATACCCCTAGACATATTACACCCCTAAAAAAACCCCATTCTACTTAAAAAAAAACCTAAATCTGGGGGGAAAACCCCCAAGTTGGCAACGCTGACTGGAGTAAATAGCCAGCGCCCGTCTGGTGGGGTTTTATTGCAGGTGCGCACATCGGCAGCTGCACCTATGCTAGGAATGTGCCGGTTAGTCAGCAAGCTATAAATATAAGGAGAAACCAATTGCATAGCCCGTTTTATTATAAAAGATAAATTTATACGCATATATAGTTAGGGGCAGTTTATAGAAATTAACAGAATATGTTGTCATTCAATCAGCTTTTGAGCCTAAACGGCTCACTTTAGCAAAAATATGCTAAGAACATTTCTTGTAGGAAATTACTTCCTCAACAATTTTGCTCTCAACATAAATATCGAAAACCGCACAGTTTTGGAGATAAATGAAAAAAACTATTTTTGGGCGCCATCTTGACAAGATGGCGGCGCCGGCGGCATGTCTCGGATTGTGCATTTTGTGAATTTTAGTTCTGGACATCCAAACCTACAAACCTGCAAAGTTTCAAAACTTCCGGACTTATTTCCAGGTAAGCCCTATTTTTGATCCCCAATGACTGGCCTAAATTGCCTAAATCGAAATTGCATTGTTTTTTGATTTCTGATTTTTCGGAGGTGACTGATGTTCCACTATAGTAAGTGCATAAAATAGTATAACTATTTGTATTACATTACATGGTAGTAAAAGATGGACTTATGAGTTATCAGATGCGAGATTAAGTTCATATTTTATTTCCATGTAATGTAAACTCCTATTTTTTAATAGAACCCTCTTCTGCTTTAATATTTCCAATTGTTAGTGTTTTTGTTCTTTAGTATTTTTTACACCCAACAACTTCTAATTAAATCAAAACAATAATATTGGCTTGAAAATTTAGCAATTTGGAAAAATTAAAATTGAAAACAAAAAATGAAAACTTACAGACTACCCTCCTGATCGTTTCCTTCCTCTGCAACAAGAAGTTCATATTCTTCCGCCGCATATCTATCCCAATCGCTCATCTGGAAAAAAAATTCCATCATCGTTAATGCAATAATTTTCAAACAATCATTCCATTACCTCTTGTCCGTCGACGTCGTGATCGCGTTGAGTTGCAAATGGATCTCTCTGCTCGTGGTCAAGATACTTCTCGAGATTAAAGAAGGTATCAAAAAATATTGGGGTCAGTTTACATTTTTTAAGATCGCTCAACGAAATTTTTCCCGTGACCTTCGGTTTGACCATGTCCAGCATTTGGCACAAACAATCCTATAAATAAAAAATTTAGAAAACCTTAATCATAAAAACTTGATAATAATATGTAGGTACCTGAAAAGGCAAAGTTTCAATTCCAATCGATTCCATCCTATGCATCTGCTCTTCATAAAAATATTCGAGTTCAAACATAGATAAATAACCATCACCGTCGATATCCATACAACGAAACCAATATTCGATCGCCGTCGGATGCGCTTTGTCCTCTTCGCTTAACAAAAACCAAACAAATTCAGTGTAGGACATTTTTTCTTCGCGATTGGATTTCTTATTACTACTGCGCGTAACGCAACCGCAAAATATTCGATCGATGATTCTGGTTGAAAGAGCTGGAAATACAAAAACTTCAAACTATGATTTTGCATTCTAAAGTGTAACTACCTACCATGATCGCTATGTCTAGCTAGATCTTGTTTATCTATGAACAAATCGTGATCGCGATCCAATTCCCAAAACTTGCAATATATTACGTAAAAGTGTTCGTAACTAAAGTAAGCGGTAATTTGATTTATGTCTTCTTCCTCCTCCAATAGTTGAATTATATTCAAAAGATTCGATCTCCTCAGTTCACAAACGGTGATGCGTCCCGACCACGATCGGTTAACGCAATAAAATATTCGAGCAATCACCGTGTGTACGTAACGCGAGTGAAATTCGGTAGCCTCCTTTAAAAATATCAGACCCGGATGCGTCTCGACCACATCTTGAATTAAAGGTATATAATCTTCGGGTCCTAGCCATGTGCGGTGACCCCGAGTCAGAATGTAAATAAAACGCGAAGCTGCATCGTTGCACGTTTCGGACATTCTACAAATTAAAATTTACCGACACGCCTAAACTTTTCTAGCGTTATACTTACAAGGTCCAAAAAGTCATGAACTGATCCAAGGTGCAGGAACCTTTATCGGCGCACGCGGCCAAATACAAAGGCGTCTTCCAATACAACGGAATTTGACAAGCTATGGTTAATTGAGCAAAGTGCTCCCTCGAAGCACGTTCTCCAATATTTCCAAACGCCGCAGTCACTTGACTTCGTATGGTATCCAAATGGCCAGCCGGACCTGGTTTACCTTGTGGAAAATGAAACCTAGGTATGTGAACATTGCGATGAGCTCGTACGTGTCGTTGAAGAGTCGTGTGTTGTAAGGCTTGTTGTTTGGCGGGAATCTACAATTAAAGCCGTTCGTAAAAAAATTTTGTCAGTCAAAGTTTGTATTGAAAATTCGATATGGTCTAAATGGTCTTCAGCCCTATACTACCCATAATGTACTACCTACAAGTTTTCAATATATTGAAAATAATAATTCTTACATTTTGATTGATTTAAACTTCGCTTTGAGGCCGCTAAAAATGTGGGAACCACTATCAATTATTTTGAGATTACGAATATCGGTAAAATTTTATTTGCGTGCAAACATTTGAAAATATAGTAGGTGAATTTGAGTGCAAACCTTGACGTTAAGAAATGGAAACCATAGCTGTATCAGAATCAACTAGGGTTCTTCAAACATCCGGAACTCCTCTGGAAGTTTCCGATGGAAGAGTGTGGAAAGCAGTCCAAAATTCGGTGTATGATATCACAAAATCAATTTCTAATAGTAATTTTGGCACGCCGGTATATAATGTCATTGTAATGGTGTCGCAAGTTAAAAATAAATACGAAGATCTGTTTTGTAATTTGAAGATGTCTGATGCAATGAAAGAAATATTTCGTCAATTGGGAAGTAAACATTTTTTATTGCTACTGTTACGTATGTCAAATAAGACGATCAGCGTGAAACCACAAGATTCGAAAGTAAAACAGACGCAAAAAGTCGAAGAAGAAAATCGTAACCCATTAATGAACCAAGACAAGGCAAACGAAATAACAGACGTCCAAATTATTGAGAAACATGTGGATGCAAACGAAAGTAAACGGGAAAATCAAACTGAAATGATCGAAGAAGAGAAGGAATGTGAAGAAAAAAGTAGTATTACTTTAATAGAAAAAGAAGAAACTATGGACACAAATGAAAGAGAATGCAAAGATTATGAAAAACAAAGTAGTGTAAAAAACCTCGAATTACCTCCAATAAAAAAGGAAGAAACGATCAAAAGAATGAATGGTTATAAAAAACGAACAAAAGTAAAAGTATTCATACCTTTTGCTAAAATTGTACGAAGAAAAACCAGAAATTCTTCTTCTAGTACGAAAACCAAGTGGACTCTAGTTAAATCTTCCCTCAAATTTAGAAGAAGATAAAGGACAATAACAAAAAAATGGAAAATAATTTTATAAAATGACACCGAGGTCATGATGCGATATTTTGCATTGTACATAATATTATAAAGTTTATTATAGCCTTTCAAAATTGCTTATTGTTTTTTTAACTTAAATTTTCCTCTCAGATTTGTTCGTAAAAGCTGCAGTTCGTACATAATCAAGACGAGTTCATAAATTGGTTCCCCCCTTCCTAATTAATTCGTTCAGCTAGAACGGATCTTATGCTACCATCATATAGGCTATGTGCAAGTGATTTTACGTAAGAACCATCTTCGGACTATTACGAACATTTTAAAAGAAAAATGAACAAAATTGGTCTAGCCGTTATTAAGTGATGCCGTGACAAAGGCTTATCATTGGATTCATGATAATTCCAAATGCGGTCCTGCATTGGTTTACATTAACCTCAAAATATAACAGTGGCGCCCCAAACGGATCCACGTCTTTACGCCTAAAACTTTTACGCCTAACACACTTACGCCTAAGTCAATACGCCTAATCCTTTACGCCTAATGGTTTTAATGCCTAAAACCGACTACGCCTAAAACTTGAACGCCTATCGCAATTACGCCTAATCCTTTACGCCTAAAACATTTATGCCTAATGCTTAAAATTTTCTAAAAATCGTACAAACAAAAAAAATTTAAAAGCCGAGATAATATGAGATTTATAGTAAAAGTTTATTAATAGTACAAGCCCTTACTTCTAAAAAATTTATGCTTAATCAATTTTTTAATGTTTACCAGTTGATACTTATTTTCATAGTTTATTATTTTTTCAATAATTCACAATAATTAATTAATCGTAATAATAATTTATTTACAAGCAAAATTAATACAAATGTTAAACAGCTTGAAGCTCAAAGTTGTGCGCGATGCCTCGAAGGTAAACGTCGATTTCGAAGTTCAATGGACCTAGACCATCCCCATAGGACTCCACGATTCTCTTGATGTTGGCAGCGGTTGTTCGGTAGCGCACACGACCTGTTGGAGGTTCCAATCCTGCCACGTACTGCTCAATTTTCAATTCGTTTGCACTCTGTTCCATTTTTAACACCTCTATAAATTTCCATCCTGCAACCGAGTTGTTTGTCTTGGGGAGGTCATTCAAACTGGCCTCGTAACAGTTCCAGAGTTGGATGGAACCAATCTTGGTGTTTTTTCTGGTTCCGTTGTTACGAAGCCGGCCAGTACAGTTATCCTCAAAATATTCAAGAAAAGGATCGAGAATATCTCCATTATCAACATAAAATGGAGATTCAGTTAATTGTACGAATGCCATAACTACATCATCGGGAGGGAGGAAAGCAAGTGCAGCCAACTTTTTTACATGAAGAGAAAAATCTGGGTTCTCCACATCGGCATATTTTTCTCTGAGATCAGGTATTGACGCAATTTTTCGCCACAAACTTTGACTAAAGTGAAAGAAACAACCCCTGTTCTGTGAATTAGGAAACACGTGTTGAAAAGCGTTAATCTGAGCCTTCTCGAAATCTGTCATGATGGAAGTTAGAGCAAGGTTTGGTTTTATATTCTTTAGTGCCTCAAGAACTCGGACGTAGGTCTGCTGTCGCTTATTTGGCAAGAGACAGAACACAGAAGGAATCACATTGTGGTACTTGACACCATGAATTGTGAAAAGTTGCTCAAATAATGGCGGCACAGTCTTGAAAGTACCATCAGCTTACCAATGGCTACAACTTGCCATCAAATCTAAACCAAATTGAGTACCTACCGAATATTAAAATGCGATCTTCTTCAGGTCCACTGTCAAAAATAAGGAACTGCTGAATGGTTCCTTTCGAATTAAATTCGGTGACATAATCTGGAATTTCAAGTTCCGTAAGGTTCGAAGGTGTTGGAAGTGCAGCCCCAGCTACTTGACGCGCTCTTTGAATGTTGCGCTTCAACCGATCTTTCGAAGGAAGTGCGGCTTTTACCGCAGCTGGAAGTCCAATACTGGTTGCGGCAATAATCTGGTGAGGCGTGTCTTGACTGTCCCGAGCTTTATCCTTGATTTATGCCAGGACTTGCCGGGTTTTGACCTCCGCTGCCCGTGGTTGTGCTCTTCAGCACTCTCATAAACGATTAATTCACCTTTTGTGTGAACAAGGGCTAGACATTTACTTTTGTTGTATTCTACACATTTCCAAAAAATGTTATCGTTAACATTCCTGTTTTTGGTATACACGAAGCTTTTGTGTAGTAATTGATCATTCCCTTTTCGACTTTTGATAAACGTAAGAACCATTTTTTTAAATTTAATCAGGGCTAGGAATGAGTTACTTTTATTACTAAAAGTTATGTATGTAGGTCTTATATAGTAACCAAGTACTAAATTAATTTCTTACCTACACAAAAAAATTTAAAAAAAAATTTAATTTTCAAATTTGATTTTTTAATTTCAGTGAAAAACAAAAACATTTGCGATTATTTAAAAAAAAGTAACAAGAAGTAACCGTTTTGGACATAATAACAATAATAGCCAAAATTCTATCAAAATCGGAGCAGTGGTTTTATGTTTGTACGATTTTTAGAAAATTTTAAGCATTAGGCGTAAATGTTTTAGGCGTAATTGCGTTAAGCCGTATACAGAAAGAAAGCTGGAAACTTATAAGCGCTTACTTGTAAGAGATGCACTTATGCACTGCGGACTTTTGTCTTTGTCGTTGTCTGGACAACGACAAAGACAAAAGTCCGCAGTGCATAAGTGCATCTCTTACAAGTAAGCGCTTATAAGTTTCCAGCTTTCTTTCTGTATACGGCTTTAGGCGTTCAAGTTTTAGGCGTAGTCGGTTTTAGGCATTAAAACCATTAGGCATAAATTCCTTTAGGCGTAAAGGATTAGGCGTATTGACTTAAGCCGGATTTATAGTTTGACGTACTGTAAGCGTAGACGCACTGGATACGTACGAAACGGACTGTAAGAAATTTTCAAATTTATAAATCGACGGAACGTAATTTACGCGCATGCGTAGAGGTGATAATAGAATATAAAGGGAGTGACATTCAACGATGCAACATAACCTACAAATTATACAAATCGTGAACAGCATTAATTATTGTGTTGCTTTGTAAATACACGAAGTTATGCTTCTTGGTGCCGTTGTGTGCAGTAGCATTGGAAAAGTGTAACAGAAGAGCAGAAACACTAATTATTATTTTTTTATGCATGTATAATTAATAAAATAATAAATCAAAAATAATTTTATTAAGTGTATCGAATTAAAAAAAAAGAAACAAACATGTAAAATATTTTAAATTCAAATTAAAAAATAATTTAAATTCAAATTAAAAAATAATTTAAATTCAAATATACACATAGATTAAACAAACAGAATTCTTTCTTTTGATTGGTCGGACGTAAGCAGACATAAGGAACGTACTGTAAAAGATGAAAGTTGGCAACTCTTATGTTACAGTGCGTAACCTCTTATGTTATGTCATGCGTCTACGTCTATTTATAGATAGGAGTACCTAAATTCTATAGTTGATCTTTTTGCAGTGCGTCTACGCTTACAGTACGTCACACTATAAATCCGGCTTTAGGCGTAAGTGTGTTAGGCGTAAAAGTTTTAGGCGTAAGTACGTGATACCGCCCCAAACTGATAAGAAGTATAATGGCCACTTTACACGAGGGGATTTTTTCATGCGATCGATCGCCGCGACTTGTTGCCGGGATTTTTCGCATGCGCCAGGTTGCTGCGACCTATCGCATTGTCACTTTACACGAGGCATTTATATTCAGGCGACTTTGTAATAAATGACGTATTTGCTACAATACCAACCTCTAGTGTCAACTTGAAAATATACTATCTTATATATTCAGATTAGTAAATAATCGCATAAAATTAGAACAAGTTCTAATTCATAAAATCGCACGTGCGCCAAGTTGCAGGGACTAATCGCATGAGCGATTTTGTATTACACGAGGCGCTTAGTTGCTGCGACATGGCGCGGCGATCGATCGCATGAAAAAATCCCCTCGTGTAAAGTGGCCATAAGGAATGCGGTGCGACCGTTAAATAGTTTTTGTTTTTACCGTCAAACTTTTTTGACGTCTGTCACTCATTATCTATTCAAATAAATGAGGCTCAACAGTGCCGTACGAACTTAATAATTGTAAGGTAATGCGGTGCCGACGCAAATTCGGTGTGCTTTTTGAGCAAAATACAAATGTGAGTTTTGAAGGCAAGGGAAGGGCATTTCGAAAAAACTTTTACTCTACATTTCACCTATAATTCTCGCCGGTACGTTCGATTGAGAGGGAAAAAAAATTGAAATTTGTTCAAAATGTTTCACATATTTTTGAATTTGAGCTCTTCGAAAGGACCGTTGCGTTATACGAGTAGATGAATTTTTAAGAAACGCGCTCTTCGATTCCTGACGAATTACACATTCGACATTTTAAATTTTCTTGCAAGCGCGAACCTTTTTTCTCGCCAAATATTACAAATTTTTGCACTTTCCAAAAAGTTATTTACAATTTTGACAATTTTTTGGACAACCGAAAAGAAGTTTAGAGTACGTTTTTGTGTTATAATTCCAAAAAACCGTTTGCGCGTCCATTTCCGGCGTTAATATACAGGGTGTCCCCGCGACCGTGGAGAACCTTTGAGGTGGTGATAAAGGACACTTTTATAAGACAAATTTTCAAATAAAATTTTTGCCCAAGTCCAAACCCTTGGGGGGTACCTCCCTTTAAAGCAATTTTTTGAATTTCTGATTTCAAACAGCCATAGCTCCGATATTATTGATTTTTTAAGGTTAATGGATTAGAACTTTTTTAAAGATCATTCGCTTGTCTACAAATTAGGTTACAACCATAGATAAGTTGTTATAACCCCTTATCGTCTAGAATCAACGGATTTCGAGTTATAAATTAAATTAAGGGAAAAAATGTTTAAAAAATTCAGGTTTTTCTTTTAATTTTCTTGCGAACCCCGTATCTCTTAAACGAAACGTCTAAGAGAAAAACTAATGGCCCAAACCGGATAGGGAATTTAACGGGCTACAACTTTCGTCAAATAAATTTTTTTGGGCAACCAACCGTTTTCACAGAAACTCTGAAAATAATGAACAAGGTGTAGGTAAAAAAAATAAATTCACAAAATTAATTTAATAAATGCTCAAAATGGCCTCCCTCATTTTCAGCACACAGGCGTGCTCTTTTCAAAAAGTGTTGCACGGTATTATTTAATACGTTTTAACAATGTTTTAACGTTAAAACAAATGCTATAAATCAAATTGAGATTTTTAGTAATTATGTGAATTTACATTTTTTACCTACACCTTGTTCATTATTTTCAGAGTTTCTGTTAAAACGGTTGGTTGCCCAAAAAAATGTATTTAACGATAGTTGTAGCCCGTTAAATTCCCTATCCGGTTTGGGCCGTTAGTTTTTCTCTTAGACGTTTCGTTTAAGAGATACGGGGTTCGCAAGAAAATTAAAAAAAAAAGCCTGAATTTTTTTAAACATTTTTTCCCTTAATTTAATTTATAACTCGAAATCCGTTGATTCTAGACGATAAGGGGTTATAACCTAATTTGTAGACAAGCGAATGATCTTTAAAAAAGTTCTAATCCACTAACCTTAAATAATCAATAATATCGGAGCTATGGCCGTTTGAAATCAGAAATTCAAAAAATTGCTTTTAAGGGAGGTACCCAGGGGTGGGCTGGAGCCGGCTCGGTCCGGCTCGCGCGAGCCGGTTCTTAAAATTTTTGAAGCTCGGCGAGCCGTTTGTTAAATTACCCCTAAAACCAAAAAATAAGCCATTTTAACCCTGGATCCACAAGGTGGTGTCACCCGTGACACGGGATTTACATTTTTAAGTCTGTACTTCCCGTGTCACCCGTGACACGGGATTTACATTTTTAAGTCTGTACTTCCCCCGGAATATGACGCCACCTTGTTATTTACGTAATATAAATTTATTACACTCTTCTATATGATTTACCGTTTTTTTTTGCTTCGAAATAATAGCGAGCCGGTTGTTCAAAATTTGGCAGCCCACCCCTGGCAGGTACCCCCCAAGGGTTTGGACTTGGGCAAAAATTTTATTTGAAAATTTGTCTTAGAAAAGTGTCCTTTATCACCACCTCAAGGGTTCTCCACGGTCACACCCTGTAGATTAATTTCAAATTTTTATATTAGGAAATAGAAGGCATGCCATGAAAAGTGCCGGCGCGCCCAACCAGTGGGCGCTAGTTGTGAACTTGCACATAGCCTATAGCTTTTTTCTGTGGGGAAATTAACGTTTTTATTTTTTGTATTTTGAAAATGCGTAAAGAAGTCTGAAATTTACCTCTAAAATATTGTTTTAGAACCGCAGTCAGGTGTGGTTTCAGGACTTCTTTGTTTGTCATCTGGTTGCTCCAGGTTGCTCTTATCAAGCACATGTAGTAAACAAAAAAAAGTGAAGTCGATATTTAACTATATTTTGAGGTTATTTAAAAAGTCGTTATTTCACAATTCTAGTGTGAAAAATATTTGTGAAAAAATACAAGAAGTGGTAAAAGTTCTAAGGTTTTTAAAAGGAATAGAGGTAAACAATTTGCTGTTTTCAATTTCCATTTAAGTAATAAATGTTTTATATACATTTTTAGGTTACAAAACTACGATGTCAGGTCCCGACGTGAATATGAATTTTACAGAAATTGTGCCTTTACAACAAGCAGATTCCGTTGTAAATTTTAAGAAGAAGATCGCAGATACCATAGATTTTCTCTTACAATCGTATACCTCGTTGGACAACCCATCGGTACAATTTAATATTCAATTAAATTTATCCACAATTAAAGAAAAACCAGAAATGAATAACAACACCAATGCAAATCGATTAGTCAAACGAAAAAGCAATCATAAAATAGACAAAAATCCCGAGTGTGAAATTGTGTTCTACAACATGAACAAAGCATCGCAGCAGCGATTAACATTAAGAAGTACAGCGGTAAAAACAGTACAAGAAAAAATACGTCTATTAAGGCAAGAAATACTTTACAAAACAATGAAAATGAAGTTGAGGAAAGATAAAAATTTGAGAAAACGTCAAAAGAGAAATGAGAGAAAAGTCAAAAGACTTGCGCTTGCAAGTACAAATATTATTCCAAGTCATGCTGAGAAACAAAGAGTGGCACATGCAGAACAATACCCTAGAGATCATCCTTTAGAACTAACTCGTTCAAAGAATAATATACCAAGTCAGGCTGAAAAACAAAGAGTGGCACACGCAGAACAAGATCTTCCAAGGCACGATCCTCGTCAATTTGCAGAAATTGACTACTCCAGAGATCATCCTTTAGAACTAACTCGTTCCAAGAATAATATACCAAGTCACGCTGAAAAACGAGTGGCACACGCAGAAGAAGATATTCGATTAAGGGCATTGGGTATTTTGCCAAGAGATGATCCTCGTCAATCAGCAGGAATTGACTACTCCAGAGATGATCCTTTAGAACTAACTTGTTCAAAAAATAATATGCCACAAGTCACGCTGAGAAACAAAGAGTGGCACACGCAGAACAAGATACTCAATTAAGGGCATCAGATCTTCCAAGGCACAATCCTCGTCAATTTGCAGAAATTGAATCCTCCAGAGATCATTCTTTAGAACTAACTCATGCAAATTTACGGCAATTACAAATAATGAACTCACAGCTGCTTGATGATCAATTAAGACGGCCAGAGTCATCAAGAGGGTCGCATGATTTTCAATTCCCAAATTATATTCCTCTGGATCCATGTGGTAATAATTTTGATGGGAACCAAAACATACCATAAACAACTTAACCTTTCAAGTCAAGAAGACAACCAGGGGATTAAAAGTAATGTGACATTAAATTTTAAGATAATGTAATTTTTCAACTTTTCTACCAAATTGACATGTCATTTAATGGAATGTGTTACTTTCATTTTGTAGTATTAAGTTGCCTTTTTATAAGGTATACCATTAGTTATTTTAGATTTAGATCACATGGGAAACTTCAATCCAACTGAAGTTTTGCATAGATACACGTTTAATTCAGAATATTCAAAGAAATCATTCGTTGCCTTTCATGAAAGGATTTGGTCTTGTAAACCTTCGAGCTACTTGCAGCAAGTATTTGTTTACAATTTACAACAACTGTATATTAAAAATTGTCATGTAAAAATCACCCTGTCCACTGAGACGGGTAGAAAAGCTATATATAGCATTGAGAAATACTTGTTATAATTTTCATCGTAGGTATGACTGACCCTCTATATATTGTTACGTTTCTTACTTTAAAAATGTACGTTTTTGAGGTATTGTAAATATTTATTAGTTTAAAAATTATGTTTGAAATGTGCAAAAGTTTGTAAAAGCAGCACACGTGAATTCTCTTCCTCAGGAATGTCAATAGAATTATTTGTAATCAATTTATTAACAATAAAGTAAAATTTACGTTGAAAGTAAAGCACAATTAATTAATTATCCAACAGAGCACACATCAATAACGTTGGGGTTTGGGGGGGCGGGGTCCAAATTATTGCCTACTAAATTTCCTTTTCGTTTGACTTTAATTCTTGCTTTTTCATATAAAAAATAAATATTTCCAAAATAATCCATACTTAATGAAGGGGAAGGGGGCCTTACAAATTCTATGTACCATACACATGGGGAGGGAGGGGATCAAAAATCGTCCTTAAGTAACGTGACCAGACGTACTGCTTAAAGCAGTACAGTACTTCTTTTTGAGATACCCACCCGAGTTGACTTAAAGCAATGTACTTCTAACGAATTTTATATTACAAATTTAGTGCGATTATGCTTCCATTTTTTTCGGTACTTACGAAATTTTTTTTTTGGATTTTTTTTGCAATGATTGTGATGCGATATGGTCAATTTGTTTCACCATTTTCGACATTAAAAATGGCGTTTGAAATGTCGATTTTCGTATATAATGTTGTGCTTTTAAGTTGTGGGGTTTCTTCACAGAATTATTATCGCAACAGCAACGCGGGTTCGGACAATACTCAAAGATTCAGCGAGTACAGGTTTTAGCAAGGAGATTGGCACTCGATACATTTAAATAATGTATCATTTTCTTTTAAAACCTTACAAAATTCTTGTATGTTACAGCACAAGGGTAAGGACGATACTCAAAGATTCAGCGAGTACAGGTTTTAGCAAGGAGATTGCACGAGCGTAGCGAGTGCCAATCTCCTTGCTAAAACCTGTACTCGCTGAATCTTTGAGTATCGTCCTTACCCTTGTGCTGTAACATACAAGAATTTTGTAAGGTTTTAAAAGAAAATGATACATTATTTAAAATAAAAATGAGAGCGGTCGTCGGACCGTCCACAGAAGCTATGCTTCTTACGCACAGAGCAAACCATAATAGATCCTTGAACGACATAGTTGTTCGGCCTTCTGCCTCACAGGGCGAACCATAATAGATCCGTGAAGGCCATAGTTGTTTGACCTTCGGCCTCACAGGGGGAAGACCATAATAGATCCGTGCAGGCCATAGTAGTTCGGCCTTCGGCTTCACAGGGCGGACCATAATAAATCCGTGAAGGCCATAGTTGTTCGGCCATCGGCCTCACAGGGCGGACCATAATAGATTATATTTATATGCCTTCAGCTGTCTGGACTGCTAGTCCGTGATTGCCAGTTGTTGTTCGGCCTTCGGTCTCACAGGGGGAGGACCATACTAGATCCGTAAAGGCCACAGTTGTTCGGCCTTCGGCCTTTTTGTGAAAAATTTTTAAAATTTTTTCGACGTTTTTTGCCGACCCACGAAAAGGTTTTTTTTTAAATTTTTTTAGTTTTGTCAAAAAACTATTTTCCCTAAAAACCGGTTGGAGGTTGAGGCGGCGTGGGGTCGGGGGGGTGGTTGCCACCTCCGCCCCCTATCCATAGCCACCATTCCCAGGGTCCTAGCACTCTCGGTACCGGAGTTATGCTTGCTCCCACTTGCTTTTGAGAACACGGGTCGGGTCGGGTCGGCCTCCAACTTGCTTATAAAACTACGGGTCGGCGTCCCACTTGCCTTTCAAGAACACGGGTCGGCCTTCGGCCTCCCACTGGCATTTAAGAATACGGGCCGGCCTTCGGCCTCCAACGTGCTTATAAGAATACGGGTCGGCCTTCGGCCTCCCACTTGCTTTAGAGAACACGGGTCGGGTCGGCCTTCGGCCTCCCACTGGCATTTAAGAATACGGGTCGGCCCTCGGCCTCCAACTTGCTTATAAGAATTTCTTATAATTTTTTCGACGTTTTTTGCCGACCCACGAAAAGGGAGAATGGGGGGGCATTTTTAAATTTTGTTAGTTTTATCAAAAAACTAAAACTAGCTTCAAAATTTTTGAAAAATAAAAATTTTGAAAATTTTTTTGACGTTTTTTGCCGACCCACGAAAAGGGGAGGGGGGTTTTAATTTAAAAAAAAATGTTTTAATTTTTTTAGTTTGGTCAAAAACTATTTTCCCTTAAAACCGGTTGGAGGCGGCGGGGGCGGCGTGGGGTCGGGGGCGGTTGCCTCCCACTGGCTTTAGAGAACACGGGTCGGGTCGGCCTCCCACTGGCATTTATGAATATGGGTCGGCCTTCGGCCTCCAACGTGCTTATAAGAATACTGCTCGGCGTTCGGCCTCCCACTTGATTTAGAGACCACGGGTCGGGTCGGCCTTCGGCCTCCCACTGGCATTTAAGAATACGGGTCGGCCTTCGGCCTCCAATTTGCTTATAAGAATACGGGAAAATTTTTTCGACGTTTTTTTCCGACCCACGAAAAGGGAGAAAGGGGGGGGGCGGGAATTTTTTAATTTTGTGAAAAAACTAAAA
Source organism: Podabrus alpinus (assembly GCA_932274525.1). NCBI lineage: Eukaryota > Metazoa > Arthropoda > Insecta > Coleoptera > Cantharidae > Podabrus > Podabrus alpinus. Next base: position 13,819,748 of record OW026451.1, read on the forward strand.
CTAGCTCCAAATTTTTGAAAAATAAAAATTTTGAAAATTTTTTTGACGTTTTTTGCCGACCCACGAAAAGGGGAGGGGGGGGTTTTAATTTAAAAAAAAAATGTTTTAATTTTTTTAGTTTTGTCAAAAAACTATTTCCCCTAAAAACCGGTTGGAGGCGGCGGGGGCGGCGTGGGGTCGGGGGCGGTTGCCACTTCCGCCCCCTATCCATAGCCACCATTCCCAGGGTCCTAGCCCTCTCGGTTCCGGAGTTATGGTGTTTGAAGGGAAGTTTGAAATTTGAAAGTCGCTGTCGAAATTTGTGTGACGAATTTGCGTTACATATTTCCGTGACGATTTTGTTGGAGGCGGCGGGGGCGGCGTGGGGTCGGGGGGCGGTTGCCACTTCCGCCCCCTATCCATAGCCACCATTCCCAGGGTCCTAGCCCTCTCGGTTCCGGAGTTATGGTGTTTGAAGGGAAGTTTGAAATTTGAAAGTCGCGGTCGAAATTTGTGTGACGAATTTGCGTTACATATTTCCGTGACGATTTTGTGTGACGATTTTGTGTGACGAACGATTTTTTTCAGTTAACTGCCCGTGCGATACCCGTGCAAAATACACGTGCAATACCCGTGCGATAAGAAGCATAGCTTCAAAAAAATGTTTTAATTTTTTTAGTTTTGTCAAAAAACTATTTCCCCTAAAAACCGGTTGGAGGCGGCGGGGGCGGCGTGGGGTCGGGGGCGGTTGCCACTTCCGCCCCCTATCCATAGCCACCATTCCCAGGGTCCTAGCCCTCTCGGTTCCGGAGTTATGGTGTTTGAAGGGAAGTTTGAAATTTGAAAGTCGCGGTCGAAATTTGTGTGACGAATTTGCGTTACATATTTCCGTGACGATTTTGTGTGACGATTTTGTGTGACGAACGATTTTTTTCAGTTAACTGCCCGTGCGATACCCGTGCAAAATACACGTGCAATACCCGTGCGATAAGAAGCATAGCTTCAAAAAAATGCATTCAAATGAAAAATATTCGTCCAATGTACTGCTTTCGCGTTTAAAAAATCTGGTCACCTTACCTTAAGTAATTGGGTTAAAAATAGGGTTTGCACGAAGCTAGGGAGGAAAATATCGGAAGTCAAGTGTATGATTAAGAAGAATCAAAATTGTTGAAAAGATGATAAGTAGGTGGAGAAAGTAAATCACTTGATTGGTTCAAACCGATCACTAAATTTATAAATAAGGGACTAATGCCCGTTTTCACCAACTTTTCCTTAAGAATTACCTACCAAGGAATTCTTAGCGCTAATTATTCCATAAAAAAATACTTAGGAAAATTTGCATTTCACCAACATAAGAGTGAGAGAACTGATAAAATTCGACTAATATTTTGTGGAATAGAATAAAACACGACTATTTTTATTTAGGTTAGGGATTTCTTCATAAGAGTTCTTCATAAGAGTTTCTTAACTCCAAGTTAGGGAACTCTTAACGTTAGGAATTTGTTGATGAAAACGGGCATTAGCTTTGTGCCGGGTGTGAAAATGTTAATCACCTTATTTTTGTTGGAAATATTAACTGTTATTATTTTGTTTGCAGTTGTGCTGCAGCATAGTGCGAAATTCATCAAATTAAACAAATCGTACACACCACAAGAATATTGTACCTAGAACGAAAATGGTGTCACATTAACTGTGACTAGAGAAACGATTCAACACACTTTAGTTCTAGTAATGAATGATTTTAGATTAGTTAACGGGATTTCACGAAGACGATACTTCATATCACGTATGAAGATTTCAAGATTGCCAGATTTAACACCCCAGACTATTTTGTAAAGGGTCATTTAAAAAGTCGAGTGTACATCAACAAGTCAGACTGGGAAATAGCCAGTGGCGTAGCTAAGGGGGGGGGGGGGACCGCCCCGGGTGTCACTCGCCTGGGGGTGACACTGGACCCCAAATTATTTAAATTTCCTGACTAAAATTACCTCGTTTCTTAGTTTTTAAAAACAAAAACGAGTGACACGTAGTTTTTTCCCTGGGTGGGGGTGACACCCATTAAATCCGCCCCGGGTGTCACCCATGCTAGCTACGCCACTGAAATAGCACAAGAACAACATTCGCGAAAACAACAGTGATGAAAAATGCCGACCAGAGAATTTCAAAGGAAATTCAAGGCTAACCTGGAGTTGTGGAAAAAATTAAAAAAGCATGAAAAAGTTTAACGGGGTTGGCCAAAACCCTTGCAAGTCGAGAAGTAATAAATTGGCTTTTGAACAATATTAGTGATAACCCTGTCCTCCAGGTGGCGTGGAAAAGCTATCTATTGAACTGAAAATATACAAAATATGTTTGACAAGTACTTCCATAGAAGAGATGTACCTCTATATTTATATACAGGTAAACGTCGTTTTGCGCCGGTTCGATTTAGGTAGATTCACAATAATTACGCCGGCGTGGGATTCCCCGGTTCGTTCTCCCGGAGATTCCCCGAACTGTTAGACGTGCATGACCAACCACTCTCAAATCAAGAATTAGAAGAGTTGATGGAGGTATTAGATCGCCCTCAATCAGAAAATCCCGAAGAAGAAGAAGAGGAGGATGAGAAAGATGGGAAAACCCTAAAAACGGCCGATCTAACTCGTATCCTTTCTTCTATAGAAAGGTTAACAGATGAGCTCTGTGAGATAGATGGAGATTTCAATCGAAGCGCAAATGTTAAAAGCAGCGTCGCAGCTGCCGTTCGACCTTATGCTATGATTCTGCAAGAAAGGAACCAACAATCAAAGCAAATGAAATTGGATGCTTTTTTCAAAAAAGTGTGAGAATTTAATTTAGTACCGACGAACTGGTGAGTTAGTAGATATTTATTTAAAAAAATTCATTATTTATATCAAGAGATTATTATTTATTTTGTAAACGAATTTAAACTGTATTTATTAAATACATTTATAATTTATTTTGAATATACTATGTGACCTGGTCTATGAGAAGGGGGCTTAGGTGTCCAAAATTCATTTTCCACTTTTTTGCCGATTCGGGTAGAGTTTGAGACGTTCTTTCACATGGTGAAAACCAGAAAGTCATCATTTGTTTAATTGTTTTTGAAAGGAAACAATTGTTTCTCGTATTCTCGATCATTTTTCGTGGTATAATTGCTTGGCATTTGTTATTACAACAATCTTTTGGGAGAAATTTGGTTACCAGCTCCTCTTCCGCTTCATCGACAGCCGATACATCCATCCTAACGAAACTTTGTTCCATATCATCTTCTGCCTGAGAAAAATGTAGTTCATCATCATCGCCGAGTTTTTTACCTTTAACAGCTGTTTTCTCGATAACTTGTTTTTGCACGTAAGCCCCCTTTTCATAGAACAGGTCACATATATAGGATATGTATTAAATAAACATGTTAGATTGTTCTTAGAATTTTGACACGGAACCTAACCTTATATCGTCCATTATATTTGTGTTCATTTTACGCCGATTTTTTTTACGTCGGTGTCTCTCGGAACGAAACCCCGGCGTAAAACGACGTTTACCTGTAATTCTCTTTGCCTATGAATTACTTAGCCCAAATTTATAGCTATTGTCGATTGTCGCCCCTGAGCCATCAGCAGAATCCAACAAGAGCTGGATCGACTTCGATAGGTTAAAATGACGCATGCATGATAACTTGCCGCGGGAAGATTACAATACCTCATCACGACACAAAATATGCCCTGTAACCAATAATTGAAGAGCAATTTTACCAATGCAATCATCTGCAAAATTATATCAATTGAACACGTGCAAATCTAGGCGTGCACATAATTTATTACCAAGCAGTTTTAAAATTTAGCTAACATAAATTAGCATATAATACGCAATTGACCTCTGCAATCAAGGTTTTAGTTTTCAAAATTAGTCTTAGTTTATGATTTATAGCCATCTTTACGTGTATATGAGGCGCTTCCAAATCCTTCGTCGCGTTCCAGAAAAACGCGTGGGTTTACTAACCGACAGTTTATAATTCAGGAATTTAATAAAAATGGTGATAAACTCACCTGCGGCTTGACGGGCTGCACCACTGAAGTTCGCACTCTCTTGTCCAATAATAAATCGCTAGGACACCTCTCAAAAATTAAAACTCTTTCAGCAACAGATCCCTTAGTTAAAAATGGTCTTACGGGGTTAGAAGCTGTCAACCTAATATGCTGCTTTTGACTGGACGTCAATTCCGGATGCGGTACTTGCTGTTCGGGTCTCTTGATATTTCGCAAACCCCATCTGCTACCGTCCCGTTCCGACGTCTGTTCTTTAAATTTAGCTACCGCAGCTGGGGCATCTTCGTTAATAACGTCGCCATTTTTCAACGCATTTATTAGCCTCTTCTCTTCTAACGCGACTTCGTCAATAATCGACGAAGAGGTGTGTATTTTTGACGGCAAAGTATTGTACTGTGGTGTGGAGGGCTTGACTTCCGTTGCCGTATTTTTTTTCACGGCATCCGTGGTAATAATTTTATTTTTGAGCGGCCACGTTTGATGACCCGTGGATGGCAAGTCGGGTGGAAAAGTGACTTCTATTGTTTCGGCAAAACGTGGTTTTGGAAATATTTGCGGTTTTTGTCCAATCGCAGGCTTCACTGGTTGTGTCTAAATAATACAGAGAGAAAAACGTGATTATTGAATAAACAACATAATTCAACAAGTATTCAATCAATATGGAGAAACGCGAGCACGAAATGTTTAAATCAAGCATTTCCGCACCTACGTTTGTTTGGTACTTGGTACAACACCAAACGTGACTGGGGACTTCACAAAATTACTTGTTAAAGATCTTTAGATAAACCAATCTCTTTAAATATCATCGAGGTGAATTTAAATTACAATTTTAATACATCAAAGAATGGCGCACTCTTCGTTTTGTGAAACTTGAGCAAAATTGCAAGTATGCACGATATCAACGAAGTAATTTGGGTGCCGATTTATATTAAAATCGATGGCGGCCTTCGATAAAAAAGTTAATACTAACAAATGAGATTCCATTAAGGAACTTGGGTGTTTAATCACATTAAATTTTATTAGATAATGCAATAGGGTCGTGTCAAGGGTCACCTACTTGCGCTGCGGTTAACGGCACACCCAAGTGATGCGAATATAATTTAAAAAAAATAGGTAAAAGACACAAAATCTACTCACTTGAACTGAAGGAGAGGGTGTCGTAACCGTTGTCGCAGTCGGACCATTGTTATAGTAATTTATTTTTGAGGGCACCTTTTTGTTGAAACTGTCGTCCAACTGCGAATTCTTTTCGAATTTTTGTAGAGCGTACTGTATACTTGAAGCCATATTCTTATTTTTAGCTGCCAACCGAGCCTTGTCCTCCACCACGAAATTTTTCACCAATTTTTCCAGACGATTGTTATCCATTGTTGGTGCCTGCGCCAATAATTCGATAGAAGCTTTATTCGACGATTGAGGTTTTAACATAGAACTGTTTAAAATAACTGTTATAGACATATTTTGACAATTGTGACAAAATTTATAAAGAAAACTTACTCGAGTCTCGATGTATCTCCTGCGGCATGACAATTTATTAGTTCTGCAGGTGCCAAACCTCTCGACTTCCAGTTTTGATATATCGCTTCCGCTTGGTCTGATATCTGTTTTGCAATAGCCGCAATATCCTCGTCGGGGTCCCTTCTTCGAGCCGTTGTTGCCATTTTGTTAACTTAATCAAATACGAGATTGTTTTCCAATAAAGTTGTTATTAACAAATTCCACCTCCACGGACTTTTCATTGTATTCTGAAAAACAAAAAATAAATGTTATATACAGGGTGTTTGAAAAATAAGTTTTTACAGGGAAATAAGACTTTCAGACGGGACCGAAAAAATCAGCCCCACTTAAATCTTCTCGGATGAAGTCATTTGGATATAATAATAAATAATAAAACATTTTGTGGTGCAAAGACATCGCCAATGGTAAAAGTAAATCGCAGAATTTTACGATATGCAACAAGTCGCACTGCTGTGCCAAGAAAAAAGAAAAAGTTGAAAAGTAATGTAAAAAAAAGAAAAACCAAAAAAGTCGTATTACATATTTCATAAAAATTTAATCAACACATACGTGAACGACCTCTTATGTAATTCAAATTTATTATGGAACATCGTAAGGATTCAATTAACCGCATTTTTTCTTTCAATAATTTATTCTAAATTGAAAATTGTGGTTCGGTTTTCCGAGTGTGTATGTTGTATTTCTATAAATATCAATAAAAATCTAAAATTAAAAGTCAATTTTTACAAAAAGGTCGCGAAGAGCGCATTTAGAATTAAATTTTCGATGGTCTCAATTTTTAATTAAATTTTAATTGACCTGTGGGTCAGAAAAGCGATCACGATATGGGGGGTCATTCAAAAAAATTAAACTATCTGTTTTAACTGCAGACTCTCAATGAGAGTCTATAGACTTATTGCTGGGTATACCAGTATTGTCCTATTAATTTACAGGACTGGGCCCAAATAAATTTTAGATGAAAGTTGTACAATGCTGGTTATTCTGTTTTTAATTCTCCAACTGAGAACAGGAAGTGATTACATCTGATGAGTCCTTGACCTAAAATTAATGTACAAAATTGACCTAATGAAAAACGAATATAGCAGAGATAAGACATTGTCAGAAAAAAATATGGGGGCAATGACAAAATCCCCCGACTAGCAAAATTAATGGGAAAAAAGCGAAAAGAGGAACTAAATCATGGAAGGTAAATTCAAAAATATTTGAAACTTTAAGTCGGGGAACTACCATAGCATGCAATAGTCAAAAAATGTTTCTTCCCTACTAGCTTATAAAGCCTGCCCTTATTAACCAATTTTTAATCGGAGAAATTAAATTTTATTCGCTTGGTCAATAATAAAAAAATTATTGATCATGACTAATTATTATTAATGAAAAGTGCCACTCTTTTGTTCATGTTAAATAACTCAAGCTTAAAAATTTCACTTGCGTCAAATTAAATTATTCACTTTGTAAAAATTTCAATCATAAAACAAAAACCTAATTAAATTTTAAATTTAAATAAATTAAAAAATTTATTACCAATGATGAAAAAATTGTTATGTAAGAAGATTTAAGGTCCTAATAGTGAAAAAAATTGTATAATATTATATACCACGCTTGAGAATACTTTTATTATCTCGCGCCTTGTATCCCTCGGTGCTCTGCACCTCGGGATATAGTCTTGGCCTTCTGAAATAATAGTACACTTCTCAATCTTATGCTAACAACGTAATATTATGCTAACAAAATTATTGAAAGTAAAAATTTGATTTGTTTATCTAAATTAGCGATTTATATTTACATAATAATTAGATATACCTACTCAACGTTGCTAGGTGTATTTGCAAGTATTACGAAAATATCGGTAAAAGTGCAAATTTATTTCAAATGTATAATAAACGTAACTATTAATTTAATATGAACCAATAATTCATAATTAATTTCTAAAATTCAATAATATTAATAAGCAATCAGAATTGTTTCGAATTGCCTAATAATTAACGTAATGAACGTAAAAACAACTTTTTAAAATTGCAAACATATTAATTAAAAAAAATAATTTCATAAATTAACGCTCGCCTTTTCAAACGTGAATTTTGAACCGTCCAGGAACTCCTCTTAATTTACGAACTAAGAACTGGAAAAGAGAAGGATACTAAGTAAGAAGGCACGAAGGAGTGGAAAATTGACCGATGGTTTAGTATTTAAAAAATATTATAAAGAAATGGGATGTCAGATTCAGCGTCAGAAAAAAAGAGATTTTGTAGATGGTTTAGTAATATAGAGCTCTTCATAATAACATTAGAGACGGTCATCAGCTTAAACGCGATGCTGCTAATGTTGAATTCCTGGTTCGACTCCGAGCTCAGTAAAACTTTATTCTGACCATCTCCTCTCGGAAGGCAATGGCAAACCACCAAGGTTTAATCTACCTGGTACAGCTTCCGGGATGAAGTGTATACTATATCCAGTAGGTCCCCTATGTGTGTGATAATGCTTTAAATGCACAACTCGGGTCCAGATTTTTAACAAGTACTCCGAAATTGAAATTTCCCTATAAAAATGGCTTAATATTTCGATCAAAAAAGTCATTAGCTTTAATTTAATAACAGGATCATTAAGTTTAAATGGAAAATAAAACCGAAATTTCATTAAAAACTAAATGTGTCGTTCGGATTGCATTCGGCCTATAGAATTACTCGATTTAAGGGCACGCCCATAAAATGTTATATATACGACACGTTTTGTGGAAGGATCTTTAGTTATGGTAGAAAGGGCTTAAGTTCCCTATATCCATAACTGTATAAAGTTCAACATAATGTATGTAAGAAACTTACTAATCAATAAATATTTTAAAGTAAGTAGGATCTTTAGTACACCTCGAGCGTTCGCCAAGGGAGGACGTACTCATCGTGTTCCTGAACATGTTAGAGCATATTTAAGCAGATTGATGCTGTCGTCGCATTGATAAAAAAAACGGTTCTTTTCAGAAGCACAAATATAAGAATGGGATCTCTATTATATGTTTGGGGTGGATTCGAGACTTGTCGCGGCTGTGCGCATCGAAAAACCTGAGCCTGATGCGCTGCTTTGCAGCTCCGGTTACGCGGCAAACGCTGAACATACTTAAAGGCGCCATCCATCAAGAAAACCGGGATCTTAGAGAACTTTGAAATAGCATTAAAAAGTATAGTCGCGGTATGCGGCAGTTCCCTTTTACGTTTAACCCCCAAAAAATCGCGTTAAAAAAATAATGGAAAAACAGTAACCTTTCGTCGATGTTACAGGTACGGGAGACGTGTTGCTTCTGCCGGTGCGGAAAGCGGAAACCGCTAAGTTTAAGGGTATATTGAATTGCACGTACCGTCAACAAAATGGGTGAGATTCCGCTAAACTCCGCCCCGTGCGTCGGTGAATGTGTAAAATTTACGATTTTCAAAGTAATTTTTTTCATATTAAAATGCCCTCATCCAAGAATTTTATTATTTAATATCACTCTGTAAACCTTAAACTTTACCATAGTTAATATAGTTAACTATAAATAAATAGGTTAGAGTGACCTAACCATTAGCGTTCTAATCATACTTTCTTCTGCTACACACTAAAGAACAAAGTTAATATAGCAAATTGTCAAAAGAATTTTCGGGAATTGGGTCCAAACTTTTCAATAAATCGATTTTGAAGTTAGCAAAATTAACGAGATTCTGTGGTAAAATTAGTGAGATTCCCGCGCGTCGCTCATTCTGTGGGCAGTCCGTGCGCTATGATATACCCTAACACTTAGAATATTTCGCACCGGCAGATGCAGCTCGACTGTCGTACATGTAACATCAATTATTTTTTGTTTTTAGGCGATTTTTAGGGGTTGAAACGTAATAGTATACTGCCCCATACCGCAACTATACTTTTTAATGCTATTTCGAGGGTCTCTCACATCCCGGTTTTCTTGATGCGCGGCGCTTCTCGTATGTTTAGCCTAGTAACCAGAGTCAAAACCGCCCTGGAGGGGTGCAACGCGGAGCGGAGCGCAGCGGCGCCCCGTAAGGGTAGGTTTTGACGATAGATTACCCTCCTTATCGAATGCACACCCCAAAATTCGAAGGCAAAAATTTTTTAATTTTTTCACTTTTTCGGCAATACACGGGTTATTTTCCATTTTTTTGATTATATTTATTACTAATATCCACTAATCACACCCCCATCTATCCGAATTTCAAAGAAAAATTCAAATCGGAGCGAAAAAATTTTACGCATTTTCAAGGGACCACGGGCGACTGATGGCACATCGACCGGGGTCTACCGCATACTCGATGCTACTTTCCCGTACTTTTCAAAGGTCGATATTTTGGGTTTTTTTCATCGGATTCTCGAAAATTTTTGTTTCTTTAGACTAAATGAAGCCTGTTCTTTAGTGTGTAGCTGAAGAAATTTTGTTCAGGTCGCTAATGGTTACATAACTGGACCCAATAAATATAAAAACCATAGAAAAAGCCAATTTCGGAGCACTGGTTAGCGTACTTTAACCCACAACTCATACTACATAGGAGAGAGGTCGCCTACGTCTGGTATCTGATAATTCCCAAAACGATAATCCGATAATTCCTTTACCACCAAGTTAAAAAAAATATTATATTATATAATATATAAATCTAGGTAAAAAAATTACAATACAAATTATCAAGCAATTCGATTATTATAACATTGGCTATGTTCTCGCAGCACATTCAAGAAACCATAACAGAACTGGAAATTGCTAGTGGTAAAACATATATAATTTCAAATTTGGTTCGAGAAGCAATCGAAAAACTCGCAAGCACATGTACGAGCAAAAATAAGATGTCAATCAATATATTTATTAACGTGGCTTGCGATAAAGACGAAATTGTTCAAGACACGAAAACTCAGTCTGTAGTTAACAGCGCGGTAACAATGGCACCTGTGCCAACGAACATAACTAGCCCAAAAACTCCAAATAATTTTGTCCTCCTTAGAAAACCAAATGAAAACATTTCAATTAACGTACCTTTGCATATACCATTAATAACAAATATTAAGCAGGAAAAGAATATCGAGGAATATTGTGAATCGAAAATCAAAGACGATCAAAGGCAAAACAATTATGAACCAAAATACGGAATCGAAGAAAATGCAAAAATTGCTGAATTGAATGCTAAACCTAATAATTTTAAACGAAAACGCTCCATATCGACGAATAAAGAGGACCGCACAGAAAAATATCCTAGGTCGGTAAATCATCAAAATTTCCATGCACATCAAAAATATTTTCATGCAAATCGGAAAGATGTGCAAGTAGATCAACATCGACTAAATGTATTAAAATCTATATCAACAAAATACATTAGGCAGGCGGATCGCAAAAAGAAAATCTTCCATGGTGATAAAAATTTCCACAATACGTCATTATTGCCAAAATCGGGCAAACGTAATTCAAAATTTGATCATTCTAGGTTTTCTGATCAAACGTACAGTCAACCACGACGATTCGTACCTTAAGGTATCGTATAACAGATGTGGAAATTGCTAATGGTGCAGCTTCCAAATTATCAAATTTGGTCAGAAAAGCAATTAAACACACAATCAAGCCGGCCACTAGCAATAAGTAACATTTATTTATGAATTTATGGCACTCAAAGCAAAAATTTATGGCAAATTTATGGCACTCGATACAAAAATTTATGGCAAATTTATGGCACGCGATACAAAAATTTATGGCAAATTTATGGCACTCGATACAAAAATTTATGGCAAATTTATGGCCGCACCCCGAGGGGGGAACTCCCTTTATACCTCGCCCCATCCAGACAATTTGCAAAAAAATGTGTGCATATTTCAAGCTAAAAAGAAACCAGTTTCGTGAATTACCCTGACTATTGTAGTAAGTCAGGGACGTGCTCAACCAACTTTTTTCAGGGGGAGCAATCCTCAATTTGCCAACCGAATCAATTAAAAATTGCATGGGTATAAATTGGGACATCAAAAATAAATCATTTTATAAATAATAAAAATATAATTTTCCCTATTAAAAATTCTTAAACTTAAAAAAATAAAAACATTTTATTTTAAAAAATATTCAATATTTTCAGGCCGGCCCGGCCCTGCAAACACGTGTTTTGTTGTTTAAAAATTTATATTTATAACAAAACCGTGTTGTAGTAAAGCAATTTTTGAGGAATCTTACAACTTTTAGGACAAATATTTGTCCTTTATAATCGCGGCCCTAAATAAAATAATTATGAATACTTAACCCTTTCACCGGTTTACCCACAAATTTGTGGGTAAAAAATGAAGAAAATATTTTCAGAAACGCACAAATTTGTGGGTAAAAAATGAAGAAAATATTTTCAGAACCCCACACATTTGTGGGTAAGAAATGAAGAAAGAAATGCAAAAAATTTGTCAATAACAATTACATAAATTTTTATATCTAAGATATAATTTTTACCAAATTTGATCATGGGATGAGCATGGGTTCGGTTACTAAAAATAATTTAAGTATTTTAAATTTTAACTAAAATTTATGATATTTTATGGCAAAGTCGTAAAATTTATGATTTTTATGGCAATTTTCAAAATTTATGATTGTTTATGAATTTATGGCAAGTGGCCACCCTGACACATACAAACAGAGAACGGATGCTAATTAAAATGTTGCTTGCGATCTCGGCGAAAGCACCTAAGACTAAAAATTAATCCTAAAGCTTATTCCATTGACATTGACAAAAAGTTTGTACGTGGAAATAAATATAACGATTCATTTTATGAATATCAAAGACGAGAAGATCAAACAGAGAACTATTCCAAATCGGGATATCGTCAAGATACCAATTAAAACAAGAATGAATGAGTGAACTGTAGCGTTTGCAGCAAAGTACTTCAGGGTTCGAATCCAGATTGGAAACAATAATTCATCATACCATTCTTGCTAAACTTCCATGCTCCAAAATGCTTTATTGACAAAAAAAGTTTACTTTGATCAAGCATACAGACACTCGCTACGATGAAGATATAATATTAATTGGCCGGAAATCATGTTTTAATGATGCCCAATGTTCGATGTTCTATACCATAGATGATTTTGTTACATGCTTGTGATTATTGGAATACTTTGAAATATGGTCTCATCATACGCACATTTGCACAACTGGAAGTAAATTGCAGGGTCTGTTCATCTATGCAGAATGTACATAAGTATAGTTCAATTGTTATAATTTTATACATTTTATCTAATAAATTATTATTGTGTATTTCAAATTATATTATTTTTTTTCTATTAAAAAAATATTCCAAGGCTATCGACGAGTAATATCGCTCTTTAAGGGCGTTGTCACTAACGGGTGTCCCCAAGGAGGGTACTCTCTCCGCTGCTGTGTGTGGGTCATGGTAGTAGATATCCCCCTCCAATGTCTGAATGAAAAGGCTTTTATACCATAGGATCGCACATCATTTCACCATACTGCTTAATGGAAAATTTGAAAACATAATTTGCCAGCGAATGCAAAAAGCTCTCAAAATAAAAGAAGGCTGGTGCACGGAACGCTCCCTCTTGGTTAACCCGACGAAGATATAATAATATATAATAATACTTTATTTGGTAATTTACTACCACTATTTACATCACAAACAACAAATCAAACAACTCCATACAAACTCCCAAAAAATAAAAAAATCAGATTACAAAAAAAATATCCACCCTAAACAATAAAGAATAAACATTAAATCATTAACTCCTTCTAAGTAAAATGCAAACTAACGTAATTCTTAACATTCCTCTTAAAAATTTCAACTCTTTTCTCCATCTTAAGAGATAACGGCAAGTCATTAAATAATTTTAAACCACTATATAACAACATATTTTGTGTTCTATTATTCCTAAACAGATTCAAACGAAAATCCTGGGCATTACGCACTGGATACCTATTCACATCTGCCACATAAGTAATATTGTCGCACAAATACGACGGAAGCATCTTATTCTTCAATTTGAAAACAAACATCAAAACATTAACCACAATTCTTTGATAAACACTCTGCCATTGTAATGTGTCTAGCAACATACTTTTGGATACAGAACGACCTACTCTTAAAATTGTTCTCATACCCCTATTCTGTAGCTTTTGTAACCTATCCAACATGCCACCATTGCCCATAAACAGAACAGACGAACAGTACTCAAAATGAGGCTTTATCATCACATCAAAAATCCTAATTGCGCTCAAAACCGATATATTCTTCCTAATTTTCAAAAAAAAATGCAATTTCTTCGCTACTTTTTTACATACATAATCAAAGTGACTCTTAAAGTTCAATTTATCGTCAACAACTACACCCAAGTATTTCATCTGACTAACCACCTCAATCCGAGTACCCTCCATCATAATATCACGAGTTCTACCCCTACTGTCATTTACAATAATACATTTTGACTTACACAAATTAAGTTTTAGCTTATTCATTTGAAACCATACACTAAGTTTCTCTAACTCTTGATTAATAACCCCAACGCAGTCATCCACATCATCACTACAAAAATACAAGAGCGCGTCATCAGCAAAAAGAACTAATTTTGCCCTATTAATTACATTATGCATATCATTTACGTACAACAGAAATAATACCACACCAAGAACCGTTCCCTGAGGAACTCCCAAAGAAACATCCAAAGCCTCCGAAACCTCTCCATTAACTCTAGTTCTCTGTTTTCTATTAGATAAATATGATTTAAACCAATTCCATTCATTACCCCGAATTCCATAACTTTTAAGTTTTTTCAACAAAATTTCTCTATCCACTGTCTCGAAAGCTCTACGGAGGTCCAAGAAAACCGCCAATACCTTCTTATCATCATGAAGAGCCATCTTCCAATCTCCCACCACAAACGTAACCAATGACTCACAGTTGTGACCCTTCCTGAAGCCTGATTGGTATTCAGAAATGACACCGTGATTGTCCAAGTAATCAATTAACTGATTGTTAACTAGCCTTTCCAGAATCTTTGACTGAACCGATACCATATTAACTGGCCGGAACTCCTCACATTTAATCGAATTCTTTACTTTTTCGATAGGAACTACCATAGATTCCTTCCACGAATCAGGAAAAACTCCAGACTCCAGCGACTCATTAATAATAGACAAAAAATTCTCACCTATTAGGTCAACGATATCTCTAAACATACCAGCACTGGCAAAATTCATGTCTCTCTTATTGTTCATTGATTTCAATATCAGCTCCAAATCTTCAATCCTCACCGATTTAAATTCAAAACTAACACGTAAATCTACAATCCCACTCACGTATTACCTAACAGGAATACTATTCCTAATTTCAACCACACTATCAACAAAGAAACTATTGAAATTGTTCGCGATTATTAAACTGTCAACACACTTTTCATTATCAAACATAATCTCACCAATATCACCCCGCTGATGACCCAAGACAAATGACTTCAAAGACCACCACATCATCTTTTGGTTCACAGAGTTATCAATTTTCCCACTGATGTATTCAGCTTTCGCCTTATTAATTCTATTCTTAAAATCATTTCTAACGCACCTGTATCTTGACCACTCAAATGCACTACCCGATTGTGACGCCCTACGATATTGAATCAGCTTGCTATTCTTTAAACTTTCCAGATCACCAGAAAACCACGGGCAGCTAACATAAGAATCCTTCCTATTCACAATAAACTCGTTAACAATCGATTGCAAACCCTGACAGAAAATGTCAGCCCTAAAATTACAATCAGCGTAGTAAGTGGTCATCAAATCACTCTGAACAACTCTGTTTCTAAATTTATTCTTGTCATATCTTAAACTGCTTATCGTTTTTTTTCCTTTTCCTTTGAGCTTTTTATTACTTCTAATTGATATTCCAATAGTTTCATGATCGCTAATTTTTAAATCTCTTTTAATTTCAGCACTAAAATTATACCCGTCATTAACTATTACGTAGTCAATCAATGTTTTTGATTCGCATGTTTCTCTAGTGTATTGACTCATAATTTGTCTAAAACCATTATCACTGATAACATCACTTAATCTATTTTTTGAGTTTGAAACCTTTGACCAATCAACATTAAAATCACCCATTATCACAACTTTACTGCTAATTTCACATAATTCTTCCATGAAACCTTCAAAATACACATAAAAACCCGAATCAACGTTCAAATATCTCGGCGCTCTATAAAGAACCGCTAAATGAATTACATCATTACCATCACTTCCTTTAACAACCAACCACCACAAATCCAAATCAATCACCTTGCTACTAATTAACTCACATTTCCAAGAATTATTATAATAAATCAAAACACCACCCGTATGGTGAGAAGAAGAATCGACTCTTATCATATTATAACCATAAATCTGAATCAGTCTATCATCATCAACCTCCATTAGATGGGTCTCACTCAGACATACAAACTCCGGCTTGCATTCATTGACCAACAGCTCCAGTTCACAAAAATTATTGACAACACCTTGAATGTTTAAATATACACATTCGATAAACTGTGATTGCTAATACATAGTTCTATTCTTTGCAATATTTACTTTTCTCCTAAACATTGGACATTCCGAGCTCCACGTATCATGCTTTACATCAATATTCTGCAAATTGAGATCCTTCCCGGCTTTTATGCAGTTAACACATTTAGCCTCTTTTTCAACACAGTTTTTAGATATATGGTCTTTAGATCCACACTTGTAGCAAAGCGACCCCACAGTACAATTTTGTGCTTTATGATTAAAACCACTGCATTTTAAGCATCTCATTACGCTAATACTTTCATATACTGCACATCTATCCCACATAATATTAATTTTTCCAATCTTTATAACCTTATCAAATGATTTCCCATCCACCTCCAAAATAGCGTTAAAAATTTGATTATTCTTATATGATTTGTACACTTTTATGCAACTCAACTCTTTAAAATCGATGTCATTTTGGGATCTAATTGCCAAAACTATATCTTCCTTGCTCATCTCTTCATTCATACCACTGACTAAAATTTTTGGCTTTCTCAGATTAGAAACTCTAACATCGTAATCGTCACCCAACTTACTAACAATTTCTTTTTCAATCCTTTCAGCTGAACTCTTATTACTGC
Source organism: Podabrus alpinus (assembly GCA_932274525.1). Classification (NCBI taxonomy): domain Eukaryota; kingdom Metazoa; phylum Arthropoda; class Insecta; order Coleoptera; family Cantharidae; genus Podabrus; species Podabrus alpinus. Next base: position 13,836,413 of record OW026451.1, read on the forward strand.
AATTTATTGAAATCGCCCCATCATTCTTAAGTTGCACAACACTATTCACCTTAGCAGAAATAGCCGACGGATTGATATGTTTTTTGATAACGTCTAATGTTTTCTCTACTTTTTGATTTTTTTCTTTAGGCTTAACGATTACAGGTAATCTAAGCCTATCCGCATATGTCGCCGTCGCTTTGTTATCTTCAATACCATTCCCATTTGCACTTTTCAAATCCGAATTAATTTCATTTTTAAATTCTCTCATAACATCTTCCACTTTTTGCATAATGCCACTAGATTTTTTCTCTATTAAACCTTTCATCTCAATTTCAAATTCCCCTATCTCCGTCATAATCATTTCTTGATTGGTCATCAACACTTTGAATGAATCGATGCATGAATCACAAATAAATTTAATGTTATCATAACGCTTCAAAATACCACAGTCCATCTCCGGAATACCAAAACATTTCTTTGCATGAAATGACTTTCTGCAGAAGCCCGCACATGTCAATACACATTGCTCTCTTCGCAAATTACCACCACACTTTCCACAATCAAAATCCATTAATTAATTATTAATTATAAAAATAAACCATTAATTATCTTCTAGGAGCAACTGAAACACGTCTATTCGGTTCGACGCTCTATCTCTAGATGCGAGTTAATACAATACATTCACCAAGAAAAAAAGCTAATGAGCATGGTAATGCCAACCTTAATGGCCCTCTGGCCTGGTGGTTGAATGGTGGTTGAAAATTAACGGCCCTGAACCAGATATCAAACCATAATATCCTTTCTCTTCGCTGGGTGAAGAGACACCAATGCAACGAGAGTAACGAAAAGGCAGATGATCTGGCTAAAATCCGCTCAAACCGTCTTCCCTGTGACCTTGAGCCGACGATTGTGCCAGCCGTCAAAACCCTATATATCCTTCTAAAACAGCATACCCTAGAGCTGCATTCCAGCAGATGGGCTAATGAAACTGAATGCACACAAGGAAGGGGAGAAATAAAAGCACCCTATAGTAAACATTAAAAATACTCAAAAGTTGTTCGGAGTCAATCTATGGATAATTGCAGGGGTTTCAATTGGGCACTGCAAACTCAACAAACACGTTAACACGTTGGGGATCGTAGATGAGTCAACGTACCGAGGATGTAGTGGATCAGACGAGACAGCAGAGCACGTGCTCTGTCACTGCCCTGCTTTAGCGTCAAAAAGAGTTACTATGTTGGGGGATTTCTGGCCTGACATGGCCAGAATTAGGGGCTCCTCGGGTCCTGCAGTCTATCCATCAGTTGGGATGGCTCAGGGAATAATGGAACGGTGGCTACTACAATGGGCCCGGTTTAGTGGCCTAAGAATACCCCCTCCTCATTGTAGCCACTGGCTAATGAAACGCCTGAGATCCGAGGTATGCAACAAAGCCTCCGGTACCCCAATATAGCGAGGATCAAGTTTTTAGCCCACCCAACAACACCAATTAGGTATTACAAGTAGTTCAATGATGAATTATTATCAACTTATTGAATATTGCACCTGTGTTCTAAGATGAGATCTTTGTTACCGTATGTCAAAATATCTCCAGATCCTCCTTTGATCATTCTAAATTTCCCCCTCGGCTTCAAAAATTGAAAGTACCCATGCATAAAAAAAATTGAACCGAATGTTAATGCACCACTAATTCCTGAGTTGTCTCACGATGGGAAAAGAAATCGATCAGATATGTATATCATTATCTTCATCTTCAAATTAACATATTGAAATTTTCTCACACAACAGTACAATGGGAAGGGTGTTCTACTAACAATCGAGGGGGGAGCTTAAAATCGGAATGTTATGAAAACTTCGGAAGCTATGTCCAGAAAACGTCAACCTTCGGTGCGATTACCTCAAACGTGGATAAAATTGAATTTCGAAAGTGAATGTCGGAATGACATCAAAGGAAGATTGCTAATACCGATACAAATATGTAGATGCTTGAATAATCAAGATGTAAAAGTAAATACAGTAGGTAGGTAGGTAGGTCATAAATATTTATGTTCGCTGCATTGTTTCAGGTACGCATCCATTATTGTAAGCAATCATTTTGAATTGTTATATTGCAAGATCTATATAACATTCTTGCAATTTAGTTCATCTGCATCCAATCACTCGAAAAGATTATTTTGGCAATTTTTATTTTCGACGTGGATTAAATTTTAGACAGAACAGACTGTTGCGAAAAGTACGTTCAAAATTAAGAGTTAAAAATAATCACCAAAAATTTGGGGGTCAAGGTACTGTGGAAGAAACAAAAAATTTTCTTGTCACTTTCTTGTTGTCGGCTTCTCACAACCTAAATAAAGCAACTAATGTAGCATAAAATTTCTTTAAAAAAAAATAAAACAAGAAACAAACCCCTATATCGTCGACTTCCTGGATACTCAAAATAGATAAATATGTACTTTTATTAATAACACACGAACTTCCCATTTACAACTGAAACCCGACTTCGAGCCATTAAACTACTTCACTTTCAGCATTCCTGATAGTTAGGTATCCTAAAAGGCCATACGCGTTTTTTAAAAGCTCTCTGACATGGAAGATTTATTTATTTTACATTTCTAAATACAAATAAAATTTTTCAATGATTACTCATAATAGATTACCATTTTATTCAATTACAGCAAAAACAACGGAAATACTTTGCCTCGACAATCACCTGTGTTCAATTAACTAAAGCGCCGTAGGCGACTTTTTGGATACATTGCTAGTTGGAATAAAAACGAAACTTAAATACGGTTTTGCATACAAAAGTTAATTTAAATAAATAGAAGTGAGGTAAAACCACTGGCAACATTCCGCATCGTACGAAAATAGAGCGCCTGACAGGTCATATCGTGTCTTCTATTATTAAAGGTACAACTCACACTAAAAATTACTAAACTTCCTTTTATAAAGAGGAACTACAAAAAATAATGTTTACGGGAACCGGATTTGTATGCAAGCGATACAAAAGTTTCTCGTTAGTCCACTACAAACATCCGCTCACCAGTTAATATAAACGCGACTCGGACAAAGCGAATGTCATGCGAACAGAAGTCGACAAGGAAATTAAGTTGATGATGGACATTCACCTCATCTTCGCTAATATGCTTTCATAATTAATTTCTCGTGGTGCAATTTAACGTCCAATCGTGTAATTATCAATATTTTCCGTAGGGATACAAATTCGTAGAGGTAAATTTTACCTAATTGGAAAATTGAATGAGCCAAACAAAAATGTTCGTTTTTAATGAGCAAAAAATTGCTCATCATTTGAATGGCTTCGTCGATGAAATAAAATTAATAAAACCAAATTTTAATTATACCAGAAAACAACAATTAAATGTGACTTGTTAAACGCACTTGAAATTGTTAAAACAATAGAGCTCTTCAAGGAAGAATGATTTTTCACATATCATACGTTGAAAAGTTTTATTAAACAATCACACTTATTATTACATAAGAGTAGAAAATTTATTTATAACAACTAAGGATGGTTAAGCATAAAAACAATAAAGTTTTCGAGGACGAAAGTGCAGCCTTCGCAAAGAGATTCCATCACAACTGCATCAAGCCAAAATATTTAAATCAAAAGGGTGGAAAGCGTTGGAATTACCAAAGTGTGACTTCCTTATTTGGAAAATTCGAGCATTTTACTAATTAGTCATCATTTAAGAGTTTTCAAATGACGATTGTTCCAGAAAGTGGTTTTAACAATAAAAATTTATGCTAATTGAAAATTTTACCTAGAAAATTATAACACATACATACATAACACATCCTTTTTATAAACATGGCCATAAATTTAAAAAATGTTAAATTTTGAAAGAAAACAAAAATAATAATGCTGTGAAGAGATTAAAATTACAATGAAAGCATAAATAAAAGTTATTTACAAGTCTCCCGGGATGGGCTTGGGAAGATTTAAATTGATAAGGTTCGAGTATTTAGAGCTCCTTGCGTCTCATGCTTGACCTTCAAATTTTCCAACTGGGTCATTTTTTGTTCAAGGCAATGATAGTGACTCTTATGAAAATCGTTTGGATTTTTGGAAAAAGATAATATGGTCAACCTCGTTGAACTTTTGAGGTTTATTTTTGCTGTTCATGCATAATGTCGAGTCGTCTACTTCTGAACAACGTCAAAACTCGCTTCGCAAAATATGGAATTTTACAAACATTTTCGTTTATTATGTCGCACAACTCGTGTGACTGTCGTCCTCGACTTCGTTTCAAATAACAAACCGTGCAGCAGTAGCAGCGCTAGGTTTTTTAGAAGATGAGCAGTGGAACGAAAAGAGAAGAAATTTAAAAAAAGGGGCTTGAAGAACTTATTTTTAATGCAGTTTTTAACCTGCTACGGTTTAACTTTATATTCAGTTGCAGCCATTTCAGGGGCCATGTAAAAGGAAAGCATTCCCTGCATACCCTCACATACATCTCGTCATGCGAATACAGAAAAACCCAAGTCACAATTTCTTGATTTTCATTTTATTACAGAAAATTATAGTATGAGATGTGTTTTACAATGCAGAAAAATCCTAAGTCGAAAATCCTAATAACATTTTATAATAATTTTGGACTTAGGATTTTTCTGCATTGTAAAACAATTCTCAAACTATAATTTTCTGTAATAAAATGTAGATCAAGAAATTTGGACTTAGGTTCTTTCTGCGTTCACATTACGATCTGTGTTTCTAAACAATCAGCTTGTAGTATCTAGTAAATATAAGATCAATGAGTATGACCATGAATTATTATAGCATAATACTAACAATGATTACAATAATAATTATTGTAGTACAAATTGCTATTCATTTTTTTCAGTGTCGATGGCGTGATAATTTGAAAGATAGAGATATTTGAATTACTTGCGTGAATTTTAATCGAGGGACACCGGATGCTAAATCTCGTGATAGGAACGCCAGGTACGAATCTGTACTACAATTTGCAAAGACTTTGCTGTGATTTTGTGGCGCTTTTAAGTGCTACAATATTTCATATAAGACAATTCAAACAAAGGCCGCACAAATTGAATAATTTCCCTTGGTACGGCCTTGGGCCGCACAACCACATAAATCACAAAGAAATCACATAGTAGAAGGCTAAGGGCGCCCCATCAAATATAATAATTTTCTAAAATGCTTCTCCTCCCGGTGTCAATTATAAAAACGAGTTTTGTGTATCTGTGTGAAAGGGTCGGTAAAAGTTTCGATGGTAGTTAGTCAGCTAGTTATATTATAAATATGTACGTTTCCATATTATGTGAATATCATAGGGGGTCATCCATTAATTACGTAAGGGTTTTTTGGGGGGGAGGGGGTATTGCATATCTTACGGACCCTTACGTAGGGGGAGGGGTCCGACGTATTCCTTACGTAAGTTTCTTAAAATATTTTTTTAAATTAAATTTAAATTATTCTTTTTATGTTGGTAATTATATCCAGGTATAATGGAAATACCATATATTGAAATACAGTACAACTTCGACAGTCCGGACATGCGCCAGTCCGGTCACTCCAATAATTCGGACGCTTCTACATTTCGGACAATTTAAAATTTTTACCTCTACAATCCGGACAAATTTTTTTTATGAAAGAATAAATATTAAAATTCGGGGGTTTCCCGTTTTTTACTCGCATGTTTTGTTATTCATACTTTGATTTACATTTTGCACTATCATTACTTCAGTTTCGGTTCATTCTTTCGCAAGCGTGTTTGTCTAATTATTCCATTCCAAGTGCCATGTTTTTAAATAATAAACGCAAACATAAAACACTAACCTTAAAGGAAAAGTGTGATATTTTACCAAGTCTTGATGGCATGTATGTACATACAATTTAATTCACTTAGATTATTTCAATATTTTCACCTACTATAGTCCGGACAACTCGTTAATCCGACCGACCCTAAAACTATATGTGTCCGGATTGTCGAAGTTGCACTGTATATAGTATAGTATATTTCACTTTAAATGAAATTAAAAAAAGTCATAGCATCAAATTACGTTGATATAAAAACGTACAAACTATAAACAAAACATAATAATAGAGATAAGGTTAATTATTTTAATCTCGCGCCAGCCTTTAGCAATGCATATGCTTGGTCGACAGCATATCTTATTACATAGTTCGTACGCTTTTATATCAACGTAATTTGATTCTATGACTTTTTTTAATTTCAATTATTCTGAAACAAACTATACTTAAAAATCATTAAACATAGTGGCATAATAGTGTGAATTATAGAAAATGGCATCAAACTTTGGCGATCTTTACGAACGGTTTTTCATCCATGTAAATAAAAATTTAATTTAAATTTTTGTATTTATTATTATCTATCTAAATATATAAAAATGGATGTATGTGTGTATGTATGTTCCCTATAGACTCCTAAACCGTTTGACCGATCGGAACCAAATATGGAAGAGTTATTATGTAGGACCCTGCGCATATTTTGTATTGAAATAGTGCAAAAATTCGCAAAGGAACGGAAAGTTGATTTTGAGTAGCCTGCCTTCCTTTAAGGAATCTCGATAATCCATTCATGCGCGTCCCTATGGGACGCGCATGAATGGATTATCGAGATTCCTTAAAGAAAGGCAGGCTACTCAAAATCAACTTAAAAACAATAATGAATGCTGTCAATCTGTCAACCGATCGACAATGCAAATACGCGTGCACGTGCTTTACGTTTCTATTTGACCATCTTAACCAAATTTGGTGTAGAAGTTATTTACAACGCTAGGAAAAACAGGCTACTTCAGAACCTTGGAGTGAGGCCGAAGGCCGAACAACCACGGTCTACACCAGTGGTTCCCAAAGTGGTCCAGGTGGACCCCCAGGGGTCCATAGGAGACCACACGGGGGTCCACGTAGACGTGAAAAGAAAACAGAAAAAGAAAACACCCCCAATTTAGGGTGATATTTTTTAGGAGTTTTGGGAATACAGTAGAAATGTAGCAGCAGGGGGTCTACCGAAAAAAAAGTTTGGGAACCATTGGTCTACACGTATGGCTGCGATACCCTTGAGTGAGGCCGAAGGCCGAACAACCACATCCGACACGGTTTAGAAGGCTAAAGGCGGCCGGTAGGCCGACTATGCCAGCTAGTATATTATACTATTATGCCACTATGTTTAATGATTTTTAAGGCGCTGATACACATGCTACTTACTGGCACGAAAATCATGCTATTATGACGTAATTGTCGTAAAATTACGTCTATTATGACGTAAATGTCGTAAAATTACGTCATAATAGCATGCTTTTCGTGCCAGTAAGTAGCATGTGTATCAGCGCCTTTAAGTACTATATATTTCAATATACAGTCGACTCTCGATAAATTGAAACTCAAGGGACCAGAGAAGGATCAGAGAAAAATTTCAAATTACCATTAATTATTACCAAATTATCGAGAGATTCAAATTAACGAGTGTTCAAATTATCGAGAGTCGACTGTATATGATTTTTTATCAAATATTATATTTGATTTTTAAATTTAATTTAAAAAAATATTTTAAGAAACTTACGTAAGGAATACGTCGGACCCCTCCCCCCTTACGTAAGGGTCCGTAAGATATCCAATACTCCTCTCCCCCCCCAAAACCCTTACGTAATTAATGGATGACCCCTAAAACAAAAATTACGTCGAGTCACACTCGAGCTCTCGTAGTTATTACTATACAATGACATGAAATTCTGAACCTGGTGTAGGAAACCGTGAAGTCTAAATACCGAAAGCCTTCTCTAACATTTAAGTCGTTCAGAATCGACGTTAAACTGCCCCCCCCCCCCTCCAACGACATGTATACATAAAATATATAATATCTAGTTTTCCCATTTTCCTGTTTTTATCTAAACATTTATAGCGTCCAATATATTTTTTTTATTAACTGGCTAGAATATTTCTGCGTTTTGGCAAATATGTATGAGTTTTTTGCTGCTCTAATCCAGACTCAATGTAATTTCGTTGATAAATATTAGTTAGGTCATGGTTAGCAGAGAATATTTGAAAAGCAAATAAAAGTCAAGTTTTCACTTGAATAAAAATAGTTCGATAAAATATAAAATTTGCATAAAGCGAACGCTTCGTTGTCGGATTTTTAAAATCGTGTTAGAATGTACTTGTATCCAATTCTTTTCAGCTGTTACAAGATTTGTTACTACCGAAGTGGCACTTCCAACAATAATTTGTTCCAATTCATCAAAGACAAATGTTGGGAAACAATAGAAAATAAAATATTGTGTAACATGAGCGGTGCAGTTGCCTGCGACTAATCGATGTTACACAAAGTTTCTCCGCAATTGTAACTAAACAAAGCGCCAACGTAATAAAACTTGAAATTCAAGATGGATGCTTTGCTCAAAATGCATCGAAAAGTTTATCTCGGCCTTCCTGCTCAGTAACCAACACAGTTGTACACAGGAGAACCCTCACTTTACAAACCATTTCACTCGATCTAAGAGAACTAAAACCTATTTTTGGACGAGAAATCATGCGGGCTTCATTTGGGAATAGAAAAAACAAATTGTGTTATTTTTGTGGTCCGATAAAGACCGTACAAGACCGGCATAATTTTGTCTTTTAGAATAATGGTCTGAAATAACAATATGCAAAGCGTGTCCTCATTATTGTAGTTACGGTTTGTCTACTTTACTTAAAACCGATAATAATCGTTGGGCGCCTAAATTATGTAGTTCAACAAATTATAAATAGACAACACGTTCCGACTATCATGGTGATGATTCGAACAAATGTGCAACTCAAATTTACATATTATAAACTAACCACGCTAATGGATGCAAAACATGATTTTCATAATTTTCGGTCTAACAATGCCACGTAGACACCTATGCAAAAAAAGGACGACGAGAACTAAAATTGGAAACTGACCGCAAATCTTTTTTCTCCCGCAAAAGACAACAATCGTTATACAGCCCACACTTGACACTTTCAATGAACACCGAGGAGGTTCAAACAATTTCAATAAAAATATTTGTTGACGTAGCTCTTACGTAGTTCCTTGTCCAAATAACGTTATCATGTAGAACTACTCTCTTATTCAGAGGCCATCAAATAATTAGAGCTGAAATTACAGGACGATTTCGTAGTTCTTACGGCATAACAACAGAATTTTATTAAGTAGTTTTCACGGTAATCAAAAATAACATTGGTGTAATAATCTATCATCTTTTATAGTACAAAAATTTTTTCAAAACTCCAATAAACGAAAGTGGACTGTATTTAAATAGACGTATAAAAAATTCACTACGTACAAACAAAATTAAGTCGAAATGTTTCGATTCTCCCTCATTACAAACTTATTTTTAAAATAATTGTTTATTTATCGAACATTTAGAATCTATTAACACCAATCCGAACATAAAATCCATAAAAGGATAACGATAAATTGGATTTTCGTCATCTATAAAAACCCATGCACAATAATTTGCATATCAAATTCGCTACCCACAAAAATTAAAACACACCAAAGAACCTGAATGTTGTATTAAATAAGCCATTACAACTTAAAACTTTAAAACATCGTTCATCTCGTTTTTGACTACCCAACCATAAAGTTTTAACATCTCCCACACTCCACAACTTTGACCTTATAAATTCTGTGGCGCGCAGGAAAAAGGGGCCAAGTCAATAATTAAAAAAAAAATTTATTTGATTAATCGGTTCTTTCACCTTAATAAATAGATACATTTAATAATAATAATAATTTTATTCATTATACCATAATTATACATTTACTTAACAAAATAAGAAAAAAATAAGAAGGCAAAAACGTCAAACAAGGAGCACAATCAAATAAAATACAAGTACATAATATATTATAGTAAAAACATCAAATTCAAAATAATTCAGTTTGCTTTTCAAGTACGACGCGACCTTTCACTCGAAACGCTGAAAAATCATAATAGGTCAAAATTTATATTATGCTGTTGCTCTTCGGTATATTTCGTATACATATTCTGTATCATCGTCAGAGTCATTAGAATCGTCAGAGTCATTAGAATCGTCAGAGTCATTAGAATCCTCACTGTCGCTGTCGTTACCAATTTTGTGAGTTGTCTGAACTGTTCTCGTCGACTCTTCGATTATGCTTAGAGTAGAAAATGTTAGCCTGTCGTAAGGGCATGTTGGGTTAGTGTTTGCCCACGTCTGTATGCATTCGGCACAAAATTGATGGTCACAACAGTCGATCGATCCTATCAAACCGTCGCTAGAAGTTGTCGAGAAACAAATAACGCAGTAGAAGTCTCGTTGGGCGTTTTCCTCCTCATTCCGTTGTTCGCAGGAGTCGGAACTACTTTCTTCATTTTCAAATTTACTTTCACTTTCTTTCAATTCCCGTGTGGATATTAATTTCCCGCTCAATTTTTCAGTAATGATAATTTTACCGAAATTTGACAAATCGTAGGGGCAATACGGTCTCGTTTCTGCCCTAAGTTCCAAACAACTTCCGCAAAATTGATGTTCGCAGCAGTCAACGGAACCGATAAGGTTATCGGTACATATTTTTGACCAGCACAAGATACAAAAGAATCCATCATCTTCGTCATCGGACATGTCGTTGTAATTTGTTTTGTTGTACATTTTGTGATAGTAATTCGCAATTTGTAAGTATATTATAATTTTTCACATTATTTTACTTCCTATATATAGTAAAAAATGCTGTTTTAATCCGGATAAAATTAAGGGATTAACGTCTTAACGGCTTGAAGTGACGAGTCAGAAAATTTAAGACGTCGAAGACATTCGTACGCCTCGCGACTATGCAGATACAGAAGAATATTTCGCGGTTCGTGACCATGTTATATTACCTAACGCGGTAACAGCCAGGGGACGCTACGAGCGGTCATATAATTATTACATGAATTCTGATACAAATGCAATGGTGTGTATTGACTATTGAGTATCGATAAGGGCTAGGAGGCTCTTGACAATTTTTGCAGGTCCAAAAATGTAGTTGAGCAACTCTTCAGCAACAATTAGCCAAATTCGTGATCTAGCTATTGAGCTTTAAGCCTGTATTACAAGGGGCAATTTCTTGCCACAATTTCTGCGTAGAGACAAGATCATAGTATTTGCGCGTTGTGTATACCGTTCCGCGCAGAAATTGCCTGATGTAATACAGGCTTTAGGAGTGATATTGATAGAGTAGTAATGGATAAGCTTAGAAGGTTGGGATTTGAGAAAAGATTGAGTAAGAATTTCTCGGTCCGTCGTTAATCAGATTAATATGCTATTATTCATTGAGACTCTTCGGGTTGGAGTATGCAGATTTTCTGAGGTCGACATGTTGATGCAGAGCAGCGACGCAGAGCAATGCAAAGATTGCAAACGCCCGTGGTTAATAAATCACGAGAGTCCAGCAACGTCGTTCGCGGTTTGCACTTGGATGAGTGACCGCGTGGTGCCTAATTTAAAAAGAACGCCACTGGCTGCTTTCCTACCAATCCGCACTTGGCCAGCGTCTGAACTCTCTTCCATATGGGGGAGAGACTTACTCACTAGACTACATAACTAATCTAACGTTAAAGTTATAGTTATCCACAATGCGCATATTCCAGAAAGTTAACAACCAATAAAAACGTAGGTTAACTTTGACCAGAGATTATTTTTCGTTATAGAAACTCACAATCTGCAGTTATACTAAGGTTAAGCGTAACCTTAATATAACTCCCGGGCATTAGGCGGTTATTCTGTAACTCGCCCTTCATTAAAGGATCCTTTAAAAATAGGTAAAGTACGGTTTACGATGTAAAGTACGGTTTACGATGTAAACAATTGAATTACAAACGATATTTTAAGTGGAAACCAAACTTTACCTAATTTTGAAGGATTCTTTAATAAAGGACGAGTTACAGAATAACCGCCTTATAGGCCAGGAGTGGACTGGATGTTTGAAAGAAAGATGTGCCTGTACCCTGTCTTTTATTGTTATGAAGGCAAATTATTAACGCAGGGGTTCAGTTATTTTTGCAAGAGCGTGAAATTATCCATAAACTAGATTGTAACGCTTTGTTGTGTAAAATCAACGGCTTCCGAGTTATGGGTTAAGCAACCCAAGAAGAAATGGTAAAAACTTCAAAGTGTAATTTTTTTTTTATTGTAAACCTTATATTTTTCAAACGAAATGTTTTACAAAGAACTAGACCCCCCCCCCCCCCCATTTCTGCTGCTGATAGCAAATTTTATGAGCTACAACTTCAGTCCGGTAAACTTTTTTAATAAAAACCAAATCATTTTAAACGGACGGAAAGGGTGGAAGAAAGAGCGTTTTTAAATCAAATTCACTGCACCAAGTGCACGAAGAAAATCCGAACAAACGATTTCAGTTTTCCATGGAAATAAAATTTCTAACAGGATATTTTTGTTTAAAATATGCAGTTTGCAAGAAAAACAAAAAAATTCTAATTTTTCAACATTTCTGTACTTAATTTAATCAATCACTCAAAAGCCGTTGATTGTAGACAATAAATCGTTATAATCTTGTTTGTAGATAATAATTGCACGCTCTTCCAAAATTAATTGAACCGTTAACATTAAAAAATCAATACAGTCGACTCTCGATAAATTGAAACTCAAGAGAAGGATCAGAGAAAAATTTCAAATTACCATTAATTATTACCAAATTATCGAGAGATTCAAATTAACGAGTGTTCAAATTATCGAGAGTCGACTGTAGTTTCGGTGCTAAAGCAAATTGAAGATAGGAATTAAAAGAATTGCATTGAAAAGAGCTACCTTTCAAGACAAAATATTTTTCTTACAAAAGTGTCAACCATCTCACCTAAAAGCGTTACATGGATCGAGGGACACCCTATATATGAAAAACTACAAAAAAACCACACAGCACAGAATTTATCCATAAAATAAAAAAATATAATTAAACATTTTATAATATTTCAAAATTGCATTCTAAAAACAAAGTGGAGCAAACGTTGATTGAATTAATTTTTTGCGTGCATAGAATAATTGATAATTACTTTCATGTGCAAGTTCAAATTGGATTCATTGAGAAATACCTAAATAGTAAATACTAAATGGTAAATTGGTTCGCGATAAAATAATGAATGAAAATTTGCATGCATTTAATAAACGATAACCTACTTTGCGATAACTAATTAGAATTTTAGTAAACAAAATGTAAATTTAACAGCCCATTAGAATGTTAATGTAGTATAGTCGTGTCGTGCTCTCGGAAACGTGATTTTTGACACCACGCACGATGATAATTACCCTGAGAGGAAATAATATGTACATAACGCATATAGACACTTCAACTTATCTTAAACAAATACTCCAAGTCCTAAGGCAACTTAAATATAATCTCTCGAAACGCCGACCGCGACCTGCAATCTATTTTTTGTTAATAACTCGGAAACGATCACTTATAAAGTAAAATATAAATAGAACTCATTTTCCCATAAAAAAAAGTTTGATTCCACGTTTTTTTTTAACTATAAAAAACACGAAACGTGAGTCGGTTGTGTGCAAAAACTCTAATTTCGTTTAAGAAACTTAAATACTTAATATCCGTCGATCCATCGCAGTTATGAAAAAAATTCATGAGAATATTTTTTTAGAAAATTTCGTTCCCTACAAAATAAGTTCTATCCATTTTTCACGTAGAAGTTGCCCTTTCAGAGTTATGACCGAAGACTGATGGGCATACGATGTAAATCTAGTAAAAGTGGGTAAGTCTAACATTTTCTTTTTATTTTGTTTACCAACTGAAACATCGTTATTTTCAACAAATTGTTCGTTCCTTTAATGTACAGTAGCTTAAGGCACCATAAAATAAACCTCAAAAGATTGTACCAATCAACGACAAAATGAAAATTTCACTCAAGAGCCAATAAATAATTCTAATGGCCAACTTTGTTCGCAATCTGAGGAAATTTTTTGAAAAGCAACGAAGGAAATTAGGGATTCTATTGTAATATTATATATTTCATACCCTCATTACAATAAAAGTTACATAAAAAAAAGCCTATATTTTACGTCCAAACCACAAAACCCCGAAATAGTGTACAAAACACTTAATGAGAATTTCAAATTTTATTTAAAAAAAGCAGATACAAATCTCGCATTAATAAAATGATAATGAATAATCGCAAAGTTGTTTGTATAATTTTTATAATTAAATCGAAAAAATAAAAATGAGTTTTTTTATGTTGTTTATTTGAAAGTTATTTTTAGAACAACATTTATTAATAACATTAAAATGTAATTTGCGTTATATTAAAATGCCGGTATGCAGAACGTAATAAGCTTTCAGATTAATGAAAATAGCGTCCGAAAAAAATTTCGCCCAAAAAAAGTGATCAAATAAATCGTTTGGAGATTAATGACTTGCCTAAATGTTAAGTGAAAATTGCAGGTAAATTTGATTAAAATTAAAATGGAAAGGATGTAATTCCTTAATGGAGGTCGCCTACTGGCTAGTTTTCCCAAACGAAAAGTCTCCAAGCACCAAAATCCATTTTGATTTATTTATTTACGATTCCTGAGGGTGGAATTATAAAGGTCAATCTGGTAACGGCAACCGACTACGAATTCCACCCTGAAGTTTTTGTCTCATTACGAAATCTCGAGAAAATTTTTAATTAAAGGAAAATTTCAACGTGATTCATTATCATGACATGTTACATCAACATAATTAAACTCTCTCCTATCATCCATTTAGATAAACTTTTCCAACTTTATGTTGTCCATGTTTTCAAAAACTCCCGTGCGTGTTTCACCTTCCTTCCGGACTTAGAATATTCCACATTAATTTAATAAAATTCATGTCCGACGTCACGCGTTTCGTTTAAACTCTTTTTCTCATAAGAAATTCATCTTCTAAGTGTTGCAGATATTATGCGACTCATTAATTAATTCAATTAAAATCTTCCTCAAAGTAGCACTGTTAATTATAGCATCAATTACAACAATTTTAGATCTTAATGAAAAGCTAACTCGAGTCTGCATCCTTGAAAATATTTTGTGCAATAAAATTTCCCTGCTGTGTAAATATAAAGAATATCTTATTTCCTACCTTCGTCTGCGAGTGCCAAAAATTATTTTCGAGCAAAATAAATGTAGAACATTAAATTGATACAGACGTAGATCGCATGGAAGCATCAACTTCGATTATAAAATTCAATTTAATGAAATCATAAATTACGGTATATTGCACCATAGGGGGATCGTCTTCGTTTTATTTGAACCCACGTTAAATTAGACGAGGCAAGTTAAAAATAAAAATAACCTGAACCATGTTTTTACAACACCTGACTTGGTTCGTCAATCTTCACAATGTAACGCTTTGTGATGATGGTAAATAGAAGGACAAAAAATAGAAAATCTTTGTTTCTGAAAAGATCAATCGTGGAATGATCTACGGTGCAATTTTCAGGAGGAAGTGCTTTAATTGGTATTTGCAATTCATTCAAGCTGAAAGAAACAAGAATAGACAGGAAGGAATTTCAGTCAATATAGGGTGTCCTAATGGTTACTAGACGACTGAATTTTCGTTTCATTTCCGGAACCACTTATATTGTCTTGCGCAGAACTAAATTCAATTTTTCAAGTCACAGTCGGCCGAGTTCCAATTTATATAAAAAATGCGTTTCTGTCGGGATTTGAACGCAATACCGATTAGGCGCCGAGATGCTGACAATATTGGGAGTCGTTTTGTTAGTTTGGAAACTTATCGTTCATTTATTATCCGCGCAATAGGGTGCCAAGTCATGGTTTCGACGACAATTTCCTTCTCACCCTTACTGAAAAATCGTTCGATTAGTTTTCAGTCAGTGTTGACGATACTATTTTAAAGTTGTCTACGCCGGCACTTAAATTGAATGTAGGGGTTATAATTTATTAAATCGTAAGACTTGGAAGAAACTAATAGCACTAATAGGATTAATTTTCCGACTACTAGTACGGGCATTGGTGGCCGATAGGCCGCCTAACCTCTTAGTTTAAGGTTCAACAAATATTTATACACAATCGACCATCACAACCAACAACAATCTACAAACTTAACAATCAACATCTCAACAGAATCATGAATACTCATCGAACCAAGCATCCAGATACAATATAATTTCGTAACAACAATCTCTTTCAATAAACAAGAACGATTGAACATTACAGCGACCACAACAGTTAGCACCGAAACAATCCGTAACCGCAACTACAATCTTCTGCAATAACGTAATAAAGTCATCATTTGATATCAACATAAAACATTTTGCAGGAATAAGTCGCAACTGGTGTAACCCCGACGTTTTAGACGAAAGAAAATATTAACTTGCTAACGCATTTTGACCAAACAAATTTTTTTGAAATTTGATCGCCCCGCCCCCAAAATGTTCTGGTCCGGCCACAGTTTAAAAATGACGGTTATACACAACAGAGCGTTTCTTCCGGTCGAAACTGAAATCATGGCCGTGCTACTACCATTCAAGCATGGCATATCGAAGACATAATAGAACATCATAAGAAGATAAACCGTATCCTCTTAGTATTATTTATTTATACATATTCATAAAGCTACAATCAGTGACCGACTGCCTCGCTCGATCATCAAAATGTTTGTCCACTTCTAAACCACCTAGAAAGTCCAAATTTTGCACGGATGTAGGTTTAGTATTACTCAGGAAAAATAATAAATTTTAACCCGCTGAAAAAGTTATCGGCGTTATGTACGCTTGATTTTTCACTATTCATAACCGGTGACAGAGCTATCATCGTATGTAACAGCCCAGGGTCAATGATAAAAACAGCCCCCCCCCCCCCCAGACTACGGCCGAAAACTGCCAATCAACACTTGTTTGGCGATCATTACTGTAAAGACCATAAAATTCTAGGAATGTCTGGTTCTGTTTGGTTCATAGATAGCAGCCAATAAGCATAGCGACATTTTTACAAAACGTTCTACTGTGAATTTCTACATCAACGCAATTATTTTTATATTATTTGATTTAGCTCCGTTGCTAACTGTTTTCCCGTGTTCATGTATAATCTAAAATTTTAAAAGTAGATCGCGCTATATTATAAAACAATAGCCATTATTTGAACCGGAATAATATTTCACATTGTATAAAAGTATAAGTCAAAGAAAATTCGAAAAAGCCGCATAATTACGGCCTACACTTAGGGTAATGATTCCTCTCAGTGCGGCCTTAGGCCGCACAACTAAGCCAATACCGTCTAAGGCGATAGAATGCCTGCGCCTACTAGTTTTCCTACATACCTACAAGGCAGCACACTAAACCAAAAACTGTCATAAATAATACAATTATTATAAAAATATTCATTGAATCAAAGCACAAAAATTCAGTGTATTATGAAAATTTCATGAGAAAGCTTTATAAATCATCGAACTAATCTAATCGACCACTGAACAATGAACAACTCAACTTGAATGGCATAAAACGAATATTGCAGTGGACAGCTCTCTTAAATAATTGAAAACTAAAAAATATGTCTTCATATAAATTTGAAAAGTTATTGCGCACATCAAATTGAAGTAACTAGGGATAATGGTTATCGCAAAGTGAACACGTTCTGTTCAATTACCTACCGATATCGAATAAATTGATCTAGGGCACGTAATCCTTCACAAAATGTTCCACTTTTAACATTGTATATGTGCCATCAAAAATTAATCGGAGTGTTTTATAAAACAAGGGTGTCTGTTTGTCTGAGAAAAAGGCAGTTGGAAGATTCGTGTCTGAATAAATAAAAAAAACTGCTGAAAACTTTTTACAGAATTAAATTTTTTATTAAACCCTTAAGTCGTGTCAGGGTTGACTTTTGTTGGTTTTTCGAGCAATAACAAAAAAACGATATTGATAAAATATGGCCCGTCTGCACGTAGCGCCAATAAAAATTTTTTTAATGTAACAAATTGCGTATTGATAATTGCATCTCATTAATCGTTCAAACGAAAAACTTGTAACGTTTCAGGAATGTATAAATTACTTTGTAAGATTATCTTCTGGCAAATCTATAAAATAAATCGCACATCGCGAAGATTTAATATTGGAATAAGCGGTTTTCACTTCGGTGAATCGGAAAATTGCAGATCACTTGCATTATGGTTTGTCTACACACCGCAGGTTCGAATCTCAATTTCGCAAAATTTTTTTCTAACAGTATAATGAAAATGGTTTAAAACCGTGAAATTATATAACATTTTATTTTTGTCTATAATTAAATAAAAAAGTTTGTAAGATTTTTAGAAGATAAAAAAAAGTGGAGATTAGAAATTAATGTTGGTTTTCATCTCAACGCGAGACAGCTCCTGCTACTCACAGTATCAGAGAACGCGAGAGAACGTCTTGGTATGCATGGCGAAGTATTCCTCCATGTTATAAATGGGATTCTTGGCCAGTATATTTTTAAGCTTTATTTTTATTACTGCAGTTGACTGTTCTGGCAATTTGTTGCAGATTTCAATTATTCCCAGCTCAGCGTTGCGTTGGATTCTACTTGAATGCGTGCTGGGTGGGACCGTTTCTAGTTTTACGTGTATGGCCTCGGAGGGCACTGATAAAAAGATTGTATTATTTTTACAATGTCATATTGTTCGGATGATTCTTTTTGGGGCTTTGAGAACCCAGCGGGATGGCGTTAAGCTTACACCGGCAGGGTAGCGAGCGGAAACCGTGGTTCTATACCTAGTCGAGCCGGATATACTGCTGTGAGCTCCAGTCCAATATAAATCTGTGGACTATGGGGAAGGCAACGGGAAACCACCCCATTAAATTTCTTTCCCTAGTCAGTCATCTTGGCTTAGGTCAAGTTGATAGCCAACGTTCGCTGAGAGGATACGGCATCTGAAGAAGACCCTCTGTCCTTCTATTGAGTCACCCCAGAAAATAACTCCGTACCTTAAGATGGATTCGATATAACCAAAGTATCTCGCCAGCGCCGACTTTGTAGACACCACTGCCCTACTAAGGAAAAACACCGTATGTGTATTTTTTGTTTCTCTTTCCGTTGCACTGAAATATCTCAAAATCTAACTGATAACTGCTGTGTCGTTTGCGTAAAGAACCGAAAAGTTGTTGATACATTTAGGCATAATCATTTATATGTACTAAGAAGAGTATGGAACCTAGAGTTGTTTCTTGAGGTACACCCTTGTTCACTTCCAACAGATGCGATTTAATGGTGGATCCAGTTGTCTTGTCACAATAACTGGCGCACTGCTTTTTCTGTACATATAGGAACGAAAAATATCCAGTGGGTTTCCCCTTATTCCATATCGATATAGTCTTTCGTTTGTGCAATTCATTTCATCACCTTTCTTGTGAGCTGGTTTTAATTAAGCTATTTTAAATTTAGTTGGGAATGTTCCTGTGTTCATACAACTGTTGATTATGCGACAATGTCTAGGTAACCGGTACCGGCTACTATATTGAGAGCCGGTAGACGTTCATTGGTCTATTTAAAAAAGGCAGAACTACCGGTATAGTGCATAATGTTAAGTAGCATAAGTATCGAACTTAGGAAATAGAGTTCCACCATTTACATCCCGACAACAAGTCATTGATTTTGTCAAGTGTTACGATTTTTTCTGCCGAATTGTCCAATATATTTCTTTCATAATCTTTGTTTTTCTTATTTCCCACATTTTCTTTGATTTGTTATTTGCTTTTCGCGTGATGCCTTCTTTGCAGCATCGATTTCGATTGAACGACAATACCGTTTTCCAAAGATCATACATAATATTGTATGCTGTCATAAAAGATGAGTGATTGGAAGATTGGTGCCGCAAAAAGTATTCACTTCCGAGATTACCAAGTCAAATAATATATAAAATTGGTGTCAGTTTTGTCAGTGTACACAAACGTTCATTGACATAAATAATAACCCCAAGATTTACATCAACATTCCATACAAACTATACACAACTTTTGCCTGTTTGAAATTCCTGCACATCTTGCCATAAAATGACACGACATAAAATGCTTGAATATTTATAAGACAAACATAGGTACAATTAGAAATATTAAAAAGACGTAATTATCGCAATTAGAAATTTGAAAAGAAAATGGCATAGAAGTGTTGCGAAAAGGAAGAACAAGCAGCGCTAATGACAAGCGAAGTCCAAGTAGAAGTCGTTAGTTTAGAATAAACAGCAATTTAAAACTTTTTATCGTATACGCAATTGTAATTAGAAAATAAAATGGGCAATTTTAATGCTATAATGGTTCAATGTATAATTAAAGTAAACGAATTGGTGTGTGGAGTGTTTCTTCGACGACTTTCTCCTTTTTGTTTATATACACTTTCTTTACGTACACAACACCGGTATGATTAATTTATCGTCAAATTCGAATATTTACTTTGTAATAATTCATATCACAATTCATTAGTTCTTATAAATTATCATGGTAATCAACTTTCTTCGATCTAATTACAAGAAGGTACGTAATTATTTTTTTCGATTTTCGCACGCAAATATCGCATGAACCAGCTCTGGGTTTGACATTACCACCATTTGATTCGAATTTGTCCCAAATTAAGTAATTGAAATTAATTATGCATTATGATGATGTGGAAAACGATCTACGACATCGTAATAGTTATAAATAAAAACTGCACTACTTGATGACGTTTCGCGTTTAAATTTCAAATTCATCGATTGATCGATTGGGATTAGCGATACAAGTTAAAAGCTTCTCGGTATCGACCACTGATCAAATTATTTGACGTAATTATTGTAAAATAGTACATGACACCCACAAAAATGCAATGACGTGATTAATTTACATAATAACATGTGTGTTTGTCGGACACAGTGAAGCCTCGATTGAACGAACTAATAATTAAAAGAAAACGTTTTCGATACACTTCGAGGCACACCCAGGTGTGCGTTCAAGAGCAAAAAAAGTTAAAAAAATTGAAATCCTTAAGTTATTACCTTCGCATGATGAAGTTAATATTAACACCACGGTCGCTACTTATTTAAAATATTTATCTCGTGTAAACAATCGTAGCATAACCAGAAGCCATGCCTCATACACCGACAATGCTTTGGAACGTCTGTACGCGTCTAGAGAAAGTTCCACTTCACTGCATTTACGTACAACAAAGTAATTTAAATTTTGATTAATAACGTAACAGATAAAGATCCGATTTCGGTCGAAAATCAAAAAAGAAAGATTTTCATCATTGTGAGGAGCTCTGGGTCCAGGTCATCCGCTCAAATTATTAGCTTTCGTTCCACTGGTTTATACAATACGTTAATCACTCTGCCGGAAAATGGACAAATTAATATTGCATATCAATTTTCTTAACAAATTACAGGAATTTTCTATCTATATAACAATAGAACATCCATATTGCATGAAACTACGACCTTGCATATAAAATTACTTCCTACATTTAAATTATAATACTTAAGATTCAGAGGCATTGAAACGAAATCAAATTACAAAAACTTTAAATTATATTTTGATGCAATACTGAAAACATTCCATTACTTTACAACTGGAAAAAAGTTTGACAAATTGAATCGATAAGAAAAGACCAATGCGTTGTCATATTGGGTGTTCGTCGAAACTTGGACAAAAGAAAAGTTAAACTTATTTTCAAGTGAGAAAAAAATCATGTATTAGAGGAAAAAATAAAATTGAATTTGATACGATATATTGCAATAACGACAGATGTTGAATAAAGAAATTTTTACACCAAATTGAGCAACAATATTGAGCTACATTTTATGTCAAGTCTCCAGAATGGGAATTTAGGAAAAATTCATATGGACGAAACATCTTTCTGTCGGTCAACAAGCAAGGAAAGTTTCCCCAAAAGCGTCAACAAATATCAGTTTTTCTCGATAATTTTCTAAAGCAGGCTGTGCAATCTTTTAAAGAAAATCCAAATTAAAACATTTAACTGAAAGAAGTACATGTGCAGAAAGGGGGTGCAAGCAAACTCTAAAAAGGGGTGTATCTAGGCAACAACCAAATCCAGGATTACACCCCCCCCCTGACACTCAATTTTTGAAAGTTCATTCATAATCGATGAGATCCAAACGTAAAAGACTTGAATTTTCAGTTTTGTTGTTTGATAAGTAGGATGATAAGCTCAAGCTTGTAGTATATCCATATTCTTGAGGTCATTCTCGTTTCAAGTTCTAATACACACATTATTTCCTAAAGTGCACCGTTTCGGAGTTATGGTTAAATTGAATAGATAGAATTAAATAAAATTGTAATTATTATGGATAAAACATTGATTATTTATCTTTTGCAATCATTTTAGTTTTAACGTAAATGTGCTTCAAAATTAAAAACCATGATTAGTAAATTTTTATTGATATTTTCTCACTGCTGTATATAATTATGTAGTTCATAATATATATCATAAAGACTGCTTCTTAAAGTGCCGTAACCGCTCAGCGAACGTTGACTATCAACTTGACCGAAGCCAAGATGACTGACTAGGGAATAGATATTTAATAGGATGGTTTCTCGTTGCTTTCGCCATAATCTATAGCAACGGTGGGCAACCTCCGCCCGCGGGCCAACTCCGGTCCGCGTAAAGTTCTAATCCGGCCCGCGAGATCTTCAGAAGAAATAATCTTATATATAAAAATGCTTGTATGTGTGTGGGTATGTGTGTGTGTTCCGCATAGACGCCTAAATCCCGTAACTGTGGGCGTTGAAACTTTCGCGAGATCTGGCGACATTCAATAGGAAACTTTTCGTCGTCTTTGATTTTACTAATTCGCCACCATAAGACGGTCATCAGCAGTTAAACGCTTCAGGTCACAGTAGTTGTCATAGTTACGATGCGATTTTGACGCTAAAAGATTAATTCAATGACATTGACATATTATAGTCAGTAGCGGCTCGACAAATAGGGGGCACAACTTTGACATAAGAATGTTAACCTTAAAAATGACAGATGACATATACTCAGTGGCGTTCCAAATATTTTTAAAATTAAATGACTTAACCTTAAAAATGACAGATGACATATACTCAGTGGCGTTCCAAATATTTTTAAAATTAAATGACTTTGACATATTATAGTCAGTAGCGGCTCGACAAATAGGGGGCACAACTTTGACATAAGAATGTTAACCTTAAAAATGACAGATGACATATACTCAGTGGCGTTCCAAATATTTTTAAAATTAAATGACTTAACCTTAAAAATGACAGATGACATATACTCAGTGGCGTTCCAAATATTTTTAAAATTAAATGACTTTGACATATTATAGTCAGTAGCGGCTCGACAAATAGGGGGCACAACTTTGACATAAGAATGTTAACCTTAAAAATGACAGATGACATATACTCAGTGGCGTTCCAAATATTTTTAAAATTAAATGACTTTGACATATTATAGTCAGTAGCGGCTCGACAAATAGGGGGCACAACTTTGACATAAGAATGTTAACCTTAAAAATGACAGATGACATATACTCAGTGGCGTTCCAAATATTTTTAAAATTAAATGACTTTGACATATTATAGTCAGTAGCGGCTCGACAAATAGGGGGCACAACTTTGACATAAGAATGTTAACCTTAAAAATGACAGATGACATATACTCAGTGGCGTTCCAAATATTTTTAAGTCAGTAGCGGCTCGACAAATAGGGGGCACAACTTTGACTAACCTTAAAAATGACATTGACATATTATAGTCAGTAGCGTTGCACAATATTTTTAAAATTATCAAAAATCATTTTGCATATACAGGGTAAAACATAAATAGTGCGCGTTTTAGCAAGACGGGCCCCCTTTTCATAACCTAGAGAGTGACCCTGATAGTGTTGAATAGCCCCCATGGGCCCCCCGATAGTGTCAAAGTGACGGCATTAACTACATAACCTAAAAATCATTTTGCACATACAGATTTAACTTTACATGAAGATGTAACTTTACGTGAAGATTATGTATGTATGTGTGTATGTATGTATGTATGTATGTATGACAAATGACAGATGACGGATGACAGATGACAGATGACGGATGACAGATGACAGATGACAGATGACAGATGACAGCTGACAGATGACAGATGACGGATGACAGATGACGGATGACAGCTGACAGATGACAGATGAGATGACGGATGACAGATGAGATGACAGATGAGATGACAGATGACGGATGACAGATGACGGATGACAGATGAAGGCCGAACAACTTTGGCCTTCACGGATCTATTATTGTCCGCCCTGTGAGGCCGAAGGCCGAACAACTTTGGCCTTCACGGATCTATTATGGTCCGGTCTGTGAGGCCGAAGGCCGAACAACTATGGCCTTCACGGATCTATTATGGTCCGGTCTGTGAGGCCGAAGGCCGAACAACTGTGGCCTTCACGGATCTATTATGGTCCGGTCTGTGAGGCCGAAGGCCGAACAACTATGGCCTTCACGGATCTATTATGGTTTCACCCTGTGAGGCCGAAGGCCGAACAACTATGGCCTTCACCGATCTATTATGGTCTTCCCCCTGTGAGGAAGACTTTATATAGGTCGCAGAACTCGCCGGAATTGTGCAAGAAGACGCAGACCCACCTCTTCGCGGAAGATCCACCTCTTTGCGGAAGATTTAACTTTACCTGAAGATTAATTGAAAAGTGAAAATTGTGTAAAAACTTTGGACGTATGTAGCGCTCTTATTTACGCCAGAAATGGACGGGCAAACCGTTTTTGGGATTAGTTCCATCAAGACAAAAATTGAATTTAACATTGGAAGCATTTAATTACGACAAAAACTACGATTACATGAATCACGAGGATGTAGCAATAGGTGTTATGAACAAACTTTGCTTGCATTGTCGTGTTTCGAAGTTCGCTAAGGAATCACCAGGAATGTGTTGTTCGAACGGCAAAGTTGTTTTGCCACCGCTGCGCTGATTGATCCACCTGAGCCGCTTCTAAGTTATCTTACTGGCACCACTGCAATTTCAAAACACTTCCTGCTAAACATTCACAAGTACAACTCATGCTTTCAAATGACTTCATTCGGAGCAACAAACATTTTCTCCAACGTCGGTTACATGCCCACAGTCATTTTAAAGTTGAAATAATAAAAAAATTGTTCATAATGTGTTGGTTCTGTTTACTCTACGTATGTCTAGCGCCGCAGGCGCTAGTAAATAAATATTTTCAAAAAAAAAATTGTAAAGAAAAGGATTAGGTTAGTACCTAACATAAGGAAAAAGGAGAGATCTACAGTTTAATTTTCGATATAATTCGTCTTATTTAAATTAAATTAAAAAGTATTGTAAAAAGTAAATTGAAAAGTACACTAGACCCTCCATGTACGCGAGTTCGATGTACGCGAATTCAGAATAACGCTAGATTTTGATACCTGAATTTTTTATACGCGAAGCAAAATTCCCTATAACGCGAATTAAGTTTTCGCGTATTATTAAAATAACTAGGTGGCACAGTCGGCCTACCGGCCGCCTTTAGCCATCTAGACCGTGTCGAATGTGGTTGTTCGGCCTTCGGCCTCACTACAAGGTTCTAAAGTAGCCTATGTTTTTCGTAGCGTTGTAAATATCGTAACTTCTACACCAAATTTGGTTAAGATTGGTCAAATAGAAACGTAAAGCACGTGCACGCGTATTTGCATTGTCGATCGGTTGACAGCTTGACAGCATTCATTATTGTTTTTTAAGTTGATTTTGAGTAGCCTGCCTTCCTTTAAGGAATCTCGATAATCCATTCATGCGCGTCCCTTTGGGACGCGCATGAATGGATTATCGAGATTCCTTAAAGGAAGGCAGGCTACTCAAAATCAACTTTCCTTTCCTTTGCGAATTTTTGCACTATTTCAATACTAAAACATGCGCAGGGACTTACATAATAACTGTGCCAAATTTGGTTCCGATCGGTCAAACGGTTTAGGAGTCTATAGGGAACATATTTTCAGAAAAAAATACAAGTAACAAAAATGTGTCCATTAACTATACTAAGGCCCGCGGACGAAACGTAAATATTATTCTGGCCCCTGTTATACAGAAGGTTGCCCACCCCTGATCTATAGACCTAGCAACTCTTTGAGAAAATCCAGTGGCAGGGCTAGGTTTCTTTAGAAGGTGGGCAGACATAGACAAAGAAAATAGTTAGTAAGGCGAAAAGAGAGGGAAGAACAGGAACGCGATCAATTTATTTTTGACCTGATTGAACTATTTCTTATATTAGGCCAGTCGAAAAGACTCGAATAAATTTTCTTAACATTATTTGAACTTCTAAAAAGACATACTAATTTATCAGATTTAATTTAGAGATTCCAGACATTTTTATGAATATCTCGGTTTAGGTTCACTTGAGAGCAAAATGTCAAATAATTTAAATTAATGAAAATTTAATTGTCTATAGAAAAATTTTCATACTTTTTTTTGTTAACCGGTCGGTTGCAGAGTTACGACCTTCAAAGGGTTCGGTATACATTAATTTGCCAGACTTTATTTATTTATATCGTTATTTCCAGAATAAAACTCTTGTCGGCTGCCTTATAATTTATAAATGAAGTAAACACATATATTTATTCTTCGTTAATGATTCTGTCGCAATAAAATAAACAAATTATTTATTAGGAAGAAATATAAATACTACAATTTTATATTTTTGTCCAGGGTGGGCTTCAGAACAATTATTTTCCCATTTACGTAAAGGAAAGCCACACCCGTAAAACTATCCTAAGTAACAAAATTTTGATCACACCACTTTAATTTTTGATTTATCCATAACTCCGAAAAAATAATTTTTATTTCGGGTTTTTTAAGATTTACGGAACACCCTGTATATTATAGATACTGACTGAGAAAATAAACAAATTTCGAAATCATGTGTAAATGTAAAACATTAATATTAAATTCGATAGTCCGACCTTGACGGTCATCCCAAATACAATAATAATAATATTTCAAATAAAAGTTATACTAATGTAATAATAAAGTGTTACATAAAAAGCGGTCTAGTTCTATCAAACTGGTCCAGCCGTAAAAAATCGTTTCAATAACATAAAAGTTCGCCGAGTATTTTTAAAATTCTGTATGTAATTTTAAATTTTCTTCTAGCAAGCATGGCTCATTAATCTTAATATTCTGTGGATAATTATTATACAGTGTGGCCAGTTGTACGATATATCCGAACGTTGGTAAAAATAACATCGTAAATAAATTTTTTAAGATTCCTGCTTCTCATTGTAACGGATAAGAATAAAAATGATATCAATCGAAAGGAATAGTTTTTCCACGTCTGAAAATACCCAGACACTTGATATTTCTCTCTTTAATTACTTTAAAAGCACAAAAGTAAAACAGGAACTTTAATAAAAAAAAATCAAGTCCTCAGCAGTTGCTTTAGGAACGAGATTTTGTAGACAATACAGAATATATAATATTAATTCGAGGCAGCTTGCAAATGTACGAGAATAATACTGTTCGGTGTACAATGAAAATATTATTATAATAAAATTGTCAATTACTGTTTGTCTCTTGGGTACCTAGCTAAAAATTAAACTATTTTTGTATTTTTTTTTCTATTTGTATAACTGCAAATGCAACGGGAAGCAGAATAATTTATGTCCATGTAAAACTTGTTAAAATTTTTGAAATATTATAATTATTATTGTTAAAATTTTTGTTAATTTAACAAAATAACAAGGTGACTTTACCATGTCAATTCCTTGTTTGGGTTTACGACTAGCCATCCCGTATAGTGAAAAAAATAAAAAAGCATTTTTTTAAAAGAAATTAGTAATGTAACTTAATTAAGCAAAAAAAACAGTTAATTTCTGAAACTAACAACTTGGCATAGTAAATAATTTTCAAGGTATGTAGTATGTATGTATAAACCATATATCACACCTCAACACCTTCGGATATTCTGAGAATTCCACTACATATAACTAACTAACATAACCGTATATCAATGAAAGTGTTATATCACCCCATATATACAAAAACAGCCTTCAGGAATGAACTCTTGGTATAATAATGTAGGCAGATAGGCACATTATTTAAGTTTCTGTTTAATTTCACAATACTGATTCGCTATATAAGTGAGAACTACAGCTTAACGTGGAATCCAAACCACAGCACAAATAATTTGGGAGTAGCCGAAAATAAAACTCCTTCATTCCTACTACCTACATATATACAAAATAACCTGAGAACTTCAACTTCTACCTTGGATTCTTCAAAAACTAGAGTTGGTTAGTCAAATATACGAAGGAGACGCAGGCGATTATTTGAAAAACATTACTACCAAGTAAGCCTGAAAATAGCCCGAGCAGAGTTCGTTATGGTCTGAAATATGAACGTCAAGGAAAACCCAAAAATTGCATCAAGAGTGAAGAAATACTAAATTAGAAGGAAAAGTTTTGTATGCAGATTCGAATGGTATACTCATAACTGGACCATAAACGTGATCCACATATAGTACCAATGAGTCAAATTCTAAGAAAACCTCGAATCTAGATCGAAGAACATGTCTTGTAATGTTGGATTCGACGATACAGTAAACTTTGATTGTCCATTTATTTATTTTACAACATGGAACTACTATAATTGTTTAACTTTCATCCATGTTCTAGTTCAGTCCTTCCTGTGTTGCATTTGCATCATTAGAAATTTAAAAAACCGAACTTTTTCCTGTGAATCGCCTTCAAATGTAAACATTTATTTTAAAAAAAAATTTCATTATGGGAAAATTTTTGAAATTGAAAATCTTATAATTCGATAAACTTGGCCTGGACCGTAACAGAAAATTTAAACTCTGCAGTTGACACTAATTTCATTAATTGTAGTTCAAAGTTCAGTAAAGATACTATTTATATCCTCGAGTAGAATTATTGTGCTTATAGTTTAAAGAAGTGACAACCAGAAAATTCCAACATCGAAATACACGTTTCGATCTTATTAGATCTCATCAGTTGCGTATTCAGTATATAAGCCACTGATGAGATCTAATAAGTTCGAAACGACATGCGTATGTGGCTGTTCGAATTCTCAGGTTTTGACTTCTTTAAATTGTTTAAATCCACGCAAACGGTTGGGCTTTGGCTTATGAGTAAGGTTCAACCCTTAACGCTCACCGAGAGACTTTCATTGTACGCAATAAACTTTTAGTTTACCTACTTGCGATTATCTTACCAAAAATTTAAAACATATAATCAAGATGAAATTTCATTGTTTTTAATAGTTTTAACAAAAATTATTATTATGTATTTTGTACAATTAAATTTTCATTAATCATTAGATTGAGACATCCTTTCGCCGTGACGGTGTCGAAAATGCCACGGTGTTCAAAATTCGTTACAGTGATAGGATTAACTATGTTTATTTAAATTTTAATCAATCACCGTTGCCATTCGGAGCCGCACCTCTGCAGACTTAAACTGACTTATAACTAGAGACTGGAATATATTTAAGAGACAAAAATTTTTTTTTTAAATTAAAAACGCCTTTTAACTCCTTATTTCAAATCTCAAATTTGCTCAAATATGCACTATTATGGTCTAGCTGTCTAGCATATTATGCATTTTAAAAAAAATCACCAAATATGCATTATATGCACTATAAAAAATGATTCTTTAGGGTGGGAAACGGATAAATACGAAGTGGTCGAAAAATACACCGCCAATGAAAGATATGCATTTTGCATGTTTTCCAGTCTCTACTTATAACAGATCCGTTCCGTCCACATGATCGACCCCAGATTTCGTCGCCACAGAGGAAAAACCACGCGAAGAATGATATTTTTACGAATATTCGTAAATACCTCGGTTTCAGTGCACTTTAGAGCAAAATATGAAGGTAGTGAAAGTAAAGTACACTAAATTTTCTAGAGAAAAGCTATTCTACTTCTTTCTTACAACTAGAACGGTTACGGAGTTACAACCAATCACAATAAATCCATTAATGATAATAACTCGACAATAACAAATAAAGAATTTTCAGGACATCCCACAAGTTATGATGGTTCTAACTCCGTAATCGTTCGATTTGCAAGAATAATGTATAAAATATTTTCTGTAGAGAATTTAGTATACTTTACTTTCATTAACTTCACATCTTGCTCTAAAGTGCACTGAAATCGAGATATTCCCGAATATTCGTAAAAATAGCATTCTTCGCGTGGTTTTTACTCTGTGGTGGCGAAATCCGGTGTCGCTAGGGGGTGCAAAATTAGTATGTCTTTTTAGAGGTCCTAATAAAGAGAATAAAAGTTATTCCAGCTTGCCCCCATTTTTTTACACAATAAAACACTTGTCGACTGGCCTATTATAAAGAGAATTATTTCCTCGTTCATTTATTTAGTACTTTTCTACTAGTGCGTGATTGTCATGGTTGTGCGGCCTAAACCATAATAAAACCTTTTTATTTTATTCACCTCCCCCCCCCCCCCCCAAGTGATTTGCTTAAAAAATGCTGGTTGGATAACCCGGTATATCGTGTATGTCAAGAAATAAATGGGACTCCTATCCAAATAGTAGAGAATCAGAAACAAAAATAATTTTCAGTGAATAAATCGGGGGGTGGGGGAATCGCTGTAGCAGTATAGTGTAGGTACACTTAAGTAGCAGTACAGACAGTATCGGGAGTATAAGGCTGAATGCATATTGATAAAGCAAAACGTTTAAAGACAAAACATTTTGTTTTATCTAAAAACATGATAAAACAAAAGTTGTCAAACAAAATGTTTTGTTTTGTCTTAAAACGTTTTTGCTTGAAGCAAAAAAGTTATTTTCAGATCAAGCAACACGCTTTACGACAAAACAAAACGCTTTAAGACAAAACAAAACAATTTTTTTTACAAATTTTTGTTTTATCATATTTTTAGACAAAGCTAAATCCTTTTTAACGCGACAAAACGTTTTGCTTTATTAGTCTCCATGCAGCCTTAGTGTATAGTGTAGTATAGAATAGTGCAGTATAGACAAATGAGGGGGGTCTTTGATTTTTGACCATAGGACGTTCCTGTGGGGGGGGGTCCGAAGATTGCGACCAACTGTGACAGGTGGGAGGTAGCGGTCTAGGATGTTTCGCCGTCGCCGTTTCGCCGTCGCCCATTTCGCCGTCGTTAATTAAAAAATATAAATCAAAAGTTACAATTAAAATTTTATTATAAAATTTTATAATAAAATTAATAGTTTTAGAAGAAGAACAAAATGTAACCTAACCTATGGGAATTTTTTTTGGGATTTCAAACCCACTCACAATATGAGGCTGTTTCATTTATATAGTAAAAATTTATTACCAACTTAAAATGTTGCGATAATCCAAAAAATTTCAAATGGAGTGAAATTTTTTCTCTCCGATTTGAATTTTTCTTTGAAATTCGGATAGATGGGGGTGTGATTAGTAGATATTAGTAATAAATATAATCAAAAAATGGAAAATAACTCGTGTATTGCCAAAAAAGTGAAAAAATTTAATTTTTTTTGCCTTCCAATTTTAGGGGTGTGCATTCGAAAAGGAGGGTAATCCATCGTCAAATCCTACCCTTACGGGGCGCCGCTGCGCTCCGCTCCGCTCTGCACCCCTCCAGGGCGGATTTGACTCTGGTTACTAGGCTAAACATACTTGAAGCGCGACAGATCAAGAAAACCGGGATAAATGCAACCGGGATGTGAGAGAACCTCGAAATAGCATTAAAAAGTATAGTTGCGGTATGGGGCAGTAAACTATTACGTTTCACCCCCCAAAAATCGCGTAAAAACAAAAAATAATCTTTTATAAATAATCAAAATAATTTAATAAAACTTCAATTGTAACTTTTGATTTATATTTTTTAATTAACGACGGCGAAATGGGCGACGGCGAAACGGCGACGGCGAAGCGTCCCATTCCGGGGAGGTAGGGTTGATAAGTCTGAAAAAATTGCGGACGTCCTTTATGGACGACCCCTAAGTGGATTATTAATCCCTCGTGTTATTTGTAGCCGTCGACTTCGTCTCATCAGGTAAAAACTTCACACTCAAGATTAATACTACACCGTACTGCACTTAGGTCCCTTGGTATATAATACACTATTATACCATTCCGGGACTTAAACTGCTATTCAGTCCCTCTTTACGAAGGCTAACTTCAAATCGCCAAGGGACTTGAGTAAGATATTAAAAAACGTCCAACTGATATTTATTTAAGAGGGTTATGTTAAAATTACTGCGCCGGTTTCAAGCAATAGTGCTGGACATATCCGGAGCCGCCAGGATATCCGGTATATCCATACCTGTCAAAACAGTTCGTCTTTCTTTACCGGCCCACGAAAACATTTACTTAACTCAATCGGTCCGCAAAAAAAGTACCTCCTCAAAAAGTTGTCGTGCAATATTTTCTTTCTTTCATTTTTGTTCGCGTTTTCAAATCGTTCACTCAATCTGAATGATAGGCAATTCACGCGTCGATATATTATTATACAAAACGGTCATCGTGGTTCATCGACACTTCATTATGAACTTCAATTATCCTAAAGAAAATACGACTGCCGATATATTATTTATAAAACGTGCCAACAAAATCTCGCTGCTTTCTTCGGATCGTGAGACTTGCAAAAAATTGACAGCATTTCTTCTAAAGAAGTATTGATGGCTAAACTAAAGTTCTCGAATGATTAGACACGACACAAGTTAATAAATCAATTTCAATACAAATTTCTTCGAGTGCATACGAGGTGAGGTAAGACACAAAACGAAGGGAAATTCTCGATTGTTGGCTCTTCTTTTCAAAGAGACGTTTCTTCATTCAGACTTCGACACTTAATCAAGTGCGATGCCAAAAAGACGATCGTTAAGCGGTAAATTTAGTGGATATGCAGAAAAACCTACTCGTCTAGACAGTCAGACCAAGGTGCAAGTACAAAGAGAGCAGCAAGTTTTGTGTTTCGGGAGACACACTTTAATTGCCTCGTGAGAAATTGGAAACTAACGACGACCGAAAATCAATCAATGGGGAGCAGGAGCAGTTTAATGACACCGTCTCATAAAATTTCCTAATTAAACATCACCTTAGAAAATTGGAACGACGTCGTGTCAACTTATAATCGTACTTCCGCATCGAAAACATTTTTACTGAGGAAGCTAATGAATGACAGCAGTAGCAAATAATGCGCATGTTGTAACTTGAGAGGGTAACAACTGGTGCTTTAAATAATCTTAAAGAGAGAAGAAAAAAAGATTTGGGGATACCGGAGGCAAATTTTTGGTCCGATCTGAAAATGGGTCCATTTGGTGCGGTGCTTATTTTAGGATGCAATAAAAAATAAAGTCGTTGATGTGTAAAGTAAGGCGCGTTAAATGCATTCTGTGCACATTCAGTGCGTTGCCCTTTTGGTGTAAATTTTTTGGCATGATCATCGGCATTGAGTGACAAAAATAGTCTCTTATTTTCGATTAAAAAATAATCGACATGTTGAAATGAACGCTTCCTATTGAATTTTTAAATTCAATCGGAGATTGATAAGCTAATAAATAAGAATTATTGTTTCTTTCACATATAAATAATCACGAGTTAGTAAATAAATAAAAATAGTTGGGTCAAGTACTAGTAATAAGAAAAAAAAAAAGAAATGGGTTAAATCGAGAGTTATGTAATTTCGTCGTGTGGTTAAAGGTGATCAATTGAAAATAGCGAGTTTCATGGTAAGGCGGCCCACCATTGCCTCCATATATGGATTCGTCTTCTGTTGTTGAGGTTCAATTGTAAACATTCGAAAAAATGTAGGATGCAAATTCTAATAGTGGCAGAACTGGGACAACACACGAAAAAAATGATTGTTGTTGGTAAAATAAATAAATAATGGCAAGTTGTTTATTATGCGGTCAACAGTATAAATTGAAATTTTAGAAAAAGTTATGCCCGAGATTTGACTTATTTATAACTCTCTAGGTACAGGAAAACGTGCAAAATTAACAAAAAGAAATAAACACGTCAAAAAACAAATAAAATTTACAGCGACAGATTTTGGCAATACCACAAAATTATAAAAATTACCCTGATCGATATTAATTTACGTTTGAAAAAAAAGGGGCAAAAATTGTTGGAAACTGAACTTACCTACCACTTAAATGACCAATTCCCAAGAGTATCCAGGAACAAAACACACAGTAAAAAATAATAATAATAATAACAAAACTGCAGTTACTACACACACATACGCACGAACGCTAAAATTTTTAATTTATTCACAACATTAATTGAATTTTTTCGAAATTTAATTTAACTCGTTAAATTTGACATGACACAACACGAACTAGCCCACTTTACTCAACTAACGTGCAGGTAAAACTGTGGCTATCGCTTTTGTACTTTTTAGGTTTCGGACCAAATTAGATCGTTCGTATTTTATTGCGTGCTGGTATCTGTTGTGCAAAACCTCTAGCGCTGGTGAAAGACACAATAGAAAACTCCCGACGTAAATCGATCAATATTCAATCTGACGTTAGGCAACCACCTAAAACAATTTGAAACAGTGGCGTAACTAACGCAGTACGACGAGTATTGTTGGTGTTCAAAAAATATAATTATTATGTTGTTATTCTTGTTAATACTTGTAAAATAATGTTGAAAAAACTGAAACTCGTAGTTTGATACCAATATCGCGTACAGGTAGTAGGTTTTATTGAAATGAATAAAAAACCTAATAATTAAAACTGTTTTGGTGTAAGGGGCCGTCCATTAATTACGTAAGGATGATTTTTGTAATTTTGGACCCCCCCACGTAAGGGTACGTAAGATTGTGGAACCCCCCCCCCACATCTTACGTAAGGATTATTTAAAAGAAAATTGATTTTGACCACCCTCTCCGCCCCTAATATTTATAAAATATGAATAATAATCTATATAGCGGGTGACCGGCCGAAAACTGAACATAGGGAAATAACATGGGAAATTGATTTTTTCTAAATTCCTCCTTCCCATTATAACTGATATGAACAAAAAAAATACCAAATTAAAGAGATTTTTTTTCCGCGCCTAAAGATACCAAACACTTAATATTTTGTTTTTTAATTATTGTTAAAAAGTCGATAGTAAAATTAAGAAATAGCGCTTCTTAAAAAAATATTAGCAGGCTGGGTCTTTGCATTACGTCTAATGTGCCGCATTGCTATTGTATGAAAGCCAAATATTACAAACAAAAGTTACTTTGACAGATTAAAATTAATTTTGTTAACAATGAAGTGGTCTGTTGAAGAAAAAGTTTTCATGGTAAAATATTATTACAGCGGTAATAGTTTACGCCAAATACGTGACTTATTTTCTGTTAAATTTAATAATAGCCAAATTCCATCAATATCGGCCATACAGAATATAATTAAGAAATTTGAAGACACTGGTAATACTTCGACAAATTTAAATAAAGGTATTAACCAAAATTATTAATTGAAGTTGTCTTATCATTATTTTTTAAATAGGATATCAGAGAAACAACCATGAATTGGAAGAAACTATATTAGGTTTAATTTCTGCGAATCCAAATGCAAGCATTAGATCCATTGCAGCTGAGTGTAATGTTGGTAGAGAAAATGTTCGAACAATTTTAAAAAAGCACAAGTACCATCCTTTTAAATATCAATGTCATCAAGAAATATTTTTGTTTGACGAAGAATCCAGGCTTGTATTTTGTGAGAAAATGCAAGAACGTGCTAACAGAAACCGAAACTTTTTGAAACAAATATGTTTTACAGACGAATGTACATTTACATTAAACAATGAGCCAAATGTACAAAACCATCGCTATTGGGCTATACAAAATCCGAGACTAAATTTAATGACCGGCTCACAATATCCTCAAAAAATTAATATTTGGGCTGGCATTTATAATAACCGTGTTCTTGGTCCATTTGAAATACTTGGAAATTTAAATTCAGATATGTATTTAGATCTTCTTATAAATAATATTGGTCCTGCGTTAGACGAAATAGCTTCTGAACACCATGAGGTCTGGTTTCAGCAAGACGGTTGTCCAGCACATTTTGGGGTAAACGTTAGAGATTATTTAAACCAAGCATATCCAAATCGATGGATTGGTCGTGGTGGTGCTATAAACTGGCCAGCCCGATCTACTGATCTGGCACCGTGTGACTTCTTTTTGTGGGGTCATATTAAAAGCAAAATTTATAAAACTCGTCACCCAAATATTGATTCTTTGAGGAACGCGATCTTTGCAGAATGCAATCAAATTACTGCTAGACAGCTAGCAAATGTAAGAGAATCATTTTATAATAGATTGGGTTACTGTTTAGTGCAGAATGGAGGGTTATTCGAATACTTGTTATAATATTATTATTATTTGGTTACTTTCGTTCAGTATTTAATAATCCAATTGATATTTTTCTTATTCTTGGGTTTTGTTGACTAAATAAAACTACTTTTAACTTTTAATATTGGTCAACTTGTTATAATAAAATAATATTCAAATTGCGTTCTTATTATTTTTAAAATAAAAACAAATTTAAAAAGTTTAAAAACAATAGCAATGCGGCACATTAGACGTAATGCAACGACCCAGCCCGCTAATATTTTTTTAAGAAGCGCTATTTCTTAATTTTACTATCGACTTTTTAACAATAATTAAAAAACAAAATATTAAGTGTTTGGTATCTTTAGGCGCGGAAAAAAAATCTCTTTAATTTGGTATTTTTTTAATTCATATCAGTTATAATGGGAAGCAGGAATTTAGAAAAAATCTATTTCCCATGTTATTTCCCTATGTTCAGTTTTCGGCCGGTCACCCGGTATATAAAAATGGATGTCTACCGCTCACGGAAGTTCGGACACCTAATAAAAATTTATTATATATATATATACAAAAGCGCTACGGGCCTTGCAGATCCAGGGCTGAATCAACGATTCTTCTCCATGCTTCTCTATCCGTCGCCTTCCTCCTCCATTCCCCCACTCTCAAATCTCTCAAGTCTCTCTCCACCGCATCCTTCCATCGGGATCTTGGTCTTCCTTGTCTTCTCGTTCCAATTGGCCCTCTCCTAAGTACCATCTTTGGCATTCTCTCAGCCGACATTCTTTCCACGTGTCCCAGCCATCTGATTCTGTTCGCACGTACAACCGCCACTATGTCAGGTTCTCCAAATAGGTTCATCACCTCCTCATTTGTTCTTCTTCTCCATCCGTTCTCCGTATTCACTCCACCAAAAATCCTTCTGAGAACTCTCCTTTCCCACACTCGGATTTTATTTCGATCGGTGGCATTCATTGTCCATGTCTCCGAACCATATAAAAGTGTTGGTCGGATGATTGTTTTATATATTCGCAACTTAGTTCTTCTGGTGACATTTTTCGATGTTAGCACTTGTCTCATTGCTCCGATGCTTCTTGTTGCGCTTGTCATTCTTGCCTTTATCTCAGTGTTTTCTTCGCTCTTGTCAGTTATCTGGATGCCCAGGTACGTAACCGTTGATACCTTTTCAAACACAAACCTCTCGCTCCCCTCGGACCTCACCTCCACACACCCTCCTGCTTCCCCGCCTTCTCCGACGTATCCCATCACCATATATTTAGTCTTCTGTTGGTTCATAATTAGACCCATCTTTTTTGCCTCTCGTATCATGCTTTCCGTCACTTTGCACAGTTCTTCTCGAGATCTTGCTATTAATGTGAGGTCGTCGGCGTATGCCAGAATCTGGTGGTTATCATTATAGATCGTTCCAGTTCGGGTTATTTTAGATCTTCTGACTACAACTTCGAGTACTATATTGAAAAGCAGAGCAGACAGGGGATCCCCCTGTCTTAAACCGTTCGCAACTTGGAAGAGTGCTGAGGTGAATCCGTTAGCATATACCTTGTTTGTAGTTTTCTTTATAGTCATCTTTGTCAGTCGTATAAGTGTGTCGGGGATTTTAAGCTCTTTCATGGCTTCATACAATGTCTCTCTATCTATTCTATCATATGCCTGTTTGAAGTCAATGTACAAAACATGCAGTGGTAGCTTGTACTCATGGCATGTAGCTTGTATCTCTTTAATTGTGAAGATATGGTCGGTGGTGGCTCTACTTCTTCTAAAACCTGCCTGATATTCTCCTATTACTTTTTCTGTGTATACCTCAATGAGTTCTTTAATAACTTTTGCCATCACCTTGTACATTGTGTCCACCAAGGCAATCCCTCTGTAGTTTTCACATACTGTTCTATCCCCCTTCTTGTGGATGGGGTATATTATTGCATTGTTCCACTTGCTAGGCATATTTTCGGTATTCCAGATATCAAGTATCAGTTCGTGGAGTCTTTTAATTAGATTTTCACCTCCGTATTTGATCATTTCAGCTGTTATGTCATTTTCACCTGGGGATTTGTGATTTTTTTTGACTAGCTATTGCTTTTGTGACTTCCTCCAGTGTGGGTGCCATTATATTTTCTTTGTCTTCCTTCGCTTGTTCGATCTTCTCATCATTAACTTCTTCCATATCGACACATGATCCTAGAACTTCTCTAAAATATTCCTTCCATCTATTTACTATATTCTCTGGATCTGTCAGTAACTCGCCGTTTTTTTTCTTTAATATACTTGTCTCTTGTGTGTATTCCGTTTTTGCTCTCTTCACTTCTTGGTAGAAGTTTCTGATTTCTCTAGTGGTATATTGTTCTTCAAGTCTAATCATATCTTCTTCTTGTTGTCTTCTCTTCTTCCTTCTTGTGATTTGTTTTACTTGTCTTCTTAAGTGTTCGTAACTCTTTCTGTTGTCTTCGGTATTGTGTGCTAACATTTTGCTTCTTGCCTTAGTCTTGAGCAGTGTCACTTGTTCACACTCCTCATCAAACCATTTCTTCATTCTACCTTTCCTTTCTTTTGGAATCCCATCTGTAATGACCGCTTTTATCATTCTCTCTATCCTACTCCACTCCTCCTCCGTCTCTGGACCTTTTTCCATTACTTCCAATTCAAGATTTATTCGTGTTTCGTATTGTTGCCTTTTTTCCTCGGTGTTAAACATTTCCATGTCTCTATATCTGGGTGTTCTTTTCTGTTTAATTATATCGCTACCGGTGTTTGTTATTTTACACTTAATTCTAACCAAGTAGTGATCGGAGTCTGCATCAGCGCCTCGCATGCTTCTAATCCCGGTTATAACGGACTTGTGCTGTTCTTCAATTAATACATGGTCGATCTGGTTAACCGTTCTTCCATTTGGAGCGATCCATGTCCCCTTGTAGATATCTTTCTGTTGGAACATCGTGCTTTTTATAACCATTCTTCTTTCAGCTGCAAAGTTTATTAGATATTGCCCATTCTCACTAGTCTGTTCGTGTTTACTATATTTTCCTATGATGGGTTTGTACATTTCTTCTCTCCCAATCTTCGCGTTTGCATCTCCTAGGACTATTTTAATGTCATACTTGGGTGTCTTCCTGTAGAGTTCTTCTAGGGATTCGTAGAACACGTTCTTTTCGTCTTCATCTTTTTCTTCCGTGGGTGCATGGAAGTTTATTAATGTGATGTTGCGCCTCTTTCCTTTTAATCTAAGAACACACATCCTCTCCGATATCTCTTCGAACTTCAGAATTTTTTGTCTTGTTTGGCCTTGAACCATAAAACCCGTTCCCAGCAACCTGTTTTCTCCTCCGCTCTTGAAGAACAGGACTCCCTCGACATTTACAACATCACCGCTCAACTGTTTGGTTTCTTGGAGTGCTAAGACTTCAATTCTGTACTTCTTCATCTCTCTAACCAAGTTCTTGACATCACCAGGTGCAAACGTTCCCCTCACATTCCATGTTCCAATATATATATTATACACTTTTGGCATATGTTCCGTCTGCATCTCTTGTCGTTTCCATCGCATAATATATTTCCATTGTTCATAATCATCATTCCATTCCCACGCCAGTCCGTCATTTCTCTTTTCTTTGCCGTTCCTTCATTTCTTAGTTTTTTGATTGCGGGTCGGGGTCTATAGGTCTCTTCTCTATTAGTTGTTTAGCTTGTGTGTTCCATATCATTTCTCTCCCATTTACAACCACTTTCATGAATCCCATCTTCACCCTGCTACCTCTCTCTCTCTCCGCTTGCGCTACTCTTCTTATCTCTTTCATTATTTTCCTTTCCGCAGGTGTCTGATCGCTGTCCACGAAGATTCTACTTCCCTTCAGCTTATATTTATTCTTTAATATCTTCACCTTTTCGTTCCAACCTGGTAATTTTACTACGCATCGCTTTTCGCCTATTCGGTAGACATTGTCCACTTCGGTTTCCACTTCCATATCTCTTTTAAAAAATGCTTGCACGTGTGTCTTTAGGGTCTCCAGATCGTTAAAGTTATCATTCAAGCCAGTTATCACCACATTATTCCTTATCTTCTCCTTTTCAAAACTTTCAAGTCTACTCTCCAACAGCTCGTTCTTTTTCTCTAGTACATTTACGTTTTTTCTCCACTCCTGTTCATTTTGTGTAGTGTTACTTTTCAATTGTTGTATTTCCTCTCTTATCCGATCTGCTCCCCCTTTCATCCCCGATAATTCGCTTTTTATTTCAGACATTTCGTATTTCATGCCGTTTATATCATTTTTTATTTCCTTCATAAAATTCGCCATCATCTTTGTTAAATTATCAATCTTTTCCTCCATTTCCGTAGTGGTCTCTCCTGTTAGTCTTCCGACCGGTGATCTAAATAGCTTCCTACTTCTTTTAAATGGTTCTTCACTTGTTTCCGAAAAATCGGTTGGCTCCTCTCTATCTCGTTTTCTTATATCTCTTGGTGTGTTATTCATATGATTTTCGCGTTTTAAGGTTTCAATCCGGGTCTACCCCTAGGAGATTTCCACCCTTTAAATTTTTCGACCACTAATCAATTCGAAAATTTAGTCCTTTGCAACAGGTATGCAACCAAACCTACACCATTCGTTTTCAATTCCAACCTCTATTAAATTTTTCCGTTTTTCCAAAAATTTCCGTACACCTCCACTCTACCACTGTTCAGGTTGTTAGATAAGCTTACTACTATTTATCTTCCTCTTATCAATACGTGGTGTAATATCCGTCTTTCAAAATTTCACGTTATCTGTTATCAATTCTAACCTGTATTAAACTTTCCGTCTTCCTAAAAATTCTTAAGAGTTTATTATTAGCTTTTACCTCCTGATGGAAGGTTGTTTTCAATATCTGCTCTTTATATCTTCGACTGCATTCACCATAAACCACTATATAACGATTCTTTCCTGTTTAATTTGTCTTTTATATAAAATTTTATTATTAACAATAAAATTTTGTTCACATTTGTTAAATGCGAGAAATATTCACTCATAACAAAAAATTAGTACCTACTATCCTAAAATTTTAAGCAGATTATATTTTTGTTTTGTATAAAACTCCGGAAATATAAAATAAACATCTTACGGTCATAAATGAACCGTTACTAATCCCTGTTAAATTTTATTGCTCTGCATACTCTTTCTTAAATATTTTTTTCTTACTTTGAGGTAGGCTACCGACAATTTGCCACATTGTTGGGGCAATAAAAGCGTGGGAACAATAAATTACTTAAAAATTTGTATAAATTTGAAAAGTAAGGCGTTATATTTGTCAGTTTCTAAGTAAACAAGCGAGCGATTGTATCTATTCTGTTTAAAAGTAAAAAGTGTTAAAAATAATTTTGAAAATGCCACGTGGTAAACCTACTACCATAGCACAACGAGCAAGTGTCAATACACTGTTAGAGGAAGGCTATTCGGTTCGTCAAATTGCGAAAAAAACGAATTTGAAAAGTTCTGCAGTGAACGATATTATTCACCGATATCGAACAACGGGTAGTTTAGAGGATCGAGATCGTCCAGGACCATCTAAAAAACAACAGCTGCCGAAGATTTAAGAATTTTTGTTAAGAGCGCGCTGCAGAAAGAGAGAGAGGGAAGCAGTAGATATGATGTTGAAAGAAGCCTCTAATCTTTTGTAGAGATTTAAAAAATTTAAAAAAATTATTTGCGCCATATCTAAGGGAACCCTTGAACCCTTTGTGCATTAAGTTGATTTTATATAGTTTAAAACTCCACTAAGGGCACTTTTTAATTTAGAAGTTTTGTACAAGTTTTCTATAATTGATGATGAAATCGCTTCAAAATCAGGTTTTGTCCTTATAATGATCTGCAGAAGGCAATAACGAAGTTTCATTAAGATCGGTTGTCATAAAAATTCAAAATTGTCCTTTTTCATAAATTAAATTACCCTATTTACTTTTAATTTAAAGCGCTCAAAATTGGTTATTGCCTTTAATAGTCTTTTCTTATTAATATAAAAAAAGAATTACATTGATACGACGTTTAGTTTTTTAAATTTGTACAAAAGATTAGAGGCTTCTTTCAACATCATTCCCTCTCTCTCTTTCCGCAGCGCGCTCTTAAGTAAACGAAATAGAAAGCGTACGGCACCAGAAATTACTTCGGAAGTGAATCGCGAACGTGAAAACAAAATTTCAACCAGCACAGTGAAACGTCGACTTCAAGAAGCTAATCTTCATGGGCGCGTTGCCGTACGAAAACCACTATTACGTCGGGGTAACAGGGCGAAACGACTTCAGTGGGCACGAAATCATTTAGATTGGTCGGTGGAAGATTGGAAAAAAGTGCTCTGGAGTGACGAATCCAAATATGAAGTATTTGGACAAACAAGACGGGTGTTTGTTCGAAGATCCAAGAGTGAAAAAATGATTCCCGACTGTATTGTGCCCACTGTAAAACAATGGAGGAGTTCGGTGCTTGTTTGGGGATGTTTTTCCTTTGCTGGGACGGGGGATTTATGCCGGATTGAAGGAATCATACGGAAAGAAAATTATCTCAAGATACTGCAAGAAAATATTTTACCATCGGGGTTGCGATTAATTGGCCCTAATTTTACTTTCATGCATGATAATGACCCAAAACATACAGCGGTAGTATGTAAAAACTATTTGAACGCTCAAGAGAGAAAAAAAAATTGTAAAGTTATGACGTGGCATCCTCAGAGTCCGGATTTAAACCCGATTGAATTATTGTGGGATGAGCTGGACATGAGGGTTCGAAAAGTGTGTCCAACATCTAAAGACCATTTGTGGAACATTTTAGAATGTGAATGGACTAACATTCCGCATTCAGTGTTATCAAAACTCATTGAAAGGATGCCTAGAGTAGTGCGAGCAGTGATAAATGCCAAAGGTGGTTTCTTAGACGAGAAAAATATTTAATTTTTTAGGTTTAGATTAAACAAAAATTATTTTTATTAGTACTATTTTTAATGCTTTCCTTTGTAAGTTTAATAAAATTTTGTTTTTCCTTGGTTTTATTTGTTTTTTTACTGTTTTTGTACATTTTATTAAGTGTCCGAACTTCCATGAGCGGTAGTATGTGTGTATGTATGTTCTCTATAGACTCCTAAACCGTTTGACCGATCGGAACCAAATTTGGCACAGTTATTATGTAGGTTCCTGCGCATGTTTTTGTATTGAAATAGTGCAAAAATTCGCAAAGGAAAGGAAAGTTGATTTTGAGTAGCCTGCCTTCCTTTAAGGAATCTCGATATTCCATTCATGCGCGTCCCTACGGGACGCGCATGAATGGATTATCGAGATTCCTTAAAGGAAGGCAGGCTACTCAAAATCAACTTAAACCAGATCATAAGGCTTCTTGCTATACTTTGTATAGAAGCCTAAAACAATAATGAATGCTGTCAATCTGTCAACCGATCGACAATGCAAATACGCGTGCACGTGCTTTACGTTTCTATTTGACCATCTTAACCAAATTTGGTGTAGAAGTTATTTACAACGCTACGAAAAACATAGGCTACTTTAGAACCTTGGAGTGAGGCCGAAGGCCGAACAACCATATCCGACACGGTCTAGATGGCTAAAGGCGGCCGGTAGGCCGACTATGCCAGCTAGTATATTATACTATTATGCCACTATGTTTAATGATTTTTAAGGCGCTGATACACATGCTACTTACTGGCACGAAAATCATGCTATTATGACGTAATTGTCGTAAAATTACGTCTATTATGACGTAAATGTCGTAAAATTACGTCATAATAGCATGCTTTTCGTGCCAGTAAGTAGCATGTGTATCAGCGCCTTTAAGTACTATATATTTCAATATACAGTCGACTCTCGATAAATTGAAACTCAAGGGACCAGAGAAGGATCAGA
Organism: Podabrus alpinus; assembly: GCA_932274525.1. Taxonomy (NCBI): domain Eukaryota; kingdom Metazoa; phylum Arthropoda; class Insecta; order Coleoptera; family Cantharidae; genus Podabrus; species Podabrus alpinus. The sequence goes on from OW026451.1 coordinate 13,880,561, forward strand.
GAAAAATTTCAAATGACCATTAATTATTACCAAATTATCGAGAGATTCAAATTAACAAGTGTTCAAATTATCGAGAGTCGACTGTATTTGATTTTTTATCAAATATTATATTTGATTTTTAAATTTAATTTAAAAAAATATTTTAAGAAACTTACGTAAGAAATACGTCGGACCCCTCCCTCCCTACGTAACGGTCCGTAAGATATCCAATACCCCCCCCCCAAAAAAACCCTTACGTAATTAATGGATGACCCCTAAAACAAAAATTACAAAAGATAAATGTTGTATGACTTGATGAGGGGGGGGATGCCTGAAGAAATCCGCACAGCCACAATAAACCAGTAGGTACACAAAAAAGGAGGTCCAAGTGAATATAAAAAATACTAACAACGATGATCCAAAACATGAACGGTAGAATATGCCCTAAAAATCAATAGAAGAATGCCGCAGGGTTCTATTTTGAACTGTGTGCTCTTCGTGACTATTAAAATCGCCAAAAATTTTATTTTATTAACCTTACTTTTTTGAACTGAAAGTTTTCTGGCTTGTTTTGTTCGTCTCGAATGTCTGTTTGCCAAATTTTAAGTTTGACTAAACTAGCCAATGATATAATCAACGATTTTATTTTAACCCCGCCTTTCTTTAACAAACAAAGGAATGATCAAAATCAACAAACATAAAACAAAACAAGAAATTCAACTTCCTTCCATCTCTAAATGAGATATCGCACGAGGTGACCTCCCTTTGTTGGTAACAGCACTAGGGCACCTGTCATTGCTGACACCAGCACTAGGGCCGGGTCTGATCACACATATCAACCGGCCAAAATGGAGCGTTTTCATTGGACCTCAGTTGCTCTACTGGCTCTGCTACCCTTTCTTAGGGTCGCCATCTCTGCCCGTTATCGGAAACCTTTCCGACACCAAAAATTTATAATTCAAATTTAAAACATTTCCTGGCCGGGAGTATCTACAAAAGTTTATGAACTAAAATGCACTTTATATCCCTTTGTGATTTTATTGCTCTCACCTTTGTATTAGCTAATACATTTTACTCTTGTGATTAAGACTTACTTTAATCCTTTGGTAGACTGGCAATGTTGGGAGGTGGGGGTTGCAAAATGTAAAATTAATAAAAATTTAAAAAAAATCTTGTTTTTCCTTTTACGTTTAGGTCTATCGTCCGTTCGTTTTAAGAATGCAGAGGTGCGGCATCGAGCGGCTAATAAGATTTGCTATATTTAAAAATTAACCAATCACTGTTGCCACTCGATGCCGCACCTCTGCAGATTTAAACTGAACGGACTATATGACTTGTGTTTTACCAATGTTTCTAAATTAGTTCTGTAAGTTGGCCTTTGATGTGCGTGTACCATGTTTTTTATTATTACGAAGACAAATCATTAACAAAGGGGGACCGACGGCTTTACGTGTCCTCCGAAGCGTGGAGATGGTCAAGATATGATCGCGCTATCAAGCCATGACCGCCATCTAAAAAACACTATTATGAATGGGGGGAGGAGGGGTCGTCGTCGAATCTCTTGAATCAACGGGGTGGGGGGGATCTTATTTTATAAGAACCAAAATTTAGAAAAATTGAAATACATAGGTAATTGAACAAAATATTGGCAAGACAAATTTTAACACTAGAAGTTTTTTATATAATAATGGCTTGGAGGGGAGGGCATATGACTTCCATCCTAATGGCGGAAGCCATTAATGAAGACACCAAAAATGAAAAAAATTCAAATCAATAAAGAAATAAAAATTGGTTTTACTGTCATCGTCCAAGTAAGAAACAAATTATCTTTGCCAAACAAGAGAAAATCGTGTTTTTTTGAATTCCATGTAGACCGATTTTCTTAAAGGCTACATTTACTAGGTTTCCATTAAATTTTTCCAGTAGAGCATCATCAGTAACATAGATATATTTCTTCACGAGAATGGCTAAACCAATATACACGGTACTTGCATATATCTAGGCAGTGACGTAAATAGAACCTCATTTTTCAAATGCAAATCCAAACAAAGTTTATGTAGGGGGGGGGTAATTTATTGAATAATATGACAAAATAGATATTTTTAGCTATTTTACCACACTTTCTCGGCTTTTATTTACAGGAAGCAGTTGCTTTCTCATTCGCTTGCTCATTTTTATACAACACATAATAATTATATTGCCATCTAAGTTAGGAAAATAGCGCCGCAGGCGATTTTCTAGTGGCATAGCGTAATTTTAGTTACATTTTAAGAAGCCTTGACCTTTAGTAGTAAATGAAAATAATTAAATTTTTATAGTTTTTACATAAAACAAAAATATATTTTCACAAATTAAAAACAAAATGCCCCCCTTTTTTTACACTATTGAATTCAGACAAGATCGCTGACTGATAGGTACCAAAGACATACATAAGCAAAAAACATAAATCGAGATATTTTAAAATTCAAAGTATTTGATGGGGGGCGGGGGGGGGGGTGATGGGCACAAGGCAGCTTACCTGCGCCACTGCATGGCATCATTATTAAGTTTATCAATAGCTTATAAGATTGGAGCCGCCAGAAAAATAAAAAATTGTGTTGAATTCGTATATAAATGCTCTTGCATTAATACACTGGTCTAATTTTTGTAGTTAGTGGTTTCCTAAGTGAGTTCCGCGATTTCATTTTGTTTTAATTTGTTCAAACAGCCAAACTAAATAAAACATTTAAAGAAGTTTCCCTTGCTACCTTTTTGGAGCAAATTACTAAAGGAATATCCCAAATTGTTGAGACATGCAATCCGGAAATTGTTGCCATTTGCAAAACGCACTTGTGAGAGATTGGATTTTTACTATACTCATCAGAAACGAAATTAAAATACCAAAATCGACTTGACGTAGATCGCAACATGAGTCGAATCCAATTTTATCTTCTCCTTTTAGGCTGCTACACAAAGTATAACAAGAAGCTTTTTATATTATAAAATATGAATTCTGTCATCTCCTTACGTATTCTGATTGGTTAATTTTTTAGTTGCTAACCTAAATGTGACCCAGTGCGGCCTGCACATTAGCACATAGTGCACAACCATGGCAACCGCCAACTATCGTTGCTTTCATTTAAGGGGTTTAACCACCTTGGCCGTTCGGGAAATAGACTTAATTAAAAACATTAATAAACCCAAAAGTATCAAACGAAATTTTTTTATTTTTGAATTGCATGATAATCCAATTTTATCTTCTCCTCTTACATTATAAAATTTAAATTCTGTCATTTCCTAACAAATTGGTTAGGTTAAATTTTTAGTTACCAAAGCATGACCCAGTGCGGGCTTTAGGCAGCACAACCATGGCAATCACCAACTACTCACCACTTCCTACCACCAAATAAAATTTTAACTAATGGAAGTTGCTGATTTGTGGGTGGGCGGGTCTTTGAACTCGGTTTAAACCATGGGTTTAAACCAATAGAATTAGTTCAAATTTTATTTGATAGTAGGAAGTGGTACAGTGAGACGGTACGGTATCACGTACTTACGGCTAAAACTTTTACGCCTAACACACTTACGCCTAAGTCAATACGCCTAATCCTTTACGCCTAAAGGAATTTATGCCTAATGGTTTTAATGCCTAAAACCGACTACACCTAAAACTTGAACGCCTAACGCAATTACGCCTAAAACATTTACGCCTAATGCTTAAAATTTTCTAAAAATCGTACAAACATAAAACCACTGTTCCGATTTTGATGGAATTTTGGCTATTATTTTTATTATGTTCAAAACGGTTACTTCTTGTTACTTTTTTTTTAAATAATCGCAAATGTTTTTGTTTTTCACTGAAATTAAAAAATCAAATTTGAAAAGTTAATTTTTTTAAAATTTTTTTGTGTTGGTAAGAAATTAATTTAATAAAAGTAACTCATTCCTAGCCGATTAAATTTAAAAAAATGGTTCTTACGTTTATCAAAAGTCGAAAAGGGAATGATCAATTACTACACAAAAGCTTCGTGTATAGTATACCAAAAACAGGAATGTTAACGATAACATTTTTTGGAAATGTGTAGAATACAACAAAAGTAAACGGGTGCGTTTAGCGAGCGCAGCTGCTTAAAGTCATCAGTCAACTATGTTGAGTATGATGACATTCAACTATTTGAGTTTCGCTAAACGGTATGCTTACAATCAGCAAGCGTTACTTTGATTTTAATTATTTTATTTATTATTATTTATTAAATAATATAAAAAGTTTCACTTATATAGCATTTCCGTATGGGATTATCCATTTAATCCGGATTATTCGTTAAATTCATCATTAGCTGTGCGATGCAGCGTAAAATTATTGCGCTGAGTTGTTTACTCAACAGTTGTAAGTAAGCGCTTGCTCATCGTACCGTTTAGCGAAACCGCTGTAGTCAACTTCTCAGCCGCTGACCTTCGCTAAACGCACCCATTGTCTAGCCGTTGTTCACACAAAAGGTGAATTAATCGTTTAAGAGAGTGCTGAAGAGCACAACCACGGGCAGCGGAGGTCAAAACCCGGCAAGTCCTGGCAGAAATCAAGGATAAAGCTCGGGACAGTCAAGACACACCTCACCAGATTATTGCCGCAACCAGTATTGGACTTCCAGCTGCGGTAAAAGCCGCACTTCCTTCGAAAGATCGGTTGAAGCGCAACATTCAAAGAGCGCGTAAAGTGGCTGGGGCTGCACTTCCAACACCTTCGAACCTTACGGAACTTGAAATTCCAGATTATGTCACCGAATTTAATTCGAATGGAACCATTCAGCAGTTCCTTATTTTTGACAGTGGACCTGAAGAAGATAGCATTTTAATATACGGTACTCAATTGGGTTTAGATTTGATGGCAAGTTGTAGCCATTGGTAAGCTGATGGTACTTTCAAGACTGTGCCGCCATTATTTGAGCAACTTTTCACAATTCATGGTGTCAAGTACCACAATGTGATTCCTTCTGTGTTCTGTCTCTTGCCAAATAAGCGACAGCAGACCTACGTCCGAGTTCTTGAGGCACTAAAGAATATAAAACCAAACCTTGCTCTAACTTCCATCATGACAGATTTCGAGAAGGCTCAGATTAACGCTTTTCAACACGTGTTTCCTAATTCACAGAACAGGGGTTGTTTCTTCCACTTTAGTCAAAGTTTGTGGCGAAAAATTGCGTCAATACCTGATCTCAGAGAAAAATATGCCGATGTGGAGAACCCAGATTTTTCTCTTCATGTAAGAAAGTTGGCTGCACTTGCTTTCGTCCCTCCCGATGATGTAGTTATGGCATTCGTACAATTAACTGAATCTCCATTTTATGTTGATAATGGAGATATTCTCGATCCTTTTCTTGAATATTTTGAGGATAACTGTATTGGCCGGCTTCGTAACAACGGAACCCGAAAAAACACCAAGATTGGTTCCATCCAACTCTGGAACTGTTACAAGGCCAGTTTGAATGACCTCCCCAAGACAAACAACTCGGTTGAAGTGTGGACCCGGAGTTTTCATTCTTTATTGAGTGCATGCCATCCCTCTATTTGGAAATTTATAGAGGTGTTAAAAATGGAACAGAGTGCAAACGAATTGAAAATTGAGCAGTACGTGGCAGGATTGGAACCTCCAACAGGTCGTGTGCGCTACCGAACAACCGCTGCCAACATCAAGAGAATCGTGGAGTCCTATGGGGATGGTCTAGGTCCATTGAACTTCAAAATCGACGTTTACCTTCGAGGCATCGCTCACAACTTTGAGCTTCAAGCTGTTTAACATTTGTATTAATTTTGTTTGTAAATAAATTATTATTACGATTTATTAATTATTGTGAATTATTGAAAAAATAATAAACTGTGAAAATAAGTATCAACTGGTAAACATAAAAAAATTGATTAAGCATAAATTTTTTAGAAGCAAGGGCTTGTACTATTAATAAACTTTTACTATAAATCTCATATTATCTCGGCTTTTAAATTTTTTTTATGTTTGTACGATTTTTAGAAAATTTTAAGCATTAGGCGTAAAGGATTAGGCGTAATTGCGTTAGGCGTTCAAGTTTTAGGCGTAGTCGGTTTTAGGCATTAAAACCATTAGGCATAAATTCCTTTGGGCGTAAAGGATTAGCCGTATTGACTTAGGCGTAAGTGTGTTAGGCGTAAAGACGTGGATCCCAGTGAGACTTCCGACCTTGACCGCTCGAAAAATAGACTCAATTTAAAAAATTAATAAACAACGAAGTATCGAGCGAAATTTTTTGATTTTTAAACTGCATGATAGCTTATTATTTAGAGAATATTTAAAACAAAAATTTAAAAATGGGGATAATACACCTCATCCTGCAGAGATCCTCCACCGACATGCGCGTTTCTGGCTGCATGAAAATCTTGGTGATGCTTCCAAAAATGAAAAAAAAATCAGCATCTTCATAAATAATATTGTGCCTATCGTGATACTTCCGGTTTTTTGAGGAAATGACGTCGAGTAATAAAAAAACCTTTTTTTACATTTTTCAAAAAAGTAATAAATTTATCGCAAAATTCGTGCACTACATTTTAGATATACGTAAAAAAAGGAAATATCTAACTTCCACCTAGAAACACTTACAACTCCGTTAATTTTTTGAATTTGAAATTATTCACAAAAATTGTTGTTTACTATTTCGAAATTTACAAAAAAAAAACAATTATTAAAAACTTCCAGGGTGGTCAGACCCCTTAAGATTATCCAAAAGTTATACATAGTTTGCCCGCTTACCGTTGTTAAAACAATTCACATAATGAAAACGCGAAAATACCAATGACAATAATTAATACATTTATAATAACTGACAAATACAATTTAATAATCGGGTTATAAAAACAACGCTAATCTAGAAATAAAATTAGTTTACAAGGTAATCTAAAATGAAAGCAACTATAGAACCTTCTAGTTGTCAGATACTACGCCAAATATAACAAGGATATGCAAAAAAAACAAATGTATTTTTACATTTTTTTTTTCTAATTTTTACTTTCTGAACCCTTAACTAAGGGCAAGTATTGTTTTTAGATATTTTTGTAGCTTTTGTCAAGTTGATCAAGATCACAGAAAAATACTACTATTTACATCAAAAGTGGTCAACAATTTTTTTGGTAACCTTCCATTGAGCTCATAAAATTTGCGTTATAATAGATAATGGTTGATATTAAAATTTTAAAAATCACCTGATTGCATTACTTTTCATTTAAATTTTGCTTATTGCAAAATGAACAAATTGACAATAGGACACTGCTACTTGTGTTCCAGTTCTTCTTATTAACACAGGCACATTTGTGAAAGTCTTGAATCGACTTGATTTGAAATCACGTTTTTTTATCAGGGCCTAAAAAAGAAAATTTAAATTATTGAGGGCCAATTTATCAACCTCCAGTTAGACTTATCTGATTGCTAAGTGAGGTTTAGCGTCTTCTCATTGGACTAAAATGATTTAACCGGAGATCGATAGATTAAACGTTAAAAAATTAATTTTCCGCTAAAAAACACTCGACTAGTTAAAAAGGTTTTACTGATGGTAGTCCAGGCAACGAAGCCGAAAAATTGGCTGAAGCTTGCAAAAAATCCGGGCAAGCTGAATTTTGGCAGAGATGTACATTGCAGTGTTCTAATGAACCCCCCAAAAGTCCCATAAAATCCCACGCCGGCGTCCCCCACAATCGGGGATTTTAGCTCCACCAACGCGATTTTTTGCCGATAACTCGTTTATTTATGCTTGTATGAAAAATTATGATCAGACCATAATTGAAGAGGATAACATTCTCTATAAAATAGTTTTTTTTTCATATTGTTCTATGGCACACTAATACTTAAATTATCGACCGAAAACACGACCCACCCTTAAAATGGCATAATTTTGATTCGTTGCAGGGAGACAAATGTTTTCGGGCACGGGAAATACTTTTAATAATAAATTAATTGAAATTGTGGCCAAGGTTGGAAAATGAAGAGTAAAATAGATTTTTTCAAAATTTGCCCAAGTTATAGTATCTTCTAAGTAACGAAACCGAAATTTTGGTTTGAGCTTACAGAAGGTCCGGGCAAGCTGAAATTTGGCAAAGATGTATATTGAAGTGTTCTAATAAACCCCTAAAATGTCTCATAAAAATCTCAAGCCGGCGTTCCTCCAAATGAGGATTTTAGTCCCCTAAGTGCATTGTTTCGCCTATAGCTCACGTATTTTTACTTTTACGAAAAATTACCATTAAACAAAGTTTAATTTGCCTATTACAGTATGTATTGTAGTACTACCTACTGCAAAGCTACAAGTTATAGAGAATTTTATGTTCCTCAACTTTGCTTAATGGTAATTTTTCGTAAAAGTAAAAATACGTGAGCTATAGGCGAAACACCGCACTTAGGGGGCTAAAATCCTCATTTGATGGAACGCCGGCTTGAGATTTTTATGAGACATTTTGGGGGTTTTAGAACACTTCAATATACATCTTTGCCAAATTTCAGCTTGCCCGGACCTTCTGTAAGCTCAAACCAAAATTTCGGTTTCGTTACTTGGAAGATACTATAACTTTGGCAAATTTTGAAAAAATCTATTTTACTCTTCATTTTCCAACCTTGGCCACAATTTCAATTAATTTATTATTAAAAGCATTTCCCGTGCACGAGAACATTTCTCTCCCTGCAACGAATCAATATTGTGCCATTTTAAGGGTGGGTCGTGTTTTCAGTCAATAATTTAAGTATTAGTGTGCCATGGAAAAATATGAAAAAAAACTATTTTATAGAGAATTTTATGCTCTTCAATTATGGTCTGATCATAATTTTTCATACAAGCATAAATAAGCGAGTTATTGGCAAAAAATCGCGTTGGGGGAGCTAAAACCCCCGATTGTGGGGGACGCCGGTGTGGGATTTTATGGGGTTCATTAGAACACTCCAATGTACATCTCTGCCAAAATTCAGCTTGCCCGGATTTTTGCAAACTAAAAATCTTCCTTGTCTGGACTATAGGTACATCGCATAAAAAGAAATTAGGTAAACTTCTGTATTCAGGGATTTCCCAAACGCTAAATTTTTTTTATACTCTGTTCAAAATGTAGGAGTAAATTATAATCTAAAGAATAATGCTAAAAATAAACCCTTCATGATTCATTAAAATATTCATGTTTTACTAAATAAATAATAATAAATTAATTACCTATCAATTTTGTGGAACATTTTGATGTTGACAAAACTTGAACAAGTTATTAAGGTTGTAAGCCAAACCGCATCAACGTTTACTTTAGCTAAGAGCTTACGAGCCTAAAAATGGTAAAAGCAACTCCTTTTAAACATGCTTAGAAGTCAAAATGAAAAGATTTAGCATAAGACTCACCCCCGTGGGTTTTTGAGGTGGGTCATCCACAAAATCTCATCATTTCGATTTAATCCATGCATGTTTAAGAGGATTAAAACTCTTAGCTATGAGTAAAAGTAGAAAAAGAAAGGAAAACATAAACGAAGAAAATATTTATTCAATAAAAATATGACATATTTTAAAAATATGTTTTACAGAGATGACAATACTTAATAGAAACTCTAAACTATCAATCAAGTTTGAATTAGTAACAATTAAAATCTTCAAACTTCAACAGTTAGTAGATGTACACGAAAACATTTAGTGTTTTGAACTACGATCTAGGATAAACCGGGGGGTAATGCCTACATCTTTTATTCATCTATAAATCTATATTATCATAATATAACAAATTTGTAGGCCCAAAAATACATCTTATTCTTAACCTATTAGTTTAATTTTGTGTGTGTAAGTGTTTTGTTGTGTTGGGGGAAAGAGGGGGGAACTGGGGGCTTGTGTGTAGGTTATGGAATGTTTTATAAACATATTTACAAACTTAAAAGCTGCCTATAATTTATATCTCCTAACGATTTCAGAAAACAACAATCCAAACGGAAGAAAATAAACTTTTAGTGTAATAATTATAAAATTAGACTTATAAAGCCGTCAGGCACTTACCATCACTTTCAAAATTCATAGGTACATTTTTTTGTAGGAGTGCGTACTTGATACAGGACACACAATAATAATTAAACTTATCAAGATTTACAATCTTAAATAATAAGTCATTAAGTGAACAGGTTTTTCATACGTAGTATAAAAAAAAGTACGTATTCCAAAGAGAGTTGCTAATATCCACGCCATTTAAAAAATTAAAATTATTTACACTCACATGCACACCGATGAAAGTTATAAACATAAACTAAAATGTAGATGAGATCTTATAAGGTAATTTAACTTACACAAAAAGCATTTATAAGTAACATAATTATTTACTCTCGACGGCGTTTTTTATAAATGCTTTTCAAACAAAAAACGGACAAGGAAACAAATTTTAACGTGCAGGATGATCGTGAAATGTGGGGTGGACATTGAGATGATATTTAAAAATAAAATACAATTCTGAAAAAACCATTAAAACTGTTTGTTAAATCGCGCGCGCCCTACTACTTACAACAAAGCGTAAAAAAATAAAATTTAACCTTACGAAGACAACAGTTAGTTACTTGGTATAAAAAAAATTCTATCTAATAAATTTCAATATCGTCTTAGGCAATTCAAAACGCAAAAATGAAATAAAAAAATAACTAAGGAGGTTCGATTAGGAAGAAAGAAATTTTGTTCTTTATAAGTCAGGTTGCTGGCTGTCAAGTACTTCGGTTAAAAAGGAATCGATGGTTACGTCGCCGATCATTCTAAAGAAGAACAAATGCTCGTTACATTTTAATCCTATCGATCGGAGCGCCGGCAATCGCAGCAGTAACTTGGCAAACCGGCCGGGTTCGTCCGGATGCGTGGTCCTGCAGTATTCTTCCAGCACGCCGTATACTTTTTCCCTCAGCATCTCCACCTCTGGTACCGATTTGATTCCACGGACATCTGCAAAAAATTGTTTTAATCATTTTTTGTTAACAAGACTACGAATTAAAATAATCGTCCCTCTAAAGGCTAAATAAGCTCAAGACAAACTTTTGAACAATTAATTATACTTTGAAATTCAAATTTTTCAATTTGATTATTTTCAAAAATTTTTATAACTTCTTTTTGTACTTGCGCGAATCACAATCTTCAAAAGTCTTGTAATAAATTGTCCAATGTTTCAGGCCTTTATTCGTCCATTTTCAAGGCTAATAAGAAAGAAGTGCTTTAAGTTCAGCAAATCATTTCTAGTATTCCCTCTCATTAGCTTTAACATGAGCGAATATTGGACAATTTATTTAGTCTTTTACTGATCCCTATTCTCAATAACATAGTAAAAATAAAAAGTCTTGTAATATTTTAAAATTTTTGGGCAAACTTGACCTGTTAGTAGCGCGATATGCTGATAAATACTTTTTCAATCTGGATTCAACGAAAAGTCGTTGAATTTTGCGCGAAACTTCTATATTATTAATTTATAACTACTTCTAGGACCGCAACATTGGATTTTTATCTGCCATGAATCAAATTTTGTTAGATGCATAGATTTGTGCATAGCATTTGCATTAGATTTGGAATGAAGACCTAAAATTGGAAAAGAAGATATTGGACAAAAAAGGAAATAGGGGTCGTCATTAATTACGTCACGCTCCTAGGGGGGGGGGTTCCGACCATTGTGACGATGGGGGGCGGGGGGTTTCAAAAATTGTGACGTCACAAAATATTATGGATTCAACTATGGATTTACTACAACTTTTGTTTCAACAATTTTCCTCTAAATTCAGTATTTCGAATAATTTTCCAGAACACAGAAAATTTTAATCAATTGTTCAACCTAATTTTCACAAATTTAAAAATTTAAACATTTTTCTGAATTCAACTATGGATTTGCTACAACTTTTGTGTTCAAAAATTTTCCTCTAAATTCAGTATTTCGAATAATTTTCCAGGAACACAGAAAATTTTAATCAATTGTTCAACCGAATTTTCACAAATTTCAACATTTAAACATTTTTCTGAATTCAACTATGGATTTCCTACAACTTTTGTGTGCAAAATTTTCCTCTAAATTCAGTATTTCGAATAATTTTCCAGGAACACAGAAAATTTTAATCAATTGTTAAACCTAATTTTCACAAATTTCAACATTTAAACATTTTTCTGAATTCAACTATGGATTTGCTACAACTTTTGTGTGCAAAATTTTCCTCTAAATTCAGTATTTCGAATAATTTTCCAGGAACACAGAAAATTTTAATCAATTGTTCAACCGAATTTTCACAAATTTAAAAATTTAAACATTTTTCTGAATTCAACTATGGATTTCCTACAACTTTTGTGTGCAAAATTTTCCTCTAAATTCAGTATTTCGAATAATTTTCCAGGAACACAGAAAATTTTAATCAATTGTTCAACCTAATTTTCACAAATTTCAACATTTAAACATTTTTCTGAATTCAACTATGGATTTGCTACAACTTTTGTGTGCAAAATTTTCCTCTAAATTCAGTATTTCGAATAATTTTCCAGGAACACAGAAAATTTTAATCAATTGTTCAACCTAATTTTCACAAATTTAAAAATTTAAACATTTTTCTGAATTCAACTATGGATTTGCTACAACTTTTGTATGGGGTCGTCCATAAATTACTTCACGCTCAAAGGGGGGGGGGGCTTCCGACCCTTGTGATGATGTGCGACGATGGGGGGGGGTTGCAAAAATTGTGACGTCACAAAATATATAAATTAAATATTTTATTATAAGTATTTAAAAAAAAACGGTGAGCGAATGGCTGAAATGCTAGCGTGTTCGCTTTCAAGCCAAGATTCAGGGGTTCAAATCCTGTGAGGTGCTATCTATAGAAGAAATTTTCGCTCACCAAATGTCTATCTGCTGGCCCCAGATAACATTATTTATGGCTAAAAAACTTCCCTGATCGGAGTAGGCGATGTAAAAATCGTCTATTCCCGTGGTTCGGAATCCACGTTAAACTGTAGGTCCTCTGTGCTCGTCACACATTTTCAACACGCAATGAGCAGCGACAGGGAGGTATCGGGAAAATTTCGCAAGACGTTCATAACCGAATATACATACATTAAAAAAAACTATTTTTTGAGTGGCTATGCCACTGAAGCCAGTGGTGAAGCTAGGAGGGGGTGGAGCGCCCTTCATATATGTTTCCTCTGGGGTGCTACCCCTAAGAAAAAAAAGAAATTTGAAAAATTGGGGGGGGCGTTCAAGAATATGTGACGTAATACTTGGAGGGGGGGTCCAGGTTTGTGTGACGATGGAGGGGAGGGGGTTAAAAATTGCTTAAAATTGCGTGACATAATTTATGGACGACCCTTTATGAAGATTTACTGGACTGTTTTTACTCAAAGTAGAGGTATGTTGGTCAACACCGACTAGGTGAGAGAAACCAAAGAGTGACGATGATGATAAATTTTCTTGAACAAGAAATGCTATTTAATGCCAACACTGGAAATGGACATGGATAAGCCCCGATGGAACAACCAAGAATCAAATAGATTACATTTTGTTGATTACACAACCGATTTTACACCGGTAATGATCATCGATTGGTGAGAGCAACAACAAATATCGATTAACAGCTAGAGAAATGCAAAAAGATGAAGAGACTTCCAATCATAAGATAGACATCAATAAGTTAAAAACAACCCTAATGAATTTCAATCACAAATATGTGAGAAAATTGGAACCATACCAGCACAAGTAGAAAAGATTAACATTAAGGATACCAACACAAACATCATCCAAACAATAAGAGGAGGTTTAGAGGGTTTTTCTGTTATTTAATTATTTGTAATTATTAATCTACTCTATTTCTCATTTATTTGATCCTTTATTTAAGATTTTCATTTCAATCATCATTTTTTGATTTTTCATTTTCTAACAAAATGGGTTCTAATTTTATTTTCAATTATTATCAATCATTTTTTGATTAAGCATGTTCGATGCTTCACTATACGCTTAAAATCGTCTGTCCATTACTTATGTGGTCTTCCCACACTTTTTCTCAGCTCTGCACAGAGCTGAGAAAAGGCAGGAACCTTTGGCAGGGTTCGAATCCAGATTGAGAAACATATTTTTCAGTATATACTATTCAACTTGCTAACAAATCATTAGACACCTTATAGTCTAGATCTAGACCAACGGTGGGCAACCTGCGGCCCGTGTAAAGTTCTAATGCGGCCCGGGAGATCTTTAGAAGAAATAATAAATAAATATTTTCAAAAACAAAAATTTTAAAGAAAAGGATTAGGTTAGTACCTAACATAAGGAAAAAGGAGAGATCTACAGTTTAATTTTCGATATAATTCGTCTTATTTAAATTAAATTAAAAAGTATTGTAAGAAGTAAATTGAAAAGTACACTAGACCCTCCATGTACGCGAGTTCGATGTACGCGAATTCAGAATAACGCGAATTAGATTTTGATACCTGAATTTTTTATACGCGAAGCAAAATTCCCTTTAACGCGAATTAAGTTTTCGCGTATTATTAAAATAACTAGGTGGCACAGTCGGCCTACCGGCCGCCTTTAGCCATCTAGACCGTGTCGGATGTGGTTGTTCGGCCTTCGGCCTCACTACAAGGTTCTAAAGTAGCCTATGTTTATCGTAGCGTTGTAAATATCGTAACTTCTACACCAAATTTGGTTAAGATTGGTCAAATAGAAACGTAAAGCACGTGCACGCGTATTTGCATTGTCGATCGGTTGACAGCATTCATTATTGTTTTTTAAGTTGATTTTGAGTAGCCTGCCTTCCTTTAAGGAATCTCGATAATCCATTCATGCGCGTCCCGTAGGGACGCGCATGAATGGATTATCGAGATTCCTTAAAGGAAGGCAGGCTACTCAAAATCAACTTTCCTTTCCTTTGCGAATTTTTTTCTTTGTAATTTGTTATAAATGATAAGAGAAATAAATATAGTACTTAATTAACTTTGTTATAAATATTATTGTTTTTATATTTTCAGAAAAAAATACAAGTAGGTAACAAAAATGTGTCCATTAACTAAGGCCCGCGGACGAAACGTAAATATTATTCTGGCCCCTGTTATACAAAAGGTTGCCCACCCCTGGTCTAGACAATGAAGGCGAAAAATTGGTTAAATGATGCGAAAATTCCCGACAAAGCCCCCCGTTAGCTTCTCTTCCAATTGGGGATTTTAGCTCCCTAGCGCAGTATTTTATTTATAACTCATTTAATTTAATGTTTCCATAAAATCCTCATCAAATCAAAATTGAAGAGTATAAAATTATCTACATAATAGACTTTTCAAAATTAGCTTTCCCAATTCGCAAACACCATGAATTCTGCTTTGTAAAATATTTCCGAAATCCAATCGTGCGCTAGATTGGAAAACTTGGCTCGAAAAACTTGATTTAAAAAATAAGGACGAATCATTTTTGGTCTCAAATTTCGCCCTCAATAAAATTTTGAGATGTACTCAGAAGACTTTAGAAAACCACTCTAGAAAGTATAATCCTTTTGTTCAGATGGCCATAAAATAAATAAAAAAAATGTTTAAAAATCGGTTACACCATGAAAAATATTCTTTGAAGTTCTCAGATAATGTGTGAATTTTTTGGATTTTTAATTCTGTTCTAAATGGCCGAAAAAACTTATCAGAGCAATATCAAAAAACGACGAAATGGAGGACTTTTAGGATTCGATATTGTTGGAAATATTATTATAGATAATTTTACGCTCTACAAAAATGGTGCACACAGTTTGTTACCTTATCTTGCTTAGTTTTCGAGATATTTAAAAAAAAACAAGCAGCGTTGCATTCTTCCTTTCTAAGATTGTTAATAACTTTTTAATACGCGGTAATATTTCGAATCAAAATGAATCCCACTTATAGAAATCCAAACAAAAGCAATTAACTGTATTTTTAACCTCAGAACTTGATTATTTCTGAAATGAAAATCGCTTCCAGAATAGCTAAATGCGATGTATTTCAGAAATTGAAATTGGAACCAAGTTTCTGAATTATTACATTTCATCTTAATCATCTGAAGTAAATTTTTTTTTTTGAAAATATTGTGCTTTTAATTTTTAGTCGTTTTTATAGCCCCTACACACGATCCGATCTGGTTGGTACTAAAATCCAATCTCGTCGGTCGGGTCTCAAGTTGGACCGTGTGGAGGCTTGTCGTCCTACAAATTTCGCAACATTTCCTTGTAGGAAATGTAGTCACCGATGTAGCCATCCGACCGCGTTGGAATTTGGCGAGATCGGACCGTGTGGAGCGTTGTCGGATCGCAGATAAGGCGAGCTAAACTTGATAAAAACTGTTTTTTATGCCATTCCTTGTCGGATCATGTAGGAAGCTTCAGACCCACCAACCCAACCGACTTGTTATCTACCTACTTTATAAAAACATATTATTTTTTTATTAAATACCTTCAAAATATCACACGAAATATTAAAATTATAATGCATAATTATAATTATAATGAAAAGTGGAGGTAATAATCTGACCAAAATCTATGTTTTAAATAATCATTTAAAAAAATTTAGGATTTCAAAATGTAATTAGGTGATAATTTTTGTAGTTCTCACGAAAAGATATGAAACGTCTAAAAGGGTTTCTCGAATAATATTTAATATTTTCACTTTCAGTTCATATAAAATATTTTTATAATAACTCGATAACAAATTGAAAATTATTTCATGTCAAAATATAACATTTTTATAGTTTTCTATAGAAAGCACTTGTTATATATTTGATTGATGAACATAATACAAAATTTAAAAAATGCGTAACTGTTTGTTATTATCTCTATACGCAGAATTTTTTTCGATCGCGTAACGATTTTTTGACCATAGCCTTTTTGTACTGCTTGTACTATTAGTGTTTATTGATGCCGCTAGCGCAATTCCTGCTATACTAAATTTCGATAAATTCGGAGCCATGTTAATCGGTTCAAAGCTTTAAAGAGAATGAATGCCGTGGTGTTTGGGAGAAAACTGATAAGTTTAAACATATGGTACAAATATGACAGTTATTAATTTCAAAAAATTACTGGATTATTAAACATTATTATTATTATTACATTCTATTAATTACTGGATTATTAAACATTATTATTACATTCTAAGTATATAATTAATAAATGAATAAATAAAAATAAATTGATCTTTTATTGATATTTTACTATTTATTGAACGATATTGAACTTTACTATATTGAACAGCTATAGGTACTGAAAAACATTACTTTTGCACGTATCAGTTTTCTCCCAAACACTACGAATTATTTAATCATTATATTTAATACAAGAATAAATTTTAAGTTCGAAATAATATCAGGCGCAGCTGGTGTCGGGCCGACGAGATTGGATCGTGTAGAGGCAAACTCCAACGCGGTCGGATCGTGTGGAGGCAATCTCCAATCTGGTCGGGTCGCAAGTTGGACCTAGAAATCGGATCGTGTGTAGGGGCTATTAGTCTAGTTTTTTAGTTTAGTCTAGTCTAGTCCGAGGTAAAACTCGGAAATGCGATTTCTTTGCTTAAACCCTTTAATTTGTATCAGAATAGGAGTCCAGTAAAAAGTGATCAACTTTGAAAGCTCATAGAAAGTTGTTCTATGCACAGTTTTATACAGAATCTAATCTTCTCTCATTTATCACTGGGCCAATTTTGTGTCAGATGGACAGGTAAAAAAAAGTCAACTTCAAAATCTGAAAACTACGTTATTTTGAGCAAAAATCGATCAAAAACGAGGTTATTTGCAAGGCTGTATCTCGGAAACTACAAGCGCTACAATAATTTTTTTTAAGCATTTGCTCACAATTATTATTAATATTGTTATTACCTATTTTAAACATTGAATGTGTAGGAAGGGACCAATTCATGACTTTAAGGACCTTCTTCGCCAAATTTACCCCTGTTCCGGTCCGAGCCTGATGTCAGAAACTTAGGGGATCTTTTATTATGCCAAACTAAAAAGTTTAAGCAAAAAAAATTATATTTCGGAGTTATTTCCATACAAAAAGTACCGAATCACTATTTGGCCCGATGATAATTTTTCGAAATAACAATGAAATTAAGTGAGTTGTAGGCAAAAAAGAAATTCGAGAGTCAGCGCCGTAGAAAGGGTGAGGCGACTGAGGCATTTACCTCAGGCAGCATCGCAATGGGGGCGCTAAACCTTAACAAAACCCAATAAAAAATAGTTTAAAATTTTCAAACAGATGAAATCCCCAACAGGGAAGGGGGCGCATATTTTCAAATTTGACTGAATTCGAAAATTTGACCACGATTTTATTTGCAAAATCGCCTAAAATTCCCTGTCGGCCATTTCCCCAAGTGGGGATTTTAATCCTCTACAATAGTTGTTCGCCTATAACTCGCTTATCTTCATTTTTAGAGAAAATTATCATCAAATCAAAATTGAAGAGTACAATTTACCTACATCATACTAAGTATTTATGTATTTATGAAATAAAAAGAAAATCCAGAGAAAACAATTGAAAAAGGTTTTGAATAATTCATACTCTGAATAATTATTTTGTACATTTAAACTTTACTATCGATGGTGAACAAAACAAAACAACGTGAAACAAAACCTCGTTTTGTAGAGAATTTTCTCCTCTTCAAATTTGGTCCAATGATAAGATAGGAGATTTTAGGAAAGTTGATTCCAACCCCGTTCGTTTTCATTTCCCTTTAACTCACTGGGTAACCGGTAAAACTATCACGTCATCATCGCGACAGTTATTATTGTTAACGGGTTGTGGTTCTGACCCCCACTGCACTGAAGCTTAAGCCTATTGTGCCCCACGTTCCAAGTTTTTACTCCATCAACTGCGTTTCCTCAACAAAGTCGAGTATGCAGTTGAAGGGTGCTTGTGCAATCTCCTCAGTGTCCGGGAATGGAACACCAAGGTGACGTAGCCTGCTCCTAGCCAAGGCCGGGCATTTGCATAGGATATGGTGGGGTGTTTCGTCCTCTTCACCACACATCCTACAAATGGGATTTTCAACCAGCCCCATGATGTTGAGGTGTCTGTTAAGGCAGCAGTGTCCAGTAAATAGTCCTACTATCCTTCTCAGTTGTTTCCTACTCAGCTTGAGTATTTCTTTCCTTCTGGGCTCACTCAACGGGCCCCTTATGAACATCCGCGATTGCCTCAGTCCAGGGACTCCCATCCAGTGAGCGAGGTGTTGTTCTTTTAGTTTTTCCCTGATGCCTTTCTTTGCGGTCATATATGAGATCCCGCAGGAAGGCTCAGGGCCTATTAGATGTTTGTTTGCAGCCTCTTTCGCAAGTGAGTCTGCTTCTTCGTTACCCTTGATGCCTTGGTGTCCCGGCACCCACATCAGCGCAAGTCTGTTGAGGTTAGCCAGTCTTACCAGTGCATCCGAGCATTGTTTAACGACCTTGGAGTGTGATTCAACTCCTTCCAAGGCCCTTAGTGCTGCCTGGCTGTCAGTCATGATGCAGATCCTCCTATTTTCATAGTTTCTCCGCATCATTTCTTCTGCACAGACCATTATTGCAATTATTTCTGCCTGGAATACAGTGGCGTGGGATCCCAGATTTATGCTAAGGGCTTCACCTGGTCTTCTGCCGCGCACTCCTGCTCCAGTACTTATCTCTGTTTTAGATCCATCTGTGTACCAGATGGTGTCATATCGTTGACTCAGCCCCTGTGAGTTTCCTGCCTCTCCTCTGTCAGGTATAATAATCCTGAAAGGTTTTTGGAAGTTCCTCACGGTGCTAGTTCTATCCGATGTCATGCTGAGCATGCTGTTACTCTTGATTGAGTTCAGGATCATGGTATGTGATCCACTACTTGGATTCACATTCCCATGGTCATTGGTTGCCATTCTATAAGCTGCTAGTAGGGCCTCAGTCTCCACAACTATGTGCAGAGGCCGTAGTCTCAGAAGAGCCTCCATAGACGCGGTTGGCGTAGATGTCATTGCCCCCGTGATGCCTAGGCACGCAAGTCTTTGTAGCTTGTTGAGCCTGTTTATACTGTTCCCTTTCCTGGCTTTGTTATCGCGAAAGTTATTCAGATATATTTAAATTGAAAAGAAAAATTCCTACAGATAAAAATAATCTCAATATTCGGGGGGGGGGGGGATTCCGTTACGTTACCATGGAAACGGTGATTCTGACATACCATGCATATTTTATATAAGATCTTCAGAAGTTTCCAACGATATTACACGACCGGGGGGTCTGGGGGGTATGGAATACCCCCCAGGTACACTTGCCATTATTCAAACCATCAAAATTTATTATTTTTCGTTGAATCTTTTGCAATTTTCGTTTGTAATCCGGGAGGGGGGGGGGGAGCAGCAGGTGATATTTTTCAGAACTATCTCAGTACCGTTCTTCTTAATACCAAGGGACGTAAAAGTGAAAGTTTTTCTTTCGCAATAAATTAAGTGTACGCAGCCTAAATGAGTTCCTGATAAGCATCCATTTGCTTTCATTACTCTAAGCGAGCTGAGTAGTAAGGGTGAGGCGACATCGCAATGGGGGCACTAAACCTCGACAAAACCCAATAAATAATAGTTTAAAATTTTCAAAATGATAGGAATATTTTGAGAAGGAGGCGCATATATTCAAATTTGCCTCTGGCGCCAGAAGAACTTACTATGGAGCTGTCGAGAGTTCATAATCACTAATTTGGAAGAAAGTCGACGATGAATTTTAGATTTCTGGGAGTTCATTAAAATACACCAAATTTTAGTTTGCCCGGAATTACAGTATTTCGAAATTAAAAAAATAGGGATAAATATTTTCAACGATTAATTCATGTCTATAAACTATTAAGTAGCATGGTAGCATAAAAACCCCGACACATTTTTTAAAAATCGCCTTCGGCTCTATTTTCCACTTTTCATGAAAATTATTATTATTATTTTTGCAAATAGCCAAGTGACATTAAAATACAACCGAGTTGCGAATGGCTTAAAAATTTTCCACAAAAATAATTATGTTGGTACCATAGAACGGATACAAAATTTTTAGTTAGATGCCCGAGGATTAATGGATCAAACACCAAGATGTTGATGCGGAAAAATTTGCCCTCTATAAGCATTTAATTAAAAAGAAAACTTTTTCAAAATTTAAAAAAATCAAACTGTAATTTTTGTAAATAAAAAAAATTATAAATAATTCTTTAGATTTTAAAGAGTAAATTAGTGAAAAGTAAGTCTATTGCTGTTCAAACAGGCGTAAGGTTTCACACTCTTGAATGAACATTATGTAAAAATTCATGAAAATGGGCCAAAGGTATTCAATAAGGAAAAGATAAACAATACGGTATTAAAATCCTTCCGAATTATTAAGCTCCTCTTTTGTCACTATCAAAAAAATTTTGTTAGCTTTATTCCATCCCTGTTCATTCGCTCTACTTTTTAATTTTTAAATTTCTACCCAACGTGAATTTTAACAACTTATTTCTTATTCCTACAACTAAGCTACCAACTGTAATTCAAACAACTTTCCTTAAGAAGATCAAAAGTTTATCTTTTATATTTTGCCCAAACTATATTTCAAAATTGGTTAGTTAAGCTCCGACACATAAAAAACATAAAATAATACGAAGTTAATCCCAGTAAGATGGCAAGTTTTTGTGAATTTTGTTTTAAGTGAATTTTCTAATGCAGAAAGTTAAAAAATTTCAACAAACCTGGATTAAATAAAATTATACAACGTAAACATCCAAGTTCAGCACGGTCCATCTTCATTTCTCTCATTTTTGTGACCAACTCTGTAAGTACTCTATCAAAAATTCCACTCACACCAACCTGTTGTGCGGAATTTCTAAAACAAAACAATGAAATTAACAATGCATTAAAAAATTTATGGTAAAACAAACTTTTGTATTGCAAGACCAGTTGCGAATATGATGGATTCTTTAGCATCAATTGATTGATGTGATAATCCTGCAATAAGTAATTCGTTCCAGCCGGCTCTCAGAAGTAAGACTTGGTCTTGTAGTGGTAATGATATAAAATGTGGAATATTTTTTGCCCATTCCACCAAGTGAAACAGTTGTTTGTTTGTTGCTTGGCAAAAATTTGGAACAGCATTCTGGAAGAAAAAAATTAAATACGTAAAAACAGCTATCGATTAAGTTCTAATAGGCTAAAATTGACATTCAATCAGAATGCGAGGCTGCTTCCTCTACGCCTTGATATTTTTTACGCTTCCTGTAGCGGGGTAAAAGGGTAAGATATACCTGGATTTGTAATCTGTAAGCACCCAACGAAGGCACCAACCTTCACACAAGGCGAAAATGTTAAGTGTAGGAAGCATTAAAAAAATATTAGTGTTGAAAAAAAACTGGCACATATTTGAAAAAAATGAGACATCACATTTTAAAAATGATTTAAACAAAACGGAAACAAAACAAATAGTTCAATGCCATTACACCACTGTGCTAGAAATATGTGTGGGCAATCTAAAAATACGGCACAGTTTGACATGCAAGAATTTAAATTGGCACAAAATTAGGCAGTGGTGTTTATTGCAATGAAAATAACAAAGCCCGGATAATTCAATTACATTCAATCACTCTGTTGCTACCAAATAACGCGTTTATTTAGATAAAAGTTTACCTCAAACTCAACAGGCTGATCGCTCTTCATATCCGCTCTCTTTTCGGCTTCTAATATTCGTTCTATCGTAACGTCGGTGTGCAGACTCGAAGTCGACTCCACTTCGGCATTATCACGCTCTTTAGTTCTTTGTCGTTCTTCTTGCACCGCTTCCCGTTTCATACCCATTGTTAAACATTTTTGATACCGACAATATTGACACCTAAAACGAAAACGACATTATTATGCATCACCCTGTACATAGTGGCGATTACAAAAAAAAACTGACTTTTAATGCCCACACCTTGAAACGTGAAATATTTTGTACATTCACCATATACGTTACGCCCCCGTAATTTAAACAACTTTGAAATAATAAAAATTAAATCTTACCTGTTTCTTTGTCGTTTGTCTATGATGCATATTTTTTCTTCGCGGCAAGCATAGGATAAATCTTTGCGGACGGTTCGTTTGAAAAATCCTTTACATCCTTCACAACTACAAAAAAAAACATTTTGTTAGTTGGCTCAGTTACTAGCTTACGAACAGGCCTGCTTATGGAGTAAGAGTTTATTAATTTATGTATTTTTCTGGAGATCATAAAACGATCATCAGAACAGATAGAAAATATTCAAATTTTTGAAATGAGGAGGGGGGGAGCTGAAAACTTGTTGAAGCAAAGTTTTTCCCAAAAAATTCCCAAAACTGATCAAAGATTAAATTAATAGTAAATTATTACGGGGCGATTGTCAACTTCAAAACAATCAAGTTTTGACTTACAACTGAAAAATACAAGGAATACTGGGTCTTTCTGAGAAATGCCTTTGGTTTTATAAAATTAGAATTTCGATAGTTCAGGTTGTAGAGAAGGTTTGAGAGATTTATTTAGATTAAAAAAGATGATCTGGGATTAGCGGAACAATTTATTCTAGAATAAATAGAAATTTGAATTATCTTTTACGCTTTCATGTTTATATTAAGACTTTTTTGTGGGTAGTATAACTAAAAATTCGTGTATAGTATAGTAACAAGCCTCGCGCAATAATTGAAAAACTTAAAATAAATATTGAGAATGAAGTTCTAAACATTTTATGAGAAATGCTGTACAGAGTAATGAACAACTTCAAGGAACGTTTAGAAAAATGTTTGGAGGTCATCGTCGTCAATCAATTTATCATTCATAAAATTTAATAAAACAATTTTAATACTAGGCATCCCTTAGCCATTGGTTGTGCGGCCTAAAGGCCGCACTGATTAACATTGTAGATACACAAATTCAGGCTAGTATATATTTCGATTTTGTATCATAATTTTGACTGATTAAACTATTTTTCGCAATTCTTCAGAGTCGATGGAGTTCTTATAATTGTGGTACAAAATTTACTCTCAGGTAACTCAAGCCTTATGAGATATCTGGGTACTTATCGGTAGCCATAATAGAAAGTGAATTATTCTTGAGCGCCTTGTAGTTGCGCTAGTAGTTCCAGTAGGTGGAGATAGATAAAATAACTGCGAATCCAAATGATGAAGTTCAAAAGGCACAAAGATATAAAAACCCAATTTCTACTAATTATCTGGTAAACTTTAAAATCTGGTAAAAAATTATAAAATTTAATCGAGGACATCCATAAATTACGTAAAGCATGGAAAGGGTAGTTTCTAATATAGGAATTTCATAGTTAAATTAATTTAATTTTTTAGCGGGGGGGGGGGAGGGCAGACTTCAGACCTGTGTGATGATTGGTGGCGTCCATATTACAACCTGTTAGATAACAGATTCTGGATGAAAGCAAAGGTATTTTATTAAAACTTCACAATACAGAATTAACTCAACAAGATTTGTTGGCTTGCAAAAAATTCATGTAACAACTGGTTTCCATTTCCAAAGATTCTGCGCGAAAGACCAGGGAGGGGGTTGGACAAATGTGACGTCCGCAGAAAAATCCCATTTTTTGGGATATCTAAGAAAATTGTATTGTTTTTTCATGTAATATTTTGTAAAATTTATTTATTCCTTAAATTCCAAATGTCCTACAAACAATGTGGGGTCAAATTCGATTTTAGACAAACGAAGGGGGGATCTTTGATTGTGACCAACTGTTTCAAGGGCGGGGGTTGAAAAGAGGGAAAGAATTGCGGACGTCCTTTATGGACGACCCTTCAGAACCGTGCGATATGGAAAGAACTTAGAGTAATTATTAAACAAATCTCCTAAGCCGCCTCTACAACCTGCACTATCAAAATTCCAATAAAGCAACCCAACTAACATTTTATTAAACTTGCAAACAGACAGCACTTCTGCGAAAGATCCTGTAGCTATACATTTTTTATTTAAAACTTGTTGCAGTGCCGATTTTACAGGTTTTTAGAGATGAGAAGTAAAGAAAGAAAGTAACTGCTTGAGCCCCACAATGATTAGGGACTTTAGTAATCAAAACAAAAAAAATGAAAAAATAAACATTTTTGAAGTTATTGTAAGATAGCACGCGCAATTTGTTGCAGTTGCTTTTCAAGCAAGTCCTGATTTTTGCAATTTATTTTGGGAAGAAGATAAATAAAGCAACTGCTCATAGACCAGGCGCCAAGTCTGAATAATAAAAAATTCTAACTGGATTTCTTTTTAATATAATAATTAGGTAATGGTATCTATTTATTTTAGGGTGTCATTAAGAAGTCAAGTTTCCTTCTTCAAACAAAATCCGTACCATCTTCTGGGAGGGGGGGGGGGACTAAAATCAAAAAAACATTGGAGTTCTATTTATACTCTTTGGTTGTAGTCGAAGAAGTTTTGATCAATATCAACATTCATATTATGACTGTTCTCAACACCTCCCACAAATTACTGAGCAATACAGTCCTGCTTTTCCACAACTGCAAACTCTTTGAAATCTTTTGTAATTGGCAAGATATTTGAAGTAAAAGCTCATGTTGAAGGTAACTTAGTTCAAATTTTATTTGGTTATTACTTGGTGAAGTACGAATGTAACGAAGAATATGTATAGAACCTTTTTTGTCGAGACTTTCTTCTTGTTCCTTTTACGTTAGGTCTGGGACCTGTTTTACCAATTTGCCAAATTAGTTCTAGGAGCATAATTGTTTATACATTTTAGGTAGCTTGCTAAGGTGGCCTCGATGTGACTGTACCCTGCTTTCATCGTTATGAAAGCAATCATTTATATCGTGGGGCCGACGGCTTTACGTGCTCTCTGAAGCACGGAGACGGTCAAGAAATTTTTACGCTCAAACCCAGAATCTAACCAGGAAACCCTACATTAGCAGTTGATCGCGGTCACTATCAGGCCATGACCGCCGTCGTCAAAAATTTAATTAGCTTTAATTTTATATATAACTATTTTTGCCGTAAAGTTGAAAGAAATTCAAGATACAAGAACTGATTTCTGTCCCTTTCCCCACCCCGTAGAAGGTGACGCCGATATCGTTGGAGGAAGGCACTTTATTCCACTGCTAGCAAGCAAAACCTTGGAAAAGGTAGCTCAAAAATTGAATAGCCTTGGAAGCAGAAAAGCATCAATTTTTGGGAAGAAGGACATGGACCACGCTTTACAGAACTGCAGCTCAAAATGGAGATCAAGTACCAGCTCACTTTGCTACCATAACACATCAGCTAAAAATAGTACTTTCTCATTAGTCCTGAAAGGAACAACTGTATTTTCGTTTTTCTCAATTTTCTGGCAAAGAAATGAAAAATTAGCAACCCCAAATATTATTTTCCAATTTTAAATCACCCCGATCGACTGCATGTTGCAAGTAAAATCGACTAACCGCTTGACCAACACAGTACTAAAAGACGATAGAATAAATCGAAAAAAAAAAAAAAATTAATTCCACTCCACAACCCACAATTATTTTCAAATTTTAATTTCTGAGTGGCCTGGCTAAGCCGTTGCAGCTGAAAATGGAATTGAAGCAGAAAAAACTGCCAAATCATGCAAACGAGTTTGCATATTCATAAATAAATCAAAATAAAGACAAATGACGGAAACAATGGACGCGTGGGTGCAGACAAACCAATCAATCAAATCAATATCCAAATTCCAATATCGAAGTGATAAATAAAATAATCAACTAAGCATGAATTTCGGAGACCAATAAATTTTCAAATTTGACGACGACAATAACTTTTAAAATTATTACTGGTTTTTTTGGCAAACATTTGTCTTTGTCATAGGTAAATATACGAGTTGCGATTTCGAATTTAATATTTTGCCAATACTATAATATTCGGAAAGTTGTTCGAAGTTCAATATTAAAGCTTCCTATTAGTTGACCTCGCTCTCTTAATTGCTAATCAATCGATTATAACAACAATAAAATTAGAAGCTCACGTTTCCTGTTCTGGTAATAAATTTTTCAAAAAATCGTGTTTGACCAATTGGAATAAGAAGTTGATGACGACACGTGCCAATTAAAGGGTAATATTTTAATTAAACGGGCTCCATTAATAAAAATAGTAGTAACCTTTCAAATGTGACCTTTTCCAAGTTAATCTATTCCTGAAACCTTGTAGTATAGTTTAATAACATTTCGCTTTATTGTTGAACGAGTAATTTTTTTGCATTATAATTGTTGAAGCAATGATCGCCCAAAAATTTTAATTGGTAATTTGTTGCGCAATTTGTTTATTGTTGCTGAGGCCAAACAAAATGATTTCGTAGTCGATACCTTTTTCTGCGTTATATTTTGACCCGAAAGTTACCAAGTGCATTTTTGGCATCACTTTTGGAAGAAAGTTCACAATTTTGACCTGCGAGAAATATTGTCACAAAATTTGATCAAAAAACGATCCTCGCGTGTTGAAGTAAAACACAGGATACACGGTTTGGTAGACAGAACACCACGTTCATGTGTAAATAATGAGGCAACTTGAAATAAAAAATTCAAGGTCATCGTGATGTACTTTGTTGAAGATGGTTACGACGGCCAATAATTTAAAAATTATTATATTATTGTGACAAATTGAATTGCACGGGTGAAAAACCATTTTAAAAAGTTTTAATCGCGGGTTGTTACAACAGGACGGATACATTTTTCCTGGTGTAACCAAAAACTCATAAATCTAATAATAAATAATGAGAGGAAAATATCTTTTAATAGAAATTAGCGACTGGTACGAAATATAAACGCTTACCTATAAACGCCATAATGTTTTCCACTAGCTCTATCGCCACAAATTGAGCACAAATGTTTGGAACCACTAAGAGGATGATTTGGTGGATAAGTCGAACTTCCTCCTTTTTGGCCTTGGTTCCCAGACGTGGGACTCACCATGCTACCATGGCCCAGCGAAAACGATCCCGGACTGTTTGGGCCCTGTGGAGGGCTAAATTGCCCCGACGTTAATAAGGTAGCAGTGTCTGGTTTCATTTCGAGTGGCGATTGGGGCCCCAAAGAACCCATCGATAGATTCTGGTCTAAACTTAATCCTGAAAAAGAAACAACGTGTAAGCTTGATGGCATAAAATGATTAACTTATTATTTATTGAAATTTATTTTAGGTGGAAATGCTTTATTTTAAATTCCTGTGAAAATGAGTAAATCGTCGGGAACAAGATGATATATTATAAAGACATTAAGACAACTTTTATGAGTTTGGCCTTGCGAACACGTAATGTGTGCAAAAGTAGCAACACACAAGGTCGGTGTTAAAAAATTAGAATCGCGATATGAAATACACACACGTGGAGAAGCCATTACATAGATAAAAAAAATTATAATACATCTTTGAGTACAAGTAAATAAAAATATTGGAATTGTCTGTTTGTTTGTTCGTCGCCTTTTTTTGGATAACAATCTAATCGTATCAAATAATTTCCTACCTAGAACTACCAGGGATGTTCGTATCAAAAAACAAACAGTTTTGGTTCCTTTAAAGGAAAATGTGAACCTTGTTCAAAATAAGGCCCTCTTTTGGGGTTCAAACCACGATATTATGATACCCTTCCAATTTTGCAGTCAAAACGTTTGTGTAAATTAGTTTATGTTTTGATATACAGCTTTTCAAATTTTTTAAATTCCCACAACAAAATTTAATAACCTGAATAAATTAAACAAAATGCCAAGCTTCGAAAATAAACCATAATTTATGCAAAATCGTCCAATTTTGTAGAAATTTGAAAAATTTAGTATCAATAGTATGCGTTGCTCAATTACCTATTTATGCTGAATAATTTTTCACTGATTTACCTTAAATCCTATAAACAGTTTGACCTGTAGACGACTTTTGTTCAAGGTTTTATTTCTATGTTCGTAATATTTATGCCCATTAGTAAGAAGCGGCAAGCCACATGCAATATTGCCAATTGAAGTTTTTCGCAAGATTTTTAGCTTCACAGCATTCATAAAATTTATATCAAATCTAAAACTTCCCATTTTTTGATAAGCATCTTCCATTAGTATAAATATGGGTGTTCTATTTATATTGAAATTGGCAGTTGGGATCGTATTAAACGAAATTCATTACTTACTTTATAGTACCTACGTGCTAAAGGAAAGTAGGATCGATTGTACTATAAAAATCCAGAAAAAAATTATTGCCTAGTTTTAAATAATTTTTTCGCAAGTATCGATGAAGCTGCTGATAAAGAACTGGGTCAGTCAAAGATTAAGAAGCTCCTAAGGTAATAATAATTTTTTACACGTGCCTCCAAGTGAGACAAGGTAAATGTAACGTCGCAAAAGTTTACAATTCGTGTTTAAAATACTTAAAAGACAATTTCGTGTTGATGATATCGCAAGCTTGGCATTTATGAAAAAGCTACACGCTTATTAAATAATAATCAAAAAAAGTTTGATTTAAATTTAAAAGCCGCAACTCATTTTGAGAAACAATTTAAATTTACTAGCAATTCCGAAAACAGGAAACTAATTTTCACCACAAGGTTATGCCGTTGGTCATTAATGAAAATGGAATTTTTTTATATGAAATATTCCAACTCTGTATCTCGTGGATGTCTGCTCAAATTTAACCAACCATGGCTTCACCAAATTCCAACCCTCCAAAGAGTTCGTCTTTCTAGAAAATTGGATCTTCCAGAAAAAAGAATTCGAATTTCAATGTTTGTCATCCAAGCACCAAGCCAAAAATTTCCAATAACTCTTAGATCCAAGTCTTCCTACCTTATCTGGGATGGAAGACTTTCTTGGAGTTGGCTTATTTCTGTATTTTCATTATTAGACTTATAAACAACCTTCTGTTCAATGCAGAGTTGTTCACATGGCTCTCCAGCCTAGCCTATGCCTCTTGTCTAAAGATTAGATAAATTCAGACTTTCCTCAAACTACTTCTACTTCCTCTCATTTCTGCTTTATGTTTTGTAATGGTTCTATTCTCAGTCATTTTGTAGACTGGACCAAGATACGATAATTAATTTCTCTATTTTCTCAGAGACCACATTTCGACCACGAGTTTGCCCATTTGACTCGCTTCCGTATGTCTGAATGTGCACCACTAATTTTTTTTAAACATTTCAACTTTTGTTTGTTCGGATATTTATTATTAATTAAGAATGTTGTTTTCATGGCATTAAACAGTTTTAGAGTTTTATTAATTTTTTCCTCTTCTAATTAATTTACCTTCGTTGTCTACACACCCAAGTATTTATAGCTGTCATGTCTATTCTCTTTCTATTGTAATTGTAACCTTTTCTTTACATACTACTATAGTTTTTATTTTATTTTTTATATTCACATTTGTTTTGTAACTCGTAATTAAGCACTTACAGATTATTCTGTAACTACTCTTCCGTGTTTCCAAAGCTAGCGATATCATCTGCACAACATAATTCAGCTATCAAAAAGCTGTTCCAAAACAGAAATAGGCTAAGGACACATCGCTATCTCAGCCAAGTCGCTTTGAAAGCTTCCACATCTAATTTTTGTTCTTATCTTGTTTTTGTAGAAACTTTTGATATTTTCAATTGCTTGTGTATCTATTTTTTTCTTAACTCTTCCATACATCTTCTCATCTTATCCTATCCTATTGATTTACAAAATCAATAAAACATTTCTTTCTTAAAAATGTCTCGGATATTTTTATGGTGTAAGTCCACCTTGAGGGGACCTACTGTTAACGATTAAAGGCTTCGGCATTTAAACCCCAAGTCTGCCTATACCAGGTTGAGTAAATACGCGGTTGGTTGCAGCATTGCTTGCTAATACCACCGTACTAACGATACTAAAAGTTTATTTTGATTTAAAGTACATCGTCAAAAAAGCACTTGACCATACTCAAAAACTTGGCAAAAGTACTGCGGTTTGATTTAGTGTTATATTAGTGGACGTTGACGTCTTGGTAATAGTTGAAGGTCAAAAAGCCTGATGAATAAGCCGGTTGTTTACTCATTTCGCATCAATATGTCTCTTTCGCATTGTTACTCCTTTCTAATAGGAAATTAAATCCGGGAATAAAACTTTTGTTATTCAATAACAAAACTGCCCTCAGGGAAAATGGCATGAAATTGGAGACATCTCGAGATTAATGTATCGAGAAATCAATAGTATAACGAAATGTAGTTGGCTCTTATTTAATAAGTCAAACAGGATGTGTTCCTGTGAGTTTTTTCTGCAAAAAAAAGCTAACCGCCAGTTTTTTCAATCTGGTTAACGTAAACCAAGGCCTTGGAACTTTTCCTATACAGAAACTTTTTCAAGACATCGATTTGTAAACTTTCTAGCGCTGCAAAACTGAAAGGAATATTGCGAACATAAAAAGTTTTCCACGTTTTACTTTATACAGAGCGATGAAAAATTTCAAAATGGTCGTTTTAATAGTATCCAGCATCGCACCTGAACTGCGGCCAAAGCTAATATAAAGCGGAATCTAAATTTATGCGTTACATCACCGATGTTCTAAAAGCAACAACAGTATAAATTATAAATATAAAATAAAAATATAAATAAAAACATAAATTATAGAATAATCAACCTATGCTTTTTTTTATTTTAAATTGCACTTGAATTAGAAAAAAAATGTACCCTGACACTGGCAATGATTGTATAATTTGCAAGGACTTTTTTCTAACCTTTATAATGTCGAATGAATGAGTCATAAACAGAAATTGCAATAAAATACACTGCAATTAATCGTAAATGCTAAAATAATTAATTCAGGTTCGTTAATTATTCTTGTCAAACAAGATTAACTTTGAAAAACAACAAACAATCAATATTATAGAATTCTTGTTACATATACAGGGTGAGACCGATAGTAACGTTGACGATTCTAGACGCGATATTGAAACATCCTGTAGACAAAAATCGTATTTATAAGTCAACGGTCGGTTTTTTAAATAAAAAAATGTGGTTCGATTATATTCGATCAAGTTCTACATTGAAAATCAATTAATGCTGCTCATGTATCGGTATTTAGTAAATCGTTTCTTATGAAACCGAATGTCAATAGATACGAAGAAGATTGAAGCAAAAATAATTATATTATTTCTTTAAAAAAAATTACTTTAAAAAAAATTACGCACTGTAAACGGAATATCTGAGGTTCGAATGTTAAGTAGATTTTTTTTCCGGCAGGGGATTCCCCGAAATTTTAAATTCACTCATTGTTCCAACAAAGTTGAATAAATTAATCAACATACATTATGGCAATAATGTTTCCAACAAAACGAAACAAGCAAAATTATGCGCACTATAATACAATGTTTTGCAATAACAAACAGGGTACCACCATGGCACACGGTCGGTTTAAATAATTATTACGTAAGTCTGCTTTGTCGTAATAATCTTAATAAATTATGTCACAAGGTCTGGTTATGATAATTAAAGCACATTAAATGAAGATAATTATCTGAAAATCCATCCGTCAATTTCAAATTTTACATTAGTTACCAGTATTTAATGTTAAACGATAACGACAATAATTAGCAATTAAAAGAAGTACTAATCGATCGCTAAAATAATAAAATTAGCCATTAACTGTAATTGTTTTTTTACGTCCAATGATACAACGTAAACACTTTGCCTTCGGTCGACTTAAAAAATATAGAACGGACATGTTTTCAATGTTATTTGTGTATAAAAATAGCGCCACGGGCGATTTTGGCGATTCAAATGCGATATAAACGAGCAAGACAAGTTTTACGGCCGTGTTGATAATTAAACCGAATCATTTAATTTTCACTTCGCCTTGTTAGAGATGATTTAGCCTCTGGGCCGCTGAGTTATACACCAGATCCGGTTTGAGAACAGATTTGTTTTGGTCTATTTCCATCCGAAGATACGATGTTTTGCGTTAAAAACTTAAGGGAATTATAGTTAGAAAACATTAAAATTAATCGAATAAGGAATAGATGAATTTTTGACAATAATCGATATTGAAAGAGCTCAACCAATCAGAAGCTCGCATTCGATTTGGGGCGGAACTACCTCACGCATTCTGTTGATAGTACGTGCATTTTTATCTAGTCTACACACTACCCGAAAAATCTAGATATCCGTTTTTGATGAATCTGTCGCGCTCAGACAAATTATTTCTAAGTTTACGCAAAAAAAATCGGGATAGGGGCGTGGCCTAAGAGTACCAACAGCCAATGGGAGACCCCTGTTTTACTACTACTTTAAGGGCTGTTATTCAGGGTTAAACATGAATTTTCCGCAATTTGTTTTGTTCAGTTCTACTATATAAACCTTCAGCTTTCCGAATATCGAAAGATAATTTTTATAATCGCGGTTGAGTTTATCGTACTATGGCCAGTCCTTCCTAAACTGCGCATAGCCTTATATGTATTTGAACTGGTCGTGCAATAGCAGCAATGAATTAGCGTCTTATATTAGTTTCTGTCTTTCGCACAGGATCTTCAGAAATGGAAACAAGTCTACATAGATTTTTTTTGTAGGTGCTTTAATTTAAAATGGGTCCAAGGCCTTTTGTTTGAACAGTTTTGAACAGATTCGAAGTAAAATTAATAATGACAACAATCACACAGGATAAACTTTTATGAAGCGGGGGGCAGATATAATTGATGTAGTGAAATTGTAATTTACTCTAATGAACTGAATCTGTAGCCATATCATAATATCCACTCAATAAGCCACGAACTGCGAAGTACACATCCAATCCATCGTATGAAGGTGTACGGATATCTTCGCATTTAAATAGCACGTGATTATATATTATTTTATGAACATTATAAAAACATAACTATAAACTGATCCTGTTAACAAGAATTGTTAATCACAAAACAAAAATAATGATGATATCAAGTTAAGTTAGATAAAACCTGCAACGATTAAACAGCACGTTCAACTGTCTTCCGTTAAATTTGCAGTAATGTGGGTATATTTTTCAAATCGTCTAATGGTTAAAATGGATTAACAACATCTGGATCCCCTATGGTGTTCTTTTGTTCTAAGTTATTGCATTAATACATGTCATATTTATCATTAATTTTAAAAATCGCCTGCGGCGTTGTTTATAGGTATGACAATCATAATAATATTATATGGGAAGCAATCCGCCCCTGCGACGAAGTAATTTTGTAGTCCAAGGATGAGCCAACCTCGTTCTCATCTTCCTGTATGTATCTCGAAATGACCATTAACTATGTGGCTTTATGTTAATTTTGGCCGAGTGGTTTTCTCCCCCAACTATTGGATGCAGTACATTATTTTTGTAGCTGATAAACTTAATAATTCTTCGAAAAATAAAACACGCATTTTTGATCAATAAAAAGCGGAAGCTAAAATTAAAATAATATAATGGCTTACTCCTTACTCGGTACAATCGGAAAAACAAAAATTATTCTAAATGGAATTTTCCGGTAAGTGGGTAGCATTTAACGTATACGTGACAATAAAGAAACAATACCACTAAAAATTTAATTTCATCATGAAAAGTACTTTCGTTTCACTTATTAACGACCGTGCAGTCTGAAGTGCTTATAAAATTGCACATGTCTTGGAAGAAGCCAGCCAAAAGAAAAAAAGGGAGTCGATCAAAATTTTTATAAGTTCTTTACAAAAAAAAAACTCGTGCCTGATAATTTTTATTGAAAAAAACTTCCTGGGATGGTCGAGCAAACATAAGCTAAAACGCAATTTCCACGTCAATCACCAATCAAACCGGCAGCATAAAAACCCAATTCAGCAAAAATAACATTGTTTGGATTTTAAATTACTCAACTTGATCTGTTTCTTACTGATTTAGCTCAATTGTTATTTAAAAATAAATTGATAAGTTTGTTGTTTACATTTTAATCTCCATTCTAATTACAAAAATAAATATGCAGTGACTAATTTTAAGTCGAAATAAATAAACGAGAAATGTGATCAATCACATTTAAATATTTCCCAATAAAAAAAAAATGAGAGCGGTCGTCGGACCGTCCACAGAAGCTATGCTTCTTACGCACAGAGCAAACCATAATAGATCCTTGAACGACATAGTTGTTCGGCCTTCTGCCTCACAGGGCGAACCATAATAGATCCGTGAAGGCCATAGTTGTTTGACCTTCGGCCTCACAGGGGGAAGACCATAATAGATCCGTGCAGGCCATAGTAGTTCGGCCTTCGGCTTCACAGGGCGGACCATAATAAATCCGTGAAGGCCATAGTTGTTCGGCCATCGGCCTCACAGGGCGGACCATAATAGATTATATTTATATGCCTTCAGCTGTCTGGACTGCTAGTCCGTGATTGCCAGTTGTTGTTCGGCCTTCGGTCTCACAGGGGGAGGACCATACTAGATCCGTAAAGGCCACAGTTGTTCGGCCTTCGGCCTTTTTGTGAAAAATTTTTAAAATTTTTTCGACGTTTTTTGCCGACCCACGAAAAGGTTTTTTTTTAAATTTTTTTAGTTTTGTCAAAAAACTATTTTCCCTAAAAACCGGTTGGAGGTTGAGGCGGCGGGGGCGGCGTGGGGTCGGGGGGTGGTTGCCACCTCCGCCCCCTATCCATAGCCACCATTCCCAGGGTCCTAGCACTCTCGGTACCGGAGTTATGCTTGCTCCCACTTGCTTTTGAGAACACGGGTCGGGTCGGGTCGGCCTCCAACTTGCTTATAAAACTACGGGTCGGCGTCCCACTTGCCTTTCAAGAACACGGGTCGGCCTTCGGCCTCCCACTGGCATTTAAGAATACGGGCCGGCCTTCGGCCTCCAACGTGCTTATAAGAATACGGGTCGGCCTTCGGCCTCCCACTTGCTTTAGAGAACACGGGTCGGGTCGGCCTTCGGCCTCCCACTGGCATTTAAGAATACGGGTCGGCCCTCGGCCTCCAACTTGCTTATAAGAATTTCTTATAATTTTTTCGACGTTTTTTGCCGACCCACGAAAAGGGAGAATGGGGGGGCATTTTTAAATTTTGTTAGTTTTATCAAAAAACTAAAACTAGCTTCAAAATTTTTGAAAAATAAAAATTTTGAAAATTTTTTTGACGTTTTTTGCCGACCCACGAAAAGGGGAGGGGGGTTTTAATTTAAAAAAAAATGTTTTAATTTTTTTAGTTTGGTCAAAAACTATTTTCCCTTAAAACCGGTTGGAGGCGGCGGGGGCGGCGTGGGGTCGGGGGCGGTTGCCTCCCACTGGCTTTAGAGAACACGGGTCGGGTCGGCCTCCCACTGGCATTTATGAATATGGGTCGGCCTTCGGCCTCCAACGTGCTTATAAGAATACTGCTCGGCGTTCGGCCTCCCACTTGATTTAGAGACCACGGGTCGGGTCGGCCTTCGGCCTCCCACTGGCATTTAAGAATACGGGTCGGCCTTCGGCCTCCAATTTGCTTATAAGAATACGGGAAAATTTTTTCGACGTTTTTTTCCGACCCACGAAAAGGGAGAAAGGGGGGGGGCGGGAATTTTTTAATTTTGTGAAAAAACTAAAACTAGCTCCAAATTTTTGAAAAATAAAAATTTTGAAAATTTTTTTGACGTTTTTTGCCGACCCACGAAAAGGGGAGGGGGGGGGGGGTTTTAATTTAAAAAAAAAATGTTTTAATTTTTTTAGTTTTGTCAAAAAACTATTTCCCCTAAAAACCGTTTGGAGGCGGCGGGGGCGGCGTGGGGTCGGGGGCGGTTGCCACTTCCGCCCCCTATCCATAGCCACCATTCCCAGGGTCCTAGCCCTCTCGGTTCCGGAGTTATGGTGTTTGAAGGGAAGTTTGAAATTTGAAAGTCGCGGTCGAAATTTGTGTGACGAATTTGCGTTACATATTTCCGTGACGATTTTGTGTGACGATTTTGTGTGACGAACGATTTTTTTCAGTTAACTGCCCGTGCGATACCCGTGCAAAATACACGTGCAATACCCGTGCGATAAGAAGCATAGCTTCAAAAACGGAAGAAAATTATCACTTGATGAAGGTTTATTGCGATTCCATCTCCAACTGCAATCTTTTCGCTATTCCCCAAAGCATGCATCGATTTAGAACCTAATCTATTTAATTATTTATATAAATAAACACATTCTCTTGAGACCGAAGAGACGATTACGTAAAAGTTTCCAATTGATCCAATTGAGGCTATGAAAAAAAGTGATTTACAGAAATTAAATTGTAAATCAATCCAAAACAATGATTATTTAATATTACACTTTGCTGAAGTAAAGTAAATAATTCTATTTTTGTTATTACTTGATAAAAATGTGAATTTGAATAGCGCACTAAAGTGAAATTAATTTTCCAAAGAAAATCAATTTCCTAACCTAAAGGAAATCATACAAGGTCGCATTATAATAATATTATGGTCGTACCGGATAACTCAATTTTAGATGAGAGTATTTATCCAAAATGTGTTCAATATTATATACGTTCTTAATGGAAATCCAGGTTATTTTGAATAATTTATTTGGAAAACACTATAAAATATACAACATAACGTATTTGATTCGCTTTACATCACAAATGTAAATAAGGAATTTTTTTTTATTGCATCTTTGATGAGAGTGGAAATAATAACGCGATAATTGAAATTGCGCTTATAATTAAATAAAAATAAAGTATTAAAGGAAAAATTTATTATGATAAATTATAATTATTCACTTGATTATCCCACTTCTGAAAGTGTATTTTGATATTATAAGCTTCCTGGTCTAATTATTATTAGCCCACATTTTAAAATTAAGGTATTTACTGATTACACTGTACTCTAAGACAACGGTGTGGGCAACCTCCGGCCCGCGGGCCAACTCCGGTCCGCGTAAAGTTCTAATCCGGCCCGCGAGATCTTTAGAAGAAATAATAAATAAATATTTTCAAAAACAAAAATTTTAAAGAAAAGGATTAGGTTAGTACCTACTCGTAACATAAGGAAAAAGGAGAGATCTACAGTTTAATTTTCGATATAATTCGTCTTATTTAAATTAAATTAAAAAGTATTGTAAAAAGTAAATTGAAAAGTACACTAGACCCTCCATGTACGCGAATTCAGAATAACGCGAATTAGATTTTGATACCTGAATTTTTTATACGCGAAGCAAAATTCCCTTTAACGCGAATTAAGTTTTCGCGCATTATTAAAATAACTAGGTGGCACAGTCGGCCTACCGGCCGCCTTTAGCCATCTAGACCGTGTCGAATGTGGTTGTTCGGCCTTCGGCCTCACTACAAGGTTCTAAAGTAGCCTATGTTTTTCGTAGCGTTGTAAATATCGTAACTTCTACACCAAATTTGGTTAAGATTGGTCAAATAGAAACGTAAAGCACGTGCACGCGTATTTGCATTGTCGATCGGTTGACAGCTTGACAGCATTCATTATTGTTTTTTAAGTTGATTTTGAGTAGCCTGCCTTCCTTTAAGGAATCTCGATAATCCATTCATGCGCGTCCCTATGGATGGCATGAATGGATTATCGAGATTCCTTAAAGGAAGGCAGGCTACTCAAAATCAACTTTCCTTTCCTTTGCGAATTTTTGCACTATTTCAATACAAAAACATACACAGGGACCTACATAATAACTGTGCCAAATTTGGTTCCAATCGGTCAAACGGTTTAGGAGTCTATAGGGAACATATTTTCAGAAAAAAATACAAGTAACAAAAATGTGTCCATTAACTATACTAAGGCCCGCGGACGAAACGTAAATATTATTCTGGCCCCTGTTATACAAAAGGTTGCCCACCCCTGCTCTAAGAGGTACCTGTCAAAAATGATGGATCATCTGAATTCGAGAAAGTGCCCTAAAGACTGACGCAGTCTAAAGAAACTCTATCTGCTGGGAATGAGGGTCCATCCCAAAGGGTATTTACTTTGATCGATGGATGTATGTCAATCTACAGAACATTTTTAATGAAGAAATGACTCAACGTTGCTGCATTATTGTTAGCAACTAAGACCGAAATACATTGATAAGGATGGATACCAATTTGCAGATTAACCTTCATTCCGAGCAGTACCGTCATTCTTGCCGGGTACCATTATTATATTAATGAAGCACCAACCACTCGGCAAAGGAACAATTTTAATTCCATTTCTGGATATCATTTTTAAAAACCAGTATATAGAATTGTCCCGGAAAATCTGCATGGAGGGTAATTACAACCGATGTGCTCTGCATTTGAATACAAAGAATATGATCACATTAACTTAACCTAATTTGCCATGTGGCTAAGTTAATAATATGAAAGTCTGAAAGTTGGTGGAAACAAATTTCAAAAGAAGATTCTGTGAAATACGATTATGCTGAATAATTAGGAACTTTTCTCTGAAAGGAATGAAAAACAGTTGGGATGTTGAAAATACTACGAAAAGAAAATAATATTTGAAAAGTGCCACCTGTTTAACAGACGGCGAGAAAAGCGGATTAATGACTAAAAACTTTTGCACAAGGAATTCGGAGGAAAGCAAATAAGCTTTCTTTAGAGCTGCTGCATGGAAAGTACAACAGTCACGGCACGATAACTGATTACAATTCCGCTAAGTCTACGGTTCAACCACCCCACTATGCTGTCGGCCAATAAGCATTTGTTTCTATTGAGTAATAAAAATGAGTAAAAACATCAAAAAGTTACCTTGCAAAGTTTCACTCTTTTAGATGCGAACAAAAGACGCCGCCAAAAAAACGCTTCTATGCCGATAAAAAATTGAGAAAACGGTGAAAAGAAACGTCCGTTATGCAAATTCTAACAAGACTACATGATGGCAAATTTCTATGAGCGATTTAAAAATTCGACCCAAATTATAGGTGATTTGACTGGTTTCTACGAGGCCAAGTACACACAATAAGCAATTGGTTTACCTTCCGGTAGGTCATATTAACTAACAGCTGATTGCTAACCCAGTAAAGCGAGTAAAGGTTAAATTTCTGTTCGATAAATAATTAATGTAATAAATATTATAACATAGTTAACGTGACCAGCGTTCTTGTAAGGAAAATTGTATAAAAGTTGTGCACTTTTATAATTTCGTTTGCAATAATTTTCTTTAAAAATCAGAAGTGGGATGGATAACTTGAAAACGACTCGAAGCGGAATCCTCGCAGTCGAAATGCAAGTTTCATGTTATTTGAACAAGTTGTCAACCAAACTTTGAAGTGAAAACTCCATCTTTTTAGCACAGTCTCGCATGTAGCACAGACAGAAATAACAAAATTTGAGATTTATTTCCTCATGAATACCCACCTAATCAATTTCGGGTATCGAATAAAGTTGGTGGCGTATGAATGGATAACGCGAATATTTTCCGGTACAGACGAATACTAATTGTGTTATAGAAAAACAAGAGTTGAAGCACCTATTGATAAAACTTTTGCACCTTTTACATGTAGGCAGTTATACATAGGTACTCGTATACCTTATAATGGTATAGGAAACTTTTGCATATTTAATGTGGGTCCGTCTGCGTGTTTTAGTTCGTGTGCTTATTAAAATTTGGGGGCCTCTAAAAGGACTAACATTAAATATTTAATTTCAATAAAAATTCACTTAACATAATGAGCATCATCAACCACTATAGATTCCAAGGTCACGTTGAAAATTATAACAAACAACGAAAGCCTGAAAATGAGGAAAAGTTCCAGCATGGTGAAATGTGGCGGAAAAATTAAAGTTTAGGTTCGTGTGGCAAACGCAGCACGCCGCGTTTCAAATGCGAGTCCTTGAGATTGGCAAATTGTAATTGCGCGTGTATTTATCTATAAATTAAACAGGAGACATGCTACGATCAATCATGTACAATTCGAAAAACATGGTTCTCTACAAATTTTTCGCCTACCTACCAATAGTTTTTATAGAACATCAAAGGAAACTGGTTATTGTGATCATCATCGCATTATTGTCATCACTTTTTACATCTCAAGGTCTTTAACCATTATTATTCGTTATATTCGACGATCGATTTTCTACATAATCATTCAGTCGTTCAATATATTTAGAATTTGCCAACTAACAAAATGCGACCAATTAAAATAAAATATGATGGAAGTTTATACTATTATGTAGTCGGTCTCGAATCCATTTGTAGTACTTATAGAATTTACAATGGATTCAAATTGATCCTTAATTTATTCCCTAACTTAAAACTTGGCTCATAAACATGATCGAATTAGTAACTTCAGTAGTTACGCAGAGCTTTGGTTGAACAGAAAACAACCAAAAGTTTGTATTAGATTTAAGGATCCTAATTCAGCAGCAGGATTATACATAAAAATTGAAAAGTTATACATTTCTAAACAAGTCGGGAAAAAATTGAAGGAAGTTTCTTCCATTAAATTTCAGAAAACAACAACTGCCAATTAACTCGCGTAGGTCATCCTCAGGACCTGATTATAATGGTGTCCTATTATTAAAATTAGTTTGAGCGCTCACGTGTGACGCATAATTGGGTCTCATTACAGCGAACAAGACAGTCATTTAGTTTTTCACAAACTGTCTCATACGGATTCACAACAATAGGGGCTTCCTGAACATTCGCTACGTTACGTTGCACTACACCACCTTCGCGCATCTCGGCAATCACGCGTTACCTATCATGGTCACAATAAATTTTCTAATTATAAGTTTGACGGGAATCCGACTCATCGTTCCGAGCTTAAAAGAAACCCCAGCACTGTTGTGGCAAGCAAGTTTTCTTGTCTCGTCTCACATTGAAAAGTTTTCAGTTAATACACCCTACAGATTATGTAATATTTCCCACAAAATGACGGGCGTCTTGCCAATTCAAGTCTTTCTTCCAGAACCCATGTCAAGTTGTAGGTCGCACAAACGATTTTAGTTGAAATTTCTCATGTAAAAGGCGTACCAGCTGTGTATGGTTTCTGCCTTTCATTTATTCGTGAAAATTAAGTAGACGCTGAAAAACTCTATTCTGAAAAGATTTGAAAATAATTGTCAAGTGCACAAATGATTTATTTGCAATTACGTCCTTCAGAACTTCATCGGTGTATAATTACCAATCCACAGGTTATTAATTATATTGTTGATGAAAATAATCAAATTCCCGTTGTTTGCTGCTCGTAACTCTTGAGGTTTTTCAAGGAATTTCTCTAACTATTTTTAGAATCCAAATATTAAACAATGCCACATCTAATTAAATCGAATTGATTAAGCAAAGGCAATTAAAAATATAATTTAATTTTGCTTAAATTTTGTGCCAAAGCTATTTTGATTACAAATGCAACTTAATTAGAGAATTGTGGAATACCATAAAAATGTAACAGTCCTCGTAAATCCAGACAGTCTGGATTTTATTTGATCGAGTTATAGCTTTACGAGGATTCTTTTAATCATAAAGGTTTTTCCTAAATATGAAATCATCATAAACTTGTGTCACATCTACGATGAAGAGATTTGGTATCAA
Source organism: Podabrus alpinus (assembly GCA_932274525.1). Classification (NCBI taxonomy): domain Eukaryota; kingdom Metazoa; phylum Arthropoda; class Insecta; order Coleoptera; family Cantharidae; genus Podabrus; species Podabrus alpinus. The sequence continues at coordinate 13,922,862 of OW026451.1, forward strand.
CTAATATGGTGAGGTTCATTTGTTCAAAAGTTTCCTCAACATGAATGGACATTTTACCACAATATGTGGTGGTTCTTGAAAATATTAAAATATAAATTGTCCGGGGACTTTCCTACAACAAAAATGTTTGGGGAGTGCTGCCCAATGGGCGCCGCCCTTTCAGAATGGAATAACAACACAGAATAAAAAATTATAATTTTTTAATGCGAATGCTAGCACTCGAATCGCGGCAGTTACGTATAATTTAGCTTTTCCTAATCCACCGCACCTATCGTTGGTTCATTTTTTGGTTTGCAATCTATAAAAGTTTCTGTCACAACCATAACCATCTATTATAAAAAGTTCTAAACATTTGGCACATGCAGGAGTATGGAATAACCCCCCTCCCTCAGCTTATGGTGATCAGGATGGCCATAAAAATGAAGAGTAATAATATTTTCAAAGAAGCGCAGAAAACGTTTGCTGATTTTTCGGGGTTTTGTTATCTTGATTCTAAGGGTTACCGATTGAGTTTCTTTGTAGTTAAAATAGTTTGCAAGTAAATCAATAAATTTATATTTTTCTTTTTTAAGATGTCTATTTTGTGACTTCCTATTGCAACAAGTCACGAGCCGCCACTGCTAGATAATACCTACTTCTACTTTATCCAAGATTAAAACAGAACTTTAATATGTATTAATCTGAAGGATAACTTCTTGAACAAACTGTTTAACCGTAAGAGGCGGTCATGGGTTAGTGAGTTTTGCTACTAATGCCGAGGTACCCGGTTCGGTGCCGGGTGGAGTAAACACTTAATTTTAGATTTTAGCCAACCTAGACGAGGTAATTCGAAGAACAAACTATGAATGCAAAACTGTAGATCTGGACGAAGGAATTTTTCCTTAAAAATTAAGTAACAATTTATCCTCTAATGTAAAAATTGTGTGGTTGCTTTGTCTGTATAAAAAGTTGATGAAAGTGATAAGAGAAAAACTTGAAACTCTAGTATGAAAAGTTCTTTCTGAATCAAGCAAGAATACACACATGGAAGCAAATGATAAAACATAAATGATCAATTTTTCGGGCCATTGAGAGGGCCCTGCTATAGTCAATGGAAGCCTGAAATTAACTTCTACATCCAATATCAATCGCTTTCAATACCTTGGATAATGCAATTATTGCTTTTCATGCTGGAATCGAAAAGCGCGTTACAGTCAATGAGTGTTTTGCATCAAGAAACTCTTCTTGGCGGAACAACTTTATTATACTTGATTATAACATAAACAGATAAGTAATAAAAAGAAGGTAGCGATACTAAATCTTTTTTATCCATTCCAAAACATGAAATAAATGCAAATTGCTCCCTTTGAGGAAGTTTCCTAACTTCAAAATTTTGTAGTTATATCGAGATATTTTAAAAGAGAAGACAATATAATAAATTTAATCTTATCACTTATCATTTACCACCGCTGCTGAAATTTAGGTTCAGCCCAAAAATTATATTCAAAGAAAGGCTCGTCTCTAACATCCTTCCAGTCTGATAGAAATATTGAAACAAAATTCAGTGATATGCACGTCTTTGGAAAATCGAAGTTTTCTCTGGAGGATATTCTTCACAATACACCGAACCAAAAATATACTGGATAGTTACAATATGGAAGCTCAGTGGTGCATTAGAAAGCAAAAGCTATTTCTGAATCACAGGACTACATAGGAACTTCCATTAAAGAAGAAAACTACGAAAGGGTTCTTGGGATATTATTTTACAAAAGTCCAGTAGCACGTAGAAATCTTTTTCTTCCAAAAAGGCAAAACAAGTCACCTGTTTTTACCTTATATAACATCAAGCAGGACAAATATTACGAAGGTGACATTAACATGATAACTTTGACCATGTACACTAATTATGTGCAATTTATTAACATAACAAGAAATTTTTTAGTAAATCGCTAATTCGCTAAAACCGGTAGACACGTGTGAATGTTAATTATGAATAATGGATGATTTTGTAAAAAAAAAAAAAATTATTAAAATTTACCCAAATGAAAATGCGGCGGTCCTAAACCGCCAAAATTTCGACCCCATTGCTGGGCTTGGGCACCCTGAATAATCGCCGTTACGGACATCATAGGCTTTTCCTTTTTCAACATTTTTCCTAAATAATTATCACAGACACTTCACTCTAATATCACAATAACTTTTTTTTATAATTCTTTGGTCGAAATAACCTTCGCGGTCTCGCATCAAAGTCCTTGGATAAAAATATATTATTCACGGAGAGACGATTACGACTTTAATTGTTGTTTTAAACAATTGCACTACACATGATCGAATATTCAACCAATTACCACAAAATGCGATTAAGTTATCAGTGTTGCAACCGAATTGTTTTCCTCTTTTTCTTCTAACGCAAAATTTTTTATATACAAAATCTCAAAATCTTACAATTACCTACATTATCACTCGATATTTTGGTTTGTCGCACAATTTTTGTATCTTCTCACAAAACTTGATAAACATTAACAAATACAAGATTATTATGAAAACTCAAATTCATGACGTCTTTCAATTTATCCATTAAAGCGCGAAAAGCGTCGCGCTGTTCAGTACACGTCCTTTCGTATCGCGGATTGTAAACCGTCTAGCGCTCCGGCCGGAATTCCGACGTCCTGAGCGTTGAATGTGCTACTCATTTTCGAGCTGATTCACCTGTTCGGTAAGTCGCGACGGCGTCTATCCAAATTCCATCAGTATTTCAATTTTTGTTCAAAATTACTTTACACAATTATAAATTTAATTTTTCACATCCTTCACAATCGCGAACTTCTAGTATTGATTTATCTAACCCTGACAATTTAACTCGTCTAATACAACTGAAAAGAATTCCTTGCTTTTCGTATTAAAAAATTATTTTTTAAAAGCATGTAAATCATCGATTTTTAAGTGCCTATTAAAAATTTTAATATCGAACCTCTAAATTGCAATGGACGGTTATGTAGGTCAGGGTTAGATTAAAAAAATAGGTTTGCACTCAATTTTTGAGCGGTACATTAGTGGGAAATTCAGTTCTCAGTAATATCCTTCGACATAAAATTTTAGCCTCAATTCTAAGTCTAGACTAGATAATTGGGAAGATATCGTACAATTTCACCTAAATCCGAAAAAAAAAAAAAACTCAATCTTGCAGGAAGTATAAAAAATACGATAGTCAAAATACTTTTATCGTGATATTATGAAGGGTTCTGTCGTGGAAAAAAATCAATATTTTGGTGATTTAGTCAGTAACCTTGGCCGACATTACATACATCAAAGCCTTTGGAAAGTAAATTTTACACTAAATTTAGATCTTCCTAGTATTTTTTTTCCAACTAGAGATAGCCTACTTGATCCTTGATTTGAAGAAATTGTGTCTAGGTAGATAATATAAGAAGAGGATGAAGAGTTACAAATTCTGCCCACTAAAATAATTGATTAGCAACAATAATAGGGTAACACAATGGTTGAAGACCATGCCTAGGAAACCGTGAAGAGATAATTGCTGTGGAACTCTCACGTGGAAGCCTTATTATGCTGGTGAACAAGCCATTTGGTAGCGTTGTCCACCAATTTTTTTTCCAGAAGAAGAGAGACAAATCTCGGTACCGCTTTTGGAACCTTTTCACGCAAACGTCTGTCTATTAGTTCTGATCACCAATAGACCTTTTGGCAGTACCATGACGACATTGCCATTACTATTTCTTGGTCATGCGGAGTCGCTAGTTTCTACATTATTTCGGAGTTCTTCACTTATTAAAAGTTTAATCCTTGGTTAGGTTTTACGCAGTATACCTTCCGTCACCCGGGGTATCAATCTGTAGGAACCGGCAGTGGCGGCTCGTGACTTGTTGTAATGGGAGGGCACACAATTTAAAGAAAAGGAAAAATCTAATAATATATTCTTGTGTTACTGTGAAAATATTAATACTCGTCATTGTCAAATTATATAATCTGGGGGAGGGGAATTTATGGAACACCCCCCCCCAGCATATCAAGATGGCTATTCTTATCACCATGTGGTAAAGGGTATTCCATACTCCCCAGACTCTGCAGACGCCAATTTTTTTAACTTCATTTGCAATATAGACTCTTGGCATTTTTCAATGGGAGGACACAAAATGTAAAGAAAGAGGAACAAAATATATAATATATAAATTAATAAAAGGATAACTACGACAAATAAATGGAGGCTAATATATTAAGTCGCCCTACCAGTGCCAGCCGCCACTGGAACCGGTAAATCTTCAGATCAAGTTCAGGGATGAGATAATGAAACTTCCACGCCGCGCCGTTTTGGGACAGGTTCTCGCCCGGTTCAGAAAGGGTGAAGAAGTGATAGTGGCCCGATAACGGACAGAGACCAGTTTTGCACAAAAACAATATATATAATAAATTGTGATAACAATGATATGGGTCGGTAGTTGTCAAGAGTACGTTTTTCTTCTTTTTTATAAAATAATTAGTACCGTTATTGATGTATACCATTCTTGTGGAATTCTTCTCTCATGTAGACATTTGTTGAATAGGATCTCGAGAATTTCCAGTACTGCTCTTCCACCTTCTTTCATTAGTTCAGCTGTAACCTCATCAGGTCCAGGTGCCTTATTGTTCTTAGCATGATTTAGTGCCGTCAATATCCGGTATGTCTTCAGAGCCTATATTCATTACGTCTATTTTTAGTTCATCCATCTCCCACGATTTTACAAGTTTTTCTTCGTATAGGTCTTGATACCTTGACCAGCAATGTGGCGTTAAGCTTACACCGGCAGACTAGCGAGCGGGAAACCGTGGTTCTATACCTAGTCGCGCCGGATATACTGCTGTGATCTTCAAGCCCAATATAAATCTGTGGGCTATGGGGAAGGCAACGGGAAACCACCCCATTAAATTTCTTTCCCTAGTTAAGTCATCTTGACTTCGGTCAACGTTCGCTGAGCGGATACGGTACTTTAAGAAGAAAAGAAGGTCTTGATAGAATTCCTCCACTGCTTGTAGAATCTCTTCTTCATCTTTAATTAAAACATTGTTTTTAATTACAGTTATTTGTTCTCTTCCTAAGGATCGTCTTACACTATTCATGTTTTTACCTTCCTCTATCATTCTCTCTGTTTCCTCTTCTAAATATTGTCTTCTGTTATAGGTCTTTTCACGGTTTTATTTGTTTCTGTATAGCCTATTGTGGTTCTTTTATCGTTTCTTAACAAATCTCTCAAATAGTTTCTTTTATAGGATCTATAGCTTGAGGTGAAATTTGAACCGACGACCGTTGAATCCCAGTCACAGGCTACTACAACAATCTATAACCATTCACATATCTTCTTCTTCAAATGCTCAGTGAACGTTGGCTATCACCTTAACCAAAGCCAAGATGACTTTCTAGGTAATTATACATATTTAATTGGGTGGTTTTCCGTTGCCTTCCCCATAGGCCCACAGATCGATTTTGGACTTTAGATCACAGCAGTGCATTTGGACGACCAGGAGTAGAACCGAAGTTTTCCATTCGGTAGTCTGTCTGGTGTTTACTGCTGGTGTTTACCATATTAACATATCAACAAAGAAATAATACTAGAATTTGCTTCTATTGTTTGAAACTCACAGCTGTCGAGATTCGAGAACGTAACGTGTATGTACAATTATTGTTTATCTTACAAGGTAATTTGGTGTGCTGGTAAGCGAACAGGAACAGCTGGCACCACAAGTTTGAACTTATGGCGTGGTTGCAATTCCACGTTCAACTCTTTTAAGTTTCACTTGCATACCAATTTAATTAACCACAATACCACTATGGTTAATCTGTTGAGCAATTGTTATGCAAAACAACAATATACATACGTAAATATATAAAAAACAAACTAGTTGCGCTCTCAGACCTTTGAAATCTACAATGCTAATGTTTTTTCCATCAAGTATCCATTCTGGTATAATTTAATCAAATTGAATCTACAGCAGCGCATTAAAATTGTATTGCTCGTGTTTTAAGCAAAATTGCAAAAATGGAAGTCCTTTTGCCTGTTGGATATCAATAAGTCTCAGTCAGATTAATCTAACCATCCATCGGGCAAATATAATATATGCTAAAGAGGCACGATCGTCACAAAATATATTAACTGATCCCCTACGGCTAATGCTATATCAATAGCAGAATATCTCGACTATGAATCAGAACGAGATGGGTTAAAGCTCATTTATGGAATTGTCTCTTTGATGTAGCTTTAATTGCCTCCATTATAATTTATTACAACGATACAAAATAGGAAGTCGAGCACAAATTACTCTTCTACTGCTGCACCTTCCAACGTTAACAACTACTATCCTTTAGAATAAACAAAATCTAATCGATTAAAATTTTGGAATATAAAGCCGCACGTATAAATTTCGAGATATATGAATTTTGGCTAACGAAGAGGGTGGCATCAACAAAAGTAATGTGGTTTTATATGTATTTGGGGAATATAACGTCCGTCGGCTAGCCCCAACAGGGAAAGACCTTCGACACGATCCTTATCTGAAAAACAATTTGTCGGTTTATGGTTTTCATTATAAAAAAACTGATTTACAAACGCAAAATAACTTTAATAAAAAATGTTCTCCATCTAAGTGCATTATTCTGTACTTGCGTCATCTTATGCCTTTGACATAAAAGTAATTACCAATTCTAATTTAAAATTAAATGAAATATTATTAGAAAAAGTTGGAAAAAAATAAATTTTAGAAATAAATATTGAATTATTTCGTTATAATGAACTTTAATTAAGCGTCGATATTAACGAAGCACAAACAAAATATTTGTATTCCCAGTTACAAATTCAAGGCTATACCTTTTTATCGACAATTTGTATTTTATTAGTACGAAACAAATACAAACACAAAGTGATTTTTAAAAGTGTGAAATTGGGTTTGCTCGAGAAAATAATTTTAATTGGCACGTGGGAACATTAAATTGAAATAAAATAGGCTTTAAAATTGCGAATAACTCTGGAACCTTGAATTTGTCTAATTATGGAATAGAAAAACATACAAATGCCGCACATGTTTCCTATCAACCATAACGCTGCCACCACAATGCCTGATTTTATAACGAGCACAAGTTTATAAAAATATACAAATTACATCAAACTATTACAACTTTTATATTCATCAAAATAATACATTGAGCACTTAAAAAATATAGGTTATCTTCTAATTATTTAGTTGTAGATAAAATATCAAGGTAGACCCTTCTCTCGCAATTTTGATAAACTTGTTCATAACAATACAAAATTAAATCGTTCCCTTCGTTTACTAATGAATGATTCGGAATCAACAGACTCTTGACTTATTGTGTAATTCTCAATAATTGATGGTGCCCTTGCCCAATTTGATCGTTCAGTTCTTTTCAACTTGCTTAATCGATAGGAACTTTTGTTTCCGTTGGAAAGCCTGCCAAAGACCGAGAACCCAACTTGGATATAGAAAAGTAAAACTCAAAATTGTAAAAACACCCCAGTTTCGATGCGATCTAGGCTTTTTTCGACAATGGAAAGTGGAAACAACTCAGATTATGTCTAAAGATACTCTCCGAATGTTGATGAAACTTTTTATAAAAAAATTAAGTCGATTACTCTTCTTGACTTACGAGGTTTCAAATAGAAAATTGAACATATCTCGTGATATCTCTTCTTTTTTAGTGGGAATTTAAGAAGTAAAAAACCGGCAAGTCCATTGCTTGATAATCCAGTGCTGGAGCTACATTTTTCTAATTCTGCACTAATATTAAATCTGACATCAACAATAAGATGATACGGGCAATTTGTGAGATTACTACCAGTCATGACGAATAGTCTGCTTTCAAACCACACCTCGAGACAAGTTTAGGTAACCAAAACGACACAAATTTTAGCGACACCTAAACCTCTTTTTGGTTAAAAATAAATACATGCATTATATCAATTATATTATTACGTCAAGTTTTGAAATAAAACTCCCTCGGGCTAATACCTAACCTACAACCTGTTACTTATAATAACTAGCCTAGCTTTTGTCATGATTACTTTAGCAGGTGTCTTTAATTTAGCCAACTTAGAAGCAAGGCCAAAAAATATTAGCTGCTACACCTATTAATTGAGGCGAATCAATATAAAGTTTTTTATAACCATTAGGAGGTAGTATAAAATTATCTAATTTCTTAACTTTTGTGTATTCAATTTATAGGTGGATATAAATTATGGGATGATGTTAGCCTTGAAATCTCGACACGTCAGAAAATGACAGAATACGTTGAAAACTATGCTATTATGTGGGTTTTATTCTTAGAATGAACAGGTGTAATTGCAAAAAGTCAAAAATAGCTCGAACAAGTTTCTAAAACAAAACTATTGGTTCTAAAGTTCTGATGAATGTGGTTTTGGTTTTATATTAATTTCTAATGAAAACAAATGGATTTGTTGCAAGGGAGAGCTGTGTCTCTGGTTTCCTGTAGGGATTTCTAATAGAATTTGACCAAATCGCTCTTCAAAAATATTTACATGTTGCTGCAAGTATATTTTCGGTATCCGGTTCGATTTCGGGAGAAGGAAGAACTTTATTCTGAACGCTTCTCTTGGTTCACAGCCTACCTTAAACAATAGGTTCTCTATGTGTGTGATAACTCTTGTATGCCCAATACATGCATAAGGTTGCCGATGTCAAGAGTAAGACCTTTGAAATCTGCATCCCTTAACCAACCGATTGAAGAGTCGATTTCTCTCACAACAATTCAAGTAAATGGAAGTTGGAAGAAGACTAAATTATAAGAATATACTTGCAGGAAAGTCTGTATTCTGTATAGGCGAGCAATACCTGAATAAAATCGAGAACATAAAGCAAAAACATTGGCAAAAATTATTAACAATGTTTTGATAGCCAATTAAGAAGCGATAATTTAAGATAACCCCTATATACTAACGAAGCACCTGCTGGGAATGGAAGATACTCGCTATAAATTTGCAATCGACAGCATAAACTATAAAAACGCAAAATTAATTAATTCATCGAATTTATTGCAGGAAGTAGCCCCGAGACATAACGCAGTGTGCGTGGATAACTCTTTGGCTTTTGTTCGAAACAAATTCGTGAAATTCTTCTGTTCTCGAGATTTGACCATCACGTTAGAAGAGGCGAGGCGGTTCGTTTGATTTTACTTTCTAGTTTCGGTTGCATTTCCACTAAAAAAAAAACTAAAACTTGATTAGCACAAAAGTCTGAATTGGTGTGCAATCCCACTACGATATCCTCAAACTTAACCTTTCTCAATGTTAAATACCGCTGTTCCACATTGAAATAAATTTGCAAACTGGTAACTGATATTAACATAATTCAAAGCGAATGCTTTAAAATAGTAAACGAGGGGCGACCAACATAATTTATGTCGAAACTTGCACGTCTAGAATTCCTTCCAGTTTTCTTTTAGATTTTTTTATGTATGAATTTGCCAAACCAATATGTTGGCCTTGAGACAATGCAGATAAGTGCAGCCCGGCTAGGATCCCAAAATTACATATCCTGTAGAGGTGACCTCCACCGCTTCCGCCATTAATTTCAGCACACTGCAAGCCCACACATGCACTAATGCAATTTTGGTCACGCTACAGTGATAGTAAACAACTATAAATTAGCCATACCGCCTACAAAGTAGTGATAAAGCTTCCATATTATTATTTTTTAATTTATTGAAACCATAAGACATGGACTAGCTAAAAGAATTCGAAAATTAAAGCGAACTTGCAACTGTCTGTTGCTGAGATGTGTGATCTGGTTCTCGATCGGAATAGGCAACCTGGCAAGTCCCGATCCTTCTATGCACGTAATATCATAGAGGACCTACTGCTTAACGTGGACCCCAAACCACGGGAAGTATAATACATTACATTTCAAGAATGGTTTTCATGCAAGTTTACCTCCATGGGCCATTTAATTGGTTCTTGCAAACTTCTACCTTACAATGCAGTACAACTAATCTCTATGTGAACAGAGCTAATTTATTCTACACATAATAATATAATATCTCAAAAGTTACAACAGTTTTCCATGCGAATACGATTCGTATCTCATTTTTAACTCTGCTATGCTGCCTTATTTCCTTCCATACCATACTATATTTTTAATCGATACTTTTATATCTTTATCAAAGGAGCTGTTATTGTCTGTAATATAGTCTCAAAATCTCACTTAGTTTTGTCAAGTCTGAAGTTCTCTGAATAAGTCACCATCCGGCCGGCAGCTGATTTGCAAATGCTTGATTAGGATTCTCTTCATTAATTCACTTTTGTATATCAGACATCCTGCATACTCGTATATCGTAACATCCGCGTATTGCCACGCAAATAAATACTTATTAATTTTTTAATCTCCATCGACTTATGTTGTAGGTACCTACCTACTATACAATTTTCTGAAACGATAGTATTAAAATTATATTAGCTCGAGTATCCCATTATGAAACACGATATAGGTAAGCCGAAGCCGATAGACCTTGACATACACGACATGCTAAACCAAGGTCAAGGGCAAAAAGACGAGAATCTTATTGCAAATGGGGTCATATTATGTTGTGCAGCTTGCATGAATGTGCATAATAAACCCCATTCGAAAGACAAACAAAAGCTCATTTGGCCCTGTTGTATTCATGTGCACGCCTTTTTCAAATCGTTCGATCGCAAATTTTACATGGAGTTATTTTTCACATACAAGCTTTATGCACCACCCCAATTCGTTTCTCCGATTTACCATCCTAACCTTAATATCACAAGCACACAAACAATAAAAGCACAAGGTTAGAACAAAGTAGGTCGCTTCCAATAAAAAAATAACAGATGGGTTGAAAGTACATAGGTCTTAAAATGTATATTTCTCAAGGAATATCATCAAGAATTTGGTCAACAGTTTTATTGGCTTCAAAATTATGCCAGGTAATATAATTATAATTTTATTGACAACATTGTTCAATTACATTTGAAAAGATTGGAAAGGATAATTTTTCCAATTACGATAAAACAACATATCGATACTAATTTGCTTAAATGTAGATTAACTTTATTATCTTAGCTTTTACGGTTAATAAAAATAAGGCTTTACCTTGAAAATAAATCAAAACTACATTCGTAATCAAATTACTTTAGCGATAAGCAAGGAAGCATTGTGAAAACAATGCCATAATAAATATGTAAGATACGACGCGATTTTCCAAATTTCACCTCGATGTACGAATGCTTTTTAAGGAGCTGCCTGTCACAGTTACTCCTTGAAAACCATACCTTTAGGAAGAACGACAGAAATTGAATATGACTTATGTGATCCAATTTTAGCTGGTAGATTATTTGAGATCGTGCGAAACTGACGTGGCGCTAATTCTACATTCTAAGCGGCCAACCTTAATACGAGTTGGGCTTCATAATAGTTCTATGTTCAGTTTTTGCAGAATAAAACCTCGGTCTGATGAGAATATTCCAATTTGCACAGAAAGAATGGCATGCTGAGACACGCTTCATTCCAACTTATTTAAACCATCTGCTACCAAAAATTATGTGCCAAATGCCAGTTAGGGATAATTGCATTCCCGGGAGGAAACCAACAATACAATAATTAAAAGAGGTTCGTAAACAAAATTTAATTTTATCGGCAAAAATTTATCGTTTTTACACCAAACCGTTTCAAAGGGAAATCCTCCTTAGCCTTAGACTTTCCTCTTATAATTAGCTAAAGTAGTTAAACTGGGCTGCTCCTCGTAATGTGGCAGAAATATTCAAATTTCACCTTCGTGATTTTTCCGATTCATAAAATTCGTCTAAATTTGGTATAAAGTTTCCACCTCTTCCTCGAAGCCATATTGTTCGATATGAATATGTTCAAATCATGGCTCTTGAGAAAGGTTGCCATTTTTTAGTTCATCTTCAGATTCGCCGGTACAACATCCACTGTTGAACATGACTTGACATCTACTTTATCTGCCAATGCTCTCATCAGAGCTAAGGTAGAGTTAGGAGGACCTAAAGTTTAACGTCGGTTATGAAAAGTTTAGACATTTAGACCCACGGCTGCTTATACCGGGTTGGGGAGTTGTGTGCGGTTGGTTGCTACATAGTTTTACCATGAATGAAATCTAATATTGTCGATACCCAATAATCATACTCGGGATTGTTTCCTGTGAAAAGAAATATGATTTTTTCGCTGATAACACACCGCCTAAGCAAACTTGAAAACCTTATAATTTGTAATTACTATTTTATACACCAGTTCTTAAAAAATTAAAATCGGATCGAAAATTACGGTATTTATTAGGTATTGTTCATTTAAAATGATAATCAATTTAATTGGGGTTTAATAATAAAAACAGGTAATTGTTGTAAAGTTTGTCAACCCCCCTGCCTAACGCATTTTTAATGTGCCACAATAAGCATCGCTATCTAATTTTAGAAAATGATATCGGATAAATATTAAATTAATAAATACAAGATATAATCCAATATAGTGGATTACTCAGAAGAAAGTCGTGACGCACTCGAATTTATTGATACACGGTTGTAATGTAGTTTTCCTTAAATTGATAATCCACAAAATTCAAAGTTACTGAAAATTTGATTTCAGATGTATGTACGAGTATGTAGATTCTTCTGAGCAAACAATGTAATTTTCGCTATTCAATTTGAAATTCTTTGTGAGCACAGTTGAGCTTAAAGATTATTTACTATTTAGCTTAAAACGAATAATTCGAATTTATTCAAAAAGAATATTTAAACAGTAAATATACATTTACCCAAATAACTGAATTATTAAAATAATTAATTTTAACTTTAAGTTTCAACTTTCCACTCAATAATTTTCTTACGTAAGAAAAACACTTGTACTTAATACCTTTAGATTATTAATTTTACAATTTTAGATCCTCACCCTAGCTTTAAGTAGTTTTCCTATTTTTATTTTTGTTTCGTACGGCAACATTATTGTTTTCATTAATGTCTTTGTAATAAGTTGGAACTTTTACGAACTAGGAAATAAATTTTTGAGATGTTGCTTGCGGTTATTTAAAAATATGTTACACTTTTATTTTGCACCATTTCGTTGATGACAGAAAATTTGTGTTTCGTGGTTTTTCATCCTTACATCCAGACATCAATTCGTAATTTTCAGAAAATAAATTTCTTCAGAGTCTTGGTGTTATTGTTAACCATTGATGTTTTCAGTTTTACAGTTCTTATTAAGAAAACCTATGAATCCTATGCCTAAATTGGTATTGACGTAAAAAATTGTTCTATTCCTTTTAGTTTTCAAAATACAGCCTTACATAAAACCTCTATTTTTCCTAAAAACGTAGTCGTCAGCTTTCGCTCCAGACTTTTTGGATTTCTTTAGCTGTAGCGGAGCATGGGTAAAATTTGGCTTAAGATATGTGATTGCACATTTTTAAAGTAACAGTGAGGTTAGTGTATTTTTAGCGTAAAATTTTGACGATATGGGTAACTGCACAATTATCTACATTTTTTGGTATTATAAATAATAAAAAAAAATTTATTAATCCCAAAAATTAATGTCTCACCTTTACCCAGCCAAGGGGGCAACAGTGAGACATATTCAACATTACATTTAATAATGTCTGTATTTAAGATTATTCCACTCGTTACCAATAGTCCAGTCAAATTAGACGAAAAAAGGGGTTCAGCTCGGAAAAATTCCCACCTAGCTGAATTTTGGTACACATCTTTATGACATCGTTGTAAACAATATGTAAAAAGTCGACCTCGATATCATGTCCGCGTTAAAGGTTATTCGAGGTCAAAGGTCAAGAAATCGGCCTTTTTTTTTAATATCTCGTTTTTTATTAGTCGTACAATAAAAAGTTTTAGATACAATTTGTAGAGGAGGTAATTATCTACAAAAATGGTCTTATGACATTTTTACGTTAAGTTGATAGTTTTTGCGTTATAAGGCCAACAAAATGGACCCACCCTTAAAATGGCACAATATTGATTCGTTGCAGGGAGAGAAATGTTTTCGGGCACGGGAAATGCTTTTAATAATAAATTAATTGAAATTGTGGCCAAGGTTGGAAAATGAAGAGAAAAATAAATTTTTTCAAAATTTGCCAAAGTTATAGTATCTTCCAAGTACCGAAGCCGAAATTTTGGTTTGAGCTTACCGAAGGTCCGGGCAAGCTGAAAATTGGCAAAGATGTATATTGAAGTGTTCTAATAAACTCCCAAAATGACTCATAAAAATCCCAAGCCGGCGTTCGCTCAAATGAGGATTTTAGCCCCCTAAGTGCGGTGTTTCGCCTATAGCTCACGTATTTTTACTTTTACGAAAAATTACCATTAACTAAAGTTGAAGAACATAAAATTTCTATAACTCATGGCGCTGCAGTAGGTAGTACTACAATACATACTTTAATGTGCAAATTAAACTTTGTTTAATGGTAATTTTTCGTAAAAGTAAAAATACGTGAGCTATAGGCGAAACACCGCACTTAGGGGGCTAAAATCCTCATTTGAGCGAACGCCGGCTTGGGATTTTTATGAGTCATTTTGGGAGTTTATTAGAACACTTCAATATACATCTTTGCCAATTTTCAGCTTGCCCGGACCTTCGGTAAGCTCAAACCAAAATTTCGGCTTCGGTACTTGGAAGATACTATAACTTTGGCAAATTTTGAAAAAATTTATTTTTCTCTTCATTTTCCAACCTTGGCCACAATTTCAATTAATTTATTATTAAAAGCATTTCCCGTGCCCGAAAACATTTCTCTCCCTGCAACGAATCAATATTGTGCCATTTTAAGGGTGGGTCCATTTTGTTGGCCTTATAACGCAAAAACTATCAACTTAACGTGAAAATGTCATAAGACCATTTTTGTAGATAATTACCTCCTCTACAAATTGTATCTAAAACTTTTTATTGTACGACTAATAAAAAACGAGATATTAAAAAAAGGCCTATTTCGTGACCTTTGACCTCGAATAACCTTTAACGCGGACATGATATCGAGGTCGACTTTTTACATATTGTTTACAACGATGTCATAAAGATGTGTACCAAAATTCAGCTAGGTGGGAATTTTTCCGAGCTGAAAACCTAATTTGACTGGACTACAAATTAACCACCGAAAACTAACCGTAGTATATGCTAAAATATAATAGGTAAAAAAGGAATTTTAATTATGGCTAATAATACCATAGCTTACCGCGGTAGAAAAATAGTGTCTCACTGTTACCCATGCCCCGTACATGCTCCTAATCCTCAAGTAACGAGCACGAACGGGTGAACGAATGTGAAATTTGCGGGTAATGTGAACATGACTTTTAAGTATAGAGAATAAAATTACGCCTAAAAAGAAAGGTTCAGTTCTGCTCATCTTTTGACCTTTGGTCGTGAGATTTTAATGATAGGCCAGAATTGTTTAAAGATCAAAGTTATTGTTGCAGTCTCTCCCAAGGTGATTTTTCATTCGAATCCAATTGTTTTGAAGAAATATTAAACTGTAAGAGAAATCCTTCAAGATTTCATGCTTCAAGATAATGAAAATATTTAAAAGAAGAGCTTCAAAGTGTATTCAGGCTGTTGGGGGAGCCCTTGTTTAAGTATTCGTCCCCTATGTATGTGAAACCAATTCGTACGCAAGACATGAAAGAAGGGTATTAACGTTAGAGAGAGATATGGGTAAAATTTTAAGAAACTACACCGATGGATGATAAAATATAAATATTTATTAAAAAATGCACGTCGGCTGGATCCGCTCTTGAAGCTTGTATTAGAAACCGGGGCGGGGAGATCTTGAAAATCCTCATCAGTGGGTTACCGAAAGATACACAAGTAAGAATTTTTATTCAGAAATATTTCCATTTAATTTGCATTATTTTGTAAAAATATTTCTCGAAATATTCTACAGGTCAGACCTCCAGGTTTTACAGACTGTGCTCCGATGAACTTCTGCTGTTTAATTCTCTTGCTTCCATTTTTTAACTACTTTAAGAAACAAAATGATTGGAGGTAAAAAAGGAATTGTGGTTTATAAAAAAAGAGAAATTTAGTAGAAAATTCCACTTTATTATAATAATAGATGAAGGGGGAGGGCTAGGGAGGATTTTTTATGTTTTGTTTTATTAACTGTAGAATAAAAATGACTCTGGTAAAGTTGATGATGTAGGATATTTGTGATATAAGGAAAAAATGTGAATGCCAGAAACGAAGAGATTTGAACTGGGAATATTAATGAACAAGTATTACAGAATGTAATGAATAAATTATGAAGAAGTTAATTCCTTTGAATTTTCATAGTCTGATTCCTATTCTATGTTGGTTCAGAAGGTGACCTTTCATTTACCTACCTCCTTTACTCGTTTGCATACTGTATATTAATCTATGAAATAAAAATTACTTCGAGTTTTTGTTTCATTGTTACAATGAAAATAATATTAAAGACTATATTTTTTTGCACAAAATTAAAAAAATTTCTTCAGGCTGGTTTGTTATAGCAGTGTCATGGTTCCTTAGAGCAAGCCGCCACTGCTCTGGGCTACATAAGAAAATCTTATGTTGAAAACAAAAACCTACGCTTTTTAGAGCTGTATCTTGGAAGAGGTGGTCACAGCTTGGTGGGTAAGTACGTCGACTGCTAATGCAAAATACCTGGGTCCACTTCCGGAAGAGTAAATACTATATTCTGACCATCCCTCCTCGGAAGGCAATGGAAAAGCAGCGTGGTAATCTATTAACAACAGATACACGAAACAAGACACGACGCTTCTGGAAAAAGACAAATTGGCGGAAAATCTCGGAAGGAACAATTTTTTTGGTTATATGTAAAATTGTATCTAGTTTATTTTTGCTCATAACTATTTTAGACATAGGATGGATTTGAAATGAGCAATCCAAGACTTGATGATTTGGTGCCTTTTTCGACACATTTTCCGCTGTTCTGGTTCGCATATACAGACCTAGACAAAAGAATGCCATTGTTATGATTTGATATTTGATTAACAGTTTATTACAATTTTTTGTTCGATTTTCTATCGGTTTATTTGTAAAATTTGATTTAACCTTTCGAATGTAAATGAAATGAACGTGAGCTTCCACTGATTTAATTAATATTTTTTTTATATTTAAAATAACTGTGCTTTGATATATTAAATGGAAGGTTCTGCTTGTCAAATGTAGTTGTGTCGGCAGCTAAGAGATGCAAATGGTAATATTATGCATGGAAAAACTTGTTATAATATCCACTTAGTATTAAAACAATTTTGAATTATATAAATGATTTCCGGTTTTGTACTGTTTACACAAATGCTGGTTTTCCCTACCTGTATCTGTTGTAAATTTTTACACGAGGCGTTAGGATGTTCCGTAAAGATGATCTTCAATGCGAAAAAATGAAAAAGAGACTGAAACGAAAGGATGTAAAAGGATAACTACACCTCGAAATGATAGAAAGATTATGATGCATTCAAGACCTATACACAAATTAACCAAAAGCTAAATATCTCTATTAGCAGTTCAACAGTTACTAGGTCTTCTTCAAAATAGCGTAACAGAATTTCAACTGAAGTATACCAGAGAAACTGTCAAACACGGGGGATGTAGCCTAATGATCTGGGGGTCGGAGGTAAATGTGCCACCAAATGTACCTGACCAGAAAAGGGTACCGGTAAATGTGCCACCGACCAAAAGGGTTCTTTAAATAAACACAGGTATTTGTGCCACTAACAGTGAAAAAATTAAATTTTTTTTGCCTTCGAATTTTGGGGTGTGCATTCGATAAGGAGGGTCATCCATCGTCAAAACCTACCCTTACGGGGCGCCGCTGCGCTCCGCTCCGCGTTGCACCCCTCCAGGGCGGTTTTGACTCTGGTTACTAGGCTAAACATACGAGAAGGCGCCACACATCAAGAAAACCGGGATAAATGAAACCGGGATGTGAGAGACCCTCGAAATAGCATTAAAAGTATAGTTGCGGTATGGGGCAGTAAACTATTACGTTTCACCCCCAAAAAATCGTGTAAAATCAAAAAATAATCGATGTTACATGTAGGAGATGCATCAGGTAGATGCCGTTTTCTCCGGTGTGACAAATACCTGTGTACTTTTACGGAGCACCCGAATTGCACCACGAAAAGATTAGTTCACAAATCTCCTACCCGAATTGCACCACCGTAATTTCAGGTAAACACCTCACCAAGGGTCGGTCGTCCGAATTGCACCACCTCTATTGTAATATTTTAGATAAGGTGGTTTTATTGTTAAAAGTTAAAGCACAATGCTGGAGTTTAAATGAATGAGTTGAAACGTAATAGTTTACTGCCCCATACCGCAACTATACTTTTTAATGCTATTTCGAGGGTCTCTCACATCCCGATTGCATTTATCCCGGTTTTCTTGATCTGTCCGCCTCTCGTATGTTTAGCTCTGCTGCGTAGCAGCTCTGAGCACGAAAAACCGCCCGGAGATGCGGAGCATCGGAGGGTAGGTTTTTTGATGCTCATAATTCTAGCCAAGCCCCAATGCACACCCCAAAATTCGAAGGCAAAATTTTTTTTATTTTTTCACTGTTTTGGGTTATTATTTTATTAATACCTGCTCCGACCCTGTATAATATAATATGAATTAATATATTAAACTCGAAATTTAAATTGCAAAGAATTTAGATATTTGTGTATTTATTTCTTTATATTATCTGTTTGCTTGTGATACCTGCTCGGTTTGCTCGTGGTGCAATTCGGTAAAGCGATTACGGAACGAAATTTGACCGTGGTGCAGTTCGGTCAAGGGATTACATTTACCTGGGTACAAGAAATGACCCCTGATAAGCCGTGGTGCAGTTCGGGTAGCACCTACTTTTAATATCCTAAATTCGTAGCAGGTAGAATAACATTTCTGGTGGCACATTTACCTCCGACCGATCTGGGGATACTTTTCTTGGTTCGGTATTGGCCCGATTTTTTGGATCAAACAAAAAATGGACGCAGAAATCTACGTAAATTATATCCTCGAAAGCGTAAGGCTACCATTTGCTGAAGAAGAAATGGCTTTGAAGTGGAAGTTTATGCAAGATAATGACGCCAAACACACTTCAAGGAAGGCTAAAAAAAGGTTTGAAGGTAATAAAGTCATTTTGTCACAAGTGTCATTTTCAAACTCGGTGTAATTGTAAGTTATATCAAATAACAAGTTGGTAAGTCAGCCAAAAGTATAATAAAGATAATAGTACTTTATGCACCAAGGGAGCAAAGTGACATTTTTTTGGCCCGAGGGTAAAGGATTGTTTACACGAGGCGCCAGCCGAGTGAAACAATTATCCATGGGCCAAAAGTCACTTTACTCCCGTCGTGCATATACTGTTTTTTGCAATTCCGGGAGGTAAAGTAGGAACTTCGCCAATTTAGAAACTTAAAGTAAACATTTAACGCATTTTTTTAATAATGCACGTGGTCGATATATCACAAAATAGCACTAGTAGTATTACCAACTCCTACCAAAAAGTACCAGGAAATAGCAGTTGGCACCCCTGATTCTACCAATGATTCATTTGTTCATTTACATTAATTTGTGCCTTAGAAAGAGCAAGACGTACCATGAGCGAGAACCTAGAAACCACGTGGCGACATTTTTAAAAACGGTACCTCGTGAGAATTATTTGGTAGCTAAAGTATATATATTTATATACAATAGCCCTACAGGCCTAGCAGGCCCAGGGCTTGATTCACCACCTGGCTCCATTTCTTCCTGTCTTTTGCTCTTTCTTCCCAATCTCTCACGTTTATCTCGGATAAGTTTTCCTGTACCTCATTGCTCCATCTTGTTCTCGGTCTTCCTCTTTTCCTTACACCACCGAAATCCGATTTCCATACACTCTTTGGAGTTCTTCCGTCACGCATTCTTATTACATGGCCCAGCCGTCCAATCCTCCGCGCCTTTACTATGTTTACGATATTTGGTTCGCCATACAATTCGTTCAGTTCATTGTTTGTTCTTCTCATCCATCTGTCGTCCATCCACTTTTCACCAAAAATCCTTCTCAGGATCTTTCTCTCCCATACCTCCAACATCACTTTTTCTTGATTCCTCAGCGTCCACACCTCGCAACCGTAAATCACTGTTGGTCTTATTACGGTCTTATATAACCTCAGCTTTAATGACCTAGAGAAAATTTTACCATTTAGCACCGACTTAATCGCAAAATCACTTCTCGTTCCCGCCGCCAATCTTGCCTTCACCTCAATCTCGTTTCCCGGCTTTTTTGAGATGACCGTCCCCAAATACGTGAAAAACTCTACTTCCTCAAAGGTTAATACTTTGTCTTCGTTCATTTTGATACTCAGTGTCATATTTTTCTCAAAAGGCCTCTCTTCCCATATCATGTACTTGGTCTTGTGCTCATTAACCTTAAGACCTATTTCACCTGCTACACTTCAACAGTCTTTTTATATTATCTTGCAGTTCATTCTTTGTTCTTGTCAAGATCGTCAGGTCGTCTGCAAAAGCCAAGCACTGGTGTTTCCGCTGGTTAGATTGTTCCAGTTCTATTAATTTTTGCTTTCCTTATCACGTTTTCTAGTGCAACGTTAAACAAAAGTGACGACAGTGGGTCTCCCTGTCTCAAGCCTACCTTTACTTCAAAGCCTCGTGATATATATTTTTGTATCCACTCAGCGCTCAGGATCGCTAGTAAAGATGTTCTTTAGACGTGTTACACAATCAAAATACGAGACAGGACATATCTAACACAATTTATTAACAACATAACATTTAACAACATAACAATACAAATAAATTGCTAACTAAAATCAATTATTAACCAAAGAACTTAAAATCCCTACTTATTTTTTAATTTAATATCGTAAAGCTTTACCTTTCTTTTATTTATCTGTCAAACGCACTTAATTTTTCCGCACGGACGACTTTTAGACAATTTCTTCCTTCACCTCACTCCTCTACGTACTAACGTTTCACGTTCCGTTTTCAATTCTGCAACACCCTTATCTCTCCTGCAATCTATTTGCTTCAAACACAGTTTGTTCGAACTCTCTTTATCTGGGAACTGCAACACTCTTATGCTTCAAACACAATTTGTTCGAACTCTCTTTATCTGGGAACTGCAACACTCTTAATTCTCTTCTATCAATTTGCTTCAAACACAATTTTTTTGAAACTCTCTTTATTCTGGACCTGCAAAAATGCTACTGGTCTGCTTGTCGTCTATTCAGGAACTTTTATAAACACGACTGGTCTATATGTCGTTTAATTAGCAACTTTTATAAACACGACTTATCTGTATGTCGTTTAATTCTGAACTGTCTTACTGCTCTTTATTATATCTTGGCATGGTTACCATTCGCTTTTTCTCTTATGTTTTTCTTCTAAGAGGCCGCATTATACTACGTGTATTCTTTTTAATTTCGTTACAAACAAAACTTAAATCTAGTAACATTTTTTTAATTTTTAATAATCACATTTATACTGAACAAATTTTAATTAAACAATGTTGACATATCCTCCCTCTTATCTTGATTGCATATCACGTACACATTTATGAGGGAGCTAGCATATAGTGGACACAACATTATATCCATCTATTTTTACCTTATTTTGTGTATCGTTTAGGGTCATTTTCACCAGCCTGATCAACTTTGATGGTATTCCTAACTCATACATTGCTTTGTAGAGTTCTTCTCTTATGATACTATCGTAGGCTTGTCTGAAATCTGAAAACAGCGCATGTATATTCAAACCATATTCGTGGCTTGTTGCTTGGATTTCTCTTATTACAAAAATTTGGTCTGTCACGGATCTATCCTTCCTAAAACCACATTGGTATTCACCTATTATCTCTTCTGTATAGCTTCGTAATTTGTTTTTAATACAGGTGGCCATGATCTTATAGGCGGTGTTCAACAAGATAGTTCTCACATTCCGTTTTTTCTCCTTTTTTATGTATAGGACAGATAAGTGCTATGTTCCACCTCTGTGGCATCTCCTCTTTTATCCAAACCTGTTGTATTAATGCTACAATCATTTCCTGTAGTTTATCTCCACCATATTTAATCATTTCCGTCTGCACTTCGTCTTCTCCCGCAGCTCTATTATTCTTCATGTTTTTTATTATTTCCAAGATTTCTTCCTTTGTTGGTTTTTCGATGTCACTGATAACAGCTTCGTTTTCATTGTATTCCACCTGTATCTCTTCCTCATTTTCTTCCTGTTTGTTCAATAGTTCTTGGAAGTATTCGGCCCATCTCTCAATCACACCCTCTGTTGCTCCAATCCTTGCCTCTGCAGAAGGTTGTTTTTGTTTGATATCCTCGTTTAATTTTCTTAACTCTTTGGTAGAAATTTCTTTGTTCTTGTATTTTTCTTCTATTTCCTCCAGTTTGCGCGCATTATATCCTCGTTTCTTTTCTCTTAATATTCTCTTACACCTCTTCCTCTGTTCCTGATAATTACTCTTATCTTCTATTGTTCCTCTTTTTAGCATTAGTTTTCTTATATTTTCCCGCTTTTCCACTTCGGTCTTGCAATGTTCATCATACCAATCATTTTCTTGTTTTCGTTTTTCTTTGTACTTGTTCTTAGTTACTTTACTTATGCTCGTATTGTTTCGAAAATTTCGGTTGTATCCTCTTGTGTTTCCGCCATCTCCAGCATTTCTTCTAATTCCTCTCTATATTTCTCCTGTTCTTGTTTATTTTTGAACTGTATTCTTTTATTTTAGTTCTTAAATATTTCTTTTTTAACTTCCCTACATGGGATTACCTGCTTCATCCTAACTCCCACCATAAAATGGTCCGAATCTATATCGGCTCCCCGATATGCTCTCACGTCCTTAATACATTTTTCATTTCTCCTCTCTATCAGTACATGATCTATCTGATTTATATATCTACCATTTGGACTTATCCATGTACCCTTATGTATGTCTTTGTGTTCATAGTACGTGCTCTTTATTCTCATGTCTCTACCCAATGCAAAATCTATCAGAAACCTTCCATTTTCGTTACTAACATCATGCAAACTAAATCTTCCTATGGTTGGTCGATAGATTTCCTCTTTACCTATTTTGGCATTCCAGTCACCTACAATCAGTTTCAAGTCATATTTAGGGATATCCTCACATATTTTTTCTAAAGTGTCATAAAACTGTTCTTTCACCTCCCCGTTCTTTTCTTCCGTGGGAGCGTGGACATTTACTATGGTTATTTTCCTATATTTTCCTCTCAATCTTAAGGCTTCCTACAGACTGATCAAGCAAAAACGTTGTGCGACAAAACGTTTTTTGTGATTGGTTCAAATCAAACAAAATCAAGTTCAAATCAAACAAAATCAAATTTGATTGGATCAAACAAAAACGTTTTGTCGCACAACGTTTTTGCTTGATCAGTCTGCAGGCAGCCTTACAGGCATAGTCTTTCCGATATTGGCTTGAAATCCATTACCATTCTCTTCACCTCCTCTTTGATCATGAAACCCGTTCCCAATTTTCTATCGTTACCACAGTTTTTAAAAATCGTATATCCTTCGACATTCATCGTATCGTTATTTGCTTGTTTTGTTTCTTGTATTGCTAGAATATCAACCTTATACTCATTTAAAACCTTTATTAATTGTTTAATTGCCCCCTCTACATAAGTTCCCCTTACATTCCATGTTCCTACAAAGAGAAAAGATTTTCATAGATAACGATTTGACGGTCACGGAAAGAAAAATTCAGGCACAAATAAGAGAACAGGCAGAAGGATTGAGAAAAACAGGAAAGAATGTCAAAGTAGGCTATCAGAAACTGATATACGACAATAAAGTACTAAGATGGAAGAGAGAGGAGGGGTGCCTGAGGGAAATACCAAAAAACTGACCGGATTCAACGACCAGGAAAAATCTAAGACGAAATGGCGAGACAAGGACTACGAATTGGTTGCACGAAACAAAAGAAATAGATTTGAAGAGAGATTTTTCTTTGTAGGAACATGGTAGCTAAAGTATAAGTACTTTTTATTTATTTATTGACTCATCAATTTATTTCATTGTTTGAAATAAATTTGAGCGTGGCAGATGTGAAAGAATTTGATTCTTCCACGCTAATATGCACGATTCAAAAATCATTCATCGATCACGTGGCAATCTAGTGACTTTTTTATCAGTCATCACGTGGCTATCTAGTGACTTTTTTTATCAGTCATCTGGTGACTTTTTTATTGCCCTAGAGCAGAGGTGGGCAACCTTTTGTATAACAGGGGCCAGAATAATATTTACGTTTCGTCCGCGGGCCTTAGTATAGTTAATGGACACATTTTTGTTATTTGTATTTTTATCTGAAAATATAAAAACAATAATATTTATAACAAAGTTAATTAAGTACTATATTTATTTCTCTTATCATTTATAACAAATTACAAAGAAAAAAATTCGCAAAGGAAAGGAAAGTTGATTTTGAGTAGCCTGCCTTCCTTTAAGGAATCTCGATAATCCATTCATGCGCGTCCCTACGGGACGCGCATGAATGGATTATCGAGATTCCTTAAAGGAAGGCAGGCTACTCAAAATCAACTTAAAAAACAATAATGAAAGCTGTCAACCGATCGACAATGCAAATACGCGTGCACGTGCTTTACGTTTCTATTTGACCAATCTTAACCAAATTTGGTGTAGAAGTTACGATATTTACAACGCTACTAAAAACATAGGCTACTTTAGAACCTTGTACATAGTGAGGCCGAACAACCACATCCGACTGTGCCACCTAGTTATTTTAATAATACGCGAAAACTTAATTCGCGTTAGAGGGAATTTTGCTTCGCGTATAAAAAATTCAGGTATCAAAATCTAATTCGCGTACATCGAACTCGCGTACATAGAGGGTCTAGTGTACTTTTCAATTTACTTTTTACAATACTTTTTAATTTAATTTAAATAAGACGAATTATATCGAAAATTAAACTGTAGATCTCTCCTTTTTCCTTATGTTAGGTACTAACCTAATCCTTTTCTTTAAAATTTTTGTTTTTGAAAATATTTATTTATTATTTCTTCTAAAGATCTCGCGGGCCGGATTAGAACTTTACGCGGACCGGAGTTGGCCCGCGGGCCGGAGGTTGCCCACCGTTGCCCTAGAGCAGAGGCGTCCAAACTTTTTGCTGCGAGGGCCAGTTTGGTATTTAAATTCATTAGCGGGGGCCAAGCAGTGTAAATATGTGAATTAAAAAACCTTATTACAAGTAAAGCAGCATTGAATTTTATTTTTTATAGTAAATTACAGATATAACAATACTAAACAAACATGTCTAAATTATATTATTATAAAATTATTTCATGCAATTTTTAATGGGAATGGTGGAACTGGGTTATTTCCTGGAGAATTTCTTCAAAGTTGGGATTCAAATCGGAAACACCAATTATTAGCAATGATTGCAAATGATCATCCGATAAATTTGCCCTATATTTAGATTTCAGATACTTCATCCTGGAAAAAGTTTGTTCGCACATATAGTATAGGTAGTGCGGAGTAGTGCCATACATAGAAATAAATTTACCAGCCAATTGCTTTAAATTTGGAAACTCTTTTGCGTCCAAAAATTTGTAAAAATCGATCAAGTTTCCTTCCTTGTATTTGTTCTTGATTTGATCGCTAGCTTGAAGATCAATTATTTCCATTTGAAACTGACTTGAAACGTCGCCAACGTTGCAGTCATATGGATTTTGAAACAGCCGAATTTCCCTTGAATTTATGTCAAGATCAGAAAAACGCTTTTGAAATTCTAGTTTCAAATCCGCGATTACTTTTACTGCAAATATGGTGGGAAATCTTTCGTCAGTTTCTATACTAAATTTTTCACAGCACGTGAAATGGGAAAAATTACATTCATTCATATGACTTTCGAGCAATATCAGCTTGGCTCTGAATGCTTTGATTTGCTCGAATAAATCACAAATTAAGTTGTTTTTACCTTGGAGCTTTAAATTCAAGTTATTTACGTGTGTCACGACATCTGCAAAAATTGCCAACTTCCAGAGCCACTCTGCATCCGATAAAAGCGGTTCAGGGTGATTCTTTTCCGCAAGAAAAATTTTAATTTCCTTTCTGAGCTTGAAGAACTGCAATAACACTTTTCCACAGCTAAGCCATCGAACTGCTGTATAATACGACAAGTCAACAGACTCAGATTCAATTTCTTCGAGGAAAGATCGAAATTGGCGATGATTGAGTGCACGTGATCGAATAAAGTTTACGACAGAAACAACTGGTTTCAAAACGCAGCTCATGTCGACATGTTTTACACATAGGGCTTGTTGGTGGATGATACAGTGCAGAAAAATTGGTACTGTTGCTCCTGCGCTTTCACAAGCTTTTCTTATTAGCCCAACCACCCCAATATTTGCACCAGACATGTTTCTTCCTCCGTCAATTGTCACACCTTGGAGTCGATTCCAGTCCAAGTTATATTTGGTCAACGTCTGTTGTACTTCCTTAAAAATATCTGCTCCAGTTGTAGTGCCATGCATGCTGTTAACCGATGCTAATTCTTGGGTGACATTAAGATCGTCGTCAACTCCACGAACAAATACTAAAAGTTGTGAGGTGTCACTAACGTCGGTCGATTCATCCATCGCGATAGAATAGTGAGTGAAACGCTGTGCTTTCCCAGAAATCTGGTGGAGTATATTATTGCCAATATCGTCAATTCGACGAGCAACAGTATTGCGGGAAAGACTTATCGTTTTGAAAAGTTTCACCTTTTCCGGACATAATACCCCAACAGCTTCCATCATACACTCTTTAACGATGTTTCCATCCATAAAGGGTTTCCCTTTTTTCGCCAACAAATAAGCAACTTTCATGCTAACTAAAGTCAATGATTCATTTTCCGAGTTTGCCTTCCTAAATAAATTTTGCTGAGAAGACAAACTACGACTCATTTTTTCCAATTTTTCAGTACGCTGCTTGTCCTTAAATTGTGAGTAAGCTGAAGCATGTTTTGTTTCATAATGTCGACGTAAATTGTATTCCTTCATTACAGCAACAGTGTCATTGCAAATTACACATAGCTTTGCCATTCTTTGACTGCGATTGCACAAAGAAATATTTGAATCCCCATTCTTCTTTAAAAACGCGGCACTCGTCATCTACTTTTCTTCTTTTTGTTTCCATGTTCAACTTTAAAAAATAATATTAACATAATAATTAAGTTATAATATATTAAATATAAATCTAAACATACCAATTTACAATATATCAACTGTAAAGAATGTAAATAAGCTCCGCGGCCGACGAATTTTTGGTTTGTCGTGGACAATCTCGTAGCTTTGAAGGCACTGCAGTTCAGCAGTTGAGTGCAGTCTGCCGCTCCGCGCTGCCTACGTACAGTCAGAGTACAAAATCATTCATGTAGTCGAGCGGCCGAGTCGTATCGCAGAATACAGAAAAAACCAGACTGTACTTTTTCGAGCGTGATACCGTGCTCATTCTAACCGAATGCGCTCTTCATCTGCGCGAGATCTAATACCGACCGCCACGCTACATTTATATTTTATTATATTTTTCAATAAATTTTTCAAAATCCTTGGCGGGCCGGATAAAATCGCCTGCCGGGCCGGGTTTGGCCCGCGGGCCGTAGTTTGGACACCTCTGCCCTAGAGCAAAAAAAAGTTATCTGGTGACTTTTTTATTGCCCTAGAGCAAAAAAAAGTTTTTTTCTCCCGCTCCCCCCTATTTTTTAACTTTACTCCCCCAGGGTAAAAAAGTGCCCCTTTACACCCGCAAATCGGGGTTAAAAGTGAGTACTTCACCCCCGGAATGACAAAAAATACTTTTCTCAGAATTTTAAATTACACCTTTTTTCGGGAGGACCCACTGAAAGTCAAAATTTGGTCAGGGCTTCTCTACTTTTTGACCTCAATTATTTACACAATAATACTCGCCGAAAAGGCGTATAGTGTAGGCAAGTTAGCATTTGAAATCGAAATTTCGTTTCCCGTGTTGTGACCTATACCAATCGATAGATTAGAGCTTCCTGAATATCATATTAAAATGTATCATTGCAGAATTGATGGGAAAAAAAGTTATTTAATAAACAAAATCCGAAAATCGCGATTTTTGACTTTAATCGCTTATATCTCGAGATTTTACACTGACTTTTGAAAAAGTGAGGGCACTATTTTGTAGAGCAGAAAATTCTCTACAAAAAATGTGCAACAACCCCTATCATATAAATAATAATAAACCCGCTATAAGCGTTCAAACATTTTTGGAGATTAATTAACTCATAACGATCTTCTACTTGAACTTCTTCAATGGGAATCACATTTTTAGTTTTCAACAAACTATAACGTACTCGACACTGCGCATGCACTTGTACTTCAGTTAATTTCTCAAGAGATTGCCACTTATTGTCTTTATTCTCTTTGCTTTTGCGAATTAAGCCATCTATGCCCTTGTTTTTAACCTTTTTCACTAGAAGACCATTATTCAAATCTTCGTCACAGATAAAACAAGTCTCCGCATACGACATTCTGAAGGTTTGAAATGAAAAATATAGACAATTCAACACAATTCACAATTCAATTAACGACTACAAGAATCCACACAAAATCTGAACTGTCACTATTATATCAGCTGTCACAACAGCTGATGAAAATAAAAATTAATCTCCAAAAATGTTTGAACGCTTATAGCGGGTTTATTATTATTTATATGATAGGGGTTGTTGCACATTTTTTGTAGAGAATTTTCTGCTCTACAAAATAGTGCCCTCACTTTTTCAAAAGTCAGTGTAAAATCTCGAGATATAAGCGATTAAAGTCAAAAATCGCGATTTTCGGATTTTGTTTATTAAATAACTTTTTTTCCCATCATCAATTCTGCAATGATACATTTTAATATGATATTCAGGAAGCTCTAATCTATCGATTGGTATAGGTCACAACACGGGAAACGAAATTTCGATTTCAACCTTTTTTTGAGTCTAACTTGACTGCACTAGTATTCAACACCTACATTTCAAAAAAGAAATCTTGTCTCAAAGTGGTACAGTTCGGCAAGTATAAATAATTAATCAAAGCTCTACAAGGCAAATTTGAATTATTTTGAAAGGCTATACAACGTGAACGGCGCACTTTAGAGGCAAATAAAAAATACGGGTATGCTTATGTGATATAACGATTACGCCAAGTTTGAACAAAATCGATGAGGGTCATGAAAATAATTGCTAAAAATTGGTCGATTTGGTAAGGAATGAGCTTTTCAACCACTGCTATTTTTCTCCACACCACCGTAGGTCCATGGATGATAATTTAACTTAGGGCCTTTTTTTCAAAGCCAAATTAAATGGTGTAAGCACAAAATAATAAGTCGGCACTCCATTCCTTACGGAATATCGCCACGTCACGTCATTGGACGTTCTTGAATCCGTTTTTTAGGGTGGATTAGTCCCTATTTTACATTTTCTATCTTCTTTTTAATTTCATTCACAGTTCTCTGTGTACTTTCGTCTTTTCCACGATTTCTCTCCATTTCTTCCTATTCTGTGCAGTCTCTCGCCAGTTCCTTATCCCCAACGTTCTCAAATCGTTGTAGATCTCCTCTTCCCATCTCGTCCTCGGCCTTCCTCTCGGTCTCTCGACGTCTGGTCTCCATTTCATGGTGCACTTTATCATACTATAGCCTAAGAGCTAGCCACGGAAATAGGGCAGCAATTTATAGAACGATTAAAACCACCTAATCAGTCTGCCTTAACATCATTATTAATTGATTCGGGCGCCTGGCAGCCTTTCATTGGTGGGGGTGGGCGTGGTACGGTCGTAAAGGGGTTGAAAAATCATAGTCCAGTACGTGGGGGTTTTTTGAATGCAAAAGGTGGGGTAGTAGCGATTTTTTAGTATGTTGTTAGGCTTGGGGCCCTAATGAAAAATCCAAGTTTTCGACCTCGAGGCGCATGCGCTCGAGCCGCCATCTTGGATTTTAGGTACAAAAATTTGGTTTTTTGATAATAACTCAAAAACGGTGGCTTTCACGACAAAAGATGTTCTATATAAAGTTAAAGAGAACAAAATTTCCTACATTTTTTGTAGAAAAATTTTTTTTGTAGCACACATATGTTAGGAGTTACAGCTCCGTGAAGTTGCACTATTTGAAAAAAAAATGCGGAAACTTCATTTTGGTTGAGTTTTATTTAATATTCTTATTATACTACATTTTGGTACCATTATACTACATTTTAAACCTGGAAGAGGAAAAACTGCTGAGAGGATATATTCAGCAAGTAGCCTCAAATACGAAGAAGCAACCAAGCACATTCTGTTCTTGCATGCCTTCAGTGGTTGTGACACTACGTCATCCCTATTCAATCAGAGAAAAACTAAATTTTGTACGCTGATAGAAAAGAACAGAGCGGTTCATGAAATAATTGAAATTTTCAACCAACAAGATGCCACGCCAGAGGAGATTGCCGAGGCCGGAGTACGCTTTCTTGTAGCTTTATATGGTGGCAACGTGGATAAAGAGAGTTTGGAAGAGATTCGTTTCCAACGCATCGCCAAATCTACGTTGAAAAGCAAATTTAATCTTGCCTCTTTGCCACCTACAAAATACGCGGCGCAATTCCACGCCTTTAGGACGTACCACCAAGTACAGAAATGGAGAGGCATAGAGAAAAATCCTGAAGACTGGGGTTGGAAGCATGGCGCTTACGGGCTCACTCCCATAACAACGGCGGAAAAACCAGCTCCCGATTTATTATTAAAATCGGTATTTTGTAACTGCAAAAAGGGGTGTGGTGGGGCATGCAGCTGCCGAAAGGCTGGACTTAAATGTTCGGTTGTATGTGGCTTCTGCAACGGAGAATCTTGCGGAAATATGCCGGAAATCTGCATTGAAAGCGAGGACGAGGATGACGACATTTTTCAGGCTACGGACCAAAACTACGACCAGGACACAGACAACTACGACCAGGACACCGGGAATAACCAACCCGGACCATCGAAACGTACCATAATGTAGTATAATAAGAATAATAAAATAAACCTCAACCAAAATGAAGTTTCCGCATTTTTTTTTCAAATAGTGCAACTTCACGGAGCTGTAACTCCTAACAAATGTGTGCTACAAAAAAATTTTTTCTACAAAAAATGTAGGAAATTTTGTTCTCTTTAACTTTGTATAGAACATCTTTTGTCGTGAAAGCCACCGTTTTTGAGTTATTATCAAAAAACCAAATTTTTGTACCTAAAATCCAAGATGGCGGCTCGAGCGCATGCGCCTCGAGATCGAAAACTTGGATTTTTCATTAGGGCCCCAAACCTAACAACATACTAAAAAATCGCTACTACCCCACCTTTTGCATTCAAAAAACCCCCACGTACTGGACTATGATTTTTCAACCCCTTTACGACCGTACCACGCCCACCCCCACCAATGAAAGGGAATGGGACTTTTCGGCGCCGCCGATTCGGCGTAGCTAGTTCGGCGCCGCCGGTTCGGCGTAGCCAGTTCGGCGTAATACCGTTTCGGCGCGAGGACGTTTCGGCGTGAGGACGATTCGGCTTGAAGACGGTTCGGCGTGAGGACGATTCGGCGCGAGGACGATTCGGCGTAGCCCATTTAGCGATTCGGCGCTAGGACGATTCAGCGCTAACCTTTTTAGTAATTCGAGACGCTTTTCAAGAATTTAAAATATTCTCATTTTCAGTCGAGAGAGACTATAGAAATATTACAAAAATTATATTTTTGTAATTTTTTGAATTTCTGTTAGTAGTATTCGTAAGTTTCACTGTCTGTGTGTAAGTATAATAATGTTATGTGTTAATGTTTTCATTGGCTAATTTTCGGGTTTTTTATCCTACAGCCTCTTTTCGACCGAAGATGAGAATATTTTAAATTCTCTAGACGCGTCTCAAATTATTAAAGATTTAATTTTTAAATTACATGATCTTGGTTTTCAAACTAATTTTTCATTTTGTTAAGGTTATTCAGGATCTCAAGATTAGAGTAATATAAATTTGTAATAAATTTTTGTATTATAGTTGACCTTTATTTGTTAATTTATAAGATATTTTTTAAAATTGGGTATAGGTCTTTTAATATTAAAAGACAAAAATAATCAATAACAATTGATTAAATTTACATTATCAACTATTGAATTTGTGCTAGTAAATTTGAATAGCTTATTTGCAAAATTTTAGAGCATATTTTGTAGTTTTTTGGTGCCTAAAATCCGATGACTACTAATGAGTAATAAATAAATAAAAATATGACACTGAAAAATAAATTTTCCGAAATTTTTTTATGAAAACCATCCACATTGTAATTTCAAGCCAATTCGATGGTGTTTTTAGAATATCATTAAATTTATTCGTTTTTAAGATTTGCACCGAACAAAAACAGCGAATTTTTCGGCCACCTTAAAGAAATCTTAAAGTATAATACAACAAAAATGTTTTACAATATTTCTAAAAATTATTGAACCTCATGATTTACAAATGAAACCATTTTTGTTCTATAAATACAGCTTAATACGAAAAGTATTAGCCCACCTCTGGATTTAGAATTTGAATTTTTTAAATCTACCACCTAGAAATGATTCTACGATAAATAATCAAAGGAGAAAATTTCATAGTATAAAATTTAGTAATATAATTGCTATACATCAACTACATAATATGTATATTAAAAACATTACATATTCAAGTTAATGATCGTATGTAGTTTTACAAACGTGAATTAAAGTTTAATTTGTGATTAAAAACTGCGAAATAATGCATTAATTTTCCATTACAAGAATTTAATTATATTTTAAAATGAATCGGAAAATCATTTCCCGCCGAATTGTCCTTGCGTCTAATTGGTCTTGCGCCGAATCGTCCTCACGCCGAACCGTCCTCACGCCGAATCGTCCACACGCCGAAACGTCCTCGCGCCGAAACGGTATTACGCCGAACTGGCTACGCCGAATCGGGTACACGCCGAAAGGGCTACGCCGAAAGGGCTACGCCGAACCGGCTGCGCCGAAAAGTCCTAGACCCCCAATGAAAGGCTGCCAGGCGCCCGAATCAATTAATAATGATGTTAAGGCAGACTGATTAGGTGGTTTTAATCGTTCTATAAATTGCTGCCCTATTTCCGTGGCTAGCTCTCCGTCTACTATATTCGCTTGCTCTTTCAACATGTCCATACCATCCCAGTCTCAGTGCCTTGATATGTCTTACTATTGTTTTTCCTTGCAATTCGTTCTCTATTTCTTCGTTTGTTCTTACTCTATATCTCTCTTCGCTAACCTTGATCAGTCCCAGAATCTTTCTAATTATTTTTCTCTCAAAGACCCGAAGTTTCTCTTCCTCTTTTCTCGTTAAACACATTGTTTCCATGCCATAAGTTATCACGGGCCTGATTAGGGTTCTGTATAGCACAAAATAGCATTTCTAAATCATTTCCTAGCAAAAATACTAACGATTGGACTACAATTTCGACCCATCCCCCTTTTTATTAAAGCTTCCTTTATTTTAAATTTTCATTTTTAGAATGAAAATTGATTATTGATTGTGTTCTGACAAAAAATTTGCATGCATTATTTAAACTTTCTTAAAATTATTCAAATTATTAGTTTTAATTATGATAAAATCGCTCCTTTTGAATAAATAAATTAATCAATTATTGTCATACGACTTCAGTAAGGGTAAAAACATAACATTAAATAAAAAACAAATTTTAGAAATTTATTAGAATACCACTTGTTTTTATACCCATCGAAAATAAGTTTTCAAAAATGCGAGTAACAGTGACACCTGTACAGAAATAGTGGGAACTTCTACCTGTTAGCTTCTAAAATGTTTTCAACGAAATTGCTATGCAATAATATTCTAAAAATATCTAAAATTTCGATAACTACTTTCCTGTAATAAACCCAAAAATTACTTCTGCAAAATAAAAATTTTCAAATTTTGCCTTCCAACTTTCATACTTGCCATTCCCATTTTTCCATATTGTAACTCAAAAATAAACCACGGGGTTTAAATTGCAGGTACCAAAAAGGGTATTTAGTTAAAACGAAAAACAAAAAATGAAAATGTATAGTAGTAAACTTATAAATAACCTCACACAAAAACGAATTTGTTGAGAAATGCGGTCACTGAACCAAATAACTCGACCCTGACTTTGCCATTGCCCTTTTGCAGTGTGTCAATTTTAAGGTATTCGCGATAATTCTAACATAAAACTATTACGTACCTCGATCCGCAGAATCCATATCTATTCCGGGATTAACAAAACTCACTTCTAAAACTACACACACAGCTTATAATCTAAAAAGTGCATATAAAAGTACAGCCTACTTTCGTTGCAGTAAACATGGCCGGGGAACTGTCAAAATTTTGCCCCGTTCGATTTTAGTTCGTGGTTTCCATTAGATTCGTCCAAAATAAACACGGCGTTACTTAAATTAAGCACATCCCCAATTAGAAATTAACGTAAAAAAGTAGTAAATTAAAAAAATGTTAATTTTAAATTATTCTAGTGGCAGTTGACAGCTGATCGTTCGTGTCCGACGACTTCACGCGAAGTTTAAAAATAAACAGTGTCAAAATATTGTAGGTTATGTGGGTTTGACCATTGACGTTCGGCTTGATTTTTGTTATAAATGCGTTTTCGAGCCGCATTTTTAAACTTTAAACTCAAATACGTCATAGGAGTTGTTGTCATTTTCACTTTGGTGAAAGTGTTTGGCCTTTTGGTTCATCTTTCCGAGCAAGACTACTTTACCGACTTTAGTTATCCCTATGATGGCAATGTAGAGCGTTTGGTCGTCCTGTTGAGGAATGATAAGGCTCCGGATGTTGAGCCAATTAATTATTATAACTTCACTTTTGTCAGCAACTGCGAGCACAAGTGTAAGAGCAACGATGAGTTGATTCGGTTACGGCTGGTGTTTTTGATCAAATCCGCTCCGGGGAATTTCAACAAGCGTAAGGCGATACGAAAGACCTGGGGGTATGAATCTCGATTTTCGGATGTGGACATTCGGACGGTTTTCGTTTTAGGGAGATCAAAGTATAACGAGTTGCAGAATGAGATTCAAAAAGAATCGCTTTTCTACAATGATATTATACAAGCAAATTTCGAAGATTCTTATTTTAACAATACAATCAAAACCATGATGGGTATAAAGTGGGCTGTGACTTTTTGTCCAAAATCAAAATTTTATATGTTTGTCGATGACGACTACTACGTTTCCACTAAAAACCTTCTCAGTTATATTAGAAATCCTACCGAATATCCACAGTACCTTCAAACTATAAAAGGTGCAAAGAGATCGAAGACTATCGATTTCGACCTGCCAAACAAAGTTGAATTTTACTCTGGATACGTATTTTTTTCTGCACCCCATCGACACATGACCAGTAAATGGTACGTTTCCTTAGAAGATTATCCGTACCACTTGTGGCCTCCTTACGTCACGGCCGGAGCTTACGTTTTATCGCACGAAACTTTAATGAATTTCTACTTTGCCAGCTTTTACACCAAACACTTCAAATTTGACGACATTTATATTGGATTACTAGCAAAGAAAATGGACATAGAACCATTTCACTCCGATCACTTCCACTTTCACAAACAGCACTACACCAAAGAAAATTATAAATTTACCATAGCATCTCACGGATACGACCCGGACGAACTTGTTCAAGTTTGGTACAAACAAAAAGAAGCAGGCAATGCGTAACCGCAATTTAATTATCTAATACTGTGTTGTAATAGGGTATAAACATTTTGTAAAATTAAAAAATATAATAAAATTTGCTACCGTGATGTGCGTCTCTATCATTCAGCCTTATTTGAATTTCCCAGTTTGTGGACCTCGTGCTGAGCTAAATTCAATAAAGTTTGGGAACTTTCCAATATCTGAAAAAATAAACAAGGTTGAGATGTCACGAAAAAGTGTAAAGTATACTTTTTTAAAACCAGTTTCCACGTCTTGAATTGTTTGATCGTAACCGTTCCGTAACTTTTGATGGTGGGACAAACTTTCGTTGATTTTCACCAACTTTTCTTGTAACGTTCTTATGTTGCGTTCCAAGGTGGTCTTATCGTTTTCCTCTTGTACTATAACTGCTTGTAAATCGTTTCGTTTGACTTTTAGCTGTTCCAAGCCTAAATTTGAGGTTATAATTACAAGTTAAAATCTGAAATTATTTATTTACTCACTTTTGACTAATTCTTGATTGTAGGTTTGCAATGCGGCACCATGTTCGGACATTTTTAAAGAAATAACCGTGTAACGAAATTCGCGAAAGAATATTTGAAAAAAGTCGTTTAATTGAGGTTACGTTTCACAAATGAAAGTGGTTGTCATTACTGTTGTCATGTCAACCGTTTTTAACACTGGCGCGCTCGAGATTTATCAAACCCAGGAGCGTACTGGCCGTGTGGAAGACGGAAAAACTTTGAAAAGATAAACATTAGTAATTCGTTTAGAAATTATCCAATTTAATTGCGCAGCAATCAAACCGTCAGCTAGTTTTTCATAAAAACAAAATTGATCGCCTAATCACGTTATCCATGCACTGGTGTTTAAACAAATTGCAAACAAAACAGTACAGTCAACAAGCATCGTTGAACGTAAATCAGTATAATAAGCGAGACAGGCAGCAAGCATATCGATATGGTAAGACAAATTTCATTTCACATAATTTTTGAAATAAGGACCCAGTGATAACGATTTTATTTCCAACAGCCACCAAATAAAAAAGCAGAGACGACTGTAACATCGAGCGTATCACCAACTTCAACCGAAAATGAGAACGAAGAAGGTCCCTCAGACACAAATTTAGAAGTTGATACAAGCAGTGAAGTATTAAGCGATATCGGAAATAAGAGATCCGGTTCTTCAAGCGTAAGTAATTTTTGAAATTTACGTTATCTTGCAAAAATTCTTTGGTGTCTCCTTAGAAGGGGGAAATTTAAATTGCATGTGAAGATTTCGGAAAAATCAGGCAACTGACAATTTTTTCAGAAAGTATGTCAAATTAGTGGTGGCACGGTGTTTGTTTTAATTTTACAAGTTTTAGGTAACAAAATTTTTCTCAAAACGTTGAAATTTTTTTATTTACTATTTTACTGCCAGAACATAGAAATAAAAATTATTGATGAACGTCGATCGAGAAACTCCGATTATTTGAACAAACTTATAAGTTCTTCAATAAAATCCTTCTTAAAATTGCTTTGGGACTCATAACTCATACCAACCCCCCCCCCGGCCCTCTCAGTGGTAGATCGCAATTTCTTTCAATGAGAGGGCACAAATAGAAATAAAAAGGAAAAATATAAATTTACGAGTACTTCCGAAATATTTTAATTCCATTGATGACCTGAAAATATTAGGGGCCGTCCATTAATTACGTAAGGATGATTTTTGTAATTTTGGACCCCCTCCCCCCGCCACGTAAGGGTACGTAAGATTGTGGCAACCCCCCCCACATCTTACGTAAGGATTATTTAAAAGAAAATTAATTTTGACCCCCCTCTCCACCCCTTATATTTATAAAAGATGAATAATAATATATTATACCAGCTGGCACAGTCGGCCTACCGGCCGCCTTTAGCCATCTAGACCGTGTCGGATGTGGTTGTTCGGCATTCGGCCTCACTCAAGGGCATCACAGGCATACGTGTAGACCGTGGTTTTTCGACCTTCGGCCTCGATCCAAGGTACTAAAGTAGCCTATGTTTTTCGTAGCATTGTAAATAACTTCTACACCAAATTTGGTTAAGATTGGTCAAATAGAAACGTAAAGCACGTGCACGCGTATTTGCATTGTCGATCGGTTGACAGTTTGACAGCATTCATTACTGTTTTTTAAGTTGATTTTGAGTAGCCTGCCTTCCTTTAAGGAATCTCGATAATCCATTCATGCGCGTCCCTATGGGACGCGCATGAATGGATTATCGAGATTCCTTAAAGGAAGGCAGGCTACTCAAAATCAACTTTTCTTTCCTTTGCGAATTTTTGCACTATTTCAATACAAAAACATGCGCAGGGACCTACATAATAACTCTTCCATATTTGGTTCCGATCGGTCAAACGGTTTAGGAGTCTATAGGGAACATACATACACACATATATCCATTTTTATATACGTAGATAGATAATAATATTAAATTTTTATTTACATAATATGTAGATGAAAAACCGTTCGTAAAGATCGCCAAAGTTTGATGCCATTTTCTATAATTCACACTATTATGCCACTATGTTTATTGATTTTTAAGTACTATATATTTCAATATATGGTATTTCCATTATACCTGTATATAATTACCAACATTCCAATTATTTAGAACTGCATTTACAGTATAGCGACTCGTGCCATTTTTCAATGGGAGGTACAAAATTGAAAGAGAAAGGAAGTACAATTTTATTTATACTGTTTCTGCTTTTGGATACTAAGGTTTTCTTTCAATGTTTTCTTCCGTGACTGCAGGGGAAGCCGACGTAGTTATTAGGTATTTGTGTGGACCCAGGATCGCACCCAGTATCCTGGCGATAGGGCCCCTCTGTGACGGCAAAAGCCTAAATCATCGTCATTATTGACATACATAACAACTTGTGTGTTTCTCTGTAACTTCAAATTGAGCTGATGGTCCGTCACCTCAGTGCGGCCTTCAGGCCGCACAACCTAGGCAATCGTTTGTTTATAATACATCTCTCATTGGTTTATTTTTTAGTTACCAACCTAACAAAAGTTTAAGTGGGGCCTTTAGGCCGCACAAACATCATGACAGTCGTGCATTAATAGTGTTGCTATTAATAGATCTAGAATGTGATTGCAATCTATAGGGGGGGGTAATTGACGGATCAATATAGCGTTATATACGCAAGATAGATTAATAAAAGAGTAATTTGAAATACTTCTGCAGAACACCCTTTATATGTGTGGTAAAATGTGCTTGAAGAAGAAAATTAGCGTTGTAACGAACGCAGTTGTTTCTTCCAAATTGGGGGGGGGTCTGATTAAAACAATTTAATTTCGCGAATCTAATATCTGGGAGCGGGGTCATTTAACTAACCTGCTCATCATTGGGGACTCGTGGTTTGCAATAATTGCGGGGGGGGGATTTGTGCCACCGTTTATGGTCCAAGTGACGTCAAATTGTTCAATATTCAGCGGGAGAACTACCGTGATGCGAGCAGTGCATCGCATTAAAAAATGTTATTCTTTATTCTGAGTTGCTAATCTGTTTTAGGACCCCGGACATTAAAGATAAGCAAATTTTAAATGATCACAAAATTGGGACACTCAAGTCCAAAGTGCTGTTGATATACACCTTTTCCACCAGTAATTCAGAAATCGTCAACCGTTATTCAGATTTGTCAATTAATATTCAGAAATCGTCAACGGTTATTCAGATTTGTCAATTGCAATTCACGATTTCAGAATATCAGTTGACAAATCTGAATTACAATTCACGATTTCTGAACAGCAGGTGAGGTTTTCTGAATTACTGCTGGAAAAGGTGTAGTAAATAATTTATATCGAGCAAATTTTTGGAATTGTGGATTTAAAATACCGTAAACGATTTGTTTTTAAATTTTAAAGTTAAACTTAGAAGTTTTCAGAATTAAACTTGAGCGCTTGCAAGTCTCTTTAAAATTCAAAACTTTTAAAAAAGATTACACAATGTAAAATTTTAGAGATTTGAGTTTATTTACAATCAGCACCGCAGGCGATTGTTCGTCGCAATTTCAATGTAGATCCACCATGCTTTTAGATTAATCATTCGCTTGGTAAATGTTAATAAAATATTACTGGGCCAAAATAAAATTATTTGCAGGCTTGAAGACCTGACCGTGTTATTGCAATTTATCATTATTATGGTTAGCATAAAAGCAAAACCTATTGATTTGTTGAGACTAAAAAAATTCAAACTAAAATTTATCAGATTTATCGAATAAAAATATACAAAAAGCTTCAAGGGCTGTCCATAAATTATGTCGCTCGTTTGGGGGGGGGGGCTTCATCAACTTGTGACATGGGGAAGGTGGGCATGCTTCCGTGGGTTGGAGGGGGGTTAAAAATTTGTGACATAATTTCGGGGATATCACATTTTGTGACCAAGTGTGACAGGGGGGGTTTAGTTTGGTCCTAAATTGTGTGACATCATTAATGGACAGCCCTCAAGGAAATCGGCATAATATGCAAGATTTTCAACATTCTTCACCGCTGCTGGTTGAACTTCTGATTGCCAATCGACCATATTCAAGAGTGGACTGATAGTTATGTTAAAGCGCGGGTCACACTAGGCTGGTTGCCAGCCGCGAGTTGAAGAAGCCGCTTCTGCCAGCCGTCGATCAGCTTGGTGTGACCACAAAATTCGGCGCTGGCGTCGCCAGCCGGCGAGTATTTGTCAGCGGCTGACGAAGTTGGACATGGTCAACTTTTGGTAGCAGGCAGCGGCGACTAATTAATCACGTGACCGCTGGCACCAGCCGGCAGCGCAGTCTGACCACTATTGCGTCTATCAGCAACGAGAAAGCACGTGGTTTTTTGTGAA
This sequence comes from Podabrus alpinus, assembly GCA_932274525.1. NCBI lineage: Eukaryota > Metazoa > Arthropoda > Insecta > Coleoptera > Cantharidae > Podabrus > Podabrus alpinus. Next base: position 13,963,408 of record OW026451.1, read on the forward strand.
GTTGTTTTAGTTGTGACGTTTTTATAATCTCCAGTTGCGAGATATCTTAAGAGCGCGCTGCGGAAAGAGAGAGAGGGAATGATGTTGAAAGAAGCCTCTAATCTTTTGTACAAATTTAAAAAACTAAACGTCGTATCAATGTAATTCTTTTTTTATATTAATAAGAAAAGACTATTGAAGGCAATAACCAATTTTGAGCGCTTTAAATTAAAAGTAAATAGGTTAATTTAATTTATGAAAAAGGACAATTTTGAATTTTTATGACAACCGATTTTAATGAAACTTCGTTATTGCCTTCTGCAGATCATTATAAGGACAAAACCTGATTTTGAAGCGATTTCATCATCAATTATAGAAAACTTGTACAAAACTTGTAAATAAAAAAGTGCCCTTAGTGGAGTTTTAAACTATATAAAATCAACTTAATGCACAAAGGGTTCAAGGGTTCCCTTAGATATGGCGCAAATAATTTTTTTAAATTTTTTAAATATCTACAAAAGATTAGAGGCTTCTTTCAACATCATATCTACTGCTTCCCTCTCTCTCTTTCCGCAGCGCGCTCTTAAGAGTAATTTCCAGCTTCGTTTTACACGGGATTGCCTGTCTGAATACTGTATCTTGTTTTTTAATTAAAGGTTCAACTAATTCTAACAATTCTTGAAATTGAGGGGCCGTCATTCTTAAAACATTTCTTTCAGCTCTTGGAAAAGTCTTGACGATGCCCCTAATTCTTCCCTTCTTTGTATCCATGGCCTGACCCACCATCGTTTGCGGTGAAGCTGGTTAAGCATTTCTAAACTAAGCTCCCTGACACCCTCTCTCAACAACTGCTTAATTAGCTTTTTACGTGAAACGACAGACGACATGCTTGCTGAATAGTGAATGACTAATTGGAGAGTGGCGAGTAGCAGCAACAGTAGTGTGACCAGATTGCCCGCCGCTGCTTGCTGGTACTACTACCAGCAGCTGGCAACCAGCATAATGTGACCCGCGCTTAAAAATGCAGACCATCTTAACTTCCTTTTTGATTTGAATACAAAATTGTTATTAAATAAATATTCACAATTCAGTTTCAGATATGGGTACGGTCAGGGACGTGCTCAACCAACTGTTTTCAGGGGGGAGCAATCCTCAATTTGCCAACTGAATCAATTAAAATTTGCCAACTTTTTGTAAGTAATACATTGGGTATAAATTGGGACATAAAAAATAGATCATTTTATATTTTAAATAATAAAAACCTCTCTCCTATGTATGTGTTGTGCGTTTAGTACTATCACACACATAGGGGACCTACTTGTTTAACGCGGGCTCCGAACCGCGGGAAGTGTATACACTTCATCTCCAGAGAGGCTGTTCTAAGCAGATTACACCTCGGTGGTTTGCCATTGCCTTCCGAGGGGAGACGGTCAGAATAAAGTTTTTACTGAGCCCGGAGTCGAACCGGGCATTCAGCATTAGCAGCAACGCACTTAACCGCTTAAGCTGATCACCGTTTCCCTATTAAAAATTCTTAAACTTAAAAAAAATAAAAACATTTTATTTTAAAAAATATTCAATATTTTTAGGCCGGCCCTGCAAACACGTGTTTTGTTGTTTAAAAATTTATATTTATAGCAAAACCGTGTTGGAATAAAGCAATTTTTGAGGAATCTTACAACTTTTGGGACAAATATTTGTCCTTTATAATCGCGGCCCTAAATAAAATAATTATGAATACTTAAATTAAAATGTACTAAACACGTTATTTTGTACAGTTGGAGAAAATAGGCATATAATTTTTTTATTACTTGAAATTTTTTTGAGTTGATAAAATTTTTACATTGGCTTTTGCCAACTTCACCAACTTTTGGGTGATTTTGCCAACTTTCTAAAATATGGGGGGGGAAGCTGCCCCCCCATGGGCACGTCTCAGGGTACGGTACAAGAGAGGCTCTTAGTAGTGCTCAAAGTGCTGGTAGAAAATGTCGGGACATGAATGCGAACGCTTGTTTTATAGATTTTGGAATTCGAAGCATTCGATAGAGTAAAGCATGAAAAATTAATAAAATTGCTGAATGAAAACGGATAGGACAGCAAAGACACGAGAATAATTGAAAATCTCTATTGGAATCTGCAGTTTTACTTTTGTACTTTAATTAAATCCTTTTCTTCAAATAGTTTTGTCGGGCCTACTTTATGATGGAGCTCCCTTCCCTTATATTATGCCGGTGAAGTGTTATCACACATAGGGGACCTACAGTTTAATAATTTTTTATTGTTTATGAATTAATTTTTAGCTTGTTGAAATAATAAACTTAAGCTAACTTTTATGTTTAACCAAGCTAGTAAAGTAATGGGGGCCGGTGACAACGGCCCAACTGACAAGGAATATTCCTAAAAAAAAATCCCTTGATATTTAGATCAAAAAAAGGATTAGTTACAATAAGCTAAAAGGATATTCGAGGTAAAATAAGAATTAATACCGAAGTTTTAGTAAAAACACAATGCGATGCCCGGGATAGGTTGTCGGCCTATTTTTAGCGTGGTTTCGAGAACTACGGACACGCCCCCAACATGAAATTTAGTAAAATTTTGGGTAAATCACGGCCTTTTTGGCTATGTTTCGGTCCGAATGTGTAACTTTTGTCGTCGCGGAGGTGATCATAAAAAAAATCCGAAAAAAGTGTGAAAATAAGGAAGTTGCATTTGTACGGGCCACTGGTACACGACGGGTCGATGTCACATCGTTCGCCCGTGGTCCCTTGAAATCGAGTGAAATTTTTTCGCTCCGATTTGAAATTTTCTTTGAAATTCGGATAGGTGGGGGTGTGATTAGTAGATATTAGTAATAAATATTCGTAAAAAAATGGAAAATAACACGTGTATTGCCAAAAAAGTGAAAAAATTAAATTTTTTTTGTTCGATTTTTGGAGTGTGCATTCGATAGGGAGGGTAATCCATCGTCAAAACCTACTCTTCCGGGGCGCCGCTCCGCTCCGCGTTGCACCCCTACAGAGCGGTTTTGACTCTGGTTACTGGGCTAAACATACGAGAAGGGCCTCCGATCAAGAAAACCGGGATATAAAAACCGGGATGTTAGGGACCCTTGAAAAAGCATTAAAAAGTATAGTCGCGGTATGCGGCAGTTATCTTTTACGTTTAACCCCCAAAAAAGCGCGTAAAACAATAAATAATGGAAAAATAGTAAAATTTCATCGAAGTTACAAGCACGGGAGACGTGTTGCAAGTGGCCGGTGTGCACACCGGCTCCTATAAGAGTAGTTCAATCCGCACGGACCGACAACAAAAAGAACGAGATTCTACCTAAATCCCTCCCCGCGCGTCACTGAATCGTGAAATTTTGCAAACTTCAAAGTGGATTTTCTCTATCAGAAGTTGGTTTATCCTGCTATAGGAGTGTTACCATTGACTTTTAAAAACATTAAACTATCCGAAAATCGATAGCTAAAATTGAAATTCGATGTTGGATAAAAGTCACTCTTCCCATATAATATACGTTTCGTCCTTATTATGGACTCCTCAGATGAGTACAATAATATATGAGGTTATATGGTCGAACACTTAATTTGGAGTCAATTAGTGTAAGTCAATTTTGTGTTTTTTTATTCAAAATTAATTAGAATTTTTGCGCATTATTTTAATTCATTATTTTACTAGCTTAGTTAAACATCCCCCTCCCTGTCCCTAATAATTTTAATATTTTTTTGGATTATTTTAATTTTTCATTTTCAGAAATGTATGTTTTTCATTGTTTTCCTTGTTAAAAAAAATATATTTCCAAAAATTAGATGTTACTGCCCCTGTATGAGACACTTTTTGATTATTTGTTTAATCCCAATTTGAAATTGTAAAGGTATGTAGGCTTTGCTTCCATTTTTCACACCATGCATGGTTATGACTTCCGGGATTTTAAAAATAAAATCATATTCGTGTTTAGTTTGTGGATAATAACAGACATTCACTTTCCAAACGATAGTATTATTCCAAAATGATCCAATTGGTTTTTTATTTTTCAGAAAGAAAGCACTCCCGCCAAGAAAGCACGGAGTAAACCACAGCCCCAGATAATCGAAAATATGAAAGAGTACTTCGACAATAACACTTTAGATCAATTAACCACCGCAACACTCCGACACTGGTTGAAAGAGAAACAACTTCACTGTACCACAAGAGAACGCAAGGAACATTTAATTCAAAAAGTGCGAAAACACTATTTAGAAGGAACACTGTAACTTCTCCAGTAACAACTTATGTTTCGTCATAATGACAAGCAGCTGTTGTTGCAGTTAAGATTTTGTGTCTAGGGTTAACTAAAACAAATTTTTTAAAATAATTATTGGAGGATAACGGGGATGAACGCAATCCTATGATAATATTTACTTGTAATTTATATGATTAAATGTGAAATAAAAGAAATCGTTCCTACAAATTGGTCAAATTTAATTTTCTAAAAAAATATCAATTTCAAGTGAACAATTGTCAAACACAAATAATTATTTTTTTCGACTTTCACAACTTCAGTTCAACTTGTTAATACATACACTAAAATTATCAAAATAAGTTAAAATTTGGAATACAATTTTTTAAGTCAATATTGCCTTGCATTCAAGTCTTCCACAATGTATACCGGAGTTTGTGCTGGTCTAAATTGACTAGGGGCGAAATTGGGTGGGAAAAATACCTGTGGCCCGTTATAATACATGGGCGACAAGAAAGGATTCATGGAAGAGGTGGGGTGTTGGTAATATGGTGACAGTAATTTTCCGTTTCCTTCCATAATATGAACAGGGTTGTGTGAGACTACGTTGTACATTGGCGTTGTTGGTTGGGAATAAAATGGAGAAGTCGGTGGCATAAAATATACAGGGGATGGCATTCCAAATTGAGGTTGTTGAGGCAACACTGGAATTCGGAAATCACCTCGTACATTTTGGTTCGACATTCTACGTCGTTTTTCTTCATCAAGGTTGTTTTTTCTACCACAGAGTTTTTCTAAGGCAACAGTATTGTTCAGCGTTTTTGCGATCATCACAGGAGAGAGTGCTGCAAGATTCGTTTTTGACAAATTGAAATGTACAAAGGGCGTAGCCAGATAAGACCTCTTTGTAACTTACCTCCTATGCGACTTTTGATGTTGGCACAAAATTCTTCTTTGATGAGATACGCTAAAATTTCATTATTTTGGAAAATGATGGCTAAAGTAATAGGGGACAGTATGGTTTCGAGACTCTTTTTGGAAACACCGCCAGACAACAAATGATTTAAAATTATTGTGGTCACTTCCAGATTCCCACCGGCAACAGCCAACAGTAAAATATTGAACCCTAAAAAACCGTCGATTTTATGCCGTAAAAAATAATTGTGATATTTACTAACCAAATAAGTTTTGTTTAGTCGAATCGGCTCTGGACTCGATGAGATATTGAACAGCTTTTGCATGCCCGTTCCGTGTTGCCATCAAAAGAGGAGTCCATCCTAAATAATTAACTGGATCAATGCCGTGTCCTTCTTCAAGTAGTTCCATAACTTCCGTATCGTCACCCAAAGCTGCCGCATAGTGCAAATCCGTATTTTTGTCATCGTCAACATAACCGACCACTTTAGTGGTGGCAGTATTCACTTTCTCCATTGCTTATTTTAATAAAATACAATTTCTTTCATTTCTTTAAAATTAACTTGACATTAGATTGAGTTTTGATTTGCAATGTGAGCACAAAATTTCCAAGGTTTTTTGATAAAAATAAAATTTAAAAAAAGAAAAGATAAATTTAATACCTAGTCAATATTTACAATTTGAGCAATAATTTTAATGCATACAAATTTACAATTTAAATTAAAGAAATACTTAAGACAACATGGTTCTTCTATACAAATTGTGACAAAAAAATATCTTTTTGTATCGTCTAGCATCTACGTGTTGGCACAAGAAGACACAGGAATATCACATTATTAATTGTAACGGCAATTAAACGCCGTAAAACTCGCATTAAAAAACTTAACAACTATTTACGTATCTACACATCAATTTTTCACCAAGTCCGTTTCGGAACCGGAATCTAAGTTTGCTTTTGCTTTACGAAGAACTTGGCTCGTCTTGTGAATTTGTTTGCAGATGGATTTTTCAACTTCCTTCTTTTGCTTGTTTGCCAGTGTCAAACGATTCAATGTTTCTTCCAATGCTCTCCTTGTTCTTAGTAAACGCTTCCGTAATTCCACATTTTCGTTTGCAATTTCTTTAGTTTTCTTGCAACAACCATCATTTGCTGAAAAGAAATTTAATACATTAATTCCAAGGTATTATGCCTGAAGAAAGCAGTGAAAAAAATTCAAATACACTTACCACAAGAGAGGTCTTGCACAGGATCCAACAAGTTGCTCATTGATTCGGTCAACTGCAAGGTCTGTAGGAGTGGCCTGGGAATGTTGGTGTTGGCCTCCAGACTGGAAAATCGACCATGATCGCTCTCTATGCCCAAATCGGGCGACGAATTTGAGTGGATCCTGTCGCGATCCACTTCCACCTGGCTGATGATATTTGGTAGAGTATAAGAACCCACACCCACTGGTAACAAACATCTTGATCCAGTTTCAGAAGTTGGAATGTCTTCAGAAGCATATCCGGAATGATCGGAAAATTGGCGAGCATAAGAAAGTCCTTGCAAAGATTTATTGCTTGGACTGTTAGGCAACGACATGGAGGGAATTGCATCACCCCCGCTTTTATTAATCTGCAATTTGATAAGGCGATTGTGCAACTCGGCATTTGCGCATTGTAAATCAGAATTAGCTGCATCGAGATTTTTGATCTTCAACTCCAAGAGACTTTTTTGACGTTCCAGTTGCGAAATTTGCACCTGGAGAGTCGATTGCACTTCTTGCAACTCCCTTTTTAAACTGTTCACTTTCGCTATGGAGTCGTTCTCTTTACAACAAAATTGTTGCAATTTTTGTTCAAGGGTGACATTTTCGCTTTTAAGTTTCGTTTTTTCCAAAATTGTTTCAGAGTACTGCAGAGTCGCATTATCCAACTCTTCTTGCAATTCGTAGATCTTATTTTGGTGTACCTTTTGCAAATCCTGCACTTTACTTGTCAATTCCATCTCCCTATTCTCCATACCATGCATTTTAGTTTCGCTTTCTTGGATGGTGCACTTGAGTTTATCAACTTCTTTAGTGATTCCGTCAACTTCCAATGTGCGCCTCTCCACTTCACTTCTTTTTATGTACTCCTTTTCGTAGAAGTTTTTAATTTGTATGACCGCGTCTCTACATCTGTTGGCTTGAATTTCGTAGTCCTTTTCCATTTTCTTCAAATTTTCGTTATAATTAGCTTCCAATTCGTCTTTAAGTTGCACTTCGCGTTGGTGCATAGCCTGAAGTTGTTCTTCAGCTTCCAACATATCAGCTTTAGCTTTCTCCAGCATCTTTGCGTTATTTTCGCAAGTCGTAATGGCTTTAGATTTTTCAATCTCCATTTTGTTAATCATGTTATTCATTTCTTTATCTTTAATTTCCATGGTTGCTTCAACGTTCTTCCTGAAATCTTCCAGAGCAAAAATAACCCGCTGCAATTCCATAATTTTATCTTCAGCTAAACGCTTCTGTTTTTCAGCATCATCCAATTTCTTGTTCTTCTCTTCAATTTGGACCAACAAATTCTTATGTTCCAATTCCATTTTTTCTACTTTGCGTTCAAAATTTGCTTTTTCTTTCGACGTCTCGTCCATTTTCTGTTCCAAGTACGAAATTTGTTGAGTCAACTGTGCGTTTTCGCATTTCTTCTCTTCATACTTAATTTTCTCTTGTTTGAAAAAATTGTCAGTTTCGTAGAAAGCCACCTATTAAGAGAAAATTTGTATCAGAAAATGAAAAATTAAAATTCGCTTTACTATTATAAAGAACTCGTCAAGTAACTGCATAAAAGGCTTAAATGTAGTCAGCGCCATGACGAACTCTTCATAAATGAAAGGAAATCCATAACTAACCTGAGCGGCAAGCAACTGATTTTCTTTATCCTTTAGTTTCAATTCCATATCGCACACTTGCTCGTGAAGCGAAATGATCGTCTGGCGACTCTCGGCCAAACTTCCTTTCTTAGACGGCGTCTTATTCAAACTATGACCTTCTTCATCCTCGGTCGATTCCGTCGAAAAACTGTTGCCATTATTAAATCGATTGCGTTTGCTTAAAGTTTTTCGCACACTCTCGTCGTTCAAGCCAATCCTTGCCAAAGAAACGTTACGATCCGGTTCGGACCAAGACTCAGATTCGGACTCCAAATTTTTATTTTTAAGCGTTGTAGAAGTATTGGCCGATTTATCTCCAACCAAATTCGACGATTTGCAAGCTTCGCCCAACTTGGATTGCATATCAACCAACAAACTAACAAACTGATCGTCATTTTCTACCACCGCGTCGTTCCTCAATTTCTTTTCCAACTCCACATCTCGTAACTCAATCTCGCGCTTCAAATTTGCCACTTGATTACGCAACACCTTAATAACGTCCAACTGTTCCGTATTATTTCCGGCAGAAATTCGATTAAGATGATTTTGGTACGTTAACGTGACATCAGACGGAACGATGCTTAAATAAGAATTGTTTTCTTCGTCGGGCGTAAAGAATTCATCAAAGTTCCACGAATCGTTCCGAGTCGAATCCAAAAGAATTGATATGTTGGTTAGCTGTAGTAAACTTTGATCTGGGTTAAGCGAAATTGAAGTCGAAAGCGTTTGGGAGAGATTGATGCTCTTGCTTAAAACCGTTTGAAGTTTGCGCGTCTGTTCGGTGCCCAGAAAACCTAAAACGGCCTTTTGTTTCAAGAGGTGGTTTAAAAAGTGGCAGAGTTCTTCCAAGCGTGTACTCAAGACGACGCAAATTTCTTGATGTTCCAACCTTAACTTTTCGGAGTTTTCGAATTCCACACAAATGTTGTCGTATTTTGCCTGTAAGTCGCTTTGATCGCGATCGGGAGTGTTGTGCAGTTTTGTTTTTAATTCGTCCACTTGGGCGATTAATTGTTTGCGTTCTTGTATGCAAACCTTTAGGTGTTCTTGTAGCTTATCCACATCTCTGAGTATGGGCGGTTCCCCCACCTCAGGGAGAGTTAAATTTGGCGGGAAGTTAACGTGAACGCCGAGCTCGTTAATTTTATCTTTCAGGATCCTCAATTGAAGATCTTTGTTTTGGCCGTTGGTTTTTAATTCGTCCAACTCTTCGTCCTTGATTTTCAGCGCGATTTCCAACTTTTCGATGGAGCGATTTTTCTCCCACAGTTCGTTGTTGACGATTCCTTGTAAATCGCACGTACGCTTACGAAGTTCGCACTCGAGCTTTTCAATAACTTGATCTTTTTCGACCTTTTCGCGGAATAGTTTGTCCATGGTGGTTTCGTGCTCGGACGTCGTCGTGTTGAACGACTGGCCGACGCCTTGATTTAACGCGAGAATTTCGAATTCCAAGTCGATGATTTGGTTGGATTTAGTTTCCAAATCGATTTTTAAACGGCCAACTTGATTGTCTTTCTCGTGAAGCGTTGCACTTAACAGCTGCAGAATTTGGAATTCAAAAAATTAACGATTGCAAAACATTAACATACAAAATAAATATTTAGAAACTTTTCAATGATTGTGAATGTATTTAAATTAGGATAATATTAGTTTTTAAGTTAGAAATTCAATGAGTAAATTACGCATTCCATGAGTATAAAATAATGCAAACGACGTCAAGTCAAATTTGAAAAGAAACTGTTGCGTATTTTCAAAAAGTATTCGTTTATTCAATTTTTTTCACCGATTAAAAAAATTATGTACAAAAACGCGAACGAGTTCAAAAAGAAAAATTAAAAAAATGACGCACCTCGATCTTTGTTTCTAATTCAGCTGCAAGTTCCTTGTAGTGTCCGGTAAGATTCATTTCGTTTTGATCCATCGAATTCTAGCAACACCACACAAAATTTTATTAGAACCAAGCACTTGCTATTATAAAAAAAATTCACAATCCAAAATCTACAAATTATGCTAATCTAACCAGAAAAACACAAAACAAAATTTGCATGCTCTTTATTTTTTATACTACAAAATGTACAATCAACAAAATAAAACTAAACAAAAACAGACATAAAAAGTAAATTTATTTTTGAGGGTTAGTATTTGCATCGTCAACAAATTTCATTTTGTGTTAGGGCTCATGCTATAAAAGCTAACTAATATCTTGTATGTAGGGGAATAGAGCTTCGATTGAATTCATTACATAAATCCAAAACTAAAAATCAGGACATTAAAACACACAATGTTCCATTCAAACGCACAAAAGCCCAGCGCACTAAAATAATTTTAAGAGAAAGCACAGTTTTAAATAAGCACATACGCACCTCAAGATAAAAAAATATGCGACATCAAATAATATCAATAGGAAATTAGAAAATCTTAATCAACTTTCAATTAAAAATCGTTCGTTCCAACAGGAATGTTAAAGCAAAGTTTAAGACATTGGCGTGGTCTGGCCAATACTAATAATAGACCTACTCTGTGTAAACATTTTCCTCAAATATTTTTATTTCCGTCTTGCTCACACGCATGTGGTACTGAGAAAAGAGGCATAGTGGAAATGGTTTTTCATACAAATGACGGAAGTTGCTCAAGCAAAAATTAAATTTATTCTCGCAAAATAAAAGGTTGATGCCCAACCAAAAAAAAAAACGGCCGAGTTTTGTTGTTTAAACGGAAATAACAAAATTTTGAAAATGGTTTTACTCACGTTATTCAATTTTGAAGAGTGCAACTCGCCACAATTTAACGTTTCAAATGAACAAAATTTATAAAAAAATCTTTTAGATTTCCCGAAACTTTCCAAATGTAGATCGTTAAAAGGTTTATGTTACGCCGTAATATTTTATTGTGATTTAAAATCAGGAAGAGAACAAAGTGATTGGGTTACATAAACAGGTTATTTTTAATCTTTCCATGGTCCCAGGAATAACGGATTTAATTGTTGAAATAAAATAAGATGTAAATTTAAACATTATTAGAAATAATTAGAGGAAATAAAACTGGAACGAGTCAGATCACATTCGATCAAGCATCCAAATTTTGCTAAATTTGGAGTGTTGAATGAATCCGATTTGGATGGATTGAAATCGGATAGAAATTATGCTCAATCAAATATCTCGAGCAAATTTCAGATTATGGCGGAATTTGCGTATTAAAAGTTGGCTTCCTGAAATTTGGAGTATTTTATTTGGTAATGCTGAAGATGTTGTAGGTGGCCTCAGTAATGGCGGAAATTTTAGTAATTCCTGAGCGTATCAGGAAATTCCGCAACCCAGATAAATATACAGGGTGGACAAATGTCATCGTCTTGGAAGACTGGCGCGGTTTAAACATTAATAAAAAAAAATGTATTTATTTTTGCGTTGTATGGCCACAGATTGAAATTTGCCCTTTGTTGTCTACCCAGATTTAGATCTGGATTAGCAAATATTTTGCAATTTTTATGTTTCGCATCAGCCAACTTTCTAACGCCAACTTCTTCTTCTTATACATGTTCCAGATGCAATTAAATATGATAAAATTTTAAATTAAAAAATAATAAACTGCCGCAAATAAATTAAAAAATTTAGGTTAGCCCAGCAACTACAGTCTTGTGATTATGTGAGGATCTTTCTACAGCACAGTTAATTTCCTGATATTTTAGAAAAATGAAAATTCTATTTAATGTTTCGATTTTACAGCCATCATCCAAGTTAAAATTTTCTTACAGGCGGTCATACCGAATTTTTATGTTATAAAATACAATTTTGTTTAAATATTTATAAAATGACTCGTATTTGATGTTGATTTAATGTATAAATTGTACAAAATCAACAAATTTATTGTAAAATATACCAACTTCAAGTATTTATTCTATAAAATATACGATAATAAATGTAATCAAAAAATAACAAATAGATGCCTCTAAAATACATAAAAATTCGATATTTTCTTATTGGATTTTTATGTATTATTTATCGTTTCACAAAATATATTATGCTAATTTTATTGATGACATAATATAATTTATATATATTTTTTGAACATACAAATTAAATATGGCGCCTATAAGTAAAAATAAATTTGATCATTCTGCAATAAGAAAATGTTAACCAGTTGAAAGTTAATACATAGTACATACAGGGAGGTTATGGGGTTGCAAAAAATGCAATGTAAAAACATTTCAAAAGAACACTGTCAAAAATTGTCACAGAAAATATCTGACCTGAGTGAATTAGCAATTTTATTATTTCAAATATTTTTGTCAAGTGGGGGGGGGGGGCAAACTCCATTTATATGGCTTTGAATACATAAAGGGTCATCCCATATCAAATCAACCGATTTTCTTCAACATCTTCATGTCCCTCTTCAATTTTGCTCAAATTTGGTATACGTATAAGTTATTCGAAATAAACGGACCCGTATTTTTTGTTTGGCCCTAAAGTTTCCAAGTATATAAAGTATATAAAGTATACAAAGAAAAGAAAAATAGATGGACAGAGAAGATGATGGACGAGATAGAAAAGAATAATAAATGGAACAACAGCAAAGCTTTTTATGAGAAGATAAAGAAGCAGAAGGCGAGACATTTTGTAAAGACAAGAGGAATGAGAAATAAACAAGGGAAGATCGAAGATGACGCGGAAAAGATAAAGCAAGTATGGGTAGAATATTTCCAAGAACTGTTAAATGAACAAATAGTAAATAAACCCCCCATCCAAACAAAGGAAGATCATACAACGGAGGAACCATCATACGACGAAACGCTCGAAATAATAAATAAGTTAAAAAATGGAAAATCACCCGGAAAAGACGGCATTAGCGCAGAACTAATAAAGCACGGGGGTGAAGCACTACATAGAAGACTTTACGAATTAATAAAACGAATATGGACAGAGGAAGTAATGCCAAATCAATGGAAAGAAGGGGTGATAGTGACAATAAAAAAGAAGGGAGACGCAGATAAATGCGAGAATTATAGAGGAATTACCTTGTTGAATGTCGCGTACAAGGTATTGTCAACACTGATAAACAAAAGATTAAAAAAATATACTAAAGAAATAATAGGAGAATATCAGTGCGGATTCATGGAGGGAAGATCCACAGTGGACGCGATCTTCGTGTTAAAACAGGTAATGGAAAAATGTTGGGAACACAATATCGATATACACATGGTTTTCGTTGATTTCAAACAAGCATTCGACAAAATAGATAGAAATGAACTAGAAAAAGCAATGGAAGAAATGGAAGTGCCAAGCAAACTGATTCGACTGACAATGATGACACTTAAGGACGCGACAGCTTGCGTCAGAACAGTAAGCGGAGTAACAAAGAGTTTCACAATAAACACTGGAGTGAGACAAGGAGACGCAATGTCAGCAACGCTGTTTAACATAGTTCTGGAGTCAATAATAAGAAAACTAAAGATTAACGGCACAATAATTAATAAGGAAGTACAAATAATTGCATATGCTGATGACGTGCTGATAATATCCCGAACAGCAAAAAAATTAATAGAAACAATCAAAAAAATAAAGGATGCGGCAATAAAAATGGGACTTAACATAAATCAACAGAAGACTAAATATATGAAATGCCAACGAAGAAAAAATGAAAGAAAAACTGTGCTGAGAGTCGATAATGACACGTATGAAGAGGTTCATGACTTTAGCTACCTGGGAATCCAAATAAACAATAAAAACAAGAGACACCATGAATTAAAGAGAAAATTACAGCAAGGAAATCGAGCGTACTTTGCGAATAAACAACTGTTGGTGAAGGGGACCTTATCAAGAAGAACCAAGATGAAAATTTATAAAACGCTAATACGTCCTGTAATCACTTATGCGGCGGAGACGGTTTGTATGAGCAGAGCGGAGGAAGAGGAAATCAGGGTTTTCGAGAGAAGATTGTTGAGAAAGATATTGGGACCAGTGAGAAAGGATGGACAAAGCCGACCAATGACGAATAGCGAGTTACTTGTAGAAATGGGTAACGAAGACATTGTAAGAAAGATTAAATCAAGCAGATTGAGTTGGCTGGGACATGTTATGAGGAGAGGAGGTGAGGAGACGGTGAGAAAGATAGCGGAGTGGAGACCAGCAGAGGACCGCACAAGAGGAAGACCAAACCTGAGATGGCACGACCAAGTAACAGAGGATCTAAAAATAATGAAAGTCAGCGGCTGGAAGGAAATGACTAAGGACCGACAGCGCTGGAGAGGAATAGTAACGGAAGCAAAAACGAACAACATGTTATAGAAATGAATTGTAAAGTAAAAGAGGACTAATCCACCTCAAAAAATGGATATGTAAAGTCTCATAAGAGACGGTCAAATTCCCAAGGAATAAAAGACTTATTATTATTACCTAAAGTTTCCCGTTTACATTATACAGCCCTTCAAAATAAGTCAAATTCAGCTGGGCAAATTTGTTCAAGTAAAGTGTCTCGATTTATGACTACGATGATTCATTTCGTTGTCACTACTCCTAAACCAAAATCGTGCCCGCCCTACAATTTGGTATGCAAGTAGCCAAAAGTATAATAAAGATAAAATATTTGTTTGAGAATTATAAATTACCTCGTTTTTGAGGAAGGGGCGCTCAAAGCTAAAATTTAATTATTTACATACAAAAGAACAAACTTTAGGGCCAAACAAAAAAATACGGGTTCATTTATTTGGCATAACTTAGAAGTTACCAAATTTGAGCAAAATCGAAGAGGGATATAAAAATACGTTGGTTGATTTGATATGGAATGACCCTATAAGTAAAGAAATTCTTAGGAAGAGAAACTTCAACAAGTAATAAATTATTCAATTATGTATCTGTGACTAAATTGGCATGTCCTCAAGTGCAGTGCGGCCTTTAGGCCGCACAACCAAGACGATCACGTTCTATACCTTTACAACTTCAAATTGGAACTAATCAATTATAAATTGGAAATAAACAATTTTAATAATAAACGGTACTTTTTCGAAAGGAAAACAATTATGAAAATATATTAAAAAAAGTTTTATCTATTATCATTATTAATATATTATGTATCAGGTGTATTTCTTTGAATATGTGGGATTTAGTGCATCTAAAAACTCGAAAATCTGCATAAGCTTTGATTGATGTCTAAATGACGTCTCTTTTAGGTGAATTCCTGCATACTTTATGAATTTTTCTTATTTGCAAATTGAACATTGAAATACGTTATAACGTATGAGTCTAAAGTAGCTGGACAAATTTCAATCGCATCAAATCATTAGTTATAATCTAGCAATCCTTTTGTTTTTTTTACTGTACCTTCTTTCATTTGTTTAATGTCAATTGAAGTAGTTTAGTTTGAATTGTCAATATGAAAGTGTGCGAACAGAATTTTTTGCGTAAACGCGTTTTCAAAATGCTTGGCCAGCAAAATAAAAGTCATGTTTTACATCATTTTATAAATGAAGGCTTCAGTCGAAGTACCATTTATTCGATAATTTCGAGATGTAATAACAATATTGGTCCTGAAAATAAAAAAAAAACCGGAAGAAAATCAATTCTAAAAAAATCTCGGCTAAGTTCCTTGAAGAAAGCTGCTGAAAAAAAAAATTGGAGTGAGTACTCGCATACTATCCAGAAAATTTAAAGTTTCACAAACTACAATTTGCCGAAATTTGAAAAAATTAAATGTGAAAAAGGTATAAGAGAAACGTTAAACCAAAATATACCGATAAACAATTAGTGGAAATACCCGGAAAGTGCCGTCTTCTGAGACAACATTTTTTATCAGGCGATACAGTGATCATTATGGACGATGAAAAGTACTTCACTTTTGCGAACAGTTGTGATGTTGCAAATAAAGGATTTTATACCACCGATAAAAATACAGTTCCTGATAATGTAAAGTTCATAAGAAAATCAAAATTCGAACCAAAAGTGTTAGCGTGGTGTGCGATATCAGTTAAAGGCATATCAATTTTTTTTATTCAAACCCAAGTTGGTATTGCTGTTAACACAGACACTTATATAAAAAATTGTTTACCAAAAATGGTTAATTTTGTTAAAAGAAACCATAAAAATGATAAAATCATCTTTTGGCCAGATCTGGCATCTTGCCATTATGCAAAAAAAACCTTAAATTGGTTAGAAGGTCAAAATATACCGTTTGTGCCAAAATATGCGAATCCCCCAAATATTCCGGCAGCTCGTCCGATTGAAACTTTCTGGTCAATTTTATCGCAATTAGTTTATAAGAATGGTTGGGAAGCAACATCAGCCGAACAATTGAAAAAACGAATTATGTCCTGTGCCAAAAAAATTGATCTGAAAATGCTCCGGCATATGATGGAAGGTGTTAAAAGAAAAGTGCGAACAATTGAAGAAAATGGACCATTATGTTTTTAAAGTTTTTTTTTTTGTGTTCCCAATATATTGTGCTTTATTAATAATTAATTAATTTTAAATTTTCTATAACCAACTTTTTTTTATTATCGTTTGAATTCTGTCCAGCTACTTTAGACTCACAGGTTATATTTAAATATTATTTAATTCTTCAAATGATTTAAATGAATCTTGCTAGCATTTAAATAATTCGTTCGAGAATAAATTAAAAACAATGTTGGAGAGTATTTCAATATTAAATAAAACGAATTCAAATACTTATTTAAATATTGGCATATAAAAAGTATACATAATTCACAAATCTCTATCCAATTGGTATGCTTTCCTAGTTTTATCAAATCTGAAAATGCTAATGACTTCTAAAAAGTTATTCAATGTAATTCTTTGAAGCTCTAACCCTCAAGGGAGGTTGCTGTAAAAACCCATTTCTTTCAGTATGTTTTTATTTAGAATGCATATTTTTTGTCATTACTGGCGGAAGGTTTTTTTTTAATTTCATTAAATGCTCCAGCTTTTGCGAACTGACCGCAATCCCAAAAATGAACACAAAACAAAAATTATGAAAAATAGTATGACAGAATAAATTATCCTATATTATTAAAATAAACTTTAAAAATTAATGAGTTAATTAAACAATAATCAAAATTATTTTTGCATGAAATTTCAGTAATGTTTATTGCTATTGTCTGATTAATAAGCTCCTGCAAAAGTCATTCCGATTTATTGTTTAATTAAACAGTTAATTTATCAAGTTTATTTTAATATTAATTGCAAAGTTAAAAAACCATGTTTTTAAAAATGTTTTTCTTGACTCCAAATTTTTATGCATTTTAAATAAAAATGTACAGAATAATACATTTTTTAACTTTCCTAAAAATTGGATTAAATAATTTCCTAATCTTAAAAAACCCCCTAAATGACAATATAGCAAATTTTACAAAATAAGTTTTGTCTCGAGGTTTTTATATCATGCAATCACATTTTTACCAATCGTACTCATTTAAAACCGTGCGTGCAATGCTGACAGAAAAAGGACGAGGTAGAAATGTTATTCAATATTATTCAATAAAAATAATTTAATCGACAACAAAAAAGGTACTTTAAATATCAAAATGTAACTGTTAGCTGCCTTAGTTTTCACGTCTCTAACTGCAACCCAAGTGAGTGATGTCAACAACACATAATAAGTTAAGTAAGTGCTCAAACGATGACCCAGGTGGGCGTTCGGGATCAAATAAGCAAGGAGTTTAGTTAAAGCAAATATCATGCACAATTCTACTTGCGAGTCAAAGGCCTGACTCTATTTACAATACGTTTGTCTACCCTACTGCTACTAAAATCTAAACTAGGTTTATTAATTTGTACCTCCTTATTAGCTGCTGGATTGGAACTGGCGGTAATGTTCATTTCGCACACCTTCTCCTGGATGGATTTCTTTTTTGGCGATGCGATGGTCGATAATTTAGCAACTTGGCCCTTCAAAGTTTCAATTTCGCTGCTCTTTGCGCTAACCAAAATTTCTAATTTGTCAATTTGTTCTACGTATTCGTTTTTCTTTTGAATCATAGTCTTAATGATTTTGCAAGCTTTGTAATGATTTCTTTTTAGTTCTAATAATTCTTCGTGTGACAATGATCCGTCTTGGTTGATTTCTATCATGGAACTGCTTTTGCTTAAAGGCTCAGAGCGAGGTGAGGGACAATCGTTGCTGGAACGACTGTTCAAACTTTTAGATTTTTCAGGCGAAATGAATTGTGATGAGGGAATGGAATGAAGTGATTTGTGGGAACTTAGTGATTTTAATGGGGTTT
Organism: Podabrus alpinus; assembly: GCA_932274525.1. Taxonomy (NCBI): domain Eukaryota; kingdom Metazoa; phylum Arthropoda; class Insecta; order Coleoptera; family Cantharidae; genus Podabrus; species Podabrus alpinus. The sequence continues at coordinate 13,981,627 of OW026451.1, forward strand.
TCGAAGTTGCGGTTTTTGTTGGAGTCTCAGATAGTGGCAACGAATTCGACACTGAAAATAATTCGACATCAGTATTGCTAGACTTGCCACCTTGTTGCGTACTTAGAACGAATTCAGATTTGTTGTTATTTTTCTTAACCTCGTCTAATGCCGCCTCCAGTCTAACTTCCAAATTTAGTATTTTGCATTTTAAGTTATCAATGTAAGCCATCATTTCTTCGTTTTTATTTTCGCACTGCGCCAACATCGTCCGGTATTTTTCGATCTTCCTATCTTTTTTGTCCATTTGTATTTGTACTTCTTCCAACATTGTAGCAAAATCTTGTAATTGTAAATCTCGCTCGCTTAAGTTTTCGTCTTTTCTTTTCAAATCTACTATCACATCTTGCAATTGCATATTCTTTTCTTGCAGGTCTTTTTCTATTTTTGACACCTGCAAGTTGCACATTGCTATTTGATTGTTTGACTTTTCCAATTCGTAGGACAAAGTATCTAACTTAAAATTTTTCACCTCAATTTGATTTTCTAAACTTTTGAATTTTGAGCGAACATTTTCAGATACTTCTATGGCGTTCCCGAAACGATCGGGCCGCTCGCGTTCTTTTCTGAGCTAATAAAATTAATTTGCATTAATTAAAAATTCAAATTAAAATTTTGTTAATTAAAAGTTTTAAAATTTATTCATTGAGTTTTAAATTTGAATTACGTCGTTCCTGTCCTCTGTGGTTGGTTTCAATGTCCGTAAATAATTAACAGAGGACAGGATGTGTTTGTATTGTTAAGTTAATAGCTAATAGTAACTATGCACTTTCTTAGGATGTGGTGACAATTTTAATAGGATTCGAAAATTGAAATTTTAATTATATGGACCGGATAACGGGGTTCATGGGCCAGACTAATGGCTGCAGAACTGAAGAGACTGATCTTTCAGATCCCAAGAAAAATTTTTACCGCCACCAGCAAGCTGGCAGCTAGTTACAAACAGCTTTGTCTGTAATTTAGCTGCGGTAGTGAGCTGGCCGCTAAATAAGCTACGATGGCAACCAGTCATGACAGCTAGAATAATGTCCGGTTTCACGAACGTTAATTAAGTTTTAGTTATAGTCCAGGCTAGGAAGGTTTTTAGTTTGCAAAAAATCCGGGCAAGCTGAATTTTGTGTATAACACTCAAATGTACATTAGAGTGTTCTCTAATCAATTTTTTGAAAAATCAATTTTCTCTTCATTTTCCAACCTTGACCACAATTTCAATTAATTTATTATTAAAAGCATTTCCCGTGCCTGAAAACATTTCTCTCCCTGCAATGAATCAATATTGTGCCATTTTAAGGGTGGGTCATGTTTTCGGTCAATAATTCAAGTATTAGTGTGCCATGGAAAAATATGAAAATAAACCAATTTATAGAGAATTTTATGCTCTTCAATTATGGTCTGATCATAATTTTTCATACAAGCATAAATAAGCGAGTTATCGGCAAAAAATTGCGCTGGGAGAGCTAAAACCCCCGATTGTGGGGGACGCCGGCGTGGGATTTTATGGGACTTTTGGGGGGTTTCATTAGTACACTCCAATGTACATCACTGCCAAAATTCAGCTTGCCCGGATTTTTTGCAAGCTTGAGCCAATTTTTCGGCTTCGTTGCCTGGACTATTTATAGTACCACAGATTTTATCAGAGATTAGCTTAATTACGATTTAATCATAAATTAAACCTTAATTATTATCGTTCGTGAAACTGACCATTGCTGTTTTAGCTGTTTTCTTCGATTTATACCTGGTTCTGAAGGCAGCCCTGGCTGTCTGTGTGGTTTTTGTGACGAATGTTGTATTGGAAATATTTTATTTATTTGTTAATTTATTATTTGACTAGTTTAAAAAAAAGTTTGAATTTAACATTATTTAGTTTCTCAAGTCTTCATCAAACAATTTTTCTATGGAAAAAATACATCATACAATTTGAAAAAAAAAATGATGGCATCATCAGCGCTTAAAAAACTGTACTCACACCGAAATTTTTCCGAGACATTATTACTAATGAACTTACATGGGGAACTCCCGTAAGCTGAGTAACCAATTTTGATAAATTTGTAATTGGTAAAACTAGATTGAATTTCATTAGATCCCAAACTTTTTTTGTATCAATAAGCTGTGGTTTGGATGAAATTGAGAATTGAAATTTCTTGGTCAGTTACCCTTTTAAATTAACTGTAATACAATATTTTTGAAATTGACAACAAAAAATTTGGGATCTAATGAAATTCGATGTATTAGATTTACCAATATCAAATTTATCAAAATCGGTAACGCAGCATGCGGGAGTTCCCCTTGTTAGTGTCCTGTAAATATTTAGCATTTCCATTCCATTCGGAATATTGCTAATACTCTGCTGTTTTGCAAAGTCTTCACGATTCATTTTGTGAGGTGGATCAATCCTCTTTTTTCAACTTAATTTATCCACAATGTTGATATTCACCGGAGGACCGCGCTAAGAAATTCTGGTAAGTCCGGGATTAAAACTCACAATTTCCGCGCTGCAACTCAACTGGCGATCACACCAAACCACTGCTCTATTTTTTGAACCCATTATTTTCTATTATCTACCCTCCACTGACGCGCAAGAATAGATTAACGAGATTTATTTATCGTAGTCGAAATAAATGTGATTACAATATGTATCTTTTTCAATAACAATATCTAATTTAAAATTAAAGGCACCATAATTGGGGGGTCATTTTGGTGAAAAATTTATAAATTATTACAAATTAAATTGGACCAGTCAATCGGTAAATTCCAGAGCCGAATTTTATTCCTTATTTGGTGCTGGGCGCTGATACTCTTAAATTTGAAAAAGAAAACCAATCGAATAATGTTGTCAAAATTTTTAATGGTTTCTCCTTCATAGTCCATTGGCATATGCGTAATTTGACCCTGAATTATCTATCATGTCATTCATTACGACAGCGCATGTCCTGTGCCATTGGAGGGAAGATATCAGCATCTACAGTTCATTTAATTTAAGTCTGCTGAGGTGCAGCGGTGATTGGTTAAAATTTAAACAAAGTAATTTGCTGTTTGATGCAGCATTTCTGCAGACTAAATAATGCACTATAATAATTTATTGTAAGTGTGAGACCAGAAACCGGTGCATTTGTGTACGTGACGTCACGAAGGTGTATGTAAATGTGGGCCCATTGGCCGCAAAAATCGTAAATGAAAAAATACAAGTTGTGTAGTATCTACAAAAAAGGGTTTTCTGTTTTTAATTCAATTAGCTATTTAGGACTTGATCTGTAAGCAAAGCTTACTCCTAATTTTCTACTGTTTTGCAGGGCAAAGTAAATAATATAAAAAAAAATAGTACAAAAATTTCGAAAAAATTAGCGTAATTGTTTCTCATTTTGAAACAAACTAAAAGCAGACCAAAAAAATTGGCAGACTGCTATATTTATCGACCCAAACAGTGCCAAAATTGTTCTATTTTAAGAAATATTTTGCAAATTTTGTACAAGTGCATTATGAAAAAGAAATATGTTTCGCAAGTGCAGACGTTCATAACATAAAAAATTGTAATATCAGTGCCCTACTTCATAAAAAAAGCAATTTTAACAAAAAAAAAACTAAATCAAATGCCTACCTGTTGTTCTAAATCTTCAACCGTGTCTTGAAGCTTCCTTATAACGTCTCCATTATTACTTATATCTAAATTTTCACCGGAAAAGAGGCAGAGTTTTAAACCGTCTTGCGAATGTCTTTTGACCTAAAAACAAAATGTTTCAGTCTTTTTGTCCCAAAAATTTAAAACGCAAACTAACTTTTGATAGATTATTTTTCAGATCATAAATTTCCTTATCTTTCAGTTCAATTTCTTTTCTTTTTTGTTCTTCCTCTATTTCCATTGCTTTGACAGCTTGGCACAACAGTTCTTGCTTATCTTCCAATTCCTTCCGTACATTTTCTAATTCTACCATCAATTCGATATTCTTTTTGATCGCATCTTCTTTGTCTGCATTAAAATTAGAGCCCATGCGTTCCTCCAAAAAGTATATTCGCAATTTTAAATTAAAATTTTCTTTCCTAAGATTAGTCAATTGCTCGTCGATCTCCTTAACGGAACGCCCATTGTTGAATTGGGGAGCTCCAGGTGAACGCATCCCCACATCTGGAAAAAAAGTTACGATAAAATAGATCCCTTCGAAATTTCCCAACACAAACACCTTGTTCTTTGAGCATATCCGTATCGACATCGCTAGAAGAACAAGAATTCATCGATCTTATAGAACTGGAGTCGCAATTCATGTTAAACATTATGACTTAATTTAAGTGCTCGTTCGGTTCTTAAATCCAGTGAAGAAAAAAAGGTTTGGTTTGATACTTTGTTTAAAGTCAATGATTGGGAACCGAAATTGCATCAAATAGGTGTTTAATTATTATTATTTCAGTTAATGACCGTATAAAATTAATATGCAACGAAAATGTAGCTCAATCTGCGCGAAAATTTAATTGATACAAATTTGATGCTTGAAATTACTTGCATTGATGTAATTTGAAGTCTTTGAATGTCAATAACTTCGATCGATGTTGTTGGTACTAATGTTTTTCCAAATGTAACACATAATTTGTAAACGAAAATGCCAAAAGCACTACTGACATTTAAAACACGTACACAGTTTTTGTTTATTTTTGTATAATATTATTACGACACAAAACAACTAAGATGAAAATTTATTGTAGTTAATCGTGTTTTGCCACTTCATATTGACGACGATCAAAACTAACTTGGCAAAGTGATTGAGGTGTTTTAAACTATTTTTTCCTTTTTCTGAACTAGTGCCAAAAAATTAAGCCTAAAATAATACAAATCTAAACGCACGTTAAGTTTGAATTAAAGCAAAACGCCGATATCGTTTAAATAAATGCGGGAGGTCGGTTTCGATTTCAAATAATGACGCACGTCTCAACAAAAATATACAAAAACAAATAGAAAGGCAATGTCGAAATTGTTTATTGCCGATCGTTTTAGCCAAATTCCAAAATCTATTTACATTTTGTATGTTGTGTCGAATTTGAAATCAAGGACATGACGATACAAAAAAAAGTTTAGTCAAAACTTTTCTGTGAGGAATATTGCCGTGCTTAGGGATAATGGAAGTCAATTATTTTTTTGAGGGAAAAAATCCACTGCATTCATGAGAAAACATTGTTTCAACTTAGTGGAGAGACCGACGCTAATTGGCACTCTTTTCAATTTCTAATTAATCTGTTTTGCAGTTGGAAGTAGTTACAAGTCTTGGGTTATATTTTTTTAACTTTATAAATATGTCACTCGACTGGATCAAGTTCTATAGTACCTACTTTAAACAACAGAAAAAAGTGTGCCAACCTACCCTGCGCGTGGGTAAGTTGTCGTGAATGACGAATGAAAGAAATGTTCCACTACAACCTGCACTAGCAAAATTTTATTTCACTGTAAACCGATGGTATTTTTATGAAAAATCATAATATTACATAATAAAAATTTGTAACCGTTCAATGTACGTTTACATCGGTTTTTACCACGTTGTACGTTTTCCGATTTCCCTGTGCAGTTCCTAGCACAGAGGATATTCCGAACCACGGGAGTCGACGATTTTTACACCTTCCACTCCGATCAGGGAAGTTTTTTCAGACCATATAATAAAGAAAATACATGAAAATAGAAAATGTGTGTAATTTATTATTTTGAATTAAATTATAGTAGACCCCGATTATCTGAGCTAATATGGGGAGGCGTTATCCAATCACATTATATAAAACGATTTTTAGATACGGATAATGAGGACCAGTTGTTCAGTTCCAGGTTAAACTAAAACTTTTACGTTAGTGATGGTAACTTGATCAGGATTAGGCGTGATATTTGAAAGTAAAATCCCCAGACTTTTCCAGGTTTTTCCTGATGCAATTTAATAGTGCCTACAAATCATTCGATTTCGTCGGGCCAACAAGAAGTCTTGCACCTGAGTTGGATAAGCGAGTCGGTAAGTTTTTGGATTTAATGGCGCCGAACTTCTACGTTTAATTGTAAGTACTAATTCTAAGTTTAATTTAGAGGTTGTGAATAAGGCTTTATTGCGAAAATAATTAGTGGCGAGCTGGAATAAATCTTATTATCTTTATTTGGATCTCTAAAAAAGCAAACTAATTTTACACGCTTTAGAGACTACGCATTTGGCCACCATATTGGAAAAGACCCTTATGATTATTCGTGAATATCCCGATTTGAATTCACTTTAGAGCAAACCGAAGAGAAAAAAAATCGATCTTTAATTTCATTTTTTTGGTATTCTGTGTGCCATAAAATATTTTTAACGAATGTGTTGAAGCCATTTAATAATAATTAATCCATTTATATTTAGCGAGTGTCCATTAATTACGTCATGGTATTTTGGGGTTACGAAAAATTTTACGAATCATAACGTGGGGGGGGGGGTCCAAAGTGCTCCTTATATAAGGTTTTTAAATATTTTAATTGAAACCAGTTTATATTCGGCTTCGAAATTACTTTTCATAAAAAAAACTATAAATGAGGGGTGCGGTCGACAATTTCGAAAATAATCCTCAAAGAAGGAGGGGGCTCAAACTTACGTTCCCTTACATGGGGGGGAGGTCAAAATCATTCTTACATAATTAATGGACGTTTCCTTATATGGAACTGATATATTTCAAGAAAATTCATAAAAATGTATGTTTTCGCATAGTTTTTTCAATATGGTGGTCAAATCCGAATTCGCTAGACAATGCAATAATTGAAGGAATTAATATTATTTATTATCTTCATTTGGACCTTTGAAGAGAAGGACTTTGCACGATCTAGCGACCTTGGATCGCTTAGGTCGTCATATTGAAAAAATTTACTCGAAAAGACATTTTTATTTTATGACTCGTAAAATACCAAATAATGAAATTAATAAATCAAGACTGACAAATATATACCACGCGCTCTGATGGCTGTAATTGTACAATTGATCAATTTACAAGAAAAAAAATAGAAGTTCTTTTCTGCGGAGAATTAAATTTACTTCAATTCAATTACCTAATATTTTGCTCCAAAATAAACCCAATCCGAGAATTGAAGATTGAAAGTAACAATTCTATTGATATGTTCCCGTTACGTCTAGTGCCAATAATATACAATTTCTATGAAAAAAAAAAAAAATGAAAAATCAATGCGTAGTTAATTTTGTGGTTAAACTTTAACCCAGATTAGTTGATTAATATTTCAACCTGTAACTGAACCTTAGTCACATTAATGGCAAGAGGTTTCATATTTAGTGGATGTCCAAAATAATTGAACTGTTTCAACTTACTGTAACCAGCTAGTTACAGTCTCCCTACTTTAGCATTGACTTTAAAAAATGCAAAACATCGATTTTCTTCAAACCAAAATTTTTCAGATGTGTAGAGATAGTTTCAAAGCTCAAAAACCGTCATCTGCGCGAGGAGGAGTCAAGAGGGCGAAATACATACATATAAGAATTTGGGCCTTCTGTGTCATCTACTTCTTTTCTACCTACCTCCAATCTATTCGTGAAGAACCTAGTGTATTTTAGGTCAGGGATGGTATAACCAAGTTTAAAAGAAAATTAAAGGTGATATATTTTAGGAAATGCCAAATGAAAATCATGTTTAGAAACTTATCAAAACCAGAAACCGAGTTGAAATCACGATAAAGCTATTCTTTCGTAATAAATTGAGCATGGTGAGTGGCCTTAGATTTGATTCCAGTAGTCCCCAAATGTTATGTGCCATGGTAAACTATCGATTCTAAAATGATGTTTAAGCAATACGTAAATGTGGAAAACTGCCGATTTAATTAGGTCTCATCGAGTTTATCCTAAGTGCTTGTTCACAATGAACGTAATACATAGGAAATACGTAAGACGTCCAATTTAATGTAATTATGTTAAGATTGTGGTCGACTGGTCGTACGTAAAATTACAAACTTGAAAAAGTTTCAACTTTATGTAATAAAATTAGGCTTATCATAAATCGTACATCTTATGTATTTCTTATGTCTAATGTTTATTGTGAACAAGGACTACGTCGAAAGTTGAAATATAGTCACCAACTATGACAGATTCCAAATTTGTATTGAAGAAGTTGATTGGAGTTCCTAATATGAGTTGTAAGCATAGGTAACACATCGTGGTGCGTCATCATGTAATACGATGTAAGAGCGGTTGTAATATTTACATTTAGAAGTCGTCGGTATAAACGGATCGCGGATTAAATATTGAAAATTATTCATTATATTTAAAATTTAATGTAAATTACCACATTGTTATAATGTACCTATCCGAATTACGCAACGACTCCAAAAGCAATATGGAAATGTGCCAACCATAAAAGCGAGTTTAATAAAAGCAATTTGTGAATATTAAAAGGTCAAAAGAATTGTGCACGTCCTATTTAATTAAATATGATCAAATACAAATAAATACTTACATGAAAAATTAGTGGCATCTGGATCTAAAGTCACTTCTTGTAATTGGCTAGGAGTTGTGCTGAAAAAAATAAAACAAATATAAAAAAGGAACAACACTTCATTTAGATTTTCACCAATATAGATCAAAAGGGAACTACGTTGGTTCGTTCCACATAATTGAAAAGACGAAGATATCTTCCTCGTTTATAATTACATTTTTTCCCTAGCGTTGAAAACTAAAATCTAATTCAAGAACAGAAAAAAGCGCTTAATGACTTTACGCTTATAAAAAAACGGTTTAAAAAAGTGAAATATAGGTCTCCTATTTAAAAATTCATCCAATCTCAGGTGAGCCACATGCATGGTGCTAAACAAAAATGTCGTTATTCTTTTTTCAGCCAAAAAACAACAACGATATTCCCCACGAATGAAAGAGGAAGCAAATAAAATAAACTCATTTAGTTATTTTTGGTACGCACGAAGCGCCGCGTATTCTTTCAGACGGCATGGCAAAATTAGTTCAAAAAAACGCACTAAATCTCGACTAGATAATTTCGTGTGGGCGTTTCGTTGTAATTAAATTGACGATCTCTCAAGTGTCATCTTATGCTCGAAGGATTTCATCGTTACATTTTTTTAAAAATTGGTTTCCTTTTATCAATGAAACTGATGTATAGATGCCAGTTTCTAGTAACGGAGTCAGAATGAGGAAAATTAAATGAGAAGTCAATGAACTAAATAAAACTGTGTTCTGAATATACATTTTTACACCGACAAAAATGTAGGTGTTAGTAATTACATACAATAGACATCAAAAACATGTGTCTGTTTTTAACTCAAATGTTGCAAAACAAATAAAATGAATTTGGGAGATGGTTAAAGCACGCGGAAGAAATATTAATTGAAATTATGTGGGCCCACGTCTAATAATAAATGAAATGTTAATTTTGCATAAGAAAAGGTGGGAATTATTAGACAAGCCAACTGTTTATTTCTAACAACACTCGGTATATTTAAACGAATTGCACTTTATAACTTTGGACGAAGCCGTAATTTTGCCTTGAGAAAAGCACGATTGTTGTGTTTAAATCCCGGTTTAAATCATTAAATAGTAATCATGTGTGAGAGTGCACTTGAAAAATTTGAAGTGCATAATTTATACTAATCTGTACGTCTCATTTCAAAACTTTCAAAGTAAAAAGAGAAAGAAAATATCCATCGATCTACAGTTTACTCCGCAACTGGAAGAAGATGGTTCCTTGTTCAAGAGTCCGGAAGAGCCAAATTATTTGCAATATTGTTACATTAAGATTGTACTGGTATAGCAGCTAATCTAAAAAACCTTCCATCCATTTTCAGAGCCCAAAGTTTTTCTGTGACAGTCCCCCTTTTCAGGAGACACATAAATATGGTCGCCCTAATTAGATAATCATTCCAGCTGTGCTGTATCAAAAGTAAAACACCTGAGGCACATTGGACCACCTTGTTCGCAATTATGGTTCAGCCAAGGTGATCTCTATATTCAAGAAGACTGCATTGTTTATATATTTATTTGTAAGACTAAGGTTCAGTTGTTCAGTTTCGGGTTATTTTTTAACCTGGATTATTTTCCATAGAAATGATTGTTTCAAGAATTGTTTCCATGGAAAATAATTCAGGTTAAAAGATAACCTAATACTGAACAACTGGGCCTAAAAGGCCCAGCTCTTTAGTCTCAGGTTATCTTTTAAACCGGGTTAATTTCCATGTATACAATTCTTGAAACAATTATTTCTATAGAAATTAACCTGGGTTAAAAGATCGAACTGAGCCCAAAGCGTTTCATTTCAATGTTATTCCATCATGACGTCTTTTTTATTTAATTTTTGGCAGCACCCGAGGGCTGAGAAACAGAAAAAATGCAGTCTGCTTGATCTTTTTTAATTTCCACCAAACAGCAGTTGGAACCTTTCGAGAGCATACTTTAAGATTATGACAGTGATGTCTCATTTCAAAATGTCGGGGAAAAAATTAGAAGATTTACTTCGTTCGTTGGTTCCTTCCAGATTATTTTTTCCTAGAGCGAATAGTTTGAAAAATCCTATTATTTTCAGGATTTAAAAATTAACCGATAAAAAAGAACTGGTCAATTAATATTACTGATATTACTTTGAGCTACTTGCGAAAATAGCAAAGGTTGGAACATAATCTTGATCCTTGATAAAATATTACACAAAATAAAGAAGTCAATAACACGGAAAAATACGAGCAGAAAATCCCATACAGTAAATTAGGTTTATACGTAGGTCCGTCCCATTTTTTCTTTTTGTTGAAATTACACGTGTTAACATTAATAACTAAAATAAATCGTAATACTTTGCTGCAACTTAACACGAAACTGGGTCCGTTTAATAAATTCAAAAATAAACAGACTACAAAGTTTATGTATCCGAATGCCGGCTGAATATTTTTGACGGATAATCAAAATTATTTTGGTCCAGCAATAAAATATATTTAATGGCGGCTGAAATTAAACGTAACGAGGTGTAGGAAAAATAAACCAAAACTTATTCTTCCAGAGTTATTGTCATGATGGAAACAAATTAATCTGTAGATCTCAGTAATTATTGTCTTTATGTACTATTTGACTGGCATACAAAATTTTAGTCATGCCGAAAAAGTTCCTTTATCTGAATTACAACTTTGAATACTAAACTCAATTCATTTTACTGTTATGGATGGAAAAGATATATTCTTCTTCGACCTCTCCATAGCTCTTCCAGTGGGTCATATAAATTCCAGCACTTTGGATGTTGTTCTTTTTCAGTTCCTCTTCCACGATCTAAACTATCTAAAGCTTTTCTGATTTTAGCAGGCTTTTCACATTCCAGGTTCCCATCGTTTAAACCTGAGTTTTGATTAAGTTCAAATAGGACTCTTTCTACCCCAGGAAAATTTATCTTTGATAATGATCATCATTAGGTTTTTACGAATAAAACCTCAAGGTGGTTTCTCGGTACCTTCGTTAATTTCAGTCGCCCAATCTGGGTATAACCGCTGTTTGTCCGGTAAGTCATGCACCACTTTCTTCTCTTCGTCATATACTACGTACTTCCTCTTTTCTGAAGTTGTGCGTTGGTACGTCAAATTTATCCATCAACTGTGTCTGAGGTAGCTATGGAGTGTATAAGATTCATTAGTTTGATGGTCTTGTATACTTTGCATGTGTTAGATGAGGTCGAATGTTTGGTAGAATTGTGTTTTGCTTTGACACAGTTGACGCATGTATATTTGTTCTGGTCTCTTTACACTTCCTTATCTTGAGGAGATTCAGGTTGTCGAACATTGAGTTTGAGAAGGGTCCGAGGTTTAGAAGTGGGGGCAAGTGCCTTGACCACCTATTCTATGGTTTTTTATGACGGGGAAGGGAAGCAGCTGAAGGCTCTCCCGCGTCTCGTCCGTTTTGCCTAAATAGAAGCCACACTATACAAAAAGCACGTAAAATACATTCAAATAAGTGTAATTTTTACATTAAAAATTATAGTAAAAATTACACGTATTTGAATGTATTTTTACGTGCTTTTTTTACAGTGCACCTACTATAGGCATTTTATGTCTTTTAGACCTTCCAATGCCTCATCCCTATAGTGGATGGATTTTTTCCGCATGAAGAATAGTTTTATTTTATGCGCCGAATTCGACGCATTTGTTGCCCGTTTTTCTATCGTATAATTTCTATACTTGCCACTTTTGTGGTATCTTGTTTATCCGTTTTAGTTTGTTTCCGCGGCTATTTGTACCATTTTTTCTTCTTCATTTATTTCGTTTCTTTTGGTGTCCTCTTTGCTTTTAGTTTCTTTGATGTGTCCTGCTTCCAAACTTGTTTCTTGCTATGCTAGGACCATTTTTCCTTCCCTCATTTGTTTCCTTTGGTTTTATTTTTTTCTCTTCTATTTATTGTTACGTATTAATATTTTCCGGCTTTTTTTCGTTTTCGAATTGCAAAGGTTGCTTTTATTCTCCGCCTGTCTCATTTCCTTCTTCTTCCAACTTATTATTTTCCGATTGGTCATCATCCATAAATTCAATATCCGCCCTTGTGTCTCTTTTTTTCCTTCTTTGAGGTAGAAAGGAATCATTCTCACTGTCAGTTTCCTCCAAGTTTCTTTTTATTCCGTTTATTAGGCTTAGACTTCTTCTTTCCTTGGTTGTCGTGGGTTGTCTTATGCTTGGGTTATTCAGGATCTAATTTTTTTAAATAATTTTCGCTGATAAGGCCATATCATCCATCTTTTCACACTCGACTTTCTACTTTCGGTAGGCATCTACAAATCACGCATTCAGCATTAGCAGCAACGCACTTAACCGCTTGAGCTGATGACCGTCCCTCTTTTGAACGGTAATAAAGTTAATAAATCTATAACAGGAAACAAGATCTATATATAATATTTATGTAAATAAAGGCAGCCACAGACTATCGGCTTTGTTCGACGTACTTGTTCGACTGCTTTGTTCGACGAGCAAGTCTGTGGGTGTGTGGCAGTAATTCCGTCGTACTTGTTCGCCAACAAGAACGACGGATTTGTTCGACGGTTTTGTTCGACGGCTTTGATCTCTGTCTCTCTGTCTCTATCTCTCTAACTATCTCTGTCTTGATAACACCGTCGAACAAGTCTGCAAGTCTGTGGCCTATTCGAACAAAGCAGTCGAACAAGTACGTCGAACAAAGCCGATAGTCTGTGGCTGCCTTAAGGCTTAGACAATCGACTTAGATGTATAACTAAATTTCCGCGAAATTTATTCCTCCCTTCGACAGAACTTGCATCTAGGATTTGCCACTCTACTTAAGTTATGTACGATAGTATGTAGATGTTAAGGTAACTGTTCTGTAATACAAGCCCAACCATTCACTCTAAGTTGTCTCGTACCTAACCTTAAGATAGCTTTAGCAAAGAGGCCTAAATGAAGTGTATGTCAGTGTCATTTTATTGTAAAATTAAATCCCATTTAAACCTTAGGCCCAGTTTTTCAACCTAGGGTTATCTTAAACCGAAGGGTTGTTTCCATGGATCACATTGTTGAAACAATTATTTCTATGGAAAGAACCCTTAGATTAAAGATAACCCGAGATTGAAAAACTAGGCCTATCCCCCCACGTTGACGATTTAAAACAAATCACCGTGTATGCTTCCTTTGCAATGATGCATAAATGGTATTATACGCTTCATATTTGAAATGGATTTTCGATATTGGGTTAATCAAATAAAAGAATCCAATTTAGATGAACCAATTTTATGATACCAATGCTCACAATACGAAGCGACCAAAAATTTAATCTCCGAGAAAATGAGAGTGTAAAATGAAATGTTTCGTGAAGTAATACATTCCTCACCAAACGTGAGACATTTTTGTAACACAAAATATAAAATTCTATATTCAAATTGCAAGGAATGCGACAAAATTTCAATGTCAAATATTTCACAAAATTATTATCAGTATCATAGGAGTAATCAAGTTTAGACAATAACCAAACAAATTTACGATACTGGGGTGTGCAAACAACTAAATTGAACAGACAACGCGTTAACTTAATTGGAGGCGTTGAGACAGCAGCACAAAGAACAAACGATAATGTAGAATCGATAACTTCACACATAGGAAATAAGGAATGATACAGTAATGGATGAAAAATCTCACATTTTATGGTTCTAGTAAGCAAAAAATCTTTTGCATGACCTTCCAAAAATATTCAGTCATTTTTATTCTGCAGCATGATTTTTTAAATTAATTAAACATAAAAGCAATTCGACATACCAATGGAACTATTATCATAAATTTCCATAAAGTTACTTAATATGGATCAACAAAAGAGGGGGAGAAGAGAATTATTTACACTCGGTACAATTAAATTGATATTTTCTTCGATTAATGAACAAAATCATTATCGATTTTCATATACAATCAAGTTGAGAGAACACCCACCAATATTTTTCCATCATTAATTCATCTACCACGTATGGAAGATATGCCATGTGGGCGCAATCCTCCATTATTTAAAAGTAGAAGCTTAGAAGATATTCTCTTCCGCGAGACCCTTCCATCCCTAGGTGCATTCAATTAACGTATTTGCCAATTTTAATATTTCAGGAAAATTTATTTTGCACTTAATTAAAGTTCGGTCGATTACACATCCAGTTAAATTAAGGGATTAAAATTTTACAGTTCCATTTCAGTTTCGCCCAGGGATTTCCTACGTCCGTTTCAATTTAACTTTCGCTCCCTTTACCACAACAGTAAATTAGAAAGTTGAGAAAACATTTTCGGAAAGGATTAAAAGTTCTGAACCAATTGCAAATTTTCACTTGAATAATAAACCGTTTGTCTACTTGAATAAATAGCAAAACATAAACGCCTACGATGGTTTATTAAAAGATTCAATATATTGCAAGCACAATGCCGTTGTCTTGTTCAAGATGGCACAATTAAGAACCAAAATAAAGTAATTCGATTTATTGAATTCAATATTAAAAGCCTACATCAAAGAAGTCGACCAAAATGCTGTAGGTGTCGCAGACCAACTAAGGTAAAATACGTTGTAATTGATTATATAAGTAATTTAAATAAACTACCTATTGTATTACAATTTTGCAATTGAGATTCGATAAATAGTACATCTACGCCAACTTATCGAAATTTTTATTCATTTCGCGTTCTTAGAAATTAACCTTGCTCCGACTAAAATAAACTTGAGGAAAATTATTATTTATGGCTCGACGAAATAAGTTATAACTTTTATTAAGCTTTTATGAGCGGAGATTAATTAAGTGGTACGAAAATAAACAAAAAGACCTGTGTAACTTCAAAATTCCAGATACCACCTACTACGCTTTCTTATGGCGGCGGTATAAATGATCTGCAAGGTAATGGGAGCTAAGTAGGTACCCATACTGTCCAAACACAATGCTTATCTAAAAACATACAAAGTGGGTACCCTTACTCTGTTTATTTTTAGTTAAAAATACTTAGGTACAATCAGTAGCCGACAGAAATTTATTAACAAAACAAAAATAAATATTCCGTCTTAATCAAAAGGGAAAAACCGCTAACATCTACATTAAGCAACTGCCTGATGGTAGTAAAATCCATTGCAATGAAGAAGTATAAAAATTAAAGAAATCTGAAGTTTTCTTTTCCCCTAAATTAATTGCTAATCCAAAATATAAGAAATTGACCATCCTCTATCGAAGGATAATAATAGTACTACTATTATTATGATTTCTTGTTAATCCTACACAAATCTATTGTTTACAATGCAAATGATGATAAAATGGATAATGATATTGTTGTTAGCAATTATTTAGTAAATTACAGTGATTTTGCTCTACAAAATATGAAAGCCTAGATTTAATTAAGAAATAAGCAAACTATGGAATATGCGAACGAAGATTTTCCAAGTTACACGATTGAGGTCTAGTCCAACTTTCTCTTCGATATGGCAAAAGCTAAAGCCCAAATATTTCCAAACACTTTGGAAATGTAACTCAAATCCTCAAGGAATTCGAGAACCTGCTTGGTGAACCAGGCCCAGGCTTTCAATTTGGATGAAACCTGAACCATATTAAAGCACTTTAGTTTCAGCAGCCCTCCAGTAAATATAAGGGGATTTTCAGGAAACAAAACTACTTAAGAAGTCAAAAAGTGATATTTTTAACCGTGCGGTTTGGTTATCGAAATAAAAGTTTTCGAGTAATGTGGGACATCTGACAGGATGCACTTCCGTCAAAATAGATAAGCGTCGTTAAACCACCGGTTAAAACACAATTTGCCCTTTTAAATTTAAAAACAGGGAAAACAAGAAACTCGGAAATATTTCCAAATTTCCCAATAACTCATTTTCGACATAGCGATTGTCACAAATCAAAGAAGCGATTAATTTAACTTGGTCCGCCGACCAAAAACAATAATTTATTTCAATTTCTGTTTTGTATGACTGCACAATATAACAAAATAAAAATTAAGCTTCTCGAAAGAGGCGCTTAATCGAACAAATTAAATCGTCCTTGTCAACAACAATGAGGTCGGATCATCATACCATTTTACAGTTCAACGAAATCAACTCGTTTAATAACCAACTACCTACCCTAAAACAATGACTAACTCATCATTAGACGGGATTTTAGTTATATAAAAGATGACGCAAATTTTTTTTAGCTTTCTTACCTACGATAACGAAGTGATAAACTTTTATGGGAATGCTAATATTCGTCTGCTTTGAATGGTTCCACCTATCTTTTCTGCGGTTTTCCTGCTGTATTTTATTCGATAACGAATTTTAAAAATCGAAAAGGTAAAACCGAGAACATTCATCAAAATTTGACAGTTTAAGTACGCTATCAAGGTGTGAAAATGATGAAGATAGATGACGAGATAATGGGTAAGTATAAAAATGGATTTCGAGCAGCTTGATGCAAAACTTAACTTTTCCGTGCAAATTGTTAAGTGTTTGTGTTGTAATTATAAAGGGTAATGAAAGATAAGATTAATGAATGAATGCTGTAATTACAATGAAATACTTAATTGTCAATTATGACTATACAGATTACGTCTGATTGTTGGTCTGTCTCGGACTTTAGGGGTTTTGATAAGAGGCTCTATCAAAGCATTTGGTAATCCCGGTGCTAGGTTATTTTTTATGATAAGGTTCAAATTAGTAACTTATAATTTTTACATTAACCAATTGTTGACAAAAATATTATCAGAACAATAAACAAAAAATTGATAAAACCATATTTACAATTACTCTAAAATCATACAAGAAGTCGATACAAAACACAAAATTTGGTGACGTTTAAAGACCACCCTGTATATTATGTCACTTTCTCACGTGTTCAGAAGTGCTTTCATGTCAAGTGTTTCAGAAGTCATAACACACCAAGGAGCTGACGTTTTCAAATAAAAAAAAATCTTACCAAAACGGACTTGTGGCGGACGGCTGAATAAGAAGTCTTCTGGGACGTTCATTCGTATTACCGGGCAATTTAAACAACGCCATTTTCACTCAAAAAAATTTGCGCACCAATTTCAATTTGAAAAAATCGCAAAAAGCGTCTATCGATAAAATCCACAACGCACTACATCTCACACTTTGTAAATCCAACAAGTGAAACACAACAACTATAAACGATAACCAAGTCTTTTAATGAATTAAATTCTTATCACAATACAGTCATTCACGCGTAACAACTTTTTACGTAAAGAAAATACTACGATATAAATAATCAAATCAGCGTTTTTGCGCGTAAGTGAAAAAATATGTCGAAACTGTGTTACGGGATGACGTTGTTTTATTAATTTATTTAATAATTTACGATTCTATTTTTGAACACTTGCTCTAGTACACACCAAACGCTACACACCAACGTCTGAGAGTGAATATTAGACGAGATAAGAAAAGCAGATGAAGCTTCACTCTTGGCACTTGCGCTGGACCGTTGTACTAACGCTCCATCTTCTATTCTTTTCGCACGCACGAAACAGTACGAAATGGAAACAATTTCGAGTCACAAAAATTATCTTAATTTCGAATTTATTGATTAGCTTTCAAAAAAGCACGTGGAAATGTCACAACAAAGCACTTTTTTTCTTAAGCATTACGAAATTACGATGTGTTAATTATAACGAAAATAAGACGGAATGTTATGTACTGTTCGAATTTATTCTGTTATACTTTATACAGGTAAAAAAAGGTTAGGGGGTGTTACCAGACCAACCACTTTGAACAGTATTGCAAAATATAACATCATATTGAAAATATTCATTGTTACAAAAAAATTGTTGATAAAGCCTTTTATTATAAAGTACTACCTTTGATGACCTTTCTAAAAAGGTTTTTCTAAAAAATATCTGCAGAACTTTCTGCATAACGACGCGAAAGCAACGTACTAATTTGAATAGATAAGAAATATAATAAAATTATATGCAGGAAACAGTGAAATATCTTTGAAGTTTTAAAAGTCACCGTGGTTTATTATGTTCTTTTTAAGTCTGTGTGATACTAACTCAAAACTGTTCATTGTATGTTATGTAAATACAATTACAGGGGTGAGTGGATTAAAAAATATTATATTGAAGAAATAAAGGCTTTATAATCTATACCAGTCTTCAAAGTAGGCGGCCGTAGGGTCTAAATGACCAAACTTTTCTCTAATATTTAGTCGCTTGCAAGAAACATTCAACTGTAGGTCCCCCGTACTCAACCTTAGAACTGAGGAACGTATGTATACTGGAGTGGAAGATGCTGGAAGTTCACAAATTAGTGGTATTAAAGCTGGAGAAAACCGGGAATCGTAAATTTAAATATGAAATAAACTTTAAATTATAAATGAACGAATATTTCCGTAAAAAATTATACTTGGGGTCGGTCTGACGTCTTTTGTTTATAAAGCTCGTCTTACATCAGGACATTTCTGGCGTCATTTCTTGCGCCATTTCCTGAGACATTTCTGGCGTCATTTCTGACGCCATTTCTTGCTCCAAAAATAAAGCCTGTATTATATCAGGCCATTTCTTGCGCTGATTTTGCGCAGTAGGTAATTTTAGCAACTTACGTGAAACATTTTGTAGGCCAAATATATAGAACGTGTTCTATTTTGAGGCAATTTTCAACGCAATTTGCCTGCGAGCGTGCGCAGTAAGATTAAACGAACGATAATTTAGTGTTGATGTAAATTGTGAAAACTGTGCTACACATAAAAATTGAAATGGATAAAGAAAGCGATTTAATTGCAGAAAATGTGAATGCAGCAAACATAATAAATAGTATTAAAAAAATACTGAAAAGATGTTTGAAAAACAAACCAAAACCGAGGGTGCGAAAGAATTGGCAGGAAAAGTGGCTACATAGAATTTAAATTGAATAGAAATACGACTTAAAGATATCCATAAAGAAATCAAAAGTCATGGCTTTTAAAGGTAAAGAACCAAAGCGAGCAAAAATAGTAGTAAACAACAATCCAATCGAACAAGTAAGCCACTACTGCTACTTAGGATGCGATCTATCATACGAGCGTGATAGGGATACCGAACAGAAGCTGAACAAATTTGGATATATATGCGGTACTATAAGAAGATGTTTGAAAAAGAAAACACGAAAAGACACGCGAATCAAATTTTATAAAACAGTCGCGGTTCCAACAATGATGTACGGGAGCGAGTCGTGGGTACTAACAAAAAAACAAGAAAGTTCTATTCAGGCGACGGAGATGAGATTTTTAAGAACAGTGAAGGGTTGCAGCAAGTTAGATCATATTAGAAATACCGACATTAGAAATGAACTAAACATCTTCAGTATGAACGAAAAACTAAAAGAAAATAAAACAAGATGGAAAGAACATTTGGAACGAATGACCGAAGATAGGCTTCCTTCAAAAATTTACAAGTATAAACCAGGAGGAAAGAGAAGCCTCGGTAGACCGAGGAAGAGATGGGAACCGTAACAGGAATTTAAATGCCTAATACGGAAAGTGCAGAAGAAGAAGAATTGTATTTAATAATTTAATAATTAACTGATTATATAAATTTGTTTTTTCGCGACTATGCTCTATTTGGTTGTTTACCGCGTCTGTTTCCACGACAGTAAGTTTTGTTTACTAGTTGCTAAGGATAAGACGACGGTAAGTTTTTTTTTTGTGCGACTATGCTCTATTTGGTTGCTTACCGCGTTTGTTTCCACGACATTAAGGCAACTTGATATAAAGAGAATAACATTTTTATTTATTTTTGCGCGACTATGCTCTATTTGGTTGTTTACCGCGTCTGTTTCCACGACAGTAAGTTTTGTTTACTAGTTGCTAAGGATAAGGCGACGGTAAGTATTTTTAGCGTTCTAGAACGATAAGTGAGTTTATTCAACATTAATTGTTATAGCAACGTAATGCAAACTTTGACATTAAGGCAACTTGATATAAAGAGACTAACATATTTTTTATTTATTAAGTACACATTTAAATGTTTTTTAATAAATTTAGTCGCGCAAAAAACGTCATAAGCATCTCGAACATTAAGGACTACCTATCTCAGACAATAATTGGAGTCGTCGCTTCGCTCCTCCTCCAAACAATTGTCTTCGATCGGTAAAATGTCCTTACTGTTCTTGATACTTAATCTTATCTATAAAAATGGATGTATGTATATATGTGTGTATATATGTATGTTCCGCATAGACGCCTAAACCCCGTAACTGTGGGCGTTGAAACTTTCACGAGATCTGGCGACATTCAAGAGTAAACTTTTCGTCGACTTTGATTTTAGTAATTCGTCACCATAAGACGGTCATCAGCAGTTAAACACTTCAGGTCACAGTCGTTGTCATAGTTACGATGCGATTTTGACGCTAAAAGATTAATTCAATGACATTGACATATTATAGTCAGTAGCGGCTCGAAAACTAGGGGGCACAACTTTGACTAACCTTAAAAATGACATTGACATATTATAGTCAGTAGCGTTGCACAATATTTTTAAAATTATCAAAAATCATTTTGCATATACAGGGTAAAACATAAATAGTGCGCGTTTTAGCAAGACCCTTTTCATAACCTAGAGAGTGACCCTGATAGTGTTGAATAGCCGCCATGGGCCCCCCGATAGTGTCAAAGTGACGGCATTAACTACATAACCTAAAAATCATTTTGCACATACAGATTTAACTTTACATGAAGATGTAACTTTACGTGAAGATTATGTATGTATGTGTGTATGTATGTGTGTCTGTATGTATGTATGTATGACAGATGACGGATGACAGCTGACAGATGAGATGACAGATGACGGATGACGGGTGACAGATGACAGCTGAGATGACAGCTGACAGATGAGATGACGGATGACAGATGACGGCCGAACAACTTTGGCCTTCACGGATCTATTATGGTCCGGTCTGTGAGGCCGAAGGCCGAACAACTATGGCCTTCACGGATCTATTATGGTCCGGTCTGTGAGGCCGAAGGCCGAACAACTGTGGCCTTCACGGATCTATTATGGTCCGGTCTGTGAGGCCGAAGGCCGAACAACTATGGCCTTCACGGATCTATTATGGTTTCACCCTGTGAGGCCGAAGGCCGAACAACTATGGCCTTCACCGATCTATTATGGTCTTCCCCCTGTGAGGAAGACTTTATATAGGTCGCAGAACTCGCCGGAATTGTGCAAGAAGACGCAAATCCACCTCTTCGTGGAAGATCCACCTCTTTGCGGAAGATTTAACTTTACCTGAAGATTAATTTGTTTTTAATTGGTTTTCTAAAGAAAAACTCGCCGGAATTGTGCAAGAAGACGCAGACCCACCTCTTCGTGGAAGATCCACCTCTTTGCGGAAGATTTAACTTTACCTGAAGATTAATTGAAAAGTGAAAATTGTGTAAAAACTTTGGACGTATGTAGCGCTCTTATTTACGCCAGAAATGGACGGGCAAACCGTTTTTGGGATTAGTTCCATCAAGACAAAAATTGAATTTAACATTGGAAGCATTTAATTACGACAAAAACTACGATTACATGAATCACGAGGATGTAGCAATAGGTGTTATGAACAAACTTTGCTTGCATTGTCGTGTTTCGAAGTTCGCTAAGGAATCACCAGGAATGTGTTGTTCGAACGGCAAAGTTGTTTTGCTACCGCTGATTGATCCACCTGAGCCGCTTCTAAGTTATCTTACTGGCACCACTGCAATTTCAAAACACTTCCTGCTAAACATTCGCAAGTACAACTCATGCTTTCAAATGACTTCATTCGGAGCAACAAACATTTTCTCCAACGTCGGTTACATGCCCACAGTCATTTTAAAGTTGAAATAATAAAAAAATTGTTCATAATGTGTTGGTTCTGTTTACTATACGTATGTCTAGCGCCGCAGGCGCTAGTATACTATAAATACACATTTAAATGTTTTTTAATAAATTTAGTCGCGCAAAAAACGTCATAAGCATCTCGAACATTAAGGACTACCGATCTCAGACAATAATTGGAGTCGTCGCTTCGCTCCTCCTCCAAACAATTGTCTTCGATCGGTAAAATGTCCTTACTGTTCTTGATACTTAATATACTATTGCTAGTTTATTTGACAATTACTACCAGCGCATTCAATCTGTACTGCGCACGCTCACAGGCAAATTGTTCAAGAATAGAGCACGCGCCAAATATATTGCCTACAATCCGAGCCAGGACATTTTACAAGACATTTGCTGTTTTAAACTAGGCAATTTATATTTCTCAAGAAATGGCGCAAGAAATGACGCCAGAAATGTCCTGATGTAAGACGAGCTTAACGACTTGTGTTTTATGATAGTGAAGGGTTGCTTCAATTATTAGTGGAAATAAATAAGTGTTGAAGTCTGGAAGATAATTTATTTAAAGAAAAAGAATTGATGGTAAAGTGGATAAATGAGTTACAACAACGGTGGAAATTTGTAATCGTGAAGTAAAGCAAAAGGCAAGGTAAACATTTGTAATAAATTATTAATTGAACCATGGAAGGATTGCTGTAGGGAAACAGCGAATCACCATAATATTATTATAAAAAAAGAGGAAGAAGAGCATAAATGTTTTAGATTTAAATTACATTGTTAAATTAAGGTTACATCTGCACACCACAATTACGGTCAAATGTTAAACACAATTCCAATCAAGTTTTAAGTTAAAATAAAATTAAAAATAATTGGAAATTAAGTGCTTGTTCACAATGAACATAAGACATAAGAAATACACAAGTCGCGTAAAATCTACATTTAACGTAATTGCATTAAATTGGAATGGTTTTAATTTTAAGTATAAAGATTAGGCTTTATGTAAATTTTACGACTTACGTATTTCTTATGTTCATTGTGAACAAGCACTAATATATAAATAATTTTAACGAGATGGAGATATACTAGAATAAAACCGAGTTAAAGGTCCACACCCAAAAATCAGCTATTTCATTGGTTGAATTTTAGTAGAAGGTTGACGGTGGCTTCGGTGAGACCCTAGCCTTATGCATTTTAATAAAAATGCACTCCTGGTACTGCAGGCAGAGGGAAGCGGCAAAAAGTTAAGAGATGGTATGGAAAAGTTTTTAAGCAATGGATTGCATGTATAAAAAACTGTACCTATCCCAATAAAATAAAATTTATAATTTTTGGTTTAAAAATATAAAAAAAAGAATAGTTTTAAGCAGTACCAAAAGCACGTCCTGGAAATACACTTTCAGTACGTGCAGGGCTGCCAGCAGTCCAACAGGTCAATTTTAATGGCCTTTTAGAATTATTATAAAAATTACGAGATTGTATAGCAAAAAGCCATACAGTCCCGTAATACAGAAATTTTAAGAACGATACGAAAATCACACATATTAAAGAAAAATGTATTCGTGGTTAATTATTGTTCTTGGATCATATTTGCAAAGAAATACGCGACTAGTGTTGAGGTACGTTTCTCTACATTTCTTCACGTCTTTCTCGTCCTCCTCAGCATCGCTCCGTACCTTCTCTACTCTTTCTAGAATTGCTTAAGCCATACGGAAGCTATCCATACTATTCTTTTATCAACTGGCACTTTAAATGTTTTTGACTGGTTTTGCTGCCTTTCGTTTTTGTGCTTCCTTTTCCATCCTTAGTTTCTAGAGTTCTTTATTCTCTCAAGTCGGGCCTGTTCACTTAAATCTTTCGTTTATTTTTTTTTCCGATGCTTATATTTTTTGTATATACGTTTTTAGGCCTGTTACCGGATTTAGACATTGCATATTTAACCACCATGTTGGTGATGGATCTGCAGTCAGGCTTCAGCCTGGAGAAAAAAAATTTCTGCTCGACGTCTGGTACGCTGTGAGAAAGCAACAACAGCTTCTGAATAGTCAAATTCATCTTCAAAGCTTATTTCTTTCTGAATCCGACAGAGTCAATCTAGGAATTTTACATGGAAGAAATAAAGAGAAAATTCATGTGGACGAAACATAAACGCAAAATGTTTAGGTACAATAATTACATTCAACATTTTAATGGATAATAATGGCCACATTTAAAAATAGATCTAGGACTAATAATGAAAAAAATTAGCAACTTTTACACTTTTTAGCATATTTTTGTAAAATCGTGAGAAGTTATAAAGTTTTTCTTCAAGGAAATTTGCAATAATTCAGCGCAATTCAAAAATATAGAATTATCAAGCTACGATATATTAGGAAACTACCGAAAATGTTTATAAGTGCCGTAAAGTAATTTTCGGTATTTGTACCGAAAAGATGTATTTCCTGTTGATGCCTTCGTTATATTGATATTAGGTTTGTTCCAATGTGCTATTTTTGTACGATCATGAAACCGTACGTGAACTGTTAGGATCGGTTTTATGCGCAGGCGTGAATTTTGCACCATCAATTATCGATGTAAATATTACAACTGATGGAACGGATTCGCGACTGATTTGTGCACCAGTTCTGTCATTGTAACTTAACCTTATTTGTTACTTTTGTTGTTTAATTCTCAATTGTTGACAATGGAAAACGAATTTGTTGGTAAGTATAATATTTACATGTTTTAGCGGTTAAAAACATTTTGTATTATAAATGCTGTTTGTTCAATCATTTATTTAACAATATTTACTTGTAAATTGCAGAAGCAGTGACAAATAATAAGCCTGATTATAAATGGAGCCACATCAACTCCAAACAGCTGATAGATTTATATGGCAAATATAAAGACAAAGTTGGGACCTTCAAAATAAAAAATACGAAAATGTTGTGGAGTTACATTTCTGCGGAATTAAAAAATCTACATCAGATTAATGTGACTCCCAACAATTGCATGAATAGGTGGAGGGTTCTTGAGAGGAACTACAAGAAATTTGTAGATAACCAAAATAAAACCGGTAAGTTATTAAAAAGATTATCTAGATTGATATTTAATTTTGTGAATAATATTGTAGGCCGAGTACGTAAATATTTTGAGTATAAAGAAGAAATGGAGGAAATATTTGGCAAAAAGAAAAATGTTTATCCTGAATTGCTGTTAAGCACCACTACGATGGACAACTTGCAGAAAGAAAACCCTGGTCACAACGAAAATGAGGGAATACAAGATCTAGTTGAGGAAAAGGAAGATGAAGAAAAAGTGGCAACAAGAAAAGTTACAAGGAAACGAGTCAAGAAAACTACCGATATGGAAAAAATTCTAATTCAACGTAAAACATATTATGATGCAAGATTAGAAATCGAAAAACAAAAATTAGAAGAAATTAAAAAAAGGAATAAGTTAATTGAAGAAAGAAATGAAATTTTAAAAGGAAAGGGCTGTTGTATGCATGATGTGCTTTAGTTTTTAAGGTTGTCTTAATTTTTGAAAATTAAATTAGATTTAAATTAGAATATATTGCCATGAAATGCTACCTTTTTCTATGACACTTATTAATGCACCAGCCAGCTCATGAGATCTTTCAGGGTCAAAGGTGGATTCCTTATTGGATAAATGCTCAATTGAAATGAACTTAATAATCAGTTCAAAAATAAAAATAATATCGGATAAAAATACTTGTTACTCTCAGCACCTTAGTTTCTAGTACTTTCTGCTGTATTTTAAATCAAACAAAAATGTAACCACTGCACACCAGGAATGTAATTTATTAATAAAACAAATATTAAAAGGAACAAAAGTGAAATTTTCATTAAATTAAACCAAATTTACAATAGAAATACTTAATCCTAAAAAGTTTATGAAAACAACCGAAATTTAAATTTACGCGCGAACTCAATGTTTAACAAATAGGTGAGCGCTTACCGAACTGTTTTTGTAGTCTTGAAGTAGAACGCGTGACGAGTGACCAGTGATATGTTGAGATGACTCAGTTACCACGATACGAATCTTCCCAGGAGTGTTATCGATTGATTGACTAGTGACCGCTGCATCGGTGAATATTCAAATAAGTTCAATTGGAATAAATCTTTTAATTTTGATATTTCCAGAAATCACAACTATCCATCCTTCCAAAAATCTAATTTTTATTGGTTCCAAAATTCTATCAGTTTTAACGATTTTCTTCTTTAATTTACTATACCAAATTTTATTGACTTGAATAATTTCCAATTCTTCATGTAATTTAATCTCGTACCAAACTTCCAACTTTTATCAAATTACTTTTTCTAATTTCAAAGACGTATCCACGTCTCAACTTTTAATAAAAATAACCAAAGACTTTCCAATACGTCCTTCTATTTTTGTGGACGACCTTCCACCCCAAATACGTCCTAACGTCACCGTGGACGTGGCTCGACTCTCTCAAATACGTCCTTACTCTTTGGTGGACGAAGGCCAACTCTCTCTTCTTTCCTGGTCACCCAAAAACTCCTTATCACTCGTGCACTCGCTTTAATTCACTAATGTTTTAAACAATCCCCTACACTTTTAACAAATAAATGTTAATTTGATTTAATTTCTAAAGCTTAAATCATGACTTATTAAACTAAAACAATCAATTCATCTTTTTGTCCCTTATACAATCTTTTTACAATTCTTGTGGGTACAAATAGTTACACTTTTTATTATTTCAGTAAATGAAGCAAAGCAGTCCATTCGTGAAGTATCTAGAAATTTCAGGTGCAAGTACTTATTCACAAATTATCGTGTTAAAAGTGATGACCGCGACCTGAGCATTTATCAAAAAGACACCCAACCATGCCAGAGCTACTCTTATGGGCAGGAAACCATGACAATATGTAATATTGTACCTATTTCTAATTTAATATAATATGATTTTTAACTATTGAAATGGATAATAAAACTTTTAAAAATGAAATAGTTAAATTAATGATAATAATCTTTATATAAGCTTTCGGCACTTTTTAAATGTTTTATTATATTATTATATTTCAATAGTTAAAAATCTGATGTGGCCAGCACATGACTTCCCTATAAGAAATCATTCCTTCATCGTTCATCTGAAGATTCGCAGAAATATTATTTAAATTTTATTTTATTATTTTATTAAATAATTAAATTTTATTTGCTTTAATTTTGATTAAAAAATAAAAATTCATCAATAAAATATTTATCATAATATATTTAAGAAAAACCATTTCGTCCTTCAAGTAAAGTGCTACTTTCGGTTTAGGGATTTGCTCCAAAATCAAATGGTGCTTTCGTATACCGATTAAAGTGTTAAATATGAAATTTGGTTACTATTATATAACAATTCGTTCCTGAGATATTGAAGAAAAACTATTTCGTCCTTCAAGTAAAGTGCCATTTCCGGTTTAGGGATTTCCTCCAAAATCAAATGGTTCTTTCGTATATTGATTAAAGTGTTAAATATGAAATTTGGTTACTATATAACAATTTGTTCCTGAGATATTGAAGAAAAACCATTTCGTCCTTCAAGTAAAGTGCTACTTCCGGTTTAGGGATTTCCTCCAAATTCACATGGTGCTTTAGTATACTGATTAAAGTGTTAAATATGAAATTTGGTTACTAGATAACAATTCGTTCCTGAGATATTTAAGAAAAACCATTTCGTCCTTCAAGTAAAGTGCTACTTCCGGTTTAGGGATTTGCTCCAAAATCAAATGGTGCTTTTGTATACCGGTTAAAGTGTTAAATATGAAATTTGGTTACTATATAACAATTCGTTCCTGAGATATTGAAGAAAAACTATTTCGTCCTTCAAGTAAAGTGCCATTTCCGGTTTAGGGATTTCCTCCAAAATCAAATGGTTCTTTCGTATATTGATTAAAGTGTTAAATATGAAATTTGGTTACTATATAACAATTTGTTCCTGAGATATTGAAGAAAAACCATTTCGTCCTTCAAGTAAAGTGCTACTTCCGGTTTAGGGATTTCCTCCAAAATCACATGGTGCTTTAGTATACTGATTAAATTGTTAAATATGAAATTTGGTTACTAGATAACAATTCGTTCCTGAGATATTTAAGAAAAACCATTTCGTCCTTCAAGTAAAGTGCTACTTCCGGTTTAGGGATTTGCTCCAAAATCAAATGGTGCCTTTGTATACCGATTAGAGTGTTAAATATGAA
Source organism: Podabrus alpinus (assembly GCA_932274525.1). Lineage (NCBI taxonomy): Eukaryota > Metazoa > Arthropoda > Insecta > Coleoptera > Cantharidae > Podabrus > Podabrus alpinus. The sequence goes on from OW026451.1 coordinate 14,010,118, forward strand.
ATTTTGTTACTATATAACAATTCGTTCCAGAGATACAGAACTTACAGACATTTTGCGTTACATACATCCATACATACATTTATTCAACCGCTTATACAGACCCGAAACGCCATACAGAACCGACGTTATGAGGCCAAAAACGACGTTACGAGACCCGGCTTCGGGTCTGGTAACGTTTACAATGTTTTTTGGGTTCCCTATACCTTTAGGTGTCATTTGGCAAGATTTAAGGTGGGTCTGGTAAGGATAGTTGAACGTATAATTACATACATATTTAGTTCACCGTTTCTCTCGGCAGGGAGCGCGCCATTAGTAGCGTATATAATATATACAACGTTGCTGATCCCGATACATGTACTCGACGTTGTCAATCCCTAAATTTTGCAACATCGCTTCAGTAACTTAATATTATTAAGGCTATTTATAAAGTTAATTAGCTGACAAGTTTTGTTAAATAGAAGTTATTTTTTTGCATGTTTGATTTAAAACTTTAATTTAAATTAAAATTTTATAATCATTTAAGTTGTATGCAGTACTATTTCCTGAAGTATGAAGCCTATCAAATTCTTTTTAGTACCCAAACAGAAGAATTTTGCAACAAATTTAAGTAGGAGCTAGTGAGGACTAGTGTTATTAGGTAACTATTTCTTAAAATAGTTACCTAATATTTGAATTCAAAATTTTCTTGAGTCGGGTTACAATTTTATTGTAACTTCGGGTAGTAATTTTAAATATTCTTGTCCGGTATCCGATATGCCAAACTGTTTATGCCACCGATTTATATTAATTAAATTTATTGTGAATTTATTTAGTGGTAGGTAGACATTTTATAACAAATTCGAAAATATTTAAGCTTTCATAATCATTATATACTGCCAATTTTTAAAATTGACTGAATATTTATTAAAATTAAGATTGAATAAAATGAACTTTTAAAATTTTCTTTTAGCTCCGAGCCTCATACGTTCGGTCCCGCTAATTTAATTCAATATTAATATTCAATTAGATTACCAGATGATAAAAAAGATTTAATTCGGTAAAAAGTAACACCATTACAGCTCCATTTCCCCGGCACCCCCACCACAAAACATTCAAATCGGACTTGGTGGAATCGTTTGTACTTCGTTTGTATCGGTTTGTACCGCAAAAATTTTCGTTTGTATCATAAAGACAAAAAATCTGATGTGGCCAGCACATGACTTCCCTATAAGGAATCATTCCTTCATCGTTCATCTAAAGATTCGCAGATATATTATTTGAATTTTATTTTATTATTTAATTAAATTATTAAATTTGTTGTAATACAGAAAAATATATTCCAATATATTTATAGAAAATTTTATTTGCTTTAATTTTGATTAAAAAATAAAAATTCATCAATAAAATATTTATCATAATATATTTAAGAAAAACCATTTCGTCCTTCAAGTAAAGTGCTACTTCCGGTTTAGGGATTTGCTCCAAAATCAAATGGTGCTTTCGTATACCGATTAAAGTGTTAAATATGAAATTTGGTTACTATATAACAATTCGTTCCTGAGATATTGAAGAAAAACTATTTCGTCCTTCAAGTAAAGTGCCATTTCCGGTTTAGGGATTTCTTCCAAAATCAAATGGTTCTTTCGTATATTGATTAAAGTGTTAAATATGAAATTTGGTTACTATATAACAATTTGTTCCTGAGATATTGAAGAAAAACCATTTCGTCCTTCAAGTAAAGTGCTACTTCCGGTTTAGGGATTTTCGTAAAATCACATGGTGCTTTAGTATACTGATTAAAGTGTTAAATATGAAATTTCGTTACTAGATAACAATTCGTTCCTGAGATATTTAAGAAAAACCATTTCGTCCTTCAAGTGAAGTGCTACTTCCGGTTTAAGGATTTCCTCCAAAATCAAATGGTGCCTTTGTATACCGATTAAAGTGTTAAATATGAAATTTTGTTACTATATAACAATTCGTTCCAGAGATACAGAACTTACAGACATTTTGCGTTACATACATCCATCCACACAGACATACAGACATACATACAGACATCATTGCGAAAGTAGTCAAAACGGATTCAGAAATGCTCAAAACGGATATTTCCGTTAAAATATCGACATCGAATTTTTTCATGATTACAATACTTCCTTATAGGGAAGTAAAAAGTTACAGCACTTTCAAAGTGGGGGTGCCAAAGAAATGCCAGCACCCCCACCTCAAAATATTCAAATCGGACTTGGTGGAATCGTTTGTACTTCGTTTGTATCGGTTTGTACCGCAAAAATTTTCGTTTGTATCAAAAAGACTAAGATGAAAAGCTGAAAACAAGTTAAGCAGAGAAGTTCGAGACCAACGCGCATACGCCGCTTTTACAGAGGTGGCTTTAGTACACAATAAAAAACTTTTCTCCCCCCTCTATTAAGGAAAATAATGATGGATATTAATATTATTAGTATAATAAATAATAATGTACAATCTATATTGAAGAAAAGTTTTTACGAAGTTATGAGTATTTCAAATTTTAGAGAACTCCGAGCAAGTTACGCTTGGTTACATTTCATTCGGCAGAAAAGATGAACAAGAGTTATTTGAAGTAAATAATTTTATTATGTTAATATAAAAGAAAACAAACTAAATAATTAATAAAATGTACAATTATTAATATATTAAGTTAGTAGTATAAATCAAAAATTGACAATTAGTTGCTACTATTGATTGTCTCAGTATTTTGGACCGATCTTGTAGGTCGTCATAACGTTCCCATTTTCCAGAACTGTTACGCCAACAGTAACAGACGTAGTGATCAATTGCATTCACATTCTTTAATGTTGGAGATAGAAAACTAATAGCACCTTGAAAATGGTAAACCGTATCGTTGAGCACAATTTGAAGGGAAATTTCTTTTAAAGGAATATTTTTTAATTCAATTGGTGAATTTGATGTAGATGGCCCACATATTTCAAACAATACTTGTTGACCAAAATCTACCTTTTTCGTACTGGGATTTGCACATTTTGTACTGACTGAGGTTACCATTATTTTCATTAAACTTGAAATTTAATGCATCTTGAAGGTTTAGTACACTACTATCTGGAAAATTTACCACTGTCGAAGGATATCGCGTTTCAATTTTATGCTTACATTTAACACACGTTAACCCTCTATAACTGATGGATTATCTTTGAATAATGCATTACATAAGTAATACGCGGTACTTGCAGCATCCACTTCGACGTGATTATTTGGTAGGTCTTTCTTATTGGTAATAATACCGATTAAAATAGAAGCCCGCTTCCTATATCGTCCCCCTTATGCCAAAACCACGAATGTGCAAAAATTGCCATTTTGACCTAAGTGCATTTTCTTTCTAAGATAGAAAATTTTGTTTTTAAATTATTGTTAGATTTCGATATACAATATATTCGAATAACAATGAAAAAAATTGTCTGAATTACAATTAAAATTGATTAATTTCATTTACTTCATAATTTAGTTCAAATACACTTGACTGAAAACTAGAAAATGCACATTCGTGGTTTCGGCATAAGGGGGACGATATGTTTGTGCGTTTTGTGCATTATGAAAATTTCAAATCAAATTAGTGATGTTCTGTTTTTAACCAATAGCCAATGAAATTACAGAACGTTTTCTGCATAAGGGATTACCAACCTTATATTTTAAAAAGAAGAAAATGTTGAAGAATACGGTCATCCGAGTTCCACCTTGTTAATTTAATAAATCGATGTTTTCCAATTTGGGTTTTTAATTTATATTGTAGATTTAATTTATATTGTATATCTCTGCTTGGACTTATGTAGGCTTTTTAATGTTGGTTATCAGATTATCCGATTACCGAAAACGTTGCATAAAATCCCTTTTAATCGGTATTATTACCAATAAGAAAGACAATATTAGTTTTCTACCTCCAACATTAAAGAATGTGAATGCAATTGGTCACTACCTCTGTTACTGTTGGCGTAACAGTTCTGGAAAATGGGAACGTTATGACGACCTACAAGATCGGTCCAAGATAGTGAGACAATCAATATTAGTAGCAACTAATTGTCAATTTTTGATTTATACTACTAACTTAATATATTAATAATTGTACATTTTATTAATTATTTAGTTTGTTTTCTTTTATATTAACATAATAAAATTATTTACTTCAAATAACTCTTGTTCATCTTTTCTGCCGAATGAAATGTAACCAAGCGTAACTTGCTCGGAGTTCTCTAAAATTTGAAATACTCATAACTTCGTAAAAACTTTTCTTCAATATAGATTGTACATTATTATTTATTATAATAATAATATTAATATCCATCATTATGGTCCCGATACAAACGAAGTACAAACGATTCCACCAAGTCCGATTTGAATATTTTGTGATGGGGGCGCCGGGGAAATGGAGCTCACCATTACTATTGGAAAAAACTGGAAAATTGTTTTTCAAGAATAAACATTGGAAGCTCTACTATACGCAAACATTGACACTAATAAGGAGTGTTCATTTTACTAATTAATATTTTACTAAATTATTCTGAATTAATTTTTACAATATTTACTTCAAGTTAAGAATACAAGTTGTGTGACATGTTTCATCTATAAAATTCTATGTAAGTTCACGTACGGCAGTAATTTCGAATTTTTATACGGACGCGTCCCATAAGCTTTCGCACAAGTTTTGCGCGGTTCTGCGGTCACTTTCCGACTTGCTCCATTCCAAATTTTTTAAATTTTTTTAGAATTTCAGCTTCCCGGGCTTCTTTTTTACATATCTTTTAATTAAAGCGCAGTATCTCTCAATAGGACGGAGTTCAGCAGAATCTGGAGGATTTCTTTACTTACAAAAACGACATTATTCGAACACAAAAGTTCAAGTGTAACATCAGCATAATGAACGGTGGCCAGATCTGGCCAAAACAACGGAGAGATATTGTGTTTACTATACAAAGGCTAAAATATGTTTTTGTAAGCATTCTTGCCTATAATTTTCACCGCAAATTATCCCAGTTTAAAAAAATGTTCCACTTTCATTCGACAAGAACAAATCGCTTATCACACAAGAACTCTTTTACCAAATTTTTCTCTCTGAATTATCTTCACTTCGTTAGCCACATCTTCTCCTACAACAGCGTTATAATATTGTAGTCCTGGTGTCCATTTTTACGTAAGTTTCGTCATCCATTAAAATGCACTGATTCTTTTTTTTTCGCAATAAAAGAGTCTACAACTTTTCGGACAATTTTTTTAACTTTACCGTTGTTTCGCAGACTTTTTAGGCTTTTTAGGCTTTTTTTCGTTATTTTACAAGTCTTAATATTAAGTCTTTTTTAATATTTTGCACCGTACTGATATTTAACTGCCACCTTTTTGTACAGAAAAGAACTTTTTGGATTTTAACAGCTTCAAAACGTTTTCTTCAGCTATACCGGGGATGAGCAACCTTTTTTTACAACGGGCCAGCTACAAATTAAAAAATGTTGTGTGGGCCGCATGTAAGGAACTTATGATCATACAAATATTGAATGATGAACTAAAATGATCTCTTTATTAACAAACCTATAAACCTAAATCTTAAAAATCAAAATGTAAAATCTTGGAAGGGCCACACGAGAGAGTGTGGCGGGCCGCGTGTTGCTCATCCCTGAGCTACACCATTTATAGATCCTTATCCATGAAGAGATTTAAGTAATTCATCAAGTGTATTATACTCCCCAAGTTTTTTAATAATTCGGAAAACCGCTAGCTTTAAGCATTTAACAATATTTTCTTAGGAATAATTTTTCTGAACACTATTGCAAGATAACCTTCCGGGTGTCAATTTAAATGCGCTCTATGGCGTTACATATTTGACAAAACTAATAACTAAAGGTGATGTGTGATAAAAAAACATTTCTTTTATAAATAATGCCTATTAGATCAAATATGGGCTGACAATTGTATTTATTACAGGTAATTCAAGTTGTCCACTTATGTTAGTAAAATGAACACTCCTTATTACCTACTCAAAAATTATATTTGGGGTGGTCATCGTACCTAATTCACAATATGGTTGATTAAATTTCCGCCATGCTTGAGTAATTCATTGTTTTACGTTGAAAGATTTGTGATGTAAAGGTATTAAGAGTTTAACTAATCATTGAAAAAATATGTATGTTAGTCGAAAACTAATGATTTCCAATGAATTCTAGGGATTTTCAAATTAATTCCAGAGGCTTCCAAGATATTTACCCCTCGATTAATTCTATTAAAATACAATATGCTTTCTTGTTAAGTTTTTGATCTTATAAATTTAAAAAATGGTAACGTTGACTAATTATTATAAGCTTACAACACATCACATGCAATGTAGTCTTGAGGAGCTTACCATTGCATTTTTTCCTTATCCAATATTTTTAGATGCCTGCGTTACGTGACATTTTAATATTTTATTGTTTTTCATATAAATAATTTATGATAATCGTTTTGAACGATTGGGCAAGAGTTTCAGTTTTGTGGTCCACGCGCTATAAAAAATGTAATATTACCTTATTAAAAAAATTTAGAAACAATAAATAATAATAACACAGGAAACTTAAAAACCTAATTTTATTTATTAGACAATTTGAACAGAATTCTAAACAGGTGCATATTTATATAAAAAAATTTTGATCTTGTAAATTTAAAAAATTGTAACCTTGACTAATTATTATAAGCTTAAATCGCATCACATTCAATGCAATCTTGGTATAAAAGCAGTAGAAAGACTGATAAGAATTAACGGAAGGAAGTTATCAGTTCCTTAGAATTGACAACGTTGCTGGGATTAGAAACGTCGGTTTATTATAAAAAATTATATATACCGGGCTTGACAAAGATGTGCCAATGTATCGGGATTGTTAACGATTATTGAGTTAGGCAAGTTTTTATTTTTAAGATTTTGTTTCCCCTCAAGAGTTGCGCATGGTGTTATATTTGATCACTTCAGAATTTAATAACATATACGTTCTTAAAATAATAACTTGTGGTGGGTTTGAGGTTGTCTGTGCAATGTATCGGGCCTGGTAGCGACGGATGAACCAATATACATACATACACACATACATACATAATACAGACATCATTGCGAAAATAGTCAAAACGGATTCAGAAATGCTCAAAACGGATATTTCCGTTAAAATATCGACATCGAATTTTTTCATGATTACAATACTTCCTTATAGGGAAGTAAAAATCATACCGGGTGTTCATTATAAAACTTCCAGCAATTAATATCTCAAAAACCAAAAGTCAGATGAAAAAATGTTTCGGACAAAAGTTGTATGATAGCGAGGGGGAAAGAATATGGCATCATTGTTTTTTTAATTTATTGACCTTTTCAAGGTCATTTGAAGGTCAACGTTGTTTTTTTAAATGGCACCTTATATTTTTTTAGCAGATTCATATTTTGCATGAATAAATAAACAACTTTTGTTGGAAATTTTTTTTTATCCGACATTAGGCTTTTCGAGTAAGATACGTTGAAACTAGGGACGCGCATGAATGGATTATCGAGATTCCTTAAAGGATATAATCAACATTGTTAATCAAAATTTAATATTTATAAATGGGGAACATTTTGAAAATTTGTTATGAAAACACTCGTTTACAAACATTTTTTCCACTGTTTAATACTAGTATCTAAATAGCCTTCTAAAACTTGTAAATATTAAATTTTGATTAACAATGTTGATTATATTATTTTGTTTCAACGTATCTTACTCGAAAAGCCTAATGTCGGATAAAAAAATTTTTCCAACAAAAGTTGTTTATTTATTCATGAAAAATATGAATCTGCTAAAAAAAATATAAGGTGCCATTTAAAAAAACAAAGTTGACCTTCAAATGACCTTGAAAAGGTCAATAAATTAAAAAAACAATTATCCCATATTCTCTCCCCCTCGCTATCATACAACTTTTGTTCGAAACATTTTTTCATCTGACTTTTGGTTTTTGAGATATTAATTGCTGGAAGTTTTAAAATGAACACCCGGTATATTAAATTAGAATAGGTACAATATTAGTTTACACAAAATAATTAAACAAAAAACACATTTTATTTTTCAAAGAGTTTACATTTGTAACGTGTTTGCATTAATTCCATATCGTCCTCACTATACTTTCAATGTCTGATAAAATATCACTATCTCCGTCGTCGCACATTATTTAAAAATTTTCAATTTTTATGTTATAAATAATGTCAATAAAACACAAACCTACAATGACAGTTAAAGGAATGAGCTGAAAAGATACTCAATGCGCAGGTCAGTCACCAGATTACTATTTAGTTTCTACTTTCATTTGTGTACCGGAATGATCGTTCCGAAACCGTTCCGTAAACGATCACGAGTTTGGTTGGAACGCTTTATGGATCGTTTCGCAAACCGTCACCTGTCGGTTGGAACGCTTTTATCTATTGCGCATGAGCGCGACCGTACATTGAACGGTTTATGGGCTCGTAGGAACAAACCCATTATTACATCATGTCACAAAAAGACTTTGGTTTGGACGTGGTGGTAATATAAAACGCCGATATTAAACAGTGGCCAAAAATTGTCTTCAAGTGTACAAAAATACAGATAAACATCTAATTAAATCATTTTAGAAAGAGTAGTTTTATTAAATTTTTAAAGTCGTTCGGTTTTTCATTTATGGTAGCATTTGCAAAAAAAATAACGTTTACAATTTATTAACCTTCCGGAAGGGGGGGGTGTCCTAAATCTAGATTTTCGAGAAGTTATTGCTATAGCACAATTTAAGGGAGAATTTTGTTTTCATTAAAAAATAATCTACTCATTTTCAAATTTTGACTAACAGTAGTGAGAACCAAACTTGTAGGAAATTACCAGTTTTTGCCTACAATCCAAATTTTTTTTCGACAATGATGTTTTAAGACTTTTTTGAACTAAATTCAAGAATCTGGATTTAGACTTCCGATGCTCCCCCCCCCCTATGATTAAATGTAATTACACTAATTCGTTTTGTACATAGCGATTGGGCTACATGTGAATTTCTAAAAATATACAATTTGATTAGGATATTTTCGTTTTAAGAGATTCAGAATTTTAACAACTAAATTGGCATCAAAATAAGTGAAGAAAAGAACTACTTTTTTATGTCGTTCTTATCGAGCCCAGTACGGAATATTATTAGCTTGCAACAATCCGGAAAAACTCGCCCAAATGGGGGTTTTTAGCCCCCCCCCCCCAACGCGGTTTTCGCTTATAGCTCGATTATTTTTAAGAAGTTTTGCAAAGAATTCTCAAGAATGCCACGAGATTACCAAAGAATGAGTCGAGATCTTCGGAGTCCATCAAGACTTCCAAGAATAACGTGAGACTTTCAGGAATTTACAAATGCAGAATTTGGAGGAAGCTTCCAAAAAGTACAAAACATTTGTACACCAAATTTACGTTGTGATTTTTGAAATCACAACAATTTTTCAATATTTTCATATGCTTTAGTAGGTAATGAAGCCGAAAAATTGACTTGCGCTTACAAAATAAAAACCGGGAAAGCTGAAATTTGGCAAACATGTACATTGGAGTGTTTTATGAACCCCCCAAAAGTCCCTAAAATTTCATGCTGGCGTCTCACCCAATTGGGAGTTTTAGCTCCCTCCTAACACGGTTTTCGCTTATGGTTCGGTTTTTTAAGAATTTTCAAGAATACCCTAGGGGTCATCCATTAATTACGTAAGGGTTTTGGGGGGCGAGGGGGGTATTGGATATCTTACGGACCCTTACGTAAGGGGGGAGGGGTCCGACGTATTCCTTAGGTAAGTTTCTTAAAATATTTTTTTAAATTAAATTTAAAAATCAAATACAATATTTGATAAAAAATCAAATATATTGAAATATATACTACTTAAAGGCGCTGATACGCATGCTACTTACTGGCACGAAAAGCATGCTATTATGACGTAATTTTACGACATTTACGTCATAATAGACGTCATTTTACGACAATTACGTCATAATAGCATGATTTTCGTGCCAGTAAGTAGCATGTGTATCAGCGCCTTAAAAATCATTAAACATAGTGGCATAATAGTATAATATACTAGCTGGCACAGTTGGCCTACCGGCCGCCTTTAGCCATCTAGACCGTGTCGGATGTGGTTGTTCGGCCTTCGGCCTCACTCCAAGGTTCTAAAGTAGCCCATGTTTTTCGTAGCGTTGTAAATAACTTCTACACCAAATTTGGTTAAGATGGTCAAATAGAAACGTAAAGCACGTGCACGCATATTTGCATTGTCGATCGGTTGACAGCATTCATTATTGTTTTTACTTTCCGAACCCCTAGGTAAGGAAAGTATTGTTATCAGGCAAAATTTGACCCCCCAATTTTTTGACAGATGTTCACGTTTTGAGGTCCCCTGAATCCATTTTTATCATTTTTGGAAGGATGTCTGTATGTATGTACGCCTGTGAACACGATAGCGTCTAAACGAAGCAAGCAAATCATTCCAAATTTTGCATATAAGCTTTTTCCTGTCGTAGGACGAAGCCAGATGAAAATAAATTAAATCGTGTAACGGGAAAGGGGGGTTTACCTGGAGCTATTATGACATTATGCGTCATAACTTCGAAACAAAATTAAATATGTAAAAATATTAATAACAAAAAATTAGCGCTATGGAATTTCCTACATTTTTTGTCCTACAAGTTTTTCTCTAAAATATACAGGGCGTTTCAAAAATTTTTGTATTTGTAAATAAAATAGTAAACCGCATTCTACTAACGAAAATAAGATGAAAAGTTTCTAATAACATGGGTCCAAAAATGCTTCGTTTGCAAGATATAGGCATTCAAAAGTTTTTTTCTTCCTATTTTGGCAAAATATGAAATTTTTCATCGATTTACTGTTGAAATTATGTAACCATTTTATTTAAAAATATAATATAAAAATTTGCATCTGTTCGGAAAGTTATGCGATGGCCACATCAACTTTCCTTTCCTTAGTGAATTTTTGCACTATTTCAATACAAAAACATGCGCAGGAACCTACATAATCCTCTTCTTCTTCACGTGCCTATCCGTTACCGGATGTTGGCGACCTCTCTCCTATGTATGTCTTGTGCATTTGTAGTACTATCACACACATAGGGGACCTACTTGTTTAACGCGGGCTCCGAACCGCGGGAAGTGTATACACTTCATCTCCAGAGAGGCTATTCTTAGCATATTACACCTCGGTGGTTTGCCATTGCCTTCCGAGGGGAGACGGTCAGAATAAAGTTTTTACTGAGCCCGGAGTCGAACCGGGCATTCAGCTTTAGCAGCAATGCACTTAACCGCTTAAGCTGATTACCGTCTCGTAGATTATTATTCATATTTTATAAATATTAGGGGTGGAGAGGGGGGTCAAAATTAATTTTCTTTTAAATAATCCTTACGTAAGATGTGGTGGGGGGAGTTCCACAATCTTACGTACCCATTACGTGGGGGGGGAGGGGGTCCAAAATTACAAAAATCATCCTTACGTAATTAATGGACGGCCCCCTAGGATTACCAAAGAATGCGTCAAGATCTTCAGAATCCATTGGGACTTCCAAGAAATAACATGAGACTTTCAGGAATGTATAAAAAATGCAAAATTTGGAGGAGACTTCCAAAGAATACAAAATATTTGTACACCAGACTTCCATTGTGATTAACCCCTCGAAAAGAAAATTAAAATGATATACAGCTTACCAAAAAAAAACAAACTTTTTAAAATTTCACACACTTATACCACAGATAACTTACTACAGATAGCTCACGCTATACAATTTCCTCAAATTGTGCAGGTTGCCTATGCAGCAGGGATTTTTAGTTATCTTTAAATAAAAAAGGTAACCCACAGTAACAAGACAGGTAAAAGCCCGGTAAAAGGTACTTATCAAGATTAATATTTGTACCTGTCAAGGGTTAGTTTTGCATGTACAGTATATTACGGTATTAATTATCAAACATTTATTTGTAGATTTAAGGTTTCCAAAAATAAATAAATTTTTTAACATTTTATCTGTATCAAAATAAATTTTATTGTACATTATAAGTTTATTATACAAGGTCATTATTACAAACCAAAAAAAACAAAAAATGAAGGAAAGATATTTATACATTTTTAAAAATTTTTAATTTTTGATTATTTGAGCAATTTGATTTACTATTGGCTGTGCTTATTGCCCACTTACAATGCTTAAATAATTTAACATTTAATAATAAGTCTATAAAATAGTTTTCATGTTCGTCTATAGAACAAATTACATTTTTCATATTTTTTCTTTCAAAGAGTTCTTTCATGTTTAATTTAATTGTTATGCTGGACTTATCTACATCAAAAACTTTATGAAATTTCGCCAATGAAAGAAAACCTCTATTTTTACAGGGGCGGTATTTCATGCTACATTTTAACTTTTTCTAATAAGGATAGAAAAGTCGCTAAGTTTCCAAATGGAATCAAGGACGCATCACAGGGGGGGGGGGGCAATAATAATTCTATTTACGTTCCACGCAATTTTAAAGTTAAAATTATTACTAATTAAGGTACTGTGATATCATTAAGGGGCGGTATTTCAGTCTACATTTTAACTTTTTCTAATAAGGAAAGAAAAGTCACTAAGTTTCCAAATAATCAAGGACGCATCACAGGGGGGGGGGCAATAATAATTCAATTTACGTTCCACGCAATTTTAAAGTTAAAATTATTACTAATTAAGGTACTGTGATATCATTAAGGAGCGGTATTTCAGTCTACATTTTAACTTTTTCTAATAAGGAAAGAAAAGTCACTAAGTTTCCAAATAATCATGGACGCATCACAGGGGGGGGGCAATAATAATTCAATTTACGTTCCACGCAATTTTAAAGTTAAAATTATTACTAATTAAGGTACTACTGTGATATCATTAAGGAGCGGTATTTCAGTCTACATTTTAACTTTTTCTAATAAGGAAAGAAAAGTCACTAAGTTTCCAAATGGAATCAAGGACGCATTACGGGGGGGGGGCAATAATAATTCTATTTATGTTCCACGCAATTTTAAAGTTAAACATGAACAACAACTAAATTTTGCCAATGAAAAAAAAAACCTTTATTTTTACAGACATACACCGGAATCATACAACAGCAGTCGGCTGCTAATGCAATTTTTTTCAATGTTTAAAAAGATAGCTTATTTGACTTGACTTGTATTCGAAACTCCCCCCCCCCTTGACATAGGGGGGTCTCATTAAGGTACTGTGATTTCTCAACTAAGTACGGTAAGATCTTAACTAAGATCTTAAGTACGGCCCTGCACGATGTTGTCGTGTGGGATTTGCGAGCGTGCTATAACAAAGTATGAGGATCTGATACAGTGCAAGATGAAGTGCAAACGTAGTTGTCATATAGAGTGTGCAAATTTGTCCCTGGAGTTATATAGCGAATTAAACAGGAGTGGTGAAATTGATCAATGGGGCTGCGACGTTTGTAAGGCCAACATAACCTCAATGCAATACACCAGGAATATAGAGATTAATGATAACAGTCAAGCATTGCTAGGCCTTGCAACCAACGACATTAATCCTGTAAGTGCAAAAGATACTGATAGCCTAAATAATCCCCCTGTTACAGAAGTCCAATCTAACCAAACAAATGAAAATTGTGCTAATAAGCGACCACTAGATGAAAGCCCTGACCTACCTAAATTATTGAAACAGTCGAGGATGAGTGATTGGCTTAGCCTACCTAACATTACGACATACAATCGATTCGATCCACTATCTAATACCGATCAAAGCGACCCACCACCAGATGAAACACAGCCAGTAAAATACCACGTCCCTGAAATTAAAGTTACAGGTGTCCAAAACATCCAACCCCTAAAGCAGTTATTACAACAATCAATTGGCAATAAATTTATGATTAAAACAACATCCAGAGAGAATGTCACCATCAAGGTCAACGAACCCTCACACTACAGTCGCATTATTAAAGAATTGGACGCAAAAGGTACCCAGTTTCACTCATTCCAAAGAAAAGAGGATAAACCATTCCGAGTGGTCTTGAGACACATGCACCAAACCACTAGTCTAGATAACATTAAGGAAGAGCTTGCGAAAATGGGTCACAAAGTGGTTCACATAAGTAACATTACAAACGCCCGTACAAAACAGCCACTGCCATTATTTCACATTGGACTAGAACCAGCATCCAACAACAAAGAAATATACGAAATCAAAGGCTTTCTCAACACCGTAGTTAAATTTGAACCCCCATATTTCAAAAGAGAGGTTCCCCAATGCACAAGGTGTCAAAGAGTAAACCACACAAAAAACTATTGCCACTACAGGCCTCGATGTGTTAAATGCGCCGGAGACCACCTAACCAAAGATTGTGACAAGAAAAGGAGAATTAATGAAGACGTGAAATGCGTTAACTGCAATGGATGCCACCCGGCAAATTACAGAGGATGTTCGTACATTAAACAACTACAACAAATGAAATACCCACCATTGAGGACACGACAACAGACAGATACAACAACACAAAGAGCAAACCCTGAAATACCAAGTACATCCACTAGACAAGGAACATCATTTGCTCAAGCCACCAAACAAAACCATCAGACCGAACAAAATGTAAATACCAACACCACCCATAATCAGTACGCCCCAGCGCAACAGACCACCCAATTAGAAACAACAATATCAAAACTAATGGAGAGGATGGATACAATCTTGAATCTTCTTACCACCCTGCTTTCAAAATTAATATAATGGAACGTTCAATACGAATAGCAGTATGGAACGCTAACGGCCTACCACAACACATACATGAGGCTAAAAAATTCTTAATCGATGAAGACATTGATATCTTTCTAATCTCAGAATCACATCTAACCGACAGAAATTATTTAAAAATTCCCCGATATGACATTTACTACACAAAACATCCAGACAATAAGGCGCGAGGCGGTACAGCGTTAATCATTAAAAATTCAATAAAACACTATGAAAGTACAAAATTCTCCACTAGACAACTACAGGCAACCAGCGTAGTTCTGGAAGATTGGTGCGGGAAACTGATAATCTCAGCTATTTACTGTCCGCCAAATACAAATATGAAGAGAGAGGAGTTCGAAGAATTCTTTAACACCATCGGCCAACGCTTTATAGTAGGAGGAGATTTTAACGCAAAACACCCACAATGGGGCTCCAGACTCGCAAATCCAAGGGGGCGACAATTACATCATGTCATTCAAACTAGCAATCTCCAGCACATATCTACAGGTGAACCAACATACTGGCCCACAGACACTACCAAGAAACCAGATTTGCTCGACTTCTGCGTAACGAAAGGTATTTCCTTAAATTATCTTTCCATACAATCTTCTCTTGATTTATCATCTGACCACACACCAATTATAGTAACTTTGTCCACGAATGTTAGAAATAATATTAAACCACCAACACTCTGCAATAACAAAACAGACTGGGAAACCTTTCGAATTACACTTACGCAAACTCTTAACCATCATATACCAATAAAAGAAGAAAGAGATATTGACAACTTAGTTGACCAATTTACAACAGCTATCCAGGAAGCGGCATGGAATTCAACCCCAATAGTAGAAAGCAATTTGAGCAAGAACACGTCCCCGATATTTATAAAAGAACTAATCGCAGATAAACGTAAATTGCGGAAAAGATGGCAAACAACCCTGAATCCAGAGGACAAACGGATATATAATCGTGCGACCAGAAACTTAAAACAAGCTCTTCACGACCTAAGAAATTCCGAGATTCAACAACACCTAGAAAAATTAACTGCTACTAAGGATACAAATTACTCATTATGGAAAGCTACTAAAAACCTTATTAGTCCACAAGCATCACACATAGCTCCGATTAAAACAAGCAACGGACAATGGGCGAGAAATAACAAAGAAAAAACAAATACATTCGCCAATCATCTTGCAGGCGTGTTTTCCCCGCTACCTAGCGAATGTGGTTCTGAACAAGAAGAGTCAATCCACAAACTACTGAACGCTCCATTCCAGTTATCTCTTCCAATCAATCCAATTAAAAAAAAGGAAATATATAGACTCGTTCGCCAAGAAGTCTCGCCGAAAAAAGCTCCTGGATTTGATCTCATAACAGGTCGAGTAATAAAAGAATTGCCCGACTCGGGGTACAGAATGCTTACAATGATATTTAATGCAATATTACGGCTTGGATATTATCCGCTGCAGTGGAAGGTATCACAAATAATAATGATACCAAAACCAGGAAAAGAAGAACACTTGGTCACTTCATACAGACCCATTAGCCTATTACCGCTGTTATCCAAGGTATTCGAAAAAATATTCCTAAAAAAGCTTCAACCCATACTTTCTGAAAATGAAATAATCCCAAGACATCAATTTGGATTTAGACAGAAACACTCGACCATAGAACAGGTCCATAGGATTACAACTGAAATTCGAAGAAGTTTTGAATCTAAGAAATACTGCTCCGCTGTGTTTCTGGACATATCGCAAGCATTTGACAAGGTATGGCACGAGGGACTCCTTTATAAGATCAAGTTAAACGTACCATATAATTACTTCCTAATAATGAAGTCATATCTCACGGACAGACACTATTTCGTTAAACAACACGAATCTTCCTCAGAACTGTACCCCATAAAGTCCGGTGTACCCCAGGGTAGCGTCCTGGGACCAATATTATATCTAATCTACACCGCCGACATGCCCAGTAATGAAAACACCATGCTAGCAACATTTGCGGATGATACGGCAATAATGGCATCTCGCTCCGATCCAAAAGAAGCCTCTAGCACTCTACAACATCATTTGAACGAAATTAATGAATGGTTCAAACTATGGCGAATAAAGGTGAATGAAGCTAAGTCTGCTCATATAACATTCACGTTAAGAAGAGGAATCTGCCCACCCGTCACTTTTAACAAACGACAAATTCCGCAAACCAAAGAAGTGAAGTACCTGGGTATCCATCTGGATCAAAAGTTAACATGGGCACAACACATAAAGGCTAAAAAGAAACAATTAGAATTAAAGCTGTCAAAAATCTATTGGTTGATTGGAAGAAACTCGCAATTAACGTTAGAAAACAAAATATTAGTATACAGAACTATTCTGAAGCCGGTGTGGACCTATGGATTACAACTCTGGGGAGCAGCCAGCACAACAAATATAATTAAAATCCAAACATACCAAAACAAGGTATTGAAAATGATCGCGAACGTACCAAGTTACTATCCAAATGATGTAATACATAATCAACTACAGGTTACTACAGTGAAAGAAGAAATAACGAAAACTAGTAAAAGTTACCAGAATCGTTTACATAATCACCCAAACGTACTTGCGGTAGATCTACTGACACCTCTCTTAACTAGAAGACTGAAAAGAAATGACCCATTGGACCTAGTTAAAATCGCGGATAGGTGATACCATCATGTACTTAATTACTCAAAAAATACAATTGTATATTTGACTTATAAGAGCGAACCACTGGGTGACCTCTTTACGTGTCTTGACTCAATTACATAAAGTGTTACTTATTGTTTGTATTTACAGATTGTAACTTATCAGGGATTTAAATAAAAAAAAAAAAAAAAAAAATTTCTCAACTATAAAAGTGATAAAATTATTCTACTATTATTACTTTGTTGTTAAAAACATTTCGAACTTTTAGATATTCCAAATTTATTTCCCTTTTTCCATTTGACTTGAGGTATTTTTATATTCATATACAAGACGTTTACAGAAAATTCTTATTTTTATTGACTAGTGTTTCATGTAACGCTGATACGGCCCTGAAGTTTATGTGAATTAAAAATTAATTTAAAAAACAATAATTAAAGAACAAAATATCCAGTGTTGGGTATCTTTAAAAGCCAAAAAAAAGTCTTTTAAATGATACCTTTTCATTTTTATCCCTTAGAAGAAAAAAATAAAAATAATTTTTTATATGTTCATTCCAAAATTCAAATCAATAAACAGAAACACAAAATGTTTGTAAAAACCCAACAGTTTTTACTACCTGAGTTAGGTAGGTAGTACCTGAGCCGCCTGGGGTTATTTTTGCCTGAGGGCTGGAAGCAAATACATGCAGCGCCTCTCTTACTTTTAACCATTGGCTTCCAAACTAATTTTCATTCGCTTCCAAATATAACTGAATAGGGACACCCATTTCTCCATAAGCGTGAGCTATCTGTAGTAAGTTATCTGTGCTTATACGATGAGTTACCATCAAAAGTCGGTGACAAAAAGATACTTTTCTGCTTTCGAATATTTTTGATTATTTTATTGTTGTTGTATATGTTTTTGTATTGAAATAGTGCAAAAATTCGCAAAGGAAAGGAAAGTTGATTTTGAGTAGCCTGCCTTCCTTTAAGGAATCTCGATAATCCATTCATGCGCGTCCCGTAGCAAAAAGATACTTTTCTGCTTTCGAATATTTTTGATTATTTTATTGTTGTTGTATATGTTTTTGTATTGAAATAGTGCAAAAAAAGGCTACTCAAAATCAACTTAAAAAACAATAATGAATGCTGTCAAACTGTCAACCGATCGACAATGCAAATACGCGTGCACGTGCTTTACGTTTCTATTTGACCAATCTTAACCAAATTTGGCGTAGAAGTTATTTACAATGCTACGAAAAACATAGGCTACTTCAGTATCTTGGAGCGAGGCCGAAAAACCACGGTCTACACGTATGCCTGTGATACCCTTGAGTGAGGCCGAAGGCCGAACAACCACGACACGGTCTAGATGGCTAAAGGCGGCCGGTAGGCCGACTGTGCCAGCTAGTATAATATATTATTATTCATCTTTTATAAATATAAGGGGTGGAGAGGGGGGTCAAAATTAATTTTCTTTTAAATAATCCTTACGTAAGATGTGGGGGGGGGGGGTTGCCACAATCTTACGTACCCTTACGTGGCGGGGGAAGGGGGTCCAAAATTACAAAAATCATCCTTACGTAATTAATGGAAGGCCCCTAGGGTGTAAAAATATAATGTTCGTTCAAGGTTAATACAGAAAATTAGCAAGATGTATCTGTTTTCGAGTCACATATTACAACACTAAAGGAAACCAACCACGAGCAGTATTGTAAAGTACAAACCGAAAGCTGAAATTTGTTGGCAATGGCTTTACACTAAAATTAAATCACATCGGTAAAAGTTCCTTTCTCCACCAGCATAATTTATTATTATAAAGTCTTGATTTACTCCAACTTAACAAAATTATTTGAGCAACTTTTTTTATCAATTTGGAAACAATTCATATTATGCAACACATTCGGAAGTCTAAATGCTGATATCGGTCATATAACGATTAAAAATGTATTTAATATTTACATAAATAAAATTCGAATTCCTTGTCCTTCAATGTAATGATTTTCTAAAACACCTTTGTATTCATTTACTTTGGTTTACGTGAAGCTGAACTCAAACATATTATAACCTAGAAACCCTTTTCTATAAATTTACGTTACTAAATTACAACATTTTCGGCTGTTGACCAGCTTATTTGTAAGTTGCTATAATATACATAGGTACATACATTTTAATAATAATTACTGAAATTGGTATTAGGTGAATTAATAACCAGGAATTCAAGGATAACATTAAATGTTAATATCATTCATGCAGTAAAATATTGGGGTACATAGAAGAATATTTTGATAACGGTTATTTTCGTATTTTAATATTTAAAGTAATTACTTACGTATTATTGCATCCAATAGAAATATCAAACTTTGCTAGCGTTTTTTTTTCCATTATTATATTTAAACAGTCCTTATAAATCACTTTAATATAAATTACAAAAATTAATTGCACTTACAACGTCAAACTAGTTAAACCGTTAAAACTGACATTTGAATCTCTTTTTGTTTTAACCTGTCTGGTGTTGTGATTGGACGTTACCTAGGCAGTGACAGAAACAACATCATTGCAAACGAAAAGTCACCAAATAATGCGCGGATAAATTTAAAACCTTTGGGGAAATTTTGGAAACAAAAATAATCCGTGGATATAACAATTAATTATTTATTATTAATTTTTTTAATCGAATCTAATAACGAATTAAATCTACTTTGTTTATCTAATTTATATATCAAATTTTCTAATTGTTCAGAACCTTCAAAAAAACCTTTCATATTATGCACATTGTGTCCGGTAAGTCTATGATCTGTGATACGATCTTGACTGAAATTATAAGTCCTAATTTTTTCGTTCCTAAAGTTTGATTTAACCTGACTTTTTTTGGTACTTTCAATTGCGTTCATTTGCGCTTGAAGTTGTTGCTCGTACAACAAGGTCTTCAGTCTTTGCATCGCCAGAGACCTATTTTTAATTTGAGACCGATCTACTTGGCACTCGACACTTAACCCCGTTGGAAGGTGAACGACTCTGACAGCACTGTCGGTTGTGTTTACGTGCTGACCCCCTGCACCGCTAGCCCTCTTAGTTTCTATCTTCAAATCTCGCTGATTTAAATTAATTTCAATGTCCGTGGGTTGAGGTATCGCTAATACCGAAACTGTACTCGTGTGAACACGACCCGACTTCTCAGTTGCAGGAATACGTTGAACTCGATGCACTCCAGCTTCGTGCTTAAAATATCTAAAAACTTGATCACCATTTATCAAGGCACTACCGTGTCTTATTCCACCTATTTCTGTCGTTTGAAAAGCAGCCACTTGCAAATCCCACTTCTTAAACTCTGCAAAACTGCAGTACATTTCGAACAACTCCTTCGCGAACAACATCGCTTCCTGACCTCCGACACCTGCATTTATTTCAAGCATGATCGAATCCCGTTCGTCATCTTCGTCCGTAGGTAAAACAAGTTCCTTAAGTTTATCGTCAACAAGTTCCAATTGTTTCTCAAACTCCAACTTTTCTTCTTTAGCCAGCTTTTGCATTTCAACGTCTTGGTCATCGAACAAGACTTGCAGGCTCGAAATGCTTTCTATGACCTGCTTACGTTCTTGAATGACGTTCATAATGGGTTGTAATTGTTGGTAACGTCGATTTTGCGATACATTAAGTTCCATGGACGTTTGTAGTGCTTCATATTCGTTCCCCAAATGCTCGATGTATTTGCCCACGGAAACGTCGTTAATTTTTAAATCGTGCTTAGCCGAGCAAAAATTTTTGCGTGCATAATTTGGAATTATGGAGAGGTTCTTGTAACTTCGCAAACTTCGACATAACAAGATTCCTTTTGTGAAATTGTGCATTTTGTAAACGAATATAACCTCAAATTTTAAATGTTAGATGATAGTTTGATGATAGGTTAGGATTATCTTTTATATACAGGATGTTGGAACATACGACGTAATATGAAGGAATAGCACGTAATTGTTTTATTTTAAGTGTGTACTATAACTATACTGTGGTTTTCCCTCTCGTTCACGGTCTGTATTAGCCGACATATTGGAAAGAGGAGCTTTTGCGAATTTCTCGTTAAATGTTGATTTTACGGCAAAGCCAGAGTTCTTATCAATAATATTCAAGATAAAATTATATACAGAAAGGGTTCTAAGCATATTTTTCGTAAAATCAACCATTTCCGAGTTATAGCTATAAGAAACCTACGATCCCTAAATATTTTAATTGGAAGGACTGAAATGGTAGTGCGGCCTAAAGGTTGCACTGAAAATTTTAGGTTAGTAGTTAAAAAGTTGAACTAAAAAACTAAACTCCATTGGAGTTGGTAGTGTGGGACTTTACCCACTAAACTCACCCCCCTTCCACCGAGAATCGGGATTACTTCCGGAATTCTTGGTGTTTCTCTGCCATTTCTTGTTGGAGAGGTCACTTTCATCGTTCTGCTGTTTCTTCCAAGTACCCTGCGGATGGTTACGGCGTCGGTTGGCAGCTGGTTGTGGTGTTCCAAGACTGCTGGTCTTTGGGCCTGGTTGAGGTGGAGGCCGCTTCTAGAGAGTTTCCAACGTCCACTAACAACAACGGGGGCCCGGGCCGTAGCGAACGACCGGTTTGTAGTTAGGATTTATCATAATTTGCAAAACGGAGCTTAGTAGTTACGGTCAAGTGCAGTGTACGCCTCCACGTGGCGTCCCTGGAGGTAGGCGGGAGCTTGTTTTTCTCAAATTTGTTCAAATGTTGCTCCGAGCAACAGACGTTCCGTCCTTAGGGGACTGAGGAACACTTTACCATATCCGCGCAAGCTCCTGCCTGCTACCAAGTACACGCGCCACAGGAGCGGCTAACTGGAGAATACTAACAATGTAATGTAGCCCGAATCCAAGACGCTGAATTCGGTCACGTCTAAAAGAAGTATCTTCTTTATGACTGCACAAACTGAGGTTCTGTCCAGCAAAAGGGGAACATCTGCATTCTAGGGCAATTACAATCTGGGAGTCCTATCCAACAAAGCCAATCTTAACCGCGAGGCAATGCACTTGTGCATCCTGCAGTACGGCTTTGGCAGAACCGGACCGAATATCCATTAAAGTCAAAGAGTGCTCTGGAGCCAAATCGCAAACATGGAGAATGTATAAACTCAACCCAATAAACCTTCAAAGAACCTGTCTCGAACTGTGCTCTAGAAGTAATGCCGCTAACCTAGGTTATACTAGTCCAAGCGCGCATACTGGAGCCGCTGATGCAAGATTCCTAGGAATCGACGTAACAGCAACACCAGTATATTTAAAGTGATCACAAGACTTGTCGGCTAGACTAAACTAGTCAATGTGCCCCACGGCTTGGAAAGCTACACTTAGTGGTACTCTAGCGGACAGCAGTCCGACATGAGGGGGTGGAGTTGGAATCCGCTATGTGGAAACCTTCTCCGCCTGGGACGTGACATATCCCCCAGCCTTTGTCCAAGTACCGGCGTTGCAGTCCTAGAGCCATTTAGGTCGGGCGCCGGGGGGCGCAGCTCCTAAGTTTATAACTCCTGAGCAATCCGGATTATAGCATGGTACCGTTACTACGGGAGACGGGGGGGCCCAAGAATATTCAACATTCTTCCCCGTCAGGAGAGGTTGGACTCGTAGTGGCTGTGGTAGGGCAAGATTCAGCCAACGACGGTGGGAACTATACGCACTCGAGCTAATAGAACCTGCGACAGTTTACATGGTGATCAAAGTAAACGGCGCCTGCCTGTTAGCAGGAAGCTCGAGGCCGACTAGAGGGTGTCTTGAGGCCCGTCCTTGGGTATGGTGCTTAACTGGCTCGTTTTGTGCCCAATAGGAAACCCTTTAAGTAGGGTGCTTGTCTCCGGCGAAACCTTGTTAATAAACTCTTCGGAGTGGAATAATGAGTGAGGAGAGACCCACAGGTTTAGGGAACCCGTGGTGGGTATGTCTGACGACGATCCTAACACGTTAAATTAAACGACTTCATTGTCCACTAACAACTACCGCTTCCGATTTTTCAGGGACGAGGGTTAGTCCTCTACTGCTTATCCATTCGGACACCTCACAGATTTGGATTCCAATTCCGGAGGGTTTCTCTCCATCACGATGAGGGTCAGGCCGTCGGTAAACCCGATGACTTACAGTCATAATGTTCCACTTGCTGCCTTGCAGCTCTATCAACCCTCGCCATAAAAACCCTCACCAAATTAGGGACTCTTTGAATATCGATGATTTTCTAAATAACTAAGTAAAATTGAACGAATAAACTGTTAAAAATTCTCTAAAAATGCCTACCTCTTTTTTTAATTTTCTTCCAACCACAAACCATTAACTAGAATTTAAAATTTAAATCAAGTAACTTTCCTTCACACGTCAAAGATTTATTATTTTATTTGAAGTGTTTTATACGATTTTTGAATCACATCCAGTGAAAATTTATCACAAATATGGATTCTCCAGCTGTTTTGCATTGTTGTCAAGAAATTGACCTTTTACCTCTTATTATAAAAATAGATGCAAACAAAGTTCCGTTAGAGGTAACCAACCATTCGCAAACCAAATCCTTGAAAGTAATTTGATTACAATTTAAGATTGCTCCATCGAGCTTTATGGCCGAAATGAAACTATCGACCGAAGAGAGACTAGAAAAGTTAAGAAGGATGATAAAGAAGCCAAAACCAAAGTCAAACATCTCTTCAAATTTTGACATCACACCAGAAGTAGTCATTTTCCAAAATTTTAAAAAGAACTGTTCCTATGTAGCTCCATTAATATTGCGCAATGCACAATCTGTGAGAATATTATATTTGGGTCGATTAATAATATAAATATATCTTTACTCTTTAGATATTGAAACCATTACGAGCCATATTTGAGCCTTCTCCTTATTTTTCGGTAACCTATGTCAGTAAAGGCTGCTGCACAAATATTGCTCCAGGCATAGCCATCCAGTTAAACGTAAAATTTTGTGGTGAAGAACTGAAAGATTATCGATACAACATCAAGTTTGCAACCGAAGGTGAACAATTTATTGTTCCAATCATAGCCATTGGCCCACGACCGTTATTAGATTTGCCCGATAATATTGTCGTACCAAATATTCCGGTAAAAATGGAATCCACATTCACCACTTTGGTACGGAATTTTGGGGAAGCACCGGCAGTCTTTACCATCGACATAGATCCACCATTTTTTCCTAATGTTACTAAAGGTATTTTGGAACCTCACCGCGATATGCAATTGGTGATCACTTTCAAACCCAAAAAAGTCGCAAGGTATAAAAGAAACCTGATACTCGCTTATGAAAATGGAGAAAAGTTGATAATTCAAGTTAAAGCTGCTTCGGAATCGTCAAGCATTTTACTCGAAAAGGGTTCCATGAAATTTAGCAAAACGTTCATGGGTTTGACGAGAGAACGAACGATTATGATTACTAATAATAGTAAACACGCGGTTAATTTTGATTGGAAGTTGTATGCTTCGGCAGAAATTGACAAACAAAGTACGGATCGTTGCAAAAATGCGTTCGGATTTATGAAGACACAAGAGATTATCAAATGCAATAAGTTAGAAACTTTCGGTATCATCGAAGAGAGTGCCCATTCAAAAATTTATGACCGAATACATAAAGACCAAATAGACGAATTGGATTCGTGCCAATTTCCTTACAAAAATGACACTTTCGAAATAATTCCAATGGTTGGTGCTCTTCCACTCTTCAGTTCGTGAACTTTAATTTGAACTTTTGTTTTAGAAAGGCGTAATTTGGCCAAATTCAACTTTTGATTTTAAAATAATCTTTTCTCCTAAAAGTGTGGCAACTTATAACAGTTCTGCCTATTTGGAAGTTACTGGACGTGAGCAGAGATTGAAGCTTATCCTGAATGGAGAAAGTATTGGGCCAAACATAATTTTAAATCTGACTTGTTTGAGTGCTAATTTTATCTACATGTGTTCGATTCATCAATACGAAGTCGTTGCTATCAATAAAGGTTAACATTATTTTGAATCAAGCTTCCGTCTCATCCCAAAAATTTCTAGGCAACATTCCAGGAGAAATAATGTTAATTCCAACTAAACCCGACTTTGGATCTATAATCACTTGTCACCCATTATCGTTAGCGTTGAATCCGGACGAGTGTGGGGCGTTCACCGTAGAATTTTCGAGTAGACAGCAAGGCAAATTTTACGAAAACGTTCGATTTGAAATTAATCATTCGAAAGAAATTGTTAATTTTACTTTGGAGTAATGGAACGATAATATTATTGTATCCTCAATAAAACGTTTCTTTTTAGAGGGGAAGTGGTTTGTCCGCTGTTGAGCCTAACCATAACCGAAATCGATTTTGGAGTGGTTCCCATTGGCTATCCGATTACGGAAATATTTAATTTGAACAACACTTCCATGGTTCCAATAGAATTCATCTTGGATATTCACAGTGACGGATGTATGCCTTCGATCACGTGCGAACAGTTAGCACGACAACCATCATTGTTCTATCCCGGTTGTGAGCCGAAAGAATTTAAACTTACACCTTTTAAAGGCATAGTCGAAGCAAATTCAGTTTTAAGTATCGAAATTACCCTCGTCGCCAATATTGTTCGACGATCATTTACGATGCTCTCCATTAAAATGTGGGATTCTGACGACCACGTAATTGATCTTCCCGTAAAACACAACGCAAAAGTTCCAGATGTAACTTGCATTCCACCCCAAATCAACATTCGGTTTTGTTTCATTCGTTATCCGTACAAAAGGTCCATAATTTTGAAAAACACCACCAAAATTCCTGGATATTTTCAAATTATTTCCAAATATGTAAGTTTTCATCAACTAATTTATTCACAATCTAAGTTTGCATTTTAGCCAAGTAGAGAAGGAGGGATTACTTGCGATAGCTCAATAGAAGAAGGATCTCTGAAAGCTCTCGGAGAAATTGAAGTGGAATTAACAATTCAAACCAATCTTTTGGGGGAAGACAAATTGCCGCTATTGTAAGCAATTCTCTAACTCCAAACATCTATGCTTACATTTTTTCATCAACAGTATACAATTTTTTTGTGATCAACCAACATCGTTCTGCTCTGTTGCATGCAAAGGTCAAGGACCCGTCGTGACCATTCAACCCGAAAATATTGATTTAGGAAAAGTAAAGCTATTGACAACAGTTGCAAAAAACTTGACCATATTCAACGAGTCGCCCATTCCTGCTTTCGTAACAACTCGAATTGTAAAAAAATGAATTGAATACCGAAATGGTTTATTTTCAAAAATTTTGTTTTAGTCTCCAAAGACCTTGTTTAACATTGAACCACGAATATTAGAATTGCTCCCCGAAACCTCTTCCGATTTGGTAATTTCATTGTACCTAACAAATACGGTGAAACTTCGCGACAAACTTACAATTATGGTTGAAAATGGAACAGACACGTCGTGTGTACTGAAGGCAAAAGGTTATGGGACAAGCATTCTGTGTCAACCATTATTGGAACCACAGTTGAACGTAGGAAGAATTCTAACTCATAGGAAATTTACGTTTCCGGTTATTTTTACCAATATGGGAAACAGGTTCCACAAAATAGTTTGGTCTCAAAATCCTAACTTAAAGCTAGGAAAAGAAAAGCCCGAAGACGATATACCGTAATTCTTTTTTTCTCAAATTTTAACCCGTTACAAAAAAATTATGTGCAGGTCGATCTTTAAAATTGTTCCGAATTCATTTGATTTGGCCGTTAAGGAAAGCATCGAGACATCCATTGAAGGTGATAACAAAAAAGCCGGCTTGGTAGACGAAAATTTTTATTGCTACGCCCTAATTGAAAAAGCGAAAGGCCAGAAAACTATTCTGTCGTTTAACGTTATTGCCACGTTTGTAGAGCCAATTGTGCAACTGTCCAAAAATAAAATCCTTCTGAGGAGAGATATCGGACCCGATAACGTTTTCGAATTTTTAGTTGGTACGATTATTGCAACGTCGGTTGAACCGTAATATTGTCTTCTGTTCATAGATTCGGTGTCCATTACGAATTGGTCCACCGTTCCGATTGAAATAGATTTACTTTTGGAAGATCCATTTCATATTCAAATAAATACAGATCCAGAATATGCTTCCGCAATTCGGGTGGAACTGGATCATCTACAGACTTACACGGTAACGGTGGAATTTAAACCTCTCCCAGATGATAAACGTTGTTACGTTGTAGAAAAAACGTTAATCATCAATTATGTCAACCATCCCAAAAGAGTAAGAATTCCGTTGGTTCCAAAACGGTCATTCAATAAACTGTGGTTTCTTGCAGGAAATTATTCCGTTAATTGGCGAAGTAAACTACCCCAACGTCGTAATCACTCCAAACACTGTAAACATACCATGTGTACCTACAGGAGCTTCCGATTCTCAAGATATAATAATGAAAAACATAAGCCCATTACCGGTTACGTACCATTTTGAGTGGCAAGAAGAATGGTTCAACATCGAAAATGTGTCTTCGCCAGACGTAATATTGCCACGCAGTCGTTGAAAATTATAATTAACCCAATTTATTTTGGCAGGTTTCCATTTATACAGCTCAGCTCGATTCAAATTTAAGTCGAATTTCGAGCGCATCTTCGACCTTCCTAAAGAATCGCGAAATGAAAAAACTGGAAGCTCTCAAAAGGCAAGAAGAAGAAGAACTTGAAAGAAACAGATCTCCTAAAAAACAAGAAAAGAAAGATAAAAAAGGAAAAAGTCCAGGTAGTCCGAAAGAAAAGAAAGGTAAAAAAGATTCTAAAAAAGGAAGCCCAAAAAGTCCCCCTAGTCAAGAGAAGGGCAAAGGAAGCAAAGTTCAATCGCGTTCGGACGTTGGCGATATTCCGGATAATCTCGTAGCATTAAGAACAGAATATATTTATCAAAGAATTTGTGTTGAAAAACGCGAAAGTTATCATTACCACCAAATTGAAGACATTCTGTATCCCGATGTATTTATGAAAGATGCCATTTTTCTTCCTAAACGAAACGTGGAATATTTATCGTATGCGAAAAGTTTGATTTTTGGCATGATTGCGCATTTTCATGAAGATGAAAATGACTTTGAGGTTATTGAAACTGTAACGAAAAATTTAACCAAAAGGACTGCAGTCGATTTGGTTCTGAATGTTCTACCTGCGCATGGTTTCTTGAAACCTTTCGAGTGCCAAATTATATCTATAGGTTTCAATCCGCTTCCGAAGATATCTACATGTGCACAACTTCAATGCCACGTTCTTGGTGGTGCTTCGGAATTTATCAACATTTCGGGAATGTCGTCCGAAATTGCCTTCTCCATCAATAACACTTTCATCGACTTTGGCCGCCAGGTAACAAATATGTTTTTTTCCAGCTTCTTCTAAGGTATTGTGCTTCAGGTATTTTGCATAAAAACCCAAAGATCCATCACGCTGTCAAATACAGGATACGCAGATTTCGAATTTCTTACATCTGCCAATGAAATACCCGAAAATAATCATACTGGATTAATACTGGAGGCAGGTTCTTTAATTGTTATGCCAAAGGGAGGAGTTTTATCTCCAGGAGATTCCATCCAGTTGCAAGTTAGCTATTTACCCGGCATTGCAGGAGAATTTAACGAAACGTTCACAATAGAAGTAAACATGGTACATTTTTACGCATTTCCTATTTCTTCATCCATTTCTTTTAGATTGGATATTTGCCTGCCGTATTGGTAACCGTACACGGTTATGGTGTTTTTCCCCAAGCCTATTTATATCTTCCAAGACCCGATTTTGCTTTAATAAGTGTGCGTTTAACCTATTTGGCCATAGCTAGTCTCACGATCGACTATCTAAAATCTTTAAATGCTGTCAAAAATATTATGCATTACAATAATAGAATCAATTACGATGAAGATATACCAAAAGCCGCAAGACACCATTTGAAGAGAGAAGGGTGGTTCGTCGTTTCGCATAACGTAAGTTTTTATTAAAACAAACAATGTTTTGACTAAAATCCTTTTAGGATATATTCCCTTCCACAATGGATATAGATTTGGCAATTGAACGCATAATACTTTATCAGAACATATACGAAAATCCTTCGATCCTAACGTCGCACATAAAATTCCACAAAGCGTTGATGGTCCCAAAATTTTCGATACCTCCTTATTTGGTAGATTTTGGCTACGTCATTTCCGAAACGATCGTCCATTACACAATTTTAATTTTTAATTATGGACCAATCAATACCGACATTAAGCTGACGCCTGTGACTGGAAAAAAGAACCCATTTGAAAATGCCGGGATAGGACTACAATTTTCTCGAAGCATTATACCAGTAGGAGAAACGAAAGAATTGTTTATTATTTTTCAACCTACTGCCAGCTTATATCCAGATATAGATAGCGAAATTTTTTTCACATTCTTTCTAGAGGTAACCATCTTGTTTTTTAAGAGTTTCGCCATTATTATCTTTCAATAAATAGGTTGCCCATGGTCCGAAAATTCCAATCAATATTAAAGCAATGGTAACTGTTCCCAAAATTGAAACAGATTGTAGTAATTTGAACTTCACAGAGTTGCGATGTGGAGATTGTCGGAAAAGATCTATTTTGTTGCATAATAAGTAATAATTTGCAAATTAATATATCGGGTCGATTTAATTTAACTTGAGCATTGCAGTGGGTACATCGTCAGCGATTATCGGTTGGAAGTAACAAACAGTCACAGTAAAAGCAAAAAAAGCAATGACATAAAAGATATTTTTTACATTAAAACCTCGAACGGTGTCTTGGAGCCGGGAGCTAAATGCCTATTGGATGTTTATTTCCAACCCAAGTTTGCAGGTAACGTGGAATGGAGTTTAGTCATTACGATCGATCAGAACCCCCAACGTATAACTGTAAATTTGGAAGGGCAAGGATTAATGCCAATTGTTAAGCTTCATCAAGACGTTCTAGAATTTGAACCCATTTTACCGTACGCTCAAAATATCGAAAAAATAATTAAAATAGAAAATGTGTCGCAGTTTCCTATCGAAGTGTTTTTGTCCGATTTTGACAGCGAAATAGACGACGAAGAAAAAATTATAAATATCGTAGCCCAATATTACAATGTGGCCGAATTTCACATACCACCACGTGCGGCTGGAGAAAAATTACCACAGCCTCTTCCAGACTTTTATTTAAAATTTATGGAGTATTTGAGATCTCGAATAATAGAATCGGAACGAACCGAACAACAAAATTTTGTTACGGGAGGATCTATAAGCGACAGTAGTCCGGAGAGGAGGAAAAGCAGTACTAAAAAACGAAGTTTAGCTGCAAGGTATGGATATCCATTTTATACAACAGAAAATAAAGTTTTTAAATTTTAGAACCAAATCACATTTATCCACCTTGAAGTTTTCCCGTCAATGTCTCGAAGTGACAGATCCTTTGTCACTTAAAACCAAAGAGGAAATTGAAGGATTGATTCTAGGTTTGATTTATCTTCATTTTCCAATAAATCTTTTAAGTAAAGAATACTTGCTTTAGTCTATATGGAAGACTTTATCCATGAATCAATATGTGGTAGAAAAGGTTCTCAAATAGCGCTAAAAGACGATCCAGTTAAGAAGGCAATAATGAATGCAAAACCTCCCACCCCGAAGAAAGAGAAAAATGCTTTAAGGGATGGAGTATTTATAATTTTTCACGGCGGCCCTTTCACAAGTATTTTGAACCTTTTGAAATTTCCTAACAATTTTTATTGGTTATTTTGACCAGGTGTAGAGCAATCCGCCAGTAAAGCAGGTTTGGACACGGATCTCCCAGTGTATAGCGTTGATAGATTATTTTATGAAAGTATTATACAAAGCAGCAGTGCGGCAACTTTTAAACTCGGGGAATTGGTGCATACCGAATTTATACGTGTTGCATCGGAAACTGATTTGGTGATTCCGGAATGGTTTGGTAAGTTTTGTTCAAGCAAGTAAATTTGTTTGACCATAAACACCGATTTAGATGAATATGACGATTTGGAAAAAGAAGTAGATCTGTTGCTGTCTGGAAAAGTTGCACAGCCAAAATCTGGAAAAGGTTCCGATAAAAAGGAAAAGGGTTCCGAAAAAAAGGGAAAAAGCTCGTCGGCGGGATCAGGTAAGAAAGGAAAAGGGAAACCTGAATTGCCGACACTAAAGGGAATACCCGAGGAGCTGCTATGTGAGGTTTTGCAACAAAAACTGGCAACTTTCGAAACGGGCATTGTTATCGAAAGTCTGAAGAGTAAATTCATGAATCAACCGTTTATGCTCCTGAATAATTTATTGAAAGCGATTGGAAATGCCCGGCATATTCAGTTCATCGTATTGTCGTACACCTTAGAAAATTATATAGTACACGAAGCCGAATTAAAGATAATTAAAGAAAAAGAAGATAAAGAAGCAATAGAAAGAACTCTACATAAAATAAGTAGGTTGCCTTCGGACGAACTGGATCAACTGTCGCCACAGGAATATATTATTTTTAAAGAACATTTAGAGAAACGTAAACAGGTCTCTTTAGAAAAACAGGAAATTGTTAAGTAAGCACACAAAAAATTGATGTAAACATTTTCGTTACACTTTTAATGTAGGATACGTTTGCGAGAGAGAATGGAAGCGAAAACGAAGCGAAAGTTAGGTGCAGATCCCAAAAAGAAGACCGCCAAAGTGGCTGGTGAAAAGGGTAAAACTAAATAATCAGCTAAATTTTTTATTTACTTTTAAAATTATATTTTAGCTGCAAGTACAAAGTCTCCGAGTCCCAAAGATAAAAGTTTGCAAAAGTCCACAAGCTCGAAGGGCTCCTCCAAAGGCTCGAAAGGAAAGAAAGGTCCCGTGGAACAGATACCAAACAAAGATAAATTTGTGGCGTTCGAAACTGAAATGAGAAGCATCTTACACCTTTTGGAAAATTGGGACCGAAAAACAACCACGTGCTTAAAAGTAATTAAATTGTTAATGGGAGAATTAAAAAATTAGTTTTTTTATTTTGTTAAAGCCATTCTTGCCCGATAAAGGTGGCGGAAAAGCGAAAGCACCGAAATCTAAACCGTCGAAACCATCATCGAAAGGAACTTCGAAAAAAGGTGCAGAAGAACCCAAACCAGTTGAAGTGGTTTACGCACAATTGGTCGATTTTAGTGGTTTGAGTCCACAACAAGAACTCAATTATTTGCAAACAGGTTGGCGTTGAAGTGAAAGAAAAATTTTATTTTACCAAAATTCTTTGCCAGGTGTTCCGGTTTGGTTAATCCTTAATGCCCATAGTGGGAAACCAGTAGACATTTTGATTGCGTATTACTTAAACCATACGCCAGAATTGCAAAAGTCCCGAGATGATCTAGAGGAAAGTTTGATAGTAAAACTGGTCGAGGAAATTGAGAACTTCACGGTTCTACAAAGGACAGAAGCAAATCGGACCAAACAAGTTTCCAATATTTTTGAACTAAAAGATGCCAAATTTCAAAGCGGTTACCCTTCCGACATCTCAATCACCGTAAACGAGGGGTTCATTAATTTAAACGTTTTTACATGTGTAAATTGTAGGGCACACTCGATGAAAATTTTGGTTCGAAAGTAAGCATGCAGATTAGGTCAAAAAGCGATAGAGCCATCAGAAATAGTGCTATTAATAAAAGAGGATCTAGAATTTTTTCGAATCAATTGTGTGACTCTCTAGGTAAGTTAGAATATATATTTTTCATTCACTTCTGAACTTTGGGCACCTATAAATTTCCTTGGACATTTAACCACAGTGTGAGTCAGCGACATATTTTGGTGTCCCCAAACGGTCATTCATTCAAAAAAACCTCGCCTAATCAGTTCTGGCAATTCGATCGATTATCGATATAGATTTAAAAATGTCCGTGATAACTGGGATGATAGTCTAATCCGAATCCGAAATAATTCCAAAAAAAATCTTTTAGAGTGCGAAGATCGATTAACTACCAAAATGGTGCTACTTCCTGGAGAAATTTTCAGATACAGAGTTTTGTTTAAACCTGAAGAATGTGGAATCTACGAACATACATTCACCATCGAAATTACCGGATGGCCCACTAAATATCTCGTATCTTGCAGCGGAAAATGCGATATTCCACAAATAGATATGAGCCCAGGAAACATATTTACCCAAGTTGCGAATCAACGGACCAAAAAGAATATGTACAATAACAATTTGTTTTTGAAAGAATTGGACGTGTTTGATTTTGGGCCAGTTTTGTTATACGATTATGATAATAAAGAGTAACAAAATATTTTCCACTGCTACGTCAGTTCTAATCCATTATTTTCAGTGCGTTAGCTATCGAATCCATGTTTAAATTTAAAAATGCTTCTTTATTGCCATGCGAAACCGTGTTTTCTCTTTTCAGCGATATGGAATCCTACGATTTCAGGCCAGCTCAAATTACCATTCCGGTAGATTCGGAAGAAACTTTTAAAATAAGGGCCTTATCGGTTGCAGCTGAAACGACTAACAACCAACTAATAATTTCGACTAAAAATAATCCAAAAATCGAAGTTATTTGTTTAACGTACTGTTTGATCCCTTTCGAAGTCGACGTCTCGCCAAAAAAATTATCATTTGAGAGAGTGCCAATAAGTCGCGTCGAAGCAAAAATCGTAACAATCAAAAATGATTCTCAAGTACCCATTTATTGGGAATTCATGCAAACTGAAAGCCTTTATACGCATTTTAACGTGATGCCACTGGAAGGCCACCTCTGCCCTCTAACTAGCGAAGAAATACATTTTCAATTCTATTCCGAAAATGTTATCGACATACCCAAACAAAAATTAGAGTTGAGCGTAAGTCTTATTCGGGAAAAATTTACGATTTGAACTAATAAGCAAAAATTGCAGATATTTTTTGGGGACTGCAAATGTATCGCCCCTCTACGTATCGAAATTATCGAAATCACCGGCGAAGCGATCGAAGTGGAAATCGATTGCGACAGAGAGCTCAATTTGGGTGAAATAAAAGGAAAATTTGAGTACCACATACCCTACGAAATTACGAACCAAAGCAAATATAACGTGAAATTTACGTAAATAGAAAATTTCTTTTCCCGACGAACTTTTAAACAGATTGCCTTTCAGATTAACCGAAATATTACAAGAGCAAGATTTTGAGTTTGACAAAAATAAATCGTTGAGGAGTTATTTTACGTTCACACCAAACAATGGAATTTTGCAGTGCAAAAAACCATTCCCGGTAGACATCAGGTTTTTTGCAAGAAAACTCATAAATTTTCGGAGGATTCCAATTAATAATTTTATTTTCACCGACGCAATTTCTGGTGCACTGATCGACAACTTTGCGTTGTGCACAACGGGCAAAATATATTTTTCCAGGTGCGATTTGCAAAATATGGTCATAATTTATATTTAAGGGTGATTTTAGTTACGAGTTCTGCCCAACGGAAGAACTTAATTTTGGTTATCAAATGATCGGAACTAAAAAAATGGTTGAAATGTCTTTGAAAAATATCGGAAAGTTTGAATTCAAATATAACGTCTTGTCTCAAGCAGAACTTACCAAATTGAAAGAAGGCAAAAATAAGAAAGGTGACAAGCATTTATTGACAAAAAATAGACAACTTATTTTTAACTTTAGATAAGAAAGGCAAAGATAAGAAAGGCAAAGATACGAAAGGCAAAGATAAGAAATCATCTAAATCTAGTACAAAAGATAGCAAAAAAGGTAAATAATACAATAAGTTACTATTGCCTCTGGTATTACACACCGGTTTTTTTATTTAGATAAATCGAGCAAATCAAGCAAAGCAAGCAAAGGGAGCAAAGGCAAGAAGAAAAGCCCAAAAGAAGCTCTACCGTACGTAATTGTTCTGTATGTTATACCATTCTAAAATATTTCCAACATTTTTAGTACCACATTATTAGCGGGCGACTTTGCTATAACCTCCTCTACAGGAACTTTATATCCAGGCTGCACCGTTATAATTGAAATACAATCTACCCCAAAAAGTCTAGGTTCGATCGAAGAGAAAATATTTTTTCTCATAAGCGAATGCCGACCCGCAGAGAAAAACGGATATCCTATAACGTTGAAAGTAACTTCTTGCTTTCCGAGTGTCAAGTTTGATGATTACGATCTAATCTTCAGAGAGCAGCACGTGGTCAACAGAAAGGCCGATTTCATAACACCCAAAGAGGTCCGTTCGATATTTCTTTAGTTTCTCAATAATTAAATCCAATTTTGAAAATGTAGGCGGAAGCCCACTGTATATTCATAAAGGAGGAGAGGAGGCTTCATTTCAGTCACGTGATGATAAACACCGAAGCGACTGCGAGGATTCGGTTACAAAATAATGGACCCATTCCAGCTGATATTTCAATTAAAGTGATTTCTCCGTCCAACGGTATATTTTGGGCAGATCCAATTAAAGTCCTCATAGAAACATATTCCACAAACTACGCCACAATTTCTTTCGTGCCTAACGCGATTAGCGTGAGTTCTTCCAACGCCTTTTAGGGAAACCGAACTTACAATGATGGTTTTTTGCAGACTTTCGAAGGAAAATTACAAATCCAGTATGGTGCTCCAGGACCGTACAAATTCGAAGTTGATTTATCTGGAGAGGGCATTGTACCAGAAATGGTTTTAGAAAAACCTGTTTTTAATATTAACGAAAGTTGTTACACCATCGCCTTTCATCCCACTCTTGTTGGGAAAACATCGAGCCGAACAATAAGTTTCAAAAATGTTGGAATCATACCCTGCCAGGTAATAGCGGAAATTTGTGAAAGCAGCGTGAATTCGTTTGCTCTTATTCCTCACTGCAATACCAAGCCTTTGCTCAAAGTTTGGGAAGAAGGTGAGACAAAATTGATTTTGAAATTTTTTCACCGACAAATAATTTTTCAGTTATCGCAACAACTGCGCATACCAACATAGTGAACTTAAAACTGGCCCAAAAGGCAGAATTCCAGTTGGAATTCAAGCCCATTAAAATGGGCGATTGCAGTTGCTTGGTCAAACTGCATATAATTAATAACCCGTTCGAGACTTTCATGGTTCGAATTATTGTAGCTTTTGAATTGTAAAAATAAGAGTTCTTGTTTAGATTTTTGTGACTGGAGAAGGATATATCTCTGATGTGACAATAGAAGGCTTGAAGACTTACAGCGTAAAGGCTACCGAGTCAGAAATAGATTTTCGCTACACCAGTCCTGGATACGAACTGGATTTTGGACATGTATTTGTAAATGCGTTGCAAAAAAAGTGTTTCAAAATTTCAAATCTCTCCAAAACCGAGATCTATAAATTCGAATTTATAATTTACAAAATGGTTACTTTCATTCCAGCAGTGGGTCATTTGAAACCTGGTGCCACAAAAGATGTCATAGTAACGTTTTTGTCCAAAGAACCTGTAAATATATCAAAGGTATACGGAATTCCCATTTATTTCAGTAGTATAACAAAGCCCGACCTGGGACACTTTGTCTGTAAGAAATACATTAACATGTTCTTTGGGTAATTTGATATTGAACAATTTTGAACGGTCCTGAGGACTTGGAACTATTTTTATATAATTTTCGTAGTTAGAGATGGTCTAAATAAATAAGTGGAATTATAATTTTTATTAAACGTTTGTTATAGGAAATTTTAGAATGCATCATTTACAAGATAGTATACATTCACCCCCAAATAGAATCGCTATCATGGGACGAACGCCAAAATATTGTTATTTGGGAGCCAATTTCAAGTATAATGTCGGAACATTCAATCAATTCGCAAGCAACTTCATATTCGGCAAGCGTTACAGAACCGCGATCCATAGAAATGTAAGAGTTCAGCAGCTTGGTCGATAGAATTCCTATACCATTAATTTTATTTTAGCGATCCGGATTGGACACCCAGCGAAGCCATAATTAAAACCATAACAGAGAAAAACGAACCTTCAATCGAAGTCATCCCTGGAACCGCGGTAGTATTTCAAATATCGTTTAGCTCAGTGTGCAACTATTCCTCGTACGAATGCAGTGAGATATGCATTAAACTGGACGACACGTTAATATTTGAGGTAAGAA
This sequence comes from Podabrus alpinus, assembly GCA_932274525.1. Lineage (NCBI taxonomy): Eukaryota > Metazoa > Arthropoda > Insecta > Coleoptera > Cantharidae > Podabrus > Podabrus alpinus. The sequence goes on from OW026451.1 coordinate 14,047,579, forward strand.
TGGTAAGAGTATACGGTTTTTCCTGTAATCGTTTTTTTTATTTAGAAAAAATCCTACAATTTTCACGTCACCAACACTTCGGAAGTCTGTTTGGATTTGTGCTGGAAAATATCGACATCCGATTTGCAACTTCCAGCTAGAACAAATTCGGCTACCTTTAGTCATGACATAATCCAAGACTGTGATCGAGAATTTTTACGCATTCGCCGTGTCATAGGTTCCGCTAATCAAACCAGTAGTAAAGATGGGGGTGGTAAAACTCGGGGATTGCGACCTTTAGAGTTGAAAGGATCAGGTAGGAACAGGAAAAAAATTTGCCAGGACATATTAAACCATTAATTTGCTTCCATTCCAGAACATTTCTTAGAAGATGAATCCATGCCACCAACCAGTAGGGAAAGCTTATTTAGTTCTGAATCAAATTTAACATTTCGACCGAATAGTTCGACTTTGGAAAGGTTACCTTTCACAGTAACTCCGAGGATATGTTCAATCAAACCCAACGAAAGTCAATACTTCGAAGTTAGTTTCGAACCTAAAACGGTTTTCAAATATTCGGTGCAAGTGCAAAGTAGCATCGTCAATTTGCATCCAGCCTTTAAACAAATCAACATCCCAGTTCGGGCAAAAAGTTTGTTACCTTTATGCCATTTTGATCTAAAGCCGAGCAATTATTTACAAAACAGAAGGAAGGGAAAAAAGTTGTGCGGCGACATTGCTGACGAAAACACCCTCGTGGTTCACTTCGACGCCATTGGTTTGGAAATTTCTAACGTCAGGTTAGATGTTCTTAATTTTGTGACCGAGATAAATAAAAAAATTTGATTCCAGAACTTTCAACATAATCAACCCAAATAAAGAGTGCATTTTCTATAAATGGATTCCGTCTGAGGTAAAAGACAGAGAGATACCTCTTTTCCATTGTCACAAACCAGAAGGTTACATCGAGAAGGGCAAAATTACGGAAGCCATTTTCAGTTTTTTGCCCCAAGAAACCGGTCTATTTGAAGCCTTTTATGAATTTTGTATCGAAAAGTATGATTTTAGTAAAACTTTTCTCTTAGTTGGAAACGCAAGAGAACCTAACATAGCTTTCTCCGTTCCGCACGTGAATATGAAGCCCACTGTGTTAGGTATAGATGTGACAGAAAATGTAATTTTAAAAAATAACGAAAACTTTGAAACGAAGTTTATATTCAAAAAAGATTCCTTGTATTCGGAAGCGCGTTATCAGGCCTTGGTGGTTGAACCCATAAAAGGGAAGGTTAATCCACGAGGAGAGCAACAAATAAGGTACTATTATGTTCATACGGTTTATTCCTTTTGATTCTGCAAATTGTATGCCAAAAAGTCGATAACTTTAGGGTTTTAACGCTATAATGGCGTTTCTAATCTTCTTTCGTTTTGGAACGGAGAATTCCTTTCGATATATTACATATAATGTAGTATAATATAATATTGGAGGCGGTCATTGGCCTAGAGCGATCAACTACTGATGCTGAAGGCACTGGTTCAAGTCTGGAAAGAACTGATATTCTTTATAACTTTCTTTCTTTCTATGGCCGTCTCCACTAACAACCCGAATTGATGTGATAATATAATAACGCCTCTGTTGTAATTTTAGGATTAAATTTCATCCCGTCAAAAAGGGAGTGGCTAATTTTACCTTAAAATGCGTGGTCGATAGAACGAAAAATCCAATTTCATTGCCAGTTACTGCAAACTGTTACGACATTCTGTCAATTGTATTTTATGAATCTGACGAAGGAAATAAAATTACTTTGAGCTCAGAAACGATCAACGTTTTAGAAATGAAGTCTGTAAGTGTTCTTCGACATAACCCTTCCGTAATTGCCTAATAACCGTACGTTTCAATGTTCCAGATGGTTCCACTTTTAAAACAAAACACAAGCTTCACAATAACAAATGCTGGAATCACTGGTTTCTACTATTCCTGGAGCGTAAAAGAAGATGCCGTGAGCGAGAGACTTAAAATAGACTTTAACGATAAAAAAGGTTACGTTAAATCTAACACCAACGCCATCTCCGTGATGAGCATAACGCCTTTAACGACAATCGTTATAACGAACTTGATTATCAAATTGGAGGTAAGTTTAGAACCGCTAAACCTATAGAATTTTAAATACCGTACTTCAGATACGATATGGTCCCACTTACACGCTAAAAATAAAAGGTCAGGCATCAAACACTCCGTTCACTTTTTCTTTCGACGAATACAATTTTGGACCAACCTTAGTTCAAACCGATGCGACCACCTATTATAAAAAGGTTTTGGATTTCATAAATTATGATAACATTCCAGTTATGTAAGTCCCCACAAATCAAAAAGTATTTTAACCAAATTTTGCTAAACAAATTAGGCTCGAGTGCAAATTACCCGAACAAGATTTCTTGTCAATAAATTTAAAGTCCAAACAAATTGACGCAAAAAAATCTGAACCCATAACATTGTGGTTTCATCCTCGCGAAATCAAAAGATATCAAGTGGAAGTTCAGTTTTACGTTAATTCTAAACTGCGCATCGTCAAGATTTTGGGCGAAGGCGTACCTCAGTGTATTTTTTTGGCCGATCCTTGTAATAAATTTATCGACTTGGGAAGCATCACGATTGGCCAAGCGAGTTCTAAGACGATCAGAGTTATAAACGATGGATTAACACCCGTTGATATAATTTTCGATTTGCGCGATCGTTTGCCATTTTTTTCGAGACCCAAAAAGTCCTTGATCCCTGAATTTGAAAGAGACGATAAACCAGGAATTATTCAATTAGATAAGTAAGAATTCGCGAGTGTCCAAATGGAAGTATTTTCACAAACCATTTTTCTGTAGACCAGAAGAGAAAAAAAGTGCCGATAAAAAAGGGAAAGGTAAAAGTAAAGATAGTAAGAAAGATAAAAGTAAAGATAGCAAGAAAGGTAAAAGTAAAGATAGCAAGAAAGATAGTAAGAAAGATAAAAGTAGCAAAAAAAGTAAGGATAGTAAGAAGGAGAAAGGCAAGAAAGGTAAGGAAAAACGTTCTGGATCGCCGCAATCGATGGATAGGTAAATACGGCAATAGATTTTGATCAAAATGATAATTTCCTTTTTTTAGCGAAGCGAAGAAAGCTCAGGAAGCAGAAATGATAAAAATAAAAGAAAAAAATCTTATTCGCAATTCTCTTAAATTTTTGCCGGCCAAGTTTGTTCGAGTTTCATCGCGACAATCTATGGAGTTTGTGATCAAATTTTCGCCAACTGAACGAATGAAACAGTTCACTGAAAATGTAAGACAGGATATAATTTTTAAACAATCATAAAGATCAAATTTCAGGTCTGTTATCAAATTCAAGACACCATTCAAACTTTGTGTTCCCTCCGAGCGTGCAGCTTGGCTTCGAATTATGCGTTAGATAAAGAATTTATTACTTTCGGTAGCACTGTTTTAGGGTACTACGGAACCCAAAAAGTTATAGTGTACAATTTGGGAGATGTTGGAGGAGAGTAAGTAATTTTGGCCTAATAAAGAAGAGAGTTGCATCATTCCGATTTTTTAAAGATTTAAATGGAGTTTTGATAAAAATTCAGACCAGTTCACCATCCTTCCTGTGCAAGGCTTCATTCCTTTCAACAGTTCCATCACCTTTACTATAACGTTCAAACCTACCCGCACGGCTTGCTTATTTGAATCCAAAGTAAGAACTCATTTTTATAGAAATTCATCAATCCAACCATTAAAAACTTTGCAGTTGAAATGCGTCCTGGCTGACTTTCCAAAGGCTTTGGAATTAACCTTAAACGGATCTTGTTTTGACAAACCAGCTCCTAAAGATATAATTCAGTTTTCTTGTCCAGTCCGTACAACAGACACCAAATGTATTCCATTACATAATCCGTAAGTCAGGTTTATTTTTCCCCAGTAATTTTGCAAAATTTAATTTCAAGCACTGGAGAAACTTGGACCTTAACGCCAGCGATCAAAGGCCAGTACTTCATCGCCCCAGAAGTTTTTACATTGGAATCGAGATCTCTACAGCAATTTGAAATTATTTATAAACCGCTGTTGATGTCTGCAAATTCGATACATGAGGTAAATCATTTGTCCACGTATTGGAAGAATTATATCGATCGAATTATAGGCAACTATATTTTTCAACATACCGGAAGGAAAAGGATTGTCGTATATGTTGCAAGGAATTGCTAAAAGGCCACAACCTGAAGGAACCATCGCCAGACAAATTAATTGCAAAACTAATCATACTGAAGTGTTAACGGTAAAAAATTGGCTCAAATCTCCACAACGGTTTCGAGTAGTTACAGAAACCACAATTTCTCAAAGTGCGGCCACCAAACCACTATATAAATTAACTGGAAACGAATCAATAGACGTTTTGGCCCAAGGCGAACGAGATTACTATTGGAAAATCTACGTCCTCAATGAAGGAACTCTGAAGCTAAATGTAAAAGCAAAGTAAAAAGTGGTAAACTGTTTTGAAAAACTTGACTTTTAGGTCGTCTTCCAAAATCCCACCTCTCTTGAATATATGTATTATGAAATTGCATTAACCGTTACCAAGTGTCCATCTTTGGATGTTATCAAACTGAAAACTTGCCTAAGAATGCCGGTAAGCCATTCCATAAAACTGCAGAATCCAATCAAGACTTCAGTAATTTATATGGTCAAATCGTCTTCTCCAGAATTAACTTTCGATAATTGTGTCACCGTAGATCCGTATTCAGAGGTATGTTAATAATTTTAATTTATCAAAGTCCAAGCAAAATAATTTCTTATTCCTTCCTTCTTTGTTCATTTCCAGCAAATATTAACCACGGTATTTTATGTTACAGCACATTCTTGATGTTAAGTACAATCCAATAACTCTTGGAGAAAGTGAGGCTCAATTGACTATCACCACGAGTGAACTTGGATCCTACTTGTACAATTTTATTTTAACCGCCAATCCTCCAGTACCAGAACCCCATGTGACGTTTTCCACCAATTTGGGACATAGTGTTGCTCAAAAAGTCTTTTTGTATAACCCGACACTCGCAAAAGCAGATTTTACAGCTGAGGTAAGAAAATAGAACTACATCGAATTTAGAGTAATTATTTTTTCAGTATACGCATCCAGAAATATTCCGTTTACTAAAAAATGTGTCAGCCAGCCCACACGAAAAAGTAGAATTTACTCTCAATTTTGAACCAAATAAAATTGGAACGCTTCAATCATCGTTAACATTAACGTCCCCAGTTACAGGAACATACATGTAACGTAACGATTTATTGCTGGATTTAAAATTACAAATAAAATATTTTAGCTATCCTCTAATCGGAAAGTGCAATTTACCGAAACCCCAAGGACCGTACTTCGTGAAACCTGGAGAGAGTTCAATAATACTGTTCAAAAATCCATTTGAAGATCCCCAAAACTTCATTTTCACATGCGAGCCTGCCATATTTTTTCTTCAACAACAGTCTTTAGACATTTTACCCAAAGCTGAGATTCAGATCATGGTTTCTTTAGTGCCCTTTCAAAACTTGACAGTTTTGATCAATCAAAAGTATGCCATTACCGGAAAATTAATTATATATCCTAGTGACCCTCAATTATCGTCTGTGAAGTGGATTTATTATTTACAAGGAGATTTAGCTAATTATAATGTTTATTCTTATGTGGTAGTGTTTTATATTCTGGTAGGTACTCACCTATCAGTGTTCCAAATTTTTGATATTTTTCTGAAGTTTGGAATCTGTGGGATATCTTGGGAATGAAGTTATTTTTCGTCCGTCTCCAGAAATCCATCTCAGTCAGTGGCATTTAGAATTGCTTTAATTCGGGCTTTTAGTGGCTACACTTCACAGCTGCATGTAGTTATTCTCTTATAGTTATATTAGTATGTCATCGTAGTTTTGGGCCAATACAATTTGGTTATCGGCGAATTTACGCTCTAAAAAAAAGGTAAATATTATAGTTTGTTACTTTATCTTGCTTATAGTCCGGCAACGAAGCCGAAAAATTGGCTCAAGCTTGCAAAACATCCGGGCAAGCTGAATTTTAGCAGAGATGTACTACATTGGAGTGTTCTAATGAACCCCCAATAATAATAAGGTATTCATTCCTTTTGGAATATGCCTACTTCGTTGAAGTCTTTACGATTCATTTCTCGAGGTGAATCACTCCTCTTCTCTTCTGCGGTATTCTATATTTTCGTGTGTGCTTTAGTCTCTCTCCATAGCGCTCTATCTTCGCATTTTTTCCTCCAGTCTGTCACGTCCATAGCTTTGAGGTCATTTACTACCTCGTCTAACCATCTGGATCTTTCGGTTTCTGGTCTCCCCCGGCCTCCATTCCATAATTTGCCTTAGGACGTTATCTGGCTCTTTTCTTGTTACGTGTCCCAGCCATCTGACTCTCTGCGCCTTCATGTATTTCACAATATCTTCGTTTCTTAATACTTCTATAGTTCGGCATTTGTTCTTATTCTGTATTCATTTTCGCCAATCTTTTTTGGTCTGTCATGGTTCTTAATATTTTTCTTTCAAACACTCTCAACTTCTCCTTCTCATTCTTGGTTAGGTTCAACACTTCCGAAGCATAGGCGACCACCGTCCTCACAAAAGTCTTGTATACTCTTATTTTGGTTCTAAGAGTTATATTCTTGTTCTTCAATATCTTCTTGTTTGCATGGAATGCCCTCCATCCAGCTTGTATCTTTTCATTTATTTCTGGGGCTCTTTCGTTGTTCTTATTTAGTTGCACTCCCAGGTACTTGAATTTATCCACCTCTTCGAACGTATATTTTCCAATTTCTAGGTCTTTTTGTCGTGAATCATCTCTTCTCTTAAAATTCATGTATTTTGTCTTGCCTTCATTGATCCTTAGCCCCATTTCTATCGAATGTTTCTCTATTTCTTCGAATATCTGTACCATTTTTTGCTTTGATCTTGCTATAACCACGATATCATCTGCATATATGCTAGTATTTGCCATTCCTTCGTTGATATTGTTGCTCTGGTACCCAGTTTTCTCACAACGCTCTCGATCATCAAGTTGAACAGAAACGCCAACAGTGCGTCACCCTGTCTTACACCGCTGTTAATTGTAAATTCGTTTGTTTCGCTCATCCCAAATTTTACTGTTGCGCTCGAATCTCTCATCGTCATTTGGATCAGTTTTCTCATTTTTTGGGGTATGTTTAGTTCAAGCATCACTTCGTACAACTTTTCACGCTTAACAGAGTCGAAAGCCTGTTGAAAGTCGACAAACAGGAGATGCAGCTCTATGTTGTGTTCATATGCTTTTTCTGTTATTTGCTTCATTACGTGTAATGCATCCACTGTCGATCGTTCCTCCCTAAAACCGTGTTGGTACTCTCCAGTTCTGTCGTCAATCACTGTTTTTATTCTTTTGTATATGAGTGTCGAGAGAATCTTGTAAGCAACCTGTAGCAAAGTGATTCCTCTGTAGTTTCGGCATTCCTCAATATCACCCTTCTTGTGTATTGGTACTATTCTGCCTGTCTTCCACTCGTTCGGCATTTCTTCTCCAGATCTCCAGTATCAGTTTGTGGATTCTTTGGTGTATATATCTCGTCTCTTCCCGCAGCTTTTCCGTTTTTTATTTTCTTCAAAATCGCTTATACTTCGCTGTATGTTGGTTCTATCGGCGCTTCCTCTTTCGCCTCTTCTGCCATTTCTTCAATAACGTTATCTTTGTCATCTTGATTCAACAATTTTTGAAAGTGTTTTTTCCATATCTCTTTTATCTCCTCTTCGCTGTTAGCTTATAGACCGTTTTCGTCATTCATGGTTTTAGTCTTTAATTTGCATTTTCTTTTTTGTTGTCTGATTCCAAGGTAGAATTTTTTGATGTTATTTCTGTTGCAATCGTCTTCTATTTCATTCATCCATTTGTCTTTTTTTTCTTTATATTTCTTGTGTGCCTTTCTTTTTTCTCTCTATACATGTTCTGGTCTTCTTCTTTCTTTGTCTTCATCCACAGCAATCTTGCTTTTCTCTTGTTTTCCGATATTTCCTCGCACTCTTCATCGAACCATTTCTTAGCATTGGTTCGCTTTTTGAGTCCCACTGCATTTTTGGCGGCTGTCTGCATTACTGTTTTAATACTATTCCATTCTTTGTCCATATTTTGTTCAATTTTTTTGTTGTCGATTTCTCTGCGTGTTTCTTCTGCATATTTTTCTCTAATCTTCATGTTAGTAAATTTTTCTAGCGCTAATTTTGTACTACCATCACATCTTTTTTTGTGTATACCCATGTGTGCTACTTTTGCAACTACTATGTAATGATCGGAATCTGCGCTTGCTCCGCGATAGGTTCTCACGTCTTTGATGGATGTTTCTCTGTTTCTTGTTATACACACATGGTCTATTAGGTTTCCTTCAGAATCGTTGTTTGTACCTGGTCTCAACCATGTTATCTAGTGAATTGGCTTGTGATTGAACTTTGTAATGCTTATACTCATGTATTTTTACTTTTACGAAAATTACCATTAAACAAAGTTAAAAATTTGCCTATTACATATGTATATAATACTACCTACTGCAGCGCCACAAGTTATAGAGAATTTTATGTTCTTCAACTTTGCTTAAGGGTAATTTTTCGTAAAAGTAAAAATACGTGAGCTATAAGCGAAACACTGCACTTAGGGGGCTAAAATTCTCATTTTGGGGAACGCCGGCTTGGGAATTTTATGAGACATATTGGGGGGTTCATCAGAACACTTCAATGTACATCTCTGCCAAAATTCAGCTTGTCCGGATTTTTTGCAAACTAAAAACCTTCCTTGCCTGGACTATTAGTTTTTCAGATACTATTTGAGTCGCGTTATTTTTATTTAATATAAGAATGAATCCCACTTCTTATAGAAGAAGTAACTGGGGAGTTTGAGGCCTAATATGGCTATATAGCCTATTGGGAACCACTACTACAAAAGAAATGAATTGGAGGCCACATGTTGAGAGATCTAGAGGAAGATCAAGAATGAGATGGCAGGATGAAGTGAACAATGATTTAAGAATTCTGAAAGTTAATGATTAGAGAACAAAAGCTCTTGCTAGACAAAGATGGGTACAGGTCGTGGGAGAGGCAAAAACACACAGATTGTAAAATGAGCAACAAAGCAACGTAAAATAGGGACTAATCCACCCTAGAAAATGGATTAAAAAGCGTCCATTGATATGGCGATAATCCTTCAGGAGTGGAGTACCTTTTTTTATTCATTTTTTATACTGAACATTATCTTGATAGCACGACTGGTTATCAAAAAATCAATGAAAAACTATTCAAGGTTTGACTGGACAAAAAATCAACCACCTTATTGACAACCATTATCACTTTTTTTTTAGAAAACAAATTTTATTTGAAACTAAAACAGGATATAAAAATGAATCTAAAAAACAAAAAGGTTAAAATTCCATTTCTTCGTTCCAAATCTCTTCGTGTTTAGCTGTTCCCAACGACGGCCTACCCTTCTTAGATGAAGGGGTACCTTTAGTATCGTGCAAATTTTTGCTTTCCTCAAAATATTGATTAGGATGGTTAATAACGCTTTTACTGGCTTGTCCATGGATTGTTTCAAAATATTTCGAACAAGCAATTTGATAATGCATATTCTTGACTAAACCGTTTATTTCCTCGATTGCTAAACAATTAAATTTTGTATCACTTTACTCGTATTGAGCAAAACAACAAAGCTTACCTTGACTATTAACTCCATACTCGGTCAATTTTTGATGCAAATTGCTGGGATCGAAGTGTCGAAACGGACAACCATGATGTTCACCTGCACCCACATTTCCCGTAATAATTTTCATGCAGCTGTAAGCCGAATAATTAACCATTCTTCCCACTTTGCCGTATGAATGCTTAACAACATAAGAGTATTGCTTTTCAAATTGATTTTGATCAATTAATTTTGTAAATTCCTCCATCCAATATTTCATGCAATCGTCGAAAGTTACACCGATTGCTTTCACAAATAAAATATACTGCAAACGAGCAAAATGCTTCATGTGGTGCGTTGCCCTGAATGTTTCGTGGATGTGCCGCATGCACAGAGGAAAATGTTTTTGTGCATATTGGTTTAAATATTGAATATCTATTACACCTTTATTTTCAGGCGCAGAATAATCGCGACCCGTGTAGGTTGTGTGTAAATTTATTAAAAGGTTATTAAGACGGTCGTCATCCAACAGAGGAATTTTATGACTTGCATACTAAAAAAAAACTTTCTTAAAAATTTATTATCGTAATAAAAATCACTTACCGCGAGGGCCTCACTTAGTTGTGTTCGAAAGACAGACAAAATACAGGTAACCAATTCCATGTCAGGTATATAAGCATAGCCACGAGCCACATAAACTCGTCGACCCTTCACCAAACTGTAAACCTCGGTGAAAGGAACTTTGTAAAAATTGATTCCACCCAAAGCGACATCAAACACTCCAGATGTACTATTATAAAGTTCTTGACTCATAATTATCTGTTCTTCAGCAGAAATTGATTTGTAAGTCAATTTGTTCAACTTCAAAAAACTGGTAACGTAATTATCATCACTCGACTTGGAAATAAAACGTAACTTAAACCACTCCAATTCGCGGGACAAAAACCACCTCCGTAAATTTTCAGATCGACAGTACGCCAAACGTAATATAAAATGGGATATGTGATCGGCTCTACGTGCCTGAAGACTCGCCAAATTGTCACTCGGTTTATTCAACAAGTTGAGATACTTATGCAGTTTTTGTTTCCTTAAATCTTCAAGAACTGTTGCCTTCCAGTCGTCCGAATAAATTTTGTGTCCTTTTTGAGTAGCCTGTTCTAAAATACGCAACAATTGCAGACGTTCTAAAGCCAAATCTTCGAATTCTGAAAGTGTGATTTCTTTTCCTGGTGGAACCGCATACATTTGTAAATCGTGCGGATAAAGTTCGCTCAAACTGTCTGTTATTATTTTTTTAGTAGTAGGTCTACTTTTACGCACCGTTAAATCCATAATTACAAACTTCTTTCTCACAAACTTATTAACCTAAACAACAAAGTTTTTGTATGCGTTTCGCGCCAAATGTAGGAAAATGCCGGCAGTGACTACTGTGCCGCTCTTAACATTGCATGTTAAGGACCACGACCACAGATGGCACTTGCCTGGTAGCGTAAACTCAGAGGCGTGAGACAGTGGTTGCATGTTGACTTTGATTTCGTAAATTCGTAAAGTTTGAGATTTCAATTGAGACGAAGAGGATTGAGAATACCACTATTATTACCAACGTTTTAATGGTATTAGTATTTAAATAGTACATTATGCACCAAGGTAGCAAAGTGACACTTTTTTGGCCCGAGGGTAAAGGATTGTTTACACGAGGCGCCAGCCGAGTGAAACAATTACCCATGGGCCAAAAGTCACTTTACTACCGTCGTGCATATACTGTTTTTTGCCATTCCGAGAGGTAAAGTAGGAACTTCGCCAGTTTAGAAACTTAAAGCAAAAATTTAACGCTTTTTTTTTATAATACCTACACGTGGTCGATAAATCGCAAAATAGCACTAGTAATATTACCAACTATACTACTAAAAATTACTAAGAAATAGCAGTTGGCACCCCTGATTCTACCAATGCCATTGATTCCAATGCTTCATTTCATTTAAATTTGTGCCTTTGAAAGAGCAACACGTACCATGAGCGAGAACGTAGAAATTGCCGAAGCAGCGAAGATGGCGTTGGTGGAACTGTTGCCGGCAAAATCAAGAAAAGTTTACCAAAAACAGTACGACGCTTTTGTGCAGTGGTGCCAGAATAAAGAATTGTCAGATTATTTTAGTGAAGACGTGTTTTTGGCATTTTTTTACGAGAAGGCTAAAACGTTGAAGTCATCGACCTTGTGGTCGCACTATTCCATGGTTAAGGCCGTTACTAAACTAAAGTCACCAGTCATCTGGTGACTTTATTTCCCGCTCACCCCCCTATTTTTTAACTTTACTCCCGCTCACCCCCCTATTTTTGAACTTTACTCCCGCAGGGTAAAAAAGTGCCCCTTTACGCCCGCAAACCAGGGTAAAAAGTGAGTACTTTACCCCCGGAATGGCAAAAAATTAATTTTATGTTTCAAAGTTACTTTATTGCTTAGGGGTCGTCTATAAATTAAGTCACGTAATTTTAAGCAATTTTTAAGCCCCCCCCCATCGTCACACAAACCTAGACCCCCCTCCAAGTATTACGTCACATCACAGATAACTTACTACAGATAGCTCACGCTTATGGAGAAATGGGTGTCCCTATTCAGTTATATTTGGAAGCGAATGAAAATTAGTTTGGAAGCCAATGGTTAAAAGTAAGAGAGGCGCTGCATGTATTTGCTTCCATTGTATCATGTTTGCTTCCAGCCCTCAGGCAAAAATAACCCCAGGCGGCTCAGGTACTACCTACCTAACTCAGGTAGTAAAAACTGTTGGGTTTTTACAAACATTTTGTGTTTCTGTTTATTGATTTGAATTTTGGAATGAACATATAAAAAATTATTTTTATTTTTGTCTTCTAAGGGATAAAAATGAAAAGGTATCATTTAAAAAACTTTTTTTTGGCTTTTAAAGATACCCAACACTGGATATTTTGTTCTTTAATTATTGTTTTTTAAATTAATTTTTAATTCACATAAACTTCAGGGCCGTATCAGCGTTACATGAAACACTAGTCAATAAAAATAAGAATTTTCTGTAAACGTCTTGTATATGAATATAAAAATACCTCAAGTCAAATGGAAAAAGGGAAATAAATTTGGAATATCTAAAAGTTCGAAATGTTTTTAACAACAAAGTAATAATAGTAGAATAATTTTATCACTTTTATAGTTGAGAAATCACAGTACCTTAATGAGACCCCCCTATGTCAAGGGGGGGGAGTTTCGAATACAAGTCAAGTCAAATAAGCTATCTTTTTAAACATTGAATAAATTGCATTAGCAGCCGACTGCTGTTGTATGATTCCGGTGTATGTCTGTAAAAATGGAGGTTTTTTTTTCATTGGCAAAATTTAGTTGTTGTTCATGTTTAACTTTAAAATTGCGTGGAACATAAATAGAATTATTATTGCCCCCCCCCCCCCATAATGCGTCCTTGATTCCATTTGGAAACTTAGTGACTTTTATTTCCTTATTAGAAAAAATTAAAATGTAGACTGAAATACCGCTCCTTAATGATATCACAGTACCTTAATTAGTAATAATTTTAACTTTAAAATTGCGTGGAACGTAAATTGAATTATTATTGCCCCCCCCCCTGTGATGCGTCCTTGATTATTTGGAAACTTAGTGACTTTTCTTTCCTTATTAGAAAAAGTTAAAATGTAGACTGAAATACCGCCCCTTAATGATATCACAGTACCTTAATTAGTAATAATTTTAACTTTAAAATTGCGTGGAACGTAAATAGAATTATTATTGCCCCCCCCCCTGTGATGCGTCCTTGATTCCATTTGGAAACTTAGCGACTTTTCTATCCTTATTAGAAAAAGTTAAAATGTAGGATGAAATACCGCCCCTGTAAAAATAGAGGTTTTCTTTCATTGGCGAAATTTCATAAAGTTTTTGATGTAGATAAGTCCAGCATAACAATTAAATTAAACATGAAAAAACTCTTTGAAAGAAAAAATATGAAAAATGTAATTTGTTCTATAGACGAACATGAAAACTATTTTATAGACTTATTATTAAATGTTAAATTATTTAAGCATTGTAAGTGGGCAATAAGCACAGCCAATAGTAAATCAAATTGCTCAAATAATCAAAAATTAAAAATTTTTAAAAATGTATAAATATCTTTCCTTCATTTTTTGTTTTTTTTGGTTTGTAATAATGACCTTGTATAATAAACTTATAATGTACAATAAAATTTATTTTGATACAGATAAAATGTTAAAAAATTTATTTATTTTTGGAAACCTTAAATCTACAAATAAATGTTTGATAATTAATACCGTAATAACTGTACATGCAAAACTAACCCTTGACAGGTACAAATATTAATCTTGATAAGTACCTTTTACCGGGCTTTTACCTGTCTTGTTACTGTGGGTTACCTTTTTTATTTAAAGATAACTAAAAATCCCTGCTGCATAGGCAACCTGCACAATTTGAGGAAATTGTATAGCGTGAGCTATCTGTAGTAAGTTATCTGTGGTCACATATTCTTGAACCCCCCCAATTTTTCAAATTTCTTTTATAAAGCCCCCCATGTACGTGCGAACAATTTGCGCAAATTCGGTGTTTGTACAAACACCTGTTTGTACATACGCTAGCACATACACGTAGCAACCTATTGCGCAAACATAATTTTGTTTTGTGGTGTTGTTCGTTGAACATGTCAGATACGGACGATTGCTGTGCCGCCATTATTCTGGCCCTAGTGGCTGAGAAACGAATAGTTAAAAGAAAAAGAAAGCGAAGAGTGTGGGTCAAGAGTTGGCTCCAGAAGAGGAACGAATTCAGTCATGACCGCCTGGTCACTGAGCTCAAAATAACGTCAGCTGCAGACTACAAAAACTACCTTCGAATGGACGCAGCTTCCTTCAGCGAGCTACTCGAAATGGTGACACCCCTCATAGTGAAAAACAACACGGTGATGAGAGACGCAATATCTCCAGAACTGAGATTGTTGGCCACTTTGAGATACCTAATAACACGCAGCTCAAACACTTGGAAAAATAATAGTGGAAACTTGTGACGCTCTCATCCACGTTTTGAAAGGATTAATAAAGGTGAGTAAATAAAATAGTTAGTAGGTACTTAAAATAAGCCGCATGTATTTGTCAGAAACAACAATATTGTTTGAAAGAAACCCTGATAAAGTTTGGTCAATTAAACTGTTCATCATGAAGAAGGTCTTGAATTGATGAATATTGAACTGGTTGCTGTGTTGATTTATGTATCTGATCCACTTGTCTTGAGGCACGCATGTTGAGGTATTGCGATGAGTCAGAATGAGTGGAAACGTTTGAAGGTGATGGTGATGGAATCGGGGGGTACGAGTTGAATGGAGTTGATGGGACTGAACGGGCATGTGAGAATGGAATGTAGCCAGGTGGATGAATGTATTGAGGATGATTGGGGGTGGCGAATGACTGAGGTGGATTATTTATGGTGATTGAATGTCTATGAAGGTTGCCCAGTCGTCCTTCGAAAAGAATGTCATCAATGAATTTTTTAGCGTAAAGTTGCTGACTTGCAGACATTTTCTCATACTCTACACCCCACCCTTTTGCTATGATCTGAGCGTCTGAGGAGGGTTTTTCAAGACGTTCGCAGGCCATAGACAATAGTTTAGTCCTTTTACTTTCGTCACTGTCCTCAATTTTCCTCGATCTTTTACGTGTAGGCGTATGCTCGGGTTGGGATGTTTGAGAACTGTCTTCTGCGACCTAAAACAAAATAAATGGAAATATCTATGTAGTCGTGAAAGTACTTATCAATTGAAATTATTGAAGTTATTGTTATGAAATTAAATTATTAAATTAAATAGTAATAAAAATTGAATTGTTGCAGATTCCAGCAAGTGAGAATGAATGGAAGGTTATTGCCGGACAGTTTGAGAGAAGGTGGAATTTTCCCCACTGCATCGGAGCCATCGACGGGAAACATATCAGCATCCGCAAACCACCAGGAAGTGGCTCCTACTATTTCAACTACAAGAATTCGTTCAGTGTTGTGTTGATGGCTGTGGTTAATGCCAATTACGAATTTATAATGGTCGATGTAGGAACCAATGGAAGAGTTTCCGATGGGGGTGTGTTCTCCAATACAGAATTTTATAGGCGACTCGTGAATAACAAACTTCATATTCCTCAACCTGATAATTTACCTGACAGTGAAATGAAACAGCCATACGTTTTGGTGGGAGATGATGCATTTCCTCTTATGGACAACATAATGAAACCATTCAGTCGAAAAAACCTGACCAGAGAACAAGCAATATTTAATTACAGGCTATCTCGCGCTCGTCGCATTGTGGAGAATGCCTTCGGAATACTAGCATCTCGATTCAAAATATTTTTGAGAGAAATCAATTTGAGCCCGGAAAAAGCAAGCTTGATAGTTCTTGCGTGTACTCATTTACATAATTTTCTAAGAATGAACAAAGATGACTTGTATAACCAAGGTGGTTTTGAAATTGAGAACACAACTACAGGGGAGATCATAAATGCTGATTGGCATTCGGATGGACAATTACTTCCATTGCAACAGCTCCCAGGCAGAAATACCCCAGTGTCTTCCAAACAAGTACGTATTAACTTCTCACATTACTTCAATAGCGAGCAAGGTGCTGTCTCTTGGCAGGACAAGATATTCAAATAATTGTTTGTATGAAATATTATGATTTTGTATAATAATGAATTTGTATTTGAATGTATGAAAAAACAATAGAAAATATGAAAAAAAATTGTACTTACCTTCGTTTCGTTATTTCCTTCAATAAATTCAGTTTCGTCCATTGTCGAAGTTCCTTGAATTTGAGTTTCCTGATCCCTCAAGAAGTCAAGCTCGTCGACGTACCACAAACTTGGCACGTACACGTCGTCTGTTCCTCCACCTGATTTTATGCTCTCCTTCACTTTCTTCATTTCTCTTCTGGAGGCAGTGCGGAATGAATTGATTTTGGCGCGTACACTTGCCCTATCTGCACTGGGTTCAATTTCCTTCATTTTATCGACGAGTATTTTATACGCCGCGTCCTTCTTATTTCTATCTTTATAACCGTCACTTTTCACCTTCCACACGTGAGGTAAATCACGATACACTGCAATAAACTCTCTCCAAAGTTCCCGCTGTTCATCGTCTGTTGTCTTATTCGCCATATTGGAGAGGTAAATAGCAACAAACTAAAAAAAAATTACCGAAACTACGTTTTCAACCACGGAATAGAAAGGAAACTCCTGACAGTGTCTAGGAGCAGGAGTTGACTAACCCAAAGTTTGCACAAACCGTACCATACACGTCAAACAAGTACTCAAACAAGGAGTATTGTACAAATTATTTCGATCCTGACCGATTTTACTCAAACAGTTTGCGCAACCATTCAAACAGCCCCATAGACGGTCAAACTGTTTGCACAAACACTGAATTTGCGCAAATTGTTCGCACGTGTATGGGGGGCTTTAGGGGTAGAACCCCCGAGAAGAAACATCTATGAAGGGCGCTCCGCCCACCCCCCTAGCTTCACCACTGGCTTCAGTGGCATAGCCACTCAAAAAATAGTTTTTTTTAAATACTTATTGGGAATTTACATCACCGATGAGGGCGCTAACGTCGCGTTATAATGGCTGTTCTAATTAGTATAGCACGATATTGCACATAAGTTATTAATGCGTATTGTACTAATATAGCTAGTCGACTGCGTTGTAATAGTGGTAAAATTCAAATTCTAACACACAATTAATTGACAAATACACGTATAAAATTTTGGGTATACTAAACGGAGTAGTTAATATTATGGACGCGTAGTGGCGCATGGTTAATGTAAATTCCCAAAAATAACATATTTAATCTATTGTTGTGATACGCGCTATCCATGTTAAGGATAGAGTCGTACCAACAAGGAGAGAAGTACAGTTGGAGACCGGAGGTTCAAACACATTTGTTTACATGTGTTTGTTTTGTTGTGTCGTTTGAATTTAATTTTAAGTTTGTTCGAGTTACATGTTGTGTAAACGGGATATACAACATGCGGAAATTAATCAAACGTGCAGAGAACCGTCGGCCATGTACAAACAAACCGATATATAAGAAGCTCCGGTTTGAAAAAACAAAATATATAGTAACGAACGTTACATAAAAAGTAAATAACAGTTCCATGAAGATCACGAAGCGTGACGGTCGCATATTAGTTACTGCGAGATGCAGTTGTGCGAATAATTGCAATTCAATTAGAATATACTGAAATAAATTATATTCGGGAACGATATACGGTGGTACTACCCAAGAAGATTAATTCCTTGGAGAATTTACGATTCCGCAAGATAGTGGGATACAGAAGGTGTTGGCAACGAAGGTTGTGTTCGAGATCGTGTCTTATAGATACGTTGGGGAGATACGGATACCTAAGATTGGAGAGTGGAGATTGGAAAGTGGAATATTAGAAGAAAGAAAATAGTGCGCACGATACAAATCACAGGTTAGCTACCTTTTAATAATCAGTGCGTAGAATAGTAATTTATAAAGATTGTTTGATTGTTTGGGTTCTTGTTATATGTTGAAATTTGTTGATTTGATTAAAAAACTTGTTAACGGAATTCCAACTGTAGTTTTATCTTTGTTGGAATACAGAATTCGTTCAATCAAGAATAAGCTCGTATAAGAAGTGTTGGTTGATTCAGATCCCGACGCATTAATACCCTGAGAAGTAAGAGTCGATTTAAGGTAGGTGTCATAAACCGATTGTGTGCGTACTCGTGCATTCTTCAAAGCATCAGACGCTACACTATATATTTTGTGACGTCACAATTTTTGAAACCCAGCCGCCCCCCATCGTCACACATCGTCACAAGGGTCGGAAGCCCCCCCCCCCCCTAGGAGCGTGAAGTAAAATTGTCATCAGACTAAACTTGAAGAGAAGAAAACTTACATCAATAGTAGGAATTAAATTTTGACATCAAGTTCAGTGTTCAAGTAAATTAGAAATTTTAATAATTCGTTAAGAGTTGGTCCATATGGGTGGATTCTCAATTGGATCAGAAATAAAAATCTGAATAGGTACCACCTTTCGTCGTTCTTGGCTATCCTATTTGCGTACGATTGTCCCTGGGTCGTCCTGTGCGCTTTGAACCGGGGTTCCATGTTTGGGGGCTCGGTTTGCCTTTAATTCTATCTTCATTTTGGCTTACTTTACTCCTGCATCCCTGGTAATGGGCGGGGTGGGGAACATGATTTTTGATAGTACCTTATAATATCAATATTATAATAAATTAGCAATTTACAAAAAATGTATTTCTTATTCTCATAATCTGGTGGGGAGGGGGGTTATTCCTGGGGTGATAACTCCCCAGCGCCCCCGGTTTTATACATTTCATGTTTTTGACTTTTCCATTAACATTATGCTTTAAGTGGATCGATCAGCTCTAATCTTGGATTATAATTAGTTAAAAATTAAAAAGAATTCTTGAAGCTGGTGTGCCATGGTGGTGCCATAGTTCTTGGCACCTTACAGCGAGCCGCCACTGGCCTAAAGTTGGATTCACATGGTGTTTAATTGTAATTTATTCATAATAAGATCTTTTACAATTAATTTTGATATAAATGGAACTTGAAATTTAATGGAGACTTAAAATACCTGATGAAGTGAAGATTCTATTGCCTTTTCGAAAAACGATATGGTTTTGTTACAAGAAGGATGCACCAGGTGTAGTGTGGATAAAAATTGGGTATGCAGGTATCAACTTCAAAAAAATCACTTTCAAGCAGCAAAAGACACATCTGCAAAAATCTGAACCAGCAAAACAATTTTGGGCAAGATTCTGTATCTCTAAACAGAGAAATAACTAAAAAAACTTTGCGAAGAAGAAGAAATTAATCTCCGTTTCGACCATCACTGCTTCAGTTATCTCAACAATACATTATTGGGCTCCAGCAGGGATTCCTCTGAAGAAGGAATCCCTAAAAAATTTCCAACGACCTCTATATGGAATGCACCTGGTCCGGCAACCCCACTCCTAACGGAAAGTAAACTTTAAAAAACAAATTGTAAAAAGTTAATATTTTATTGAACGTTCTCACAATCAAGTTACAATTTTGAGTGTAATTTCCAACACTACTTAACAATGACTGATTATTCAGTTAGATTGAACCAATTTGAGAAAATTGGTAGAATCTGCTTTGTATTCTGTTTTAGAATACTATGTCAAAAAATTTAAAAAATACATTAGTGAAAAACGGCAAAATCTCGCCTGTAAAAATAAAACACGGGAAGTTTAAGATTAAATCAATTACCTTAACTCATTATTTAAAATTTAACAAAAACAATAAATTAATAACTTAGTCGGTAAGAAACCAAACTTTTTTTTTCATTTGATTCGTTTCCTAACTTCTGGAACATAGCTTCCACCAACTTCTTCATATCATATTTGGGCTTCCAAAGCCAATCGTTTTGAGCTTCACTGTCGTCTATTGATTCTGGCCACGTATCAGCTAAAAATTTCAGTTGTGAAAAAAAATATGAGATCCAAAAATTTATTACCTACCAATATCTTGTCTGCAGTCAGGATTATACGAAATTTGAAATTCGGGAAAATAATTTTTTATTTCTTTGGATAATTCTTCAGGCGAAAAACTCATTCCCGTGACGTTATAAACTCTTCTTTGCAAAATGGAATTAGGGGCTGTGATGAACTCAAAAAGAGCTCTCAGGCAATCGTCGATGTAAATCATTGGCAGTTGTGTGTTCGCTTTTAAGTAACATTCGTAGCTTCCATTTAATTTTGCTTCATGAAACATCGTCACCGCATAATCTTAAAAAAATTGAATAATTTATAAAAATTTCGTTTACATGCCATCAGGGGTTAGATTAACTATTTTGTAACCTACATTATTTATTCCTTGCCCAATCAAAATGTTGTAATATAATACAATAGCAGATATTCTTAACACATTTGTAAAATTTAGCAATGTGTTATTTAAAAAATGATTATTTAGTAACAATAACTTGTTAAATAGATACTTTAACAATAAAATTAGTGTTGGTCTAAGTGGTTGAGCACAGTAAGCAAAAATGTCAGTAAGTTTCTTACATTTTTTAATAGAATATTCCAAAAAAATTGCCTCATAAAAATAAAGTTTTACCTGTCGTTCCTCCACCGGGATGAGTGCAAGACACCACACCAGGAAACCTCAGGCAACGAAAATCGACTCCATATTTGTGATGGTAATATTCTCCAATCAGTTCTGCGTGAACTTTCGAAACGCCATAAAAGGTTTTGGGCCTTTGTATTGTAATATTTGGTGTCAAGTTACGAGGAGAGTCTGGCCCAAAAGCTCCAATCGAGCTTGGAACGAAAATTTTTAACTTGTACTGTCTTGACAATTCCATTACGTTGTGTAAACCTTCAATGTTTACTTTAATTGACAATGGAACGTTGTCTTCCCCAATTGCACTTAAAATTGTGGAAAAATGTATGATCCAATCGATGGCGTGGTATTTAATAATGCTGTCTAATTGATTTACGTTTAAAATGTTGGCGTAGACGAAAGGACCGGAGTTTAGAACGCTTTTACTGGGCTCCACGATATCGGATAATATGACGTTATCACTTCCATAATGTTTACGGAGAAGGCCTGCACAGTCCAATCCTAGTTGTCCTAAGCCACCTTTAAAAAAAGTCGAATTATTATTTTGTGAACTGTAATATTTTTAAGTATTATATGAATAATTTTATTTAAGACACTGTTCTAAAAAAAATGTTTGTCTGCATTTAAGTTCTTTAGGGGGGTGGGGGTAGACCTTTTTGAAACAAAGTTTTTGATTTCTCTCATTTCAAATGTCGTCACAGCGAAAATATTGATTTTTTAGTTTAAATGGTTTAGGAAGTTTTTAAAGAGCCTTAAATTATCTACAAATTAGATTCTAACCCATTATTCTCTAAATTCAACAAATTACGAGTTATGAATCAAATAAAGTAAAGTAATGTTAAAAAATTCAAAATATTATTGGTTTTGTTTTGATTGCAAAATCTACCAAATAAAATGATTTAAAGAAAAATAAATCGACCTTTTTGGATAAAAAATTTAACGGGCTACAATTTGAGTGTAATAAAAATAAAAAATAAAAAACAAAAACTAAAAGTTTTGAGCGGAATCATTTCATTTAAAATATCTGGGCTAATAATCTTTTTTGAACTTGGGGGCTGCCGTTTCTATACCTCCCCCCTCCGCGAATTTTTGTTATAAAATTGATATTAATCGATAGAGAAGTTAGAGGAAAACTTGAATTCTTTAGAACAATTTTGGGAGGAGTCGTAGAAATGAATTTTTTAAGATGTGATTTTTTTGGTCGCGAATAAATTTAAAAATTTTTTAATTGAATAAAATTTTTGAGTAAAATTGGTGTGATTCAAACAATCTTAATGGAAGCTCTTTAATTTGAACTAAAACGAAGTTCAAACGTTTGACACTAATTTCGTTAAACAATTCGCGATGGGGGGGGGGGGGCAGTGAAATGCCACTCAATTTCACAATCTTTCAACTTTTTTTCTTTTGGGTACAAACGATGGAAATTGAAGCTCATTGGAGCTGAAACGCTTCTCGATCGATTATATTTATTTTATTTAAAAAATCACATATTAGGTATTAAAAGAAGCATTTCTACAGCCCCTACCAAAATTGTTCTAAAGAATTGAATTTTTATTAAAAATCTTTGGGGTACAAGCAATAGAAATTAAAGCTTATTGGAGGGGCTCAAACGATTTACAGCAATTTTATAAAAAAAACACGATGGGGAGGTGGGCGTTTCTACAATAGTATCTACCTTTGGTTACTATCAAAAATTTTCGCGAATAAATAAAACAAACGATTTTTTTGTAGCTCAAACGTTTGACTCTGTCATTAAAAATTCGCGATGGGAAGGGGGGGGGGGAAAATGTACCTGGTGTTATGTTGTGTCGTAAAATGTTTCTTAAAAATATATGGTTTGCAAGAATAACAAGGAAACTTTAAATTATTTAACAATTTTTTACTTATTAATTTGAACCACAACTCGAAATCCATTGATTTTAGACAATAAAGTGTTAGAGTCAGGCCCGTAGCCAGGATTTCATTTGGGGGGGGGGGCACTTGTAAAGGGGGTTCCCCTTTTTATTACAATTTTTTTTAAGTTTTAATTATTTACTTATACAGGGTGTCCCCGTAACCGTGGAGAACCTTTGAGGTGGTGATAAAGGACACTTTTCTAAGACAAATTTTCAAATAAAATTTTTGCCCAAGTCCAAACCTTTGGGGGTACCTCCCTTTAAAGCAATTTTTTGAATTTTTGATTTCAAACGGCCATAGCTCCGATATTATTGATTTTGTAAGGTTAATGGATTTGAACTTTTTTTTGGATTAGACTAATTTGTCTACAAATTAGGTTATAACCCCTTATCGTCTAGAATCAACGGATTTCGAGTTATAAATTAAATTAAGGGAAAAAATGTTTAAAAAATTCAGGTTTTTTTTAAGTTTTTTGCGAACCCCGTATCTCTTAAACGAAACGTCTAAGAGAAAAAAACTAACGGCGCAAACCGGATAGGGAATTTAACGGGCTACAACTTTCGTCAAATAAATTTTTTTGGGCAACCAACCGTTTTCACAGAAACTCTGAAAATAATGAACAAGGTGTAGGTAAAAAATATAAATTCACATAATGGGGAACATGCATGAATAAAAAAATTTAGTTAAAACAGTATTTTCCGATTAATCCTATATATTAAATATCAAATCAGCAAAAATAACTTCAATTTATTGTATTTTGTTATAAATAATCCATTTTAAAATTCAATGATAATTTAAAATAAATCATGTGACTTGAAACGCAACGCGTTTGCTTGCTTGCTTGCAATAACCTCACTTTCATGTTTATTCTACTCATGTAGAGTACTTTTTTAACTTTCTTGTTTTTAATTGATTTAATTATGATAAATAACAGCTTTAACACTAACAAACTTCAACTTTCAAAGCACAAAACCACAGAAAAATAACATAAATGAATGTAAAATTTAACTTGTGACGTCATCAGTCACTTGGAAAATTGCGCGGTCGTTTCGTTCAATTCAAATTGACGGATTTTTAAATATTTTTTAAATTATTATCAAAACGAAAATAAATAAATTAAATAGCATTAATTAGTATATTTAGTTATTTTTGATCCAACTACGCTATAAAAAAAATTTATGCATCTTCCCTATTACTAAAAATCTCAATTTGATTTATAGCATTTGGTTTAATGTTAACACGCTACAATACTTTTTTCAAATTTTTTCAATATTTTATTTTTCTTAATTTATTTTTATTTTAAACAAACGTTATAGTCCAGGCAAGGAAGGTTTTTAGTTTGCAAAAAATCCGGGCAAGCTGAATTTTGGCAGAGATGTACATTGGAGTGTTCTAATGAACCTCCCAAAAGTCCCATAAAATCCCACGCCGGCGTCCCCCACAATCGGGGGGTTTTAGCTCTCCCAACGCGATTTTTTGCCGATAACTCGCTTATTTATGCTTGTATTAAAAATTATGATCAGACCATAATTGAAGAGCATAAAATTCTCTATAAAATAGTTTTTTTTCATATTTTTCCATGGCACACTAATACTTAAATTATTGACCGAAAACACAACCCACCCTTAAAATGGCACAATATTGATTCGTTGCAGGGGGAGAAATGTTTTCAGGCACGGGAAATGCTTTTAATAATAAATTAATTGAAATTGTGGCTAAGGTTGGAAAATGAAGAGAAAAATAAAGTTTTTCAAAATTTGCCCAAGTTATAGTATCTTCCAAGTAACGAAACCGAAATTTTGGTTTGAGCTTACAGAAGATCCGGGCAAGCTGAAATTTGGCAAAGATGTATATTGAAGTGTTCAAATAAATCCCCAAAATGTCTCATAAAAATCCCAAGCCGGCGTTCCCCCAAATGAGGATTTTTTTGGAAATGAGGAAATTTGGAAAAAACTTTTTCCAAAATATACCTATTTTATTTTCGAAATTCAAATGTTTTACTTTTAAAATTTTTGTTTCTTTTGAACATTTCGGGGGGGGGGGGAACGTGCCCCCAGGTGCCCCCTCCTGGCTACGGGCCTGGTTAGGGTGTAATTTATAGATAATTTCAAGTTCTTTAAAAAAGCAGTCAACTATTTGCATAAAAAAATCTCTATTTTTGGTACCATGGCCAAAGGTAGAAATGAAAAAAATTACTGTAAAAGGGGCTACCTTCCAAGGATTTAAATTTAGACAAATTTTTTTTACAAAAGTGTCTCCTATTACTGCTTAGAAGGTGTATATCAGTCGGGAGGGGGGGACCTGTGTATTATAGAAAAATAATCGAATAAAAATAAAATTAATGCTGCCCGAAAAAAAGTCATGTTGCAACTGGGGGCATCACAATGCTGAAATTTTGCACAGTCGTAGGTTCGGAATTCCATGTGGTGAGATAAATAGCAAAACTAAAAATTTCACTCTATAAATATTTAGATAAATATTTTATATCTTCCATTAAATTTTCTCTTCATTTTCCTTAATTTTTAATAAGGACCCACGCCAGAGACCCGATACTCCAATAATACGAACGAATAAAGCAAAAATTGAAAGTGCAGAAATAATATTATGGAATTCAAATCCACCATTTATACAAAAAGCATCTAAAAATGTGAACAAGATAAAAACTCACCTGTTATAAGTATTTTGGGGGTATTTGAGCAAATTTCTTTGGCTAAAACGTGCTGATAACGTTGTGAATAAAATCTTACATTAGTACAGCTGATATGTTTTAAAAAATTTGCGCCACATCGTGAAAACATCTTGTAATATTTTTTTTCCCACTCTGATTAAAAACTTCAAATTTACACGATACTCCAATTTTAAAACATCACAAAAATTTCACTGCTTATATTAATGTGAAAATTTCTCCTGTTGATAAAGCGACCAGTTGATTACTTTACATTAAATGCGCAACTTGACAAAAATGCAATAGAAAATTTTTTATATTTAATTGAATTGGTTGAAAAATTAAAAGGTCTAAACACAAGTAAAACTTTAACTACAACAGTTATTAATTTTGGGATGTTTTCAACATTTAATAGGGAGTTTAATAAATTGAATTAATTTAAATTTATTCTTTGCGAAATATATTGTAAAAATACAGATAATAAAGAAAAAAATAACAGGAAATACTTTTGAAAAAAAATTATTAAGTCTAAATCAATCGCATTACTTAATGCAACTGATTATTACTAAAGACGACATAGATACGTAATAAAAAAAACTAATAAAACTTGAATAGGTACTAATAAAAATTTTGTTATTGCACATAAAACCGGAATGAATGTATTCTTAAAATTATTGGAACAATAAAAGCAACCAATTTTGTGCTTAGTGGAAATTGTTCCATTGTTCCAAATTTTGTTCTAAAACTGAATTAAACATTTTGGAGTTCTTACAGGATTCAGGTTGTTATTAGTCCATTTTGAATATAATTGTAGTCACTATCCATCCAATTTAGATGGTAAAGGAGAACTCTAAATATCTTCACCCCCTGGTAAGTCTCCATTCCAGAAGCGTTTACAGTTCATCTATAGTATTTCCTTTTTGCCATATATTCCGCTCATTGATGGTTTTACAAAAGTATTCTCTCAAGAATAACCTCAATCCATATTTCATCTTTCATCCATTCTTATGTTCCCCAATACCTACAGAGTTCCATTGCTCTATGTGTGACTATCACGGTTTATCTATACCATTTTGTCAGTGTCCATAGTTTTGATGCGTTTGTGAATATTGGAAGGATGTTTTGGTTAGATGATTTTATATTTAGACTATCTTAAAGAAAAGACACAGGACGTCCGAGAAAACTATGGGCTGATTAGGAATCGGAACAGGCCTAATCCGTGAGTAGACGACGACTTAATATTTTCTTTTACCTTTTCCAAATATTGGGAGGAGCTGTGGGGGTTCGAGTCTCCCCCCTCCTCTGTTACTAGCAAAGGAAGATGATTGTAGGAAAAAGTTTCTGGACTTAAATATACACAATTATACACTGTCTCCAATATCCAATATGGTATCGTCTAGTCTAATTTCCTCTTTTATTCCTTCATTGCTCATTGCTTTTATTTTTTCTTTAGTCCAATTTTCTCGGAACCTTTTTGTAAGGAGGTCAACGTTATATTATGCTAAAGGTCAATGTAAATGATCTCTTATTAATAGAAATGATTATTTTGTTACTATCTTATTTTGTTTTTTATTTATTTAACGGAAGTATCCTGTTAAAATTACATAGAAAAATACCATAATTTTAAATAAAAATTATGTATATATAATACAAAGAAAGTTTATAAGCAAACAAAAATAATAAAATAAAACGAAGAAATTGCTGTAAATGTAAAATATAACATCATTTTGTCAAAAATACCAAATTATAAAAAATTTTAATATAATCTTGTACCGTTCACTTTTGACTCGCCTTGTGTATTGATTAAATTTTAATTTTCTGGATCCCTAACAAGCGGTCAAAAGCGTTACATTACGAATGTCCCTCCATCCATACCTGCGCTTTTACACCTAGCGCATCACGTTAAGAAATTTTAGTAGGTAAACACAGCAAACTTCAGTTTCTGCCATAGTATAGTTCTTGTGAGTTCTCTATAATTTGTGAACAGACCAAAGTGAACTCAATTTTAAGTTTTCATAAGAACCAACCAACAGTTAATTAATGATTATTCTTTTGTTGGCAAGGGATTATTTTTCCTTCTTTATCTCACCACAGGTTCTTATTACTATTCCAAATTTTGTGTTAATTCCATCTTCAACACGAAGGGTTAGATTTTCGATGTGGTTTATGGACAGAAACCCCTTGGTTTTCCCAGTTTTCCAATTAAATTTAAGGAAAACGTTTCCACGTCAAACTCACGACCTCAGCTCTCCCTCAAACAACAGGATCAGCCATAAACATCTGGGAAGTGTACACATAAATGGGGCCACTTAATGGCCCCACGTTGGGCGCCATTTATGTTGACTACACACCCTGACCAGATGTTAATGGTGGCTGCTGTTGCATTTACCTACTAAAATTTCTTAACTAGGTGCGGTAGGTGTAAAAGCGCAAGTATAATTGGGGGAACATTCGTAATGTAACGCTTTTAACCGCTTGTTAGGAATCCAGAAAATGAAAATTTAAACAGTATACAAGGCGAGTCAAAAGTGAATGTTACAATCTCATTGGCAGATTAGTTGGATCTCAATAATAATAAGCTCTTCAAGCTAGAAGAAGACTTTGAAAAGTAAATACCTCTAAAAAGTTGTGTATATTAATTTTGAATTTTCCGGAAATCCCTGGGAATTCCTTGGAAATGTTTATTTGAGAATTCATTGGAATTCCTCGAAAATCTGAAAATTATTTGGAAATCCTTCGAATTCCGAGCTTTGTGTACACAAATTTATCGCAAAATTTATTTGCTAAACTCAAGCATTTATTTGCTAAACTCATCATCATAGAAATAGGGCCATGCTGGCCATAATTCGTCATGTGTGAATTGTAATTTTTGTGTCAACATTTTCGAAAAATAAACATGATTGGGTTGTACAGGATGACACCGAGAGAAATGTTTTTTTAAGATGTGATTTTTTTTAATAAAAACAATTATTGACATTCGCGAATTGAAATCTAACTATTTGATAACGAAATTCGCGTATTAAAATAATTACCTTTTTTGTTCATATTCAGAAAAAATTAACATCAAACCAAAATTGAAAAGTACAAAGTTATCTACAAAATAGATTTTTCAGAATTTACTTCAGATGATGAAGATGAAATGCAAAAAAATTTAATTTCGAAATACGAACTATTCAAAAACTTTGTAAACATATTTCGCGTTTTGGAAATGATTTTCATTTCAGGAATAGTAAGCAAATTTTGAAAAGTTCTTATTTGTTTTTTTTTTATGGTTTTATGTTCTTTAATTTTGATCTCATAAGAATTTTCGTAAAACTAAAATTAAGCGAATTTTAGGCAAAAACAACTACGTTAGCAGGGTTGAAATCCGTAATTAGGGAAGAAAGCGACAGGGGATTTAAAAAAATTGTGAGAGGTTCCTTAGGATACTCAAATATTATACATGCCCGAAAAATTTCAGCTTTTCTGGATTTTTTGCAAACTCGAACCATTTTTTCGGTTTTCTTGTCTGGACTAAGGAAAATTTTGAAAAAGTCCATTTTGCAGTGAAGTTTATGCTCTTCAATTTTAATTTGATGATAATTTTCACTAAAATTGATTTCTATTAAAATCTCCAATGGAGGGGGGTGGCGAATTTTTGTGTTGTTTCTTAAAAACAACTGAAAAGAGGTCCTTTAGAAAAGTGGCCAACGCAGGATTTGCAGTATTCCCTATATGGTCAGTCCGCACCTGCCTCTACAACTTCACACAGTGAATGGATACTCTGCGAGGCCACAAGATATTAATAATTCGGATATATGTTTTTATAACAGATAGACCACATAACTCGTGCAAATAATGAAAGTATCAGGCAGGTGCTTTTACAATTCGTCCTCCATTCATCATGCATGCAGATATTATGTTCGTTATTATCTCTACATTTTCTCTTCTCAGGAGGTCGCTTTATTTCTCTTCGATAGATCTCCTAATTTCTACATTTCAATTCTCCACTCTTCCATGTGAACAGTTTTCACGTAACTTACTATGAGCTCCATTTGTGCACCCATTATCAATTTTTGAGATTGTCACAGAATCATTTTAAAATGCATTAAGGCATCCATGTTACGTTTGATAGCTGTCGAAAGTTATATTTGCAGTTTTTAAGCAACTGTAATTCGTACTTTTCGCACTTATCAATGAAATGTTCACATGCTCCTGATTTCTTATAGAGCTGCGGGACACCCCCAAAAAAGCGCTCGGAAAACGACCAACCGACCAGTCGCGTACTAATGCCTATTTTTTTTTTAACTTAATTGAATAATGTTCAGAGATAGAAAATATGTATTTTTGACTGAATTATAGGGGGCGCAACCTATGCAAAAGGCGCCAAATCGCTAAAAATTAGATTTTTTCGTATCTTCTTTTTTTAATTTTTAACAACAAAAACTGCACACTTGATTTAAGCGCACCTTCTCACTGCGAGAGCAGCGAAAAACTAATTTCTGAGCTTGATTGAACACGCTTACTCGCACGACAAGTTCGATCAAGTTTTCCGCGAGTCCGCGTGCGCTTGTCCTCACTTCTTCGTGGATAAAAATCATAAATACCTCTATGAAAATTCACGATTTTCGGCAATAGCAGTCTCTCCAAGAGCTGTTATGATAATTTACCAGCGAAATTTATTGTTTATAACTATTCGTTAATTTATTAGTGAAATTTAGTGAAATTTATTGACGCATTAACAGCCATTTTGAAGGGTTGCCCACCCTTAAATTTGATAAAAAATGTATATTTCATATCCTTTGATAACATTTTATCGATAAAAAACAAAATTTTGCATTAGTACGCCAGTGGTCGCTACATGGTCGAAAACTGGGGGTGTCCCGCAGCTCTATTAACTGTAGTGACTGACACCTTCAATTTTGTTCTGCCAAGATTCTTTGAAAGATTGACGAATATTGCTATCGACTGCATGACGAATTTTTTCAAGTAACGAGTATCCATTTATCAGTAAGATTAATGTAAAAGAAAATTAAAAAGCGATTTATGCCGATAGCCAAAAAAATGTTATTAGGAATTGATTACCAATAGAATGAAATATTCAGAGTTAATTTTAACCGGAATCGAAAATAACTCAAATTTTTTTTGTATAAAACTTTGCTCCCGATGAATAGGAAAAAAAGTATGAAAAATTAATGCAGATCGCTATTTAATAATAGAGTTACTTACGTAAATTAAGGGTTTTGTGATTTAGTAATAGAAATTTAAATATAAATTGAAGTACTATTTCATTTTCAAAATTTTGTTAAAAAATTTTTCTGTTAAATGAAACACTCGGCACTTAATCGTATTGTATTGTGTATTTAAAATTTTTGTAAATGTCGAAATTTGTTGCTTTTCTGTTGGAGACCGATATTGTGGCGTTTCTGTAGTATTACTCGTCATAGAATCGAACCGATCTATATTAAATGCAAGTTGTTCGAACACGGTGATGACGATGAGATCGAGAGACTTTTAATTCAATTTCGCAAAAATTGGTATATTTTTGCCGATTTCGACGAGGCCCATCTGAAATTCGAACGTTATAACATATTGCACGCGGCACTACGTTCCATATCATTTGCTAAAAATACCCTCCGTATGTATGGATTTTTACTAATGCAAATTTTATGATAAATTTACAAAACAAAAACACTTAAACCACACATGGCAAATCACCAAATGATTGGCCCATTTAAAAATGATAATCATTATTTCTAATGCATATTTGGGTGCTTCTCTCGGGTTTTTGATACCATTTAATAAGGTCCAGAGGCCTTCTTCTTTCTCTACAATTGATTGAAGCAGGAGTTCCCAACTTTCTTGTATCGCCGAGTGTAGTAATGCTGTGGGAACCATTTAGTTTTTGGACAAACGTTAGGATATGAACCAAATCATATACATTGCAATGTCCGACACTGACCACCACGTCAATAGAAATGATAACGTCACGATTTAAAATTTTGTTTATTAATAAAGAGAGCACATGACTTATTTGTTCGAACGTAAAAGTTTTATCTGAAACCAAAAATTTAGTTTAACGTCATAAATTTATATGAAGAAAGGGTCACGGAACGAGATAACAAAATAAATTCAAAAATGCAACGTTTTAATTCTGTTAATAAAAAAAAAAATGTTTGTTAAAAATTATAAATTAAATTAATTAATAATAAGAAATGTAATTTGAAATCAAAATAATTGTTCAATGTTAGTTTATAAAAATGTGTTAAAACGTAAAACTTAAATAAGAATAATCTTTACACGTATCGGAGTGTCTCGCAATTCAATGTATCACAAATGGGAAAGACATTTTCTTCAAAAGTTTACTGGAAGATCACAGGAGGTGCAAGTACTTTAATTTAATCTGAAACATAAAAACTTTATTAAAATTTTACAAATCACATTGGGCTTGAGCCGAACCTGCAAATTATAATGTCAATAAAATTGATTTATATCGGCCAATAGAGCAAAATCACATTTGCCTTGAAAATACACAGGTTGCGATGGTGAAACAATTGAGAAAAGGGGTTGTTGTTGATTGAATTTTATCAATGGTGGTGAAAATTGAGCGTCTATCCTAAAAATTAAATAAATTAAAAAAAAGTGAAAATATCATTAAAGCAAATATACTTACGCATCCTAAAGGTAAAATTGATTGACTTTATACAGTGATTGGAATTATTTTCGTAAAATTGATAATCGACACCACGAGGTAAACGAACTCACAAGAAGGATTGCATCTTGAAGTATCTTACACACCGAAGGTCATCCATAAAGTGCAAGTGAACAGTTTAATGGTACATGAACCCAGTAAAAAGAAATACCCCAGATCATTAAAGGTACCGTCCCATTAAGAATTATTTTAAACTTAAAAATTAGTGAAAATTTTGTGATTAACTTTACACGTGCATTAATACGTTCCGACTTTATTAAAATAAGATATTTGTCATTTAGCATAAGAATTTTATTACATTTAAATCATTTACTATTTGAAATTATAATAAATTACAATTTGCATTCTAAAACGGAGCATAATTTTTGTGATATCATTCCGAAGACCATACTATTCTATTTCAGCATTACGATTTGGTCAAGGAAGGAACCCAACTTGAGAAAAGGTAGGTCTGTGCTCACCGAAATTGTTAGGCCGAGGTATAAATTTCTTTTATTTGTATTTATCAATAAAAATTTTGCATACATTTCTATTGACGGGGTACATTTACGTACACCTGTACAAGACATTAATATTAAAACGTGCAGCCCTAGTAAAGCTCCGAGGCAGCACAGCAACATATTACTATAACTATATTTTAACTTTAACTATAATTTTAACTATATTATAACTATAGGGTTGATGATGCCGGTATTAGCCTCTATTGTTTGAAGCTATCAACAGTTGGTTGACTTTTCCGAACAATCTTTGAAAGATAACTTCGAAAGACTACCATCAACTATTTTAAACTCAAATCTTGAATTTAATTTCTTTTTGAATTTAAGCATGTCTGACGCAAACCCAAAAGTTTCGTCCTAAATACACATCACTTTTTCATTATTTCGGGGACAAAATCTGAGACAGTTAAGGTTAACCTTCCGGGTGATTTTGTAACACCATTGGGCGCTTTCAAAATTCAATTTTCTATTTGTCGAAATATACTTGCATTATTTTTCTTTAATTTGTTTTCAGTTTGGAGAGGCTTTAAAATTAACTTTGAAATTTGAGAGCTGTGCCATTTCATTTGATTTACTATAATTATGTTTACTTATTAGTGAATATCAGTGCCAAATATACTGAATTTTCAAGAGTTAGTAGCTCCCCCCCCCACCCTCTCCGTACATATTGAACACTAGTGTTCTTTCTGCGATCCTATGAGATATGATTATAGGCCGCACAACCTAGGCAATCACGTATTAGATGATCGCCTTGCCAGTACTAGTTCGGTTATTAGATACTTGTACATGGAACTTCCTTAGAGCCCCTACGTTTTCGACATTAGGCTCGGTCTGAAATTTATTGAAGAAAGTTCCAGAAAATCATAAAGCTGAGAATTGGCTGTTTCTTATGCATCCTTATGCCAAAAATAGTTCTTGGCAAAATTAAACCAGGTAAAATTGCGAGTAAAATCTAAAAAGGAAATAATGCTCTAGTTCCTAAAGTTTCTGAGATATAGCCCTGAAAGAACCCCGTATCTTAGTTTGATGTTTGCCTAAATAAAAATCTGATGTGGCTCATCGACATGGCTTTCCGAACAGAAGTAAATTTTATTAATTATATTTTGTAATAAGATTGTTACAGAATTTCAACAGTCAATTGATGAAAAATTTTAATATTTTGCCAAAATAGGTAGAAAAGAAATTATGATTGCCCTTATCTTGCAAACGAAACATTTCCGGACACATGTTATTAGAAACATTTCATCTTCTTTTTCTTAATAGTAGAATATGTCAGAAAAATTTTGAAACGTCCTGTAATATTTTAAAATTTTGGAGAAAAACTCGTAGGATAAAAAATTTATAGCGGTAAATTTTGGTTCTTAATATTTTGACATAATATTTAATATCGTATATCTCAGTTATGATGCATAATGTTATAATAGCTTCAAGTAACCCCCCCCCCCCTCACCCTCTTTCGGCGATTTAATTAATTTTTTTTTGGATTCCTACTACGGCAGGAAAAAATCTGATGTGACAACACATTACTTTCCCATTTAGTAGATTCCACTTTATTTTATATTAAATATTAATACAACAGATGTTAACTCAAAACAATTTTTAACTCGATAAAATACACAAATTACTTTGATATATCAAAGTTACGAAATTTAATTTGTAATTTAACATGGTAACTCATATTTTTTAAAAGCACCTATTTTATATTTTCATTTTAACAATTATATAACATGTTTGCATTGAAAAATTTTTAAAATTGTCATTTTCCAAAAGAAATTAGAAATTTGCGGAATGCCGTGCCGTCTATATCTCTATATGCCGTCTATAATGTGGATTCAGAATCCACATCAGGAGAACATAATATTCATATTATTATTATTTTAATTATTCTTACATTCTATTTGTGAGTGATTGTAATGGTTGTGCGGCCTAAAGGCCGCGCCGAAACTTTTCCGGGTTGGTAACTAAAAAATAAACCAAAGAGAGAGTGATTCGTTATGAACAAACAAACACAGACGTGCGTTTTGGTTGCACTGACTAGTGAGTGCCTCGGCCTCACTGTCTTTTCGGTTTATTCACCCCCCCCCCCCAAGAAATTCACTTACACAACAAAATTTTGTCTAGCCAGCCCAATATGTCGTGCACATTAAGAAATAAATGGGATATTGGAAGCTGTACTTTGGTAGTCTGTTTGGCTAGATGATGTTTACATTTCGTGTTAAGAAGTGGCGCTTACCCTAATGGGAACAAGGGTACGTGCCCACCTATCCAAATTCGAATAATAATTTTAAGTGAATTCATGATTGTCCGTTTTCTTTAAATTTTGTGCACTACTATTGAAAAGAGTCACCATGCGCTATTGTAAACGAAGTTCTAAAAATTGGCGGACGTAAAGACCGGGGGGTCTGGGGGTATGGAATACCCCCCAGCATTTGGTGATCAATTCCCCCCCACCCCCAATTTCTATTTTAACAATGAAGAGTATTAATATTTTCAAAGTAACACAAGAACTTAATGCTGGACTCGGCAAATATTCGGGCTGATTTTGCTAGGTTTTCGATCCTCTATCGTTATGCTGCCGTGCTAAGCAAGAAGGTCGTATCTGACATTTTTACAAAAATCTAGTTATCGTATTTCCTTGTAAGATATCACTTTTCCCATGATTTCCACCGAGTTAGAACACTCTATATACAAATTTAGAGACATTGAAAGGTTCTGAAATTTTTTGTAATTACAAAATAATCTGTGTTGTTAATAAAAATAGTTGTAAATCACATTTAATAATATAAATAATCCTATCTGTAAAGTTCTCTTGTCAGATACGGAATTTTTTTGATTAATGGTGAGCTGCTTTTAAGGACTTTTGAGGACTTTTGCTTGAGGGGTAATATATTAAACGTTCTATTACTAAAAATTATCAGTTATGTAGTTACGACCTTCTTGCTTAGCATTTGTAATACTGCATTTAGTAAAATGTTCGTGTTTATTCTAAAAACCCTTAACTAAACTAAAAACCCTTAGCATAAATGACTAATCAATTCAAACTTATTTGGAGTTAAATTATTTTGTTCCTTTTCATTTGAATTTTGTGCCCTTTTATTGAAACCAGTCACGAGCCGCTACTGGATACCGCTCCTTTTTTCATTCTTGTTTTAAACTTGTACTATTATCTTTGCCATTGGTGCATCCAAGTCTACTCGATTGTTTTACAAGCAGGTCAACATAGCTGTCATCGCAACAGAATCGAAAGCCTTTACAAAACCTTCAAAGGTGTAAACTGAAGAGGTAAATTGTATTTCTGCATATTTTACCTCCTTTGTACCTAATATAATCCTTGTTCTAGGGAGCAGGAAACTGCGGTTCTATTCTTGGGCACGCCTTATACATTCGCGTGATTTAAAGCTCAAGATCATCTCATTAAATATACTTCCCTAGTAAGTCATCTTGGATTCGGCTAAGTTGATAGTCTTCGTTCGTTTGCGACTGCGGTTCTTCAAGAAGAAGATTAACGATTAACCTTTAGAGTTAAAATTCTTTCAGTAAAGTGGTTACGTATATAAGCAAAGACAAATTTATTCACTTTAAGGAAATCGATTCTATACGTCAGTGAGGAGATGTAATAAGATCAAAATATGTCGTTAATTCCTTTAAAAGTTTGCACTTTTGCACAGGGTTTATGAGTGTAGTTAATTTTCAATACACTTATGACTATTACACTTATGACTATTGCACTACAAATAAAATTCATTAATAATGTCGGTTATCCACGCAAAAGATGGAACACTTTTCATGCCTAATCCGTAAAGTTATGTAGAGCCTCAGGCGGCCTATCGGCCACCTTGACCTCCTAAGTGCCTGATTGATTTGGAAACTCATTTCGACGCGGGATGACTATATTAGATGACAATATTATATTATCAATATTATTCTTTGTATGCCATATTATACAGTAGTACCTATTATTATATTAGTAAATATGGCACTGTCGTACAAATCAAAACCGTTTTCGTTTGACACATTTGCTAAATTTGATATTATAAATAAATAAAGAAAATAGGCATTATTATACTTAAATAAAATTCCTTTCATCACATAACGTTGCATGATACAAGAAACGCATCAGTAAATAAACTGAATACAAATTTCTTCTGGGAAATTGAGTAAGATTAGCTTATTACTCAAAATAAATTGCAATTAGAATATGGCGATTTCTTTTTCTCGTTATTTAATTTAAATTAAATTTGTTATAAACATTCGATTCTTCATCATAGTAATTATTTTATGAGCATAATCATCGGATCTTCAAAGTTGCTTCCACGATGTGCTTAGATTACGTTTCCTATCCAATTAATTAAATTAGAAAGATTTCCATAGGTTATTTTAAGCATCAGTTTTCTTGCCTTAACAAATTACTAATGGTAAAAGTTTTTCAAAGTGCGGTGGGGGTTACAACATTTTCTGCTCAATTTCTTTAATTTTATCTTTTCGTAGTGTTTAATAATTGAAAATCTCCCACAATTATTGAGGTTACAAAAGAAAACTTGAAGGCATTGCCCAAGTGCTGAAGTCTGAATCGGGTACTTTCACTTGGATTTTCTTTTTGGAATTGTAGAAAATAGAAAAAGAAAAGCAAAAAGTAATTTTCTGAAAGAGCGAGCATCTATCGTTTATGTATCTACTGAATCCTTAAATATTCAGAAACTACGTGACCATATAATGAGTTTCATAATCATATAATCTGTAATAATTGTAATAACAATTAATAAGATTTGCTACCTATAATTTATTTTAAATTGACCGTTTTTACTTTCAATGTTTTCTTTTTTGGATTGGAAATGTAGATTTGTAGAAGAATTACCGAAGAAGGAAGTTACACGTGCTAATCGAAATTTAAAATTGGAGATTTGGGCAAAGGACGAGGAGACAAAAACATGACATTTGATTGGAGAATGAGAGTGCCCCAAATAATCCAGACATAGACTAGGAAAAAAATAGAACGTCTTGGCTTAAGTTGAAAATGAAATCCATTGGGAAATTAAGCATGGACTTCAGGCGGATAGCGTGAACAAACTGGAAGCATTGGTGATGTGGATATATTACAAGAACCCTGAAGACATCGTGAATCGACTGTGGAAAAAGAAGAAATATGCACTATTTGGGCATCTTCACCTTAGAGTACTTTAAACCCTCAGGGGGCATCAACATGTCAGTGCCGATCCAATTATCAGGCAATATATACTACGTAAAGAATACAAGAAAAGGTAAAAATAAATTGTCCTGACCTATAAACTAAAGATCCCCAATTCTTCTCCATATTCTTCATTTGGCACGTGACCTAATTTGGGTCCTTTTTTTATACAAAAAATTCAATCTGTCCATTCAAAGTTTCTTTAGTTTACATTATCATCCTAAATTAAAAAAGATTCTCACCCCTTCATTGGAAGACGGGAAAAAGATCTGTCACCTCCTTTCACTAGCTGAACTGATAAAAATTTCCAAAACGGTTTATATCAAACAACATTAATGTTATAATTATGGTTCATATTATGGCATAACATAAAAATGTAAAATTAATTATTTGAAAGTTAGTTATTTCATTGTATTCACACACGAGAGTAAGAAGCACGCGCGACGGGAGCTTACCAGAGTGTGAAATAATCAAGACTTTAACTGAACTTCTTGTAGATTTAACTTGTTAGTTCTTTCAATGATGTTGCGGTGACGAGTGGTTACAGTTTGACACAATTTTGATTAAAATATAGGTGACTTTTTTAAATTATCGCTAAGGATTTGGGGTTACATTATTTATTCCATAAGGTAAGATTTTCATTAACTCGAATTAATTTTAAGTTGTTTTTCAACGTTTCGTTTAGTAAACATCACAATTAATTTTTCTATACAATTATCAGATAAAAAATTACTTTCTCCGTTTGATATAAATCTTCGCGTGGATTTTATAATCGATCCTCGTAATTTAAAAAATTTTAAAATTACCATAACATATGGGAATCCCCTATAAAATGACAACGAGTTCAAAATCAATTCAATTGAAATTGGATTGGATTAATATTGGAAATTCCAATAGAATTGGATGACAAAACTATTTATTGGCAAAAAGCTCCCTAGATACATTCTCGATTTTATGGTCATCGCTTTCATATCCATATTCCATAGTAATTTATAAAAAATATTCAATTTTGTATTGTGTAATTAAAATAGTGAAAAGTGATTGCTTATTAGATTATTTGTAATTTTTTTTAATTAAATTCACAAATAAATTAAAAATATAATAAATTTTTATTTAAATACTCAAAATTCTTTTTTATGGGTAATTTCACTCACTCGCTCATCTTAAAGGGCTCCTTTATTATTATTATATTATACTGAAAAGAATTTCAATTATCTGACAATAATTAAAAAAAAACGAGGATGGATAGAGAAAAGAAGTTATTTCTCATTTCCTGGAAATGCGAATTTTTCTATTTTATTGAAAAAACTTTAATTAAAAGTTAACTCAATTATCTACTTTTGGTGTTCACCATTTAGCTCCAACTGTATTTCTTCCTAATTTGACCGATTTTGATTTTTTATTTGACGCTATACAGAGTGAATCAATATTGTTGATTTTTTTGTTCATTAACAATTAAAAAAAAACTTTAAATCATTTTTAATTGTACAGAGCTTTCTGTTTTCGAAGACTTATTTTTTAAATTGAACACCCTGTATTATTTATTACTAATGTCTATACAAAAAATTCCCCTTTTTTGGTGTTCGTTTGTAGTCCAGGCAATGAAGTGGAAATAATGGCTATACCTTGCAAAAGATTTCCAATTTCTCCCCAAATTGGTAATTTTAGTTCCTCCAATTTAATCAATTTTTCGCCTAAAACTCACTTCATTTTATTTTTAGAAAAATACCCATCTGAGCAAAATTGAAGAGCATAGAAGTCTTTATTTTTATCCATAAAATAGACTTTTCAAAATTTTGCACCAGACCGGTTTAAGTGTATAGGCATAGAGGGCCCTTTATTTCAGGGGGCGCCAAAAACCACACGCTTACAATTTAAATAATAAAGTTACTTGAAGGGGCACAAAACAGTAGAAGTGTTACCATGTTCGGAAAATTACAAATTCTTTTCTGTTACATTTTTAAATAGCATAAACGGCCGTTCCAAGGACGATCTCCATCTGAGCATAGCTGAAGCAGTGACACGACACAGTAGATTTGATATCTACAATCTTTGGTTAAAACGTCCTAACTAACAAATTGTTTTTCGGGAGGGAATAAATTCTTCATTATAAAATAATATTTACTAACTTCTGTAATAGTTATTTATGTATCAAGGGCACAATCAATAGATTATAGCACCGAAGGTAATTTAAAGCCCGACGCGTTAGTTCATTTTGGTACTTGGTACTTGAATTGTCAAAATTGAAGAATTAAGTATTTTGAGAAAAAATATCATGTCATTTTGTTTGTGCTATGAATTTTTGGTGTGCCATGGTTCCTATGGCGAGAAACTTGGAGGGGCGAGAATTAATTTTTTTATTTAGCAATAACTCGAAAACGGCACTAGATATCGAAAAACTGAGCAAAAAATTCTCCCCCCCTCGCAAGGTACTATCCTCCTTGAATTGTCGGTAGGAAGGCATATGCAAAATTTCAGATCTATCGCGCAAAAAAACAGAGTCTGGACTAACTCTTTTGTTTTGATATTGTTGTCATTGCTTAGCAACTTTATAGGCCCTCGGGCTATAAAAGCTATATTATGCCCCTATTTCCGTGCTAAAAAACAAGGTTATGATACCAAAATGAAATAAATATTATTATATCAAATATAGACCAGTGCCGATAATTTTTGAAACCGAAAAAAATAGCAGTAGGATGAAACCCATTGGAAAAGGAAGAGAATATAACAAAAATGAAAGGAAAAATAATTTACTGGCGATCTGAGGTCGGGAAGTGGAAGGGGGTGAGTTTTAAGGGTAGAAAACTGTTTTTCTCGATTTCCGGCAAAACCACAAGTGCTATGGAAAAAAGTTAAATAGCAAAGTTGTAGGTAATAAAAAGATCTACAACTTTTGTATTTACACTTTTTTCACATAACCTCAAAATTTATGTGAAAAATTCAAATAACCAAGTTTTTGGTTTTTAATTTTTATCTTTTACAAAAAAAAATTTTTTTTCACGAAATTTGGTGAAAACTTACCTTTTTATGTCCCAAACACACTGTAATTTTTTTGATTTAAAATATTTATTTTTTTCACCTTATTTTGACTTAATATCGAAAAAGCACCCTAATTTTCAATCGAAAATTCTCGCGTCAAAATATCTGCTTTTTTAAAAAACTCGGTGGGCTTTTTGTTCGTTGTAATCTCTACTTTTCGATGGTGTAAAAAAATATACATTACTCTGGTAAATATTCTCAAAAATGCAAAGAAACGAAAAAAACTCGAATCCGAAAATTTTAAGCTTTGTCACAATTCTCTTAAAGTAACTCAGCCTGCACGTGTATTTTCATGAACGATGTGGTTTATTTCGACTTGCAATATTTTGTTTATCAATGTAACACGGAATCTTACGTTTTTCGAGTAATTAAAGTATAAATTTTAATAAATAGCTCAAAATTGTACATGATGATTTAAGAAAAAAAAAATTTCTGATTCGAGTTGTTTTCGTTTCTTTGCATTTTTTGAGAATATTTACCAGAGTAATGTATATTTTTTTACACCATCGAAAAGTAGAGATTTCAACGAACAAAAAGCCCACCGAGTTTTTTAAAAAAGCAGATATTTTGACGCGAGAATTTTCGATTGAAAATTAGGGTGCTTTTTCGATATTAAGTCAAAATAAGGTGAAAAAATAAATATTTTAAATCAAAAAAATTACAGTGTGTTTGGGACATAAAAAGGTAAGTTTTCACCAAATTTCGTGAAAAAAAACTTTTTTTTGTAAAAGATAAAAATTAAAAACCAAAAACTTGGTTATTTGAATTTTTCACATAAATTTTGAGGTTATGTGAAAAAAGTGTAAATACAAAAGTTGTAGATCTTTTTATTACCTACAACTTTGATATTTAACTTTTTTCCATAGGACTTGTGGTTTTGCCGGAAATCGAGAAAAACAGTTTTATACCCTTAAAACTCACCCCCTTCCACTTCCCGACCTCAGATCGCCCGTAAATTATTTTTCCTTTCATTTTTGTTATATTCTCTTCCTTTTCCAATAATTTTCTAATATCTGAAAAATGAAATGAAAACGGCATTATAAAATCTACATAAAGTAATTTTTATCGAAAAAATCAAATTGTTAGTTAGGACGTTTTGACTAAGGAGAACAGTAGTATGCCCTTAACTTTGTTAATTTAAATAAATGCGCCGGTCGTATTAGCCCACAATCAAAAATATTCTTTGGATGAGCCTGCCAGTAAATAAGTAAGCCGAAAAGATGGTTCGAGTTTGCCAAAATTCCGCCAGCCTTAAATTTTACAGACAAGTGTATTTGTGTCTTAATGGGCGACCCGCAATGAATCCCTCACAATTTTCTTTAAAATCTCTTATCAACTTTTTCCCAATAAAGGATTTTAGCCCAAATAGTGCGGTTTTTCACTTATAACTCGCTTAATTTCAGTACAGAAAATTCCCATTTAATCAAAATTGAAGAGCATACAATTATTTACCAAATATAGTTTTACAAAATTTCCTGAAATAAAAATCAATTCTTGAAAGGCGAAATGTGTTGACCAAGTTTTTGAATATTTCGTATAAAATTTCTGACACTATTTGAAGTAAACTCTAGGAATCTATTTTATAGAGAATTTTATGCTCTTCAATTTTTGTTTAATGTTCATTTTTCCTAAAAGTGAATCCACCTGGCAGGAACTAAAATCCCCAATTAGGGAGAAAACTGATAGCGGATTTTAGGGGACCTTTGCGGTTGATTCTGACACTCAATAAATACTCGAGAAATAATCAATGCATTCGTGTACTGAAAATTGATATTTATCATATCTATATTTGTGCATTATTTGGGTTAAACTAAAAATACAGATACGATACAAAATAAAACATGAGTGATATTATAATAAATTATAAAAATAAAATTGCATTATGCTCCTCAAAAATAAAATACTCTGTGCAGTGAAAAATAATTATCTATATATATATATAAAAATGTATGTATGTGTGTATGTATGT
This sequence comes from Podabrus alpinus, assembly GCA_932274525.1. NCBI lineage: Eukaryota > Metazoa > Arthropoda > Insecta > Coleoptera > Cantharidae > Podabrus > Podabrus alpinus. The sequence goes on from OW026451.1 coordinate 14,090,365, forward strand.
ATGTTCCCTATATACTCCTAAACCGTTTGACCGATCGGAACCAAATTTGGCACAGTTATTATGTAGGTCCCTGCGCATCTTTTTGTATTGAAATAGTCCAAAAATTCGCAAAGGAAAGTTGATTTTGAGTAGCCTGCCTTCCTTTAAGGAATCTCGATAATCCATTCATGCGCGTCCCTATGGGACGCGCATGAATGGATTATCGAGATTCCTTAAAGGAAGGCAGGCTACTCAAAATCAACTTAAAAAACAATAATGAATGCTGTCAAGCTGTCAACCGATCGACAATTCAAATACGCGTGCACGTGCTTTACGTTTCTATTTGACCAATCTTAACCAAATTTGGTGTAGAACTTATTTACAACGCTACGAAAAACATAGACTACTTGAGAACCTTGGAGTGAGGCCGAAGGCCGAACAATCACATCCGACACGGTCTAGATGGCTAAAGGCGGCCGGCAGGCCGACTGTGCCAGCTAGTTTTTTGCCAGCTATTTTTTTGCCAGCTAGTCAAGTTTGCATTTTCCGGGCAAGCTGAAAAGTCCCCTAAAATCCCCTTTAGACTTCTCTGAATTTTAGACCCCTCGGCACGGTTTTTCGCTCACAACTTGTTTAATTCAATTTTTAGGGAAAATTTTCATCAGACCAACATTGAAGATCATAAAATTCTCTGTAAATGCAATTTAAAAAAATTTGCCTACGTAAAACTATCAATGTAAGGACGACGAAATGCGTTTTATTTAAAGAAATTGAATTTGTAACATTTTTATTTAAAATATAATTTTTTTACATTTCATCTGAATAAGGCTGAAAAATTTGGTTTGTAGAGAATTTTCTACCTTTGATCTTTTTTCTAAAAAAGAAATTAAACGATTTATAAGCAACAAAAATCCACTGACATGGAATTTTGGGGACTTTTACCTTTTTCCAAGTAAAAATGTTTCTTTTCCTGCACGAAGAACTTCACGCTATAGATTTTCACTGTAAAACAGGGGGCTATCGAACTGATCTATAGTCTTCCTAAAAAATGTACCCCAAAATAATTCATTAACATCTATAAAATGTTTCATCGTAAGGCAAACAGAAGATAAATATTTGATGAGAAAACAGAGAAAACACTTCCTGAAAAGAAAAATTTTCTCCGATATTATAAAATTAAGATTGTTTTTAATGACTACCTTTCATAATAATTTATTACGGTCGGAAGTAAAGTTTTCCTAAATTAATATGGAAGTTTGATGACTCTGGAACTTCGTAATTCATAAATACAGAATTTGTGTTGCAATCAATTTTATGCAATGTTAATTGGGACATTTCTCTAATTATATCAGGCTTGTCATGAACTTTTGGAGCAGTGATTATAATCTCTTTAAGAAAATTCCTAATTTTTGGAGAAATTGTAGAACTGAAATTAAAGTAAACGGGTAATTTACTCAAATTTCCGCATACATTAAAAATGTTTAGTTTTGAATTTGAAGTTTGAAGAAGGGGGGGGGGGTTGTTATTTTAACCAAATTAAAAATTTTATAATTTTATCTATACAATAAAAATTATAAATGCACACGACCCCCCTTGGCGGAACGAGCAATAAATTAAAAAAAAAAGGTTAATTTGGTGTTGATCACAATAGACAATGCAATTTTTTGGGCTAAATTTTTTCGAAACACGTTCAACATTGTTTTCTATATTATATTACATCACTCCTATTAAATTTTGTCAACCAATCAAAAATTACTATCTTATAAATGAAATTAAAGCTATAAGGAATAGCTAATTGTTAACATTTTCTCAAAATTAAAAAAAAGAAAGTAAAATTTAAAAAATCTACCTAATTGAAGTTGTCAACGATTCCAAAGCACTTAAGCAAATAATTAGCAAAAACATCATCATAATAAAAGCTTTGAAAGTGTAACTATTTTTAAGCGATTTAAAATAATTTTATTATTTTTGGCCCCATTCTTCAATTTTTAACTAAAAAGGAAATAGCACGAAAAAAAGTTAAATATGGCAACCCTTTAAATTGTTTAAGAGCGCGCTGCGGAAGGAGAGAGAGGGAAGCAGTAGATATGATGTTGAAAGAAGCCTCTAATCTCTTGTAGAAATTTAAAAAATTTAAAAAAATTATTTGCGCCATATCTAAGGGAACCCTTGAACCCTTTGTGCATTAAGTTGATTTTATATAGTTTAAAACTCCACTAAGGTCACTTTTTGATTTACAAGTTTTCTATAATTGATGATGAAATCGCTTCAAAATCAGGTTTTGTCCTTATAATGATCTGCAGAAGGCAATAACGAAGTTTCATTAAGATCGGTTGTCATAAAAATTCAAAATTGTCCTTTTTCATAAATTAAATTGAACTATTTACTTTTAATTTAAAGCGCTCAAAATTGGTTATTGCCTTCAATAGTCTTTTCTTATTAATATAAAAAAAGAATTACATTGATACGACGTTTAGTTTTTTAAATTTATACAAAAGATTAGAGGTTTCTTTCAACATCATTCCCTCTCTCTCTTTCCGCAGCGCGCTCTTAACTGTTTTTTTTTAAATTCGTACCTCCCTGGCATTATTTTTTGCTTTTACCTCTCCGATTGTGATAATAAATTATAAATTTATGTTTTCGAAATATGTAATTTAATAAATTCCGTTATAAAGTAATATTTTAACTTTGTATAGAAAGCTCGTAAGGAATTAATTGTTTTTCACACTTGATGGCAGCGAATGTTGGCAGAAGCACTTTCCCTATTATATTTTGTAAATTTCTTGATGCTACAAACTATAATTGCACTCAACAAAAGAAATAGTACGCGATTCGTATGTAGGTATTCTAAAATTTTTCAAATTAAATTTTTAGTCCAAGGGGAATTACCTAAAGAAGAAGTGTTAATTTTTCATCTTCAGAAGAAACAATTGAAAATCCTTGAAGATTTAAATTAACCGTTACGATTTCCTAAACGTTTAATTTTTATTTGTTTTCTATAACATTAACACTCAATTAAATCGCAATTGAAATTTCTTTCACCTTAATAATTATTGCAATCGTAATAACATAATTTAATTATGTTTATTTTAATAATACAAAAATTAAATAACACTTTTCCTGTTTTGATTACGCTTATAGTACAATGCCTTTTAATTCTGTTGTTTCATTATAAAGCGATTTGTAATTTTTCTAAAAATTTGTCAATTGTTTATATAATATAATTGTTTATTACATTTAAAAAAAAAATTCAATTATTTTCATTAGTAATGCATGTTAAAACTGAACCTGCCCGGAAACTATTGTTGGTTTCGTTAATCCAAAATGCGCTCTTAAAAAATATGAACTTTTTAGAAGATTCAGGGCTGCTCGATTATATAATACTAGCTGGCACAGTCGGCCTACCGGCCGCCTTTAGCCATCTAGACCGTGTAGGATGTGGTTGTTCGGCCTGCGGCCTCAGGGAAATCGCAACCATACGTGTACACCGTGGTTGTTCGGCCTCACTCCAAGGTTCTAAAGTAGCCTATGTTTTTCGTAGCGTTGTAGATAACTTTTACACCAAATTTGGTTAAGATTGGTCAAATAGAAACGCAAAGCACGTGCACGCGTATTTGCATTGTCGATCGGTTGACATCTTGACAGCATTCATTATTGTTTTTTAAGTTGATTTTGAGTAGGCTGCCTTCCTTTAAGGAATCTCGATAATCCATTCATGCGCGTCCCATAGGGACGCGCATGAATGGATTATCGAGATTCCTTAAAGGAAGGCAGCCTACTCAAAATCAACTTTCCTTTCCTTTGCAAATTTTTGCACTATTTTTATATAGATAAATATATTATATATTTTTTATATATACGGTATTTACCGATAAACCAGTTAAACTTGCTTCACGGAATCATTGCTTCACGTTACGGCGTGTGCATAAACTCATAACTAAGGCTGCATTCACAACCTCATCATGAAGGATTTCAATTATCATTGACAATAATTAATTTAACTAACTGAGTAATTGTTGCCTAGTTAGATTGATTTCAAGATACCGAATGAAACTAAAGAAGTGGCAGCATCCTTTAATTAAAATGTAAACTACATAGAAAATAACAATTACAAATTAATTATGACGTAATTGCAAACGTTAATTTGACTCTGTGAATGCGATTTAACTCTTCTTTGTGATTCTGTTTACTCCGCTTTTCTGTCATAGTCAAATCGCCAGGTTTTTAATCTACATCTAAAATCTAAATTCTGTCGGTTTAATTTTTAGCTGTGCGGCCTTTAGGCCCAAACCATGGCAATGACTTACTATTAGGAATATGGTATAGTGAAGTTGTGAATATTAGGAATGTAGTCGTTAAGGTTTTTCGTATAGGTAGAGATAGTTTCAAAGCTCAAGAATCCTAATCTGCGCGAGGAGGAGCCAAGAGGGCGAAATACATACTACATATACGAATTTGAGCCTTCTGCGTCGATTTTTAGGGTTCTTGAGCTTTGAAACTCCACGTAACACTAATATAAAAAATTATAATACGTCAACACCTCAAATGTAGGATCTGCGTCTGACCAAAACCATTCACTATTTGGCATTAAAATGACCATGACGTCCAGTCAAATTGATTAGAAGTGAAAGATTCCATTGAATTAATCCGTGAATCAAAATTTCGATTAATCAAAAATGTTCGACAAAAGTGAGATAGAATGCCTGTAATTCTTCTAACTATTGGGCGACCAAGGCGAATTAATCGTCTGATGTATGGCCTAAAATACAGATTTGGTTATAAAATATTTCAATTTCTTTGGGATCAGTGATGCTGTTACTATAGATTACAAACGTGGTCATATAGTTTTTTAACTTCTCTGATGATGCGGGATTGTTTGATCAAAATTAACAGCAAAAGAAGCAGAGGCCGCAATGCTCAGGAAAAAAACCATCGTGATCTGCAAACTCATAAAAGACGTCCGTAATTTTTTCCGACTTTTAAATCCCCCCTCGCCCCTCGTCACAGTTGGTCACAATCATCGGACCCCCCCCCAGGAACGTCCTATGGTCACAAATCAAAGAGCCCCTCTCATTTGTCTAAAATCAAATTTGACCTTTTAAACTAAAAAACCTATTGTCCTATTCACTAACTTTTTAAAATTGGAATTAAACAAGCAAGAATTTAGATAAACTTTATTTTATAAACTTTTAAAAATATTCAAACACAATTTTCTTAGAAATCCCAAAAAACGGGAATTTTATGCGGACGTCACATTTGTCCGGCCCCCCCCCCTCTCTGGTCACACTTGGTCACATTTTGTGAACCCCCCTCCTCCCAGGCGTGGACGTCTTTTATGGACGACCCCTTAATGCTCTTCTATAAAGTTATCAATTTAATACGTCGATTCTGCTCATTCCTTCATCTTTTAAAGATTTAAGTAGTTAAAACTAATCAACGAAGATTTGCCGGTCTTACTAACCAAACATAAAAATTAAAAATTCATAACACTCGTTGGCAAACCTTATTATTTTAATTTAAATTTCATTTATTAATAAAATCTACCAGCCACTATGACTGTCTAGTGCATACTGCCATTGTTGTGCGGCCTGAAGGCCGCACTATAATCTTCTTTGTCAGTAACTAAAACCTTAAACAAAAATTAATGCGTTATGAACAGATACACAGCACTGGTTTTTATTGTAAAGAAACCAGTTCTGCATATGTGTTGGTAATGCACCTCTCATCCACTCTTAAAAGCTCCAGTGCGGCCTTTAGGCCGCACAACCGTGATAATCACGCACTAGATGTTTTTTTACTTTTATTTTTATGCCAGATTATTTTACTTCTATTCATGTTTGGCATAAAATAATCTGAGCAGCAGGAAAATCAAATGTGGTTTAAATATTGAATATTACTGGAGAATTGGATCCCTATTGGAATCCAACAGGTTCATGTTATGCCACTGATTTGAGAGTTAAAGTTTTTGACCAGAATCGACGTACGAGTATAAGATAGCAATTTTATATATTCAAAACGAAAGAAAAAATGAAGTTAAGATTTGAAGTTTGGAGCATATCACATTGGGAAGTGATTGCTGTTCTAAGCACTGGAACTTCTTGGAACCGTTAAGTTGCTTTGATTCAATGACAAGGGGTGGGTAAAGGGGGTAACTACCACCTGCGTATTTTTAAAAATTGAATAAAAAAAAAACGATTAAATACACTAAAATTGCATATTGTTTTAGACCCCCAGGTTTCTGCATCCGCCGAATTTTTCTGCAGTCGCCCCAAAGGAGGTGTGAGGCTCCAACATAACTTGGAAATGAGTTTTTTGCTTAGGCCCTATAGTTTTATTTGCGTGAAAGGGAGAAATTCTTCCAAAGTTTCACACAACCTGTATTGGATGGGTATGTCGAATTTCTACTGACGAAAAACACCCTCCCTTTGACAAAGTGTGACCAGGGGAAGGGGGTTGGACAAATGTGATGTCCGCATAAAAATCCCATTTTTGGGATCTCTAAGAAAATTGTAATATTTTATAATGAAATTTATTTACTCATTAAATTTAAAATGTCGTGTAAACAATGTCGTGTGAAGTTCGATTTTAGACAAATGAGGGTGGTCTTAGATTTGTGACCATGAGACGTTCCTAGGAGGGGGTCTAAAGATTGTGACCAACTGTGACAAGGGAAGGAGAGGGGCGGTTGAAAAATCGGAAAAATTGCGGACGTCCTTTATGGACGAAACCTTAGAATATTTCTTCCATGTACAGCTCGCTGTGTTCTTATGTTGACTTGTTGTTAGCCTTATTCTGCCCTTTCGAGACTTTGTTCTTCTGATTGCTGATTTTCCTTTTGCCTTTGACGTTCTTCTTCAGTCTTGGTGGACATATTGCTTACCAACACTTTTTAAATGATGTCCCAGTTTGTTTCACTCCCCAGCATGAGAGTGTGGCTATAGTTTCCCATAGCTGCACTATGGGAAACATAATGTCGGAGATGTGGCCTCTTCCCGCACGAAAAAATGGTATGTTCGACGTGATTTGGCAAAACATTCATGTCCAGCGAGGACTTACGTTGTTTTATATGGTGGGTATTAGTTTGTATGTCGGTACGGGACAACTCGGCTCTGGACAACTCGGCACCGTACAACTCGGCACCAGACAACTCGGCATCAGACAACTCGGCACCGGGTAAACTCGGCACCGGACCAACTCGGCACCGTACATCTCGGCACCGTACATCTCGGCACTGGACAACTCGGCACCGTACATCTCGGCACCGGACAACTCGGCACCGGGAAAACTCGGCACCGGGCCAACTCGGCACCGAGACTAGGGTTCCGTCACATTTTTTGAAAACCTACCACCTTTCATCAGAAATCGTTATTGTTAGCGCAAAAAAGTTTAAATTAAAATACTAGTACCTATTAAGTTGAGTTTCTTTATTTAAAAAAATTACATATTTATTAATCCATAACATAATTGTGAGATAAACCGCGCAAATACTCCCACATATTTGCTTGCTCATAGTTGGAAACTTTGTTAAGTATACGCTCATCTGCTTCCTCGTAACGTTTTCGTTTTTGTGGTTTCTTTTATCTTTTATCCCTTTTATCCCTTTTATCCGATTATGAGATTAAGAAGATTTAGATTAATATTTACTATATAAGCAAAACACACCAGAAAGAATAGCATAGAAAAAAATATTGAAGAAACATAATGAATAATGCCCAAATTTTATCTCAAAGAGCAGTGGAACGATACAATCACGACGGTTATATCTATGTTAAAGATAAAGAAAGTAAAGATGGTCTAAAATGCTTTTGGCGTTGTCATAAAAAAGATAATGGGAAAAATGACTCTGGAAACAGGACTTATTGCAATGGGCGTATATGGACAAATAAATCTGATGGGTCGTTTAATTCCTTACGTATTCCACATACGTGTAGTAATACTGGAAATGCCGTTCAAGTCGAAATTGCAAAAGTTATTACAGCTGTGAAGAGAAGAGCAAACGACACAATGGAAAGGCCCCAAGAAATTAGAGCTGCGGTTTCTCAAAATATTTCGGATGGTGCTCTGGGACAATTTCCTTCAACAGATACGATGAGAAAACTGATCAACCGAAGTCGTCAAGACAATAGAACGCCTAATCCACAAACACGGCAAGATATAGTTATGCCAATTGATTTCACCCAATACGAAACCAATCCCGGAGAGTTTGAAGATTTTCTATTAGAAGATTCAGGATTTGGCGATAATCAACGAATTTTGATATTTGGCCGAGAATACCATAAAAGCTGGAGTGAACAAATGCGCGAAGTTTTTATGGATGGTACATTTTTGCTAACTCCACCGTTGTTTAGTCAAATATTTGTTTTGCTTGCTCGTCGTGGTGACGGTCACGGATTTGTTTTTCCAATCCTCTTTTGTCTTCTTCCAAACAAGTTACAAGCGACTTACTGTAAACTTTTCCAAATGATTAAAAATATGTGGCCAGAATTTAATCCAGATTCTGTCAATGTAGATTATGAGGTAGGTATACACAATGCTTTGCGTGCAGAATTTGCGAATGTTACCATTAGAGGTTGCTTCTTTCATCTCGTACAAAATCTTCGGAAGCATCTTTCAGCAGTACAGCTGCTCAGTCTCTATACTACCGACTCTAGTTTTGCCTTGAAATGTCGCATGGTTACTTCAGTAGCTTTCGTTCCGGAAAATGATGTTGTAAGCGCCCTTACAATGCTTGAAAATCATCTTCCACCAGAACTAGAACCAATTATCAGTTGGTTTACAAATACATATGTGGGTAGACTTAGAAATAACGGAACAAGAGCCCCACCTCTGTTTCCCTATGAAGTCTGGTCGGTATATGAACGTACTTTGCTTGGTTCTGATAGAACTAATAATTTCGCCGAAGCATGCCACAAAAAATTGCAACAGGGATATGGTGTCGCACATCCAGAATTATTCAAATTTATTGGCAATTTAAAAAAAATCCAAAAAACATACGATGCGGATTACGAGCGTTATGTCGCGGGGTATGAAGCACCACAAAAACGAAAACGTTACGAGGAAGCAGATGAGCGTATACTTAACAAAGTTTCCAACTATGAGCAAGCAAATATGTGGGAGTATTTGCGCGGTTTATCTCACAATTATGTTATGGATTAATAAATATGTAATTTTTTTAAATAAAGAAACTCAACTTAATAGGTACTAGTATTTTAATTTAAACTTTTTTGCGCTAACAATAACGATTTCTGATGAAAGGTGGTAGGTTTTCAAAAAATGTGACGGAACCCTAGTCTCGGTGCCGAGTTGGCCCGGTGCCGAGTTTTCCCGGTGCCGAGTTGTCCGGTGCCGAGATGTACGGTGCCGAGATGTACGGTGCCGAGTTGGTCCGGTGCCGAGTTTACCCGGTGCCGAGTTGTCTGATGCCGAGTTGTCTGGTGCCGAGTTGTACGGTGCCGAGTTGTCCAGAGCCGAGTTGTCCGTGTCCCTTTGTCGGTCCACCTTCCGTTTCCAGCTCGGTCCTACGAGTTCCTGCCATCATGTAGGCTATTTTGCACATTCTTGGATCAAAGTCTTCTTTTGTTGTGATCCTGTGTTTTGCGTCTCTCAAGTCTGCCTTTAGATTGATTGGAATTTGAGTAGATAGAACCAACGTCACCTCGGTGGAGGCCGTTCAGTAGGGTTTACAGATCTTGATGACCTTCTTACCCTGAAGGGTTTCGAGTTTACGCCTGTGACAAACCTTCGACATAGCCCAGCCAGATCAGTGCCGCATATAGCATAATTGAGTCCGAAACGGTACTCAGTAGCCTTCTCTTTAATTCATGTTGGACATCAACCTGTGGAGTTTAGTCAGGTGTGAGTCATCTTACATGTTTCTATCCAAGTCGACTCCCAGCACACGAACCGATTCTTGTGGTTCTTTATGTTTTCCATCCACAAAAAAGGAAACTTTGGCGATTTTTCTTCGGTTGGTCAGCATACCGCCCTCTGTCTTCTCAGGTACCAGTTGTAGACCTCTTAGTTTCATCCATTTACATATATCCTGGATAATGGAATTTGTTTTGGCCATCAGTACCGCTTCTTCTCTTGCTACCGCCACAATCTCTTTAGTTGAGATGGGAGGTCATAAAGTGTAAAGAAAAATGAAAATTATTAATTTAATAATTATTGTTGGATACTTGTTGTCGGTTTTGGATGGGAGGACACGTGCCATTGCGTCCTTTTTGGATACTGGATACTTATGTTCATTTTTGTGATCAAATGACTACGTTATATCATTTTGTTAGTACAGTTCTCTCATTTGAATGAAAGCTACTCAGTCTGAACTGTTACCGTGAAAATGGATATGTCACTTGAGGCTCGAGTGTTTTTGGTGGAACAGACGTGCACAGTTATGCTCACCCGATACGTTCCATAATATAGCACCCAATTTCATGTAGAAAACCGAATTATTTTCTCACGAAAGAACTTCCTGCATAACTAATCTTTGATGTAATCCACCAAGTGTGGCCTATAATTTAACACTGAATATCACTTTCTAAACTGGAGTTCCAAACTCCATAAATTTGCATAAATATGATTGACTGAAACTCAATTTGGTATCGATAAAATCCGGATGATGAAGAATTGGAAAATTGAACGTTCCATTTTTCAAGTTCCAAATGACGTACAACTGGAATTAAACAGCTAAAATTTGGAAGTACTTGAAGGTAATTTCCTCAACATGGCATTAAAAGTATGTCATTGATTCTGTTAATTTTACACGTTCGCATTAGTGACACAGATAATAAAGCTTCAACACTCCGTGAGGTACCAGTATCATTACGGTAATTTTCAAATTTTTTGGTTTGCTGGAAATTTGAGGCGAGAGCTAAGTAAATAAACAGTTAAGAAGAATTTAAGAAAAAACGCTGTTTTACTGGAAAAGAATTCCAAAAGTTGCGTTATGTTGCCAATTTATTAGTATTTTAAAATTTAAATATGTGCTTTTGCTAGTCATAATTTCTACACAAGAATTTTATTGCTTCCTATTTCATTCTTTGTAATTATTTGTACATGGGAAACGAGATAAGAAAAATTGACAAGAATTAATAAAAGGTCAAGTTTTGGTAAATCGTGGAATAATGCTAAACAAGAACACGATACACCCGAAATTTTGGCAATTATCGGTGTAGGACAAAACGAAATTAAGGTTGGCTCATTAAAATTGAATAAAAATGTTTAATTCATTTTGTTGAAACCTATATTTTCCACTTCAAATCATTTCCAAAGGAAATGAAAGACTCGACGCATAATACTGTGTTTGTTTACAGAATTATTTTGGATACGATAGAAAGTAAAACTTGCGATTTATTTTTACAAAGGTCTGAGTAAATCGACATTTAATTATTAACTTCTTGTGGCAATAAATTTGAAGAATGCTGATTACATCTTAAGAAATGTTAATTCCAAACAGCATCCTTCATTATACGAAACGAACAGGAACGCTTACAAGAAGAAAGAGCTGCTATTTTGTATTTTATGCAAATTTTTAAATTTCGACAAGGATTTCTGAACGAATTGACAAGGACGTGAGCGGTTTTATTCTTTAAAAGTTAATTAACTTAATTATATAATTTATTTTTAAGTGAATTACCTCAATTTTAACGTGAGTGCTTTTTGAAATCAATGAAATTAAAACATTTTCTCAATTTTAATTACAATGCAAGTTATTGTCATGTGTGATGAAAATCAAACGGTGTGCGACCAAATCCGTTTGGAAGCACCGTAAGCATAGTAAACGATGTAAAAATACCGTACCATAAATGGCGACAATTACTGCATATCTGTAAAAAAATTAATATTTAAATTGTTTTATAATAAAACTAAACATTTTTACTACTTAAGTTAATAACTTAGTTAATTGCCATCCTTAACGGTAGGCATTTTGGAGCAATCAATTTTATTTGGCCACTTACAGTAAAACTAAATTATACACAGTTGCGTAAGCCCAGAGGTAGACTGCCGAGTCCTTTTTTAAATTAACACCCGAAAATGTTATTCCTAACTGACAAATGACTATGAACATCCGGTTTGGAAGCCAGTAGGTCATGACGGTCGTAAGTCCATTGCAAAATAATTGGGGTGAACCCTAATACGACCTTGGTATCTAATGCTGAACAATTTGATACGTTCCTCAACGGTAGCCATTGGATAACAATCATGATTGGGTGCAAACCGTGGAGCATATCAATGATAGTTCTTACAATTTTTGAATTAAACTACTAAATTTTGGCGAATTTGTGGATGCATCTGGATGAGAGGTCTAAATTTTGGAATTATCGGTGAAAATCAGATGTAGGTTTAAGGGCCAATTTATCAATCTCCAGTTAATATTCTTCGTCTTCTCATTGGACTAAAAGACGTCACATGGTAAATTTATCTAACAGGTAAATTTAACTGGACCATAAATTGGCCCCAAGTCAAATGCACTGTTCTGGAGAACTCCAGAATCGATAGCTAGATAGAGCAGACCAGTTTTCCATACCTTGCCGAAAGCTTTGGTTATATCAAGAAATGGAATAAGTTATGCCTGATTTTAGTACCAATTTTATGGTGGAATATTTTAGATAAAATCCAAATTGATACTTAAGAATGATCTTCTTTTCTTCGGTTAATGGTGGCTTCAATCTTCTCAAGATGATGGACCTGTATCAAACAGTTTCCGTAGGTGGTTTTCCGATTTAGGGATTAAAATAATTTAATCCATCTCAAATACAGTTCTATAGGAGAGTATCATAATTTCAAGATGGAATTAAAGGTCATAGCGATACATTTTTTTATTGGCAATTCCATTTCTAATGGAGCTTCAAGAAATCGGTTAAGTTAGACATCTTGAAAGAAGAGTTCAAAGGTTTCATTGTCCACGTAGAGAGTATACAGCTGAGATTGTGTTATGCACCTTGTCTCTTCAGAACAAATTTCTTTTAAATCCCTGAGTTAACGCTGATTCAAGGATAAACATTTTATACAAATTCTTTGTGAACCTTCTTCCACTTTTATTAAGAAGTCTTAATATAGGTTCAGGACCTGCTCTTGACTAATTTTTCTAATTAGGTCTGTGAGCATTTTTGAATTTTACATCTCAGATAGCTTGCTGGGCTTGCCCTTCGATGTGCCTGTACCCTATTTTTTATTGTTATGATGGCAAATCATTAACACAGGGGGACCGACGGCTTTACATGCCCTCCGAAAGCACGGAAGACGGTCAAGAAATTTTAGACTGTACCCGGAGTCGAACTGGGGAGCCCTACGTTAGCAGTTGATCGCGCTAACTATCAGGACATGACCGTCGTCTTTGTGAACCGCAGTGAGGAAAAACCATATGGCAAGTTGTATAAAGAAGATGATACTCGGATCAGAGTTAATTCTGGAATTTCTGCTGTTTGATTGGTTGATACACCAAAAATCCCTAAGTTAACTCTGACTTGAGAATGATGTTCTGTTCTGATACAGTTAAGTTTTCGTTCTATTATTGGCGCCCTTAAAGAAAACATCTTATTCGCCATCTTTTTAAAAATACGAAAGAAACAGTAAAGTGGTGTAAGGAGATTTTTAAGCAACCCTATTTGTTTATAGATCCAGATTCGTTTTACGTATTTTTAAACTCCATTTCACTATAAATAATGTATACCTTAGGTAGTTTTTGAACCGATTCTGGAAAAAAATTAAATTTTGGATTTTTTGATGTAAACAATTTGTTTATTCCATTTATAGACCAATCGCCAAGGGTTTTATACCGGAAATAACTAAATTAATAAGTAAATAAAAAATCAAATATTGTGATTTTTCAACTATTGATATTAATGTATAAAAAATTAATAGTATTAAATTAAATTTTAAAAATTAGCCACTTAATTAGACAATAAACATCTGAAGATAGCAGTGGACACTACACTGCACAAATTGCTTAAATGAAGAATTAAAATATTTAAAATCAAAATAACAAAAAATAATGGCAAATCCATACCGTGCGCTCTCAAAGCTGTAAATCTTTAACCGATCTATACCTAAGAAAAACGTATAAAGGTTTTCTTTAGGCAGTTTAGTTACCGTCAATTTCATTTATTTTAAATTTTGCTCTACAATGAACTTAAACCGAGATATTCACGAATATACATAAATAAAAATACCTATATGTATGTTTTCGCGCGTTCTTCCAACATGGCGGACAAATTTGGAATTTCTAGACCGAACAAAATTACTAGTATGTCTTTTAAAAAAGACCGGGGAGTCCCCTAGTCAAACCAAAATTATAAAGTAAAATTTTCAACTTAAAGTGCCCTCAGTATAAAAAAATTAAGAGAATAAATTTAAAGAAAATAAATTAAAAACATAATAATAATTATAAATATACAAAGTGACACCATAATCCTGGGAACAGGGGGTCTGAGGGCTATAGAAGAAAATTTTAAAACAATGCAAAAAGAAGATTTTGACAGAATCAATGAAGAATAAACACATTCCTTCCTGTACACCACAATCCTGGAAACCGGGGGTTCTTTGGGGGGGGGGGGGTATGGAATATTCCCTAGTTACATTTAAAGAACGAAGCATAAATTTAATTATTATTAAATTGACATTGTCAACTAATTTCATAAAAATTGCTACAATTTATAGAATTCTATTATAATATAAAATGAATTAATTTTTAGCCTTGAAAATGGACCACATGTAAACGGCCCGAAACGTTGGTTAATATTTAAAATATTAAAAGACCTATACCCAATTAAAATTATCAAGTGATAAAAAGAAGAAATTTTTAAAACAATACGAAAAGAAAATTGTGACAAAATCAATGAAGAATAAACACATTCCTTTCTGTACACCACAATTCTGGAAACCGGGGAGTCTGGGTGGTATAGGATACCCCCCCACCCCCGCCAGTTACATTTAAAGTATTAAGCTCGTCTTACATCAGGACATTTCTGGCGTCATTTCTTGCGCCATTTCCTGAGACATTTCTGGCGTCATTTCTTACTCCAAAAATAAAGCCTGTATTATATCAGGCCATTTCTTGCGCTGATTTTGCGCAGTAGGTAATTTTAGCAACTTACGTGAAACATTTTGTAGGCCAAATATATAGAACGTGTTCTATTTTGAGGCAATTTTCAACGCAATTTGCCTGCGAGCGTGCGCAGTAAGATTAAACGAACGATAATTTAGTGTTGATGTAAATTGTGAAAACTGTGTTACACATAAAAATTGAAATGGATAAAGAAAGCGATTTAATTGCAGAAAATGTGATTGCAGCAAACATAATAGTATTAAAAAAATTACTGAAAAGATGTTTGAAAAACAAACCAAAACCGTGGGTGCGAAAGAATTGGCAGGAAAAGTGGCTACATAGAATTTAAATTGAATAGAATTGTATTTAATAATTTAATAATTAACTGATTATATAAATTTGTTTGCTAGTTTATTTGACAATTTACATTTGACAATTACTACCAGCGCATTCAATCTGTACTGCGCACGCTCACAGGCAAATTGTTCAAGAATAGAGCACGCGCCAAATATATTGCCTACAATCCGAGCCAGGACATTTTCCAAGACATTTGCTGTTTTAAACTAGACAATTTATTTGGCTCAAGAAATGGCGCAAGAAATGACGCCAGAAATGTCCTGATGTAAGACGAGCTTAAAGGGTAAATGTACAACCTTATGCCCTTTAGTATCAAGATGGTATCAAGTGATCAAGAGAAGAAAATTTTAAAACAATGCAAAATAAAGATTGTGACAGAATCAACGAAGAATAAACACATTCCTTCCTATACACCATAATCCTGGAAACCGGGGGTCTGGAATACCCCCCAGTTACATTTAAAGTATAAAGGATAAATCTACAACTTTATGCCCTTAAGTATCACGTGATCAAGAGAAGAAATTTTTAAAACAATGCAAAAAGAAGATTTTGACAGAATCAATGAATAATAAACACATTACTTGCTGCACACCACAATCCTGGAAACCGGGGGGGGGGGGAAGCTGGAATACCCCCAGTTACATTTAAAGTATAAACGATAAATCTACAACCTTATGCCCTTAAGTATCACGTGATCAAGAGAAGATATTTTTTAAACAATTCAAAAAGAAGATTTTGACAGAAGCAATGAATAATAAACACATTACTTGCTGCACACCACAATCCTGGAAACCGGGGGGGGGGGAAGCTGGAATACCCCCAGTTACATTTAAAGTATAAACGATAAATCTACAACCTTATGCCCTTAAGTATCACGTGATCAAGAGAAGATATTTTTTAAACAATTCAAAAAGAAGATTTTGACAGAAGCAATGAATAATAAACACATTACTTCCTGTACACCACAATCCTGGAAACCGGGGGGGTCTGGAATACCCCCCAGTTACATTTAAAGGATAAATTTACAACCTTATGCCTTTCAGTGTTAAGTGATCAAGAAAAGAAATTTTTACAGCAATGCAAAAAGAAGATTGCGACAGAATCACAGAAGAATAAACACGTGTACCTGGAGGGTATTCCATACCCCCCAGACCCACCGGTTTGAAATAATGTCTTCTAAATTCACTCGACTGTTTTATTACGTCTCCTTTTATATTGGTTCAGTTGGTTCTCTTCTTTTGAAGAAGAAACTATTAAAACATTTTTATTTCATTTGTCTTAAATTTTGATATGAGGAAGTTTTAGTTACAATTTCTTCAGATTGATGAACAAATTGTGACATTAATTTTTATGAAATTAACATAAGCGGAGTTGGAGGTCTTGGAACTTTTCATATTTAAGTTGTTTAGGTATTAGGTACATTTTAGTCAATTTTATGGCTCAAATTAGACTTACAAAGACAGAAATCAATGAACTCAGGGTTGAGCTCTTGGAATTTTTAGTATCTTGTTCAGCAATGCCTTAGGACCATTTGAGCCAATTTTCAGATTCACAATATTGTTTTCTGGGTGGAAAACAGAAAAAGGCAGAAGTTCTTGAAGTCGATGCTTGAAATCTTGTAGTTTTAGTAAGTTGTTCAGCAATGCCTTAATAGGGCCATTTGAGTCAACTTCCAAATTTATAGTTTTTTTTCTGAGCCAAAACCTAAAATGTTTGGCGGCAGAATAATTATAAACACAGAAATCAATGAAGCCGCCGTTTTCAGGTCTTGGGAGCTTTAGTCTATTATTCAGCAATGCCTTAGGGCCATTTGAGCCAATTTTCGGATTCACAATATTTTTTTCTGGGTGGAAAACTGAAAAAGACGGATATCCTTGAAGCCGACGCGACGCTTGAAACCTTACAAGTTTTAGTAAATTGTTAACCAATGCCTCAATAGGGCCATTTGAGTCAACTTCCAAATTTACAGTTTTTTTCTGAACCAAAACCTAAAATGTTTGGGGGCAGAAGGATTATAAACACATAAATCAATGAAGCCACCGTTTTCAGGTCTTGGGAGCTTTAGTCTATTATTCAGCAATCCCTTAGGGCCATTTGAGTCAATTTTCAGATTAACAGTATTTTTTCCTGGGTCAAAAACTAAAAGTCCTTGGTTATAAAAATAAGAATTTCCATTTCCTGCATACCTCACGCTCTGAAAGCTGTAGCTCTGCAACCGAATAAATTACAAAAAAAATTATAAGATCTTTTCTGTAAATAATTGAGTTTTCTTTAATTTCTATTGTTTAAAATTTTACCCCAAAGTGAACCTAAACTGAGATATTCACGAATATTAACAAAAATGTTTGTTTTCACGATATTTTTCGAACATGGTACCAAAGTGCTTTGGTACCAATGTTCCCTATAGACTCCTAAACCGTTTGACCGATCGGAACCAAATTTGGCACAATTATTATGTAGGTCCCTTGAACCGTAAATCTTTCCTCACTATCCCTAATGAGAGGATAGCTTGAAACAGATAACGTCCACGCAGAAGGTAAAAACCCTCTACTTTAAATTGCGTGGAGCCCTGGTCTTAGGTAAACTAGCTCTTTGATGTAAACGTCGGTATGCGAGGGCCATGGGTCGTGTATAAACGCCCCGGAGAAACTCAAGGAAGCAGCTTTGCTAACACACACAAAAATAAAATGAACAATAAAATAAAATAAACAATAAGATGTGCATTGTTTGAAGGCGAAAGGATATTAGCGATGTTTGATGGAATCTGTATGGCGCCAGTGGAACGTTAACTACAGAAGCCACTACAGAAGCCGACCAGAACCGGCACAGTAGCGACCACATAACCACCAAGAATCACTACCCAAACAATCAACCGACGGAACACTCGAATGGTCATATAAAAATCCCACAAAGGTAACCACATCGAGCTTCCGCCGATAAAACCAAGCGGCAGCGACCCCGGTGAAATGCCGCACCCTGTATATATAGGTCGCACATCGCAGCCTTTATAAAAAATAACATAAAACCAAAAATTAAACACAAAAAAAATAAGAAACATAAAAGTTCAAAATACGAGATTTGAACGTACGACGCCCACTCTGGAGTCCCATCGTCAAAGCATTATGCCAGCGCCGTTCGATATAATTCCGTGGAAATAATACACAGCTCGAATCTAATTAAAACAAAGCATAATAAAATAATTAAATATTAATTAATAATCAAACATAAAATTCAAACATAAATCTACTTCCACGTATGCGAACGCTGAGTAGATTAGATACCCAAATCACTACGATGCAGAAATACACCTGTACCGCAATCGCAATCTCGGTCAACACTCTGCAAATAAAAAATACACGACAAAAGGAAAACCAGAATGTAACACATAATTAAAATAAAAAACATGAACAAGCCAAGGGTGAATCTGATAATAATCGAGCTCCTGTTGTAAAAATTGGCCAATCGAATACGAATTACTGTGAAGCAATTGCAAAAAGAATTAGGTAACTCACCAATGCCAACGGATAAAAATCCTTCCCAGAAATTATGGGCGAGGGTGGTCCGACAAGAACACATGGTACGGGAAAAAAACCATCATCCCACAACCGCGAATTTAAATCCCCTACTGGGTTGGAAAACCAACGTATTGCAAATAAAACATTCGGGTTGCTGGACCGCAATCCTCACCAAACGTAACCATATCCTGCAATCCCCAAAACCAACCCCATAATTACTTCACAGCACATAAAACGTGACCTTCTCGTATGAAATTTCACCCAAGACTCCCGATGCCTCGCGCAGGTCGATTCGCTCCGGAAAAAGATAACAAAAATTGAAGTGTCTACACTACCATCTCAATCAATTTGAAATGAAATGGCAGTGACCAAACAAATTGATGGTATAAGGTTGATAATAACGGATGTAGAATCCAAAATCCGTTATACCCTGCGCATGTTTTTGTATTGAAATAGTGCAAAAATTCGCAAAGGAAAGGAAAGTTGATCAAACTCAAAATCAACTTAAAAAACAATAATGAATGACCGATCTCAACCAAATTTTGCACAGTTATTATGTAGGTCCAGGCGCAACTATTCGTGCATAAATGAAGAAAAAATTCGCGCGGGGAACAAAGTTATTCGCGTTTTTCGATTTTTTTTTACACACCCTATACGGATACCCTTATTTACTTTACCTGGAAAACCCTTCATTTGCAGGTAACAAACCCTTACTTTACCTGGCCATTCTTGCTCACTCCCGCTTTCGCTAGATGGTGCTCTTAATCTATCATATAAGTGTACTGATTGGTGGCCAAAAATCTAAATATATTTTTTAAAATCGATCAGTTATCCCACCCTGTAGTGTACGGAAAGTGGTTGTATTTTTTAAAAGCGATCAGTTATCCCACCCTGTATGTACGGAAAATGATTGGTTGGTATAATACTATAATAACCACTGGCAATCACGGACTAGCAGTCAAGGCAGCCGAAGGCATATAAATATAATCTATGGTCCGCCCTGTGAGGCCGAAGGCCGAACAACTATGGCCTTCACGGATCTATTATGGTCCTCCCCCTGTGAGGCCGAACAACCACTGGCAATCACGAACTAGCAGTCAAGGCAGCCGAAGGCATATAAATATAATCTATTATGGTCCTCCCTGTGAGGCCGAAGGCCGAACAACTATGGCCTTCACGGATCTATCATGATCCTCCCCCTGTGAGGCCTTCGGCCTCACAACCACATCCGACAGGGTCTAGATGGCTAAGGGCGGCCGAAGGACGCCCGTGCCAGCTAGTTTTTTATAAACTACAATGTCATAGAAAATGCCGCTGCTCGGATTCCAGATTAAAATGGTGGGAAGTATCGGTAGTGCCATTATAGTCTTTTGACTCAATTATGGTACACGATTGCAGTCATGAGATCTCATCGAATAGAAAAATATGTTCGCATACATGGAAGAGCTTCGTAAAGAAAACATAATTTTCCTTTTTAAAACGCATGAACGGATGTGATATAGAAGGTACTCATCTGCGATTCCTAGTCGAGATAATCTCTGCAATGCAATCACATTTTTACCTTCTCTATTACAGTATAGTTTGTGAAACGTGATCGTAAATTCTAAACAAGGTCCTTATTAATATTGGGTTGAATAATCTTGATCAAAGACCGTAAAATTCAAATCCCCGTTGTTACCAAAAGGATTTGTGCCGTGGTTTGGAATCCACGTTAAACATTATTAGGTCTTCTTGAAGAGAAAATGCCTCAAACAAATGAGTTCTCATGATTTTTGATAACATTACAAATTTTTCCACGCACTGATAAAGCGCCCCTAAAAATAGCAATTCCGACTTAATGGCAAATTAAATTTAGATAAAAAGAACAAAATAAATTTTATTCAATTATTGCGTTCTACTAGAGCTTAAAATTTAACCCAAATACAATAATGTCGCAATTTTGATAAATTAACTAATAAAACCCGACCAGTTAAATGCAATTGCCGATTAGTTCCATTACATCAAAATTTCATGCAGAAACATATTTTTATTGTTAACAATAATAAAAAAAAAATTATGTAAACTATACATATTATGTTTTGTTCCATAAATTTTCAATATTGTAACTTGATGGGAACATTTCAAAAAATGCTTTCTTCTTAAATTTCGAATTAAACCATGCTAAATTATTGCCGATTTATCTTAAATGTAAGTGCAAATTTCAAAATTTCTTGTTCAATTTCCGGCGCTAAAATCTCAGATTTGTATGTTAAAATTGTTCATTCGGAACGAAGCACAAAAACGATGTAATAATGTAAATTTGTTCCATAATTGATGATCTGCAAAGCAAATTTCATAATGAAAGACAGTGGCGTAACCACATCATCACCACAACGCGCGTTTTAATTAGTTACTTTGCAAATCATACCCGTCATCCAAATATTTCCAGGTTCTTAAAAAAATCCGCAACAAAAAGAAATTAACCGGAGTTGTGTAGTCTCTTATCGACGATCGTTCCGCTCTTGGATTTAACATTATTAGAAACACAATTTCACAGGAAATTGTCATTTAATTTTAATCAATTGATTGGTGTATTGTTACCTTCTCCTTTTAAAATTTAACGTTGTTTCAGGTGTGTACAAATTTTCTACTTTCATTTTTTCCCAACAACTATCCACGCGAAGCAGCGGTCGTCCAAACTGATATGAATTTTTTGCGAATTATCAACTTGATACGACTGGAAATGTCTTGATCAAAATGCAAACTCTTTGGAAGTTGTGCGCCTATTTATTATTATTAGTAGCGAATTTTCATCCAACTAAGTCGCAAACTGCTAGAGAATGTCCACCACAAGAAGTAATTTTGCCATGTCGATGCTTGCTGCGCGGCTCAGACATTCAAGTGTGGTAAGTAAATCTCAGCAATTTTCTCAAATTATCTTTTTAATTTTGAACGTTTTAGGTGTTCACACAGCAACCTTCCAAAGGTACTGGAAGGTTTACGAGCGATAGGAAAATTTCTACGAGAACCAATAGATGAGTTGATTTTAGAAAACAATCATCTTCCGTCCCTCCCAGGCAAAACTTTTGCGCCCATACGTGTAATGCGTCTTATGTTACGCGATAACGGACTTGAACGTGTTTCGACCGGCTGGTTAGCGGGTCTCGAAGTGAGTTTAATGGAGTTATTTATAGTTGAACCGCAACTTAGAAGCCTACCCGAAGATTCCTTAGACCGTATGGTCGCTTTAGAAGCCATCACAATCCAATCAAACTTGATGAAACGGTTACCAAAATTTTCATCTCTTCCGAAGTTACGATATCTCCAAATCGAATCCTTATCTCTGATAGACATGTCGTCGCGACACTTCAGAGCTCTTCCGTCTTTGCAAAAGTTGCACATTACTGGCAGTCCTCTTTTAACGCGACTCGAAGGAGGCTTACTGCAGGATCTTCCAAAATTATCCCTCGTGAACATATCTTTTTGCGGTATAAATTGGATGCATCCACGTGCGATAACTCATTTACCAAGTTTGACCGACTTGTGGTTGGTTGGAAATAAAATAACCGATGCTGCAACAGTCGGAAGGAGCATCAGGGACTTACCGGCATTGGAAGAACTACGTTTGGATTTTAACCTCATCGATAAACTAGGAGAAGCCGCCTTTGTCGATATACCATCCCTAAAAAAATTGTTTGTTTCAAATAACAAAATAACCGAAATTCATCACGGTGCCTTTCACCGCGTTCCAAAACTACGGATGTTGGATTTGAATAAAAATTTAGTTAGAAGGGTACACCCTGAAAGTTTTCTCCAACATTCCGGAAGTGGATTGGAAGAACTGTGGTTGGTCGATAACGATATAAGCCACGTTGCCGATTTGAGAGCGATTTTGGATGCACTTCCGAGGTTAGCCTTCCTCGATATAAGTAATAATAATTTGGAGGCAATCCCCTTTGGGGCCATAAGAGGACATCCGACCCTAGAACGTCTTCACTTGGACCACAACAAAATCCATTTAATTGATAGAGAAGCATTTATGGCGATGCCCGCCTTACGAGAACTTAGGTTAAAAAATAATTCCCTCTCCGATGCTTTGGAGAGTCCGTTATGGAACTTGCCTGCATTAAAAGGTTTAGATTTGTCGGAAAACTATTTCCGAAGAATCAAACCACAGTTTTTGGCTAATTTACCGTCTCTAAGGAAAATCGATTTGAGTGGAAACGAAATTTCTTTCATAGAACCGTCCGCGTTTCTTGGTACTCCCTCTTTGGAACATGTTAATATTTCGTACAATCGATTGGAAACGCTACATCCTGCCACTTTTAGACATTTGTTGGGCTTGTATGAGTTGGATGTTAGTAACAACAGATTGCTCGAGTTCGTTCCAGGACTTCCACGAGGAATTGAATATTTGACAATATCAAAAAATCAAATATCAGCTTTACCCGCACTGCCTTCTCCAGATTTAGATTTACCGTCGTTGAAGATGTTAGATATGACCGATAACGAACTTCAAACCATTTCTGAAGGAGCTATTAGCTCTCTTCCAAAATTAAAGAAGCTTTACATTGGGAAAAATATGTTACAGCAATTGGACGATGGGTCTTTAAATGGTCTTTCTAATCTTGAAGTGTTAGATTTGCAAGATAACAAACTTCTCCAAGTTTATCCAAACGCGCTGAAAGAAGCCACCAAATTGAGGGAATTAAAATTGAAAAATAATCGCCTGAATGTTTTAAGACCAGAAATATTTGAAACTACGTCTCAGTTGAAAAAAATTGATATAAGCGGAAATCAGTTGAGCGAAATCGCGAGCGATACTTTACGAAACACCAGAGACGTCCAAATAATCGATGCCTCTCACAATTCCCTGGTGTATCTTCCTACAAACTTGCACGGTCTTAAACATCTGCGCATTTTGGAATTAAGCAACAATCACTTAAAGGATATTAACGCCGAAACGCTGCGAAGTTTGGAATCGTTAACAGAGTTAAAAATGTCTGACAATCTTCTAAACCATCTAAAAAGAGGAGCGTTTGAGAATTTGATGCACCTCAAAGTTGTCCATTTGGATAACAACGAACTGGAGATGCTCGAACCATACTCTTTCAATTATTTGCCATCACTAAAAGTTATGAAAATTAACAAAAATAAAATTAGAGAAATACCCAATCACACGTTTAATAATCTTCCGGCACTGCAAGTTTTAGAATTGCAAGATAATCATCTCAAAAATATAGCCAACAACGCTTTCGTTCAAATGCCGCGCCTTTTGATGCTAAATTTGAGTTACAATGAAATTCCCGGATTGGAAGAATCGGGCCTAAAAAGTGTAAGATCGTTGGAGATGTTGGATTTAACCAATAACCGTATATCTGAGGTTACCAGCGGAAATTTGGCCAAAATGGAATGGTTGGTCGAACTAAGATTAGACAATAATTATATTTGTTCCGTGCATGGATCGCCATTTAATGGAATGCCTAGACTGCAAGTTTTGAGTATGAAGAATAACAGAATGGTGTCTTTTCCAGAAGATTCCGTCCAAAATTTGCGGGGAAATCTTGAAAACCTTGATATAAATGGTGAGTTTGCTTTCTAGACCATAATTTTTAGTAAAAAATTTTTATTTTAGGGAATCCGTTGTTGTGTTCTTGCAACATGTTGTGGTTTAAGGCGTGGTTACAAGAGTCGTCCTTGGTGGGTCCCGAATGTTCGGAAGGAGGTTTGCTGAGAGAAATGCGTCTTTCTCGTCACGAATGCGAACAAGAGAGTCGCCTTCCAGAACCTGTAGCTCCAGGATGTGAAGCTGAGTTATTGTCTGCCCCAGGTTCAACGGCTCAAGTGTTTACTCCGTGGCAAAATTTACAGCAAGGCAACAATTCGTTCCGTTTAGGTCACAATAAATTACCACCATCGCCTCAAGAATCTGATTACTTTTATGACGAATATGTGGATTATCCTTACAACGAAACACTTATGGGTTCTAGTATGCTAACCAATAGAAACCTTAACAAAAGTGAAGCTATAATCAATCATCCCGAAATCGAGTCTCCCCATTATACTCCAGGTGACACTCCGACGATTTATGCGGCTACCGCAAAGAACAAAACAAAAAATCTTTCTCCAAATATTCCAAAAGGAGTGAGTTCTTCACCAAGCAGTAGCGGTTTCACCTTTTTTGGTGTGCCTTTGCCTAATTTCAATTTAAACATAAATAATTTGTTAACACGTGGAAATGGAAGAATGACTAGCGATAAGAAAGCTGCAGGTGAGCAAACTGCCGAGCGCAAAACTGCGATAGTTAATCATCCACCAGTTCCGGCAGCTCAACATCCTGCATTAATGAACATGCTTCCTCCAACCATGCCAGAAATTCAGAACGGTGGATTCTTTCCATTGTTACCAGAAACTGGAGGATTTAAACCGATCGTAAATCCTAAGCATCAATTTTCCATTGCAACCATTGAAAAGTTAAACATTACGGAATTGACGCTACCGGAAAATGCGAATAACTTGACAATTTTGGAAAGTATACTCAACAGCGATAACGTAAAAAGCGAATCAATTGTGGCTCCCGCTTCTAACAATTCGAATTCAGAAGAAGAAGAAGAGGAAGAATACGAGGCAACGGTAAATCCTATAGAAGTGGTCGAAATTAGTACGGATGATCCTTTACCAGAGGTTCAAAACATAACTAGTCCAAATCCGATGCTGATTCCAAGAATTACATCGATACCGTCGTTTAATCAAATGAAGGCAACCAGCATACCGCCATTCAGTGTTAAACATCAAATTTTACCGTCCATTAGCACATTTCCTCAGCCATCCACTTTTACCAGCAATTATCGAGTACCAAGCACAGTAGAAACAAATACTGCAAAGCCAATCATGATCATTCCAGAGAAGTTATTAGAAATTGCGAACATAAATAATTTAACATCCGTTGCTGACATTGAAGAAACTACCGATTCCGACCAATTTGACGATATTTTCAAAGAATTTGTAGATGATGTCTCCCTACCACCAATCATGACAACAACTTTTTTGCCTTCTAGCATTCACCCAGCCCAAAGTTTAAGTACGTCAACTGCTTCGACCACTCCACTAATTGAAAACAATCAAAAACCGGCGCAAACCTTTACGCCATTATCGGCGTTAGTAGCCCCTGGAGCCCAACAACCACAGTACAGACCCCACGGAAAACCGGTTAT
Source organism: Podabrus alpinus (assembly GCA_932274525.1). Taxonomy (NCBI): domain Eukaryota; kingdom Metazoa; phylum Arthropoda; class Insecta; order Coleoptera; family Cantharidae; genus Podabrus; species Podabrus alpinus. The sequence continues at coordinate 14,116,455 of OW026451.1, forward strand.
CACGAGGGTACCATCACCTCACGTTTCTGGTAGCGCACCACTCCAATCCGATTCGGAAAATTCAAACGAAAGGCCCCTTTCGTTGATACACATTCGAGAAGATAAACAAACTCAGTTTGAAGAAATTATTACAACCCAAAAAATCGATACGAGAAATCAAGACATTAGCTGGTACTACATAAATTACAACAAAACAAATTTGGAACCCTACATTGGACCAGGAGGAAGCGTCAAGAAAAGTTCCGCAGGTCGACTAACATTTACGTTGTTCCATTTGGTTGCGTTTTTCCTGGGTGCCACTCACTTGTTCAGATTTTGTGATACAAAAATATAAATAGAACGAAAGAAATTAGTACTTACCAAAGAAAATAGTTGACTAGTAAATAAGAATTTTTTAAACCATGTAGAGCTTTTATTTAATTAAAGTAAATAAAAAAATTGTCGATTTTTGTTGAATGTGAAAGGAACGCAAGCCCAAAAATAATTATTGAACCGCCTAATTTCCTTCTGTAAAAATTAAATTGGGCGATTATTTGGATTTCACGTGACCATGAAACATATAATTGTTATGTGTAGTAATTAGATCGGTTTAATTAGACCAGAACTAATGGTCCCATTTACGGTTTTGCAGCAGGTAAGTGCTCATGGAATAAGTACTATTTGTTTGTTCCCAATCTAAAATTTGTATCGTTTTATTTAAATTTAACAAAAGGCAAAACTGTAATTTTAATAATGCGTAGATTTTTTTTAAATCCAAAATTTAATGTATTGTACATCCAGAATATCCGAGCAAGTGGCGCGCAAAAATTAATTACGTAATAAAAATTCTTGTTTTTGTTTGAACGAAATAAGTTTAAATAATTTGAAGAACTTGTTTTAATATAAACTCGGGTTTTACGGAGCGTAGACGCATATAAACGATGAATTATAGGGTCAACTCTCTTCCCTATTCAAATACGTTGAAATTGAAGATTTTTTTTCTAAAATAGTGCAATAAAAAAATTTGGTTGATCCAAAATTTTATTGTAGAATAAGGATCAAGGAGAGATATTCTTTAAATTCCTTTCAGTTTATTAGGACAAATTTACAAAACAGAATTACAAAAACAGAAATCCATCAAGCACGCGTTTAAGATCTTGGGAGTTTCAGGATGTTGTTCAGCAATGCCTTAGGAACATCTGAATTCACTTTTAGATATAAAATTTATTTTTCTTCTGGTCAAAAGGATTACCGAGAAAGAAATCAATGAAGTCATCGTTTGAGGTCTTGCAAATTTTAGGATATTATTTGGATAAGTCTTAGAGACATTTGTGCTACTTTTCAGAAATGCAATTTTTGTTTTAGGTCAAATTCTAAAAGTTTTGGACGGAAGACTTAACAAGCCAAAAATCAATGAAGCCAGCGGTGGAGGTCTTGCGAGCTTTAGTATGTTGTTCAACAATGATTTAAGAACATTTAAGTCAATTTTCAGACTTTCAATATTTTTTTCTGGGTTTTAGAAAAATTTAATCTAAAATGCTTGGGCTATAATGAATTTCTGACACTAGTAAAAATTATTGGCAGCTGGAATAAGTTTTAATACCTTGGTTTTGACTTATAAAAAGACAAAGTTTGCAAGGTCCAAAAATTCCGGATTGGATCACCGTATCAGAGAATACGAATATTTGTAAATATCTCGATTTGGGTTCACTTCAGAGCAAAATAACAAGTACTAATTGAAAATGAAGAAGACTAAATTTTCTATAGAAAAGACTTCATACTTTTTTCTTGTTATTTGATCGATTGTAAAGTTGCAGACTTCAGGGCGACAGGTAATATGTGAAAAATAATATATAAAAATTCATCTTCTACGAATCTTCAATTCTACAAATAAGTCCCAAAAATGTATACATATAAATTTATTAATGTATATAATATTATCTGTGTCTACAACGCTAAATTTATTCGTCAATCTCTCCATCAGTGCGGCCTATAGGTATGGTGACCATATGTAACTTATTTTAGTAGGGCAGTACTCTTTTTTAGAACGATGTCCTATATGTACTTAAAAACTTCTCCAAGTACTTACAAATGTACTTATTTTTTGTACACCCGCCGGGGGGGGGGGGGGGGGCACCCGACGTTGCCCCAAACCTCATGGTTGTTTCCTTCAGTGCCACCCCAGAAAAAAAAGGTCATCAATCGTAATCGTCGTATATTTAGGTACGCCGCACAGTGTGGTGAAATGGGGTTTTTGTGGACAAACGGTTGCTGAGCCTTCAATTTTAGGGCAAAAAATCTGGAAGTTGTCTTACTATATCCTTAATATATATAAAAATTGATGTATTATGTGTGTATGTATGTATGTTCCCTATACTCCTAAACCGTTTGACCGATCGGAACCAAATTTGGCACAGTTATTATGTAGGTCCCTGCGCATGTTTTTGTATTGAAATAGTGCAAAAATTCGCAAAGGAAAGGAAAGTTGATTTTGAGTAGCCTGCCTTCCTTTAAGGAATCTCGATAATCCATTCATGCGCGTCCCTATGGGACGCGCATGAATGGATTATCGAGATTCCTTAAAGGAAGGCAGGCTACTCAAAATCAACTTAAAAAAAACAATAATGAATGCTGTCAAACTGTCAACCGATCGACAATGCAAATAATACGCGTGCACGTGCTTTACGTTTCTATTTGACCAATCTTAACCAAATTTGGTGTAGAAGTTATTTACAACGCTACGAAAAACATAGGCTACTTTAGTACCTTGGAGTGAGGCCGAAGGCCGAACAATCACATCCGACACGGTCTAGATGGCTAAAGGCGGCCGGTAGGCCGACTGTGCCAGCTAGTCCTTAATAGAATAGAAGAAAACAATAATTTTTGTGTTTTCCCACAGAATATTGCATAAGCCACGATTCGAAATGCTAAAGTTCGTCATTTTAAAATAGTTTTCAATTGTTTTTAATATCTTTCTGTATCGTCCGTTCTGCTTATGGATTGTTTACATGGGCATTTGGGAAAAATTTATTGATTTGTTAATCCAATAATACCTTCGGTAAAAATTGGACAAGTCTCAGTAAAAACGCTCTTGTGTTCGCATCTGCAGCTGAAATTTGGAGGGCAAGTACTAGAGATACCAATGATACCACAAAAAAATTTTCGGTGTGTCTCATGCGTTCTCACACAACTACAAGTTTAAGAGAAGTTAACATTTAAAAAAATCGAGTTTTTAAGTCGAAATTAGGTCTACAAACAGTTAAAACTGTAATTCTTTGTTTTGTTTTGGCACTTGTGTGCTAGTAACGAGAAACAGAAATAATATTTCAACTTGAAAACTGAAAAAAATCAATGTATTTCCGTTTTTAAGCAAAGTTAAAGTACCTATGTATACGGTACATACGTCGTGTACCGTGTACAGACAGCTGGCCCTGAGACACTTGGCCCTGCGACAACTCGCCTCGGACAACTGGCCCTGGCGACAACTGGCCCTGGCGACAATTGGCCCTGGCGACAATTGGCCTTGGCGGCAACTGGCCCTTGCGACAACTGGCCCTAGCGACAACTGGCCTTGTGACTACTGGCCTCAGTCTGTATCAATTTGCAGAATATTATATATTGTGAGTATCGGAAAGTAATCTAAATACTTTGCTTCTTGATTATTAACTTGATTATTGCGTTTTGCGTTTTTTTGCGACTTAACACCTTAAAATTAAAATTTTTTTTTTAATGCAGAGAAGGGGGAAAAGACACCACCCAGATGATCTGGGGTGGTAGTGTCGGATTCTTACCGACTAAAACCCCCTCCCCGACGAGCAGCGGGATTTACCTTCTCGGTATCACTTCCGCTGTCGTCTGCGATGGTCTGTGGCATGTCGTTTTTCTTCGGCCTCCCGTCGTCACCGATTAGCTGGCTCCCGCTGGGCACCAACGGAGTACGTGGCCCGGGCTGATCGCAATGACCCCCCGGCATCACCCGAATCGTTGTGTACTGGTGCGTGTTGGGAGCCACTAGGTAGTGGTCCGCGAGGCTCGTCTCTCTGCACCCTGATGTGCAGAGTCTTGACCCGGTCTGCCCGGTCTGCACCGCTGTCGGGTCGACTTCCCTCAACTTGGCGTTGGGGGAGACTGGTGTTCGTCTCCTTGATGTTACCTGCAAAACATGCAAATTAACTTCATATTATTTACCGGTAACTCATAAAATTTGGTTTTAGTAAAAGTTCTCACAGAAATATAATATTTGGCTTCTGGTTAAATACATAAAGGTGGATCTTCCGCGAAGAGGTGGATCTGCCGTTAGGTTAGTGCTAGTTTTCGATATTTCTTTAGAAGACAAATTAAAAACAAACAAATCTCCGCGTAAAGTTAAATCTGCCGCAAAGAGGTGGATCTGGCGCGAACAGGTGGATCTGCCGTTAGGTTAGTGTTAGTTTTTGATATTTCTTTAGAAGACAAATTAAAAACAAACAAATCTCCGCGTAAAGTTAAATCTGCCGCAAAGAGGTGGATCTGGCGCGAACAGGTGGATCTGCCGTTAGGTTAGTATTAGTTGTTGATATTACTTTAGAAAACAAATGGAAAACAAACAAATCTCCGCGTAAAGTTAAATCTGCCGCAAAGAGGTCGATCTGGCGCGAAGAAGTGGATCTGCCGTTAGGTTAGTTTTTGATATTTCTTTAGAAAACAAATGGAAAACAAACAAATCTCCGCGTAAAGTTAAATCTGCCGCAAAGAGGTCGATTTGGCGCGAAGAAGTGGATCTGCCGTTAGGTTAGTTTTTGATATTTCTTTAGAAAACAAATGAAAAACAAACAAATCTCCACGTAAAGTTAAATCTGCCGCAAAGAGGTGGATCTGGCGCCAAGAGGTGGATCTGCCGTTAGGTTAGTGCTAGTTTTCGATATTTCTTTAGAAGACAAATTAAAAACAAACAAATCTCCGCGTAAAGTTAAATCTGCCGCAAAGAGGTGGATCTGGCGCGAACAGGTGGATCTGCCGTTAGGTTAGTATTAGTTGTTGATATTACTTTAGAAAACAAATGGAAAACAAACAAATCTCCGCGTAAAGTTAAATCTGCCGCAAAGAGGTCGATCTGGCGCGAAGAAGTGGATCTGCCGTTAGGTTAGTTTTTGATATTTCTTTAGAAAACAAATGGAAAACAAACAAATCTCCGCGTAAAGTTAAATCTGCCGCAAAGAGGTCGATTTGGCGCGAAGAAGTGGATCTGCCGTTAGGTTAGTTTTTGATATTTCTTTAGAAAACAAATGAAAAACAAACAAATCTCCACGTAAAGTTAAATCTGCCGCAAAGAGGTGGATCTGGCGCCAAGAGGTGGATCTGCCGTTAGGTTAGTGCTAGTTTTCGATATTTCTTTAGAAGACAAATTAAAAACAAACAAATCTCCGCGTAAAGTTAAATCTGCCGCAAAGAGGTGGATCTGGCGCGAACAGGTGGATCTGCCGTTAGGTTAGTGTTAGTTTTTGATATTTCTTTAGAAGACAAATTAAAAACAAACAAATCTCCGCGTAAAGTTAAATCTGCCGCAAAGAGGTGGATCTGGCGCGAACAGGTGGATCTGCCGTTAGGTTAGTGTTAGTTGTTGATATTACTTTAGAAAACAAATGGAAAACAAACAAATCTCCGCGTAAAGTTAAATCTGCCGCAAAGAGGTCGATTTGGCGCGAAGAAGTGGATCTGCCGTTAGGTTAGTTTTTGATATTTCTTTAGAAAACAAATGAAAAACAAACAAATCTCCACGTAAAGTTAAATCTGCCGCAAAGAGGTGGATCTGGCGCCAAGAGGTGGATCTGCCGTTAGGTTAGTGTTAGTTTTTGATATTTCTTTAGAAAACAAATGAAAAACAAACAAATCTCCGCGTAAAGTTAAATCTTCCGCAAAGAGGTGGATCTGGCGCGAAGAGGTGGATCTGCCAGTAGTCATAAGGCCAATTGTCGCTAGGGCCAGTTGTCGTAAGGGCCAGTTGTCGCCAGGGCCAGTTATAGGGTCAGTTGTCCGAGGCGAGTTGTCGCAGGGCCAGCTGTCACCAAACCACACATACGTATATAAAAAAGGTTGACTTTGCCCCATTTTTTCGACACTTTCCAAGTGCATTTTTTATGATTTTTTTTGTGTTCCTGAATCCTTGGGATGTTCCTAGCAAGAAACTATTATTATACAGACCAAATGAATTACCTACTTTAAAAATCACCATTTGTCCGCCTCCACCACACTGTGCGCCGTTGACCTTTTTTTAGGTATTTTCCGTGTTTCGCCGAAATGTACTTTTTTTTCATATTAATAATACGGTCACCATAGGTATAAGTATACATATCGTCGGTGATCTGACAATAACTGCTAACTGCAAAATCTCCTTTTTACAGGAGAACAAAAAACTGAATAAATTTACTGGATGGGAATTTTGGAAGTTATAATTTGTTAGCATTAAATAAAATTTATTTAATGCTAATTATTCAATCGAAACAAATTATAACTTCCAAAATTCCCATCCAGTAAGTTTATTCTGTTTTTTTGTTCTCCTGTAAAAAGGGGATTTTGCAGTTAGCAGTTATTGTCAGATCACCGACGATATGTTATTTTCATAGTTTTCAATTCAGAATATTACTATTATATGTAGATATATTTATTCTCTTTTAACAAACATAGAACTAGTAAAATTTGGAAATGACAATTTTTGAACTTGTTGTTTTAGCATTAAAAATTGCATATAGAGTTATATCCTTTGGACAGAATGAAGATTTGACTGTTATTAAAATGTATATGTAAAAAGTCTCATTTTGCAAAAAATGTACTTATGACCTTTTAAGTGCCGACCACAGAATTGTAATATTTTTAAACAATTCTTAGAAATTCTAATTGAAATGTATTTTAATTGTATTTGAAATACTCGACATTAATGTATTTCAAATACTCAAAACAAATGTATTTTGTATTTCAAATACATATTTTCATGTATTTTACCCGACCCTGCCTTTAGGCCGCACAACCAAGATACGTTCGAGTGATTCTTAAGAGCCTACATTAAAAAAACTTTCCGTTTGATATTCAGATTGATATCATTTAATTATTTTAATATCAAGTATTTTCTCGTTCATTACTTTTTCCCTCATGCAGGTTTGTCATGGTGTTGTGCAGCCTATGAAATTTTTAAGTTATTAATGAAAAAATAAATCCATGAAGATGCATTATTAACAAATAAATAAGCAGAGGTGGCGTTTAAAGGCCGCACTGCTTCTTGATGGTATCACGTACTTACGCCTAAAACTTTTACGCCTAAAGCCCGTCTTACATCAGGTTATTTCTGGCGCCATTTCTTGATCCATATTTCTGGCGCCATTTCTTGGGCCAGAAATGACGCCATTTCTTGATCCAAAAATAAAGCCTGTATTATATCAGGCCATTTCATCCGCCATTTCTAGCGCTGATCTTGCGCAGTAGGTAATTTTAGCAAATTACCTGAAACATTTTGTAGGCCAAATATATAGAACCCGTTCTATTTTGAGGCAATTTTCAAGGCCATTTACCTGCGACAGTGCGCAGTAAAATTAAACGAACGTCAAATTGTGAAAAGTTGTGCTACACATAAAAATTGAAATGGATAAAGAAAGCGATTTAATTGCAGAAAATGTGATTGCAGCAAACATAATAGTATTATTTTTTTTACCAACACAAAAAAATTTTTTAAAAAATTAAATTTTCAATGGTTATTAAATTTTCAAATTTGATTTTTTAATTTCAGTGAAAAACAAAAACATTTGCGATTATTTAAAAATACGTAACTTTTAGTGATAAAAGCAACTCATTCCTAGCCCTGCATTTGACAATTACTACCTGCCACAGAATCTACCTGCGCATTCAATCTGTACTGCGGCCGCTCACAGGCAAATTGTTCAAAAATAGAGCACGTGTCAGGACATTTCGAGCCAGGACATTTTCCAAGACATTTGCTGTTTTAAACTAGGCAATTTATTTGGCTCAAGAAATGGATCAAGAAATGGCGCCAGAAATAACCTGATGTAAGACGGGCTTAACACACTTACGCCTAAGTCAATACGCCTAATCCTTTACGCCTAAAGGAATTTATGCCTAATAGTTTTAATGCCTAAAACCGACTACGCCTAAAACTTGAACGCCTAACGCAATTACGCCTAATCCTTTCGCCTAAAACATTTACGCCTAATGCTTAAAATTTTCTAAAAATCGTACCACTGCTCCGATTTTGATGGAATTTTGGCTATTATTTATATTATGTTCAAAACTTGGTTGCTATATAAGACCTACATTCATAACTTTTAGTAATAAAAGTAACTCATTCTTAGCCCTGTTTAAATTAAAAAAAATGGTTCTTTATGTTTATCAAAAGTCGAAAAGGGAATGATCAATTACTACACAAAAGCTTCGTGTATACCAAAAACAGGAATGTTAACGATAAAATTTTTTGGAAATGTGTAGAATACAACAAAAGTAAATGTCTAGCCGTTGTTCACACAAAAGGTGAATTAATCGTTTAAGAGAGTGCTGAAGAGCACAACCACGTACCACGGGCAGCGGAGGTCAAAACCCGGCAAGTCCTGGCAGAAATCAAGGATAAAGCTCGGGACAGTCAAGACACACCTCACCAGATTATTGTCGCAACCAGTATTGGACTTCCAGCTGCGGTAAAAGCAGCACTTCCTTCGAAAGATCGGTTGAAGCGCAACATTCAAAGAGCGCGTCAAGTGGCTGGGGCTGCACTTCCAACACCTTCGAACCTTACGGAACTTGAAATTCCAGATTATGTCACCGAATTTAATTCGAATGGAACCATTCAGCAGTTTCTTATTTTTGACAGTCGACCTACGTCCGAGTTCTTGAGGCACTAAAGAATATAAAACCAAACCTTGCTCCAACTTCCATCATGACAGATTTCGAGAAGGCTCAGATTAACGCTTTTCAACACGTGTTTCCTAATTCACAGAACAGGGGTTGTTTCTTCCACTTTAGTCAAAGTTTGTGGCGAAAAATTGCGTCAATACCTGATCTCAGAGGAAATATGCCGATGTGGAGAACCCAGATTTTTCTCTTCACGTAAGAAAGTTGGCTGCACTTGCTTTCGTCCCTCCCGATGATGTAGTTATGGCATTCGTACAATTAACTGAATCTCCATTTTATGTTGATAATGGAGATATTCTCGATCCTTTTCTTGAATATTTTGAGGATAACTGGATTGGCCGGCTTCGTAACAACGGAACCCGAAAAAACCCCAAGATTGGTTCCATCCAACTCTGGAACTGTTACGAGGCCAGTTTGAATGACCTCCCCAAGACAAACAACTCGGTTGCAGGATGGCACCGGAGTTTTCATTCTTTATTGAGTGCATGCCATCCCTCTATTTGGAAATTTATAGAGGTGTTAAAAATGGAACAGAGTGCAAACGAATTGAAAATTGAGCAGTACGTGGCAGGATTGGAACCTCCAACAGGTCGTGTGCGCTACCGAACAACCGCTGCCAACATCAAGAGAATCGTGGAGTCCTATGGGGATGGTCTAGGTCCATTGAACTTCGAAATCGACGTTTACCTTCGAGGCATCGCGCACAACTTTGAGCTTCAAGCTGTTTAACATTTGTACTTTTTTTGCTTGTAAATAAATTATTATTACGATTAATTAATTATTGTGAATTATTGAAAATAAATAAACTATGAAAATAAGTATCAACTGGTAAACATTAAAAAATTGATTGAGTATAAATTTTTTAGAAGTAAGGGCTTGTACTATTAATAAACTTTTACTATAAATCTCATATTATCTCGGCTTTTACATTTTTTTATGTTTGTACGATTTTTAGAAAATTTTAAGCATTAGGCGAAAATGTTTTAGGCGTAAAGGATTAGGCGTAATTGCGTTAGGCGTTCAAGTTTTAGGCGTAGTCGGTTTTAGGCATTAAAACCATTAGGCATAAATTCCTTTAGGCGTATTGACTTAGGCGTAAAGACGTGGATCCCTTCTTGATTGCCTAGGTTGTGCGGCCTAAAGGCCGTACTGAAGGAACAGATCATCGGTTCTATTTACAGATACATTAAGTATATATATTTTATTATTTTAGTTCTTAAAAGATTGACGTTTCAATTTACTTAATATTTTATCTTTTTCAAAAAAATCTAACAATTTTCACGACCCTCCTTTCATTATTTTTTCAAGAATATTTCTAGTTCTACAGTTTTTCAATAAAATCTATAAAATTTCGTCATTTGCTTAGCTAAAACTTCCTAGCAAACACAGAACACATTAAGATTTCTGCTGAAAACCTACGAAATAATTTGCATTTTGTTTTCTTAGCTTGATAAATTAATGTAAATTTTCACAAGCCAATAATTTAATTTATTTTCTACGAAATAACTGTAGGGATAAATCTCTATATTTTATATTCTACGAAAGGTACCTTACCACAAACACAATATTTGATAGAAATAAAAAAATACTTAGGTAAAATATCAAGCATGGATTTTTATTTAAAAACTAAGTTAAGTCTCGTGAAGGATTTCTATTTTGGAGAAATTACGTAACAATACCTATACAATTTCCTTATTCCAATGCAACAAAACAATGAACCTAAATTACCATAACTCAAATTTAAAAGAAATAAGAATATTCACATGTATTGACCAATAAAAAGAAGTTCCATTACAAATTCAATGAATAAAGAAAACCTCATAGGCAGGATAAAATTTCAGCCAATTTATTTCCTTACAAAATCATAAAAAACTTCGCTAAAAAATAATACTTAAATATTAGATCTTGTTACAAAAAATAGGTAATTCACAAAATTCTTAAACGTGTTTATTTCAAAATAAGGAATTATTCATTAAATTGTTGCGAGTTTTATATGCAAACACAAAAATAATAAATAAAAATTATATTATGTATCTACTTCTTCTTTTCGTCCTTTTTTGCATCCTTATCTTTTTCTTTCTCCTTTTCTTTGTCTTTCTTTTCTTCCTTTTTACCTTCTTCTGCATCTCGATTTGTTAGTTTGTTATTAATTAAATTGTGTAGGGCAACAATCGAGCGTACCATTGCGGCCAAATAGACCACCAACATTTGATCGTTATTTTTAACATAAAACGATTTTGTAAAAGCATCTTGATTGATGTCCGGTAAAAGATTGAATATATCTTGCAATTGGTAAACAATTTGATGATTTATGGGCAACTTTGATTCACTAACTTGTACTAAATAATCGCGAATTTCTTTCAATTGTAAGTGTAAACCTTTAAGACCCAGCAATTGGTTGGTAATTCTTTGCGATAAAGTTCCTACCGTGGTGTCTTTGATGTCTCGTAACAAATGTTCCACTCCAACTTCTTCGGCTTCCTCTGCCCCAATTTCGCTAGGAACGTGCTCAAAGGTTTTAGAAGTGGGAGAACCATCGTCGTGCACTTCCTCTACAGCCTGATAGGCTTCAGTCGGTAAACCTAAATCTTTAGGTTTCGCATCGATTATAACCAACACAGAATTAGGACAATAACGACGAACCAATTCGTTAATTGCTATGTCATTTTGATGTAATTTCGGACCGGTGTGATACCAACCAACAACTCTTTCGCGGGCGTTCACCTTTTTGAACATACCATACATATTTTCCAAATAATCATGATCCAAAAACCAGACGGATTTATCTTTATCATCTTCATCGAAAGGAACTAAGAAAAACAGAGACTTGAAATACGAAGCTTTTCACACAATATAAAATTCTAACCTGCAAAACTGTTGGACACATCCAAGACGCCTTTCGCTCTCCAAGAACCTAAAAGAACACCAACCACACGTTTTTGGTTTCCGATTTTACCCATACGATTAAAATGATCCACCACACTTAGTAAAACTAAGGGATGAACCACAACTTTCGATGTTGTTACTTCTTGACTCGGCATATTTCTAGCTGACTTTACAAATTATATTTTGAAGATTCACTGCTGTCATATTTTAGTGATTCGCGAAGTACAGATGGCGGGACAATCGACGATAATTTTTGGCATTATATTTACTCTTTGTAAAATTTTTAGTTTTAAAAGTTTCTATTATTGATCCAAACGAATATTTTATTTTACAAAATACCGTTTAACACTGGAAATTCAAGTTTTTTATTTTTTGAATATGTTTTTGTTACACCTTGTATATATATTTACGACTGTCATCGGTCACGTTTCGATTTTCTAACCTCAAAAGTATCAACACACTAAAATTTCTAAACGTGAAAATATAAACTCAAAATGGTACGGAAATTGAAATATCATGAGCAAAAATTGCTTAAAAAAGTCGATTTTATTTCGTGGAAAGCTGACAACTACAATAAGGAAAATAAAGTATTGGCAAAATATCACATTCAAAATCGTGATGATTACACAAGGTAATTTTTAAGTTAGTGTGCAGAAGTATGATTTTATTAATCAATTTTTAGATACAATAAGCTGTCAAGAATGATACGAGATTATGCTGGAAAAATTAAGGAAGTCGAGCCTAGTCACGAGTTCAGAACCCAATCGAGTGCGTTACTGTTGGATAAATTGTAAGTAGAAATTATTATTTCGGGTTGTTCTGTACTGAATATTGTTTTAATTACATCATAGCACACAATATAACTAAAATACTTAAGTAATAAATCGTTAATTTTTAACAAAAACATATTATACTAGCTGGCACAGTCGGCCCACCGGCCGCCTTTAGCCATCTAGACTGTGTCGGATGTGGTTGTTCGGCCTTCGGCCTCACTCCAAGGTTCTAAAGAAGCCTATGTTTTTCGTAGCGTTGTAAATAACTTCTACACCAAATTTGGTTAAGATTGGTCAAATAGAAACGTAAAGCACGTGCACGCGTATTTGCATTGTCGATCGTTTGACAGCATTCATTATTGTTTTCAAGTTGATTTTGAGTAGCCTGCCTTCCTTTAAGGAATCTCGATAATCCATTCATGCGCGTCCCTATGGGACGCGCATGAATGGATTATCGAGATTCCTTAAAGGAAGGCAGGCTACTCAAAATCAATTTTCCTTTCCTTTGCGAATTTTTGCACTATTTCAATACAAAAACATGCGCAGGAACCTACATAATAACTGTGCCAAATTTGGTTCCGATCGGTCAAACGGTTTAGGAGTCTATAGGGAACATACATACATACACACATACATCCATTTTTATATATATAGATTGAAATACTTCTATCGAAGTTATAAAGACCAATGCTTAGGGGACTAATTGAATAAATTAGTTAAAAAATAGGTCGTAGACCATAGATTAAGACAGAGTTCCCACTCATATGGAAAAGTTGGAGAATTTGGAATTTCTCAAATTTGGCCCGGGAAAGTCAGGGAATTTTTTATGTTGGTATTATATTGACCTATCCCGGTCAGTGAATTTTTGTTTTCCGATTTACTGAAAAGTCAAATAAAACCTGGAAGCGTTAGAAAATTTGCTCTGCAAAATTTAGTGTAAGTGGTAACCACTTTAAACTTTGTTCAACTAATGGGGAACATGCATGAATAAAAAAATTTAGTTAAAACAGTATTTTCCGATTAATCCTATATATTAAATATCAAATCAGCAAAAATAACTTCTATTTATTGTATTTTGTTATAAATAATCCATTTTAAAATTCAATGATAATTTAAAATAAATCATATGACCTTAAACGCAACGAAGTCACCGGCACAATAACAATAACCTCACTTTCATGTTTATTCTACTCGTGTAAAGTACTTTTTTAACTTTCTTGTTTTTAATTGATTTAAATATGATAAATAACAGCTTTAACACTAACAAACTTCAACTTTCAAAGCACAAAACCACAGAAAAATAACATTAATGAATGTAAAATTTAACTTGTGACGTCATCAGTCACTTGGCAAATTGCGCGGTCGTTTCGTTCAATTCAAATTGACGGATTTTTAAATATTTTTTAAATTATTATCAAAACGAAAATAAATAAATTAAATAGCATTAATTAGTATATTTAGTTATTTTTGATCCAACTACGCTATAAAAAAAATTTATGCATCTTCCCTATTATAGTATTTTTTATATGAATATTTCAGTTATATTATGTAAAAATATATTGGCTGCCATTAGAGACTTTTATGTGGTAATAATTTGAAATTGGGATTTTTGTTTGCTTATCTCGGCAGCCTCCCAATTATAGACATCAGCCTGGGACTGGAAAAGTGGCAAATTAGTCAAAGCAAGTCACAAAATCATGAATTAACCGTTTTTTTGCATCGTACCTGCAAAATAGATCTTGGCAAAATTAAACTAAATAAAATTTTGAACAAAAACTAAAAGTAATACTGCTCTAGCTCTTACAGTTTTTGAGATACAGCCTTCTAAAAAACCTAACTTTTTTGTTTTCTGTTCAAAATTACTTACTTAGTTTTTAGATTTGAATGTAGACTTTTCTGTTGATCTGAATACAAAAATGAGATCCAAATGAGTGAAACAAACCTCAATTATCTGTAAATCCCCGTATAGAACAACCTTCTACACCTTTTCCAGCAGTAATTCAGAAAACCTCACCTGCTGTTCAGAAATCGTGAATTGCAATTATTGACAAATCTGGATAATGGTTGACGATTTCTGAATTACTGGTGGAAAAGGTGTAGTCCTAATGAAGGTAGAGACAGGGCCGGATCCAGGGAAAGTTGGGGGGGGGGTTATTGTAAAATGACGCAAACGCGGTTAATTTTTTTTTTCAATTTTAGTGCATTTAATAGTTTTTTTTATGTTTGAAAATTCGTGGGAGTAGTCCATAATGCCGCTTTTTAGGCTTCTATACAAAGTATAACAAGAAGCCTTATGATCTGGCTCCGTGTCCGTTTGTCCGTCCGTCTGTCTGTCCGCATAATTCAAAATCATACAGAACGTTTCAAATCGTGTTGGAAATACTCTGTGTGTATAGAGGTCTAAGAACTGGGTAGCCAGTGCGCTACTTTTAGGCTTCTATACAAAGTATAACAAGAAGCCTTATTTAGGCTTCTATACAAGGTATAGAAAGAAGCCTTATGGTCTGGCTTCGTGTCCGTCCGCATGTTTCAGAGTCAATCATAACGTTGATCAACTGATACGTTGTTATATTGTAAATACTTCTTCTATATAGTATTGCGTTAATCTGTTAATCCGTTGTTTCGATTCGCTAATGCAATTTATAAATACGCAAATGTTCGAAAGAAATTTACTAAGTTAAAGATATTTTCAAAGAGGTCTCCCTATATAAACTACTTGTTAGGCTTCTATACAAAGTATAGCAAGAACCCTTATGATCTGGCTCCGCGTCTGTCCGTCTGTCTGTCCGCATAATTCAAATCTAATCAGAACCTTCGAAATTGACCAAATATAAGTTATATTTTATTTACATAACTTTTCACCTATATAATTTAAATCCGTTGATCTGTTGATACGTTGATCAGTTGATACGTTTTTTTTTTCAATGCAGACGAAATATAAGTTACATTTTATTTACATAATTTTTTGGGTAGGTGTAAACTCCCCTAATGCGCCAGGTAAATTTCAAAAAAGCATGTAAACTCCCCTCCGAGCAAAAGGCCAACACTTAAACTCACATGTAAACTCCCCTCCTAAGCAATTAAGAATGAGGGGAGTTTACATGCAGAATCAAACCAATAAATTGAAATTCCCGTTAACAACTCAGGACCGTACGCAGGATTTCTTTCCGGACGGCGTTTTTGTTGAACGATTGAAATTCACGATCTTGCATATCATTTTCCTACCTAATATGTAATTAGCGAAAAACTTGAAACCTACATTTTTGAGTTTTTAAGTTAATATTTGTGCCCGGAAAGGGGGGGGGGCGAACAGTATACAATAAAATTGTATTTGAAAAATTACAAAATATAACCTACTTATTTAATAAGGGAAAGTAAATTCATGTAGCCGGTCGAACACGGGGTCTGCACGGGTATCGGGTTACAGTCCCTTCAAATGGAGTGAAATTTTTTCGGTCCGATTTGAATTTTTCTTTGAAATTCGGATAGAGGGGGGTGTGATTAGTGGATATTAGTAATAAATATAATAAAAAAAATGGAAAATAACTCGTGTATAGCCAAAAAAGTGAAAAAATTAAATTTTTTTTGCCTTCGAATTTTAGGGGTGTGCATTCGAAAAGGAGGGTAATCCATCGTCAAATCCTACCCTTACGGGGCGCCGCTGCGCTCCGCTCCGCTCTGCACCCCTCCAGGGCGGATTTGACTCTGGTTACTAGGCTAAACATACGAGAAGGCGCCATCCATCAAGAACACCGGGATCTATGCAACCGGAATGCGAGAGACCCCCCCCAAAAAATCGCGTAAAAACTAAAAAAATATTCGGCCATACTCGTGTATAGCCAAAAAAGTGAAAAAATTAAATTTTTTTTGCCTTCGAATTTTAGGGGTGTGCATTCGAAAAGGAGGGTAATCCATCGTCAAATCCTACCCTTACGGGGCGCCGCTGCGCTCCGCTCCGCTCTGCACCCCTCCAGGGCGGATTTGACTCTGGTTACTAGGCTAAACATACGAGAAGGCGCCATCCATCAAGAACACCGGGATCTATGCAACCGGAATGCGAGAGACCCCCCCCAAAAAATCGCGTAAAAACTAAAAAAATATTCGGCCATACTCGTGTATAGCCAAAAAAGTGAAAAAATTAAATTTTTTTTGCCTTCGAATTTTAGGGGTGTGCATTCGAAAAGGAGGGTAATCCATCGTCAAATCCTACCCTTACGGGGCGCCGCTGCGCTCCGCTCCGCTCTGCACCCCTCCAGGGCGGATTTGACTCTGGTTACTAGGCTAAACATACGAGAAGGCGCCATCCATCAAGAACACCGGGATCTATGCAACCGGAATGCGAGAGACCCCCCCCAAAAAATCGCGTAAAAACTAAAAAAATATTTGGCTATACTCGTGTATAGCCAAAAAAGTGAAAAAATTAAATTTTTTTTGCCTTCGAATTTTAGGGGTGTGCATTCGAAAAGGAGGGTAATCCATCGTCAAATCCTACCCTTACGGGGCGCCGCTGCGCTCCGCTCCGCTCTGCACCCCTCCAGGGCGGATTTGACTCTGGTTACTAGGCTAAACATACGAGAAGGCGCCATCCATCAAGAACACCGGGATCTATGCAACCGGAATGCGAGAGACCCCCCCCAAAAAATCGCGTAAAAACTAAAAAAATATTTGGCTATACTCGTGTATAGCCAAAAAAGTGAAAAAATTAAATTTTTTTTGCCTTCGAATTTTAGGGGTGTGCATTCGAAAAGGAGGGTAATCCATCGTCAAATCCTACCCTTACGGGGCGCCGCTGCGCTCCGCTCCGCTCTGCACCCCTCCAGGGCGGATTTGACTCTGGTTACTAGGCTAAACATACGAGAAGGCGCCATCCATCAAGAACACCGGGATCTATGCAACCGGAATGCGAGAGACCCCCCCCCAAAAAATCGCGTAAAAACTAAAAAAATATTTGGCTATACTCGTGTATAGCCAAAAAAGTGAAAAAATTAAATTTTTTTTGCCTTCGAATTTTAGGGGTGTGCATTCGAAAAGGAGGGTAATCCATCGTCAAATCCTACCCTTACGGGGCGCCGCTGCGCTCCGCTCCGCTCTGCACCCCTCCAGGGCGGATTTGACTCTGGTTACTAGGCTAAACATACGAGAAGGCGCCATCCATCAAGAACACCGGGATCTATGCAACCGGAATGCGAGAGACCCCCCCCCAAAAAATCGCGTAAAAACTAAAAAAATATTTGGCTATACTCGTGTATAGCCAAAAAAGTGAAAAAATTAAATTTTTTTTGCCTTCGAATTTTAGGGGTGTGCATTCGAAAAGGAGGGTAATCCATCGTCAAATCCTACCCTTACGGGGCGCCGCTGCGCTCCGCTCCGCTCTGCACCCCTCCAGGGCGGATTTGACTCTGGTTACTAGGCTAAACATACGAGAAGGCGCCATCCATCAAGAACACCGGGATCTATGCAACCGGAATGCGAGAGACCCCCCCCCAAAAAATCGCGTAAAAACTAAAAAAATATTTGGCTATACTCGTGTATAGCCAAAAAAGTGAAAAAATTAAATTTTTTTTGCCTTCGAATTTTAGGGGTGTGCATTCGAAAAGGAGGGTAATCCATCGTCAAATCCTACCCTTACGGGGCGCCGCTGCGCTCCGCTCCGCTCTGCACCCCTCCAGGGCGGATTTGACTCTGGTTACTAGGCTAAACATACGAGAAGGCGCCATCCATCAAGAACACCGGGATCTATGCAACCGGAATGCGAGAGACCCTCGAAATAGCATTAAAAAGTATAGTTGCGGTATGGGGCAGTAAACTATTTCGTTTCACCCCCAAAAAATCGCGTAAAAACTAAAAATAATCGATGTTGCATGTACGACGCTCGAGGTGCATCTGCTGCTGCGAAATTTTCTAAGTGTAAGAGTATATCGATTTGCACGTACCGTCAACAAAATGCGCGCCCGCCGAGCGATGGAGTGGCATTCGACCGGTTGTGCACCATGCACATGGTACTTTTCCGTACTTTTCAAATTCGATTATTTAAATAATTTTGAATTAACGAAATTGTCTAAACCGGCCCTGTCCATTTAACAAGCCGTACTTAAATTCTAATTGTTATAATCTCCTACTTACGTATAACTAGGGATTATACGGTTCGAGGGGAATTTACATGCCGACTTAAAAACCAAAATTGAAGAAAATAAAAACAGGTCAATTTGGAGGGGAGTTTACATTACCCCAATTTTTTACCTATTTTTCATTGACTCCTTAATTGGGTGTTTGAAAAACGGACTCAAAGTCAGTTTTATTTTATTTTGCTTTCCAAAAGCAATATAAATTTTAATAAGCCCAATCGTTAATTATTAAAATTTACCTTACTTTCGAAATTAGTTTTTCGCGCAATGCCCCACTTAGAGGTTGTCCATGAAGGACGTCCACGCCTGAGGGAGGGGCAGTTTACAAAATGTGACCGGGGGGGGGGGGTAGGACAAATGTGACGTTTTCATAAAAATTCCATTTTTGGGATTTCTAAGAAATTTTGTTTGAATATTTTTTTTTATATATTTTGTAAAAAAAATTATTTACTCCTTTTTTTCTTAATAATTCTTAATAATCTAAGAAAAAAATTTAAAAACGATCAAGCACTTATTTTAAATTTTAATATTTCATCGGTGCGCCCTTAGGGGTCGTCCATAAAGGACGTCCGCAATTTTTTCAGACTTTTCAACCCCCCCCCTTGTCACAGTTGGTCACAATCTTTGAATCCCCCCCCTTATTTAATCGAACTTGACACGACATCGACATTTGGAATTTAAGGAATAAATACATTTTTTTTTACAAAATATTATCACATAAAAAAAATATTCAAACACAATTTTTTTAGAAATTCCAACCATGGGATATTTATGCGGATGTCACATTTGTCAAACCAATGTCCAATTTACCAGTTTTGTATTTTATGGCCCTATAGTTATAAGATAAAACCTACAAACAAAAGAAATGTTCTAAAAATAATTTGGTAATAAAATGTTACCCTATGATTTTAAATGGTGGCCCACTAATATGACCAAAACTGTATGCTCTAATACAAACTCTCAAACAAAAAATTTCTAGGCTCCACTACTTTCATATTTGATTTTGTTCCGCAGAAGAAGTTCTCAACATTTATCTGACAAATTATTTATTAAACGTGAACCACATAAAAAACTTTAAATTCACCTTTCACCTTCCGTCACCCCCTAAACCAAATTTGAACGCGAAAGACTAATTATTATAAGTTTTTATTCTTCGAAAATTATACAGGGTGCCGAAAAAGTTTGGTTTATATTTGAATATAGGGTTAAAAATAATGTTTCTTACCCGGGGGGGTTCAGACCCATGCGATGATTATTTTTGTGGCAATATGGGGAGGGAGCAGATTCCAAAAATGTGGCCAATAGTTACAAGAAACTTGCTTTTCTCGTAGGATGTGTGACGAAATTTTTGGAGGGGGTTTACGATTATGTAGTTGTGTGCGAAAATTTTATAATGGGGGGGGGGTAGACGTTGCTTAATAGTTATTTGAGGGGGTCCATTGCAAAACTCGTTAAGTCCACTTTAGTAAATTTTACAGGAGAAGCGAAAAACTATTTGGCCCACTTAGCCCAATATTTTAGAGCAAGTAGATAATTATTTATACTTAATTTTCTGATATCCAACCTTTTTAGGTTGGCTATTGCCATATCGTTAATATATATAAAAATGGATGTATATGTGTGTATGTATGTTCCCTATAGACTCCTAAACCGTTTGACCGATCGGAACCAAATTTGGCACAGTTATTATGTAGGTCCCTGCGCATGTTTTTGTATTGAAATAGTGCAAAAATTCGCAAAGGAAAGGAAAGTTGATTTTGAGTAGCCTGTACTCAAAATCAACTTGAAAACAATAATGAATGCTGTCAAACGATCGACAATGCAAATACGCGCGTGCACGTGCTTTACGTTTCTATTTGACCAATCTTAACCAAATTTGGTGTAGAAGTTATTTACAACGCTACGAAAAACATAGGCTACTTTAGTACCTTGGAGTGAGGCCGAACAACCACATCCGACACGGTCTAGATGGCTAAAGGCGGCCGGTAGGCCGACTGTGGAGGCTAGTTGTTCGTATTATTTGAATTTGGCACTTAACTAGTTTTGCTGCGATATTGTGGTTTTGTTGAGTTTTGTTGTGACATAATGGATTTTACACGTTTTGTCGAGAAACCAGAAAGGAGAACTGCTACTAATAATAATTAGGGGTGCGCATATAATCGATTAATCGATCACCGTAATTCGAATAATCGATTATTTCATAATCGATTACTGATTATTTCATAATCAATTATGATAATTATTTATAATTATCTATTAATCGATTATAGATTTTAGATATTGATTATCTTCAATAATCGATTAATCGAAAAAAAAATCGATTATTTTTTATAATCGATAATCGATTATGAAATTTCATAATCGCGCACCTCTACTAATAATATAAAAAAATGTATTAATCACCACTATAAAATTATTAATACGAAAGATGAGACCATGTATTAGTGCATCACGCGACCTAATACCCTACTTCCATTGGCTCCTATGGATATGACTAGTTTTGCCGTGATAACGCGTGTGGATTTAAATAGTTTTGCAGTATTACCTACTTTTCAACAACGATTTTTTATGCTTTATAGCAAATTTATCAGCGAGGAATTTTAACCATTAATAGATCTAAGTAAATGAAATCTGAAAACATGTCTAACTAATTTTTGAAAAAACTGGACTTAATGAGTTTTGCAATGGACCCCCTCATTTATTGTACATATTATAGAAATTATTGTATTTATATAATTATGAATCTTTTAATCGTTTGACTTATTTGAAATTTTTAAGTTGTTTTTTAAATTTTTGCGGCAAAATTCAAAATAAGACAAACAATGGTCCCTTTCAAATGTCCTAGACTGCAGATTCCATCATGAATTTTTCCACATTTCTTTGATTTGCAAATAGGTACATCTGTCCCACCGAAAGGAATTCAAGTTTTCTACTATATTGTATACAACTCTTATTTTTTATTCTGTACCCAAACCTTCTCTGTTTATAACCGCTCCCAGAGTCCCAGATATTAAAACTACCCAATTCCTTAATCTGTACTTCATCATTGAGGGATTTCAAAATTAGTTTATGTATTTATAGCAAAATATTCGGTCTTCCTAAGGCCCATTTGGGTGAGAGTGTCATATCCACCGCCACTACGAACTAACTTGTAACCTTCCTAATGGAATCCTAATGCCCCTCCTGCAAAAAAGATCTGAGAATGTATTATCAAAATTATTAGTAAATCGATTTTGAAGTTAGCTAATTTTCATGTAATTCAGTGGTAAAATTAACGAGATTCCCGCGCGTCGCTCATTCTGTGGTCGGTCCGTGCGTAATGAATGACCCTAACACTTACAGTATTTTGCACCGGCAGATGCAGCTCGTCTCTCCTACATGTAACATCGATTATTTTTTGTTTTTACGCGATTTTTTGGGGGTTTAAGATCCCGGTGTTCTTGATGGATGGCGCCTTCTCGTATGTTTAGCTCTGCCGCGGAGCGGCGTACGCGATTGAAAAACCGCCCGGAGGGGCGTAGGGTAGGTTTTTTGATGCGCACAATTCTGGCCGGGGCGGATCCACCCTAAAAAGTAATTTGCACCATCAAAACCGGCCACGGGGCAGAGCCCCGCAAGGCCTTGGTTTTCCCCATAGTTTTTTATGTTTATTTAGAGACCTTATTCTTAAAATATTTGTGGTTCTGAAAAGAACCGTTTTTTTATTCATAATTATTTCGATGTTATACGCACGCCAGTCGAGTAACAAATGCGCTCCGCATCGAGCGACCGTAACATATATTTATAACCTCGGCTATGGGCGTGGCTTCGACATGCATTTTACATGTAAAATTTAGCTTTTTTCAAATTGATTTTTCTCAAAATTTTGTATATATGTACATTCTCGGGCGAAATTTTTACAGTACACTCTAATAAGGTTCCTTTTGCTATAAAAAAATTTTGGGGAAATTTGGGGTGGCGGTGGTTAGGTAATTCTTCCCCCTATTTGTAATCTCCATCTTATATACTCGACATACAGCCTACTAATCATAAACTCCTTATTGTAAATGCAATTAAAGGTGATTGCTTTTTTTATTCTTTCAGACCTTTATTTTTATTACGAATTTTTGTTGTTTCTTTTAATGTCTTTGTTTAAACTAATTTTTTTTTTTGCAGATACCAAATGGGTCTCATTCCTAATCGATGGGATTTAGGTAACGCCGATAAAGTTAATGCTTCTAGTTTTTGCAGACGTCGTTTACCAGTTGTGATGGTTCGAAGTGAGTCTTATTTTCAAAGTTTCAAAATACATCACATTTATTTTCATTTGTTTTTTATAGGTAAACTGGCAGAGAATATTAAAGCAGCTGTTAAATTCATCGAACAGGGACATGTTAGAGTTGGACCTGAACTTGTGACTGATCCTGCATTTTTTGTCAGTAGAGCAATGGAAGACTTTGTTACCTGGGTGGACAGCTCGAAGATCAAAAAGCATGTCCTCACTTATAACGGAATTGTACGTTTTAAATTGGTTTATTTGTGGTTCATAAATTTTAATTTGATTTTTTTTTTTCAGAGAGACGACTTTGACTTATAACTTGAGACATTTTGGGTGCAGAAAATGATTTGAATATTTTTGTAATTTTGTGGAATGTTTCATTTGTAATATTAAGTTTTGTTTAAAACAATAAATATTTATAATTTTTTCCAAAAATTTGTTGTTCCTCTTTGTAGTTGAAAACAAGGTGGATCTCGCTTTTTGCGGCAGATCCTAGGCTTTCTATACAGCTACCTTTCTGGTGTAAAAAGAAGTTGTTAGCTAGTTATTTTTGTTAGACATGTAATTTAATATATCAGATTAAATTTTTGCGATCAACGGATTATAGAATAAAAGGATCATCGGATAAAATTTTTCTACTATATAATGGGAAACCGGCATAGAGAAGATATAGAAGGAAGGATAATCTGCACTAATTAAATTTTTTGCGGTTGGTAATTATCATTTACTATATTATATAAAAATGGATGTATGTATGTTCCCTATAGACTCCTAGACCGTTTGACCGATCGGAACCAAATTTGGCACAGTTATTAAGTAGGTCCATGCGCATGTTTTTGTATTGAAATAGTGCAAAAATTCGCAAAGGAAAGTTGATTTTGAGTAGCCTGCCTTCCTTTAAGGAATCTCGATAATCCATTCATGCGCGTCCCTATGGGACGCGCATGAATGGATTATCGAGATTCCTTAAAGGAAGGCAGGCTACTCAAAATCAACTTAAAATAAGGCTTCTTGCTGTACTTTGTATATAGAAGCCTTTTTTTACGTTTTTTTTTCAGAAAAATATAGTAGATAAAATATGACAATAAATTTTATTCGTTAATTTGATAACTTAATCCGTTGATACATTGATCCGTTGATACCTTGATCGGTCAGATCATCGGATTAAGTCTACTATATAGGTTGAAAATTACAATCTTAAAGCACAGAATATTTTTGTAACCTACACTATAAAAAAAGCACGTAAAAATACATTCAAATACGTGTAAATTTTACATTCAAAATAATAGTAAAAATACATATTGTGTATTATTCCATTGATAATAGTGTGAAATTACATTATTATCAATGAAATAATACACAATATGTATTTTGACTATTATTTTGAATGTAAAAATTACACGTATTTGTATGTATTTTTACGTGCTTTTTTTACAGTGTATCTTAATATATAAATTCTGATTGGATTTGAATTATGCGGACGGACGGACAGACACGGAGCCAGATCATAAGGCTTCTTGTTATAATTTGTATAGAAGCCTAAAATGGTATTAAGGACGACGGTGTATAGTCGCCTTTATTTAACATGTTTGGAGTTGACATGTGATTTGTAACATAACCTCTCAAATTTTATCAATGTTGACTACACGCGTTTAATGAATTTATCATCGAAATGGAAGTTTCTGATTTAAATAATGTTAAAATTTACAACTTGAGTGTTGGAAAATCAATCCCAGAGGTAATTAATTTTGTTAAATTGATTTGTAAGAGAATCATAAGTTACATTTTAGTGGTTGTCGGATCGAAAACGAAGAGCTTTATTAAGGAAAGATGCACAAGCTAGACATTCAATACAGCTTATCCAGGATTTTGATATGCCTGGTGTCAGTAACAGCATTCGTATGTCACCCGATGGACAATTCCTTCTAGCAACTGGCATTTACAAACCTCGGATAAAATGTTTTGAAGTCAAGAATTTCTCTCTGAAATTTGAACGGTGCTTTGATTCTGAAGCCATAACATTCGAGATATTGAGTAACGATTACAGCAAAGTAAGTTTTTGAAGCTTCGAGAGTTTATTTATTAAATTGCAATTTTTAGTTTGTTTTATTACAAAACGACCGTTTTCTGGAATTCCACAATGCTCAAGGTCGACTCTCGAGGCTGAGGATACCAAAATTTGGACGTGACTTGAAATTGCACGCCCCTAGTGCAGATCTGTTGATCTCGGGCGTTTCGTCAGATTTATATCGCCTGAATCTCGAAAGTGGGCAGTTCATGCCACCCTTTACCAGCACAGCATCCGAATTGACTAAATTAGCTATAAATCCTGTACATAATTTGATCTTGTGTGGAACAAAAGAAGGAAAAGTTGAGGCATGGGACCATAGGTCCAAAAATATGGTAGGAAGTTTGGATTGCGCTTTTAATTGTGTTACAGAAAATGAAAAGTAAGATTGGATATTGCTTAGATTTTAATTGTATCAAATGATTTTCTTTAAGGGTTGGGAATGTTCCAGCCATTTCGGCACTTAAGTGCGATGGAGCGTTACAAATGGCAGTTGGGACAGACACCGGGCAAGTTTTATTGTATGACATGCGGTTACCTAAACCTTTGTACATGAAAGACCACATGTATGGACTACCAATTAAGGATGTCGAGTTTCACTTCCAACAAGACTTGATATTTTCAATGGATAGCCAAATTTTGAAAATATGGAACAGAAATACTGTAAGTTTTTTGCTTTATTTTGAATTTCTGTTTTTTTAGTTAACTTCCATTTATATTTACAAAAGATCCAATATGGATATTCAGCAAATTTTATATTCTTGTCGATTGTCTTGTAAGGTAAATCATTTGCCAATGATTTTGTGGACTGGTTGATGAGTTGTTTATTTATTTTCTCATTTGTTTATCAAATGAAGAAACATAGCTTTTCCTGATCCTTGTATTTTGGGGAGCCTTTATAATGTGCAGGGTGGTTACCCTCGCAATTAACGCTAGCAACAAAGATGGGGGATGGTTTTGTAATATTTTCTTCTTTGACAGTCACTTGATTAGTTTTTTGTTTGAATTTTCTGTATATTGTGCATCAAGTACTAAGAATTGTCGATTGTCTTGTAAGGTAAATCATTTGCCACTGATTTTGTGGACTGGTTGATGAGTTGCTTATTTTTTTTTCTCATTTGTTTATTAAATGAAGAAACATAGCTTTTCCTGATCCTTGTATTTTGGGGAGCCTTTATAATGTGCAGGGTGGTTACCCTCGCAATTAACGCTAGCAACAAAGATGGGGGATGGTTTTGTAATATTTTCTTCTTTGACAGTCACTTGATTAGTTTTTTGTTGGAATTTTCTGTATATTCTGCATCAAGTACTAAGAATTGTCGATTGTCTTGTAAGGTAAATCATTTGCCACTGATTTTGTGGACTGGTTGATGAGTTGCTTATTTTTTTTTCTCATTTGTTTATTAAATGAAGAAACATAGCTTTTCCTGATCCTTGTATTTTGGGGAGCCTTTATAATGTGCAGGGTGATTACCCTCGCAATTAACGCTAGCAACAAAGATGGGGGATGGTTTTGTAATATTTTCTTCTTTGACAGTCACTTGATTAGTTTTTTGTTGGAATTTTCTGTATATTCTGCATCAAGTACTAAGAATTGTCGATTGTCTTGTAAGGTAAATCATTTGCCACTGATTTTGTGGACTGGTTGATGAGTTGCTTATTTTTTTTTCTCATTTGTTTATTAAATGAAGAAACATAGCTTTTCCTGATCCTTGTATTTTGGGGAGCCTTTATAATGTGCAGGGTGGTTACCCTCGCAATTAACGCTAGCAACAAAGATGGGGGATGGTTTTGTAATATTTTCTTCTTTGACAGTCACTTGATTAGTTTTTTGTTGGAATTTTCTGTATATTCTGCATCAAGTACTATAGTCCATCCGTTTTAAGAATGCAGAACTAGATTGTACTAAAATTGTGAACTCGGAACGTGATTGGTTAAAATTTATTCCCGTTTACAGTGTCGAAATTTCGTTTGTGATTGATGACTTGCGAATATTTTTTTCTAAAAGTTTCTGGCAAATTTAAAAACTTTGTACAAGATAAATTGCTATTTGATAAAAAAATACATTTAACTCGATTTTTTCAAGTATCAAATAAGTGACATTTGTTTTTTGTCGCTCATACACTTTAATTATTTGACGTTTCCCAGTGTAAATCTGACCTGACGTTCAAGGCGACCTCTACTGCAATCCAAAACCAGATAGACTATAAGAATTGTCGATTGTCTTGTAAGGTAAATCATTTGCCACTGATTTTGTGGACTGGTTGATGAGTTGCTTATTTTTTTTTCTCATTTGTTTATTAAATGAAGAAACATAGCTTTTCCTGATCCTTGTATTTTGGGGAGCCTTTATAATGTGCAGGGTGGTTACCCTCGCAATTAACGCTAGCAACAAAGATGGGGGATGGTTTTGTAATATTTTCTTCTTTGACAGTCACTTGATTAGTTTTTTGTTGGAATTTTCTGTATATTCTGCATCAAGTACTAAGAATTGTCGATTGTCTTGTAAGGTAAATCATTTGCCACTGATTTTGTGGACTGGTTGATGAGTTGCTTATTTTTTTCTCATTTGTTTATCAAATGAAGAAACATTGATTTTCCTGATCCTTGTATTTTGGGGAGCCTTTATAATTTGCAGGATGGTTACCCTCGCAATTAACGCCAGCAACAAAGATGGGGGATGGTTTTGTAATATTTTCTTCTTCGACAGTCACTTGATTAGTTTTTCTTGGAATTTTCTGTATATTCTGCATCAAGTACTAAGAATTGTCGATTGTCTTGTAAGGTAAATCATTTGCCACTGATTTTGTGGACTGGTTGATGAGTTGCTTATTTTTTTCTCATTTGTTTATCAAATGAAGAAACATAGCTTTTCCTGATCCTTAATTTTGC
Organism: Podabrus alpinus; assembly: GCA_932274525.1. NCBI lineage: Eukaryota > Metazoa > Arthropoda > Insecta > Coleoptera > Cantharidae > Podabrus > Podabrus alpinus. The sequence goes on from OW026451.1 coordinate 14,144,325, forward strand.
GGAGCCTTTATAATGTGCAGGGTGGTTACCCTCGCAATTAATGCTTGCAACAAAGATGGGGGATGGTTTTGTAATATTTTCTTCTTTGACAGTCACTTGATTAGTTTTTTGTTGGAATTTTCTGTATATTCTGCATCAAGTACTAAGAATTGTCGATTGTCTTGTAAGGTAAATCATTTGCCAATGATTTTGTGGACTGCTTGACGAGTTGCTTATTTTTTTTCTCATTTGTTTATTAAATGAGGAATCATTGATTTTCCTGATCCTTGTATTTTGGGGAGCCTTTATAATTTGCAGGGTGGTTACCCTCGCAATTAACGCCAGCAACAAAGATGGGGGATGGTTTTGTAATATTTTCTTTTTCGACAGTCACTTGATTGGTTTTTCTGGGAATTTTCTGTATATACTGCATCAACTACTAAGAATTGATTCTGGCCATCTACTAACAAAACCAGTTGAGTGTCAGTTGGACCACTGCACTTTGATCGCAATACATTGAAGAATTTCTCGGTCTGAATTGCATGTCAAATACATTTCCAGGGTGGCCACTTGCCATAAATTCATAAAAAATCATAAATTTTGAAAATTGCCATAAAAATCATAAATTTTACGACTTTGCCATAAAATATCATAAATTTTAATTAAAATTAAAAATTTAAAATACTTAAATTATTTTTAGTAACAGAACCCATGTTTATTCCATGATCAAATTTGGTAAAAATTATATCTTATACTTATGGTGACCATATTACTTTTTTGAAAAAAAAAGTACATTTCGGCGAAACACGGTAAATACCTAAAAAAAGTCAACGGCGCACAGTGTGGTGAAAGCGGACAAATGGTGATTTTTAAAGTAATTCATTTGGTCTGTTTAATAATAGTTTCTTGCTAGGAACATCCTGAGGATTCAGGAACACAAAAAAAATTATTAAAAATGCGCTTGGAAAGTGTCGAAAAAATGGGGCAGTCAACCATTTTATTTTCATATATGTACCGTATACATAGGTACTTTAACTTTGCTTAAAAACGGAAATACATTGATTTTTTTCAGTTTTCAGGTTGAAATATTATTTCTGTTTCTCGTTACTAGCACACAAGTGCCAAAACAAAACAAAGAATTACAGTTTTAACTGTTTGTAGACCTAATTTCGACTTAAAAACTCGATTTTTTTAAATGTTAACTTCTCTTAAACTTGTAGTTGTGTGAGAACGCATGAGACACACCGAAAATTTTTTTGTGGTATCATTGGTATCTCTAGTACTTGCCCTCCAAATTTCAGCTGCAGATACTTGCAGATGCGAACACAAGAGCGTTTTTACTGAGTGCCCATTCACAATGGACGTAAGCATAAGAATTACATAAGCATAAGCATAAACATAAGCATAAGATGGGACCGTTCACAATGACCGTAAGAATTAGATAAAAATTAAAAAACTGCGCAGGCGCTATGAAGTTTCAACACGAAACTATTTTGTGACATAACCTCTCCGTCGTTTAAGTAATTATATCGTTTGTTAAGAATGGATCTACTCAACAATTATTGTTGCTGTTGTTACTCTTAAGGCGAAGAATTCGTAAACGTCAGCTTGAAACAATAGCAAAGGAGAAGCAGAAAAGACGATGGTGGGTTCGCCCCATCAATAGAAGCATTCAAATATATATTTTATTTTTATTTATAATTTATAAATAAAAATATATTTATAATTTATAAATTTTTAGAGCGTTTACAAAAGAATGTACAATTTTAGGTTATATTATTATTTGAACTGTCACACAAGAAGGTGTGTTCACTGCGTGAAAAACGGCGCATCGTTCAAATTAAGGTTAATTTCCATAAGAAATACGTAAAAGTTGAAATATTCCAACTTCTTATGTAGTTGTTATGGGCCTCCCTAAACATAACAATTACGTAACTGCATTGTGAACGCTCCCATTTAAAACCAGGTATCCAACTTTATGTATTTCTTATGCTTATGTTATGCTTATGTAATTCTTATGCTTACGTCCATTGTGAATGGGCACTGAGACTTGTCCAATTTTTACCGAAGGTATTATTGGATTAACAAATCAATAAATTTTTCCCAAATGCCCATGTAAACAATACATAAGCAGAACGGACGATACAGAAAGATATTAAAAACAATTGAAAACTATTTTAAAATGACGAACTTGAGCATTTCGAATCGTGGCTTATGCAATATTCTGTGGGAAAACACAAAAATTATTGTTTTCTTCTATTCTATTAAGGACTAGCTGGCACAGTCGGCCTACCGGCCGCCGTTAGCCATCTAGACCGTGTCGGATGTGGTTGTTCGGCCTCACTCCAAGGTACTAAAGTAGCCTATGTTTTTCGTAGCGTTGTAAATAACTTCTACACCAAATTTGGTTAAGATTGGTCAAATAGAAACGTAAAGCACATGCACGCGTATTTGCATTGTCGATCGGTTGACAGTTTGACAGCATTCATTATTGTTTTTAAGTTGGTTTTGAGTAGCCTGCCTTCCTTTAAGGAATCTCGATAATCCATTCATGCGCGTCCCATAGGGACGCGCATGAATGGATTATCGAGATTCCTTAAAAGAAGGCAGGCTACTCAAAATCAACTTTCCTTTGCGAATTTTTGCACTATTTCAATACAAAAACATGCGCAGGGACCTACATAATAACTGTGCCAAATTTGGTTCCGATCGGTCAAACGGTTTAGGAGTCTATAGGGAACATACACACATACATCCATTTTTATATATATTAAGGATTAAGGATATAGTAAGACAACTTCCAGATTTTTTGCCCTAAAATTTAAGGCTCAGCAACCGTTTGTCCACAAAAACCCCATTTCACCACACTGTGCGGCGTACCTAAATATACGACGATTACGATTGATGACCTTTTTTTTTCTGGGGTTGCACTGAATATGGTCACCATACTTATACTACATAAAAATTTATGTGATTGTTATTGACAAATTTTTTGCATTTCTTTCTTCATTTTTTACCCACAAATCTGTGGGATTCTGTAAATATTTTCTTCATTTTTTACCCACAAATTTGTGGGTAAACCGGTGAAAGGGTTAATTATTCATAATTATTTTATTTAGGGCCGCGATTATAAAGGACAAATATTTGTCCTAAAATTTGTAAGATTCCTCAAAAATTGCTTTACAACACGGTTTTGCTATAAATATAAATTTTTAAACAACACAACACGTGTTTGCAGGGCCGGGCCGGCCTGAAAATATTGAATATTTTTTAAAATAAAATGTTTTTATTTTTTTTTCAAGTTTCAGAATTTTTAATAGGTATTAATAGGGAAAATTATATTTTTATTATTTATGAAATGATCTATTTGTTATGTCCCAATTTATACCCAGGCAATTTTAGTTGATTCAGTTGGCAAAATGAAGATTGCTCCCCCCTGAAAAAGGTTGGTTGGGCACCAACTGGTTTCTTTTTAGATTGAAATATGCACACATGTTTTTGTAATTTGTCTAGATAGGGCGAGGTATAAAGGGAGTTCCCCCTCGGGGTGCGGCCATAAATTTGCCATAAATTTTTGTATCGAGTGGCATAAAATTGCCATAAATTTTTGCTTGGAGTGCACTAAATTCATAAATAAATGTTACTTATTGCTAGTGGCCGCCCTGCATTTCTATTTGAAAATTTAGGTTTAAGTTCTCTTCCATCACATAACTTTAATTACAACAATTTTTAGGGCAAAATTTTCACCTCGATAGAATCCAAGACTAAATTCAATAACTTGTGCACCGTACCAAATTCGGGCTTATTTTTCATGTCTAATGAGAGTCCACGAATGCAGACATACTTCATACCCAGTTTGGGTCCTGCACCTAAATGGGGCGCATATTTGGACTCGCTTACAGAAGAATTACAAGAATCCACCACAGAAACAATCTACGACGACTATAAGTTTGTCAGCAAACAAGAATTAGCAGAGTTGGGACTCGAACATTTGATTGGCACAAATTTGTTGAGAGCTTCCATGCATGGGTAAGTAACCGTATCTATTTTTCAGTTTGTTTTCTAACCATCTTCTATTAGTTATTACATGAACATACATCTGTACAAGAAAGCTAAAGCCGTGAGTACTCCGTTTGATTTTGAAACTTATCGCAAGAAAAAGGTGAAAGAAATAATCGAGAAAGATCGTGAAAACCGCATTCAAATAGAAAAATTACCAGAAGTTAACAAAGAGTTAGCGGCAAAACTGATGACCGAAACAAACGAAAAGAAGAAGAAGAAGGGCGAAAGTACAAATATTTTGGCTGACGATCGTTTCAAAGCAATGTTTGAAAATGCGGACTTTGAGATTAATAAAAATTCAGACGAATACAGGTTGCTTAACCCCGTTTTGTCGAGGTTAGATAAAGGAAACGATAAGAAAATGAAGAAACGATTAGCTAAAGAAGTAGAGGAAGCCGAAAAAGTTGAAGTAAGTTATTGCGGTTTGAGAAAATAAAATTTAACTGGTCTCTTTTAACAGGAAATTGCAGAAAAGAGTAGTTCCGATGAGTCAAACTCTGATTTAGATTCTGATGAGGGCGACAGTTCCGAGGACGAACACACTTGGACTAAAGAGGTGAAAAAGCAGCACCGTCTTATTCAAAAGGAACATTGGGAGAAAACCAGAAGAGAAGATGACGAACGAAATGAAGGGGAACAAAAAGAGTCTAAAATATACGAACTTCAACATGGAGAAGAATATAAAGGAATTCAGAGTTTAACGAAAAAGAAAAATAGGTATAACTTAAAATTTGTTGTTGTAAAATTTAATTTCACTTTAATATAATATTTTTAGAGCTGCTTTGGGAGAGAGAATTAAAAATGAAGATTACTCGAGTGTCAAAATGTTGGGTTCGATTGGTAATCGAGAAATGTCTTTCGCTATGAATAGAAATAAACGGATGAGACGGAATGAAGAAAAAGATCGAGATGGAAAGAAAAAAGTTGTTAGGTCAATGCAAGGATTAAAATTGGATGCAAATCGCTATTTACCTTACAGGCCAAGTGGAATGAGGGGGAAAAGGTCTAAGCGATGATAAGAAATTTTTTGTTTATACAAATTGTGTATTTATTGTTGATTGGTTAATAAAGATAATAATTTTAGAACAATTTTGTTTTGTGTTCAATATTAACACTGATAAGCAAACAAATGTGTGGTATAACATTCAAAAAGGTTATCACAAGGTATAAACTGAGAAATAGATTAAGTCTCTGTGGCAAAACATAATTTCTTTCTTTTGGTTCTGAATTGTCTAGACATGTACAAATGAAATGGGTAAGTTTTTATCTAGGATAAAGTGAAGTTTAAACTTATTTTGATTGGTGTAGAAGAAAATTATTTCTCCGATATGGATGATCCCGAAGAGGTCAAAGTTGACAGCAGTGACATTGTAACCTTTTTTGTTTTGAATTCAAACAAAAGCTTTAATCGTCGTTATTTGTAGGATGAAGAGATGCAGGTGAGTTCATTTGGAGAACATCCATCTCGCCTTAGTGTTACTGCAATTTTGAATTACTGCAAAGGCAAAATTGTTCGGCCGTACCTTCGCTTGTTAAGCATAACAGGATTACGTCCTTTATCTTTCGATCAAATAGAATCTGGATTATTTTGTAACACAGTTAATTGGTTGTACGTTATTCAAATTATTTTGCTGGTTTTATTCGGCTACGTTTTGCAATATATGGCGTGTTTAAGAAGAGACCGAGGGTTTTGCTACAAAGTAAACAGTTCAGATGCCTCGGTGTTTAAAAGTGTCCAGTTAGAAATAATGGAAGCAAATCAACGAAAGCATGACCAAATTTGTCATGGGTCTATCATTTTTACCTACATAATTCCCAGTGTTCTTCACTTGTGTGCGTATTTGTATGCTGTTTATGTGTTTCGATCTTCAGAACAGGATCAGTTGCCAAGTTTAATGGAAAGGGTGAGTTTTTTTAATGTTTATTTTTTTAAATTTCTTCCGTGCATTCTTGACCCAATAGATTATTTTGAGATCAGACTGATTTATAATTGAATTCAGTTTCAAATCAATTTACAAATTAATGCAGTTGACCCTTCACATAATATAATTTTTTTTTAATTTGTCAAGTTTTGTTGAATAGTTTTCTATATTTGCTTAGTTGATTCACATTTGAGTTTTGGAATGTACCCCAAGGTATCCACACTTACTATGTAAAACCTGGAAATCAGGAGATTTATAAAATGTACAAATTTGGTCATGGAAAATCAGGAAAATTACAATTTAGGTAGGGTAAAAAAGAAGAAAAAATTATAAAAATTGCATTATTTGTAGTGAATTTTGGAATTTACGAAGTTTTGAAAATAAGGGAAAATTTAAAATTTTAGTCGGGGAAAACCTGAAAAAATCGGGAGATTTGTATTGGAGAATTTAGTGGGAATCTTGGCAAGTGATTATCTCAGAATATATTTGACCTGGTTATGATTCCATGTTAAACTGTAAGTCCCATTATGTGACAAATGGTGCAATCCGACTTGACTTACGTTACTTGAATCATAAGGATTTATTTACTAATGACAGAGTTCCAGCTAAAAACTAGTCAGCCGAAAAGTTCATTGAGGAGGTCGAAGGTTCAAAAGTTACGTCAAGTTTCTCTTTTGCCACTCTTCATATCAAATTGTTTGTCATAAAAAGGGTTCTCACTCTTCTGTAAAACCTGGAAGTCAGAAAATTTATAAAATGTGCAAATTTGATTATAGAAAGTTGGGGAGTTTTTTATTTTTAGTGAAAGAAAGAGAAATTAAAATTTGGGCGAGGGGAAATTATTTGAAACATAAAAAAAGAAAATATATAAAAGTTGCATTTTTGATTTGTTCAAAACATTATTTTTAAATTTGTATAAAAAATTTTCTTTATTGTATTCCATAGTGATTTCATAGAACTTTGCAGAAACAAAAAGTAGAGGTATTTTTAAATCTGATTGTGTCCAATTATGTAAAAATCTAAGAAGTTTTTAGGTCTCCTGTAAAGTCAAGTGAAATCACTTAGGAGTTGTATTGCCAGGTCACCAGCGTTATTTCGTTTAGTTGATTCACATTATTGAATTTTATAAAGTTTCGAAGTCAGGGAAAACCTGGAAACCGAGGAAAGTCGTAAATCTTTTGTCTTGGCATTTTCTCAAATAAAATCGGCACATAAAAAAAGGTTTTGGCTACTTCTATACCTTTTACAGTATTATTGGAGCAAATGAAAATAGATTTTGAACAAATGAAAACAGATATGGAACAAATGAAAACAGATTTTAAACAAATGAAAACAGATTTTTTGCCATTCCGGGGGTAAAGTACTCACTTTTTACCCCGGTTTGCGGGCGTAAAGGGGCACTTTTTTATCCTGCGGGAGTAAAGTTCAAAAATAGGGGGGTGAGCGGGAGTAAAGTTAAAAAATAGGGGGGTGAGCGGGAAATAAAGTCACCAGATGACTGGTGACTTTAGTTTAGTAACGGCCTTAACCATGGAATAGTGCGACCACAAGGTCGATGACTTCAACGTTTTAGCCTTCTCGTAAAAAAATGCCAAAAACACGTCTTCACTAAAATAATCTGACAATTCTTTATTCTGGCACCACTGCACAAAAGCGTCCTACTGTTTTTGGTAAACTTTTCTTGATTTTGCCGGCAACAGTTCCACCAACGCCATCTTCGCTGCTTCGGCAATTTCTACGTTCTCGCTCATGGTACGTGTTGCTCTTTCAAAGGCACAAATTTAAATGAAATGAAGCATTGGAATCAATGGCATTGGTAGAATCAGGGGTGCCAACTGCTATTTCTTAGTAATTTTTAGTAGTATAGTTGGTAATATTACTAGTGCTATTTTGCGATTTATCGACCACGTGTAGGTATTATAAAAAAAAAGCGTTAAATTTTTGCTTTAAGTTTCTAAACTGGCGAAGTTCCTACTTTACCTCTCGGAATGGCAAAAAACAGTATATGCACGACGGTAGTAAAGTGACTTTTGGCCCATGGGTAATTGTTTCACTCGGCTGGCGCCTCGTGTAAACAATCCTTTACCCTCGGGCCAAAAAAGTGTCACTTTGCTACCTTGGTGCATAATGTACTATTAATTAAATTAAAACAGATTTGGAGCAAATGAAAACAGATATGGAACAAATGAAAATAGACTTTGAACCAATGGAAACAGATATGGAACAAATAAAACAGATTTTGAACAAATGAAAACCGATTTGGAGCAAATGGAAAGAAATTTTCTACAAATGAAAATACAAAAATATTTATTTTTATAAAATTACAACAATGTCTTCCTACCGCAATGATGCACCATAATACCTTTCCACATGTATGGTTTGCATATCCAAGAAGATGTTCTAAGCATTCTAAGAATGCGTATTTTGGAAGCCAATTCCGATCTTGCATTTCAAGAGATGCCAAAAGAACATTTTCTGGGATATACAAACCAAGTGGAATGGTATTATGATGCATCATTGCGGCAGGAAGACATTGTTGAAATTTCAATAAAATAAAATTTTTGTTCATAATTTTCATTTGTAGAAGTTTTGTTTTCATTTGTTCAAAATCTGTTTTCATTTGCTCCAAATCCGTTTGGAGCTCTAAAAGCCAAAAAAGGTGTTCGGATTTGTTCCAATATTGCTTGAAATAAGAAATTAAAATACAAATTTAAGGATTTATCCAAAATCCTAAAATTTCCTTGTTTTGGTCCTTCAAAAAGTAAAAAAGTTTGTGTGTCGACTTGTAGGAAAGCGACTGTAACTTCATCCACAGTGGTCTAAATTTAAAAATAAGAAATGTTCTGTAAAGGTAAACGAACATTCTATTCAAATAGAGCTGCGGGACACCCCCAAAAAAGCGCTCGGAAAACGACCAACCGACCAGTCGCGTACTAATGTCTATTTTTTTTTAACTTAATTGAATAATATTCAGAGATAGAAAATATGTATTTTTGACTGAATTATAGGGGGCGCAACCTATGCAAAAGGTGCCAAATCGCTAAAAATTTGATTTTTTCGTATCTTTTTTTTTTAAATTTTTAACAACAAAAACTGCACACTTGATTTAAGCGCACTTCTCACCGCGAGAGCAGCGAAAAACTAATTTCTGAGCTTGATTGAACACGCTTACTCGCACGACAAGTTCGATCAAGTTTTCCGCGAGTCCGCGTGCGCTTGTCCTCACTTCTTCTATAAATATCATAAAATTCATAAATACCTCTATGAAAATTCACGATTTTCGGCAATAGCAGTCTCTCCAAGAGCTGTTATGATAATTTACCAGCGAAATTTATTGTTTATAACTATTCGTTAATTTATTAGTGAAATTTATTGACGCATTAACAGCCATTTTGAAGGGTTGCCAACCCTTAAATTTGATAAAAAATGTATATTTCATATCCTTTGATAACATTTTATCGATAAAAAACAAAATTTTGCATTAGTACGCCAGTGGTCGCTACATGGTCGAAAACTGGGGGTGTCCCGCAGCTCTAAAATATTCAACCACATTTTACTTTTTCAACCCCTAACTGGATTAATTTTCTAATATTATTATTGGCTGTAGGCCAGCTCGGCAAATGGTCAGATATTTAATCCGGGCCCAAATTTTCTACCTGGAAATACATAGACCAACTCGGCAAAGTAATAAATTTTGGCTTGGCCAGAACTGCGAGCATCAAAAAACCTACCCTCCGATGCTCCGCATCTCCGGGCGGTTTTTCGTGCTCCGAGCCGCTACGCGGCGGGCGCTAAACATACGAGAGGCGCGACAGATCAAGGAAACCGGGATAAATGCAACCGGGATGTGAGAGACCCTCGAAATAGCATTATTCAGCGCGTTTGCCGAGCTGACCGAAAATTAAAACGGCCTCTGGTTTTCATTTGCCCAGTTGACCGGTAGGATTAACCTATCCCTTGTACCTTCTGCCGAGTTGACCTACTCCCTTATTATTAACCCTAGTTCTAAATGGGTATTTTTTCTGTTCATTCTTTTACTGTTTATTTTGTGCAATTGTGCTGAGCAGACGGACAAAAACAAGGAAACTAATGCCCTTTTGGACAAATCCTTAAATTTGTATTTTTTACTAAGATGGTGTTTACCAAATTTCGTTAAATTTGGTGGTAAATTCTTTAGTTGCTTTGAGATGGAATTACCCTGTTTTCAAAAATTCATAACTCAAAAACCAAGAAACATAAGAACAAATCATAATTTTTTGGCTTTTAGAATCACCAAAAAAATTGGGATCTTGATTTCCGATATCCTACATTGGGCTTCCCCTTATGAGTAACTTATGTTTGTAAAAAATGAGTAACAAAGACCCCTCCTCATTTGTCTAAAATCGAACTTTACGTTTTAAACTGAAAAAACCTATTCATTAATTTTTTTTTAAAATTCTTATGGCTGCAATAAAAATTGGAATTAAATAAGCAAGAACTTAGATAAACTTTAATCGATCACTTTTTACTTTATTTTTCGCAATTACTCGTTTTTGGTGTATGTGAATTTGGGGACGGTTACCTATTGTTGACCACCCCAAAAAAATTGAAAATTTCCTATAGCAAAGAGGAAGGTTTATAGAGTATACTGTAAAAATTTCAATTGCGAAAGAATACATAAAATTTCGAGAAAAATCAATTTGAAAATAGCATAATTATGCATGTAAAATGCATGTTGAAGCCACGACCATAACCATAAATCACTTTTTTGGAGTGCCCGGCCATAACTGTGCGCATCAAAAAACCCACCCTACGCCCCTCCGGGGCTCCGGGCGGTTTTTCATGGCGTGAGTCGCTCCGCGGCAGAGCTAAACATACAAGAAGGCGCCTCCCATCAAAAAAAAACGGGATAAATGAAACCGGGAGCTTAGAGACCCTTGAAATAGCATTATAAAGTATAGTTGCGGTATGGGGCAGTAAACTATTACGTTTCACCCCCAAAAAATCGCGTAAAAACAAAAAATAATCGATGCTACATGTACGAGAGACGAGCTGCATCTGCCGGTGCGAACCTTTACCTTTACCTGATATGTATTTGATGGAGCATCCCGGCGCAGCCGGCCTTCTCCTTCATCTGAAAGAATACATTAGTGACATTGGAATTTATAGAGACCGGTGGGTCTCTGGGAATTGGCGCTTGGCGGACTGACTGGTAAAAACCTGAGCTGTGACTGTGAATATGTAATATGAGAAGAAAAAGAAAATTTTTACGTTTGCCGATATAGTAGAGTCCCTAATTCGAAGAAAGAAATTATGAATTAATTTCTATTGATGACCTCGGAGTGAGTGGCTTCTACTTGGAACTAGTCAGAATTGGCGACTAGTGGGATTATAGTGATGCTATGGGGGGTGGTTTAACGAAGCTTGTGATAATTGATCGAAAAATTACACAAATCTAGTGAATAAATTCACTTTCGAAGAGAATTTGTGTAAGTTAAACCTATGAACATACATTAGTCTGTGTGGGGGTGAGTTATGGTCAGGAGTTGTCCGTGGTCAGGAGTGATTTGGGACGGGGAATGAGAAAGTCAGCTGGGTTGTATTGACCTAGTTGGTTTACTAGTGGGTTTTCTGAGAATTTGGATTTGTTGTAGAGATTGGTGGCATGTTTACGATTAAGAGTGTTAATGAGGTCTAGTTTGGCGTCTGCATGTAGTCGCCTGTTAGTGACGTAGTAGGGGGCGCTGAAAATAGCTCGGAGATTTTTGTTCTGAATGACTTGAAGTTTATTTATGGCCCTGGGGCGTGCTTATCCCCAGACAGGGGAGGCGTAAATCATTGTCGGGCGGATTATGGCTTTGTATAATCTTAGTTTGTTAGCGGGGGACATGGTACTTTTTGCGTTCATGAGGACGAACAGTCTATTAAAGAGGCATTTGGCTTTACCGGCTGCGGAGGAAATGTGAGCGTCCCATTTGAGGCGCCGGTCCATGGTAATGCCAAGGTACTTGACCTTGGTTTTCCAGGGGATTTGCTCCTCGAACATCCAGACACTGGAGTTGTGAGGCTTGCAACGATTTCGAAACATGATCGCGGAACTTTTGCTCGAGTTAACCTCGATGCGCCAAGTTTCGTACCACCTTCCGAGATCGGTGATCGCCTCCTGGAGGCGGGTTGTGGCTATGTCCGGGTGGATTGAGGATGTGTATATTGCAGTGTCATCTGCATATAGTGAAATTTTTGTTGCGGCATCTAAGGGGGTTGGAATGTCACTCATGAAGATGTTAAACAGTGAAGCTGCAAGGATCGAACCCTGGGGGACCCCGGAGGTAATGGGGCGCTTTGTGGATCTGGTGTTCATGAGTTTGACTTGGAGATTTCTGTTGTGAAGGTAGGAGGCAATAAGTCGGACTAGTGGAATTTGAATTTTAGATTGAAGCATTTTGAACAGGAGGCCTTCGTTCCAGACCTTATCGAAAGCTTTCGATACGTCGAGTAGCACTAGGCCGGTGAATTCTTTTTTGTTGAGTGCCTACGTGACGTGCTCAACTAATCGGAGGGCTTGGTGGGTCGTGCTGTGTCCAGCACGGAAGCCGAATTGTTCGTTTTGAATAATACTGTTATCGAACATGGCTTCTTGGAGACGGATGAGAATGACTTTTTCAACTACTTTTCCGATGGAAGGGAGCAGGCTGATTGGTCTATAGCTTTTCGGAAGTTTGAGATTTTGACCGGGTTTGGGGATTACCACTACGTCAGCGGTTTTCCATATTTGTGGGTAGTAGTTGAGTCGAAAACATGCGTTAATTATGCCGGTGATGGCAACTTTGGCTTTTTGGGGGAGTTCTTTGAGGGTAGTATTGGTGATGCCATCGGGACCTGGGGCTTTCCTCTTTTTGAGGCGTTTAATGGCAATGGTGACCTCCAGAAGGGAGGCGGGGGTGATATGTGTGTCATCGGAGGTGTTTAGGGTGGTGGTGACATAATTTTCGACCGAATTAATATGGTCTTGGTCTAATCTTGTGGTGTTGGGGGAGCATTGAGCTTGGAGGCTGTCGGCGAAGATTTCAGCCTTTTCAAGATCGCTCCGGGCAATAGTGCCGTCAGGGCGGGAGAGAATTGGGATGGTGACTTTCTTTTTTCCCTGGAGGGCGGCGGCCATGCGCCATGCGGACATGTCTTTAAATGAAAGGGAGTTAATGGTGTCTAACCATTCATTGTCATGAAATTCTTTGACTTTAACGTCTACTTGCTCTTTGAGCCGGTTGTATGACCTTTGGTCATCAGGGTTGCGAGTTCGCCGAGCGAGTTTCCTCGCTCGGTTTTTGGCTCTGATAAGATCTTTGAGGGAGGGAGTGAGTTTGTCTCTGACGTCCGTGGTGTTAACTTGAAAAGAGGTTTCGTCAACGGATTTTTTTTATGTTGTCTTGGAATTTGGCAATGAATTGGTCTAGGTCAGTGGGGGACTCAAAGAATGGGATTGGTCCAAGGTTTTTTGACAGATTGTCTTTGAAAGAGGTCCAGTCTGTTGTCGTTCTCATGGGAGGGCCCTTTGGGGGTAACAACGGTCCGAGTGTCAGAAGGACCGGGTAGTGATCTGAGTTTAGTTCTTCGCTGGTGGAGATATCGTATTGGAGTTGTACGTCTTTGAAAATGGCTATGTCCAAGATGGACGGCGTACCTGCGTTAGAAAAGTGGGTGGGGGAGGTGGGAGCGATGATCGCGAAGTCCAGCTCGTCTGCTAGAGAAAGTAGGTCGCGTCCTACATGGTTTGTGTGTTTGCACAACCAGTTGGAGTGTTTAGCATTGAAATCGCCGGCGATGATCTTCGCGTCGGGGCCTTCGAGGAGGGTTTCTAGGTCCTCTTTGAGGATGCGTTGCTGAGGGCGATTATAGACGGAGGAGATTTGCAACCAACCGTGATGTGCGGTGTGGATGCTCACCGTAGTGATTTCAAGGTACTCTAGGTCGGGGGTCGGTATTGCGACGTGTTCGATAGATGATTTTACGTAAATTGCGGTTCCGCCTCCGCGTCCGTCACGGTCATTCCTATAAAGTGAATAGCAAGGGAGTTTTGCCAGTTGGCCAGCTCTGAAGTGGGTTTCGTTGACCAAGATTACATCAAGGTCGTGATCGTGCGCGAACGCGAGAAGTTCATTTCGTTTGGCTGAAAGGCCGTTGGCGTTCCAAAAAGCCGTCTGCAAAGTGGTGGGTTGGAATCTGGGTTTAGACATTAACGGGTGTGAAATTAGTGGCTTTGGCGTTCATGATTATTTCAATATTGCGGACGAGTTCAGCATTGGCATTGAAATTACGAAGTTGTTCAAAAATTGCTTTTGTTTGTCGGGAGGGAGCCTCATCGTAGGAGGTGGTGGGCGTGGGGGTGGGATGTGTTGCTTCCCTGTGAGGGGCATGCTGGCTAGCGACTCCTAGATAGGATGGTCGATTGGGGCCTTAGGAGGGGTAATTGTAAGTGGGGCGGCCAGCGAAGCGGGAAGATGCTTCGCGGGCTGAATGTTCTCGCCGCTTGGGCTTGGGGAACATAACGCAACCTTTATAGTTTGCGGGGTGGTTTCCTGTGCAGTTAGCGCAGGTGGCGGGGTCCTCGCGGATTTTTTGGCAAGCCTGAGTGAGATGATCCCCTGCGCATTTGGGGGGGGCGCGCCGGTGCGAAATACTCTAAGTGTTAGGGTCATTAAAACTGCACGGACTGTCAACAGAATGAGCGACGCGCGGAATCTCGTTAAATTTTACATGTAAATTTGCAAACTTCAAATTTGATTTACTCAAAATTTTGATTATATCATCGCTTGTGAAAATTATATCAGTATACTATATAAACCTTCCTCTTTGCAATAGGAAATTTTCAATTTATTTGGAGTGGTCAACAATAGGTTACTCGACCCGTGAATTTTATTTTCTATGCTCCAAGTTATATCCAATTTGTAATTTAATTTAATTTAATAAATGTAAAAAGGTTAAAAAAATCAATCTACTTTTGAAGTTCATAGGTAAAAACCTATTAGGCATACAAGGTTATTCGTTCTATATAGGAATTTGCAATAATTGAGGATAGTTTCACCCCATTGTGGATTATTTTTGTGTCAGATGGATATGTAAAAAATTTTACTACATCAAAATCTCTGAACACTGCGTTATTTTGAGTAAAAATCGAAAAAAAGAGGTTCCTCGCAATTTTTGTAATAATTTTTTTAACAGTTATTTAGCTAATACCTATTTTGAACATAGGATGTGTGTTGGAAATGGTCAATTCATAACTTTGTGATTTTTGGCAAATTTACTCCCGTTCCGGTTCAAGCCTGATATTGAAACCTTAAAACTCTTTTTCGATTCAAAATTAACAAAAAAAATTATCTTATGACTGGACTACTAAGTAAATACAATTAAATAAAATTAAAATAAAAAAGGTTATGCATATCTGTAGTTTTAGAATCACGAATTAATTGATTGCATAACTTTAAATTTAAAATTGTTTTGTTGATATGTTGAAGAATCCATACTTTTGATTAATTCTGTATACTGTTATATTTAAGTAGATTTTTGAAGTTGTAGGTGTTCGTGTCATCATCTTATATTAGTGATGGAGTTTTGATACAAAAGAAGCTGATCAAATTGCTTTGGATATTCGTGAGTTTGGATCTAGTCTGGATGTCGATATCCTTTATAACTTTAACTGTTATGTTGTTTGAAGGAAATATCGCTTTCAAATGGTTGAACGAAAAGTAAGTCAATCATATTTTAGCCTTTCTACACTGCAAGTCCCCCCTTCCGTTGTTTTATCAAGTTTTAAATTTTTTTTAAATTAAAATCATTTTTATTTGAGATAATATTTTATTTAAAAAAAAAATAACAGTTTTTCTTATTTGTCCTAAGCAACAACATAACATAATTTTTATTTATTGGATGGCAACTTTACTATCACAACTTTATTATCAACGGCGTAAAATTATATTGGTTATCATTTTTAAGAGGTAATCATTGCCCTTTGCTCTTTAAGAATTCCAAAATGGGATGATTTTTTCTGCCCCTGTACAAAAGATTAACTCTATGCTCTATGTAACAAATACTTGATTTAACAAACAAATTTTTTTTATTTTTCAGATACGTCGGAACAATAGTTTTTCTGAAAATTATGCTGGTTTTGAGTACGTTATACCACGATACGATACAAGCTACCATTATTTCGAATTATTGCTTACAAGCCCAACTACTAACCTCCTATTTACAATTGTTAAAAGCCAAAGTGGTGCAATATCCTATTCATTCTTTAGACTGGATGCGAGTAAGTTCACACGGGAACATTGAGGTGAATACCTCTACAAAATTGATAAACAACTTTTAGGAAATTTTAGAGTTTAAAAAGTTGTTAAAATACTTAAATGATGAACTATCACCCCCAGTTTGTATTTTTACGTTTATAAACTTGTGCTGGTTCATTTCTGGAATATTATGGATTTTAAGTTTTGATCGAATCGATAAAACAACCGACACTGTTAAAATTATTAGCGGCGCTACTTGCTGTTTATGGTTAACCCTTATTCTTGCACCCTTCATTCAGGTATGAATACATTTTAAAGGTGGAGTGTCGAGGTTTATCAAGTTCATTTCGAAACGTCTGAACAAATTGACTTCAATTTTTTTACATGACTTTTAGGCCGATTTTTGATATACAATAAATAACAAAACTCAGTAGGTAAGTGTTAAATAATATAGAGAAGTAGAAATCAAATTTTCTGGGTCTCCAAATATTCGACAATTTTGTTACAAAATTAAAAACCAAAGAATTTAATGAAAAAATGGTACATGCTTATCTGTTATCGCTTACGTTCTAAAAACAAAGCGAGATAGTCTAAATATCAAGAGAGAGTTTTTGTAGAGCACGTAATTATCCAAAGACAAGTCTCAAAGAGGACATATCTGATATAAGTAGTTTATGCCAACTTTTACTTAATTTTACTTAAAATTGAAGAAAAAATCTTCTCTATATTATTTTACACTTAACTACCGAGTGATCCATTCGAAGTTTAATCTTAGAAGCACTAGCGTACTTGATAAACCTCTACAGTTACCAAATATGCTTTAACAAATTTTTTTATCACAGGCAGCAAGATTAACCGGTGTGTGTAAGTCACTCCAAAATGTTGGTCATGAAGTCCGTATAAGACCTTTTACTCATCAGTTTACTCCAGAACACGAACTTGATTCTATTTTATTATTTACTTCAAGTCTAAAAATGGAAGCTACGTTGTATAAAATACCTATCACTGGTAGAACATTAGCTGTAATTGTTATCCTAGGAGGTGTCATCCTTGTAGTCGTTGGCCAATGCCATTACTTAACTAATTAATTTAACATCAATAAAAAATAAAAACTTTGATGAAGAAAATGTTTTAATTTATTTCTGTCCCGAAAAAATTTATAATACTAAAATATACAAAAACAATCGATAAACTTTACATTAAAGTATCAACTTCTTTCGGTTTTATAAAAGCAGGCTTTTTCAAATTTGTAGTTTTGTTACCTTTATTTTGAAATTTCTTCGCTACTGTGTTATTCAGATATGAAAATTGTTTAGCCATATCCATATCTGAAACGTCCTTTTCTTTTAACCTTTCGGCCTCTTCCAACTTTTTAGCATAATCGTTGGTCATTAGTTCTTCAATTTTTGTGTTCATACCTTTAAAGGAAAGTCGACCGTCAATTAAATCATAACAATTTGTGTTACTCAATTCGTTAAAAATTATCATATTGCTTCTGGCCGATTCGAAGCCATCCGGAAATTTCGATTCACCTTCTTCGGCTGAACGTTCCACCTTTTCTTTCGTTTTTTTCATAAATTTCATATCCATTACACCCCTGGATAAATGAACTCGTTTCCGTTTGTCCATATTTTGTATTTTTGTTGAAGTTTATTAAAAGATGATATAACCTAAAAAATGTTATTTTTAGGGACTGTAAAACTTTCTCCATTTATTACTTTACGAACCTTAGATTTACTAATAGATTCCAATTTACTGGTTTGTATTTAATAATAACGAAATAAATTTGAATAAACTTATGTCAGAAAACGAGGTTATGTTTCGTTCAGTTTTGAGTGATGGTGATCTACCAACTGTTTATCTGTCAGTAATCAGCCAAGTACATCATGGCCAAGTATGATTTTTGATTATACAAAGTGTTTCTGAAAAACTTGACCCAACTTTACTGCTGTTAATTTATTTTAACAAAAATGACGAAAACGTGTGAAAACTTACAAACTGAAGATGGGAGGCTAGGGTTTGAATAATTAGTGTAAATATAAAAAGTATCAAAAAATGCACTGTTGTGTCGTCAAGGGGAAGTACAGGTTATAATGGAAAACTCATCTAAAATTGTAAGTATTATGGGAGGCACTCCGCTATCCATCACCTGGGGATGCGTTCTCTAGGAGTTCCAAGCTCCCCCGAGAAGGTGATCGGAATGGCCATCTGGATATACTGGGGGTATTCCATAACCTCCGCTGAAAGTATTCTCAGTTAATAAGCTCGAGCCTAGGCTCACCAAACGTACCATATTATTCTCTTCAATAATTTTAGAATATTTAAATTTCAAGAAAGGAAGTTGGGAGTGAGAATAGTAAGGGGTCGTCCATAAATTACGTCACGCAATTTTAAGCAATTTTTAACCCCCTCCCCCCATCGTCACACAAACCTAGACCCCCCTCCAAGTATTACGTCACATATTCTTGAACCTCCCCCCAATTTTTCAAATTTCTTTTTTATTTAGGGGTAGCACCCCAGAGGAAACATCTATGAAGGGCGCTCCGCCCGCCTCTAGCTTCACCACTGGCTTCAGTGGCATAGCCACTCAAAAAATAGTTTTTTTTAAATACTTATAATAAAATATTAATCTATTGTTGTGATACGCGCTATCCATGTTGAGGATAGAGTCGTACCAACAAGGAGAGAAGTACAGTTGGAGACCGGAGGTTCAAACACATTTGTTTACATGTGTTTGTTTTTTTTGTCGTTTGAATTTAATTTTAAGTTGTTCGTGTTGCATGTTGTATGTAAACGTTATATACAACATGCCAAAATTAATCAAACGTGCAGAGAACCGTCGGCCATGTACAAACAACCGAGAATATAAGAAGCTCCAGTTTAAAAACAAAATTTATATAGTAACGCAAGTTACATAAAAGTAAATAAAAAGTATCATCCAGATCACGAAAGGTGACGGTCGTGTATTCAGTACTGTGAGATAAACTCGCGAATTCAAGTGAGATTCATTTAAAATATACTGAGATAAGTTATATTCGTGAACGAAATACGGTGGTGATACCAGAGAAGATTAATTTCCTTGGAGAATTGAAGATTCCGTAATATAGCGGGATACAAAAGGTGTTGGCAACGAAGGTTGTGGTCGAGATCGTGTCATACTGATACGTAGGGGAGATACGGATACCAAATTATCCGGTCTATGAGAAGCAGGTTGGAGATTGGAGATTGGAAATTAGAATAATTGAAGAAAGAAAATTGTGCGCACGATACAAATCGCAGGTTAGCTACCATTTATTAATCAGTGCGTAGAATAGTAGTTTATATAAAGATTGTTTGATTGTTTGGGTTCTATGTTATATGTTGGAATTTGTTTATTTGATTAAAAACTTGTTAACGGAATCCAACTGTAGTTTTATCTTTGTTGGAGACAAGGATTCGTTCGATATAAGCTCGTATAAAAAAAGTGTTGGTTGAATCAGATCCCGACGCATTACACTGAGAATTAAGAGTCGATTTAAGGTAGGTGTCCATAAACCGATTGTGTGTGTTCTCGTGCATTGTTCAAAGCATCAGACGCTACATAAAAAGTGGCGCCCAACGTGGGGCGCCATCAATCATTAACAATTCAATTTTAGGTAAACATTAGAAAATAATAAATGGGTCAAGTTTAGGTTCACATTAGAAAATAAAACAATCATATTTAGATCAACATTAGAATTCACCAATAAACAATGGGTCAAGTTTAGGTACACATTAGAAAATAATAAATGGGTCAAGTTTAGGTACCCATTAGAATTCACAAAGAAACGGAGAATCAATTTTAGGTACACATTAGAATTCAAGAATAAAACAATCATCTTTAGGCCCACATTTGAATCCAATAATTAACAATTCCATTGTCGGTAAAACATGGAAAAATTATCAAACCGTCAGTAAAATGACAAAGTCAAAAACAATCAATTTTAGGCCAAAGTTTGAATATTAGAAAGGTGAAATGTCACAAACCGTGTGAAAGCAAGTAATTCGCAACCATTTTTAGGACCAAGGTTGAAAAACGAATACAAATTGCACAAACCATGTGAAAGCATTGATGTATTTCCATCGGAGGAAAGCGAATGGGGGCACGAACAAGCAGGTTGGAGCTCAGTTGAAAATTAGTCATAATTTAAATGTCAACGAATTCGAAAATGTCAATGTCAAATGGGGTTCAATTTTGCATCAGGGCAAAATGACCGGCGAAATGAGGCACCAACGCATTTCCATCGGAAGGAAGCGAATGGGGGCACAAATAATCACATTTAGGACCAAGTTTGAAATCAAAATAAAATAAAATTTGCACGAAGTAGGGGAAATCTAACGATTAATCAATTTTAGATCCAAATTTGAAAACTAAGAATTTAAATGTCGTAAAACATTCAAAAGCCGATAATTTGGGATCCAATTTGGGATCCAAATGGAAAAAACTCCAGATAAAGTGATTACATCCGCACGGTACGGTACAATAAAAGGAGATCCTTTATAAGTCAAGTAAGTTGCCAGATGAATAGCATCTCGGACATGAAGACATGTAAAATAATTTCAAAGACATCTCCGAAATGCTTCTAAGAACTATCGACGCACATACAGGGGGTGGGAAAATAATGTAAGAGGTTTATGCAGAAAGGCAGGCCCAATTCGGGGAAGTGAGCGCACAGGCGTGACCTAAGGGCACGACCAACAATAAGACACCACAGTAAGGGGTAACGTAAGAGGCGAGACAATGGTCAGTCCAGTTGGGGAATTAATTAAGCGTCGAAGGGAATGGTAAGAGAGCTGGAGGATGAATGAAGTTAAGAGAGGGAAGCCGGGGCAACAGATTTGATTAGAGCGGTCTTAAGGAGAGACAAGCGGATGTTGAATGACGGTAGGAGGAATGAATGATAGCGAAGTTGTCGTTAGTCGACAACGATTAGAGTTTAATTTGATGTTAAGGTGTACATGTTGGTACACAAGGGGGGGGGGGAATTAGATAAAGTTCACATCAACCTATGATACACATACGTTGCGGACCTGCAAGAAGAAGATTCACCATAGAGATAAATTGACTGACTAACAGTACCTCGTACATCGAAGTAAGATAATTTTACACGGGTAATCTCGGGCGCATTCTCAAGTTTATGTTTACAAACCACTGACGCTAGAAGGGAAGGGACGCCCAACGTGGGGCGCCACTTTTTATGTAGCGTCTGGTGCTTTGAAGAATGCACGAGGACACACACAATCGGTTTATGGACACCTACCTTAAATCGACTCTCACTTCTCAGAATAATGCGTCGGGATCTGATTCAACCAACACTTTTTTTATACGAGCTTATATCGAACGAATCCTTGTCTCCAACAAAGATAAAACTACAGTTGGATTCCGTTAACAAGTTAAATCTCACTTGAAATCGCGAGTTTATCTCACAGTACTGAATACTCGACCGTCACCTTTCGTGATCTGGATGATACTCTCTTATTTACTTTTATGTAACGTTCGTTACTATATATTTTGTTTAAAAAAAACCGGAGCTTCTTATATTCTCGGCTTGTTGTACATTGCCGACGGTTCTCTGCACGTTTGATTAATTTCCACATGTTGTATATCCCGTTTACATACAACATGTAACACGAACAAACTTAAAATTAAATTCAAACGACAAAAAAAAACAAACACATGTAAACAAATGTGTTTGAACCTCCGGTCTCCAACTGTACTTCTCTCCTTGTTGGTACGACTCTATCCTCAACATGGATAGCGCGTATCACAACAAATGCCCCCTGCTAAGTTTACCCACAGTAGTGCGATGCAACTAACTTGGTAAATCTTCGCATTCATTCAACATCTTCATTCATTCTTCACACCCTTCTTCCATACATGATCCCCTTTCATACCATTCAATTGACCCTGACTTCCCTCTAACATCTTCATTCATTCTCTCTCTTGCTCCAATCACCACCTGTTCCTAACGCTTTTATTCTTTTGCATCGACTTAGGGTCCTCAAACTCAGCGATGTCTTATTCCCAACTGGACTGGCTTTAGCCAAGCCTCTTACGTTCTCCCTGTACTGTGCCGTCTTACCCTAACATACCCTCGGGCTATGTTGGTGCGTACACCTCCCTCTTAATGGACCTGCATATCCTGCAGTAGTCACTTACATTTATCCCTTCCCTTCCCTTCTAGCGTCAGTGGTTTGTAAACATAAACTTGAGAATGCGCCCGAGATTACCCGTGTAAAATTATCTTACTTCGATGTACGAGGTACTGTTAGTCAGTCAATTTATCTCTATGGTGAATCTTCTTCTTGCAGGTCCGCAACGTATGTGTATCATAGGTTGATGTGAACTTTATCTAATTCCCCCCCCCCTTGTGTACCAACATGTACACCTTAACATCAAATTAAACTCTAATCGTTGTCGACTAACGACAACTTCGCTATCATTCATTCCTCCTACCGTCATTCAACATCCGCTTGTCTCTCCTTAAGACCGCTCTAATCAAATCTGTTGCCCCGGCTTCCCTCTCTTAACTTCATTCATCCTCCAGCTCTCTTACCATTCCCTTCGACGCTTAATTAATTCCCCAACTGGACTGACCATTGTCTCGCCTCTTACGTTACCCCTTACTGTGGTGTCTTATTGTTGGTCGTGCCCTTAGGTCACGCCTGTGCGCTCACTTCCCCGAATTGGGCCTGCCTTTCTGCATAAACCTCTTACATTATTTTCCCACCCCCTGTATGTGCGTCGATGGTTCTTAGAAGCATTTCGGAGATGTCTTTGAAATTATTTTACATGTCTTCATGTCCGAGATGCTATTCATCTGGCAACTTACTTGACTTATAAAGGATCTCCTTTTATTGTACCGTACCGTGCGGATGTAATCACTTTATCTGGAGTTTTTTCCATTTGGATCCCAAATTGGATCCCAAATTATCGGCTTTTGAATGTTTTACGACATTTAAATTCTTAGTTTTCAAATTTGGATCTAAAATTGATTAATCGTTAGATTTCCCCTACTTCGTGCAAATTTTATTTTATTTTGATTTCAAACTTGGTCCTAAATGTGATTATTTGTGCCCCCATTCGCTTCCTTCCGATGGAAATGCGTTGGTGCCTCATTTCGCCGGTCATTTTGCCCTGATGCAAAATTGAACCCCATTTGACATTGACATTTTCGAATTCGTTGACATTTAAATTATGACTAATTTTCAACTGAGCTCCAACCTGCTTGTTCGTGCCCCCATTCGCTTTCCTCCGATGGAAATACATCAATGCTTTCACATGGTTTGTGCAATTTGTATTCGTTTTTCAACCTTGGTCCTAAAAATGGTTGCGAATTACTTGCTTTCACACGGTTTGTGACATTTCACCTTTCTAATATTCAAACTTTGGCCTAAAATTGATTGTTTTTGACTTTGTCATTTTACTGACGGTTTGATAATTTTTCCATGTTTTACCGACAATGGAATTGTTAATTATTGGATTCAAATGTGGGCCTAAAGATGACTGTTTTATTTTCTAATGTGTACCTAAAATTGATTCTCCGTTTCTTTGTGAATTCTAATGGGTACCTAAACTTGACCCATTTATTATTTTCTAATGTGTACCTAAACTTGACCCATTGTTTATTGGTGAATTCTAATGTTGATCTAAATATGATTGTTTTATTTTCTAATGTGAACCTAAACTTGACCCATTTATTATTTTCTAATGTTTACCTAAAATTGAATTGTTAATGATTGATGGCGCCCCACGTTGGGCGCCACTTTTTATGTAGCGTCTGATGCTTTGAACAATGCACGAGAACACACACAATCGGTTTATGGACACCTACCTTAAATCGACTCTTAATTCTCAGTGTAATGCGTCGGGATCTGATTCAACCAACACTTTTTTTATACGAGCTTATATCGAACGAATCCTTGTCTCCAACAAAGATAAAACTACAGTTGGATTCCGTTAACAAGTTTTTAATCAAATAAACAAATTCCAACATATAACATAGAACCCAAACAATCAAACAATCTTTATATAAACTACTATTCTACGCACTGATTAATAAATGGTAGCTAACCTGCGATTTGTATCGTGCGCACAATTTTCTTTCTTCAATTATTCTAATTTCCAATCTCCAATCTCCAACCTGCTTCTCATAGACCGGATAATTTGGTATCCGTATCTCCCCTACGTATCAGTATGACACGATCTCGACCACAACCTTCGTTGCCAACACCTTTTGTATCCCGCTATATTACGGAATCTTCAATTCTCCAAGGAAATTAATCTTCTCTGGTATCACCACCGTATTTCGTTCACGAATATAACTTATCTCAGTATATTTTAAATGAATCTCACTTGAATTCGCGAGTTTATCTCACAGTACTGAATACACGACCGTCACCTTTCGTGATCTGGATGATACTTTTTATTTACTTTTATGTAACTTGCGTTACTATATAAATTTTGTTTTTAAACTGGAGCTTCTTATATTCTCGGTTGTTTGTACATGGCCGACGGTTCTCTGCACGTTTGATTAATTTTGGCATGTTGTATATAACGTTTACATACAACATGCAACACGAACAACTTAAAATTAAATTCAAACGACAAAAAAAACAAACACATGTAAACAAATGTGTATGAACCTCCGGTCTCCAACTGTACTTCTCTCCTTGTTGGTACGACTCTATCCTCAACATGGATAGCGCGTATCACAACACTATATATTTTGAGACGTCACAATTTTTGAAACCCCGCCGCCCACCATCGTCACAATGGTCGGAAGCCCCCCCCCTAGGAGCGTGAAGTAATTTTTGGACGACCCCATACAAAAGTTGTAGCAAATCCATAGTTGAATTCAGAAAAACGTGTAAATTTTTAAATTCCTGAAAATAAGGTTTAACAATTGATTAAAATTTTCTGTGTTCCTGGAAAATTACTCAAAATACTAAATTTAGAGGAAAATTTGGCACACAAAAGTTGTAGTAAATCCATAGTTGAATTCTGAAAAATGTTTAAATTTTAAAATTCCTGAAAATTAGGTTTAACAATTGATTAAAATTTTCTGTGTTTCTGAAAAATTACTCAAAATACTGAATTTAGAGGAAAATTTTGCACACAAAAGTTGTAGTAAGTCCATAGTTGAATTCAGAAAAATGTTTAAATTTTAAAATTCCTGAAAATTAGGTTGAACATTTGATTAAAATTTTCCGTGTTCTTGGAAAATTACTCAAAATACTGGATTTAGAGGAAAATTTTGCACACAAAAGTTGTAGCAAATCCATAGCTGAATTCAGAAAATTGTTTAAATTTTAAAATTCCTGAAAATTAAGTTGAACAATTGATTAAAATTTACTGTGTTCCTGGAAAATTACTCATAATACCGAATTTATAGGAAAATTTTGCACACAAAAGTTTTAGCAAATCAATAGTTGAATTAAGAAAAATGTTTAAATTTTAAAATTCCTGAAAATTAGGTTAAACAATTGATTAAAATTTTCTGTGTTTCTGGAAAATTATTCTAAATACTGAATTTAGAGGAAAATTTTGCACACAAAAGTTGTAGCAAATCCATAGTTGAATTCAGAAAAATGTTTAAGTTTTAACATTTGTGAAAATTAGATTGAACAATTGATTAAAATTTTCTGTGTTCCTGGAAAATTATTCGAAATACTGAATTTAGGGGAAAATTTTGCAGACAAAAATGGTAGCAAATCCATAGTTGAATTCAGAAAAATGTTTAAATTTTAACATTTGTGAAAATTAGGTTGAACAATTGATTAAAATTTTCTGTGTTTCTTGAAAATTATCCGAAATACTGAATTTAGGGGAAAATTTTGCACACAAAAGTTGTAGCAAATTCATAGTTGAATTCAGAAAAATGTTTAAATTTTAAAATTCCTGAAAATTAGGTTAAACAATTGATTAAAATTTTCTGTGTTTCTGGAAAATTATTCTAAATACTGAATTTAGAGGAAAATTTTGCACACAAAAGTTGTAGCAAATCCATAGTTGAATTCAGAAAAATGTTTAAGTTTTAAAATTCATGAAAATTAGGTTTAACAATTGATTAAAATTTTCTGTGTTCCTGCAAAATTATTCGAAATACTGAATTTAGAGGAAAAGTTTGCAGACAAAAGTTGTAGCAAATCCATAGTTAAATTTAGAAAAATGTTTAAATTTTATGATTTGTGAAAATTAGGTTTAACAATTGATTAAAATTTTTCTGTGTTCCTGGAAAATTATTCGAAATACTGAATTTAGAGGAATTTTTGCACATAAAAGTTGTAGCAAATCTATAGTTGATTAGTGAAAATTAGGTTGAACAATTGATTAAGATTTTCTGTGTTCTTAGAAAATTATTCGAAATACTGAATTTAGAGGAAAATTTTGCAGACAAAAGTTGTAGCAAACCATAGTTGAATTTATATATTTTGTGACGTCACCATTTTTGAAACCCCCCGCCCCCCATCGTCACAAGGGTCGGACCCCCCCCCCCCCGAGGAGTGTGACGTAATTTATTTGGACGACCCCTAACAGGTTGACATCGAATTTAAAAAAAGGGGAAAAATACCAATCTCCTATTTTCAGCCATTATATTGGATTCAGAATATACATTAGAGAAGAATAGTCATGTACTATACAAACTACATAGTTATTAAAAATATTTTTGTACATATTCACATACTATTTTGTAATTCACTTCATACTTATACTCTAAAAGTTTTCAGGTTTCTGTAAATAGGTCATAACAAATATTAAATTCAAAATATAAGGTACCCACCAACTTTCATTATAAAGAGGTAGGTGAGTACTTTGGCACACGAGAAAATTTATTATTAAATAAATAACTTAATAATTTTTTAAATATAATTGAGCAAAGATTTGCAAAACTAAAAAAGTGCAAATAACGTAAGTGTAAGGTAATAAAAACGTGAATTTACTTTGGCATCTTGAAAATCACACCACGTTATTAAAATTGAGCTACTATTATTTACAATTTATCAGTATTTTATATAATAATGGACAGAAGCTTCAAACTTTCCAAGTATCACACTTTTAAAAAGTTATTAACTCAAAATACTAAATTTAAAAGACGATTTCTAACGAAAGCCAAAAGTGACTGCAATTTATGCCCAAACAACTTAAAAGTTCGAATTACCTTTAGGGTGAATCCCCATGGAAATATTTAAACGAAGTCTTAAAATAAAAAACTTTTGGACAAAAATTTGCAGTCATTCGAGCAAATCGTCGCTATACTAATGTTACGACTTCGTAATAACAGTTTACATGATATAGATAAAACAGTGGCTTTCAACAAACAAAACAAAATTTTAACTTACGATTTTTTACCGTGTACAATATTTGTTTTGATAAAATATAAAATATTGCTTCTCTTAATGTTGATAATTGCTAATTTTCAAATAGTAATAGAAAATTAGGACATTAAAAAATAACTACTTTGTAAAATTTCTATTCTATTTTTTAAAATATTTTTGGCACTCAATAAATAGTGTAGCATACGTCGCGAAAGAATAAAACACTTAGAACTTATTTTTTAATTTTAAACAAACATTTGAAGGAAAGTTTTCCCGTTTAAATCTTTCGTCTCCAAATTTTGTAAGTTTTCCAAAAACAGAGTTTGCGGCTAAATTAAATTAAAATTTTAAAAATCTCTCCTCAAAAAATAAATCTTTTGGCACTTATTTAATAGGTACGGTTTCCATCATTGCTGCGGATTTTATTTTCCTAAAACTTATTATTATGTAGTTCGCCAAGGCACAAAAAATGCGTTAAACATTAATTTAACAAAAGCCGATTTATGACTAGCGGTTCAAAATTTTTCTAAAAATTGGAAGACAAACGACGTTGTACAAAATTTTTAACCAAGTAATTAAGTGTTTCACTCTTTCGGGATGGCACTTATTTGGCACCAAATAAGTCATGCAAGTAATTAACAAGTATACGAACATTTCCAACCCGTGATCACATGTAATTTTATACCAAGTTCAATTAGTACAAGAATTCATCATAACAGTGGATCTTCTACTATATCCTCTTCTAGTAACCGCCGCACCTTGAGCTTCACATTCTTTCCGCACCCTATCGATAATATCCGCAACTAATTTTTCTTCTTTAACTCTCTGTTCTTCCCAGTCCGCCGATTTAATTTCTTTTTTCCTAGTGGCAATTTTTGGAGATTCGACGGTTTCGACAATTTCTTCTTTAATACTGATATTTAATTCTTCTTGTTGTTCGATATTTTCTGAATGCCTGGTAGACACGTGCCCCATATACCCTTTTCTACTTTTGAAGAAAACGTTACAATGAGTACATTTAAATAATGGCGCAGGATTTACCAGACTGTTCACGTGTAATTTATACTTATGCCTATACCAGTGTGTTCTACTAGCTAATACTTCACCACAAAGTTTACACACCACACTACCGTCATGACGAGTTAAATATTCTAAAAGTTCACTTTTTTTTCTTTCGTAATTTTCGTTACTCTCTGCAGTAATCATTAAACTATTATCGCTATCGCTTAAAAAATGTACCCCAGCGGCGGATTCCAAATTCGAATCGTCGTTACCTTCATTCAGACTTTCCTCTAACGCACATCTCGCCGATTCTGTAGATATGATGACGCTATCTTGGTGTTTATTTTGTGATGTAATTAACTCTACAGTCAGGGTTGCAGGAAGGTTTGTGTGATTTTGATTATTTTCTTGATAATATTCGTCTGAAAAAGATAAACGAGTTAGTAGAAGCATTAGTAGGACACATGAACATGCAAAGTTAGTATTGATAGAATGTTAATAAGAACTGATGAAAAGGTGGGGGGGGGCAAGGTTTCGGTAATCTTTTTGCCTTTGTGTAAGGTCGCAATTTCTTTGAGTAACAACTATGGTATTCACGGAAAACTGCAATATCCACGAGCGAGGCCGATAAATGATGACCTTTATAATTCCTCTAAGGTCTAACAAAAATATTATCCTCGCATATTAAACTGAAATTTAATTTACATTTTGACAACGCGACGTCTTTAGTAATGGAGAAGAAATTTTAGGTTTTATTGTAATTATCTTTGGTTAAAAGAAATCTAATTGTCAGGGTCATATCAAAGCTTTTGTAAATATAGACTCGACCTTCGGCCTCACACTTGGATCTTCATCAAAAGTTTCTTGACTACGTCAATCTATATTTGCTGCTTTTCTCGGGATAAACGACGTTGTCACCATAGAATATTTTAGTTAAGAAGTGGCCAAACTTTTTTAATTACCTGCAAACAGTTTTGGGGGGGGGGCGTAAAATAAAAATATGTAAAAGTTACGTCTCCCTTCCATAAAAATAAGATCGACCTTTAAGGAAAAAATAACCTTATGATTGGTGCATACTTATTTATTACTTGTGAAAAAATAATAATCGTAGTTAATAAACGCTTGATAAAGATCCCAATGCGAGGCCAAAGGCTGAGCTAAGTATTATTGCCATAGGTTAGCAGTCTCGCAGAATTTGTATATTAAGAAAGTCGTTTAGGTTAAATGTCATCCTCATATCGATATGTGATTGCAACTGTTCTACATTCTAAAGTTGAATATTATGTAAACCGGGGGGGGGGGGCACACAAATATATGGATAGAAATATAATATGGATATAAATAGAGTAAAACATTCCCATGTTATCGCTCAATGTGTCGCCCCTACCTGGGGGGTATTCTATACCCCCCCCAGACCCCCCCGGTTTGTATCATCTCTAGTCTACATAATGAGGCTTAAATATGGTACAGATATTTTTTTTAATTGGTGCGATAAATGTGGCTTGACGATTGCCATGACTGATGTGCGATTGCAACTGTTCTGCATTCTAAAGTGGAAGATGCAAACCGAGGGGTATAGAATACCCCCCAGGTACAGAAAATATATGGATATAAATAGAAAAGAAAGAATAAGTTATCGCCCAAATTGTGACACCATAGCGCTCAACTTCATTTACTTTTAAAAATATTCTTTTTAACTTTCAAAACTTTTAAAAATATTCAAACACAATTTTCTTAGAAATCCCAAAAATGGGAACTTTTATGCGAACGTCACAACATTTGTCCACTCCCCCTCGGTCACATTTTGTAAAAAAAACCTTCCCCCAGGTGTGGACGTCTTTTGTGGACCACCCCTAATTTCTTGACCATTGCTAACACAATAAGTGATTATTCATGGTTCGGATTCCACGTTAAATTGTAGGTTTTCCTATGTCACCAATGGTGTAAATTCAACTTGCAATACCTACATCATAAACATAGCCCCAAAATTTACCAACATTAAAATTCCAGCCTTCTTAGAGGTATTGGAAAAAATAACATATCATTTAAAAAAACAACTCCCAGATTTGGGGGGGGGGATTTGTGGTTTATGAAGGCAGGGACAGACTTTGATCATTTCTTTTTTAAAGTATTTTTGAGTGTCGGGAGTCTAATTTTTTGAAAATTAAAGGAGCGAAAGAGCATTTTGAGTCGATTTTTTGCAGGAGATTTCGATCGAAAACAGAAAGTTTGAAATTTTGGGGGAGGGTGCACGTATCCTCAACACCAAGCCCTGATTAAGGGCTTGATAACAATACAGAAAAAAGGTACATCACGTTTTATTTTTCTTCTGAAAATTTACTTTTTCTGGTCTTTTACAATTATTGTTTGTCATTTTAGAATGTTCCACATTATAAAACTTGCGCAGGCCATAGTATGGAGACCGCTAGAGCAATTTTAAAATAAATATGTCGATAAATAAATTTTTATTAATTAAAAAAGTAAGAAAAACGGAAACATTGCTAATCAGCACAAGGTTTTACTGTGGAAAATATTAGGGGCAAACTAGAATAAATTTTATTATTTTTAATTGAACTTCTAAAAAGGCATACGCTATAGTTTAAGCCCGGACTGGTAATAATTTAGTTACCAGGCAAATTCCTTAAGCAGCCCCACCCTTCAAGAAATTTTTACAAAAAAAGTACAAATTAGCTACCCTCTCCGACGCGCATGAATGGATTAACGAGATTTCCACAAATTAATCATTTAAATATTTATCAGTTACTATAGATGCGAGTACATCTTTAAAAGTTTTCTACGTCTGTTTTTTTATTGTTAAATTATATTTTTAACTAAGAAATAAATTGTTTCGTGCGGCCGCACAATCTAGGCAATTTATTACTGAAAAGATATTACTACTATGCCCTTGAAGTTCTTGGTTGTTTCAAAGTTTTTTTTACAGACATTAACTTAAATGTTTAAGAGTATTTCCTGCGAACGCTCGTTACGCCAAAGATGGGAGAAAAATACATCATGCAGAAGTCCACATTTTTTATTAATACAAAGAAACCTTAATCTTTCAGATAAACCATATCTTTTAAATGTGGCTAAATCTTTTAATGTTTTGGAAGCCTAGTCTTTTAATGTTAAATTATATTTTTTTATTACGAAATACTTAAATTGATTCGTACCCTTCAGTGGGGCCTTTAGGGCGCACGAACTAGGCAATTTTGTAAGAAAACATTGAATTAAATTTAACATAAACCTTAAGGTATAGGAATTCTGTTCACTTAGGGCCAGTTTATCCATCTCCAGTTAAATTTACCTATCAGATAAATCGACCACGTGAAGTCTTTTAGTCCAATGAGAGGACACCAAACCTCACTTACCTGTCAGATAAGTTTAACTGAAACTTTAACTAGAGATTGATAAATTGGCCCTTAGGAAAAAGTTGTGAACTTTTCTGTGTACGCGCTGCTCCAAAAGGGAGCGGCCTATCGGGCATTCGCCTGGTTATTTACACAGTTTAAACTCTCGAGTCCCCGAATTTGGTCGCCATATTTGAATATCACAGTTTGGGTTCACATTAGAGCAAATCAAGATGTAATCAAAAATAAAATATATTAAATTCTCTACAAAAAACATCTTGTACATTTTCTTGTTAATCAATCAGCTACAGACTTAAAGCCATTAAACAATAATTTCAATAAACTAAAGTTGAGAAATAATAGTAAATTTGTTTAAATTTTAAAGAATTAAAGGAACATATTATATAAGTGGGTAAAATTTGAAATTCAATTTTTTTAAGCCACAGAAAGAGGCCATTAAAAGTATTTTAATGCATAATATCAAATTAGTTTATATAAATAGCTAATATAGACCTTCGCCCCCCCCCCTTTCGAATCTAAAATAGTCTAAAAATCGTTTGTACATCTCTCGTTTTTGAGATATATCCAGGGCTGGGCATTTTGTATTTCAAATGTATTTGAAATACAAAATACATTTGCAATTTGTATTTGAAATACAAAATACATTTTTGAGATGTATTTGAAATACAAAATACACTATTTCAAATACAAAATACAGTATTTGAAATACAAAATACATTTATTCATGCCCTGTATTCATGTTATATTGTTTATATACAGTAGTGTAAAAAAATTGGTAACATTGTGTAACTAAAATAACGTGTTTAGTTACAGTTTGTAACTACAGGGTCTACCAATAAGAAGTTTGTTTTTATAAGTGAATATAAGGGAAGTAAATTCTTGTTACAATCAAATAGTTGTAGTTGTGACTACATTTTTATGTCGAACAAAATATATTTATTTTATAATATATAAAAAATTAATTAAAACTTTAATTATTAAATAATTGATTTCCTTTCAAAAATAAAAGTTTTTCAAAATTGTTGTCACTCAAAGCTCCCCTAGTTGGAGAATGAATAAATCCTGCAAAAGAAAATAATCTTTCTACAGGTGCAGAAGAACACAAACTAGTATTAAATTTAATAAACGTTTTCTTAATGTTTGGGTACTTTTCAAAAATTGAGAAGCATTTACTTTGGTCCTTTAAAAATGTTACTACTTCCAATTCTGCATTAGAGAAAGATTCGTTGATTTCCTCGGATGCTTTTTGCAAAACAAAAAAGTCATCTTCATTTTGTATTTTAAAAATGTATTTTGTATTTTAAATTTTAAAAGAAACCCTGTATTTTGTATTTTAAAAATGTATTTTGTATTTTAAATTTTAAAAGAAACCCTGTATTTTGTATTTTAAAAATGTATTTTGTATTTTAAATTTTAAAAGAAACCCTGTATTTTGTATTTTAAAAATGTATTTTGTATTTTAAATTCTAAAGAACCCTGTATTTTGTATTTTAAAAATGTATTTTGTATTTTAAAAATGTATTTTGTATTTGAAATACATTATCAAAATACAAATAAAAATGTATTTGAAATACAAAATACATTTGCAATTTGTATTTGAAATACAAAATGTATTTCAAATACATATTTCAAATACATGTATTTCAAATACTGCCCAACCCTGGATATATCAAATATTTGAAACGCTAGCCCCTTCCCCCATTTCGAATTTTGGATCCAAAATAGTCTCAATTGCTTGTAGTTTTTTTATTTTCGTTTATACCTTTTTAGTTTTCGAAATATTCACGAAAATCACCCTGCGCATGTTAGATTAACGATATTCTTAGCTTGCAATACTTTTTACTTTCTTTTAACTAAATCATAACAGATATTAAATATCGTATAAAGTAAATTAAAAGAGGTACAAACAATTTAGACAATTTTGGAATCCGAAATGGGGAGAGGGCAAAATGCACCTGCTTTGATGGCCATTATACTCTGAAATTGATTTTTGCAGGCAAGTAGGTACTACAAATTATTTTCTGTATAGAAATTAATTTACTTTATTTTTAATTACCTAAAATTTGACTTTCAAGTGAACTCAAATCGAGAATTTAAGGTTGAAATTAATAATTCCATTTATTTGGTACAGGTTCCCTAACTTCCACCAGGTGAAAAATTGTATTCCCGAATTTTCAGGATTACTCCTAGATTTTTCAAACTACTCACTCTTTCTTGAGCCACCCTGCAGTTTCAGTACTTGCTATATACAAAATAACAGATTAATTTGATTGCAAACCATCGAAGTTGGGAAAAACTCGAATTCAATTTTGTACCCGTTTTTGAACAGGCTGCGCATCTGTTCCCAATGTATTTTAAAACCTACCTATTAAATTTACTAATTGCAATTTATTTTGTTACAAAAACATAAGAATGGAAAAGACTGTGATATTAGGCCATTTATATGTATTGCGTGGCCGGTTGGTTGGAATCATTTTTGTGATGTTATTATTGCAAATTACACAAAGGCGACTATTTCCCGGTAGTACATATTTATTTAAAAATTTATAAATAAACACATAATTATAGTTGAGCTACAAATGCGTCCGTTCAAACAATTGCATAATAAATGTGTGCATTAGAGGTAGATTTTATTAATAAACGACAAAATACATAAACAATTTCATTATTAATATGATAAAGAACTTTTAAAACGAAAGAAATACATCATTATTATACATATGCACCATTAATACAAACAAATATTACATCTAAAAATAAACAAGGGTTAGGAAATTAATTAACATAAGATATTTTGTAATCAATCAATCAATCTCGAATTAATGTAAATAATGCAATTTATTTGAAATGAAAGTATTTCAAGTAAAAATTTTATCAAAATGATATTTTAAAAAAATAAAAAATAATAACAAATACAGTTTAAACAAATAATAAAAATGCGAACGCGATTATTTTTTCCTTTTTGAGACAAATTTAAGGTACCAACACTCAGTCTAAAAATTGTCTGTGAAAAATTAATTAACTGTTAATATATGTTAACAATATTAAAAATATTTCATTTGTCTATTCAAAATAAATTTTATAGAAATTTTACAACAATAAGGCAAATTTGAAATTTGCAAAAAAATAAAATAGATAATATTTCATATAATTCTAAAAAATAACGTTGTTAGTAGATAAATTTCTATATTAATTGCACTTATTTTATTTCCTTAATTAAGGTTCGATACTGTGTACTTATTTGTGTTCAATTCAGTCGAACCTAACGTGGAAGAACTGTGACGAACTGGCCTTGGCCTAATAAAAAGATTTAAACAAAAAAAAAACAAAAATAAAACAAAATATTACACAGCAAAGTTCGTTAAAACCTAAACTATTGCAATTAATTTGAACTTTGTAGATATTACATATCTAAAAAATTTAAAAAAAGCACTAAATTCTAAATTTTGTAATTTAACAATATTATATAAGAAAAACAAAAAAGATCACAACAAAATTAATAGAAATTTCTTTTCAAAGAAAAAAAATAATAAACAAAAAATTTTTCAACTAAATCATAGACAATTTATTCTTGAAACAACATAAATTAATTCAGTTAGACTTAACTTTTTCGATTTTCCCCAACACCTAATTAAATAATCAAGTTACAAAAAATAGTTACCTATACAACTTGTGCATTTGACGGCCTTTATATTTTATATAATATATAAATATTTATATGATATAATAATAATAATTATATAACAATATTATTGTCTACTTTGTGCAGTCCATTAAATTTAAAAAAAAATAATATTAACTATAATTAATATTTAAGTATTTATAAATAATAAAATATGTAATTATTAGACATTTGTTATAAACAACTTTCTTATCATCCATCGTTAATTAAAATTGTGTATTATATACTACTCTATTTCTTTAATTATAATATAATCTATGTATTTGCAAAAACCCCTAAATTCTATCCAAACCAAAATCTAAAATAAACTTTAAAACAAAAACTAGTACGATTTTTAAAATCAATTAATCATTATTATTTTGGATTATTAACTGCTTAGCAGTTATTGTGTTATTT
The DNA here is from genome assembly GCA_932274525.1 of Podabrus alpinus. Taxonomy (NCBI): domain Eukaryota; kingdom Metazoa; phylum Arthropoda; class Insecta; order Coleoptera; family Cantharidae; genus Podabrus; species Podabrus alpinus. The sequence continues at coordinate 14,180,332 of OW026451.1, forward strand.
ATTCAACTAATAATTACAAAAATAACCTTTATAAGGTCACCTTTTTTAACCAAAAGGTTAATCACATATAATTTTCTTAGTACTCATCACGGTACCTACTTTAAGGCGGCCACCATTTCACTGGTCAAAACAAAGAAACCATCCCACCGTGTTTCGGCCGACCCATTCTCAAATCGAAACTGACAAAATTGAAATTAAAGCGCGTTTAAAAAATAAGCAATAAACTAAACGTCAAAGCGAAGGAAAAAAAAATTAGCACCATTCTCATTTTATTCTTGATTAACTTGCACGTCCGGCGTGTAAACTGTAGTTTCTAGCATGTTTTCGGGAGGAATAAAAAAGCCCATGGGGAAGACGCAATCTTTAGGCATGAAACAGTCGTGGACCGTTTTCATGTGGTTTTTCATTTTGTCGGGCCTAGAAAACTCTTTCTGACACACCGGACAAGGGAACACCTTCCTCTGGTGGCCTTCGTGATACAAAAAGGCGTGTCTTTGAAAACTGTACTTGTTTTTAAATGTTTTTTGTACGTCGACTTTAGCACACTCTGTGCATTGATAAACACCTTCATTGATGGAAGCGTACCTGAATAAATTTAATCCTCTTACCGACATTTCTGTTAACTGTTCGGCCGGATCTTGACTCTGAGACGTTGCCCTACGGCGTGCACGACGTTTTACGGGTTGGCGCGTCGGCGGGGCGCTCATTACACTCAACGAATTCGTAGGGGTGATTGCACTTGACGATGTTGGATTATTATTGTTTATGTTATCTGATGGGTGTAATTGTGAATGATTTTCCAAATTTGATAATTGTTGCTTATTCGAATCGCTTAAGCTTAAAGTTGTTGGAGATTCTTTTTTAAGCGTTAACAATTTTTGAGCAACGGCATCTGTAGGAAAAAAAACTATTAAATTATGTGTACACACTATAATAATAAATAGGAAATGTTACAGTGGTGGATTGTTCCTGGATGTACTAAATAATTCATCCACCAATCTCGAAAAAATATTTCTAATATTCTGAAAATAAGTGCAACAAAACACTTAAAACATTTTATTATGGGACACAATTTAATCCACCACTGATAGTAAAAATATAACAAAGCATTTACTAATAAAATTGTTATTTGTTTTTAAATTGGAAAATGCTGTGTTATAGTTTTTAAAATAAAACAAAAAATACAAATACTAATAAAAAATCAGAAAACGCAAAAGAAATCAATAAACGATGTAAAATAAAAAAACTGATAAACTAATTAAGGCAATCGATAACTAAAAATAAAACTTCAGGCTGCCACCAAGTTTTGGTTAAATTAAGGGGTTACACCATCTTTGAAGGCCAAAAATTAGGTTGAAATTTAAATAATTATTGTTGATGACGCAGCTGCTGCGTAGTTTATTTATAATTTGAAGTAAGTATCACCTAAATTTTATTTTAAAAATCTACAAATGGTGGTTGTGTTTCCTTGAAAACAATCAGTACATTATATTACAATGTGTATCTTAAAGACGGCTAGTCCAATTTATCTTAAATTTAATATAAACATTCTTGATATCATTCTCCAGCAGAGTATGTACGGGTGTTTCGATATTACTCATCAACTTTCAATAATAAAATCCAAGTTCAATTTTGTTTACAGAAAACAAAACTTGAACTTGAAAAATTTATTACATTGAAGTGACGAATAATATCGAAAAGTACCGTACGTAAATTGTTGAGAATTGCTTTAAGAGTATTCAAGTCAAATTTCAGATCAATCGAATCACTCGTTTTTGAGATACTGCGTATAAATCTTAGGGGCTTCACATGAACTTTATAACTAAGCCATTCGTGAAGATTCCTTAATAAAATAAATTTTTTTGCAATTTTTGAAGGATTAAATGCGAATTACTAAAATATTAGTAATTATATCAGCATTCAAATATCACTTTGGAAATTGTAAAAAAAAAAGTAAATTTTGAACTTCTCCTTTTTTGAGATTTCGTTCCACTGTACACCGCCCTCCCAAAACAGAATAACTCAAAAGAAACACATGATTAAATAATCATAAATTAAATTTGTAGTCCCCCAATGACTAGATTCGCAAAATTAAATTGTTGTACCCCCATCCCCCACAAGCACTATTTTTACTTGTGCTTGTCTTTCCACTTTACATTATTTAATAACCCTAAGTATAAAAAAGTACAAGGAAAAATATTTTCTACAAAGAAACCTCCGAGCATAAATATCTCTGTGCTAGTTCTAAACTAAAAGACATCTTAAAAACCAAGTTTTGAGGAAAACTTGTTAGAAAATTGTAAGTTAGCTTATAAATCAGAACTTTTAATTTAAATTTGAAAGAATGGTTTTAATAACTTTCAATCCTGAGTACAGGATTGGTCAGATACACCAAATTCTTATTGTATTATGTCGATATCTCAAAAGTGATGTTTTAAAGATGTCTTAGTTTAGAACTAGCACAGCGATATATTATTTATCTTCGATAGCTTAGGCTTGGGAGATATTGAAAGTCACAGACATTGAATTTAATAACTGGGAAGTCCAATGAGCTAAGCCGTTAAAATGATTTTCAAAATCGGTGACTTTGAAAGCTTCCCATCGTCAGCGTAGAATTGCTTTGTTCTATATCCATTTTTGTAAAATTTTAGTTAGCATTTTAGTTGGACAAATAAGAATTGCCTTGTTGTATATCCACATTAAAATAGCCAATAATAAAATCCCAAGTATGATTTTCCAACGTGTGTTTTGTTCTATATCCACGTTATGCAAAATTTGTTTGTACTATATCCAAACTATTTTCAGGAAACACTTTGAATGCTTTATTAAAGGGCGGTTTTGACTCTGGTTACTAGGCTAAACATACGAGAAGGCGCCACCCATCAAGAAAACCGGGATAAATGAAACCGGGATGTGAGAGAACCTCGAAATAACATTAAAAATATAGTTGCGGTATGGGGCAGTAAACTATTACGTTTCACCCCCAAAAAATCGAGTAAAAACAAAAAATAATCGATGTTACATGTACGAGAGACGAGCTGCATCTGCTGGTGCGAAATACTCCAAGTGTTAGGGTCATTAAAACTGCACGGACTGTCAATAAAATGAGCGACGCGCGGGAATCTCGTTAATTTTACCACTGAATCGGGTTCAAATGCGTTTTTTTCAAAAATTTGGGCCCTTTTCTCGCATAATATTTATATAAATCTACTCTATAAACCTTGTTCTTTAGTGTGTAGCTGAAGAAAATTTGTTTCGAGTGGTCAGAACAACTGCACTGTAGCCTAAGTTTTTGTTAAAAATGTTAATATTAAAAAAATGTTCACATTAAATTGTTTATGTTATGAAAATAAACATTATAAAACGTTTTATTTCTTTTCTAATAAATTTATTGACATCCAGTAGAATGTGAGAAAAAATATTGTTACCCCTCATAATTATCCCTATATTTTGTTTTATATCCAGATAAATTAAACTAAAAAACACAAAATTTCAAATTTTGTTCTATATCCAAATGTAATTAATTAATATAACAGTAACATAATTACTCAACAAAGTTGCTTTTGAGGTAAAATAGACTTATGCTATATATTTAAGATAATCTATATCTTAAATTTTAAAAATCTTGTTATCACTTCGACATTTTAATATTTTAATTTCATTTTGATTTATCTCGAAATACACTTATTGGATGTAGAACAAAGCAATTCTACGCTGACGCCATGTCTAAACCATTTAAGGAAATACATGAAGTTCCCTAGACTATTTTATAGATCAGGGGTGGGCAACCTTTTGTATAACAGGGGCCAGAATAATATTTACGTTTCGTTCGCGGGCCTTAGTATAGTTCAATGAATATCTTTAGCTTCGACGTAAGATTTATATACACCTACACCTCCAAATTTGTTTATGCTATTTGGATAACACATAATCTATACATATAAAAATGGATGTATGTTCCCTATAGACTCCTAAACCGTTTGACCGATCGGAACCAAATTTGGCACAGTTATTATGTAGGTCCCTGCGCATGTTTTTGTATTGAAATAGTGCAAAAATTCGCAAAGGAAAGGAAAGTTGATTTTGAGTAGCCTGCCTTCCTTTAAGGAATCTCGATAATCCATTCATGCGCGTCCCTATGGGACGCGCATGAATGGATTATCGAGATTCCTTAAAGGAAGGCAGGCTACTCAAAATCAACTTAAAAAACAATAATGAATGCTGTCAACCGATCGACAATGCAAATACGCGTGCACGTGCTTTACGTTTCTATTTGACCAATTTTAACCAAATTTGGTGTAGAAGTTACGATATTTACAACGCTACGAAAGACATAGGCTACTTTAGAACCTTGTAGTGAGGCCGAAGGCCGAACAACCACATCCGACACGGTCTAGATGGCTAAAGGCGGCCGGTAGGCCCACTGTGCCACCTAGTTATTTTAATAATACGCGAAAACTTAATTCGCGTTAAAGGGAATTTTGCTTCGCGTATAAAAAATTCAGGTATCAAAATCTAATTCGCGTTATTCTGAATTCGCGTACATGGAGGGTCTAGTGTACTTTTCAATTTACTTTTTACAATACTTTTTAATTTAATTTAAATAAGACGAATTATATCGAAAATTAAACTGTAGATCTCTCCTTTTTCCTTATGTTAGGTACTAACCTAATCCTTTTCTTTAAAATTATTATTTCTTCTAAAGATCTCGCGGGCCGGATTAGAACTTTACGCGGACCGTTGCCCACCATTGTTATAGATGATTTAATTCCTTACAAAATTGTATGTATTACATTATAGATATTATCCAATTATTTCGCATTTCCAGTCAAAGGTTGTTTTGTAAAATTAAAACAATAATAGCAATAAAATTGCTGTTATTTACTTGTTTCCCTTTTCTTGGATAATTCACAAATTAATACTGATCAAGGAAACTTAAATAAGTGTACTTATTTGTCTATGATTATCTAATTAATGAAATAATATAAATCGGGTTTATTTTTAAAATAGTTTTTAACATTTTGAAAATATTTATACTCGGCTTCATAAAACTGGCCGCTAGAAATTATCCGTTAATTTTAACAGCTTGCTAAAGATTTGTAATAATTTTTTTTTCAAGTTAAATAAATTACATTATTAATGCTTATAAAAAATTAATTGCTAACCATGACACTGCATTTCGCTTTTATTCAACCTCTTCAAATGATTATATTTAATTAATTAAAAAAAATCTATATTTACAAATTTTTGTAAAAAAACATCTTCTGAAAAGCTGCAATAAAATTATTAGGCCCAGTTGTTCAGTTTCAGATTACCTTTTAATCCAGATTAATTTTCATGGATACAATTCTTAAATAAATGACTAAAGGTCCCCGATAACCTAACATTCTTTTGCGGAAACGAAGCAAATTTTGATATTATCCATTTAAATAAAATCAAGGTATTGACATAATAAATCGGAAAATACACGCAGGATCGACAAAAAAATATATGAATAATAATTACTGGCCATAAATCAATCAATCTTAATGTACCTTATAAAGCAGACATTTATTGTAAGTGCGAGGCCGTAGGCCAAACTGCGTGGCCTTCCAAATCATCCAGTCATCTTTTTCAAACAAAAATATTAAAATTTGAACTATATAGCATCTTTGTGTGTCATAATATTGAGCACATTATCTTGTTTAATCCAATACCCAAACAAGGGCACACTAATTAGCCCAAAAACGATGAGCAATTCATCGAAGAAACATAAATATATTCCCCCCTTAATTATAGCTTCTCAGCTGTTCTGTTGGTTTTATTTACAAGATCAATTTACAGTTATCATTAGGTGATTGATCGAAATAGTTGGACTTTCAAGATTATACCATATTGTTTGGTATCGTATTTTTGTTATTAATTTATTAAAAAATCAGATGATTTATTTAAAATAGGTTAATACGTCGATTCTGGTCATTCATTTATCTCTTCAAGGCCTTTAAACTTTAAGGGGCCTAGCAATGAAATAATCAAATTTTTTTTCCATTTTCGTAAGTGCTATCCTTCGTACCTTTTCAGTTATGCCAAAATTCGAAAAATTAATGCATTTTCAAAACGTTTTTCTCTTGGTTGTGCTACGATTCCGAAAAAACGGAGGTTCCGATCGATTTGAAAAAATACAGTACTAATGTCCAAAGCATGTGTAATTTCAGTCCAAACCTAAATTTAAGTGCATAAAAACTTTAAAAATAAAATAATCGTTCTTTCACAAAAACTAAAACAGTACCATTTTTGGATCAGATTCCTTTTTTTTTCAGGTTTTGTCCAAAATCAGACGTCTTGCGAACAGAACAAACTCAAAAAAAAGTTTTAATAATTATCTTATTTTTGAAATTATCGATATTACTGCAAAATGACAAAAAATCCGACTATGGTCACAAATCAAAGACCCTCCTCCTCTTTCATCGAAATTGACACAATATTTGAAATTTAAGGAGTAAAGCCCGCATTTCATTAGAGCTTCTAGAAGCGCGCTTCTAGAAGCTCAAAATTTGTAATGCATTGACTCTTATGGAACCAATTTCACTTCGGCTGCAACAAGCCGGTATCGAATTTCACCAGCCCAGTATCGAATTTCAGCAGCCCAGCTTCTAAAGTAGTCCACGTGGACTAGTGTACGTAATTGGTTAATATTTAGAATAAGGACTTATTATTGGATAATATAAAATGCTCGACACGGAGTAGTGTAGTTGTAATTGGTTAATATTTAGAATGAGGACTTATTATTGGATAATATTTGTATTACGAAAATTCTCTTAGCAGGCCGACGTCAGGTCCACGTGGACTTGTTTACTTTACCTGATAAAAGATGAATTTTAAGCAGCCCGCTTGTGAAGCTGGGGAGTTGTAAATTTTTACAAGTGAAGCTTCACAAGCCAGATACTTCTACTTATTAGATAATAATATGTGTTGTAACACAATTTTGCTTATTCGATGTCATCGTTAATTAGATATTTATACTAATTTTTTAATCGTTCCCATAATAAAAAGCAATAAAAGAAGGTGATTATTTTTGGATGTTTTTTTTTAGCGCAAAAATTTTTTAAACGCAATTTATTATTAGTTATTAAATTTACCGGGTAGTATTTAACATTAAAAAATTAAAAAGCAATTTTTTAAAGGTCTCTAAAAATGCTCTCACCTATAATCCATTACTACACATTCAAATTTTGTTAAAAAATCGGCATACAATTTTCGCGCTCCTGATGTTTGTGTTACGTCGATTTCGTTATTTTCAATTTTTTTTTGAAAGTTCTCTTTGCGACATTCGCGAATTTTTGCAATGCGTGGAAATAATTGCTTTTCTTCGTTTCACTTGTTCATTCTCCATGTTGCTACAACCATCCTACCGTCTAAAATAAAAAATTTTACACATAAAATGCTTAACGTGTTTTTTTTAAGTCGTTCTTATTATGCTTGTAAACAAACTAGTATAAACAAACAAAGTGCTCGGCTTTTCGTGGAAGTGTGAAGTGATTCATAATAACTTATAACAAAATAACCGGATAGAAATATTATCCAATAATAAGTCCTTATTCTAAATATTAACCAATTACGTACACTAGTCCACGTGGACTACTTTAGAAGCTGGGCTGCTGAAATTCAATACTGGGCTGGTGAAATTCGATACCGGCTTGTTGCAGCCGAAGTGAAATTGGTTCCATAAGAGTCAATGCATTACAAATTTTGAGCTTCTAGAAGCTCTAATGAAATGCGGGCTTAAATGCATTTTTTTTTTGGAAAATATTACATATTAAAGAAAAGATTCAAACACAATTTTCTCAGAAATTCCAAAAATGGGATTTTTATGCGAACGTCACATTTGACCAACTCCCCCCTTTCACCCCATGGGTCACAATTTGTGATAATGGACAACCCCTAAACACCATTTCCAATTATAGGCGTTTGAAAGTTGTGTAGTATCCCGGCCATGAGTGGGGGTAAAGCATTGCTCCCTCCAAACCAATATTATTTTAGTAATTTTCAAGTTTTTAAATTTGCTTGCACAATATTTTTAATTTCAATAAACTAACGAAGGTTACAATAAATGTAGATGAAACGTCGCCAGTTTAAGCTGCGTTTCTTTATTACATTGTGCAATTTTTTAAAAATTATTAATGTAATCTATTCCATACTGTATATAAAATACGAACATAAAAATTTTAAGTTTGAAAAATTTGGATAATGTTATTATGCGCAGAAGAGGCGTAATAAGAGGAATCTATGATAATTACTGTATTTTTACAATGTATACCTAATAAGTATTATTGTATATCTTATGAAAATATGCATAATATGGAATATGGAAAAGTACAAAGTGAATATAAAATTACATATATTATTATACAATACAGTGTTGCAATGTAATTTGAAAATTACATTTATAATATCTATGTACAATAATTGCATTTTGTATGTAATTAATTAATGTTTTAAAATGTAAATTTATAATATACCCAGTTAAATTACATAAAATTGTAATATTTCCTAGATTTTTCTTAAAACTTGAAATTTTCTAGCTATAGCCAGTAAAAATACCATATTAATCCCTGTAAACCTTACATTAATTTTTAAGAGAGCAATTACTTTCACATAACTTCTCAAAACGCTGCTTTTTTATATAAAAAACGACATTGCAACAAAGTATATCTATAAAAACCCTTCCCCTCGCAATAAACTTGAAAATTTGATTATTCCTCTCATAAAATATTTCTAAATCCGTTCACCACACCTCCACTGTTCTCACATCAGCAAAAAAATTATTTCCAAAAGCTTTTTATATTTCAGAAGCTAAGAATTACCTTATGTGGTGGCAACCACAATAAAACTACTTAAAAAATAAAATCTAACGGTTTGAAAATAAGATCAACTACAACACCAAATAGAATTTAAATTTACCTGTTGTTTTATCCTTAAGTTTGCATGAAAAGCTGTAAAAATGATTAAAACGCAAAAAGTCCTAACAATAATATATTAAAAATATAATAATATTTATTGCCACATTAATATACACAAATATTATTTATTATCTCTATAGTAATTGATTTTACACATTGTCAAATTTCTGCAAGCGGAATTTGATGTAAAATAGGAAGCAGTAGTTGTCGACCTTTACCACGACAAAAGTCACCAAGTATAAAAATTGAGTATTGAAAAAGGCACAACTTCTTTTTGTAAGAAAAAACTCCGGTTACAAAAATTTGACTGCATTAACACAACATTGGTGTAGAATTATAAAAGGATAAACAGTTTCTTTTTATTATAAAATCGCTTCATGTAAAGCACCTTACTTGATAAACATTTACAAAAAACATGAACATTTTTGAGCATTAGCAAATTTCCAATCTCATAAAATAACCGTCACCTATTCAAAAAAACTCTGATCTCAAAACCTTAATCTTCTTATTCATTAATACAGACTGAAAAGTAAATTTCTATTATAAACAAAATGTGAGATCGATGAAAGCTATTGTGATTGTTGTAAAACTAATAAATTTTTTTTTGTGTAGTTGAAAGATGTGCTGAATAATACTAAAAATTACTATACACTTTGAGATCCTTAACAATTCAATTTCACCCACCAACTCTAAAAAAATTAGAAATTGTACACCAAAACATAAAAATTTAGTGTATTAAGCAACAAATTGTCTTAAAAATCTTAACATTACTAAATTAAATACAAATAAATAATATGAATATTCTTGAGGCTCAAATTTTATATACAGTTAAACATTAATGTACACAAATAAAAAAAAAAACATATCTTTTGAGTAGTAAACATCTAAAAATCTTAATTGTAATAAAATATTTGGCATGTTTGAAACTGCGCGTTTCAAATTTGTTGATAAGTATCTAAGAGCACCCTGTATTTCATGAGGGAAGACCAAGTTTGTCACCAATAAGTAACAAGTTTCGTTTTAAAACGAAGAAAAAACGTAACAAACGGCTTCCCTCACATAAGGCACAAAAATTAAGGCACCGAATTAACCGTTTTGTGTATAATCTTTAAGTGAGCCAACATGTTGTCCTTTCTAGTAAAATCTTTACCGCAAACAGGACACGAGAACATCTTAACGTTCAGTTTGTGCGACGTCATGTAATGCCTACAAAAATTACTTATGTGCGTGTAAACCCTATCACAAACAGTACACCGATACAAATCCTTCTCCCTAACGCAAAAGTCTCTCGCTGATTTGTCGGTGTCGTAAATTTTTTTGGTATAATTTTCATATCTGTTAGATTTGGATTCGAAACTCGAGTCGTCCAATACAATTTCATAACCTGGATCGTCGTCGTATTCGTAATAATCGTCGTGCTTTTTAACCCCATTAGAATTTTTATCCATCATAGAACTTAGAAAAGATTTGTCCAGCTTTATGTTGAAATTATTTAAGGATGCTTCGTACTCTAGTTCGTTCTCCTCGTCATCCGACATCGTGGAATTTCGTTGTGGTAAGCTGTACTCGTCATGCAACGAACTGTCAAAATCGATGCAGCGCACTTTCGTTGGTTTATCCTTTTCATCTGAAAAATAACGGTTGGGCAATTAAAATTAGGTGCGTTTTTAAAAAATAGGAAATTTTGCTTTATTTTGCAAGAATTAAAGTTTACAAAAATGAACCTTCATTCTAATGTTTTGCAATCCCTTCAGAAATAATTTCTTAAAAAGTATTACTGCATTTTTTGAGATTAAAAATGTACCAACTTTTACTCCTCCTTTGGCGGAAATACAATTTATTTAAAGCTTCGGTCTGTGTTACTGTTCAAGTTCAATGTCAAAGACAAAAAATTATCTTATCAATTCATTAAAAAATTTATAAGACAGTGGCAATGAGAATATTTCTCGGTAAATTTGCAATGGAAACTTCGAAAACTTTGTATTGTGCCTTTTGTTTTTGTACTTAGCTCGCAAATGCATTGATTTTTATTAAAAATATTTAGATGTAAAATTTAGAGCGGGAAACCCTCTTTCATAACATCGGTGAAATAAGCAAAACAAAATTAATTTTATTGTAGGTTTATGGGCAGTGCCTGTTAAATTTTTAAATTACGTTGGTTCAATTGGCCCTAAGAGTCATCCTTCACTCACTCACAAATAAAAGTTTACAACGGACAGGATTTAATTGCTTTAGTCGTGAATAAGACATTTCCCAAATAAAAACCTAATAGGAAAGAAAATTGTTGTCTAATTTTTGTCTATACAGAGTCTTCTGGTGTTGTATATTAGAATTCTTTATTAAATTTTCTTTAATAATAATACAAGGTGTTCTATAGTTTGGGTAAGCTGTTTTATTATTTCAAAAATAGCGAAAATTTTAGAATGTTCTAGATTTTATTCTACATTAGTACAAATGCATAATTCTCCAGTCAAAACCAAAATTTTTAATAAAATCCAGAATTATTGGGGGGGGGGGGTAAAATTGACTTATATATTGAAAAAATAATTGTAGTATTTCACTTTTCGTCAATTTTCTGTCTTTTATTATTTTGTAATTATTTTATCTCCTTTATTTAAGATTTTCGCTTCAAATTTTCCATTTATCGAGTATGCATGATGATGATAATTATAATTATACCGAAACATCGATATATCGTCGTATCGTTTCTTCAAAATTTCAACTTTACCCCCCCGCCCTTTAATAAATAATTTTGCATTCATTTTGGATTTTATTAAAATTTAATTATTTTAATATCAGTATTTTTGAAAATATTTCGCAGCCCAAGGCCGCCTGGTGTGTCCGAAAACTCCCATAAGGTTTGCCAATCTGATACTATATAATCCAAGGTAAAAGGCCCATAATAATAGACGAAGCCCTTTCTTACCAGAGCATGATGACCTTATTTTTTTTTGTATTTTTAGTTTAAAGCATTTGTTGATTAAGATTTCCTTAAAAGCATTTTTGCAGATCTTTGTACAATTATGAGTGGGAAATAAGAACAGCAGAAGCGGAAAAGATAACTTTTTAGGAAAGCAAAGAACTAAAAAAAATTTTAAATTACAATGGCAAAAGTTATACAATTTTTTAAGTCTCATGAAAAGAACCTACGTCGTATAATACGGCATATAATAAGCAAAATATCAAAAATGTTATTGAACATTTAAAAGCAACATTTCCATTTCCACCCTTGTAAAGACTCGGCTTTCGGCCTCTTACGGTGCCTTATGGGACGCTCCTGGATAATTATGAAATTAAAAGTAGTTGATGATTTTTTGGTACATGAGCGAGTAAAGGATCTGCAGTTTTATTTCTATACATTTATGAATAGATCACATATTTCCAATTACTTTGAAGGACACTATGAGAGAATTTGCCACAACATATCACGCTGTATACAGGCTATTTCTAAAATATCTGCCTCAACTTTGGAAATAAGTTCCTCGCAAAAAAGTAGGACAGGTATTTAATTTGTATTTTCAAATTCAGACTTTTAGGAGACTTGTGGACCCCAATATTTTAGGAATCTATTGACCAATTATTATGAGATTTGATATACAATAAAAGTTTTCTACAAATTTCTAGTAATTTCGACAATTAAAAAGAGAAAAGGCTTTGGTGTCCACTTTTAGACGACCACGAAATCGGCAATTGAAAACACAAAACAAATAAGAGTCTTTTGGTGAGAAAATCTCGCTCCTGAAACCTGCCAAGTTAAGACAGATATTTCAGAAACATCCTATATAAATATTTCTGTTATGATTGCGAAAAACGAGATACCTCGAAGGTTACTTTTTAGAATGAAGAGAAATGAAAATTTTATGAAAATGTTGATTTAATTATTTGCAAAATAAAACATTTTCGTGTTAGAAACCATCTGAAGTGTAACAAAAGGGAAAAGCTATAGGGAATAAGCCGCGTTAAAAAAACAAGTGATTGATTTTTGTGAATGGTCAACTTAAGGCAATGACAAAAACAGTGGCTCATTCCTTAACAACTCTTCCCTTATGAATATAAATACTAAAACTCACCTCAATATTTATTTTGAAATCAGTTGTCGCACTAAACTTTTCACTACCGTATAGCTTACCGCCACTATAGCTTTTCCCTTCACTATTTTAAATATTGTGGTCATAAAAGAAATTTAAAAGAGATAAGATAGGAAAGCAACTTTTTCTACTTTGCACGTTTAAAACAAAAAAAAGATAATTAATTACCAATTAACCACAAGGAATGCAACTGATAAATTAAAAATGTTTTAATTGAATACAAAGTGGGCACAAGGTTACAAAAAATAAATTCTTGACCCACCGCATGCGCATTTTAATACCAGCAAATTATTTAAATGTAGGCACTTAAACATTCAAGTGCCCTTCATAATATATTTTTTATAAATATAAATCTTATGAAACTTCTGAAATTGTGAGGATATAAAATAAGAAAAGGTAAAAGACTCACCAGAAGAAATCAGGTCATTTTCGTTTGTATTTGACGTGGAATTATTTAGTTGGTTTTCTTTCGACGTGGAAGCGGTTGGTTCCAATTTAATCTTCTCCCCACCGTCGTTCTCTCGATCATCCACTTTCCCACTACTCGAATCGGAATTATTTCCGGTGAATCCATCCATTCCCATTTTAACTTCCAACATTTCGGGACTACCTTGAACGAGGGAGTCGGGCCTATCGTAGTCGTCGACGCCGTTGGAACTTCCCGATAACTTCCTCGGTCGGCCTCGTTTCCGTTTAGGCTGCAGCAATGCATTACCCAACATATTTAGCGTGCTTCCGAACCTTTTCGAAGTAGGTTGTAACCTATGTAGATGCGGTAACGTATTTATATTATGATGCTGTTGCATTAAAGAAGACGCGATTGTATCACATTTTTCTTCATTTACTTCCGTCAGTCCTTTTATTCTTAAACTTTCCGCAACTTTTAAAAACGCCGTCAAACGATCCTGATCCACACTTACTTCACCTCTGTACATAAAATCTAATAAACTTTTCATATCACTATACGGTACATCTTTAAGAATAACTATGGGATGTTTGTCGGGATGATTTACAAATAATGCTTGAAAATAGGGGCTACATGCCGATAAAACCATTTTGTGTGCTCTTAGTAATTGTCCTTCGACTGCCAGCGTTACATCAACAAAACTTTGGTCGTGTAATAATTGATCAAATACTGACAACAAATTTGACTGGTGATTGTTCCATCTTAAACAAAAACGTTGGGAAGACATGGTTGGAGTTGTAGGGGGGGCTCCTGCCCCTTGGTTAAATTGCGATTGATATTGATAAAAGTTGTTAATACTGGACATTGGTGGTGAAGGCGCAATTTTGAGAAAGTTTGTGGTGTTCCTTGTGCTGAAAATTTAAAATTTAAACAGTTAGCTTGTTTTTTTTATTGCAAGTTTTAAGATAAACTACAACTACGACGGGGCGCCGCCTTCCCAAAAACAGAAATGTAATAGGTTTTTACTTCCCACCACCAAATTTAAATTTTTAATTAATATTCCAATTCATAATTATTAAAGCGTAATATAATAAATTGCCTTAATTTAATTATTAAGTCACAAATTTAATATAACTTTTATATGAAAAATTTCCTCCACCAGTGCGGCCTATAGGCCGTACAACTAAGGCAATCAATTTGTGATTCATGAGAGCCTGTATATTAAATTAAACTTTAAAAATTAACTAGGTAATTAAAAGACTAAAATAATTTTCTACATAAGCTTTCAGCTGTGCTTACTGCTATCTTCAATTTTTAAAGATTAATATTGATTCTCAATAGTAAAAAAATCAAATATTTGAAACTTTTTTTAGGTTAGTAACCAAAAAATAAAACCAATGAGGATGCGTTATGAACAAATACATAGGCAGAAATGGTATTTCAAGGCCGCACTGTGGGAATGGATCATCAACTCCGTTTAACATAACAGACAGACAGACCGGGTCCCATCACACGGTCCAGAGTTTGCAAAAATACCTAAGAATGTCTCCCCCCACCAAACGATTCACTTAAATAAACAAATTAATGCTGGCTGGACAGTCCGGTATGTCGTTCGTGTAAAAAAAAATGGGACATTGAAACATGTACTTTGTCGTTCTGATTGATTAGATGATTTATCATGTTTTGTATTCAGCAGTGGCGGGTTTAGTCCCAAGAGCACACTGGTACCCGCCCTGTTATCCAAAATTGGCAACAACTATGCAAAAATAATTATAGAAATTTTTTTTAAGTAAAAATTCCAGTGAAAAAACGGGAATCACGGACATAACACAAAAGATAGCAAAACAGACCAAAATTATAAACTGGAGACTGAGATGCAGTAAGAGTGTCGGACGACTGCCCAAGAGGGGCAGATGACACAAGAAAGGTAACCAGAAGATGATGGATGCGAACGGTGCTGCGTAACCAGGAAGAGTGAAAAAATAATGGGGAAGTCAAATATTGGAATGGAAGAGTCTGAAGAAGTTTTTTAGGGCGGAGGTAAATGTGCCACCAAATGTACCTGACCAGAAAAGGGTACCGGTAAATGTGCCACCGACCAAAAGGGTTCTTTAAATAAACACAGGTATTTGTGCCACTAACAGTGAAAAAATTAAATTTTTTTTGCCTTCGAATTTTGGGGTGTGCATTCGATAAGGCTGTAGGCCAGCTCGGCAAATGGTCAGATATTTAATCCGGGTCCAAATTTTCTACCTGGAAATACATAGACCAACTCGGCAAAATAATAAATTTTGGCTTGGCCAGAACTGCGAGCATCAAAAAACCTACCCTCCGATGCTCCGCATCTCCGGGCGGTTTTTCGTGCTCCGAGCCGCTACGCGGCGGGCGCTAAACATACGAGAGGCGCGACAGATCAAGGAAACCGGGATAAATGCAACCGGGATGTGAGAGACCCTCGAAATAGCATTAAAAAGTATAGTTGCGCTATGGGGCAGTAAACTTTTACGTTTCACCCCCAAAAAATCGTGTAAAATCAAAAAATAATCGATGTTACATGTAGGAGATGCATCAGGTAGATGCCGTTTTCTCCGGTGGCACAAATACCTGTGTACTTTTAATATCCTAAATTCGTAGCAGGTAGAATAACATTACTGGTGGCACATTTACCTCCGCCCGTTTTTTAGTTATCTATCTGACACAAAAGAGGTCCACAGGTAAATGAAAGAAGATTAAATTCTCTGTTACAAAATACGATATGTGTGAACAACTTTCTAACCCTAATAGAAACCCTAACTCTATTGCCCATTGTTAAGTTATTACCTATTTGTTATTGTTATCATTAGTCATTATTGTTATCTATTGTTATTTTTTTACTCGTAGTTTACACTTTACACATAGTTTACACGTTACGCATAGAATGAATTCATTATCATGAATCAGGGTACCCAGTCAACTTGAGTTTTAAAATTCCCCGTCTTTTCCAGGTTTTCCACGATCGTATAAGAAAAATTTCAAGTCATTATAAAAAATAACCCCCCCCCCTGCACTTCATTTATTCCTACATATTTTCATATCAATAATATTTTATGATAAAACATACATAAATACATAAAATTTTTCATATAATTTTTTTTTAAAATTAAAAGATTTTTTTGCTTGTAATTAAGTAATTAAGTTTCGAAGCCTGTTGTAAACTTTTGCAGAAAAATATTCAAAATTCCCTGACAATTCGTGATTTTTCCCGTTTTCCGCGACTCAAAAAAATTCCGACTTTTCCAGGTCGTTGGGTACCCTGTTAATATATACTCCCCCACTGGGCGGTTTAATTCACCATGAAACTGAAAAAAAACCCTAATAGAGCCTTAGCTGCGAGCTTTCAAAGTTGGGACCGACTGGTGTTCAGTCCGACCGCGTAATAAATTTTCCTTTGGGAACGGTCTGACCGGCCGATATTTCGTTCGAGAACGGTCTGGTATGTGCATGCGTTGTTGTATCTGACTTCTGAAAAATGTTAATGCAGTTTTGACTGAATGGCGTAGCTATCGCCTGGCACAGTTGCCCATTGTGCAGTCTGTACATAACGTAGATATAACTACGTTAAACTGTATCCGCTCGAATTTACAAAGCAAATGTCAAATTCAATGCAATAAAACAAAAAAGTACATAGCATTCGTGACAACCAATTTGTTTGTTCGTAACGCACCTCTCATTTGTTAGTTTTTCGGCTACCATTTAGAAAAGTTCCAGTGCGGCCTGCAGGCCTTATGACTATATTTTTTATGCAATATAAACCGGATTTGCATTTCTATCGGTTCGTAACGTATGGACATCTGATAAGTTAAACATAGCAGTTTCTGTAAGGGGACCCATTTTGGAATTCTGTGCAAGAACCCAATAAGTTCTTTCTACACGACTGTTTCTATTTGAGCAGGTACATTTTTAGGCTTCTATATGCAGTATAGCAAGAAACCTAATAATGATCTGGCTCCGTGTCCGTCCGTCCGTCGGCATGATTCAGAGTCAATCAGAATACTCGAAACTCCTTAATTTATGAATGAAGTACAATTTTTCCGAATTTTCTGCAAAATAAAACGGGTTCAACTGTGCAAGCAGGGGTCGGACCGTTTTCGAATAAAACATTATCGGCCGGTCCGACCGGTCCCAAATGAAAAATTATTGCAGGATTGTATCTCGGAAAATATAGGCGCTAGCAGAATTATTTTTTAAGTTTTTGATCGCAATTTTACTTGGTGTAATTTTGCTAATACCTATTTTGAACATTGAATGTATAGGAAACGGCCACTTCACGTCTTTGCGATTTTTGGGAGCTTCTTCAGCAAATTTGCCCCCGATTCGGTCCAAATCTGATGACGAAAACTTCTGGGCTCTTTTGCGATGCTACCCAAGGGTTTAAGTAGAAAAAAACGCATTTCCGAGTTATTTCCACAGAAAAGTACCTAAAACTATCAGCAATTGGCAGTTTTCAATAATTTATCATAAAATCTATTGATAAAATTATTAAAATGCTAGTTAATTACTGTTGTTATGTTTATAAAAAGATTAATACATTGTGTTTACGAGTGCCCACTTATTAAATTCCATTGGTTACTTTTTTGTGCATTTTTTGCCTATGTAAATCGTTCTTTTAGGAATGGTGGCATATTTGCAAAATGAATACTAAATACCGCCCTGTTTTTGTAAACTAAAATTATACTCTGAAAACCGTTAGAATTTCTTATCAAAGCGTGAAAAATGCAGAGATCAAACAAATCTGCGTTATCAGTTTAGATAATAAGATTAACCCTCATCTTTCTAACACTTTTCGAACAACTGGATACACATTGTAAGGTAAATATAAGATTACGAAATATTTGAAGTGGTTGGAGATAGAAAGGCTCGTGAATACGGAGAAATGCAATAGTTTTGCACAAGAATGTATCGATGAGATTGTAATATGTAGTTTATATTATTCCGGACTTTATCCCCGTTCTCGAAGCAATCGGGTCTTAAAAAATATAAAATATTAAGTTCAATAAAAAATCCTACGTATAATACAGATTACATTAGGGTGATATGTCAAAAAATATCCGGGAAGGTTATCGATTTTTTTATCAATCCGTATGTTATCAATTATCTGGAATACGTTAATTATTGTACAACGGTCATAACAAAAACCACGATCAAGTCACAAGAACTCGTTAATTTATAGTAAGTTGCCTGAGGTGAGAAACCATTTTTAGTTATTCAATATGGGTAATAGAAAAACTATTTTCTGGTAAATTTTATTGATTATGCTTTTTCATCGTCTATTTCAATTTATGCTTGTTTTATGATTGTGCAAAACAGAACGGTTATTTTTACCGTTTCAACCAAATTGCAAATTAGTTCGCCAAAGGAACTTCGTTTACTTTTCCATCAACGCCCCTCGTATCACGAAAATGTTTAATTTTTTTCGCGAGTCGGTTCTGCATATATACCAATCAAAATTCACATTCTTAAATATGCCGTTACAAAATTCTATTGTCTCGTTCTGCAAACAAAATAACCGCCAAGTGAACTAATTACCCACCGATAATTTTATTGTAATTTGAAGGTGATAAAGCTACAAAATATTTCCACACATTAATTACTCATTAATAAATCATTTGCGAATTTATTAATCGATCAAACGGTTGAAAATTACTTTAAACAAAAAAAATTCAATTTAAAGTACCTCGCGTTTGCTAATTAGACGGAAAACACAGAATTAACATCATTAAGATGTCATTTCTGTAGTAAAACACGGCATATACACAGGATGTTGGGAACGTAAACGGTAATTACTTCCAGTCGAATTACAATACGGATATAAAATTATCTTCAATGTATTGAGGTGGGATTGTCCACATCAGGGAAATTTGGGAACCAGGGAACGACAAATTGGAATAATAACAAACGTTCTGGGAGACAAATAAATTCAGAAAGTAGGTAACGGAAGTCCGATGACAAAAATGTTTTCATGATTTAAATAAAATTTCTACTTCCTCTTTAGTGCATGCAACTTAATTAACACACAATGATACATAATCAGATTATTTTCGAAAACGGGGTTAAAATTACCCTAGCCTAATAAATTAGAACGCATTTTAAGAAATTTAAATATTTTTCTGAGCTACAAGTGCCATCATGAATAAATAACCCATTTGTAATTGTTGAGGTATGAGGTAAGGGTCGAATGAACTGACAGAATAGGTACGAGTTTCACTTTCAGCTGAAGAATTACACGTTGTGTTTAAATACCGCAGTGTCAACAGACAGGTAGAACATTTTAGCTCGACAATAAAAGGATACAATAGATCGTAATTGGTTTAATGGATTAATATCGGGGTGTCCCTAAATCTGTTCAGGTTTTTGCTGGTAGCAGAGGTAATAAAATGTAAAAAATTTGGACATTTTGGGGGGTGTTTAGATATTTATCAGTCAGCTAGTCAAGCGTGTGCGATAAAAAATGATTCTAATCTGTATATTATTACTAACCATGGTTTTTGGATGGTGGTATCCCTGACCTGATGATGCTATCATATCAATGCTAGTTTTTTATTTATGCTATCGCGGTAATCTACCTAATAACCGTAATCTACGGTAATAAATGGCGCAGGACAATACGGCGGGTTACGGCTCGGTTAGACAGCATGGCATAATCACTACGCGTCTGTCAAGACGGATAAGACTGGAGGAGGAGGTAATCTACCATGAAAAAGCTTCTCAAAAAAGAAGTTTATGTGATTCGGAAGCTCACGTTAAACAGTAAGTCCCCTATGCACTTAAATAAAAACACTTCAAATGTATAAGAGGGAAGTTAACGTGGGAATAACCACAACGTTTTTGAACCGATACGATAAATTTTAGGTTGTATGCTGAAAAATTGTTCCTCAATCTGGATTCGAACCCTGGCGTACTAGCTGTAAATAAGCAATAAACCACTGCGCTACCAAGACGATTAGTTTACATTTCGCAAAACATCGTATCTAATTCTAGGATAGGACCGCTACATCTTCCATATTTTCATCCCACTGTGAATATAATCATAATTCTTTGTCGCAGTTTCCTCCGAGCCAAAGTCGAGCACGGGGGAGGCACAGATTAATGCCCGTTCCAAACAACTAAATATTAGGGAATTGGTATCGACTCCCTCTGCTGCAATTTTTCCTCAACAGCCTGGAAGTTTTACCACTGGGCTAATCACAAACTTTTGTTTACAAATTTACAATGTTTGTAGTTTTTCCAAAATCGAGTCCAGGGTGGTATACAACGGCGCCGTATCGCTATTTAAACAAATTGAGGCGCCACCGGGAAGCGAACCCACGTCAAACTATTGATTGAGTTGTACGACAAAAACTTAAAAAAATTAATTAAGCTAGTGTTTATTTTTAACCGCCATTGTTTAGCAAGCGGCTAATCCGAATTAGGATCGACTGTGGGATTAAATTTGCATGCTATGATGCGTGCATTCCAAGTTGTCACAACGTGACAAAATTGTTAGGAAGAAAAAAAAACAATTAAT
Source organism: Podabrus alpinus (assembly GCA_932274525.1). Lineage (NCBI taxonomy): Eukaryota > Metazoa > Arthropoda > Insecta > Coleoptera > Cantharidae > Podabrus > Podabrus alpinus. Next base: position 14,201,308 of record OW026451.1, read on the forward strand.
AAAACATAAGAAGATCGTAAAGAAGGCAGGAAACGTTATTATTTTGTTATTTTCATTCCTTATAAAGTGGCCGTTAAGGGAAACATAATTTAACAGCCTTAGTACCGGCAGTAAGTTTCATCAGAATAAAAGGAAGGTGGGAAGCATCGGGGGATTCCTTTGGGAAGATAAAACGAAGAACGTTTTGGTCACTTGTGACCTGTCAAAGCAGGAAATCTATACAAAACTCGAATAGAATTATAATGTCGACATGGGAGAACCAGTTGGAAAAAGTGGAAATATCAGATGAGTAGAAGTAATAAAAAACCACCCACTTTCTTTATAAACAATTCCGAAATTTATTTCCAGCTCTCGCCACTTCCTCAACGAAAACAGTTGAAACTTAACGAAAAAGTGGGTCAAGCAATAAACAAAAAAGTAGAATATAAAAACAAAACAAAAGAAATGTTTATTTTTGTAGGTAACTGGAAACAAGTGCATAATAAAATATAGGAAGTGAGAAATTGAATCCCACAGGTGGCATACCAAACACTCGAGAATATAGTAGCGTTGGTTACATCACACAGTTGTTGGCCGGGCATTTACAAGATACAGGAAACGTAAACATAAACACAACTACGACAACAAACAAAAATATCGCAATTTAAATTTTTAAATTAATCCCGAGTAGTCAACCCCTCGTTAAAAATGAGCACAGCCCTCCGCCATTTTTAGAGTCAAGTTATCGTAGCACAACACCCCGCCTACCGTGATATCAGCACGATGTCGCAGTTTACGCAACCCTTTTCCCCGTTAACCATACTAAATAAAACTTGCTCGAGTGGCATAATTTTCCAAATAAAATCGATAAATAAATAAAGGTTTGATATAATTTAAATAGTGCGGGCGCGCAATAGGGGTTTGGTTATTGATTTATAGAAATATATTGATTTTAAAGCTAGGGTAAACCAAGTCGTCGACCCTATTCACTAAATTTTCTATTTTCCTACGTTTAAATGTCCGCAACTACCGATTTAACCGAAAATACCGAGGAGAAAAATTATTACGAATATTGTAGAATTAATTTACCTGTTTAAAATTGTACCATTAATCCAAAAGGGTTGAATCCTTCACAGGATAGTTTTATACCACTGCACTTTCAAGGCGCCATGTCAGCAATCTGCCGTCTCTGTCACACTTCGGATACGATCGGGGTAGTTCGGGGTGTTTCAACATAGGCGCCACACTTGAATTATTAAAGAGACTAATTAAAAAATTCAAACCAATCGATTCTTTTTTATTTTTAACCCGTTATTACTGCAGATTATTTAAAACGCTACAATCGAAATCGCACATTATTTTATCGACGATAACCCCACGATTAACGGAATCTAATAAAAAATAATCGCCCTGCAAAAAAAACCATGGGTGAAGTTCATTGGAATTCTTTAACAAAAAACGATGCAACAAAACTAGTTTAGAACATCTCGTTGTGTCTGGGTTTCAAATTTTCTATTGTTACACTCGGATTTTCAAGCTCTTGTTTTTTTATTTTTTAGAAAACTTACACGTGGTGTTTCGCGTAAGATTCAAAAACGTATCCAGCCTTCAGGAAGTCTCCAGTTGTCAAGTCGGTATGTCTACCAAATTCATCAAAATACCATTTTAGGGATCGTGACCAAGGTTTTCCTCGAATTTTTTAATGTCTAAACTGAAACCAGCGTGACCACAGTAATATGAGCGCGGAAAAAGAAGGTGCAGATTTTACCGTCCAGTGCTATATTGTATAATATTCGTGCGCTTATGTCATTTATTTCCAGATTGGGCTTTCCACGATTCTCGAAATTTATGTGGGTGAAGCTGAAGTATGCCAATAAATCTGATTTATTCAATGGGGAAATATTTCATCGGGGGTTCCCTCATTCCAATAATTTTTGTTGTACGCGTGTCCTGATGAATTAATAATTTTTTTATTACAATATCAGCCAATAAGACACCCGGAAAATACTACGAACATGGTAAAAAAACTTCCTCGGTTGATTTACAAAAAGCGCCGTAGGAGATTTTTCCTACTTTGCACCAAAAAGGTGTCATAAAAGTATTTTTTATGTATTCTAGACCAGGGGTGGGCAACCTTTTGTATAACAGGGGCCAGAATAATATTTACGTTTCGTCCGCGGGCCTTAATATAGTTAATGGACACATTTTTGTTACTTGTATTTTTTTCTGAAAATATGTTCCCAATAGACTCCTAAACCGTTTGACCGATCGGAACCAAATTTGGCTCAGTTATTATGTAGGTCCCTGCGCATGTTTTTCTATTGAAATAGTGCAAAAATTCGCAAAGGAAAGGAAAGTTGATTTTGAGTAGCCTGCCTTCCTTTAAGGAATCTCGATAATCCATTCATGCGCGTCCCTATGGGACGCGCATGAATGGATTATCGAGATTCCTTAAAGGAAGGCAGGCTACTCAAAATCAACTTAAAAAACAATAATGAATGCTGTCAAGCTGTCAACCGATCACTCCCTCTTTTTGATAAATCCTAGAAGTTTTTGAGACATTAAAAATAAAGCTTCAGCGTGACATATTTTAATAGCGCAACCCTCTGATCTTCCCTTCCTAGCCCGACACTGATTCGATATTTTACTGATTACTATACCATAAATTGTCATTTGTTTCAAGATAAATTATTAAATTAACCTTCAGGAATTCTTCAATTTTTTTGAAGTTTTCAATCGCACGAGGCACAAAACAAAAGCGATTTTAAAATTTAACCCCCCCCCCTTCCAGTCACTGTTGATAATCCCTTCAAAACTAGTTTTTGTTTATACTATTTGAATTATAAAAATATTGTAATCGCGCGACCCCTGATCCTCCTTAGCTCGATCCTGGTTCGCTATCTTATAAACTCGTAATTTTTCCGAGATAAAACATAACAATTATGAAATAAACCATAACTTTTCCCGTTTTTTGTTTGAATGAGTAGTAATAATATTTTTGAATGGTGGACAGGAAAGGACGATTTTGACACGAACCAACACGGTAAGCTTATCAACAGTCGAAAAGAAGATGGATTATCAGTGTTTGGTTAGTTTACAGTTATTTGGAATCATTTTTTTGTATGTATTTACGTTTGCTTATATTTAAAGAAACCTTGTGCTTTATTTTGCGTGGTAATGTGAATAAATTAATAATCATCAAGGTAAGGAATTTATCTTAGGAGACCTTTAAGTGCCTTGTATGTGTTCCGCTAATGCGATGTGCAAATATTAAAAGCGCGAAGAGTTCCCCCCTTTGAAACGTGCAAATTTGGGAACGCTCCTTGTAAGTTTTAAGATCGCGTATTTTTCGGTGTGACACGAGGATTTTAATTTGGTGAGCGCCAAATGCGTAATTGTTCATAAATTAATTCGGCCGTCCATTTAAAAACGATCTGGGGGAATTTTACGCATAATCGGGAAGTTTTAAAAAAAAAAAATATTGCAATACGTCAACATACATATTAGATCTTATGTCATGCGCTATAAAAGAGGGTGTGCGCAAATCACTAATAAAGTTAAATACTTACGCAATAAGTTGTCCTTGTAAAATCCTCGATTAAAAATTAAATTCACATTTGTTGTTCCTGGAACACCCACTAATCACTACCACTAAAATTTAAATACGCCTCCCAGCCATGTCACCACCAATTTAAGGGTGGTCGAAGAATGGAAAAAGATTAAAATAAGTGGTGCGCACCCTTCGAGTTACTAAATTCAACTCGAGCCCCGCGCAGCTCGGGCTCAGAATACCACCACCACGACTGTAATGACCTTGAGTGTTGTGGATGCACAGAAGTCCAAGCGAATATTTTACACGTATTTCGTTTGATTGTAGTCGTGGTACGTTTGGTTCGCTGGATCGAGCTCTCACATTGAGGGCTCAAACAGCAGTCCAGTTAAATCGAATTGGGTGTGTTTTCAGGTTTCATCTTCAACGTCGTACAGGTCCGTTGGATTGAACGGGGATCCGACACGTGCAAGTTAACGTGGGGTGGTTGACCCCCTGAAAAAGAGGACGACTTTTTGACTCCTCGTAACACTTTTCAAAGAATGCAGCCCGTATACTTTTTTATTAGATTCGTGCATAAGGGTAGATGAGCAAGTGGAATATAAATTTTTAGATGTGTATCTTTTCGATCGCCAAATTTAATCGAGCTTTTCGTTATTATTTTTAGAAAGCATCGTTCAACAGGTGTAACAATTTTGGTTGTTTAAACTTTAAAGATACACTTTAAGCTCCAAGGAGCGCTAATTAATGTTAGACGATGAACACCCCGAGTGTTTTAGAAAGTTCCCCAAATTGGAAAGTATTTAACTTGAAGGATGCAAATCACTCGAGTCGTTTTTAAATGACGTTCCATCATTAAGTTTAAAAAATATTTTTAAAAATAAGGGTAATTAAGTAAATTACGATACCAGCGAGGTGATTAAATACTTGTGAGTCATTTTTGTACCTTGAACTAACTTTTAAACAAACGCCAGTAATTGGATTTTTCACGTATGTACGTAATGCATGTAACCACCTACATGTGTGTACTTTGAAATATTTCTAATACGAAACCCCCTCGTTTCATCATCAATCAAACAAAGCTCATTTAAATGTAATTGTCGAAACATATGTTGCTGAGAGAGTCTTTTGTTAAAAGGGTAACAATAATGAATCAAGTGGTTTGTGTTTGTCCAAAAGACTACGGTTCACTTGTCGTGTGCAACAGGTAGCAGTTGGCATTTATGTGATTTGACTTGGCTTTTTATCGTCACGCTCGTATTTCTATTGCTTTTTCAAAGAGGAAATTATGAGTGGATGGTGAGAAGCCACCGACCTGCCTTCCTCTGCTTCTTCACTACATCAGATACTTCACAATTTCAAGATATTTTACTTGATTCTCACATTATAGCGATACCACTGCAAGTTGCGCTCTTGAAAAATCATTTCGCAAAAAATAATTTGAAAATTTTACAAGTTGAAGAGATTTTACATCATTTTCGACAATTTCATTGTTTTTTTTCTGCAAATTATTTGTGATATACCAATTTTTGGCGATGTATTGAACAGGACTAAAGAAGAAAGTCTCTTCACTATGGGGGCTTTACTCAGACTGATTTTATTGATTTAATTCAATTGATACGGATTTCTAGGGGTATACGTATGGTGACCATATGTACTTATTTTAGTAGGACAGTACTCTTTTTTAGAACGATGTCCTATGTGTACTTAAAAACTTCTCCAAGTACTTACAAATGTACTTATTTTTTGTACACCCGCCGGGGGGTGCCACCCGACGCTGCCCCAAACCTCATGGTTGTTTCCTTCAGTGCAACCCCAGAAAAACAAGGTCATCAATCGTAATCGTCGTATATTTAGGTACGCCGCACAGTGTGGTGAAATGGGGTTTTTGTGGACAAACGGTTGCTGAGCCTTCAATTTTAGGGCAAAAAATCTGGAAGTTGTCTTACTATATCCTTAATCCTTAATATAATTATATAAAAATGGATGTATGTATGTTCCCTATAGACTCCTAAACCGTTTGACCGATCGGAACCAAATTTGGCACAGTTATTATGTAGGTCCCTGCGCATGTTTTTGTATTGAAATAGTGAAAAAATTCGCAAAGGAAAGGAAAGTTGATTTTGAGTAGCCTGCCTTCCTTTAAGGAATCTCGATAATCCATTCATGCGCATGAATGGATTATCGAGATTCCTTAAAGGAAGGCAGGCTACTCAAAATCAACTTAAAAACAATAATGAATGCTGTCAAACTGTCAACCGATCGACAATGCAAATACGCGTGCACGTTTCTATTTGACCAATCTTAACCAAATTTGGTGTAGAAGTTATTTACAACGTTACGAAAAACATAGGCTACTTTAGTACCTTGGAGTGAGGCCGAAAGCCGAACAACCACATCCGACACGGTCTAGATGGCTAAAGGCGGCCGGCAGGCCGACTGTGCCAGCTAGTCCTTAATAGAATAGAAGAAAACAATAATTTTTTGTGTTTTCTCACAGAATATTGCATAAGCCACGATTCGAAATGCTAAAGTTCGTCATTTTAAAATAGTTTTCAATTGTTTTTAATATCTTTCTGTATCGTCCGTTCTGCTTATGTATTGTTTACATGGGCATTTGGGAAAAATTTATTGATTTGTTAATCCAATATTACCTTCGGTAAAAATTGGACAAGTCTCAGTAAAAACGCTCTTGTGTTCGCATCTGCAAGTATCTGCAGCTGAAATTGAGCAGCTTGAGGGCAAGTACTAGAGATACCAATGATACCACAAAAAAATTTTCGGTGTGTCTCATGCGTTCTCACACAACTAAAAGTTTAAGAGAAGTTAACATTTAAAAAAATCGAGTTTTTAGGTCGAAATTAGGTCTACAAACCGTTAAAAATGTAATTCTTTGTTTTGTTCTGGCACTTGTGTGCTAGTAACGAGAAACATAAATAATATTTCAACCTAAAAACTGAAAAAAATCAATGTATTTCCGTTTTTAAGCAAAGTTAAAGTACCTATGTATACGGTACATATTATGTTATATAAAAAAGGTTGACTTTGCCCCATTTTTTCGACACTTTCCAAGCGCATTTTTTATGATTTTTTTTGTGTTCCTGAATCCTTGGGATGTTCCTAGCAAGAAACTATTATTAAACAGACCAAATGAATTACTTTAAAAATCACCATTTGTCCGCCTCCACCACACTGTGCGCCGTTGACCTTTTTTTAGGTATTTACCGTGTTTCGCCGAAATGTACTTTTTTTTCATAAAAATAATATGGTCACCATAGGTATACGACAATTTTGTATAGGGGTAGTCCGGATTTTACATTAAAAATAAAATAAAACATTGCACATATTCTTTTCGTTATATGGACTTTTTTGTAATTGTTCAAATAAATCATGCCTTCGTATAACGTGGAAAAATTTGGCAACCCTCACATTGTGCGGTAAAGCATCCTAATAATTTTTATAATGCGGCATGTAACTTTCAAAGCGCAGTACAAAACGTATGCTATTATTTTTGTTCCGATTATTCAATTCAATTTACTCTGCCCCCCCCTCCATTTTTCCGATTTTTTAAAATTCATAATTTTTTATTTATAAAAGGTTTTATTAATTTTTTGATTTTAGCTAAAGAATGTGTGCATATTAACATTTTAATATTAATTTTATTCCCTTGAATCCCATGGATTCCCATGTTCCCAAAATTTTTGTATTTGTGCTGCAGTTTTGTGTTAATTGAAACTTCAAAAATAACAACGTATAATTGTTTTAAATAAGTGTCAGTGTGAGGAAAGTATTCCTTCATTAATTTGTATTACCTATGAGGTACATGTTAAAAATTAAAATTAAAATATTTTGGACACTTTTCAGTTCGATAGATGGATTTTTTCACCCCACTTGGTGGACAGGGTTATCTCTAAGTTATTGTTATGTGATTAGGGGTCGTTCATAAAGGACCTCCGCAATTTTTTCTGACTCCTCCCCCTTGTCACAGTTAGTCACAATCTTTGGACCCCCCCTCTTATTTCATCGAACTTGACACGACATTGTTTACACGATATTAATTTAGAATTTAAGGAGTAAATACAATTTTTTTACACAATTTTCTTAGAAATCCCAAAAATGGGATTTTTAGGCGGACGTCATCAGTTCCATCAGTTCCATCAGAGCTGTCCCTCTATATTTATATCCTCTTTGGTTAAATGAAAAGAAAATGCAAAATAGACTGGAGGTCTGGGGACCTATGGGGAGGTATGGAATGGAATCCCCACCGTCAGTCTATCATCATACAAGAAAAGTGAAGCAATATCATAAAACATTTTTAAATATTTATCAATTGTTTCAGGACGACATTTGCAGTGGTCGCATCTCAATTTTATCAATCTAAGGACACAAAATTTAAAAGAAAAGGAAACGTAGATTTACAAATTTTTTATTTACTTGTGCTTAAAATTATTATTTTTTAAGCTATTTTTGAATAGTGGTTGTTTTAAGTTTTGAATGGGAGACCCCGTGTACCTTTGTACTACTGTGTATTATATCATACAATTATTATAAAAAAATTAGTCTTTGGCAGTAAAAGTATAGGAACGGCTGGTAATATTTTTTTTATAAAATATTATTTTTTATGCCAACTGCTCTGAATTTCTTCTTTAAGTGGTTCGTTCTTAAAAAAGTAATGAAAGAGTCATTTTAGGCCTCTTTAAAAAAGGGAGAGTAATATGGCCCCTCATTTTAAATTATTTTAATACTCTTCATTGTCAAATTAACTACTAAAGTCATCAATAGAGACTGAAAAATAGAAACTGGGGGATCTGGGTCCTATCATCGTAGCCAAGAAAATTAAAGCAGTATATTTTATGTTTTACAGCCTGATCACCCTATGATGGGGGGATTACCCAGATCTCCCGGTTTCTGCAATCGCCAATTTCTCAAAACTACAGATAGGATAAAAATTTAAAACAAAAGGATACATAAATTTAATGAATTTTTATTTATTAAATTTATTTTTGGATAGTGTTTGTTTTGTGTTTCGAATAAGAGGGCACGTGCCATTGTGCCCTTTAGTGGAAGCACCACTGGAGAATAGAGAATAACCGAGCGGTTACCATGTTAGCTTCTAGTGCCAAAATTCAGGTACATCTCGAATTATTTAATGAAATTGGTTTAAATCGTTTGAGCTTCAATGAGCTTTCATTCAAATAGTTTGTACCAGATACATCGCAAAATTATTCACGAAAACTTGGACATCGGGCATCACGAAATTTGTTATAAAATTGGCGTAAATAATTTGAGTTCTAATTTGTTTCTATTCCCGTCGTTTGAGCTTCAAAGGTTTGTCAATTCTTTAATAGGACAATTTTAGGAGGGACTGTAGAAAAACATTTTTTAAGAAATTCCAATCGATTGAAAATTGTTTAAGCGTTAATAGGCTTCTATTCCCATCGTTGGAACCCCAAAGGTAAAAAAGTTAAAGCGGTTAAAAGATTGTGAAATTGAATATTTTGCAAACATCGCTCCGAGCAAGTACCGCTCAGAATTTTTGTGTTGCTGATAGAAAAATATAGACCAGGGGTCTGAGGGCTTAACAACATAGCCAAGAAAAAAAAGCATAACTAAACTAAACCATTTTTTAATGTTTTACCACCTTATCCCTCAAATCCTCCGGTCGCTGTAGGCGTAAAATTTTTAAAGCTTCATTTGTAGTGACGATGACGGTTCGTGACTATTTTTTGTTAGAGGTCATAAAATTTAAATCAAAAGAAAACATAAATTTGCCATATTTTACTAAAAGTTATTATTTTTTTGATTATTTCTGGATAATAAATTATTGTTGTTTTTATTTTTGACTTGGAGGGCACGTGTCTATGTGCCATTTAGGGCAAGCCGTGCAGCTCAGGCTTGACAAAATACATGAAAACATGTATTTGAAACGCAAATTAAAAACGACATTTTATTTCAGTATTTGGAATGCAAAAGAGGGTGAAATAAGTAAGGTTCTTGGTTCGACTCCGGGTTTGGGCGTAAAAATTTCTTGGCCACCCCCATGCTTCAGCAAGTGCCATTTTTCTTCCCGCACATACAAGCCGGAGAAAAAAGAGACACACAGGAAGGACGACGTTAAGTACAACATTCAAACTTTTCTTGATCGATACTGTTTTGGCCCATAGTAGAATCGAGTGCTTGATCAATGATATACTAATAATTAAAATTTAAATAAAATGTTTTGATTGTTACTTGTTTTTATAATATGATTTACAATTTTTCTTAAAAAATGTGAATCGATAAAATAACTAAAGAAAGATAAGAAAATGGTTCATTTATTTGATAAAAAATTATCAAAACTAGTGAAGTTTTGAATATTTATTTTATGATGATCATAATATCAAACAAGAATTATTTTTGTATTACGAAGGTACTGGTGAAAAAATGATGAGGTAGCTCTTGAATTTCTATATTTTTAAGAAAGTATTTCAATTTGTAGTACTAAATAATTAGGTTCCATGCATGAGGAAATATTTTTTCAAAAGTTTTGTCTAATAAATTAGAAAATGAGATAATCGTCTATATTGCATGGCAAAGTGTAAATTAATTTAAAGTTTTGACTCGTAAATGAAGGGAGTATATTTCATTTTCACGTATTCTATCATAATTATCCACCTGAAATTACAAAGTGAACGTCAACCCCGATATACTGAAACAAAAATGCATAGCATTCATGGCAAACAATATTATTCAAATTTTATAAATGATAGGAAGAAAGCTCGTCGTTCCATAATATGGGTGATTTTACATGTTAAATCCTTAAGTACTACAGGACACTTCAGTGTTCTGAACTTTTGCATAAAAGGGCTCAACAAGTCCTTGCTACTTACTACCCTTCTAGAACAATGGTATAATCTTCCCTGTTTTCATTTCCTTAGGAAAGTTTCCTTTACCATGTTCGAATTTAATAATTTTCGCAGAGGATATCCTTTCACCTTGTATAACCTGCCGCAGTAATTCTTGATTTTGAGAGCCAACATACACAATTTATTTAGTCCTCATAAATCGAAGAAAGATCTTTCATGAAGAAATTTTAAATCAGTGTGGTACGCAAACTTTTTAACTCGCGGCACACAATACAAAAAATAAAATATCAAAGCGCTAATTGATGGAATTTCTTTTTATATAATATATTGTATATAGAACAAACTTTTCCAAACTTTCCAAATTTTTTTGGTCGTAGAACCCTTTCATCTTATTTAAAACTTTGAGGATCCCTTTGAGCTACAAAAATATCTTTTTTTTTATTGGGACGAATGAAATTGTTTAATTTTTGGAATATCATTTTTATACTTGACGTAATATATGTCAATTAGAATGTTGCAGTATATGATTTCCATAGTTGTGCGGCCTAAAGGCCGCACTGAACCGTTTTAAGTTAATATCTACAAAATTAATAAATCAGAAGGAATGACAGAATTTAAATTTTTTACACCGAACCAAAAATTATCATTATATTTATAGTATTGATGATAAGTTCATTGCATTTACGAAAGCTTGAAAAAATAAGGAAAGCAATGAGGAAAATTTCTTTAAATTTTTGATTTAATTGTTTATCTGAACTAATTTCTATTAATTTTTGAAATTCACTAAAGAAACTGTCTGGTTTATCTTGAATAAATTGATTTTTAACCCAGCTATGCATTTTTGTTCAAGTTTTCTGGAACCATCTAGTATTGCAGATGGTTAGTTTCTTGGATTTGCGTATTCCTTTTTCCCAAAAGAACCATCTTACAATTTCTAAAACCATCATCGCGGTCTTGTTTTGAACTATGTTGAGGTTGAAGACCATCACGATGGCATTCCAAATTTGATTCTTAATTGGAACGTTTTAATTATCGTTAAATTATGTTAGTGTCCTGATACTTTTATTCATTTTTGCACTTCCGAGAGTGAAACTGTTACTTCAGTAATCGTTTTCTAAGAGTGAAATTGATCTTTATATTCTGCCTAGACATCAAGTTTAAAGTAAGTTAATTTAATTACATCACATTGAAAAACTTTCGTAATTTTATAGTTGAACTACTGGGAGTTTAGATTATCATGGGTTCACTTTATTAAGCTTGCAATTTTTTTGATTTCTGATTACTTGGAGGCCGTAGTTTAACTCCTAGAAGTAAAAATCTAGTATAAATTATTTGGGAGTGAAATTTACCAATGCCTGGTTGTATGATATACAAGGGAGTAAATATTTGGTACATTTTTGTTAAAATGTCAAATATAAAAAGCTGAATTCTTCTTATAAAAACGAATAATATCGCCACTTGTATAAGATCAATTTTAAATACACGATATTTTTGTAGACGTGCAGACAACGGTCATGGCTTAAAATTTAGCGAGATCAGCTATATTAATCTAATGCTCTCCGGTTTGAGACCGGGACAGAATCTAAAATTTATTGACCGTCTCCGTGCTGCAGAGGGCACGTAAAGTCGTCGATCTACTGCGTTAATAATTTGCTGTCATAACGATAAAAAATACGTTACAGGCTCATAGATAACTAAATATAAATCAATCCAGTCAAATCCTCCTTAAAATGAAGTGTATCCTTCCCGTGGTTCGGATCACACGTCAAACTGTAGGTCACCTCTATAATAAAAAACTATCTCATTTACACGAAAACAATTAAACCTAACAAAAAAGTAATAAAAAAAGTAATAAACTAGATACCTAACTGAAATATTAAAATAAAACAAAAATATATTGCTAACATTTAATAAGTTGATAACATTTCCCAAACACGATTCTCGTCGAGGTAAATTTGCCACTCTTTATTACTTATTACGTTATCATATAATTTCACAGATGGGTAATACTTTTTTTATACACAGGAAATGTGTATTTTTAATGCTGCTCAGGGGGCGAGAAAATTACCGACTTTTATATGGTAATGGTTTCACCCCCAACATAGATAATTTTAATTAATTGTTCAGTTTATTGAACAAATGTGTTATCTAATCTGGGTTCGAACTTCCACCCCACATAGAAACATTTTTTGTGAGAATAAAATATAAAAAAAATTATCTAATCATTTTTAGTATTGAATTCTCGTCAATTGGACCTTTGCTTTGGTTCCAAAATATAAAAAGTGATTTTTATAAAAATGACCATGAACAACTATCAGAAGTGGGTTTCCCTTTTCTGTATAGGTACAAAGAAAATAATTATTTTTTTTTGGCATGGGTAAAATGCATTCGGGTAGAAGATAAAACGAAGTTTTGATTATCTTACTGTACTATGACTATACACGTGTATCTAGGAAAAGCTAGTGTATAAACTAAAATCTCATATAGTTGGACCCACCATGCATAAAGCGGATTAAGGGCGATGACCGACAATATCATTATAAATGGGGGTTATATACACTTACATAATGTTACAATAATATTGCGTTCTCGCTTCTTCCCTTGGTACCGGCAAGTGAATAAAGGAACTATGGGCACCGAAGGATGTATTTTACATATTATTATATACATAGTTACGCAACCATGACAGCGGGTTGATATTGTATGGGAATCGTTTTAATCACATTTTTTATGAACTAGTGATTTTAAGATTAGCATCATTAAAAGGGGTGTGCTTTTTAACTTTATCAGGAATAATTAGAATAAATTAGTGGGGATGTTTGGTTTGCTGCTTTTTCGAATAAATCAGGATAATAAGCGCTCTCGAGATGAGTATCTAATTTTTGGTCATCATTTTTAGAATAGTCGAAGGTACCTATTCTAAGAGAAGTCATTGCACTCGCGGTTTTACTAAAAAATTCTTATGGAACCCGAACCACCAAACCCTGCATAGACTAACAGTATACTGTACTTTTTTTTTTACAGTTTTTACCGAGATTTTAAAATTGGAATCTTTTAAATGCACATGCTAATTGTTTACGAAAATCTGGGAAGAAACTCTAAACAAGGAATGGTTGTGCCATTAGCTAAAAATATATTCACGTTATAGAAGTAGCTTTCCAAAACGCTAAGCGGGAAGAAGTTTGTACAACGTTTAAATCAACGGCATGCAATAAAGAGGAAATAACTTTTTATGCAACACTTTTTTAGTGTGAGCAATAAAGTTTTGACATTGAAATTCAAATTAAAGTATTAGGTTTAGGAAAATTACAAAAAAGTTACTCGTCCTTGTATTAGATACAAATTTAAAGCTTCAGCTTGACTTGGACTGTTTATTTCAAGATTATTTACAGTTTTCAGCTTTCACTTGTAGTTTACTTGATAAGAGAAGTTTCACTCGTAATAACTAACTCGATAAAATAAAACGGTCGACTCAACTGGATTGACGAAATAACAGCTACAATATTGATAATATTATGATTGACGAGGTAAATATGGTGGCCATACGTTTTTGACGTAAATCATATTTCTTTTTTCGGTGAGATGTGTCAGAAGTTATGTTTCTTCATTTGAATTTATGGTTTTTAGTTTTTTATTTCGTGGATCCACTAATTAATTTTGTCTATGACCGCCATATTGTAACCCTATCCTAGTCGTCCTGCTGGATTGGAAGGATAAAATAAAAAAGTTAAACGTGTCGTTTCCTAAAAATTTCAGAACAAAGAGTTCTAGCTATGATTGATGTTCCATCGGGGTCACCAATTCCGCTTTATCCATTGCCAAATTTAAGAGACCAATGTAAGTCTTCCGATGGAATCACAATAAAAATGTTCCAAAGCTAAATTCATGTACATAACACAACATAAAATAATATGGCATAATATATTATCATAATAAGGTCAGTGAAGGTAATTACGCCACCTTAAGCTTTGTCAATTTTTTAAAATTTTCATGAGGATAGAGAGAAGAAATAAAAATAGGTACCACTAAGAGGAACTTCTTGGGTACAAGAAAAAAAATATTTGAGAGCTTTAGCTGTCTTTTCAATTCCAAAAGATGCGTTTTTCGAAAAGTTGGGAAACTGGCGTATTTACCAACCTATGCAGGCAATTACGCCACCCAAATAAATTATTTAAATAAATTAATTTTACAGCAATTTACTATAATAAATGCTTAAATAAAATATGTTACGAGTTTTTTTGTAATATATAGGCTTATTTATGAAAAAAAAACCTTTATTTTTTTAATGTATTGACGCAAAGTCCTTCTTGAAATGCCATAAGAGTCCGATGCTTTTTTCACCGACATGGTATTTGATTTCACATTGGCCAATGCTTTTTTAAAATCATCCTCAACCCATTTATTGCGTGGAGGAGACATAGTCAATCCTAGTAAACACAAAAATAAATCCCAAAATACGTAAGAACTTAATAATAATAATGCATGGCGTAATTGCCAGCCATTACTACTTCATGAATAAACTAATTTTTCTGTGCGTTGAAATTATTTATCACCAGAAAGTGATATCACCAGAAGTGATTCTTGAAGAGCATTAAATTTACAACAAAACAAGTATATGCAAAATTTTTACCACGTCAAAAATAATGCAAGCACAGGGGGGGCTAGTGGCGTGTCGTGACTAGTAACTATTTTTTTTAAATATCTACATATTTCAGTAAATTTCAAATTTTTATTCAAATAAAGAAAGGAATTTAAATTGATAAAAAATTTAAAAATCGTAAATTTTAAATTATATAAATAAGTAATTTTTGTTTTTAATTTGGCAAGGCAAATAAGGGAAGCGCAGCTTCCCTAGCTTCCATAGAGAACACGCCACTTGCACACAAAAGTAAATGCTTGTCTTACTTACATCAACAAAATCGTACACCGCCATTAACAACAAAAACAGTTGACAAACTCAAGTTAGCCGTCAAAATCGGATCATTTCTGTTTTATTGACTAAGAATGTTGTGCCTAAAGGTACAGCGTGGGGTATATTTCGAAAATTTCATTTATTACCGGAGATATTTGAAGGTGGCGTAATTAGCTGCAGTGGCGTAATTACCCTCACTAAGCCCGCATTTCATTACGGCTTCTACCAGCCGAGCTTGTAGAAGCCCAAAATTTGTAATGCATTGGCTTATACGTAACCAAACTCACTTGGGCTGGTAGAAGCAGCTAATATAAAGTATCGAATTTCACCAGCCAAGTATCAAATTTCACCAGCCCGGCTTGTAAAGTGGTCCACGTGGAGTACTGTACGTAATTGGTTAATATTTAGAATAAGGACTTATTATTGGATAATATAAAATGCTCGACATGGAGTAGTGTAGTTGTAATTGGTTAATATTTAGAATGAGGACTTATTATTGGATAATATTTGTATTACGAAAATTCTCTTAGCAGGTCCACGTGGACCCTGATGAAAGATGCATTTCTATACCAGGCCGGCTTGTGACGCGAGAGTTGTAAATTTTTACAAGTGAAGCTGCAGAAGCCGCCGGTAATTAGATACTTCTAAATATTAGATAATAATATGTGTTGTAAAGTTATTACTAATAATAATTTATTTATGTAATTGATAAGCAATATGAAAAAAATGGAATATTGATGTCGAAATTTTTTCGATGCTGTTCTGTACCGATTTTTAAATTTTTTGTATATTCCGGGATTTTACGCATTCTTCAATCGGAAAATAAAATTTATCATAATATTATCCCAAATTACTAATAATTTTCTTACCTTTCCAATAATAACATCCAGTACCTTCCTTCGACGCCTACTATTTATTTTATACATTCTTGTTCTAGGTGTCAATCATCGTAACACAATTTTGGTTATTCGATGTCATCGTTAATTTGTTACGTTATCAAATTTTAATATTCTTTTTCGAACAACAGAATTTTCTGTTTCCAAATGTTATATTCAATTATATCCCACAGTCATAATTTTAATTTTATAAGTTATTTTATAAGGGGTAGTTCACAGAAACTACCCCTATTATAATTTATTTTGCTCAGATTTTGACAACAAGTAAACAATTTTAAAATTAAAAAGTGTTCCGAGAACACATGTTAGATACAAAATAATATTAGTGAATAGAAGTAATACAAGAAATCAATTAATTGATTAAAACTAATTGATTTTTTGTATATCGTTAATTAGATATTTATACTAATTTTTTAATAATTCCCATAATAAAAAGCAATAAAAGAAGGTGATTATTTTTGGATATTATCCAAATCCATCCAAATGGAGTTACATCCATTCGATGGATGTAACTCCTTACGATTTAACGGATAAAACTTGTTAGTTGTTTTATTTATTTTACCTGTCTATATAATCCAATATCTTAATTTTAACGCCGTATATTGAAAAAAAACTTTTTCCTATCCAAACCAATAATTTTAAGCTAAATTAATCGGATTTTTGCATTTTAATATTTTAGGGAGAGAGGGAAAATATTTCTAATACAGTAGGTTTTGCCTTTGATTCTGTAGTATCCGATAAAAAAGCCTTATTGGAATTTTAGAAACACCTGGTAGAGTTCAAAAGGTTATCAAAAGATGGCGGTAGTAAATTGGAAGGCGGAACAAATCGTTCGAGCTCCGATCACCAATAAAGATCCGTGGCACCAATACAACTGAAGTATTGATTTCAAATTAACTCGTGCTATCTGTTGATTACCTTTACAGCTACTACGTAGGGTCTAGGACAATTAGGCGCGGTCGATTAGGCGCGGTCGATTAGGCGCGGTCGATTAGGCGCGACCGATTAGACGCGGCCGATTAGGCGCGGACTCAATTAGGCGCGGACCTAATTAGGCGCCGTGCCATTTAGGCGCGGATACAATTAGGCGCAGACCGTTTAGGCGCCAAGCCATTTAGACGCCGGCCATAAACAAATTAAATTGTTAATCTGTTATAAGTTTATTTGGGAATATTTTATATAAAATGATACACATTATTTTATAGAACGCAAACTTTAATAAACATAATATTTTGATAGCTTTATACCAAATAAACAGTAATCTAAGAATCTACGATAATTCATCGCCGCGACAATTCATCGCCGCGACAATTCATCGCCGCGACAATTCATCGCCGCGACAATTCATCGCCGCGACAATTCATCGTCGCGACAATTCATCGCCGCGACAATTCATCGCCGCGACAATTCATCGCGTGCGAAAATTCATCGCAGCGACAATTCTTCGCTAATAACACTAACCCAACGACAGATCCACCTCTTCGCGGAAGATCCACCTCTTTGCTGCCGATTTAACTTTTTGCGGAAATTTATTTGTTTTTAATTATTAGTTTTCTAAAGAAATATCAAAAACTAACACTAACCTACCGGCAGATCCAGCTCTTCGCGGCAGATCCACCTATTTGCGGCCGATTTAACTTTTTGCGAAGATTTATTTGTTTTTAATTATTAATCAACTTTTGTGATTTTTAAAAATAAATACAGACTTATAACAGATTAACAATTTAATTTGTTTATGGCCGGCGCCTAAATGGCCGGCACCTAATTGGGCCCGCGCCTAAACGGTCTGCGCCTAATTGTATCCGCGCCTAAATGGCACGGCGCCTAATTGGGTCCGCGCCTAATTGAGTCCGCGCCTAATTGAGTCCGCGCCTCATCGGCCGCGCCTAATCGGTCGCGTCTAATCGACCGCGCCTAATTGTCCGGATCCCCTACTACTTACATATATTTTCAAAACTCCCATAAGGTTCGACAATCTGATTCTTTATAATTAAAGGTTTTACCTTATTGTTTATATGTAGTGTTGTATACAGTGCGTAAAATACAATTTTAATACCTCTTCAAAGTCTTTCAATTTTCCCATTTGAATAGCATAGAATTTTTAAGACTTTGCGGTTGTTTTTGGGAATGAACTGGAAAAAACAACCACTCTGTTATAACGAACACAAATTAAAATACCGATTTTCGAAATTCGGTGAAAATACGAATTTTTGGAGGACCTTTCAAAGTCCTATGAAAATACCGATTTTCGAAGTCTTATATTAACAACAAAAATCGGTATTTTGTTTTATTATGAAAAGTCCTATTTCGGTTTCCTAAATCGGTATTATTATTTTTCTTTGTTATAACTGATGAGTGGTTAATTTTTATTCTGTATGCGATATTTGAAAACTGAATTAAAAAATACTTGAGATACCGAAAATTACATACTCTTTTCACAAGAAGAGTTTTCTAACAATTGAGATAAAAAAATTGGAGTACTGCAGCTCCGAAAATTACATTTTATAACTTATTTTTCAGTTTCAGAATTCAGATTGTTTGAAGCAACGTTGAGATAGGGAAAAAATTAACTGTGAAGTTTCAAAAATCCAATGTTATTCGAATGGGAAAATGGCACACGGCTTTGGGGGGTATTTAGAATTTAGATAAGAACCTGAAAGTTTGATCACACCTTTTTTGATTTATTGGGAGACATTTGCGCGAGTAGAAACATTAAATCCCAATATGACCAAACTAAGAAGAGCCACTCTATTTTTTTTATTCCTTCTTTCAAGTTTTTATTATGATATTTATGTTGATTATTTTTACTATAGTAAATATTTATCTTTAAAATCAGCAATACCATTTTAAACATTGATAAGCTAGAATAGAATAAAATTTTAAATTTTCTGTCGTAAGTTTTTAATGCGGTTATTTATTTATTAACCATCTAGTACGTCGTGATTGCTTAGGTTGAGCGGCCTAAAGGCCGCACTCAGCGAACGGATCGATGGATCATTTTAGCGCTACAGACAAGCACACAGATATATTTAGGCTATCATATTTAGTGATATCTAGCCTTGGTTGAGGGGTTAAACGGATCAATTTAATGTTCCACACTATATCACATTACAAACACCCAAATTTAGGATATTACGAGTAGCGTAATGGGATTGGTGATAAAAAAAATTATTAGGACCTGATTTTATAACTTATTATTGATTTGTATATTATTGCTAATTTTTTAAATCATTAAAGGTTATTGTTCTATTATTATCAACTGCAGCTATTAATTTATGTAATTTGACATAATTATTACATTGTAGGATTGTAGGTAATGTGTATACCTAACTTTTTTCTTTCATTTCTTTATTTTTGTACTCTCAGAGTGGTTTTAAATTATTAAACTTTTATTAAAGCATATCAAGTTCTTAAACTGTTGTAATTAAAGACGCGATTATTCCATAAGTTCTTATTTTATGCATTAATAACTGCACTTCTTCAGGGGCGTCATTTCAGGTTTCACCATGGAGGGGGTGTATAAAAACTCATTAGTTTATTACTGAATGGACATATGTAGACTGCGCCGATGGTCAGAAATTAATCCTTTTTTTTTGGGTAAATGACCATGGGCAACCTGTAGATTGCGCCGATGGTCATTAAGGGTAACATACAGATTGCGCCGATGGTGTACCTGAGGGATTAAAAAGTATTACTAAGGCATAATGGGGTTATTATTGTAGATCAGTTTATTAAATATTAATAAAAAATTAAATTGCGGTATATAAATTCCAACCTTTCCCTTCGAATCGAGTGAAATTTTTTCGCTCCGATTTGAAATTTTCTTTGAAATTCGGATAGGTGGGGGTGTGATTAGTAGATATTAATAATAAATATTATCAAAAAAATGGAAAATAACCGGTGTATTGCCGAAAAAGTGAAAAAATTAAATTTTTTTTCTTCGATTTTTGGGGTGTGCATCGATAAGGAGAGAGAGGATTTTAGTCCATTTAAAGTTTTTTTGAATTTAACAATATCTGATTCTAAATGTTAGGGTGGATTAACCCCCCCCCCAAATTATACCACTACACTTATTTTTAGTAGAAAGCTATAAAGTTCAAAAATTAATTTTGGGTAATAAATATAACAAAAAAAAATTTAAACATTTGAAGTGTCTGCAGCTTTTACAACCTTGTACTTGTTCTGTAATTTTTGTATCGTATTTTCTTGTTATTCCATCAAACTAAGACCAAAATTGCTTTCTTTTTTTCTTCTTCCTTCTTTCAAATGCCTTAGCTTGTCTTGCTTTGACATGCCCCTCTGTTGCGCCAGTGGGGCCGGTGATTACTCCACCGTTCATTTATAAAAAAATTGGCTTCACGTGTTTTTTGTTGTTAAATTATGATTCCCTGGTAAGGCCATCAAATATTTTGCATCAGAATTTTGCTATCAAGTTCGTCCCTACCAGGCACACAATAAAATAAACAGAAAAACGGTTTATTTTGGCAAGGATGTCATTTCAGAATTTAGCTTTGTGTTGTTTAAGAATAGCAGGTACTTATTAAGTAGGTACTAAGCATACAATCAAAATTAACTTGCCTTAAAATCAACAAAAGCAAAACGAAGGTAATGACAAACACAGAAGATGAAAGATCAATGAGAGTGGAGGACGAGATAATGGAATGATTAAATAGCTACCTCTATACCTAGGCCAAGACATCCGATCAGATAAAGAAAATCAGACTTCGTAAGTAAACAAAAGAGCGAATGCGATGGGAAGATGATATAAAGCGTGCAGTTGGCTTCAGACGGAACGGTGTGGCAAGAAACAGAGTTAGATGGCGAACGTTGGAAGAAGCATCTGTGTTCAAAGTTGGACAACAAACGGATTAGAAAAAGAGGTAGGTAATAAAAAAAACGAAATATTAAACTTTTAAAGAAGCAGTAAAGTAGTCAGGATTATAAGTCGTGATCCAATCGAAGTTTTATATTTAGAGGGGCAAAATCTCTGCGAGAAAAAATTGCTCCGCATGCGATTTTTTACGGTGGGATTTCGAGATATTATCACAAAATAATAAAGAACCAATAGAATAATAAACTAATAACTAAATCGAAACTAGTTTTTAAAAAAGCCTCCTAAATCATTTCGACATTTCATAAAAAACAATTAAATATGGGATATATAAACTGTTCTTTTGTATTTTTCTTGTAGGCTATTTACTGAGGTATTTTAGTTGGTCTTTTATGAATTCTGAATGCATTTTTTGGTTTATTACCTTATGACACTCTACTTTCGGATGCATTCCCGTAATTCCTGACAAAACAGTAAACCAAGATGGCATTTTTATGGTTTCGTAAATTCGGTATTTTCATCATTGAATACATAAATAAAAAATTGAAGAATGATAAAAAATGGAACGGACACTTTAAATCGACATTTATTTAGAAGATCTATTTCAAGACTGATGCCTAAATGGAGGAAGAAAAGGGCGTACATTTCCACAAAATGCTAAAAAAAGAGGATATAAAATGATTTTGATAATAATTATCGAAGAATATCCTTAACAAGTACATTTACTGGACTATATGGACACATTTGAACGAAATATTAGAAAATGAATACAAGGATATGGAAGAGGAAGAACAAGCTGGGTTTGGAGCTGGTAGATCCACATTAGATAATTCAATGTGTGATGCAATTGATTGAAACGAAACCGCATTTAATCAATCGCTTGGACCGTAAGCGGTTGCACGGTTATGAAATACTTAACTAAAAAGTGAAAAATTTAATTTGCAATCCTCCCTCCCCCACCCAAATATAGCAAACCACGAATCGCCATTGATCAGTAGGTTAGTTAACCCCCCCCCCCTTAAAGGCAGTAGATTTACAAAATTAAATTGATTTAAGCACTTACCCCGCCCAAATTGGAAGAAAAAAATGAAGCTAACACCTATTTTCTATTTATTTTTATATTTTATTTTACTCTCGCTTGACTCAGTCCCAAAACAATACCTAATAGCAACGCGTCGGCTTTCCCTGCTATTCCGTAAAAAGAACTTTGAAGACACCCTTTTGGTTTATTTTCTCGACCCCCCCCCCCCAATCGATTTACTTAAATAAACAAATAATTTATTTATTTATTTATTTATCTACGGCTAAACCTTTTTACAATAATAAACTTTTTTCTTTTTACAATAGGAATTTTTTGCATTATGCTTCTTTCCGTGAAAGAAACAGCGACATTCCCCAACCTGGAGAGTCAGAGAGATTTAATTTATCAAATGATGATTTTTCCTTAATTTTACCAAATTGAATTATTAAAATTTTGAAATGTGCCGCTGTCAATGTCAATCCAAATTTAACACTTTTTCGCAATATTCTTCGATTTCTTGGTGGATTTTAATTGCAACGTGTACCTTACACTTTACTTAATGAGATTTGATAGTTTAATACTTTTTCAAGCTGCTTTAGTCGTGTAATTTGGCAAAACTGTCAGAGCTACCAATTCATACATGCAGTGACTAGGAATTTTGGTTTTTTTTTGTTTTTGTTTTTTTTATGTCGTACATGTAAAGAAATAAATGGGAATTTCTTCAGCCAAATGTTCACCCAACATTCGCGTTGATGCAGTGGCGGCTTACCTTAAAGTATAAAAGAGCATATGCGCGCCCCTATTCAAAATCGAGGAAATAAGTAAATAAAAATATAATACAGTTATATATTTCCCTTTTCCGTACGTTTTGTGTCCTTCCATATCACAAGTCGATACTGCAAATTAAGTTTTAAAAAACTGGCGGTTCCAGAGACCGGGCGGTCTGGGGGGTATGGAATACCCCGCAGCATATGGTGATCAGAAGGGCCATCTTGATATACTGGGAGTACTTCATAACCCTCCCCCTCACCCCCACTGATTATTTAATTTGACAATGAAGAGTATTAATATTTTTTGAAGTAACACAAGAATATATTATTATATTTTTCTTTTAGGGCTCAGCCCTGTTGGTTAATCATGTTCTGTCCTCTTGGGATTCGGACGTCCAGCTGTCTTTCCATGTTTTTGGGAGTCTTCCGGGGGGCCTCTTGGATCTATTAGGTCTTTGTGTTATGGCAATCTTTGCGATTCGTCCGTCGTACATTCTGTTGACGTGGTCTCTCCAGAACCTTCTCCTTGCTCTAGTCCATCTGACAACGTCCTGGATTTTACATTTTTCGCGCGTTACCTCGCTTCTTATTTTATCCCACAGCGTCACTCCCGCTATCGATCTCAATTATTATATTATACTAGCTGGCACGGGCGGCATCCGCCGCCCTTAGCCATCTAGACCCAGAATAGATCCGAGTAGGCCATAGTTGTTCGGCCTTCGGCCTCACAGGGGGAGGACCATAATAGATCCGTGAAGGCCATAGTTGTTCGGCCTTCGGCCTCACAGACCGGACCATAATAGATCCGTGAAGGCCAAAGTTGTTCGGCCTTCGGCCTCACAGGGCGGACAATAATAGATCCGTGAAGGCCATAGTTGTTCGGCCTTCGGCCTCACAGACCGGACCATATAGATCCGTGAAGGCCATAGTTGTTCGGCCTTCGGCCTCACAGACCGGACCATAATAGATCCGTGAAGGCCATAGTTGTTCGGCCTTCGGCCTCACAGACCGGACCACAATAGATCCGTGAAGGCCATAGTTGTTCGGCCTTCGGCCTCACAGACCGGACCATAATAGATCCGTGAAGGCCATAGTTGTTCAGCCTTCGGCCTCACAGACCGGACCATAATAGATCCGTGAAGGCCATAGTTGTTCGGCCTTCGGCCTCACAGACCGGACCATAATAGATCCGTGAAGGCCATAGTTGTTCGGCCTTCGGCCTCACAGACCGGACCATAATAGATCCGTGAAGGCCATAGTTGTTCGGCCTTCGGCCTCACAAACCGGACCATAATAGATCCGTGAAGGTCAAAGTTGTTCGGCCTTCGGCCTCACAGACCGGATCATAATAGATCCGTGAAGGCCATAGTTGTTCGGCCTTCGGCCTCACAGACCGGACCATAATAGATCCGTGAAAGCCATAGTTGTTCGGCCTTCGGCCTCACAGACCGAACCATAATAGATCCGTGAAAGCCATAGTTGTTCGGCCTTCGGCCTCACAGACCGGACCATAATAGATCTATGAAGGCCATAGTTGTTCGGCCTTCGGCCTCACAGACCGAACCATAATAGATCCGTGAAGGCCAAAGTTGTTCGGCCTTCGGCCTCACAGGGCGGACAATAATAGATCCGTGAAGGCCATAGTTGTTCGGCCTTTATCTGTCATCTGTCATCCGTCATCTGTCATCCGTCATCTGTCATCCGTCATCTGTCATCTGTCATCTGTCATCCTTCATCCGTCATCTGTCATACATACATACATACATAATCTTCACGTAAAGTTACATCTTCATGTAAAGTTAAATCTTCCGCAAAGAGGTGGATCTTCCTAGTTCTGCGACCTATATAAAGTGCTCCGGTCTTATTCGCGGCATTCAGATTAATTTGTTAGTGGTTTTTTGTTAGTGGTTTGCATTTTTCGAATTAAAGCCGCCATCCCCGCCATCTGTTGACAGTATTTTCAGATTAATTTGTTAGTGTTTTTTTTGTTAGTGGTTTGCATTTTTCGAATTAAAGCCGCCATCCCCGCCATCTGTTGACAGTATTTTGAATCACTGACTGTACGTCAGATTAATTATTTGACAAATTAAATTTTTTGTCAAACTTGTGATTTGATTTTCGAAAAAAGCGAATAACTTTTTTCCCCGAGCGAATTTCTTCTCCATTTATGCACGAATAGTTGCGCCTGGAGCTACAAAATAACTGTGCAAAATTTGGTTGAGATCGGTCCAAGGGTCTAGGAACGTATAGCGAACACGCAAGCAAACAGATCTTCTCTTTTATATATTTAGATTAAAGATATATTAGATTATATTTTTCGTTTTTCATTAAATTTTGTGCCTTCCCATTGAAAGAAGTTACGTACGAGCCTCCACTGGGTAAATGTATAAAAAAGGGAATATATGGGCATAGGCGGAATGCAACAAGATCTACAACTAGAAAACGGCCATAATATTATAAAATAATGTGAGGGTGATAATGAGCCAAGTCGTAAGATGTCACTCAGAAATCTACAAGGGAAATCAACTAGGAGGAAAAGCTATCTCCGTGCTAAATTCAATACTATGGAACCAGTCTGTGCCCAAAACTAGCAAAACAAAAATATATATAATAGCATAATTAAACCAATAAGAACGTACGCTTCAGAGGTGTGGCAATGGGAAAAAAGTGATGGATTTCTGGAGAAGATAATCTGTCAGAATTAAATTATAAAGAATAAGAAATACAAAATAACTGACATGGTTCGGTCGTGTGCAACGCATGAACACAAATAGACCACCAAGAAAAATCCTGTTTTAGAAACCTCCAGAAAGAAGAAAACACGGAAGTTTTCGGAAGAGATGACAGAGAGGGGCCTTGAAGAGATTGAATGGGAAGACCGTGAGGAATGACATAGAGAAATCGGAAGACGTTGTAGAACGTTATAAAGACCGATAGTTAGATAGAGAAAAATAAAAAAGGAAGAGGATAGTTTTCCTCTCTGGCTACGGAATTGCTAAAACCCTAAAAAGGATTTTAAAAGAATTTTCTTCCTTTATCCCCCTTCCAGACCCCCCCCCCCATCAATGCTGCCCTGAATTTTGAATTACGTTGTTGCGATCCAGATCAAGCAATACGTTTTTTTTTTCAAAATGTTAGAAGAAGTTGACTGCTCAATTATTTAGCAATTAAGCAAAACATCGACTGACTTTTATTCTCTTTTGAATTCTTATCTAGCAATACATCTGCTGGTTTACAACCCTGATAGTTATAAGATATGGGATGACAGGACCTCCACTAAAATAGAAGACAACCCTAAATAACATAGTAAGCTGTAGGCCGGTTCAAAGTCAAGTTTTTAATTGTTTTGGGGTTGGATGAATTTAATTTAATGCACGTAACAGTACTCCATTGTACCACAACAATGATGTTTAATCTCTTCTATTTCCTCTTTTCTCTTCTGACATCTCAATAAAAATGTATCCGATATGAAAAAATTAAAATTTGCCATAGCAATTCACAATAAAATTATTATAATTTTACCATGACAGAGACAATCCACCAATCCACGTGCTTACTATAATCAAGTTTTCAGTTAGAATAATAAAATATGTAATAAATAATTAATTATCTTGTAATTTCAAATTAATACGAATTAAAAATTTCGAACCTTTCATTACCCAAATTGTAACTACAAATTATAGGAGCACACAATTTTTCGTAATAATTATCTAGTCATCAGAAAAATTTGAAAGCTGTTTACCTGAGTTTTAACTTCTAACATAAAAAATAGGAATGTGTAATGTACACAAAAGCTTCAGAGTCACACTTTAATTGTTTGTCTATTCAGACATCCTTAGAACTATAAAATAAAATTTTTTAAATTACCCACATTTTTGGTTGTTTAAATCGACAGGTTGCGACTTGACTAGAATTTTTGTTATTTGAATAGGTATCCGAAGTTGGAATCTAAAATCCAATCATATTACGTAATTTGATAAAAAAAAATGGCTACATGGCGCAGTCTAAATTTGCTCGATTTATAAGTAAAACGAAGTTCGAGAAATGATTGGGAAATTAATCATGGGAACGGCAACTCTCATCTACTTATAATTTCTGAGTGGTTGACTGGTTAGACAGTTATGTTAAGACTTTCAGTACATTAAAACAATACAATAGATCCATTTGCATTGTTTAACGTGATTTTATGAGAAACAAAGATGTCAAGCCGCAGTAACTCGCTTTTTATAAAAATCATTCAATCGAATATTGGATTGACAAATAACAGCATCTTATCGGCTTAGGAGTGCTTATTTGATATTCTCTTTCATTTGAACTAAGGCTTGATTTTGTATACGAAGCCACACGCATTCTTTGGAAGGAATTTAAAAATTTTAGCATAAAGGATGCGATATTCCCATGTATAAATTGACCGTTACTGTATATCTAAACAATTTAAGAAGCTTTTTAATATTTATAGCCCAATATCGACACATCTGATGCTAATTTTAGTATTAATGTATTGCGAACGAAGGCAAAGTGCTTTTTGTATTTTTAGAGTGCATACAAGTCCGTACTCTGCCTAAACTCGAAAGGCTGCAATAAAAGCGCACAAATGATGTTTTTTAAAACTTACTTAATCCTAGTAGAAATAAAATGTTTCTTGGTCTATAGTTACGTAAGATTTTTAGATTCCAACAGTACAAATACCATAAAGGGGTCGACTGGAGGCGTAGCACCACCAGAGGACGATGAACTTAGGATAAGTTAAAAGTGGACTTGTTTAACTCTTCCTGTCAAGCAGAAATACACGGTGTTTTATAAAAATACTTTTTACGCTTACATCCCTCACACTTACAAATAAAATTAACTCATGCGTATCCATTTCAATAAATTAATTAAACTATTGTACAAAAAAATAACATTTCGATAGAATGCATTATCACGGTTTAAATGAAGCTGTTTTGTGTTGTAAAATTTAAATTTGGCTTTGCGTGTGGCTAATAATGATCTTCACCGGCGATTAGAAATTATGTAAATTATAATTCTTGTTTTATAAAATACTAGCTGGCACAGTCGGCCTACCGGCCGCCTTTAGCCGTCTAGACCGTGTCGGGTGTGGTTGTTCGGCCTTCGGCCTCACTCAAGGGTATCGCAGGCATACGTGTAGACCGTGGTTGTTCGGCCTTCGGCCTCACTCCAAGGTACTAAAGTAGCCTATGTTTCTCGTAGCGTTGTAAATAACTTCTACACCAAATTTGGTTAAGATTGGTCAAATAGAAACGTTAAGCACGTGCACGCGTATTAGTATTGTCGATCGGTTGACAGTTTGACAGCATTCATTATTGTTTTTTAAGTTGATTTTGAGTAGCCTGCCTTCAAAATCAACTTTCCTTTCCTTTGCGAATTTTTGCACTATTTGCACTATATCCCATAGGGACGCGCATGAATGGATTATCGAGATTCCTTAAAGGAAGGCAAGCTATTCAAAATCAACTTTCCTTTCCTTTGCGAATTTTTGCACTATTTCAATACAAAAACATACGCAGCGACCTACATAATAACTGTGCAAAATTTGGTTCCGATTGGTCAAATGGTTTAGGAGTCTATAGGGAACATACATACACACATATTGCTGTGGTTTAAAATGAACCCACACAACGCAAATAGTTGTAAATCTCAATTAATTGTAATATTTAAGAAACTTTACCTAATTTGAAAAATTTAGATTGAACAGATAAGCACATCCACCTTATTTCATGATATTGTAGTCTTATTAAGATCTTTAAAGATAAGAATGCTATATTAAAACCTGTTAAATAGATTCAATTTGAAGATGACCATGTCAAAATCTTCCAAAATGATACTTTAAATCAGAAATGATAAAATTTGTTACAGTTTGTTATCTGTAAAACATAACCTTTACATTTTGTAAACTTTAAATTGAAATATCTCTGTGAATAACTTATTGTGTGAAAAACTGTTTACAACCAAAATTATGTCATATCTAACTCTAAATGTTAATCATAAATTGATCTCCGAAATTTGTAAAAAGGTAAATAAGGTTCAAAATCCATTGAAAAGTGATAAGTGGAATGTGATAAGAAAAATGGTCAAATTCACAACTTCAAAAGGCTCCCAAATCAACTACTGTGGAGGAAATCTTCTCAAAAGCAGCAAACAAGTAATCTTTCTAATAATGCAACCAACTCTGTAAATGACATAAAATTCCATTAATATAAAATTTACAAAAGGAATAAATTTGACTTACAAGTCGTTCAAAATCAACGCAAATTGGTAATTTTGCGCAAGTAAGTTGAGTAGAAATTTGGTATTCAAAGTGGACAGACGTGTGACGAGATCCAATTTATCAAACTTGGTTGATAAAAAAATCCAAGATGGCCGAAATTAGTTACAGCGACTGAAAATTAAGAATGTAAATCTTCAACTCAAATCTCGAATATCTGAGAATTATTTAATTCAAAATTACTTACCAGCATATAATCTAATTAAACAACACAATTAGAACGTCAAATTTGGATGACAACTACCATAACAACTCGATTCAACACGAGCAAAATTGGAGCCACCATATCAACATCACATCAACAACAGCTGTGAAGTGCTACGTTTGTGCGCGAGTGATAACCAAGATAGTGATTATCTACGCAGACTTTTTATGAGTCAGGATTAAATAAATTAAAGGTATTTCGAATTATTATTTTTATTAACTTTTTGCCTTCAGCGTTTAACATAAAGGATGCGAGGAAAAAGACCCTAATCGGTGAATTTCTGGCTACCCTACTTTCATAAATATTCAGCTACAAAACATTTTTTATTATTTACATTTTCTACGCTTCGAGCAACAATTTTATTACATAAACATTTAATCCGTTTTGGACAACGGCAAGACTTAAATTTATTTAAGCATTTCAAGGAAGAAGAAAGAAGTGGATTCTACGATTATTTTGGTATTTTGATTATTGTAAATATTCTGGTAACAGATAAGCTATCTGTTTTAATTTTGGTAACACTGATTATTTGCGCTAGCGATATTTATTTTCAATATAAAATTATTTCTGATTTAATCAAATCTTTTTATTATCATTCAACTATTACAGGTCAGTACTCTAAATTTTTGAGATCATTCAAAAATATAAAAGTGATTCGTTTTTATCTGGTCAAAGCAATTAAGTGTTTACTCTACAACAACAAACATTTTTCTGTCACTCAAAAATTAAAACTTTTCAATTCAATAAGCTGCATCCCTTAATTAATCCAACTACCTGCAATACTCTGAGAGAGTCTTAGACTGAGCTATACAAGAGGGTCAAGTTGGTGAACTTTTCGGTAAAATTTAGCACGCGAAACTTCAACATTTACATTTTTATATTTTTCTTTCATTTGAAAGTGGCGCCCAAAAGTTAATGGACGTGTGTAAGTTTTACATAGAAAAGTACATAGCAATATGTACATCCATTTTTATATACAGTCGACTCTCGATAAATTGAAACTCAAGGGACCAGAGAAAGACCAGAGAAAAATTTCAAATTACCATTAATTATTACCAAATTATCGCGAGATTCAAATTATCGAGTGTTCAAATTATCGCGAGTCGACTGTATATAGAAGATTGTGGCATTAGATCGGTCTGCTTAGCGGTGACGGGTGTGATGCGGACGGCTCCAACTGCGGCCCTGGAGGCTTTCCTCTGCCTACCTCCACTGGATATCTATGTGGAGGAATGTGCGGTACGGGCCTCCATTAGGTTGCGAATGTGTGGCACGTGGGCGCACAGACAGGGTGATGGAGGACTGTTCTAAAAATACTGCCTCTGTTGGACCTTGAGACCGATAGTACCCCTCCAAAATATATTTTTAATAGGAAATTTGACATCCTATTAAACACAATAGAAACCTTAGAGTCTGACATAACTATGTTTACAGATGGCTCCAAAAATAAAGTTGGCTCAGGTGCGGGAATATTCTCTCCTGAACTGAAAATAAACGAAAGCTTATCGCTGGGAAGATATGCCACTGTATTTCAAGCTGAACTCATGGGCGTACTTCACTACGCAAATACAGTCCGGGAAAAGAACATCCGGTACAAAAAAATATAGATATTGACCGACAGCAAGGCGGTCCTTATGGCACTCAATTGTCATAGGATCACCTCAAATCTGGTACTTAAATGTATACGGACGCTAAATGAAATATCAATAAACAACAATGTCCTAACGCTCAGATGGGTCAAAGGGCACCAAGGAAACGAAGGCAATGAAAGGGCAGATGCTCTGGCGGGAATCGGCTCTGCTAAACTGCCCTATGGACCTGAGCCATTCATAACGCCGACCATTGAGCTCTTCAACACCCTTCTTACAGAAGAGACCCTTAAACTGCATACCAGCAGATGGAAAAATACCAAAGGTTGCCGACAAGCAAGGGCAGTAATACGTGGGCCCTTGCGTAAGCACCACAAATACTACTTGCAGCTATCGCTAGAAAAATTACGGAGTATTGCAGGAGTCCTGACGGGACACTGCAAACTAAATAAACATCTTCACACGATGGGACTGGTAGACAGCCCAACTTGTCGAGGCTGTAACTTAGCGGATGAAACGGCGGAGTGAAACGGGGACTGCTGGCCTAGCATGGCCAGTATCAGTGGCACGTTGCCCTCGAAGATACTCGAGTACATCCTAAATGTGGGATGGCTTGAGACTTAGAGGAGCGGTGGGCTACCTGGAGGTAGCATAATGGGCCCGATATGTGGCCTGAGTGCATGCGGTGAAATCTGCCCTCCCCAAACAATCCAGAGAGATCCAGAGAGATTGTGGCATACTTTGTGAGCTTGTATTTTGGAGAATCATGAAAAATTCACGTACTGACTAAGAGATGGCACGCAAGTGCCAAACTTTTTGCGCGGGCTTTGAAATTAAGTAATTATATAGTACAGTGTATAGCGGACCACTCTGTAAATGATATCTATTAGTATTCATTATAGTAAACTTAAACCCGCAAATATGAAGGTAAGTTCTTAATTATCTGTCATGCGAAAACTAAAAATATAAAAAATTACGACTATTAATATTTTTTTATAATAATAGAAGTTTGAATCAAACAAATTATTAAGCTTATGGCAACTTCTAACAAAAGTAGCATTCCGTTCTTTAATTGTATACCTTGACAACCACTTTTTTCTCGTAACATTATCTTTAATATATTTTTTAACACGTCAAAACGAATCAAATAGAATTACTAGCAATTTTTGCAAAAAAATCTCGACTAAGAATACAAAGCGAATTCTTATAAAAAAAACTTGTTCGAGGAAGTTGCGCGTAACTGTATCCTATAAAAGAATATTATAGAACTTTGCCCTGGAAGAAAAAATAACCGTGGAGGAGTAGCCGCAAAAGTTCAAAAACAAAAATTGTGATGTGTTAAAAACTTTACAGTTACTTCAAAGATTAATAGAAATAATAACTATTGATTATGTGCCTACAATAAAATTTTAACCACCTGTTTTATAACTTAAACTGCCAGAATAAGAAATTATAGCCATTAATGATTTTATTATCCTTTCAGTTTTTAACAACTTGGCGTTATTGACAGAAAAAAAAATAGGACCGATAAAAATTTTAATTTTAGGCAAAGGAATGTACCGGGTGTGTCGAAAATTTCTAAACACAATCATGTTTTTACTTTTTTTCACAAAATTACGGATCCGGTTCCGATGTTCGTCTACATTTAAGGACAAAGACTCAGCAGGTAACCTGTCTCCATTAGCTAATTAAACGCATTTACAAACTTTTCTCATAAACAGCTTAATTACTCGAAAGCCATTTGAAACGGTTTTTGGATTGTAATGATCGTGCTTATTTAAAAGTTAAATAAGGTCGTTTTGAGATATCCACTAAATAAGCTGAAAATTATCGATCGTGTATATGCAAGAAATGGTTTATCTTTGAGAGGTGAAAGCGATCAACCAATCAAATTGAGTATATCCCAGTTACGCTGTATAAATTTTCGATAAGTGCTTAAGCTCTCGTTAAAGTAGTAATTGTAGTATCCAAGTTAAAACAATGATGTATTCTGCTCGTTCCTTGGGGTACAACTACCTACATGCTAAAACAGTTAGCTGCCCCCAGATCTACAGAACAATGAACTTGAACACTTTTAGTATTTTGTGGTCGTATGTTACTCGAAGGTGTGCAATTTTTTGCCGTACTTTTTTATTTCTATAGCTTCGAACGCACAAATATAGCTTAGTTTAATTTATCATTTCGGAACGAATCCTTACATTAAGACGATTAACCATGCCATATTTGAAGGAAAAAAGCAAAACCAGGTCGATCGCGTAGGAAGTCTGCAGTCTAACCGATTATTAGCTTTATTGTTTTAATCTCCCTAGTTTTAATAAAGGATTATGCGTTTGACATGCACATTGTAATGTTTTTGTTAACATCGTCATGGATATTTATTTCTCACAAGTTCTAATAGCTCTAGCTAAAATTTCTTCCTTTGGTTTTAGTGCAATCATCGCTAATTGGTTCAGCAATTATTTAATAGGGAGAACTTCCTTTCCGCTGATATTCTCGTGTTTTACGGCGTTCCGCAGGGTCGTCATTGTGGCCCTATTATGTTTTTACTATATTAATCTCTCATCCAGTGATTGCTTATTATTACAAGATGATCTGGATAACTTAAACAACTGATGCTAATTAAACACAACATCTGCTTTTGTATTAGTTTTACAGCAAAAAAAAAATCACTCACTTTCAGGATCTCATACTATTTTTTAATTTTAATGATAAGCATTTATTATTAAATTAATATTTTGGTAGGCTAAAGACTTCAATTTTTCACCAATATTCCGCTCTTTTAATCTCTTCCAGACATCCACAAAGCTTTTTTATTTCGAATTAAAATTCTTTTCAAAATCCTTATCTTTTTACGTCATACTCAATGAGTTGAACGTAAAAGTATGATAAAAAACTATAATGGAAATTCTAAAAATTCTGAAAATCAGGGTTGGAAGAACACGAATCACGACTTATTTCCTAAACCTAAGATCCGGCTCCGCATATGCTCGTGGTGTGTATGAAAGCTGCAATACAACTTGCAGTTGTATAGGAAAGTTGATCTCCGATACTTAGTTTTCGAGGACAATCGTGCACAAATTTCGATACCTTGGAAGATAATTTAAATGATGACTAGGTACTTTATGTCTGAAAAGAATGATCAAGTTTACGAGTATCAAAATTGATACCTATAAAAGCGGTCGAGGAAATGAAGAACTTGGTGACGAGGGGGAATCACTAATCGTCAATTTTGAAACAAAAGAATAGACGGAAATATTTTGGTGTATTAGATTGATGTTAGATTCTGCATAACCGACTGAGGAGGAGATTCTACTTAAAAATGCGCCATATATTACAACGTGCGGTGTTTCGGAAACAAGAGCGGATCCAGACAAAATTTATTGGAAGGGGGGGGGGGGTAGTAATGCTAAATGAAGGTAAACTTGTAGCAATTTTAATTCGATTTGTGGGGACGGTTCCCTAAGTGTGACCACTCCAAATAAATTGAAAATTTCCTATAGCAAAGAGGAAGGTTTATAGAGTTTACTGTAAAAATTTCACTTGCGAAAGTATTATCAAAATTTCTAGAAAAATCAATTTTAAAGTACGTAAATTTAGCGCATTTTTCTTCGATTTTTGGGGTGTGCATTCGATATGGAGGTTTATCCATCGTCAAAACCTACCCTTTCGGGGCGCCGCTGCGCTCCGCTCCGCTCTGCACCCCTCCAGGGCGGTTTTGACTCTGGTTACTATGCGAAACATACTACGAGAAGGCGCCTCCCATGGAAAAAAAACCGGGATACATGAAACCGGGAGCTTATAGAGACCCTTGAAATAGCATTAAAAAGTATAGTTGCGGTATGGGGCAGTAAACTATTACGTTTCACCCCCAAAAAATCGCGTAAAAACAAAAAATAATCGATGTTACATGTACGAGAGACGAGCTGCATCTGCCGGTGCGAAATACTTAGGGTCATTCATATTGCACGTACCGTCAACAGAATGAGCGACGCGCGGGAATCTCGTTAATTTTACATGTAAATTTGCAAACTTCAAATTCGATTTACTCAAAATTTTGATAATACTTTCGCAGGTTTAAATTATATCAGTAAACTATATAAACCTTCCTCTTTGCAATAGGAAATTTTCAATTTATTTGGAGCGGCCACACTTAGGGGACCGTACCCCGATTTGTTTTTAATTTTTGAAAATTGATCTTAACCCTTTCAAGACGGTATCTGGGATCAAAGGTGAAGCCTGGTACATATATGTACCAGCAGTTTCGAAAGGGTTAAATATTTTTAGTCACATCTTAACGATTTAAGTAGACTGATGATCGTTTGCCATAGGTAAAGGAATCTTTGTTTTGGGAATATTTCCTGTTGTCAGGAAATATTCGAATATTTTCCCTTCCCTGGTGCTGTTACACCCGATAACTGCTGAGTATCACGTTCCAAAAAACCGCTGCAAGATAAATGATGGGAATTTTTTTAATTGGTAATCAGTAATAGCTTTTTTGAAAGAATAAAGGTGGCAGCTTGAGACTTTTCTCAATGGGGGGGGGGGGGGGGCACAAAATTTAAACAAAAATGGTGCATACATTTACCTATTAACTTTAAAAGTGATTTGGAACTAAATTAAACTCTTAAATCGATAATCTTTTAAACTCGAACATTTAATGAGCACAATTTTCCAAATGCTGACCATAGATAATCAAAAACCTTCAAGAAATTTAGGCTAGCAAGCGATTACCGTACTGTGAGATTGTAAAAATGTATCAATCTCTAATCTGCAGTAAGCCGAATGCTAATCGAGTATAGCGACACTCAAAACTTTTTTTTTAATTATTAAATTAAATACTCAAGTCAATAATAGAAATTGAGGGGCCTGGGGGGTATAGAATACCCTCCAGCACATCATCATGGCCAATAGAGTTAAAGCAGTATCATAACACATTTTTAATGTTTTATAGCCTGATCAATATAACATGCTGGGGGGTATTCCATACCCCCCAGGCCCCCCGGTCCCTGCAGTCGCCAATTTTTCAGAACTATGGAAAGGCTCAAAATTTAAAGAATATGAAAAAATATAAATTTAGGGAATTTTTATCAACTAAATTGTTTAAAAATGATTATTTTTATATTTATTTTTGGATAGTTCTTGTTTTCGGTCTTGGATGGGAGGGCACGCGCCTTTGTACCCTTTAGGGCAAGTCGCCACTGAAGAATAGAAAATTGCCGACCGATTCCCATGTCAGCATCTCTAGTGCCAAAATTCATAGAATCAATTCTCGTACTGTGAACCTGTTAAATAATGATGTCTTCTTGATTTGAAATGGCCATAACGGTGCAAAATTTATATATCCTTGTTGTTTCGAATCCACATTAAGCATAATTTCAACACGTAACAGGTACCAGCAGGGATAACCGGTAACTGCAGAAAAAAATAATAAAAAAAATGTATTTACATTGGCGAAAACTATAATAGCACTGCTCTACTAAGGAAAAACATCGTATGTGCATTTTTTAACTAGTTTGAGATAGATACATTTTCTTAATTAGTTTTTTCTCCGCTTTCCATTGCACTGAAATATCTCAAAATCGTTATTTTGTACATACGGTGTTCTTTCCAAGTAGGGCAGAGCAGTGGCTTGGTGTGATCGCTGGTTGAGTTACAATACGGAAATAGTGGGTTTGAATCGCGGACTTTACGGAATTCACCCTTTGGTGAACATCAATGGTCTGTAGATGAGATAAAAGTATTAAAGTAAATACGGGAGAAAAGGATTGATCCGTCCCAAAAAATGGATCGTGAAAACTTTGTAGAGAACCAAAGTAGCAATATTCCAAATTGAATGGAAAAGCTTGAATAATAATAATAATAATATTGACAAAATACGGAATTTCGTCGTGTGTTTTCAAATTCCAGTGTACATTGGAGGAACTTAATACAATATTTCTTTAAATTAAAGACGTTTGTGTTTAAAATTAGAAACATCCGACGAAGTCAGAAAATAACTGTCGAAAGCTTATAAAATTATAATAAACTAGCTGGCACGGGCGGCATCCGCCGCCGTTAGCCATCTAGACCCAGAATAGATCCGAGTAGGCCATAGTTGTTCGGCCTTCGGCCTCACAGGGGGAGGACCATAATAGATCCGCGAAGGCCATAGTTGTTCGGCCTTCGGCCTCACAGAGAGAGGACCATGATAGATCCGCGAAGGCCATAGTTGTTCGGCCTTCGGCCTCACAGGGGGAAGACCATAATAGATCGGTGAAGGCCATAGTTGTTCGGCCTTCGGCCTCACAGGGCGAACCATAATAGATCCGTGAAGGCCATAGTTGTTCGGCCTTCGGCCTCACAGACCGGACCATAATAGATCCGTGAAGGCCATAGTTGTTCGGCCTTCGGCCTCACAGACCGGACCATAACAGATCCGTGAAGGCCATAGTTGTTCGGCCTTCGGCCTCACAGACCGGACCATAATAGATCCGTGAAGGCCATAGTTGTTCGGCCTTCGGCCTCACAGACCGGATCATAATAGATCCGTGAAGGTCAAAATTGTTCGGCCTTCGGCCTCACAGACCGGACCATAATAGATCCGTGAAGACCATAGTTGTTCGGCCTTCGGCCTCACAGACCGGACCATAATAGATCCGTGAAGGCCATAGTTGTTCGGCCTTCGGCCTCACAGACCGGATCATAATAGATCCGTGAAGGCCATAGTTGTTCGGCCTTCGGCCTCACAGACCGGACCATAATAGATCCGTGAAGGTCAAAGTTGTTCGGCCTTCGGCCTCACAGACCGGACCATAATAGATCCGTGAAGGCCATAGTAGTTCGGCCTTCGGCCTCACAGACCGGACCATAATAGATCGGTGAAGGCCATAGTTGTTCGGCCTTCGGCCTCACAGACCGGATCATAATAGATCCGTGAAGGTCAAAGTTGTTCGGCCTTCGGCCTCACAGACCGGACCATAATAGATCCGTGATGGCCATAGTTGTTCGGCCTTCGGCCTCACAGACCGAACCATAATAGATCGGTGAAGGCCATAGTTGCTCGGCCTTCGGCCTCACAGACCGAACCATAATAGATCCGTGAAGGCCATAGTTGTTCGGCCTTCGGCCTCACAGACCGAACCATAATAGATCCGTGAAGGCCATAGTTGTTCGGCCTTCGGCCTCACAGACCGGATCATAATAGATCCGTGAAGGTCAAAGTTGTTCGGCCTTCGGCCTCACAGACCGGACCATAATAGATCCGTGATGGCCATAGTTGTTCGGCCTTCGGCCTCACAGACCGAACCATAATAGATCCGTGAAGGCCATAGTTGTTCGGCCTTCATCTGTCATCTGTCATCTGTCATCTTTAATCTGTCATCTGTCATCTGTCATCTGTCATCCGTCATCCGTCATCTGTCATCCGTCATCCGCCATCTGTCATCTGTCATCCGTCATCTGTCATACATACATACATACATACATACATCCATACATACATACATACATCCATACATACATACATAATCTTCACGTAAAGTTACATCTTCATGTAAAGTTAAATCTTCCGCAAAGAGGTAGATCTTCCACGAAGAAGTGGATCTGCGTCTTCTTGCACAATTCCGGCGAGTTCTGCGACCTATATAAAGTGCTCCGGTCTTATTCGCGGCATTCAGATTAATTTGTTAGTGGTTTGCATTTTTCGAATTAAAGCCGCCATCCCCGCCATCTGTTGACAGTATTTTCAGATTAATTTGTTAGTGGTTTTTTGTTAGTAGTTTTTTATATATTTGACAAATTAAATTTTTTGTCAAACTTGTGATTTGATTTTCGAAAAAAGCGAATAACTTTTTTCCCCGCCACTGACTGTACGTCAAATTAATTATTTGACAAATTAAATTTTTTGTCAAACTTGTGATTTGATTTTCGAAAAAAGCGAATAACTTTGCTCCCCGCTCGAATTTCTACCCCATATATGCGACAATAGTTGCGCCTGGAGCTACAAAATAACTGTGCAAAATTTGGTCGAGATCGGTCCACGGGTCTAGGAACGTATAGCGAACAAACACGCAAACACGCAAACAAACAGATCTTCTCTTTTTTTGATTTTCGAAAAAAGCGAATAACTTTGCTCCCCGCTCGAATTTCTACCCCATATATGCGACAATAGTTGCGCCTGGAGCTACAAAATAACTGTGCAAAATTTGGTCGAGATCGGTCCACGGGTCTAGGAACGTATAGCGAACAAACACGCAAACACGCAAACAAACAGATCTTCTCTTTTATATATTTAGATTGTAAAATTATAGTTGAAGAATATCAGAATTAATGATTTACAAGTAGATATATTTTTCACAACATTAATCCACGAAAACATTAAACGACGGACCGTCTTTGGAATTAGCGTCCAATGAAAAACCAGCAAGAAAAAATCATAAAATGCAGAAAAAAAGCTTAAGTTTCGATTTTATTTGCGATTTTACTGATGAAATTGATGATCTTATCAGAAAAATCGTTTGGTTTTTATCAGTTATCAGCTAAAATATCACGTTAGAAGCTGGGAAGAAACGTTCTGGAAAGAAATTCGGAAACCTTTCACTGGGGGCATCCCATGAACCCCTGCAATTACTCTTCGAAGAAGTTAATTTGGTCTGTTCCTGTCTTAATAAGCCTTGAGTGACCCTCTCCAAAAAGAAAAAAGAGTCGTTATATGAGTCGTCCAGTTTCAAAACGGAAATGTTTAAAATTTTGTCACAAATTTTAAGGGCAGGCACATAAACTATCAAAAAATAATCACAAAACTATTGATGTGTATCTGATTTTTAAATTGGAGGACTCAATATATAAAATATCTGAACGTACAAGTTTGCCAACCATAAGGGATCGTCCTTAAGCACGTCCACGCCTTGGGGGGGGGGGTTACAAAACATGACTAAGTGTGACGGGGGGGGGGGGGGACAAATGTGGCGTCCGCATAAAAATCCCATTTTGGGATTTCTAAGAAAATTTTGTTTGAACATTTCTAAAAGTTTATCTAAATTCTTGCTTGTTTAATTCCAATTTTTATTCTAGCCATAAAAATTTGTAAACAATTAAAAATTAATGAATACGTTTTTTAGTTTAAAAGGTCAAGTTCGATTTTAGACAAATGAGGGGGCGGGTTTTTGATTTGTGACCATAAGACGTTCCTAGGGGGGAGTCCAAAGATTGTGACCAACTGTGACAATGGTGGAGGGGGAGGGGGGTTGAAAAGTAGGTAAAAATTGCGGACCTCCGTTATGGACGACCCCTAAACAACTTTATAAAGAAGTTTAAAAATTTTTGAACTCCTAGAAAGTCATAAAATGTGGGAACGTTACTTCACAGGAACTTTTGGTAGTACGGATCTGATAAGATCAATTTCATAGGTCAAACCGTGAATAAAATCAAAACATGTCATTCGCTAAGTCTGCTAGTTTGCTAGTCTTTCATCTGACGTTGATCCCTCCGCCAAAACATCGCATCAGAAAGCTGTAAAAGATCATTTTCGGGAACCCCCCGTCCCAGTGAGTGGAAATTCGAGGCTCTCCTCTCAAAATATTTTGCAAAATAAGAACCAAAATGAACTTGGTTTTTTTGACACGATATTTTGGTGGAGACTCCAGTCGAAGACAAAAAAAATTTCAATGTCATTTATTTCAGGAAATATAACAGATCATTCTCGAGTCACAATTCATTCAGGGATTTCTGCTATTTGATTGGTCCTAACTGGCCTTAAGAAATTGTTGTCCCGATTAAGAGGTTAAGGAGGGGGAGGCACAGCCTCTCTTTAAATTTCTAGATTTTGTAAATTTAAAATATTTTATCAATAAGGGGCCGTCCATTAATTACGTATCGTAAGGATGATTTTTGTAATTTTGGACCCTCTCCCCC
The DNA here is from genome assembly GCA_932274525.1 of Podabrus alpinus. Classification (NCBI taxonomy): domain Eukaryota; kingdom Metazoa; phylum Arthropoda; class Insecta; order Coleoptera; family Cantharidae; genus Podabrus; species Podabrus alpinus. Next base: position 14,242,083 of record OW026451.1, read on the forward strand.
CCACGTAAGGGTACGTAAGATTGTGGAACCCCCCCACATCTTACGTAAGGATTATTTAAAAGAAAATTAATTTTGACGCCCCCTCTCCACCCCTAATATTTATAAAATATGAATAATAATCTATATATATAAAAATGGATGTATGTATGTGTGTATGTATGTTCCCTATAGACTCCTAAACCGTTTGACCGATCGGAACCAAATTTGGCATAGTTATTATGTAGGTTCCTGCGCATGTTTTTGTACTGAAATAGTGCAAAAATTCGCAAAGGAAAGGAAAGTTGATTTTGAGTAGCCTGCCTTCCTTTAAGGAATCTCGATAATCCATTCATGATTATGCGCGTCCCATAGGGACGCGCATGAATGGATTATCGAGATTCCTTAAAGGAAGGCAGGCTACTCAAAATCAACTTAAAAAACAATAATTAATGCTGTCAATCTGTCAACCGATCGACTTACTGGCACTAAAATCATGCTATTATGACGTAATTGTCGTAAAATTACGTCTTTTTTTTTTTTTTTTTGTGTGCGCTGGGAGTGGGGAAATCTTCAAAAGACACCACCCCGATGTTTTGGGGTGGTAGTGTCAGATTTTTACTGACTAAAACCCCACTCCTAGGAGGTGCCGGGAATCGCTAAAGCATTTCGTCCGAATACACTCCGGCCTCTTCGTGGTTTTCCGCCCTTTCGGGTCTTTGCTCTTCTTGGCGAGATGATTGAAACTCGAGTTCTTCTTTCGCTTTGGTGGACAGGATTTCCACCAGCATGTCTTCAATTGTTGTCCAATCTTTTGCGCTACTCAGCATCAACCCGACCATGTTTTCAGGGCTCAGATCCTTCCCCAGGTGGAGGCGGGCGCTGTCTCTTACGTTGGACCACTTGGTGCAATGAAAGACTGTGTGCTCCGCATCGTCTAGCTCCCCGCAGTAGTAGCAGTTCGGGGTGTCCGCTCTTTTGAAACGATGCAGGTAGCTGCGGAAACACCCGTGCCCGCTAAGTGCCTGTGTGGTTTCGTATGTAACCTCGCTGTGAGATCTTCCGACCCACGAGGCTATGTCCGGAATCAGGCGATGGGTCCATCTACCTTTATCGGACGCATTCCAAGTTGTTTGCCACTTGCTTTCAATTGTCGCCCTCTTGTTTTCGAAGTCGTTTCGTGAGCTTGCTCTATACTTAGCATCCCTCATCTCTGCCTTGAGGTGAATTGGCAGAAGGGATGCCAGCACCAGGACCGCATCTGTTGATATAGTCCTGTATGCCCTGCATATCCTCAGGGCGCTCTTACGTTGGACCTTCTCCAGTTGTTTCCTGTATGTGACTTTATCTAGTGCCTTTGCCCAGATAGGGGCTGCATACAGCATTATCGAGTCCGCGACAGAGCTTAGGAGCCTCCTCCTGGCTTCGCTGGGGCCTCTCATGTTAGGCATAAGTCTATGTAGGGCCTCCGTCGATTTTGCCGCTTTCTGTGATACTCTCGCTAGGTGGGCCTTGAAGGAGAGATTTTTGTCGATATCCACACCCAATACTCTGGCCACATCACCCGTCGGCACCACGATTCCGTTTATCAGGAAGTGGACAGGTCTCATCTTCCTTCTTCCCGACACCATGACCGCCTCTGTCTTCTCCGGAACTATCGTAAGGCCTCTCACGGCCATCCAGGCGCAGATGTTTGACACCGCATCATTTACTAGGTCCTCCACTTCGCTCTCCGTGCGGGCTTCTGCTACTATGGAGAGGTCGTCTGCGAAGCCGGTGATCAATACCCCGGGTGGTGTGGGGATACGAAGGACTCCGTCATACATGACGTTCCAGAGAAGAGGGCCGAGCACCGATCCTTGTGGAACGCAGCTATATACTTGTACGGTACTTTGCCATAGATCTTCCTCTATTATTATTTCTCTCCTGTTAAAATACGCCGCGATGATATTTAGAAGGCAGGTAGAGATGCCTCTTCTCTCCAGTTCCGTAAGGATCACATCCCATCTCGCCGAGTTGAATGCGTTCTTTACATCGAGGGTAACCAGGGCCACGAATTTCCTCGTTCTCCGGGTACCCTCTCTCGCCGATACGATGCGTTTGACTATTCCGTCCACCGCATCTACGGTGGACCTCCCCTTCCGAAAGCCGAACTGCGCGTCGGCGAGACCCCCCGATCTCTCTATCTCTTGCTGGAGTCTCCGCAGTATTAGCCTCTCGAAGACCTTGCCGACGTGGTCCAACAGGCAAATGGGTCGATATGCGCTGGGAAGGTGCAACGGCTTGTTACCCTTCCTCAGTAGGACAAGTCTCGCTCTCTTCCAACTCCGGGGGTAGACCCCCTCTGCCAGGTATTTGTTGTATGTGCTAAGCAGAGCCTCAGGTTTGCCGGAGGCTATCTCGCGCAGGATCAACGCCGGCACCCCGTCCGGCCCCGGGGCCTTGTTTATGGACATCTTCTTAACTGCTTCGGCCAATTCTTCCTCGCTGAATGGTTGGATTTGCTCATCCGTCTGCTTTAGTGTGAACGGGATCTCCGGATGAGCCGGGAAGAGAGCGCTGACTATCTCCTTAAGGCGAGTTTCGGTTAGTCCTGGGATGGCTGGTCTTCCCATTCTTTTTGTCACTATAGTGTACGCTCTCCCCCAGACGTCTCCGTCTACTTCCTCGATCAGCTCCCTCCAGCACCTCTTTTGGCTGTCGCTTATTGTTTTGGCCAAAGCCTTTCTGCACTGGGCTAGATAAGTTCGGGCTTCCTCGGCGTAAAATTACGTCTATTATGACGTAAATGTCGTAAAATTACGTCATAATAGCATGCTTTTCGTGCCAGTAAGACCCGGTTTTACCACCTCTAGTCGAAGTGCTAGTTGACGCTTGACTAATAGTTGACGATCATTTTGCAACAGTAAAATGATCGTCAACTATTAGTCAAGCGTCAACTAGCACTTCGACTAGAGGTGGTAAAACCGGGTCTTAGTAGCATGTGTATCAGCGCCTTTAAGTACTATATATTTCAATATATTTGATTTTTTATCAAATATTATATTTGATTTTTAAATTTAATTTAAAAAAATATTTTAAGAAACTTACGTAAGGAATACGTCGGACCCCTCCCCCCTACGTAAGGGTCCGTAAGATATCCAATACCCCCCCCCCCCAAAACCCTTACGTAATTAATGGATGACCCCTAAGTTAAATGAAAGAAATTTCGGAAAAGAGAGAGAACAAAAAATTTTAAAACGATATCGTACTACTACACGTGCCTAAATTTTGTTAAATTTCATCAGATGAAGCGTAATCGGACTAAACTAAATCACTAAAATCCAAATTAACTAAAAATTCTACAACAAAGTTCGTTGAACATAGCTAATCAACCTTATCTTGGTGTGATTATTCGTTGAGTTTTCATTCTTCAATTCACATAATCTTTTAGCTCGGCCCTTCGAATGAATCGAAAAACAATAAAATACAAATTTTTTTTTCTGTTTCTTTGTTCTGCCTATTTTTCAACGACGGACGAGCGGATGAATATCTAATTAAAAAGGGGCATTCAAGTAGAAAATTAGAAACGACTCTTGGTTTTATTTCCACACTTTCGTAAAATTTATGGCAGCAAGCATTGCTTGGATAAATTGATGGGAAGCTTTAGAGCAAAGTACTTGACACTATAAGGAAGATTAAAACATCTGAAGAAATATAAATAAAAACACTTATCTATCAAAAGAGTCACTTAACGTTTTTTATATAAAAATATTTATGCTGTGAACTATTAGGAAATCGAGTTTTACGATGTTGTATGTTTAATGGTGGGTGGTGAAGACCGCTCCTTGATGACGCCATCTATTACACCCAGTACCCTCATGTACTTTAATCTAACACCAAGAATATTATTTGAGAGCTACCTTTACAATACCATAATTTGATAAATGGGCAAATAAATAAAAGAAAAATAGTTTATGAAAATGTATACGTAGTCAAAATCCTAAGTTATGGTGCCCGGTGGTAAGACAGTGCATAATTCTTTTACATAATACAATAACGGTAACTCGGTAACAATAATAGTTGGCTGAAGTGGCTTTGTAAAAAATTCAAGGTGAAGAATTTTTATGTAATCATCGATCTCCATTAATTTATTACTTTATTGAGCTCGATTTAAAATCTTTTTATCACAGCTGGAAACGATAAGGGTATAAACCTTCAAACGGTGGTCCAATCTTCTTGATAACATAATGTCCGTCCTTCCTACATTATCAAAGGGGGACTTTAGGGACTATCATTTTTATTTGAGAACAGTCACTGGTAACAAGCATCCTGTTTATTAGCGATAAGGGTTACCCTTATAACATTTTTCTAGCATTTAAAATTCGAAAATTTGTGTCCGTCACAACAACTGCTGTTACCTAACCAATTACTTAATTTGGGCTCATTCACAACTAATGACTTTTTTTATTTAATTATAATCACTTTTAATTTGAAACAATTTTCGAACAATTTGGTGTAATCTTGTATAGGTATGTAAACAAAGACTCAATTTAATTTTAATTTTAGGTGACAAAAAATTCGTTACTTTTTAGATTATTATTATCGTGCGGTTTTTTACCACAGCAAAAGCCAAAAACAACTTAATTTACAGTTTCAATTTAATTACGTGACGATTTTTTAATTATTTTATGAGCTATTTACGTAGAGGTCCCTATATTTTTGGGTTGTGCTTTGTTACAATAGAACATACGAGGAAGATTCAGATCAAAATTAATGGTGAAGGAATAAATTTACATGTTTTTCCTCCAAATAAATAATCAAACGATTATTTTATAAATGGAAATATTGTGCCAGGTAACGAAACCCAAAAATTGCTTAATAGAGCTTGACAATTATATATATTTGAGTGTTCCCCAAAAGTCCCCTAAGATTCTTCTATTTTAATGGAATTCTAGTCTCATAAGTTGGTTTTTCGTCTATAACTCGCTTAATTTAATTTTTATGGAAAATTATAGCAATACCAAAATTAACGAGCTGAAAATTCTATACAAAATAATTTGGATTATAAAATTTTTCCTACTACTCCAACGCCCGGTATTATCCACTACATTTAAAGGGCCCTTTGGTGAATTAACCGAAAAAAAATCGTTATTAGTTCAAACAACCAATATTACATCATCTGTTAGAGCTAAAGGCTCATTTAAGGTTTGATAATATCGGGCGTAAGTAAAGAATCCGAAATAATGGTTCAGTTTGCTAAAAATCCGGGAAAGCTGAAGGTTTTGAGATACGTGCATTTGGGAATCCCAGTTCCCAGATTATTCAGGGATCATTCAAAATTCCTTATCAGCTTCTTCTCCAATTAAGGATTTTACGCTACCCCCCCCCCAAACGTGGTTTTTGTTTCTTCTTCTCTCTTTTTCTTCTTTCCCTATTGGTCTAGGATTTTACATTAGTAGTTGATCTTGTTAATATTCAGACGATGTCCGTCGTGTTTTCTTCTTTTCTTCATCAAAATCTCATCAGGTCAAAATTTAAGAGCACAAAATTCTCTACTACCCAATCTTAGTTTTTAAAATTTTTCAGAGTATACCGATTTAATAAAAATCAATCCAAGAAATCCAAGAAAAATACGTGCAAGCTGGAATTTGGTAGATAAATCCCCCAAAAGTCTCATAAAGTCTCATAAAGTCTCCTACACGGCTTCTCACCCAATTTGGTGATTTTAGCACCTCCAACGTGATTTTCCGGAAGTTTCTCTTCCCGAGAGTTTTTTATGGAAAATTATCTTCGACCAAAACTGAATAAAATGTTACAACATTTTTTTGTAATCCAGGAGAGGAAGCTGAAAAAATAGTTCAAGTTTGCAAAAGATCTCCGGGTAAGCTGAATTTCGCTCCTGTCGGCTTCTCCCATAATTATTGGGGATTTTGGTACCGCTAGCATTTTTTCGCCATTACTTGATTTAATTTCAGTTTTACGGAAAATTATCATCAGATAAAAATTGAAGACCATAAAATTCTCTATAATTCAAAGTTTTTAAAATTTGCATACATTATAATACATTGTATTATTCCTGAAACAATTTAAAGAAGTTCTGTTTTTATATTAACTGTAAATACATTGCTGTATAATGAAAGCCCTAATGCCAAGCAGAAACATCACGAACTTCGTTATGAAAATCTTGTAATTGTTTTTTGGAGTCCTCCATAAAGGACGACCATGCCTTGGGGGACGGGGGGTTTACAAAATGTAACCAAATAAAACCAGAAGGACAAATATGACGTCCGCATAAAAATCCCATATTTGAGATATCTATAAGGAAATTGTGTTTGAATATTTTTAAAAGTTTATAAAATAAAGTTTACCTGAATTCTTGCTTATTTAATTCCAATTTTAATTACAGCCATAAAAATTTTAAAAGAATAAAAAATTTTTAAAATAAAATAAAAGATTTTATAAATAATGGGGGGAGGGGTCTTTAATTTGTGACCATAGAATGATTCGGGGGGGGGGGTTGAAAAGTCGAAAAAAATTGCGGACGTCCTTTATGGACGACCATCTTTCGCAACGAAGTCTTTAATACGTCTTCTTGGAATTAGGAATTCCATTGCGCGGCAATGTACTTTTAGTGCGTATTCTCGAAATAAAAATAAATTCCTGAAAGGCGAAATGAGTTTTATTTTAAAATATTGAAATTGGGATTAGGTTGTAATGGAGTAAAATGTCAAATTCATAATTTGAAATTAATTTTGAAAACTTTTGTTTGTAGAGAATTTTGTACCTGATGCCAATTTTCCCTAAAAACGAAATTTAGCGAGTTACAAACGAAATTTAATTTAAATATAAGTTAAATCTCGGTTGGAACAACTAAAATCCCCAATTCGGGAAGAAGCCGATACGAAATTTTAGGGGAATTTTGAGGGGTATAATGTTCCAATAAAATGCATGGATTGAAAGGTGACATGCGTTTTATTAAAAAAAAAATTTTAATTACAATAATATTTTAAATAATTCTTATTCAGAATAAAATTTTCGTAAATTTTATCTTCATCATCTGAAGTGAATTTTCAGAAACCTATTTAGTAAAGAATTGTATGCTCTTCAATTTTGTTGTAATGATAATTTTTAGCACAAATAAAATTAAGGAAACTATTTATAGGCGAAAATCTGCATTGGAGGAACTCAGGTATCTACTCTAATTGGGGAAAATTTTGGGATGGGATTTTGGAGGACCTTTGGGGATTTTTACTTGCAAGCTAAAAATGTTCCTTGCCTGGACTAAAAAGTGCAATGCGTTTTATTTAAAAAGAATTGAAATTACAACAATGTTTTAAATAATTCTTATTCCAAATAATATTGTCTTAATTTTATCTTCATCATCTGTGGTGAATTTTCAAAAACCTATTTAGTAGAGAATTTTAGGCTCTTTAATTTTGGTATAATGATAATAATTGTTAGCACTAATAAAATTAATCGAACTGAGGAAAATTTTGGAATGGAATCTTGGAAGACTTGTGGGGGTTTATTCCGACACTGCCAAATTTGCTTTCCCGGATTATTTGCAAGCTAAAAATGTTTTTTGTTTGGACTAAAGGGTGAAATGCGTTTTGTTCAAAAAAATTGTAATTACAACAATGTTTTGAATATTTCTTATTCAGAATAGAATTTTCTTACATTTTATTTTTATCATCCGAATTGAATTTTCAATTATTTAGTAAAGAATTTTATGCTCTTCAATTTTGGTGCCAAGATAATTTTTCGTACAAATAAAATTAAGCGAACTAGAGGCAAAAAACTTCATTGGAGACACTAAGGTCCCTAATTGGGAAAGATCTTTCACTGCCAAATTTCAGCTTGCCCGGATTTTTTGCAAAGTAAAAATATATGTTCCTTTCCTGGACTAAAAGATGAATTGCGTTTTATTTAATAAAATTGAAATGACCACAATGTTTTTAAAAAAATCTTATTCAGAATAAAATTTTCTTAAATTTTATCTTCATCATCATCGAAGAATTTTTCGTAAAAGTGAAATTAAGTGAGTATGAGTGGAAAACTGCTTTTGAGACATTAAAATCCCCAGTTGGAGAAGAATCCAACATGGAATTTTAAGAGACTTTTGGGTCTCATTCTATATAATCTACATAATTGGAATTTTAATAATGTAGGTTATAGAAAAAGATTGAGAACTTTATTTTACTAAATTAAAAACTTTGGGCAATAAAATTGTATCAAATTCTATTAGCAGTTTTTAGACCTAAATACCGGTCAACCGGATTTTGTAACGGAGGTAATTTTTATCAATTTATAATAAGTGCAAAATTAAAAAGTAAAACAAATCTTTCAAACCTCATCTACAATCTGCACTATCGAAATTTATAATATTATGTAGGAATATTTGATTCGATTTTTAAATCAGCATGTTGAAGGAAACAATGTAGGACAAATATTTACTTAGAGTTGCACAATCCAATTGTTTAGAAGCTGGAAGACGGAAGCCAGAAGACGGAAGATCAAATAGCATTTTGTTTCCATTAGATGGCAAAAAAAGCTTTAAACACACAAATTTTTATCTGGCCTTATTGACTTTGTTCTTTGGAAACAAAAATTCATTTCAAACTGCATTTTTAAATTTCTTCCTCTTTTGGACATCTCTTCTTAATAGAATTTTATAAATTTCACAAATCACCATCGTTAACATTACCACTTAAATAACCTAAATTTAATGCTAAATTGAGCCAAAGATCCGGTCCTTCAGTGCGGCCTTTAGGCCGCACAACCTTGACATCATCACATGATAAATAAAAATAATGATCTTAACTTATTTTATTAGTGTTCTATAATAAAACTGTAGAAGAGATGATAATTATTGATCTCTGCAAAAGTGAATTAGATTCCGAATTTCCCAATTAGAGAAATGACACTTTATTATATAGAGATAATATAGAGAAACTCCATTCTCAAAGATATCTTTGTCCGTAGTGAATTACGTAAAATTAATTGGGTGTTAAAATCCCGATGGTTTTAGTAATTCCATTAGGAATTGTCTTACTTTGTGAAGCATTTTATTTTTTTTATAGAAACAAAGATGTAGAGGTTTTCCTTCTAAGGAAACCTTACTGGTATCGGAGCCGGACAAATGGACGCGGCCGAAAGGACGCGAGCGTTTGGACGCAGACCCAAAAGGACGCAGACCCAAAAGGACGTAGACCCAAAAGGACGCAGACCCAAAAGGACGCAGACCCAAAAGGACGCAAACCCAAATGGACGCGGGCCATAAAGACGCAGAGCCAAAAAGACGCAGACCCAAAAGGACGCGGTCTAATAGGCGCAGACCCAAATAGACGCGGCCATATAGGCGCAGAACCAAAAAGACGCGGCCATAATAATAAAACTAAATTAAAAACAAACAAATCTCTGCGTAAAGTTAAATCTGCCGCAAAGAGGTGAATCTGCCGCGAAGAGGTGGATCTGTCGTTAGGTTAGTGTTAGTTTTTGATATTTCTTTAGATAATTAAAATCAAATAAATCTCCGCGTAAAGTTAAATATGCCGCAAAGAGGTGGATCTGCCGCGAAGAGGTGGATCTGCCGTTAGGTTAGTGTTAGTTTTTGATATTTCTTTAGAAAACCAATTAAAAACAAACAAATCTCCGCTTAAAGTTAAATCTGCCGCAAAGAGGTGGATCTGCCGCGAAGATGTGGATCTGTCCTTAGATTAGTGTTAGTTTTTGATATTTCTTTAGAAAACAAATTTAAAAAAACAAATCTCCGCGTAAAGTCTAATCTGCCGAAAAGAGGTGGATCTACCGCTCCCTCGAACTTTTTTCCAAGTTGAACGGAAAAAGTGAGAATGGACTCAAAATAATAATAATTACCCCAAAAAGCTAGATCCATTACGATTGTGTTCAGTTGTCCGTGGGTTCAGTTTTGTAGTTTCGGATTAGGATTTGGCCAGTATTTATAAAATAATAATTATATAATAATACAAGACTTTTAACTATTAATAATTATAATAATATAAAACTTTTAAAAATGAAATAGTTAATTTAAACTTTTTAAAAATGTTTATTTAAGCTTTCGGTGTTGTTTAACACCGATTATTTTCTGATTTTATTTTATTTTCTGATGATGGTGTTAAACAACATCGAAAGCTTAAATAAACATTTTTAAAAAGTTTAAATTAACTATTTCATTTTTAAAAGTTTTATATTATAATAATAATTATAAAATCGTAAACCTCAAAGTTACTATTTCATGATTATAAAAATAAATAACAAATATTTTTGTTATATAATCTTATATAATCTATAATAATATAATATTATTGGTATATAATCAGTATATAATGTCAAAATAATTTTTTGCGTCTATATGGTCGCGTCTTTTTGGGTCTGCGTCTTTATGGCCCGCGTCCTTTTGGGTCTGCGTTCTTTTGGGTCTGCACCTATATGGCTGCGTCTTTTTGGGTCTGCGTCTTTATGGCCCGCGCCCTTTTGGGTCTGCGTTGTTTTGGGTCTGCGTTCTTTTGGGTCTGCATTCTTTTGGGTCTGCGTCCTAACGCTCGCGTTCTTTCGGTCGCGTCCTTTCGGCCGCGTCCATTTGTCCTAGACCCTTGCTGGTATGATTTCTAGAAGTTATTATGCCCTGCCTTATAAACAAAATGGTGTTTTCCAGGAAGTGACAACATTACCCTACCAACTGCCCAAATTATGTTGGAAATAGATCATTTGGACGGTAGGGAACTTTCCATTATTGAAAATAAAGAAAAATCGAAATAATTCAGATGGGTGAGAAGAATTGTGTTTATATGGAATGAAGTATGGTTCTCGTCGAGAGTTAACTTCCACATCAGTAACAATTTTTCTATTGTTTATGATAATTCGATTTACTTCTTCAATGGCAATATCGATGGACATATGGGTGACTAAGGCGGCGGTGGTGATCACTTGTTAATTCTGCCAACATTGTGTGAACTAATAAATATGGGCATACCTGCATCACTTACGATTCTACATAATATATTTATTTAACATAATTATTTACCATATGTTACGTAGTTTATGAGGGTTGTAATTAATTATTACGATATTTACGGTAAGTATTTTAATATTGAATTTGCTGCAACTAAAGCAGTTTTCTAATTGGTTGTTATTTTTTGTTGCTTAGTACTAAGCATGCAATAAAGTGAGTTAATTATACAATTTTAAATTCTAATGGGAATTTTTAATAAATCTTAGCACTCGAAGAATGTGTTAATATGGGGTCATTAAGATTACTTCAATATTTTTAAACGGTTTAGTGATGGCTGTCATAACATGAACGCAAGAAGATTTTTCTCTCCAGGAAGAAATTAAACTAACTTAAAATATAGGCGGGTCGTACACTAAATATTTTTCCATTTCCTTTGTTTTATTTTTGTAATTAGTCGGTAAGTATAGTTTGTTTCAGAATAATTGAAATAAAAAAAAGTCATAGCATCAAATTACGTTGATATAAAGACGACACATAATACAGAGATAAGATTGTCTGGTCCAGGGGTGGGCAACCTTTTGTATAACAGGGGCCAGAATAATATTTACGTTTCGTTCGCGGGCCTTAGTATAGTTAATGGACACATTTTTGTTACTTGTATTTTTTTCTGAAAATATGTTCCCTATAGACTCCTAAACCGTTTGACCGATCGGAACCAAATTTGGCACAGTTATTATGTAGGTCCCTGCGCATGTTTTTGTATTGAAATAGTGCAAAAATTCGCAAAGGAAAGGAAAGTTGATTTTGAGTAGCCTGCCTTCCTTTAAGGAATCTCGATAATCCATTCATGCGCGTCCCAGAGGGACGCGCATGAATGGATTATAGAGATTCCTTAAAGGAAGGCAGGCTACTCAAAATCAACTTAAAAAACAATAATGAATGCTGTCAAGCTGTCCAATCTTAACCAAATTTGGTGTAGAAGTTACGATATTTACAACGCTACGAAAAACATAGGCTACTATAGAACGTTGTAGTGAGGCCGAAGGCCGAACAACCACATCCGACACGGTCCGACACGGTCCTTTAAGTTAATTGGAATGTGATAACCTAGCTATTAAGTTTTTGTATAAATACCTGTATATAAAACTTAAAAAGGAGTAGCATTTGAATTTACGACTTAAATGTTATTCAAACCAATAAATTAGGAAAGGTACTTCTAGCCACCTTACTAATTTAGAGTAATCACTAAAACTTACAACTCTAGTGGTCCTCAATTCACCTAAATTAAGACGGGTACTTCTTGCCACCTGATCTTAATTTTAGACAATTTGCGTACATCGAACTCGCGTACATGGAGGGTCTAGTGTACTTTTCAAATTACTTTTTACAATACTTTTTAATTTAATTTAAATAAGACGAATTATATCGAAAATTAAACTGTAGATCTCTCCTTTTTTCTTATGTTAGGTACTAACCTAATCCTTTTCTTTAAAATTTATGTTTTTGAAAATATTTATTTATTATTTCTTCTAAAGATCTCGCTGGCCGGATTAGAACTTTACGCGGACCGGAGTTGGCCCGCGGGCCGGAGGTTGCCCACCGTTGGTCTGGTCAACCAAGAGAACATAATATGCATTGCTAAAGGCTAGCGCGAGATTAAAATAATTAACCTTATCTCTATTATGTTTTGTTTATAGTTTTGTACGTTTTTATATCAACGTAATTTGATGCTATGACTTTTTTTTAATTTCATTTAAAGTGAAATATACTATACTTAGGATATTATTATTCATGATTTTTGCTGTAGCGTAATTGACAAGATACATACTACGTTACAGGTGTTTTACTTGTTTAAATTTAATTTTAATAGCTTTATTTGTTATGTAAATACGGTGTGGTTATAAAGAATTCACGCGATCCTCTACGAGTTGACACAACTGTTCAATGCTGGTAACAGTTTAAAAATGAAATGAAAAGAACGTTTTCTACATTTCTCAATGGTCAAATAGCAACGACACCACAATGGACATCACCTGTTTAGATTTTCTGTAGTCATGTGGTCCCCCGGAGGGTTTTAAGAGAAATACATTCTAACTAAAGGGTAAAGAGGGGGAGGGGGGTTTACGCACTGCTGGACCCTCGGGTCGACAACCGGGCAACCCCGTATTCTTGATGTTACACCGACAAAATAGCGTTACTTTAAGTAATTACATCCCTTCATATCTTTCTAGAGAAACTCATTTGAATTTATTTGCATGCATTTGTAAATTAACGAGTTACATTTTCTTAAAATAAATCTCATCAGTCTCAAAAAGTACGTCCATGAATTTTTACTCTAACGTAAAATCTGCATAATATGGGCTTAAAAAGAAAAATTATATCTTGGAGTTACTTAATCACGTAATTAATTGAAACCATTAATTAACTCTTAAAAATAAATGTTCCTTTCAAATAAAATTGTCACCATATACTTCCTGTTCCATAAATAAACACTAATAAAGTAAGAGTGTTACGAGGGTTAATCACATCTAAATTGAACGTAAAATTTAATCAAAACAATCTAATTTTGATATCATTGCAAAAAACTATGACGTGATTTCTACTTTTAATTTAATTATTTTTTTTTGGAAATATCTAAGTGAACAAAATTTCCAATAGAAGAAATTATTGTGCAGAGTTGTTTTTCAAAAAAATTTTGTTCCGAGTACAAAAGTCGCTTTGAAGGAAAGTTTGTTGAATTGATTAAGAATGAAATCTTAGATCTATCAATCAAGTAATTCTGCATGTTCATGTTAATTGATTCTTTAGCATTGAAGTTGGCTGCCAGAGGGACCGTACATAATATTAAGATCAGTTCAGTAGCCTTATAATTCATTGCGATCTTTAGAACAGATGATTTAACTATTAATAACTTCTATGGAATTGCATCTTATGAAATAATTAAAGGATTACAACATCCAAGTGATGCACTTCAATAATAAAAATTTATGCTATCAAATTAGAAATTGGTGAAAAAATTGGTTATTTAAATTGGAATATTAATTCCATCTATCAACTTCGTCCCCTCCCCCATATTATTTTTTTTTGAACTCAAAAGCAATTTTTGTTGTTATTAGCGCATTCCAAAAAGTAATCTTTATATTTGGGAAGCCCTCGTTACCGAATTTCGGGAATATTGAGGAAAATTTTGAAAAGGTTTGAAAAAGCAAAAGATTATTTTAAATAGGTAAATAAACTGACTTTTAAAAAACATATTCATAATCTTCAAAACATTCTAATATTATTCAAAACATAATACTAAGTTTTTACGGTCTAAGGACCCCGGATTTGGCCGCCATATTTTGAAAAACCGTGTGAAAATGACATTTCCATAAATATTCGTGAATATCTCGGTTTGGGTTCATTATTAGAACAAATTTATAAATAATTAAAAGTAAACTAAATTCTCTACAAAAAAATCAGATACTTTTTCCTCGTAAATTGATCGGTTGAAGAGTTAATGGTAATATGTTTGCCATAATTTATTATGATTTATTGAATATTATAAATCATATCAGCATTTTTAGTTTATGCTCAAAATGCCCAAAAACACTTTTTAAAAAAGGCACAAAGTTTTACAAGTAAATCTTCAGGAATATTTTAGTTTTTTATCTTATTTATTATCTGCTACTTTTTTAAATAGTCAATCGGATCGGATACATAATTCAAACCCCCCCCCCCTCTTAAGCGAATAAAATCGCTTTCAATTGTCCACTTACACCCTAACCATAATTTTTAAAGTAATTTTTAAACAAATTCTGTCTTCATTTTAAGTCTTTAGGTCTGAAGATGTCATAGTGTGACAAAAACGTTTGCAAATTATATTTCATACTATACTAATTTACGTGTGAAAATTTGTGCCTTTCCATCGATTATATGAATATTATAATATAAAATATATACTCATACTCAATTCTATAAATCCTGACATTACCTCATCCGCCCAAAGTTGACTCAAAAATATTGTTTTAAAATTTCATTTCTACCTTGATGTCTGGAATCAGATATTAGGTCAAGTTGAATGTGCTACTGAAGCTATTAAATCTGCAACAGTTCTTGAATTACCTCAGCTGATTCTTGACAATTCTTTGACAATGCCTTTAACTGTAGCTACGTGTGAACGTAGCTAGAAAATGAAGTTCCTGTTGGTGGAGAAATTGATTTTGAGGGTGTTATTGATGAATTTGTGACAATCAAATCAGAAAAGTACATTTGTGATGCTATAAGAAACTTTGGATATTTTTTGCATAATGCTCTTCCATTTAATACTAGTATACTATTTAATTTCTTTTATTCTGGATGTCTGCAAATATAAATAAAAACCTGCTTATCTGAAAACCCAATAAATAATAGTTTAAAATTTTCAAAATGATAAGAATCTTTTGGGAGGGCGGCGCATCAGCTTGCTGCGGCGCTGAAAAGTACTTTATTTTACGAAATATTCACTGTGCGTAGAGGGTTGAACCACCTCACTCATAACTAGATACAGTATTGGGACAAAGAAAACTTCTCCGTTTTCATGGATTAAACCAATCTAAAGACGTGACAAACAATAGAATTCTACGAGCTACATGCATGTTTCGATCTCATTAATAATGTAGAGTCGGTAAAATTCTAAAGGTTTGGCCTGAACCTCCCCCTCGTGGGGGAGAGTCTTATAGTCCAGAAGTGGACTGGATGTTTGAAAGAACATCGAGGTGATGAAGAAGAAGAAAGGAGAAGGTAAAATTCTGGTTGTAAGTTTTACAACCCCCCCCCCCCAACCGCTGGTTTCTATTTTCACTTTTTTATTTTTATTTAAATTTCGGTAAATTATTTTCAAAAGAAGATGTATTTTCCTTTTTATTTAAATTTCGTATCCTATTAAAATAAGTCACAAGCCGCCATTGCTAGGGTATGGAATACCTCCCAGTTACGTATAAATTGCAGAAAAAAATATATAACCTTATGGTTCCCAGAATCAGGTAACCAGAGAAGAAATCTTGAAAACAATGTGAAGGAAGAATTGCTTCTGAAAACTTCTGAAAAATAATATTTACGACTGGAGGATTTCCTCCTTGGAAATCCTGGGGGTGGGGTTCCTTAAAGATTTTTTTCATATATCTAAATGACACCGGCGCGGCGGCTCGTGGAGTAAAATATTGGGTAGGCCAGCAGCTTGTTAAGCATAGACACACGCTGCGGAATGGGAGATTTTTTTTATTCCATCACTGATGAATACAAAGCTCGAAGACAGAATAGAATAGAAGCTATTTTTTCCTAAAAAAAAAGTTAACTAAAACCTTCAAAAAGACCTTCAGGAGAAGCTCTCTTAATATAATTTTTCTTATTTCTATTTTAAAGTGGTCGTAACATCAAAGCTATTTTTTTTTGAATGCTAAACATTGAATTTTTTTAAGGATCTCGAAATGGTCTACAAACTATAATTTAAATTATTCTAAAATTATGGTGCGTTTCCACCATCGCTAAGAGAACGATTTACATAGGCAAATGCGGAAAATGTTGCAATTTTGAGCATAAATAATGAAAACACTCGAAAAGTGACAAAAATGAATTGTTAATGAATAATTAAAATTCTGTCATTTTCTCCAAGTTCTTTAATTTTAAAGCCTTAAATTTTTTCATTGTAATTGTACAGCATCTTTTTCACCGAAGATAAGAGTATTTCAAGAGTTTAATATTAATTTTATACCTAAATAAGTAATACAAGTAATACAGGTGAGCGAATGGCTGAAATGCTAGCGTGTTAGCTTTCAAGCCAAGATTCACGGGTTCAAATCCTGTGAGGTGCTATCTATAGAAGAAATTTTCGCTCACCAAAAATGTCTATCTGCTGGCCCCAGATAACATTATTTATGGCTAAAAAACTTCCCTGAACGGAGTAGGTGGTGTAAAAATCGTCTATTCCCGTGGTTCGGAATCCACGTTAAGCTGTAGGTCCTCTGTGCTCGTTACACATTTTCAACACGTAACGAGCAGCGACAGGGAGGTATCGGGAAAATGTCGCAAGACGTTCATAACCGGATATACATACAAATAAGTAATACATAAAAAATATTACTTCAGTCCATATTTTTTGGTAAAAATTGGGCCGACCAACGAATTTTTTCCGGAATATAGTTTTTATGAAAGTGTGCCAAAGAATAAGTATTTTTTTTTAGATATTTATGGTAGTACAAACAATATTAAGTATTCGAAAAAACAACACAAAATATTTTTTTATGTGAAAATTTTGTTGGAAAATGTACTAATTTTGTTGTTTTAATAAGTCCCAGATTTTGCCTCTGCCAGATACTAATTTTCCGACATGGACTTTTAGTAGAAAACTTTGTCGGATTTGTTACGGTTTTTTGACCTTTGTGAGTGAAAATTCCCGAAAATTTATAAGTCATCAGTCAGTAATAGTTCAATTTCATTCAAACAACAAGCCAGTAAATGTGTTATCGAATAGAACAATTTGTAAATTTTTAGATTGTTCATTAAAGGTGAGACCGAGAGAAAGAGAGGGGGGGGGGTAAATGTACATTTCCAATTTGACTCTACTAATAAGAACACGACTTTACTCGCTAAGGTGAGTAAAATTATTGCGGCTGGAACCTTCAGACCTTCTAATGAATAATTAACATGCTTGTGCAGCCTTTTGGCCGCACTTAAACTATTTAAAGAAGGTAACTAAACATTAACGAATCAGAAGCTAGGGGTCGTTTATAAAAGATGTCCGCAATTTTATCGGACTTTTCAACCTCCCTCCCCCGCTGGTCGCAGTTGGTCCCAATCTTCGGACCCTCCTAGGAACGTCCTATGGTCACAAATCAAAGACCCCCTCTCATTTTTGAAATTTAATTTAACCTTTTAAACTAAAAAAACCCTATTCTTAATTTCTACTTTCTTAAAAATTTCTATGACTGTAATAAAAATTAGAATTTAAAGAAGCAAGAATTTAGATAAACTTTGGTTTATCAATTTTAAAAAATATTCAAACACAATTTTCTTAGAAACACCAAAAATGGGATTTTTATGCGGACGTCACATTTGTCCAACTTCCCCTCTCTCCTGGTCACATTTTGTAAACCCTCCTCCCCCAAAGGCGTGGACGTCCTTTATGGACGACCCTATTTCCTAATAATCTGGATGCTAATTTATATAAGCAGGTATGAAGGTCTTTAGATGTGTTAAAACCGGAGTAGGTCAACTCGGCAAAAGGTACAAGGGATAGGTTAATCCTACCGGGCAACTGGGCAAATGAAAACCAGAGGCCGTTTTAATTATGGGTCAGCTCGGCAAACGCGCTGAATAATGCTATTTCGAGGGTCTCTCACATCCCGGTTGCATTTATCCCGGTTTCCTTGATCTGTCGCGCCTCTCGTATGTTTAGCGCCCGCCGCGTAGCGGATCGGAGCACGAAAAACCGCCCGGAGATGCGGAGCATCGGAGGGTAGGTTTTTTGATGCTCACAGTTCTGGCCAAGCCAAAATTTATTACTTTGCCGAGTTGGTCTATGTATTTCCAGGTAGAAAATTTGGACCCGGATTAAATATCTGACCATTTGCCGAGCTGACCTACACCCGTTAAAACCGCTCGAAAAATTGGGTGGCACTACTAAGGATGCCAAGACACAATAATTTGCGGAAAAACTAAAGAGCAGATGCTCTGCCGAAGGGTTCTGAGCGCAGCCCCTTAAAGTTTCTGAGTTAGCTTGTGGTGGTTTGAAGATCTATATCAATTTTAACATCAGCAAATCGATACCCCAGTTCAATAGCGTAACAACTCAAAAACTGTAGTTTTGAGATATTGACGTTTTAAAAACTCATGGTAATTATTATCATCATATAACCTTGTGTTATATTCCACCACTTCCATATAGTAACTTCTGTCATATGTTGGCAAACATGCAAAGTTCGACTTATTACTCTTTTGAACTATATAAAATACACATTTTTCTTTTATTTGGTATGACTAACTGAAAAATGGCATTTTTGGACTTGTTACTCTATTGAACTAGGGTATCGAAATGGCAAGCTCTTGTTCGATATCACATTTAAGTATGCAACCACAGGCTGACTCATCATTTGGGGTACCTTCGACATATCCTTCCAAACAGCTTTTACTACTTAAAATCAGTAAAAAGTAACTCAGCACATCATCATGAGGGTAGAAGCAGATCCGACATGTAGATTTTGTCAAACTGACTAGGGAACTCTGACTAATTACCCTGGACTCTTGGTTAAGACGTCCAAATTCCTCAGAGCAGGCTTGCTCACTCCTGAAGATATATGAAGAGGACCTAACAACAGATTGCTTGCCGTTTGCCCGAAAAAGTGCATCTCGAAACCCAAAGCCTCCAAGGAAACTTATTTATGAAACTGAAGTCCCAAAATTTGAAACCAAATTAGATCTTAAATCATATAAAGTATCTCGACTGATAAATAAATATGCACATGATAGAAGCGGTATGCATTTAAAATCGCCGAAGCATTTCATTTTTTGCGCAAAACTTTTATTAAACCAAGATCAATGTGATTAACTTAAGTTTGGAATGGAAGGTCATTCAAGCTTTATTAAGATTCAAATAATCCAAACGAGAGAGGGAATCCTCCCTCTCTATACAGCAGTGTTCATTGTTCTCCTTAACTTTCAAAATTTGCTTAGAAAAACTAAGTCCAAAATCAAGCTGATTTTAATAAGGGAATGGGGGTTTCCATTAACCTCTTCATGATTTTCAGAAAGACTCGCTTTAATTTTTTTTTGTAGAATCACGATATGCCTATGCTCAGAAATCAAACTAAAGACTTTTCGCATCGTGGAAAGATGGTTTCTACATTTAACCCCATCAGCTGCAATTCTGCACCCTTCAAAAAATTTTCTCAAATTTCAACAATGGGAATGATTGTTCATTTTCGATTGCTTAGATAAATGTTGTCCTAATATACAAGATTTTAAGGTGTGGAATGATTTAAGCCACCGTATAAGCAGATATAACACCAATATCGTAAAGAAAATTGTTGGAGTACCAAAATTATCTAATAGAAAATCAGTGGACATTTTTTGTGCCTTAATTTGACCGATTATTATTTTAAGTGTAAGAAAATATGATGGAGTGGTGTTACAAAAATGGGTGGTGATGCCTCACCTAGTATGTTCTATTGAAGGTTAGAATAAATCATACAAATTTTATACAAATTATTTTTTTAATGTAAGTTTAAAAATAAATTTATAAGGAGGAAATGATTATGTAATTTTAGCTATATTTTTTCAACTGCCATTCCCCAAGACAGTCAATAATTTATTCCCAAATAATCCAAATAGGGCAAACAAATTGTAT
Source organism: Podabrus alpinus (assembly GCA_932274525.1). Taxonomy (NCBI): domain Eukaryota; kingdom Metazoa; phylum Arthropoda; class Insecta; order Coleoptera; family Cantharidae; genus Podabrus; species Podabrus alpinus. Next base: position 14,262,374 of record OW026451.1, read on the forward strand.
TTCAAAATAAAAATTATTATGAAAGTCAAAAGTTTTGAGCAGATTTTTATTTCAATGGCGAGAAAAGCAAGGTGTTGCGTTTAAACGCTTTGACTAATATGCAACTAGAAATGAAATCAGACACCTGACCGTGGTAAAATAGAAGACCTGTTGTACTTTGCTGACCTTGCTTTTCGGCTTGTGTGCCCGAGGTCTCGGTGTTGCATAATGCGCCCCCTTTTAGATCCCCTTCTTCTCGCTGCTTATTCAGTCATCAGTACATTGTTTATGCTAATCATTTCCGCCAATATATTATAACTCGCCTCCTCATTTATCTATTGATTTTTTTTATCTTTAATTCAACATCTCGTCATTTGTTTGTTCCTATAAAAAACACCCTCTCCAATTTATTACCCTCGTTTGAAATTTCCATTTCTACAAATGGAACAAACATAAAAAATTGATATGGTCAGCTGAGGAAAGATGGAAATTGCACTTGATAATAATTTATTCATAAATGCTCTTTAATGAGCCTGTCAGTGTTTTTATTGTGTTTGAATATTAATTCAGTTTTTACATTGTATTGCATATTAAATACGTAATGAACAGGCTATCCTGGATATAAAAATAAATCTCCCCTTTATTAAGGGTACAAAGTAATGGAAGCATGAACTAAACACATCCTCTTACCAATTCTAAACATTTATTCATTGTCGGTTTCCCACGACGCGACGTGCATTCATATACTAAGAGTTTGTTGTCCATTTCCTGAAGAAGGGCTGGGTTTCCTTTTGGGGGTTGCTTGGAACCCTTTATAAATTGACCACTTACAATATGTATATCACAGGTGCACGAAGCAGAAAAAGCTTTGTTTTTGTCTTTTTTTACGCAACAGTTGTCGAAACATAAAATTCGTTAGGATTTGATTTATTCAAGAATACTAAATTAATACTACTTAAGACTTAAGTACTCCGTATATTTTGATATTTATGTAAGTGTTAATGGAAATTTGTTTTTAATCCTGTTAAAAATAATAATTCTTGCACTTATTTATTTATCTTCGGCCACATCCAGACTAACTTGTTTTCTTTCTCATAGGGGACAGTGGGGTACATTGAGACTGGCAACTTCAACCTTTTGATAATTTTTTAGGTATTCTTTGTGTTTTGGGTAAAACTTTTTTTAGTCTTACGTAGGAGCAATATACATATGGTGACCATATGTACTTATTTTAGTAGGACAGTACTCTATTTTAGAACGATGTCCTATGTACTTGAAAACTTCTCCAAGTACTTACAATAATGTACTTATTTTTTGTACACCCGCCGGGGGGGTGCCACCCGACGCTGCCCCAAACCTCATGGTTGTTTCCTTCAGTGCAACCCCAGAAAAACAAGGTCATCAATCGTAATCGTCGTATATTTAGGTACGCCGCACAGTGTGGTGAAATGGGGTTTTTGTGGACAAACGGTTGCTGAGCCTTAAATTTTAGGGCAAAAAATCTGGAAGTTGTCTTACTATATCCTTAATCCTTAATATAATTATATAAAAATGGATGTATGTATGTTCCCTATAGACTCCTAAACCGTTTGACCGATCGGAACCAAATTTGGCACAGTTATTATGTACGTCCCTGCGCATGTTTTTGTATTGAAATAGTGAAAAAATTCGCAAAGGAAAGGAAAGTTGATTTTGAGTAGCCTGCCTTCCTTTAAGGAATCTCGACTTAAAAACCAATAATGAATGCTGTCAAACTGTCAACCGATCGACAATGCAAATACGCGTGCACGTGCTTTACGTTTCTATTTGACCAATCTTAACCAAATTTGGTGTAGAAGTTATTTACAACGCTACGAAAAACATAGGCTACTTTAGTACCTTGGAGTGAGGCCGAAGGCCGAACAACCACATCCGACACGGTCTAGATGGCTAAAGGCGGCCGGTAGGCCGACTGTGCCAGCTGATTCTAGGTAAAATAGTCCAAGGAAAAATAGTCTACGGTAAATTGGTCTAGGTAAAAAAGTCTATGGAAAAAAAGTCTACGGGTAAAAAAGTCTAGGTAAAATGGCCTAGGTAAAATGGTCTAGGTAAAAAAGTCTATGGAAAAATGGTCTACGGCAAAATTCAAGGAAGGATTCCGGTGAGAATGGGCAAAATAATATTCAGCCGGTTATTTGCATATTTTACCCAAAATCTAGTGATATGATGCATATTTTCGGTATACATAATAATATATTTACAATATTTAATGTGTACCATGCAGGCCCGACGAGAGGGGGGGGGGTAGATAGTGATTACCAACCATTGAGTTTGCGCAATATTGCTCCTATATGTTCCCCCCAGAAACCTGGAATGTATATACGACCACCATTGCTGGGGAAGAACGTACCAACAATCAAGTTGAAGGGTGGAATAATCGGTTTTCCAATCTTGTCGGTCATAATCACCCAACCGTATGGACATTAATTAAAAACATGAGATTGGAGCTAGCATGTGATGAAACAAATTTGAATCGGCATAGGATTGGAGCTCGAACAAATTAAAAAAAAATCTGCGGTGTACGAGAACATGCAGCGAAAGCTGAAAGCGCATTGCGAGGAATATCGGGACGGTACTCGTACTATGATTGAATTTATTTGCGCTGTTGGTCATACTATTAGGTTTAGCTAGTAAATTTAAATTAAATAATAAATAATAATTTTTAATAATATAGTTTTTTTGTTTTAAACGTGTATACATATATTTTCCCAAGTCTAAAACTCAATTACTCTCCAGAATCAAGGTCTGGATTCTCGCTTGTATTTTCGTGTCGGAATGATGATATCACTGCATCATCATTATATGATGTATATTATAGTATGTAAGCGGTATAATCGCAACTTTTTATTAAAGCTGGTTCACACTATGCAACTTCTCACGTGACAAGTCATATGACTTCTCATATGACTACGATTTTTACGTTCAGACTATATGATTTTATGTATTATTGAAGTCATAGCTAAAGTCATAAGCAAATAATAGCAAAATAATAAGTGATTTTCAGAATAGAACCGTGTCTATTTTGCTATGACTTCTTGTATGATATTTTTGAATAAACCGCTTTTTTTTAAGATTTTAACATTATATGGTTGGCATTTGTAATATTATGGTTAGTAATTCAGATTTGTTTATTCCGTTTATTCTATTTATTAAAATTAATTTGATAATTAAAATTTATTTTTTAAATTTTAATTTTAAATTTTGAAAATTTCAAATTCTTTGAAAATTTATTATTATGGTAAAACGGGTCTTAGTATTATTTAATTGTTATTTTATTTAATTTCTGTTAATCAAAAAATTAGTTTTATAAAAATATTACAATTGATTTTTTAGTATGAATGGACTAAAGAAAGCTTACAACAGCTGATAAGTTGTTATGAGCAGTATTCCTGTTTGTATGACCCAAAAAAAAAATTTTATTTCAATAAGCATGCTAGAAACGATGATCAACCACACACTAGAGACTACAAACTGCTATAAACTTAGGTTAATTACAACATTTTTGACAGTAGACAGTATTGTGACAGTTTAAATCATACGAAAAGTCATAAGCAATATTGTATAGTGTGAACTTAAAAGTTGTTGGTCATGTGATATTAGCGTTTCTTATGATTTTAGATATGATTTTTCTTATGATCAAGTCACATGAGAAGTCGCATAGTGTGAACCAGCTTTTAAAAAGTTATCCAAGGAATCTTTCCTTGAATTTTGCCGTAGGCCATTTTACCTATAGGTACTTTTTTACCTAAACTTTTTTACCTAGACCATTTTACCTAGACTATTTACCTAGACTTTTTTACCCGTAGACTTTTATTCCGTAGACCTTTTTACCTGGACCAATTTACCGTAGACTATTTTGATTTAGACTATTCTACCGTTTACCGTGCCAGCTAGTCCTTAATAGAATAGAAGAAAACAATAATTTTTGTGTTTTCCCACAGAATATTGCATAAGCTACGATTCGAAATGCTAAAGTTCGTCATTTTAAAATAGTTTTCAATTGTTTTTAATATCTTTCTGTATCGTCCGTTCTGCTTATGTATTGTTTACATGGGCATTTGGGAAAAATTTATTGATTTGTTAATCCAATAATACCTTCGGTAAAAATTGGACAAGTCTCAGTAAAAACGCTCTTGTGTTCGCATCTGCAAGTATCTGCAGCTGAAATTTGGAGGGCAAGTACTAGAGATACCAATGATACCACAAAAAAATTTTCGGTGTGTCTCATGCGTTCTCACACAACTAAATGTTTAAGAGAAGTTAACATTTAAAAAATCGAGTCTTTAGGTCGAAATTAGGTCTACAAACCGTTAAAAATGTAATTCTTTGTTTTGTTTTGGCACTTGTGTGCTAGTAACGAGAAACAGAAATAATATTTCAACTTGAAAACTGAAAAAAATAAATGAATTTCCGTTTTTAAGCAAAGTTGAAGTACCTATTGCTATGTACTCCTCAACTAATGTTTTGTAAAAAAAAAACTTTTTGGCTAAGGAGTTAAACACAAATGCCCTTCCTCACTAAGCCCCGGTGATGAGTCGCTCAAGGGTGGGTTCCTTGTTACGTTCAATATTAGAGGCGATTTTTAAGGTGTTATTTGGCTCTCTCGGGATACTTATTGCTTTCTTTTATTGAAAAATAAATAAAGATTTCAATAGTCTCAAAGAAATTGTTTATATTGAACAAAAGTGATGGTTATGTTTACATAAATAAATGTTTACACAAATATTTGTAGATCGCAGATCTATTATTAATTAAATTTTCAAATAAGAACAATCAATGTAAAAATTTGTTTTCAAAACAAAGTGGTTTCCTCACTTTGTCCCGACGTGCTTGTTTTAGTTGTAAACTAAAACAAGTCTTTCGCTATACATTAGCGTGTAAAATGGTTTAAATAATATTTGTGCTTATTTAAAGCTTAACCCTGAACAAATTAAATAATAAAGTTTGAATGAAAAACTATCAATTAGGGTATCGAGAATTTACACTTTCGTAGAAGTCTTTTTTCTCAAATCCTGTATTTATACGCTGAAGGCAAAGTTTATAATCAAATTAACGAAATAATAAATTTCACTGTACCTTCTCACATCAGCAGAATCGAAGTTTTGATTTTTATTTTAAAAGGATATATTGTGTATGGCCAGCTTTAGTTGACATCACATGGATGAGTCATTGACCTTGCATTAAATCATACCAGTTATCAGCTGTTTGTGGTTGAGTGAGGTTGTTTCATTGACTTAAATTTCTTTGTAATTTTGTTGTCGTTGTTTACCAATTGTAGAGGTTATAAAATAGAGAAAAAGGTAAGTTGCATATTCTTTACAGTAAGTTTTGGATCCAGTGTTGTTGTTGAATTAAATCCGTGAATTGTTATTTTTGTAGAAGCATCCTGCGGACGGCCATTATTATTGTTGTTTACCAATTATGAAATTATTTCCATTCAGCTGAAAAATCTTAACCCTCAATTGTTTGTAAACAATTGATTCGTGAGGAACATCTCGATACGTCTACACAACTTGAATTCACGAAGTCAAAAATTTGGTTAACCTCCAAAGATTTGTAAACATTGTTTTCTTGAGCGCCTTGGAATTGCGTGCACTTTGTTCGAATGCACCAGGTCAACTGAAATTTGATCTAAAATCGATGAAATTGGCACCATTGTTGCTTGAAAGTAAGTCAATTCTCATCCTATTGGATTTTTTATGTTTCCATTAATTCGTTTTTATTCCAGATTCATGATCTGCATTGAAATCCATGTCTTTTGATGTGACTCCCATGCTGTATTACTGGTATATTCTGTTTTTATGCCATTCTTTGGACGGCTATTTGACTCATATCTGCCATTTTATATCAACTCTTGGATTTTACACAAAATTGACCTTTATGTACTAATTTAACGATTTTCACCTTAAAAACATTCACTTCAACTACATGAGATGATTACATAATTTTTGGTGTGGACAGTTTTGTACAAGACATGTTAGTTATTAAATAATTCAGTTTACAAGATGTTACATTTTTGTAGGTTATGACGATTTACACATAAAATGTTTTTTTTATCAATTTTGAGCTAATTCAATCTTTTTCATTATTTTTGATGTGACAATCATCAATCTATTTACTCTTAGCAATATTTAACATCTTAATCTTATCCTGAGAGACTCAAATTTGGATGTGAAATTGAAATTTTAGAAAATAAAATTTTCTCGTAGAGCAAAATTTTTAAAGTGCCTACCGATTTAGAATTTTATGCTTATTTTGAATTTTATATTCATTTTTGTATCGGGAGCCTTTATTTATCATTTTGGATCATAGCACTATGTATACGGTACATAATGTATATAAAAAAGGTTGACTTTGCCCCATTTTTTCGACACTTTCCAAGCGCATTTTTTATGATTTTTATTGTGTTCCTGAATCCTTGGGATGTTCCTAGCAAGAAACTACTATTAAACAGACCAAATGAATTACTTTAAAAATCACCATTTGTCCGCCTCCACCACACTGTGCGCCGTTGACCTTTTTTTAGGTATTTATCGTGTTTCGCCGAAATGTACTTTTTTTTCATAAAAATAATATGGTCACCATAAATATACTACATGTCTCATTTCTTTGTTAACACTCTGTAAGCAACTATGGCGGTTATTCTGTAACTCGTCCTTCATTAAAGGATCCTTTAAAAAAAGGTAAAGTACGGTTTATGATGTAAACAATTGAATTACAAACGATATTTTAAGTGGAAACCAAACTTGACCTAATTTTAAAGGATCCTTTAATAAAGGACGAGTTACAGAATAACCACCTAGGCGGTATACTTTAATTTCTAGAATATGCCCCATGCCAGGATCTACTCCACTTTCACATAGTATATAGTCGTGCCATAAGTTCTGATACTAACAAAGCGGGCGTAGGTAAATGTGCCACCAAATGTACCTGACCAGAAAAGGGTACCGGTAAATGTGCCACCGACCAAAAGGGTTCTTTAAATAAACACAGGTATTTGTGCCACTAACAGTGAAAAAATTTAATTTTTTTTGCCTTCGAATTTTGGGGTGTGCATTCGATAAGGAGGGTAATCCATGGTCAAAACCTACCCTTACGGGGCGCCGCTGCGCTCCGCTCCGCGTTGCACCCCTCCAGGGCGGTTTTGACTCTGGTTACTAGGCTAAACATACGAGAAGGCGCCACACATCAAGAAAACCGGGATAAATGAAACCGGGATATGAGAGACCCTCGAAATAGCATTAAAAAGTATAGTTGCGGTATGGGGCAGTAAACTATTACGTTTCACCCCCATAAAATCGTGTAAAATCAAAAATAATCGATGTTACATGTAGGAGATGCATCAGGTAGATGCCGTTTTCTCCGGTGGCACAAATACCTGTGTACTTTTAATATCCTAAATTCGTAGCAGGTAGAATAACATTACTGGTGGCACATTTACCTCCGCCCAACAAAGCACCGTTCATTTTTACTATGAAGATTAAGGGATGGGGGTTGCTAATGGTATTTTTGGAAAGATCATTTGCAGGTATATAAGTGGGCGAAAGTTGAAATTCAAGTCTTAAGAGCGCGCCGTGGAAAGAGAGAGAGGGAATGATGTTGAAAGAAGCCTCTAATCTTTTGTACAAATTTAAAAAACTAAACGTCGTATCAATGTAATTCTTTTTTTATATTAATAAGAAAAGACTATTGAAGGCAATAACCAATTTTGAGCGCTTTAAATTAAAAGTAAATAGGTTAATTTAATTTATGAAAAAGGACAATTTTGAATTTTTATGACAACCGATCTTAATGAAACTTCGTTATTGCCTTCTGCAGATCATTATAAGGACAAAACCTGATTTTGAAGCGATTTCATAATCAATTATAGAAAACTTGTAAATCAAAAAGTGCCCTTAGTGGAGTTTTAAACTATATAAAATCATCTTAATGCACAAAGGGTTCAAGGGTTCCCTTAGATATGGCGCAAATAATTTTTTTAAATTTTTTAAATCTCTACAAAAGATTAGAGGCTTCTTTCAACATCATATCTACTGCTTCCCTCTCTCTCTTTCCGCAGCGCGCTCTTAAATAGTAAACATGAATTCGGATGTCAACGGTAATCGTATTGTTGTAATTGCTATACATAACAATGATAAAAGTACTAGTGCAATTTTAAATTTGTTAAAAAAAATTACGGATTACAAATTTTTTTCTTTTTAACTATCCATCGATAGAATGAAACTTCTGGAGTAGATAACCGAAAAAAAAGTGGTCGACCACGAACTCGAAGAATTCTTGGAGTTATTAAAACAGTTCGCGAAAAAATGAGAAGAAATCCCTTGAGGAAACAAAACATTATGGCTAGGAAATTCAAATTTCCAAAAGAACCATTTCTCGCGTGTTAAAAGATGACTTAAAACTTGGGGCTTATCGTAGGATTACAATACATCGTCTTACAATTGCTCTAAAAAATATTAGACAAGAAAGAACAAAACGACTCCTGGACCGGCACGCGTATGAAGATCACAAAAATATTTTGTTTACTGACGAAAAAATTTTCACAGTCGAAGAAAAATTCAACATGAAAATCGATCCTGTGTAGGCTTACAGCTCTAATGAAGCCCCTAAAAAAATTTCGGGGGTGAAAAATGGCCATTATCCAACAATAGTAATGATTTGGTGAGGTGTGTCGTATGAAGCAGTAACGCAGCTGTTTTTTGTGAAAAAGGGGAAAAAACGTGAAAAATAACGGGGGAAAAAATACCAAAAAATGTTACAGCTCATAGTTAACCCTCTAAATTACAACTTATTTCGTGAAAACCATAGGGTGTTTCAGCGAGATTCTGCACCAGCGCATAAAGCGAAAACGACCCAACGAATGACTACAAACAAATTTACCTGAGTTTATTGCCGCGGAAGACTGACCTTCAGGTAGTCCTGACTTGAACCCTTTGGATTATAAATTATGGTTTATTCTTGAGGAACAAGCTTGCAAAGTACCCCATAAAAATATTGAGCTCTTAAAACGGAATTTGATCAAGGTTGGAACATCTATACCAATAAAAGTAGTGCGTGCCACAATGGATGACTGCCCGCGACGTTTAAAGGCCCTTGTGAAGTCAAAAGGTGACCATTTCGAATAAATCGTACAAAATTGAATTCCTTAGAATGTACCGAATAAAATGTAGTAATTTATATAGAGGATTTTTATTTTAAAATCATTAAAATCGGCTTCCAAACAAGTATCAGAACTTATGGCACGACTAGTATATTTTTTTATTTACCTGAAAAATAATTAAAATAAATATATTTATGAGTTCTCAATTTTTAATTTCGTCTTTAATTCAAACTATGATGTCAGATTGGAACAGATATTCTAAAATTTTAAATGAAGTAAATATAAATAAAAAAATATTTATTGATATTCATAAGTTTTCAGCAATGTTTATTGTTGTCGTGAGATGTTTTGAATAAAAATAAACTATTTACTTATTAGTAAGTATATTTAAAAATTGAAAAATTACCAATACAACCTATAGTAGGTAAAAAGGTGTGAATAAGTTAAAAAATTGCGTTAACTTTACCTTGATCTATTCGAATATTCCATTAATAATAAACCGATTTCATTAAAATTATAAAAATTTAATTTTATGTATACATACAGGGTGCGGCGCAATAACTGGGACAACATTTTTTTAAATTTTGTTAACACTGAAGAACACGTAAATACATGAATAATAATAATAACAGATACCTTGAGTAATAACATCAATACGAAGTTTTTCGAGGTTTTCTTTGGTGAAACTTGGGTTAATATTAATAATATATTTTCAATTCCTCAAAAAGGTTCTTTTTAAACACTCAAAATTTTTTAAACACATTGATTCTAAATTCAACCACACGCTGTATTTAATTAAATTTTTGTAAGATCAAGAAGATATGGAAACTATTATTTAGCCAGAAACATTTGTCCTGCGACAAGATTAATTTTCCGACCGGCAATAAAATGCGGAAGCAAAGGCAGTGGATCTATAATAAATTGTGTAATCTACCCATAATAAATACATGATAAGAAGTTTATTATATCGTGAGCTCGTTAAGTTTGAAAAAAATTAAAAAATAATTTTAGAAGGATTTTCTGAGATAATTCTTGGACACGTCAACCTTACTTTTTAAATGTCGCTTTTTTCTGCCATTGACATTTTTTTTTGAACGAATTTGGAAATAGCACAATTTTCTGAGTACGAAAATGTAAAAAAATGTAAAATGCCAAAGTTAAAAAAAAGCATTTAATCAATTATTCAATAAATTCAATGAAAACAATAATTATCAAGGTTTTTGCACAAATATGTAAAGAAAATCAAATTAAATCTTCCAAGTGACCCCAGCTCACTTCTTGGCAATATCCTATCCGCCACCGAACCTCTTCTAAAATATTTTTAATCGTATTGGGTTAAATTTCCCCAATACATGAGATATATGTATGAGAGATATATATGAGAGATGGTCATAGCTTTGGCAGTTAAGTGCGTCTACTGCTAATGCGAAACGCTCGGATCGAATCCGGGCAGGGTAAGAACTTTATTCTGGCCGTCTCTCCTCGGAAGGCAATGGCACACCACCGAGGTAATTTGCCAAGAGCGCCCATCTCAACATGAAGTGTATTACACTTCCCGTGGTTCGGAGCCCACGTTAAACAAGTAGGTCCTCTATGTATGTGAAAACACTTGGAACGCACATCACATGCATAGAAAGAGATGGGTCACGACGTTCGGAAACGAACAATACGACTTAGTAGTAGTAGTAAATTTCCCGAATAACATTGGGAGTTCTATCTTTTAGTTCGTCAATGGTAGTTGCAATGGCATACAAAATAATTCAAAATAATATTTTTTAATGCGAATACTGAACTGGAATATTGGACAATCCGACGTCGCATGGGCCATAAATGGTGGCACAGATTTAAAACACTTTATTAAAAAGTTAAAAATTTCATTTATAGTAGCCGACCCCCCCCCCCTTATAGAAATCCACATCCACAGATGAGCAGGTTAGTTAAACAACCTCACCTCCAAACCGAAGATACGATGGTTTCCGTTAAATTCGCCATTTGTATTACCGTTGGTGGCGCCACAAGCAATAACAACATGGCTGTGGTTGGACGTACGTACTATACGTATCTCAAAATTCAAAGTCATTTTATGGTGAAAGTTTTCAATGTGTTGTTAAGTTTATTGTAATATATTTCGTTTATTAGTTTACTTTGTGATGTTGTGAGCCTGACAAACATATTTTTATTTTCATTTAATACGTTCCTTACTAGTAATTAGAAATTCTCCCGCTTGGTGACGTTTGCTTAATTTAAATTGCGAATATTTAATACAATTAGTTAGACAGCATTAAAATTAAACAAATAAGGTACGGATGAATTCGATAACCCCTGTAATTTGGCAATAATCGATATTTAAAATTTGTTAATTTTCGAGAGCTCAACCAATCAGAATCTCGCAATCGATTTGCGGCGGACTACCTCAAACATTCTGTTGACGGTACGTGCGGTTTCACTTAGTCTTAAACTTGGCCGCATTTTTGTCGACCTCAGAAGTTTATGGTTCATTTTACATCTATTAAATTAAAATAATTTCAACCTATTTTCCAATTAACCCGAAAAATTTAGATCCGTTTTTACAATCTGTCTTTTTTAGGAACCTGTCTCGATCAGGAATTTTTTTGTTCGAGTTTAACGTTAAACGCTAGACCCGTTTTTTATGCGAATCTGTCGTTTTTTGGGTCTGTCGTGCTCAGGAAATTTTTTTCAAGTTTAACGTTAAACGCTAAACCCGTTTTTTCGCGAATCTGTCGTTTTTTGGATATGTCGCGCCCAACAAAAATTTTTTTCTTCCTTTGGTTCTTGCCAGAACCACTTTATACGGATGCCACTTCCTCCATTTCAAATATTTTATAACGAAGCTCTGAACTATCGCGTTGTTTACCGCCACTTGACGAGTGGATAAATGGAGATTTTCTTGAAGCTCGAGTAAAATATATAGCTGAACATCTTTTTGCACTGGTGGACGATCTTTCGTATGATCCACTATCAAAAATTTTGCTCTATTTTGCTAACAGTGGCACGTGCAATTGGTTTCTCGTAAGGATATTTGTTATCGAACAAATTGCAAACTTCTACTTGAGTAAGACTTCTGTCGCCGTAACCAATAATTATCAGAATTTTAAATCTTTGTCTTTCAGACAAGCGAAGAACCATTTCAAAATAAAAATGTTAAAAAATAAACATAAATTCTTAACACAATTTACGCAACGATTAATTAACAAAATACTATACCACAGATTACAAAATACTAATTACTATGAAAACCATGTTACTTTTTCCAGCGTCTTCTTGATAAACAATTTGTACACTAATAATTTTCTCATGCATTTTTAGAACCTTAGAGTTGATTATTTCCAAAACTGTTTTCTTCAAGGTTATAGTAGTATTTTAGATTCTCATACTCAAAAAATGGTGTTCTATCCAAATCCGGAAAGAAAAATAAGAGTTGCATTTTTAAAAAATTTAAGATGACTTCATAGCTCAAAAATATAACACGGTAAAAAAATGTCAATAGCAGAAAAACGTGCCACTTGAAAAGATAAGGTTGACGTGTCTGAGTATTTCTTGAAAAACGCCCCCTAAAAGATTTTTTTCATGCATTTTTGGAACTTTAGGATTGAAAATATAACACAGTAAAAAAATATCCATAGCAGAAAGAAGTGCCACTTGAAAAGATAAGGTTGGCGTGTGAGTATTTTCTGAAAAACGCCCCCTTAAAAGATTTTTCTTATGCATTTTTGGAACTTTAGGATTGATTATCTCAAAAACTGTTTTCTTCAAGATTACAGTTTTTACATATTCATACTAAGAAAATTGTGTTTTATTCAATGCGGAAATCCAAATAAGAGTTGCAGTTTTAAAATATTTAAGATGACTTCATAGCTCCAAAATATAACACGGTAAAAAAAATGTTAATAGCAGAAAGAAGTGCCACTTGAAAAGATAAGCTTGACGTGTCTGAGTATTTCTTAAAAAACGCCCCCTAAAAGATTTTTTTCATGCATTTTTGGAACTTTAGGATTGAAAATATAACACAGTAAAAAAATGTCAATATCAGAAAAGTGCCACTTGAAAAGATAAGGTTGACGTGTCTGAGTATTACTTGAAAAACGCCCCCTAAAAGATTTTTCTCGTGCATTTTTGGAACTTTAGGATTGATTATCTCTAAAACTGTTTTCTTCAAGATTACAGTTTTTACATATTCATACTAAGAAAATTGTGTTTTATTCAATGCGGAAAGCTCTGCATCGGGAGTCTTGGGAAAAATGTCGTACGAGAAGGTCACGTCTTTGGTGCTGTGAAGTGATTTATTGGGGTTGCTTTCGGTTTTAATGGATATGGTTACGTTTGATGGGAATTACAGTCCGACAGTCCGAATATTTTATGGAATATGTTGTTTTCCATCCCAGTAGGGGATTTTATTCGTGATTGGAGGATGATGGGTTTCTTTTGCCGTACCATGTGTCCGTGTCGGACCACCCTGGCCCATAATTTCTGGGAAGGATTTTTATCCTTTGGCATGGTGAGTTACACGTTAATTTGCAATTACTTCACAGCTACCTGTTAATCGATTGGCCAATATTTTAACATCAGGAGCTCGATGACTAATTTTACCCTTGGCCTTTTTAATGTTTTTTTATTTTTTTATTATGTGTAACATTCTGGTTTTTCTGTTTGTCGTGCATTTTTTTATTACAGAGTGTGGAACGAGATTATGATTGCGGTGCAGGTTGTATTTCTGCATCGTAGTGATTGGCAGTATCTAATCTCTTTGACGTTCGCAAACGTGGAAGTAGATTTATGTTTGAATTATGGTTTGATGTCATTATTTTAATTAATAATTATTTGATTTAAAATGTTTGATAATATGTATTTCGACTGAGTTTTATTTCCACGTTATAACATCAAGCGACGTTAGGGGCCGTTCATATATTACGTAAGACGTTTTTTCCTACTTTTAGACTCCCCCCTACCCCCTAGTAAGAAAAAATAAGAAAATGTATACCCCCCTCCCCCCCACACTAATCTTACGTAAGATAAATTATTACCCAATGAGAAGTCAGATAATATTAAACATTAATAAAAGTGAAATTAACGAAGATATTATGTTTATTTTATATTAAAAAAAATGTTATTCACACAAATTACTTTATAGTGTAAGAAAATTGCAAAAAAAATCCAAAATCGGTCTTCTGCGATTTTTCGACGGATTTCGTTAGGTAATTGCATAATAAAAAACGTCCTCTAGGAACCCTGAGCTTCTTACCGAATTCTTCGTCTGCAGTTGAAATTTTTTTATGAAGGAGTGAAAATTATGTTTTTTGGCAAAATATTTTTAAACAAATTTCTATTTCAGCTATATTGTTATATCATATAACTCATTAAAAAAATTAAAAACACTTAAGGCTGCTGTCCTGGCAGTGTTTAATATAATATGGGAAATTTGTCGAGATTGCGGACGCACTAGGTAAAAAAGTATGCACTTTTAGGCAACCATTTTATGATCATTATAAAGCTAAAACGTGGCCCTTGGATCTGATAAATTTTTAATTCCAATTAGAAATATTGAAATTTTTGCTGTAAAGATGCTCTATTTCACAGGGCAAAAATGTGACCGTGCAATAATTTTTATAATCATTACAGTTATAATTACAAACTTGAAAAGTGTTTCACATCCAGGACAAATGCTTGACCTAACTTGAAAAAAAATTTAGTAGAATTATATGCATTTTTCTAGAAGATGCTGCGTCCGAAAATAATAATAATTTTTTCTTGTTTTAAACGATTTTTTTGAAATGGTGAGCAGCAAGTGTTGGATCTCGGTTAAAATAGTTTGTCCAATCTATATCAGAATTATTTCTTACGGTTTATTGCTCATTTGTCTAATGGTATTTTCAATCGCCCACGCTTAGGACGGCAGCCTTAAAATATTTTAACAACATCCTCGAAATCATGAAAAGAAGAGCTTCCTAAAAATGGTCAGGGGGTTCTAATTTTTGGATATTTAAGGTTTGTGGTCCTAATAAAAACTCTGGGTTAGTGACTTCGGCGAGCGCCCGGAAGTGCCGCCATTTAAAAAAAATGGCGAAAACGAAATGTTTCCTCGCAATATTTCCTTACCAGTTGACTTTAGGACGAAAATGACTTCCATAAATCTTACAGAGAATAAAATTTACTACAACTTCTATCTAAGTAAGTTATTTTACTCTAACTAATAAAGACTTTATCATATAATAGACTCTTTTAGAGAGAGTAACCAAAAATTATTAAAATATGTCTTTTTCAATTCTACTATAAAAACGTTCAGCTTTCCAAATCTCTATAGGAAATTTGTGGATTTCAGGTGAATAAATTCGTGTTACTCCCGAAAATGTGATTTTATTCATTTCGAACGTAAATAATTAATAGTATTGTGTTTCACATTAACATTAATACCTACAGCACCTAAATTAAATTAAATAATTTTCAAATTTTGAAATTTAATTAAAAAAATAAAATCTTACGTAAGAAATTGTCTTGACCCCCCTACCCCCGAGTAAGAAAAAATAAGATGTCAGCTACCCCCCCCTCCCCCTAAACGTCTTACGTAATACATGAACGGCCCCTTAGCATAATGCATCGGCGATCGGATTCCAGAATGATCGTGCTATGTTCGAGCCTCGTATTTGAACTTTTATGTTTCTTATTTTTTTTGTGTTTAATTTTGGTTTAATATTATTTTTATCAAGGCTGCGATGTGCGACCTATATATATATACAGGGTGCGGCATTGCACCGGGGTCGCTGCCGCTTGGTTTTGTCGTCGGAAGCTCGATGTGGTTACCTTTGTGGGATTTTTTATATGACCATTTGAGTGTTCCGTCGATTGTTTGTTGGGGTGGTGATTCTTGGTGGCAATGTGGTCGCTACTGTGCCGTTCTGGTCGGCTCCTGTAGTGGGCTACTGTTGTTACGTTCCACTGGCGCCATACTAACACCATAAACATCGATTTTATCATTAAGCCTTTTAGCAATGAACATCGAATTGTTTATTTTTATTTTATTGTTAAGTTTATTTTGTGTGTGTTTGCAAAGCTGCTTCATTGAGTTTCTCCGAGGCGTTTTTACACGACCCATGGCCCTCGCATAACGACGTGTCCATCAAAGAGCTAGTTGACCTAAGATCAGGGCTCCACGCAATTAAAAGTAGAGGGTTTTTACCTTCTGCGTGGACGTAATCTGTTTCAAGCTATCCTCTCATTAGGGATAGTGAGGAAAGATTTACGGTTCAAAGTGGGGTTGATACATGGTATGGTTTTCGAGATAAATCATAAAAACTAACTTCATCTTCAGTTTTAAGGCAGTCTTGTATTAATATGTCTCGTATGACCCACTAGCAAAAATTTTGCCCTATTTTGCTAACAGTGGCACGTGCAATTGGTTTCTCGTAAGGATATTTGTTATCGAACAAATTGCAAACTTCTACTTGAGTAAGACTTCTGTCGTCGTAACCAATAATTATCAGAATTTTAAATCTATGTCTTTCAGACAAGCGAAGAACCATTTCAAAATAAAAATTTTAAAAAATGAACATAAATTCTTAACACAATTTACGCAACGATTAATTAACAAAATACTATACCACAGATTACAAAATTCTAATTACTATAAAAACCATGTTACTTTGTCCAGCGTCTTCTTGATAAACAATTTGTACACTAATAATTTTCTCATGCATTTTTGGAACTTTAGGGTTGATTGTTTCCAAAACTGTTTTCTTCAAGGTTATAGTAGTTTTTTTAGATTCTCATACTCAAAAAATGGTGTTCTATCCAAATCCGGAAAGAAAAATAAGAGTTGCAGTTTTAAAAAATTTACGATGACTTCATAGCTCCAAAATATTATTATTATTATTATTTGTAGCATTACATTCTGCAACAGAATATAGCTGTCCTTTACGGACTTACAAAATCCATTTGTTGAGGTGGATTAATCCTCATAATTACAACTCATTATATCTCATCACAGGTCTCGATGTGTTGTAGCTTCACTTATGACTTTCTTCCATGCCGCACGATTCCTCACTATCTGGGCCCATTCCCTCACTCCCATCTTCTCCAGGTCTCCCTCCACTCCATCCCTCCATCTCAATCTCGGCCTTCCTCTTGTTCTCTCATTACCAGGTTTCCATGCCATTATTGCTCTTTCGATTTCCTCACTATCAAGTCTCATCACATGGCCCCACCATCTCATTCTCTGGGCCTTGATAAACTTCACTATATCCTCTCCAGACATTTCTTGAAGCAGTTCCGCGTTATTTCTACATCTATATTGATCGTTTATCCATTTATAACCCACTATCGTTCTCAAGATCTTCCTTTCAAACACTCTTAAATCTTCTTCATCTTTCCTTGTCAAACAGATAACTTCCGCTGCATATGTGAGCACAGGTCTTATCAATGTTCTATATATTTTAATCTTCGTTGTTTTAGATATTTGCCTATCTCTTAGTAATTGTTTATTTGCATGATACGCCCTATTTGCTGCCTGTATTTTTGCCTTGATCTCAGTGTTTCTATCGTTTTTATTATTGACTAGCACAC
Source organism: Podabrus alpinus (assembly GCA_932274525.1). Taxonomy (NCBI): domain Eukaryota; kingdom Metazoa; phylum Arthropoda; class Insecta; order Coleoptera; family Cantharidae; genus Podabrus; species Podabrus alpinus. The sequence goes on from OW026451.1 coordinate 14,280,066, forward strand.
CAAGATGGTTAAAATCCTTTACCTGTTGGAAAACATCGTCGTCTACAATTAGTTGATTCATAGTGTCATCATTTTTTCTCGTGCACTTCATGTATTTCGTCTTGCCTTGGTTAATATACAATCCCATTCCAATTGCTTCTTTTTTCATGAGCCTCATTATCTCTATCATTCCCTTTTTCGTCCTTGACATAATCACCACATCGTCCGCATATGCAACTACTTGGTTTTCCTTAGTCATTATTGTTCCCCAACAGCCGGTGGATCGGATTATCTTCTCAAGCGCAATGTTGAACAGGGTCGCCGACAACGCGTCACCCTGTCTCACACCACTCCTCACCTCAAAGCTGTCCGTGTCACCCTCCATCGTTCTCACCTTGGCTTCTGCTCCTACTAGTGTTATCCAGGTCATTCTTATCAATTTTGGAGGTATCTTGAATTCCTTCATAGCGTTTCGTAATTGGGATCTATTAATGCTGTCAAAGGCCTGTTTAAAATCCACAAACAGCATATGCACATCTATATCATATTCATAGCTTTTTTCTTGGATCTGCTTAATTATGTGCAACGCATTCACCGTCGACCTTCCTCTCCTGAAACCAAACTGGTATTTTCCAATTATTTCATCAGTGTATTTGATTAGGCGACTGTGAATGACTGTCGACAGTATCTTGTACGCTGTGTTTAAAATCGTAATTCCCCTATAATTACTACATTCTTCTGCGCTTCCCTTTTTTTTCATCACTATTATTGTCCCCTCTCTCCATCTCTTTGGCATTTCTTCCTTCAACCATATCTGTTTCACCAATCTGCATATTTCGAAAATTACCTTTTCACCCCCATTCTTTATCATCTCCGCTGTGATCTCATCTGTACCAGGTGCTTTTTTGTTCTTCAATTTCTTAATTGCTTCTATTATTTCCTCGTCTGTCGGTTCATCTACTTCATCCACATTCTGTGTATCTTCCAACTGTTCCCATTGTACATCTTCGTTCTGTTGTGTGTTGAAAAGAGTTTTGAAATGTTTCTCCCATATTTTCTTAATTTTGTCTGACCTATGTTCCAATACACCTTCTTCGTTCTTCATTCCTTTGTTTCTTATTTCATACTTCTTTTTCGTATTCTTGATTTGCTTATAAAACCTCCTTACATTATTATTAACGCTACTTATTTCAATTTCCTTCATCCTCTCTTCTATCCATTCTTGCTTCTTTCGTTTGTATAATCTATCGGCTTCCTTTCTCTTCCTTTTGTATTCGTCCAGGTTTTCTCTTTCTTTACTTCCCAGCCATTTACATCGTGCTTCTTTTTTTTCTTTATTAATTTTTTCACATTCATCGTCAAACCATGGTTTCCATTTCATTTTCTTCTCATATCCTAAAACTTGTGAGGCGCTGGATCTAATGCTATCTTCAATATTGTCCCACATCTTGCTTATGTTATTGCATTTTTTCTTCTGTTCAATTTCCGCGCTCACTCTCTCTTCGTATTCCTTCCTATAGACTTCATTATTAAGTTTTTCTATTCCTATCCGTTTCCTAGTTCGATGTTTTACGTCTGATATCATGGTTTTTTGTTTCATTTCTACGACCACCAAAAAGTGGTCCGTATCAGCATTTGCGCCCCTATACGTTCTTACGTCTTTTATTGATGTGGCTCTCCTTCTTGTTACCATTACATGATCTATTTGGTTACCTTCATCGCTATTGCAACCGGGCCACATCCATGTGATCTTGTGTAATTTTTTATGCTCATATTTGGTGCTACTAACAATCATATCCAAAGAGGCTGCTAGGTGACAGAGTCTAAAACCGTTGTCGTTTGTCTTCTCATGTATAGTAAATTTTCCAGCCACCTCTTCAATAATTTTCTCTTTGCCAATTTGTGCATTAAAATCCCCCACTACAATTACAGTGTCGTGTTTTGGTGTCAGGTCATACAGCGTCTCCAATTCATAGTAGAACCTTTCCTTTACTTCTTCGGAACTCTCTTCTGTGGGTGCATAAGCGTTTATTATTGACAGATTATTTGGCTTCATTCTGATTCTTAAGTAAGCAAGCCTTCCACCCATTGGCTTAAATTGCAGTATATCCCTCATATATCTCCTCATGACCACAAAACCAGTACCCCTACACCCCTGTTTACTTTCTCCGGAATACAGCAATACATAATCTTCACCTCTAATTTCTCCTTCTCCCTTCCATCTAGTTTCCTGTAGTGCTGCCACTTCTATCTTATATCTTCTCAATTCTTTAACAATTTCCTTCATTTTTCCAGGTTTCAAAAGTGTTCTTATATTCCACGTCGCTATTCTAATTGCTTCTTTCTTTTTACTCCTTCTCCCCTTTTTCATCATGCCACTCTTTTTATCCAATTGTCCCATATCAATCATCTCCATTTCATGCCTTATCCTTGTATATTCCCCAGCTTTCCTTTCTGGAGTACCTGTCTGGGAATGTCCAGCTACTCCTCTCCCCAACTGCGTTAGTTTTTTGCATGCTGATCCTGTTCGTTCTTCAGTTTCAAAACATTATCTCTTTTGTCCCATATATACACTTTGTTCTGTTTGATCAATTTCTGAAATCCAACCCTCACCTTCTCACCCTTTCCCATTTCTATTTTTGCCAGGGACCATATTTGATTTTGGATATCCTTTTCCTTGTTGGTCAAGTCGTGTTCAATATAAACAGGAGCACCCTTCAGTTTACTTTTGCTTTCCATTATCAACTTCTTTTGTGCGTTGTTCCTCAATTTGGCCACAATGACTTGCTTTTCAATTACTCTTCCTATTTTAAATGCTTCGACGACCTCTATCCGCATCTGTAACTTATTGTTCAGGTATTCCTCTACTTTTCCCGGTGTTAAAATTCCATCTATTTGAAGGTTCTTTATTATTATGTTATCTTTTCTCTTATCTCTCTCACTCTTTTCTAGCTGCTCCTCAAGGAAGTTTATTCTTTCATTTTGTTTACTTGCATTCTCTACCAAACCTCCAATCACCTGTTCCACTTCCTTAACTTTAGCGTTCCATTTTGTTTCCATCTCAACTAGTTTATCCTTTATCTCCATGTTTACCTTATTACCGTCAGTTACCATTTTTGTCAAACCGGCCATCATTTCTTTTAATTCATCCATGTTATCCCCTTTTATTTCTCTTTCTGTTAACTTTTTTGGTGATGCTACTGTTTTTCTACTTCTCCGGAAAATACGTTCTTCCTCTGCACTCGTATCCAATTCTCTTCTACCTCTCTTTAAGTATTCCTTAATTGATGGTACGCTGTTTGCTCTTTCTCTTTCACCTTTATTAAAACTCATTTGCAGGTGCTTCGTTATAATTAGGCAACCAATATTGCACGCGAAAAGTGTCTTTCAAATTTGATCAAAAACAGTGATTTATATCAATCGTCAGCGTCAGCACAAGCACTCGGGTCAACCCCTCGAAAGCACTCACACTACTATCGAAACCCCTAAAACAAATTTCTTAGCCTAAGTGTCACCTTAACCTCAAATACTCAAATTCTGGTTATGCTCCTCACAACTGCAAAATCTTTTTCCTTCAACACATCCACAGCTTCTTTGATACCTCGTATCTTGTTCTTCGTGTTGCAATATTCCAAAAACTCTCCAATAATCTCAATAATCAAAATCAAACAGCTCCTTATTCGCAAACAGCAGACAGGACCGGACTTCCATACGTAATACGTAAGCTCCAAAATATAACACGGTAAAAAAATGTCAATAGCAGAAAAAAGTGCCACTTGAAAAGATAAGGTTGACGTGTCTGAGTATTTCTTGAAAAACGCCCCCTAAAAGATTTTTCTCGTGCATTTTTGGAACTTTAGGATTGATTATCTCAAAAACTGTTTTCTTCAAGATTATAGTTTTTTACATATTCATACTAAGAAAATTGTGTTTTATCCAATCCGGAAAGCCAAATAAGAGTTGCAGTTTTAAAAAATTTACGATGACTTCATAGCTCCAAAATATAACACGGTAAAAAAATGTCAATAGCAGAAAAACGTGCCACTTGAAAAGATAAGGTTGACGTGGTTGAGTATTTCTTGAAAAACGCCCCCTAAAAGATTTTTCTCATGCATCTTTGGAACTGTAGGATTAATTATATCAAAAACTGTTTTCTTCAAGATTATAGTTTTTTACATATTCATACTAAGAAAATTGTGTTTTATCCAAGCCGGAAAGCCAAATAAGAGTTGCAGTTTTAAAAAATTTACGATGACTTCATAGCTCAAAAATATAACACGGTAAAAAAAATGTTAATAGCAGAAAGAAGTGCCACTTGAAAAGATAAGGTTGGCGTGTGAGTAATTTCAGAAAAACGCCCCCTAAAAGATTTTTTTCATGCATTTTTGGAACTTTAGGATTGAAAATGTAACACAGTAAAATAATGTCAATAGCAGAAAGAAGTGCCACTTGAAAAGATAAGGTTGACGTGTCTGAGTATTTCTTGAAAAACGCCCCCTGAAAGATTTTTCTCATGGATCTTTGGAACTTTAGGATTGATTATCTCAAAAACTGTTTTCTTCAAGATTATAGTTTTTTACATATTCATACTAAGAAAATTGTGTTTTATCCAATCCGGAAAGCCAAATAAGAGTTGCAGTTTTAAAAAATTTACGATGACTTCATAGCTCCAAAATATAACACGGTAAAAAAAGGTCAATAGCAGAAAAACGTGCCACTTGAAAAGATAAGGTTGACGTGGTTGAGTATTTCTTGAAAAACGCCCCCTAAAAGATTTTTCTCATGCATCTTTGGAACTGTAGGATTAATTATATCAAAAACTGTTTTCTTCAAGATTATAGTTTTTTACATATTCATACTAAGAAAATTGTGTTTTATCCAAGCCGGAAAGCCAAATAAGAGTTGCAGTTTTAAAAAATTTACGATGACTTCATAGCTCAAAAATATAACACGGTAAAAAAATGTTAATAGCAGAAAGAAGTGCCACTTGAAAAGATAAGGTTGGCGTGTGAGTAATTTCAGAAAAACGCCCCCTAAAAGATTTTTTTCATGCATTTTTGGAACTTTAGGATTGAAAATATAACACAGTAAAAAAATGTCAATAGCAGAAAGAAGTGCCACTTGAAAAGATAAGGTTGGCGTGTGAGTATTTTCTGAAAAACGCCCCCTAAAAGATTTTGTCGAATTTGTTCCAAACTTTAAAGTTATCGAAGAAGGAGAAAGTGGGGTTGATACATGGTATGATTTTCGAGATAAATCATAAAAACTAACTTAATCTTCAGTTTTAAGGCAGTCCTGTATTAATATATCTCGTATGACCCACTAGCAAAAATTTTGCCCTATTTTGCTAACAGTGGTACGTGCAATTGGTTTCTCGCACCAGCCAGTCCAGCTCAGCGCTACTTCTGGAGGCCTACCGGCCTCCACAACTTCCAACGCCAGATGCCAACCCAGATGAAGGAGAAGGACGGCTACGCCGTGATGCTCCATTATGGTCATTCCAGAAAACAGAAAACAGGTTTCTCGTAAGGATATTTGTTATCGAACAAATTGCAAACTTCTACTTGAGTAAGACTTCTGTCGCCGTAACCAATAATTATCAGAATTTTAAATCATTGTCTTTCAGACAAGCGACGAACCATTTCAAAATAAAAATGTTAAAAAATAAACATAAATTCTTAACACAATTTACGCAACGATTAATTAACAAAATACTTTACCACAGATTACAAAATTCTAATTAGTTACTATAAAAACCATGTTACTTTTTCCAGCGTCTTCTTGATAAATAATTTGTACACTAATAATTTTATTATGCATTTTTGGAACTTTAGGGTTGATTATTTCCAAAACTGTTTTCTTCAAGGTTATAGTAGTTTTTTTTTAGATTTTCATACTCAAAAAATGGTGTTCTATCCAAATCCGGAAAGAAAAATAAGAGTTGCAGTTTTAAAAAATTTACGATGACTTCATAGCTCAAATATATAACACGGTAAAAAAATGTTAATGGCAGAAAAAAGTGCCACTTGAAAAGCGTGTATGAGTATTTCTTGAAAAACGCCCCCTAAAAGATTTTATCGATTTTGTTCCAAACTTGAAAGTTATCGGGGAAGGGAAAGTGGGGTTGATCCATGGTATGGTTTTCGAGATAAATCATAGGCACTAACTTCATCTTCAGTTTTAAAGCAGTCCAATATTAATATGCAAATTCCTGAAACTTGTAAGGAAAGGTTTTTACAAGGTTGTCAAGAAGCGTAAATGTAAAAAAATACAAAGAACAAACATTTGTATTGCATTTTGCAATATTGTTCTAAGGAAAATGTGTAGGTATGCATGCTTTCATTGTTAAGCGATGGAATATACAAATGAATGGGAATTAAAATACCAATGTACTTCTTTGGCATAATATGCAGAGCTCTTCACTTAGGTATTAGAAAATGCAATTTTGCATTGTGCAATAACATACATAAATATTAATTTTTATAAGTTTCCAAGACGTGAAGATGTACTAGGTAATTTAATTTTTTGCGGATAAAACGCGCGATAATAAAAAACTGAACAAATGTACCTTTTATTATAATAAAAGATAAAGACGCTTCTTTATGCTCATTCCATGACTATTGCAATGGACTAACGTAAATATAACGAACATAAAAATACAATGAAACACGTTCATGCTCGTAGCAGTCGTCCGTGAGTTCATCCACTTAGCAACAATTAACTCGTATAAATTTATTTAACTAATGCACGCGTAGGTTCCTTAAAATTAAAGTCGGTATTCAAAATAATAAGGAAAGTTAAAAATTTTGAATGCAAATTAACAAAACACAAGATGTGCCTATAAGCGGCGAAGCTACAAAAATTGAAGAATTTCTAATTAACTATTAAACAGGTTTTTATAATCAGTTATTTAATACCTACGTTTAACATACATTACAAACACCATATACCATGAATACCATAATGTCATCTTTTGAGAAAATTTTAATTCGGTAAAAATTCTGTCAACACTCCCAACTTAAGTGTTACACGAGTTTAAAGTACCATAGCCGGTTGCTCATCACTGACAAAGATAAACTTGTGGGAAAGCTATGTACATACTCTTTTGTTTTGCCACATGTCTTCCAGTTGATGGAAAGAAAAAAAGCTACCATACTGCATCTTGAGGCCCCCATTCACGTGGATCTGTATCGATACAATCATGTTGCAAGTATCAGTATCACGATACATACCTCGACATGTATTTTTGTCCGTGTATCGGTATCACCTGATATCGTCGCTTGTACTATCACTGTCATGCACGCATCCAAGCGGTACGAAATTATACAAACTTGTTGCAATGTGCATGCATTTGTCATATTTCAGCAGATCGGAAATTCCGGATTTTGCGAAAGATTTTTAAATATGTACAAATTAAATCTCTGTTTGTGGGATTTGAAATTGAAAGACCATCCAAATAAGTCGTTTCAAGAAATGGCAATAACCACAGTTCCAGTTTACAACGGAAAAGAAGAAGGGATTCCGACAATGCTACTGTAATTGCTGTAATACGTCCTGGGAAGACATTATGGTATCGTGTTTTGAATTGAACTGTCGTTAGTTGTCTCATGATTGATACGGTACAAATCTCATGTAGTATACGTATTACATCAAGACAATTTTATTTAAAGCAATTAACTGAAATTCAACGGCTGTCATGACCTGATAGATAGCGCGATCAACTGCTAACGTAGGGTGTCCCGGTTTTACTCCGAGTTTGAGCTCAAAAATTTCTTGACCGTCTCCGGCCTTCGAAGGGCACGTAAAACCGCCGGCCCCTCTGTGTTAATAACTTGCCTTCATAACAATAAAAAACAGGATACAGGCACATCCAGGGCAAGCTACCCAAGATGTACAACCTAATTATTAGGCTCACAGTATTTCTGCTTCTTTAAGTTTTTTGAGATCATTTGACTTGTTTTTTTTTTTCGAATTAGTTCTGTGAGCATAAATACTTGGTGTTTACATCTTAGGTAGCTTGCTAAGCTGGCCCTCGACGTGCCTGTTACCATGTTGTTTTATTGGTATGAATGCAAATCATTAACACATGGGGACCGACGCATTTAAGTGCTTTCCGAGGAACGGCAGCGGCAAAAAAAGTTTTACGCTCAGACCCAAAGTCGAACCGGGAAACCCTACGTTAGCAGTTGATAACGCTAACTATCAGGCCATGACCGCCGTCATGGCTCACAGAACTACTTTGAAAAAAAATTGGTAAAACAGGGGTCGAATGCCTCGATTACATTGAGCGACTTTACTCGCTAGTCGCTAGCGAATTTACACGCAGCGACTAAATTCGCTTTGTTCAACACGCGGCGAGTAAGCGACTAGGTCTATTACATTAAGCGAATTTAGTCGCTGCGTGTAAATTCGCTACCGACTAGCGAGTAAAGTCGCTCAATGTAATCTTAGCATAACCCAAACATAAGAGGAAGAATAACTGAAATTTTCAAGAAAACACAATTAACTTACAAAATAAAGAAACCATTACAATCGATATGATGTTTATGAATCACGCATCGATATGGACCTTAATACCTTTATATAATATGATACTTGATATGATACATCCTTTTATCAGTGGTGGCTCGTGATTTACTAGAGTTGGAGGGTGATGACTCCGAATACATTTTTAATATGCACAATATTATTTAAATAATGACTTTGTATTCTGGAGATGTCCCGTCACGTCGCCGTCGCCGTCCTCGTACCAGTACCAGCCACCACTGCATGTTATCGATGAAAAATTGTACCAAAGCGTCCTAAATAGTTTAAAAATTAAACAGTACCCAGAATCCCGATTTTCCAACCTTCCGCGTTACGTAACATCCTTCAAATGTTACGTTTCCATAGTAAAGATCTGGTAGCTGGTAAAATTTTCAGGTTACCAAAATTACGCTCTGGTAACCAATATAATTGTCACGTTAATATTGGCAACTCAAAATAAGAACACGCCACCAAGCGACCATTTTAAATGCAGGTTAAGCAGGTTAAAGTAAAAGCGCTATTTACTTGTGCATGTTTTCATCGTAATTTCGAGTGATAAAAGTGATATTAAGAGTCATTGTAGTATTATTTGGACACTTTCACAGCAACTTGTTCATATTGCGACTTGTTTTCAATTAACCAACGTTCCCAATAGCAAAAGTTATTCCGGTATATTAAAAACCTTCAAGAGCTCTTAGCAATAAAAATGTGTCCCATAGACTGGGGTTTTGGCACAAAATGCCAAAGAGCAATGGAACGGTAAATGCTCGGAAATGAATGGATCAGGATGAGGACCTGAGTAAGAGACATAAGTGAGATGGTAGACACGCTGAAATGGAGATTTGCTGGATATAACGCAAGACAAATCGATAAAAGATGGAACGCTGTGTTACAGCAGTGACGTCTAGGGCTGGGTGGAAGAGCGAGGGGTCGACCGCAAATGAAGTAGACCGACAACCTGAAAAGGCATGCGGGACTACTTTGGAGAAGAAGAGCGGAAAACAGAACAAGGTGGAATGAACTTGAAGAGGCTTACATCCAGAATTGGATTGAAAAGGGCTGAAAGAAGAAAGAGAAGACTGGGGTTCATAAAGTGAACTCTTGGGTCCCGGACTTGGAGGAGGGTCCGGGGTTTGGGGAGAGTTGGGGGTTCTCTCGTTCCTCGTTCATTGTTACTTACCAGAAGCCGTCTAATTAAGTTCTGGACGACATCTTCCAAGTTTTTTAACTCTTATAATTTCTCTTCCCTGAAGTTGATGTCTTCTTTGCTACAAATTAGAAATTTTCGTACTTTGTGCGCCGAATCCGATGCACCAGTTGCTATTTCGTTTATCTGGCCAACACTTATTTCTATCTCGGTTACCAGGGTTGTTTCTTCGATCTTTTTTTCCTTTTTCTCTTGTTCGCTTACTGTTTTCTTCTTCTTTTTGCGTCCCATTTTTTCCCTATATTCTTTTTCGTGTTTCGCCTTACTGGCATGTTTTCGTTGATTTTCGGTTAATTTCCTCTTTGGGAATTCTGGTGGTGGTGTATTTTCGCTTCCTGATGTAATTTTCTTTTTGCTTCTCTTTGTCCTGGGTTCTCCTTATTCGTCCTCTTCGTTTGTGCTACTATTATCGTTTGAGTCGTCCACGAACTCGATTTTCCTTCGTTTATCTTTTTCTATGATACTTCGGTACCATGAACTGGTTCTCCTCGTTTGTGGATGTACAATGGTCCTCCTCGCTTGAGTCTTCCACTTGTCTGAATCTCTTCGTGTTGCTGTCGATAGGCTTAAACTTCTTTTCGTTATCTTTGGCTCGTCCGCCATCTTCAAAAAGAAGTATGGTCTATAGATATGCACTTTCTGTACTATTATTAAATTTATATTGCAGTAGATCGGATCTTCGTTGTTAGAACCTCTGAAAACAATCTTCCTTGTTATTCGAAGCTCCAATACAAAATTGACTTTATCTGAGTTATACAAATAACTTTCTGTTGATTTTATTTTTATGTTGATACCAAAATTTTTGAATTTCAAAATCAAAATCTCTGTTTTTTGACATTGCATTTTAACCTAAAAACCCAACGTTCACTTTTCATCATTAGCCATTAACCGTCTAGTACGAGATTACCTTACCAAAAAAGACCAATTTAGCGTAAGATATACAACTAATAGCCATCTAGCACGAGTTGGCCTGAGTTGTGCGGCCTAAAGGCTGCACAGATTCCTTATGGCATTGCTTTGATGCATTGAAGGGACTAATATACGCATCAATTTAGTGTTACAAATAGATAAATTAGGGCTATTAGGGCCAAGTTGCATAACGTTAACCCAGGGTTAACTCAGTCTTCAACCAATTTGATTGGCTAAACCGAGGTTTGATCCTGGGTTAACTCTAACTCCAGCTTCTTATTATATGTTTTAGATTTTAATTTTTACTAAAAGTTGATATTATGGAGCCTCTTGAAGACGTATTAGCGTTTTATCTCAAAAATTGATAAAATTTCAGTAGGTAATTGAAGAAGATTGACAGCGTGAGAAATAATGCTGCAAATCGGTAATCATAAAAAATCCCAAATTTTTTGCCGACCTTGACCAGAAGCAATGTGTTTCTGGACTCTATAAAGATGTACAAAACCAATGTTGCCGGACGAACGCAAAAAAAAAATTTAATTTGCTTTTGGTTCGAACGAAATACGATTTATTATATGTTTAGAAATAATAAATTATGAATAGGGTGAAGTGCAGCAGGTGAAATGTTCTTAGATCTACTAAGAATTTAATTAAAGTATTCGATTGTGTAATAATTTCAAAATATGAAAAGTGAATTAATAGTAGGTTGTTTATGTTGTTCGTGCAATTACTCCATTAATTTGATGTTATGTTTAAGAGTTTTTAGTTCTTATTTGTGATTATCTCGTTGCAATATAATAAAATAATAATAAATCTGAGTTTTTTTTTCTTCTATTTATGATTGAAAAACGAAAACTAGTTTTGTTGGGATTGGGGAATTTAAAAATACTCTGCCCCTTCAAATATTTAAGTACAAAACTGGTTCTGGGGGTATTTCAGAAATTAACAATAACAACTTTTTATTTAATTTTATTTAGATTACCATTAGGGAGTGTCCATTAATTACAGAAGGACGATTTGTGAAATTGTCGCCCCCCCCCCTTCTAATATTTATCGCAAATACAAAATTTAATATTAATTTTTTATACCAAAAAGTAATTTCGAAGGCCGTATATAAACTGGTTTGATTTTAAACTGACGTATTTAGAAAAAACTTACTTAAGGAATACTTTGAATCCCTACCTCCCTCTCAAATCCTTACGTAAGTAATTGACAGTTCCTTACCGGAATACTGGATAATTATATAGACGAAAATAATTATAGGGATTAATATCAAGGTACTTTCACTCCATAAACCATGAATCTATTGATTATTATTAGGAAAAAATAGTTTTGGTTTATATTGTTGAGTAATAATCGATAAATTTACAAAGAGGGTCAACCGGATCAAATGCATGTTCTGAAGTAATGATGGCGTTAAAAAAAGAAAAAGTCCTCGGCATGACCTAAAGCTGCATTTTTTTCTTCGTCAGAAGACTAAGCTCGTCAACTAGTATAAAGATTCTTGACAATTAATGAAACAACAAGTGTTTCACGTTAAACTAAAGATTCCATCATGTAATCAATGAATTCATTGTCTGTATCACAAAAGACATGGTTCTAAATTTATCAACTTTTTTACTTGGTTAAGAAGGTATAGGTCTATGCTCTGGTAATTCGCAGTGCCAATATTATAAGGCATTAATTAAAAGAATTTGGGACTCTTTTATTCCTATGTCCCAGTTTGTTTTATAATTATCTCTAGTCCACTTCTACACTTTAGACCTTTCATCCATCGACAGGCGGGTCAGGCTATAATTACGTGGCTTGATAGGGGAGCAGCGTTCTTTGAATTGGTTACCACGCGGTCACCCATCCAAGTGAAAGCTGCTAGTAATCTTATTTTGTGCTACTTCAACAGTTAGGGCCGATATAAAGAAAACTGGTAGATCAAAGTTGGCAGCAAGCGCTTTTCCACCTTTAAAAATCCAAATCATTTTTGTACCCAAAAACTCAAAGCTGTATCAGGTTACCAGTTTTCATTCCGATTATAATTATATCCATTATATATTTCAAAACTTTTGCATTTTTGCAGCTGAATAAATTTCTAATGTATCAATAACTCCTTTTATTTATAAAACAAATTACATATAGAATTGGAATGAATGAGTGTGATTAAAAATGTTATTGTATCACCACAATCAATGTTTTTTGTTTATAAAAACCGTAGTATGACTCTATGAAAGGAATTAGTCAATCTGCTCTATTATAGTTTACTAATTAATTCATTTGTGTGAATTTCAAAACATTAGAAATGAATAAAAAAAAATTTGTTAATCATAAAAGAGCAAAACACAGCAGAGACTTCTGAAGGGTAATTTTAATTATTATTTGTTAATTTTCCTTTACAAAAAATATCATAGGTGTATTTTGTACAACACAAGCGATATCAATTAATTTTATTAATACTCGTACATAACAGGTACTTATGCGTTTCATCGCTATGTAGACTTTCTAGTTATTTAGGTATGTTGATGAAAAATAATCTACAGGGAAAGTTTAAACGCAAAGCGCCGTAGGCGATTTCTTTAAAAAAATTTAAAATCGAAAGTGTAATTTACTGCAAATTAAAAAAATTTATAAAATCCTTTTAATTTATTTACGTTACTACCCTAATTATTATAGAAATTCCTTCGTAACACAATATCTATAGAAAATGATAGATATATAAATTTCAAACTGATTTGTTCAGTCTTTTTTTCAGTTGTATTATTTTTGTTTAGTTTTTATTATGACTGGACCTAATATTTATTTTTGACTAATTGAAATTCCAAGGGGAGAGGGTCAGAATAAAGTTTTATTGGTTTTACTGGGACCGGAGTCCCAGTAAAACTGTCTGTAAAGATAGAAAATGCTATAGGGGAGAAATATTAGCGGTGGCGCGCTGTAAGCAACAACAAACGTGACGTCACATTAAGGTTATAACCTCGCTTGACCTCGCTCATAGTAAGGTTAACTTTTGAATATGGTTACGTACAATATGAAAACACATTAAAAAATTTGTTATACTTACATATTAATATTATTTCACCAGGATGAACAATAATCACTACCGTATAAAACCCATATGAAAACAATAAAAGGTTTATTTTCCTTTCTAGTGACGTCAAATATTTAGTTGATATTACAGCAACCAGGGTGCGTACAATTAATATTTTTCTCCTATACAAATTAATTTCTATGTTTCATATTTCTTCCCGAAAAATAAAGCGCCATCTAGCGCCCTAGTACGGAAAGTAACAATTAAGTGTCCTGATTGGTTAGAAAAATAGACCGAGTTTATTTGTAACCAATCAGGACACTTATTTTTGATTTTTCACGCTGAGTATTAAAAATTCAACAATATGTTTGTCAGTACTGGAACTATTTTTCATGTAGGATATTCCAATAACTATTGTTTGCCGCTATTGTTGCGTAGTTAGAAGAACAATTTATCTACGCAAATTCGAAATATAAAAAGAAACAATTATCCTGATGTTCCAGAAAATAAAAGTTTTTAATGATTTGGAGGAAGCCATGTCCCCCTCAGATCGCTACTGAAATTTGTAGTCCAAGCAACGAAGCCGAAATATTGGCTCAAGCTTGCAAAAAATCCGGGCAAGCTGAATTTTGGCAGAGATGTACATTGGAGTGTTCTAATGAACCCCCCAAAAGTCCCATAAAATCCCATACCGGAGGATTTTTTGCCGATAACTCGCTTATTTATGCTCGTATGAAAAATGGCACAATATTGATTCGTTGCAGGGAGAGAAATGTTTTCGGGCACCGGAAATGCTTTTAATAATAAATTAATTGAAATTGTGGCCAAGGTTGGAAAATGAAGAGAAAAATTAATTTTTTCAAAATTTGCCCAAGTTATAGTATCTTCCAAGTAACGAAACCGAAATTTTGGTTTGAGCTTACAGAAGGTCCGGGCAAGCTGAAATTTGGCAAAGATGTATATTGAAGTGTTCTAATAAACCCCCAAAATGTCTCATAAAAATCCCAAGCCGGTGTTTCCTCAAATGAGGATTTTAGCCCCCTAAGTGCTGTGTTTCGCCTATAGCTCATGTATTTTTACTTTTACGAAAAATTACCATTAAGCAAAGTTGAAGAACATAAAATTCTCTATAACTTGTGGTGCTGTAGTAGGTAGTACTACAATACATACTGTAATAGGCAAATTAAACTTTGTCTTAAACGAAGATCATAGAACACAAAGTTTATGTACGTACGCGTCAAAGATCATTATAAAAATTATACAATACAGACTGGAAAGAATAGTAGAAGAAAACTTGACAGAAGACCAGTATGCATTCAGGAGAGGCGTTGGCACAAGAGAAGCAATCTTGGCGGTGAGACTACTAATAGAGAAAATGATTCAAAAAGGAAAGCAGGTGTTTGTGGCTTTTGTAGACGCGGAAAAGGCATTTGACAGGGTGAATTGGAGGCAGATGTTTGGTATTCTGGAGGAAGTTGGAGTGGAAGCAAGAGAGAGAAGAATTATTTACAACATATATAGATATCAAACAGCCATAATGGAATGTAATGGAGAGATGGAAGAGGCTAGAATAGAGCGAGGTGTAAGACAGGGGTGCTCTCTTTCCCCATTGCTGTTTAACCTGTACATACAAAAAGCGATAGAAGAGTTCCGGCAAATGAGAGAGACAGGTATAATGATACACGGGGAGAAAATCGACACTATAAGATATGCAGACGACATAGCCCTATTTGCGGAAACGAAAGAAGAGCTGATACGGTCTCTTACTGATATGGACAGGGTGCTGCAGACGGGATACGATATAAAAGTAAATAAGAGAAAGACCCAAGTGATGGAATGCGGAAAGATCGAACGGAGTATGGGCGATATATTTGTGGACGGTGAAGCTATAAGAGAAGTGAATGAGTTCCCGTACCTGGGCAGCTTAATAACTAAAGACGGAAGGAGCAGCAGAGAAATAAAGATTAGAATAGTCCAAGCGAAGAGAGCCTTCTATAACAAAAAACAGCTAATAATCGCCAACAGCATTCCTTTAGAAACTAAAAAGCGGTTTATACAAGTATACTATGGAGTGCAGCGCTGTATGGGTGTCAGACGTGAACCATTGGAAAAGCGGACAGGAAAAGGTTGGAGGCGTTTGAGATGTGGTGCTACAGAAGAGCCCTAAAGATCAGCCTGGATGGAGATGTCAACGAACGATGAGGTACTGAGACGGATAGGAGAGGGACGAAGAATGTGGAAACAAATAGTCAGTAGGAGAGATAAATTAGTTGGGCACATACTGAGAAGAGAAGGATTGGTAAAGACTATGATAGAGGGTCAAGTCGAAGGCAAGAACCCCAGAGGAAGGCCCTGCCTAAAATACATAACACAGATCATGAAAGACACTGAAACGGACAGTTATGAGAAAATGAAGAGATTGGCTTCCAACCGGGAAGAATGGAGAGCTGCTTCAAACCAGTCACCCGACTGAAGATTTCGAGAGAGAGAGGCGAAACACAGCACTTAGGGGGCTAAAATCCTCATTTGAGGGAACGCCGGCTTGGGATTTTTATGAGACATTTTGGGGGTTTATTGAAACACTTCAATATACATCTTTACCAAATTTCAGCTTGCCCGGACCTCCTGTAAGCTCAAACCAAAATTTCGGTTTGGAAATACACTAGACCCTCCATGTACGCGAGTTCGATGTACGCGAATTCAGAATAACGTGAATTAGATTTTGATACCCGAATTTTTTGTACGCGAAGCAAAATTCCCTTTAACGCGAATTCAGTTTTCGCGTATTATTAAAATAACTAGCTGGCACAGTCGGCCTACCGGCCGCCTTTAGCCATCTAGACCACATCGGATGTGGTTGTTCGGCCTTCGGCCTCACTCCAAGGTTCTAAAGTAGCCTATGTTTTTCGTAGCGTTGTAAATAACTTCTACACCAAATTTGGTTAAGATTGATCAAATAGAAACGTAAAGCACGTGCACGCGTATTTGCATTGTTGATCGGTTGACAGCTTGACAGCATTTATTATTGTTTTTTAAGTTGATTTTGAGTAGCCTGCCTTCTTTTAAGGAATCTCGATAATCCATTCATGCGCGTCCCTATGGGACGCGCATGAATGGATTATGGAGATTCCTTAAAGGAAGGCAGGCTACTCAAAATCAATTTTCCTTTCCTTTGCGAATTTTTCAGAATATGTAATTTCTACTCCGTTCATAGGCGCTGAAACGTAGCACTTGAATGATACAAATACGCTGTCAACGATTTATCTTCTTCTTCATAGTTTCTCTCCACGTTGGAGGTTGGCTATAATCATGGCTATCTTGACTTTATCCGCGGCGGCTCTAAACAGGGACCTTGTACTGGTATGAAACCACTCTCTTAGGTTTTTCAACCAAGAGATTCTTCTTCTTCCCACACCACGTCTTCCCTGAATCTTTCCTTGCAATATCAGTCTCAAAACTCCATACCTCTCTCCCCTCATGAAGTGTCCCAAATACTCCAATTTTCTTCTCTTGACTGTGTTCAACACCTCTTTCTCCTTTTCCATACGCTCCAGAACTTCTTCATTTCTTACTCTGTCTACCCATGAAATGTTCAACATTCTCCTATAACACCACATCTCAAAGGCCTCGACTCTCCTTGTGGTATTCTGTCAGTGTCCAAGCCTCTACTCCGTACAGCAACACCGGGAAGATGTAGCATCGCATAATACGGGTCCTTAACTGTAAATTAAAATCTCTATTACTGAGAAGGTTTCGCATCTTAAGGAAGCAGCTTCTTGCTAGTTCTATTCTGCACTTTATTTCTCGAGAATGGTCCCACTGGTCATTCAGCCAACAACCCAAATACTTATATTGGTGCACTCGTTCAATTTCTACATCTCCTATTATTAATGGTGCAGCGGGTATTTGACCATTCTTACTGATTATCATTAGTTTGGTCTTTTTTAGATTCATCTTAAGTCCGTACCTTTCACTGGCCCTGTTTACTCTGCACACTAACTCTTGCAACCCCTGCATGTTGTCAGCCAAAATAACCGTGTCATCCGCGTATCTGATGATATTTATTATCTGTCCGTTTATAATTATTCCTGGTTCTTCTCCTTCTAGTGCTTCTCTGAAAATGGCCTCAGAATAGGTGTTGAACAAAAGAGGGGAGAGTATGCATCCCTGTCTAACTCCACGACATATATCTATTTCCTCCGTAATACTTCATTCGACTCTGACTGAAGCTCTCTGGTTCCAATAGAGATTTCCAATTATTCTTATATCTCTACTGTCCAATCCAATATTTTTCAAGATATCTATCAGTTTTTGATGTTTTACTCTGTCAAACGCTTTCTCGAAGTCTACAAAACAAGCATACACATCCACGTTCATGTCCCGACACTTTTCCACCAACATCTGAACACTACACAGAGCCTCTCTTGTACCGTATCCGTTTCTGAATCCAAATTGTGTGGTTCCTACGCTCTCTTCGTATCTTGTTGTTATTCTTCCGTGAATTACCCTTAGAAAGATTTTTAGTATATGGCTCATTAGGCTGATAGTTCTATATTCTTCGCAGTTTTTCGCTTGTATCTTCTTTGGTATCGTTATAAATGTTGATTTCAGCCACTCGGAAGGTATTATACCTGTATCGTATATTTGGTTGAATAACTCTACCAAAATGTCTATGCCTTCGTCTTCTATCAGTTTTACCATCTCGGTAAAAACATCGTCTGGTCCAGGCGCTCTTTCATTTTTTGACATCTTTATCGCGTAGACCACTTCAGATTTCAGAATTTTGGGACCGGTTTCTTCCTGTGGTACTTCAAAGCTTGGTGGTCTTTGGTCTTCGAATAGTTCCTTCATATATTCATACCACCTGTTCAATCTGTCATTAGCATCCATTATTATGTTATCGTCTTTATCTTTCAGTATTGTCACTTGGTGTTTTCGGTCATTACCTACTATCTTCTTTATCTTCTTATGCACGTTGAATGCGTCGTATTTCTGCTGCAAGTCCTCGATTTCTTGACATTGCTCGTTCAACCATTTATGCTTAGCTTCACGGATACTCTTTTTAATATGTTTTTGCTTTTGTTTGTATATCTCAATATCCTTACTCTTCCATAGTCTTCTCTCGTCCATCAGTTGCAGTATGCTATCAGTCATCCAGATCTTTCTTTTTATATGTTTATTTCCTTTCAAGTTTTTCTCCGTTGTATCTTTTACTATTTTTCTGATTTCTGCATATTATGTCTTGTCTATGTCTTCATATCTCACTCCTTCCTTTAGCCTTTGGAAACCTTCATTAAGCTCTCTTTTTGTTTTGTCGTAAATCTGTGGTTCTTTTAATTGTCTTATGTCTATATGTCGCTTCATCTTTTTCTTTTCAACTCTCTTCAGTTTTACAGCTATTTTCGCCACAACTGGGTTGTGATCCAACGTCTGCTCCTGGGTATGTTTTTACCGCTTTTACCGAATTCCTAAATCGTTGGTTTATGCATATATAGTCTATTTGGTTTCTCACTATGTTCTTGTTAGTGCCATCGAGTGGGGAAATCCATGTGTATAATCTTCTCTCTGGGAGCTTAAACGTGGTATTGAGTGCTATAAGATTTTCTTCCTGACAGAATTGGACCAGTCTGTCACCTCTATCGTTTCTGATACCCAAACCATACTCCCCAATATTTCTTCCACATGCACCTCTTCCAATTTTGGCATTGAGATCTCCCATAACAATATTCACCTCATGTCTTTTTGTCAATTTTATCATTTCTTTCACTTCCCTGCTCTGCTTTCTGCTTTCAGCTGTAGGAGCATCACTCTGTCTGATAAGGGTATGAAATTTTTAACTGATTTACTAACTTCTCTGTTCACTATTATTGCCACTCCATTACGGTGTCCATCGCAACTTCCAGAGTAAAACATCTCCTCTCCATTCTCTGCTGTGTGTTTCCCAGTACCTGTCCATCTGTGCTCACATACTCCCAATAGTTGGATGTTCAATCTATTCATTTCCTGCACTGTGTTATGAAATCTGCCTGCCTCAATACATATGCCTATGTATAACATACATAGTTCGGACATTCCACGTCGCTATTCTCATGTTCGACCATTCTCGCATAGTTCGTACGTTTCCCATCTTCAAGCTTCCATCTATGGCTTTGTTCATAACTGTCCCCCCCGGAGATCCGATTGGGGGAATTACTCCGGAATCTAATTCAGCATCCAACATTATAGCCATGTTGATTATACTAGGGATGTCACGAAGACCTTTAATACAGTGGTTTCCCGTTGCCTTCTGTATCCATATGCCGTTGACCATCTTAATTGTTGGTTCATCCGCCTTTAGGGCCACATTGACCCCTGGACAATAGGGTGCCCTTATTTAGGGTTACAGTCGCCCAATCTGAGACAGACACTGTCATCCTAGTGCTAGTTTTGGTCCGCCCCGGGTATTTCATTTCCCCGGTACCACCCATAACTATCTGGGAGGCATTCCCCTATCCGCCACCTGGGGAGGCGCCCGATGGGGGACTAGCAACCCCACATGAGTTTATTTACGAGAACGATTTATAGTTTTTTTTATGCATTATATTTAATTTTTTTTATCACTTAAGTATATTTTAGTTTTAGTATGCAATATATTTTACCTATTTCGTAAATAAACCTAAGTTTTAAACTTTTGTTTTTAGTCTTAAATAAATTTTGGAACCTAACCCCCTTTTTTCTATTGCTTCTTTGGTTCCATTTACGCGAATTCCATGTACGCGAGGTTTTTGGCGAACGGAACCCTCGCGTACATGGAGGGTCTAGTGTACTTGGAAGATACTATAACTTGGGCAAATTTTGAAAAAATTAATTTTTGTCTTCATTTTCCAACCTTGGCCACAATTTCAATTAATTTATTATTAAAAGCATTTCTCTTGCCCGAAAACATTTCTCTCCCTGCAACGAATCAATATTGTGCTATTTTAAGGGTGGGTCGTGTTTTCGGTCAATAATTTAAATATTAGTGTGCCATGGAAAAATATGATAAAAAATTATTTTATAGAGAATTTTATGCTCTTCAATTATGGTCTGATCATAATTTTTCATACAAGCATAAATAAGCGAGTTATCGGCAAAAAATCGCGTTGGAGGAGCTAAAACACCCGATTGTGGGGGACTCCGGCATGGGATTTTAGGGAACTTTTGGGGAGTTCATTAGAACACTTCAATGTACATCTCTGCCAAAATTCAGCTTGCCCGGATTTTTTGCAAACTTAAAACCAACTTAAAACCTTCCTTGCCTGGACTATTGGTAGATATCTAAATTTTTCATAACTCTGTATAATTTGTTAGTATAACAGGAAGTTAGCAACAGAACATTTAAAGTGAGGTTAAGGGAAATATAAACTGCAGGCTTTGTTATACAATAAACGTTAATAATTATTGAAGCGGTGCTGGTATGGATAAAACTAATCAGATATATTATAAATTAACGTTTTTATTTTAGAATAATTAATTATTTATTCAATATGGGTTCAATTATCAAAAGTTCTTCTATTCGAGATTTCTTTAAAAACAATAGCAAGGAACTTCGTCGTGGTGAAGATGAAGCACAATGTCACAATGTGAACGATATTATTTATGATGGTAGTGCTACACCAGCAATACTGGACGGTACGGTAGGAAGTTCTAGCATCAAAAATAAATCTTACTCCGTTCAGGTTCTGATCGATAACAAAGATGATACCATCTTAAGGGTTGATTGTTCGTGCCCAAAAGAAAAGGGGACTAAATGCCATCATATGGCTGCTTTGTGCATTTATGCATATAAAAATTTAAACAAAGATACAATCTTTGAAGGGTGATATGACCATGAAGATAACCACATGGAAGTAAAGAAACCCAGTTACATTTTGAATAATCTATAAGTTTTTTTGATATATTAGTTAAAATACTTCCTATTGTTATTCAACCACAATTGTATTATTTTTCTATTTTTAATACAAAATTATAATTACTTTGTAAACATACACCGCCATCTATGCTTTAGTTTAAAATTTTGTTTTTAAATCATTGCAATTTTTGTGTATCAATACAGAAATCGGGCAATAGTTAATTTTAACTACTGACGTTTTCAATTTATTAAAAAAAAACTCAAAATAGAATAAAACTGAACTACAAGATTTCCTACAATTTATAAGTAATTTCAAGTTATTTATTCCAAACTAACCGGGCATCGCCAAATAAGACGACTTTTTGTTCTTCAACAACTTCACAAGTAAAATCCACCTTCATAATTTTTCTGCACTCCACTAAAGTAACCGTAATTTTAACAGTCTCGTCAGCAAAACACTTATTTGGAAAATTTAAAGTCTGCGATACAACCAAACATTCTGGTCCTGGCAACTTGGTACCTATAACACTCGAAACTAATCCATTCAAAAATGCTCCATGCACAATTGCCCTTTTTGACCCATCGGGAAAATGCAGGGGATTTGTATCGCCACTAATTTTTGAAAAGCCCTCAATGTCTTCATTCGTTACCTTCCTGAGAATACTAACCGAGTCACCTACATTTTTGCGCTTCAACGTGCTGGAAAAGTTTCGCAAATAACCAACTTTTAAGCTTCTCATTTTTAGTCGGGTAGAGGTATTTCTGTAACGCTTATAGTCCGTTTTGCGTAATTAATTTGGGCTTCAGTACAAAAACTGTTCAAAAAAAAGGTAGCCAAGTTGTGCAACCTCGAATTAGAACTTGACTGGTACCGTAGAACCTTATTAATAATTTGAGGTGTCGTAATTAAATGTTGCGTCTCAGAATTCACCAAATAAATTAAAGTTGTCAGCGAATTCAGCGCAATTTCAATATTTTGGTGCAACAGGTAGCGCGCAATAAGAGGAATCCCGTTTTTAGCAATCAGTAACTCTGCATTTTTTGGATCTAAGACAGATAAAAGTTGTAACCATTTACAATAAAATCAAAAAACAACTTACCGGCACTTAAATTGCAAAGTCCTGCTAAGGAGAAATGCGCTAATGTCTCGTCTGATTCGGAGAGCTGCTTTAAAAACACGTCAATCAAATTTAATTCTCTAATGAATTCAAAATTAATTGGATCGTATGCGAAGTTTGCTAAATTAGCCAACACCTGTTCCTTCGAAGCTGAAAAATTTGGCGATGTAAATTTGTGCGGTAAAATTTGAAATTGTTGGAAGTTCTATTTTATCGGTTTAGCTAAAATGGCGACTTACCATTCGACTGACTTTTTTCAAATTCTTGTATTAACAGGCCTAAAAATTGATATCTATTGACTCCATTCGGACCTGTCTTTTTAATGAGGTGTTCCTTTCTGCTAAACATACTTCATTTGTAAATTATTTGGTAATTAATTAGGTTTTAATACGGTTTAGGAAATACGCACTGTTTGTTGTTTATAACTGGAGTTATCGCTATATTCGCAAGATGTCGGTAATAATATGAATTTTTAAATTTTGGATTGTTTTTGGTTTTTCTTTAAAAAGGACTCTATGCTGTGGTTTAGGTGTTGGTAATGCAAAAATTAATTATTAATTATTTAAAATCTGATAGTTAATACAGGGTGTGTTTATAATAATGTTTTGGATTTTCGCAAATTTTAAAAAAGATATTGAGAGCAGTGAATTAGCGCCTTTGGTCCAATTTTTAAACATTGTTTGAATTTTGTGATATATCATAATATTGTGATAAGTCTTTTATTCTTGTAAGAATTTGACTGTCACGATGAGATTTGGCACATCCATTTTTTGAGATGGATTAGTCCTCTTTTACATTTCATTTCATTCTATAAATTTTCATCTGATGTTTTCGTGTCCAATACAATTCCTCTCCAACGGCCAACGCTGTCTGTTTTCTGTATTTTCCCTCCAGCCAAAATCTTCACTTGGTCGTACCATCGCAAGTTTGGTGTTCCTCTTGCACGGTCCTCTGTGTGGGTCTCCATCAACAGCGGATCTGGTCAAAGTTTATGGAGGGGGTAAATACATGTTTTGTAATAAAATTTAGGGAAAATTAAGGTATATTTTTAAAATTTGTATTGCAATGAAGATTCATGCGGGGGGGGGGTAGTTACCTCCATTAGGTACCCCCCCCCGTAGATCCGCCCTTGGTCTCCATTCAGCAATTGAAGGGCCTAGTGGAAAAAGTAGTTAAGTAACTTTTTTTTCAATTTGTTGATTTTTATACTAATTTGTAGAGAATAAATGCCGCAATGTGAAAATGTGCTCGACTACAAATTGAAAAAAAAAAGTGACTTAACTACTTTTTCCACTAGGCCCTTCAATTCTTCTCACCATTGCATCCTCACTCTTCCTCATCACGGAACCCATTCTGTAACCCAAACATTGTATATTTTAAATCAAATCGTTTTAAAAAAAATAAATATGTTTTTCCTGATGGAAGATTGAACGGGTTGTAACTTCAGTCCAGTATACAATTTTTAAAACCCAATACATTTCACAAAAAAACTGAAATCGCTTGTTGTGAGCGGTAAAGATTCCGAGAAAGTTGAGTACATTAATTTGGAATTCCTTTGGAAATCCTAGGAATTCTTTGGATCTCCTTGCAATTCATTGAAAATCCTTGGAAGTTAGAGTTTTATGTACACAAATTTTACAGGATATTTACTCCTTGGCAATTTACTACAGTGTTCACCGTTCTTACTCGACGAAATCCCTATTTTGTCGACTCCTTTCGTTGGATGTTAAAGTTATTGCAGTTTAAATGTTGTAAACCGAATAGTACGTAGATTTGCAGATTGAGGTATGTCTTCAACTTAATTATTTCGCGTTTTATATAATGTTTTTGGCACGAGTGGTCATAAAATGGCACTCTTTATCTTTAATCAATGTGCGTAAGTTTTACTTTTATATTTAGGATGAGATTGACCTGCCACACAGCAACACCAGTTCCATTTCTTCATAGTTAGATACAAGACAATCACCTAAGTAAAAGAATCCAAGATTTTCCTCGCTCTCGAAGATGGATATAAGACAGCCACCAGTATTATCAAAGTGGAGCAAGTGAGTAGCCAAGCGATTATTAGCATGTTTTGCTAATTTAAAAAACAATCAAGTTTGAAAACCTAGAGCTAGGATTCGATTTGAGCTGGAAAGTTGTTCTATGCAAAGATTTAAGCTAGTTTTACTCATCTATGGAATACTTGCCTGTGAGATAGAGAGGATAGAAATTCTACATCGAAAGCTAAAGTACTTTTTCTTTTAGTTAATATATTACTTTATTTATTTATTTTTATTTGATTTGTGGTACAAAACCTATTCCCCCCCCCTCTAATTAAAGTAAAGTTAAAGTAATTAAAGGTTTTATTTGGCATTTCTTTAGGGTGCTATTCTAAGCCTGTTTGAAGATAAAAAAGCACTCGTGTATTTAACTTTCATTCGTAGCTTATTGTCAGGGCGGGATTCGTCCTCCAGTACGGCCTATAGGCCGCATTCTTAAGGAAATTAACTTCTAAATGGTTAAGGGGAACCGTAGGGCCGCTGGTGCTAGCTAGTTGATTAATAAAAAAATAACTAATTATGTAAATAAGCACTAAAAATCTGCTATAGAACTTAACTTAAAAAAGAATTGAATCAAATCTTTAGGCTTTTAGGCCGCACAACCATGGTATTCATCGATTTAAATAACTAAGGGTGCAGTCGCTTGTGCTAGTAAGTTGAGTAATAAAGCAAATAACCGGCCAAAATAAATACAAAACTTTCAAACATGAAGTATGAAAATTAATTTAAAAAAGAATATCAAGTAACTGTGTGTTAATTTTTACAATGCACACAATAAATTATTAAAATTTTTAACTAATGCGAAGATATTATATAGTATATAGAAATTTTTATTCAGAGAACACTTAAGGGTAGGTCATATGGGGGGAGCCCCCCCCCCCCATTAGTAGGCTTCTATGCGCAGTATAAACGAGAAACGTTATGATCTGGCTCCGGGTCCGTTCGTCCGCAAGATGCAGAGCCAATCCGAGCGCTCAAAATTGTTACTTTTTATTAAATTGTTAACGACTTATTTATTATTATTATTCTTTTAAAATTTTTATATCTATACAAACGTATAAAGCTGAGAGCAGCGCCGTAGCAAGGGCGAGGCGACTGAGGCGATTGCCTCAGGCGCCCTCGCAATGGGGGCGCTAAACCTTGAAAAAATCCAATAAATAATAGTTTAAAATTTTCAAAAAGATAAGAATCCTGATAAGAAATTTGACCACAATTTTATTTGCAACGTCGCCTAAAATTCCCTGTCGGCCTTTTCCCCAAGTGGGGATTTTAATCCTCTACAATAGTTTTTCGCCTGTAACTCGCTTACTATGATTTTTAGTGAAAATTATCATCAAATGAACATTGAAGAGTACAAAATTCTCTATAAAACAGATTAACATAAGTATTTATGAAACAATAAGAAAATCCAGAGAAAGCAATTGAAAAAGGTTTTGAATAATTCTTATTCTGAATAAATATTTCGTACATTTAAACTTCACCATCGATGGTGAACAAACAAAACAAACCTTGTTTTGTAGAGAATTTTCTCCTCTTCAATTTTGGTTCAATGATAAGACAGGGGAGTTTAGGAAAGTTGATTCCAACCCCGCGTTCATTTTCATTTCCCTTTAATTGACTGGGTAACCGGTAAAAATATCACGTTATCATCGCGAGAGTTATTCAAATATATTTAAATTGAAATGAAAAATTCCTACAGATAAAAATAATCTCCATATTCGAGTAGAGTGGGGAGATTCCGTTACGTTATCATGGAAAAGGTGATTCTGACATACTCTGAGTATTTTATAAAAGATCTTCAGAAGTTGCCAACGATAAAAATCGATATTATACGACCGGGGGGTCTGGGGGGTATGGAATACCCCCCAGGCACCCTTGCCATCATTAAGAACCATCGATATTTATATTTTTTCGTAAAATCTTTTGCAATTTTTGTTTGTAATCCGGGAGGTGGGGCAACAGGTAATATTTTTCATAACTATCCCAGTCCCGTTCTTCTTAATACCGCGGGACCTAAAAGTGAAAGTTTTTCTTTCGCAATAAAGTAAGTGTGCCTGGGGGTTATTCCATACCCATCAGACCCCCTGGTCCCGGCAGCCTAAATGAGTTCCTGATAAGCATCCATTTGTTTTCATTACTCTAAGCCAGTGCCGTAGCAAGGGTGAGGCGACTGAGGATTTGCAATGGGGGCGCTAAGTTTAAAATTTTCAAAATGATAAGAATCATTTGGAGGGGGGGCATGTATTCAAATTTGCCTCATCCGCCAGAAGAGCTTTCTACGGCGCTGGCTAAGAGCAATCAGTGTTGAAACAATTGATCATTGTCTCCTCTGCGAAATTCCGCACTTTTAGTTTTCTATAAACAGCAGTGTAGAGACAACTACCCTTACGATCTGGTAAGTTTATGCAAAAATCAATTTATTTTATAATAATTATTCGAGAAAAAAATTTAAGAAAATATGTGTACTATATAAAATAAAAGTGGGACCCTTTGATGTCTTGATCCGCTTGAAAACAATTCTTATTTTACGGGCCGTAGTTCTTGAAATATTGCATTCTTGGCAACTTTTCTAGTTCCAAAAATAAAAATTTTTTTTACACTGAATTATATCATTACCAAGGATAGACCGATATTCTAAAATGCACAGCGGCAAAAAGCAGGTTCGTGTATTATACCTTCTCGTTTACACATACATAACATATAATATGTACATACAGAACAAATTTTCATTGACAATTGTCAGAAGTGGCTCTTGAAGAAAGTAAACTGCTGCTTAGGCAAATAGGAAATTTTTACCTTGAATGAAGTATTTGTACAAACAGATTAAATTTTTTCAAACTGGTATATACACGAATTAACTTGTAATTGCTGCACTTGAAGAATTTCAAAATAAAAACTTTCATTAATTTATAGCGAACCACCAAATACAATTTTTGAGACCACTCAAAAATCTTAGATCATCTCCTTGTACTTTAAACGTTTTATTATCTGCAGGTGTTTTAAATAATAAATTGGGCTCATTGCTACAAATAAGCTGATAACAGAACCGTATTTTGAAGAATTTCATTAGCAGCGGGCGCCGGTGACAACGGCCCAACTGACAAGGAGTATCCAAAATTAAAAATCCTTCGGTAGAAAGTTCAAAAAAGGGATAAGATACATAATTAAACCAGGATATTTGAGGATTTTTAAGAATTAATACCGAAAATTTAGTAAAAACTATAACCCGTGGCCGGGATAGGTTGTCGGCCTGTTTTTCGCGTGGCTTGAAGAACTACGGACACGCCCCCAATTTTAATTTTGCAAAATTTTGTGTTTATCACGGCATTTTTGGCAATGTTTTGATGCGAATGTATAACTTTTGTCGTCGCGGAGGTGATCATAAAAAAAAATCCGAGAAAAGTGTGAAAATAACAAAGATGCTGCGAGTTGAAATAGTACGGGTCGCTGATGCAACACCGGTCGATGTGTCGCATCGTTCGGCCGGTCCCTTGAAATGGGGTGAAATTTTTTCGCTCCGATTTGAAATATTTTTTGAAATTCGGGAAGGTGGGGGTGTGATTAGTAGATATTAGTAATAAATATTCGCAAAAAAATGGAAAATAACCCGTGTATTGCCGAAAAAGTGAAAAAATTAAATTTTTAATTTTGGGGTAAATAAACATAATAAACGTTGGCTTGGCCAGAACTGCGAGCATCAAAAAACCTACCCTACGCCCCTCCGGGGCTCCGGGCGGTTTTTCGTGCTCAGAGCCGCTACGCGGCAGGGCTAAAGAAACGAGAAGGCGCCACCGATCAAGAACACCGGGATTAAGGCAATCGGGATTCGAGAGACCCTCAAAATAGCATTAAAAAGTATAGTCGCGGTATGCGACAGTTATCTATTACGTTTAACCCCCAAAAAAGCGCGTAAAAACAAAAAATAATCGATGTTACATGTAAGAGTGACGAGCTGCATCTGCCGGTCCGCAACCTTTACCTTTACCTGATATGTATTTGATGGAGCATCCCGGCGCAGCCGGCCTTCTCCTTCAACTGAAAGAATACATTAATGACATTGGAATTTATAGAGACCGGTGGGTCTCTGGGAATTGGCGCTTGGCGGACTGACTGGTAAAAACCTGAGCTGTGACTGTGAATATGTAATATGAGAAGAAAAAGAAAATTTTTACGTTTGCCGATATAGTAGAGTCCCTAATTCGAAGAAAGAAATTATGGATTAATTTCTATTTATGACCTCGAAGTGAGTGGCTTCTACTTGGAACTAGTCAGAATTGGCGACTAGTGGGATTATAGTGATACTATGGGGGGTGATTTATCGAAGCTTGTGAAAATTGATCGAAAAATTACACAAATCTAGTGAATAAATTCACTTTCGAAGAGAATTTGTGTAAGTTAAACCTGTGAACATACATTAGTCTGTGTGGGCCGGTCCGCAAACGGCTAAGTCTAAGACTAGTTCAAGTTGCGCGGACCGTCAACAAAATGAGTGAGATTCCGGTGAGATTCCACCCGCGCGTCAGTGATACATGGTAAAATGAACGATTTTCAAAGTCGATTTTCTCTATCAAATATTGGTTTATCCTGCCATAGGAGTGTTACCAGTGTCTTTTAAAAACATTAAACTATCCGAAAGTCACTAAAAAATATTGAAATTTGATGTTGGATAAAAGTCACCCTTCCCTAGTTAATAAATTCACGTACAGCCCTGATTCGAAAATCCGGAACCTAACAAGATGCATCTAGTAAAAAGTAGATTAAAAAAACAATATCATTATGTGCTATGCAATACCTTAAAATAATTTACAGATAAAATTGAATTGTTAATCTGTCCAGTTAATTAGTTATCAAGTCTCTTCTGATATCGAAGATATTTAAATTGACTAGGTATAAAGTAAAAGTTTTGGACGATTATCGTTATAACACTTTTTGTGTTCAATAAGTCAAAATGTTAAGTTTCTGGAATGTGTGCACCTGTGTGAAGTTAGCGGCCATTTTCTAGCGGCCAATTTACCGGAAACACCCGAACGAATTAGCATCAAATTTTTATATGATTAAGTTCACCTATCGGGATCGGACTGTTCCTATACATCAATAACCCTAATATCTGCTTACTCTGAAAAAATTATCCCAATCTAATGACAGTAATGACATTAAATGGTCATTTTCACGGTTTTCCCGCTTTCTGATCACGGGGAGTGCATCAACACCCCAATTTCATAGGAAGAGTTGGCTTGTTCAGGCTAAAATTTTCAACATAGCTCAACAACGATAATGTACACCGACCCTGAAAAATTGGTAAAGTTCTAATGAGGCTGGAGGGCGATTTTCACGGTTTTTCCGCCAGCGGCCAATCGCGAGGGCACTAAACTTCTCATTTTCATAGGAAGAGTTGGCTTGTTCAGGCTACAATTTTCAACATAGCTCAACAACGATAACGTACACCGACCCTGAAAAATTGGTAAAGTTCCAATGAGGCTGGAGGGCGATTTTCACGGTTTTCCGCCAGCGGCCAATCGCGAAGGCGCTAAACTTCTCATTTTCATAGGAAGAGTTGGCTTGTTCAGGCTACAATTTTCAACATAGCTCAACAACGATAATGTACACCGACCCTGAAAAATTGGTAAAGTTCTAATAAGGCTGGAGGGCGATTTTCACGGTTTTTCCGCCAGCGGCCAATCGCGAGGGCACTAAACGTCTCATTTTCATAGGAAGAGTTGGCTTGTTCAGGCTACAATTTTCAACATAGCTCAACAACGATAATGTACACCGACCCTGAAAAATTGGTAAAGTTCCAATGAGGCTGGAGGGCGATTTTCACGGTTTTTCCGCCAGCGGCCAATCGCGAGGGCACTAAACGTCTCATTTTCATAGGAAGAGTTGGCTTGTTCAGGCTACAATTTTCAACATAGCACAACAACGATAATGTACACCGACCCTGAAAAATTGGTAAAGTTCCAATGAGGCTGGAGGGCGATTTTCACGGTTTTTCCGCCAGCGGCCAATCGCGAGGGCACTAAACGTCTCATTTTCATAGGAAGAGTTGGCTTGTTCAGGCTACAATTTTCAACATAGCTCAACAACGATAATGTACACCGACCCTGAAAAATTGGTAAAGTTCCAATGAGGCTGGAGGGCGATTTTCACGGTTTTTCCGCCAGCGGCCAATCGCGAGGGCACTAAACGTCTCATTTTCATAGGAAGAGTTGGCTTATTGTTCAGGCTACAATTTTCAACATAGCTTAACAACGATAATGTACACCGACCCTGAAAAATTGGTAAAGTTCCAATGAGGCTGTAGGGCGATTTTCACGGTTTTCCGCCAGCGGCCAATCGCGAGGGCACTAAACTTCTCATTTTCATAGGAAGAGTTGGCTTGTTCAGGCTACTATTTTCAACATAGCTCAACAACGATAATGTACACCGACCCTGAAAAATTGGTAAATTTCTAATGAGGCTGGAGGGCGATTTTCACGGTTTCTCCGCTAGCGGCCAATCGCGAAGGCACTAAACGTCCCATTTTCATAGGAAGAGTTGGCTTGTTCAGGCTACAATTTTCAACATAGCACAACAACGATAATGTACACCGACCCTGAAAAATTGGTAAAGTTCCAATGAGGCTGGAGGGCGATTTTCACGGTTTTCCGCCAGCGGCCAATCGCGAAGGCACTAAACGTCCCATTTTCATAGGAAGAGTTGGCTTGTTCAGGCTACAATTTTCAACATAGCACAGCAACGATAATGTACACCGACCCTGAAAAATTGGTAAAGTTCCAATGAGGCTGGAAGGCGATTTTCACGGTTTTTCCGCCAGCGGCCAATCGCGAAGGCACTAAACGTCCCATTTTCATAGGAAGAGTTGGCTTGTTCAGGCTACAATTTTCAACATAGCACAACATCGATAATGTACACCGACCCTGAAAAATTGGTAAAGTTCCAATGAGGCTGGAGGGCGATTTTCACGGTTTTCCGCCAGCGGCCAATCGCGAAGGCACTAAACGTCCCATTTTCATAGGAAGAGTTGGCTTGTTCAGGCTACAATTTTCAACATAGCACAGCAACGATAATGTACACCGACCCTGAAAAATTGGTAAAGTTCCAATGAGGCTGGAGGGCGATTTTCACGGTTTTTCCGCCAGCGGCCAATCGCGAAGGCACTAAACGTCCCATTTTCATAGGAAGAGTTGGCTTGTTCAGGCTACAATTTTCAACATAGCACAACAACGATAATGTACACCGACCCTGAAAAATTGGTAAAGTTCCAATGAGGATGGAGGGCGATTTTCACGGTTTTTCCGCCAGCGGCCAATCGCGAAGGCACTAAACGTCCCATTTTCATAGGAAGAGTTGGCTTGTTCAGGCAACAATTTTCAACATAGCACAACAACGATAATGTACACCGACCCTGAAAAATTGGTAAAGTTCCAATGAGGCTGGAGGGCGATTTTCACGGTTTTTCCGCCAGCGGCCAATCGCGAAGGCACTAAACGTCCCATTTTCATAGGAAGAGTTGGCTTGTTCAGGCTACAATTTTCAACATAGCACAACAACGATAATGTACACCGACCCTGAAAAATTGGTAAAGTTCCAATGAGGCTGGAGGGCTATTTTCACGGTTTTTCCGCCAGCGGCCAATCGCGAAGGCACTAAACGTCCCATTTTCATAGGAAGAGTTGGCTTGTTCAGGCTACAGTTTTCAACATAGCACAACAACGATAATGTACACCGACCCTGAAAAATTGGTAAAGTTCCAATGAGGCTGGAGGGCGATTTTCACGGTTTTTCCGCCAGCGGCCAATCGCGAGGGCACTAAACGTCTCATTTTCATAGGAAGAGTTGGCTTGTTCAGGCTACAATTTTCAACATAGCACAACAACGATAATGTACACCGACCCTGAAAAATTGGTAAAGTTCCAATGAGGCTGGAGGGCGATTTTCACGGTTTTTCCGCCAACGGCCAATCGCGAAGGCACTAAACGTCCCATTTTCATAGGAAGAGTTGGCTTGTTCAGGCTACAATTTTCAACATAGCACAACAACGATAATGTACACCGACCCTGAAAAATTGGTAAAGTTCAAATGAGGCTGGAGGGCGATTTTCACGGTTTTTCCGCCAGCGGCCAATCGCGAGGGCACTAAACGTCTCATTTTCATAGGAAGAGTTGGCTTGTTCAGGCTACAATTTTCAACATTGCACAACAACGATAATGTACACCGACCCTGAAAAATTGGTAAAGTTCCAATGAGGCTGGAGGGCGATTTTCACGGTTTTTCCGCCAGCGGCCAATCGCGAGGGCAGTAAACGTCTCATTTTCATAGGAAGAGTTGGCTTGTTCAGGCTACAATTTTCAACATAGCTCAACAACGATAATGTACACCGACCCTGAAAAATTGGTAAAGTTCCAATGAGGCTGGAGGGCGATTTTCACGGTTTTTCCGCCAGCGGCCAATCGCGAGGGCACTAAACGTCTCATTTTCATAGGAACAGTTGGCTTGTGCAGGCTACAATTTTCAACATAGCTTAACAACGATAATGTACACCGACCCTGAAAAATTGGTAAAGTTCCAATGAGGATGGAGGGCGATTTTCACGGTTTTTCCGCCAGCGGCCAATCGCGAAGGCACTAAACGTCCCATTTTCATAGGAAGAGTTGGCTTGTTCAGGCTACAATTTTCAACATAGCACAACAACGATAATGTACACCGACCCTGAAAAATTGGTAAAGTTCCAATGAGGCTGGAGGGCGATTTTCACGGTTTTTCCGCCAGCGGCCAATCGCGAGGGCACTAAATGTCTCATTTTCATAGGAACAGTTGGCTTGTTCAGGCTACAATTTTCAACATAGCTTAACAACGATAATGTACACCGACCCTGAAAAATTGGTAAAGTTCCAATGAGGCTGGAGGGCGATTTTCACGGTTTTCCGCCAGCGGCCAATCGCGAGGGCACTAAACTTCTCATTTTCATAGGAAGAGTTGGCTTGTTCAGGCTACAATTTTCAACATAGCTCAACAACGATAATGTACACCGACCCTGAAAAATTGGTAAAGTTCTAATGAGGCTGGAGGGCGATTTTCACGGTTTTCCGCCAGCGGCCAATAAGTTGGAGAACTTTGTACGCCAGATGGTGCTTTAAATCACCACATCGCCACGCAGCGTACAAAGTTATTACTAACTAGCCATGTACATCTGTTATAATGGTTTCAAACTTAGATATGTACTTACTTAGAGCAGGTAATAAATCCTTTATTGGGGGTTTATGGTGATTATAACAAGGGTTTCTTTTAACAAAAACATTCCTTTTTGATTTTAACAATACTGTTTGCTAAGATCCCACTTAAAATTTATTTTTACTTTCTGAACTCCTAGTGCCTGAAGTTATTTTGGCATTATGCTGTATGCATCATAACTTCGAAACTAAATTAAATATGTAAAAATATTAAGAACCAAAAATTACCGTTATAGAATTTACTACAGCTTTCTCCAAGGAAAGAGTACACAACTTCAAATTGCGAGAACGATGAAGATAAATATCATCATCATCCTCCGTTAAGGACTGTAGCATAAAGGAAAACTATGAAGCATGCTCAGTGACCTACTTTGCAGGTTATTTAGCTCAATCCTGTATTAAAAAGTTTGGGTGTAAATATTGTGTAGAAGAAGTGCATAAAGGTAAGACTGATTTAGTTGATAAAAATGAAATGTTGATTTTGTCTAGGGAATACGGCGTAGATGAAACTAAAATACAATTTTTAAAAAGACCCAGCACTGCTTTCATTCAAATTATCAGTATATGTCTAGGCATGGACGTAGGTCAGCTCGGCAAATGGTCAGATATTTAATCCGGGTCCAAATTTTCTGCCTGGAAATACATAGCCCAACTCGGCAAAGTACCTTTAGATTACCTGCTGCATATTATGCTAATTTTAAAATCAGTTGAAGAACTTGAAGGCTATGGAAGTTATTCAAAGTCGACGTGGCCGTGATTTGGTAGTAGTAAACAAAGTAATAAATTTTGGCTTGGCCAGAACTGTGAGCATCAAAAAACCTACCCTCAGATGTTTAATTTGTAATTGTTTTTATATGTTATTTTTTTTAAATTTTATAAATAAAAATATAAATAAAAAAATTTGTAAGTTTCATAGTCGATAAAAAGCCTATTCTAAAGAGATTTTAATTATTAATCTGTCAATTGTGCACCTACTCTAATAGAGCTTGTGCCAAAGCTCAAAACTTATACAACAAAATAAAATTCTGGAAAATATCTAATTCTTCATGTACTTATTATTGGCATTTTAAAATATTAAGTTTTCTTGTTGCACTTTTTTTATCTTTCTTCTCAATCTGTATTTTACATGTACGGAACAGTTTCGTTCGCAGTAAACGGTTTATTAAAAAATTTTTATGTTCTTCACACTTCTTGTCAGTGATCCACTTTTTAATTGTATCATTGTTCACGATTTTTTGAAATATGGAATCTTTAACAAGTATTTTATAATTTATAAATCTCCCTAATATTGTTCTAAATAATAACTAAGTTTTTTAACTAATAAGTCAGTTCCCCTCGCGAATTTTTACTCCAAAATAAATTTCAGTTCATATCATTAGTAAAATATTTTTATTAAATGTTTTACATATATAATGTGTTTAGTTATATTTTGTAACTAAACACGTTATTTTAGTTACACAATATTACTAATTTTGAAATAATTGAATCATGCGTAAAAGTTTTGCTTAGTTGTTGAAACCAACATTCAATGTAAAATGTAATAATAAATATTAATTTAAGTATTCATAATTATTTTATTTAGGGCCGCGATTATAAAGGACAAATATTTGTCCTAAAAGTTGTAAGATTCCTCAAAATTTGTTTTACTACAACACGGTTTTGCTATAAATATAAAATTTTTAAACAACAAAACACACGTGTTTGCAGGGCCGGGCCGGCCTGAAAATATTGAATATTTTTTAAAATAAACTGTTTTTATTTTTTTAAGTTTAAGAATTTTTAATAGGGATTAATAGGGAAAATTATATTATTTACTTATGCTGCTGATTTATTGAAAATAAAAACAAAGTAAAAAACAAGTTTTTCCATTTAAAAGCTTTAATTGAAAATCAGATAAAAATTTGAATGAACCAATGAACAATGAGTTATTTCTCAAGTACATTCTGTTGTAAAAGTTACAAATCATTGCTTGTGTTTACACGCAATGATTTACATAAGTAAAACACTCGTAAAGTCATTGGCGAGAAGAAGATTCTTTCTTGTTGATATAGGGGGGGGGGGCACATATATGTGCCGGTAAACACAATAATTGTGTACGATTTTCTAAATTCCCTAATGATAGAATAACTACAATCTACAGGTATGGTTGCGATCCCCTGAGTGAGGCCGAAGGCCCAACAACTATCGCCCTAAAGCATTATATTTATTATATGCCTTTCTTTTCGGCTCCCCCCCCCCCCCCCTATATCAACAAGAAAGAATCTTCTTCTCGCCAATGATTTTACGAGTGTTTTGTTTGTTATTATTGTTTATAATTCTAAGTTCTTTCAGAAAAACTATAAGTACCCCTGGTGTAAAATATTTTATTATAGGACTTGTTGTATATGCCTAGACATATACTGATAATTTGAATGAAAGCAGTGCTGGGTCTTTTTAAAAATTGTATTTTAGTTTCATCTACGCCGTAATCCCTAGACAAAATCAACATTTCATTTTTATCAACTAAATCAGTCTTACCTTTTTGCACTTCTTCTACACAATATTTACACCCAAACTTTTTAATACAGGATTGAGCTAAATAACCTGCAAAGCAGGTCACTGAGCATGCTTCATAGTTTTCCTTTATGCTACAGTCCTCATCGGAGGATGATGATGATATTTATCTTCATCGTTCTCGCAATTTGAAGTTGTGTACTCTTCCCTTGGAGAAAGCTGTAGTAAATTCTATAACGGTAATTTTTGGTTCTTAATATTTTTTATATATTTAATTTAGTTTCTAAGTTATGATGCATACAGGATAATGCCAAAATAACTTCAGGCACTAGGAGTTCAGAAAGTAAAAACAAATTTTAAGTGGGATCTTAGCAAACAGTATTGTTAAAATCAAAAAGGAATGTTTTTGTTAAAAGAAACCCTTGTTATAATCAACATAAACCCCCAATAAAGGATTTATTACCTGCTCTAAGTAAGTACATATCTAAGTTTGAAACCATTATTACAGATGTACATGGCTAGTTAGTAATAACTTTGTACGCTGCGTGGCGATGTGGTGATTTAAAGCACCATCTGGCGTACAAAGTTCTCCAACTTATTGGCCGCTGGCGGAAAACCGTGAAAATCGCCCTCCAGCCTCATTGGAACTTTACCAATTTTTCAGGGTCGGTGTACATTATCGTTGTTGAGCTATGTTGAAAATTGTAGCCTGAAGAAGCCAACTCTTCCTATGAAAATGAGAAGTTTAGTGCCTTCGCGATTGGCCGCTGGCGGAAAACCGTGAAAATCGCGCTCCAGCCTCATTGGAACTTTACCAATTTTTCAGGGTCGGTGTACATTATCGTTGTTGAGCTATGTTGAAAATTGTTGCCTGAACAAGCCAACGCTTCCTATGAAAATGAGAAGTTTAGTGCCCTCGCGATTGGCCGCTGGCGGAAAACCGTGAAAATCGCCCTCCAGCCTCATTAGAACTTTACCAATTTTTCAGGGTCGGTGTACATTATCGTTGTTGAGCTATGTTGAAAATTGTAGCCTGAACAAGCCAACTCTTCCTATGAAAATGGGACGTTTAGTGCCCTCGCGATTGGCCGCTGGCGGAAAACCGTGAAAATCGCCCTCCAGCCTCATTGGAACTTTACCAATTTTTCAGGGTCGGTGTACATTATCGTTGTTGAGCTATGTTGAAAATTGTAGCCTGAACAAGCCAACTCTTCCTATGAAAATGAGACGTTTAGTCCCCTCGCGATTGGCAGCTGGCGGAAAAACCGTGAAAATCGCCCTCCAGCCTCATTAGAACTTTACCAATTTTTCAGGGTCGGTGTACATTATCGTTGTTGAGCTATGTTGAAAATTGTAGCCTGAACAAGCGAACTCTTCCTATGAAAATGGAACGTTTAGTGCCCTCGCGATTGGCCGCTGGCGGAAAAACCGTGAAAATCGCCCTCCAGCCTCATTGGAACTTTACCAATTTTTCAGGATCGGTGTACATTATCGTTGTTGAGCTATGTTGAAAATTGTAGCCTGAACAAGCCAACTCTTCCTATGAAAATGGGACGTTTAGTGCCCTCGCGATTGGCCGCTGGCGGAAAACCGTGAAAATCACCCTCCAGCCTCATTGGAACTTTACCAATTTTTCAGGGTCGGTGTACATTATCGTTGTTGAGCTATGTTGAAAATTGTAGCCTGAACAAGCCAACTCTTCCTATGAAAATGAGACGTTTAGTCCCCTCGCGATTGGCAGCTGGCGGAAAAAACCGTGAAAATCGCCCTCCAGCCTCATTAGAACTTTACCAATTTTTCAGGGTCGGTGTACATTATCGTTGTTGAGCTATGTTGAAAATTGTAGCCTGAACAAGCCAACTCTTCCTATGAAAATGAGAAGTTTAGTGCCTTCGCGATTGGCCGCTGGCGGAAAACCGTGAAAATCGCGCTCCAGCCTCATTGGAACTTTACCAATTTTTCAGGGTCGGTGTACATTATCGTTGTTGAGCTA
Source organism: Podabrus alpinus (assembly GCA_932274525.1). NCBI lineage: Eukaryota > Metazoa > Arthropoda > Insecta > Coleoptera > Cantharidae > Podabrus > Podabrus alpinus. Next base: position 14,318,452 of record OW026451.1, read on the forward strand.
TGTTGAAAATTGTAGCCTGAACAAGCCAACGCTTCCTATGAAAATGAGAAGTTTAGTGCCCTCGCGATTGGCCGCTGGCGGAAAAACCGTGAAAATCGCCCTCCAGCCTCATTGGAACTTTACCAATTTTTCAGGGTCGGTGTACATTATCGTTGTTGAGCTATGTTGAAAATTGTAGCCTGAACAAGCCAACTCTTCCTATGAAAATGAGACGTTTAGTCCCCTCGCGATTGGCAGCTGGCGGAAAAACCGTGAAAATCGCCCTCCAGCCTCATTGGAACTTTACCAATTTTTCAGGGTCGGTGTACATTATCGTTGTTGAGCTATGTTGAAAATTGTAGCCTGAACAAGCCAACTCTTCCTATGAAAATGGGACGTTTAGTGCCCTCGCGATTGGCCGCTGGCGGAAAAACCGTGAAAATCGCCCTCCAGCCTCATTGGAACTTTACCAATTTTTCAGGGTCGGTGTACGTTATCGTTGTTGAGCTATGTTGAAAATTGTAGCCTGAACAAGCCAACTCTTCCTATGAAAATGAGACGTTTAGTGCCTTCGCGATTGGCCGCTGGCGGAAAAAACCGTGAAAATCGCCCTCCAGCCTCATTGGAACTTTACCAATTTTTCAGGGTCGGTGTACATTATCGTTGTTGAGCTATGTTGAAAATTGTAGCCTGAACAAGCCAACTCTTCCTATGAAAATGAGACGTTTAGTGCCCTCGCGATTTGCCGCATGCGGAAAAACCGTGAAAATCGCCCTCCAGCCTCATTGGAACTTTACCAATTTTTCAGCGTCGGTGTACATTATCGTTGTTGTACTATGTTGAAAATTGTAGCCTGAACAAGCCAACTCTTCCTATGAAAATGGGACGTTTAGTGCCTTCGCGATTGGCCGCTGGCGGAAAAACCGTGAAAATCGCCCTCCAGCCTCATTGGAACTTTACCAATTTTTCAGGGTCGATGTACATTATCGTTGTTGTGCTATGTTGAAAATTGTAGCCTGAACAAGCCTACTCTTCCTATGAAAATGAGAAGTTTAGTGCCCTCGCGATTGGCCGCTGGCGGAAAACCGTGAAAATCGCCCTCCAGCCTCATTGGAACTTTACCAATTTTTCAGGGTCGGTGTACGTTATCGTTGTTGAGCTATGTTGAAAATTGTAGCCTGAACAAGCCAACTCTTCCTATGAAAATGAGTAGTTTAGCGCCTTCGCGATTGGCCGCTGGCGGAAAACCGTGAAAATCGCCCTCCAGCCTCATTGGAACTTTACCAATTTTTCAGGGTCGGTGTACGTTATCGTTGTTGAGCTATGTTGAAAATTGTAGCCTGAACAAGCCAACTCTTCCTATGAAAATGGGACGTTTAGTGCCTTCGCGATTGGCCGCTGGCGGAAAAACCGTGAAAATCGCCCTCCAGCCTCATTAGAACTTTACCAATTATTCAGGGTCGGTGTACATTATCGTTGTTGAGCTATGTTGAAGATTGTAGCCTGAACAAGCCAACTCTTCCTATGAAAATGAGAAGTTTAGCGCCTGCGCGATTGGCCGCTGGCGGAAAACCGTGAAAATCGCCCTCCAGCCTCATTGGAACTCTACCAATTTTTCAGGGTCGGTGTACGTTATCGTTGTTGAGCTATGTTGAAAATTGTAGCCTGAACAAGCCAACTCATCCTATGAAAATGAGACGTTCAGTGCCCTCGCGATTGGCCGCTGGCGGAAAAACCGTGAAAATCGCCCTCCAGCCTCATTGGAACTTTACCAATTTTTCAGGGTCGGTGTACATTATCGTTGTTGTGCTATGTTGAAAATTGTAGCCTGAACAAGCCAACTCTTCCTATGAAAATGAGAAGTTTAGTGCCCTCGCGATTGGCCGCTGGCGGAAAACCGTGAAAATCGCCCTCCAGCCTCATTGGAACTTTACCAATTTTTCAGGGTCGGTATACATTATCGTTGTTGTGCTATGTTAAAAATTGTAGCCTGAACAACCCAACTCTTCCTATGAAAATGGGACGTTTAGTGCCTTCGCGATTGGCCGCTGGCGGAAAAACCGTGAAAATCGCCCTCCAGCCTCATTAGAACTTTACCAATTTTTTAGGGTCGGTGTACATTATCGTTGTTGAGCTATGTTGAAAATTGTAGCCTGAACAAGCTAACTCTTCCTATGAAAATGAGAAGTTTAGCGCCTTCGCGATTGGCCGCTGGCGGAAAACCGTGAAAATCGCCCTCCAGCCTCATTGGAACTTTACCAATTTTTCAGGGTCGGTGTACGTTATCGTTGTTGAGCTATGTTGAAAATTGTAGCCTGAACAAGCCAACTCTTCCTATGAAAATGAGTAGTTTAGCGCCTTCATGATTGGCCGCTGGCGGAAAACCGTGAAAATCGCCCTCCAGCCTCATTGGAACTTTACCAATTTTTCAGGGTCGGTGTACGTTATCGTTGTTGAGCTATGTTGAAAATTGTAGCCTGAACAAGCCAACTCTTCCTATGAAAATGAGACGTTTAGTGCCCTCGCGATTTGCCGCATGCGGAAAAACCGTGAAAATCGCCCTCCAGCCTCATTAGAACTTTACCAATTATTCAGGGTCGGTGTACATTATCGTTGTTGAGCTATGTTGAAGATTGTAGCCTGAACAAGCCAACTCTTCCTATGAAAATGAGAAGTTTAGCGCCTGCGCGATTGGCCGCTGGCGGAAAACCGTGAAAATCGCCCTCCAGCCTCATTGGAACTTTACCAATTTTTCAGGGTCGGTGTACGTTATCGTTGTTGAGCTATGTTGAAAATTGTAGCCTGAACAAGCCAACTCTTCCTATGAAAATGAGAAGTTTAGTGCCCTCGCGATTGGCCGCTGGAGGAAAAACCGTGAAAATCGCCCTCCAGCCTCATTGGAACTTTACCAATTTTTCAGGGTCGGTGTACATTATCGTTGTTGAGCTATGTTGAAAATTGTAGCCTGAACAAGCCAACTCTTCCTATGAAAATGAGACGTTTAGTGCCCTCGCGATTGGCCGCTGGCGGAAAAACCGTGAAAATCGCCCTCCAGCCTCATTGGAACTTTACCAATTTTTCAGGGTCATTGTACATTATCGTTGTTGTGCTATGTTGAAAATTGTAGCCTGAACAAGCCAACTCTTCCTATGAAATTGGGGTGTTGATGCACTCCCCGTGATCAGAAAGCGGGAAAACCGTGAAAATGACCATTTAATGTCATTAGATTGGGATAATTTTTTCAGAGTAAGCAGATATTAGGGTTATTGATGTATACGAACAGTCCGATCCCGATAGGTGACCTTAATCATATAAAAATTTGATGCTAATTCGTTCGGGTGTTTCCGGTAAATTGGCCGCTAGAAAATGGCCGCTAACTTCACACAGGTAATGTGTGCTTAGTGCTGGCAATTTCATCTTTTGGTTTGTGTGGAGTAATATCAAATGAAGAAGCTCCAGTTTTAGACTTGAGTCAACTCGACGTTCCATTAAGTGTCGAGAAAAATGCCGCCTTTTTGGGCAAACTTCAAATTGCACTCGATAGGTAATGCAAAATTTTTGGCAGAACGATGATATAATCCAATGAATGCAAATTTTAGTCAAGGTGATAAGCAACAAGTTGCCATAATGAACGAATACATAGATGAAGTTTTAATCAATATGAATGCTTACGTGAAAGAAAATGGTTTCGATCCAATCGAGTTACAAGGTTTGGAAGCGACTTTCAAATGGGTATTTTTCTTCTTTCACGTTTGTTATTATTCACATTTTCATTATCTGTTTTTTTAGGGATTGATACCCGGTTGGGTTATTTTCGATCAAGGTATACTACACGGTTTGGGTTCATTCAAACGGATGCGCGATGTAACCGTTAAGTATCAATACCCCAATATGCAAATGCATGCACAACTTGGATTTTCAGCCCTGACGGTATTCTTACTTAATTTGAGAAAAATTCTGTTTCTAAAACAAAATTTTTTTTTAGTTTAACTATCGCTACGAAATTAAAGTTATGTATCTAGGACCAAGAGGAAATGTGGATGGTAGTGCCAAAAACAACAAATTTACCATCAACCTAAATTTGGATATGATCACTTTGAAAGCGAAACTTAATAAATTCAAATTAAACACCTTAGGGTATAAATTTAAATTAAGTAATCGATCAATAACTCACTAATTCCATGTTTACAGATCACTTAGTGTGAAATTTAGTGGCAACGATCTCACAGATTGGCTCATCAACGCCGTAATCTTCATAGTTACGCCTATCGTTAAATTGATCCTCCGCGGTGTTATCGAAGGATTCGTAGTCGATTTGCTTAATTTGGTAATTACGTTTTATAACGACCTGATGTGTCAATTACTACAACATTGTTTTTAAAATTTTTTTCAATAGTACCTCCTCTAAAAGTATTGATCACTTTGTAAAAATATTTTAAAAACTTAGTCAAAAACTTTTGTACTTACATAATATATTGAGCTCTCATTAAAATTTATTATATTAAATTATGAATTAACTAAATTATTAATTATTCCGAAATAGCTGAGATTCGAACATTTTTAAATTTAACGTAGAAAATAAAAAAGTATCTTTATAAAAGGTGCCTGCAATTTATTGCACATTTGATCGCACTACTCTCCTGCGCTCTCAGCACGTGGCCCAACCAGCCCAATCTCATAGCTTTCATATGCTTCACAATTTTTCACAGTTCTATGTTTTCATTGTTGCACTCTCTTATGTCTCTTTTCTTGTGTATTGCGATTATCTTGGCTTTTTCATCAGTTATGTGTTTATGTAGTCTATTCCTATGGCTTTTATATTTTTCATGAATATTAACGTTCTATAAAATTCTTCATAAGTTGATCCGTCAATTTTCTCTTCATCTCTTGGCGTTGATGTTCTATTATCTATGGAGCTTTCCGCTGTTGCTTCACTAAATAATGTTTTTCTTCATATTTAATTTTATGTCTTTCGTTTGTTCGAAACTTCGGGTTTGTTGTTGGTTTTCTGTTCTTATATTATTTTGTAGAATTCCATCGGGTTTTCATGCATTTTTTTCTATGTCTGTCATCATTGCTTCAATCCATTGCTGTTTCTTCTGTTTGCACAGTTTTACAGTCTGTTTTCTATTTTCAACCGACTTCAAAAAAGGAGGAGGTTCTCAATTCGGCTGTATATATTTTCTTTTTAATGTTTGTTACCTCATAACTCCGTCATTTATTAACCGATTTTCAAAATTTTTTCACAATTCGAAAGGATATAGTTTCAGATTGGTCCCATATAAATTTCATCAAAATCGGTTGAGTACTTTGGTTTTTATTGATTGTAAGCCCGCATTTGCGAAAGCCTCTTTTCACGCTGTTCACTACTCTCTTCTGAAATAGTTTTGGATCTAGATTTTCTACTTTGAGATAGGCGTTTCGCCCTTTCTTCGCTTGTCTCATTTGAACGGCGCTGTCGCATATGGGCAGCGCGTTTAGTAGGTCTACCCATATTCGCTTTCGATAAATCAGTTAAGGAATGCAAGATTCACTAAAAAGCAAGAAATAAAAAAAAATTTTACAAAAAAAACAGACTTCAAAAAAAGCACTACAAAAAAATTGCACTAAAAAGTAAAAAATAATTAGAAGTTATTAGAAGAAGATTTAACAGAAATTAGAAGTATATTTTTACAGTGCTGAGCATAAAAATTAATGTATTACGTCAATAATATACAATTATTGTTATTTTTGGAGTCGGTGCCAGCCAAGGTTAACAAACGTGTATTAACGAAGTAGCGGAGTACCAATTTCTTAACAGCTTGGCTGGCACCGACTCCAAAAATAACAATAATTGTATATTATTGACGTAATACATTAATTTTTATGCTCAGCACTGTAAAAATATACTTCTAATTTCTGTTAAATCTTCTTCTAATAACTTCTAATTATTTTTTACTTTTTAGTGCAATTTTTTTGTAGTGCTTTTTTTTTGAAGTCGGTTTTTTTTTCTTTGTATATTTCGTTATTTGAGAAGTATCTTCTTGTATCTTCCTTCATCTTACCCAATTAGACTTCCATTATGGCTATATTGTGATCCATATCTACACTTGCAGCTTGATATGATCTTGCGTCACTTATTTTAAATGTTCTTCATTTGACCAATAATATATTATTATCAATTTGATTCTCTTCATTACTTCCGGGTCTCATCCAAGTCTGTTTGTGTTTAAAGTCGGTGGTTACTATCCTTAAATTACACGACGTTGCTAGATTACACAGCTTCTCTCAATTATTGTTTGTTCTCTAATGTACTATGGTGTGTTTTCCAGCCACATTCTTGACATAATTCTATTTTCCAATTTGGGCATTAAAATCACCCAGTAGTATCAAATCATCTCTCTTTGGAATTTTTTCGTTCACTTTTTTGATTTCCCCATACATTACTGTTTTTTCCTCATCATTTGCATCCTCCGTCGGTGCGTATGCATTTATTACCGATAAATTCACGTGGTCGCCTTTACTTCTAACCTGTATGTCAGTATTATATTTACTGGCTCAAATTCTATAATGTCATTTGCATGGCTTCTCTCAACTCAACTTAATTTTACCACTATCGGTTTGTTCTTCTCTCTTGCCGGTTTGAAAAGTTTCCATCGGATTGATATCTACACCCAGTTCTTCTGTTAGGAGGTTCCGTATTTTTTTTTCTAAAGCCTTACGTTAGTCACTTCTAGTCCTTGATTATTATATTGTTTTTCTTTTTTGTCTTTTCCTGCTTTTCAAAAGCGTTTTCTAATCATTCGATTCACATTGTAAGAATTTGTTTTTCTCTATTCCATATCGCCTCCTTTTTCTTACCTTCTTCTTGTATCGCCCTAGTGTCGTCCCTCAGGTCCCTTATTTAATCCGTTTTTTTCTTAAAATCGTTACGCACCTATCCTCTCGTCGCTTCTATAGCCTTTATAATTACTTCAAATTCTAAATCGTTCTCATCACTTCTTTCCTCAGTTTGTTTTGCTTTACTTGTTTTGTCCGATTGATCGCTCGGACAAAAATTTTAGCTGTAAATCGACTGGTAACTAACTGACAGCTATCTTTTGCTACTAAACAGCCATTTAACAGCCGATTTACAGTTAAAATGTTTGTTGCGTTGTATAATTACGTTACTTTAAGGTTGCCTAACGTTGGAACTACGTTAAGCTATAAAATGTCTTATTCGTTTATCCCAATATAATCGCACGATACAACACAAGGGCTAGGACAATACTCAAAGATTCAGCGAGTACAGGTTTTAGCAAGGAGATTGCACGAGCGAAGCGCAGCGGAGCGAGTGTCAATCTCCGCAGCTGAAACCTGTACTCGCTGAATCTTTGAGTATTGTCCGAACCCGCGTTGCTGTTGTGGTGATAATTCCGTGAAGATACGCCACAACTTAAAAGCACAAGATCACATACGAAAATCGACATTTCAAACGCCATTTTTAATGTCGAAAATTGTGAAACAAATTGACCATATCGCATCACAATCATTGCAAAAAAAAATCAAACAAAAAATTTCGTAAGTACCGAAAAAAATGGAAGCATAATCGCACTAAATTGCGTTGAACCGGTTTCCTACATCGCATCTGTTGAGTGCGTTAGTCATACACACTACATAAATTATAATATTCGAAGAGATTTTTTATTACGTATGAATTCTTTTACGCTCCACTACAAATATTCGATATTCTGGTAGGGTATTTGGAATATTTTTTATTTTCGGATATTATTCGACTGTGCATGCGTTGTACCCATTTAAATACAATGTAAAATAACGCACGCTGATTGGTTGAAACGACAAAATTTGACCCTGAATGGAATTATCTGTGGTATATCCTCACTCACTCCGACACTCTTTGGGGTTCAACCTTCTTCTATCTGATTTCTGCTCCAGTCTCTGGTCAATCAAATCACTTCAAATCACTTAACTTTATCTTGACAATTTTCCACTTTTGTATTTCTTTAAAATTTTTTTATACTTATGTACTGTATATAAACATATAAAGCTAAGAGTCCTCATTGTTTAAACACTTGATCATTGTATCCTCTACCAAATTTAACACTTTTAGGAAGCTCGATTATTATTGGCTATGTTTACACCGTAAACTGCTTGGTTCGGTCCGATCGGACTAAGCGGGAGGGGATAGTTCGATGCGACAAAATATAATTCGCAAGTGGTTCGCAAGTGTTTACACCGTAAACTAGAACCGAGGACCAAAATGTGTCATATAACCTAAAAAAAATAGTTGTTTGACACTTTACATAATTTTTAAATAATTTAATTTAAACTATAAATTAAATATGTCAAATTTTATAACCTATAAAAATTAAAAATGTGTGTCATTCGGAATTAAAAATACTCGAGTGATGTCGAAAGTAGTCGAACACGTCGAACCATTGGTCGTTTTTAGTTCAGTACTCATATTTTAGAGGACTGAACTAAAGCAGGACCAACTTAGTTCGATGTGTTTACACCACGCGGACTAAAAATATACTTCGGAAATATAGTTCGGTACGGCTTTAGTTCGCGTACCAAGTGTACGGTGTAAACCAGGCCATTATTATTTAGTTACACATTAACATGATGTAATAAATTATTATTATCAACTGCAAACAATTAGTGAAAATTATTATCTGATATTTCATTACTATATGATGACAATCACAAATAACTAACTAATAGCAACTTTTAAAACTAGAAGGGCAGCTGTATAGAAGCCTAGGAAATGCGGTCATTCGAGTTTCTCTTTGGAAAAAAAATTTTGAAAAATATCAGATATCATATCATTTGAAATAATTTTAAAAATATTACTGTTAAATTATAAAGCAATATCTTGAGGGGTTTCTTATACGTACATATATGATTTATATTTACTTAATTTTTATTGAGATATACATAAATAAGAAGTTCATGCAAAAATCAATTTATTTTGAAATAATTAGTACTATTGGAGAGAAAAAATTAAGAAAATATGAACTAAAAACTATTTTTTATTGGTCTTTTTATATAAAAGTGGGGCATATTGATAGCTTTATCCGGTTGAAAACAATTCTTATTATATGGACCGTAGTTCTTAAACTATTGCCTTCTTGGCAACTTTTTAGTTCCAAAAATAAGAAATTTTCTGCCATTGAATTATGACATTTGATATCATTACAATAACTTCCATTGCTCGTGGTCAGTTAATGATATATCATATCTTACATATTATCTACGTGACAATAAACGATTTGGTAAAAAATAATAGAATAAAGAGAAACATATTAATGAATAATACTAGATTAATAAGAATATCATTCTTATAGCACCAAAATTGATTTATAATTATTGATGCATGGAATGCACACTTAAAATTGGAGTGGATTTTAAATTGTCAACATATTGATAAATAATTTTAATTTAATTTATTTGTAGCTACGCAATATTAGTACTTACAATATATAGAAAATATTGAAAGATTAGGAAAAGGCGTCACATAGATCCAGATATGAATAAAATATAAGCTTTCATTATTATACTCTTCTACTTTTTGTCAGTAATACTAAATTAATCCGTCCTCCAGTGCGGTCTATAGGCCGCACAACCAAGGCAATTACCTTCTAAATGGTTAAGGGGAATCGTAAGGCCACTCGTGGTAGCTACGAGTAGATTAATAAAAGATAACTTTAAAAGGAATTGAAACAATTATTTAGGCCTTTAGGCTGCACAACCATGGTAGTAATCTACTTAGATAGCTAAGGGATGCGGTCGCTTGTGCCAGTCAATTCAGTGATAAAAATATTATACAGCCAAATAAATACTAAAAATTTCAAACATTAGGTATGAAAATTAATTTAAAAACGTACTTCAAGTAGATGTGCGGTAATTTTATTTTTTTAGTTATTTTAGTTATTAAATAAGTAATTTTATAGTAAAATTATTGGAATTTTTAACTATTAGGTCTACAAATGCGAAGGTTTTATAAAATATAGAAATTTTTATTCAAAGAACACTTAAGGGTGGGTATTTCAGGCGACCAATCTCGCACCAAATTGTTGGTTTTGTTAAGAAATGGTCACACAGAAGCTCATTCTACTCTAACCGATTAGAGTTAATAAATTCACGTACAGCCCTGAGTCGAAAATCCAGATCCTAACAAGAGGCATCTATCAAAAAGTAGATAAAAAAACCAATATCATTGTCTACTTACGTACCTCAAAATAATTTACAGATAAAATTGAGTTGTTAATCTTCCAGTTAATTGAATTGAATCAATTACTTATCAAGTCTCTTCTGATATCGAAAACACTTTAAATTGACTAGGTATAAAGTAAAAGTTTTGAACGATTATCGTTACAACACTTTTTTTGTTCAATAAGTCAAAATGTTAAGAGTCTGGAATGTGTGCTTAGTGCTAGCAATTTCATCTTTTGGTTTGTGTGGAATAATACCAAAAGAAGAAACTCCAGTTTTAGACCTGAGTCAACTCGACGTTCCATTAAGCGACGAGAAAAATGCCGCCTTTTTGGGCAAACTTCAAATTGCACTCGATAGGTAATGCAAAATTTTTGGCAGAACGATGATATAATCCAATGAATGCAAATTTTAGTCAAGATGATAAGCAACAAGTTGCCATAATGAACGAATACATAGATGAAGTTGTAAACAATATGAATGCTTACGTGAAAGAAAATGGTTTCGATCCAATCGAGATACAAGGTTTGGAATCGTCTTTCAAATGGGTATTTTTCTTCTTCCACGTTTGTTTTTCACATTTTCATTATCTGGTTTTTAGGGACTTGTACGCGGTTGGGTTATTTTCGACCAAGGTATACTACACGGTTTGGGTTCGTTCAAACGTATCCGCGATGTAACCGTTAAGTATCAATACCCTGATTTGCAAATGCATGCACAACTTGGATTTTCAGCCCTTAAGGTATTTTTACTTAATTTGAGAAAAGTTCGGTTTCTAAAACTAATTTTTTATTTTAGTTTAACTATCGCTACGAAATTAAATTTATGTACCTAGGACCAAGAGGAAACGTGGATGGTAGTGTCAAAAACAACAAATTCACCATCGACCTAAATTTGGATATGATCACTTTAAAAGCGAAACTTAATAAATTCAAATTAAACGCTTTAGGGTATAAATTTAAGCTAGGTAATTGATCAACAACTCACTAATTCAATGTTTACAGGAAAATTAGAATGAAATTTAGTGGCAACGATCTCACAGATTGGCTGATAAACACCGTAATCTTTACAGTCACGCCCATCGTTAAAGTGATCCTCCGCGGTGTTATCGAAGGATTCGTAGTCGATTTGATTAATTTGGCAATTACGTTTTATAACGACCTGATGTGTCAATTACTACAACATTGTTTTTAAAATTTTTGTCAATAGTACCTCCTCTAAAACTATTAATCACTTTGTAAAAATGATTTTAAAAATTAGTCTATAAGATCCACAGCGGTATTCAGAGACCTCAACTAAAAAAATTATTAAGCAAAAAAATCTTTTTTTTTTCATTCAGGTCTGTGAATACAGTCGATACAATATTAATGTTATATTACCTATTAATTTTAAGTTTTGTATATTGAGTTCTCAGGTATTAAATTAAAACTTGAAAATTATTAACTGAAGAAATTTGAAAAGATTTTCGACAGCTTGAAGTGTCTCTTAATTAATCAATAGAGAAAAACGTCGCAGTTTAATCGAATTAACTAGTCCGAGGGGGGGGGGGGTGCAAAGTTTTCATTTCGTAGTGCTAAAACATTTTGTTCTTCATTAATTCAATATGACACCTGGTGATGACAATTGCTATTAACGCTATCGAATGAGTAGAGCATCGAGAATTTTAAATGAAACCCAGGAGGAATTTAAAATTTCATGTTTGAAATAATTTTAAAAAACTAAAATTTATGTGATTTGATTATGTTAAGTTGTTTTTGTTAGAATCGGGAGGGGCTAAGAAGTTTAAGAATTTATCAACAAAAATAGTTATTCAGCTGTTGAATATAAAATTTATTTTTGAAATGTGAAGGTTTGTGTATTTATTAGGCTAGCAGCTTTGATTCCATAGTATCACATTGCCAAACCTTATGGGTATTTTGGAAATACCATTCATAGTTGAAAAGTCAATCAACAGATGACATTACTTAATTTGAAGTCTTAATAAATTGTTGTTTGTTGTTGTTTTTCTGTTCTTATATTATTTTGTAGAATTCCGTTGGGTTTTCATGCATTTTTTCTATGTCTGCCATCATTGCTTCAATCCATTGCTGTTTCTTCTGTTTGGATAGTTCTACAGTCTTTGTATATTTCGTTATTTGAGAAGTATCTTCCTTGATCTTATCCATTTCGACTTCATTATGACTATATTGTGATTCATATCTACATGCACTTGTACCTTGATTGATCTTGCGTCACTTATTTTAAATGTTCTTCTTTTGGCCACTAATATATCTGTGTTGACGGCGAAAAAGTGCTTAAGTCATGTTTTTGACATTTTGAGGTTTTGACATATTCCCATAGAAAAAAACTCGCTGTTTCTTTTGGAATAACTGCCTAAGTCAAAAGTGATCAACAAAATTTGTGTAAAATATCCTATGTCTACTTAAGCATTTTTGTACACCAACATAATGCGATTCTTAATCGAGCAAAATAACTTAAATGGACTTAAATACGTATAAAGATATGGCTGATAAACATTATGTGGCCAAAAGCGACGATAAAGAAATTGCAAAAATTGACAAATCAATAAAAATGATATCGTTTGACCTGCAGCAGGTTTTGCAAACTCCTCATATCCAAACAAACATTATCTTTTACAAGCGACAGCTAGCTGTATATAACCTAACGATTTATGATGGGACTGAAGGCATTGCAAAATAACTTTTTATGGTATGAAACGACTGCAGGACGAGGAGCAAACCAAATTGGATCGTGTTTATTCAAATATCTGATCTCATTGCCTGAAGATGTACATCATGTGGTAATGTATTCAGATACATGCACGGGGCAGAACAGAAATTCCCATATGGCAGCAATGTGTTTTTCGGCGTTGCAAGTAAATAAGAATTTGAAAATAATTGACCACAAGTACCTATATGGTCAGTGGGCATTCTCATGTGGAATGTGATACGGCACACGCAATGATTGAAAGGAAGAAAAAAAAACAAATATGAGAATTCATCATCCTCGCGATTGGTTGCAATTGATACGATCGGTAGGTTAAAAGGCAAATTTGAAGTTACGCAAATGGAGCATCAGCCTAACTTTTTAGATTTCAAAGCGTTTTATAGAAATAAGTTGCAACTGAAGAAAAAAGATTCTCAGAATGAAAAGTTTATCATATAATATAAGACTTTTAACTATTGATAATTATAATAATATAAAATTTGTACAATGTACAATGGGCAAGATTTTCGAAGATCAGATTGGAATCATGCAATTCAAGACTACTTTGGAAGATTTGGATTTTAAAAGTATATCTTTCCTTCGAAGACGACAAACTACAGTAGAACAACTGATTGCTACACGGCAATATTCGGCACCAGTCCTTATAAGTAAAGAGAAAAAGAAAGATCTATTAAGTATCTTGCATTTAGTGGGCTCTGTCTTTCACGACTTTTACAAAAGCCTTCCCGCCTCAGACTCACTAACACCGCAATCAGAGGATGAAGGCTGATTAAACGTTTTTGATTTTGTGTAATTGTTTTACGTTTTATAATAAAAAATGTTAACTAAAACTAGTGGGGTAAAATGACTTATGTCATAGAAACATCATGATGTCAATTCACTTAAGTCAAGTAAAATCCTTAATTTTCAGTTTTTTTCAATTATTTTTATTTTATTCTTGTAATAACATTATATTCAATAACAAATATGGAAAAAAAATTATATACCCTCAAAATGTTAGTCAGTATAACAAGTTCAATTTTGCCTAATTTTGTTTTCGCCATTTTCTCAGTTTGGCAAATATTGACTTAAGCACTTTTTCGCCGTCAACACAGATATTATGATCAATTTGATTCTCTTCGTCACTTCCGGGTCTCAACCAAGTCTGCTTGTGTGTTTTTGTGTTTAAAGTCTGTGGTTACTATACTTAAATTACACGACGTTGCTAGATTATATACATAGCTTCTCTCAATTATTATTGTTTGTTCTCTCATGTACTACAGTGTGTTTTTCCAGCCAAATCAGTAGTATCAAATCATCTCTCTTTAGAATTTGTTCGTTCAATATTTTGATTTCCCCGTACATTACGGTTTTTTTCTCATCATTTGCATCCTCCTTCGGTACGTATGCATTTATTACCGATAAATTCACGTGTCAGTCTTCCATTTACTGGCTCAAATTCCATTATGTCATTTGCATGGCTTCTTTCAACTCAACTTAATTTTAACACTATCGGTTTGTCTTCTTCTTTTTTGCCGATTTGAAATTTTCCCTCGGATTGATATCTATACCCACTTCTTCTTTTAGGAGGTTCCGTATTTTTTTTCTAAAGCCTTACGTTAGTCACTCCGAGTTCTTGATTATTATATTGTTTTTCTTTTTTGTCTTTTCCTGCTTTTCGAAAGCGTTTTCTAATCATTCGATTCTCATTGTAAGCATTTGTTTTTCTCTATTCTATATCGCCTCCTATTTCTTACCTCTTCTTGTGTCGCTTAGTGTCGTCCCTCAGGTCCCTTATTTCATCCTTTTTTTCCTTAAAATCGTTACGCATCTATCCTCTCATCGCTTCTACAGCCTTTATATAATTGCCCCAATTTCTAAATCATTCTCTTCTCTTCTTTCCTCAGTTTGTTTTGCTTTGCTTGTTTTGTCCAATCGATCACTCGGACAAACATTTTAGCCGTAAATCGACTGTTAACTAACTGACAGCTATCTTTTGCTACTAAACAGCCATTTAACAGCCGATTTACAGTTAAAATGTTTGTTGCGTTGTAGGTTGTATAATTATGTGCTTTTAAGGTTGCCTAATGTTGGAACTACGTTAAGCTATAAAATTTCATTCGTTAATCCCAATATAATCTGTGGTTTATCTTCACTCATTCCGACACTCTTTGGGGTTCAACCTTCTTTTTTCTGATTTCTGCTCCAGTCTCTGGTCAATCAAATCACTTCGAATCACTCAACTTTATTTTGACAATTTTCAACTTTTGTACTTTTTTATATGTACATAGGTACTGTATACAAACATAAAAAGCTGAGAGTCCTCATTGTTTAAACACTTGATCATTGTACCCCGTGCCAAATTTAACACTTTTAGGAAGCTCGATTATTATTATTTAGTTACATATTAACATGTAATAAATTATTATTATCAACTGCAAACAATTAGTGAAAATTATTATCTGATATTATACATTACTATATGATGACAATCACAAATAACTAATTAATAGAAACTTTTAAAACTGGAAGAGCAGCTGTATAGAAACCTAAGAACTGCAGTCATTCGCGTTCCACCTTGTACTTTAATTATTATTATTTCTTGCAATTGAAACAAAATTTTTGAAAAAATATCAGGTAGCATTTGAAATAATTTAAAAAATATTACTGTTAAATTTCAAAGCAATATCTTGAGGGGTTTCTTATATGTATATGATTTATACTTAATTTTGATTGAGATATAAATAAGAAGTTCATGCAAAAATCAATTTATTTTATTATAATTACTATTGGAGAAAAAAGATTAAGAAAATATAAACTAAAAACTATTTTTTATTATACTTTTCGTATAAAAGTGGGGCATGTTGATAGCTTTATCGGGTTGAAAACAATTCTTATTATATGGACCGTATTTCTTAAAATATTGCCTTCTTGGCAACATGTTTAGTTCCAAAAATAAGAAATTTTCTGTCATTGAATTATGACATTATTCCTGACATATCTGAACATATGACGTATCTACGTGACAATAAAAGATTTGGTATAAAATAAAAAATAAAGAGAAACATATTAATGAATAATACTAGATTAATAAGAATAATATTCTTATAGCAACAAAATTGATGTATAATATATGCATAGAATGCACACTTAAAATTGGAGTGGATTTTAAATTTCAACATATTGATAAATAATTTTAATTTAATTTATTTGTAGCTACTCAATATTACTACTTGCAATGTATAGAAAATATTGAAAGATTAGGAAATGGCGTCACATAGATCCAGATACTATCTATATAAGCTTTCATTATTACACTTTTCTACTTTTTGTCAGGAATACTACATTAATCCGTCCTCCAGTGCGGTCTGTAGGCCGCACAACTAAGGGAATTACATTCTACATGGTTAAGGAGAGCAGTAGGGCCGCTCGTGCTAGCTAGTTGATTAATAAAAAATAACCAGACAAATAAGCAATACAAATTTGGCATAGAACGCAACTTATAAAGGCGGTCTTCAGGCCTCACAACCATGGTAGTCATCTATGTACTAAATTTTTATTCAAAGAACACTCAAGGGTGGGACATATATAGGTCCCTCATTATTATTAGGCTTCTATATGCAGTATAAACGAGAAACCTTATGATCTGGTCCGTGTCCGTTCGTTCGCAAGATGCAGAGCAAAACTTACCCTTAAATTTCAAGGCAATATCTTAAGGGGTGTCTTATACATGTAAGATTTATACTTCATTTTTATTATCCAGACAAAATTAAGTTCTCATGCAAAAATAAATTTATTTTATAATAATTATTGGAAAAAAAATTAAGAAAATAATATAAACTAAAAACTATTTTGTATTGTACTTTTTGTAGAAAAATGGGGCCCTTTGATAGCTTTATCCGGTTGGAAACAATTCTTATTTTATGGGTCGTAGTTCTTGAAATATTGCATTCTTGGCAACTTTTCTAGTTCCAAAAATAAGAAACTTTCTCACATTGAATTATGTCATTACCGAGGATAGACCAATATTCTAAAAAGCAAATAAACACAAAGCAGGTTCATGTACATATTATACCTTCGCACATATATGTACATACCTACATAGTACATAATATGTATGTACTACATACAGAACAAATTTTCATTGACAATTTTCAAAAGTGGCTCTTGAAGAAAGTAAACTGCTGCTTAGGCACACAGAAAATTTTCACCTTGAATGAAGTATTTGTACAGATTAAATTATTTTAAAATTATAATTTGTAATTGCTGCACTTCAAGAATTTCAAAATAAAACTTGCATTAATTTATCACGAACTACCAAGTTTCGCAAAAATATTAAACAATTTTTGAGAACACTCAAAAATCTTAGATCATCTCATTGTACTTTAAACGTTTTATTATCTACAGGTGTTTTAAATAAAAAATTGCGCTCATAGCTACAAATAAGCTGATAACAGAACCGTATTTTGAAACTTTTTATAAACAGCGTATTGAAAAAATTTGTTGAGAGTTCTGTTTATTTTAGGCGGCCAATCTCATCCCAAATTGTTGGCTTTTTTAAGAAGTGGTCAAATTCCACACAGAAGCTCATTCAACTCTAACCGATTAGAGTTAATAATCCACGTACAACCCTGACTGGAAAATGCAGAACATAAAAAGACGTAATTATTAAAAAGCAGATTAAGGAAAAACAATAGCATTGTGTACGTAATACCTCAGAATAATATACAGATAAAATTGAGTTGATAATATGTCCAGTTAATTAGTTGAATCAATTACTTATCAATTCTCTTCTGATATCGAAAACACTTTAAATTGACTAGGTATAAAGTAAAAGTTTTGAACGATTATCGTTACAACACTTTTTGTGTTCAATAAGTCAAAATGTTAAGTTTCTGGAATGTGTGCTTAGTGCTAGCAATTTCATCTTTTGGTTTGTGTGGAGTAATACCAAAAGAAGAAGCTCCAGTTTTAGACCTGAGTCAACTCGACGTTCCATTAAGCGACGAGAAAAATGCCGCCTTTTTGGGCGAACTTCAAAATGCACTCGACAGGTAACGCAAAATTTTTGACAAAATGGTGATATAATCCAATGAATGCAAATTTTTAGCCAAGATGATGAGCAACAAGTTGCCATAATGAACGATTACATAGATGAAGTTGTAATCAATATGAATGCTTACGTGAAAGAAAATGGTTTCGATCCAATCGAGTTGGAAGGTTTGGAATCGTCTTTCAAATGGGTACTTTGTTTCTTCCACGTTTGTTTTTCACGTTTTCATTATCTGGTGTTTTAGGGATTTGTAACCGGTTGGGTTATTTTCGACCAAGGTATACTACACGGTTTGGGTTCGTTCCAACGTATAGGCGATGTAACCGTCAAGTATCAATACCCTAATTTGCAAATGCATGCACAACTTGGATTTTCAGCCCTTAAGGTATTTTTACTTAATTTGAGCCAAGTTCGGTTTATAAATCTATTTTTTTATTTTAGTTTAACTATCGCTACGAAATTAAATTTATGTACCTAGGACCAAGAGGAAAAGTGGATGGTAGTTCCAAAAACAACAAATTCACCATCGATCTAAATTTGGATATGATCACCTTGAAAGCGAAACTTAATAAATTCAAATTAAACACTTTAGGGTATAAATTTAAACTAAGTAATCGATCAATTAACCACTAATTCAATGATTACAGATCACTTAGCATCAAATTACGTGGCAACATTCTCACAGATTGGCTGATCAACACCGTAATCTTCACAGTCAAGCCCATCATTAAATTGATCCTCAGCGGTGTTATCGAAGGATTCGTAGTCGATTTGATTAATTTGGTAATTACATATTATAACGACCTGGTGTGCCAATTACTGCAACATTGTATTTAAAATTTTTGTGGATAGTACCTCCTCTAAAACTATTGATCACTTTGTAAAAATAAGTTAAAAAATTAGTCTCTATGAGATTCCACAGCGGTATTCAGAGACCTCAACTAAAAAAATTATTAAGCAAAAAAATCGTTTTATTTTATCATTTTCTTCGTTAGTTCAGGTCTGAATACAGCCGTTATAATGCTAATATTATATTACCTATTAATTTTAAGATTTGTATAATTATATTGAGCTGGCAGGTAATAAATTAAACTTAAAAATTATTAACTGAAGAACTTTGACTGTCAAAGCTCGGCGTTAGTGGGGATTGCAAAGTTTGCATCTCGTGGTGGTGAAAACATTTTGTTCTTCATTATCAATATTACACCACACAATTGGTTGATCGAAAACGCTGGATTCGAGTACCCGACTTCATAGAGTATACTGGTTCTGTATTTTTGTGAGGGTGGGGGACCTCTGTGGTTACAATAATTGGTATCTAATTACTTAATGCTATTAACGAGCAAGAATTCGCAGTTGTATATTAAAACAAATGCAACCATAGTAAGGGTAAAAAAGTATCATAAGGCTGCCCGTCATCAATCTCTTGCAGAGAGGTCTAACTGCAGAAAATATAAAAATATGCTGAAAGCCGTCAGAGGTTATTGTATTAAAAACAAACAAAACTCTTGTAGATTATAATAATTATCTTAAATTAAACTTGATTAATTTATATTTAGAAGCTAATAAAAATATTGAAGTATAAATATTTGGAGTATGGGCATTGTTTAGTTATCTACTTAGATGATCAACTTAAAATAATTTAAGTATGTACACGCACATAACATTATCTTAAGTATGGTACAATTTTGCAAACAAAAACGTCGATTTATTAAAGGAATTACTTAAGTATGGTATTTCATTGTGCGGTATTTGTACGGTAACGAATCAATCAACCTATAGATTAACGTGGAGTCCAAACCACGGCTCAAATAATTTGAGAGTAGCTGAGAATAGAACTCACGACTACAGGTAAGTCGACAGTTTAATTTCGTTACCCCTACACCAAACCACATAATGAAAATATTATATTTTAGGTAATCTATGGATTATTATATATTTTACAAATTTTTGGTCTTTCCCCAATAGGCAACCCACACTTCATCGAGAATTTAACGTTATACAACTTTGGTCAAATTTTTTGGAAAACCAATCTATTTAAAAAAAACTGCATAATTTTTAGATTAAAAAGACTATAATAATAAAATAATTAAATTTTAAATATTACCACTATGCATATTTTAATAAAATGTAGAATGAATAAAATATTAAGAATTTAAAAAGAGGGGAATGGGCTCAATAGAATTTCAAAACATTAGAATAAAACGATAGTATACGGTTACGATGTTTCGGTATCATTAAACCATCATCGTCGTGATGGTCATAGCTTTGGCAGTTAAGTGCGTCTACTGCTAATGCGAAACGCTCGGATCGAATCCTGGCAGGGTAAGAACTTTATTCTGGCCGTCTCTCCTCGGAAGGCAATAGCAAACCACCGAGGTAATTTGCCAAGAGCGCCCATCTCAACATGAAGTTTATTACACTTCCCGTGGTTCGGAGCCCACGTTAAACAAGTAGGTCCTCTATGTATGTGAAAACACTTGGAACGCACATCACATGCATAGCAAGAGATGGGTCACGACGTTCGGAAACGAACAATACGACTTACAAGAAGAAGAAACCATCATCAGACATGCTTAATAAGAGAATAAATAAATAAATCAATCAAAAGGCACTCTATTCCTGAAGGAATGTCGCCACGTCATAGGACGCTTCTCACCCTTTTTCTAGGGTTAATGAGTCCCTATTTTACTTTTCCACGTTTTGGCGGTCGTTACACTTTTTACAACACTCTGTGTGTCTTTGCCTCTTCCATGACCAGTCTCCATGTTTGTCTATCATGATATCTCGCTCTCCAATCACTAACCTTCAGAATTCTCATATCTTTGTTCACTTCACCTGCCATCTCATTCTTGGTCTTCGAGTTATGTGGATCAAATGAAGTACAGAATGTTAAAAATTTCGAAATTTTTATTCTGTTTCAAATGGAACGTTTTAAAAAAAATTGATGTCCCTTTTCTGATAGATAATTTAGCGGGATACAACTTTAGTCTAGTGAACTTTTCGAAGAACCAATCCATTTCAAAGAAAAACTAATTAAATGAGAATATTTTAATAACATTCAGAATGAATGAAATATTATTAAGAATTTAAAATTGGGGAGGGGTTCAATTCAATTGGAAAAATTAGAATAAAATGATAGATACGGTTACGATGTTTAGTTATCATTAAACCATATCAGGCATGCTTAATCAAAGAATAAAAGATAAAATTAGAAAACAATTTATTAAAAAATGAAAATCAAATTTTAAGTGAAAATCTTAAATAAAGCTAATGAAATAATTGAAGGGCCTAGTGGAAAAAGTAGTTAAGTCACTTTTTTTTCAATTTGTAGTTGAGCACATTTTCACATTGCGGCATTTATTCTCTACAAATTAGTATAAAAATCAACAAATTGAAAAACAAAAGTGACTTAACTACTTTTTCCACTAGGCCCTTCAATTACTAACAGTAAAATAACAGAAAATTGAAGAAAGATAAAATACAACAAATCAAACTAGAAATCACCTAAATGAAAAAATTACAAATTGACACAATCACAGAAATTTCAGAACGGCAATTAATTTTTGATTTTTGATCTTCCAACAAAATGTTTTATAATTTTATTTTAAATTATCATTTATCGTTTGATTAAGCATGCCCGATGATGATAATTATATAATGATGTCATGATACCGAAACATCGGTTTGTATGCCATCGTTTTTATTTATAATTGTTTCAATTAAAATTTTAACCCTACCCCAATTTTTAAATTCTTAATGTTTCATTCATTCTGGATTTGATTAAAATTTTTGGATGTAGCTTAAAGATTGATGGATTATGCATTTGCACCCATAATAAATTATTTTGTTTTGAATAATTATATAAATTAGAGGTTTTCATATCAATAATACGTTATGTTATTGCAACATTAATTTTTATCACAATCTGTTGGTAAATTTATTGAATATTATCTTTTAAACTTTTACAATCGCCGGTTAACTACCGGTTATCAACCTGTTAATGCGAGAATAGGTCAGATTTGGAACCTTGTCTCCGGCTGCATTGCATCATTTTCCAAAAGAAGCAATATTTTAGGTGCCATTTAAAGGTAGAAATATAAAAAAATTTCTGTAAAGAGGGCTGTATTTTGCAAGGGTTAGAATTCAGGCAGAAAGTTTTCTTAGAAAAGCGTTTTGCTATCGACATCTAAGAGTTGTACACCGGCTGTACACGTGATGTACATCTCATGTGTTTTGTAGTATTTGTAAAAACTTCTAGATTCTTTAAAAAAATTTAATTGGAATTTTCAATTTCCTTGGTGTGGATATAACAATCAACCACGATAAAAAAAATGAAGCTAAAGTAACATCTGCATGTTTCAGAAATCTGATATGGGACAATAAATCTAAATCCGGCATAAATAGAAGTTATAAGAGAAAAGAAAGAAGGAATTATAGGATAAAAATGGCTTACATGAACACATCCTTATGGGGATGGGGTAACAAAATCACTTGCCACATTTTGGCTCTTCAAAAATTGTGAGGTTTAGTACCTGGTGAGACAAAATAAAGAAGTTAAACTTTTTGGACTCTTTCAACTAAGTTAGTTCTGGTAAAATTCCATGTAAGCCCATCATGTAAAATAAATTATAAAATTTAATAAAAACTTAATTTTCTTATTCTTTGGTAACCAAAGCATATCCTTCCATTATAATACTAAGCAAAAAAATTTTCTATCTATTTTTCTGTTACGAAACACTTCAATTGATTTCCTGTTTGAATACTCTGACTCGCGCCATTTCAATTTTTATTTGTGGCGATAAACAGTTTTAATTTCCTTATCTAATCTCAATCAAATATTTAGTGAAATATTTAAAATTAATACACTGGATCGAAAATCTAATGGTTCTTATTTAAAACTTTTGAGTGCGAGAGCCTATTCGGCGTAAGTACTTTTCGGCGCAACACCCATTATTTAATTTGGGTACATTGTAATAAGAACACTAGCACAAGCCACAATTAAAAAATGATTGTACCGATTAGGATTTTCTTGTAAAAGAAATAACAAAGTACTTACTTACCAAATAGATTATTTGATGAGCATGTG
Organism: Podabrus alpinus; assembly: GCA_932274525.1. Taxonomy (NCBI): domain Eukaryota; kingdom Metazoa; phylum Arthropoda; class Insecta; order Coleoptera; family Cantharidae; genus Podabrus; species Podabrus alpinus. The sequence continues at coordinate 14,341,473 of OW026451.1, forward strand.
TTATTTAAATTATTGAGATCTATTGATAATATTCAGTAGTCATTGTTAGATCCAATAGATTTGAAAAACTTTAGATTATCTATTATAAGTTTCTAACTGTATTTCTCAGGTTTACTCCCAAGAGCCAGTGCTCGTTGTCGTATTTGTAGTATCTCAGTAATTTTTATCCCATAGATAGGTACTGGAATGTTGTAATAGTACCACATCTCCTTCGTTATTCTGAAGCTCTTTTTCCCATTTTTTTTTCTTAAAGCTTTTTTCTCCATAGACAAGTTCGTATATAATCAAACATTCCTGATTCCTTCAGTTGCGCAGGAAATTATAAATTGAGATTATAACATATTTCTGCTAAAAAAAATTGATCTAACCTTATCAGAGCCTTCCAAGTTTGTCCTATCAAACAACCGTATCACATTCAATTTATCTAATCTCTTTTTATATTATAAACACAAAAATTGCAAAAATTTTATTGAAAAATGACGTTGTATAGTACTTGGTTGATCGTTTTAATAGTTTTAACTGCAGTAGCGTCTGAAGATGTTACTTTGAGAAAAAGAAACGTTACAGAAGTGATTGATATATTATGTAGGTATGATTATTTTAAATTCAACCCAAAATAATAAATTAATTCGTTTTGTGTGTTTCAGAATTATTGAGAACATAATAATAGGAAAATCACCAAATGATATAGTGGATCGGGTGCTCGAACAAATAAAACATAACATAGTATGGCTGGGAAAAGATTCCATCCAGTTACCAGATGCAATCAATAAATTTGAATGGGTAAGTTAAACATTTTGGAAATTTAAAAATCTGTTAATTTGCGCCAAAGGAACAATGGTTTAAGCACGAAATAATGAATGGGGTTGTGCCTCTGTGAATCGAAAATTGGTAATGCCATAAAACTGATGTCTAAAATCAGGCGTAACCCCATTAATTTCTTCGTGCTTAAGCCTTGGTTATGTCTGTGAGAGATTCGCATGTTTTTACATTTGATAATTCGGATTTAACGTTAAGTTAATGTTAATTTATATTTTTAGAAAACTACTTTAATCTATTCTGATGATAATTCCACTGATCACTTCAATTCTGAAGAATTATCGTTCAAAAATGGATTGCTGTTGGATTTGAGTGATTTGGAGAGATATAAGGATGCTACTATAACTGAAAAAGGGGAGGATATTATTATTGATGCATCCTTTCGGTATAATAATTTAGTGGTATGTCACAATATTTTCTCTCCAGTTCAATAATTTTTCTCATGGCATTTAATCGAATTTTAGTTTGATTATCAATACAGTACCAAGTTTACCATATTAAGACTAAGAGAATATTTGACGGGTATTATTTCTAGCACTACTTTCACTGTTCAATTACGTATTACTCCAGATGGTATAGTGGTTTTAGACGAATGTAAATTTGATAAATTGGGGTACGTTATAAGAAATCGTTTACCTAAACTTCAATTTCAAAATTTTTAATTTTTCAGAAACTTATCTCTCGTTTGGAATGCAAAAAGTTCTACTGACAGTATTTACGAAACATTCAGTTTGGTGTGCAAATCGTTCTTAAAGCCCATTCTCAAAGGTGCAATATCTAAATATGTTAAAGAAACCTTACAAGAATTAATTGAAGAATATAATAGCGAAATAAGCTACTAGTGATTTGTATGATTATTATAAAAAATAAATAAATCTTTGCAAATTGTACTGAAATAAACCGAATCTACAAAAAAACCATACCGATTATAAAATATAGCGTATGTTGCACCCGATTGGTCCAACTATTCCAACGTACGAACGTAATAGTGGTGGTAAAAGTAATCTCAACCTTCAGTTGGGATGAATTGGCGTCTACCAGAATTCAGAATCCAAAGTAACCTCTTTTGGGTTGGATGACATCTCTATTAAAATATAACCCTAATGTTTTGTCATTTTTGGTACAACACTTTGCTCCAAAAACCGACCATAATCCATAGTTAAAACGGATTTGGCGTAAACAAAATGAAAATCTGCAGTAGCCAAAAACCCCTTCTTCTCTTCTATAGCCCACGTGCTGTTTTTACTAACAACTCTCGTCCATCCTTCCTGAACTTTAAGCCATTCCTTCATTTGAGGAGAGAGTTAAGGCCATACCTCAGCAGACAAAATATTTCAATGGTAAACTTTTAGGTTTATATTAAATTTATCCAGCTAATCCAATGCAGTAACTGTTCGACCTTCCGCTACAAATCGCTATAGCAGCTAGTAAATAAGCAAGCAATGTGTTTTATTTTCTATCCGTTCCAAGAATTTCTCCAAAATCATCTTTCTTGTCGCGCATTTGTCATTCATCCAATGTTTTGTTCGTCATCACCAGTTCTTCGAGCATACATCTTTTCGATTCCAATGAAGTGCTATTCAAGCTTGGGAAGGATATTTGATCAACCTTCGCTAGCGTAGATCCGTTGTGTTTTATTAAACGGGGAGTCCCTCGAGCAGTGGGGTAATTCTTCCCTACACAATGTTTTTAGGTAAGGGGAAGCTAAGGGTATTTGTCAATATTACCTCACTTAACTTTTTACTATTGAAATATATTTTTTTAATAACATTAAATTTTTCTTTTTAATCAAGCAATAACTACGCATATTTTTAGGATAGAAAAGGCTGCATCCAATAACATTTTTTAGGAGAATACCTACAAAGTTGTTTAAGCCGTCGAACAATCCTATCTCAGATAAAGTCATTCTAATTTTATAACATATAATTGAATTATCAGTTGAGATTATAACTTTTTTATGTTTTGCTGAAATCAAAATGTATCTTAAATAAAGTCGGAAAAAACAAGATCTTTTATCAAAAAGCACATCAAATTTGATTTATCTAATCACCATTTTATTTTATGCTATAAAAACGTGAAGATTGAAAAAAATGTAGTTCTATATTTAAAATGGTGCTGTATACTTGGGTTATCGTTTCAATAGCTTTCGCTCTGGTAGCATCTGAAGATGCAGTTTTGGGAAAAACTAATGTCCATGATGTTTATAAAAATTTATCCAAGTATACAAAATTTAGTACAATATAATAAATAATGTGACTTATAACTGCTGTTTTAGAATTGCTGATGGGGAAGCAAGAGAGTCGGTAAACGAAATGGTGGATCGAATTATTGAAACAGTAAACATTAATATAATGCGGTTAGGAAAAGATCCTATCGAGATACCAGATACTACTACCAAATTAGTACATAATAACTCAAAATGCTTTAAAGTTGTGAAAAATTTTGAACTTTCATTTTTAGGGACTGTTTGGAAAAATATCGTATACAAATGGTTGGCTACAAGGTTTGAGTACGCTATTGAGATATAAGAATGCTAAAATTACCAAAGATGGAGAGGATTTCATTGTCGATACAGGGCTTCAGTATGAATATTTATTGGTAAGTTTGAGTGAAATAACAATTCATAGATACTTATTGCTGTCCGAAACTGAAATTTTAGTTTACTTATCAATATGAATCTAAAATTATGCTAATAAAATATCGAGGTTATTTGGATGGTCGCATAGGTCGTTCCAGACTTACCATACAATTACGTGTCACTCCCAAAAATATAGTTACTTTACAGAAGTATAAGTTCAACAAATTGGGGTAAGCAATTTCAATATTATTTATAATTAATTGAATTTAATTTTTTAAATTTTCAGATCATTATCCCTGAAATTTAGTGGCAATTCCTTAACCGACTGGCTTGTTAACTTATTTACGACTTTTTCCAAACCAATTTTAAAACCCATTCTCAAGAAGAGATTATCCGAATATCTTCATGAAACCTTCGATGAATTGATAAAAGAGCATAACGAAGCAGTATCAGGTTCTTTTTAACAGTGTAAGGTTAAGATATGTAGGTACAAATTTTGGCTTTGCCAGGTTGAATAAATTTTATTGAAAGTTTTTCTTTGTTTGTTTTATCGAACATTTGGGCCTCCTAATTTTGGAAATTGCAATTTTTCAAAATTCCAGACAATTTTATTATATTTATTTCGAACCGTCCAGAAATGATTTTTGTCATATTTTGTACCCCTTAAAGCACAGTAAAGATTCAAATTTTTGGATATCGGAGTAGACAATTAATACTCTCAATTTCCTCAAAAAAAAGCAATCCAAGACAAGATTGAGGAGAGGGCCAATCCTCGAATAGAAAAAAGTGAGAGTAGGATACCGGAAGCTGTTCGTGGAGGGAAAGATGTTTGCATGGAGCGATGGAATGGCTAATCTGGTGTCAGAAGAAACAAACAAAAGATCCGAAAAAGTAGAGAAGAAAATAGGAGTGTTTTCAACATCTCAGGCGGGAGCCCCAAAGAATGAAGCTGAGACACCCACGAGAAACGGACAAAGCAAACGGAAAATCGATACAGAAAGCGAAAAGAAGATAGAAAATCTGGTACTAAAAAGGGCAAAGCGAAGACAAGATTTACTTAAGGTGGGAACATGCGAACGCTACTGAAACCCGGAAAAATAAATTAATTAAAAAATACAGCAAAAGATATACACGTTATTCTTCTCTAGAGAAGGCCATCAGGCAGAAATGATACCGGTTTCATCGTAAGAAGCAAGGTCATCAAAAGTGCATTAGTATTTAGAGCAATAAATGGAAGAACCATACCTGAGAATACGCGGAAAGACAAACATCTCCATTGTGAATGGTTACGCACCAACAGAAGACAGTAAGGATAACGAAAATGAAACCTTTTAGAATGAAATAGAGTCTCTCTGCGACACCATCCCTAAACAGGACGTGATGATTATTATACTAATAATATATACAAAAATCATTCACCTTTCCAATCCAATCATTCACGAAAAAACAAATAATAACAGGATAGACTATGCAACCTAGCGGAAGCAACAAACACCACGATTGCCAGCACCAAATTTAGCCATAAAAATGCTTAAAATTGAATGGATGTGGCCAGGAGGAAACATCGAGGATGGTAATCAGATATATCATGTTCTAATAACAAAGAAGAAAGAAAACCTAATAACAGATGTAAGAACGTACAGAAGGGCCAACGCAGATTCAGATCACTTCTTGGTGACCGCGAGAATAAAGCAAAAAACCACAAAATATTATATCTCGAAATAGAACAACAAAAGAATAGCTACAAAAGATCTAAACAACATAGAAACAAGAGTGCGCTATGAAGATCCCTAGATCAGGAACTAGAAAACATTACATCGGCAATATACACAAGCGCAATAGAAGTGGTTGAATACAAAAGGAAGAAAAGATCCAAAGAGTGGTATGACAATGAGTGTTCATTATACAACAAACAAAAAGTAGACAAAAGACTGCAGTGGCTGGAAACCAGTGAGCAGAGGAACCTTGATAGAGGCCAATAAATTATTCAAACAAAACAAGAATGCATGGTTTGCAAACAAAATGGAAGAAATTCAAAAGGATAATAAGTTCAACAACGCGAAAATGTTCTACCAACTATTGAGAAGACAAAAACAAATCACAACGTAAAACCAAGAGGTGTGAAAAACTAAGAAGGAACAATAGAACATGACTCGGAAAAACACTTTCAGAAGCTGCTGAAACGTTCAACAGGAACAAGAAGAGGAAGAACAAAAACATATCGAAACAACCAACTACAGGCAAGAAATACTAACATCTACTACCGAAAAAATAATGCCAATAATACAAAATATGAAAAATGGCAAAGCACCCGGAAGGGATAAAATAAATATGGAACTCATCAAGTATGGAGGAAATGTTTTTGTTGTTGTTTTAAAATAAACAACGGCATAAGACAGGGAGACGCACTATTAGCGAAATTGTTCAATGTGGTCCTGGAGGCAATCATGAACAAGTTGGATGTGAACCACATGAAATCACAAAGAATCAGATGGTTCGGACACATCATGAAAAAGAGCGATAGCAACGTGGTGAAAAGGGTAACGATGTGGAAACTAACGGAAGACAGAACAAGAGGAAGACCGAAGATCAGGTGGTGGAACCAGGTGGTAGACGACCTGAAGGAAATGGGGATAACGGAATGGATAAGAAAGGCACAAAGCAAGCAAAAATGGAAGGAAATCGTTAGGACAGCTACAACACATGCAAAACTATTAATAACAACGTAGGAACGAAACACATTGAATTAAACTAAAATATGTTATTATGAGGACTAATCCCCCTCTCTAAAAGGATCTGTAAATCCTAGAACAGGATAGCTATATTCTTCTGAATGTAAAGCTTGAAATAAAGTTAACCAGCGATCACACCAAGCCACTGCTGTTAGATTAGACTCCCCAAATATTCACTTTTGTAAATTGCGAAATGTGCAGATTTTATCTTTAAACTATTGTTTTAATACCTACTTGCAGGTCCAATTTTGCAAATGTTTTAGGAAATGACATAATATAATTGTCAAAGTTATAAAAATTTCAGTCACGATGATCTGATCTGATATCAATGAAATTATCAAAGGTTAAGAAGGCTCAAGTAAAAAGCACTTTGGTGAATTGCGAAGTGTGCAGATTTTAAATTTAGACAATAATTATCTTAATACCTACTTGTAGGTCCAATTTTATGCAAATTTGAACTAATAAATTCAAAATTCCAGTTTAGGACAAAATATGTCCTCAACCCCAATATTTTTTATTATTTTTTTAAAATTTACAGTGCAAGATGAAACCAATTAGTTTGAGGAAAATTATTTTCCCCTTTTCTCAGCCCTCTCTACCCAGATGCAGATGCATATTTGGTTCTATTCACTGCCGGTCTTCTTTGCCCACTGCTGAGCAGACCTCCTTCTCTTGAGAGCAGGGTTTTAGCCATACCCTACCACTTTGGCCAATGCGGGTAGGTAGGGGAGAAGGTCATGGAAGAAAAATAAGTCGGAAAGAAGATTAGCTCTTCCCGGACTCGAACCAGTGCCTTTAGCATCAATAGTTGATCGCTCCAACTACTAGGTCTCTGACCGTCTCTTAGCGAAAAAATGATAATCCCATGGTATAATAGTTAGAGCTAAATGTAGTTCAAAACTCCAATTGTAATATAATGGAAACAAGAGAGTTAATGTAAGAGGCATTAGACATCTTTTATTTATTATTATCGATTAATCTATTTTTAGAAAGGTTTCCTTCCAAATTACTTTGAATACAATACGTCGCTGTTCACTAGCCAAAACGTTCCAATGGTAAGGTTTTAGGTTGATTTTATCCATATTTTCCCAAAACAAGTCTGCCTTGTTGATGGGTATTTACGATTATAAGCCAAAAAGCCATATATAGCGGTTCAGCTTTCCACTATAAGTAATCAAGAATCAAGCTATAACTTATGAGCATATTTATTAACTTTTTTTTAGGAAGAAAAGAACGCATCCAATAAATTTTTCGTGAGTAATATCTATAAGTAAACTTGTTTACGTCATCGAGCAATGTGTCCCAAATGAAGTCATTCTAATTTTATAACACTCAGTTGAATTTATTATCAGTTGAGATTATAACTATTTTTTATTTTTCCGAAAATTAAAATGTTTCTTAAACCTATAGACAGGAATTACAAGATCTTTTATCAAAATGACCCATCAAATTCGATTTATCTAATCATCATTCAATTTTATGCTATAAAAACGTGAAGATTGAAAAAAAAAGTAGTTCAATATTTAAAATGGCGTTGTATGCTTGGGTTATCGTTGCAATAGCTTTCGCTCTGGTAGCGTCTGAAGATGCAATTTTGGGAAAAACAAATGTCCATGATGTTTATAAAAATTTATCCAAGTATGCAAAATTTAGTACAATTTAATAAATAATGTGACTTATAACTTCGATTTCAGAATTGCTGATGGCGAAGCAAGAGAGTCGGTAAACGGATTGGTGGATCGAATTATTGAAACAGTAAACAGTGATATAATGGAATTAGGAAAAGATCCTATCGAGATACCAGATGCTACTACCAAATTAGTACATAATAATTCAAAATGATTTAGGGTTGTAGAAAAATTTTGAATTATCATTTTTAGGGCCTTTTAGGAAAAATATCGTATACTAATGGTTGGCTACAAGGTTTGAGTACCCTAATGAGATATAAGAATGCTAAACTTACCAAAGATGGGGAGGATTTTATTGTCGATACAGGGCTTCGGTATGAATATTTACTGGTAAGTTTGAGTGAAATAACAATTCTTAAATATTCCTGTCCACAACTGAAATTTTAGTTTACTTATAAATATGAATCTAAAATCATGCTAGTAAAATATAGAGGCTATTTGGATGGTCGCATCGGTCGTTCCAGACTTACCATACAATTACGTGTTACTCCCAAAAATATAGTTAGTCTGCAGAAGTATAAGTTCAACAAATTGGGGTAATCAATTCCAATATTGTTATAATTTAAATTAAATTATTAAATTTTCAGATCATTGTCCCTGAAATTTAGTGGTAATTCCTTAACCGATTTGGTAGTTAACTTATTTACGTCTGCTTCCAAGCCATTTTTAAAACCCATTCTGAAGAAGAGATTATCTGAATATCTTCAGGAAACCTTCGATGAATTAATAAAAGAGCATAACGAAGCTGCACCAGGTTCCTTTTAAAAGTGTAGGATTAAGATTATAATTTGTACAGATTTTGACTTTGCCAGCTTGAATAAATTTTATTGACAATTTCGTTCATTATAATTCAACCAATAGGATGTTACAATCTCATCAATTTGAACCAATCATAATCTACTTCCTTTGACAATACAGACCACGGTGGTGTATTGTCGCGGCAATACGACCACCGTGGTCTGTATTGTCAATCAAGTTGTTATTTTATATAGTAACGATGGAAACTACGTGAACGCATACTATAAATTATTTGTTGTCAGAAAAAATTGAAATTTTATTTACGAAATTGTCAAACGAATTCCACACGATACTATAAAATTGTCGGTTAATTTTTAAACCATGGAATCTTCGTGTTTGTCGCCCTTAAAATCACCATGAGTGCTAAAGCACTCATGGTGATTTTAAGGGCGACAAACACTCAGTTCCAGCTTCAAAAATTATTGCCGACAATTTGATAGTCTCTTGTGGTATTATATATGAAAGTTTTTCGTTGTTTATTTTTATCAGAAGTTGAGAAAATGATTAATGAAAAAATAAAGACTTTTGGAAATTATTGCGCATGCCTACTTAACTCGAACTCAAATCGAAACATAAATAAAAAGTACACAATTGGGCTACCAAAGTTTCAAAATTTCAGTTCTTTGGATATCTGAGTAGGCAATTTTGTCCACTTTGGCAATCACAAATTTTATTGGAATTTCTTTCATGGCATCATTTTCGGCTAATTTATCCAATATTAGAAAAAGCACAATTTTGAATTATTAAATTTTGTAAGATTGGAAATAATCTTCCTTTTGTTTTTTTATATCTACATTTGCAATCTGCAAATCTACATTACTTTGTTATCAATTAAATTATCAAAGGTTAAGAAGCCTCACGTAAAAACACTTTTGTAAATTGCGAAGTGTACAGATTTTAAATTTAGACAGCTAATTTTTTTAATACCACTGGGTAGGTCCATTTTTATATATTTTTTTTGGGAAAGATATCATTTCAGTCATGATGATCTTTCATCCATAGATAGATAATACATCATAGAAAACAAAAAATAACAGTTGCTACAGCAAAGATGTGAATGTAGTATATTCGTAATGAATGACGCGTTTAGACGTTATCTACGGTCTTGAGGAATTCATTTCTTAATTTACAGTCGCTTCTAATGCAAATTTTGAATTAACAAATTCAAAATAAATTTAACATTCCAGTTTAGGACAAAATATGCCCTCCGAGAAACCAATTAGTTACAGAAAATTTTTTCCCATTTATTTTCCTCTTTTTTCAGATGCCTACTAGTAGACCAAGAGCCCGTGTACCGTTTTAGGTAGTGATCGGTTTACGCCCATTGAACACCTAAACTTGTATTATCGATGTCGACGATGCTACAGAGATGCTCGCCATCCCTGATTTCCGGGGCGAAGTGGGAGGGCCGGGCTTATCAACTTGTTATCAACAAGTGAATAGAAAATTTTCATAAGTTTACGACTGAGGGTAGTGGGAAAGCAAAGAATTCAGTAAAATAATCCGACGCTCGCCGGTCGTCAGTCGTCTACGACGTGGCTTTCACCCGCTGCAGTCCTCGGAAGATGTCAAAAATAGAAAGAAAAAAAAATTTCGAGTTTACGACTGACAATGGGGGGGATCTTACCATTAGCCTTTGAACGATACAAACCCCGTCCGCCAGCCTTTTTCAATGGGGCGGAAGCGCGCCGGGCCCACCGATTTGGGACTAATGCCCAGGTATACTTTTTTATGATAGGTTTATATTCCAAAATGTATGTATAAGTTATCTGCAATGTATAAATCGAGAATCTATAACTGTCAGTCAAATACCATGGGGAAAAAAGGTACTGGGCCCTTCAAAAGTTACACAAATATCCATGTATACGTCAATATTATAAGTTTATGCTTGAAAAACTTACACAATGTTAGGAGTACCACGTGAAACAAGAATTCATCACCCGCGGTAATGTAAAGTGTGGCGAAGGCCTGCTAAAAATTAACAAAATACGTCATTTCAGTGATAATGCTATACAAGCACTGTATACATAATGTGACCATACGTCCCGTTTTGAACGGGACCGTCCCTTTTTTCAGTTCTCCGTCCCGGTGTCCCCGAAAAAAGCTTTGGGACGCAAAATTGTCCCGTTTTCGATAGCCGATCGGAGAGTGGGAAGGAGCAGGCAGGCGGGCGTGTTAGTCATATCAGTCATATCTGGCGTGATTGTGCTTTGTTTTAGAATCTTATTTAAATACGCCGAAACGTAAGTGTACGTTCAATGTTAATTTACAAGCAAAATACCCGTTTATAAGCAAATAAATACTCCCTCGGATGTTAGATGCGAAAAGTGTCGCACAGAATTTAGTGTTTCCCATAGTGGTGCCGGTGATATAGAACAGCATTTAAAGGCTGAAAAACATAAAAATGCCGATCGTGCCGCCGCTTCAAGTTCTTCAATGTTAAACTTTTTCAAGAAATCGGACGCGCCAACTTCAAAAGATTTGGATATTGCCGCGGCAGAAGGCGTCTGGGCTTATCACACGATACAAGAAAACCACAGTTTTCGCTCCAATGATTGTGCGTCGAAGTTAATTCAATCATGTTTCGATCAGAAATTTAGATGCGCACGTACGAAAACAGAAGCTATTGTAGTAAATGTTTTGGCGAGCACAGCAATCAAAGAATTAAAAGATGATCTTGGTAAATCCAATTGCATTACAATTTTAACCGACGCTTCAAACCACGGTAACAAGAAGATATATCCTATTTTAGTGCGCTTTTTTCAACCTTACGAAGGTATCCAAGTAAAAATTTTAGACCTTCAAGACCAACCAGGTGAAACTTCTGATATCATTGTCATCGGGCGAACGATGTCACATCGACGTGGTGCATCAGTGGCCCGTACAAATGCAACTTTGTTATTTTCACACTTTTTTCGGATTTTTTTTTATGATCACCTCCGCGACGACAACAGTTATACATTCGGATCAAAACATAGCCAAAAAGGCCGTTAATTACCCAAAATTTTGTTAAATTACATGTTAGGGACGTGTTCGTAGTTCTCGAAACCACGCAAAAAAGAGGCCGACAACCTATCCCGGCCACCGCATAGGGTTTTTACTCAAATTTCGGTATTAATTCTTAAAAATCCTCAATTATCCTGGTTTTACATTGTAGCTAATCCCTCTTTTGACCTATATATCAAGGGATTTTTATTTTTGAATATTCCTTGTCACTTGGGCCGTTCACACCGGACCCATTTTCTATGCCGGTGCGCATGATCTCCGCGCAGTGTGGCAGATGTTTCAACAATAACGGTTCAAAATTACTTTTTGAACTGCGATTTAGTGAAAATTTTGCAGCAACAACTGCATGATGGTAAGATAAGAATTTGTATCCGTGTATCATAACTGGAGGAAATAATTATAGCCTCACTTGCGTTTTTTAAGACAAAATCAGTTATTATAATTTTATTGGATCTAAATAAATTTTTTCGATTAATACTCATAGAAACACAATAACTCACAACATTATTTAATAATAATTTATTAAAAAGTATAATTAATTTTAATTAAAACAATAATTATTTATATAATTAAACGGAAATAATTATAGCCTCGCCCAATATTTTATCTTTAATTTGTATTGAGAGGTATGGTTTGGCCTCATAAGATATGAAACTTCCGAAACCTATCCTAACCCCGACATAAAAAATTTGTCAATGTTGTGGCATGCGTCCTATATTTGCGATTGACAGGGCTTTATCCATACTAAAAACAGCTGACAGATGTATTTTTACCTTCACGTGCTGACGTTCTAAATATATTTTTCATTGTCAGTCATAAACAGTTCGTAAAAGGTACAGAAATCCGGAAATTGGAAGAATACAGATCAAGGCGCTTCGCGCGGCGCCTCACGCCGCGTTACATTTGTTGACTGACAACATTCCACCGACACATGAGATGACTGACACATGAATTCATCGATCCAGGAGGTCCAATTCAGGTATGCATCGAAGTGCCAGTCGTCAAATTACACTATTGAAGAAATTAGGGGCGATATTTCAATATAGTCATATTTGACCTGCATCGAGCAATTGCAGGGTACGTGCTAGTTTAGCCACCAATTGAGCTTATCCATACTATGGACGGCTGAGAATTGTGTTTTCATCTTCACGTGCTTACGTCGTAACTACATTTTTGATTGTCAGCCATAAACATATAAAAATTCATAAGTGGTAGCCGTTTATAAGTAAAGCCTTATAAAGCTCATTCCACGAACTTGTTTTTACGACTGACAAAATTTACGATACATGTTGGATGACTGTTGATTGTATTTTCCGATTAGACAGTTGCAATTGAACGTAATTTTGAAACAGTCAGCCGTAAACCTATCATAAAAAGTATACCTGGGCATTAGTCCCAAATCGGTGGGCCCGGCGCGCTTCCGCACCATTGAAAAAGGCTGGCGGACGGGGTTCGTGTCGTTCAAAGGCTAATGGTAAGATCCCCCCCATTGTCAGTCGTAAACTCGAAATTTTTTTTTCTTTCTATTTTTGACATCTTCTGAGGACTGCAGCGGGTGAACGCCACCTCGTAGACGACTGACGACCGGCGAGCGTCGGATTATTTTACTGAATTCTTTGCTTTCCCACTACCCTCAGTCGTAAACTTATGAAAATTTTCTATTCACTTGTTGATAACAAGTTGATAAGCCCGGCCCTCCCACTTCGCCCCGGAAATCAGGGATGGCGAGCATCTCTGTAGCATCGTCGACATCGATAATACAAGTTTAGGTGGTCAATGGGCGTAAACCGATCACTACCTAAAACGGTACACGGGCTCTTGGTCTATAGGTTCTGTAAAACATCGTCAAATAACTGACCCAAAACTCAGCCAAAATATAATAATCCCATGGTACAATCCAACTAAATATAGTTCGAAACTCCACTTGTGTATAATCGAAAGAGGCATTCGAAATTTTTTATTCGTTATCGATTATTCTATTTTTAGGAATATTTTACTGCCTTATTAATTTGAATTCAATTCATTTTCAATTTAATTTGATTTAATCTTATCGTATGTATTTTCAAGTAGTAATATTAAAAAGTAGATATATATAGAAGACAAGTGAAGGATTTCGTTGCAGTTGTTTGGTAAAGGCAGTAGAAATGTTGTGGAAGTGGATATTTTGTTTGTCGTTGTTAATAGTGGTAACTTCGGAAGAAGTGGATAAAAGCTATGGAATTGAAAAATCAGAAATTGAAAAGGTTGCTAACGAAATTTTGAGGAAATTTAGCGAAACACATGCACACAAATTAAAAGAAATTGGAAGGGCATTGAAAGAGTAAGTTCCACTTTTTCAAACTTACGCAAAAAAATATTTGTTGCTTATTACTATTATTAGACACAATATCATGATCATCAATAATTATCAGTATCTCCTGGTTTAAACTGTAAAAAGTGCATCAACTTAGTGCATAGGTACTAATAATTTACTTCTAAATTATTACGGGTTAATTACATATTATTACACATTATTACATAAGACGTTTGAATTAAAAAATAAAACACTATCGTAAATACTTCATTTTATAATTGGATATTTCACAACAATTTCACTTTGAACTTGATTTTACAAAATTTAATTGCAGATAATCTTTCTGATAAAGAAATACTTATTAGTTTAATTTGTCGAATCACTGAATATGACAATAAGTGGTGAAGATACTTGATTATCTGATAAACCATAATTTGCTACTCTATCACTAAAGTAACAAATTATAGACAATAATAATTATATTATAAAAAATATTGCGCACAACTGAAATATTTTTTCCCATTTTTCTCCATACACCACACGATGGGAAAACCTAATCAGGAAATATCACTAGATCGTATTATCTTTCACAATAAATCTTGATTTTCAGACAACCAAGAGCTCAAGAAGCTATAATCAATGATTATGTAGAGGACTTACTGGAAGAGTTAAATCTCTTCATTACAATGCAACAATTGGATCCAGTAGAAATGCCAGACATCAAAGAAGATTTCGAATGGGTATGCTATTATATTAAGAAAAACGACTGTTTTGTTTACTAATAATGCAAATTATAGAGAATTGGGTTCATCAAATACTACGGTCACATGCATCTTACCAAGGGATGGTTACAAGGATTAGGTACCATGGATCGGTATGGCGATGTCAAAGTGACTTACCAATACCCCAACGTGCAAATTCGTTTACCGCTCGGTTACAATGTTCTCATGGTACATTTATTCTTGAATCATCTTCTGGTTTTGCATTTTCATTTTTTTCTAAATTTTTAGTTCGATTACAAATACCAAGCCAAATTTTGGGGAATGGGACCCAGTGGTAACGTTGACGGGAAATCAGCCAATTGTAGATTTACCATTGATTTGGACATCGATATGATTACCTTAATGGCTAAATTAAAGAGATTCAATTTGCACACTGTTGGGTACGTTGATGTTTGCTTTAATTCTTAATTTTTAATTTACGATTATTTTTTTAGAACCGTTTCCCTTAAATTCAGTGGCAACATTTTGACCGATTGGATGACTAATATCTTCGTATCAGTAACCATTCCATTTGTAAAACCAATTTTGACCCTTATAATCCAAAGTTTCGTTAGCGGTGGTTTGCAGACTGTACTTACTTTTTATAATGGTTTCATGTGTGAGCTTTTGGGACATTGTGTACCGTAAATTTTTACTTTATCATACAAGAATATTTAATATCCATTACAGGGATAAAAATTATGTAAAACTACAGATTTTCAACTACTTTGTATAGTACCTAAGCAATATAAATAATTAAAACATGACTTTTAAGAAAAGAAAATACTTCGAAAAATTTATTTTGTTTATTTTTGAGATAAACCCTCAAAAGTAATTGCTTGCAGTAAAAGTTCGAATGGCTACATTATGAAAAAGAAGAATTAAACAAATTTAAATATTGCAATCAACTTTAGTTATAGAGAACGTAATTCTGCACTATTTATCCCAAAAACTGCTATAGTTTGGAGAAGGCAAATTTTTATTGTCAATGCGAATTATTGAAAATTCCGAAATGAACTCTGTATCGTAAGGACTGGTTTCAGCCAATCACATGATTTTATTTTGAACCGGTTATGTAGGTCTGTAAAGGATGTTTATGCAGTGGCGGCTCGCATAATCCTTAGAATAAACATAAACTTTAATGAAATGCTGTGTCCAAATGCTAACCATAGATGATCAAAAACCTCAGAAAAGCAGCCAACTTGAGTTATTTTGATATTATTATTCTTAATTTTTTATGGCTAACCTGATCACCATAAGCTGGTGATTCCATACCCTCCAAACCCCCCAGTTACTGTCGTCATCAATTATTTAGAACTACATTAATTTACAGTAGCGTCTCGTGACTTTTATCAATAGGAGGGTAGGTACTAAATTTAAAGAGAAAGGCAAAATATTTTTATTTATTTACTTAAAATTATTATTTTTATAATTATTTTTGGATAGCTGTTGTTTTTGGATAGGGAGGCGTGTACCCTTGAAAAATTTCTTTGAAGGTTTTCTTCGGTGATTGCAGAGAAAGCCGATGTTGTTATTAAGCATTTGTGTGGACACAGGACGGGGCGATACAACTCCTACAAACGTATAACGGCAAAATCTTAAATTGCTGCTTCACAAATAAGAACTTGTTGCCTTATTGAAAGAACATTTGGCATTTGGAAACGTAGATTTTCATGTTTAGCAACAGGAATGCGTTTTCAACAAAGAAATGTTCTTCCAGTGATAGTAGCAACTGAAGTCTTGCATAATAAAGCAAGACTTGCTGCAGAACCTTTACCCCAAGATGATCCAGCGATAAATATTCAATGGGATGCAATCATTAATGAAAATATACACAATGCTGATAATAACCAACATGACAACGATGTCACTCGGAGAGGTTTAATTGATTATTTTGGAAGCTTATGAAAGAAAAAATATTTTTAAATAAATAATAATAAAATTTATTTTTATAATAATAAATTTTATTTTACAATAAAAACAGCTTTTAAAAATTTACAAATAATAAAACTTGAGGTTATATTTTCTGTTAATTTTTTATGATGTATTGAAAAATGTATATTATAAAGATTACTAATCTAGCTGTTAAATGCTAATCTACAGCACGGATGGAATACAATTTTTAAAAGTAGTAAAAAAATGGGGACAATCACAGATTTATCAAAATAACATCTTAAGCATTAGAACTTATAGTATCTACAAATATTGAAGATATTTGTATCTATAAAAATCGCAAGTACAAGAGTAACCAATTGTTATGAATCGAGTCAATCTTGCCACAAAATCTTCAATCGGGATCAAAAATAAACCAACAAATTCTAAAACAGCTCATGTGCTGTTACCCAGGCAGTGTTAGTGTACATGTTGTGGCACATGAAATATTTGGTGTTTTTTTACATTTAACAAAACTTCACAGAACGTACATAATACCAACTATGTACACCAGATAAATTCGACCTAATAAATTGGAATTTTCTTTGTAATAGTTTTTCTGCAAATGTGACATGTTCTTAAGGTATCTGCACACCTGGAACAAGTACCGTGACCACATAAAAACACAACGTTTCGTTTCCTCTCCATGCAAATGCGGCAAGCGTGACTTTTGTCAATTTCTGTCTGTAAGTACCGCATTCTCTCGGCGCTAGGCTGCCTGCTCTTTGCCGGTATCACCCTACCATCTTTTGTAATCCTCTTCTGGACGATCAAACCACACTGCAAACATTTTTTCATACGAGACGCGCAATCCTCGTAGGCCGGTTTGTGACTGCAAGGTTCCAATGTAACATTTTCTTCTGACAATTCCGAACACACCAGACGCTCCACAGGCTTAATGCGGACAATTTCGTTTTGGTAGTGAATTTTATGACTAGGCGGATTTTCTTGTGACGTTCCGCCAAATTCAGTCTTGGCCGGTTTGTGACTGCAAGGTTCCAATGTAACATTTTCTTCCGACAATTCCGAACACACCAGACGCTCCACAGGCTTAATGTGGACAATTTCGTTTTGGTAGTGAATTTTATGACTAGGCGGATTTTCTTGTGACGTTCCGCCAAATTCAGTCTTGGCCGGTTTGTGACTGCAAGGTTCCAATGTAACATTTTCTTCCGACAATTCCGAACACACCAGACGCTCCACAGGCTTAATGTGGACAATTTCGTTTTGGTAGTGAATTTTATGACTAGGCGGATTTTCTTGTGACGTTCCGCCAAATTCAGTCTTGGCCGGTTTGTGACTGCAAGGTTCCAATGTAACATTTTCTTCCGACAATTCCGAACACACCAGACGCTCCACAGGCTTAATGTGGACAATTTCGTTTTGGTAGTGAATTTTATGACTAGGCGGATTTTCTTGTGACGTTCCGCCAAATTCAGTCTTGGCCGGTTTGTGACTGCAAGGTTCCAATGTAACATTTTCTTCCGACAATTCCGAACACACCAGACGCTCCACAGGCTTAATGCGGACAATTTCGTTTTGGTAGTGAATTTTATGACTAGGCGGATTTTCTTGTGACGTTCCGCCAAATTCAGTCTTGGCCGGTTTGTGACTGCAAGGTTCCAATGTAACATTTTCTTCCGACAATTCCGAACACACCAGACGCTCCACAGGCTTAATGCGGACAATTTCGTTTTGGTAGTGAATTTTATGACTAGGCGGATTTTCTTGTGACGTTCCGCCAAATTCAGTCTTGGCCGGTTTGTGACTGCAAGGTTCCAATGTAACATTTTCTTCCGACAATTCCGAACACACCAGACGCTCCACAGGCTTAATGTGGACAATTTCGTTTTGGTAGTGAATTTTATGACTAGGCGGATTTTCTTGTGACGTTCCGCCAAATTCAGTCTTGGCCGGTTTGTGACTGCAAGGTTCCAATGTAACATTTTCTTCCGACAATTCCGAACACACCAGACGCTCCACAGGCTTAATGCGGACAATTTCGTTTTGGTAGTGAATTTTATGACTAGGCGGATTTTCTTGTGACGTTCCGCCAAATTCAGTCTTGGCCGGTTTGTGACTGCAAGGTTCAAATGTAACATTTTCTTCCGACAATTCCGAACACACCAGATGCTCCACAGGCTTAATGCGGACAATTTCGTTTTGGTAGTGAATTTTATGACTAGGCGGATTTTCTTGTGACGTTCCGCCAAATTCAGTCTTGTCCGTTATAGGTTCCCGACTGGTTTTTCGGTAACCATGGTGGCCATCATGGTGATAGGGACTACTCTTCGGAACGGTTCCGGTTAAATTGTACCCTTGAGTGTTATTTCGAAGTGAATCTTGTAACAGCAGTTCTTCTAAATTAATTAATTCCATAGAAGCTTGTAACTGATTACTGTCTAACGTTGGCTTGAAACTTTTCAGAAGCTTTTGTACCGACAAATCTTGCAGAAGATTTAAAGCTGGTTGTCCTTTTGTGTTTAGGGCGTCCATATCGATTCCCATTTGTATGAGATAACAGGCGATGGCTACAGCGACACGATTTTCGACACTGACACTTATAGTTTGATAGATAGCAAAGATGCTAGGACTGTCTTCCTCGTTCACTTCTGAATTGATATGTGCACGTTCTATGAGGACGAGATGAAGTGCGGTATCGCCATCTTCGTCTTTTGCATTGATATTGGCTTTCAACTTTATCAAAAGTTCGATTACACCACAATGACCTTCAAAATTTAACGCTTAGACTTGAATTAATCTTAAACAATATTCTTACCTTGACTGACGGCCAGTAAAAGGGCAGATTGATTACGATTATTTCGTAGATCGACGTCAGCTTGTCCAATTTTTATTAAAGTTTCGACCACGTCTTTGTGACCATATAGTGAGGCCAAATGTAAAGGAGAAAAAGCGTCGTTTTTTTTTATGTTCTTACCTTTCACTGCTGCATGATGTAACATATTGAAACCACGCTTGTTTTTTAAGGTGAAATCCGTTGCTGAAAAATTGTTTATTAAATATAAGCAACTTTTTCCATGTACAAATCGCCAATTTGGCAAACAAACAAAAATTAAGAGATTTTTTGACGCTACCAATTTGTGCAGTTTTATGCGATGTTTTATCAGCATAAAACCATAGATATAGTATAGTTATAGATACCAATAGTTATAGTCTGTGGTTATAGTATCATGCCAATACGCATATACCATGATACTATAACTTTAGAGATATGATCACTTGGTGAACGAATTTAGAACGCGGGCGCGCATCGCGTCATAGCGTGCCCCACACCCGAATTTCGCCCTAAAAGACGCCGTATGATTCATGCCGATGTGCGCGTGAGCATACACTCCAAGATATGATCACTTGGTGAACGAATTTTGAACGCGGGCGCGCATCGCGTCATAGCGTGCCCCACAGCCGAATTTCGCCCTAAAAGACACCGTATGATTCATGCCGATGTGCGCGTGAGCATATCTCTAAAGTTATAGTATCATGCGCATATACAGACTACGAAAGTTGACACGGCATTTTGCTCATGCGCACGTGTACTTTTATGAACTTACGTCTAATTTAACCCTCTGTCTACCGAGCGGGTCCAATGGACCCGAATGTGATTTTATTATGTTCTCATATCAAGATTTAATGTTATTTGAGCCTGTAGCTGCTTGACTTTGTTTATTTATATGCCTTTTGTAATATTTTTATAGTGTTAATTTAATGCAATAATTATTTTTTTTTATATAAGTTTTCCACCGGGAACTACCATCTGGGTCTATTGGACCCATAGTGTTACCTTATAGACAAAATCAATTATATGCAAATGTAGCGATTACCTGGTAGAATCACACGAATAAGGGACTTCCCCGTTGTTGGGATAATACGAATTAGGGACTTCCCCGCATTGTAGAAACTTCCCCGCTGTTTGAGTAGCAGCACCGAATAAATACAGCATTCAGTACAATTTGGACTTGTGTAAAGTGACTTGTGTTTGTGTGTTTATGAAAATAGTAAATCCTTTCACAGTTTCATTTATTGAATCAGGTAGGTAAGCTTTATATAATTCAGTTGAGTGTTGTTAGTTTATAATTTATAGTTATTTTAGTGTCTAAAATTCTATAAAATGGATATGAGAAGACCATTGAAGCCCGAAGAATTGGAAGCAGCCATAAATGAGTCGAGTGATATTGAATACAATAGTGACAGTGAATATGTTTTATCAGATGATGATGGAGAAATAGACATTCTCTTAGAATGTTTATTTAAATAGAAGTTTTAACACAAGACGAGGAAAATTTAAAAATTGACAATTCTGATTCCGACTCTGATGAAATCGACAACAATGAAATAAACACCTATAGCGAACCAAATTCAACTTTTATATCCAAGAATCAACAAGTTTGGCTCGAAAATCCTGTCAACCGTCCACAAGGGCGACAAGGTCAGCATAATA
The DNA here is from genome assembly GCA_932274525.1 of Podabrus alpinus. Taxonomy (NCBI): domain Eukaryota; kingdom Metazoa; phylum Arthropoda; class Insecta; order Coleoptera; family Cantharidae; genus Podabrus; species Podabrus alpinus. The sequence goes on from OW026451.1 coordinate 14,362,536, forward strand.
TTTTGCGAGAAAAATCAGGACCTACACGATATGCCTTCCGAGAAGTTGATAGTATAGTTTCTGCGTTTTTGATATATTTTAGAAGACCGTTTTTAGAAATTATTATAAAATGGACGAATCTAGAAGGATGTAATGTATTTGGAAATAAATGGAATCCACTTGACCAAAATTAATTTCAAAAATTTATTGGAGTTTTAATACTTATTGGAGTTTATAAATCAAAAAACAAAGAGATATCCCAATTGTGGAGTAACAAAAATGGTCGAAAAATTGTTAACGATATTATGAGCCGTACTAGGTTTCAAAATATACTTCGAGTGATTAGATTTGATAATGCAACTGCAAGAAGAAAAGAAAGATCTACTGACAAACTACAACCGATCCGCGAGTGTTTTTAAATGTGGAACAATTACCTACAAGACGGATTTATTCCAGGTTGGAGTATGACCGTAGATGAACAATTAGTAACTTATAGACTCTATAAGTTACCGCTAAGTTAGGCCGCCACGTCTTCATCTTTAATAATGTTAGCATCGCTAGTAAATGGTCTTAATATCCAAGAGTTGGAGTGACGATTATCCATGTCCGGAAAATAACGCTTCACTGAGTCTATTACTGCAGATAAATGTTGAACCACAGAATTTTCAAACGTGATTTTGTCCTGTTCAATATTAACCAATTGCTCACTTAATTGTGTAAACATCGATACATCGCCAGCCTGCACTCTTCGTTGGTAAAGTTCCAATTTACGTACAAAACTAGCTACTTTATCCTGTGCTATCAAAATGTTTGTCATATTTCCTTGCAATGAGATATTAAGACTGTTAATTTCACTGAAAAAATCAGCAAGGTACGCCAGCTTTTCGACAAATGTTTCATCTTTCATTTTCGAGGAAAACTCTTTTTCTTTTTGTGTTCTCTCTTTTTCAAAAAATAATCTTATTTCTTCACGCAGCTCATAAACCCTATTCAGAACTTTTCCTCGTGATAACCAACGTACCTCTGTGTGGTACAAAAGAGAGTTAAATTGGGCACCAACTTCATCGCATAATATTTTGAATAATCTCGAGTTCGTAGCACTGCCACGAATATGATTCACAATTTTCACTACGTCGTTCAAGGTGCTTAGCAAATCTGGTGGAAGCGTCTTAACAGCCAACGCGTAGCGGTGTATCAGGCAATGATAAGATAAAACTTGAGGAGCAACTTGTTTCACCAGTGCTTGAAATCCAGAACGAACACCCATCATGGAAGGCGCCGCCCCGTCTGTACAAACGCCAACCAGCTTTGACCAGTCCACTTCGTTTTCCTCAATAAAATGTTTTAACGTTTTGAATACGTCTTCGCCGCGAGTAGTGGTGGGCAAAGATGTGCAGAATAGGTATTCCTCTTTTACATGGTCATCTTTTATATACCGAGTATATACCAGTAATTGTGAACATGAAGCTACATCCGTAGACTCGTCTAATTGCAGCGCAAACATAGGACTTTCTTTAATTTCAGAAATAACGGTGGCCAAAATATCGTTGCTCATGTCTGAAATGCGACTTTGAACTGTCGTATTTGACAGTGATATTTGTTTAATCTTGGCAACATGCTGATCACCAATAACGAGCGATACTGCATCACACAAACAAGGTTTGATGAGATCCTCTCCTATAGTGTGCGGTTTTTTGTTCATAGCAATGCGATAAGCAATTTGATAAGAAGCTTCAAGACACGATTCATTTGCCTTTTGCACACCTCCCGTGGAATCCAATCGCGATGCCTTCAAGACGCTCTCTTTTCTCTTGAAAAAATCTATATCCTTTCCTTCAAACTCTTTGTGAATTTTCTCGAAATGTTCTTTAAGTTTGCTTGGTTTCATGCTCTCTGGATTAAGCACTTTATTGCATAAAACACACTGAGAAATAAATGCCACGAGCGCGGTACTTACTGCGTGGCGATCTATAATTTCATTAGATATTAGATCTTAATTATTAGGTTCTTCGTTACCCCCACAGAAAAGCTGATTTACCCCCGCGGGGGTAATTACCCCCAGGTTCGGAACCACTGTTATAGAGGAAGATGTCCATTTCGGCAATATATACCTTCAAAACCAGGAAGATATGGTATAAAGTTTTGAGCAATTTGTGACAGCGTCACGTCATATGCTTGGAAGTTGGAAATTTACGTCGGAAAAACTGGAGAGGAAAGAGAAAAAAATCAAGGCAAAAATGTAGTGAAGAGATTGGTAAAAGAGATCGAAAACTCGGGACGAAATATAACTTGCGACAATTTTGTTTACTTCATATTCACTTGCAAATTATTTACTATCAAAAAAATTAAGCATTGTAGGAACAATCCGAAAAAATAAACAGGACTTGCCCAGTTGTTTTACGAATCCCAAGAACCGTGAAATCCTTTCCACATTATTTGGTTTTCAAAGCGGTAAAATGATAATTTCATACTGCCCAAAAAGAGGAAAAGTTGTAACATTACTTAGTACATTACATAATGACAAGAAAATCGATAACGGGCCCAAAAAGAAACCTGAAATAATTCTGGACTATAACAAAACTAAAGCTGGAGTCGACACTATGGATCAAATGACAAGGACATATTATAGCGTAAAAAGGATGACTAGAAGATGGCCTTTGACCGTTTTTTACAATATGATCGATGTAAGCGTCATGAATGCATACATTGTGTGGTCATCTCTTAATGGAAATTGTGACAAAAAGTTACGTAAAAGAAGAAATTTTATTATAGAATTTGGGAAACAGCTAGCGCAATATAATGAAAATTTTGAAGAACCGATACCAAGCATGAGCACAGCATATGAACCTCCGAAAAAGAAGAGACGGTGCGGCTTATGCATTGCTAAAAAAGATCGAAAAACTAAAACAGCATGCTATAAATGTAATCAAAATGTATGCTGAGAACATTCTGTTACATTATGTAAAAACTTTTTTAATTAAATATAACTAAAATATACAATATAAAAATTTTATAATATAGAAAAACACCATTGAAGACACATGGGTCCAATGGACCCGAGCGGTAGTTATTGAAAGTTTTTTATGCGGTAGATTAAGGGTTAAAAGCTTTTAGTTGTCTCTTTAACATAACCTATTTTATGTCAAAATTTCAACAAAGGGAAATATCCAGATAATTTGAATTATACCTTATTTTGAACGTGTTATTTATACTTACAACTTTACGTGGAAAATTAACCCCAATTTTATTGGAGTAACTTATTTTTATCACTGCATATCATTTTTTACGAAGTTTCTGAATTTGCAACTGGTTTTGTCCAAAAATGCGTCTATGCAAAATAAATCTGACCCTGAATTTGAGCATAGGTTAATTTATTTAAACAATGGTTTGGAAATCAGAAGTTAACAGGTTTTCATGTTAATATAAGTAAATGTTTTACATACTGACGGAACGATTTATTTTCAACTAACATAATAATATAATTATAGAATGGAAAATTTCTTCCCCTCGAAATTGATTATATTACAAAGTTCTCGGTTTTGAGGGTTGGGAAATAAAACGACAATTTACTTCATCGACATGTTTCGGACCCTAAACGGATCCATCTTCAAGACTATATTGGAATAAGAGACAAAAGTCGATACAGTTACAGTAAAATAAAGTAAAAAAAAACACAATATAAAAATCAAGTTCACCTCGAAGCAAAATGACCCCGTCGTAACTCCCGTAAAAGGTGATCCTGGTGGATTGTAGAATGCGTAGTTGGTGACTCTTTCTAGAGTCTAAAGATGAAAAATCTTTCTAGCAACAATTCGTACAATGATAATTATGACAGTGACAAGAAATATCCAACTTAACAACTCTAAAGTTTACAAATCACTAGGCTATAACGATCATAGGCGTAACGTGCGAGCCAAAAAATATAATTATATATATCCACCAATAATTATTAAAATCTTTAAAAATCACCAAACGTAACGAAGATCTTGATAAAAACAGGAGCCAAAGCAAAATCAAAACTCGCGGGTGAACACGAAACTGCTATCCTGCGGTCACTTATAAAAGCAGAGTAGTCGCCGTCAAAACGTGAAAAATATAAGTTAGTTGCACTTCAGTTTCTTGTCCCACACTTTAATAACCGATTTATACGAATTATCGATCTGTTCAAAATCTGTGATTTTATTGACGTTATTATTGTTTATCAGTATATAGGCTGCTTCCAAAAAAGCTCGCTTCGGGAAGTTGCTTTCGCGTGCTAACACTTGAACATTATCTTCACAAAACTGGTGGTTGTGAGAGCACAGGTGCTCAGATAGTCCAGTCTTGTTTGATCCTTTCATTGCATCCAATCTGTGTTGTCCCAATCTTTTAGTTAAGAGTTGTTTTGATTGTCCTACGTATATTTTCTGACATTCACAGGTAATTTTATAAACTATATTACTTTGATATTTTATTGGGAGTTTGTCCTTGGTTTTAGAATAGACCAGGTTCGATAGTTTGTGGTCATTATAAAAGGCCAGGCATAATTGCTTGCCTCGAATGTAATCACGAAGTAATGTTTTCATCTTCGTAGCCAATTCAGGATGAAAGGACAATTTAAAATAACTTGGCAAAGATTCAGGGACCAAAGAGACAACATCTAAAGGTTGCCCACCTTTTCCTCGATCGAATAAAGTGCGTTGTATTAGACGTTCCGGGTAGTTATTTTTAGTCAGTTGATGTTTCAACTCTAACAACCTCTTTCCTCTTAGATTTGAAGTAACACATCTTAATATTCTCGTCTTTAGTGTGTTTACTACACTCATTTTGTGGGTGAAGGGGTGAGCAGAGTTGTAATTGAGCAAACGTTCACTGGAGGATGGTTTCCGATACAGGTCCGTGTACATGGACCCATCTTGCTTTACGCACACCAGGAGATCCAAAAAGGGGATGCATCTAGATTGTTCTAACTCATGGGTAAACTTTAGCAGGGTGTCATATCCATTCAATATCTCTAGACAGTTATTAATTTCATTTGAAGGCACAGCTGTAAGCATGTCATCGACATAAAGCATAAAAAAAAGGTACCTCAAATGGAATGGATCCCATGAAGTTCATGAGTAAATCATGTAGAACAATTCTGGAGAAGACCGGACTGCTCGGGTTACCCATGGCACTGCCCACCTTTTGGGAGTAAAATTCTCCTCTATATTGAAAATAACTTCTGTCGAACATTATCTATCGAACCTGGTCTATTCTAAAACCAAGGACAAACTCCCAATAAAATATCAAAGTAATATCTAAATATATAAAAGGGAAGATCTGCGTGCTTGCTTGCTTGCGTGCGTGTTCGCTATACGTTCCTAGACCCTTGGACCGATCTCAACCAAATTTTGCACAGTTATTTTGTAGCTCCAGGCGCAACTATTCGTGCATAAATGGAGAAGAAATTCGCTCGGGGAAAAAAGTTATTCGCTTTTTTCGAAAATCAAATCACAAGTTTGACAAAAAATTTAATTTGTCAAATAATTAATCTGACGTACAATCAGTGATTCAAAATACTGTCAACAGATGGCGGGGATGGCGGCTTTAATTCGAAAAATGCAAACCACTAACAAAAAAAACACTAACAAATTAATCTGAAAATACTGTCAACAGATGGCGGGGATGGCGGCTTTAATTCGAAAAATGCAAAACCACTAACAAATTAATCTGAATGCCGCGAATAAGACCGGAGCACTTTATATAGGTCGCAGAACGTGGAAGATCCACCTCTTTGCGGAAGATTCAACTTTACATGAAGATGTAACTTTACGTGAAGATTATGTATGTATGTATGTATGACAGATGACGGATGACAGATAAAGGCCGAACAACTATGGCCTTCACGGATCTATTATGATCCGGTCTGTGAGGCCGAAGGCCGAACAACTTTGACCTTCACGGATCTATTATGGTCCGGTCTGTGAGGCCGAAGGCCGAACAACTTTGACTTTCACGGATCTATTATGGTCCGGTCTGTGAGGCCGAACAACTATGGCCTTCACGGATCTATTATGGTCCGGTCTGTGAGGCCGAAGGCCGAACAACTTTGGCCTTCACGGATCTATTATGGTCCGGACTGTGAGGCCGAAGGCCGAACAACTATGGCCTTCACGGATCTATTATGGTCCTCCCCCTGTGAGGCCGAAGGCCGAACAACTATGGCCTACTCGGATCTATTCTGGGTTTAGATGGCTAAGGGCGGCGGATGCCGCCCGTGCCAGCTAGTAGTTTATAAAATTACCTGTGAATGTCAGAAAATATATGTAGGACAATCAAAACAACTCTTAACTAAAAGATTGGGACAACACAGATTGGATGCAATGAAAGGATCAAACAAGACTGGACTATCTGAGCACCTGTGCTCTCACAACCACCAGTTTTGTGAAGATAATGTTCAAGTGTTAGCACGCGAAAGCAACTTCCCGAAGCGAGCTTTTTTGGAAGCAGCCTATATACTGATAAACAATAATAACGTCAATAAAATCACAGATTTTGAACAGATCGATAATTCGTATAAATCGGTTATTAAAGTGTGGGACAAGAAACTGAAGTGCAACTAACTTATATTTTTCACGTTTTGACGGCGACTACTCTGCTTTTATAAGTGACCGCAGGATAGCAGTTTCGTGTTCACCCGCGAGTTTTGATTTTGCTTTGGCTCCTGTTTTTATCAAGATCTTCGTTACGTTTGGTGATTTTTAAAGATTTTAATAATTATTGGTGGATATATATAATTATATTTTTTGGCTCGCACGTTACGCCTATGATCGTTATAGCCTAGTGATTTGTAAACTTTAGAGTTGTTAAGTTGGATATTTCTTGTCACTGTCATAATTATCATTGTACGAATTGTTGCTAGAAAGATTTTTCATCTTTAGACTCTAGAAAGAGTCACCAACTACGCATTCTACAATCCACCAGGATCACCTTTTACGGGAGTTACGACGGGGTCATTTTGCTTCGAGGTGAACTTGATTTTTATATTGTGTTTTTTTTTACTTTATTTTACTGTAACTGTATCGACTTTTGTCTCTTATTCCAATATAGTCTTGAAGATGGATCCGTTTAGGGTCCGAAACATGTCGATGAAGTAAATTGTCGTTTTATTTCCCAACCCTCAAAACCGAGAACTTTGTAATATAATATAATTATGATAAAATTAAACTATAAAATAAAATAATTAATTAAACACATTTAATTATTATTTATTTAGGGATAAAATATTACCGGTGGCGCGTTGTAAGCAACAACAAACGTGACGTCACGCTAAGGATATAACCTCGCTTGACCTCGCTCAGAAATGCTTAGATTTGGTTTTGAACGATAGTTGAATATTATAAAATAAAAAAAATAAAAAAATAGTTGAACATTACAACTAAGTAATAAATAAGTAATTTAATAAAAAATAATAAATTTAACGTATTTTAATTAATTTAACCTCGAATTCATTGCTCTGATAAAAACACGTTTATAATACACAATACAAGAAAAATAGGACGGTTAACTTTTTCATATGGTTACGTACAATATGAACACATTAAAAAAATTTGTTATACTTACTTAGGGGCCGTCCATTAATTACGTAAGGATGATTTTTGTAATTTTGGACCCCCTCCCCCCGCCACGTAAGGGTACGTAAGATTGTGGCACCCCCCCACATCTTACGTAAGGATTATTTAAAAGAAAATTAATTTTGAACCCCCTCTCCACCCCTTATATTTATAAAATATGAATAATAATATATTATATTAAATTTTTATTTACATAGATGAAAAACCGTTCGTCAAGATCGCCAAAGTTTGATGCCATTTCCTTAAAATTCACACTATTATGCCACTATGTTTAATGATTTTTAAGTACTATATATTTCAATATATGGTATTTCCATTATACCTGGATATAATTACCAACATAAAAAGAAAAAATTATATTTGATTTTTAAATTTAATTTAAAAAAATATTTTAAGAAACTTACGTAAGGAATACGTCGCACCCCTCCCCCCTACGTAAGGGTCCGTAAGATATCCAATACCTCCCCCCCCCCCTAAAAACCCTTACGTAATTAATGGATGACCCCTTACATATTAATATTATTTCACCAGGATTTTACTGTGAGAACCACACTGTCGAGAGGTTATAAACATACAACAGTAAGTAGCGGGAAATAGAATCAAACGTTTGACAGATTCATAAAAGAGGTTATGTTAACTAAAAACTTTTAAATTAGACCAAATTAGACGCAAGTTCATGAAAATACACGTGCGCATGAGCAAAATGCCGTGTCAAGTTTCGTAGTCTACTTTAGGGGCTTTAGGGTACGTTTATGTTGGAGCTGCGATAAATGATGAGAGCAGCGACAAGAGCAGCGCAAAATTCATTTCTATGATATGCAGTTTATAGTGGAGCTTCGACAATAGCGACGATCTCTGCTTTGTAGGTGACGTTTCATATAATATTATCTAAATCAAACCAATTAATTAAAAATATTTTGTTTAAAAATGAGTGATTCTGAAGAAGAAACACTTTTAACTTCAAATGCCGTAAAGTATTATAAATATATTGTTGAAAGTGCTAATAAAAAGCGCAAATGCCATAATTTGTCGAGAACAAATCTGTTATGATGACTTTTATCTTTTTGATCCCACAAGGGGGGATCTAACAAATATTTCACTAATTAAGCTGTCGATATCCATGCCGAAAACACCTGATAAAAGCAAAGAAAATAGGCAGTACAATTAGCGCCGCTCTTATCGTTGCTCGGCTGCCAAGCGTGTCTCAACGCATCGCTCCAATATAAACACCTGCATGTAAAATAATGACATCATTTTCTTTGCTTCGCTAGTATCGTCGCTCTAATCGTTTATCGCAGCTCCAACATAAACGTACCCTTAGACGGCGTATTATATAATGTGACTAACGGTTGACCTTGCATTATTATGCTGTAGATAACTAAGCGCGTTCAACGCCCTCTATCTCAAAAACGGTTTGATGTATAAAAAAAAGTTTTAAACAAAAGTTATAGAAAATTTTATTCTCTACAATATTTATAATAAATGTAAATAGCATTAAAGCCATAGGAAACGAGATATTTGCAAAAAACCGATTTCTTTAACCTTCGACCTTGAATATCTTAAGACGCGGACACGAGATTTTATGTGACTTTTGAGACAACTTTTAGAGTGCCAAAATAAAGGTCTATATGAGTTTTCAGCTTATTATCTCTCATTCCAAGGTGAAACTCCTAATATGACTGAACTATTAAACGTTTTCTAAATAATCAGATAGAACAGGGCAATAAAAATATAATGTAGAAGTTGATTTGAAACAAGTTCTGATTCGCGTGCAACTTTATCTGGATTTATTAATAAATTCCTGCTTTAGGTAAGGCTGCTCTTTTAAAGCCCACAGCACCTAATAGATACCGATTAGGATACTACACTTGGTAATCAGGTCTATTTCCTTACTTGAAATCAAATAGATATGATCACATAGAAATTGTTCCCAGCTGTTAAATCCTCAGACTTTGAATTTCAATTATATTAGAAATGCAACACACCGTAGCGATAGAAACGCAATTTGAGACGTTCTTCCAGTCGAAAACGCTTTTGATTTCTGTAATTTCGACTCTGATTATATCAACCTCTATTCAATTTTGAAAAGTTAGGAAGTAGTTCGGATTATCTGACAGAACAAGAATTATTTCGAAACTTCATTAATCGATAAGTTTCTTTAAGAAAAAAGTCATATTGATATTAATTTTAACAAAATCAAAATTCAACTATCATCTAATTAAAAATTGTTGCTTTAATTAACTTGAATTCATGAAGAACAAAAAAACATTTAAAATAAGTTAGTTTTTGACACATCTGACGTTCTATCATGATGCATTTAAATTTAAACGTCACAATTATCTACTAATAAGTGACTTTTAACAACAAATGTCGGAAGTAAAATCGTGTGTCAAAATTAAATAAAATTTCAAAAACTTTAAATACATGCGAATTAACGAATAGCAATTAATTTGTAGATGTCAAATATTAAATGTAACTAACAAACCTTATAATTTCTTATCCAACACATGTTCCGTCATCAAAATTCAAAATCAATTCGTAATCTAGCGGTTTTTGGTGTTTTCGCATGACCGATCTTCTAAACCGACCAAAACAATAAATTACAAGAATCTATTACTTCGTAATAAGAATTCAGAAAAGAATTCTTCTTTTGTGGCAGAAATAAATGTAGTTTTCAGTTCAAGTTCTTAAAAAGAGAAATAAAAAAATTGTGATGCAATGTCTCCTTATAAAAAAGATAAGATTTAATGTAAACGAAATGGGATTGTTGCAGAATTCAAAAATGCAGTTACCTTTTGGAAGATGGTATTGGGGCTTTTTAAAAACATTTTCAATTTAGTTTTCCCTCATCCATCGTTCATATGAATGTAGCACGATTTTCTTTCATGGCACTGGAAGAATAAAGACTATTATTATTTTTCATACACTGTTCGTTAATTATTAACATTACGAAAGGCCTAAATAATTATGCAAATTTACAAAAATCGTTTTGAATTCTAACCAGAACTAACCATCAAAAGAAATCTTCTCAGCGACTTGTCCTTTCATTTGTATGGAAGTCGCAGTTTTAAATGTGTAATAATTATAAAAGCAAACCGTTTATGACAACAAATTAAAACTGTTAATTTATAATATCAATTTAAAAGCAAGTCAAATGTTGACAATGCGATTAAAACTCTTGAAAATGATTTATTGTGACTATTACGCATCACACTTGTTTTTGGCGATAGTCGTCGCATGAGTCGTCGCTGGTCGTCGCCAGTTGGCGCCACAAAGTACACCGAATTTATGCAACATTTTTGTACCACATACAAGGTGTTTGCGAAATGTTGGAAGATTAGAAAATATAATGGGATACTGGGTTACTCTACCACTAACTCAGCCACTCGAAACTAAATTTCTTCTGCTACACACTAAAGAATACACTTATTTTAGCAAATTGTAATAATAAAAAATGTGAATATGGTCCAAACTTTTGAAAAAATCGAATTTGAACTTAGCTAATTTTCATGTAATTTAGTGGTAAAATTAACGAGATTCTCGCGCGTCGCTCATTCTGTGGTCGGTCCGTGCGTAATGAATGACCCTAACACTTAGAATATTTCGCACCGGCAGATGCAGCTCGACTCTCGTACATGTAACATCGATTATTTTTTGTTTTTAGGCGATTTTTTGGAGGTTTAAAATGCCGGTTGCCTTCATCCCGGTTTGCTTGATGGGTGGCGCCTTCTCGTATGTTTAGCTCTGCCGCGGAGCGGCGTATGCGATTGAAAAACCGCCCGGAGGGCCGTAGGGTAGGTTTTTTGATGAGCCCAATTCTGGCCGTGCCAGATCCACCCAAAAAAGTAATTTGCACCATCCTAGGTTTTCCCCTACCTAGGAAACCTACGGAGGACTCTCTGAGATCGGGTATCAACCCCGGTGGAGGAGGGAAATCCGTAGGGCTGACGCGAGAGGTAATCTTCGATGAGACGAACACCCGTCTTAACCATAACAACTGGGATTATTAAATATAATCCTAACACACGGGAGACAACCCGACTAAACACTGAGGAAGGCAACGGGAAACCACCTTAGTCAAACATCCCAAGAAAGTCATGAATGAATTCGCTCAAAGTAAAATGCTCCGGAGGTAAAAATACTCCCCCAATCGGATCTCCGGGGGGGAGTGCAATGAGTGAGGACGCAATTGATACCATCGCCACCATCAGGCTCACGCACAAGGACACATTAAGGGTGGGAACCTGGAATGTCCGCGGACTGCTGCAACCTGGAAAGGCGGGTATTGTGGAGAGAGAACTGGCACGTAATCGCGTGGATATTGCCGGTATTTCTGAGACCCATTGGAGGGGAAAGGGCCACTACTCGACATTGCACGGAAACAATGTCTATTTTTCCAGTCAAGACACCAAGAGTAGGAACGGCGTCGCAATTGTGACATCGAGAAGGATAAGTAAATGTGTCATGGGCTATAACCCAATAAACGATAGAATAATATGCATAAAGATAAACTCGAAACCTATCGTAACAAACATCATACAAGTATACGCACCTACAGCAGAAGCGGACGAAGAGACAATTGAATTCTATTCTAATAGAATTCTATGGAGAACTGGAGACAGCTATACAGGGCATTTCAAATAGAGAGATGCTGGTTGTGATTGGCGATTTCAATGCTAAGGTAGGAAGAACGAACGATGACGAACACATCAGAAACATTGTTGGAAGGCATGGAGTGGGCACGAGAAATGAAAGAGGCGAGAGATTGATAAACTTCTGCGTCGATAACAATTTAACAATCGCAAATACAGTGTTTCAAAACCACATCCGCAGACAATATACTTGGAGATCGCCAGGTGATAGATTTCGCAATCAGATAGATTACATACTTATAAGATCACGATGGAGGACATCAATAAGAAACGCGAAAACTTACCCTGGTGCAGAGTGCGGAAGTGATCATAATCTTTTGGTGGGTGAGTTTAGACTAAAGCTTAAAACAGTGCGAAAAAATACCATTGAATCAAAGATTATAAGCAGTGAAAATGAGGAAGAGTTTGCCAAAAGAATAAAGGATAAATACAAAAGAAGCGAAATCATCAAAGACACAAAAATAACATCGGAACATGCATGGAAGCTCGCTAGACAAATGATTGAGTCTACCATTAAAGAAATCCCAGCAGCACAAGTACCCAAGAAACGGAAACAATGGATAAAAGACGACACTCTTCAAATCATAGAAGAGAGAAGACAATTAAGAAAGGAAGGCATAAACACTCGCGAAAAACATAATAGATACAAAGAACTAAACCGCAACATACAACGAGCATGTAGAAAAGACAAAAACAACTACATTCAAGAAATATGCACAGAAATACAGATCCATGCAGACAGAAATAGTACGCGTGACATGTTTAAAGCAATCAAGAAAATAACAAAACGTTTCTCCCCACGATCATGGGTCATTAGAAATGCTGCAGGAAACAAAGTCACAAACATACAGGAGATTATGGAAGTGTGGAGAGAATATTGCGAAAAACTCTTCAAAGACGAGAAAGAAAGTACACACACGTCCACACTCCAAATTGAAGATATGGACCAAGAACCGGACATACTGAGAAATGAAGTGGAAGACGCTATAAAGAGGTTGAAACGCAATAAAGCTGCAGGTATTGACACGATTACTTCCGAGATCATTCAGGCGATGGGGGAAACGGGTGTGGATATTATGCATACTATATGTCAGATAATATGGAGGACAAGAAGATGGCCGGAAGATTGGTCGAGCTCCATTTTCATTCCGCTACACAAGAAGGGATCAAAGGAAGTATGTGACAATTATAGATTGATCTCACTGATATCGCACGCCAGCAAAGTGATGCTATGCATAATTAATAATAGACTAAAACCATAACCTGTCCTGGCAGATACCTCAAGAGCAGGCTGGCTTCGTAAAAGGTCGAGGCACACGCGAACATATTCTGAACATCCGTCAAATAATAGAAAAGGCAAGAGAATATAACAAACCACTATATATATGTTTTGTGGACTATCGCAAGGCTTTCGATAGTATCGAGTGGAAAATGCTATGGCAGATAATGACGGAAATGGGGGTACCGCACCACATCACTAGCCTGGTCCAAGGGATATACCTACATGAACAATATAGCGAGAATTAAAGTAGATGATAGACTCTCAAATCAATGCAAGATAGAAAAGGGAGTGAGGCAGGGTTGCATATTGTCCCCGATGCTGTTCAATTTGTATGGCGAGTATGTTATGCGAAGGACCCTGGAAGGATGGAATGACGGCTTTGCTGTTGGAGGAAAAAAGATAAACAATCTACGATACGCCGATGACACCGCACTCCTTGCCAACTCAGCAGAAGAACTGACCCTACTAATGAAGCAACTAGAAGACGAGAGCCGCAGATGTGGCTTGATAATTAATATAGAAAAGACGAAGGTAATGATAGTAGACCGAAGCAAGAACAATAGCCCTGAAATCCAACAAGTCTCTCAATACTCTGTCGTTAGCCAATATATATATTTGGGAGTGCTCATTAATAACGAAGGTGGAAGCACGCAAGAAATAAGGCGACGCAGCGAAATAGCAAGAAATGCTGTTCGCAGTTTGCAAAGAACATGGAAAGATAGAGATGTCACTCTTGGAACCAAGAAAATGATGGTCAAAACACTAATCTTCCCAATAATACTGTACGGTGCGGAGTCTTGGACTTTAAAGATGCAGGACCGAAGAAAGATTGACGCACTTGAGATGTGGTGCTGGAGAAGAATGCTCCGTATACCATGGACCGTGAGAAGAACAAATGTGTCCATTCTTAAAGAAATTAAAGAACCACAGAGACTGTCTCAAATAGTATACCAACGCGTACTCCGATACTTTGGTCACATAACGCGAGAACATGGTGACGGCCTCGAAAAGATAATAATACAGGGTAAGATAGAGGGTACCAGGCCGAGAGGACGATCCCCGAAGCGATGGTCGGACCAGGTGAAGGAAGTAACCAGCGGTTCCTTGCAGCACGCCACGAGAGAGGCACGCAATAGAGAGAGATGGCGTGAGATAGTGCGACGAGTTGGATGTGGGGAAGCGAACTGAGCGAGTGAATAATGATCACGACTCCTCTGACAAGAGGAAAGCGAAGAAGAAGAAGAAAGGTTTTCCCCATAGTTGTTTATGTTTATTTAATACTAGCTGACCCGGCAGACGTTGTCCTGCCCAAATTTCAATATTTGCCTACATGTATTTTTTAGATCCAATCCGCATAATAACCTTGCGACTTATTTGTTCATCGTAAATACCAAACGTATTAAAAAAGGATTAAATAAATAAATTAATAAAAAATACAAATCAAGGTTTAATAAAAAAAAGTTTAGCAAAACTGTTAAGTATTCAAAAAAAACCACAATAATTTCTAATTTTTCTTTATTTTATTTTTGCCAATTACTCTTGTTCTTTGTGTTCTTCCTTTTCCTCCTCCCCTTCGTCTTCTAATAAGGGATTTTCAAAATCGGACAGCAATATTGGCAATACCTCTTCTTCTTTCTGTTCTTCTATTTCCTTCTCTCCTTCGTCTTCTAATAAGGAATTTTCAAAAGCACGCAGCGATATTGCCAATTCCTGTTCTTCTTTCTGTTTCTTCTTCATATAAGCAGCAGCCAATTCTTCCTCTCTTTTTCTTCGATGCAACGTTCCATGTATAATAGCGCGGCATTTCCGAATAGAGTAAAGTCCTTGCGAGCGGATCGCTTTCGCATGTCGAAAAGAAATTTGTCAATGTTGTCGCTGGTGGTCTTTCTGCTCTTTGCGCTGCATTTGCGTCCGTAAAGTAGACACGCTAGTCGTTCTCCAAGTGAACTGCCAAATGTACGACAGTCGGGTGACGTTCATGAATCGGAAATGAAAACAGCCGCCAAATTGCATCGTTACAACTCACATAATGCCCAAGTTGAAATTTCGTCACCTCGTCGCGTCGTTTGCATTCGGATCGGCAATGCCAAACACCGCCATGTCGCTCCCTTTGTTCACATATTTGCAAACGTATTTGATGGATTTGATGGAGTTGCAGTACTCAAGATTGCAGTGGGTCGAGAAAGTTTTCGATAAAAGCGGACAATATGGAACGATCCAGCGGTTATCGACGACGACATCGTTTCCTTTCACTTTCATCACGATTGATCTGCCGTTGTCATCTGCAGAACGACGCCGATACAATGGATATCCGTCGATTCCACTGATTGTGTCAGCCACCAACGGACGGGGAAAACGCTTTGTGCAATTTCCGTTTTCCATGCACGGTGAGTCTGGGTTGTGGACTCCGCAAGGGCCATGGATCATGTTCGTTGTCACAACGGAATGCAGCTCCGGATCAGTTTCAAGATCTGGTCGGATCTTGTCGGACATCCAAAGCAGAATGTGTGCATGTGGTAAACCACGCTTCTGCCATTCAACCGAGTACATCCAACAACGGAGCACGTGTTATGTGAAACCAAGTTCACACACATAAAATGTTCCCAGGACTTCACCTGAAACCAGGGGAAGAAACTCGCTTGAACTTTCCATAGTTTAAAATAAGATCTGTTTACTAACATAAGCATTTTGTACTAAATATAAGTTGTAATAATTGTATTATAAGTCAGTATTATTCTGTATGCTAAAATCGCTGCAAGTACTCAAATAAATTGTTAAGACTCAAATTGAAATTTTTTTAAAGTCTTTTTGGGTAAATAACTTAACTGGCGCAGTCGGGACGGATGTCAGAAAGGCATTAGATAAAATTTCTAAACCTTTTTCGTTTCAACGATTTACTGACAGAACTTTGTGATAAGTTAGTGTGTAAGTGAAAATAAATAATTAAAAATTAAAATAAACGGGAACGCCGTTCAGTGAATAAAAATCAAATATAATTTAAAGTGCATAAAAGAAAAACCTACCAAACCAAGGAGGAAGAAAGAAATTAAGAAGAAAATTCAATCAACCACGAGGAAAACTACCCGGTGATGAAGAGATTCACAACGCTCTTGGTATTCATTGCGTAAGTTTTTGCTCAAAATTATTTAAAATTTCCCATATCCGAATCCGAGATCACAAACCTATTATCACAATTATCCATAACTAACGAAGTAGTAGAAGAACAACGACAAGTTTTAAATCAACATCTCCAAATTCATACTAATACAATGGCAAAATTAGAGAAATTCCACATCGACGCAGTACCTAAATATGATGGAAATGCAGCAACCTTGTCAATTTTTACAAACGCATGTGAGCATTTATTATCCATGTGTAGTACTCCGACACCATCAGATGTAAACACACAACTTATTCAAATAATTCTTAGCAAGTTAGAAGGTCGTGCATTAACCTTAATTGCCTCTAGACAAAATGCTACTACTTGGGGTAATATTAAAGATTTATTAATACAACATTTCGGGGATCAAAGAGATGAAAATTGTCTCCTTAGGGATTTGATGAGTCTAAAACCATTTAAAAATGAGTCATCATACCAATTTGGGATGCGATGTCAAGATGTACGTTGTTTATTATTAACCAGGTTACAATTAAAGGAAACCGACCAAAACGTTAAGGTTATTAAAACAAAATTGTACGATGATTTAGCATTACAAACCTTTTTGCAAGGGTTAAACGGACAACTTGGCTTAGTAGTAAGGCTTAAAAACCCAGGAACGTTAGAAGAAGCTTTAGGACATTTGATTTCCGAGGAAAATTTTATGTACGCCCAGTCAAAAACCAACCTATTTAACAACGGTCAACGTCATTACAATCCAATTGAAATCAAACAGCCGGCAAATACACACAAACCGGTAATGAATCAAATGATGTTCAAAAATAATTATTCAGGTCAAAATTTTCCAAATCAACATAAACCTAATTTTCAAAATTTCCAAAGACCGCAATTTATTAAACCAGCCACCTTTAATCCAAATAGAAATTTTACGCCACCTCAACAAAACGTTCGTACGTTTCAACAATTCAATAACCAAGCAACGAACTTAACAGGTCAACGTAATTTTCAACCTACTTTTAATCGACCTACAACTAGTCAACGAGTAAATGCTTATCAAACAAGCTCTAATTTCCGACAACATTCTCAACGACCTTACCAGGCAGTTGAACCAATGGATACATCATCAGCACATACGAGAAGATCAAATCAACCTACACGCAATTGGACCTCAGAAGAATTATTCCACCAAAATATTGAAGAAAATTATAATAATTTTGATGAAAGTCAAATTCATAATAATACAAATTACGACTATTTCGAATCATATGACCAAAATCAAGATTGCGAAAACTATGAATTTCAGGAAAATGAAATAAATCAAGTTCCTGATGATGAATTTGAAAATCCAGAGGTCGATAACCAAAATTTTCGCGAAGTTTCCATCAGCAACAATCAAACTTAAACAATGTGACAAAAATTAACATTAATTTAATGGAACAGTCAAAATTAGCTTACATAGAAATACCAAAATTAAATTTTAAACCTAATAATTTTCAACAACCACAACATCTCCAAAATTTTAGACATAATGATTTTCAAACACCAAATCAAAATTTCATTAACCCCTTTCAATCTGTACGACCAAATTTCCAAAATAGTATATCAAACTTTCATAATTCAAACACATATTTTCAAAATAATAATTCAAATTTCCAAATGAAAGATCTAACAAGAACATCGACTTTTAATTTGACACCTACGGAAGTTCATAATAATAAAATTACAATCAGCAAAACGATGCAAAATAACTTGCAAATATCATATCACGAAAATGTGAACTCGAAAAATTTTGATAACTATATTAAACAAAATTATGAAAATCAATACTACCCAAATTCTGAATCATCCGAAAATTTTGAACAAAAAATACAAACATTACGGAACCAAAATTCAAAATTATATAAAGAACATCAATTAGTTAAACAAAATTTAGAAACAGCAAAATCGGAAATTGATAAAAAACATTACGAAATTTTGATGAACCAAAATCATGAAAAATTAATTTTACTACAAAAAACAATTTCAGAAAATCAAAAATTAAGAAGTCAATTAAAAGAACAAGAATTACCTGTTCAATCAGAAGATCAGATTTTGAAACCACTTGAATTAATAAATTCATACCATTTAGAACCGACAAATTTCCAAAAACAAAAACCGGTTAGAAATTTCAAATACATAAACAATATTTCGACAAATAATTACAAAAAGAAACATTTTAGGAAATTCAAATTATCTTCAAATAAATTCCAACAAATTTTCAAAAAACGAAATCTAGTTAAAAAACCCAAATACATAAATAAAATTTTGATTAATAACAATAGAGAAAATCATTTTAAAGATTTCAAATTATTTATAAACAAATCAAAACAAATTTTAAAAATCAATAACCGAAAAACAAAAAAATTAAATAACCATTACAAAAATCAATCATCGATAATTCAATCAAGAATTCGAAATTTAAAGTCATCAGAAATAACTAAACCATTTTATTTAAAAAATTTCGAAAAACAAGGTCTAGCAAAAAATCCTAAATACGTAAACAAATTTTTGACTAATAATAATGAAAGAGAACATTTTAGAAAGTTCAAATCATTCATAAATAAATCAATTCAAATTTTAAAGATCGACAACCGGAAAAGGAAAAAATCAAATAATCACTATATTGATCAGTACTCACTTTTGGTACCTCCAAAAACCAAAACAGCAAATTTTCTTTTTCACGTAATTCCACAATATGCAATTTTAAATAATTAAAATAAAACTTAAATAATTCTAAACTTTTCAAAATTTCTAAACTTCAAATTTTACATATGAAACTACTTAAATACACTAACAAACATATTTAATGATTATATATTTACCAAAATGACGCTTATTCAAATTTTAATATGCAATCTTTTTATAAATCAATTTTACCCTTTAGAAAAACAATATAACTTCATAAACCTTACATTTAATAACATCCTTGTCAAAAATCAATACAAACAAAAATTTATAAAATCAATCGAAATCAAAATTTTAACTTATCAACAATTTTTTTTGATGTCAACAATTCCAAATTTAATAAATAACTTTCGAATAATCAACGGAGCCACACCCATTCAAAATTGAGCAGACAGTTTATGTAAAAAGAACCAGTAACATAAGAGGAAAAACGAAAGAAAAGTTTGAAGGACCTTATGTGATACAAAGAATTTTTGATGACAACACCGTAGAAATTAAAAAAAATAATCAAGTGCAAAAAGTTCATCTGAGATTATTAAGAAGACCTGTTGTTACAGATGCTGCACAGGAAGATGTACCGCAACCATCAACATCAAGGAATTAAAGGAAAATCCCGGAATTATACCAATTCAATTGGGAACAGCTAGTAATAAGAATAGTTTTTGGACCTTAATTAAGATAATAGAATTAGAAAAAATTAGAATAGAATATGATAACCTAGTAAATAATTTTAAAATATTGACTTCAGCTTATGTTAAGCATGAGAACGGAAAAGATTACAAGCGAGAAATGGAAAACTTCCATAAACTTTTGGAACACATTATAAAACAAACTAAAGAAAAATTCGATACATTGGATCCAACGCCACTGAAAAGACATCGAAGAGGTCTGATTAACGGATTAGGCTCTATTATTAAATCGATAACCGGAAATTTAGACAGTGAAGATGCAAGAAAATATAACGAAGCGATAAAAAACTTATCAGATAACCAAAAAGGATTAAAATTATTAATGAAGGAACAAATAAAATTAACCACTACCGCAATCGAAAATTTTGAGAAACGAGTTGGTCAACTGACAAGTAACCAAGGGCTTTTACAAGAACGAATTTACCAAATTGAATACATCGTCAACGCTACCAACGTTTATAAAACTAAAATCGAAAACAAATTAATGATCACCTCAATTTACCTACAACTCATAACAGCAGTCAATGCTATAAAAGACGTTTTGGAAGAATTAGAAGAAGTAATAACCTTTGGCGTAATGAAAATAATGCACCCATCAATTTTAACACCAGACGAATTAATTAAAGAATTAATAGAAATATCAGCCACCTTCACAAATACGAAATTTCCAATACCTTTGAAGAATGAAAATTATCCAGAATTTCAAAAATTGACCCACATAAAGATATTCATCCAAAATTCTAAAATACATTTAATCTTAGAAATTCCAACTGTCGAACTTATCGAATATAATTATTTCCATTTATACTCATGTCCAATCCTAAAAAATTCCAGTTATTCAATAATAATTCCTCATGCAAAATTCCTCTTAATTAATGAGCAAAGCTATGCATTAAATAACCAAGAGTGCACCGAGATAGAAGTAAATAAATACATGTGCGAATTTGAGACCAATCAAATTAAAGAAGACTCACCTTGCGAAGTTCACCTAACACAATTTACTCAAAATTACAAAAATTGCCAATACGAATATTTGGATATCAAAGACACTAAGATTCAACCTATATCAAAAACCCAATGGCTTGTTATTACCAAAGGAGAAGAAATTGTACGACAAGAATGCGACTCTAAAACTAAATCAATTTCACTAAATGGAACATACCTTATTTCAATGTTAGGCAAATGTAACATGAAAATCAACTCAAAATTTATCCAAAGTTTTGAGACAAAGCAAATTACAAATGTCATTGAGGTCCCAAATTTATCAATGGAATACAACCGAAAAACAGAAGAAATTCAGCTTCGACCAATTCAATTGGAAACAATTAATTTGGATGAATTGAAATTAGCAGATATCAAGTTACACCAAATCAAAGAAAAAATTGGCGAAACAAAGACAAGTGCAATTTATTTTCACCGAACAAGTGGATGGACAATTATAATATATGTATTAATAATAATTTTTATATTGTATTATGTTCTAGCCAAATTTAGTTACAAATGGAAAAAGGGTCAGCCTTCGGCTCAGAAAAGGGGTTCACCAATCAGTTCAATCGATCAGGTCGGCTTACAAAATTAACGAACCGTAATTTTGATCTTCGGCAGGGAGGTGTTATGTGAAACCAAGTTCACACACATAAAATGTTCCCAGGACTTCACCTGAAACCAGGGGAAGAAACTCGCTTGAACTTTCCATAGTTTAAAATAAGATCTGTTTACTAACATAAGCATTTTGTACTAAATATAAGTTGTAATAATTGTATTATAAGTCAGTATTATTCTGTATGCTAAAATCGCTGCAAGTACTCAAATAAATTGTTAAGACTCAAATTGAAATTTTTTTAAAGTCTTTTTGGGTAAATAACTTAACTCACGCCAAAAACCTTGTGCTTAACGATGTAATCCATGAGCACTCTGATCTTTTGTTTGAATACTCGTGCAGTGATGTCATGTCGATCGCTGGATGTCAGCAACAGATTCGTAATTTCGGGCCATTTCGGATTGCAAGTGAACGTGATGAATAAATCAGGGCGTCCGTAATTCCGCACGTACGTCATCGCATCTTGAGCGTACTCATGCATGTGGCGCGGGCTTCCAACATAAGTAGCTGGGAGAATGGTCAAACGACAGATGTTGGCCGCGTCTCCTTCAGTAGCGATGGCGTCACGGAAGTGGATGTACTCGTCTGATCGTAACTTCGATTGATTGAAACGAATGAAATTGAGACGCTCCGTTTCGACCTTGAGGTACATGTCGACGCAGTACTGTTGAAACAACCGGCGATATCTCAACAGATGATTGTCAACATCTTGCCGAATCATCAATCGATACGCATAAAAATTCATTGAGCTGACCTCCTTATTCGTTTCTTCTCCTGAAATATGAATTCGAACTTAATTGCAGAATGAAAAAGAAGTGATGACTTGTAAACAAACCTGTCGTTGGATTGACCATCTTTACATTCAAGTGATAGCCATCCTCTCCACGACAGAACATCAACGGGTATTGAAGTGCATCATATGACCGATGAGTCTCGTACACGCGCTGCAATTGTCCACCATCCCGACGCTTGAGAACAATATCGCGAGATTCCACATTCTCGCCAACAATCACCACTGCGACTTCATTGATAGTGGGAGCATTGAATTGTCTTGCATGGCCTCCAGCGGGTCTTTTGCCTGCTCTGATAATGATTTTGTGGTCGTCAGAATGCATTGCATCCAATGCGGTTTTGAACAATCTGACCAATTCATTATGCTCATGCAGAAGATTTTGCAATTGTTCGATCATTTCACGTTTAGTCAAATTTTTCGCGTTTTTCCGAAATTTTCCGAGTTTTCCACAAAGAATTTTCTATTTTTCCATTCGAAAAGCCATTCCGGAACAATTGCACACAAATTAAAACCAATTTAAAAAATTAAATAATTAATTTAAATTAGCTGTCGTTTTAATTAGCCAACGTTGCAAACGTTGTTTTGCCCGAAATTAATTTTTATGCCACTCAAGGCATAACATTCATCAATTCGCCAGCAATTTCACTTTGTGGTACAAATAAGTGAACAAAAGTTACGATTCACAATCTATTCTGTGCAGCTTATATATCGATACCTTACTTTGAAAACCTCGTAACTTCATTTTAGACAAAATTGAGATTTATTGTGCATTGCAATAAGGGTCATGTACTGCATGTTCTATGAAAACTTCGTAAATTAATTTTCACAATTGTACCATCTGTAGGCATATTCACTAACTGAAAACCTCTTAATGAACAAGTTACGAGGTTTTCATTTATCAATTTTTGAAAATGTTTTGAAACTTACGAGGTTTTCATTATAATATTATGGGTATTACTCGTAACTTGTACAATATTCCTACTATTAATTAGAAAAACTCGTAATTCTTTGAAAAAAATCTAAGTGGGTTGATGTTTATTACATTTTAGCTTAAAAAACTATGATATTGAATATTAATATTGCATTAGAACCTAATTGAACCAAGAAATATTACTCGTAGTTAAAAAAAAACAGTTTTTTGTTGCTCCTGTAAAAACAGCTTTTAGGTACTTACGAGGTTTTCAAAGTAAGGTATCGATATACCTTTTGCAATGTCTTTATAAGTTACTTGCAGCCTTCTCGATTCAGTCCAACTTTCCGGGGCAACTTTTTCAATTTTTTATTATGTAAAAACCGTCTTCAGACTATTACA
Organism: Podabrus alpinus; assembly: GCA_932274525.1. Taxonomy (NCBI): domain Eukaryota; kingdom Metazoa; phylum Arthropoda; class Insecta; order Coleoptera; family Cantharidae; genus Podabrus; species Podabrus alpinus. The sequence goes on from OW026451.1 coordinate 14,386,280, forward strand.
ATTTAAAAAGAAATTAACAAAATCGGTCCAGCCGTTATCAAGTGATGCCTTGACAATGGCTTTCACTATAGAAATAAAGTAGGTACTTTAATTACCTACCTACTTCTGTAGGTACTACTTAAGGTACTTAAGGTCGCGCCACCTATTGACGGTATAAAAAGCACTTTCAATTTTTCCCGAATTTTCCAACTTCCCGGGCAACTTTTCCAATTTTTTTTACGTAAGAACCATCTACGGACTATTACAAACACTTTTTAAAAAAAATTAACAAAATCGGTCCAGCCGTTATCATGTGATGCCCTGACAAAGGTTTTCACATTCATTTTTATTTATATAGATTTTTTTAATTTTTTCACTTTTTCGGCAATACACGGGTTATTTTCCATTTTTTTGATTATATTTATACTAATATCCACTAATCACACCCCCATCTATCCGAATTTCAAAGAAAAATTCAAATCAGAGCGAAAAAATTTTACGCATTTTCAAGGAACCACGGGCGAACGATGCACATCGGCCGGGGTCTGCCGCATACTCGATGCGACTTTCCCGTACTTTTCAAAAGTCGATATTGGGGTTGTTTTGACCCCGTTCACACTTTTTATTGTTTTAATAGACATATATAAGCATGTTCTTTAGTGTGTAGCACTCGAAAATTTTTTTCGAGTGGCTGAGTTAGTGGTAGAGTCACCGGATACGGACATAAGAAAAATTTTTTTTTTAATATTCCGTTTAATGTTGAATTTTTCGGTAAGAGAACTTCGTTTCATCAGTTTCAATGAGCTTCTATCATAATCACTTTATTCAGATTTAATCAATTTTATTATATTTATTATTTGTTACCTTTTGTAGAATACTGATGTTCAATATTTCTACGTAACTTTTTAGTCCAGGCAACAAAGCCGAAAAATTGGCTCAAGCTTGCAAAAAATCCGGGCAAGCTGAATTTTGGCAGAGATGTACATTGGAGTGTTCTAATGCAGTGCTCCGCAACCTTTTCTCACCTATATACGACACACCAAAGTTCTTCCTAGAATTCCGCGGCACATCAAAAAAAATTTTTGAATATAAAATTTAAAAAAAATGAAGAACTATTACATTAAAGTTGGAAAAAATTAGATTCTTCATCAGATTCTTCAACAATTGTTCTTTTAGCACTCTTAATTTGTTTACCTGTAGCAAAATAACAAATTTGCAGCATTATTTATCTCAACAGATTATTCCTACATATAAATCCAACGTTCCAAGGTACAAGATGTAAATATGTTTCATGGTACCTACACGAGGAATTTTTTCAAAAATTTGCCAACCAAAATAACAAAAAAAGCAAATATTGTCATATTTGACCGCGGCACACCGGTTGCAGAGCGCTGTTCTAATGAAATCCCAAGCCGGCGTCCCCCACAATCGGGGATTTTAGCTCCCCCAACGCGATTTTTTGCAGATAACTCGCTTATTTATGCTTGTACGAACAATTACTATCAGACCATAATTGAAGATCATAAAATTCTGTATAAAACAGTTTTTTTTATATTTTTCCATGGCACACTAATACTTAAATTATTGACCGAAAACACGACCCACCCTTAAAATGGCACAATATTGATTCGTTGCAGGGAGAGAAATGTTTTCGGGCACGGGCAATAATAAATTAATTGAAATTGTGGCCAAGGTTGGAAAATGAAGAGAAAAATAGATTTTTTCAAAATTTGCCCAAGTAATAAAGGGTGTCCCAACAAGAGCGCCGGATTTAAATCTGCCGCCATTTTGTCAATACGAGTTGTACGGTGATTTTGCTTTGACAGTCGTCACGTACAGACCACGCGATTTAAGAATATGGAAAAGTATTCAAACGAACAACGTTTAATTATTGTAAAAACACATTACAAAAATGGTGAAAGTTTTCCGAAAACAGTTCGCCAATTACGTCAAGTTTTCGGTCGCAATTATGCGCCAAATGAATCGACAGTGAGGCGTTTAATTACAAAATTTGACACCAAATTTACGCTGATGGATCAGAAGACCATTGTTCGTCGTCGTCCTTGTCTGTCACTCGAAAATATAGTCACAGTAAGGGAATCTGTGGCCGAGAATCCAGGAACTTCCATTCGGCATCGTGGTCAAGAATTAAACATTTCCAGAAGCACTATGCAACGAATTTTGGTAAAAAATCTGCATTTGCACGCGTACAAGGTTCAATTGGTGCAAGAAATCAAGCCAAGGGACCATGAGCAGCGCCGTGGATTTGCTGATTGGGTGTTGGAACATCATCAAATTAATGCGGATTTTTCGAAGAAAATCGGTTTTTCAGATGACGCACATTTTCAACTCGACGGATATGTAAATAAGCAAAACTGTCGGATTTGGGGTGCTGAAAATCCTCGTGTGATACTCGAACAACCAATGTATCCACCACGAGTAACTGTTTGGTGCGCATTTTGGGCTGGCGGAGTGATTGGGCGGTATTTATTTGAAAATGCGGCTGGAAATGCGCCAACTGTTAATGGTGTGCGGTATCGCGAAATGTTAACGGAGTTTTTGTGGCCCGAATTGGATGTAATTGATGTGGAGGACATATGTTTTTCCAACAAGACGGTGCGACCTGCCACACAGCACGTGAAACAATGGTGTTACTGCAGACCAAGTTTCCAGGCCGTGTCATTTCCCGATTTGGCGATCAACATTGGTTGATCAATGAAAGCCAGATTATTTTATTACTATGACGTGCAACCCAAAATGGCAAGAAATATTAAATAACTTGGAACCTGGCCAATCTGCAGAATTTCGACCACTTAGTGGCACGAGTTTTCAAGTTGAAATTGGATGAACTGGTAAGCGACATAACAAAAAAACATGTACTTAGAACGCCAACAGCAATTGTACATGTAATTGAATTTCAAAAACGTGGTTTGCCCCACGCTCATATTTTCCTAATTGTCAAAGAAGAAGATAAGCCCAGGGATTCTAATGCCATCGATGAAGTTATTTCAGCAGAAATACCCAATGTTGTAACTTTCCCAAGGTTGCATGCAATTGTGACGAAACACATGGTTCATGGACCGTGTGGAGCGGAAAACTTAAATTCCCCCTGTATGGTTGACAGAAAATGTTCGAAGGAATTTCCTAAAGATTTCCAAGAAGAAACATTGGCAAATAAAGGCGGGTATCCTAAATATCGCCGCCGAAACAATGGCAGCGAAATGATTGGCAATGGAAAGAGAATTAATAATTCCTGGATTGTTCCATACAATCCATATTTAAGTATGAAATTTAATTGCCATATTAATGTTGAAAGTTGTGCCTCCATCAAAAGTGTGAAATATCTTTTCAAATACGTGTACAAAGGACATGACCGTGCTAATGTTGCAATTGAAGAGCACAATACTTTACATCATGATGAACTTCACACTTTTATGGATTCTAGGTACGTTAGTGCTCCCGAGGCAGCATGGAGACTCTTTGCGTTTAAAATGCACGACCAATCTCATACTATCGTGCGACTTCAAGTTCATCTTCCTAATGAACAAAGTGTATATTTCACCGAAGACAATATGGAGGCCGTTGCAGAAAGGGAAGCCACACGCGATACTAACCTGACTGTATGGTTTAAATTAAATCAGGAAGATGAAAATGCTCGAAAACATTTGTATATCGACATTCCACAAGATTATGTATTTGACGAGAAAGAACGTAAGTGGAAGCTTCGACGAAGGGGCAAGGAAAAAACGATTGGGCGTATGTACACCGTAAGTTTGAACGCAGACCCTGAGCGATTTTGTTTACGAGTCCTCTTGCTACATATCCCTGGAGCTATTTCATTTGAAGATTTGAAAACCGTTGACGGTGTTGTATATTCGGATTTTATGAAAGCCGCTCAAAAACGAGGACTATTTAACAGTGAGCAAATTTGGGACGATACCCTATCTGAGGCAGTGGCCGAAGAAATGCCCCGACAATTAAGACAACTGTTCGGTTATCTTTGTGTCCTTGCTGTACCACCAAATGTACCCGAACTTTTTGCCAAGTACAAGGAAAATCTTTGTGAGGATTTTGTAAAGCAGCACAATAGTCATTTGGATGACTGTACTAATTGTGAGAATTTAGCCCTAAAAGAAATTCAAGATGTGTTTATCGTTCACGGTAAAAAATATGCGGACTTTGGACTCCCCACTCCTCCGGCCAATCTATGCGTTCCTTTTGCAACTGCCTATAATACCCAGCAAGAAAGAGAAAAAAGTGAAAGAATGAAGTCGTTACTGAATCCACAACAGAAGGTAGCATACGATGAAATAATTTCTGCCGTTCAAGATGACGAAAGAGAAAGCAGGTGCTTTTTTCTTGATGGCCCAGGTGGCAGTGGTAAAACATTCATGTACAGATTACTCCGTACTCAGTACTATACGAGGAGAAGGAAATATTGCACTGGCTACAGCATCAACAGGTGTTGCTGCAAATCTCCTTGATGGTGGCAGGACATACCATTCCCAATTTAAAATACCCGTTCCTGTATTTAAATTCCACTTCGAAAATGACGATGACCAGTTCCGATGCCGAGCTTATTAGGAAAGCCAAAATTTTAATCTTGGATGAAGCTACAATGGCCCCGAATAACGCACTAAATTGTATTGACAAACTCCTTCAAGAGATCATGAAAAACACCAAAGCTTTTGGAGGTAAAGTTTTAATTCTTGGTGGTGATTTCAGACAAACTCTTCCTGTCGTACCTCATGAAAAGAGGTCAGCAATTATTCATTCAAGCATTAAATTTAATGATCTGTGGAGTAAATTTAAAGTATTGAAATTAAGTCAAAATGTCCGGTCCGTTGATTCCGCATTCAGTGATTGGCTGATAAAGTTGGGCAACGGGGAGCTTATAAATGACAAAGGTCTGTCTGAAGAGATAATTGAGATTCCGCATAATTGTATATGCGAGACTTCCCTTATCCAAGAAATTTTTGGAGAAAGCTTTAATGCTGCTGATGTAAAAAGATATTCCAAAATGGCAATACTTTGCCCAAAAAATACTGACGTTGACGCTATAAACGAGGAAGTTTTGGACCTTTTAGACGGCAGCATGTTAACTTATCTAAGTAGTGATTCCATTGACGACAGTGATGATAACGATAGGGAAAACTATCCGATGGAATTCTTAAATAAACAAACGCCCTCAGGGATGCCAGTACACAGAATGCACTTGAAGGTTGGAAGTGTGATTATGTTGCACAGGAATTTGACTACTAAACGTGGTATTTGTAATGGGACGCGCTTAACTGTTCAATCGTTAAAGCCCAATCTAATCGTCGCTGAAGTCTTGACAGGAACTGCTAAAAAGGAAACTGTTTTTATTCCGCGCATAGATTTAGTCCCAACAAGTACAGACTTGCCATTTGTTTTAAGACGGCGACAGTTTCCAATTAAACTTGCCTTTTCCATGACGATCAACAAGGCTCAGGGGCAGACGTTAGAAAAAGTAGGAATATATATGCCTGAACCGGTGTTTAGCCACGGTCATCTCTATGTAGCAATGTCATGAGTACGGAGATCTGAAGATAAAAATAGTTGATGGAAAAGAACAAGGGAAATTGATTGAAGGTTCACAGGCTGTGTACACGAAAAATATTGTGTACAAGGAAGTACTAACGCAGTAGGCAGTGCTTAAGATTTTATTTGCTACAATAATTGTTTCTTAATTAACAAATAAAAAAAATTAAAATTAACGTTTCAACGCGAGGATGAACAATTAAAATTGACAAAATTAGGAAACAATGTTGTTTCTATTTAGATCATTAAAATAGAGACCCACCGGCACCGTCTAGCTGCCCGTCCGTGGACGGGCTTTCCAGCTAGTATTATATAAACCGTCAGCTTTCAGAATCTCTAGGTAATTTTGAAATTCGGGTTGACAAATCCGTGCTCTACCAATAATAAATATTTTTATGCAACATTATTTTGTAAAATTACTACAAATGTATAATTTTAACATGGAACATTTTTTTACGGTCGTTACCTCGCAAAAATCGACACCAAAAACCGACACCAAAAATCGGCACTACTTACATGTATAATTCAAATTTATAGTTTATAATTTGAATATAGAGTAGATTATCGAATAACATCTTCGCATTCACAATAATGAATTTTCAATAACATTTTTATTACCAAAAATTTAAATCCGAAACCGAGCGCAAAAAGAAAATTTGCTTATATATGCTGTCGTGTTTTGCTCATAGTAGGGGATGATATGACGTAGTTAAGCCAAGGATTGCATTGGTCCAAAATGTGTTCAATATGGAGATTTAACACAATTGCAATTTTTCATCTATTCACTAAGATTTGGTCATTTTGCTATGCCAGGATTTCGGATGCTTTAAAATTATTAAAATGCTGTTGCCTCAGATTTGTTTTGTACTCAGGGTAAATCTTTTAAATGAACGCCGTCTCTGTAAAAAGAAAATATTAATGTGAGAGACAAAAGCATAAAATAAAATGTTAGTAATTTAATAAAATAAGGAAACAAATTAAGTAATTTTGATATTTGTTTAAGTTATGCCTCGATTACATTGAGCGACTTTACTCGCTAGTCGCTAGCGACTAAAGTCGCGCGCGACTGAACGTGTAGCGACCTGTCCGATTACACACAGCGACTATACTCGCTAGTCTCGTAGTCGCAATCGCGCATTTGAACTGATAAGTTATCTGTGGTTAATTAAGAATTAAAATTTAGTTTTGTAACAATGAAGTGGAACAGTAGTAACATAATTTATTTTTTAAAAATTTATGAAAAATATCCATTACTTTGGAACATTAAGCAAAAGGACTACTGCAACATAAAGTTAAAAAATGAAATAAGTAAAAGCTTCTATTTAGAACTTCAGAGTGAAGGATTGGTAGAAGAAATGAATGAAAAGCAATTAAAAGCCAAAATAAAAAATATAAAGTCGCTAGCACAATAGCGATTTTACTAGCCATGTCGATTACACAGAGCGATTTAACTCGCCGGAGTGTAAAATCGCTAGCGAGTAGCGACTAAAGTAGCCCGGCTGTCAACTTTAATCGCGGGCGAACAGCGTCTGTTCAACACGCGGCGAGTAAGCGAGTAAGTAAGCGAGTAAGCGAGTAAGCGAATTTAGTCGCTGCGTGTAAATTCGCTAGCGACTAGCGAGTAAAGTCGCTCAATGTAATCGAGGCATTAGGAAAAGCGAAATTAAGTGGCAATAATTAAAGTGATCAGTGATGTGAAAAAGGACGGGCTTATATTTCGGACAAAGAAGAGGATGGAATTTAAACGCGCCTGCTCGTACAAAATTTGGAAATAGATAATTTTGGAAAATACAGGGACTCTCTCGACACCCAGCAACGAGGGCGGACGTATTCATTTTTGTTTTGGGGACTCTCCTCACGTCCAGCAACGAGAACGGACGTATTTATTTTTGTTTTTGGGACGATCCCGAGAGCCATCAACGATTTAAGTGTTATTGGGAGAGGATATTATAATTCAAAAAACGAACGCTTGAAAATTATTCAAAGTCTTATGAAATTCTGAAATTTAATTGAAAGTGATAGTAAAATTTTGGGAGACCACTGGATTTATGGAATTTATTGGTTATGGTACAAAACGAAAACATTAATTAAGATTTGGAAATACTTACGAAATACGAAACTGGTTACCACTGTGATAACGGGAACCCATGGTTTATCATCATCTTTGATCATCACTATATCCAAAGAAGATAGGCAGGCCGTTTTCTACGAGGCGTCATCCACGGAAGCCCGAGTCGCTGAACTTCGTTTTTCGACGATTGCCGGTAAGACTGTTTTTAAGAGCTCTTTTTGTGCGGTTGAAAACATTGCTAACGCGTATAGCATAATTAAAAGTGCGGTATAATTTAATTTATAAGGGGTATATTTTTTTAGTTTTTAAGAAAATAATTTGTATGCTTAATTTGTTTCTTTCTTGATAAAATTTTATGAGTTGTCTTGATAAAAATTTAATAAACAAAGGTATTTCGTTTAAATTAGTTTATTTTGAGTACATTTTGGTTTACATTTTACAACATAAGTAGAACAAGTTTTGGTATAGCTTGAAGTTTTGAATTTATTCAAATTTAAGTGCACAATAGCATTTTATGCGAAGTGTTTTGTCTCCGTAATTGGACCCAATTTTCGACCCAAATCTTAGAGTCTCATTGCCGAGTAGCTGAGGGTAGATAAAGAGAGCCGTATAAAGTTTTCCCCCGCTGTATAAATCAACAAAATCTTATACAGTAGCTAAACACGGCAATGCATATTGTCGTATTTTGCTGGGTCCTTTGAAATTCATATGGGTGAAAGGCCTGACAAGCTAATAAGGTTTTTCTCTCATGCAATGACATTTATGTTTTGTACAAACAGGAGCTTTGTTCGGGTCTGGCTGAGCTCAGTAATTAGCAGCACTATGCTAACATGATTTAGCAGCAAAGCAAGAAGGGTCTCAAAGGGGTACAATTCAAAAATCAAAATCCTGACTTCACACGATTTCTTATAAGTAAAGAACAAAGACTGTGGATATCTTTTAAATGTGTTGTAAGCTCTCTGGTCAATCTCGGGAAGAAATTTGTCACTTCAGATTTCACAAGGGCAAGGTAATTGCAAGGAAAATCAAAAATTCTTGTAAAACTTTGTTATCTCTTAACCTAAAATCACATGGATTCTAAAATGTAAAATTTTGTAACAAATAACAAATCTTGTAACTTGTGAGGTATAACATTCTTTGAGAAATTCTTCATAGTGTTGTTTAAAAGTATTCAAAAGCTGGTTATGTGCGGTTTAGTGGAGGAGTGATAAAAAAAAGGTCGTCTGTACAAAAAATGGAAGTGACTCCAGTCTCGTCGCTGCATCTCGGTGGAAATGGTGAATTCTGCAATACAAAACATTTTAAAATAGTCTAAGAGCGAGAAAATCACATAAAAACTTACCTACAGACGTTTATTTAACTTCATAGCGTGGCATTTGGAAAATTTGGATGGAATTAAGAAGTGAAGATGGTACAATAGACGCAAAATTTTAGGAAATTTTGACAAAATCACAAAATTTTTAGTAAGCCTTGGGCACTCAAACGAGTATGTTGCGTATTTAACCTACAAGTGTAGGAAGTTTTTAGTATGCCATTGGCACTCAACAGAGTAAGTTCAGTGCTGTTAAATTATTTTAGGATGCCATTGACACTCAACGGAGCAAGTTGCGTATGGTTAAAAATTTAACCAATATTAATTTTGGATCCCACATTTGGATTTTTAAGTTTATGAAAAAGGTTTTTCTGAATAAAAATGGTCGTCTTTTGTTTACAATTCTGAAAGTAAACAAAATCAATATAATTAATAATCAGCAGTTATTGGAGAAGATAAAACACTTTCCACTTACATTATTTACCGAAGAAAAGAATCAACAACAAATTGGATTCGGATTGTTGATGGAAATAATTAAATTTTAATAGTCACTGATGGAGCCGCTGTCAACACCTCTTATACATTTGAATGGTTCAGGATGACATAATCTCATTGGAGCCAATCATCACAATACAAAGACAAGCACGAGAATAAAAGGTCAGATTTAATATTTAACATTTTTAAAACATTTTTGTGCGCGATAAATAAAGACTTCCCGCGTAAACAAAACAAATCTTTACGCGAATTTCAAAAAGAACATTTTACGTTTTGCGTTGACAGTGCGTCAACTCAAAAAAGAAGAAAGAAGAGAATCCAGCAAAATTTCAACGAATTTATTTCTTTGTAAGGGAATTTCCCAAATTAAATTTGTAAAATATTGAGTTTGTAATTCAAACTGGTACCAGGTAAATTTTCTATAAATCAATGATACTTATAAATTTGAATATAAAAATTTCTTTGCAATTACTTTTTATTCGTTGCTTGAAAGTGGGAGTTTTTGGGAGAAATCCACAGTAAAAATTTTATCATTCAAAAGGTTTTGATGAGTTGTTTTGAGAGCATTTCAAAGTTTTGCATAAATTGTTCATCGTTGGGCTGAGCTAGACCGGAGCAAGGTGAATGTAAGTATAAACAATCATTTGAGGGTTGCTTTGTATGACATTTATATGACGCTGGCCAACGTGGGGCATTTGTATTAAAATTTAGGGGTTGTAGAGTACAATATATAGTAAAATTTTATTACCAACACAAAAATTATAAGGCATTAATGCATTATCCTATTATAACCAGCAGTAAGAAGAAGAAACGAGATAGGCACCCCTAAATCTCGAGGAAAACTATGATAAACGGTTTAGTACCGAAAAACATGTTCCATGTTAAAGATATTTTTTAACTTTATAAATTTCTTATTGAGTACAGGATAAGTAATAAAATGCAGTAAAAACATAAAATTAGTTTTATTTTCGACCCTTGGGTATTAATGGGTTAATTACCAATTTGAATCCATTATCACGTTTCTTTTAGTATTAAACAACACACTCGCAAAAAAATTTGCTAGCAGATTTGCAACAAAATTTACAAGCAAATTTACGTGTTTGACACGGTGTAGAAATTTACACGCAAATTTACACAAGTGTCACACCGCCTTTACGTGAGAACCATCTTCGGACTATTGCGAACATTTAAAAAAAAACAGTAACAAAATCGGTCCAGCCGTTATCAAGTGATGCCGTGACAAAGGTTTGCAGATTCATTTTTTATTAAATTTATAAAGCGTAAAAAGTAGGCGGCCTTTGCTATAAGTCACAATTGCTAGAAGTCACAATGGAAATCGAATTTAGTCGAAATATTAAAGTAGAAAATGATCAGATTTTAGAAAATCAACAGGATAATACTGAGGTAAACTATAAACCATATTTAATGCCATAATGATAAAAGTTGAGAAGTAAGAAAGTCGACATTACGTTAAAAAATTTCATGCTTTGTAAAGCGGTTTGAACACCAAGTTTGTAAATATACATTTTCACAAAAAACGAATTTTAGAAGGAATATAAGAAGTGACAAAAATAGGTTTATTATTATATTTTGATTGTTTCACACCGTAATGTTAACAAAAAAATTCTTTCGTTAGTTTAGTTTATAAAATCCCCAACAAATTCAATTCGATGATTGTGTATGTAGGATCTTGACCATCTTTAAAAAATGTTAGTATTTGTAATATCGCCATGGGGTCAATCCATATAAAATCAACCAATTTTTTGCAATAATTATTTTCACGTCTCTCTTCGATTTTGCTCAAATTTGGTATACTTCTAAGTTATGCCACATAAACGGACCCGTATTGTTTTGTTTAGCCCTAAAGTTACAAATTTGGCTTGTAGAGCTTCGATAAAGTATTTCTACTGGCCGAACCGTACCACTTCAAGACACGATTTTTCTTTTTGAAATGGAAGATATTGAATAGACCTTTTTAGTGAGCTTTTGTGTGTAAATAATTAAGGTCAAATTTTAACTTTGAATGCTCGTCCCCCAAAAGCAGGGGTCATTTAAAATTCTCTAAAATTGAAGTGTACCATTGTGTTTGCAATATCTCAGCTTTTAGTGAAATCTCAAACTCCAAATTTTTGGCACATAATACCATCATGTAGTAGGTACTGTTAAGGGCTATCATTTAACATTTTTATTTGGTCCCCCACGAAAGATATTTATCGTTGATAAAGGCTATTTTCTTAAATTTCCGAACTTTTTTATGATTGTTTTGAGAAAAGGGGGAGAAAACCTTAGTGTTGATATTTGTATTACGAATACCACCAGCTGCCATCTCTGTATAAAAAAATAATTGTCTTGTTAACTCTTTCCTTTCCTGACCTTCCTTGTGGACTGGGAGTTCATAAAAATAGCAAAGAATTAAGTTTCACCTTTTTGGAATTCCTTTAGCCTCCATGTTGATAGGACTAATAAGAGTTGTAATATTTTCCAGCCGAGTAACAGTAAACCAAAATTGACGAGCACAACATTCTCTACAAAATAGCTATTTCAGACGCATTTCGAAATTGAATTTTATTTCAGGAATAGTGGAACGCGGGTGAATTTTGAAAAATTCTATTTTGTAGAGAATTTTATGCCCTTCAATTTTGATCTGATGAGAATTTTTCACAAAACTGAAATTAAGCGAGTTGTATGCGAAACATCGCGTCAGCGGAGCTAAAATCTCCAATGGGGTACCGCCAAAAAAAATTTAGTAATGTTTTTTACGTAAATACGATCCTTAGGATGTGCTTTGCCATATAATATGGTTACATTTTTCTAAAAACGGGTCATTTCGATGTGTAATTTGAATTTTTTATTCAATCTGTGACGTCGTCAGTAAACATTAATTAGCAGATCTTGGTTAGAGATGGCATGCAAAGCGGCAGTGTTTGTATTGTACGACTGCTGTAAATCATAATATTTTGCGGTATTCGGCGTTTACGTCTGCAAAAGGTAATACAAAAGTTTTCTTAATGTTCCATGATTTACAGCAGTCGTAGTACAATACAAAGAATACAAACGTAGCGATGATGCAATCTTTATACCGAGAAAATCGACAGGATAAAACTTGCAAGTTTTAAACTGCATTTGTTTAAAATAGAATCACTTTGAATATTTTACGGAATCACATAAAACATAACTTCAAAACCAATTACCAAAAACTGGTTTTTCGAAGACCCAAAATCTTCCGTTTTAACTCGGCCTGTGGCGGCGCAATTTAAAACTGCAATACTTTTATAGGTGCCAATCCACAATGAGAATATCTCATGAAATTTTTGTCTCATGAAATAAAAATGTCATGAAAAATGTAATTTCATTGTGGAAACAGACCTGAGAACGTGATATACTAGAGATACTCTCGTGAAACAATGAATCTCAGAATCTCAGGTCTGTTTCCACAATGAAATTAGATTTTTCATAACATTTTTATTTCATGAGACAAAACTTTCATGAGATATTCTCATTGTGGATTGGCACCTTTAGAGTATGTTTTTCAAATTTGCAATTTAAAACCATATAAAACTTTGCTCGGCAATCCGCTGCTTTCGGGAGTAGCCTTTATGTCTGCAAAATTTCAACTTGTCCGGATTTTTTGCATACTTGAACTGTTTTATCCACTTCCTTGTCTGGACCAGTAAGAAAATTTGGACAAATCTGTTTTATAGAGAATTTAGGCTCTTTAATTTTGGTCCAATCAGATCCTTAACCAGATTGGGGGGGGGGGGGTTGAAGACATGACTGGACCCAACTAACTTTTTTCAGAAGAAGAATGATTGGAGTTGTCAAATCCACGCGGAGGTCACCGGAACATGCGTACTTTGCTCTACGGCCTTTCTTTCATTAAAAAATAATTAAAAGTTTTTTTTCTCAGATAGTATTTATTGGTAATAAAATTAATAATGCGTAGTGTTGATGGCAAACAATATTATGCAAATTTTAATTTTTTTTGTGAAAATATATAAGAGTTACAGAGTCTGTTATGGCAGTAGATAAACCATGCTGGTTCTAGACCACTTTGGTTCATAAATCTTCAAATTAATGAAGATTTATGCTAAAGTTGTCTTTAGCAACGACTGGTTCTAAGCTCAACGAGCACTAAGCTTTTCAATTGCTACACTTCCTAATGATTCGTTTCTTACAGGAAACTTCGTGCCATTCAAATATCCACTCCCCAATTGAGACAGACGAAATAAAGTTAGAAGATTTGCATCACTCGATTGATATTAAAGAAGATACCGACACTACAGATTTCACGCTGAATTGTTCAAATTTGTTCGAGTGTGCTATTTGTGGTTGTAAATTTGCTCTTAAACAAACTTTAATACGTCATTTAAGAGCTCATAAGATCAGGAAATCATTTATATGTGTTATTTGTAACCTTAAATGTGCAAGCCCATCACAATTAAAAATTCATTTAAGAACTCATACCGGCGAGAAACCCTTTGCTTGTGAAATATGCGACTTCAAATGTTCCCAGAAATCTCGGTTAAAAGTTCATTTAAGAATTCACACTGGGGAAAAACTCTTTGCTTGTGAAATATGCCACTTCAAATCTGCAAGTAAACAAAATTTAAAAATGCATTTAAGCACTCACACTGGGGTAAAACCCTTCGCTTGTAAAGTATGCGACTACAAATCTGCACGAAAAGAAGATTTAAAGTTGCATTTAAGAACTCACACCGGCGTAAAACCCTTCGCTTGTGAAATATGCGACTACAAATCTGCACGTAAAGATGGTTTAAAACAGCATTTAAGAACTCACACCGGGGATAAACCCTTTGCTTGTGCAATATGCGACTACAAATCTGCACGAAAAGAACATTTAACCTTGCATTTAAGAACTCACACCGGGTATAAATATAAACCCTTTGCTTGTGAAATATGCGACTACAAATCTGCACAGAAAGGAGATTTAAAATTGCATTTAAGAACTCACACCGGGGATAAACCCTTTGCTTGTGAAATATGCGACTACAAATCTGCAAGTAAAAGAAGTTTAAAAGGGCATTTAAGCACTCACACAAAACCCTTCGCTTGTCAAGCATGCGACTACAAATCTGCACGTAAAGATAGTTTAAAAGTGCATTTGAGAACTCACACTGGGGAAAATCTCTTTGCTTGTGAAATATGCGACTACAAATCTGCACGTAAATATAGTTTAAATTTGCATTTAAAAACTCACACTGGGGAAAAACTCTTTGCTTGTGAAGTATGCGACTACAAATCTGCACAGAAAGGAAATTTAACAGCGCATTTAAGAACTCACACTGGGGATAAACCCTTTGCTTGTGAAATATGCGACTTCAAATCCGCACGTAAAGATTATTTAAAAGATCATTTAAGAACTCACACTGGGGATAAACCCTTTGCTTGTGCAATTTGCGACTACAAATGTGCAAAGAAAGGAATTTTAACAATGCATTTAAGAACTCACACCGGGGATAAACCCTTTGCTTGTGAAATATGCGACTACAAATCTGCACATAAAGATAGTTTAAAAGATCATTTAAGAACTCACACTGGGGATAAACCCTTTGCTTGTGCAATTTGCGACTACAAATGTGCAAAGAAAGGAACTTTAACAATGCATTTAAGAACTCACACCGGGGATAAACCCTTTGCTTGTGAAATATGCGACTACAAATCTGCACATAAAGATAGTTTAAAAGATCATTTAAGAACTCACACTGGGGATAAACCCTTCGCTTGTCAAGCATGCGACTACAAATCTGCACGTAAATATAGTTTAAAAGTGCATTTGAGAACTCACACTGGGGAAAATCTCTTTGCTTGTGAAATATGCGACTACAAATCTGCACATAAAGATAGTTTAAAAGTGCATTTGAGAACTCACACTGGGGAAAAACTCTTTGCTTGTGAAGTATGCGACTACAAATCTGCACAGAAAGGAAATTTAACAGCGCATTTAAGAACTCACACTGGGGATAAACCCTTTGCTTGTGAAATATGCGACTTCAAATCCGCACAGAAAGGAAGTTTAAAAGTGCATTTAAGCACTCACACTGGGGTAAAACCCTTCGCTTGTCAAGCATGCGACTACAAATCTGCACGTAAAGATAGTTTAAATTTGCATTTAAAAACTCACACTGGGGAAAAACTCTTTGCTTGTGCAATATGCGACTACAAATGTGCGCAGAAAGGAACTTTAACAATGCATTTAAGAACTCACACTGGGGAAAAACGCTTTGCTTGTCAAGCATGCGACTACAAATCTGCACGTAAAGATAGTTTAAAAGTGCATTTGAGAACTCACACTGGGTAAAATCTCTTTGCTTGTGAAATATGCGACTACAAATCTGCACAGAAAGGAAATTTAACAGCATATTTAAGAACTCACACTGGGGAAAAACCCTTTGCTTGTGCAATATGCGACTACAAATGTGCACAGAAAAGTAGTTTAAAAGGTCATTTAAAAACTCATTCTAGCTAGTAAATCATCTTTGTAGATTCTTTATAATAAACAATAATTCAATTTAATATTCTATTTATTCCACGTGCTTATTATAACCTTATAACCTTTATACATAACCTCTCTCTGTGGCTCTTGCCACGCTGTTTATAGTGTCTCACATCACTACATTTCTTCCTTCTTTTAAAACAAACCTTACATGCATCATAATAAACTAAAAGTTAAGCTATAAAATTAATATAAAGTAACAAGTTACAAAACATAGTCTTTTAAATATTCGGGAACCTTCTTTGTTCTCTTTTCTCCGATCTCAATCTCACTTGTTTTATCCCGATTATCACTTCCTTTAATTTCTCTGCTTTTTCCACTTTCACTAACACATTCATTTTCTTCTACTCGTTCTGGTTCTTGATATTTCTTCACATAACTAGAATTTCTCTTAAACACTTTGCCTTCTGGTGATTCTAAAGTTACTTCATTTCCTTTCTTTCGTAGCACTTCACATTTCTCATCTCCAAACGTTGTTATTAATTTATTTTGTGTTGCTTGTTTTACCAATACCCTATCTCCTGTTTTTAGTTCACTTATTTTCGAATGTCTTTTCTGATCTGCATAAATTCTGCCTTTTTCTTTTTGTTCAAAGTCCTTCTCTCTTACTTCTTCATCTTCTAAGTTCCTTGTTGCAATTTGTGGTAATTTATTCCGTAACATCCTTCCGAAAAATAATTCACCTGGAGTATTATTCGTAGTCGAATGTGGTGTCGTATGATACATTAATAAATATGTCTCCAGTTCTTGTTTTAAACTTTTCTTTTGACTCTCTGCAATTTTTAATCGTTTCAAAATTGATCTATTTTGTCTTTCGACTTCCCATTTGCTTGAGGCCACAATGGTGTTGTGTGTATTTTGTATATTCCTTTTTCTTTACAATATACTTCGTATTCATTACTAATAAACTGTGGTCCGTTATCCGAATGTATAAATTCTGGATAACCAAATTTTGAAAACGTTTCCTCAAATTTGTCTAGCATTTTGCTTGTCGTTATACTCCTCATTAATTCTACCGTTACATATCTAGAATAATAGTCAACTACTACTAAAATATTCTCACCTGACGGCAATGGGCCTTGAAAATCAATTGCTACATGTTGCCATGGTTGATCAGGTAATCTGGTACGTTTCAATGGTTCTGGTGGACCTGGAGCTGAAACTAACTGACATTCATAACATTTGCTACAGAATTTTTCTATGTGTTCATCCATTTTAGGCCACCACACTTTAGTTCTTAAATATTTCTTCATGGTCGTTGTTCCCAAATGTCCTTCGTATCCCAATTCCAAAATTCTCTTTATCATTGTTTGTGGAACCACAATTCTTGTACCACGTAGTATAATCTTACCTACTGTACATAGTTCTTCTTTTATTAATTTAAATGCTCTGAGCTCTTCGTTAAATTCTCCTCCATATTTCAGAATTTTTCTGACCTGCTTTCATTTCTGATCACTAACTGACTCTTCTTCAATTTCTCTAGTTGTTAACGCCTTTGGAGTTTCTACTTTTTCTACTTTTAGTAATCTTGATAATGGATCAGCTATGTTGTCTTTTCCTTTACTTAAATTACTTTGTATTTAAACGGTTGCATTCTTAACACCCATCTTTCAATATGTGCTGACGGTTTTGATCTTTCTGAAAATATAAATTCTAAAGGTTTATGATCAGTTATTAAGTCAAATTCTGCTCCCATTAAAATACATTTTAAATCTTTCGAATCCCCACACAATTGCTAAAGCTTCTTTTTCCGTTTGTGAGTAACGAGTTTCTACATCCGTTAAACTTCTGCTGGCATATGCAACAATATGATCTTCTTCTTTTCGTCTTTGTATCAATATTGCTCCCAGACCGGCTGGACTCGCATCTACTACAATTTGAGTTCTGCAATTTCTATCGAAGATCTTCAAAACTTTACAATTCGTAATTTCTTGTTTCAATTTCTTAAATGAATCTTTTTGTTCAGTTTTCCACACAAATCTTACCCCACTTTTGGTGAGTCTCCTTAGTGGTTCATTTAAGGTTGCTAAGTTTTTAATATGTCTTGCACTAAAATTTACCAAGCCCAAAAAACTTCTTACCTCTTCTGCATTCTGCGGTTCTCGAAACTCTTCTATGACCTGTATATTGCTTTTACTTGTTTTCACCCCTTCAGATGAAATCTCATGCCCTAAGAACTTTATCTTTTCTTTTGAAAATTCGCATTTCTCTTCATTTAGAATCATTCCTGCATCTTTTATTTTTTCTAAACATGCTGCTAATCTTATTTTATGATCCTCTATTGTTTCAGCAACAACAACTATGTCATCCATGAATGTAATCACTCCTTGACACTCCATCACCACTTGGTTTATTATTCGTTGGAACATTTCTGGTGCGCATGAGATTCCAAAATTTAGTCGTTTGTATCTATACAAACCTTTTTCTGTACTAAAAGTTGTGATTCCCCGCGACTCTTCATCCAATTCGATTTGATGGTATGCCATTTTTATGTCGATTTTGCTAAATACTTCTACGTTTCCTATCTCTTGCACCATTTCTTCGAATTCACACCTAGGTGTGATTTGGGAGAAATATAAAAATAATAAATTTACCTTACAACATAATTTCTTAACTTACGGACCATCGAACTTTATATTACATGTTTCTTATTTTAAATACCCATTTACAATCCATTCCAATTTTAAACCCCATTCTATTCCCTTTTACCACACATCTCTTTCAACTGCTCGTACACTACTCTCCTCACTAAACTCCTGACCCACACCCATGTACAATCACTTCTAACTAAAAGTGCGGACGTATTTCCTACACGTGTATTCTGATTCATTATAAACTTAATCATTTTGCAATCTTTTACAATTTTAATTATTCTTTCACTAGACAGGACCGTATTGTCGAATATTTACATTAAAATATTATTTGATATTTCGTGTTTTGACATTATAAAATTTTTATCTTCAACGGTTGACAACGGTTTCATGCTGTTGATAATGTAATCCATAACGTTTTGATCAAAAGCATCTTGTTTTGTACATTGACCATAGTCTTCGATCTTTGATTTTTTTAATATTTTACCATCATTGGGATCCTCGTCATGTCTTCTTTTATTTCTGTTGCCAGAAACTTTGTTGTCAATTTTGAATTTTTCATATTCTTCCAAAACATTTGGATGCAATCTCTTTAAGTGAGTTTTAAAATTTGTAGTTGCTTTCATCGTTCCACTAATTGTCACGTTTTTATTTTTATTTTTTAAACAAATTTGGCAAACGGCCTTTACATTACCCCGATCTTCTTCAGACACTTTAAAATATGTTCCGTTTAAAGTTGCTGGCAAAACAGAACTTTCGGAAAATTCAACCTTTTCAAAAATGTTACTTGATGAAGCCATTACGAATGTTTAGGAGCGGTTATTAAGTGAAGAGAATTATGTCTTTATTTAACAAAAGTCTATACTATCTATCTATATTTATATATAAAAATGGATGTATGTTCCCTATAGACTCCTAGACCGTTTGACCGATCAGAACCAAATTTGGCACAGTTACTTTGTAGGTCCCTGCGCATGTTTCTGTATTGAAATAGTGCAAAAATTCGCAAAGAAAAATTCGCGAAGGGAGACTATAGGGATGCGCATGAATGGATCATCGAGATTCCTTAAAGGATTAAAGAGAATTTTTTTTTCTATATGTCGGTTAATCGGATAAGCTACTTAAAGAACTAAGGACAACTTTTTCTATATAAATTAAAAAATAGATAACATATTTTGAAATTGAAAGAAACAATTAAGCCACCCAAGATGCGTCCTTCGTATTCTAGATATACATCATAATATGCTAAGCGAAATCGATTTCAGAGAATGGTTGAAATTGGAGATAAACGGGGTCAAGGATGACGGAATTTTTTTCCTTGATGCTCCAGGAGGCACAGGCAAAACATTTCTTATAAATTTTATATTGGCGTCGGTTCGAATGCAGAATGGGATTGCACTCGCAATGGCATCATCGGGAATTGCATCAACGCTACTCCATGGTGGACGTACAGCACATTCAGCACTCAAGCTTCCGTTGAATTTGAACCACACCGAAACACCAACATGTAACATCAGCAAAAATTCCGGTATGGCAACAATCCTTAAAACGTGCAAAATCATCATTTGGGACGAATGCACTATGGCCCATAAGAAATCGCTCGAAGCGCTTGACCGGGCTCTGCGCGATTTCCGAGGAAACAACCAAACGATGGGAGGCGCTCTGATACTTCTTGCGGGTGATTTTCGCCAAACTTTGCCCGTTATACCTCGATCAACGCCCACAGATGAGCTGAACGCTTGCTTAAAAGCATCATATTTATGGAACCGAGTTGAGAAAATTACCCTCTCAACAAACATGCGTGTGCATTTAGTGCAAGATGCGTCTGCCCAAACATTTTCAAAGCAACTTTTGGACATCGGAAATTGCAAAATTCCAATTGATCGCACAACAAATGAGATTTCGTTTCCGCCCAATTTTTGTAAAATGCAGCCGAATATTCAAGCTGTTGTAAACAAGGTATTCCAAAATTTAACCAGCAACTACAAAAATCCAGATTGGCTGTGCGAACTTGCAATTTTAGCCCCCAAAAATGATGATGTCAACAAGTTAAATGAACAAATTCAATTGAAATTGCCCGGAAAATCAATCAAATACAAATCAATAGACACAGTGATGGAGCAAGAACAAGCAGTCAATTACCTAACCGAATTTCTAAATTCACTAGAGCCACCTGGAATGCCACCACACATATTGACATTGAAAGTAGGGTCACCGGTAATACTCATTCGCAACTTGAACGCGCCAAAACTGTGCAACGGAACCAGACTGACCATAAAAAAATTGACACCTAATTTGATCGAGGCAACAATCATCAGTGGTAAATTCAAAGGAGAAGATGTGCTGATTCCACGGATACCGATGATTGCCAACGATTTACCATTCGAGTTCAAGCGGCTTTTTTTTCTGTTTTCTCTCAAGAGAGAGAGAGAGAGTATATTCATGCAATTCGATACAATCTTAACAATAAAAAAAACTTAACAATAATTGATTAAACTAAAATGGTGGTGATGAATGTTGGTGAAATTAATGTTGATGAATTAAATATGATAATTAATAACTGGATAAATATTAAATTACAACTAGAAAGACAAACGAGCATTACAACGGCAGCGGGTAAAAGACAAAAATTAAAATTTAAGATAAATTTGAAGTTGTTTGAATTTTAATTTAAATTTAAATTTGAACTGGGTTTGGTTAGTTTAACAGTTTTTTTTTATTTATGTAACATCAGTGGGGCATAAATCCATTTTAGACAGACTAAGGGGGGGTGTTAAATTGTTTTAGAGTGTTGATAATTGATTTACAGAAAGTTATAAAAATTTGGGTGATGAATTTATTTGATATGATTTCAGAAATTGTAAAAGGTGAAATATTTAAAAAGGAACAATGTGAAGTGTAGGTATGGCGTTGTTGGACGTATTTCGGGCAGGAAGACAATAAATGATGCAGAGTCTGCCTACTTTTTGAATCGCAGGGGCACACGTCAACAGGACTGATCTTGAATCTGTATAGATACTCGCGCGCAAACGAGTGACCCGTCAATACCTGCGTCATTTCAAAGGAGGTATCAACGGCACTTCGGAACAAGCGAACATCATGTAGCGTAGGTAAATGCTGCCGGGTGGTCGAACCTTGGACGGCATTTCTGAACTCGGCATCCCAAGTACATGCCGCCTCAAGACGAATCACCCTTCTTGCATAGCTAAGAGGGAACTGGTTGTATGCCATGCGACTGTGTGAAACAGCCGCGTCTTTGGCACATTGGTCTGCAACCTCGTTCCCTTCAATGCCGCAATGAGCCTTTACCCATGCAAACCTGATGATCGTTTGGTCCTTCAGTTTGAGCAGTGAACGATGGATGGAGGTGACCAAAGGTACGGTGCTACTCCTATTAGCGATGGTAACAAGCGAAGAGAGGCTGTCGGAGAAAATACACACTGAGTGTAACCTCCTGGGGGAGGTCAATTCCCCTTGCGTCTTGCCTTCGCGATTACAATCAACAAAGCACAAGGGCAATCATTAACTATTGCTGGCTTGAATTTGGAGAATTCGTCGCCACCGCCTGAATACGGCGTTGAATTGAGGTAGGAAATTTGAATACTTGGTTGCAAAATTACAGCGTAGCGGCTTGGGTTTTTTCTTACTTGGGTTGAGTTTAGAAATTCGGGAGTTTTATTTGGCAATTATTTTTTCCTTAACGTTGGAAAAATATTTTGTTGTAGTTCCTTGAATACCTGACATTCCCCCCTCACTACCGCCATTGGTTTCCATTAGGCATTCCAACCTCATGTCTAATGATGATAAAATGACCGCCCGATGGCAAAGTCAGTTAAACGTCAGTCGTTTGTTTACATTTTGGGCAAAAATATTTGTCTTCTTTTGGGAAAATTTTGTATTTAAATAAATGAATTAGTAAAAATTACTTAAATATACGAAAAATCGCTTATAAACACATAATATAATTTTTACTTTCCGAACCCCTAGGTAAGGAAAGTTGTCTAAATTTAAGATCAGGGTTGCAAGAAGTACCCGTCTTAATTTAGGTGAATTGAGGACCACTAGAGTTGTAAGTTCTAGTGATTACTCTAAATTAGTAAGGTGGCTAGAAGTACCTTTCCTAATTTATTGGTTTGAATAACATTTAAGTCGTAAATTCAAATGCTACTCATTTATTAAGTTTTACATACAGGTATTTATATAAAAACTTAATAGCTAGGTTATCACATTCCAATTAAATTAAAGGTATTAATCTGATGACTTATGATATAAAATTTTCCATTAATAATTTTATAAATGCAGTACTTGCTGATTATAAATTGTTTTGAATGTTGACAATGCGGAAATGAATTATTTTTGACCTACTGAAAAGTGTTATTGTGCATTTTCGCTTTATTTACACTTTTCTTTTTACAATTTTGCATATTTACTTAAATTATTAATATACAGGATGGTTCTAAACTAGAACTCACCCAACCAACAAAAACCTGTTTAATTTCTAAATTAAACATATTGCCACCTCCAAAAAAATGGCGTCTGGGTAGTGGCGTTTCATCATTGATAATAATGAAATTGATAATTTTGAATCCTCTTCTGAAGTGTCGTCCTCAAGTAATGGTATTAAATGGTGAACCTTTTCCGCGTTGTTTGACCCTTTGCTTTTTTTTGACACTGACGACTCGTAGTGTGCCGTCTGGATCTGGATGTTTGTTACTAATTTTTACTAATGGCCATTGACTGGGATTGATGTCTTTTTCTTTGATGATTACTATGTCTCCTATTTGAAGGTTTCTGTGTTTTGATTGCCATTTGTATCTTTTTTGTAGTTGATTTAAATACTCCGATGACCATGCCTTCCAAAAGTCATGCTTGAGTTTTTGGACTAATTTCCATCTGGAACTTAAATTTGTTGTCATCATGTTGTTTACATGAACTGGTGGTATTAGTTCATGTAAGCTGCCGCCTCCAAAAGAAATTTTAAAAATGCCTGAATCCAATTTCGTAATATTAATGTTTTCTGCTTGTATTGTTATTACGTTTATTAAGACTACTAATAATAATATTAGCAATGTATTTGCCTTTGCTGAAATTGATGATTGTTTCGGTTCTTCTTTGTTGTATTGATTTCGAAGTTTTTTGTTTCTTGGTTGATCTTTTTTAAATGGTGTTTTATTAATGTTGTGGACGAATTCTTCTTTTTTGGTTTTTTCCGCATAATGTGCCTTGCTTTTTTCGTTTTCTACTGACATGGGCTTCTTATTTTCGACTACTTTTTGTTCCCAAAATTTCTGTAATTTTTTGTCTTCTTCATAACGGCTGATCATACTGCTTATTTTGATTGGTTGTTGATTTTGGTGTGACACGCTGCCTGACAGAATCCATCCTAGTTGGGTGTTTTGGCAGACTAGTCCATTCTCCATTCTTCGTAAACCTTGTTGAATGATGCGGCTTAATTCGTCAGCCCCTAATATTGCGTCTATTGGGCCTCTTTGCTTGAATGTTGGATCTGCTAATAACTCGTTGTCCCAAGATAAATCCATATCCATATGTTGATCTGGATGATTTTGTGTTAATGTTGGAAGTATCTTGAAATTGATTTTTAGCGAAAACTCGCTTGGAACTCGTGGTCTAATTGTAACTTGTATTTGATATTTGGATACTTTTGGATTTGCATCGCTTATCCCTGCTATTTCTGCTACCATTTTTTGCTTGGGATATCCTAATCGTTGTGCGGCTTCTTCAGTTATCAGTGCTGCTTGGCTCCCGGAGTCGATAAGGACTCTCAAATATTCCATATTGCCCATGTAAGATGTGGTGCATACTAACGCTGTTGGTAATAACACTGTACTTTGGTCCTGGTTAGTTGTATAAGAACCTGTTGGAATATTTCTATCTTCTGTGGTGCGCTTTTGGTTTTGTTTTGTATTTGTGTGGTTTGATCTGACTTGATTTTGCCCTTGATAAGAATTATACTGTCTTGTGGATGATTGCTGTGGTTTCCAATTTCCAAATCTTGAATTCGTTGGTTTCCAATCATCATGTAATAACGTATGATGTTTTCTGAAGCAAATTTTACAGCTTCTCTTGCTGAAGCATGGTGCGGTCGTGTCATGATAGATTAAACAATTGCAACACCCTTTGTTTTTTGTCACTTTTCTTCTTCTTTCCGCTGGATTCATGTTCTTGAATTCGCTGCAGTCGTAGATGATATGTTGTTGACCGCAACAGATACATCTTGAACAAAACTTTTTTGATGCATAAGCGTTGGTTGACCCATATATTTTTTGTATTTGATGTTTTCTTAACCGTCTTGCTTGGGCACCCATCTCTGTATCTCGTTCTGATCTTGCTCGTTGCTTGTATTTTCTTGTGGCTTCGCTGTGGACCCTTGTATTTTGATAGTTAACAGTGAAGACCATGATAATGTTTTTGCTTGTGGTGCCTTCTTGACCCTTGTTTTTTTTTTTATTCTTCTAGTGGCGTCGCTGTGGACCCTTGTATTGTATTCTTCTCCTTGCTTTGGCGTCGCTGTGTGGACCCTTGTATTTTATTCTTCTTGTTGCTTTGGCGTCGCTGTGTGGACCCTTGTATTTTATTCTTCTTGTTGCTTTGGAGTCGCTGTGTAGACCCTTGTATTTTATTCTTCTTGTTGCTTTGGCGTCGCTGTGTGGACCCTTGTATTTTATTCTTCTTGTTGCTTTGGAGTCGCTGTGTGGACCCTTGTATTTGATTTGATGCTGCTTCGATCTCTTGTTTGGACCGTTGTATGTTGTGTTGCTGTGCGATCTCTTGTTTGGACCGTTGATTTGATTTGATGCTGCTTCGATCTCTTGTTTGGACCGTTGTATGTTGTGTTGCTGTACGATCTCTTGTTTGGACCGTTGATTTGATTTGATGCTGCTTCGATCTCTTGTTTGGACCGTTGTTGATTTGATGCTGTTCGATCTCTTGTTCGGACCGTTGTTTATTTGATGCTGCTTCGATCTCTTGTTTGGACCGTTGTTGATGCTGCTGATGGTTTATCTTCTTAGGTTCGAAGGACCATGTCTAAATTTAAGATAAGGGGTGGCAAGAAGTACCCGTCTTAATTTAGGTGAATTGAGGACCACTAGAGTTGTAAGTTCTAGTGATTACTCTAAATTAGTAAGGTGGCTAGAAATACCTTTCCTAATTTATTGGTTTGAATAACATTTAAGTCGTAAATTCAAATGCTACTCATTTATTAAGTTTTACATACAGGTATTTATATAAAAACTTAATAGCTAGGTTATCACATTCCAATTAAATTAAAGGTATTAATCTGATGACTTATGATATAAAATTTTCCATTAATAATTTTATAAATGCAGTACTTGCTGATTATAAATTGTTTTGAATGTTGACAATGCGGAAATGAATTATTTTTGACCTACTGAAAAGTGTTATTGTGCATTTTCGCTTTATTTACACTTTTCTTTTTACAATTTTGCATATTTACTTAAATTATTAATATACAGGATGGTTCTAAACTAGAACTCACCCAACCAACAAAAACCTGTTTAATTTCTAAATTAAACAAAAGTATTGTTATCAGTCAAAATTTGACCCCCCAATTTTTTGACAGATGTTCACGTTTTGAGATCCCCTGAATCCATTTTGATCATTTTTGGAAGGATGTCTGTATGTATGTGTGTGAGGGTGTGTGTGTATGTACGTCTGTGAACACGATAGCGTCTAAACGAAGCAAGCAAATCATTCCAAATTTTGCATATAAGCTTTTTCCTGTCGTAGGACGAAGCCAGATGAAAATAAATTAAATCGTGTAACGGGAAAGGGGGGTTTACCTGGAGCTATTATGACATTATGCGTCATAACTTCGAAACGAAATTAAATATGTAAAAATATTAATAACAAAAAATTAGCGCTATGGAATTTCCTACATTTTTTGTCCTACAAGTTTTTCTCTAAAATATACAGGGCGTTTCAAAAAATTTTGTATTTGTAAAAATTTTTTGTATTTGTAAATAAAATAGTAAACCGCATTCTACTAACGAAAATAAGATGAAAAGTTTCTAATAACATGGGTCCAAAAATGCTTCGTTTGCAAGATATAGGCATTCAAAAGTTTTTTCTTCCTATTTGGCAAAATATGAAATTTTTCATCGATTTACTGTTGAAATTATGTAACCATTTTATTTAAAAATATAATGTAAAAATTTGCGTCTGTTCGGAAAGTTATGCGATGGCCACATCAGATTTTTGACATTGCCCTCAGGCGTCCATAATGAATTCGAAAAATGTCACGTGATGTGGAATGCCTAATTTGTAGTTTGTACCGTTGACTTGAGCATTTCATTTGATTGTATTATTATCAATAGATCGTTACGAAATTATTATTTTTTGTAATTTAAACTAATTTACCCCTGCGTGGAAAAATCATATCGACGCCCATGGTTTGTGCATCTAATGTCGAAGGAATAGGTTATGTTTTTAATATCGTGGTTTTTAGATGTGAAAAATAACGTGACAAATACAGAACAGTAAATTAAACTGGACGAAGATGGACGAAACATTTGAAAAGTTGGATAACACCAATTACATTCAATGGTCAATGCAAATGCTAGGTGTACTGGAAGGCGAAGATTGCGTGGAAGCGATAGAATTTGACACAAATACATTCAGTTGCCAACAAAGGAAAAAGGACGAGAAATGTAAGTCCTTGCTATACCTCGGTGTAGACAATCACAACTTGGACAGTATTAAAGATTGCACAACGGCAAACGAAATCTGGAATAAGTTAAAGGACATTCACACGAACTCCGATTCTTATCACGGGTTGCTCATGTTAAAGGAATTTATAAATTTGGGAAAGGGTCAAAATGAGGATATTCGGGAGTATCTGAATCGACGCAAGGAATTATACAAAAAAGTACAAGACGCTGGATTCAATTTTGAAAACAAAGTGTTGATGGGATTAATGTTGATTGGGTTGCCGAAGGAGTATGAATATCTAAGGAGAACTATAGAAATTGATTACGAAGGTTTAACACAAGCCAGCCTAGAAACCAGATTAGCTGAAGAAGAGAGATCTCAATGATACGACATTAACACAGATTTCCTGCCAAGAAGAAAGGAATTCAAATGTAAGTCAAACAAATACATTAAAAAACGTAAACTATTCCTAGTCACACTCGTTTATTCTTGTAAGTTGAGTGTTTTTGCATTTTCACCCAAAATGACATTTAAGAGGGTTACAGCCCTTACCTTAATTGTGCACTAACACTTACGTGTGGATTTGGTCCATACCCTGAAGTTAAAAATCTAAATTAACACATTACTTTGAAATATTAACATGAAGACTGTTGTCGGGTCGTCGCTATAAAATTTAAGTGTTATTTAAGCTTTCATCAAAATTAACTTGTAAGGGAGAACTTCAAATACTACCCTGACCCCTATTTGGGTTTAACGGTGTATCTTACCAATTTTGATAATCTTTGGATTTTTTCTTACTAGGGAAAGCCGGTTTTAGGAGGTGTACATTATTTCACATATTACAATACATTATAATATATTACAGCCGTATTCCCCATCCTAGGTGCCAGAGGTCTCTGTTTTGCCATAGATCCTCTTCTAACTGCCTCTTTTCCATAGCTTCGCGGATCTCATCTTCTTGGAGGGCAGCCTCGTTTTCTTCGTTCTGGGGGGGTCCAGGACCATATTTTTTGTGGCCACCTCTAGGGTGGCATTCGTCGCATATGTCCATACCATATCAATTGCTTTCTTTCCACTTCTTCCGTTACTGTTTCCTTCATTTTCATTTTGGTTCTTATTTCTACATTTCTGATGTGTTGCAGCCTACTTATCCCACAGCTTCGTCGCAAGAAATCCATTTCCGCGGCCAGGTGTCTATTTTTGTTTCTTTTTGTTATTTCCCACGTTTCTGATGTATAGGTAAGAATGCTTTTGACAATACTATTGTATATTCTTTTTTTTGTCCTTTTTCTTAGATCCTTTGACCAGAGAAGTGCGTTTAACTTTTGTGTTACTTGTTTAGCTTTTATAACAATTTTTTAAATTTTTTTTGGTTTTTTGGACTCCTAAAGATAATTACAAACAGCTACAACTTATACCTATTTGTTAAATTTATTTTTGTATATTATGTATAAAGTACAAAATACAAAAAGTAATTCCGTTTTAAAATGTAATCATGATTTAAAAAGTTTTAATAATGAACTCCATTACAGAAAATCCGTGATAATTCGGGTAATTTGATGAATTTTACTTTAATATTTTTTGGACACATTTGCAAGACCCCAAACTATAAAAATATGTAATAAAAAAAATCAAAAAAAATTTATCGGTCACAGTAGGTAACCCCCTTAAAACTGTTAAAAACAGTTTTCAACATAATCAAACAAAAAGGTTTTTTCTCACAGGGTTTTTGCTTGATCAATCTGCGATCAGCCTAAGGGTTTATCCTAAGTATCCAAAACATATAACCCCAGAATATATGTATGTTTTGTATGTATTATAACTAATGATGCCTTTGTTACAGGAAAGTCCATACCATTCACAAAGCTGTTCTTCAATTAAGATGGAAGATATTAAATTCACGTTGGAAGATTTGCATCATTCCATTGACATTAAAGAAGATCCTGAAGATCTACGTCACTTGGATAGAGAATATAGATTGCAAGAGAGCACGGAAACGTTTCAATGCGCAATATGCAATTATAAATGTACACGAAAATTACATCTAAAAGCTCATTTAAGAGCTCATACCAAAGAGAAATCATATACATGTGAAATTTGTAAGTACATCTTCATTTTGTTTAAAAGGGCATGTAAGACGTCATACTGGTGAGAAACCATTCGCATGTAATTTTTGCGACTATAAAGGTGCACGTAAACAAAATTTAAAATTTCATTTAAGAGCTCATACTGGAGAGAAACCGTATACCTGCGAAATTTGCAACTTTAAAAATGCACGTAAAAACAATTTAATTAATCATTTAAGAACTCATACCGGTGAGAAGCCATATGCATGTGAAATTTGCGACTATAAAAGTGCACGTAAGCCAGATTTAAAAATTCATTTAAGAACTCATAATGGTGAGAAACCGTATGCATGTGTGCTTTGTGATTTTAAAAGTGCAGATAGTAGATATTTAGAATTAGAAATACATTTAAGAATTCATACTGGAGAGCAACCGTATGCGTGCAAAATTTGCGACTATAAAAGTGCACGTCAACCAGATTTAAAAATTCATTTAAGAATTCATACTGGTGAGAAACCTTATGCATGTAAAATGTGTGATTTTGCAAGTGCAGTTAGTAGAAATTTAAGGAAACATATTATAACAATTCATACGGCAGTGAAACCGAATACTTCCGCAATTTGTGACGATAAATTTTCAATTCTTTCTGATGAGAAAGCTTTCGCATGTGTGCTTTGTGATTATAAAAGTATAGACAAAGAGACTTTAAAAACTCATGTAAAAATTCATTTTTGAGTTGCATTTTTGCTTCATATCGCTTCTTTCAGTTCACGAGGTAGATGTTCATTGGGTTTTATACTAATCTTTTATTTAGAATAACTTATTTGAAAGGTGCCTTCTTTTTCACAAAATAAATTAAACCAATGTTACAACAATTTCTTCGCATTTTTATAAAAGTAGTAAACTGTTAAGAATGGCAAATTTACATTCTTGAAAGCTTATTCTCTTTCTTTTTGAATTTTTTTATTTCACATTGTAGCTCAAGATTTTGTTAATGCATTTTCTACAAATAAATAACATAAAATATTTACTAAGTAAGAATTTTTGGTTTTTAGTATTAAGTAATTTTCTTTTTAGTTGTATGGTAGATATAAATTTTGAAATTATAATACTTCTTTTCAAAATGTTATATTAATCTGTTAAAATAAAAATATATATTTTTTGGACTGATTTATTTCTCTCCTTCGTCAGGGATCTTCCTCTGTGCAAGGTACGAATTAATTAATTAACGCAGATGACATTTTGGTCATATTCCTAGAATTTTGCTTTTATTGTGATTGGAATCTGAATGTTATTTAATATTACTGAAAAAACAGAGTTTATAACATTTTGATATCTGATGAAATTTAATTACGATTATTTTCTTCATTATAATATACGCCAATCAGAACGCGAAACATCTAGGCAACCATTTTATTATAGTAAATATTTACGTTGCTATGGAAAATATTCAGCGGGTAAATTTATGTCAAAAAATAATCACTTCCTAAAATTTTTTCGAACATTATCAAACGTGTTTAGACAAACAAACAAAAAAATTACAGAATTAAAGGCACACTGTCACGTTTTGCAGATAATTCTCTGCAACATATTGAATCTGCAATAAATGAAAGTGTTCCCACAAATACCAAAAAGACCAAAGCATCGGTATGGTATCAATTTAAAGAGTTTTGTGAGTTAAGAAAATACCAATTACTTGAAGAAACCACCCCAGAAGAACTTGCCGAAATTTTAGCTGATTGGGGTTATAACATGAGGAAAGTAAATGGAGAAAACTACAAAGAAGGTGTAATAAAAACAATGTGGAATATTACGGCCAACAAATTGTAATTTTTTCATTAATTGCAGCAATGTAAATTGTAATAAATAATTCAATCGTTCCAAGATACATTTATTCAAGAAATAATCATGCCGAATATCCCACGTGCTTAAAAATAGCCTGAATAAATTTTGACGTTTTTTGAAAAAATCTATTTTTCTCTTCATTTTCCAACCTTGGCCACAATTTCAATTAATTTATTATTGAAAGCATTTCCCGTACCCGAAAACATTTCTCTCCCTGCAACGAATCAATATTGTGCCATGGAAGAATATGAAAAAAAACTATTTTATAGAGAATTTTATGCTCTTCAATTATGGTCTGATCATAATTTTTCATACAAGCATAAATAAGCGAGTTATCGGCAAAAAATCGCATTGGGGAAGCTAAAACCCCCGATTGTGGGGGACGCCAGCGTGGGATTTTATGGGACTTTGGCGGGTTCATTAGAACACTCCAATGTACATCTCTGCCAAAATTCAGCTTGCCCGGATTTTTTTGCAAACTAAAAACCTGCCTTGCCAGGACTATTTATCGTTCATATCTTTTATTTGTATAGTTTGTATCGTATACAAACTATACTTGTTTTTGTATTTGTGTTTTTGTAAACTTTATTTGTATCGTTTGTATAGTTTGTTTCAGAATAATTGAAATTAAAAAAAGTCATAGAATCAAATTACGTTGATATAAAAGCGTACGAACTATGTGATAAGATATGCTGTCGACCAAGCATATGCATTGCTAAAGGCTGGCGCGAGATTAAAATAATTAACCTTATCTCTATATTATATTACAAAGTTCTCGGTTTTGAGGGTTGGGAAATAAAACGACAATTTACTTCATCGACATGTTTCGGACCCTAAACGGATCCATCTTCAATTTTTTCCCAACCCTCAAAACCGAGAACTTTGTAATATAATCAATTTCGAGGGGAAGAAATTTTCCATTCTACTTATCTCTATATATTATACCTATTTCGTTTATAGTTTGTACGTATTTATATCAACGTAATTTGATACTATAACTTTTTTTAATTTCAATTATTCTGAAACAAACTATACCACTGAAAATCTCTCAACTTGAGCACAATTTTTTATATATTTTTTTGCCTATAACTTATTTAATTTCATTTTTACACAAAATTCTCTTTGGATCAAAATCCTACCAAAACTAATAAGCATATATAATCTTATATAAAATAAATTGGTTCAAAATTTGTCTACATCATATTATTCCTGAAATAAAAATTAATTCAGAAAAGCGAAATGCGTTTTATTTTAAATTATTTAAATTGGAACATGTCGTTTAAATAATTTTTATTCTGAATAGAATTATCTGATATGAATTCTTCAGAATATATTTTATAGTTTTCAATTTTGCTTGGATGATAATTTTCTATAAAAATTAATTAAGCGAGTTATAGGCGAAAAAACGCGTTGGAGGTACTTAAATCACCAATCGGGGTTGGACCAGCTTGTCCAAAACTTCTGATGTAAGCTAAAACTGTAACTTTTTGGAATAACAAGGTCATGAAACTAACAAAATATCTGAATATTAGACATACCTTGATTTAAATTGTGGGTTATAGTAAATAAAATAATAAATTTTAATAATTAATAGTTTTTTTTTGGGTATTAGCTCCTCGTTCCAAGTCAGTATAAAAATCCGGAAGCTGTGTAAACGGTATAAAAAATTATTTAATCCTTTCAGGACTACATGATATAAAATGAAATCACTAATAGTAACATTAAATTAGCGTTTAGCGTACAATGGAAGTCTAAATTTCAAGAAGCAAAAAAATAGCACTATAAGGTTATTTGCTATTTCGATAATAATATAAATATTTTTATATTAGGTTATTAATATTCTATTATTGCAAAATTTAGAAGATACCAAAAACAAAATTTTCTGTTCATTAGGCCAGGACGATACTAATTTTCACTGCAAATTATTCGAGATTTCAGCAAAAATTTAGAGGTGAAAAACTTGTAGTAAATAGACGTATCGGATTGCTTATATCAAAATCAATAAGGTTACCGACAATGCCAAATGTAAATCACCAAATTGAAATTAATTTTTCTATTGTTCCAAAAAACCGCGTTATCAACAGACTTAATTTTTATTTAATTTGTACTTAAAGTTACGAAATATTTTGTGCCAATGAATTGATCAAAATCCAAATAGTTTCTTGCAATCTTTTTATCTAATCATTTCTGGTTGTGAAATACAAATTTTTATGGTATAAATACTACAAACAATAGGTACCTAAGGTAGTAATCATCCAAAATTTGGTAAAAATGATGTGGAAGTTGTTGGTTTGCATTTCAGTTGTGTCTGTTGTTGCTTCAAACGCTGTGGGCCGGAATGATAAGTATCTGCAATCATTCTTGACCAAACTTTCCCAAAAATATCGAGGAAGCTTCGGGGAAATTTTACCTACTCTTGGCAAGTAAGTTTTTCTTAATGAAAAAGTTTCCATCATCAGCGATAGTTTGAATAAAAATTATAAATGCCGCTGATTCGAGGACCTTTTTTACTTTTATACTTTTTAACACAAGATTATTTTTTTACCAGTGCTACAACAAAGCAGCAAGTAGCTATAATTAATGACTACGTGGACGAATTGCTGGAGGAGTTGAATAAATTCATAATCCTGCAACAGCTGGACCCCGTAGAAATGCCCGATGTGAAAAACGATTTTGAATGGGTTTGTTTATTATAAACAACAGGAATCATCCGCTAAAAGTCTCAATTTTAGAAAATTCTCTTCATCACTTATTCGGGAAAGTTACACATGACCGAAGGATGGTTACAAGGTTTAGGCACAATGCAAAGACACGAAGACGTAACGGTGTGGTACGAATATCCAAATATTAAAATTCGCTTGCCTCTTGGCTACGATATTCTAATGGTAAGAAAAATTCAATTTTTCGTTTATTTTTCCCAAAATTCCGAAAAATTATTTTCAGTTTGACTATAAATATGTAGCCAAGTTCATGAAACTTGGACCATCTGGAAATGTAGATGGAAAGGCAATTAACTCCAAATTTACCATCGAATTGAATATCAACATGATTACTTTAAAAGCAAAATTAGAGAATTTCACTATGCACACCGTCGGGTAAACTTTTCCAAAATATAATTTCGGAATTTCCACGTTTATTCAATTTAATTTTTTTTAGGAAAGTTTATATGAAATTTACCGGAAAATTTCTGACGGCTTTGATGGCAAATATTTTTGCAGCCGTGGCTATTCCATTGGTAAAACCCTTAATAAACATGATTGTGGAAAGCTTTGTTGCTGGAGGATTGATCGACGTGATTGACTTTTATAATGGCGTAATTTGTAATATTTTGGGAAATTGTTAATTTTAATTTCTACTTTTGAAATAAATTGATTTGTGTTTTTCTGCGTTTTTCGTTTATTTCAAGTATCGACCAAACCTATTTACGTCAACGAGTCCATAGTTACCAAACAAATGTAAATAAAAGTATCCAAGCTGTTGACGGTAGCTTTTGCTACGAATTAATTTTTTTTGTAGTTTTTTTTACGTGTAAAATATATTTTGAAGGTTTTCAAAGTGCCCTCTTATGTGATTTCACCGAAAATAAGAAAACAAAGTTGAACCGTGTACCAGATGAAGAGTAATCTTCTAACGTCGTTTTGGTTGGATTCGCGTGCAGGAAACTGAAAAAAATTCGACGCTATGAATTCTTTTAAAATTCATAACCAACCCAATGATCAGGGTATTAATAAATCACGATCTGTGGATTTTTCAGAACATTCTAAAGGTACGGTATCAAATTATGGAGATTCATGCGAGCTTGGGTTGCTAGAATCAATGGCGTGCGCTTGTTTATTGGACGAAGCTGCAAATAAGTTATCAATTTTGGGAAGCATAGGAGATTTGCCTCCAGTAAAATTGGACCCCTATAGAACGTTACAAGAACGATTTCAAATTCCAAAACCCGACACAAGTGTTTTTGATCCCGAAACCATAGAACCATACCGAATAGCTATCGAAAAACAAAAATTTATAAAGTTCCAAACGGACATCTTGTTTGCAGAAAGTGCACTCAGAAACACGGCCGCATCTCTCATAAGTTCGAACAACTATGATCCTCTGGTAAAATTGCTTCACGAATGCGATCAAACCTTCGTTGAAGAAAACGAACTACTCGAAGCTGAAATCAAAAATAGAACCAAATTTGAGAATTTACGTTGTTTGGTGGAAAGTGAAAAGCGAGATTTTCAGGCGGATATCCAAAATCAGGCGAAATTACTTGCAGATTTAAAGGATTTAAAAGAGGTATGCTGTTATTATTTTTGCTTTCTCCTGTGATGAACTCAATATTTTAGGACACCATTACTGCAAATGGTATAAAGAAAAATTATATCGAACATTGGGAAAATTCCAGAATAGAACAAAATGTTGTGCGTTTGGATAAGCAGGAGGATTACTACTTGAATATAATAAATGAATCGAAAACTAATATTGATAGAGAAACGAGGATTTCTGCCGAAATTGTAGCTTACATTAACGAAACCAAAACGGTAGCTTTTTGACATTTTAATTTTTTTTTTGGTGATTTATACTAAATTTTAGGAATATGAAGAGAGTATTCAAATATGGATGGAAAAATACGATCGTGAAATTGAAGTGAGGGACACCGAAATTCAAATTTTAAAAGAGAAACGTGAAGAACAGTTTAACAGACTGCACGAGCTGTCAAAATTGGTAAGATTTTTAGTATTACTTCCTTCCTTCTCAGTCCTTTTACCCAAATGAGGGTTTGGTGACCCATCTCGTTCTATCTCTTTCTATGCATATGATATGCGTTCAAATTGTTATCACGTACATAGAGGACCTACTTGTTTAACGTGGGCTCCGAACCACGGGAAGTGTACTACACTTCATTTCGAGATGGATTTTCTTGGCAGATTACCTCGGTGGTTTGCCATTGCCTGCCGAGGAGAGACGGTCAGAATAAAGTTCTTACCCTGCCCGGATTCTATCCGAGCGTTTCGCTTTAGCAGTAGACGCACTTAACTGTCAAGCTATGACCGCCTCTATTACTGTTACCGTTTAGTATTACTACAAAACAATAATTTAATTCCTTTCAGTACGATAAACATAAACTGGAGATTGAACAATATTTGGAGGTTAAAGAACAAAGACGATTAAAAGCCGAACATCAAGAAAAACTAGGTAAAGCAGCTACCAAAATTCAAGCTTGGTGGAGAGGACTTATGGTCAGAAAAGGATTTGGACCCTTCAGAAAGAAGAAAGGAAAAGATGCGACAAAAGCAAAAAAAGGAAAAAAATAATCCCCTTCCTTTCTTTTATAATAGTCAATTTTATGAAAAGTATAAAATAAATAGTCAAACTCTTCTTATTCGTTTAATTAAAAAATTTGTTTTATGAACTTGTTTATTTCAAAATATTTAAACTAATTGTATATACAATCAAGGTGAACAGAGTCTGACAAACCAAATTCTTACTATTGTTATATATGATTCCGGTCATTTTTCGATATGAGGATAAGGTCTTAGCACTCATGCTATTCACTTGGTGGTCGTTAAAAGTTAACAATTGCTTTAAAGACATTTCTTCAATGGTTCCAGAATCAATTCCGGCCATCGCTTTGGGCTTGATGGTTTCCAAATCTTTTATACTAAGCGATTTCATCAATTTCGATAAATTTCGGCAAGTCTCAGCATTCCACGATTGAGGTGGACCGTGAACGAGGTTGTGTTTTGCTTTACTTAGCATAACCTAAAAATATTTGCTACGTCTGAAAAGGTTAACTTAAAGTAATCAAACTAACTTTTAGTTGTGTTTCTGTGCAAGACCAGATATGTTTGAAAACTTTATAATCCAATTTACTGAAAACCTTAAAAGGTATCGATTTCAAGTCTGTAAGAGAGAATCCACAAATCAAGCCTTTCATATTTTGTAAAATTTGTAAATCTTTCATAATATCATATCCCCATTCTTGCTTCATTGCGTAGCCTATAATTCCAGCCTGTCTTCGGTGGAAAAAAGGAAAAGTGCCTGTTCAGTTAAAAAAAAGGCAATAAAAAGAAAAAGTGAAGAGGAAGAACGGAATACCTACATACCTAAATATTCAACAATTTTCAAATCCGAAACATTAAAATGGAAAAGGTCTAGCTCGGGTACATATTGAAGTAAACCTCTAATTTCTTGTATTTCCGCATGATTTAACATTTTAGCAGGTTTATTATCTTTTATTATATCCCATATTATTAATTTTCTATCAAGACTTAACTTAATTTTTTCCAATTCCAGAATCGATTCCATAATAAAACTTCTTGGCACTTGACTGAGCTTCAAAATGATCCTAGTTTAGAAAAAAATTGCATTTTAATAGCGCATTACCAACTTCTTGCAACGATCCATTTAATAAACGTGTCGCGAAAATAAATGCTTCTGATTCTGATAAAGGCAGAGATTTTCTTATTCCTAGTGCATCATCTGAAAGTCATAACTATATTTTTTTAACCACAAAATTATTTTAATAAATGTTTACCATTTTGAGTCGCAACTATAAATTTGATAACGAATAGACAGCAACACCAGAATAATAAAATGAGAAGCATTCTTTTTACTGAGAAGTATAATTTCTGACTTTGATTGAGTAACTTTGAGTTGCTAGATTTTTTAAGTAGATTATTTTCAGGACGTTTCCTTTCCAAAATGTTAATAATCCATCACCTAATTTATATATTGCTAAACAGAGTTTTTATTCAACGCGTTTATAAGTTTTAGCGTTTGAGTTCTTCATTTTTAATTTTGTCCAACACTTCTTCCAAAACGACATTCCGGATATTGAGATTATGCACTGCAAATAAAAATTGTAATTAAAATTTGCTTATCAAAAAATTAAACTGATAAATAATCTAAATAAAAAACAACCCGAGGAATAT
Organism: Podabrus alpinus; assembly: GCA_932274525.1. Lineage (NCBI taxonomy): Eukaryota > Metazoa > Arthropoda > Insecta > Coleoptera > Cantharidae > Podabrus > Podabrus alpinus. The sequence continues at coordinate 14,424,329 of OW026451.1, forward strand.
ATTTTTTCTCAACTCTAGGGAAAAATTGGTAGGTAATTCATTCATTGTATAAGTTTTCCCACCTGGCTGCAGGGTTTTGATTCTGTTCCTTATATAGCGATTAAGCGATGATTAAAAAATTTAGTAAATGTCAAAGATAATCGCAGGAGCAAAATGACTTTAGTTTAATTCTTTGGTTTCGAAAAAAATATCTACTGATAATTGGGATGACGAAAACCCATATGAATCCAAGAGCAATCAATGCATCCAAATATATTTAATTACTGTTTGGTGCGCTCTGTGGGCAGGAAGAGTCATTTAACCATGAGGCTGTACAAAATTTTTCCTAATAAATGGATGATTTGGACTGGCTATTTTCAGTTCTAAATTTCTCGGGTGCATCTTCCCCCGCAGAGCTGCAGTACATTGGTGGCCAAGATCTTGCGATTGTAAACACAACAGCATACATCGGCAGGTTAGGAAGAGTGAAAGAGAATGGGGGGGGGGCGTTGCCTATTCTTGATCGCGCTGTAATCTCAAGCCCAAGATATTTTTGTGTGGAAATAATTCGAAAAATCAGGTTTTCTTTGCTTATCAAAGTTGAAAATTGGCCTTTTTCTATGCATCCTGGGTCCAAAATATAGTTTCCAAGATATGACCCTCTAAATGACTTTGTCTTTTTTTTTATTTTTGGCCAAAAAATATAGTATTCAGATTTTGATATAGACTTTTCTTCCTGTTCATCTGATGCAAAAGCTGTCCATAATATATGAGCGAAACTACATAAACCCAATTATCTGTAAATCCCCGTATAGAATAAACTTTTAGGCCAAATATAGCCAAATTGTGAGTTTCCAATGTTGATCGGGTTTGTACCCTTTCTGCTATACTTTTATATTTTTGTAAATAGCTAAAATTTGGTGCAGCTGAAGGAAAAACTGAATATACGAAGGTCGTTCAATAAATCCCTGAAAAATGAAGAAAGGAAATTTTTTGTACCAAATCTAATTTTACTTTTCAACTTAGTTCCCTTTTAATTCGATACACTTATTGGTCCATTGTTTTTCCAATTTTACGATCCCTTCTAAATAATATGATTTATGCAATCCTTCAAAATACGCGTTTTCTTCACGGATGGTGCCATTATTAGAGCTGAATCTGAAGAATATGGTGAATGGGGAAGCAATTCGTATCCCAATTCATGAAATTTAGCCATTGAGACTACACATGTGCATTAACTTGATGAAAGAGACCTGTTTTCCTTGCCAAATGCGGTCGTTTTTCCTTCAAAATGTCGTTAAAACGATCCAATAAGTCTGCATAATATGGGTCCGTTGATCGTTTGTCTCTTTTCAAGGTAATCGATATGGATTATGCCGTGTGTATCAAAAAAAACCGTGGCCATGACCTTATTTCGATATCGAGGGGGCCTTTGATAAAGCCACTTTTGAAAGCATAGACGCCTCCCTCAGGGATCACGATGTGCCCTGCACCATCGTAGGATGGATCAACTCCATGTTGGAAGGCAGGGCTGTTGAGATCAGCGTGGGAGACGCAAACATTAAAGGCATTGCCACCAAGGGCTGCCCCCAGGGGGGCGTGCTATCCCCACTATTATGGGATTTGGTAGTAGACGGCCTCTTACAATGTCTCAACAACAACGGTTTTTATACCGTTGCATACGCAGATGACATTACCATACTGCTTACGGGTAAGTACGAAAGTGTCCTGTGTGATCTCATGCAGGCAGCCTTTCGTACCTTGCAAACATGGTGCAATGAGCAGGCTCTTTCGGTTAACCCAACCAAGACTGAGCTTGTCTTATTCATCAAGAAGAAGAAGCTACAGAGCATGCGAATGCCGAAGCTGAACAGAACCCCACTCAAACTAGCATCGGAAGTCAAGTATCTAGGCATAATACTTGACAAAAAGCTGAACTGGGGCAAACATGTCAGTTATAAAACTGGAAGAGCGAGCATGGCCTTCTGGCAATGTCGTGGGGCAATGGGGCGATCCTGGGGCTTTTCCCCTAGGGTTGCCCTCTGGCTCTACACTGCCATAATAAGGCCCATGCTAAGTTATGGTGCTTTGGTTTGGTGGCCTAGAACCAAGCTGGCAACAGTGGCGTCCTCTCTTCACCGGATGCAGAGAATGGTCTGCCTGGCGGTGACAGGAGTGATGCGAACGGCTCCCACAGCGGCCTTAGAGGCTCTTCTCTGTCTCCCTCCACTGGATCTCCACGTGGAGGAGCAGGCGGTCAAGGCTGCCCTCAGGCTGCGAGCGTGGGGGCTTTGGACCAATAGGCAAGGAGTCGGGAGACATTCGGCGGTCCTGGGGGGGCACTATTTCGATAGGCTCCCCATCCTGGCCCTGGATGCTGACAGGATTCCCCCTATTCACCTATTTGATAGGAAATTTAGCATTTTGCTAGATACAACAAGAACCGTAGAGACAGACATATCTCTGTACACTGACGGTTCCAAAACTGGTGATGGCTCAGGTGTGGGGATTTTCTCCCGGGAACTGCAGCTAAACACATCAATATCGCTGGGTAAGTATGCCTCAGTGTTCCAGGCGGAACTTGTAGGCATACTACACGGCGCAAAAACAGTCAAGGATAGAGGCATCCGAGGCAAAAGAATTCAGATATTTACAGACAGTAGAGCGGCTCTTGTGGCACTAAACCGTCACAAGATTACCTCGGGGCTGATACTTAATTGATATCGGACACTGAATGAGATATCAACCCACAACAACCTTACACTCAGCTGGGTGAAAGGTCATCAAGACAATGAAGGGAATGTGAGGGCGGATGTGCTGGCGAGAACGGGCTCGGGTAACACACCGTGCGGTCCTGAGCCATTTGTCACGCCGGCCATCAGCACAATCAACACCCTCATAAGAGAACAAACTCAGAAACTACATGGTAGAAGATGGGAGAATCTACAGGCATGCCGTCAAGCGAGAGCAGCTATATGCGGGCCCTCCAGCAGAAATGCCAAATACTACACACAGTTGTCTCGGGATAGTCTCCGTATTATTGCGGGGATTTTGACGGGACACTGCAAGTTAAATAAACACCTACACACGATGGGTCTTTTAGAGAGTCCCATCTGTCGTGGTTGTGAAGAAGCAGACGAAACGGCGGAGCATCTGCTTTGCAGATGCCCTGCCCTTGCGTCCATCAGAGGATCCATGTTGGGGGAGCTCTGGCCTAACATGGCCAGTATTAGGCATATACCGCCCTCTAAGATTCTCGAGTACATTCTAAGGTAGGGATGGCTTGAGGAGTAGAGGGACGGCTTCCCTAATGAAGGCAGCATAATGGGCCAATTGTGGCCTGAGTGCGTACGACCTCGTAAGAGGCTGTCCTTCACTTACAATCCAGAATCCAGACCTTATTTTGCTAAAAGGCTCCTTCTCCTTCGTGTGATTTATAAAAAAATTCCTGGTTAAATAAAAATTAAAAGATACAACTGTGTTCATTGATATGAATATGACTTTTTCGGTATAGGGCTAAAAATATTCTCTTTTTAATTTACACAGAATTTTAGTTATTTTAAATCTTAATTAATATGGATTTGTCGTAGGATGTACTAAAAACGTGTAAGTTTCAAAAAACTGAGACGACCCTTAAATAGATCGTCCAAAAAAGGGGGGAAATTATCAATTTTGAATGCTCACAACTAAAGTCTTATTAGGAGTAGAAAATAGTTTTGTACGAATATTTTACAGATAATTTAGTGTAGTTTTGCTCATGTGTGTAAAAACTACGATTTTATGAGTAAAAATTGAAAAAAATAAATTGGGGTTCTATGGGTTATATCTCGGAAACTATGAAGATTACAAAAAAAATTACATTGAATTCGACGTATAATTACATTCTATTTAATTTTGCTAATACCTACTTTAGACTTAGGAGGTACAGAAAACTGCGAATTCACGATTTTATGATTTTTGGAAAATTTTTCAAAAAAATTCTTATAGAAAACTAAGAGGTTGTTTTTCGATACCAAACTAAATGGTTTAAGCAAGAAATCTAATTTTTAAGTTATTTCCACGAAGACCTCTTTTTCACGACGTTAATGACTGGGGTAATATGGGCTTTGATGAAATCAACTGAAAAAATTCCTGTAATTAAATTTTTACATTTTATTTATTAATTTTTGTAGTGCTATGGAGTTTGATTTCCGGTTGCTTCCAAATATTTCGTACGGTGGTTTTAATTCGTATATTTGATTCTTGTAAATTAGTCTTACAAATTTATACCCAATATAAAATGGTTTATCCATAAATTGAATTTAAGTTAATTAATTACTATATTATGTAATAAACATGAAACGCACTTCTTGTTGCCAGAAAGAGCTCTTTGTAGTTAAGGACAAATTATTAATTTGTAATATGCAAAAAATACAAAACTGTAATGAAATTCTTATTCAGCCCCAAGTCAAACCGGGTATTTCATTCTAAGTTATGAAGTTATGATCTACCGACCAGTCGAGTCACAATAAGATATTTTTAAGTGGAAATAACTCAAAAATGAAAATTTTAGCTAAAGCCCTTTAGTTTGATATCAGAAAACAGCTCCTACGATTTTGAGATCACGCTCAAACTAGAACAAAGCCAAATTTGTCAAAATTTTTTCCAAAAATCACGAAGACATGGATTGGTCATTTAAAATGCATTCTATATCCACAATAGGTGTTAGCAAAATTAAACCTAATAAAATCTTGAGCATAAATTAAAAAATATGTTGTGCTAGCTTAAGTCGAAATAGAGCCATCTAAAAAACTTGTATTTTTTTTTCGATTTATACCCAAAATATTCCTAGAAGTTTTCAGATCACACTTAATAAGGTTCAAACTCATGGCGACCGTATAAAGCGATCGATGCCTCTTTGGCTAGCTCTAGAGGGCAAAAGACAAAATAAATGAGCCAATACCATGACCTGATGTTTCTCTCAGATGTCTTCTGGTAGGGGTAAAAAAAAGGTCGAATACGCACCAAACTTGTACACAACTTTTTGTCAAACTGACGACGGTAAGCGATATTGTATATGTTACACTCAATACCCGATTTCGGGAAATGCCCGAAAAAAATGCGCAAAACTAGTTTTGAGCAACGAAGATTTCCCAAACCCGAAATTTTACTTTTAAACGGCTATTGAGCGTTACAAAATAAGCAGAACTAGTTTTGCGCATTTTGAATTGTACAAAACTAGTTTTGTAGGTTTCTGAATGACCACCACTAGTTCTGCTTTTTTCATTTAATCAGCATCCGAATAAAATAAATAACATAAACATAAAGGGGGTGAAACGTAATAGTTTACTGCCCCATACCGCAACTATACTTTTTAATGCGGTCTCTAAGGGTCTCTAAGCTCCCGGTTTTTTAGATCCCGGTTTTCTTGATCGTAGGCGCTTCTCGTATGTTTAGCCTAGTAACCAGAGTCAAAACCGCCCTGGAGGGGTGCAACGCGGAGCGAAGCGAAGCGGAGCGAAGCGGCGCCCCGTAAGGGTAGGTTTTGACGATGGATTACCCTCCTTATCGAATGCACACCCCAAAAATCGACCCGTGTATTGCCGAAAAAGTGAAAAAATTAAATTTTTTTTTCTTCGATTTTTGGGGTGTGCATTCGATAAGGAGGGTAATCCATCGTCAAAACCTACCCTTACGGGGCGCCGCTTCGCTCCGCTTCGCTCCGCGTTGCACCCCTCCAGGGCGGTTTTGACTCTGGTTACTAGGCTAAACATACGAGAAGCGCCTACGATCAAGAAAACCGGGATCTAAAAAACCGGGAGCTTAGAGACCCTTAGAGACCGCATTAAAAAGTATAGTTGCGGTATGGGGCAGTAAACTATTACGTTTCACCCCCTTTATGTTTATGTTATTTATTTTATTCGGATGCTGATTAAATGAAAAAAGCAGAACTAGTGCTGGTCATTCAGAAACCTACAAAACTAGTTTTGTACAATTCAAAATGCGCAATACTAGTTCTGCTTATTTTGTAACGCTCAATAGCCGTTTAAAAGTAAAATTTCGGGTTTGGGAAATCTTCGTTGCTCAAAACTAGTTTTGCGCATTTTTTTCGGACATTGCCCGAAATCGGGTATTGAGTGTAACATATACAAAAAGCAAACAAAACCTCCAGATATTGTTAAGGATCAGTTGATAATAGCAATCTGTGAAGTAATTGACATAGAAGATTTGTACTCACCAATTGGACGTGAAAATCCTTCAAAATAAGTTTCGGATATGGATACGCTTCGATAAAGAAAAAACATCAAACCAATAAATCCAACTACCAATAATAAATCAATCCCAAAAAAATTGGATTGGAAAAGTAATGATTCAAATTAATTCGTATACTGGATTGTTTAAAAAACGCAACAAAAATTTTTTTAAATCACTTCCAAATTTTACCCAATGCCTAAAATTGTAATTGTATTTGAACATTTCGCCATGATTTGTCAAGGTAATATTATACTTCAACTAGGGACGTTTTAAAGGTTTAAGGCAACTAGGGTTAAAAGTAAATGTATGTCTGGAAACGAGCAAATAAGTCCATCGCCACCGCAGGCAAAATATTTTTCACAAAAAGGAGCGTAATCCATTCATATTCCACTACATGACACTTGAACTTATTTAAATTGAAGGATTTTTGAAGGACTTAAGAACTGAAATAGGAGGAAGGGGTAGCTACAGCATGAATTTTGAAAAATTGGAATGATTTTGAAAAATCTACTTCAATTTTGTTGAAATGAAAAAGTAATTTTTAATTAATCTCTTAACAATAGAATATTTTTTCAAATAGATAAATTTTAAAACAAATCGACGCACCTTTCAAACATTTTTTACCTTTTACCCCCCCCCCCCCCCATAACTTTAGTTACCATTGAATTGAATTTAACCAATAAAGTTACTCAAGGGTTAAGGAACACAAAGCAATAGAACTGAGCGAATCTTATGTAAAAAAGGATACTGAAACATTGCCGGTAAAATTCGTAGTATTAATAATTCTCTCTTGCTACATTTTTAAATAACATAAACAACCGGTTATAGAACGATCTGCATCTGAGCATATTTGAGGCAGTTAAAACGTTAGTTAAAACGTCTTAACTAACAATTTGATTTTCAAAAGAAAAATGACTTTGTGTATATGTAGGTATTATAACTCTGCCTTTTTGAGCAGTAATTTAATACTAATAACACAATAATAAAATAATTTACCTCTCGAAAACCAATTTGTTAGTTAGGACGTTATAATTAAGGTCGGCAGTGTTATGCTCTTAACTTCGTTGATTTAAAGTATTTTTATACCGCGATTGCTGTATTATCATCGAGTTGTTAATATTATTGGAATGGGGAGATACCCAGAAAAAAAATTTGTGCTAAAATTGCAGATCTGCATTGCCATGTGAAATGCTCACATTATTTTTAGTGCAACTTATTTACATCATGCAAGGCCAATTAATACGAAGATCCGAATGTTCCGACCGCCATAACCTTCTACTTTAAATATTTAAATTCACATTTCGAAAATTTACAGTAAACTTAAAAACCAAGTCGAGTGGTAGCAAGTCAAATTGTATTCTTATAGTTGGGTCAAACAGGAAACATATTATATTAAGATGCCCGGATCGAACCTTATTGAACGTGGAAAACCTAAAAATTTGCGAAAAAATTGCTTATTTGTATTAAATAGAACTACGAGTATTCTTGACTGATGAGTTATAAACTTCCGCGAATTTTCATCAGAAACATTGAAAAACCATAAAAAAGTTCGAGACATTTTTTTTTTTTGATAATATAAAATTTGTTGGTTTTTAGGCTTCAATAATAAACGTAAAATCAAATCAAGTCATAACGAAACGTACACAAATGCGATTGTCTCCCTGAAGAGGTTATAATAATATTTTTCTGAAGAACTTTTTTGGAGTCCCAAATTGCTTCACCTGTGGCTTTTTAGCCCGAATGTCATGAAATTAGGTATTAAAGTATATCATGACTAAACTTCGAGGCCAGATGAAAATGGTAAAATTCTGTTGAAAATTAGGGAAATGATAAACGAAATAAAAAAAAGTACGACGATTATTACTTTTGGACCACCAGTTTGAGTATTTCCAATTTATTTATATATTTATACAGGGTGTCCCCCGTGACCGTGGAGAACCTTTGAGGTGGTGATAAAGGACACTTTTCTAAGACAAATTTTCAAATAAAATTAATTATTGTTCATTATTTTCAGAGTTTCTGTGAAAACGGTTGGTTGCCCAAAAAATTTTATTTGACGAAAGTTGTAGCCCGTTAAATTCCCTATCCGGTTTGGGCCGTTAGTTTTTCTCTTAGACGTTTCGTTTAAGAGATACGGGGTTCGCAAGAAAATTAAAAAAAAAAACCTGAATTTTTTAAACATTTTTTCCCTTAATTTAATTTATAACTCGAAATCCGTTGATTCTAGACGATAAGGGGTTATAACATAATTTATAGACAAGCGAATGATCTTTAAAAAAGTTCTAATCCATTAACCTTATAAAATCAATAATATCGGAGCTATGGCCGTTTGAAATCAGAAATTCAAAGAATTGCTTTAAAGGGAGTACCCCCCCCAAGGGTTTGGACTTGGGCAAAAATTTTATTTGAAAATTTGTCTTAGAAAAGTGTCCTTTATCACCACCTCAAAGGTTCTCCACGGTCACGGGGACACCCTGTATACTAGATTATAAAACAAGTAAAAACACGTAACATAAACGAGTTTTGTCAAGTTAATATATCCGACTGATTTTTACGCACGACGCCGACGTCTTAAAAAAATTAACTCGGCGGAGTCGAGGTGTTGGTATGAAAGAAATTGGGTGGCGGCGTGGAAGAGCGTAAAAGAGGCCATTTTACGCCAAAATTTCTATACGAGAACCACAGAAGAAACCAACCAACGTGTCGATTTTTGACGAAGGTGCGAAATTGTGCACAAATAAATTGGCGTTCCTTAGAAATGAAAGGTTCCTCCATCCACAGTGAGGCCTCAAAAATTAAAAACGTTCAACGAATAAATTGTTGAATTGTTGTGGAGATGCCGGCAAAAAATTTGAGATGGCGATTAGGAAGCCGCGCGGCGGAGGAAGCGCAAAAGGTTTCTCTTGCATATACTTAGGTTAGATGGTGAATTTTTAAAATACTCTAGAACGCCGCTTCCCAAAAACGAAGAATTGTAAAGTTGTGATTTTCTTTGTAAAAGTTTGGTCCAAACGGGATGAAATTTTTCTAAAATTGGAACCTTTATACCATCTAAATACGTAAAGCATCAAATTGCAAGAATAAATTAATAAGGCGGTGTAATAAGGCAAATTTACAAAATTTGGAAAATAAAATTCTTTTATTCGCTTCATACCTCGAAGTGACAAATGTACATAAATCGCAAATATCTAATGAAATTTTAGCGAAAAACTCTTTCGTTGTAACGTAAATCCACATTTTCGTATATTTACAATTTTTCCCGAAATCGTCCAGTTTTAAATGGTTTCCAATTCAGTTGCGTTTAAAGTTTATTAAAAACCGTCAAATATTAGCTAAATTAAATTATAATCGTCATAATGGTACAAAATCGGGTATAAGTACCGAAAAATAATTTGTGAGCCTAGAATTGAATGGGAAAAGTTATGCAATGTTCACATAGCCAAATTTTAAACAGTTTAGCAAAATTGTGTTTAAAAACATAAAAGAATTAAATTTATAAACAAACCACCTTATGTCTGTTAGGGAAGAAATGATGGTGGCTACAACCCCTTTTGTACTAATTATTGTTTTTTAAAGTCAATCAGTAACAATGCGGCGCGAATGTCACCCTTTTTGCACTTTGAGTGGATTTCATCCAAAGATTTTCGTTAATTACACATGTAGAGTATTTGAAATTTTTAAAGTATGACATTAACTGGAAGACGTCGAATTGAACTGGATTTGAACCAATCACCCCAATAGACCGTATAAGCTTTTGTCAAAATCAATTAAACTACCCTTAATCGTTCAACCAATGGTGTGATGTTAATAATTATTTAATTATAACGACTTTCACTTTAACTTAATTAGGATCTCAGTGCTTAGGAGAATATCAAACGAATAAGGCTTGTCACTGAAAGCAATTCGAGTTTCAATCAATTCCACTATTGAAGTGTGAAAAGCACTCGAGAGGTCGAACAATAATCATATTATGTATCAAATAGGTAAGAGCCCCAATTATACGAAAATGTATACTTTTGTGGTTGCGTGGGAATCCCGCATATTTTCTTAAATCCGTTTCACTATTAACTTATGTACGATCTTATGACCCACACTTCGGTCTGTTTTATCCCAATTCAACCCTAAGTCGCGTGCGCCCCTATGACTATGCTGGTATTCATTACACACCGGCCAACTTACTTTACGGTGTGAGCCCTTAATAGCATAATAGCTTTTTGACATATGGTGGTTATGGTGGTATATGCATTAATCAGCTTCCATCCTCACTTGCTGAATATATCAACTTCTCAAATGCTTTTCGGATTTTTATCTCAATTGCTTTTTCTCATGAAAAATTAGGAATACAAAAATATGTCCGTTCGCAAAAGCACTTATCATTTCTATATTTACATTCCTTAATAAGCTTAATGTGAGACCAACTGGCAGTGCACATAAAAAGCCTCGTTACATCCATTCTAATTTTAATATGTAACCATTTTTTACATCACAATTGCACACTATTAATGAGGAAGTTGGGTATCTCTTTCACCTAACATTAAAAATAGTAAACAAAGTAACTCAATTATCAAATTTAAAAATAATGTCTGTGCTTCTGCTTTTGCCTATCATGGTATATCATGAGAACAATTAAAAATTTCTACCTTAATACGATATTAAATTTTTATTAGTCTTAATTCAAAATTATTTGTACGCAAATTAACATTCCTGAACGCTCGCTCGCAAGTTAGACGAAACACCTACGAGCCCCATCAAAAAATTAATGGATTGAAAGTGTGAGCATAATAATTGTTGTGTGCATATGTTAACAAGAACTTTTAATAGGTTTGTTCACCCCTCACCCTCGATCAAATCCCCCTGTTGTTCACGAGATAAAATTGCAATTTCAAAAATTACTAAAAAATTGTGGCCTCTCATTAAAAACAAAAGTATAAATAGAAATTGAACAATAAAAAACTTGTAATAATATCACGTAGTTGGTGAGTATTTTTTTTCCTCTGACGCTATTATGATTGCGTGTCCCGCATGAGATGAGACATGAATGTGTCGGAAGATATTGTGACCCTACGCAGTAGTCCAATTGAGCGAGTTAAGCTTAATTAATCGTAATGGCTTCTAAATTGGTTTCAATTGAAAAGGCCGTACAGACTTGCAACAAGTGTCTGCAACTCACAATTATTCCACTAGTGACGGTTATGGTTAACAATTTAGTTTCTTCAAAATAAAATTTAAACTATTATTATTAAGGTCTCAGGTTTATGTAATCTCCATTTGCTACATTGCGGTCTTTCCAAATGCTTCCACTGGAAGGTTTAATTCATGTTAAATACTTGAGAAGATGGAACTAAGGAAAAAATTTTCTTTGTTTGTCGATTAAATAAGTTTCCTTGAAAGATTTTGGCTCTTTGATCTTTTAATCACATAGGATTAAATTTGGAGTATTAATTGGATATTTCCAAAATAAAAAAGGACGCACATGTCCAAATCATTAATTTGGTGTTGATATTCTTGTTATTAAATTCTTGAGGGGTCACAGTTCGAGGCTTGTGGTCTGTTGGGAATTTAATAAATCTAAAAGTCACTAACATAGGATAAATATAAGTTTGTAAGCTGAATCATATATTGAAACTGATGCATAGGCTTTACGTTTCTCATTAAGTTCAGAATCCAACACCGAGGTGATCTGGCTTTTCCCAAAACTACCAGTTAGAGTAATTGATTAAAACGAACTTGCATGAGTAAGTCCAATGGCTTGTCCTGAATAGACTTAACCTACCGGGAAAAATCCAAGTGGCAACCTCTGAAAGTGATTTCTTTCAAAACAATATCTTAAAATGAGAATTTAGGGAAAATTTTCTCACTCAACTGATCAAACATCAAGGAATGGTTTACAATATACCAATGAAAGAAGAATTTGTGAATCCCCAATTCACAAATTGTACCAAAATTACAATTTTTTTAAAAAACAAAAATAATACCATGCGTTTTGTTATATTATCCTCATAGGCTCCGAATGGTTACTGGTTTGGTTGCCAAAAGTTTGACAACTGCTGATATCAGCCAGGACGTAATTTATTCAGAATAGCTCCACGAAAATGAAGATTGATATATGGTTAGTTACGAGGCCACGTGAAATCACACATGATTTGTCATCTCAAGTTTAGCTTCCGTTTGACATCCAATTTAAAATTAATCGACTTCACTTTATTAGCGAATAAACCACAATTTCACACTACACATATCACCAAACCACAATAACAGAAAATCCAAAGAAGCAAATATCCACCCGGTAATAGTAAACAACCCTTCGTAGTAAAAGATGCTATTGGACTGCTGTATATTTAGTGTGTAAAATGTTTTAATAGCAACAATTGGACAATATTGAGTTGGATTGCATTAAGGAATCTGGGCTGTTAAACTAATACACTAATAGCTGCACTAATAGCTATTGTCGCTAATAGGCAAAAATTGGGTAAATTGATAAATTCACTTACGAGTGATTGAGGCAAATGCGTGCGCTCAACATTTTAATAAACTTAGTTAATACCATCAAATTTATTTAAGCACACGACTAATAAAAATATAAAACTAAAAATTAAGGGAAACACCAAAATTGTGACAATTTTCATTTTGAAAATTTTTTTCCCGATTGGATATCTGCGTGTTATTGTGTAGTGCAAAGTTTGTAACTTGAAAATATGCAAAGACGTCGATTAAGACTTCGAATCTGGAAGGTCCTGATGGATAAAATCGATGTATTTTTCAAATTTTCAAATTAAATCCTGTGCGATAAGACTTAAAAATGAAGTTTGCATTCGTGTCGGACCGTTATTTCAGAGGTTGTTCAGGAAGTAAAAATTAAATTGTAATAATAAAATTATGTCGTTACTCATTAATTAACCAACATAGCGGTTCTTAAAACTTGCAGGTTTTGATATATTCGTTTCAAAAAATCGCACATAGGAAATACCGAAATGTTTAATTTTTATCCAAACCACGATGAAAATAATTTAGCCTGATCGTTTTGTTTTTGATCTGCAGTTTGACCCCTATAGCAAAAAAAAATTTAGACAAATTTAGGTGAGTGCAGGTATTAAGTTTTGGGTTAAAAATTTAAAATATAAAAATTGGTTCACTCACAAGCAGTGAATATTTTGTAATCTCTTTGAGATAAATTGAATTCAATTCTTCCTACTGTAGTAAGCCTTGAACATTAATTAAGAGTTTTAGTATTGTGTTCTATTGTTAAAACGCAAACGATAAGTTCACTCTAATGTTAAATGATGATTGCATCCGAGCATGCAATAAATAATTTGAGATTTACTTCAAAAATTTAAAAAAACTAACTTTCTTGTATAAAATCAGTTAAACTGTAATTTACGAAAAAAAAATTTTATTTCATTTTTTGAACCAACATTCATAAACGCAAAATTATCAGACATAAACAAATTAGCACTTAGATTTAATTCAATTAAGGGAAAGGTACACGGCAAGGTATAAGCTGCATTCACTACCTCAAAATAAAGAGCTAAATTTAACGTTTCCAATTAACGTCAGGAAAACAATGAACATCAATAATTAGTACAGATTATTCTGTAGTATTTTCCTTACCTTTTTCTTACCATTTTTCCTACCCTACCTTCTACTAAAAAATTCTTTTTAGTTGGATGAAGTCGAGAAAATGGCTCGAGCTTGCAAAAATCCGAACAAACTGAAATTTGGTAGAGGTAAAGTCCTCTAAAATCCTTTGGCGGTTTCTTCTTCAATTGATAATTTCAATTCTTCCAACAAAATTTTTTGTTTCTAACTAGCTTAAGAAATTCCTTACAAAATAGATTTTTACAAAATGTTCTAATAATTCAAACAATGAATCCGAAAAAATGTTTGAGTTTGCAAAAATTGCAAACTCATTATTCATTTCAAATTCAACTCAAATTCATTAAATCAAAATTGTAGAACATAAAATTATATACAAAATACAGTTTTGCAAAATTTATCTATGTACGTTATCTATAATATCCCTAAAAGATAAATTCCAGACAACCGAAATGGATTTCATTATCCTTGTTATCTGAAGTGAATTCTGAAATATCTATTTTTGAGAAAATTTTGTGTTCTTGTGTAATGAAAACTTTTCCTAAATCTGAAGTAATTGAATTACAAACAAAAGGCCACCGCGTTGGATGAATTAAAATTAGCAATTGGGGTAGAAGTCGACAAAGGGATTTTTGGGGAGTTCAATGGGATTTTCTGAAAGTTAAAAGCGTGTTTTGTCTAATAAACTAATAGTAATGTATTACATTGTAAAACCTCTATTATACAACTAATTTAACGAGGAATTTTAATATAATTCTGATATTCCTAGAAAAATGGGCTCATATTTTGCATATTGATGAGTCACGTTCAAAAGAAAAAACTGTACCAATATGTTTAAGAGCAAAACTCTTCTTTTCTAGTATATTCGTATATTTGAAGATAGAGCATACTGAAATAAAAGACTTCTACCTGTTTCCGGGTATTGAAAGAAACCACTAGGGAAAAAAATCGCTCCGAAAAGGCTTAGGGGCCGTCCATTAATTACGTAAGGATGATTTTTGTAATTTTGGACCCCCTCCCACCGCCACGTAAGGGTACGTAAGATTGTGGCAACCCCCCCCCCCACATCTTACGTAAGGATTATTTAAAAGAAAATTAATTTTGACCCCCCTCTCCTCCCCTTATATTTATAAAATATGAATAATAATATATTATACTAGCTGGCACAGTCGGCCTACCAGCCGCCTTTAGCCGTCTAGACCGTGTGGGATGTGGTTGTTCGGCCTTCGGCCTCACTCAAGAGTATCGCAGGCATACGTGTAGACCGTGGTTTTTCGGCCTTCGGCCTCACTCTAAGGTACTAAAGTAGCCTATGTTTTTCGTAGCATTGTAAATAACTTCTACACCAAATTTAAGATTGGTCAAATAGAAACGTAAAGCACGTGCACGCGTATTTGCATTGTCGATCGGTTGACAGTTTGACAGCATTCATTATTGTTTTTTAAGTTGATTTTGAGTAGCCTGCCTTCCTTTAAGGAATCTCGATAATCCATTCAATGGATTATCGAGATTCCTTAAAGGAAGGCAGGCTACTCAAAATCAACTTTCCTCTCCTTTGCGAATTTTTGCACTATTTCAATACAAAAACATGCGCAGGGACCTACATAATAACTGTGCCAAATTTGGTTCCGATCGGTCAAACGGTTTAGGAGTCTATATTAGGGAACATATATATACACACATACATCCATTTTTATATATTTAGATAGATAATAATAAATACAAAAATTTAAATTAAATTTTTATTTACATAGATGAAAAACCGTTCGTAAAGATCACCAAAGTTTGATGCCATTTTCTATAATTCACACTATTATGCCACTATGTTTAATGATTTTTAAGTACTATAATTATATTTCAATATATGATATTTCCATTATATCTGGTTATAATTACCAACATAAAAAGATAAAATTATATTTGATTTTTAAATTTAATTTAAAAAAATATTTTAAGAAACTTACGTAAGGAATACGTCGGACCCCTCCCTCCCTACGTAAGGGTGCGTAAGATATCCAATACCCCCTCCCCCAAAAAACCCTTACGTAATTAATGGATGACCCCTTAGGTAAAACTTTAAGCAAACGGGATCACTCGCACAGAAGATTTTACGCAATTAAATGGAAAAACAGATGATACAATTAATATTGACAATAATTTATTGGTCCTATGAATGGAAAAATGTTATACAAAACAAGAAAAAGTTAGTATCACAATTTTAAAGCCATTATTACTTAGGTACATTTATGTGGAATTATCTCGCAAATAAAATTTTGTTTGTTTGAGCATCAGAAAAGACTTCTCAGTTTTCGAATAGGAGCAAATTTTCCAAAGATTACAAATTTGTGAATAGGCTGTTTTCCATACATCCCATGCCCAAAATAGGCGGTCGTAGGTAAATGTGCCACCAAATGTACCTGACCAGAAAGGGGTACCGGTAAATGTGCCACCGACCAAAAGGGTTCTTTAAATAAACACAGGTATTTGTGCCACTAACAGTGAAAAAATTAAAGTTTTTTTGCCTTCGAATTTTGGGGTGTGCATTCGATAAGGAGGGTAATCCATCGTCAAAACCTACTCTTCCGGGGCGCCCCTCCGCTCCGCTCCGGGTTGCACCCCTCCAGAGCGGTTTTGACTCTGGTTACTAGGCTAAACATACGAGAAGGGCCGCCGATCAAGAAAACCGGGATTAAGGCAACCGGGATACGAGAGACCCTCAAAATTGCATTAAAAAGTATAGTCCCCGTATGGGGCAGTAAACTAATTCGTTTCACCCCCAAAAAATCGTGTAAAATCAAAAAATAATCGATGTTACATGTAGGAGATGCATCAGGTAGATGCCGTTTTCTCCGGTGGCACAAATACCTGTGTACTTTTAATATCCTAAATTCGTAGCAGGTAGAATAACATTACTGGTGGCACATTTACCTCCGACCAAATAGGCAATATTCAAATTAAACCAAATAAAATTTCGAGCAACAGCTAAAAAAAATTGTTCAACCCTTTATAGTTGCCCTCCTACCTAAAATCCAGAACCGTAGTTTTCAGATTTTGATGTATGTACTTTTTTTTTGTTCATTTAACGCATAAGTGGTCACCAAATAAATGAAACTATTATCAGTTTTTTGTAAATATCCATCCTTCTTGCCACCTTCCACCTCTAACCAAGGTCAACTCCAGTTAGAAAAATATTTAGGGTCACCCAAAGAGACTGCGAAGATTATGAGTAAAGATTAATACTTAATTTGTCAAACCTTTTTAAATTGCGAATTTCAAAATATTGGGTGCAAAATGCAGGTATCCTGCAAGGTCTGTCTTAATAGCCTCGACAGGTTTGCATAGCTCTGACGAACTCAAATTTTCAACATTCGCTTGTCTTTTCAAATGTAACTAATCTTTAAACCAGGTTTTGTCCTGACACATGGCACTTCTTGAAAATCACTTGATTCTTTTTAAAATAGAAAAACTATGTTCACTTTCTACTGTGTTTATTAGTATGCTACATATTTTAATGGGGAGGGGGGGGGCTTCCCGTACTAGTCGTCACTGAGTTCTACTCAAAATTTTATTTACTACTTTAAATTTTGTTATAAGACCGAAAAAGAAGAAATTTTGAAAAACAAAGAACCTGCAAGAGAGCCTCTGTATTAAAGTGAGAAATCTGCCCTTCCTCTATTCTAATTGCGATATTTGACATTTTCTTTATAAAATTTTCATGTAGTGAAATTTTCAAGTTCAATTTATCCAAGACTTGTTTTTAAAATTTACTAATCGTTTTGAAAATGGTGCAACTTATGCAGAATTAAGTCCTCTAGAACTTTCGTTTATAACTTTTATGCATAGAATTCCCAGGAAAAAAATTATTTCCAATCAACTATATTTTATAATTTTTTGTAGAAATTTACTGAAAACTAGAATTCTTTAGAATACCATATCTCCAAAACTATACTATACTGCCGTCCAACGCTAAAACGCAGTATCTCCATTTTTCACGAATTTTAGTTATATCGCTTTTTAGGATTATTACAACAATATCTGTGATCCTGCAACACTAAGAAGCAGTAAGACTACTGGTTATATGCAATAATAGCCTTAGATATTGCAGTATCTTCACGTAATATCAACAAGTCCTACGCTAAAAAGCAGTAAACGCCATCTATTATTATGTATTAATGGATTAAAAGGATTAAAAAGATTTTTTGTTGGCCCTACCATAAATACCTAAATGAGCGTTTTCTCGAAACAACGATTTTGGAGATACTGCGTTTTAGTGTAGGACGGCAGTATAGTTATGGTGACCATATTATTTTTATGAAAAAAGAGTACATTTCGGCGAAACAAGGTAAATACCTAAAAAACTTAAAAAAAGGTCAATGGCGTACCTAAAGCTACGATTGATGACCTTTTTTTTTTTTTTTTTAGGGGTCGCACTCAAGGAAACTGCCATGAATGCACGTCTGTTACCCCACAATGATGTAATCTGGCACCCCCCGGGCTTCATTGTGATTGCATTTTAAATTTAAATATTTCAAATGAAAAAAGAGTACATTTGTATGTACTTGGAGAAGTTTTAAAGTACATAGGACATCGTTCTAAAAAAGAGTACTGTCCTACTAAAAGGAGTACATATGGTCACCATAAGTATAGTCCATCTGGTTTTGGATTGCAGTAGAGGTCGCCTTGAACGCCAAGTCAGATTTATACAGGGAAACGTCAAATAATTTAAGTGTATGAGCGACAAAAACCAAATGTCACTTATTTGATACTTTAAGAAATCGAGTTAAAAGTATTTTTTTATCAAATAGCGATTTATCTTGTACAAATTTTTTAAATTTGCCAGAAACTTTTAGAAAAAAATATTCGCGAGTCATCAATCGCAAATAAAATTTCGGCAGTGTAAACGTGTAGAAATTTTATCCATTCACGCTCGAAAGTCACAGTTTTAGTGCAATTTAGTTCTGCATTCTTAAAACGGATAGACCAGGTTACAGAATTTTTATTATTGGTTTTAGTTACACGAGAAATTTTATTCTTTATATTATACTTGAAACCATGCACTGAAATTGAACTATTTGCAAAAATGTAAAATCTGGCAGAAAAACTTCGTAAACGATCAAATTTTGAAATTCGGGCTAGAAACTTGTTCTATGTGCGATATTTACAGAAAAAATAAGTTAAACTTTCCTCATCTGGACACCACGTTTTCACCCAGATGAACTGAAAAGGAAATTAACTTTTTCCAAAATCTGAAAACTACCTACGTTATTTGGGGCAAAACTTGAAAAAATTAGTATTATTAATTTTTTAATAGCGATTAATAGCGGATTAAGCACACTTAGCTCTTTGGGCAGATTTTTAAACTGCCCCCCCCCCCCACAAGGAGAACAAGGATGCATATATTTGCTCCCCGCAATGACAAGCTGGTTTTATACTTTTGAATCATTACATCGGACCGAAATGAAATAGTAAACTTATGAAATATATTTTGTTGTCACTTTCCATTTCGATCGCTTCCGCGAAGATCAATTTGAATAGCAAAAGGATATCGGCAGCATTTCGGAAATCTACTTAAAATTTATTTTGTTAATGTATTTATTTTCCTTGTTACTCAACCGTCACTATAGGCCAACCTTCTTAAGGCTGAATGCAGACTGATAAAGCAAAACGTTTTAAGACAAAACAAAGCGCTTTAAATTTTGTTTGGCAGCGTTTTGTTTTATCATGTTTTTAGATAAAACAAAATGTTTTTTAGTCAGATCATTAAGTAGGTGGTTTTATATGAAAACAACTTGGAAATGCGATTTGTTTTCAATTCAATATCAGAAAAACGGTACTATAAGATTTCTACATCTGGCTCAGTTCGGAACAGCAAAAATTCGTCTAAGAGAGGTCCTAAAAATCACAAAGTTGTGGATTGGTCACTTATTATGCACCCTACCCCAATTAAACAAATGATCATAATTTAACGTTAGTCAAGATTTCCCAAAAATTGTGAAATTTAGTTTTTTGTGACTAAAATGGAATAAAATTATTAAACCAAAGCTGTAGATAATTGTTTGAATATCCTACAGAAAAGAGTAAAAAATGATTCAACTTTGAAAGTTCACAGTTTACTAAGGATAAAAAGGAGGTTTTTATACGAATAGTTATTTCAAGAGAATTTAGTCT
Source organism: Podabrus alpinus (assembly GCA_932274525.1). Classification (NCBI taxonomy): domain Eukaryota; kingdom Metazoa; phylum Arthropoda; class Insecta; order Coleoptera; family Cantharidae; genus Podabrus; species Podabrus alpinus. Next base: position 14,444,303 of record OW026451.1, read on the forward strand.
AATTGCACTCATCTGTTAACTCACGACTACGGTTTTCGGGCAAAAAATCAGGATTCTATAGAGGCTTGTATCTCGGAAACTGGAAAAACTAAAACAATATATTTTCAATGGCGGCAGGTATAAGGAGGGTGACGGGACGCCGCCCTTCAAAAACAGAAGAGCTACTCAGAATAAAGAATAATATTTTTAACACGCCGCTGAATATTGGGCAATCCGACATAGCTTGGACCATAAATCGATAGATGAAAGTGCTATTTTAAGGTCGCACTAATTTATGATTGTCTGGGTTGTGCGGCCTAAAGGCCGCACTGGTGGAATGACTCACAAACCTTTTTAAGGATACAAGTCCTGCTATTTAAAACCAGAAACAACAGTTATGCAAAAATAATTTTGCGCCCTCCATTATAGTTTGAAAAAATTGGTAACTGCAGACACCGGATATTTTCAAAGTAACTTCCTTTATATTGATATTTATGTTTTGTGCCCTTCCATGGAAACAAGTTACAAGCCGCCACTGTATATTTTTAGTTCTACACATAATTTTATTGTTGGCAATTTGTTGCCATAAAATGCATCGCAAAAAACGATTCTTTTTCAACCTTCTTCGACAAATTTTTCCATGTTTTGCTGCCATCCTTATGTCCAAAAATTTAAGGACTATTATTCTCTGATACCAAAAAATTAAAGCATTAAAGCAAAAAGTTGCATTTTTTTAGTATTATATACTAAAATAATATATATTATATACTATATATTATAAGAAAATACTTCTAATCGTGCCTTGTCACATAGATTAAGTACACGTTCTTTTAAAGTGTTGTTTAATTAAATTTTCTTCGTATACCTATATCAAACTTATTTCAGTTAAAATTCGAATGTTTTAACTTTCAGTTGTTGTTTTTTTTAAATTTTCTATCTTTTTCGCGACGCAATATAACTGGGCTATTATAAATTTATTGAAATGAAAATGTAGGTATATAATTTTTGTTGCGTAATTAAAGTGAACCCAAATAAATTAGTTATTCAATAAAAAGGGATTTTTAGCATACCTCAAGAGGTTAAAAGTTTTCTTTCGTTTAAACTTGCCATCAGTAAGACCCCAAGAAAATTATCATCCTCTTATTGTACCAATTAAGGAACTGGCTGTTTCTAAGAAACTGGAAAAAGGAAAACATTTGCGCCCTGCTAAGTTATTTACCTTTTATTTTGAGGAAAGAGTACATTTTACTAATTCAAATAATATTTCGTTAGGTATCTACCAGAAAATAAAATGACTTTAATTATGATTATTATTTATAATCACTGAGGGTGGGTTGTTTCCTTATGTCTGAATGTATCTGTAACGCTAAATTTATAGGCCTATAGGCCGCACAACTAAGACACTCTCGTAGTTTGGTGTGGTGGTGAAGGAGTTAAACTGTGGAACTGACTGTCAAGAGAGCAACACACAGGTAAAATTAGCAAACCTAAACTAGGTGTAAGTCCTCTACTGTTTAACCTGGTGATGGACTACGTCACCAGAGACATCCAGGCCCAGATTTCCTGGTGCCTGCTGTACGCCGATGACATAGTCTTGACAGCCAATAAAGCCTCGGAGTTGCAAGATAACCTGAATGTGTGGCTGCGCGAGCTTGAGCGTCACGGCCTGAGAGTTAGCCGTATAAAAACTGAATATATGGAATACGATTTCGGTGGCACAGACTGCCACATAACTATCGACAACGTCAATCTACCCAAAGTGTCACACTTTAAATACCTCGGTTCCATGGTAACAACCGATGCCTGCGTTAACCAAGACGTGAGCCATCGCATAAACAACGCCTGGCTGAAATGGCGATCTCTGTCTGGTGTGCTGTGTGACACAAGAATGCCACTCAAGACCAAGGGCAAAGTCTATAAGACTGCTGTCAGACCGGCAATGCTGTACGGTGCAGAATGCTGGACAACACTCAAAAAGCATGAACAGCAGCTTCACACAGCCGAAATGAAGATGTTGCGCTGGGCAGGTGGGGTCACGCGACTGGACAGGATCCGCAACGAGTACGTCAGGGGATCTTTTAAAGTAGCTCCGATAACCGAAAAGCTCAAGGAAAGCAAGCTTCGGTGGTATGGTCACATTATGAGAAGAGACGACAGCTACTCCGTGAAACCGTACTAAACATCCCTACGCCATCGCGAGGTAGAGGAAGACCTCCGGCTACATGGTGGAACAGTGTCGAAAAGGACCTGAAAGCACGGGATTTGAAATCAGTGACAACCCAGGATACAATATCCTGGCGAAGAAGTACAAGGAGGCCCGACCCCAAATAAGTTGGGACAAAGGGCAGGAAGCAGAAGAAACTAGGTGTAAGTGCCTATAATCCGATCCCTATTTATCTGTATGTGTTTATTTGTAATACTAATTAATGCGGCTTTCAGGCCACGCAAAAAAGTAGATAATTAATTATTATATATAAAATAATCTACTTGTGATTCGTAAATTATATTAACTACATAAAAAGTTTTATTGCGGCCTTTACCCGCACAACCATTGCAATCAAGCATTAGTATACATTTTTAAAAAGAAAAATAGTTCCTAGTGCCTCCGTCGCCTATTTGTGATTCGTAAATTATTTTAACAACCTAAAAATTTACACTGTGGCCTTTAGACCTCACAACCATTGCAATCACGCACTGGTATTTATTTTTAGAAAAAAAAGTTCCTAGTTTTGTTTATAAATAAATAATAAATATAATTTTAATTCGAATTTTGATGTCTTGATTTGTTCAGATAGTTCACAAAATTTTTCAATTGAAAAATAAAAAATATATTTATGCATAAAATTATGTAATATTGGACATGTGCTGAACTTTAAGTATCCTGTTTGCCATAATTGTTTATAATATTTAGTGGATCGCCTTTATAGAAATGACAAAATCGAGTGAAATCTCAAAGGATCGTAAAAGCATCCGGTCGGGGCACAACCGGTGGCAATCCCAGATCCCTTTGGTTTATCAGACCAAAAGTGTAAAATTTTGTTATTTATAAAAATTACAAAGTGTATTCTTTAGTTCATAAACGTAAAATTCCAATTCCAAAAATAAATTTCGTCGAATTGCGTCCTGATGGGCAGATGCTCCTCTCGTCCTGCCCTAGTTACGGTTCTGTTCATATGGACACTTTAATTATAAAAGTATCTGATCAAATATAATAACACCATTGATTGCTTCAATCAAGTCCCATTATTTTTGGTGTGAAAAATATATTTCTGATAAGAACTTTTATATTTGCATAAAATAAAATCTCGGGTGTGAGGTTTATATTTGCGTTAAAAAATTTCCTGCATTTTCTAGAAAAACTGAAACCAATTAGATTTTTTATCATTGAAAGAAAGATGCTGCTCTATAAGATTGGAAAATATTATAATGCACTTCCAATTCACAAGGATATATTGAAAATTTAAAAGAAAATTAAAATTTTTAGAAGTCAACTAAAAGTTCTTTCCCAAATTTCCCAAAAATTGGCAGAATATTTGAATACTAACACACATAAATCAAATAAATCCAATTAAAATGCTCTTTCCTGTTTATTCCCACAAGAAAAACTGCAATTATTTCACAAACCCACATGATTTTGCAAAACTATAATCCACGTGACCACCATGTAAGTATCGATTATATTGACAAAACGAAACCTGCAGGTCACACGCTATTATTCGGAGCGATCTGAGCATTATCAATGCAGCATCTCTTACACAAACTGGCGTTGTGCCATTGGTAAACATTTCCCTTCCATTTGACAATCCACCAATAAAGCGCAACCCAACCCTTGATAAAGCTTCATCATTGGACGCTGCGAGCCTCCCAACACTTCTCGTTAAATATATACCGCTTAAAATAATAACGTAACAAGTCAGTATCTGCGTAACAGTGTTTCTAAATTGACTACAATTCGCTTTATTAACAAATTCTGGCTTCGTTAAGCTCGATTACCAATCAAATAAATTGACAAGATTAAATAAATTGTTTTGATTTCGTGTTAATTACATTAAGCCACTTGGATTAATTAATTTCTTCTTAACTCCAATCAGCATTAATCGACAATTATTATAATAAAAAATATTGAAATTTATAAACAACGGACATGGACGGTGGACCTTTCGACGACCAAAACTTTTCCGATTATTCCAATCAGCCGTTACCTTCGCTAAACTCGACGTTATTGCAAAATAAAAACAACCAAGAGAACATTAATGCACACTCCATCCAAATGATGTTGGGATTGCAACAGCAACAAGATGTTTTCTGTAACATGAACTCGCCTTTGGATTATAAGGGCTCGTCCCAAAAATTGGATAATTCTTCAATGCACCACGATCTTGGTCCGATGTTTCAACAAAGCAGTTTGGAAGCTCTGAATAACAACTCCAATGGTGTGAAAAGAAAAAGTGACGATATTGTTCTTCTTCAATCACAAAACTTATCATCGACCGAAATTCCAACCACTACAACGACAAGCACGACCAAGAAAAATGATAAAAAGAAAAACGATAATAACGGAGTCAAAAAGAAGAAAACAAGGTGAGTCAATTTAATTTATCGTATTAAAATCACGTTTAGGGTAGTTTTGAATAAATAAATTATTAAAACGTATGATTATCATTAAAAACGCATTTGTTAGCATAAGGGTGGAAGAGGGCTAAACAGTTGGGAGTCCATGCCGGAAGTAAAATTTTGTAGCTCGTGCCGATACAACATATGGAATTTCTATACATTCGACCGCATCAAATTTGCATTAAATTTATAATTTGGGGTGCATTAAGTTTTTTGAATAGAAATCGATCTGATAAAAATTTCACGATATTTTTTAATAGGTTTTGTTATGGAAATATTCAGAAAATTTGTTAAATTAGTTGAATAAAAAAAATTACTTACCATTGCAAGTGCGGCATCTTCGGTTTGAAAATGCTGGGATCGGAATGGACGTGCAGTAAAATTTAGACATTAAAATTAAAATTAATGTAAATTTAAATAATAAATTAATGATTAATTAGATAATTTAAAAAAATAAAAATGTATTGCAAGAGCTTGAACATTGATTAAAACTTTTCGAGACTCTCCAGTAATTCTTTTTAAATTTAAGGATATTTTTTAATTTAGAATGAATCATTTTCTGATATTAAAAAAAATAAATTACCTTAGTTTAAATTATTTTTATGCTCCTGAGAAGAAATAAAATAAATTAAAATGGTTGCTGTATGAATTAATTATTTTGCGATTATGTAATTCCGAGTGTAATTCTTAAGCATGTTTGCGAATTTTCTTTTTAAATTATCACTTTTATTGTGTATCATAAATATTGACAATTTTAATTAGCAAAATTATTCGATTTTCTAATTTTAACTTTGGATTTAAAAAAACGGAATTCTGTTGCTATATAAAAATTATTTAATATTTTTATTGAATTGCAATTGCCTGCGTAGTCATTTTTTCTATCCAGTTATCAAACATTGGAACCGATGAATTATTCCAATTTTCTAGGAAGAAAAAATTATATTTTTGAATCAGTTTTTAATCATTCAAAATCAATCAATAAATAAGTAACTCCAATGAACTTTTCCATTAATACTATGAAATGTTTGCTCCAAATTTTTCCATTCGATGATTGAATTTTTGGGTCGGGAGCCCCAACGGTCATCGCGAAATTGAAATTTCCCTATAGAAATGGCTTGATATTTCGAACCAAAAAGTCATTAGCTACAATGTAATAAAAGGATTATTGAGTTTCAATAGGTAAATCACGGCCTTTTTGGGCATGTTTCGGTCCGAATGTGTAACTTTTGTCGTCGCGGACGTGATCATAAACAAAAATCCGAAAGATGTGTGAAAATAAGAAAGTTGCATTTGTACGGGCCACTGGCACACCCCGGGTCGATGTCCCATCGTTCGCCCGTCGTTCCTTGAAATCGAGTGAAATTTTTTCGCTCCGATTTGAATTTTTCTTTGAAATTCGGATAGGTGGGGGTGTGATTAGTAGATATTAGTAATAAATATTCGCAAAAAATGGAAAATAACACGTGTATTGCCGAAAAAGTGAAAAAATTAAATTTTTTTTTCTTCGATTTTTGGGGTGTGCATTCGATAGGGAGGGTTATCCATCGTCAAAACCTACTCTTCCGGGGCGCCGCTCCGCTCTGCACCCCTCCAGAGCGGTTTTGACTCTGGTTACTAGGCTAAACATACAAGAAGCGCCACCCATCAAGAAAACCGGGATAAATGAAACCGGGATGTGAGAGAACCTCGAAATAGCATTAAAAAGTATAGTCGCGGTATGGGGCAGTTATCTTTTACGTTTCACCCCCAAAAAATTGCGTAAAAACAAAAAATAATCGATGTTACATGTAGGAGAGATGTCCGTAAACGGTTAAGTTTAAGACTAGTTCTTTCAGCACGGACCGTCAACAAAATGAGTGAGATTCCACCCGCGCGTAAAAGGACCCCATCCAAGAATTTTATTTTTGAATAATTTTTGATCTCTGTTATCATTCAAACTGGAATCGTGTTCTATGATTTCTTTTCATACCAGTTTTCTAATTAATTTTTTTTTTTACAGAACAACTTTTACTGCTTTTCAACTGGAAGAACTGGAGAGAGCTTTCGAACGCGCTCCATACCCTGACGTATTTGCAAGAGAAGAATTAGCGATGAAATTAAATTTGAGCGAATCTCGAGTGCAGGTTTGGTTCCAAAACAGAAGAGCAAAATGGCGTAAGCGTGAACCTCCACGAAAAACTGGATACATAAGCTCCAACTCACCTACACCAAATTTAACCAACTTCAACAACACTTTGAGTTCCTTCACCCAAAGCAACAGTTTAAACACATCCACTCCGGTCGACACTTGGAGTTACCAATCGTCCTACGATCTAGGACCCCATTTAAATTTATTAAACTCCACCACGACACCGTACTCCGGTTTTGGATCACCCCAAAACGGATATTCTTACATGTTGAACTCTCACGATAATCAACTTTTTGGTGCGCCCATGAGAAGTCACGAATACGCAGCACCGTTAGCAAATCAAAGTCCTCCGATGTCCAGGGATTATTCCATGCTGCAACCGCATTCACCACCGGTGGACGAAAGTTCGATTGGAGTTAAGATCGAGTACGTCAATCATAGTTTAAATGGATCTCCGGAAAGATACACCAACATGTCGCCTAAATACGATTCGGATTTGATCCACGAAGTAAAACAAAATGAATTCGACACCCGGATGAAAGAATCAATCAAAATTGAATCGAATCAAAACCAAAACTATGTAACCTTGCCCCCTTTTTTGAATTAGTTAGGTTTGCGAGAAAACCTAAAATTCTAGAAAATTGATATTTGTTTAAAATTTGTATTATCGCGTGTATGATTGTTTTTAAATATTTATTTATAATTAAGAATTACAGGATTGTAATTAAAGAATTTTAGTCATCAAATTTGATAAATTTTCAATGACGATACGTTTGGGTTAGCCCGTAAATTAGAATGTAATCGCCCGCTTTTTAGTTACTTTTTGAGTTTATTAGTAATTTGTATATAATATAAATTTTTGCTATAGCCGAATTGTGCCTTAAAAATTGACATGGATGTTATGGTATTCATAACATTTTTTGATCAAATTGTACATAAATATTTTTTATAGAAAATATTTTGAAACTTAGCACTTGTATATTAATTTTGAATTATTATGTATGTGTACAGGGTGTTCTTTAATTCAAATCACGTTTTAAGTGGTTAAAATTTTATTATTACCATTTTTATATTTTATATTCGGTTTAAATTTTTCTGTGAATTAAAGTGCCATATTTACTCAATTAGCAATAATGTAAATACATTTGTGCGTTGGATGAGCTTTAATAGTTAGGAATATTTTAATCAAATCTTCTATAGGTACATATTTGCCTTATTATTACTAAACGATGTGCCATTAAATTGCCAAAACAATGCCAAAGCTGAATACCAAGATAACTTTTACACTTAGAAATAGCAACTGAAAGCCTTTTAGACAATAAAATTCCGTATGTTAGTCCATAAGTGCCATATTTTTTGAACCTATCGATATGTTTTATTATTTTTTATAAATTTATTGTACTTGTATAGAATTGATGATATACTAAATAATAATTAAACAATAAAGATTGCATATATGAAAAACCACAACCTTGCAGCACAATTATATAATTTTAAAATAATGTGGCAGAGCAAATATTAAGGTTTTTGTTGAAATTTAAGAAAAAAATCCATTAAGTAATTACAAATGTATTAAATGATTTACTTGGTCATAGCTATGCATGCGGAAAGCTTTTTATTGAGAAAATCTATTATTCCAAAAATGGGATCTAATGTGTAAACTAAATTTCCAAATTAAAATTTTAAGAAATTGAATTTTTCACCATTCCTTTTCTCAATATTGATAATTGATTTATCCCAGAACTAAGATAATGCACATAAATTCGTGCAAAAATTAACCGGACTTTTATATTGTCATTTGTTGTTGTTTTACATAAGCGGGAAAATCCTACTTCGCATAGTATTTAGTACTAAAAAATATTATATAGCAGAAATTTTTTGTGAGATCTAAATAACCATAGAAGTTAAAAAATCAAGATTGCTGCATGCATGATATATGAGATGACCCAGCAATATTCGGATTTAAAAAGTCACTGTTGGTAAAAATTTAAGAAACTTGAATAAATTCGTAATCCTGACCACGACTATAATAAATTTTCACATAATTTTTCTTGTCCAATTATTTTTTAAATTTTTTAGATGCTGTTCTCTGGACCAAACATTTTTTTCCTTATTTGGATTGGCTATAACAATTTTATTTACCAGAAGATCTTTGTTTCTTTTTGTGAATGACATCAGGCTGCAAACCTTTGGTTCTTTAAGTAATGAAAGTTGTAAATTCATCATGATCGCCAAGGTTAAAACCGATATTTATGTTTCATAAATTCAATTTTACATCCAATTTTTAGATTGGCAGTTTGGATGGACAAAAGTTGTATGTGCGAATGTTGGGTTGTCTATATTATGTACATAATATGTAATACTATAAATTATAAGATGTGATGTATAGATTATATGATATCAATTTGAACTTTTCGCTAGTATTATTTGGAAACCATTTCTAAACAGTCAAAAAGTTGCCTAAATAACCCATTACATATCGAAGATTTTTGAAACTGAAGACAATTGAACGCAAACGAGAGGAACATCATTAAAACATAATAATAATTATGTTAAATATTACTATATTATAAAGCCTTTCATTACCAAGGGAATTTGGCTACGTTCACATCTCAAAGGCTTCCAGCTTTCTTATATTTTCTCCAATCCATAAAGCAGGATTAAAAAAACGTAACATTTTAGCATTTTTATTTTGAATATTGATATTCCAAACTAAGGTCTTTGCCAATAAAGATTTGCTTCATAGTCACGTAGTATTTCTTGCGTTTCCTATTCGAGTTCTAATTTCTTAGCGTAATTGTTTTGATCATTTTTTCTTAGTGCCCAAATAATGATATTTATGAACTCTCTCTATAGCTCTAGTTTTTATTGAGAGATATTCTTCTCGTCTATTGGATTTTGTTACAATCATGTAGGGTAGGATGGTCGACAGTGGATCACCAATTTTTCAAACCCATATATCTTGGAAAATAATACATGAAGTTTGTTGAAATTTTGGGTAGAGTAACATGGACTATAATCTTATCAAAATATGGTAATTTAAACTAAGTTGTATTACAAGCAAACTATGAAAAAAAAATTTTAATTTTAAGTGCATAATGATTCAGTGTTGACCAGGGGTGGTCCACATTGGATCGGTCTACGGTTAACAGTGGATCAGCCACCACGATTATTGCACGTATTTTAAAATGGAAAAACTAACAGATTTTCAAACTAAAAATATAGGAAAACAATATATTTTCGAAAAAGAGAAACAGAAAAACTACATTTTCGAGATAAAAATATAGGAAAATAAAAAAATTAGCACATTTTCAATAGAGAAAGATCAACTGAGAACTTATAATAAGACCGTCGCCTAGCGGTACCGCTAATTATTGGATTCGGAAGGATGAATCTTACATCCTGTTCTTTGACCATGTTTTGGTTAACCATGTAGCACTGATCCACTGTAGACCAACCCACCATTTAATTTTCAAACCGTGGTTTTGACAAAACAAATTGAGTAAAACCTGTTATTCAAGTGTCCTTACGTGCGTTAATTATTTCTTAAAACAATGAAAACATCCAGAACTCTATCATAAAAGATCTGATCAAATTACACAAAAAGTTCAACTTATCTGATAATAACAAATGGAGGCTTTAAACCACAAATGTAACTGATGGTGAACATCCCACCATCAACGGAACCGCTCAGTTGTGAAATGAGTCAATGAGGGATCACATTGGCCACCACGCACATCTCGCGGAAGCGCATGCATACAATGGTTTAACTAATAAATGAGTGATTCACTGTGTACCACCGATCCACTGTTGACCACCCTACCCTACTTAGTTTTTTTAATATTTATGGTCAGTCCGAACTCTTCTCTGGTTTCTACTTTCTGGTCTAATGAGTGTTGGAATCTTTCAATACTTTCTGCAAAAAGCACTTTGTCATCAGCGTACCTGATGTTTGTTGAAATGCCGTTTTCCAGAATTCCTGATATTGTGGACGCAAGAGCTTTGCTCATTATTTCTTCGAAGTAAATATTAAAAATTATTGGTGTTCGGGTCTTTCAAGTTTTTTACTTTAATAAATGTGACGGTTGCCGAAATCTTCTTCACTGAATTTAATGAAGGATCAGTTGTGATTATTTTTATAATCAATAAAGAATAAATCTCCTTATAAATCTCTTCCATCTCAAAAATTATGGGATTAACGCGCTTTGGGCTTTTTACGAAGGAACTAAAAGTACCGCATTTCTGGGTCCTTTTTAGAAATTTTTTTTTTTAAAAAAAATTTTAGAAATTTTTCCAAGTTGTGGAATTTTTCCAAAACCGTGGGAGGCCCTTTGTCTGAGATTACCATTGTCGATTTTTAAAATCAAATGTCTCGTTTAAGTACAATAAGATAAGCCGACGAAGAGAACATTTGGCACCTTATAATTGAAATGCATTTCGGCTAAGGACCTGAAAATCGACAATGGCATTCAAGTTTATTATTCTTAAATCTAAAACCTAAAATTAAGTAGTTGCTGACGCAACAGTTGGGGAGGCTGTAGGTCAGCTCGGCAAATGGTCAGATATTTAATCCGGGTCCAAATTTTCTACCTGGAAATACATAGACCAACTCGGCAAAGTAATAAATTTTGGCTTGGCCAGAACTGTGAGCATCAAAAAACCTACCCTCCGATGCTCCGCATCTCCGGGCGGTTTTTCGTGCTCCGAGCCGCTACGCGGCGGGCGCTAAACATACGAGAGGCGCGACAGATCAAGGAAACCGGGATAAATGCAACCGGGATGTGAGAGACCCTCGAAATAGCATTATTCAGCGCGTTTGCCGAGCTGACCGATAATTAAAACGGCCTCTGGTTTTCATTTGCCCAGTTGACCGGTAGGATTAACCTATCCCTTGTACCTTCTGCCGAGTTGACCTACTCCGGTTGGGGATATATCTATGCCGGCGCTTGTAAGTTGGGCCAGGCGGTCAGGTTCTTTTTAAGCCTACCCGTAAATTGGGCCAAAAGATTATAAGGGTCCCATGTAAATTGGGCCAGAAAAGGTTCTGTAATTATCTTAATCCTTTGCCTTTTGTCCGTGCATTTTTTATTATTTTTTGATACTTATTGATAATTATTATTTTTTGATTTAACTTTGTAAATTACATTTTTATTAAATGTTTTTAATTAATGCCGGAATATTGAAATAATTATTTATATTCCATATAATAAAAATTAATTAAAGAACAAAAGATTAATACTGGTCGCAGTTCTGAAAGGCTCTCGCACACTGAGAAAACTGCCATGGTTAATTTTTTTTTATTCGATTTTTTGGGGGTGAAACGTAAAAGTTTACTGCCCCATACCGCTTTTTTAATGCTATTTCAAGGTTCTCTAAGTTCCCCGTTTCTTTTATCCCGGTTTTCTTGATGGAAGGCGCTTCTAGTATGTTTAGCCCAGTAAACCAGAGACAAAACCGCTCTGGAGGGGTGCAACGCGGAGCGGAGCGGCGCCCCGGAAGGGTAGGTTTTGACAATGGATAACCCTCCTAATCGAATGCACACCTCAAAAATCGGAAATAAAACACCTAAATTTACGTACTTTCAAAACTCAATTTTGGGGTTGTTTTTAAGGATTTCTCGAAACATATTTTTTCTATAGACTATATTAACCATGTTCTTTAGTGTGTAGCACACGACAATTTTTTTCTTACTTGCGTTTTGCGATACTTAATATATACAATTGAATATTATTTAATGGCTTTACCTTTAAGCTGCCCACGCCGACCGCTGGCCCAAATTACGGGTTTTCTTAAGCTACCCACCAAAATAATTTTAAAATACATTGACCGCTGGCCCAACTTACATGCGTCCATCTATGCACCCTTGCGGCACTCGTCTTTTTATTTCCATTTCTGTGGATGCTTTTTTTCAATTCCGATGAAAGCTTTCTTATTGGAATAGAAATTTTCAATAATGTAAATGTCTCTATAATACAAGCCTTCTTATTCAAGAATCTGCACAGTACTTCGCCAATTTAATTGTTTTTTTTTTTTGGTATATCGTTGTTATATTGGGGGTAATATTTATCTGAAAACTACGACGTAGTGCGTAATTGCTGTGTATGGTTCTGCGACCTGAAGGCCGCACTGGGCCTTTTCTAGAACTAATAAATTAATCAAAGCGAAACTGAATATATTGGAAATCCAGTTTTGCACAAGAAGTACGTTCTGACGAATGGTAACTCTATACAGATTTTATATCTCGACAACTCTGAATATTCTTCGAGTAATTGTCTCCAAAAAGTAAGGAGGAAAACTTTTTTAAATTTTGATTTACTTGGCTGTCTGAACTAATTTCTATTAAATTTTCTAAATCCTCATAAAGAATTCCGCCTGGTTAATTCTGAATGAATGGCTTTGAACCCAGATATATGCATGGAATAGTTATAAGAACTAATTGATAGATTGCTGTAAATTGTTAGGATGATCTGCAATGTCATTTTTATTTCCTTGGTTTTTAATTTTTTTGAGAACTCTCTCGGTGTGGAATAGTGCGAATAAAAATTAGAAAAAGCTATTATTTAAAATTTAAAGAAATGCAAAGAAGAATGTATGAAAATTAGTGGAAAATTTGATTCTTTAAATTTTTAAGTTTTAGTTCAATTATTAGAGGTACCTTTGCGTGGAAGTAACTCGTAAATGGATTTTTTTTGCAGGAACCGTTTAGTTTCATATTGGAAAACAGTTAATCAGTTTTCGACATGAAGCCATCGGACCAAATGAGAGGCAAATTTGTCAAAGATGGTCCCAAAACTCTATGCATCCTATGCCTAAAATAGATAATATGTATTGTTGTGATACGCGCTATCCATGTTGAGGATAGAGTCGTACCAACAAGGAGAGAAGTACAGTTGGAGACCGGAGGTTCAAACACATTTGTTTACATGTGTTTGTTTTTTTTTGTCGTTTGAATTTAATTTTAAGTTGTTCGTGTTGCATGTTGTATGTAAACGTTATATACAACATGCCAAAATTAATCAAACGTGCAGAGAACCGTCGGCCATGTACAAACAACCGAGAATATAAGAAGCTCCAGTTTAAAAACAAAATTTATATAGTAACGCAAGTTACATAAAAGTAAATAAACAGTTCCATCGAGATCACGAAAGGTGACGGTCGTGTATTTAGTACTGTGACATAAACTCGCGAATTCAAGTGAGATTCACATAAAATATACTGAAATAAATTATATTCGTGAACGAAATACGGTGGTACTACCCAAGAAGATTAATTCCTTGGAGAATTTAAGATTCCGTAAGATAGCGGGATACAAAAGGTGTTGGCTACGAAGGTTGTGGTCGAGATCGTGTCATACAGATACGTAGGGGAGATACGGATATCAAATTATCCGATTTATGAGAAGCAGATTGGAGATTGGAAATTAGAATATTTGAAGAAAGAAAACAGTGCGCACGATACAAATCGCAGGTTAGCTACCATTTATTAATCAGTGCGTAGAATAGTAGTTTATATAAAGATTGTTTGATTGTTTGGGTTCTATGTTATATGTTGGAGTTTGTTCATTTGATTAAAAACTTGTTAACGGAATCCAACTGTAGTTTTATCTTTGTTGGAATCAAGAATTCGTTAAATCAAGAATAAGCTCGTATAAAAAGTGTTGGTTGAATCAGATCCCGACGCATTAATAGCCTGAGAAGTTAAGAGTCGAATTAAAGGTAGGTGTCCATAAACCGATTGTGTGCGTACTCGTGTATCTTCAAGGCACCAGACGCTACAGTATGTATGTATATTCGGTTATGAACGTCTTGCGACATTTTCCCGATACCTCCGTCTCTGCTCGTTGCGTGTTGAAAATGTGTGACGAGCACAGAGGACCTACAGCTTAACGTGGATTCCGAACCACGGGAATAGACGATTTTTACACCGCCTACTCCGATCAGGGAAGTTTTTTTAGCCATAAATAATGTTATCTGGGGCCAGCAGATAGACATTTGGTGAGCGAAAATTTCTTCTATAGATAGCACCTCACAGGATTTGAACCCGTGAATCTTAGCTTGAAAGCGAACACGCTAGCATTTCAGCCATTCGCTCACCTTAGATAATATGTATTATCCAAATTAAAGTAAATAATATTCTGAGTAAAAGATAAAAAAATATAGGTGTAGTCCTTAAGGGTCGTCTATAAAGGACGTCCGCAATTATTTCCGACTTTTCAACCCCCTCCCCCGTCAGAGTTGGTTACAATCACATCTCCTAGGAACGTCCTATGGTCACAAATCAATGACCCCCCTCATTTGTCTAAAATCAAACTTGACATTATATTTACAATTTAAGGCATAAATAAATATTTTTAATGAAATATAACATAAAAAAATTCAAACACAATGTTCTTAGAAATCCCAAAAATGGGATATGGGGATAGGAAAAGAGGCATCCCCCCTCGTCACATTTGTTCACATTTTGTAACCCCCCCTCAGGCATGAACGTCTTTTATGGACGACCCCTTATTATTTTCGAAATACCGCCCTCTAAATCTACAGAATCTCGTTTTTTTTTATTCCTGTACTAAATAACAACGTAGTTTTCAGATTTTCATGTTGACTTCGTTTTGTTCATCTGACCCAAAAGTGGTCTTCAGATTAGTGAAACTAACCTTAATTATCTATAAATCCCCGTATGGAACAACCTTCCAGCCCTGACAGGAGTGGCGATTTAACGTAGGTGCAAGCGGTCCAATGCACACTTCCCCCCTATTATTTTAACTAAATCCATCACAATCAGTGGTGGATCTATATAGAAGCTTAAGTTTTAATGCCCAGATGTAAAAAGGAGATTTAAAAAACAAGCTGTTGTGCAAAGATATTCTTGATGTTTTAGGTCGGTGAAGAAGGGGCCCAAAAAAGGTACATATATCGCCCATTTCATCACATCCACAAATATCCCCCATGGATTAAATTTAGTTTTCGGTCATGCGGAAGAAAAATGTACTTCTGTCTAAATTTTGCATACTTTTGAAAATGTATAAAGATGACATAATTTTTTTGCCAATTCTTATCAATGTACCTAAAAAAACTAATTAAATAAATTAGTTAAAGAATAGATCATAGAACATAGAAGAAGAACGTGTTCCATATCAACGAAATTGTTATTTAAGAAACAAAATAAATTATACAAACTAGAACATTAAATTTAACACTTTTAACGATAGAAAAAGAGAAAAAGTCTGGCCTTTTCTTAATTCTGGCATTTGCAGGCCTATAGTGACCATATTATTTTTATGAAAAAAAGTACATTTCGGCGAAACACGGTAAATACCTAAAAAAAGGTCAACGGCGCACAGTGTGGTGGAGGCGGACAAATGGTGATTTTTAAAGTAATTCATTTGGTCTGTTTAATAATAGTTTCTTGCTAGGAACATCCCGGGGATTCAGGAACACAAAAAAAAATCATAAAAAATGCGCTTGGAAAGTGTCGAAAAAATGGGGCGAAGTCAACCTTTTTTATATAATATACATATAAATATGTACCGTAACAAAACAAAGAATTACATTTTTAACGGTTTGTAGACCTAATTTCGACTTAAAAACTCGATTTTTTTAAATGTTAACTTCTCTTAAACTTGTAGTTGTGTGAGAACGCATAAGACACACCGAAAGTTTTTTTTTGGTATCATTGGTATCTCTAGTACCTACTTGCCCTCCAAATTTCAGCTGCAGATACTTGCAGATGCGAACACAAGAGCGTTTTTACTGAGATTTGTCCAATTTTTACCGAAGGTATTATTGGATTAACAAATCAATAAGTTTTTCCCGAATGCCCATGTCAACAATACATAAGCAGAACGGACGATACAGAAAGATATTAAAAACAATTGAAAACTATTTTAAAATTACGAACTATAGCATTTCGAATCGTGGCTTATGCAATATTCTGTGGGAAAACACAAAAATTATTGTTTTCTTCTATTCCATTAAGGACTGGCTGGCACGATTGTAGGTAAAATAGTCTAAATCAAAATAGTCTACGGTAAATTGGTCTAGGTAAAAAAGTTTATGGAAAAAAAGTCTACGGGTAAAAAAGTCTAGGTAAAATGGTCTAGGTAAAAAAGTCTATGGAAAAATGGCCTACGGCATAATTCAAGGAAAGATTCCGGTGAGAATGGGCAAAATAATATTTAGCCGGTTATTTGCATATTTTACCCAAAATCTAGTGATATGATGCATATTTTCGCTATATATTTACAATATTAAATGTGTACCATGCAGGCCCGACAAGAGGGGGGGGTTGATAGTGATTACCACCGGGCTCGGAGTTTCTGAGGAGGCCAGGAGTTTCTGAGAACGCCCTGATTTCAATCGAAATCCTGAAATCTGGGAAAAGTTACAACAAACATGCATCTACCCCCGGGCCCCGATTTTCTCTCGACGGCCCTGTTACCATGTATTGCAAAAACTTCTTTATAATTTAATGAATTTAAATTTAAAGATTTCTAAAGAAAGATTTGGATTTGGACTTGGAAAGATTTCCAAGTCTAAAACTCAATTACTCTCCAGAATCAAGGTCTGGATTCTCGCTTGTATTTTCGTGTCAGAATGATGATATCACTGCATCATCATTATATGATGTATATTATAGATTATAGTATGTAAGCGGTGTAATCGCAACTTTTTATTAAAAAGTTATCCAAGGAATCTTTCCTTGAATTTTGCCGTAGACCATTTTACCTATACTTTTTTACCTAGACCATTTTACCTAGACTATTTTACCTAGACTTTTTTACCCATAGACTGTTTTTCCATAGACCTTTTTACCTGGACTAATTTACCGTAGACTATTTTGATTTAGACTATTCTACCGATTACCGGCTGGCACAGTCGGCCTACCGGCCGCCTTTAGCCATCTAGACCATGTCGGAGGTGGTTGTTCGGCCTTCGGCCTCACTCCAAGGTACTAAAGTAGCCTATGTTTTTCGTAGCGTTGTAAATAACTTCTACACCAAATTTGGTTAAGATTGGTCAAATAGAAACGTAAAGCACGTGCACGCGTATTTGCATTGTCGATCGGTTGACAGTTTGACAGCATTCATTATTTTGTTTAAGTTGATTTTGAGTAGCCTGCCTTCCTTTAAGGAATCTCGATAATCCATTCATGCGCGTCCCTATGGGAGTTTTGCTCTTAAACATATTGGTACAGTTTTTTCTCTTGAATGTGACTCATCAATATGCAAAATGAGCCCGTTTTTTCTAGGAATCTCAGAATTATATTAAAATTCCTCGTTAAATTAGTTGTATAATAGAGGTTTTACAATGTAATACATTACTAACTATTAGTTTATTAGACAAAACACGCTTTTAACTTTCAGAAAATCCCAATGAACTCCCCAAAAATCCCTTTGTCGACTTCTACCCCAATTGCTAATTTTAATTCCTCCAACGCGGTGGCCTTTTGTTTGTAATTCAATTACTTCAGTTTTAGGAAAAGTTTTCATTACACAAGAACACAAAATTTTCTCAAAGATAGATATTTCAGAATTCACTTCAGATAACAAAGATAATGAAATCCATTTCGGTTGTCTGGAATTTACCTTTTAGGGATATTATAGATCAACGGTGGGCAACCTCCGGCCCGCGGGCCAACTCCGGTCCGCGTAAAGTTCTAATCCGGCCCGCGAGATCTTTAGAAGAAATAATAAATAAATATTTTCAAAAACAAAAATTTTAAAGAAAAGGATTAGGTTAGTACCTAATAACATTAAGGAAAAAGGAGAGATCTACAGTTTAATTTTCGATATAATTCGTCTTATTTAAATTAAATTAAAAAGTATTGTAAAAAGTAAATTGAAAAGTACACTAGACCCTCCATGTACGCGAGTTCGATGTACGCGAATTCAGAATAACGCGAATTAGATTTTGATACCTGAATTTTTTATACGCGAAGCAAAATTCCCTTTAACGCGAATTAAGTTTTCGCGTATTATTAAAATAATTAGGTGGCACAGTCGGCCTACCGGCCGCCTTTAGCCATCTAAACCGTGTCGGATGTGGTTGTTCGGCCTTCGGCCTCACTACAAGGTTCTAAAGTAGCCTATGTTTTTCGTAGCGTTGTAAATATCGTAACTTCTACACCAAATTTGGTTAAGATTGGTCAAATAGAAACGTAAAGCACGTGCACGCGTATTTGCATTGTCGATCGGTTGACAGCTTGACAGCATTCATTATTGTTTTTTAAGTTGATTTTGAGTAGCCTGCCTTCCTTTAAGGAATCTCGATAATCCATTCATGCGCGTCCCATAGGGGACGCGCATGAATGGATTATCGAGATTCCTTAAAGGAAGGCAGGCTACTCAAAATCAACTTTCCTTTCCTTTGCGAATTTTTGCACTATTTCAATACAAAAACATGCGCAGGGACCTACATAATAACTGTGCCAAATTTGGTTCCGATCGGTCAAACGGTTTAGGAGTCTATAGGGAACATACATACATACACATATACATCCATTTTTATATATGTTAAGGATTAAGGATAAGGATTAAGGACAAGGATTAAGGATATAGTAAGACAACTTCCAGATTTTTTGCCCTAAAATTGAAGGCTCAGCAACCGTTTGTCTACAAAAACCCCATTTCACCACACTGTGCGGCGTACCTAAATATACGATGATTACGATTGATGGCCTTTTTTTTTTGGGGGTTGCACTGAAGGAAACAACCATGAGGTTTGTGGCAGCGTCGGGTGGCACCCCCCCCGGCGGGTGTACAAAAAATAAGTACGTTTGTAAGTACTTGGAGAAGTTTTTAAGTATATAGGACATCGTTCTAAAAAAGAGTACTGCCCTACTAAAATAAGTACATATGGTCACCATACCTATGCCTGATAAGTCCCTAGCCCTGAACTTTCAAAGGTTATTAAGCTTTTCTGCCATTTTTTGCATTTTTGAAAATTACTCAATTTCAGTGCACCTGAACCTAAAAATTCTAAATAAAAACTAAAAAAAATAAAAATGTTGTAACTCGCATAATTTTATTTTCAGTAAATTTTTACTGTTTTGTTTATTGTTTTCCCGAGGACTCCTATATGTACATAAATATTTATTGTCGAGAACTTAATTCTACATAATTTTCAAAACAATGGTTACGTGTGGATTTTAAAAATCTGAGGTCCTGAAAATTATCCTTCATACAAGGATGAAACATGAACAACTTTGAAAGATTACCACTAGGGCCCTATTAGGGACCAGGAAGTTGTTTTATGCAGAAATTTACAAATAAAACTGTCAAATGTTGTAATTAAAATCGGTGGGGGGGGGGAGATTTTCACACAACTACGGCTTATCACAGTGGACTGAAGATCTGAATCGTCCCATTGACGAGTGGAATTTTAGTTATTTCAATACATTAATTTGCATAAATATAATACGTTCACGTTATAGGCTATCTATAATAATTTAAAATTCATTAGTTAGTATATTTTTTCACCCACCAAGCAGTAAACTTAATTTAATGCAGTATTGCTATTAAACATACTCCCGCCGTAATCGCTTATAAACCAGTTTTACCTTACCTTTGATTAGTATACCTTTAAATTTAGCCGTGTGAGTAGGTACGAGTTGTTATTAATGTGATTGTAAATATTGTCGATAAAATAATTTTACATAATAAACATATAATAAATTAATTAGGTATGTATCTTAATTTTTTTTTACTTTAGAATTAGGTGAAAAATTTATAAACATCAACATAATTTTTAATTTATTTATCGGTAAACATGACCCGGTGTTAAACTGTTTATACAAACTTTTACGTCAATGAAAATTTTTCAATGAAATTCAATTCTTGTGATTGATAACTACGATTGGGTTTTATTTCATTTGTTATCTGTATTTTATTAGTGCATTTTCTACTAATTTATATTTACAAATAATTGACGATAGGATATACGTAAGACGGTGGAAAAATTGATATCGTAAATCAGATTTTGTTAATATATTATAATTTATTGTAATATTAAACATTTTCTGATTCCGAACATCTTTTGATTGAAGATATTATTTTTAAATGAGTTGCTGAAAAACAATTTAACAATAGCGTGTCTAGACAATTAATCCTTATGGGTAAACGAATTGTTTAAGACTTCACAATGGTAATTAAGTACCTAGAATAATTTTATTTAACCTAGAAATTTTTCAACCGTTATAATGTTGATATATTTACTCTATTGTTCAATAATTAAACGTATGAGTCATCATCTGTAAACAATAAATTGCAAAATTTCGCATTTAGCAGGTTATCCTCTGCTATGTATGGACATGGTCCTTTATTCTATATTTGTATATTAGGTAACCAAAATATTTAAAACATGTAAAAACTAAATTTGAATTGGTTTGTAAATTTGAATGGGTAAAAGGAACCAAAAAAGCTATATCGTATAACTTTTGAATGAAATACTTAATTGTTGCAGGGATTCCCTATTATATCGTATTGTTTAATCAAGTTTGCATAATGTAACCTCGAGATCCACAAGGTTTTATACAGTTTAACATTGACTTAACATTTTTACCTTTTCAAATTTGTCGTTTAAAATTCACTATTAATTGCAACCGTTAAAAGTTACCTTGAAATGTTATGGTAGAGTAATCCAAAATCCATCCTCGAAATAGCAAAAATAGGGCCAAATTGTAACTTCAGGATATCCGTTGTATAAATAACTTGGTGTAATCGATGGTACGGGGTGGAAATCCCTAAATTCGCGGACTTGGATACTTTGTGGTCAAAATTTGCATTGTTGAGAAACAGAACAAAAACGTCCAGTTGACCTACAATTCAGCCAAATTGCATTCATCCGCAAAGCCAATTTTACAAAACCTTGTGCATTTAATGAAAAGTTTTAATAAATATTAAATTAGAAATTAACAAGCTAAACCACAACAATAACAATAATTTAGAAATTAACACATTTGAAGACGGCAATAACCTATTGTTGAAAGCTTACACGATTGTTGCATTTAATATTAATTTGTTTCCAAATTGTTTCAGTTAATGCTAATCAAAAACGAAATTTCAATTAAAAAACAAAATAAATTGTAGTATTCCATTGCAATACCGATCAAATTTTTAATATTTTGAAATCATCATAGCGGGGTAATAAATATTTATGAAATTATTTAAGCATTAATTCGGTGAAATGGATTCATTCGTCCATGATTTTGATCATATTTTTTGAAAACAAATCACGTTTTTATACGACATCCAGTTGTTCGGCTATTCCAATCACGCTTCTTTCATTCAGCCAGAATTTAAAAAATTTCGGTACGTTCCAATATTATTTCCTTTGCTTAATTTGAACAATATTTTGGGTAAAAGGTTAACTAAAGGAATCAGTCTAGTTACGTTCCACTCAGATATGATATCACACCCACAGGTGGGAATTTCCAAAACGGAAAACTGAAAGTGAATCATTAGTTATTAAAAGTCCAGTGGCGTGCAGAAGTTATATAAAAGCCAAGAGTGGGATTGACGTATATTCGGAAAGTTGCGTGCGTCACTGTTTGACATTGCTTCTTGTGCATCCTCGAGAAAGTGAATAGTTTTTAGGTTACTCTGCTTTCTCCAGTAACAGTGATCACTCGAACTTATAAACTACAACGCGTAGTAAAACATAACACCGTGTCGAGTTTATTGTTTTGAAATAGTAAAGTTTTGGTGTTGTTCCTAGTGACGTTAAATAATAATTTTTATATTTACAGATTAAAATGAAGATACTTGTAGTGTGTACTTTGTTCGGCATTTTAATAAGCTATAGTAATCAGCAATGCTTAACGCCAAATGATCGCGAACGAAATCCTGCCGGCCAAAAAGTCCTCTACTCGGGACAACAAGAATTTTCTTTGGCTCTCCTGAAAGCGATAAACGAAGGTGGTCCCAGTGAAAACATTTTCTTTTCGCCGTACTCCACTTATCATGCCCTTTTATTGGCCTATTTTATTTCGGGAAGCCAAACCGAAAGGTTCCTAAAGACATCATTGAGGCTCGACTCTTCACAGGTAAGACTTAACTCTTTTTCCGTACTATTGAAAGTGAAATTTGTATTTCCATATTGATGCAACACAATTTATTAGCTTATCTGTTCAATAATATAAAAAGTTGATTAGAAAACGGTAGTAAATATTATTACGAAATGCGAGTTATCGCTGCTTGTACAGAATAAGCTATTTCGTTACAAAATGTTTATAAGTTTCGTGGTAATTTTATTGTAATCGTCCAAATTATTTTAACCGACAAATTTGGTTTAATAGCAGAAAATATCCTATATTTTTTGATCCCTCAATAATTTTGCCTTAACCCGTGGTCCAATGCCACGAGTTATTTTCAGGGTTACGATTATTTTCTATCCAATCACTTGGCTTATCTTTCGGTAGTGGTTTTTGTCTTAACGAGTCAACCTCAAAACCTCGATGCGATAACCGTAATACTCGCAATATCAAAATATAACTTTTGGGAAAACCCAGTCTTATTTTGCATATATGACCTATAGCAATGTGCCTAGTAAGGAATTATAGTTTCATGAAGATATCCGTCTTTTTGGAACCAATCTCTGCCACTGGAATTTATTTATTCTGTAAATAGAAATCGTTCAAGGAGAATTGCTATCTTCAAATAAAATTATTTATGACTCCTACGTGATACTTAAAAGTAACAATGTAATCAAATAACTTCAGGAAATTCAGAAGAAATCATTGTAACCCAAAATCAACATAAAGCAGCCTTTTCCCGAATTTTGGACTCAAAACAAACTGTTTTGGTCAGTTTGAATGGCAATTAAAACCAATCTGTTACCAAAATTGATAAGATTATTGCAGTTGGAGTGTTCATATTTTACCGTATTTTATATGCGTTGCAAATTTAAAATTTTTTGTCGGTTAACCAATATACATAAAATAATTCACCAATAATAATTAATCTATATTTTTCATGACCACTTACAGGATAGGCCCCAGACTAAATCTTTCATTATTAGTGAAGGGCTGATTTTCTCAATGAGACCATGTAAAAAGCCAGAAAACTTCCCCGCTTTTACGAATCTCTTTTGTGCAAATTTTGATACCAAATATGTTAATGTTATTTATACAAAAAAATTTTGAATTCACTAGGTGTATATAAATAAATATTTAAATATCAATATAAAAAAGTCTGTGGTGTCAAACGGGAATCGTGAATCTAAAATAAATTTTCCAAGCCTCCTAAAGACCCTGCACAATCAAACCTTCAATTACATTTCAGCAGAATTCTTTGTATAATAGCGCCGAAGGCGATTTTTGATAATTTTTGGGCATTGACGTCGAAATCCAATTAAATCAAACATTGATGTTAACGACCGGATAATAACGTCAATGCCCGTGCAAATTAAGCGCTGTTGATAATTTCAAAAATTAATCTGTGGGTTTTACATCATTATCCGGGCTGTGACGTCATCGCCCACTACATAGTATGAACGGTGATGTACCTAATTATTAATGTTTGAAAGATGTCGAGTGATAAAATATAATATTAATTATTGTACCTACGCTTTTGGCCAATAACGTTATTGACCGGAAGTAATAATTATTACAATGAGATTACCCACCTTGAGCAGGCCATCATGTCTAAGGACGGACAATAACGTTAATGACCAGCAAAAGTGGACATTTACGTCATGGTCCGGTCATTGACCGTAACATCGGTCATGAATTTTGAAAATCCACGAATGGAATATTATCCCAAATTTATTGCTGCGCGATGTTCCATAAATGAAAATTTATTGTTGTATTTGCATAAATAAAGGTGTGAAGTTTGGCGCTAGAAAGTGGTTTTCTTTTCATTTCTACATAATTCTAAAAATAAACCGCATAAAATATAAATAACTCCGAAAACTAAAAGGATTCTACCATAAAATTTAAAACGCAATTTTCCACTCGGGAAGTGTGACTAAATTTGGCTTATAATAATTATCAAAACCGCAAAGCAAAAAAAAAAATATTTATTCTGGATTTACCACATTTTCCACATGTCCATTCCGTCCTTGGGTTTGAAGTAGTTATATGGTGTCAACAGAATAAAGTAAAATTAAATATTTTGTGTGTGTATGTCGTGTGTCCACATTTTTTACTGAATATAAGGATATCCCCCAAATGGAGGGGGGGGGTTGAAATCGCAAATAGAATTATGTTTAGTAAAAATTCATTGACAATCTAATATTTTCCTTTGTCTTTCGGAAATCTTGAAGAAAAGGGACTCAATCCCCTTTGCCCCCCCCCCCTCCCCCATCTGATTACGTTACTGATTCCAATAATGGAATGCCAAAAGCTATAGTAGTATTATGGTTCCTAAAAAGGAAAACAAAGATTAAATTGCCAGAATTGGGAGACTTTTAAACTTTTAAAGTGGAATATAACTTTTCTTTTTCTTCATTTGTCTTCCAAATGAAGACAAAAAACTCTAATCGGTATAGATTCCTAAAAAGGAAAAAGAGACTATTTGATGGGTTGAGTTGTCCCAAGAGTCTTGGTTATTTTTCGGGTTAAATTTATAAATTTACCTATTTAAACCACAACAATCTCCAAGACACCCCAAGATAATTTTATTAGGGAATTATAATTAATGAGCTGGTTTTCCGTTGTCTTCGTTCTAACCACATATAGATAGATATTGAATTTTGGACCATCGTAATATATTTGACGTAACGAAAGATGCAACCACACTTTGCGATTGGCTGTTTACACGAGGCATTCGGCTGCTGCGATCGGTTGCGGCGATCGGTTGCTGCAGCCGAAGGCCCCGTGTAATGTGCACTTTACTGATTCTCCATCAATAGTTTTTTTTTAATAAAATGATTTTAAGGTTCCAGTTATATCTAAACTACACAGATATTTTTTCCAGTAACTTGAAATTGATTCTTTTCAATTGAACGGATGATGATCTTAATATTATATTAGAGCAACGTAAAAAAAATTTTACATTCTTCTACTATCCTCTGCCTTATTTATAATGGTGTGCGATTTCATCCAAAGGAACAAGGTCAGGTCCAAGTTCTTACAACATCCGGGATTGAACCTAGCACTTCCGCAATAGCTGACCGTCTCTTTTTGTTTGTGTGTGATTTTCAAGGTTGTGCGACCAAAAGTCCACAAAAGGATTATTACCATAAGCGTATGCCGTAATTGTTCAGCTTCTTCGACCTTTGTTTGGTTTAGCCTATGTGAAATATTAAAAAACAATTACAGTATAGATTTTCTCGGTTCAGAATCGCACCTGGCATAGAAACGCCAGAATTTTTGAGTTAGTAACCTCAGAATTTCATATCCGGCGTCCCTCAATTCTACTGCTTGTATTGTTTTCTACAAAAAATCCGTGACTTGAAATACATCCAGGGCGAAAACTTTGCATTAAAAAAAAACAATTAATAGTCAGTTATATTAAAGCAACAATATTAAACAAATAATAAATTTTTCAACAAAATTTGCAGAGAAAGAATATTTCTTGTGTGTACCATAAATAACTAAAAAATGAATAATGCTTAATCTTTGGGACGCTCTCATGGAAACTTTGTACCCCATAGTCATAAATATTCTTGAGTCGGGCCTGTTCCAAGTAATCTAATATTCCATATTTTTTTAGTTTTATGAGTAGAATATGGAAATCTTCGAAAAACTCCATCCATCCTTACCAGATGGTAGTGTGGTATTTCTATTATTGATGGTATCCGAACTTGTATCAGGACTGCACGTGGTATCACATAAAGATTTTTTGTTCGTATCTTCAACCTTTCAGGACTTTTACCATTTCAATAAGGGATGTTAGAAGTAAAATTTCGCGGTTTCCCTTCTTATCTATTCGTAACTAGGTAACTACACATAAGCAATTCCTCTTCTTCCCAACCATTATTTATCCACTGCTGGATTTAGGCCTCTTCTCATCAATGGGGATGGTATGGCCATACCTTACCACGCTGTCCAAGTGCGGGTTGGTAGGGGAATAGCCCTTAAATTTCAGCTTTCTATGCAGCTTTCCATATCCATGCATTATACCGAAACTTGGCGATTTCGGACACCAGCCTCTTTTACGCTCGTGGATGTACTTGACGAAGCGGCGTAGCTCTGTATTTTTCATACCTAGTCCCGAGAGCTTGGGTGCAACTGGTTGCGTTCGTGGGTTCTTTTTTTTTTAAAGCCTTCAGATGGTTTGCTCACAACTAACTCAGGAAAATTTATTTTAAGGCGCCAGGTGAACGTAATAAAACATTTGAAGACTGAAGAAAGTTGTTTTAATTATTTCACCAAAAAGTACAGGCAAAAGACGAGGTGAAGTATTTTAATTAAATAAATCCAGGAAAACACATAAAAGTTAAATAACAAATTTTAAACTAAACTTCAAATTGAAGATTTGAAACTTAGAAAACAAAACAAAAATACAAGTTAAAGCAGATGACGCACTGAAGGTACGCCCCTGCAATGCATGATTTAGATTAAACAACAGCTCGTAGTCTCCTGAAGGGAAAACCTACGGCTTTCAAAAATCGTTACGTCATTGACTAATTCAATCAAAATTGCAACGGAAAAAGCCATCGTCGCAATCAAAAATGAGAACAAAAAAATAAATACAGAGTACATCAATCGAAGTGCGCATAAATACAATTGCAAGCTGGCTTACCCTTCAACCCTTAAATCCACAATCTAGTCCCTGGATTCTGAATTCTCCGTATACGTTACTTCATCCTTCAGTTATAGTCCTGCGATCCGGGCATCAGAGAAAGCTAAAACTCACAAAAAATATTCATACACAAATCTCAATCTGTACCTGTCTATCTCATCTTCAAAATATTAGATGTCATTTGATAAGAATTACATCACTCAACGAAGTATCACATTGTTAAATTTTCACTATGGAAATTTGTCGACGCCAAAATTATGAAAATAATCAATATTGGTTTCGAGTTTGTTATCCAAAAAGGAACATCTCCCGTCTGGCAATAAGGAACGTGGGCATGAATTTCCAAAACACGGATATCAAACGGTAGGATTGCTTGACTAAAAATCGGCCAAATAAAAGCATCCAAAATTAACCATTTTAACATCCAAATAAAAAAGGTAAAATTCATTAACCACATCGCCTACAAATTGTAGGAACAGGTGTCCTTCGAAACTTGAAAAATGTGTCATGGCGTCTCATAGATAAGGATTTCCATAGCGAAACATACGTGAATGATGGCAATTACGATATTAAGTTATTATTTAAACCCCATACTAGTTGCTAAAAATAAATTTAGTTGTTATAAACAACTAAAAAGAAATGAATAATTCATACCTGTGATTATAAAAATTCACAGCACTGAAATATGATTAAATTCTTGAAAATAAAAATGAGTATTACTGCCTGAAACGCCGCAGTAAAACTGTTCGTGGTGTGACAGCATACTTCAGTCGTGCTATGCGCACGATCCCTCCTCGGTTTTCAAACTTATGTACAGGGTACGTTGTAATTCGTACTACTCTCTAGGTTAGATTAGAAAGTCTTCAAAAATAAAATATTGTAAGTAACGTCAAAACAGCAATTTGACCGTTACAGCATAAAAAAATCAATAAATTTAACCCTTTACCCCTTTTCACTTTTCTTTCCTTTCTTCCTTTTAGGGGCAAACATTTTTTAAATAATGTTGTAATTCAACAAACACAAGAGATTCGGAGGGTCCTATAATTCACCCTCGAATTCAGAATTGTTATCCACTTTTTTATTTTATTAAAATTACGTTTTTAAGCATTTGTGTGGGTAACCTTCACAAACAAAAACCAAGTCGCTATCTCATCGTGCCTAAGAGATATTGAGAAATCCGAGAAACACATTTTATCCTCCCTCCCTTAGGGTTAGAATTTAGAAAAATCCCTTCTTAGTGGGAGCCTACATCGCATAAAGACGATACTCCCAGAATTTCATGTTTTCAGGTCCTGAGATTTCGGCTTGGCGTTGATTAAACAATCAGTCAGGACATTTGTTTATATACACTATATATAGGGTGTTCCTGAAACCGAGAGTAATTTCTTATGTGGCGATAGTAAACACTTGCCTAAAAAAACATTTTTGAATAAAAACCCTTGGGGTCGCCTTCTTCAAAGCAATTAATTTATTATTGCTTTAGATTTAGTACTTTCTTAAAGAGCATTCAATTATATAAAAACTAGAATATATCCCTTTATCGTGTAAAATTAACCAATTTCGAGTTATGAATTAAATTGAGTGAAGAAATGTTAAAAATTCGAAGTTTTATTTTTTCTTGTTTTTCTTGCAAAATTTTGACCGTTTTACAAAACGGAATTGATGGCCTATTCCAGATAGCAAATTTAACACGATACAACTTTAGCCAGTGGCGGCTGGTATCTGGAAGGCGCCGCCCTCCACAAGTAGAATAGCAAATCGGAATAATATTATTTAATGCGCTGGCACCATGGTAGTAAACGGTTTCTATTCTGGGCTTGAGTATTTAATTTGACAATGAAGAACATTAACATTTTCACAATAATGTGACAATATATTATTCGATTTTTCTGTTTTTATAAATTTTGTGCCCTCCCATTGAAGCAGGTCACGAGGTTCACTATAGGCGTTTCAAGATAAGCGATACGCTACCTTGCGGCAAATTTTTGAACTACCTATGAAGGTATGTTACTAAGGATATGTCACATTTTCTAACCCTATTCGGTTGTTGCAATTAATTAATTCAAATTCAAAAATTAATTTTATCAAATTATTACAGTAAACAAACACATAGGTGCCGTAATACAATTAAAAATATATTTAATACTTAAACACGACAGCAAATTATCGAAAAACGCACCCGTTCCATTAATACCACTAATAGCCATTATGGCGCTGCGATCTTAAATTGAAACGCCTATAGTGAACTTTTTCGAAAACCAACCCATTTTATAGAAAATCTGAAATTGCCATCATGTGTGCAATTTACCAACGAATTCTTATTCCCACTCGTCAAAATCCGTCAAAATCTCCTTCCCTTGGTGACCCATCTCGTTCTATCTCTTTCTATGCATATGATGTGCGTTCAAATTGTTTTCACATACATAGAGGACCTACTTGTTTAACGTGGGCTCCGAACTCCGAAGTGTACTACACTTCATTTCGAGATGGATTTTCTTGGCAGATTACCTCGGTGGTTTGCCATTGCCTGCCGAGGAGAGACGGTCAGAATAAAGTTCTTACCCTGCCCGGATTCGATCCGAGCGTTTCGCATTAGCAGTAACTACACTACTACGTCAAAATCTATATACGTATTTAGTCAAGTCCTTTCGTTGATGTGCTAAAATTAATAGCGTATTATTGACAGAAAAACCACTAACTTATTCAAAAACAAAATAAGTTATTATGTTTTGACTTTCGCTTTGTGCAGTGTATTTCACTCTAAAAAATTTCATTTTCTCCATTTCAGTTTTTCTTTGAAATGGATTGATTTTTCAAAAAAGTATACCAGGCTAAAATTGTAGCCCATCAAGTTTTCTATTCCGAATAGCCCATCAAGTATTTTTTGAAACCGTTTTGTTTAAATGATCCAAAGCTTGCAAGAACAGCAAAAAAAATAACGTCGAATTTTTTTAACATTTCTTCTTTTATTTTAATTCATAACTCGAAATCCGGGGACGGAGGCCTAAGTGTGGCCGCTCCATATAAATTGAAAATTTCCTATAGCAAAGAGGAAGGTTTATAGAGTATACTGTAAAATTTTCACTCGAGATGATATAAATACATAAAATTTCGAGAAAATTCAATTTGAAAGTACGTAAATTTAGCGAATTTTTCTTCGATTTTTGGGGTGTGCATTCGATAGGGAGGTTTATCCATCGTCAAAACCTACCCTTTCGGGGCGCCGCTGCGCTCCGCTCCGCTCTGCACCCCTCCAGGGCGGTTTTGACTCTGGTTACTATGCTAAACATACGAGAAGGCGCCTCCCATCAAAAAAAAACCGGGATAAATGAAACCGGGAGCTTAGAGACCCTTGAAATAGCATTAAAAAGTATAGTTGCGGTATGGGGCAGTAAACTATTACGTTTCACCCCCAAAAAATCGCGTAAAAACAAAAAATAATCGATGTTACATGTACGAGAGACGAGCTGCATCTGCCGGTGCGAAATACTCTGAGTGTTAGGGTCATTTATATTGCACGTACCGTCAACAAAATGAGCGACGCGCGGGAATCTCGTTAATTTTACATGTAAATTTGCAAACTTCAAAATCGATTAACTCAAAATTTTGATAATACCTTCTCAAGTTTAAATTATATCAGTAAACTATATAAACCTTCCTCTTTGCAATAGGAAATTTTCAATTTATTTGGAGCGGCTACACTTAAGCCTCCGTACCCCGAAATCCTTTGATTTTAGACGATAAATGGGTATGATTTAGTTTTAGATAATCGAAGTCTCTAGTTTCGGTGATATGCCCATAAAGCAAAAATGTTTGAACAAAAATAATATTTAAACATTTTTCTTAGAAAAATGTCTTCTATCCATCGCCTAAGAGATTGTGTTTGGTCGCGGGATCCATAAATTTTGTGACTTTCAAAAACACCCACAAATAGAAATGCATGACTGGAAAATTATAATATTTTCTAACTTTCCAGTACAACCACAAAAAATTTATGTTCCTTCCAACTTAAATATTCTTCTAATTTTAACAATTATTTAAGTGTTGCATCGATATGATCTCCCCTTTGTTCCATTTGATTATTTAATTTGTAAATTTTTAAATTCTAATATTTTATTGAATTGTTTCACTTTGGTCAATCAGTTATAAGTGCACAAATAAAATGCATTAAATTTATGATGCACAATTTTATTTTGCTAGATTAATGAAGTACAATTGATTTATGCTCTAGAAATTACGCCTCCATTAGCTTTATTCCTTTTGAAAGCAAAAATTTCAAAATAGAGCATTTGCCTTTTCAGTAATGCAATTTTACACAAATAGAATTTTTGTGTCCTGTCTATTTTATTATTTTCGTCCTTGACGTAACAAATTGAGTAAACAATAAATTAAGAATGTGAAGCATGAACTATTATGCTAATCTTTTTTTCAAACCAGGATCGTGCTGGTGATACATTTATATAAAGTTATGGCTTAAATATGCAAATCCTTCAAAATTTCCATCCAAAAAACTATTTGGTGGTTACAAAACTAACCTCTCTCGATATTGTTTTAGACCAAATCAAACATCTTCAACGCTTACAAAGTGGACAGACTAAGGACCCAATATAGAGCACAAAACAGTTCATATGAATTTACCAATGCTAACCGTATTTACGTAACCAATCAAATTGAAATCAGAAGTTGTGTAGAACCACTGTTTGAAGCAGAATTACAGACGACCGATTTTCGACAAAACCCAAATGCTCTCAGGAATGAAATTAACCAATGGGTTGAATCAAACACCCACAATATGATTAAAGATTTACTTCCTCCGGGAAGCATCGACGCTCAAACAAATTTGGTGTTGGTTAATGCTGCTTACTTCAAAGGAGTTTGGGAAAATAAATTTGATCCAGAAGATACCAAACCTGAAGCCTTCTTCGTTTCGCAATCTGAACAAAAGATGGTCGACATGATGCATTTGGAAACCACGTTAAATTATGGTAAGGATTTTTCTTTTCTTCGACCGGATGATATTATTATAGTCATTAAATTTTCAGAGGTGTCAGAGACATTGCAGGCTCACGTTTTGGAATTACCTTATCAAGGAGACGACATTAGCATGTTTATTCTTCTTCCACCGTTTTCGGTAGTTGGCGGTATTCAAACGGTTTTGAAAAACTTGAATATCGAAAACTTCAAAAGCATCGTTAATGGATCTCTTACGCCCAGACAAGTGCAGGTGTCTTTGCCCAAATTTAGCATGGAACATACACTCGAATTAGTACCGGTAAGAGATTTTTTATTTTGTTAGTGGGTATGAAGGAACATCTTTTTTGCATGATGGGCACAGATTTTTGTAACTTCTCGGATCGCAGATTCAAATTTGAATGTTTTTCGTGATAGGGTGCTTTTTGTTTTGCTTTTTCTCAAGTTTCCTGATTCTTTCTGTATTATAACGGTGATTGCAATAAGTTAACTGTTCCTTTCCTGTTAGATTCTTGAGTATTTGGGTGTTGGAAATCTCTTTCGACAAGATGCAGATTTTTCTGGTTTAACTGGTAGAAATGCACGTGAGTTATCTCTTGGGGCTGCTATTCATAAAGCCAAAATTGAACTGAATGAAGAAGGAACCAAAGCAGCAGCTGCGACTGCCTTGTTTACGTGGAGAATGTTACAAGACGAGAAGGATATGCCGGTTGAGTTTAAATGTGATCGGCCGTTTGGTTTTGTACTTTATAACAAATTGTCGCATACAGTTTTGTTTGTTGGCGTTTATAAAAAACCGGAATAGCTTTTTAAATTAATAATGTAATTAACGAGAAAATTATCAAATTGATAATTTTTTCCAACTCCTCTAACCGTAGAAAATCATTTGTTATTTTTTATTAAGTACAAATAAAATAGGTTAAGAGTTAAGAAGATTATTGTAAATAGCATGTACATTAAAATAAACTCTTTTTTCCAATTTTTGGTGTTGGTGATTTTTTGGCATTACTAATTTTTTGTTATTGGCAGTTTATTCAATAACTGAAATGGCTTTCAGGTTTTGAACGCAATAGGTGTTGGCGATTTGTTTACCGATTCGTCGAATTTGACGACCTTGGCACCAAATAATGATGTCAAACTTGGAAGTGCTTTACATAAGGCAAAAATTGAAGTAACAGAAGAAGGAACCAAAGCAGCAGCTGCAACCGCACTTTTCACTTTTCGGTCTAGCAGACCGGTAGAGCCAGCACAATTTAACTGTAATCATCCGTTCGTATATGTTATATATGACAAACCTAACCAATCCATTCTCTTCACTGGAGTTTTTAGAAGACCTAATTAAAGTATTTTATATTTATTTTTATAGTTTTAGCAACTTATGTATAGTTAAGCATGTTTTTACGAAATAAAAGTGATTTGTTATAAAATTGACTAAACGGTGTGGTGAATACGTTTAATTTATTGCAGGGCAATAATTTATTAACCATAGCACTACAGGTGTCCCCATTCCTAGTGTTGCACAATATCGATCGCCGAAATATGGTGTGAATCAAAATTCAGCATTGCAGTGTGGAAAACTGGAACTGCAGAAGAAGCAATAATAATCATCCAGTGGTAACATTTAAACAAATCTTACGGGTACTTCCATCGAAACTTTTTTGATCTCTTTTTTCATCAGCTCGGAAAATATTGGAGAAATGATTCTAAAAATCATTTAGTATAGTTATGTTAGTAAAAAGTTTTGAATTTCCTGGCAAAACAAAAGATACTATTAGAAGAAAAATTGCATTAATTATCTATGGAAGTGAGATGTTCATGCTGACAAAGTAAGCCCAAAGTCTAGAAAGAGTGGATATATGGTTTCTAAGATACGATTTATATCTTTGTATTTGTAAAGCTTTCGTTTATGTTGATATCAAAAAAGTTCCCAAAAATACTTGAAGTAAAAATATATGGCTCTTCCATACTACCAGTGCTAACCTGTGATATGAAGACAATTACAATCACTAATAAGACTGCAAGTAGATTGCTAAGGACATGAAGAGCAATAGAGAGAAGAATGATCAGCATAACTCGACGCGATGGTAAACACAACGAATGGATCCGTTAAATGTGGGAATCACAGCCATAGTACAAAAAATAGTAAACCAGAAATGGAGAGAGCGGAAGACGGCAGATGGGCGGCCAGAATCATCAACTGGAGACCGCGATATAGTAAGAGGAGTATCGGGCGACCATCTAAGAGATTGGCAAAAGAGATTTAGCCGAAAGACGATAGATGAGAACGGCGCGTAACCGCGAAGAGTGGAAAATAAAGGGGACGACTATGTCCAATATTGTAATGAAAGAGTCTGAAGGAGAAGAAGTGGAAAATAGACCTGATAGACTGAACATGGACCTACTTGGCCCTGCTATAACATCGAAGAGGTTCTTTCAGTAAAAAAGGTTATGGATCGCACAGCGAATTAATTAATTTTGCAGCTCCATCAGGGCTAGTTCAAAGAAGTAGGAAAACAATGAAACGCTGGTACTTTAAATCAAGGATTCAAAGTTTTGGGCAGGAAGGCCACATGGGAATGGCGAACATGCTGGGTAGACGAGGTCAAAAATACTGCCCAGCTTAGCGAAAGTGCCGTATGTGCAAAATAGGCCAAAATGAGTTATTGGTATAGTTGTATACTATGAGCATTCTGCTACCTCTTTACCAAACAAAAACGACGTATATATCCCATAACTAGTGGAAATATTCGTTGTTTGCCGTATGTACAAAATTTGCCGTAAATACTAGCTAAAAACGCAGAATCTCAGTATATTAAACAAAAGTGCAGCATATTATGCTGTGTATATACTGCACTCTTCGTTAGCACGTGTCAGTTACTGCGGTTTTGCTTAGTAAGTTGAGAAGATTGCGCAAAGTCGGTTTCTTCATTTATGAGGTATTATTAATTATTGTTAGTACGTTAGAACTCCTTGATGGCGGTATTTATAATAAAGTGCCTGTATGAATAAATTATACGCAACTGCTTTATAATAACACAGGGTGGCATCAACATCGTATATCGCAAGTTGGTACTATTTTGAGTCATACGATATGAATATTCAACTAGTTTACTAAGCATAAAGGCAGTATCTGAACGCTGCTTAATAAAGAAGCAGTATGTGCGCGTACACATTAAATTTAAATCTAAAAGGTCGAATACATCAAAATGGCTATTTTGTACATACGGCACTTTTGTTAGGCAGGGTAGAATATAATTATGCACAAGGTACGGAAAAAGTTCCGACTATTAAGAAGTTAATACCAAGGCGCAAATAAATACGCAGCTTATTAGAGAATTTTTAGCGACCGTTCTAAGGACGTAGCTTCGGCTGATTAGGCAACAGATATACAACATGTAATATTGGTAACATATAGAGTTAGGCACATATAGTACAGATAATTAGGCAAAACTCGACTACTTTCAATTTTTGTATGCTGGGTTTCGTAATTCACTAGTAATTAAACAGAAGTATAATATCTATAGTTTATTCTTAATAATATGCAGATGTGAATGAAAGTGGATTAGAGCCTGTAGAAAATTATAATAATTAATAGAAGGTAAAGTAAGGGCTAACATCTGCAATAAATTTTAAGTGTACGATTAACATGGTTGTGCGACCTAAAGGCCGCACTGGAAAGTTTTTACATTAGTAACCAAAAAATTAACCAAAGAGATTCGATAAACAGATAGGTAGAAAAATAGGCAGATATACAGGAGTTCAAATTCATTCATTAATTCTTAGACTTAATTCTTCTTAAAGTACCCTATCAGCCCAGCGAACGTTAGCTATCAATTGGAAGCTAAGGCGACTTTTCAGGAAAATATATTTAATGGGGTGGTTTTCCTTTACCTTCCTTATAAGCACATAGATCAATGTTAGGCTCATGAGAAATTTTTAGCACTCCTAGAATTTTGTGAATGTACACAAAAAAATTACAATACATTCGTAACTTACACTGAAAAAAGTATATAATTTTACAAAATTATAGTAATAATTTTATCACTATTTACAATTATTTACATTAAATATTACAACTTTTGTATAGTAATCCGTGCTACAATTAAATTGCTATAAATTTTTATTAAATTTTGCTTCAATAATTCTATCTCATCAAATTATTGTTTATATAAACACTACATTTGATGACTATTTTATGGGAAATTAAAAAAAAATGGATTCTTTCAGTGTATATAACCTCGCCAAGTGCGGCCTTCAGGCCGCACAACTATAATATTTAAAAATTGTGCCTCTTCCAATTTTCTCAAATTTTTTTAAGTAGATTTTTTTTAGATGAAGATATTATGATTTCGGTATCTTTTTGAATTATATGAGTGCACGTCCGGTTTCAGTTAATTGATAAACCCAAAAGAAATCAATATGATATAATCTAACTCACGTTTTGACAAATTTATATATATATATATTTTTGTAAACACGTTGCAATAATCGGAAGCGGAATAAAAAATAACATAAAATAGCACTATGTCCTAATAGTTATCCTAATAATTATTGTTGTAAACGAATCAGGTAAATAGTATATCGTAATTGTTGAAAGGAAATGATAATCTCCGAATTGTGTAAATATCGTTATCATAATTGTCATAAAATAATGATTATTCTCGAAATAAAGGTTATTATAGTTAGTATCGAAATAAGTACAATGCAAGCTCGATAATCCGAAATCTTAGTAATCCAACCTCAGTAAAATTACTTAAAAATATTTCTATGTAAAGATGATAATATATTTTTACAACTTTACATACAAACGTAATTTATTATATTATATATAATTATGAAATTATGGATTCTCAATAAATTACAACTTACCCAGTTATCCTGGCACCTAGCACATCCGTAACTGCTTATTGAAGTCAGTGAAGTTCGCTGCCAATTTCTTAAAACGCCTTTAGGACTTTTACATTAACAAGTTGATGATAAAAATTGACTCTGCAAATATATGCATATAATTTATATGAGACAAAAAAGTGCAAACATTTAGTTAAGTATTATGTTCTAGACATCTAGACCAACGGTGGGCAACCTCCGGCCCGCGGGCCAACTCCGGTCCGCGTAAGGTTCTAATCCGGCCCGCGAGATCTTTAGAAGAAATAATAAATAAATATTTTCAAAAACAAAAATTTTAAAGAAAAGGATTAGGTTAGTACCTAACATAAGGAAAAAGGAGAGATCTACAGTTTAATTTTCGATATAATTCGTCTTATTTAAATTAAACACACATAGAGCTACATCTTTGTTCATAATTTAGTACTCACGTCGTAACATAGAAAGTCGTAACGCAGAAATTTCGGATATGTTCAATAATCGTTTAACGTCGGAAATGTTCAATAATCGTTTAACGTCGGAAATGTTCGACAAACAAGGCATATGCCTCAGTCGCTATCACAAAATGGGGGCGCTAAACCTTGACAAAACCCAATAAATAATAGTTTAACATTTTCAAAATGATAAGAATCTTTTGGGGGAGAGGGGGAATATATTCAAATTTTACTGAATTCGAAAATTCGATCGCGATTTTATTTGTAAAATCACCTAAAATTACCTGTCGGTCTTTTCCCCAAGTGGGGATTTTAATCCTCTACAGTAGTTTTTCGCCTATAACTCGCTTACCTTTAATTTTAGAGAAAATTATCATCAAATCAAAATTGAAGAGTACAAATTTCTCTATAAAACAGATTAACAAAATTTGCCTACACCATACTAAGTATTTATGAAATAAAAAGAAAATCCAGAGAAAACAATTGAAAAAGGTTTTGAATAATTCTTATACTGAATAATTATTTTGTACATTTCAACTTTACCATCGATGGTGAACAAAATAAAACAAGGTTTCCTCGTTTTGTAGAGAATTTCCTCCTCTTCAATTTTGGTCAAATAATAAGACAGGGGATTTTAGGAAAGTTGATTCCAACCTCATGTTATGATTAAATAAAAATAATCTCCATATTGGGGGGGGGGGGGGTTTCTTACCTTTCTGTTACCTTACTATGGAAACGGTGATTCTGACATACTATGCGTATTTTATATAAGATCTTCAGAAGTTCCCAACGATAAAAATCGATATTACACGACCGGGGGGTCGGGTAGGGGGGTGTATGAAATACCCCCTGACCCAGTCCCAGGGAGGATTGAATCTGCTGAATGCACCCAATTTCAAGTCAACGGCGTTTTCTTACATACTCACTTTTTTACCCTTCTCAAGTTTTAATTTTTCTTAAATACACAGTTAAGTTTAGTTTAACAGTGGCAGCTCGTGACTGTTTTCAATTGGGGGGGGGGGGGCAAAATTTAAAGAAAATGGAAAAATATATGTAAACCTTATTTTTATTTACTGCTTCATAAGCTTGAATCGACAACCATTAGGATAAACGCTAATATTTAAAACATTTAGGCTTTACTTCGACCTCCGTGAAGTGGGGGTGTAAAAATTATGCTGTAATCTGTAAAAAGGCTCAACTGCTTACCAAAGCTTACTTTCTGCTTACTCAGTCTAGCGACAATTTCTTGTGTTACTTCTTCGAAAATATTAATATCTTTCATTGTCAAATTAAATACTTTAGTCTACAATAGAACGTGAAAATGAGAATCCGGGAGGTCTTGGAGTTTTGGGGGGTATGGGGTATACCCCCCAGGGTATACCAGATTTTCGGGAAATTACTGCTGTTGTGCTAGCCGCTGTTTTGAATTTAAGGGACAATAAAATTTATTTTTATTAAACAACTCATCCATTTTCAACTTTTGACTAAAAATAGTCGAACAATATCGATTGTTATTTTTAGTCAAAAGTTGAAACTGGACGAGTTATTCAATAAAAACAAATTCCCCCTTAAATTCAAGATGGCGGCTAGCGCAACAACAGTAATTTCCCGAAAATCTGGATTTAGGCTACCAATGACCCCACCTTACGATTATAAAAAAAATCGAATTAATGTAATTTCAATAATTAAGCAAGAAACGCCAAGCAATATCATAAAATAGTTTTTAAATATTTTGCCCCCCCCCCCTTGGTGTCTGTAGCCATCAATTTTTAAACTTTATTTGCAGTATTGGATCGTGATTTTTTTCAATAAAAAAAGGCAAGAGGGTGAATGTTCCAACATCGAATTGCAATTTTAGCTATCGGTTTTCGGATAGTTTAATGTTTTTAAAAGTCAATGGTAACATTCCTATAGCAGGATAAATCAACTTCTGATAGAGAAAATCCACTTTGAAGTTTGCAAAATTTCACGATTCAGTGACGCACGGGGCGGGATTTAGGTAGAATCTCGTTCTTTTTGTCGTCGGTCCGTGCGGATTGAACTACTCTTATACGAGCCGGTGTGCACACCGGCCATATGCAACACGTCTCCCGTGCTTGTAACTTCGATGAAATTTTACTATTTTTCCATTATTTTTTGTTTCACGCGCTTTTTTGGGGGTTAAACGTAAAAGATAACTGCCGCATACCGCGACTATACTTTTTAATGCTTTTTCAAGGGTCCCTAACATCCCGGTTTTGTAGATCCCGGTTTTCTTGATCGGCGGCCCTTCTCGTATGTTTAGCCCAGTAACCAGAGTCAAAACCGCTCTGGAGGGGTGCAGAGCGGAGCGGAGAGGAGCGGAGCGGCGCCCCGGAAGAGTAGGTTTTGACGATGGATTACCCTCCCTATCGAATGCACACCCCAAAAATCGAAGAAAAAATTTTTTTAATTTTTTCACTTTTTCGGCAATACACGTGTTATTTTCCATTTTTTTTACGAATTTTTACTTTCCCCATACGTATTAACGTATGTATAGGGAAAGTATTGTCATCGGGTCAAAAATCGAAAATTTAAATTTTGGTATTAAATGATTCGTTATGATGCCCTGATAACATTTTCATCAATTTTTTATTGATGTCCGTCTGTGTAGGTGTGTATGTGTGTGTGTAACTCTGTGCGAAAAAATTAGTATCAATCGCACAGCTTAAACCGCTCAACACAATGTCATGAAATTTGGTATGCACGTATATCACGGCTAAACTTAGAGGCCAGATAAAACTGGTAAAAATCCGTTCAAAATTAGGGAAATGGTGAACGAAATGAGAAAAAGTACGGTGTTTATTACTTTTGGACCACCATTTACCATACTAAACCGGATGCTTTTTTTAATCGTACCCTCTCCCTTTGCACACGCACACACATTAAACGACAGAGAGAGAAAAGCACGTCAAAGTTAATATCAATAAATTTTAAAAATTAATAAATTTTGACAGGTCGTTTGATGGATTTTGAATTTAGCACTTTTTTGAAGCTATGCTTCTTATCGCACGGGCAGTTAATCGTTCGTCACACAAATTGTTAACGCAAATTCGTCACACAAATTTCGACCATCGCAAGGGCAGTTAACTTCCCTTCAAACACCATAACTCCGGAACCGAGAGGGCTAGGACCCTGGGAGTGGTGGCTATGGATGAGATGCGGAGGTGGCAACCTCCCCCGACCCCGATCCCCGCCGCCTCCAACCGGTTTTTAGGAAAAATAGTTTTTTGACAAAACTAAAAAATTAAAAAATTTCCCCCCCCCTTTTCGTGGGTCGGCAAAAACGTCAAAAAAATTTTAAAAATGTTTCAAAAATTTGTTTTTAAATGTATTTTTGAACTTTTTTATATAATTAACCAGGATATTATTATAATTTTTTAGGGTGTGAAAAAATAGTATTAATCGCACAATATTGTGTTTTTATTATTATTCATTTGTTTTACCGAAAAATAATTTGTGACGCTAGAACTTAATGGGGAAAGTTATGCAATGTTTACATAGCCAATTTTTTATAAACACCTCCGCGACGACAAAAGTTACACATTCGGACCGAAACATAGCCAAAAAGGCCGTGATTTACCCAAAATTTTACTAAATTTCATGTTGGGGGCGTGTCCGTAGTGCTCGAAACCACGCAATAAAAAGGCCGACAACCTATCCCGGGCACCGCATAGTGTTTTTACTAAAATTTCGGTATTAATTCTTATTTTACCTCAAATATCCTTTTAGGCTTCTATACAAAGTATACCAAGAAGCCTTATGATCTAATTCCGTGTCTGTCCGTCCGTCTGTCCGTCCGTCCGTCCGTCTGTCTGTCTGTCTGTCCGCATAATTCAAAATCATACAGAGCGTTTCAAATCGTGTTGGAAATACTCTGTGTGTATAGAGGTCTAAGAACTGGGTAGCCAGTGCGCTACTTTTAGGCTTCTATACAAGGTATATTTATGATTAGGGCCAATTTATTTGTCAAATCGTCTTGACGTTTCTTCGGCAAATCGCCCATGAAAGCTGCGGGTCTCGCGGTAGGAGGAACAACCGGTAAAACCGTCACGATCGTCTACTCGGGTCGTGAGTATTTCGGATCCATTCCCAGGGCGCTGCAATCTGCGTCGCTAATTTGTCTAAAGATATGCAGCACTTCTTCCGCCAACAAATACTTTTTTTCTTGTGGAACCTTTCCGTCGGATTCCTTCCATTTGGCCGTCAAATCGAGACCCGATTTTCTAATTACAGGTTGATGATTTCCACATCCACCATCCGCGTGACATATTGTTTGTTCTTTGCACAAACCGTACACTAGTTCTAAGCGTTTCTTGGAATCGTCTGCAGTTATCTTCTGAGCGTGTTCGAAGTGGTTTTGTTTTTTTGGGTTCACCAACAATTTACTGCAATTAAAGCAGACGCAGCGTAAAACTTTCATGACATCTTTAATCATGCCAACGTGAAAGATCGGTTTGGCCAATTCGATGTGACCAAAGTGACCGGGGCAAGTCTCCCGGTCGCCTTCGCATGTTTGACATGGTAAAGTGCTGTCAAACGCTCCCATCCTCGGATCCATCAGGTCGCCCACTTTTGGAAGACTTCCTTCCATAATTTCTACATGATTTATACCTTCTGGGACGACAGACATGCTACGAATATCTTCCATACTAAAATTGCCAAATTGCACATTCTTTACAGTTTTGAAAGCAGATTTGTTTTCGATTAATGCCATTGTTAATAATTTACTTTTACTTAACGCGCGAAAAATTAGCCAAACTGTTACATCTACTATACTCATAGGGCGATGTCCTATATAAGCAAATTGATCTGATGATACGTTGATCCGTTGATACGATGATCCGTTGATACGATGATACGATGATCCGTTGATACGATGATCCGTTGATACGATTATACCATGATACAATTGTCCGTTGATCCAATTATTCTTTGATACGTGGCTTACTGGTCTAACTGCCGCAGGGATTAACGGCCAGAATAAAGTGAAGATAAGCTATTGTTCCAAGGATATGATTTACTAGGATATTGGATATCAGGGGACGTGTTAAAGAAAGACTACGTTTTGAATCGATTAGTTGCGACCCTCTATCGGGGTCATTTTCAAGACTGTAATAAAGAAACAAGTTGGAACGTGCTTCAGCAGCGGTTCCTAGGCTTCTATACATACAACTACTTTTCTGGTGTGAAAAGTTGTTGTTATTTTTGGTCGCCATAATTTTATAATGTGATATCAGATAATCCGATAATTTGGAACCGAGGGTTACCAACTTAAAAAATATTCTATATAAGTAAATTTTAGTGACTAAACATTTAGATTTTCAGATTAGTATCTTTATTATCGGATAAAAATTATTTTTTCAGATACCTCTATAAGAAAAATCTAACATTTTAAGTTCAAATATAAATCTCAGAATATTTCATTTTTTATATATGTGGTAATTCTGATAATCTGAATTTTTAATACCTACCAAGCTAAAAAATATTCTAGTATAGTATAAGTAAAATTTAGTGACAATAAGAGATTTCGATTATCAGATTAGTATCTTTATTATCGGATAAAAAATTATTTTTTCACATAAAAGCAAAAGAATAGCATTTTAAGTTCAAATATAAATCTCAGAATATTTCATTTCTTAAATCTGTTGTATAGAAGCCTAGGAACCGCTGCTAAAGCAAGTTCCAACTTGTTATTTTATTGTAACTAATCCCTTTTTTGACCTAAATATCAAGGGATTTTTTTTTGGAATATTCCTTGTCACTTGGGCCGTTCACCCCGGACCTTAAAAAATTTACAAAAAAAGGAAAAATATAAATTTATCGTCTTTTTATTTACTTAAAATTTAGGTAAACAGCTGTTCAAAACAATTTTAAAAAACGTAATATAAAAAAATGTATTATTTTAATTTCCCAGATAATTCTTTTGCTTCAATTATTTTAAATATCTACCGATAAAATACAATTTAACAATGTTTATAAATAACAATTTTTTTTAAATTTATTATGGAATATGATAAAGATATTATT
Source organism: Podabrus alpinus (assembly GCA_932274525.1). Classification (NCBI taxonomy): domain Eukaryota; kingdom Metazoa; phylum Arthropoda; class Insecta; order Coleoptera; family Cantharidae; genus Podabrus; species Podabrus alpinus. Next base: position 14,488,044 of record OW026451.1, read on the forward strand.
GTAGGAGATGAGTTTAGCAAAAATATTTTTAAATTATTACCACGGGATTCGCTGGAGTCACGAGGACGTGCATAAACAGGATGGCCGTGTTAGAAATCAGGTAACCAATAACGCTGGTCCTGATTTATCAATAAACGATATTCTCATTAATAACGATGATTCGATATCTATCACGTTATATTATATTTATGAGAAATGAGTACTAATACCTCAGGCCATAAAGATAAGTATTTTAGATAATTAACTACTATTTACTGCTTTCTTAAAATGTATGACAAAAAATATGCTGATCTATTGGATGACTGGGATTATTGGGTCGTTATTATTATTTAATAACATTTATTACTATTGTTAATCTTAATAATGCGATAATAATATTTATTAATTAAAAGCCCATTAATTGATTTAATGCGTGTAGCCCCGATAAGGTGCCGCCACTGATAAGACTAGTGAAAAAGTTGGCCGCTATTCCGATCATACGATGCACGTCACGACCCACGTGGCTGATGACAACTCATAGGATGTGGCGCTACGCATGTAAATAAATCAATAAATAAAAGTACGAATTTACGTTATACCATTGTGTTACTTTAAATTCGTTAATTATTAATCATCGTTTCGACTAAAAGTCACTCCTCTCTATTTTTCATTTACTTTTGGCCGCCACCTTATTGGATATTCGTAAACCCGATCACGCCACACGCCACTTCATATCCGTCCATACAGTCGCGACGGGGTCTTCCTCTCTTTCTAAGCTTCTGTCAGTATTGAACATAACCTCAGTGGGTCTTCATGTCGTGCTCCACTCAAATTTTTTATTAATAACAACAAAACAGTGTCAATTTGGAACCTAAAGTTAAACGAACATTTTTTCATCAGCCAACAAATATTGAGCACAAAATCATTTTTACATTTTTTGTAACGTTGCAAATTGTTACGTTACGTGTCTTGTGTTATTAAAAAACTTATGCTAGTATTTTAATTCGATATTTATTATGTTAGGTAAGTTTTGCAATTACAATTTGTTCAGGAATTAACTCACATAACCTAGAAAATCCCTTCAACATATTATTGCATAATTTTTTTACAACTTGGTCTCAATGTTACAGATTTTCCATTACCCGGAGCAGAAGCGAATAATTTTATAGCCATGTCTCGCAAACGCACCAGAAGTAGATCACAAGACAATATTTTTGATAAAAACGTCAGTCACCAACCCACTACGGTATGTTATAATTTATTAAATTATTTCATTTTGTGTTACATCAACTGTGTACACCGGTCAAATATAGCAAAACTTCGATATTTTGAGCTGATAATTACTACACTTTGTAGTGGTAGCGTTAAATATTTAGGGTTTGTTGATATATAAAGCGAGTCACTGTTTGTATACACACCCCCTCGATGTAGGTTCTGATAAACAATGCTTAATTTCAAATGTAGGTACACAATCGATGAGTACAGTAAATGTAATAAAGTAGATAATTACAGTTTTTTATTGGTTCATAGATTGAGGTGTAAGTGGTATTTTGGATCAGGCACATTAAAGAATTAAAAAAAGTGAACTTTTAATTTTTATCGAATTCATATCAGCAGTTAACTTGATTCATTGATTGCTCCTGAATGATATATTATTTTATGAATCGAATTTTGCCATTCGAAAGTTTTGCATTTCTCCTATATATTTCACTCCTACTCTCAAAGTCCTAAAGATGAGAATTTTCAACAATTACAACTTGGGAAGATTTCCAGTGGAGCTAAACTTCACCTACTTAAAATTTAGCTATTTCAGGTTTGACCCCAGTTCTGAAGCGAAAATTGACACCCAAAGTTTCTACATAATTAGTTAACTTTTTTAAATTCACCAATTTCGAGATTAAATTTCCATAAAACAATTCCCCTCTCTCTTAATTTTATTGGTTTATTGACTGATTTGGTTTTTGGATGCTTGGCCATTTTAAAACAATCACTGATTTTTTTATGAGTGAGTGAGCCGGCCTGATTGTTCATAGACTTACCGATGGGTTACTCGGTAGGCCATCGGTTCTGCTTTGTCAGTCCTTGTCCTTTCAATGGTTTACGCGAACACGAGTCGGCCTCCCATTTGCTTTTAAAAAGTACCATTATTAGCCTAGTCAAATTAAACTGATTTTAGCATTGAAATGGAAGTAAATCCGGAGTCGATCATACCAGAGCCATTCGATAGAAAAACTATTTAAAAACTGAAAAAAGGAAATTTATCCCGCGACCTTGCTGCGATAACGCCTAAAATTGACAATTTGACATTAAAAAAAAAAAAAATTTTTGGCACAGCGTCGCTCTTGAAGTTTAAATATCTCGAAAACTATTTATCATAGACTAACAAAAGATTTTAAAATTATTTTATAGCAAATTTCATGTTCTACAAGATCGACCACTTAATATTTTTCAGAAAATTTCACCATAATTGAATTACCACTAAATTAGTAAGTTAACGTGTTTGTGTTTTTGCTTACAAGGAATGTTAACAATTTATTTTGTAAAAATTATGCGTTAGGCTTCTATACAAAGTATAACAAGAAGCCTTATTATCTGGCTCCGTGTCTGTCCGTCCGCATAATTCAAAATCATACAGAGCGTTTCAAATCGTGTTGGAAATACTCTGTGGGTATAGAGGTAATTTTTCACCTATATAGGAAATTTAAATACGTTGATCCTTTGATTCGTTAATCCTTTGATCCGTTAAGACGTTGATAACCTAATAAGAAATTATCTCGAAAAATTTAATTGGTGCAGATTATCGGATTATCTGATATTACATTATAAATATGGACGTATGTGAGCCGTTGAAAACCATAGTGGACTAAGTCAAAAAATCACGTTTTTGAGCTAATAGCTGAAACCAATCCATATTATATAAATCTACTTACCGACAAAATTTTAAAAATATAAGTCATTGTTTGTTACATAAATGGTGCAAATGTAATATCACACATTAACGGAGTACTGTTAGCGTTGTATGGCAAAGTGGTCTAAGTCTGACATAGACCACTCTGACAGTGGTCAACATGCAACATATTCTATAGAACCTTGAAAGTCAGAGTGGTCTAAGTCAATAGCTGAAACCACTCCATATTATAGAAATCTAGTGGTCTAAGTCAGTAAAACATAAAAAGAAATTGTAAAGCAGAGAAAATTCGGTAATATTATTCTATAGATATTTAAGTAGGTACTACTCCTAAGCAAATTTCGCAACAACAGTATTATTTTTGCATTCAGGATTTATTACGAACCTTTTAACTTTAGGTCTCCATATCTCAAAACGTCGATTTTTGACTTAGTCCACTATGGTTTTCAACGGCTCATGTAATCTCCACCGATGGTCAAGAGAAAATCCTCACTGCCGAAATGGTCACAGTTTACCACCCGTAAATTCCACCGATGGTAATTCGTAAGGATTTAAAAGTATTAGTAAAGTACAATAGATAGATTAAAAAAATTATTTCATTAGAAAATGCATTTTATTGAAAAATAAAAGTAACACAAAATTGTAATTTTCAAATAAACTTTTAAAATAAATAAAGAAAATGTATATGTAATACTCGTACATTATTTGAATGAGTGCGGATTTTTCATCCGGAAATTGAAAATTTCTTTGAGATTCGGAAAGCTGAGGTTTTGAATAGTCGTTCAAAATATTGGCAAAAAAAATCGTAAACTACCCGTGTATTAACAGAAAAGTGTCGGCCACGCCTACCATAAATTTGGTGTATTTTTCGATTTTTGAGGTGTGCATTCGATTCGAAGGTTGTTCCATTGTCGAAACCTACTCTCCGGGCCTTCCACTCCGCTCCATTAGGCCCTCCGAGCGGTTTTGACAATAGTTTACTGGGCTAAACATACTAGAAGGGCCTTCCATCAAGAAAACCGGGATCATAGAAAAGCGGGATCCTAGAAATCCTGGATATAGCTTTTAAAAGTATAGTTGCGGTATGCGACAGTAAACTTTTAAAAAAAACCCACAGATAACTAACCCAATTTATAATCGCAACTTCTACTGATGAGCAAAATCCGCGATGTAATATTTATAACAATAAAAAATACACAAAATATAACGCCAATATAAATTAAAGGACCTAATAATTTATTCGGAATCTTACCTACTTAAAAAAGTACTTATAGGCTTAGCAATTAAGAGATTATATTTTTGTACCCTCGACCCACCCGACGAGGCGGTGGAACTTACATATAGGATTATAGAAACCCTTGACCATCGGTGGAGATTACAATCGCCCATAAATATTATGTCGACCAAAAATAACTAGCGACAACAACTTTTCACACCAGAAAGGTAGCTGTATAGAAGCCTAGGAACTGCCGCTAAAGCGAGTTCCACCTTGTTTTAGGCTTCTATACAAAGTATCACAAGAAGCCTTATGATCTGGCTCCGTGTCCGTCCGTCTGTCTGTCTGTCCGCATAATTCAAAATCATACAGAGCGTTTTAAATTGTGTTGGAAATACTCTGTGTGTATAGAGGTCTAAGAACTGGGTAGCCAGTGCGCTACTTTTAGGCTCCTATACAAAGTATAACAAGAAGCCTTATTTAGGCTTCTATACAATGTATAGAAAGAAGCTTTATGGTCTGGCTTGGTGTCCGTCCGCATGTTTCAGAGCCAATCATAACGTTGATCAACTGATACGTTGTTATATTGTAAATACTTCGTCTATATAGTATTGCGTTAATCTGTTAATCCGTTGTTTAGATTCGCTAATGCAATTTATAAATACGCAAATGTTCGAAAGAAATTTACTAAGTTAAAGATATTTTCAAAGGCTTCTATACAAAGTATAGCAAGAACCCTTATGATCTGGCTCCGCGTCTGTCCGTCTGTCTGTCCGCATAATTCAAATCTAATCAGAACCTTCGAAATTGTGATTGTAACCGCAAAAATTTAATTAGTGCAGATTATCTATCTGATATTATATTATACGGCGACCAAAAATAACTAGCCAACAACAATTTTTCACAGCAGAAAGGTAGCTGTATAGAAGCCTAGGAACTGCCGCTAAAGCGAGTTCCACCTTGTTTAATAAGGTGCCGAAAGCCATGATTAAGAAATTAAAAAAAAAATTTTATTCGTAACTTGTTGGTTTTCTAATTTATAAATTATTGTTATAAATTAATAATCTCATAAAATTTTGAATATTATAATTTATTGTATTTTGTGTCAGTACAATCGTATAAAATGGAACTGCCATAAAAAAAATTTTAAAAATTGACTTTTACGTTACAATCAACAAGTAATAAAATAATTATGTCAAATACCTACTAATAAATTAAAATTTACATCTTTTTTAAAAAAAAGTTAATAATTGTTTAAAAAACATTATGAGTTGCAATTTACACGACTGTATCGGAAAGAACTAGAATAATTTTTTTTATGAAATTAAAATTTCTATGAAATTATTTATAACAATTTATAAATCAAATAAACCAAAAGCTGTTAATAAAAAAAATAATGTTTATAAAATAAATTCGATAACGATGAAACTTTTAACAAAATATCAAGAGGTCGATTTTGTACAACGTGAAATTTACTGTAAAATAATTTTCGGGGGCAGGCGCCTAATATTGACCACCCCAAATAAAATTAAAAATTTCCTATTGCAAAGAGGAAGGTTTATAATAGTATACTGTAAAAATTTTATATGTGAAAGTATAGTCAAAATTTTGAAAAAAAGCCAATTTGAAATTTTGGGGTTTGGATTCGAGACTCGTCCGGCTGTGCGCATCGAAAAACCCAAGCCTGCGCTCCCCCGCAGGCTTTTACATGTTAAATTTGCTAACTTCAAAATCGATTTATTCAAAATTTTAATAATAACAGTATACTATATAAACCTTCCTCTTTGCAATAGGAAATTTTTAATTTTATTCGGGTAGGTCAATATTAGGCGCCTCAATTTTTTAGTTTTCTATTCTACGACGGAATATGTTCGAGATATTAAAAATTTATAAAAGTTTTTTGACATTAGTGCCGAATTACCAATTTTTGGCAAAATCAATTTTTTTTGCACCATATATGTTTTTCCGAACCCTCGTTTCATCATGAATTTTTTCGAAAATTTTGTGCACGCAAAAGTACCACAATTTTACAACAAACTGAAGTACGCTGGGCAAAGGTAATTAAAAATGATTTTCCAAATCTGCTACTTTGGATGCCTCCCACGTCTAAACTATCAAAGCTAAATATTATACTGTATTGTAGGCGATTGAATTACCCACAAAATTGTTTGTATACAAATTTTGATATCTCTTATCATTGTCACAACGTTTTTAACGCCAAGTCGCAGATTAAATTTTTTTCAAGTTTCTGGATTTTTTGCCTATTTTCCGGGCTTGAATTTCATATAACTTTTGTTTATTTAATTTCAAAATGGTTTTTCTATCGTTTGATCAACTCCTGATTTGGTTTCATTTAAAATTCTAATTTGACTGGCTTATATATTATTATGGAAAATCAAACAAAAACAGGTCTGATTATGGAGCTACTTACGAAACAATAAAGTACTTAAATTTAATTCAAACCAATTAGCAGGATTCATTAGTTTTGGTTCATAATTTTCTTCTGAACGAGTCCATTAAAAATTTTATATTTTTATGCTAGGCTGGATTTGTGGGTAGGATTTTGTCTATGGACATCAAATAAATTAGGGCGCTTAAAATTTTCGGTTTATTATAATTCATCCTTAAACTAATTTAAAAGTTTTTAAATATTAATCTATTTGTGCACTATTTCAAGACATTTTTGATCCTGGCAACCCTGCACCGTATTAGCTCAACCAAATATGGATTCCCATTATGGGTGTGGTATGTCAGTACTTGGATGGGCGATCCTCTAAAGAACATGCAAATCTCTGTTGTTTGAATCTCACATTAATCTGTAAGGCCTTTTGCAGCATTGTTCACAGGTTGGGGAATACGATTCAGGCTGGCAACCTGGTGTACTTCCTGCAAAATCATACTATACAAACCAGTCCTCCACTATGGCTTGATTGAGTGTTTTATTTTTGTGAAAAAAAGATTTTTTAGTCCTCCCACTTTCCAATGTCACCACAAACTTTTAGAAAGTTTACCTTCTTCCTCAATGGATTGCATGCAAGACTAATACCAGAGATCCACAAATTTTAACTTTTTTGACCCTTTTATTAGAAATCTTTAGTTACTTTTGAAGTTTGTTTTTTAATTATTTAATTACCTGTAATTAATTTATAAGCATTATTTAATTAATAAATTTTTCGAGGCTAAATTCAATTTCGTCAGCAAAATGTATCTATTATCATTATTTTTCATGTTATTTTACCTTGAAGATAGCTGAAAAAGTGTTTTTGACCCTTTTAGATTAGATTATCCCAATAACCTGACATAATAGACCAATTATTTCGAGTTTACACAATGAATTCATAATTGACGGTTAATCAGTCACAGGAAAGTTTACGCACCATGTTCTTCTTGACTGGGGAGTTTGAAGAAGTGATCATTGAAGATTTTTAAAATTGCATTTCTTAATACTTTGCAACTAAAAGGTATCATTTAATTATTACAAAATTTCATGTCATTGGCCGGTATTACCAAACACAACTTTTTTTGTTTCTTAAACTTAAAAAGATTTATTATAAATTTATCCAATTTTTGCATCTATTACTACTTCCATTACTAGTTGAGAACAAATTCGCTGAATCTTGAAGTAATCTCCTTTTGTACTTTCATTATATGATAGGAACGCTATATTGACTTCCTTCATGGAATTAAAAAATGTATGGGTATTTGATTAATGATTAAACCACAAGAAACTAACCATAACATATCAATATTCATATCAGTCCACATCGGTCTTACAATTATTATTATTATAATAGCTTTCAATTAAAATCACTCAAAAATTAATGTTTTCCGTTACAGGAGCGTCGTTAAACAAACAATTTACATAATATGCCATGGCGAAAAAACCCATTTTCAGTTAATAAATTAACACTAATAAACATAATTTAATAATCTTGTTATAAAAATAACAACTATTATCTAACAACTAAATAACTTTCTTAGTTTATAGATGGCAACCATCCTGTTTAGCAATCAAATGAAATTCCTTTGTTTTTTTTATTGCTTCTGGCAAGCTAAACAGGAGAAGAACACGACCAAGTGGGTCAAATAGGTAGCGTACTCAACTTCTGTTCTTTCCACATAAATCCATAAAATGTCACCCCTTTCCGTTAAAACTGGCTCTATTACTTCAGGTACGCCCACAATTTTCTGGCAGCACTTCTGAATTATTATAGTTATATAAACAAGGAAGGAAGTTACACCCAACCATTATCAAATAAATTTAATATTACTTCCAGATGTATTCTAATTATTTTGAAAATATATTTACCTATTGTTAGGATAATAATATGAAATTCGAAAAATGTAATATAATATTTTTTACTATATTTATATACGTCGCAATCTGTATTGTAAAACAGGAAAACCGTCACATTCAATCGAAGTCCTTGTCATTCCGATACTTGAGGAATCGTGTGATTTTTGTTATCAAAATTTTCAGTGTTGTGTTATTAAGTTAGTACTTCAACAATATTTAGGTGTCTCGTTCTTTTTTTAGAAATCTATTGTATCTTTGAAGAGTTTACTACCTATTACTAATAGAACAATTTTGGGGAATCGAAATTATTTTCCCTTGACCCTACACATAATATGTACATCGAAATCCATTTTCTTTAAAATAGTTGAAGGTTTATTGTAGTTTTTGAATATTTTTGGTTTTATGTCAAACCGTAAATAAATTTACGATACATTTTTTTTATATTTAGTGCTATTCTTGTAGGTGTGTGCCAAAAATAATTTGAATTCGCCGAAAAAATTTCAGCTCGAGTGTAGTTGAGTAACTCATCATAATTAATTGTATATTATACAATGAATACTTAAGACCAGACAAAATTACCACTTGGAGATAATACAAATTTTATCACACTTAAAAATTAATTTTTTATGAGGTGATATTGGTACTTACTACAATCAATAATTGCAGCTTGAATAATTAATTTAATTTTTTTTGTTGGGCTATATAATAAATTCAATAATTGATTGACGGTCATAACAAAACTCAATAATTGATATTATCGTTTGTTTTCCATAAAAGACCTAAACGACCAGAGGTTTTCTACCCCACTCTATATAGTATGTACAATTCTGTTGGCACTTTTGTAGAATATATAAATATCGAAGCCAAAATTTCTGATTCCAAATGGAAGTTCTTGTTGAATTCTTCAAATAAGAAATGATTTGCCAAGTATTGATAATTTTTCTGTACGATTGCATAATTTATTATTGTTTTTTTTTAAACGAATATTGATTACACGCCAATTCTCTTTAATTTATATTATGATATCAACAAACTGCACACATTTAATTTTTCAGGTGACCCTGTTTTCTAAAATTTTGATCCTTCGACTTTATCCTTCCAATTTTTTTTCTTTCTTTCCACGATTAACTCGTCAAATTTTCGTTACGTAATAAATAAATTTAATTATACCACGACTGTTGCTTATTAAAAATATCTAACATAATATAAACAAAATATGTGCTATTTAAATCTTCCTTGATAATCATCTTTTCAATGTTAATAAACAATCGATTGGAACTTAGACATATAGGATGTTGGTGACGGTCCATTGGTCAAACGTAAATAAATGAGAAAAAAAAGTAAATTATTAATTATCTTAACGATAAGCAGGTCAACAGCTGAAAACTTAATTGCACAATGCAAATGTATGCTTGAGTAAATTAGCAATATTGATATAGCGTTAATCGATATTTTAATTCAAGTAAATGTAAGTTTTTTCCTTCGTCGATTTACATCAAATTAAATTTTTATTATGGTTAGTATGTTTCTTGTTGGAAAGGTACGTCATTTTGTTTATTTTGCTTGCTCTTTAATTTACCTAATTTGGGTAATTAATTTTTCTGTTCCTTTTCTTCTTTTTTTTACATTTCATATTTTAAACATTACGAAATCATTTCGTTCATTCATCCGTTAATCGCATTTTAATCGTTAAATATTCCAAATATGCTGTATTAGAGATATTCTAAATGAGAAATTAATTTTTAGGAAATATTTTGTGTCATTATTATTTTTCATACGTATTAGTATGAATGGGCAAGATGGTTTGGATAAATCACTACTGATTGTTACAGTGTAATAAGTGGATTTCAACTTTTGGAAATTTTTAGTGTAAATGTGCCCTGCTAAAATAATAAGCTATGGTAAGAAAACAAATATTTTTATCGAGATAATAGTTATCATGATATCGAAAATAATAGCTGTTGATAATTTTGCCCTTCTGCTGTTTAAGTACCGCTTTAGCCCTTGAAGGTATGCTTCTCTTTATTGCACAAATAATATATTGATTATTATGCACGATATTATAGTATATATTTTTTTATTATTAAAAATAAAATATTGTAACCATTGATCGATAAAATCATTGGCGAAATTAATATACTTAGGTACCACAATTGGTGCCGCAGACTTTTTTTCATATTTGATTTTGTCTTCTCGATCTGGCAAAGCGACTCATTGACCATAAAGTGCCCTTCAGCAGACGGTCTAGCTGCAGAAATTTAGGGATTGGAATCCGAAATTTCCGACCTGTATCCTAATCAGCAATGGGACCAAGCCACATTGGTTGAAATTCCATATCTATTCAAAACTTAATTATCATTGAGAATTTCTTGTTTGTGTAATCATTGATAAAAATTTTCTAAAGCACCAACATTATTTTTTACGTAAACTTAAATAATAATAAAATGTTTTATCATTTACATTAAGTTTCCTAAAATAAAATTTGTAATTTTGTCAACATCTGGTAAAAGATAAGAACAATGCTGAATTTATGTCAGCAAATATATTATGGATTCACAAATTATCTCATTTTCATTGTTATTATATTTTGCGTGCGTTCTACTCGTACCATGAAGGGTTTAAAAACTTTCTAATTATCAAATCTTAAGCTTGGAAAAAGAATTGTCGCCCTTGGTTTTGCCCAAATTCTATTGCCTTACCCTGACATTGGTTTAAAAAACAATGGCTTCCTGTAATTGCTCTAAATATCTTTGCCTTCAAAATTAGCATAGAAAAAATATTTTTAAATAAAAATTGCAAACTTTCTTCATTGCAACAGTAAAGCTTGTAATGTAACAGTAACTTGTTCCACTTTGGTGGATGAGTAATTGAATAAAGAACTTTGTTCTATAATTGACGTCCGAATCATCTTTTCAATCATAATAATATTGCGTACAGTTAGTTATATTATAAACTAATGACTTATTTTGTCCTCCAGTGAAAATTTTAAGGAGAAAATTGTAGTAGTACATATTTTTAACAGTGGAAAATGAACTTTGATATAAGTAAATATGACCTATTGATCTTAACTGATGAAAGTAGACGTGAAAAATTTTATCAGCTCACTTTTGGTTAACCTTATTGATAAAAGTTTTTTCCAATAATTTGATGGTCAGTTGACAATCTCGGACCATTACAGTTGATTTAACACAAAATTTGGTTGCTTTTTTACACTGCTATAGATCAAGGGATAATTTTTCTGTCTCAAGATTTTTTCTAAATTGACGTTTCAAATCATGTGTTCGTACATGGTTTTTAATATTTTTTGCACATTTAAATAATATTGATTGGAGAAAACCTTGAGACATTTAATTTGAGTGTGTTAACTTGCTTACAATTTTTTGGGATTATTTATGTTTTATTAAATGGTATAAAGTGTTTTACTGCTAATCACATTATACAACTAGGTTACAATATATAATTGGATCACATTAGAAAAGTAAACTTCAAACTCTTGAAAAACTACAATAACTTCATTTACGTCATTACAAAATTTTAAATATTAATTTTATTATAATTTTATCCAACATGTTACCGCGATGGCCTGCGATGATATGCAGAATTTCTACTAATTCAAGTTAAAATAATTAAATGAAATGCAGGGATCGATTTGAATCACCGTAATAGCTAACATTATAACATGGTGACCCATATATAAAGTTCGTGTCTCGTTTCGTCCAACTTTTCTGTACCGTGGTCCGGATTCCACGTAAACTGTATGCAACACAACAACCGATTGGCTTTCGCTTTTCTCCTCATATAATTGATAACTTAACTCAACTGATATGTGATCGTTCAATCACATTTGTTAAAATCAGTTCATACCCTGAGAAAAGCACATTTTAATTAACTCCATCCTAATTAATACTAATTTGAGTCGTTTATTTGGGTATTGGATAATTTACGATATTTATAACATATGTGACAGATTAATTGTTCAAATATGAGATCAAGGTCGTGGCATTTATAGTTATGTTTATCGGGCTGATAAGGTTTTTCTCCAAAAAGTTTACAACTCGTAATAACAGATTTTTTAATTATTTGTTCATCACTTAAATTATTAATTATACACCTAGAAATGAAATAAAAATTTTTAATAGGCTTAATAAGGTCATTTGTACCAATCCCAATTCATTTCTTAATAATTAGCAAACTCATTAGAATAATACAAAAATTATCATAATAGTGGTTGTGAAAGAGTACAGGGGCACCTCATTTTTGTGTTTTGGTGGTTTTTGTTGATTCTCATACATACTGTTTGAATACTGACTGAATTTCACCTTCACTTCATATTGGAATACTGTGATGATTTCATTCAATTTAAGCGATTTTTAAATAATTCCATCCTCATCTACTTACTAATTATTAAAAATGCATGTAAGCTTCAATAATTATTGTGAATCGTTTTATTTTTGTTGTCCGCTTTGTTTTGGTGAGCAAAGGTTTAATTCTATTAATATTAAAATATCTTGCAGTCCCTTTGCATAGAAGCGCCTTTTAGCGACGAAAAAGTCTCTATAGAAACTAGGAAAGCATGCGATTATACTAAAAAAATAAGCAAAGAAATGGCCTATGGTGGAAAGGTGCCTAGACCTGTGAGGGTTTACGCTGATGGCGCCTACGATTTGTTTCATCAAGGCCATGCCAGACAATTGCAACAAGCTAAAAGCATTTTTCCGAATGTTTATCTGATTGTTGGAGGTTAGAAAAGATTTTTTCTTTTAATATATTATTCTAAAAGCCTCTTTAGTTTGCAGCGATGCCATGTTACATAAAATGAAGGGACGGACTGTTTTGAATGAATTTGAGCGATATGAAGCCTTACGCCACTGTCGTTATGTCGATGAAGTACTGAGAGATGCTCCGTGGTCAGTTACTGAGGAATTTTTGTTGGAAAATAAAATTGATTTTGTTGCACACGACGATATTCCTTACGCCACTGGCAACGTTGACGACATTTATGCACCGCTGAAAGAGAAAGGAATGTTTTTAGCAACCGAAAGAACCGAAGGTGTGTCAACGTCTGATATAGTAGCTCGAATTGTTAGAGATTATGACGAATACGTTAGAAGGAATCTAGAAAGGGGTTACTCAGCGAAAGACCTCAATATATCTTATTTGAAAGAGAAGAGAATTAGACTTAAAGGCAAAATGCATCAACTGAAAGATGCAGGAAAACACGTTATCGATAGTTTTGGAGAAAAAAGGGACGATATGTTGACGAAATGGGATGAAAAATCGAAAGACTTTATCGACAGTTTCTTGAGACGTTTTGGAAGCAAAAATTTAAAAAATATTTGGAAGGAATCCAAAAATATAATCTTGAATGCTCTAAGTCCACCCGGATCGCCCAATATTAGTAGCGACAGCAGTTCAAACGTTTCGGACGATGAAGACTATCACGTATCACCAAAGCGAATTCGATTGGCCTAAAAGTGTTCAACGCTATTTTATTAAAAATATAGAATTTTATTTGCGGTGTTGTATATTTTATTGTAACCCAATTTTAAGTTATTTTTAATAGTAGTTCTCATTTCTTTCTGACATTTAAAGCTTATTGATTGATCTAATATTCATAACAAAAGTTAATCAAGTAAATCAATTTGTGTTAAGGAATTGGAAAATTGAAAGGCTACCTATTAGAAAAATGTACAAATATTTTATGAAGATCGATTTCTGCTAATCGTTGTTTTTTGTAATAGAATTTAAATGTGAAAATTAATAAATTATTTTTTACATAAAAACTTGGCTCAATCAAGTATGGAGTGAGGCTTCCTTTTTGTAAATAAACGAAAATAATTTGTTTGTGTTATATTTTTATTTACCTTCCCTGGTATACAAGCTAAAGAAGAAACAAAATTTAAGATTATTATATTCGATACTCTTATTTGAGTAGGATATCCAAAGCTCCATTTAAAAAAGTGTTAAAATATCAGGAGGATTGCAGTTCAAAAAATGGGTACTTGTACAGAATTCATTTCCTTCAGATTTTTACAGTTGACATCTTATTGTATACAATTGTTCACAGAGCTTTGATGGTCTTCACAACCTCTTCTCTTCCACTTCTATTTATGGCTGCCACATAAACGCTTTAACATTTTTCTGAAAAAATTAATTTTATTAACCAAGCCATATTAGTTCATCTTCATATTATATGTGTTTGTCTGTCTTGACTATTATTTACTATAAAAGCGCCTGGCCTAATTTGTTAATTAAAGAACTAATTTGGTTCCTATGATACCTACGTGAAAAATGTGGTAAGGCTCCGGGCAACATGCGGTCGGAAGGGGAGTTTCTTCTTCAAGTCATCAAAATTAACAGATTTAAGGGGGGGGGTTAACTACTGTGACCGATAAATTTTTCGATTTTTTTTTTATTACATATTTTTATAGTTTGGGGTCTTGCAAATGTGTCAAGAAAATATTAAAGTAAAATTCATCAAATTACCCGAATTATAACGGATTTTCTGTAATGGAGTTCATTACAGCACGAAAAAGTTGAAAACGACAGGTCGGGCGCACGTGTTCCAAACAAACTACTTGGCTGATTAACTTGATTTTTGTAGGCATTTAGAATATATTTTAGGCTCCAGTCAGAACCTAAAATATCCAAAATATATTTAAAATTACCATTTTGCAGGCCGTCAAAAGTAAATATTTTGTTGTAAAAATCGAAGTTTTCTTTTTAATCTTCGCCATTTTGTCATTTTTTGTTTAAATTAAATTTTCGAGGTTCCCACTGGAGCCACATTCATATAGAACAAGAATTTAAAAAATTCATTTATTTCAGATAACTGGATCGGTCGATCTCGATGCGCCCGATGGGCGCGTCATTTCGAAACATGAGTTACGTGTCGATCTGTACAATTTTCAATAAAAAGCTTTACAAAAATTTCAGGTGTTAGTTTAAATGTGAATAAATAAGTATCCTAAATTTTAGTTCAATAGCTGTAACAGTTTTCTCAAATTTAATTCCTAAATATCAGCTTGAAAACGACTGTTCACAGTTGTAGGTAACCCCTTTAAGGGTGCTTACCCATTTAATTCTCAGCATGCCCCATCTTATGTTCAACCTCAAATTCTCGACAGCACAAAGGGCTCGCCACATAGCCTGTGCTATGTCAACACAAACGTTGAATGATTTCATGGTCATGCGCAAAATAGCATAGCAACTCATAACTATGTGAACGTCACTCTTGAAACCCTATGTTTCTACTTCAATGTTTGACATTGGTATAGCACAGGCTATGTGGCGAGCCCTTAAGTTTGTTCGTTTGTCATGCTCTTAACTACTTCGAGTAAGTGTAGAGAGGGTTGCCAGATGTCACGTTTGATATATCCATAGCTGTATTATATTGATACTATATCAAACGTGACATCTGGCAACCCTGCTCTACACTAACTTACTTGGCGTAGTTCAAAGCATGACAAACCTCATGTGATGGTACCGGGCAGTAGCGTGCCCAGGTGGGAGCTATAAAAGGTCTATTCTTAGCGCCCCAAGCAAGTAAAATGTTATTTGCTACAAAAAATGCTCGACCCCAAAATACTTGGTACGCCACTGGTACCGGGCTACCTATTATCCCGAGAATTAACTATATTTTATGTACATTATACATTGTAGTAATAGAATATCAAATTTAACAAATGGACATAATTTCATGTCTTCAACTTCCGATTCCATTTGCATTGAAAGTGCTCAGAATTACCAATGTATGAGGCGGAAAGCGATAGCAACATAAGTTTCATGTGCATTATTAAAAGTAGATGATATCGTAGTACTCGTCTAACTTTCATCGTATAATTTTACAGAATATTTTCATGTTTATTTATACATTACAGTTTGCTTATATGATTATATTGCCGCGTCTAGAAATGTTGAGAAATTAAAATTCAATAACACAAGATAAGCCTTCCGAAGCGTCTAGACGAATATCAGCCGATGGATGAAATTTCCAAAGGCGAGGGAAATAATCCGACGAATATTTTGCAGTGGTTGTGAGAATGGATTGTAAGCAATAGTTATTTCGGGTCTGGGGGGGGGGCTAAGGAAGTCTTCTTGGACAGTAAAGATAACTTATAATTAATTATAGTAGTATACGACTTACATTAACTTTCTTGGGGATTTCCAGTAGCCTTCTTGATGAGTCCATTTTATTGGCACCAAATCGAACTGTTCAAATCCACTTAATCAACTGTCCGTTTTAATTTTATTTACTGTCCAATATGGCTTCCTTAAACCTTCCCCCCGCCCCCTAATAACTTTTGCTTACAATTCATTCTCATGACTACTGCAAAATATTCGCCGGATCATTTCCCTAGCTTTGTGCAATAATTGAATTGGTTTGAATTTAATTCATCAGCTGATATTTGTCTAGACGCTTGAGATGGCTTATCTTATATTATTGCAGTTTTGCAGCTCGCAAAAAATATTCAATGACATTACATTTGAAAATTTCTCATTAGGTTTCAACGTTTATAAGTTTGCATCTGCTGATACATTGCCTTCTTGTACTACATTTTTACTTAAGGTAACTTAGGTTTTTGTTACTTCATTCATTGCATTTTTACAAGTGCTATATACCAGTACCGCTTCCTAGGAAACCAGAACTTAAGGCCGAAACATGTAATAGGCAACGTTTCATTAAATTATGCAAAGTTCTTAGTTTTTCACTTATCGTTTCTGAATACGATGTCCATCGATGTTTTTTGTGATATTGCTCACCTATAATTTTATGATTACCAAATTATATACCTATCTTAAATTAATTAATGCAAGAATAATTACAAGCAACAGACGGCTTAATTGAGGTATTATGTTGCTAATATCACAAACACATAACAGTGCCATCAGATGGGAAATTCCTGCAATTTCATATCAATCAAGTATCTTATGACGTCAATGCAGTGTTTGCAAAAACTAAATTTCGAAGAATAAAAAAAAGGCTGATACTCGTTAGCACGGCAGGAATACTATCATATCATTTTCAAACGAAAGGGTAATATCCAGAAGACCAATCAAATAGCGGTGACCCATTCAAGGCAAGTACGACCGATTGCATTTTCACAAGAGGAAATGCTTTACATACACAATTTTACACATTACACTATGGTGAATTACATGTAAGAAATTCAAGGCAGTCGAATATCTAAAAGGATGGAAGACATACATACACTAAATTTTGCGCTATGAGAGTGAGAGAGAAATTAAACAGTTTTTTTTTCTCAATACAAACTAGTTAATTAAGACACCACATCAAAAGAAGACGATGTTGCATCCGGCGGTAGTATCACACAAACCGGAATTACTAATCGGTTAATGCTAGTGCAAATCTACAAGGATTAGGAAACCACCTTTTAGGCTAAACGCCTTGTCATTTTGTAATCCGGATGTAGGTAGCCGTGTGGTTTCAATGTCTAAGCCTTTCTCCAACATAAATTTGTCGTTCTGAACCGACGTTAAACTGTGCGTCCTCCAAATTCAACCTTAGCACTGAGGAGAGTTTGTAGCAGAGACAGAGGTCATGTTCAGCAGTGGGTGATAGAAATTTCCGGAAGAAAACGACGATGGCTTCCTAATCCTTGTAAATTTGTGCTGGACTGTTTCGAAAACAAACCGCTGAATTCTGTACTGTCAAATTTCCCCGCTGTTATAAGGCAAAATCTGGATTATATTATTAATTAAATATGGCATTCAATTATTGTTAATAAATTAAGTTTATTCATACCATATTACGGAACTATAAGAAAGGAGTCGGGGTATTCGCGCTCTTTTTAAACTCAAAGACATAAATTAAAAATATCCTGTTTGGTTAAAGGTGTACCTCTTCGTCGGGGAATCCCAGTTCTAAAGTTTTGATTCGCCATTTTCTTCGCGAGTTAACAAGAATATTTAAAAAATTGTAAGCAAGCTTAATTTTTAATGATATATGTCATTCAAGTCATTAAATTTTTATATTACTGCAACTTTACAATTCATTTTATAAAATAAAATTTCAATATCAGTAGTTTACTGGAATGTAACTGAATATAATTATAAATTATATTCAATACCATGTCCACTATCACGCACTGCACTAATTTTAACCACGATATTTCGTTACAGTCGATTGCCACAGAAGCGCCTTTTAGTGATGATCCGTCTGCTATTCAAATATTAAATCAATGCGACTACAGTCAAAAAATAACTTACGATATGGCCATAAGTGGACAAGTGAATCGATCCATCAGAATTTACGCTGACGGTATTTACGATCTTTTTCATCAAGGTCATGCCAGACAATTAAAACAAGCCAAAAGTTTATTTTCCAATGTCTACCTTATTGTTGGAGGTAAGTTTTTCCAATTGAATATTAAAAGTTCCTCCAAAATGTTGGAAAATTTTAATATTACCATTGACTATTCTGCTGGGCATCAGTTCGTGGTGCCTAATTTTCGACCGTTGTTGCTAAATAAATATTGCATGTGCCTTATTTAAATTTTCAGTATGTAACGATGCCTTAACACATAGAAAAAAAGGAAAGACTGTTATGAACGAAGATGAGCGTTACGAAGCGGTAAAGCATTGTCGGTACGTGGACGAAATTATTAGGGACGCGCCATGGGAAGTGGACGAAGACTACCTCACAAAACATAAGATTGATTTTATTGCTCACGATGATATACCTTATGGCAGCGAAGACTGCAACGATGTTTATGCTCTATGGAAAGCGAAGGGAATGTTTGTAGCTACCCAACGAACCGAAGGTGTATCGACATCGGATATCGTGGCTCGAATCGTTCGAGATTATGATGTTTACGTGAGAAGAAATTTAGCCCGAGGTTATTCCGCCAAAGATCTCAATATTTCATATTTAAGTGAGAAAAAAATTAAACTACAAAATAAAATGCACGAACTCAAAGATAAAGGAAAAAAAGTTATAGATTCGATAGGAGAACGAAAGGATGATATGATTGCCAAATGGGAAGAAAAATCGAGAGATTTCATAGAAAACTTTTTACTTTTATTTGGAAGGGAACGATTGAGTAATATTTGGAATGAATCGAAAGGACGAATAATGAACGCCCTTAGTCCGCCAAGTTCGCCATCGCGAGAAGATTCTCCTACTCACAATCATTTTTTGAATGGCGAATCTGGTGACTTTTTGGAAGATGCCTTGGCGCCTCCGCGAAAAACTCCCAGATACGACAGTACGTCCCCTTCCAGCAGCAGATCTTCGCCAGGTCAAAAAATAAGTTTAAAACAAGATTTTAGCGACGACGAGGAGGACGATTTGTTTAATTAATTGCGAGCCGTTAACCAAAAAAATGTAGTGGAACAGAAATTATTGGAAATCTCATAAATCTTGAATCATTAATAAACCTAGAGTATCGAATAGTAAATAAATTTGTGGCGTACGTTGATTATTTTATGTATATTTATTTAAATTATTTATATCTTATCTATTTACCTCAGAAGGTTTTTAATACAATAAATATTCAAATAAGTTTTTCTGATGTTTTTTTGCAGCATTGATCTTCGTTTATTATGACGATATTATAATAAAGTTATTGTATGACAAAATTCTCGACCTGGCAAAGTGAATTGAATAAATTCACGATTTTATTGTTTTTTTGGAGATTTAAAAAATTTGTTGATAATTTATTATGATGTATATGAAGTTTATAATGTTTGTTATATTATTTTTGTATTAAAGTTGGAAAAGTTGAGCGCGTGTGGATCGACTTAAGTATTAGACTATAATTTTGTGATCTTTTTACAGACTTTTTAAAATGCATAGCAAAAAATGTTACTTTGATTTGTTTGAAAGTGTTTTTGGATTACCTTGAATTGTGTAAATAATAAGCAACTGCTTGAAGCTTTGGATTGATGGGTTTAACTAACGCATTTTTGCACAAATACCGAGAAAATCTGAAAACTTAACATTACACATGATTAAATAAGAGGTACATTTTTTTTATGTAAAAAAGTTCTATTTTGTATATTTTTATTGTACTTTTGCTTTGTGATAAATAAATCGTTTTTGAGAAAAGTTTCGTCACAAAATGTTAACTGCAAATACCAAAAGTAAACATGGCTGATAATACAAAGCAAATAGAAGTTAGTTGTATAATAGGAATTTGTACCACTTATTTGTTGAGCTTGTTATAATATATTTATTTATAAAATAAAACTTTTCAATAAATTGAAGGTTTTTATTTTCAAATTGAAAATATTTTTGTTACATTTCTGATAATACCTACATAATGAAGAGTGCTGAAACTATATTATATTCCTCTTTTGAGCTCTGGAATCTCTTCGTCCTTCTACTATTATTAAATATTTTTAGATTCATCATAGCTGCAGTATTTCGTTATTAGTGACCTTGTAGATTACAGGTAAAGTATATTTTTTGAGAGAAATGCCGCTTCCAAATGTCTATAGTCCAGATGAAAGTCGATCCTTATTTCCACAAATTTGGAGAATAGTTACATATAATTTTTTTGGCACCTGTTTTATTGACCCTTATGTAGCCTTTTTTATATTTTAAGATGTAAGATGATTTTTACACATTAAGATCTAGATGCGAAATAGATCTAGAAGATTCGCAGTTTGAATTTAGACAAACAGGCTGACGTGGACGGCAAAGATGATTGATTAATAAAGAACCTTGACTGACATCAACATGTAGAGGTTAGAATTGAGGACTCACTAACATCAGAACTGGAAATTCTGATTGGATGTGTTATCTCTCCACTATTATTCAACCTGTATGCAGAAGGTTTACAAGGTGGCTAAAGATGGACTGGATTTGCGAGTCAGAATTGGCGGAATCCGTATTAACACAATGAAGTACGCAGAGCAGAAATTATTGAAGATCTCCAGTTACTCCTGGTCAAAATTATATACGCCGGATACCACTCGGGATCACTCTAAAATCTTATTTTATTACGGAAAATTTGGACCCCTATAGAGAAGTAATGTGCTGAATTGAGACTTCCCACGCTACATTGTGACAACAACTTGAATCTGAAAACACGACAAAGAGTGGTCAAATTCTACATTTGGTTTGTTCTGCTATATGGCGCGGAGGCATGGACTATTAAGATAAACACTGTTAAGCTGGTCTGGAAGCATTTGAGATGTGGATAATAAGAATAATGCTTTGAATATACTGGAGGGGGGGGGGAGTCACTAATGAACGCGTCTTAGAAAGAACTGGGTCTGATCGCGAATTAAGGGGAACAAAGTACTGGCTGCTTCAACTAATAGTGAAGGGCAAAATCGAGGAGCGTTGAGAATTGGGAGGAAGTAGATAGCCTAGTTAAAAGTCATCCACGAAAGGACTGGTATCCTCAATGAAGAACAACTTATTAGAATGGCAGAAGACAGGTCTGCCCACATGACAGGAGAAACATAGTTTCCTGAGGTGCCGCTTTTCTTTCTTTATCAGCCTTTACTAATCCAGTGTTGGACATAGGCCTCCCCTCTCCGTCTCCAGGCATTGCGGTCCGCCATCAGTCTCATCCAGGAAAACCCGGAAATCCTCTTCAAATCATCTGACCATCGCATCTGTGGACGTCCTCTTCCCCTTTCGTCCGTCCGTCGTTCTCATTATATGGCCAGCCCACCTCCATTTCAACGGTGTCGTATGCTCTATATTACTTCGATCAATTTTGTTTTTTCTGCTTTTGGTGAAAGCGGTGGTGGTGCCGCTTTTAATGGTGGATATATGTACGAATCGTTTTGAAATAGTTCAGCAGCTGCGTGATAGATTAAGCATAAAGAGCACGCCGTTCGCTGTTTGTAGCCATCCAGAACGTGATTACCAAGGTTGTGCGGCCTAAAGGCAGGGAGAAATATTACCATAAATATAAATCGCAATTATATTATATTTACATTGTCCCGCCATTTACCTTTAAAAAAAATGTACTATGTTTTTTCCGCGGTTGTTCTGATCTGATCTCCACTACCCATAAGCAATAACCACTTAAAAATTTATCATTATAGGTAGTGGGATTTAAAACAATTGACTGTATTAGAGATTCTTTCCTATTAGCATTTATATAATTAACCCATTATACAAAAAAATTAATAATTCTCGAAAAATGAAGTTAGAAAATTGTAAACAAATTTCGGGAGTGGGCACACAAGCCTTAATTAATGAACCTGTGGCGACCATTAATATTGCATAAATTATGATTAATTCGTTAAGTCAGTAATCCATACCAATTGAAATATTTCGCTACTAAATCACTTTGATTTATTCAATAAGAATAACCTAGCAACTTAATATAAAATGAGACTCCAAAATCCATAATGGTGACCCTGAACCCAAAACAATAAAATGGGAAAACCCACAGTAGTGACCAATTACCACCTCAAAAATTGAACTCAACCCCACACCGGATTAAAAAGACGCAATTCAGTCATATACGACGAATCATAAATTCCACGTCTTGACGAACAATTTCTTCTCTAAACGAATAAAACACGGAAGTAATTACCGGATTAGAAGGAAGCAATTCGTCAAGATTTTTGGCGACTTTGTCACTGGAAGGAGGGGGGGTACTGTGGCGACCATTAATATTGCAGAAAAATAAGATTAATCTGTATTTTGTAATCTAGACCTATAAACATAGAGAACGACCTTACCAAGAATGAAAAGTCGATACAGGATAAGATATGGGAAGCGGCCAGAAACGAGATGAAAGATGGAAACAGAGTCAAAGTTGGTTTCCAAAGACTATATAAGCAGGACAAAACGTATATATGGGACAAGACGGCAAATGAACTAAAACTAGCAAAAAACTAAGAAAAGATGAAGATAGAACAACTGGACCTTTCCAACCAGTTGTTCCAGAAGAGGGTGTTGGAAAAAAGACGACAACGCAAAGAAAAAGGAGAAATGCAAACAAAAAGAAAAAAGAAAAAAGGAAAACATACCGAATCGCTACATGGAATATTAGGACTCTCTTGAAAGCCGGAAAAATAGATGAGATCGCCGGAGAACTGTTAAAATACGAAATAGATATAGCTGCGATTCAAGAAACTCGTTGGAAGAGTCAAGGAGAAATTGTAAAGGCTGGATACGCAATGTTGTACTCTGGAGAAGAGAAGCAAGGAAGAAATGGCATCGGATTTATAGTAACGAGAATATTTTATGATAACATAATACAATTTAAACCAGTGAATGGAAGACTGGCATACATCAGAGTCCAACAGAGTCCCGCAAACATATCAATAATAAACGCTTACGCTCCCACTGAAGACAGCACCGAGATTGAGAAAGAGGATTTTTACAATGATTTAGAAGGCTTATGCGACACTATTCCCAAATCAGATATGTTGATAATAATGGGCGATTTCAATGCCAAAGTGGGTAAGGAAGAATACATTGCTGAAGTAGCGGGTAAACAAACAATTCACGATGTAACCAACGATAACGGGCACAGAATGTGTAATCTGGCAGCAGCAACCAACCTGGACATTAGCAGTACCCGATTCAAGCACAAAAAAATACACAAAGTAACGTGGGTTTGGCCGGGTGGTGAAGGCGAGGAGGGAAACCAAATAGATCACGTCATGGTATCAAAAAATCAAAAAACTTCCATCATGAATGTAAGAACATACAGAGGCGCTAATGCAGATACCGACCACTACCTAGTAGTGGCAGATGTCAAACAAAAGAAAACATACGGAACAGCAAGAAAGAATATGAACAAAAAGTTAGCAGTGAACAAATTTTGTGATGACTCAACCAGAAAGAAGTACGAGAATGCAGTGAAGGATAAAATGTCAACAAAAGAAAGAAATAGTGATATGGAACAAGAAAATGAAATCATCACAAATATATTGAAGGAGACTGCAAAACAAATAATAGGATACAGAGAGAAGAAAAAAACAAGAGAATGGTTCGATGATGAATGTAAAGACTTGAGTAACAAAAAGAGTAAAGCAAGAATAAAATGGTTAACAACGAATAAAAACGAAGACCTACAAAAATACAGAGAAATCAGAAAAGAAGCTGTTAAAACATATAAAACAAAAAAGAACCATTGGATAAAAGAAACGATGGAAGAAATAGAAAAAAACAACAGACAGAACAGCCGACAATTCTACGAAAAAATAAGACAACAAAAAACAGGAAGTAAGATAAAAACAAGAGGAATGAAGAACAGTGAAGGAAGATTGGAGGATGACATAGAGAAAGTAAATCAGATATGGGTGGAACATTTTCAAAGACTACTAACTACGGAGGAAGAAGGAGATGACCACGAAATAATAAATGAGGAAAACCAACAAGTTGAGGAGCCAACATACGAAGAAATAACAGAAATAATAAGTAAACTCAAAAATGGAAAATCTCCTGGCAAAGATGACGTGAATGCGGAGTTGATCAAATATGGAGGGGAAGTGCTGCACGGAAGAATATACGAAATAATAAAACAGGTGTGGAATGAAGAAAAAATGCCCAAACTATGGAAAGAAGGTATAATAGTCACGATAAAGAAAAAAGGAGATGTCGAAAGGTGCGAGAATTACAGAGGAATCACATTGCTAAACACCGCATATAAGATATTATCAGCATTAGTAAACAAGAGATTAAAAAGTTTTACGAAAGAAATTATTGGCGAATATCAATACGGATTCACAGAGGGTAGATCGACAGTAGATGCAATTCACGTCCTGAAACAAATTATAGAAAAAAGTTATGAACACAACATTAATATGTATATACTGTTTATAGATTTCAAACAAGCTTTCGACAAACTAAAAAGAAACAAGATAATTGAGACCATGCAAGAATTTGGAATCCCAAATAAACTTATAAGAATTACAAAAATAACACTGGAAGAAACCACAGCCTGCGTAAGAACTTCAAATGGTGAAACCAGAGAATTCATAGTAAATAGTGGAGTCAAACAAGGCGACGCCATGTCATCAACATTGTTCAATTTGATTCTCGAAAAAATAATCAGAGAACTAGAAATTCGAGGAACAATAATAAACAAGGAAGTACAAGTGATTGCGTACGCTGATGACGTGGTAGTAATATCAAGAAGTAAAAGAGCACTAATTGCAACCTGTAAAGAAATAAAAGAAACTGCAAAAAGCATGGGATTGATAATAAACAGAGACAAGACCAAGTATATGAAGTGTCCAAGAGAAAATACAAGAGACGGAATACGGATTGAGGATCATATCTATGAGGAAGTGGATGATTTCGTATATTTGGGAGTACAGATAAACAACGCAAATGAAAGACAACAAGAAATTAAAAGAAGAATTCAGTTGGGCAACAAAGCATATTACGCCAACAAGCAATTATTGAGTGATAAAAACTTATCGAGGGCAACCAAGTTAAAAATATATAAAACGATAATAAGACCGGCGATTGCGTATGCTGCAGAGACTCTGTGTATGACAAAGAGAGAGGAGGAAGAGCTGCGAGTTCTGGAGAGAAAAATATTGAGAAGAATATTTGGTCCGAAAAAGAATGACCACGAGCACAGACCGATGACGAATTCGGAAATAATACTAGAAATGGAAAACGAAGACATCGTGAGGACGATGAAATCGATGAGATTGGGATGGCTCGGTCACGTGATGAGGAGAGACGAAGAAACCTCAATAAAGAAAATCACGGAGTGGAGACCAACAGAAGTCCGTAGCAGAGGAAGACCAAGGGTTCGGTGGTGGGACCAAGTAATGGAAGATATCAAAAGGATAAGAATCGAGAACTGGAGGACAAAGATCATGGACAGAGGATTATGGAAAAGAATCACAAGCGAAGCAAAATCAAATACTAGACTGTGAAATGAATTAGAATGAAATGTAAGAATATGGGGACTAAACCAACCCAAAAAATGGTTTTGTAAAATCTCTTACGGAGATAGCTATATTCTGTCAGGAATAAACTGCTTTATTATTATTATTATATTAGACCAGCTGAAATATTTCGCTACATAATCAATTTTATTTATCCAATAAAAACAGCCTATCAACTTAATATAAAATCAAAACTAAATATATGGGGCCCTTACTAAAGCAAAAAAAATTGTAAATCTGAAAAATGACTCAAATTTCCCTAAGGCATTACTGAACATAGGCGCAACTAGTCAAAATAGTTTGAAGGACTTTTAACTATTTTTTCTTCAATTTTTGTCCAGGAAAATGTGGGTTTTGGTTTTTGATATAACACTTTCTTCCTATTCGTCTGATGCATAAATGGTGAAATGCTGAAAGAAACTCCACTGAATTATCTATACATCTCAACATAGAACAACTTTCTAATCCTAATGGGGTCCTAACTGTGGGATTTCAAAGGTGATATTTTTTTACCCCATTTGAAGGATGTTTTTCAGAATTTAAGGTTTTCTGCAAAATTCTCTTAATTTTGAAAGTTTACAGCCAGGTCCCTATTAGGACTAGAAGATTGTTCTATACGGAGTTTTACCAAAAATTGATGCTAGTTGCACTTATCTATCTATGGATTTGGAGTCAAATAAATAGGACAAAAACTGGACTAGAAAATTTACGTTGTCTTGAGCAATATTCTGAAAAATAACTTGGTTCTTAGGAGGGCTGTATTTCAGAAACTATTTGGGGCTAGATAATTATTTGTTTTTAGTATTGACTCAGAATTATATCCAGGTTAATTTTGATAAAAGATATTTTGGGCATGGGATGCATAAGAAAGTGTTAATTCACGACTTGGTGTTTTTAGGTGCCTTTTTCGCGATATTTGACCCTCATAGCCTTAGGGTCTGTTTTCTACTACCAATTGAAGGATTAAGCAAGTGTTTTTGTGAAAATGATCAGTTTTAGGAAATTGCAAGAATGTTTACGTTACGAATAATTCCAAAAAATTTTTCTTTTTCATAAAGTAGAATTTTTTAAATCTTTACTGCAGGAAACTAATTTTTGGGAGCTAATTCCCCCCCTTCATGTAGCGCCTTTGTTGCCGAACAACATAATATTAAAATTCCCAATAGCTCAAACTCCGGCTTCATGGATTGCTATCTCTGTAAGTCTTCCGCCCTAAACGGTTTTTACTGAACAACATAAAATATGTACGTAGAGCTCTCATAATTTGTGACTTACACCGTTATTGGTCATAGAAATTGTTGAAGCCGGCCCGGCATTTGGGTTCGTGGGAGTTTTACTATGTATTTCAGCAATGCTTTTAGGAACATTGAATCGAAATTTAATGGTTTTAGGCGGAAAACTTACAAAAAGAGAAATCAATGAACCAGACATTTGAAATCTTGGGAATACGTGGGCTACATTGTATTTTCAGATATACCTACTAGCAAAATAAGGTGCAGCCAAAATTTCCCAA
Organism: Podabrus alpinus; assembly: GCA_932274525.1. Classification (NCBI taxonomy): domain Eukaryota; kingdom Metazoa; phylum Arthropoda; class Insecta; order Coleoptera; family Cantharidae; genus Podabrus; species Podabrus alpinus. The sequence continues at coordinate 14,515,807 of OW026451.1, forward strand.
CAAGCACATCTTGATCCAGTATGACACCTTTCTGATAGTTCTAAGTCAAGCCATATTCCAATCTCCAAGCAGATCTAACTTTGTAGTTATTTCATTATTAAACTTATTAACAGTCCACTTTGAGGTCATTTTTTTTGCTTTTCAATGTTCTCAAAAAATTAGTACCTACCATTTCGAACAAGTTCTTAAACAATAAAACACAATTTTTGCATTGATGGTCATGCATCAATTTATTTCCAACACAAACATGAATATTAAAAACTATAACAAAAACCACAACAAAACAAAAGTGATCAACCAAACATAATCTTAAAAAAATCTTAAAAATCTTCAGCACATTCACCTTCTCCTCCGGAATCCATTCCTACTTCTTCGTAATCCTTTTCGAGTGCGGCCGTATCCTCTCGAGCTTCGGAAAACTCACCTTCTTCCATTCCTTCACCTACATACCAATGTACGAAAGCACGTTTAGCGTACATTAAATCAAATTTGTGGTCCAAACGTGACCAAGCTTCCGCTATCGCCGTTGTGTTCGACATCATGCATACTGCTCTTTGTACTTTTGCCAAATCACCTCCGGGAACAGCCGTGGGGGGTTGATAATTAATTCCGACCTTGAAGCCAGTAGGACACCAATCAACAAATTGAATGGTTCGTTTCGTTTTAATTGTCCCGATCGCACAATTTACATCTTTTGGCACCACATCTCCACGGTACAAAAGAACGCAAGCCATGTACTTACCATGTCGAGGATCGCATTTTACAAGCTGATTTGCAGGTTCAAAGCAAGCGCTAGTAATATCGGCAATCGAAAGTTGTTCATGATACGCCTTTTCTGCTGACACTATTGGCGCGTACGTTACTAAAGGGAAGTGAATACGAGGATACGGTACCAGATTCGTTTGAAATTCCGCTAGATCGACATTGAGGGCACCGTCAAATCTCAACGAAGCAGTAATCGAGCTAACGATTTGTCCCATCAATCGATTTAAATTTGTGTAAGTTGGACGTTCGATATCTATATTGCGCCTGCAGATGTCATAAAGTGCTTCGTTATCCATCATGAAGGCACAATCTGAATGTTCCAATGTAGTGTGCGCGCACAAAATCGCGTTATAAGGTTCCACAACCGCTGTTGAAATTTGTGGCGAAGGATAAATAGTAAATTCTAACTTAGATTTTTTTCCATAATCGACCGAAAGTCTTTCCATTAGCAAAGAAGTAAATCCAGATCCTGTGCCGCCTCCAAACGAATGGAACAATAAGAAACCTTGAAAGCCGGAACATTGGTCACTTAATTTTCTTAAGCGATCGAGCACTATATCCACTATTTCTTTTCCAACTGTATAGTGTCCACGTGCATAATTATTTGCTGCATCTTCCTTTCCGCTTATAAGTAGTTCGGGATGAAACAACTGACGATATGTTCCAGTACGCACTTCATCCAGTACCGTTGGTTCCAAATCAACCATAACAGCTCTTGGAACATGCTTACCGGCACAAGTCTCGCTGAAGAAAGTATTATAACTGTCGTCGCCACCGCAAATTGTTTTATCTGATGGCAGTTGGCCATTAGGTTGTATTCCATGTTCGAGACAATATAACTCCCAGCAAGCATTTCCAACTTGTACACCAGCTTGGCCAATATGAATAGATATTACTTCACGCTACGATAAGAAAAATTTTAATTATTAGTTTAGATCTTCTGTTGATCTTTTTGAGAAATCGGTTTAAATTTTTTTTTAATAATTACCATTTTGAAAGCAGTATTGGGATTCAAATTATCGAAGTAAAAGAATTCGTGCTGAGTCAACAATAAATTACGGAGTGTTTGTTATTTACACTTAGTTTCTATGGAAACATAAATAAAACAAAATACCTTGTAAGAATACCTACTTAAAAAACAATTTTTAAGTAATTTATTGATTCGTATTGTGGGAAAAAATATAAAACAAAAATTCATAAAATGAAAGGACTTTTTATGCAAAACTTGCATAATAATAGTGAAATCATTTTACACTACACTAAAACCCCTCCCTTGATGTTAACGAGTTGACTAAAATATTCTATCAAAATATAACATCTTCTTTATTGTTCTGCCCTTCCGGGAATTTTTTCTTGCCTTTCCTTCCTTCTGTCCATTCGGGGCTTTCCACTTAATTTTGTTTTTATCTTTGCACTATTGGCTTTTTTTCCTTTTGCCTTCATTCTTCACTCAATTGTTTTGTCTTCAATAGCTGCTCTTATATTACATTGTATCACTTATACCGTTTTCCTTTACCAAATTAGGATACGGTGTTTCTTCCTGTTTGTTTCATCTTGTCTTGCTTTGCTGAAGGTACGTTTTTCTTATGGCGCTTTTCTTACATCTAACGCAATTTTCTCTCTTGGCAATGCCCATGACCTCTAATGACTGTATTAAAGCAGTTAAAAATCTCTTCTTTGGTCACGTGTTCTCCCAGATCAAGAACCTCCATTATATTAATGTTAGTTTTGACCCATTTTCCACGTATGTTGTTTACGGTTCTCTTTATGTCTTCCTTGGTTTTCCTGCTTTCAGTGACCTGCAGTAGGACATCGTCCCTCCTGGTATCCCTGTTTTTGGTAATATTGAGGGAGATGCTGGTATTTTTCAGGGTGCTGTTTGTGGTTTCCCCTTGTAGAACATTAAGGGCGCAAACAGACTGCTAAAATCTTGGGAAGTGGGTTTTAAACAGTAGCTGCCGATTTCTCACTTTAGTTTCGTTTTCCTCTTGGGTAAGTGGAAATCAATCTCATTGTATATTTTATCATACCTTTCTCTCTCCATTATTTCTGTCAATTTTTCGTGTCTTGACTATGGAATACTAAACTGAAGAGTCCCCATCCCGTGAAGGGCTAAATTGGGCTTTCTTGCCCCCCCCCCCCCGTTGAATACACTCTGCATTAAGAAGACCGTTGCGATCCTAGTCTGGGATCGGCTGGCATTCGTCCACGGTCATTTTTGGCTTAAAATAGTAGTCCCTCATCTCCCATATGTCCACCTTTACCTTTCAGACTAAGAATTTTATCTTAACCGATTTTTGAATGCCTTGAAAGTTTTCCACCTTCGCTTTCAAAGACTTGCTTTCTTCTTCCATCAGTTTTAATATCTTTTTCGTTTCTTGTTATTTACCCACTAATTTCTTCATGGGCTTCGGCTTCCAATATAGTAATAGTTCCAATATCGAACTGAAATTATACAAAAAAATTTGACAAGTATTTCCATAAGAACATTCATCTTTGCTTCAGATGAAGATGTCACATAAAAAAAATTTTATTCTGAATAAGAATTATTCAAACTCTGTGTTCCAATTTCTCCTCAGATCTCAGAGTGCTGATAACTGAATACAAGTGGCGCAAAATAAAGAAAATTGGACTGCTGAGCTTCCTCATGTCTATGTTCAGGTCTATGATCAGCAGTGAACGCAATTGGCTGGTTGATGATGATGTTCTAATTACTTACTCTTTTATAAATCGCTTTGCTGATTTGTGAGCGTCCTTTAATTGCATAAGGACAACTTTTGAAATCTTTGATCCCTTCTTCTTTCCATGTAAAGGAACCTAAGATTCCCCCCCCCCTACCTTATGTCGATGTCGTAACCCAAACAACACTCAATAACTAATGGATATCTAGTGGATATCCACTAGCTTCTGGATGTTCACTGGATATTTAATAGATTTCAGTGTTGTCTGGGAAGGAATATTTTGAAAATTTTTGAGCACACCCCTGTAATATTAATTTTTTATATGAAAAAGTAATTTTGAAAGGGAAATACTATAAACTGATTTCAATCAACACATTTAAAAAAAAATTGCGTAAGGAATACTTTCAACCCTCTCTCCCGATCACCAAAAGATTCGTAAGATTTTTCATGCCTCTACCTAAAAACTTTTACGTAATTAATAGACTCTTCCTTTCTGAAATTGATTTTTATTTCAGGGATAGTAAGACGTGGGGAAATATTGAAAAACCTGTTTTATCGAAAATTTTACGCGCGTCAAATTTGGTATAATGAGAAATATTCGTAAAAATTAAATTTAGCGAGTTATACTACAACTACACATTGGTCCACAGCGTTTCCAGCAGTTTCGAGAAAAATTTATTTTCAACGATAAATCTCCAGCAGGAGGTTACTATGTTCTTCTTGCTTCCAGCAAATTATTGTTCATCTGTTATCCCCAATCTTCAGGATTAAACATTTTGCGTTGCAGTAGGTAGGTACCTAAGATCTACATAAGTCTTCTCCAACAATAAATGTTGATTTCCCTATACATTTTATTTTATTTAATTTTATTTACCCCCCTCCCCCCTAATTATAGCACACCACGAATAATTATGGCAGTGTTTATTTTTTTTATGCAAACCATGGAACCTCTTGTCTGAATTCAAATGCAATTATTGTAATGAATGAAGCCCAAACTTGCGCATCCATTGATTTTCTCAAATAATTTGTAGGCCAGTCATATTATAGGAATTTAAAGGGTTAACCTTTACAATAAGGGGCCGTTCATGTATTACGTAAGACGTTTAGGGGGGAGGGGGGGTAGCTGACATCTTATTTTTTCTTACTCGGGGGAAGGGGGATCAAAACAATTTCTTACGTAAGATTTTATTTTTTTAATTAAATTTCAAAATTTGAAAAATATTTAATTTAATTTAGGTGCTGTTGGTATTAATGTTAATGTGAAATATAATACTATTAATTATTTACGTTCGAAATGAATAAAAGCACATTTTCGGGAGTAGCACGAATTTATTCACTTGAAATGGACAAATTTCCTACAGAGATTCGGAAAGCTGAACGTTTTTATAGTAGAATTATTGAAAAAGACAGTTTTTAATAATTTTTGGTTACTCTGCTCTCTCTAAAAAAGTCTATTAATATATACTCTATATATTATAAAAAATGTTTAAAAAAAATTTTTATAATAAAAAAAAGTCAGGTCTAAATCGAGCGTCTTTGAAATTTTCAAAAATGTGTTCTATTTAACAATGCTGGCACTCAGCAATAAACTACTTAGAGAAAAATAACTTAGATAGAAATTGTAGTAAATTTTATTCTCTGTAAGATTTATAGAAGTCATTTTCGTCCGAAAGTCAACTGGTAAGGAAATATTGCGAGGAAACAATTTGTTTTCGCCATTTTTTTAAATGGCGGCACTTCCGGGCGCTCGCCGAAGCCACCAACCCAGAGTTTTTATTAGGACCACAAACCTTAAATATCCAAAAATTAACCCTCTGACCATTTTTAAGGCTGCCGTCCTAAGCATGGGCGATTGAAAATACCATTAGACAAATGAGCAATAAACCGTCAGAAGTAATTCTGATATAGAATAGACAACTATTTTAACCGAGATCCAACTAACTTCGTTAGAAATGCAACAGAACTCTGCTCACCATTTCAAAAAAATCGTTCAAAACAAGAAAAAATTATTATTATTTTCGGACGCAGTATCTTAGAAAAATGCATATAATTGTACCAAATTTTTTTTCAAATTAGGTCAAGCATTTGTCCTGGATGTGAAACACTTTTCAAGTTTGTAATTATAACTGTAATGATTATAAAAATTATTGCACGGTCACCTTTATGCCCTGTGAAATAGAGCATCTTCACAGCAAAAATTTCAAGATTTCTAATTTTCTGATTGGAATTAAAATATATCAGATCCAAGGGCCAAGTTTTAGCTTTACAATGATCATAAAATGGTTGCCTAAAAGTGCATACTTTTTTACCTAGTGCGTCCGCAATCTCGACAAATTTTGTAGTGTCATTTTGCAGTTACAAGTGTAGTGTTTTTCCATGTGTATGCGGTACTGATGATAGCAAAAAAGCTTGAAACATATGTCTGCCGCTCACGCGTTTGTGATTGCAAAAATTTATTATTTAATAATCTCAGAAACAAAGAATGTGACGCTGTTTGTTTTTTCAAATATCTCGAAAACTAAGCAAGATAAGGTTACAGACTGTACTTATCTTTTGTGTAGAACATGAAATTGTCTACAATAATGATTTTAATAATATTTATCGTCAAATGCGTAGTTTAGCTAGCACGCACCGTCAAACTCGGGTCCCGAAAATTCTCGATTTCGTCGTTTTTTTATTGCTGTGTCGATAATTTTTTCGAAGAACTTCGAAGAATATTTTACATATTGCAACCGAGTTTTGGACCCTTCGTTTTTTATTTTAATGCTATATTAACAAAAAGATTTGACTTTTTGGAGTATTCTTAGTTTTTTGCTGTTTTGAGGTCTTAAAATTGATTTTACCGGAATCTTCTTGGGGGCAAAATTTCAAACAGACCTTTTCTTTTTTTTCATACGACGAACTGAAAATATTTTATTAGCCTGCAAAACCAAGAGTTATCCATCAACCTGCGCGCAACTTAGATAATTTTGAATATCAATCACAAATTCTACGTTCACCGTATGAAAAAATACAAAAGGCCTTTTTTTGTTTAAAATTTTGTCCCCAATAAAATCCATATAATGAGATTCCTGCTAAAGTTATTCTAAAACCTAAAAACAGCAAACAACTAAGACTACTCCAAAAAGTCAAATCTTTTTGTTTACATAGCTACAAAATAAACAAAGAAAGGTCTAAAAATTGGGTGTACCATGAAAAGTATTTTTTGAAGCTCTCAGAATGATGTGCGAATTTTTTTGAATTTTGAATTCCATTCTAAATGACCCTAAAGAAACACGAGGGCAACATCAAAGAAATGGACAAAATCGAAGATTTTCGGAGCGCGAGTTTCCGAGTTCGACGGCGCGTGCAAGCTAAACGACTGAATGAATCATTATTGTAGATAATGTAGTGCTCTACAAAATTTTTTTATACTATCTCGCTTAGTTTCCGATATATTTAAGAAAAAATGGCGCTTCTTGTTTTATCAGATTATTAATAACTATATAGAAAGACTCTGAAAAGGTTAATAATTGTAGGGTTAGATGTCCGATATAGCATCAGGCCTAAGTAAGAGACAGCAGCCGATCCAGTCAAAATCGTTCATAAGGGGGGGGGTAATTCATTGTATAACACAAAAATTTGTTTAGCAATTTTAGTGCATTTAATCGCTTTTTAGGTTTGAAAATTATTTAGGGGTAGTTACCCCCCCCCCTGTGTTCGCCTTTGCTACTAGCTAATATCCACGAAACTATTTCGAAGTTTGCTAACATCAAGTCGAGAAAAGTCCGATTTATATAATTTAATTTATCATAGTTAAGATGTAAAGTAAATACAATTCTGCGTAAAACTAACAAGAGAAGATTATTTAACCTGAGAAAACCGTGATATAAATTACGCAGAATTAGGTCATCTACAATTTTATTCATAGAATATCCAGGAAAGAAACTAAATTGGATAATTTTCAGCAAATATTTAATGACAATTCGAGTTTTTCTACAAAGACGTGCCTGCGAAACTGTTCGGGTTACAACATTTAAAATTTCCTAGTTTTTTGCTTAAAATTTTATTCTCTATACTTTAAGTGAAACTTTGTCGGTCTGAAATTTTAAAATCTTCCAATTACGACCCTATTAGTTATAGGGATAGAAGTTCGTTCATTTCGGGGATTTACAAATAATTAAAGGTATTAGTTTCTCTCATCTCTGGATTATTATTACTCCAAATAATCAGGAAGAAAAGTCTATAACGAAAAAGTCTACAAGTTTCGGAAACTATAACATCAACCCTTATATCTCTTTCCGGATTTGGATACAGCACAATTTTCTGAGTATGAAAATGTAAGAAAAACTACAACCCAAGAGAAAAGTTTTCGAAATAATTAGTCTTAAAGTTTCAAAATTGCATGATACGAGTAGCATTATTAGAGTATACCAATTATTTATCAAGAAGGCGCTGGAAAAACAACACGGTTTTGATAGTTATTAGAATTTTGTAATCTGCGGTCTAGGATTTTGTTAATTAATCGTTGTAGTCCAGGCAACGAAGCCGAAAAATTGGCTCAAGCTTGCAAACAATCCTGGCAAGCTGAATTTTGGCAGAGATGTACATTGGAGTGTACTAATCAACCCCCCAAAAGTCCCATAAAATCCCACGCCGGCGTCCCCCACAATCGGGGGTTTTAGCTCCCCCAACGCGATTTTTTGCCAATAACTCGTTTATTTATGGCTGTATGAAAAATTATGATCAACCCATAATTGAAGAGCATAAAATTATCTATCAAATAATTTTATTTTCATGTATTTCCATGGCACACTAATACTTTGAAATTTGGCAAAGATGTATGTATATTGAAGTATTCTAATAAACCCCCAAAAGGTCTCATACAAATTCCCAAGCCGGCGTTCCCCAAATGAGGATTTTAGCCCCCCAGGTGCGGGTTTTCGCCTATAGCTCACGTATTTTTACTTTTACGAAAAATTACCATTAGACAAAGTTTAATATGCCTATTACAGTATGTATTGTAGTACTACCTACTACAGCGCCACAAGTTATAGAGAATTTTATGTTCTTCAACTTTGCTTAATGGTAATTTTTCGTAAAAGTAAAAATACGTGAACTATAGGCGAAACGTGAGCTATAGTCAACTCGACCTTGGACAGACAGAACTAACACAAGATATATATATAACACAGGGCAAATCCCGATAACATTTGCAAAGAGTAAAATTATCACAATACCTAAGAAGAGTTCGGCAAAGAAATGCGAAGATCATAGAACACTAAGTTTATGTACGCACGCGTCAAAGATCATTATAAAAATCATACAATACAGACTGGAAAGAATAGTAGAAGAAAACTTGACAGAAGACCAGTTTGAATTCAGGAGAGGCGTTGGCACAAGAGAAGCAATCTTGTCGGCGAGACTACTAATAGAGAAAATGATTCAAAAAGGAAAGCAGGTGTTTGTGGCTTTTGTAGACGCGGAAAAGGCATTTGACAGGGTGAATTGGAGGAAGATGTTTGGTATTCTGGAAGGGGTTGGAGTGGAAGCAAGAGAGAGAAGAATTATTTACAACATATATAGATATCAAACAGCCATAATTGAATGTAATGGAGAGATGGAAGAGGCTAGAATAGAGCGAGGAGTAAGACAGGGGTGCTCACTTTCCCCATTGCTGTTTAACCTGTACGTACAAAAAGCAATAGAAGAGTTCCGGCAAATGAGAGAGACAGGTATAACGATATACGGGGAGAAAATCGACACTATAAGATATGCAGACGACATAGCCCTATTTGCGGAAACGAAAGAAGAGCTGATACGGTCTTTTACTGATATGGACAGGGTGCTGCAGACGGGATACGATATAAAAGTAAATAAGAGAAAGACCCAAGTGATGGAATGCGGAAAGATCGAACGGAGTATGGGCGATATATTTGTGGACGGTGAAGCTATAAGAGAAGTGAATGAGTTCACTGGGCAGATTAATAACTAAAGACGGAAGGAGCAGCAGAGAAATAAAGATCAGAATAGTCCAAGCGAAGAGAGCTTTCTATAACAAAAAAACAGCTAATAATCGCCAACAGCATTCCTTTAGAAACTAAAAAGCGGTTTATACAAGTATACATATGGAGTGTAGCGCTGTATGGGTGTGAGACGTGAACCATTGGAAAAGCGGACAGGAAAAGGTTGGAGGCGTTTGAGATGTGGTGCTACAGAAGAGCCCTAAAGATCAGCTGGATGGAGATGACAACGAACGATGAGGTACTGAGACGGATAGTCTCAGTCAGTAGTCAGTAGGAGAGATAAGTTAGTTGATCACATACTGACAAGAGAAGGATTAGTAAAGACTATCATAGAGGGTAAAGTCGAAGGCAAGAACCCCAGAGGAAGGCCCCGCCTAAGATACATAACACAGATCATGAAAGACACTGAAACGGACAGTTATGAGAAAATGAAGAGATTGGCTTCCAACCGGGAAGAATGGAGAGCTGCCTCAAACCAGTCACCCGACTGAAGATTTCGAGAGAGAGGCGAAACACAGCACTTAGGGGGCTAAAATCCTCATTTGAGGGAACGCCGGCTTGGGATTTTGATGAGACATTTTGGGGGTTTATTAAAACACTTCAATATACATCTTTGCCAAATTTCAGCTTGCCCGGACCTCCTGTAAGCTCAAACCAAAATTTCGGTTTGGAAATACACTAGACCCTCCATGTACGCGAGTTCGATGTACGCGAATTCAGAATAACGCGAATTAGATTTTGATACCCGAATTTTTTGTACGCGAAGCAAAATTCCCTTTAACGCGAATTCAGTTTTCGCGTATTATTAAAATAACTAGCTGGCACAGTCGGCCTACCGGCCGCCTTTAGCCATCTAGACCATATCGGATGTGGTTGTTCGGCCTTCGGCCTCACTCGAAGGTTCTAAAATAGCCTATGTTTTTCGTAGCGTTGTAAATAACTTCTACACCAAATTTGGTTAAGATTGATCAAATAGAAACGTAAAGCACGTGCACGCGTATTTGCATTGTCGATCGGTTGACAGCTTGACAGCATTCATTATTGTTTTTTAAGTTGATTTTGAGTAGCCTGCCTTCCTTTAAGGAAGGCAGGCCCCATAGGGACGCGCATGAATGGATTATCGAGATTCCTTAAAGGAAGGCAGGCTACTCAAAATCAATTTTCCTTTCCTTTGCGAATTTTTCAGAATATGTAATTTCTACTCCGTTCACAAGCGCTGAAACGTATCACTTGAATGGTACAAATACGCTGTCAACGATTTATAGTTTTTTTTATGCATTATATTTAATTTTTTTATCACTTAAGTATATTTTAGTTTTAGTATGCAATATATTTTACCTATTTCGTAAATAAACCTTAGTTTTAAACTTTTGTTTTTAGTCTTAAATAAATTTTGGAACCTAACCCCCTTTTTTCTATTGCTTCTTTGGTTCCATTTACGCGAATTCCATGTACGCGAGGTTTTTGGCGAACGGAACCCTCGCGTACATGGAGGGTCTAGTGTACTTGGAAGATACTATAACTTGGGCAAATTTTGAAAAAATTAATTTTTCTCTTCATTTTCCAACCTTGGCCACAATTTCAATTAATTTATTATTAAAAGCATTTCTCTTGCCCGAAAACATTTCTCTCCCTGCAACGAATCAATATTGTGCTATTTTAAAGGTGGGTCGTGTTTTCGGTCAATAATTTAAGTATTAGTGTGCCATGGAAAAATATGAAAAAAAACTATTTTATAGCGAATTTTATGCTCTTCAATTATGGTCTGATCATAATTTTTCATACAAGCATAAATAAGCGAGTTATCGGCAAAAAAATCGCGTTGGGGGAGCTAAAACCCCCGATTGTGGATGACGCCGGCGTGGAATTTTATGGGACTTTTGGGGGGTTGATTAGAACACTCCAATGTACATCTCTGCCAAAATTCAGCTTGCCCGGATTTTTTGCAAACAAAAAACCTTGCTTAAATTCTATTTATAACTCATTTTAATTTTTTTAACTATTTTAAAATGGTTCGTCGCCTGTCTGAAAGGCAAAGAATTGAAATTAATGATTATCGGTTGTGGGGACAGAACTCGCACTCAATTAGAAGTTTGCAATTTATTCAATAATAAATATCCTAATGAGGAACCAATTACGCGTGCCACCGTCAGCAAAACAAAGCAAAATTTTTTGCTAGTGGGTCATACGAGAGATCGTCCTAGATCGGGTCGTCCTCCAGTTCAAGAGGATAAAATAGATACGGAAAAAATACACAGAACTTCTTTTTAGAGAATTTTATAAGTTTTATTTTTGATAGGAAAAATAATTACGATATCGCGAATGGTTAGCGAGATATAAGCAAAAAACTGAATCGGAGCGCCATTTTGACAAAATGGCGTTTGCGGTTTGGCTCAACAGATTGGGTTCAGGACTTTTAATATGTTTAATAGTATACGTCGAGTAAATCTCAAAATTTTACTACTCATTTCCCTATTTACTGCGCTATTACGGACCAAATTAAGGACCTTTTATGCACAATTTTCATCAACGGAAATATAAAATGGTTAAACACCGTGTATACAGATTCCTTAAATTTGCTTGTTATTATTTGGGAACCCCATTTGTATCGCAATTTTAATTTTCCTTGATTGAGTGATTAATAATTATTAATAATAGACGTATAATCACAATTTGCGATAATAAAATTCCCGCGCAATATGCAAATGACAAACGGACCGAATGTCGTACCCGTGATCTTTGCGTCGGCGGTATCTGAAATAATAATTTAAATTTTATAATAGCAGCGAATTTCATCCTTCTCGTAATCGTTACGTGATTCGTTCTTCTTTCTTCAACGGAAGAGCGCAATAAGTTAAAACCATTGCAACGTACCGTACAATTTCAAAAAATAATTACATTTTTGTACCTGTCACATTTGAACGTCGACCAATCAGAGTCGAATGTTTAACTTGAAAGTTGTGCTGTACATAGGTTCATCACGAAGCGACGAATTTCGTTGTAAAAGATGTGTTCAAATTTTCACGACACAACAAAGACGTTGAATTTTATATGTAAAATAAATTTATGATTCATTTACTAAGTTATTAGCCCGAAGTGTACGTTTATAAGTGTCTTTTTGTTGATGTAACCACAAAATAGTCTCTTCAAAATGGACGAAGTCAACGCTCATATTCGACAACAATCTTCTATAAGCAGCGATTCGATTGCAGATGAAAATTCTAAAAGTGAGTTCGAGTGCTTCGTTTCTTCGTGCAAAATTTGAGTTTTAATCACAAAAAAATTGTTTAATACGTATTAACGGTGTGAGGTTATGGTTAAAAATCTCAAGGTTAAATTTTAACTAAATTTTGCAATTAAATTCACATGATTTTCATTTAAGTGTTTGTTTGATTTATTTCACTTGTAGCTCGTCGGCTAGAACAACGGTTGTGTCTTGTTGGAGATTTGGGTAGTAATAAAGACGTTTGTGATGCTGCCGAAACCTTCGGAGTTCCTATTGTTTCTTTACCCGCGTTAGACGGCGATTCCGATTATAGCAAATATAAAAATGGTTCAACAGTTTTTGTGTTGGATCCCTTCGATGGTAATCCATTGTACAATATTTTGGTCGAAGATAAACAACAAATATTGGGACCTACTGCGTTGCTACAGTTGGCTCATCAAAATGAAAGTCTTCCCTATAATACCAGGGCGTTGTATAGTATCGCGATGAGAGGTGTCGTCGTGTGCTTCACAGGATTTAGAAATAAACCGGATTTGGTAATTTAAAAAACGATTTGTTAATTATATTTTGAAATTATAAGGTTTCGTGGTTTTAGCAACCTCTGGTGACGTTGATACATCATATGGGTGGTTCTGTACGTAAAGACATGTCCACTCGAATCACACATTTGATAGCTAATGTGTGTCGAGGCGATAAATATCAATATGCAATCACATTTCGTGTTCCTGTCGTAAATCAATCGTGGGTGCTTTCTAGTTGGGAAAATTCTAAAGAATTGACCTTCTGTTCTACCCAAGATGAATTTATTGTAAGTCTTTTCTTAAAAACAATTTATTTCGTCAGATAATTTTTTGTTTTTCAGAAAAATCACAAACTGAAACCATTTTTTGGTGCTAGAGTGTGTTTTCTGGGCTTTCCTGAAATTGAACTTAATGATATGACTCGAGCATTGGAGAGCAACAGTGGTACCGTTACGACAATTGATGATAAAACGTGTACTCACGTGGTAAGTTGGCTATGTAGTTTATTTAAAGTAAATTTTCTGTTATCAGCTTCTTGCACCCTTTGAAAGGTATAATAAGTCAAAATTGCATTTTGCCAAATTGGGTTACATGTGGAAAGTTTTACCTAACAAATTGTCTAACTAAAAAATACTAAGCGTTGCTTATTTACTAATTTTGTATTCATTAAATAAATGGCCTTGTGTGTACTAATATTTACTAATTTTAAATTGATTTACATCCCCGCCTCTCCAGACACTTTTAAGAAGTTGAAGCTTAAATTTGTAGAAATTTAACATTTTTTGTGTTTTAAAATAACCCAATGTTTGGGAAAGCTAATCTTGTTTTTGAAGGGGTACTGCCTGATATCTAGTTTGAAATAATATTTAGTAAATAAAGAAATTCCTATCATTAAAGTGCTAAGAATATTTTTAGCCTCTCTAACTAGAAAAAGTATTGTGTTGGTTTTGCCAGAAATATTTGTGCATATAATAACATGAGGGTTCAATATATTTTGGTATGGGGATGAGTCTATCTGGAATGCTCCTTCAAACGAAACCCGTGAAGGATTTTTAAATTAGATAAGGGGTCGTCCATAAATTACGTCACGCTCCTAGGGGGGGTTCCGACCCTTGTGACGATGGGGGACGGGGAGGTTCAAAAATTGTGACGTCACAAAATATATACCTAGATTAAATATTTTATTATAAGTATTTAAAAAGCTGGGTCGGATTACCTAACCCTGGCAACCCCAAAAAAATTGAAAATTTCCTATTGCAAAGAGGAAGGTTTATATAGTATAATGACATAATTTTAACAAGCGAAGATATAATAAAAATTTCGAGAAAAATCAATTTGAAAGTACGTAAATTTAGCGCGTTTTTCTTCGATTTTTGGGGTGTGCATTCGATAAGGAGGGTAATCCATCGTCAAAACCTACCCTTACGGGGCGCCCCTCCGCTCCGCTCCGGGTTGCACCCCTCCAGGGCGGTTTTGACTCTGGTTACTAGGCTAAACATACGAGAAGGCGCCACATATCAAGAAAACCTGGATAAATAAAAACCGGGAGCTTAGAGACCCTTGAAATAGCATTAAAAAGTATAGTTGCGGTATGGGGCAGTAAACTATTACGTTTCACCCCCAAAAAATCGCGTAAAAACAAAAAATAATCGATGTTACATGTACGAGAGTCGAGCTGCATCTGGCGGTGCGAAATATTCTAAGTGGTAGGGTCATTCATAGCGCACGTACCGTCAACAGAATGGAGCGACGCGCGGGAATCTCACTAATTTTACATGTAAATTTGCAAACTTAAAATTCGATTTACTCAAAATTTTGATTATATCTTCGCTTGTTAAAATTATGTCAGTATACTATATAAACCTTCCTCTTTAGTCCAGTCATATTAGAAAAAATAAAAACATTAATCGGTAAAGATCTGGATTTTGGTATACAAGCTTATTGAGGCTTCCGGATAAACATACTAAAATGCCCAATCGATACCTGTTGCGCTCGAGCCGCCATCTTGGAAAAAAGGTACACTTTTTTAGTTTTTTGCCTGTATCTTGAGAACTATCAATGATATCGGAGAAATGGTTCAAATAAAAAAGATAGTTTATTAAATTTGCTACAAAATAGCTTCTATACATTTTTTCTCTATCTCTGATACTTTAGCTGTAATTTGCCGTTGAGTTCTGAGAAAAGTCTGTTGTACGCAATAGATCGACGTGGAAGTCCTTATCACACGTCAGGGCAGCTTCGTTACCTGAAAAAATCATGAATGGATGAAAAATCATTGAATTGACTAGGAATTGTGGCAGTATTTTTCAGATATGTGAATTTTCGTATATTCTTACCAATTAAAACCGTTGCATACGACTCGTGCTAGGGGTAGAATTCACTGAAGTACCAACTTCTGACGGAGGAGGTGGATCATCGATGTCAGATTCTTCGGGATCGTCATCCTCAACTTGGCTGTGACGCGTGATCATACGTTCGTCGTCGAGCTCTGTTTCGGTGGAACCCTCTTTTTCGGAATCGAGACTTCTGTTCGAGTTGAAACACGCGATACCTTGACAATGTCCACAAATCGCTGCGCATTTTAGACCTGCTTTCCGACATCCACAAGATGAGGTACATCCCTTTTTACAATTGCATGACACTAATGTCAGTACAGAATCTGGAGCAGGAGCCTTCAGTGTTCGAACAGGTTGAAGGAAATTCTCGACTTTCTTCCAACCCCAGAGTTCGGGAGATATTTCATAACCACGCCATTTCTGGACTTGGTGGTAAACGCGAAACGAGTGCTGTTGAGCCGCTGCAGCCGTAGGCGGTAACAGTGCTAGATTTGGTTTACTCTTGTACGCGGATTTCTTGAACATTTGATAACGATGTTGGTTCAGTGACCTCTCACTAGCAGGTGCATTATAAACAGCTAACAAGAAACGTTCTCCAGCCTGAGCGATTTCTTCGTGAGTGGAATTAGCGTTGTTGAAAATTCGTACGATGTCTTGCAAATCATCTCGCTGCTCCAACAATTTCAAACATTTTCGTTTACCTTTTCCGAAAAGACATGACGTGGTGTCACATCCACTGAAGGCATGTGCAAACAAAATCATGTCCTGAAATCCTTTACGCGATTGTAGAAGATGTGAAGAGTAGATTTTTCGCTCAGTTCTTCCCTTCCCCTTCGTCGTAATAATTATATCGTTGCCGTATTTCTCTTCGAGTTTTCTCTTGACTGTACGCTCGTCGGGAACATAGCCTTCGATTAAATTGATCAAATCAGGCAATGCAAATTGGCACTCAGCGCTCTTCTCAACGAAATCGTAGATGACCTCCATTGCAGTTTGGACATCGTCTATCGGCGGACGTTCAACGTTTTTGCCTGTTGCTGGATCCTTGAAAAAGTTGATATAACAGCGCTCATGATACAAAGCTTCAACCGCGACCAAGTCTGCAACAGTTTCTATCCGGTACGTTACTTCCCGATTCCATTTGTCGTTTCTTTTTCTAGCTGCCTGTAGTACGCTTTCTTTGACAAATAAGCTACGAACGTTGTGCACTATGGTACGTTTATTGACATGCTTTTTCTTCTCTCGCTCATAAAACTTCGAATCTATTATTTCTGCGCAATAGAAACACGCAGTTTTGAAATCAAAACTTGGTACAGATGACCTAAGTTTTGATTTTAGTGGCGAAGCCGGCACTGCTTGATTAGCAGATTGTTTTTTTAATGAAGCAATAATGCTGTGTTCCCGAGTATATTCCTTTCTGCATGGAACATGTACCGTCACTTCACACAGTCCCTCCAATTTTTCTTTTTTGCCATTTCCTCTTCGGTCACTTGCTTTTCTAAAAGTATTCAGTCCTCTCGCCTTGACAGTGATTGTTTCTTTAATTGAAAGGTTTTCCTCGCAAATAAAACATTTTTCGTTGCCAGCCATATTTAATAAAGTGGCGCAGCAGGGTGTGCACCGCGGAACGTTTCACTACGAACTGAGAACGAACATCTGCTGCTCGGGGTCTTGCCTACCTAGCGGAACCCTAAACGCGTTTTGACCTGCTAGATGCCCACCGTACAATACCCCTCCCCTTCTCTTTTGCGATTCTTCTACGTAGTAACTTGCCTAAAATACATTGTATCACTATTAGGAGCGTACGAAAATCTATAACCGCGGATCGAGGGCAAAAATATAAATTATTCTACTCAACGGCAAATTACAACTAAAGTATCAGAGATAGAGAAAAAATGTATAAAAGCTATTTCGTAGCAAATTTAATAAGCTATCTTTTTTATCTGAAGCATTTCTCCGATATCATTGATAGTTCTCAAGATACAGGCGAAAAACTAAAAAAGTGGACCTTTTTTCCAAGATGGCGGCTCGAGCGCAACAGGTATCGATTGGGCATTTTAGTATGTTTATCCGGAAGCCTCAATAAGCTTGTATACCAAAATCCAGATCTTTACCGATTAATGTTTTTATTTGTCGAAAATCGGTCTAATATGACTGGACTACTTTACAATAGGAAATTTTCAATTTATTTGGAGTGACCAGGGTTAGGTAATCCTCACCAAAAAGCTACTAAGCTTAAAAAATCACCAGGACCAGGAGGAATACATCCAGAATTTCTAAGAAATGGGCCAAAGAAGCTGATAGAAATGCTAAGATCTTTGTACGAAAGATGCCTGAATGGAGAGAAAATTCCAAAAGAATGGAAAACCTCATATATAACCACCATACATAAAAAAGGTCCAAAAGACGATCCAAATAACTATCGGGGTATAGCGGTTATTCCAACAATAGGCAGAATATACGCGCGAATTCTTAGAAATTTGATGGAGGAAGACATTAAAGATGATCAACCCGAGGAACAAGCAGGTTTTAGAGCTGGAAGATCAACTGTTGACAACTTGTTTACTTTAAAAATCGCTCTAGAAAAACGAGTGCAACGAAGTCGCGAAACACACCTAGCCCTTATTGACTTGGAGAAAGCATATGACAACGTTCCTATATCACAGCTATGGACGGAAATACAAAAACTCAACATAAGACCCACCCTAATTCGAGCTATTCAAGAATATTATAGAGAAAACTATGCCGCGGTAAAAGTTGAAAACAGTGTTACAGAAATGTTTCAAAACACCAAAGGGTTAAGACAGGGATGTCCACTATCACCCACTCTATTCAAAATTTATCTTAACGAAATCCTACAGGGATGGATGAAAAAGTGTAGAAATATGGGACTACGAGTGGGAGACGACATACTTTACACCCTATTTTTTGCGGACGACCAGGTTGTGATAACGGAAGATGAACAAGATCTTTGTTATATGATTAGAAAACTCCAGGAAGAGTATACAAAAGCCGAACTCACTATGAACCTCACCAAGTGCGAATATCTAATTGTTGGAAGTAAAGAATTTAATGACCTGCCACTTGAAACAAATACAATAAAAGGAGTAACAAAATGTAGATATCTGGGAGTCATACTGAATAAGGAAGGTAACAGTAATGACGAAATAAAAGAGCGAATAAACAAGGGCAGAAATGCGATAGGAGCACTAAATTCAATTCTATGGGAGAAGAATATAAGGAAAGAAACTAAAAAAAGAATTTACACATCTATAGTCCGGAGTGTGTTGATGTACGGCGCAGAAGTGTGGGATTTAAGTTCAGTAAATAGACGAAAATTGCTGGCTACAGAAATGGACTGCTTAAGAAGAAGTTGTAGAAGATCTAGAATGGAAAGAATAAGAAATGAATGTATAAGAAGAAGCATGAATATGGATACCGACATAGCGGAAGAAATCGAAAAGCGACAACTGATATGGTTCGGACATACAAAGAGAATGGGAGAAGATAGATGGCCACGAAAAGTATTGGAATGGATCCCGCCAGAACGGAGAAAGAGAGGACGGCCTAGGAGAAGCTGGAGAGATGATATAGATGGGGGGGCGATGATTTCCAGAAATATGGAAGAAGAGTTATGCCAAGATAGACAGAGATGGAAACTGGGAACGGAGAGGCGGCTCCAGCCGTAGAAATCCGTATATATACGTATATATATTTTAAAAAAACTATTTTTTGCCACTGAAGCCAGTGGTGTAGCTAAGGGGGGGGCGGACCGCCCTTCATAGATGTTTCCTCTGGGGTGTTCCCCCTAAAAAAAAGAAATTTTAAAAATCTGGGAGTGGAGGGGTTCAAGAATATGTGACGTAATACTTGGGAGGGGTCTAGGTTTGTGTGACGATGGGGGGGGGGAGGGGGTTTAAAATTGCGTGACGTAATTTATGGACGACCCCTAATGGTAATAGGACAATTATCTAATTATATACCCCCCATAGGAGGTCAGGCCTGAAAGAAATGCCATTTTTTGCCCAGGTACAGAGCTGAAAGCAAGTGGAAACCAATAAAAACAGCGCCCCTCTTACTTTTAACCAATGGCATTAAATAAAACAACAAAATCTTAGTGTCTACCGGTTTCGGATTTTATCTCAAATCCATCTTCAGGGCACACTATAAAAGAAACAAAATTCATCAAATTACAAAAACCTTTACAAAAATTATCTATCAGATATTAGCTATTATAGTGATCTTTTACCTTTCCAATAAAAATAAATAAACGGAACTTACGGGTCAAATTGAAAGAAAACAAATGCACACAAATTTCATACAAATCATAAATCACAGAATCTTAAAATCCTTTTAACTACGAATATTTATCTCGGGAGTCAGTAGGTACAAATTAAAAGTTAGATCTATAAAATACCTCGAAAAGCCACCAGCTACATAAATCCTTATCTCGGTGATTACGGTATCTAATCCATCCATTGATAATATAGATATTGTAATTATTTAAGATATTTTCCATTTCTTTTAAATTTTCACTTCAATTATCGTTTATTTTTTGATCAAGCTTACCTATTTGATGGTACAATGCTATCATTATTACTAATTTTTTAATTCAATTTCACCCCCCCCCTTTTTTTTAATTCGTAATTTTCCTTTCTGGATTTTATTAATTTTTGATTTTGGATCGCAAATGTGTGCATTATACTAATAGTTAAGATTTAATTATTTTACTCCGGCACTGCAGGAGCTATCAGCATGAATTTCACAGAAACATTCATAGCCCATGTCCCGGGTGATTTTTGGTTCCAATAATTGCCGGAGTGATGAAACTTTCAGAGATGGTGTTTTCCGATGTGAAAACAGGTAATTCATGTTTTGCATACAAAATTTTGATCGGGAACGGTCGCCATATTGAAAAAACGTTGAAAAATCGCTTATTTTGGAGTTATCCGGAAATAGCTCTAAAACTTTTCATTTTTCGAACTTGGACGTTAAATACGAAAATGTCGGTGCTGAAATTCTGCACAATTTTGTTTTTTATTCATCTTTCTACGACTAATAGAACCGAAGATAGAATTTTTTGAAAAATGGTCAATTTTTTCACTTTTCGAACAACTGCGATCTCTTTGCTCTTTACGCGCAAATTACTGTATGATCGCGGCTCGTAGGCAAAAAATGCTTTCAATAACATCGATGGACAATTAATGTATCTACAAAATGCTTTTTTATACAACCTCGTACGACCAAAACTTGCTGAGATACGGCCGATTGGAACAAATTTTGACGCAAAATTTTATGAAAAATTTTCATTTCCTCTGGTAAAAAGTGGACAACGGCTACTTCTACGGCACAAATCATTTTTAGATAATCGAAAGGTATTTAAATTTGCTACATTTTGCGCCCTGTCACGTTTCTTTGCTTAGCCGTATATTTCCGAAATGTACCTACATTAGCTAAATACGATGGTTTATCCGTATGTATATATTCAATTATTTACATTCGGGTGATTATTTAAATGGCAAATTGAATATTTGCATAATACTAAATGTACAAAAGTAAAAAAAAATTGTAGTACCGTCTACGTCTGAATATTGTCGATTTATAGCCTTTACAAATTCGTTAATTTCTTTAATACATTTAACAAAAACGGAGTCATCTGTAAAATAAAGTGTAATAATGTCGTTGGAAAAATTATGTTCTATACTTTTTTACTACTTTAAACAACTGTCTAAACGACCCCGAAGTTTAAAACGAGCCAGATGTAATCGGATTTTACATATTGTCATTGAATAAATGCCACTTTTTGGCCAAATTGTTAAAAAACCGGATATTTTTTCGTTTTTTTCGATATAGCTCTGTTTCTATGAGGTTTACGTCAAAAATGCTCTGAAGCAAAGTTGAAGCTTAGAAAATTTCCGATAAAATGGTCCCTGTGTCATTTAATTTCCGTACTTAACTGATGAGCTACAGCCGTGCAACAGAAGTATATTTTCCGATGATTTTTACTGCACAATTTTAACACGTACGAAAGTGTTAAAAAAAGAACATAACAATTTTTTTTTTTGGAAATGTAAAGTATGGAACTCAATCTATATAATATTGAGATACATTTGCCACAATTTCAGATTTTTCGAGGTGATATTACTCGAGAAATGGTAGAATGTTCCCTCTGCGGCGTGGCACCGCTGGGCACCGCGTACTGTGAGGGTCGCCCAGGTAGCTTCAAAAATTGACCATTTTTCAAAAAATTCTATCTTCGGTTCTATTAGTCGTAGAAAGATGAATAAAAAACGAAATTGTGCAGAATTTCAGCACCAACATTTTCGTACTTAACGTCCAAGTTCGAAAAATGAAAAGTTTTAGAGCTATTTCCGGATAACTCCAAAATAAACGATTTTTTCAACGTTTTTTCAATATGGCGACCGTTCCCGATCAAAATTTTGTATGCAAAACATGAATTACCTGTTTTCACATCGGAAAACACCATCTCTGGAAGTTTCATCACTCCGGCAATTATTGGAACCAACAATGGCAAAAAATCACCCGGGACATGGGCTATCACTCATGTGTGCAAAAGATTTGTAAATGAGATTTTCTTTCCATCCCTTATGGTTACATCAGAAATGATACCAGAATACCTAAAAATGTCAGATCTTGCTCCAAGTTTGATAAAATTTATCTCCTAAATGTTCTTTTATATATTGACTAGCTGGCACAGTCGGCCTGCCGGCCGCCTTTAGCCATCTAGACCGTGTCGGATGTGGTTGTTCAGCCTCACTCCAAGGTACTAAAGTAGCCTATGTTATTCGTAGCGTTGTGAATAACTTCTACACCAAATTTGGTTAAGATTGGTCAAATAGAAACGTAAAGCACGTGCACGCGTATTTGCATTGTCAATCGGTTGACAGCTTGACAGCATTCATTATTGTTTTTTAGGCTTCTATACAAAGTATAACAAGAAGCCTTATGATCTGGCTCCGTGTCTGTCCGTCCGTCCGCATAATTCAAATCTAATCAGAACCCTCGAAATTGTGATTGTAAACACATCGTATGTATAATAAAACAATAATTTGTTTTAAATTTATTTATTGTTAACCACAGCAGTGGCTTGATGTATTTAAAGTTGATTTTGAGTAGCCTGCCTTCCTTTAAGGAATCTCGATAATCCATTCATGCGCGTCCCATGGGGACGCGCATGAATGGATTATCGAGATTCCTTAAAGGAAGGCAGGCTACTCAAAATCAACTTTCCTTTCCTTTGCGAATTTTTGCACTATTTCAATGCAAAAACATGCGCAGGGACCTACATAATAACTGTGCCAAATTTGGTTCCGATCAGTCAAACGGTTTAGGAGTCTATAGGGAACATAGTACATACACACATACATCCATTTTTATATATATATATAGATATAACCTCCCCTAATTTTGATAGGGAATTAATATGCAGAATTGCAGTTTGAACAGTTTTGTTTTAAACTTGTTTAAATTTTTTTTTTAATAATTTTACTATTTATTATTTTGTTATAGCCTGAAAGCACGTGGAAACCACTCCAAATAAACTCTTTATTTTAACTAATAGCTTCCAAACGAATGTTCAATTTCTTCTAAATGGGGTTATTTAGGGACTAGTGGCGTACTTAGGCGGAAGCAAACCCCCTATGCCCCTTTCCATTGTTGCCTTCCTAGCGCCCAAGCAAACAATACGTCATGTTTTATTTGCCTCCCTTAAAAAGCTGGGTACGCCACCATTAGGGACACCACTTTTTCCATAAGCGTGAGCTATCTGTAGTTAGAGTTTCCACTTTTCTGGAATACCTGGAAAAATAAGGGAATTTTTAAGCGAAAGTTTGAGAAATTAAAACTTGTGTAAAAGTAATTCTTTGAACTGAAAGAATTATAATAATTTATTCAAAATCAATCATATTTTTTTATAATTTCCATTAAATTCGTTAAGTTAAAAGTTCTGGTGTCAAGGAAAATTTTTTATTTTAATCTGGGAAAGCCAGGGAATTTGTTTTGGAAAATTCTATGGGAACTAATAGAAGTTGCTTTGTTATAATTAGCCCCCTACTGAAGAGACCCTCCTCTCTGTTTAATTTATTCTTGAAAATTTGTTGCATTTTATCTTATTAGGCGAGAGGTTACCTACGCTTGTATTCTGGTACAGCACTCGACAGAAGAAGCACCTTATCAAATTGTAGGGAATTATTCGGGGATTCCCTAGATGACTTTGTTTGTTTAGTGGCAGTGTTTAAAATCTCTTACCAATGCACAATGGGTCTGATTAAGATATTTCTAACCAAAATTATGAAATGTGTAAAACTGGTTCAAAATGGGCTGATTACATGAAAAAAACTTGATATAAAATGTCATTAATAAATGAGATGGTTTTCAGGGGGTGTAAATTGAAATTACTGAGTACAATTTTGAATACGTATTTAGCCTTAAAATGGACGGAAAAAGTACAATTGGGTAATTAGTAGGGGGTAGAAATCTAAATAACTGAATAAATTGAGAATTTATAGAAAATTCCACCTAGAAATTAACAAAAAAAAACTACCATTTACCAGTTGGGATCGTTTTCAATCGAAATAGCTGAGTAAAATTTTGAAACCTTGCATAAATAAAGAAGTTTGCCTAAAAATGACCAGAAAAATTACTTTGGATAAAATAGGGTCATTGTTAGGGGGTGGAAATCGAAATAACTGATGTGTAAAATTTCTTAAATTAGGAATTCCTAAAGAATTTGTCCTATAAATTACCGGAAAAATAGTAAAAACATTGCAATAATTCATAAATGGGTTCGTTTTCCAGGAGGAGGGAAATCGAAATAGTAAAGTAAAATTTTTAGAGAATTTGACCTAGAAATTACCGCAAAAATATTACTAGAAATCTAAATAACTGATTAAATTTTCGTGAATTGGGAATTAGTGGAGAATTTTACCTAGAAATTAACAAAAAAAATAACTTAATCAATTGGGATCGTTTTCAATCGAAATAACTGACATGAGTAAAATTCTGAAACCTTGCATAACTAGAGAAGTTTGCCTAAAAATGACCAGAAAAATTACTCTAAGTAAAATGGGGTCATTGTTAGGGGGTGGAAATCGAAATAACTGATGAGTAAAATTTCGAAAATTAGGAATTCCTAGAGAATTTGGCCTATAAATTACCGGAAAAATAGTAAAAACATTGCAATAATTCATAAATGGGGTCGTTTTCCAGGAGGAGCGAAATTGAAATAGTAAAGTAAAATTTTGAAAGTTCTAATTTTTTCAGAATTTGACCTAGAAATTACCGCAAAAATATTACAAGAAATCTAAATAACTGAGTAAATTTTCGTGAATTGGGAATTTGTAGAGAATTTTACCTAGAAATTAACAAGAAAATACCATTAATCAATTGGGATCGTTTTCAATCGAAATAACTGACATGAGTAAAATTCTGAAACTTTGGAAACGTAGAGAATTTTGTCTAAAAATTATCCTAAATAAAATGGAATCATGTCAGGGAGTGAAAATCGAAATAACTGTTGGGTAAAATTTCGAAAATTAGGAATTCCTAGAGAATTTGGCCTATAAATTACCGGAAAAATAGTAAAAACGTTGCAATAATTCATAAATGGGGTCGTTTTCCAGGAGGAGGGAAATCAAAATAGTAAAGTAAAATTTTGAAAGTTCTAATTTTTAGAGAATTTGACCTAGAAATTACCGTTAAAATATTACAAGAAATCTAAATAACTGAGTAAATTTTCGTGAATTGGAAATTAGTAGAGGATTTTACCTAGAAATTAACAAAAAAATATCATTAATCAATTGGGATCGTTTTCAATTGAAACAACTGACATGAGTAAAATTTTGAAACTTTGCAAACGTAGAGAATTTTGTCTAAAAATTATCCTAAATAAAATGGAATGATTGTCAGGGAGTGGAAATCGAAATAACTGTTGGGTAAAATTTCGAAAATTAGGATTTCATAGAGAATTTGTCCTATAAATTACCGGAAAAATAGTAAAAACATTGCAATTGATTAATGGGGTCGTTTTCCAGGAAGAAGGAAATCGCAATAATAAAATAAAATTTTGAAACTTTGAATTGTTGGAGAATTTTACCCAGAAATTACCCCAAGAATATTGCATTTGATAAATTGTGGTCGTTTTCGGGGGGGGGGGGGGTCTAAATAATTAAGTAAAATTTAGAAACTTCCAATCCGTAGAGAATTAGACTATCAATTAACCGAAATAATAGTGAAAAAATTACCATTGATAAAATGGAGCCATTTACTTTTGGTCAGAAATATGTGGACCCACTGTGTAATGCACTGAAAAAAAAGTCCAGAAGCATAATAAATTAAGAGATGCTTTATTATTAATCTTGTGCAGTGTCTTGAAAAAGTAGAGGCACTCTGCCTTTAAGAGCCGGTTGTATAACAGAGGTTCAACCTCGAGTAAGGGTTAACCCAGAGATATTTGGTGTATCAACCAATCCAATAGCAGAAATCCCTAGGTTAGCTCTTACTCCAGGATTAACCTCGTTATACAACCGGCCCTAAATTGTTAAAAAGAATTTGCTCCTCAGGGTAAGGCAACCCTTCTAAAATCATTACTTAATTGAATTAAAAATTTGATGTTTTCGTCTTTAATTTGAAGATGTAATAAAAGTACACGAAGAAATCCCCAATTTTTTTAAGTAAAAGAGGATTTTTTTATTCAGCTAGCAACCCATAATTATTTTTCAAACTTTGAAATGGCCTTTGCATTAGAAAAACTCGGATGTAGTTCTCATCTCAAAAGTTTTGGAATCCCTGCTTCAAATTATTCAATTTGTGATGGTAACAGGCATTTTATCAAAAATTTGCGCAAAGTTGCAACCCTCCCTTATAGGTACTTACTACTAATTTTCTTGAGTTTGGTTAAATGCAATTTAGACATAACAATGTGGTAGTATGTTACTAACAAAAATTTACGCATACATAAAATATGTGGTTGGCAAGGTGTTGGATCATACTTTTCAGATAATGGAACAATCGGAGACATACGTTTTGGATCCTACAAGTGCTTCGCTATCTCCTGCTATAACATCACCATCCATTAATAACATTTTTCCTTTACTGAGCCTTTCACCATCATGCGATAAAAGAGAGCATTCCATGCTTATAAATAGTACGCCCTCAAAAACGCCCATTAACAATCGAACTCTTCTTAATACTACACTGCTAGAAACGTTACACGAAAAATCCCACGACAATTGCTTAGAGTCCAGTAAATCCAAGGAAGAAATGGACTTATCAAATTTAAACAAAACAAGTTCTTCGGTGAAACGAAAAAGACGAGACACGGTATCACCAAACACATCTTTGTACATAAAACGTACTAAAGGCGAAGTAAACCACAATGAAAGTGGTCGCAGAAAATTCTCGAGTATTTTTCGGACTCCAATAGAATACTTTTCAAATCGCAGGCGTACTATAAACGGGCCGGCTCGGACAGATAAGCATAATTTGAATGACAGTGTCAGATCTACGTCTGGCGACTTTGAAATCGACTTAGTCGAAGACCTCAGTTTTTGCAGTCAAACAGAGGGCACGCCTAATTCGAATATGCGCAACAGTTTGCGCAATAAGAAAGTAAAAAAGAATTTATTCTCGCGAACGTTCAGTTCTACCAAATTTAACAAAAGTTTTAAATACTCGAGAAGAAATATAGCACCGAAAGATGACGAGATTGATGGAAAGGATTCGCTAAACGCTAGTTGCTTTCCCGATTTTTCTACCCTTCCTACTCCTAGTGAATCACAAACGCGCACAAGAAACCGAAGGAATGCTGCTGGGTCTTCCATAACTAATAATGGGGTACTAACTTCACTTCATTCTTTTTCAAAATGTTTGTATTTATTTTTTTTTTATTGTTGGTTCTTCTTTTGTGTCTCGGGTACTTTGTAAATAAAATGGTATTTAAGTTGTTATAAAGTCAACTAGTAAAAATAAATACAAACATTTTGTACACAATTTATAATTTATATTAGGTACTTTATGCAAAAATTTGACAAGTTAGGTAGGATTTGGCTGAAACAGATTTTTTAACCCAGTAGAGCTTAAAGTCGCTTAATTTAATCGAATACAATTTTTGTTGCATATTTAGGAAAATCGTATTAACTCACAGAATTATTTAAGAAAGTCATTGCACAGGGTGTTTTGTAATGTTGGGGTTCTATTTTGAGTGGAAATGTTTCTTAGGATTATGGAACTCACAGGAAGTGATTATTACAAAGCTGAAAAATAAGCACAAAGAAAGCTCTAACAGAGCAATAATTACAATCAAAGAGGCCGAGAATGGCTCTCCTAAAAAATATAATTTAGACAAAATAAACAGAAATTTTTCTGATTTTTTTTATTTTCAATTTTTAGTTCTGGATGATCTGTAATCCACTTCTCAAAAAGTTTATATTTTTTTACTTTATATTTTTGTTCAGTCAATAATTAATGTTTTTATAATTTTTTATTAAATGTTTATTTCGTTGGCTTACTGCTAAAACAAGATAACTCCAAAATGATAGTTTTGAGTAAAACTGATTTTAAAGTTTGAAAAATGAACTTCTTAATACTCCTTTAATATTTGACTTACAGTTATCAGGTTTTGTCAAAATATAGTTTGCTCTTATTTGAATGCAGTCATGTATATAACTCATTTTGTCCAAAAATGGAGTTATCTTGTTTTGGCAGTAAGCCGACGATTTATGAAGACAATATGGACAGTCAAATAAGTTAGTATAGAGAATAACAAAATGAAGTTCTAAATAAGCACCAGCATATTAAGCAAAACAAAATCATACTCTATTGGCGGGTTGTGGTGGTAAATTGTAAAAATTATCCCAAATATAAGTTGGCTTTGTTCTAATTCACAAACCAGGAAATGCCAACAGAAATCATTTCTAGATAACTTCAAAGCCGTATGGACTCTACTAAAGCATTTGTTGCTGTTTTTAAAATTTAATGTAAGCAAACTAGCTGTGAATCCCCTCTCTCCAGTGATTGCAAATTTAATTTTTATAATCACAGGGTGTAGAATATTGAGTAGTCAAATTAATAAATCATTTAGCTGTGACTGGGAAAACTCAACAAAACTAATCATATTCTTTTGGAGTTGTTAATTTTATATTGCAATAACTCAAAAGTATGCTGCTTAGAGAAAATTCACTGGAGAGGACATTTAGTAAAAAAGCAGGATCTGTAAGAAGAATTGATATTATTCGATTTCTTCAATTTGAAGTTGGTTTTTCACAAAATCTCTCATGAAAAATTCAACAACTTCAGTCTCTAATTGGCAATATTTTTACTCAAATATATTTCTTTAAATTTTCACGTTACTTTACAAAACACCTAGTAGCATACATAGTTAACATTGTAATTTACAAATCAGGCATTAATAAAATGACCCAGCTGATTTAAAGTCTTAATCACTTAGAAGTTTAGAATTTTGCATCCTTTTTGGGTTACACCCTCATTCATTTCACTATTCTACTCAGCACTAAGTTTGGGTTACACTACATTTCTTAATATGTCAGCTAACATTTTTCTTATTTAGGTTGTGGATACAGAGAAGGAATACCCAGAACTGTGGACGTTAAAGACCCATCTCGTGAGAGCTGAGTGGTTTTGGAAATCTATACAAAAAGATACTTGCCTTGACGAACGAGAATATTTAATTGCCGGGGTAAGTCTCCATGTTTTTGTTATAAAAATCAAAATTTATTACATTGTGCAAATACACCCAATTCTGTTTTACCCAGTGGATCAGTAAATCTAGAAATGCAACGTACATAAAACTATTTTGCTTATGGAAAATTGAAGGTCGGTTCTATACTTTTAAAACTCAATAACTCCAACTACGTGAACTAGATTGAATCAAAAATGGGTAAAACAGAATTGGTATAATAAGAACAACGAGTTTAAGAGTTGAGTACTTACACAATGTAACAATTTTTAAAATTTATTACAATATTATTATTTTTTGTGCTGCTAAAATTATATTGTAAGTATTAATTTTGTTTAGATGAAGTAATAATTACTAATAGTTTTTAATAATCAGTTGTCAGAGCAATTATTATCGCCAACAAGACGTGATTCTCATCAAGCAACAACACCTGGTAGTGCAAGTAGGCGTAAACGGAAAAGGTTACAAGAAACAATATCGACTCTTGCTTTACAACCCTCTCCTAGCATTCACAAAAGACGGTCATCAGTTAGTGATGCTGGGCTGTTATCAGTGTCAGGCTCATTCTTGGATTGCACCACTAGTCCCGACAAAACTTTAAGCGATTTACCCGAAGTGAGTCCGGTAATAGAAGCACCTCGCAAAGTTCTAACTTCCAGGCAACAAGTTTACCTCGAACTTGTACAAACTGAATCCAATTATGTTAATATTCTTCAGACTGTTATGACGGTAAGTGGAACGCCGATAACTGAAAGAGTTTTCTTCAAGTTTTTCTTGTAGACGTTTAAAAAACACTTGGAAGACATGCCAGACGATGATGCCCTCTTAAACAACACAGAATTAAAAATTATCTTTGGAAATTTACCCTTAATTTACGAAACTCACTTGAAAATGTTGGACGAATTACGGTGGACGTATTCAAATTGGTCGGAAGATCGTAGCATCGGAAATATCATTTTAAAGTATTCCACAGATTTATTAAAAGCTTATCCACCGTTTGTAAATTTTTTTGAAGAAATGAAAGAGATGCTTGTACAATGCGATGCTACCAAACCTAGATTTCACGCTTTTTTGAAAGCATGTCAGACCAGACCTGAATGTGGTAGACAAACGTTGCAGGACTTACTTATAAGACCTGTTCAGCGGTTACCCAGTATTAGTTTATTGTTAAATGGTACGTTTATTATTAACTATTTTTGTATACGAGTTTGAATTGACTTTTGGCTTGCAGATATTTTAAAAAATACATCGAAAAGTAATGCGGACCACGCCGCTTTGAGTCAAGCTTTAGCAGCTTTAAAAGAAGTAATGACGCATATAAACGAAGATAAAAGAAAAACTGAAGGTCAAAGAGTGATGTTCGACATTTTTAACGAGATCGATAATTGCCCTGTAAGTATTACCATTTTAGGGACGATTTTGTCTAAAATTATGTTGTTGTTTTTTTATTAGCCTGACTTGGTGTCATCTCATCGTAATTTTGTAACTCGTTGCGAAGTTATGCAATTATCCAATTGTGAAGGGTTATCCAGCAGAGGCAGCATGTTAGTTTTGTTTTTATTTACTGATCAACTAGAAGTATGCAAAAAACGTTCCAAAGCTTTTAATAGCATGAAGAGTCCTAACACTGTTAACGGTTTTCATCCCAAGTCATCGACAAAACCATATAAACACGTAAAATTAATGGCGTTAAGTAGTATTAAAAGAGTAATTAATGTAAACGAAACAGAAAATTGCCAGAAAGTGTTTAGTTTGGTGATTAGGAACAACGATGAAATTAAAGGGAGATTATGTACGTTCACTATGACTGATGAAGAGGCTGATAAAGCTGAATTCTTGAGAACCCTTTCGAAACAAATGTCTACAAATGCTTGCACAGCTGATTCGGTAAGAAATTCAAATTTTGTTATATTGTCTTTTCTTGTTTCCTTAAATTTAATGATTTTTTGTCTGGCTTGAGGTATGTGATTATTATTACAACGTATGTTTTAACATCTCAGGGCTCTTGGTATTTCAAATAAGATAAGAGGCTTGAAACAACAATATCTCCTCCAGTAATATTAATAAATAAAAACGTTATCGGGATGTGGGGACAGTCAAAATCAAACTAAATGTCCGTTAGGCCGACGGCCTAACGGACATTTAGTTTGATTTTGACTGTCCCCACATCCCGATAACGTTTTTATTTATTTAAGATAAGAGGCTTGTAAAAGTATTTAAAATAGCTGCATAGAATCGAGTAATTGAGTTTTGGTACTTACATTAAAATTTCCAAGTTTTTACTGCTATTTCAATATTTGTTAAAAGAATGAAGAAATTTAAAAAAAAATCATTTGATCAGTGTTTATGATCTGCTATAAAGTATGAAAAAAAACTTCTGATTTATCCATATTAACATTCCATAGACTAAAACTGGTATTCAGAGATTTTCCAGCTCAAATTTTTATTTGTTAATTAGCTGTGTTTGATAGTTTATTTAATAATTATATTTCTTTGTGAGCGTGAGCGAATGGCTGAAATGCTAGCGTGTTCGCTTTCAAGCCAATATTCACGGGTTCAAATCCTGTGAGGTGCTATCTATAGAAGAAATTTTCGCTCACCAAATGTCTATCTGCTGGCCCCAGATAACATTATTTATGGCTAAAAAACTTCCCTGATGGAGTAGGCGGTGTAAAAATCGCCTATTCCCGTGGTTCGGAATCCACGTTAAGCTGTAGGTCCTCTGTGCTCGTCACACAATTTCAACACGCAACGAGCAGAGACAGGGAGGGATCGGGAAAATGTCGCAAGACGTTCACAACCGAATATACAACCGAATATACATATTTCTTTGTAGATTTACTAGTATTTAGTATTTCAAGTACGTTCACTTTTATAGAGCTGCTACAGCCTTTCAAAATATAAAAATAATTTTTTTGAAAGTGTAATCGGTCATTTTTATTGTAAAAATATCATCAAATCAAATAGTTATAAATATTCACACTTCGTATAGTTAATATAAAATCAGTACCTACTATAAAAATATCACAATCGGTGCGATTCTGATTTGCACATGGTTATATAATCATATTGTTATGACTAGATTGCTATCCTAAGTTATAACCATCTCCGTAACAATGTTGCCAAAAATTGCTATTCTGTTTAAACATGCATAAACATGATTGTTATAATTCTGTGTTGATTGTGAAAAAGTGCTTAAGTCAATATTTGTCAAACTGAGATAATGGCGAAAACAAATTATGGGCAAAATTGAATTTGGTTTACTGAGGAACCTTTTTTAGGGATATAATTTTGTTTTGCAAGTTTATTATTAAATGTAATGTTATTACAGGCATATAACTAAATAATTATTGAGAAAAACTGAAAATTACACCAATTAAATTGATTACTTTCGACTTAGGCGAAAGGTATTCTATTAAATAACTGCCTTAATATGTACGCTATGACTTAGGCAATTATACCAAAAGAAAGAGCAAGTTTTCCTCTATCTGAATAAGTCAAAACCCCAATTTTGCAAAAACATGACTTAAGCACTTTTTCGCAATCAACACAGAATTTAATCATAGCCAAACCTTTTTATAAATAGTTCAAATGTACCGTAAAAATACTACAAACATCGTACATAACACATCGTTCCATCAGTTGTAATTAATAAATTTTTATTCAAAATTGTTTTAAGTTAAATTAATTAATTTACAGTTTATACACTTTTGTTTATGTTTTTTATTTTTAATTTAACTAATTTTTTGTGTACAAAAAGAATTTACATACAATACTGTTACATTTTTTTTTAATATGGTCGTGAAGGAACAAATTCACCTCCATCAATCGCCCATTAAATCTGTTTATCAAATTGAAGAATCTGGAATATTTTTTTTATCCTTTGAACTTTTTATGACGCAATGAGCATTTAAATTTTTGTTTCATAATATTATAACGAATTGCGGGTTACAATTTTTTATTTGTTTTGACTTTTTTAAATGTTTAAAATTGAAATTATTTTGTAATAAAATTTTTTTTAAGAGAAATCTGAAATTTTTAAATAC
Organism: Podabrus alpinus; assembly: GCA_932274525.1. Taxonomy (NCBI): domain Eukaryota; kingdom Metazoa; phylum Arthropoda; class Insecta; order Coleoptera; family Cantharidae; genus Podabrus; species Podabrus alpinus. The sequence goes on from OW026451.1 coordinate 14,549,101, forward strand.
ATTGAAATACAGTTCAATATACAACATTTACTAACTATAAATAATTCAAATCTTTATATAATAACTGTCTTTCACGAACGTAACAATGTTCAAAATGAGCGTAACAAGCACTAAAATGCAGTTGCTATCATAACCATGAAATATAACAATAATTGTTGACAAACCACACCCCCATGATTATGTCTTCAAAATCAGAATAGCAAATCGGCTCAAATAACCATATTGTTACAAAATAACCAAATGATTATCATAACAAGATTGTTATGTCAAATCAGAATCGCACCGAGGAACATAATTTTAAATTAATTAAAAAATAAAATGTTTATAATTGCTTTCATTTTAGATTATCTAAGAAAATTATTACATTTCTAGATAATCATTATTGTGTTTATTAATGTTAATTTGTAAATTAACAAATTAAATTTGTAAATTTCATATGTAAATTATTCTTTTATCGGTGCTAGAAAAGCGCCAAACTATAATTTTTGGGTAATTTAAATGAAAGCAACTATAATATTATTTCTAATACATCTTAACAAGTCCAATAAATTGGTCAGATTCTTTAATGAATTCAAAAAGTTATCCACACTTTATATATTAAAATTCACTTTTGTGCACAATTCAGCCTTTACCATTGTTCGGATTCCACATAAAGCTGTAGGTTCTGTTATGTACATGCACGTATAGTCTATAGGTAAAACTGTGGACTTATAATTCGTTAGTGTGTGTTTATTCCAAAATAAAACTGTTTATTCATTGATATCATACAAATACAAAAATACTATGGCTAAACCCATCGTTAATGCGCATGAATGGATTAACGAGATTCTTAAGGGCGTTGAATAAAAAATGGTTTAACGAAATTCTGTCTGATGGAGTTATAAGATAATGACTTAATCTGGCATAGATAATCTCGATTTATTTTCTAAATAAAGGAATTGTATTTTGTAAAAATAAAACACCTTCACAATACGAAATACCTTCAGTTCCCTTTTTCCTGAAAGGGAACTTTTTCTCATTTCTAAAAATTTTTGAGATCGTGACGTTTTGGTTCTCAGAATGACATTTTAAACTAATTTGCTTTTCTTATATATTGGATTAGTTTTTTTAATATATTTCTTAATAAAAAATATAATTTTAAAATAAGAAATCCGTCTTGGAAAAAAGGTCTCATCACATTTCGGGGTCGTTCATAAATGACATCTCACAACTTTTTTCTCCCCCATCATCACATGACATCACAAAACGTGGACCCCCCCCCTAAATATTACGTCACGCATTTGATTGATTGAGAAAATGGGTGGGAACAAAATAATGAAATTCTAAAAATAAATAAGATTGCGAATTGTGTGATATCACAATATTCCCTATTGTCACGCAGGTTTGACTTCTGCCCCCTCATATGTGACGTCAATTTTAACTACAATAAATATTTTTTTCCCTACTAGCTTAGAAGCCTACCATTTACCGATTTTTGTTTGGTGAAATTAAAAATACACACTATTTTAATTATCAGCAACACTAAAATTCTGAGTTTCAAAAATCCCTACAGCCCCTCCCAAAATTGTTCTAAAGAATTGAATTTTTATTAACCATCCGTCGGGCGCGGCTGATCTAAATGATACACGTTGAACTTTTATGATGACCATCCGGAAATCGCGGACACTAGCGACTTCTTGTCGAAAATAGCTTCCTGTCTCCCACCAATATACCTGATAAGAGGTGTTTCGAGTTGTAAAAAATGCGAAAAACCCATTTGTATCCAACACGTAGAGAGTTTTTGTAATAACTGTTGTCAAGCATTAATTGGTTTACAACAATTTATTAAATTATGATGAGGAATCTGATTAATGATACGTTTTGTTGTGCTTTTATGTACTTTATAGATTTCGTTTGAGTGATTTTACAACTACAAATTCCATTTTGTTTTGATTCTATTGTTTACTGCATATTATATGTACTTTTACTTTAAAATTGAAATTTAATCAAATTTTTTTATTCTTCTTTAAGTAAAATGAATCGAATAATAATTAGAAAGCAATAAAATATGTATTCGACATAAAATAAATTATTGTACTTGAAAAGTTCCTGTTAAAAACAAGCTATAAAACATTGTGATCATTTTGATACACCGCGCCCGATTGGTTGAATTTCCGACCGCGCCTGACGGATGGTTAAAAAGAATGAAAGCTCAAACGGCGGGAATAACTTCGTGACGTATGTGGTTCAAACGATTTGCTTGGAAACTTATTAAAACTCAAACATTTGGCACTAATTTAATTTAAAAAGTTCGCGACAGAAGGGGGTTGGGTTTTTGCACTCTCTTTTTCCCCAGAACGTTCAGTATTAAATTATAAGACATGTAACTACTAAAATCAAAATTATCTGATCAATTTTAACAAATAGGCACAGATAAAAAAAAATGTAAACAGCTGCAAGCATACCAACATTGTCGGTTGCTTGCAGCAAATTTGTATATAATATGCTTCAATAGAGTATTTTTATTTTATTTATTTATTATACAGAAGGGGGTGCGGCAAAATGTACCTTTGTTTTATACATTTAGAACTGCATCTCTTATAATGCAGATCAGACTGGACCCGTCCTATCACTATTTAGTGATAGTTGACTTAACTCTACCCTACTCGTGATTTACATCAACAACATGGCTGTTCTTGGGCGTATATTTCAAAATATCAAGTCATTTTAATGCTCTTTGTTATGTCCTGAGCCTGAAAAACGTATTACTGATTTGAAATTCTTCCGCATGGTGACAATCGCAAATTGTTTCATACTTAGTTACAAATTCTGAAAACTTCTCTTTCAGTTGGTGAATGCTACCCATTACCATATTGCTATTTTCTTCATCCAATATCTGGAAAATAAAATAATATTAACAACTGCAATTATTTAGAAAATCAATAAAATATCATCTTTCTTCATATTTTATTAAATAAAAAACTAAGTTCATTTTTAATTACAAAATGCTTCAGTTTCAGTGAAATAATAAATATTTGTTCGAAACTTGAAATTTTTAATCAACCATTAATCACCTTTTAATTAATTTTGTAGGTAATCCCACTTAAATTGGATACAAAGGATCATTAATTTAACTTGCATTTGAAGAATAACTCGAACATTCTTCATAAATACTGAAAGTAAAACCACAAGAATTTTTTTCGGAAGTAAATATTTGGACATTGATTTGTTCATTACGAAATGAAATTTGGGCATTTTATAATTAAAAATCGAGACTTATAAAACTGTGTTGTGTTGACCCTGTAAATAACAATTCGAACAGCAATAAAATTTTTATTTTGCAATTTTCAACAATTATTTTGACTTAATTATAATTATATTTTTAGGGTAAATTTGTAGCATATTTAGACCAACAGGAGTTAGATATTGATACGAGCGACATTAGTAATGGTACTTTATCCAAAGCTTTTAAATTTGCAAATCGAACAAGACTGAAGGTTGGACGTGCATTTTCATTCAACAAAACACCATCCAAACTAAAAAGAGCCGTTTCTTCTATGATGTCACCTTTTGGCAGTGCTACAAACATAACGCCAGCTTCACAACTTGCACAAATGAAACTTGCCAGTTACAGTAATTTAAGTGTAAGAATGAACGTATTTTAGTTTTGCTTTTGTATTTCTGACGTTTTTTTAATTCAGGAATTGACGGACAATAACGATTCAGACGATCAGCAACCCATAGCACCAATGTCGGTTCAACCTACCCGTAAAATGAAAGCTTCATCTCTTTCAACCGCTGCTCTCAAACGTTTATAATTTATAATAATAATTTACACACATTTTGCATCATCAGACCTCTGTACATATAAGTTTAGTATATAAGCCATGTGAATAAATACATTAATTTAATTGTAAATATTCCCGCTTTTATTTTATTTTATTATTGCGAAATTTTCTGAATATTTTATTGCTGAGTAACTAATTTTGCAAATTTTTTTGAGATGTTTGTAGATACCTAATTGAAATTTTTGTAGATACATAATTGAAATTTTTTTATTACTAATGTCTTCAATTGGTGCGTCTAGTAATTTTAATTAACAGCACATAATTAATATGTAACAAAACTCAAGGTGGACAAACTTAATTCTGAAAATTGATGAACGAAAAATAATTAAATTTGAATTCTTTGCGACCAGTTTGTTCAGCCTTGCGATAGTGAAGTAATGTGAACTTTTTAAAATAATATTAACACTTGTGATTTTACTACAAAAAGACTACATATCGTTCAATTCATAGAACTATTTTTATTCATTATCATGTTGAAATGCTCTATATTTGAAAATAAAGACTAGTTTATTTTATTATCTTTTATTTTTATTGTTCTTCCCTAACGTCATTTTTCGTACCATTTCAAAAACGTTGATGGGGTCCCATTCCCATTTAGTGCCGGTGGAAACTACTAGAATGGGATTGAAATGTGTACTTCTCGATCTTTCAAATGAATACAAAAGTAGTTCCTCATTTTTATTTCGGTTTTTATTTTGTATATTTTTAGTTGTGTTCAAAAGACCAAATTTTGGCTTGGTAACTTATGTAGATTATTAATAGACTATCTTTTGAATAAAATTATTTTAAAATGCGTGAAAGTTGAGTCAAAATTTAAACTATAAGGTAGCGTGGCCGAGCGGTCTAAGGCGCTGGTTTAAGGCACCAGTCTCCTCGGAGGCGTGGGTTCGAATCCCACCGCTGCCAAATTTTTTTATTGTGAAATTACTGCATAAAAGAAACATTTGTGAAGTATTTTTTTGAGAAAATGGAAAACCATAATATTATATGCTTTAGATATCTAAACAAATCAGCAATAACAGGCAGGAAGTTCAAGATAACCCAAAAAATCATTTTCAATGGTTGTAACTCCGGAAATTTTAACAAAATTTAAATGCGAAAAAATATGCTTTTTACACCAATCCACTCGCCAAAAGATCGAATTCTTCGAACTTGTTGCTGTTAAAAGTTTAATTAGATTACTAGGGTTGTTTCGACTACAAAGGACCCTCTTTATCTCTTCCTAAAAATTTCTTTTGAGAATACCTTTCTACTTTTTGCCTAAAATTTCTCAACAATTTTGAAGTGGGTACGTTTCTCCCCCCCCCCCCCCCATCGCGAATCTTTTAAAGAAATTGGTGTCAATCGATTGAAAATTGTTTGAGCTCAAATGAGCTTTTATTCCCACCGTTAGAAGCCCAAAGGTTAAAAAATTGAAGCGTTTGAAAGATTTTGCCCCGAGCAAGTAGCGCGCAGAATTTTAGTGTTGTTGATAGTTATTGAAACAGTCTTTATCTTTTAATATTAAAAAAAGAAAACAAGCATCATCGTCAATAAAAATGATTTGCTAGTCCATAGTACTGGCTTGAGTTATTTGCGATTTTGTTTTGGTCGCGAATTTTTTAATTAAATAAATTGGTGTTAATCGAATTTATTTTTATTAAAAACCTTTGAAGCTCAAACGACGGGAATAGAAGCTTATTGGAGGCCAAACTATTCTTGATTGATTGACAATAACTTTATAAAAAAATTCGCGGAAGGAGGGGGGGGGGCGAAATGTGCCTTTTTGAAGTTTAGAGAGCTGTTTTTCTGTCACCAGACATCAATGTTAGTTCTTCACAAAATCTTAGTCTTTTATATGACAAAACTTCGCACTGCCAAAGTATAATTTATGTTCTGCAGTTTGTTTTGCAATAATTTACTGTTTTCCTCAACCATTCCTATCTTTTTGAGGTTGTATTTCGATGAACAGAATTCTACTAAAAAGTCAGTTATTGGCCTTAAATAATTTTTACAATTTTCAAAAAGTTTTTGCATTCAGTTTCCAATTAGTGAAAGTTTCAGATTCGTACAATTAACCTTTTCTGTCCTTAGCAAAAATCAGAGCAGTGGCTTGGTGTGATCTCTCATTGATTTACAGCATGGAAATTGTGGATTTGAATCGCGGACTTCACGGAATTTCTTAGCGCGGCCCTCCAATGAACATCAACACTGTGGATAAATTTAGTTGAAATTAAAAGAAAAAGAAGTGGATTGATCCACTTCAAAAAATGAATCGTGAAGACTTTGCAGAGAAACAGAGTAGCAATATTCTGAATCGAATGGAAAAGCTTGATCATCCTTTGCAAATCGATCAGCTATTTCGGGATATTATATTAGGATACCCAGTTACTGAAGAGATTCTTTAGAGTCCCATGAAATCTTATCCCCTTCTTCTTCCTCTTAATATAATAGGTCTATAATCTGTTTTTACATTGAGTTGCCAAACATCCCAGCTTTTAGACCATAATCTTGGTATCCCGAAAGAAGACTTCGGAATGTTCGATTGTCCCTGTTTAATGTTTTTGTTAGAAATTATAAAGTTTTACCGCAGTGTTAAGAAAAAATTTAGAATGTGAAACAAAACAAAAATTGAGAACTCATTGATGAGACTTCTGAGATGAGAATGACACGGATATGCTTCTTTTCAACGAAACAAATAGGATGTGTAAAGAAGAAAACGATTGGAATAATAAGTTGGTCGCAGAAAAATAAAGCTTTATTTTCTAACGAATGGAAACAGATTTTCTGGAAGATCTTATGATATGCAAGAATTGATTTCAATTCCTGGATATAGTTAATGAGAACATTGAACTGAGATCTATTACATTTAAAAAAAAATAAAACTTTGCTAGAGGAGGCCAAATCTTACCGCAAATATTAAATTATAATTCTTTTTTGTCCCAGTTTGTTATGGAAAAGATCTGGCAGTCGTATTTTACATCTTCTTCCTTTTACTATAAGTCTATGACCTGTTCTTGTCTATGACCGCCAAGAAATTTGACCGAGATTTTGAACTTAGCTTTTAGAGCCGTTTGCCAGATTATTATTAAAGAAATCAAGAAAAATTGAATATACTTGACCCTGGTCTCCTTTTCTGAGGGGGCACTTATGGTTATCTTCATAAAGACGCATCCAACGAACGTTTTTTGAAAAGGACTGTCCGAATTGACCCCCCCCCCCCCGATCAGTAGAGGTCTAGGGCTCTCCCATGGAAATTCTTTTAAAATTAAGGATGCAAATAATCTTTCTGATACTATATTTCTCCTGATTCCGGTCGAAAACCGGAGATAAAAGATTTTTTCCGGAAAAGTCAACAATTGATTTTTCGAAATGACTACGGGCTTCTCGCAAGATATTTAATGTCATTCAACGGATGAAATGGTGAATTTTCTTGAAAGAATCGAGAAATCCATTGCAGGGGCGGGTTTTAGCCTTAAACGCAAAAAAATTTGTCTGATGGTCGTGGATAGGGCTGGTTTGTTACCCCGATAGTTTATCCAGATTGTAGATATCTAAAGGAAAGATGAGGTGATTTATTTGGGGGCGCGAATCTTATAAAATCGGCACTAAAAGATCTTACTAAAATATGGAAAGACCATCACATAAATTCATAAATAAAACAACAAAAAGAAGACTGGTGGAGACTTTGGTTTTTCCTCTTGATTTTTTGCACGAATTCTGATATAAACGGATGACGAAGATTCCTTGGGTGGCCCATAGAACAAATATTTTGATTCTTAGAGAACTAACGATATATGTCAATAATACGTGTCTAATGGCATAATGGTAATTATTATACAGGGACGCATACTCAGAATTGTTGGGCATATCATCAGACACGATGGAATCAAAAAGCTGTGCATACAGGGCAATGTCGACGGAAAAAAAGAGGACTGGGCGTTCGCGAAACTGATTTATTGATCAAATTAAGAACCTGACCAACCTTTCTATAACAGTAGTATGCAAAGAATAAGGAGGCATGGTGGATACCTTTTATTCCGTAGATGCAGAGGGGTCACGGCACTCGAAGTCGAGTAACGACTAAGAAGAAGAAAGCAAAAAACTATGGATAATATTAATCGAAATGTGCTTTCCAAAAATTTTGACACATTTGATGAACAATCTGCATGAAAATAATGAGATAGTAGTCAAACTAGGCAATCGAATCTCGAGTCATTGCAGGGCATATAAATGAGTTAGATAAGGCTGTGTAATAACTCCTATGCTATTTAACATCTATTATAACAAATTTAAAGTAAGAAAAGTCTTCAATATGGTTTGCAAATCAATTTATATGAATCATAATTATTGTTGTCAGCAAAAATTCAATCGACCATAAGCTTATGGTTCAAGTCACCGCTAGGAGTTTAGGTTGTCTTGAATTGTTGTTGAATGGTTGTCCTGGAACCCCAGGGAATGTCCAGTATTGTTCAGAAGATTATTCACCCCGTGCAGTGCATCAGCCAATGAGAATGCTTCGTTTTACGACTGTCTATCTACACAGTTGCAGTTCACTAGAACGGAACGAAACTTTGCGAAGACCATTTACCGAGCAGTAACAGCTCTTGCGCTCTGACACGATAGCAGGTGACGTTACAATTATATTTCGAAATTTCTTCCAAGTGCAACGCATGTTGCTCGGAGCATTTAAAAAACATAACGTTGCTTTAAATTAACAGCCCTATGAAAGTGATGATATTCAGATGTTGCCTACGGATAGTCATTTTTATCATCGAAGGCTTCAAGGATAATCAGCCAAAATGACTGTCGAAGAGTAATATGCCGAATATTTATCACCTTCCACGGTCTTTGTTGGGGATAACAGCCTTAATGAAACAATCCTCGAACAGAATTCGGGTTAGAGAAATATTCGATCATCGAATTTTATCCCGACCTTAAGTCTGTTATGTACGAGAATAGTACGGTACTTTGGTCATGTGAAGCGTAGAGCCTAATAATATGGAGAGACTGATCGTATAGGATACAACCTCCTGAGGTCAGTCACCGAAAAAATGAACTGACCGAATTAAAGAAGTTATAGGGCATGGTTGAACAAGCCCGGAATATACAAGCCGATGAAGAAACATCATTGAGAGAACCATCCAAGTTTTACATCACTTCTGTGAATAAGCATATACGGCGTAGAAAGAAAGTTTACAAGCTGTGATATCAAGGCTACATTCTCTCTTTTATTATAAGGCAGGGTTTCTCAAAGTGGGGTTCGCGAACCCCTAGGGGTTCGCCATTTGAGGGTAGGGGGTTCGCGACAAGATTTATGTAATGGCGGCGAATTTATGTAATGGTATAAAAAGTACGCATTGTGCTTTGCACAGAGAAGCATTGGCGTGCAAGAAAATGCCTAATGATTTACAAACAGCACTGTCAGAGGTCGTAAAAATAATAAATTACATAAAAGCACGTCCAATGCTTCTCTGTGCAATGCACAATACGTACTTTTGGCCTCAGGAGCAACATTTTTAATCCTGGTAATTAGTCCAGATATCCTTCCTGTCATGGCCTTGGCACCATCAGTCGAAATACCAACACACTTTGCCCAATCTATTTCATGTTTTTCAAAAAAATGCATTGATGGTGTTGAAAATATCTTCTCCTTTTGTCGTAGACTCCAAGGTCTTGTACAACAGAAAATCTTCTTCAGAAATATTTTCATGCGCATATCTAACAAATCCAAGTAAATTAGGCAATCCACTAATATCTGTTGATTCATCAACTTGAAACGCATAATAACTATTTTGCAATCGTTGTGCGTGTTGATGTTCAACATTTTGTGCCATGTCGTGAATGCGCCTTGCAATAATTGTATCATTCGAAAGAGGTATTTTATCCAGCAATTTCGACGATTTGTCTCCCAATACGCAACTAACCATATCTTTAGCAGCCGGCAAAATCAATTCTTCAGCGTACTCATAAAAAAAATAGATTTTTGGAAAACTTGCTTGAGATCAAATATTGTTGAATGTTTTCCTCTTCTGCACGAATTTATTACGACGAACGCCCTGACCGTGGATGCTGACATGAGGGCTGAAATTGTTCTTCATCTTTCTCAGCTCTCCGGCGAACTGAAAAGGTATTTTCCAGATATTGATAATGCTGAAGGCTGGATTCGAAACCCATTAATGGTCACAACCGAGAACATAATTGCTGGTTTGAGTATTAAGCAACAGGAGTCATTACTAGAAATGTCCACAGATGAAACTCTTCTAGCTAATTTTAACAGGATGTCTTTAATTGATTTTTGGGTAGCTAGACAGGAAGAATATTCCGAACTCTCACGCAAAGCGGTGAATTTCCTCTTACCCTTCGCAACAACTTACTTATGTGAGAGTGGGTTTTCACATCTGGTCATGTTAAAAACCAAGTACAGAAATCGACTTGATGTGGAGTCAGAATTAAGATTAAAGTTGTCCAAAATTGCTCCTAAAATGTATTATTTTATTTAAATTTTATTAAAATAAAAAACCTTATTTTCTTTATACAGCTAGATTTCTTTTTTTTTTTTGGGAACCAGTTAGGGGTTCGCAGTCATTTGGGAACTTGAACAGGGGGTACGTGGGGCCATAAGTTTGAGAAACCCTGTTATAAGGCAATAAAAATTACATATTGCTAGCAATAAAATATCAGAGTTTTATCAAGGATTCAAGGTGAATTTAAATAAAAATAGTTCAATGCCCAAACCTGGTCTAGAAAATTTGGCTTCTACCAACTTTGAAACAGTTATTATAGCCCTTTCTGCACAGCAAATGATGTAATGAATGGGAAGGAGGCCAAACATCGCCTCTCTAGCACGAAAGCCTGGTGGAACAGGAGCTATGATAAAGTTGTCATTTTATACATTCTGTAGTTTATAATTTTTTATTTTAGTCTTCCAAGTTTTACCAAAAAGTCTTTGTTATGTCGATGCGAATTCCATGTGATGAGTATTTTATAAATTGTAATTTCTGGATTATTGACCCTTTTGGAAACTTCCAATTGCCATTTAGCCCGGTAATCATTGAAGAAGAATGGAATATCATTTTCAAGCTTTCCTCCTCACTAATTTTGTCTTCTTCGGACACTTGTAATCAATCAATCTCTTCAATAACCAGTGACCTTAATATCAAAGAAAATGTTCCTTACTTCAGCTACGAATACTTCGAGGTAAAAGCAGTTGCATCTATACTAAAGAACTATGGAGTTGATGCATAAATTTTTATAAATTAAATATCAATCGTAAATTAATTAATCTCCAAAGTAAAATATCGGAAAGCACATTAAGTCAACTCTCCCGGATTTCCCGTACATTTTTAGCGACACCATAATTATTTATCCTTCCGCTTGTTCTGTTGTTTAAAAATATTACAAGGTTTCCCCATAATATAAATTGAAATATTTTTGACTTACAGGCCAATTCAAGAAAAATTTATCAATCTTCCCAATCTGAAAAACAATTCATCTATAGAAAATCAGCTGTTGGAACTAATAATCCCAACATTTGTTATTGCAGGTGTTTAAAAAAATGTATAAACAATTAGTAACCCAAAACCTTCTCAATTTTCCAAATTTTTCTATGGTGATTGAATATTAGAAATAATTATCCCGTCTTGATTTTAAAATTCAATAATAAATAAAATTGATCAAATTTTATACGATAGAAAATTTTTAAAATAATCGCGATTTTGCAGACAACCATATTTGCATTAAAAACTATAAACACGAGTGCATTTGAACAACAAACTTACAATATTTTCATTTCGCATTTTAAATGCAATTTGCAATTTGAAGGTGAAATGTGCACACATTTATTTAAAAGTTTTTATTTTAAAAAATTTTGAAAGCCAAAAAGGAAAATATTACCTTTATTGGTGATTGCATTTATTTTTTGGAGGGATAGAAAAGCAAAAAAAAAGTTCTTAATTTAAGGCGTTACTCCCCACTACGACCAGAAGAGTGACTCCCTACTCTCTGTTGTCGACTGAAACTCGAAATACCTTGCAGGACCGTCTTCTGTGTACTGTGACTTTCAGCGGATTCATAAAGTGTTACGAACTTATTAGTGGTAGTTGATAACAATTGATAATGGCAACAAAACCTGATTATCAACGAACATACGGTAAGTTGATAAAATTTAACATATTAGATTGTATTATCGCAAAACGAATGTTGTGTCAATTTTTATTTAAATGTTCTAACGCTACCGGATAGGCGGTAGGTAATTATTATTTTTTGATAACAAATATTGCACTTTTTTATGTTAGCGTTAAAAACCACCTATATACAATAATAAATTTAAACTTTCGTGAGAAACGCCGTTCTTCCCACGTTTGCAAACCAAATTTAGAAAATTAATGTGAAGAGCTTTGAGTTTTCAAAAGTTTTTATTTTTTACGCTGCTTTCGGTTCGACATTAAATTAATTTTATAATAATTACAAGCGTGATTTCTAAATTAAATAAATTTTAATAAATAAATGTAGATAAAAAGTAAAGAAAATAACTATTTGGAGATAACTCCATTATCATCACTTAATTGAAATTTTGTAAATAAAATATAATTATGTATAAGTTTCGCAATACTCAGCACAATTAATTTTTTTCATTTTCATTTAGAAATATATTTTTGGTGTTCAATTTTGGTTTTTCAAGTCGATGTGATTGTTGAAAATATAATCGAGACACGTTATTCCCAAAAAATACTGGTAACTAACGAATATCTTTCTTTTTACGTTACATTTTGCTAAAACTTTATGTAACATACAGGGGTCACGGACGTAACCAGACCAAATATAAATAAAAATTTTAAATTAACTTATAATTTATTGAAGTCATGATTTTTGCATAAGTAATTATTTAATTTAAATTAAGTCGTTTACTAAAAGCAACCCAAATTGTTATTACTTTTAAATATTGTCTTGTCGGAACAAGTTGGAAGTTTTCCGAAACTTATTTTTCAAAATTTCGATTCAACATGATCGACGGTTTTCTTAATACGAACTTCATGTTGTAATAAATTGTTTTTCTAATCGGTAAACTTTTGAAATAGCGGACAATTATTATTAAGCAAAAAATTTTAAATAAAAAAATTACTGACCTAAAGGGTCAACTTTTAATCTGAAACTTTCATTCTTTCATAATTTGTTGTGCTGTATGCATTCTTTTGAAATTAAACCAGATGGATGTCCTCTAAATTTTACTTTTCCCTAAATTTATGCATGTGTGTTTGCTTTATAAGCTGAAATGTGTAGTTTTGGTTCATACAATTGATATTCATATTGCAATGTCAACTTCGAGTTGCGCCCATATCGTAGTTGATAAGAGTTGCTTTTTCTCTTTTCGGTGATATTATATGGTGACCATATTATGTACTTATTCTACTAGGGCAGTACTCTTTTTTAGAACGATGTCCTATGTACTTAAAAACTTCTCCAAGTACTTACAAATGTACTTATGTTTTGTACACCCGCCGGGGGGGGGGGGTGCCACCCGACGCTGCCCCAAACCTCATGGTTGTTTCCTTCAGTGCAACCCCAGAAAAAAAAGATCATCAATCGTAGTATATTTAGGTACGCCGCACAGTGTGGTGAAATGGGGTTTTTGTGGACAAACGGTTGCTGAGCCTTCAATTTTAGGGCAAAAAATCTGGAAGTTGTCTTACTACATCCTTAATCCTTGTCCTTAATCCTTATCCTTAATCCTTAATATATATAAAAATGGATGTATGTATGTTCCCTATAGACTCCTAAACCGTTTGACCGATCGGAACCAAATTTGGCACAGTTATTATGTAGGTCCCTGCGCATGTTTTTGTATTGAAATAGTGCAAAAATTCGCAAAGGAAAGGAATAATAATGAATGCTGTCAAACTGTCAACCGATCGACAATGCAAATACGCGTGCACATGCTTTACGTTTCTATTTGACCAATCTTAACCAAATTTGGTGTAGAAGTTATTTACAACGCTACGAAAAACATAGGCTACTTTAGTACCTTGGAGTGAGGCCGAACAACCACATCCGACACGGTCTAGATGGCTAAAGGCGGCCGGTAGGCCGACTGTGCCAGCTAGTCCTTAATAGAATAGAAGAAAACAATAATTTTTGTGTTTTCCCACAGAATATTGCATAAGCCACGATTCGAAATGCTAAAGTTCGTCATTTTAAAATAGTTTTCAATTGTTTTTAATATCTTTCTGTATCGTCCGTTCTGCTTATGTATTGTTTACATGGGCATTTGGGAAAAATTTATTGATTTGTTAATCCAATAATATCTTCGGTAAAAATTGGACAAGTCTCAGTAAAAACGCTCTTGTGTTCGCATCTGCAAGTATCTGCAGCTGAAATTTGGAGGGCAAGTAGGTACTAGAGATACCAATGATACCACAAAAAATTTCGGTGTGTCTCATGCGTTCTCACACAACTACAAGTTTAAGAGAAGTTAACATTAAAAAAAATCGAGTTTTTAAGTCGAAATTAGGTCTACAAACCGTTAAAAATGTAATTCTTTGTTTTGTTTTGGCACTTGTGTGCTAGTAACGCGAAACAGAAATAATATTTCAACTTGAAAACTGAAAAAAATCAATGTATTTCCGTTTTTAAGCAAAGTTAAAGTACCTATGTATACGGTACATACCGGGTGACCGGCCGAAAACTGAACATAGGGAAATAACATGGGAAATTGATTTTATCTAAATTCCTGCTTCCCATTATAACTGATATGAATAAAAAAAATACCAAATTAAAGAGATTTTTTTTCCGCGCCTAAAGATACCAAACACTTAATATTTTGTTTTTTAATTATTGTTAAAAAGTCGATAGTAAAATTAAGAAATAGCGCTTCTTAAAAAAATATTAGCAGGCTGGGTCTTTGCATTACGTCTAATGTGCCGCATTGCTATTGTATGAAAGCCAAATATTACAAACAAAAGTTACTTTGACAGATTAAAATTAATTTTGTTAACAATGAAGTGGTCTGTTGAAGAAAAAGTTTTCATGGTAAAATATTATTACAGCGGTAATAGTTTACGCCAAATACGTGACTTATTTTCTGTTAAATTTAATAATAGCCAAATTCCATCAATATCGGCCATACAGAATATAATTAAGAAATTTGAAGACACTGGTAATACTTCGACAAATTTAAATAAAGGTATTAACCAAAATTATTAATTGAAGTTGTCTTATCATTATTTTTTAAATAGGATATCAGAGAAACAACCATGAATTGGAAGAAACTATATTAGGTTTGATTTCTGCGAATCCAAATGCAAGCATTAGATCCATTGCAGCTGAGTGTAATGTTGGTAGAGAAAATGTTCGAACAATTTTAAAAAAGCACAAGTACCATCCTTTTAAATAATATCAATGTCATCAAGAAATATTTTTGTTTGACGAAGAATCCAGGCTTGTATTTTGTGAGAAAATGCATGAACGTGCTAACAGAAACCGAAACTTTCTGAAACAAATATGTTTTACAGACGAATGTACATTTACATTAAACAATGAGCCAAATGTACAAAACCATCGTTATTGGGCTATACAAAATCCGAGACTAAATTTAATGACCGGCTCACAATATCCTCAAAAAATTAATATTTGGGCTGGCATTTATAATAACCGTGTTCTTGGTCCATTTGAAATACTTGGAAATTTAAATTCAGATATGTATTTAGATCTTCTTATAAATAATATTGGTCCTGCGTTAGACGAAATAGCTTCTGAACACCATGAGGTCTGGTTTCAGCAAGACGGTTGTCCAGCACATTTTGGGGTAAACGTTAGAGATTATTTAAACCAAGCATATTCAAATCGATGGATTGGTCGTGGTGGTGCTATAAACTGGCCAGCCCGATCTCCTGATCTGGCACCGTGTGACTTCTTTTTGTGGGGTCATATTAAAAGCAAAATTTATAAAACTCGTCACCCAAATATTGATTTTTTGAGGAACGCGATCTTTGCAGAATGCAATCAAATTACTGCTAGACAGCTAGCAAATGTAAGAGAATCATTTTATAATAGATTGGGTTACTGTTTAGTGCAGAATGGGGGGTTATTCGAATACTTGTTATAATATTATTATTATTTGGTTACTTTCGTTCAGTATTTAATAATCCAATTGATATTTTTCTTATTCTTGGGTTTTGTTGACTAAATAAAACTACTTTTAACTTTTAATATTGGTCAACTTGTTATAATAAAATAATATTCAAATTGCGTTCTTATTATTTTTAAAATAAAAACAAATTTAAAAAGTTTAAAAACAATAGCAATGCGGCACATTAGACATAATGCAACGACCCAGCCCGCTAATATTTTTTTAAAAAGCGCTACTTCTTAATTTTACTATCGACTTTTTAACAATAATTAAAAAACAAAATATTAAGTGTTTGGTATCTTTAGGCGCGGAAAAAAAATCTCTATAATTTGGTATTTTTTTTATTCATATCAGTTATAATCGGAAGCAGGAATTTAGAAAAAATCAATTTCCCATGTTATTTCCCTATGTTCAGTTTTCGGCCGGTCACCCGGTATATGTATATAAAAAAGGTTGACTTTGCCCCATTTTTTCGACACTTTCCAAGCGCATTTTTTATGATTTTTTTTGTGTTCCTGAATCCATGGGATGTTCCTAGCAAGAAACTATTATTAAACAGACCAAATGAATTACTTTAAAAATCACCATTTGTCCGCCTCCACCACACTGTGCGCCGTTGACCTTTTTTTAGGTATTTACCGTGTTTCGCCGAAATGTACTTTTTTTTCATAAAAATAATATGATTTTTACAAATAACCGCATTATGAGGAAAGACTGCACAATTCTATAAATAATTGGTGGTTACATACTAAACTGAGTAAAACAAAATAGAAGCCTACTTGCTCGGTCTTCTGTCTCACATAAAGTGTTGTAGTATCGTTTCTCGCTGCATGCGATTTTGGTGAGATAGAGCATTTTCCCTTCGCAATCTGTCTGGGACTCTCTAATTTTAAATTAGTCGAATTATTAAAAATGTTTATTTTTTGGTACAACAAAATGAGACCTGTATAGTAAATTTTATCAAATCATAATCTGCAACATAGTTGCATCATTCTCAAAGATGCGTTACGCTTGTACCAGTGGCGTAGCTAGCACCAAGTAGGCTTGGTATTTAAGACTATAATATTTTTGCCATTAATTAAATTTTTTATAGAATCCGTGACGGTTGATAAGCTGGTACTCGTACTCGACATGTAAATATCTACATTCATTCTAAGTAATTATTAAGACGGAGCGAAGCGTAGTCGCCTCACTCTTAGTTTCTTGCACTCTGCGTAGTACCGGGTGTCTGATCGTTACCATTATTTGTTTTTTATTAAAATTTACCTTCAAATAAAGAATAAGATGAGGATTTTCGGGTTTTAGAAACAATGAAATATTCTTCGATAAATAACTCGAGCTTCTTTAGATCACTTGATCCTTAATTACATGACAGTACTAAAAAATGACTTCTAGCAATTCCGTTTTTTGCTGATTATATCTTTACCAAGTCAAGTAGTGACAAATGTATTCATAAATTTTAATTTGATTGATTTAATTCATTGCCTAAAACATGCAGTATGACAATTTCTCTCTTTCTGCTTGGTCATAAGATTTTAGGCAGGTTTGCGCAGCTCTTTTTTGGGGGGGGGGATATAAACGGATCAATTTAGCGCTTTAGACAAATTCATTAAATTTTTTTTTAGATCGCTGTAGCATTTAAAATTAACACTAATTCTTCTCATTTAACCGAATCTGTCTGTTACCATTTAGCGATAATTCAGTGCATTCTTATCCTGGACGCACTGAAAATATAAATTAGTGTATACAGCTGAAAGTTTTTATACCAGGTTTATCAAAAAATCGGCGATTGGATTTTTTTGTAATCTTTTGACCTTGACGTTCTATCAATTGGCCAGGCTTTTGTAAATATAGAATCAATTTCGAAATCCACAGTGTGTCGAGGTTCACCGGAGGCCGCGCTAAGAAATTCTGTGAAGTCCGCAATTCGAACCCAGAATTTCCGCGCTGTAATTTAACTAGTAATCGCACAATCGAATACCCCTGAAAAAGCCGAGCTGTCTGAAGATTCCCTGGCGAGGCCGAGTCGAGTGACCGACTCAAAAATATAAAATGTCACGTCAAAGCGAACCTGTTCTTATAAAAATGTTATAATAATAATTTTTGATACAATTTTTAACCCTTTAGGAGTTATTGCATCTACAGGGTGGTGCCTAATTTTCGACCATTATCATGATGACTTCGGTTATCTTAAGAGAGACGAATTCCGTTAAATTAGGAAAAAGTTGTGGATTTTAAAGAATAAATTGTAAATTTCTTTAAATCGAAAACTGATAAGATTAAATATTTTTAAAATCCAGTATTATTAAGGCATTTGTTTGCGAGAAATCGAAATATGCCATCTATTAAGGTGGCAGAGAAACAATGGTCAACTTTTGTTTTTCTTAGGGGCACCATATTGAATTGTTATATTTTTGAATACAACTTTTTTTCGAAGAATCGAAAATACAAGCCGCTGAAATGAAGTTCCTAAGAGGGATAAAACATGTCACAAGATCGGACAGAATAAGGAATGACGATATAAAAGATAGCCTACAAATCTACAACTTAAACGACAGAATAGTTGTAGGAAATCGAACAAAATGGGAGGAACACCTTCAGAGAATGACGAACTCCAGGATACCTCTGAAGGCATTCAACTACAAACCCCAAGGACGTAGAGACGTAGGAAGACCGAGGAAGAGATGGGCCGGAACAGGTCAAAGACCTAATTCGTGAAGGAAGTGATGATGAACTTTTTTTCTAAAAATTCAATATGGTATTCATAAGAAAAACAAAAGTTGACTAAGTATTGCTTCTCCGTCATTTTAAATGGCATAGTAGAAACGTCTAAATATTATTGCATATTTGGATTTCTCGTAAAAAGGTGTCTTAATAATATTTTGGTTAAAAATTGTAGTTTTATCAGTTGTCAATTTCAAGGATTAAAACGAAACTTGCGGTCTTCTTATTTTTTAAGATAACCTAGATCCCCATGGTAGAGGTTGAAAAATCGAGCACCAAATTGAATGTGTGCCTCCCGTGGTTTGGAGCCCACGTCAAACAGTAGGTCCTTTATGTAAAAACACTTCCAACTCGCATCTCATATTTAGGAGGGGAAAAAATAATATTCATAGTATCACTGAACCCGGGTTCATTGGTTGAAATCATGACTTGTTGAAATTCATTGATTATACACAGCTCGCATAAATAAAATGAATAATAAATAATAAAATTTATAAACCCAATGAACTTTTTCATTAATAATACAGTATTCTATTCCAGTCGGAATTTTACTATCTCCGTAGAGATTTTCAAAACCGTTTATTGGGGTGGTTTAGTCCCCACTTTCTTTACATTTTATTATATAGTCTCATATCGGATTTCGCTTCATTTGATATTCTTTTCTATGTCTTTCTGTCTGTTATCTTCATTTTCCAGTCCTCGACCCTCATCATTCTTATGTCCTCCATCACCTGGGCCTGAGCTTTGCTTTTCAATAATAACTGTTCATAACTGCGGTGATTTTTTTTATTAATAATTGATTAATGAATATTTTCTTTGTATTTATAACAATTTTTTTGTTCAGTGTTAATACAGATATAAATCTATCTGTTGATATTAGAGTTAAATTCAGACCATTTTCCCGAGAGGGGGGGGGTGACTAATGGCTTATGAACTTCTAAAGGTAATTTTAATTTATGGTATTATTAGAAACCAATTATGTGTACAAGGACGGTGTAGTAATATTTCAGACGAGAATTTCCCTCCTAGGTACCCCCCACATTCCGCACTAATAATCGTACCGACATGAAAAAGAGTTTCGAAAAAAGCTGTCTATTCTAACAGCTTCGTGGTATTTTTTCCGCAGACTTTTGGTTAAAACCTAAATTAAAGATTAAAAAACTAGAAAAGCGTGTTATAACAGTTAGGTGATTTAGAGACCAAAAATTTTGGGTTTGCAGATAAGAAACTTGCTCGGAGCAATATACTCTCTCTCTCTCTCTCTGATACAATGTCCTATTTGTGTAAGATAGTACTTATAATCAATTAAGAACGTTTGGCAAATTCTTAAGTATAACATTCATGAAATTGGCAATCAACTTCCTATGTTGAAAAAACCGTGATTATTACTCATAATAAATATTTCATGACTAGACGCATGATTTTTCAAACATCGGCAAAGAATTCCACTGCGAGATTAAATTATGATGTGCTATATTATAATGTTTTTTTTGGGAAAATAATTTGAAGTAAAAACTTGGGCCCAAGTTCAAAATATTTTTGCAAAGGAATTTTGGATAACAGCATCAAGAGAAATTTATAGGAATATTTGATGATCCGATCAAGATCGTTATTTACGCAACCTTAACTTCATGAGACATAAAATAGCAATTTCTGCAATTTCGATTATTAAACAAAATTAAATTAAAGCTATAACATCATCGTCGATAATAAAATTTAATTATTTATTGCATTATTAACGAGTAGTAATATTAGCAAGTATTTATTTTCGTTCTCATGTAATGGACATTTGTTTTCTTTTTGAAGCTTAGAAATTTCAGATTGGAATTTTTCAAACTCAATTTTAATATGGTACTTTGTTTCTTTCTTTCAAAATTTCCTTATTCCAAACATTCACAAGGCGTGTGGTGAAAGATTAACAGATGAAACACAACTGCTGACCGGCAAAATGTGGCTATATTACCAAAAACCACAAACTTTTCCTATGCATTTATTGTTAGCACAATAATTTTAAAACTTTGTTCCAATATTTAACAAAAATATGGAATCACATTTGTTGTGAAATAATACCGAGAACACCATCCATGGATTGTGGCAATTTTCATTTCTTAAAAGTGCTCAAAATTGAACGTTTGGGAATTACTGAATTTTTTTTTGAGACTTACAAATTTTTTGGGTACGGTCCGCTATCTTTGGCGACTCCAAATAAATTGAAAATTTCCTATTGCAAAGAGGAAGGTTTATATAGTATACTGATATAATTTAAACCTGCGAATGTATTATCAAAATTTTGAGTAAATCGAATTTGAAGTTTGCAAATTTACATTTAAAATTAACGAGATTCCCGCGCATCGCTCATTCTGTTGACGGTACGTGCAATATGAATGACCCTAACACTTAGAGTATTTCGCACCGGCAGATGCAGCTCGTCTCTCGTACATGTAACATCGATTATTTTTTGTTTTTATGCGATTTTTTGGGGGTGAAACGTAATAGTTTACTGCCCCATACCGCAACTATACTTTTTAATGCTATTTCAAGGGTCTCTAAGCTCCCGGTTTCATTTATCCCGGTTTTTTTTTATGGGAGACGCCTTCTCGTATGTTTAGCATAGTAACCAGAGTCAAAACCGCCCTGGAGGGGTGCAGAGCGGAGCGGAGGGCAGCGGCGCCCCGAAAGGGTAGGTTTTGACGATGGATAAACCTCCCTATCGAATGCACACCCCAAAAATCGAAGAAAAATTCGCTAAATTTACGTATACTTTCAAATTGATTTTTCTCGAAATTTTATGTATACTTTCGCAAGTGAAATTTTTACAGTATACTCTATAAACCTTCCTCTTTGCTATAGGAAATTTTCAATTTATTTGGAGTGGTCACACTTAGGGGACCGTCCCCATTGAATAATTTTAACTTCATACGATGCTGTTACTAAACTTTTACAACCTGATTGTCCTCGGTTTTAGGTGAAAACGATGCGATTTTGTTCGCTATTTTGGGACCTCCTTGTAGATAGCATTAATCAAAGTTGATATAAGTAATGTGGTTATACAATGAGTTCAGATTAACTAAACTTGTGTAGTATACTATAAGAGATAATTCACATTATCACGCTTTTCATTATCATTTTCAATTTTATTCATTTTCGCGTACTACAATAAATTGGTACATTGTAAAATGAATAAAGAACGCAACAAGTTAATGGAATACTTTTCGTTTGGTTTCATTTGAGAAACAAATGCGGTTAACATGAAATTTATGAAATTGCTGTATCCGAGCAATAGGGCAAAGTCTGTGTAAAGGTCAAAAAGTTCAGTTTTAAGACGGCAATTATAATTTTCTAGAGCTCACCAGGAGCTTATAACTTATAACTCAATATTTACCATACAAGCAAAATATTGACCGACCGGTCATGGCTACACAATTAATTGCTATTTAACAATTTCGAAATATTCAAACGATAAGAATCTTTTTCAAATGTTGTTTAGTTAAAAACATACCAAAAATGAACTTTTATTTTTCTGGACGGTGAACAAATTTCCAAAAACTTTTTTGAAGTATATAGCGAGGTTATTTATGTTATTACAAAAATGAGACCATATTATGATGAATTGCGATCATTATAAAACTGAGTCATTTTATAGATGATATTGCGTATATTTTCTGTATGCTAATATGCCAATATTTATTTTATTCAGTATTGTTATCAATAGGAATAAATAGACACCTTGGCATGTTGTTATTTAAACACTATTCAATATGAGTGACTCACGTTGAGAAAAATTTAAAGCCTCTAGACCTAATTAAAATAATGAAGATTTTATTAAATCTTATCAAACGAAGTAGCCAAATCGGATTATTCGAAACATTATGATCGTGGAAAAATAGTCAGCTTTCGAATTCTTCGCCGTGTTTGTTTTGAGAAACTTTTGATAACACCCGAGCACAGCAGATAAATTTTAATATTAAATGTGCCGAATAATAAATATGCAGATTACTGAATTTTTCGGGCTGGTTACATAGCCGTGGGATATTATTTATCAACGATTCAAATTTATTGAAGTTCTTCCGTTGTTACGAGTTTATCTTCAATTTGATTAATCACCGGAAGGTGTTCTCTTTGATACCTTCGTACTTGAGGACCGATCAAGGATTCAAATTTTGATATTTCCAATTCTTTGGAAATTATTAAGTTAGATGTTTTTGTCAAAATTCCAATTTTTCGCAAAAACTGTATAATCGAAAAAAAATCCCTCTATGAGATGATCTAAGGTAAATTTACTGTAGTCCAGGCAACGAAACCGATAAAATAGCACAAGCTTGCAAAATATCCGGGCAAATTGAAATTTAGTAGAGATGTGTAGGTATTCGAGTGTCCTAACGAATCCCCAAAAATCCCACGGCGGCTTCTTGCCTAATTGGGGAGTTTAGCCCCACTTACGTAATTACTCGCTTAATTCTCATCAGATCAAAATTGAAAAGTATAAAATTCTCTTCATAATAGAGTTTAATTAAATTTACCTACGTCATAACTATTCCTGGAATAAAAATATTAAAGTTTATTGTATTCGTATTTTGAATACAATTTTCTTACATGTTGTGTCTTCATCATCTGAATTGAATTCTGAAATAACTATCATGAGTGAAATTTACGCTTTTCAATTTTTGCTTGATGATAATTGCCAAAAATAAAAATAAATTAGATATAGACATAAAACCACGTTAGAGGAACTGAACTGACCATCAATTTGGGCTTAAAAGCTGACGGGGGAACTTTTGGGGAACCCATGTCTGCCAAATTTCAGTTTGCAAGCTAATGTAGTAATTAAAATTATGAATGTTGCCTGGTTAATTCAAGTGTCTAATAATGGTAAATAATTTCTTCTATACAATTTTTAGTGCATAAAAACACCAACATTATAGCTTGAAGCTTTTACTAGCAACTGGAGAGCGGATAAATTCAATTCTATTCCTGGTCGCGTCGGATTGTGATTTAAAGTTCAACATCGATTTGTTGATAGCCAACATTAGCTACACGGATAAGCCGCTTTAAGAGGAGAGGGGGGGGGTAATTTTTGTTGTGCGTTATTGAGTGAGGAGGACTCTTAGCTTTATGTAATGGTAGATCAGTCAAATTTCTTAGTTCGGCTTATCGGCTTTCCAGAGAGGAAATTTCCGGTATTTCGAGTAAAAAGTCTTTTTTGTGTTATGGAGATGCCTTAAAACCCGGCACCGACTTTTTAAAGAGTGGGTGAAGACTTTTAAATCTAAATATTTTATATTCTTCTTCACAGTTTCGCTCCAAATACGAGGTTACATAAAATAAAGATAACTAATACTCAGTAGCGGCTCTAGGGGTGGGTTAAACAATAACTCTGGATACTGGGGGGTCTGGGGGGTATGGAATACCCCTCTGGTACACAAGTTCTTATATAAAATTGAGTTTTCTTTCATTTCAATTATTTAATACTTTCCTCTAATTGAACCCAAACCGAAATATTCACGAATAATCATAAAATTGCTTGTTCTTCCAAATGTGACCAAATCCAAGTCTCTTAACCATGCAAAATGAGTATGTAATTTTAAAAATACTGAGGGGTCATACATCTAAATTATAAATGAAAATTTTCCAACGTTAACCCATTGAATCCAAAGCAGGAATTTTTAAAACAATGAAAAATGAAAATTGCGACAGAATCAACGATGGAAGAATCAACACATGTGTACCTGGGGGGTATTCCATACCCCCCAGACCCCCCGGTCTCAAATCGTGCTTTCTACGTTCAGACTTGTATTCCTTGCTTTATGTGCAGAATGAAAAGATCCTAATAGATAATAATATAGCAAGTATACAAAGTGCCCACCTGTAGACCATAACTGCAATGACCGGGGGGTCTGGGGGGTATGGAATACCCCCCAGGTACACATGTGTTTATAGTTTCATTCGTCTTTGATTCTGTCTCAATATTCTTTTTATATTGTTTTAAAAATTACTGCTTTTGATTGAAGGGGTTTAATGTTGCACATTGTTTTATGTCTGGGGGGATCCCCTGACCCCCCCCCCCGGTGTTTTTTAAAATGACACACCTAAATTATAAAAAGAAGTACAACCTTATGTCTCTCAGTCTGCTAAAATACCTGTTTTAGCATGGTTTATCCAATAAGGCAGCCAAATCTTCTGTCTCAAGACCTTGTTTTAATTTTGATTCTAAGAAGTAATTCCAACTTTTCCCTAATTATTTCCGGAATAGTCCTTTTAAAACGCCTTGTCGACTGGCTTTTTTAGCAATTTGTTGTTCAATCAGATTAAAGATAAGTTGAGCACGCTCCTTTCTTAACAAATGCTTCTTTTTCTCCCTACTAAATATTTTCTATGAATATGTTTGCCTACGCTCTAAAAAAAACCTAGCGCTGTCACTGTTAGTACTAGAGAAATGTAATTAACAAACAAGAGATGGTTTGAATGCTCAAAAACCCTAATTTGTGCAAGGAGGAGCCAAGAGGGCGAAATACATACATATACGAATTTGAGCCTCCTGCATCGATTTTTAGGGTTCTTGAGCTTTGAAACTATCTCTACCCGTTACCGTTTCCATAACATATAGATCGATCTTGAACTTTAGATCACAGCTTCGTATCAGTGTAATAGCTAGTCGACCTGGAATAGAACCAAACCCGGTAAACTACATTTAGGGGAATGGGCGCAAAAATTGTCAGGGGTCCTTGGCTTTTAGCCATCCCTACTCCAGGTGTTTTAACCAGAACCTTTGGTTTCAGTCAGGCTCTAGCAAAATATTTAGTAGCACAAAAAAAACTTGTTATTTAAAAATAATTAGTTTATTTGCGAATGTTAATCCATTAGTCATATGTTATGACTGCGCACCTGCGTCTAGTCATTATCGCAATAGAAAATATTTAATGAGAAACGGCGTAGTATACTGTAATACCTTGCATATTTTCGTGACGTACGGATATCTCAGCATTTTATTCATCATATAAATATGTACTACATATATTTAACGTGAATATCTAATCAATATGATTTCAATCTATTTTGTTACATTTGACGTCGATTAAATATAGGAAATTCAGAGATTTGGACTTGTTTTGCAAATCTCTTATGTTAATGATGCAAACGTGATCAACCTCGAAAAATTTAATAAATTTCAATGAGTGATTCTGTGTTTTCCTTCTCTAAGCCGTACGTTTACTTGACCTAGGCCTCCAATTATCTTTGGTCCTGCCAATGCTAGCAAAATTCGTATGATAATACACTGAGGAAAACTTTTGATTCAAAACTAATTGTTTTTATTCAGTTTCGATTTGCTGCATCTTTTCTCTGACCGTTCTATGCTTTATACCACACTGCTGCTTTTTATGTTACGTGAGCCGAGGGTGTAACCCAGCGAGTAACTCCATGAGACCCAAAATAATTTAGGTCAGCCTAAATTATATACGCGAGGCAGATTCCTTAATTTCAATGTGGTTTTGTAGTTAAAATTTTGTAGTTACTATAAGCGTTTTGCAGTATTTTCTATGGTGAATCTTACCTCATCGAAGTTAATTTATTCTTCTAGTTAATTACGTTATGCATTAGAAAAATTACTTAGTTGTTTCTTTTTTAATACTTTTTTAAACCAACAACTCTCAAAATTGTGATAGAACATTCTAAAACTTTTCCTAAAATTTGAACTTTGGAACTGACCTAAATTTCAGCAAAGGAAATTTTTATATTTGCAAAATATTTTGTCCGAAAATTTAATTAATCTTGATCTTTGACATTTTCGAGTGTTGCAATAGAGAAGTGCGATTGGAAGAATTCCAAAAATTAAATTCAAAATTAAAAAAAATTGGAATTATTAAAATTTAGGACTGCCTTATCGAAAAAGTTTCCAATGCTTTGTGAAATCCATTAATGTTATCAAGATCAATAGATCATAATTTTTAACTTCTAAAGTAATTACCACCACAATGTAATATTCTCCAAGTGTGTTTGTGATTTCAGGGCAATGTTTAGAAAAATTAAAACTGCCAGATAAGAAAGCTTTTGAGTCAACCTTATCAGATTCTTGCACTGACCTGTCCCTCAATGAGGTACCCAAATGGTACACAATGTTAAATCAAAGTACAACACGTTGTATAAATATTATCTCATGAAATCTGGGGACAGGACCGTCTTCGGAATTTTAAAGATTCGGTGGTTCAAACTTGACCCATCGCTCATAAAAAATATTTTTAATTTTTAGTTTTTCTTATCTTTGAGACGGAAAGTAGGTGGTAGGTGGTATATAATATCTAATATTCAATTAAATTTTATTTCTCGCTTAAAAAGATTGTAAACGGACGCGGTCTACATAATAAATTTCAGATGCAGTAATTAAATTATCGATGTGCAATGAAATAAAAACAAAACCGAGATTATTTTTACTCTCACAACGACATTTGACCTTTTGTATAGTTTTTTCTTGGATACAAAGTATACCACAACCATCACGCGTTATGGTGACTTGAAAAACTTGGAGTTGCTGTACCAATTTGTAATACTTAAATAAAAAATATTTCAGCGGACATAAAAATTGTTATTTTGAAATGTTTTTTAAATAATGGTTTTATCGTATTTTTTTTGAAGCTCTAAATATGTACATAATTATTTTTAATAACTTAATCTTGATTTATCTATCTGGTAACAAATAAAAATTTGATGCAATATTTTGAAAAACAAAGACGATCTTATATTTTATCTAATTTTAGAATGTAGAAATTGATGAAATTGAGACGTTAATATAAACTAAAATATGAATTTCAAAATTTTTGATCAAACTACCCTTCTAGTTTTTTTTTCAAAAATTCCAGTTTCTCTGTTGTATTATCAACATTACGATAAACAAATCAGTCACAATCAACGTATTGGAACTTTTAATTGTATATTAATTGAATATGATAATTTATATCTCTAGTTTATCATAAATTCAAAAATTGTAGATGCGAGATTATATTTGTGGGGTAGTATATAATACTTCCACAGGGTTCTAAAATTTTTCTTCTGGACGTGGGAGTCAACGTGAAGAGAAATGCAAATTTTAGTTGAGCATAACGAAAAGTATCATTCTGTAATGCTGATTGCAGTATTTAATTCTTTTCAAAAATATTAAGTGAATGTTGAAAGGCCTAATTAATAAAATTTTTTTTTAAATGATACTTTTCCAAGTCGGAAAGTTATTCATTAATTTTTCTTTTATTGAATATGAATTTTATTATTAATTAAGTATAATAATTATAAAATTATTATACGACAGCAATTATTTTGGCTAATTTAAAGTACCACTTAGGAAGCAAAAAATTGTCGGGGTTGACTTATAAGTAGGGGTAATATGATTGGTTAAATATATTGCAATTAGAGCCTGTCTTGCATGTTACGAAAGTGCAGAATAGCTCAGTTATCCATCACAATTCTTTGGTGCTATCAAAGTTTGAGTTATTATTTTTTGAAGTGCGAATTTTCAAATTACATTTTTATCATGGATAAAACAATAATGTACGAAGATGTTGAAACTTTGTTCGCAAGTATTAACTTAGAAAATTTGATTATGAATTGGAATTTGTCAGGTAAGTTTTGTTAGTTTTTCCAAAATTTTAATTTTTGAGCTTCGTAATAGTAGATATTGAAATTCAGGTACTGGAATCTGTCGATATTTTATTTTCTCAGATATTGAAAACTTGATCATAGAGTCAATATTTTCAAGGTTGACATTCAAGACGATGTGGTAGATAACATCAAAAATTTTGTTATCAAAGTGTACACGATTCATATTTTTCAATTTAAAATGTATTGAGCATCTCCGGTGTCATTAAACGAAAGATTTTTACGGAAAAGCTGAAATCCTTTTTAATTTATTCATAAGTAGGAGTACAGATTATTTTAATAATAACTCTTTGTTTTTGGACCGTCCTAAATTTTTGATTTTTTCATGATTTACTTTTTGATACAACACCTTGTATACTATTTTTATAATATATTTTAATTAAATAATACTTTAATTTATGTACAATCAAAGGTGAGTGAATGGCACAACGATTAGTTTGGAATCTACGTTTAACTGTAGGTCCCCTTTGTTTCGGGTACGATTTAATCCGGAAATGCTACAAAATCGGAGATGTAAACTATAAAATATTTACTTCCAAGATTGAAGTGAGATTTTTTCTCTGTGTACTTAATAAATAAACAAAAATATATACCTATAGGTTATTTTGCAATTTTAAATGATTCAAAAGGCATTTTTTAAATTTCTAAGGAACCTTCTAGATAATTTTGAGGACTTTATACTCGGGTTTTGTGCTGATTATTCTTTTCATCTTCTCAAATCAAACTTATTCCAATAACTTTTTATTAGGTTTTCGTAGTTTAAATTTCACGTTAAATTATAATAGATGCTACTTATAGTAATTAATATTTTTAATACGAGACATCCTATCGATGTTTAGCTTAAAACTTTCTCTTCCAAATCAAAATTGAACATAATTTTTCAAATGAGATTAGTTATTTTGCCATCTGGTAAACCCAATTATTATATCAAGTAATGTGTAGAAAAAATCGTTTATCACGATATGGTTTTTACACCATCTTATTTTTTGTTAGGTTTTTTATTGATTTAGTGACCATTTTTCCTTATCTTATCTTATTAGTCTCCATGAAATATCAGACCTGCATGTTTTGTTGATTTATGTTCTTTCTTCACAAGATTCTATATTTTATTGAGTTAATTTTTGATAGTAGGGTAAAATAATTCTCCTAAGGAATAAATTGCACTGGATGCTAAAATAATCAAAATTGTCGTTTCTCCTTTGGCAGTCTCCTAAAAAAATGTGGGTATTAGCTGATGGTACAAAGGATCATTTTGCCCCAATTGGCAATTAAAAGCTACTGCGATGATTTTTTTATGAAAAGAATGCAATTTTTCGAATCATATTATCAGAATATCAGAATAACTTGAATCAATTTTGCATAAAGAATAAAGATTTGAAACAGTGAGTAAGCACTTGAAATTAAATTTTTTAGTTGAAATAGTTTACTACAATTTCGGAAAACTGGGAAAAGGTAAAATAATGCTTTTTAAATGTTTCTAAAATTATTTTTGTTAGCTTATCATCATAAAACATTTTTTAATTTTTTACTACCTGATGACCATATGCTGAGAGGGGGGGGGTTATTGCATACTTCCAAGTCTCTGCACTGGCTAAATTTTTACAACTTCATTTGTAGTGGCGGCGACTCGAAACTTTTTTTTTAATTATTTTTGGATAGTTGTTTTTGGCTTTGGATGGGAGTGTATTTAATAGTACAATAAAATATGTTGTAATGCTTTACCGGCGGATATCCATGTACTCCATCCCCCCCCCCCCCCCAGACCCCCTGGTCTTTGCAGTCTTTAATTTTTTAGAACTTCATTTGCAGTGGCGACTGGAAACTTGTTTTTTCAACGATTTTTTTCATTTATCAATCAATGATTAACGGCAGACATATTCTTGATAATGACTATCCTTGCGCCTATCGACTGGCCTTTTCATGAACGTGGTCCGCAATCAACCCCTTTGTTTTTACACATAAACACTCAGCAATGCATTTGCGCGTTCTCGACTCTATCGACCATCGTCACGCAAAATTTACCTAATAAATAACAGCAAATTGGGTCTGGAATTTTGGAAAATCTAAAACAGCCTAATGTCTAGGCTGCCCTGCTAAGACAAGAGGTCCTATCTGCAAATTTTGTATTTTTCACTTCCATCGTTGTACTAAGTTAGAATGTCCTCTCTTAACTGTAACATATAAATATACGCCTAAAATTATTGTCCTATGTGAAAAATATCCATTAGTGCTAAATCAAAATGTCCCATTTGTCCTAATTATCTCTAAACTCTTAATTTGTAGATGGGACCTCTTGTCTTAGCAGGGCAGTAAGGTCAGCTATCCTTTTTGTTATATCTAAAAAACCTAGATTTTCAATTTCTTCATCGAATCCATTGGATTTGCTTGGAAATAACCCTGAATGCGATTTTTTGCTTAAAATATCTTTGGCCTGTAGCCCTCTTTCTGAAGTTCGACATCAGGCTCAGCCGAAAAGGGGAAAATTTGTCGAAGAAAGTCCCAAAAATCACAAAGTCGTGAATTGGCATTTTTTTAAGGTTAGGGTCATTTGGAAAGACGTAATTCAAGAACTATTGGCGGGATGTTCACTTGGTTCAGGTGCACTGAATTGTGTAAAAAAGTAGTAGAACAGGGTAAAAAACTACCACTTTGAAAACTCACAACTATTAGGTTTGGAAGGTGGTGGGGACTATAGATGGGAAATTATACAAATTACACCGAGGAAAAGATTTCCTTGTACTATTTAATAAATTACCTATCCTTTTACTCGAATAAACCTTTTTTTTAAATAGTGGCAAATAAATATCTTTTTGGTGGTAACTAATTTTATTTTATTGAAACAAACGCTGGTATTGCATCAAAAGTTTATAGTTACATTGACATAAGCTATAGAAAATCCAAAGAAATACATCTTTTATTTTTAAAGAAACCTTTTTCTCTGTGTAGACGATTAACATGTTCTTTTGTTTAGTTTTAACTCAGAATTTTATTTAGTTTAATTTCTCTTATACCAATTTAGGCATATGATGTATAGAAAACCACCAATCCCACGACTTTGTAATTTTTGGGACCTCTATCAACAAATTTGCTCCTGTACCGGACCTAGCTTCATATGGAAAACTTAGGGGACTCCTTTTAAGACAAAATATTGCAATTCTGAGTCAATGATATTTGTTTATAAAGCTAAGGAAAAATTTTCACCTTCTTTTGTTACCAACAAATGATTTTAAAAGCTGTTGCGGTGGGCCGGTCTTTCCATATTTTCCAGAACAAAATTAATTTCCTAATTTGCACCTGCTAGTAAACCTTCTCAAATACACTTCCTGTGATCCGGAGTCCACGCTAAACAGTAGGTCCCCTATGGGTTGCATGAAACAAGAAGACCTGATAAGGCAATCAAAAGAAGAAGAATGAAATGAAAAGTTTTAAATCTGTATCTTTAAAAATAAGGATTACTGCCAAAATGAACAATTTGGACTCACGACTACCGAAAATAGTTAAACAAAATCTTCTGGGTTCCAATAAAGCTTTTGATTTTTGTTGATCTCAATATAGTCTAGAGTCTAGACCAACGGTGGGCAACCTCCGGCCCGCGGGCCAACTCCGGTCCGCGTAAAGTTCTAATCCGGCCCGCGAGATCTTTAGATGAAATAATAAATAAATATTTTCAAAAACAAAAATTTTAAAGGAAAGGATTAGGTTAGTACCTAACATAAGGAAAAAGGAGAGATCTACAGTTTAATTTTCGATATAATTCGTCTTATTTAAATTAAATTAAAAAGTATTGTAAAAATTAAATTGAAAAGTACACTAGACCCTCCATGTATATACGCGAGTTCGATGTACGCGAATTCAGAATAACGCGAATTAGATTTTGATACCTGAATTTTTTATACGCGAAGCAAAATTCCCTTTAACGCGAATTAAGTTTTCGCGTATTATTAAAATAACTAGGTGGCACAGTCGGCCTACCGGCCGCCTTTAGCCATCTAGACCGTGTCGAATGTGGTTGTTCGGCCTTCGGCCTCACTACAAGGTTCTAAAGTAGCCTATGTTTTTCGTAGCGTTGTAAATATCGTAACTTCTACACCAAATTTGGTTAAGATTGGTCAAATAGAAACGTAAAGCACGTGCACGCGTATTTGCATTGTCGATCGGTTGACAGCTTGACAGTATTCATTATTGTTTTTTTAAAGTTGATCTTGAGTAGCCTGCCTTCCTTTAAGGAATCTCGATAATCCATTCATGCGCGTCCCTATGGGACGCGCATGAATGGATTATCGAGATTCCTTAAAGGAAGGCAGGCTACTCAAAATCAACTTTCCTTTCCTTTGCGAATTTTTGCACTATTTCAATACAAAAACATGCGCAGGGACCTACATAATAACTGTGCCAAATTTGGCTCCGATCGGTCAAACGGTTTAGGAGTCTATAGGGAACATATTTTCAGAAAAAAATACAAGTAACAAAAATGTGTCCATTAACTATACTAAGGCCCGCGGACGAAACGTAAATATTATTCTGGCCCCTGTTATACAAAAGGTTGCCCACCCCTGGTGTAGACGATTAACATGATCTTTTGTTTAGTTTTAACTCAGAATTTTATTTAGTTTAATTTCTCTTATACCAATTTAGGCATTATGATGTATAGAAAACCATCAATCCCACGACTTTGTAATTTTTGGGACCTCTATCAACAAATTTGCTCCTGTACCGGACCTAGCTTCATATGGAAAACTTAGGCGACTCTTTTTAAAACAAAATATTGCAATTCTGAGTCAATGATATTTGTTTATAAAGATAAGGAAAAATTTTCACCTTCTTTTGTTACCAACAAATGATTTTAAAAGCTGTTGCGGTGGGCCAGTCTTTCCATATTTTCCAGAACAAAATTAATTTCCTAATTTGCACCTGCTAGTAAACCTTCTCAAATACACTTCCTGTGATCCGGAGTCCACGCTAAACAGTTGGTCCCCTATGGGTTGCATGAAACAAGAAGACCTGATAAGGCAATCAAAAGAAGAAGAATGGGGGACGGTCCCCTAACTTTGGTCACCCCAAAAAAATTGAAAATTTCCTATAGCAAAGAGGAAGGTATATAGAGTATCCTGTAAAAATTTCACTTGCGAATGTATTATCAAAATTTCGAGAAAAATCAATTTGAAAGTACGTAAATTTAGCGCATTTTTCTTCGATTTTTGGGGTGTGCATTCGATAGGGAGGTTTATCCATCGTCAAAACCGCCCTGGAGGGGTGCAGAGCGGAGCACGAGAAGGCGGCTCCCATAAAAAAAAACCGGGATAAATGAAACCGGGAGCTTAGAGACCCTTGAAATACGATAGCATTAAAAAGTATAGTTGCGGTAAGGGGCAGTAAACTATTACGTTTCACCCCCAAAAAATCGCGTAAAAACAAAAAATAATCGGATGTTACATGTACGAGAGACGAGCTGCATCTGCCGGTGCGAAAGGTTTCTGGTTTCTGGAAAGAACTTGATGGAGCATCCCGGCGTACCCGGCCTTCTCCTTCATCTGACATTGGCATCTGGCGTTGGGAAGTTGTGGAGACCGATAAGCCTCTCGAAAAAAGCGCTGAGCTAGAATGGCTGGTAATTACCCGGGCCGGTGCGAAATACTCTAAGTGTTAGGGTCATTCATATTGCACGTACCGTCAACAGAATGAGCGACGCGCGGGAATCTCGTTAATTTTACATGTAAATTTGCAAACTTCAAATTCGATTTACTCAAAATTTTGATAATACATTCGCAGGTTTAAATTATATCAGTATACTATATAAACCTTCCTCTTTGCAATAGGAAATTTTCAATTTATTTGGAGTCGCCAAAGATAGCGGACCGTACCCGAAGAATGAAATGAAAAGTTTTAAATCTGTATCTTTAAAAATAAGGATTACTGCCAAAATGAACAATTTGGACTCACGACGACTACCGAAAATAGTTAAACAAAATCTTCTGGGTTCCAATAAAGCTTTACATCAGACATAGACATTACGTCACGAAGAAGGGGTCTGTGCGATAATAACGCTGAAATGCGACTTTTTTCAGATGGACAGGTAATATACGAAAATCTACAACAAATTCTGAAAACGACGTTATTTTGCCCAAATATCAATAAAAAACGATATTAGAATAAAAGTTTACTCGTCAGTTTAATTTTGCCAATACCTATTTTGAACATTGGATGTATACAGTACCCATGTTCCGGTCTGAACCTGATGTCGACAACTTGGGGCTCTTTTGCAATATTTCTCCAATTTAATTTTTTTCAGATAGATAGGATTTTCAAAATCCTGCGAGTTCAGTGAATATAAGCACCCCACTTGCACTGTTCGAATTTTAATTGCCGTTTTAAAAATATTGGAAGTAATCTTTGCCATCAAATTAAAATTTGTTTGGAATCCGATAAAGTGGAGATAATCTAAATGATAGGCAATTTGTGGTTAATTAGATTCCATCACAAAATTGCATCGCAAAAACAACTTGAAAACCTATCAAATTCCAATAACAGTTATTGTGATTCAAGTTTGGCCGAGTTTTAGCGCCGTTTTTGAAAATTAACAGCGTGAAATAAAAGACGTAATTGTCAATTGCTGGATTTTTATTGCAGTTGAAGTTGTCAAGATTAATTTATAATAAGGAAGTAGTATTAAGACTGAAAATAAATGAAATTGATTAATAAAGCCGGTTTTAATACAAACAGCGCTTTTTATGAACTAGTTATGAGAAATTAATAGGAAATGACTTTGTGTTGTAAGGGCCTTGATACTAAGCTACACGAGAACCTACAATATTCACGGTTATTAAAACTGCATTGTTCTTATTAAATGATCTTTATGGTTAGTATACCGATCGAGGTCAAATCTAATTCAATCCTTCGTTTTCCGTTTGGATTTTTTAAAAATTACGATCGTCTCATTTTTCTTTTTCTGCGTGCCCGGAGATGAGCGTTCTTGTCAACCGTTCGAATTGGAAAAACTTTTCGAAAATCAGGTTTAGACCGTTTTGAATCCAATTTTTCTTATCGTCCAAACTATACTCATGACGTTTCCTCTTCCAAAAACGTCATTTTACTATGCGGTTATTGCTTTGCTTATAAACGTAGTAGTTTGAGATAAACTTGGGTTTATCAAGAAATTACTTAACGGCTTTGTTAATTGTATTTTGATAATTTTACTATTGTCTACTCTACAATGTGATAATTATTATAAGCAATCGCAATCGCTCGGCATGGAATAAATTCAATTTCAAATTTTTTTTCAAATTTTAATACACCAATGTTTAGACTTGCTTTTAAAATATTATGATACTAAAAGGATAACACAAACAAAATGTAAATTTTAGAAAATCGAGGTAATGCAAATTTTAACGAACTCAGAAACGAAGAAGAAAAAACGCAATTTCCGTTAAAAGTATTGAAAACACGATAAAAATGTATGCGTAATTTGTGTGTTCTACTTAAATAATATAAAGTTATGGTATTATTAATAGTGCATTGTATAGCAGCGTAGTTATCTCATCAAAATGGCGTCTATAGTGGAACGGACTAAAATTTTGATCGCGCCAATACAATAACAATTTAAAAATTACATAAACATTCACGTCAAAACTATATTCCACAAATTTATTTATTCGACCGACTTTAGTCTTTACGAACAATGTTTTCATGGTTTATTTTGAAATGTTGAAGTTATTTATGAGTTTACACAAGAATCGTAAGGTTTCCGTATAAGCTCAGTCAACATATTTTTATTGCACTAAAATTTTTAAAAGGTGTTTGGATCAAAAAGTCTTTCTTACTGTGAAGGTCAAAAGTTGGAAAAATAATTTCGGATCGCCGAAAAGACGTCCAGTTTATTTTGTTTCTCAACATCAATCTGAAATGGCATTGTCGGTATTATAGAGCAAATCGCAAACATTTAAAATGGCACGAAAGAACGACGCAATTAAATGAAACAATGGACCGTTACCAGTTTTATTTGTTTATTTAATTCTTGATTATGTGAAACGTCATCTGCAGTAAATTGTGTTCACCTTTTGTTCATGTTATAACACCTACATGATTTTATCGATTTACTTCAAAATATTATTTCACAATATAGTAATAATAATAATGGTGTTCTTTGGTGGTCATATCTTCACGACTTCCTGTTATGAATCAAAGAATTGAAAAGTGGGTGTGTTTCCGATTATCCAGATTGAGGTGACACTGCCCTAGAAAGTAAAAAACACTTGGCACTAAACGAACACGACACGTTACTTCACTGCCACTTGGTTTGGATCATGACGAGGCTTCATCATCAAAACATAATAGTGCTTCCAACTTCCATAAGATTTTTTGGAAGTCTTGGTGACGGTGCGAACACCTACAAAAACTACGTTGCACTAACAAGTAACTTTATGATCCCCTATATAATGCAGATTACATTATCGGCCCCTTCCCCAACCGATAGCGAAATTCATAGCCCGATTATCAAACTTGTGATAAAATTGTATACACTTCGTCATAATAATAATATCTTTAGCGGTGGCGATAATAATGTTGATATGTTATCACCTTAGTTATTTTGGTGCAGTCAGAGTATGGAGTTATCAAAGAGTACGCGGTTAAAATTACCTGATAAGACCATTCATATATAGATGTCTTACGTGGGGGTGTGATGATTTGCTTATCTATTCCACACGTGGTTTCCATACACGTGCTTTTTATTACAATTAGAGTTTTTAATTACAATTCCAACGATAATGTTATAATGCACAGGTAATTGAAGTTCAAGTTGACTATTTGGTGATAAATTTCAGTCCAATTTTTGATATGGAATCAAAGGAAATTTGGATAGTCAAAATTTTTCGCATCATTAGTTTAACATAATTATTGGCGTCCACGATCCAAGAAATCTAAATTTCGAAAAAACTACCCCCATTAGATATACAAAATAAACAAGGGCAAAATAATATTCGTTATTGATATTTCTTTAGTTTACTCATGAGAACCTTTTATTTAACAAAATTGCTATATTAGTGTTGCCGATTGTGTTTGTCAAGTGATAGGTTTGTTTGATCCTTGGTAAGGATCATTTACAATTCAACCCTCGTAGGTGAGTAAACAATGAAAATTTATTTTTGGTAAACTGTCGCATTACCTTCCACAAATATTTAAAAACAACCCATTTCGTAAAGCTTTTGCGATTTTGTTTTTAACGATCGTCCAAATAAATTTCATTGCAACAACATTCTATACATAGACCATAACCTTCAAAAATTAGTACAAAGAACTAAGATCATATTTACAGTTTTGTAAAATAGTTTATAAACAATAATTGTATTCATTTGATGATGTTTATGGTTGGTGGACGGTTTGAAAAGAGAAACACTGGTATGATTTCATCGTTAGAAGTACAACACAGGTATTGTGTAGGTGTAAAATTATTAACAGGTGTTTGGAGAGTAAGGAACGGTATAGCAATAAGCAATAAGGAAGTGGCACAATAACGCATTCCGTAATGCCCTTTTGCAGGGTACTGAACCGATTTCTTTTGATATCCGACACGAACTTATTGATTTTAATACATACCTTCATACCGAGGCACACCATAAAGATTCAGTTTCAATTATTAATTATTGTTGCGGTGTTTATGAACTTCAAGTAGGTAAAAATGACTGTCGATGACTTCTAGAGTTTGCATAATTATATCATTCTCAATTTTTTTGTGTTTTTATTCACAAAGTGTAAAAATTAGTTTAAAATACAAATAAGCATATTTTTTCTCTCTGTGTACCATTTATGTATGTACTTCTTTATACGTTTATGATATTTGCTCTAGTACGCAAATTTTTCCAACAATCTGGTTACTTGCATTACCTCAAAAGGGCACTGCCCTTCAGGTTTTCATTTTGCTTCCTCGAGTAATAAATTTTCTAAACTGTAAGTTTAAGTAAAACTTGAACTGAATAATTTTGGTCTTCCAAAGTTTCATTCCGAATAATAATTTGTTACACCGAAAATTTTATAATAATAAAATCAGTAAAATCAATGCCTTTTTTAATTTATATTGGTAAATAAATATTTCAAATTATTTTGTTCTAAATAATTTTTATTTAATTTATAGTTCTTATACTTAATAAAAACCATGCAATTAAATTAGTGTCCTTCATCCCTTTTTATATTTTTGCCTCCCACCCCCCTCACTGAAGGAAATAATCTCCATTAATTTCAATTTTGTTTGTGTTTTAAATGAATGTTAAACATGTTTATGGTTTGACCCCCCCCCCCGCCCTTAAACAGGATCGTATACCTATGCGACCTAAAACTGTAAAAAGAAATACAGAGTGTATTTTAATTCATTGTCATTCATAAATAATAACATTTTAATTCTAAATATGATTTTCACCCCTAAGGTAAAAATTAGTAAATTATTTATGAAAGATTTTATAAAATCGATGAATTTCGACCAATAAACTCGAGTTCTTGAATAGAGCGAATATTATTTTTTCAGTGTCAATATGCATTTTGGGAGAATTATTAGATGATGATGAGGTAAATTGTAACTATTCATCTCTTTTTATATATTTTGGCCCTCTCCCCTCCGAAGGAAATAATCTCCAATAATTTCAATTTTGTCTGTGTTTTACATATAATAAAAATGTTTATGACTTGACCCCCCCTCGCTCTAAAACAAAATCATACACCTATACGACCTAAAACTGTTAAAATAAATACAGGGTGGGTAGTTTTTTTTATATTTTCTCAACAAATTAGTGTTAATGCTTCAAATTTACCCCCTCGGCATTTTAATTTTAGATATGGTTTTCACCCCTAATGTAAAAATTATTTATGAAAGACTTATAAAATCTGTGAAGTTCGACCAATAAACTCGGGTTCTTGAATAGTGGGAATATTATTTTTTCAGTGTCTCAATACGCATAGGCAAAATTGGTAGACGATGATGAGGTAAATTTTAACTATCGTCAATTTTAGGCTTCTATACGCAGTACAGCAAGAAACCTTATGATCTGCCTCCGTGTTTTCAGATTTTGAGGTCTTGAGTTCTTGAGATTTTCTTTCAGTATATTTGAATATGTATTAACAGAATTTCTAGACGATGATAGGGTAAAATTTTTTATCCTCAATTTTGAAATGATAAATCCCAGTGATATTAACGCTAAACCTACATCTTAATATCCGTTTAATGTGATATTTTAAGGGTGGAATATTCGAAATTAGGAAATAGGAAATTATTTTCATTATTTCTATTTATAGTATTTCCTAATTTTTTTTTATGATTACAAGAGGGGGGGAGCAGACGCAGCGGGTGCAAGACATCTAGTGTGTAGATGATAGTATTTTATATTAAGTGAATTTTTAAAATCAATTTCGAAAACTTGTCAGTTACGCTTATAATTAAAACACAGCGTGCGTACATGATTAACGTAGTTGTGCGGCCTAAAGGCCGCACTGTAATTGTTTTCAGGTTGGTAACCAATAATTGAACATTTAGAAATGCAGCAGTTTTTGTGATGAATTAGAAAATTAGCTCGGTTTAGATTCGTACCATTTCACAGAATTTCCTACCAGACGTTCCCGGTAAAAATTCGAATACCTCAAATTTGCTTTTTGTTTATATTGTCACACCAACTACCTTTGACTTAATGAGGGGGGTCTTTCCTGGGGGAGTGGGGATCCGAAGATTGAGACGAACTAAGATAAGGGGGAGGAGGAGTTGAACATTCGGAAAAATTTGCGGACGTTGAAGCTGAAAGTAGTTGAACTGTTGCATATTTCAGAAATATTCCCCTCCCCCACAGAACGGGGCGCATAGACACATAAATTTCGCGTTTCTCCTAAGGGTTATCGCTTAAAGTTTCTTTGGAATGAATAGAAATACAGTAAATTTTATTTTTCCTTTTTTTTTTAATTTTGTGCCTTCCAATTGAAAAAAGTCAGGAGTTGTCACTGTTATTATGTGAAAATTGTATATAAAAACGTCGATATTTGGCCTCAATTTGAATTAATCGGATCCAGGACCGTAGTTTCCATTATTTACAATCGCCCCAGTGCCTAATAGGAACTCATCTATAAAGGACGTCCTAATATGGACGACTCCTAAGCAGTTGGACTGTTGCAGATTACAGAAATATTTTAACCTCCCCCCCCCCCCAACACAGCACGGGGTCGCAGAGAGACATAAATTTCTTAAATATCCGCGTTTCTCCTAAGGGTTCGATTAAAGCTTCTTTGAAAATACATAAATAAAAATACACTAAACATTTTTTTTCCATTTTCTTTAACTTTTGTGCCCTTCAATTGAAATCCGTCAGGAGTTGCCACTGTTATTATGCAAAAATTTAATATAAAAACGTCGATACTTTGTCTCAATTTGAATCAATCTGATCCAGGACCGTAGTTTCGAATATTCACAATAGGTCCTGTGCCTAGGAACTCATCTATAATATTATTTATCTATGAAATTATCGAAATCCTATTTCAAAAAAGGACTAAGAAAAACCATGAATGAAATTAAAAATAATTTATTATCAAAAAAAAACAATAACTTGATACTTAAGTTAAAGAATTTATTTGTCTTTAAAAAAATCTCTATACAAAGAAGATTCAACAATTATATCATTAAAATCTAATTCTCATGATTAAAACAGAGACGATATGGATATCGAAGGACGATAACATATAATGATTAATTAAAGTCTATTTGGGTCAGTTGAAGAACGACTTGTATTCCACTCGATGAAGTGAAGTAGAAAAGAAGGTGTAGAAATTAAAAAAAAATCGAAGTAGGATTCTGTCTATAGACAGGATTCAGCAGCACAGACCCTTACCAGATTTAATAAATGTGCTGAACATGATTTCCAAAATTACCTTCAACATGGAATATGGATTGCAGGTTCAGGGGTCCATTTCTTGAGGCATTTCTTAATTTTCACTTTTCCAGTGTTTATAGTGAAAGGTAATCAGATTATATTGGAATTAATGGATCGACTGTAAACACCTGAAGAGTAAAATTTAAAAAGTGAAAATTTAAAAAGCAAAGAGTGAACATAACTTGACGAAGTACAACTTGAATGTTTTTCGGTGTACCTATACGTCACTAATAACAAAAATGATTTCAGCTGATCTTTTCAAATGTACAGGGGGGATGAAGTAATTTTTTATCATTTTACCTGAAATTTCAAGATTTTGGTTTTAAAACCAAAAGCTGCAAGTAGAAAAATCAAAGATGAATAGAAAAATATATATATAGGCAATGCACAACTGATGTTGCACATTGATTCATTGATCGTTCTTATCTATCGACTCATAGTTTAAATTTTTAATGTGCTTTCTGTTAGTACTTATATTGACCAATACAAAATCGTCCACCCTAAAACCATCATTCTTTACGAATCAATGCGTTTATTATCTCAAAACCACTTCTTAGAAATTAAAATAGAAGAATATTTTGACATCTAATTATCTTATCATTATCTCTATTAATTATGTCGACTGTCGAGTGATATCTGACGAGACCCAAAATCATGTTTCATATCATTCTTTCATGTTTTTATGTGTCTTTTAACCTGTCTTCGGGCACTCGAAAAGTGCGTTAAACAAAATTATTAATTTTAGGCTTTACCACGCTGATGTGTCATAAAAATTTTCTCATCAAGCGTGGTGAAATTACCAGTGTGAAAATGAACGACCTTAAGTACCTTTTTTACAAAAAAAATGAAGTTGGTAGTAA
The DNA here is from genome assembly GCA_932274525.1 of Podabrus alpinus. Taxonomy (NCBI): domain Eukaryota; kingdom Metazoa; phylum Arthropoda; class Insecta; order Coleoptera; family Cantharidae; genus Podabrus; species Podabrus alpinus. The sequence continues at coordinate 14,591,153 of OW026451.1, forward strand.
AACCGTTTAATTAGGGCATTTAAAAATCCATAAAAGTGTTAGTTCACATTTTATAGTCTAAATATTTTGGTAAACATAATTTTTATACCTAAATAAACTGATTAGGTACCTCGTTAGCACACCACCATAAAAGTTTCTTGGTCGCACACTCTTTGGTTAAGCTTTTATACCACAATAAAACTAAATGGGACCACAAGTCTAAAATTAACACAAAATTTTTTATTTACTACTTGGAAGAAAAAAGTGAACCCCATTTTAATCTTGATGTGACCCGCGACCTTATCTCAAACCGATGCATTTAATAATCCTTATCTCTCTGGAACTTATCTACCAAAATAACACCTAAATCATCGATTTTGAAACTTTTTACTGTTTCATTAGCTTTTTATGGCTTGAACTTGATGTTAGACCCTTGAGTAGATAAATGTAATATTTTGAAAAATCGGTCTCACGACAGGTTAATGTTATGAGCTGTTGACAAATTTGTGTGCTAGGTATATGTCGGTCATCGAAAAGAGTCTCAAGTGTTTTTTAACATCACACCTCGACTATTTTGAAATCTTTTGCCGCGTTCTCAACACGCGCAAATGTTTTGGCAATCCTCTTGCTTAATATTTACCTTTCCTTAACGTTGTATTTATAAAACAATTTGGTTATTACCATAAAAACGAAACGCATTACGTAATTCTAAACAATTCACGTTTTTTTGAACAAAAACGAATTAATTTACAGGAAAAAATTTTTTTATCTGCTACAAAAATTCCCTGGTGGATATTTATAAATAAACGTTACAATGACGCAAATCATCTCGTTGGTCCATGCTAGTTATCGGTCAGCCCCAGGAAGTCCGGTGCCTGTTCACCAGGATAACATGGGTTTGTTTATCTTGATGACCATCAGTAGTGTATTTTTATAAAAACAACATAACCAAACCTTATCAGCGCGAAACAGTTTTATAATCAACGGGGGAATTTTAATTATTTTTTTGGTCCACATGGATCCCCATTGTAATATCGTCAATAATCAAAAATTGGGTTGTTTCTTCTAACCTTTCCATCAGAGTACCATATGTTACATGGGCAGTGTTTGTTTGTGGTTGTCTTATAATCTTAATCTTCATGGGCAGTGCAGTTCAACCCCTGCCAAATGATGCCATAAACTAGCGCAAATTTTGACAGGGGGAACCCTCGCTGTCACTCCACTGTTAAAATCTTGACCATAGTTTAAGGTTTCAGAGAGATAAGAAAATTTAATTATCAGCATTATGCAGATATAAAAACCATTTTTGTTTGAAAATGGTTTTTTAAAATTCATAAATTGCTTTTTATATGTTCCGTTTCATTTATTCGAAGACCAATAAATAACCTTGCTCGATTTAAATAATAACTCGTAATTTATTGGTTTTGGTTGTTTACCACGATATGGAAGGGTCTCATAGGAAAGGTCCGATGTCACAGCAGGTTCAAATTGTAAACCAATTTTTTAAAGTTAATGGCTTATAGCATTTTAAATAACGGCAATTATGAAATATTGAGAATTTTAATGTCCGTTAAATTTAAATTCGTTGGGCCGAAAAATATTCAAAATGTTGAATTTGTTCTACCGGGTTTTTACATCAAAAAGAAAAAAATATTGTTGTGAGAAATTTTTCTATTTTTACTTCTTCAAAGTGGAATGAAGGCAAACTCCAAAGTAATTAGACTGATAATGTATTTACAGCATATTAAATAGTACGCCATATTAGAAAAAAAAGTCGACCAATTACAAATAAATAAATTTATTTTTAAACTAATAAGAAAATTTAGTAGTATAAATTACAAGTTTTATTGACTACAATAGCATCACAATTTGACTTCCAATTATCCCGAACAACATTCGTCTTTGTCTAAATATAAAAAGGCCGCTTCATTATATTGGTTAATACGTCTCTAAGCTATAATAATTAACATTCTTTGAAGTGCAATAATTGTTGAAGTATTTCGTTACATAGCGCAGCGTTGTACATTTTGACCAGTGGCGGAACAATAACCAAATATCGCTAATTTTGCACGCGTGGTGCCGTCCATAGCAACATTTTTAGCATATAGAACGATAGGTTGTTCAACTGATAAAGTTCAAGGTTATGTCAAAGGCTGCAATCTAGGCAAATTTGTTGAATATTAATTATCCATGAGTCTAAAAAGTGATACCATATTTGATTTACATAACACAACATGATCGATGCGTGATTATTATTTTCCGGTTAAGACGTACCTACATCATTACCTACACAAATTAGAAAAACAATTATCTAGTTATGACTTATGAGTTAATAGCAATGTGAAATATGTAGACAATCGGTATCTTATTTCATGTTTATTTATTATAAACAAACTAACCGATAAAATGGTGATAAAAATTAATTTGGTAGTTATTCGTTGATATTGTTATCAAATTAGACACTATATTGGAGTAGGTCAGTAACTCAATTGATTTGCAATTGAAACATAGCGATTTGGTCATAGTACGCCACTGTGTTTTATCGTATAATAATAATAGTAATATAAAGTTTAAAAATAAGTCGCGTTAGGCAACACAAATAACTCTCGTGTATTTCAGCAGTTGATGGCTACACCGAGGATGTTTCCCAGTACAGTCCCGCCTCGAGACAAGAAGGGGCAGATCTTTCTCCCCATTCTAGGGCCACCACGCCTATCGAATGCATTTCGTACAGTGCGGAACCACAGCAGCAGGACAATTATTCTACGGCAATGCGTGCCGATGGAGAATATGTCTTATTTAATCGCATCGACGATGTAAGATTTAGGTCGGAGGAAAAAACTTGATTTTTGACGAAATGTCGTTTTAGGTCCACCTAGAAGAACAAGGTGCCCAATATTTGCAATTAGACTCCGTTCCAGGGGTCACGACAACTTCACCAAACGGTAGTACGACGTCGAATTCGGGGTCTCCCCGGAGAGTAGCCTTCACACATCTCAACTCCATCTCGTCTAATGACCAAGACCACTTAGCCAGTCCGCAACTTACTCAATTATCTAATCACATTAGTTACTCAGGAAATATCGATTGTGTTACATCTGGAAATATTTCAAGGTAAGTCGAACTATTTTTAGACCCCTTTTTGCTTGCAATGTCGCAAAGAAGTGCACCAAGTAATCGATTTTGATTTATTATATGGTCCCCCTCCACTACGTCTATTAACTTACAAATTGTAATAACAAAATTTTATATTTTAATAAAATATTCACGATTGTTTCGTATCATTTTCACAACACGTCTCGCCAAAATTAAATAACGCAAAATAATTTTTGATAATGGTATTGGTTATTAGACAATATATTTAGTAAATATTCAAACCAAAAATAGAAGAAAATCTGTAATGGAAAATAAATAAAAGCAGTTTTGATTTTGCAATTTATAATTCGATGTGATCGCGGTTCCCAGGGGCAAGGGGCGAGGGAGTCGCTAAAAGTTCTTTTAATACTGGAATATTTTTTTATAAAATTGTTTAATATACTTTTCTGATTATTTTGCAAATTTGTGATCTACAAATAATAAATCTAAAGCGCAATATCATTTTCACAGTTAATTATAATATTATTGAGTTATAAATATTATGAGTTTAATATATTTGTAATAATAAAGCATCTAAAAATAAATCTGTTATTGGCTACCTACATAATTATATCTCATGTTATTAAAAACCTTAAACATTTTTAAAATTTATTTTTTTATTGAAAATATAAGCTATTAAAATGTTTTTTGTAAATTTTTAATATATGGCATCCTGTGTACAAAAAGTCGTTCTAAACGTCAAGTCATTAAAAAATTCTGTTGTTTTATTGTTATATTTTTAAATTTTCTTGTAAATAAATAAAAAAGTTTGTTTTCTATTATTTTTTTTTATGAAAGGTAAATTGTGCTCACTTTTAATTTAAATAACGAATACAAAATATTTTGTTTATAAACTTTAATTTTTTTAAAGAGTACACAATGCTTTTGTTTATCCAGAATTATTATCATACTTATTTTGTTATTTTTAAAAAAAAACAAAAGTTCACTCGCGATTCTTAAGGGTTGGTTCCTTTTTGTACGACTACGTCCATTATGGTAATTAGTTGCGAATTTCAAATTTTTTTGTTTTTTTTCTTCAAATATGTCGGTAAATTATTAATTACTTTAATATATTAATGCTGTAATTGTTATGCAATTTATAAAAATATAAACAATAATATGCTTCAATTAATTTTTTACTACGTGTTTTGCTGATTAGGTCAAAAGGTTATTTTATAATTAACAATCTTTGGAATAGATACAAATTTTTAATCAAAATCATTAACATTGTTTGTGATACCTCTTTGTATCTTATAAAATTATTATTTTGTATCACTCCGTACTTTTTATATTTATATCAAATTTTCCTCCAAAAGCTTGATTTTAGACCAGATAGATAATATTTAAGGCCCGGTTCACACCAAATATTTTGTGACAAAAGTTGCACGTGAAGCTATCGGTCCATCAGTCTCCGAGCATAAATTTTGTCTAACTCCCTTTTTAGGACACTTTTTACAAACGAGTTCAAAAGGTTAATTTTTAATTGGCTAGTTTTTTTCATTCCTCTAATTATTGAATAAAATTTGTTTACAATATTTTTTCTTATATTTAAGCATTCCAAAAATAGAGTTTACTTGAGATCCTGTTCCACCTACACTGAGCAGGCTATTTCATTCACCTGATGTTGGTCATTCATAATTTTTTAACTACGAATTGTAAGAAGCTTGTGAATTAAAACAGTAACAATTTACGACGAAGTAATTTGATATTTATTATAATTGCACTGTTTAATGCAAACTGCTTGTCTGCATTTTAGCAGGTCTGGTCTTGCATTATATAATAACCGTGTGACGATGCCGAACACCTACAACCTTCTTTCATCTTAAGAATCATAAATATCAAGTTAATTTTATGATCCCATCTGGAAGTTTACAATTACTTTATATTTTTTTCAACACCAAATTCGAAGAATGCCAACTCAACTGCATTGTTTGTCCTGTCTATTTATAGCGGGTTGGTACAGGAAGTGCAGTTTTTTCGGTTATTTGGTTTTTCCCAAATTTTCCTAACCAAACATTGCGGGAATCTTTTTTTTTATTCTAAAATCAATCCGGTGTATAAAACGTGTACATCAGTTTAGCTTATCGTTTTTCTCACTTCAAAGCGATTATAATATTCATCCACAATATTATCTCTATGTCAATGTTTAAGTCGAAAAAATATAAATAAAATTAACCTTTAATCTTTAGTATTTAAAAATAAGATTGATATCGCAACTCAATCTTAATACGAAATAAAGATGTACTTCTTATAGTAGTACATGAATACAATAAACCACTGATAAGAATATTTTTTGAAATTATTTATTTATTATATTTTTCAAGTTTTATTTTATAATTTATTGTTTTCCGAGTTGGCTTGTTTCCTCTTGTTCCATTTATTGCTTGACATCTTTATTGGCGAGAGATAATAATTAACGTCTGGTAGAATTCACCCATCAATATTGGAAGTGGCATTATTTATTGGGCATCGAGAACGCAAAACGTAAACTTCTTGCTAACCATTATTTCACCATTTGAAATATCTTTTGATCTTTGTAATCTCATTTAGAGGCATATTATGTTCTTGAAAATAATTAGCCTTTCATAAAAGTTGACCTTCCATGCATAAGCTTTCTTGTGATTATCATGCTCATATTATACAGTCGTGATATAAATCGCATTATTGTATGAAGATTATTTTGTGTAATGAGGGGGGGGGTCAAACAATGTAGAAAATATTATAATATATTACGAATATACACTTAACATTGGAAGCTTCAAATTCTTTGAAGAATCAAATGACACAGTTTTCGAGTTTTGTATGGAAAACTAGCATGGAATGCATTTATAGGTTAAAACGGAGTTACTTTTCAATCAAGAGAAGCATTGATTTTTAATTGATTGGATAATCACTAGTGATATAAAATGTTAGGTAACGAAAGGGAAGGGGATGGCAGTAGTTAATGAAACCAAAGATACCTTCCAACGTGGTTTTTCGCCTATACAATTTTTAGAAAAATTATTTTGTACGAAATTACACACTTAATTTGGTGTGGTGGCGTGGGAGTTGAACTGTGGATTTGATTCTCAGAGTTTGAATCGCAGGTATTTCTGAGACTTAATAATTCGTTAGTATTGATTTTATTCCTAAATAAAATGGTTTATCCCCTAATATCGTAACAAAAAATAGACCAAAATTGAAGAGTAGAAAAAGTATTGACCTTACGTTTTTTCAAAAATTTCCTGTTGGTCCTGGCAAGGAAACAAAAAAAATGATCGAGATTGCAATAAAATTCAGAAAGATTAAAGTTTGTGTATTTGATGAGTGTCTTAGTGCTCCCCAAAAAGTTCCCCAGTCATGGATTTTTAACTCCGCTACACGCCTTTTTCAGGCGTGAAATCATCAGGCCAAAATTGAAGATGATAAAATTCTCTGTAAAGTATGTTTTCAAAAGTTTTGTACATCATACTATTCTGAAATAAAAATCCATCCAAAAAGGGTGAAATGCGTTTAATTTTATAAAAATGAACCAAGTTTTTGAATAAGGTTAATCAAATTCTTTTACATTACATTTCAAGTAAGCCACTGGGCTTGCTTCCACTGTGTCTCTATCTTCATTGTCAATATTATTATTTATTGTCCTTTTCTAGGACAGATTGTAATATTCTTGGATGCTAATAAAAAAAAAACATTTCATCTTCTTCATCTGAAATGAATTATAAAAAGTCTAATTTGCAGAGAATTTTCTGCTCTTCAATTTTGGTCTGATGATAATTTTTCGTAAAAATGTAATTAAATGACTTATGGGCGAAAAAACGTTTTGGAGGAGCTAAAATGTTAAAATTGGATGAGAAACCGACAAGGGACTTTTGGGGTTCATCAGGACACTCAAATATACGTACCTATCTGCCAAATTTCAGCTTGTCTGGATTTTTTGCAAGGTAAAAATCTAATTTTAGTGGACTGGAACATTTTCTATGTTAATTAAAAACGCTTTCGGTTTTTGAAAAGAAATTTTAGTTTGAATTTCCCAAGAGCGAATCGATGCAAAGTTCATACATATTTTTCAGTGCCGGCTCGTAACTTTTCTTACTGGGAAATGGAAAAATATAAATTTATTTAGTGCTTGTTTACTTCCAGAGTGATTTAATTTCAAAGAAGCTTTAATCGATAATTCTTAGGATAAACGCGAACATTTAAGAAATTTCGGCAGTTGTAATTTGCAATCCCTCCCAATTATAGCAAATTATAGTTGACGAGTAGGTTAGTTAACCCCCCCCCGCAAGGAAGTAGGGTTACAAAATTAAATTGATTTAAGTCCCCCTCTCCAAATCTGCAGAAACAAATGACACTAGCACCTATTTTTTTCAATTTTTATTTTTAAATTTTATATTAGTATAAGTATTCATTTCACAAGTTTGAAATGAAAGACCGAATCATCAGCTCAATTTAGCGGTACAGACTCGATCCGAGACAAATACGTCGGCTTTCCCTGCTATTCTGTAAAAATAACTTTAAAACACCCTTTCGGTTTATTTTATTCGACCTTCTCGCCCTCCCCCCAAGCGATTCACTTATATACGCAAATACTGGCCTGACAGTAAGTTGTGGATATAAAGAAATAAATGGGATATTAACATTAGTGTTGATGCAGTGGTGGGTTACCTAAAATTGTATAAGGGCACGTGCACCCCTAGCCAAAATCGAATAAAAAAGTAAATAAAAATACAATAAATTTATATTTTTCCCTTTTCTGTACATTTTGTGTCCTTCTATTGTAAAATGTCACGAGTTACGAGTGAGACAAAATGTCAAATGTCACTCAGCACACGGTTATCAGAATGGCCACTTGATAACAGACAGTTTCTATTGGTTAGTTAAATTTAACGGCTTGCTAAAAGTTTCATGAAATCGGGCATGGGAGTATTCTTCAGCTTCCTTTGGATTCAACATCCTTCCCTCGGATTTTTTAATTTGACAATGAAGAGTTTTTAATTGAAGATGCGTATTTTCAAAAATATATTATATTTTTTATTCTTATGCAAATTTTGTGCCTTCTCATTGAAAGAAGTCACGAGTTGCCACTATTATATGGAATACCCCCCCCCCCCACATGATCATAACCAAGAGAAGTAAAGCAGTATCATAAAACATTTTTTAATATTTAACCCCCTGATCACCGTATGCTGGGGGTATTCCATACCCCTCAGACCCCCCGGTCTGTGCAATCATAAATTTTAAAATAGAACATGTAATTAATCGTTTTTTTTGTCTTTAACTTATTAGTTTAGAATTATTTTTGGTTATTATTGGTTTAGGATGGAGGCCGGCCACGTGGCGTTGTACCCTTTAAGGTAAGCTGCCACTGATCATTTGTCAAACTTATAGGAATTTTACAACATTTCATATGCTATTTAAATTTTTTTAATTTATGGAGGATAATAATAACCCTTATCCTTGTATCCGCCCTTACTTAGGATATCTTGAAAATTTTTATTCTTAAAGGTAGAATAAGCCCATTATAAATCGGTCCTGTAGGAATTAATTTTCACTAAAAATCGGTTCCCCTCCACTGGACCGACTTTCAACCGACCGACTCAGCTTGAACCGACCGACTTTCAACCGACCGACTTTCAACGGACCGACTTTCAACCGACCGACTTTTAACGGACCGACTTTTAACGGACCGACTATTTTTTCGACCGACTTTCAACGGACCGACTTTCAACCGACCGACTTTCAACCGACCGACTTTTAACGGACCGACTATTTTTTCGACCGACTATCGATACTACCCGAAGCTTGACTACAAGAATGATTTCCAATTCGACTATTTGTCACATCATATAGTTTCATTTTACAGCCATAACAACTGTGAGGTGTCTAGGAATCCTTCGGGAAACATGGCCTCAATCGTTTATCTTTCTCATTAAGCAATATCGTGAGTTTTTGGTTAAAGCGTCGTTGGGGGGGGGGAGTTCTAACCTTGGCAGATCCATAACTCTGTTGGTTTGGTTACTCACGATATTGCTTAATGAGAAAGATAAACGATTGAGGCCAGGTTTCCCGAAGGATTCCTAGATACCTGTCGCTATGGCATCTCCACGAAAACCAAACCAACAGAGTTATGGATCTGCCAAGGTTAGAACTCCCCCCCTCCCCCCAACGACGCTTTAACCAAAAACTCACGATATTGCTTAATAAGAAAGATAAACGATTGAGGCCAGGTTTCTCGAAGGATTCCTAGACACCTCACAGTTGTCATGGCTGTAAAATGAAATTATATAAATCATTCTTGTAGTGAATGCTTCGGGTAGTATCGATAGTCGGTCGAAAAAATAGTCGGTCCGTTAAAAGTCGGTCCGTTAAAAGTCGGTCGGTTGAAAGTCGGTCCGTTGAAAGTCGGTTGAAAAAATAGTCGGTCCGTTAAAAGTCGGCCCGTTAAAAGTCGGTCGGTTGAAAGTCGGTCGGTTGAAAGTCGGTCCGTTGAAAGTCGGTCGGTTGAAAGTCGGTCGGTTCAAGCTGAGTCGGTCGGTTGAAAGTCGGTCCAGTGGAGGGTCACGAAAAATCGAATATTACTTAATCAGTTAAACCTCAATTTTCCTGAAAATTTTAAGTGACGCTGTAAAATTGTAACAAATCTATTTGCATAGTCACCTAATAATACATAATAAACTTTGATTATATTCATAGTATCAAATTAGCATACTTTATGGGAGTTTTGGAAACACCAATTGTAGTTGAAACGGTAATCAACAGATGGCGTTGTTAATTAGAAGTCGTAATAAATTGCTTCATTAGTACGGATTCTTAAAAGGTTCGCGATTGGTGGTCAAGCCGTTCATTCCGTCTTCCAAGCTAGGAGCGTCATCTGATGATAACCTTTTGAACTCCACCAAGTGGTTCTAAAACTCCCATAAGATCTGTCTATCTGATACTATAGATACTAAGAGATAATAGTATATAATTTAGTATTTAATATTATAAACATTCGTAGTATTTAATAAATCGTTGAGAGAAGGGGGCAATGAGAGACCGTAAGATTGTTGAACGTTTCGGACATTCATTTACCCATTTTCAAAGCTAAAGAGACCCCTCCTCAACGATTTATCAAATACTATTAATACGGAAGGTCAACAAACAAATAACCATTTCTATTATAAACATTCTTTTAAAATATTTTTTAGAAAATGTTGAATTAATGCAGTAAAAAAAGTTGATTAATTATTTTAAAAATGGAAAAAAAATTAAAAACGGAAAACCGTTTTTTTTTTGGAACGATCGGCACAATCATTTAAATTTTAAAGTTCAAAAAATGGGGTCCACGTTCATGGACGTAAATGTCGACTGTGTTTTTGCAAAATTTAGGCTATAGCTTTTGTGTTTTTGGGTCTATATCTACTTGGAGCTTTTAAAACTTGAAAATCTTTAACAAAACTTTCAATGTAGAGAGACTTACCTACATATTTTATAATGTGCTTAATCTGAACATTCAAGTTTCAGCATTGGGTACCTTATCAACATAGGCATTTATAAACCTTCATTATAATTAATTTAAAAATGACCCATTACACTATTTTTGAAGGCTAATAAAATTAACATTTTTAACATATTACAAGAAGTATATTATATTGAACACTAACTTTAACACGTAGGGGAATATAAATTAATATTTTTAATATTCATTAGATAAATTTGCCTTCCATACAGACATTTAAATTGATGACGAGTATAAATATGTACCTATCGTCCGAAACAAAATCATATCAAATAAGTTTGTGTGGTTTTCAATTTATTTATGTTCCAAAGGGGATTTTTATGAAATTATTTAACCGGGTTGTTGTTTTGTTATTAAATTTTTTTACATTATGTTTAAAAAGTTGCAGTTCCAGATGATATGGATAATAGTTAATTTTACTATACTATTTGAAGCGTAATTTTACAATAATTGAAAAAAAATAAAAATTATTAGGTACTCCAATTAGTTGACCATTTAAAGTTATTGCCTGCTTGTTTTATACGTATAATAGGTACTTAGGTATATTTCTTATCATATCTATTTATTTTATTACGTATTTTCAAGTAGTCAACGTTTAGGTACAACTAACTAATGACATACAATTTTGCTATACAGTAAAAACTTGTTTGCATTAAAAGAAAAGTCTTGTAACTTATAACACGTGCCATTGTGAAAATTACCAACCACTGAATAACTCTTGCGGAACTTAAAAATTGACTTGTGTAGAATCAGGAAATCGTACACCGGTCACTTAAGTAAAACCTTATGTACCGGTAGAAGGACATAAATACCTACAATATTTAGCACGTGGCAATTAAGGTAGATATCCCGCACGTGGATTCATTAGACCGAAATTATAGAATCGAATACTTGTAATTACTTCGACTTACATTCTTTCAATTATTATTGAAATTTTAATAATTCATTTCAAGGCAATTCTGAAAACGTAACAGGAAAGTGACACTGATAAGAAAGTTTCCGGTTATTTATTTACGGGGCAAACGGTCTTAGTAATCTCCACAATAATTTACAATAATTTTAAGTATTATGATTTAAAAAAATAATATAACAGCATTGTTTATTTAATACTTTTTGAAGTATTTAAACAACAAATAAAAATTCAGACCATCACAATAATTTGGAACCGACGTTTTGCAGCAGCTTGTTCACCTTGGTTGGAGTTTCTAAGTGTTTTACAAATTTTTGTCTTCTTTTTAAGTGATGACTGAAAAATGACAAAAAGTTTAGATAAAGGGCAGACGTACAATTTAATGCTGCTTGCTACTTGTACTAATAGTTTTTAGATAAAATGGTCTGGGTCTGAGCAGTTAATTTTAGACCACGTTATTGGAAACACCTATCTACATAAATGTTTATAAATGATTGCGACCTTGACGTGATAAAAATGGTATGCTCAAATCATGCAAGAAAGAAATTATTATTTCTTACCGCAATAATTTGCAGATCTTTTGGTCACATCGTGAACAAAATTCAATTATTGTTGCTGGGGGGGTTTCCCTAAACTAAAAAATATATTTTGATATTTTCAAATTATTTTGTTATTATATTTCAAGTCGATGCTCTTCAATTTTATACTATGGGTTGATGCACTTTTTGTTTATTAATAGTTGTGTAGTCTGTTTTCAAACGTGCAATATAAAAATAAACTTCTTCATAATACAATAGTAAATTAACCCATTTTGTACAAATATTCGAAAGTTCCTCATTGAAGGGCCCTCGTACATAAGTAGGTATGGTTCAATGGATTTAGAAAATTTCCATATATCACCTACCCATGTATACAAAATAATGAGCATACTTTTTCATATTGCATATAGGCATACATTACTTATTATTACTTATGTTTTCCGCCAGCATAATAATTAATATGCGGGTTTTCTTATCAGAAATACAGGGTAATGTGCCCGTTATATTTTACCTGTGAACTGATAAAATTTCCACCGTGGTAAATTATGGTTTTGTGTAAACAGCACGGTTGCGTTTAGAAACAATTCGTCCTAATTTCTATTTTTAAAAAAAAATTTTTATCAATTATTTTTATTATGTAAGAATATCAAAATTAATTAACCAGAAAATAATAAAATTTCATACGTGTGCTCTAATGTTTACCAAAGGTGTCAGGTTTTTTACACGAGCTGTTAGAAAACGTGAGCAAATAAAGAAAATAAACGCAGTAAATTTTCAAATGCGAACCATACAATTACTAATTTTTAATACCTTTTTTTCAATTACTGTTCTACATATTCTCTAACACAACACGGAATCATTTTAAGGTCAACTAAAAATTAAATCAAAATTTGAGTGACCCACTTTTCGTGAAAATGAAAATCCTTCAATTGGATTTGTATATGAATTCAAATTTATGCCAGATCCTGATGCAACAATTTTTTAAGCAAATGAGGAAAATTATCTTGAAGTTTTGCTGTGACGTTGTTCACATAACATTGGTTTAATATAAGTTTACCAAAAATTAGATTTGATGGACAGATGAACAAACGCCGGAAGAAGATAAGTAAACGTAATAAAATTGATTTATTCGACTATTTGAGAATATCTATCGAAAAATTAGATTTTGTTATAGTAAATTAATATACTAAGCACTACACAGTCCTTAAAAACGTTTAATGACTTTTTAATGTGATAAGTGCTGAAGTGTTTCTCATCATCTCATCAATTTGGATTCGAACGTGAATAGCTGCAGATTTCATTTCATATTCGCGGACCTTTTTGAATTTCTAGTCGCGGAATACATTTTTCGTTTGGTATAATAATTTATTGTAAAAGAAGCTTCCATAAGGAATTTAAAAAAACCGATGAAAAACTTCGCAATCAGTCGAAAACAGTTTTCAAGAAATACTACACGTTTTTGAAAAACAGGGCGGTACTTATTTTCTTCCTTTGAAAATATTTTTACTAATAGTATAGATCAGGGGTGGGCAACCTTTTGTATAACAGGAGCCAGAATAATATTTACGTTTCCGCGGGCCTTAGTATAGTTAATGACACATTTTTGTTACTTGTATTTTTTTCTGAAAATATAAAAACAATAATATTTATAACAAAGTTAATTAAGTGCTATATTTATTTCTCTTATCATTTATAACAAATTACAAAGAAAAAAATTCGCAAAGGAAAGGAAAGTTGATTTTGAGTAGTCTGCCTTCCTTTAAGGAATCTCGATAATCCATTCATGCGCGTCCCATAGGGACGCGCATGAATGGATTATCGAGATTCCTTAAAGGAAGGCAGGCTACTCAAAATCAACTTAAAAAACAATAATGAATGCTGTCAAGCTGTCAACCGATCGACAATGCAAATACGCGTGCACGTGCTTTACGTTTCTATTTGACCAATCTTAACCAAATTTGGTGTAGAAGTTACGATATTTACAACGCTACGAAAAACATAGGCTACTTTAGAACCTTGTAGTGAGGCCGAAGGCCGAACAACCACATCCGACACGGTCTAGATGGCTAAAGGCGGCCGGTAGGCCGACTGTGCCATCTAGTTATTTTAATAATACGCGAAAACTTAATTCGCGTTAAAGGGAATTTTGCTTCGCGTATAAAAAATTCAGGTATCAAAATCTAATTCGCGTTATTCTGAATTCGCGTACATGGAGGGTCTAGTGTACTTTTCAATTTACTTTTTACAATACTTTTTAATTTAATTTAAATAAGACGAATTATATCGAAAATTAAACTGTAGATCTCTCCTTTTTCCTTAATGTTAGGTACTAACCTAATCCTTTTCTTTAAAATTTTTGTTTTTGAAAATATTTATTTATTATTTCTTCTAAAGATCTCGCGGGCCGGATCCCGTTGATATAGATGTTACTTAATTTTTACTTTTACCTTGCAATTAATTGAGCTAAGCTGAAATTTGGCAGACATGTGTATTTGGGCGTTAGAATTAACCTCCAAAAGTCTTCTAAAATTTAAGATTTTAATCCCATAAACGCGGTTTTTTCGCTTATAACTCCTATCATTTTAGTTTTCTACTAAATAGGTTCTTTTGAATTTCCTTCAGATAATGAAAATAATGAAGATGAAATATGTAAAATTTTTATTTGCAATACAAATTATTCAAAATCTACATTTTTCTTTGAACAACGAATTTTTGCCTTTCTTGGATTGATTTTTATTTCCGAAATAGTATTTGAGAATTTTGGAAAATGTTTTGTAGAGAATTTTGTGTTTTTTAAATTTGATGAGATGATAATTTCAACTAAAAATGAAACTAAGCGAGTTGGGTTAATATCCGACATTAGGGAAGAAGCCGACAGGGGATTTTAAAGGGTCTTTTGGGGGGGGCTTATTCTGGATCTTCAATTAAAATGCACTAAAATTGCTAAGATATATAAAAAAAGTTTACCTTTTTGCGTAATTATGTAATAAACTCCCCTCTCCCTATAAACTTGGTCTGAATCCGTCCTTGCTTGCCAATTAACCTACGCTGTACCTATTTTTTTTTGGGTTCCTTGGCTAGACTTGAATACACATTTTTAAAAATCACATTGTAGAGAATAACTCGTTAATTTTTGTATGATGATAATTTTCTGTGAAACTGAAATTAAAGTAGTTAAGGCGAAAAACCACGTAGGGAGCTAAAATCCCTACTTCGATAAGTCTTTGGGGGATTTGAGAGAACTTTGTGGGGTTTATTTGGACATTCAAATACGCATTGTGCCAAATTTGAACTTGCCCTGATTTTTTACAAGTTAAAACTATTTTTGCAGTTTTATTGCTTAGACTAAAAAGGGGAATTTAGAACAAGCTCTGTAAAGAAAATATAAAAAGATTAGGAGCGTCATTGGGGGGGGGGGGGGTCGAAAGAGGTCAATTTTCTCACCGTGACTTGCACAAGGACACGTTTTGCTTTAAATTTTATGCCCTTCGGTTGATAAAAATTACGAGCTGCCATCGTAAATGAAGTTCTAAAAATTGTTGACTGCTGTGACCGGGGGGTATGGAATACCCCAATATGGAGATCAGGCGATGAAAAATGTTTTATGATACTGCTTTACTTCTCTTGGCTATAATAATATACGGGGGGGGGGGGGGTATTCCCCCCGTTTCTATTTTTTATTTTCTATTATTAACTACATAATACATCATTTAATATACAGATATTTCGACCCCCCCCTAAATGAAGTTCGCATTACATCACGATCTAAATTGATTCCAAAATTCCTGCAGCCTGCCATATCTGTTATTCCTAGATACGGTCCTGCCCCACACAAATAAATTTGATTTATCAGTGAAAAAACACAAACCTGAAATGATTTCTCTGATTTCTGTAGTCGGTAATTATTTTTGATACTTCTTTAGCATCCAAGTTAAATTTTGCTTCTGATTTCTGCAAATACTGCATTATTAAAAGAGGGTAGGGAAGCACTTGACCAAAAGTAAAAAATATTATTGTGGGAGAGGCTTTTCGGAGTTATTATTTTATATGGTCAACCAATTCAAAAGATCACAATTTTCTGATTTGTGCAAAAAATTGCATTTTATGATAATTTTGCAGAAGCCTAGAGCCGGTTCTGCTCATTATATTCTAATTTCTGCAAATACGTCTTTCACATTCGTAAATCAATAAAAAAAAACGAAAAACATCTCATTTTCATAACTATTGCAAAATCATTTAATTCCATGATTTGAAATCTTTCAGCGTAGGATTTTACATCATTTTTGCATCATAGTTGCATTTTCTGATAATTTTGCAGAAGAAAAATTCTTCGATAGATTTGTGTTCCTTTTGATACCTACCTACTTTTCTTTTCTGTTTCGGGGGAAAATTTCTTGATTTTATGAGAGAAATACTTTCTGGCGAAAATTTTCATATCGTTTGCTTTCTTGAGAAATTGGCGGAGGGGGGAGCAGAATTAAATATTCATATGTATCTGTTAAAGACAATTTAGAAAATCCGTGCAAATTGCTTGGAAGTTTTATTGCTTCTGAAGATATTTTATTCAGGCTGCAGATACTTTCATAACTGGATGCTGTAATTGAAAACTGTTCTAATTTTATTTGCATGATGGATATTTTGTTACAGCAAAAGGAAAGGTGTAATAATCATAATATTATAACTTTTTACTTATGATCATTTTTAATAGATCTCTATAATTCTAATGTAATACCAAGTAATACATAATACCATTGTGGTTTTCACGAAAATGCAGGTTAGGCCCGGTCCGGCCTACCCAAAAAATGTTAATAATCAACACAACCTGCGATTTTTGGAGTTTTCATAATTTATTCTTAAAATTACAAAATGTTCTGCATGATGTGTCTTTGTAAATTTTCTTTTAGCGACCATGTTATGCGCCCTAATTCTAGGGTAATTTAAATTGAAAGGAAGTACCCTTGATAAATAATTTCGGGATCGTTGAAAATTATTCAATGAAGATCACTCAAAAATGTACAGCTTTAGTACTACGACTATTTTCAGCAAAAGTGCTTGAAGGTCTGGATTTGGACAACAATCTAAGTTGAAATTTTTTTTAAGAAAGCGTCTTCAAAATTTATATTGGTGAACCGGGAACCCCCTGTGTGTATTAATTTCGAAAAAAAAAAACATCTCAGCTTTTATTTATTTTATGTTTAATAAGCTGCTGGCCTACTCAATATTTTAACAAACGAGCCGCCGCAACATATTAACCTTTTTATTATATCTTTATGCCTATTAAGGGTTATTTAAATTAAAAGTATTATTGCTGATTTCTGGTACTAGGAAATTTGTCTGTTGTTTTTCCAGGTCTCATTAGCTACAACTTGGTGTATTATATTACATGCACCTACTTAAAATAGTAATCGTCGATGCAGTATATTATTATAGGAAGTACTTACAACCTATAAAATTTAACTGCCAAACGCAATAATTACTATATGTACGTAATATGTTAAGAAACATTGTAATGAAAATGTGCTAAATGTAACTCAAAATTTTGGAATTTTTTGATTTTTTTGCAATGTTAGAATAAATTTCCAAAATATTTGTATTAAATATTCAACGTAAAATAGCGAGTGCAAGGAAAATTCGCAATTTTCACAGTCCAAATTTTATTGTCCTGAAACTACAGCCATATCTTAATTTTTATGAATGAATGTATTGTCTGTAGTGCCCATTATCAATTTTACAATGATACTACGTATAATATATTTATTATTTTTGATCATTTTATATCGGAAATATTTTTGCAATCATTTGTTTATATTTAAAAATAGAAATTTAAAATGATTTAATAAACAATTATTTTTGATTTATTTTACGAGATCTGACTTGCAACAAAGTTACTGAAACTTCCTTATGATATAGGATATTCATAATTTACAAAACAAAATTGTGTACCTATGTTTTATTTAAACATTTTTGAATAAATATCCCGAATGGTGTATTATAATAAAAAATAATTATTGTGGTTTATTCGAAAATACACGTGATAATTAATCGACGTCCTATAATGAAATGATGGACGTCAGGATAAACCGTCACGTGCCCCTTCCCGGAGGCCAAGCGCGTTATGTGTTAGAAAGATGGGGCGGACCAACAATTAACGCAATGATTGTTGAGCTTGTCATTTTTGTTGGTGTTCTGCAGTGGTGATGGTCGATTATAGTGGCTCTTTAATTCTCAAGTTAGTTTTTTTTCAATATTTTTTCCAACGCCGAACTAAATTCAACAACAATGTGATTTTTTTTTTGGATATCGAATCAACTTAATTTGACTCAATTTTGAGAGGTCCGTTTTCAAAATCAGGTGGGGAGTTTATTTTATCGCGCGTTCAAGTTATACTTTTGGCAGATGTGGGTAGATTAGCGATCGATATCGTGGTTTAGAAAGTTGTTATCAAACAATTATTGAAGTTTGAAGTGTAGGACCTTTCAAAATTTCATTATTTGTTTTGAAATGGAAGACTTGTTTCGAAAAATGTACTGTTATCACTTGCGAAAATTTGACGTACCTAATTTTTGTGTTTTTTTTTGTTTTAGCTCCTTGTATTCGTCTGCTGTGGGCACTTACTCGGGTGGAGCAATGCCTTTTTACAGTACCGGATCACCTGAAATGGTGTCTCCTCCATCGTCACAGTTATGGACGAATTCTGGTGAGTTTTGTTATTGCAATAGTTCTGTTTTTTTAGGATCCTAATTATTTTCTTGCGTGTTAGGTGTAAACACATCATCGGGGTTACCGCTTTCGGATGATTATTCCAAAGGATCGCCGTCTGGGCCGGGATCTGGAAGCACCCTTCCGGCGTTTAATCGAATTCCTGCCTTCCACACCAGTACTCCAAATCACAGAAGTGCACCTTACGCGATTCCTCCAAGAACGGTGTATCCGGATTGGCAATATTCCGATTCTCCAAGCACTCTACAGTACAGCCTCATGACACCTCAAAATAATCGTAACCGTCCACCGCCAGTATCGGGACTTTCAGCAGCAGCTTCGTTATCTGCAAGTAAGTTTCCATTTTCATTCTTGTCTCGTTAAAAACCGTCGGCTATTGTACGAATTTTCATGAGGAAATAATTTTGATTAGAGAACGATTCAGGTTAAAAGCAAAAGTGCAAGCAAATCGGTAGGAAAAATTTAAAAGTATTGTCGTGTATTTTTAAAGTGTTTAGGTTGTTAGGGAGATTAGTGTGGAATGCGTTGATAAACCCTACAAATTTTACTACTACGGGTTTTAAGTGAAAAACGTTTTCATCTTATCGATTAATGGCACGTGACTTCTAGATCAGCTAATTGCACAAAACTTTAAGTTTGAAAATATTGGAAGATACGTTCGTGCGACCTTGCCGCTTATTAGAATAATATTTTTTTAGGTTCATTGTCCAGGTTCAAAGTAAAAAGTATCAACAAGTAATTTACTAATGACCACCCAATTTTAAGTGATTTTTAATTATCGTTTTTTTTTGAATTTTTGGGAAAACGGTAGTTAGTAAATAGTCGATCTTGTGTTGGTATTTCGTTTATCTCTATTATGAGAAATTGTTTTTTTTTTCGGAAATTAAAAACTTGATTAAATAATATTTTCTTATTTGATCTATTTATGGGATACTTGTTTACATTGTGGAAATTCTTGTAGTACGTTTTTATAACAATGTCCAGTAATTGCATATAAATGTATTTTTAATAGACTAAACTTTACTATTTTTTTTTACATTTATATTTTTATTTCATCTCTTGTTTGTTTAAATTAATGTTGATCGTAAATGATTTTTTTAAATTATTATTCTATATACCCGGTGTTTCTACAGGTCAGGGATGATATCAGTAATAGACTATCTAATCGTTTTTTTGATAATAGTATTGTAAACTTGCCAATAAAAAATTGGATTTCGTAACAAGAAAAAGATTGAAGTTCACGTTGGATCAAATTATTTAAGATAAAATTTGTCTTTGTATCTTTGATTGTCAAGTTTCATGTTTCAAGTACATTTTTTTCGTAAACCGATACTTTGTGTTTTTGGTTTTTGCAAATTTGTTATTTATGCCCCACTCGATAACACTTGTGACAAGTTACCACTTACCATTTGTATGCTAACGGACAAAAAACCACACACGTTACAAGTTGTAAGAGATACCGAATAGATCCCGTGGGTTTACGCCCCTTATCTGTTTTGTATCACTCAACGAACCACACAAATTGACAAATTTAGGTATCCAATTTTGGGGATCACCAACAGACAGCATACGCAAATTTAACTCATAACTTGTAATGTGTCAGATGGAATAGTAAAAAGAGGACCAAAATCTATCATCTCATTTTTTTAAAATTGCCATAAATTTAAAAACAGGCGCCACCATAAATCTTAAATTTTAACATTTTTTGGCCACAACGTGTAAATTGGGTCGGTTAGGAAAAATGTTAAATATTTTATTCCTTATCGCCTGACCAGCGTTATCAAAATTAAATTATTTATTTATAAACAGTAACACGATATCAGAACTTTAATCATAACAAATCTTTTCAAGATGAATAATTTTTACGATAATTCAGGGATATTGTATTACTAATTCCAAAAGCGACGGTGCATTTAGACCACTTATGGTGAAATATTGCCCACTTGAAAATAATCATTTTATTTTAAAACGAGTAGAAAATCGATAAGAAAAGGGAGAGCTAAACTCAAAAGTTTTATTCGTCAATATTACCTAGCAGTTGTTTTTCTTTAAGCTTTCTTTGTGTTATGTACGTCGATCATGGGATGTAATGAAGATGCCATTCCCACACTACGTTGCATCTTGGTGCGTATGCATTCCTGTGCAATTCTGGGAAAGCAATACATTCATGAAACATGGCGTCCGATTTAATTCAAAAAGAATCCACTTCATTGCTAAGTTTGTTTACCAAACAGTCCTAACAAAAAAATTGACAACAAGTGCAGTTTTGATGTTATGACTTTCGGAAGCTCGATTCCCACGGCCGAAAGAAAGGAACGTTGTTTTATCTGAAATTTTCTTGGAACGTTTTATTAAAATAAATAAATATTTATTCCATCGTCCTTATCTAAATACTTTCATACTAAAGGACATTTTATTCCAACGAATGAGGAAACGGAACCGACCTTCGTATTTTTCGCAATTATGAAAAAACTGGAAGTGTCACGTTTAATGTTTACAGCTCTAATTATAGAATTGTGGACGAGTTGAAAATTGAGGCAAAACCTTGAATGCACTTGTACGTTAAAAATTGAAAATAACAATTGAATGTGTCGATTGTAAGTATGAAATATTGATGAGTAAATGCTTTAATATAGAAGGAGAACGGAATCATTGTTAAACAATTTACGGTCTCACGGACCTGTTCATTATGATGACAAACACTCGTCTGGAGCTTTATCAGCAGATAATGAATCGGTTAGCAAGATTTGCCTACCGATATTACAGTAGCTATTCATTTATCAATTGATAAAACCTTCTTTGTTTTTCCAACAGCTTTACGGCTAAAAGTCCATTAAAGTGTTATTATTACCTCACGCACGGGACTTTGTTGGTATTGGAACGAAACGCAAATATTAAGTCAATTTCCTGTTACACATTTCCTTTGGTGTTTATTTTAAAATTCCGTTCTTTGGGCCCTCGGATTCGTGCGATCAACATTTAACACGAGCAACAATATTTTTCGTGTAACAAAGAATCAAATAATACAAACGGAAATTCGAAGTCGAAGTACTTAGTCTAGTACCAGACCGGATATGTTAAACCGTGCAGTATGCAGGATGAGACCACCACTTAAAGTGAGGTCTTACAGACATTCTTATCTGAAGAACGCGTGCTATGCCATATTACCTTCATTATTGTATTAGAATTTTTTGTACTATCAATAGTCGACATAAGTAAAATTTGTAGCAATCCAAAATTCCTCATGAGATTTCGAATGTTTAGTAAAATGTGTTATTTTATGTATAAGCAGTAGATCCAAGAGCTGCGGAATATTTTACCGAAGGAAGAGAGTGCGTCAATTGCGGTGCTATCGATACACCTCTTTGGCGTCGTGACGGCACCGGACATTATCTATGTAATGCTTGCGGCCTTTACCACAAGATGAATGGCATGAATAGACCACTTGTAAAACAGCCTCGTAGATTGGTACATATTTTTCAAAAAATTTTATTCTTTTGTTTGTTTACAGGAAGATCGCATTTTTCAACTGTAATTTTTTTAAATCAATAATTTTTTGACGATCTTCGTGTATGCAAACAACTTATATATAAAATAACACCCCGTGACGAGGCGACGCTGCTGCGGTTGATGATAACATTTAATAATACTCGCAACGTAATTCAGTGCATGCTTAACCCTTTTATTGCGTTCCAGTGGCGGCGGAGCCGGGGCACGGGGGTGTTGGCGATTTCTACAAGAACTACTACCATGGGTATAATGGGGCCACACGAGGCCCGTTGCACACCGAAGAAAAATCCAGTCGTCGTTTGGTAGGTTACATTCTAAAACATCCTCCTTTTTTTTTATTTATCTATTTCTACTGTTTTTAAAGCCTTCAATTTCACAAAACTAGTAGTAGTTAGAACATTTCAAGTAGTTGTTTTGCTTAAATTTTATGTGTCCCGTTGTTTGCTTTAATTTCTTTGTTTCTTTGGATTTCATAAGAAACGTTTCTGCGTTCGGTGGCCCCATCATACCCAGAACCGGAGCAGCGCAGGTTTGTTCTGTCTAATAAACATTGTCGTTCCAGCTCTGCTCCGGTTTTTGCATGCTAACCAGCTTTTTGTGCATCTTTTTTGTTGCATATTCTTAAAATCTTTTAGTTCTTTCATTTTTACAATTTTAGATCAAAATTAACTTTTTTCTTTTATAGTCGGCTTCACGACGAGTTGGATTAACTTGTACCAATTGTCACACCAGCACCACTTCTTTGTGGAGAAGGAATTCTCTTGGCGAACCCGTTTGCAATGCGTGCGGATTGTACTTTAAATTGCACGGAGTCAACAGGCCCATGGCCATGAAAAAAGATAGCATACAGGTAATTCTATCCAACTGTTCCAACGATGCAATTTTAATTGATAAAAAATTTTTTAGACAAGAAAACGTAAGCCAAAAGGTGCTAAGGATACCTCGGGAAACGGTAACGGATTATCATCATCTCTTCCAATCAGTAATGGAAGCATCAAGATGGAACACGCCTTACCTAGCATTAAGTTAGAACACAATCTACCTAGCATAAAATTAGAACACGGATCATTAGGTAACGTAAATTTTGTAAAACTATTTCGAAATGTAAACAATTTTTTTGGTTTAGATAATTATGGCGATTTGAGAACGATGTCGTCCATGAGTCACCTGCAGCACAGTTCACCATCAAACAGCTACGTGTACAATGGAAATGCTGCCCAGAGGTTATCTCCATACGAATCTCAACATTCTCCTCAATTGAGTACTTACTACGAAATGTTACAACATAATTCCACTCCAAGCCCACCATCAACCACACCTAGTCCAAATGCTTCTCACATTGTTGCCAATAATTCAGTTAATACCTCCAAAATAATCATGAATGGTGATCAACACGTCGATAGGCCTACAGTGGTATCATCATTATCTTCTTAAAGTAACGATCATTCCTGTACTATAAAAAAAGTTATAAATCTTTTCTTGTTAGTGTTGATAATTTAAGTTGTAGTATCGTTTGGTTATTTGTTTTAACTTTGAAAAAAATCCATTTTGACGAAATGTGGTTTGACAATATAGGACTGTGATATTCTCAATTTGCTGTACTATGTTGTTGATATGTTTGTTGCTTTGGTGGTTTGTTATGTAAGGAATACAAAAGACTGTTACAAGGATACACGAGAAGAGTTTATTAATTTAGTAAGGGAAGTTAATTTTTGA
The DNA here is from genome assembly GCA_932274525.1 of Podabrus alpinus. Classification (NCBI taxonomy): domain Eukaryota; kingdom Metazoa; phylum Arthropoda; class Insecta; order Coleoptera; family Cantharidae; genus Podabrus; species Podabrus alpinus. Next base: position 14,615,142 of record OW026451.1, read on the forward strand.
AACAGTTCCTTGTTTCTGTTGTTTGAAACAAATTTTTTTATACTCAGTCGTGTTTTCAAACTTTGACCTGCGGTTAAATTTTAAAACTAATTTTATCGAATGGAATTACAATTTTATATTGACCGTTTCATTTTACCAAAGAAAAGTTTTACGCGATTTTTAGTAATTTTAATTTCTTTTGTTTTATGAGAACAGTGTACCTTTTTATTTAACTTTTTAACTAAATATGTAAATTGTAATATATAAATGTATGTATCATTCCATGTAGTGGAGACTATTTTAGAAATTATTTTTTTATATTTTAGTTACTTGTACCATAAATCACGTGACTGATTAAGTGATTTTTTTTTCACTTCAATTTTCATTATTATTTAATCGAATAATATGGGTACCAAATATTGAATTTTCTTCTTGGTACAGAGTGTCGAATCTAATCATTATTCAATAATGAATTTATGACGTTATGAATTAATGTGAATTGGACTTCACAAATTAACAATAATGTCGTTAAATAAATAATAATTTTGTATATAGTTTACGTTAAAACTGTAACGCGAATTAATTAATTTTCGTGTTGCAGAATTTATAAATTTAATGTTTCAAGTAGGAATTACGAATTACTTGTATTAAATTTAAGAAACTTTTTATTTTTAATGCAATATCTTGCAAAATATTGTTTATATTATTTGATAATAAAATTTTCAGTTATATAATGCCGATATTTTTATACAAACAACCCTTTCGAAAAATTTTCAAGTACGTCGCTGACTTGTGTTATATTGATATAGTGGTCTTGAAATAAACTTATTTTCCAATGAAAACTTCGATTTCATTGCCGATAAAGTCTTATCAAATATTAAAAAAACTTGACAAAAAAGTTTACACAACAGGTAAAATTTTATAAATAAACAGTTCAAGAGTCCTTACATTATATTGCTAGATAAGTAAAAACCGATGGTTTTTAGACTTGTCGAATCCGGCTACCAACTGATTTAATTTGAATGCCTTGCAAAATGTGAATTTAATTTTATAACTGATTTTAGTAAATGAGTGCAGCTGAGTTTTTTTTTGGTTTTTGAACAAAAACTTCGTTTTGGAGGAAATAATCCACAAATTCAGCCTCACGATTTTGATACCAGTAAAATGTTAAAGTAAAAAGTTCGCCACTGAATATTTGTGCATGAACTGTAAACGTAGGCCAGATTTAAAACACTTCGTTAAAAAGTGCAAAATGTAATTTCTAAGTACCTCCACCCAATTATAGCATACCATGAGCTCTCTACTTTTGAGCAGGTTAGTTTTAAAGAACCCCACCTAAAGGTAGAAACAAGTGCGGAAGAAACAAATGCGTTTTAGCCTCTGTTATTTGTTAAGATATTATTACTGTGAAATCACAATTCTGATGTGATTTGATGCAATTTTTCACTTTTTAAATTGATCTGGTAATTTTTTTCGAGTGCGGCCTTTAGGCCGCACAGCCAAGGTAATCAATTACAAAGTTATTTACATATTAATTTAATTAAAAAAATTAAACGAAAACTTCCGTTTTGAATTCAGGATTTATTATTTTTATTAAATTAGTTTTTCTATTATTTATTGCTTTTCTGCTAGTGTGTGATTATGGTGGTTGTGCGGCCCGAAACATTTTCAGGTTGCTAATTAAAAAATAATAAACCAATGGAAGATGCGTTATAAGCAAATAGATAGACAGAAATGGTGTTTTAAGACCGCACTGATTCGTGATTGACCAGGTTGTGCGGCCTAAAGGCCGCACTGAGGGACCGCATCATCAGCCCGGATATTGTGAACTACAAACACAAATACCTAATAACAATGTCGGATTTCCTTGCAATTACGTATGAAATCTATGAAAAACTCGTTTTCGGTTTAATTTATTGCCACCTCCCTTTCCCAATCGATTCACTTAAGTAAACAAATACTGCTTGGATATCAAGATAGAAATGGGACAGTGGTACATATACGAGGGGTCGTTTTTATATTCCTGGGCTAGGCATGAAAACAAAAGACTAGAGCAACAACAAAATTTTATTTTTCAATATAGTTCCCCTGCTTTTGAATACAGGTATAACACCTTTCAATAACATCTTTAATCCAGTATAAAAATATTCATTTGGTTTTTCCGCAAAATGGCCCTCAACAGCTGCTATAAGTTCGTCATTGTCCCTAAATGTTGTCCCCCTTAGTGTTTTTTTTTGAGATTCGGGAACAAAAAATAGTCACTGGGTCAATTTCTTCGAAGCCACAATCAGCTACAGCAGCTTTTGAAAGTCTAGACTTGTGCACTGGTGCATTGTCGTGGAGCAACAAGACACCTTGCGTCAGTTTTCCGCGTCTCTTCACTCTTCGCTCTTCAAGCTGCTGATTGTCGCTTCTTTAGTCTTGCATCCTCCAGTACCAAACACTTGGTTTTTTCAACAACATCTGAAGTGATCACGTCAACAGGGCGCCCTGGACGGGGATCATCATCCAGTGGTTCTCGACCATGTTTAAATAATTTTGACCACTCGCAAATAGTTGACTTAGAAGGGCAGTCATTCCCGTATACAGCAAACATTTCTTCAAGAATAATTTTTGGAGGTTTTCCTCGTTTTGTAAGGAATTTTATAACAGCCCGGTATTCGATTTTATTTATTTCGATACATATACAACGCGCGACGACACAAACTGACAGATAATCTATATTATAAAATAATAAGGAAATTTAGAAAAAGCGTCACAAAAACGTGCGCAGACGCCTTATTTACGGACCGATTTTTACGTGCGACGTCTTAAAATGACCGGTTCGACGGGCCCCAGGTGGTGGAGTAAAAAAAATTGGAGGGGCGGGGAGGAGGCGGCGTGGAGGTGCGCAAAAGAGGCCGTTTTACGCCGAAATTCCTGTCCGAGAACCCCAGAAGAACCCACCGGCGCGATTTTTGCACACTTGGTGGCGATCGACGCCGGAAGGTCCGAAATTTTGCAAAGTTGGATTAGAGTCTCTGGAAAATGAACCGGCACTCCACGGTGAATTTTCAAAGATGAACAACTTTTAACGTGGAAATTCTTGTGAAAATGCCTCTGGAGCGTAAACCCGACGTGATAAATTAGCCCGCAAAGTCTTAAAATGTCGACGCCGACGAGGTCCATCCGATGACGGCGAAAAATTCGAAATGGCGGTTACGGGGGCGGCGGAGAGAGCGGAAAAGCCTTCTCCGCGCGGTAACGCGAGTACTTCCGAACCGCGTGACGGATTTCGACCGGATCGGCGCCGATCGACGGCCAAAGGTCCAAACTTGCATTTAGGTTGGGCGAAGGATTTTTAAAATACCGTGGGACGGCGCACCGCCTCCCCAAAAACGAAGAATTTTAAAATTGCGTTTTTTCTCTTAAAATGTCGGTCCAAACTAGATGAAATTGTCGACGACTTGGAAATTTTATCCTCTAAAGACGTAAAGCGTGAAATTGTGAAGGTTAAATCTGTTAGCGACGAATAAATTAGGTCAATATTGGACGTGGCAAAGAAGCGAAACGTTTCCTAAAATTTGCAAAATTTGACAAATTAAATTTTTTTTTTCGTTTAATACGTCGAGGGGACAAATATAAATCGAAAATGTCTAATGAAATTTTCGCGAAAAAAATTTGATTTACGACGAAAATACGCATTTTGGCATATTTTCAATTTTGCCCGAAATTGCCTTCGATTTTGGTCGGAAATTTTGTGAACGATATTAATTTGCAAATGCTGCCGTTATTTGTCGTTTTTCGTCCACCATCGTCATACACTAAATCAAAGACCGTCGAAAACCGCATCCGACTCTTCCATAAGTTTTACTAAATTATCGACGGTTCTCGCGCCGCAGGCGAATTAAGGCGAAAATTGTGCAAAAACTTTCGACGTCTCTGGAGCTCTTATTTGCCAACCGATTTTTAATTTTTGAGATGCAACGGAAGCCCATCGCGAAGGTCTACGAGAGCCCTTATATAACCTTCCTTCGTATTTTCAACACCAAAGGCGTGAAATCGAATTTAAATTTCAAAAATTTTTTCAGAAGGGGGTAGCCTTGGATGATTTTCGAAAAAAAATTACTTTCGAAAAATTGGAAATTGGCGCCGGAAATGGACGGACCCTTACTTTTAGATAATTTAAACGACAAAATTTCTCATACACTTCCCGTTCCTTCTGCCAAAAAATCGACAAAATTGTAAAACATTTTTGCAAACGTGCACGAATTTGTAATATTTTTGGCGAGAAAAAAGGTTCACAACGAAATGAAAATTTAACATGTCCGACGTGTATTCGTCGGCAATCGACCAGGGTGATTGTTAAAAATCCATCCGCAACGTAACGGTCCTTTCGAAGAGCTCAAATCGAAAAATATGTTACATGTTTTGAATAAATTTTCCAATTTCAAAATTTTCTTTCTTTCAATCGATAAAGTGAGCAAATCTGAAGCGAAATGTAGAATAACATTTTTTTCGAAAAACCCTTCCCTTGCCCACAAAATTAATTTTAAGATTTATCGAAATTATTAAATCTACCAAAGGCGCTCTTGATTTCGAGCCCCTTCATCTATATTATAAAATAATAAGGAAATTTAGAAAAAGCGTCACAAAAACGTGCGCAGACGCCTTATTTACGGACCGATTTTTACGTGCGACGTCTTAAAATGACCGGTTCGACGGGCCCCAGGTGTTGGAGTAAAAAAAATTGGAGGGGCGGGGAGGAGGCGGCGTGGAGGTGCGCAAAAGAGGCCGTTTTACGCCGAAATTCCTGTCCGAGAACCCCAGAAGAACCCACCGGCGCGATTTTTGCACACTTGGTGGCGATCGACGCCGGAAGGTCCGAAATTTTGCAAAGTTGGATTAGAGTCTCTGGAAAATGAACCGGCACTCCACGGTGAATTTTCAAAGATGAACAACTTTTAACCTTAAAATTACTTTTTTTTTTTTTTTTTTTTTTTTTTTTTTAAGTCCCCAAGGTCAAGTGATTTTATTGCGAATTCGAATACAGCTTTATGAGGTGACCTCAGGAGGGTAATAAAGTTTTTATGTGCGACCGGGCGGTCACGCTGAAGTATTCTACCGACAGTAATTCTTAATCTGGCGGAACTTAAAACGCAGTATTTCTTAGAGGGCTTATGTAGTTGTTAACTATCCGTCCATTGTCACCTTGAAAAACTGTTGAAGGTCATAGTTATGGCGGTAATAGCAAAATATAAAAATTTTACAAAATTGCCACAATTAAAGATCTCGATAGATACCGTCGATAGCTTTGATTTGTTCCAAAACATGTGACCTTGAAAATCGATTTGAAGGCCAAAATTTTTTCCCACGTCGAATTGTGGATTGGTACGACAAATAAGAAATGGGATGTTACTTGTATGCCATGTGATTGTTATGATTAGAAAAAAAAAATTCTAAAAGTTTGTAATTAAGATGGAATTACTCATTGAAAAATCATTGTTCCCAGATTTGTCCTTATTAAAGGCATTGGAATAGATTTTGCGATGTGAATATCAATCTGTAGTACCTTATTTATTATTGTAATTTTATACGGCTTGAATTATGTGTGAATGCCACGGTCGCACCCTTAACCTTAAACATCTAAAAATTTGCACAACGGGGAAGATGCATAAATTTTTTTTATATCGTAGTTGGATCAAAAATAACTAAATATACTAATTAATGCTATTTAATTTATTTATTTTCGTTTTGATAATAATTTAAGAAATATTTAAAAATCCGTCAATGTGAATTGAAGGAAACGACCGCGCTTATTGGGGTTATGCCATGTGACGTCAAACCAATGGCGTTGCGTTTAAGGTCACATGATGTATAATTATTTTTGCTAATTTGCTATTTAATATATAGGATTAATCGGAAAATACTGTTTGAACTAAATATTTTTATTCATGCATGTTCCCTATTAATTGTGCTACTCCACAACATAATTTCGTCGCTTACTACTTCTTCGTCATCATCGACGTCAGTGAAAACATTAATAAATCCATTTTCTGAGGTTAGAAATGTTTCACTGACAGGACTGACAGTTATCTTGTACTTTCACCGGCTACAAACTTAACTTACAGATAAACTAAAGCTGACAGATATCTGACATGAAGAAAACCAAAACTTGATGAAACCTAAAGATATTTATCGGTTAAAGTTGTCCGCAAGATAATTATAGGTTAGGTATGAGTGAAGAAATCGGGCATTATTTTGGAAAAATTTTGTATTTAAATAAATAAATTCGTAAAAATTATTTAAATATACGAAAAAAACGAAAAAACATTTATAAATCCATATAAACACATACAATGTTTAACATTGACATCAGGCGTCCATATTGAATTCAAAAAATATCACGTGATGTGGAATGCCTAACATAACCAGATTGTTATACAACCATATTGTTATGGAAAATCAGAATCGCACAGACTAATTACGTTTGACGTTTGTTATAACTTCGGTAAACCCGTTGGCTCTTGCTAATAATAAGCGTATTAAATTAGCATTTTCAATTTCATTTTACTGTAATGTTTAATAACTCATGAACTATTTAATTAATTACGTTGAATTAAGTTTATTAATTAAGACTCGCATTCTTAAAAGGAAGTTGGAGACTAAACATTCTAACAACCAAGTTGGACGTCGAAGGCTGACCCGTATTCTTAAAAAAAATAAGGAGGCCGAAGGCCGACCTGCATTTTTAAAATCAATTTGGAGGCCGAAGGCCGAAGGCCGACCCGTATTCTAAAATGCAAGTTGGAGGCCAAAGGCCGACCCGTATTCTCAAAAGGATTTGGGAGGCCGAAGGCCGACTCGTTAGGAATCCGCGTAGCGGATTGCCGCCGGCAGGCCTAGCGCCAGAAACCCGGAGGGTTTCGCAGCGCTAGTAAAATTAATAATGATACAATTGTTTTGTAAATTGCACACACACACACTGTAAAAAAAGTACGTAAAAACACATTCAAATACGTATAATTTTTACATTCAAAGTTATAGTAAAAATACGTATTGTGTATTATTCCATTGATAATGGTGTGAAATTACATTATTATCAATGGAATAATCATTATGTATTTTTAGTATAATTTTGAATTTAAAAATTACACGTATTTGAATGTATTTTTACGTGCTTTTTTTACAGTGCAGGTTACCAAAGCATATGTGATTAAAAAACAGCATAATGAAAAATTGCATCTAAATTCAAAATAGCCCAGTCCGGGAATATAAAGACAACCCCTCGTACTTTATTTTTCTGATGGTCTTTAAGATGTTTATATGTAGATGCAGCAGCGGCTTGCCATAAAGGTCGCGTGTCCTCTTATCCAAAATCGAAAACAACAACTACATCTCTAAAACTAATAATAATAAAGTTAAGTAAAATTTGCTTCCAAATTTGTGCTCATTCCTATTGATCGTCGCTATTGCAAACGAAGTTGTAGAATGTTGGCGGCTGCCGTGACAGCATATGTAGATCAAGATAGCCCTATTTATTTGCTGCCCTCCCCCCACGATTTCTATTTTCACTTCTTATTATTGCCTTGAGTATTTAATTTGCAATGTAAAACATTAACATTTTCAAAGCAAAATTTTGTGCCCCCACCATTGAAACATGCCATGAGCCGCCACTGCTTAGCCTAGAACCTAAAATCTCTAACTTAAGTCATTATCATTAAGTTTTTTCTGAAAAAATAGTTGAGGTTTCATAATAGAAAGATTTCACCTCAACATAGTCGCCGCCTATTTCAGGGAGAGGAAATTAATTATTGAGGAAGACTTATTGCAACACACCGTACCAGTGTACAGCGCTATCCCACAGGGGTTAGTCTCGGCCCCCTTCTCCGGAACGTTATGTACGACGGAGTGCTCAGAATCCCCACTCCACCTGGGGTATTGATCTCCGAATTCGCGGACGACCTCTCGATAGTAGCCGAGGCCCGCACCAACAGCGAAGTGGAGGACTCAGCGAACGATATGGTGGAATTAATTTGTACCTGGATGGCCACCAGAGGCCTTACCGCCATGAGCCCAGAAAACATTGTCATCCATGCTGGTGGATACTCTGTCCACCAAGGCAAAATAAGAACTGGAACACCAAGAAGAGCAAAGTCCCGAAGGGGTGGAACCACAAGAAGAGGCTGGAGAGTGTTTGGAAGAAATGCGTTAGTGATTCCCGGCACCTTCGAGGAATGGGGTTTTAGTCGGTAAAAATCTGACACTACCACCTAAACCATCTGGGTGGTGTCTTTTGAAGATTTCCCCCCTCCCAGCGCTTGCAACATGACCCCCCTATTCAAAATCTTGCTCTTAAAGGCTAGTGTCCACTTGAAACAAAACCTCGACAGAAAGTCTCGAGATTGGTCTCAGGGTGTTGTTCATTTGAGATCACTTACGCTCTCGAGACAGTTGTGGAGACTCGACAGTCTCGTGATAAGCAACATTTCGTGTCGACTTGAGAGTCAACCCACAGCCGTTTGTGGTCAGTTGTAAAAACTTTATCGCAAGAATTTTATTATCTATTTTTTTCCAAATATGATTATATGGTAATATGATTCAGCAGGAATACAAGACTTTACCATAATTTCCCTCTTTTCAAAATTCATACAAAATAGTGAGCCTGTTTTATAAACTACAACGGTGCGAGTTCCGGAAGGTTAACATTCCATAAAAACTCTTGTTTCTCATGAAGATGAATTCACTCAAAAACTTCTTCATCAGTCCACTCTCGTTTATTTGGTACAACCTTGTCAACATTCTTCACGCTCATTTTGAAAAATCCTATTTATTCCGAAATAAAAATAAAAATAAATTTTAAATTTAAAAACCCGAGTCACTTGAGAAAGTCTCAGCTCTTCCAGCAATTACGGAAAACTGGAGACTAAGTCACGAGAGCAGAAATGAACATGTCCACTTGTGACACGTGCAGTTTCTGATACCTGCGTCTGCTTATCTCCGAGACTGCTCTCAAGCCCTTATCTATTTGTGAGTCTACTCTCGAAACTGTTTTGTCTCAAGTGGACACTAGCCTTAAGGTCTTGTATACCTTCAATACTTTGACTGCGAGGAATCTCTGCAATCACTGCTGGTAAATCTCCCAACGTACGCGCGAATTAAAATTCTTAAAATTTCGGACTTGAAAGAAAGTTTTAATATAATTTTAATCGAACATAAAGAAAATACAATTTCTAACTTTTAAGTTTACTTGGGGAGCTCGTTATTGGACACGTGTCAAGTAACTAAATGGGAGATTTCCATTAACTAAAGTTTTCAATATCTTCAATATTATTTTTATTTTAATATAACCCATAATTTACTAAACTTCTATTTTCAATTTAAATCACATAATGCCCATTAGGTACCTAGGCCATATTTTTTAGAGATATTTTGGAAAGTATGTATTTAATCAATTGAAGTTTTAATTATGTCCAATAACTGAACTTTTAGGTAATTTTTCCTTCTTTTACAATATTTTTAAAAACAGTGCAACAATGAGCAAATATGAAAATTGGTATGATAGACCAGGGGTGGGCAACCTTTTGTATAACAGGGGCCAGAATAATATTTACGTTTCGTCCGCGGGCCTTAGTATAGTTAATGGACACATTTTTGTTACTTGTATTTTTTTCTGAAAATATAAAAACAATAATATTTATAACAAAGTTAATTAAGTACCTACTATATTTCTCTTATCATTTATAACAAATTACAAAGAAAAAAATTCGCAAAGGAAAGTTGATTTTGAGTAGCCTGCCTTCCTTTAAGGAATCTCGATAATCCATTCATGCGCGTCCCATAGGGACGCGCATGAATGGATTATCGAGATTCCTTAAAGGAAGGCAGGCTACTCAAAATCAACTTAAAAAACAATAATGAATGCTGTCAAGCTGTCAACCGATCGACAATGCAAATACGCGTGCACGTGCTTTACGTTTCTATTTGACCAATCTTAACCAAATTTGGTGTAGAAGTTACGATATTTACAACGCTACGAAAAACATAGGCTACTTTAGAACCTTGTAGTGAGGCCGAAGGCCGAACAACCACATCCGACAGGGTCTAGATGGCTAAAGGCGGCCGGTAGGCCGACTGTGCCACATAGTTATTTTAATAATACGCGAAAACTTAATTCGCGTTAAAGGGAATTTTGCTTCGCGTATAAAAAATTCAGGTATCAAAATCTAATTCGCGTTATTCTGAATTCGCGTACATCGAACTCGCGTACATGGAGGGTCTAGTGTACTTTTCAATTTACTTTTTACAATACTTTTTAATTTAATTTAAATAAGACGAATTATATCGAAAATTAAACTGCAGATCTCTCCTTTTTCCTTATGTTAGGTACTAACCTAATCCTTTTCTTTAAAATTTTTGTTTTTGAAAATATTTATTTATTATTTCTTCTAAAGATCTCGCGGGCCGGATTAGAACTTTACGCGGACCGGAGTTGGCCCGCGGGCCGGAGGTTACCCACCGTTGTGATAGACCAATACCTTTCTTTTAGTTCTGATGCGAACGCATAACGTTTTAATTAATTTTTGTATCGGAACTTTTTCTAAAGTCTCTAAATGTGCATGTAGATTAAAATTTTTTTTCATTTTTCGCAGGCCTCTGTTATTAATAAAAATAACTGCAGAATAGGTTGCCTACAATTAAAAGAAGTAGAAATTATTAATGTTTTACTTATGGATATGGGTTGCAATGAGTATTATATATTACCACAGATTAATATTACTATGAACTTATCGAGCAGACATTAAGTACATAATAATTATGTAGGGACATTGATTTTAATTCTCGATCGTGTCAGAAAGAAGATTTTTGTGGTCAAGTTATTTACAATGACATGTGTAAGTCTTGGGAATGCGATACTGAGGAAAACCACTATACGATTTCGTTTTGTTTTGTTTTTATTCCATTAACTGCCGTATTCTTGAAAAAAGAAAAAAATTAAAGTTAATGGATTAGCGGATAAGTTCTGATTAAACCCACCAACTTTGTCAAAATCAGAATTCAGCGCAAAGAGCATTGGTCAAAGATAAGTGCATAACAATGGCCATTTTATGAGAAATTTTAAAACCATCAAGTTCAATATATTCAATAAGTTTAATTATTTTGATTGTATAATTACTTACAGTGACTTAAAATTATTATTTATTTTACAATTATTATTATGACCCGGATTTTGGTCTTTTTTCACGAAAAATTTGTTATTTTTTCAACAAATAGGGAGAAAACTTAACTATATCGGCATTTTAGAATCACCAATTAATTCATCTCCTGATGATTTTACAGTATGCCAAAACGTTGGCGAAATTATCATCATCATTTTTTTAGCATTATTTATCATACATTTTCTTCAGTATACAACAAGTAACAACTTAGGGGCCGTCCATTAATTACGTAAGGATGATTTTTGTAATTTTGGACCCCCTCCCCCCGCCACGTAAGGGTACGTAAGATTGTGGCAACCCCCCCACATCTTACGTAAGGATTATTTAAAAGAAAATTAATTTTGACCCCCCTCTCCAACCCTTATATTTATAAAATATGAATAATAATATATTATACTAGCTGGCACAGTCGGCCTACCAGCCGCCTTTAGCCGTCTAGACCGTGTGGGATGTGGTTGTTCGGCCTTCGGCCTCACTCAAGAGTATCGCAGGCATACGTGTAGACTCACTCCAAGGTACTAAAATAGCCTATGTTTTTCGTAGCATTGTAAATAACTTCTACACCAAATTTGGTTAAGATTGGTCAAAATTAATGCTAACATTTAAAATATTTAGGCTTGCATGCGACCCCCCCGTCTGTAGGGGGTGTAAAAATATTTCCGTAATCTGCAAGGGCTTCACTGCTTCCTCAGCAACAATTTCTTGTTTTACTCTTCATTGTGAAATTAAATACTCAAGATAACAACACTAATAATAATAAGTATTAAGTAAAAAATAGAATCCGGGGGTTCCCAACATATCAACATAGCCAAGAAAAGTATAACAGTATCATACATTTTTTGGGAGGTCTTTCAATGGGAGGGCACAAAATTTAAAGAAAAAGGAAATCTATATTTTTTTCTGAACATTTATTTTCGATTTCTCAGAAATCTTCAGAAAATTGTGACTTAACAATCTGACTGTAGGATACCGATATACATAATGGTTTTGGCAAGTCAGGATAAGTGACGAAATGGACATTATTTTTTTACATAGATGTAATAAATTACATTGCACAGATATAATAATAGCTCTGAGAATTCGAGAACAGATCAACCCAGCTTTTCTGCAATAACTCGAAAACGGTGTAATATAATATGATAAAACTTAAAAACAAAAGATGTTCATCTATTTATGCTGAACAGCTTAGGCCTTTTCAAAGTTTTTGATATAATTTTATCTTCATTCACAAGTTATTAGAATAAAAGTGTCGAATCATACTCGAGCTCTCGTGGTTATGGCTATGCATTTACAGTACATAGTACATTTGTATAAATTAATACTCGTATGGTTTTTTATTTGATGTTCCCTGCACCTCTCTTCACATTTAGCTGTTCAGCAATTTCACTTCATTAACTCCGTTCCATTTAGTCTATAGTGGATAATTTAGTCCACACCATAAGATATGATTATAAATTGTATACCTAATGACAGATTATTCCTGACCTTGTGCCATGCTCTAGTCGATTAATCACATAATAGAGAACATATTTTTTGCTGCACGGAATTTTTCAAAATTTAGAAGCCATTTTTCATAAGGAACTAAGAAAGAAATTTATTACTGCTTTAATATTTCTGTTGTATTTAAGTTCGGTCTTTTAATATATTAACATATGCATATGTAGGTAAGCCTTAAGATAATCACGCGTAAAAGGCGCCTTTAAGAATTTAATGCTCGATTTTTACTTTTAGGAAAATTAAAAAATTTTAGTTTACGCGATGTTTGTCGATAACGTTTGTGAACTGATCCAATGATTAGATCCGCAACCCTCCAAAGGCTTGGTTTGATTGCTGGTTGAGTTACACAGTGCGGAAAATTCCGGGTTCGAATAGCGGATTTGACAGAATTTCTTAGCGCAGCCCTCCGGTGAACATCAACACGATATGGATAAATTAAGTTGTAAAGTAAAAGAGATAGAAGAGATAGAAGAGGATCAATCCACCTCAGAAAATGGACCGTGAAGACTTTGCAGAGAAGCAAGGTAGCAATATTCCGAATGGAATGGAAAAGCTTGAATGAATGTGAAGTCAAGGACGTTTTACACAATAAATAAGGTTAAATAATAAAGCCACAGACGTCGGAAGAACTCCCGAGGAAGAAATATATTATAAAATAAACACCATCCACCACTTGTAGCCGCCCTTGAGTTTATTAAAACTTAATTAATTTAAAGTGTTCTGTGGTCGAAAATGATTATGCCCCTTTTCTGCGGAATAGTTTTTGCCTGTTTTGGGAGTATTTCCTTGTCTCCAGGCAGAAGCGCGGAGTCAGGGTGCCTGGGGAGAGACGCATTTTGATTCCTCTTCTAGTCCAATTGTTACGAAATTTATATTAGAAAACAGTGCATATTATGCACTTTTATTTTCTACCGCAATTCTGGAATTTATTTCCTCATCGCTTCCTGTTTCTCTTGTTATCTAAATGAAAGCAGTAGCATTCAGGTATTGCAAATATTTTTTGCAGCCAAAAAAAAAGCTTTCAGTGTTGAAAATTGTTGATGCAGTTTTTCATTATTTTAAAAATACATTGTTTAAAATACAATTTTAAAACAGAACGTATGGAAATGTTTTAGTGCAAAATCCAAAAGCCCAAAATATATTAAATACAAATATCAAGAAGCACAAAACCGATGTGATAAAAAATTATATTTAAATATATTATACGAGTTATGTAATATGGGTATATATTTCAGGTTTTGAACTGTTTAAACACTTTCAGTTTCAGCGTTTCAGTTACCTGCTCGTTTCTAGTCCGTTTTGAAAGTGTGTAACACATATAAAGAATATATAGCTTAACGTGGAGTCTAAACCACGGAAATTAATGACTTTTACCATGTCAATTTCCGACAGGGAAGTATTTGTCACATTACCTCAGCCAGCAAATGACAATTGGTGAGAAATAAATCCTCCTGGGATTTGCACAAGAAGCTAACCAGCTAATTTAACTTTTAAAATTTTCCTGCAAATTATAGGGTCGCTTGTCGCTTGTATATTAAAAAAAACGTATTTTTCTTGCTAATAAGAACGTTCCTGTAACTTTTCCATTTGTTTGTTCAAAAGTTTATATGTTACTGTATTTATAATGTTATATTATTAGTCAACTTTTTAATTAAAAAACTGATTAAAGTGTTTTTTTTATTAGATACAAATTTGATTAAAGCATTTTCAATTAAAATTTCCTATTCTGAAAATAAAAAAGGATTTTAGTTCCAGGATTTACTCTAGCTTTTCTAATTAAACCTGTCCAGATCAATAATTTTCACATGGTCAATCTGCATTCGGATAAAATACATAGTACTATGAAAATGCGATTCACATCAGTGTATTTTTAAGGGAACAGAAATTTACTTTTCATAAATCAGTGATCTTCTTTGTAAAAATTTATTTCGAGGGATCACTGATTTAGTTATCAGTTAAAATAAATATTTAAAAAAAATAAATAAAAATAAAAAGGTGGGATATAAAATGCAACAAATCAAACTGAAAAATGACCATGAATTAAAATTATACCTGTTGGACAATTAACATTTTAGAATGAGGAATTGGAAGGAAAAATATTTTATAGCTTCGCAATATAAGTAGAGGCTTGAAAACTGTAGAAAACCTAATACAAGAGCTAGGAACAGGCAAGAAATGAATAATGTAGTCGCGAACATCCATTAGTGGATTTGTATAAGGAAAAGAAGTTTATGTAAACGCCACCGGCTGTTTACGCTAACATGAGAAGATGAAGAATCTTCATCTTTTGTTCCCTACGTGGCGGGTTTGCTCTTTCACGTCGGCGTTTTTTGGTACCATCGAGAGATTCATGGCGCTATCGTTGTCATAGCCCACCTTAAAGTCCTTTTAATCCTTTCCAATGACGATATGGACCGTACCATAATTTCCGGAAAATCTAAATAGATTTATAGTTTTTGGAATAAAATTATTAGAACAGGGGTTGATGTAATGTTTTTTAAACATTAATTAAAAAATTTACTTAAAGTTTTCGTTGTTAAGTGTTTAGGAAGTTATTGTTTTAATCCTGCAAATCAATAATAATTGCATAAACCTGAAAAATTTGTTACAAAAATTATTGGCACCTTAAAACTCACGATAAACCGTATATTAAAATTTTCTAATTTGTATTGAATTTTGATCTTTATTTATTCCGGGTGGAGGAATGAAACTCCCATCAGGAGTAATTTTATGTAAGTATGTAATTTATTTAAAGATAATTAAATGTAATTTTAATCATGTAAGCATGATTATTAACAAAATCATGTAAACATAGATGATGTAGTAGTACCCTTGAGGGGGGGATGATTCTATATAGTTGGGGGAGATTTCCCTACTGGGCGTCCCTTGCATTCAACTCTATTTGATTTAAATACTCTGTACCTTAGCAAAGTTCGATTTTAATTTTTTTTCAATTTAACTTCAGATTATAAATAAATCTAAATAGGGTTCATTTGGGATAAGCCCTTTTATGCGCATAAATTTTGGTGTTTATTATTTTTATATTTCTATATAATTATCTCTTTTTGTATTATAAAAATAATTAATAAATTATATGTGAGAAAATTATACTTTTTCGTTTTATACAGTAAGAAAAATAAGCATTTCAATGATCAGAAAATTGCCTTATATTCCATGTACAAATGTTACAACCACAAATGGTTAATGTTGTCATACGGCTACAGTCATTCGATCAATGTATCGATCAATAGAAAAATCGGCCACATTCTCAAAATCCACTTTTTTTTGTAAATATTTGGTATTTTTTTGTAAGAGTGCATTATTTAAGCAGTTATCATCACACTATACAAATATTAGATTTTCTGAACACGTTTAAGCATTGTGAACCTTACAGGGTTAATAAGTTCTAATATTTCTTATATAGTCCGGTCAATTTAGACATCCGAGGTTGCAATAATTCGCACCCAGCTGAAAATTGGTACAACTCTTTCAACTTTTCGAATCGTTATATCTCAAAAACGGTGGCTCTTAGGAAAAAAAGTATTTAGACATTTTTTATAGATAATTAACTGATCTACAATTTTTGAATGGGATAATTTTATGATAAAACTTACCGTTTTGCTGAAAATAGCGAAAAACCCGTTTTAGTGACCTTTGACCCCGAATAAATTTTTTTCCAGGTGTCGGATCGATGAGGACTTTTTAGATTTCATTTATGATGGTTTTTTGAACAATCCTACCAATTTTCAGCTGGGTGCGAATTATTGCAACCTCACTCCTATTTTTTGGTTTAATTTGACCGGACTATATATTATTTATGCATTAAATTTATATTTTGGGGATTGCTTAAAGACATTTACTTCTTAATCTGAATTATGGTTTTCCTGCGAATGACTACAGGACTACATGAATAATAGTTGTTGAAGTATTAAGCAATCCAGTACTTAATAATAATTTAAGCACTCCTTGGACTTAAACTGCTAGTTTAGTTCTTTTTTTTTGAAGGCTAAAGTTTACATTTAAATCTAAATTAAAAATCGTGAAACTGACATTTATTTGGAGAGGGTTACTAAGTATGTTGAAATTACAGTATGAAAAAATTATAAGTTGCAGTTGAAATGTATAAAATTATGAAGTACTAACACAAGACTAATGGGTTTTAATCCCTCATGTAGTTATTTGTCTTCCACTTTGTCTCACGCAATTATTAAACATTAACGGGATTTAAAATGCACTAGGTCCATACTATTATTACGGACGAAAAACTGTGCTGATTGCTATGTTCTTTTAACTAAGTTAATTGGTGATCTTATTAACAAAAAACTTTTTAAAGTTTTGAATTTAATTCCAAAATAACTATATGTTGGGGAACATGGGTAACAGTGAGACGCGGGTAACAAAGAGACATTTGAAATATTTTTTGTTGCCCAGCGGGTGACCAGGCTGGGACTTTACCAAATGCTATTCGCGCAGAAGTACATGAGGTTCATGGTGAACCTAACAGTTCACACCGTTGTACCTTTCCAAAGCTACAGTGATGGTAATTACGCCAAAAGTTACCCGATGACCTAAAGAAGAGTGGATGTCACTAGAATTGCGTAAGGGTGGGAAGTCCTAACAAACATCTTCAAACGGAAAATAAAATGGAACAATGATTTGGAAAAAAAGTCTACAGTGCAGACGAACCGACTAAACTGGGACGTTATCAAATGATCCTGGCACAGAAATACATGAAGATAAGAGAAAGGAAAAGGTAGATCCCAAGAAAGTTATTAAAAGAAATTAACTAGAAAAACAAAAGAGTCCCAAAATTGGATGTTATTCGTTCGGCAGGCAACTCGGAACTTGAACTCGCCACTAATCGATGATAACGTGACACAGAAGATTAACTTAGTGTTCAACACAGTTGATGTTCAGTGTAAGAACACGGTGGGTTACGTACAATCATCGGTCAAGAAGAGGCTGGTAGAAATCAAAAAACATACAAAACTAATAGGAAAAGACCCTTGACGGTTAGTGGGACGCCCACTTCGATGATATATAAACATGATCATGAAAGGACTTATTAAAAGAAAGAAGGAATTAAGCGAAAAGTTATAAAAGGGCATAGAGAACAAAAAAATTACCAGAGCAAAAATGGAATCACAAGAACAGCTGGAAAATAACATACAGGTAAGAAAATCAATTAAAGACCCAACTGTGGAACACTCAGAAATTTTGAGGAAACTCGAACAGGAAGCCGAAGAAAGGAAATTAGAGGAGATAAAGGAAAGATGACGATCAACGAGTCCAAACTAATGGTCGAAAAAATCAGGAATATTGTGGGCCAAATGAAACATTGGCCTTTTGAAACTGACCAATGTTGATCACTGCGCGCCTAAACAAGTTACAGTGATATTGGACAAAACACCAAAGTCTCAACAATTGAATTCCTCTGTGGTTGAGAAAACCACGAAACGACAGAAGGACTACCATTATACAAATGGTACTCTAGGATATTTTCAAAGATACCGTTCTATCCAATTTGTATGCATATGTGGTGGTTGTTTTGACAGTTGGGTCATTCCATCTCAAATCAACTGAAAAATAGGCAATTTTTTAGTTTTAATTATTATTTTAATTTTTAAAAATAGGCAAAAATTGACTCGACCCCCATTAAATTTCGTGAAACTTGGTTCACCGAGTAAGAAATAAAAATACAAATTTAAGGATTTGTCTGAAAGGGCATTTGTTTCCTTGTTATGGTCCTTCAAAAACTCAAAAAGTCGGTGAGTAGCCTTGTAGGAAAACGACTGTAACTTCATTCAGTGTGGTCTAAATTTAAAAATATAAAATGTTCTGTAAAGGTAAATGAACATTCTATTCAAATATTCGACCACATCATTTAATTTTTTCAACCCCTAACTGGATTAATTTTCTAATGTTAACTATATTTCAACCCCTATTTCTAAAACGGTTTGTTTCTGTTCATCTTTTTTACTGTATTTTTGTGCAATTGTGCTGAATATGCGTACCAAATTTGATCATGGGATGAGCATGGGTTGGGTTACTAAAAATAAATTAAGTATTGCGAGAAACGGACAAAAATCAGTTTTTAGCCGATTTCTCAAATTTTTTTGAACTTTATGACAAAATTAAAGTTAATTAAATTCTCCACAAAAAACTTCTATACATATTACTTCCCTATAAGGAAGTATTGTAATCATGAAAAAATTCGATGTCGATATTTTAACGGAAATATCCGTTTTGAGCATTTCTGAATCCGTTTTGACTACTTTCGCAATGATGTCTGTATGTATGTATGTATGTATGTATGTATGTATGTATGTATGTATGTATGTATGTATGTATGTATGTATGTATGTATGTCTGTATGGATGTATGTAACGCAAAATGTCTGTAAGTTCTGTATCTCTGGAACGAATTGTTATATAGTAACAAAATTTCATATTTAACACTTTAATCGGTATACAAAGGCACCATTTGATTTTGGAGGAAATCCTTAAACCGGAAGTAGTACTTCACTTGAAGGACGAAATGGTTTTTCTTAAATATCTCAGGAACGAATTGTTATCTAGTAACCAAATTTCATATTTAACACTTTAATCAGTATACTAAAGCACCATGTGATTTTGGAGGAAATCCCTAAACCGGAAGTAGCACTTTACTTGAAGGACGAAATTGTTTTTCTTCAATATCTCAGGAACAAATTGTTATATAGTAACCAAATTTCATATTTAACACTTTAATCGGTATACAAAGGCACCATTTGATTTTGGAGGAAATCCTTAAACCGGAAGTAGCACTTCACTTGAAGGACGAAATGGTTTTTATTAAATATATCAGGAACGAATTGTTATCTAGTAACCAAATTTCATATTTGACACTTTAATCAGTATACTAAAGCACCATGTGATTTTGGAGGAAATCCCTAAACCGGAAGTAGCACTTTACTTGAAGGACGAAATGGTTTTTCTTCAATATCTCAGGAACAAATTGTTATATAGTAACCAAATTTCATATTTAACACTTTAATCAATATACGAAAGAACCATTTGATTTTGGAGGAAATCCCTAAACCGGAAATGGCACTTTACTTGAAGGACGAAATAGTTTTTCTTCAATATCTCAGGAACGAATTGTTATATAGTAACCAAATTTCATATTTAACACTTTAATCGGTATACGAAAGCACCATTTGATTTTGGAGCAAATCCCTAAACCGGAAGTAGCACTTTACTTGCGTGAAGGAATTTAATTAAATAATAAAATAAAATTTAAATAATATTTCTGCGAATCTTTAGATGAACGATGAAGGAATGATTCCTTATAGGGAAGTCATGTGCTGGCCACATCAGATTTTTTTTCGTCAGATTCGTATAATTGCATAGATTCTCATCGGTGACCGGACAGGCGACCACATGACAAGTGAACGCACGACAAGTGAACGCACGACATCCGAACACATGACAACTGACCCCACGGACAACTGAACACACGGACAACTGAACACACGGACAACTGAACACAATCTTAATTTTTAAATTTAAATATTTGTTATTTATTTTTATAATCATGAAATAGTAACTTTGACGTTTACGATTTTATAATTATTATTTTATAAATACTGGCCAAATCCTAATCCGAAGTTAAATATTCATATTTTGAAAAAAAAATTCAGTCGTCGAAATATTCGAAGAAAAACTTTTACTGTGATGTCTACTCAACGCCCCACAAAGATGGTCCATTTTAGCTAATTAGGTTCGAAACCGACTTTGCATTGTTCCTCGACAATTTTGCAACGAGATCATTCTACTTTCGTTCATTTTCGCCATCGATTTCACAACAAAGAGGTGCGAATTTCAGATTTTTTCAAAAAATTTCAGCTTTGAGGTCATTTTTTTTGGGCCGCGGAAGAATAATTACTAAATTTTATTCGACAAAAATTCTTAAAATTGCTCGGCAAATGAGATTTCGTCGTTAAAATTTCGATTTTAGAAAAAAAAATTTGCAATTTAGTTTCAGACCCTTCAAAAAAAATTTGAAAATTTTGTTTTTCATTTTAAAGCTTTGCGGTGCGAGATACGAAAAAAAGCTATAGAAGTAAAATTGTTTAGGCCCGGGGTCTACTTCCGATGCCGGTGGAAAATTAAAAATCCCTTCGTAAATAAGGACGCTATGGCCGTTTGAAAAATTTTCTAAATTTCGACCTTACAGTTGTTGTGGCGCGACGACTATGAAACAATTTTTAATTTTAAAAACGGTATTGGGTGGCATTTCTCGAGCGCGAATTTTTCGAAATGTATACTTTTTTTCGTGCGGCGTCAATTAAGGTGGCAAATTGCAAAAACGCAAATTTTGAAAAATTTCGATTTGAAATCGGACCCATTTTTGCATATAAATATTTGCGCGCAATTTTAAGCGAAACGAGTTGGTTTTTCGAAAAATTTTGTTGAACACTTTCAGTTTTATTTGGCGAATTTAAGCGGTACGTGAAAAGAGGTGGATCTGCCGCGAAGAGGAAGATCTGCCGTTAGGTTAGTGTTAGTTTTTGATATTTCTTTAGAAAACAATTAAAAACAATTTAATTGTCCGTGAAAATTTAAATCTGCCGCAAAGAGGTGGATCTGCCGCGAAGAGGTGGATCTGCCGCGAAGAGGTGGATCTGCAGTTAGGTTAGTGTTAGTTTTTGATATTTCTTTAGAAAACTAATTAAAAACAAACAAATCTCCGCGTAAAGTTAAATCTGCCGCAAAGAGGTGGATCTGCCGCGAAGAGGTGGATCTGTCGTTAGGTTAATGTTAGTTTTTGATATTTCTTTAGAAAACTAATTAAAAACAAATAAATCTCCGCGTAAAGTTAAATCTGCCGCAAAGAGGTGGATCTGCCGCAAAGAGGTGGATCTGCCGCGAAGAGGTGGATCTGTCGTTAGGTTAATGTTAGTTTTTGATATTTCTTTAGAAAACTAATTAAAAACAAATAAATCTCCGCGTAAAGTTAAATCTGCCGCAAAGAGGTGGATCTGCCGTTAGGTTAGTGTTCGTTTTTGATATTTCTTTAGAAAACCAATTTAAAAAAACAAATCTCCGCGTAAAGCTAAATCTGCCGCAAAGAGGTGGATCTACCGCTCCCTCGAACTTTTTTCCAAGTTGAACGGAAAAAGTGAAAATGGACTCAAAAATAATAATAATTACCCCAAAACGCTAGATCCATTACGATTGTGTTCAGTTGTCCGTGGGTTCAGTTTTGTAGTTTCGGATTAGGATTTGGCCAGTATTTATAAAATAATAATTATAAAATCGTAAACGTCAAAGTTACTATTTCATGATTATAAAAATAAATAACAAATATTTAAATTTAAAAATTAAGATTGTGTTCAGTTGTCCGTGTGTTCAGTTGTCCGTGGGGTCAGTTGTCATGTGTTCGGATGTCGTGCGTTCACTTGTCGTGCGTTCACTTGTCATGTGGTCACCTGTCATAGAATCATTTTCATCATCAATATTTATTATCTGAATAAGTATAAATTTACCACACCATCTCTAATTTTGATATAAAGTTTAGCATAATATCACAATGCAGTTAAACCAAATATACATTATTTGATTTTTTTGTTAAGGCCAGTTAACAAGTTAACAGTAAGTTAAACCCTCGAACGTTAGGGTGTATAACTTTGGAACTAATGAACATTGAGGGCTGATTTTTTCCCAACATACTTATTATAGTTTAGATTGCTGGAACAATTTTTTTTAATAATTGTGAGTTTTGCACTCCTTCCCTAAACAGTTTTTTTTTCACTAAAAATTAATAGGTACGATATATATTATTAGGACTAACATAGTCAACCTGTGCATCAAATTTCATTTTGGGCCGACAATTGGAGATGGAGAAAAAAATATCATTTACTTATGTAGAATAAATTCTTCAGTTGATTTGAGATGGAATGACCCAGTTATGAGGTAGCACTGATTTTCGAGAGGCAAAAGTAATTTTCAACAATAATTTTCTGTAGTACATAAATCAAGCAAGATTGTTTAAGTTTTGATGGGTTTTTTGAATAATGCATATATTTGGCTTAAAATAAGTACAGTCACATTTTTAAATTAACAGTTAAATTTTTACGACATGGGTAACAGTGAGACATTTGAAATGGGTATTCCTTTTTACCATTTTTTAAAGTTCTGTTTGGTGTAGGAAAAGTTTCAATTTACCATCAGGACTTCCACCAAATAAAATTACTTTTGGAACATTTTCTGATGAAAAAAAGTAGCACTTATAGTAATTCTCAAATAACGAACTACTATAAGATCTATTGCAAAAGAGCAGCATTTAATTAACTTTTATTCAATAGATCCTAAGTACAGTATTTTATCTACATGTTTTGGTAAATAAACAGTAAAAAAGATTTTATTGATCTCAAAAATTAATGTTGTTATCCACTCATTGAGGGTGGAGTGGTGTGGGTAATAGTGAGACGTATGCTACAGGTTCATTTAAGGATGTTTGTGTTACTGTATGCCATAATTTTAATTATGGCTAATGATAAAAGCGTCTCGCTGTTACCCATGATCCCCTATAGGTATACCTTTATCATGAGAAAAATTATAAAGTAAAGCAAATGATCTTTAATTGTTATAGAATGAAGAACCAAGAGTTCCTGAACTTTTTTGTTGCCCTTTAGCAAAAATTGTTTTTAAATCATAAATTGTACGAATCTCGCCAAAAAAATTGATGGTTGTGTTTAAATTTTATATACTAGCTCCGACACTCAAGTTTTTGTTTATTAAAATATTTTATGAAAAAAATTCAATATTTTATTAAGGCACGCAGGATCAGTATTGGTATTGAATGCAAATAAACGATATTTTGAACATTAATATAAATTAAACGATTATATACCTTAATTTGTGGTTACTTAGAGTACTTGCATATCATATCTCTTATCAAACAACTGAGGGGAACCAAGCCGATCACAATTATAACATCTATGTACATGTTTTTACGATACACCTTTTCAACACCAAACCTTCCAATGGCCTCGAAGTAGCGTTTATCCAAACTTAAATTTTATATTACATCTACGAAAAACCTCGTCGTGGTAGTTCCTCGTGTTAGCGTCCAAGAGTTGATAAGCAAATCCTGTATTGTGCAAAAGGTGAGTTTATAGTTTATTATTTATTGTTTTTAATACGAATTTTGCCTAATAAAGAGCCAAACTAATCTGATTGATGTTTTGCTCACTATTTTCATCAACATACTACCGTTATATCTAATCTCTTCCTAGATAGGTTATTCATGTAAATTATCTTAACACCTGTCCGATAGATAAATTTTGAAGAAAATATTGCAAAGAAAGAAGCCCATTTGAGGTTTTAGGGAAAATCTACTAATATAATTAACTTATTGTAAATCAAACATGGCGCTCACCGATCAATCATACTATATGTATCTATATGTAGTATAGGTACCTATCACGTCACACTTGTGTAAACATCGACACCCTGTTTTAGATATCGCTTTTGCCACGTAGGTATTAGGTCCAAGTATCATAAACTATTATAATTTTAGTACAAATCGACAAATCACATAACACATTGCTCCGGGCGGTTAATTATCCAGCAATTTGGTCACTCACACCACTAAAGGTAAGAAGATTGTAACAAATTGTTGACTAACTTTTAGATTATGACTTTTTATATTATCTAGTTTTTATCACAATTTTTAGATATAGTATAAACTGAATCTGTTATCCCACTAGGTGCCTTTTTAACTGTTAACATATCATTTGTGATTACGTTGCTATATAACTTAAACAGATACAGTAACAAAATAGAAAACAATAATATCATCTAGATTAGATTTGTTTGCATCATATACGCGTAATACCAAAAATTACCAACCATTTTGCCTTTATTTGCAAAGGCTGATCACGTTCAACGCGGTTTCGTTCCCGTACCAAGCGAACGCTTCGTTTGGGATTGCATGATGATGCGATTTCGAGAGCAACGACTTCCTAATCTAAAAATCTACCCCAAAGAAAATAATAGTACGAAGATAATAATGTTGACAAGATATCTAATTTTATTATACAAGAGATACAGTATCTTAGAAATTTATTTAAGGTTAAGGACGGTGAGATTTCAAATCGCAGAGATAGTGCTGGTAGATATATCATCAAAATATTTAAAAAGGAATTCCCCATCGATAGAATAATTAAAATTATGTGAAATTGCACGAAAAACTATAGAATCTCCATTACGTGAAACAAAACGTTCAGTGATAACAAGATGGCGGAACCACACCTTGATCACGTGCGTGATATACTTAAAGTTTTTTTTTTGATCTTAGTTTGACGATCAAAATGTGTAGTGAGTGTAAAGAAAGTAAAGGTGATATTTTTCACCTGGTTTGTGTTATCAGTTGTGTGTCAGACGTCTCTAAGGTGTGATGGTCTTATCAGTTAGCAAACAACGGTGCCTTGCTACTAAACAAGATCTTGATATAACATTCTGTAAGTTAAAATTAGTTTATAGGAATATTTGTGGGAACTTAACGAAAACAAAAATATTGGATTTATTTTTCCCTTAAATTTTGATCTGAGAAAACTTTTGGGATGACTTCCTTTGTTCAGATCTTTGTTAGGCGTGCAAAAGTATTAATTTTAGTCTTAAGGGTGAGTTATACATTTTTTGATTTGAAATATTATATGTTAATAAGTAGGTAAATAAAAAGTTCATCGTTTTGGCTTTAGAGGTTTTCGTGAAAAGGGGGATTCACCAGAAAATATTAAATTGTTTTCATTTAAATTAATAATAATTGTTAATGTAATTTAATTTCTAATAATAGAATTGATATAAACTGAATCGACTTTTTTACACAAAAACGTAATTTGGTAACTGAATATTTTAGAATGGGCATTAAGTTTTTCTGTTTTTCTCTAAGCATATTTACAGCTTTATGACTCAAAATTCCTTTCAACCATGAATTTGTTTGCAAAAGATTAATCCAGTTTTTAATGGTTATTATATTTACTTAGAAGTTAAAATAATTATGTTAAATTTGTATAATCGTGAGTTTATATTCAATTATAACCACAATTAGCAATTGATTGGCATTAAAACGGAATAATAACGTCGACGTTTGCAAATTATAAGCTTTGATTGAAAGCATACCAGGCCTGTGTACATACATTATTTTGTTTTGCATTTTAAATGTTTTCGTTTTTATAAAACAAACATTTAAATTTATTTCAAAATATTTAAATTTAAATTGGTAATTAAAACTTGAAATAATTTGGATCGTATTAAAGAAGTTCGCCACCTAACCCCTTTTATCTATTTACTGCTGAAAACTTTGAAACCAATTATTATTTAATCAATAATTATTAGTGAAATTGTAAAACTTTCATATTGATATTTGTGATTTATACATTGTAAATTTTTTTATTAAACTGGGCCTCTACGTCAGAGTCAGCGTCAGCGACAAGCCTTTTAATTCCCCTTGTAACGAATAAATTCTCAGGGTCGTCTTAAAATCAGTAACGTTATCTTTCTTTAGGAGCAGGCATTCGATCCTGGAATTAATCATGGCAAATATATTAAGCAATGATTATACTACATAAAAATAAAGAAATATAAATACTCACGCTATAATTCCAATTTCAAAAAGCTGCATTGGTTTGTTATTGAGAAACTTCGATGAAATTCGATAGTACTATCATAATAATGTAATTTTAATTCTTAGGGAAAGATTTTCTTAACGGTTACAGTTTTATAATTCAGAAATAATAAAATTGTGAAATTCAGAAATCCTCGAAAATATTCTGATATATAGACATTAAAAACATTAAACTTAAAAATTAATAAGTATTATGCTTAATAAACCAAAAGTGGATCTAGCCAAAGTAAGTGGACTTCAATGTTTGAAAAATATTGAGAGGGGGGGGGGAATTATTTCATAAGCTTCCGATGATAAATTAATTTATTGTTGAAGTTAAAACAAATTAATAGCATGCATAAAGGATGACCAGATTATGAATTTGGCCATTAGGGACTAATGAATAACTAAATATTTTTTGCATATACATACCGGGTGACCGGCCAAAAACTGAACATAGGGAAATAACATGGGAAATTGATTTTTTGTAAATTCCTGCTTCCCATTATAACTGATATGAATAAAAAAAATACCAAATTAAAGAGATTTTTTTTCCGCGCCTAAAGATACCAAACACTTAATATTTTGTTTTTTAATTATTGTTAAAAAGTCGATAGTAAAATTACGAAATAGCGCTTCTTAAAAAAATATTAGCGGGTTGGGTCGTTGCATTACGTCTAATGTGCCGCATTGCTATTGTTTTTAAACTTTTTAAATTTGTTTTTATTTTAAAAATAATATTAAGAACGCAATTTGAATATTATTTTATTATAACAAGTTGACCAATATTAAAAGTTAAAAGTAGTTTTATTTAGTCAACAAAACCCAAGAATAAGAAAAATATCAATTGGATTATTAAATACTGAACGAAAGTAACCAAATAATAATAATATTATAACAAGTATTCGAATAACCCTCCATTCTGCACTAAACAGTAACCCAATCTATTATAAAATGATTCTCTTACATTTGCTAGCGTCTAGCAGTAATTTGATTGCATTCTGCAAAGATCGCGTTCCTCAAAGAATCAATATTTGGGTGACGAGTTTTATAAATTTTGCTTTTAATATGACCCCACAAAAAGAAGTCACACGGTGCCAGATCAGGAGATCGGGCTGGCCAGTTTATAGCACCACCACGACCAATCCATCGATTTGGATATTCTTGGTTTAAATAATCTCTAACGTTTACCCCAAAATGTGCTGGACAACCGTCTTGCTGAAACCAGACCTCATGGTGTTCAGAAGCTATTTCGTCTAACGCAGGACCAATATTATTTATAAGAAGATCTAAATACATATCTGAATTTAAATTTCCAAGTATTTCAAATGGACCAAGAACACGGTTATTATAAATGCCAGCCCAAATATTAATTTTTTGAGGATATTGTGAGCCGGTCATTAAATTTAGTCTCGGATTTTGTATAGCCCAATAGCGATGGTTTTGTACATTTGGCTCATTGTTTAATGTAAATGTACATTCGTCTGTAAAACATATTTGTTTCAGAAAGTTTCGGTTTCTATTAGCACGTTCTTGCATTTTCTCACAAAATACAAGCCTGGATTCTTCGTCAAACAAAAATATTTCTTGATGACATTGATATTTAAAAGGATGGTACTTGTGCTTTTTTAAAATTGTTCTAACATTTTCTCTACCAACATTACACTCAGCTGCAATGGATCTAATGCTTGCATTTGGATTCGCAGAAATTAAACCTAATATAGTTTCTTCCAATTCATGGTTGTTTCTCTGATATCCTATTTAAAAAATAATGATAAGACAACTTCAATTAATAATTTTGGTTAATACCTTTATTTAAATTTGTCGAAGTATTACCAGTGTCTTCAAATTTCTTAATTATATTCTGTATGGCCGATATTGATGGAATTTGGCTATTATTAAATTTAACAGAAAATAAGTCACGTATTTGGCGTAAGCTATTACCGCTGTAATAATATTTTACCATGAAAACTTTTTCTTCAACAGACCACTTCATTGTTAACAAAATTAATTTTAATCTGTCAAAGTAACTTTTGTTTGTAATATTTGGCTTTCATACAATAGCAATGGGGCACATTAGACGTAATGCAAAGACCCAGCCTGCTAATATTGTTTGTCTTGCTAGTCTCGGAGCATTCCTCATCGTACCATTCCTTATATTTTTTTGTTTTCCTGTAGCCTATTGTTTCCCTTGCGCTTGATTGTATACTGGATGTGATACTGCTCATTTCCAGATTCATGTCCTCGCATTCTTCTTTCTTGTCTAGTTCTTCTGCGATTTTTTCTTGGTAACGTCTCTTTGTTTTGTCATTACTGAGTTCCTCTTTAGCTATTCTTTTTTTTGCTGTTGCTGATGTGATATATTTTATTGTCTTTAGCTTTATCTTCGCTATCACAAGATAGTGGTCCGTATCCGCTTCTGCCCCTCTGTAGGTTCTCACATCCTTTACCAAACTTTCCCCTTTTTTTGAAACAAGTATGTGGTCTATTTGGTTTCCGTCCTCGCTTCCTCCGCCGGGCCAAACCCATGTTATTTTGACCCAGCCTGCTAATATTTTTTTAAGAAGCGCTATTTCTTAATTTTACTATCGACTTTTTAACAATAATTAAAAAACAAAATATTAAATGTTTGGTATCTTTAGGCGCGGAAAAAAAATCTCTTTAATTTGGTATTTTTTTTATTCATATCAGTTATAATGGGAAGCAGGAATTTAGAAAAAATCAATTTCCCATGTTATTTCCCTATGTTCAGTTTTCGGCCGGTCACCCGGTATGTACCGTATACATAGGTACTTTAACTTTGCTGAAAAACGGAAATACATTGATTTTTTTCAGTTTTCAAGTTGAAATATTATTTCTGTTTCGCGTTACTAGCACACAAGTGCCAAAACAAAACAAAGAATTACATTTTTAACGGTTTGTAGACCTAATTTCGACTTAAAAACTCGATTTTTTTAAATGTTAACTTCTCTTAAACTTGTAGTTGTGTGAGAACGCATGAGACACGCCGAAATTTTTTTTGTGGTATCATTGGTATCTCTAGTACCTACTTGCCCTTACTTGATTACTTGTACTTACTTGATTAAATTTATCAGAAAATAAGTCACGTATTTGGCGTAAACTATTACCGCTGTAATAATATTTTACCATGAAAACTTTTTCTTCAACAGACCACTTCATTGTTAACAAAATTAATTTTAATCTGTCAAAGTAACTTTTGTTTGTAATATTTGGCTTTCATACAATAGCAATGGGGCACATTAGACGTAATGCAAAGACCCAGCCTGCTAATATTTTTATAAGAAGCGCTATTTCTTAATTTTACTATCGACTTTTTAACAATAATTAAAAAACAAAATATTAAGTGTTTGGTATCTTTAGGCGCGGAAAAAAAATCTCTATAATTTGGTATTTTTTTATTCATATCAGTTATAATGGGAAGCAGGAATTTAGAAAAAATCAATTTCCCATGTTATTTCCCTATGTTCAGTTTTCGGCCGGTCACCCGGTATAGTAAAAATTACGAGAGCTGGGATATGACTCCACTTAGTTTTTTGTAATAACTCTAAAACGGTCGAAGATATGTACATATCTAAAAATTTTAAAAGCAAAACTATTCGTCATTTTATGTTGCTTCAATATTTTCGATATAATATTTCACCGTTTTCGAGTTATTAGAAAAAAAGTGGGTTCTAAAATATCGAAGCAATTTTTTCAGGCGAGGAAATCTTGAAGATTTCTTTTTCATAAACTCATAAAAAAATATTATTATTATTATTATTATTATTATTTATTTTAAAACTCACATACAATGTGGTGGAAGATATAGAATGGGGGATTTTGCTCCAACCATTCTATATTTAAAATTGTGTTAGTATTTTATATATACAATATATCTTAATTAATAAATTTATATATACAATAATATCTTTTGAGCAAATTTTACATATAATCTTATGTTTATCTCGCTAACATTACAGCGTCCATACATTGCAAAATTACATTGGTTATTGCGTCCTGCATGTTATTGCGTCCGCATACCGGACGCAGTAATGTCAAGCACGATTTTTATAAAATCTAGTACACTTTTGTCTGCGATACTTGCACGATTTAGTTCATTTTCAATCGGTTAATATTACCTTTTTAAATCGTCACGCCATCTCTTACGATTACCGTGATATGAGTAGATTTCATTGGATGCAACAATGTTAGTAATATATGCATAAACGTATAATTTTAGTTCAATAAAATTCCGCAGAAGCGTAAAATAAGTATACGGTACTATGCTTGATACGTATATTCTATAGATACTTTACAAATAATATTGCGTCATAAATGGCAACACCGCAATCTATTTTTAGACTCAGTTATCTTATTTTTTCTGCAATTTTGCAATTGTTTCTATTTTACAACTATTCATGCAAAGGTATAATGCAGTTTTTATCTAGCGTTTATTGCGTCCAGATGTTCGTCAATAAATTACAAAAAATATTACAGATTAATCATGTTTCGTGGCAAAAAATTAGTTGCAATGTGTCGAGAAAGAATAAAAACAGGTAAGTACATAAAAAACAAATTTTCATTTCATTTTTTTTAATTTAAATTATTTTAATATGTTATAAGAACAATCTAGCGATCGGCAGGTTTCACCTCCTGCGGTTAATGACTTCCTATGTAATTCCCCGGTACCGAAATGTGAAGATGTGATGAATACCAAAGAAACAGTAAGTTTTATTTGAAATTTATTGTAATTGATTCATTAATAAGTAACAAACAGTAGATTGTTAATTATTATTTCATACATTGCGAACTTATATTATTTATTAATATTTTTAGACTGAACGATCTACCACCACTACTTCTTTTGAAACACAAATTAAAAAATCTAATTGGTTTTGTAATCTAGGATTTTCACCTCCTCCGGTTAAAAAATCATGTAATTCCCTAGTACCAAAATGTCCAGCTGTGATGAATACCCAAGGAACAGTAAGTTTTATTTGAAAATTGTATTTGATTCATTGATAAATAACAAACAGTAGATCGCTAATAATTGAATCGTTTGTTGCAAAAAGGTAAAAGTACTACAAATTTTTCGATATACTCGATTTAAGGGACATGCAGCCAGGATTTTCAAAAAATCAGATTTTTGTTTTACATTTTCTTCTAAAGTACGATACTTCAAGAATATTCTGGGAAAATTTCAAGTCGATCCAATAAATAGTTTTAAAAGTATCGGTTAGTTTTTCAAACTTGAATTAAGTAATTCATACAAAATTCAAACTTTAAATACATTTTGGTCGGGAACCCTTGAAATTTCCCTATTAGTCCGGTCAATTTAGACATCCGAGGTTGCAATAATTCGCACCCAGCTGAAAATTGGTAGGATTGTTGAAACCACCATCATAAATGAAATCTAAAAAGTCCTCATCGATCTGACACCTGGAAAAAAATTTATTCGGGGTCAAAGGTCACAAACACGGGTTTTTCGCGATTTTCAGCAAAACGTTAAGTTTTATCATAAAATTATCTCATTCAAAAATTGTCTCGTAGATCAGATAATTATCTATAAAAAATGTCTAAATACTTTTTTTCCTAAAAGTCACCGTTTTTGAGATATAACGATTCGAAAAGTTGAAAGAGGTGTAATCGTCATTTAGGTGCAAATAAATAAAATGAATTTGTGGAAAAACTCTAATGGTGCCAGCTTTCATATTTGGGTGCTAGCTGGTGCTAGCTCTAAGTATCCCAGTGCTAGGTTTATGGGTAAAAATATTAACCGGGGGGGGCTAGCGTTACTTTGCCCCCCCCCCCGGTTTCAAAGTCGATTTATAAAAATACTGTAATGGTGCTAGCTTTCATATTTGGGTGCTAGCTGGTGCTAGCTCTAAGGATCCCAGTGCTAGGTTTTTGGGTAAAAATATTAACCGGGGGGGGCTAGCGTTACTTTGCTCCCCCCCCGGTTTCAAAGTCGATTTGTGAAAAAACTGTAATGGTGCTAGCTTTCATATTTGGGTGCTAGCTCTAAGGATCCCAGTGCTTGCTTTTGGTGTAAAAATATTAACTGGGGGGGGGCCAAAGTAACGGACCCCATATTATGACGATTACAACTCTTTCAACTTTTCGAATCGTTATATCTCAAAAACGGTGGCTCTTAGGAAAAAAGTATTTAGACATTTTTTATAGATAATTATCTGATCTACAATTTTTGAATGGGATAATTTAAGATAAAACTTACCGTTTTGCTGAAAATCGCGAAAAACCCGTTTTAGTGACCTTTGACCCCGAATAAATTTTTTTCCAGGTGTCGGATCGATGAGGACTTTTTAGATTTCATTTATCAGAAGTGTTTTGAACAATCCTACCAATTTTCAGCTGGGTGCGAATTATTGCAACCTCACTCCTATTTTTTGGTCTAATTTGACCGGACTATATAGAAATGGCTTGATATTTCGAACCAAAAAGTCATTAGCTACAATGTAATAAAAGGATTAATGAGTTTGAATAGGAAATAGTACCGAATTTTAAGTAAAAACACTCTATGCGGTGCCCGGGATAGGTTGTCGGCCTATTTTTTGCGTGGTTTCGAGAACTACGGACACGTCCCCAACATGAAGTTTAGTAAAATTTTGGGTAAATCACGGCCTTTTTGGCTATGTTTCGGTCGGAAAGTGTAACTTTTGTCGTCGCGGAGGTGATCATAAAAAAAAATCCGAAATAAGTGTGAAAATAAGAAAGTTGCATTTGTACGGGTCACTGACCACCACGGGTCGATGTTGCATCGTTCGCCCGTCGTTGCTTGAAATCGAGTGAAATTTTTTCGCTCCGATTTGAAATTTTCTTTGAAATTCGGGAAGGTGGGGGTGTGATTAGTAGATATTAGTAATAAATATAATCAAAAAAATGGAAAATAACCCGTGTATTGCCGAAAAAGTAAAAATTTGAATAAAAGGAGAAAACCTTCGATTCGGCCCGAGATAAATTATTAAACTTATTCACCGCAAAGCACTTTTTTAAAACAGGGGTCTACAATCGAGTTGATAATAACTTGGTCCACAACAAATAATTTTTTTTGAAATTTTCGTGAAAGTTACTTAAAATATAGTGTAAGAACTTGGTATTATTTATTAAATAAAAAAACTGTACAAGAGTTCAAAAAAAATTCTTGAAAACATCTATTTTATCACGCCTCTGACTGCATGTACCCCCTTAAAGTGTTTGCTGTGTGTAAAATTGATCTCAAAATTGTATATTTTTGCCGTTAAATATAATGAAAATATTTCTGAAGGATTCTGAAAAAAATATGCAATTTAGAAATCAATTTACAGACAGCGGACACTTTAAATCGAGTATCTCGAAAAATTGAATTTGTAGTATTTACCTTTTTGCAACCAACGATTCAATTATTATTTCATACATACTACATAATAGTACATCTAATAGTTTATAAATTAGAGAATTTAATAATTCCAAACTTTTAATTATTTATTATTATTTTTAGGCTGAAAGTAGTTGCCGTAATGACAGTAAGATAAACAATAATTCAAGTCCTGAAAACAAAATTGAAGTGCATAATATAGCAATAATTAAGCCTTTTAAAAAAATAGAAGACAAAAGATATGAAGATAAAGATGAAGATTTAGAAGAAGATAGAGACGAAATCCTACCTGAAACGCCAGAGGATCCATTTCATACATCAGATGATAGTGATTCAAATTTTGAACCTAGTGATGTAAAGGTAAGTAAGTACATTGGCAAGTACATTGCCAATTATTACATTATTATTTACCTTTTTGCAACCAACGATTCAATTATTATAGGTAAGAAACATTTTTGAAAACTTTTTTGTAAATCGCATTTTTAAAATTAATAAATTTTACAGGCACAACATTATTATTTAGAAAATATTCCATTGTAGTTACCCATTTTTTACATAGCGTGTAAGTTTTAAAAATAATTTTAGTATTACTTATAACATAATCTTTAAGAAAATTTTAATTTTTAAGTACTACATGTTTTTTCTTATAATGTTTAATTCAAATTATGATATTATAGATATTACCATAATTTGAATGTTATACTTATAAATTACTATAATACCTATAAGATTATTAATTGCATGGTATTGATAGTTTTATTATAACCAAAATTTTGGTTTTTTTTTTATTTTAATTGTTTTTATTTTAATCAATTTTAATTGTAATAACTATTAGTAAATAAATAAAATAAAATTTCAACAAATTTAGTTTTACTAAATTATAGTCCTAGAGGTTGCGTTGTATTTTTATCAGTCATTATTTCATACCGACTGGACATTAAATTCTAGTGTTACTAAAAAATGAACAACGGACTTTAGCTGGTGCACCAAGGGGCCGAGTTTAGAGGGGGTAAGTTTAAAATCACGAAAAATGAGAGCGGTCATCGGACCGTTCACAGAAGCTATGCTTCTTACGCACAGAGCAAACCATAATAGATCCTTGAAGGCCCTCCCCTTTTCGTGGGTCGGCAAAAAACGTCAAAAAATTTTCAAAATTTTTATTAGTTTTAGTTTTTTGACAAAACTAACAAAATTTAAAAATCCCCCCCCCCCATTCTCCCTTTTCGTGGGTCGGCAAAAAACGTCGAAAAAATTTTCCCGTATTCTTATAAGCAAGTTGGAAGCCGACCCGTATTCTTAAATGCCAGTGGGAGGCCGAAGGCCGACCTGACCCGTGTTCTCTAAAGCAAGTGGGAGGCCGAAATGAAATTGAGGGGCCGTCATTCTTAAAACATTTCTTTATGTTTCTGGATCCTCTTCTTTCAGCTCTTGGGAAAGTCTTGACGATGCCCCTAATTCTTCCCTTCTTTGTATCCATGGCCTGACCCACCATCGTCTCTGTTTGCGGTGAAGCTGGTTAAGCATTTCTAAACGAAGCTCCCTGACACCCTCTCTCAACAACTGCTTAATTAGCTTTTTACGTGAAACGACAGACGACATGCTTGCCGAATAGTGAATGACTAACTGGAGAGTGGCGAGTAGCAGCAACAGTAGTGTGACCAGATTGCCCGCCGCTGCTTGCTGGCACTACTACCAGCCGCTGGTAAGCAGCAGCTGGCAACCAGCATAATGTGACCCGCGCTTTAAACAGTAAGAATCATGGTAAAGACGAAAGAATATTCCGAAGATCTGAAAAATGCGAGCATTTAAGAATACGGGTCGGCCTTCAGCCTCCAACTTGCTTATAAGAATACGGGTCGGCCTTCGGCCTCCCACTTGCTTATAAGAATACGGGTCGGCCTGCGGCCTCCAACTTGCTTATAAAACTACGGGTCGGCCTTCGGCCTCCAACGTGCTTATAAGAATACGGGAAAATTTTTTCGACGTTTTTTGCCGACCCACGAAAAGGGAGAAAGGGGGGAGCCGGGAATTTTTTAATTTTGTTAATTTTGTTTTGTTATATTTTAACGTTATAAATTGAGATTTTATAATTGACTAGCTGACCCGGCAGACGATGTCCTGCCTGGAATTAACTGACTTTGACATAAGAATGTTAACCTTAAAATAATGACATTGGCACTCAAAGAATTGTTTATCCAAATATAAATTATAAAGTTGTATTGATTTTATTTCATTTTATTCATTTAGATGATTAGGGGGAATCAGATATCAATTTTGGTGATGATCGATGAAGTTCCAAAAAAAACTTTTGTTTTGCGGATGATTTTTAAAATTTTTTTTCGTATTTTTCATTTAGATGATTAGGGGGAATCAGATATCAATTTTGGTGATGATCGATGAAATTCGAAAAAAAACTTGTTTTGTGCGGATAATTCTTTAAAATTTTTTTCGTATTATTCGTTTAGATGATTAGGGGGAATCAGATATCAATTTTGGTGATGATCGATAAAGTTCCAAAAAAAAATTTTGTTTTGCGGATACTTTTTAAAATTTTTTTTCGTATTATTCATTTAGATGATTAGGGGGAATCAGATATCAATTTTGGTGATGATCGATGAAATTCGAAAAAAAACTTTTTTTGTGCGGATGATTTATAAAAATTTTTAATTGAGATTTTGACGTTTAAAATAATTACCTCCTTGATTTAAAATACTTTTCTTTTCATTGGTCGAAATTTGTGTGACGAAATTGCGTTACACATTTGCGTTAACAATTTGGTGTGACGTACGATTTTTTTTAGTTAACTGCCCGTGCGATACCCGTGCGATAAGAAGCATAGCTTATACCGGCTGAATTTAATTTTTTTAAATTTTTCTATAAAAATGTTATTACTGAAAGCTATAATCGATATGGGGCAAATTATAGCAAAAACAAAATTGCACCCGGTATGGCGGAAAACTCCTAAGGGTGGATATTCCGAAAATCAGGATTTAAGCCTATGCGATAGCCCCCTCCCCATATACTATCTTCGGTAATATTTTTCTCCACCGGAATAATTCGATTTGAAATGGTTTGGCACTCGTACTAATAATATGCATGTTTTCATATAATGTGATTAAATTATGATTACACTAACACATTTTTGTTGTTAAAGATCTGGCAACATGGCTGGACTCTATAATGTGCGTACTTTTATATGTAAAAAAGTATATGGAGTTGATAACGTGCAGCAATTGGAAGGAGCTGGCAATATTTGTAGAATATAAAAATCAGTATGTTATAAAATTATACTTAGAAATAAATTAAAACTACCACCATCTAGGGAATGTTTTCAATAGTAATATACATGAATAATTAGTTACCTAGAATGGCTATTTCTGGGAGACGCAATAAGGATGCAGTTTGAAATGACGCAGTAATGTTAGTAGAAGCTATAAATATATATATAAAAATGCTTGTATGTGTGTGGGTATGTGTGTGTGTTCCGCATAGACGCCTAAATCCCGTAACTGTGGGCGTTGAAACTTTCGCGAGATCTGGCGACATTCAATAGGAAACTTTTCGTCGTCTTTGATTTTACTAATTCGCCACCATAAGACGGTCATCAGCAGTTAAACGCTTCAGGTCACAGTAGTTGTCATAGTTACGATGCGATTTTGACGCTAAAAGATTAATTCAATGACATTGACATATTATAGTCAGTAGCGGCTCGACAAATAGGGGGCACAACTTTGACATAAGAATGTTAACCTTAAAAATGACAGATGACATATACTCAGTGGCGTTCCAAATATTTTTAAAATTAAATGACTTAACCTTAAAAATGACAGATGACATATACTCAGTGGCGTTCCAAATATTTTTAAAATTAAATGACTTTGACATATTATAGTCAGTAGCGGCTCGACAAATAGGGGGCACAACTTTGACATAAGAATGTTAACCTTAAAAATGACAGATGACATATACTCAGTGGCGTTCCAAATATTTTTAAAATTAAATGACTTTGACATATTATAGTCAGTAGCGGCTCGACAAATAGGGGGCACAACTTTGACATAAGAATGTTAACCTTAAAAATGACAGATGACATATACTCAGTGGCGTTCCAAATATTTTTAAGTCAGTAGCGGCTCGACAAATAGGGGGCACAACTTTGACTAACCTTAAAAATGACATTGACATATTATAGTCAGTAGCGTTGCACAATATTTTTAAAATTATCAAAAATCATTTTGCATATACAGGGTAAAACATAAATAGTGCGCGTTTTAGCAAGACCCTTTTCATAACCTAGAGAGTGACCCTGATAGTGTTGAATAGCCCCCATGGGCCCCCCGATAGTGTCAAAGTGACGGCATTAACTACATAACCTAAAAATCATTTTGCACATACAGATTTAACTTTACATGAAGATGTAACTTTACGTGAAGATTATGTATGTATGTGTGTATGTGTGTATGTATGTGTGTCTGTATGTATGTATGTATGACAGATGACGGATGACAGATGACGGATGACAGCTGACAGATGAGATGACAGATGACGGATGACAGATGACAGATGACGGATGACAGATGACGGATGACAGCTGACAGATGAGATGACAGATGACAGATGACGGATGACAGATGACGGATGACAGATGAGATGACAGATGACAGATGACAGATGACGGA
Organism: Podabrus alpinus; assembly: GCA_932274525.1. Taxonomy (NCBI): domain Eukaryota; kingdom Metazoa; phylum Arthropoda; class Insecta; order Coleoptera; family Cantharidae; genus Podabrus; species Podabrus alpinus. The sequence continues at coordinate 14,653,523 of OW026451.1, forward strand.
TGACAGATGACAGATGACGGATGACAGATGACGGATGACATATGACAGATGAGATGACGGATGACAGATGACCGATGAGATGACAGATGAGATGACAGATGACGGATGACAGATGACGGATGACAGATGAAGGCCGAACAACTTTGGCCTTCACGGATCTATTATTGTCCGCCCTGTGAGGCCGAAGGCCGAACAACTTTGGCCTTCACGGATCTATTATGGTCCGGTCTGTGAGGCCGAAGGCCGAACAACTATGGCCTTCACGGATCTATTATGGTCCGGTCTGTGAGGCCGAAGGCCGAACAACTGTGGCCTTCACGGATCTATTATGGTTCGGTCTGTGAGGCCGAAGGCCGAACAACTATGGCCTTCACGGATCTATTATGGTTTCACCCTGTGAGGCCGAAGGCCGAACAACTATGGCCTTCACCGATCTATTATGGTCTTCCCCCTGTGAGGAAGACTTTATATAGGTCGCAGAACTCGCCGGAATTGTGCAAGAAGACGCAAATCCACCTCTTCGTGGAAGATCCACCTCTTTGCGGAAGATTTAACTTTACCTGAAGATTAATTTGTTTTTAATTGGTTTTCTAAAGAAAAACTCGCCGGAATTGTGCAAGAAGACGCAGACCCACCTCTTCGTGGAAGATCCACCTCTTTGCGGAAGATTTAACTTTACCTGAAGATTAATTGAAAAGTGAAAATTGTGTAAAAACTTTGGACGTATGTAGCGCTCTTATTTACGCCAGAAATGGACGGGCAAACCGTTTTTGGGATTAGTTCCATCAAGACAAAAATTGAATTTAACATTGGAAGCATTTAATTACGACAAAAACTACGATTACATGAATCACGAGGATGTAGCAATAGGTGTTATGAACAAACTTTGCTTGCATTGTCGTGTTTCGAAGTTCGCTAAGGAATCACCAGGAATGTGTTGTTCGAACGGCAAAGTTGTTTTGCCACCGCTGCGCTGATTGATCCACCTGAGCCGCTTCTAAGTTATCTTACTGGCACCACTGCAATTTCAAAGCACTTCCTGCTAAACATTCACAAGTACAATCATGCTTTCAAATGACTTCATTCGGAGCAACAAACATTTTCTCCAACGTCGGTTACATGCCCACAGTCATTTTAAAGTTGAAATAATAAAAAAATTGTTCATAATGTGTTGGTTCTGTTTACTCTACGTATGTCTAGCGCCGCAGGCGCTAGTTTTCAATAATTTTCAAAATATTTAAAAGTTTCGATTATTATTAATGATTAGCATTTAAAAATTTTCTAACTATGTGGCATGTTTCCAAAATAACTGCTTTTTGCATTTCTGGGAATAATTTTGAAGAAAGGTCTAAACGGGAAAGATGGGTTTTAAATTTAGAAGATACCACACCAGTAGCCGATATTACTATTGGTATTATAGTAATTTTTGTTAGGCCCCATATACTCATCATTTCCATTGCTAGTGCCTCATACTTGCGAATTTTTTCTTTTTCCGTATTTAATACGTTTTTCGACAAAGGCACAGCAACATCTATGATGACTACATTTCGATCGCGTTGGTTTATTAAAACGATGTCAGGTTTATTATGACTAATTTCTCTGTCTGTTAATATTAACCTGTCCCAGTATAAAAGGAAAGAATCATCTTCAAGGACAGGTTCAGGAATATAGTCATAATATGGTTTAAACTGGTCCAACAAACCTGTTATTATTATTATTATTATTATTATTATTAGCATTACATTCTTTAAGAATTTTGCTATCCCATTTCAGGGATTTTACATATCCTTTTCTAGAGGAGGATTAGGCTCCTTAATACATATTTCAATACATTTCAACTACATTGCTTTAGTGTCCCACTCACATTCACGAATGACTCATAAACTTATAAGCACATATGGGTGGTAGCCCCCATAACTACACTTCTCCATCTCTGCCTATCCTGTACTTTTGTCATCCAGTCTCTTTCGCCCATCTTGCTCAGATCGTCCGTTACCTGGTCCCACCATCGTATTCTGGGCCTGCCTCTTGATCTATCTTCTCCAGGCCTCCATAGCGTTACTTGTTTTTCGAGAGAGCTGTCGCTGCTTCTCATTATGTGGCCCAGCCATCTAATTCTCTGCGACTTCGCATACCTTACTATATCTTCTCCTTCCAGTTCCTGGTTTATTTCGTTGTTCATTCGTGCTCTCAATTCTCCATTTTCTGCCATTTTGGGCCCTAAGATGGTTCTCATCACTTTCCTTTCAAACACTCTCATTTGCTCCGCTTCCGCTTTTGTCATACACAGTGTCTCCGCCGCGTACATCACAACCGGTCGTATCAGTGTTTTATAAATTTTCATTTTAGTGAGTTTCTTCAGGTTGCTATCTTTCAGGAGTACCTTGTTTGCATAGAAAGCTCTGTTTCCTGTTTGTATCCTCTTTTTTATTTCCTGTTGCCTACCAGCGTTTCTATCTACATGCACTCCCAGGTAACTACAGCTCTCTATTTCCTCTATGTCTTTGTCGTGAATTCGTAGTGGTTTTCTGGTATGCGTTTCGTTTTTATTGCATTTAATGTACTTGGTTTTGTTGTAGTTCACCAGCAATCCTAGTTGTTTTGCTCTTTTTTCCAAATCTTCGAACAGGTCCACCAATTTTCTTAATGATCTCGTCATGATAAGAATATCGTCCGCGTAGGCTATCAGCTGGCCCTCCCTAGTCGCTAATGTTCCTCTCGTGTCCATTCCTGCGATTACCTTCTCCAGAACGATATTAAAAAGTGTAGCCGACAGGGCGTCCCCCTGTCTAACTCCGTTATTTGATTCAAAGCATTCCGTTTCACCTACAGTTGTTCTTATGCTTACTGATGTTTTTTCTAATGACATTCTTGTCAGTCTTATGATCTTGGATGGTATTTTCAGTTCTTTCATCGCGTTGTACATTTCTTCTCTATTTATTTTATCGAAGGCCTGTTGAAAATCTATAAACATAATATGCAAGTCTATGTTGTGTTCGCATGTTTTTTCGATCGTTTGCTTGAGTACGTGTATTGCACCCACCGTTGATCTTCCTTCGGTAAAGCCGAATTGGTAGTTGCCTATTTTGTTTTTGATGTACTCTTTTAACTTTTTGTGGATCATTGCTGACAGTATCTTGTAAGTTGAGTTAAGCAGGGCTATTCCTCTGTAGTTCTTGCATACCTCTGGATCGCCTTTCTTCTTTAGTGGAATTATTACACTTTCTTTTCAGTTTACAGGCATTTTTTCTTCTTTCCAGACTCTCTGTACCAGTTTGCATATCCTAACGTGGAGTTCATTTCCTCCGTACTTGATGAGTTCCATATCTATTTCGTCTTTGCCTGGTGATTTTCCGTTTTTCATTTTTTGTATCATTTTTGATATCTCTTCAGTGGTTGGTGCCAATACTTGTTGTTCTTCGCTATGCGTGTCTCTTTGTTCGTGTTCTTCTATCTGTTGTTGAGTGCTAAACAATTTTTGGAAATGTTTTACCCATATTTGCTTAATTTTTTCAGGGTCGCCTTCTACTTTCCCTTCTTCGTCTTTCATGCTTCTTGTTCTTATTATATGTGCTCGCTTTTCATTTCTTATTAGTTGGTAAAAAATTTTCCCGTTATTTCCATTACTCGTTTCTATTTCTTTCATTTTTTCCATTATCCATTCGTTCTTCTTTTGCCTAAATAGTGTGCTCGCGGTTTTTATCATTTGTTTGTATTCTTCCCGATCCTCTTGCTTTCCAGTTTTTAGCCACTTCATTTTTTTCTCTGTTTTTCTCTTGCTAGTCTCGGAGCATTCCTCATCGTACCATTCCTTATATTTTTTTGTTTTCCTGTAGCCTATTGTTTCCCTTGCGCTTGATTGTATACTGGATGTGATACTGCTCATTTCCAGATTCATGTCCTCGCATTCTTCTTTCTTGTCTAGTTCTTCTGCGATTTTTTCTTGGTAACGTCTCTTTGTTTTGTCATTACTGAGTTCCTCTTTAGCTATTCTTTTTTTTGCTGTTGCTGATGTGATATATTTTATTGTCTTTAGCTTTATCTTCGCTATCACAAGATAGTGGTCCGTATCCGCTTCTGCCCCTCTGTAGGTTCTCACATCCTTTACCAAACTTTCCCCTTTTTTTGAAACAAGTATGTGGTCTATTTGGTTTCCGTCCTCGCTTCCTCCGCCGGGCCAAACCCATGTTATTTTGACCCAGCCTGCTAATATTTTTTTAAGAAGCGCTATTTCTTAATTTTACTATCGACTTTTTAACAATAATTAAAAAACAAAATATTAAATGTTTGGTATCTTTAGGCGCGGAAAAAAAATCTCTTTAATTTGGTATTTTTTTTATTCATATCAGTTATAATGGGAAGCAGGAATTTAGAAAAAATCAATTTCCCATGTTATTTCCCTATGTTCAGTTTTCGGCCGGTCACCCGGTATGTACCGTATACATAGGTACTTTAACTTTGCTGAAAAACGGAAATACATTGATTTTTTTCAGTTTTCAAGTTGAAATATTATTTCTGTTTCGCGTTACTAGCACACAAGTGCCAAAACAAAACAAAGAATTACATTTTTAACGGTTTGTAGACCTAATTTCGACTTAAAAACTCGATTTTTTTAAATGTTAACTTCTCTTAAACTTGTAGTTGTGTGAGAACGCATGAGACACGCCGAAATTTTTTTTGTGGTATCATTGGTATCTCTAGTACCTACTTGCCCTTACTTGATTACTTGTACTTACTTGATTAAATTTAACAGAAAATAAGTCACGTATTTGGCGTAAACTATTACCGCTGTAATAATATTTTACCATGAAAACTTTTTCTTCAACAGACCACTTCATTGTTAACAAAATTAATTTTAATCTGTCAAAGTAACTTTTGTTTGTAATATTTGGCTTTCATACAATAGCAATGCGGCACATTAGACGTAATGCAAAGACCCAGCCTGCTAATATTTTTTTAAGAAGCGCTATTTCTTAATTTTACTATCGACTTTTTAACAATAATTAAAAAACAAAATATTAAGTGTTTGGTATCTTTAGGCGCGGAAAAAAAATCTCTTTAATTTGGTATTTTTTTTATTCATATCAGTTATAATGGGAAGCAGGAATTTAGAAAAAATCAATTTCCCATGTTATTTCCCTATGTTCAGTTTTCGGCCGGTCACCCGGTATAGTAAAAATTACGAGAGCTGGGATATGACTCCACTTAGTGTTTTGTAATAACTCTAAAACGGTCGAAGATATGTACATATCTAAAAATTTTAAAAGCAAAACTATTCGTCATTTTATGTTGCTTCAATATTTTCGATATAATATTTCACCGTTTTCGAGTTATTAGAAAAAAAGTGGGTTCTAAAATATCGAAGCAATTTTTTCAGGCGAGGAAATCTTGAAGATTTCTTTTTCATAAACTCATAAAAAAATATTAAATTTATTTAAACATTGTTTTTATACTGCTTATTCTCGATTCGGTGCTGAAAAAATTTATGTTATAAATTTAAGGGTATATCAGGCTAAAGTTAGGATACGGGAAATCTAGCATACCAAGCAGAGAAAATCCCGAACATTCGAACGAAGAGTAATTTAATAAGTTAGGAAATTAAGATGACAATTAAATAGTGATCTAAGCCATAAAAAAATTTATCAGTCGATATGTGCATGATTGGATTAACGGATTTAAAATATACTGTCATGACTTTTGACGCACATGAATGGATTTTAGTAAAGTAACCACATATGAAAATTTTTAAAAGTTTAAATAAATTCTATTTTATAGAAGGATCTGGTAGGTCATTGATTTTTTCTTAATAATATTTTTTTCTTTTAAAAATTTAATTGAAAATTATAAAATTTTTATTTTATCCTCATCCTTCGCTCGTTATACAAATTTATTATTAAACCCTGCATAGTGGACCATTCTCAAATTTTAGGAGAACAAAATTCCATCCACCTGTAGCACAGCTCCAAGTATTTGTTGAAAACAAGAAAAACAGTGAAAAATTCTAAGCACTATGTGGGGTTATTTTTAGAGGTGAAAATACGTTTTGCTTAAAAATGTTCAAATTTACTAATAAAAAAATTTAAAAAAAAACTTTTAATTAACTAATTAAACACTTTTGGATTGAAAATAATTGTTAATTCCTTGACTAAATTTCTTTCAATAACAATTACTTTGAATTATTTATTAGCCTTAAAAATGGGCTAAATTTAAATGGCCCTAAGCGTTGGAAAATATTATATTTAAATATAATAAAGACCTTTACCCTGTAAAAAAGTTTAGTATTTAACAAAAATTGTCAATTAATCTACAACTATACCAATATTTGTAAATAATATTATGCTAATACCTACGTATATAACCTGCAAATAAATTAAAAATAATGAAAAATTTCTAAGCATTAGAGAAAATAATTGTTTTTAGGGAGGAATGAAAATACATTTCGTTTTAAAAATCAAAAACTTTGTTAATATGCTAATATTGAACTCGTAAATACACCAATAATATTAATTAAAATTCTAAACATTAAAAAAATATATTTCATTAAAAATTCTCAAAATTTTTAAATCTACTGCAATTCAATGTGGATTTTTGAATTGAATCAATGAAGCAAATCACCAAAAGTAGTGAAAAAATTCTCAGTATTAAAAGGGTTGCTGTTAGGGCTGGGGAGGGAGGAGGGTAAAATAAACAGATTATTTAAAAATTTCTAACTCAAAAATTTTGAACATTAGAGAGGAATGCTTTTAGAGAGGGATGAAAATAAATTTTGTTTAAAAAATCTGAAACTTAATAAAAGATACATAGAATAGATAAAATATATTGAAAAAATTCTAAACACGCGGGGTCGTTTTTACGAAGGGGCGAAAATAAATTTTGTTTAAACTTTTTGAAAATGTGTACATCTTCTTCAGGTGCCTATCCGTTATCGGATGTTGGCGACCTCTCTCCTATGTATGTGTTGTGCATTTGTAGTACTATCACACACTTGTTTAACGCGGGCTCCGAACCGCGGGAAGTGTATACACTTCATGTCAGAATAAAATTTTTATTGAGTCCGGAGTCGAATCGGGCATTCAGCATTAGCAGCAATGCACTTAACCGCTTAAGCTGATCACCGTCTTATATACTTAATATTGTACCAGTGAATAAGCTAAAAATATTAAAAAATACTAGAGGGGGATGTTTCTAGAGAGGGGTTAAAAATACATTTTATTAAAAATTCTAAAATTTGGTAACCCGACTGTAATAATTCAACGTTGAATTTTGAATTGAAAATCACCAGAAGTAGTGAAAAATTCTCAGTATTAGAAAGGAGGGGGGTAAAAATAAAAAGATTGTTTAAAAATTTATAATTCAAATATTCTAAGCATTAGAGGGATTGCTTTTAGGAAGGGGTGAAAATACATTTTGTTTTTAAACTAGCGAATACGCTAAAAATATAGAAACAATTCTAAACATTAGAGGAGGTTGTTTGTAGGGAAAGTAAAAAATACATTTTGTTAAAAATTATCAAATTTTGTAAATATACTACTAATATTAAATTTAACCCACCAAAAATAGTGCAAAAATTCTCAGTAGTACTGAAGGGGTTGCTTTCAGGGTGCTAAAAAGTAAATATGTCTGTCGTTTAAAAATAGCTTTTAGTGAAAAAAAATCCAAACGCTAGAGAGGATTGCTGTTATTTGAAGAGATGAAAAAAACTTCGTTTAAAAAATTTAAAACTTTCTAAATAATGTAATACATAATATTGAAAAAGTTCGTGGGTGCCGATTTTAGAAAGGGATGAAAATAAATCTTCTTTAAAGATTTTGAAATTCTGTAACTATACTAATATTGAATCAATAAGTACACTAAATTATTTTAAAAATTCTAAACACTAGAGGGGGATGTTTTTAGGAAAGGGTGAAAAATTCATACTGTTGAAAATTTTCAAATATTGTAAATACAAGAGGATACTGGTAATTTTTAACTTGCAAAAGTAAACCATATTTTCAATTCTCGGAGCTAAAGGGGGTTGCCTTGAAGAAGGAAGGATAAAAAATAAACATAGGGTTAAAAAGTAATTTTTAGTGATATCATTAATAAAAATAATTAAATAATGAACACTAGCGGGAATTGATTCTTTTATCCTGGAGGATATTTATTTGGAGGGATCCAAAAATCTAAAACTTTCTAAATTTATGTACTAATATTGAACCCACGAATTCGCCAAAATTATTGAAAAATTTGTAAGGACTCGGGGTGGTTCTCAGGCAAAGGTGAAAAATACAGTTTCTTAAAATTAAAAATTTAAAACTTTCTAAATATATCAATATTGAACCCGCGAATACACTAAAAATATTGAAAAAATTCCAAGCGCCATAGAGGGTTGTTTTAGGTAGGGGTGAAAATTACATTTTGTTTAAAAATTCTGAAACCTACTAATATTGAACCTGGAAATGCTCCAAAAATAGTGAAAAAATTCTAAACATGAAGGGGTGTCTTCTCAGGGGAAAAAATAAATTTTTTTTAAACTTACAGTTTTGCAAAAATTAAAATAAATAAAAATTTAAAGACAGTTTTATGGACTTCAAAGTCCCTTGATACAGTTTTATCAAAAATATTAACACCAAGGTAAGTTTTACTCCAACAAATGTTAATTATTTATAAAAATACAACATTTTTAAGTGGTTTATCTTGAGTTTTAACAGCTTATTCAAACACTTTAAAATAAATCAATTTATGATATAATAATCTCCGTAGATACCTAAAGGTATATTAAAATCATCTCGTTGAACTACGGATAGCAATGAATTTTACGAAATGACATTAATCTGCAGATGAACAATAATTGGGCATCCTCTTATTGCTTGGTAGCGATAATTTTGTTGACATTTGGAAAAATTATCGCATGAAAAATTTGTATACTAGAAATGTTTCTAAATGTTTCCAGTTTTTGGCCAGCTACGAATTCAATTGAAACCACTGGGTGGATGGAGTGGAATATAAATTTTATTTTTATTTCGGTCAATTTCGAACCTTTCAAAATTTACGTTGAGCCTCCGGCAGATTTGTCATTGTTAATTTGCGTTAAAAGCTCACCTTAATGAACCAATTAATAGCAGAATAATTTAAAATCAAAGTGAACCGCTACGATTATTACAAAATTATGATTAACAAATTAAATTTGAACTATTTTAGTTGCATAATATAAATGCACGTTGACTTTTGAACCTTTGATAAGCGCATCCCACAATAATATCGAGCGTTCAGAACGTTATATTATAATCCCTTCAAGCGACTATTTTTTAGTTTAAATTTAATTGTTCTAAAACTACTAATCCGATTTCAGCCCGTTAACAAACCAGTAAATTATCCCTCTGCAAGGTTCTTAAGAAGTGGCAAAAGTTGCCACTAACCTTTTGGGGTAATAGTTCCTAAAAGAGTTCTTCTATCTGACCCACCTTATGTAATTTTTTGTCATCACACCCTTCCCTTTTCCTTATTGACTTAAAACCACCAAAATATTGTAATTAATTTCATTGTTCTGAAAATACCAAGCATTTCCAATGACGTGTTTTACTAATACGTATTATTTAATTGTTGGTAGCACACCCAATTTGAAAAAATTATGCTGGCGATTTTGTTCGGAGGGCAGATTAAAAATCAGAAGGGAGTAACTACCCAATCATGTGTCATGCATCAGAACATTTAATTTAATTTAAAATTTGAATAATATTCCAATTTAATATTATAAAATGAAAGTCGAAATTTATGCTTGTATTTCGCAAAGATTTAGGTTTTTAATAAATCAAAAGAATAATTTTTTCATTATTAAATTTTTTATTTCTTTATTTTTGTTATCCTTTCCATGGTTCAAGGAACAAAACGCAATAACTCGATCACCTCCATCTAACTGCATGATCAAAGTTCAGCTCATTTTACCAATCAATTGAACAATAAATTTTATTTATTGTTTGGTGAATAATTTGGTCAACATCTAAAAATGTTAATATACCGTTTTCATTTTAATATCGCATTGTCCTTCTTAAACTTGACTTTTAGTTCTCTGTGCAATATTTACCTACCGCTATATGAATGAACAAGGCCTACGTACGTAGTATATAATAATTAAGGTATTTTCCAACTAATATGATCCATTGTTAAAACAAAACGTTTGACGGGAAACGGAAATATAGTAAATGTTTGTATATCGACGTCTGCATCATCACCTTCCGACTCTTAAACTCACACCTACCACTGTAACATCCAAGTTAGTCCAAATAGTTTTAACAATTTTTTCATTTTAGTTATAACGATTATTTAATTGTCAAGCTATAACTTTAGACTCGTGTGCTTGTGCAAACAAAGAAACATGCTTTCTTCCATCTCCGCTTTACCTTAGCGATTACCCAAACCCAAAAGAGATAACGCTAGTTTTGTTTAAATATTTTTAGGAATCACTTAGATTAAACATTTGTTTCCCTTTTTTTCGGTCATTCAATTTTCGTTTGTGGTCTCAGTATAGTACAAACTCTAGACAAGTCGGTAATTTTCGATATAATGATATTCTTTTTAGCAGAGATGGAAGAGCCACAAGATAAAGAGCCATATTACGACGATATTAAAGTTAAAGTGGAAAATAAACAACCGTTAAGTTCATCAGAAGTGGAACAAAACATGTCGTCGGTGATAATTAGGCGACAAGTAATCACAACCGCTGGAACCATCGAACAACCGACCGAGGAGCCAAAAATAGAACAAGTTGCGGCCGAAGAGGTTGTCAAAACATCGACGTCAACCCCGATGAATGGAAGTCCCCAAGAACCATCGTCAGTAGCATCTCAAGATATTCAGCAATACGAGGAACACACCACCCTTGCGGAAGTGCAATACGAAGTAGAACCACAGCACTTTTCAGAACAAGGTGGCGTTTCGGCCGAACAATATTCAACGACGAATCAGGAATATTCGCAAGAACAACCTATAGAATATACAACGACAATCGAAGCAGCAAATATACAGGGTTCAGTTCCTCATATTCAAATTGAAGGTGTTCCGTTTAGTGAATCGCACGAAGATGTTAAAGTTATAAAATATACCGATTTGGATTCGGTTCCTTCTGCCCAATATCAAACGTCACATTTTGCCCCCGATGGAAGTCAGTACATACATCAACCACAGTACCAACAATATCAAAGTTTCGGAATCGCACAAGGACCGGACGATAGTCCACCAAATTCGGTGTTGTACAAAAGCAGCGATCCAAACTTGGCTTCTTCTAGAATTTATCAGGTGAGTTCTTATTTTCGTTTCGCAAGTCAATATTGATTTTGATTGTAGAAATATTAACCTTTTAACGGGACATGTTTAACAGTAAATTTAACGATAATAAAATCGGTAGTAGGTTTTTTGATAACGTAAAGTGTCTAAATAAATATATTCAAGTGCCGAATGAAAAAATTTACTTTTTATCTTGAAAATGAATGTTTCTTAATTTAATTTTCTTGGGAATTTTCCAGAGCTATGAGGTGCAGAACTCTCAATCGTCGAACAACCACGTAACTCTCATAGGTCATAGTGGAAATAGTTACCAGTATTCCGTTTCTGCAAATTCTGCATGGACACCTACGTCTGCAAACTCGACAGAATACACCACTTATTCTGGCTTGCCACCGGGATCCGAGAGCATCGCATATCAAAATTTTCCTGGAAATTCGGCAACGTGGACGCAACTTGAAGATGGATACGAAGCGCCAATTCAGGATGTTGACATCAAGGAGTGTGTTAATTGTGGAGCAAGTATAACGCCGCTTTGGCGACGAGATGGGACTGGACATTATCTGTGTAACGCCTGTGGACTCTATAACAGGATTAATGGAGTTAATCGACCTCCCGTACGTACTACCAAAAAACCACCAACGGTAAGTTGGAATAGGTTCAAATTTTTTTTCCATTTCTGTTATAAGCTTCCCACTTGGCTTGCTGTCAGTGCGCTTTGCTCAACAACTTTTAATTTCATTTTGCGTCCCGGTAGTTACATATTTTCTGAGATATCACGATTTTTTATAAGATTGCAAATAAGCGGATGAGTAATGTTTGATTAATTGACTGGAATAGCTTATTAATTAGAAATATAAATCTATCGAATTACACTTAATGTAAACAAATTTAGCACTAAAGTAAGTGCTGATAAGATTCAATTAATTAATGTACACATCGAGTACTTTCAAGATAAGCATTTAATATTGAGTTGCCAAGACTTTCTTTTACTGAAAAATAATTTATGATTATTTCAAGACATCGGTAAATAATTTCACAGAAATTTTGATCTAGCAAACAGTTTTTTTTTTGCACAAGTAATAAAAATTTGTTAAAATATTTTATTTGTGGTTTTGAATAATAAATTTATTTGTTTCAATATTTTTTGTGCGAAGAAAAATAAATAGTTTATAAAATACAGGATAATAAATTGTGTGTTTTTATCGTTGCACTAATCTCTGGTGCAAATAAATGGAATTGATGAAAAAATATTTAATTTCCTAGAATAGCAATAAAACAAACAAGCTGATTAATAATATTGGCAATTTTTAATAAAAAAGTTCACTAAACTATGTTAATCATTTGAACTGCTTCTGTATTTGTTGATTTAACCAAAACTATTTGCTGCAATTTCTAACATCATTTAATTATAATATCAAATTATCTTCCATAAAGCACAGCACAGGGACAAAAAATGTCCCTACAGGATCTAACAACATGCAAATTTGCAAGGACGTGAAAATTACGTCGAACGTACGTAAATTACACGTATTTTTGACGTTAATTTGATAAGATATTTAAATTTACACCTAGATTTTATGCAAGAGGTTTTTTTGCAAACTTTTGCATAAAATTCTTCAACTCGAAGAATTGATATTAAAATTTTCATTAGTTTCCATTGCAGAATGGAAACCGACGTAGTGGTGTATCGTGTGCCAATTGCCAAACAAGAACGACTACTCTTTGGAGACGAAATAATCAGGGCGAGCCCGTTTGCAACGCATGTGGATTATACTTCAAATTACATGGGGTAAGGAAAACATATTTGTAGATTTATAAAATTCAAATATTTAATCAAGGCGTGGAACTACAACTTCCGTTCTATTTGTCGTTTTCACGGATTTCCATTAATTTTAAAATTACCAAAAAATTTTGTTACGTGCTCTATTTGGAACTATAATTGGTGCGTGTGTCAAAACAAAGAAACTAACTTTCAATGATTTATTATGTAAATAATGATAATCATACGCAATTTTGATTAATGGTTCACTTTACATTAAATAAGTGTAAATATTGGCCTATATAGCATTGGTTACATTTGCTGCTGATGTATAAAAAATAATAAAACGCATAAATTGTTAAGGGAAAAAGTTCATCAAGTTTATTTTTCCGTTCTATTGTAATGTCTTCGCCTTTACGTCACTGATAAAATAATGAGATTGTATCAATCAAATACAATTTAGTTAGTTAAATAAGTACTTGACATAAATTCGAGGAATTAGGTTTTACTATTGCAACAATATCAATTTTAAATATTTTATTAAGAAAATAATTTCTCTATTGTCTTGAAAAATTGGGCTATTTGCTATTTGATAAATCAAAATTTTACCTTAGGGGCCGTTCATGTATTACGTAAGACGTTTTTTCCTACTTTTAGACTCCCCCCTCCCCCTAGTAAGGAAAAATAAGAAAATGTATACCCCCTCCCCCCCACACTAATCTTACGTAAGATAAATTATTACCCAATGAGAAGTCAGATAATATTAAACATTAATAAAAGTGAAATTAACGAAGATATTATGCTTATTTTATATTAAAAAAAATGTTATTCACACAAATTACTTTATAGTGTAAGAAAATTGCAAAAAAAATCCAAAATCGGTCTTCTGCGATTTTTCGACGGATTTCGTTAGGTAATTGCATAATAAAAAACGTCCTCTAGGAACCCTGAGCTTCTTACCGAATTCTTCGTCTGCAGTTGAAATTTTTTTATGAAGGAGTGAAAATTATGTTTTTTGGCAAAATATTTTTAAACAAATTTCTATTTCAGCTATATTGTTATATCATATAACTCATTAAAAAAATTAAAAACACTTAAGGCTGCTGTCGTGGCAGTGTTTAATATAATATGGGAAATTTGTCGAGATTGCGGACGCACTAGGTAAAAAAGTATGCACTTTTAGGCAACCATTTTATGATCATTATAAAGCTAAAACGTGGCCCTTGGATCTGATAAATTTTTAATTCCAATAAGAAATATTGAAATTTTTGCTGTAAAGATGCTCTATTTCACAGGGCAAAAATGTGACCGTGCAATAATTTTTATAATCATTACAGTTATAATTACAAACTTGAAAAGTGTTTCACATCCAGGACAAATGCTTGACCTAATTTGAAAAAAAATTTAGTAGAATTATATGCATTTTTCTAGAAGATGCTGCGTCCGAAAATAATAATAATTTTTTCTTGTTTTGAACGATTTTTTTGAAATGGTGAGCAGCAAGTGTTGGATCTCGGTTAAAATAGTTTGTCCAATCTATATCAGAATTATTTCTTACGGTTTATTGCTCATTTGTCTAATGGTATTTTCAATCGCCCACGCTTAGGACGGCAGCCTTAAAATATTTTAACAACATCCTCGAAATCATGAAAAGAAGGTCAGGGGGTTCTAATTTTTGGATATTTAAGGTTTGTGGTCCTAATAAAAACTCTGGGTTAGTGACTTCGGCGAGCGCCCGGAAGTGCCGCCATTTAAAAAAAATGGCGAAAACGAAATGTTTCCTCGCAATATTTCCTTACCAGTTGACTTTAGGACGAAAATGACTTCCATAAATCTTACAGAGAATAAAATTTACTACAACTTCTATCTAAGTAAGTTATTTTACTCTAACTAATAAGTCTAATAGTTTGTTGCTGAGCGTCAGCATTGTTAAATAGAGCACATTTTTGAAAATTTCAATGACGTTCGATTTTGACCTGACTTTTTTATAATAAAAATTTTTTTTACATATTTTTTATAATAATATATAGAGTATATAATAATAGACTTTATCATATAATAGACTCTTTTAGAGAGAGTAACCAAAAATTATTAAAATATGTCTTTTTCAATTCTACTATAAAAACGTTCAGCTTTCCAAATCTCTATAGGAAATTTGTCGATTTCAGGTGAATAAATTCGTGCTACTCCCGAAAATGTGATTTTATTCATTTCGAACGTAAATAATTAATAGTATTGTGTTTCACATTAACATTAATACCTACAGCACCTAAATTAAATTAAATAATTTTCAAATTTTGAAATTTAATTAAAAAAATAAAATCTTACGTAAGAAATTGTCTTGACCCCCCTACCCCCGAGTAAGAAAAAATAAGATGTCAGCTACCCCCCCCTCCCCCTAAACGTCTTACGTAATACATGAACGGCCCCTTACTATTTTCTCAAATTTTAATTTAAAAAAATTACGTTTAGGTGAATAGGCCATTGACGATGAAGAAAGATGGCATTCAAACGCGAAAGAGGAAGCCAAAAAGTGGAGGACCAATTTCATCGGGTGGATCAGGCTTGGGATTACAATCGCGAACCATGAGTGAGTATCCTTCTGAACAAATTTTGATAGAAAATCTAATTTTATTTTATTTTAGTGATCCATAATCCGATGTACCAAAATAGCATACAAGATTTACCACCTCCTCCAGATCAGTACCAGTTTCCTCTTACGTTACCACAAAATATACAAACGATACGATTGCCCAGCGCAGACCACTTAAGTCGACAAACAATATCCAAGTGAGTCTACATTATTTATTTGTGTTAACGAGGAATGAATTCCAAAAACTAATTTTAGCTTACCCCCTTTGGAGCCAGTCATGATACCTCGCACTGTCGATGAACAAGCCACTGTTATCACATCAACTTCTGCAGCTAACGATTTGCAACGTTCATAATAATAATTTATTATTTTTCACCAAAAATATTGAATTTTCATTATCAGGTAATAAGTTATAAAATCGAAAATCATCTGATGTTTTTCAAAAAACCAGATAGAGCAAGTGTAATATTCTAGTCGTTTTATACCTAAGATTGGGGGTGGAGCGCAAAAATTGAACGAACTGATTTTTTATTGAATATTAAGCCGGATCATACACTAGAGATTTGTAATAAATAGGGTATGATTTTTAAACAAATGTCCGTTGTTATTATGAATATTACTATAATATATTTTAATTTTATTATATAGTAAGGTTTTTTTAATCGGTTATAACCGTTTGAATTTATTTATTACAAATTTATTATTAATGAAATGAATAATTCCTACAAAATAGTAAATTATATACTTATGATGTTTATACGTAAGTTCGTGCCTATAAATTTTAAGAAACGTGTTTTTAATATTGTGTGTATTTGAGTTGAATTAAAATTTTAATTTAATTTGTTATTTTTAATCGAATAATGGAAGCAATCCTATTAAATTAAAGGACAAAATTAGTTCTAATCTAAACAGGTTATTATTAGGTACTATAATCCATAACTGTTTACTATGGTACACCGAAATAATAATTAAGATATAGCACAAAAATAATTGTAAATTTTATATTTAGCTTTTCATGCCTACCAGATTCGCGGGTTGAAATCCTGTGGGATGTAAAAAAAATTGCCGGCGCTTGTAAGTTGGGCTAGGCGGTCAGGTTCTTTTTAAGCCTACCCGTAAATTGGGCCAAAAGATTATAAGGGTCCCATGTAAATTGGGCCAGAAAAGGTTCTGTAATTATTTTAATCCTTTGCCTTTTGTCCGTGTATTTTGTATTATCTTTTGATACTTATTATTTTTTGATTCAACTTTGTAAATTACATTTTTATTAAATGTTTTTAATTAATGCCGGACTATTGAAATTATTATTTATATTCCATATAATAAATTAATTGAAGAACAAAAGATTAATACTGGTCGCAGTTCTGAAAGGCTCTCGTACACTGAGAAAACTGCAATGGTTAATTTTTTTAATTCGATTTTTTGGGGTTGAAACGTAAAAGTTTACTGCCCCATACCGCTACTATACTTTTTAATGCTATTTCAAGGTTCTCTAAGTTCCCGGTTTCTTTTATCCCGGTTTTCTTGATGGAAGGCGCTTCTAGTATGTTTAGCCCAGTAAACCAGAGTCAAAACCGCTCTGGAGCGGTGCAACGCGGAGCGGAGCGGCGCCCCGTAAGAGTAGGTTTTGACGATGGATAACCCTCCTAATCGAATGCACACCTCAAAAATCGAAAAAAAACACCTAAATTTACGTACTTTCAAAACTCAATTTTGGGGTTGTTTTTAAGGATTTCTCGAAAAATATTTTTTCTATAGATTATATTAGACCCGTTTTACATTACACTAAATTTTTCAGGACTGAAATTTTCAGTCCTAAAAATCCAATGCGCGCGCCGAATCAGGACACTGACAACAAGAAATTAGAACATGTTCTAATTTCTTGTTGTCAGTATCCTGATTCGGCGCGCGCATGATGTAAAATTAGTTTCATAATTTAAAATTGGACACTGGATTATTTGTTTGAATTTTCGGATTTTTGGAACATTTATTTTTTTACAAAATGAAGAAATTAAATTGTAACTCGTAGTAAATTTTTTCTTGATATGTTAAAATTAAAAATCACGTTTATGTGATGCGCCGATACCAGAAAAATTGAAAAATTGAAAAATACTAAATGTTTATCTGCAGATGTAATAAATAATAGGTATCTACGTTTATATTTTACTAAAAATAATTAAAATGTATCAGAAAAAACGCTTCTATTTTATGAGAGAATAGGTTGTTGGGATAGAGGAGACCAAATAAAACTAAAAGTTTGCTAAAGCCAACGTTTCGGCGTTATTATTACGCCATCTTCAAGGCTAAAAGATACAAAATGTTATATTCAACAACCTATTCTCTCATATATATTGACCTGGGAAGAAATTTAATATTAATCAGCTTCTATTTTATTTTTTGAATTTATACAAAACACTTTTTAATTTCTTAGTAAAAAGGAATCGATCAGCCCTTAAGGCGTAAAAAATCCCAATTCGGAAAATAATTGCAAGAAATCTTCAAATCGGTTGAATTGCTTTATTTTAATGCTGTAGTCAACATACTAAGTTTTCCCTCTCCTATGACTCCGCCAGATTCGAAAGAAAACGCCGAAATTAGAATTATAGTGAATAATTATCTCGTTACACATTAATTTTACGACACGGTCAGTCCTTATCAATATTATTTAAAATAAAATTCTGTACAAAAAAGGTTATTATCATATTTTTCATGAAATCAACCCTTTCAGAGATATAGCCACGAGAAGCTTAGGATTTTTACATATAACTGCGAAAAAAAGGGGGGGTTGGGTGGAAATAATTAGGAAATCCAATTTTTTTGCGCTTGTGGTTTCAGAAAACCGTTCCTAAGTTTTTAACATCAAAATAATGCAAAATAATGGTGTTTTTTAGAATCTCTAGTAATTCCTTTTTAAATTGCAAAATTTTAATTACTTAACATTTTCTCTCTGATTTCTGAAAATTTACTTTTAAACACTTACAAACCAATTGACATTTGACAATTTACCTAATGCGCGCGGCGCATATTCAGTCTTTAGATTTTTAGTACTAAAACTTTCAGTACTGAAAAATTTAGTGTAATGTAAAACGGGACCATTCTAATTTCTTGTTGTCAGTGTCCTGATTCGGCGCGCGCATTGGATTTTTAGGACTGAAAATTTCAGTCCTGAAAAATTTAGTGTAATGTAAAACGGGTCTTAGCCATGTTCTTTAGTGTGTAGCACACGAAAACTTTTTTCTTACTTGCGTTTTGCGATACTTAATATATACAATTGAATATTATTTAATGGCTTTACCTTTAAGCTGCCCACGCCGACCGCTGGCCCAAATTACGGGTTTTCTTAAGCTACCCACCAAAATAATTTTAAAATACATTGACCGCTGGCCCAACTTACATGCGTCCAAAATTGCCTATTTCCGTGATTCGGAATCCACGTTAAGCTATATGTCCCCTGTGCTAGTCACACAATATAATAACTTTTATTATTTTTACTATAGTGATCATAAAACATTCATCCTAATAAGTTGAACATATTTTTCAAATATCATAATTTAATTGGTTTTGTTTTTAATTTAATTATCGATAATATCGTAATACCTATTATATGATAATATACTGTCTTCGAGAGGTTTTTTAAAGATCACGATTCTTGGAAACGCGATATTAGGTCTATATTATGTATGTAGATAAATTAAATAATTTATAAGCTTGCGGTAAGAATACAAACCAGATTTAAAAAAGAATAATCAACCTAGAATATCTTAAGAAGGTACAAACAGTTGGGTGTTAAATTTTTGCTGAAAAGAACGGCATAAGTATATTAATTTTAACATTAATGTTAAAAAAAAAATTCGTCTACAAAACTCTGTATATACGAGTCGAGAATTAGTTCTAATTATAATAATATACTTCACAGTGACGGTTCGTAACTTTATTGCATGGGGGAGCACAAAAATTTAAAAAAAAAGTAATATATTATAGTAATATTAAAAGTGTTCATTGTGAAATTAAATACTTAAGTCAAAACTAGAAAGTGAAAAATAGAAACGGAAGGTTTGAGGGGTGCCGAATACCCCCCCCCCCCGTCACCGCAGTCGCCAATTTTTTATAACTTCGTTTGCAAGACTTTTGACTTTTTCAAACGGATTTAATCGAATTTAAAGGAGTAGGAAAATATAAATTTATCGTTTCTTTCTTTGCTCATTCAGATAATACTTCAAAATTATAATTTTTGGATAGTTGTTTTTGGTTTTGAATGGGAAAGCCCTTGTACCTTTTAGGGTAAACCGCCACTGCACAATATACCGTATAGATACTGATAGACTCATAAATACATATACCAGTGCCAGTTAAAATTATTTTCAAATTATAAAACCAAAAAACAACATATGGAGAGCGATGGGGAAAAAGAATGAATAGGTACTACAAAATCTTAATTTTGCAGGAAACCGTTTTGAAAGTTTGCAAGCGTTTTGTCTTACCTTGAAACGTTTTGTTTTGTCTTAAAACGTTTTGTTTCGCCTTGAAAAGTCTTGCTTGATCTGAAAACAAATTGATTAAAACGTTTTAAGACAAAACAAAACGTTCCAAGACAAAGCGCTTTAAGACAAAACAAAACATTTTGTTTCGGGACGTTTTGTTCTATTATGCTTTTAGATGAAATTTAGAAAATGCTTTTTGATGCGACAAAACTTTTTGCTCTATCAACGTGCATGCAGCCTAAGGAAAAGATGAAAGTCCACGGACTCCCATGTTTTTTCCCGAACAAAGTAATGTTATTTAATGTAAAATTTAAAATAATGCATTAACCCACGGCTAAATAAATTAATACTTTTTATATTTTTTCTGTACTTTTCTCTTTTTTTCTTTTTCACAGTGGAAGATGTTCAAACGATAATTTCGAGCTTTTTATCGGCACCTAAAGGCATCAACTCTGCAAAAAACATTTACGTAGTTATATTTTATGTTGACAATAGTGGAACCATAATATATTTAGGCAATGATAATAAAAAATACCTTTATAACTAGAAGTAATTTGGAAGTAGAAATCCATTCTCTCGACTATTAACTTTAATTTTAGTCAACCATACCAACAGACATTCGATTGAAAGGATCGCGGAAAAAGAGCAACCTTGGATGTTTAATTGAAAATGTTATTTATTTCATAGGCATTGTACGAAATAGGCACTTCTTTTTATAGTATGAAAGAAGATGCTTTTCGATGAACGAAAGAAACTTTGTTCTACTTCTTCCACAGCAAACGAACTTAGTCTTACTTTTGAGGTCTTTCTGCCCTACATTTTTGGGATGAGGCCAAAATCTTGGCCACAAACAGGCCAAAACGAGCTTTACAATTACATGAATAGATTCAAGCTTTTCTTCCATAGTTGGGCAAGTGATCCAAGAAACGAGACATTGTGTAATTCTTATTTTGGCTTCAGCACGAGTCACAAAATATTTGCTGTTCTGTCATCCAAATAGTTGTAAATAAAATGATACAATAGAGAGCAAACAATTTACTTCCCGTTTTTGCGCACTGCTTCTGGGTATACATAAAAAATACTTTGCCTGGAAGACGGCACATATACATTAAATAAATACATAATAAGCTGTCAACAATAATACACATCATTTTTGTTGACTGATTCCTTTAAGCTATCTTTTTGACTTGATTTTTTAGTCTCTCATTTTCGGTTGTAGAATGTGTTCAATTTTTTTAATTTCGTCTGACGCATGACCTTTAAACGTTCTCAGCAGTTTCTTAACATTAAAAATGGACTATCATCGTTTTTCCCTCTTCCCGATTCATATGAGATATTTGCAATTAACCAGTGGCGGCTTGTGACTTCTTTCACTGGGAGTGCACAAAATTTAAATAAAAACGAAAAATAAAATAATATATTTTTGTGTTCTTCTCTTCTTCAGGTGCCTATCCGTTATCGGATGTTGGCGACCTCTCTCCTATGTATGTGTTGTGCATTTGTAGTACTATCACACACATAGGGGACCTACTTGTTTAACGCGGGCTCCGAACCGCGGGAAGTGTATACACTTCAACTCCAGAGAGGCTATTCTTGGCATATTACACCTCGGTGGTTTGCCATTGCCTTCCGAGGGGAGACGGTCAGAATAAAGTTTTTACTGAGCCCGGAGTCGAACCGGGCATTCAGCTATAGCAGCAATGCACTTAACCGCTTAAGCTGATTACCGTCTCTCCGATTTTTGTGTTACTTTGAAAATATTAATACTCTTCGGTCAAATTAAATAATCCTTGGGGGGGTTATAGAATACCCCCAGAATATCAAGATAGCCATTCCGATCGCTGTGTGCTGGGGGGTACACACAGATAAATAGATAAAATTATAAAAGGAACATTTGGCTTTAATAAATTGAGGCTATTATAATATTATGTACTACGATTTAATAATTAACTTGTAAAATGAATATTAAAATAAAATTAAAACATTTTACAACCTAAAAGTACCCTGTATAGGTGCTAGCATCATTAATTTGTTCCTTACGAAAGGAGGGGGTTGCTTAAATCAATTTAATGTATTAAATCTACTATCTTGAAGAGGGTTGTTTAACTAATCTACTCATCAACGGCGACTCGTGGTTTGCTATAATGGGAAGGGGGGGGTGGAATTTTAATTTTTTACTTTTTAGGCAAGTGTTTTTAATCCCTGCAACTGTTTACGGTCCAAGCGACATCGGATTTCCCAATATTTAGCGGCATAACTACACAAAATTTTTTTGTTGCCAAACATTGTTAATATAGCGCAGCAGCAAAAAAGTTTTTCTGGGTATTTCCATACCTTTCAGTATTTTTAGACTATCATTTACAACTAAGTAGATTTTTCTAATTCTTCAACGAAGTCGATGAAACGGTTATTAATATGATCGATCATAAAAAGGTTTTCTGAATATTTTGTAAGTCACAACCTAAAAGTTTTGGGTGAAAGATTTTTACAGACCACATATTTAAATCAATGAAGCCAGCATTTGAAAGCTTGGAAATTTTAGTATGCTGATCAGCAATGGCTTAAGAACCAAATTAAAACTTTTACTGAATTTCAGCAAAATTTCATCTACACTACTTGAGCTATAAAAATTGTAAATTATAAAACAAAATTGACCGTAAAACTAATAAAACTAATTTTTGAACAGAAAGTGATCTCGATCAAAATATGATCAACAAATATCCAAAAGTTTTGATTGATTTTAAAAATCTTATTTCGTTATTATATCGAGATTCTTATACAATTTTCTCTTTTTAGAGAAAATTGATGCATTGTTCAATCATGCACTTATGTATATACCTACCATGTTTTCATAAATAATTATTTTTGGTATAAAATTAAATGCGGTATTTTAGAAATGTTTTTAATGCTTTCTAAAGTATAAAAATATGCTTGTATCACAGAACAAGAAAAGAAACTTAATATTTAGATCCATAAGATATGCTAGAAAAACTAGTAGCTCCACCTCCATGTTTTCCACCGTGACTTACAGATGTACTGTGTCCTTGGGATTGTTCCGAATGACCACCGTAACTTCCACCGTAAGTTGCACCGTAGGATTCGTGTCCACCATAACCACCTCCATACGATCCAGCATCTCCATGTCCTTCAAATCCTCCAGCTCCTGCTGCCGATCCACCAGCTCCGCTATCTCCACCTCCAACGTAAATGGGTTGTGGAACAGGTATAACAATAGTTTGAGGTACTCGAACTGGAATTGGTTGTGGAACAGTGACGGGGTATGGTTGTGGTACTAGAACTTGGACGGGTTGTGGTACTGGTACACGAACTGGATAAGGTACTTGTACGGGATATCTTCGCGTTACTATGACTGGTACTGGTCTTGGAACGATGACAGTTCTTGGCACTGGTACGGGAACTTCGTATGGACGTGGAACTTCTACAGTGTAAGGTTGTCGAACTGGAACTGGTACTGGACGATTGACGGTGACAGGGTAAGGTTGTGGAACAGGCACTGGAACCTCTTGAGTGATGGTATTAATTTGAGTTCCTCCACCAATTCCACCTCCTCCAATTCCGCCTCCTCCAAAACCAGAACCGCCGGCACCGTGCTCATCACCACCTCCGTATGACGCACCACCTCCGTGGATATCTGCATTTCCGTAATAGTCGCCACTTATGCCACGTTTTTCTGTGACCTTTGTTGTGTCTCCATTATAAACTTGGGCGACTAGTAGAACAGCAGCAACCTTAAATTATGCAAACGTTACATAAATAAGTTCGATTTCTAAATAAATATTAAGTAGTTTTTCAATTATCGACTAAAATACCGGCGTTCTAAATGACCAACTAGCATTTAAAGTGCATTCTAATTTAGTTAATGCAGTAATTAATTTAATTGCAATTCATCTTCTTTAGAAATTTAATAATGGGTTTAAATTTAGAACTTCAAAAATTAGAAATCAAATTTAGAAATGCTATAAATTATAGTAAAATACAATAAACACAAAATTGTAATACTTACCAGGAAGGCTTTCATGTTTGAACACTGGAGTGGAGAAGTGGTGAATGATGCTTAAACCCCGAAGGCATGGAACTTATATACTCGCGGAATGGTGAGGGTTTTCTTCAATTGAACTTTCACTGATGAGTAATTCCTGACTAAAAGCATCATCTTAATGTTATCGCATGGTTTAGCAACCATAACGCGTGCCGTTAAATTTGCTTTTTTTAATGCATAAGTAATTAAGTGTGCTGAATAATTGCAGGGAACATCAAAATTTATATAATATTTCGAAAGTAAATAGAGAATAAATTTTAGTAATATCAATTTGTTATTATAGGGTTCTTTGTATAAATTAAATGTCGAACGGAATGCTAAACTAAAAATTGAAGTTCTTATAATAATACATTTTTTATATTATCTAACTATTGTGATATTATTATTAGGAAATGCGGTTAGCCCAGTGATAAATTGTTAAACTGCTGAGGCGACAGTGGAAGGTTCGATTCCTGGTTAAAGATATACAGTGAAATTAAAACTAATACTGCAACCAATCGCACACAAATACCCCGATCGGTTGTAGGCAGCTATGGGGTTTAAATGTGTAATCGTTCTCTATCATTAGCATTTCGGAACCAACTTTACCCCTTAATTCTGAGATGAGTACAGGAGATAGTGAAGAGATCCACGGCTGCCTACAATGGAATGAGGAATTGTGTGCGGTTGGTTGCAGCTTTAGTCTTAATTTTGCTGCATGGTTTAACCCGGAGTCGAACCTTATACTTTTTTCATCTCATCAGCTAAGTTATTTATTATTGATAAGAATATTTGAGATATCGAAATAATGTTATTTGCTATTATTTACAATATTATGGAGGAAATCTGAAAATTACTTTAAGTGCTATTTCCATTCGATATAGAGAAAACTTGGTTTAAATAAAAGTATAATGAAAATTAGCAAAGAAAAAAAGCGGCTAATTTATTATATTTGATCAAAAAAAGAACGCAATAAATAAATGATGTTTAATTTAGGTGCGGTTTTCCACTAATTAAAATTTTCAATTATTGGTAATAGCACAGATAAATTAATTAACTTTAAAAAATATATAATCAATGTTCGCTATTGATAATTTCGGTTAGATTAAGAAAAATATTTTTTATATGAAATTAATTGAAATTGATTACGAGGCGTGGTCACCAAAAGACCAGCCAATACGAAAAGCTAAAAACTTGATCACAAAGGTGGACTTGTGTTCATTTTATTTCAGTGGCTTTAGTTTTTTTTATTAAGTTAGTTGAGCTTATTTATGGCCCTTTTACCGGCGGCGCGTTCTATAGGATCCCTGGCGCCTATACGTTGTTGTCCTGTCTCTCCTCAAATTGACTTACATTGTTACTTGTATATAAAAAAACACAACTCTCAATATGAGAACATTTTTAAACTATGCATGAATTATAGAAACCTGATTTCTTTTTTAATTTTCATGTTACATGTGAATTTAGATTTGAAAAGTTATTTAGTGCAGTAATTAACCATAAGTTAAAATTATCGATTGTATTATCGAAATCAGAAAACATGATAAACAAGTATATTAACGATTCTTTTTTTGGAAACTTGAAATATCGTCATTAAAGCTAATCATACATATTTTACTCGCATTTTCGATACAACTTTTATATCTAAAAGCGGAACCGAATACAGTAGCTGAAAAGCAAAAACAAATTATACAATATTACACATAGTAAAAAAGTACAACGATTTTAGGGGTGATCTAAAATATCCCTGAAACTTTCATGTCACATTTTTGGCTCGAACTTTTAAAATCTGGACACTAAAAAGGTTTCCTTTGCGGAATCTTGACCGTGACATTTAAAAAAATTTACTTAACATTTTGTTTTTATAAAGCCCCCCCCCCTTGCTTATAATATCCGTACATGACATCCATATAATTTATTATTGTATGCATATTCTATAAATAAAGAACACAATAATATTAATTTTCTGTAATTCCATACCTATTAGAATTATTTTAATTTAATTTATAGATAATTATATTATGTAAATCTCCCAATAGTGAAATATTGTATTTTTCTGTAATCAATCGTTAATTTGTGTAATCTATATACCGGGTGACCGGCCGAAAACTGAACATAGGGAAATAACATCGGAAATTGATTTTTTCTAAATTCCTGCTTCCCATTATAACTGATATGAATAAAAAAAATACCAAATTAAAGAGATTTTTTTCCGCGCCTAAAGATACCAAACACTTAATATTTTGTTTTTTAATTATTGTTATAAAAAGTCGATAGTAAAATTAAGAAAGCCATTAAGAAATAGCGCTTCTTAAAAAAATATTAGCGGGCTGGGTCGTTGCATTACGTCTAATGTGCCGCATTGCTATTGTTTTTAAACTTTTTAAATTTGTTTTTATTTTAAAAATAATAAGAACGCAATTTGAATATTATTTTATTATAACAAGTTGACCAATATTAAAAGTTAAAAGGAGTTTTGTTTAGTCAACAAAACCCAAGAATAAGAAAAATATCAATTGGATTATTAAATACTGAACGAAAGTAACCAAATAATAATAATATTATAACAAGTATTCGAATAACCCTCCATTCTGCACTAAACAGTAACCCAATCTATTATAAAATGATTCTCTTACATTTGCTAGCTGTCTAGCAGTAATTTGATTGCATTCTGCAAAGATCGCGTTCCTCAAAGAATCAATATTTGGGTGACGAGTTTTATAAATTTTGCTTTTAATATGACCCCACAAAAAGAAGTCACACGGTGCCAGATCAGGAGATCGGGCTGGCCAGTTTATAGCACCACCACGACCAATCCATCGATTTGGATATGCTTGGTTTAAATAATCTCTAACGTTTACCCCAAAATGTGCTGGACAACCGTCTTGCTGAAACCAGACCTCATGGTGTTCAGAAGCTATTTCGTCTAACGCAGGACCAATATTATTTATAAGAAGATCTAAATACATATCTGAATTTAAATTTCCAAGTATTTCAAATGGACCAAGAACACGGTTGTTATAAATGCCAGCCCAAATATTAATTTTTTGAGGATATTGTGAGCCGGTCATTAAATTTAGTCTCGGATTTTGTATAGCCCAATAGCGATGGTTTTGTACATTTGGCTCATTGTTTAATGTAAATGCACATTCGTCTGTAAAACATATTTGTTTCAGAAAGTTTCGGTTTCTGTTAGCACGTTCTTGCATTTTCTCACAAAATACAAGCCTGGATTCTTCGTCAAACAAAAATATTTCTTGATGACATTGATATTTAAAAGGATGGTACTTGTGCTTTTTTAAAATTGTTCGAACATTTTCTCTACCAACATTACACTCAGCTGCAATGGATCTAATGCTTGCACTTGGATTCGCAGAAATTAAACCTAATATAGTTTCTTCCAATTCATGGTTGTTTCTCTGATATCCTATTTAAAAAATAATGATAAGACGACTTCAATTAATAATTTTGGTTAATACCTTTATTTAAATTTGTCGAAGTATTACCAGTGTCTTCAAATTTCTTAATTATATTCTGTATGGCCGATATTGATGGAATTTGGCTATTATTAAATTTAACAGAAAATAAGTCACGTATTTGGCGTAAACTATTACCGCTGTAATAATATTTTACCATGAAAACTTTTTCTTCAACAGACCACTTCATTGTTAACAAAATTAATTTTAATCTGTCAAAGTAACTTTTGTTTGTAATATTTGGCTTTCATACAATAGCAATGCGGCACATTAGACGTAATGCAAAGACCCAGCCTGCTAATATTTTTTTAAGAAGCGCTATTTCTTAATTTTACTATCGACTTTTTAACAATAATTAAAAAACAAAATATTAAGTGTTTGGTATCTTTAGGCGCGGAAAAAAAATCTCTTTAATTTGGTATTTTTTTTATTCATATCGGTTATAATGGGAAGCAGGAATTTAGAAAAAAATCAATTTCCCATGTTATTTCCCTATGTTCAGTTTTCGGCCGGTCACCCGGTATATAAAAATGGATGTATGTGTGTAAGCTGTGTATGTATGTATGTTCCCTATAGATTCCTAAACCGTTTGACCGATCCAAATTTGGATCAGTTATTATGTAGGTTCCTGCGCATGTTTTTGTATTGAAATAGTGCAAAAATTCGCAAAGGAAAGGAAAATTGATTTTGAGTAGCCTGCCTTCCTTTAAGGAAGGCAGGCTACTCAAAATCAATTTAAAAAACAATAAATGAATGCTGTCAAGCTGTCAACCGATCGACAATGCAAATACGCGTGCACGTGCTTTACGTTTCTATTTGACCAATTTTAACCAAATTTGGTGTAGAAGTTATTTACAACGCTACGAAAAACATAGGCTACTTTAGAACCTTGGAGTGAGGCCGAAGGCCGAACAACCACATCCGACACGGTCTAGATGGCTAAAGGCGGCCGGTAGGCCGACTGTGCCAGCTAGTTTCATATAAATGAAGCTGATTAACGCTTAAATACGTCCAGATTTAAATTAAGAAAAATTCCTTTCAATTGCAGTAATTTTTTTTTTGTGATGGTATTCGAGGTGAGGGCATAGCCAACAATTTTTTTAAATAGAAACAGGCCATGTTGGGTTTCAAAATTTTATTTTGCCTTGAACTTTTTTTTCTGTTGCAAAGAAGTAATGACAATAATTGAACATTTTGAAAGTACCTACTACTGAGTAATAAATGTCAACCTTCTTGTTCATTTTTATCCTAAACGAATTACCATAAACGTCGACTTTTATTGGTTACAATTATGTCATTTTGACATTAATAAAATAATTAAATGACAATTTCGTTCATAATATTTCAACCAATAGGATGTTAGAATCTCATCAATTTGAACCAATCATAATCGACTTCCTTTGACAATACAGACCACGGTGGTCGTATTGCCGCGGCAATACGACCACCGTGGTCTGTATTGCCAAGTAACGATGGAAACTACTACTACTAATTCAGTATTTTTAAAATTTTATATTAATAACGAAACGAATTAAATAAATTTAATACCATAATAAATTTAAATTTATTAAAAAACAGCAAGTAACAAGTAAACTAAACTAAAAAAAATAACAAGTAAACTAAACTAAAAACACTAACAAGTAAACTGAAACTAAGAATTTTTAAGAATTTTTTGAATCGTTAATGTAGAAATTACAATTATGGTAATTATTATTCACTCCTTGGCCCATATGGGATGCTAATGAAGGTGATGTCGACGTTTGCTCCAAGATTGGTTGAGCATTTGTGCGAAGCCTCTTAATCAGGTTGGAATGATGTTCTACATCCATTT
The DNA here is from genome assembly GCA_932274525.1 of Podabrus alpinus. NCBI lineage: Eukaryota > Metazoa > Arthropoda > Insecta > Coleoptera > Cantharidae > Podabrus > Podabrus alpinus. The sequence continues at coordinate 14,682,964 of OW026451.1, forward strand.
GCAAATACGGGCTAATAGATGATGCCGCACTGTGTCCAGTAATTTTTATTAATTGTTGTTCTCCAACGCCAGCTTTAGCTAGTGCAGAAACGGCAGACGATCGAGCCGAATGATTAGTTATTTTTACTCGTTTAACATCCATTCCAGATTTCTCTGCACTGAGTTTAGTCCACTTAAACATTTCATTTTGCCCCACAGGGCAATTTTTATACCAACAACTACTGGTTTTTGAATTCCAATATGGATTTGGAGTTAAAAATAATCTTGAAGTAGTTATTTTAGTTGTTCGTTTTGAAAGAATTTTCTTATATAATCTGCAAAGATATAATTACTTATAATAATTAGCATGCTTGCATAACCTACCTGACAGGACATAATGACAGATCTTCATTTGGAATTAGCCATTTACTATCTGTTAATCGATTAGCACCGCCTTGAGAGGTTTTAGAAAATATAGGGTTATATTCTATACGTCCTGTTGGATTTCCACTGTGGTCACTTTCTTCTTTAAAATGTTTAACTACACAATTTGCACCTTCTCCTCCTCGCCAAGCTAATTCTCTTGCAACTATCTGATAAAACTTTAATTGCAGATTAAATGGAGTATCTTCATCCCAAATTCTAATCATTTTGGTATATTCTTCATCAGTAAGGGCTATTGAACTCTCTTTTCTTTTGTCCAAGCGAAATTGTAACTCTTTTCGTTTAGAATCACGAGCGTCTCTTGCCCCCTTAAACAAGTAGTCACTAAAAGGATTAAAACTTCTTCCAAAGTTTTTAAAATACATGTCTTGAATTAACTTTGCAGTAGTATTCCACATTGTTTTTATGCACGATTCCTTATAGTCTTCCCCATCTTTTCGCCTCATATTAAAAGCCCAGTCTTTCAAAATTATATTTATTTGATGAGTAGGTAACGAATCATCTAATTTGTAACCCTTATCTTCACAAAACACCAAAAATTGAGCCCATACGGAAGTATGACATTTTTTCGTATTTTGAGGTATTGTTTTCTCAATACACGCGTTAATTTCTTGTTCGGACGATGTACCAAATCTACTTGTGCTTGCCATTATAAGATTAATCATGAAACCAGTAAACACACGGAAAATTACAAATGATTAAAATACTTCAATGAAAAAACTAATTTTGTTTTCTATAAGTTGTTATTTTATATAGTAACGATGGAAACTACGTGAACGCATACTATAAATTATTTGTTGTCAGAAAAAATTGAAATTTTATTTACGAAATTGTCAAACGAATTCCACACGATACTATAAAATTGTCGGTTAATTTTTGAAACTGGAATCTTCGTGTTTGTCGCCCTTAAAATCACCATTCGTGCTAAAGCACTCATGGTGATTTTAGGGCGACAAACACTCAGTTCCAGTTTCAAAAATTATTGCCGACAATTTGATAGTCTCTTGTGGTATTATATATGAATATTCTTCGGGATTGTAACGCATATGGGTATAAGAAAATTTTGAATAACTGGCAATCAACCTATCTTCAAATTTTGGCTATTGCCCCATGCTTGAAAACTCATACAATCTTTGTTGCAGAAAAGCTCCCTTTCGGGGTTGAGGGTAGAGAATTTTGGGAGCTCAAAGTATAGTATTCAAATAAAACATGATTGTTTGGGGGGGCTTGCACCCTTTAACCTTATTGTTGGGCATGCCACTGCGGACCAGTTGGTCAAAAATAATTTTTGAATTTTAAATTAAAATAACAATGTTACGAAAGAAATTTTTATTTTTGTTTATAAATAACCAATAATTTTGTTAACTACATAAATTGACTATTAATATGTAAAAGAAATTATTTAAATTACGTTTTATTTAAATTACTGCTGGCGTAAGAGCCAAAAATAAAAATTCAATCTAGTGTGAACAATATTGCCGATATAGAAGGATCCATAATAAACATGCTAATCAAGATTTTATCAATTTTGTATTGGAGGAACTCTGTTTTATCCATATTTTCCTAGAAAATACCCCTGTGCCCTTACGCCCAAATGACCAACGTACAAATTTGTAGTTTTGAGATAAAGCAACTTCAATATAAAATATTCATGAAAAATCAGAATTTAAAGTTACGAAAACTATTTTATGCTCATTTATAACATTTTCAATGCTCTTTAATAATCGAATACTTTCGCAATATATTTTTTTTTACATTTCTTGAGCTTATTTTGCACATTCGCGTTTTTGACTTTGCAATTTTATCATTTATTGATGATTCGTACAATAAAATACAATATATCATAACAATTTCAGCGTTTTTAGTATCGTTAAATCTTTGCGATTGTCTTTAAATTTTATAACTTAAAATTTCATGATAAGCTTTTTGAATGCTTTCTTTTCTGGATCCCTTTCTTTGTTTAGTTTCAGTCAGCTTCAATAAATTTTTCTTGTTTGAAGTTGGTTTTTAAAACATTTTATTAGGTACACCTTTCGCTATAGAATTTTCCGATCAATAATTTCAGAAAATGACTTAAAATCGTAAAAGTCATTAAACAGGATATTCCTAACAATAAAAGGGCGTAGATTTCTTCTTTCATCTCAAATAAGCTGTGTCCAACCTTCGAGTTTATACACTTGATACATCTTGATTTCCCAAATTGAAAATTGTCAAATCATAAACAGCTAACTTACGCAAGTAAAATATTTGATCTTTTGGGGGTAGTTTAGGACAGCTTATATAAATCACAGTTGAAAGAAAAGACTGTGGCTAAATTTTTAGCAATTATTTTGTCTTCATTTCGCATTTCCCTATAGGAGTTCTTGTGCACTAACTTACTTTATTCCTAAGCCAAAACAACGAATGAGGCACATTGGCCGTTTGTTGAAACACTCGAAATATGACTGAAATACTGAAATAGTAGTTTCAATATAATATATAATCCCACCTAATTCATCAATACGGTGTAGATTTTTATGATACCATAAACAGTACAAAATATATCAAAGAATATGAATCCTTTAAAAATCCACAAATAATACTTAACAAAAAATGATCTTTGTTACATCTTTTCTTCATAATTTCTTCATAAATCATCCTCAGTTAACTATTAAGGGACGATTTTCAATTCCCAAAATTTGTGTATATTTCGATACAACAAAAAGAAAACTACAACCCAAATATTCAACTGTTTGCCTAAATGTTTTATTTCCTATCCAATTAGAAAATTGCTGGTTTTCCAGAATAGCTTTAATCACTTCCTGTGTTTTACTGCGTTTATCTCCACAGTTAAACGTAATTAAAATTTCAATTTTTAATAATAATGACAATTTCGTTCATAATAATTCAACCAATAGGATGTTACAATCTCATCAATTTGAACCAATCATAATCTACTTCCTTTGACAATACAGACCACGGTGGTGTATTGTCGCGGCAATACGACCACCGTGGTCTGTACTGTCAAATTTCCATAGTAACGATGGAAACTACGTGAACGCATACTATAAATTATTTGTTGTCAGAAAAAATTGAAATTTTATTTACGAAATTGTCAAACGAATTCCACACGATACTATAAAATTGTCGGTTAATTTTTAAACCACGGAATCTTCGTGTTTGTCGCCATTTAAAATCACCATTCGTGCTAAAGCACTCATGGTGATTTTAAGGGCGACAAACACTCAGTTCCAGTTTCAAAAATTATTGCCGACAATTTGATAGTCTCTTGTGGTATTATATATGACAATTTTCAAAAATCATATTTTCAATATTTAGAGTTACTAATTATAAACTAATCAAAATTCAGTCTTTTACTCCAAGTCTCCAAGTCAAAATATTCTCTTCTTCAGTCGAAGAAAATATAAAAAAGAATGAAGGACTTGGAGAAAGAAACTTAATTTTTATTAGTTTGTTATAAAAACGATTGTTAATGGAAGGGAAAACGAAAAAATGAAGATATACAAATCAGATAAAGAAATAAATTAGGAAGAGATATTTTATACATGTGAAAACACTTGAACGCATGTAAAATATTGGGTAGGTCTGCAGCTTTTGTTAAGTATAGATGCAAGCTGCGGAAGGATAGATGAATTATTTTTTGAATATTTTTTGCAGAGTCTCACCGACTAATTATAAATGGAAAGTTTTTCATTAAATACAAAAAAAATTCACAAATTTTAGGGTACACTGGACTAATTTGTGTGTTATTGAAAACCTTAGTGGCCACCACGCTTGTCTTAAAAATTGAACCGACTGAAAGAGGATGGAGTTTTGTACAAAAACAATGTAGTTAAATTGCGAACCTGAAGGTCGTGGGTTTGGATCTCAGTTGCTCTCGAATTATATGTCGTGGTTCGCATTCCACTTGAAGTTGTATGCTTTATTATATTAAGGGTAGATCTTTGCATATAATATGTAGATAGTAAATTATATAACTGCTGGTTTGTAATTCGTTGATTTGTGTTATAGGTATCCCCAAATATAAATAACTAGACACATGTAACCTTTGTGCCATCTTCAGTCATCTAACTACGTGATTGCCAAGGTTGTGCGGCCTGAAGGCCGCATTCAGGTGTTATTACCAAGTGTAGGTTGCAATTTTTTTGTTCGAGTTTTCTTTGACAAACTACACATAAACAATACTACTTAAAATTTAAAATTTGTAGGTACCGGGGTTTATGACAATCCGGCAACGTATAAGCTATACATTTCAAAAATTTAGCGGGTTTTCATAATGTAGGTACTGAAAGCTACTTTATTGGTCTTCAGGAATTTTGTTTTGATTTTAGAATAGAAACATAAACTTTTATTAATGATACCTAAAAATACCTAAGAATAAGAAGAATACCTAAGAATGCTGTATATGCAGGTGAGGTGAAAAAACTATGTGTCTATGTCTGTATTGAAGAATACTCTAAAGTGTTTGAATGAATTGAAAACAGCTTGCGTTGAAAAGGGACAAGAACTTAAAAAATAAAGTAAGTTTCATGTTTCCATCATGTATCAGGTTTTAGGTCTCAGGTCTCGGATCATGAGTTCAATTACTTTTTATCATTTACTATTTTTGTTTTTCCGTTTGGAATTCACGTTAAATAGTAGGTTCTATTTGAGGAATACCGCCCCAAATGAAAATAAGAGGTATATTCTTAAAGATATAGCATAAATCAGGCCAAGACTGGTAATAATTTAGTTACCAGGCAACTCCTATGAGCGGTTTCACTTTTCAAGAAAGTTTTTCCTATTAGCTGCCCATTATTGAAAGCGCATGAATGGATTAAGGAGATCTTCACAAATACAACTAAATATTCTAACATAAAAAAATATTTACTAGAAAACATTTATCAATAAATAAATATCTATCGAATTTACAATAAATGTGACTACATGAATGTTTTCCAAGTCGAATTTTTTAATTTTATTTTTTATTGAGAAATAATTCTAAAATTCTAAACTATAAACTACATGGGCAAAGAAATGTTGGACGTCCACGCAAAAGATGGAAAGACGTGTGAAGTCGGAACAGGCTATTAAACGCCTAATCCATGAGGTGAAGAAGAAGAAGACTAAGAAATTAATTTAATCCCCCCTCCTCAGTGCGACCTCTAAGCTGCACAACCTGGGCAATCAAACTAGCAATAATTAACGTATGAATAATAGAATTAACTAATTAATTAATTAATATTAAAAAATCTGACTGAATAAGAAATGACGATATAAGGGACGACCTACAAATCTATAACCTCAACGATAAAATAGTAGGAAATCGTACAAAATGGGAAGAACACCTACAAAGAATGGAAGATCAGAGAATACCTCTACAAACCTCGAGGACGCAGAGATGTTAGATGACCAAGAAAGAGATGGGCCGGAACAGGTCAACGACGTAATCCATGATGGAATTGATGACGATGATGATTGATAAAATTATATCTTTAAAAAAGCATTCGGAAAGGAGACAAATTAATATTGTAATTATAAAATATATGAAGTTAAATTTTTTAACGACGAATCCATTGTTACTTCGCCCTTATTTTAAAAGATTTTTCTATAGGCATTACCGAAACGCTTCGAGTTTTTCCTGCGAATACGCGTAAAGACAGACTTATGGGGAAAAATTACGTCATGAAGAATAAGTACAGATTTTGCTGTTTTCCGTTTTTTCGTTTTAATTTTGTTAGCTTATAGAAAAGCTGTGTATTTTTATTCTGACCAAACATCTAAAGGAAATTTAACCATTTTTAATTTTGAAGATCCAAATATGAAAACCTATAATTTTATTTTTAATCTATTACATTGAAAACTAACGATTAAACTATAGGAATATTTAACCAAGACAAAACACATCGATTATATAAAATAAAATTTAAAAAAATTGAATTTAACAAAATTTAAGCACTTCTTATAGTCCACACCATTAACTATTGCATCTATCTGAACTAGAATCTTAAAATCAATCAAGGACCGCAGGACATTCGTCTGATTGCCCCCCGGCCCAGTCCAGCTCTAGTCTGAAGGCCATTTACACGCACAGCTAGGTGCTAAGATAGAATAGAATGGATGCTCGAAAAAAAAGTCCGAGTTTGAAAACGCAAATCAGAAAGTTTGTGAATGCAAAATGCACTTGCTCGCGATCCTGGCCTTCAGTTCCACCTTAGCACCTAACCGTCCATGTTAATGGCCCTTAAGGTATAAAATATGAAGGATTTGTTCTTATATTCGAAATTTTCTGTGGAAATTATTTTTTCTAAATCTTCTATAATCGAAATCCGCAAGATATCCATATACCAATCTATTGAGTTATGCGTTTTTTTTAATTGTGAGCGAAAGGAGTCCTTATACGGTTCACGTTATCGCGACTCGACTGTGTGAGGATTACACGTTAAATTATAGATTCGCCATGTTGAGCTGAAAAATTGTCGTAGAATAGAATGACTGAAGAATTCAGTATGAAAATAATTCCTATAATACAGATTCCAAAAAAGTTCATCAACGAACAACGAAGGAAACCAAATTTTTCCTTCTTTTGAAGGAAAAGCATCAAAAGCTCCTGTGAAAAGCATCAAAAGGAGCAGGAGCAGCATCTCCCTCGGTGTGTGGCTTCCCAAAAGGGTACTACAACTAAATTGTTTAGCACCAGTCTAATTTGTAATTTTGTTGTTGTATTTGTAATTGGAAGTAATATTTATGGTCTATCCGTAAATAAATAAATAAATAATTATGTACTGAACAAAAGAGTTAAAATGTGCTTATGAAAATATTCATAAATGTATTTTATTCGATAACATTTCATAATTTACAGATGCTTCACTTCTATTGATTAGACATTAAAAAGATTATCAATTACAATAATTAAATTTACTGTAAATTTTATTGACTTTTTGTAATTTCTTTCTAGTTTCATATTAAATTTATAATTGGGTGCTCATAATTACGTTTAATTATACATGATGATTTGTATTTACATATTGCTTAACCATTACTCTATATTATATCAGACTGGACCTCCAAGGAGTATCTAAAGAAGTGTCACAATATTAATTATGATAACATTGTGGAAAAATAATAAAAAAAAAGAAAAAGCAAGAAAGCTGTCCATATTTAACTTCAGAGTCTTTTTTTATAGCAAAAAAGTTGTCGCAAATCTTGCTGTATCCTATAGAAGATATCAGGATATGGTATAATATTTTATTATGGTTCTGAAGAATTATTAAGAAAAAACTTATTATAAGTTTTCAATCAAAAGTTTAATCAATATTTGTTGTAAGATTCGAAAAGTAGTTAAGGTTTTTTCGGGTTTTTTTAAATTGACCCACAACTTCAAATATCATAGTGAATTAAACCATAAATACAAAAACAAAGTATGCAAATTAAATTTATAGACAATTGCTCCTGGCCAATCTCAATTCCAGTTTTTTGGATTGAACTTAGGTGTTAATACAATTTACACAGTTTACACCTTTACCATTTACACCTTTTTTCCAATCGTTCTGCTTGCTAATTATTATTGTATTTAGGTTAAGGATACAATAAGTATTATCAGTAGAGGACGAATTTATACGTATTTGCATACATTTTGTATTTCTGTTACTATTTATTGAATTACTATTTTTATTCTGCATAATAATATATTTGATATGAAATGCATATTTTGGCGGTCATGGTCTGATAGTTCGCGAGATCAACTGCTAGCGCAAGCCTTTCCTGTTCGACTCCGGGTTTGAGCGTAAATTTTTTTTAATCGTCTCCGTGCTTCGGATGACACGTAAATCCGTCGTAAATAACAGTAAAAAGCAGGGTACAAGCACATCTAGGGCCAGCTTAACAAGCTACCTAAATAATATAAAAACCAATAATTATACTTACAGAACAAATTTTAAAAAATTGGTAAAAGTCCGAACGTAAGAAGAAGAAATGCATAATATAATATAAATAGGGGAAGGTTACCTAAAATTGGAAATCATTTTTCTCCATCTTCTAGTACTGGTAACACACCTTATAGTGAATTTAATCTGTGCATGTGAACATTACAGTTGCTGGGATATTTTTAAAAGTGCGATCTGTGCATTATTGAAAGACAGAAAGTACTTTAATTTATCCTGTTAATTATAGCAATAATTTGAATTGGCGGAATAAGCTCCTGCTACAAAATAACTTGTAATCTTCTACTGAGGTGAAACTATCGAGTAGGGTATAAAAGATTTCTCTGAAAGGCACCTACTACATTTTAGAGACAGGTTTGAAAATTTTACCGCAATGTGGGTAAAACGGGAAATTTTTATGAAGGTAAAACGAGATACGATCCCATCTTAACTCGATTGAATGTAAGGGTATCCCATTTTACCTACATCACTGTTCAATATTTATTTGTTATATAAATGCTTATATACGTGGATGCTTTCCACGTATTATATAAGCAAATTCAACCGTCAATCTTGGTTTGAAGAAGCAAAGTCCCAACAATTAGGAACTGTTGAAATGATATATTTCTCTATGTTAAATGCTTATCCCATTTTATTTCCTACTGTGGATAAATTGGGAACTTTCTCACCCTTATAATATATAAATTTTTCTGCACTTATTTTTCAAATCGAATCAATAGCTTGATATTCGAGTACTTGATCAAAGAGTAATGTTCTCCAATTTCGACCCTTTTAGTCAGATAGCTTGAAAACTAGAGCATCTCGAACGTCAAGTATCCCTTTTTAGGTAACCTTCCCCAACCTTGTACCCCATCTTCTTCATCCTTCCAACTGTCATTTATCCACTGTTGGATGTAGGACTCTTCTTATCAACCGGGACAGTATGGCCAAGTGCGGGTTGGTAGGGGAGCAGCAATCAACGGCCTTATTTTTAAATTGGTCACAAAACGCTAACCCATTCAAGTGCATACCTCGAGCAATCGTGCTTGACGTTCCGTAATCTAACGACCACAGACATTTACATTGCTCTAAGTCGCTGCTCATCTAGTACCTATACTTTTTTTTATAATAGGCACTATCCGTACACGACCCCCCCCCCCGCCTCTAAACTTAAACTTTCTTCTGCGCCGTTTAAATGAGTGAAGCCCTTCCTCTTTTGGAGTTGAAGGGGAAACCTAACTGTTCCTTATTTAAAAATTTACTTTCTAAATTTTGAAAATTCTCTAAAATTTTAAAATTTACCATATTACTGAGTTGTGATTTCTAGATAAAAACTTAGATAAAATTAGAACATATACTCGTATTAACGTCTATGAAAAATTATGACTTTTCGGTTGTATTATTCAAAATAGTTTTAGTGCTTCTAGTTGAAATACAACATGCAAAATACCTGTGGAACAGTTGCCAAAATAAATATTTATCTACTAATAACGGAAGATCAATTTTGCAAGTATAAAGGCATTCTGTCCAATAGAAGACCTTGATTGCGAAAAATTTGAAGAACTATCTAATAAATATAATTATTATTATTAGAGTTTAGTTTTTCTGTGACTTTCATAAAAATATTAGTATACAGTAAACTCCCGATTACCTGAGGTTTGGTTAACCGATCTTCCGCGTTAACAGAGTTGATCCTCTTAAAACAATCTTGGGTGTTATTCGAGGTACTAATATAAAAACCGTTTTATCTGAGCCTTGCTGATTACGTGAACTGAGCTGTATAAATTCAAAACACGAATAAATTTTGATGCCAAACTCCTAAATTTATCATGTTTCCCATAATAGCAAAGGCTCTTCCAGAAATATTGCACAAATTAACATTCCCAACTCACACGAAAGGGGTACAGAGGAAAAAGGCGATCAGTCAGTTTCATTTCTTTTTGAAGCTCAGGGCGTGTACTATTTGTTGATAATTGAGGAAATTTTTCAAATTCTGGGAAACCGCTTTCTTCCCATTACCTATTTTAATTCTTATTTGACATTCTATTAATTGGTCGGACTTATGTATGAAAACTTAGAAGCAATATTAAATCCATAGCGTGTCGATGTTCATCGGAGGTCCAAGCTAAGAAATTTCGTGAAGTTTGCTATTTTAACCTACAATTTCTGCCTTAATATTACCCCTTAAATATTATTTTAACGGTCTGGTAACCGGTAAAATTGTCATGTTACCATAGCAGAGCTCAATCAGATAATTTATTAAAAATCTTCAAACGTCCCTACCCATAGAAATAGATCCAATAGATCGAGTGATCTGGGGGGGGGGGGAGATGTACTTTTTCAGAAGCATTTAAGATGTACTTACAGTAACAATCTGATTACCGGTAAAATTGCCATGTTACCATAGCAAAGCTCAATCAGATAATTAATTAAAAATCTTCAAAAGTTCCTACCCATAAAAATAGACTCAATAGACCGGGAATATGCGGTGGGGGGGGGGGTGTATACTTTTTCAGAAGCATTCCAGATTTTCCGTTCTTCACTTTTCTTTTTTCACTTCTTTTCACTTGGCTTTCTTCTCAAGATTTCTTCTCTTGATCAACTGATACTAATAAGGGGGATAAGCTTATAATGGTTCTTTATATTTATACATAACTGGGGACATTCCATATCACCCAGAGCCCTCAGGTTTTTAAAACCATGATCTACAGATAGGCAGTTTGTATAAAACCTGTGGAAACAATCTTCTGTGGTTTTCGAGGCACCAATATAAAATCAGTTTTATCTGAGCTTTGCCCATTACATAATAATCTTATATATCGACGCGTTGTCTGCTATTGTTAATCTGTCGAATGATATGATCCCATTACCCAATGAGTATTTTTTTATATTTTTATGATAATTCTGCATAATCCGAGTTTTCCATTAAACGAGACATTTCCTCCCTATATTAGCTTGAATAATCGGGGTTCTACTGTAAATACAAAATAAATATATTTTTTAGCATAATCTTCCAGCATGTTTTAATACATATTCAGCATTTTAAGTGCATCCGACATCTTCTTATCAAATAATAAGCTTCTTCGAATATTAAAATGAACGTGCTAAATGATTATCCATTACTTTCAATTCAAGAGGCTAAAATCCTTTAGACATCCTACTGGCTACGCTACTGGTTGACCCAACCATAGAAAAGTATTATACATAAAAATTCATAAAATGTATTGTTAAAATATTTATTTGTTTCTCATTTGTAAACGTCAGTTTCCAAAAACACAATATTAATCAAGAAAGTTTATTTTATCAAGTCACTAACTTGTAAAACTGACAGTTAACTTGCAAAATTTTTACAAGTTAGTAGTATTATTTACATTAGGAAATTTTGTTTTATCGTCATATATGTTGAAAATCATGGTACAATTGTTATTTCCAGTAACACAGATTTTTGATGATGAAAGAGTTGATACTGATGATGATGAACCATCTGTTGACTCAGAAACTGCTGAACTCGAGGACTGCAGAACATTTGTACTCTCCTTACTACCAAATAATTTGCTAGACATTTCGATTTTTTTGTTGACCGAATCATCGACATAACTCATCGCAATTTCGGTGCTCTTCCACCCTCCTGCACGCTTTAGTGCTAAAATATCTCCACCCGAATCCGCAACCATAGTGGCTCCAGTTCTGCGAAAAGAGTGGCCGGTGTATAACTCTGGGTTTTTTAAACCTAAATATTTCGCTATTTGCTTTGGGACACCACCAATAGTGTGCTGGCCAGCATTAAGGGAAATGCACTTTCCATGTCGGTATGTCAAAAAAAATCTTAGGCTTTCTGTTCCAGGAGGCCGAAGATTTACATATTTTCTGTATAACATGCAGGGCTTGAAGCTGCAGCCATCATCGGTTATGGTGAATCTTCTTGTTGTTAAATTTTTTGTTTGCCGCAATGTCACAATAACGTATTTTCCCATATCTTCTACATCATTCATGTTTAAGGAGAGAATTTCGTCACATCGACAACATCCAAAAATCCCAAATATTGTTACAATTTTCGCCAGCAACCACTGGTCATCAGGAGCATGTAAAAGAAATTGTTCAACCTCTTCTTTACTTAATGGCCTTGGCCTTTTTTGGCGCATAACGCTCATTTTTTCGTTTCAGAAACGCTATTACCTTTTGAAATCTGCAAATGACAACTAAACGTCATATTTTTCAATAAATTTTTTAAGGAAAACAAACCTGCGAACAGGGGCATTTTCTTTCATTTCCAAGCAGCTTTTCAGCATAGACCATTTTGCCCATAAAGTATTAGGGCTGAATCTAGCTGATAGTTGATTCAAGTATACCAACAAAACATCTTCAGTTACCCCAATCACACTATTTTTGTTTTGCCACTTTTTGAAGTCGTCGTATTCTCGCTCGTACCTTGAAGCTGATTTTGCAGGTAATAAACTTGAAGCTACACTGCTGGCTGCCTCAATAATTTCTTTTGGTACATTCATTTTCGCTTTCGCCAAAACAAATGTAAAGAAAAATAAACAGACATGTTCATGGCAACGCTTCCATAGCTTACGACATTTGCGACAAATTATTGAGATTTTTTTGGAATTTATCTAACCTTTTTACAAATGAGAAACAAATAAAATATAAAACAATGCACGCAAGGTAACGGGTTTTACTGGCTCAAGGAGGTAACTGACTCGCCTGCGGCTCGTCAGTTATATCCTCCATTCGCCAGTAAAAACCCTCTTACCTTGCTAGTAATGTTATATACTATTGAATTAAAAACATAATCTGTGATTATAATAATTATAGCTTAACTATATTTCAAATTATTTTCCCAACAACTCAAGAATGTTTTGCCCGTTCATTTTCAACTTCCTAAATATATTTTTATAGAATGGAATTATTCGATATAGTTCGATATAGAATTTTACCTCTTCGTATATTCTTCTTCACACAGAGAAAAATATTTCTTTGTATTTAATGAATTACCTTTTACTCAAAAAACCCTTTTATTAAATAGTCTTCTCTCCACTCTCATAGTCTTTATATCTTCTCCATTTCATTGAGTTCATTATTCACTCTAAATTAGTCGACATGATATTGCTTCTTATGTTATTCCTCTTTATACCCTTCTATTGCAAACATTCTCCTTCTATCTCTGATTCACTATGCCTTCAAATTTGGTAGCGCTACCTGGTACAATTTGATTATGATTACCTACACCAGGCGTGTTTAAAACTCCCTCAAGGTTGGTGTATCTGATACTATCAAATCAAAGATGTTTTTATATTATAATATATTGCTGATGTAATTGCAGTTAAATATTTATTACATGACAGAAATCAATCGTTATACACCGTAAAAAATGGGTCTAAAAAAGTCAGTGAATTTCCAGGACGGATGATCAGGATTAGCTATCTTATTTTTCTCAATTGATTTATACATTTGGGGTCTTAGAACCTAAATACGTCAGGTATATGGATGGATGAATAAATACAATCATGGCATTACAAAATGCCTCCAAGACGTTAAGTTTTGAAAAGTCTGGATAAAGTAGCCTTTCCAGTGTGCAATAAATTTTAACTATACTATTTCAAACCAACGGAATGTAGAAAGCTATTCAATTTTAAAAGACACATTCTTGAGTAAATGTTTTAGTATAACAAACTCATAAAACAAACTATTTTTCTCAATTTAGTAAAACTACAATTTAAAATAAAATAAAATTTACTATCTTGCCTAAATCAAAGTCTAATCGAGCTTTGTGAAGTAAAAGCATATTAAATGATCTGGCAGTACAAAATGTATATCTTGATGTGAACCATCATCAGTTAAGTGGTTTCTTGTGTACAAATAAAAGACGTCTTCAGCAGGAGTTGACAAATATTTTAGTTTAATAATCTATAAGACCATATCTCGAGATTTATTAAAATGATTAATACATTTATATTTCTTAAATAATTATAAGCAACAATTAAATCGTTTAATTAATACCGAAAAGCATTTTACTCTGATTTCAATTCGGGGGTGGGGGAACCTACTACACATAATTTTGAACTTGATACAATTTTTATGTCTATGATAAAAATTTGTTTTCGAGAAAAAATTAGCAAAAAAGCATTAAGCTTATTAGCAATTCGACACAAATTTATGATAATTAGATACAACAATGCGGTTTTCGGGGCGCGGGGAATCTCCCTCTGTTTTTCGGGGCGGAGCGTTCGACTGCCGGAGTCACAGTCTTCCGGAGGAATTAAACAAGCTTAAAAGCTCCGTGGCTTAAGAATACACATAATCAATACTTAAATGAAATGTTTAAATAAATATTTGAACTTGAAGTTTCAATTGGTTTTTGAAAAGTGATCCCAATTAGTTTTTGTGTTGTTCGTTCGTAATTTTCTCGTGCTAGTTTTCCGTTGTTTGGTGAAAATTCTCAGTGAAAATCGTTACGGTGCCCAAAAACTTTTGACCAAATTTTGCACCACTTGTTGTTTTGATTCTTGAGGTAAGTCCATCCAAACATCTTTTTAGTATCTTTTCATTCGCCGAAACATGAAACTGGCCTAATTAAGTCCCCTTTTAATTAATTACATAATTAAATAAGTACTTCAAGTATTTATCAGTGGAGATAAACCGAATTGTTTACAACCGAAAACTTAAATTTTTACTTAAAATCAGATAATTACAGCTAATTATCGTAATGAGATAAACTTTTGAGTAATTTTGGTGATGAATTTCCACTTGCATAATGTTTAAAATTTTAATTAATTAGCTAATTAAGTGATAGTAAGTTTTATAAGAGGAAATCGTTTTAAAATGAATTTAATTTGGAGATGTAATAATTTAATTAGGCGAGATGTTGTGTGGCGACGCTCAACGCCGACTTATTATTAGGCCTAACCGGGTATGCACCTGTAAGGTAACGAAAACAACTTTCATCCAAAACTTCAAACAATTTTTTTAGGTGTCCGTTATTCTAATAACATTGTCGTTTGTTCCTAATAACCCTTTAAATTAACTTCTGCAGCATCTTAAACATGTGTTTAGATTACTATCTCTTGTCTCATAGATAACGTGGTAACCTGAGCTGTCTTCGGGCGAACACCTAACCGCGAGTCATTCTCAAATCAAGTATCAATATTAAGCGGTGATAGTATCGCAAGATTATCTAAATAATTTGTAAGAATTTTATACCAATAGCTTCTAACATTTTGACACTTGGACTTCGTTTTTAATTAGCGATACTTATCTAATTATTGATCACCAGGCCTAAAACGTAGAAGCTGGGCTGTTGGAAATTATACGATTGTGTCAATCAAAACTTTTATTTTAATTTTTAAGTAGGTGTGGGTTCCGAGTAGCCCTAGATAGAAATTAATAAGTTAAATTGTTAGATGCCCAAATTGTTTAGGTTACTCAAGCGTCACCAAATATACCTGATGTAGGCATTTAAAGAGACGTAAACAGTAAACCAACAGAATTTTTGGCGTCTTATTATTTTTGGCTTACGTTGCGAACAATGAAAATAATAATTTACAGTTATTTTTCATTTGATTTATTTAAGTCACCAACGTTTCGTACCTGAGATATTCTAACACGACGGAGCGCATCTGCAATAAACTGAATTTTAGGCAAATTTTATTGGACATAAATATGAAATGATCTTGATTTTTATTAAATTTTTTAATCTTTTAGACCTGAGTATTTATATTTAGACAAGTTACAGAACTTGCCTCATGATGAATGATACGATATTTTACTTCTAGACATTTTAACTTGGCATGGTTCGACCGGTCAAACCATAACATTTTTTGGGCGAACAGAATGAAAAATGAAAATGAATAAGTTGTTATTCTCAAATCAAATCAGATGATATAATGTGCATGAATCCAAAATCTACCTAAGAGAAATCACTTATTATGTATTATGCTATCCGACGGCTTTTTACTAATTTTCGAAAATTACATCTCTATGTAATTATTACATATTATGTGCACATATCACAGTCATACTTTATTTAAGTTTTTTGAAGAACGTTGACAGTAATCAAGACTTTGGGCCAGTAAAACTATTATAATGTTGCTTATTGAGATTCGATCCCAAATTTTGCTTAGTTAATTTTGATGTCATAATTCAAACGCATATCTTAATGGTGAGAACACGAAAGTTATAAAATTTATTTATCTCGATGAAGTACCATAAAAAGATCATTCAGTAATGAAGTACCAGCTACCAGATGAAGAAACCATAACTGTGCATTTTACGTTGCAAACGTATAAACCAAAAGCAATAAGCATAATATAAATAATTAAAATGCAAAACTGACCATAAATCAAAAAGTTTTAATTTTATTTCTGGACTCTAGGTATTAACAGACCTACAGCTTAACGTGGAATCCAAACCACGGCTGAAATAACTTAGAAACAGTTGAGAATTGAACTTGCGATCATTGCATCTGTATTTAAATTATTTTTGTACTATTTTACCAAAGAATGTACAATGATAAATAGTAGAAACAATGGATAATTATTATAAAACATGAACAAAGTTAACAAATAAGAGCCAGTTAAAAAAAATTGAAGGTATTTCGGTTATAGTTAACTTCTATTGGTTTATTAGTTCAAATTAACCTATGAACATTGTTAAACTGATTTTGAATGATCATTATAAGATTTTATTTATAATTGACCGTAAAGGTTGAGAAAGCCATAGAATAGTTAGTATAATACTTGTGAAACGAATACATAATTATTACCTATAGAGATCAGAGCTATAACTGGAATTACGGGAAAAATAACTCAATTAACTCACCAGGAATAGTGCTGATGGCTTTTTCTTTCGCAGGCAGCTATTGTAATATATTATGTGAATTCCACCTACTAACTTTTGCAATTGATTATATATTTTGGAAAGATGCGCTATGTAATGAATAAAGTAAAATTGATATTGTAAAGCTGCATTGTTGGAATCAAAAAATTGGCCTTTGCATGACCAATTTCTGGTTAAGGAATTACATGCTGCATATAATTTAGGACGCCGTTTAGCTTTATTTAAAAACAGAAAAAAAAAATTTAACGTCTTTTATTTGGTAAAGACCAAGAAATGTCGTACGTTACCAACATTGTACATTAATAATAGATAACAATGTAAAATTGGTATGTCGCAACTTATACCGTACATTGAAACATAAAATATAATTGACTCACGTATTGAAATTCAATTCAAAAGAATAATTTTGAGGTTACCAGTTGAATAACTGATCAGTTCATTTTCATTATATAACCCCACATTATGATATTGACAGATAATTCAAATTGTAGTAAAAAGAGAAAGTTATATTAAAATAAAAAGGAAATGCACTTATTTGATTATCGATTTTAAACATAATTCATAATATTATCTTTTCTACTGTTTGAACATCAGAACATAAAATTATTCGGAATAAATTCCAACATTGACTTCTTTTCCATAAATTTGCGTATCTTTCCCTTTATAATCAATAGCATAGTTAAATACAAATTGTTCTATCCATGCAAACATTAGCAGAGTTAACAGAAGCATTTTTTGATGCTTGAAAGCTTTCAAATGCCATCAAGATGAAATAAAAACCATAAATAGCACAAAAATATGAAGTTATGTGTATTTTTCTTGTTATTATACTATATTAAAACAGAGGATTATAATAAATAAAGATGAATTTATTTCCTTACATTATAAAATTGTTGGAATGGAATTTTTTTGGTGCAATTGTGTTCTGTTTCTTTAGTAACTAAAATTATCATTAAGATAGCATTTAATTGGTTGTGCAACTGAATTTGTTTTGAAGTGTACGGTTATGGCTAGTGACGGTCGTCAGCTAAAGCAGTTAAGTGCGTTGCTGCTAAAGCTGAATGCCTGGTTCGACTCCGGGCTCAGTAAAAACTTTATTCTGACCGTCTCCCCTCGGAAGGCAATGGCAAACCACCGAGGTGTAATCTGCCTGGAACAGCCTCTCTGGAGATGAAGTGTATACACTTCCCGCGGTTCGGAGCCCGCGTTAAGCAGTAGGTCCCCTATGTGTGTGATAATACTTCAAACGCACAACACATACATAGGAGAGAGGTCGCCAACGTCCGGGAGACCGGATATGGCACTTGAAGAAGAAGAAGGTTATGGCTAAGTTGATTATTAGGATTCAAATCCTGCTACAGGATTATGAGTCGTGTGACAAACTACTATTATACCTTTATAACTTCAATTTGAGACTTGCACCCATTTTGGAGATGAAAATAAATATTTGAATACCTACATTAAAAAGTTGCATGCCATAATATATTCAAAGATTGATACTTACCTAATAGAGGTAATTTTTTTTATGTATTTTAATATGTTATATTTTTATCTCAAAAAAGGTGTAATTTATTATCGAAATTCCTTAATTTGTCGTAATTCAAATTGGTTAGTCTTAATTTGAAGTTGGAAAGGTATAGAGCTATAAAATCATTTCAAATAAATAATAAATCTTTTGAAATCATTGGGTAATTCAGGACGCCTACGAGAAAAAATTGTTATTTACAGAGCCAGTTTTACTTTTTACCGTCGAAAGAAGCTGATATTATGAGTTCATCAACGGTACTAATCTTTTTATTGTCTGAATTCTGTCTATAAAATGAAATACTCTTTACTCCTTCATAACTAGTACTACTGAGGACCTATAGTTTAACGTGGATTCCACACCACTGAAGTACATAATATTTATTAGCATATCATTTCGAGAGAAGATACAGACAGTTATATCGTCAAGTAACAGGAATAGTTCTAAAAATTAATATTATGTCGTTATTAAATTAAAATATTTATAAAATCGTATAAATTATTAGCTTATGATAGATTATTAAATTAAAAATTAATGAGCCAATAAATAACGCAATAAAATTCAAATTAATTCATAGGCTTTAGGTAGCAGTGTTTCTACCTTCTTCAGATGTTTTTATTTGTTGAATGTTATTACGCTTACTTGGCTGTTAATTTTGACTTGGAAAATAATTTTAATAGTTTTCTATCAAATAATGTTAACTTTTAACTTGAAATAGAATTAGGTTACATCCATATATGAAACTTGTCGAAATACTTTTTTTTTATTTAAGGGAACAGAAAGAGAACTTGCCGATGTTCAGTAAAATTCTTAAGATTTTTTTCTTCATTTGAAATCGCGAAAATGTAAAACTTTTTTAAGTACCTTTTAACGGAATTGCTTTGTTAAAATTTCAATCAATTCCATCAAAATCTCAGCAATAGATTTCGATATTAACTGAATATACCCAGCTACTGGGTGATCTATTTCGGATTTTAGATGAGGACAATAAACAAAATTAATTTTATTTTTCGACATATCCTTTTAGATCGGCACACTTAATCTAATGCGATTCAAATATTTTGATACGTCAAACTCTTCCAAATAAGCAGTTGTTTCAGCTGCATCATATCAGCATGGCCATAATAATCTCCATATGCTGGGGGGTATTCCATACCCCCCAGACCCCCCGGTCTCAGTAGCCACTAACTGTTAACAACTTAATTTGCAATAGGGACGATCAATGGGAGTGTGCACAAAATTTAAAACAAGAGGCAAAATGTAAATTTACTGTATTATTACTTACTTAACATTATTATTATTATTACTTTTCGATGGTTGTTGTTTTTGACTTTAGATAGGAGGGTACGTGACACGTGACAATAGCAATTCAGTTGCTATTCTACTTAAGGAGAGCGGCGCTCCATCGCCCTCAACGTACCAGCCGCCACTGCAAAAAGAAGTACTGATTCTTGCTCAAATGAGGTTGATTTTCTTTAATTGCAGCATTCAATTGGTCTAAAAATTGTGCAAAGTGTATCCCTGTTATTGTTTTTCCTTTCCGAAGATAGTCGATGAACACTATTCCATGGGAATCCCAAAAATAAGTTGCCATAACCTTTCTAGCCGATGGAACTGTTTTTGATTTCATTGGAGCACTTGCAGCAGTTTCGTCGACAGTGACGAATCGAAGCAAAAATTCAATTCTTGAGGATTACGCTGAAATAATGCCAAACGCTACGTTGAAATGTCCGATTGCGTTTTAGAGCAAACGCGGCACCCATCTTGATGACAACTTTTTGATATGTAGTGGAAAAAATCTTATTAAAGTCATCTTCAATCATTTAATATAGCATGCATTTTTTAACGATTTATAGTGTAACCAGTTCTGCCCTTTGTTCATCACTTATGCTTGTACCACCATGTTTAAATTCAGATTCCGATTATGTATGGATGCAGTCGACTCGCCCAAAACTGAATTCATGTCTGCAATGATTTTTGAAGGCGTTAAGCCATTCAAATAAAAATATTTTATCACTGCACGATTCTCGTTTTTTTCCATTTTCACAATTTTATTTTGTATATTGATATTATTATTAGTATTTAGTGTTTTTCCATCGTAAGCTGCGAAAAAAAACGACTGGTAGTTTTGAATTTTAGATTTTGGTTTAAAATAAATACATTTGAAACAATGTTTCTTCTCTCATAGTAAAATCAAAACTTTCATCTTTCGAATATTTAGAACGCATAATAAAGAGTTTGGAACCAAAACAGCTCGTATTAAACGGTTTTTTCCCAATGCAGATTTTAAACGATATATATAGGTTAGGTTGCATAAATGATATATTGATTAATCATGAAGTTATAAACAATATTAGCATTTTACTATATAGTAGGCCGAGATAAATTACAAGTATATAAACTTTTTCGCCCCTAGCGATTTCTTTGGTTAAAGGCCGCATTTTATAATAAAAATAATATGTTATGTGCATTAAAATAAATTGTGAGCATACTTGGTGTAGGTATGCTTATTGAGATCATTCTTCTTTCGCGTTCCTTCTTTTCGGCATCCAAAGTATTTTGACATACAGAAGGGACCACTCAGAATAAAGTTTGTATTTCAGCCTGAGTCGTACCGAGTGTAAATAAAAAACCAATAAATCAAAATAATTTTTCATATTAAGCTTTTAGTAACGTTTATTGTTATTATCATTACCATGTTTATTATGAATCGATATTACCTGATGATAACATTAAACAATTCTGAAAGCTAATGCTGTATACAAAAATTATTTTTGTGCCTTTGTCCGGCAACATTGGTTCTGTACATCTCCATAGCTTTCAGAAACATTATTTCCGGCTAATGCAGTAAAAAATAGACTAGGACGAAGGAAAAAATAAACAAGAACAGAAAAATAAAGGAGGCAATTAACATCCATATAAGTCATAATCCAATGAATGATAACATGAAGATAACATAGCTCATGGGCAATCTCCGATTTTACAGCCTTTTGGAAAAATAAATGACAAACACCAATTTTAAATTATTGTATGAATTGCCATTGTCATTTAATACTTTCATTCCAAAAGGTTAGTATTATCATTGATTTATGAATTTTTGTGTATTCTGTTTGGGGCCGTCCATTAATTACGTAAGGATGATTTTTGTAATTTTTAACCCCCCCCCGCCACGTAAGGGTACGTAAGATTGTGGCAACCCCCTCCCCCCACACACATCTTACGTAAGGATTATTTAACCCTCCAGTAGTCGCGCGGATTACAATCGTAATCCACGCTTCTTCTAACCGTGGTAGTTTATAGCAGATCGCATTACATCGGGTTAATTTTGGGGTACCTGTTGATAATTTACCAACCCTAGTTTCAGTAGTTTTTGATTATTGAAAGTTGTGTGTATTAAGTGTTATTTGTGTTGAAACAGGACTGGACTACAATTAGTCTATATAATTGTTCTAAATTTGTTCTAAATATGTACCTATTTAACTACACGTTCAAATCGCATACCTCGTTTCTTTTAACGTAACCGATTACTTTCACATCAATATTTCTGAAAATTTTTACAAAATATGTTTAAAAAAGGCCTAATGAATCATATCATTTGTCTAGTTTAAAAAAATAAAAGTCCAAATTATTGCAAGCTAAAAAACTAAAGTGGATTACAATCGTAATCCGCGCGACTAAACTCGTAGGTAAAGTATGCGCGCCTACTGGAGGGTTAAAAGAAAATTAATTTTGACCCCCCTTCTCCACCCCTTATATTTATAAAATATGATTAATAATTAGAGATGAGATTTTTAGGGCTTATAAATGTTATACCAGAGAGCGTTAAAGGGTTAATTGATACACGGCCCCGTTCGAAAGTTATGCTGTATGAAAAAGAAAGAAGAAACGGGGCCGTGTATCAATTAACCCTTTAACGCTCTCTGGTATAACATTTATACGACCTAAAAATCTCATCTCTAAATATATTATACTCGCAGGCATACGTGTAATTTGTTATTATTGGTCAAATAGAAACGTAAAGCACGTGCACGCGTGTTTGCATTTGCATTGGTTGACAGTTTGACAGCATTCATTATTGTTTTTTAAGTTGATTTTGAGTAGCCTGCCTTCCTTTAAGGAATCTCGATAATCCATTCATGCGCGTCCCTATGGGACGCGCATGAATGGATTGTCGAGATTCCTTAAAGGAAGGCAGGCTACTCAAAATCAACTTTCCTTTCCTTTGCAAATTTTTGCACTATTTCAATACAAAAACATGCGCAGGGACCTACATAATAACTGTTCCAAATTTGGTTCCGATCGGTCAAACGGTTTAGGAGTCTATAGGGAACATACATACACACATACATCCATTTTTACTTCCCTATAAGGAAGTATTGTAATCATGAAAAAATTCGATGTCGATATTTTAACGGAAATATCCGTTTTGAGCATTTCTGAATCCGTTTTGACTACTTTCGCAATGATGTCTGTATGGATGTATGTAACGCAAAATGTCTGTAAGTTCTGTATCTCTGGAACGAATTGCTATATAGTAACCAAATTTCATATTTAACACTTTAATCGGTATACAAAGGCACCATTTGATTTTGGGGGAAATCCTTAAACCGGAAATAGCACTTCACTTGAAGGACGAAATGGTTTTTCTTAAATATCTCAGGAACGAATTGTTATCTAGTAACCAAATTTCATATTTAACACTTTAATCAGTATACTAAAGCACCATGTGATTTTGGAGGAAATCCCTAAACCGGAAGTAGCACTTTACTTGAAGGACGAAATTTAATAATTTAATTAAATAATAAAATAAAATTTAAATAATATTTCTGCGAATCTTTAGATGAACGATAAAGGAATGCTTCCTTATAGGGAAGTCATGTGCTGGCCACATCAGATTTTTATATATATAGATAGCTAATGATAAATACAAAAATTTAAATTAAATTTTTATTTACATAGATGAAAAACCGTTCGTAAAGATCGCCAAAGTTTGATGCCATTTTCTATAATTCACACTATTATGCCACTATGTTTAATGATTTTTAAGTACTAACTATATATTTCAATATCTGGTATTTCCATTATAATGTAAAGTTACAAATTTGTTTCGCTCTCTTTTAAGCTTTTCAGACTGCTGGTTTTCTAGTAAGTTTCATTAACTTGGTTATACTTTTTAAAAGAATAACTTTATTATTACTTTTTTAACAAGTTATAAAATCAATTCATTAAACTACTTGGTTTGGAATTACGCAATATTCAAACACTGAATATTTTTTGTTCATAACAAAAACTGGAGCAAAATCTTGAGATATTTTTATTGATACCGCAGTAAAAATGACTATAGATTTTAAAACCCGTGAATATTATAAAACTTGGCAAAATTCACAGCCAGTTCTTGTTTGCATTTTTAGGTAAAACGAGGCATTAATTAACCAAGTTTAACTAAAAAAACTCATTCATCTCAAAACCAGAAAAATGTTACTTGTACCCTTGCTGTTTCAGCCCACTCAACTGTAATTTTTAGCACAAAAATTTCTTAAAAATATAAATTTTAATTAGTCAAATTAAATAAAACTAGTCGGGGAAAAAATTTCAAAATTTTTACAAAAAACTCCGTTAGAATAGGATTCGTCTTTCCCATTTCGTTTTACAGCGAATATTTTCTACAAGTCAACTCTTCTGGTTCTGGCAGATATTTGCACGAGAGAGTAAGAGATGATGATAATGGAATCACGATTTTAAATTAGAGGTTATTTAATGAACAGGAAATGTTAAGTTTAATGCAAATATAGTTTCAAGTCTATTAAAATTAAAATCAAGCAGAAGCCAGATGGCTATATATAAAATTTATTATTGCCCGAGTATAGTGTTATGATTTATTTGATAAATTACTTTAAATTTTGCATGCTTCTGTATTTTTGACTACATTAAACAACTCTCAAATTTGCTAATTATAAAAGCCACGAGGAAAAATTTCAAATTTTAATGAGGTCCCAAAACGTACGACTTTCTTGGGTTATTTTTACTGTAACAGTTTTATTATTGTAGGAAATTATCGATAACGAAAGATTGAGTTGCACACAAAAACTTGATCATTTTATAGTAAACCATAAATTTAAATGAAAGCCATTACTGCATTTGCACGATGATCGAACTGCGCTCTGAAAATAAAATAGCGTAAAAGAATTTTACGGCCGTATTTTCCCAATAAAATTTTTTTTTTATTTAAACCTTACAGCATATCAAAGCATTCCTTAATTAATTAGAATTCTCTACTAATTAACATATCAAAATTCAACTTTTCAGTGTTTTGCATAATGTAACCATCATCAATCAAACTCTTGTTTGTATAATGTATACGCATCTTGCTACTTAAAAATTAGGAAGATATAAAAAAGTTATTAACATTTTGTTGCTAATACAGGAAGTATTGGACATTCTTATATGCGAAGGTAAATTTTATTTTTAACCGTAAAAAAACAGGTCGAAGAGAACACATTAGAAGTACAAAATCCTGCAATGGACTACTTTGCTGCAAACAAAAGAAAACTGATAACGAAAGATAACAAATCAAAAAACTGGTAGGGTGTGAAGAAAAAGGCAAAAGAGGAAGTAAATCGGTTATCTCCAGTGCTATTAAGATTAGAAAATTGCGATAAGGAAAGCACTAGGGTTAATAGTAGAAACGAACAAAAGAATAGAAGAAACGATAACGAAGAAAAATGTAAAATTATTTTAATCATTTCAGCGAATAGGTGGGTGCCCAAATTGGGATAATAATTCTCATTCACTTTTACTTTCGTCTGGACACTTTGTCAAAATTAATTTTGTCGCCAATTAATTTTTCGAAGAAAATGAAGTTCCAATATATCGACTATTAAAAAACCATGAATGGAACGAAGGAATCCGCGGTCATGTCTCTATTCGAGTGTCGATGTCACCACACCAGTGAATAAAAAAAATTTCTTGTTTACAGCCGACCAAATTTACCAGTTTGATGGTCTCTTTTAATCTAATTAACTATATTTAACTTTATTAAATTAATCTCACAAAGGCTGCTACATTTTGATTATGATTAATGCTTCACTTTTCACTTTTTAATTTAACATTACATTTAAATTTAAGTTGGCTTAGTGTTATCAATTCAGTATTAAAAAAGCTAAAACGTGTTTGATCATCAACATAAAAAAAAAACATAAGAATGTTGGCGCCAATTTTAGTACGATCAAAGAAATGGAAATGCCGTATAAATTCTTCGAAATTTGATGTACCTACCTTTGGTAGGTACTAATCAATAAAAGTAATTTTAGAAAAACCGTTACGAAATTTTGAATCTAATAGGAAGTTATGAAATTACATCCGGAGCCGAGGTGAGTACCAAAAACTGGACTTCAAAATTGACACAATGGATGTATTGGTATTTAGCAAGGCAATAAATGTGTTTCCGGTGGTAAAGGATATTTTACCTACTTGTAATAAGGACACCGTAAATTACCTGTGGACAACAGGGGTGGGCACAGGTATCTGTTACGAGGCGCCACTCATTGACAGATTTTTGTTTATGTTTGCTGATTTTAGATAAGATTATTTTCTTTGTCAGTTGATGAATTTGAATGGTGAAGTCACCAAAACCAGATTGGCGTAATTTGTCTTCTGCTATCGTGATTGAAAGTTTACACATCTATTAAGCATTTCCAGCTTTTATTTTCTTTTCATCAAAATTAAGTTCCCTCGGACCAATTTGCATTCGCTAAAAATAGAGTTCGCGTTACCTGTCGAGTGTTACAACGAGCAATGGATTTGTTGTAACCTCTACTGGATAGACAAGAATATTTTACAGTCAACTTCCTTCGCTTTTGTAATTTATCAGTACTCTTTGTAGTCTTACTATTCTAACAGTAAATAAAGAGGTCTAACTGGAATCAATACTTGATCAGTTTTTGGCCGCTTCCTCGGCGATCGAGATTCCGGTTACAATACATCAAACAATTGATAAAAATACACTTTAATGTCGTGTCAGTCATTCAAAAAAACAAGTAACAAAAAATTTTAAACCGATGTAATCGCAATTTTCCCGATAAAAATACACAGCACTGCCCAATGGCTCGTGCATAATTTATCTAACCAAGTCATGCAATCGAGGAAAATTTTAGACATATTTCAGTTTTGTAGGAAGGTAATAAAAATAAGTTGGACATTGTGTTGCTTTGCGTAGTAAATATTTAGAATTTTTCAAGTAAAAATATAATTTTTTTCCCACTCCGTTCTGTCGTGTCGGCCCGACGGAAAAATGACAACTCGGGCGATTTATTCGCTCTTAAACCAAAGTGATAATTTTCAAAATATTTTCGAAAAACTTTTTTTTGTTTAATATTCTTATTGACTCGAGTTACAAGCTTTAAAAAAAACTCAAGCATGCTATTCAAGTATTTAATCCTCTTGTTCGGGAAAAGCTGTACAAGTACCCAATTGGGTGTGTTAAATAATTCACCCTTAAATAAAGAATCTTTAAGGACGCACCATAAAAGTCGGCTTTGCTTTGATTCTCGACTCTATGCATTGATTATATTATGTGACACTCTACAGGCGCCAGTAATTTTATTTTGTTGCCGCAAGACAACACCGTCGAACGAAACTTGGGTCGTACAAATTAGAAAAAAAAATCGAAAAAATAAATCCACCAAATATGTGTGCGTACCTTGCGGTTTTCCAAATCGCATCGTCTTGAAAAGAGTTTTTTGGTATATAGAGAAGCAATTATAAATTTTACTCGACAAGGGAGACACTGTCTCAATTAACTTTTTCAGACTGGTTTTAAGCCTTTTTTGGTGTGTTGGTGTTTTTACGCGGTTACTTGGTTTGTGTGTATCGGTATGCCGATGTTTTTGTCGAAAACAAAAATGCATCGTTATGTTGTGGTGTTACCTTTTTGCACAATCACATCATTGTATCGATTGCGTTGAGCAACTCCGTTGAAGCTTGTAACGGTTTATTTGATACCGAAAGTTAAATGGAAACGGACAACTGCAGATGATTAAAATTTAGAATTAATTATGCGTGAAATTTGTGAGTGGGTTAACAAGTAGACTACTTTAAATTGTATTAATTAAAATGGGATGTTAACAAGCCCATAGAAGTGGAAGAAATTGAAGATATTGAAATAAATTTTATGGAATTGTCAATAAATAATATAGAAAAATGTAAAATTTTTAATGTTGAAATTGAAAAGAAAGTGGGTGTCTTTTACTACAACACATTAAAGTAGAAATATTTATTTTTCTTTGATCAAAACTGGTTTATACTCATCAATAAAGCGTGCCATAAGAAAGTTATAGTGTTAACAGGTTTATAATGTTTATTAGAATAAAATCGATAACAAATATTGAATTCTACTATTTCAATAAAATACCAAATTGTTTAATAAATTACTAACAATTAACTTAATAGCTTTAATTGCTTCATTCCATTTCCATTCCACAGCAACAAAATATTTTAGAATGACGTTTTTATTTAATTTGAAATTAAAAATACAGAAATTTTAATTTGAAAATATCAGCTTATTGTGATTGCGATTCAAATGCAAAAAACTATTCTAACTTTTTTACATTTTTATTTTAATATAGCAAAAAATTATTGTAATACAAACAAAATTAAAATTTCTTTAAAATTTTGTTTTTGTCTAGTTTTTATGAACCTACTATTCCAATTCTTACGATTTATTACTTTTTTTTGATCGACATTATAATTCCTTTTTTGCTTTCAATTTTCGCACGATACAACACAAGGGCTAGGACAATACTCAAAGATTCAGCGAGTACAGGTTTTAGCAAGGAGATTGCACGAGCTCCGCTGCGCTTCGCTCGTGCAATCTCCTTGCTAAAACCTGTACTCGCTGAATCTTTGAGTATTGTCCGAACCCGCGTTGCTGTTGCGGTGATAATTCCGTGAAGAAACGCCACAACTTAAAAGCACAACATCACATACGAAAATCGACATTTCAAACGCCATTTTTAATGTCGAAAATTGTGAAACAAATTGACCATATCGCATCACAATCATTGCAAAAAAAATCAAACAAAAAATTTCGTAAGTACCGAAAAAAATGGAAGCATAATCGCATTAAATTTGTAATATAAAATTCGTTACTATAAAATTCGTTAGAAGTACATTACTTTAAGTGAACTCGGGTTGGAACTAATGCGTTGAACCGGTTTCCTACATCGCATCTGTTGAGTGCGTTAGTCATACACACTACATAAATTATAATATTCGAAGAGATTTTTTATTACGTATGAATTCTTTTACGTTCCACTACAAATATTCGATATTCTGGTAGGGTATTTGGAATATATTTTATTTTCGGATATTATTCGACTGTGCATGTGTCGTACCCATTTAACTACAATGTAAAATAACCCACGCTGATTGGTCGAAACGACAAAATTTGACCCTGAATGGAATTATCAAATATACTGATGTTAAGTTTGGCCGCTAGTATCCAATAAGATTGAAACACTTGCAGTAAGCAATCGTTTTCGATTATTCGTTAATTTCGAAAATCTCCATTTCCGCCAATTTTTAATTTCTAATTTTTTTTCAAGGATTTTACGATGTGTTTATTGTAATCTTTTTCGATGGTAGAAAAACTAGTTAAGAGCAAATGCTTCTATAAAAACCTTCAAAGTAAACTTACAATAAGTCAACAAACAACATCTTTTAAATAAAATTTGAATTATTATCCTTCTATACGCCACTGATGAGAACTAATGAAATCGAAACATGCATATCGTTATTGAAATCGCTGAACTCCGGTTGTTGCTTCTGTTTAAAATTTAAAAATCGAAACCATCTATTTTAAAAATAATAATTACGAATTATGGTGTAATAAATTTTCCAAATCGTAATTTTAGATTGTGAATGCAGCTTAGAGAACGTAGATCTTTGTTTCCGGGGAGAAAACATTTTCCCCATTGGTCTGAAAGAAACTAGACTAAATTTTCTGAAAATCTCCGTATAGAACAACTTTCTAGCCTTAATGGGGCCGTAGCTATGGAATTTAAAAGTTGATTATCTTTTACCTTTTTTGAATAACATTTTCAGGATTTGACTATTTTGAAATTTACTCGTTTTTCTGGATCTCACGAAAAAGAAAAAATTGTTTTAGTCATAATAAAATAGTAGTAAAATAGTAAAATAGTAGAGACGGTCGCCCAGCTTAGCGGTTAAGTGCGTTGCTGCTAATGCTAAATACCTGGTTCAACTCCGGGCTCAGTAAAACTTTATTCTGACCGTCTCCCCTCGGAAGGCAATGGCAAACCACCGAGGTGTAATCTGCCTAGTACAGCCTCTCTGGAGATGAAGTGTATACACTTCCCGCGGTTCGGAGCCTGCGTTAAGCAGTAGGTCCCCTATGTGTGTGATAATACTTCAAACGCACAACACATGCATAGGAGAGAGGTCGCCTACGTCTGAAATCAGGCACGGCACTTGAAGAAGAAGAAGAAGAAGAAGACAATAGTAGTTGTCGAGATATAAAATTTTCTTTTGGTGAAAATGACTCAGAATTACGTCTCATATAACTTTTTTTGATAGGATTCCCAAGAACAAAATATTTCCAAAACACTAAATTCTATAACTTTCGGCAAAAATTAATATAAATCAGTGGTTTTTGGAAAAAAAAGCAAACTGTAGTAGAAAAGATATAAAAAAACCACCTTTGAAAACTCACAGTCAGGTTTCTATTAGGGCTAATTGTATTCACTTGAGAATCACTTAAAAGGTCCACTTGAAAATTTTAAGGAAACCTCGTTGTTTGGGGTAAAATTTAAAAACAAAAGGGCTGAATCTCGGCAACTATAGGGGTTACAAAATTTTTTTTAATGTTTTTATAAAAATTGATATATATCTAGTTTATTTGTGTGAAAGTTATATTAAGAAATAATAATTTTGATGCAACATGGGCTGAATAAGAAACGGTCAATTCAGGATTATTTCGGAAACAATATTATAAATTTTAGGAATTTCCTTGGTTTGGGTAATTTAAATAACTTTTTCTTTTCATAAGTCTGCAAGCGCTTAATTTTCCGGATGCTAATTTTAATCTTGTAATGAACACAAGATCATCAACAGGGTAATAGCAAGTAATAGAGAGTTGGAAACCGTTCCATTTCTGGTCGCAGTAGCTTAATTCACTACTGAGTTCTCCGATCCAAGATTGATCTATGGTTTATAATAGAGAAGGCGACGGGAAACTATTCCAAAGTTCATTAACACAATTAATTATTACCTTCTTCTTCGATTCAAGGTATAAGTGATGTTACCTGTTCCGGTACCCATTTTTTTCTCGGTGGTCCTACAGTTCTTCTCTTTCCTGGAAGTTTATATCTTGGTGCTGCTAACGGTATTCTCTCAATGTCCATTCGTTCTAGGTGTTCATTCCAACTCCTATTGTGCTGGATGATTTTATCTCAGAAAATCCTACATACACGAAGAAGAAAAACCTAAATAGCCTGGAAATTGGACTGAAAATCAAAAATATTACCTAACTACATAAATAAAGTAAAATATAAATTATTATACTACCTTGTGAAAAGCATCATTAAATTTAAAATTGAAACATATCTGAAGAGTGTAATAAACCGTTGCCTAAAGCTTACGAAGTATTTAAAATGGTAGGTAATCGTAATAGTTGCTCGGCCTTTGGGCTCACTTATAGTTTTCTAACCAGTCGCGTTCTTATGTAATATGTTGAAAAAATAATTGAAAAAGCAAAGATTTGATAGGGACAATGGGACAGCTGTATTTCTAATTACCTAGTACGTAACTGCGTAGGTTGTGCGGCCTAAAGGCCGCAATGACGGGGACGGACCATCCTCTCAACGAACAAATTTAACATTACATACAGACCCACAGTTAAATTTAGATTATTGTGCATTGCGAGTCCTATTATATAAAATAATTAAGAATTATAGTTTTTTAATTTGTACGGTGTTTTCAATTTTTATAAATGTTTTGTGATTAAGAAGTATTTGTGCTATTTCTAGGGACATTATATAATTAGAGTTCTGATGATCACGCATAGTTCCAATTATATTATAATGGAAAATTATTACATAGGTACATAATTGCATATTCAAGAAATTGAATTACTTTAAACTGAACAATCATAATTTTGTAGTTTCAATGTAAAGATGTACTTTTGAAATTTAGCTCGCAAGTGAGATCTGCAAGAGGTGGTGTCAGTTAAAATACTTCTTACTCATACATAGGTCCAGGACCTGCTTTTTTTACTAATTTACATAATTAGTTCTATGAACAAGTGAAAGGCTTGCCTTTCGATGTGCATGGACTCTAGTTTTTATTGATATGATGGCAAATCATTAATACAAGGGGACCGATGGCTTTACGTACCACCCGAACCATTGAAGATATTATTTTTATATCATTATTTTTAAACAAAGTAAACTGAAAATAAAAGAAAAAGTACATTGCGCATTTCTATAAGTGGTTCAGTTCAAACGAATTAGCCAAAGGAATTCAGGCAGCGGCGCCGGGCGGTCGCATCTGAAATTTCCGGGGGCGAGGGGGGGAATTTATCAAATTATATTTTTTAAAAACAAAAATAATAAAGTACGCGTTAAAGAAATCCAGATATTAATATTTTAATGCTCTAGAAAAATATTGTATTAATAAAAAAATTAAAAACTTCAAAGTAATTAAACTAATAATGGTTTGGAGTTGTTACTCCCCCCCGTTGTTACCGCTACTTCATTCGGACCATCAGAAAATCATACTTTGTGCGCCTCATTCAGGAGATAACGAGGGAAATTTCCCATCCTAGATTTAAACATTTTTTTCGAAATTAACATTTTAAAAAGATTTATTTCTAAATTGCAGTTAATTGTTTTGTTAATTTAAAATGTGCAACTGATGATAACCGGATACCACTACTACACGCGTATTACTAAACTTCATGACCTGCCCATCCACGTGAAATATTTTTAAGACCATGTAAACAAATTTGCAAAGAAATTTGTTATTCAAATGAAATATTCATATTTTTTGCAACACTTGAAGATTTTCAAAGGTTTAATAAATATTTGATGTTTTAATTAATTAATGGAATTAATATTAAATTAAATTTTAAAAATTAACTACTCAATAGAACAACGATTATTGATATCTGAAGTAATCGGTAAGCACTGCTGAAAGCTTATGAATAAGTAATTTTGATGTACCGTTTAATTAAATAGTGAATTTTCTGTTTAATTTAATATAATTCTTATTCCACCTAAGCTCAAGCATAGCAATAAGTCGGAGTCTTGATCATAGAAGAAGAATTTCTGCACTGCTGTCATAACAACGTAATCGTTTTCAAATTTTGTTTAATTTTGGAAATAGCAAGAAATCGCCAAGAGCTAAGTCAGGAGAGTCGGGTGCAGTGGCAGGTCGTAACTTGTTTCAATGGGAGGGCACTAAATTTTAAAAAAAAGGGACTGTATTTGAGCAACTAACAGAAGATCTTGGTTGTGCGGCCTTAGGCCGCACTGCAACTTTTTTAGATTGGTAACTAAAAATGAACCAATGAGATAAAAATTTCACAATCTTATAATCGACAGCAATCTTAAGTTTTAGGTTGACGAAAACAATTGACTAATCAGATAGACCCCACTTGCTTATAGATTGGTAACTAAATGAAACTTAACCAATGAGAAGTACAAACGAACGTTTCACACCAGATATACAGAACTCGTTTTTGAAATTGGCAAATTATTATGTTTAATTTAAAATTATATTTTTATTTACTTAATTATAGATAGTTGTTTATTGTTTTTGTTTATTTGGGGGGGGGGGGGAAGTGTGTAAAATATACTAAAAGGGTTTTCTTCAAGGTTTACTTCCCCAATTGTAAAAAAAACCGAGATTGTATTTAGCATTGTCTAGTTCCTTCATTTGCCTAGTTATTATAAAGTATCAGAATGGCAAACCTTATGGGAGTTTTGGAAACACCTATTGTAGTTTAAAAGGCTAGCAGCAGATGGCGTTACAAAATTAGTAGTTATAAATTGATGTATTAATGGAATTCCCTAATCCTGATTAGATCGAAACATGTATGTCACAAACCTACAAGTTTACTTTGCCCAAACCTTGTATGGGGATATGAGTGAAGTGCAACCCTCAACGCTTTCCGAGACTTTCATAATGAAATCTTTTATATGTACTCCTGATTACAATTACGACTTCGATTGTACATCAATGTTCGTTTAGTTCATGTAATTCTTTGTTTGAATTTGTGCTGAAGCCATTTATTATGTCTTTCAATTTAGTGGTGCCATTTGTTATAAACCTTTTTAACTCAACCAGCGTGATTTACAAAATTCCCACGTTGGCGTTGTTTACTGCGGAGTAATAAATTTTTTCTTCCGATTTGGGGGGGGGGACCTAAAACAATTTAGTTTCGCGAATCTATTACCGAAGAGGGGTTGTTTAGCTAACCTACTCGTCAGTAGAAGCTCGTGCTTTGTTATAATGGGGGGGACTATCAATAACATTTTTCACATTTTAGAAAAGTTATCTAAATCTGTATCACCATTAAGTGCAAGTAACTTCCAGGATGCGAGCAATGGATTCGCATTAAAAATACGATTCTGAGTTGCTATTCCGTTTTGGGAGGGCGACAGGGTGCCGCGCTACTGGTCGGGCAGATGCATCATAACTACAAATTCAACATCCCGTAAGGAATAAGATAATTCCAAGTAACAATTTTCCAATTCTCTTTTCTAATCAATACAAGCATGAAGTGCGTAACTAAATGTTGCATAATGTTAACCAGTGTTTAAGTGGCCACTCAAGAGTAAAATGTAGCATCTCTTCGGTTTCTCTTAAACAACTGTGGCTATTACCTTTCCCATTGAACAGTGCTATCACTGGAGCTCTTAAGAAAAGGTCTTGGGTGACGCCACTTCATTTTAACAGATATTTTACTACATAATAGAAAGAAGCAGAATTCCCAAGTATGCTAACCATACTGTATAAAGCTCACGTTTTTTGTTTTTCAAAATCTTCTTGGAACCATTACTTTCAACTTATGTATATATAAACTTCTAAAATAAGCAAAACCTGAAAGTCTTTCTGGAGGCAACATATTCCAAAGCCCCAAAAGCAACAAATTAATACTGTACTATATCTTTAGTACCATGACATTGGCAAAGAGAGAAACATAATACGATAGCAAGCATGGACACTCAGTTTCTTGATTTTTGTTTAATTTCCCTCCGTGGAAAATTAATTCTGAAAAATAATTCAGGCCCTGATTTACATGCAAAAATATGATTGAAATTGAAAGAACACTGATGAAGTCTTCATCAGCAACAATTTGATAATTATAAATGATTATGTACGAAGGAAAAAAAACCACATAAAACGTAATTTGTGCAAATTACAAAATTATTCTGCATTTTTTGTCATACATATTTACTACCTTAGGATTAATGAAATTCCATTTAGCACCTCGAAGATAGAAGCTGCAAATACAATTTCAGGTAGACTGGTGACTTTTTATCGAATACTTTACTAAACTTAGCTGTGTGACCTTCAAATAATTTTCTTTTAATTTAATTACATTTCTTGCACTCTTCTTTTCGGTTTGATATAAATACATACTTTCTTCTCTATAAAAAATACAAATAAAACAATTCCTTAAAATAAAGGAAACATAAAAACTCTTAGCAATTAGTGCTATACGTTTTAAACGCAGTAAACATAAAATTAGTTGAGCAGTAATAAATTAGTATGAAATTGTTTGTTTATTTAGCTACCAAAATTTATAAAACTACGATTAAAAAAATGAAACTACATCCTTTATAGTCATACAATTTTACATTTTACCCCAACACCAATTAGTCTAGCCACTCGAAATTAACGTCTTAAAAACATCTACAGCACGAAATCCTGCTGCCTGACAGGCTCCAATTTTTTATACCTATAAATTCATTTACATTAACTTGCTTTTAATGTGGGTATTTATTTAGTGGTTTTTAAGTGCGGTTAGTTGTTTTTTTTTATAAATTTTATTTTGTTTTACAATAACAGTTAAAGTGAAGGAGGGGTACACCATGGGAATTGACTTTTTATTGGTACCCGATGGAATAATATAATAAAAAAAACCGATATTGGATGTATAAATAAATGGAAGAAACTTAATGGTATAACACAAAAATCATTTTTATGTATTCTAGAAGTCATTACCATCTAAGAAACTACAAGAATTTCTTTAAAATAAATTAGCTTTCGTATAGTTGAAGTTACTTTTAACTGTATACAAGAGGTCATATTTTATTTAGTAGTTTTACATTGTAATTATTTAAATTATAATTGCACCAGAGAATTTTATACAAGTTTTTTCGAGATGCTGGAAATAACTTTTAAGGATGGGATGTGAATTTTGCTGAACAAATAAATACAAAAAAAGCACCAAGGATTAACTCGTTTAAATAAGATGCAATAAAACAGGTCCCTAAAAGCGTACTTGCGACTTGCCCATTTTATTTTACCTGTAAACAATTTTCCATCTTTTAAATGTTACCTTTCCGATGCGACGCGACGTTACAAAATATAAAAATAATTTATTTCGGAAAGGCGTGTCGGGCCTACCGTATTAATTTAGAGGCTCCCAATGAACACCTTAATTTGTTCCAAGCATAAAAGAACTCTTAGCACAAGACGTTTTTACCTGTGATATTTATCTACCCTAGCCACGCGCTTCTAAATTTATAGTGGTAATTTGCCAAATACTTTCATTCGAGGATTCGAGAAATCGTGCCCATGAATGGGGAACCACGCAGCAGGGCGCCTCATTTAAAAACAGTTACGTATACGCGGTTCTTTTTTAAACGTTTTGAATTTGCAATAAATAATACGGTATAATTTGGTCATCATCTCTCTCGGTTGTGTGAGGGTGGAGTGTAACCATGTAAGTTTAATTTAATCACCGTAATTGTGGGGTTTCGAAAAAAACCCAACCCTCGTGCGTTCTAGGGTGCCTATGATTGGCAATAAAGTAATTTATACTATTTATAAATACCGGAAGGGAAAATGTATTGTTATGGGTGAATGTCGTGACTTATGTTCGCACACGCACGTTTATACTTAGTGGCCATATTTATTCTTAATAAACTGATTAACTTTTTATAAAGAAAACCCATAAAATGGAAACGTGTAATGGCGTTTTTATTTTTTTGTTTACTGTAATAATTATCAGCATGTAATATTAACTTATTAAATATTTATGGTAAATTTAATGTACCACAAGCGAAGGTGCTAAATTAAATGTAAAGTTATCAGAACACGTAATTATTTTAGTCATTAGATAAAAAATTTTAAGAATACGTTTTGTTATAGCTTGAGTGCCTATAGATAGTTCGGTTCTAAATAATTTATGTTTACATTGGCGCCCCACGGTGGGGCTCGCTCATAGATACCGTTATTATGCTCTAACTAATTATTGTAAGTATACAATGCGTAAGAATTTAAAATTTTTTTAAACAATTCAAAAAACAAAAATTACACTAATTTAAATTGCCTATTATATTTATGTATAATTAAAAAACAATGATGCCCCTTCATAGTTGGGCACCACAAACAAAAGAATGAAATAAATTAAATTTTTCATAATTAATATAATTATTTTATAATTTATAAAAAAGTGCTAATAATGAAGCTCATTTCGCGGATACCAATTTTTATAGTAGTAGTAAATAATAGTAATGCTTCGGTTATCATAATCGCATTGCGATACAAAGTAAACTTAAAATTAAAAAAAACATATTATGGGAGTATTAGCAACAAAGTTGTTATTATGTCTGAAAATATTTAAAAAATATTGCAATACTGAAAATAATATGCAAGGGGAAATGAATAAGTTCTTTTTTCTAAACCACTGAAATTATTCCTCATCCCTCGTAATTATTCCTTTAAATTTTGGAATACAAAGTAATCACTAGGGGGCAACCCTGGACTGTAAGGATTTATTTCTTCAAAGCCTCACTTTTTAATGGCAGCCTGTGAAACTTTCGACCTCTAAACTGGTGCATTATTGTGAAGAAGCAAAAATATTTGTTTTACTTTGCCCTTTTTTTTCTTGGATAGCTTCCTTTAATTTCTATAATAAACCTGCATAATAGATGTATATTATACTCTCTTTACGACAAAGGAAGTCAATTAACAGAATTCCCTCAGCATCCCAAAAAATTGTGACCAGAATCTTGCCAGTGGACGTTTGAGTTTTAAACTTCTTATGTAGTGGTTTCCGTTTTCTATCCACTGCATATACTCTTATTTGGATTTGGGGTCATAATAATGAATCCATGTTTCATCAGCTGTTATATTATTAGTATTTCAAATTTTTCTCGGATCAGCCTCGCACATTTCTAAAAATTGTCTAGAGGTTTCGGCTCAAAATTGCTTCTGCTCAGGAGACAGAAAACGTGGAACCCATCTTACATTTACTCCATTTTCATGTTATCGTCTATCAAACTTATAAAAAAACTGTTAGTGGGAGAGCAAAGTCCAAAATCTCACTAAGAGTTTTCTTACATTTACTTTTGATATATGAAGATGATCATGTAGAATTTTTTGGACAGTCAGCAGCTGCTGGTATACGGGGAAGGCGACGGGGCGCCGGCCTCCCCAAAACAGCGTAACTCAGAATTTTTTTTAATGCGAATACGCCGCTCGCAATGTAGTAGTTGCGTCGCTTAATATTGGACAATCCGACGTCGCTGGGACCAATAACGGTGGCAAAGATTTAAAACACTTCCACTAAAATGTTAAAAATTTAATTTATAGTATCGCCTAGCCCCCTCAGCAAACTATAAGTCTCCACAGATGAGTAAGTTAGTTACACAACCCCCCCGCGCCGAGGTAATAGATTGGCAAAATTAAATTGTTTTTAACCCCGCACCTACAAATTCAAATTAGAACTCAGTTTAATATTCGCACGATACAACACAAGGGCTAGGACAATACTCAAAGATTCAGCGAGTACAGGTTTTAGCAAGGAGATTGCACGAGCGTAGCGCAGCGGAGCGAGTGTCAATCTCCGCAGCTGAAACCTGTACTCGCTGAATCTTTGAGTATTGTCCGAACCCGCGTTGCTGTTGCGGTGATAATTCCGTGAAGAAACGCCACAACTTAAAAGCACAACATCACATACGAAAATCGACATTTCAAACGCCATTTTTAATGTCGAAAATTGTGAAACAAATTGACCATATCGCATCACAATCATTGCAAAAAAAAATCAAACAAAAAATTTCGTAAGTACCGAAAAAAATGGAAGTATAATCGCACTAAATTTGTAATATAAAATTCGTTACTATAAAATTTGTTACTATAAAATTCGTTAGAAGTACATTGCTTTAAGTGAACTCGGGTGAGAACTAATGCGTTGAACCGGTTTCCTACATCGCATCTGTTGAGTGCGTTAGTCATACACACTACATAAATTATAATATTCGAAGAGATTTTTTATTACGTATGAATTCTTTTACGCTCCACTACAAATATTCGATATTCTGGTAGGGTATTTGGAATATTTTTTATTTTCGGATATTATTCGACTGTGCATGCGTCGTACCCATTTAACTACAATGTAAAATAACGCACGCTGATTGGTCGAAACGACAAAATTTGACCCTGAATAGAATTATCAATTCACAAGTTAATTATTAAAATAAATAGCCTTAATTTAGTTAAGTTAAAAATATATAAAAATATAATTTCTATGTAAAAATTTTACAAAACAGAAAATAATATTCATATTAATATCGTTTTATTTATTTTGATACGACTTATTTTCTCATTCATTACTTTTTTACTCGTTCAGAATTGTCATGGTTGCGATTAACCATTTTGGGTTAGTAACAAAAGAATGAACTAATGAGACAGAAGTGATGTTTGAAGGCTGTTCTGATTCGTGTTTGCCCAGGCTGTGCGGCCTAAAGGCCGCACTGAATGAACCGATCATCGGCTCCATTTAACGTAACAGATAGATACATTTATGATATTATACCTTATATTTATGTTGAGATTAATGATCATGAAATATAAAAATAAACATCCTTTCGATTTAATTTATTCCCCCCCCCAATGATTTACTTAGATAAACAAATTATTGCTAATTGGACAGTCTAACAGTGGCACGCGCCCTTCTATCCAAAAACAGAAACAACTATCGAAAAATAAGTATTACAAAAATTTCTTTTAAGTACAAGTACGTATTTAAGGGTCAAATTTATATTGTATATGCGCATATTTGGGCAAAAACACTTGGAAATTCAAACACTCGTGAAAAAACTAACCTGAAATGCATTGATGAAAATCTATTGCTCAAAGTAGCATGGGTTAATTTTTAAAGTAAAGTTGTAAGTGCTGCTTAAGAATACGGGCTATAAATTGTTATGTAAATCGGATATAAATCGTTACTGCAAATCATGTTGCAAATTAAGTTCTAAAAATAGGAGGCTGCAGAGCCGGGAGAGGGGGATGGAACACCCCTCAGCATACGGTGAACAGGGCGGCAATGAAAATAAAGAGTAATAATATTCTTGAAGTAACACAAGAAGTTGGCCGATTTTTTGGGGTTTTTGACCATCTATGGTCAGCATTCGGAGCACCCGATTTCGTTCAAGTTTGTATTTATTCTATAAGGGTTATCGATTAATCATTTTTGAAATTAAAATATTTTCGAGTAGGTAAATAAGTAAATTTATTTTTTCCTTTTCATTTATATTTGTGCCCTCCAATTGAAAAAAGTTACGAGCGGCCACTGGTGCAGCACGAGATGGATTGAATGCGGGATTGAAAAATAACTTCATATCTTATTTTTTTATTTATAATTTAAATATCGAAACAATTATTTAAATAGACGCGTTTCCACGAGAGGGATGTACTATTAAATAGGTGTAACTATTTTATGTTTAATTCTGCTAATAAGAGCAGGTACTACAATAATTATTGTAGTAGTGGCGTGGTGTGATCGCTGGTTGAGTTACGGCGCGGAAAAATATTAAAAAACGTTTAAAATACTGCTTTACTTCTCTGCTGAAGAGTATTCACCCCCTCAGACCCCCCCCCCCCGATTAACATAATAGTATAAAATAACGCTTTTTGTTTATTATTTAAATATTCCTGATTTGCCTTCCCAATAGAAGAAATCACGAGCCACCACTGAAGATAGTACCATGATGTCTTGAGATATTTCTTAGATAGACGTTTATCATCCATTAACAAATTTTCGACTTTTAGTACATTTTCGGGACCAACCACATCCGCAGGACGACCGTGCGGTGATTATCTTCTAAGGACTCCTATTCTGCTTTGAGAAGCCGTAGCCACTTGTAAATTATTTTTAGTGAAGGTGAAGATTCCTTATACACTGCAAATATATAATTTTTTATTTCATATGCACTTTTATCCTTTTTTGTTAAAAATTTTATCGCAGCGCGGTGTTCAAGTTTTTCCAATTTTTACAAATGTCGAAACTGACTCCTATTGAAATTTAAATAAAACTCAACGGTTTTATGTCACTCTTTGCTGTGTAAATTCTAAAATGGTTGGTTACAGGTAGAACTTTAAGTGATCAAATAAATTGTCAAGTAATATACATGAGAATAATTTATTCAATTGATGAGCCTGCCAGTAAATTTCAAAGTAAATAACGTTAATGGTATAGGGGAAACATAAAAATCATGTGATTATCAGATTTTTTACAGTACAATAACTTAATTACCTTTAATGGCTATGTTTTGCATAAAATTAAATAGAATAAAGCATTTAATTATTAAATTGTGTATTAGCTGGGGTTTGGAATAGTTCTGTGCACCGAAGCTCGAAACAGTTAGTGCTGGTTGTTTGAAATTGAAGAGGAGAGAACAACAATTTCAAATATTTATTTTTTGACTAGTTTGTTTTTTATTTTAATATATAATTAATTTATTGTAATTATTTAAAAAAATTAAATTAAAATTCTCTAACGACGCCAGGATGCAAATCCTTCAATTTTAATTTTAAATCTATGCGTATAATAGCAAAAAAACCAGCGCAGCGCAGATATTTTCTAAAAATGTTGTAATATTTTTAGTTAGAAAAACTGGAATTATTACAATAATTTTTGTTAAATTAATTCGAAATGTACAAGGTTAACATTTAACAATCCCCAAGTTTTCAAAGTTTGGTTCAAAATGAATAATAGCAATTTCGGCCCAATTATCAAGTTTTATTACTAGATTAGATATTAAATTTTACTTCAATATTCAAAACGTGTATCAATAATTATTCAAAAGTAAAAATATATTAACTGCGCTGGTGCTGCTTCATTTAAATAAGAAAGTTGTGTATACCACGTTTAAACGAAACACCGTGTATATGGATAAAACTAATTTTAGATTACACAGGAAATGTAGAATTATATAAATTATTTTTATAGAATTTTTTTGTAAATTTCTCATCTTAGTAATTATTTAATTTAAATTTATAATTTAAAGAATTTAAATTCGCTAATAAATAAATAATAACATATATATTTCTGTAAAATATGGAAAATGAATTCGTATTAAATAAATCAATAAATATGGCAGGTCACGTAGAAAAGATTGTAATTAATAATTTTTTCTGTAATTTCAAAACATTTAAATTTTAAATACTACCTATTTAAAATCATCTTGAATTTATATATTTAATAAAATTAATGCAACTTTGCAGTCAGAGCTGGATTAGTTTTATTTTGGCACTTTGATGCAAATTTACAGAAAAATTACAGAACTTTTTTTTAGGAGATTGAAGAAATAGTAAAAAAATAGCTGACTTCAAATATCTTACTTTGTTTAACGCCCCTAAATTTAATGAATCTAGGGTTGTTGTTATTATTATTAGGGTATTAGGGAACGAGCGCCAAATAATTGAAAGAAAAATTCAAAATTAAATATTTTCATGTAACAGTAAATTTCAAGCATAACAAAAAAGAAAGCATGACAATAATATTTTGTATCTATTATAATAAATAATATGTAAATTTAGTGCTCCAATATGCTATGCCGAAGTTTAGCTAAGTGATCTCGATCATCAAGCTGTTATTTATTAAAATACTTTCGAACAAGAAAAACTCTCCGAAAGCCCCTTAATTGCATGTTCCTATGTAAAAAAAACCTGAGATGCAACCGCCGGCGCTGGTTGCTCTTTTCGTTTCGAATTT
Source organism: Podabrus alpinus (assembly GCA_932274525.1). Classification (NCBI taxonomy): domain Eukaryota; kingdom Metazoa; phylum Arthropoda; class Insecta; order Coleoptera; family Cantharidae; genus Podabrus; species Podabrus alpinus. The sequence goes on from OW026451.1 coordinate 14,725,901, forward strand.
TTACATATTATACTGAATCAAAAAATGTCACAATAAAATACAATAAATCTTTATTACAATTTATTAAATTATTCATTGTATTTATGAATTTATTCATTATAAAATTAGTTAATTATAATCAATAAACCCGTGTTGATTGATATTATGAATATTTTTTTCGGTGTAGGTATTTACTATTTTTCTCAGGGTGCCGATGGTTTCTTATTGCCAGTGGTGGATGAAGCTTCAGGCTTTCAATGTAATAGAGCCCCTATAATTATTATAAATCACAAATTAATAAACTAAAAGTACATTGCTGTACGATGGCAGCCCTAATTCCAAATCAGGCGATTCATTACAGTTCTTTATGAAAATCTTGGTGATTGTTGAGGGTTGAACCTCAATCATAACCCTATACAGAGTTAGGGCAAAGCAACTTAATTATTTTCTAGAAAATTTAACATCAAATTTAAATAAATGATAAGCATTATAATATTTACTCTAACTTCCTGCTCTAGTGACAAACCCCGGACAAACCGATAATTTTTACACACTGACGATTAAAGAAAATTTAAAATATAAATAGGTATAATAGAAATATAAGTTTTCTAAACAAATAGTTATGAAATATGTACCTAGAAAATTTAAAACCTAATGTTTGAGACAATCTCACACAGCAACATTCAGTTATTCGGAGGTGAAGTTAAACTGTAAGTCCCCTTTATGCTCCATCTACCTTAAGTAAAAGATAGAAAGGGAAGCATTTGTCCAAAGATGGAATAACCAGAGCACCGATTTTCTCTGTGAACGATTAATAAGATTATCAGGAAGGTATTTAATTTATCAGTGTAAAAGGACCAAGATGGGTTCTCAGGATTCGTATACAAAATTCATATTATTTGTCTTTATGTGGAAGTTATAAATTGTGAAAAGTGGAACCGTAAATTTTATTCACTTGATAATATTAAATATCAGACATAAAAATGGGCCCACCTTGTGTCCACCTTTGGGCCCACCTTGGATGCTTGCGTTTTAATATTGGTATTTTCTAAATATAAAAAAATATATATAAAATAAAAATAAATACATGAGCTAATTTTGCATGTATTTTTTTATAATAATTATTTATCAATGTGTTGTGGTTCGATAATTAAATCTATCTTAATTGTCTATCATATACTAACTAAATGATTTAGAACAACGGTGGGCAACCTCCGGCCCGCGGGCCAACTCCGGTCCGCGTAAAGTTCTAATCCGGCCCGCGAGATCTTTAGAAGAAAAATAAATAAATATTTTCAAAAACAAAAATTTTAAAGAAAAGGATTAGGTTAGTACCTAACATAAGGAAAAAGGAGAGATCTACAGTTTAATTTTCGATATAATTAGTCTTATTTAAATTAAATTAAAAAGTATTGTAAAAAGTAAATTGAAAAGTACACTAGACCCTCCATGTACGCGAGTTCGATGTACGCGAATTCAGAATAACGCGAATTAGATTTTGATACCTGAATTTTTTATACGCGAAGCAAAATTCCCTTTAACGCGAATTAAGTTTACGCGTATTATTAAAATAACTAGGTGGCACAGTCGGCCTACCGGCCGCCTTTAGCCATCTAGACCGTGTCGGATGTGGTTGTTCGGCCTTCGGCCTCACTACAAGGTTCTAAAGTAGCCCATGTTTTTCGTAGCGTTGTAAATATCGTAACTTCTACACCCAATTTGGTTAAGATTGGTCAAATAGAAACGTAAAGCACGTGCACGCGTATTTGCATTGTCGATCGGTTGACAGCTTGACAGCATTCATTATTGTTTTTAAGTTGATTTTGAGTAGCCTGCCTTCCTTTAAGGAATCTCGATAATCCATTCATGCGCGTCCCATAGGGACGCGCATGAATGGATTATCGAGATTCCTTAAAGGAAGGCAGGCTACTCAAAATCAACTTTCCTTTCCTTTGCGAATTTTTTTCTTTGTAATTTGTTATAAATGATAAGAGAAATAAATATACATAGTACTTAATTAACTTTGTTATAAATATTGTTTTCATATTTTCAGAAAAAAATACAAGTAACAAAAATGTGTCCATTAACTATACCAAGGCCCGCGGACGAAACGTAAATATTATTCTGGCCCCTGTTATACAAAAGGTTGCCCACCCCTGATTTAGAATATAATATGCATATTTTTACATATAGGAATTATTGCTAGGTAAGGTTGTTGCCAAAAATTATTTGTTGTGAATTTTGAAAGGGACACCATTTGGAAGCTTTATGGAAGCGAAAAAAAGTACTCTAATCTCTTATTTACTTTATACCTTATAACCTTATAAAAAAATACCTTAATAATTTAAGGGTGACTTCTCCTCTCAAATCCTGCCCTGTGCCCACCACTGTTTTTTCACCAATATTAATAATATTATTCATGGTACCACTTTATTTAAAATTTTATAAACTTCGAGAAGTAAAATCCTCATATTTAAGCATTTCCCTAAAGAAGGAATATGTTTGTCAGTCCCAAAATAATAAAAACTCAAATACTAATAGCAAAAAGTGAAAAATTATATCCAAAATTAAGAGATGTGAGATAAAAATTGTAGGGTTCGATGTTTGACCAGTTCAGATCCACATATAACATGATGAAATCTTATTTTCAGGCCTTCGATATAACAGGGGCCCCCAATTTGATTTAATACGTATTGTATCGAAGATAGTTGTTAATGATCTTATATTTTAGGTCGATATTATTTTATTTTTACCGTATTGTTACAGAATACAAGCAAAAAAGGGATTCAATAATATTTTTTCTTCAGGACCCAAATAAGTCATAGAACCCCCACTGCGTTTGACCCCTAATAGCAAAACGTGGTATCTAATTTTCAAATCTAAGCGATATAGAAGTGATTAACTCATATCTGGGCAATTAAAATAATCGATTATAAATTTGCATAGTTTCCACTGAAAGAAAAGTATTGTAATAAGAAATTTAAATATCTACTAAAAAATGGAGTAATTTCTAAGGTTGCAGGTACCTTTCTAGATATTGTCTCTAATGGTTTTAAGATTGTTTCAATAAACTATATACATATTTAGGGGTACCTGCCACCCATGTGATTGCAATCATTTTTTTTTACAGTTTACATCAGGTATACACACAACAATCTTTTTTGCAGAGGATTCTTATTTGATCAGGAGAAACTTATGGAACATCTAATTTTGGTGTAGTTTACTATCCTGTATCTTCAACATTTATTTTTATCAGGCCCAAGATATTTTCCCAAGATAGCTGAACTATTTGTTTCACTTGAAATTTTTGTTTCACTTCAACATAGAAAGGTTGGTACATGCAATACCACTAAGCTTTTTGGCTTATCAGGTTCTTTTTTTAAATTTGTTATTTATTGCATACATAATATGATCTGATTTCTTGTTTAAAAATTTAGAGAGGTTTCCACTGTCGTTTCTTATATTTTGGAAAATATATTTTTAAAGTATAGTGTATTTCAAATTAATTGGAATTAAAAAAAGTCTAGCATCAAATTACGTTGTTATAAAAACATACAAACTATGCAAGGAAAAACAATATAAGAGATAAGATTATCGCGCCAACGAAAGCCCGCATTTCATACTCCACGTGGAGTAGTGTAGTTCTAATTGGTTAATATTTATAATAAGGACTTATTATTGGATAATATTTCTATTACGAAAATTCTCTTTGCGACTCCACGTGGACGCGTGTACCAGGTGTACAGTAAGTTTGTATGTTTTTATAACAACGTAATTTGATGCTAGACTTTTTTTAAATTCCAATTAATTTGAAATACACTATACCTACAAAAGTTTATTTTCAACAGAATATACGAAAGCCTTCGAGAAATTTAAACTTTTATCCTTCAAAATTATAATTTTGCAAAATAAAAGATCGAATTTTAACTGTACTAAATTTTAAACTAAAAATGCACCAATCGGATATTACTGATAAGAAGTCAAACTAAGTGATAACAATTTCCTCTAACATTCTGAAATAGATTAGATATGATGTAATATCACAAAAATATAAGACAAAACAACAACTTTTTAAAATACTAATCGGTTATCAGGATACAACATTTGGATAAGCTATCGACAGTGACGGATTTGTTTGTGGCAGAACAAATTAATATTATTATAAAATATATTCGAAATTTATCCAGAAGAAGTAACTACCGAACATAAAAAAATTTTAAAAAAGGTATTACGATCCAGTTAAGAAGAGTTCAGTGGAAGAGCTTTTATCTGGTTTTCAACTTTAATAATTTACCATTTTATTCTAATACCACTTACAATATTTTTTTTGTGTTAACATTTCTTAATGTTTTTTTATCGTCCTATAGAATTAAAAAAATTCACACACCGTCGCAGACACGAAAATAATTTTAATTTTATTAGGGTTTCGGCTGATGACAAAATGATGTCATCTGAAGAGTATATGTGCGTGTAGCACCATTAGCTTGGGACGTGTCGCTATCTTTGGGCGCCACTTAGATGACCCATTCCAATCAAACCATGTTCTTAAATTCTTTATAAACTTGTTTTTCGGTTATAACACCAAATTTTTAAATTAAACTCATAAAAATTAATTAAATAATAACTAATTTACCGACTTAACGTGCTCATTCCATCCAGACGTCTGTCTGCAAAATTTATTTGCAATAAATTGGATTAATCAAAATAGTTGAAATTATGTTCCACTAATTAGTTAAATTTGAGTATGTAACAAATTTTATCATGGTTTGCGGTAGTTGATTTAGTGGTCGGTGAGATGACTGAAGTCCGGCCACAATGGAGCCGCTGGTAGAAAGGGTTTCTATGTTCAGGTTTTGTGTCTCTCCGAAATCCTTTCGATTTACAAGACAATGATGTCGAACACCGTCTCTCGATGACTTATTTTGCTTGGACGCCTCCGCAAGAAGAATGGTGTGACTCCAAGTGTCACACCACAAATCATAATAAAAATTTATTTTAAATAAATTATGTGGCTGGACAATCAACATAACTTTTTTTTACTACCGTACTTGACAATTTTATAGATACGAAGCACACGATTGGGAAAATGGTCTGATAAAGATGTCAAACCTATAAGTAAGGGGGTTGTTACAACTAGGAGGGATGAAACAAAGACATCTGCTGTCTAGACCCAATTACCAATATTAACAATGGTTTTCCATTACTACAGCGCCTACATCGCTTCATTATTAGTGAGGATTAATACTTAAAAAATAACCTCAACTTCCAATCAAATGAAGAGATAACGTGTGCCGATTAATGTAAGACCCGTGTAAAAATAAAGAAATCAAACAAGGAAATTTATACGTTTTAACAATTTTATGCGATTACAAAAAAATTTATCTCGGTGTGACACCCATCTAATGTTATAGTTTCCACGTGATTATAATAATTAATATAATCTAAACTTCCATTTATCTCTTTATATTAATTATAACATTGCTGAAACGATAAATTTTAATTAATGTCTTTATTAGATTTGAAAATGATTATCCTTCATCAGTACATAAGTCATCGGTGGAAGCAATTTCAGTTGGATTTGCAATCCCACTTCTCATGTTATTTTCATCGATTCCATAACTTGACAACCCGAGTGGATTAGAAAGTTTCCTTTTAAAAGTATAGGCGTAGGTATTACTAGAAAATTTATTATTGTAGATCATGCAACAACCATATCTCAAACAATTTTTCGTTTCTAACCTCCAAGTTGGAAAAATGATTTGTTGGAATGAAAAATTATTCTAAACGCGTGTCGACAGAGAAAATACCACAAATTTGAAACCCAGGTTAAAATTTGGCGTTAGTTTAGAAACGTAAGCAACCTGAGAGGATAATTGATGATGGCAATTTCTCACAACCCTAAATGACATCTGTACTATGTCACACGTGTTGGGCGGACAAGAAGTTTAATGGTCCATTAGTAAAAAACTTTTTCAGCATGAGCTGCACTGTATACCGACTCGTTTACTTACTTCGAAAAAAGCTACACCTAGTAATTAAAATAATAGGAGCGAGGGTACTTTGGGTTTTCGTCGATATCGCATTTATAGCTTTCATTTGTTTATGGTTAATTAATTTAATATGAAGGGATATTAATAATCCATTTCATTATTAACAATATCGAGAAGCAAAACCGTCATTTGTCTATTGGGAAAAGCACTCCTGTAATCAAGCTAATGCAAGATTCAATGAGGGATTCTGATGAGATCAGCCATTGTGATAATGACGTCATATAGACCAGAATCGACGGGTTATTAGACGCTACGCTCCGCCTTGATTATCTTGTTATGGACACTTGGAAGGTCCCTAAGAAGAGGTGACCCGTCCCTCTATTTATCTGGCATGTAGTTATTAGATGAAGAGATTGTTTAAATGGGTTCATCTCAAAAATTGAATAGAAATCGAACTTGTTTTTGTATTTTATCGTCAAATTTTGAGAGGATTGATCGTTGATGACCATTATTGAAAGGATGGATTTGCGTCGGACGGTATTATGTCATAAATTGGATATTGGACAAGCTTTTTCCTGTCTAACCAGACGTCGTAAAGTTTGCAATAAATGCAAAATTTACGATCGACATGGAATTATTAGCATAAGAAACGAAAACTAAAACATGTAGGTGTTTGGTACACGCGACACATGTTAACGTACTATAAGCGAGTACACCATATCATGACATAGATAAAGGGTCGGAACGAGTGAGATTTTTTCTATTGTTCAGGAGCTATGGTGGTGATAAATATAAACATAAATAACTTATCAAACTGGCCTGCTATCAGTGATAAGACCGCCATATTCAACAAGTGGGCGATAAGTGCTATACAGGCCCCATGGCCCAGCACTGTCTTGTAATCGGTGCATTACACATGTGACTCATGTAGATAAAAAAAATGAAAGGAAAAAACTTTTTTTTTGTCGTTAATTAAGATACCTCATATTTACGATTATTTTTATGGCTCATTAAAACTTGCATTATACATGCACGTACGTGTTACTGATATGATAATAAAATTGAATTGCAGTAAGTTTTTGCAGAAAAATAATCTCAACTTTTGTAGTTTCACATAAAATTTGCTTTTATGTTGCCGTATCTTGTTAAATGAAGAAAACTCAATCAAACTCCATGTCTGCACTCTGAACACTTCCAGAGGTAATTTTTAGTGCACCAGTTTTATACAAGCGAAAGATATAATAGCAAGTTCTTCTCCGTAAGATGTAACCAGTATTAGCATTATTTTTGGAAATTTGGAATAGGGCAAACCCGAATTAAGCTTATAGTCCTTAAACTTCAGAGGTTAAAGAAGTCATTTTGAGAAGGGTAGATTACACCTCATATCACCAAAACGAAGTCTGCTTGGAGTTGAACCGGGTCCATTGCACTTCCGGCTTCAACTTGTTAAGGGTCGTCGTCGTAAATGGCTGCTTCACAAAATTTTAGTGCGAGTCCGCCTCTGTTCGTTGGGAAACATTCTTGGTAACCTTGAATTGCAGAAGTTTTGTAGTAAAATAATCTGAACATTGTGTCGTTTCACATAAAAAGTCGCTTTTATGATGTCGTATCTTGTCAAGCGAAGAAGAGGACTTGGAACACAAAACAGGAATGTTTTAATGGAATTAAATATTTGCATTCTGAAGTTGCTTCAATTGATAATTTTTAGTAAAGTTGTTTTTTTTTCTTCATATCTTTTTCATTTCAATTCATTTCTTCGATTGGACTCACAATGGTCGTCTGAATCGAGCTGTATGGCTTTCACAACTTGCAGAAAAAGCTACAAGGATAGTGAAGGGTGCCCAGCCGGATACATTGCAGATCAATATTTAAACAGCACGAAATTCTGACGGAACCTTTTTTTATATGTTTAGAATAATATGTAGATCAATGTAAAGAAAAACATAAATGGTCACCAAACTGGAGCAAATGTGCATGGAGATTTATTGATTATGTAAATGTTTTCGAAATCGCCTTCGCCTTTAGTAGAAGAAAGGTTCACTTTTATATCACTAGAAGGTGTCCATATTCCAAAAACAATATAGTTTCACGATATTTGCATACATGCAGTGACGTAGCTAGGATTTTGTCCCACCTCACCCCTTCACTGCATCCCCAAATCACTTTGTTCCCAGTCATTCTGTTTTCAAATAAATTACGTTTATTTTTGTTGACATGGCTCCAATGCCGCCTCGGTTCGCTAACTCCTTAAAAAGCCCTTAACGCGCGCACCCCCCCCCCACCCGAATATTAAAGAGAATCCATGCTTGTTTGCTAGCAAAGATTTTTTGGCCCGACCGTAGAATTTGGCCCACCTCGGAAAATATCTATTGTGAAATTTCAAATTTTGGGTTGTAATTTAATAAAGGCAACCTCTATTTTTACGTAAATTAATACTAATTGTTGAAAGGTAGGTCTAAGCACAATGCTAATACTGACCACCAGTGATAAGTGAAAACTATTATTGGTTAAAATTTTTTTCTTCTTCTTCATTGTATTTTAGGACTAAGTCTTGTATCATCCAGTTTATGCTGTTGAGCTGTACAATAGGGATTGTCTTCAGATCCAGAGGTCCAAACGTTTTGGGTGGCCATCTGATGTAGTCTCTCCATTGTCTCATTCTTTCTCTTATTCATCCATCTTACTCTATCCATTAGAAAGATTCCCACTATCGATTGAAACGTTTGCATTACTGTGCTTCGAAGAATTTGATGTGATTTGAAGGTTTTTGTTCTTGTCTCAACAACATAAATATGATAGTACAGATCCAAGACCTTGCTGTACAAAATCGTTTAATTAGTAGAGGACTTTAATAAGATATAACCTTAAATAATATGAACCCGTTGAGATCCATGCATCCACATAACGTGTGGATACTCATAATATTCCATGGTCATATGGAAATTTTCTGCTACCATATGTCTACCATAAGTCTGTTACTTTTTTGACTGTTTTTCACATACTAAGTGATATCTACATTACTTATAAGAAAAATTTTGGGTAAACATCCAATAATGTAAACTTTATTTAGACTAGGGTTTAATGGTAGATGGCGTGATAATATAAAAGATATGGTATGGACAAAGTAAAACAGTTATTTTAATATTGAACTGATAAATAAGCTATAAAAAAAGTAATCAATTGAGTTGAGTCTCCATAATTGCGTCTCCACAATTATTATTTTTTACCGTGAGAAGATCGGTCTCTTCCCGATCTTCGGGGGTCCATCGTTTTGCGACCTTTACATGAGCGATCCAATTTTCTTGACTCCTATTTGTAAGCTTAATCAACAGAGGCGGTCTAGAGCGGTTAGGAGATTTTTAAACCCCAGAAGGTATAATACAGTATTACATAAATTACCATGATATTTTTTGATTTTTCTGGTTTGTATAAAATTAATAAGATTTTTGAAATTTTGAATTTTAATGATATATTGAATTTTGAAAACTTTGTATTGGTTTTGAGAGGAGAAGACTCACGCAAGAGCGACGAAAGGTAATAGACGTGAGTCGTACAGAGAGCGAATATATGGGAATACTTCTGTAAAATAGACAATTGTAATTAAAATTGGAGTTTGGAAAGGTTAAAAGGTGTTTAATTTAAAGTGATTTAATAATAAATTGGAATATAATTTGGAATTTGGATATTTAAATTTTGCTAATGAGTATCACAGCAATATACTATAGGATTATACTGTGAGTTGTAGAAATTGTTTATTATTCTTGATTTGAGACTGGAAACTTCTTTAAATTTTATATTGTAGTTCATATTACCTCGTACTCCATTTGGGCGCTGAGATGTCGACAGTACTGAGCTCCTGACTTTTTTCAATGGAAGGGCATGAAATTAAAAAAAAAACGAAAAAAATTTAAATTTACTCTACATATTTGTATTCGCTTATTCATTTCCAGAGTAATTTCCAAAAAATTCTAATCGATAAACACTTACCTTAGGGGGGTACGGAATATCCCCCAGAACATATAATCATAGCCAAGAAAAGTAAAACAGTATCTAAACATATATTAATATTTTACCACCTGATCACGATATATGCTGGGGGTATTCTCTTGGTCTCTACAGCCGTCAATATTTTAGAATTTCATTTACAGAGGCGGATCTTGATTTTTTAAATAAACTACAGGGAAAGAATAAGGAAAATGTAGTTATAATTATTAATTTTATAATTAGTTTTGGTTAGTTTCTGTTACCTATGGATGAGAGGGCAAAGCTTGAATATTATGAATTTAGACCTTTGAGGTAGATGAAGTTGACAATTTAAAATGGGGAAAGGCAAATGGGGGCATGTAGAGTTCAAGCTGGTGTCCTTCAGGGCAATGTACTGGGTTCCTTCTTATCTACCAATAAACACATAGGGTTATAATGGTTCAACATACAGATCAGCTTTCTAAAAGCTAAATAACTAATATTCTTGGTAAAATGCTTAATGGGTTCGATTGGGGATTACTTTGAGTGTAAATATGGCCACCAGTTTGGGCATCTCTTTTGATACTCTGAAAGAGCCACGTTGCGGGACTGAATTTGAAGCTGATAATTATTATATGTGGAGGACGATATTTGACCAATTTGGATGCTATGCATTATATTATCAGTCCATTGGGAATCCTCTAATGGGGACATTCTGCTTACACGAAAGGAATTCTGATGAAACAGAAGGCAACAGATCGTGTTTTTGGAGGTGCGTCTCGATTTCAATCTTATAGGCCTCTATTACAATATTTTATCGGTTAATCTTGCTGATATGTGGATACAGTTAAATGCACGTCAGATAATGATTTTAGCGTTCTAGAGATATCTCCTTGATGTGCCTTCAGAAAATTTGATTCATCTGGTATCGCTCGAGTGAATTATAATCCTCTACAATTATTTATCTAAAGCCCGAAAAATTCAGCTTTTTCTGGATCCTTCGATTAATTATTTGCTAAAATTGTCGACTGATATCTCTGTTCATCCAATATGCTAAAGCTTCGAATTTTTGAAGCTTTTTAATTTAATTGCAAAACGAAATCAAGAAATTTACGAAGTTACACGCAATAAAAGTTTCCTGACATAATATTAATTTTTATTCCAGGTTAAATAAAAGTTAAATAAATAATTTTTGTTGACGATGAGGCAATAAACTAATAAATAATCGGAATACCAAAACGTTATAACACGCGTTTAAGGAATAAGATTTATGGGCTTTGTAATTTGACACTCTGCACACATTTTTCCTTCGTATTTATAACTTGGCTAAGGGCTGGACACATTAGGGGTACATTACAGGTTTGGATCGCTGGTTAATTTTAGAACGTTCTTATAATTTTGCATAATTTCAATAATTGATCAACCAATTTGCTGCTAGTGTCTTGAAGTAAAACAGACAATGGAAGTTGCTACTTTAGGAAAAATAATTAGATAGGTTATGCCTATCTTATCTTTGGTTCATTAGCTGCACTCGTTATCGGTAACATATGCACCTTAATGTGCAGCTTGCTTTTTGGGTTAAGTGCTAACGTCCACCCTAGATTCAACAAATGGCTGAGTATTTGAGAAAGTCGATAAATGGAAAATTCAAATTACGTGGAGCAATCAAAAAGTTTCTCTTGTTTAACCAAAAAAAAATGGTGAAGTTGGCATTGTGTTTTTATTATCTGGATTTTTAATAGCGAAAAGTGTTTTCAACTTTTACAATACTTACTAATTGCGCTACAAATTATATATGCCATTATGTAAATTTATCGCTGGTAGTTATCGATTAGTGCAAGTTTTGTAAAAAAAACAACAAATTTAAATGTTACACAGTGGCATATCGCGGAAAATTATGATAACAATATCTTTGTAATTGGTGTCGCTCGTACTATACTTGGATAAATTTTGATACCTTATCATATACCAGGTCTGTGCATTACAGTACAACTTTCATTATCAAACAATTTTCCATCGATGTTACATAAACAGTAAGTACCTACAGGTAACTGTTAAAATATAGATACCATAGAGGTTAATGTTAAAAAAAATAATAAATTTAAGTTTCCCCTTCATGGCGTGACGCGATATTTCAAACATAGTTCCGTTTGTCAACAAACATGTATTTAAGAGTAACGTGAACCCATGCATTCCTGTGTCACTAAGCAATCCACGAATAGTTTTGTAAATCTATTACCAGGTTAGAAATTTACTAACCCACCCTTCATCACTAATAATTACACCCAACTCTCATTTTTCCAACACCAACTGTCATCGTTATTACCTTAAGTAGACATATTACTCATCAAATTAAGGTAAGCCACTCTTCAAAAATTTTAATGTCATTTTAAATAGGCACTGCAAACATTGCACTCTTGTTTACTTTATCCAAATAAGCAAGATTGCATTGAAGGCTTTTTTTTTAGCATTTCCAGGCAGTGTCTCCATTAGACCATACCACCTTGCAGACATCAGACAGCTAATCTAGGAATGCAGAAGGTATTCGGACAATTCCATATTAGGCACACATATTTCAAAAATACCTCCAAGTTTGGCATGCATAAGAGAAATTAAGATTAACTTGTAATATTAAATTCTGAGTCCATTTTCTCTTCAGTTTCTTCATACACTCGATCAATAATTTTGAACTCGATTCAAAAATTTCTTAATGATGCCATTAAATTTTATTCTCAATTGATTTAAAAAACAACAAAATGATATTAAAAAGAACAACTATAAGGTTTCGAAACGACGATTAGACATCGCATTAAAAAGATAAAATAATTTAAAAAGTAACAATTACATTTAATTTTTTGTGGGAAACTTCCAACAAGAAGTTGTGTTACGGAGGAGTAAATTTAACGATGTTACGTTTATGATGTGTGAACATGTACTTGAATTTTAGTGAAATTTGTTTTTATTTTCAGGCAGGAAAATGTTTCATTCGAGTTCAGGCGGAACTGCAGGCTATAACGATGGCAGTTTCCATCAGCACCATCTTCAGCAGTCTCCCGTTTACGTACCCAGCAATCGATCGATTTCCCAGTACCCTTCCTCAGCTGGTGGTCATTTTGGGGCTTCCGCTCATCAATCGAGTTGGGCCCACGCGGGTGGAACGTACGGCGAAATGGCAGGACCATCGGCTCATTCGTTAGGGGCTTCGCCTCATCACGCCACAACTCTTTCGGCCGGACAATTTTACGCACAAAATATGATGATGGGTTCTTGGAGAGCTTACGACGGTACCGGATTTCAAAGGACTTCGCCATATGGTAAATTAGTCTGAACATTTAAAAAATTAACAACGCTAATTGTTTTTGGTATAATTTTCAAGTTGCACTTAAGAAAACCATCCGTATAAAGCTTTATCAGCACTTGAGAGAAGTTACTGATGCTGTAGTGTTCTGGTATTCTAATGTTCGGTATACTTTTGAAGTGTGATTTACACTGATGCATCTTATCATATTTTAATGTGGCTTTTAAATAGCCGAGCCGCCCCGTTTCAAATTATACGCCATGGTTTAAAAATATCCATAAACACATTTTTGATTTATTTTCGATTTATTTTTAGATTTTAATCCCACATTTGTTTTATCCAGTTATCAGAACATTAATTTTTTTGTTATAATTAGGGTACCTGATAAATTGCTAATTTACACTCAGAAAAATAATTTATTGCTGTACGTAACGAAATATTATAAGAACGAATCAGAATAGGATATAGTTTAAGTTATTTTGGGGGTTGTAATATCTCTACTTGTAGTCAAATTTTAAACTCAAAATTTTTGGTGCTCATAATGCCATCATATAGTATTGTTATGTGCTGAAATTTCAGATTTTGTCTGGTCCCCCACTAGCATTAAAAGTGTCGTTTTCAAAAATTTCCAAACTTTCGAGAGCTTTTAAAATAATAAAGGGAGGGTTGATGTTTGGTGTATGAACACAACTAGATCTCACCCCTTTGCAGAAAATTGACTTGTAGAATCTTCCTGTAGAAATTTGATTATTTATTATGAATATGAAGATGGATTGCATTTTGCTGAAAATCTCTAATATGCAATCTTGTAGCCCGTTACTTTCTCAACAAAAATTTTTCAGCTCCATGTTGATAGGATCAGTAACAGCTGAGATATTTCAATTGGGTTTCTAATATGACCAAAAACCGTTTTATGGACCCCCAAAAAATTATGAATTTGCCTAAACCAAAGGCTGTCCATGGACTTGTGTTAATGACTTCATATAAGTAATTACCTTAAACTTCCAACAATTTTATTTGAAAAAATTTGGTTACTGTTTTTCTAATTTATCTGATGGTAAATAAATCAATATAAATTTATATTTGAATTCTAATCTACAAAAAATGTAGAACTTAATTCACAAAACTTGTTTATTCAAATTAGTTAATGTCTGATATACCTTTACCAAAGTAAATAATTCCTTCGCATATCGACAACTCTGATGGTAGTGCTCTAATTAAATAATATATTATGTTGCCCATCGAAATGGTAAAAATTTCTTTTTTTTTTTACAGATAGCATGGAGTTCCAATTCAGCGAAGGGAGGGAATGCGTGAACTGCGGTGCAATTTCGACGCCGTTATGGCGCCGTGACGGTACGGGTCATTATTTATGCAACGCCTGTGGGTTATATCATAAAATGAATGGAATGAATCGACCTCTAATTAAGCCATCAAAACGACTGGTAAGTGCGCACTTCGGAATTTAAATGAGCCGAACTAAATTAAATGTTGAATAACGACAATTTAATAAATTAGACATAATTGTAGACGGTTAGACCACAAAAATTTGAGCCTTCACGTTTTAATGTTTAGCGGAAATGATGAGGTTCCAGGGACACTTCATTGTTACTTAAATGCATCAAAATAGGATAATTTAGTGGCACTATAAAACTGAAAAGCTTTAAGAAGTGACCAATTTATATAGGGTGGTCTATAATTGAAATGTGGTAAAACAATTATTCAAAGTTACTAAATTTTCTTTTATTGTAAGATTTAAATTTGAGTTGATAGATCCATTCATGGCCATCAGTTGCTCACTCGATTCTGAAAATAAAAGAGATGTTAGGTATCGACATTGAATAGTATTGTGGGGGAGGTGAGCTTATTCTCGCTTCTTGAAGAGTTCAAGCATCGGTCACTGATCTTTGATGTATCTATATTGTTGATTAACTTGGCCATCAAGACAAACTTGGCAAATAGTTTTCTATATGATGAGATAACAATTTAATTTTTTTTCCAGACAGCGACACGAAGGCTAGGATTATGCTGCACCAACTGTGGTACACGAACGACAACGCTATGGCGCCGAAATAATGACGGAGAACCCGTTTGCAACGCCTGTGGTCTTTATTTCAAATTACACGGGGTAAACCGACCTTTAGCGATGCGTAAAGATGGAATACAGACGCGCAAACGCAAGCCCAAAAAGGCGGTAGGAGGAGACCGAGAAGATAATAGCACTACCTCTAGCGATGGTTAGTATTTTCTCCTTAAAATTATTGGTAGATATAGCTCCATTTTATATCCATCCTTCTGCCAAAGATGCTTATCTCTCTATTCATCCACTTGATAACCAATACAAAAGAGGGAAGTTTTAACTTGATTTTTAAACTGCTGCTCTCCTGCTTACTAAAACCAGAATTTTGTGTGCATCATTTCTGTGAACAAGTTTTAAAACTTTTTTCTTTTTATTAAAAGTCGCCAGCTTACCTATCCTTAATTTATTGCCTATCAATAACCTGTTCCATCACAAACTTTAAATGGATTCGTATTAAAATGAAATTTATTTTAATTCGTCTCATTAGTAACTTTTGAATTCCTTTTCGAGACTTCTGTACGAACGACTATTTCAACCTTTCCGAAGAAAAATCAATAATCTTGTTTTGCGCGCATGAGCACCGAACGAGCATGTTTATTTTCACGATATTGTTCTGTTGCAGAAACCAAATCCAGTGTAATTCAGTCCAATACACCACACAGTAATTCTCATCAACAAATGGATCACCATCACACTTCGTCCAAAATCACAAACAACGATCGTCCTTATTTGGGCCAAACGTCGCTACTGTCGAGCAGCACAAATACGATAAAAAGCGAGCCCGGTTACGAATACAGCTGTTTGCAAAATCAATCTTATCCGTTCCAACAAGTGTTTGGTTTTGGGGCAACAAGTGGAAGTCCGTCCGAAATACCCTATCATCATCAACATCATGTAACGGCAGCTGCAAAACTGATGGCATCGTCGTAACTATGTGATAATTTGTTATTTTCACAATTCATCCTGTTAAGTATATAAATAGTTAACGTAAGTGTAAATATATGGAGACGTACCTAATCGTGATGTAAAAACTTTTCATAAGCGTGATTATAGAAATATTAGTTTAAACGAATCGTGATCGTAAAATTTATACGTATTTGCTGATGCCATTAATATAATATCTAATTGTTCTAAAATTCTTGTCGCTATTTGTATGTTAAGCTTTCATAGTGTAATCATTGGAGCATACAATTGAAGAAGTAATCATTGCAAATTTTTAATCCGCCCAAAATATCGTGGCTTTATCCAAATATAAATCGAGTGCTACACCGAAAAAAAAATTGTAAAAATTATATTTTTGAAATCGCACTGTATTTTAGCACAACGAATTGTATGTTCATCAGTATTAAAATGTTTCAAATCGTTCACTCATTTTATTGTAAGTAATAAATTATTTTTCTGAAGTTATGTCAATGTTGCGATTTTCTCCTTCGGTAAAAATGTTTATCGTATTACTTTGTATAGACTGTATTTCTAATTATTATGAGACTTTTAGCACGTTAAATAAATATTTAAATGTTTTTAGATGTAGATAAAATTATTGATAATGCTGTAAATAATTTATTATATAATCAATTATTGTAATATTTATAATTTTAATTTAAATACAAAAATTATACAAGAGATTTATTTGAATTCGTTTTTGGTCCCATTTGGATTTGTACTGGAGCAACAGGACCTTTCTTTCTTTGATCTGCGAGACGGAATCGTGACTCTAATCCTATGTCCAGAATACTCAATATCTTTGGAGATACTATCCCATCGTTTCTATTGGAACCTTAAGGGTCCATTTAAATGTTCTGAAAACTTTTGTGCTTTGTATGATTTTTCATAATTCTTGGAAACTGCAGCAGTTTTTCGTCGTTTTTTATAGAGTACCTACCACTGTTTTTGGAAAATCTACGCTACGGATTTAAATTTTAAAAAATACACTGATTTTTTAGCGGTCATATTAGGAACCTTTTATACAGCTGTTCCTATAATTTGTTATCTTTTGGGTCAATTGAAACATTTGTGAAAAAGTTAATTAGTTATTTGGAGACATCATCCCTTCGCCAGGTGTTCAGTCTGAAATTAGGTTTGGGTCATCCATTTTATTTAACAACACTTAATTTAATATCTGCATCAATTAAATTTGAGAGACGCTTACAGCTTAGCTGTTAATTGAGGTACCCGGTTCGAACCTGGATCAGTAGGTACCAATTTTATTCTGACCGTTTCAACGAGTAAGTTCTCTAATCTCCTGTGAAAATATTCGAATAGGAGAAAATAGGGCATAACTTTCGGCAACGAACAATCTTTTTCTTAAATATGCCATGCTTTCAATGAAAACCGGTGAAACTTCCCTCTTGTGTCTGTGTTTTGCGTTGGAACTGTTATTACACACATAATAGGAGATTTAGTGTTTAACGTGGGCTACGAACCACGGGAAATGTGATACACTTCATTTTGACAAGGTTTTACTACAAGTACCCTGGGGTGGTTTGCCATTGTCTTCCGAAGGGAGACAGTAAGAATATCGTTTCTATTTCGCCCGGAATCGAATCAGGTTCTACTCAGCATTGTAGTCTATTATATTCCTATTATATTCCTGAGGAAGACAACGGGAAACTATCTAGCACCCATTAAATATTACAGAATTTCCCCAGTGCCATCCAGACTTAGGAATTATTTGATATGCTACTATCTCCTACAGCGGCAAAAATTAGCACGAAAAATTGAAAACGACATAGAAATACGCTTAATAAATTTTACAAGAGGAAGTTGTCAAGATCTCCAGAAAAGTCCAATTTTAAGATCATTTTCTATTTATTAAAATTTCGTTTTACTGTGTGGACGTGTAGAGGTTCCAGCTGAGCGAATTCCACCGGCCGAACAGCCAAAATCCGGCAAGTTATTAATTTATAATACCCAATATTTTTGGTATGACAAAATCATACAAATTTATTTCCCAAAAAAGAAAACTTTTGTGCTTTGTATGATGAACCGCAGCAGTTTTTCGTTGTTTTTTAGAGTACCACTGTTTTTGGAAAATCTACGCTGCTTCTGAATAATTGACTAGGTCTAAATTTTCAAAAATACACTGATTTGTTAGCGGTCATACTGGGAACCTTTTATACAGCTGTTCCTATAATTTGTTATCTTTTGGATCATTTGAAACATTTGCGAAAAAGTTAATTATTTATTTGGAGACATCATCCTTTCGCCAGGGATACTTTTTGGTATGGACAGATTACCGGATGAATGGATCATGTAAGGATTTAATAGACATTTAATTAAAACTTGGAGGTCAGGCAGCCGAGGGCCGCCCTAAACTGACTGATGCTTGAATAATTTGGAAACTCATTTCGACGCGGGATAATTTATTCAACAAAACTTTTTTCTGAACATAAGTTTTTCACATCTACACGAAGAACCGAAAAAATGCCCTGATCCTGTAGTTTTTACAGACCCATTATTTTATTGCTCATTGTTACAAGGTGATATTGACAATAAACAATAATTGAAGTAACTGATGTGTATTAAACAATCTTGAACTTATTTAATTTCGATAATTGTTCTGTTAACAATAAAATTCTCCATCTGTAAGTCTGGCATTTGGATACTGGTCTAACTTTCAGAAGTCACATCTTATACATTTGCAGCAAAGTCTTTCGAATGCTTGGCTTCATTCGTCGTTATACTATAATATACAAACTGCGTTTGGTCACCTCAGTATCAAATCTACATTAATCAACTGGAAAGAGTACAGCCTAAGTTTTTTAAATTCCTCCATTACAAATTAAGACGGGTTAGTGAAGCCTTCTTGGATGATACATATACTTAAGTTTTAGGAACACCAAATCTCTGGCTACAAAAAGAGTGGTTGTTGATCTTTTCTTTTTACATGAATTGTTCAGCGGAAGGATCACCTGCAAGATCATGTTAAATTTATTAAATCATAAAGTCATCCAGATTTACCAGATCCAAGAGGATTCTTGAATTCAAATATTTTTAACAGTAGTTGAAATAAATGATGTGCAACTTTTCTGTATTTCATAGGCAAGGATCATTTTTAGCATGGAAAAAACTTTGGACAAGCTAATATTTGGCCGATATTTGAGTGACCTAATGAACTTCCAAAAACCCTCTAAAATGCCCTGTCGGCTTCTCCCTCAACTGGGGATTTTAGTTTCTTCAACGCAGATTTTCATTTTTACGCCTTATATCATTTTTACGAAAAATTGCTAGTGTAAAATGATTTGTAAAATAATTTTGTGAATGAGAATTTTCCGTGAAAATCAAATTAAGTGCATTACAGGTGAAAAACATGTGGGGGTTATAATTCCCAATTGGGGAAGAAATAGATACAGGATTTTTGGGAAATTTTGAGACGTACATTTTATAGGATGCTCAAATACAAATGTCATGCTAAATTTCAGCTCAACCGACATTTTTTGCATCTAATAATTTTTCGGCTTTTTTGCCTGGACTATAGCAGGAAAGTTTAGAAGAAAATCGATATTTTATAGAAATTTTTGCTCTTCAATACTATAATCATGGTTAGTACTGTTATCTTTGTAGTTATTGTAGTGAAAATTGAAATTAATTTTCTGAAACTAAAAGGAACACATTAAATGTTCACAAGGACATGTAAAAATTTTAATTGTGAACTTTTGTGCTTTTTAGATGTGAAACGTATTTTATGCATGTTTTTAGTTACCTACTCTAAAAATATAGATATGATCTTCAATTCTTGTTTAACGTTAATTTTCATATATAATACCACAAGAGACTATCAAATTGTCGGCAATAATTTTTGAAACTGGAACTGAGTGTTTGTCGCCCTTAAAATCACCATGAGTGCTTTAGCACGAATGGTGATTTGAAATGGCGACAAACACGAAGATTCCATGGTTTAAAAATTAACCGACAATTTTATAGTATCGTGTGGAATTCGTTTGACAATTTCGTAAATAAAATTTCAATTTTTTCTGACAGCAAATAATTTATAGTATGCGTTCACGTAGTTTCCATCGTTACTATGGAAATTTGACAATACAGACCACGGTGGTCGTATTGCCGCGACAATACACCACCGTGGTCTGTATTGTCAAAGGAAGTAGATTATGATTGGTTCAAATTGATGAGATTGTAACATCCTATTGGTTGAATTATTATGAACGAAATTGTCTATAAAATAAAATTAAGCGAGTCACAGCCAATTTTATAATAAATTATATAATCTGAAGTACCTTTATTTAAAGTGAACTTTTATTGGTCAATTCTCGTTCAATAACTTATATCGGCAAAAAACCGTACCGTGGGCGCTAAAATTCCAAATTGGATGAGAAGTTGGAGGAGAATTTAATTTGAACACTCCAATACAAATATCTGCCACATTTTAGTTTGCTCGAATTTTTTTTGTAACCTTGAAGCAAGTTTTCGCCCTGATTCCTGTATAGTAGAAGAGGTAACGCGTACATACTTTCAACATTGCATATTAACTATACTGCCATGTTTTGCTACTGTAAAACTCAAGATTTTTATTTATATAGCGGGAGAAATTGATATGGCACTTAATTTAACTATGCTCCGACTAGCTTGCATGAAAACCCGTTATTACGGGTCGAAAATTGGGTTTATCTATTTGATTAAAATACTCATATAAGTTACCTTTAATTAGTAACCTTTGAAGAGATAAAAAAAATAAACTTATTGTATCTTACACCTGCTTACTCTGATCTTCACTGCTGTGAACATAAACGTAATTATTTGTAAACAAAATATTGTAATTTATTAAACAAATATAATCATTAAAAAACAAAAGACTGATTTTTATTAAATAGGAACAAATTAAATTTACAGAAAAATGATAAAAGAAAAGTTTATAAATCCCCCCGTATTTAAATTCACGCGCGAACTTTAATTTTCTACTGTTAGGTGTTATTACAGTTTGTCGACACAAATTTTGCTTACCGAAGTCGATACAGTCGTGTCCCATCGATGTGTAGTTGAACAAGTCAGCGTGGATGTGATTACATGATTGGATCCAATTTTCATACCATGAAAACTCCAGACAGGATTGATGATAGATTTATTTTCTTCGTCTTATTGAATAAATGCTCAGGTAACTCCATAAAATAATCTTCAATAATTTTCCAATCAGAAAGAAAAAACATAACCATCAAAAAACGTAACCATAAAAATTTTTATCAGCGGTCTCCAAAATTTTCCAAATATCGTTCAAAATACTCATCGAAAAACTTTCATAAATTCTTCTCTTCACATACTTCATGAATCATTAATAGACATCTGATAATTCAAAACTTAACAAGAAAATTATTACAACTCTTTCCAAAATTTCAACTTTCTACACAATCACGTCCGTACTCTACCGCAGATCGTTCCATTCTCCCCAGGCTTCCTTATCCATTTTACATCCCACCAAAATCGTCTGTAAGCCCGCGCACTAATTCTTTTTAACACAAACACTTTTCATTATTGTTTACCTACCCTTTTACAAATAAATTAATTTTATTTAATTTCTTCCCAAATTTTCTTTAAATAAAACAAATAAACCTTCTTTTGCTTTCTTTTACATTCTTTCTCGAAATATTTGTGTATACAAAATTACGTCTGTTACCTTTCAGATTGAGTTGGTGCAAGCAGTTCATCATTCGGAAGTACCAAGAAGATTCAGGTGTAATTTATCTAACTGTCATAATGGTCCTTTATCTGAATATTTAGTAATGAGCATTTCACCACAAATTAACCCAATTACATCAGACCCCCCCCCCATCTGATAAACAGAACATCGCAATATTTATAAAGATGGCAACATTTAACCAAACAACTCATTAAATTTAAGGTAATTATCTGTTAAAATCCAAAAATTCATTGTATATCTACCTGCCAAAATGCCAATTTTAATTTTATAATTAATTAATTTAAATATTTGTTAAAACTTGGTGCAACCGACCCTAAGCCATTAGTAGAAACATCTAGTACATTATTGAGCATTGAGCAAAAACCAAATATTTTAGTAAAATTAAGAATGAATGAAATATTAAGAAATTAAAAAATAGTGGTGGGGGGTTAAAAATTGAATTGAAAAATTAGAAAATAATAACATACCTACTATCGATGTTCCGATATTATTATACTATAATCATCAGGGACACTTAATCAAAAAATAATGACAATTAAATGATAAATTAAAAAAATTTAGAAAACATTTTGCTACAGAATGAAAAATTAAAAAATAACTGAAAGAAATAGAAAATCTTAAATACCCTTTCATAAGGAATATTAAAACTATTCATAATTAGACCAGAATAACCAGAGAATATTAGTATTTTTACTTAGGTTAGTCGATCAAGAAGTGACACGTTTTCAACTAGTGGTGAATAATTTTTCCATTATTAACCTAGGTTAATAATGAACAAAATGACATTTTTTGATAACTTGGCGACTATTTTAAAGAAAAATGTTGTTATTAAATGATTTAGAATAACCAAGAAATGCTAATTAATTGTATTTAAACTATTTAAAACGCTTTTTTAATACATTAATTTAATTTTAAAAATTCATTATAATCGAATTAAATGTGACAGCAAGTGACAGCGCCATCCATTGTTAATTTGACGAACCGCGATTTATTTTATTTAATAACCTAAATTTGTCAACAACTGTCAAATCAACTGTCAAATCAACAAAACAAAACTGTCATTTGAAATAAATATTTTAAATTTGAAAATGTTTTGTTAAAAAGAATTTTAAAAAATGGTAATAAATCTAGTAGTGGAAAAAATCGTATATAAACCACGGTTGTGAAGACCATTATTGCCTCCGCGCCTTATATTCCTCGGTGCAAAGCACCTCGGAATATAATCTTGGCGCTAGGGCAATAATGACGGCCTTCACAACCTTGATATATAATATACTATTATAGGCGAATAAATGTAATAATAATATTTGACCGCATTACATAATTATTGAATATTTCTTATACTAATCATTTAGATTTATTAGTATTATTATTAAAATAAATACAGCTCGAGGGCAGATTCCTATATACTTCTTGTAACATAAAAAGAAAGGCAATATACAAATAACAAAAGAAAAGGATAAAATAAGAAAAAATTGCTATTTCAGAGTATGACTGTATAATTATTAAAAATCAATACAGTAATAATTTCAATGAAATTCAGGAATATCATAACTATTCTAAACGAGATTGGAATAATCAAAAAATATTCGGGGATTGAAGGCTTATTATAGACATTTTAAGTTAACAATCAGAGAATCTGTAACATTGCCATTCATATTTTATATATTTTTTTTGAATATATTCTCATAAATATTCCGGGAATAATAAAAAAGCATTGTGGGTATATTGCATAATAATTTCGACTGTTTTTAAACTTTCAAGGAATATTACATTAATCCAAATGATTATGTAAATAATATTCAATAATTGTGAAATATTTTCTGGGTAGTAGCTAATATTTTGTATTAAATTTTGGATTGCACTTCAGGTAAATACCAGGGATCATCAAGAAAGGTTGATGATTTTATTTTAGAAATCAAAGATCAAATGCCTCTCATTTCAAAATTGTTTTAATCCCCTCGTGTGATTATTTGCTTGAGACGAAGCTTCACCTTAGAATTAAAAATTCATTTAAGTCCCTTGTTGTGTAATATACTATTAGTTATGGAAATAATCGCCTTTTGGACAATATAAGTACTTCTTACAGGACAGGTAAACCGATAACTATATAGTAGACAGATAGTAGAAAAGAATCTCGTTAATCCATTCATGCGCGTCACATCCAGGTAATATCCCTACTATTAATCCGGCCGGAAACTCCGGGGGAATCTCGTTAGTCCGTTCATGCGCGTCATCAGTTTAACAATTTATTGTTTTTAATTCATTCACTCTTCACATTATTGAAGTCCAGTTCAAATAATCTAAGTACCAAAACTTGATATTTGAGATATTAACAATTAAAGATTACCGTCGCTTGTTAATAGATTTTTTAACTTTAACATCATAATATGGTATTCATTACCGTTATTTCTTTACCTCACTTATGATATACTTTTAGAAATAAGCTTAAGGTAAAAATGTCAGATAAAAATGTTCTTATGAATGTTTATTCAACAAAATTCAATATTTATTGATTCCAAGTAAAAACTGTGAATTTGAAATGTATTTTTTCATTAAATTTACAGCACATTCTGGCTTGCGATGATTGCGATTATTGTAATGATAGAGACTAATACTGCCTCATTTTCACTTCTTTTCTTGCTGATTTTCCACAGTTTAGTTAAACAAAAACCTTTTAAATACCGTCCATAGAAAACCATACCTGATTTTCTTATGGAAATAATTAAACTCATGTCTTATTTTAACCTCAATAAATCACGGCACTTACCATCTATGGTTTTTATGGAAAGTTTTTCATACTGTATTTTAACTTTATGGCAATTTTATGATATTTATAAGAACCAATTTGCACCAAAAACTTAAAATTTTTAATTTTGGTACTTTGCTTATTTAAACCGGACACTCTTCAATTGGGAATATTGTTAATTCATTTTTGCGCGTCATTTTCAGGAAACTACCGAGAATATCGTTAATCCATTCTTGCACGTTAGGCAATTAGGTGTTTGCATAAAATTTATTTTTATATGAACTCGATTGATGTGGAACTGATTGTTCAATGCTCATGGTATTCTATCGGTCTTACTTTTAAATTAAATTTTTTAACAGCATCATTGGAGATTCAACTTTTAACACTAATTTTTGTGGCCTAACTTCGTTTGGATTCAAAAATTCAGCAGAATACCTTATCGCTTCGTTTTCGGTAATAATAAATTGACCAATCAGGGAATTTATTGGAACAAACGATTATTGCCTTTTATAAGTATTTTTAAGATAAGATTAAGATGAGCTGTAACCAAAGACCTCTCCTAACAATAATGCTTAGCTCCAAAAACCTAAGGGTTTTGGAGTTATTTATGACAATTCCAACGAAGTACTTGTCTCCGAAATGCTAAAAAATAGAAGCAGGTGAGTGAATGGCCGAGCAGTTAGCGTGTTAACTTCTCGTGCTAAGATTTTCAACACGCGCTACTGACACAGGCAAGGAAAACCGGAAATATTGTAAACGGGAGAAAAACAGGAAATATATTATATCATAATATTTATGTTTAGAAAATGATCAGGAATTTTGTAGGTAATAATACGAAAAGTTGGCGTACTACAAAAAATCGTTCGTAGGTCAGATCTAATCTTTGATTAAGTTTTTTAAGCGTATTATAAAAATAAAATAACAAAGAACGAAAACCGATGTCTTACTTTGGTACTTTATTTATAATAGTGCAATGCAAACACAAGAAATTGTTTCGATATTATGAACTATTTTTAACGAAGTCATGGTGGTCATTTTTATTACGTTATTGCCATGATTGTACGGCCTAAAAGCCGCACTGAAACTTTTTGAGGTTGTAACAAAAATAAAGAAGTGGTATTTTATTCCAATAGAAGGTCATACGGCTGTCGACTGCCATAATTTCGGCAAGTTTTAGGGAAATGCCTGAAAATTTGGGAAATATTTTGCAATTTGCTATAAATAATTAATGTGCTGGTTATTACAAGAAAACAATTATCAGAAAAAGTTTTGTTATATGTACTAACCTACAATCGAATTGTCGAAGTACATAATTAAATTATAATTCGATTGTTTTTGTATAAAAAAACAGTAAAATTATGAATTCATGTTGTTGTTGAAATCCGGTCATTACCTGGTCAGAAGATCTAATAAATATTAAATTAAGGAAATCTACATTGACAGTTTGATATGAAAATGTTACAAGAAAGTAACAATCAGCAACAGAAATAACAAGCTAAAAGCTCTTCAAAATATGTCAAATGTAGCTGTACCACTGACATTGATTTGTAAGGTGGTTTGCATTATTTATTAATCGAGACTCTATAATAGGTGTCTAAAAATAATAAAACAAGAAATTTTAACGAAGGCTAAGATTATACAGTGCTAATAAGTAAAAATTAAAAGATTTTTTAAAATTTCATTCTAAGATTTTCTATCTTCTTAATCTGTGTTATGATAAATGATCACGAAGGAAAATATATTTTGTTACCCCAACCTATATGCGGTAAGTATTTTATTTTTTTCATAAGGCTTAATATAAAATCAAAATTATGAACCTAACAATAAGTCAAAAAATATTTTTGTTGAATTGTGGTGGCAAATCGTTACCGTGTAATCGTATCATTAAATATTCAAAACACTCGAAGTAGTTAACATAATGACGGTTATTGTTAATACGATCGTTTAAGAGCAAAAGCCACGTGTCTGAAGGGTGGTGTTTCAATCAGGGTTAGGGGTTAACCTGTCACAACCTAAGTACAATAAAACTTGACACCTATAAATACAAGCTACGCCCGATAATTCGATTATTCTGAAAGATAGCGCGCTAAAAAGCACATTAAACTTTTTCTTTCTACAGCTATGGGTATGTTTTATACTCAAAATACAGAATAAAAAACATTGTTAATAAATTCTCACGTAGGGCGCACTTTACCGGCTCCGGTACCATGTAAAGTTTGTGGTGACCGATCCTACGGGAAACATTACGGAGTGTTTTGCTGCGATGGCTGTTCTTGTTTTTTTAAGAGAAGTGTAAGAAGGAACATCATCTACACTTGCATTTGTAAGTAAAAAATTTGAATTTTTAATTTTTGCATCATTCGGGGTCTTCGCGACCATACGAGAAAACCACTGTTGTTTCATCTTGAGCTTCAGTAGCACGCCAAACTTGGGTTTGTGCTGACATTTTTTCGTTGAATGCGATTTTCTCGAGATAGAGAAAATCTGACGCTAGTTAATTATTATTTGGAACCACCGAAAATTTCGATTTGGTGAATGGTTGCAAAGAAAACACTAATCGAGATTGGGTAATGCAGGCATTTCATGAAAAAAAAACTTTGCTGTGCTTATCAGTATTAAATCATCAAAGAAGCGTTACAAACCTGGCAGCAAAATTTCTCCAATCTCAAAATTTGGCAAGGCACATTCAAATGGATTTTCTAGTCGCGATCATTTTGACTTAGACGTTACTGCGTCTCATCCCCATTATTGGATGGGGATGAGTCAGCAGCCTGTCGAATATGGGTTAGTCATGATGTTTTACATTGGATGAGAATTTCACGAAATAGAGCATTTTTCCTATGCGTTCTACCTAAAAAATTTCTTGGTACAGTCGAGCTCACCATTTTTGTTGTGTTTCTATATTTATTCAGCAACTTTTCTCGATTCGACATTAGTATTGTTTATTGGTTTGTGGATGGAAATCGCCATTCCGTTTATTCAGGAGGCTCGAAAGTATTGAACTCTTATTCATACATTTAAAGCTTTTCGTATAAGAGCTGTGTGTATTTTATTCTTTAAATAGGATAATTATTTATTCTACGAGGGTCAAGCTGAATTTATTGAGAATAAAATAGATCTAGTAAGTTGTTAAAAATAAAACATACGGTATTATTTAGAGAAACTCTTTATCTGTCATTTGAAGTTTAGAAGTTGAAAATACGTTCGTTATAACTCAAGTTACTAATTTTTTAAAGTGACATTGCAAGTGAAAACATGGAATTAACAAGAGAGCTTTTTCGAATCATGATTTATTATGATTTTAAAAAAGATTTAAGCGCTTACGAGTGCAAAGAGAGTTTAGATTCAACTTTTAGTGAACAAGCACCTTCCTTGGCTACAATTTACCGATTTTGATTTACCGAATTTGAACGCGAAAGGAATTCCGTTCAGCATCAAAAAGGAGCAGGACGTCCTTCTACCGCTGTTACCGACAAAAACATTGCTGCTGTTAAAAAAATAATTAAAGAGGACAATAAATCCACTTATGGGGTAATAGAGCATCAACTCAAGATTGGATCCTCAGCTGTTAAAACAATCATATACGATCACCTGCATTTAAAAAAAGTGGTCCGTCGTTTTGTGCCGCATCACCTTTCTGATTTCCAAAAAGCAGAGCGTGTAAGAATTTGCCATGAAACTCTAAATTTGTTAAATAATGGCGGACACCAAATTTATTCCAAAATCGTGACAGGTGACGAAACTTATATTTCCTTTTTCGACATACCTACTCGTCAAGAGAGTCGTGTATGGATTCACGGAGATGAGGAAACTCCAACAATGATCAAGAAACAGCGAGCTATGAAAAAAGTTATGTATGCGGTATTCTTCAGAAGTACGGGCCTAGTAAATGCCATTAAGCTAGATGGACAAAAGACAGTTACAGATAAATGGTACACTGAAAAATGTTTACATGATGTGTTCAGTAGAGTTCCAGCCAAGGGAATTATGCTCCACCATGATAATGCATCATCCCATTCGGCAGCTATAACTCGCCAGTTTTTGGCTGAAAAAAATATAAAAGTCATAAAACATCCGCCGTACTCACCTGATTTAGCAATGTGCGACTTTTGGCTATTTTCTGGACTTAAAAAAAATTTGTGGGACAGAAGGTTTTCGTCTGAAGAAGATATTGATACCGCAGTTCATACTTATTTTGAAAGTGTTCCGAAAGAAGATTGGTTGGGAGCTTTTAAGCAATGGAAAGAAAGAATGGTCAAGTGTATCATTGTTGGAGGGAATTACATTGAGCATATTTAAAATAAAATCCTAGAAAATATTAACCGTGTTTTTTATTCTCAATAAATTCAGCTTGACCCTCGTATAATCCACTTGGGCCAACTAAAAAAATTTATGATATATAATAGAAATTTTGGAACTTCTCAAAATATACGTAAAATATACCGAGATATGAAAACTAACCAATTCCATAGGCTCATGTTAACCGGAGGTCCATGTGGCGGTAAAACTACATGACAAAATCGTCTATCCAGATTTTTCCAAAAGTTTGGATGGAAAGTTTAAGCTCCAGAAACCGCCTCGGTTCTCCTCAGCGGTGGAATCAAATTTGGCGAATTGAATGAAGAACAGATATTCCAATTTTAGCATAATTTATTGCGGACCATGCTCCAAATTGAAAGTATATTTTTTGATCAGGCACAATCCGATTTCAAAAATTGTTTGTTTATTTGCGACCGTTGAGCAATGGACCCTACTGCGTTTGTATCGAACGAAGTATGGGAACGAGTGCTGAAACAAAACAACTGGAATAATGTTGGCTTGAAAGAAAACAGATACAATCAAGAAATTAAGTTATGCATATGGTTTCTGTCGCTAATGGTGCCGAAAAATTTTATTTCACTGCAGGTTATTCGTATCTTTCTGAAGGTGTGGAATTAACAAATGATTTGGATGATAAAGCCGCTACAGCTTGGATAGGTCACCCACATTTTGATGGTCAAGTGTATAGGATGCAAAAATGTAGAGATCGAACTTAGAACAAAGTTTACCTTCAAATTTAAAAACATTGCAACGTCTTGGTGATGAAAACTTGGCCCAGAAAATGCAATTTTCTCGCATTTCAAATTGTTGAAAATATTTTACTATTAATTTTATGAAAACTTGTTATGTTTGCTATTAATGTTTAGTTGCTCACAGTATTTTATATTCCACTTTACTTGATTTACAATACATAAAAATAACTTGCTTACATCAATGCAAAAAATATTAAACACAAAAATTTAAAAAAAATGTAAAAATTGAATTATTATTGGACGTTAATGCTAAAATCCACCCTGCACTTCTTGCTTTTATGTCACATGAAATATAGATCTTACACCAAACCGAGTTACATCATTTTTTTCAATTACAAATTGCATTTGTATAAATTACAAAATTTTTCAGGTGACGCACAATTCATGAGATAATTGCAAATAATCAGTCATGTTCAGTGTTTAGGGGTGTTTCTTTTATTTTAAGGGGCGAACGATTCAAAGATTCACCTTGGAAAAGAAAACTCGACGAATATTCAATTCTAGGATATTCAAGTTGACAAGACAAGCAAAACTCGTAAATTTAGACTATGAAATCAAATCTATAGGGTGTTTTTTTAGGGATTGGGATTTTTCGGCGCCGCCGGTTCGGCGTAATACCTTATCGGCGTGAGGACTATTCGGTGCAAGGACGGTTCGGCGTACGGACGGTTCGACGTAAGAACGGTTCGGCGTGAGGACAATTCGGCGCAGCCCATTTAGGCGCAAACCCGATTCGACGCTAAGACGATTCAGCGCTAACCTTTTTAATAATTCGAGACGCTTTTCAAGAATTTAAAATATCCTCATTTTCGGTCCAAAGAGACTAGAAATTTTACAAAAATTATATTTTTGTAATTTTTAGAATTTCTGTTAATGGTATTCGTAAGTTTCACTGTCTTTGAGTGAAGGTTTTTGAATGAAGTTTGTCAAAGTGACAGTTCTTTGACATTTATGTTCAGAAAGGTTTGCCATTTAATCAAGAATAAATTAACACTTGAACAACGCTACCAAATTGTGGAAATTTATTTTCCAAGTCAGAGTTCCGTTCGCGAAACTTATAGAGCTCTTAGAGCCCATTTTAAGGTCGATATAATCGACCTTCTGAGCAGGCTATTGGTGCGGTGATGGATAACTTTCGTACCACTTCTTCATTGCATGATGTAAGACCACCAACAAGACAAAGAAATGTGCGTATCGAAGAAACTATCGCTTCTGTGAGTGAAAGTGTGCAAGAGAACCCAAACATTTCAATTCGCCATCGTGCTCAACAACCTGGGCTTTGTCCGTCCACTACATGGAAAATTTTACATCAAGATCTTGGTTTACATCCTTTCAGGATCCAGTTGGTTCAAGAAATGAAGCCTAATGATCATCGATTGCGTCGTGCGTTCGCAGATTGGGCCCACAACCAATTGGAAGTGGATCCATTTTTTTTCCGCAAAATTTTGTTCAGTGACGAGGCACATTTCTGGTGCAAAATTGCCGTATATGGACTGAGACCAATCCGGAACATTATCTTGACATTCCGTTACATCCATTAAAATTGACTGTTTGGTGTGGAATACACGCCAACGGCATCATCGGTCCATGTTCCTTTCGAAGTGAGGAAGGAGCTACCATTACGGTGAATGGTGTGAGATATCGACACTCATGCTCAATACAATTTTATTTCCAAAAATCTAAGAGTTAAACATCGACAACTTATGGTTCCAACAGGATGGTTCTACGTGCCACACAGCCACCGAAAGCACCGATTTATTGAAAGGACAATTTGGTGATAACATTATTTCAAGAAATGGTTCTATCAATTGGCCTCCAAGATCGTGTGATTTAACGCCTCCAGATTATTTTCTTTGGGGGTATGTTAAATCCATGGTTTATGCTAACAAACCAACAACTCGGGAAGCATTGGAGGTCAATATTCACCAAGCCATTTATGAAATCAGACCTGAAATATTGGAAAAAGTGGTCAAAAATGGACTGATCGGATGTGCTTCGTAACGATTAGTCATCATGCATGGTGGTCACATGCCGGAAATAATTTTCTAATCATAAATGGCATTAAATTTACTTTCATAAAAAAATAATTAATAAAACATTCCATCAATTTTTTAATGTTTTATTTCAATTTGAAGTTCTCATTCAGCTAAAAAAAAACATCCTATAAATGAAATTTAATTTTTTTGAATCGATTAAATTTAACAAATTTAGCCTTATTTGTTCTTCAAATTCATACTTCTTTTATTTTAAGCTGGAGACGCTCAATGCATAATCGATAAAGCTAGACGAAATTGGTGTCCTTATTGTCGCCTACAGCGTTGCTTTGCAGTTAGGATGAACACAGCGGGTAAAAATATGACATATCCAAAACAATAAATAAAATTTTATTTTCAGCCGTCCAGGAAGAACGAGGACCTAGAAAGCAAAAGGTCAAGGCGAACTCAAACCCCAAATCATCAACTACGACTCAAAATTTGATGTACGATCAAGCTAACAGCCATACAACCAAAATCAACACGATTCGCAATTTGCAGTTAAATTCTGAACACGATTTAGTTGCTCAAATATTACTCATCACAATAAAAAACATCAGATGTAGTTCAGGTTTCGGTCTGCTAAACAGAAGGGCGCAAGATGAAATTTTGATATATCTTTGGGGACCGTTATTTATTCTGAAAGCAGCTTATTGGCCTGCAAGTATTAGCAATGATGCTAACTTAAAAAATACTTTTAAGAAACTAAAAGAGATGAATTTGGATTACATGGAAATTCAAATTATCGAAAACATTTTGTTGTGTCGTGGAGACTTGATTGAGGATTCGAGACAAGCTGCTTTGGCAAATACGATACAAGATAGAGCTTTGCAAACTTTGAAGGTAAGGGCAGGCTTAACCGTAGGCATCTGTTGCTCCTAAGCTTTTAAGCGCTAGGCAACCAACCCTACATTCAAACGTTCTGCCGTGTAGAATATTTAATTTTGATTTCATTTTTAGAATCGTACTATAGTGGATCCAAAGAGATTATTAAATTTATTGTTATTGATTCCTATGTTATTTACTCCATCGCCAGGGGCTTTGTGTGCTCTTTTGTTTCGACCTATAATTGGACCAATTCCAATGGAGACTGTTATACTTACAATATAAATTTTTATAAGTTTCATTTTGTGATATTCGTACCTAATTTAATATAATATTATGCACTTGATGTTGTGATTCTTAAGACTCCTCTATAGACTGTAACTCGGTCTTCATCATAAATATATTCTGTTAAGTATTGTATGAATTTTCTTCTTTGAATAAATGTAAATTGAAAAAATTGTGTATATTTTCAACTTCTACCTTATCGAATACAGATCCAAAAGATTTTAGATCTTATCTAAAAATTTGCAAATATTCGGCCGGGAGTCTTCTCGAAGATCTACTAATACTAAAAGCTTACAGCTATTTGACCCATTAAATTTCTTCATGTCAGTGAGTACAGTGTATTCAATAGAGTTTAAGTCTTGGCACAATGTATGCACATATAAATAGTGTAAATTATACCTATATTAGTGAGGCTGACAATGGGACAGTCTCAGCTATTCATTTCTATCCATTGCCAAAAAATTGTAATCGTTCTGAAATTTAATAAAACAATTTTTCTTTAATTTTAAGCCACAGAATTTCATTATTTTTGTTTGCTTTACGTGCTTAAGTGGGGCGTTGCGAGGTATTTCGTGAGCGTAGCTCGCTTGACCCCTTCGCCAGGTGCTTGAAAAACTGACTTTGAATGCAACGTAAATTTTAATAATTTACGATTGGGCCACGAGGACGATTACATCTGATCACTGATTTCGTGATAATTTTGACAAGAACTGGGCGTTCCAACACGTGATCGAGTCACATACGATTTTTGTACTACCAAATTAATATTAATACTTGCAAAAATCAAACTCTAATTCTTTTTTTCTCCTTCTAATATGTAAAAATAAAACTGAGAAATATAAGAAATTTTATATTTAGTTTTTCATGTTACAGGTACTACAAGATGGAAAACAAGAAGTGTTAATTTTAATAAAATTTAGTTATCGACAAGGACACTAAGAAAATAGAAAATAAAAAACACCCAAGTGTAAGTCTTAAATATAAGTAAGTCTATAGGTATATACAAATATTGCTATGTAAGGTCTTAATGTGCGCCGATCGAGATAACTTATTTACTATTCACATTAAATCGAATTAGAAAAATTGATTGATATATTTTAGTTTAACAACACATAAACATTTTAACATTGCAACAGGAATTATTATTCTTCTAACAATTTTCTTTATACGATTGTCTACCTGATGTATTATTGTGATATTTATTCTTTACTGATGATTCTAAACAAGATCACCATTATTTAAACTAAATAAAATTTTTTCTCTTCTATTTGGATTATGTTAAAAAGACACATTCACAAAACCTACAGTTTATATAGTTTCTGCGTTTTAAACTGTCGATATTGAATTTTTTAGTTATGCAAAAGGGGGAGGGGGCGAACAAAACAAATTTGTAGCTGAACTTAAAATTTAGAAATGCTTCCTATGGATTTTGACAAGCAAATGTATAGCTTGTGCCTCTTTTAATTTCTGCAACCTAATCTAAAATATAAGCTTGTTCTACTAGGGTTAACTTGTTCAGAGTGCTAAATCCATTTTACAGTTTAAACAAATTGTTGATAATTATTGATGTGAATCTTCATTAATAAACAAAATGTTTAGAAAGCTTATAACTACCACCGTCTTAAGTACAGCATGTTAAGAGATGGAATACCCTGTATATTGTAAAGTAGGCCTCTTTGCAAGTAGAAATTAAAAAATTATAAAACTAAAGCGATTGTCAAACATTTCAAAATAGTAATCTTCAACGAATTAATGAATCCACCGAAATAGACAAGTTTCCTTGAAAAGGTGTAGCAGATGAGGGGGTTATAATATCCGCAGTCACTACTTCTTCAATTCTTTCTAAATCAGCTGTTCCTAAAGAATTTTGTTTGCAGAGTTTTGGTGGTAGCTGAAACTTAAAAG
Source organism: Podabrus alpinus (assembly GCA_932274525.1). Classification (NCBI taxonomy): domain Eukaryota; kingdom Metazoa; phylum Arthropoda; class Insecta; order Coleoptera; family Cantharidae; genus Podabrus; species Podabrus alpinus. The sequence goes on from OW026451.1 coordinate 14,760,729, forward strand.
GTCAGAAGGAATATAAAATAGTAAAAGGGGTGTTTTTACCAAACTGTTAGAAGCGTCATTATGATCTTCGGATCTATCTAAACTAAACTGTCGTTTAAGCAATTTTCCTGCTCGTTCTTTGGGACTTAAACATTTATAGTGGTTATAAGGTGTACTAAGATCGTCTTCTTCTGAAATTCTAGTTCTATGTCTACCTCTAAAACCTCCTATAGAATTTGTGGAAACAGCTAGTAAAGCTGCTGCAACCTCGCTGGCTGATACTGGAGTTCCCAACGACATTGGGGTTTCGCTCGAAGTACTTTTGACCATGTGAAATTCCGCTTTATGAGAAGACCCTTCTGAATTCTTCATGAGACTGGCAAACTTCGAATGCTCCATCGATTTTATAAATGTTGGATCGGAAGTTTGAGATTTTAGTTGGGCTTCGGTCCCGATGTGATCATCATGATTTGGTTTTATCGGCTCTATTCCATCTTGCATTCCTGTACTTATTATTAAACTTTCATCCAGGCTAAAAGCAAGACATAAAATGAAATTCGTTAGGTAAAAGGTAATATACACCGAGAAAAAAATAATAAAGTAACTTTGACTTACCCGTGGCTCTCCCTGGGAAAATGAAAAAAGAAATACGTTAACATGGTTTATCGATATTGATCATAATTGTTGGAGAAAATAAAAATAAAACCAGAAATTAAACCAACCTCAAATCCAAAAAAATTATGTTCAATAAAAGTAATTGAATTACTAAAATAAAATAAAATAAATAAATTGGCTTGAATTTTCTTTCCTTTATTTGGAAGCACTGCAATTTTGTTTCAACTTACTCGATAGATGGTGGCGTAGGTAATGGTTTCACAAATCCCGATTTTCCTAATAACCAATATGTATGCATTTTTCCTTTTCCTTTTATATCTGTAGGTCCTCGATATTCCAGTTGATATCCTCCTGCTCGTTCTAATCTCTCTTTAGTAGTTTGCGATAAATGAATTCGCCATGCTGCGCCTGAAAATGTTTTTTAGATATTTTTTTTTATGTTTATTGAAATGATTATTTACCTGCCGATTCCATTCTGGATGCCGTGTTTACCGTATCCCCGAAAAGACAATACCTGGGCATTGTTAACCCTACGACACCAGAACAACAAGGACCTGTATGGAGTCCTATTCGTAATCGCAACGGAGTACCTGGTAAATGGCGTATTCGAAACTTTCCACTTTGATGTAATAAATCTAATGCCATTGTTGCTATCTGTAAATGTGAATAATTCCAATAAATTACAAATTTAACACGATAATAACAAAAGTCAAATTATGGAATCTAAATTCATCAATAATAGGAACTAAGTTAATTATCATTGCATATTTGGCACGAATCCAAACAATCTGAATGCAAAATTGATATGATCCGCGTTTGATATAGTATTTAATTAATTTTGAACTGTGTATTAGTTGTTATGTTATGTCAAACGTTAATGGCGTTGTCTTTTTTTATTTTGTTTAAAAAATATTTAATATTAGAAAAAATTTTTTTGTGGGGATGGTGGGTATTCGGAAATGAGGTCTCTTGGAGATCAAATAGCATAGGTTTTCCATAGGATGGAATAAGAACCCATACTTTCGGGTTTCTGACCGATAATTTTGTTGTCTTGGCGAGTGGATTTTGATGTGAACTTAGAATTTTTTATTTGATTGCATTTTGATATTTTTAGCCCTGAAATAAAAAAAAATTTGAGCTGCGATCAAATCTGAACCATTTGTTGGAATAAACAGTTTCAAAAGAAATAAACAAAAGTTACATAAAAATCGTAAAATCGTACATAACCGTAAAAATACGAAAAAAAATGGTATAATATGGACAATTTTGTAGGAAATTAAATTTCCTATAAAAAAAGTCTGGAGCATCAGCATATCTTTAGCTTGAATAGTTGAGGCGTGAGACGCATCCAAAATTGCTGGTTTTGAAAATCATTCTACATATTAGCAACTTTTCCGGTGAAATTTTTAATTTTCGCCCTGTACAAAAATTGTGAAGCAATTTTTAATAATGTTTTCGTCCAAAATAGTTAATTTGACGTTATTGTCACAAAAAACTTTCGTCACGAATCGCTCGTTAAATTTTGAATATCTTGAGAACTATTAAAGGTAGAATAAAAAAGAAAACATCATTTGGTCGAAACTTTATTTTCCTATATAATCGTTTTCCTGATATTTTGTCGAAAGTTTCGCTCTTATCGCATTAAACTTAAATTGATGAGAGAACGTCGTTGCTTTATTGTTTATAGAGAAAGATAATAAGTTTTTCATAATTTTTCCTAAGAAATGTTCCTGAAAAAAATAATCGAGAAATCAATTATTTAATAATAAGAAACAATTTTTTTTGTTAATAACTTTATGCCTTTGTGTATTTATTTATAAAACAATAGCACAAATATTTTTTAATACCTACATTATTATAATACAATATAAATCATTATGGCCAATTAAAAAAAATTCTTGTAATTATTTTCGTATGAAAAGATATTGTTAACTTTTTTAAACGAACGTTTGATTAATTTTATTTTATTCTAAATTAAAAAGGATCTTTCATAATATAAAATATTAATTAATTTAAAATAAACATTCTTATGAGTCTAAATTATAATAATTTAATAATTAACCGCCAATTGTTTAACAAATAATTAAAAACTCTCATATTGTGGAAAAGAGAATTGCGACCGAAACCTCTCAGTGAGGCCAAAGGTCCTAGCAATCAAATCTAGCTATTTTTTTATTAAAACAATATAGTGATTGATTTATAATGGATTAACCACGGATATTGAGTTGCTAAGTTTTAATTATTAAAATATGGATGGAATATTATTGGGATAATTGAACTCAATCAAACAAAATGTTGTTCAGTCGACGTTTCGGATGATTTATTCAATCCATTTTCAAGACTAAAAAACGAAACGATAGATAAACATGGTTATACACAGCAATTACAATATCTGTGTGTGGGACGGGACCCAAAAACCATATTGATTTTTATGTTTGAGTTTGATTATGTTTTTTGGGTCCCGTCCCACACACAGATATTGTAATTGCTGTGTATAACCATGTTTATCTATCGTTTCGTTTTTTAGTCTTGAAAAATGGATTGAATAAATCATCCGAAACGTCGACTGAACAACATTTTGTTTGATTGAGTTCCATTAACCCAATAATATTCCATCCATATTTTAATACTTACTTTGTTTGGACGAGAATTTCTGTTTCACAAGTTTTAATTATGGCATTATAAATTAAAAAAAATTTGTAATAAAATAGAATTACTACTATTTAAGAGAAAAAGAGATTTGAGAGCGAAGTGGAAGGCCGAGTAACCAAATCCGGCTAAAAAAGCAACGTTTACCCATCAAATTGAATTAAATTTAATAAGGATATAACTTTCGATGTAATATATCAAGAAATCGTTTTATGAGAAATTGAATTTCCGATAAAATTATATTTAGCTTCTTATTCTACGAGCGATCAGGTTAAAGCAATTTTAATAAGTTTTGATAAAAAACATTTTCAGATCTCGGAATGTTTTTTTTGTATGTAATGTACGATATGACCTGTGTACGTATAATAAATAAATTTGAATACATGAAAATTCAAGTATTTCTATACTTGATATTTTCACCTTGAATTTTTTGAATAATGCAAAAGCAAAATTGTTTCCAATTGTAAAGAAATTTCTTGAAGGACGTAAACTGGTCGAACAGGATAATTCATCATAGAACCTATTTATTTATACTTCCAAATCTCTCTTAAATAACCATTCCGTCTATTTCATGTCTACCTATTGCAGAACGCAATTTACAAATCTTCTGAATTCCTAATTTTTATGGTATTTTATGGATAGTATATTGAGAAAACTCTACCGATTTGAATAAAGCAGCTGAAAAGTTCACTCGCCGAAGTCGGTGAAAATGATTTTCAAAATCTACGACTTTTGATGCCGCCATGTAGGCTAGTCCCCAGTTCTCGCTTCAAGAAGCTATCGTGGCCCTGTTTGGAGAACAGATTCCCAGAGCCCAGAAGAGATCATCTGAATGCTCAAGAGGGCATGCAATGGTTGCCTGGTAGTCCTGAAGGTGGTTGCCCAGGAGAGCCCGAAAGCCATCTTTGCCGTACTCAACAAGTGCCTCACGGCGGGAAAATTTCCGGCGATGGGGAAGAAAACGAGGCTCGTGCTGCTCAGAAAGGAAGAGAATCCGCTGGAGAACCCAAGCTCCTATCGGCCCATTTCCCTGATAGACAGCATGAGCAAATTATACGAACGGCTATTGCTAGCCTTACTACAGTCGCAACTCCAGAGCGAAGAAGACCTCTCAGACCTCCAGTTCGGATTCCGAAAAGAAAACTCGACCAAGTGGACGTGAAAGAGCTGTAGGCCAGAGGTACCGCAAATACATTTTGAATTAATTATCTTGAATTTCTTGTATGCTTCTCTTTTTCTCTCTCAATGTATATTCCGGTCTTCTTTACAACGTGTTCATTCATATCAATCTTGCTCTCCGATTTCTCTTCGCATTTTTGAAACCCACTGTTCTTTCGGCACTTACCATTTCTGCATTACCATTTTAATATTTTTTTATTCATTGTCCATGTTTTGTTCTATTTCTTTGTTATCAATTGCTCTGTTTGTTTCTTCTGCATATTTTTTAATGTTCATGTTAGTAAATTTTTCCAGCACTAATTTCTTGTAATTTCATCGTCTTTTTTGTGAATACCAAGGTCGACTCCTCTTGAAATTACCATGTAATGGTCAGAATCTACATTTTCTCCGCGGTAAATTTTTACATCTTTGATGGACGTTGTTCTTTTTCTTGATATACACACGTGATCTAATGTATCTGGTTTCCGTCATCGTCTTCATCGTTTGCGCCCGGTCTCATTCATGTAAGGGGGTTTATTTTACGCATCCAAAAATACATTGGAAAATGGGCACATATGAGAAATACCTGGGATATGGTTGAGATGAAAAACAGCAAAAATGCTGATCTTCACCAATTAAAACACTTCAAAAAATTTAATCTTGTAATAAACGTGGAACGTTTTAAAAAAAAGTGGAACGCGCATAATGATAGGACAGGAAACGAACGCTTCCCAAAAATTCTAAGACACCTCCCGGACGAATGGCCCCGGGCAGACCACAAAAGCGATGCACGGAGAGTTGAATATCGTCATCAATTGAATCACCACCAATATGGGGGCACGAATTCATGAAAAGTCAGTCACTGCCCAATAAAAAAAGAAGAAGAAGCATTTTTTTTACAATCAAACCTTTTGATTTATAGCCACGAGAATTCTAGGATTTTCATATAACTCTATGCAATAAAAATCCAGTTATTACGTCACGTAAAATGGGTTTTAAATGTTTTTCCACTACTAGTCATATAGGCTATCATTTTTACTTAGGTTAGTCGATCAAGAAGTGACACGTTTTCAACTAGTGGTGAATAATATTTCCATTATTAACCTATGAACAAAATGACATTTTTTGATAACTTGGCGACTATTTTAAAGAAAAATGTTGTTATTAAATGATTTAGAATAACCAAGAAATGCTAATTAATTGTATTTAAACTATTTAAAACGCTTTTTTAATACATTAATTTAATTTTAAAAATACATTATAATCGAATTAAATGTGACAGCAAGTGACAGCGCCATCCATTGTTAATTTGACGAACCGCGATTTATTTTATTTAATAACCTAAATTTGTCAACAACTGTCAAATCAACTGTCAAATCAACAAAACAAAACTGTCATTTGAAATAAATATTTTAAATTTGAACATTTTTTTGTTAAAAAGAATTTTAAAAAATGGTAATAAATCTAGTAGTGGAAAAAATCGTATATAAACCACGGTTGTGAAGACCATTATTGCCTCCGCGCCTTATATTCCTCGGTGCAAAGCACCTCGGAATATAATCTTGGCGCTAGGGCAATAATGACGGCCTTCACAACCTTGATATATAATATACTATTTTCCACTACTAGTCATATAGGCTACCATTATAACTTATCCAAGTCACATGTGAAGTGACGCATTTTAGACATGCGGTAAATAATATTTTCATTATACAAATGAACCAATGAAATGATTTGACAGATTCATTATACACTTAAGTTAAAAAAATGAACCAATGAAATGATTTGACATACGTGATTTAAAATTTGTCAACAACTGTCAAATCAACAAAACAAAACTGTCATTTGAAATAAATATTTTAAATTTGAAATTTTTTTTATTAAAAAGAATTTAAAAAATGGTAATAAATCTAGTAGTGGAAAAAATAGTATATAAACCACGGTTGTGAAGACCATTATTGCCTCCGCGCGTTATATTCCTCGGTGCAAAGCACCTCGGAATATAATCTTGGCGCTAGGGCAATAATGACGGCCTTCACAACCTTGATATATAATGTACTATTTTTTAATTGAACCCTTTAGTTTGGAATCAGAAAACAGTCCCTACGTTTTCGACATCAGGCTCGGACTGGAACAGAGGAAAGTATCTCTAAGAATGTCACAAAGGCCTAAATTGATCGTTTCAAATGCATTGCAAGTCCAAAATACATCTAAATAAATTTAAATCAAGTAAAATTCTGACCATATACAACTAAAAAAATTTGTTACAGCCTCTGTAGATTTCGAGATATATTCCCTCAGATAACTTCCTGTTTTGCTTATAATAAAACGTAGTTCCAAACGATCCACTTTGAAAATTGAGTATAGTTTGACTCTTCGGGGAGTACTTTTACGTCAGATAAACAGGATAAAATTCTACATCAAAATCTGAAAACTACGTTTTTTGGGCAAAAATCGAAAAAACCAAGTTCTTTGATGTCTGAAACTATAGGGACTAGAAAATAAAGCAACTAAAATGATTTCTAGTTTCCTGGAATTATTTCTGAATTCAAATCTCTGGGGAACGGCTGAATAAATACATTGTCGTGTTTCTCATTATTAACTTTCTGTTCTTTAGGGGTCATCCATTAATTACGTAAGGGTTTTGGGGGAAATTGGATATCTTACGGACCCTTACGTATAGGGGGGAGGGGTCCGACGTATTCCTTACGTAAGTTTCTTAAAATATTTTTTTAAATTAAATTTAACAATCTAATATAATTTTTTCTTTTTATGTTGGTAATTATATCCAGGTATAATGGAAATATCATATATTGAAATATATAGTACTTAAAAATCATTAAATATAGTGGCATACTAGTGTGAATTATAGAAAATGGCATCAAACTTTGGTGATCTTTACGAACGGTTTTTCATCTATGTAAATAAAAATTTAATTTAAATTTTTGTATTTATTATTATCTATCTAAATATATAAAAATGGATGTATGTGTGTATGTATGTTCCCTATAGACTCCTAAACCGTTTGACCGATCGGAACCAAATTTGGCACAGTTATTATGTAGGTCCCTGCGCATGTTTTTGTATTGAAATAGTGCAAAAATTCGCAAAGGAAAGGAAAGTTGATTTTGAGTAGCCTGCCTTCCTTTAAGGAATCTCGATAATCCATTCATGCGCGTCCCATAGGGACGCGCATGAATGGATTATCGAGATTCCTTAAAGGAAGGCAGGCTACTCAAAATCAACTTAAAAAACAATAATGAATGCTGTCAAACTGTCAACCGATCGACAATGCAAATACGCGTGCACGTGCTTTACGTTTCTATTTGACCAATCTTAACCAAATTTGGTGTAGAAGTTATCTACAATGCTACGAAAAACATAGGCTACTTTAGTACCTTGGAGTGAGGCCGAAGGCCGAACAACCACATCCCACACGGTCTAGACGGCTAAAGGCGGCTGGTAGGCCGACTGTGCCAGCTAGTATAATATATTATTATTCATATTTTATAAATATAAGGGATGGAGAGGGGGGTCAAAATTAATTTTCTTTTAAATAATCCTTACGTAAGATGTGGGGGGGGGTTCCACAATCTTACGTACCCTTACGTGGCGGGGGGAGGAGGTCCAAAATTACAAAAATCATCCTTACATAATTAATGGACGGCCTCTTACGGTAGTCGTAAATATTTGTAAGTCTGAAAATTATTTTCATGACCACTGATTTCGCATATGCAATTGGAGGTCCAAAATTACAAAAATCATCCTTACATAATTAATGGACGGCCTCTTACGGTAGTCGTAAATATTTGTAAGTCTGAAAATTATTTTCATGACCACTGATTTCGCATATGCAATTGTGAGGTTTTGCAAACTCCCTGAACTTCCATCTGGATTATATTTTCTGTTAATCTTAGTTGTCAACTTCCCTGGCGTCAAAGGATTTATTGGCTAATGAGATCTTCAAACTTAGAAAGGGTTTAGGAAATGATCCCTTAAATTTTATATTAATCTTAATAAAATAAGTTATGATTATCATTGTTATAAATAAAAATGTTTCCAAGTCAGCATAAATCAGAAAAGACGTAAAATAAAATAAATAAACAAAAGCAATTAATTAAAAAGAAACATAAAAAAGTAAAATATTATATTACCCCCGGAGGGAAAATTTACAGCAGTATAAAAAAAGTATAATTTAATTTAATTTTTTTTTTTCAGTTATGTTTTTTTACATACCGGGTGTTGAATGAGTTAGCCGTTCATAGGATATTTACATGTAAAAACTTATTTATGCAAATTCCTGCTTCCCTTATTATTTTAGAAAAAAAATGAAAGACACAAAAATCATGCAGAAAAATAAATTACAAATGATAAAAGAATTATTTTCATCTAGCTTGTACTTAAAGTGGCAAAAAATGCTTTTGAAATTGTTCAAATTTTCATTTATCAGACTAGCCATGAAATAAATTCAATTTAATTTATTTATTACATAAATTATTAATAATAAACAATTACAAACATTAAGAAATAATTAAATTTACAGCAAATGTTTAAACAGGTTTCCATATTCAGCTAAACAAAAACCAAGTCTATCATAAAAGTTACATCGTACATTCGCAAGTTGTCTTTCGGTAATATTGCCGCACTCCTCCACAATTAAAAATTGATTTTTTTCACTAATTGTGTACTTTGCTTCCATTTTATGAAATTAAAATTTAATAAAGTGCAAACCTGTAAACAAAGTGCAATTGTTTTTTAATACTTATCAAAAATAATTACCTTGGAAACTTTCATGGCTAGTCTGATAAATGAAAATTTGAACAATTTCAAAAACATTTTTTGCCACTTTAAGTAAAAGCTATGTAGATGAAAATAATTCTTTTATCATTTGTAGTTTATTTTTCTGTATGATTTTTGTGTCTCATTTTTTTTCTAAAATAATTAGGGAAGCAGGAATTTGCATAAATAAGTTTTTACATGTAAATATCCTATGAACGGCTAACTCATTCAACACCCTGTATATCTTTCGGGCCTGATTTTTACGCAGCTTTTGTTTATTTGGTTTGAAACTGTTTTTATTAAAATCTAATTTGGTAGACTGATATTACTATTTTAGGGTAGAACGTAAATTTTTAAACATACGCATTCCTGGATGCAAGTATGGTTGCAAGTCTATCGCACATGTAAATAATGGCGGTTTGATTAAGCCGCAAGTCCGTTATAAAAGGTATAAAAATTCACAGCACGATAAGCGGTTTTGAATTTGAAAATATGAATTTTGATTAAACTTTAAAAAAAGTTTCTGTTGTTAAAGTTCGATTTGCATACTTCAGGTTTGAATGCTGAAATGGTATAAAATCAAAGCAGTGCATATTCACAATTTCCAGCCGGTAATGTTCTGTAACATCATCTCCGCTTTAAAGGAATTTATTAATAAATTAAATTGACGCCTTTATAGAAGATTTAATGGAATAATGCATGAATGCGTTAATCACCGGCGGTTCTTAGACTTAAAGTGGCTTTAAATTTAATCCGATGTCTATTTTGTTCATAATTTTATTGTACAAGAAATCTAAATTTCTATACTTCAGTAAATAGAATTTTCCTTATCGCGTTAGAAACTCAAAGTGAAAATTGAAAAAAAACTTTCTGTTGCAACATTTTTATGATGTATCTGAAATAAAATATCCTACGACCGACAATGAAACAGTCATCCGTTTGAACGTCTGGCGTTTTCAAATTTCTATATTGAGAACAATAAATTTTCACAACCATAAAAACTTCGTAAACCGAAAATCAACTTGGGCAACTTTAACAACAAGAAGTATGATCACATCGACAAATAAAAATAAATAATTGGTATACACATTTTTGTACGTTGTTCTAGATAATTTAGATTCCGTTTTTATCCAAATTTTTTTAATTTATTAATATGAAAACCTTTTGAGGGAAAACTTGTGGGTAGCTCATGCAATATTCAAATACTAAATTATTTTAAGTTTTTTTATCGATTCTTTAGGTCAAGGTATTTTCAATTTATTTTAAGTGTTGTATTCGCATCTGCGAATTCCAATTTCATTACTTTTCTAGGCCAGTCCACTTTGTTTTAGAATTGGACATTCGAGCAAAAATTTAGTTACGAAGATTTGAGGTGGACAATTAATCAAGTTCTTGTTAAGCCTGCTACTTCGGGCCAAATTCTTTACTTTAAGTTTTAATATCGTATCGAAGAGATCAAAAAAAAAGAAAAGAAAAAGTGGAGCGTTTTCACTCTTCCATTGTAATTTTCAAAAATATTTACTAAATAAATTAAGGTTTTGTTAAAGTTTATGTAAAATGTACGCCACAAAAGCTGACAAGATCTATTGACTGCTTTTAATCCTAATAATACATTCCGCCTACGTTTTATGGACGAATAAAGCTAAAAGTTATGTTGAGCTTTCACTGACTGATTGATCGTCATACAAGAGAGTTTTACTGTGATTATTTCTTTTTATTCGAACGACTAAGCTATCAACTTGAATAAATTGAAATTCTAAACCGATAAGAGTAACTCAATTGACATACATATTTTTGACAATTTTAAAGAAATTAAAACAAATGTTTACCTGTTCGGCGTGATCTGGTATTCGCATGGGAAGACCTCCTACCACCATATAAGCATCCCCAATGGTCTCAATTTTATAGACATTGTATGCGTTAATCGTGGCATCAAAACACGTGTAGAGGTCGTTGAGGAGATCAACGACTTGAAAAGGAGTCGAATGAGCCGAAATTGTCGTGAAACCCACAATATCAGAAAAATATATCGTTACTTCCTCAAACTCTTCTGGATCCACCGGCATTCCCAATTTTAGTTTTTCTGCGACTGAACTAAAATTTATACGGTCGTTATTTAAATTTACGGAATATTTCTGTATTCTACCTTGGTAACATGCGATTTAGCAGTTGTTCTGTTTTCTTTTTCTCAATATCCAGTTGTTCCGTACGCTCACGTATCAGTTCCTCTAAATTATTGGAATACTTTTCCAACATTTGAAACATAGTATCGACTATATTAACTTTTCTACCGTGATTTAGTTTTTTGAATAAATCGTGCACTGCGTTAAAATCCGGTCGTAGTTCAGGCTGTTCGGCCCAACATTGGCGCATTATATTTATTGCTTCTGGTGGTGCTGCACCCTTGCTTACTGATGGTCTTATTAGTGGAGGAGGGCGTTTCACTTTCTCAAGAATTTCTAAAAATAAAAAAATTGTTAGAAAATTGCAAGGAAAAGTAAAAGAGAAAATCGCGATACCTTCAGGTGTCAAAGCAAACATACAGAAGGGTTCTCCACGAACTACCACTTCTTGGCAAATAATTCCAAACGAGTACACATCACCTGGTTGAGTACCTTTCCGTCTAAATGTTGTATGTCGTAAAAGCTCGGGAGAGGTCCATAATAAGTCTGGAAAAGTTAATAGGTTTGATAAATCGAAAAATCTTTTATATACGCGGTGAAGATAAAGTCTCTATTGTTTTGTTATTCAAAATTGTTAAACAATTATCGTGATAAATTAATTATTTACTAATTAACTTTAGATCTTCATTCTTCATGTCGAGCACATAGTTTATTCGTTCTATGTTGCAGCATAAAGCGTATCATTAAAGTTATGAATTATCGTAAGTTAAATTATTCAAGTTAGCAAAATTTCGAACCAAATTAAATGTCGTTTACAAAGCAACTGCTTACTGCCACTAGAAAGTTTGAAAATTAATTTAATATACTTACTAAGTACAGTTATTACATAATACGTAATTTTCACTATACTTTGAAGTGACAGAAAATTTGAGAAGAACTGTATAATGCAGCATTTGGTAAATTATGTAAATTAATTAATAATTTATTTAAACGTGAAATTGGTTTAAAGTTGTAATTAACACGAAAAACTTTTCCTACCTAAATAAATGCTTTAATTAACTGATGTTTATTAAATCAGGTTTAAGTTCTGTTTGTTATCTATTGATTAGCTGGCGTTTAGGAAAATAAATATTAAATAATATAAAAAAGTTTCGAACTAAATTTTAATCTATAATGTTTCTGAACAGGTCCAACCAAATGAGCAGGAAAATTATTTTCACGAAAAGTAAAGATGATATCATATTTTTTGTTAAGGATAAAATTGACTAGAAAATGCGAGATTTTCAGAGGAAAAGCTCAACAAATTGGATTGTTACTTTTGTTATAATAGTTAATAATACAGTTTCCTTTTCAAACTTTCCAATTTTTTGTGGAACACTTGAAATAAGAATATTCCATGTTCTTAGTTTTTATTCAATATCTTAATTAGTTTTCCTGAAAATATGCTACCCTATTTAGACGTCAAATTGAAAGATAACTCGCGAATTTCAATTATTATACTATGAGGTCCTGATGCTTATGATAGGTGGATAATTGAGTTATATATATGCAATTACTTTAATTATAATTTTTCGTGCCGTTTTAAAATGGGAAATTCATTACGAGTTATAGAAACGAATTCTTTTCTAATTAGATAAAAATGATAAGTTCATTATTAGGATATAGTTCAGTCAAATTAGGTTTTAAGCTCGGAAAAATTCCCACCTAGCTGAATTTTGGTACACATCTTTATAACATCGTTGTAAACAATATGTAAAAAGTCGACCTCGATATCATGTACGCGGGTTTTAGCTCCCCCAATGCGAGTTTTTGCCAATAACTCGCTTATTTATGCTTGTATGAAAAATTATGATCAGACCATAATTGAAGAGCACAAAATTCTCTATAAAATAGTTTTTTTTTCATATTTTTCCATGGCACAGTAATTCTTAAATTATTGACCGAAAACACGACCCACCCTTAAAATGGCACAATATTGATTCGTTGCAGGGAGAGAAATGTTTTCGGGCAAGGCAAATGCTTTTAATAATAAATTAATTGAAATTGTGGCCAAGGTTGGAAAATGAAGAGAAAAATAGATTTTTTCAAAATTTGCCCAAGTTATATAGTATCTTCCAAGTAACGAGACCGAAATTTTGGTTTGAGCTTACAGAAGGTCCGGGTAAGCTGAAATTTGGCAAAGATGTATATTGAAGTGTTCTAATAAACCCCCAAAATGTCTCATAAAAATCCCAAGCCGGCGTTCCCCCAATTGAGGATTTTAGCCCCCTAGGTGCGGTCTCGCCTATAGCTCACGTATTTTTACTTTTACGAAAAATTACCATTAAACAAAGTTTAATTTGCCTATTACAGTATGTATTCTAGTACTACTTACTGTAAGTTATAGAGAATTTTATGTTCGTCAACTTTGCTTAATGGTAATTTTTCGTAAAAGTAAAAATACGCGTGAGCTATAGGCGAAACACCGCACTTAGAGGTGAAATCCTCATTTGAAGGATCGTTGGCTTGGGATTTTTATGAGAATTTTGGGGGTTTATTAGAACACTTCAATATACATCTTTGCCAAATTTTAGCTTGGCAGGACCTTCTGTAAGCTCAAACCAAAATGTTGGTTTCGTTACTTGGAAGATACTATAACTTGGGCAAATTTTGAAAAAATTTATTTTTCTCTTCATTTTCCAACCTTGGCCACAATTTCAATTAATGTATTATTAAAATCATTTCCCGTGCCCGAAAATATTTCTCTCCCTGCAACGAATCAATATTGTGCCATTTTAAGGGTGGGTCGTGTTTTCGGTCAATAATTTAAGTATTACTGTGCCATGGAAATATATGAAAAAAACTATTTTATAGAGAATTTTGTGCTCTTCAATTATGGTCTGATCATAATTTATCATACAAGCATAAATAAGCGAGTTATTGGCAAAAACTCGCGTTGGGGGAGCTAAAACCCCGGGAGCTAAAACCCGCGTACATGATATCGAGGTCGACTTTTTACATATTGTTTACAACGATGTCATAAAGATGTGTACCAAAATTCAGCTAGGTGGGAATTTTTCCGAGCTGAACCCCTTTTTTCGTCTAATTTGACTGGACTAATATCGCATGCTGAAGCAGTTGTAACGCACAAGACAGTTCATTTTGTAAACATACGTCAAATATTTATTCTTATCATAAACACAGGGGACCTACAGTTTAGAAACTGTAGTTCAACAACTGTAGGTCAAGTTATGACCGCCTGTTGTTTTTGTTGCCGAAAACTTTTTTTATAGGTATACATGATAATTTTGAAAATAATTTTGAAATGTATGAAAATTTTGTAAAGAAAATATTTTTTTGAGTTTGTTTTTAAGAAATTAAAATTCATTAAGTACAATTTGGCGCTACAACGTAAGGCTCGATTGGTTTTAAGTAGCATTTGACAAGCCAAAAGCGTGGGGCTCGATAACAATAATCAAAATAAATAATTAGAAAATTTGAACCTACTATTGGATTGGAATCTGATTAGGGGGTCATCCATTAATTACGTAAGGGTTTTTTGGGGGGAGGGGGAATTGGATATCTTACGGACCCTTACGTAGGGGGGGAGGGGTCCGACGTATTCCTTACGTAAGTTTCTTAAAATATTTTTTTAAATTAAATTTAACAATCTAATATAATTTTTCTTTTTATGTTGGTAATTATATCCAGGTATAATGGAAATATCATATATTGATATATGTCGTGTCCCGCTTGTATGATAGGGTAGGTCTGATGTAATTGGGTTAATTTATGATGAAATACTCATTATTTGATATTCAATTAAGGGATCACCGTGACAATTGATATTTACACCTGAATATTCTGGGTACTTCCGTATGATGAACTGCTTACATCAACTAAAATTTAAAGGATAACAAGCGTAATTTGGTGTACACAGATATTTCAAGAAAGAATGTGAAAAAGGCAAAAGAAGGTTTGATTGTTTTATTTTATGAAAAGTTTTGGGAATGGATTGGATCAATTTTTATTTGTAAAAGTGTAGGCATTCAGAATTAATAACAATAAGTGTTTGCGTTGGAACGAATCGGTGCGCGGGCTTATAGACGATTTTGGTGGGATAGAAAAGAGATAAGGGAGCGTGAAGAGGGAACTCACGGTGTGTCTACCGACACGTGAGGACGGATTTGAAAGATTCGCTTGGCGTAAAAAGAGAAGTGAGCACGTTTTGTTTTTGTATAAATTTTGGATTGGTTAAAATTCTGATGGTATCGGCCAAAGCGTATAATAAGTAATTAAAACTTAATTGATGACGAGAAGTTATAGTAAATGGAAATTGAGAACAAGAAATTAATATTTAATGGTGAATGATTATGGAAAATTTAAGTTATTTGAAGCTGGGCTACGTACCTACTAATCGAATGGAAATTATCTCATGATAAACAATTTATGGTTAACGATTATTTCTATGGTTCATTTAAATCAAGATTCACTTCTACCCAGGCTACTCGAGTGAAGCAAAACAAAAACTGAATTCTTCAACGGCAGAAATAACCGGTAAGAAATTGTGCGCGCGTTGCTTTTTAAAACATTCTTATTACGATAAAACTTTAACTTAATTAGTGCGATAAAATCGGGGGGGTTTATAAATTTTTGTATCATGTTTGTAAATTTGATTTATTCCTATTTAATGAAAGGCAATCTTTTGTTTTCTAACGATTATATTTGTTCAATAAATTATAATATTTTGTTTACACGTAGTTACGTTTGATTTAATTTAATTATAGAGCAGTGAAGTACAGAAATAAGCAGGTGTAAGATAAAATAAGTTTATTTTTCTTGTTCTTTAAGGTTACTAATTAAAGGTAGCTTATATGAGTATTTTTGACCAAATTAATGAATCCACCTTTGACCCTGACAGTCTCATTTGCTAGCCGGTGCAAAATAATTAAGTGTCATGAACAGTAGCACATGGCAATATAGTACTTAAAAATCATTAAACATGGTGGCATAATAGTGTGAATTATAGAAAATGGCATCAAACTTTGGTGATCTTTACGAACGGTTTTTCATCTATATAAATAAAAATTTAATTTAAATTTTTGTATTTGTTATTATCTATCTATTAATATATAAAAATGGATGTATGTGTGTATGTATGTTCCCTATAGACTCCTAAACCGTTCGACCGATCGGAACCAAATTTGGCACAGTTATTATGTAGGTCCCTGCGCATGTTTTTGTACTGAAATAGTGCAAAAATTCGCAAAGGAGAGGAAAGTTGATTTTGAGTCCCAAAGGGACGCGCATGAATGGATTATCGAGATTCCTTAAAGGAAGGCAGGCTACTCAAAATCAACTTAAAAATCAATAATGAATGCTGTCAAACTGTCAACCGATCGACAATGCAAATACGCGTGCACGTGCTTTACGTTTCTATTTGACCAATCTTAACCAAATTTGGTGTAGAAGTTATTTACAATGCTACGAAAAACATAGGCTACTTTAGAACCTTGGAGTGAGGCCGAAGGCCGAAAAACCACGGTCTACACGTATGCCTGCGATACTCTTTAGTGAGGCCGAAGGCCGAACAACCACATCCCACACGGTCTAGACGGCTGGTAGGCCGACTGTGCCAGCTAGTATAATATATTATTATTCATATTTTATAAATATAAGGGATGGAGAGGGGGGTCAAAATTAATTTTCTTTTAAATAATCCTTACGTAAGATGTGGGGGGGGTTGCCACAATCTTACGTACCCTTACGTGGCGGGGGAGGGGGTCCAAAATTACAAAAATCATCCTTACGTAATTAATGGACGGTCCCTTATGGAGGCTATGGAAAAATTTTGACGAATATAATCAAGACTTAGACGAATATAATCAAAATTTAAACAAAAAATTGGACTAATATCATCAAGAATAATTAAAAATTTTAATGAAAAGTTGGACGAAACTACATCAAAAATTGAATAAAAATATAAACTAAACTATTAAAGGAAAACTGGAAAATTACAACATTACACAAAATAAAAATTTCACAAATACGGTTGCCATAAAATTAAATGCACCAGTTGTTTAAGTACCACAGAAGTTGGAAAAAATAATAATCACCAAGTAAATGAACTCGTTAAATGGACAATATAATTAATAGATGTAAGAAGAAAATTCACCACCAATACAAAGATGAAAGAAAAATTAAGGATAAAAATTGTATTAAAATAACTGGAAAAAGATGGAAAATGTTAAAATTAAAAAATTATCAGAAAATGAAGCGTGATTAATTTAAAAAGGAAAAACTAGACATCCAAAAGAGATTTAAAAACAAATATTTTAAAAAAGTAGATGATGAAGTGAAAATTGTGAATAACACATAAAACAATAAAACACAGTGCGAATTTAAAAATTTTGTTTACAGAAAAGAAAGAAAATTCAAGTTTGGATTGGATTCAATTTAGACGATGAAAGCTGGAGGAACGAACAACTTGTTTTCCACATATTGGAGTCTAATTAATGGTCGAGAAGAATCACTGCCTATTTCTCGTCGAAGCGGATAAGATGAAGATGCACAAATGAGAGGGAAGTAACAAATATCAACTATACAGAAGCCCTCAACTGTTGGAATTTGGTTTGATTAAAAATTGAATTGGTTAAAAATTTAATAATTTGCAATGCACTTAACAAAAGAATGCGAGATTTAATTTTAAATATTTTGAAATATTTTCAAGCAATTTGATTAAATTAGATAAATTTTGAAAATATGATAAATTTTAAATGATATCAAAATGATATCAAATTTTGTAAATAATTTATTTTAAGCAGGAATTTATATGAAAAAATTTTATCAACTTTTGAGAGTTGGAATTTCTTTAATAAATTTATGGTTATAACTTACGCGTATAACAATATTTACAATTATATACTGCCATGTATCGCTACTGTTTAACTCAAAATTTTGACTTATATAGCGGGGAATGAGATGGCACTTAATTAAAAAAAAAATGATCCGACCAGCTAAGTATGAGAACTCTCTTAATTTAGGGTCAAAGGTGGGTTCATGAATCTGTTGAATGCTCATATAAAATTGTCTTAACTTGATAACTTTTAAGAAATGCCGGACAACAAACTTACTATACCTTGCACCTATTTGTTCTTTTCCTCACTGCTGTTAATTTAATTCAATCAAACGTAATTATTGTATAACAAGTAATGTAATTTATTAATAAACATAATTATTTTAAAAAAACAAAAGATAGATTTTTCAATTATTAAGATTAAATCAAATTTACAAAAATATCAATTAAGAATAAAAAAATTTATAAATCCCCAAAGATTTAAAAACACGCGCGAACTGAATGTTACGAAAAAATGTCGACACAATTGCTTACCGAAGTGTTATTCGTGCACGATCGATGTGAAGAACACACAGCGGATAACCAAGAAAAGATGCCTCGTAGTTTGGTCCAATTCCCATACCATGAAAACTCCCAGGGTGAATCAATGATCAATTGAGTTTCTGCTACTGTCAGGATAAACGCTCAGGTAAGTCCATAAAATAATATCCAATAATTTTCCAATCAATAACATAACCATAAAAAAAATATTTAACCATATGGAATTTGCAGTGGTCACCAAAATTTTCCAAATATTACTCAAAATTGTAAATCTTCTTTTTCATTCCCAAATAATTCATCGAACCATAACTATTTAACTTCGACTTATACTTAAATATTCCAAGACAATTTCAACTCAACTCTTAATAAATTATAATCAATGCTCTACATGGACGTACAAAAGTCCCCAAATTTTCCAATCTCATTCAAAAATAACGTCTTTCCGTCTTCATTGACGATTCGTGACTCTCGCTGCATTGTCCTCGCTAATCCCACCAAAAATCGTCTATCTCTGACCGCGCACTTATTTTCAAAAATCACAATTATTTAATTCAAATGCCTACACTTTTACAACTAAAATTCTTTATTTTGAATTTAATCTCAAAACTTCTTAAATTAAAACAATTGAACCCTCTTTTGCATTTAACACACTTTTACATACTTGCGTGTACAAAATTGTTACGCTTTGTATTTTTTTTTATAGATTAAGTGATGCAAGCAGTTTATTCTGGAGTATTCAGAAGATGTAGGTGCAAGTCCTTATTTTTCATGATGGTCTCTGAAGTGAAAATCTCGACATGAGCATTCCACCCGAAAACAACCCAATTACGACAGACCTACCCTTATGATAATCTGATCATGACAATACTTATATAAGTTATAACAATAAAATATGGTTATAACTTGTAATAAACCAGGCCAAGCTGAAATTTTGCAGATTAATTCCCCTCCCCCCTCTAAATTTCCTGAAGTTCCCTGTTAGAGTCTTTTCCATTTGTGAATTTCAGCCCTCATTCGTGTAAGAATCCACACGAGCAGAAATTTTGCAGCCATGTGTGTATTTGGACCCCCCAGGAAATTCTCTATCATCAAGCGTGATGGTTTTTCCTAATGAAGCTTCTTACATTTCATTTTCATCATTGAAGTAATTTCTCAAAATCGATATTTTTGGAGAATTTCCTGATCTTCAAGTTTGATCTATGATAATTTTCCGGATAAATTTATAGGCAAAAACTACTTTGGAAGGACTAAAATCCTTGCATACTTTTGAATGTTAATTTGGGCACTCAAATACACAATTCTACTAAATTTAAGTTTGCCTGGATTTTTTACAAGTTAAAATTATTGTAACTTGCCTAGACTAAATTTACGCATTTCTCATTTTGGTATAGATTTAGTTTAATTAATAATATAATATATATATCGACGTTGTCGTGATATATATATAATATATATTTGCGAATATATTACAGCCTTATTTCACACATTACAATACATTATAATATATTACGGCCGTGTTCCGCATCCTAGGTGCCAGAGGTCTCTGTTTTGCCATAGATCCTCTTCTAACTGCCTCTTTTCCATAGCTTCGCGGATCTCATCATCCCATCTTCTTGGAGGGCGCCCCCGTTTTCTTCGTTCTGGGGGGGTCCAGGACCATATTTTTTGTGGCCACCTCTGGGGTGGCATTCGTCGCATATGTCCATACCATATCAATTGCTTTCTTTCCACTTCTTCCGTTATTGTTTCCTTCATTTTCATTTTGGTTCTTATTTCTTCATTTCTGATGTGTTGCAGCCTACTTATCCCACAGCTTCGTCGCAAGAAATCATTAATTAATAATAATTTGTAAAAAGGTAACAACTCGCTGACTAATGATGAAATCTTCCCTTTATATTACAGGACAACGTTGTCTCAGAAATTGTTATTATCAAGAAAATTTAAAAAATTAATTTTAGCTCGTTAAGGAAAATAACCAACCGAAAATCTAAAATTTTGATGCTGAGCTAAATTTACTAATGGGCGGTCGAACACAGAGTCGTGTTCAGACTAGTAAGTAAATAGAGCTAAAATATTTGAAATATTAATAAATATAAAACAATATAAAAAATAAAGTTCATTAATGAGTATAATTTTGTTCCAAAAATTTTATCTTGTTCCACAAAATAATTTCAGCAGATTATGCAGTTGTTTTTATGTACGTTATTAAACTCATTTGTATGTAGTTTTAGTCCGTCGTCGGTATGGTCGTTTTACCCAAGTTAAGAGAATGCGGGTAGTGGTGGCGCCTAACAAAGCATAAGAATATCGTAATGCAAACTTAGCTATTTCTACAGTATTTTCGGGGAAAATCCTAATTTACTTATTACTCTTAAGATAAAAGCACTGCTATGAAACTCTTCATTTAATATCACCAAGATCCAGGGTAGGGTTCCAAATGCGGCTCTTCTAAATTTTCTATTTGTATATAAAATACAAATAACAAAAATCATTTTATTTTTCCCTATATTTTTGGAGTTTTGTAATAAATTAAAATTAGTTTTTTTCTCCAAATTCTTTATTAAATGACGAGACGCGTTTCGAGAATCTAATGTAGTATTCTCATCAACGGTCGTTATTAAAGGACAAACACGTAAGAGGTGTCAAATTTTATACTTCAAATTAAATTAATAAGAGTCGGTCATTAATAGTATATAAAATAAAAATTAAAATAAAAATCCTCTTATTTTGCCTCTTACGTTTTTATCCTTTAATATAACGACCGATGATGTGAATATTAGATTCTCGAAACGCGTCTAGTCATTTAATAAAGAATTTGGAGAAAAAGACTACTTTTAATTTTTAAAATACAAATAAATGCAAAACGAGCCCAATATAAAAATATAATTATTGAGGATATACCATTTTGGAAATATTTTTAGATCTTAATATTTCCAAGTCCGGTACTGATTGCAAGCTTTACGTATTCGCTGTTTTTGAACGTTAGTAAGTGTTGGTAAAACCTAAAATGCAGAAGAAATTTTGAATTATAATTACATTGTTATATAATGGATATTTAATCCGTAGATAAACTTTCACGTTTATACGAAATTTACATGCTTTGTTAATTATTAGGAAGTACATAATTATTAGAGTAAGCGGCCACCAAAATATAAGCTAAGCGAAAAGCGACTTAAATAGAATAAAATAGAAAATACGATAACTCCCTTCGTTACATTCGAGTAAATCCAAAGCAAAATTTGCTGTAAAATTTCAATTTTTTAATTAATTTATATTTAGGTACGCCGTAAAAATTAACTTTTGTTAAAACGCTACGTAATTTAATATCGATGCTTTACAAGAGCTTTCCTTATTAGCACAGATTTTCTAGAACTCCTTTTAGCTTTTAGTAGCTAAAAGAATTACAATGATGTCAATAAAGGTACTCAAGCTAAGATTCTTGTACAATTTCCCAATATAAAATATAAATTCTTTAAGTCGATTTCTTAAATTACTTTTTCCTATATATTTAGTCCTAATATATCGCAATTCCTCATATTTTTGGTATATTGAGGTTTTATGCAAGAAAGTATCAATTTTGTTTACAGTATAGGTATTATAGTATATGACTGTTAGTTATAGAGGGTTGGGAAAAATTTTTGGTCAGAAAAGGCCTACATGAAGAATCGAATGGTAATGCTGGCATTCCCCGGAAATGTTGGCATCCTGAAAAGCTTGCTCGAAAATGTCGAAAACTCCAGATTTTCACCTCTTTTTTTTAGGTTTTCCCTAAAGGACACAAAGACGCGTGCCCTCATATTCAAAATCGGGAACAACAACTATCTAAAAGTAATAACAACTGAAGGAAATAGCAATACAGTAATCTAAATATATAAAAATGGATGTATGTGTGTATGTATTGCCATGAAACGCTACTGTAAATTCAGTTGTGAACGATGACAAGGCACTTAATTAATAATGCACCGGCCAGCAGTGCATGAAACTCGCAGGGTCAAAGGTGGGCTCATTTTAATCAATCGAAACACTCATATACGTCACCTTAATTTGTGATCTTTATTATAAAGACTACTTAAATAAATGAAAAATTGTATCTGTTTTCTCCTCGATCGACTACTGCTATAAATGAAACCAAGCTCATACACTATTAAAACGAAAACAATGAAATTTATTTAACATAATAAAAATTTTTAAAGACAAAATATTGGTTTCTCAAAATTAAACAAATTAAATTTTACAAATAAATCTTCGCAATTAAATTCACCAAAGTTTATGCGCGACCGAATTTTAAACGAAAACGATTTGTCTATTTGTCGAATAGAAAGAAAGTGCGTCACAAAAGAAAAAACTCTTACCGACGTATACCGTGCTTCCGTAATTCTCTGTTGCGGCCGTTGTCATATGTGGAGCGTTGAATCGTGAATGTTATCGTAGACCCAAAATAGCTTCTAATCTCGAACCAAACAAACCAGGTAAGAATGACCAGTGAACAAATATCTTTCCATAAAATTATCATCAAGTACTACCACCTTCCAATTATTACTATCTTCGAAAATTCTAATTATGTCTTCCGTTACTGAAGACTGACTTGACAAATTTTAAATTGATTCTCAAACTATTTTTCATAACTTTACGTCCTTTCTCTCCAACATCTCTAGAGAGTCCAAAACTTATTTCCAAAATACTATCGACCCGACTTTACACTTAGACGGTCGACTTCGGAATCCTTTTCCACTACGCTCCCTTATCATTCTCCAAAATCCCACCAGATTCGCACTCGCGCATTCGCAAATTACACAAACCGTCACTTTACTTTTTCTACGCAAAAATTCTAAATTAACAAATAAATAAAATAAATCCAATTTGTTTCTTATTATTTTTATTGAACCGTACAACTACCAATATTTTATCCCTTACAAACTTTCTCATCTCTTTCAGATCTTAATAGCGTCTGCATCTTCCGGATGTGAGGCAAAGCAGTTAATCAATCTTTTGATCAAGGAAAACTCAGATACAACTAAGTGATTACCTATTATGGTCTAATATTGAGTTAATAAAATTATGAGTGTTTCGATCAAATGACTCTACTACGTCACACTACCCCCTATGGTGAGCGGAACACGACAGTATGTCGTTGGCACAAAAATTTGACACAGTTATTATGTAGGTCCCTGCGCATGTTTTTGTATTGAAATAGTGCAAAAATTCGCAAAGGAGAGGAAAGTTGATTTCCTCTCAAGGAAATCAAGGAGTTGATTTCAAAATCAACTTAAAAAACAATAATGAATGCTGTCAAACCGATCGACAATGCAAATACGCGTGCACGTGCTTTACGTTTCTATTTGACCAATCTTAACCAAATTTGGTGTAGAAGTTATTTACAATGCTACGAAAAACATAGGCTACTTTAGTACCTTGGAGTGAGGCCGAAGGCCGAAAAACAACGGTCTACACGTATGCCTGCGATACTCTTGAGTGAGGCCGAAAGCCGAACAACCACATCCCACACGGTCTAGACGGCTAAAGGCGGCTGGTAGGTCGACTGTGCCAGCTAGTCTTCTATATATATAAAAGAGCTTGTCTGTTTGTTTGTTTGTTTGTTCGCTATACGTTCCTACACCCTTTGATCGATCTCAACCAAATTTTGCACAGTTATTCTGTAGGTCCAGGCGCAACTATTCGTGCATAAATGGAGAAGAAATTCCCGCGGGGAGCAAAGTTATTCGCGTTTTTCGATTTTTTATTGATACCCTGTATACTTTACCCATAGGTTAAGTACCCAGTTACCTGGGTACTCAACCCAGTTAACAAACCCTTACTTACTTACAGGGCCGGGCTGGCCTGAACGTTCCTATACCCTTGGACCGATCTCAACCAAATTTTGCACAGTTATTTTGTAGGTTCAGGCACAACTATTCGTGCATAAATGGAGAAAAAATTCGAGCGGGGAAAAATGTTATTTGCTTTTTTCGATAAATCAAATCACAAGTCTTGCAAACAAAAAATTTAATTTGTCAAAAATCGAAATATTCTGACATACCTACTGTCAGTGATTCAAAACACTGTCAACAGACATACTGTCAGTGATTCAAAACACTGCCAACAGATGGCGGGATGGCGGCTTTAATTCGAAAAATGAAAACCACTAACAAATTAATATATTAGAATTTAGTAATTTCAACGCTCAAAATAATACAAATAATTACAAAATCCGTTGACGGCGAAATATTTGAGATGGAGGTTCGGGGGCGACGGAGAGAGATCAAAACCCATCTCTTCCGACTTCCAAAAACGAAGAATTTTAAAATTGCGTTTTTTTGAAAATCTGCAACAATCCTTCGAAACTTGAAAATAATAGTGAACAATTATGGCCTTCACGGATCTATTATGGTCCGCCCTGTGAGGCCGAAGGCCGAACAATTATGGCCTTCACGGATCTATTATGGTCCGCCCTGTGAGGCCGAAGGCCGAACAACTATGGCCTTCAGTGATCTATTATGGTCCGCCCTGTGAGGCCGAAGGCCGAACAACTATGGCCTTCACGGATCTATTATGGTCCGCCCTGTGAGCCCCACGGCCGAACAACTATGGCCTTCACGGATCTATTATGGTCCGCCTTGTGAGGCCGAAGGCATAACAACTATGGCCTTCACGGATCTATTATTGTCCTCCCCCTGGGAGGCCGAAGGCCGAACAACCATGGCCTTCACGGATCTATTATGGTCCGCCCTGTGAGGCCGAATGCCGAACAACTATGGCCTTCACGGATCTATTATGGTCCGCCCTGTGAGGCCGAAGGCCGAACAACTATGGCCTTCACGGATCTATTATGGTTCGCTCTGTGAGGCCGAAGGCCGAACAACTATGGCCTTCACGGATCTATTATGGTTCGCCCTGTGAGGCCGAAGGCCGAACAACTATGGCCTTCACGGATCTATTATGGTCCGCCCTGTGAGGCTGATGGCCGAACAACTATGGCCTTCATAGATCTATTATGGTCCGCCCTGTGAGGCCGAAGGCCGAACAACTATCGCCTTCGCGGATCTATTATGGTCCTCCCCCTGTGAGGCCGAAGGCCGAACAACTATGGCCTTCTCGGATCTATTCTGGGTCTAGATGGCTAAGGGCGGCGAATGCCGCCCGTGCCAGCTAGTATAATATATTATTATTCATACTTTATAAATATAAGGGGTGGAGAGGGGGGTCAAAATTAATTTTTTTTAAATTAATAATCCTTACGTAAGATGTGGGGGGGGGGTTGCCACAATCTTACGTACCCTTACGTGGCGGGGGAGGGGGTCCAAAATTACAAAAATCATCCTTACGTAATTAATGGACGGTCCCTTATGAAAAGTCGACGGACGCTGAGACCGGGGGATCTGGGGGGTATTCCCCCTAACAGCAACACATTTTCTAACTTACATTTTTATCATTTCTTAAATTTAAAAGTCAAAAAATTCAGCCATTGTTTAATTTAACTTTAATGGAATATTCCTCGAAAGAGGTGGGGAAATAAAATATTTTTCCTTACAAAACTTTTTTATTTTTGAGAAACCTTTTCAACGTTACCATTTTCGACCCCGTGTGCATTTTGGAGCAAACACTTCCGGGGAATGCCAGTATCACCATTTTAATCTTCATGTAGGGTTTTGTGGTCAAAATTTTTTCCCCAACCCTCTATGACTAACTACCTTTTTTGAAAAAAAAGGGCGATTAAATGTAATATAGTAATAAAAGAAGTGTTTTAATTGAAAAAATTTAAAATTACCTACCTTAATTTGAATCACTGTAATGTTTCAAGTTAATTTGCTATCACGAAATGTACTGATGCAATAAATTGAAAGGGTTTTCCATTAACAAAAAAAGTTAATGTAGTATTTGAAGTAGTTTTGCAACAAATTTTGGTTTAAAACGGTAGTTGGCAACTTTTCAGGTTCGGTGAGATAATCTATTAATATTGGAAAGTTCATAATTTAAAATCTATCGATACTTTTTTATTATGAAAGACTGCAAGTTACTAAAATGAAACTTTAGTTGAAGAGAATATACATATTTTTAAAAAGAAATCACATTATAATACCAAGTCGTGGTGCCAACAACGTGAAAAATAGAAAGGTAACAAATCTGAATAACTTTTGGGAAAGTTTCCAACAAGTTTCTTCGCACACACCACACTCCTAACCTAAAACTTGATATGAAATTGCATCTAATATGACGAAACAAACTTGAAATTAGGATGAGAAAATTTTTTTTATGTATACAAAACTTTTAATAAAATGTACTACTCAAAAGTTTGTTTTAAACAGTGGTTTTTAATTAAAACGGGGTAAAATTTTTATTACAGAATAGAAAGAAAGTCAAAATTAATTTTACAATTTTAATTATATTTTCGCAAGACGTTAGAACAAAAAAGTTTTAAAATATTACAAAAATTTCGAAATTGATACCCATTTGCAAAATTAGATAAGTTAAATACCTTTTCACGATTGTAATTAACTTACTGTGAGGTTCTAATAGCTGTATCAATTTCACATTGTTCGTTTTTGCTACTTCTTTACGCTGTTGTGTCAACCTGGGTTTTGCTTCCACATTATCCGAAAGCTTTCAGCAATGCTTGACCGCGTTGGGATAACAACGTACTTATTGCCGAAGGTATCTGAACTTCCACAGATTAGAAAAATATTGCTGAGAAAATCTAAGATAGCAAATATATTTAATTTTTCAAGATGTTATTACAACAAACTTTGAAGTATATAAGATTTAGCTTCTTTGTTATTAGGGTCCGATATCCTCGAATGGACGCAATAATGGACGAAGGGTAGGTGCAGGGGTGGTAAGTTCACCCTCACTTCGATTTACAGACCTTTTTTTATCAGAGGCTTTTAAAATTTGGATCTTCAAGTAGTCGCTTCGTTATATTCGTTTAAAACATCACCTGGAGTGATGATGGAGTTGAAAATATCAGCAGATGATCAGCATTCAATGTATGGCCAACTATGTACATACGTTTTTTGATGCACTACATCAATTTATAGTTAAATTTGAAAAGTTTTAAAACAATGAGGATCAAATTGTTATGAGCTGCTCATAAAAACATGAATAAAGTTAAATCACTGTTTGCATTCTCTTCCATATTGTTGGTTTATTTTGATGTCGTGCGATTAATTAAACGATGTGAATATTTCACCATCACACATTAATCTCAATAAACAGTTGCGTTATTGTTCATAATCTGTTTAAGTAACATTCAATACGTGATGCAAATTTTAAATACGAATCAACCTTCATTAGTCGTTCTGCAACTAATTTTATGAGCTTTTCCGAAATACGAAGTGTATTAAGGTCCCTTCTACAGCATATAATTGCATTATATAATAGAACTTCATAGTATAATACATATACAGGGCGTTCGGTTTTCGGACTTAAACATGCGGATCTCGATTATCTCAAGAGAAACGAAGTGGATTAATTTAGAGCAATGTTATGTATTTTCATTTTAACCAATAAGCGCTTTTTAATTCGTTTTAATTAAATTTTTAATTCTTTAAAATTGGAAAGAAGAAAAACATATATATTGCCATGTTTTGCTACTGTAGAAATCAAATTTTAACTTATATAGCGGGGAATAATAATGGTACTTAATTCAATTATGCTCCGACTAGCTTTGCATGAAAACTCAATATTAAGGGTCGTAAATTGGGTTCATCTATGTGGTCAAAATACTCATATAAGCTACCTTAAATTAGTAACCTCAATGAAACGAAAAAATAAACTTATTGTACCTTACACCTGCCTAATCTGTACTTCACTGCTGTATAAAGTTAAATCAAAAATAAATGTAATTACTTGTAGACACAATATTGTAATTTATTAAACAAAATATAATCATTAAAGACAAAAGACTGACTTTTCATAAATTGGAACAAATTAAATTTACAAGTATTACATAAGAAAAGTTTATAAACCCCCCGTTTTTAAATTCACGCGCGAACTTATTTTGTCTATCGATAGATTTTAATAAACTTTGTCGACACAAAATTGGCTTACCGAAGCCTATAAATACTGTCAGGTTCCATCGATGTGGAGTGAAACAGGCAGCGTGAAAGCGATTGTATAATTGGATCCAATTTCCATACAAGGAAAAACTCCAGACAAGATTAACGATTGATTTATTTTCCTCGGATTACTGGATAAATGTTCAGGTAAGTCCATAAATTCATAATCTTCAATAATTTCCCAATCTCACAACATAACCATAAAAAAATTGTCAGCGGTCACCAAAACTTTCCAAATACCATTGAATAACCAATCGAAACGCTTATTTATACTCTTGATGGATCATCAACATTTGACAAATTCAAACTTACAAAAATTTTATTAAACCATATTCAAAATCCGTCTTTACTCTCTGGCGGATCGTTCGCTTCTCTCTACGCTTCCTTATCCATTTTCCATCTCACCAAAATCGTCCATAAGCCCGCGCACTAGATTCTTTTTAAACGCAAAACACTTTTTTTTAGCTATCCTACTCTTTTACAAATAAATTAATATTATTCAATTTCTTCCCAAATTCTATTTGAATAAAACCACTAATCCTTCTTTTGCTTTCTACATTTTTTTTCAAATATGTGTGTATACAAAATTACTTTTGTTGTATTTCTAGATTGGATTGATGCAAGCAGTTCATCACTCGGAAGTGCCAAGAAGACTCCGGTGTAACTATCTAAATACCATGATGGTCCTTTATTTGAATATTAAGTAATGAGTATTTTATCACAAATTAAACCCAATTACATCAGACCCCTCATCTCTGATAACCAAAACATGACAATATAGTACACGAAATCGAGATAGGAAATTGGTGTGGTTCAGACACTCAAAAAAAATGGATGAAGATAGTTGGTCTAGAAAGATTTTGGAATGGATTCCAGCTGAGAAGAGAAAGAGAGGACGACCGAGAAGAAGTTGGAGATATGACATAAATGAAGGGATGAAAGTTAGAAATCTCGAAGAAGGTTTATGTTACAATAGAGAGAAATGGAAACCGAGAACGGAGAACGAAGAAATAAATCCGTTATAATAAAAAAATTGGAACGTGATAAAATTGGGGGTTTTGGCTAAAACTGGCGGAGAAATAATTGTCAATTTTATATATCAATTACTTATATAGAAAAAGTATTGATAAATTTCTATATTGTTTATTTCCAAATAAAAACTTCGCAATATAAATGCATGATGCATGAAATGCTAGTTTTTGTGCATATATTAAAATTTAAAAGCTTTTAAAATTTTATATCTAAAATCTGATTTATGATCTGGAAGATTCTGTATTTGTTATTTTGTACAAAGAAATTTTTTATAATTTTTACTTTATTTTACAAAAATCTCGTCAACATCGGTTTTCCACAATCAAAAACATTAATAAGTAGAATTTACAAGTGAAAATTTACATTAGACCTGACCACAAAGTTGGGGTAATCCAAACATTGGGCACGCAATGCAGCTTTCTAGGAAAAAATACGATCATTGACAAAATTTACTTCTTAGCACATGGTGTTTTTTCATGTCTTCTGTGCTAAATTTTTTTATTAAGTGATTTTAGATCCGTTACAGCGTTACATATAGTATCCCATTTCCGCAATTCATAAAATATCGGTATTTAAAAGGTTTGAAAAACTGACTATTTGTCAAATTCTGTCCTTCTGATCGACAAATCTCTTTTAACGACAAATTCTCACTACTATTACAAGCAACAAATATTTATTTTGTTGACATACCTGCAGCCATTATCCTAGACATCCAATCAATAAATTGTTCGTTTAATTTTCTAATTAATCGTTTTAACCTAACCGGGGCGGGGGGTTGATCACCTGCAATTTTGTTATACAAAATGTTGCAAATGTCTGGAGTTGCTTGTAAAAATTGTCTACAATTCTTTCAATTTCCTATATATTTTAATTTATTCGAACTTTTCTTCCAAATATCGTGCAAATTTGGTGCACAAATTTTTCTTCGGTGGTCTACCCCCTCAACCTGACCAACCTAGATCACCTAGGAAGAGATATGGCCGAAAAAGGTTTGGGAATGAAAATCTGCTGGAAGACGAAGAAGAGAACCACCCTGAAGAACGTGGGCACAAAGTGTAGGATAAGTCATGCAAAGTAGGCAGTTGGGCCTAATTATCCTAAACATCCAATCAATAAATTGTTCGTTCAATTTTTTAATTAATCGTTTTAACCTAACCGGGGCGGGGGGTTGATCTCACCTGCAATTTTGTTATACAAAATGTTGCAAATGTCTGGAGTTGCTTGTAAAAATTGTCTACAATTCTTTCAATTTCCTATATATTTTAATTTATTCGAACTTTTCTTCCAAATATCGTGCAAATTTGGTGCACAAATTTTTCTTCGGTGGTCTACCCCCTCAACCTGAGCAACATAGATCACCTAGGAAGAGATATGGCCGAAAAAGGCTTGGGAATGAAAATCTGCTGGAAGACGAAGAGAACCACCCTGAAGAACGTGGGCACAAAGTGTAGGATAAGTCATGCAAAGTAGGCAGTTGGGCCTAGAAGACGCCCAAATAGAAAAAAATGCCAAATACCAACGTTATAACCAACTGCTCTTCCGATTTCAGTTTCTTAGGTTTTTTAAATCAAGAAAAAAATAATAACAACTCAGACATTTTACTCGAAATTTCGCTAAAATCCAGAGTAAAAATATTGCAAGTTTAACAATTTTCGCAAATGTTCCTAAGGCTTTTCTGAACAAAATAGTAAATCTCCCAAGTCCAAACCAACTCCATTGATTTTTTAATCTGCTTATCTAATAAGAAAATCTGCTTACCTAATAAGAAAATCTGCTTATAAGTACTCGTATGTTAATATTATTTAACGTGTTTATTACAGTAGACGCTGTTTACCACAACCCATATGCCATTTTATTCTATTTGGCGTCTTGTTAGCGCAACTGCCTACTTTGCATGGCTTCTCCTACACCTTGTGCCCAAGTTGTTCGGGGTGATCATCTTCTTCGTTTTCTAGCAGGAGTACATTCCCAAACCTTTTCAGCCATCTCTCTTCATCCATACGATTTAGATTACGATGTTCTTTGCTCTGCTGAATTGGCAAATCAAAAGAATGAACGAGTTTTAAGTCAAATTTTAAATGAAAGTTGAATTATAGAGAGATCATGGCAAGGCGATATAACGATTGACTCGTTATAGAAATTATAAAATTTATATCATCTTAAAATTATTTGTTATTTGTTAGTTATTATTATATTAGTAAATATTGTTATTAAAACTAGGTTAATTTAGAATTAGTTGTGTTAAGCACACTGAAAAGGTTTTCGTGATGATATTTGTTATAACAGCTTGGTGCGATAAATTAAAAGGACGATTATTCGCCTCAATTTAAACTTTAAAGTGCATCGTGTCTCCAATTTACAGTCTTTCCTAAAAAAACATTATTTAAATGAAGATTAAGTGTGGTAAAATTTAATTAAAGTTACCGGCCAATGAAAACTTGCTGCATCAAAAACAGGCATGCGTTGAAATATCAACGAAAATTTATATCCTTGGCGACGAATTTGTTTACCTTAACAACAAAAAACAACGATAAAATAACCCAAAGTGAATGGACGCAAATTTTGTGCTGCTCCAGAAAATTTGTGAAAAATGTGTTTTAAAACCCAAGTAGGATAAAGTAAAGTTGATTTATTCTGGAAAAGGTTAAATTATATTGAAAATGTTAAAAAAAAATATTAATACACTCACCAAAAACTCAAAATTTGGTATTGATGGCCGAGGAAATATTTGGATGATTGATGAAAATTAACTGGATGATCACAGAAAAGTAAACTGGAGCGAATTCTAGGTGTAAACAACCGGTACACCCACGCTTAGGAACGAACTATGATGCAATTCGGAAGTGGGGTAAGATTTATTTAAATATCCAAGTGCGGGAAATTTAAAACATTAAAAATCAGAAAATTTTTTTATTTACAAACATTTATTTAGATTTATTAGTTAGAATTAACAATTTGTTACATTTAGTTTTAAAGCACATGGTTAAAATTTTCTTTCGTCTCCATGACGACAATTTGTGCAAATTTATTAATTTCATTAAAAAATCAAATTGCCAAGATTCTATTTTATTTGAATTTAAATCAAAGTTATAAACAGTGTGAAAATATGAATCTTGTTCATTCTGAAGATGAACGAATGCAGTAAGGTAAATTTTACAAACAATCAAAGAATTTCTTTCACTTTTGAGCTAGCCGAGGTAAATACAAAATTTCTCCACACGTAAGTTATCATTGTGGGATAAGCATTCCAGGTAAGGGTCTCATTCTTATCATAAGCTTTATTTATATCTATCATTAAGGAGAGAGGTCAATTGCACTATCTATGATGTCCTCATCTACTTTCATTTTCTCCCTTATAGTATTATTATATATTGGAGCCTTGATAGTCTGCCGCTACGTCTAAAAGCATCCATTTCTAGGGTTTGTAATTTCAGGCTATTTCTTTTCGAGACGCCCCACCTCTACAACTCAGAAATAATATTTTTGAGCTATTTATGATTCATTTACCCCACCATATACTGTTTAATTCTTATATTAGCTCTCCGTCCCTGGTTTATTCTACTCTCAATATTTTTCTCGCAGTTGGGGTTCTTGTTAAAAAATGATCCCAGGTCCTTAAACTCTTCACACCTCTTTATTCCATAGCCGTTAATTTTTAGATTCTCACTTCCCGCCTCTACAATAAGATATTCAGTCTTTTTAATATTTATCCGCAGACCCCAAGATTCCTATCCCAGTAGACGCAGGTATCACTGTGATATCACTGTGATACCTCATTTGTGTCACAGTTGTGATATCACAGTGTGATGCCCATGTGATACCCATGCGTTACCCATGTGATATTTTGTGACTTACTTGTGATTTGCCACCAAAGTGATATATATCACCTTTATTATTCTCGTACATTGACGACATAAAAAAGACGATCATCAGTTCAAGCGGTTAAGTGCCTTTCTGTTAATGCTGAATACCTAGTTTGACTATGGGCTCAGTGAAACTTTATTTTGACCGTCTCCCTTGGAAGGCAATGGAAAACAACCAAGATGTAATCTGCCTAGTACATCCTTTCCTAAGCCTGAGTCCCCTATATATGTATGCACATAAGAGCAAGGTCTCTTACAACTATACATTCGGGCATGTCACTCGGAAGAAAGAAAATTAAAATAAACGATTTTATAAATTTTGTTCATAACAATTACCTTTTGGAAGACAGAAATCAACTAAACCGGAGTTTGGGGTCTTGGAAATTATAGCATATTTTTCAACATTATTATCGAACATTTTTATATAGGATGAAATTTTATTATAAATATGATTTTATATGCAAAATGTGCTTTATGTAAGTTTACGATGGCAAATGTCTACATAAACAACTTGAACAATGACTTGAGAATGGAATTACATGAAATAAATAGTAGTTATTTTGTTTGTTATTTGTGTATCATATTGTGTATCATGCCACTATGTCCTTACGTAGGACGAAGGAATCTGAGAGAGATTGTGTATTACAATATTATTTTGGTCCTTTTATTTTGACTCGTCAACTGTTATGTCTTCAACTTCAATATTAAAGATGAAAATCAGATTAAAAAAGTAAATCAGTTTGTTAGTTAATGAAACTAAAAACGTACTGAAGGCATACTGGTTAAGTATTACTGACTAACCACATAAAAACTAATAAAGGTCTCAGACAGGAATGTAGGTTCTCTTCATTGTTGTTCAACTTAATATACATTGAGAATACTTTGCAAAACTGGAAATGAAACTGTGAAGGTATGAGTGTTCCTATTAATGATGTACATTTGTTTACATTAAGTTCTGCGGACGATCAGATAGCGGTGCGTAGGACTCATATGACCTAGTGTTCATCATGAGGAGGCTATACACTGAAGAAAACTTTGAGATCTTAATCGATGACGAGATACAAATTAAACAAGAGGGACAATAAGGAGGGTCCCTCAATAAGGATGGACTGGGGACAGAAGAAGTTTGAAATAAAATTCAACAAAGTAGAAAGATCGTGGGAGCACTGAATTCCTTGTGGTGGGAAAAACATATTTCAGATAAAAATAAAAAAAGAGTCGGAATGGTTATGGTCGAATAAAATTTGGAGCTTAAATGCGAACATGGAAAGAAGACTAATGGCAGTCGAAATGGACTACCTTCGAAGAAGTGCTGGAGTGTCCAGATTACAATACGTAAGAAATGAACAGATCAGAACTCAAATGAAAGCAAAGGAAGAAGTAATCCGAAGAATTGAGAAATGGGTTTGCGTTGGTTTGGACATATGCTAAGAATGGAGGACAACAGATGGACAAAGAGGTTGCTTAAGTGGGTACCTCCAGGAAGAAGGAAGCGTGGAAGACCTCGAAGATCTTGGATCTTGAAAGAGAGCTATGGCAGTGTGGAACTTAAAGTAAGAAAATGCCGCCAATAGAGAAAGATGGAGATTGGGGATCGGGTTAAAAATTCTCATTGTATGGGGAATTATTAAGGTGTAATCTTATGCAAGTTTAATGTACCAATTATCCCCCGAAATAAATAATAATAATAATTAGTTCGGTTAGCAAATTTAAATTTCACGCAAAAAATCTTATATTAAGGACATAACCGTTACCACAAGCAGGTATCTCGTCTAGTAAATATTTATATTAAGATCGATGAGCCAACGTAAACAAATATTTATGAATTTGCAGCAAATCTGAATGATTTAATAAAATGAATTAATAATTTTTAAAGTCGACTGATCTGCAAAATTCGTTAAAAATATCAGTAAACCTCGAGATCAATGGTTGTAAAAAGTACAGCCCTTTATTATGAAATTAAGTAATTAAATTCTGTATTTTTGAAAAAAACTGAAATGTCATAATTAATTGTCGATTAATTGTTAAACCAACAATTTAAACAATCTTTCAAAATAAAGCTAAGAATGCAATTTATTAATTTACATAAGTAGACGAGAATTCTACAAACAATCCTGGAACCCATAATTGTTTCAGGATCACATGCAATATTGTTATGAACTGCAAAATTAGCAAATAATTAATAAAATTCAGCACCTAAATGTACTAGTACAGCTGTTTCAGCCTTAAACACGATTTTTCAATTGATTTTTCATGAGATTGCAGTATATAATGTATCTGATGATACCAATAGCGTGATTGAAAAATCGTGTTTAGGGTTGAAACAGCCATAAGTAATATATTTAGGTGTCGAATTTTATAAATTGTCTGCTTATTTTTCAGTTCATAATAATTATGGATGTGGTCTTGAAACAATTATTATTGGTTCTACTGTTGCTTGTAGAATTCTAGTTTACTTATGTATTTCGATTAATACTAGATCGCATTGTCAACTATATTTTAAAAGATTTTTTTAATTTTGCCTATATGAAATTTTTTAAATCGTCGTTCGAGAGGCTATTTTTAATTGATTTCTTCTTCTTTTTCTTCTGTGGCGCTTGAAGTCCAGTTTTCGATTTACGCCTTTTCTTGGATCCTCAATTTTTCCTTATTTTCTGCTGCTTTAATCCAATTTAGTTGATGTAAAGGCACCATTTTTCGTCATCAGTAACAATTTTGGACAAAAACGGCTGATGTTGTTGACGAGCTAAACGACGACGAGCAAGCAAAGAATCACAAATGCTAACTCACTGATATTTGTTGTTTTCGCTCAAAACGTATATGGTACCCAAACACCCAATTTTTGAACTTTGTCCATGGAATGCAAATGTCGTACGATAGTTGATTGGTCACAATTCATCATATTGTCCAATTCCCGAGTTGATTGACATGGATCATCACGAATTGAAGTATTTAATCGGTCTTCATCAAAGCCTGTTACAAAATTTTTTCAATTTCGCAATATTTTGAATTTAATTAAATTCAAATTCTTACTTTTAGCGCCACTTTCGTAACGCCCGGTACAACGAACGTGATATGACCGGAATTTAGACACGCGCATGCGAATATAGTCAGTCTTGACCTGAGCAGAGACCTGCAGTCGACATATTTTGTGGTTCGATTTTTGTAATCGATTAGTTATTCGATTTTCGATCGCCAGTCGATAATTTATATCGTGCGTAATAGTATTTTCTCCGTAACGACGGATATCAAGAAAATCAAGCGTAGCGATACCGTTAATAGCCATTTCTACCGTTCTGGATATATCAGTTTTTTATTATCACCACATTTTGTACTTTCATACGTTTGACACGCAGTGTTGCCAACTGTCATTTGGTGTGATCCGGCTGGTATTAATTTTGACAGTCAACAAGTTTGTTGTCTTTTTGGAGGATCGAATATTTTTTTGAACGATCATCATCTACTTATCATTGGATTGTTGAGTGTACCATTCCATCACACATTCTACTGAGGGGCGCAGATCCGTCAACGTTCATCCTGCCGAAACCTGCTGTTCGTGCCATCACATCGGTGCTATACGTTCAAGGATTCGAGGAGGGAAGCCATAGTGTCAAGGATCACAACCACCTATTCATCCAAGGAGCCTTTGTCACCATTTGTGAACTTTCCTGAGCTCTGGTAAAGTATCTTTTTTATTCTTGTTTGTTTATGGTGGTATATTTTTTGTATTCAATTGAAGCCAACATTTGTAATGGCGGGGTTACCTTCTGGTTTCTGGTGGCGTCTATTCAATTCATTAACGTGCATTCCATTTTTTGTACGTCACAGCCACGTTGTTTTGTCGATTTGCTATTATTAAATATCGTCAATTTAAATGGTGTTTTATTTCAACGAAAGCGTATCCTCAGATTATTTTCAGCACTGCACGGAGTGGAATTCACGATCCTCGATCCCAGCTACAGCGAGTTAGTTTACAAAGTCCATCAGGGTTACCACGTAATAAAAGTAGAGGGTTCTACCTTCTGCGTGGTACGTTTTCTTTTCTGGGCCGTTCCCTCATTAGGAACGGGGAGAAAGGATAGCGTTTCAAGCCGGATAGTCTCCCTGCATGTGGGAAATCATTCATATCAAAATGCCCTTTTTTGAAACGAGAAAACGATTTTCGTGCTGTACTTTCCACGATGGGGTTCTCTTTGTAAACGGCACAAACGGTTCTAGAGGTCTCCGATGCCTTAACTCCTCGGTTAAACTCAAACAAAAGGATATGTCGGAAATGTTAATTTTTTTTGTACTTGACACTCCAATTTCTTTAGCCAACAATTACCCCCAACTTTCTACAAATTGAAAAATTGATATTTCTCAAACAAATTTGTTTCCAAAGCACTCTTGTCTTGGAAACCAAAAACGCTACGAACTTATGCAGCAACCTGATATATTAGAAAAATGTCTTCTAATCCCGTTTTTAAATTATATATCAATGTAGTTAGTCTGGAAAGACTAACTGAAATTTATTCATCCAAATCGGAAAAATATAATTTATAGAAATTTTAACTTTAGGAAAATCAAA
This sequence comes from Podabrus alpinus, assembly GCA_932274525.1. NCBI lineage: Eukaryota > Metazoa > Arthropoda > Insecta > Coleoptera > Cantharidae > Podabrus > Podabrus alpinus. The sequence continues at coordinate 14,798,921 of OW026451.1, forward strand.
TTAATTTAAATCAATTCCGAGATAATAATTATATAAAACTGTAATAATGCTAAAAGTTATTGAAAAATCACAGAAAAGAATGAATTCGAAATAAAAGAAAAAAAAATTTTCCTTGCTTGTACATTTTTATGGAAATGGAAATCTCGTGATTTGCTGAACTTTGATATAACCGTAACAGAGATAACAGATTGATGTAATATAATATTTCAAGTGATTTATAATTTCATGTAAAATAAAGTTTTTTAAATGATTTTCCAATTAATTTATTTTAAATAGTATAACTTTTAATAACAAAATGTGGGCATATATTTACTTAAGGTTGTATTAAAATTTGTGTCACGCCTTACCGACGCAGTGTTTACATGGTGAGCATAAACCAATATTTTATTGTTACCGATATTTGAGGTCGCCGAGATTTCGAAAATATTAAAAATATGTCAAGATTTTCACCTCGGAGTGAATTCTGGTTCGTATTTAACATTCGGAGGTCCAATATTGCATGCAATAATGAAAAATATATATATCACTATTAAAGAAATTGCTAGTTTTTCACTTTTGTCACATATTTGACAGCTCGGAAAATTTTCAATAAAGTAAGAAACAATTTACTTAATTAAAATCGTTCGATCAAATTTAATTTAGTATAAAAGAGCCTTTAGCTGTAAGATTGGCGAATTAATTACAATTAAGCGCTACATTATTTAGACCGCTTTTTTGAACTAAATTATTAAAATTTTATAATTAAGTACACTAAAATGCACTTAGAATTTATGGATATTTTTATTTGCATGGCCGAGTTAAATTTATACGCAAACATTGTTAATTAAATTTACCGCAACTACAAGTTTTAACGTTAAACCTTCGATATGTCTGAATATTTTCAGAAAATTAAAATAAATTTTCCGATATTTAAAAGTAAATTTAATTATAAAAAATTCCAGACAGAAAGAAAATTTGATATAGTCAAAGTTTCGACTGAATATTGTATTGATATCTTAAGAAATTTAAAAACTTTAGGATACCATAGAATTTTCTTTATATACCAAGTACGGGAAAGGAAATAGTTGGATAGAAACAATTTCAAGTTTGTACGCAGCTGGATGGCGCAGAAAATTTTAAAAAGTTTTTCCTTTTTTTGTGAGTTTTCCCGATCGTTGAGGCTAACGGCTTTTCCTGCTATCATTTTCTGATTGAATATGGTATTTCGTCCCATTGAGATACCGATACCCCATAAATTCTAACTACTTTATTTTGAAAGCAAAGCAATTAATCTATCTAAATAATTAGAAACAACTTAAGATAGACATAATAATAAACAGGGGACCATTAAAACTCAGTTTGTTATTTCGATTAAATTACTGTACAATGTCAAAATATAAGCAAATAAATATAATTATTGTATTGTTCGTTAGCATTCTCGGTTGAAAATTAATAAATCAAGTTTAAATAACCCCTTTTCATATCTGTTATTCAATTAAAATTCAACGCAACAGCATTTTAAACTTGATTTAACTGAAGCTGCTGTCGTTCGCAAAAGCTTTAATTACTATAAACGTTTACTTAAAATTTTTAATTTTTAAAATACACTCTGGCGTTTAATATTTCCCAATAAATTTCAAATAATTTAAATTTTCATTAATCAATTACAGTAGGATGAAGGAATATAAGCAAACGAGTAAACTTCGTGCAAGAAGATAATATTTAAGATATAACTCACTTTCATTTTAAAAGGAAATACTATTTTCAGCAGGTGAAAACTTGTTAGAGAAAATTTATTTTGAGTAAATTGAAAATTTAGTTTGACATCCATAATATAGGAATTTTGTTAAGTTAGGGGATCGGATAAACGCTATGTGAAGTTCATTGAAAATGTGAGATTTTATCTCGTGCGGGAAAGTTTATTTTACAAGAAGTAAATTGTCCTATAACCACGAGTATATTATGTATGTTATGTATAGCAAACGAAAATATTCTATTCCGAAAGTTTCCTTCAAATATTGAAGTTTAAAAAAATATTACGCCCCCCCCCCCTTACGATGTGGCACGTAAATGAGATTTGTCTTTATGTATAATATATTATCTACTTTCTTGATTTAAATAGATCAACTATTACTATAAAGTAGCTTGTGCATGAAGTTAGTGCTGTGAAGTTCTCTAAAACTTCCTTTTAAAGGAAGTAGGTTGTCTTGCTGTAAGTATGCCCATTTACTTTTCCTCACAAGCAAGTTTTACTTTACCTCTAAAAATTTCGTAACGAATACGTCGACCTGAATGTTAAATGAAATTACATTCTATGTTCAAGTTTTGATTATCACAAAATGCCGGGTCTATTTAATTTAATTTTAAGTTGAAATTATATTAATAATTTCATAGCACACATATTATTGACGTTCAAGTTTGATTTGGTTATTAAACTTTCATTAAACTTAGCATAAAATAAGCAGAAATTTGATATTAGCTCAGCAAAATTTAATCTTGCGATTTTGTAGTTAAACAATTTGGATTTCGTAACGTTAGAGCACATAATTCCATATAATTTAATTTTGATAAGTTAAATTATAGATAGAAATTAGTAGGTACAGAACTTTTTTTTAAATTCTCGGATGGAGTCAAGTAGCGCCCAAATATATGGGGTTCTATATTTCAGGAATTTTATTTTATTTGTTAGAAAAATTTTTTTTTCTTTTCGTGCAGTTTCTGTGGTTTCGACATTCAATCTACTTTTTCAATAAGGGGTCATCCATTAATTACGTAAGGGTTTTTTGGGGGGGAGGGGTATTGGATATCTTACGGACCCTTACTTAGGGGGGGAGGGGTCCGACGCGACGTATTCCTTACGTAAGTTTCTTAAAATATTTTTTTAAATTAAATTTAACAATCTAATATAATTTTTTCTTTTTATGTTGGTAATTATATCCAGGTATAATGGAAATATAATATATTGAAATATATAGTACTTAAAAATCATTAAACATAGTGGCATAATAGTGTGAATTATAGAAAATGGCATCAAACTTTGGTGATCTTTACGAACGGTTTTTCATCTATGTAAATAAAAATTTAATTTAAATTTTTGTATTTATTATTATCTATCTAAATATATAAAAATGGATGTATGTGTGTTTTTGTATTGAAATAGTGCAAAAATTCGCAAAGGAGAGCAAAGTTGATTTTGAGTAGCCTGCCTTCCTTTAAGGAATCTCGATAATCCATTCATGCGCGTCCCTATGGGACGCGCATGAATGGATTATCGAGATTCCTTAAAGGAAGGCAGGCTACTCAAAATCAACTTAAAAAACAATAATGAATGCTGTCAAACTGTCAACCGATCGACAATGCAAATACGCGTGCACGTGCTTTACGTTTCTATTTGACCAATCTTAACCAAATTTGGTGTAGAAGTTATTTACAATGCTACGAAAAACATAGGCTACTTTAGTACCTTGGAGTGAGGCCGAAGGCCGAAAAACCACGGTCTACACGTATGCCTGCGATACTCTTGAGTGAAGCCGAAGGCCGAACAACCACATCCCACACGGTCTAGACGGCTAAAGGCGGCTGGTAGGCCGACTGAGCCAGCTAGTATAATATATTATTATTCATATTTTATAAATATAAGGGGTGGAGAGGGGGGTCAAAATTAATTTTCTTTTAAATAATCCTTACGTAAGATGTGGGGGGGGGGTTGCCACAATCTTACGTACCCTTACGTGGCGGGGGGAGGGGGTCCAAAATTACAAAAATCATCCTTACGTAATTAATGGACGGCCCCTAACAGCTTTAGGTAAAATAAATAACAACCAAAATAAAACTTCCCAATTAGAGTATTACAACATTTTTATTTTCCCCATACGTATAAACGTATGTATTAGGGAAAGTATTGTCATCCAGTCAAAAATCGAATGCCAATTTTTATTATAACAGTCAGATATAGCATAAACAAAATTATTCTAATCAGCGGAAGTCAGCCGTACGAATTAAGTCGCAGTACGAAGGTTAGCACCAATATTAAGTATTCAAGTGCCACTATAATAATCTATCGAACATTCATACCGATAACATTTAAGAAGAATTGAATCAAAATCTATTTTGGTTCCAAAAAAATATTTCTAGAACCATCCTGTAGAACGAAAATGTCAGTATTATAATGAAATTTGCATTTTACCGACATAATTTCATAAGATAGATTTTATTTGTCAGGTTTTGTCATATTTAAATCATTCCGTCTATCAAGCTTGCAATTTTAAATAAAAAATGTGACGTGCATTGTTTTAGGGTAGATTAAATAACATTAGAGAAAATAAATCGAAATTTTTCATAATATAGATTACATACGCCGAGATATACGAGTTAGTTAACATTCAAATTAAAATAGCGGAAAATTTTCCTATCCGATAGAACGTTTAAAATTTTTTTTACGTTTCTCCAGAGATTTCCTTTTAAATAAAAATGATATTTTATATAATTAAAATGTAACCCGTGAATAAAATAATGCAGATTTTCTTAAGCGTGGGTATATAGATAATCTTTATGGAAGAGTGAATTTGTTTACGTTAGATTAACGATAACCCTGGTTTTTTCAACCGACTTTGAAAAAGGAGGAGGTTCTCAATTCGGCTGTATTTTTTTTTAATGTTTGTTACCTCATAACTCCGTCATTTATTAACCGATTTTCAAAATTTTTTCACAATTCGAAAGGATATAGTTTTAGATTGGTCCCATATAAATTTCATCAAAATCGGTTGAGTACTTTGGTTTTTATTGATTGTAACGCATATGGGTAGCGCGTTTAGTAGGTCTACCCATATTCGTTTTCGATAAATCAGTTAAGGAACGCAAGATTCACTAAAAAGCAAGAAATAAAAAAAATTTTACAAAAAAAAAACCGACTTCAAAAAAAAGCACTACAAAAAAATTGCACTAAAAAGTAAAAAATAATTAGAAGTTATTAGAAGAAGATTTAACAGAAATTAGAAATATATTTTTACAGTGCTGAGCATAAAAATTAATGTATTACGTCAATAATATACAATTATTGTTATTTTTGGAGTCGGTGCCAGCCAAGCTGTTAAGAAATTGGTACTCTGCTACTTCGTTAATGCACGTTTGTTAACCTTGGCTGGCACCGACTCCAAAAATAACAATAATTGTATATTATTGACGTAATACATTAATTTTTATGCTCAGCACTGTAAAAATATACTTCTAATTTCTGTTAAATCTTCTTCTAATAACTTCTAATTATTTTTTACTTTTTAGTGCAATTTTTTTGTAGTGCTTTTTTTGAAGTCGGTTTTTTTTTAATTAGGCAAATTTGAATAAAAGTCTATATTTTTTTATGTGTTAAAAGTAAAAGTTTTCAACCAGACGGATTGACAAGGGAATTCGGCCCGGGATTGGAAATCTACTAGAACTTTACATTTCTTTTATTCCGACACTTTATATCAAATATTGTTGTTAGCGCCACAGGTGATTTAACAAACAAATTGCTGTTCCGATAGCTACGCCACTGTTTTTAATTACTTAAAGATTTAATTAATAAAATGCCAATTAAAATTAAGTAGTTGTAAATTTCTGTGTTAAGTGATACATCAACATACTCTCAATTTCAAAATTATTACTATATAGTGGATTTGTGTGTTATGTAGCAATCGTAAACCACAAGCAACCCTAACTCAAATCTCTCATTAAAGGCCCTACATCTTCTAGCCTGATAATTACATCGTGTAATTAAACAAATTGTTTCTTAGAATTGTGCGATAAGGACAGGTTACATAAAATTTATTTACATAAATAAATTGAGTTTTATGTTGTTTGCAGGTGTGATTGGTTTTAGAGCGGTAGCAATCGATATTATAAATAAAATGCGTAATGGAGTAAACAACCAATCAAGTCGAGAATGGAGGACAAAAAGAATAGCAGGTACGTAATATCATCCCGAAATAACAGTTTCCTCATCCTATCTAATTATCACGTTGCCTTCTCTCTAATAAATTGAAAACGTTTGTTCGGAAATTAATCGTAGCAAATAGTATAAAGTAACTTGATGTTTTTATAAGGAAAGTTGCAGTTTCTAATGTTAAAAACGTTAATTAACAAGGATAATAATATGTTGTAACAGTGGCGCGTTGTCAAATAGGCAAAAAGGCATTTGTCCGTAACCCCCATGTTGCTCTCCAAAATTCGCAATTAACGTTAGTAATTTTTAACGATATGACTCGAGGGAAGTCAAGTGCTCGTTAAGTTTTGGTTATGTTGAAAAAAGCTGCAAGTGAAAAATTGGCGTTTCATGTTTTATTCATCTTAATAAGGCATGAATCCGTAATTTGCATCATCTTTTTTCACTGCGTTTTATTTTTTATACAACGTACTTCATTAGGGTTAATCGAGCGTTGGATACCCTACCGATGGTATCGAGGTGTGCCAATTTATTTGTGTCGATCTTATTTGGATAATTATAATTTGAGATGGATTTTGTTCCTCAGGTTTCCGCTAATTGATATTCTATACACATTTATTGATCATTGAACGACGAATATAAATTACAACCATCATCTACGAATTCTAGCACAAGCTCTACTAATATGTAATGGCAAAGACGAGCGTTGAAAACAAAATTATATAAATGTGCAATAAATGACTATAATACGAGGGTCAAGCTGAATTTATTGAGAATAAAAAACACGGTTAATATTTTCTAGGATTTTATTTTAAATATGCTCAAAGTAATTCCCTCCAACAATGATACACTTGATCATTCTTTCTTTCCACTGCTTAAAAGCTCCCAACCAATCTTCTTTCGGAACACCTTCAAAATAAGTATGAACTGCGGTATCAATCTCTTCTTCAGACGAAAACCTTCTGCCCCGCAATTTTTTTTAAGCCCAGAAAATAGCCAAAAGTCGCACATTGCTAAATCAGGTGAGTACGGCGGATGTTCTATGACTTTTATATTTTTTTCAGCCAAAAACTGGCGAGTTATAGCTGCCGAATGGGATGATGCATTATCATGGTGGAGCATAATTCCCTTGGCTGGAACTCTACTGAACACATCAGGTAAACATTTTTCAGTGTACCATTTAGCTGTAACTGTCTTTTGTCCATCTAGCTTAATGGTATTTACTAGGCCCGTACTTCTGAAGAATACCGCATACATAACTTTTTTCAAAGCTCGCTGTTTCTTGATCGTTGTTGGAGTTTCCTCATCTTCGTGAATCCATACACGACTCTCTTGACGAGTAGGTATGTCGAAAAAGGAAATATAAGTTTCGTCACCTGTCACGATTTTGGAATAAATTTGGTGTCCGCCATTATTTAACAAATTTAGAGTTTCATGGCAAATTCTTACACGCTCTGCTTTTTGGAAATCAGAAAGGTGATGCGGCATAAAACAACGGACCACTTTTTTTAAATGCAGGTGATCGTGTATGATTGTTTTAACAGCTGAGGATCCAATCTTGAGTTGATGCTCTATTACCCCATAAGTGGATTTATTGTCCTCTTTAATTATTTTTTTAACAGCAGCAATGTTTTTGTCGGTAACAGCGGTAGAAGGACGTCCTGCTCCTTTTTGATGCTGAACGGAATTCCTTCGCGTTCAAATTCCTTATACCATCGGTAAATTGTAGCCAAGGAAGGTGCTTGTTCACTAAAAGTTGAATCTAAACTCTCTTTGCACTCGTAAGCGCTTAAATCTTTTTTAAAATCATAATAAATCATGATTCGAAAAATCTCTCTTGTTAATTCCATGTTTTCACTTGCAATCTCACTTTAAAAAATTAGTAACTTGAGTTATAACGAACGTATTTTCAACTTCTAAACTTCAAATGACAGATAAAGAGTTTCTCTAAATAATGCCGTATGTTTTATTTTTAACAACTTACTAGATCTATTTTATTCTCAATAAATTCAGCTTGACCCTCGTAATGCTTTTGATTCAATAGAAAAATGGAATTTCCTTGAAGGGTTGGATAGCGCGAGGGTATTAGGTATTCAAATGTTATTAAATAATATACTACAAAAAAAAACAAAAAGGTAAGATTGATTAACGGAGAAGAGTTGGATAGAGAGACTTGATGTCTTCACAACTCTTAATTCTTGCCCTGAAGGATTTCTTTGAACAACAATTTTATTGTGAGGAGAAAACTTTAAATGAGAATTAATCCTATTTAAGCCACCTAAAGTCAGAATTATAATTAGCAGAAGAACTGGTGAATATTTTGCTCAATACAAATGAACCTGAAATCGATGGCCTACGAAGATAAAGATTTGCATGGGCAACAAATGGAAAACTACAGAACGAACTGAAAAATACGCAAAATCTAATGTGCATACTTCAAGTGACCATATATCGACTGGAAATAATGACTATAACCAACAAAAGCGCTGAGAGATTGAGGGTTGCACATAATATGACAATGAAGAGGTCATTACCGGGAATCTAAGGAACAAGATCAGAAATGACCAAATAAGAAAAATGCCAGATAGAACAGAAACAGAAAAGTAGAGTTTACTGCAATAGATGGACTTCAAATATAGGAAATAATGGAACTAATTTAAGCAACAGAGAGATACACCCAAAGAATGAAACACTCACTTCTGCAAATGTAGGCTCGGATCATGGGCTGGTCATGATTAAGCTCAACTTACATCTAAAATTCAAGAAAAAACCCGACAGTATTCATATTAGAGAAACTCAATATTGGAAATATAACAGGTCTAAGTATAAAGAATCTATACCAAAATAGATTAAAACAGAAGCTCGAAGCGGCCACTATAGAAGCAGAGTGTTTAGTAGATCACAAATAGAAAATACTAAATTTAAGCATCACTCCAGCAGCGGTAGAAGCCCTATTCACAAGAAAAACAAATAAAAATAAAGCCTTCACAAAAACACCGTGGTTTAATGAGGAGGGTAGAGAATTTGCGAAGGGAAAAAAAGAAAACCAAATAGGACTATTGGAAAAGGTATACAGAAGAGATGGAACACGCCATGTATGGGGTATAGAAGAAAATATGGAGAATACTGCGAAGACAGAAAAAGTCGTTTGACAAAATAGGGGAACAATAGTGGATACGTCACTTTGAAACGCTGTATACAGATAATACAAACCTAGCTCTTGGCCTGGCCCCTATGGAATATACAAGGAGCTAGTGAAATATGAAGGCGAAGCTCTATTCAAGTCAATACAGAGACTATTCGAAAGAATAATAATAGAAAGAAAAATACCAGAAGAATATGGAAAGAAAGCACAGCGGTGCCTGTGTTCAAACGAGGAGACAAAAGATTACCGGAAACTATCGTGGAATAACACTATTGAACTCGACACTAAAGCTGTTCATCTTTGTAATCAGTGCAAGATTGCAAGAAAACATTTTAACGGAAGAAGTGTTACGAAAAATTTTCTCTTTTCGCAACAACGTTGAATTTATTAAATTCAACTTATAACATTTAACGACATATTTCGTAGCGCCCTGTATAGCGAGCGTATTTGACAGAGATTAGACTCGCGCATGCAAAGTATAGGAGAGTCATGGGTTAGCTCTCGAACGTAAAGGTCGATTTTGAAGGTGCTGTGAAGTGATTATTGGTTTTAATTCCGAATTTTGACAAGGGATGGTTACGATTTTGTGAGGGTTGCCGTCCAACAATGCGAATTATTTTGGATTTGTTTGCGCTCCAACCCAGTAGGGGATTATTTAATTCGTTGTTGAAGGATGGTTAATTTTTCCCGTATCGTACTTTTTTTGGTCGGGCCCCATGGTCAATACTTTCTGGGAAGGATTTTTTTTTACATTGGTAAGTTACCTAATGTTGTGTTAATTACTTCACAGTTACTGGTTAATCGACTTGGCCAATTTTGCCCCGAACATCTGGAGTTCGATGACGTATTAATCCACCCTTGGCTGCTTTATGTATTTTTTTATGTGTTACATTTAGGCTTCTCTTTTTGTCGTGCATTTTTATTAACAGAGTGGTTGCCGAGATTACGATTGCGTTGCAGATTTTCGTATTGCTGCATTGAGGAGATATACTGCAATCTAATCTCATTTACATTCGCAAGTGTGAAATGGATCGAGTGTTTGGGTTTGATATTTGATAAACTAATTAATTAATTTATATTATTATGTTTTGTGTAATTAAACTTGAACTGCGTATTATTTCCACTAGTTAACATCAATCGACGTTGGTAAAATGCATTGGCGAGGAGATTCCGAAGTGGTCGACATGAGTTCAAATCCTACATTTGAAATTTTATGTTCGATATTTTTTTTTGTGTTTATTTTTGGCTTTATGTCTCTTTTTTTATGAAGGCTACGTTGTGCGACCTAAGTACAGGGTGCTGCATTTCGCCGAGGTCGCTACCGTTTGGTTTTACCGTCGGAAGCTCGATGTGGTTACCTTTGTGGGATTTTTATATGACCATTCGAGCGTTCCGTTGGTTGATTGTTTGGGGAGTGATTCTTGGTGGCAGTGTGGTGCTACTGTACCGGTTCTGGTCGGCTAATAACATTTTATCCGACATCGCTTATATCTTTTTGCCTTCTGACAATGAACATTCCATTGTTTATTTTTATTTCATTGTTAATTTTATTTTTGTGTGTGTTAGCAAAGCTGCTTCTTTGATATTCTCCGGGGCGTTCCTTTGACACGACCCACGGCTCTCGCCGCCGCAACAAATGAGCTAGTTTATACCCAACACCAGGGCCCCACGCAAATTAAAGTAGATGGTTTTTCCTTCTGCGTGGACATTATCTGTTCCGAGCTATCTTCTCATTAGAGTAGTGAGGACAGATTTTGTTTCAGAAAAGGATTAAGGATTTCGAAGAAATATAAATACGATAGACGCAATTTTCATACTCCGCCAGATTGTCGAAGTAACCCCAGTAACCTGTGCTTTGCAGATCTCACAAAAGCCTTTGGCCAAGTCAGAAAGGAAGACATTATGAGAATTTTAAACGAGGAACATGTAGAATAACAAGTTTCATAATATATCCCCTTAAAAAAGTCTGGTAGTGTCAAATCGATGTAAAAAACTACGCGGCTTCAGCTTAATCTATTAATTGTTACACAAATTTTTTTTTAATGTTAAATAAATCTTCAAAGTCTCCTCTACAACCTGCTCAATCAGAATTCCAATAGGTAAGTTAAGAAAAAATGTATTCGACTTTAAAATCAATATCCAATCACTTTGGATATTTCAGTGGTACAACTAGTATGGGATTGCCATGGTTGTGCGGCCTAAAGCACTTAGAGAAATTATTTAATTGTGCATTTAATTGTGTATTTAATTAATAGATTGACCGATCGTGACCCGGTGAACCCTCACTTGTTGCCACTGCTGATTTTAATCCAATATTTGTGATAAATCTGTTTTATTTTTCTTCTTATCTTCAATACTTATCTACTTTTAATTAAAACACAATTTTTCATTTTAGTCAAATTTTTGCAGTCGACTCTCTTCCTTCCTTCTCAGTCCTTTTACCCTAATGAGGGTTTGGTGACCCATCTCGTTCTATCTCTTTCTATGCATATGATGTGCGTTCAAATTGTTTTCACATACATAGAGGACCTACTTGTTTAACGTGGGCTCCGAACCACGGGAAGTGTACTACACTTCATTTCGAGATGGATTTTCTTGGCAGATTACCTCGGTGGTTTGCCATTGCCTGCCGAGGAGAGACGGTCAGAATAAAGTTCTTACCCTGCCCGGATTCGATCCGAACGTTTCGCATTAGCAGTAGACGCACTTAACTGCCAAGCTATGACCGCCTCTTTTATGTCTCTCTTAATGACTCTCTTAGGTCTCCCAAAAAACTAAATTTTATCTCTCACAAAATACTGAATTACCCCACAGTTTAAACATAAGAAAATCAATAATTTAAACAAATATTCTCGCAAATATTGTATTAAAAAGATTCCACAAATTATTGCAATAGATTATGTTGCCTAATTTATTTTTTTATTAATGACGTGTTTTGATATTAATTTAAAAATATAACCCTCATGATCACAAAAAAGCTCCCACAATCCATGATATTAAATCAATTCGGATATTACAGTGTTATAGAAAGTTTGAAAATTTATTATAACTAGTATGCGATTGACTTGGTTGTGCGGCTTAAAGGGCGCACTGAAGAGACGAAGTAATGTAATTTTAAAGTTTTATTTTTTTAAATTAAAAAATTAAAAGTTAAATTAATTTTAATGAATAAAGTAACTTTGTAAAATTGCATTTTTAAATCGTTTATAAATTACGTCACGATATAATTACGTCGCGATATTGCGCGATATAATTTATAAGCGATCCCACATAGGGATCATTCTGAAAAATTATTGATAGGTTTTTCAGCAAAAATTAAGATGTCCATGAATATTTACTAACTTTAATTTAAAAATCTTACTTAAAAATTCCATTACATTTTTGAAAAAATGGGAATGATAAATTCATATTTTCCTATACCTGCAAAATATCTTAATTCCTTAATTCGTGTCTTTCAGAACATTCAAATTGTAAATCGCAATAATTATTCATTTTCATTTTTCAGGACAAACTAATTTATTATAATGATAAATAAAGCTCCCAAGCCTTTCTACTACCTACGCTAATGAAATTTCAATTGGATAAGTTAAAAGAACTGTTATTCCACTTTAAGCTGACTGTAGTTTTGTGAAAATCCCTGTAGGTACTTTTTTTATTTTATTGTAAAATAACATAAATCTATATACAATTACAACTCCGGTTATCATAGCGAATATGGGTAACTCTGATAATAAAAAAATTATTCGAAAGGTGGAGAGCCACAGGCAACACAGTGGTACATAAGAAAATATTGTTTAATTTTCAAGGCTCGAATAAAGCGTATTTTGTATTGGCAACTTCCATACTACGGAAGTTGCTTTAAGATTTATTAATCGAATAACACGAAAGATCAGATAATCGAGACTCGAGCAGTAATCGGGATATATACAGGGTATCTACATAGATAAGAATGCACTACATGGTAATCTCGTAAAATGTTAAATTAAAAATTAACAAACAAATGTTTAAAATTTGAAAACTGAATTAAGAATTCAGTAAAGTTAAGATTAAGTTCCTACGTAGAATTCTATCAAGTTAGAAGTTATATTTCGAACCCCCCCCCATCGCGAATATTTTAACCGTTAAAGCTTCATTTGAGCTTCTATTAAAATCGTCAAACCACACACATCGCGAAAACTTTTTTTGGGAGGGGGCTGCAGAAACGACAGTCCCACCACCACGTTTTTTTAAATTGGTGTCAATCGTTTGAGTTTCGTTTGATCTCCAATTATATTATATTCTAATCATTTGAATTTCAAAGCTTTTCAATAAAAATTCAATTATTTACAGCAATTTTATGCCCCCCCCCCATCGTGATTATTTTGATAAAATTAATACCAATCGATCGAGAATCGTTTGAGTTTCAATGAGCTTCTATTCCCATCGTTTGAACCTCAAAGGTAAAAAAGGGTTCTACAGGTTCGGGGACCTGTGGTTTTTCCTCACCCCATACATCAAGCTTCAGGCCTCGCAAAAATCGAAATGATCATATAAAACAACTTTATCCTTTGTTATTCAATTGTTGTTCAGACCCGAAAACTTTTATGAAAAATACAATTTATTTTCATATTTTTTAAATAATTTCCTCGGGTCTCTTTGAAAATAAAAATAGATTGCACCTCCTGTGATTCTATTAAACTTTTTCAGGAACACAAAATAAATTTCGTTCTCAAGATTGTTAAAGAGGTCGTAGTTAATGAAGAAAATTACACTATTAATTAATTACAAGTTTTTATTAGGAAAAGTTTCGTGCATATTGTAAAAAATTTAATTTATTATTTATTTACCTATACCTATCTTAACAGGAAATTTCGTGGTTGGTAAAAAAAATTAAACCTCTTTCTTTTATGTTGAACAAAATGCGAAACCACAATTCAATTATATTTTTTGTATATACCAAAACCGAATAACTTTTAAATTAATTAAATATAATAAAAAAAATTTATATAAGGTATAACTTGAGTTATTTCGTTAAAACTTACCTCGAGCACTTTTTTCGGAGGGTGGAATTCCTTGAGCATCGTAAAACGCTGGTAGTCCATAATCGCTGATTTTCAAAACCCACCTGGCGTCGATAACGCAATTTCTTGATGTTAAATAACCATGCACCCGCACTAAAGTTGAATGCAAATATTTCATTCCCTGAAAAAAGAGATCACTTTAAAGAAAACCCTCAGGGCGCTGCGATGTAATTCAATTTTTTGTCGCAAATTGGACGAATCAATGGCAAGATAGCAATTTTTGTGTTAATTATGTTACTAAATTGATTTGACTCCATTTACAAATTTCACTTAATTTAAATTTTGAAACATTGTTGTATTCAGATGCCTAAACGCTAACGATGCAGATGATTAAACAGGAAGCTCCGGGAATGCTGTACAAAATGAAGATTATTAATTTAATATTTACTTCGCACAAAATAAGAAGCATTGATTTTTCATTTCATAAGTTTGCAATAAAATTCCATAATTTTTTTTCCTAATTAATAAACGGGAAGTTTAATTAAAACTGCACTTAATTAACAGTTCGAGTTAATTTTTGTTACCTTTGACTGAAGTCAACTAACTGTTTAACTGGAAAATTCAAAAGGTTATTAAAATGTTGCAATGCAACAAAATAGAAAATTGTTCTCCTCAAACTTACATCTCCAAGTATGGAAGACTACGAAATAAGCTTTTCTATTGTTGACTACAGAGATACGTCGAGTTTTTCCAGACGCGTTACTGCATTAAACTTACGTATAGAACTAAAACTGTTGGAAATAATTTATTGTCCAAATTTAGCACAAACAACTTCAGATTACTTTATTTGCAAACACTCAATTGTCATTTTCGTCTTCGAATGCAAACTTCCCGTATGAATAGAAGCAAACATGTTGTATGTAGACATGAAAACATCAAGAAAGAAGGAAATACTATTCAACAAAGCCCATTTTGTTTCTACCCAATTAAATTAAACATTTGAGATAGCTTTATAAGAAGAATCGTACATGTAAACCCACTTCGGTATTAAGTTATTTGGAAACTGCTGAGTTATAATCGCTTGTTGCAAATAAATTTTATTTAAGCTTTTATCAAACTTTTACAGACGGCAGTTGTTTACTTGGAAATTTTTCTACAATATGATAAATTTTTATTTAATTAGGTAACTTTCAAACTAATAAAATCTTCGATCCAATAATACAAAAAAAGTAAGGAAAGGTTTGGCTATTAGTACCAATCAAAGTAAAAGCTTTCAATAAAAGCCATCTCGTTGAGGTCTCGAGGAATTAAAATCAAAATATTGCGACCTTTTAGTAAAATTCTGTATAACAAAATGCTCAAATTGGAAACTACCATTGTGCCATTAGTCAGAATTTAGAACAGAAACTTTAACCTGATAAAGTGATAATGACTATGCTGATACCTACCTTTGTTAAAAGCCATTTGGATGTTTGGAAACGCCTAATCTCAACGGCTGTTGAATATAATATCAGTAACTGATAAATTTTGATTAAAGAAATGCTTACGTCAAAGAGAAAGTGGATAAAGGGTTGCCAAAAAATGATTAAATTGTTGTTAATGTTATCTGGTTGGAAGTAGTATAGATCAAAGAGATGTTACATAGTACATTTGGATATCGCATTATTATTATAACATAAAACAGCGTCCAGACCAGAACATCAAGCTCAGGCAAAACAGGTCAAAATTCTAGGAAGTTTTAATACATTACTCTCTAATAACCGCAATGACACAACAAAAATTTCACCTGTTTTTTTTTTCTAAACCTTCATATCCTAATCGGAGATTATCCATTCATCCTTATTACGGCCGAATAACCAGAGGACTAGAATAATACGATAACACTCCGCTGCTTTCTGCAAACAATGTTTACTTTATCGAAACAATAAAGAAAAACTTGATAGTACATAAATCCATGTTTTGAAAATTAAATTGACTTGAAATGACAAGGCTTGCCGTTTAGATAATAAAATAAAGATTCATTGATTAACATTTATTGACTCAATTAAACTAGAAAACGTGTAAGACAAGATATCAGAACGATTTTATCAAGGGAATAAGAAAGACCAGCACAATAAAAATATTTGTCTCTACTTCTTAAAGAAACTTATCCGTAGGATGCGCATCTTAAGCATTTACTCTCATCCTAAGTAAATACGATTTTACCAACCGTTAAGTTCTTGTGGATGAAATAAAAGCAATTCCAATTAAACTAGCTAAGATCAAAAACGCTCTAACCATAAAAATAATACATTATGTGACTAAAACCACCTGTCCAATGAGCTTGTAGGTAAATCAGAACGTATTTCCATTAGCAGTAAGCGTAACGCGTAAAATTGTTTACATTTCCATTTTATTTAAATTTACGGTTAAACTTTCTTATTTTTACTATATATTAAGTTTTGATATTAAAATTCGAAATAACTTTGTTTTAGCATTTTTACCTACAAGCTCTTAGCTGATCATGGTATGACGTCACGAAATTGTTTGCACTGGCTTCGGTTTGGTATTGTACTAAGATTTTTAATTTGTACTGCTTTGCTCGTGTAAATTTTGTTCAATTGTTTGAGTTGATTAGTATAAATACTGCGCTGGTTGTTGGATTTAATTATTGCAGATTTAGCATTTCCTTTGTGATCTTACTTGCCCATTTGCATATTTTCTAAAAGTACTGTGATGAAATCTTAAGGTTAAAAATTTTTATTCTCAATTTTTATTTAAAAACATATCGATGTTTTTGTTTTCCTTATTTTATTTATGTTATTTTTAATCTAACATACCCTCAAAAGCTTGGGAGAAAAAGATTGAAATCGAGAAACAGGTTACTGTTCAGATATATCGCTTCGAAAGAATCTAAAAAAACCAGGGTAGAACTATGGAGAAGGAAAACAATGTAGATGACTGCCTAAAAATATCCACTGCCTAGACAGTGCTCAAATAGTCGTAAGGCAAAATCCGGTATCCCAGATCTTCCCACGGTAAAATAAATAAACGTGGAAAATCAATAGTTATAGACTTTTTTTACAGCTAATTCAACAGTTAAATATTGAAATAATTGTTTCACTCGCCCCTTATTCCGTTTTATCATACTATTGCTAAAATACCATACCAAATTAGTCGACGCGACCGACGGCTAATATTATATTTCACAACTACGATATCGAATTCAATAAATCAAGTTCTGTTTCACAGTTTGGTGACTACCGTTTCAACAAGCAGCAATGTAGAAGAAGAATGGCACAATATAAAAAATATAATTAACGAATCTGCCCTCTATACCCTCGGAACTAAGAAGAAATATAGAAAGAAAAAGGGTCTCGAGAAATGGACACCTGAGATTGAAAGTGCCGTGAAAGAGAAGAACAAAGCGTACAGAATATATCTAAATAACCCTACAGAAGACAACAAACAGAATTATACGAGACTTAGAAATCGTGCAAGAAACATTTGCAGGAAGGTACACCAGGAAGCATGGGACAGATTTGTAGAAAAGTTAGAGGAAGATGTTCATGGAAGACAAGCACTGGCGTATAAAACCATGAAAAGACTTAACCAAACAGAAAAAGATAATGCGCAACTCAACTGTATAGCAGAAGACGAATGGATCAAACATTATAAAGATCTATGGTTTGATGAGACAATTCCAAAAGATGAAAAACAAGTACCAAATCCATATGGATTGGATGATATATGCATGGAAGAGCTACAAGAAGCTCTGAGAGGAAGTAAGAATAGAAAGGCATGCGGATTGGATGGAATTAACGTAGAACTGTTCAAGTATGGAGGGTATTTATTGCATCTTAGACTGCTTCACTTATACAACATGTGCTGGAAGACTTTAGAAACCCCAAAACAATGGAAAATATCTAAAATTATACAACTGTTTAAAAAGGGAAAGCGTAACCAATGCGGTAACTATCGAGGAATTAGTCTGTTAAATAGCGGATACAAATTATACGCTAGAATAATAAATACCAGACTAAAAACAATTACCGAACACATTTTAGATGAAGAACAAATGGGTTTCAGGAAAGGAAGATCCACTACGGATGCAGTCTTTACCTTAAAACAGATAATAGAAAAAAGACGAGAATTCAATCAAGAAACTCACATCGCCTTTATAGACTTCGAGAAGGCATTCGATAATTTAATTCGGGAACTGCTCTGGGAAATAATGGAACAACATGGGTACCCACAACACCTAATAAAAGCAATCAGAAGTCTATACAACAACACTACAGTAGTTCTAGACTTGGGAGAAAAGCTGTCTCAAGAAATATTAATAAACAAAGGTGTCAAACAAGGATGCTGCCTTTCACCTACACTCTTCAACATATATATCGACCAAATTCTTAAAGAATGGAAAAAAATAATAACCTTCGGCATACAGTTGAATAACCTAACAACGCTAAAGCTAATTTTATACGCGGATGATACAGTAATTCTACAAAAAAACGAAGATGATCTCCAAAGAGCTATACATTCCCTATACCTTATATGCAAGAATTACAATGTCAAGATCTCAACCCGTAAAACGAAGACCATGGCTTTTAAAGGAAAACAACCAGTCAGAACAAAGATAGTTGTAGACGGAAACAGCATAGAACAAGTGCTACATTTTAGATATTTAGGATGCGATGTGTCTGTGGATAAAGACTACGACATCGACGACAAACTGACTAAGTTTGGACAAATCTGTGGAACAATACACAGATTTTTGAAGAATAAGACAAAAACAAACACACGCATTAAACTATATAAAACGATAGCTGTCCCAACACTAACATATGGAAGTGAGACATGGGTACCTACATCTAGAGATGCAAGTAAAATTCAAGCCAGTGAGATGAGATTCCTGAGAGCAACCAAGGGATGTACAAGAGAGGACAGGTTCAGAAACGACGACATCCGAGCGGAACTAAATGTAAACAAAATGCAAGACCAAATCAAGAGTAACAACAAAAGATGGAACGACCACATAGAAAGAATGTCAGAAGAAAGGCTACCAATAGCAGCCCGAAAGTATAAACCTAATGGAAAGAGATGCATAGGTCGGCCGAGGAAGAGATGGGTGCCGGAACAGGCAACAGAGCCTAATCCATGAAGCGAAGAAGAAGAAGAAGAAGTTCTGTTTCACTTTAGTGTTTAGGCATGTAATGTTTTAAATTTTAAATATTCCGCCACCAAAGATAATTTTTGTCAAGTAGCAGTGGTAACATCAACATCGCGTTTATAATCTATACTGTGAATTTATTTGTTCAATTTTGTTGTGCATGCCATTTTGCATAAAGATGGAATATATAGATATGATAAATTTTGGCGAGTCAGTTAGAACTATTATACATATTTTATGTAATAATAATAATAATAATAAAATTCTTTATTACAATTTGAGATTTAAATTTATACAAAATGAACAGAAAAATTAAAAATCCACTGATGTAAAAGGTGGAGATCAGCCAAGGCTGGTTTTCATCTCAACTGCAAAAGTATGAGGCTATTTGAGAAAGTCCTCTTCGTTGTATAAAACCCGTTCGATTAAGAGTTCCTTCATCCTCTTCTTGAACTGGGTTACTGGTAGCTGTTTGATGTCTTGAGGTATGGCATTGAATAGCTTGATACTCAGGTTTGCCGTCTCCGAACATTTTAATCTTTTCCTCTTCTCCAAGCGAATTTCGTGTCGCTTCCTTGTATCATATCCGTGTGTTGCTGTTTTTATCAGTATTCCAGCATCACTTCTCACCTTCACTACACTGGCGTATATGTATGCCGACGGAAGTGTTAGAATGCGAAGTGAGCGAAATATTGAATCGCAGTGTGTTCTACTGGGTACCCCTTTTATGGCTCGGACCGCCCTTTTTTGCATTATGAAAACCTTTTTGGCTTGCGTTGCCTTGCCCTATGCTAAAAGACCGTATATCATTCTAGAATGAAACATAGAGAAATATATGGTCCTTGCTGCTTGTTCTCCGGTAGTTTCTCTTATTCGTCTTATTGCATAAGTAGCTTTACTCAAAGTGTGTAATAGGCTATCTATATGGTCATTCCACGTTAATAAGGTATCTAGAGTTACTCCTAGATATTTAGTGGTACCTCTGTTTTGTACTTCCGTTTTCCTATTGGTTGTAAACTTCATGATTTGTGTTTTGTCAGGGTTTAATAGTAGTTTGTTAGTTGAGAACCAGCTCGTTACCTCATTCTGTCTAATCAACATTTCACTTTCCTCCACTACGAGAGCAGTGTCATCTACATATATAAGGCTTTTGCATTTCATGTTAGGGGGAAGGTCGTTTATATAGAGTACAAAGAAAAAGGGACCCAGAATGCTTCCTTGCGGTATACCACATGTGACGTTCATTTCTTCGCCAAATTCTTTGTTCCAGTAGATTAACATGTAAAGCATGTTAATCATGATAAACCGCTGTTGGAGATCCCTCACTTCCAGAACCGAATTAATTAAATCGGCGAGATAAAAATAATAAGTAACTCTTACTTATGTTATAGTTCAGACAAAATTGACGAAAAAATTGCTCCAGCCTGCAAAAAAAATCCGGACAAGTTGAAATTTAGTAGATAGTACGTGTATTTAAGTGTATTTTAGATCTTCCAACGTGGTTTTTTGTCTATAACTCGCTTAATTTAAATTTTAGCGAACATTATCATCAAACCAAAATTGAAGAACACAATATTCTCTACAAACTGCAGCTTTTCAAAATTTGCCTAGGTCATACTTATCCTTAAATAAAAATTTTAAAAAAAGTTACATTATGTAATAGTATTTAAATAATTCATATTTCGAATAAAATGGTCTTTTATGTCAGTTCTTCAATTTTGATCTGATGATAATTTTCTCTAAAAATAAAATTAAGCGAGTTATAGGCGAAAACCCAACTTGGAAGAACTAAAATCTCCAATTAGGGGAGAAGCAGTCGACGTTTGAGGGGTTCCTACGGACAATGCAACATAAAATATATATGCCAAATTTCGTCTTGCCCGAAATGTTTGCAAACTAAAAGTAGTGTTCCATGCAGCACTATAAATTCAAAACGAATATATTAATTTAATGACCAAATAAATCAACGCTGTATTAGAACAATTTGTTCTGAAAACTCTGCAAACATTAGATCCGACCACAACGTAATTCTGTGCAAATTATGCTATAACATTAAACAATTAGAGCAAAATTAATATCATGATCATACAATAAAGTGCTTTAATCTAAAATCCTTTATTAACGAAAGCACGAAAAACTTATCAAAGAACAACTAGGCAACCATTTCGAATGCAAAAGAATATTCTGAAAAGCGCGAAAGAAGCTACTGGAACAATAGGATTGGAGGGAATCTCAAAAGTACGATACCGTGGTTTACCGAAGACATAAAAACGTTGCAGCAGAAAAAAGAAAGGCATACTTAAAGTACATTAATAGAACACCAGAAGAATATGAAAGATATAAAAAGATCAGGAACACAGTTAATAGCCAGATAACAATGCTGAAGAAGGAATACTGGGCAAATTTCACAAAGGATATGGAACATAATTTATATGGAAGTCAAAAATAATATGGGATATGCTGAAAAATAGGAAGAAAACTATTAACGAGTTTACCCAGACAAGTGCAATATCTAATGAAGAATGGATTAGTCACATCCAAAAGTGACTGCATGTCACGTCGACGACAGAAATAATGAAATCTCTGATAATCAAATAGAAGTCGAAGAAAACGAAGGTTAGATGGATAGAAGCCTGGATCAGCCCAGAACCAGCATGACGGTCCCCGTTTTCAAAAATAGATCAGAAAATGACCCCAAAAACTACAGAGGAATTAGTCTGCTGAACAGCATATCAAAGCTTATGACAAAAATACTAGCAGAAAAAATTACCCGTCGAATTGGAAGCAGCTATTAAGAACAGTAAGGCTTTCGATCGAATAGAACAACAATGAGACGCAATTTTATCATACGTCAGCTAGTTGAAAAATCCATCGAATTCAACAAGACACTCTACCTTTGCTTCTTAGATCTCACGCATTACCTGATGGAAGAAATTCTCATCTCGATTGTATTAGGTAAGGTGACAGCTTAAGTCCTGCTCTGTTCAACCTAATTATGGACAAAATGGTTAAGGGTGTTAAAAATACCAACATAGGTTATAGACTGTGACTGTTGTCATAGGACAACAATCCCTGATGAAAGAGGAAGGTATTATGGAAGAAACGGGACTCTGTCCTATTACAAGAAGACGAAGAAACTAAATTCTCTATAAATATCCGCATAGAATAACTTCCTAGTCATAATGGCTTTCTAGCTGTAAGTTTTCGAAGTTGATAATTATTTTGTGCATTCTTAAAGATTTTTTCAGTTAAAAAATTATTAACTTTCATACTTAACATCGAGTGACCTGTTAAGGTTAGAATGTTATCCTTTATGGAGATTTACAGTAATTGAAATTACTTTCGTTCATTTGAAAGCAACTTTTTACCAGATGAACAGGATAAAAAGTCTACATCAAAATCTTAATACTACGTTATTTTAGACAAAATTTGTGGAGGACAAATACGTTTTTCGGTTTTTCATCAGAATCTTATTTAAATTAAAAATTAAAATTCCTCTCTTTTTCATTTTTTTAAATTTATTACACAACTCTTAAAATATTGGGAAAATGATTTTTGAGAATTATTTGGTTTAATTTTGATATTCTCTATTTTAGACATACAGTAGCGTTCATAATATATTGGCAAAACAGTTTTCTGCCGTTTCCATTAGAACAATGGCTTCATCACCTCCTAAAATCTTAGTAATGCCACCGAATTTCGATTATGGTTAATAATATTGCAACCACCGGGATATTGAAAATTCCGTAAAGAAATTCAAATCTAAAATTTTTAACTTCAACTCACCATCGACCATTCCAACCTATACCGTTGTTATTTTGCTATAATTAAAAATTGCGAGCTTCCCAAAAAAAATCTCATATCTTGCAGAAAAGATGGGAAGCTACAAATAGGAAGGTTTAAGATACAAGTTAGCAACAAAAGTAAATAACTATGTATAAACGCAATATCAGGGCAAGAGTTTAAAAAAAATTTATTTTAAATTCTTAGATGGAAATTCTTCTAACATGAAAATGTACATAATATTCGTCTGCTATTACAGAGAGATAAATTCTAAACCATATCCAGCACGCCCTTAAAAGTTAACATCATAGAACCGGCTGTAGCACAATTTTACGGCAAATTGGATTGCTTTCTACGCTAAAATTATTTTTATTAAATAGAGCGGATAATTTTCATTAATCTGCCTAAATGGAGACAATAATTTTATTTATATTTACAAGATCTTGTGTCAGCGCAGGGAAATATAATTTTGTTAAAATAATTACGGAGTTTTATGTTTGATCAATGTCCCTTGATAGTCCCCATGTTAACGATTACATAGAATTTTATTTGTTACGAAAGAACATGATTCCATGGAGAGGCAGTTTCTTTCAAGTTCCAATAATTTGACTCCTTATCTAATCTATCCTTATTAATAATCTACACACTTTCCTACCATATCTGACATTCTTCCATCACAGATTTGATCCATATTCATTCCCTCAACTTTAATATTAACTTATCGGATTTACTTCCAAACCGCACTCATTCATTATCGACTTTGTTCATACTTGTTTCTCCTGACGTTTCCAACACTTTACATCCAAATAAAGATGTCATATCTGCCTATTTCGATACAGCTTCATCATAAGTTCTCAACATTTCTCTCACATTCACATTTTATCCATTTTGCACAACCGCTTTTGCACAAGCGTCCCTCACACATTTATCAATAAATACATTTAACAATCATGAAGACATAATAATATAATATCAACACAGGATTAAAAAAATTATTTTTGAAAATTTGCGGTTTCAAGCATAGGTATAACGATAATTTAAATTTCCAATATATTATGTAATTTTCATTTTAGCAAAATTACCTCCGAAGAAAATCATCCTATTGTTAACAATGAACGTTTCCTTGCGCAAAATTGAACAATTTAGAATTTGGCTGTAAAAGTCAAAGGTATAAACGAAAGTTGTTCTTGTACAACTTTTACTTGAACAATAGGGAAAACTTTTAAAGAAAAGGTTCGATTACCATCATTAATACGGACAGCTAAAACGTTGACGTAAAAATTTAAGAAAATCGATACATTGTTTTATATTTTTTATTAAGACATTTGTTAAATCAAACCCAGAATTGAAGTTTTATAATACTCAACATGGAAATGTTATGCTGTCGACTGTAAATTCCGGAAAAAATTTTAGATTGTGTGGATTGTTCAAAAAAGTTTGCGAATTTGCTTTTTAAATAGTTTACATGTTTATTTTTACCGTTCCACAAGCAAACAAAGGGGCATATAAGTTTGCTCGGTACGGATGTTGCCAAATTTATAAGTTCGTTTTTATTTTCGACATTTTATCGTCTGTGAAAAAAAGTCCGTGTTCCGATAAGCATGTCTTATTAACGATTCCCTAAGGAAACCGTTATAATCAACTTCAAAAATTGATTTTTATAACTTTACACGAACATTAAAACAACATTTTCGAGCCGAACCAAATTAAAGAAATAATGACGAAGTAATAAAGTTCCTACAATTCCTCGATCTTGTAATTTTAATATCGGTAATTTCCATTCGGAAAATAAATTTTTCATCGAGACATTATAATGAATATTTATTTTAAAGGCGCTTTGACACGTTTTCTGGATAATTAAACAAACTTTACGTAGTAATTATTAAAAAGAAATCAAATCCGCTTTTATTTTTTTTTACAAATTGAAACATTTTATTCCTTGTCCTTGACTACCAAAATCTAATCTAACACATAAAAGCTGGTGTAACTTACAAGGATATCATTATGAAGAAATGCTTCAGGTTGACAAGGTTATAAATTGTTCTACTCGAGTATCTGCAAGGCTTAGCCAAACAATAAAATTGTCTTAAATAATTTTTTACTTTAAATTTTAACATTTTGAACGAATTCAACAAGTATAAATTACACGCGATGAATTTAAATGAAAAAAATCAATCACGCCATCAGTCATTTAGGGCATAAAACGCTGTAGCTTACACTTTCAAATACGTGAAAAGTTTTTAAATTAATTTTGCTTAGTTGTTATTCTATTAGAGAAAAACATTGACAGATCAAGTTTTTCAATGGTATTAGTCCATTTTCACTTGCCGCAAAATGAAATAACTTTTTGGGAAAACTGTTTCATTCTATTGTCTTAGTTCTTGTTTTCAGTGGCGTTGATATAAAATTATTGGAAAAAGATATCGTAAGAATGCTGGGTATTCATTTTACACTTTGCTAGATTACGATTTTCCGCAGTCGCGGGGCGACCAAGTGCGGTTCACCTTGACCTTTCCGATGGCGTTATAATCCAATCTTCACAATTATTATTTACTTATTAAGAATTATATAGTCATAAATTATTGAAGTAAATATGATATAAACTGTTTTAGTAAAGACCGTATTATTATAGTCGAGTGAATCGCAAGGATTAAACAAACATAATTTTGCCTATTATACAACTTAAGCTTTTAATATCAGAGATATTACGAAACTTAAATTTATAAAATACAGACAATGAAGATTTACTTGAATAGGAGCACGATATACAAAACTTGTGTAATTTGTGCTTGTAAAAGATTTGCAAACTAAACCAATTCAAATCTCAAAATTATAAGCACTTTGTTTCAATTAAGGCGCAAGTTTGCTTGTTACGAAAATGTTTTTTTAAGTAGGTAGGTACTATTTTTGTTTTCATGTTTACCCTTACTATTTATTTTAATTTTAAAATTTATTAGATGAAAAATAGACGCTCCCCTGGAGATCCATAACTGTTAAAAAGTTGGAAATGGATGAAAATGTACTGATGAATGCAATCAGAAATGCACAAGGTACTGTAACGATTTGTTTTAAATATGATTATTTAATATTTCGTGCCAGAAACATTACAAATAGAAGATACAGATGGGCGACTCAAAAAGTCGCCCGAAGGACTATAATTTATAATTTATACTGTGGATTTCGTTGTTAATTTTTTTTGTTTGTTGAAAAGTTGAATATCAATATATGAATTACAGTAGAATCATCATCATGCTGTAATTGTCTGGCCACTTTTAGACAACCAGTAAAACTGAAATTTTGCTCTGGTATAACTTTATCTGGTATATAACTGGTATCACCTCGGGAAAAATGTTACTGGCGTTTCTCCGTTTTTAATAGACATCTCGTATGATCTTCATTGTTAAAAGTAGAATAAAAGCTAAGACTAGATGGAGTGATAAGAATATCGGAATCTGATCGAGGGCTTCTTCTTCTCTTCTTCCATGGCTTGACAACCCTTGTAGGTTTTGACCGTTCTTGACAACTTTCAAAATCCATTTAACGGGGTGGATCCATTTCCTGGTCTAGATTTATTTGCTTTCTTCCTCCACCTTTCCCTATCACACGCCGTCCTGTTCCATTCTTTAACTCCAATAGTCGCCCATTCCAGATTAAATTCAGGACGATAAAGACCCATGCGATTCAAAATTTTGCACCAACAGATATTTTTTTAACAACATAAATACCCCCTTTTCTCCATAATCTCGAAAAAAAAACCATCCCGATTTAGCCCTGCGCTTCAACATTAAATTGTAATATGGTTGCGATAAGCACCTACTATAATCCTTTCAGACGAAGGATTCTATGGGGTCTGCGGCCCCTAAAATCCGCAACACCAATAAGTTCATCGTTCACTTTCCAATAAAGAAGGAACAAAATTTATCTCAGTAAATCAAGTGGGAATTTTGCATTTCGGGGAATGTAAGTTTGACTGTCGAGTTGAATATGTGAATTTTCTCTGACCTGGTTGGAATCTCACTAAAAAAATGCAAATGCACCACCGCCCTTCCATCAGAGAAGCTTTACAATGAGTAACTTCTGAATACTTATATCTTCAACGAAAATTATCACCATAGCCCAGCCTGACTCATAGCTTCCGTCCAATGAAAGAAGTGTGGATCATAGACCTAGTATTCTGCATAGTCAAGAAGATAAAGCAAAGGCAGGGAAATATCCTGCTGTCATAGGCAGGGATGCGGAATCTACATTTTCAGATATTTGAAATATACTTAACCTATAATTTAGGCTTTTATCTTACAGTTTTGAAATACGTAGCTTTAATAAGGGTTATACCTCAAAACTCTGAAATGTATGTAGATGTCTCACTCTTGCTTATGAGGGCAGTATAACGCTATATCCTGGAAGAAGAGACTTTGCCAATTAATATGGGCATTTTTGACCATTATTAAGACTGCAAGTGAAAGTCGACATATTATAATAGAATATTTAGAAGAAGCAATTTATAAAGAGTTTGGTATATGGATTCTCAACGGGGATAAGAATAAAGATCCGAAAAATTCCCATCTGCCCAGGGACTAGAGAAAATATTGAAAATTTCCTTATGATCGACATGCCACTACTTTCATTTAAGCTTTGGTTTCCTAGTAAGCGGTACCGTCAAATAGCGGATGGATTGTAACTTTGAGTGACGGTATTGTGTTTCTTACCGTGCTATCCACCATCATAAATATTACGACATCGATATATTACGTTAGTTGTTACGGTATGCATTGACGCTTTCTTGAAAATTATTTTACTTTAAGTAACTTTATTATGATTTAGAGATCTAAATATGGAAATCCCTATTAGGTTCAGAGAGATGTTATATCTTTTCTGTTTGTTGTATGGAATGGAAGCGTGGACCTTAAGGAAGCGAGAAATGAACAAAATTCAAGCTTTCGAATTGTGGATATATCATATCGACGTATGCTGAAGATATGTAGATGGAAAGAAAGACGAATAAGGAGGTCTTACATTGGGAAAAAAAGGAACGGGAACTAATTAATACAATACGTAATAGAGAATCTCGCTCCAATCATACACGGAAAATAGGATCTTGGGCATAAGGAGGCGTAATACTTAAGAAAACAATTATCTCTGTCGACCAGTTTCGACCAAGTTGTTGGTCATCATCAGGACTATAATAGCAAAAAATTACAAATTAGCAAGCATAAACAATTATAACCTACATTAAACATAGATACAAAGAAGCTATTGTTTTCTTAAGTATTACGCCTCCTTATGCCCAAGATCCTATTTTCCGTGTATGATTGGAGCGAGATTCTCTATTACGTACTATTTAAGGGCTTAAAGAGATACACAGGAATAGTAATTGGTTTTTACACGAAGATGACCCAGAAGATAACTATAAGGGCCACATCCATAACAACAGGAACAAGGATAAAACAATACATGTGCCGATCGAAAGCAAGAACTTCCACATGAAAAATTGACGATACCACATTACATGGTACAGGAAACATAATAAGGAAAGAAGCAACTAACATACGATACCTTTTAACAACTAATTTATCGATATCAGACCGGAACAACGACAAGAATTATCGTCATTCCATTGGTGGCAAGTCTACAGTTGGTTAGTTTTGTCGCATCCTGTACATATGTCTGCAATAGTTATTTCAATTTTGTTAAGTTTACTGGTCTTTACCTGGTGGGTACTAGATTTGCTCATCAGGTGATACGTTTTTGTTGATAAATTTTTGTACTGTTGTAATTCACTATGAATTATGACAATTTTAACATGTTACTTGTGGTGGACCCCACCAAATATTGTTCCGTTGTCTCTTACATTTATATACTGTTGCGAGAAAACGCCTCCACTCATCTCTAAGGTAAAATTGTAGCTTCTTTGTATCTACATATGTTTAATGTAGGTTATAATTGTTTATGCTTGCTAATTTGTAATTTTTTGCTATTGTAGTCCTGATGATGACCAACAACTTGGTCGAAACTGGTCGACAGAGATAATTGTTTTCTTAAGTATTACGCCTCCTTATGCCCAAGATCCTATTTTCCGTAATTAATACAATCTTGTAAGTCGTATTGTTCGTTTCCGAACGTCATGACCCGTCTCTTTCTATGCATGTGATGTGCATTCCAAGTGTTTTCACATACATAGAGGATCTACTTGTTTAACGTGGGCTCCGAACCACGGGAAGTGTAATACACTTCTTGTTGAGATGGGCGCTCTTGGAAAATTACGAGTACCTCGGTGGTTTGCCATTGCCTTCCGAGGAGAGACGGCCAGAATAAAGTTCTTACCCTGCCCGGATTCGATCCGAGCGTTTCGCATTAGCAGTAGACGCACTTAACTGCCAAAGCTATGACCATCTCAAAAAAATTAATAATAATAAAAATTAATACAATAAAGAGACGGAAATTGGAGTACTTGTGACATGTGCATGGAGAAAAATATCAACTGGTACAGTTAATCATATAGGGAATAACAGTGGAAAAAAGGAACGTGGGAAGACGAATAACATCCTAGCTGAAAAACTTACGGGATTTTTGCAGTTTAATGCGGTGTCAAAAGTGAGATTTGCTGTTATGATTTAGAGAAGGCTCTGTCTACTCGTTACCCTCGACGTTCGGAATGCATTCAACAACGCGGGGTGGAAGCACATCCTTGGGGCACTGAGGAACCTGGCGACGATCGACAATGACATATTCAACCTAGTGGTCAGTTACCTAGAGGAGAGACGCCTGATAATAGGCGACGGAGAACAGGACGAAATCGAGGTCACCATCGGAGTCCCTCAGGGCTCGGTGCTTGGACCGACGCTATGGAATCTAATGTACGACGGGGTGCTACGTCTGCAGCTCCCACAAGGTTGCACCACTGTGGGTTTCGCGGACGATCTCTACGTGGTAATCGTGGGCAAGGACGTGGCGGAGATCGAGAGATCCGCGACGCAGGCCCTGGAAAAAATTTCCGCCTGGGTACGCGAAAGAGGACTCACCCTAGTCCCCGAAAAGTCGGAGGGAGTACTACTAAGCGGAAGAAAGAAAGTGCCCGCGGTTTTCATTCGACTAAACGGAGTTCCAATCCCATGCAAGGATTCGGTAACCGTCCTCGGCGTAAAGATAGATAAAAATCTAAACTTCGCAGAGCACATGAGGGAAGCGGCAGCAAAGGCAGGAGCGGTCACGACGTCGCCTGCCCGCCTATTGTCCAACATGGGTGGCCCAAAACAGGACAAAAGAAGAACCCTCGGACTGGTGACGCAATCAATCATATTATATGCGGCACCGATATGGCACGAAGCACTCCGAGTAAACAGGAACGCACAGAGATTGCTAAGCGTCCAGCGAAGAATGGCGCTACGAGTTTCCTGCGCCTATAGGACGGTCTCGCTCGACGCGGCCCTCGTCTTGACGTCGATGCCCCAATCGACCTTCTCGCCTTGGCAAGAGGCAGAACATACGAGGGAGCAGAGGATGCCGGGAAGGAGATGGCCGAGATTTGGCAGGCCAGATGGGAGATGGCAACTTGCGGCTTGTGGACCCGACGACTAATCCCTAACATCAAAAGATGGATCGAAAGACGGCACGGACAAGTAAGCTTCCACCTCACACAAATGCTGTCAGGGCACGGCTGCTTTGCCCACTACCTACACAGATTCGGAAAGTTGGCAAGCCCCCGTTGCAGGTATTGCGAGGAAATCGACACCGCGGAACACTCCCTTTTCCACTGTTGGAGATGGGAACGCGAGAGGACAATGGTCTCCCTAGCACTGGGGTACACGATGACTCCCGAGGACCTAATCGAAGCAATGCTTGTCGACGAGACACAGTGGCAGCGGATAACTACCCTCGCCACCACCATATTAAGATGTAAGGAGGCAGCCGGGAGAGCCGAGCAACAGGCAGCCGCCGCCGCTACTCTAACGGAGGACACACAAACGGAGGACGACACACAAATGGAGGACTAACGATTCGACGCGAAACCCGGACAGGTAGAAGAGAGGCATGCGGAAGAGCACACGCCACAGGCGAGTTCCATCACATTGCCCCCTACCCGGCCGACAAACTAGGATATCAAAGGAGAAGAACGTGGTCCGATTCTAGGACACATCATTCCGGAAGCAATGCCTGACGGCGGACACCCGGGAGGACAGGTAAGGAAGAAGGTAAGTAGTTAAATATGGATGGTTGGTATTATGGATCATAAATGCTGTTATGATATCGCCAACCTCCAATATGAGACGACACGCAAAGAAATTTTACCATGTACATTTTTGTGTAACCAACTGTACATAAATAAATTCACTTTTCCAAATTGAATTTGTCTCATACCGAAAGGGTAAGGCTGATGCAATCAAATAAATATTTGACTTCGGTCCCACCTTAATTTTTAATGTTCTTATTAATAAGGTATATATATACCTTTTATTAGACTTTTACCCTCCTGATCATTTATGTGAAAATATAACATCTGAAAGGTAATTAATTATGTCGTAATTTCGTAACTTTTATAACCTAATTAAATTTCAAACTGAAAGAAAATCAAAGTTCTTGCAAGTAATTAATAATATTTATATTGAATTTTAAGCAGAATTCGTTCGTAAATTTTCTTTTAGGTCGCGCTTTATTTTATTGTTTAATACCTTAAGTCTTCCATTCCACAGTCAATATTTACCTAAGCTTGCACATCTTTATCAAAATTCTGTTTACATCAAGTTTTCTATAAGCTTTTCTGTTGTACTAGCTTATATATTTTATATATCTTTTATATTTTATTCTGTTTACAGTGCTTGATATAATTTTTTGGCAAACCCGTGCAATATATTTCGGGCATTTAAAAATAAGTACGAGAAAATTACGTTCCTTAATTTTTCTTTAAAAAAAATCTTTTAGAAATAAAAAATTTTGTTGACCTAATTTTGTACCACGAAAAGTGCTACATTATCCTTAATCTTCACATTTTAAATATTATTTTTCCCATTTTACACAAAAATGTACGCAATGTGTAGAAGAACGGAAAATGCCATTAAAACGGAGTAGATTAATTAAATGTTAAAATTGAATCCTTTATTCTGGTGCTCCTAATCCTGTAGAGCTTTGTTACCCTAATGAGTAATTTGACCTAACGATGAAAATAAGTATAAATTTTTATTTGCAAAATTTATAATAAATTTAACTAATTTTTCAAATTCTAAAAGTGTTTGCATAAAAATCCACGGCAAGGATTATTTTCAGTAAGTAACCGGCGTAATTGTAATAAAATTAACAACTGTTTTTGTTAAACTTAATTCTTCATAATCGTGTTTGTTATTTCAAAGTTTGTTTAGTTTCTATTAATTTTAGTTGTTTATCCTGTATGGTTAATAACAGGATTTTGTATGGTGGTTTAGTTATGTAATTAACCAGCATTTCCTAATTGGATCGCGTAGCATGATAAGGGTATTAAGTATTTTGATATAAAAAATAATTTCTTACCCTAACTAAATCTGTTAATAAACTTAGGCGAAACGACCAATCTAACTTGATTTCGTCCTGTTGTAGGACATCCTGAAGTGATCCTCTTGAACACCACTCTGTTACTAATGCAGCTCTAGGTGGTTCCGCAAGACATCCAATTAATGGGTTCAAGTTTTCGTGTCGCAGTCCATGCAGAATAACTAACACGTCCACAGCTTTAGCTTTCAGCTCCACCATTCCCGGAGGTAGCGGTTTCATTTGCACCAAATCTCCCTGAATAGCACAACAATGTTCAGTTATTTATTCAAGATTATATTGTTCGAATTACTTACATTGTATCTGACACGAGGGTCGACAATAAGTTGTTTAGCTAAATTTGGACTAGAGTTGACGCGATGTGGTGTACGCACTGATCCACCTGACCCTTGTAAAAGATCCGGCTTGTCGACTTCGGGTCCGCCAAATTCTTGAAGTTGTTGTAGCCAGCAACATAACATTGCTTCAATGCCTTCGTCTACCTGGACAGAACACATCTTTGATAACTGAAAAACAAAGTTAAAAAGCGTTTACCAACTCTACCTACTTAAAAAAAATTGTTGCGAAGGCAAATCAAATTTAAAAAAATCATTTTTAAGCAAATTCGGCGGGCTTGCAATTTTTTCAATTTAAAATTAGAAAGTGCAAAAGTGCGTAGCTCTGGAATATGTTTTGACGTTTTAGATTCGCCTGTCTTCACCCGACACCAAACATTCGTTGAGCTGTGAGCTTTCGTTTCTTTTAGATATTTTCTACAATCCTCCCTAAGTAAGTCGCTTTAATAGTGGTTGAGGTAAAATAACTGGGTAACTTTCAGCAAAAACATTCAATCGTTGGTATTTTTTCCTTTCGTGATAATTTTTCTTCGGTGGGCAATTTGGAAAATTTCTGGACACTCTGTATACATAATATTACTTTATAATGAACTTTTTTAATATATCATCGGATTTCCTGCTTTCTATTGTTATTCGTAAAAATTATTACCTAAACAAACATTAACACAATTTAGATAAGTGCGAAAAGCACCACTCATAAATAAAAGAGCGGAAATTTATGAGCGTTAGTTTCTAATTGCTACTAATTGTTCTCTTTCAAGTCATCTTAAACTAATTAAAACGTGTAGTTCGTTTTTTAAATTTAATAAAACTGCAATTAACACAATATTATTTTGATTGTAATTTGATTAATTTTTTTTCTGTGGATATCTCGATCCTCTTCTGTATAGGTTACGGTTTGCTTTAAATTTGGAATGATGAGATTCTTTTTACAGTCGCTGCTAAATAGCGAAACTACTTATAAATGTGAAAAATAACAGTATTGTGAAATTCTTTCATTGGAGTCCTTGTAAACGTGCTAACACCAACGTGTGTGGTTATAATTAAAATTTTATTGCTAATTTAATTTAAACCAAAACTTTAAAGGATATTCGAATTAAATGTACTATCCAAAAGGGCTAAAAAAAAACAATTTGTAAATAATAAAGTTATAAATTATTATTGAATTACACTGTAACGAATCTATTGTACTAAAATAACTAACTTAGTAGAAATAACACGAAGCTGTGCTGTTTACTACATTTATTTTGCTCACTAATTTAATTTGTAAAACTTATATCTGTGCTTCTCACGAGAACTTAGAATATAATAAGGTAACAAGGTACTAATATTACAACATTCTGATAAACAACACGATATATTTTGAAGTAAAATAGCGGCACAAAACTGACTAAAAATGATGTAACTATTACAAGAGCTATAGTACGTTTTTCTGAATGTATTTGTGAGTTAAACTAAACTTAAACGTTGTGGACGGAAGATTTTTATAATAAAAGTCAAGGAGGCCGGTGTAAAAATACAGAAGTAAAAATCAGTTGTTATTTAAAAATACATTCCGGATGTTTTTATTAATGCTCCCTCTGATATTTTATATTTGATGGTCTAATAAAAATCGGGATATAGCGAAGGTCTCACTACGAGCCTACCAGTGGCCTACAAAAAAAATTTGTTATTGATGGCAATAGTTGTTATTTTAAAATATACACTACTGTGCAAAAGTCTGCGGCCACTTCATTAATTGCTATTTATAATTAATTAATCTCCATTTTACAGATTAAAATAATGAATTCGATATTCGATAATTCGATATTCGACAGATTCGATAATATAAAATATGTATAGTATTGTGTCCTTAATTTTATAGTTTTTTTCCATTTTTGCTCTAAATTTGATTACCCACAGTGAGCTCGTAAAGTTTGGAACAAACTCGATCAAATATTTTAGGGG
Organism: Podabrus alpinus; assembly: GCA_932274525.1. Taxonomy (NCBI): domain Eukaryota; kingdom Metazoa; phylum Arthropoda; class Insecta; order Coleoptera; family Cantharidae; genus Podabrus; species Podabrus alpinus. The sequence goes on from OW026451.1 coordinate 14,833,698, forward strand.
GATTTTCTCAGAAAATCTTCGGATATGTCAACCATATATTTTTAAGTGTCACTTCTTTCTGCCATTGACCATTTTTTAATGTGTTTTCTTTTTGTCACGGAGTCACTGCGAACATTTAATTTCCATTTCTTCTTTACATCGCTTGTGCAAAAACCCTTAATAATTATTGTTTTCGTTAAATTTATTGAAGTAATAATTAATTAAATGTTTTTTTGTAACTTTGAGACTGATTACCTTGAAAACTTTTCCTTTCAAGGTTAAGGTTTTATATATTTTCATGCTCAGAAAATTGTGCTCTATCCAAATCCGGAAAGAAAATTTTATTTATTTATTTAAGCCTTAATATCGCCTATCCCTTTCCGGTATTTACAGATCAGTGTTCATTTAATAGAAATCATCGTACATAATTTTTTTCGCTCCTATGGAAAATAGAAGAAATAGATGAGAAGGAAATTCTCATAGCTTTGCGTGGGTTGTGGTGTGGCGATTCTGACGATTTCTTTCCAACTCTGTCTGTTTTGTGCCTTCTTCCTCCAGTCCTCCGCCGAAATCGATGTCAGGTCTTCCATCACCTGGTCCCACTACCTGAGCTTTGATTTTCCTCTCTTTCTGTCTTGCACGGGCTTCCATAGTGTTATATTTTTCATCGCGTCGTCCTCACCTTTCTTCATGATGTGCCCCAATCATTTAATACTTTGAGACTTCATGTGTTTCACTATGTCTTCACCTCCTATTTATTTTTCGATCTCGTGGTTTCTCAGTAGTCTGGGCACGCCGTTCTCGTTTTTCTTTGGGCCACATTATGGTACGCAGGATCTTCCTCTCAAACACCCTCAGAGCTTCAGCCTCTCGTTGTAACAAGCAGACCGTCTCTGTCGCATATATGTAGTGATGCAAAGCGGTAATGTTACCACGGTAACATTACCCCGGTAACGGTAATATTACCGTAATATTACACCACTTTCGGTAACATTGAAACTTTCGGTAACTTACGAAAAAAATAGCTCATTTCTCTGTTTGAATAATCTACATTTTAAACTAGATTTTAAAATAAAAACTGAGCGCAGTTTTTCCACATATGGGATAGTCCATACCGCCAAGAGAAACAGGCTCACCAACAAGCGAGCCGGAATGCTTGTTTATGTGAAACACAACCTGAAGGTTCAAGAGAGAAAAAAAAAGTGCCTATGTTGCTGTTCCTCGCATCCCACTGGAAATATCGTCTTCGGAGTCAGACGTAGAAAAATCCGACATTGCTAGCGAAGATTCAAGTTAGCTTAATGCCAACTGCGAAGATTCGGGTGCGGGTTACAGCCTCTTTAACACTCAATTATATTCTTCGTAAAGTATGTGTTTTTATTACTTATTACTTTTTATGGCTTATCAATTATCATGATCTGATAAAAATTACTTTGTAATGTGTTTGAATTTTAATACATGAGAAAATAAACAATAGATTTTTGATTCTATTCGATTCTCCAATTTTCTATCCTCGTGAATCAAAACGAAAAAAAACGTAAATTACCGAGGTCGGTAACATTACCGGTAATATTACCGGTAATATTACCGGTAATATTACCGATTGCAATGTTACCGGTAACTTTGCATCACTACATATATGTAACCACCAGCCTAATCATGGTCTTATACTTGGATTTTCATTTTAGTCTATTTCCTTAGTTTTAACATGGAACATGTTTTTACGGTCGTTACCTCGCAAAAATCGACACCAAAAACCGACACCAAAAACCGACACCAAAAACCGACACCAAAAACCGACACCAAAAATCGACACCAAAAACCGACACCAAAATTCGACACGAAAAATCGGCACCACATGTATAATTCAAATTTATAGTTTATAATTTGAATATAGAGTAGATTATCGAATAACATCTGCGCATTCACAATAATGAATTTTCAATAACAAAATTTTTATTACCAAAAATTTAAATCCGAAACCGAGCGCAAAAAGAAAATTTGCTTATATATATAGTAATTTTTTATTACCAACTCAAAAATTATAAGGGATTATCCTATTATGACCAACAGTAAGAAGAAGAAACGAGATGGGCACCCCTAAATCTCGAGGAAAACTATGATAAACGGTTTAGTACCGAAAAACATGTTCCATGTTAAAGATATTAGTCGGAGACTATTTTGTCTTTAAGTAGAGCTTATTCAAAAAGTTTGTCATGTTACCGTCTTGTATTCTTTTTCTTGTTTCTTTGCCTCGTTTTCAGTTTTTGTTTAGGTGCATTCCAAAGTAATTGAAGCTGTGTACTTCTTCAAACGTGAGGTCATCTGTTAGTTAGTGCATTCTGGGGTTGTGTGTGGTGCTCTTGTTACATCCCCTGTATTTCGTTTTGCTCTCATTCACCAACAATCCCATCTTTTTCACTGCTGTACTCGTACTTCTAAAGATTTCATCCGTTTTCGTTCTTGTTCTCGCTAGAATAGCGATATCGTCGACATATGCCAGTATTTACCCCTTTTTTGTTGTTAGCATGTCTTAGCATCTACCTCGTTGATAATTTCTTTCAGGACTATGGGCTTCTTTCAGGGCCTCATCCTGTCTCACACCGCTGTTTATTTCGAACAGTTCTATTTTTCCATTTTTCGTCCAGACGCTTGCCATCATGCCCTCCATCGTCATCTTTATCAGCTTGATCAATTTGACTAGAATTTTAATTTTTTCCATAGTTTTGTATAACTTTCCCCTGATCACTCTGTCGAAGGCTTGCTAGAAGTCCACAAACAGCATGTGCAGTTCCATGTCGTGTTCGTACATCTTATCCATTGATTGATTTACTGTATGAATCGCGTCTACTGTGGATTTTCCCTCGGTGAATCCACACTATTAATCGCCTATTATCTCCCTCATATACTCCTTCAGCCTTCTGTAGATTATTGTGGATGATTTTAAATGTTGAGTTCAGGTCGTTGAGTTCTTTCCTTACCTACTATATTACTTGACACAATCTTTTGTGTAGCTTATTTCCTCCGTATCTGATGAGTTCCATATTAATGTCGTCTTTGAAAACTTTTCTTTTCAAGATCAGGGCTTTTTGGATTTGCATCCTCTGAAAATTGTGCTCTATCCAAACTCAGAAAGAAAAATAAGGATTAAAATTTACGATGACGCCATAGTTCAAAAAGAAGAATCTTCTTTTTGAACTATGGACACATCTGATGTGTCCGAGGATTTTCTGAGAAAATCACCATAAAAGATTTTATCGAATTTGTCCAAACTTCACGAGCCCAATGTGTACAGCTGAAAAAACCTTGAAATGGCGAAAAATATTATGTTATCAGCCGCGTTTCCGTATTTGTTTAATTGTATTTTATCGATTTTTCAAATAATTTTGTGACTGTCATGACCCCCCCCACACCTTTTTGTTTCATTGTATTGTTTTCTCAAAGAAGTGGTACGTATAAAAAACGTTTTAATTATTTTTGTACCTATTATACCAATTTCTGCGTTATCTTCTTGCTTACCAAGGTAAGGATTCTCATCAAATACTTGTTCGGCTTGATTGGAACTTTTCAGCAAGGTGAGAACCGAAAAAAAGTATATGTCCCAACTTCATTCAACGAAACTTGTTAATTAACTTCTAAATTATTATAGTAGTCATTTTATTAAATTTTACAAACATTTTTGTTCAGTTGTGTATAATGAAATTCAAGAAAATTTATTGTTTATTTTAAGGTAGGTATGCACAGTGCAATATCCGTGCCACATGCAAATGAGTTTTATGTAAGGTGGTTTACTGTAATTTAAATACTCTGCTGTGTAGGTACGTTTGAATTCAATTTTATTATGAAATATGCCGTGCTGTATGTACCACGAGCAGTTTGAGAACTTTGTTATAAAGCGTACGTAACAAAGTCAGCATGAAGCTTTCTAACATTTAAGCGTATGTCATCCGTTATCAACACCTTCCGTGATAGAATTTTTAAAACGATTAATTGTGGAAAAGCTTGTGAAAATTTAACAGCTTTCCATTTTACAGGAACCTTTTAACAAGCATAGTTTCCCGTTGATTGAAAAAAGAAGATACAGGGTGGACACGGAAATCGACCAGACCTGAAGTAACTAATAAATATTTTCAGGTCTACAAACACTTTACGAAGTTATTACGTAATTTCCTTAAATATTAACTTTGTTGAAACCCTAAATGGAACTACTTAATAATTTAGAAACTCATTTGGTAAAATAATTAGTTTAATAGCGGCATTTGTGTATTTTAGGTAACATTGAATTTTATTAATCCAATTTTAAGGAAGAAATAACCAAATTGTAAATTTTGTGAGATAAATAGGTAATAAAATTTAGGATTCTAATAGGAAATGAACTCGTTTATCGACGATTCTACCCCTAAGAAAAACCATTTGCCAGCGGGTACAATTTAATGAAAATTAAATTTGGCGGGAAATTTTATACTATCGTGTCATCAACAGGGGGTGTACTTGATACGTGTAAGAGTTCGCGAACTCACATTTCCAGTCGCTTTCAGCAAAAAACGCTTAACTGTGAAACTACGATGAGGGTTTTCCTTCGCTTTGAAGTATTTTTACATGGCCAGCTGACAATTTTCATCGAGAGGTCAGGCGAAGAAATTTCGGAAAAAAAAGGATCACACCAAACCATTGTTAGTTGTGGTTTCAGGAAAGGGAAAATTAAATTTCCATTGTTTATATTTTTTTAATGCCGCCACTGTTTCATAAAAGAATTAATAATTATGAAAACCATAATGAATTTTCCTTCAATGAATGGATAAATTAATTTACTTTTGGATTAACTCGGTGCTTGACCGAGATATTACGTATAATCGATTTTCTATGCAAGTTTAATAAGAAGCTACGTCATTTAAAAGTGGAACAATGTTGAGACTTAATCAACTGGAAGGTTATTATTCAATACTAAACAAATAAAATCATTTTATGACAGAGAATTAGGAAATTTTCCGTTAAACTTGTTGATGATAAAACTTAAATTTACTCCTTATTCTGTAAGTGCCTTCAATACTCTGGCTGATGTTTCAGAAATTTGTACTAATAAATTTACCTTGTCTGAAACTGAAACTGATAATTGAGTTTGGAACAATTAGTCAATGAAAAGTGGGTAGGTACCTATCTTAGAGATGCAAGCTGATAGTTTTTGCTCTATTTTCTTTGAAGTTTTGTTCTTCATGCACTAAGTAGAAAATTTAAATATTTTAAGTTCTTTATTAACCGCAAAGTTTCCATTGTTTCCAGTAATACTCAGTAATATGAACTCCTCGCTTTCGAGCATAGATTTAGATTCGGCACTAAAATTTGCGAAGAAGCGGTAATCAACTCGGATAACTATAATTCACCTGGGTTTTTACTTTTTACCGTGGAGAATATTTCCACTAATCTTAATCATTTTAACTTTTACATCCCAGTGCACTGATTTATGTACAACCGGACTGGCTACGTCCCAAATGTACTGGAAAAACCGCTAGGTTGTTTAATTTTTCAATTAATCCTGTCAGACTTCCTGGTCGAGAACTTTTAATTTGAATTTCATACGCTTATAATAAACGAAATACGGCATTTCTTTCTTTTCTCGTGTAATTATGAAAGCAATTGCATCGCTTAGCTGAGATTTCATAACCCCAGGTCAGTGATTCATAACCAGGAGAAAAGTACCCCCCGGGGGTGAGCGATGTTCCTAGTGGGGTTGCAAAGGATCTTTTCGTTCAAAAAATATAGTGTTAAATAAATGAAGTCCTCGTTTACCATTCAGTTTACATAATTAACATAATTATAAACGGTGTTGCGAGATTGGAAAATTCCCTTTGGGGAACGAGAACACATTTAGAGAATTTAAAGGGACGAAGGAAATCACAAACGTTAAGAACCCTAGGTGATTTTCTAATTATTAATTAAAATGAAAGAAAATTTATAAAAGTCGCCCGTGGCGCTATTTTTCAGATAAACTGAAGGAAAATCGAGAAATCTGTGGAGCGGAGAAAATAAAAACGTAACGTATTTTCCTTAGTGTAGTTCATTGCTTTCGTTCTTTTATAATTTATTTTTACAGTCGATGCAAATTTTTAATCAACGTTGTATGCACATCAACCGCATTACAGAGAGCAGTTGAAAATTTGTTTGATAATAATCGGTCCTGATAATTTAATTAAACATCAAATTATTGCTAATTGGATTATACAAACTGTTATTAGGTCCGATCAACTAGTTTTCCTAGATTGCGATTGGTGTGATCGTTCAAATTTACTCAATTTCATTTTTCCCAATTTCAATAAAGTGGTTTCCTTTATTCAAGGATTTTAGATTTTCCAGATATGTAAGTATTTTGAAAAATCTGGAAGACATTAAGGTTTTTAGTTTTATCTAGAAAATTTAGAAAAGGCTTATTTTTTATTGAGTTATCTTCTTCGGCATCCTTAAACTTCCTTATTTTATAAAATTTCATGATTTCACTCGATAATTTTTCTACTAACTTTTTTGAAGTCTTTTGAGGTATTGTGCTTTCATATTCTCATGTTAGTTTTGCGTTAACCACCTAAGCTGATTTTCTTCTTGCAATTATGATTTGCAACAGTGTTTTATTTTCCGGAAGCGATATTTAATAAAGTTCATATTTACTAAAGGTAAAGAATCATTATGTTGTTTTTTTCTATATCGTTTAAGTCAATTTTAATTAAACTAATATTTGCAATGTTTGCACATTGAGATCGATTATCCGAAGTATTTTAATTAGCTACATATGTTCAATTTAGGTTACAGGAAAACACATTCAGGATAAAGTGGGGAGGAATGTCATGCAAGAGAAATGGGGCACTGCTGTTTTTACTAAGATTTATTATTGAAATTGAATATTTCACCTAAAGGAGCGCCGTTGAAGTGTTTATTAACACGTAAAAGATCATTCAGTTTTCTAATTCCGAAAAAATCCTTAATTCGACTGAAAAATTTTTTATTTTATTTTTTTCAGGATTTAATTCTTTCTTGTAAATTTCAAATAGTCAAATGACTGAAAAAGATGCAGAATTGCAAAGCTGATGTTCTTGATATCTTATTTTTTAAGATTTTGAGCACTGCATGAAAAATTCTTTAACAAGGTGGAACTTGGCAGGTATGCGTTTGAAAATGTAAATTTGCAATAAAATGAAATATTATTCCATTTAAAATGAAGCATTACAATTTGAAATATTTTATTCTTTTAGAGTAGGTACGAATTCTTCAAAGCAACCGCATTAATTTATTGTACTTCGGAGTAGATTTTAAAAGCTTGTAATCTTGAAAAACAAAGCAGTTTGAATATAAACTGTATATTCAAGTGTTTAATTCTACCAAATTCACTATTTTTATAGCTCTATATTATATTATGTTAGTATGTTCTGGAGTCGATTAAAAATAAATTTAATGTTATATATAGAGTTTTTTTTACAGCTAAGCTTTATATTGCAATTTGGATCGAGGAAACACGATATGCCCGAAAGAACCCGTGAAGATTGACGTGGTGAATCGCATCTACATACATATATTGTGCGTCTGTAAGGTGAGTTGTATTACTATTAAAATAATTGAATATATATTATATTATATTATATTATATTATATTATATTATATTATATTATATTATATTATATTATATTATATTATATTATATTATATTATATTATATTATATTATATTATATTATATTATATTATATTATATTATATTATATTATATTATATTATATTATATTATATTATATTATATATATTATATTCAATATTATATTATATTGAATATAATCGATATCATTATTACCTAATACATTAAATAAAATAATGAAGAAAATTTAACTAAGACAAAATAATAGTAAAATAAATAATAGATCACAGCATCTCGCAAATCCCCTACCTACAAAATAGTGAAACCATAATAATATAAGAAAGCAAACTGCGGAATTTTATTTCTAACTTCAAAAAACACATCGCACATTTTTGTGACAAGATAAAAAAAAAGAATCCGAACAATTACGGCCTACATTTATGGTAGTAATACCCGCCAGTGCGGCCTTTAGGCCGCACAACCTTGGCAATCACGCCGCCTTAGTGTAAAATAATTAAATAAAATGTAACACTGAAAGAGTTAACAAATAGTAATTACTTTACCAGATAGTGAAATAGTGGATAGCACCTCACAGGATTTGAACCTATGAATCTCGGCATGAGAAGTTAACACGCTAACCGCTCAGCCATTCGCCCACCAAATGTCTATCTGCTGGCCACAGGTAACATTAAATATGGCTCAAAGACTTCCCTGGTCGGAGTAGACGATGTAGAAATCGTATATTCCCGTGGTTCGGAATCCACATTAAGCTGTAGGTCCTCTGTGCTCGTCACACAGTTTCAACACGCAGCGAGATGTATGAATGAATGAAATAGTGGATTTCTATTTACTGCACTTCTTTAATGAACCAAAGTCACGATAATTCAAACTCTCAGTACTGATGACAGTCACAGCCTGAACATTAGCGAGATCGACTGCTAATGCAAAGCTCCCCAGTTCGACTCAGGGTACAGTCTAAAATTTCTTGACCATCTTCCGTGCTTCGGAGGGCACGTAAATCCGTCGGTCTTCTGTGTTAATGATTTTTCATCATAACAATAAAAAATTAGAGTGCAAGTACATCGAAAGACCAACCTAACAAGCTACCTGAAATGCAAAAGCCAAATTCTCAAGTCAAAATGAACTAATTAGAATAAAATATTAGTAAAGAACAGGTCCTGGACCTATACTATATTAAGAAGAAGTACGATACGAATCTATAGGTACTGTAGTATTATAGCGACTTCTGCCAGAAAAATAAGGATATTAGTAAAGGATTTTTTGTCATTATCAGTCCCGAAGGTTATAGAGATCAATATAACTCTCAGAAAACGGTGACTAAAGTATCAGTTTTCTTTCAATAATTTAGTTTTTTTTTCAAATTGGCGGTCCTAACTGTTGCCGCCTGCGTGTAGATTCACTGCGTAGCTTGCTCTCCAGAAACGGGTCTACCTCACCTTATGGGTTAGGTTAGGCCCGGATTTGTTGTGTAAGAAGGTTTTATTTCTAGTAATAAAGATCCAAAACAAAATAAAATCCAAGACAAAATTACAAGTTTGAGGAATTGGGTTCAATGACATTTTTTCCATGTCGAAATTTCGGCTTATTGCGATTTTTAACGGCGGATTTTAGGCTTGTCGTGAATTTTGCAGGATTCTGAGGATGAGATTATTGTTAAAGGAATTTCGTACGATACCCAATATTAAAATAAAACTGAATGTTAAATTTGAATTTTGTTGTGCATTTTTTTAGTCGCATTTAATTCGTCTTTGGTTTTGTGTAAATTCCTTTACATTATGTTTTTGTGGAATTTATATCTATAATACGAGGCGGTCCCATAATTACCTGGCCTAACAAAGAAGACACAAAAATTTTGGAACAAAATATTGTTATTTCTCAACATAGTTTCCATTTAGCTCTATACACTTTTGCCAGCGATGTTCAAAAGCTTCGATACCCTTTTTATAGTAAGAACCGTCAAACTCTTCAAAATAAGCATCAACCGCATATTCGACCTCTTGATTATTGGCAAATCTTTTACCACCAAGCCATTTTTTTAAGTTTGGAAAGAGAAAATAATCCGAAGGGGCCAAATCTGGCGAATAGCGTGGGTGAGGAAGCAATTCGAACTTCAATTCATTGATTTTGGCCATCGCGATAAGGGATGTGTGAACAGGGGCATTGTCGTGATGAAGCAACACTTTCTTTTTCGCCAAATGTGGCCGCTTTTTCTTAATTTCATCACTCAAACGCTGGAACAAGTTCGCATAATACTCGCCGTTGATGGTTTTTCCTTTTTTAAGATAATCAATGAAGATTATGCCACGCGAATCCCAAAAAACTGACGCCATGACCTTGCTAACAGATGGAACGGTTTTTGCCTTCTGTGGAGCCGATTCTCCCTTTTGAGTCCATTGCTTTGACTGCTCCTTGGTCTCAGGTGTATAGTAGTGAACCCATGTTTCATCCATAGTTATAAATCGACGCAAGAACTCGGATTTATTGTTCTGAAACATAGCCAAACAATCGGTTGAAACATCCTCACGACGCAGTTTTTGTTCCATTGTGAGCAAACGCGGCACCCATCTTGCACAGAGCTTGGTCATGTCCAAATTTTCGTTCAATATGCGATGTACAACACTTTTTGAAATCCCTGTTATATCTGCTATCTCGCGCACTTTCAATCGACGATCACCCAATACAATTTTGTGGACTTTTTTCACATTCTCTGGAGTGGTCACCTCATTTGGTCGACCACTGCGATGTTCGTCTTGGCAGCTCGTACGACCTCGTTTAAACTCTGCCACCCAAAATTTTATTGATGAAAATAAAGGTGCAGACTCCCCCAAAACAGGATCTAGCTCGTCTTTGATGTCGGTTGGACTGAGACCTTTTAAATTAAAGTATTGTATCACATAACGACAACCAATTTTTTCCATATTTATAAATTCACTGAGAGCGTTCACTACTGATGACTGTCAATCAAAGACTAAACAACGTATCGCTGCCAAACTTCAAACTTAAGCTTTATAAGGTTGGTACTTTCGAAAAAAAATTTATTTTCAACCAATTAACGCCATCTATATTTAAGGCCAGGTACTATTGGGACTACCTAATAATTGGTTATTTTGGGAAAATAACCCTAGTCTTTATCACGGTAGGTAATATACGACCACGAACTGCGAAATATACTGCAGTATCTTACAAACCATCGCGTTCGGCGTACGGATATCTTCGCATTTCATTTAAGTATTGAAATGAATGCAATCCCTATCAATCCCTAATTAATATATTCGTGTGATTATTTAAATATTCTAGGTGTTTATCTATATAAATAAAAATGAATGTGAAAACCTTTGTCACGGCATCACATGATAACGGCTGGACCGATTTTGTTAATTTTTTTTAAAAAGTGTTTGTAATAGTCCGTAGATGGTTCTTACCTAAAAAAAAATTGAAAAAGTTGCCCGGGAAGTTGGAAAATTCGGGAAAATTTGAAAGTGCTTTTTATACCGTCAATAGGTGGCGCGACCTTTAAGTACCTACAGAAGTAGGTAGGTAATTAAAGTACCTACTTTATTTCTATAGTGAAAACCATTGTCAAGGCATCACTTGATAACGGCTGGACCGATTTTCTTTGGAATTTCTTTTTAAATTGTAATAGTCTGAAGACGGTTTTTACGTAATAAAAAATTGAAAAAGTTGTCCCGGAAAGTTGGACTGAATCGAGAAGGCTGCAAGTAACTTATAAAGACATTGCAAAAGGTCTATATAAGCTGCACAGAATAGATTGTGAATCGTAGCTTTTGTTCACTTTGTACCACAAAGTGAATCAATTATCCGTTGGTTCAAAAATGGTTCATCGTTATTGCGCCGATGAACAATACTATTTTTTCATCTATACTATGATTTTTTATCTACAGTGGCGACTTGGACCGATTTTGTTATTTTTTTTTTTAATGTTCGTAATATATACTCCGAATAAGGTTGTTAGGTAATGAAATGCTGGAAAAGTTGTTCGGAAATTGGAAAATTCGGGTAAAACTGAAAGTTCATTTTAGTTAAATAAGTGATCAACAGATGGCGGCTCTAATTTGGAAGTCATAAAAAAATTACTTTAAAACCAAATGAAAACCACGAATAAATTAATATATTACGCCTATCAATTTATTTAGTAGCGCTATCTATTGATAATATGTTTATATTTGATCCGGTGATTGATATAAATCAGGCAGATAATGCCGGTGTAGCATTACAAGGTTTGTTATTTTTTTTTAATTAATTTGTAATTTGGTTATTAGGTTTTGATTGGCGACACGATAACCGTTAGTACGGCTCTGTCACATAGTGAGGTTTGATAACGTATTTTTGTTTTGTTCGCCTCAATACTGGGGTGATTTAGAAAAAAAGCAAATAAGGAAAAAAGCATTTTGCAAAAATTTACCTCGCGTAGGCGGTTCTCCCAGGGTGAGGCAATTGCTTTAATTCAATTCGTCTGTCGGGTCACCTTATGAAAAACTGAAAGTGCTTTTTTGATTCGACAGTAACAGTCACTCACCAACTTAAAGAATCAAATTTTGGTTGGTAATATTTCTAACTGGCATGTAGCTATATAAGATATACTTCATTGCATGGAGTAAAATAAAACCAAAAGATTTAAAACGCTCAAAATAATACTGATAATTAAAACGAACAGAATGCCGCAAATAAGACGGAGTAATTTAGGTCGCAGAACTCGCAATGCTGCAACCCAAAGATATATTCGAAATAATCGAACTGCAGTGCAACGCGAGGAAAATGAAATTGAACGGAATAGTGCAAGAAGGCCAAGAAATGTTGCGTTGAATACTCTTCGAGCTACTTTCCGTTACAACGTGACAATTGATTACGGTGCAGACCAATCCGTTGCTATTGGATCCATGAGCGTTGTGTGCCCACATTGTAAGGCATTGAAATACAAAACTGAAGCCCCTGGATTGTGTTGCGCAAGTGGAAAAAGTCAAATTGGCGAAATTGGTCCCCCCACCAGTACCATTGCGCTCATTGGTTTCTGGAGCAAGCACAAATTCCAAACATTTCCTAACACAAATTCAGAAATACAACAGTTGTTTCCAAATGACTTCATTTGGCGCAACAAATGTGGTGCGGGATAATTTCATGCCCACTTTCAAGGTAATTATTACACAATCTTATTTAAACATTATTTAACAACAACACTATTAACATACATTAACATTTACAGATTCAAGGACAAATATATCATCGAGCAGGTTCGCTATTGCCGCCTCCGGATGCAGGCTTTAAATTTCTGCAGATTTTTTTCATGGGAAATTCACCACAAGAAGTAGATCAACGTTGTGCACACAACAGTTCGGTGAAAAGACCAATCGTGGAACAACTTCAAACTTTTTTTCATCAACACAATGACTTGATTGCATTGTTTAAAACCGCACTGGACCGCATGCCAACTGATAATCACAAAATTGTAATCAGAGCCGATAGGACGCCTGCGGGAGAACACGCAAGACGTTTCAATGCGCCAACAATTGATGATGTCGCCATTGTCGTCGTTGGAGAAAATTTGGAATCACGTGATATCGTTCTGCAACGGCGAAACGATCAGCTGCAGCGTGTGTACGAAACGCACCGATCATATGATGCGTTACAATATCCCATCATATTTTGGCAAGGTGAAGACGGTTATGATTTCTCGCACAAGATGGTAAATCCGCTTACAGGCGCTGAAACGAGCAAAAAAGTCAGTTCAATGAACTACTATTCATATCGATTGATGGTTCGTGAAAATGAGGACAATCACATATTGAAATGTCGCCGTCTATTTCACCAATATGCTGTCGATATGTACGTCAAAATTGAAACTGAACGGTTGCTATTTATCAGATTGAACCAGACAAACCTCCGTTCTGAAGAGTATATTCACCTTCGAGATGCCATCAATACTGACGGAAACGCACAGAATATTGGCCGCATGACGATTCTCCCAGCAACGTACGTCGGAAGTCCACGACATATGCATGAATACGCTCAAGATGCCATGTCCTATGTTCGTCATTACGGCACACCAGATTTGTTCATCACGTTCACTTGCAATCCGCAGTGGATAGAAATTCGACACGAGTTATTCCCTGGCCAATCACCCATCGATCGCCATGACATCACAGCGAGAGTCTTCAAACAAAAATTGAAATCATTGATGAATTTAATTGTGAAGCATCGCGTGTTCGGCGAAACGCGCTGTTGGATGTATTCAGTGGAGTGGCAGAAACGCGGATTGCCACACGCACATATTCTCATTTGGTTGATTGAGAAGATAAGACCGAATGAAATCGATGATGTAATATCAGCAGAAATTCCCAATGAAGAAGAAGATGCAGTCTTGCATGAGGTTATTACTAAGAACATGATTCATGGCCCCTGTGGAACATTAAATAACAATTCTCCGTGTATGGTCGACGGAATTACATTTGAAAACTGCAAGTGCTTTTTATATCGTCAATAGGTGGTGCGACAATTGCAAAATTGTAGCTACCCCTGTATTTCGTCCTGGAAAAGTAAATGACATTAGTTTTTACTTTTGTGTTGTTTCGCGATCTGTTCAACAAATTAATGATGTTGCGTTGAATACTCATCGAACTGCATTTCGTTGCAACGTGACAATTGATCACAGTGCAGACCAATCCGTTGCTATTGCATCTATCAGCGTTCTGTGCCCACATTGTAAGGCATTGATAATTAATCATTTAATCCAATTATCTTATTACATAAATGTTTCATTAAATAAAAAAAACTTTCTAAATTCGAATAAAAAAATTAAAAACGAGTTGTAATATTAATAGGGCTGAGCAAAATACAATTACATTTGATTTTGTTAATTGAATGGTTGTATTATAACAATCATAATTTGATTTTATCGTTTTGGAAAGTGAATTATTCTATGTTGTATGTTGTGGAATGTATGGAGCTGTTCCTACACGGTAGGAACCTTCCAAATTGCTGGAAATTTCGACTGGCACCATTACATTCCCCGTCGATTTTTGCCAGTTCACCGAATCAAAAACCGAACTCATCCGAAAGGTTTCCCAAACATTGCGCAAAATTACAAAAACCATATTTGGTTGAGAGAATGTGCTATATTGGCTGCGAAAAACATTGATGTCAACGAATTAATTGTAATACGTTTGGTATTTGCGACGACCAAATAAGTCGCAAGGTCATTATGCGGATTGGATCTAAAAAATTCATGTAGGCAAATATAAGAAATTTGGGCAGGACAACGTCTGCCGGGTCAGCTAGTTGTAGATATATTACGAAACTGTTAGCAAGTTTTAGTATGTATGAAGCAACGGTAATAACCGTTTACAACAATATCAGCTTAGCAGTATTTTGTTTCAAATAAGTTTAACATGATTCCATTGAATTTCTAAATCTGTGTATCCCTTAGGAGTATGTACGGTACTTTCGGTTGAATAACACTGTGCTAAAGTATTTTGTTTCATAATCTGCAATATATAACCAAAAACATACTTTTCATTAAAATTGAATGTTTAAAGCTCGATATTAAAGGTTCTGCCTTTGGCATGTGATATGTAACTAATAATGTATTCTTACTATTTATGTGTCAAATGAGGTACCGACGTTAAGTTGTATTTAAATGTAAATCCTGCTTCCCAAAAATAAATATCAGCATTGGCAAACTTCAGTAGCAGCAGCAAAGTGATAAAGCCAAAGCATACAAAGTAATTAATATTTCATAAAGATTATCTCGAAAAATAAACAAAACGGAAAGAAAATTAAGCCTACAGCATTGAACAGCAAAATTTACCTAATACATTTGCTTATTCTAACATGAAAGGTAGTAAAAATTAATATTACACAGAAAGCTCACAACTTGTATCTTGAAGTTTGCACCAAGTCGGAAAGGCGTACGTCAATGTTATTTTGGAGCCGGTAGTACAAATTCAAAATAATAAAAGCGATATTAAAGTATGAGTAAATAAATTAAAAGAAAATAATTTTGAAAACAACATTCATGAAGAGGAAGGAATATTCAGTTGGTGGGTTTCACTAACGCAATTAACAAACTCAATTTAACTTATTAATGTTGTTTGCAAGAGTAACAATTCGATATGAAATAACAACCTACATCTACGCTCTAGTTTTATAATCTACGACTAAAGTTACATTTACTCACCCTACGACTATCAGGTATTTGAGGAAAAACAAAATCGGTTGCAGTCAATATCACTTTGTAGGGTCCTTTTGATAAATTTTTCTTGAGTAATTGGTTTCGCACTAAAATAACCGTCCCCAAAAGAAACGACACCGAAATGAAAGAACAACCTAATATCAATAAAACACTCGCAAGTTTTGTAAATTCGTTTTCACAGCCTTCGCATTCATCATTATGTTTATGCTTTAATGTCCATTCGTCTAAATTGTCCATAATTTTTGTCACTAAAAAGTCACTGAAATTGGTACGCTTTATCGTCAAAAGCGGACGCCAATTACCCTCTTCGTTTAAATCTAATAACACAAAATTAGTCTCCTTGTTAATTTCTTCGCTTAATGATAAAGCAGCGTAATTTATTCTTGACAATAAGAAGTTTTCTACACTCGGAGTAAAAGTCAAATTTAAGTTCGAGTCACTATAAAAATTTTCACTAAAGATTAGTAGGTACTTCTTCGTAGCAAAACTAATTTTGTTAATTAAATGATTATAATTTAAGTAAACGTTACTATAAAACGAATTATTATTATTATTATCGTTACTAAAACTTAATAACCACGACGGTAATGACGAAACATCCACAAAAATCGTTAAACTGTTGTGGTCTCTTGCTAAATGTAGATCGTCGAGAGTTTCCACGATTGCTTTTCCTGTTTCGGTCGCAGATGTACAAACTATCACCGCTAAAAATACAATAAATTGCACAAAATCGATTTTATAGCACACGATCATAAATAATAAAAGTGAAATCAATAATATTATGCTGCCTTAACTCAGTTATTTAAAATTGAAAAACTAAATTTTAGACTTACCTCTGCACGGTATTTTCCTTAAATTTTTTAATTTATTGTAAATTTGGTCCTTGGACATGGTTTGGGAAATTGCAAAAAAGTGTCTTGAGATAATACCCATGTCTCTTAAATTTATATCTATTGCTTGTGATAAAGTAGGCCACCATCCTTCTTCTAAAAATAATTTTTATATTAAAAATGCAGAATATGGAATTTTAGATAAAAATTTATTTTTATTCGTTTGGGTTTAGATTATCTCCTAGAATTCTGTCTTTTTATTTTGACTTTATGGGTCATATTTCATGCGATTAAAGTTGTGGTAGTTCCGTCTGTGTAATCGCGCACAAGATCTTAACTTTATTAACGTATTGCTAAGTGATTTTATCATTTCTTGTGTTCTACTATTATTTATATAGTGAGAACAAAGCATGGAATAAAATTGGAAGGAACAAAGTTTTCTCAAAAATGCTCCAACATTTATTTTAACACGATACTTTTCAATATCCCCAGGTAGTATAGTTTTAAGCGCAAACGCTAAAATTAAGAATGTTCGATCAGAAATGCTCTGCGCGGGTATACAAAATTTAGCATTAGGTATAGTTTGTTTCACTATAAATGGAATTAAAGCAAGTCATAGCATCAAATTACGTTGATATAAAAACGTACAAACTATGCGACGAAACATAACATAGAGATAAGATTATCGCGTCAACCAAGACAGCATATGCATTGCTAAAGGCTGGAGCGAGATTAAAATAATAACCTTATCTCTATATTATGTTTCGTCGCATAGTTTGTACGTTTTTATATCAAGGGGTCATCCATTAATTACGTAAGGGTTTTTTGGGGGGGGAGGGGGTATTGGATATCTTACGGACCCTTACGTAGGGGGGGAGGGGTCCGACGTATTCCTTACGTAAGTTTCTTAAAATATTTTTTTAAATTAAATTTAACAATCGAATATAATTTTTTCTTTTTATGTTGGTAATTATATCCAGGTATAATGGAAATATCATATATTGAAATATATAGTACTTAAAAATCATTAAACATAGTGGCATAATAGTGTGAATTATAGAAAATGGCATCAAACTTTGGTGATCTTTACGAACGGTTTTTCATATATGTAAATAAAAATTTAATTTAAATTTTTGTATTTATTATTATCTATCTAAATATATAAAAATGGATGTATGTTCCCTATAGACTCCTAAACCGTTTGACCGATCGGAACCAAATTTGGCACAGTTATTATGTAGGTCCCTGCGCATGTTTTTGTATTGAAATAGTGCAAAAATTCGCAAAGGAGAGGAAAGTTAATTTTGAGTAGCCTGCCTTCCTTTAAGGAATCTCGATAATCCATTCATGCGCGTCCATAGGGACGCGCATGAATGGATTATCGAGATTCCTTAAACGAAGGCAGGCTACTCAAAATCAACTTAAAAAACAATAATGAATGCTGTCAAACTGTCAACCGATCGACAATGCAAATACGCGTGCACGTGCTTTACGTTTCTATTTGACCAATATCTTAACCAAATTTGGTGTAGAAGTTATTTACCGTGCTACGAAAAACATAGGCTATTTTAGTACCTTGGAGTGAGGCCGAAGGCCGAAAAACCACGGTCTACACGTATGCCTGCGATACTCTTGAGTGAGGCCGAAGGCCGAACAACCACATCCCACACGGTTGTAACGAATTTTTACATCCGTTACTATAACTTTTGCAACACCTTGTATATGAGATTTTTGAAATCGACCGATTTTCGTTCGATTTCCGTGACCGCTCGGTGAGGCGACCATCTTGATTTGGTCTATAATCGAGTTGAGTCGTAGTCATTTTTGTCCTGACTAATTTTCGTTAATTAGACGACTAATTAACTTATTTACTCATTTAGACAAGTAGATGGTTGTTTTACGCGATTGCGGATTATTATAAAACATCAATTTCATCAATTTCGTAAGTAACTTGTTGATATAACTTCCTTAAGTAAATTTGGTTCCTTACAATTTTTAGATCACATTTGTTTGATTAACAACACATTTACGCAAAGGGCTGTTATAAATTGAATGACAAGGTCAACTTTTCAATATTAAGATTGGCTTATTAATGATTGCTGATGTCAACTGGTAATTTTTGGAGTTTTGATGATTTATTATTACACATTACAAGTAACGATTTCAAGAATTTTCAATATTTGGGGTTCTACGTTAACCATTTCATTCTGGTGTTTCCGAGCTGTCAAGTTCAACTGTCTTCATACGATCAGTGGAGCCGATCAAAATGTATTCCATTCATCTTACTGGTGCTACAGAAATCAATTTGGAAGTCCGCTTATTTGTCGAGCGAGTATTTTGTATTTTTTATTTCAGACCACAAAAGTACTTTTGGGTAAGCATAATTTGTAAGATTTTTAACTTGATTCTGTACATTTGAACTGCACCATTTATATATTTTTTATTACGTATCAGCTTGCTGATTTTGTGCTGAATAGTTGTTACGATTACTACCACAAGTATTGTACAGATATTTCACGATTATATTTTGGTTATCACTATTTTGTGTTTCATTTATTTTGATCTACATCATTTTGAAGTACGATCCACAACCCTAGCTTCCGCTAAATACGAGCTGGTTAAAACGTCCATCAGGGTATCTGTCAACAGCGAATTTTACTGTCAATTATAGTTTAGTTGGCAGATGTATCTTTGATACCCTGTAATTCCGTTGACCTCATTAGTCTTCTGAATTTACAGGAGTAGAAAAGTTTACACGGTCTAGACGGCTAAAGGCGGCTGGTAGGCCGACTGTTCCAGCTAGTATAATATATTATTATTAATATTTTATAAATATAAGGGGGTCAAAATTAATTTTCTTTTAAATAATCCTTCCATAGGGACGCGCATTAATGGATTATCGAGATTCCTTAAAGGAAGGCAGGCTACTCAAAATCAACTTAAAAATAATAATTAATGCTGTCAAACTGTCAACCAATCGACAATGCAAATACACGTGCACGTGCTTTACGTTTCTATTTGACCAATCTTAATCAAATTTGGTGTAGAAGTTATTTACAACGCTACGAAAAACATAGGCTACTTTAGAATCTTGGAGTGCGGCCGAAGACCGATCAACCACGGTCTACACGTATGCCTGCGATACTCTTGAGTGAGGCCGAAGGCCGAACAACCACATCCGATACGGTCTAGATGGCTAATTAATTTATAAATTTTAAGCGTTCAAAATTTAAATTTTTTAAAATGTTTTATTATTTAAATAATACAATCAGTGTTGCCAGATTTACCGATATTTCTACAATTTTGATAGCGGTCTACCGAAATTTAATTATTTTCAAAATATGAAAAACCCATTTTTGTTTAACGATATATAGAAAATAAAGTGCCAAGTGCCATTTTTTGCTGAAAATCTACCGGTACAATTCACTAACCAATCTGGCAACACCGATTCTAATGCAATTTTTTGTAAGGGTGTAACAGCACTAGTAGAATATACAAATTGGTTGTAAAAATATTCTATAGGTAAACGAATTGCCGAGCGGTTGGAATCTTAATTCTTCTAGACAAGATTCACGAATTCAATTCCAGTGGCGTACCAAATATTATCTAGGGTAAGGCAGATCGTCCACATCCACCCATCACAAAAATCGAATGATGATATTGGAATTTCCAGCATCCTGAAAAGTTTGCTCCAAAATATGGAAAACTCCAGATTTACAAATAGCACAAAGAGTCGAAAATGGTATCCTTGGAAAGGTTAAGAAATAAGCAAAATAATCGCGGTATTCAAGTGTTATTGAGAGTAAGAGACGAAAGAGTGATTGGATTCTTGCTACAGTAATAATAAATTGTTGATCCGCATGTTTCGACAAGAAGACTAGAAAGGGAATCTGGAGTTAGCCAACGAAGTGCATGCTTTCATCCATATCACATCAACATGCACCAAGAGCTAACTAAGTGAAAGTGATATTCAAAGTCGACTTATTTTCTGTACTTGGTTATTAAATAAGGGTCTTCACATTCCCAGGACAGTTCACGGAGTGACCAGGCTATTTTTCACGCAGTGGAGAAGTCAACATCCGCAATGCTCATTACGGGTCACAGACAAACCTTAATTGATTGTAAACCATTGATAGTCAACATAGCACCGTGTATATAACTATTTATTTAAATAATTAATATAAAAGATTACTTACAATTGCAATTAAATTTAGGTCACAGGCTTGCATAAAAAGTATTAAATGTAAAATTTGCAACCACGCGCGTCCGGCCAAAAAAGTCAATGACTACATTTTTTACTGACCTCAGAAGGAGGTTTTTCTGGATTGAGAAAAGTCAATTTTAATTTAATCAATTAGTCTTCGGTTGGTCTAAAATAAACATCGCGTAAAAGAAACAAAATAAAAGACGCGATATTTTGAATTTATTAATATATCGAATTCCGTTCGTCTCCAATCATTGGGCAATCAAGGCTACTCAAGGTTAGTAAATTTCAATATATTTACTTTATGGTTGTTTTGGTGTGTAACCAAAGCCTGAACCAAACAACGCAATTGCAAGTACCAACTATGTGACAAATCTACATATTTGAATTCAATATACCTATAAATTTTCATCATCAACAATTAGATTTTTATTGGGGAAAGTTTGGGAGTAGATTGGAACTTCTTCGAGGAGAAGGAGTAAAGGAGATAAGGTATTCTAATTTTTTTACCTGGTAATTTCCTAGATACATTTAGCCCCCCCCCCCCCCATTGCGAATTTTTTAATGAAATTACAGTCAAACGTTTGAGCTTTGTTTGAGCTTCAATCGGCTTCCATTAAAATGGTTTGAACCCCACGCATCGTAAAGTTGTTCGCGAAAACTTTTGTGGGTGAGGACTGCAGATCGATCACCACAATTGGTGGCGATCATTGCCTTACTGTTTTGGGATAATTTTGTCGGTCGTCATAACGTTCCCATTGTGTGACAAATTTGTACATATTTTTTATTACTTCTTCCTTTTTATTAACAAATAAAAATAAAGCAATAACGCCCAAATTTAGAGCGCTATTTGCTTGGACCGATATTAGTAAAATTTACAATTTCAAAATCTTTCAAACGCTCTAACTTTTTTACCTTTGGGATTTAAACGATGGGAGTAGATTCTCATTGGAGCTCAAACGATTCTCGATCGATTGACACCAATTTAATCTAAAACTTCGCGATGGGGGGGGGGGGGACTGTAGAAAAGACAGTCCCCCACCAAAAGTTTTCGCGAATAACTTCGCTATGCGTGTGGTGTAGACGATTTTAATGGAAGCTCCTTGGATCTCAAACGAAGCTCAAACGTTTGACACAAATGTAATTAAAAGATTCGCAATTCGGGGGGGGGGGGGCGTCGGTGAAATTTCACTTAATTTCGTAATCTTTTAAACGCTCCATCTTTTGTACCTTTGGGTCCAAATAACAATGGAAATTGGAGCTCAAACGATTGTCGGTCGATTAGTATTAAGTTTATTAAAAAAATCACTTCTTAAAAATATTTTGTTACACAACTAGAGATTGAAGCAACACCGACCCCAAAGATTATTTGAAATTAGAAATAATTATAACTGATCCACGAAACTGATCCAAAAAAACCTTAGGGGTTAAAGCGATGGAAGTTGAAGTTCATTGGAACTCAAACGATTCTCGATCGATTGGTACTTATTTTATTAAAAAATCACTTCTTAAGAAAAGCATTTCAACAGACCCTCCAAAATTATTCTAAAGAATTGAATTTTTCTTAAAAACCTTAAGCTCAAACGACGGGAATTGAAGCTAATTGGAGCTCAAACAATTCTCTATATCGATTGACATCAATTTAACAAATATAAATTCGCGATGGAAGGGGCTATCGTCTCTACAGCCCTCCCCCCAAAGATTTAGCTAATAACTTCGCAATACGTGTTGTTTAAACCATTTTAATGGAAGGTCATTGGAGCTCAGACGTTTGATACTAATTTCATTACAAAATTTGCAATGGGGGAGGGGGTCGGCGAAATGTACCTAGATTTCCATGCTGGAAGATGGCTGCCCAATTCATTTTTCGTCGGTGGATCAATCAACTTTTCCCCAATGGGTGGATTGCAGAGGAATCCAAGTCGCCTGGCCTCCGTAATTTTTATCCCTCCGTATTAAGCGTATTGTGTATGAACAAAAGCCTACAACGAGATATCATAATATGAAGCTGGGAATTTGCAATGCTTGACTATCGTTATAAGTGCAGAAGTAGTGGAAGTAGATGGAACACTTGTCATATTATCCAACTTGTTTTATTTAATTGTCTAGAATTTAACAATAAAATATTTTTTCTCCAAAACTTGCTTATATTTGAAAACCCTTTTCGACTCCCCGTGCATTTTGGAACAAACATTTCGGGATGCCAACATTTCCGGGGAATGCCAGTATCACCATTAGATTCTTCACGTAGGCTTTTTCAATCAAAAATTTTTCCCAACCCTCTATGACTAACCGTTTTTGAAAAACATGCAAACGGTCGCCTATAAAAATCCTGTTTTGGCCCTAAAAAAATTCCCAGCATTTCTGGAACTCGTAATATACTAATAGATATTCTATTGAAATTATTCAATTATTGAGAAAGTTTATACATATCTATAATATATTATCTTATATTATATACTTATATAAAGTACTTAAATAGATTATATAACTTCAACTAAATTGAGATCCACCCCATCATATATAAAACTTTATTTGGGACCTGACATTTATATTTCTGTAAAAAAGTATATTAAAAATTAACGTTTTCATTTATTTTTATAGAGGTTATCTTGAAGTAAAAATTTATACAAAGATAAAATACAATGCCATGATAATATTTAGTTGGACGGTTAAAGCTTTTGATAATACGGCCGTGATTCAACTGAGAAGTGGTAATATTTTCGAGTCATCCCAATAATACTTATCCATTATTGAAAATAAAAATACGACCTAAAACTGTTAACTTGATCTTGATTTAATAAAACGAAAACTATTAAAGCTTCTCTAAATCGTTTCTTTTCAAATTTTAAACGAACACTTTAATTTAATTCATTTTCGTTTTTTTGTGATTTATTATGACGTAATTTGGCATGTTCTTCAGGAGATTATACAGAAATTATAACAAGCGTCGGCCTCTTAATCATTTTACCTGACTTTTAAATGTAAATTGAAATTTTCTTCATTTAAAAAATTTAATTTTTTGCGGTATTTTTAGGTACAATTTAATATGCGTAGTAGTCGACAAAATAATTGTATTGGGACACAAATGTGTATTTTAAAAACATGAGAGATAGAGATATTAAATTTTATTTTTAAGGGTGGAAGAAATATGATTGCGTGGAGGGTAGAAGTTCATTGTTAACACCGCTTCTTTTGAAAATGGAAATTTTTATTATTCGGAAAAATTGAGAACCGCTACGCCCATGGATAATTTGCAATTATTTAGAAGCTTTGTGCATTTTTAAAATGTATCGAAACTTTTTGCTTCGTAATGGATTAGTTTTAATATTGGAAACGTTATTACCAATTTAGATAAGAGAAGAGACAGTTTGATAATAAAAAATAATGAATTTTTGTTAACCTCCAGTCAAGCCGTGTTATTGAAAAAACATTTTACAATATACTAGATACAAAATTTGAAATTGACATACTTTATTGTATTTTTATAATTGAATCAACAAGTTTGACTTTTTGCATAATTTATTTTTTCCAAACGTCATTTTAGATTCCTGATAAGAGAACGCCCATTAACCAAATAGTCCGGTCAAATTAGACCAAAAAATAGGAGTGAGGTTGCAATAATTCGCACCCAGCTGAAAATTGGTAGGATTGTTCAAGACACCATCATAAATGAAATCTAAAAAGTTCTCATCGATCCGACACCTGGAAAAAAATTTATTCGGGGTCAAAGGTCACTAAAACGGGTTTTTCGCGATTTTCAGCAAAACGGTAAGTTTTATCATAAAATTATAAAATTAACTATAAAAAATGTCTAAATACTTTTTTTCCTAAGAGCCACCGTTTTTGAGATATAACGATTCGAAAAGTTGAAAGAGTTGTAATCGTCATAATATGGGGTCCGTTACTTTGCCCCCCCCCCCCCGGTTAATATTTTTACACCAAAAGCAAGCACTGGGATCCTTAGAGCTAGCACCAGCTAGCACCCAAATATGAAAGCTAGCACCATTACAGTTTTTTCACAAATCGACTTTGAAACCGGGGGGGCCAAAGTAACGCTAGCCCCCCCGGTTAATATTTTTACCCAAAAACCTAGCACTGGGATCCTTAAAGCTAGCACCAGCTAGCACCCAAATATGAAAGCTAGCACCATTACAGTATTTTCACAAATCGACTTTGAAACCGGGGGGGGGGGGAAGTAACGCTAGCCCCCCCCCCGGTTAATATTTTTACCCATAAACCTAGCACTGGGATACTTAGAGCTAGCACCAGCTAGCATCCAAATATGAAAGCTGGCACCATTATAGTTTTTCCACAAATTGATTTTATTTATTTGCACCTAAATGACGATTACAACTCTTTCATCTTTTCGAATCGTTATATCTCAAAAACGGTGACTCTTAGGAAAAAAAGTATTTAGACATTTTTTATAGATAATTATCTGATCTACAATTTTTGAACGGGATAATTTTATGATAAAACTTACCGTTTTGCTGAAAATCGCGAAAAACCCGTGTTTGTGACCTTTGACCCCGAATAAATTTTTTTCCAGGTGTCAGATCGATGAGGACTTTTTAGATTTAATTTATGATGGCGTTTTGAACAATCCTACCAATTTTCAGCTGGGTGCGAATTATTGCAACCTCGGATGTCTAAATTGACCGGACTAAAATAATTTTAATAATGTTAGAATAAGGCTGTTTTGTAATATAACAATAAACATTTTGACGGGCGTTCTTATAAACTTTATGTGGCATAAACAATAGAAAAACAAACCTTTTGAGCTGTAGAGCTTTCAAAAATTGTGAGTAATAACCAGAACCAAAATGAAAGTAATACAAAAACGTGTAGCTTAACGACGTTTTTCTTCAACGTACTTGGGTTTAAAAATTCATAGAAACCTCCACTACCACAACTGCTACAGTGTTTTGTCGATTGCAATGAATAAGATTCTCACGAGAATAGTAAATAGGTGCTGTGTATTTATAAAAAAAAACAGCTTTGTGAAAGTTTAATTTTATATAAAGGCAATCGTAACAGTAACAGTTTCGTTGTTTAGTTCAAATGATTCTATTCGAAATATAATAATATGATTATCAAACAATTTTTATTCTCTTCCTTTAAAGTTACAATTATTCCACGCAACCGCGACCGTATGAAGGGCTAATTAAGACTATCTATAAATCTACGACCTGAATTTGTTAATTTTGAGCTTAACCTTCGATATGGCTGTGACCCTGTTTGAAAATTGTAATGGTGGTAATCATTAATTCAGGAGATCCCATAACTCAGCCTTTCCGGAGGATAATAATAATGTTTTTAATATATTTATCGTCATCTAATCCACTATTTTTGTTAAGCGATTAAGCACGGCAGTAAGGAAAGCCTTTCAGCTTTATGTATTATGTATTATAAATAATTCCTTACACCAGCATCGTACGAAGTTTAATGTTGAAGGTATGATTAGTGGTTTTGATTTGCAAGGTTGGTTTCCTTCTTATTCAAAACCGGATGAACAGATAACCGCTTAGAAAGTTTTCTTAATCATATCTTCGACCAAATAACGTAAATCTTATTATAATTATAATGTAGTAGTTTTCAGCAGAGTTTTAGAAAATAATTCATAGAATGAAGATATCATACATAGAGAAATATGTACATATAAAGTAAAAAATTTAAAAGCGATCATCATTTCAAATATATGAAATTTTAACAAAAGGGAAAATGTGCAGGTGCATTTTGTTTCCATTTCTATTTTTATCCAATATTGTACAATGTACAATTCACAAGTTTTTGGTTGCGGACAGGCTTTCAATTTGATTGATTAATGCTCGGAACGTATATACAAAAAAAAATTTTAATTTAAAATTTCCTAGTTTTAACGTGTTCTACATAGGGATTTATCAATGGTCAAGGGCGAGTTCAAATATCTGTCGCAGAAATTATAGTTTTCCGGTGCCTGCATGAGTGGGATTATGGGATTAGTATGTATGTGATATCTCGAGCTTAGTTTCTCCGCTGCAGGAAGTCTTCTTAATCGTTATTTAATAATTGTGGCGACGATGTATTTTTAGAGATAAGTGAAATGCTCTAATCGCTGCTCATTTATAGATAGCCAATTATTAGACCGGGATTGTGATGCAACGATACAAACATGCAGTTTTATTTCAGTCTCCAAAATTGCAAGCATTAGTCTAAAGCTAGTATCTTTAGCGACTTAAGATTCGTTTATAATTTTTCCTGCTCTCTCTAAAGCACTTGAATCTTTCAGTTCCAGGTAGTTGCTAGAACACATCGAGGTATATGGCGTCTTCCTCAATATTCAATCTGGCTTTGGATGTGATCAGCAACATCGACAGTTCTGAAGTGACCGCTATGGCTCTCCTCGATTATAGCAAGGCATTTGAAGTTATCAACCATGAGTTACTGATACAGCACTGAAATTACTTGTCAGTTATTTGAAAAACCCAAAGTGTAAAACTGAATGCCAGCACGTCTGATGAACTTGCCATTGAATACAGTGTTCCTCAAGGTGGTCTGCTGGCCCCTTGTCTCTTTTCGATTTTTACGTTTGATATTCCCTGATAGTTGCAAGGTCCAGATGTATACTGATGTTACCCAAATATACATTTTGGGCAACCCGGAATCAAGTAATGAAATTATTTGCAACATCAACGTAAGCTTTGACCCTCTGGTCATCCGTGAACGGTTTGTTGCTCAATTCTATCAAAACGCGATTGGCCTCAATGGAAGACAATAAAATTTTGGTGTTATATGGGACTGCGGGTTAACCTTTCAAGATTATGTCAACAAAATCTGTATAGTACCAGATACTTCAAGCTGAAATCACTACACAGATATAATCATTTTCTCTCCCCGGAAGTCAAGTGAAATCTAGTCCAAAAAACGCACTCCTTCGTCACACATTTAATATCAATTGCTATAATCACATCACGCCGCCCTACAACTCGTTCAACATTCTGAAGTTTGAATCTTGCTGTGAACTGCAGTTCGCTTTATTCCTCTATCCAATCTATAAATCTTGTCTCCCAAGTTACCTGCAGGGCTTCCTTAATCGAAGATCTGAATGCCAAATCGGAATCTCCGCAATGGTGGAATCCAATGGGTGCCTGTACACAAAACAGCAAAATTTGAAGGATCTTTCCAATGCAGAGCTTATCGCATTTTTAACAATTCCACGTTAAAAAATGTCTGATGAACGTTCAAAGGTCATCAATCCTTTAGGTGTTAATTGAAAACCACCTTCCTCTTAAACAATGAGATATAATCTCCTTTGAATTTATTTGCATTGTTTAATAAATTCTGGGGGTCAAGGCTAGTAACAGGTCTCGAGGGTTACAGGCTTTGCCAAGAAGGGTGTAGCAACGAAGCCTTGAGAAATACCTGCTACTTCACAGCTCTGCTAGCAAGTCTACTTCTACCTCCACGTGGTGATCCCTGGGTAATATTAAAGGAAGAGGGAAAAAAGCCCTCAATGGAATGACACATTGGCTAAGGATAGGAGGCCCTAAGAGAAATCTCCCTGATCCTCCAAGTATGGGAGTTATGCAGTGGACCAACTTCCCACTCATGTTGTGACGGATTTTTGAATCCATCACTTACGTTCCACCTTATATATAATACCAATGTTTTTAAAGCGATTATAACGGCGCCGGCGTGAAGGATATAACGGATTTTGGATTCTACATCCGTTATCATCAACCTGTTACCATCAATTTGTTGGGCCACTGCCATTTCATTTCAAATTGATTGAGATGGTAGTGTAGACACTTCCAATTTGTTATCTTTTTCACGTCTTTTGTGCTGTGAAGTGATTTATGGGGTTGTTTTCGATTTTACTGGATATGGTTACGTTTATG
The DNA here is from genome assembly GCA_932274525.1 of Podabrus alpinus. NCBI lineage: Eukaryota > Metazoa > Arthropoda > Insecta > Coleoptera > Cantharidae > Podabrus > Podabrus alpinus. Next base: position 14,862,433 of record OW026451.1, read on the forward strand.
GGAATTACAGTCCGACAATCCGAATATTTTATGGAATATGTTGTTTTCCATCCCAGTAGGGGATTTTGATTCGTGATTGGAGGATGATGGATTTTTTTTGCCGTACCTACCATGTTTCCTTGTCGGACCACCCTGGCCCATAATTTCTGGGAAGGATTTTTATCCTTTGGCATGGTGAGTTACCTAATTATTTTTGCAATTACTTCACAGCTACCTGTTAATCGATTGGCCAATATTTTTACATCAGGAGCTCGATGACGAAATTCACCCTTGGCCTTTTAATGTTTTTTATTTTAATTATGTGTAACATTCTGGTTTTCCTTTTGTCGTGCATTTTTTTATTACAGAGTGTTGAACGAGATTATGATTACGGCGCAGTTGTATTTCTGCATCGTAGTGATTGGCATATCTAATCTCTTTACGTTCGCATACGTGGAGATGGCTTGAGGTTTAATTTTGTGTTTGGTTTTTTTTTTTTATTGACTCCACATTTACATTACAATCTGTCCATGGGACAATAGGTAATACTGTTTGACACTATTTATAATAACAATGACAATGAAATGACACAGTGGAGTACTAACCCATTGGTAAGCCTCCTTTTAGATTAATATTTACATTTTTATAGGCAATTTAAATTTGTTACAATTTATTTAGAAAAATCGATGGGGTAAGTCCATGGGATCACTTCTCTTTAGTCTTCTATCCTGAAGTTCGACCATTAGATCACACACTAATGGGTTGGGATGGTCCGCGAGTCTCAACTGATATCTTTTGCTCATAGAAGAAATGACGTCCTTTACACTATTAACTTGTAGGTCAGCACTAATAATATTATTTGGGACATACCAGGGGGCATCACAGATGCCATGTAAAACTTTAGATTGGAAACGCTGGATTTTTGCAATATTGGAATCACTGGCAGAACCCCACAGCTGAACACCATACGTCCATATGGGCTTCAGAATCGTTTTATACAACAGTAGTTTATTATCTGTAGATAATGGTGAATTTCGGCCCATAAGCCAGTACATCTTCCGATACACAAGTCCAAGTTGGAGGCGTTTGTACCAAATATGTTTGGTACAAACATTCACCCTTGGCCTTTTAATGTTTTTTATTTTAATTATGTGTAACATTCTGGTTTTCCTTTTGTCGTGCATTTTTTTATTACAGAGTGTTGAACGAGATTATGATTGCGGTGCAGGTTGTATTTCTGCATCGTAGTGATTGGCAGTATCTAATCTCTTTGACGTTCGCAAACGTGGAAGTGGATTTATGTTTGAATATTGTTTTTGGTATAATTATTTTAATTAATAATTATTTCATTTTCTAATGTTTTATAATATGTATTTAAACTGAGTTTTATTTCCACGTAATAACATCGAGCGACGCTAGCATAATGCATCGGCGAGTGGACTCCAGAGTGGTTTTGTCCTACGTTCAAGCCTCGTACTTGAAATTTTATGTTCGACATTTTTTTGTTTAATTTTTGGTTTTATATTATTTTTATAAAGGCTGCGATGTGCGACCTATATATTATACAGGGTGCGGCATTGCACCGGGGTCGCTGCCGCTTGGTTTTATCGTCGGAAGCTCGATGTGGTTACCTTTGTGGGATTTTTATATGACCATTCGAGTGTTCCGTCGGTTGTTTGTTGGGGGAGTGATTCTTGGTGGCAATGTGATCGCTGCTGTGCCGGTTCTGGTCGGCTTCTGTATTGGCTACTGTTGTTACGGTCCACTGGCGCCATACTAATACCATAATACATCGCTAATATCACTACGCCTTGCAACAATGAACATCGAATTGATTATTTTTATTTTATTGTTAAGTTTATTTTGTGTGTGTTAGCAAAGCTGCTTCCTTGAATTTCTCCGGGGCGTTTTTACACGACCCATGGCCCTCGCATACCGACGTGTCCATCAAAGAGCTAGTTTACATAAGACCAGGGCTCCACGCAATTAAAAGTAGAGGGTTCTTACCTTCTGCGTGGACGTTATCTGTTTCAAGCTATCCTCTCATTAGGGATAGTGAGGAAAGATTTACGGTTCAAGGATTGTTCGAACTGAACGAAGGAAGTCTGGGGCGAGCTATTGAACGAGGAGGTCGACTTTTGTTTGTGCTGTGAAGTGAGCGTGATTTTTGGTTCCTAATGTAACAAAATATGGTTGCGATTTTTGGGAGAATTGCGGTCCAGCGATGCGAATGTTTTGGAATATTGTTTATTTTCCAAACCCTAACGGGGATTATAAATTCGTGGTGATGGATGGTGGATTTTTCCCGTATCGTACGTTTTTTTGTTGGTCATCATTGTCCATACTTTCTTTGAAGGATTTGAATTCGTTCGAACTGGTAAGTCACCAAAATTTGTTGCTAATTACTTCACAGATACATACGTTAATCAACCCGGCCAATTTTTGCTTCGACCACCTGGAGCTTGTTATCACTATCTATTGAAACAGATTTTGTTCAAGTTTCAATAAATTTATTTCTAAGTTCCCCGTTTGAATTTGCCCTTGGCTACATAATATTTTTTGTGTTTTAGCATTTTGGATATTTCTCTTGCCTTGTATTTTTTTGATTGGGAAGTTTTGCCAAGTTGTAATTTTGTGCAGGTTTCGTATTTCTGCATAGAATTGATTAAGGCAATCTTATCTTTTAAATTTTATTATTATATAAATATTAAAATGCTATATTTGCTCAATTATTATTTGTGAGAAATAATGTTTTATGCAATCCTTGCGTGTTTATCGTGCTTTTACTACTACTTTTGCGGTTCGTAATGACCTTCTTCAGTCCCGCACCGTTTAACATGGGGAACTAAATTTTAATTTATCCCTCATAAATATTACCACTTACTTTTTGTCACATCAATCTCAACGTGCTGGGTTATCTTACGTTAGTATTATTTATCTTGTCGGTTTCCCATTGCTACGACTGCAAATTTCATAGTTTGCAAATTTTAATAATTTTTACGTTAGCATTATTCAAAGGCATTATTTATAAGTTCCTTCAAAGGTATGTGTGATCTCATTGCAGACGCGTTGGCGGTACATGTCAGCAAAGTTTACATAGCAACCTCTGTTATCATTTGAAATGGGATACATTATTAGACAATTTTTTTATCTTTTGCAATGCGCTTTTTAACTGCACTTCAATTTTTATAATTTAATTTGTACCTGTTTATTTCAATATTTATTTTCGGCTATTTTTTGTCGGTAGTTATTAGGATTGCATAAAATAGTATACACAAATCGTGGCTAAAGCGCCATTAAATCTCTTGTGCTTGCGACCACTTGGAGGAGGGGTCGCTATCGCGACCCCACCCACGCGAGATTAGATGGCCTGCTTTAACCACTAGGTGTGTAACATACTATTCTTTAATTTTTTAAACAATGTATAATTAACTAGGTAACATCGTGCAGTGCTGGCTTAAGGCAAAGACAAGGAGATTCCTAAGTGGTCAGCATAGTTTCGAATCTCGTATTTGAAATTTTATGCTTGATATTTTTTTGTGTTTATTTTTATTTGTGCCTTTTTATTTGAAAAGGATTATATAGAAAGAAGGTAGCGATGCACGACAAAAGTACAGCGGTGGACAGTTTCATCGGGGGCTTACGATTGGTTGGTTATCAGGAAGTTCGTAGTGGTTCCATCATTTGTTGGGATTTTTATGACCACTCGGACGTTCTCTTAATTAACTCAGGAAGAGGTTCTTGGTGGTAATGTCTTTGCTTTTGTACATCCTGGTCGGCTGGTGCAGTTACTATCGGACGTCGTAAATATAATCGCCTTCTAGCAACGACCATCTAGTTGCTACTCTATTTTTGTTTTGCTAGCAAAGCTGCTCCTTGATCTTCTTTGGGGAGCATTCATTTGAGAGAATCCACGGCTCTGGCTTGTCGCTACAACGAGCTGGTTTAAACGAACATCAGGGCTTCACGCAAAATAAGTAGGAATTTATTTTTCTGTGTAAGCGTGTTTGATCAAGCTATCTTCTCATCAGAGATAGGGAGGTCAGATAACGTTTCAATGTTAAAATGAAAATTGTGCTAATATAAACCCAGTAACGATGTGCCTCGGAATTCTGATGATTTCAATAGAAATGATTAACGGAAAAATCGGAAAAAATGAATTATGAATATATTGGAATATGGAACATTCAAGGGCTTAAAATAAGCAGCAAGAGGTTTTAACTGAGATAATGCAAAGGAATATTGATATAGTTCTATTGTCTGAGAGTAAAAAGAAAAGCAGTGGTTGCGAGAACCTAAACCACTTCACTTCATCCACTGTTATAGTGGGATTGACAAAAGTGAAACAAAAACTGAAACAGTGCTTAATTTCCTGGGAGGCCATGAACGAACACTTAATAAGATTGAATCCATGCGTAAGAAATCAGTCCATGACCATAATTGGCTTATATGCACCGTATGATAACGCTACAAATGCCGTAAAAGACAAATTTGAAGAGATTTGTAGAAAAGTGATCGAAAATATACCCAATAAACACAAGATTATTTTGGCAGGAGATTTTAACAGTAAAGTTGGAAGACGAAGAAATGAGTATAGAGTGGGCATCCATATGGAGAAGATCGTATAAATAATAATTAGGAGAAACTATAGGACATATATTATGTAGGTGACCAATATAAACTCAAAATTATAAACACGTTTTACTCTCACAAGGACACCCACAAATATACATGGCACCAAGACACAACAGATTATTTTGGCCGTGTTCGGTCTGACACTTTTTTCACTCGACAAACAGACGATCAGATAATGAGGCGGAAAATAAGGATGACTTGAGTTATATGGTGAGAAAACTTCAAAAATAGTATGATCTGGTGGGTGTAAAAATGAATGAAGAGAAATGTAAGTACAAAGTACCTATTGGTCGGAAACAACGAAATTGAGAAACTTCCATCGGAATACCACCACATACAAGAAGTGGAAAGAAGTAAATATCTGGGTAAATACAAATAAATGGTTAAGAAGAAATGGTTGGCAGAATAAATAAAGGGCGAGGTATAACAAGATCCCTCAATTCCATTTTGTGGAACAAAGCGCTAAGGAAAAACATACAGAAAAGGGATGTATAAGGGATATAAATGGAAGAAACAGTAGCATGCTGCTGTCCACTGAAATGGATTTTCTAAGACAAAGTTGTCGAAAAACGAGACTCGACAGGGTACGTAACGAAACTATTAGAGATAAAATGGAGATGGACCATGATATTATGGACGAAGTACAAAAGTGGCAATTAATATGATTTGGAACACGTGAACAGAATGGCGGATGAAAGATGGCCAAAAAGGATATTAAAATGGATACCAAAAAAAAAGGACCAATACCAATACGAAGCTGCAGAGATTAAATAAATGAAGCAACCAAGCCAGAAATTTGGAAGAAGACGCTTGCAAAGATCGGGTTACAAAAAGACTGGGAGCGGATAAACGGCAACAGCTGTGAATTGTTCCGCAAATAAATTGTTTATTATTATTATTATGATTATTATGTTTGCATTTTTGTTGAAAATCAGATATCTGGTGATTTGTAAGCAAGTTGCCACTGTTATTTGCAATAAACGATTATTGTTATTTAGGTTAAATTTTGTAGTTGTAACGAATTCAAAACGATACTAACGGCAATAAGCAAAAGTATTACGGCGGAATATTCAATTGTTTAAAACATTAAAATGTAAATTGTTTGTATAATGAAAGCAACTTTTGAAATGCTGAATATTTGAATCAAAATTTGAATAACACAAAGTAATGTAAATACTCGTTCTGACTTACAAAACTCTATTATAGCATCAATAGCATCCATAATGAAAACTATGTACATACTTTCCTAGTATACTACGTAAATTTCGGTTAGGAATTTTCTAATATTCTAATTCCAATAATACCAAAATCTAAGCAAACCAAGAAATTTTCTATATATGCCTGGATACAGATGGAGAATTAATTGCTAAAACGTTGAAGAAAAACTTGGGGTTAGTAGGTACGTAAAAACTTACTCGGCCCATTAATAAGCCAACCCTTAAAATAAACATTTATTATGAATATTTAAAAACATTAAATTTCCATTAATTCGAGAACCTAAATTATTTTGGCTAAATGTCTGCAAAAAATGTATTTTTCGTACATTTTCTGACTTGACATATTTTCATCTTTTATTCTTTAATAGGCACACTTAGTAAACGGAAGTTCATTGTCTTGGAGCTTTAAGAGCAGAAATTAATTCACTAATCACAAATTATAGTATTAAACTTTACGTGATAATGAAAATTGTTCGAGCTTCTATTGTAGAACATTTAAATGACATGAGTCATAAAATTTAAATTAAAGTTGTTTACGTCTACCCGAAATAATTATAATTTGAGTGCGACATATAGCTACAATATTCTAAAATTCATATTCAAAGGAACCCCGAAAATCTGCACGATTAACTATTCGCCATCAGAAGTGGGATAATTAGAGTTAAAAATGATTCTGCATATATCTGTCTCTTTTACGGTACTGAAATATTATTATCATTAGGGATCTTCTGTTCATGCACTTAACGTCTTTTTGGTTAGACGACAAAGTATCCTAATAAGTTTAGACGGAACTTGTTAAACGTTACTCCATTTGACATGGCAGTATGCTCATAAATTATATAACATTAACGTAATAAAAGATATTAAAAAGTGTGCCTTGAGACTTAAAGCACTACAGCGTTAATTTCTTTTGATGTCTTCATAACCATTTCATTAATTTTACGTAAATTACAATTTCTAATTTTTGGATTTGCCATTTCCATGTCAAAGCAAAACCACGCAAAATATCTATCCATTTGAAATGATATTTTATTTTATTTACATTTGGTGTATCTGAAAGCTATAAAATTGCTATTTCAATCTTATATTTTCAAGTACATCAAATAGGATCCATTGAAAACTTTCTAACAATTACGAGAAAATATTTCGAATGAACTTGTTATATTTGAAGTACTTTTCCTGAGAGTTGCCATTTGAAGAAATAACCTTCTAACGAGATTGCATTGGGTCTGTTTACCCTACGTAATTTTTCATTCAATCATTTAAATTATAAGAATTTTCTAAAGAAATTGCAATTTTCCAATAACTATACTTTTTTTTAAAAACTAAATGGTAATTTTCAATTTATTAATAGCGTTGTGCCGATGAAAGAGGGTGAATAAACATCACGGCAGTCATCATCAGAATATTCCTCGTAAACAAATCAGGAATTGTTGCTATTCTGATGATTTTTAGTAGAACTTTATATGCTTTAAATTTAGTTCATTTGAAATTTTTATAATCGACCATTTATAACTAAGTTCATATAACAAAATATGTATGTAATAAAATTATTTAGGCTATGATGCCTTGGTTAAAATACTATAAAAATCATATCACTGAAGAGATCTATTCAGATCGAAACACATGTATGTCGTTAAACGATTAGTGAAAGTGAAAAGCTATAGATATTAAAAATATGTTGCTCAATAAAGCATGCTTGGAAGATTCTGCTAAAAGATAAATTTTCACCACGCTTTTATGTTAAAGTTATCCTTGCTTTATTAAATTAATAATAAAATTTTATGGCCTAAGCACATCACTTTTATGTGTTTTCCAAAGAGCCATTTTTTACAGTAAAATCGATACATTTAAGATAGTACATCTTTTACTTGGTGTAATCGCAACGTTAAGCTTATATTTTAAATTTTCTTTGATTTACTTATATTTTAACTTAATTTACTTATATATAAACATCTAAACGCAGGCATAAAATAATAAAAAGAACTATTTTTTGGAAATATCTTTTCTAATTTTATAATCAATGACCAAACGCTGTTATCTATATACCGGGTGACCGGCCGAAAACTGAACATAGGGAAATAACATGGGAAATTGATTTTTTCTAAATTCCTGCTTCCCATTATAACTGATATGAATAAAAAAAATACCAAATTAAAGAGATTTTTTTTCCGCACCTAAAGATACCAAACACTTAATATTTTGTTTTTTAATTATTGTTAAAAAGTCGATAGTACAATTAAGAAATAGCGTTTCTTAAAAAAATATTAGCGGGCTGGGTCGTTGCATTACGTCTAATGTGCCGCATTGCTATTGTTTTTAAACTTTTTAAATTTGTTTTTATTTTAAAAATAATAAGAACGCAATTTGAATATTATTTTATTATAACAAGTTGACCAATATTAAAAGTTAAAAGTAGTTTTATTTAGTCAACAAAACCCAAGAATAAGAAAAATATCAATTGGATTATTAAATACTGAACGAAAGTAACCAAATAATAATAATATTATAACAAGTATTCGAATAACCCTCCATTCTGCACTAAACAGTAACCCAATCTATTATAAAATGATTCTCTTACATTTGCTAGCTGTCTAGCAGTAATTTGATTGCATTCTGCAAAGATCGCGTTCCTCAAAGAATCAATATTTGGGTGACGAGTTTTATAAATTTTGCTTTTAATATGACCCCACAAAAAGAAGTCACACGGTGCCAGATCAGGAGATCGGGCTGGCCAGTTTATAGCACCACCACGACCAATCCATCGATTTGGATATGCTTGGTTTAAATAATCTCTAACGTTTACCCCAAAATGTGCTGAACAACCGTCTTCCTGAAACCAGACCTCATGGTGTTCAGAAGCTATTTCGTGCAGGACCAATATTATTTATAAGAAGATCTAAATACATATCTGAATTTAAATTTCCAAGTATTTCAAATGGACCAAGAACACGGTTATTATAAATGCCAGCCCAAATATTAATTTTTTGAGGATATTGTGAGCCGGTCATTAAATTTAGTCTCGGATTTTGTATAGCCCAATAGCGATGGTTTTGTACATTTGGCTCATTGTTTAATGTAAATGTACATTCGTCTGTAAAACATATTTGTTTCAGAAAGTTTCGGTTTCTGTTAGCACGTCCTTGCATTTTCTCACAAAATACAAGCCTGGATTCTTCGTCAAACAAAAATATTTCTTGATGACATTGATATTTAAAAGGATGGTACTTGTGCTTTTTTAAAATTGTTCGAACATTTTCTCTACCAACATTACACTCAGCTGCAATGGATCTAATGTTTGCATTTGGATTCGCAGAAATTAAACCTAATATAGTTTCTTCCAATTCATGGTTGTTTCTCTGATATCATATTTAAAAAATAATGATAAGACAACTTCAATTAATAATTTTGGTTAATACCTTTATTTAAATTTGTCGAAGTATTACCAGTGTCTTCAAATTTCTTAATTATATTCTGTATGGCCGATATTGATGGAATTTGGCTATCATTAAATTTAACAGAAAATAAGTCACGTATTTGGCGTAAACTATTACCGCTGTAATAATATTTTACCATGAAAACTTTTTCTTCAACAGACCACTTCATTGTTAACAAAATTAATTTTAATTTGTCAAAGTAACTTTTGTTTGTAATATTTGGCTTTCATACAATAGCAATGCGGCACATTAGACGTAATGCAAAGACCCAGCCTGCTAATATTTTTTTAAGAAGCGCTATTTCTTAATTTTACTATCGACTTTTTAACAATAATTAAAAAACAAAATATTAAGTGTTTGGTATCTTTAGGCGCGGAAAAAAAATCTCTTTAATTTGGTATTTTTTTTATTCATATCAGTTATAATGGGAAGCAGGAATTTAGAAAAAATCAATTTCCCATGTTATTTCCCTATGTTCAGTTTTCGGCCGGTCACCCGGTACTTATATAAAAATGGATGTATGTATGTATGTTCCCTATAGACTCCTAAACCGTTTGACCGATCGGAACCAAATTTGGTACAGTTATTATGTAGGTCCCAGCGCATGTTTTTGTATTGAAATAGTGCAAAAATTCGCAAAGTAAAGGAAAGTTGATTTTGAGTAGCCTGCCTTCTTTTAAGGAATCTCGATAATCCATTCATGCGCGTCCCTATGGGACGCGCATGAATGGATTATCGAGATTCCTTAAAAGAAGGCAGGCTACTCAAAATCAACTTTAAAAACAATAATGAATGCTGTCAACCGATCGACAATGCAAATACGCGGGCACGTGCTTTACGTTTCTATTTGACCAATCTTAACCAAATTTGGTGTAGAAGTTATTTACAAAACTACGAAAAACATAGGCTACTTTAGAACCTTAGAGTGAGGCCGAAGGCCGAACAACCGCATCCGACACGGTCTAGGTCTAGATGGCTAAAGGCGGCCGGTAGGCCGACTGTGCCAGCTAGTAAATTATGAAATCGATATAATTTTAGATAATTACAAATTTTGAGTAAACTTTGTAAAATGTAAATCGCCGTTGTTTTCCTTTTTGGAGAACTTAATTATAACAAAGCTAACAAAGACGGATCACCCACACTTCCAAATAAAGTACGGTAATAATAAAAAAAATGTTAATGCAAATTTGTTTAAAATTTGCTGTCTAAAATCTGCTGGTACTTAAAAAGCAAATACAAAAATGAGATTTAATTAAAAAATTTGAAATTACAATTTGCAAACAAAATAAAAATTTGTATTAATTTCCGAAAGAAAATGATTAAAATAATGTTGAATGCGCAATATTAATTATATAATTGATTGGTTTAATCGATATGTTTACTTACGACTGGAAATAATAGCTACAGATTTCCATCTCATGTTGATAAAAATTTTCGCGAACGCTTCAGCGATGTAAACAACCGAAGGGCTTAATCTTGTAGTGATGTAATTTTCCTCGTTCTTTGATTCCTGCAAAAAAAAGTTATCAAATACGAGCAATAAAAGTTAGTGTAATTATCACCTCGGGGCAATTCCATGTTATTAAAGTTTTGTTGTGAAATCGTGCAATTAAGTAAGCCGAAGAACAAAGCGCCGATTCTAAAGATCCTAAAATGGGTTCGTTTGCTGAGGAAATCATTTCGAGGATATTTTGTGATTTTATGCAAACATCTGCAACAAATCAAAAGCATAACCAAAAAATTAAGAAATTTACGTGATGTTTTATATTTATGAAATATCACAAAACGTCGAGATTATCATGAAACTTATTAAAAATCAGAAAGAATTTAAAAAAGCAATTAAAGTTGATGGAAATATTAATGGTGTAGTTTTGTATGCATAAATCATTCTGAAATGAGATTGATTTGTGCCGCATAACGCGATTGTTCTCTCGAGAGTTAACTTCTGATATTACACCAACTTATTTTGCATTTTGAGTGGCTGGTTACTTGAACAACCCGAACGATAATTTTATAAAAAGATTTAATCACCTGTCTCGAATACTAACATAAATTTGCTTTTACTTATATAAAAGAAACTTCAAATTACGAATTTTTTATATGAATAAAAAATGTGTTGAATTTAAGTTAATTTAGTTGTGCCCACACAGTAAAAAATCGAGCATTGAGTTAAAAAAAAAGTCTGCTCTTTATAACGTCTGAACATCTGACAAACAGGGACGAATTACTTAAATATAAAAAAAAGGTTCGACCTTTTCCTTATAAAGTCACAACTGCTGTGAGATCATAAAATAATTTGAGTTGAACTGCGACCAGGTTAACCCGATTTAAAAAAAGACTTCTGAAGTAAATAGTTAGAACAATGTACTATACATAAATTATTTATTTGCGCATATAATTGAATGGGCCCTGTTGTATAATAAAATGTTAGGTATTGTAATGTTCTTTGCTTAGCTGCATTAGCAAGTTAAAAAGATGAACAAGTTTGTTAATAAAAATTTAAATAAACGTGCAATTATGAACAGAAAGTCATGGCAAAAATGATTAATTCATTTATGAAATTAAAAATATATCATGTAAAATAATTATTAGTTATAAGTTGTTAGTGAAAAATTTTGTTAGTTAAGAAATAGGTATAAAACTAGGTTCATTTATTATTAGTTGTGTTATGCGAACTTATAAAAAGGTTTCTCGAGGACATTTGTGTAATGGATTGATGTAACAAACTGAACGGACGATTATTCGCTTCCAAATGAACAATTACAGTGCATCAGATTCAAATTTGCGGATCGTTCCTAAAAAAACAATTATTTGAATAAAAATCAAGTGACGAAAATATTGATTAATTTACCTGCCAATGAAAACTTTAAAACATTAAAAACAGACAGGCGTTGGATTTTGCAACAAAAATAATATCCTTGGTAACGAGTTTGTTTGCCTTAGTAACACAATAATTTTACGAAGATGAACACGTAATTTTAGTGATCCAGAGTTTTTTTATAATAAAATGTAATAAAATAACCCGAAATAGGGAAGTGAATGTGGGGGTTAACCTAGAAAGAGGTTATATTAGGTGATAATTGTAAAAATTGATCAGTGTACTCACCAATTGGTATTAAAAATATGGAATTTATGGCGGTGAATATTGTGGGAGTTGCCGAAAATTAAACTAGATAAAAACAACGATAAATGTAGAGCAAAATTGTTGGATGAACGATCAACAAACAAATTATACGGAACAAAAGTGATGCAGTCGGGAAGTGAGGTTGGAAATCTTTAAATATACAGTGCGGAATTTTTGATCAAAAAAATAAATGTCAGAAATCTTATACCTACTTATAATCATTTAATTGCATAATCTATTTTATAATGATAAAGTTTGTTACAATTAGTTATAAGGCGTGTGCGTAATTTTTTTATTGTTTCCATGACAACCATTTATAAAAATTTATAAAAATTTCATAAAAAAATCAAATTGCCATGAAAAATTTATTTCAATTTTATTCAATTAAATAAATATTATTAAACTATGAATCTTGTTCATTTGAAGATGAGCTAATGCAATCAAGAAAAGTTATTAACAATAAAAGAATTTTTTTATATAAAATTAAGAGCTAGCCGTGGTGACCTACCAAAATTTATTTACAGAAGTTATCATTGTTAAGCATCCAGGTAAGGGTAAAATTTATCAAAAAGCATAATTTATTTAATAAAGTAAGGGGAACATTGCATATTTATTTATCGTACCAACGTTAAGGGTGATTTAGGCTCAGTAACATTACAGTATCTAATCTGCAAAATTTACAATAATTGCATTTAACAGATAATCCATTTTAGATTTTTTTCTAGCCTGCTTTATCTGTGGTATTCTTCTTGGTATAACGATAACGGTTCAAAAAATACAGGGCTAAACGTATTGAGTGCTAACTTATCCAAAATTTCCAAAAATTATTAAATATCTGCTAAGCCAGTCAATATTTTTGGATAATAATTTAAACCATGGAGAAAATTCCTCGCCAGCTAGGGGTCCGTGGGGTAAAATGGGTAATTCCGCTACCTGCTTAAGTGCTCACTCACTCGAAATTTACATAATATGCCTATTTGACATGGTAAATTCGCATACACCGGCAGTTGAAATTTTCAAAAGTTTCACCATTTTTCCTGACTAGCCACATCCTTGGGCCATATGTTCAAATACATTTTTCTGGTATCGGTCAAACAATTCAAAAGTTACAGGGCTAAACGTCTTGAGTGGCAACGTATCCAAATTTTCCCAATATTTTCAAAAATTAATTTGAAAATTAAATATATCCTAAACCATTCGATATTTTTGGATAAAAATTTAACCATAGGGAGAACCCCTTGTCAATACGCCGATGGAGTCGAATGGGTAGTTCCGCGGCTACTCGCTCGGATCTCATGTCCATTTGACTTGGTAAAATTGCAACTGCTACACCGGGAGTAGAAATTTTTAAGATTTTGAAATTTTTCCTGGATAGCCACATCCGCGGGCCATCTGTTCAAATTATGGAACATAGCCACCGTTACTAAAAGAACGACTTACACAAGCAAAGCACAACTGCCGGAAAAATTATTTTGTGACAGTTTGAAACTATTGTGACCACAACAGTTAATAAATTAACACTTAGTATTAGATATTATCATCATTTCATCAAGCTTATCGATTCTGTTCGGAATATTGGTGCACTGCTTCTCTGTAAAGCCTTCACGATCCATTTCTTGGGATGGATTAATACTCTTCTTTCTCTTTTACTTTAAACTTAATTTATCCATAAAGTGTTGATGTTCACCAGAGGACCGCGCTAAAAAATTCCGTCAAGTCCTACAATTTCCGAGCTGTAATTCAACCAGCGATCACACCAAACCACTGTTATAAGTAAAGTTCTAAATTTTAAGAAAATTTTAGCACGTTTCTTTATAAATAGATAAAATTAACTAATCGCGAACGAACTTAAATTTAAGTACGAAATATCACTGAGTAATTTAAATTGACAGCAACTATAGTTTTGTTTGGTTTGTTTGCTTGTTCAAACATTTTTAAACCATCTTAGTTCGATTCTTCGGTAAATAATGTAAGGGAAAATAATCGACATGTAAAATAATTCAAAGAAGAAAATCACAGGCTAAATTTAAGGATGTTTAATTATTTGTTCCTTCAATTATTTTAGAGATAAACTAAATAAGTTATTTGTAATTTATTTTTCGTAGAATATTTTGAAAATCCCTAATTTCTTAGGCTTATGTCAAAATTAACTATTGTATAATTTGATGGAATTTGATAACTATTGCCAAAGCTATTGCTTTATTCATAGTGGATATTAAAATTTTGTTTTTCCAATACATTCAAAATAAAAAATCCCACATTCAATGTGGGATGTGTTATTTTACCTGGATTTTTTCCTTCGAGTATTTTACCGATTACCGTTTACAAGGGGTGTTCATTATATACTCGGCCTAGCTATGATCCAGGCAAAAATATAAATTATTTATATATTATATTTAAAAACCTTTTTTCAGTACAAAAACAATGATACCACTTTCATATATTGAAGATAATTCTTCTTCATTTTCAACCGTTCTCTGTCCACTCCTGAACATAGGCCTCTCCTCTTCGTCTACACTCCATTCTATTCTGGACCAAATTTAGCCACTTTTTACCTGCTATCTGTTTAATGCCGTCTGTCCAGCTTTTCTGCGGTCTTCCCACACTACTTCTAGTCTTTCTTTCTATTGTCGTGGACATGTCCAGACCATCGCCACTTCAGTTCTACCACTCGTTACCCTAATTTTCCAAAAATCGTCCAAGTCAGCCAATTCTTCACGTTATTTCTGCGGTTTGGTTGTCTTCGCTGATTTTTATAAAGTGAGCCCGATAAATATATCATTTTTTGTGAGACATTTTTGAATGTGTGATCCGTGTATTTGGACTAGAGATGGGCGCGTGACGTGATTTTCGTCGTGTTACGATGTGTCACGGTCTTTTCACGTGACACGTGAATGTCTAAAATAGAGAATCACGATAAAAACCGTGATTGTGCGTGAGTGAAATTAAACAAACGTGATCGTGCGTAAGCCGCTAAATGCCGTGAGTATACGTGAATAACCGTGAGTAGTCGTAAGTGGTCGTGAGCAGCCGTGAGTGGTCGTGCGCAGCCGTGAGTGGTTGTGAACAGTTGTACATTTTTGCAATCTCTAAAGTTTTATACAAAAACTTTTCAATATTGCTTTTCAATAATAAAATTTGTTATCTTTTAACTAAATAAAAAAGTGTGCATGTGTGTAAAAATATATTAGCCTGATCTAGTATCTACTAAAAATGGGCGCGTAACGTGATTTTAGACGTATACGGTGTGAGTGAATCGTGGATAGTGTACGGTTCGTGAGTATATGGAAAATATCGTGAGTGTGCGTGAGTGATTTGGAAAACATCTTGAGTAGTGTTCGTGAGTGCATGGAAAAAAATCGTGATCGTGCGTGAGTGTGCGTGAGTAATATGAAAAACATCGTGAGTGTGCGTGAGCGTGATCTAGCCTTTGCATGATCGTTCGTGATTGTGCGTGAGCAGCAAGAAAAATTCGTGAGTGTGCGTGACCGTGAGTGAAAAGTGAAATCTCTAATTTGGACTAATGATTTTAGTTTTATATTTCTTCAATTTTAAACCTATTTCTTTAGCCGCCTGGTTAAGTTTCCCTCTTCTAGTCATTTGTTTAATAATATTTGAAGTGCTTCCTCCAAAGCTTTCCCACCGATTTTCAAATTTTTTTGCTGTAACTTGATCTTCTCCTTGATTCTAAGACATTTTCTATTTTTCATTTGCTTTTTAGGGTATCCCTTATTTCTTCGGTTGTTATCAATGGTATTCCTTCGGATCCCACGTTTAAAATGTTGTTTGTCTTTAGCTTCGGATTACGTACAAATCCCGTACAGTAAAATTCTTCAATTTCCTCACGAATTTCTGCCTTGTCCGACACCATATTGCCTTATGAGTTTCTAATTTTTATTATTTGTGTTTTACCGTTAGATGATTTTTTTGTTGTAGTCTCCAATATAGCCTTAGTATTAGCCTTCGTATTAGCTTGTTTTTTCATTTCTTGTATTTATCTTGATTTCTGCTCTGAGTATCCTATGGTCATTCCCTGTATCAACTTAATGGAGTACTGATACGTTGGTGCATATTTGGTCCTTATTCATGATTATGTAGTCGATTTTGTTTTCCACCTTATGATCCGGCCTTCTCCAAGTTCATCTCCGTTGCTTTCTGAGCTCAGTTCTGAGGAACTGGTTGGTGAAAATGCTTTAATTATCTGTATAAATAGTACAATATTTATTGTTCAATTTTATGACTGCATATTTATGCTACACGATTTGAAATGGAATGCAACTTTGTAACCAAGTGTTTGATATTGGTTTTGATAATGGTGACCATACCTCCGACGTGCTGATCTGTATCGGAATTTTTCTGATACAAAATATGACCGGATTTCAGTGTAGTTGGTTTTTCGCCAGAGTACAACGATATCCTAATTGATATGTTTAAGTTCTTGTTCTAGTTCTTCGAGATGTACTTTTAGTAGCATTGTTAGCATGTTATATGTGATCTTGTGATCTTATTTTAATCGAATATTCCCCCTCCCCCCCCTCCCAGAATCAATGGCACTGACGGACGAATCATTGTGAGATTCCGAGTTTAGAACCCTGCTCACTTGAAACAGTTTCGTTGCAACATTCCACATCTCATAGGGTTTAAAGGAGGTTTTAGCAAATAAAACTCTACGCTTGCCGAGGGTGTTTTTCTTCCAACCACCCAATATGGAACAGGCTCTACTTGCCTGTTGGACCACGAGAAATACTTGATTGCCCTAGTACCAGCTATATTTAGGACGAATTCCCCTAACCGCCAACTGGGGACGCGTCACCTAGGGGTTGCAGGCTCCCTCGAGATGATAATTTGTTCAAAGGATGTACATTTTTAAGTCAACCATTTGTAGTGAAAATTAGTGATAAATAAATAGAAAAATGTCGCATGAACATTTTATAAATGTGTGATGATTTTTAAAGAGATTATGAATCAAATAGTGATAGGTGATGAACCTCTGATGGAATCCAAAAGGTAATTAATACAGCGGGTTACAAAGAAGAAATTCATTATCAAAGCTAATAAGACCCAAATGCGTGTAGGGAAGATCATGGTTATTATTTTCTGGGATGCGCAATGAACGTTGTTAAACTATTTTTTTGCGTGGGAAGACCACCATCACAGGTTTTTATTGCACTGAATTAAAAAACATATTAATAAATGCCATACGAATAAAAAGACGTGAAACAGAAGAAACTGCTTATAATAATTAATTCGGGTTCGCAGAAATCATTCATCCTCTTTAGGATACAATAAATCCCTACTGTCTTTTTCTTATTTCCAGATTTTAAAACAAAGGGAAGAGGTTTGCTGATGAACTCATGTAAAATCCCATTTTGACGAAAACCAAAATCTAATTTTTTTAATGGCATAATGAAGTTAATTTCAAAAAGGTAAAAAAATTTACGTTCACTACAGTGGATAGTTCACTCTATGATATGTTCACTATATTGCAATTCAGTATTGTGGGACCTTTAACTCGAAATTATATCAGAGGAAAATTAAATTTATATTTTTCTCGAGAAAGCTCTTTTTTATTATAAGGCAATAAAAAAATTAATCTCAAGCAGAAGTTTCAGATGTGCATTTTTTTAAAAGACTTTAAAATCCTTGAATAAAATGAACTTAACGTCATACCTCATGGAAAACCTAATGTTCAACGTGGACTCCGAACCACAGACATCAGGAGGAACGAGATACCCGGATAAAACAAAAATAATATCGGGGTAGAACGAATAGGTGACCAAAAACCTTAAAATTGTTTCAATAACACTCAATAAATACATGCTAAATATTGAAGTTAGGGGCACGTGCTTAGCATTACATTTTTTAAGTTTATAAAAATTTAAGTGCCTACTGTTCGAATATAGAATTTCCAAGCCAAATAAAACGTGTTTCTTTATTTTTATTATGAATTTATATTACGTGCAATAAATTAACCATGATTTTAATCTGTGGTTGTTATAGTGTGATAATAACATATAAGATTGGTCGCGTGAATAAGGTTCTAAGGGTTGCAAAATATGTTGATGAATAAGAAAATTTAATTTACTTTACAATAATAATTAATTTAAATACATCTTTTGGGTTGGATTATAAATAGACAGATCATGGAATCGAGGGATAAAGCATAAAGCATGTATTATTTATTTCGTAGCTAACTAACCTGACGTGGTTGCTCGACCTTCGACCTCGCTCAGCAGATAACTACCTTAGGTACAACATGTATTAAAGGTTTTCAAAGTGGCCTGCTTCTTTGGGTACAGGGTTCCAAACAACAACGAAAATTTTCTAATGTTTTTTGCAACTCTTCCAGCGATATATTATGTTGCCATTTCCGACGTAAAGATTGCTTCAGCGATTCTAAACTTTTGTGGCGTTTTTCACAGGTCCTGGCCTCTAAAATTGATCATATGGCAAAATCTATCGGGTTGAGATCCGGTGAGTATGGGGGCCATTCAGCTGAACTGATAAAATCAGGAAAATTGATTGTTTTTTTTTAACTCCGTCTTTACGAAAACCAGAGTTGTTTCACCGGTAGCACAAATACCTCACCAAACCATAACATATTTCTGACCAATACCCATCATTTCGACGATTGTGAAATTGTTCGATGTTGAAAATTTTTTCATCAGTGATAACGAAATTTTCCCATCTTTGAGTAGCGGTGCGGTGTAGCAGGGCACGGCATCGCCAAAGTCGTACTTGCTTGTTTTTATTCGTCAGCATTTGGGTTTTTTCGTAGCTTGTAAGGCTTCTTCTTAAACCTTTTTTACCTATTCGTCGAGCAGACTCTTGCGCGATTCCAGTTTCACGAGCCAATTTTCGCATCGACAACCTCGGATTTCGTTGAATCCGAAGTTTTATGATGTTGCGATTCCGACGAGTGTTGGTAGAGCATTTTTTTCCTCTTCCGGGTCGGTTCTCCTTATTGCCAAGCTATTTGAATCGTTTCGTGGCATCAGAAACGGTTTGTCGAGGAATATTTAGCATTTGAACAATTTCACATTGACGATTTCCGGCTTCAAATAATGATAAAATTGCGGCGCGACTCTTTCACATCTTGTAACTCACAAAATTACGATTTGGTTTTATTTATCTCTCTTGTTTTTCTGTTCTCTATTGTTTTTAGAATCGCCATACTAATTTTGTTTTTGTTAAAATTCAGTGATTTTCTCGGCAAGAAAATAACAAGTTTATCCGAGGTTTTGTGGGTATCACTGGTGGATGAACACTTCAAGTTTTCAATCAAACTTTGGTTTTTTTACTCCGTAACTATAGCATCATGTAGGTGTAAAAGTCTCCGAAGTGGAAAGTGATAAACTGATGTACTTCAAAACGACAGCGCTTTAACAGTTACTTTTAGACATATTTTTGAGATCAGTCAAATTATATTTACTTATGTGATAGTTATTCAAAAAGAAAACAAAGAAAACCACTATTACCAAGAAAATAGCTGTCTACCTATCTCAAATGTTGTCAGGGAAAATAATGAGGGTGTTTGCATGTATTTCTAGTGGTACTTTAAGCACGTTATTAAATTTAACTGCAAAAAAAAGATATGAAAAACCGTAATTATTCCAAAATTTTTACTTTTTAAGCTGGCACATAAATCGTTAATTTATAACATAACGAAGATGCGATGTTCACACTTCTGTATAAAGAAAAAAACTCGTGGGACTCGAGATACTCTTAAAGGATCTAAACATGACCAAAGAACGAAAAGCTCAGTTGCATTAAAGTATAGCAAGCAAATCCAATATTTTGCTAATGCACATTTTCGTTCAATATTGACTTTTTACTCGTATTTTGTATTTTGATTAAAATGAGGAAATTTAATGCATTTCCAATATCAAACACAATCGAAATCGGGCTCTAATTAATTGATTTGCAACTATTTCATGTGTATTTTGACCAGAATTAAAAGGTAAATCCAAATAAACATTTTAAATTAAAGATAAAATTGTTACCAAACACAATGCTTAACGCACTTGAGTGTAAACTCTGAGATACGAGTTTATTTACCAACCCAAGTAGATTTTCCAACTTGAAGTTATACTATCGTTAACTCTTCTAATTGCTTTCCTCCAAACTGCATTCTTTTGATAATTCAATCCTGTTGTCTTTAATTTTATTTTCGGGAAAACCATTTGGTCCTTCGAGCCGGATTTCTTAAAACTTATGGCAAATTAACCGAAGAAATATCGAATAATTTTAACCCTGAGAAAAAAAATTCTCAAAATGACACAAAGTAAAATTATTTATATATTTAGTTTTCAGAAAAAGATTTTAAATGAATTAATTCTTTACGTATAATTTCACTCTACGAAATGCCTGCAAAGTCTTAAAATTGCAAAAAGTTTTAAATTTATTAATTAAAAAATGTGTAATACGAACGACTTTAAAAACCTATTTGCATAATTTTTGTCCATTTCTAAATTACATTTTACGTTGAAAAGTTGCAGGATAATAAGTAGGTTCTCGACAATTTTTTCTTACCTTCACTGGATGCTAATTTGAAAGAGTTGTTTTTTACGTGAAGTTGCAAATATTCGAAATTAACGGGATAATAACACATTTCGGATAAAATTAATGTAGGTAATTGAGCAGGTGCCAAAGGGACGTAAACCAGTAACCACAGAAGTAGAAGGCCCGCCATAGCACCCTCTTCAGCGAGGCATGGCAGCTAGTGCCGCAAATACCCCTTACGTCGTAAAATTCATCACTGGAAATTAACCTCACCAAGTGTTCGGAACTTGAAACACCTGAAACAAAAATTTAATATAAAAAAATTAGAACTTTTAAAAATTCTGGTGCTAAAAATACCGTCGCATAGAAACCTAATGTAAATGTTACGCTCAAGTCGTTGTTTAAAAACTCATGTAAAATATATGAGTCGTTTTCCTAAAGAGCTTTCTTAACGTTTCAACAATTTTCACGAAAAGTAAATCGAGGTGCTTTATTCTTTAATTAAATACCGACTAACTTGTTTACTTTTATGTTCGTAATTGGTTGTACTGTTGTATTCTTCTTGCTGATTAGACCTTACAAATTCTTTTTGATACTACTAAATATGCTTTAGGTTATAATTTAAAAAATTAGGGATGTGATCTATTATTGGAAACCATATACCTATACACAATTTCCTTTTTTTATTTTAAGGACGCACTTCCAAAAGCGATATGGAATTTATTAGTATTGGACCAGCCTGGATCCAACTCGTGCAATCTCAAATAAAACAGTTTTCTAAGCACCGTCATTTTAGAACGCATCCCAATATTAAGAATAACTCAGTGATTTCAGAACGCGAAATGAGTTTTTGGATAAAATTAGAAGAAGAGCATAATATTTTTTGAATCTTACACTTCATCCCCTAATTGGCAAGACTGATGTAGGATCTCGTTTTAAATGCGCGGTTGTTAATTGCTTCTTGCTTGTTTTATTATGCTTTAACTGTTTTTAATTGACTTTAATTGACTATGGGCCATTCCAGCAGAGAAAATTAATTTCCTTTTTTAAATTACGAAATTTACCGACAAGGTGATTGTGTAAGTCCCTGGATATATTTGGACCATGGCTTGTATTCTGATATATTCAGCGGTTCCGAATTTTATTTGTATTTCATTTAAAAGAAAAATATTAAGACCTTCCAACTTCACATCCACTGCTAATTTGCAATACCAGATTTATAAGGAACCAGTCCTAGTATTCAGTTTTTCCAACTGATTGATTTGTTTCCTAATACAACTAGAAGATCACGGCGACTGTACGGCCGTAAGTGATTGATGTGGTTGTGCGGCCTAAATATTGGGAAAAAAAGCAAGAGATTATTCCAAACTTTTATTTAAGCGCAGATAAAGTAGGTTAAAATTGTGTGGATGACAACAAATTGGCCCGAACAGCTGGAGATGGATAGATCCATGAAGAAAATTGACTATTAAAAAAGTGAAAAGAAAATTGACATTCGGATAGTTTAAAACCCAAAATAAAGCGAAGAGGATTGCGTGTTAAGTATTTCCAATTACTTATTGAAGTGAAAAGTGCAATAAGTAGGTGAATAAAAGACACATCACTAAGGTTCCTTAGGGATTGTCTACATCTAATCTTGTTTTACGTTGGAACAAATGAGACACTTAAGAGTGCACCGTCCGTAACTTTGATAGATTGTTTTTAACCTTTCACTACTTTTAAACTATTACGAAACCGCACGTTCCATTATTCTTAACTAAACTAACTTTAATGTGGGATAGTTCGTTTTATAGGTTGGTGTTTCTTATTTTTATAAGTAATTGTTCTTCGTTAGTAAATGATTAGTAATAAGTTATTAGATATTCTTTGGGTATTTTTAAGCAGCAATAAGAGCAAACTATTTTTTAAAAGAAAATGATTCATTTCCGACTCATTTTAATAATTGATATTGGGGTAGTATGATAGATATGGTATGACTTACTTTATTGGTTTATTGCTTGATCAATATTACATCCTTTTGTAAAATTGCGTTTTTGACTTGAATAAATATATTTATCACTTGACAATTTTTACATGATAAATGTAATAGCTTTGTATTAATAAAATTTACTCCATTCCGAATCTACAATTATTCTTGGGTCATTCCATCAACCCTCTTCAATTTTGTATAAGTTATATCAAATGCTACTGTCCACAACAGTGGCTTAGTGTGATCGCTGGTTGAGTTATGGTGCGGAAATTGTGGACTTGACGAAATTTCTTAGCATGGCCCTCCGGTGAACATCAACGCTCTGTGGATGAGTAAGAGCAAAAGACGAGATACCGGATAACACGGCCTTGTGATCGTAGCGTTGAGTTCTAAAGTAAGGGAGATAGAATGATTAAAGAAAGCCTTGGGCCTGCACGGCCTGTTGAGCTAAGTGGTATGTATGTATATCAAAAAATAAGCATACCAGTATTTTTTTGTTTGCCCCTGAAGTACGACATTCACGTTGTACGCCTTCCAAATTAATTCAAATTTGGTTTAATTATGAAATTGAATTAAAGAAAAATGGAAAGGTCGTTAAATTAAAATCATAGCATTTGGTGCTGAGCATTTTTTAATCCAGAATCTTTGAATAAAACAAAAATAATATAAAAGTATTTTTTTGTTGTTCCAGAATTTTCACACATACGAAAACCGCCTTGTTGCGACATCATAAAAAATCGGCTTAAAAGCACCACTAAATACTCTTCATGGTTAAATTTTTAAATTTAACTATCAGATAAATCTATCATGTGACGTCTTTTAGTCCAATGAAAAAATGTCAAATTTCACTACTAAACAGATAAATTTAACTGGAACTTTAACTGTGGATTGATAAATGGGCCTTTAGTCCCCTAATCTCACACACGTTTTCATAAAATACTCTACAAACTAAAATTTCGCCGTAAAAAAATCCCACATTTTCCTAAATGAGGCAAGGTGTGTTGGTGACAGCAAAAGAAGTCCAAGCAAGCTCAATCTTCAAGCTCAAACAAGGAAGTTCCATCACTAAACACTTCACATGGAAAAGGGGCTTGCGATGGAATCGGTGGGACTGTGAAGCGATTTGCTTTTCATGCCAATCTTCAGAGACCGTACAATTCACAGATTATGATTCCATTTTCAAATTTAATTGTTTAGATAGAAGTTTATTCATTTTCAGAGCATACCAAAAATTGTAATTCATTTTTATGTCACTCCTAAACCAGAAGCTTCTCCACTTTGAAATTTGGTATGCACTTGCATACCAAGTAGCCAAAAGTATAATACACTTATACTTTTTAGAGAATTTTAAATTACATCTTTTTTCGGATCCACTAAAAATTTTCAAAATTTGGTCAGTGCCCTCATTTTTTGATCTTAATAATTTACGCAATACATTTCATAAAAAATCGTATCTCTAAACGGTACGGTTCAGCCAGTATAAATAATTTATCAAAGCTCTACAAGGCAAATAATTTGAATTATTTAAAAGGGCTGTACACCATAAACGGTGTACTTTAGGGGCAAAAAAAATACGGGTTTGCATATTTGACATAACTTAAAATTATACCGAATTTGAGCAATCGAGGCGCGAAGCCGGACAAATGGACGCGGCCGAAAGGCCGCGACCGATAGGACGCGAGCGTTTGGACGCAGACCCAAAAGGACGCAAACCCAAATGGACGCGGGCCATAAAGACGCAGACCCAAAAAGACGCAGACCCAAAAGGACGCGGCCTAATAGGCGCAGACCCAAATAGACGCGGCCATATAGGCGCAGAACCAAAAAGACGCGGCCATAATAATAAAACTAAATTAAAAACAAACAAATCTCTGCGTAAAGTTAAATCTGCCGCAAAGAGGTGAATCTGCCGCGAAGAGGTGGATCTGTCGTTAGGTTAGTGCTAGTTTTTGATATTTCTTTAGAAAACAAATTTAAAAAACAAATCTCCGCGTAAAGTCTAATCTGCCGCAAAGAGGTGGATCTACCGCTTTTTAACGAGTTGGTGGTTGTTTTAAAATTTTAGGTTATATTATTATGGTTTTGCACACGAATCATAATTTTAAAAGTCAATGTAGCCGATTTTGAAAACTATGCGGAAGAAATTTTTACACAATAATTATAATATCGTAGTATCTATCTCCTAAGCAAAACCAGTTTTTCCTGATTTAAATCAGGAAAAACTACTTTTATTCCTGACTCTAATCGGATAAAACTTATTATTTCTGGACAACTTCTTAGCAAAACATTTATTACAATTTTTAGTTTAGTTAATTATGACTTTCATATTGTTATAATATATATTTTATATTGAAATTGGACGTCTCTAGTCTCTATTTTGCCAGTCAAATCAGGAAATTAATAATTTTATGAATTTTAAATGAAAATAAAAAAAACTAAACAAAAAACAAGTATTTTCAGTTAAAAGCTTTATACCGCGGGGAACTCAAAAATTACAAGTGGAAAATAATTTTTTCTTCTGAACAAAAGAATTAATATAATCGAAAACCTGCAAACGAATGCTAATCCAACAGCTTAAATTTGTGATTTCGAGCAAGCAGCATTTCTGGCAATGAGGAAATATTTCCCTAATAATGTTTCCATAAAGGACTGCTTTTTCCACCTTGCTAAAAACATAATAAAAAACTTGCAGATTTAGGTTTAATGGCATCATACAATCAATGCCCAGAATTTGTTCTTGACGCGAAAATGGTAATCGCTTTAACATTTGTACCGATGGGCGATTTAGATGAAACTGATTTAGATGATCCAGAATTGCAGCGTCCATTGGAGTGGTTTGAAGATAATTACGTTGGAAGGATGAATAGAAAAGGAAACGGTTATACTATGGAACCCTCAAAAACCAGGATTGCACTAATATCCACATCGAGAGAGAACCTGTAATTGGTTAACACAAATTTTCTAAATGACAAAAAATTAACAAAGATTTATTTGTAGGCTTTCAACATGCAACATTATGGAAATTCATTGACGGTCTTCGATCAATTCAGAAGGGTCGAGATGTAAGTATGTATACAAAATCTTGTAACCCGGAAGGAACTTTTTAAAAACGGTGGCGGCGAGATAATGACGGCAAAGCGAGGACAACGAAGCGGTGACTTTTATAATCATAGCAAGCCTCCCTCTCCCCCATTCTTGTTCCTTATTTATCATTTTGTGCAGAAAGGAAAATAACCAAGATCCTTCAGCAGATTGTGGAAACTAACAAAGCTAGTTAGTGCAAGAACGAAATGGGGAACAGAACTCCCCCCCCCCCAATTTTAGTCACAATTTATTTTACCAGCTAATCTTCAAATTTTGAACCGTTAAAGGGTTGAAAAATGTATATGTTACAGTTAAAACCCGAAATCAGTTAAAACCCGATCTAACTAGTAAATTCTAGTTTTAACTAACCGCTTTAGTTAATTCTAGTTTTAACTGAGATGACTTTAGTTAAAACTAGAATTAACTGACCGCTGTTGGTAAAAACTAGATTTCAAGTAAAAGCAAACGTAAAATTGTTGTAAGAAGTTGATTCTGTGTTTATATTACGGAATTAAAAAGTGTTCATGGAAAACCACGCCATAGCCAGAGTCAGGGTCCGGTTGAAAGAGCTAATCAGCACATAGAAAAAATGTTGGCTTCATGGGTGAAGGACAACAATACCACTAATTGGTCAGACGATGTCCGTTTTGTACAATTTATAAAGAATAGAGCCTATTCAGGAATCAAACAATCTCCCTACAAGGCTATGTTTGGAATTGAATCAAGAGCAGGACTGACAACAACCGCATTGCCATCTGTATTACTTACAAATATCCATGAAGAAGACTACTTTCATGAAATTATTGAGCAAATTAATGCAGAACAGGGTGAAGGAGAAGCAGAGGAGGAAGAGAAGACGCCGGCGTCGCTAGCTGATACATCATCAAACATTTCTTCAGCTAGAAACGAAGCACAAAATAAAGTTTGAAAAAATAGGCGGAAAGAATGAAAAAGATTTCAGATACAACCCATCCTGCGGTTGACATCAGAGGTAATGATGTAACAATTCCAATTCCTGATGTCGACAGAGCTAAGGCAGACTTACATCATAGGAGTCATAATCGAAAGGAATGGAGATGGCCTGTATAGAATTCTTGTACAGTTCTTGCAAAAACATTGCGCTTTAAAGCGATGCCTATGGTTAAAAAAGGGAATTCTTTGCAATTCCAAATGTCATAACAGTATGTCATGTGGCAACAAGTAAACTGTAAATATGTAATAATAATGTAAACAGAATCAACTTAATAAAACAATAATTTTAATCTAATTACGTTTGCTTTTACTTGAAATCTAGTTTTAACTAAAGTTATTTCAGTTAATACTAGAATTAACTAACAGCAGTCAGTTAATTCTAGTTTTAACTTTTAACTAAAGTCATCTCAGTTAAAACTAGTTTTAACTAAAGGGGTTAGTTAAAACTAGAATTTACTAGTTAGATCGGGTTTTAACTGATTTCGGGTTTTAACTGTAACATATACACCAAAATTGCAAATCACCCTGAAATTTGTAAAATTCCAAGAACTGCATAAAATTGCAACATTTTGTACACTTTAATTTGGCAATGGTCAACCCCCTGATTAAACATTAATTATTGTTCGTGGAACCGGCCATTAGTGTCTTTAAATGTATAATCATAGTATAATATTTAATTAGCAGTAAAATTGTCACATATCACAAAAATTGTCACAATGTGGCTAAGAAACTTCCCTGATCGGAGTGAACGGTGTAAAAATCTATTCCCTATTAAAAGTCTATTCCCGTGGTTAGAAATCCACGTTAAGTTGTAAGTTCTCTGTGCTCGTCACACATTTTCAACACGCAACAATGACAAACAGGGAGGAATCGGAAATGTCCCAAGATATTCAAAAACCGAATACACATAATATAATAAAAATTGTTACCATTTCTGTGGGGTTTTCGCGGTCGAGCGGACGAGCGGAGGAAGTCCGCCAAGTGGTGGACAAAAAAGTAAATTGTGAAATTAAAATTTCAAAAATAATGTCAAGAAGGCAACCATTGTAATTCGTGGATGAAACAATGTAATATTAAACCTTATGTAAATGGCATTTGTTAAAAATTATGACATTCACTATTTTATAACTAAAAACCATAAATATTTTAGTGATCCCTAGATATTGCCAACATTGTTCTAAATTTTTGACATTGACAGGAATTATAAATCTTCAATGTAGTGTACATTTAAGTCATGATGATCTCTTGCCATATATTTACAGTTTCGATGCGATTCGAAATGTTGAAATATAAAGAAATAAAAAAATTGATACTTAATATTGTCGTAACAGCATATTATACAATTTTATTCAATGGTAATAACCTTTGGTTCTTTGGCTGTTAATAAATTAAATTACATATTTATGTTGTCTGAATCTAAGCTTCATTTATTTATGTGGAAATGGTAAGTTCAGTTTCTGTAATTACTTTTCAGATACTTTCGGACAAACGGTGTTAACTCTACCTTTCACAATGCAGACCATCACTTACAGTAATAAATCGAGCTAACTTTAAGTCAATTCGTCTTTCCTGATGGCTTTCTGAACTGAAGCAGATAGTCCAGATAAAATGTTGTTACAACAAATCAAGCCATCAAATTATTTCACAGTTCACGTGTCTTGTGTGGCTTTCAGCGTATTCAAACTGTCATGGACTGAGAAACACCCGTTCGTTTTTCGACTGCGTCAATTATAGCGCGATGATGCGCTTCATTGCATAAAATAAATATAAAAACGTCTGCATCGTTCTACATTATGCGATGATCATTATTATGAACACGTAAACTCTGTAAATATCTAAATTAAAGAAATACCATTTTGCGATATTTCTAGGTAGATAAAAATACTTAAAAAGGACTTAAATTTGAAATTTCTTTATCGAACTTTTACGTAACTTCGTAGCAATTTAAATCGTCTTTAGTACTTCTAGGTTTACAGTTTTTTTATTGTAAATTCAAGATTTAAAAGGATTATTGATTTTCTTTTATTGCACGGCGAAAATATCAAACAAATATTAATTCCGGGTTACATCTTTTATGGAAATTAATTAAAGAGATTAAATTCACCGAAATTAATGTTTCGCTAAAACTATAAACAACTTTGTTGCAAATTTATAATGACATTATTAGCACAAACGTTTTTGCTGTAAGCATGTAACAAATTGTTAAAATTTTGCTCCTACTAAAATTACTGCTTGTAATCGCAGGTTATGAAAAATGAAATTTTAGTATGTTCGCAATTTTTATCATACAATTTAATTTATTAAACATGCAATATTTAAGAATTAAAAATTTTTATATTGTGCAAAATGAAAATTATTCTGCTTAAAATGGCAATATAAAATTTATTCGTGGGAATATACTGGAATATTTTTAAAAATACATTTTAATAAACATCAACTTCAAATTGAATTAATTTTTGTATGGAATATTAATGGTGTGGTTGTACCTTAATTACGAGTTATCCACCAATTTACATTTAATTTTGTCAATACAAAAACGGTTAAATAAGCTTTTCGAGCAGTATTTGGGTAATTGCCGTGTGAATATTGAAAATATGTTATGAGCTTTTTTTGCTTGCTCCAATTATTCCAATAGATTTCCTTCTTAATCAGCTATTAATAAAATTAATGGTATTTACTATATGCTAAAGTGATATCAGAAAGTTACATGATACGTATAGGGGCCGTCCATTAATTACGTAAGGATGATTTTTGTAATTTTGGACCCCCTCCCCCCGCCACGTAAGGGTACGTAAGATTGTGGCAACCCCCCCCCCCCCCCCCACATCTTACGTAAGGATTATTTAAAAGAAAATTAATTTTGACCCCCCATCTCCTCCCCTTATATTTATAAAATATGAATAATAATATATTATACTAGCTGGCACAGTCGGCCCACCAGCCGCCTTTAGCCGTCTAGACCGTGTGGGATGTGGTTGTTCGGCCTTCGGCTTCACTCAAGAGTATCGCAGGCATACGTGTAGACCGTGGTTTTTCGGCCTTCGGCCTCACTCCAAGGTACTAAAGTAGCCTATGTTTTTCGTAGCATTGTAAATAACTTCTACACCAAATTTGGTTAAGATTGGTCAAATAGAAACGTAAAGCACGTGCACGCGTATTATTAGGAGTCTATAGGGAACATACATACACACATACATCTATTTTTATATATTTAGATAGATAATAATAAATACAAAAATTTAAATTAAATTTTTATTTACATAGATGAAAAACCGTTCGTAAAGATCACCAAAGTTTGATGCCATTTTCTATAATTCATACTATTATGCCACTATGTTTAATAATTTTTAAGTACTATTTATATTCCAATATATGATATTTCCATTATACCTGGATATAATTACCAACATAAAAAGAAAAAATTATATTAGATTGTTAAATTTAATTTAAAAAAATATTTTAAGAAACTTACTGCTGTGATGTTTCTCATGTAAAATTGCACACCTTGGTTTTATGTTTGCAAGTGAAAGAAAAATTTTATAATTGAAATTGAAATTTTCAAGGGTGCAATTTTATCAGGAAACGCACCACTCTTGTCCCTCTAGTATAGCTCAGCGGTTGAGATTCCCTCAAGGTATTGTGGATTCAGTTAAATTTTGGGATGCTCGTTGAAGTTTAGATAAAATCTCTTTAAAATTGAAAATTGTAGAAGAAATAATTGTATGGAAATATAAACAGAATTCACCCTTGCTTCTATGATCTCAAAAATTGAAATACTTCACTGTTGTGTTTGAATTAATAAAAGTTGCATTTTAAATCAAAAATAATTTTATATTGACCAAAATATTTTAAATCGCAAGCGCATTAATTATTATAAACAATTTACAGATAAATTTTTATCTGTAGAAATTACAATATTAAATATCAAAATAAAGTCGAAATGTTGATCGAAAAACTTCTTCTTCTTGTCTCCTCGTGGAAAATATTACAATAATAACAATAAATAAGGATTAATAAAATTGTTTACAAATACCTTTTAAATAATATCCGGCTTGTTAAAAAGCGTGCGCACTGAACACTATTACGATGCGCGCTCACTTCGTTGCGTTGCACTCAACTACGTCGCACTTGTGGATGTTGATAACAAAGTCGCTCCTGTTTTAAAGTGATTGTGCGGCGTTGATTTATCGATTGATATTTGTTGATCAGTTGCTTTAAATTTGTGGAGTACTGGTGAGTCGTTTGGAGATATTTGCTTCCAGGATATTCGAAAGGTGAGTCGTAATTTAACACATTATTGGTGGTGATATTTCAACTGATCGGTAGCCATTTTAAATAAACCACTATCTAACTTTTAACAAATATTTGGCGTCGTTGGACATCTGGATGATTTTAACTTGGATTGTTCACATTGAACCACACACATCCGTCGTTTTCGAGCGTTCGAGGAAGACTGATAATTTCCTGCGCAAAATTCGAAGAATCGGTCGAATTTTGGTTTTGTGTAAGTCATTTCCATCCCAAGTAACATTTTACCGTCATAAATGTACATATACCTTACAGAAATTTCCGTAACGGTAAAGCATTGATTTGCCCCTTTTGCAGTTACTGTATTGATGTATCATTTATG
Organism: Podabrus alpinus; assembly: GCA_932274525.1. NCBI lineage: Eukaryota > Metazoa > Arthropoda > Insecta > Coleoptera > Cantharidae > Podabrus > Podabrus alpinus. The sequence goes on from OW026451.1 coordinate 14,893,982, forward strand.
CACATATAAGGTACAGGTATTTTCGCAACGGTACGGCATTGATTTGCCCCTTTTGCAGTTACTGTATTGATGTATCATTTATGTACATATACATTACAGGTATTTTTGCAACGGTTCAGCATTGATTTGCCCCTTTTGCAGTTACTGTATTAGTACATCGTTTTTATACCGATTATGTGTTGATTTTTTATGAACGAGATATTTACTTAATAGAAAAAATAATTTTTATAAAAGATAAAAGTTTTGATTTTTAAATATTTCTATTTTTTACATACTGCTAAATTGTTTCCCTGTTGTCTGCGCCAGAATCTGAAAATTGACATTATAAATGTGATAATTTTTACTTACTTTTTTTTCCGAGGCCAGGTTTTGAACCCAAGCTGTACTGTACCTATACGTCTGAAAACCAACTGCTTAGCCAACTCGACTACCTGGGTATACGGTATAAACTATGATATTTCTTATTTGATGGTCAATTTTATTTTCAATTCATAGATTAAAAATATTACCTAATATTGAATTAAAATAAATCAAATATTTTGCTTTGGCACTTTAAAATTTATTACATTATGAATTATTTTAAATAAAAGTTGTTATTTTGCACGTGTTTTGAAGAAAAATGCTACGACGCCGACGTCACTTTAATTCGAATCGACAGCGGTGGTGGGATTAAATTTATTTAATTTAAATTTATTAAATTTTAATTTCCTGACTTTTAATTTCCAGAATTTTTATTTCAAATTTGGAGATTTTCGAAGATTTTTGATTGTTATTATTTGCGCCGTAGTTTTTCTTAAAAATCCGTATTGAAGTAACGAAGTTAGAAACTTTTTCAATATTTAGAAAATCAAAAATTTGATACAAAGTTGAAATAAAGATTTATGATTACTAGAAAGACATAAAAGACCGATTCCCCAACTATAATATTATTCCTTTCTCATTATAGGAAAAAAAAATATTGGAGAATGTAAGAAATCTCGATGGCGTAATGGTAAATAGGCACGATGGTACCTTTGGCAATCCGTTGTACAGTGGTTCAACTCCCAAGCCGGCAAAGTTATTTTAAAAATAAATTTCCTAATTAATTAATTTTTTAATATTTTTATTAATAAATATTATAAACACAGTTATTTATCGGTCTTAAAACTTTAAAAGGGCCTTTAGTTAATTAGCTATTAGAAAACATAAAATATTTAAAATACACGTTTTATATTAGCTAGTTAACTAAAGGGCTTTTTATATGGGTTGATAATACCGGACGTAAGAGGTTTAAAATTTCCGCCCCCAATTTAGAAATTTGACCGCCCTTCTTACTCCAATAATATCTCATATAATAATTATTGTAATATAAAATGCTTATCATAATTTGTAACCAATCAGAAACAAGAGTTTTTCTAACGGCGAAATTTTTTTTTATACATAATCTTGATACATAAATAACTATAATGTTACATATTTTTTACATTTCAATATTAATAAAAATTATAAAAAGCGCGTCTCGAAATTTAATTTAATAAAAAGGGACTTTGGAGAATAAGACGGATTTTTATTTATAAAATTATTATATTATACGAGTATATATTTCATAATATTTTATTATGTACTTATTAAAGTAGTCATGGACAATATCAAAACCGTGAAATAAATATCACAAAGTTTAACTAATAAATCATCTTTACATATTATATACCGGAATTGTAAGCGACTAAAACTTTACTATTTAATCTACACTTTCAGGTATCAAACCGGTGATGAAAATATCGTACCGTCCATCTTATAAAATACCTGTATATGTTAGACATTGCTTTTATTGTAACAAAACGAAACGATTAAAACATTACCTAATCGGTACCGTATGTTCAACTATATTTTAGTTAATAAACTTTCAGTGCCGATCCGATAAAGCAATTGCCTTCAGAATAACGGTGCGAAAATATGTACATTGAAACTATACCTAAACAGTACAGTGTAAATGTTAAAGATTATTATTCATACTGTAATTGAATTTCTCGGTAAACCATTGTACCACGTTATGACCATTTGGATGGGTACCTACTTTAGTAAAATAACCCCTTAGGGTCAAAGTACCGTTAGTTCTGAGAGGTTCGTAGGTATCTTCGAGACTTTAGTCTGATATTTTTGTTAGTTACGTAAAGAATTTCCACGGTATTACAACCAGTTGGACTAAGTGGCTCCGACATCTTGTTAATAAACAGTAAAATTACAAGCGTTTTTATTTAACCAAATACGCCAGCAAGTGTCGTAAAATAAGGTTGCCAAATACAGGCAACAGCACCAGTAAATCAATTGGCGCTAACATTATGGTCCTAAGAGCCTGATTAGCAATAATCAGCAAATTGAAAATAAAGAAGTAATTCGCAAGAAGAAACACTGCAAGGAAAAGAAGAACACATCACCACAAGCGATTGGACTCTGATCAAGTCTACAAGCCGTAGAAGATTCCATTGGAAATTGTCTTCATGTAAAAAAGGTGCGTTCCTCATAATTACTTATTTCCTATATTCCTTAGTAGAATTTAAATTGGTTTCAAATTTGTGTCAAAATTGTTGTAATTTATCGTGAAAATTTAGTTATTTGCCAATATTTTAGTGTAAAAATTTATTTGCCATCAAACTTGATTAATATCGCTTATTAGAATTATTATTATTATTTGCTTCTTGCCAAATTAAAATGGGGGAAGAATTATTACGCGAATTAAAGATAAAACGGGGCAATATAAAGGGGCAACTTACGCGATTCAAAAATTACTTAGACAAATTAAACGAAAATGTTGATATTACGCAACTTGAAACTCGCTTGATTACTTATCAGCCATTAATGACTGAATTTGATAATATACAAACTAAAATCGAAATAGCAAATGAAAACGGCGAAAATGAAAATAACGAAAGGTACGATTTCGAAGAATCGTACTTTGATAACATATCGCGTTTAAAATCATTAATTAAAAGTAAGCAACAAAATTCGCAAACGGCTAGTAATGTTTCGATAGGAAATCGCGATAAAACCACAGGCGCTGCTGTCGAGGCAAATAATTTAGGCTCAATTCGGTTACCGAAGCTCGAACTTCCTACTTTTGACGGTTCTTATGATAAATATTTATTTTTTCGCGACACTTTTGAATCGGTCATAAATAAAAACGTAACTATTTCTCCAGCTCAGAAATTTCAGTACTTGAGAAGCGCACTAAAAGGCGAAGCTCTAGAACTGATAGAATCTCTAGAAATATCTGATTCAAATTACGCAATCGCTTGGAAATCAATAAATGACCGATACGATGATAAGAAACTGATTATCAATAACCACGTGCAAGCGTTATTTAATTTGCCCACAATTTCCAAAGAATCCCATAAAGCCTTAAGGCAATTAACAGATGGGTTTTCTAAGCACCTTCGGGCACTGCAGGTACTGGGTCAGCCGGTATCCAGCTGGGATACCCTGATCGTATTTATCATGATAGGTAAACTCGATGACGAGACGCGTCGCGCGTGGGAAATTGAAAACGCAAAATTAAAGGTGGTAGCTAAACTGAGCGAAGTAACAGTTTTTCTAAATGAGCGTTGCAAATTTCTAGAAAAAGTAGGTCATAAACCTATTTCAAAGGTAACAGGGCAAAGGGAAAAATTAAGGGTTTTTAACATAAACACTGAGCAAACCCGATGCTACAGCTGTAATGGGGATCATACCATGTACAATTGTACAAAATTCTTAAGTTTAGATCCCAGCGCGAGATTTGAAGAAGTCAAACGCCTAAAAATGTGCTCTAATTGTTTCCGGAAAGGACACAATATTTTTAACTGTAGGGCTCGGCCAAGTTGTACTAAATGCAACAAACGCCATAACAACTTATTACATAATGAAAACATTCATGAAAGTAATAAGGCGTATGCGCCGCGAACAAATAATCGTCCAAGTAGTAATAGCGAGCAATCTGATGATGTTCAAGTAAATCAGCCACTCATAGCAAATACAGCAAGTATTTCTCATTCTTGCGCTCATCTTGCAACCGCTATCATTAAAATAAAGGACAATGACGGTAATTTTAGGCCATGCAAGGCATTATTAGATAGCGGCTCGCAGTCAAATTTTATAACCGAAAAATTGATAAATATATCGGGAATAAATAAAGTCGGAATAAATTTCATTTCGGTTACCGGCATAACCCAATTTGCGACAAAGGTCACGCATAAAGCGGAAGTGACTATTCAATCGTGTCAGAATACATTTAAGGATAGCATTCAATGTTTAATAATTCCAAAAATTTCCGAAATGACGTCGTCACGTGAATTGGAAAATCTTGATATACCTAGGAACATTAAATTGGCCGACCCAAGTTTTAATGTGCCTGGTGATATCGATGTCTTGCTTGGTGCGGGTATTTTTTGGGACTTATTATGCATTGGTCAAATTAAAATCGGAAAGAAAATGCCTATAATTCAAAAGACTCGATTGGGGTGGATAATAACGGGTCCACTGCCGCAAAAGCAACCATCAAACGTGGTGTGCAACCTAAGCAGGACATTAAATGAGCAATTAGAAAGATTTTGGACGATAGAAGAGTATTGCGATCATAAAGCTCTAAATGTAGAAGAAACGAAATTTGAAAGGCATTTTGTTAAGACGGTTAAGCGTGATGAAAACGGCCGGTTTATAGTAGACATTCCTTTGAAGTACCCTACTTCAAAATTAGGTGATTCCAGGTCAGGGGCGGTAAGGCGATTGTACCTTATGGAACGTAAATTCAACAAAAACCCTGAATTGAAAGAAAATTATAACCGTTTCATCGAAGAATATCTGGAACTGGGTCACATGACTAAATTGGAATATTATAACGATTCCAATGCATTTTATCTAGCTCACCATTGTGTTGTTAAGCCTGAGAGCATCACCACAACCCATCGAGTTGTGTTTGACGGTAGCGCCAAATCGTCTTCGGGATTTTCGGTCAACGACCTGCAATTAACAGGGGCTACCATACAAGATGATTTAGTTTCCATTTTAATGCGTTTCAGGAAGCATAATATTGTGCTGACAGGGGATGTAACAAAAATGTACCGTCAAATAATGGTAAATAAAGATCAAAGGTCCTTGCAGAGGATACTGTGGCGTTCACACCCTGCTGAAGAAATGCAGTGTTATGAACTGAATACGGTCACGTATGGTCTAGCGTCCTCGTCGTTTTTAGCTATTAGGTGCTTGCACCAATTGGCGAACGATTACGAAGAAACGTACCCTACCTCTAGCAAAATTATAAAACGTGATTTTTATGTAGACGATCTGTTAACGGGAGGTGAAAATATAGAGGAAGTTCGCAAATTGCAAACCCAAATCTCTGAAATTCTAAAATCAGGGGGGTTTATGTTGAATAAATGGGCTTCGAACAATTCTATTATTTTAAAGGAGATCGCGTTGTCAAATCCGGACGCGATAATAAATTTGGGCGACAATCACAATTCAAAAACCTTAGGTTTATATTGGAATTCATTAACGGACACTCTTAAATTTTCCATAAAAACTGACAAAACTAAAACAAGATTCACAAAGCGATCAATATTGTCAATAATCGCTCAAATCTATGATCCATTGGGTCTGTTAAGTCCAGTGGTAATTATTGCCAAAATTGTGTTGCAAAAATTATGGGAAAGCAAGCTATCTTGGGACGAATCCATACCTCAAGCTATTCATTCAATGTGGATCATATTTTATGATCAACTTCACGTCATAAACGAGATTGAGTTTCCGCGTCAAGTAGTTTGTAAAAATGCAAGTTCTTTGGATTTACATGGATTTGCGGACGCAAGCGAGTCTGCGTATGGGGCTGTGTTTTATATTAGGTCGCTGGACGACCAAGGCAAACCTCACGTGAGAATTCTTTGTTCAAAAAACAGGGTTGCGCCTCTTAAATGCGTTACAATACCTCGCTTGGAGTTATGCGCAGCTGTTTTATTAGCTCAATTGTATAATAAAATTAAGAACAAATTTAACGTCAATTTTAAAAACTGCTATTTTTGGTCGGATTCGACCATCGTATTGTCTTGGATACAATCCTCCTCGCGCGATTGGAAGGTATTCGTTTCAAACCGTATCGCCGAAATACAAAACCTGACGACCATTGAAAATTGGCGGCATGTAAAGACGGCTGAAAATCCCGCGGATTTATTAACTCGCGGCATCGAGCCAAGGTTATTCAATGAATCGAAGCTTTGGTTGGCGGGACCTTCGTGGCTCCTAAACGATCCACGGGAATGGTCGAATCAAACTGTTATTCGGGCTGATTCGGTTGTAAACCAAAACGTAGAGCGCCGATATCAACAAATATCTCTAATGGTATCACATGAGACAATAGATTTGGCCGCCAGATACTCCAACCTTTCAAAATTGCAAAGAGTAGTGGCTTATTGTCTTAGATTTGTGAAAAACGCGGGTGTAGGCAAAGAAGATAAAAGACTCGGACCACTTAGTGTTACAGAACTGACCGAAGCGCTAAATAAATTAGTCCTCGCTAGCCAAGCTCAATTTTTCGAAAGGGAGATTAACGATTTAAAAAGGAAGGGGGGGTTAGAGAAAAATAATAAACTTCTTGCATTAAACCCTTTTCTGGACACTAATAACATGTTACGCGTCGGAGGTAGGCTAAATTATACGGATTATTCGTACGATAAAAGGTTTCCGTTACTTTTGGATTCGCGGGATAATCTCGCTAAACTTCTAGTAAAAAGTCAGCATCTGAATTCGTTACATGCCGGACAACAAGCTACGTTAGCTGCCTTACGAGAAACTTATTGGATCGTGTCGGGTCGGAATTTAGTGCGAAAGGTAATTCGAGAATGCCTGCAATGTTTTAAATTCAGAAAAATTAATTCGGATTACTTAATGGCCGCTCTTCCAAAAACCAGATTAACGCCTGCCCGGGCATTTTTAAATTGCGGTTTAGATTACGCGGGACCTCTCAATATGCGCGATAGAAAAACGCGTAATTTTAAAGTCGTAAAGGGTTACATTTGCCTATTTATATGCTTCGCCACCAAGGCAAGCCACATTGAGCTCGTATGCGATTTATCTACTGAAGCATTTCTGGCTGCTTTGCGAAGGTTTGTAGCTAGGCGAGGCAAACCTTTAAATTTGTACTCCGATAATGGAAGCAATTTTATCGGTGCCAAACGAGAATTAACCGTTTTTTTGAGCAGTAATAAAAGTAAGTTTCAAGATGCGTTGCATCAACATGGTGTAAATTGGCATATGATACCTCCAAGATCACCTCATTTTGGTGGCTTGTGGGAAGCTGGTATTAAGTCTACTAAGCATCATTTAAAAAGGGTAATGGGTAATGCAATTTTGAATTACGATGAATTGACAACAGTATTGACGCAGGTTGAAGCTTGCTTAAATTCCAGACCCTTATGTCCTTTATCCAATGATCCTTCTGATTTACAACCTTTGACTCCCGCACATTTTCTCATTGGAGACTCCCTCGCCGCGGTACCTGATCAAAATCTGGGTGAAGTTAAGGAGAATCGACTTGCCAGGTATCAGAGATGTCAGCAAATTCTGCAACATTTTTGGACCAGATGGTCCAAAGAATACGTTTCTGAATTACAGGTCCGAACCAAGTGGAAACAGTCTCGTCAGGAGATCTTAAAACCAGACTCCTTGGTGTTGGTAAAGGAAGATAATACACCACCGCTTAGATGGCACATAGGACGAGTGATTGCGCTTCACCCAGGTAAAGATGGGATCAATCGAGTCGCCACCATACGAACATTTAGTGGGACGTATAAGCGTCCAGTGGTGAAATTGTGTGTGTTACCAAACGAAGACACTAATAAGTGAAAGACAATGATCGTTTTATAAAGTGAAGTCACAACACCATTATAATAACTGTTAAATGCATTTGTACCTAGTATGTGTGTCGTAGTGTTTATTTTTGTATTTGTTAATGTCACCTTGTGTAAAAGCAATTTCTAATTTGTATTGTATGTTAAATAGGTATTTTATTAGTATTAATTTTAGTAGTAAGCCTCTTTCTCTATTTGTCCGTTTGGTCAAACTTTTACATTGTTTTGAAACCCGAATGTTTTCAAAGGGGGCGATTTATGTTAAAGATTATTATTCATACTGTAATTGAATTTCTCGGTAAACCATTGTACCACGTTATGACCATTTGGATGGGTACCTACTTTAGTAAAATAACCCCTTAGGGTCAAAGTACCGTTAGTTCTGAGAGGTTCGTAGGTATCTTCGAGACTTTAGTCTGATATTTTTGTTAGTTACGTAAAGAATTTCCACGGTATTACAACCAGTTGGACTAAGTGGCTCCGACATCTTGTTAATAAACAGTAAAATTACAAGCGTTTTTATTTAACCAAATACGCCAGCAAGTGTCGTAAAATAAGGTTGCCAAATACAGGCAACAGCACCAGTAAATCAATTGGCGCTAACAGTAAATATGAACTAAAATTTATGTGCCGCTTAGGTACCATTTTGGTACTTAATTTTCAGGTAATAATTGTAATATAAAATTTGTAACCAATGAGAAACAAGAGTTTTGCTAACGGTGAAATTTTTCTTCGTTCTGATTGGTTACAACTGTTTTAAAACGTAATTAAAATTCATTGATCTTTAAATTACTTATTTTTATAATAAATATTTTAATGTTACGTATGTTTCACATTTTAATATTAATAAAAATTATTATATTATATAATATATTTCATAATATGTTATTATGTACTTATTAAACCTGTCATGGACAAATATTATTATGTTGAACAATATCAAAACGGTGAGGTAAAAATCATAAAATTTAACCAATAAAGCATCTTTACATATTATATACCGGAATTGTAGCAACTAAAACATTACTATTTAAACTGTACTTTAAGGTATCAAACCGGTGATGGAAATATCGTACATTCCATCTTATAAAATACATGTACATGTTAGATATCGCTTTTATAGTAACAAAACAAAACGATCAAAACATTACCTAAACGGTACCGTATGTTCAAATATATTTTAGCTAATAAAATTTCAATGCCGATCCGATACAACAATTGCCTTCAGAATAACGGTGCGAAAATATGTACATTGAAACTATACCTAAACAGTACAGTGTAAATATGAACTAAAATTTATGTGCCGCTTAGGTACCATTTTGGTACTTAATTTTCAGGTATGAAAATATATGTACATATTCGTTATACTTCAATGGTATACCGGTATAAAACCGACGTTGATGTTACTTGGGATACTTCATAAATTTTTACTTTGTCTAATTAATTTCAAATTTTCAGGATCGCCTCCATATCCGATGAGATGAATTGTCCAACGGTTTCCAGACGTTTTCAAATACAGTAGCACTTTTAGTATGCACAATTTAGATGGATATTTGAACCTTTCTTATCACAAAATTTTCTTATCACCTTTCAAACGAATTTGAGCATTATTGACCTTTTTATGGATTCACAGAACCAAATTATCATCATTACAAAGAGCGGATTATGTAACACATTTTGATATAATCAGTTTTACACATAATAAGTTATTCACAGAATAAATTCAATTTTTGTAATACAAAATTTTTGGTTATGTTTCTGCTGATAACAATATTCAGCAAAAATTACTATTTTTGATCTAAATATCCTTTTTTATAAAATTTTGATGTGGCAATATCTTTAATGAATTTATCTAACAGCTTTATATCAAGTGTTCCAATCTTTAGAGATCTTTATATGCTCATAATATTGAGAAATTTGTGTAAATTGTTTATCTTTTCAATCTAATTTAATTTAAGAAGGTCAAATTTGTTTAGTATTACAAATTGAGCTAGAAATTTTATGATTTGTCTTGGCTCGGTAGCTTGCATCACAGCATCACGTAAGGAATACGTCGAACCCCTCCCCCCTACGTAAGGGTCCGTAAGATATCCAATACCCCCTCACCCCCCAAAAAACCCTTACGTAATTAATGGATGACCCATTAATAAAAATGAAATAAACGTTAAAAAAAGAAGAAAATATTTTTACTGTAAAAGCCTATAGGGCAGTGCTTCTCAAACCTACGAGGGGAGATCAATCAGTTCGGTAAAAACGGTATAAGAAATCAATATTTTTCAATGAAATAAATTTCATTTTTCGACGTAATCTCATTGAAGCTTATAAGGCTCTTGTAAATTCTTTTAATTAATTTTTCTGAACCATTGAAAAAAATTGTTGCGGTTCCTTTGTAAAATAGCTTTCCACGGCATCAGCTTTTCATCGGTATTAAATTTCATCCGTCATAATTCCGTCTCTTTAAATTTGGGAATAAAAAGTAATCGCCAGGGGATAGGTCTGGACTGCAAGGTTGGTAATTTATTTCTTCGAAGCCACACTTTTTAATAGAACCTATGAAACTTTCGACTTGTGAACTGTGGTGTATTATCGCGGAGAAGCAAAAATATTTGTTTCACTTTGCCTTTTCTTTTTTCTTGGATAGCTTCCTTCAATTTCTGTAATAAACCTGCATAATAGATGCCGAATCACAAAAAATTGTGGCCATAATCTTGCCAGCGGATGATTGAGTTTTGAACTTCTTCGATGGCGGTTTTCCCTTTTCTATGCACTGCATTGACTCTTGTTTGGATTTGGGGTCATAGTAATGAATCGACTCTAAATTCGTCACTGAGAGTGGTGCATCCACGTTGGAATTCAGAAAACCAGCTATAAACAGTACTCTTGGTTGGTGCTTCATTTCCGAAAGCCAAAACAAGCCAATCGATGGATTGTTTCGGCTTTAGTCCACATTTAAAATCGTAAAAAATCATGACACGAAAACTTTCACATTTTTTCGCCCAATTACTTTCTTTTATTTGAATTTTTCGGGATTTTTTTAGAATTCCTTTCCATTTTAACCGAACTTATTTATCTCCCCTCGTATCTCAAAATGTTGCTTTGGATTGATTGCTCCTGTGCGAGAATTATTCGAATTTCGGTTTAATTATATGTTCATATAATATTATAATAAGCATTACAGCATTGTATGTGCTCTTATCATCTCGGTATTGTTGGCATGTTTCCAATCCATATTTGCTTAATTTTCAATGTATTTGATCAATGTTCGTCTTTGATGAATATTTTGTTAAATAAACACAATACATTTCGCAATACACAAATAATTTCCGTCTAAAATCCACATTGAAAAATTGTTCAACGAGCAAACAATGAACAATCAAATAGCTTGCAAGATTTCAATAAAATTACAGCTGAAAATCTTTTCACAATTCGCGGAAATTTTATCAGCAACAACCGCCTAATAACCGATGGTCGTATATCATTCAAAGTAATTTTCTTGACTCGAACACTAATAAACATGAGGAAGCAGCAATCGAGAGAAATCAGACAAAAGTGTATGATGGGTTAAAATTAGTTTGTTGTTTAGAAAGCAGTCACATAGTTTTTTAGGTCAAGCAAGGGGAGGTTTTTCTGTTATGTTCATTTAATTAGGTTCGTGAAAAAGTGAATTCGGTACAAGGTTCTCGAATTATTATGGAAATTTATTGTGATAATAAATTTAAATACACTCAAATCGATTTGCTTTATCGTAGGAACTAAGACAAAGAAGATTTACCAAACTAGAAACTTGAGAAACTTCAGCTCGATTCTAATCCAGGTAACGCCACGTTATAGTGACCTTGTTGAAGTAATTCCAATTGAAGCCAGCAATCAAGGAAGAGCTAGATATTAAGAATCCTGACATGTATAAAGAAAGCTTTTCTCTGTGCGCTTCCATATGCCATGAAAAGAACCAAGAGTTAGCAAACAAATAGTATACAATAAAAGAAAGATAATTAAAATTTAATAGTGAGTAACATTGCAGCTTAAGCGCAAGCTGCCGCATAAGTCAAGATAGGATTTAAAAATTCAGTATTTATTTGTTTTCACTTTTTTATTTTGTCCCTTTAGCAAACATGTTAAAAAATAAATCTTAGCTTAGCAATCTGCCCGGTTCGCTTTAAGCACGACACACGAGAAATTAATTATGTCAAGTTTATGATCGAGCAGCGCACTAAAATCATAGAATTTTATTTTGAAAATCATCATCCTTCAGAATTTCTAAAATGTATTCAACACTTTTCAGAATAAAATGTACAGAATTTTCGTTATGCTGTGACATATGTAATGCATTTTAATTGACATTTTATTATGGAATAAAAATGTGATTAACGTTGCAATCAAAATTTTCGCACGTGATTTCACGAATTATTCTAATGTAACTTTTTGATTAACATAAATAATATATGTGCCATTAATAAACATCATTTTAATTTGCATTTGTTATGGCATCAATTTTATTGAACCAATTACAATAGAACCCCAGTTATTCGAGTCTCGGTTATCAGATCTTCCACTAAAATCCGCTGCATCTGAGCTTTGCCATAGTAACGGTCTGGTAACTGGTTAAATGTTCCAATCAAGCATTCAAAATTTACTGTTCTTTGTTGATTAAGTTGCAAATTTTACTTTGTACTCGTATTGTTTTCAAGATTTCCTATCTTGATCGCCTAATACTAAGGGACATGAAGTTATTTATTTCTTCACGTAACCTTCTCCTAACAGAGGTTGTCAATCAACACAGCTATCTGCACTTTCGACGCAACAGCGCGAAATAAGGATCTTGTACTCTTTCCATACCACTGCCTATAGTTTTCCAGCTCTATATGAATGGCTGTTTTTCCAACTTTGTTTAGCAACCTAGCCACATCAGGTATGAGACATCTGGCAAGACAACGAGAAACTACCCCATTAAATTTCTTTCCCTAGTTAGGGATCTTGGCTTCGGTCAAATTTGTAAGCCAACGTCTTAAGAATATATAGCACTATGAAGGAGAAGACCCCTATCTCTGCTAAAATTGCGCCATCTCGCTGCACGATGAAAGACAAAAGTCTTTCATCTCTCATTTGCTTGTCTTATATTCTACATAATTTTTGTATTTAGTTCCTTACATATAGTTGGAAGTCATTACTTTATGTTGCCTTTGTTGGTCCTTCCGTCCATTTTTTTTTATTTTTCACCCTAGTCTCTGCTTGTTGTCTCTCCAATTTAATTTTTTATTTTTTTATCAACACCACATTTTTTGTTTCAATTGTTATTATCTCGATAAGGGGTCACCCATTAATTACGTAAGGGTTTTTTGGGGGGGGGAGGGGTATTGGATATCTGACGGACCCTTACGTAGGGGGGGAGGGGTCCGACGTATTCCTTACGTAAGTTTCTTAAAATATTTTTTTAAATTAAATTTAACAATATAATATAATTTTTTCTTTTTATGTTGGTAATTATATCCAGGTATAATGGAAATATCATATATTGAAATATATAGTACTTAAAAATCATTAAACATATTGGCATAATAGTGTGAATTATAGAAAATGGCATTAAACTTTGGTGATCTTTACGAACGGTTTTTCATCTACGTAAATAAAAATTTAATTTAAATTTTTGTATTTATTATTATCTATCTAAATATATAAAAATGGATGTATGTATGTGTGTGTATGTATGTTCCCTATAGACTCCTAAACCGTTTGACCGATAGGAACCAAATTTGGCACAGTTATTATGTAGGTCCCTGTGCATGTTTTTGTATTGAAATAGTGCAAAAATTCGCAAAGGAGAGGAAAGTTGATTTTGAGTAGCCTGCCTTCCTTTAAGGAATCTCGATAATCCATTCATGCGCGTCCCTATGGGACGCGCATGAATGGATTATCGAGATTCCTTAAAGGAAGGCAGGCTACTCAAAATCAACTTAAAAAACAACAATGAATGCTGTCAAACTGTCAACCGATCGACAATGCAAATACGCATGCACGTGCTTTACGTTTCTATTTGACCAATCTTAACCAAATTTGGTGTAGAAGTTATTTACAATGCTACGAAAAAGCATAGGCTACTTTAGTACCTTGGAGTGAGGCCGAAGGCCGAAAAACCACGGTCTACACGTATGCCTGCGATACTCTTGAGTGAGGCCGAAGGCCGAACAACCACATCCCACACGGTCTAGACGGCTAAAGGCGGCTGGTAGGCCGGCTGTGCCAGCTAGTATAATATATTATTATTCATATTTTATAAATATAAGGTGTGGAGAGGGGGGTCAAAATTAATTTTCTTTTAAATAATCCTTACGTAAGATGTGGGGGGTTGCCACAATCTTACGTACCCTTACGAGGCGGGGGGAGGGGGTCCAAAATTACAAAAATCATCCTTACGTAATTAATGGACGAATATTATTACTTATAAGTAATAATATTCTCTACACTTTTGTGTTCTTTTCATTTGTTCGTAATTCAAGCGTTTGTCAGTTATGGTCAAAATGTGTTTATCGAGAATAGAACAAAGTGGAAATCTCGGAAGATACACAATATTTGAAAAAATCCCGGGGCACGTGACCTCATTTAAATTATTACTCAACTTTTAATGTCGATTGTAAATCAGTGACGTCTTTCCTACATCATCCAAATTTGTTTAAATAGCAACCATTTTTTAGATAGCTTTTGAGTTCATAATTTTGATTACGACCACTCAATCTTTATAAAATAGCTGTTACTTCAAGAGAAAAAAGTGACCAAAGAAGAAGACGTCCTAGGAGAGGTGGGCAAGTGAAAATTTCAAGCATTTAATTTCCCCCTTCCAGTTCTTCAAGTGCTTTCCTCTTCTTCTTGGATCGATTATTGTTGTATTGAACTAGCTGCAATTTTATTAAGATTTTTAGTGGTCGTAAGCAGAATTATGAACTCTTTAAAATAAACCTCAAAGAAGAAGCAGTTGCTATTTAAAAAACATTGATGATGTAGTCCACCTGATATGAATGAAGGCAATGATTTTCCGTTATTATTAAAAAATGAGAAATAATTAAAATGAGGTCAAGTGCCGCTGGATATTTTAAAAATTATATATTTTCCATGATTTCCACTTTGTTCCATTCTATAGATTATCACATTTTAACCATAACTGACGAATGGTTGAATTTTAGGGACAAACGACAAGGGAGGAAAATTGTAGAGAATATTATTTCCAATAAGTACGAAAATCAGCGTTATTCTTCAACCAGTACTTCCCAAGATATTAACAATTGAAGCAAAAAATGTGGCGTTGATAGTGTAACGTTTTACCGTGCTAATAGAATATTAAAAAATTTGAGGTGAAAATAATTTCTTGACCATATAGAAATTACATTATGGTGTTCTAATAAGCCATATATTTTTTCAGATTTTTAATTTCATGTTTACGTTGTCTTGATCAAATTTAAATTAAATTGACAGCTTGGCGGAAATCACGATTTCATCGTAAAGTTGACGTATCGAGAGGACAACTTCAAAAGGCTCCCACACTTAAACTACTTATTTTACATAATTATATTTATGTATGTTCTTGGGGACGATTCTTGCATAATTTTATGCTCGACAAAAAATTACTTTGATTTTTTCGTTATCTCGCTTGGTTTGGTGACAGCTGGCCCTGAGACACTTGGCCCTGCGACAACTCGCCTCGGACAACTGACCCTAGCGACAACTGGCCCTGGCGACAACTGGCCCTTTCGACAACTGGCCCTAGCGACAATTGGCCTTATGACTACTGGACTACTGGCCAGAAGCCAAATATTGCATTTCTATGAGAACTTTTACTTAAACCAAATTTTATGAGTAACCGGTAAATCCACCTCTTCGCGGAAGATCCACCTCTTTGCGGCAGATTTAACTTTACGCGGAGATTTGTTTGTTTTTAATTTGTCTTCTAAAAAAATATCAAAAACTAACACTAACCTAACGGCAGATCCACCTCTTCGCGGAAGATCCACCTTTATTTATTTAACCAGAAGCCAAATATTATATTTCTGTGAGAACTTTTACTAAAACCAAATTTTATGAGTTACCGGTGAATAATATGAAGTTAATTTGCATCTTTAAATTTTAAGGTGTTAAGTCGCAAAAAAACGCAAAACGCAATAATCAAGTTATAATAATCAAGAGACAAAGTAGATTACTTTCCGATACTCACAATATATAATATTCTGCAAATTGATACAGACTGAGGCCAGTAGTCACAAGGCCAGTTGTCGCTAGGGCCAGTTGTCGCAGGGGCCAGTTGCCGCCAAGGCCAGTTGTCGACAGGGCCAGTTGTCGCCAGGGCCAGTTGTCGGTAGGGTCAGTTGTCCGAGGCGAGTTGTCGCAGGGCCAAGTGTCTCAGGGCCAGCTGTCGGTACACGAGTTTTTGCAGCGTAAGCAATAACGGATAAAAATGTGCCATGTTTTCATTAAATTCTTCAGTTCTTAATTTTTTTATCAAAATTTTCAGTTATTTGGAGACCCAAAACATTTGATTTCTATTTCTCTATATTCGGGATCTCGGGTACGGTCCCCTATCTTTGGCCACTCCAAATAAATTGAAAATTTCCTATTGCAAAGAGGAAGGTTTATATTCATGGGTTTATATAGTATACTGATATAATTTAAACCTGCGAATGTATTATCAAAATTTTGAGTAAATCGAATTTGAAGTTTGCAAATTTACATGTAAAATTAACGAGATTCCCGCGCGTCGCTCATTCTGTTGACAGTCCGTGCAGTTATAATGACCCTAACACTTAGAGTATTTCGCACCGGCAGATGCAGCTCGTCTTTCGTACATGTAACATCGATTATTTTTTGTTTTTACGCGATTTTTTGGGGGTGAAACGTAATAGTTTACTACCCCATACCGCAACTATACTTTTTAATGCTATTTCAAGGGTCTCTAAGCTCCCGGTTTCATTTATCCCGGTTTTTTTATGGGAGGCGCCTTCTCGTATGTTTAGCATAGTAACCAGAGTCAAAACCGCCCTGGACGGGTGCAGAGCGGAGCGGAGCGCAGCGGCGCCCCGAAAGGGTAGGTTTTGACGATGGATAATCCTCCCTATCGAATGCACACCCCAAAAATCGAAGAAAAATTCGCTAAATTTACGTACTTTCAAATTGATTTTTCTCGAAATTTTATGTATACTTTCGCAAGTGAAATTTTTACAGTATACTCTATAAACCTTCCTCTTTGCTATAGGAAATTTTCAATTTTTTTGGGGTGACCAAAGTTAGGTTACCGTCCCCTCATAATCTACAGGTAGGCACATTCTGTACTATTATTAATTTATATTGCAGGGTTTTCTTTCGGGTTAATCGAATCGAACCTCTTAAAGGAATTTTCTGCGTTTACTTACTCTTTTCTTATAGGTACATATTATTATCGTGTTTTTTTTTAACGAAGCCTTTCAAAATTCCATTTTGATGTTTATTGAAATTTGATAAGATGGAGCACCTCTGATCGTTTTGAAATGCTCCTAATTCTTTATTAACTTTTATACTTTAAATAAATTCTAAATTTTTGAATCTGATAACAATCGATTTTATTTCTTTAAGTAATGATTTACAAAAATGTTCAAAATTTTAAAATGATTATTTACAAAATTTTTATCTAGATCAAAAAAAGTTTATCACAATATCGAAATTCCATACACTTATAATTAAATTGAAATGTTCTACCTTATAATTTTCTGTAGGAAGCCATTTTCTAAACTTAACTTTTATAATTCTCGAATCATCCATTCAATCCAATACCATATTTCAATTCCAATTCATTAGCTCAATACAACCTTGCACCTCCATATTGGTTATTTTTATTATTTGATATTTGATTACCGTGTTATTTTTTTTGTTTTTCAAATTACGTAGAATTTTCCACATGTGCCCAAATTTTATTAATCAACCTTTCTACAACTCTTCGCCGTCCACAATACGCCAATCCAATCAACTATGTTGCCCTTTTGATAATCACAAAACTTTCAATTACTGAGGTCACCTTGAACCGCTTAAACTCAATCTTCATCCTTTAGTGATTAATTCACAATTCTCAATTTCGACGCACACTTTACGGTGATTGATCCCAGACTCCCAATTCGTATTCTTGCGCATTCGTTCATAATTTATCAAAAATCCTCAAATTCTGGTACTAAACTTGCTATAAATTTTTTTTAAATTTCATCCATCTTCCAAATTTTCAGGTGTACAAAATATGAGGAAGAAATACAACATTAACACAAATTCACAATTTTATGCCACATAAAGGTGCAATTCTAC
The DNA here is from genome assembly GCA_932274525.1 of Podabrus alpinus. NCBI lineage: Eukaryota > Metazoa > Arthropoda > Insecta > Coleoptera > Cantharidae > Podabrus > Podabrus alpinus. The sequence goes on from OW026451.1 coordinate 14,912,146, forward strand.
CCCTGCATAATCTTGGCTTACATTATTTGTTGGTTACCATTTCAAGAATTTCAGATGTTTCCAATTCCAAACTTGATGCAACAAACATTTAAATCTAATTTTAAAAATATAACGAATTGGCAGGCCTTGATATTTAATAATTTTCAACTGGTTATTTCAATTAACAATTGAAGGGCCTAGTGGAAAAAGTTAGTTAAGTCACTTTTTTTTCAATTTGTTGATTTTTATACTAATTTGTAGAGAATAAATGCCGCAATGTGAAAATGTGCTCAACTACAAATTGAAAAAAAAGTGACTTAACTACTTTTTCCACTAGGCCCTTCAATTCTAGAAATTTGCCAAAATTGTGACATTCTTTGTCACAAATTGTGACTGTTTTTGCCTATAACTAGCATTTTTACGGAAAACTATCATCATATTAAAATTGAAAAGCATAAAATTCCTTACAAAATTTAATTTTTAAAAATTTTCGTCATCGAAACAAAAATTGCCGAAAAGAGAAATTATTGAAAAATAATTATAATTTCGACTAATAAGTAAGATTTTATTACATGAAATATGAAGTGAATTCTGAAAAATCTATTTTGTAGAGAATTTTCTCCTCTTCAATTTTGATCTAATGATTATTTTTCCTAAAAATAAATTAACCGAGGTCTCAGCGAAAACCCATGTTGGAGTAATTTTACACTTCCCAATTGGGGAGAAGCCGTAGGAAAATTTAATTTTGTAAATTATTTTATTCAAGAATAGGGGGAAGTTCTTATAAAGGCAACTTAAAAAACTTAAAACTAAAAAGTTGTAAAACCTTAGAAAAAGTCATTTATTCAGTAATTCATTGTTTCGAATAACTTCAAAAAAGTCGGTTGAGCATGGACGAAATTAGCTTTTTTAATTCATTTGGTGTCGAAGAGTTCAAGATGCTATTCTAAGTTCATCAATAGAGTTAAATAGCCTCCCATTTCACTTCAAAACATTTCTTCGGAACGTTCCACCAAAAGCGTGTCTAATATTTCTAAATACTTTTCAAAGTTCACCTTTCGTGGTAACTATGTCAAATTAGTTGTTCCACTGGACAAAAACGCAGCCCATATCATTGCGCTACCTCCACCGAAGTTCCTACTCATTGTAACTTCTTTTTCACAACGTAAATCGTCCTAATAGCACTGAAATTCATCTGGACCATGCAAGTTAAATTTTTTCTCAGCGTTGTGTCGAGGAGTTAGCAGAGGTTTTTGAAGTCTTTTAGTAAATATTATGTATAGGTTTTCACATAACATTTGCCGAATTCCTCTGGCAATAAAGGGAAGTGCTAATTATTTAACAATTTTTAGATCGAGCCGTGCGGATAATCTCACGATTTTGGCGTTCCTTAGTTTAAGAAAATTATTAATAACTGTTGAATATCTTCCAATTTTTAGAGCGATTTGCCTATTTGAAACACCAACATCCTTGTGAGCAATAATTTTATCCTTTTCGGTTGCGTTTTGCTCATGATATTCATATTCATCATGAGGTCAAAATTTTTAACCTGACGATGCCAAAGATGTGCTGATTCATAAGAAAATTTTATTACGCAAGAATGTTTTTATTGCATTAATTACGTTTTATTCTCTCTGCTTTTATATGATTTTCCGTCACTGTACGTTAATTTATACATTTTTACGAAAATACTGTGTATCCCCAAGGTTTGATTATCCGAAGTAATTAAGTACTATATCCTCTCCAAAATTAGCTCGTTTAATCAGAGTTCTACTGTATAAACTTGTGGTAATTTTAATATGTGATAATTGATATGCAAAACAATGGTGCGATGCATAGCAGTGTTTCAGACAGCAGGGTGTAGTTATTGACATTCCACAAGCCGAAAAATCTGTTTCAATTCAAAAATATGTACCTCATCCAGGACAGTATTGAGGATAAATATTAACTTTTGAAGCATTAACCCAAAGCACTCGCACTTTATATATTATACAATTCAGGGGGCGTTTCGATAACTGTATTGCTTATGTAATCTATATAAGATACAGCATATATTTATTTAAAGCTGAGGAGAATAACTATGGCCTTCAGGCATGGTAGCAATCCCCCTGAGTGCAGCAGAAGGCCAACCAACTATGGGCGTCACGTACTAGAATTAGTTATAGCATAAATAGCCCCATGGGAAAGCTTGAGTATGTCCCATACTAGTATTTAATAATAAATTTAATATTTAAACATAACTCCATATTGAATAACATTTAGATAAATATTAAATGCATTTATTTCACACTGCATCCTACTGTTAAAAAACTCCCACAAATAACTAAATTCCGATAGTAATATCTCTAAGTGACAACGATTGATGATGCTATTCAAAATAAAAAATTTAATGATTTGTCCAGGTGTCCTCTATAATTTTTTCGGACTGTTTGTGACCTATGCGCGCTAAATTATTGAGCGACCTCGTAGATATAAATTTTTAATTTATTACAAAATTATAGAGAACTAACGAAATTTAAATTTATAAACCATTATATGCATTTATAAGCCAAGAGAGATAGGTAATGTAATGAAAATTTAGTAAAAACATTATAAATTACAGGATTATTAGTATGGGGTAAAACCGTGATACCATGTACAACCATATACTACATTAAATTGCTTAAACGTTCCCTTTATGTTACGCTATTACTTAAAATTGATTAGGTACATAACTGATATTTTTGGCTTCCATACGCTTTTCACTTACAGAGGGGAATAGTTTTGACCTTCACCGTGATAAATGCTTTCCATTACATCACTTTGCGGCAGTTTTCCTTTAAACAATACATTTAGTTTTTCAAGCAAAATTTTTTCCTTCCTTGAAAGTTTTATTTTCATAAATTAAAATCAGTTCAAGTTACATATTATCCTAAATTATCAATAATTTCCCTTTGATTAACTTCAGACAATGCAAATCGTATTAATCAAGGAATAATTGAACGTTCTAATATGTTTGCTTTAAGTGTATGATTAGCAGAAACTTCAACGGCTTAAAAGCCATTACTAAGTAATCATTTCCCAATATAATCTAGTAGATTATCGCTCCATTGATTATTAAATGTTTTTGCTATATGCGCTTTCCTCTTTACGCATTTATACGCGTTCGTCATAATTTATTTGAATGTAACTCATAACTTGATTAATTTCAGCAATTAGTAAGATATAAAAAATTAAAACACTCGGCATGTTCCATTTGTTAATCAAGAAAAATAAAGTTGAAATTTATTTTTAATTAATTTTTAAAATTGGGTTAATTAGACTAGGGAATAATTTTAAAAATCACACATTTTAGTTCCAAAGAGCGCAAAGGTCATTAGTTTCCAAGATAAGATTAAAACTTAAATTATTACTCTGATTGAAAACTTTGATGTACTAGGAACGTATTAATAATCCACGTCACCAGTATTTGTATTGTCAAGCACGAGTATGAATAGCCGAAATCCGAAAGCAGTCTGCAACATAACAAAAAATAGTGTTTCCAGTTGTACTTCCCTGGTTTTGAGCAGTCGACCCTTTGAAATTTTGATTTCAATTTTTTGTCCTAAACGGTGCAGATTCGATCCCAAAAACAAAGTTCATTTGGAAAGTAAAAAGTGTTTACACTGTCCAAAAAAGAGTTTCGCTTGAAAGCTGCATTGCTGATTAGTATGCAGCTCGTGTTTGTTAAAATATTTTAAGTGAAAACTGCTGTAACTGAAACATGGAACTGAATGCAAAGGAAACTTAAAATTGCAGATGGTACTGATAGATAGAAGAGTGGAAAGTGACGATAACAGAAATAATGAAGTTAAATTTAAAAAGATAAAAAAAGATAAAATTGAATCGATGTAACATTTTGATTGACTTCATTTTATGAGCAAGTAATAAAATTATTAATTAATTTTGAATAATTAAAAGTTTTTATTTTTATACGTGACAGAACGTTTGAGATTTTATCAACGCTTTAAATATTATTTTTCATTATGGAAGTTAAGCAATTATCGAATTAAATTGCTTTCATAATTTAAAATTTTTTTCGTTTTTTCATTAGAAATTGCACTTGGTGTTTTAAATAGCTCTCTATACAGGGTTAATCATTAAAATTTACTTTTTCAAAGCTTTCATGTATGACATCAAATTATTTTTCACTATACAGAGTATCTTTTTTTAAGGAGCGCAATGCAACTCTACGAACAAATTCTTAAATTTAATTTTTAAATTAGGCAGCATCAAGCTGCACACTTGAAAGATTTTAGTTAGGAATTTAGGAATTTTCAAGTTTTATATTAATAACTTTGTTACGTAGTAACCTAATAATATTGGAAAATTACCTTAAAAAAGTTAATTTCACGTCAAGGTGAGGTTTTTCAAAAAAATATATTGCCATGTTTAGCTACTGTAAAACTCAAGAGTTTTATTTATATAGCGGGAAAAATTAATGGCACTTAATTTAACTATGCTCCGACTAGCTTGCATGAAAACTCGTTATTACGGGTCGAAAATTGGGTTCATCTATTTGATTAAAATACTCATATAAGTTACCTTTAACTAGTAACCTTTGAAGAAAATAAAATAAACTTATTGTATCTTACACCTGCTTACTCTGGTCTTCACTGCTGTATGAAATTAAATTAAATTAAACGTAATTATTTGTAAACAAAATATTGTAATTTATTAAACAAATATAATCATTAAAATACAAAAGACTGATTTTTATTAAATAGGAACAAATTAAATTTACAGACAAATGATACAGAAAAGTTTATAAATCCCCCCGTATTTAAATTCACGCTCGAACTTTAATTTTCTACTGTTAGATGTTATTACAGTTTGTCGACACAAATTTTGCTTACCGAAGTCGATACAGTCGTGTAGTGGAACAAGTCAGCGTGGATGTGATTATACGATTGGATCCAATTTTCATACCATGAAAACTCCAGACAGGATTGATGATAGACTTATTTTCTTCGTCTTATTGAATAAATGCTCAGGTAAGTCCATAAAATAATCTTCAATAATTTTCCAATCAGAAAGAAAAAAACATAACCATCAAAAAACGTAACCATAAAAATTTTTATCAGCGGTCTCCAAAATTTTCCAAATATCGTTCAAAATACTCATCGAAAACTTTCATAAATTCTTCTCTTCACATACTTCATGAATCATCAATAGACATCTGATAATTCAAAACTTAACAAGAAAATTATTACAACTCTTTCCAAAATTTCAACTTTCTTCACAATCACGTCCGTACTGTACCGCGGATCGTTCCATTCTCCCAAAAATACATCCTCACGTCGCGACGGACACACCGTGAGTCTCTACACGCTTCCTTATCCATTTTCTCATCCCACCAAAATTGTCTGTAAGCCCGCGCACTAATTCTTTTTAACACAAACACTTTTCATTATTGTTTACCTACCCTTTTACAAATAAATTAATTTTATTTAATTTCTTCCCAAATTTTCTTTAAATAAAACAAATAAACCTTCTTTTGCTTTCTTTTACATTCTTTCTCGAAATATTTGTGTATACAAAATTACGTTTGTTATATTTCAGATTGAGTTGGTGCAAGCAGTTCATCATTCGGAAGTACCAAGAAGATTCAGGTGTAATTATCTAACTGTCATAATGGTCCTTTATCTGAATATTTAGTAATGAGTATTTTACCACAAATTAAACCCAATTACATCAGACCCCCCCCCCATCTGATAAACAGAACATCGCAATATATTTGTAACGGTTTAAAATTTGCCGCCGAATTCTTTGGGTTTGGAACCAGTGACGTTGGTACGAGTGAGGAAAATGCGCAGGGGTCGGTACGCGTAGACGGGAGGTGATACGTTTGATCTGGTACGAGGTAGTTGTGTGTGTGCTGTGCGAAATTTTGTTGAAGCCGGATTTTCGAGAAGAATTGGTTAGTGGTTACCATCCAGTGGCAAACTGGGATTATCTTCTCGAATCCGTAGGTCGAGAAACTCAATTTTTTTGGAGTTACTTTATCGGAGTTCTCTTCCGCCTTTATGGGATTAGAAGCTGGACAGATTTTGCATAGGCCGCAAATCAGCGTAGTTGAGGTATCGTATCATTTTTAGTTGGTTATTTATGATAATAATTATTAATTATTTAGTTGATTTACTTATCACAACGTGTAAATTTTGTATAAATATTCCGTCGTTTTTGGGTGATAATCAACATATGGTTGATAACATTTTTGTGTGGTCCGCCATTATTTTGTTAGTTCTTTGCGGGACTGCGCGTAAGATATTTGCGCTTTATATTTGAGCAATTATTATTTTCGTTTACAAAATTTCTTCGTTGTTCAAAATTTTCCGTATGCCCTGGACTCATTGCTGGTTTTTTTTTGTTTAATTAATTATCTTCCAAGCTAGCCGGCAAGATTTACAAAGATAGCTCGTGATTTCTCGATTTCCCCTTTAATCGAGTTGTCTAATCTTTCATAACGACGTCTTCCTTTTTAACCGAAATCGAGTGGCGCCTATTCCATCTTTTTTTCGTCGTTTTAATTAACACCCCTTTGGTTAGAAATTAATTTTTGCGTCACATTTGGGAAAAATTCTTGAGGAATTTTAACCGTCGCATCTTGGCGCCCAACGTTCTTGGCCCCCACCTAGCCAACTTACCAGTTGGGTCCTTCAAATTATTCAACCAGATTAGGGAGGCATGGTCGGTGATGACCGTAAAGTGGGTACCTTCAAGATAATGGCGCAACTTTTCAATTGCCCAGATAACGCTCAAGCATTCTCGCTCTGTGGTGGAATATTTCTGCTCTGGTTTAGTTAGCGATCTAGAGAGGAAGCAAAGCACCTTCTCTACACCGTCGAAAATCTCTGTGAGCCCATCTTCACGAGAGTACACTGCTTTCACCGTGCCAGGTAGAGGTTTGTACCAGTTTAAGAAGATGCCATTTGGTCTAACGAACGCACCTGCCAGCTGGCAGCGGCTAATTGATACTGTACTAGGTGTCGACCTCGAACCCTTCGTCCATGTTTACCTGGACGATATTATCGTTATTTCCCCCGACTTTAACTCACATCTAGATATTTTACGAAAAGTTTTTGATAGGCTTACTGCCGCTGGCTTAACTTTAAGTCAGGAAAAATGTAAATTTTGTCGCCCGTCGTTAAAATATCTAGGGTATGTAGTCGATTCGAACGGTCTACGGACCGATGTGGAAAAAGTCGAGGCGATTATGAATGTCCCGTCTCCCGCTAACCCTACCGAGATTAGGAGGTTCCTGGGCATGGCCAGTTGGTATCGGCGGTTCGTGCCGAATTTTTCAACCATCATTGCGCCCATGACCCGGTTGATTCAAAAGAGAGTGCCTTTCAAGTGGGATAATTGTTGTGAGCAGGCCTTTAACCATCTTAAGAGCTGCCTCGTTACGGCCCCAATATTGACCTGTCCCGATTTCGCTCAGCCTTTCACCCTGCAGTGCGACGCCTCAGCCTACGGCCTCGGCGCAGTACTCACACAGAGTTTCGACGGTGTAGAGAAGGTGCTTTGCTTCCTCTCTAGATCGCTAACTAAACCAGAGCAGAAATATTCCACCACAGAGCGAGAATGCTTGAGCGTTATCTGGGCAATTGAAAAGTTGCGCCATTATCTTGAAGGTACCCACTTTACGGTCATCACCGACCATGCCTCCCTAATCTGGTTGAATAATTTGAAGGACCCAACTGGTAAGTTGGCTAGGTGGGCGTTGCGTCTCCAACCTTTCGATTATACCATCGTCCATCGAAAGGGGAAAGACCACGTCGTGCCTGATTTTTTGTCGCGTTCCGTGCCGGTGGCACCTATTCAGGTGGCCCCTCCGGTCGACGATTTTAGTGGCACAGAGGATGCCTGGTATTTGAGAATGCGACAACGGGTTGAGGAACACCCGAACAGGTACCCCCAGTGGAGATTGGAGGACAATCGCCTTTTTAAATATGTCAAGGTCCGTATCCCTGAGTTGAGTCAGGAGGCGGAAAACTGGAAAGTGGTTGTCCCCAAGGAAGGTCGTCGGGTTTTTCTACGTCAGTGCCATGATGAGCCTACCGCAGGTCATGCGGGTATATACAAAACCTACTGGAGGTTGCATCATAGGTACTACTGGCCAAAGATGAAGAACGATGTGGCCAGGTACGTCAGATCTTGTCGAGTTTGTGCGGAGCAGAAGCCCGAACAGAAAGCCCCTGCCGGGTTAATGGGTTCTAGTCCCGAGGTCACACGCCCTTGGCAATCCATCTCGTTGGATTTCGTTGGTCCCTTACCTCGTTCCTCGTCTGGTTACACCCACATCTTGGTAGTGACCGACTATTTTAGCAAATATGTCCTACTATTTGCAGTTCGTACCGCTACCGCACGGTCACTAGCCAAGAATGTGGAAGAGGGTGTCTTTTTAGTGTACGGCGTACCGGAGACTATCATCTGCGATAACGGCGTGCAAATGCGCAGTAACGAGTTTCGTCAGCTTTGCGAGCGGTATCGTGCTAAGATACAGTACACAGCTTTGTACTACCCTAGAGCCGACCCCACGGAAAGGGTGAACAAGGTGGTGAAAACCATGCTGTCCTCTTACGTGAAGGACAACCACCGCCGTTGGGATACGTACTTAGCTGCGATAGCGTGCGCCATCCGTACGTCGAGACACGAAACCATCGATTTTAGCCCCTATTTTGTAAACTTCGGACGAGAGTATGTCAGTTCGGGTGACCACCATCTACACCCCGAACAACAACATCATGAGGATGAAGTTCATAAGCGTTCTGCCGGTTTTCGGAAAATGTTCGAAAAGATCCGAGATAGGTTGCGCGTGGCACACGACCGAAACAAACGCGTCTACGACCTACGCCGTAGACCTGCGCAGTTTGTTGTTGGTCAATTGGTTTGGCGGAGGAATAAAGTTCACTCCGATGCCTCTAAGTTCTTTTCGGCCAAACTAGCACCTACTTTTGTTGGGCCTTACAGGGTCAAAAAGAAAACCGGTAGTGTCACTTATGAACTCGAGGACGACCACGGCAATTCAACCGGCATCTGGCACGTGCAAGATTTGAAACCCCAGATAGACGACGAGTATATATAGTTTTTTTGTTTTATCGTTTGTATATATCTTTCTTTGTATATATTTTTCTGTTTTGTCGTTCCGAGTTACCTTTTGTTTTGTTTATCTATCGTATCGAAGGTCCGAACATCTGGACAGCTTTACATCTTCACCATCGGTAAAGTTCTTAGTCTATTTCCCGTATCGTTGGTTTTCTCGTTTTATAGAAACTTTACCTCTTTCCAAGTAAAGGGGGAGTGTAACGGTTTAAAATTTGCCGCCGAATTCTTTGGGTTTGGAACCAGTGACGTTGGTACGAGTGAGGAAAATGCGCAGGGGTCGGTACGCGTAGACGGGAGGTGATACGTTTGATCTGGTACGAGGTAGTTGTGTGTGTGCTGTGCGAAATTTTGTTGAAGCCGGATTTTCGAGAAGAATTGGTTAGTGGTTACCATCCAGTGGCAAACTGGGATTATCTTCTCGAATCCGTAGGTCGAGAAACTCAATTTTTTTGGAGTTACTTTATCGGAGTTCTCTTCCGCCTTTATGGGATTAGAAGCTGGACAGATTTTGCATAGGCCGCAAATCAGCGTAGTTGAGGTATCGTATCATTTTTAGTTGGTTATTTATGATAATAATTATTAATTATTTAGTTGATTTACTTATCACAACGTGTAAATTTTGTATAAATATTCCGTCGTTTTTGGGTGATAATCAACATATGGTTGATAACATTTTTGTGTGGTCCGCCATTATTTTGTTAGTTCTTTGCGGGACTGCGCGTAAGATATTTGCGCTTTATATTTGAGCAATTATTATTTTCGTTTACAAAATTTCTTCGTTGTTCAAAATTTTCCGTATGCCCTGGACTCATTGCTGGTTTTTTTTTGTTTAATTAATTATCTTCCAAGCTAGCCGGCAAGATTTACAAAGATAGCTCGTGATTTCTCGATTTCCCCTTTAATCGAGTTGTCTAATCTTTCATAACGACGTCTTCCTTTTTAACCGAAATCGAGTGGCGCCTATTCCATCTTTTTTTCGTCGTTTTAATTAACACCCCTTTGGTTAGAAATTAATTTTTGCGTCACATTTGGGAAAAATTCTTGAGGAATTTTAACCGTCGCATATTATATATTTATTTACCACTTTGTGAAAGGGTAGAACTATAAATATTTATGAAGAAAGGGGACTATAAATGAAAAATATTTAACTTTTTAGCAAAAAGCAAACTTAGGACGGTTTTTTTCATATTGCATATTTTATTAAATTACTTTCCAGGTTTGATACCTGAAATTATTATAATTTTACGTTAGCATAATATGTGATTTTATTGGCATTGTGATAAAAAAAAATTCATGACGATCACAGAACGCATCTCGTAAATTACTATTGGTAAAATGTGATTCGATTTGAGTCGTTTGCAATAGAGTCAACTTCTTCGAAACGTATCCCCGACGCAAATATTAAAAAAATATTATGCTGAGTTATTCTGTTTTTGGAAGGCGACGAGCTTAGCAAGCTACCCAAGTCCCCCCCCCCCCATTAAATCCAAAATTAAAGAAAATGGGGTTGCTAATGAACTTATCCTAGAGCAGGGGTGAGCAACCCGTGCGGCCCTGATGCCATAATTTCCCAAAAATTAAGCATCGGCATTTCTTTAGTATGAAAGGCTACGCCGGGTTTATTTTGTTTATAAAGAAATAATTTGAGTTCGTCATGCAAGGTTTGTACGATCATAAGCTCTTTACATACGGCCCGCACAACATTTTTAAATTTGTAGCTGGCTCGTTGTAAAAAAATGTTGCTCATCCCTGCCATAGAGGAATGTAAATAATCGATCCTGAACATTTTCACATTTTTTTTATTATAAAAATGTCATCAGAATTCCTTGCAATCCGCTCCATAAATCAATTGCTGTATTTTGTTGTATTAATATTTTTGTTCGTTTAGGAAATATTTGGGCTGGAAACTTTTGAAAGAGACGCTCAAATCAAATTTTGAGTCTGAACAACAAAATTAAAATTTTTATAAAATTTTTTTGATAATAATGAAGTCTACGATTCAGCATCTCGACCATGGTCTCGACTAATCAGAACGTTTAACTTATCTACAAAAATTATATTCCAAATTAAAATTTTTAAAGCACCCCGTATATATAAAGAATCGAACAATTTTAATTAAAAAAATTAAGAAAATCAAACTTAACTTGATATTAATTTTCCGGGGACGGTAACCTAACTTTGGTCACCCCAAAAAAATTGAAAATTTCCTTGCTATAGAGGAAGGTTTATAGAGTATACTGTAAAAATTTCACTTGCGAAAGTATACATAAAATTTCGAGAAAAATCAATTTTAGTGCGTAAATTTAGCGAATTTTTCTTCGATTTTGTGGGGTGTGCATTCGATAGGGAGGTTTATCCATCGTCAAAACCTACCCTTTCGGGGCGCCGCTGCGCTCCGCTCCGCTCTGCACCCCTCCAGGGCGGTTTTGACTCTGGTTACTATGCTAAACATACGAGAAGGCGCCTACCATAAAAAAACAGGGATAAATGAAACCGGGAGCTTAGAGACCTTTGAAATAGCATTAAAAAGTATAGTTGCGGTATGGGGCAGTAAACTATTACGTTTCACCCCCAAAAAATCGCGTGAAAACAAAAAATAATCGATGTTACATGTACGAGAGACGAGCTGCATCTGCCGGTGCGAAATACTCTAAGTGTTAGGGTCATTATAACTGCACGGACTGTCAACAGAATGAGCGACGCGCGGGAATCTCGTTAATTTTACATGTAAATTTGCAAACTTCAAATTCGATTTACTCAAAATTTTGATAATACATTCGCAGGTTTAAATTATATCAGTATACTATATAAACCTTCCTCTTTGCAATAGGAAATTTTCAATTTATTTGGAGTGGCCAAAGATAGGGGACCGTACCCAATTTTCCTTGTAGTAATTTTATTAACAAGTTTTCTAAGTTTTACCGTCCATTATAAATAAATATAAATTTATAATTCATAAATATTTTTTAATTCCTAAACAAAAGTTTTAAAAAAGATAGTTGTGTGTTTAAAGACCTAGCGGTTTCCGTGAAAACCAAAAGACGATCGTGTTAGAACTTGCAAAGCGAAGGTACTACAATTTTTTAGTGACGTGTTTAGTTTATGATAAATCAACTCTTACAAATTTTAAAAAAAATTGCGTTTTTCTTTTTAGTGTTGCGATTTGCAAACTTTTTGTAATTACGTATTAATTAATTACTGAAGAACAAAATTTTCATGTTTTAATGCTACTACGAGTATAAACGCGATTATAAGTTTAAAAACACGCAGAAATTCGGGATGCATAATTTCTTATAAAACATAAAAGTATCGAATTTTAACATCGATCCAGCAGTGTCATTGCATTTCAACTATTTCTTTTTTATTTTTAAATGTTGTGTTGATTTTTATATTTTTTGAATATCAAGGAAAGTACGGCGACGGTATAAAATTTTCTTCGCTTTTGCATCGCGGTTTCAAACCAAATCGGTAGTTTTGACAATCGCGTCATTGTGTATTAACTCTTTTTTTATTTTTGAACATAAAGTTATGTGCGGTGGTGTAGTGCTGTAGTGTTAAATCAGTAAAAATTAGCATTTCCAGAAGGAAGTGTTCAAGGTAAACATTTGAAATCGTTTAATTTTTTGTCAAACTTTTAATCGCAACTTTAAAATAATTGTCAAATTGTAACTAATCTTGAACATTTTTAATATTTCATAGCGAAAGCATCGGAAGAATTTGGTGAACTGCAGCTCTGGACGATTCAACACAGCTACAGAAGGTAGGATTTTTGAATAAACTTTTTAGTTACTTATTAATTTATTACCGTTTCGGTGTTGAAAATTTTATAGTTGTCAATTATTAATAATTTCTTTCTTCGCCTAACAATGACGTAAATAATGACGTCACGAAATTATTTCGTTTTCTGACTTTTGACTGCAAATTTGAATAATACTTATTCATTTGAAAAACAAATTTAATAATAGTTGTCTCAATTTTAATCGAAATATTTCATATAATCGGGCGTCTTTTCGTTTTAAAAAAGTCCAAAAATTTCACCTGCGTCTACAGTTACAGAACGACTTCGTTATTCACCCAACCAATTTTCGCATTTTTGGTTTCGATTTGATTCTCTCTCATTCAAATTTCGCCAATTAATTTAGTTAATTTATAATCTTTAGTTTTCGTGGTGGGAAGATAAGGAAAGGTCAAAAAACATTTTTAATATCTGGGTTAATTGGGTCCTTAAAAATTGGATCGGTGGCCAAAAATATTGAAATTGAACGGCAGTTTTTTGAAAAATTAGGAAAATGATTTTTTTGGCTATAAAGTACCCTTTCGATCGCCTTAAAAAGTATTTATGAAAAATAGTAATAAGAGCTCCCGCAGACTGCAGACTTTCTATCGGCCGATAGTTTAGTCGGGTTGGGCTGCTAGTGCGCACACAGAGCAAACTAAACAGTCTGGTTGGTGATGAGTGCGCAAACTAGCCAACAGTCGGCCGACTATTCTCCAACGATTTGCTAGTTTGTAACCCACTGTTGAAGATAGCAATGAAAATTAATACAATATTGTCAAGAAATGTTATTATTGCTCTCATACAAAGGAGGAGGAAAACCAAGAAGAGAGTCCGAGAATATTGGGTGCATCCTATCCTCAGTGATAGATTATTTAATGGAAAATTTTACACGATGCATTCCAAATTACTCGATTAAAGTAGTCCTTTAAGCTTTTTTTTTATAAAGCGCAGGTCTTTTTTTCACTTCTTCAATTAAATTTACTATCGACGTTTCTATAATTAGTGTTTGAATATTGGACAACTCCTTTAAAAAAAATACACACGGCCAAACGGTGCCAAAGCTCGGAGCGAACTGAACTATCGGCCGAGTCGGCCGACTAAACAATCGTCATGTGTGCGCGCGTAGAATAGCGTCATAGTGATTTAGCAGTCGGCCGATAGTTCGCCGACAGTTCAGTTTGAAGGCAATCGTGTAGACCATCAAACTTTTTAATCGGACGATTCCGAATCGTTATAGTCTGCGCACTTGCATATTATATCTTCATACTGATTAAGAAACCGACCAAACTATCGGCCGATAGAAAGTCTGCAGTCTGCGGGGGCTCTAAGAAGTTGTATTTTTAATTAATTTTAAAGTGCACTTTTCGATAAAACCCCTTAATTACATTTATTAATTTAATAGATCTCGGCCTATGGCCTCGCAACTTAGTCTCTATCAAAACTTTTTTGACAAATTATTTTTGCTACCTTTGGTTGGTAATAAATCAATAAACTAATCAAGAATGTCAGATTTACAAGTGTTTTACAAGTGGCTTGTGTGGCAAATGGCAAATCTCATTGCGAGACCAGAGGCTGAGCTAAACAGAGGTACGTATGTAGTTTGGCGGTCAAAATCATCCCGTACAGCATAGTTAAAAATAATTTATAAAAATCACTTGTGATCTATGAATTTCCGTTATTCCATTTTAACTTTTTAAAATTTTCTAAATCTGCTAAACATTTCTGTGAATTTAATCGATGTTAGTGCAAAACTTACAAATTAATTGTCATATCAGTAATCAATGGGATACCGACAAAATAAATTTACTAGTCTTTTTCTTACATAAACAAGATCATTAGGATGACCTTTGCCATGTAATGTGGTTAGATTTTTCTAAAAGCGACTCTTTTCGATGTAATTAATTATAGAATGAAATTCAGATAGATTTAAATTATTTATTCAATCTGTCGCGTTATCTCACACATTAGTTAGTAAATTTTCCGTGCAAAACGCCATTTTTGGTCCACAGGTAGACTCGTTCTGTACTGTTATTAATTTATATTACCTACGGTACATACGATCTTCTGCCTTATCCGATCTAAAGCTTTATAAAGCTTCTCCGTGATATTCGAAGCACGAATATGAAATCCGTTTTATCTGATCTTTGCCGATTACGTAATAACTTCTCTTAGTATATACCGACGTTTGTCTACGGTTGTTGACTTATCGAAAGCCAACTCCCATGAGGTTTGCATATCTGATACTGCATACTTAAAGAAAATATATTGCTGGTTCTACATATTATATATCGCTATTTACAAAAACATCACAGTCGTACTAAAGTGCAAGATAAATTACAAATTTTAATAATCAAACAATGTAGCGGCACGGTCGGGATGCAAATTTGAATTTCTTGCTCTTTTTGTTACCGGAATACACACCAATAATATAATGATAAACTAATAGCGTTATCATTAGATTTTATGTAATTATAAAATACCGTACATTTTGTGAATTAGGGGCAGGGGATCCAATTTTCATAAATATGTTTTATTTACTTTTTTCTTTTTATTGAAAACACTGATTTTTTTGTTTCGTTGTAGCGGTTGTAGGTTGAGCAACAATTTTCAAGAAACCAAATATTTTGCCGATCACGTTTGTTGTGCAGTCACCTGTCTTATATTTTGATCATTTTCAGCTACGTGGGGGGGGGGGTCAAGTCAAGTCAAGAGCAATTATCATTTATTTGTAGGAATTCATAGCTATGTAAGTTTGCTAGGTTAATAGATTTCAAAATTATACTAAGTATGATATTATGTATTCGCTAGGGTTGCCATGATAGTTCAGGTTTTCCCGTACATGTCCTATTTTATAATGTATTAGGGAACATCCAGGGGATTTTGATTTTATCCGAGATCTTCAATCCCTTGTTCTTTCCGAAAAGAACACGCCCGTAAACTAAATTGGTCATTATTTACCATTACTAGGACATTAAGTGGTTATTCCTGGATCTGTTGCCTTTAATGACCAATAATCCAGTCCAACCTGCATTATTGTTTGTATCACACTGAAAATAATCCCAAATTTACCGGTGGTAAAAGAAAGGGATAAGCTGTGCTCTGGTACCGCTATGAAGACAAAGCAAGACAAATGAAATTTCACATTAATTGAAGGTTGGTCGAGATAATAATGCAAGTTTATACAATAATATTGTGTTTAAAGTCCTTTGAATCCTCTAATACTGCATGAATTAATTTTTAACTGTGGTTTAGTTATTCAATAATAAGTGGGTTTGTAATAAATTTTGTGTGTATTATGCATGCCCAAATACATTTGATTGGGATTGTCTTCAATTCTTAAAATTAATTAATTATTAATGTCATAATTTAACATTTTTAACCTTTGATTTTTAAAAGATTACATTAAATTTGCGCGGCCCTCCCTTTGAAAAAAGTCACGAGCCGTCACTTCAAATGAAGTTTTAAAAATTTGATGGCTGCATTGACTCGAGAATCTGGGGGTATGGAATGGAATACGGTTAAAAAATGTTTTATTATACTACTGCTTTACTTTTCTTTGATATGATGATATGTTAGGGGGGGTATTGCATACCTCTTGCCTCCCTGGATTCTATTTTTCGCTTTCTAGTATGTTAACTTGACAATGAAAAGTAACCATTAATATTTTCAAAGCAACTTATGGAATGTTTTAATAATAATATTCTTTATTCTCTGAAGTAGAAAAATTTATAGAGAAAGTGGAGAACAAGCAGCTATTGAATACTAACACAATCAGACGCTTTAAACATTTACTAAATTACAAATAATAAACATTGTTTACATTTAAAAACTCATCCACCGAATAAAACGCATTCGCCAATAGTAGTTTTTTTCACCTCGAAAACAAACTTTTGTTTATATGTCAAGGCAAGAAGCCTTTTTCATTTTAGAACTCTTAACATCTATATTATATTCACCACAAATTTAGGTTGGTGTTGTTACTTTTAGAAAATAAAAAGTAATTTATAAAAATTGAGAAAATTAATTAAAATATGATGTCAATAAAATTTACTTTACGGTTATTAACTACGTTTGTATGTAGGATTGCGATATCTTTTTTCGAGTGAAGTCTGGACACTCAATAAAAGAAATACTCAAAAATATGCCAATTTTAGTCCAGTCATATAAGTCAAAAATAAGGTTCACCTGGGATTGAGAGATAATAAGCTGAAAACTCGTATAGACCTTTACTTTGGCACTCTAAAAGTTGTCTCAAAAGTCACCTAAAATCGTGTCCGCGTCTTAAGATATTCAAGGTCAAAGGTCAAAGAAGTCGGTTTTTTGCAAATATCTCGTTTCCTATGGCTTTAATGCTATTTACATTTATTATAAATATTGTAGAGAATAAAATTTTCTATAACTTTTGTTTAAAACATTTTTTTATACATCAAACCGTTTTTGAGATAGAGGGCGTTGAACGCACAGCGCTTAGTTATCTACAGCATAATACAAGGTCAACCGTTAGTCACATTATAATATATGTCACCGATAATGTGGATTGTTAGGAAATATATACAATTTCTAGTG
Organism: Podabrus alpinus; assembly: GCA_932274525.1. Lineage (NCBI taxonomy): Eukaryota > Metazoa > Arthropoda > Insecta > Coleoptera > Cantharidae > Podabrus > Podabrus alpinus. Next base: position 14,929,598 of record OW026451.1, read on the forward strand.
AAGGTATACTCTCACTAATATGGGCAGTGAAAGTTTACAATAACATAAAAAAACACTTTCACTAGCGAATGTATACAGTCACTGATACCGTTTAGGAAATGTGGAATAATATGTAAACCTAATCCCATAATGTGATATTTTTACTGCCCCATACCGCAACTATACTTTTTAATGCTATTTCGAGGGTCTCTCGCATTCCGGTTGCATAGATCCCGGTGTTCTTGATGGATGGCGCCTTCTCGTATGTTTAGCCTAGTAACCAGAGTCAAATCCGCTCCGTAGGGGTGCAGAGCGGAGCGGAGCGCAGCGGCGCCCCGTAGGAGTAGGATTTGACGATGGATTACCCTCCTTTTCGAATGCACACCCCTAAAATTCTACTAAAACCCCTAAAATCTACTATTCCTGACCTCTTGTAGGAATAGTATACATTCGCTAGGTGTTGTAGACTCTCACTAGTAAGAGTTGATCTTTTTTGTGAATCAAAAGTAAATTATCTACTTTTCCTAAGTAGTCCAGTAAATGTCTGCAGTCCCTAGTAATTATTTACTTTTACTGCATTATCCACATTATCGGTAACATATATACTAATACGCCGTATAAAGTCTATAAACCTTAAAAATATATATAATTATAAACAATTGGCATTTTTTATTAATTATTACATTATATTTAGTAATATTTTTCATTGATCAAATATATATTTCTTTTATAACACTTACCTCTTCGTGTAGTAGTTCAAAAGTTGTTGACAGATTTTTACTTCCCTATAAGGAAGTATTGTAATCATGAAAAAATTCGATGTCGATATTTTAACGGAAATATCCGTTTTGAGCATTTCTGAATCCGTTTTGACTACTTTCGCAATGATGTCTGTATGTATGTATGTATGTCTGTATGGATGTATGTAACGCAAAATGTCTGTAAGTTCTGTATCTCTGGAACGAATTGTTATATAGTAACAAAATTTCATATTTAACACTTTAATCGGTATACAAAGGCACCATTTGATTTTGGAGGAAATCCTTAAACCGGAAGTAGCACTTCACTTGAAGGACGAAATGGTTTTTCTTAAATATCTCAGAAACGAATTGTTATCTAGTAACCAAATTTCATATTTAACACTTTAATCAGTATACTAAAGCACCATGTGATTTTGGAGGAAATCCCTAAACCGGAAGTAGCACTTCACTTGAAGGACGAAATGGTTTTTCTTAAATATCTCAGGAACGAATTGTTATCTAGTAACCAAATTTCATATTTAACACTTTAATCAGTATACTAACGCACCATGTGATTTTGGAGGAAATCCCTAAACCGGAAGTAGCACTTTACTTGAAGGACGAAATGGTTTTTCTTCAATATTTCAGGAACGAATTGTTATATAGTAACCAAATTTCATATTTAACACTTTAATCAATATACGAAAGAACCATTTGATTTTGGAGGAAATCCCTAAACCGGAAATGGCACTTTACTTGAAGGACGAAATAGTTTTTCTTCAATATCTCAGGAACGAATTGTTATATAGTAACCAAATTTCATATTTAATACTTTAATCGGTATACGAAAGCACCATTTGATTTTGGAGCAAATCCCTAAACCGGAAGTAGCACTTTACTTGAAGGACGAAATGGTTTTTCTTAAATATATTATGATAAATATTTTATTGATGAATTTTTATTTTTTAATCAAAATTAAAGCAAATAAAATTTTCTATAAATATGTTAGAATATATTTTTATGAACAAAATACAATTTAATAATACAACAAATTTAATAATTTAATTAAATAATAAAATAAAATTTAAATAATATTTCTGCGAATATTTAGATGAACGATAAAGGAATGATTCCTTATAGGGAAGTCATGTGCTGGCCACATCAGATTTTTAATTATATTCTATTATTATATATCGTGGGCTTACTGCAAAAACTGACCAAGTCAGTTTTCTCAGTCACGACAAACTTTGTTGATTAAGTTCGCTCAGTATTTTTAAAAAATTTAAAAATTAGCAAAAGCCCTAATAAGAAGTATTGTTAAAGTTTCATTTTCCTAAAACAAAAATTAAAACTTTTAAAAAGCTGATTTTCCACAAAATATTAAACATTCAATTTCATTTATCTAGAAACTCTGTTTTTTGACTTGGTCAGTTTTTGCAGTAAGCCCACGATATACTAATTACATTTAAAGTAGAGAAAAAAATAATGGAAGTAAATTTTAATTATATTTTTATTTAGAAATATCGTTTTATACAATTATTACAATTGAAATTCGGATGTGGGGAGGTTTTACAAACATTTTAATAATAAGACGAACATGAATGTTAAAGTTTTTTTTTCTTCTTCTTCTTCATTGTCTTCCGGTTGCTCGAAAATTTCCAATTCATTCTCATTATTTTCGTCGTCAAGGATATTTGTCTCCAAATCTTGAAGGATTTCGGGATCAAAAGTACTATTTTCATCGAGATCGCTCTCATATCGCTAAGCATTGACGCAAGCTTGCCCATTACACTGGCCACAAGCTGAAGAACATTGCAACCCCGATTTCCTACATCCACAGCGTGAACCACAACCCTGCTTGCAGTTGCAAAATATTGTATTGAGTAATTCATCTGGAGCAGGCGGTAATATTGTCGTAATCGGTTCCAAGAATTCATTCCGCAGAATCCAACCCCATTCCTGGGGTTCTAAATCTTTCCCTAACCAAGGCATTTGTTGGTGGAAGATTGAATAACTGCACGGGCTTATTTATAATAAAAAATGCCAATTGTTTATAACTATATATATTTTTAAGGTTTATAGACTTTATACGGCGTATTAGTATATAATATAATGTGACTAACGGTTGACCTTGCATTATGCTGTAGATAACTAAGCGCTGTGAGTTCAACGCCGTCTATCTCAAAAACGGTTTGATGTATAAAAAAATGTTTTAAACAAAAGTTATAGAAAATTTTATTCTCTACAATATTTATAATAAATGTAAATAGCATTAAAGCAATAGGAAACGAGATATATGCAAAAAACCGATTTCTTTGACCTTTGACCTTGAATATCTTAAGACGCGGACACGAGATTTTAGGTGACTTTTGAGACAACTTTTAGAGTGCTAAAATAAAGCTCTATACGAGTTTTCAGCTTATTATCTCTCATTCCGAGGTGAAACCCTAATATGACTGGACTATTTACCAAAAAGTAAAAACAGATCTAAAATCTGATCGAGGGCGGTATACACTGTGGGGGGGGGGGGGTTAACCCTTCATAATTGATAAGAATATTGAATTGAAAGAATAAGAATGATAAGGTGGTGATAAAAGACACTTTTCTATGCAAAATTTTTAAATAACATTTTTATTTTTAATTAAAAGAATTTTTTTAATTTCTATCTTCAGATGACCATAATACCGAAACCATTAATTTTTAAGTATTAATAGTGAAGTACTTTTTGAAAGGAAATGTAATTATCTAAATCTATATAAGAATCATTTAGTGGTTAAAATCAACGGCTTCCGAGTTATGAATTAAATTAAATAAAAAAATGTTAAAAAAATACGAAATTGTTTTCTTGTATTTCTTGCAAATTGAGGTATATATTATATCTCTTACACTTAAACGGGACGTGTTGTAACGAATTTTTACACTCGTTACGAATTATAACATCTACTTGTACTACACCGTGTATATAAGATTCTGAAATCGACCGGTTTTCGTTCGATTTTCCGTAACCGCTCGGTGAAGCATCCATCTTGATTTTGTCGACAATCGAGTTCAGTCGTAGTCAATTTTTGTTCCGACTTATATTATTAATTAGACGATTAATTAATTGATTTGGTCATTTAGATTGGTGGATGGATGTTTGCGCTACTGCGGATTATCATAAAAACATCATTTCAGTAATTTCCAGTACATGTGTTCTGATTAAAAACACATTCGCACAGGGCTGTTTTAAACTGTTTTTAAAACTGTAGTTTTATAAATCGAATGACAAGGTTAAATTGTCAAAACAACGAATTATTCTGGCTGATGTCAACTGTTAATTTTTTGGAATTCTGATAATTAATTACACACTGGAAAGTAACAACTTTAGGAATAACATTCAATCTTCGAGGTTCTTTGTTAACCAACTTATTTCATGGTGTTTCCTGACCTGGTCAAGGCAGCTGTTTCCTTACAATCAGTGGAGTGGTCAAAGACGTATTCACTTCATCATCCTGGTGTTACAGCAGTCAAATTTTGGAGTCCGCTTAATTGTAAACAGCGAGTATTTTGTATTTATTTAATCCTACCAAGGTACCTTTGGGGTGAGTTGCATTTTGTAAGACTTGTAAATTTATTGCTGTACATTTAACAACACCATTTAATTATTTTTATTACGGATCAGCTCGCTGATTATATATGAATTGTTGTTACATACTACCACCGTTGTTGTACAGTAATTTCAACGAATATAATTTGTTTACCATTATTTTTTGCATTCTTTATTTCTATTGCATCATTTGAACTTACAACCCATGACTCTAGCTCCCGCTAAATACGAGTTGGTTTAAACGTACATCAGGGTTACTGCCGACAGCAAATTTTACTGTCATTTTTTTGGCAGATGTATTTTGACACCTTGTAATACCAAAGACCTCATTAGTCTTCGGAACTTGCAAGGGTGGAAAAACTTACATTGGCGCCCGCTGTGGAGGCAAATTTTTGTTCATTTTGATGTCAAATAACTTAATTATTATATCGTTGAAATCTGTGCAACACTTGGTAGATTGTTTCTTGATTAAGCGACGGAACACCTTTGACGATTTTGTTTTGTCTTGTTGACAAGCGACCTGAAGTTGATTGCTGTTGTGTGTAATTTTTATAATTATCACTATAGTATTGATAATTTTGTTGACAATTTTAACAGCCCTAGCGAAATATTTTACTGCGTTTTTTTCATTTTTATTTTCAATCAATTATTACTAAGAGAAGTTGTTGTCACTCGTTATCATGTCGAATCTTAAAAAGTATCTTACGTCGCTCAGTAACGAGGAAGTACTAGTAGAATTAACAATAAGAACTGAAGATATTAATACTATCCCTGCCCATAAGGCAACACGTCGAGCACAGCTAAGAAAGCTCCTGCTCGATGAAGCCTTCAATTCTCGTCTTGCTATACATAAGTACACTCCGCCTGATGTTCAAGCCGATTTATTAATTTGCAAGAATGCTCTTGACGAAATTTCAATTGAAATAAATAATCTCGAACAGAAGTTTGATTCACAAACTTTAGACAACATCACAAATCGTCTTGCACATTATTGTAATCGCCTAGACATTATGGAGGGAGCTGGGTTTAAAGACACTGAAAGGGGAAATTTGTTAGAACTATCTAAACTATTGCGTTCAAAAGTAGAACACTTACTTCATCTGAATGAAAACGAAAGTGATGGTGACGATGAAATTTTAAGGCAACCCAAAGTTAGCAATCCGTCTGGAACAGCAACTAATGATGAATCTCCGGGTTATTCTTCTTTCAAGAGATCTTCATTGTTGCCAGCAGTTGAATTAGCTGAGGTTTTAAAAAATATTTTACCATTTAAAAATAATGACCGTGTAGCAATCCACAAGTGGAATCTTTCATTTGACGGCAGTGGAGGTTTTCAAGAAGTTTTTAATTTTATTGAAAGAACTAATGAACTTTCAAAAACTCGAGGAGTCAATTCTCAAGAGCTTTTCAACAAAGCGGTTGAATTTTTCTCTGGAGAAGCTTTAGTTTGGTACCGTACGCTAGATTCTAATATTAACACTTGGGAACAATTAGTAGAGGCACTGAAAATAAGATTCCTAGCTGTCGATTTCAGTAGGGTTTATTTGGCAGAAATCAATAAATGTAAGCAAAATTCGAATGAATCTGTTAGCAGTTACATCGAATCAATGTTTGCAAAATTTGCTAGAGTTACACCTATTCCCTCTGAAAGCGATCAACTATGGACAATTAGGGAAAATATGCTTCCTTCAGTTTCATTAGTGATGGGTACGGCTTCTATTACCGAGAAAAGCGAATTTATTCGAGTAGCTCAACGAGCTGAACTTTTAGCTAAAAAGACTCTTTCAAAAGAAGTCCCCACCGCAGCTTTGACTTCTGTTGTTACCCCTACCGCTCCTAAGGAGTCACCTTCTGTGAATCCTCGTAGACCTCTCACTTGTTGGAATTGCTCGACTCGCGGCCATTCTTATAGATTTTGTTCCAAACCTACTACTACGTTTTGTTATCTTTGCGGACGCAAAGGAGTTACTTCACTAAATTGCAGTGGTAACCATTCAAAAAACGCAGGTGGGCCAAGCGGAAACCCTGCTCGCCGCTAGCCTTAAGTATCAGAGCAGACAGGTTGGGTTGGAGTAATTGGTTGGTGCACGTTAGCGCTTTTTGCGGATCAACCGCCAATTCTTCTGCCTTATTCGCTCATCCCACGACTGATCAACGACCCCATCTTAATCTTTTTATCGGTAGAGAACAATTAACTGCACTTTTAGATTCCGGTGCTAGTGTTTCCATACTTGGTACAGATGGACACTACCTGATTGACTTGCTAGACCTTAAGTTGAAACGTGATCAAAACGTATTTGTACGATCGGCTGACGGTACTTCGCAACAAATTTTAGGCTCGGTCGAGTTGCCTATTTCAATTTGTGATGTTACTCGTTCCCTTAACGTTTTAGTATGCAATAGTATACGCACTAGTTTGACTTTAGGTATTGACTTTTGCAAACTGTTTGGAGTCAAGGCAGATTTTTCCCGCGATCAATTTTTTGTTAACGAGGTTAAATCAATTGAGTCAATCAGAGCCGCTGATGATCTCAGTATTGAACAACGAGTTGCTCTTGCCGCCATAAAAGATAAATTTAAAACTCTTTCCCACGATGGTTTAACAAGAACCCACAAGATATTCCACCATATCGACACTGGAGACGTAGCTCCGCTGAAACAACGTTACTACCCTTTATCACCCGCTATGCGTGAAATTGCTCATAAAGAGCTCGATCGAATGTTAGAGTTAGATGTAGTACGACCTAGTCACTCCGGTTGGTCATCTCCTATGCTTTTGGTTAAGAAAAAGGACAATTCTTATCGTTTATGTTTTGACGGTCGTAAACTTAATCAATTGACGAGGAAAGATGCCTACCCATTACCACGTTTAGATGACATTTTGACTCGTTTGCAAGATGCGAGGTATCTAACTTCGATTGATCTTAAAAAGGCATTTTGGCAAATCCCTCTATCTCCCGAATCTTATGAAAAAACCGCATTTACCGTGCCTGGTCGTGGTCTTTTTCATTACGTAGTAACCCCGTTCGGTATTTCGAATGCTCCCATTACTCAACAACGATTGATGGATAAAATTTTTGGACCCCTTCTGGGCGAAAAAATATTTGTTTATTTGGATGACATTATTGTCGTTTCTTTTACTTTCAAAGAGCATTTAGAATTACTCGAGCAGGTCTACGACAGGTTACTGGATGCTAATTTAACCATCAATTTGGATAAGTGTGAGTTCTGCAGGTCCAGTTTGACTTATCTTGGACATGTCATTGATAAGAACGGACTACACACTGATCCAGCAAAAACTCAAGCCATAACTGACTTTCCTAAACCTACGAATACTACTGGTATAAAGCGATTTCTGGGAATGATAGGCTGGTATAGACGATTTATACCGAATTTTTCATCCTTGTCTGCGCCTATTACCGAGTTAATCAAGGGTCGTGGTAAACGTCAGACTGTCGTATGGAATCAAAACGCTACTGAGTCTTTCGAAAATTTGAAGAAACAGTTAGTTTCTGCCCCTATTTTAGCAAGTCCTGACTTCAGTAAACGTTTTTTTATACAGTGCGACGCGTCAAATTATGGCCTGGGCTGTATTTTAAGCCAGGGAGAAGGTGAAGAGGAGCGCGCTATCGCATATGCATCAAGGACGTTGAATAAAGCGGAACGTAACTATTCGGTCACTGAACGCGAATGCCTAGCGGTTATTTTTGGTATCGAGAAATTCAGGCCTTATGTTGAAGGTACCGAATTTACAGTGATCACAGATCACTATAGTCTTTTGTGGTTGCTTTCTATGAAAGATCCAGTAAATAGATTAGCCCGTTGGAGTGTTCGCCTATCACAGTATTCTTTTAAAATCCAGCATCGGAAGGGAAATCTGAACGTCGTACCCGACGCGTTGTCTCGCGCACCCTTAGAAGTCTCGTCTTTGGAATTGTCCGAGAATGACCTCGATCCGTGGTATCATCGCATGTTGACTCGAGTCACTAAAGCACCTGCTGATTATCCCGATTGGAGGATAGAATCAGGGCGTTTGTACAAACTCATACCAAACTTCCATAATGTTGTTTCTAATTTAGTAGAATGGAAGCAGTTAGTTCCTAAGTCGCGTCGGATTGACATTTTCAAAGAATGTCATGATGATCCGACTTCTGCTCATTTGGGGACGCTTAAAACTTTTAATAAAATCATAGAGTTGTACTATTGGCCCAGGATGCGTGCTGACGTGGCGAGGTATGTGCGGCGGTGTCCGGTTTGTTTGTCATCCAAAGCTTGCCAAGGCGGACGGTTTGGTTTAATGGGTCGAGAAAAGAAAGTACGTTTCCCTTTCCAATGTATTTCAGTTGACTTAATGGGACCGTTTCCCAGATCTGCGAAAGGTAACACCATGTTGCTAGTGGTTTGCGACTGGTTCACTAAATTTGTTTTAGTGCAACCGCTACGTAGAGCTACTACCAAAGCCATTTGTGATTTTCTCGAAAATCATGTTTTTCTCCTTTTTGGCACTCCGCAGATTTGTCATGTCGATAATGGTCCACAATTTACCAGCAACGAATTTCGGAAACTCATGAGTGATTATAACGTCAACCATTTATTTTATAATGCATTATACCATCCCCAAGTTAATTTTGTTGAGCGAGTTAATCGAGTAGTCGGTACCGCTATGCGATCATATGTCAAAGAAGATCATAAGACTTGGGATGTAGAAATACATAAAATTGCTCATGCGATCCGATCTGCCACTCACGAGGTGACAGGGTTTACTCCGTCTTTTCTTAATCTCGGGCGTACCGTACCCGCTAAGGGAGATTATTATGGTCGTATAATGGATTTGAGGGAAGAGGAATTAACTTTAGAGAATCGTGAACGGGTGGCTGGGGAAATGAACCGGTTAGATAAACTTTTTGTAGATGTAAAGAAGCGATTACACGACGCTTACCAACGCAATTCTACTCATTATAATTTTAGGAAGCGTAGTATTCAGTTTAAGAAAGGAGACGTAGTTTGGCGTCGAAATTTTGCATTGTCGAATGCTAGTAAACATTTTAGTAGTAAACTGGCTCCTAAATATTTGAGAAGTCGTGTAAAGGAAGTAACTGGTCCATTAACCTATCGTCTCGTGAACGAACGCGGTAAAGAGGTTGGAGTATTTCACGTTAAAGATTTAAAACCCCATCCTTCGGTTTCCGATTTGGTGGAACCTGAGGATCAGGTTGAGAGATGTCGTGGAGGGTGAGCGAAACCTTTTTTTGTCCATAAGTCATACCATCTGACTTATCCTTTCCTTGGGGTCAATAAGTCCCGACCCACTTTCTTTTGTTCCGTATTGGCGATTATGGGGGCTGGCGGATTTCTTTTCTTGTACAGGAATCAGGGGGGCTTTTCGGTTTTCTGTCTGCGGGGTTTGACTGCACCTGTTCGTTTTGCTACGGGAAAGCGTTCCTTACACTGTGCGCAGTGGGGTCGGTCAACCTTTAGTTGGCAGGCGGTCGATTGGTCTCTCCCTGTGTGAGATTGGAAAGGTCGTTGGCCGTATTTTCGTCGAAACGAAGTTAAATTCAATGTCCCCAACAATGATCGTGAGTTTGAAGGCGACTCGCGTGAGTTCTTTACGGTCTTCAATGACATACTGTCATTCCCCGGGTACCTTTATCTTCGCATCCTCAAAAATAGTCCAGTGTCCATGGCCTTCGCCATTCTTTGATATGGGTTTGTTGACTGGCGGTCCACGACGCGTTTTTATGATCCATACGCGAGGACGAGTCATCGCGTGTATCATTGAGTTGTGGACGCCTTGGCCACTTGGAACGTTTATCCTTTCCCATAACCCAATAATCCAATCACCTCATTACCTATTCCTATCTACCTTCCTTTCTTAAGTCACATTGGGTTCCTAAATAATTCCTAGGGGGGGTTCAGGGGTTTATTTTTATCCTGGTTTTTAATTTTAACGGCTGTGAACATTAACACCTCAAGTTCATAGTCGTACCATCTGAGATTTTTTCTCACACTTTTTTGAAGTCGTGATGATACAGTATTGGAAGCCCTTTGTTGGTCAATTGTTGACCAAATGCCAATTAGTTTGGAAATTTTTTATTTTTTTGTTCATTAAACGTTTCTATGCCCAAAGGACTTTGAGTGCCTTTGTCTGAAACAAACCTTACTGCTGGGTGAATATTTTTTTCACTTTCGAGCCGTGCAATGGGTCCCATGAGGTCCATTTGTTTGTACGGTTGGTTTTAGACCACCGTTACATATTTTGTTTTTTTGTGGATACAGATCCTATGTGGTGCTGTACCAAACCAATTGAGAATTCCAGTGCATGTCGATAGCCAGGGATGGTCTCAACATTTTTTTGTTGACTTTTTGAAGCGCCACGCGCTCTGTCAAACGGGTTAACGCTTTAAGCAGATTTGAATAGCAACGTTGCGATTACTGTTCAGAAAACCCATTTTGTTTTTTTTCCTTGGTTACTTTATGAATCGTTTGAAGGATTCAATTTTTAGTTTATTTCCAATATTGTAGAAGAGCGTCTTCAACGTCTTAGTTAGCGTAGTACAACTGAGTGCTTAGTATTAGGCAGCGACTATCATTTTCACGGCATGAAATGCAGTTGGGAGAGGGCAATGTAACGAATTTTTACACTCGTTACGAATTATAACATCTACTTGTACTACACCGTGTATATAAGATTCTGAAATCGACCGGTTTTCGTTCGATTTTCCGTAACCGCTCGGTGAAGCATCCATCTTGATTTTGTCGACAATCGAGTTCAGTCGTAGTCAATTTTTGTTCCGACTTATATTATTAATTAGACGATTAATTAATTGATTTGGTCATTTAGATTGGTGGATGGATGTTTGCGCTACTGCGGATTATCATAAAAACATCATTTCAGTAATTTCCAGTACATGTGTTCTGATTAAAAACACATTCGCACAGGGCTGTTTTAAACTGTTTTTAAAACTGTAGTTTTATAAATCGAATGACAAGGTTAAATTGTCAAAACAACGAATTATTCTGGCTGATGTCAACTGTTAATTTTTTGGAATTCTGATAATTAATTACACACTGGAAAGTAACAACTTTAGGAATAACATTCAATCTTCGAGGTTCTTTGTTAACCAACTTATTTCATGGTGTTTCCTGACCTGGTCAAGGCAGCTGTTTCCTTACAATCAGTGGAGTGGTCAAAGACGTATTCACTTCATCATCCTGGTGTTACAGCAGTCAAATTTTGGAGTCCGCTTAATTGTAAACAGCGAGTATTTTGTATTTATTTAATCCTACCAAGGTACCTTTGGGGTGAGTTGCATTTTGTAAGACTTGTAAATTTATTGCTGTACATTTAACAACACCATTTAATTATTTTTATTACGGATCAGCTCGCTGATTATATATGAATTGTTGTTACATACTACCACCGTTGTTGTACAGTAATTTCAACGAATATAATTTGTTTACCATTATTTTTTGCATTCTTTATTTCTATTGCATCATTTGAACTTACAACCCATGACTCTAGCTCCCGCTAAATACGAGTTGGTTTAAACGTACATCAGGGTTACTGCCGACAGCAAATTTTACTGTCATTTTTTTGGCAGATGTATTTTGACACCTTGTAATACCAAAGACCTCATTAGTCTTCGGAACTTGCAAGGGTGGAAAAACTTACAGTGTTACATAAAAATAGATGGCCCCTTTCTTGATTGCAAATTTAACAGTCCACAACTTTAGTCTAGTATAAACTTTTTCTGAAAAACCAATCCATTTCAAAGAAAACCTGAAATTAAATGGAAAATGTAGCTTTTATGTGTGCACTGTACACATAGTGAACAATACAAGTAACTTAAAAGATAATAAATTAAACATTTTTATCATCAATAACACGCTATTGCAGCAATAATTTAAACACATTAACACATTGAGTGCCAAGCCAGCTTTGTAAAATTTTCCCCAAAGACCAAAAATTTGTTTATTAATTTACATTATTTTGATCATATACAGAACTCCATATGCAAACCAAATTTTAAATCTGTTCAATCCTTTTTTTTCAATATTGGTTATCAAACTTGACTCGAGAGTTAATTTTTTAATTGACATAATATCGACATTTTATAGCCCGAATAGCGGGGACATCCTGTATATTTATCAATTCTGGTGCTAATTTTTATGTTAGTAATTTATTTCGTATTTTTACTATTTATGGAAGCTAAATCCTTAACATTCCATACATCAAAATTTCGAAACAAAATATCTTATATTATTTTAACCCACTATAATACATTTTTATGCACTTCCAATACTGAACCCTGTGTTTAATCGCCAGTTTTTAATAGTAAACTTTTTGATTATAACCGCCTCGATTTCATGATTATTTTAATTCCATTAATTATTCAAAATCCCTTACTAATTATTAATATAAATAAAGCTTGCAATCTGCAACCTTTTATTTCATATTATTGTAATATCGTGTTACTATCTGGCCCTTTGCTACAAATTTATTTATACCTATTTTTTCGTATTTTCTATGCTGATTTTATATTTAAAAATTTCCTAGGTATTTAAAGTCAAAAAACCAGAAACTTGAAAATTAAAAGTGAATGAAATATTACATTAAATTTACAAATTGAAATTTATTTAAATTTTTTAAGAGACCCCGAAATTTAATTATAGTTAACCGATTATTTAACAAATTATATAAAAATGTAATTGAAAATGCAATAGTTTTATCTACATAAGAAGACGAGAAATCTACTAGCAATCTTGTGGAACTAATGATTGCTTTAGGACCCCATTCAGAATTATTATGAATTCTTTATTAATAAAGTTACAAATGAATAATAAGGATTTGGTGATCCATCTCTTTCTATGCATGTGATGAGCGTTCAAATTATTTTCATACACATAGGGGACCTACTTGTTTAACGTAGGCTCAGCACCATGTGAATTGTAGTACACTTCATTTCGAGGTGAACTTTCATGGCAGATTACGTCGGTGGTTTGCCATTGCCTGCCGAGGAGAGACGTTCAAAATAAAGTTCTTACCTTTCCAAGAATGGCATTGGATAGTATTGCACGATAATGAATTAACCCATAATCTGTTGTTCTGGATTCAGTTATCAAAAATCTACAAAAAATCAATGACGATTCAATAGAATTTGATATGGGTTAGATGAGTTTTTTTTTTACTTCTGCCTTTTGATAATTTAAAAATAAGATTTTTCAAGAGCGGGCCAACTCATTATTGAATAACACCATCCAATTAAAACTTGTCGTAGTTTTATAGAGTTGTAATTACTCCGTGTTTTGATTATCGTGCGTTTTATTTATCAAGTTGCACTATTTTTCGATATCTGATTTTTTGGGGGTACTGATATTATTTCGCTGTTGAAAGTGCATAAAATAGTACGTACTATGTTGCTTTAAAATATTTTTTGACGATTTAAACCTTTTTATTGAGAAAATAAATATTAAACTCTACATTGAATTTTTTTCTGATTTGTTCCTATTGTTATAGGAGTTTACCAAACATATACATTACCCATTTGTACGTTAAACTGTAGGTCCCCTATTGTGTGATGACACTCCACATGCACACTTCATATTTAATAGTGGAAAGAAATTGACTACAGGACAAAGTCCTGCTTCACAAAGAAGAAATAAAAGAAAGCAATTTTGGTTCTAATCTGATAGAATAGCAAGACAAGACAATGCCATACAAAAGTAACAATGAAACACGTATAAAGTTGTGAAAGCAACACATATTTAAAGTGTTTACTTCCCCGATTGTACGGGGTCGTTGCTGATGCTTCTGGGTCATAATATAAAAATTCTTTTGTCGCCATCATAAAGGAGATAGAGCACGTGGCTTCAAAATTATATAATATTACATTTCTTTTTTGATTCTGAACAATAATTATGCATGGTAACGCTATAACGGTTATAAATTTTCCATTTCTAATGTTTGAGTTTTAAATATATTATTACCTGTGATGTTACATTTTAAAAATGGGAATAATAATCCTTTCGTGACGTGCGTTCAATTTTTTTAACATTATATAGAAGACCTACTCTTTAACGTGGACTCCAAACCACGGAAATCATAATACACGTTATTTGGGAAGGGTTTTTATGGCAGATTACTTCGATGATAATTACTGACAGCTACGTAGTAGAGGTTTGGATTATTTCAAGTTAAAATTGAATGCATGTACAAAATGGCACACAAAAGCACAGAGTATTGTCTTTAAAAAAAATTGATTGCATTGAAAAATCATAAAAATTCCAGTTCATGTGAATAAGTTCGATGAAATATGCTAGTTCAGTAGGGGGTCTAAACGCCCAGTATAAACGTAGCCAGTAGCTAAATGAAAATAAATTGGAACAATCCTGCAAGATTAAAATAGAAATTTTTACAAATTTCATTAAAATTGTGGTTAATTCGCCTACGTACCGTAATAATACACGCAGGCAAGCTTGTAGAGTTTCATTAATTAATATCCCTCTAGTGGCTTTACGATCAAATAAAAGTTTAGGGCAACTAACGTTTAATTTAAAATTCTAAAAGCTATTTGGACTTTGGTGCGAATTAATGTTTTAAAATATAAACTTTTAACATAAAAGAAGTTCTGAAAAGTTTTCAAGTTTTTTCTGTAATTTATTGAGATCAGCATTATGGATCAACGTTAATGTCGAAAAAATGTACGTTTTTGTTGCTCATCAGTTCTGGTGATCGTTTTATAGTTTATATAACTTAAAAGATAAACTTCAAGAAAAACTTGGGGTTGGCAGTTTTACTTTAAGTTTTTAATTAAGTTTTCACTACATTTCATTCAATACTTCTTTTGAAATTCCGTTGATTGAGTTTTTCAGCACAAAAATCTCATTTTAAAATGTGGAATGAAAGCATCAGGTCTTTTAAGAATATTTCGAAACATAAGTAAGGTAATTTGTCTAAATTTACAATTTGTTTGCAAAATGTTGCCGATGTAAAGCAAATAATAAGAGCTAACGTTGAAAATATTGCGTGTTTTGTGTGAAAAGTAGAAAATTACAAAGAAAATTTTTTACACTACAAAGAGCAAAAATTTTCAATCTGAACTTTACAAAAGCACTGTTCGTACCACCTACCATCTAAAGCCGTTGGCTATTTCACAATACATGTTGTAGGTAGAGTTATTACAGTAAAAAGCTTTTATAGAAGATAAAACTATCAACTTCGTCAAGCAAAATTGAATCCATCACATCCAAAAATATCCCCAATTTCTGACGAAAAAATGTAAGACGTCCATCAGAACGCAATTTTCGACAAAAATTACGTTAATGAAAACTTTAAAGTCGCTTAAATTCATGTTGGTGTATACAGGGTGAATTAAAAGAAGCTAATCTATGGCGAAAACGTGCCTCTTATGAACTGCTATTAAAACTGGTAGACTATATTTCCTGAAAATTTACTTTAATGAAGCACTTTAAAACAACACTGTGTACACATTGTCTACATCAAGTACACCGTAAGTCAACAATTAAATTGTCTTGTCTTTTAAAGCAAACGTAAACTTCGTCAAGATTAATCCGTTTTTATTACATGCAGAGCAAACTAAAACGCAATTTTAAATTATAAAATACGGAAAAAGGTGAATATTAAATTAATCCGTAATGGTCGATTGAATAAAATTGATTTACATTTTAAACCGGATTACACACTCTACAACATTTTAATTTGTTGTAAATGTTGTGTTTTCATTTTAAACCTGATTTAAATTTTAAGCTTTTTTGTGTAACCGCGGCGGCCAGTAAAAGGTTTAATAATATAGTACAGGGGTGGCCAACCTGCGGCTCGCGAGCCACATGCGGCTCTTTGAAGGATTATTTGTGGCTCTCGATAAATGCACCCGAGTTCCCTTTTCATTTTTGTGCTATTATATTTTAAAAAATTATCAAGAATTATCAAGAGAAGTAAAATAAATGTGTTTAATTTTTAATATTTAAATTCAATACACATATTTTGTACTTTTATTTATGTTTTCAATAAATATAATTTCTGTAAAAAAAAATTTTTTAATACCTTTTTTGCATACCTTTTAAATACTGTCACGATTATTTCGTGACAGGATCTTTTATGCATTTTAGATTAAAACGGGCTCGAACTTTAACATAATTTATTTACACACCTTCTAATTTATATTTACATACGCCTTACACTAATACTTAAAATTAATTCTTACATTATTAATTGGGGGTGAAATTTTCTTATGGGCACCATTATCAATTGGGGGTGAAGCCTTCTAACACATCGTAACTCCACCTTTAACTCATCCTCACACTTTCAACTTCCATACCTGACTGTCCATTTTTCTGTCTGACCTTACATTTCTAACCCCTTATCAAACCGTCCTACATTCGTTCATTTACCTCTAAAGAAAAACTTTCCTATCAATGCATTTCTCACTACTAAATCACATCCGGGGCATCGCCTCTTATTTGTAATGGCATAATTGTTAAGGCGACTCGTGTACTAATATTTTTATTATTATTATTTTATTATAAATGTGACACAACCCCCCCTTCTAAAAACGGCTGACCCAAGTCGTTTCAAAAAAAAATAAAAAATTTAATTCGTATCTAATATTTTAAAGTAATAATTATTTTAACAATGTTATTTAAAATCAATAATATTGAATTTAATTGGTTAAATGTCGCAAATGTCGCAAAACTTTCCTATCAATCCATTTCTCACTACTAATCACATCCGGGGCATCGGCTTTTATTTGTAATGGCATAATTTTTAAGGCGACTCGTGTACTAATATTTTTATTATTATTATTTTATTATAAATGTGACAATACGTATTTAATTGCGGCTCGCGAAAAATTTCAAATTTTGAAAAATGGCTCGACTATCAAGGAGCTCGGCCACCCCTGATATAGTAGGTACAATTATATGTACAATTTTTTGTAATTTAATGTTTCACAAACTCAATATTATTTTACATAATATCAACTTTAATTTATTTATATTCCATACTCATAGCTTATCAAAAATATTTACCTTTCCGCCTTTTACTAACTCAAAATAGTTCAATAATTATCCATATAATTAAATAACATAATTATTTTGTGAATCAAAATAAACTTTTGGGATTTGGACTATTGGTTTAATAAAACCAAATAAAACTCTTTTTCAGTTGTTGACGTTTCGAGTAAATATTTAAGTCATCCTCAAGACTTCAGAAATCGGAAATCTTTGGTCAAGTTAAAATCGAAACATCGACAACAGAAAAAGAGTTTTATTACACCAAAAGTCCAAATCCCGGAAATGTACATATTTTGTTTTAATTCAGTTAATGGATGATAACATAATGAATAATTATTTATATTGAGGGAAATCATAAATATAATTTTATTTTATGTAATTTTAAAGGAATTATATATAGTAGTTATGAAAACCACACCTTTAATAATTTTGCAGATCAAAATAAAACCAAGGGAGGAAGGAAAAAGTTGCAAACAAGGTAAATTAAAGCAATTATTAGCATTTTGAGCACTTCTCTCTTAAATCAAATATCGCATTTTAAAAAGCTTCGTACAACTTATCCAAAAGTCTGGAAATCAAAATATCAGATGAAGACATCCGTGGAGTTATTCCCCTGTTGTCTTCAAATGACGTTTTGGCTTCCATGACTCCAACAAAGTACATCTAAGTTGATTTATTGTATTCAATAGATTTTTCTGTTATTTTCCTTATGATGTAGATGGAATCTGTCGTTGATCTCTTCATCGAAACCCCTGATATTCCTCGCTTATTGGGATCTTATCGCTAATGGCAGTGGGAAACGGTGCGGTAAACACTTTAATCAGAACAGACAGCAAAGTGATACCTCTGTAGTTAGAGGGGTCCTTCTTTTAGCTTTTGTTAAAAATCGGGACGTTGATGCTTGTTTTCCTGTCGATTGGAAAGGTCTGAGTTTGAAATATCTTCTGATAGAGTTGAGCGATCTCTTCCGTAAAAGATCCTCTTTATTTTATGAGTTTGTTGGAGATTATATCTGTCCCAGGGATTTTCTGCTTTTCATCTTCTTTATTGCATCCTCTACATGTTACTCTTCCACAGTCCATAATTTCTTACTATCTGAAATTTGTAATGACATTTCTTCAGCTTCTCCAGCATTGTATAGGACACTGAAGTAATCAACCCATTCCGATTTGCTTATGGCAGTGCTCTCTACGTATTCGTTTATTGGCTTCTTCTGCTCACGTAAAAGCTCACACCCTCTTTTCTGCTCCGTGTAGATCCTTTTTCATTTATTCGGTAAATTGTTCCTTCTTTATGTCTGTTATTTTAAGATTTATTATAATATTTTCAATCCAGTTTTTGTAATCCAGGAATTCGGTGTTATATTTTTCTTTAAATATTGATTGTTTCGTTTTTGTACAGGCGACTTTCATCTTCATCTTACAGAGTACAAGTTGATGATCTGATATCACATTTGCTGATGATAGTACACGGATATCCAGAATTTGGGTCGGAAGTACTGCTCTATTTGTTATTATGTAATCTATTATTAATGTTTTTCTCTGGTATTTGTCCATGTGTATTTGTGTTGAGGCTGATGTTGAACGAGGGTATTGTTAATTCGCAAAGCGTTACAAGCACAAAAATCTACCAGCAGTTCCCCCCGTTCGTTTACGACAGCCTAATTAAATAATTGCTTCAATCCATCCAGTGCAGCATTACCAATTCTAGCATTTAGGTCCCCCATTGTGATGAGTTTCTCGTTATTACATAGTGAATTTATTTTTGTCTGCAGTTATTCATAAAACTCAACGCCGCTGAGCATACACGAATATTACATGGGCCTGATAAATTCCGACCCTCAGAGAGACTCTAAGGATTCGGCCATTAATAAGAGTACATACTGGTGTTCAAATTTTTGACGAATCAGTAATCCAACTCCCGATTGTGCTCTTAAGGCTTTGTCCTTTCCGTTGTAGATAAGGACATAATTTCCATATTTTGATAAGCCTTTTCCTTTTTACTTCGTTTATTGATGATTACTTCAGGGTCTCTTTTGTTCCACCAGACGAAAAGGCAATTCTAAAATTCTTAATAGTCAAAATTTAATTCTTCTTGGCGCCCCAATTACAGATGAAGCAGTTCTTCCTGTGATTGTTCAGAAAACCGAAAATATATCAAAATTTTCCGATCGTTTAAAAGAAAATAATCCTCATGTCTTAGCTTTATTCATTTAAGACATTGCGGATTCGTTCTAATATTAACTTATTTCTTACGTGCAAGCCCATCAACTCAGCAAAATGAACATTCATTTAGAAAAATTCTTAAACATCAAATCAGAAAAATCCTCCTTCAAAAAAGTTTTTTTACCAATACGTTTTGACGGTTTAGGCGTTATAAAAACGGTAGAAGTGGTTCTTACAGCTTTTATTTCTTGTATACAGACATTCATGAGATCTATCCTTTGTCCATCCTTACCGAATTTTGAGGTCTCTTACTTAAAAGATGCTATTATACTATGTAAGACAATTTTCCTGTCTGAATATTTCCTATCTGTTTCATGCTTTCAAACAAATTAGGATATTCCAATTGTAAAACTCATTCATTTGTTATTACTGAATAATTCAACAGACATCAACCGTACGCGCATTCTGGTTGCCTCAGAAAAGGAATCCGGAGCATGGCTAGAGGCGTATCCTTCTTCTAACTTAGATAAGATTATGGACAAAGACTCTCTCCGAATTTGTGCGAGTTTAAGAGTTGGAGCTAGATTGTGCTAAGATCCATACATGTATATGCAGAACGCCAGTTGATCAATTCGGTCATCACGGCCTTTTGTGCTCGCGAAGTGCAGACGGATTATCGAGACATCCCGCTCTGAATGAAATTATTGCACTGAAAACATTCCCTGCATCCTTGAACCCACTGGTATTTCGCGTTATAATGGAAAACGACCTGACGGGGTGACGCTGGTGCCTTGGTATCAAGGAAGAGCCTTAGTGTGGGACACGACTAATGTTGATACCCTAGCCCCTAATACGTTTCGTACCAGATGACTTGAAGGAGGAGAATTTAAAACATGAAAAATATAAATAAGTAGTAAAGACAATTACGATTTCTTAGCTTTTGATTTTGAAACTTTGGGACCGTGGAGTAATGACGCAAAAGATTTGGTCGACAAGATCGGTCGTTGTTTGATGCAGAGATTCGGTTTGTGTACCCAGCGAGGGAATGCTGCTTCAATGCTAGGATCGATGCCCACTGTAGCTGCAATAAACAAATTCTTCCAACTTACTGGTTAATTTTTACAATTTATTGTTATTTGATGTTTTCAAAATTTGTTATCTATACTGATTGTTAATAAAAATTACTCTGGATATAATTCTGAGTAAACACTTCAAGTTACACAATATAAATACAAAATTTTGGTTTCACTAAAATAAATTAATTCCCACACAGATTACAATTTGTTTTTAAAAATAAATGCACTGTTTTTAATTTCGAGGTGTAAATAATTGTATTAATTAACTAAATTTTTCGTTTGAAATAATGTTATTATTTAAATTTTTGTGTTTCCAAATTCAATAAAGCTTTTTTCGAAAACCGAAATAAATATTTTTAAGACAAAAATGTGAAGACATCAAAGGTTAAAAAAAAATTTAAACGTCGAATTTTGTTGTGCTTTTTAATATAAATATTTATCATACTTGTTTAAAAAAAAATGTATCGATAAAATATTGCACCGGGTCGCAATTATAAAACCATTCTACTTTAATATGTTAAAAGTAATTCGGTTTCAGCAAAATCCAATTAAGCTCTCTTATGCGGTTTTTCACCACTTCATGTGAGCTTAATTGATTCACTTGAAAACTATAACTTGTTTTCAAAATATAAAAGCGCCATTAGTAGCTAGAAAGGGTGAAGCATCATATTATAAAAAAAATTTTAATCGGGAAAAGAATAATTGAAAGAATTTGTAGGTATAAAAAAACATTTTTTTTAATTTAATTTTTGTTTCACCACAAGCAATATTGAAGAAAGTTCATTGAAGAAATTTATACCTTTTCATAACTCAAAACATTTTAATAAGTGTAATATTTAGAAAAATATTTGGTTTCCCCAAAATCCAATTAAGCTCTCTTTCGCAGTTGTTCGGCACTTCATACAAGCTTAATTGATTCTTTCAAAAACCACAACTTTTTTTCACAAATAAAGGCATCATTAGTTAATGATCATAGTATATTATCGTAATTTTAATTAATTACTGGTTTTTTTTCCAAATATTTAAAAAAATAATCAATGTTTTGGTTCAATAAAAATGTAATTAAACTAAAAGTATATTAGAATTTTTATTCAATATTCGAAATAAATATAAGGACTTATTTTGTATGAATCTTAATGTGTAACAAGTAGCCTTTTTATAAGATATTTAATTCGACTATCATTTTTAAAACTCTATTGGCAAAGATTCAAAAGACCAAACATTTCACTTTAAATCAGTTTCATATTATGTTCGTTCAAAAATTAGAACGTATTGTTACGACCCCAAGATCAAAATAATTCCTACCAGATTAGTAGTTGTGCACAGAACTGGGCAGTAACTTCGCTACTTTTTCTTTAAAAAATTTACTGTTTAGCTTATAAGCTACTTTTGTCAAAAAAAAAAGTACTAGTCGTAATTTATAAGCTACTTTAAGATCTCAAGCAACTTTACTTTTTTCTATCGGATAAGCTAATTTTGCTAAGTTTTAACTTTTATAACTTTTCCACGCTTTTTCTATTATTAAGTTAATATTAATAATATTATATTTCGAAATAACAACGCATACATAATAATTAATTTACAATAAATTGTTTGCCTTATTTTGCATTTTTCTGTGTATTTTCTAATTTTTTTTAACGAAAGAATAGTACCCCTCTTTTAAAACCAAGAACTGAATTACTTTTATTGCTTAATGCTCACAAGAAAACTAAGCTACGTAAAAAGTGAAAACGGCGAAAGTAGCTCGAATAAAGAGAAAAATTGCTTCATGAATTACCTCGCCGGATTTCATAAAAATTCTAGCTTTATGAGTTCCTAGCTATAAGTGTAATGTAATTAAATAAGAATAATTATTGCATACTAAGAAATATAAAAAAGCAACTACACAAATACTTATTATGGAGTACACATCTGGACTATTTAACAAAATTTAAAATGTTTACCTAATATTATTGTTACTGTTATTACATAATACTTAAGTATTACATTTTCTTTAATTCGTAAAATTTTTACGATCATTTTTTAAAATTTTATTGTTTTAGTATTTTGATAAAATGCAACTGATGATTGGTACTGTGCATTATCTCCGTTGGTTTTCAATTTATTTTACCGGTTTTCAATCATTTTCAGGATGTTCATGAGTCCTTCTCTTATCTTATGTATCTGTCGCAAAGTGATAAATAAATAAAATCTGTCTGTTCAACAAAATTTCTACATATTTTATATTTTTCAATTTACAGTTAAAATTCAAATATTTTAGTGTTATGGTTAAGTTTTTCTTAAAATTTATTATTTTATCAGTAGCTTGCCTCCAGATTTGATAGGATGTAATATTATGTACTGTTTAAATTGTCTGATGATGCAGACCCGGCTCAAGGGGGTGGGCAGTGTGGACTACAGCTCGGGACGCTTTCTTTCAGGGGGCGCCAATCCATACTCTTTCCATTTAATTAATACAGTTTAAAAATTATCGTTCATAGTACTACAAACTTCAAGCGACACAAAACAGCAGAAGAAAATGAATTTAAAAATTTGTACAGTTTATTGTTCTACTCAAAAATAGAATTTTCTAGCTTGTTTGAATTAAAGTGAATTAAATTTTCTATACAGGTTCTACAGAAACAGTGACAACAATATCAAATTTTTACAGTTAATCACAAATCAGATAGCTATTGTCTGTCCATGTTGTTGAAAAAATTTAGACCTTGTGATAATTGTCCCTATAAAGTCACTGTAGACTAAATTAGCCAATGAAAATCAACGATTTTATTTTTGCCTCACTTTTGTTTAAAGTTTAAAGACGTTAAGAGGGACCTAAAGAGAATAAAGGAATGGCTCCAAATACTGCAAAAACTGGAACAAATAGAAAAAAATATATACAAAATTTGTATTTCCTGCGAAAAGTTACAAATAAATACTAAAGAATCAAAATCTGCCACTTGGAATACCGCCAGCGTCTAAACTTCCTAATAAAACAAATTGAAATTTATTGTACCTAAGTTATTGTGAAAGCAACAATGTCGAATTATGATTGAACAAATAATACATTCTCCCATAAATTTTTCACAAAGGAAAAATATTTCTTATGCGTTTCTTTCGTCTACTTTTAAAAATATTTTCCCTGTCATGATAGGCGCAAGTCTTTCAATTAGATTCGTCTTCTTCCTCTTAATATAGGTCCAGGACCAGTCTTTTTATTAATTTTTTTTTGAAATTAGTTCTGTGAGCTTTGATCACTTTTGAGATTCTGTGAGATTAGCTCATGATCAAAAATATTCTTTAGCCGAGCTTGTGACGATTCATTCTTTAAATGCAAAATAAAAAATTCTTTTTATTCTTTACTTGCAGAAATTTAAAAAAATGTAATAAATTACAGCGGTGACTTGCCCTAATTAATTGGCATAAGGGTAAGCACCCTCCCATACAAAAAGAATTGTAAAAATAATAATTTTAAGCAAATAAGTTATTTATATTTTTCCTTTTCTTTAAGTGGTCGTTTACATTGTATAACCCTCCAAACAGTGGCGTACCTAGGGGGGGCGGTGGGGGCGGTCCGCCCCGGGCCCCTTTACTAAGGGGGCCCCACCCAAAAATAAATAATTCCATGTTTCTCAAGTGGGCGAGCTCGTTCGTGGCTCAGTCGTTCAGAGAGCGTCGGTTTCGGAGCTGCGTTGCGTCGTGCTGAACGTCGTAGATTCAATTGTTCGAATTCGGGCTCTTACGATAAAACTTTTTATCAGTTTAACGTTTTTAACAGTAATGATAATTGATGACCTCGGACTGCACGATTTTGTTCCCTTATTCTATCTATTATTTCTCTGCACAGGTCAATAGCTTATGGAAGACGGTTAGATTAAGGCAAAAAAAAGGCTAGCCACATTAAAAAGTGATAAATGACCTTTTTTGAGGGTGAGGGGGGGCCTACAAAATAAATCCGCCCCGGGCCCCAAGTGGTCTAGGTACGCCACTGCCTCCAAATAAGTCAAATTTGTCTTGTAGAGCTTGTAGGGTTAAACCATATCACTTCGAGACACGATTTTTTTTCTGAAATGAACATATTGAATAAGCCTTTGCAGTGAGTTTTTCTGTGTAAATAATTTAAATCACAAAATGGGGACCCTGATCAAATTTTGACTTTGAGTGCCCCTCCCCCAAAATAAAGGTAATTTAAAATTCTGAAAAAAATATATTATCTTTACTATACTTTTGATTACTTGAGTACCAAATTTTAGAGTGGTCACGCTTTTGGTTTTTGGTCATAAAACGAAACACATTACCAAAGGTACCAAAAAACTCAAAAGCATACCCAATCTAAAATTTGGTATACAAGTAGCCCAAAGTATAATAAAGATAATATGTTTTTTTGAGAATTTTAAATTATCCCTTTTTTAGGGCCCCATTTTGTGACCTGTGACCATTTATTTGCACAAAAATCTCACTGAAAAGGTATATTCAATATCTTCATTTTATGAAAAAAAAATCGTGTCTCTAAGTGGTGCGGTTCGGCAAATAGAAATAATTTATCAAAGCTCTATAAAGCCAAATTTGAATTATTTTGGAAGGCTGTACAATGTAAACGGGCCACTTTAGGGGGTAAAAAAGTACGGGTCCGTTTATTTGGCATAATTTAGAAATACACCAAATTTGAGCAAATTCTATGAGGGTCATGAAAATACGTCGGTTGATTTAATATGGAACTTTTCTATCAGTTGGTGAAAAACGAAAGTTTTTCATTCCGACGAGAAAATGAAATTTTTCAATAATTAAGAGGATTCGGAGATGCACTAAAATGATTCTCAAGGCTCAAAGATTCAGTGTAGGTAATAGATTTATTAAGTAAGTTGGGTCAGTCTTCAATATTTTTAATTATAATTCAAAAAATTTTGTGTTTTTGAATAAAAAAGTTTTTGAAAAAAAAAGCAACTGATGATGGTCTGTACATCATCTATGAATGCATAATTGTGCGATAAAGATGAATCTTTTGCGATTTTTGTTTGTAAATGTAAATTCTTGGCATCAATAAAATTGACATCATTTTCAATATCAGAATCTTCAGAACCGCTCATCTTTTCTTCTTTATATAGGAACTTACCAACCTCGTGCAATTTTACCCGAAACTTAAAAATTGCTTGTTATTTACACATACAATTGGTATCTTTTTTTCAGCTTTTCAGCTGCTATAAAAAATAATGCCAATAAAATCAAAAAATATTCATATCACACTTCGACAAAATTCACGGTTTTCATGCTTTGGCCGTTTTAAATAAATAGAGTATCACCTCAAAATATATAGAAACTGAAAGAAGCACTGAAATCGGAGCGTTCTTTTGTGCATATTTTTGACTTTGTGACTTCAGACACAAACGTGAAAATGGTACTCCTGGCATAATGAAAAGATTTTCTGTTACCACAAATTTAGAAGAAACTCAGATGAGTACGACTAATGAAGAAAACAAAGGTGCAAATAATTTTTCAATAAAATATTAAAAAAATTGATTGGTAATTTGAAATTAAATCAAAACTGAAAATGATTTAAGATAGATGTGCTGGTTCAAGAGGCGTGAAAGAAGCCATTTTGAAAAGGAAATGAACGACAAAGGCAAAAAAATTTATAAAGACCAAAAATATTGATGAAATTATGTTCTAGCGAGCTAAAAACTTTTGTGGCCGGTAAAAACGGTTCAAGAATTTCATAAAGTTAGGACATAATTACACTAACTGTATAATTGAGGAGGCCCGGGTTGTCAATTGAATTATTTTGGACACCTACCAAATCCTGTATTGGTTCATATTATTTCAATTTAACTGTCCGAATTTTAGAAATCTTTTAGAAATTTGTTTATGAGTTTCATGCTTCATTTTTCGGTCGTAAAATTTTTTTTAAATACCTATCACATTTAAGAAGCAGAATTATGAGATCAAAACACGAAATTTTTTGTACTAATATAAAACACCCTTTAAATTAACACTACAATTTCTTTCAAGTTTAAAATATGCTTTTCAGAAACCCATAACTACAAATTAAAATAAAAAGATTTGTATAATTTATTTCAAAAACTGCAAAGCTTGAATCAACGTTTTTCAAGCTTTTGACGCTTCTTAGTTTCTTTTTTGTACAAAATAGTTGGATAAAATAAAACGGAGCATGTACAGAATTTTCAATGAAGTAAATTACGACGAAGTTTTAGATCCTAGTTACTCTAACTTAACACAATTTGAGTTTAATATAATTTTATATTAAATTCGTTGAAGGTGTTCTCTTAACTCTTTGTGAAATTCTAATAATTTCAAAAATTCAATTATGTTTGCATAAATTCATTCTTTGTAGCGTACCTACTATGTAATGAAAATTTCCTTTTTTTACAAACATAAATTTTGATTTTCCTATTTGTAAACCGGCGAATTGTTTTATTATTTTTGTTGGTTTAATTAATTTGTTGAGCAAATATGATATCTACGCTCATTTAATTTAGTATTTGATTTTAATACGCTTTCGTTCAATTTAATTCGTAATATTTTACAGAGATGCTCTAATTAATCAAAACTCCCCATGTTTTTATTTGAATCAAGAGTCTCGTTGATTTGCGGTTTTTCAGCTTTCAAAAAAAATAATGTAAATAAAATCAAACTTAAGTGTTTTGAAAGTCGGGAGGTTATTTTTAAAACATAAAATGAAACTGCCAAAAAAATTACATGATAAAAGATAATTGTTCAAGTCACGACATAACAAATTACGTAATATCATAAAAAAGTATACCAATAAAGATACTTTCTGCGTCATAAAATCAAAATTAAGTGCAGAAAATACAATAACGCGGTAGGTTTTAAAATATAAATTAAGTTTTTGAAGAAAAAAACGGTCACCTCGTTTCAATATATAATTTATTTTAGGTATAAAAAATAAATCAAAATCGAGTCTGAAACAACAAATAAAATTAGGAATCCCCTTATCAATCGATCTCAAGTAATAGGGTATGTGCACATATATCAGAGTACTTTTGTTGTCACAACGCCTGACTTACGATGAAAACCCTCACAATTTCTTAACAAAATTTAATTTGCAAAGCTGTTGTGCCCTTTTTGCAATAAAAGAAAATTGCGCTCGTCATTCCCCAGGAAATTTATATACCTATCGAGCGGAAAATCATTCCTGATTTGGAAAATTTAATTTAGTAATTTTCAGACTGAAAAGCAGAACCGCTTAGTAAATCTACGGTTTAACAATCATATTACTGGGAGAAAGGTTTTTCTTTATACAAATACTACATTGAAAATCAAATCTCTTACTAATACAATATTTTTCTACTTAAGTGTATGTTGGTCAGTCTCGAGAGATTTTTCCATTTTCTTGCAACCTGTAATCTCGCTACTTTATTTATTTTCTGTTGTATTTCTTTTATTTAATACAAGTTAATATAAATATTATTTTTGTTATATTTTTTGAATTATTACAAAATATAAATTGTTTATGTTTTGCGCCATATTTTGTTGACAGTTCAAGTTAGTCCTTTCCTTATGTTACCTTACAACAAGTTGTAAACTTTTTGAAACTTTGAAATTTATAAAGTTTAAAATTATTATACTTTTTGAAAGTGTATACACATAATATTTAAAACAACTGCGTTTCTCCATTGATAATTCACTCGATTTCCATTCAACCTGGGAAAAAATTGATTTTTCTTGAAGTTTTGGTAAAACTTTCACCTACTATAAACTATTATAACACTTAATAGAGCTTTCAAAAATTATTATCGGCTCCTGTTTCCGTTAGAAAAAATTGAGATTGACAGGTTTCCCAGCTTACAAATATGAAAAGTGCTAATATATTTTTCAACATAAAAAATGATATATGAATGCTGCAATAAAAATGTTCAAAAAATGTTCAACGTGTTTTCCTTCGTCAGTCGACACGCAATCGAATAAACTTCTTACCCAATTAAAAAGTATATTTAACTTTTTGCTGTTCTAACTTTTAATAATTTACGTGAAGTGTATTAAAATCGTCGTGCTTTTGCCGGTTCTTATCTTATTTCAGAATAAACGTAAAATTATCTCTTCTTGACCTTGACTTCACCCCAGTTGAATAAAATATTTCAGATTTTGGCCATATTTTTAATTATTATACCAGGCGTTTCCAAAAACTTCCGTAAGGTTGGCGCATCTGATGCTACGTATCTTAAAAACGACTAATAGTTTGTTATTTTATAAAATAATAATTTAATAAGGTATCGCTTCTGATTTTGTACAGTGCAGAAAAATACGAAAAATATAGGATGTAAATTTAGAAATAACCTAATTATTGTTGGTTTGTTGATTCCTGTTATCATTTTTGACACCTAAACCTCTAAGTGTGTCAACTTAATAATGTTTTTACAATCTCTGACCTGTTTTAACGAGATAAATTCAATAGGGGTGTTAATTTTGCTAAATCACTTTGTATAATCATTTTCCAGCCTGTTGAACATGACATTTTCACACATCTTGATCACCGCATTCTTTCGATGTTATGATCAAAACAAATAAGAATATCACAAAATACCGCTTGCTGAAAATTTTTGTAAAACTTTAAAGTACTACATCAAAAATTATCTTGTTTTATTATTTTTGATACCTACTTAAAAATTAAATGGAAAATCGTACGAATTTTCTTGCGATTTATGAAGTTTTTCGCAGTATAAACTCAACGAAACTGTTAAATTTGCCCTATCATTTTGTATATAATATAGAAGTTATTTGAAGGAGTTCCTACATTATTTTCCTAACTTGCAGTACCCCTGAAAACACCTTATTCGTTTCAGATCTTTATAGGTACCTATATCAAAGAAATTTTGTTCGTGTTTATTAGAAAAACGCGTTTTTAAGGTTTTAGATAAAATATGCGCACCTAATTTTTTTAAATATTTACAGTGTGTTCCAAGAATGGAGAGAAATCTCTCTTTTCGCTCAGCATTTTTTACTAGTTTTGCTCAGGAAATAATCAAAACTGAAAGAATATACTCACAATACCTATTTAAATTAACTTTTATCATGCTGTGTTTGGTAAACTGCTATAAACAGTAGGGACAAACAAGATTTATCCTTTGTAAAGTTTAATTATTTATTTTCAATAAAGAGTTTCTTAATCTAAACCTTAGGGTTTTTCTAAAAAGTGTTTTATGGTCTTGTTTATATTTTATAAAATGACGTATCTCGAGAAAGTAGCCAAAAATCATTTAGAAGACGTGCATTAGGGTGATCTAATACACCCTCTAAAATCCACTGTTGACATCTCCCATAATTCGGGTGTTAGCTCCTCCAGCGTGATTTTCGCCTACAACTCTCAACCCTTTGAGGCACACATTAATTAAATTTAGAAAATTTAAAAAAATCTTGCAAATTGTGTAAATTGTGACACCACACTGCAATAATTACAAAAATGTTAAAAGTGTGGTACGAAATTGAAACCACTTAGCCTGAAAGGGTTTTCCTTGTATGCAGAAAGTTATCGGACTAAAATTAAAGAGCACAAAATTCTTTACAAAATATATTATAATTATTAAAAAATTCACTTCAAATCATCAAAATGTGAGAAAATTTTATTCGGAATTAGAATTATTCAAAAACTTTGTTCCATTTTATTTCAATTTTTTAAAACAAAACGCGTTTTGGGTTTCTGGAATTAATTTTTATTTCAGAAAAAAACTTTTTTGTCGAGAATTTTTCGAGGGGTTAATCATAGAGAAAGTCTGATGATGTTCAAGCATTCTTTGGAAGTTTCGTGGCATTTTTTGGTAATAAGGATTCAATGGAGTTTTTTACGTTAATTGAAACAAAACTCGAGATAAAAATTCTAAAATATTTACAACTTCAACTTTTATTTCATGGTTTCGACATCTTTATCCGAAATCATCACTGACTAAGATTTAGATCATATTGAAAATTTTGCAAAAACAGATCTCCAAGAAATCATAGATAAGAATGATTTGGTCAATTGAAGACTTGCAATAAAAACCGGACAAGTGCGGAAAGTCTTGGATTTCATTCATAAGACTTGTGACACAAACCCTGCAACACATCCGTTTATATGGTTACCTATGATCATGGCACTTAGCCCGGTTTTCATTATGTCTTCAATTTCACGGCATATTTTCTGAATCCCCGACTCGTTTTTTAATAGTTAATGGTCATAGAATTGTAATTAAGAAAATATCTTCTGAGTCTCTTCTAAAAGTTAGTAAAAGTGATAACGAAAGCAATCAAGAAATATCCGAAATATCCAACAAAAAAAATTGCCCGAGTTTAAATAAAGAAAACTTACAATAAGCCATGAGCACTCATTTACATGAAGAAACTAAAAATGTTTCCAAAGTAGTTAAAGATGACATAAAATTAATCCATAATAAATCAATTCAATAGACAACAAAAAATCGATGTAATTAATTGAAATAAATAAAAATAAATATAGATCGATTCTTTCTGCTTATGACTGCAATTTTTATATTTTTTAAAATTTTATTAAGATCAAAATAAATTAATTAACCAGGTTGTAAAAATCTCGGAATCTGCTTCTATTCGTAAAATCTATGAATCACGCAACACCGAATCAGTCTCCTTACTTCTGCTTTGATTTTCATTTTCAATCAAATTATTATTCGTTAACTCAAAAATTTTAGATCAAATTACACCGAAAACTATAATTTATTGAAATGCAATTTTTGCAGAAATTTGCAGCGAGTTTCCACTCGACTATATGTGGAAATCTTGATAAAAGTGTGGCAATCTTTGTAAGTCTTTACATTTGGCAGTCTGATGTACATGAATTTCGCTTGTGATTAACCCCTCGAAATTTTGACCCAACAATAATGTTAAAATTCCCAATTGGGGGAGGAACCGAGAGAAAATATAAGAAACTTTTTGAGGGTGCATTTGGAAGTGCTCTTAAATTTCCAAAATAATAAAATTCAAATTTCTTAAATGGCAACTAAATATTTTTATTATGATTAATCTTAATTAAAGTTTACAAAATGTTAATTAAATCTTAAATGTTTAACAAATTTACAATATTCGTCAAAATTATGTTAATTACATTTAAACGTCGCAATTGCGCACTTTTCCTCAAATCTGTTGTCCGTACTGACCATTAAAAGTTTATAAAATCTTATCAAATAAATTTACCTTTATACTTGCAAATTTTGTGGGCGTCCATTTGTAAGATTCAACTTTTCTTTTTCTTCACTCATCGATCCATTCTTCTGATATTTCCCAACTCCAATCTAATAATTCCATCCAGCAATGCATCTTTTATCTGATTTCTCGTTTATTTATCTAAACTTCCAAACTTTAGTGAATTTCCATATTTTTATGTGGACCACTCTTTTCAATTACAAAATTAACTACCCTTATTTCGTAATTTACACATAATGTTGATAACCGGCGATCGATTCACACTCTCTCGACCTGCTTACTATGAAAGTCTCCCGCTGAATCCTTCAATCCACTCAGTTGACCATAATCAATTAAAATTTTCACACTTGGTAATACCAATTCATTTTAAATTTCCACGCACCAAATTAAAAATTTTCACTTAATTAGAAATATTCATAGGTGTGCATAATTTGAAGAAAAATCACAATATCAATACAATTTTCATTTCATTTCGCCATAATGGAACAGTTTCTCTTTCATAATAGTCGGCTAATAATCATATGCTATCATTTCAAAAAATCTTGATTAATCAAAATACTGCTGGATTCAACGAGTATTCAAATTCATTTTAAAATATAAAGAAATTTTTAGATGTGGAATTTTAATACTTTTTGACTTTGGAAATTTGTCAAAATCTTGAACCACCTTGAAATTTATATCAATATCACACAGAAAGTTGAAAAAGAACATAATGAATGGAGAAGAAAATGCAAAAATAGAAAACTACTGATAAAAATAGCGAAGAAGGCCAAAACATGCACGAGACTGTGAGATAATGGAAGAAGAGAGACCGAGGAGTGATCCACCTGAGAAAATGGATCGTAAAGGCTTCCAACGGAACCAGGCATATAGTGGAAATTTCGTTAACTCGTTAACAATAGGAAGAATCCAAACCGCAATATCCTTAGAATCATTGGTGTTGCTAAAAAAATGGATCCAAGCAATATAAAGCAATACTGTCGTGGTACTTCAGTGGTACTTTAAGTGTGTCTGTCCACTTCGCAGAACCCCAGAATGGCCACTCTGTTACTCAACGAGCGATTACACCAAGCCACGTATTTAAAATGTGGTGTTCAACATTTTAAAGGTTTTTTTAACTTTAAATCTGAACATAGTACTACTACGTATATGTATCGAATAACCTAAAACAAAAAATAATAAACAAAATTTAAATTTTACGTATCCGTACGTTTCGATTTAAATTACAATTGCATTAGAACTGAGTATTTCACTAGAAAAACTAATTGCAAATAGAATAATCATGTTATATAAAATTGAAATTGTTGAATACACAGATTTTAATTTTTAATTGGAAGATATAAATAAAAAATTAGCCATCAACTTCGTTAGCTCTGGTGTATTGAGCATTTTTTTATTTAAAAACGTTTGAAATAGTTCTTTGAATTTTCCTTAACTTAAAAAATCAAACATAATTTACAATATTATGCAATTTAAATTTCATATTTAGTTTTCTACATTTTTTCAACAAGTTTCTTATTTATTGCTGAAAAGTAAATAAAGTTCTTTAGCAATCGAGCGAAAAAATATAATATTCCATTTGAAAATAAAATATTGAATACGTCATCGGCCAACAATGCTTGATTAAACAATTTTTTTATCAAAATATATAATAAATGTTTAGTAGATATAATATGTAGTATATTATATAAGGTTTGTCCGGTATATATTCAGAAATAACGATGCTATAAGCTTTGGCCCTTTTTATGAAACGGTACTGATGACTGCATTCTTCAATGTTTTCATCACGATCCAGTGAGCTGCTCCTTCGGGAATGGGAGCTCTAATCGTATTCATCAATATATTAGACAAACATTTGGATACTAGCTTAACTAGAGACGGTCAATAATATGCTGGTTAAGAGCGTTAACTGGTAATACGGAGTACCCGGTTCGACTCCGGGCGAATTAAGAATTTAATTCTCCTACGCCGAGGTAATCTCCTAATAAAACCCTTCTCGAAATGAAGTGTATTACGCTTACCGGAGCTCATTATTTTGAAGGTATAAATCTTCGTCGGACTATTCGGTTTCCACATCTGATAGAGCTTAGATGTGGCTCGACTCAAAGCTAAAAGGATTTGCACTCTATTCGAGTCGGTAGACGTAAATAAAGTATGTGAACTATCTAGGTCATTTAAGCGCCGCCAAGAAGGTACGACCGAGTGGGTACAAACCCATATTTGGATGCGAAATGATTTGGATAGATTTTCAATCAAAAGTTTTTTAATTAATTTGAAAAGAATATATAATCACGTTTTTAAGCGTAAAGGTCTCTCCAGATATAATAAGTAAATAATTGTCTAAAAATCCAAAACCAATTGGGTCTGCACCCAGTTGGCCACACCAGACGGTTTCACTAGAAAGGCCGCGCCTAAATATTCAGTTTTTTTATGTGAACGAAGTAGTTCATGGCCTAACCGCTGATATATCCAAACGGCTGATTTAAGACTTAGAAAATCGAATATTATACCTACTAAAAGGAAAACCTGAATATTTTATTTTATTACCAGTTTAGCGAAAACTTTTTGCAATAATAACAAAATAGATATCTCCATATAAATGTAAATATTTATTATCAAGCTTTATTTTACTACCCTGAAATGTATTTTAAACGCAGACTAGCACCTGTACAAATTTTTACTTACTTACAACTGCAAAGATAAATAAAAGTAAAACGGAGTAACGAAGAAAATTTCACCATCTTCCAACAGCAGAAACATAAATACTTTTAAGCGTAAGCGATTTAAGAAAAACTGGCAAATTTGAGTTATAGGAGTTGTAGAATATCCTTGTAAATTTTATTCTTCAAAATAGGTCAAGTTCTTGCATCCTTACGATAAAGAATAAGGATGTTTTTTTACTTTGAGACTCTCAAAGATAGGAAAACGTTGTTCGCATTGCAAAAGGTAAGTTAATTTTATAAAATTGTTTTTAAAATTTATTTGCTAGCCGATAATGTAATCTATTCCATCAATTTTAATTTAAAATAAAGCAAAAATGTTTATCTCCGTTAAAAGCGCAGGAAGCAAGTTTAATGCTTGTTTTTATAACTAAACTTGTTTGCAATAATGTCGAGAGTTTACCAGATTATCATGTTTTAGTAAGTTTTCGAAAAAAATCAATCAATTCACTTCTCCCTATTATACTTATACTTTATACAAGGGTAAGTCAATAAAGAGGACAAATTGAAGGAAAGGGGAAGAAAAGCAAATATCTATCGGTAGTGCATATAGCCTAATCTGGTTAAGGATTTTACCAAAAGCCTTATTATCGCAGTCAAACGTCAAAGTTTCTTTTGGGAGATATTTGTTGCAGTACAACATCCATTCGAACAAAATGCTTGAAACTACCTAGAATTTATGTCGTAAAAAATAAGTCATTTGAATCGCTTTCAGCAAAGCTTTAAAGAAAAATAACTTTCCCTTTGATTGGCTGAAGTTTGTTTTCAGCGGTGGCGATCGATGAAAAATAATATAAAAATATCTTGTTAATTTTGGTTTTTGTTTGAACTTCCCTTTTATGCTTTCTGTGTTACAACGTTGTAGCTTAAACCCTTAAACATAATATCATCCCTACTCTTCATCTTACCGTTGATTATAACCACGATTTTACGTTTATTTCAACATAGTTCGGCATTATCTTTATACGCTTGTTACGTAATGAGTCTCGTTCATATCACAAAAACGTTTGTGAAACTTTATCGATCTTTTCTCTCTGTATCAGATTATAATATTATATTATTTAGCAGGAAATAATTAAAATTTTACAAAAAACTTATCTAAAACATTAAAGTAAACTAATTTATTGCAGAATTTAAATTCTGTAGGTAAATGCATAGTTTTCAAAATATGAAAATTCAGACAAAGGAAATTATAGCACGGGCAAAATTTCAAAACGATAGCTTACTACAATAATTGTTTTAATCTTATTAGGTTCTCTCCGGGCAAGTATAATCAAGATACTTGATAAATTAAGCACAATTTGAAAATAAATATTAAAATGAAATAATAATTAAATTAGTAGTGAGATTTTAATGTCAAAAATATAGTGAATGGAATCGAAAAATAAATTATAAAATTTAAAGAAAATAGAAAAAGGACTGCAAGAAGTATTACTATGAAAAACAAATTAAAAATCGAACACATAACTTAATATAATATAATGTTGAAAAACAAAAGTTACAAAAATTAACAATTTAAAATGTAAAACTTTTATAACTTAGAAAACTATCAAGTTTAGACACGACACACACCCTGAATAACTAATTAAAAGTTGGGAACTTACTGATACCTCCGATAACTACTGTAGATAATTCCATTCAGGGTCAAATTTTGTCGTTTCGACCAATCAGCGTGCGTTATTTTACATTGTAGTTAAATGGGTACAACGCATGCACAGTCGAATAATATCCGAAAATAAAAAATATTCCAAATACCCTACCAGAATATCGAATATTTGTAGTGGAATGTAAAAGAATTCATACGTAATAAAAAATCTCTTCGAATATTATAATTTATGTAGTGTGTATGACTAACGCACTCAACAGATGCGATGTAGGAAACCGGTTCAACGCATTAGTCAACCCGAGTTCACTTAAAGCAATGTACTTCTAACGAATTTTATATTACAAATTTAGTGCGATTATGCTTCCATTTTTTTCGGTACTTACGAAATTTTGAGTTTGATTTTTTTTTTGCAATGATTGTGATGCGATATGGTCAATTTGTTTCACAATTTTCGACATTAAAAATGGCGTTTGAAATGTCGATTTTCGTATGTGATGTTGTGCTTTTAAGTTGTGGCGTTTCTTCACGGAATTATTACCGCAACAGCAACGCGGGTTCGGACAATACTCAAAGATTCAGCGAGTACAGGAGATTGCTCGTGCAATCTCCTTGCTAAAACCTGTACTCGCTGAATCTTTGAGTATTGTCCTAGCTCTTGTGTTGTATCGTGCGAGTACAGTTTCACGTCTTGTGAACAAACATACTTATTAATTATTATTAGTGAGTGATACTCGAGCTCTCGAGGTTACTACTATACTTATCCTATTATCTGAGCTGATACTAAATAGTAAACGCTTGTATCTACAAAATATAGTTTTTTAAAAACGATCGGCAAGGAATAAAATCATCAAATGTTTTGTATTTTTATAGTTTTTTTGTAATATTGAGTTTTAACTTGTTGAGAATATCTAAATTTTATATTCACTTTTTTTGTAATAACCAATATAACCTTCATGCAATAAATTGTTTAAATATAGATCACGACAATTTGTTGCATGTAAAAGTTGCATTTAATTAACTTGGTTATTAAAAAATAGTTAATTATAAAATCAATATTTTTTTGTTAATTTTACACAATGATTAATATGCATTACAAGTAAAATTATCACCAGTTTGAATTTTTATTAGACCCACTTCGTTCAAAAATTGAAATAAATCCCAACATGGAATGACAGACCCGGGTACCAAATTTATCAGCAAGTTTCCACCCCATCTTGTTAAAACAAACATCATGAGCTATTTCACAAGTTTTCAGCCTAGAAATTATTTTCTAAACCAGAACAATATAGATTTAAACCAAAGGGTTAAATAATACGTAAATTTTGAATATTTAAATCTCACCCCTTCAATTTTAAAATTTTAAATAATGTCCTATCCTAATCAACGTGATGAAAAATACTATCTTCGTTTGATAATCAGAACCCATTCTGAGTTTATAAAAATAAGTTGTCATTTTTCATTCGAAATATTTTCTAAAAAAACGAGACATACATACATAATAATTATATTCTTTATACCTTTATAGCAGAGCCGCAACTAAACCCAATATTTGGTGAGGGGGCTAAAAATGTATTATTTTTTTCGATATTTTTCCCCAAAAACTTTAGAGCAGGATTAAAATCTCAACAAGTTTGGTTGGTCACTTGGTTGAAATTATAAAAAAACGAGATTCTGAAAGGGGTTGGAAAATTATCATATTTTAATATAACTATCCTCAGAATTATGTACACTTTAATTTTAATAACAACAATTTTGGGCGCAGGATGTATGTGAAACGGTGCATTCACGACTTTGTGGTTTTTAGGATCTTTTTCGACACATTTGACTTCATTCCGAGCCGAGCCTGAGGTCGAAAACTGGGGCCTTTTTTTCGATACCAATATAAAGTATTATTTTCAAAACAATAATATTTTATACACATTTTTGAAAATTGCGATTTTTGAAAATTATTTCTTTTTCGTAAAGTGGTCTGATTATTGCAGAGCTAACCCCTCTCCAGCTCCCCCTCAGCTGCGCACATGCTTACCATGTCTGAGATCATGGTACCAAATAACCCTTCCACCCCTTTTGGAATCATGTGCAGCACACAAATTAATATTAGTTGTCCACGTAGGCAGGCTGAAAAATAAACCTCTAAAAGTAAAAATAATAAACCTCTCGAAAGATCACTAAAATCTCTTCTCAGTTTCTTAACCAATGTAGGACTTTAGCCCCCTAATGCATTTTCTTGCCAATAATTTGCTTAGTTTTGTTTTTACATGAAATTCTTATTAAATAAAAATTGAAGAGCAAACAATTATTATCTAAAAATTTGACTTTTCAAACTTTGCCTACGTCGTGAATTAAAAATCAAAATTCAGGAACTGATTTTTTATTGATTGAAGTTCATAAATAATTCTTATTCAAAATGAAATGTTTTTTCGTAAAACTGAAATTAAGCAAGTTATAGGCGAAACACCGAGTTGTAGGAACTAAAATCTCCAATTGAGAGAAAACGCCATCATGGAATAATTTTAGTGGATTTTTGGGGGATTTATTGAAACACTCATACATAAATATTATGTATAATGTTCGCCAAATTTCAGCTTGACCGAAGATTTTCCAAGCTGAAAAGTAACGTGCCTGAATTATCACTGGAATTTCAAATGCATATAATATTATACTACATTTTAATCAAAATTCAGTAGACATTTCAAAAATAAGAAAATTTAATTTATTCAAAATACAAATTTACACTCATTTCAGCTCAAGATAATTCGCTACAATACAATAAATTAGGGGTGTTATTAAATGCTATAAAAAGAAATGAAAAATGCAAAAATTTTAATTCGTGAATCAGAACTGTCGTGAATGCTACTTAAATAATTTAAATTTTTCCAATGAACTTTTTCGTTAATACTTAAACATTACAAAGAATTTTTTATCTTGCTTGTAACCTACTGCATTTAGCAGTTTACTAAACATAGCATGATAAATGTTTATTTACATTCTATAGGTAATTCGTTTGGTTTTGATTATTTCCTGAGAAAATGAGTACAAGAACCTAGCGCTCAATTTCAATCGGAAAACCTTTATTCTATGTATTCTATCTGTTATCCAGAAAGTCTTCCCTCCCTCTGCCTTTCAACCAGTGTTAAATTCAGACCTTTTACATCGGAGGCGGGGGGATAATTACACTTAGGAATATCAGGGGTAATTTTAATGTACATTATTAAAAACCATATTTACAGGAAAGTTATAGTAAAGTTCCCGGGGGGGGGGGGGGATCTTCCTCGAAATTCGCAAACAGGATGTAGGGTTTCACAAACAATAACTAACCTATTAGAACATTCAAGCAGAAAAATATATAATAAAAAATAATTTTGCGTTAAATTTGAAAAATGTACTTTCGTTAATCTCTTTACAATACAATTTACCCTCATATAGATAATTTTAAAAACAGGTAGAGCGTACAGGGTGAAACAGTAACCTCTTGGACCTTTTTTGGAAAAAATTGAAACAGTTAATCCTTTACGCCCAGTATTACTACTGGAACCAACCCAACGTTCGAAACGATGCTAGGAAATTGAAAAACGGTATGCAGGTTGTGATGGGAACACCTGGTCACACAAGCGATAATCTTTTGTAACACTCGTCGCAAGGATGATTTTCTAACAAATAGTATGATGAATAGGAATTTTGGCGGTAATAATCAATTCGAGCTCTATCTAATAACGAAGCAATTTCGATCGGGATCATCGCGTATTTTAATCACAAATGACGTTTTGGAACCCGTGGAACAGTGCTCGGGCTGTTACCGTCCTCGCAGGGCTGTAATTTCCACCGATGGTCAAGAGATTACATTGGCATATAATCTAACCTTTATATCCCGGAATGCACCAGGATAAAATGAGTAAAATAGAAAGAAAAACTTTAGAAAATTGTTATCTATCTAGTAGGTACATATACTACCACAATAATTTGTGACCACATACCTCAGTTGAGAGGCTGAAGGCCGAGCAATCTAGCAGAGTTAGCAAGTACACTGAAAAAATAATATTCATGATATCATAAAAGCCAATTTTATAAATGTTTCCTAAATACAATGATGAAATTAATTTATTAGTTCAATGAACTTGCTCTTTAACCCTACAGTGCATACGTCAATAAAAATCACACCAGTGCATACGTAGGGCCTGTCAGGCCCATAGCTTTAAATCGATGAATGTTTGGATATTTCAGGAAACTAAGATAATTTTTGAAATCTATATAATTTATTAAACTTCATAAAATTAGAAAATTTAAAAAAAATAAAAATTGTTGAGTTAAATCAAATAAATTATTGCGAAATATTCAAAGTCGCATTGTAGTTGTATATTATTGTATTACGATGACGTACAAGAATTGTAAAGATACTTTTGATAATATGATTGAATTACATGGAAATTATAGCATTTTTATTAGGTATAAAATTATTTTGCGAGTAATGATTACCATTAATTGTTATTACCAGCTAAAATTTTGTTTTACAAAGCTTATAATTCGATAGAAATCCGATTAATATAAAATAGTAACGCCAGTGCATACGTCGGGCCTACTAGGCCCAAAGCCCTTTTATTGGCAATCCATTCAACTTTTTCAAGATTTTTAAACACATATCGATGTCTTTTCATATTTTAGACAACTACTAATGATATGGTGAAATTCATTTCAACGGTTCTTTTTTTATATTCATTTAAATGTTCACTCGGGCCTGCTAGGCCCTACGTATGCACTATAGGGTTAATACTATGAAATTTTATACACCTTATAAAACCCTTCTTTTATCTGCCCTTTAAATAGCACATTTTAAATACAAGTAAGAAATTCGCAGAAAAATAACACAAACAATATAAAACTTAAGAAATTAAAAACTTTAAAAGAATTTAAATGAAATTTAAAAAAATTCGGAAATTAAAAGGAGTGGAGATATAAACTCAAAACAATTACCATTTATAAAATAAACAATTAAAATAATGGTAAGACATTGAAATGAAAATGCGCAATAAATTGAAAAAAGTTAAGAAGGGACCGTAAAAAGTATAACGGTGAAAGACAAATTAATTTATATTACTTCAACTTACAGTAGTAAATTGTATAATAAATTATATAGTAAGGTACGACTTAATCAATTTATAGATTTAGGATAGATATAGGAATTATATAGAATTAAATGGATAATGATTGTAATCATTATGGATAATAAATAGTGCGTTAAGCACCTAGTATAATTTTTTGTACAATTCTCATACATAATAAAATATATTTCTGAGTTTTGTTTGTACGTATGGGGTTAGTTTTTCAGTGCCAATTTTCAAAGGAGTCCCTCGCGGACGAAAGACCTCCACAAAACAACTTTTGAATACACAACTATCCGGGTCAACATCGGGTAATTCAGCTAATATATTATTTTATATTTGCAAATAATATACCACCTTATTCAAAAATAATTCGTTCGGAATAATTCCAAAAATGAATTGCTTAACAATGTGGATTTCATCCGATTTGAATAACATTTTAAAATTAAAAAAAAATTGGCACAATAAAAAATGCTGTAAAGAATTGTAGTTTGAATCTTAAGTAAGCAAATGCAATGTTCCCCTTTGTAGAGAGATGTAGAAATTGGAAAATAAATAAGAATGCGCGAAGTACTCACGTAGCTCTTTTATGAACTACTGGTACAACTGAAAAGTATTTTTCCGTGAGATAAAAACATCGAAATAAAAATGGGAACACTGCTGAATCCAATCACATTGTTTTATCCCATAGATTTTTATACAATACTGTTCGCAAGGTAACGGCAAGGTAAACGGATCGACCTCACGAATTTCTACACAAAAACAGATCAAATTGAATTAATTTCTGTTGAAACTTGGATTAACCCTGCTGAAGTGTAAAACTTATTTGTTATGCTAGGAAAATTAATAATTTGTTGTGTGTATTGTTACCTGAATTAAAATTGTTTAGTTTGTGTTACAACAAAAACACAAACAGTTTGTAAATTGTTTATTTTAGAACTAAGCTTGGAAAATTTTGAATGTGATTTGGAAAGCTTGATAAAGCAAAATTTCTATTAGAAACAAATAGAAATTAATACAACTGATTTATACATAACTCTGGTTTGGTAATCGGTTACACGTTGTCCTTGTATTGTACGACTAACGTTCAACCGGAATCATATTGTGTGGTGTAGATAACAAAGACTTCTGGTATAGATACTGGAACTTCGGTTATAGCTTTTAAATCATTTTTAGGTCTTCAAAAAATTACCAATATTTAAATTTAAACTGTGGTATTAATTTATATTATGCTGTTTCAATTGATCGAAAAATCCTTTCAAAATCGTAATTGGTTTTACCAATCAGTGCTTCAATTTTAATTTAAAAAAACTTGAAAAGAGCTTTTTGAAAATGATATTAATGTCGTTGTCGATAAATTCTATTCGTTATTCTGCCGGCAAAATGTGATGAGAAAGTTGAAGTTAATGGTAAAACTGATTAACTACGTGCATTTGCGTAGGTTTTGCATTTCTTTCGTTTCGTGAATAATAAGCAAGTCGTATGCTAATATTTCATCTTCAAATTCTTTAAATTGGCAAAATTATTAAAAAAATCCCAGTTAACTAAAACAGATGAGAAAATGACACTAATTCCATTAATCAATGTTATGTTAACACTGAAGTTAATCCAGCACAAAACCCAAGCATTCAGAATTAGGAGAAACTCGAATACAACAAAGATAACTCGATAACAATCAAGTTTTGACTGTCTACAAATTATAAATAAATTGAAGATGTGGGCTAATTAACCCAAATTCATTTCACTTTATAGTTTAAATCCATTTTCAAAATTGACGATTTTACAGCTGAATACATTTTTTGTTAAAACTTAGTGGAATTTACCATAGGGCAGGTCGTAGCGGAGGCTTGAAAGA
Source organism: Podabrus alpinus (assembly GCA_932274525.1). Classification (NCBI taxonomy): domain Eukaryota; kingdom Metazoa; phylum Arthropoda; class Insecta; order Coleoptera; family Cantharidae; genus Podabrus; species Podabrus alpinus. The sequence continues at coordinate 14,972,619 of OW026451.1, forward strand.
ATTATTTTAACGTTGCGATTGTTTCATTAATTAAAAGTTGTTCATGACTCGGCAGCATTGCAGACATTTTCTAAAAGTTTAGACAGCTGTTTAACACAAGTACTATTATTTTCTATGAATGGAATTTCTGTGTTCGAATGGCTCTGAGAACGTTTGATTTTATAATATTCAAAGCTTCTGAATGTTGAGCAATTGACCATAGTGGACTTCGCAAGAGGCCCATGTATACACGCTATATATTCTCAGGAATGCGGTGACGTCCGTTACGTTTTCCGTTGCAAACTGTACAATCAGAAAGCAATTTCCTATTCCATTTAAGAATAAATTATATCTTCATAAGGTGCAACGAATATTAAACTTACTATAAAAGTTTCAATTGGCCGTTTTGTTTAAAGGTTTAAAAAATTTAGATGTATTAATTTTTCTACTAATGAAGCCTAGGTAAACTTTTATAATGTCAAATAAATCTCCCAAGACTTCTCTACAACCGATACTATCGGAATTCCAATTAAGTACGTATATGTATATGGAAGTTTTTTTTATTGACATCCTAAGAAATTTACAATATGTTTAAAAAAACATTTAGTAAATGGTGGAAGGTTCTGGTCCACTTCCTTACAAGTCATTTAACATTACTTATTAACTTGGATTATTCTTTTTACTTTAATGAAATATACCGACAAGATCCAATGGGTTATATGACTTCAGTCTACGAAGTGCTGTTGGGCCATTGAAGATTGACGGCCAGTTGATTAGGATTTAGGTGCAATTCCTTTCGATATTTTTTATGTAGGTTTTAATTTCTTCTTTAACTGTTTTCATATTGAAGTCTTTATGCATGACATCATTTGGTATGTACCAGGGAGCGTTCGCAATGGTTCGAAGCACTTTCGACTGAAATCTTTGTACTATCTCAAGATTGAAATTACTGACCGTTCCCCACAATTTTGTATTACGTACTCATGTATTATGTTCAAGAAGATCTTCAGCACATGCCTCATTACGTTGATAGTTCTATAATAGTCTTCACATCTTTTGGCGTTAGATTTTTTCGGTATCGGTATGAACATGGATGTCAGCCAGTCTCGAGTAATTTCTCCTGTGTCATATATTTTATTAAAAATCTTACTAAGAAGTCAGTCTGATCCTCCTTCAATATCTTCAAGAGCTCTTCAAGTGTTTTGTGTGGACCCGTTGGTTTATAGCTTCTTAACTTTCATATTGCCTTCAGTGTCTCAGTCCTGGTGGTTTAACGTTAACATGTTAAACGTTTTCCCATCATCTTCAAACATTTGGCTATTAGACCTCGCCACATGCCAATATGTCAATTTTGAGTCGATACATCTCTGCTATAGCATTGTGAATCGTCCCAGCTCGGAAAAGGTTCCGTATATTCCATGTACTAATATTTAGGTGTTTACTTCTGTTGGTGTCATTTAATGCTCCCCCCCCCCGGAAGATCCGATTGGGGTAATTGAAACTCCGGATATAGATTTAAAATTGAACTATCCATATGAATCTTTAATGTAGTGGTTTCCCGTTGCCTTTAGGGTGTTCTTTTAGCTGCATGAGATCTTTAAATAGGGATAACTTTTGAATGAAATTTTTCAAAGTGACAGTTCTTTGACATTTGTGTTCAGAAAGGTTTGCCATTTAATCATGAATAAATTAACACTTGAACAACGCTACCAAATTTTGGAAATTTATTTTCAAAGTCAGAGTTCCGTTCACGAAACTTATAGAGCTCTTCGCCCATTTTATAGTCGACATAATCGACCTTCTGAGCAGGCTATTGGTGCGGTGGTCGATAAATTTCGTACCACTTCTTCATTGCATGATGTAAGACCACCAACAAGACAAAGAAATCAGCGTACCGAAAAAACTATCGCTTCTGCGAGTGAAAGTGTGCAACAGAACCCAAAAATTTCAATTCGCCATTGTGCTTAAAAACTTGGCCTTTGTCCGTCCACTATATGGAAAATTTTACATCAAGATCTTGGCTTACATCCATATAAGATCCAGTTGGTTCAAGAATTGAAGACTAATGATAATCGATTGCGTCGTGCGTTCGCAGATGGGGCTCACAACCAATTGGAAGTGGATCCATTTTTTACCGCCAAATTTTGTTCAGTGACGAGGCACATTTCTGGTTGAATGGGTATGTCAACAAGCAAAATTGACGTATATGGACTGACACCAATCCGGAACATTATTTTGAGACTCCATTGCATCCATTACAATTGACTGTTTTGGGTGGAATACACGCCAATGGCATCATCGGTCCATGTTTCTTTTGAAATGAGGAAGGAGTTACCGTTACGGTAAATGGTGTGAGATATCGAAGTATGCTCAATACATTTTTGTTTCCAAAAATCCATGTGTTAAACATCGACAACTTATGGTTCCAACAGGATGGTGCTACGTTCCACACAACCACCGAAACCATCGATTTATTGAAAGGACAATTTGGTGACAACATTATTTCAAGAAATGGTCCTTTCAATTGGCCTCCAAGATCGTGTGATTTGACGCCTCCAGATTATTTTCTTTGGAGGTATGTTAAATCCATGGTTTATGCTAACAAACCAACAACTCTGAAAGCATTGGATGTCAATATTCAGCAAGCTATTTATGAAATAAGGCCAGAAATATTGGAAAAAGTGGTCAAAAATTGGACTGATCGGATGCGCTTCGTAACGATTAGTCGTGGTGGTCACATGCCGAAAATTATTTTCAAATCACAAATGGCATTAAATTTACTTTCATAAAAAAATAATTAAAAAAGCATTCCATCAATTTTTTAGTGTTTTATTTCAATTTAAAGTTCTCATGCAGCTAAAAAAATACCCTATATATAAGTGATGCATCTTATTCCTTAGTCGGGTAATTTCTTTAATATTCTTCCCGCGATAAGATCGTACCCTGGAGCTCTTTTAGGATTCAATTTTGATTGTATTCTTTTTTGCACTTCCTTCACTTTGAATGGTTTAATTGGCGATGGTTCCGTAAAAGGTGTCTGTATGAGTTCTTATAGATGTTTCTCCTCATTTTCGGTGATTTCTGAAGGGAAAGGTTCCAACACTCCTGCAAAGTGTTGAATAAACTTTTTCCTTATCACTTCTCATCCAATTTCCATGAGGTTTTCGATAGTTTTCTTTAACTTTTTGATAGCCTTCCATAACAAGTATTAGTTGTTTCTGAGGGTATTAAGTTTTCCAAGTAATTTTGAATAAATTTGGTTTTGAGATCGTTGATACGATTTAGATTAATTTTATCATATACGGAAGTTAACAAACAAAATATTCGCCTGGAACTTCTGTAAAAGACCCTGTTTAAAGAATCGAGCAACGAAGAAAAGTATAAAAGTTGAAATCCAAGCTTTCAAATCACTTTTAATATAAAAAAATTTAAAACTTCCAAAAGATTAAAAAGAAAATTTAAGCAGTAGGTATTACATAAATTTAAAAAAGACTTTGAAAAAAGTTTGCGTTTAAAATTACAATTTTATAAGCTTCAAATTTAACTACATTGTGCATTTGAAAAGCAAGTTTTATAAGAAAAAATTTATTGTATTGCTACAACTTCAAAGAAGTTTTTTTTATTTTGTATTAAATTTTTTATTTTTAAAACAATGGAATAATTAAACTCTACTTTACAGAAAAAAATACTTTATGGAATTATGTTTTCGTGTAATAAATTGAGTAGCTTTCAGAGCTTAGGAATGTTTAATTTATTTCTGGTAGGTTTCGCAGAGTTCTTCATAAAAAGCATGATAACATAGTTGTAATCTTATAACTTGGAACCCATGTCATAACCATCCCAATCTAGTGCAGTGATCACATATTGATGAATAGAGCCGAGACATTAGAAAATTTAAGCAAGAACTAAGGGTCTTCCTGTTGGACAGGGATAACCATAATTAGGGTATAGGATATTATGTTATATCAAATACTGCTATGTTTAATAGTTGTAGTTTAAATAACTTATAGAACCAATATTAACTAAATAAGCGTTCAATTTATTTATTTTATTTATTCAGATACAACAAAAATGTACAATAAACTATTCGTCATTATAAACAATTGGTCGTCCACATCAAGTTAAGATGTTTATGTTATCACACGCAAGTTTCGGGTTAGAAGATTACAACTATATTATGTACATACCAGATTCACAGGCAATTTTTGTCCTATATTGAAAGGAAAATCGATTATGGATTATTAATTTATTGCTCAAAATGAATACAAAAAATTACATTCACCGATACATTTAAAATTTAATTAATTTGAAATCGCGTGATTGTGTAAATAATACAAAAAGTCATTAATTTCATTTTGTAAATATACAAATTTTATGGAATATTTATTATTTTTTTCTAAAATATTAATTTTAAAACATATTTTTTTAATTTTTACAAAATGTAAAATTAATTCTGCCGAGTTTTAAATAAATCATATTAATATAAAATTAATCTAATTTTTTCAGTGTGCTACTATATTAAGTTAATCTATTAATAGTGCAGATATTGATTCTCAAATCACCGAGTTTGCTTACTCGAGCAATACAAGTAGTCAATTGTGAATACAAACCGATTGTACGAAATAATTATAATTTAATTGACGAAAATTTTCACAAAAATATTAGGTAATTTGTTCAATGATTAATAAAGGAACGTGATTTACCTAATCAAGAACCTACCGATAATTGATAGTTTTATTCTTTTTGTATTGCTTAAAAATTCTAACCAAAATTCGTCTTATTATTCGTTTGATACACTTATAGGCCAGTCAACAAAGCGTTCTAAATGGGCTATTAAGGACATAATTGACGACAAGTTAGAGTAAATTTTATTATCTCTATTTGGACTTATAAAAAATGGCCTAACGATCCAAGATTTGGCTGCCATCACATTGGAGAAAATACATTCATATAAATATTCGTAAATATCTCGGTTTGGGTTCACTTTACAGCAAAATATTAAGTAATCGAAAATAAAGAAAACTAAATTCTTTACAGAAAAGACCTCCGACTTTTTCCTTATAAATGGATCGGTTGTAGAGTTACAGTCGCCAGAAAGCGCGGTGTATATTTGCGACTCGTATAATTTAATTATTTAATATTTTGTGTCCTAAATTATTTTTAACCAAGATAATTCATAAAATTGCGTCTTTTTTATCAATATGGTAACCAAATTCAGGGTCTCTAGAACGTACAAAATTACTATGTCGTTTTAGAGGTCCAAATAAGATAATAAACTTTACTCCAACTTGCCCACAATTATTTCCACAATACAACCCTTGTCGACTGACCTCTATTATATAGATTACGACATTTTATTCTTGAGATTTTTTTTAATATTTGAGATTATCCGTAGAGCAGTGGGACCGGAAACCCGGAAACAAAAATTAGATTGTTTTAATAATTATTCGCTCAAAAATAATTTTTTAACCTCTATAAAACAACCCAGATTTTTATAAATATTTTTCTCATTGTTCGATACCGTTTCAGAATTACTAAAACGCAAAGTTTCATAATATTCTGTTCATAATTTTTTTCATCCCTTATTTTTTCGTTTCTGAACATCGTAACCCATGTGATGGGCGTTTCTTCTTTAGAGTGCCTTATCGGGTCTCCCTGACGTAATATGCTATCAGTTTGTCCCCGCGAAAAAAAAATGGTTGTAATACACATCATTTTTTTCGATGGTAGATTTCCTCAGTGAATTTTGGCCAATGTTTTCGGGTTTTGGGTCTCATTCTGCGTAGTTCGGAAAATTTATGTAACCGTATTTACTTCATTGATTTTTGACCCAATGGTCACTAAACCTTAGCTGTATAATACCACATGCAGTCGAAGTAATAATGCTCGGTTGAGGGGGGGGGGCGTAAAAACACAATACAGCAAATTCCAGCTTATTTTTTAAATAATTGAAAATATATTTTAAGTTTTAAAAAACAGCCGCTGGATTAACAAGACTACAAACAATAGTTTTTGTGAAATTTTATAACAGCATCATTGTTATTCTTTTAGACAATAATAAACGAAATACAAATATATAAAAGCAAATACATAAATTTCTTGTTATTATTCTGTCTTATTCTTATTACATTATCTTAGAATGTTTAATTTGTTTGCACTTAGAAAATAGCATAAATTAGTGGCAAACTTTAAAAGAAAAATACCATGCTCAAGAAAATTAAATATGTAGAGGTAATTTAAAATCCTGAAATTAAATAAAATTCATAAAACTTACACGTGCGGTCATTAGGCATCTTTTTTTTTTTTTTTTTATTTAACTCCTTGATTACAGCAATCTATCACAATGATAACAAGCTTCTTGTAAGAAAGAAATAACAGACATGTATGAAGTGTTCCAATGAACACTGCATATTATAAATTAACTCATAATTAACAGTTACGCATGTACTATATAATATGAATATGTATAATCACTGTAATGAAAACTTAAGTTCTTTTGGATTAAATTGAAATTCAAAATTAGAATCTATTCATGAGGTCAGTGGGTCTAAACCTTTTTAGTCTGCGCACTTCATCACTGGATACAATTAAGTTATTGGCAAGCACATTAGGGTGCACTGTAAGTCTCTCGCGATAATTTGCGCTAAACCTCTTGATTTCTTCCCTAACCGAAGCAATAGGTATATCGCGTTGTATTACCTTGTTGGGTATGTACCATGGCGCATCGACGATCGTTCGTAGCACCTTATTTTGAAATCGTTGAAGGATTTCCAAATTGGATTCAGCTGCCGAGCCCCAAAGTTGGATACCGTAGGTCCAGATCGGTTTAATTATTGCCTTATAGAGTAGTAGCTTATTTTCAAGGGAGAGTTGTGACTTTCGGCCAATGATCCAATACATTTGGCTGAACTTGATTCCAAGTTGTTTGCGTTTACTAAATATGTGCTTGCGCCAGGTAAGTCTTCTGTCGAGGTGAATGCCGAGGTACTTAGCTTCAGTCGCTTGTGGTATTATGGAATTATTTAGTTTCACTGGTGGACAAGTATCTCTCCTCATGGTGAAGGTTACATGCACCGATTTAGTTTCGTTAGCTTTAATACGCCACTTTTCAAGCCAGTTCTGTATCTTATTCAGGTTTGTTTGTAGATTTTTGGATGCTATTATCGGATCTTCATGGGATGATAAAATTGCAGTATCATCTGCAAATGTGGCTACAGTATTGGGGCTTGTTATTGGTAGGTCGAATGTGTATATTAGGTATAGGATAGGACCCAGGATGCTTCCTTGTGGCACTCCAGATTGGATGGGCTGAAGGTCAGTCAATGCAGATTCATATTTAACGAGGAAATATCTATTGGTTAGGTAAGATTTAAGGATTTGATAATAGTGGTGTGGAAGATTTTTCTTCAGTTTATAACACAATCCATTGTGCCACACCCTGTCGAAGGCCTGGCTAATGTCAAGAAAAGCCGCTGAACAGTAACGTTTTGTTTCAAAATCCCTGTTGATTTTTCTGACCAATCTGTGCACTTGTTCAATGGTTCCGTGGTTGTTTCGGAATCCAAATTGATGGTTGGGAATCAATTTTCTTTCTTCTATTATGGGTCGCAATCTTTGCAGTAGTAGCTTTTCAAGAACTTTAGCCAGCACAGGCAGCAAGCTTATTGGCCTATACGATTTAACTTCTTCAACTTTTTTACCAGGTTTGTGAATCATTACTATTTGAGCGACTTTCCATTGGTTGGGGAATTGATTGATTCGGATAACAGCATTAAATATTTGAGTGATAGCTTTGATGCACTTACTGCTTACCTCCTGTAGAATTTTACCAGTGATAAGATCAAAGCCTGGTGCTTTGTTTGGATTTATTTCGTTGTTAATTATTCTTGTAACTTCACCCCTTCTGAACTTTTTAATTGGAAAATCCATTTGGAACGGAGCCCCTAAGTATTCTTGTATTTCGTTTTCGTTGGCTATTGTAGACGAAGGATTTGGTTGGAAAGTATTTGTTAAGTGTTTAGCAAAAGTTTTTGCTTTTTCTCCGTCATTTCTGGCCCATCTGTTATTTTCATCCTTTATAGGGGGAATATGTTGTTGTGGCCTTTTAATTTTTCTGCTGGCCTTCCACAGGGAGTACTCAGTTGCCTCCGTTGCACTGAGGTTTTTCAAATATTCTTGAATACCTTGGTTTTTACTTTTTGTTAACATATCTTTCAGTTCCCTGCCAGCTTTGTTTAATTTAGTTTTATCTTCGGGGTATCTTGTTTGTTGCCATCTTTTGCGTAAAGTCCGCTTTTCAGCTATTTTCTGCCTTATTGAGTATGGTGTTTCTTCTTTGATGTATTTATTGTAGGTATCGGGGGTTGCCTCCCATGCAGCCTGTTGTATATTGTTTGTTATTATGTTCACTGCTTCATCTAGATCATTTTCAGTTTTTAGGGGGATATCTAGCATGATTAATTTGTCGAGTTCTTCTCTGAACAAATTCCAATTAGTTATTTTGCTGGTAAGTGATGGTTGTTTTTCTTTGTGTACTATTTTATCAAAAATACTAACGATTATCGGCGAATGGTCAGAGGAAAGGTCCAAGCAGGATTCCGCTTTGACTCTTTTCATATCGATACCCTTTGCTATACAGAAGTCGATTACATCCGGTAACTTATTCATGTCGGCTGGCCAGTAGGTTGGTTCACCGGTAGCAATGCTCACCAAGTTATTTGCACTCATGGCTTTAGCCAACTCTCTGCCTTTTGATGTTGTGAGTCTGGATCCCCATGCACGATTTTTGGCATTGTAATCACCTCCAGCTATGAATCGGTTTCCCAAAGTGTTGAAAAAACGTTCAAAGTCGATTTTTTTGTTGTTGTATTTCGGTGGACAATAGATAGCAGAGATAACGAATTTTCCCGATTTATCTTCCAATACTATTAGGCATCTTCTTATAAATAAAATATTTTGTCTTTGTAGTTAATTTAAAATGATAACATGTTATTCGGAAAAACAGATTATTTTTGTTTATACATAATAACCACAATTTTTTTATATTTACAATCGATTGGAAAAACCTGTACCTGTTATCTACGTGAAAACAAAATTTAAATTTAAAGTATTATAACTTGTTAGTAAAACTCGGAAATTTGTGTAGTAAAAAATGGTAAAACATGCTATATAATAAGCAGTAAAACTGATGAAATGTCCAAGAAAAACTATGGAATTAGTAATAAAGCCGAAAAATTGGCACATAGCTTCCAATAAACATCATAAAATGCCAAAAAAAAATTTCGTTACATGTTTTTTTATTCAATCACATCACAAAAGCACTTTTACGTTATAAATAAAAATATAACAATATTTTTTGAACTGGAAAGAGCACACCGGGTCAACCAAATATTAGGTAACACAATTTTCATCCTTTTGACCCCTTTTGCACCTTCTTAACATTTTTATTCTTATAAAAATTTTGTCACAAACTCTATCAAAATTATTTATTAATCCCCTCCGCTTTTCAATTTGAATATATAATATTATGAGATATTGTATAATTTGTATTGTATAATTTGCCCCCCCCCCAAGCAGTATGTACTGATTATCTGTTAAAATAATGCTTAACAAATTTCATACAGTATGAATTACTTCAAATCTAAAACTAATACGTATTGTACACATTTCTTTAAAATCGCCTGTGTCGCTATTTATACTGTTTATACCTGGGAATTCACACAGAGTAGACAAAATTTTAACAGTTTGGGAACATATGCATTATTTGCAAGCTTAATATCAATTTATCATTAGTACGATATAATATTTTTTTAAATAAACCGAAGCGTTCAAAATTAACAATTGGCTTAATTTTCCTATTAGTTTATTAGCGTCTAGGGAAATTCACAATGATAATAATGTAAATTTTTACATGTGATTCAAATACATATGTATTCCATTTTAACGAGCACATTTTGCATTCATTGTTTAAAAATAGTTTAATTATTTTGATTTGCTTTAAAAAGGATAAATTATTAATATTGTCATAAACTTCTAAATGCACTCAAGTTGTAAAATCATAGAATTAACTCTGTAATTCTGCAAGAATACATTTGCTTTTAAAATTTTTTTAAAATTGCTCGCGGCGCTTTTTATTTTTCCACTTTCCTGCAAACTATTATTCTTATCTTTTCAAATAGCTAAGAGACCGACGGCGACGTCATACAGTTATGAAATTATATACTAATTGTTGCACCCGGTTTTCCTGCACATTTTTTAATTAAAGAAAATTGGATAAATTTAAAAGGATTGTAAAACCCGCAACTTTATTAGATTAGGTAACATTAAATTATGGCCATATTATGTTGTTCATTTCACTGTAAGTACAATAAACTTTTATAGCACATAAAATATTGTGTGGAAAATTTACTTGAAATTACCGGAAAATGCAACCAAATAGGGTGCTGAATGAAAATGCATTTATACGATAACAGCAACTTTTGTTCGTGCATTGCTGGTTACTATTCTCGAAAAGTTGAATTTCAATCCTCTTGTTAAATTTATCTAACAAAGTTGTGGTATCACATACGTATATAGAAATATCCAATTTTTCGAAATATTTTACCATTTTTAGGTCTTATCTTCTGTTTCATATTGTCTTATTTGTTAAAACAGAAAACATTTTCTGGTTTATTAGATTAGGGGATTCCCCAATGCAAAATAGAATTCTCCAAAACCAAATAAATACGACGACGCTGACGATGCTTACATATTAGTTAATTAAATTCTATTTAAAACTTTTAACAAACTTATAAGTCATGTAACTGAAACCCTGTAAGGATCCAATTAAGGGCCTATCTCCTTAAGCTTGCAGAGCCATCCTAGATTAAGCAACAAATTGTCGTTTACTCTTTCATTAATTATTAAATAAAGTTAAAATGTCGTAAATTTTCAAAATCTTTATTTCAAGAACTTCTGTAACATAATTTCCTTTTTTCAGGAAATTTTTTGGTCAAGTTGTCCGGCGGAGGGGGACGAGATTTTAATGTACTTTGATGATATAAATTTAAAAAATGTTTGGAGATACGTAATTGCCTCTAAATAAATAATTAACCGGTGATGCTGATTAAATGTAAATTGATTTTGAATATTTATTAAGTAATTCCCACTCTTTTGTGGTCTTCAGAAATGAGAAACTCAAATCCTGTCACATTACTTGTGTTTTTCATTGTTATTATTTATTTTACTCCATTTCGAGAAAATGAACTTCAACCTTTATTTAAGCCCTGTTCTGATTGTGTTGCTGACAAAACACATTCAACAGGCAATAAAAACCAGTTCCAAATTGTTACTCTTTTACAAAAATATGTTAAAACTTCATTTTTTCATATTTTGGTTTTGATAAATTAAATAGAAGGTAAATATGAACCTAACCCTAAAGTAAAGCTTTACATGTTGTCTAAGGGTGTGATTATTTTTATAATTATATTTTAAAGCGCTTTATTATTTATATTTCCGTCACATTAACATTTTGGCTAACCACACCTTTTAATTATCCTGAAACCCTAATGGGCCAATTACCTACTTCAATTTTTCAACAAGACGACTTGAAATGGGAAAAGTCTCCCCCTGTTTACCGAGTGGTCATATCACCTTTTCAAATTTTTTCGAGTCGCTTTAAAAAATTTATCGACAACTTTTGTAGTTCATCAAAAACTTCTTTTAGTTAAAAAAGTTTAACAGAATAAAAAGTTCAATCATAAATTTTTTTAAACCGCTTATTTATCAAAATAATCTTCCCCTATTTTTGAAAATTTATCAACATTTTTTTGTAGCTAAAGTTGATATCAAATTTTGATAAACAAACCCATTTTGAAATTTATAGTTAATTACAAAAGTTTATAAATTTTAACATTAAAATTTAATATGTACCTAGCAGGTTTAAAAAATTATTCGAAAAATTTCTTTTTTTTAAGTTCAAAAAACTTCGTTTTAATTTACAAATCGATTATTTTTTATACCTTAAGAAAATAATATACATTAAGAAAATTAAAATATTAAGTTATACCAACTAAACATTTCTGTTTTACTTACCAAACTTAAAAATGTACAATTTTTTCGAACACTTTATCAACAGTAAAATTCAAAATATGTGCACATGTTTCGTGTATCTTCCGTACTATAGAAGAGCGCCGCGACGCTTAACCCTCCACGATTTCTCGGATACTAATGGGTAGCCTGGGAGGACGGCGCCTCGACAGACGCCTGGACCGGGCGCATCGATCGCTATATTACTCTTTTCATAAAACGAATTTATTTATTGAATATTTTTGTAATTAATCTTGGTTAAATATTGCAAATTAAATAATTTTGAACCTCACCGTTTTGAAATATCCTAAAATTTTGTTACAGGAAAAGGGAAAATAAATGAAATAATAAAACTTAATGCTCTCAAAAAATTTTGGTTATACTAGTAATTTATAGAAAAAAAAGTTTTGTTGAATTTTAGAACCGGAAGAAAATGGTTCAAAAGTTGGACTCAGGTGAGATTTAAAATTTTGTCGTGGAACATCGAAACTCAACTAGCGTTTTTTGAAAGTTTTGGATATATGTATATTTACTATGGGCAGGTTGACGAGATCTCTTGGGAAGTTGGGAATATCAATTTCAAGGTAATTTATCGAACCATTTCTTCCGAAAAAGAAATCCTCTAATTTTTTAAAATGTATGAAAACAGACGAAGCCCTGTTTCTGAAAAGCAAGTGAAAGCATTGCCATTATATAAATCCCATTCAATAAGCAGTTTTCCGCTTAATATTCGTAATAAAATATGGATTGTTGTTAAAACGATAAACTTTATTGAAAGGCTGCACTAAATCGCTGTCACATTCTAGAGCTTCCTCACAAATGGAATGCAAAATTTAAGGAAATTGTGTTATTCTAAAATGGAATGACTTATATATTGACAAAAAGATATATCAAATTTTCAATTTTAGATAAAATTAAAATTATCCTACTTTTAAAATAAAATTAAATAAATTAGTTAAAATAATTATAACCTCTTTCATCAATTTATTCAGTTCAAGAAACTTTATTAAGATAAATTAGAAAAGGATGCAATCGAAACTTTCTCCAAGTTTTACTTCTCTTGCGCTATAAAATTAAATTTTAAAACTACAGATAGTTGAAACAAGTGAAAAACTTTTAAGTGCTGAGTATGCTTTCATCGCAATGCTTTTTTATTTATAGAAGCTTACCCCCCTAACCACTATTCTTTATTGTATATTTAAAGACTATTGACAATTGAGTTATTCACCCAAGGAAACTTTGAAAAATTTCTGCAACTTCCTTCTACATTTTCTTAATAAAAGCTCTTATTACATTTTAAGCTTTTCATTGTGAACTCTAACCCAGGCTATCCAATATTTTTCAATTGTTTCCCACAGGGCTTGATTTTATTTTACCTTGATAAGGCCAGGAGATTAAAAAAAATTTGTTGCTGCTCGATTCCCATTAATCTTATTACGCTTTCCTTCTTTCACTTTCATTTTTTAAGTTGTCGTAAAATTGGCAGAAAGAAATCAAAAACGAAAAATAAATTAATTTGAACGTAAACTAGAATTAACATCAGTGGAGAAGGGTATAAGGTTTTTAATGGACAATAGTGGACTAAGGTCAAAAATATCAGAAACAATATGCAGTTCTTTTCTATGTTATTGGGTTGTATGTTTGTAGGTATAATAATTATTCTGAATTTAATCTGAATTACTGAGCTAAATTTGTAAACGTTTCCTTTATACAGTGCACGTATACATACATAATAGGTTTTTACACGTAGTACATACCTACATACATTTAATAGACTATAATGATGTGGTTAACCATTCAAAATAATTTCCCACATATCAGAAACTTTATTCCCAACAATCCAATCCTGCGAGAAAACACCTCAATCGTCAATCCGGATCTCAATATATAGGGTGTCTTTTTAGCTGCATGAGAACTTCAAATTTAAATAAAACATTAAAAAATTGATCAAATGTTTTTTTTTAATTATTTTTTATGAAAGTAAATTTAATGCCATTTATGATTTGAAAATGATTTCCGGCATGTGACCACCACGACTAATCGTTACGAAGCGCATCCGATCAGTCCAATTTTTGACCACTTTTTCCAATATTTCTGGCCTTATTTCATAAATAGCTTGCTGAATATTGACCTCCAGTGCTTCCAGAGCTGTTGGTTTGTTAGCATAAACCATGGATTTAACATACCCCCAACGAAAATAATCTGGAGGCGTCAAATCACAGGATCTTGGAAGCCAATTGATAGGACCATTTCTTGAAATAATGTTGTCACCAAATTGTCCTTAAAAATCGATGGTTTCGGTGGTTGTGTGGAACGTAGCACCATCCTGTTGGAACCATAAGTTGTCGATGTTTAACACATGGATTTTTGGAAAAAAAAATGTATTGAGCATACTTCGATATCTCACACCATTTACCGTAACGGTAACTCCTTCCTCATTTCAAAAGAAACATGGACCGATGATGCCATTGGCGTGTATTCCACCCAAAACAGTCAATTGTAATGGATGCAATGGAGTCTCAAGATAATGTTCCGGATTGGTGTCAGTCCATATACGTCAATTTTGCTTGTTGACATACCCATTCAACCAGAAATGTGCCTCGTCACTGAACAAAATTTGGCGGTAAAAAATGGATCCACTTCCAATTGGTTGTGAGCCCAATCAATTAGGCTCATTGGTTCAGTTCTTGAACCAACTGGATCTTGTAAGGATGTAAACCAAGATCTTGATGTAAAATTTTCCATGTAGTGGACGGACAAAGCCCAAGTTGTTGACCACGATGGCGAATTGAAATGTTTAGTTCTCTTGCACATTTTCACTCACAGAAGCGATCATTTCTTCGGTACGCACATTTCTTTGTCTTGTTGGTGGTCCTACATCATACAATGCCTGCTCAGAAGGTCGATTATGTCGACCATAAAATGGACGAAGAGCTCTTCAAGTTTCGCGAACGAAACTCTCTGACTTTGAAAATAAATTTCCAAAATTTGGTAGCGTTGTTCAAGTGTTAATTTATTCATAATTAAATGGCAAACCTTTCTGAACACAAATATCAAAGAACTCTGTCACTTTGACAAACTTCATTCAAAAGTTATCCCTATTGAAAGATCTTATGCAGTTTAAAAAAACACCCTATACTATTACTAAAAAGCTGTATCTTCAATTGGGTAGGTGTTTTTAGAGACAGAGAGGTATAAATGTTCAGTAGAAGATTTTTCGACGGGTTTTCGAACTGAAATTCTGAAGATTGGCTATAAGGAAACCCATTTTTATGTATCTAACTTTAGAGCCAATCTAACCACGCGATCTAATTAATTGTCTAATTAATAACAACATGAAAGGTTTAAAGAGATGAAAGGACGAAAGAGAACTTTCTTAGAAAAGTTTCAATACAGGTAAATGTACCTGAATTTTGACTTCATTTAAAAACTAACGGAACAAAGGGCTGCAACGAATTTTCGAAACAAAATTAAATTAAGTAATAAATCAAGCTAAAACCAAGTTTTTTCGTTAAAAGCTTTATGCAAGTGAACTCAAAAGTAGACAATAATTGTTTCTTCTCAATTTCTCGCATGAATTTTTCTTTTAACGCTAAAACTGTGATAGTTTCTATTTTCCTTCATACATTATTTGACTAACATCATTAAAGCTTGCAAGTTTCAATTAAAAATTTTTAAGCAAGAAATTTAGAAGGAAACATTATTTTCTACTTTTGAGTTCACCTTTATAAACTTCTAACTGGAAAAACTTAATTTTGCTTAATTTTTTGTGTTCTCATACACATAGTCGGATTTATTTTCCGGATTTGAGAGCTCTGTCCAGACTTTTATCTGAACTTTTAAAGGGACTATTAAATTTCATGTTAAAAATATCGAGATGTGGAACTTTTCGATGACATTGATGGGTATCGATAATCTTAAATCCCGTTCCATGTCAGTTTAAAAAATTGAATAAAAATTGTCGATAAAAATTTTTATTTACAAAAATGCATGAAGCAACGCGTTGTTTTCAAAAAACTATTGGGTTTGTTTTGTGCATCCAGAGAACTTCAGCTAAAACAGTTTAAAAAAGAGTCAGTAAAGGAGCTAAAAAAAAAATTGAAAGAACTTTATCTCTAATAAGTCATTTATGGATACAAGACCGCGGTTAAATGCGGGTTTGAGTAGTGGTAGAACTGTTAAACAAAACAATTAACAGCAATGATGCTGCTCTGCTTTCTATACCAACATAAAGACGAATGTGTAATAAATTGTTAAAATAAACTCTTTTATCTAAAAAGTAGGAATGGTATTCGGAATCCTAAGGAAGTGAAAAAAGGTCTTCAATCGGTTACTCTATCACTAACTCAGCCACTCGAAACAAAGTTTCTTCTGCTACACACTAAAGAACACACTTATTTTAGCAAATTGTAATCATAAAAAATGTGAATGGGACTCAAACTTTTGAAAAAATCGAATTTGAACTTAGCAAATTTAACGAGATTCAGTGGTAAAATTAACGAGATTCCCGCGCGTCGCTCATTCTATTGACAGTCCGTGCAGTTTTAATGACCCTAACACTTAGAGTAATACTGAATTTCGCACCGGCAGATGCAGCTCGTCTCTCGTACATGTAACATCGATTATTTTTTGATTTTACGCGATTTTTTGGGGGTGAAACGTAATAGTTTACTGCCCCATACCGCAACTATACTTTTTAATGCTATTTCGAGGTTCTCTCACATCCCGGTTTCATTTATCCCGGTTTTCTTGATGGGTGGCGCCTTCTCTTATGTTTAGCCTAGTAACCAGAGTCCAAAATTCGAAGGAAAAAAAATTTAATTTTTTCACTTTTTCGGCAATACACGGGTTATTTTTCATTTTTTTGATTATATTTATTACTAATATCCACTAATCACATCCCCATCTATCCGAATTTCAAAGAAAAATTCAAATCGGAGCGAAAAAATTTTACGCATTTTCAAGGGACCGTCTGTCAATTGTATAGCGTCTGACCGGGGTCTCCCGCATACTCGATGCTAATTTCCCGTACTTTTCAAAAGTCGATATTGGGGTTGTTTTTAACCCATTCACACTTTTTTTTGTTTTAATAGACAAATATAATCATGTTCTTTAGTGTGTAGCACTCGAAAATTTTTTTCGAGTGGCTGAGTTAGTGAAATAGTCCCCCTATATTCCAGGTATGAATTTAAAAAAAAAATCTTTTAAAATGTTATCAAATGAATATACAGGGTGTCCCCGTGACCAATGTACACCATTTAGGTGGCGGTAGAACACACGAAGACACTTTCCTAAAAAAAATTTTAACTGAAATTTTTATCGAAAAATTTGTTCGCTAGACTAATGCCCAACATCGGTGGCCCAAAACCGACGAAGCGAAGGATGTTGGGCACCGTTGCACAGTCCGTGATGTTGTACGCCGCTCTCGTTTGGCAAGAGGCCGTCAACGTCCAGCGTAACCGTAAGAGGCTGCAAGCGGTCCAGCGCAAGATGGCACTTCGAGTAACTTGCACTTACAGGACCGTGTCCGGCGAAGCCGTGCGAGTCTTGGCCTCCATGCCTCCCATGGAGCTTTTAGCTAGAGAGAGAGCAGACGTACGAGCGGGACCGGACCCCACCATTAAGCAGCGGACGCTCGACGATTGGCAAAGGAGCTGGTCCTCCGGCACGAATGCCGCTTGGACCAGAAAGCTCATTCCGGATCTTCGTCCTTGGGTAGCGAGAAAGCACGGAGAGGTAAACTTTCATATAACACAAGCTCTCACCGCCCACGGATGCTTCCAGGCATATCTCCACAGGTTTAGGCTGACCGAGTCACCGCCTGCCTGTCGTTACTGCGGGGACGAAGATACGGCGGAACACACTATTTTCGGATGCCTAAGATGGGAGAGGGAGAGAGTGATGATTTCGCTCCGGATGGGCGACACACTAAGCCCGGACAACATGATTGCTTTCATGCTGTCCGGCGAAGACGAATGGCTGGCTGTAGCGGTCTTCATCAGTCAAGTGATGAAGACCAAGAAGGGGGACGGACGAGCTGAGCAAGCCGAAGCTCGAGTCCTCGCCCTACAGTTAAGTCAATGACAGCTTTTTAAAGTTCCCTTGAGAAGTTCCCGCGAAAAGATGCGCGAGAAGTTCCCAAGAGAATTCCCGAAGAATATTGTCATTGATCGGCGGGTCGGGTCGGGTCGAGTAGTGACGGTCGTTCGACGGGGTAGATTATTGTCGGTACGACGATAGCGCGTAGACCCTCTGTGGACACAAACTCTCGTGCTAATCCAGAGGGGGACGATCGCGAAAATAGTGTCGTCAAATATAAAGTCGAGTGGACTGGCACTTTGCCAGCGACCACAAGTTTTTCAAGATGACCCGGTCGCATCGCGCTCTGTGATTTAATATGATTTGCAGGGTCGCTTGGGGGCTCGGAGCCTCCGGTATGGATGACGGTCGGCTCGGCCTTAACTTTGTCGCCGGAATTTCCGCCTATTAAGTTAATGACGAGTGGACTTTCACCTATACTGACGTTCAGGGACCACTAAGTGACCCGGTGCGACGTGTTGGATCGCGGCGAGCGGTGTGTCCGGTTCAATTGAAAAAGTAGAATCAAGTGATAGTGCCTGACCTCCCGGACACAAACTTTCGTGCTAAACCGGGAGGGCATCGGGAGCCTGCATCATCGATGCAGCAGGGAAGATCGCAGACGACAACGGAAGTAATGCCGAGAAGGTAAAGCCCGCTGTCGTCGGGGAGGGGGTTTTAGTCAGTAAAATCTGACACTACCATCCCTGATGGGGTGGTGCCTATGAAGGTTTCCCCCTTCCCTGCAGGAAAAAAACCCTTGGGGTAGCGGCGCTATTCCCGTATTTTAAATCAATTTTTTAAATTTCTAACTTCTAATGGCCATTTCACCGAAACTATAGAATTTTTAGGGTAAATAGGACAGAAATTTTTAGGGTAAATAGGACATCAATTTTTAAAAGAACATAAAATTATCTATAAATTAGATTCTAACTATTTTTGTCTCGAATCAATGGCTTTCGAATTATTAATCAAATTAAGTGAAAAAATGTTAAAAAATTCGAAGTGTTATCTTTTTTATTTTTCTTGCAACGCCAGTATCTTCTAAGCTCAACATTTTACAAAAAAATTTGGGCCCACTTTATAATAGAAAATTTAACAAGTCACAACAACTTTAGTCTAGTAAATTTTATTGAAAACTGTTATATTAAAAAAAAATGGGATTAAATGGAAACATATAATAGTTTGTTTTAGTAAATAAGTTAAAAGATCAACGAAAGTAGTCGAATAAATACAAATTTTGAGGGGTGAGATCTATAAATGCGTTGATAAATTGCACATATTATCATTAGAGATGAGATTTTTAGGTCGTATAAATGTTATACCAGAGAGCGTTAAAGGGTTAATTGATACACGGCCCCGTTTCTTCTTTCTTTTTCATACAGCATAACTTTCGAACGGGGCCGTGTATCAATTAACCCTTTAACGCTCTCTGGTATAACATTTATACGACCTAAATCATCTCTAATTAAAATTATCATAGCTAAGAGAATCTACTATGGTTGGTACTTTCTCTTCTGCATGAAGTACGTCAAAATAAAGAGATTTTGGGGCAGACCCACCTTGAAAACCTGCGGTGGCACACCTTCACCCCCTATTCAAAGGGTTTTTTTAATATTATTTTCAATTGGTCAAAAATTATAATTTTATCTTCCAGAAGAAAAAATTTAAAGATTGCTATTTACCATACTTTTTATAATGGGTAAAATTTCAATTTTTGATCAATTAAAAATATGTACACGATGTAAAATTTTATTTCCTTACGAGTGCCGCAAATCTTTATCTTTTTCCAATTTAACCGCCTTCGTTCTAAACCACGCCCTTTTAGGTCTAGGACACGCCCCTTTGATCTAAACTTCGCCCACTTCATTCTAAACCACGTCTGTTTAGACCTAAAGCCACACCCTTTCGTTCTAACCTACACCCTTTTAGACCGCAACCACGCCGCTATGTAGAAAGTGAGTGGCTTATAACAAAGGGGCGTAGTTTAGAGTGAAGGGGGCGTGGTTTGGATTTGAAATATTCCACGCCCTGCTATACGAAGGGGTTCAAATAGACCGCGATAGAAACTTGAAAAAAAGTACATGTTACACATATTCTTTCACGCTTCTTCGTTCTACACAGAGAAAAATAATATAGTCAAATTTACTGCAATGTTATAGTGAATATTTTGAATATTTTTATTATATTAAAATTAACTTGAAATTCAGATTGCTTGGACTTCAATTTGAAGTTTTTATTACTATGTAAACCACATTCCCATTGCCCCAATCCACCCCCTTTCACACCAAAGTCACGCCTTTACGATGTAAGGCGCGCTCATTTCGTTCTAAGACACGCCCTTTTGTTCTAAACCACACCTCATCTCTTCAAACCACACCCCTTCGTACTAAATCGCGCCTCCTAGTTCTAAACCACGCCGTTAGACCAAATCCACGCACTTAAATTATAAACCACGCCTTATTCGCTCTAAACTACGCCTTATTCGCTCTAAACTACGCCCACTTCGTTATAATCCACGTCCTATACCAAAGACACGCCCTTTCTCCCTATGGGTGCGGCTTGGAATAACAATGGCGCGGTTTAAAAGGGAAGGGTGTGGCTTAGTCCTAAAGGGGCGTGATTTATAACGAAAGAGTTAAAACAGACCGCGATAGAACCTGGCAATTTTCGAGATTCGCAAGAAAATAAAATTTTACATTTTACACATATTTCCCCCCCTTTCGTTATAAACCACGCCCTATTGGACCTAAGCAACCCCTTTCTAATCCACAGCCATTTCGTTCTAAGACACGCGCTTTTGTTCTAAACTACTCCTCATCTCTCTAAACCACACTCCTGCGTTCTAAATCATGTTTCCGCTCATGTTTCATAATCCACCAACTGTTATGCCAAAGCCACGCCCCTTCTGCCTATGGGTGCGGCTTGGAAGAACATTGCGTGGTTTATACCAGAAGGGGTGTGATTTATAACGAAGAAAATAAAATTTTACATCTTACACATATTTTTCACGCCCATTTCGTGTTAATCCACACCCTTCCTATTTAAACCACGCCCATGTCGTTTTAAACCACGTCCCTAGGTACAAATAGCGTGATTTGGTTATAGCAGGGCGTGATTATAACAAAGAGGCGTGGTTTAGAGCAAAATGGGCGTGGTTTCGAACGAAAATTTTTACATCTCACACGTATTTTTCACGCCCATTTCGTTCTAAGTAACGTCATTTTAGATCTAATCCACGCCCATTTCGTTTTAATCCACACCCTTCCTATTTAAACCACGCCTATGTCGTTTTAAGCCACGTCCCTAGGTACAAATAGCGTGATTTGGTTATAGCAGGGCGTGGATTATAACAAAGGGGCGTGGTTTAGAGAAAAGTAGGCGTAGTTTAGAACGAAAACTATTTTTTTTGAAAAACTATGACTTCCAATTGCGCGTTCCGCCCTTTAAGTAGGGAGTGAATGTGCCACAGCTGGTTTTCGAGATCGGTATATCCCTAATTCTCTTCGTTTTAAATTAATACTGCTTTTAAATTTTTTAATTTTTTAAATTAATACTGTATTTAAAAGGATTTGCTTTTACTCATAAGAGTTAGTATCTGACCATTTTTAAGTTCGTAGGTTCTTAGACTAAAAATTTGTCTGAATTCAAACCATTTTGAATTTTTATAATTTCTACTATCAAATGGCCATAGCGCAGAAAACATTGATTTTTAGTATAAACTAGCTGACCCGGCAGACGTTGTCCTGCCCGAATTTAATTTTTATTTAGGGATTAGGATTTATTTAGGGATTAAGGGAAATCAGATATCAATTTTGGTGATGATCGATGAAGTTAAAAAAAAAACTTTTTTGTGCGGATAATTTAAAAAATTTATTTTCGTATTATTCATTTAGATGATTAGGGGGAATCAGATATCAATTTTGGTGATGATCGATGAAGTTCCAAAAAAAACTTTTTTTGTGCGGATAATTTTAAAAATTTTTTTTCAAATTATTCATTTAGATGATTAGGGGGAATCAGATATATATCAGAACAGTGAATTTTATTAGAAACAAAGAAGAATTTGATTTGGACTTTGGCGTAGGGGTATAGAACAATTGGCTTTCCCTGACGTTGTATTGTAATTGGGTCACATAATCTTAGGTGTGAAATTTATTTCGGGTAGTACTGTATGTGTATTATTTCCACTTTACTTTATTAGTGTCACTCGTATGTTTTTCACTTCACTTTCCGTCACTTTGACTCTTATCAGGGGGCCCGGGGGTACTCTGCATGTGTATTATTTCCACTTTACTTTATTAGTATCACTCGTATGCTTTTCACTTCACTTTCCGTCACTTTGACACTATCAGCGGGCCCGGGAGTACTCTACACCAAAGAGGTCTCACTGTGTTACGATAGTAGTTAATTCTGTCACTTTGACACTATCGGGGGGCCCAGGGGGTACTCGACACTATCAGGGTCACTCTAGGTTATGAAAAGGGGGCCCGTCTTGCTAAAACGCGCACTATTTATGTTTTACCCTGTATATACAAAATGATTTTAAGGTTATGTGATTAGGTCTGTCACTTTGACACTATCGGGGGGCGCCAAGGGGGTACTCTACACCAAAGAGCAGGTCTCACTGCGTTAGGAAAGGGGGCCACTTAGTTAGAACGCGCACTATTTATGTTTTACCCTGTATATGCAAAATAATTTTTAGGTTATGTAGTTAATGCCGTCACTATGACACTATCGGGGGGCCCATGGGGGCTATTCAACACTATCAGGGTCACTCTCTAGGTTATGAAAAGGGGGCCCGTCTTGCTAAAACGCGCACTATTTATGTTTTACCCTGTATATGCAAAATGATTTTTAGGTTATGTAGTTAATGCCGTCACTTTGACACTATCGGGGGGCCCATGGGGGCTACTCAACACTATCAGGGTCACTCTCTAGGTTATGAAAAGGGGGCCCGTCTTGATAAAACGCGCACTATTTACGTTTTACCCTGTATGTGCAAATTGATTTTAAGGTTATGTCAATGTCATTTTTAAGGTTAACATTCTTATGCAAAATGATTTTTAGGTTATGTAGTTAATGCCGTCACTATGACACTATCGGGGGGCCCATGGGGGCTATTCAACACTATCAGGGTCACTCTCTAGGTTATGAAAAGGGGGCCCGTCTTGCTAAAACGCGCACTATTTATGTTTTACCTTGTATATGCAAAATGATTTTTAGGTTATGTAGTTAATGCCGTCACTTTGACACTATCGGGGGGCCCATGGGGGCTACTCAACACTATCAGGGTCACTCTCTAGGTTATGAAAAGGGGGCCCGTCTTGCTAAAACGCGCACTATTTATGTTTTACCCTGTATGTGCAAAATGATTTTAAGGATATGTCAATGTCATTTTTAAGGTTAACATTCTTATGTCAAAGTTGTGCCCCCTATTCTCGAGCCGCTACTGACTATATGTCAATGTCATTTAATTAAACTTTTAGTGTCAAAATCGCTCGTAACTATGACAACGACGTTGACCTGAAGCGTTTAACTCCAGATGACCGTCTTATGGTGGCGAATTACTAAAATCAAAGATGACGAAAAGTTTACTCTTGATCCTCGCCAGATCTCGTGAAAGTTTCAACGCCCACAGTTACGGGATTTAGGCGTCTATGCGGAACACACATACATACATACATACCCACACACATACATACAAGCATTTTTATATATAAGATTGTATAGTTCTTTTTTTTAAACAGCATGAAATTATCTCCAAGCTAGATTCTGACCATTTATTGCCTAAAATCTAAAAATAAAATTTACTCTTAACGAAGTTTAGACAAATGTGAAAGTATTAGAGATCACATTTTATATTTAATTTGCATGCATTGCTTATATTCTTAAATAAAGAACGAGGTCAAATAAGTATCCAATAATTTTTTTTAAACATTTTTTAATGATCAACAACAAAGAGATAAATACTTAAAGTCCATATCATTATTTTTCAGGCTATTTTTCGATAAAAATTGTAAAGTAATCAAATTAATTTCTTGCGAAAGATACTGAAAGATAAAAAACAGCCACGTTACGTAATAATGGTAATAATAAGTTAGCGTGCTTTGATACTCATCATTTTTGGTTTATAAAATATTTCCCTTGGTGGAATTGTGAAAGGGGCCAAGAAAAATATTTTGAAAAATCGGATGGGCGCCGGAACGAACGGCAACCCTTGATGCGGCCCTGCAAGAATAAGCAACTTGGCAAAATATTAGTTCGCCAATTATTTCGCAATTTCTCTTGAACCGAAAGATTTCTGTGGTCTGTACGGTTTTCTATCAGTTAAATAAATAATAGAAACCTGTTGTAATTGTCGAAGTTAGTAGAAGATGGCGCTAGTGTGAGGTTATTATAGTTATGGTTGTATTTCTGTAGTGTATGTTCAAGACTAAATACACACAGCACACTGAAAGTTGAAAATTGTATATTATTTTTTTTAGTTTGCCAATTTGGTGTTAATTTATTTAGCGTCGTTATATCCACGAAATGTAAGTACAAATTTGACATTATAATTTCGATTCGATTTATTGCCGATATGCAATAACGTAAATTCGTTTTACTTAACGATAACTACGTATTTTGTTGGGTGTAAATTGGATTTTAGTTTTGTTAAACAGTCGTGAATAGTTGACAGTTTTTCCAAGTGTTAATTATTGGGGGTTTTAGTTAATTAAAATTTAGTTGCAAATTCAGGTACATGTTCATAAAAAAATCGTTTTTGCAAGTCAAAAAATTCGCTGCATAGTTTAGTTTTCTATTGTGGTCAACATCTGCACCCATTCTTGGTCTTTGACTTTACTTATTGCTCCTGTACCCACTTTTTTACTTCAGGGTCGTTTTTCAAATAAACTTGTCTTGAGGACGTTTCAGAATTCTTTGTCTTTGCTGTTATTTGGTGGAAGGGCGTTAAGTATGTATTTTTAGATTGGCATGTAAAATGATCCAACATTTCTTAATAATTGCTTTTTTTATAATTTCAAGTTGGAGGAGGAAATTGTTTTTTTTAAAGAAAATCGACTCATTAAATTACGTTTTCGCCAAGATATTGTTGCAATGCCTCAATGATTTGACAATTATAAACAACCGATAATATACTTGTTTGGTCTTAACCTTCATAATAAATTGTCATATGTGTACCAGTCAATATTATACAAATTAAATTTTTATTTCCAGCCGACATCACATTATTAAGCAAACTGAAGATAAAAGGGAATGAGTGTCGCTGGTAAGGTTTTGTGCTGTGAACGCATCGTCTATGGCAGATCCAGCTAACACACCCGCTGCTGACAGCACAAGCCGTCAAAAGCGTGAGTTGCATGTGCAACCACGTAACGAAAGTAAACGTTTTCGCTCTTCTTTACCAGAAGCAACCACTGCAGACACTAAATCACATAAAACAAGTAAACGTAATAAGGTAAGCTTTTTCTTTCTAAATTTATGTACCCATTCTAACGAATGGAAAGTGATCTTTCTTATTTAATTAAATGTTACATTTTGCGATCAAAAAGATCATTAATTAATAGTCTTGAGGTAACGGCATTGGAATTATTTTCTAATCGACTTGATATGATATGTTTGTTATCAAGGACTTTGCTTCTAAATATTTTTAATCTGCATTTGAGATGATAGTTGTATTGTATTACTTCATTATCAGACAATATTTGCCTACAAATATCACATAATCTATTAATAATATATTAATTAAACATGTCAAGAATTTATGTGTAATTAGCAGTCTATATTATGATGAATATGTTTAATTTAGTAAATGCAATGTTGCTTTGCTCCATCTTGTTAAAACCACCTCCAGCAGTAGTCAAACATTCCGGGGTCATTTAACCTTCTTTTATGTTTTTGAGGTCAAGATTGATTTTCGACAGCGACTATGTTTAAGTTTAGGGCCCATAAAATTAAGCTCAAGTATGAAATTGTGATCAACATTGTGCTGTACAAGCAAAATGAAAACCAGTAAAACCTATTATAGACCCTGGAGTCCATTTTAACCTCTTTGTTATCAGTTGCATGTGGTTTATACATAACTCCATCTTGAAAATTTTTCAAGTTAATAACAGCTGATTGAATTGATAAGGATTTTTAAATTGAAAGTACTGACAATCCCCCCCTCCCTTTATACAAAAAGAACTGTGCTTCTTAAGGCCAATTGTTCAGTCGGGTTATCTTTTAACCTGGGTTATTTTCTATAGAAATAATTGTTTTAAGAATAGTATCCATGGAAATTAATTCGGGTTAAAAGATAACCTAATATTAAATGGCCTAACAATTTATTTTAGTTTTTATTAATTACATGGGTGTAGCTTTTTTGCTTTTTCCTCAAAGCGTCAAACCACATTGTAAAACCAATTATGTACAATCATTTTGGGTATTTTATTTTACAATCACATTGGGTGAATTATCCTAGTTTAATTTTCCTCTTGGCACCACCCTTCATATTGTTTTGAAAGAGAGGAAGGGGGGTTCTTTAAGGCTTACTTTTACTAGTTTTGTTTTACGACCGTTTGTAAAATTGGGTTTTAGTACCTTCAAACTTCGAAAAATTCTGAAGGGTAATAAAAACTATTGATGAATTTTAAATGCTTTTGTAATTGAGCAACCACAGTATCGAACACTTTGTAGCTTCTGCAGATTTATTATTATCAATGCAATGATTCGTCCACACCAGGATTCATAATAATAATAATTTAAACCCCCCTCCTCCACTAAGATATCATCATCACGTAGCCACTCTTATTCACTGCAGGATGTAGGCCTCCTCAAAAATCTTCCAGTCTGATCTTTGAATTTGGGGTTATTTTCTTAACGTCATTCGTTCAACGAGTTGGTTCCCTACTTCTCTTGGTCTCCATTCCAGCACCTTCCATCCGTCATTAATGCCATGTGTCCTTTCCATTTCAGCCTCGCTATTCTTTCAATAATATCCACCATTCCAATTCTCTGACGTATGACGGCGTTGGGTGTTCTGCCTCTTCTAGTTATTCCCAACATGGCTGTTTCCATTGCTCTCTGAGCTGATCTTTGTGTTAAGGCAAGTGTTTCTGATCCATACATTAAGACAGGCATGACACATTGTTTCTTTTTAAACATATCGGGAGGTCGCCTCTAGGAATCCCTCACAACCTTCGAAATTGTCTCGACTAATCTTGACCTAGATAGAACAAAATTTGTCATAAGTTTTGTTTTATTCATGTTTATCAAGCCCAACGCCTTTTGATGCTTGTTGCCGTATGACTTCTTCTCTTCTGTTTGACAAAATCGACAAATATTAGCATTAAGGGCCCATTATAATATTCTCTATTAGAATCTTTATCGTATGCAGATGATCGTTAGTTCCAAACCCGCTGGTTGGTAAAACTTTAATTTTGGCTCCAGACATTTTCCTATTATTTTGATAATTAATAATAATAATAACATTTATTAACGACTAATATCTTGTAATTACATCAAAAACAGGAGAGAAAATTAAATACATAAATTCATAAATTCGTGGCATCATAATTACATTCTAGATCTCAGTCTGTTTTTGAAACTAATCAAAGAATCACAGAAAATATCGCAGTCTACAATCTTATTTGTCGCCACCACTACCCTATTCAAAGATGACCTTTGACCATAGTTTGTGCGATGATATGCAGCATTCAATAAATCATGCGACCTCAACAAGTGAGTGGGAGTGTTCAATGAGAAGCAATCAAGTATCTGCGGACATTTAATCAAATTATTCAAGACTTTGAATGCAAACATAACACTGAAATTAATAATCTCTACGCTTTTCCGATTCAGGTAGCGAAAAATAATTATTTAGGAAAGAGTAATTATCTGAATCGTAATCCATACCGGCCTTAAAACACAGGTACTTGATAAACTTCCTCTGTACTTTTTCAATTCGCTTAATGTGACAGTCATACGAGGGTGACCATATAATCGAACAGTATTCTAGAATTGGCCTTATCAGACTTACAAATAATAAGTTAATACTTCTTAGATTAGAGAACTGCTCAGTAGATCGCTTAACAAATCCAAGTAATCTGCTTGATCTCGACACAATGTTGTCAATATCAATATAATTAGTTTATATAGATGAGAAAGAAGGCTAATAGGGTCTACACACGATCCAATCTGGTTGATACTAAAATCCAATCTCGTCGGTCGGGTCTCAAGTTGGACCGTGTGGAGGCTTGTCGTCCTACAAATTTCGTAACATTTCTTGTCGGAGATGTAGTCACCGATGTAGCCATCCGACCGCGTTAGCATTTGACGAGATTGGACTGTGTGGAGCGTTGTCGGATCGCAGATAAGGCGAGCTAAACTTGATAAAAACTGTTTTTTATGCCATTCCTTGTTGGATCATATAGGAAGGTTCAGACCCACCAACTAGCAGACTTGTTATCTACTAAATATAAAAACATATTATTATTTTATTAAATACCTTTAAAATATCACACGAAATATTAAAATTATAATGCATAATTATAATGAAAACTTGAGGTAATGTTCCGACCAAAATCTATATTTTAAATAATTATCAATCACAAAAAAAATGTTGAATTGGAAAAATTAATTAGGTGGTAATTACGTGGTAATTTTTGTACTTCTCACAAAAACATGGCCTGAAAGGGTCTTTCGAAAAATATTTTCACTTTCAGTACATATAAAATATTTTTGTAATAAACAAACTAAAAATTATTTTATATCAAAACATACCATTTTTATAGTTTTCACTACGGAAAGCACATAGCATATTTGATTATGAGATGAACACAATACAAAATTTCATACGAGATATTAAAATTATTTTAATAACTATTTGGAATTAAATAATTGAAATTTATGGTATTTATTTTTAAAATAAATGAAGAAAATTTTTAATTTAAATTGTAACATGTTTTATTTACATAATATTTAGAACATAACAGTTTTTCTATAAAAACCATTTTTTCAAGTAATTTGGTGATAATTTTTAGTACGTCTTCCCAAAATGACTTAAAAAACGTATTTTGAAGAAAACTTTTAAATATTTTAAATTGTCCTGTTGAATTTATTAAATGAATTTTTGTATTTATAATTACCTACGAGTTGTTAATTTATTTTCATTGTAATTTTAAATTTAATTTTAATAGAATACTTTTTCCGATAAAATTATTATCATGTCAAAAGATAACGTTTTTATAGTTTTAACTTTTTTCGAATTCGGTATCCCGAGCTAAGCCAGATGGTATATTATGCATAGGGAACAACACTCCTCGATGCGCTCTGGCCCACGGGATAGAATGGGATAGAACACCCAACGTGGTCGGATCATGTGGAGGCAACTTGCAATCTCGTCGGGTCGCAAGTTGGGCCTAGAAATCGGATCATGTGTAGCGGGTTTAATTTAGGTCTATAATTTCCCAGATCCGTCGTGTCACCTTTTTTATAAAGGAGAATCCTCACTGTTTTATTCCATTTTTCAGGAGTCATCTCATACCGTATGCACATATTGAACAACGATTTAATAATTTTCAATAGCGTCTCTCCACTCTCCAGTCAGTTTGACGGCTTCTTTGACCACATAATCATCTCCAGATGATTTTTATTCTTGATTTCTTTTATTAGTGCATTTCTAATTTCTTCTGGGGTTATTTCCGACATCCCTTCCAATCTTTGATTCAATAAATAATAAGTAGTAAAAATTTAAATAAATTCCTAAGAATTTTGTACGACAGAACTACCTTAACTATTTTACTTTTCAATTTCCTTATTTACCTTTCTCATTTCAACCAAATTGTGTTCGTTCCTTGCACGCAGCTCTGCTTAATTCCATCAGTTGGCCTGTTAGATTACTGCTGTTCTGCCTTTTGTTTTTGTCTTCTTTGCTCGAGCTATAATTTTTGATCTTCCTTTAACCAGGTTCAGTTTTATATCAGCTCTCACCAGTCTATGGTCACTCTCAGTTGAGAACTGGTTAAGGACATTCACGTCTTTCAAGCTTTGCTTGTAATTTGTGACGATCAAGTCAATTTCATTTCTTGTCTTTCCGTCCAAACTGGACCATATGTATTTACTATGAGGGTTTTCTTTGAAGAAACAATTCATTAAATAAAGGTTATGTTCTAGCAGAAATTTCTGATAGCATTTCCTCTAGTTCATCTTCGTCTGAGCTTATAATCACAATATCATCTGCGAAACGGAGGTAGTTCAAGAACTTTCCATCAATGTTAATTCCTTTGTTTTCCCAACTTAATTTCTTGAATATGTTCTCTAGTGCCAATGTAAATAGTTTTGGAGATATTATGTTCCCTTGTCTTACTGCTCTTTGTATAGCAAAGATTTTTGGTGAGCTCGTCACATCGTCAATTTTTATTCGTATTGTGGCATTTTTGTAGAAATTTTTAGAAGTGTTGTTTTCAAAAGCTTTCTGAAAGTCAATGAAACCTAAGTATTGGTATATTATATTCTTCGCATTTTTCTATCAGTGTTCATTATGGTTTGGAGATGATTGATGGTGCTAAAACCCCTTCTGACCTGTTCTACAGGTTCTTTGTTTGTTAATCTTTAGGTAATGATTTTTGTTAACAATATATCCAAGTGCGAACGAAGAGCAATTGGTCGATAGTTGCCCTTTTCTGTACTGCCAATATCTGTATTATCACCTTTTTTTATGTATTAGTATACGAGTAACATCAGAATTTTGTCATTCTTTTGGTATTTTGCCTTACTGTAAACGGCAGTTTAGTAGTATTTTTATGGCATTTGTTAGTGTATCTCCTCCCAATTTTAGGATTTCTGTTGTTATACAGTCACTATCCTTATAAAGTCACTATCTATAGTTACAGTCGTTGGTTTTAAAATCTGACCTACCTCAATCAATGCATTTTTGTTTTCCAATTTACTGAAAAAGTCAGGAAATTTGCTTTGAAAAATTCAGTGGGAACTTTGTACCAGTAGTTGGCGATGAAGATATTCGTAATTTTGACGCGTTTTTTTAAGAGACCTCAATAGTATCACTTTTCTCGATTACAAGTTTAATTACAAATAATTTGAAAATAAAGGCGGTGTGACACTTGTGTAAATTTGCGTGTAGATTTACGTGTAAATCTACACAAGTGTCAAACGCGTAAATTTGCGTGTAGATTTACGTGTAAATATTTTGTAGGAATATTTCTATATTTTCTCGCAAGTTGTGCGTGTAAAATTGCGCAGAAGAATACTCGAAGGTGTGGTCTATTTTTTCTTGAGTTGTGTTTTTGTCAGTTGGTAAAAGTTTGAATTGGCATTAACCCAGTAATCCCCAACGCAACATTTTTAAAATAATTAATTTTTTATTATGTTATTGAACAAAATTACTTTACAGCTGCTACAATTTATTCTCAACAGAACATTAATTATGTTTTTTATGAAATATGTCGATATAATCACAAAATTTAATTTTTGCATATTTATGATTATGAATTTATGAAATTTCATACAGGTTACATGAGATTCCTTATACGCGTCACTTACATAATTTTTCAAACTTCAACGTCGATTTATTCAAAAACTTCCGAATTTACGGCAAATTTTTTTTTTTTATATTATGTAAACCGTCAGCTTTCAGAATCTCTAGGTAATTTTGAAATTCGGGTTGACAAATCCGTGCTCTACCAATAATAATAAATATTTTTATGCAACATTATTTTGTAAAAATACTACAAATGTATAATTTTTTTTTAACTTTATAAATTTCTTATTGATGAGTACTACATGATAAGTAATAAAATGCAGTAAAAACATAAAATTAGTTTTATTTTCGACCCTTGGGTATTAATGGGTTAATTGCCAATTTGAATCCATTATCACGTTTATTTTAGTATTAAACAACACAAGGCGACCAGACATACAAACTTCTTATAGCCACTTACCGATCGAATTTTCAATTGACCAGAACGCGCATGTGCAAATTGTAAATTTACGTGTAAATTTTTACACAAGTGGCAAACGCACTCGCAAAAACATTTGCTAGCAGATTTGCAACAAAATCTACACGCAAATTTACGTGTTTGACACGGTGTAGAAATTTACACATAAATCTACACGCAAATTTACACAAGTGTCACACCGCCTTAACTGAAGCAGCATCATAAAATTGAAGATTAAATCTTCCCACTAAACTGACTTTTATTGAGAAATTTAGTATAGAAATTTTTTTATGGCTATCAAAGACGTACATTTAAAAAAATTTGCATTTCAAATTTTACCCATTTATGTTGCTTTAATTCTATGGAAATAAGTTTTACATAAATCGAAAAAGATTTACTATTGCGTTACAATATTTTGTCTATCTTCGTCTGTGAAATCGCGTCCTTAAATTTACGCCAGATCAAGTCAATAGCAATTAATGCAGCTTACAGATGATTGTTTTTTTACTTTTGTGGCAATTGAACCAAATTCCTTCAGGTGGCACGACCATGGGAAAAAGAATGATTATACTAAATATTTCAACAAATTTCGTGTTGACGGTTAACTTACATAATTGGAATTTTTATAGTGCAGATTCTAGAGAATACTTTGGAGATTTATTTAACATTGAAACATTTGATCTAGGATTAGATAAACAATATTAATAAATTAAGTCAATATCCCCTAACTTGATACAACTAGACTTTTTTATGGGTATATCTCAAAAAGTCTTTTGTACAAAAACAAATTTCTTAAAAAATATTGTAGGAATGAAATCCTCAACATTTCGGAAGAAATGATGAACATCGCCATGAACAATTTTGAAGAGAATTTCATTTACAACAGTGTTGAGCGGAAAATAAAGGTAATCTTTGTCAAAAAATATTTATTTAATCAAAACAATGAATTGTAATGTTAAATAAAGCTCCCCTATAACCTGCACTATTGAAATTGTGATTACTTAAGGCAACAAAATTTATCTTTCACTTTGTAATCTTTGAAAGATCATGCAGCTCCTCATCAAGGTATTCCTAAGAGCAGGATTTATTATTACGTTAGTACAGGTGTATGTAGATCAAATATTATGTTATTTGTTATAAAATCAAGCAGTGAAATTTTTCAAAAATTCACTTCTTATCTCAACGGTTGAGTGTTATCTTCTTTTAAGATTATGCAATGATCATAAGTTTTCAATCCCAATACACCCAGACCGCACTTGAAGACAATTAAGGCGTCTTGAGTTGTAAAATTCCCATTCGGGAAACCTTCTTTCTGTAGTAGCACAGCATAATTCCATGTATTTTAAAATAAAAGATACGAAAGACGCTTCAGAGTCAAAAACGAACTCCGAATATGAGCCAAGTAGCTTGCCATAAATTATCATTTATGTTGGGTAATTTATTTTTATTACCTATAATATTGACCCTTACACAAAATCATATTTTTTTCTGTTCATTTCAATTCCGTTTTTTATTTACTTCATCGTTCAAAAAGTCAACAATTGAAGGTTGCATTTATTATTTCTGTAAACTTGATTTATTGAAATCTCATTTATTTATTACATTTCAAATTGAGTCGTTTCAGAATGCATTGAAATTTTCAAGAATTCATTCCTAACTAAAAGTAAGGTCTGGGTGTAGGGACTAAAAATTCTTAGTTGATTATTCCTTATGCGTTATTATCGTCATGAAATGTAAGTAATTTTCTGAAAATTGTGAAATTGTATTCATACACAAATTTTAATAAGGTTTTCTAACGGGAACAATGAACTTTATTTGTAGCAAGGCTCAGAAACATTGATTTTTAAATAATTAGAGAGAAAAGAAACTCGCAAAGGGTGCTAAATTAATAATAATGTAGTCGAGCATTAGAAAACTCGAATAAGGGTTCAATTTTTACAATCAAATAAATCAAAGAACTACAAACATTCGCAATAACTTGAAGAAATATTCTCTTTTGTCTGATTTATCCCATCATCATTGCAGCATAGAACATGCAATTTTAACAGCGTTTGATGGTGAAATGAGACGAAAAGGCGGGTTTCCAGCAGAACTGAATTGATCCGAAAATGCTGAAAAGATTTGATCAGCATAGTCATAAGACTACAGGATAACGAATACATTGCTTGGAGATATTATAAGAAACCTTTCTAAACCTTGAATCGCAAAGCCCATGGACGTAAAAATGTCCGCTAGAACCATAAACTGTTGCTAGACTAAATAATTAATATAGATGCGGTTTAGAAGCCCACATGTGGATCTTATGAACCTGGAAAAAAACAGAGGAGTATGGTATGGAAAACCCTAAATCCATTTAACCACATATGCTAGTCGCCTCGGCAGTGCAGTTGTTAAAGCGCGCGTATTTACAGCTAATACTCGTGGGTTCGAATCCAAGTTGAGGAACACATTTTTCATCATACCATCCTGCTAAACTTGTAACAAAACAGTCATTCTTATAAATTCTTGCAAAATGTAGCCGCTATCGTGTAAATTTAATAAATCTCATCCAATGACGCTATTACCAAAACAATACTTAGAAGTAATGGGGCTTCTGGTCATAAGAAACATCATATTAGATTAATACTTCTCTCACAGAAGCCTGGCTCTGTAGGCAGCAATGAATGAGTGCTATCTGCATAGGGTGTACCAACACGAACAGAAGCACAAAAAGCAATGGATCACATGAAGTCTTGTTGCATGGCCGGTTTCAATATTACCTGTAAAGGATTCTTCTTCTCGGATGCACACTCCTTGCAGATGGTGCTCATCCATTACTTTGTGCTTATGCATGTGATATGTACGTAATGAGAGAAGTATTCATCTAATACAGTGGAGCCCGCTTATTGGAATCGCGGTTAATGTTATCATTCGGGTAATGTTATCACTTTTGCGAAGAACGGAACGGACGTATATTATTACACACAAAAAATATCGCTTATAGTAATCAAAATTCGGTTTATGTTATCATATTTTATTATTTTTAAGATTATTTTCGCCCACGAGCAAAAGAGTAGATTTTCATTTACAAGCATTTTTTTTATATTGTGCATAAGCTAACTCTATAGTTTCTGTTACCGTCACATTATCACATTACATTATTATGTTTATTATGCACTCCGTCGCCGCCGTTTAAATAAATGTACAATAGTTTGCTGTTTATGTAATGTAAGATTCAGTTCTGAAATTTTTATAAACAATTTACTCCTCGCACAACAGAGACAAACAACTCTAGATGAGTTTTTTTAATTTGTTTTTTTTTCTTATTCTTATTAATTATTAATTAATTATTGTAATAAATAATCAATAAAAAATTTTTACTTTTATTGTTATCAATCGGTTATTGTTATCAAAAACCCCAAGTCCCGATGTGATCACATTAAGCGGGCTCCACTGTATTAGGTTTCTTACGACCAGAACTCACTGTACTTTTAAGAATCTTTTTTATTTATTCTTTCCAATATTTAATAGTTAATCTCTATAGTTTGATCATTGCAATTACAATTAATTACTGTTTATGCAACATAAATTTCATTATCTTTTAATCGATTATAGATTATTGCACTCCTTGTAGTAAATTAATAAGTTTATCTTGATCAATAAACTTTTCCAGCTGATATTTAATTTGATTTCCGGTTTTATTAATGGCAATATTATTAGAAAAAAATTAACTTCGATTATTCTGTAACGTTAAATTTATTCTTTGATTTCTTAAAAATCTGTTATTAAATTTTTTTGCATAATGAACATTAATTTTTTATCTAAAACATTGTAATAATATGGCACAATTGAATTACTCACCTTGTATAATATGCAGGTGATACATGAAAATTATATCAACAAATATGTAGTTAATCATGATTTATAGCTTTTTTCCACTACTAGTCATATAGGCTATCATTTTTACTTAGGTTAGTTGCTCAAGAAGTGACACGTTTTCGACTAGCGAAGAAAACTGTACTCACTTCCAGGACTTTCTAATAAGATAGGACATGTATATTTTTGTAATTTTAAACTTTTACTAATTTGTGCTGAAACTTTTATGATTTATTTTTTATTTTTAGAACAAGCAATCAAACTCATCGCAGTCCTCGAAAAGTAGTTCCAAAGCAGTGGAGATACCAAGTACTTCACGACTACAAGACGCCGCATCAGAGTCCTCCGTGACTAATCAAAGAGAAAGTTGCACTCAAAATCTAAAGCTACGCCGTGTGTCAAAATCAGATCATACTTTAACTTCTCCCGATTTTGAGTTAGACTTTGAAGGTATTCCTCACAAACGCAAAAAGCATAGTAGAAACAATTCGAATTTATTGAATAATTCTTCTGTAGATCATAACAAAAGTAATACCAGTAATCTTGAAAATTCTTCCAATACTTCGACAAGTTTAAGTCATTTATCACATAGCGTTAGTAGTAATAAGCCAAATAGTCCTAAAACAAGTGCAAAGCAAAATTTAAAGAATTCAGAATCATTTCGTTTAGAACCAAAACGCAATTCTAAACCTAGTACTAGTAGTTCAAATATTGATTTTGTAGAAAATCTAAAGAAGAAGCATTTATCCAATAAACATAAGGTTAAGCAGCACGGCATTGAATTCCGTAAAAATAGTTCTCTATTAAATCTATCAGAGAGTGCAAGTACAAGTCAGAGCTTAAATAGTGCTACGGATTCAAGTCATAGCGAAGCGGGCACGTCTAATTTAAACGTTACATATCCATTACCTTCCCATAAGTATTTACTTCGTAGTCAGAGTAAAGTGTCTTTGGAAGCTGTACAGTTACTTAGAAAAGCTACAGAAAAACGGAGAAGTCGAGATTTGAAAGCGCTGGGGGCTAGCACTAGTCATCAAGTTGCGCGGGAGGAGAGCGAGTCATCTCGGCTCACCCGCAGTGGAGCTGTGTTACGGCGCACTACGAGAAATAAAGGTAACGTTGTTTTTTTGTTTTTGTGCGACGTTTCGATTATTTTCAAATTAATTACTCTTAATGACGTACTTGAAAATTGAAAATAATTTCTGAAACGTTGTAACATTTTTCATTTTGTTGTTTATTTTTATTTCATGTGATTTAATTTAAATATTTTCTTGCATAAATCTAAATATATAAAAGAGAAGATCTGTTTGCGTGCTTGCTTGCGTGTTTGTTTGTTCGCTATACGTTCCTAGACCCTTGGACGAATCTCAACCAAATTTTGCACAGTTATTTTGTAGCTCCAGGCGCAACTATTCGTGCATAAATGGGGAAGAAATTCGCGCGGGGAAAAAAGTTATTCGCTTTTTTCGAAAATCAAATCACAAGTTTGACAAAAAATTTAATTTGTCATAATTAATCTGACATACAGTCTGTGATTCAAAATACTGTCAACAGATGGCGGGAGGGCGGCTTTAATTCGAAAAATAAAAACCACACTAACAAATTAATCTGAATGCCGCGAATAAGACCGGAGCACTTTATATAGGTCGCAGAACTCGCCGGAACCACCACTTTGCGGAAGATTTAACTTTACATGAAGATGTAACTTTACGTGAAGATAATGTATGTATGTATGTATGTGTGTATGTATGTATGTATGTATGTATGTATGTATGGATGTATGTATGTATGTATGACAGATGACAGGTGACAGATGACAGATGACAGGTGACAGATGACAGGTGACAGATGAAGGCCGAACAACTATGGCCTTCACGGATCTATATGGTCCGGTCTGTGAGGCCGAAGGCCGAACAACTATGGCCTTCACGGATCTATTATTGTCCGCCCTGTGAGGCCGAAGGCCGAACAACTTTGGCCTTCACGGATCTATTATGGTCCGGTCTGTGAGGCCGAAGGCCGAACAACTATGGCCTTCACGGATCTATTATGGTCCTCCCCCTGTGAGGCCGAAGGCCGAACAACTATGGCCTACTCGGATCTATTCTGGGTCTAGATGGCTAAGGGCGGCGGATGCCGCCCGTGCCAGCTAGTTTATTAATAAATGTTTTGGATGTAATGTCATTTGTCAAAAATTGATACATTTTTCAGAGCACCCAGTAATTTAATATCGTGTTTATGCACAGAATTAAATGGAAATTTGAAAATTTTAGTTTTTAACATTTGAATTCAGTATAGAAATTCTACATTTTTATAAAAATTGGGGTCTTAAAATATCTTAAATGTATTAGGTTGAAGGGGAACAACTCTTATGAACATATCTGTAACAAATATTTTTGTACTTTTCAATGCGATATGTGGCTTTTTTATACTCCGTGGTAGGTGGACAGGATAATCTTTAACTTACAATTTATTATTATTGCTGTTAATTTTGACTTTAGATATCCTTAACTTTGCAAAATCGAATCAAGTTTGACAAATCGGAATGACAAACTTATATCGCGTTTTAGACTGCAAGAAGCTTGTCGAATTGTACTTCTATTGCCTGGGCATGTTGCATTTCTAATACAATCGAAATTCAATACAAAAAAATTCACAGTTAGGAACAACTTTTATTTGATGACGCGATATCTATTCGATTTCAAATTAGGGAATAGGCCTGATTGTAATAATAACTTTGAAATAACGCGCGAAAATTAAAACAATATTACTTTAAATTTTTAAAATATGGCTGATCCTCTATATTTTACATAATTGTATATCTTTGATGAGATTCATATTCATAGGCGTCTATATAGGATTTGGGAGGAAGGGGTAAATTCAAAATTAAAATCAATTTTTAAAATTATGTTTTCAAAATCAACATTAAAATTTATACATCAAAATACGCATAGGGTTACTTATTATTTAAATTAATAATTTTACTTCCAATTTGGAAAATTGCCTTTTATTTACCCCTAAAACGTCTTTCAATTAAAATGTAAATGTATTACCTAACGGCATTTCATGTACTTCATACATTGTATTTAATAACTAGGTATTATATTATAAATATTATGTAAATATATAAACTGACTAAAATGTAACATGTGACGTGATAAAAGGGTTGAATTAATTAAATTTATTAGATTGCTGGGAGCTATTCAACCTGTACATGGGGTGTCTCAAAATTAACTAAGGAATTGAAAATTTATTTGTTGCCTATGCATTCTCACACCCTTTGACCTTTTACACAAAGGTATTACCTTTTGGTTTTGTCAATAAATACAACCTCAAACTTGTTATTTCATATGAAAGCTCATCGGTCAATTATTAATAGTCCATCGCTAAAAATGGTAAATGTCTATTTAATAAATAATATACAGAATACAGAACAACAATCATACACATCTAAATTAATGTAGATCGGGAATCCCTAAAATTTTTAAGAGGGAGGCCATACCAGAGCTTTTCTAAAGCTGACTGCACCGGAGTAAATATTTTTTTCAGTCGCCAATCTCAGGCTGGTTTTCTTAGTAAGGATAAAGTCACCAGCTGTGATCTCATGAGTAATGCTGAATTTTTGGTGGAAATCCCGATAGTTAATAAATTGGTTCAACTTTTTACTTTCAAAATTTAGAAAAATATCTTGACCAAAATTATTTTAA
This sequence comes from Podabrus alpinus, assembly GCA_932274525.1. Lineage (NCBI taxonomy): Eukaryota > Metazoa > Arthropoda > Insecta > Coleoptera > Cantharidae > Podabrus > Podabrus alpinus. Next base: position 15,012,244 of record OW026451.1, read on the forward strand.
TTGTAAGTTGAAATGCATAGGTACAAATTTATAATGAAACTTTTAGAAAGGTAATAAATGAAATTCGAAAATTTTCATCAAAAAAAGAAGGAAGGGAAATTTAGAAATGAACCAAATTTGCAGGACAATGGACTTACTAAAATATTGTCTAAATCTTATCATTAGGATAACTTGAAAAACAAGACAAATTTGAAGATTGGAAGTCAAAAAATTATTACCTAGTTAAAATAACGGTAAAACATTGAAAGGGTAAATTGAAATTGTTTGTGCTTATCACAGCAAGCACTATTGAAGTAAAATTATCTTATCGGTGCATGATTTTCAAAATACTAATATCAAAATTTTTTAACTTTCCTATATCTGGTTAATTATTATAACAATAATTGATCAATTATTTTAATATTTACGAAAACCACAAAAACGCTTCATTCTTTCAATCTTTTTTTTTAATTTGACTCCATGATTTTATTACAATCTGTCCGAGGACAATAGGCAACATTGTTTGATAATAAGAATAAATTTATTTTTATTCTTTCAATCTGTAATTATTTATTTAATTCTGATATGAACAGAGCAAATAAACTATTGGTTGATAAAATTTAAAAAAATTTTATCAAAAATTTCAGCTTACCTATATCAAACTGTCATTTGTTTCCTTACAATTTATACATGACAACCTTAATTTTATAAAAATGACTAATTATAATTGAAATAGGGAAACAATGATTGAGTTTGGTGTTTTTTTTTAAATGTTGTTTCCATGTGTGCTCTGATGTGTTATCAAAATTTTAAATTAGATGAAAACTATTTTTATAGTATAAGTGCATAGCGTAGTTGTCCTTTTTGTCGACATAGATTATGTTAATAGATTTAACTCGAATACCCATATTATGTTCTGAAAAACGTGTGTTTATTACAAAAATTTGTATAGCGATGCTAATTTTAAATATTTTAGGGCACAGCTCAACAACGGGTTCCTGTGCGAGCTCAAGTGGTGCCAGTGGCAGCGGCAGTAGCTCGAGACGAGCAGCCCGCCAACACAAGGTGGGGGCCGCAGCCCCTGCGCCACCCGCAACTACCACCTCAAATTCCGCTGCTGCTATGGCATCTGATCAACCAGATATGCCTAACAATAGCCTAGGAGGTGAGTTTTACCCATCGAATTTTCGTAATTTCGAAAAATTGCAGCACAATATCACTTCAATTTGTTTTAAAATGCAAAAGTATTTTTCAACAATTTAATCTAGTAATCAATTTTGACAGTCAAACTGTGAACAAAATTTGAAATATTTGTCATCCATAGAGTAAAATTTAGGTTCCTCTAAAATTACTAAATAAATCACCTACTTGGCAATTTTTATTTGTCGATTTAGAATTGAGACTCTATTGAGCTTCATTTTGGACTGGAAATTTTATTGATTATTTAAAAAATAAAATGGCATTTATGGTAGAGATGGATTTGTTCAATGTTTTTTTAGAAATTCGCCAAATGTGTTCAATTATAGGTAAAATTTGTATCTTATGAAGTTTAATTTGTTTGTTTTTCTCAATCAAACTATTCATGTCATCTATCAAAATTTTTTGTAAACTTTATTTTAAACCAAAACTTATTTCGAGAATTTTAAATTATAGTTTTTGTTATCGTTTTAGCCTCTGAAGATCTAAGTGTCGCTCCGGAAGGTGCCCAAGCTATTCCAACTACAACTAGCGGATTATCTGCGCCAGGTGTTGACTCTGAAAGTGATGACAGTGAAGTTGGACGTTTACAAGCCCTTCTAGAAGCCAGGGGACTACCTCCACACCTTTTTGGTGCTTTGGGGCCTCGTATGCAGCATCTCTTACATCGTAGCATGGGTTCCACTACTTGTAAGTTAACTAATGACGATAATTGTGGTGTTTCAATAAGTTATTTTCAGCTGCTACAAAAGCTCAAAATCTCTTACCTGGATTACAAGCAACAGGTGACGAAGGTCAACAACTACAAGCCGTGATTGAAATGTGTCAACTACTTGTCATGGGAAATGAAGACACCCTTTCAGGTTTTCCAATGAAACAAGTAGTCCCCGCACTGATTAATTTGCTACAAGTGGAACACAACTTTGATATTGTAAGTTTAACTTAAAAATGTAGTTTAAAAAGTACATTGTTTCCTTTTAGATGAATCATGCTTGCCGTGCCCTAACTTACATGATGGAAGCCCTCCCGCGTTCTTCTGCAGTTGTTGTAGAAGCCGTTCCTGTGTTTTTAGAAAAATTACAATTTATTCAATGTATGGATGTCGCAGAACAATCCCTTACTGCACTTGACATGTTGTCACGTCGACACTCAAAAGCCATCTTACAAGCAGTGAGTATAGTAATTTGTGCACCCGGAAATGACATTAATTTAATTCATTTTTACGTTTGTTTTACAGAAAGGGGTTCAAGCTTGCTTAATGTATTTAGATTTCTTTTCCATAAACGCCCAGCGTAACGCGCTTTCGATAACCGCTAATTGTTGTTCCAATTTAACCATGGAGGAATTCCAATTTGTATCGGAATCTTTATCGTTACTTGCAAGTCGGCTGACTCAACAAGACAAAAAGAGTGTCGAATCTGTCTGTTTGGCATTCTTTAGATTGGTTGAAAGTTTTCAATCTGAACCATCCCGATTACAAGAAATTGCCGGAAGTAATTTGCTTACAAATTTACAGCAACTGTTGGTTGTTACACCTCCTGTTATAAGCACAGCTACATTCATTTCTGTTTTGCGAATGCTTTCTATTATGTGTGCCAGTTGTCCAGACCTTGCTTTCACCTTATTGAGGCAAAATATTGCCGAAACATTGCTGTATCTATTAACCGGTTCTGTTGAAGCTAATCATGATGAAGTTGAGTTGGTTTCCAGGTAAAATAAACGTATTTTAGTTTGGATAAAATTAATAAAATTGTTTTCTTCTCGCAGGCAACCTCAAGAGTTATATGAAATAACTTCTTTGATTGGAGAGCTAATGCCTCGATTACCGGCAGATGGAATTTTTGCAGTCGATACACTGTTGGAACGTCCCACTACAATCTCCAAGGAACTTCCAACATGGCAGTGGCGTGACGATCGAGGAACGTGGCATCCTTATAGCTTCACCGATAGTCGCATATTAGAGAATGCTCATTTAAATGGGGATGACGAGTATAGTTTAAACACATTAGGACGCACTTATACAATTGACTTTCATTCTATGCAACAAATCAATGAAGACACCGGTACATCGAGACCGGTTCAACGTCGTTATTCACCTGCCCAAGGAAATTCATCAGAATCGGGTCAAGGGAATCAAAGTTTAGTTAATGGTGACGCGCGTGTAGCTTCGCTTCAAGAAGAACATGGACTGGCAGCGTCTTTCATAAGATCTCTATTTTCAGTGTTATATGAAGTGTATTCCTCTAGTGCAGGTCCTTCAGTTAGATGCAAGTGTCTTAAGGCTTTACTTCGTATGGTTTATTATGCTAGTCCCGAACTTCTGAAGGAAGTTTTGAAAAACCAAATTGTCAGCAGTCACATTGCCGGTATGATGGCATCGACCGACTTAAGAATAGTTGTGGGTGCTTTACAGATGGCGGAAATTTTAATGACCAAATTACCGGAAGTTTTTGGCGTGCATTTTCGTAGAGAAGGTGTAATGCACCAAATCAAACAACTCGCCGATCCGGAGATACCGCTAGGTGTTAGTCCACCCAAATCAGGAAATTCTAGTGTAGCTTCTATTTCCACCATGACTCTTAGCGATTCTTTACCCAGCACCTCACAATCTTCTGTTAACACCACTGCAACTGCTAACGGAAATGCTACAATTACTCCTGCTGGAACTCCCACCGGAGTGGGGGTAGTTTATACTTCTACACCAGAAACCGGTAGAGTACGTTCTCCAAGTCCATCTCATGCACGCTTTGGTGATGTTTTGAAAAGAAAAAGGGGTGCCAAGCGTTCTGGTGGAAGTAGTCGTTCGAAAGCAAAGCATGATGACATTGCTATATCTCCCTCTCTCATGCAGGACTTGTTCACTAAGGCTACTTCTTTGGGGAATTCTACACCTGGGTAAGTTTTAATTAAATTCTCTTTATAATGTTGATCAAATTAATATTACACTATCAAACCAGCAACATTTGATGGAAAAACGGTTAAAGCAAACCTAACTAGCTTTCATGTTGAAAGTTTATTTAATTAACTAGTTAATTTTTAAAGTTTATTTTGAGAGTTAAATTGACATTATTAAATAAAGAATTTTGAATATATATCGCGTACTCTGATGGCTATAACTCCGTAACCGCTCAATTTACCAGAAGAAAGTATTATCTTTTTTTTAGATAATTACCAACATTAAATATATAGAGAGCTATTGTATAAATCTTTTCCCAAAACATCATTTTCAATTTTTCATTCAAAATTTCAACAAAAATATCAAAAATATTCAAGAAGCCCTTAAATGTCCTAAAAAAAATGTCATAAAATGAAATGTCCATTTCATAATATAACATCTTGTAGCTAACAGTTTATTACAAATTATGGGAGTGTATTGAATCAATCACTGTCTTATATTTTCATGTTTGTTCTTATGAATTATAGAGTATAATATTTTTCAATATTCCCTGAATAACCTGTGAGTCTAAAGTAGCTGGACAGAATTCAAACGATAATAAAAAAAAGTTGGTTATAGAAAATTTAAAATTAATTAATTATTAATAAAGCACGATATATTGGGAACACAAAAAAAAACTTTAAAAACATAATGGTCCATTTTCTTCAATTGTTCGCACTTTTCTTTTAACACCTTCCATCATATGTCGGAGCATTTTCAGATCAATTTTTTTGGCACAGGACATAATTCGCTTTTTCAATTGTTCGGCTGATGTTGCTGCCCAACCATTCTTATAAACTAATTGCGATAAAATTGACCAGAAAGTTTCAATCGCATATTTTGGCACAAACGGTATATTTTGACCTTCTAACCAATTTAAGGTTTTCTTTGCATAATGGCAAGATGCCAGATCTGGCCAAAAGATGATTTTATCATTTTTATGGTTTCTTTTAACAAAATTAACCATTTTTGGTAAACAATTTTTTATATAAGTGTCTGTGTTAACAGCAATACCAACTTGGGTTTGAATAAAAAAATTTGATATGCCTTTAACTGATATCGCACACCACGCTAACACTTTTGGTTCGAATTTTGATTTTCTTATGAACTATACATTATCAGGAACTGTATTTTTATCGGTGGTATAAAATCCTTTATTGGCAACATCACAACTGTTCGCAAAAGTGAAGTACTTTTCATCGTCCATAATGATCACTGTATCGCCTGATAAAAAATGTTGTCTCAGAAGACGGCACTTTCCGGGTATTTCCACTAATTGTTTATCGGTATATTTTGGTTTAACGTTTCTCTTATACCTTTTCACATTTAATTTTTTCAAATTTCGGCAAATTGTAGTTTGTGAAACTTTAAATTTTCTGGATAGTATGCGAGTACTCACTCCAATTTTGTTTTCAGCAGCTTTCTTCAAGGAACTTAGCCGAGATTTTTTTAGAATTGATTTTCTTCCGGTTTTTTTTTATTTTCAGGACCAATATTGTTATTACATCTCGAAATTATCGAATAAATGGTACTTCGACTGAAGCCTTCATTTATAAAATGATGTAAAACATGACTTTTATTTTGCTGGCCAAGCATTTTGAAAACGCGTTTACGCAAAAAATTCTGTTCGCACACTTTCATATTGACAATTCAAACTAAACTACTTCAATTGACATTAAACAAATGAAAGAAGGTACAGTAAAAAAAACAAAAGGATTGCTAGATTATAACTAATGATTTGATGCGATTGAAATTTGTCCAGCTACTTTAGACTCATACGTTATTACTGCATTTTTCTGTGCAAGAATTAAGTAGATATTTGCAATATTTTTCAGTTTATGAGATCATACAGTCATATGGACAAATAATCGAAACTAATTACGTCAAAAATTGCATTCTCAAAACGTGTCTTTGTTTTATCACTTTTATTTTCAGAACATTACTAAATTTATAATAATGGATTTTTAGCGCTATTCTTTAAATAATAATATTGTTCATCCAAATGTAGCATAAAATTCATATTTACTCATAGATACATTGCATAAAAAGAAATTTCAGGTTCAATAAACCAATGAAATATTTTCTCAAATTTCTTTTATGCGAAGTTCCTGTAAGTAAATGATTTTTTTTCTTATTTGCATAATATACAAACTATAAGGTTGAGCACTAAATAGCTGTTTTGAAATGTTCTAAAAATAAACTACATAAATAAACATACATAAAACAAGCATAAATAACTGCATATTATTCAAAAGGATTTCTCATAAAAATGTAGTCACAACCAAATCATTTCAACGACAGACATGTTTCGATCTTATTAGATCTCCTCAGTGGCGTATATTTGAAATGCTTTGATTGTGACAAGAATTTGCTTCCCTTATATAAGATATCTTACTGGTCAGATAAGATATCGCGCGAATTATTGGTCATGGATTATCTTTAATACGATAATCCGACCAGTAAGATATCTTATAGGGTGACGGTAAATTGCACGAATGACTGCAGGTAGCCAAAAAAAAAAAGTAGTAAATTGCATTCCGGGTAAACTGCACGAAATTTTGCAAACTGGTAAACTGCACTCCGAACATTTTCCAGGTAAAAATAAAATATTTATTTTTATAATCATGAAATAGTAACGAGTTCGAGGGAGCGGTTAATCCACCTCTTTGCGGCAGATCCACCTCTTTGCGGCAGATCCACCTCTTTGCGGCAGATCCACCTCTCTTTGTGACAGATTTAACTTTACGCGGAGATTTGTTTTTTTAATTAGTTTTCTAAAGAAATATCAAGAACTAACAGACTAAAAACCACCCAGCAAGGCCTTGATTATTGGGGTGTCAAATTGTACAATGTGATACCTAAGAGCATCCAGGATTTGCCTTCAAAGGCATTTAGTAAAACCATTAGGGACATATTAATAAAAAATGCTTTTTACTCTATACAGGAGTACTTAGAACATGAGTTCTAACGTTGCGTTGGGCTGAATGGTTTTTGATCATTTTTGATTTGTTATAATGATGACTGTGACTTGTAACTTGTGTATTGAATATTTATATGTGCATTTTGTATGTTTATGTCTGTGGAATTTTATCTTTTATCTTTAATTGTGAAATTTTAATTTTGACGTTTCATGTAATATTGATTATATTGAATAAATATATCTGTATCTGTAACACTAACCTAACGGCAGATCCACCTCTTTGGGGCAGATTTAACTTTACGCGGAGATTTGTTTGTTTTTAATTAGTTTTCTAAAGAAATATCAAAAACTAACACTAACCTAACGGCAGATCCACCTCTTCGCGGCAGATCCACCTCTTTGCGGCAGATTTAACTTTACGCGGAGATTTCTTTGTTTTTAATTAGTTTTTTAAAGAAATATCAAAAACTAACACTAACCTAACCACTAAAATCACAAACTCGACGTATTTCTGATTTTAATAAAAAAATTTAATAAAAAAACCTGGCGACGGCCCTGCCGTGATTATCTCACAAATCTACTCTAAAGCTGTGGTGGTTGTTTTTTGAGACACCCTGTATTGCTTGGAGTGCAGTTTACCATTTTTATTTTTACCTGGAAAATGTTCGGAATGCAGTTTACCAGTTTGCAAAATTTCGTGCAGTTTACCATTATCAGGTGGTTTTGGAGTGCAGTTTACCTTACCCCATCTTATATAAGGGAAGTAAATTCTTGTCACAATCAAATCATTTCAAATATACGCCACTGAGGAGATCTAATAAGATCGAAACATGTCTGTCGTTGTTGAAATGATTTGGTTGTGACAACATTTTTATGTTAAATTTTCTGCGGGAATGGTTAATAAATTCTGCCTAAACCCCATATGTCTGTATGGGGTTACATTTGATGGTTTATCCTCAACAATTCGAGTGACTTTCGTAATGAAGTCCGACACGCGTGCCTCCTTTAAAACAGGGCTTTCACTGTACAGAAATGTACTTTCAGTATTATCAAAAGAATTTCTTTTTTTTTTAATTCAGCATATCCTATACCTAAACCTTATACTGTATAATATTTGATTTATCAAAAGATTTTAGAGCTCTTGAAATATTAATATACTAATGAAATCTTAGTACCAATTGAGGACTATCTAAATCCACCACAAAATGTTTTCAAAGTCCAAATAAGTTAGATTTGAAAACTAGGAAACCATTTCTAACTTTTGATTTTAAATTTTAGTAACTCTTCTCGATCTCGTTATTCTGGTTCAAGTTCTAAAACTGGCAGCTTTTTGTCCAGTTTAAATCCGGTTCGTTGGGGAAGAAGTATGAATTCCTCACACGAAAGGAGTTTTTCCAAGGATACTCTAAACAATTTAGGAAAATCGTCATCAAATTCCAATCTGACCGCTGGTAACAGAGAAAAAACGCGTACCTGGATTAGGGATCAGGTAGATTTTAATAAAACCAACATAATTTGTCTTCTGACGTATTCTTTGTTTTGTTAGGCTTCCAAATTTATAGACACTTATTCTGGCAACGATGTTTCGGGACCTTCTCATCCTGCACTTAACGTATTATCGAGATTAACTATTGCAATTCAAAAATTGCCTACAGTTGATTGTGGAAAAGCATTAGAGGAGTTGCGTGAAATTTTAATGGAGTCTGATATCTCTCCATTTGAAGTGAACCACTCTGGTCTGATTAAAGCATTATTGAATTATTTGGCGGAAGTCGATGGCGTTATCGATAGAGATCAAAGAATAAGGATATTTTTAAATGTATTTGCCGCATTACCATTGGAAAGAAATACTGCTGAAATTAGAGAATTGAATTCGGCTTGGATGGGAGCTCTGGTGGCCAAACTTAGCGGTTGTGTTTCGCAATTAGAACAATTTCCTGTTAAGGTACATGATTTGCCAGCTAGTTCGGGAGCCAGTCGAGGTGGCACCAGTGCTCTCAAATTTTTTAATACTCATCAATTGAAGGTAATACGAAATTTTATTTCTTTTTGACGTTTTATTGAACTTTTTTGTTTAATTGTAGTGCAATCTTCAACGTCATCCAGAGTGTACAAACTTGAAGCAGTGGAAAGGAGGCACCGTGAAGATCGATCCTTTGGCGTTGGTTCAGGCAATTGAAAGATATTTAGTTGTTAGGGGCTACGGAAGAATTAGAGATAAAGATACTGCGGATAGTGATGAACCGGATTCCGATGATGATATAGACGACACTTTAGCTGCCGTTGTGATTTCCCAATCTGGTTCTAGGCATAGGCTACAATTTTATATTGGTAATCACGCGTTACCTTATAACATGACTGTTTATCAAGCTATTCGACAATATAGCAATAGTGGTAACGATCAAAGTGAGACTGATACCGATAACGAAACACCTTTAGGTATGTTTTAGTTTTTATTGATTTGTTTTTTCTGAAGCTCGTGCATTGTATTAATTTATAGGGAACGCCGGAATTTGGGTACAAACTCACACTATTTATTATAAACCTATAAGAGAAGAACAGTCTGTTGCTAGTAAAACTAGCAGCAGCAACAGTTCTAGTCATTCGAGTCGGAAAGGTAAAGGATCCGGCGGTAAAAGTGGATCTCGGCGTAAAGGTGATGATTTATGGAACGGTGAGTAAAATGAAATTTTTTACGAATTTACTTATTCTTTCATTTTGAAATTTTTTACTTCCTCTACATGCTATAATAGAACAAATGTATAGTAAACATATTTGAACCACCCCAGAATCCATTCTAAATGTAAAATTGTCCGTCTATGTGCAGTTATTAATTTGTATATATTAAGGTGGGCCTATTTTGAAATTTTTGTTTTGAAATTTATTCTCAACCCTCAATTGGTTCCAATCTGGAGAGCCAAATCCAATAATTTTAATGTGCCATAAAGGTCTTGAAACGTTATAAGCCTGATAAGATCACGAAAACTGCCCATAGATTATACTAAATTAAAGTTCAAATGATAGCACTCTTCGCATCAGAATCCGAGTATTCTACGTCCATTTTTGTGTAAATTTTGCAGTGGAACTGTTCAAAGATTCGACCCCTCTTTACAATGATAATTTCAATTGCAACAGTTAATAGCAAATAACCTCAGAATTCGTTTTTTGTAGTTGATTTACAAATTTTATTTGTAGTAGTAAAGAAGTGTTAAAGAAATGATAAAAAGGCACTTGAACAAATTAATTCTAAGGTCAATGTCCAGCCATTGACTTCATAAAAAAATCAGTTGCAATATTATTTTATTTTTATCTACATATAATAACAATTTTTGACCGGTTATAAATTAATATCATTGCAATGCTCAAGATAAAAGTCATACATTTTAACTAAGTTTAGGGTTCTCAAAATATTCCCAAGAAGATTCTTTCCTGCAGTAATGGGGAAGGTAAACAAGGAAATTGGTTGATCTGCTCCCAAATATTTGATCTAATTTCTTCTGAACTCTTTGGTTTTGTAGATTCTCCTCTAGTATCCTGGATAGGTGTTTCAGTAATTCCTTTGCGTTTATGGTCTTAGAACTGTGATATCCTAATCTAACCTACATTCAGAACCCAAATAAAACTTTTGCACAGCCGAATAGTTTGTCCTTTATTCAAAAAATATTTGTAAGAAATCTTCTCTTTTCCTTGCTCTATGAGTTCTCTTACGTTTAGCACACGTTTTCCGTTATTTTTAAATAAAAAGGATTTTTATTGTCCGCATTTTCTCAAAATTCTTTATGGGATAGACCAATCTCCAGTCCAGTAAAATTATTTCTGCATTTAAAGATATTATAGTTGACATATTTTTCTTTTGGTTCTCGTTTTTTGAGTACATTTACTTGACACTGGCACTATCACATATAATAACTACAAGTCTTAACGGCCGCCCTGAACTAGGAGAGAGAAACCAGGAACTCGATTGATGAGCAACTCGAATATAAGTCCGTTCCATGACTGATACAACGCTCATGAAATTCTAGGCAGAGTAACAGTTCAATTTCTTCACAAAATATCTAGGAAGTTTAATTGAACTGTTGCTCAGCTAAGAATTTTATGAGTGTTGTACCCGTTTTTTTTTGCTTTTTATTTTTTGCTTCAATTGTTCTCAAGAAGTATTGGTTTAAGAATAATGTTAAATTTTATACTAATGGGCATTCAAATTGTTTACAATTTTGTTATTTTATTGTTTATTAAAAATGTGGTTGTTTAGTATTGCTAATCTTTTAATTTCCAAGGAAAATCGATGACGTCATCCGTGTCACATGAATATTTATAAAAACACATTTTTATCTTCTATAACCTTCATGAATCATGATCTCATGATCATGAATCTAACATTCATGATTTTCTTTATAATTGTCTATCGAGTAGAAAAAAGTCATGGGCTGAAAATAAAACCATCCTTGATTGCTTATTACTACCATAATAATAAGGGTAGAGTTTAACGTGGTTTTAAATGGGGACTAGTTACGTTCGCCACACATAATTCGATTCAATCGAATCATTTTCCCACTTGCATCACCAAGTTTTGTGCGCGATCTTTAAAAATTACACATAATATTTAGATTTCTACATTGCATTTGAGACAATACGGTAGAGGAAGTATTAGGTTGATAAAAGCCAATATTTAAAACAATAACAAGACCAATTTAAATTTTTTACAGAGGGTATAACACCATCATTGCAATCACCAATATCATCGTTTTTAAAGACTAAGTTACCAGAATCTGTAGATATCCAAGATGCCTCTTTAGAAGTTTTATGTTTGTTAAGGATTTTGAACGCTTTTAATTTATATTGGAATTATTTATATCCGGCGCTCCAGTACAAATCTATTTTACCTTTGTCGGACTTTTTGAACAGTAAAATAGCCGCAAAAGCATGCAGACAATTACAAGATCCTTTGGTTATAATGACTGGCAATTTGCCTAGCTGGTTGCAACAAATCGCGTCCGTCTGCCCTTTTCTATTTCCTTTTGAAACGCGTCAGCTGCTGTTTTATGTAACTTCGTTTGATCGCGATCGTGCCTTGCAACGTTTGTTGGATATGTCGCCGGAACTTACTTCGGTCGATTCACAAGAACGTGTTACACCAAGACTGGAACGTCGTAAACGAACTATTTCGCGAGACGACATTTTGAAACAAGCCGAACAAGTTATACAAGATTTGGGTAGTTCGAAGGCTTTGCTGGAGGTCCAATATGAGGACGAAGTCGGTACCGGTTTGGGACCTACGTTAGAATTTTACGCTTTAGTATCTAAAGAATTACAACGATGTGATTTGGAAATTTGGCACGCGCCCGATAGTTCCACATTAGAATATGTCAATCAACCCAGCGGTTTGTTTCCTTCGCCATTAGGGAAGGGAATCAAAGTAGGTCATATGGGTAAAATAAAAAGTAAATTTAGATTTCTTGGAAAGTTTATGGCTAAAGCAGTGATGGATTCTAGAATGGTGAGGTTTTGTTTTCTTAATATATGTTTGCCAAATTTATTGAGCGACAAATTAATGGTGATTTTTACAGCTGGATCTGCCGTTTTCTCTAACATTCTATCGCTGGCTGTTGGGACAAGAACATTCTATGACGTTGGCCGATTTACGTCACATTTCACCCGAAATTCATAAAAACATACGAAAAATGCAAGAAATTGTATACAAGCGTGATTCCATACTTGATAGTGCAAATTTTTCTAGTGACGAGAAAAACGAATTGGTAAGTCGAGGCAAAGTTTTTTGTGGTTTTTTAAAATCCTAATTTAAATTTTTCCTAGATTGAAAAGTTAGCCTTGGACGGTTGTCTTATTGAAGATCTCAGTATAGATTTTATATTGCCTGGTTATAACATCGAATTATTGAAGAATGGCAAGACGACTAATTTAAATATCCACAATTTACATCAATATACGAGTTTGGTTACGCACTGGTTTTTGGTGGAAGGTGTAAATAGACAAATGGAGTCTTTACGTGAAGGATTTGAATCTGTATTTCCGATACAAAATTTGAAAATGTTCCATCCGGAAGAATTGGAAGCTGTATTTTGTGGTAATCCTAGGGATAGTTTAACCGGCTGGGATGTGAAGACGCTCATGGAGTGTTGCAAGCCCGATCACGGATATAATGCTGATTCGAGAGCAATTAAATTTTTGTTTGAAGTACTTAGTTCCTATAATCGTGAAGAGCAACGTCTGTTTATACAATTTTTAACCGGTACTCCACGTTTGCCAGTTGGAGGTAAGTTGGCAATTTCTTAATAGCCCAATCATAAGTCTAATCTAAAAAACTGTCAAGCCTATAACGTTTTTTGTTTGTAGGTTTTAAAGCTTTGTCTCCTCCACTTACGGTGGTTCGTACAACATTAGATACGAATCAAAATCCAGATGACTTTTTACCTTCTGTGATGACATGCGTCAACTACCTCAAACTTCCGGATTATTCTAGTATTCAAGTGTTGCGTGAAAAGTTACATATAGCTGCATCGGAAGGGCAACACTCCTTCCATCTTTCATAAGGACTAAAGTGGTTGGTTGACTGTCTTATAAACTTATATTGATAATTGTAGTGTATTACTTATAAAACGATGGTGATTTCATCTAAAATCTTTTAAAAGTACTGTAGCGGTTGTATATACAATCAAATATCTACTGTTTTTTTTTTAAATAAGATGTTAGTTAGCCCCACTATGTTATTATTTTATTTGTTTAGTTTTAAAAGATACAGGTGTCATAATTAAGAAGAGTTTTTGTTTGTTTTGTTTCCTTTTTTAGTCTTATCGAGCAAAATATATTTATACAAATGAATACTAATGGAAAAAAAAGTGTTGCAGATTTTATTAATCGGTTGCATCGTCGATACGTAGTTGAAACAATTATGGCCCACTTTTATACTTGACACCTGTATAATTTTTGGTGTTCAATTAAGTGTATGGTTTAATGGGGCCATGACTAAGGTGTGCAATGGACACAGTGTGAGTGATAATGCAACGAACTGTGAGCACGGCCGTGTGCAAATTTTGCCAAATGTATAGTTTATTTCTTTATAGCTGCAAACTTGGAAAGTTTTGTATGCAGCTCGTAATAACTTTAGTGTAACTTTCGATTATCAAGTGCATAAACTGTATTGTTTCAATAAAACTTTGTATATCTATTTTTTTTTAAATTTTTACTTTGAAAATTTATCCATTTTTCATAATTTATTGATTTTTAGTGCAAATAAAAATTTAAACTACATTGTTTTATTAATCTTTGCAGCTTACTAATGAGGTTAGTCGAGGCCACATGGATTATGCATACAATTATTAGATTTTTTGTAATCAAATTTAATTTGAGTTTTTGTTTAAATTTTTGTTCAAACCGCCACATGAATGACTATTTTCTGACCTCACTGATCTAGGAGAGCTAACAAAATAAAATTGATCAATGGATTTGTGGTTCATGTAGTGAAATTGTACTTTTGTATTTTATTTGTGAAATTGTGCAAGTAACAAATTAATAATGTATTGTTTCTATGGTTTTTTATGCTTCTAGGGGGAGGGAGATCACACACACCGTGTGTGTGTTAATGTTTTTTTTAATTTAAAGTGGTTGTTCTAAGAGCATGCACATTAAGCTATTAGCACCTCTTTTGTTAGTTTTTCAGTTGGTAAGATTGATCTGTAGCATATTATGGATATTCACCAGATGGCAGACAAGGAAGTTTGTGCTGTGAACCAAGAATTTCCTTCCCGGACCGGTGATCATAGGGAGTCCCTGCTTTGGACCTAATATTATTTTCAATGGTGGAATTACAATAAGGTATGGCAAAGGAGGGGGCTAGTGCATGTAAACTTGTCTTCTGTAAACATAATTATGTTGTCTTATCTCTTCCAAAAAATGTTTATGCACAAATTAATGATAGGTTATAGATACTTATATTGACATGAGCGATGGTCATGGCCTAAATGTTAGCGAGATCAACTGGTAACGCAAGGCGCCCCAGTTCGAATCCGGGTCAAGTCTAAAGATATTTGAGAGCCGTCATAAAATCGTTTGCGGCAGTGTTATTTTAATACCATTCTATTCACTATAAATAAATATGTCTATTTCTAAAATTATATAAATATTTCCAAAATTTTCCGTGTAAAAAATTAATTTCGCGTGACCCACAGCTCTACGAATTGCTTTTATTGACTATCCTGTATGGCGATTAATTAATTTCCTTTGTTTATTATATTGTATCAAAGGGTTCTTTAAAATTTTTATTTTGGTAGTTCACTTCGCAGAACTACAACGTAGAATTACTATAATATAGTCAGTGGAAAGACCCCTCAAACGGGGGGGGGGGGGTAGTTGGTACTGGAACCCACAAGAATATTTTAATATCACGTAATACATAACAAAAATTAAGACTTCCTTTTTTGTTCAAATTTGATCTGGAGGTCTTTCCATCAAGTGGTCCAATACTGAGTGCTTGGACATTGTTAAAACATCTCATTTTTGTGCAATCACCCTAACATATTGGTAATATAAAATTACTATTTTAAATTTCGATTCGGTGCGATTCTGATTTGCACATGGTTATATAATCATATTGTTATGACTAGATTGCTATCCTAAGTTATAACCATCTCCGTAACAATGTTACCGAAAATGGCTATTCTGTTTAAACACGCATAATCATGATTGTTATAATTTAAGCATAACCAAATAAATAGTTCAAATGTGCCGTAAAAATACTACAAATATGATGCATCATTCCATCAGTTGTGTTTTAAAAACTTTAATTTTTTTTTGTAATTTTGTAATAATATATACCTAGGTATATCAAAATAAATTTTTATTCAAAATTGTTTTAAGTTAAATTAATTAATTTACAGTTTATACACTTTTGTTTGTGTTTTTATTTTTAATTTAACTAATTTTTTGTGTACAAAAAGAATTTACATCCAATATTGTTACTTTTTTTTTAATATGGTCGTGAAGGGACAAATTCACCTCCATCAATCGCCTATTAAATCTGTTTATCAAATTGAAGAATCTGGAATATTTTTTTTATCCTTTAAACTTTTCATGACGCAATGAGCATTTAAATTTTTGTTTCATAATATAACAAATTGCGGGTTACAATTTTTTTATTTGTTTTGACTTTTTTAAATGTTTAAATTTGAAATTATGTTTTTATAAGATTTTTTTTTAAGAGAAATCTGAAATTTTTAAATACATTGAAATGCAGTTCAATATACAACATTTACTAACTATAAATAATTCAAATATTTATATAACAACTGTCTTTCACGAACGTAATAATGAACAAAATCAGCGTAACAAGCACTAAAATGCAGTTGCTATCATAACCATGAAATATAACAATAATTGTTGACAAACCACGCCCCCATGATTATGTCTTCAAAATCAGAATAGCAAATCGGCTCAAATAACCATATTGTTACAAAATAACCAAATGATTATCATAACAAGTTTGTTAAGTCAAATCAGAATCGCACCGATTATTGTATTATTTTGCAATTTAAGAAGTTTGCTGATATTTAAATATCTCGAGCCCTAAAAATTAGGGTTCAGGCACATCAAAAGGCAGGCGTAACAAGCTACCGAAGATGTAAACACCAAATGCTCGTAGAACTAATTAAATAAATTAGTTCAGGTCATAGACCTACAGGAGCGGTCATGAAAGTTGCATCAGGTATTAATGTTTAATTTTTTTTCTAAATAAGTCAAAAGTATTACTTAAAACGTGCAGTATAAACTTTTTCACAAATTTTCAAAACACATTTTTTTAATTCGGTTTTTAAATTTTAAGTACTAATTATTTAGCAATAAATAGGTTAAAAAATTATTTTATTTAGTTCTGAAAATTTTTATTCATGGACAAAATTTATATTGTTATTATAATTATAAAGTATTTTTATCACAAAAATCATAATTTCATTATTCAGTGGTTCCTCTTTGAGCTTTGATGACTGCAGAAAGGATTGATAAAATTAAATTTTGAATAATTTCCAACGAAATTTCTTCAGACCATACTTTTTTGGATGCTTCTTTCAACTCGTTTCCTATCCGAGGTTTCAGTAATCGGATTTTATTCCCAAGGATAACCCATAAATTTTTTTTTGTTTAAAATCAGTTTTATAAAATAAAATATTTGTTTTTTATAGATTTTTTCGTAAAATTGTGGTAAATAATTATGTGAAAAAGAGCAAAACATTAAAAATCACCCTATTAGCTGGGAAATTCTTCGATTTAGGTTTTTTTTAATAGAAGGCACCAAGTAATTTTTTAGTATCATTTCATAGTTCTCAGCTTTTACAGTTCCCTCCACAAAATGCAATTACCATAGTCCATAAAAAGAAAACCACCTCTGCTAGTTTTTTAAGAGTTCTTTGAAAGCATTCACCTCCATATCTTGCATCAGTTCTCCGCCACACATAGTGAATACCATCCGAGTCCCACAAATTGAATTTACTTTCATCTGAAAGCGTTACCAGTTGATCTCGCTAACATTTAAGCCATGACCACTTGCACCTGCAAACTCTTTTTGGTGTTCATTTCTCGTATTTATGACTCGGTTAAATTAGGACAATAATAATTGAAAAATGTAGCTTAGGCCTACACCCTCGCTCGAGGAAATTGCAACCATATGGCTAACTTGTAGTTGTTGAGCATTCGGCCTAAATCGGGAGGATTCTAACCGAATGTACAGGTAGTAATTATTCAATATTATTGCAGGGAATTTTGGCAATACAAATCCATTGTTTTCCAATCTGACTTTGTGAATGGTGACCATTAATAATTCTTCAATGAAATCAAAATTACCACTACATATAAATTTTCTTATAGAATAAGATAACGGGGTATTGGATAATGTAAATAAAATTTTTTTAAACAACTTAAACACGTCAATCTCATATCGTCCCCCTTATGCCAAAACCATGAATGTGCATTTTCTAGTTTTCAGTCAAGTGTATTTAAACTAAATTATGAAGTAAATGAAATTAATCAATTTTAATTGTAATTCAGACAATTTTTTTATTGTTATTTGAATATATTCAGCCCAACTATGTATCCAAAATGTTAAATATAACGTGCCCGTTAAGTCAAGGTTATCCAACTTGTTATGTTATTTATTAAATCCTTACTACGTATCCGATAACTAAACGTCTAACTTTATATTCTTCTATGTTATATTCAACGGGTAAATTATAGTGGGTTGTTAAGAGTAGCTGTTTAGTATAACATCAGCCGTAGTGCAGGAATAATAAATATGGCTTTAGACGGAATTATTGACATGTTCATTACGAATGATATAGTGTGATTACAACAAAGGTATTTTAAATCACTTTTTTTGTAAATAATAATAATTAATTTTGATGTGTTGTTTTAATTCGTAAATTGTAAATGTTGCAAAGATTTTTAAATTATTAATTTTGTTCGATACTTTGCGCTTTGATTGAACTTGTATGTTTTATTCTGAGTGTGAATGATCTTAATGGCTTATAAAAGTATTTTTATTTTTTCGGGTAAGTGCAAAGACACACATATTAAACAATCCAACTTGACAAAGATGAATTATAATAATAATTATAATTAACTTTTCATTTTACTTGTAGACATGAATTAAAGTTGCGGCGGCGAGCTATAAGAGACACCACAGATCCCTTTCAGCTACCAACTGGAAATTTTCTGAAAATGTTCAGGTTGTCAAAAGATTTAGCAATGCACTTGGTACAGGAATTGCAACCTTTCATAAAACAGGGTGAAAGAAAAACTGGGGTCGCCTTGGAAATAAAGGTACTGGGTACTCTTTTGTTTTTAGGGCATGGTGCTATCAAAGTTGTGTTGGTGATAGTTTCAATTTAGGTTTATCACAACAAACAATGAGTATCTGCATAGAACAAGTCACTTCAGCCATAACAGACCATTTATTGGAACGTTGGGTGGTATTTCCACAAACGAACAGAAGCAGAAATCAAGTAAAACAAAGATTTATGCAAGAGTATAATTTTCCTGGTATAATCGGGGCCATAGATTGCACCCACGTTGCCATCACTTCACCTCCAGTCGAACATCCGACGCACCCTGGCCTAAGTTATTACAACAGAAAAGGGTTTTACAGTATCAATGTACAACTAATTTGCGATGCCGATTTAAAGATTTTGAACTGCAATCCAAAATTTCCTGGTTCCTCACATGATTCAGCTATATGGTCCTTATCATCTGTTAACCGTCACCTTCAACAAGTGTATGAGGAAGGAAATTTGAACTCATCGTGGCTTATTGGTGACTCAGGATATCCTCTACAGCCATGGTTGTTAACTCCCATAATCGATGCTCCTGAACAGACTCCTGAAGAAAGATATACGAATTCTCATATATCCGCAAGAAACTGCATTGAAAGGTGCAATGGCGTGTTAAAACAAAGATTTCGTTGTTTATTACAACATAGAGTTCTACATTATAATCCAGTAAAAGCAGGCAAAATTATTTATGCATGTGTAGTCTTACACAACATGACAATTGCACAAAACATAGCAATTCCAGAAGAAGTACAAGATAATAATAATGTGCTTCTTGGCATTGAAGATAATTTGGCAGGTGACGATTGGTTAGCTAAGGGTAGACGTATACGAAATAGGTTAATTATGCACAATTTTACACATAATTGAAAATGAATGCAATACTTTTTAATGATAATTTTTTTATATATTATATATTTAGCGTAGTCTTTAGCGTAAATAATTATTTTTGTTATTAATCTCAGTATTTAAATTAATGATTTAGGATAATATGAATGTTTTTATTATTATTGTAACAGAAACAAAATAGAATCCAAGATAGCTAGTGAAAGTTTATATTATACATTATTTTACAAATGGAAAAATTATAATAAAAATATACTACAAAATGGTAAAAAAATTTATAAAAAAGTAATATTAAATAATAATAAATTACATTTTTTTACAAGTAGTACCTACTATAAAACTTAAAACCTATAAAAAAAATAATACAAAATAAAGCAAAGTAATAAAAATAATAGTACCGAATAATAATCTTACAAAAGTTAAATTTTCAAATTAAAATTATTTCTGCACATCGTTCATGAACTGTAGCTGCAACTTCATGTGTTCGGTTCTACTTTGCATAAGCAGAGCTTGGGCTTTAACCATTTCAGCTTCAGCTTTCATTCTTTCGATTTCTAAGCCCTCTTTATATGCCGATGCAAATGAAGCAATAGATGACCCTAAGAATTCTATTGCTTCTGCATTTTTTACCGCAGCGTTGTAGCGCATTTCTTGCGCTTCATTGTAAGATGCGGATGCAACAAAGTGGCTCGTATATCTATTATTGCTTTTCTTATTCTCTTTTTTTTTCGATGAGTTATCTGATGTGGATGCTTGATGTTCTGATATTAAATCGTCTTGAGGGAACACAGGAGAATAAGGAAGTTCATGTAGTACAGCATTATTTATTGAATTATTTAAAATAATTATTGGCTCATTTTGTAGTTCCTCTGTCTGTGATTCCATGTCATAATCATTACTCAATTGCTCACCAGTATCTCGCGATTGGGGAATTTCCGTTTGTGGTTCGAAGTCACATTCAATTCCTAATATATCTGGTAGATCGTCACTACTTAAATGGATATCCGAGAGTAAGGATAGCAGTCTTTCCTCGTTATCCATCAATTTTTTTGTGGATCTTTTCCCACCTCCTGTCCGAGTTACATCTATTTTTATTTCTCTATGTTTCCTTTTCGTGTTGCTTTTCCATTCCACTAGAATCTGGAATTGACAATAAAAAGTTTATTAATTTTCTAAATAATTGATTTTTTACTTTCCGAACCCCTAGGTAAGGAAAGTATTGTTATCAGTCAAAATTTGACCCCCCAATTTTTTGACAGATGTTCACGTTTTGAGGTCCCCTGAATCCATTTTTATCATTTTTGGAAGGATGTCTGTATGTATGTGTGTATGTATGTATGTGTGTATGTACGTCTGTGAACACGATAGCGTCTAAACGAAGCAAGCAAATCATTCCAAATTTTGCATATAAGCTTTTTCCTGTCGTAGGACGAAGCCAGATGAAAATAATTTAAATCGTGTAACGGGAAAGGGGGGTTTACCTGGAGCTATTATGACATTATGCGTCATAACTTCAAAACGAAATTAAATATGTAAAAATATTAATAACAAAAAATTAGCGCTATGGAATTTCCTACATTTTTTGTCCTACAAGTTTTTCTCTAAAATATACAGGGCGTTTCAAAAATTTTTGTATTTGTAAAAATTTTTTGTATTTGTAAATAAAATAGTAAACCGCATTCTACTAACGAAAATAAGATGAAAAGTTTCTAATAACATGGGTCCAAAAATGCTTCGTTTGCAAGATATAGGCATTCAAAAGTTTTTTTCTTCCTATTTTGGCAAAATGAAATTTTTCATCGATTTACTGTTGAAATTATGTAACCATTTTATTTAAAAATATAATGTAAAAATTTGCGTCTGTTCGGAAAGTTATGCGATGGCCACATCAGATTTTTTTTATTAGTTAAAAGTTTACTTATAGTTAAGTTTTAAAAATCGATAATTTATTTAAATCGAAAATGTATAATGAAAAATATGTACCTACTTACTTTTTTCCACTGATCTGCCGTTTTTGTAGGTCCTATGCCTAAAGAATTAACCCGTGTTGCAAAATTTGACCATAACTTTTTTACTACATTTACTTCAGAAGGTTTGGTTCTGTTATGTAAAATAATTTTGTTTTCTTGAACAAAATTTAAAAGTTCGTCGTATTGGGCTGTTGTTGTTTTTCTGAGCCGCTTTTTATCCATTTTAAATATAGTATGTAGTACTATTTTGTTGTGTTCTCAATGCACCTGATATGAAGTTAGACTGTTCTGGAAATAATCCGACCACTTTTAGTTTCCTGCTTTAGGTACAAATTTTATGAAATCCCCTAAAATTTTATGGCTTTGTATTCAAAATAACCTGCGAAAGAGTTGTACCACCATACAAAATGCGCAAGAGTATAAAATTCCAAAAATGTTTTCCAAAATTTCCAAGAAAATATTTCATTCAATCGAAACCATTCATAACTGCCAGGTACTACAACAAAAGGTGTCTAGAATTTTATGAAAACAATACAATAAACATTGTACCTGAAGATGCAAATCCACCGACCTGCCCCGAACTTCGTCAAATTGAAAAATTGGGCCCAAATTAAACAAAAATTTAAAAATACTAACAACTGACATTGATGTGTTTAATAAAAAGTACAAAAAAGCTGCGGATTCCTTCAGCATTGATGATGTACAAACCTTAATGAAAGGGGTTAATCAAAAAGTGCGAAAATTTTATACTTACTACGTAAAAATTTAAATTCTTATTATTTTTTGTGTAAAACAATATTGTAAATAGTCAATAAAAAAATTAGAAAACAAAAGTTTTATCTGTTTTCATTTATTTAATACGAATATCATCAAGTGGTCGGTTTTTTTTCTAGGACGGTCTTTATTAATTTATTATAACTGAGCAGAAATGCAAACTTTTCGTTTATGTCTTTATCATTTACTCCCGATCATCTCGTGTTATAATAACATGTATATAAATATAACGTATATCCGTTAACGATAAACGTTATGATGAGATACATGGTATCAGGTTTGGACAAATCTGTTATGATACATGTTAAACTTAACCATATTTGTTAATATAACGCCAACAGTTAAAAATAACGATTAAGATACGTAGTTGGACTCAGTGGCGGCTCGTGGGGTTCTACAGTGGTGATGCCAGCATTTTTTCTTTTGATGAGTTCATAAATTTAAGTCCAACCGAAAGAGATTTTTTCCGAATCCAAAGGAACTGTATACAGACTTAAATAGCAGTTTAAGGGGGTTATCTACTGTGACCGATAAATTTTTTCGTTTTTTTTTTATTACATATTTTTATAGTTTAGGGTCTTGAATATGTTTACAAAAAATATTAAAGTAAAATTCATCAAATTACCCGAATTATAACGGATTTTTTGTAATGGTGTTTATTTTGTACTTTATATAAAATATACAAAAATAAATTTAACAAATTTAAGTTGTAGTTCTCTGTAATTGTCTTTAGGAGTCCAAAAAAACAAAAAAAAATTTAAAAATTTGTTAAAAAAGGAAATTATTAAAAATCGACGTTTTAGCCAACCTTAAAATCGAATTGATTGTGAAAAAGGAGCTTTAAAAGTTTTTTCTTACAAATTGCGGGATTACTCCCCCGTCTGGGGTTGATAACTAATTTACTATGTTTCTTATGGGTGCAGTTAATACAAGGTCTTCAACTGACATATTTGCTGCACAAACAAATAATATTAGGTACAAAATCCCTAAAATTGTTGGTTTTTTATCTATTTTGACTAAATTATTATGCTAATTTTTATTTTAAAATGTTTTCAAAAGAATTTTGTTCTTTCAACCATAGTCATTTTTTTTTAATTTTACATTTTCGAGGTTCCCACCATAGCCTGGCATTCATGGAGAACAAAACGTACAAAAATTCGTATATTTTTGATAACTACGTCGGTCAAAAACATTGCGCCCGATTGGACAGTCACTTCGAAACATGAGTTACGCGTTGATCTATTACTTGTATAATTTCCAATAAAACGCTTTGCAAAACTTTTAGATGTTACTTTAGACATGAATAAATAAGAATCCTAAATTTCAGCTCAATAGCTTATAAACAGTTTTCTGAAATTTAATTCCTAAAAATCAGCTTGCCGGAAATGCAACAAGTTAAATAGAACACACTTCAGGATAAAATATTTATTACATTATTTATTAAATTAAAGAATTTTGCATTACGAGCAAGTTGAGCAAATCCAAATTAAATTAGTATAAGAAATATTTTAAGAATATTGTAATTGAAATTTATAACATTGAGATAACATTTTTAATAACGTTAACGTTATTAGATTGCATAATAATAATTATAATATAACATCTATTCTAAAATTTAAAAAATAAGGAAAAGCACTTTTACTAAATTGCAGGATATATAAAATGATTTTTGAAATAATCAAATCAGGCAATGGTCTACCCAGGGCCGTAGTTAGACATTTGCCATGGGGGGGGTTTTTATGGAATTAAAAAAAAAGGTTGGCATAATATGTCCGTATTTTAAATTTATTGTTGTAATCAGGAAATACTAAGCATAAATTACAAATAAAATATTAATAATGATACATTTAAAAAAACAATTTAAAATTATAAAACCATTTTTCTATTTTTGAGGCAAAACTTTTCGATGACTTCTTCGGGGTGAACTTGAATATCCCTATGCACAGACATTAGAGCAAGTCCGTTTAAACGCTCGTTCGACATTGAATTTCTTACCCATGATTTTAGTCGTCGAAGGGTCGAAAAAGTTCTCTCCGGAGTAGCTGTAGAACAGGGCAGAGTCGCTAAAATCTGCAATAAACTTTTAATAATTGGAAAAAAGCTTTCATCGGTTGCTATAAAGGTATCAATCGCAGTTTTTGGCAAATCTTTGCAATCCTGCCATTTGGTTTTCCACAAATCTAGCTCTGCGGAAAAGGAATTAAAATTTTTTTCGTATAATATACAAGAATCCTTGAAAACTTCCTTCTTGATTTCGAGACATATTTTTCTGGAAAAAGAAACTGCAAACTCAAAATAGCTTTATGATGTTCAGAGAAGCGATCTTGCAGTTCTACCAGAAAGTGGTCGACAAAAGGTATGAAAATGTTCCTTAAATAATATTGTTCGGCATTTTCTGCCATAACATTACTACGATGAATTTGACGCTTTACAACTCTAGGCATTGTCATCTCTCCACCTATTTTTGTCACCAGTTCTTCTGCATTTTTGTAGATGGCACTGAAGATTTCATCGCAGTTCTCACGCCAAAATTGGATTGACTTTCTAATAAGCTCTACATGGCCCAGGCACGTCACTAGATCTACATTCACTTTCTGTAAAGTTTTGGTTAAATTTACCGAATAGTTAAACATTTTGTTTAACGTTAAAAGGGAAATAACAAAATCGGACTTTGTAATTGTAGCCGCTAGTTGCAACGCCTGAAGAGCGGTATCTCCAGTACTTGTCTCTTGCAGAGCCTCAAGGGCTTCAATAATATATTCATAGAGTTCTACAAAACGGGCAACAGACTCATGTTTTTCAGTCCATCGCGTTTCGCAAAGACCTAGTAACGTATTGGAAGACTTGCTATCACCACCCCTTATAATATTGTTTAACACATGTGTTCGCTGTGATGAAAGTCTAAAAAAGTTTACCACAGATTTCACTGTACCTATACAGTTTCTAATCACTGCTATTTCGCACGAATGGGCAATCACTAGATTCAAGGTATGAGCGCTACAGTGCACAAATTTAGCCTTAGGATATTTTTCACTTATTAAACTTCGCACACCTTTATGTTTGCCACTCATGACTGCGGCACCGTCGTATCCCTGACCGATAAAAAGATCTAAAGTTTCAAAAGTTTCTTTGGCATTTTTCCAGTTAACAAACGGTTTTGTAACCAAATTTCCCAGTTCTTGCCTGCCCTTTCCTCCAACTAGTTGGCTAAATAAAACGCAAAACTTGCATAACGCACCCAGTCCTTTTTCGGAATAAGCTAACCAAGGATAGATTTTTAACCACTTCGTTTGGAATGAGAGGTGCCTCTTTTTAGAAACGGGAAACACGTAGTTTTCAGAAGGTGTCCAGCATTTAGTTAAAGCTTCAAATTTGCTCAAATCATTAATATGAACTTTCTTCACAAAATTTCCGATGTCCAGCGGATTTGATCCACTTTCCTCTGTTGGGATTTCACCTAATTCAAATGAATTTATTTCAGTAGAAGATAAACTAGAAGTCGAAGCAACAGAGGGGTCAATTGTTGCATCCGTAGTTGATGACGCTTTGGTTTCGACACTGGCACCATCATTTGTTTTCTTCCGCTTTTCAATAAAGCCAAAAATAGATGACTGATGTAGCCTTTTCATTTTAGGTCTTAGTCACTGGCGAAACAAGCAGTTGTTAAATAACTATATTTAATAAATAAACAATAATTCTCTTACCTGATCTACTTTAAAACACAAAAACGGAATTATTATAAATTTTAATAATAATTATTATAAAAATGTGCCGTTGTTGTACTAAATTAATTTTGCGGATTACGTGTACACCAGACGCGCACGAAAACAAGAATACTTAATAAGTCAAATGCTTTACATAAATGTGGTCTTACGTCTTAGTTAATAAAAATAATGTAATATTTTGTTGGGCTTTAACTACAAATGTTAAAATTTAAAAAAAGTGCATGTGAAAGTTATAAAACCATGGGGGGTTAAGCTTCAACACCCTTTGCACTTGGTTGCAAAAATGACCTGAAGCTTTTATTACTTCCTTTGTAGGTACATTTTTTCAGTTTACAGTTTAGAGATGAATTTATCTGTCGTATTATATATTGTTTATTTATTTTGTTTTCACGCGCACATTGGAAACATTTCTTAAATGTAGTAATTATTTAGAATTTCTAAACCCATGGGGGGGGTTTGAACCCCCAAAACCACCCCCTTATATACGGCCCTGGGTCTACCCAATTTTTGAATTTTAATCTTTTCCTCCAGCCAACATGAGCAAAAAGGCTTGCTTAAAATGTTATTAATTTTATTCATTATTAAATTAATATGTATTGTTGTGTCCATCAATGTTTGGCTGTTGCGGTATTAAATTGTTTGTCGTGCAGTCAGAGAAAATATAGCATGCAAAAAGTCATCAAAAACAATTTATAAAAAATGTTATTATGTTAGTATAGTTATTATGTTATATTTAAAAAAAATGTTAGTAGGCAAAATGTTATGAACGATAAAAAAACGGGTAACCATAGCGATTGCAGGAGAATAAACAACGGTGATAAAAAGGCAAGACGTTATCAGACGCAGGACCGATAAAACGTGTTAAAATCTATCTATAAAATCTTGAGAAACAAGGATTTTAGTCGCGGGCAAGTGAACAAAAAAGTGCGTGATTGGAATAAATAAAGTCATTTATAAAACGGCAAACCGTTTACTAACCAAGATAACCAAGAGATATCTTGGCCTGAATTGAGGTAATGCCGAGTGGAGTGGATATTTAAAATAGGAGAGGAAGACAAGAGCTGTTTATTGGTCAAGATAAGCGCTATTTATTTGGATACAGAAAGAAGATGTAAGGCGAGGGGTGACTAAACCCTGCATCAAGACTTAAAATAGGAAATTAGGATTGTGTGGTGCGACCGCGAATACAGTGCGTGTGCGTACAAGAAGAAAAGAAAAGGTAACTTTAAATCTTTGTTTATTGTTTATGTTTGTCGAGTTGCTATATTGTTTCTGTTAATTGTTTATGTTAAATTTATGTTATTTGTTCATTATATGTTATTAAAAATTAGATTTGCGTATTTTCTTTGACTGTGTGATCAGACTAATTCCACCGTAAAAGTCCAAAGAACCTGCAGCCTGAGATTAAGAGCAAGTCGTGTCAGTACCGAAATCTGTGAGAAGCTATCACAGATCTTGAAGTTCGAGGTGGACATAGCAGTATTAACAAGTTTAATTAACTTCACTAATAATAAATTATCAGACAAATTATTTTTATAATTCAACGCGGTATTAATAATTGCACATAATGAAATCAGAGATATTAGGAGGTAGCCTCATACGGAACACTCGGCCGGTATAGGTAGAATTGCTATCACGTACCCATATGCATCTCGCTACATTTACAGTAGTGGCTAGGAGTTGCGTACCCACAATGAATTGGCTCGGTGTTAATAATTTATCTTATTGTAAAGTGCACATTTATGAAATAAAAATTACATACTATGTCTATACTATGTTTACGCTTTAATGTGAGAAAAATGTTTAAGATTAAACAATTTTTAAACAAAATTAAATATTTTTTGAAAATGAAAAAAAAAATTTAAGGCCGTTTTGCCCAGCTAGTGCCATGGCTCTTTGGCTCATTATAACGAGCCGCCACTGGTTAGACTGATTTTGTAGCCGAAATCTAACGATAATTAAAAAAAAAATTTCTTTAGAAAGAAAGTGCACTTAAGTTATGGTCGATTTATGCTAAAAATTTAACGTAACGTAATTTAATGTAGAATAGATGGGCTTATGCAAGCGCTTATGTTATGTCTACTACATTACATTGCGTAAGCATAAGCGCTTTTATGGAAGTGCATAAGCCCATCTGTTCTACATTAAATTACGTTACGTTAAATTTTTAGCATAAATCGACCATTACTCACAAAAGGATTCGCACCCTATAATAAATTTCAATAAATCGTTTGTATCTTAATTATTTATTAAAAAAAATAATTTTTTAAAATTATATTTAACAAAGTGATTCTTGTAATTAGTACCTACAATTTAAAAAAAAATCATAAAATTTGCATGGTAACAGAAATAATTAACCTTAAACCAATTAATACGCTAATTTCATGTTACAAAAGGATTCGCACGTATTATAAAAATTATTAAAAAATACAATATTTTACAAATTTTAAAAATAATTTAATATTTTATTGGATACCCGTTTTGATTCAAAACATGCTCCAATCGTTTGGGCATGTTGCAAATAATTTTTTTTAAATAATCGACGCTTATTAAGTCCCATTCTTCTTGTAGTCTTTTTTTTAACTCTTCTTTAGTATTTATCGGAGTTTCCTGAATTTTACGATCTAGATCAATGGTTCCCAAACTTTTTTCGTCGTGGACCCCCACTTACAACTTGTGAACCCCTGTTTTCTTTTCACGTCTACGTGGTCCCCCGTGTGGTCTCCTATGGACCCATAGGAGTCCACCTGGACCACTTTGGGAACCACTGATCTAGATGGTCCCATAGATTTTCTATGGGATTCAAGTCTGGTGATTGGGGAGGGGGATGTAATACTTTTGGGCACTTGTATAACAGATATTCTTGCACTACACGTGATTTATGTTTGGCGTCGTTATCTTGGTAAAATTTAAAAGTATCGACGATCCCCATTTTAGAGGCACTTTGCAGTAAGTTAGATTTTAAAATGTCTAAATATTTATACTTATTTATAATTTCTTCAATAAACACTAGTGTACCAACCCCTTTAGTTGAAATAAAAGCCCAAACAATAAATTACACTTCCGAATCCGTGTTTTACGGTACCTTGTAAATTTTTCGGTTGCAGCTCCGTATTTGGCTTCCTCCATACCATGGTGCGTCCATCGGAGCCAAAAATATTGTATTTGCTCTCATCCGCAAAAATTACATCATCCCACCACGTTACACCTTTACATTTAAATTCTTTAGCGAAATTAATACGTTTCTTCCTGTTGATTTCACTAATATACGGCTTTTTTCTAGCTATGCGACCGTGATAATTATTTTCCTGTAGTACTCATCGAATTGTTTGTGGATTAACGTTCTTTCCCATTTCTTGTAACACTTCAGTGGTTATTTTCGGGGCACTCAGTCGGGGGTTTTTCTGTATTTTTCGGACAATTTGCATTCGTTCTCTTTCTGTAAATTTTCGTGGGCGGCCTGTTATTGGTTTGTTTTCGATACTATCTTCACGTTTATAGCGTTTTATGATGTCTGCTACTGTGCTTTTGCTTAAATTTAAGATATTTCCTATTTGACTGTATGATTTTCCCTTTTCATGATTATAAATTACTAGTCTGATATCAAATCTAGTCGTTTTACATTTACGCCTCATTTTAGTAAAAATTATAAATTTTTATGTGCATAAACTGTTACACATTACTTATAACTGCAGTATGAATCGTATTGCTTGCAAAAAATGCACATAATCTATATCAGGGGTGGGCAACCTTTTGTATAACAGGGGCCAGAATAATATTTACGTTTCGTCCGCGGGCCTTAGTATAGTTAATGGACACATTTTTGTTACTTGTATTTTTTTCTGAAAATATGAAAACAATATTTATAACAAAGTTAATTAAGTACTATGTATATTTATTTCTCTTATCATTTATAACAAATTACAAAGAAAAAAATTCGCAAAGGAAAGGAAAGTTGATTTTGAGTAGCCTGCCTTCCTTTAAGGAATCTCGATAATCCATTCATGCGCGTCCCCATGGGACGCGCATGAATGGATTATCGAGATTCCTTAAAGGAAGGCAGGCTACTCAAAATCAACTTAAAAAACAATAATGAATGCTGTCAAGCTGTCAACCAATCGACAATGCAAATACGCGTGCACGTGCTTTACGTTTCTATTTGACCAATTTTAACCAAATTTGGTGTAGAAGTTACGATATTTACAACGCTACGAAAAACATATAGACCAGTGCAGAAGCCTTTGAAAATGATAAAAAGTGAACAAAAATAGCAGTAGGATGAAACCCATTGGAAAAGGAAGAGAATATAACAAAAATGAAAGGAAAAATAATTTACGGGCGATCTGAGGTCGGGAAGTGGAAGGGGGTGAGTTTTAAGGGTAGAAAACTGTTTTTCTCGATTTTCGACAAAACCACAAGTCCTATGGAAAAAAGTTAAATGGCAAAGTTGTAGGTAATCAAAAGATCTACAACTTTTATATTTACACTTTTTTCACATAACCTCAAAATTTATGTGAAAAATTCAAATAACCAAGTTTTTGGTTTTTAATTTTTATCTTTTACAAAAAAAAAATTTTTTTCACAAAATTTGGTGAAAACTTACCTTTTTATGTCCCAAACACACTGTAATTTTTTTGATTTAAAATATTTAGTTTTTCACCTTATTTTGACTTAATATCGAAAAAGCACCCTAATTTTCAATCGAAAATTCTCGCGTCAAAATATCTGCTTTTTTAAAAAACACGGTGGGCTTTTTGTTCGTTGAAATCTCTACTTTTCGATGGTGTAAAAAAATATACATTACTATGGTAAATATTCTCAAAAAATGCAAAGAAACGAAAACAACTCGAATCAGAAATTTTCTTTTTCTTAAATCATCATGTACAATTTTGAGCTATTTATTAAAATTTATACTTTAATTACTCGAAAAACGTAAGATTCCGTGTTACATTGATAAACAAAAAATTGCAAGTCGAAATAAACAACATCGTTCATGAAAATACACGTGCAGGCTGAGTTACTAATGATTTAAGAAAAAGAAAATTTCTGATTCGAGTTGTTTTCGTTTCTTTGCATTTTTTGAGAATATTTACCATAGTAATGTATTTTTTTTTTACACCATCGAAAAGTAGAGACTTCAACGAACAAAAAGCCCAC
Organism: Podabrus alpinus; assembly: GCA_932274525.1. NCBI lineage: Eukaryota > Metazoa > Arthropoda > Insecta > Coleoptera > Cantharidae > Podabrus > Podabrus alpinus. The sequence continues at coordinate 15,043,575 of OW026451.1, forward strand.
CGTGTTTTTTAAAAAAGCAGATATTTTGACGCGAGAATTTTCGATTGAAAATTAGGGTGCTTTTTCGATATTAAGTCAAAATAAGGTGAAAAAATAAATATTTTAAATCAAAAAAATTACAGTGTGTTTGGGACATAAAAAGGTAAGTTTTCACCAAATTTCGTGAAAAAAAATTTTTTTTGTAAAAGATAAAAATTAAAAACCAAAAACTTGGTTATTTGAATTTTTCACATAAATTTTGAGGTTATGTGAAAAAAGTGTAAATACAAAAGTTGTAGATCTTTTTATTACCTACAACTTTGCCATTTAACTTTTTTCCATAGGACTTGTGGTTTTGTCGAAAATCGAGAAAAACAGTTTTCTACCCTTAAAACTCACCCCCTTCCACTTCCCGACCTCAGATCGCCCGTAAATTATTTTTCCTTTCATTTTTGTTATATTCTCTTCCTTTTCCAATGGGTTTCATCCTACTGCTATTTTTTTCGGTTTCAAAAATTATCGGCACTGGTCTAATAGGCTAATTTAGAACCTTGTAGTGAGGCCGAAGGCCGAACAACCACATCCGACACGGTCTAGACTCTAGATGGCTAAAGGCGGCCGGTAGGCCGACTGTGCCACATATTTCTATTTGACCAATCTTAACCAAATTTGGTGTAGAAGTTACGATATTTACAACGCTACGAAAAACATAGGCTACTTTTAGAACCTTGTAGCACAGATAAGTTATCTGTGCTTGTAGTGAGGCCGAACAACCACATCCGACACGGTCTAGATTTTATTTTAATACATTGCTGATGACATTGATGACATTGACAGCTACACATTTCAAAATTTTAATAATTCAATTTGGTAAAATTAAGGAAAAATCATCATTTGCTAAATTAAATCTCTCTGGCTCTCCAGGTTGGGGAATGTCGCTGTTTCTTTCACGGAAAGAAGCATAATGCAAAAAATTCCTATTGTAAAAAGGAAAAAGTTTATTATTGTAAAAAGGTTTAGCCGTAGATAAATAAATAAATAAATAAATAATAGGCGAAAACTTAATTCGCGTTAAAGGGAATTTTGCTTCGCGTATAAAAAATTCAGGTATCAAAATCTAATTCGCGTACATGGAGGGTCTAGTGTACTTTTCAATTTACTTTTTACAATACTTTTTAATTTAATTTAAATAAGATGAATTATATCGAAAATTAAACTGTAGATCTCTCCTTTTTCCTTATGTTAGGTACTAACCTAATCCTTTTCTTTAAAATTTTTGTTTTTGAAAATATTTATTTATTATTTCTTCTAAAGATCTCGCGGGCCGGATTAGAACTTTACGCGGACCGGACTTGGCCCGCGGGCCGGAGGTTGCCCACCGTTGATCTATATTACAATAGACCATTTCACGCAACGAGAGCGCTTGCGCGAAGCCAACAGCTGATGTTTGTTTTTCGAACCATGTCAAAACTTTTACGTTAAAACGCATGCTAATATCGTCTTAGATATTTTGTTATAGTTTTGTGTTATTAGGTTTTAAACAATATTTTTTACCACCATTTTGCCCAAGATGAGTGCCCCTAGTGATATACCCCATAGACAAGTCAAATTAAGTGACTGGAGCAACATTAAAAAATCCAAATATTGCAGCTAATAATGTTTTTTTTTAACACTAAACACAATGTTTAATGGCACCAACACGTTTTTTATTCAATTTATGCTCCATTTTAACAATAAATGATTAAATAATTAGCACTACGTTATATGGACATATGCACACTTGGTTCGAAAATCGTCAGCTGATTTGACGCATGCGCCAATGAGTTTTGCTAAAATGAAATGGTCTATTCTTAGAAAATGAATGCAATCCTGCAACTTAGCTTAGAAATTAGCGTATTATTTGGTTTAAGGTTAATTATTTTTGTTTACATGCAAATTTTATGATTTTTTTTTTAAATTCTAGAAAATTAAAAGAATCACTTTGTTAAATATAATTATAACTAATTTTTTTTAATGAATAATTAAGATACAAACGATTTATTGAAATTTATTATAGGGTGCGAATCCTTTTGTGAGTAACTTAGGTCAAAATGTCAATTTTTGCAAATTTGTGGTTTTGGCATAAGGGCAGCTCATTAAAATAATGATAAAAAAAAGTATAGAACACTAATTTTTTGTTTAACGCGTTCAAAGGGTGAAGTGATAATGAAACGGGTAATCCAACATCAATTCTTCAACCTTCAACCTTTTGACCTCAAGGCAGTGGCGGATTTAACAGGTGGGCAAAAGCGCGCTTGCCCACTGGGCCCCCCCGACGGGAGGCATTAAGGGCCCCTCTTGCTAAAAGTTACACTTTCGATTTTTTTTTTGAAAAATGTTTCGGTGAGTCTTTTGTAGACAGCACGAGACAAATTTCTCTTCAGGGGCCCCTGTTATCGAAACACTTGGAATGCTTCGTAATAATCATAAATTAAATATAAAATCAAAAAAGTTGTGTAATTAATCAGTTATTAAAAACGTCTACGATTTTATCACGTTCGTCAAATATTTCTCATAGTCTCATCGGCGATGGGAAAACCTTTTGGAAGAAAGCATCCCAAAATAAAAAATCTTTCGGCATTCAACTTCTGGAAGAATTGAAAAAAGAAATTTTTGAGACAAATTCTGACTGTAGAAGAGATACACAGGGTGAGCAGTTTGATGTCGAAAGCGATGCGCTCAGGGGTGCAGTCGTAAAAAAAGAGTTACCGGGGCGGTCAAAAAATGAATGGATATCTCCATATGTCACACCCCCCCCCTCCCCGCTTACATAAACGATCATCCAGACGTGTCGATCTTACAATAAATTTTATTTATTATAATTTTTCTTTTCCCATTACTCACCCAGTATCAGTAGGTACTTAGAATAAAGCCCAAAGCTCGTTCTTAGTATCGGCTGCTGCTAATGCGATGTTGTGGTCAACTACTTTTCGCGATCGACTGACGAAAGAACGGCAATAATAGTAGTGTGGTAGTGTTTGAGTTGTGGTTTGTTGAGTTGGTAGCTGTTATACTCAGAACTCAGAACACTATACGCTAGGATTTGATGTAAGCGATGGTTTTAGAAATTCACGGAATTTACGGAAGCCGCGTTTCCTGTCGGTTTTGTGCTGTCTGAAGCGAGAAAATAATACACTTTCGTCTAAAAGTTGCTTAGAGCTGTTATATTTAATCAGAACTCTATATTATGGGATTTGATCAACTAAAATGTAAGCAAATTGCTGGACCAAATATACCAATTCACATTGCTTTATCAAAATTGAAAATGTTAATGCATATTTTCTGTCGACGAGGCAGGGCGGCGCCCTGCATCGTCGACAGAACCTGGACGGGGCGCCGCTCCGTCTCCAAAAGAAGTACCGGGGCGCCGCCCTGCCACCACTGCATGCCTTGAGGCGCTGTCACAGAAACGAAGACTCCACATCAAAGGATTGAGCGGGACTCGTTGGTCTGCACGACTGAAAGCAGTAGAAGCGGTTATCCAAAATCTTGACTGTATTTTCAACTGTTTAGAACGAGAAACATCAAGAGAAAAGGCTACTGGAGAAGATATAATGGACGCAAATTCTCTACTTTCGGCGATCGATTGGTTCTTCTTACTTAACCTGACGTGGTGGCATTCAGTCCTATCATTCATCGACGTTGCTGAAGTGGAATTACAGAAAAAAGAAGTGGATCTTTTGATGGCCCAAAATTGTCTTCAGAATGTAATGAAGAATTTGAAAAACTTGCGCGCAGAAAGCAAGTACGATTTTTTTGTGTCGAAAGCGAAATGTCTTTTGAGACAAAATGTCTCAATGGGAGAACATGGGATGGAAGAATCCGGATTTTCCGATCACCAGACGACGACGAACGAAAAAAATGCCCGGTGAGAAAGCTGACGACAGTCCTCTGGATATGGCAACTAAACATCGCATTGCATACTATGAAGTTCTCGACAGGATGTGCAGCGAATTACAAGAAAGAGCCAAAGGTTTTCATGAGATAAACTCACTTTTCGGATTTCTCAAACCTGAATTCTTCAAAAACATGGATGAGAAACAAATTGAAAAAAATGTTTACAACTTGATGGAGAAATATCCAACTTTTTTTACAACTGCCCTGAAGTATGAGTTGATCAGTTTTGCGGATTTGTACTTCTCACAAGAACAAGATTCTACTGGGCATAGTCCAATGCAATATTTGAACTTCATCGTTGAAAAAAATTTGATGAGCAGTTTTCCGGAGTGCTCCAGTTTATTGCGTTTATTCTTGACACTTCCCGTCAGCACAGCCAGCGCCGAACGAACAATGGGCTCATTAAAGAAAGTCAAAGATCGTAAACGTTCTACAATGAGTGCAGAAGCATTGGACGATTTCAGCATACTTTTCATCAAACAGCATGTCGCCAATCAAGTTGATTTGAATGCTACTATCGAAGTTTTCACGGAGAAGAAAGCGAGAAGAGGATTTAAAAATATGTAAATTAATGTTCTCAATGTAAAAACGAATCCAACGTTCAAAATGCTCGATAAAAAATTCAAACCATTTTATACTGATAAATTTCTTGAAACACATACCTATCACTTCCAATGAAACACTTGAGCCAAAATAAATTCTTGTGTACACAATTCAATAGGGGGGGGGGGGGCCTAATGAAATTTTGCCCACAGGGCCCTTTTTCCTTAAATCCGCCACTGCCTCAAGGAAAACAAAATTCAATAAAATGTTTTACTTTCATATACAAGTTTTACAAAAAATAAAACTAGAGAATTTACTACCTAGTTAAAAATTAAATAAAATATAATAAAAAGTTACATTAAGATACTTTAATGGCTTACATTTAAAATTCATCAATAACATTACAATACCAACGACAACCACGCGATTATTAAAATAGTGCCCCCAATTGGAGCCACTTTTCCAAATTTATTTTCTCCTGTAAAAGCATGGTAGTAGCAGGGTCCAGCAAATAATCCAGTTCCAATAATAAACAATGGTCCACTCTGAAATAGATTTTTAAATTTCTAAACTTGAAAAAATATTTGCAGAAAATCATACCACTTTCGGATATTTAGCTAGGGGTACCCCCAACAAAGCTAAAGCACTAAAGAAATGAAACTTGTTAGCGACTTCATAAATGCTTTTAAGTTCCTTAACTCTGTCTTTAGGGTAATTTTTATGAGAACCGTAGGCGCCCAAGACTACAGCCGATGCCCCAACAACACCGGCAAGTCGTACAAATGGACCTGCTTGAGCCGACATTTGCCATAATGGAATTTCTTCACGGATTATTTGAACCGATACCGGTGGAGAGGTGGTTCCCCCGCCAACCAAGGGCTGAAATTTTTAAAATTAGGTGCGTATGAAGATGTGACAAATTTATTTTTATCCTACCTTTAGGATGGTTTTGGAGACGGCATTATTAAAAACGATATAATTGAAAACATCCGTTATACTCATTTTTAAAATTTAATAATACAATATGCTGCTCGCAATGTTTATTTCACAGATAATCGTAAAATAGAAAAACACAATAACAAAAAGATGATTTGCCGGATCGATTTGGTTAACAATGCTACCAACAAAAACTGACAGGTAACCAAAACTCCCTTTATTTATTTACATTACAATAACCTAAAAATACTTTCTACAATAAAATTAATACGGCTGAAATCTGCGGTTATCGTTACGGTTATCCCGATCATTGTTTCCGTAACGATGTCTAGAAGTCTCGTGATGTGCCTCATAACGCCGTTCGTTTCCATATTCTCTATTACGGTCGTGTCCATAACCTCGATTGTTGTGGCCATCCCTATCGTGGTATCCTGACCTGTAGTTGCTTCGACCACCTCCACGGTCACGATTGAAATTGCCTCTTGTTCGCGAATACCACGGATGAATTAGCGGTGGAGCAGGAACACCTTGGTCGAATGTATTCGCGTAGTCTTGATCTCGATCTGTGTATTTATCACAAAATTCTGACGAGCATTCTTCCAAAAAATTTTCTTGAACCTTTGTCAACGTTTGAGTAGTCATTTGTTTCAAATTTATTGTTAATGGTAATCAATTTTTAAAACAATTATTATTTATATTACACACGTCAAGGATAATGTAATACACTTCGGAATTTAACCGTTGTTAAACCGCTCGTACCAACGTAATATCGTAAACATTTATACAGAGGAACGGGAATATTATTTGGTGCATAAGATTTCCTCAATCTGGATTCGAACTCGAGAGTACTAGATATAAAAACGTGAGATATCGAGGCGATATTTGATACTACTTTTAGGACAGCTACATCGCCATCTTAGAAAACATGAGGTAAGTTTTCTTATGTATGTTTTTAACGCGAGAACTTAGGGGGAGAAATGAAATTTTAACATCACTCCGAGCAAGTACCGTGCAAAATTTTAGCATTGCTGGCTAAGGGGCCGTCCATTAATTACGTAAGGATGATTTTTGTAATTTTGGACCCCCTCCCCCCGCCACGTAAGAGTACGTAAGATTGTGGCAACCCCCCCCCCACATCTTACGTAAGGATTATTTAAAAGAAAATTAATTTTGACCTACCTCTCCTCCCCTTATATTTATAAAATATGAATAATAATAAATTATATTATACTAGCTGGCACAGACGGCCTACCGGCCGCCTTTAGCCGTCTAAACCGTGTGGGATGTGGTTGTTCGGCCTCACTCCAAGGTACTAAAGTAGCCTATGTTTTTCGTAGCATTGTAAATAACTTCTACACCAAATTTGGTTAAGATTGGTCAAATAGAAACGTAAAGCACGTGCACGCGTATTTGCATTGTCGATCGGTTGACAGTTTGACAGCATTCATTATTGTTTTTTAAGTTGATTTTGAGTAGCCTGCCTTCCTTTAAGGAATCTCGATAATCCATTCATGCGCGTCCCATAGGGACGCGCATGAATGGATTATCGAGATTCCTTAAAGGAAGGCAGGCTACTCAAAATCAACTTTCCTCTCCTTTGGGAATTTTTGCACTATTTCAATACAAAAACATGCACAGGGACCTACATAATAACTATGACAAATTTGGTTCCGATCGGTAAACGGTTTAGGAGTCTATAGGGAACATACATACACACATACATCCATTTTTATATATTTACATAGATAATAATAAATACAAAAATTTAAATTAAATTTTTATTTACATAGATGAAAAACCGTTCGTAAAGATCACCAAAGTTTGATGCCATTTTATATAATTCACACTATTATGCCACTATGTTTAATGATTTTTAAGTACTATATATTTCAATATATGATATTTCCATTATACCTGGATATAATTACCAACATAAAAAGAAAAAATTATATTAGATTGTTAAATTTAATTTAAAAAAATATTTTAAGAAACTTACGTAAGGAATACGTCGGACCCCTCCCCCCCTACGTAAGGGTCCGTAAGATATCCAATACCCCCCCCCCCCAAAAAAAAACCCTTACGTAATTAATGGATGACCCCTAAGGTTGCTCATAATTGAAATAGTTTTTATTTTTTAATACTAAAAATGAAAGCAATAATTATCATCATAAATAATAATAATTTGCTAATCCACAGCAGCGGTTTGGTGTAATTGCTGGTTTAGTTACAGATCGGAAATTCCGGGCTTGAATCGCGGAATTTCGTAGCTTAGGCATCGGTCCTCACTTTGGATCTACCTTGCCATAAAACTCTTACCTATATTTATTATAAAAAAACATCTACATACATAAAAACTAACAAAACCAAATCTAAAAATTTCGTGATGGGGGGAGGCAAATGTACCTAGTTTTAGGCTTCTATACAAATTATACCAAGAAGCCTTTTTGAACCTTTTATGGAACCTTCGTCAAATTTGTCTCTGTCTGGTTTGAGCCAAATGTCGGAAACAGAGCCGTAGCAAGGGTGAGGCGTTTGCCTCAGGCGCCATCGCAATGGGGGCGCTAAACCTTGACAAAACCCAATAAATAATAGTTTAAAATTTTCAATCGATAAGATTCTTTTGGGGGGTGCGCATATATTCAAATTTTTTGACTGAATTCGAAAATTTGACCACGATTTTATTTGATTCGCAATTTACATTAACGAAACGCCACCATGCGGGAGAATTTCAAATTAGTAAGTGACGTATTAAATGAAAATAAAAATTCGTTCTTCAGGCCCAAGACATAACAAAATCAATTAATCAACAAAACCTATTACAATAGATGTAACAACATACTGAAATGTTTGCAAATTTTCACCAGAATATGACTTTGAATTTTGAAATATACGTCCAAACACGGCCATGTTGTTGTTGCTGGTGGCGCCACCAACGCTAATGTAAATCGCCAATAACTCGCTTACTTTTATTTTTAGTGAAAATTATCATCAAATCAAAATTGAAGAGTACAAAATTCTCTATAAAACAGATTAACAAACTTTGCCTACATCATACTAAACAACTTTCGTGTGCAAAATTTTCCTCTAAATTCAGTATTTCGAGTAATATTCCAGGAACACAGAAAAGTTTAGTGAATTGTTCAACCTAATTTTCACAAAACATAAAATTTCAACATTTAAGTGTTTATGAAATTAAAAGAAAGTCCAGAGAAAACAATTGAAAAAGGTTTTGAATAATTCTTATTCTGAATAAAAATTTCGTACATTTAAACTTCATCATCGATGGTGAACAAAACGAAACAGGGTTTCAGAATTTACTTCAGATCTAAAGTAAATCCTGAAACCTTGTTTTGTAGGGAATTTTCTCCTCTTGAATTTTGGTCCAATGATAAGACAGGGGATTTTAGCAAAGTTGATTCCATCCACCGCGTTCTTCTTCATTTCCCTTTAACTGAGTGGGTCACCGGTAAAAATATCACGTTATCATCGCAACAGTTATTCAAATATATTTAAATTGAAAAGAAAAATTCCTACCGATAAAAATAATCTCCATATTCAGGGAGGGGGGGGGGGTATTGCGTTACGTTTCCATGGAAGCGGTGATTCTGACATACTATACGTATTTTATGTAAGATCTTCAGTAGATCCCAATGAAAAAATCGATATTACATGACCGGGGGGTCTGGGGGGTATGGAATACCCCCCAGGCACATTTGCCATTAATCAGAACCATCAAAATTTATTATTTTTCGTTGAATCTTTTCCAATTTTCGTTTGTAATCCGGGAGGGGGAGGGCAGCAGGTGATATTTTTCATAACTATCCCATTACCGTTCTTCTTAATACCGAGGGACGTAAAAGTGAAAGTATTTCTTTCGCAATAAATTAAGTGTACCTGGGGAGTATTCTATACTCCCTCAAACCACCTAGTTCCGGCATCCTAAATGAGTTGCTGAGAAGCATCCATTTGTTTTCATTATTCTAAGCCAGCGCCGTAGCAAGGGTGATCGCAATGGGGGCGCTAAACCTCGACAAAACCCAATAATTAATAGTTTAAAATTTTCAAAATTGTAAAAATCAGAAATCCCGCCGCTTGCCAGTTAGTCAGTTATAACCATGGTTATAATATAGTCAGTTATAACCATGGTTATAACTGACTTATAACTTTCAAATAACTTCTTAAAACAATGATCAACTTTTAACTAACGCGTAATAAAATGCTAACTTTGATATGAATAATAATTAACGACTCGCGTAACAATTGGATGAACTAGCGTAATAATCGACAACTGCCAACCCTTTGAATAACTTTATAAGGGGCCGTCCATTAATTACGTAAGGATGATTTTTGTAATTTTGGACCCCCCCCACGTAAGGGTACGTAAGATTGTGGAAACCCCCCCCCCACATCTTACGTAAGGATTATTTAAAAGAATATTCATTTTGACCCCCCTCTCCACCCCTTATATTTATAAAATATGAATAATAATCTATATATATAAAAATGGATGTACCCTATAGACTCCTAAACCGTTTGACCGATCGGAACCAAATTTGGCACAGTTATTATGTAGGTTCCTGCGCATGTTTTTGTATTGAAATAGTGCAAAAATTCGCAAAGGAAAGGTAAATTGATTTTGAGTAGCCTGCCTTCCTTTAAGGAATCTCGATAATCCATTCATGCGCGTCCCATGGGGACGCGCATGAATGGATTATCGAGATTCCTTAAAGGAAGGCAGGCTACTCAAAATCAACTTAAAAAACAATAATGAATGCTGTCAAGCTGTCAACCGATCGGCAATGCAAATACGCGTGCACATGCTTTACGTTTCTATTTGACCATCTTAACCAAATTTGGTGTAGAAGTTATTTACATCGCTACGGAAAACATAGGCTACTTTAGAACCTTGGAATGAGGCCGAAGGCCGAAAAACCACATCCAAAACGGTCTAGATGGCTAAAGGCGGCCGGTAGGCCGACTGTGCCAGCTAGTATATTATACTATTATGCCACTATGTCTAATGATTTTTAAGGCGCTGATACACCGTCTATTATGACGTAAATGTTGTAAAATTACGTCATAATAGCATGCTTTTCGTGCCAGTAAGTAGCATGTGTATCAGCGCCTTTAAGTACTATATATTTCAATATATTTGATTTTTTATCAAATATTATATTCGATTTTTAAATTTAATTTAAAAATAGTTATTTATGTACCAAGGGCGATATAGGTATGTTTATGCCCGCGGATGCAAGTTTCAGCCGAGGGCCCTCGGCCCGAGGTTGAAAGCAGTCAAGGGCATAACCTATATCGCCCGTGGTGCATATAACGTTTTATTTTTCACTTTGAATATTATATTAATTGTATATATCGAATATTTTCTATTGATATTTAGTAAATTGATAAACTTAAATATCAATTTGTTCAAATAGACATGGGTAGCGTTGGTAATGTTTTTTTTGTTTCAATTTGTTTATTCACTATTGACATTTTGTAAAACGGAGTTTTACATTATTTAAAATGGAAGAAATTCCACATATAAAAGCTGAGAGAGCAGAACAGGCCATCGGGGAATTATTACCCAAGAAATCGCGATCGCTCTACGAAAAAGAATTCGAAAGATTTGGTGACTGGTCCAACAAAAATTTAGTGAAAAGTGTCAATGAAATAGTTTTAATAGGATATTTTCAGGAACTGGTATGAATTATTGTTGCTTTTTCAATGATGTTTCTGTTACTTACTTATATAATTGAGTCTAGATATTAATCTGTTAATGTTTTATAGTCAGAAACATGTAGTCCGAATACAATGTGGTCAAGGTACTCAATGCTGAAGTCAACATTGCTGGTTAATAGGAAAATAGATATAAGAAATTTTAAACGCCTGGAACCTGGAAGCCTTTTTGAAACAATCGTCAAAAGGATATGTTCCCAAAAAATCAAAGATTTTGTCACGAGAGGATGTTTTAAAATTTTTCAAAGATGCTTCGAACGATACATACCTTTAGGAAAAGGTATTAATGCGGTGGGTGACATTAAGTTTCTTATATTTATTTATATTTACTGTAGGTTGTTCTGGTGATGGGTATTTTTGGTGGATTGAGGAGAGACGAGCTGGTGAAATTAGCAGTGGATGACGTAGATGATAGAGGAGCGGTTGTAGTGGTGAAAATTCCAGACACAAAAACTGGTACTCCAAAAAGTTTTACTATTGTCGAAGAGAATGAGATGAATGCTTTGCTACTTTATCGAAAATACGCATCTTTGCGACCGAAAAATACAGGAAAGCGGCGTTTTTTTATGACGTATCGCAATGGTAAATGTACTGCGCAGCCCGTTGGTAAAAATACTTTTGGGAGTATACCGTCAAAGGTAGCCAAATATTTGGGTTATGCCGATGCTACAAAATATACGGGACACTGTTTGCGTCGTACGTCAGCAACTCTTCTTGTAAATGCAGGTGCAGATATGTTAACACTAAAGAGGCATGGACAGTGGAAAAGTGACACAGTTGCAGCAGGATATATTGTGGATAGTATGGCCTCCAAGAACAAGATATCTCGCTTAATTGCTGGAGTGGATAGTAACCCTGGCGGAAATAGTTCTTCCAACAGTCATCTAGTAGATGTAGGAAATTGTTCAGTGGCAGGTGTTGATAGTTTCAGTGGAACTTTTACTAACTGCACTTTTAATATTAAATGTTCCAAATAATGTTCAACTTCTAAATAAATTATAATATAAAAAATAAATACCATATTTTATATTTGACATAAGAACAGCTGTTTCCATTGCGCCCGCTCGGGCGAAATGGATCCATTATGCCCGCGCGGGCGAAATGAATATGTTTTCATGTTTCGTATCCAAGGCAAAATCAACAAATATATTCAAAGTGAAAAATAAAATATTTTAAGAAACTTACGTAAGGAATACGTCGGACCCCTCCCCCCCCCTACGTAAGGGGCCGTAAGATATCCAATACCCCCCCCAAAAAAAACCTTACGTAATTAATGGATGACCCCTAACTAACTCGCGTAATAATTGGATGAACTAGCGTAAAGCCCTAGATACACATGCTACGTACTGGCACGAAAAGCATGCTATTATGACGTAATTTTACGACATTTACGTCATAATAGCATGCTTTTCGTGCCAGTAAGTAGCATGTGTATCTCGGGCTTAATAATCGACAACTCTGGTTCGAATATAATTTCTTCATAATATTTAACTTAATGACGACTTGCGCCTCTTGAATAACTTTATAACTAACTCGCGTAATAATTGACAACTGATTCGCGTGATAATTGGATGAACTAGCGTAAAGCCCGAGATACACATGCTACTTACTGGCACGAAAAGCATGCGATTATGACGTAAATGTCGTAAAATTACTTCATAATAGACGTAATTTTACGACATTTACGTCATAATAGCATGCTTTTCGTGCCAGTAAGTAGCATGTGTATCTCTGGCTTTATAATCAACAACTGGCTGAATTTTTGCTTAAACTGTCCTATTTATTGGTTTTTCTTACTTCTAGCGGGGGTAGTTTTTTTTTGTATTAGACGTGTGTGCCTTCTTGCATGAATTTACCCCTTGTTGGAGGCTTTTCTGAAGAAACATCTAATTGCCAGCAGCAGCTGGTTCGAAATGTGTGAATCTAATTGTTTAGACCAGTGGTTCCCAAAGTGGTCCACGTGGACCCCCAGGGGTCCATAGGAGACCACACGGGGGTCCACGTAGACGTGAAAAGAACACTTAATTCTTAACACCCCAATTTAGGGTGATATTTTTTTGGAGTTTTGGGAATACAGTAGAAATGTAGTAGCAGGGGGTCTACCAAAAATAGTAAAACTTTGAAAGTGGTCCACGAGAAAAAAAAGTTTGGGAACCATTGGTTTAGACCATCCCTTAATTTTGAAAAGAAAAAGTCACACGTTATGTGAACTTGCCGCTGAGCCACGGGCGGCCAGGATGCGCTTTAAATTGACTTTGAGAGCGGCGAGGATGCTCTTTAGTTTAATTTCGAGATCCTCCCACTAATTCTTGTAAGTTTCTAAGTTCCCTTTTGTGTAAAAGGCGCTAATCGCTTATGCATCTTTAAACTTCCCTCTACTTAATTCTGGGTAAATTTGGCTATTATAATTGTTAAACAACATTCTAAATGGTTGCTACTTGTTTTTGTCGGCATTTATTATTTTCCTTATGCGACAGTAAATGTCCGTTATTGCCACTAGTCATATTTCATATTTAACTTATAAAATTCACCTAACAATGTTAACAACAATTTTAAGGGGAGTCGACCTAAGTCGCTTTGGCACAAAATGATAAGAATCTTTTGGGAGGGGGGGGGCACATATATTCAAATTTGCCTCAGGCGCCAGAAGAGCTACGCATTTGCTACGGCGCTGGTCGGAAACATAGGTAGTACTACATACTTAGAGCTGTTTTGCGATACAAAACTAAAACGTTTAAGAAAAAATATCAACCGCATTTCCGAGACACAAAACTCGACACCTATTAGATTTTATTTTTATCTTTTTTATGTACCTATTCTAATTTATTTCAAAGTCATTTCATGGTGAAAGCTTGCAAAAGTTTTGGTGTGTTATTAAATTTATTGTAATATGTTTTGTGAATTAGTTTACTCTGTTATGTTTTGAGCCTGTTTTTTTGGCTAATTTTTCGATGTGGTGGGATTTGTTTAAATGTAAAACGCGAATAACAAGAACAGGTTTCTTTTTTTGCTGTTAGTCCATTTACACGCCACTTGTAGGAGAAGTGGGGTGCACTGCACAAATTTTGGACTTTCGAGTTACCTTGTATATTTTCAGGGGATTTGACATTTAACAGTTATCGGCATAGAATGTTTTTATTTTTCATAACCTAAAACAAAGACCTGTGTTTAACACAAACTTCAAAACTATTTTTTTTTCAAAATGCATACCTGGTGTTTGCTGTGTAAAAATATAATCGAAACAAACAAGTACAACATCGATCAAAATTTGACCAAATATTCGAATTTATTGCTGAGGCAAGTTTTGGAATCAGTTTTTGATAGTGTAGTTTTTATAGAGTCGAATTCGGACATGTGCTGTAGCTGTTTTGAATTATTAAATGATCTCGATTTAGCCGAAATTAATTATAAACGAGTTCGGCGAAAGATCTTAGATTTTTTTAATTCTTCAAAAGATACTGGAACCGAATTGGCTAATCAAGAAAAGATATGTGATAAAACATCGAATTCTGCTGAAGTGGTGGTAGATGATATTTTTAAAAAGGAGATATTTGAAGCCGAAGCGGTTCTTGTCGGCCTCGACCAAAATGAAGTAGAAACTAATATTTTCGAAGAGAAAATTGTTGGTATCGGTGATCAAAACGAAAATGTGGCCAAAGTGAAGAAGCCTAACTCAAAAGGAAAGGGAAAAAATGCTAATGCGTTGTTGAAACCATTCAGCTGTTCGGAGTGTACTAAAACTTTTAAAACTTCCAGTGAACTTAAATCGCACGTTTCTACTCACAGTAATACACGGCCTTACATATGTGAAATTTGTGGACAGGCTTACAAACATAAATATGCTCTGAATGTCCACGTAGGAATGCACAATGGAATTTGCCCTTTTATTTGTATGTATTGTAATAAATCCTTCACACAAAAAGGAGCTTTGCAGCGACATTTGCCTATTCATACAGGTATTTTATTTACTTTATACTTTTTCAAAATTGTATGAGTTAGTCCCTACTGTGGTTTGTAATTTTCCTTTCAAAGAACCATTAAAATTGCAAAATAATGAACAAAGTAAAACATGGATGCTGCTTATTTTGTAAAATTTTAGGAGATAAGCAATTTCAATGCGATTTATGTGGGAAGAGGTTTGTTCACCATTCGTCGTTTAATGTTCACCAACTTTCCCACAGCGGAGAAAAACAGCACAAATGCACCGAATGTGGTTTAGCTCTGTTCTCTGGCTCTCATTTGAAGAGGCACATGCGTGTGCACACTGGCGAACGTAATTATGTGTGCACGATTTGTGATAAACGTTTTGCCGAACGTTATAATCTTGTGGCTCACGAAAAATTACACAATAATAGTGATACCAAAACTTCGTATAAGAGGAATCATAGGTAAGCGCTAGTTTTTAGATTAACGGTATATTTGCACAACTGGAGCTGTTCGTAAGTGTTTAATTTTCCTAACATCGGAAGTGTGATAAAAAAGGTTCAGAGAAGGTTGTGGGAAATTACCTTAGCTGTAGGTTGTCAGGGTAGTTCCATATTAGGCGAGCGAATTATCGTCTTTTAATTGATAGTATACAATACATAAAAGACAACCATGTGTGTTTTTTTTCAAATTTTTTGTACTCAATAACGGTAGCATTTGGATTTCTTCCATTATATATTATAAGTTTAAACCAGTTGGATATTTAAAATTTATCCGAAGTCTCACCGACTTATTCATAATGTTGTCCAGTGTAGAACTATAGTCCATCCGTTTTAAGAATGCAGAACTAGATTGTACTAAAATTGTGAACTCGGAACGCGATTGGTTAAAATTTTTACAGGTTTACACTGCCAAAATTTTATTTGCGATTGATGACTCACGAATATTTTTTTCTAAAAGTTTCTGGCAAATTTAAATAATTTGTACAAGATAAATTGCTATTTGATAAAAAAATACTTTCAACTCGATTATTTTAAGTATCAAATAAGTGACATTTGGTTTTTGTCACTCATACACTTTAATTATTTGACGTTTCCCAGTGTAAATCTGACTTGCCGTTCAAGGCGACCTCTACTGCAATCCAAAACCAGATGGACTATAATCAATTTATTTATAGTCCAGGCAACGAAGTCGAAAAATTGGCTCAAGCTTGCAAAAAATCCGGGCAAGCTGAATTTTGGCAGAGATGTACATTGGAGTGTTCTAATGAACCCCCCAAAAGTCCCATAAAATCCCACGCTGGCGTACCACACAATCGGGGATTTTAGCTCCCCAACGCGATTTTTTGCCGTTAACTCGCTTATTTATGCTTGTATGAAAAATTATTATCAGACCATAATTGAAGAGCATAAAATTCTCGCACGATACAACACAAGGGCTAGGACAATACTCAAAGATTCAGCGAGTACAGGTTTTAGCAAGGAGATTGCACGAGCGAAGCGCAGCGGAGCTCGTGCAATCTCCTTGCTAAAACCTGTACTCGCTGAATCTTTGAGTATTGTCCGAACCCGCGTTGCTGTTGCGGTGATCATTCCGTGAAGAAACGCCACAACTTAAAAGCACAACATCACATACGAAAATCGACATTTCAAACGCCATTTTTAATGTCGAAAATTGTGAAACAAATTGACCATATCGCATCACAATCATTGCAAAAAAAAATCAAACATAAAATTTCGTAAGTACCGAAAAAAATGGAAGCATAATCGCACTAAATTTGTAATATAAAATTCGTTACTATAAAATTCGTTAGAAGTACATTGCTTTAAGTGAACTCTTTTACGCTCCACTACAAATATTCGATATTCTGGTAGGGTATTTGGAATATTTTTTATTTTCGGATATTATTCGACTGTGCATGCGTTGTACCCATTTAACTACAATGTAAAATAACGCACGCTGATTGGTCGAAACGACAAAATTTGACCCTGAATGGAATAGTCATATATAGAGTCCGGATTTGTAGCTATTATGCTTTTCCTGCAAATTCGAAGCAGCTCAAAGTTTTTAAATAATCTATGCGATTTATCAAAAAAGGGTCCATTTGGCACTATGTTTTAAATGCTTTTTATGCTTTTTTTGGGGTTTTGTGCTTTTTTTCAATTTTTATGCTTTTTTGTGCTTTTTTTCAGACTTCATTGGTCTGATGCGTTTTCCTATTCCGCCGACTTATTGTCGCGTTCTTATCATATCAAGCTTGCAAACTATAATCTTTAAAACAAAATACCGTCGGTGCACCTTCAAAATGCGATATGTGCATATTCAGTTTTATGTGCATTACATTTATTAAAAAACGAAAGATTACTTAAATTCATTCAGTAGCTTTTTCGATTATGATAATTTATAATAATCGATTAATCGATTATAGAAATAATCGATTGTTAAAATAATCGATTGTGGAAATAATCGATTATGAAAATAATCGATTTTGAAAATAATCGATTGTGGAAAATAATCCATTATTGAATACTTTATTTTTTATTGGTAACAGGTTTATTCTATATAAGCATAATATTATCTTGTTTTAATAAATACAACTTTTTAAACTTAAACGTAATCCCAACCCCAACAGCAATTAGAACGACCGAATTAATCGATTATTCGAATTACGGTGATCGATTAATCGATTATATGCGCACCCTACTCATAATCGATTATTTCAATAATCGATTAATCGAAAAAAATCGATTATTTTTTATAATTGACAATCGATTATGAAATTTCATAATCGCGCACCCCTAGTCGCAGGAGAGATTGGTAGCATTATTAAAAATAAATTAAGCGGGGTTTTAAAAAAAAATGAAGGATTGATAACATTGGTTGATATATCGTAGGCAAAACAATATCCGGAGAAACTATTCCAAGTTTAATAATGGATCCCTCGGTGGTAGCAAAATTCAAGTTTGCACCAATAACCAATAACTAGTGTGGACGTTGAAAGAAGCTTCTCCATTTACAAAAATCTGTTAAGTGATAGAAGGACTAATTTTACTCCTGAACATTTAGAACAATTTTTAATAATAAATTGTTTTAAAAATTAAATTAATTAATACTTTTGTTTATCCTTATTTTTTATAAAATTGTGCTTTTTTTTATTAAATTGATGCTTTTTTTGGTAATATTTGATGCTTTTTTAAGCACTTTTTTTCAAATTTTTCATGCTTTTTTATCCGGACTCTAGTCATATATAATATATTAAGTGCATTTTTGATTATCGGTAACAATTTGACTACGTTGCTATGAAAACTTTGTTGTCAAGTAAATGTCCGAATGCGAAGCATGAGGATATTTACTATTGACAACAAAGTTTGAATATAACAATGTAGTCAAATTGGACGATAATCAATAATGCACGTAATAAATTCGGTAAGACTATTGCACACATTAGAATTTGGAGGTTAAATATAATTGAAGTAGTGTTTCTATGGTTATTGTGTAGCAGATTTGACAATTTAAAGCATTACTTTGTATGTCACCCGCTGTGGCGAAATGGTGATAGTACATGAGTACATGATTAGCAATGAGAATATCCGAGGTTCGAATCTTGCCGACGGCGAATTTTTATTTCATATAAAAAATGTATCACATGATATAAAGTAAACGTATACAATTATCAAAAAGAAGCATATGTGCAATTATCAAAGCAACTTGAACAATTATCGCGTAATTCTAACTCCATTGGTTAGAATTGATCGGATCCCTAAATATCATTGGTTGATGTTAGTCATGTGACACATGTGTGCAATAGTCTATAAAATAATTTTTTTCATAATTTTTCATGGCACACTAATACTTAAATTATTGACCGAAAACACGACCCACCCTTAACATGGCACAATATTGATTCGTTGCAGGGAGAGAAATGTTTTCGGGCATGGGAAATGCTTTCAATAATAAATTAATTGAAATTGTGGCCAAGGTTGGAAAATCAAGAGAAAAATAGATTTTTTCAAAATTTGTCCAAGTTATAGTATCTTCCAAGTAACGAAACCGAAATTTTGGTTTGAGCTTACAGAAGGTCCGGGCAAGCTGAAATTTGGCAAAGATGTATATTGAAGTGTTCTAATAAACCCCCAAAATGTCTCATAAAAATTCCAAGCCGGCGTTCCCCCAAATGAGGATTTTAGACCCCTAAGTGCGGTGTTTCGCCTATAGCTCGCGTATTTTTACTTTTACGAAAAATTACCATTAAGCAAAGTTGAAGAACATAAAATTCTCTATAACTTGTGGCGCTGCAGTAGGCAGTACTACAATACATACTGTAATAGGCAAATTAAACTTTGTTTAATGGTAATTTTTCGTAAAAGTAAAAATACGTGAGCTGTAGGCGAAAACCGCACTTAGGGGGCTAAAATCCTCATTTGGGGGAACGCCGGCTTGGGATTTTTATGAGACATTTTGGGGGTTTATTAGAACACTTCAATATACATATTTGTCAAATTTCAGCTTGCCCGGACCTTCTGTAAGCTCAAATCAAAATTTCGGTTTCGTTACTTGGAAGATACTATAATAGTCCGGTCAAATTAGACCAAAAAATAGGAGTGAGGTTGCAATAATTCGCAGCCAGCTGAAAATTGGTAGGATTGTTCAAAACACCATCATAAATGAAATCTAAAAAGTCCTCATCGATCCGACACCTGGAAAAAAATTTATCCGGGGTCAAAGGTCACTAAAACGGGTTTTTCGCGATTTTCAGCAAAACGGTAAGTTTTATCATAAAATTATCCCATTCAAAAATTGTATATCAGATAATTATCTATAAAAAATGTCTAAATACTTTTTTTCCTAAGAGCCACCGTTTTTGAGATATAACGATTCGAAAAGTTGAAAGAGTTGTAATCGTCATAATATGGGGTCCGTTACTTTGGCGCCCCCCCCCCGGATAATATTTTTACACCAAAAGCAAGCACTGGGATCCTTAGAGCTAGCACCAGCTAGCACCCAAATATGAAAGCTAGCACCATTACAGTATTTTCACAAATCGACTTTGAAACCGGGGGGGCCAAAGTAACGCTAGCCCCCCTCCCCCCGGTTAATATTTTAACCCATAAACCTAGCACTGGGATACTTAGAGCTAGCACCAGCTAGCACCCAAATATGAAAGCTGGCACCATTATAGTTTTTCCACAAATTCATTTTATTTTTTTGCATCTAAATGACGATTATACCGGTCAATTTAAACATCCGAGGTTGCAATAATTCGCAGCCAGCTGAAAATTGGTAGGATTGTTCAAAACACCATCATAAATGAAATCTAAAAAGTCCTCATCGATCCGACACCTGGAAAAAAATTTATTCGGGGTCAAAGGTCACTAAAACGGGTTTTTCGCGATTTTCAGCAAAACGGTAAGTTTTATCATAAAATTATCCCATTCAAAAATTGTATATCAGATAATTATCTATAAAAAATGTCTAAATACTTTTTTTCCTAAGAGCCACCGTTTTTGAGATATAACGATTCGAAAAGTTGAAAGAGTTGTAATCGTCATTTAGGTGCAAATAAATAAAATGAATTTGTGGAAAAACTATAATGGTGCCAGCTTTCATATTTGGGTGCTAGCTGGTGCTAGCTCTAAGGATCCCAGTGCTAGGTTTATGGGTAAAAATATTAACTGGGGGGGCTAGCGTTACTTTGGCCCCCCCGGTTTTAAAGTCGATTTGTGAAAAAACTGTAATGGTGCTAGCTTTCATATTTGGGTGCTAGCTCTAAGGATCCCAGTGCTTGCTTTTGGTGTAAAAATATTAACCGGGGGGTCCAAAGTAACGGACCCCATATTATGACGATTACAACTCTTTCAACTTTTCGAATCGTTATATCTCAAAAACGGTGGCTCTTAGGAAAAAAAGTATTTAGACATTTTTTGTAGATAATTATCTGATCTACAATTTTTGAATGAGATAATTTTATGATAAAACTTACCGTTTTGCTGAAAATCGCGAAAAACCCGTTTTAGTGACCTTTGACCCCGAATAAATTTTTTTCCAGGTGTCGGATCGATAAGGACTTTTTAGATTTCATTTATGATGGTGTTTTGAACAATCCTACCAATTTTCAGCTGGCTGCGAATTATTGCAACCTCGAATGTTTAAATTGACCGGACTATAACTTGGGCAAATTTTGAAAAAATAATTTTTCTCTTCATTTTCCAACCTTGGCCACAATTTCAATTAATTTATTATTAAAAGCATTTCCCGTGCCCGAAAACATTTCTATTTCTAAAACAACGAATCAATATTGTCCATTTTAAGGGTGGGTCGTGTTTTCGGTCAATAATTCAAGTATTAGTGTGCCATGGAAAAATATGAAAAAAAACTATTTTATAGAGAATTTTATGCTCTTCAATTATGGTCTGATCATAATTTTTCATACAAGCATAAATAAGCGAGTTATCGGCAAAAAATCGCGTTGGGGGAGCTAAAACCGCCGATTGTGGGGGCACGCCGGCGTGGGATTTTATGGGACCTTTATTAGAACACTCCAATGTACATCTCTGCCAAAATTCAGCTTGCCCGGATTATTTGCAAACTAAAAACCTTCCTTGCCTGGACTATAGGTACTCATTTTAAAGAAAAACGGTTATCTGGAAGTTTTATTTTAACATTATTTGACTACGATTAAGTGTTTTTACATAATCATCTGAATTATTCTAAGATGCATCTTTCACTAAAGACACATGGCTTTCGATTACTGAATAGTTCACAGCTCCCCGGATTAAAATTACATAAAAGACACATGATTGTCTTCCACATGATGTATAAGTACTGTTGACCGCGAATGGTCACTCAAGTAAAAAAAAAAGATAATTCACTCACTACTATGGACCACCTCGTACTGTTACTTAAAAATTTTGGTTAAATTAGTTTAATTTTTAACAGATGCAACATCTGCAAAGCTACATTTAATAGAAAACTCCAATTGGACGAACATTTAGCCAAAAATCATCACAAAGCGAATGCTGTCACTAGTGAGTTACTTCAAAATATATTTTCAAAAAATTAAAATTATAAAATAATTTTTATATAAAGTGCAAATAAAATTTTTTTACAATTTTTTTTTGAATTCAAATTGTTTCCTATTTATTTAAATTTACTCAGTAGATTTTCTAAATCATCTTTCTCGAATCTGAAGAGGTGCCAGTGTTCGGTGCTGCTCATATTTTTAGCTCCCAATCTTTTGTAGAGTTTAATGGCCGGATTTGTTGAAATCACGTGGAAATCCATACGTTCTCCAATGTCGTACGCCACTTTGGCAACTTCTACCAACAACTGTTGTCCGATCCCGCATTTCCTGTAGTTTTCTTTTACATACAAGTCTTCAAAAAATAACGACTTTCCTAACCACGTCGAGTAGCAAGGATAATAAAGTGCGTAACCAACAATTGATTTATCTTCAATTTCTGCCACAAAGCAACCAAAACGAGGAGGATCCGCTTCAAAACCATCCCTTTGTAACGTATCGGCGTTTATTTTAACTTGATCTTCCATTTTTTGGAAAACTGCAAGTTGCTAAAAAAAATAAGTAATAATAATAATACTGTCCTATTACCTACCAAATTATTTACTTTTATCATTTCGTAGACTGCCTTCATGTCTTGACTTTTTGCCTTTCGAATATAAACATTTTTCTCTAAAATATGCGACATTGTTCTATGAATACTTGTTAACATTTGAAATCAAACCTTGGTATGATTATTGTTATATTATACGGTGGTGATTATAAAAGTGTAAAGGTTAAATAGATAATTATGTATTTAAAAATAAAGGTATAATCAATGTAAACTTACCGGCTAACTACTTTGTTCTTGTTTAGAAATTTTATTTGTTTACTTTGTTTTATTTTTTTGTGGGAACTTGAGTTTTAAACTTTTTAATCTTGTTTTGAACTAATCAAGACTTTTTATCTCAAGTTTTTTTTATCTTTTAAATTTTCCATTTTTAAAATTTTCCATGAATTATAAGTAGGAATCTGTAAATCGACGATGTTTCGTTTATTTTGGTTTTTTTATATTTTAAAATGGCGGATTGTTTAACGTCATCGTCACTCTCTAGATAATATGATTATAAACGACGAAATTAAAAGTTAAGTGAAGAAAACGGTATGTTTAACGTATTCCCGTTGGAACATCAAATTTTCCAGAGATCAGAAAATGTTGCATGTGTCTTGGGTATGTTCATTTATCAATTATAATAATTTTGTAATTCTGATAAGTGTTCTTGTAGGATGTGTTTGTAGGAGGTGGTGTGATTGTCGTGTTGTCTGCACCGATTGCCAGATTTATCGAAACCAGCCGTGTCTGCAGTACGTTAGCCGTTGAACTTTTTATGGCGGAGTTTGTCCTGTTCATGCCGATGAATTTTCTGTCTTCTAGGTAAGATTTTATTATTGTAATTACGTGTAAATAATAACTAACAGCTGTATTCATAGACAAAGAAAGTATTATTTCTACTTACAACTTTACTTGAAAAAATTAACCTTAATAACATAATAACTTATCTGAGCAACTGATTTTTTTCAGTACATTTCATGTTGGTTTTTTTACAAAGTTTCTGAATTTCCAAGTGTTTTTGCCCGAAAATGCGTCTATGCAACATAAATTTGACCCTTAACCCTTTCACCGAATTTACCAAAATTTGGGGGTCCAAAATATTTATGCTTAAAGGCATTCAAAATGTTGGGTCAAGGGGTTATTTTATTCTTAAATTTTGGTAAGTTTATGGATTTATTTAGAATCAAGAAAAATAAATTTATGTTTTCAAAATTTTAATAATAAAAAAAATTAATCATTTAAAAAATTTTAAAAGGGAAAATAAATATATAAATCTTTAATTACGAGGACCATTGTGATATTCTTCGAAGAAAATTATATCTTATATATAAAAATTTATGTGATTGTTATTGACAAAGTTTTTGCATTTCTTTCTTTATTTTTTACCCACAAATTTGTGGGGTTCTGAAAATATTTTCTTCATTTTTTGGCCACAAATTTGTGGGTTTCTGAAAATATTTTCTTCATTTTTTGCCCACAAATTTGTGGGTTTCTGAAAATATTTTCTTCATTTTTTACCCACAAATTTGTGGGTTTCTGAAAATATTTTCTTCATTTTTTACCTACAAATTTGTGGGTAAACCGGTGAAAGGGTTAAGTACAGCTATGAATTTGAGCGTAAAAGCAACCAAAAACAAAACACGCTTATTTATATTAATTTAGTGTATGAAGTACGTCTGCAAGGTTTCCACTCTTATTATGGAAAAGTCGGGGATTGAAATTTCTCAAATTTAGTCAGGAAAATTAAAACTTGGGTTAGGGAAATATTTTAACGTATTTTAATATAAATTCTGAAATTTTTTTGTTGGTATTGTGCACTGACCTACTCCGAGCAATGCATTTTTTTTAATTTACTGAAAAAGTCGAGGAAAACTCAAGGAATTTAATTTGACAAATTTAGTAGGAACTCTGGTCGGGTACAAAGCAAATAAAACCAAAATGCTGCACTTTATGATTGGGAAATGCCACTTTCTGTTGTCATAGATGAGACCCGAAGACACCTTTTTAGATAGGGAGCCACTTGAAAAAATTATTTAGTATACCAAAATGACGCCCACTATTTTCTTAAATTGAATTTATCTCCGCTATTAGCAGGGCTCGGAATGAGTTACTTTTATTACTAAAAGTTACTTTTTTTTGCAAAATGGCAAATGGATTAAATAATCGCAAATGTTTTTGTTTTTCACTGAAATTAAAAAATTAAATTTGAAAATTTAATAACCATTTGAAAATTTGAATATTTTTTTAAATTTTTTTGTGTTGTAAGAAATTAATTTATACTTGGTTAGGGGTCATCCATCGTCAACTATTATAGGAGTTAGAAGAATAATTTTTTTGGTTTTTGCTCACAATTTTAATTAGTTTAATTTAGGTGATACCTATTTTGAGCATAGGAAATGGCAAATTCATGACTATGAGTTTTTGTACCTTCTTTTACAAACTTGCCACCGTTCCATTTCAAGCCTGAAATGAGAAACTTAGAGACTCTTTTCTGATGCAAAACTAAAGTGTATACGGGAAAAATGAACTCATTTCGAAGTCATTGCTATATAGACCCATTATTTAATAGTTGTGTTGGCAAAAGTTATTCTTTTTTGGTTTTTCCTTTTTGTTTATGGATCGATACGACGGTCATGGCCTGATAGTTAGTGCGATCAACTGCTAACGTAGGGCTCCCCGGTTCGATTCCGGGTACAGTCTAAAATTTCTTGACCGTTTTCCGTGCTTTCGGAGGGCACGTAAAGCCGTCGGTCCCCCTGTGTTAATGATTTGCCATCATAACAATAAAAAACAGGGTGCAGGCACATCGAAAGGCAAGCCTAGCAAGCTACCTGAGATGTAAAATTCAAAAATGCTCACAGAACTAATTACAAAAATTAGTAATAAACAGGTCCTGGACCTATATTAAGAGGGAGACTTCTTAATAAAAAAAAAAGTGGAAGAAGTTTATGGATCGATTACAAATTGCTTTGATTTATTTTGATTCTTACAGCATTTTGTTTATTTAGACGAATTATATTCAGCCAATATTTTAAATTTAAGAAATAAATTACCTACAAATTATTTTATAAAAACCAAGTAAATTGGAAAGGATCAAAATGAAATCAAAATTTCGAAAAAATTGATTGCTAAACTTTTGAATTACCATGAATGGAGCATAAACCATGTCTAAATTAATTGAGGACATTTTGGAGTCTATTCTAACTAATTTTTTATTTCAGAGTGTACAAATGAAGGAAATGGGATCCCAAAATTCAAGAATTTCAAAAACCTGAAATACAACTATCAGATTCGTTTTAAATTTTCATAATGGTGTGAAGAACAATAGGTGGATGGGATAATAAAAGGTGTGTTACATTACAAATAATAATTAATTAGTTATACATAATTGCGTGTATTTAAAATTTGCATTCTTCAAATATAACTAATATTATGGTAATAAATAATTAAGGGAAAATACAGGAATCTGTAATTTATGTTTCTAATATTGACGGTTAGGTGTCGCTCGACAACTGACAACCTTGAAGGAATACTTACGAATTTTTTTGTTTTAGCCGTCAACAAATAATAATGATAGCGACAACGAAATACCTACAAGACGTTTGGAGTTTTATTATATCAAGGTACTTTTAAGTTTGAATTATTTGCACTTGTAAAAGTCTTTATGAAGCACCGTTTTTGCTATGATTTTATTTAAAAATAAAAATGTGTCACACCGCAATATTCTGACATCTACCAAGCAGACACGTTTTCTTAATTCAGTTATTCATTTATTTATCTCTCCAATATTTATGTGCTTGTAATAATAGTGTAAGAAAATTTCGCAAAAACGGTCTTATCATATTTTTTTTGGCGGTCGTCTTTGAAAATGGCTACTAAAATCCTATTTTATTTTAACATTTACATACCGGGTGTTCATTTTAAAACTTCCAGCAATTAATATCTCAAAAACCAAAAGTCAGATGAAAAAATGTTTCGGACAAAAGTTGTATTATAGCGAGGGGGAAAGAATATGGCATAATTGTTTTTTTAATTTATTGACCTTTTCAAGGTCATTTGAAGGTCCACTTTGTTTTTTTAAATAGCACCTTATATTTTTTTAGCAGATTCATATTTTGCATAAATAAATAAACAACTTTTGTTGGAAAATATTTTTTATCCGACGCAAAAATATTACTAAAGAAACTTTTGAAAAAGTTAGAAGCGAGTTTCAACAAAGGCTGTATCATTGTTTAGCTGTAAATGGGGAACATTTTGAAAACTTGTTATGAAAACACTCGTTTACAAACTTTTTTTTCCACTGTTTAATACTAATAAATATCCTTCTAAAACTTGTAAATATTAAATTTTGATTAACAATGTTGATTATTTATTTTGTTTCAACGCATCTTACTCGAAAAGCCTAATGTCGGATAAAAAAAAATTTCCAACAAAAGTTGTTTATTTATTCATGCAAAATATGAACCTGCTAAAAAAAATATATGGTGCCATTAAAAAAAATAAAGTTGACCTTCAAATGACCTTGAAAAGGTCAATAAATTAAAAAAACAATTATGCCATAATATTCTTTCCCCCTCGCTATCATACAACTTTTGTCCGAAACATTTTTTCATCTGACTTGGTTTTTGAGATATTAATTGCTGGAAGTTTTAAAATGAACACCCGGTCTATCAAAAACTATTCACGCTATGAAAAAATAATTTAAACTCATAGTTTAAACTATATGTTTTACATAAATATTATCTACATCTTTTGTTACTATCATTTTTTTTGTCGGAGCTCTCGTTTATGACATTCGGGCAGATGAAGAAAGACGCACAAAGTGTTGGCTTATTTTTTAATAGTGAAACTTTTAATTTTTGGAGTAATGGTAAATTTGATCAAAGAAACTTAAAATAAAGATGTCGATAATAATATTATACAAAATATTTTTGATTGAAACATTTTTTGATAACATGGATGGTTTCTGAAATTAATTATCTGCTCCATTGCTTGAATTTCATTATAACATGGGCAAATTTTGAAAAAATCTATTTTTAATTCTTGTAAACAACTTTCTTACCAATTTTTTTTGTTTCAGTGAGGGAAATCGGCACCGACATTAGTTTGGCTTCTCAAAGTTGCATGGGAAAATAATCAGGTTATAGTTATATTTAATTATTATTAGCCATTTGTTAATTTGAATGAATTTTAAATTCCGTATCTTGAATCGAGATTTCGTGGCGACGTAAAACGACAAACCGCCGAAGAACTGCTATATATCGTTCTTTTAACTTCGCGATGTACAGGGTGATCGATTTTTTACTGGTTTCTTATGGCACACCCCTTATTTATCGAGTTAGAAAAAAACTTATTAATAATATTTTGTCACATTTCAAGACAATTTTAATGGCGAAAAATGTATTTGGATATCTCCTTTCATTGTTTTGGGGGAGGGGGTTGAAAATATATACAAGTTGAAAATATATACTATAATTTCCTGATTCTTATAGACGTTGAAAATTTGATAAGACCTTCTACAAGCACTTTTTCAATTAAAATACATTCAATATTGGCGTCAAATTTTCTCTCTGTATTTTAGTTTTGAAGTTATTAATTTAGTTGTTTTTACCTTTAATGGATTAAAACACATTTGAAATCTTTATTTTCTTAGTTCTCACTCAGGTTTAGCTAAACAACTTGACATAAAATATGCCTTTGTATAACCTATTTATTATTAATAGCTAAAATTGTTTATAATTATTAAATATAATATTATTTATATAAATAAATAGAGAGGTGTCTATAATTATTTTGTTGGAACGCTGAAAAAATAAGCTTTTGTAAATATCTTGTAGTGGTCCACGTTATAATTTCCATTTAAAAAACCTTAATTCTCCGTTCTAGCATCTAAAATAAAATACTAAGAAAAAATTTTACTACAGTATTGAGTTGTAACTGAAAAACTGCCTTAACATTGCATTGTTAGATTTTCAACTGGTTTGGTAAAAACGGTATAATTTTTAATGAAATAAATTTTATTTAAATTGTTTTTAGTGAAGGTTCATTGTACACTTCAAGTATATCATTTTGTATTTCTTTTGCACTTTAACCCCTTGTTTTGTTAAAAATTTTAATACAGCGCAGCGCTTCTCCATTTTAGGCTTCTATACAAAGTATAGCAAGAAGCCTTATGATCTGACTCCGTGTCCGTCTGTCTGTCCGTCCGTCTGTCTGTCCGTCCGTCCGTCCGTCTGTCCGCATAATTCAAAAACATACAGAGCGTTTCAAATCGTGTTGGAAATACTCTGTGTGTATAGAGGTCTAAGAACTGGGTAGCCAGTGCGCTACTTTTAGGCTTCTATACAAGGTATATAAAGAAGCCTTATGGTCTGGCTTCGTGTCCGTCCGCATGTTTCAGAGCCAATCATAACGTTGATCAACTGATACGTTGTTATATTGTAAATACTTCGTCTATATAGTATTGCGTTAATCTATTAATCCGTTGTTTCGATTCGCTAATGCAATTTATAAATACGCAAATGTTCGAAAGAAATTTACTACGTTAAAGATATTTTCAACGGGGTCTCCCTATATAAACTACTTGTTAGGCTACTATACAAAGTATAGCAAGAACCCTTATGATCTGGCTCCGCGTCTGTCCGTCCGTCTGTCCGCATAATTCAAATCTAATCAGAACCTTCGAAATTGTGATTGTAAACACATCGTGTACCTATATATACTTAAATAAAATTTGTTTTAAATTTAATATCGACTTTCTAGCCACGTTCTGTAAAAATTTTTTTTGGAACTCGGAACTTAAAATGCTATTTTTTGTTTTTATGTGAAAAAATTATTTTTTATTTATTTTAACCATAGCAGTGGCTTGATGTGATTAGTGAAGTTAAGTTGTAAATAAAAGAGAAAGGAGAGGATTGGTCCACCTCAAAAAATGGACCGTCCATTACAGAGAAGTAAAGTTTCGAATGGAATTTAAAAGTTTGATTATTATTACTTATATAGTAAATGGTAATTACCAACCGCAAAAAATTTAATTGGTGCAGATTATCAGATTATGTGATATTATATTCTTATATTTTAATTTCTAAATTAAACAGGTTTTTATTGGTTTCGATGAATGGACCTTGGATGATTTATTCTTTCTTCTTCTTCTACGTGGACTGTATTTCTGCTCGCTGATTTATCTTCTTAAGGTTCGAAGGACCATGTCTAAATTTAAGATTAGGGTTGCAAGAAGTACCCGTCTTAATTTAGTTGAATTGAGAACCACTAGAGTTGTAAGTTCTAGTGATTACTCTAAATTATGAGAAGTGGCAAGAAGTACTTCTCTTAATTTATTGTTGAATAACATTTAAGTCGTAAATTCAAATGCTACTGATTTATTAAGTTTTACATACAGGTATTTATATAAAAACTTAATAGCTAGGTTATCACATTCCAATTAAATTAAAGGTATTAATCTGATGACTTATGATATAAAATTTTCCATTAATAAATTTAAATGCAGTACTTGCTGATTATGATTGTTTTAAATGTTGACAATGCGGAAATCTTCTATATATATAAAAGAGCTTGTCTGTTTGTTTGTTTGTTCGCTATACGTTCCTACACCCTTTGACCGATCTCAACCAAATTTTGCACAGTTATTCTGTAGGTCCAGGCGCAACTATTCGTGCATAAATGGAGAAGAAATTCCCGCGGGGAGCAAAGTTATTCGCGTTTTTCGATTTTTTATTGATACGCTGTATACTTTACCCTAACCCAGTTAACAAACCCTTACTTACTTACAGGGCCGGGCTGGCCGAACGTTCCTACACCCTTGGACCGATCTCAACCGAATTTTGCAGTTATTATTATGGTCCGTCCTGTGAGGCCGAAGGCCGAACAACTATGGCCTTCACGGATCTACTATGGTCCGCCCTGTGAGGCCGAAGGCCGAACAACTATGGCCTTAACGGATCTATTATGGTCCGCCCTGTGAGGCCGAAGGCCGAACAACTATGGCCTTCGCGGATTTATTATGGTCCGCCCTGTGAGGCCGAAGGCCGAACAACCATGGCATTCACGGATCTATTATGGTCCGCCCTGTGAGGCCGAAAGCCGAACAACAATGGCTTTCACGGATCTATTATGGTCCGCCCTGTGAAGCCGAAGGCCGAACAACTATGGCCTTCACGCATCTATTATGGTCCGCCTTGTGAGGCCGATGGCCGAACAACTATGGCCTTCACAGATCTATGATGGTCCGCCCTGTGAGGCCGAAGGCCGAACAACTATGGCCTTCACGCATCTATTATGGTCCGCCTTGTGAGGCCGACGGCCGAACAACTATGGCCTTCACAGATCTAAGATGGTCCGCCCTGTGAGGCCGAAGGCCGAACAACTATGGCCTTCACGGATCTATTATTGTCCTCCTCCTGTGAGGCCGAAGGCCGAACAACCATGGCCTTCACGGATCTATTATGGTCCGCCCTGTGAGGCCGAATGCCGAACAACTATGGCCTTCACGGATCTATTATGGTCCGCTCTGTGAGGCCGAAGGCCGAACAACTATGGCCTTCACGGATCTATTATGGTCCGCCCTGTGAGGCCGAATGCCGAATAACTATGGCCTTCACGGATCTATTATGGTCCGCTCTGTGAGGCCGAAGGCCGAACAACTATGGCCTTCACGGATCTATTATGGTTTGCTCTGTGAGGCCGAAGGCCGAGCAACTATGGCCTTCACAGATCTAAGATGGTCCGCCCTGTGAGGCCGAAGGCCGAACAACTATGGCCTTCACGCATCTGTTATGGTCCGCCTTGTGAGGCCGACGGCCGTACAACTATGGCCTTCACAGATCTATGATGGTCCGCCCTGTGAGGCCGAAGGCCGAACAACTATGGCCTTCACGGATCTATTATGGTTTGCTCTGTGAGGCCGAAGGCCGAACAACTATGGCCTTCACGGATCTATTATGGTCCGCCCTGTGAGGCCGAAGGCCGAACAACTATGGCCTTCACGGATCTATTATGGTCCGCCCTGTGAGGCCGAATGCCGAATAACTATGGCCTTCACGGATCTATTATGGTCCGCCCTGTGAGGCCGAATGCCGAATAACTATGGCCTTCACGGATCTATTATGGTCCGCCCTGTGAGGCCGAAGGCCGAACAACTATGGCCTTCACGGATCTATTATGGTTTGCTCTGTGAGGCCGAAGGCCGAGCAACTATGGCCTTCACGGATCTATTAAGGTCCGCCCTGTGAGGCCGAAGGCCGAACAACTATGGCCTTCACGCATCTATTATGGTCCGCCTTGTGAGGCCGATGGCCGAACAACTATGGCCTTCACAGATCTATGATGGTCCGCCCTGTGAGGCCGAAGGCCGAACAACTATGGCCTTCACGCATCTATTATGGTCCGCCTTGTGAGGCCGAAGGCCGAACAACTATGGCCTTCACGGATCTATTATGGTTTGCTCTGTGAGGCCGAAGGCCGAGCAACTATGGCCTTCACAGATCTAAGATGGTCCGCCCTGTGAGGCCGAAGGCCGAACAACTATGGCCTTCACGCATCTGTTATGGTCCGCCTTGTGAGGCCGACGGCCGTACAACTATGGCCTTCACAGATCTATGATGGTCCGCCCTGTGAGGCCGAAGGCCGAACAACTATGGCCTTCACGGATCTATTATGGTTTGCTCTGTGAGGCCGAAGGCCGAACAACTATGGCCTTCACGGATCTATTATGGTCCGCCCTGTGAGGCCGAAGGCCGAACAACTATGGCCTTCACGGATCTATTATGGTCCGCCCTGTGAGGCCGAATGCCGAATAACTATGGCCTTCACGGATCTATTATGGTCCGCCCTGTGAGGCCGAATGCCGAATAACTATGGCCTTCACGGATCTATTATGGTCCGCTCTGTGAGGCCGAAGGCCGAACAACTATGGCCTTCACGGATCTATTATGGTTTGCTCTGTGAGGCCGAAGGCCGAGCAACTATGGCCTTCACGGATCTATTAAGGTCCGCCCTGTGAGGCCGAAGGCCGAACAACTATGGCCTTCACGCATCTATTATGGTCCGCCTTGTGAGGCCGATGGCCGAACAACTATGGCCTTCACAGATCTATGATGGTCCGCCCTGTGAGGCCGAAGGCCGAACAACTATGGCCTTCACGCATCTATTATGGTCCGCCTTGTGAGGCCGACGGCCGAACAACTATGGCCTTCACAGATCTAAGATGGTCCGCCCTGTGAGGCCGAAGGCCGAACAACTATGGCCTTCACGGATCTATTATTGTCCTCCTCCTGTGAGGCCGAAGGCCGAACAACCATGGCCTTCACGGATCTATTATGGTCCGCCCTGTGAGGCCGAAGGCCGAACAACTATGGCCTTCACGGATCTATTATGGTCCGCCCTGTGAGGCCGAAGGCCGAACAACTATGGCCTTCACGCATCTATTATGGTCCGCCTTGTGAGGCCGACGGCCGAACAACTATGGCCTTCACAGATCTAAGATGGTCCGCCCTGTGAGGCCGAAGGCCGAACAACTATGGCCTTCACGGATCTATTATTGTCCTCCTCCTGTGAGGCCGAAGGCCGAACAACCATGGCCTTCACGGATCTATTATGGTCCGCCCTGTGAGGCCGAATGCCGAACAACTATGGCCTTCACGGATCTATTATGGTCCGCTCTGTGAGGCCGAAGGCCGAACAACTATGGCCTTCACGGATCTATTATGGTCCGCCCTGTGAGGCCGAATGCCGAATAACTATGGCCTTCACGGATCTATTATGGTCCGCTCTGTGAGGCCGAAGGCCGAACAACTATGGCCTTCACGGATCTATTATGGTTTGCTCTGTGAGGCCGAAGGCCGAGCAACTATGGCCTTCACAGATCTAAGATGGTCCGCCCTGTGAGGCCGAAGGCCGAACAACTATGGCCTTCACGCATCTGTTATGGTCCGCCTTGTGAGGCCGACGGCCGTACAACTATGGCCTTCACAGATCTATGAAGGTCCGCCCTGTGAGGCCGAAGGCCGAACAACTATGGCCTTCACGGATCTATTATGGTTTGCTCTGTGAGGCCGAAGGCCGAACAACTATGGCCTTCACGGATCTATTATGGTCCGCCCTGTGAGGCCGAAGGCCGAACAACTATGGCCTTCACGGATCTATTATGGTCCGCCCTGTGAGGCCGAATGCCGAATAACTATGGCCTTCACGGATCTATTATGGTCCGCCCTGTGAGGCCGAATGCCGAATAACTATGGCCTTCACGGATCTATTATGGTCCGCTCTGTGAGGCCGAAGGCCGAACAACTATGGCCTTCACGGATCTATTATGGTTTGCTCTGTGAGGCCGAAGGCCGAGCAACTATGGCCTTCACGGATCTATTAAGGTCCGCCCTGTGAGGCCGAAGGCCGAACAACTATGGCCTTCACGCATCTATTATGGTCCGCCTTGTGAGGCCGATGGCCGAACAACTATGGCCTTCACAGATCTATGATGGTCCGCCCTGTGAGGCCGAAGGCCGAACAACTATGGCCTTCACGCATCTATTATGGTCCGCCTTGTGAGGCCGAAGGCCGAACAACTATGGCCTTCACGGATCTATTATGGTTTGCTCTGTGAGGCCGAAGGCCGAGCAACTATGGCCTTCACAGATCTAAGATGGTCCGCCCTGTGAGGCCGAAGGCCGAACAACTATGGCCTTCACGCATCTGTTATGGTCCGCCTTGTGAGGCCGACGGCCGTACAACTATGGCCTTCACAGATCTATGATGGTCCGCCCTGTGAGGCCGAAGGCCGAACAACTATGGCCTTCACGGATCTATTATGGTTTGCTCTGTGAGGCCGAAGGCCGAACAACTATGGCCTTCACGGATCTATTATGGTCCGCCCTGTGAGGCCGAAGGCCGAACAACTATGGCCTTCACGGATCTATTATGGTCCGCCCTGTGAGGCCGAATGCCGAATAACTATGGCCTTCACGGATCTATTATGGTCCGCCCTGTGAGGCCGAATGCCGAATAACTATGGCCTTCACGGATCTATTATGGTCCGCTCTGTGAGGCCGAAGGCCGAACAACTATGGCCTTCACGGATCTATTATGGTTTGCTCTGTGAGGCCGAAGGCCGAGCAACTATGGCCTTCACGGATCTATTAAGGTCCGCCCTGTGAGGCCGAAGGCCGAACAACTATGGCCTTCACGCATCTATTATGGTCCGCCTTGTGAGGCCGATGGCCGAACAACTATGGCCTTCACAGATCTATGATGGTCCGCCCTGTGAGGCCGAAGGCCGAACAACTATGGCCTTCACGGATCTATTATGGTTTGCTCTGTGAGGCCGAAGGCCGAACAACTATGGCCTTCACGGATCTATTATGGTCCGCCCTGTGAGGCCGAAGGCCGAACAACTATGGCCTTCACGGATCTATTATGGTCCGCCCTGTGAGGCCGAAGGCCGAACAACTATGGCCTTCACGCATCTATTATGGTCCGCCTTGTGAGGCCGACGGCCGAACAACTATGGCCTTCACAGATCTAAGATGGTCCGCCCTGTGAGGCCGAAGGCCGAACAACTATGGCCTTCACGGATCTATTATTGTCCTCCTCCTGTGAGGCCGAAGGCCGAACAACCATGGCCTTCACGGATCTATTATGGTCCGCCCTGTGAGGCCGAATGCCGAACAACTATGGCCTTCACGGATCTATTATGGTCCGCTCTGTGAGGCCGAAGGCCGAACAACTATGGCCTTCACGGATCTATTATGGTCCGCCCTGTGAGGCCGAATGCCGAATAACTATGGCCTTCACGGATCTATTATGGTCCGCTCTGTGAGGCCGAAGGCCGAACAACTATGGCCTTCACGGATCTATTATGGTTTGCTCTGTGAGGCCGAAGGCCGAGCAACTATGGCCTTCACAGATCTAAGATGGTCCGCCCTGTGAGGCCGAAGGCCGAACAACTATGGCCTTCACGCATCTGTTATGGTCCGCCTTGTGAGGCCGACGGCCGTACAACTATGGCCTTCACAGATCTATGATGGTCCGCCCTGTGAGGCCGAAGGCCGAACAACTATGGCCTTCACGGATCTATTATGGTTTGCTCTGTGAGGCCGAAGGCCGAACAACTATGGCCTTCACGGATCTATTATGGTCCGCCCTGTGAGGCCGAAGGCCGAACAACTATGGCCTTCACGGATCTATTATGGTCCGCCCTGTGAGGCCGAATGCCGAATAACTATGGCCTTCACGGATCTATTATGGTCCGCCCTGTGAGGCCGAATGCCGAACAACTATGGCCTTCACGGATCTATTATGGTCCGCCCTGTGAGGCCGAAGGCCGAACAACTATGGCCTTCACGGATCTATTATGGTTTGCTCTGTGAGGCCGAAGGCCGAGCAACTATGGCCTTCACGGATCTATTAAGGTCCGCCCTGTGAGGCCGAAGGCCGAACAACTATGGCCTTCACGCATCTATTATGGTCCGCCTTGTGAGGCCGATGGCCGAACAACTATGGCCTTCACAGATCTATGATGGTCCGCCCTGTGAGGCCGAAGGCCGAACAACTATGGCCTTCACGCATCTATTATGGTCCGCCTTGTGAGGCCGAAGGCCGAACAACTATGGCCTTCACGGATCTATTATGGTTTGCTCTGTGAGGCCGAAGGCCGAGCAACTATGGCCTTCACAGATCTAAGATGGTCCGCCCTGTGAGGCCGAAGGCCGAACAACTATGGCCTTCACGCATCTGTTATGGTCCGCCTTGTGAGGCCGACGGCCGTACAACTATGGCCTTCACAGATCTATGATGGTCCGCCCTGTGAGGCCGAAGGCCGAACAACTATGGCCTTCACGGATCTATTATGGTTTGCTCTGTGAGGCCGAAGGCCGAACAACTATGGCCTTCACGGATCTATTATGGTCCGCCCTGTGAGGCCGAAGGCCGAACAACTATGGCCTTCACGGATCTATTATGGTCCGCCCTGTGAGGCCGAATGCCGAATAACTATGGCCTTCACGGATCTATTATGGTCCGCCCTGTGAGGCCGAATGCCGAATAACTATGGCCTCCACGGATCTATTATGGTCCGCCCTGTGAGGCCGAAGGCCGAACAACTATGGCCTTCACGGATCTATTATGGTTTGCTCTGTGAGGCCGAAGGCCGAGCAACTATGGCCTTCACGGATCTATTAAGGTCCGCCCTGTGAGGCCGAAGGCCGAACAACTATGGCCTTCACGCATCTATTATGGTCCGCCTTGTGAGGCCGATGGCCGAACAACTATGGCCTTCACAGATCTATGATGGTCCGCCCTGTGAGGCCGAAGGCCGAACAACTATGGCCTTCACGCATCTATTATGGTCCGCCTTGTGAGGCCGACGGCCGAACAACTATGGCCTTCACAGATCTATGATGGTCCGCCCTGTGAGGCCGAAGGCCGAACAACTATGGCCTTCACGGATCTATTATGGTTTGCTCTGTGAGGCCGAAGGCCGAACAACTATGGCCTTCACGGATCTATTATGGTCCGCCCTGTGAGGCCGAAGGCCGAACAACTATGGCCTTCACGGATCTATTATGGTCCGCCCTGTGAGGCCGAAGGCCGAACAACTATGGCCTTCACGCATCTATTATGGTCCGCCTTGTGAGGCCGACGGCCGAACAACTATGGCCTTCACAGATCTAAGATGGTCCGCCCTGTGAGGTCGAAGGCCGAACAACTATGGCCTTCGCGGATCTATTATGGTCCTCCCCCTGTGAGGCCGAAGGCCGAACAACTATGGCCTTCTCGGATCTATTCTGGGTCTAGATGGCTAAGGGCGGCGAATGCCGCCCGTGCCAGCTAGTGAATTATATTTGTAATTGACCTACTGGAAAGTGTTATTGTGCATATTAGCTTTATTTACACTTTTCTACTAAATTTGTACAATTTTGCATATTTACTTAAATTATTAATATACAGGATGGTTCTAAACTACAACTCACCCAACCAATAAAAACCTGTTTAATTTCTAAATTAAACATATTGCCACCTCCAAAATAATGGCGTATGAGATGTGTTGTGTCTTGCGGATGTGTATGATGTTGTTTGTGAATTTTTAGACTATTTTTAGATGCCCGTTTGAACGACGTCTTCTCTTTTTCCAGCTTATTTTATCCCAGCTTTTCCTCCATCGTCGTACCATCTCTCTGACGTCTGGGTTGCCTTGAATGTTGCTCTTCTTGCTAAGTGATGTGTCTATTTTTTTCCTTGCCTGATTTGCTATCCATTTTTGTTTCCTTGCAATGGAAACCGACTAATTAAAACCCTGTTTAATTTTATATTAAACACTGGGGTTAGACATATAATTCACCAAGTTTAGGAAGTTGATCGTATCGATGTCAAAAATATTCGCAAAAAGAATTTAATTCCAATTTGCATTATTATTATATAGTATTTTAGTTGGCAATGATCACCAACTTAAACAAGGTGGAACTCGCTTTAGCGGCAGTTCTTAGGCTTCTATACAGCTACCTTTCTGGTGTGGAAAGTTGTTATTATCTGGTTATTTTTGGTCGCCATATAATGTAACATCACATAATCAGATAATCTGCACTAATTATTTATTATTTTATTTTAACCACAGCAGTGGCTTGATGTGGATAGTGAAGTTAAGTTGTAAATAAAAGAGAAGGAAGAGGATGGATCCACCTCAAAAAATGGACCGGAAATTACGCAAATTTCGAAAGCGAAAGCAAATTGCCAATATGACGTCAGAACAAATTATTCAACATCGCGAAAGAAATCAAATTGCCAACATGACGTCAGAACAAATTGAACAAAATCGTAAACGAAAGCAAATTGCCAACATGACCCCTTCGAAAATATTACATCGTTCACGTAGTCATGCAATTCGCCGACAAAATCCACGAAGTAAAAACGCAGCTGTTCTTGAAGTAGGTAACGTTGTAGAACCAATTGTCGACGTTCATAACGGTAGTTTTACACTACCAGAAAAGTACACTACCACAACTACCAGAAAAGTAGTTGTATTTTATTTTACTTTGATGTGAAAAAATAATTTTTTAATGATGTGGTTAGTGAAGTTAAGTTGTAAATAAAAGAGAAAGGAGAGGATTGGTCCACCTCAAAAAAAGGACCAAACATTACAGAGAAGTAAAGTTTCGAATAGAATGGAAAAGTTTGATTGTTATTACTTATATAGTAAATGATAATTACCAACCGCAAAAAATTGAATTGGTGCAGATTATCTGATTATGTGATGTTACATTATATGGCGATCAAAACTAACCAGATAATAACAACTTTCCACACCAGAAAGGTAGCTGTATAGAAGCCTAAGAACTGCCGCTAAAGCGAGTTCCACCTTGTTTACAAATGTCAACAAAGCCGGTTACTAATAACAATTGAATAAAAATTCAAAAGATTGCTTGCGTTGATTTAATTATTGAGAACTGGCCTTCTATGTGATATTTTTACAAACCACTTTTGGGATTTTGTTATAACTCCCTTCCTTATACCGTTTTTACCGAACTTATTGATCCCACCTCGTATTTACTATAAGAATACGCAAGTTACAGTATAATGCACTTCTAGGAGGTAAAAGAATTAAGTCCATTAGCCTGAGCGCGCACTTGCAGTTGTTTAGCCGCAAACAGAACTCGCAGTTTCAAGTACAAATGCGCGCACATGCGGCTAAATAACCGCAGCGGTTAAAAAGATGCAACTAGTTCTATTTTGGTAGCCGCGCGGTCGTTGGCAAATTAAATATAATAAATTGATTGGTATACACCTGCACGCACTTGCTGGTATTTCGAAACACTTCAAATGGAAAATAATCACAGTAGCACTAGCAGCGGTTTATTTGCCGGCCACTCTTGTAATGTTCTAGAGCAATGGTTCCCAAACTTTTTTTTCGTAGACCCCCTGCTGCTACATTTCTACTGTATGTAGAATAATATGAATAGAATACATATTCTACTTACAACTTGTGAACCCCTGTTTTCTTTTCACGTCTACGTGGACCCCCGTGTGGTCTCCTATGGACCCCCAGGGGGTCCACCTGGACCACTTTGGGAACCACTGTTCTAGAGTCTAGCATATCCTGTGGAAGAGCATTCGCAAATCCTTTGTTGTCGGTGTTGGCTTGGCATTAAAATTTTACTTTTCCGGAAAAAAGTGCAAGTGGTGTATATTATTGACTTCAGTGCTGCTGTCTGCGATTGAAACCCCTGCACGTTTTTTCTTCAGACAATAAAATTCCAGCAGAATATTCTAGAATCCTAGTGCTTGCTGAAACGTCCAGCGATTTGTTATGACAATGAATTTGTTACTAATGATAAAACTAATCATAAAACTGTGCATTGGACCCAGAAAAATTATTATTGGAATTAAAACAACAACTGCACTCGTAGCCAAAAATTATGATACGAAGTTTACGGAATGAATAAATTAATATTAAGAATTATTTATAGTAATTTACGTAGTATATAACTTTAAAATCATTCTTTTTGTTGTTTTTAAGCGCAACAGTCTGTGATTCTTTAGCCGCACAACCGCAAGTGCGCGCTTGGACTTTAAGCGGGTCATTATAAGCCATTATAATTATTATCACTATACCGGGTAGCCAGTCAACCACCCGAGCATAGGGAAGTAGCATGGAAAATCAAGTTAAGATTTCTATTCCCCATAGTAATAAATTGAAATAGTATCAATCGAAAGAAAAGTTCTCTTCGCGTTTGGATATATCCGACAGTAGCCATTTCCTCTTTCATTATTATTCAAATTGCAAGAATAAATTGCCTATAATTTCCTAAAAATCACTTTGACAAATTTGATTTGTAATTTGTGGCGATTATTTTTCCAATGCATATCGTACGTCTTCAAAACCACCCAATTTATTTTTGCATTTTTAAGATGAATTAAAGGCGAAATAAGTTTAGGTATCTCCAAACGCGAAACAGAAATCTGTTTCGATCGATACAATTTTCATTATTACCCTTTTAGGAAGCAAGAAATTGAAAAATCTGATTTGCCACCTTAAATCCCTATGTTGAGTTGGTCGACTGGCAATTTGGCATAATAAGTTTTTTCTTCTAAGGAGTGTCATAAGAAATCTCAAATTATCACGCGAACGCTGTAAATCCCCGCTGAAATTTGCATTCACATTAGGGTGGCAGTTGGCCTCGTTGCCCAAAACGCGATCTTGCTGGGGTAAAGGCGGTGTGACACTTGTGTAAATTTGCGTGTAGATTTACGTGTAAATTTCTACACCGTGTCAAACACGTAAATTTGCGTGTAGATTTTGTTGCAAATCTGCTAGCAAATGTTTTTGCGAAAACATAATTAATGTTCTGTTGAGAATAAATTGTAGCAGCTGTAAAGTAATTTTGTTCAATAACATAATAAAAAATTAATTATTTTAAAAATGTTGCGTATACGCAACGTTGGGGATTAATGGGTTAATGCCCAATTCAAACTTTTACCAACTGACAAAACCACAACACAAGAAAAAATAGACCACACCTTCGAATATTCTTCTGCGCAATTTTACACGCACAGCTTACGAGAAAATATAGAAATATTCCTACAAAATATTTACACGTAAATCTACACGCAAATTTACGCGTTTGACACTTGTGTAGATTTACACGTAAATCTACACGCAAATTTACACAAGTGTCACACCGCCTTAACTGTTTAAAAAGTTAATTGCTGTCATGCCAAAACTGTAAGTCCCCACTTCAAATTTTAATTCGGGGTCATTGGAAATTGGCCTCATTGCCCAACTCCTGTCACGTTAAAAATGTAAGTTTCCATTCAATGTTTGATTCGGACTAGGGGGGGGGGCACCGGCACACTATGGAGCGAAATGTCAAACTAGTGAAAATTCTAAATTTTTGTTTTTGTAATTTGCAAAGTATTAAATGCTGATATTTTGCAACATCACGTAATAATATATAACGTTTACACGTTATATATAATAATAATTATTATACCTACCATTATGGTATTACACAATGTCAGCATTTAATATTTGGGAAAATAAATCGTGAATTTTCACTCTTGTCATTTTGTTCCACTGTGCGTCAGTTAGTCTTTTCGCCCAAAACGCGAAATTCAGCTGGCGACCAGTTACAAATTTAGTTTCGTCACGCGCAAACCGTAAATTTTCGCGTCAATTTGTAATTAGGGTTAGGACCATTGGTAATTCGGCTCGCTGCCCAAAATGCGATCTTGATCCGGTCACTCGCTCGTTTAAAAGTTAAGTGCCGTCGAAAACCCTAAGTGTTCATTCACAATTATGAACGTAAAACATAAGAAATATCTAAGCCGTCAAGTTTACATAAAGCCTAATTTTAACACAAAGTTAAAACCATTGCAAGTTCATGTAATTATATTGAGTTTATGGTCGTACTTAACATTTGCAGTCGAAATTGTTTCAACTTGATCTTTTAAAATTATCCTTTATGGAAATTTTACTTATTTGTTATGTCCGACGTTCATTGTGAACAAGCTCTATGTTCACGCAGCGATTTGTAATTCGGGTTAGGGAGACCGCCAATAGTTGCTTCCATTTGTAATTCGGAGTTAGAGAGGCTGTCTACAATTGACATCATTGTCTAAAACGCATAGTGTACAATCCGTCACGTGCATACTGTAAGTCCCCACTTTGATTTGTAATTCGAGTTAGAGCAGCAGTCTACAGCTGACGTCATTGTCCAAAACGCTGTCTCGAACCCGTAAATGGTGAAAAAGTTAGGATCCGTCACGCGAAAACTGTAAGTCCCCAGTTTGATTTGTAATTCGGGTTGGAGCAGCAGTCAACAGCTGACGTCATTGTCCAAAGCGGAATCTCTATACCGGTAATAGTAAAAAAGTTAGGATCAGTCACGCGAAAACTGTAAGTCCCCAATTTGATTTGTAATTCGGGTTAGAGCAGCAGTCAACAGCTGACGTCATTGTCGGAATCTCGATACCGTAAATGGTAAAAAAGTTTGGATCCGTCACGCGAAAACTGTAAGTCCCCAGTTTGATTTGTAATTCGGGTTAGAGCAGCAGTCAACAGCTGACGTCATTGTCCAAAACGGAATCTCGATACCGTAAATATTAAATAAGTTATGATTCGTCACGCGAAAACTGTAAGTTCCCACTTTGATTTATAATTCGGGTTAATTAGGAACGTTATCAGCTTCTTCAAACCGTAATCTACATTTGAAGATAGTGACTGTCACAGGAACGTTGTAAGTCCCCTCCTGCTCGATGGGGCGTTGCGCTGAGGAACGCGTCAGCAGACAAACGGGGTTCCGAAAGTACGATCCCTCTCCAGATTCTTTAAATAGTTAAGTACCGTCACGCTTAAACTGGAATCCCTCGCGTCATATGTATTTGGGAGTCATCGACATCTCAATGATGGCGGTATGACTAGCTTAGTTTTAAGAATTTGGTTGGTTAGGCAGTCTGCAGATAAACTTAATTTCGAAAACGTCATCTCTGTCTGGTAATATGTTTTGTGAAGCCAAGTAGCGGCATGAACAATTCATATTTCGTCGTAGTAGCTTACGACGATTTGTGAGGCACGTCTTTGAAACGTATGAAATTACGTACACTTGAAAATGGGGTCGTGTGTCGAGTCTCATACTCGAAAATGTGTTGTGTATATGTAAATATGATTGTAATTTATTTTTCACATTGCAGATAATGAATGGTTGATTCACATAGCAACAAGCGATAACCACGCCAGCGCACAACGTACGAGTTTGGACTTAGCAGTTTTCGTTAGAACATCCAAAAGAAAATGGTAGTGCAGTGTGTATTTAATATTTGTATTGTCTTGTACTTACTTACTTAGCGTCACAATAAAAGCTATAATTGCGTATTCTTGTATCATTGATATGAGGTATCTATTACTAATATAAGTTTCCCCACCTACTATAGATAGTCATATAAGCATTCAAGGTAAGTTAGTGATAACACCTATTCGGAACTACATACGTAAGCAACTTGCTCGGAGCGGACTTAGAAAATATTTCAATTAG
Source organism: Podabrus alpinus (assembly GCA_932274525.1). NCBI lineage: Eukaryota > Metazoa > Arthropoda > Insecta > Coleoptera > Cantharidae > Podabrus > Podabrus alpinus. The sequence continues at coordinate 15,087,268 of OW026451.1, forward strand.
TTTACTTCTCCCACTTTCGTCATGGTCCCACCAAGTATTCCGAACGAAACCGAACTCTGTTCGGTTGGAAGTGGGGGAAACCAATTTGGTATATAAGTAATGTATCTCCTGGGGTTGAGGTGGGTGGGCGAAGGCCATTAGCCAGCAAACATCTAGCTCCTCCAACTCGATTAACAAGCCGCAAAGCGGCTTGTTGTATAGGGGCGCGCTTCGCGCGCCCCCAGGCCGCTTTGCGGCCTGTTGATCGAGTTGGAGGAGCTCGATGTTTGCTGGTCTACTGTTCAGGCCGCCCCACCCACCCCGTAGTTAATACATTGCTTATATACCAAATTTGTTTCCCCCACTCTCAAACGAAGGCAGTTCGGTTTTCGTTCGGAACTGGTGGGGCATCTGCGTCATCGACTTACGTATGGTACATTGCTATGTGTTAGTAATAATAAAACATATAATTTTATTTAAGTTACATTTATTATCGATAACGGTGCATTATTATAAGATAGAAAATATTTTAACAAGTTATTTTAACTTAAAACATTAAAGTGAAGTAAACTTACATACTTTTGCTTGCAAAAATATTCTAAGTTCGCCGACTTTAATTTTTAAATAAAGCTAATTTATTTTACACTTCATTATAGTATACCAGTTTAAGAAACTGCTCCAAACCAACTTCAAACCTTTGATGGATCTTCCTCCTGAGGGTTCCATCCTGTTAGAATCTGCAAAGTAGAAAACAATTCGTTAACATTAATTTTTACATAGTACAACATAAATCGAAGCGGGGACTTGTCAATTTTTGCGCAATGGGATTTACATTTTAAGGAATACGGGATCGCTTTTTCGGCACCGTGTCCCCCAACGTTACTTGCAAATTGAGACGGGAACTTCAATTTTTCCGCGACGAGACCCAGGTTTTTAAGAAATCGTCGGATTGATCTCGCGGTTTCGGCATGTAGTCAATCGGTCGACGGCCCAGAGTTCCAAATCCAAGCGGACACTTACATTTTTAAGGAATCGCTGGATCGATATCGCGTTTTCGGTCATGTTACAAGTAGTAACTTGCCTTATTATTCGGGATGTTTGCTGTCTAAATTTATTTGGGTGGTGATGTTAAATAAAAAACATCCGTCGATTATTTTTTAACAAGTTACTTTAGCTTAAAAATATTAAAGAGAATAAACATATGACACTTTTGCTTGTAAAAATATTCAAAGTTTACCAACTTCAATTTTTTAAAGAAGCTAATTTATTTTACAATTCATTATAGCATATCAGTTTAACAAACGGTTCAAACCAACTTCAAATCTTTGAAGGATCGTCTTGAGGGTTCCATATTTTGAACGTGCAAAGTAGAGAACGTACATTACAAAACTTTTTAAAACAATTTGTCAATATTCATGTTTTTATTTTTACAGACTACTTCGTAAATCAAAACGGGAACTTATCAATTTTTACGCAATGGGATATTTTGAGGAATATCTGGATCGGGAAACTTATAATTTTTGTGCGACGAAATTTAACTTTTTAACAAATCGGCGGATTTAGATCGCTTTTTTGACATAAAGTTCAGGACCGTAAATCGAAGGGGATACTCCCAGTTTTCGCGCGAGACCTAACTTGAACAAATATGTTTGAAGAATTTAACATTGAAATTTCGTGAACCAATTCACCAACCGTAGAATTTCTGGTTCAATATTTTTATGAGTGAAATATTGAAATTTTTTGTTTCCCCTCTAGCCTATAAATTGTCCCCTTCGTAATACTAAATTTCAAATCAAAGATTAATTGAATCGGTCATTTCAAAAACAACATAAGTCATGTTTTCTCAGAAAATTATATTATATTAGATTTGTGACGTAAAGAGGTAGTTACACGTTCACTGTAAAAACTACATTAGTCACATTCCGCCTAATATGAGAAACTAGCCATTCCATTTCGAAGTCCCTGCAAAAACAGCATTAGTCAGTGACTTATGTAGTTTTTGCAGTCATTTCTACATTTTACATGTACCATGAGGGTACAGCTCGCAAGGGGGCAAATGATGTATGCTCCATGTTATTAGATTATATAAATAATAATTTTGATGCAAATGTTAAACAACTGTATATATTCTGTGATGGTTGTCCTGGTCAGAACAAAAATAACACGATGGTTAGATTTCTGCTGTCATTGACAGATAGCAAACGTTTTGACAGAATTTATCACTTTTTCCCCATAAGAGGTCATTCTTTTCTGCCTAATGACCGTGATTTTGGAGTTATTAAAAAAAATATAAGAAAACACGATCGTGTTTATGTGCCAGATGAATACTATAAGATAGTAAATGAATCGAGTGCAAATTTTTCCATAAAAGAGCTTCAAAGAGACGAAGTATATGAATTCAAAAAATGGTGGACATCCTATTATAAAAAAAGTTGTCTGTCCGTTGAATCGTACGGCAAAAAAGTTCCAAAGGACCAAAAATACACTTTCTCTTCTTCTTCTTATATGAGTTTCGAATATGATGCAACAAGGAAAGGTACTGTAGTTACCCATGATTTTATCGATGGTTTGATCAAACACACATTCCAACTATTAAAAAATTCCTCGGTCAATGTATCACTTCCTTCCATTAAGGCCTACAACAGCAAAGTGCCAATAAATTCTAAAAAAATTGATAATTTAAAACAAGCTGAAGATAGCATCATCCACGAACACAGCCAGTTTTATCAAGAAATTTTTAACTGGCCTACTGAAGAAGATGAAACACAAGGAAGTAACGTAGAATGTGATGGGGAATACGATTACGTACCGTAATAAGTAAAAAATGTAATGTATCTGTCTTAATTTAGTTTAGTTTGTTAAAGACTTCTGTATAATAAAAAATTAGAATAAAAATCCTATATTTGGACTTAATTTTTGTGTGTTTAATTATCATTCCCTTCAAAAACAACATAAGTCACAGATTTTTAAAAAATTCTATTTTCAAATTTTGGAATAATAAAATTACAACAGTTACGGAATATATACCTCACAAACCCCAAAAACCATAATTAATGGGGTAAATTTTAAAAATATCGCTATTTATTAAGTTGGGCAGTTTTTATTGGTTTCTGTAAAATGTTACTTATGTGACTTAAGTTGTTTTTGAAATGACCGATTCAATTATTTAAAATTATTTAAATTCAATATTATCTTCGGATTCACTACTTGGAAGGTCGTTGGCAAAAATCAGCTGCGCTTCGCTCGTGCAATCTCCTTGCTAAAACCTGTACTCGCTGAATCTTTGAGTATTGTCCTAGCCCTTGTGTTGTATCGTGCGAGTATAACATTGAAATCTCGATTGCGTGAACCAATTCACCACCCGGCCGACGCGACGAGTGAAATTTATAACTAAAAGTAATTATCGAAATGTTGTATTTCAACTCCAGCCTATAAATTATCGTTCTAAATAGCCCCCTTGTAATAAATACTTCAAATCAAAGATATAAATAATGTAAAATTAGAAGAGACAATAATATGAACATGTAATTTACGACATGTTTCGATAAACCAAGAATAACTTATTTTTCACAAACCTCCTGCAATACTTTCAAGGTAATTCTGAATGATTTCAATGTGGTTATCACCAGATTCAATAGTTTGAAAGTTTTTCGGTAGAAAATTATTACAGTGACAAATTTATTACTACAAGTAAATAAAGGAATTTTCTTTGCTATAATGTTTCTAAATTATAATGTAATAAAAATTATTTGAAAGCAAAGCGTACAAACAACGACGACATAAACTATTAACAAAACGGAATGAAAATTTTCTAGTGCGTGAATTTGAAAAAATCAATGAAAAATTTCAGTAAACAGTTTTGGCCAGTGCTTTTAGGATTAAACCTCGAAAGAGATCGCGAATGGACCAATAATTCAAATGAGGACCTTTGTATCCCAGGATTTTTTTAAATTATATATTTCCTCCCTCAGATTTTCACGTTGTTCCATTCTGGATATTATTTTCACGATAAAAGAATCAATTTTTGTGAATACCGAACTTCAATTAAACTTCCAGTTTGTAAAACTTGCAGTTACAACTTTGGGGTTGTAAATCTTATATTTATCGACGGAATTTTGGCCAAATTTAAACAATCAACATTTTACGTGAAAATGTAAAACAAAATGTTGAATTTATTATTGGGAATTTACATTAACCATGCGCCACCACGCGTCCATAATATTAACTACTCCGTTTAGTATACCCAAAATTTTATACGTGTATTTGTTAATTAATTGTGTGTTAGAATTTGAATTTTACCACTATTACAACGCAGTCGACTAGCTATATTAGTACAATACGCATTAATGGTCCAGTCAAATTACGGCTCAAAATGGGTTTATCAAACATAAAATTATGTAGTTTGGAGATTATTAGGGATCGATAGGGGGGGTGGATTCTGAACATAAATTCCAATTTGAGGGGTTCTCCGAAGGTCAGCTGTACCTCATTTCGCTAAAAACGCGTTTAATTCGATATCTCGAGAACGGTTAGTGTTAGGCAAAAAATTGTAGAGACCTTTTCTCTTCTAAATTAAATTTACTAACTTTTTTATCTGAAACTTTTTTTCAACATCAATATTTTTCAACTTATTACTTCCGAAAGGCAAAAATTTTACATTCTATTTTTTATCAATAAATGTGTGGAACAGTTTTAATTGTTCATTTGCTTCTTTTTCTAATCCTTATTCACATTATTATCCCATTGAATGCAATAAAAAATACCCAAATTGAAGAAGTACAATATTTAAATGATATTCAAATGATTACAATATTTAATATTTAAATGAAGTACAATATTTAAATGGTTTAATCGATTCACCTTTTTATACAGGTAAGTTGGCTAATAAACGATCATGGAATACTTTAATATTTCTTTCAAGTACTGAATACCCACTGATGTCGATGATATTGTGACAATGGCGCGGATTTCGCTCGGTAGAGTAAGGTATAATTCCGAAGGTATTGGTAGTAGAGAAAAAAGTTAGTAAATTTAATTTAGAAGAGAAAAGGTCTCTACAATTTTTTGCGTAACACTAACCGTTCTCGAGATATCGAATTAAACGCATTTTTAGCGAAATGAGGTACAGCTGACCTTCGGAGAACCCCTCAAATTGAAATGTATGCTCAGAATGCACCCCCCTATCGATCCTTAACAATCGCCAAACTACATAATTTTATGTTTGAAGATTTCGTAATTTGACTGGACTATAATAACTTATGTACAATATCGTGCTATACTAATTAGAACAGCTATTATGAAGCGACGTTAGCGCCCTCATCGGTGATGTAAATTCCCAATTCTCAACAAGAAAACAACCCCAAGCAGACATTTAATGTTCAAGGGGTAATAAATTCCTAAAATTACATTTGATTAATTTAATATGGTAAAAATTTTAAACGCTTAAATATTTTTAACGCCTGGGTATGAATTATTTTGTAGGTTACTGTATACGAGTGGTAGTTTTCTTGAAAAATAAGTCTCGTTCGCTTCCTCGAAAAACGCCACATTTTAGAATAACATTTTTAATTATGAATCTGAAGGTGAAATTTTAAAAATAAACACGTTTCATTAAATCTCGAAAATATCGGATTTAATTTTAACTTTCCTTACTTCAAAGTTGAACATCGCCCTTAAATTCAAGTTACAAGGGGTTTAGATTTAAAGCTGGATTTAAGACTGGAAATGGAAATATGAAATTTCTATATTAAATATTATGTTGCAATAATATTTACGATGAATCGAACTAACAAAAAATTACTCGTCATGCAAGTCGAAACGTGTAAATAAATGTACATAAAATTATCGCGAGTTTTTTTAATATTGTAGTTTTAACAAAATATTTAAAAATAAATTTTCTTTTGATTAATTTTTACGTAGTGCCAATGTGAAAAATAACGAATCATAATTTTACAAAAACTATAGATGGACATTAGAGTAGTCCTTAATTTGATAATATTTTAATGACCAATTGTAATAGTCACGGACTAAAATGTCTCCAAATAAAAAAAAACATAATTTCTGACATTTTGGGATATATTTTTGCTCCTAATAAAATGTGACACTTTTCTTACCTATGTACGAATTCGATTTTAATAATTTCGCTTGCATTTTTATTTAATGGAAATAAAATGAATAATTTTATATGGTGATTTATATCTTCGAAAAATATATCGTTAAAACTTTGTAAAATTGTCATGAAAAACTTATCACTATTGATAAGAAATGTGGTACGTTTTAGGTTTTTTTGTAGCAATACTTCGATAAGAAAATTAACTGATAAGTTACAAAATAATGCTATTCAAATTTGAAAGTATTAGAATTAAATGAAAAATATGTAATTTTTCTCACATAAATATTTGGACATGACCAAATTAACGACCACTCTAAATAAAACATGACGTTTCCTAATCATTTAAATCATTGAAATCTGAAGTATCAAAAGACCTCTTGATTTGAGACGGATTGACCTTATCGAGTTTTATCTTTGCTTTAATGATGCGAGTTGATCCTCTACACTTCTAACAATGCCAAACGATCGTGTCAAAGACTGTTAGTAGGCTACAAATAAATACCATGTGATATTTTCATTACATCATAGCGTTTTTTCGCTACACGAAAAATACACGATTTTTCTCTGACGCAAGTAAAGAAAACTTTCATCTACATGACGTTTTACTATCTATTATTTATTGCTCAAAGTTGTCGCTGGATATTTTCAAAATTTATGAGTTATCAAAATTTTGTATTTCGCTGCCAGTTTATTCTAATCCAAGGTATAAATTATTTACTTAATATTTTTCCCTCTTTAACACGTATCTCGGAAATTAAAAGAGATGATATGAAGATGTAATTTACTAGAAGTTTCAATAAACCAAGAGTAACTTATTTTTTACAACTTGTAGTAATATTAAAATCTTATCCCTTCACCATTGAATTTTCATAAATTAATTCCCTGACTTCCAGGTTTTCGTTTTCCTTGGCTAAGATTTAAAATTTTCCCGAATTTTTCGAAATTTGTAAATTTCATAAATTAAATGTGGATCGACTAAACTAAGATATAAAAAATTCTTAACACAAATTAAAAGAAATTATTTATTGATTTGAATAAATAAAAAACCTAGCTTTTAGAATTTTTTTAAAGATCTTTTAATTATGAACTGATTTTGCCCGACTTTCGCTTAATATGGCAAAAATTCTCAGACTCTCCATGCCTAAATTTGTAAATGAAAGAAGACTGGAACTCTATAGGTACAACGTTATAATTTTGCTTTGTCCTAAACTTATTAAAAAAATTAAATTAAAGGTCATTGTGTATTGTTTTTCGATTATTCAAAAATTATTGTTTACAAAATACGTAACATATAAAACCATCTGATTCGATTATATTGAAGTTATTAAAATTCTAATTAGTTTTTCAAATGCACTCGTAAAGATCCACAATTTCATGTGTATCAACGAGAACTATTTCAAGTTATAATAATTTGGATTGGGTAAATGACAGCCAGTGGTAAATTTTACCCTTGCAAAAAAACATAAATTCCAATTGGTTCCTTGAAATTCGCCGCAATTTACAAGAACGTTTTTAGTTTTCAATACGATAGTAAAATTAAACAAGGTTGAATCTCAAGAATGTAAGATTCGATTTTTATTTCTTTACTCCAAAATTAAACATTTTTTCAAGGCTAACAACCATCAATGTCGAAATCTACAATAGGAGTTGGTTGGTACAACCCTCTCCTTATTAATCCCAATTTGAGGTATAACAAATGGTTTAGATTTAAAGTTATTTAATACCATAAATATAATTTTAATAAAATTTCGATAATAAATCATATACTAATCAAAGTTAATTTCACAATAAATTGTAATATTTGCGATGACTCAGATTTAAACTGACGTACTCATAGTGCACCAAACAAGTCGATGCGTGTAAATAAATGTGAATAAAATAATAGCCAGTATTTTTGAATTTTGTACAATTTCAACAAAATATTGAAAAACAAAATCCTCTTTCGATTAATTTGGCCGAAATTTTAATGCAACAATGTGCTAAATTGTCTCCAATACATAAAAAACTGTTAGAAAAACACCAGTTTGTTTTCACTTCATTCTAAATACCTCCCCAATAGTTTTCAAATTTAATTTTTTGTTAATATCATAATTTCAGGAGATTTCATGTTACTAGAATTGTTTCTATTGCAGTATTACTTCAAAATATCTAAAACGTGGCACACTTCATAAATATACAGTTTATATAAGATAAAACTTGTATTTCTACTACATTACAATTTTACCCACTTTCAATTTGACGGAAAGACAAAATATTGACAATTTTATTTACCAATTTCTGTAGTTTGTAAAATTCTCATGCAAGACATCCGAAAATCCTAGATGATAAGAAATGCGGCATGCAGGTTTTTTCTAGCAATACTATGCTTGGGAAAAATATTAACTGTGAAGTTCCAAAATAATGGATATAACCAAATTAAGAGCCACCGTCACAGAATATGGTGTTGTAGTAATTACCTAGTAATTAATCATTGATTCACGCTGCCGTACCGAAAATACCAATAGCTGTGTTGATCGCTAACTTCCGGTAGGAGAAGGTATGTGAAGAAGAAGTAATTATCTAATTAATATTAGTACTTCACCAAAACAAAAAATGAGACCCCATTTGAAAGGTTTTATGGTTATTCAATCATAAGGTTATGGCATGTTTATATGAAAACGTTATCGTTTTGAGGTAAATAGAAAAAAGGTATTGCTACCAGATTACGTGCCCGATGTTCACTTAAAATAACAATGCATTAATAGTAACACACAAAAAAAAGGTCACATAATTATTGTCAAGACCAATATTTTAAAAACTACTTCATCTGTGTGATATCACAAAGAATGGTCACATTAAATCAATTAATTTTGTGGTAAACCACTTGCTTATAAAATTACGCGAGTGGGAAGGAGTTTAACAAAAATTTAAATTCGACTTTCCTCCGATTTATTTCAAATATTTAAAACTAACCTTAATGCACCACTAAATCTTCAAAATTCCAAAATATATTTTCGTTGCACCAAGAAGTTGCACGTATTTTCACTATCCCATTTTCTGCAACCACCGGAATTATTACGAAGGCTGGAATAAATTAAAACTCGTAAGTATTTGTTCGACGATCTAAGAAAACTTGTCTGCATTTAATTTTGCTGGGCACATATTATTTTGAAAATAAAATTAGCAAACAAAGTGCCGCATATAGAATGTCAAGTGCAACGAAGTTAAACTTCAACGTACCTTAGGTAGAATTCCAAAACAAATCTTCGTCTTGTATCTTTTCTGAATGTCGCTACATAATTCGATTTGTTGGGTGCTAGAACAAAATAAAAATTGTAAGCTTTCTATAAGGTTATTAATACGATGCAAAAATAAGTTGTTTACCATTTTAAAGCGTAAAATGAAGGTAATACTTTATTAAAAATATCAAAAAATTACTATCGCAAATGAAAACAAAAAGACAAAATTAAATTATGACCAATTATGACAGCTGACAGCTCACATACATTTCATTAAATCGCGCGCCACCTAACTGTAAAAGGAAAACCCAAGTGTACCTTTACCTCACAGATTTGCCGTTAGATGGCCCAACATACAAAAAGCAGTTTCCTATATCTAATTATTTAGTTTTCTCGCCGAACATACAAAAAGCAGTTTCCTGTAACTAGTTATTTAGATTTTTCGCCGTTTGATGTCTCTTATTTGACAAATTTATAAAATTTTGAAAAAAATGCAATTAACAAAATTAACTAATTTTAAATAATTGTGCTCACCAAAAACTAATGTACAAACCTTTTATTATCTTATCCACCTTTGGTCCGCTTTTTAATTTAATTTAAAATAAATCTGATAGTCGACAGTGGGTTAAATTTTATAATTTCGATGATTCTCACAAAATTTTTGTTTTTCTCCCATTTCCTTTCTCTCATTCAAGCAAACTGAAACAAAAAATTAATTATAATTGAACTACTTTAGAGATTAGTTTAATTACTTAGAAATATAACTTATTTTCGTTTCATGGTAATACACATAAACGTGACGATCAATTTTCAAACGCCGCAATTTTATTTTATGTGAAGTGCCATAACTATTCAACGGAAATGTTCTAGTTTATGAGCTTTTCATCTCTTTTAATCCAGGGGTATCCAAATTATCATTGATCTAAGATGGCACATTTGTTAAATAATTGTTGTTACCATATTTACTCATCCTGAATGAAAAATTTTGGACATGTTCCAAAACAATTCAAATTGGTATGTTACCTTTAGCAATATCGAGTATTTTTACTAAAACTACGATTTAATTTTGTAGTTCAGTCATTACATAGCGAAATGCGATTATTTTGCTTCAACCTTTTATTTTAGAAGTTTGGTAAACAGTCCTGAAGTTTTTAGAATGGTAAATTTAGGAAGATTAGCTACCTCCTATGAACAAAATAGGTCATTGAAAAATTAAACAAAATAGTATTAAGGGTAAAAATTAAAATAAATAGCCCCTAATAGTTTCCGAGATGCAGCCCCAAGTACAACTAACTTTCCTCATTATTCTGTCACAAAAGTGGTCTACAAATTGGCAAGTTTATTAACATTGAACCCGAGAATACACAAAAAATATTTAAAAAATTCTAAGTACTACGGGGTACTTGTTACAGATGGTAGAAAATTAAATTTTGTTTAAAAATTTTGAAACTTGGCAAGTTTATTAACATTGAACCCGAGAATACACAAAAAATATTTAAAAAATTCTAAGTACTACGGGGTACTTGTTACAGATGGTAGAAAATTAAATTTTGTTTAAAAATTTTGAAACTTGGCAAGTTTATTAACATTGAACCCGAGAATACACAAAAAATATTTAAAAAATTCTAAGTACTACGGGGTACTTGTTACAGATGGTAGAAAATTAAATTTTGTTTAAAAATTTTGAAACTTGGCAAGTTTATTAACATTGAACCCGAGAATACACAAAAAATATTTAAAAAATTCTAAGTACTACGGGGTACTTGTTACAGATGGTAGAAAATTAAATTTTGTTTAAAAATTTTGAAACTTGGCAAGTTTATTAACATTGAACCCGAGAATACACAAAAAATATTTAAAAAATTCTAAGTACTACGGGGTACTTGTGTAACAAAATATGTCTATTTCGTTCCGAATGTTAATTCATAACATTTAAATTATAAATTGTTACTCCAAGCGCCATCTCTTTACTCATTTTTACAACGTACTTGATAGTACAGGATATAGACGCGCGCCGTTAAAAAACTTAATTTTGGCTTGAGAGTGCGACAAGACAGTTCGATTTTTATTGATCGCGTGTAAATCAATAGTTTGTCAGTCGATTTTCGTTACAAAAATAGTTATACGCAGTAGTTAATTCCACCGTCATTACGGATTTCGTGAATGCAGTGCGTGACTATTTTGTTTTAGCCAGTTCAAGCATTTTTTGGAAAATATTCGATTGGTTATCTCGAACCATCATATTTTCGTTATCGAAGTACAAATTAGTACCAACCATAATTTTATTTGGTAACATTCGTTTGGTGACTATTTTGACAGCTGCTTTTATTTACATTTGGAAGTCGATTGTTATTGTCAATCGCAGCTTCAGTTTTTGTGATCAAATTGTACTGGACGATCACTTTGTTTTATTTGGATCGTCAACCTGTACCTTACTATCGACGCAGCTAAGTGACTCCTGTCCATTTTCGTGTCCGCCTGCCCGAACCTGCTAATCGAGTATTACGTCGGTGTACTGCAGTCCGAGGATCTTAGATTGGGAGCCATTGGAATTCAACACCAACCACTGCATTCCATACAAGGATTATTGCTGTCGTCTCCATTGTGTGAACTCACGATTGATATCAAGGTGAGACAAATTTTATATTCTTGTGTGGATTTATTCTTGTGGTATTGTGGTAATTAATTACAGTCAATTATTTGTATTGACGGGCCTACCATTCTGGTGTCCCGTATTGTGTCACCTTTGACGTACCGTTGTCACCATCAGTTAACGTGCTTCTTGTTCTTGGCACGCCACTACCACAAGCGTTTGTAATTGTCGTAATCGTTTCAATTTTCATTAAAACGTTATTGTTAATTATTGTTTTATTTTTTTTCGACGAAGCGTACCCTCGTTATTTTTCAGCACAACGCAGAGTGGACTTACGACCCTCGCTTCCAGACTACAGCGAGTTAGCTTATACGAACATCAGGGTACCACGAATATAAGTAGGAGTTTTACTTCTGCGTGGTTTTGTTTGCTCTTCCAAACCGTTCTCCCATTAGGAACGGAAAGGAGGGTAAACAGAACACTGGCGTCCATACGTGGAACTCGAATTGTTAATTTTATAACTCTGTGTTTGTCCCGAGGTGCGCTTTCGTGTATACGATTAGACAACGAAACGTCTGTGGTCGTGTTAATTTTTTATTATTACAGCAGTTTTTGGCAACTGGAGAGCGTTGTGGACTGGACGCTTTGCTTGTTTGTATGGTTTGGTACATGGTAAATAATAATAAATTGAGTTGTCAACTTAGTACTCGTACCGGCGAAAAACCTTTTTACTTTGTTGTTTGTGGTGCACAAGTTTTGTTGGTTCAAGAACGAAATATCCTTTTGTTGTGCTCTCGCGTTATTCATTTTTGCAATTTATATAGTATTTTTAATTATTGCTTGCGAGTAACGCTACGCCCATTTTCAAAATTCACACCGGCGAGAAACCATTTACGTATATATATCAGAATAATTATATCCTTTTGTTGCGTTCCCTTCAATTGCATTTTGACGGTATTTGTTTTGTCACGCAATTGGGAGTCGTGTTTACGCACTATTGATTTTTATTATTCAATTCTTTGTACGATTTATTTTCGTGTTTTATCGAACGCTTACAATTTTATACTTCGTCTTTGTCAAGTTAATTATTATGTCTGAAAAAGCTTACGTGGCAGCCTTATCTAGAGAGGAGATCGCCGTTGAGTTGCAACGACGCAAAGGAAATGATTTACCCGGAATTCCTGAACATTTAGCTTCTCGTCGTAAATTACTATGTCAGTTGATGCGCGATGAGAAATATAATTCATCATTAGCAATGATTAAATATAAACCAGTTGACATACCTGCCGAACTAGAAATATGCGAAAAGTCCCTTTCAGTAATCAGTAAACAAATTAATGATTTGTCAACTAATGTTGATGATAAGCTTTTGGATGCGTTAGATCATCGGCTGGCGCATTATAGTAATCGTTTAGATTTAATGGAAGGAGTTGGTTTTGATGATCCCAAAAGAAACACTTTAATTCTTACATGTAAAACTTTACGTGAGAATCTCGAATCTTTAATCAAAGATTCAGATGCGCTGGAAAGCGAGGAGTTATTACCAATCACGAACTCTCCGGTTCAAGCAAGTAATTTTCATCCTTCACGTAGGTCCACTCTTACCGATTCAATTCCGATTAATCCAGACATTAGCACCGCCTTGACTAACATTTTATTAAATCAATCGCAAAATCGGGTATCTGTTCACAAATGGGGTCTTAGCTATGATGGCAAGGGTAATTTTAAAGCCGTTTTTGATTTCATTGAGCGCGCACAAGAACTTGCACGTTCGCGAGGTGTTAAAGAAGACGAATTATTTAGAAAAGCTGGGGAATTCTTTTCAGACGAGGCATTAGTCTGGTACCGTTCCTTGAGTCCGACTATTTCAAATTGGTCACAATTAATGGATGCTTTGAAAGTCCGATTTTTATCTCTTGATTATAGCAGAGAATATGCCGACCAAATACGAGCTCGTAAACAATTACCAGGCGAATCTGTTCTGGGATTCATAGAATCCATGATTGCTCAATTTTCTAGATTAAATCCAATTCCTTCGGATGAGGAACAGCTATGGGTTATAAGACGTAACATGTCTCCACAAATTTCATTAACCTTAGGGTTAAACGAATACAAAACTAGAGAAGCACTTATTACAGCAGCTCAAGCGGCTGAAAGAGTCATAAAGTGGACTACTCCATCAGAGGCCACTTGTTCAATGTCTTCATCTCCCATTACTACTACTCATTTTCCATTAGACCCTCAGTCAGACAACTCTCTAGATAACTGTTGGAACTGTAATAATCCCGCGCATGGTTTTGAGGATTGCCCAAAACCTTTATCTAAATTTTGTTTTATATGCGGCCAAAAAGGGGTAACTGCCATAACCTGTCCTAGAAAACATCAAGGACGTTCAAAAAACTTGCGAAGGCGGAGAGGCGTTTCGGCTCGCCCGGCAAATCCGCGTTAAAAGCCGACAAAAGAAGAAGAGCGAGATGGCATCACGGCGTGCGTCTCAAGAAGGCTCTTAAAGCCGATTCCTTGTGTTGGAAGGGGTGGTTAGGACGCGTACGCTCTTTTTGCGGATCATCGCAGACTACTTCCGCTCTCTTTACACATCCCACGCGAGACATAAGACCTTATGTTAATTTAACTGTGGGGGGGGGTACCTCTTGCTGCTCTGCTTGACTCTGGAGCATCTGTTTCTGTTCTGGGTAGTGATGCGCACTTTTTAATAAATCAGTTAGATTTATGTTTTACGCGCGGCACCAAATCTCTTTTACATTCCGCTGATGGAACTTCACAAGATTTATTAGGTGAAGTCATGCTTCCTATCACCATTGGTGAAGTCACTAAAGTTTTAAACGTCATAGTTTGCCGTAGTATCACCACATCATTAACCCTAGGTATAGATTTTTGCAAGATGTTTGGTGTTAAAATTGATTTTGGTAGAGACCAATATTTTGTTAATCAAATTAGTGCCACGGAATTTATGCGTTCCGCTTCCGAATTATCAATAGAGCAGCAGGTTATGCTTTCTTCCATGAAAGACAAATATAAGGAACTGGACCGTGAGGGGTTGACTCGTACTGATAAGGTAATTCACCATATAGATACTGGTTCAGCCGCTCCTGTCAAGCAGCGATTTTATCCTTTATCTCCACCCATGCGAGCTATTGCTCACCGTGAACTAGACGAAATGCTACAAATGAACATCGTTGTCCCTTCTAAGAGTGCTTGGTCGTCACCCATGCTTTTAGTCCGTAAAAAGAACGGTTCCTATCGACTGTGTTTCGATGGCCGTAAATTAAATCAATTGACTAAAAAGGATGCGTACCCACTCCCTCGATTGGATGACATTTTATCTCATTTACAGGACGCTAGATTCCTGACCTCTATAGATCTTAAAAAAGCATTTTGGCAAGTTCCTCTCTCATCCTCATCTCGTGAAAAGACTGCATTTACTGTGCCTGGCAGAGGTCTCTTCGAGTATGTCGTTATGCCGTTTGGAATTTCCAACGCCCCTATCACTCAACAGCGATTAATGGACAACGTTTTTGGTCCATTGCTTGGTGAAAAGGTGTTTGTTTACCTTGACGACATAATCGTAGTTTCCAGTACCTTTGCCGAACATTTAAACCTTTTGCAACAAGTCTTCGAAAAACTTAAAGATGCTAACCTAACCGTTAACTTTGAAAAATGTGAATTTTGCAGATCCACATTAAAATTTTTAGGTCATGTTATTGACAAATCTGGTCTTCATACCGACCCTGACAAAGTTGAGGCTATAACTAAATTTGAACGTCCAACTACTGTTACTGGAGTAAAACGATTCCTTGGACTTATAGGATGGTATCGACGATTTATCCCTAATCTCTCCACCTTTTCTGCTCCCATTACTGAGTTAATTAAGGGACGGGTTAAACGTCAAACCATTACTTGGACTCCTAACGCTATTGAGTCATTTGAGAGTTTAAAGAAACTACTAGTTACAGCACCCGTTTTAGTTAGTCCCAACTTTGAAAAGAGATTTTTTATACACTGCGATTCATCAGGTTACGGTTTGGGAAGTGTTTTGACACAGGGTGAAGGTGATGATGAGCGACCTATTGCATATGCATCTAGAACCTTGAACAAGGCTGAACGAAATTATTCGACGACGGAGCGTGAATGTTTAGCGGTCTTATTTGGTATCGAAAAGTTTCGACCATATGTTGAGGGTACTCAGTTTACAGTTGTGACCGATCATTATTCACTTTTATGGCTCATGAATATGAAAGATCCAGCCAATAAATTAGCCCGTTGGTCCGTTCGTCTTGCTCAACATTCTTTCGACATCCAGCATCGCAAAGGTCAATTGCATGTAGTTCCAGATGCCTTGTCCCGTGCTCCCTTGGAAGTCTCTTCATTAGTCTTAACTGATGATGACTTGGATCCCTGGTATCGGCGCATGCTGATCAACGTTAGAACAAATCCGCAACTTTATCCAGACTGGCGTATTGAGTCAGATCGTCTGTATAAGCTCATTACAAACAAACACGACGTTATTTCCAATTTGGTTGAATGGAAACAGATTATTCCTAAACCTCGTCGTAATGAAATTTTGAAAATGTGTCATGACGATCCTACGTCTGCACATTTAGGTACTTTAAAAACTTTTAATAAAATTCTGGAGCTTTATTACTGGCCTAAAATGCGTACTGACGTTGCTCGCTACGTGCGTCGTTGCACAGTTTGTTTGGCTTCTAAAGCTTGCCAAGGCGCACGCTACGGACTAATGGGTAAAGAGAAAAAAGTCCGTTTTCCTTTTCAATGTCTTTCTATCGACCTAATGGGTCCATTTCCGCGTTCTGCAAAAGGTAATACAGTATTACTTGTAGTTTGTGACTGGTTCACGAAATTTGTATTAGTCAAACCATTACGAAAAGCTACGGCTAAGGCCATCTGTGAGTTTTTGGAAAATGAAGTATTCCTTCTATTTGGTACACCGATGATTTGCCAAGTCGATAATGGTCCCCAATTTACGGGAAAAGAATTTCAAGAACTAATGAACAACTACAAGATTTCACATGTGTGGAAAAATGCCAACTACCATCCACAAGTAAATTTTGTAGAGCGATATAATCGAGTCATTGGTACCGCTATTAGGTCTTATGTCAAGCGTGATCATCGTAGTTGGGATGTAGAAATTTTTAAGATAGCACATGCTTTAAGATCTGCTACCCACGAAGTTACGGGGTATACACCATCATTCTTGAATTTAGGTCGCACTGTTCCGATAAACGGAGATTATTACGGTCGCATCCAACAGTTTAGAGAGGATGATTTAACCCTTGCTAACCGTGAAAGCGTCGCGCATGATATGCGAAAGTTAAATGGGGTGTTCGAAGACGTTACTAAGCGATTGCATAATGCTTATATTAGGGGGGCTAAACATTACAACTTGCGCAAAAGATCCATCAATTTTCGAGTAGGTGACATAGTTTGGCGAAGAAATTTCGTACTTTCTAATGCTCCGAATAAAATTAGTAGTAAGCTATCTCCTAAGTATATCAAGTGCAAGGTTCGCGAGGTTACAGGTCCATTAACTTATCGTTTAGTCAACGAGCGTGGTAAAGATGTAGGTGTCTATCATATTAAGGACTTAAAATCACATCCCGATGACGACGATGATCGAATATCCATTCAGGGTTAAAATCCACATTACATGGGCGGAGGTTGGGTAATGTTTGTCACAGGGGGGTTCGATTACACCTTGAATCCTACATTTTATTAGTAATGTCGTCTCTTTTTGATCATGTTCCATCTCAGATCATATAAAACAGCCCGTAAGACATTCCATCAGTCTTACCATTTCCTTATTTGTGTTGGCATTTATGGTGTTAGCGGACTTCGTGCTTAGTGCAGGCAGGGTGGCCGGTTTGTTGCTTTCTGACGGGATTGACTACACCTCAGTGGGGTTGGTCAGAAATCTTAGTTGGGGGGTAATCGGCTGGTTTTCCTCCTGTTACGGGCATGAAGGGTCGTTGGCCGTATTCTTGTCGACACATCAACTTATTGATCACATTCCATCTCAGATCATATAATAAAAAATCCCGTAAAACATTCCATCCGTTTTACTATTCAGGGTCAAGGGTTTTATTTTTTTACTCCCTGGTTTTTACGTCATAATTAGTGCAGACCATCTCGCCACTAATTATTCCATCGGAATTTATTCCAACGATTCCGGAGAAGCTGTCAAAGTTTTGGTAGGACGATCTGTTGATCAAATATTCGTTTGATCAAATTATTTAATTATTTTGTTTATTTTGCAAAATACCATTTCCTTTGGGTTGAGAACCATGAGTGTCTCACACTGGAAAGTAGAATTAGTTGAAGATAATTTTTTTGTTTGACTATTCTAGAATGGATCCTATGTGACCCATTCCCAGGTTGATTATCAGACGTTTTTTTTTGTCTTGATGTCCCTGAAGATTTTTTTGTATTCACTTTTTTCGGTGCAGGTCCAATGCGGGCTGCCCATTTTGTACTCATTGATTTTTATCTGAGACAAAATCATTTATACATTATGGTTTTCAGTAGCTATCATTAGCTCTACCAATTGGTTTTCGTTTCCGCGGATTTAAGGCGACATTTAGTCCCATGGGTGAAAAACCATACAATTATTATTTTATTCTTAATCCTTTAGAGATTTTTTATTTTATTTTTTTATTGAAATATTTTAAGCTCATTTTTTTACTTGTTAAGCTTGATATTTCTATCCTACCATTATTGCGACAAACTCTCTCCTCACTACAGTACGGTTTCTTCTGTAAATTCACAGTTCGTTGTAAATGTCAACTTCTTTATCTGATCTTTTTAGATCTTGGCCTGCGGCCAGATCGTTTAGTTGGGGGGTGTGTAACAAAATATGTCTATTTCGTTCCGAATGTTAATTCATAACATTTAAATTATAAATTGTTACTCCAAGCGCCATCTCTTTACTCATTTTTACAACGTACTTGATAGTACAGGATATAGACGCGCGCCGTTAAAAAACTTAATTTTGGCTTGAGAGTGCGACAAGACAGTTCGATTTTTATTGATCGCGTGTAAATCAATAGTTTGTCAGTCGATTTTCGTTACAAAAATAGTTATACGCAGTAGTTAATTCCACCGTCATTACGGATTTCGTGAATGCAGTGCGTGACTATTTTGTTTTAGCCAGTTCAAGCATTTTTTGGAAAATATTCGATTGGTTATCTCGAACCATCATATTTTCGTTATCGAAGTACAAATTAGTACCAACCATAATTTTATTTGGTAACATTCGTTTGGTGACTATTTTGACAGCTGCTTTTATTTACATTTGGAAGTCGATTGTTATTGTCAATCGCAGCTTCAGTTTTTGTGATCAAATTGTACTGGACGATCACTTTGTTTTATTTGGATCGTCAACCTGTACCTTACTATCGACGCAGCTAAGTGACTCCTGTCCATTTTCGTGTCCGCCTGCCCGAACCTGCTAATCGAGTATTACGTCGGTGTACTGCAGTCCGAGGATCTTAGATTGGGAGCCATTGGAATTCAACACCAACCACTGCATTCCATACAAGGATTATTGCTGTCGTCTCCATTGTGTGAACTCACGATTGATATCAAGGTGAGACAAATTTTATATTCTTGTGTGGATTTATTCTTGTGGTATTGTGGTAATTAATTACAGTCAATTATTTGTATTGACGGGCCTACCATTCTGGTGTCCCGTATTGTGTCACCTTTGACGTACCGTTGTCACCATCAGTTAACGTGCTTCTTGTTCTTGGCACGCCACTACCACAAGCGTTTGTAATTGTCGTAATCGTTTCAATTTTCATTAAAACGTTATTGTTAATTATTGTTTTATTTTTTTTCGACGAAGCGTACCCTCGTTATTTTTCAGCACAACGCAGAGTGGACTTACGACCCTCGCTTCCAGACTACAGCGAGTTAGCTTATACGAACATCAGGGTACCACGAATATAAGTAGGAGTTTTACTTCTGCGTGGTTTTGTTTGCTCTTCCAAACCGTTCTCCCATTAGGAACGGAAAGGAGGGTAAACATATCACTTGTTACAGATGGTAGAAAATTAAATTTTGTTTAAAAATTTTGAAACTTGGCAAGTTTATTAACATTGAACCCGAGAATACACAAAAAATATTTAAAAAATTCTAAGTACTACGGGGTACTTGTTACAGATGGTAGAAAATTAAATTTTGTTTAAAAATTTTGAAACTTGGCAAGTTTATTAACATTGAACCCGAGAATACACAAAAAATATTTAAAAAATTCTAAGTACTACGGGGTACTTTTTACAGATGGTTGAAAATTAAATTTTGTTTAAAAATTTTGAAACTTGGCAAGTTTATTAACATTGAACCCGAGAATACACAAAAAATATTTAAAAAATTCTAAGTACTACGGGGTACTTTTTACAGATGGTTGAAAATTAAATTTTGTTGAAAAATTTTGAAACTTGGCAAGTTTATTAACATTGAACCCGAGAATACACAAAAAATATTTAAAAAATTCTAAGTACTACGGGGTACTTTTTACAGATGGTTGAAAATTAAATTTTGTTTAAAAATTTTGAAACTTGGCAAGTTTATTAACATTGAACCCGAGAATACACAAAAAATATTTAAAAAATTCTAAGTACTACGGGGTACTTTTTACAGATGGTTGAAAATTAAATTTTGTTTAAAAATTTTGAAACTTGGCAAGTTTATTAACATTGAACCCGAGAATACACAAAAAATATTTAAAAAATTCTAAGTACTACGGGGTACTTTTTACAGATGGTTGAAAATTAAATTTTGTTTAAAAATTTTGAAACTTGGCAAGTTTATTAACATTGAACCCGAGAATACACAAAAAATATTTAAAAAATTCTAAGTACTACGGGGTACTTTTTATAGATGTTTGAAAATTAAATTTTGTTTAAAAATTTTGAAACTTGGCAAGTTTATCAACATTGAACCCGAGAATACACAAAAAATATTTAAAAAATTCTAAGTACTACGGGGTACTTTTTACAGATGGTTGAAAATTAAATTTTGTTTAAAAATTTTGAAACTTGGCAAGTTTATTAACATTGAACCCGAGAATACACAAAAAATATTTAAAAAATTCTAAGTACTACGGGGTACTTTTTACAGATGGTTGAAAAAAAAAAGAGCCGGGCATAGCTTAAGCGGTTAAGTGTGCTGACTGCTAATGCTGAGCACTTGGTTCGACTCCAGTCGCAGTAATAATTTACTGGGAATTTCTTTCGCCAGGGTTTTCCTGTGCCTCTTCTCTTGCAACAAGAGAAACACTCTCCTTATAATTAGTTTATACTGTTAGGAGGGTGCCTAAACTAAAAAATAAAAAAAAAAAAAAATAAAAAAAAATTAAATTTTGTTTAAAAATTTTGAAACTTAGCAAGTTTATTAACATTGAACCCGAGAATACACAAAAAATATTTAAAAAATTCTAAGTACTACGGGGTACTTGTTACAGATGGTAGAAAATTAAATTTTGTTTAAAAATTTTGAAACTAGGCAAGTTTATTAACATTGAACCCGAGAATACACAAAAAATATTTAAAAAATTCTAAGTACTACGGGGTACTTTTGACAGATGGTTGAAAATTAAATTTTGTTTAAAAATTTTGAAACTTGGCAAGTTTATTAACATTGAACCCGAGAATACACAAAACATATTTAAAAAATTCTAAGTACTACGGGGTACTTGTTACAGATGGTAGAAAATTAAATTTTGTTTAAAAATTTTGAAACTTGGCAAGTTTATTAACATTGAACCCGAGAATACACAAAAAATATTTAAAAAATTCTAAGTACTACGGGGGTACTTGTTACAGATGGTAGAAAATTAAATTTTGTTTAAAAATTTTGAAACTTGGCAAGTTTATTAACATTGAACCCGAGAATACACAAAAAATATTTAAAAAATTCTAAGTACTACGGGGTACTTTTTACAGATGGTTGAAAATTAAATTTTGTTTAAAAATTTTGAAACTTGGCAAGTTTATTAACATTGAACCCGAGAATACACAAAAAATATTTAAAAAATTCTAAGTACTACGGGGGTACTTGTTACAGATGGTAGAAAATTAAATTTTGTTTAAAAATTTTGAAACTTGGCAAGTTTATTAACATTGAACCCGAGAATACACAAAAAATATTTAAAAAATTCTAAGTACTACGGGGTACTTGTTACAGATGGTAGAAAATTAAATTTTGTTTAAAAATTTTGAAACTTGGCAAGTTTATTAACATTGAACCCGAGAATACACAAAAAATATTTAAAAAATTCTAAGTACTACGGGGTACTTGTTACAGATGGTAGAAAATTAAATTTTGTTTAAAAATTTTGAAACTTGGCAAGTTTATTAACATTGAACCCGAGAATACACAAAAAATATTTAAAAGTTTCTAAGTACTACGGGGTACTTGTTACAGATGGTAGAAAATTAAATTTTGTTTAAAAATTTTGAAACTTGGCAAGTTTATTAACATTGAACCCGAGAATACACAAAAAATATTTAAAAAATTCTAAGTACTACGGGGTACTTTTTACAGATGGATGAAAATTAAATTTTGTATAAAAATTTTGAAACTTGGCAAGTTTATTAACATAGAACCCGAGAATACACAAAAAATATTTAAAAAATTCTAAGTACTACGGGGTACTTTTTACAGATGGTTGAAAATTAAATTTTGTTTAAAAATTTTGAAACTTGGCAAGTTTATTAACATTGAACCCGAGAATACACAAAAAATATTTAAAAAATTCTAAGTACTACGGGGTACTTTTTACAGATGGTTGAAAATTAAATTTTGTTTAAAAATTTTGAAACTTGGCAAGTTTATTAACATTGAACCCGAGAATACACAAAAAATATTTAAAAAATTCTAAGTACTACGGGGTACTTGTTACAGATGGTAGAAAATTAAATTTTGTTGAAAAATTTTGAAACTTGGCAAGTTTATTAACATTGAACCCGAGAATACACAAAAAATATTTAAAAAATTCTAAGTACTACGGGGGTACTTGTTACAGATGGTAGAAAATTAAATTTTGTTGAAAAATTTTGAAACTTGGCAAGTTTATTAACATTGAACCCGAGAATACACAAAAAATATTTAAAAAATTCTAAGTACTACGGGGTACTTTTTACAGATGGTTGAAAATTAAATTTTGTTTAAAAATTTTGAAACTTGGCAAGTTTATTAACATTGAACCCGAGAATACACAAAAAATATTTAAAAAATTCTAAGTACTACGGGGTACTTTTTACAGATGGTTGAAAATTAAATTTTGTTGAAAAATTTTGAAACTTGGCAAGTTTATTAACATTGAACCCGAGAATACACAAAAAATATTTAAAAAATTCTAAGTACTACGGGGTACTTTTTACAGATGGTTGAAAATTAAATTTTGTTTAAAAATTTTGAAACTTGGCAAGTTTATTAACATTGAACCCGAGAATACACAAAAAATATTTAAAAAATTCTAAGTACTACGGGGTACTTGTTACAGATGGTAAAAAATTAAATTTTGTTTAAAAATTTTGAAACTAGGCAAGTTTATTAACATTGAACCCAAGAATACACAAAAAATATTTAAAAAATTCTAAGTACTACGGGGTACTTTTGACAGATGGTTGAAAATTAAATTTTGTTTAAAAATTTTGAAACTTGGCAAGTTTATTAACATTGAACCCGAGAATACACAAAAAATATTTAAAAAATTCTAAGTACTACGGGGTACTTTTTACAGATGGTTTTAAAATTAAATTGTTTAAAAATTTTGAAACTTGGCAAGTTTATTAACATTGAACCCGAGAATACACAAAAAATATTTAAAAAATTCTAAGTACTACGGGGTACTTTTTACAGATGGTTGAAAATTAAATTTTGTTTAAAAATTTTGAAACTTGGCAAGTTTATTAACATTGAACCCGAGAATACACAAAAAATATTTAAAAAATTCTAAGTACTACGGGGTACTTGTTACAGATGGTAGAAAATTAAATTTTGTTGAAAAATTTTGAAACTTGGCAAGTTTATTAACATTGAACCCGAGAATACACAAAAAATATTTAAAAAATTCTAAGTACTACGGGGTACTTGTTACAGATGGTAGAAAATTAAATTTTGTTGAAAAATTTTGAAACTTGGCAAGTTTATTAACATTGAACCCGAGAATACACAAAAAATATTTAAAAAATTCTAAGTACTACGGGGTACTTTTTACAGATGGTTGAAAATTAAATTTTGTTTAAAAATTTTGAAACTTGGCAAGTTTATTAACATTGAACCCGAGAATACACAAAAAATATTTAAAAAATTCTAAGTACTACGGGGTACTTTTTACAGATGGTTGAAAATTAAATTTTGTTTAAAAATTTTGAAACTTGGCAAGTTTATTAACATTGAACCCGAGAATACACAAAAAATATTTAAAAAATTCTAAGTACTACGGGGTACTTTTTACAGATGGTTGAAAATTAAATTTTGTTTAAAAATTTTGAAACTTGGCAAGTTTATTAACATTGAACCCGAGAATACACAAAAAATATTTAAAAAATTCTAAGTACTACGGGGTACTTTTTATAGATGTTTGAAAATTAAATTTTGTTTAAAAATTTTGAAACTTGGCAAGTTTATCAACATTGAACCCGAGAATACACAAAAAATATTTAAAAAATTCTAAGTACTACGGGGTACTTTTACAGATGGTTGAAAATTAAATTTTGTTTAAAAATTTTGAAACTTGGCAAGTTTATTAACATTGAACCCGAGAATACACAAAAAATATTTAAAAAATTCTAAGTACTACGGGGTACTTTTTACAGATGGTTGAAAATTAAATTTTGTTTAAAAATTTTGAAACTTGGCAAGTTTATTAACATTGAACCCGAGAATACACAAAAAATATTTAAAAAATTCTAAGTACTACGGGGTACTTTTTACAGATGGTTGAAAATTAAATTTTGTTTAAAAATTTTGAAACTTGGCAAGTTTATTAACATTGAACCCGAGAATACACAAAAAATATTTAAAAAATTCTAAGTACTACGGGGTACTTTTTACAGATGGTTGAAAATTAAATTTTGTTTAAAAATTTTGAAACTTGGCAAGTTTATTAACATTGAACCCGAGAATACACAAAAAATATTTAAAAAATTCTAAGTACTACGGGGTACTTTTTACAGATGGTTGAAAATTAAATTTTGTTGAAAAATTTTGAAACTTGGCAAGTTTATTAACATTGAACCCGAGAATACACAAAAAATATTTAAAAAATTCTAAGTACTACGGGGTACTTTTTACAGATGGTTGAAAATTAAATTTTGTTTAAAAATTTTGAAACTTGGCAAGTTTATTAACATTGAACCCGAGAATACACAAAAAATATTTAAAAAATTCTAAGTACTACGGGGTACTTTTTACAGATGGTTGAAAATTAAATTTTGTTTAAAAATTTTGAAACTTGGCAAGTTTATTAACATTGAACCCGAGAATACACAAAAAATATTTAAAAAATTCTAAGTACTACGGGGTACTTTTTACAGATGGTTGAAAATTAAATTTTGTTTAAAAATTTTGAAACTTGGCAAGTTTATTAACATTGAACCCGAGAATACACAAAAAATATTAAAAAAATTCTAAGTACTACGGGGTACTTTTTATAGATGTTTGAAAATTAAATTTTGTTTAAAAATTTTGAAACTTGGCAAGTTTATCAACATTGAACCCGAGAATACACAAAAAATATTTAAAAAATTCTAAGTACTACGGGGTACTTTTTACAGATGGTTGAAAATTAAATTTTGTTTAAAAATTTTGAAACTTGGCAAGTTTATTAACATTGAACCCGAGAATACACAAAAAATATTTAAAAAATTCTAAGTACTACGGGGTACTTTTTACAGATGGTTGAAAATTAAATTTTGTTTAAAAATTTTGAAACTTGGCAAGTTTATTAACATTGAACCCGAGAATACACAAAAAATATTTAAAAAATTCTAAGTACTACGGGGTACTTTTTACAGATGGTTGAAAATTAAATTTTGTTTAAAAATTTTGAAACTTGGCAAGTTTATTAACATTGAACCCGAGAATACACAAAAAATATTTAAAAAATTCTAAGTACTACGGGGTACTTTTTACAGATGGTTGAAAATTAAATTTTGTTTAAAAATTTTGAAACTTGGCAAGTTTATTAACATTGAACCCGAGAATACACAAAAAATATTTAAAAAATTCTAAGTACTACGGGGTACTTTTTACAGATGGTTGAAAATTAAATTTTGTTGAAAAATTTTGAAACTTGGCAAGTTTATTAACATTGAACCCGAGAATACACAAAAAATATTTAAAAAATTCTAAGTACTACGGGGTACTTTTTACAGATGGTTGAAAATTAAATTTTGTTTAAAAATTTTGAAACTTGGCAAGTTTATTAACATTGAACCCGAGAATACACAAAAAATATTTAAAAAATTCTAAGTACTACGGGGTACTTTTTACAGATGGTTGAAAATTAAATTTTGTTTAAAAATTTTGAAACTTGGCAAGTTTATTAACATTGAACCCGAGAATACACAAAAAATATTTAAAAAATTCTAAGTACTACGGGGTACTTTTTACAGATGGTTGAAAATTAAATTTTGTTTAAAAATTTTGAAACTTGGCAAGTTTATTAACATTGAACCCGAGAATACACAAAAAATATTTAAAAAATTCTAAGTACTACGGGGTACTTTTTATAGATGTTTGAAAATTAAATTTTGTTTAAAAATTTTGAAACTTGGCAAGTTTATCAACATTGAACCCGAGAATACACAAAAAATATTTAAAAAATTCTAAGTACTACGGGGTACTTTTTACAGATGGTTGAAAATTAAATTTTGTTTAAAAATTTTGAAACTTGGCAAGTTTATTAACATTGAACCCGAGAATACACAAAAAATATTTAAAAAATTCTAAGTACTACGGGGTACTTTTTACAGATGGTTGAAAATTAAATTTTGTTTAAAAATTTTGAAACTTGGCAAGTTTATTAACATTGAACCCGAGAATACACAAAAAATATTTAAAAAATTCTAAGTACTACGGGGTACTTTTTACAGATGGTTGAAAATTAAATTTTGTTTAAAAATTTTGAAACTTGGCAAGTTTATTAACATTGAACCCGAGAATACACAAAAAATATTTAAAAAATTCTAAGTACTACGGGGTACTTTTTACAGATGGTTGAAAATTAAATTTTGTTTAAAAATTTTGAAACTTGGCAAGTTTATTAACATTGAACCCGAGAATACACAAAAAATATTTAAAAAATTCTAAGTACTACGGGGTACTTTTTACAGATGGTTGAAAATTAAATTTTGTTGAAAAATTTTGAAACTTGGCAAGTTTATTAACATTGAACCCGAGAATACACAAAAAATATTTAAAAAATTCTAAGTACTACGGGGTACTTTTTACAGATGGTTGAAAATTAAATTTTGTTTAAAAATTTTGAAACTTGGCAAGTTTATTAACATTGAACCCGAGAATACACAAAAAATATTTAAAAAATTCTAAGTACTACGGGGTACTTTTTACAGATGGTTGAAAATTAAATTTTGTTTAAAAATTTTGAAACTTGGCAAGTTTATTAACATTGAACCCGAGAATACACAAAAAATATTTAAAAAATTCTAAGTACTACGGGGTACTTTTTACAGATGGTTGAAAATTAAATTTTGTTTAAAAATTTTGAAACTTGGCAAGTTTATTAACATTGAACCCGAGAATACACAAAAAATATTTAAAAAATTCTAAGTACTACGGGGTACTTTTTATAGATGTTTGAAAATTAAATTTTGTTGAAAAATTTTGAAACTTGGCAAGTTTATCAACATTGAACCCGAGAATACACAAAAAATATTTAAAAAATTCTAAGTACTACGGGGTACTTTTTACAGATGGTTGAAAATTAAATTTTGTTTAAAAATTTTGAAACTTGGCAAGTTTATTAACATTGAACCCGAGAATACACAAAAAATATTTAAAAAATTCTAAGTACTACGGGGTACTTTTTACAGATGGTTGAAAATTAAATTTTGTTTAAAAATTTTGAAACTTGGCAAGTTTATTAACATTGAACCCGAGAATACACAAAAAATATTTAAAAAATTCTAAGTACTACGGGGTACTTGTTACAGATGGTAGAAAATTAAATTTTGTTTAAAAATTTTGAAACTAGGCAAGTTTATTAACATTGAACCCGAGAATACACAAAAAATATTTAAAAAATTCTAAGTACTACGGGGTACTTTTGACAGATGGTTGAAAATTAAATTTTGTTTAAAAATTTTGAAACTTGGCAAGTTTATTAACATTGAACCCGAGAATACACAAAAAATATTTAAAAAATTCTAAGTACTACGGGGTACTTTTTACCGATGGTTGAAAATGAAGTTTGGGCAACTATTTTGCAGTATAGGCAACTATTTTGCAGTACAGGCAACTATTTTGCAGTACAGGCAACTATTTTGCAGTATGGGCAACTATTTTTCAGTAAAGGCAACTACACGCTTAAAAATGATTTGAAAAATGGCTAAGCGGAAGGCAACTATTTTGCAGTACAGGCAACTATTTTGCAGTATGGGCAATTATTTTGCAGTATGGGCAACTATTTTGCAGTGTGGGCAACTATTTTGCAGAATAAGGCAACTATTTTGCAGTATTGGCAACTTACCCTACGATGGCGCTGTTAAAATGGCTATAACTTTTTGATATACACAATTAAAGCTAAAATATAATTTACGATTAAAGTTTCAGATTTGCTGGTCACTTGCGTAAATTTATTTTCATTGTTTTGTTGATAACCTTAAATAAAAAAAATAAAATATTTAAACTGTAACAACCTGGCCTATTCTCCCTATGTGATCTAATCTAAACTGATCAACATTGTGAATAATATGCCCCCATCTTTGAAGATGGAATGGGAAATTGAGCAAAATTGGGTTTTCTATCATTTTCGTTCATTACCTTTATTTATAGAAAAAATTCATGGCTTATTTAGAACACCATAATATATTTTCTACATATTATTAAAACAAAAGATTTTCACCAGCTACTACCTAACTTTTTATTAGCGCAGTAAAACTTAACACATATCAAGACCTCACTTTTTGTTTAATTGTTAATATCTCGAGAAGTATTGGTCGAAGAATAATGTCGATTTTGATACTTATAAATAATAATATTCTCTAGGGGGGGACCGCCCCGGGTGCCACCCGTCTAGGGGTGCCACCCAACCCAAATTATCTTTTTTCCTTAGGTGTAACCTCCAAAAATAAACGTGTGGGGCTGACACCTCACCCGTCTGGGGGGGGGGGTGACACCCGACCACAAATTATCTGATCCCTATGCCTCATGTTTGTTTCTTTGAGTGCAACCCCTAAAAAAAAAGGTCATCAGCCTAGGTGGGGGTGCCACCTATGAAATCCGCCCCGGGTGTCACCCATGCTAGCTACGCCACTGTCTGTACAATTTCGTTCTCTTTAAATTCAGCCGTTCGACAGGTATAATTTCCACAAAATAGGAATCTCGAAAAATATACAATTTATATCCAGGAACACATGTCCTCATTATAATAATAATTACTGCTCATCTTTCAATGTTAACGGAAAATCACTGACGTCATCCAGTGCAATGGTTGTGACCTTAGTGATCACAACGGCGCGCGGCGCGGCTATTAGTAATAAATAAATTATTTTGAATTCTACGGCAACTTCCAAGCCGATAACGTCGCTAAAATGCGCACCGATGAAACCATACTATAGTATATTTCAAGGATATGGAATAAGGGATACAAACATATTAAGCACAAGCCACCCTATGTGACACATTTTTTCTTAGATAATTACAAAAAAAAATTCTGAATAACCGTCAAATATTTCAGACCTATTCAACTAGCTTTTGTTTTCTTTTATTTCTCTATACAAAATTAACTACAATTATTTATCATCGCCAATAATTCATTTTCCTCCAATCTAAATAGCTGCCAATTTTCGAAATTGCTCGCATTCACAGCACCAAGTTTCTTGTAAAAATTTATAGCAGCAGTGTTTTGGGAAACCACATGAAAGTCCAACTGTTTACTAGTATTATAAGCAATTTTTGCAATTTCTACTAGCAATCTCTTACCAATCCCACTTTTCCTATAGGTTTCTTGCACATATAAATCTTCCAAAAATATGGAATTACCTACCCAGGTGGAGTAACAATTAAAATAAAGAGCGAAACCTATAATAGAAGAATTAATTTCGGCTACAAAACAACCAAAAGATGGAGGATTTTTATCAAAACCATCCCTGATCAAGGTTTCCGAAGTTATTTTGATGTGATGTTCCATATTATCGTGTGCGGCAAGTTCCTGAATATTCAAATAAATCTTTGTTTATAATTTTTTATTTTATTTACCTTTATAAATTGATAAACTTGCAACATATCCTCTCGTTTCGCTAATCGTATTATAACCACATCCTTGATTGACATATTTGCCGATTTTCTTGGTATTTAAATTTATAAAATGCAATTTAAAATATTTAAATTGTGCTCCAAGGTTGTTTGGTAATTGAATTTAATTCAATAAAATCTGTAACGTATTTGTTGATCAATGTTGTGTTTTGCACACAACTCAAATTAACTACACTAGGGTAGTATAGTAAGCATTTAGTCTATGATCAAGCAAATTATTTACCTCGTTATGTTTTCTGAGAGTAAACCGAATTCAGTCTGCATGGTTAATCTTACCCTAATCAACAGGATAATTACTTACTACTTTTTTTTAACAACAAAAAGACGTTATTATATTTATTAGCGTAAGTAGCACACTAACAAAAGCATGAAGCACCCAATTTCACATGCAAACTTGGAATGTTAATAAAATCATAACAAACAGGTGATAAGATAATATGAAATCACATATACCCACCTATCTACGAGTAGGTATAGTTTGTTTCAGAATAATTGAAATTAAAAAAAGTCATAGCATCAAATTACGTTGATATAAAAACGTACAAACTATAAACGAAACATAATATATAGAGATAAGGTTAATTATTTTAATCTCGCGCCAGCCTTTACCAACGCATATGCTTGGTCGACAGCATATCTTATCACATAGTTCGTACGCTTTTATATCAACGTAATTTGATTCTATGACTGTTTTTAATTTCAATTATTCTGAAACAAACTATACATAATAATTTTTAAGTAGGCACTATACATATTATTTAGTAAGAGTACACGACAATCGTAAACTAAAAAAAAGAAGATGAATATCAAACTTTTAATAATTTTAAGCTATCAACAAGATATTATGCTGAAAAATTTTGCTCCTTCTGGACTAGATACGAGTATAATGAGGCGAAAGTCGATGCGTGGGATCTACTTTATTTGGTGACATTTCTAAAGCCTGTATGACACTATCACATTTTGGTTAAATTTTCGTTCAACTTTCTTATCAAACATTGACTTCAAAGTTTGTTTAGAAAATGTATGTATTATCACATGTACATTTCGCCCCCCCCCCCCCCCATCGCGAATTTTTTAATGAAATTAGTGTAAAACGTTTGAGCTTCATTTGAACTCCAATGAGCTTCAATTTCCAACGTTTGTATCCCAAAGGTAAAAAACCCCTTCGAGAATTTTTTAATTTGCAATGCGTGTGGTTCAAACAATTGTAATGGAAGCTCAGACGTTTAACACCAATTTCATTAAACAATTCACGATGAGGGGGGGGCAGTGAAATGTCACTCAATTTCACAATTTTTCACACACTCTAACTTTTGTACCTTAGCGTACAAAAGATGAAAATTGAAGCTCATTGGAGCTCAAACGCTTCTGGATCGATTAAAAAAATCACATCTTAAAAATAGCATTTCTACAGCCCCTCCCAAAATTGTTCTAAAGAACTGTAATTTTATTAAATACCTTTGAAGCTAAAACGGCATCAAAAACTGCGCGCTACTTGCATGGAGTGATGTCAGTAAAATTTACTATTCCACAATCTTTGAAACACTTTAATTTTTTTACTTTTGGGGTACAAACAATGGAAATTGAAGCTCGTATTGGAGTTCAAACGATTCTCGATTGATTCAAATCGAAACTTCCAAAATTGTTCTAAAGAATTGAATCTTTACTAAAATCCTTTGAAGTGTAGCGGTTCTAGAATTAGACAACGAGAAACTAATCGCCTCGGCAGCGCAGTTGTTAAAGCGCGCGTATTCACAGCTAATACGCCTGGGTTTGAATCCAAGTTGAGAAACATAATTTGGAGCATACCATCTTGCTAAAGAAGTACAAACGATTTTTATGGAAGCTCATTTGTAGCTCAAACGACTTTCTATCGATTGACACCAACTTTATAAGAAAATATTACACCCCGTCCCAAATTTTTTGAGAATAACTTCGCGATGTACGTAGGTGCTACAAAGGATTTTTATGAAAGCTCATTGTTTGATGACGCACAACGTTTGACACCAAGTTTATTAAAAATTTCGCGATGTGGGGGGGGGGGTGGCGAAATGTACCTTATTATTATAGTCTTCCCAAATTAAAAAAGTCATGTTCCGCTTTAGTTTGAGTTTATTCAAGTGGTATTCAATTTGCTTAGAAAAATTAATACGGGACAAAAAGTTATCTTATAAACAAAGAACGCGATGCAGCTTGTTTTTCGCAAACATCTCGGACACTAAGCAAGGTAGGGTAACAAAATATAGGTACATAACTTTTTTTGTAAAACGTTAAATTTTCTACAATAATGATTAAGGCCCAGTTGTTCACTTTCGGGTTATCTTTTAACCTGGATTATTTTCCATAGAAATGATTGTTTCAAGAATCGTTTCCATGAAAAATAATTCAGGTTAAAAGATAACCTAATACTGAACAACTGGGCCTTAAACATTTATTATAATTCAGTCGTTTAGTTTGCAGGATCCGTCAAGCTCCAAAACTCGGATTCAGAAAATCATCGATTTCGTCGTTTATTTTTCATGATTTAATGAAATTAATTTTAGGTAATAATATATTAATTAATATTATAATTAATAATTATAATTGGTAATACTTATATTAATTTTATTTTAATTTAATGTAAAACCGAAAATAAATAAAAGATGCATATAATAAGATTCCGGTAAAATCAATTTTAAAATCATAAAATAGCAAAGAACTAAGACTACTACCCCCCCCCCCCGGAGGTTCTGCTAATAACTCCGCGACGGTTGAGGGTTAAAAAAATAATGAAAACTTATTGAAGCTCAAACCTTTGAAACCAATTTCATAAAACAATTTCATTTGGGGGGGGGGGTAGTGATATTTATATTATACCATTTACAAAGTTTCAACATTTTTTAGTCAAAATTTATTTTTACACCCTCACTATAAACAATCCCCGAGTGCTTAAATTTTGTTTACTATATTTGATGCCTGTGCAGGATTAATATTGGTATTAATAAGGAGAAAGCACGGAAGGCCCAGGCTTAGTTGGAGAGTGGGTATTGACAGGGAGATGAGATAAAAAGGACTTGAAGAGATGCAATGGGAAGATCGTGAAGAATGGCGAAGAGGAACCGGAAATAGATAGATAAAATGTTTAAACAAAATTTATTTTTCATTCATCCCTGATAACAAACCCGTAGTGCTCAGAATTTTTGTAATAATTTTGGTGTATTAGCAGATTTCAAATTAATAATTAAAAAGTCGTGGAAGCTCGAACAAAATTTTTCAAATGCAGTGTGGTAAAAAGGTCTGGCATACTCCCTTTTCAAACGTGCAATATATT
Source organism: Podabrus alpinus (assembly GCA_932274525.1). Taxonomy (NCBI): domain Eukaryota; kingdom Metazoa; phylum Arthropoda; class Insecta; order Coleoptera; family Cantharidae; genus Podabrus; species Podabrus alpinus. Next base: position 15,121,023 of record OW026451.1, read on the forward strand.
TTCGTGCTTTGTCATATCAATACAAAATGACTGGTAATGCTCATAAGCAATACGTCGTTGCTATATTCGGTCAATCTATGACCAGATGTCAACTTTCGTGGCAATGATTATATACATCTTTATGACATCGTTGTAAATAATATGTAAAAAGTCGACCTCGATATCATGTACGCGTTAAAGGTTATTCGAGGCCAAAGGTCACGAAAATGGCCTTTTTTTTAATATCTCGTTTTTTATTAGTCGTACAATAAAAAGTTTTAGATACAATTTGTAGAGGAGGTAATTATCTACAAAAATGGTCTTATGACATTTTCACGTTAAGTTGATAGTTTTTGCGTTATAAGGCCAACAAAATGGACACTTTTAATGAAATATGATTTTTTCGCTAAAAACAAGTAGCCTTTGACCTACGGTTTTTTTGCAGAAATGCAAATCTAAATTCGGGCGGATCCAAATGAGACCAAAAAATCGAAACTTTAATCTGAAAATAAGCGAGCCAGGCGCAAAAGAAGAAACAAACGCGTTCCCCTCCCTAAAACGGAAACGAGACAAACTTTCGAAAATTTGGCCCTACCGATTTTTCGGTTTCGCGGCCCCCCACCCTTCCCGAAAATTTGAGGTCAATCGGACGAAAACCCCAGAAGTAGATACAAAAATACGAAAAATCGCGCTGCGCCGTTTTGCCGAGCGCCCGAAAAAAAATTCGAAAAAAAAATTGTTTCGCCCCCTCCGCCCGGGGCTGCCTGCAAAATTTCAACCCTCCAAAATGAATTCTCAAATTTTGGGACCACTTTGAAAGGCTACTTGTTTTTAGCGAAAAAATCATTTCATTAAAAGTGTCCATTTTGTTGGCCTTATAACGCAAAAACTATCAACTTAACGTGAAAATGTCATAAGACCATTTTTGTAGATAATTACCTCCTCTACAAATTGTATCTAAAACTTTTTATTGTACGACTAATAAAAAACGAGATATTAAAAAAAAGGCCAATTTCGTGACCTTTGACCTCGAATAACCTTTAACGCCTACATGATATCGAGGTCGACTTTTTACATATTGTTTACAACGATGTCATAAAGATGTGTACCAAAATTCAGCTAGGTGGGAATTTTTCCGAGCTGAAAACCTAATTTGACTGGACTAAGATACCAGAGCTAGACTTATAAAATAAAAGTTGATAAAAATACCATATGGGGGGAGGTAAGAGTTCTAGCTTTAACATTTGGAAACTTCCTGGTGCTAGGCTCTATAGAAACTGGAGCTAGGATTTTGAACAAAAATATTTGCTACGCAGAGAGAGGGGGTGCAAGTAACGAACCCCTAAAAGTCGGTTGCACCATGAAAAGTATTCTTCAAAGTACATAGATCATGATGTGTGATTTTTTTTAAAGATTTACTTACTTTTTAAATGACTGAAAAAAATTACCGACGCAGCACGCACAGCAAAAATTCGACGATATCGAAAAGTTTTGGAACCCGAGTTTCTTGACGTTAATGTTATTCAAATCATTAGTGTAGACAATTTTGCGCTCTACAAAAAAGGTAAGTATAATTTATTACTCTATCTTGCATAGTTTTCGAGATATCGGAGAAAAACCAAACAGAGCCGCGTTCTTTGTTTCTAAGATTGTTAATAACTTTTCAGTTCGTGTTAATAAGAAACCGAATTGGAGGGTTAACCCCTTAAATTAGTCTATATGGCCTATGTTTTCAGGTGCGTTACCTTAAGCAAATCAGGTGCCAAAAACGGCAACCAAAAGAAAAGTCACCCCCCCCCCCACAAAAATCCAACAATTGAAGGGCCTAGTGGAAAAAGTAGTTAAGTCACTTTTTTTTCAATTTGTAGTTGAGCACATTTTCACATTGCGGCATTTATTCTCTACAAATTAGTATAAAAATCACATCTTAAAAGTGTTAGTAAGTTGGTCATATTGCGCACCAGCCGGCCCTGCTATCATCGCGTTCGGAGTACAAAAGTAGGCAAGTCAGACTTAACTACTTTTTACCCGAATGAAAAACCAACTTCCAGTGAAAAAAAGCAGTAAGTCATGACTAAATGAGATTATCTGTCAATTTATTGTTTGCGATTGGTAAAATAATAATACTATCTTATTATAAAAGGCCAAGTCTTTCTTTCTTTCTGTCTGTCCCACGGAAATACCCGAAGCAAACCGAACCGAACCGAACCCACAACGTATCAACGTATCATCGGATCAACGTATCATCGTATCAACGTATCATCGGATCAACGTATCATCGTATCATTTTGTCTATATAGGACAGCTATTTCCAAAAAAGCATTATGTGAACTTCCATAATGGATAATGAAAATTTTGAAAGTCCTGCTGCAAAGCGACGGCGATTGAATCGTGAGAGAAAAGCACGTACAAGAGCTAATAACACAGAAGAACAGCTTCGATCACAGCGACAAGCTGACGCTCGGTCTCATGCGATACGTCGACAACGTGAAACTTTGGAACAAACTCAAGCGCGGCAAGCTGCTGACGCTCGGTCCCATGCGATACGTCAACAACGTGAAACTTTAGAAGAAACTCAAGCGCGGCAAGCTGCTGACGCTCGGTCCCATGCGATACATCGACAGAAAGAAAATCGATACCAAAGTCAAGCAATTCAACTCCAAATAAGAGCATTGAGATTTGATGAATCTCACGTTACTCGACACGATTGTGGAGAAATGAATTCCATCTGTCAGTTCTGCGGCTTCAAGAATTTCGCCAAGGAGCGTCCAGTTGATAAACAATTTAACAACTGCTGTCATAAAGGAAAAGTGAAGATTCCGCAACCGCTCGATCAACATGGGAATCTATTGTTATATCCCGAATTTCTTCGCTCTATGCTTTCAGATTCAGATAATCCTTACTACAAGAACTTTCGTCAGCACATCCGCTCTTACAATTCCTTGGTTTCTTTCGCTTCAATGGGAGCAGAGATTGTTTCAATGCCGGGTAACGGACCATACGTTTTCAAAATTCATGGACAGACGTACCACAGAACCACAAACCTGTATCCACCTGAAGGACAAACAAGAAAGTTTGCACAACTGTATGTAATGGACACGACAGAAGCGGTCAATGAACGAGTAAATCTGCCTGAGAATAGAGGTTGTCTACCTGAAGTGATTGAGAAAATCGATCGTTTCTTCCGCGTCAACAATCGTATCGCAGCTTCATATTGCCTGATGAAAGAAATTGAGCAACAAGAGCGTGTACGAGCCGAAGAAGAAGGACAACCAGTTCCGGTCGTCAATATGGTGATGCGGCGCGATCGGCAGTCTGATCAAAGACGTTACAATGCTCCAACGTCCAATGAAATTGCAATGGTGTTCGTAAATGATGACGGCGAACCTCCATTTGAACGTGATATCCGTATCTATCCTTGAAATCCCGTCGACAATGCAAATACCCGAAGCAAACCGAACCGAACCGAACGCATAACGGATAATTTCATAACCAATCGGATGAACGTATCATCGTATCAACGTATCATCGTATCAACGTATCATCGGATCAACGTATCATCGGATCAACGTATCATCGGATCAACGTATCATCGGATCAGTTAATCCGATTATCCTACTCAAAATTACTATATAAGCAGAATTACATTATAACGAAACTAGCTGATAGCCCGTCCGAGGACGGGTAGCTAGAAGGACGGGCAGGCAGCCAAGGTAACTTAAGTTGAATTAAGATTAAGGAAAGCTCTCAGTGCAATCCAAAAGCCATATGACCTTGGCTGCCTGCCCGTCCTTCTAGCTACCCGTCCTCGGACGGGCTATCAGCTAGTATAATATATTGCAATAAGATAGAAGGTTTTATTACAAAAAAGGCTTCTTGCTATACTTTGTATAGAAGCCTAAAATGATGCGGAAAGAAGATATGGAAAATATTACCCAGCACCAGGCAGAAATCGAAACAATCGTGCACAACGAAACTGGTGAGGAAGTTATTTTGGCAGAAACGTTGATCGAATGAAGGCCAAGAAAAGGCGTTGTAATCCTAGTACATGGAAGAAAGAGATGTTGAAGAAAAAAAGGGTAGAGGGAAAACAGTGCACCACGAAATTTGGAAAGGTAATCCCTGAGTGTGTTATCCATAATTGGGAGTGCCGATGTAAATGCTCAGTGAAGTTCTGTGATGGCGAAAAACGAACATTGATGGAAAATTTTCGCAAGTTAGCTACACATACAGAGCAAAACATTTACCTTCGAGGATGTATGGAGGGGATCAATATAAACCAGCGTCGAATGCGGAACGAAGACATTGGAAATCCAAGGGCCGTGTCCTACAAATACACTGTTTTAAAAATCGGCATTTCTACGAAAGTTTGTAAAAAGGCGTTTCTTTTATTACATGGTATTAAAGCCAGCCGACTTGAACGAAAGGTTCGACATTTTGATGAAGACATTTCAGACCATAGAGGAAAATCCGCCAACCCACACAAACTTCATCCACGGCATTTATTGTAGACTATTCAGAGTTGAGAAGAACGTTGTGCCTTCGTTCAGGGTTACATATTTAAGTAGTTCCTTGACATCTATCAATTTTGCTGGTTTTATTGGTACAAAATCTTCCAATTTCTTTGCAGTTGTCATCGCTGCAACAACATGAGAATGTTGTTTACCTCGTTTCAACAAACTGTTTTTGGACAACTGCACCGTGCATAATAACCCACCACCATTAGACCATGTAAAATTGATTTTTTTCCAGCCAATTGGAAGATTTTGTACCACTTAGGCCCAGTTGTTCAGTTTCGGGTTATCTTTTAACCTGGGTTATTTTCCATAGAAATGATTGTTTCAATAATTGTTTCTATGGAAAATAATTTAGGTTAAAAGATAACCTAATACTGAACAACTGGGCCTAAAACCAGCAAAATTGATAGATGTCAAGGAACTACTTAAATATGAAACCCTGAATGAAGGCACAACGTTCTTCTCAACTCTGAATAGTACAATAAATACCGTGGATGAAGATGAAGAAGAGTACGAATAGTATTAATTTATTGTTTTTATATTTGATTTTAGTATTATTATTTTTATTAAAATAAATTAACGCAATTCCAAAACTTTAAAACCATTTTTTTTTTAAATTCCATTATATGACTTAATGAGTTCTTCCACTAAGTCCTTCAATTTACCTACTTTACTGAGGTGTAGTGGAAAAAGTAGCTAAGTCATTTATAATTTTTTCCGCTTATCTACATTATTTTTTACCAAATGTATTTTTTTACTCTTGAATTACATTCTTTAAGCTCATATCTATCCATGCCCTGCATTGAATTTAAAAAATTTCGAATAAAAAGTATTATAAACGCAATTCCAAAACTTTAAATCCAATTTCTAGAGAAACTCTAAAACATGACTTAGTGACTTTTTCCACTAGGCCCTTCAATTAGTGTTACATAATATCAATGATTAACGAAGCCTCAATTGACTGGCGCAAGTTCGCAGACCAATTCTTTGAGTAGCCTGGTCTAGATCAGGGGTGGGCAACCTTTTGTATAACAGAGCCCAGAATAATATTTACGTTTCGTCCGCGGGCCTTAGTTAATGGGCACATTTTTGTTACCTACTTGTATTTTTTTCTGAAAATATAAAAACAATAATATTTATAACAAAGTTAATTAAGTACTATATTTACCTCTTATCATTTATAACAAATTACAAAGAAAAAAATTCGCAAAGGAAAGGAAAAATTGATTTTGAGTAGCCTGCCTTCCTTTAAGGAATCTCGATCATCCATTCATGCGCGTCCCTTAAGGGACGCGCATGAATGGATGATCGAGATTCCTTAAAGGAAGGCAGGCTACTCAAAATCAACTTAAAAAACAATAATGAATGCTGTCAAGCTGTCAACCGATCGACAATGCAAATACGCGTGCACGTGCTTTACGTTTCTATTTGACCAATCTTAACCAAATTTGGTGTAGAAGTTACGATATTTACAACGCTACGAAAAACATAGGCTACTTTAGAACCTTGTAGTGAGGCCGAAGGCCGAACAACCACATCCGACACGGTCTAGATGGCTAAAGGCGGCCGGTAGGCCGACTGCGCCACCTAGTTATTTTAATAATACGCGAAAACTTAATTCGCGTTAAAGGGAATTTTGCTTCGCGTATAAAAAATTCAGGTATCAAAATCTAATTCGCGTTATTCTGAATTCGCGTACATCGAACTCGCGTACATGGAGGGTCTAGTGTACTTTTCAATTTACTTTTTACAATACTTTTTAATTTAATTTAAATAAGACGAATTATATCGAAAATTAAACTGTAGATCTCTCCTTTTTCCTTATGTTAGGTACTAACCTAATCCTTTTCTTTAAAATTTTTGTTTTTGAAAATATTTATTTATTATTTCTTCTCAAGATCTCGCGGGCCGGATTAGAACTTTACGCGGACCGGAGTTGGCCCGCGGGCCGGAGGTTGCCCACCGTTGGTCTAGATTATAAAAGTGATTACTTTTGGTTAGCCAAGGAAATCCGCGGGAGTGCAAGCATATGCAAGCCGCTGTTCAACTTAACTTTTTTTGACCTCACAGTTGGGACAGGCCAACTGAATTTGCTGGAGCTAAAGCACGAAAAGCTTTGTGAAATAATTTTTGTGATCATTGCTCCAATTTTGCCATATATTTGCAGTTGATATCCCTCTCATTCAGAATTGTGTCTTGGCGTCTGGCATAAAATTTCATAAGTGGTTAATAAATGGTGATTACCCGGTTCGATTCCGTACAAAGTAACAAGTTTATTGACCGTTTCAGGACAAACCATCTACATGATTTGCCAACGACCAGTTGTATAACAAAAGATCATTCTCGAGATTGTTGGCGTATCAACCAATAAAACAGCTCAAAATCCCTGCGTTAACTCTGATTTGAAGATTATTTTCTTTATACAATTGGTCCCAAGACCACACCCTTCTCAATATCACATGTATTGATGCGCTTCCCGTGCTTCAAAGCATATGTAAAACAGTAGGTCCCCTATGTAGATGAAAACACTTCAAACTGACATCATAGACATAGGAGAGAGCATCACGATTTCTGATATCACAGGATACATACGATGAGCGCAAATATGACGTCTTTTTGGCAAAATAGCGTTTACAATAAAAAACAAAACTTTTAGCCCTTCCAAATTACAGTTCACCCTACAGACCGAATGATATTTTAAGCGTTAGATTGTTCTTCCATAAATTCCTAAGCATTAATAAGCAAAAATTAATGATTGTTAGTTTTGTCGAGCAAAAACTTTCTGATCGCTACCTGTATACGCAATGAGGTTGAACCAAAATCCAAAGTCCAAAAAAAACGAGTAGGGGGGATAAATCAAAATCGAGATTACGAGCTAGCACTAATTAATTGATCTTAGAAAATCAATTTACACAATTAAATTGTAACAAGTAAAAATTAACAAGTGAAGGTTATGTTATGCAAATAACTTCTCGTGCGCAGAATCTTTCGTTCTAAATTTGGCAATTGTTTTATTTTACGTGAATTAGTGAGCGAATCAGGTGAACGATGGCGACTTTACTTCGAAGTATCGCTATAGCTGAAACTTTGGCAATAAAGCACAGCCCAAAGGTAACGCAACAATTTCAACCGAAAATGTGTAAATTGCGTACCAAAGATTCCGTCCGACTTTGGGATGATTGGAAACACCTTGAATGAAAATAAATGTTATGTAAGGGCACTGTAAACTTTACCGTTTTAGATTTTGGGTTCCGTATCGAATACGCGATGGCAACCACAAACACAACAGACGAGGAATTTAAATGTACACGAACATATCAGTTACTCGCTGCTTAAAGAAGGTGGAATTAATGTTCCCAAGTTTGGTGTTGCTACAACCAAGGAACAAGCATATACTATTGCTAAAGACCTTGCGACTAAAGATATTGTACTAAAGGCTCAAGTTCTTGCCGGTGGTCGTGGTAAAGGCTCGTTCAAAAATGGGTTGAAAAGTGGTGTACGTATGGTTTATTCGTAAGTTATTTTGCTTATATTCAAACTAAAATTGTCAAAATTTAGATTATTTTAGACCCGAAGAAGCGGAAAACGATGTCGGTAAAATGTTGGGTCAGTTTTTGGTCACAAAACAGACCGGAGAGAAAGGTAGAATTTGTAATGCTGTTATGGTAACTGAAAGGAAGTTCCCTAGGAAGGAATATTATTTTGCCGTTATGATGGAACGTTCATTTAATGTAAGTGACCGTTTCATTTCCATGTCATAGGTCACGCCCATATCATTTCCTTTATGTTAGGTCACTGTTAAAATTAGACCTGATAAGTTTTTTAGTTGGTCTAATTTTTATGGTAGATAAATTAGAAAGGCAATACAATTGTAATTTGTAATTTTAAAACTGCACTTCATAGGTTTCCTGTTATCCTGGAAGAGTGAGAGAATGTTAGGCTGCCTACAGACTGATCAAGCAAAAACGTTGTGCGACAAAACGTTTTTGTTTGATCCAATCTAATTTGATTTTGTTTGATTTGAACCAATCAAATTTGATTTTGTTTGATTTGAACCAATCAAATTTGATTTTGTTTGATTTGAACCAGTCAAATTTGATTTTGTTTGATTTGAACCAATCACAAAAAACGTTTTGTCGCACGTTTTTGCTTGATCAGTCTGTAGGAAGCCTAAAATTGACAAATTCGGTCATGGAAATTGGGGAAATTTTCATTTTTAACCAAAAGTCGGGGAAATTAAATCTTGAAGTTGACAGTTTAAAATTTCAAAAAACATTTGCTCTTGACAATTGAAATTTTAATGTTTTTCAATTTCGTATTTCACCTTTTTTATGTATAATAATTAAAGTTTGGCCTTTGATCTTGCTCAACAGTGGCCTTCAGTTTAATTTTTTTTCTATATGAGATTTTTTAACTTTTATAGAGCTATAATTACCACTTTAGCAATTAAACTAATTTAATTGGTTCATTGTAACAATCGCGGAATTTTTTACTATGTCTCTGGGGGGAGGTCCATTGCTCCTATGGATTCATGAAATCAATTTCTTTCCTGACTAGAATTTTTATATTATTAATGCCTTAATTGCGACCTAAACAACCAATTGATTTTAAAATGGATGATAAAACTGATTTTATGATGAGTCGGTGAATGAGGCTCTTAGCTTTAGGTGTATGTATAGATTATGTATGTGAAGATTGTGCCAAATCTAAAGATTGTTCAACTTCACAACACTGTGAAATAGTCTTATACATATTTCTAATATTTGGTCTCTTGAATTGAACTTAAAAATTGTCCTGAATCTGAGTAGGCTGTATAAATAAATTTTTAAGTTTGTTAAATTGGATCTACATAATATATTGTTCTTTTACCTAATCAAACAATATTATATAGGACACAGAGTTCCCACTTTTTTGGAATACCTGGGAATAGTCAGGAGAGCTAGAAATATAATAATTTGGTTATAGAAAAGCGGGGAATTTTTAAACAGAGGAGTAACTAGAACTTGTTGGCAGAGCCGTAGCAAGGGTTTGCCTCAGGCGCCATCGCAATGGGGGCGCTAAACCTTGACAAAACCCAATAAATAATAGTTTAAAATTTTCAAAAGGATAAGAATCTTTTTTGGGGGGGGGGGGCGCATATATTCAAATTTGACTGAATTCCAAAATTTTACGACGATTTTATTTGGAACTTCGCCTAAAATTCCCTGCTAGCCTTTTCCCCAAATGGGGATTTACTCCTCTACAGTAGTTTTTTGTCTATAACTCGCTTACTTTCATTTTTAGTGAAAATTATCATCAAATCAAAATTGAAGAGTACAAAATTCTCCATAAAACAGATGAACAAAATTTGCCTACATCATACTAAGTATTTATAAAATAAAAAGAAAATCCACAGAAAACAATAGAAAAAAGTTTTGAATAATTCTTATTCTGAATAAAAATTTCGTACATTTAACTTCACCATCGATGGTGAACAAAACAAGGTTTCAGGATTTACTTCAGATCTGAAGTAAATTCTGAAACCTCGTTTTGTAGGGAATTTTCTACTCTTCAATTTTGGTGCAATGACTAGGGGAAGACAGGGGATTTTAGGAAAGTTGATTCCAACCCCCGCGTTCTTCTATATTTCCCTTTAACTGACTGGGTAACCGGCAAAAATATCACATTATCGTCGAGACAATTATTCAAATATATTTAAATAGAAGGAAAATTCCTACCGATAAAAATAATCTTCATATTCGGGGAGGGGGTATTGCGTTACGTTACCATGGAAACGGCGATTCTGACATTACTATGCGTATTTTATATAAGATCTTCAGAAGTTCCTAACGATAAAAATCGATATCATATGACCGGGGGGTATGGAATACCCCCCAGGTACACTTGCCATTATTCAGAACCATCAAAATTTATTATTTTTCGTTGAAACCTTTTGCAATTTTCGTTTGTAATCCGGGAGGGGGACGTAAAAGTGAAAGTTTTTCTTTCGCAATAAATTAAGTATACCTGGGGGGTATTCCATACCCCCCGGACCCCGAGGTCCTAAATGAGTTCCTGATAAGCATCTATTTGTTTTCATTACTCTAAGTCATTTATTAAATACAGTTTAAAGTAGTTTTGTTGCTATTGTCCTGCCAAAAATTTGTTTTTATTGTAGATTTTTGTTACATTAGTATTTTAATTAAAAATAATTAGTGCACAGGTTTTAAACCTCGGGCTTTAAGGCTGGTATTCTGTAACTCATCGCTTATTAATGGGATCATTTTAAAATAGGTAAAGTTCGATTCCTACATAAATTTATCGCAATTCAATTGTTTACATTGTAAACTGTACTTAACCTCTTTTTAAAGGATCCTTAAGTAAAGAACGAGTTACAGAATACCAGCCTAAGAAGGCTTCTAGAAAGCTAACCAGAAACGGTATTTACGTCACTATTTCAGTTAGAGTAATAATTAAAACTTGGATCAGGGAAAATATTCTTTGAAGCTGAAAAAAATGATAATAAAATCACTTTTGATTTATACAATATTTTTTTTCTATAATAATGCAGGTTGCGTTTAAAATGTTATTTTTTCATTCTTGAAAATTAATTTAAATTGAACGTGAAAATAATCTATTTAACTAAAAAATAAATCAAAATATTTTTGCACATAGGCTTTCAGCATTTTACACTGCTATCTTCAGATGTTTATCTGAAGATAAACATTCTACAAAAATATTTTGATTTACTGTATTTAAATACATCATTTTTAAAGTTTAATTTAATATGTCCACATTTACTTATAAAATTTACCAAGTTTTGAAAAGTCAGGAAAAAGTTTTAATTTCAATAAGGGTCATTCCATCTCAAATCAACTGAAGAATTTACTCAATCTCCACCAAATTTGACGAAACTTGATACACAACATCTTTGTAAGAAATAAAAAATACAAATTTAAGGATTTTTCCAAAAAGGTATTTGTTTCCTTGTTTTGGTTCTTCAAAAATTCGAAAAGTTAGTGTGTAGACTTGTAGAAAAACGACTGTAACTTCATCCAGAGTAGTCTAAACTTAAAAATAAAAAATGTTCTGGAAGGGTAAATGAACGCTCGGCTCTATTAAAATATTCAGCCACCTTTTTTTTTTTCAATCCCTAACTGGATTAATTTTCTAATATTAACCCTATTTCATCCCCTATTTCTAAAAGGGTATTTTTATTTTGTTAATTTTTTACTGTTGTTTTGTACAATTGTGCTGAGCATGCGTACAAAATTTGATCATGGGATGAGTATAGGTTCGGTTAGTAAAAATTAATAAATTATAGCGAGAAACGGACAAAAATCAGTTTTTCGCCGATTTCTCAAGTTTCTTTGTACTTTATGGCAAAATAGTTTAATATAAAATTAGAGCTAATTAAATTCTCTACAAAAAAACTTCTATACATATTTTTCGTCAGATTCGTATTCACATAGTAATAACCGTTCAAAGTGGAGATAAGTTGCGCAACCACGGTTATATTTATTTAAAACAAAAAAAATCAAATAATGTATTTTTGGTTTAACTGCTGTGTTGCATTACGCTAAACTTTTTATCAAAATTATAGATGATGTGGTAAACTTACATTCAGATAATAAATACTTATGATGAAAATCTATTCAATTAATTGAAAATCGATTCCGACCTTTTTAAATAAATATAACGGTGGTCGCGCAACTTAGCTCTACTTTGCATGGTAATTATTACTATGTGACTACGAATCTGACGAAAAATATGTATAGAAGTTTTTTTGTAGAGAGTTTAATTAGATTTAATTTTATATTAAACTATTTTGTCATAAAGTTCAAAGAAACTTGAGAAATCGGTGAAAAACTGATTTTTGTCTGTTTCTCGCTATACTTAATTTATTTTTAGTAACCGAACCCATGCTCATCCCATGATTAAATTTGGTATGCATGCTCAGCACAATTGCACAAAATAATAGTAAAAAAATTAACAAAATAAAAATACCCCTTTAGAAGTAGGGCTTGAAATAGGGTTAATATTAGAAAATTAATCCAGTTAGGGGTTGAAAAAATAAAATGTGGTTGAATATTTGAATAGAGCGTTCATTTACCTTTACAGAACATTTTTTATTTTTAAATTTAGACCACTGTGGATGAAGTTACAGTCGTTTTCCTACAAGTCTATATACCAACTTTTTGACTTTTTGAAGAACCAAAACAAGGAAAAAAATGCCTTTTTGGACAAATCCTAAAATTTGTATTTTTTATTTCTTACTAAGATGGTGTGTACCAAGTTTCGTCAAATTTGGTGGGGGTCGAGTCAATTTTGCCTATTTTTCAGTTGATTTGAGATGGATTGACCCTTAAGGGAAAGTATGGAAAAGTCAGGGAATTTGTTTAGGAAAATTCAATGGGAACCCTGTGGCAGCAATTTTCAGTAATCTTATTTTAATAATAACGACAATAATAATGACAAAAAAACTTTAAGAGTAAAAAAGATGTCCTTTGCCATATTATAATGTGGTTCAATTTTTCTACAAGCGGCTCATTTCTATGTAATTAAATAATGAAATTCACATAAATTTAAATTATTTATTCAGTATGTGACATCTCCAAATTGGTTAGTTGATTTGCTTAGAGATGCCATGCAATGGAATGGTTTATTTATTATATGACTTTGAAAAATAAAAGCATACCCATTATTTTTATTTTTCCAAATCATAAGAAATTTTTCAAGTTATTTGGAAGGGCACCAACTATTTTTAAATTGCAAGGTATATAATATTATTAACTAAAGTAAAGCGGGGAATTCATATACTGTACCCTTAATAGAGTTTTCTAATGTATTTCTTTTCTTATTAAATTTTTTAGGGCCCTGTTGTAATTGCATCATCACAAGGAGGCGTCAACATCGAAGAAGTAGCTGCAGAAAATCCAGATGCCATATTATACGACCCCATCGATATTGTCACTGGCTTGACTAAAGCCCAAGCATTGAAAATAGCCTGTAAGGTTGGATTAGAGTCGCAGAAAGAGAAAACAGCCGAGATGTTACTGAACATGTACAAACTTTTCATCGAGAAGGATGCCGTTCTCATTGAGATCAATCCTTATGCAGAGGATGCCGGGGAAACTTGTATGTAAAAGAACTGTTTAAATTTCTCTTTAACTTTTCATCTTGTTTTAGATTTTGCTTTGGATGCCAAACTTCGATTTGACGACAACGCCGCTTTCAGGCAAAAAGATCTTTTTGCTTTGAGGGATTACACTCAAGAAGATGAGAAAGAAGTAGCGGCATCTAAATTCGATCTCAATTACATTGCTCTTGATGGTAGCATCGGTTGCATGGTAAATGGTGCAGGTCTGGCAATGGCTACCATGGATATTATTTCACTTCACGGTGGTTCCCCCGCAAACTTTTTAGATGTCGGTGGTGGAGCAACTGCACAAGCTGTTAAGGAAGCTTTCAAAATTATCACAGCAGATCCTAAAGTACACGCAATTTTAGTTAATATTTTTGGTGGTATAATGCGATGTGATGTCATAGCTGAGGGTATCATAGCCGCAACTAAAGAATTAAGTATTAAGGTTCCCATTATCTGCCGTTTACAAGGTACTAACGTTGACGATGCCAAAGTATTAATCGCACATTCAGGCATGAAAATCTTGCCAGTGGATAATTTAGATGAAGCTGCTCGTTTAGCAGTGAAACTCTCTAACATCATGACTTTGGCACGTTCTGCTAAACTCGATGTCAACTTTGAAATGCCACTCTAATGATAATTCGCTCATAGAAAATTGTTTAAATTATTTAAAGAAGCACTAAATAGGCTTAAATTGTAATTTTTTGCTTTCGATTAAGTTAAAACGCCCGATGTTAAATGGTGTAAATATTTTAAATATTTTACATTCTGTGCACTTAAAAAATATTTGGCATTGCACATCTTTGTTATTTGTTGTCTTGAAATTCATCTATTATGCTCATATTCGAAATTTATCTACCAAAGTTTTAATATTGAATTTTTGTTTGTTAATTCATACAGAGACTAAGTATAAAATGTTCAGCAATATATTGTATGTTGTATAAGTGAACTATAAAATATTGAACTTCCAATTTTTGCAGTTTTATTTCCTGATTATGAAAATATAAATATAATAATTTATCAGAATAGCTTTACAGTTTGGGCATTTCCAAATTTACTTAGTGTAATAATGACCTGAATAACATTTATTGTCAAATTAGTGGTTTATAGTCCAGTCAAATTAGACGAAAAACGGGGTTCAGCTCGGAAAAATTCCCACCTAGCTGAATTTTGGTACACATCTTTATGACATCGTTGTAAACAATATGTAAAAAGTCGACCTCGATATCATGTACGCGTTAAAGGTTATTCGAGGTCAAAGGTCACGAAATTGGCCTTTTTTTAATATCTCGTTTTTTATTAGTCGTACAATGAAAAGTTTTAGATACAATTTGTAGATAATTACCTCCTCTACAAATTGTATCTAAAACTTTTTATTGTACGACTAATAAAAAACGAGATATTAAAAAAAGGCCAATTTTGTGACCTTTGACCTCGAATAACCTTTAACGCGTACATGATATCGAGGTCGACTTTTTACATATTGTTTACAACGATGTCATAAAGATGTGTACCAAAATTCAGCTAGGTGGGAATTTTTCCGAGCTAAAAACCTAATTTGACTGGACTATTAAAAGTGTCCATTTTGTTGGCCTTATAACGCAAAAACTATCAACTTAACGTGAAAATGTCATAAGACCATTTTTGTAGATAATTACCTCCTCTACAAATTGTATCTAAAACTTTTTATTGTACGACTAATAAAAAACGAGATATTAAAAAAAAGTCCAATTTCGTGACCTTTGACCTCGAATAACCTATAACGCATACATGATATCGAGGTCGACTTTTTACATATTGTTTACAACGATGTCATAAAGATGTGTGCCAAAATTCAGCTAGGTGGGAATTTTTCCGAGCTGAAAACCTAATTTGACTGGACGCGAGACCGCACCTAGGGGGCTAAAATCCTCAATTGGAGGAACGCCGGCTTGGGATTTTTATGAGAATTTTGGGGGTTTATTAGAACACTTCAATATACATCTTTGCCAATTTTCAGCTTGCCCGGACCTTCGGTAAGCTCAAACCAAAATTTTGCCTTCGGTACTTTGAAGATACTATCTTCTTAAAGTACCGCATCCGCTCAGCGAACGTTGGTTATCAACTTGACCGAAGTCAAGATGACTTAACTAGGGAAAGAAATTTAATGGGGTGGTTTCCCGTTGCCTTCCCCATAGCCCACAGATTTATATTGGGCTTGAAGATCACAGCAGTATATCCGGCGCGACTAGGTATAGAACCACGGTTTCCCGCTCGCTAGTCTGCCGGTGTAAGCTTAACGCCACACTGCTGGTGTGAAGATACTATAACTTTGGCAAATTTTGAAAAAATTTGTTTTTCTCTTCATTTTCCAACCTTGGCCACAATTTCAATTAATTTATTATTAAAAGCATTTCCCGTGCCCGAAAACATATCTCTCCCTGCAACGAATCAATATTGTGCCATTTTAAGGGTGGGTCGTGTGTTTGTGCAAAAACTATCAACTTAACGTGAAAATGTCATAAGACCATTTTTGTAGATAATTACCTCCTCTACAAATTGTATCTAAAACTTTTTATTGTACGACTAATGAAAAGCGAGATATTAAAAAAAAGGCCAATTTCGTGACCTTTGACCTCGAATAACCTTTAACGCGGACATGATATCGAGGTCGACTTTTTACATATTGTTTACAACGATGTCATAAAGATGTGTACCAAAATTCAGCTAGGTGGGAATTTTTCCGAGCTGAAAACCTAATTTGATTGGACTATTATTTTGCAAAGTCCTAAACATTGTCGGATTTTAGATGTGCGCTGGTAATCTTTCTTGGCCATTTAGAAGGGAATAAAAATCACTCGTCATCTGAGAACTTCAAAAAATTCTTCTCATGGTGCAATCAATTTTTTGATCTCTTCGTATATTGTATTTTTCGGTATTTTTGTTAACAAAAAAAATTTCATTTTTGGAGTAATCTTAGTTTTTTACTATTTTCATGTCAGAATTAATTTGAGAAGGTTCTTATTATATGCAACTTATTGGGGACAAAATTCAAACTACAACAAGCTTGTAAGTGTTTCTCCTACGAGAAATGTAGAATGTTTTATTGACGTCGAAATTTATTTGCAATATTGGTAACTTACGTGCGTTAATAAAAAATTCTACATTTGTCGTAGAAAAAAAACAAAGTTTTTTGGCTAGAGTAACCTATTGTTGGTCACTCCGAATTACTTGAAACTTTCCTATTGCAAAGTGGAAGGTTTATATAGTATACTGACATAATTTTCACAAGCGAAGATATAATCAAAATTTTGAGTAAATCGATTTTGAAAATTGCTAATTTACATGTAAAAATTTAGTGAGATTCCATAAGTCGCTCATTTTGTTGACGGTACGTGCGCTATGAATGACTCTAACACTTGAATATTTCGCACCGGCACAGATGTAGCTCGACTGTCGTACATGTAACATCGATTATTTTTTGTTTTTAGGCGATTTTTTGGGGGTTTAAAATCCCGGTTGCCTTCATCCCGGTTTGCTTGATGCGTGGCGCCTTCTCGTATGTTTAGCTCTGCCGCGTAGCGGCTTCCGCGAATTAAAAACCGCCCGGAGCCCCGGAGGGGCGTAGGGTAGGTTTTTTGTTGCGCCCAATTGTGGCCAAGCCAGTTTTACTTTCCCATTTACGTAGTAAAGGAAAGTATTGTTATCGAGTTAAAAAAAAATTTTGAGTTAGCATTTTTCCCATGGTCTATGAGCCCATACGAATTGTTTAAGACCAATTTTGGAATGATGTCCGGATGTGTGTGTGATGTATGAAGTATGAAGTGTGATGTATGAAGTGTGATGTGTGGTGATTTTCTCGTCAACGTTTTCAGACAAACGCGTGCACCGATTGAGTTGAAATTTTATACACTAGTTTGAAGTAGCTGTCTAAAGAGCTGATTAGATTTTGGTTGAAAACCGTCCATTTTTAACCCCTTTTTTAGGGGAATGAAAATTGTTAAAGAGCATTGCCGCTTGCCGGTGGAACATATGGGATTGAAAATCATATCAATCGAAAGAGATTATTTTTCCGCATCTTTTGATACCCCACACTTGATATTTCCCTCTTAAATTATTGTTAAAATGCAAAAATAAAATAAGGGCTATTTAAATAAATATGGTTTGCCTTGGATAATTTTGATCTGTCAAAGTGATTTGTATTGTTCATTACTATAATTTAATATTTTAACTTACTTTTATTACCATATTATGTAGTTAATACCAAACGAATTTTTTAATTACTTATAAAAAATTAATTCTGACGTCATTACGCCCATAGTTAAAATTTTATTGCATATAGACGGCACGGCATTCCGCAAATTTCTAATTTTTTTTGGAAAATGTCAATTTTAAAAATTTTTCAATGCAAACATGTTATATAATTATTGTTAAAATGAAAATATAAAATAAGTGCTTTTAAAAAATATGAGTTACCATGTTAAATTACAAATTAAATTTCGTAACTTTGATATCTCAAAGTAATTTGTGTATTTTATCGAGTTAAAAATTGTTTTGTGTTAACATCTGTTTTATTAATATTTAATATAATATAAAGTGGAATCTACTAAATGGGAAAGTAATGTGTTGTCACATCAGATTTTTTATGTTTATTTAGAGACCTACATGTTTAACGCACGGAAGTAGACTGACAAATGCGGTCGGTATGGAGCGACCGCAACATATATTTATAACCTCGGCATGGGCGTGGCTTAGACCACGGGCGACTGATGCACATCGACCCCGGTCTACGGCATACTCGATGCTACTTTTCCGTACTTTTCAAATTGATTTTTCTCGAAATTTTGATTATATCTTCGCTTGTGAAAATTATGTCATTATACTATATAAACCTTCCTCTTTGCAATAGGAAATTTTCAATTTTTTTGGAGTGACCAACAATAGGTAACTCGACCCGGTTTTTTTGTGTTATAATTTTGTCGTCAATAAGATCGATAAGTATAATAAGATTCTTCTAAAATGAATTCTAAGGCAAAAAAGTGCAAAAATGGTATCTTTTTGTTTCCACAGCTACAAATAAACAAAGAAGGGTCTAAAAATTGGTTACATCTTGAAAAGTATTCCCAATTTACATTAAACAAACGCCACCATACGGGAAAATTTTAAATTAGTAAGGGACGTATTAAATAAAAATACGTTCTACAGGCTCAAAACGAACTAATTAACATAGCATATTGCAATAAATTTAACAACACAATAATGGTACATTATGCACCAAGGGAGCAAAGTGACACTTTTTTGGCTCGAGGGTAAAGGATTGTTTACACGAGGCGCTAGCCGAGTGAAACAATTACCCATGGGCCAAAAGTCACTTTACTCCCGTCGTGCATATACTGTTTTTTGCAATTCCGGGAGGTAAAGTAGGAACTTCGCCAATTTAGAAACTTAAAGCAAAAATTTAACGCATTTTTTTAATAATGCACGTGCTCGATGGTACCACAAGATAGCACTAGTAATATTACGAATTACTAGGAAATAGCAGTTGGCACCCCTGATTCTACCAATGGTTCATTTCAGTTCATTTACATTTGTGCCTTGGAAACAGCAAGACGTACCATGAGCGAGAACCTAAAAATTGCCGAAAAATTCGCGCGTCCTAAACATCTGACCACGTGGCGACATTTTTAAAAACGGCATCTCGTGAGAATTATTTGGTAGCTAAAGTAAGTACTTTTTATTTATTTATTGACTCATCAATTTATTTCATTGTTTGAAATAAATTTGAGCGTGGCAGATGTGAAAGAATTTGATTCTTCCACGCTAATATGCACGATTCAAAAATCTAAAACCGGCGTGGGGCGCACTTTCGTCATTAAGAACGGCGAAGAAAACCCCATCGATCACGTGGCAATCTAGTGACTTTTTTATCAGTCATCTGGTGACTTTTTTATTGCCCTAGACCTAGAGCAAAAAAAAGTTTTTTTCTCCCGCTCCCCCCCTATTTTTTAACTTTACTCCCCCAGAGTAAAAAGTGCCCCTTTACACCCGCAAATCGGGGTAAAAAGTGAGTACTTTACCCCGGAATGTCAAAAAAACTTGTTTCCCTACTAGCTTAAAAAACCTACTATGGATTAACCGATTTTTGATTGGAGAAATTGAATTTTATTAGGGGTCATCCATTAATTACGTAAGGGTTTTTTGGGGGGAGGGGGTATTGAATATCCTACGGGGTATCACGTACTTACGCCTAAAACTTTTACGCCTAACACACTTACGCCTAAGTCAATACGCCTAATCCTTTACGCCTAAAGGAATTTATGCCTAATGGTTTTAATGCCTAAAACCGACTACGCCTAAAACTTGAACGCCTAACGCAATTACGCCTAATGCTTAAAATTTTCTAAAAATCGTACAAACATAAAACCACTGCTCCGATTTTGATGGAATTTTGGCTATTGTTTTTATTATATTCAAAACGGTTAGTTCTTGTTACTATTTTTTTAAATAATCGCAAATGTTTTTGTTTTTCAGTGAAATTAAAAAATCAAATTTGAAAATTTAATTTTTTTAAAATTTTTTTGTGTTGGTAAGAAATTAATTTAGTACTTGGTTACTATATATTATAAGACCTACATAACTTTTAGTAATAAAAGTAACTCATTCCTAGCCCTAATTAAATTTAAAAAAATGGTTCTTACGTTTATCAAAAGTCGAAAAGGGAATGATCAATTACTACACAAAAGCTTCGTGTATACCAAAAACAGGAATGTTAACGATAACATTTTTTGGAAATGTGTAGAATACAACAAAAGTAAATGTCTAGCCGTTGTTCACACAAAAGGTGAATTCATCGTTTATGAGAGTGCTGAAGAGCACAACCACGGGCAGCGGAGGTCAAAACCCGGCAAGTCCTGGCAGAAATCAAGGATAAAGCTCGGGACAGTCAAGACACACCTCACCAGATTATTGCCGCAACCAGTATTGAACTTCCAGCTGCGGTAAAAGCCGTAGTTCCTTCGAAATATCGGTTGAAGCGCAACATTCAAAGAGCGCGTCAAGTGGCCTGGGGCTGCACTTCCAACACCTTCGAACCTTACGGAACTTGAAATTCCAGATTATGTCACCGAATTTAATTCGAATGGAACCATTCAGCAGTTCCTTATTTTTGACAGTGGACCTGAAGAAGATCGCATTTTAATATTCGGTACTCATCAATTGGGTTTAGATTTGATGGCAAGTTGTAGCCATTGCTAAGCTGATGGTACTTTCAAGACTGTGCCGCCATTATTTGAGCAACTTTTCACAATTCATGGTGTCAAGTACCACAATGTGATTCCTTCTGTGTTCTGTCTCTTGCCAAATAAGCGACAGCAGACCTACGTCCGAGTTCTTGAGGCACTAAAGAATATAAAACCAAACCTTGCTCTAACTTCCATCATGACAGATTTCGAGAAGGCTCAGATTAACGCTTTTCAACACGTGTTTCCTAATTCACAGAACAGGGGTTGTTTCTTCCACTTTAGTCAAAGTTTGTGGCGAAAAATTGCGTCAATACCTGATCTCAGAGAAAAATATGCCGATGTGGAGAACCCAGATTTTTCTCTTCATGTAAGAAAGTTGGCTGCACTTGCTTTCGTCCCTCTCGATGATATAGTTATGGCATTCGTACAATTAACTGAATCTCCATTTTATGTTGATAATGGAGATATTCTCGATCCTTTTCTTGAATATTTTGAGGATAACTGTATTGGCCGGCTTCGTAACAACGGAACCCGAAAAAACACCAAGATTGGTTCCATCCAACTCTGGAACTGTTACGAGGCCAGTTTGAATGACCTCCCCAAGACAAACAACTCGGTTGAAGGGTGGCACCGGAGTTTTCATTCTTTATTGAGTGCATGCCATCCCTCTATTTGGAAATTTATAGAGGTGTTAAAAATGGAACAGAGTGCAAACGAATTGAAAATTGAGCAGTACGTGGCCGGAATGGGACGCTTCGCCGTCGCCGTTGCCCGTTTCGCCGTCGCCGTTTCGCCGTCGCCCATTTCGCCGTCGTTAATTAAAAAATATAAATCAAAAGTTACAATTGAAGTTTTATTAAATTATTTTGATTATTTATAAAAGATTATTTTTTGTTTTTACGCGATTTTTGGGGGGTGAAACGTAATAGTTTACTGCCCCATACCGCAACTATACTTTTTAATGCTATTTCGAGGTTCTCTCACATCCCGGTTGCATTTATCCCGGTTTTCTTGATCTGTCGCGCTTCAAGTATGTTTAGCCTAGTAACCAGAGTCAAATCCGCCCTGGAGGGGTGCAGAGCGGAGCGGAGCGCAGCGGCGCCCCGTAAGGGTAGGATTTGACGATGGATTACCCTCCTTTCCGAATGCACACCCCTAAAATTGGAAACGTAATAGTTTACTGCCCCATACCGCAACTACACTTTTTAATGCTATTTCGAGGTTCCCTCACATCCCGGTTGCATTTATCCCGGTTTTCTTGATCTGTCGCGCTTCAAGTATGTTTAGCCTTGTAACCAGAGTCAAATCCGCCCTGGAGGGGTGCAGAGCGGAGCGGAGCGCAGCGGCGCCCCGTAAGGGTAGGATTTGACGATGGATTACCCTCCTTTTCGAATGCACACCCCTAAAATTGGAAACGTAATAGTTTACTGCCCCATACCGCAACTACACTTTTTAATGCTATTTCGAGGTTCTCTCACATCCCGGTTGCATTTATCCCGGTTTTCTTGATCTGTCGCGCTTCAAGTATGTTTAGCCTAGTAACCAGAGTCAAATCCGCCCTGGAGGGGTGCAGAGCGGAGCGGAGCGCAGCGGCGCCCCGTAAGGGTAGGATTTGACGATGGATTACCCTCCTTTTCGAATGCACACCCCTAAAATTAGAAGGCAAAAAAAATTTAATTTTTTCACTTTTTTGGCAATACACGAGTTATTTTCCATTTTTTGATTATATTTATTACTAATATCTACTAATCACACCCCCATCTATCCGAATTTCAAAGAAAAATTCAAATCGGAGAGAAAAAATTTCACTCCATTTGAAATTTTTTGGATTATCGCAACATTTTAAGTTGGTAATAAATTTTTACTATATAAATGAAACAGCCTCATATTGTGAGTGGGTTTGAAATCCCAAAAAAAATTCCCATAGGTTAGGTTACATTTTGTTCTTCTTCTAAAACTATTAATTACTTCCCTATAAGGAAGTATTGTAATCATGAAAAAATTCGATGTCGGTATTTTAACGGAAATATCCGTTTTGAGCATTTCTGAATCCGTTTTGACTACTTTCGCAATGATGTCTGTATGTATGTATGTATGTGTGTATGTATGTATGTGTGTATGTATGGATGTATGTAACGCAAAATGTCTGTAAGTTCTGTATCTCTGGAACGAATTGTTATATAGTAACAAAATTTCATATTTAACACTTTAATCAATATACAAAGGCACCATTTGATTTTGGAGGAAATCCTTAAACCGGAAGTAGCACTTTACTTGAAGGACGAAATGGTTTTTCTTCAATATCTCAGGAACAAATTGTTATATAGTAACCAAATTTCATATTTAACACTTTAATCAATATACGAAAGAACCATTTGATTTTTGAGGAAATCCCTAAACCGGAAATGGCACTTTACTTGAAGGACGAAATAGTTTTTCTTCAATATCTCAGGAACGAATTATTATATAGTAACCAAATTTCATATTTAATACTTTAATCGATATACGAAAGCAACATTTGATTTTGGAGCAAATCCCTAAACCGGAAGTAGCACTTTACTTGAAGGACGAAATGGTTTTTCTTAAATATCTCAGGAACGAATTGTTATCTAGTAACCAAATTTCATATTTAACACTTTAATCAGTATACTAAAGCACCATGTGATTTTGGAGGAAATCCCTAAACCGGAAGTAGCACTTTACTTGAAGGACGAAATGGTTTTTCTACAATATCTCAGGAACAAATTGTTATATAGTAACCAAATTTCATATTTAACACTTTAATCAGTATACTAAAGCACCATGTGATTTTGGAGGAAATCCCTAAACCGGAAGTAGCACTTTACTTGAAGGACGAAATGATTTTTCTTCAATATCTCAGGAACAAATTGTTATATAGTAACCAAATTTCATATTTAACACTTTAATCAGTATACTAAAGCACCATGTGATTTTGGAGGAAATCCCTAAACCGGAAGTAGCACTTTACTTGAAAGACGAAATAGTTTTTCTTCGATATCTCAGGAACAAATTGTTATATAGTAACCAAATTTCATATTTAACACTTTAATCAATATACGAAAGAACCATTTCATTTTGGAGGAAATCCCTAAACCGGAAATGGCACTTTACTTGAAGGACGAAATAGTTTTTCTTCAATATCTCAGGAACGAATTGTTATATAGTAACCAAATTTCATATTTAACACTTTAATCGGTATACGAAAGCACCATTTGATTTTGGAGCAAATCCCTAAACCGGAAGTAGCACTTTACTTGAAGGACGAAATGGTTTTTCTTAAATATATTATGATAAATATTTTATTGATGAATTTTTATTTTTTAATCAAAATTAAAGCAAATAAAATTTAATTATTTAATTAAATAATAAAATAAAATTTAAATAATATTTCTGCGAATCTTTAGATGAACGATGAAGGAATGATTCCTTATAGGGAAGTCATGTGCTGGCCACATCAGATTTTTTTATTATAAAATTTTATAATAAAATTTTAATTGTAACTTTTGATTTATATTTTTTAATTAACGACGGCGAAATGGGCGACGGCGAAACGGCGACGGCGAAACGGCGACGGCGAAACGGCGATGGCGAAACGGCGACGGCGAAACGGCGACGGCGAAACGTCCTAGACCGTACGTGGCAGGATTGGAACCTCCAACAGGTCGTGTGCGCTACCGAACAACCGCTGCCAACATCAAGAGAATTGTGGAGTCCTATGGGGATGGTCTAGGACCTAGACTCTAGGTCCATTGAACTTCGAAATCGACGTTTACCTTCGAGGCATCGCGCACAACTTTGAGCTTCAAGCTGTTTAACATTTGTATTAATTTTGCTTGTAAATAAATTATTATTACGATTAATTAATTATTGTGAATTATTGAAAAAATAATAAACTATGAAAATAAGTATCAACTGGTAAACATTAAAAAATTGATTAAGCATAAATTTCTTAGAAGTAAGGGCTTGTACTATTAATAAACTTTTACTATAAATCTCATATTATCACGGCTTTTAAATTTTTTGTATGTTTGTACGATTTTTAGAAAATTTTAAGCATTAGGCGTAAATGTTTTAGGCGTAAAGGATTAGGCGTAATTGCGTTAGGCGTTCAAGTTTTAGGCGTAGTCGGTTTTAGGCATTAAAACCATTAGGCATAAATTCCTTTAGGCGTAAAGGATTAGGCGTATTGACTTAGGCGTAAGTGTGTTAGGCGTAAAAGTTTTAGGCGTAAAGACGTGGATCCATCTTACGGACCCTTACGTAGGGGGGAGGGGTCCGACGTATTCCTTACGTAAGTTTCTTAAAATATTTTTTTAAAATTAAATTTAACAATCTAATATAATTTTTTCTTTTTATGTTGGTAATTATATCCAGGTATAATGGAAATATCATATATTGAAATATATAGTACCTAAAAATCATTAAACATAGTGGCATAATAGTGTGAATTATAGAAAAAGATGGCATCAAACTTTGGTGATCTTTACGAACGGTTTTTCATCTATGTAAATAAAAATTTAATTTAAATTTTTGTATTTATTATTATCTATCTAAATATATAAAAATGGATGTATGTGTGTATGTATGTTCCCTATAGACTCCTAAACCGTTTGATCGATCGGAACCAAATTTGACACAGTTATTATGTAGGTCCCTGCGCATGTTTTTGTATTGAAATAGTGCAAAAATTCGCAAAGGAGAGGAAAGTTGATTTTGAGTAGCCTGCCTTCCTTTAAGGAATCTCGATAATCCATTCATGCGCGTCCCATAGGGACGCGCATGAAGGGATTATCGAGATTCCTTAAAGGAAGGCAGGCTACTCAAAATCAACTTAAAAAACAATGATGAATGCTGTCAACCGATCGACAATGCAAATACGCGTGCACGTGCTTTACGTTTCTATTTGACCAATCTTAACCAAATTTGGTGTAGAAGTTATTTACAATGCTACGAAAAACATAGGCTACTTTAGTACCTTGGAGTGAGGCCGAAGGCCGAAAAACCACGGTCTACACGTATGCCTGCGATACTCTTTTGAGTGAGGCCGAACAACCACATCCCACACGGTCTAGACGGCTAAAGGCGGCTGGTAGGCCGACTGTGCCAGCTAGTATAATTATATTATTATTCATATTTTATAAATATAACAGGTGGAGAGGGGGGTCAAAATTAATTTTATTTTAAATAATCCTTACGTAAGATGTGGGGGGGGGGGGTTGCCACAATCTTACGTACCCTTACGTGGCGGGGGGAGGGGGTCCAAAATTACAAAAATCATCCTTACGTAATTAATGGACGGCCCCTTAGCTTGGTCAATAATTAAATTCTTGCTCGAGTGCGAATTAAAATTATAGCGCAGTAGCCTGTATAATCTAGTAATTTTAATTTTTCGATGTTTGACAATCTGTGAAAATTTAATATTTCAAATGTCACAGACGTAAATATAACCTAAAATTGCACATTTTATATTTGAAACGGTTTCCATTTCAATTGTTGTTTAACTCGTTTTACTAATTATTGCTTATAAAATGAATATTCAAACTAGTCGTGCCCAATTAGTGAGCAATTTTGAAGGTATCAAAATGGAAAACGTCGCAAATGAAAATCAACCCATGTATCTCAACATAGAGCAGGTGAATGAAAATAGAGGTTATTTAATTAAGAATAACTTAATATCGTATTTTACAGCCCAACGGAACATTTCAACTTGTACAAGTAACGGAAGAGCAGTTAAAAAATTTAGGGATGCTTCAAAACGATCAATCCGAACAAATCATTACTTATGAAACTATTGAGAAATCGTACGAGCGTGTTATAGAAAGAACAATGACTAAACCGTTAGGTTCGTGCGAAAATCCAATTGAGATAATAAAAGATGGCGAGATGATACACTCGACTCAAAATTTAAGCCAAGATCATTTGCAACAAATCGCACAAGCGTTGCAGTTTAAAACGTCAAATTTAAAGACGGGCACGAACTCGTCAGAAATTCTATATCGCGTTGTTTATCCTGAAGAGCTACAATTAAAGGTCAGTTGTGTGGTTTTTTCGTTAAAATGTTACATCGGAATATTTTAGCCTACTGCTAAAAGAGGCAGACCGAAAAAGAGACAAGTGGTGGATGAGGAACCTGTAACTAAAGTGGCTACCGAATTGGTACAACAACCAACGAAAAGTGTTAGGACTCGTTCCGGTCGCATTACAAGGCCTCCACAGTACATCGAAAAGGTAAAATTAAAAATGCGGGTGGGCAAATATCTTTATTTTTCAGGTTAGATAGGTTAATACTTAATAGTGAACTTAAAAAAATAATAAACATGTTCTTGACCATTTGTTTGAATCTAAGTAGGGCTGTGCAAACAGATCATTTTTTGTTATCAAGTTACGCGCCATTTTACGTTATGCGGAGAAAGATGGAATAAATTTTATTATATTTATTTCGATTTCTAAAAATAAATACTAATTATGCACGGTCTAGAGACCCCAAGTTTGTCCACCATATTGGAAAAATCACGCGAAAATATACATTTTTATTAATTAAATGGTTTTGTATGATTTAGGTGCACTTGAGAGCAAAATGTGAAGTAATAAACAAGGTGGAACTCGCTTTAGCGGCAGTTCTTAGGCTTCTATACAGCTACCTTTCTGGTGTGGAAAGTTGTTATTATCTGGTTAGTTTTGATCGCCATATAATGTAACATCACATAATCAGATAATCTGCACCAATTAAATTTTTTGCGGTTGGTAATTATCATTTACTATATAAGTAATAACAATCAAACTTTTCCATTCTATTCGAAACTTTACTTCTCTGTAATGTATGGTCCTTTTTTGAGGTGGACCAATCCTCTCCTTTCTCTTTTATTTACAACTTAACTTCACTAACCACATCAATAAAAAATTATTTTTTCACATCAAAGTAAAATAAAAAAACCAGTTCTTAGACCTCTATTATACACACAGAGTATTTCCAACACGATTTGAAACGCTCTGTATGATTTTGAATTATGCGGACGGACGGACGGACAGACGGACACGGAGCCAGATCATAAGGCTTCTTGCTATACTTTGTATAGAAGCCTAAAAATAAACACAATTAAATTCTTTAATAAAAATTCAATTCTTTAGAACAATTTTGGGAGGGGCCATAGAAATGCTTTTATTAAGATGTGAGTTTTTTTTGCAAGTTCATTGGTGCTCAAACGTGTTTGACATAATTTCTTTAAAAATTCGCTATGAGGGGACGGACGGCGAAATGTCGCTCAATTTCACACTCTTTCAAACGCTCTAACTTTTTTATCTTTGGGATTCAAACAATGGTAATTGGGGCTTAAACGATTCTCTATCGATTGCTATTTATTTATTACAAAAATCACATCTTAAAAAAGCATTTCTACAGTCCCTCTCAAAATGTTCTAGAGAATTGAATTTTTATTAATACCTTTGGGGTACAAACGATGAAAATTGAAGCTCAATGATTATCTATTGACTGACACCAATTTTATACTGGGGGAGGGTCTGTAGAAACGGCACCCCCTCAATGTAGAAACAAAAAATTATTAAAATAGCGGTGAGAACTAAAATACAGAATTAACATTTAGGGCCGGTTTTACAATTGGAGGTTCAGCATCGGCTCAACTAAGCCGATGCTCAGCTGAACCTCACCTAGGGCCGGTTTTACAATAGAAGCTTAAGCTCAGCTCAACTTTGAACCACCCTTGAGCTTCAAATTTTGGAAATTGTGGGTTTTACAATGCGCGCTTAGCACTTGAGCCGAGCTCAACTTGAAGCTTACCTGAACCCTCGCCAGTGGCGAGCTCAAACCTGTTTCAACAGATATTATGTCATTTGGGTTTACTCTAACCTACAATTTCTTTTATATTTGTAATAATAATTTAAAACTGTATTTCAATGACAATAATTTTTTTGTTTTAAAAGTAAAACCACTATATATTATGTACCTATCTACAATAATTGCATACCTACATGAAAAAATAATGTAGTTTGCCACTTCTTCAAGTGCCGTCCCCGCTACGGAGTTTGGCAATCATCATTGCTATTTCTATCTTTGAAACGGCACTACCAAATTAATACTACCACATAAGTGATTGAATTACAGCTATATCGTCCCCCTTATGCCAAAACCACAAATGTGCAAAAATTGCCATTTTGACCTAAGTACACTTTCTTTCTAAGAAAGAAAATATTTTTTTTAATTATCGTTAGATTTCGGCTACAATATATTCGATTAACAATAAACAAGGTGGAACTCGCTTTAGCGGCAGTTCTTAGGCTTCTATACAGCTACCTTTCTGGTGTGGAAAGTTGTTATTATCTGGTTATTTTTGGTCGCCATATAATGTAACATCACATAATCAGATAATCTGACCTAATTAAATTTTTGCGGTATCAATTACTACATAACTAATAATAATCAAACTTTTCCATTCCATTCGTAACTTCACTTTTCTGTAATGTCCGGTCCATTTTTTGAGGTGATCCATCCTCTTCCTTCTCTTTTATTTACAACTTAACTTCAATATCTACATCAAGCCACTGCTGTGGTTAAAATAAAATAATAAATAATTAGTGCAGATTATCTGATTATGTGATGTTACATTATATGGCGACCAAAAATAACCAGATAATAACAACTTTCCACACCAGAAAGGTAGCTGTATAGAAGCCTAAGAACTGCCGCTAAAGCGAGTTCCACCTTGTTTTGTATATTATTAGGGTCTCATATGTATATTCTATAATCTACTAAATTCATCATCTACTAACTGCTTTCAATCAAGCAACTGTCCAATATTTCCATCACCCACAATTTAATAAATTAATGTATTAACGTATCAATGGATCAAGGTATCAACGTATCATTGGATCAACGGATCAACATATCAACGGAAATATCTATATAGGTCGGAACATTAATGAAATGATCATCAAATATTTTCGCTACAATTTTATCATTTCATACAATTTTCAATTATACCATCGTAATGTCAACCTTCATAAGAGTAAAACGTCGTTTAGAAGAGAATTTGGTAGACTCTTTTCTGGTGAACACCAAGAGAAGAAAAATCGACTGCGCAGAATCCAATATCTCCACTTCACCAGCAATTTTAATTTCTTCGGAAGTGGAAACACTTCTGACCAAGTATTCAAGCACATCAGAAAGACGCCGATACGCAATATCAAAAGAAGATCTTTCGATGCAAGGGAAAAGGTGAAAAACGAATGGCGTGACAACTGTAAACACGGAGCCAGATCGTAAGGCTTCTTGCTATAAAATATGACAGTAAATTTTATCCGTTACTTTGATATAACTTAATCCGTTGATACCTTGATCCGTTGATACCTTGAACCGTTGATACATTGATCCGTTGATACCTTGATCGGTCAGATCATCGGATCAAGTCTACTATATAGGTTGAAAATTACAATCTTAAAGCACAGAATATTTTTGTAACCTATCTTAATATATAAATTAGATTTGAATTATGCGGATGGACAGACACGGAGCCAGATCATAAGGCTTCTTGCTATACTTTGTATAGAAGCCTAAAAGTAGCGCACTGGGTACCCAGTTCTTAGACCTCTATACACACAGAGTATTTCCAACACGATCTGAAACGCTCTGTATGATTTTGAATTACGCGGACAGACGGACACGGAGTCAGATCATAAGGCTTCTTATGCTATACTTTGTATAGAAACCTAAAAAATTGTCTGCATTACAATTAAAATTGATTAATTTCATTTACTTCAAATACACTTGACTGAAAACTAGAAAATGCACATTCGTGGTTTTGACATAAGGGGGACGATATACAAACATTAATAATTCTTTTTGAAAATCAAAATTACAATGAAAATAATTTTAATAAATAAAACATCGACTACAAACACTAAAAAATACGAAAATCGTTTGACAATTCACTGTCAATTACGTTTTTGCTGTGTTGCCAAATTGTGTTATAGTTATAGGTAAACCAAAGCTCAGTTGAACCGCACATTGTAAAACTGATCTGGCCTGTTTAGGTGATGTTCAGCTGAGCAACGGCTTAGTTGAGCCGATACTGAACCTCCAATTATTGTAAAACCGGCCCTTAAAGCCTGTATTTACAATAAGTAATTTCTGCGCAGACGAGTTCATAGTATTTACACCATTCTGCGCAGAAATTGCGTGATGTAATACAGGCTTAAGGTTAATTTATGAATTGAATTAAAAGTAACCCATGCGATTGTTGGAAAACCAATGCACTTGGGGCTCAAAGCTCAAATTGCAGTAACTAGCACAACCAGTGTAAAATAATCAAATAATACGATATTGATAATCAGTTTATTGTGAATTAAAATCTTTTGAAATATTACTATCAAATATAACCAATAGGTCTCGAAGAATTCGAAATTCAAATTAAATTTGGACAGAGATATATTTAATACACGTATTTGCAAATCATAGAAATTTTGAAACGTTGCACAATGTTTTCTTATTGGAACACAAAAAGAATTTCATTTCATGCCCACTTAAATAGAAATTTTAGTGTTAATTTTTGAACAACTAAAAAATAGTTAAAAGATCAATTACTGTAGTAATAGAGGGTAAAAATTACTTAATATTAATTGTAAGTTTAATATATTATGCAGATTTAAGCAAAAATATAATGCAAGATATTTCAGAAATTTTAAACATTAGATTTGAATTTTAAAGAATTAGAAATTACAAATTTTTTTTTAAAAGCAATATCTTACTACTTATAAGTGTTTTGATCTTATTAGAATCTTATCAGGCAAGCATAATCAAGAGACTGATAAATAAAGCACAATAATTGATTTTGCAATAAAATTTTCTAAAATTTCTCTGATTAGCAAATACGTAACTCAACAACCGATCTTTCTTAACCCAGCCGTTTTCTCTGCCTTGTTTATTGACACTGACATGTTTATTACCTTTTTATGATTTCAATAATAATAACCGATCTAAAAACCAAAGAAATTTGCCCACCTTCTACATTTACACAAATTAATTCTTTTTACAAAACAGGATTTCAAGAAAATTGACACCTCTGAAGTAGACAACACAACCGACTTAAAAATCGTCGATTTTGAACCATTAAAAACCAACGAAGGACTCTCGTCACTTAATTCTATTCCAACCACCAATTCGCTTGAAAATCATCAACGTAAGCGTTCAATTGCGTCGCAATACCGCTGCCCTCACTGTAAAAAAGCGTACCTGGGACGCAGTAAGATGCTGCAACACCTGGAAAAGTACCCCGACCATGGTCCAGTTCCCGAACACTGCAAAATAAAATACAACGACACCTGGAACTACTTGATAGACCTATGCAACAAAAGCCCAGTTGGAAAAAAAGGCACCATATTCTGTAAAGAATTGATAACCTTTTTTGAAAATTTGCGCCTATTAGCAAAAGTCTTTTTCAAGCATCCCACAAATATGGATAAAAATTTGTTTTATGTTGACGATTTTTTTAGTACCATTTTGGGCATCAATTCGGGACATTACATCTTAAAAGAGAACGAATTGCGCAAAGAAGTGGAAACAATTGCAATTTTAAATGATCAATTAAGCGACGGAATTAAAACTGAAGTAGGAGCTCCTGCAGAAGTAAATAAAGTGGATTTGATAGTTGACAAACCATTTTTTGTCGAAAAACGCGAAACAGTTAATGAAGAGAAGATTTCTACTGACACTAAACGTAACGAGCAACAAAATTTTGAAACGATACCAAATTTAAACAACGTAAACTACAATTTAATTCCGGAGAAAACGTTCACCCCAAGTGATGTTCTAAATAATTTTAGTGATAAAACGGTGAGTGAAAAACCGAAAGAGTTACACTTTCAACAAACAAACATGTTGCACAGTGACTTGCTTAGTGATAATTTGCTGTTGACTGCACTACCTAATTTACGAGGTGCAGTTGATGAATTAATTTTGAATAATGTTGATACTGGACAAGTTGTAAATTTACTGGATAATAGTACAAGTTCAGATGAAGTTATGAATGTTGATCAATTTGTGAATGAAAGATTTAAAAACATTACAGAATCGGAGATGGAACTGCTACCCAACAGTGCTCTAAATTTAGATTTGCAATCGCTGGATTTGTTTCAATTTCACACAAGTTAAGGTGGCGGTGGGTGAATGATTTCATTGTTGTGATTTATCAAAAAGTAAATTTATGAGGGCAACAATAATAATTATTGCATTGGCGCTACTCAATCTTTTCTTTTTTTAATTATTTTTAACGCTTAATTTTTTACGCTTTTGTATAGATATACAAAAATTGTCATGGGTTTTGAACTTAAAATTATTGTTAATTATTTTGACATTTGTTTTACTATGATTAGAAAATAAACGAGTTTTATATTTATTTTGTTAATTTTATACTTAATTTTAATTTAATTTCAGTTCATTGTAAAATAAAAAAGTAAAAAGGATTCTAGGGTTGAAATCCATCCCCCATTATAAAAAGTAAAGAATTATTACTTCCATATTTTTCTAGTGTTAATCTAAAAATTTAAGTACTTTGAAATAACCAGTAAAATTTTTATGCTAAAATTCAGACTTCAGAGCATAAAAGGGAAAGATTAAATTCACCCCTACATATTACCATGAATAAAAAAAATGGCAGACATATTTCAGACTCGTAAGTCATCATCAGTATCGATGGATTAAAAGGAAACGTGCACAAATGTGCTTGTATCTCTGAAGTGGTTAAATGCATGCAATTCATTTATGATATTATTTTGTTATCATTTTTTGTTTCATAGCCATAAATGCATCAGCCAATAAAGAGCATATTGAATAGTCAAGAGTTTCCATGTGTATACACAGTCTGAAACAAGCGTAGTGTTTTGTTGATTGTGCAAAGTTCATTAATGATGGATCAAACTTATTTTCAGAAGTTATTGGTCAGTATAAAAACACGCAATTTAGCTCTAATTTAATAGACTTTAATTAAAGTCTTAAAGTTAAAAATTGGTCACCCTGTAATACGATCTTTTACAACATCACGTATAAATATTCTTAGGCTCGCATAATTTCAAGTTTATGCTACTGTTTTCCGGTTTGTTCCAGAGTGAAGTAGGAAATTTATTTCTAATACCTATTATTGGCAAATTAATACAGATAAGATCTATCCTCTATGGATTCCAAGCCACAGCCCTCCAAAGAACATAATTTTTTTCGATTTTTGTTCTTCAGAATTTGTTGTGTAAGTTTTATTTCCCGTTCATATAATGCAAAAGTATTCTAAACTAAACTCGAATCTCTATAGGTCACCACATAGAACAACTTTCTAGCTCTAATAAGAATAAGGCCCTAGCTGTGAACTATTAAAGTTGATTATTTTTTACCCTTTTCTGAAGGATATTTTTCGACGCCTGAGATTATAGCAAATTACTCGTTTATGGTGCATCTCGCCACAAAAATGTATGAGTTAAGATTTAAAGTAAAATAATTATGCGTAAGATCTTTGGTAAAACTAAAAGTTAAATATTATTCTAGCGCTATATTCTAGGTAAGGAAGGAAAAGATTTTTTCTAGCAAAACGCCCCAAAAATCCCTTTCCAATGTGTGCTATGTTTCGTCTATAACTCGCTTAAATTCATTTTTAGGGAAAATTATCATCTGGTCAAAATTGAAGAGAACAAATTTCTCTATAATACAGATATTCATAATATTCTTCTCATGAAGAATATGATAACAAACTATGTAAGAACATTTTATTGGAAATAGGAACTATTCAAAAAAAATTCTCAAATTTTAATTTTGTAAAATAAAATTTTTGTTTCAGGAATAGTATGACGCAGGCAAATTTTGGAAAACATGATATTGTAGAGAATTTTAAATTTATTATTTTAAATACTCTTAAATTTTAATCTGATGATAATTTTTCGTCAAGCAGAAATTAAGCGAGTTATAGCCAAAAAGCAACGCTAGAGGGAATAAATCCCAAATTAGGAACGAAGCAGACAAGAGATCCTAAAGACATTCGGGAGGGGGGGGGGGTCCTTAGGACACTCAAATACACATGCCTGAAAAATTCAAGTTGCCTGGATTTTTTCCAAATTCGAACCATTTTTTCGACTACCTTGCCTGGATTATTAGTAGGAAAATTTTCTTCTTCATTTCCTGGAATACTAGTAACTCTAAAGATTCGTTCGGTAAAAAAAACCTTTTAGTGAAACTATAAATATATGGCTGTTTTTAGGGAGGAATGAAAAATAAATTTTGTTTAAAAATTTTTAAACTTGTAAATATATTAATATTAAGCCCGCAAATATACCAAAATAGCAAGGACGGATACAATTGGGGTGTTAACCCCTCATGAATTTTAAACATCCAATAAAACCGATTAAATTCATTAATATTGAAAAAAAATTAAAGAAATTTACCTTTTTTGCGTTATGATGCAAAATGAATTACACCTCCAATGAACTCGGCCTGAATCCGCCCCTAAAAAATAGTAAAAAATTATAAGCACTTATGGGTTGTTTTTTCAACTTTGTTTCAAAATTTTATAAGTCATGTCAGTAAATAAACTAATATTACACCGTGAATACAACAAAAATGAAAAACGATAAGCTAAGCATTTAGGGAGGATGAAAAATAAATTTAAATCTGTTACCCTATAATAAACTAATATAAAACCTGTGAATTCATCAAAAATAGTAAAAAAATTAAGCAATTTGGGGTTGTTTTTTAGGGAGGTAGGAAAAATACATTTTGCTTAAAAATTCTGTAGCACTGTAAATATATCAAAATTAAATCTGTAAATACAAATTAAAAAACGGCAAATTTAAAAAATTATGGTTTGCCTTAGTTTAATTATGATCTGTCCAAGTGATTTGTATTGTTTATTACTATAATTTAATGTTTTAACTAATTTACTTGTATAAACATATTTTGTAATTTTAATGTCAAACGAATTTTTTAATTACTTCTAAAAATTAATTCTGACGTCATTACGCCCATAGTTAAAATTTGATTGCACATAGACGGCACGGCATTCCGCAAATTTCTAATTTTTTTTGGAAAATGACAATTTTAAAAATTTTTCAATGCAAACATGTTATATATTATTGTTAAAATGAAAATATAAAATAAGTGCTTTTAAAAAATATGAGTTACCATGTTAAATTACAAATTAAATAATAAATTTTTGCAATCACAAACGCGTGAGCGGCAGACATATGTTTCAAGCTTTTTTGCTATCATCAGTACCGCATACACATGGAAAAACACTACACTTGTAACTGCAAAATGACACTACGGCAAATCGTTCATTCAGGTAAACAGAAGCACAATTTGCCCACTGCAAAACCGTCTGAACTAAAGCCTACGTGTTCAACAACCAATAGGTAATTAATGTTTAAATTGAATTTAGCGCAGTTCATAATCCTGCTTTGATAATATAATAAATTTTTGCAATCACAAACGCGTGAGCGGCAGACATATGTTTCAAGCTTTTTTGCTATCATCAGTACCGCATACACATGGAAAAACACTACACTTGTAACTGCAAAATGAACATATGTCTGCCGCTCACGCGTTTGTGATTGCAAAAATTTATTATATTATCAAAGCAGGATTATGAACTGCGCTAAATTCAATTTAAACATTAATTACCTATTGGTTGTTGAACACGTAGGCTTTAGTTCAGACGGTTTTGCAGTGGGCAAATTGTGCTTCTGTTTACCTGAATGAACGATTTGCCGTAGTGTCATTTTGCAGTTACAAGTGTAGTGTTTTTCCATGTGTATGCGGTACTGATGATAGCAAAAAAGCTTGAAACATATGTCTGCCGCTCACGCGTTTGTGATTGCAAAAATTTATTATATTATCAAAGCAGGATTATGAACTGCGCTAAATTCAATTTAAACATTAATTACCTATTGGTTGTTGAACACGTAGGCTTTAGTTCAGACGGTTTTGCAGTGGGCAAATTGTGCTTCTGTTTACCTGAATGAACGATTTGCCGTAGTGTCATTTTGCAGTTACAAGTGTAGTGTTTTTCCATGTGTATGCGGTACTGATGATAGCAAAAAAGCTTGAAACATATGTCTGCCGCTCACGCGTTTGTGATTGCAAAAATTTATTATATTATCAAAGCAGGATTATGAACTGCGCTAAATTCAATTTAAACATTTTTACAAATTAAATTTCGTAACTTTGATATCTCAAAGTAATTTGTGTATTTTATCGAGTTAAAAATTTTTTGAGTTAACATCTGTTTTATTAATATTTAATATAAAATGAAGTGGAATCTACTAAATGGGAAAGTAATGTGTTGTCACATCAGATTTTTTTATATGTGAGCATCTGGGGAATGACTTTTTCTCTTATTGGGGGGGTTAATCAATGTATTAAGAATTGACAGTGGTTATTCGCGATTTACATTAAGCAAACGCCACCATGCTGGAGAATTTCCAGTTAGTAAGTAACGTATTAAATGTAAGTAAAAATACATTCTTCAGGCTCAATACATAACAGAGTGAACTAATAAATTAATAAAACATATTACTTGACTTCAAATTTCTAGATATACGTCTAAACGCAGCTATGTTATTATTGCTGGTGGCGCCACGGTACGAGACAACTCGGCGACGGTTAACTCAGCAACACGTCATATATAACTTTTTGACACTAATTTGGCCATATAAAGTCAGTCATTTTGTTAATAATATTTTTGATTCTTAACTCGTGATTAGCAACTAGAAAAAATAGTGGTTACCAATAATTGTAGTTAAAATCGGACATATTTTTGAAATATAAATCCGCCATATATAGGGTCCGCCATTTTGTTCTAGAAATGTTAATTTTGTAATTGTAATCAGTTACTCAAAATAACTTTGGATATCAATTTTAATTGAAATAGGGCATGTTTTAAATATAGGTACAAGTTCGTCATATTGGGTCCGCCATTTAGTTTACATAATTTATAACTATGAATTCGTAATGAGTGACCTCAAACCCCACTCCGCTGCGCTACGCTCGTGCAATCTCCTTGCTAAAGCCTATATTCGCTGAATCTTTGAAGGCGATTGTGCAGTTACTCTGACTAGCTGAAAAAAAATTTCTTCAGCTACACACTAAAGAACAGGCTTATATTTGTCTATTAAAACAAAACAAAGGTGAACGGAGTAAAAACAACCCCAAAATCGACTTTTGAAAAGTACGGGAAAGTAGCATCGAGTATGCGGCAGACCCGGGTCGATGTCACATCGGTCGCCCGTGGTCCCTTGAAAATGCGTAAAATTTTTTCGCTCCGATTTGAATTTTTCTTTGAAATTCGGATAGATGGGGTGTGATTAGTGGATATTAGTAATAAATATAATCAAAAATATGGAAAATAAGCCGTGTATTGCCGAAAAAGTGAAAAAATTAAAAAAATTTTTCCTTCTAATTTTGGGGTGTGCATTCGATAATGAGGGTAATCCATCGTCAAAACCTACCCTTACGGGGCGCCGCTCCGCTCCGCGTTGCACCCCTCCAGGGCGGTTTTGACTCTGGTTACTAGGCTAAACATACGAGAAGCGCCACCCATCAAGAAAACCGGGATAAATGAAACCGGGATGTGAGAGAACCTCGAAATAGCATTAAAAAGTATAGTTGCGGTATGGGGCAGTAAACTATTACGTTTCACCCCCAAAAAATCGCGTAGAAACAAAAAATAATCGATGTTACATGTACGAGAGTCGAGCTGCAACTGCCGGTGCAAAATACTCTAAGTGTTAGGGTCATTCATAGCGCACGGACCGACCACAGAATGAGCGACGCCCCCTGAATCTCGTTAATCCACCACTGAATTACATGAAAATTAGCTAAGTTCAAAATCGATTATTTCAAAATTTTGATAATAAATTCTCGGTTCATATTTTGAGAATTTGTTATATTAACTGTGTTCTTTAGTGTGTAGCAGAAGAAATTTTGTTTCGAGTAGTCAGAACAACTGCACAGTACCCTCTTTGAATATTGTCGGAACCCGCGTTGCTGTTTGGATGATAATTCCGTGAAGAAACGACACAACTTCGAATAAAAACGAATTTTTATATGAAATAAAAATTAAAAAATATAAATAAAGTAGTGTTTCTATGGTTATTGGCAATTTACATTAAGAAAACGCCACCACGCGGGAGAATTTCAAATTAGTAAATGACGTATTAAATGAAAATAAAAATTCGTTCTTCAGGCTCAAAACATAACAAAATCAACTAATTAACAAAAAATATTACAATAAATTTAAGACCATACTGAATTGTTTGCAAAGTTTCACCAGAATACGACTTTGAATATCAAAATATACGTCTAAACACAGCCATGTTGTTGTTGCTGGTGGCGCCACCAACGGTAATGTAAATCGCCAATTATGTAGCAGATTTGACAATTTAAAGCATTACCTTGTATGTCATCTCAGTAGCGCAATTGCGATAGTACATGATTAGCAATGTGAATATCCGAGGTTCGAATCTTCCCGACGGCGAAGTTTTATTTCATATAAAAAATGTATCACATGATATTCGCAATTTACATTAAGCAAACGCCACCATGCGGGAGAATTTCAAATTAGTAAATGACGTATTAAATTAAAATAAAAATCGTTCTTCAGGCTCAAAACATAACAAAATCAACTAATTAACCAAACATATTACAATAAATTTAACACCATACTGAAATGTTTAGAAATTTTCACCAGAGTATGACTTTGAATTTCGAAATATACGTCTAAACACAGCCATGTTGTTGTTGCTGGTGGCGGCAATAAAGAACGTACACAATTATCAAAACAATTTAAAATATTCAAATTGACCAATGGTTATTTGAATATATTCGTAGGATTTCAATATAACTGGATATTTGAATATATTCGTAGGATTTCTCAATATAACTGGATATTTCACTATAGGTGCACGAATTGTATCCGTATATCTACAATGTAAAATAACGCACGCTGATTGGTCGAAACGACCATCATGTGACACTGAATGCAATTATTATCAACAATATTGTTTTTAATTTTTCGTTAAATAATCTTTGGGTAACTAATTTCTTTTCCAGCTCGGCGGTTTCTTTTGTCGTTCGGGCTCTTTCTAATTCTAGCTCCCCCTTTTTTTCTTACAAGCTTTATAATACAAGTTCCATATCAACCAATCAGAACAGCCTTTGCAAAATTATACCCGAGTATACACGAAGTAAAAGCAGTCAACTAATCATAGATACTAAATGCTTGGTGCAACGCTTGGAAATTAATATCGGTTAAATCCTTAACTTAATCACGGTTAATCATTAACCGTGATTAGTTAACCAACGATTTAATCAGAGTTGGTGGAACCGGCCCTTAATCAGGAACCTCGTACCCCTTTAAATACCAATTTTCAAGGGCGTACCAAGGATTTGAGCTAGGGGGGGGCAGACCTCCCAATGATTCATGAACTCGAGGAATGTATGAGTGTTCCCCCTCCCCACTCCCACCACCCCACTAAGTTTGAGGAATGTTATTCTTTAGGAAAAAATGTTTAAATTCACCCATTATGAATTCACGTTTAAGTTTGAACATTTAATAGTTTATTCTTTGTTTATCAAATACTATTACCTACTGTATTGATAATATGAGTGCTATAATCAATTCTTGAATTTTGTAAAACCAATTGACGTTTGAACTAAAGGGTCTTTCAATAAGAGCGCTCGATCTTTAAAATTGAATAAAAAGACTTGTATGTGTGATATGGCGGATATCTTTATTTCGGATTGAATTATATTCAATGCCATTATATGTTTTAAAAATAATATCGTTCAAATGGCCTCCGCGACTTCGTTTGCAAGTGTCGATCCGGGAGATCCAATTTTGGATGACTTTTCGACATAAAACGGGCTGGATAGCAGCAATGGCTTGAATTACGTTGTTCTCCAGGTCGAGAATTGTTGCTGGTTTATTGGCATAGGCCAGTGACTTAACAGAGCCCCAAAGAAAAAAGTCTAAGGGCGTTAAATCGCAAAATCTCGCAGGCCAATTAATGTCACCTTATTTTGAAATAGCGCGACCTGGAAACTTTTCCTTCAATAACTCCACCGTTTCACCCGCTGTGTGACACGTAGCGCCGTCTTGCTGGAACCACGTGTTCTCTAAGTCCGTATCATCAAATTCGGGCCAAAAAAAATTGGTTATCATTTCTCGATATCTGACGCCGTGAAAAACTGAGATGTTTCGGTATTCACGCACACTTTCAGCAACAACAGCAATATTCTCTTCCGACCGAACGTTCCGGCGACGCACAGGCACTGCTCGATTAGCAACTGAGCCGGTTTCCTCGAATTTCGCAATAAGTCGTTGAATTGAGCTCTCGGCAGGACGCCCATGTCGACCGAAAATTAGGTCCATTTCCCCAGCCCCGCCCATCGCGAATTTTGAATCAATTTTGGTGTCAATCGTTTGTGTGTCGTTTGTGTTCGTTTGTGTTTTCATTATTTTCGTTTGTGTTAGCACCGTTTGCGAAATATCTTCAAATTTACGTGGGCGGGGCTGGGGAAACGGCAGCCCCGCCCATCGCGAATTTCGGGTCGAATTTGGTGTCAATCGTTTGTGTTTCGTTTGTGTTCGTTTGTGTGCTCATTATTTTCGTTTGTGTTATCACCGTTCGCGAAATATCTTCAATTTAAGTGGGCGGGGCTGGGGAAATGCCAGCCCCGCCCATCGCGAATTTCGGGTCGAATTTGGTGTCAATCGTTTGTGTTTCGTTTGTGTTCGTTTGTGTGCTCATTATTTTCGTTTGTGTTATCACCGTTCGCGAAATATATCCAAAAACATAACCTAGGTTTATTTCCCCGGCCCCGCCCATTTTGAATTTTTGCTCGAATTTGGTGTCAATCGTTTACTCATCGTTTGTGTACGTTTGTGTTTCTATTCCCGTCGTCTCAATATCGATTTTCAACTAGCTGAGAGAAAATGAATTTTTGTCAAGCTCCGAGCAACAACCGCCACATTTCGAAATTATAGCAATTACGTTATTAAAGAAAATTGGTGTTATTTTAGTTGTAAATTTATCAATATGGATAGGTTTCAACTTAAAACAATAAAAACCATTTTTATTTATTTTACTATAACCACAGCAGTGACTTGATGAGATTGGTGAAGTTAAGTTGTAAATTAAAGAGAAAGAAGAGGATTGAACCACCAACAAAATGGACCGTACATTAGAGAGAAGTAAAGTTCCGAATGGAATAAAGTTTGATTATTATTATTTATATAGTAAATGAAAAAAATGGTCGTGACCGTCCACTGGACCGACTTTCAACCGACCGACTCAGCTTGAACCGACCGACTTTCAACCGACCGACTTTTAACGGACCGACTATTTTTTCGACCGACTATCGATACTACCCGAAGGATTCACTACAAGAATGATTTCCAATTCGACTATTTGTCACATCATATAGTTTCATTTTACAGCCATGACAACTGTGAGGTGTCTAGGAATCCTTCGGGAAACCTGGCCTCAATCGTTTATTTTTCTTATTAAGCAATATCGTGAGTTTTTGGTTAAAGCGTCGTTTGGGGGGGGGGGTGCTAACCTTGGCAGATCCATAACTGTGTTGGTTTGGTTTTCGTGGAGATGCCATAGCGACAGGTATCTAGGAATCCTTCGGGAAACCTGGCCTCAATCGTTTATCTTTCTCATTAAGCAATATCGTGAATTTTTGGTTAAAGCGTCGTTGGGGGGGGGGGATTCTAACCTTGGCAGATCCATAACTCTGTTGGTTTGGTTGGTTTGTTGGTTCGTGGGGATGCCATAGCGACAGGTGTCTGAGAAGTCTAGGTGACGTCAACCGTGGGCAGCCCTGACGAGAGGTGACAAGGAATCCATACGGAGACCTGATTATTGCTTAATAAGAAAGATGTTTATCTTTCAATCGTTTGATTGAGGCCAGGTTTC
The DNA here is from genome assembly GCA_932274525.1 of Podabrus alpinus. Taxonomy (NCBI): domain Eukaryota; kingdom Metazoa; phylum Arthropoda; class Insecta; order Coleoptera; family Cantharidae; genus Podabrus; species Podabrus alpinus. The sequence goes on from OW026451.1 coordinate 15,163,850, forward strand.
CCGAAGGATTCCTAGACATCTCACAGTTGTCATGGCTGTAAATTGAAACTATATGATGTGACAAATAGTCGAATTGGAAATCATTCTTGTAGTGAATGCTTCGGGTAGTATCGACAGTCGATCGAAAAAATAGTCGGTCCGTTAAAAGTCGGTCGGTTGAAAGTCGGTCCGTTGAAAGTCGGTCGAAAAAATAGTCGGTCCGTTAAAAGTCGGTCGGTTGAAAGGCGGTCGGTTGAAAGTCGGTCCGTTGAAAGTCGGTCGGTTGAAAGTCGGTCGGTTCAAGCTGAGTCGGTCAGTTGAAAGTCGGTCCAGTGGACGGGAACCGTGCGGGAACCGCAAAAAGTTTAATTAGTGTAGATTATCTGATATTATTTACATTATATGGCGACTAAAAATTAAAAAATGTACATCTTGCGATTGGGAAAATAAGCGACCTGGGGAAACTGTAGTAGCCAATTTAGGTATAGAAAATTTTGAATTATTGCAACAAATCATGAATAATTATTTTGAAGATACAGTAAAATGCGGCTCTTGTGGTGTTTCTTCTATTCCTAGAAGTTTTACGATTGGTCCTCATTTATTCAAAAAACCTGTAAACAATTCGGCACCGTACGATTCCCAATTTTCAATACCACTTTCAAATGTTCCTTTGTCTTTAAATATTTTAGAAAAACATTTTAAGTTGAAAGGAATTATTAGTTTTCTTCCACCGAAAAGCAAATCCCCGTCAGCAATAGGACATTATGTAGCTTATTGTTGGAGAGCTCATCTAAATTCTTGGGAAACATTTGACGATCTACAAACGGAACGAAACAGGAGCATACGTTCTTCTACCGTTGTGAACTGTGAATATCTTATATTATATACATTGTAATAATTATTTATTTGCTAATAAACTATTAATTTATTAATATACTAGCTGGCACGGGCGGCATCCGCCGCCCTTAGCCATCTAGACCCAGAATAGATCCGAGTAGGCCATAGTTGTTCGGCCTTCGGCCTCACAGGGGGAGGACCATAATAGATCCGCGAAGGCCATAGTTGTTCGGCCTTCGGCCTCACAGGGGGAAGACCATAATAGATCGGTGAAGGCCATAGTTGTTCGGCCTTCGGCCTCACAGGGCGAACCATAATAGATCCGTGAAAGCCATAGTTGTTCGGCCTTCGGCCTCACAGACCGGACCATAATAGATCCGTGTAGGCCAAAGTTGTTCGGCCTTCGGCCTCACAGGGCGGACAGTAATAGATCCGTGAAGGCCATAGAGTTGTTCGGCCTTCGGCCTCACAGACCGGACCATAATAGATCCGTGAAGGCCATAGTTGTTCGGCCTTCGGCCTCACAGACCGGACCATAATAGATCCGTGAAGGCCAAAGTTGTTCGGCCTTCGCCCTCACAGGGCGGACAATAATAGATCCGTGAAGGCCATAGAGTTGTTCGGCCTTCGGCCTCACAGACCGGACCATAATAGATCCGTGAAGGCCATAATTGTTCGGCCTTCGGCCTCACAGACCGGACCATAATAGATCCGTGAAGGCCATAGTTGTTCGGCCTTCGGCCTCACAGACCGGACCATAATAGATCCGTGAAGGCCATAATTGTTCGGCCTCACAGACCGGACCATAATAGATCCGTGAAGGCCATAGTTGTTCAGCCTTCGGCCTCACAGACCGGACCATAATAGATCCGTGAAGGTCAAAGTTGTTCGGCCTTCATCTGTCATCTGCCATCTGTTATCTGTTATCTGTCATCTGTCATCGGTCATCTGTCATCCGTCATCTGTCATCTGTCATCCGTCATCTGTCATCCGTCATCTGTCATCTGTCATACATACATACATAATCTTCACGTAAAGTTACATCTTCAGGTAAAGTTAAATCTTCCGCAAAGAGGTGGATCTTTTACAAAGAGGTGGATCTGCGTCTTCTTGCACAATTCCGGCGAGTTCTGCGACCTATATAAAGTGCTCCGGTATTATTCGCGGCATTCAGATTAATTTGTTAGTGGTTTTTTGTTAGTGGTTTGCATTTTTCGAATTAAAGCCGCCATCCCCGCCATCTGTTGACAGTATTTTCAGATTAATTTGTTAGTGGTTTTTTGTTAGTAGTTTGCATTTTTCGAATTAAAGCCGCCATCCCCGCCATCTGTTGACAGTATTTTCAGATTAATTTTTTAGTGGTTTTTCGTTAGTGGTTTGCATTTTTGGAATTAATGCCGTCATCCCCGCCATCTGTTGACAGTATTTTGAATCACTGACTGTACGTCAGATTAATTATTTGACAAATTAAATTTTTTGTCAAACTTGTGATTTGATTTTCGAAAAAAGCGAATAACTTTTTTCCCCGCTCGAATTTCTTCTCCATTTATGCACGAATAGTTGCGCCTGGAGCTACAAAATAACTGTGCAAAATTTGGTCGAGATTGGTCCAAGGGTCTAGGAACGTATAGCGAACACGCAAACACGCAAACAGATCTTCTCTTTTATATAATTTAGATTATTTCTGTTTGTACAACAAAAATTCATTTTTATTATGAATAATGCAATGTTATCAAAAAAGTATCGTATAAAGATGGCGGTATATTACGTACTTGACATCTTGGATAATATTTTTAAGGACGGTCCTGATCCATTTCTATACCATTTTTTAAATACTATTATCTATGATGTACTTCTTTTTCCTTACATCAAAACATGGTTTTTATATTGTTTTAATTTGAAACCTATCCATATTGAAAAATTTACAACTAAAATAACACCAATTTTCTTAAATAACGCAATTGCTATAATTTCTAAATGTGGCGGTTGTTGCTCGGAGCTTGACAAAAATTCATTTTCTCTCAGCTAGTTGAAAATCGATATTGAGACGACGGGAATAGAAACACAAACGTACACAAACGATGAGTAAACGATTGACACCAAATTCGAGCAAAAATTCAAAATGGGCGGGGCCGGGGAAATAAACCTAGGTTATATTTTTGAATATATTTCGCGAACGGTGATAACACAAACGAAAATAATGAGCACACAAACGAACACAAACGAAACACAAACGATTGACACCAAATTCGACCCGAAATTCGCGATGGGCGGGGCTGGCATTTCCCCAGCCCCGCCCACTTAAATTGAAGATATTTCGCGAACGGTGATAACACAAACGAAAATAATGAGCACACAAACGAACACAAACGAAACACAAACGATTGACACCAAATTCGACCCGAAATTCGCGATGGGCGGGGCTGCCGTTTCCCCAGCCCCGCCCACGTAAATTTGAAGACATTTCGCGAACGGTGCTAACACAAACGAAAATAATGAAAACACAAACGAACACAAACGACACACAAACGATTGACACCAAAATTGATTCAAAATTCGCGATGGGCGGGGCTGGGGAAATGGACCTCCGAAAATTCCACGTAGCTCGCGGAACGTTTGGCGGACAGAGCACGAATTTATATAATAAATTTTCACGATTTCGACGCGTTGTTGAAGCGTGTAGTTTTCCATGATCAAATGGCAGCTATGGCAGAATACAAACGTCACAGAATGACAGCGCTGTCATATCAAGCATAACCACAATCGGCTGTGAAAGTTCAGGCGTGGCTATTGAAAGACCCTATATGAGCAACACTGAAAATTTGTTTAATATAACAAGAGGTGATATTATTAACCAAATTCATCTTAAAATAAATTATTAATAAGGTCAATAAGGACTAGGGAGAAAATATCACTCCGACACCGTATTGAGCCCTACTCCTCTCCTACTTTCTCCTGTCGCGTGATAATTCCTTTCGATGCTGTTACTTATTTAAAACAGATTAATTAAATTCTGTGTTAGTCGACTTGCAATAAAATAATTGAGCATGCTTAATCTTTGTCTAGGAGGGGGCAGCTGCCCCCCCTGCCCCTCTCTGGGTACGCCCTTGCAAATTTTAGATAAAATCGGCATCTTTTTGACATATTGAATTCGCTATTTTGTTTATAGAATTTTCTTTGCTTTGAATTCATAATCAGCAACCTCAAAACCCATAGTATACCAATTTTTGAGATTTTGGCCAGCATTTGGTGATTTCATCACACAGTGGCCTTACTGGACTCGTCGACTTTCAGACCTCGCCTGTCGACTCGCCAAGTAAAGTAGGTACACTTTTCGACCTTGTTACGTAAATAACTAACTTAATAAAAAATAGTCATTTCAATTCTACATGGTTTACTAATCAACAATTTAAAACGATTTGCTAACAACCAACGAAAATCCAACAACCAACACGAACATCAAATTCAAATCTACAGCTAACTTCATGACGTTTTCGTGCGACCGGTCAACCCGGTGTCAAATTTGTGTACGTAGGCATTTAGTTTTACTGTAAAAGTTCGATAAACACATTTGTTACATCAAAATTGAAACCATATCCGATCTTTTATTGCAGGCCCTCACATACGTAACGCTTGCTCAACTGCGAATAAATTCCAACTTTCCATGTAACTTCAACTTAACCTCATTTCCAATTCTTTAGTAAGTAGTAAAGAAAATTCAAATAAATACAAAATGTTTGGCTTTGCCAAGAAGGGGCAAAATAGCCCAAGTGTCGAGAAGCAGGAAACTTTATTGACTTTGTCCATTTTAACTTTGGCTGCAATTTTGTGTAAGGAAACGGAGGAGGCGTTGTAACAAAATACATTTTGTTTGTTATTTTAGCATTTGCAACTAGATTGTTCTCTGTTTTGCGGTTTGAAAGTGTTATACACGAATTTGATCCTTATTTTAATTATCGAACCACCAAATATTTAGCAGAACAAGGGTTTTATTCGTTTCATAATTGGTTTGACGATCGAGCATGGTATCCTTTGGGAAGAATTATCGGAGGTGATATATTCAGACTTGTAAGTTTTCTTTATAAAATCAAACATTATTTTAGGTACCATTTACCCTGGTTTAATGGTAACCTCGGCTGCTATTTACCACTTGTGTTGGTTGTTAAATATTTCCATCGATATTCGTAATGTTTGTGTGTTCCTTGCACCTTTATTTTCTTCCCTGACCACCATTGTGACTTATTTGTTAACCAAGGAGGTTAAAAATGCCGGAGCTGGACTCGTAGCGGCTGCTATGGTATCCATAGTACCTGGGTACATCAGCAGGTCAGTAGCTGGCAGTTACGACAATGAAGGTATTGCGATATTTTGTATGCTTCTGACTTACTACTTTTGGATTAAGGCTGTAAAATCTGGTACCATTTTTTGGAGTACTTTAGCTGCATTAGCTTACTTTTACATGGTAGGTGCATTCCTCATTTTTGCCCAAATTATTCTGAAGAAACAAATTTTAGGTATCATCATGGGGAGGATATGTTTTCTTGATAAATTTAATTCCTTTACACGTTTTAACCTTAATGATAACTGGTCGATTCTCCCATCGAATTTATGTTGCCTACAGCACCTTGTATTGTGTGGGTACCATTTTATCCATGCAGATTTCCTTTGTCGGGTTTCAACCCGTCCAAAGTTCCGAACATATGTTGGTAAGTTTTGAAGATTACATTTTTTTCATAATAATTAAGTGGAAATGTTTCAGGCTTTGGGAGTGTTTGGATTGTGCCAAATTTTGGCTTTAGTTGGCTACTTACGCAGTAAACTTACAAAGAGTGAATTTGAAGCTTTGTTTATGGCTCTTGCATACACTGTCGGTATTGCTTTAGCTATTTTTGTTGGAGTGCTGACGTTTTCGGGTAAAATATCCCCATGGACTGGAAGGTTTTATTCACTTTTGGATCCATCTTATGCGAAAAACCACATTCCAATTATTGCCAGTGTTTCTGAGCATCAGCCAACATCTTGGAGCTCCTTTTATTTCGATCTGCAAATTTTGGTGTTTTTGTTTCCAGCAGGATTATATTTCTGTTTCTCCCAATTAACAGATGCGAACATCTTCGTGATTTTGTATGGAGTAACCAGCATTTATTTCGCTGTAAAAATAATCACTCCTCCCTACAGTTTTTTATTTTAATTCAAAATTCTTATAGGGTGTTATGGTGCGTTTAATGTTGGTTCTTGCTCCAATAATGTGCATTTTAAGTGGAATAGCCATAAGTCACCTTCTCACAAAGTTTATGAAGAACGTGGAGACTAAAAATCCCGTCGAACATAAACGGAACAAAAAATTCGAATCAAATTTGATCATGAGAAACGAAATATCGGCCGGTTTTGTTGGAATAATTTGTGTTCTATTAATATCCTACACTTTCCATTGCACTTGGGTCACTTCTGAAGCTTACAGTTCACCTAGTATTGTGTTAAGTGCACGTTCCCATGATGGTGGAAGAATCATTTTTGATGATTTCCGAGAAGCGTACAATTGGTTGAAAATGAATACACCTGAAGATGCTAAAGTTATGTCATGGTGGGATTACGGTTATCAGATTACGGCTATGGCGAATCGGACTATTTTGGTTGATAATAACACTTGGAATAATACTCACATTAGTCGCGTAGGTCAGGCTATGGCTAGTTCGGAAGAAAAGGCATATGAAATTATGAAAGAACTTGATGTGGATTATGTGCTTGTAATATTTGGTGGTTTGACGGGATATTCGTCGGATGATATTAATAAATTTTTGTGGATGGTTCGAATCGGTGGAAGTACCGATAGAGGAGCTCATATTAAAGAATGGGATTATTATTCTCCCAGTGGTGAATTTAGAGTCGACAAAGAAGGATCCCCAACTTTATTGAATTGTCTTATGTACAAGATGTGTTACTATCGTTTTGGCCAAGTTTATACCGAAGGTGAGGTTTTATTTTCTGATCGTTTTTTATTGTAGTAAAATTTAATTTTCAGGGGGAAAACCACCGGGATATGATCGAGTTCGTAGTGCCGAAATAGGTAACAAAGATTTTGAATTAGATGTATTAGAAGAAGCATATACAACTGAGCATTGGTTAGTCCGCATCTATAAAGTTAAAGATTTACCCAATAGGGGTGTATAATACGTTTTCTTATGTAATATCAATTTTTATAAATTTTTTATGTGTCCATCACTCATGAACATTTCATATTGTATCAAATACAATTTTCTGATTGTTTTAGAGCGTTTTACTTCAACATACATGTTTGTACATTTTGTTGATTCATAAAAAATTATTGGTAGGATTTTTGGTTCGAGTGCAGTTGTTTTTGGAATCGGGGTAGGAACTTACCCAACCCTCCTTGATTGTGGACAATAGTGGAAGATTAGATCAGTTTGAGTAAAATTTGATTCTATTTTTTGGTATAAGCTGCTATGAGATGGCTCAAATACTTAAACTGTTATGAACACAGACCGAATCTTGGCATAATAATTACTACATATTTTATAGGCCACTGCTTAGATGTGATTTTTGATCAAAACCTCAAAAGAAATCATGAATGGACTATACTTACTTAGTAGTTAAGTTTAAAATAATATAGAAAAGTAAAAATTAAATTTTCTGGGTTCAAATAGCCCACAACTTTCTTGAAAAATTAGAAACGGAACAATTTGATGAAAATATGTGACATATTTATCTGATTTTGCTTCCACTGTAACGACTAAGAGAGGGAGCAAAGAAATCTAAAGGAATTTTTTATAGAGCATGAAATTATCTCAAAATAAGTTCCTGCAAGTAGTCCAGGCAAGGAAGGTTTTTAGTTTGCAAAAAATCTGGGCAAGCTGAATTTTGGCAGAGATGTACATTGGAGTGTTCTAATCATTGATGTATTATATTTCATAGATACCGACTGCCCTATACCTTAGCATTGAAACATCCAAAACCAACATAGTTCCGACTTAGTACTGTATTGCTATTTCTGTTATACACTAGTACTATCAATCTTTTATCTCTCTTAAAATTCTGCTGGAAGTATATTGTGTGCGTTTACATGGTTACTACCTCGTTACCATCGTTACTGCCACTGTTTGAAGTATTTACTTAAGAGCAAATACGAAGAAATTCAAAGAAAAAATAAAAAATTACAGCAAGAAAATTATCGATTAATACAACGTGTTACTTCTACCAAAGATCTGTTAAAGAAAATTACGCTAAGATATTAAAATTCTAACCTAAAAATAAGGTTTGACAGCTGTCATTTTATAACTGTACTCCTGAGTGAGATGCAAAATTCATGAAGCACGTGCTATGAGCATGTGTTAAACAAGGATGGCGACAAAAAAGTATGTGTAGTCTATGTTGCCGTTGAAATTTACTAGTAGCATTGATTTAGTCTGTATCTATGAAATATAATACATCTATGGTTCTAATGAACCCTCCAAAAGTCCCATAAAATCCCACGCCGGCGTCCCACACAATCGGGGGTTTTAGCTCCCCCAACGCTATGTTTTGCCAATAACTCGCTTATTTATGCTTGTATGAAAAATTATGATCAGACCATAATTGAAGAGCATAAAATTCTCTATAAAATAGTTTTTTTTTCATATTTTTCCATGGCACACTAATACTTAAATTATTGACCGAAAACACGACCCACCCTTAAAATGGCACAATATTGATTCGTTGCAGGGAGCGAAATGTTTTCGGGTGCGGGAAATGCTTTTAATAATAAATTAATTGAAATTGTGGCCAAGGTTGGAAAATGAAGAGAAAAATAAATTTTTTCAAAATTTATCCAAGTTATAGTATCTTCCAAGTACCGAAGCCGAAATTTTGGTTTGAGCTTACAGAAGGTCCGGGCAAGCTGAAATTTGGCAAAGATGTATATTGAAGTGTTCTAATAAACCCCCAAAATGTCTCATAAAAATCCCAAGCCGGCGTTCCCTCAAATGAGGATTTTAGCCCCCTAAGTGCGGTGTTTCGCCTATAGCTTACGTATTTTTACTTTTACGAAAAATTACCATTAAACAAAGTTTAATTTGCATATTAAAGTATGTATTGTAGTACTACCTACTGCAGCGCCATAAGTTATAGAAATTTTATGTTCTTCAACTTTGCTTAATGGTCATTTTTCGTAAAAGTAAAAATACGTGAGTTATAGGCGAAACACCGCACTAAGGGGGTTAAATTCCCATTTGAGGGAACGCCGGCTTGGGATTTTTATGAGAAATTTTGGTGGTTTATTAGAACACTTCAATATACATCTTTGCTAAATTTCAGCTTGCTCGGACCTTCTGTAAGCTCAAACCAAAATTTCGGCTTCGGTACTTGGAAGATACTATAACTTGGGCAAATTTTGAAAAAATATATTTTTCTCTTCATTTTCCAACATTGGCCACAATTTCAATTAATTTATTATTAAAAGCATTTCCCGTACCCGAAAACATTTCTCTCCCTGCAACGAATCAATATTGTGCCATTTTAAGGGTGGGTCGTGTTTTCGGTCAATAATTTAAGTATTAGCTGTGGTATTAGTGTGCCATGGAAAAATATGAAAAAAAAAACTATTTTATAGAGAATTTTATGCTCTTCAATTATGGCCTGATCATAATTTTTCATACAAGCATAAATAAGCGAGTTATCGGCAAAAAATCGCGTTGGGGGAGCTAAAAACCCCCGATTGTGGGGGACGCCGGCGTGGGATTTTATGGGACTTTTGGGGGGTTCATTAGAACACTCCAATGCACATCTCTGCCAAAATTCAGCTTGCCCGGATTTTTTGCAAGCTTGAGCCAAGTTTTCGGCTTCGTTGCCTGGACTAAAGTAAATATCTAAGATTAGTAGTTTAGCGGTGAGTCTTTCGAAGTTGTCCTCTCGATACGCAAACTTTGAGATGACATCGTGATTTTCGCCAATGCTTCAATTTTACTCAAGATTGATGGAAACGACGTAAACATGGAAAATCTAATTTTTTAACAAAATTGTCGGGTCTTTGGAGACCCAGAAAATTTGATTTCTACTTCTCTGTATTATTTTACAGTTAACTACCGAGTTTGGTCCATTTGCGATCTCTTTTGAAGTTTAATCGTAGAAGCACTAGTTTAATAATTTAACCCTTAACCGGTACAGTGGGGTCAGCGTAGACCCCAATCGTTTTAAATCGCGTATTATCTCGTTACAGTTTAAAGTAGATGCATGTGCTTATCAGTAGAAATAGAAATTTTTTTTGGCGATTCCATATTCGAGAAACCAAGACACTACATTAGAAAACTGCATTTTTTTAAAATTAATTGTTACTTGAGTAAAAGTTTTATTTGCCATCGTGTTTTGCAGTGGGGTCGTTAGAGACCCCACTATACTAGTTACGTTATACAAAATCATTGTACCAGTTAAGGGTTAATGTTTGTTTTTACCACCAAAGGACCACTTTTAAGCACAGATTTTTTTTTAAATTCAAAGGCAATTTTTCAAGAATAAAATTATCATATTGTTTAATAAAGGCTTAAATTCTACTATAAAATTTACTAATTCGACGCTTTTATTACATTTCCGAAAATACTCATCGATTAGAGAATACAAAAAAAATTTAACAGATTAATAAATTATTTTACCAAGTTATTTTATCAGTTGATAAGTAAATTAACGCTCACCTTTTTTTTTGCTACAACACTCTAACAAAAATGTTAGAAAATCTAATTATAACTAATTGATTCTATTGTTAACAAAATATAACTAACTTTTGCACTTATAATAAAATTATTACAATAATTGACACTTAGTTTTGACATAATTTTTTGTTTGTGATAAAAGTCACGGCATTACTACATTTTTAGCTCGTATCGCCTTTAAATTCCATTTTACCATTTACACATTTTTGAAATAAATTAGTAAATTATATTCGTCAATAAATTATTAAAATACATTTGTCAAGTTTCAACACTTGCTAGCATAATGACAACTGTAAGTAGAATATTATCAATTTCCATAACAACATAAACAGTTTTAAGTGGTATAATTATTATAGCCTAGGACTTGTTAGTTTCGGCCCAGAAAAAATACCATGTATTGAAAATTTGAGTTAAATGTCCTTAAGGCATTTAATACTTTAAGACAAAGTTTTGGGCCGAAGATTTACAAAGACAAATTAATGTAGCCGACATTAGAAGTTTCGGGAGTTTTAATATGTTATTTGGAAATAGCTTAGGGCCCCAATTCTCAAATTCACAATATATTATTTAGATAAAAATTGACAAGTTTTGGGCAGAAGAATACAGGGTATTTCGCAAGGTGACTTTGTTACAATTAAATAAAAATTCTGATGTGATTCTGAATGAAGTTTTCGCGTGTTAATGTATAGGGGGAAAATATTACCGATGGAGCGTTGTATGCAACAACAAGCGTGACGTCACGATGATGCTAAAACCTAAAAATAGTAAGATTAACTTTTGAATATGGTTACGTACAATATGAAAACACATTAAAAAATTTGTTATATTACTTGCATAGTATTAATATTATTTCACCAGGATAAACAATAATTACTACCGTATAAAACCCATATGAAAACAATAAAAGTTTTATTTAACATCATCGTGACGTCAAATATTTAGTTGATATTACAGCCACGAGGGTGCGTACAATTAATATTTTTCCCCTATAATATAATACAGTGGTGTGGTGTTTACAGCCCGCACTGATTCGTGATTTCCTGGGTTGTGCCGCCTAAGGCCGCACTGAAGTAATGGATCATCGTCTCAATTTAGTGTTACAGACACACAAAGAAAAATTTAGGGTATTATTATATAGTACATATATGATGATAATTCAAGCATTTGCTACTTCAGGGGTTTTATCGCCCGGGTACTGGGTGCTATTCACCCCCACCCAGCCTCCCCCAACCAATTCATTTAAATAAGCAAATTCTGGTTAGACGGCCCAGTATATCGTGCATGTCAAGAAACAAATGGGGGCTACTAGCACATGTACTTTGTTATTCTGGTTTACTAGATTATGTTTATGTTACATTTAGGTTGAGCAGTGGCAGGTTACCCTAAAGAGGACGTGCCCTTCTATTTAAAATCGGAAGCAATAACTCTCCAAAAATAATTATAAAAATAATGATTTTAAGTAGGTAAATTAAGTGAATAAAAATACAAGAAATTTATGTTTTTCCTTTTTGTTTTAATTTGGTGCTCTCCCATTGATGCAAGTCACCAGCCGCCATGGTCAAAACCTAAAAGTTTTGTTTTAATGTTATTCAGCAATGCCCCCAGTAAAGAGGTTAAATAACTCTCCATGAATTTTCAATAATTGGAAAAACAATGTTTAAATGCATTAAACTTGTTAAGAAAGCAACGAATTAACCCCCTCTCCTCCGAGAACTTTGTCTGGATTCACTTTTGACAATGCTTTAGGAACATTCAAGCCACTTTTTTGATTTACAATTTTTTTTCTGGGTCAAAACCTAGTTTTGAGCTGAAGACCAACTAATCAATGAAGTTGGCATTGAAGATCTTGGAGATTTACTATGTTTTTCAAAATAAATAATTAAACATTACAAAGAATTTCTTTATCTTGCTTGTACATACCTACTGCTTAAAGCAGTTTACCAACATGATATGATAAATGTTCATTTACATAATGTAGTAAGTGGATAAATGGAAGTAGCTGATTTATGGGTGAGTGGGTGTTTGAACCAAATAAATTCTTTAAAATTTTATTTGGCAGTGGTGGATAGTATAGTAAGACTCCAAGCGCGTTAGGAACATTTGAGCCAATATTTATATTTAGAGATAGTTTCAAAGGTCCAGAACCCTAATCTGCGCAAAGAGGAGCCAAGGGGGCGAAATACATACCTACCTATACTTTTATTTTTAGGGTTCTTGACCTTTGAAACTATCTCTACAATAGTTTTTTGAATCAAATTAAAAACATTTTAGTGGAAAAAGGTCTTGGGAATTTTAGTATATGTTGTTCAGGAATCCCTTCGAGGCATTTGATCTAATTTTCAGATTTATAATCTTTTTTCTGGGTTTAAGCTAAATTTGATCTAAAACGCCTGGGCTATTGGTGCAATAACTATTCCTATAGGATTATGGAATTATACATAACTTTAGCGGCGGTTTAGCCGTTTAGGCAAACGTTGTGCGGCCTAAAGGCCGCACTGGGGGATTATTACCATAAGTATAAGCCATAGTTTTTGTGAAATTTGGGTAGAGAGGTACCTATACGTCACAATTCTCTAATTGTGCAGGAAATACGAGATGAGAAAGAGTGAATATGGGGAGAAATCCACCCTGATAAGCAGAGTCAAGAGGACCTAAGAATTACGTCTGTAGCCTAAAGGATCAGACTGATACTGGAATATCCGTCCAAAAATCACATTAAAGAAAAAACTCCTCGATCTTCATTTCCAAAAAAGAATTAAAATCCCCATCCCTTGGGGGACAGTCCAGACTCCCCAACATATTCTTCGAAAAAAGGTTACGGAGTCCTTGTCGTATAAACATCGAGTGCCCCACCCCCCCAAACTTGGTTACAGGGCTGTAAAGGATGCTATTATATTCCATGCGGAGTGGAAAATTAGGAAGAAGAAAGAAGCTTAAGCTACTTCAGAATTTATTGTAACTTTTAAAAAGTATAGCTAAGCTATAAATACTTTCTTCAGAGACATGGCACTGAGTTAAGTAGTTAACTACTTTCTAAGTGAAGCCTCTGCGTAAATTATTTAAAATATTCAGAAAATGTTTAGTATTTTCCTATATATTCTATGCTATAATAATATTATAAAATCAGCACAAGGAAATCGTAAAATGGTCATCTCCGGTTAAACTGAATAAGGCGAAGTACTGTGATGCTTAAATAAAAAATCTATCTTAAAAAATGGTAACCTGTACCCCCGTAAATTATGTTTACAATCAAAAGTGTGTTTATATAAAATAAATATTTTAACTTTGAAGATAATAATTTTAAAATATTTATGTAAAGATTTACTTTCATAATTCTAAATAATTGTATAACACATAACATACTACATAACTAACCTTCAATAAATTTAAATAACTAATTTTGAAATTGGCAAATTATCTTGTTCAATTTTTGTTATCAATATCACACCTAAAATTACTAATAAAAAGTTATTTTCCCAGAAGGTGATTGTTATTTAACAATAAATAGCATAACAGTGATATTTTCTAAAAGGGCATTAAGTCTTTTTCTTTTTGGCAAAGGAATATGCCATTACATGTTCTATTCTAATTTGAGGTTCTCTCAAATTATTTGTGCCGTGGTTAGGATTCCACGTTTAACTATCTGTCGAAACGTGGGTTCAAATTTAGTGCCATATTAAAATTATTAGGAGTTTATATTAATAAGATATGACCTTCGAGTTTCGTAACATCCTGTATAATCATTTCTTTTATGCCCGTACTAATAGTCGAGAATTGATCTCGATTCCGGAATTAATTCTAGTTTCTACCAATCAGATCACTGACATTTATGCCGTATCATAGCAACAGCAGAATTAATTCCGGAATCGAGATCAATTCTCGACTATTAGTACGAGCATTAGTACAAGAAATTCAAACTAAAATTTGCCATGCAAGATCCAAAACCTTAAACCGCACTGAATAAGTAAAAAATTAAATTTTTTTTGTTTGCGTTAACAACCTACTTTACTTGCAATACAAGCATAAAAACAATCAATAAAAGATGTCAGCAATAAAACAAAAAAAGTAGCAATAGATTTTTGACGATATCGTCATTATCGTGGGGGTGATAAATTGACGGTGCTGCCTCACACAAAAATTACAGAATAGTCGATTGTTATTTCAGTGACGTTCGTGAGTGTAGGTTAGGAACGACGTTCCGTGTAAGCGGCATGCTATTGCGAGCTTAAATTTTGTTCTAAAAACTATACGTCGATAACGTGCCAAATAAATACTTAACAGTGAATTATTATTTTTAGTTTGTGTTTGTTTTTCTATTTAATTTTGGAAATTTTATACCTTCACGGTGAGTACTTACCATGTATAATTTTTGTAATTTAAATTTTAAGAACGTGCTTTTCTTTTGTTTTGAAAATAAAAATCAAAATGTTAATTTTTTTTCAAATTCAAAATTAAATGTTTACTCCTACGTTCACTAAAATTCAAATTTTTGAAAATTGTTTCTTGTCAATTACATCAGTATAAATTGATTTATATTGAAATGTTAACAAGGTTAAGTTAATTATAGATTTCTAATAAAATTAATAATTTTTGGAAAATTTCCTTTTGTATTTTATTTGAGACTTCCTTCAAATTACATAATAATTTTGGTTTACATTTACACTTTTTATTTTTAAAATTTTATATACCAAGTGAATACAAATATTTTGTCCAATCATGGTTAAGTACAAAAATCATGTTTTTAAATTAATTTGTTTTGAGAAACGCTGATCAATTGGGAATTTCCCAAAGCACAACTTCCTGTATATTACAGTTACCTGTATGATAGGTTAGTTTTGTAAATAATTTTTATTTACATAATTTATGTAAATGTATGTACCTACATAATGCTGGTTATTCGACAATTTTTTCAATTAGCAATATATCTCGAATAATCTTACCGAATCTTACGATACTTTTAAATAATGTAGCTAAATGCATTTTAAACACTAATCTATCCATTTTAAAAAATGTATTTATAATTTGGGATAAATCAAGATTTAAATCTACTCGTGAGAATCTCAGTTGAGAGTTTTGTCGTTTGTAAATCAATAAGAAACGGGATGAAATTATTACATAATACTTTTTTTGAACAAAACATTTAGACCAACAGAAATTCTTGCAAGGAGTTCTTCAGTTTATTTTGAGATTTATACCTGTATTGTACCGAAGGTTCCAAATGAGGAGAAGTTCAGGTAAAACGTATATAATGGATTGTCATCGATTCATTGCTTTTTGTAGTAGTTAAAAGTGTTCAGTTGAGTGCAGTAAATGCATTATTGTGAATTTAAGTCTTTCAGGAGTAGCAGTGGCGTGCCTAAGGGCAGCTAGAGGGAGCGCAAGTCTCTTACACTCCCATCCATTATTGCCATCATAGTGCCCCAAATAAGCTCAAAAAAATTTCGAAAAATTTTGTTTTATTTTTCTCTGCCACTCAAAAAAAAAATTCTAAAACGATTAGTTCAGCCATAATTATTTACATTTCAAGTATGGATTTAATCGGACTTAATTAAAGTAGTTTGCTACGATTTAGAATGCATCAGACAACAAATGAAATTTTTTTTATTTTACTTGATTATTATAAATTTTTAATTTGAAGAAAATACAATGTTGTAACAAATTAATTTTAATTTGCAAAGGAGCGCTTCGTGCTTATAATGTAGTCATGCAATTACGCTAGGTACTACAGCATAAAAGCTTTGCTAAAATCTAAAATATTTGAATTTTACCCGGAAGTGAATACAGATACGATTTTCATAAGTGCTTCCATTTTAATTTCTAGCCCTACAAATTGGTAAACAAATGCCCCAAAAGTGGTTTTTAAATAAAATTTCTACATATCTTGCTGCCAGTTAAAATTAAAATATTTTAGCGCCCGGTTAAGTTTTTGTAAAATTTATAATTTAAATACTATTTTAGTAGGGCTGGAGTCTCACTGCAGGCATCGTCAATCACCTATGGAGTACATAGCTGATTTATTGTTTTAACTACAGCGTTGTGAGGGGGTGGTTACAGTGAGACCCTGCCTTAAAAAAGTCTAATCAAAACAGATATTATTTGAATGATACTCAAAACGAATAATTTTATCTATGCTAGGAAATACCACGAAACCTAGATCAGTATCTTGCGGTATTCCAAAAGATCGACTAACTCCATTTAGATCATTAAATTTCATTAGTCGAGGAAGAACATTGGATCGGAAAAATGGGAGGAATTCATTTTATTGTTGAATTTTGTGTTAACTTTAATTATAAGTTTTGAGATAAAATTATTTATATAAGCTTTAATGTCCGACTATTGCAAAATCATTCGACAGTAAGCTGTAAAAAATGTTCGTTTATCAACAGAAAGGTCACTTGTATGGCATCAACATATTTATATTTCATTTAATTTAATTAATAACTAATTTAATATCTATTATTCCGAGTTTATGAAAAAAATTTAATTTAATTATTATTGTCCGTACAGTAGGTACAATTTTTCATTTTTATTATTCTCATGATTGAGTATAGCGATTTAAAGGTATCAATAATAATGATGATAATTAAGAGTGTGCGGTTAGCCTAGTGGTAGAGCATTCGACTGCTGAGTAATTTCCGGTAAAACTATGTAACGAAATGTAAAACTAATGCACAGAATTCTTCAGTCGTTTCTTTTTGTCTTCTTCTTCTTCGTGTGCCATATCCGGTCTCCCGGACGTTGGCGACCTCTCTCCTATGCATGTGTTATGCGTTTGAAGTATTAGCACACACATAGGGGACCTACTGCTTAACGCGGGCTCCGAACCGCGGGAAGTGTATACACTTCATCTCCAGAGAGGCTGTACCAGGCAGATTACACCTCGGTGGTTTGCCATTGCCTTCCGAGGGGAGACGGTCAGAATAAAGTTTTTACTGAGCCCCGGAGTCGAACCAGTCATTCCACATTAGCAGCAACGCACATAACTGCTTCAGCTAACGACCGTCTCGTAGTAAATTCTCGTAGTCTTAGTAAAGTAAAGTTAGTAGTAAAGTTCTTTTTGTAGTAAATTAAATTAAAAATTAAATATCATAATACCAGAGAAAACACTACCACAACATCGTTTTAAAAGCGTGAATATAAGCTCGATAAAACATCAAAATCGAATATTTGGCTAAATCATAGAGTCAAGATTTATCATGTGAGTGCTCTTAAAAGTACATTAGACTCTCGATTGATATTTTTAAACTCGATTTGATCTACGCTCTTTAATTAAAATTACAAATAAACGATATAATTGATCTAATCTAGAATTTTTACAACCTATTTTCAATTATTAATCACACCGAAAAAAATATTGTTTGTTAGTATTTATGAACTGCATTAATTAAAAAATATTCGTAGTATTTATGAACAATTTCATAAATAGTATTAAAATCTAAAGTATTCGTCAGTGAAAAAAATACCAATTGATTTTCAACTAATGTGTTTCATTGTATTTATGATGGTATGTAATGGTAATTCATAGCTTTAATAAACTATTCATTAATACTATGAAATTTTCATAAATGCAATAACAGTAATTTATTGGTTGAAAATCAATTAAATTCTTCAATGCTATTCGTGAAGTGTTTTTTCGTTCATTGAAATACATAGGCAGATATTTTTTTTATGATATTTTCATAAATTCAATGTTACTTTTAAATTACAATTAAATCTGACTTGAACAAATCATTTTAGTTTTTGTCAATATCTTCTTGCTATCTGAGAAACAAAACTTCAAGTATCGCTCCTATAATAATGGTAATTTTTTTATTGCTGATGATTGTTTTATGATAACCACGGTTATTATTGTAGATGGTTATCTATAATATGTATTATACAGAGTATTATTTTAAATTTTTCATATTATAAATAATAAGAAATTAATCATGCCTACTTGTGCGAATTTGATTTAAAGAACTTTATAAATATAATTGAAATACAGTTGACTCGCGATTTATCCGACAGTTACGGGACCGAGGGGGTGTCGGATTATCAAAAATGTCGGATTACCAAAGGTTGATCTTTTAAAACTGAATTTTGACTTCTAAGGCAAGAAAATTTAAGTTGAATAAAACAAAATGAATAATACAAATTTATTACATATTTATAACATAAAACAATACAAATTGCAGCAATTACCTATGTACCGACAGTACATATTTACGGCTTAAAAAAACCTGTAATCGTTTTCTGTTTCTTTTTACGTAAAGAGTAAGATTCGACGCGGCGTCGGACTACCGAGCGTGTCGGACTGTCAAATGTCGGATTACCGCGAGTCAACTGTATTATTTTAAAGAACTGTACACTACGAAAGTGAATGAGAGCTATGCCAACTTCAACACAGAAAGCATCGAATGCAAATACGTTCTTGAGGAAATAAGAAAACTGAAAAACACAAAAGCTCCTGGCGTGGACAACATCCCAAACGAACTTTTAAAATAGGGTGGCATTGTCATTTCAATCACAAACAATACCAGAAGATTGGTATGAGAGCATTACTATACCAATTTTCTAGAAAGGGCAAAAAACCAACCCCGAAAATTTTAGAAAGATTACACTTCTCTGCGCAACATTGAAATTGTTCACAAGCAAAATAAGAGTAAAACTCCAATCTTATATCCAAAATAGAGAGGAGCAACTAGCTATTGGAATCTAGGATTTATTTCGACAAAATAGATCAACTATCGATGTAATATTCACCATCCGACAGATAAAAGAAAAAGCAGCGCATACATTTGTTTTACTGATTTGACAAACGTTTTTGACAGAGTTCAATTAAAGGATGTGGTAAATTAATTAAAGGTCCACTGGAAAGCCCACCAAAAAGATGGAAAGATAACTGGTCATCAATCTCTCAAGAAAACAGATAAACTTCGACGCAACTGAACAGATCATTGATCTCATAAAAGTCAAAGCAGAAGAATGTACACCAGTTTACACCTTTGTACTTTTTATATTAAAAACTCATCAACACCCAGCTTGCACCAAGTTTCCGGCGTTAAATTTTTTATGCAGTGCATAGGCGATCAACTTGGTTGTTAAAGCCAAGATGACTTGTTAGGGAAATGTCAGATGTTTAAAAAATATTATTTTAAGCCTTTTGTTATTTTTAAGCCACACGATTATTAGCAAAACGAATTTTAATGGAGGAAATTCCATCATAGGGCACCACGATCTCCAAACGAAAACCTTTGCAAATACTTCCAATATATTTTAAATATGAAATTTATCTCTGCAGTGTTGTTATTAATCAGTTTATCAAACTAAAAGGTTATAATTATTCTCATCAACGCATACTCACTGTTCAATGTTTCTTTTTAATTCTGATTAATTCATTAGTATCAATATTATTTTATCATTGGGTAACTTAAAAAATGTACTTCTAAAATAATAATTGTTTTGTGTATCATATTACAATTCAAATCAATATTTCCAATTAAATGAAGTTCTTGTGATATTACACATTAATAAGTAATTGAGTAACTGATCAATTATTATTGAAAGTGTTGTAGCAATTAGCTGATATTGTGTTTAGCTTCAAGTAGTAATGGAATTTTCTGTGTAATATTTATGCTGACACCCATTATGTTCTCAACATGAATCCAGTTTGTAATAAAAGTTTTTGATATGGAAAAATGTTCTAAATTTTAGAAGTTGATAACTTATGATAAGAAGCCTTTGATAATTTGTCGTTTATAATTCGCTAAAGGTACGTAGTAGGTAGTAGTATTTAATTTTTATTATAATAAAAAAATGCACCTACCCTAAAAAATTTATACAGTGTTTCTCAAACTTTCATGCTTTTCGCAGGTGTCATTTATTGTGTTGTGTTTTGGTTAAAAGGTTAAAACTAATTGATTAGAAGGGTTAAGGAGACACTGACTGAGATGGAGCAGTAGAATCTTTTTTTTGGAACAGATTTGTTTTATATAACTGGAAGAATTTTATCTGATATTCCCATTTTTGTTCAGTAAATTGGTAATTCACATTACTTGCACTTAATTTATGTAACGGTTGACAATGATTGCACTTACATTCTTTGCGCATGTTCTTACTGTGAATAAATAATTAAATAATGCTTTAATTATCGTGCGGTGTATGTTATCGAATTGCTAATTACCGTGCTAACATAAAAATTTATACGGGAGCATGCAAAATGAATGTCAGCAAATATTAGTTCAAGAGAAATTTTCACGAATTTAGAATGACCATATCTAGTTCCAGTAATAATTATATTATTAAAAAATAGATATTTTACATTGTAACAAGTATGCGATGTACAAAAAAATAATAACTGTAAATAAATGTTATCTATTATGCATATATTGCGAAATTGTTTATGATCAGTTGTGGAACGTCCATAAATATTTGTAATTCAATATTGTGTTATGGTATGTATTATATTGCGTTCGGCACAACACTATTCGTTGTATAATAAACCATTGTTCCAGATAGATTATTAAAAAAAAATTGTATCGTAATGTTTTCCATATTATTTAATAATTTGATTTTATTCTTTTAAATTCATTATTTCCTTTCATAATTCGCTTAATAATTCCCTTTTTGTACACACGTGCACTTTTTTCTTTGAATTTTACTGGCACACCTTAATAAAATATTAATTTTAATCCCCTCTTGGTGTAGAATGTTGCTCCTTTACTTCGATTGCCCACTAAATTCCCTACAGCTGAAAAATATTCGCTAGTTTAAATTTTCAATTATTTTTTAAATTGTCCCCTTCCTAGCTTTATTCAATATTTGTTCGCTTGGGTTGTAAAATTTATACCAAAAAATCAGTAAAATGTGAAGACTTGTACATAGAAGCAAATTGTTCGAAATGCATGCGACTAAAAAATAATCATAATAATAAATTATCAATTGCTTCATCCAATACTGTTAAACAATAATTTTACAAATTATTCTTGAAAAGAATGTTTAAATTTTTAAATTTAATGCTAAGCTACTGGAATTTTATCACCATATTAATTTATATTGTAGTTTTACCTTATATTGTTCTCTTGTTTAATTTTATTTAAAATATTGTGAAAGTTTTACGTTTTTCCCAGTGATTATCAATTGGTACAAAATTTTAATATTACCCAATACAGCTGAAATCAGCCAACGTATGTATTTTCATGTCCCTCTTCGATTTTGTTCAAATTTGGTACGTGGTGTTATTTCTACAGGTCGAACCGTACCACTTAGAGACACGATTGTTTTTATGAAATGAAGATATTGAATAGGCCTTTTCAGTGAGTTTTGGTATATAAACAATTAAGGTCACAAAATGGGGGTTCTGTTCAAATTTTGGTTTTGAATGCCCCTACCTCAAAAACGAGGTAGTTTAAAAATAGTTTTGGCTACTTGCATACCAAATTTTAGAGTGGGCACACTTTTGGTTTAGGAGTGACATCGAAATGAATGATCGTGATACACTTTACATAAAGTACCAAAAAAATACCAAAAGAGTGCATAGTCTAAAATTTGGTATACAAGTAGCCAAAAGTATAATAAAGATAATATATTTTTTTGAGAACTTAAATTAACCCATTTTGGGGGAGGGGCACTCAAAGTCAAAATTTGATCAGGGCCCCCATTTTGTGACCTTAATTATTAATATAAGAAAACTCGCTAAAAAAACCTATTCATATTTTTATTTTATAAAAAAATCGTGTTTCAAATTGGTACAGTTCGGCAAATAGAAATAATTTATCAAAGCTCTACAAAGCCAATTTTGAATTATTTTTATGAATTATGGACCACTTTAGAGCCAAACAAAAAAATACGGGTTCGTTTATTTGGAATAACTTAGAAGTATAAAAAATTTCAGAAAAATCGAAGAGGGACATGAAAATAATTGCAAAAAATTGGTTGGATTTCATATTTTGGAATGACCCTATTCTAGCCTGAAATATAGGGGAGAAATATTAACGATGGTGCGCTGTAAGCAACATCAACGTGACGTCACGCTGATGCACGCTAATGATATAACCTCGCTTGACCTCGCTCAAAAATACTTTGATTTGGTTTTGAACGATAATAATACATTACAACTAATATAAGTAATAAATAAATAATTTAATAAAAAATAATAAATTTAACGTATTTTAATTATTTTTTAAAATAATTTTAATTAATTAAGACGTCAAATATTTAGTTGATATTACAGTCACCAGGGCGCGTACAATTAATATTTTTCCCCTATAATAAATATTGTAGAAATAATATATTAAAGAAGTACAGGCTGCTGGCTTGGAAAAAATTACAATCTAGCTAAATTTTCACATAGGAATTACTTGTCAGACAATTACGTAAACAGTTCTTAGAAATCCTTTATTTCCCCAGAAATCCGGGAGACTGCACAATGCTCCGGAAAAACCACATCAGCATCCGACTTTTCGTTGAAAAGAGCTGATCAGATTTTGGTTGAAAACCGTCCATTTTTAATCAATTTTTTAGAAGAATGAAAATTGCTAGAAAGCATTGCCGCTTCCCGGTTGAACATATGAGAATGAAAATTTGATATTTATATTTTTCTCTTGAATAATTGTTAAACTGCAAAAATAAAATAAGCTCTTTTGAAAGAATATGGGTTGCCTTGGATAAATTTGAACTGTCAAAGTGATTTGTATTGTTTTGCGTGTATAGTATAATTTATTATTTTAAAAAATTTACATATTATTATATAAAAATATTATGTAATTAATATTAAAAACAATTTTTTAATTCCTTATCAAAAAATTAATTCTGACGTATTACGACCATAGTTAAAATTTGATTGCATATAGACGGCGTCCCGCAAATTTCTAAAATTTAAAAAGAAATGGAATCTATAGTCAATGGGAAAGTAATGTGTTGTCACATATCGTCGCTACAATAGTAAACTCGCGTATCTGCAATTTTTGCGAATTTGGGATTATGGGTACATTAGAATGTAAGCTAACCAATACACACTATGGTAGAGTCTCGTATCTGTATCTCGTTTCGTTATAGTAGATATTACAATTGTAAACTTGCGTAACTACGTGAATCTTATTTTCGACCTCCGTAAAGTAGCGAATGTATAGATTGGTTACTTTACAGTAGTAATTGTAACAACACATGCATCTTATGACTAATGTAAACTCGCAAATAGTCAAATACGTTAGTTTACTGACCTGTGTGAAGTTAGCGGCCATTTTCTAGCGGCCAATTTACCGGAAACACCCGAACGAATTAGCATCAAATTTTTATATGATTAAGGTCACCTATCGGGATCGGACTGTTCCTATACATCAATAACCCTAATATCTGCTTACTCTGAAAAAATTATCCCAATCTAATGACATTAAATGGTCATTTTCACGGTTTTCCCGCTTGCTGATCACGGGGAGTGCATCAACACCCCAATTTCATAGGAAGGGTTGGCTTGTTCAGGCTAAAATTTTCAACATAGCTCAACAGCGATAAAGTACACCGACCCTGAAAAATTGGTAAAGTTCCAATGAGGCTGGAGGGCGATTTTCACGGTTTTTCCGCCAGCGGCCAATCGCGAGGGCACTAAACGTCTCATTTTCATAGGAAGAGTTGGCTTGTTCAGGCTAAAATTTTCAACATAGCTCAACAACGATAAAGTACACCGACCCTGAAAAATTGGTAAAGTTCCAATTAGGTTGGAGGGCGATTTTCACGGTTTTCCGCCAGCGGCCAATCGCGAGGGCACTAAACGTCTCATTTTCATAGGAAGAGTTGGCTTGTTCAGGCTACAATTTTCAACATAGCTCAACAACGATAAAGTACACCGACCCTGAAAAATTGGTAAAGTTCCAATGAGGCTGGAGGGCGATTTTCACGGTTTTTCCGCCAGCGGCCAATCGCGAGGGCACTAAACTTCTGATTTTCATAGGAAGAGTTGGCTTGTTCAGGCTAAAATTTTCAACATAGCTCAACAACGATAAAGTACACCGACCCTGAAAAATTGGTAAAGTTCCAATTAGGTTGGAGGGCGATTTTCACGGTTTTCCGCCAGCGGCCAATCGCGAGGGCACTAAACTTCTGATTTTCATGGGAAGAGTTGGCTTGTTCAGGCTAAAATTTTCAACATAGCTCAACAACGATAAAGTACACCGACCCTGAAAAATTGGTAAAGTTCCAATTAGGTTGGAGGGCGATTTTCACGGTTTTCCGCCAGCGGCCAATCGCGAGGGCACTAAACTTCTGATTTTCATGGGAAGAGTTGGCTTGTTCAGGCTAAAATTTTCAACATAGCTCAACAACGATAAAGTACACCGACCCTGAAAAATTGGTAAAGTTCCAATTAGGTTGGAGGGCGATTTTCACGGTTTTCCGCCAGCGGCCAATCGCGAGGGCACTAAACTTCTGATTTTCATGGGAAGAGTTGGCTTGTTCAGGCTAAAATTTTCAACATAGCTCAACAGCGATAAAGTACACCGACCCTGAAAAATTGGTAAAGTTCCAATGAGGCTGGAGGGCGATTTTCACGGTTTTTCCGCCAGCGGCCAATCGCGAGGGCACTAAACGTCTCATTTTCATAGGAAGAGTTGGCTTGTTCAGGCTAAAATTTTCAACATAGCTCAACAGCGATAAAGTACACCGACCCTGAAAAATTGGTAAAGTTCCAATTAGGTTGGAGGGCGATTTTCACGGTTTTCCGCCAGCGGCCAATCGCGAGGGCACTAAACTTCTGATTTTCATGGGAAGAGTTGGCTTGTTCAGGCTAAAATTTTCAACATAGCTCAACAACGATAAAGTACACCGACCCTGAAAAATTGGTAAAGTTCCAATTAGGTTGGAGGGCGATTTTCACGGTTTTCCGCCAGCGGCCAATCGCGAGGGCACTAAACGTCTCATTTTCATAGGAAGAGTTGGCTTGTTCAGGCTACAATTTTCAACATAGCTCAACAACGATAAAGTACACCGACCCTGAAAAATTGGTAAAGTTCCAATTAGGTTGGAGGGCGATTTTCACGGTTTTCCGCCAGCGGCCAATCGCGAGGGCACTAAACTTCTGATTTTCATGGGAAGAGTTGGCTTGTTCAGGCTAAAATTTTCAACATAGCTCAACAACGATAAAGTACACCGACCCTGAAAAATTGGTAAAGTTCCAATTAGGTTGGAGGGCGATTTTCACGGTTTTCCGCCAGCGGCCAATCGCGAGGGCACTAAACTTCTGATTTTCATGGGAAGAGTTGGCTTGTTCAGGCTAAAATTTTCAACATAGCTCAACAACGATAAAGTACACCGACCCTGAAAAATTGGTAAAGTTCCAATTAGGTTGGAGGGCGATTTTCACGGTTTTCCGCCAGCGGCCAATCGCGAGGGCACTAAACTTCTCATTTTCATGGGAAGAGTTGGCTTGTTCAGGCTAAAATTTTCAACATAGCTCAACAGCGATAAAGTACACCGACCCTGAAAAATTGGTAAAGTTCCAATGAGGCTGGAGGGCGATTTT
Organism: Podabrus alpinus; assembly: GCA_932274525.1. NCBI lineage: Eukaryota > Metazoa > Arthropoda > Insecta > Coleoptera > Cantharidae > Podabrus > Podabrus alpinus. The sequence continues at coordinate 15,189,857 of OW026451.1, forward strand.
CACGGTTTTTCCGCCAGCGGCCAATCGCGAGGGCACTAAACGTCTCATTTTCATAGGAAGAGTTGGCTTGTTCAGGCTAAAATTTTCAACATAGCTCAACAGCGATAAAGTACACCGACCCTGAAAAATTGGTAAAGTTCCAATTAGGTTGGAGGGCGATTTTCACGGTTTTCCGCCAGCGGCCAATCGCGAGGGCACTAAACTTCTGATTTTCATGGGAAGAGTTGGCTTGTTCAGGCTAAAATTTTCAACATAGCTCAACAACGATAAAGTACACCGACCCTGAAAAATTGGTAAAGTTCCAATTAGGTTGGAGGGCGATTTTCACGGTTTTCCGCCAGCGGCCAATCGCGAGGGCACTAAACGTCTCATTTTCATAGGAAGAGTTGGCTTGTTCAGGCTAAAATTTTCAACATAGCTCAACAACGATAAAGTACACCGACCCTGAAAAATTGGTAAAGTTCCAATGAGGCTGGAGGGCGATTTTCACGGTTTTTCCGCCAGCGGCCAATCGCGAGGGCACTAAAGTTCTGATTTTCATAGGAAGAGTTGGCTTGTTCAGGCTAAAATTTTCAACATAGCTCAACAGCGATAAAGTACACCGACCCTGAAAAATTGGTAAAGTTCCAATTAGGTTGGAGGGCGATTTTCACGGTTTTCCGCCAGCGGCCAATCGCGAGGGCACTAAACTTCTGATTTTCATGGGAAGAGTTGGCTTGTTCAGGCTAAAATTTTCAACATAGCTCAACAACGATAAAGTACACCGACCCTGAAAAATTGGTAAAGTTCCAATTAGGTTGGAGGGCGATTTTCACGGTTTTCCGCCAGCGGCCAATCGCGAGGGCACTAAACTTCTGATTTTCATGGGAAGAGTTGGCTTGTTCAGGCTAAAATTTTCAACATAGCTCAACAACGATAAAGTACACCGACCCTGAAAAATTGGTAAAGTTCCAATTAGGTTGGAGGGCGATTTTCACGGTTTTCCGCCAGCGGCCAATCGCGAGGGCACTAAACTTCTGATTTTCATGGGAAGAGTTGGCTTGTTCAGGCTAAAATTTTCAACATAGCTCAACAGCGATAAAGTACACCGACCCTGAAAAATTGGTAAAGTTCCAATGAGGCTGGAGGGCGATTTTCACGGTTTTTCCGCCAGCGGCCAATCGCGAGGGCACTAAACGTCTCATTTTCATAGGAAGAGTTGGCTTGTTCAGGCTAAAATTTTCAACATAGCTCAACAGCGATAAAGTACACCGACCCTGAAAAATTGGTAAAGTTCCAATTAGGTTGGAGGGCGATTTTCACGGTTTTCCGCCAGCGGCCAATCGCGAGGGCACTAAACTTCTGATTTTCATGGGAAGAGTTGGCTTGTTCAGGCTAAAATTTTCAACATAGCTCAACAACGATAAAGTACACCGACCCTGAAAAATTGGTAAAGTTCCAATTAGGTTGGAGGGCGATTTTCACGGTTTTCCGCCAGCGGCCAATCGCGAGGGCACTAAACGTCTCATTTTCATAGGAAGAGTTGGCTTGTTCAGGCTACAATTTTCAACATAGCTCAACAACGATAAAGTACACCGACCCTGAAAAATTGGTAAAGTTCCAATTAGGTTGGAGGGCGATTTTCACGGTTTTCCGCCAGCGGCCAATCGCGAGGGCACTAAACTTCTGATTTTCATGGGAAGAGTTGGCTTGTTCAGGCTAAAATTTTCAACATAGCTCAACAACGATAAAGTACACCGACCCTGAAAAATTGGTAAAGTTCCAATTAGGTTGGAGGGCGATTTTCACGGTTTTCCGCCAGCGGCCAATCGCGAGGGCACTAAAGTTCTGATTTTCATGGGAAGAGTTGGCTTGTTCAGGCTAAAATTTTCAACATAGCTCAACAACGATAAAGTACACCGACCCTGAAAAATTGGTAAAGTTCCAATTAGGTTGGAGGGCGATTTTCACGGTTTTCCGCCAGCGGCCAATCGCGAGGGCACTAAACTTCTGATTTTCATGGGAAGAGTTGGCTTGTTCAGGCTAAAATTTTCAACATAGCTCAACAGCGATAAAGTACACCGACCCTGAAAAATTGGTAAAGTTCCAATGAGGCTGGAGGGCGATTTTCACGGTTTTTCCGCCAGCGGCCAATCGCGAGGGCACTAAACGTCTCATTTTCATAGGAAGAGTTGGCTTGTTCAGGCTAAAATTTTCAACATAGCTCAACAGCGATAAAGTACACCGACCCTGAAAAATTGGTAAAGTTCCAATTAGGTTGGAGGGCGATTTTCACGGTTTTCCGCCAGCGGCCAATCGCGAGGGCACTAAACTTCTGATTTTCATGGGAAGAGTTGGCTTGTTCAGGCTAAAATTTTCAACATAGCTCAACAACGATAAAGTACACCGACCCTGAAAAATTGGTAAAGTTCCAATTAGGTTGGAGGGCGATTTTCACGGTTTTCCGCCAGCGGCCAATCGCGAGGGCACTAAACGTCTCATTTTCATAGGAAGAGTTGGCTTGTTCAGGCTACAATTTTCAACATAGCTCAACAACGATAAAGTACACCGACCCTGAAAAATTGGTAAAGTTCCAATGAGGCTGGAGGGCGATTTTCACGGTTTTTCCGCCAGCGGCCAATCGCGAGGGCACTAAAGTTCTGATTTTCATAGGAAGAGTTGGCTTGTTCAGGCTAAAATTTTCAACATAGCTCAACAGCGATAAAGTACACCGACCCTGAAAAATTGGTAAAGTTCCAATTAGGTTGGAGGGCGATTTTCACGGTTTTCCGCCAGCGGCCAATCGCGAGGGCACTAAACTTCTGATTTTCATGGGAAGAGTTGGCTTGTTCAGGCTAAAATTTTCAACATAGCTCAACAACGATAAAGTACACCGACCCTGAAAAATTGGTAAAGTTCCAATTAGGTTGGAGGGCGATTTTCACGGTTTTCCGCCAGCGGCCAATCGCGAGGGCACTAAACGTCTCATTTTCATAGGAAGAGTTGGCTTGTTCAGGCTACAATTTTCAACATAGCTCAACAACGATAAAGTACACCGACCCTGAAAAATTGGTAAAGTTCCAATGAGGCTGGAGGGCGATTTTCACGGTTTTTCCGCCAGCGGCCAATCGCGAGGGCACTAAAGTTCTGATTTTCATAGGAAGAGTTGGCTTGTTCAGGCTAAAATTTTCAACATAGCTCAACAACGATAAAGTACACCGACCCTGAAAAATTGGTAAAGTTCCAATTAGGTTGGAGGGCGATTTTCACGGTTTTCCGCCAGCGGCCAATCGCGAGGGCACTAAACTTCTGATTTTCATGGGAAGAGTTGGCTTGTTCAGGCTAAAATTTTCAACATAGCTCAACAACGATAATGTACACCGACCCTGAAAAATTGGTAAAGTTCCAATGAGGCTGGAGGGCGATTTTCACGGTTTTTCCGCCAGCGGCCAATCGCGAGGGCACTAAACGTCTCATTTTCATAGGAAGAGTTGGCTTGTTCAGGCTAAAATTTTCAACATAGCTCAACAGCGATAAAGTACACCGACCCTGAAAAATTGGTAAAGTTCCAATTAGGTTGGAGGGCGATTTTCACGGTTTTCCGCCAGCGGCCAATCGCGAGGGCACTAAACTTCTGATTTTCATGGGAAGAGTTGGCTTGTTCAGGCTAAAATTTTCAACATAGCTCAACAACGATAAAGTACACCGACCCTGAAAAATTGGTAAAGTTCCAATGAGGCTGGAGGGCGATTTTCACGGTTTTTCCGCCAGCGGCCAATCGCGAGGGCACTAAAGTTCTGATTTTCATAGGAAGAGTTGGCTTGTTCAGGCTAAAATTTTCAACATAGCTCAACAACGATAAAGTACACCGACCCTGAAAAATTGGTAAAGTTCCAATTAGGTTGGAGGGCGATTTTCACGGTTTTCCGCCAGCGGCCAATCGCGAGGGCACTAAACTTCTGATTTTCATGGGAAGAGTTGGCTTGTTCAGGCTAAAATTTTCAACATAGCTCAACAACGATAAAGTACACCGACCCTGAAAAATTGGTAAAGTTCCAATTAGGTTGGAGGGCGATTTTCACGGTTTTCCGCCAGCGGCCAATCGCGAGGGCACTAAAGTTCTGATTTTCATGGGAAGAGTTGGCTTGTTCAGGCTAAAATTTTCAACATAGCTCAACAACGATAAAGTACACCGACCCTGAAAAATTGGTAAAGTTCCAATTAGGTTGGAGGGCGATTTTCACGGTTTTCCGCCAGCGGCCAATCGCGAGGGCACTAAACTTCTGATTTTCATGGGAAGAGTTGGCTTGTTCAGGCTAAAATTTTCAACATAGCTCAACAGCGATAAAGTACACCGACCCTGAAAAATTGGTAAAGTTCCAATGAGGCTGGAGGGCGATTTTCACGGTTTTTCCGCCAGCGGCCAATCGCGAGGGCACTAAACGTCTCATTTTCATAGGAAGAGTTGGCTTGTTCAGGCTAAAATTTTCAACATAGCTCAACAGCGATAAAGTACACCGACCCTGAAAAATTGGTAAAGTTCCAATTAGGTTGGAGGGCGATTTTCACGGTTTTCCGCCAGCGGCCAATCGCGAGGGCACTAAACTTCTGATTTTCATGGGAAGAGTTGGCTTGTTCAGGCTAAAATTTTCAACATAGCTCAACAACGATAAAGTACACCGACCCTGAAAAATTGGTAAAGTTCCAATTAGGTTGGAGGGCGATTTTCACGGTTTTCCGCCAGCGGCCAATCGCGAGGGCACTAAACGTCTCATTTTCATAGGAAGAGTTGGCTTGTTCAGGCTAAAATTTTCAACATAGCTCAACAGCGATAAAGTACACCGACCCTGAAAAATTGGTAAAGTTCCAATTAGGTTGGAGGGCGATTTTCACGGTTTTCCGCCAGCGGCCAATCGCGAGGGCACTAAACTTCTGATTTTCATGGGAAGAGTTGGCTTGTTCAGGCTAAAATTTTCAACATAGCTCAACAACGATAAAGTACACCGACCCTGAAAAATTGGTAAAGTTCCAATTAGGTTGGAGGGCGATTTTCACGGTTTTCCGCCAGCGGCCAATCGCGAGGGCACTAAACGTCTCATTTTCATAGGAAGAGTTGGCTTGTTCAGGCTACAATTTTCAACATAGCTCAACAACGATAAAGTACACCGACCCTGAAAAATTGGTAAAGTTCCAATGAGGCTGGAGGGCGATTTTCACGGTTTTTCCGCCAGCGGCCAATCGCGAGGGCACTAAAGTTCTGATTTTCATAGGAAGAGTTGGCTTGTTCAGGCTAAAATTTTCAACATAGCTCAACAACGATAAAGTACACCGACCCTGAAAAATTGGTAAAGTTCCAATTAGGTTGGAGGGCGATTTTCACGGTTTTCCGCCAGCGGCCAATCGCGAGGGCACTAAACTTCTGATTTTCATGGGAAGAGTTGGCTTGTTCAGGCTAAAATTTTCAACATAGCTCAACAACGATAATGTACACCGACCCTGAAAAATTGGTAAAGTTCCAATGAGGCTGGAGGGCGATTTTCACGGTTTTTCCGCCAGCGGCCAATCGCGAGGGCACTAAACGTCTCATTTTCATAGGAAGAGTTGGCTTGTTCAGGCTAAAATTTTCAACATAGCTCAACAGCGATAAAGTACACCGACCCTGAAAAATTGGTAAAGTTCCAATTAGGTTGGAGGGCGATTTTCACGGTTTTCCGCCAGCGGCCAATCGCGAGGGCACTAAACTTCTGATTTTCATGGGAAGAGTTGGCTTGTTCAGGCTAAAATTTTCAACATAGCTCAACAACGATAAAGTACACCGACCCTGAAAAATTGGTAAAGTTCCAATTAGGTTGGAGGGCGATTTTCACGGTTTTCCGCCAGCGGCCAATCGCGAGGGCACTAAACGTCTCATTTTCATAGGAAGAGTTGGCTTGTTCAGGCTAAAATTTTCAACATAGCTCAACAGCGATAAAGTACACCGACCCTGAAAAATTGGTAAAGTTCCAATTAGGTTGGAGGGCGATTTTCACGGTTTTCCGCCAGCGGCCAATCGCGAGGGCACTAAACTTCTGATTTTCATGGGAAGAGTTGGCTTGTTCAGGCTAAAATTTTCAACATAGCTCAACAACGATAAAGTACACCGACCCTGAAAAATTGGTAAAGTTCCAATTAGGTTGGAGGGCGATTTTCACGGTTTTCCGCCAGCGGCCAATCGCGAGGGCACTAAACGTCTCATTTTCATAGGAAGAGTTGGCTTGTTCAGGCTACAATTTTCAACATAGCTCAACAACGATAAAGTACACCGACCCTGAAAAATTGGTAAAGTTCCAATGAGGCTGGAGGGCGATTTTCACGGTTTTTCCGCCAGCGGCCAATCGCGAGGGCACTAAAGTTCTGATTTTCATAGGAAGAGTTGGCTTGTTCAGGCTAAAATTTTCAACATAGCTCAACAACGATAAAGTACACCGACCCTGAAAAATTGGTAAAGTTCCAATTAGGTTGGAGGGCGATTTTCACGGTTTTCCGCCAGCGGCCAATCGCGAGGGCACTAAACTTCTGATTTTCATGGGAAGAGTTGGCTTGTTCAGGCTAAAATTTTCAACATAGCTCAACAACGATAATGTACACCGACCCTGAAAAATTGGTAAAGTTCCAATGAGGCTGGAGGGCGATTTTCACGGTTTTTCCGCCAGCGGCCAATCGCGAGGGCACTAAACGTCTCATTTTCATAGGAAGAGTTGGCTTGTTCAGGCTAAAATTTTCAACATAGCTCAACAGCGATAAAGTACACCGACCCTGAAAAATTGGTAAAGTTCCAATTAGGTTGGAGGGCGATTTTCACGGTTTTCCGCCAGCGGCCAATCGCGAGGGCACTAAACTTCTGATTTTCATGGGAAGAGTTGGCTTGTTCAGGCTAAAATTTTCAACATAGCTCAACAACGATAAAGTACACCGACCCTGAAAAATTGGTAAAGTTCCAATTAGGTTGGAGGGCGATTTTCACGGTTTTCCGCCAGCGGCCAATCGCGAGGGCACTAAACGTCTCATTTTCATAGGAAGAGTTGGCTTGTTCAGGCTACAATTTTCAACATAGCTCAACAACGATAAAGTACACCGACCCTGAAAAATTGGTAAAGTTCCAATGAGGCTGGAGGGCGATTTTCACGGTTTTTCCGCCAGCGGCCAATCGCGAGGGCACTAAAGTTCTGATTTTCATAGGAAGAGTTGGCTTGTTCAGGCTAAAATTTTCAACATAGCTCAACAACGATAATGTACACCGACCCTGAAAAATTGGTAAAGTTCCAATGAGGCTGGAGGGAGATTTTCACGGTTTTTCCGCCAGCGGCCAATATACCTGGTCAACTACCTGTCTCTCTCTAATCTAGTGGAGCTTCGAACCAACTCTTGCTCTCTCCATTAAAATACCATATTCTACTTTATAAGTGTACCGCTAAATTGTGAGGACAGCACTACACGGACTTATTGTAGTCATACGCAAAGGTACGGTTGTCCAACTAGGTATAGATAAGCAATGGTAGAGTTCGTACCAAAGCTCAAAACTTATACAAACATCAGCGCAATAACGAAAACGCGTCCAAACACTAAAAAGCCCAACTAGAAAACATTCGTTGATAGTTTGATTTCGTTTTGACAGTTACGCAAATTTCGCGTTTTATTATTATGAAATGGTATTAGTATTGTTACATAATATAAATAACAATCAGCCTTCTTTAACACTATTTTAGTCTTATTTACATTTTTTAAATTTTCGCGCCAAGCTAATGTTTTTACGTAGCATTTCATATGTATGTATTTCGCCCTCTTTGCTCCTCCTTCGCGCATTATATAAGTTTTGAGCTTTGGCACAAGCTCTATTAGAGTAGGTGCACAATTGACAGATTAATAATTAAAATCTCTTTAGAATAGGCTTTTTATCGACTATGAAACATACAAATTTTTTTATTTATATTTTTATTTATAAAATAAAAAAAAAACATATAAAAACAATTAAAAAATTATTATAAATTAAATGTACAATTCGTAAAGTATAACACCGGCTGTTCCAGCGTCACGCCAGTGCCGCTTTTTTTCTTTAAATTTTTTCTTTTCTTTTTTAAATTTAATCGTTTTGCATTTAATTTGGCCCGCAAGTCCATTGGCGGGCCAAGCACACGGTGTTGGTTCCATCTGCGACTGCGTCGCCTAGGTCGATGTGCTGTACCAGTCGGGTTGTCGGCGGGCTGGATAACGACGCGCGCCGTGTCACTGGAAGGGGGGTTGTCGCCGGGAGGTGGGGGGTTGTCGCCGGGAGGTGGGGGGGTGTCGCCGGGAGGTGGGGGAATGTCTGTCGTCGGAATGGGTAGCTGCGGAGATGCCATTTTCGAGTGTACTTCTAAAAAAAGAAAAATTATAATAAATAGTTTAACAATTACACATAATAATCTGACGAAAGGCGATTTGTTCAGTTTTGGCTTATCTTTTAATCTGTGTAATTTTCTATAGAAATGATTGTTTCAAGAATTGTATCCATGGAAAATAATTCAGGTTAAAAGATAAACTAATACTGAACAACTGGGCTTTATGTATTCATTTCACTTCGTATAGGCTCGCAGATGTCGTAGTACTTCGTAAGTTTCGTAGACTTGTGTGACATGAACACACTCCGTACAACAGTTTCGTAACAGTTATATTCCCATACTCCCACGAGTATGAGTATGTTTTTATTAAAAATTCTACGAAACTTACGGAAATCGTAATCTACTACGGCGTTTACGACAAATGTACGATGCGACATGAATACCCTTACAATTTAATAATAAAAATATAATTTTATATATTTACGGTTTAACCATTTTACAAAAAAAGCAAATTACAATAAATTAACATGTTAGCAATTATACTGTAGATGGTGATGTTGAAAATTTCTACATTAAAAAATATACAATCAATAATCAATAAAAAATATACAATCAATAATATATACAAATATAAATAAATAATAAAAAGGTTTTACTCACAATTTCTGTCCTGTTCTGTCCTGTTCTGTCCTGTTCTGTCCGAGTTTGCAATGTTAACTTGACTTGAACCTGACTGACTTGTTTGAACTTCCTAGCCCCACTTTATATAGGCCAGTTAAGTAGGTACACATTTCATTTTTGCGGTTGGTATTGGCAGAAATTCAAATTCAAATAAAAATAAATACACAAATATTGACTATTGTAGTAATAGGGACGTGCTCAACCAACATTTTCAGGGGGGAGCAATCCTCAATTTGCCAACTGAATCTATTAAAAATTGCCTGGGTATAAATTGGGACATAACAAATAGATCATTTCATAAATAATAATAATAATAATATAATTTTCCCTATTAAAAATTATTAAAATTAAAAATATTTTATTTTAAAAAATATTCAATATTTTCAGGCCGACCCGGCCCTGCAAACACGTGTTTTGTTGTTTAAAAATTTATATTTATAGCAAAACCGTGTGCACCAATTCTGGACTTTATTTTGTCCAATTTTAAAATTTCGAAATTTTATTTTTTAAAATTTATTTTTTAAAATTACAGCACGAATCGTATAAAATCATATTTTATAACTTTGTTTAATTTTATTTAAATTTAAATGCGAAGGTTGGTACGTAAGGCGTTTTTACACAGTTTCCGGGTCATAGTTTGTTCAATTTCATTCAACTTTTAGTTTTACGGATAAGTAGTACCTATTCTACAAATTCTACAAGTACATCTACAAATTATTTATCGTTCCAGATTATCGTTTCCAGATAATTTGGTGTGCTATATTGTGTTATTTGTACGTAGTTGCGGTTTTAAAATAACGTGATCTTTATAATATTATCGTTTTGAGATAATTTATTGTGTTTTGTGCTATTTTTATTACCGTTGCATCTTACAAATACACGTTTAGTGTTAAATCTGGTAAGTTTTTACTGTTTTTACTGTTTTTCTTCGTTTTTTTTTTAATTTAGACTAAAATGAAACCTTGGGAAAATTACCGACGCACTGCCATTTCTCAAATTAATTCCGAGTTGGTAGAATTGATTAAGAAAGAGAGTGGTATAAAGGATCTCCCCAAAGGACATAGGACAGAACACCCTATGTTTGATCTAATCTGTTCCAAGAAAAAAATTAAGAACGAATTGCGTAACAGACGCGAAATTTACCGCAAATTGGCAGCTTTGGGAAATATAGATAAACCTGAATCCCCATCACTTAATAATGGTAAAATAATAGTTTTTGAAATATTTTAGAAAATTCCAAATTTCGATTTTTAATTAGCGAAAATTCAAATTTTATTTTTTTGTTCTTGTTTGAAATTAATTATCTACTAAAGACTGTCCCGTTAAAAATAGGACCACTTTATATTTTATATTAAATGAAAACAGAATAATATTTGTGCAATATAATATTTTTATTTGCAAATGGTAACATTAGTGTACATGAAAAAAAATTTAAATATAAATATTTATGACGGCCCATAAAACACCCGAACCTTTTTCTTAATTCCTTTCATAAGGGTTTTTACACTCTCAACATCTATTGAAGCGGCAGCTTTATTGTATTTATTTTTGAAAATTGTAATGCTTGGGGCCGTATCTTTTGTTTTTTTAAGTTTTAGTTTAATTTGCGCCCAATATTTTTCAATTGGATGAAGTTCAGGACAGTTCGGCGGATTAGCATCTTTCGGCACAATATTCACACAATTTTGTTCATAAAATTCTAAACACTTTTTGCTGTAATGACAGGTAGCCAAATCAGGCCAGAACAAAGGTGGCGTGCCATGAGATCTCAAAAAGGGTAATAAACGTTTCTTCAAACATTCTTCTAAATAAATTTCATATATTTATTTAGAAATTTTATTTTATTTAAATTAAAATAAATTTTATTTAGAAATTTAGAAATTTATTTAGAAGAATGTTTGAAGAAACGTTTATTACCCTTTTTGAGATCTCATGGCACGCCACCTTTGTCCTGGCCTGATTTGGCTACCTGTCATTACAGCAAAAAGTGTTTAGAATTTTATGAACAAAATTGTGTGAATATTGTGCCGAAAGATGCTAATCCGCCGAACTGTCCTGAACTTCATCCAATTGAAAAATATTGGGCGCAAATTAAACTAAAACTTAAAAAAACAAAAGATACGGCCCCAAGCATTACAATTTTCAAAAATAAATACAATAAAGCTGCCGCTTCAATAGATGTTGAGAGTGTAAAAACCCTTATGAAAGGAATTAAGAAAAAGGTTCGGGTGTTTTATGGGCCGTCATAAATATTTATATTTAAATTTTTTTTCATGTACACTAATGTTACCATTTGCAAATAAAAATATTATATTGAACAAATATTATTCTGTTTTCATTTAATATAAAATATAAAGTGGACCTATTTTTAACGGGACAGTCTTTAGTAGATAATTAATTTCAAACAAGAACAAAAAAATAAAATTTGAATTTTCGCTAATTAAAAATCGAAATTTGGAATTTTCTAAAATATTTCAAAAACTATTATTTTACCATTATTAAGTGATGGGGATTCAGGTTTATCTATATTTCCCAAAGCTGCCAATTTGCGGTAAATTTCGCGTCTGTTACGCAATTCGTTCTTAATTTTTTTCTTGGAACAGATTAGATCAAACATAGGGTGTTCTGTCCTATGTCCTTTGGGGAGATCCTTTATACCACTCTCTTTCTTAATCAATTCTACCAACTCGGAATTAATTTGAGAAATGGCAGTGCGTCGGTAATTTTCCCAAGGTTTCATTTTAGTCTAAATTAAAAAAAAAACGAAGAAAAACAGTAAAAACAGTAAAAACTTACCAGATTTAACACTAAACGTGTATTTGTAAGATGCAACGGTAATAAAAATAGCACAAAACACAATAAATTATCTCAAAACGATAATATTATAAAGATCACGTTATTTTAAAACCGCAACTACGTACAAATAACACAATATAGCACACCAAATTATCTGGAAACGATAATCTGGAACGATAAATAATTTGTAGATGTACTTGTAGAATTTGTAGAATAGGTACTACTTATCCGTAAAACTAAAAGTTGAATGAAATTGAACAAACTATGACCCGGAAACTGTGTAAAAACGCCTTACGTACCAACCTTCGCATTTAAATTTAAATAAAATTAAACAAAGTTATAAAATATGATTTTATACGATTCGTGCTGTAATTTTAAAAAATAAATTTTAAAAAATAAAATTTCGAAATTTTAAAATTGGACAAAATAAAGTCCAGAATTGGTGCACACGGTTTTGCTATAAATATAAATTTTTAAACAACAAAACACGTATTTCCAGGGCCGGGCCGGCCTGAAAATATTGAATATTTTTTATTTTTTTAAGTTTAAGAATTTATGTACGTAAGCCTTAAAACGGCTTACGTACCAACCTTCGCATTTAAATTTAAATAAAATTAAACAAAGTTATAAAATATGATTTTATACGATTCGTGCTGTAAAACGAGGTAAAACCATAAAATTTCAAAACTTTAAAATTGGACAAAATAAAGTAGATGTAAATGTAGACTGAAATACCGCCCCTTAATGATATCACAGTACCTTAATTAGTAATAATTTTAACTTTAAAATTGCGTGGAACGTAAATAGAATTATTATTGCCCCCCCCCTGTGATGCGTCCTTGATTCCATTTGGAAACTTAGCGACTTTACTTTCCTTATTAGAAAAAGTTAAAATGTGGACTGAAATACCGCCCCTTAATGATATCACAGTACCTTAATTAGTAATAATTTTAACTTTAAAATTGCGTGGAACGTAAATAGAATTATTATTGCCCCCCCCCCCCTGTGATGCGTCCTTGTTTCCATTTGGAAACTTAGCGGCTAAACAAAATCAACATTTCATTTTTATCAACTAAATCAGTCTTACCTTTTTGCAGTTCTTCTACACAATATTTACACCCAAACTTTTTAATACAGGATTGAGCTAAATAACCTGCAAAGTAGGTCACTGAGCATGCTTCATAGTTTTCCTTTATGCTACAGTCCTCATCGGAGGATGATGATGATATTTATCTTCATCGTTCTCGCAATTTGAAGTTGTGTACTCTTTCCTTGGAGAAAGCTGTAGTAAATTCTATAACGGTAATTTTTGGTTCTTAATATTTTTACATATTTAATTTAGTTTCGAAGTTATGATGCATACCGCATAATGCCAAAATATTCCTTATCGAATGCACACCCCAAAATTCGAAGGCAAAAAAAATTTAATTTTTTCACTGTTTTGGGTTATTATTTTATTAATACCTGCTCCGACCCTGTATAATATAATATGAATTAATATATTAAACTCGAAATTTAAATTGCAAAGAATTTAGATATTTGTGTATTTATTTCTTTATATTATCTGTTTGCTTGTGATACCTGCTCGGTTTGCAATTCGGTAAAGCGATTACGGAACGACATTTGACCGTGGTGCAGTTCGGTCAAGGGATTACATTTACCTGGGTACAAGAAATGACCCCTGATAAGCCGTGGTGCAGTTCGGGTGGCACCACGATTTCAGGTAGCAAAAATAATTGGTGCAATTCCCCCCCCCCCTTTTATCCGCGCCTGTGTGAAACCGAGCATAAGTGTATTTGCTCATCGAAAAATCAAGATTGATTGATTAAACTCATTCTATACATATAAAACTATAAGTGTCTTCACTTATGAAAAGCTCAAAATTAATTGCACTAGTTAAAAAAGCAACCAACAAAAATCATCCCTTTTTAAATTTTTAGACAGACTTGTCCCCCCCCCCCCTATATATGATCGAGACCGCTCTGGGTTGCGAAAGATTCTGTTACTAGCATGTTAAAACCAAACTCTTATTAAATTCTTAAATAATTAGGAAAGCAGGAATAAATAAGATTTTGCATGTTAATTTCCTATGTTCGGCTAAACGCAGGGTGGCCACTTGCCATAAATTCATAAAAAATCATAAATTTTGAAAATTGCCATAAAAATCATAAATTTTTTCGACTTTACCATAAAATATCATAAATTTTAGTTAAAATTAAAAAATTAAATTACTTACATTATTTCCCCCCCGCGCCTAAACAAATAAAATTACAACTTTTTCATTTTTATCAAGTGTTTTAAGTTTTTCAAGTTTCAGATCCCACCCCTGTGCCTGGGTCACCCCTGTGGTGTACGGAAAGTTGGCTCTGAACAGGTGGAATAACCGTTATAATATTCCATGTATTCAATACCTTAAGATAGCTAAGATAAATAGATAAATTTGTAGAATTTGTAGAATAGGTACTACTTATCCGTAAAACTAAAAGTTGAATGAAATTAAACAAACTCGACCCGGAAAGTTTGTAAAACGGTTTAAATCGGCTTACGTAAAAACCTTTGCATTTAAATTTAAATAAAATTAAACAAAGTTATAAAATATGATTTTATACGATTCGTGCTGTAAAACGAGGTAAAACCATAAAATTTCGAAATTTTAAAATTGGACAAAATAAAGTCCAGAATTGGTGCACACGGTTTTGCTATAAATATAAATTTTTAAACAACAAAACACGTGTTTGCAGGGCCGGGTCGGCCTGAAAATATTGAATATTTTTTAAAATAAAATATTTTTAATTTTAATAATTTTTAATAGGGAAAATTATATTATTATTATTATTATTTATGAAATGATCTATTTGTTATGTCCCAATTTATACCCAGGCAATTTTTAATAGATTCAGTTGGCAAATTGAGGATTGCTCCCCCCTGAAAATGTTGGTTGAGCACGTCCCTATTACTACAATAGTCAATATTTGTGTATTTATTTTTATTTGAATTTGAATTTCTGCCAATACCAACCGCAAAAATGAAATGTGTACCTACTTAACTGGCCTATATAAAGTGGGGCTAGGAAGTTCAAACAAGTCAGTCAGGTTCAAGTCAAGTTAACATTGCAAACTCGGACAGAACAGGACAGAACAGGACAGAACAGGACAGAAATTGTGAGTAAAACCTTTTTATTATTTATTTATATTTGTATATATTATTGATTGTATATTTTTTATTGATTATTGATTGTATATTTTTTAATGTAGAAATTTTCAACATCACCATCTACAGTATAATTGCTAACATGTTAATTTATTGTAATTTGCTTTTTTTGTAAAATGGTTAAACCGTAAATATATAAAATTATATTTTTATTATTAAATTGTAAGGGTATTCATGTCGCATCGTACATTTGTCGTAAACGCCGTAGTAGATTACGATTTCCGTAAGTTTCGTAGAATTTTTAATAAAAACATACTCATACTCGTGGGAGTATGGGAATATAACTGTTACGAAACTGTTGTACGGAGTGTGTTCATGTCACACAAGTCTACGAAACTTACGAAGTACTACGACATCTGCGAGCCTATACGAAGTGAAATGAATACATAAAGCCCAGTTGTTCAGTATTAGTTTATCTTTTAACCTGAATTATTTTCCATGGATACAATTCTTGAAACAATCATTTCTATAGAAAATTACACAGATTAAAAGATAAGCCAAAACTGAACAAATCGCCTTTCGTCAGATTATTATGTGTAATTGTTAAACTATTTATTATAATTTTTCTTTTTTTAGAAGTACACTCGAAAATGGCATCTCCGCAGCTACCCATTCCGACGACAGACATTCCCCCACCTCCCGGCGACACCCCCCCACCTCCCGGCGACAACCCCCCACCTCCCGGCGACAACCCCCCTTCCAGTGACACGGCGCGCGTCGTTATCCAGCCCGCCGACAACCCGACTGGTACAGCACATCGACCTAGGCGACGCAGTCGCAGATGGAACCAACACCGTGTGCTTGGCCCGCCAATGGACTTGCGGGCCAAATTAAATGCAAAACGATTAAATTTAAAAAAGAAAAGAAAAAATTTAAAGAAAAAAAGCGGCACTGGCGTGACGCTGGAACAGCCGGTGTTATACTTTACGAATTGTACATTTAATTTATAATAATTTTTTAATTGTTTTTATATGTTTTTTTTTTATTTTATAAATAAAAATATAAATAAAAAAATTTGTATGTTTCATAGTCGATAAAAAGCCTATTCTAAAGAGATTTTAATTATTAATCTGTCAATTGTGCACCTACTCTAATAGAGCTTGTGCCAAAGCTCAAAACTTATATAATGCGCGAAGGAGGAGCAAAGAGGGCGAAATACATACATATGAAATGCTACGTAAAAACATTAGCTTGGCGCGAAAATTTAAAAAATGTAAATAAGACTAAAATAGCCTTAAAGAAGGCTGATTGTTATTTATATTATGTAACAATACTAATACCATTTCATAATAATAAAACGCGAAATTTGCGTAACTGTCAAAACGAAATCAAACTATCAACGAATGTTTTCTAGTTGGGCTTTTTAGTGTTTGGACGCGTTTTCGTTATTGCGCTGATGTTTGTATAAGTTTTGAGCTTTGGTACGAACTCTACCATTGCTTATCTATACCTAGTTGGACAACCGTACCTTTGCGTATGACTACAATAAGTCCGTGTAGTGCTGTCCTCACAATTTAGCGGTACACTTATAAAGTAGAATATGGTATTTTAATGGAGAGAGCAAGAGTTGGTTCGAAGCTCCACTAGATTAGAGAGAGACAGGTAGTTGACCAGGTATATTGGCCGCTGGCGGAAAAACCGTGAAAATCTCCCTCCAGCCTCATTGGAACTTTACCAATTTTTCAGGGTCGGTGTACATTATCGTTGTTGAGCTATGTTGAAAATTTTAGCCTGAACAAGCCAACTCTTCCTATGAAAATCAGAACTTTAGTGCCCTCGCGATTGGCCGCTGGCGGAAAAACCGTGAAAATCGCCCTCCAGCCTCATTGGAACTTTACCAATTTTTCAGGGTCGGTGTACTTTATCGTTGTTGAGCTATGTTGAAAATTGTAGCCTGAACAAGCCAACTCTTCCTATGCAAATGAGACGTTTAGTGCCCTCGCGATTGGCCGCTGGCGGAAAACCGTGAAAATCGCCCTCCAACCTAATTGGAACTTTACCAATTTTTCAGGGTCGGTGTACTTTATCGTTGTTGAGCTATGTTGAAAATTTTAGCCTGAACAAGCCAACTCTTCCCATGAAAATCAGAAGTTTAGTGCCCTCGCGATTGGCCGCTGGCGGAAAACCGTGAAAATCGCCCTCCAACCTAATTGGAACTTTACCAATTTTTCAGGGTCGGTGTACTTTATCGTTGTTGAGCTATGTTGAAAATTTTAGCCTGAACAAGCCAACTCTTCCTATGAAAATGAGACGTTTAGTGCCCTCGCGATTGGCCGCTGGCGGAAAAACCGTGAAAATCGCCCTCCAGCCTCATTGGAACTTTACCAATTTTTCAGGGTCGGTGTACATTATCGTTGTTGAGCTATGTTGAAAATTTTAGCCTGAACAAGCCAACTCTTCCCATGAAAATCAGAAGTTTAGTGCCCTCGCGATTGGCCGCTGGCGGAAAACCGTGAAAATCGCCCTCCAACCTAATTGGAACTTTACCAATTTTTCAGGGTCGGTGTACTTTATCGTTGTTGAGCTATGTTGAAAATTTTAGCCTGAACAAGCCAACTCTTCCTATGAAAATCAGAACTTTAGTGCCCTCGCGATTGGCCGCTGGCGGAAAAACCGTGAAAATCGCCCTCCAGCCTCATTGGAACTTTACCAATTTTTCAGGGTCGGTGTACTTTATCGTTGTTGAGCTATGTTGAAAATTGTAGCCTGAACAAGCCAACTCTTCCTATGAAAATGAGACGTTTAGTGCCCTCGCGATTGGCCGCTGGCGGAAAACCGTGAAAATCGCCCTCCAACCTAATTGGAACTTTACCAATTTTTCAGGGTCGGTGTACTTTATCGTTGTTGAGCTATGTTGAAAATTTTAGCCTGAACAAGCCAACTCTTCCCATGAAAATCAGAAGTTTAGTGCCCTCGCGATTGGCCGCTGGCGGAAAACCGTGAAAATCGCCCTCCAACCTAATTGGAACTTTACCAATTTTTCAGGGTCGGTGTACTTTATCGCTGTTGAGCTATGTTGAAAATTTTAGCCTGAACAAGCCAACTCTTCCTATGAAAATGAGACGTTTAGTGCCCTCGCGATTGGCCGCTGGCGGAAAACCGTGAAAATCGCCCTCCAACCTAATTGGAACTTTACCAATTTTTCAGGGTCGGTGTACTTTATCGTTGTTGAGCTATGTTGAAAATTTTAGCCTGAACAAGCCAACTCTTCCCATGAAAATCAGAAGTTTAGTGCCCTCGCGATTGGCCGCTGGCGGAAAACCGTGAAAATCGCCCTCCAACCTAATTGGAACTTTACCAATTTTTCAGGGTCGGTGTACTTTATCGCTGTTGAGCTATGTTGAAAATTTTAGCCTGAACAAGCCAACTCTTCCTATGAAAATGAGACGTTTAGTGCCCTCGCGATTGGCCGCTGGCGGAAAAACCGTGAAAATCGCCCTCCAGCCTCATTGGAACTTTACCAATTTTTCAGGGTCGGTGTACATTATCGTTGTTGAGCTATGTTGAAAATTTTAGCCTGAACAAGCCAACTCTTCCCATGAAAATCAGAAGTTTAGTGCCCTCGCGATTGGCCGCTGGCGGAAAACCGTGAAAATCGCCCTCCAACCTAATTGGAACTTTACCAATTTTTCAGGGTCGGTGTACTTTATCGTTGTTGAGCTATGTTGAAAATTTTAGCCTGAACAAGCCAACTCTTCCTATGAAAATCAGAACTTTAGTGCCCTCGCGATTGGCCGCTGGCGGAAAAACCGTGAAAATCGCCCTCCAGCCTCATTGGAACTTTACCAATTTTTCAGGGTCGGTGTACTTTATCGTTGTTGAGCTATGTTGAAAATTGTAGCCTGAACAAGCCAACTCTTCCTATGAAAATGAGACGTTTAGTGCCCTCGCGATTGGCCGCTGGCGGAAAACCGTGAAAATCGCCCTCCAACCTAATTGGAACTTTACCAATTTTTCAGGGTCGGTGTACTTTATCGTTGTTGAGCTATGTTGAAAATTTTAGCCTGAACAAGCCAACTCTTCCCATGAAAATCAGAAGTTTAGTGCCCTCGCGATTGGCCGCTGGCGGAAAACCGTGAAAATCGCCCTCCAACCTAATTGGAACTTTACCAATTTTTCAGGGTCGGTGTACTTTATCGCTGTTGAGCTATGTTGAAAATTTTAGCCTGAACAAGCCAACTCTTCCTATGAAAATGAGACGTTTAGTGCCCTCGCGATTGGCCGCTGGCG